>CM051459.1:148475831-158475831 GCA_028095005.1 Rhynchospora pubera | reverse complement strand
ATGAATTGAAAGCACCTTTAGCAAATCTTATTAGCTCTTACGTTAAAACTGTTGGTTATATATCCAGTTAGCCAAAATCAAACTCTTTTCTTTTATTTTTTTTCTTTTCCTTTTCCTTTTTTTTAAACAAATTTGACTAAAAAAGAAAAAATCTACTTATTTGACAGCCCATTAATGGATTTGTTAGAACTTATTACCCCTGCCGGTGCTTATTCAATGAGGTACATTCTATTTTTTTCCTTCTTCTCTGATAGCAAGTGTTACTATGTCCTGTTGTTCATTTCCTTCTGTTTTCTTATTTATTACAGTGGATCCAAACAATATATATGATAACTGACGATACCGAGAGTTCCGAAGCTTAGGTGAGACAAAAACAAGGTAATTGATCTCTCTCTGTTATGCCATGCCTGCTTCTATATCAAAATTATTACCTAATTTGCATGTTGTTGTTGTTATCAGCATGAACCAACAAAATATTAGTTGTGTATTCCTCTATTAGGGTTTTTGACATATTTTAATAATATCCAGTGTAAATGTATTGAGCTATGTAGATTAAGTTCCTTCTAAGATGTGTTGACTCTGCACATGACCTTACAAATAACAAAATACTAAATTGCTAAGAGAAATTATACAGTTGTTATGATAACATTATTTCTATGGCTAAACTTCATAACATTGTTTTGACAAATTGTTTAATTTTCTTTTGCCAGGGTGACAGGGAGAGCAAGAAGGTGTGCAAGGAATGAAGAGCTTATTAGGCATCGTCGCATACGGACTTATTACTTCTAAGTAGTTCCTCTTTCTTCCGAGGCTCGGGGTGTTTTAAGGAAAGACTGGTAATGGACACATGTATAATATGCTTACAATCGAAAAACTTTATTATGTCTCATGTGAACCTCAAATGTAATGATACTTCACCTTTCCAGTGAACTTTGTTACTGATTGTTGTCTATCGAGTAGAAACCTAAATGAAGCACTCGCATTTGCTCATGCTTTTGACATAAATTATTTGTAGGAACATGCCTAGAATAAATACTCAATTGGTTGTGATATACACATAATTTAGTCTCAATACACAATCTATTCTATTGAGCTCTGACAAAACTGTTCAGAAAATGATAGATACAATTAGTTATGCAAGAAAGTTATATGGTTCTATTGTTGAAATTTTTTTAGGTTAGATGGTGTATTGGTATTAGCAAGGACAAAGATGACATTATTGTGTGATATGAAGGATAAAATGATATTTCGTATCGTCGTTATACTTTTTCATTTATTATGTAACTCTTTTATCTTACTTTTTGTTAAGTCGAGCAAATCTAAACTACAAGAGGCATATTAACTATACAATTTGTGTTTTGTTCAACTGATTATCCCAAACAGGACGAGAATAGATATGGCTGAATGGAGCAGAGCCTATAGATGAGTTACAGAGTTGAATAACGACCTTTTAATTGGAGGATCTTTACAAATGAATATTCTGTTCTGATGCACTGATCCCACTCTCCATACCCTACCTCTCCCAGTCCAATCCCATCAAATGCCATGTGGACTGCTCGCGACCAGATGGGTGTGGCTGATGAATGCCGTCAGATGAAGTGACGGCTTGGTGATTTGCCTTGGTCCAGATAGAATTTTGCCTCTATATCTAAATAAAAGATCACGCAACCTGAATGGAGGTGTTAGAGGAGATATGCAACTCAGTGTTGTCTTCATTTTCAAAAGCCTTGAATATTCTTATAATCCTTTTTTTTTTTCAATACCACTTCATTCTTCTAATTCCTTTTTTTTTGTTCATTTCTTTATAGGTCTGGATATGTTTCCTGACTGAATAAAATTACTCCGGTAAAATAGGTAGGTTTATTAAAAAATCCATCTTCTCTTTATTAGGATTTTATTGTTCTTCCTTGATGCCTTGATTTATTACTACTATTTTTTTATCTTCAATTTCTTATCTGCAATCTCTGTCTGTGCAAAGGTTTTGGAAAGTAAGGTGTACTATGATCAGGACGTCATTCAGCATATTTATTGATTTCAGGTTTGAAATGCAAATTATTGATTCAAGGTTTTTTTTAGGGTCGCGTGGCAAAGCACTACACTGGCAATTTATTGATTTATGGTTAGTTAACTTATTTCTATTTCTTTTTAAAAGAAAAGGATGGATTATATTTGTGGATTTATAATTTGCTAAATTGTGGTCAAAGTGCTAAAATCTACCGTTACGTAAAACATTGATTGTTCTGAAATACTTTATTTAAGTCGTGAAAGAAATACCTATCTGCTGTTATTTTGGTTCAAATATTTCCCAGTACAGTAACTTAGGAGAAGAGGACTTAACGTGCAGTTCAATTATTGAATTGCAGGTTAATGTCGCATTTTAAAGCTCTATATCAACTGTTTTTTGTTTTTCTATTTAATTGTTTCTGTTGATTTTATGGCTTTACAGTGCTTTATTTCAATAATAAGGTATTATCTACTCCTTGAAACTACCAACTTATTTTGTCTATGACTCTATTTGACCATGAAAAATATCACACATCATAGTGCAAACAACTTTTAGTTTTCCTTTCTTAGTTGCAAACAATTAAAATCTTCCTTTTTACAAATTTCTTTACAATATAGGTATCATTTAAACTTCCCTCAATAATAATTTTAATCCTTTTTCTGGGCATTACATGAGCGCAGCAGCAAAGGCATGGCCCAGCTCACAGAATGAAACACTATTTACGGAGATGACATCGGTGGTTGATGTGCTTAATGCATGTCAGAATGTGACTGCTGCGGGTTATCTCTCAGCATTACCTCATGAGCTTTTCGACCATTTTGAGGTAGTGAAGCCAATCTGGGCACCTTATTTATTATATCATTTAGAAGGTATACTGTAAAAATGAATTTTGCACCACTACAGTATTATTGTTGCAGTGACATAGTTGCAGTTCCTTCAGGTCACCAAATGAAACTGTTCCTTTCTAATGATTAATCTTAGACTTAGTATTTTATTTGTTCTGTATTGCTGTATCTTTGTACCAACTATACATAAACATATCCTCTTGGTTCTAGATCTTATGAACTTGCTTTTGCTGAACCTTATAGAACTTCAACTGCATCAGATGATCCTGGTATACAAATACCTTTCGACAATTGTGCACAGTTCAACCTTTAATGAGTAATGACATGCTCATGTATTGAAAATTGAATCTTATTGTCTATGCAGACATTTATATGTATATATGTGTATCTATCTTCCTATGTATGTCACGATCCATTCTTATTTTTTTTCTTTCTTGGTAAAATAAGGCATGGTAAAAACAAACACAAGAAAAAAAGGCAAAAAAAAAAAACAGCGAAACTACATCACCATGAATAAACCTAAATCAATAATACAATCATCTTAGATTGATCTTACATCGTGTGGAGCGCGATGCAATAGCTAGTTTTTTCTTAATTTTAAATGCATAGAACTTGATTTTTGTAAAAATTCCGATGCTCCCGATTTTTCCTGATTCATCGGATTCGACTCCTTCGACCAACCTTCCAATTTTGACTTTCAGAACCATCTTAGGAGAGCATGGTTGCTTTTAGACAGTTTTCTTTTATAGAAATTTACTTATAAATAACTAAAAAAGCAAAGTGAAATTAACAAAATTGACATCTGTTTTTTTTTAAAAAAAAAAAAACTTATAACAATGTATCTTTTTTTTTTCAAAATAAGTTCGGATAATCTCAAACTTTTTCCCGCCTTCTCTCACCTTCTCTATTCCCCGGTCAATTAATTTTCATTTTTTTTCATAAACTGATATTACTAGTTCGAATTCTTTTAAATTTTGTATTTCCACGAGATTAATAATAAACGTTTTGTATACAAATGGGACAATCAAAATTTCAATAAACACATTGTTGACGTTTGTAATTTTTCAAAATGTCAACTTCCAGTATTTATAGTTCAAATGAAAATTAATAATTTTAAAATTCATAAGATAAGTACCAAGATATTTTTTTTTAATAACAAGTTGATTTGCATAATTGAAAATTTTAATAACACTGACGAGAAATTTTTTCACATTCAACTTTCTCAGAGTAACTATTCACATTTCATAATTCATAACTATTTTAATTTTCATTTTATCATTTTAAATTACTATTATTTCTCGTCAGTGTTGTTTCTTTTTACCCTTGATATACTAGATGATTTCTGTCATCTGGTCATTTATCTAGCTTGTCATGCTTCATTGAGACAACTAGGTCTCAGATCAGCTATTGCTTATTGGGTTAGAAAAACTGTGTCAGATTTAGAGTTTCTTAATTAGCAGTCTTGTTTAGTAATTTTTTTTTTTTTAGATAAATTGGAGGTCTAAGCCATCCAACTTATTTTTTTTTTAAATTAAATGTCCATGAAAGACCCCAGCCGGATTTGTTTAGTAACTTATTGGGTTGTGAAATGACATCCATAGATTGCAAGTTGTCGATAGATGATGACAATCGTAATAATTTGTATGAAGTTAAAAAGTTTTAGAAATCAATGGATTGTTTTGTAAATAAAATAGGATTTACCATTTATAATTCTATTTGAAATTCAATTTTTAATTATTAATAAATTATGAACAGAATCGACAGGATTAAATTTTTTTTTTTTTTGAAGATCATGGTTTTCCGTTAACACAAAATTGACTGCAATAGTAATTTCATGAGTTCAAGAGATATGGACAACCATTGCTTTTGCTCACTTCGTGACAGCATAGCCCGTTTGAGAACGGACACATAAGTTTTTGCGTTTCTGCAATATCCGTTGAGAACGGAACTATTTCCATTGACAACGGATACACCTGTTCTTTTTTTCCTGTGAAATCCGTTAATAACGGAATCGTTTCCGTTGAGAACAGAAAAGTGAGTTTTTTCGTTTCTGCAGAATCCGTTGAGAGCGGAACGATTTCCATTGACAACGGTCAACGGAAGCCCATTTTTTTGTTTTTGTGTGCAATCCGTTGAGAACGGACAGTTGAGTTTTTGAGTTTCTGCAAAATCCGTTTAGAATGGAACGATTTCCGTTGACAAGGGATACGTCTGTTTTTGTTTTTGTGTACAATCCGTTGAGAACGGATAGGTGAGTTTCCATTTCTCCTTCTGACCATTCCTCTGCAGCTCTGCTATCCACAGTTCCCTTTCCCTCATCCAAAGGTTTAAATAGCGGCCGTAGCGGTCGCTATAGCGGCGAGATAGCGGAACTAGGTGCCAGAACGCTACCACGCTACAAATTTAGCGCCGTGTCTGATAGCGCGCAGTATAGTGGCGTTTAGCGGATGATAGCGCCCATATAGCGGGGATTTAGCGGGACAATATCGCCTAATAGCGGGACAAAATCATTGGAACAGTGTGCAATACACTGAATGTTACTATGAGTTGGTTCCGCCGATCAAAATCGAGACTTCTTCATATTCAATTTTCGATTAAATCATTTGGATTTCCTTTTTCGTTGGTGACCTAGATGAGTCGTAAATCAGGAAGGGGACGGAGAGATGAATCTGACCAGTGGGCCATCTATATTGATGGTACAAATTTAATAAATGGACTGTAGCGGGCTTTGTTCTATCTTTTTGTTTGTTTTTTTTTAATTTGTTTCGCATAACTAGGCCACGGTCCACGGAATCCAATAGATCAATATACCTAACATTATACATTAATATTTACATTATAAATAGAATTTTATTATGTTGTATACTGTATATAAGTAATGTCATATAATTTATATATACCTTATAAGTAATAATTATAATAACTATAACATAAATTATAAGAATTGTACACTATAATATGTATAAATAATAGGCGTTTTGTGTTATTTATATATACGGCATAATATCCGCTATGGTCCGATAGCGGCCGCTAAATGACCGCTATCCGCTATGACATTGGCATGTCCGCGACGAATCCGCTATCCACTATTTAAACCTTTGCCCTCATCTCTTCTTTCGATTTCTCGTTCTGACCCTTCCTCTGCTATCCTTAATTTCCCTCACTATACCTACATTCCATGCCTATGCATGCTCATACGGTCATACCGGCTCCGTCACGGGCTCACGGCCCCTCTCACCTATGCCTACTAAAGTCGAATTGAAGACTTTTAATATGTTGCGAATTCTCGGTATCAATGTGATCGGTACGGTTGTGCTGGCCAGATAAAAGGGTTGTCAAAAATGCACAGGATACTGCGACTTCGGGAGTGTTAATTTATAGTGACTATGTGGATTACAATCTGTTTCCCTGTACTTTCAGGTTTTCATATCTCCGGAAAAACTCCGGCAATAGGCCTCTGCAGTTCATGGGAAATGACTCGTTAGCATCGTGAAGGTTAGGAGAATACAACTATGGGGTCAGTTCATGTCACATCGCCTTAGATTAGTGGGTGATCAAGATGGTGGTACAGTGGTACAAGGGAAAGGTACTGCCATACTGGCGCGGTTTCAAAAGGGTGAATTGGTTCACCGAGAGATTTGTCAACCTCATGGGATTAGCAAGAGAAAGTTGGCAGGCTCAATTTGTCAACGGGAATTTGGTTAAGAGATTGGTTAAATTTGAGTCATGGGAGAGCTTCATATTCGGATATGGTTAAACACCAGTGGGTTTTCAAATGAGACGAATAAGTGAAGTTGGGTTTTTAAGTTATGTGAACTTATATATAAACCTATTCCAATACATCTATATGTTAATTGTCAATCCGCTCTTCAATTTTTTTATACTCCTTTCACTGGATTGGTTTCGAGATGGTCACTAGTTGATTTGTCAATTGGAACAAATTGGCTACCGTACAATATTCGGTCATGTAATTATGTAAATGGTGCTACAAGTGAACTAGTGCTGTGATTCAGATCATGCTACACTCTTCTTATCTAAAGATTCTTCATGTCATTGTTCATTCTTTTCCTTCAACAATTATATCAAGGTGACTGTATTACAACTATCAAATGAATTTATACACGTGCTACTAATTTGACATATTTAGCTTTTATCTTTATTTCTGAATTTTGTACATCACATGAGAAAGAAAAAAAGAATGTTCCATAGTTACATGGCTCAAACCATGAGTTACTTGCCAATGATGTTGAAGTGTTGAACAGAAAAACAGTAAAAGGATGTTTTAATGAGCGCATGCACTCTCAATACTAAAGTGCAATATAGTTTGCCAAACGCACCATAGCAATCAGGTTTGGTCAAGTATGCGAAGAATTAGAAGACATGAGTTATAAAAAGGAATGGTTGGGTGATTCATATAATCTGATCAGGTATGCATACTTTTTACTTAACAAGCCTCTGAAGTGAAGGCATTAGTTCTACCTCATGTAACACAGTTCTTGGAGATTGAGAATTATTGCAAAATGATGCAAGTTGCAAACTAATATATAAAATGTGTTTCTATGAACTTGATTTAAGAAATGCAAAAAAATCAACTTAGGTGATGGGCATATAGTACCCAAAATCAGGAATAGTGTAAAGAATAAATCGTGTGATCTGATCAGGATTGTTGGAAACAGACAAGCCCAGGTTGTGACTCAAAATTAATAAACTAATTTTAAATAATACCCCATACAAAACAAAGGCTTCCCAAGGTGCTTTTCCAGAAGCTTCCTTGCATGATCCCTAACCTGATGTAATGCCTGATAAGTTAACAAAAGAGGACACCCCTTTTAATTTACTTCAAAGTTTATCCTGAAATAATTGCCATCCTGTTCTTTGGGGACCTCCTGACAGGTAATGCACGGGGAATTCCGATATGATAAGTTGAAAGAATTGCCAGAAGTTGAAAAAGAGAATGCCAGCAAGATACAGGCACAGATTAAAGCCCTTTTTCACAACACCATTCTTGACTTGTTTGGTTTGTAGTTGTAGAACGCCCAAGATAGGTACAATACCATACAGTTAGATGTCTTCACCTTTGACGTGGAAATTTTTATGACATATATATATGTGCAAATCGTGCAAATATCAAAATTCAAATTGTTTGTACTGTTTGCGGGGTCCTTTGTAAATAGTAAATGTGGTATAAAGCAGTACTAATATAAGTAAAAAGAAAGGGTGAATTATGTAACAGAAAAATCAGTTAGGTGTTTCATTCTTATTCCATACATAAAGAATTTCTAAATTATTAATCCCTACAAATAATTTGAATTATGAAATAATAGTAATTTAAAATGTTAAAATGAAAATTAAAATAGTTATGATTTATGAAATGTGAATAGTTACTTTGAGAAAGTTGAAATGTGAAAAAATTTTCAATTATGCAAATCAACTTGTTATTAAAAAATATCTTGGTACTTATGTTATGAATTTTAAAATTATTAATTTTCATTTGAACTATGAAAAACTGGAAGTTGACGATTTGAAAAATTACAAACGTCAGCAATGTGTTTGAAATTTTGATTGACCCATTTGTATACAATACGTTTATTATCAATCTCGTGGAAATACGAAATTTAAAAGAATTCGAACTAGTAATATCAGATTATGAAAAAAAATTCAAATTAATTGACCGGGGAATAGAGAAGGTGAGAGAAGGGGGGGGCGGGGGCGGGAGTTTGAGATTATCCGAACTTATTTTGAACAAAAGATACATTGTTATAAGTTTTTTTTTTTTACAAAAAAAACAGATGTCAATTTTGTTAATTTCAGTTTGTTTTTTTAGTTATTTATAAGTAAATTTCTATAAAATAAAACTTTCTAAAAGCAACCATGCTCTCCTAAGATGGTTCTAAGTTGGAATCGGAAGGTTGGTCGAAGGAGTCAAATCCAACGAATCGGAAAAAATCGGGTGAATCGGATCGAAAAATATAATTTTTACGAAAATCATATTTTATGCATTTAAAATTATAAGAAAAAAAAATTTCGAAAAAAGCTAACAGAAGATCAGAGATTGGAACTATAATAAAATCAATTAAAATATAAAAGTTATACAATTATGAAGCCATTGTGATATCTCAAATAAAAATTCAGAATATAAAATTGTGAAAATAATTAAAATAAGTTCCATGATTAGTAAGATATTTTTGTAAAAAAAAAATTGGATAAACAATATTTCAGTAAAACACCAAAAAATATCAGTGGATCAGTTTTTGAAATCAAGCAAGATTTTATATTAATATTTTGGGCACATGAGGACAATCTAATCTAGACCATTGAAATTTTAGAAAGGAAAAGTAAAGTAGTGAACTGGATTGGTCCAGTTGGAGCTTTCTTCTCCAAACTTTATTTCCTGTGTACCTCTCTAGAAAAGGGTTTTTGAACCATCACCGACTCACCGTCAATGGCGATTCGGCCGATTCGAATCGCAATGGGCCGATTTCTCGAACCTTCCAAAAATTGGCGCCAACCCAAGAGCTCAAGACCTGAAAGGATGTCTACCATTCCCGCCGGCGCCGTTACTAGCAAAAGACGGAAACCTAAAAGGATTCTCGCGCCGTTACAAGTTACCGTTGAAGCATCTCCTCTCTCTCTCTTATATAGTCTCTTACCTACAAAATTTCCTCCCCTTTCTTCCCTCTCCACAAGTTACCGTTTCTCAGAGGTCTAGCTAGGGTTTCAAAAAGCCAATACAATCTCAATCTCCCAATTCTGAGATTTTGGGTTTCTTTCAAAAGGCCAATTCAACTCAGCCTATCGATTCGTTGCTGTCAATTCCAATTTCGTGATGGGAAGGAGCAAGCTCAATCTCGAATTCATAGCAAAGTATTCAAAGCGCCTTGCCACTTTCAAGAAGAGAAAGGAGAGCGTTTTCAAAAAGGCAAGAGAGCTTGGGACTCTTTGCGATATCAGGTTGTGTGTCGTGATCGAAAGCCCTGACATGCCGGGATACCAGGTGTTCCCATCAGAGGAGGAGGCCAGGGAACTCTTGCACATGTTCAACAACATGCCAAACAAAAAGAAAGGGAAATCGGCAACACCAACAACCTCTCAACCTGAACCTGGGCCTGAAGAGATGTTGCGACAGGAAGTAATCGACGCACGGGAGCAGCTCGAAAAGCTGAACATGGAGAATCGTGAACTCCAGTCCGAAATACTGATGCACGAATACATGACCGGTGCACGAACCAGAAGTCAAATCGGGTCAGAGGAGACCAGGGATATTCTTCGGGTGGTAGAGAAGCGGCTCAGAGCTGTGCAAGCAAGGATCGATGTGCTTTCACCGGCATCCGCAATTGCAGCTCAGATCGATGTGCTTTCACCGGCCTCTGCAATTGCTGCTCAGATCGATGTGCTTTCACCGGCATCCGCAATTTCAGCTCAGATCGATGTGCTTTATTCTGAAGCAAATACAGTTCAAAACTTACTGGCATTGCCAATTGCTGCTCAGATCGATGTGCTTTCACCGGCATCCGCAATTTCAGCTCAGATCGACGTGCTTTATTCTGAAGCAAATACAGTTGAAAACTTACTGGCATCGCCAATTGCTGCTCGGCCCGACAAGCAAATAGTAGAGGATACTGTGGATACTGAACTGCGCCTCAGGGCTGTGCAAGCAAGGATCGATGTGCTTTCACCGGCATCGGCAATTGCAGCTTTGCCCGACAAGGAAATAGTGGAGGATACTGTGGATACCGAACTGCGCCTGTAATGGCATGAAATCTGGGGTGCACAAAATCGGAGATGAATAGCCGTGTGTGTCACCCTCAGATGTGTCTGGTTCATTTGTTTAGGCTTATTGGTTTTATTAGTTTCATTTATGTACTTCATTTATGATATCTGGGGTGCACGAAGCCGGAGATGAAAAACGGCCGTGTCATCTTCAGACATGTATGTGTTATGATTTAGTCTTGCTGGTTCAATTGAATTTATGGATATTACTCAAATTTTTATCCTAATTCATATTTTGGTCCCTCTCCTTTATAATAAATATTAAATAATGCACCTCTGCATAAGCACTGAAGTTGAAGCTTTCTTAAAATTAGGTGAATGCATATTGCATATTGCATATATTAAAAGTTCTTTTTCTTTTTTTTTTAAGGGATACTGGACAGATGAATTACTCAGAAGGTGTAATTTTTTTTTTTTTGATAAATAATAAAGGTCATGCCTTTATCTTTTTCATTGAAGTTTAATCGAAAGTTGCAATTACAAAAGAGGCATTTAGCTAGCCGCAACATTGCCCACAAGAAATAAGTAAAACCTAGAAGATCCAACCAATCACTAAAAAGTAAACTACACCTGAAACTTTACCAGCACTGGTAAAACATACAAGCTTGGAGCTAATAAAGAGGAAACATATTAAAACTGAAAAAAGTTAAAAATAAATAAAATAAAAAGTGCAGCTGAAAATAAATATGAAAGCTTTACAGTTTACACTAGCTAGGAGAGGAGAACCCAATCACTGAAGATCTCATGTACCAGTTGCACAATTGGTTTGGAGAGTCTTGTAAAACTGTGCGCACATCTGTCATGTACCAGTTGCGCAATAGGTACTGATTTACCCGTTGTATGAGGTTGCAAAATGGGATTGCTATGTTCCTGAAACTTGAGATCTTGAAAGAAAGGGCGTTGTGAAAAAAGGTACGCCATTGTCTTAGGATTGGTTTTGCACATGATACATTTATTTAGGAAGCTCCAACCTCTCTTCTGTAGGTTCTTGTCTGTTGCTACTTCGTTTTGCGTCATCTGCCAGAGAAAATTTTAAAACCTGAGCGGTATTCTGAGGGACGAGATATGTGCTAGAGAAGAGGATTGCCTCAGGTCATTTACAAGAATATTTTACGGTTTTGTTATGAAAGAAGTGATGTTCATATTATTGCACAAATAAAAATTAAAAACTTGAACGATGGAAGATATGATCCTCACCATAAGGTAAAACAATTAAATAAATGAAACTTATAATTAGTTTATTTATTTTAGTTCACAACATGAGTTCTTATTTTTCCAGATTTCCTGATCAAATCACATGTTTTATTCTTGTTACTATTCTTGATTTGGGAATTACATGCTTATCACCTAATATAATTTTACATGCCCACGATGAACTAAAATTCATGCATTTCTCAAAACAAGTCCATAGAATCACATTTGATATATTTGTTCACAATTTGGAATCATTTTTCATTCATTCTCAATCATTAAGTACTGCTATCCATCAGGTAGAACTAATATGTTCAGGTCAAAGGCCTGTTGGCCTGTTAACTAACACATACCTGATCAGATGACATGAATCATTTAACTATTTCTTCCCTTCCTCATGCTTCTGTCTGCTAATTCTTCGCATAATTTCCCTGTACCTGATTGCAAAGCCACAAAACTTCAATTAAATCACCCCAACATGGTACTGGCAACTGAAGGTCCTGTATCAGTATGAGGCAACTTCTTCATGAATTACCCAGTAATAATCTTTGTTTCAACATGACTTAAAAATTGAAAGAAAATTATAAAAACGAACAAGTAACAACAAACACAGGATACTGGTTACTGCACTATGGCAATTCAGGTAGTACAACTGACAAGTTTAAGAATATATAATACCCCATACGAGCACACAGGGAAGGTTCGACCCCACTGGAAGAATACATGCCTGTCTAATACGTGAAATTAAGAACTTCAAGCAAGTTTGCTGATGCACCGATCTAAACTGACAAGAAAAAGAATTGTAATTAGACCTAAATAAAATGCAGTCTACACACCAGAAAAATTATTAAACTAAAATAAACAGTTTTTATTTTTAGAATTGAGCAAGTTTCAACCTTTATAGGAAATCCAATTATTTTTTCCACAACACTAATACCATAAAGGTGAATAGCAATGGTACCACTTGACACCGGATTTTATCTTTCTAAAAGTACATACTATTTATAATAATACCCATGATCAATTTGCCCTTATTTATCTACCAGGATGACGAAATAATTTTCACTTCACAATAATTAATTAAGCACAGAACTAAAGTCAAGTGCGATCCGTTAAGCACCAAAGTCATAATCAAAACTTTCAGCAGAATTGTTGATGGTAGAAATGCCGGTGCGTTTTATTGATTTGGATCAATTTAGTAATCTATTCTCGAATTTAAGAAGTAAATTCAAGCTTTATTGTGAAATGGAGATCAAGAGGGAACAAATGCACCGCCGTTTCTCCTAACTTAAATATCAACTAAAGACCTCTGCCTCTCTCTCCCCCCAGTTTTATTCCAACGGTTTGAGAACGAATGCAAATCCGTTAAGCACGGAAATCATAGAATTCAGGTTTTTAAAACCCGTTGAGAACGGACCAAAATTCGTTTAGAACGGAACTGAACTCCAGAAGCTTTTTGCACGATCCGTTGAGAACGGATCTAAACCCGTTTAGAACGGAATCTATGACAATTGCGATCCGTTTGAGAACGGATGCAAATCCGTTAAGCACGGAAGTCATAATTAAAAATTTCAGAAGAATCCGTTGAGAACGACTATCAATACGTTTGGACGGAAGTGCCAATTCTCCCTTGAATTGATCGCCTCCTTGCCTCTTTCTCTCTATTGAACAGAACAAAGATCCGAACCAATTCATTGCCAGAGTGGCCGAGTCTGAGAGAGAGAGAATGGAAGCACTTGGGATGACATATATATGTGCAAATTGTGCAAATATCAAAATTCAAATTGTTTGTACGTATTAATATATAGTTTAGGAAATTTGTTACTAATAAAATAAGAATTAATTAAGTACTTAATTGTTTGTATTGTTTGCGGGGTCCTTTGTAAATATTAAATGTAGTATAAAGCACTATTATAAGTAAAAAGAAAGGGTGAATTATGTAACAAAAATATCAGTTAGGGGTTTCATTTTTATTCCGTACGTAAAGGATTTCTAAATTGTTAATCCCTACAAACAATTTGAATTATGAAATAATAGTAATTTTAAAATGATAAAATGAAAATTAAAATAGTTATAAATTACGAAATGTGAATAGTTGCTTTGAGAAAGTTGAGTGTGAAAAATATTTCGATTATGCAAATCAACTTGTTATTAAAAAAAATATCATGGTACTTATGTTATGAATTTTAAAATTATTAGTTTTCAGCCATGTGTTTGAAATTTTGATTGTCCCATTTGTATACAATACGTTTATTATTAATCTCGTGGAAATACGAAATTTAAAAGAATGCGAACTAGTAATATAAGTTTATGAAAAAAAAAAATGAAAATTAAATGACCGGGGAATAGAGAAGGTGAGAGAAGGGGGGGGGGCGAATTTGAGATTATCCGAACTTATTTTGTACAATAGATACGTTTTTTTTTAAAAAAAAAATCATGTCAATTTTGTTGATTTCACTTTGCTTTTTTAGTTATTTATAAGTAAATTTCGATAAAAGAAAATTTCTAAAAGCAGCTATGCTCTCCTAAGATTGTTCTCAAAGTAGGAATAGGGAATCGGGGGTGCGATATTCATCATCTCCTTAATCCCCACGCGTTTTTTCTATTTTTGGCTCTACGCGTTTTCTATTTCTGGAAATTGCTCTGTTTCCCTCCCTGCCGTGTACGCTCGTCCCCCCTCCCAGCCCTCCCACGTACGCTCCCCTGTAGCGTACGCTCGCCCCCCTCCCACCCTCCCGTGTACGCTCCCCAACCCCCACCCTTCCGCGTACGTCCCCCCACCCTCTGGTAATATCATACTCTCACACACACAATATATATTGATTATAAATGTCGAGGTTAACATATTTAACCGTTGAAGTTAATATATATGCCAACTTCAGCAATTTAAATATGCTCACTTCAAATATTACCTTCAACATTTAAATATGCCAAGTTCAACAATTATATATATTAACTTTAACAGTTACATATATAACATATTACTTACATATATAACTTCAATAACTACATATATAACTTCAGCAGTTACACATATTAACTTCAACAGTTATATATATTAACTTCAACAGTTACATATATAACATATTACTTACATATATAATTTCAATAACTACATATAAAACTTCAACAGTTACACATATTAACTTCAACAGTTATATATATTAATTTCAACAGTTATATATATTAACTTCAACAGTTATATATATAACATATTACTTACATATCTAACTTCAATAACTACATATATAACTTCAGCAGTTACACATATTAACTTCAACAGTTATATATATTAATTTCAACAGTTATATATATTAACTTCAACAGTTACATATATAACATATTACTTACATATCTAACTTCAATAACTACATATATAACTTCAGCAGTTACACATATTAACTTCAACAGTTATATATATTAATTTCAACAGTTATATATATTAACTTCAACAGTTACATATATAACATATTACTTACATATATAACTTCAATAACTACATATATAACTTCAACAGTTACACATATTAACTTCAACAGTTATATATATTAACTTCAAATAAATATAGGACAGAACTGGAGAAGTAGGGAAGTTGTCAAGCTGCAGATGCTAGTGGTGGGGAGAAGAGGAATGGGAGGGCGTCGATACTGGAGGAGAGGCCATGGGCCCATAGATGAAGGAGAGGCGTAGGTGGAGCGAGAACGGATGGGATGGGAGATAGTGTACGGAGGAGGGGGAAGAGGCGGGAGATAACGCACGCGTGAGAAGGGAAGAGTTAGTTACAGTGTACACGTGAGGATGATGGGGATGATAGAATTTTAGGGATGATCCTAAGCAATTTCGAATAGGAAAGTTGGTCGAAGGAGTCGAATCCGACGAATCTGGAAAAATCGGATTAATCGGATCGAAAAATAGAATTTTTTACAAAAATCATGTTCTATGTATTTAAAATTAAGAAAAAATATAATTTTTATTAGAAAAAATAATTTCGAAAAAAGCTAAAAGAAGATCAGAGATTGGAACTATAATAAAATCAATTAAAATATAAAAATTATACAATTACGAAGCCATTGTGATATCTCAAACAAAAATTCAGAATATAAAATTGTGAAAATAATTAAAATAAATTCCATGATTAGTAAGATATTTTTGTAAAAAAAAAATTGGATAAACAATATTTCAGTAAAACACCATAAAATATCAGTGGATCAGTTTTTGAAATCAAGCAAGATTTTATATTAATATTTTGGGCACATGAGGACAATCTAATCTAGACCATTGAAATTTTAGAAAGGAAAAGTAAAGTAGTGAACTGGATTGGTCCAGTTGGAGCTTTCTTCTCCAAACTTTATTTCCTGTGTACCTCTCTAGAAAAGGGTTTTTGAACCATCACCGACTCACCGTCAATGGCGATTCGGCCGATTCGAATCGCAATGGGCCGATTTCTCGAACCTTCCAAAAATTGGCGCCAACCCAAGAGCCCAAGACCTGAAAGGATGTCTACCATTCCCGCCGGCGCCGTTACTAGCAAAAGACGGAAACCTAAAAGGATTCTCGCGCCGTTACAAGTTACCGTTGTAGCATCTCCTCTCTCTCTCTTATATAGTCTCTTACATACAAAATTTCCTCCCCTTTCTTCCCTCTCCACAAGTTACCGTTTCTCAGAGGTCTAGCTAGGGTTTCAAAAAGCCAATACAATCTCAATCTCCCAATTCTGAGATTTTGGGTTTCTTTCAAAAGGCCAATTCAACTCAGCCTATCGATTCGTTGCTGTCAATTCCAATTTCGTGATGGGAAGGAGCAAGCTCAATCTCGAATTCATAGCAAAGTATTCAAAGCGCCTTGCCACTTTCAAGAAGAGAAAGGAGAGCGTTTTAAAAAAGGCAAGAGAGCTTGGGACTCTTTGCGATATCAGGTTGTGTGTCGTGATCGAAAGCCCTGACATGCCGGGATACCAGGTGTTCCCATCAGAGGAGGAGGCCAGGGAACTCTTGCACATGTTCAACAACATGCCAAACAAAAAGAAAGGGAAATCGGCAACACCAACAACCTCTCAACCTGAACCTGGGCCTGAAGAGATGTTACGACAGGAAGTAATCGACGCACGGGAGCAGCTCGAAAAGCTGGACATGGAGAATCGTGAACTCCAGTCCGAAATACTGATGCACGAATACATGACCGGTGCACGAACCAGAAGTCAAATCGGGTCAGAGGAGGCCAGGGATATTCTTCAGGTGGTAGAGGAGCGGCTCAGAGCTGTGCAAGCAAGGATCGATGTGCTTTCACCGGCATCCGCAATTGCAGCTCAGATCGATGTGCTTTCACCGACATCCGCAACTGCAGCTCAGATCGATGTGCTTTCACCGGCATCCACAATTGCAGCTCAGATCGATGTGCTTTATTCTGAAGCAAATACAGTTGAGAACTCACCGCCAATTGCTGCTCAGCCCGACAAGCAAATAGTAGAGGATACTGTGGATACTGAACTGCGTCTCAGGGCTGTGCAAGCAAGGATCGATGTGCTTTCACCGGCATCGGCAATTGCAGCTCTGCCCGACAAGGAAATAGTGGAGGATACCGTGGATACTGAACTGCGCCTGTAATGGCATGAAATCTGGGGTGCACAAAATTGGAGATGAATAGCCGCGTGTGTCACCCTCAGATGTGTCTGGTTCATTGTTTAGGCTTATTGGTTTTATTAGTTTCATTTATGTACTTCATTTATGATGTATGGGGTGCACCAAGCCGGAGATGAAAAACGGCCGTGTCACCGTGAGACATGTATGTCTTATGCTGTAGTCTCGCTGGTTCAATTAAATTTATGGATGTTACTCAAATTTTTATCCTAATTCATATTTTGGTCCCTCATTTTAATTCATCTCTGCATAAACACTGAAGTTGGACTTTAATTCAATTTAAATCACAGCATACATTTTAAATTTGAATCTCATAGAAGTTGTAAGCTTATCTCTGAAATAGTTCTAACTGGTATTTATCCAAAGACAAATAAGCAGTAAATACTTAATTAATACTGGTAATATGTGGCCACTCTGGTTATTTTCCTTGAATGTCAAAAGAATTTGTAAACAGGCCAGTGAATAGCTCTAGTGCTCTCAGACCCACTACTGTAATTTAAAGTGTTAAGTCTAACATTCTCCATAATATTTTAAGGAATTGATTTGCTAAGAAACAGCTAGCTCTGAGCCATGCAAGCAAGGATCGATGTACTGGTGCCTGCAGTCGCATCGCAGCCTGAGAAGGAAAAAGTGGAGGACACTCCAGCGACTCGACTGCTCCTGTGAAGAAATGAAATCTTGGGTGTACAAAGTCGAAGATGAATAGCCATGTTACCCCCAGATGCGCACGGATAAATCACACTAGTTACAGAAAAAACAATGATCGCTTAAATCAGATACAATGTATGGTTCCGCACAACTATTGCATGTACATGTACCTCAATCTGGTACTTGTGTAGTGGTGTGTTCTCCATTTAATTCCATTAGTATAAACTGGTAGGTCAAGAAGAAAATGTCTAACACTCTGAGGATCACATTCAAAGGATAGCATATTATACTTTTGAACAATACATCAAGATAATAAAAAAAAAACAAATTAGTACATATGCCAAATATAGAAGACATGTATGTATCATGTTCGATCTCGCTACCTAAATTGACAGCATATTATACTTCTGTCCAATTCATATTTTTGTTCCTCGTTATATTCATCTCTACATAAACACTGAAGTAAAACCTTTTTTCCCCCAATTTGGGTTACGGCATACATCAGAAATTCGAATCACAGACGTTTTTTTTTTCCCCTTTATTAATTTTTTACAGAGAGACAGGAAAGAAGTTGTAAGCTTATTGCTGAAATAGATCTAAGTTGGTAAGTATTTCTAAAGACAGGTGAGCAGTGGAGATTTAATATCGTAAGATTATCTTCCGAGGATGTTGAACATGCCAGTGAATAGCATTTGTAATAATGGACCTGCAACTGCTTCAATTTAAAGTGTAGATATCACATTATCCATGAGATTTAAGGTAATTGATTTGTAATGAAACTTTGAAATTTTGAAACCCATATAATTAAACCCAACATACTTTTTTACAAATATTTATGGTTACGGAAACATTCTTTATCACATTATGGTTGATGGTTTGAACAAGTCAACAAAACAGTTCCTATTTTATGTGAGTTGGAACTTAAAATGGCACGTTGTTACCGACCATTAATAGGGATCCATCTTCAATAATTACGAGGGATAAATCAAAAGTGTGCTACTTAAATTTAGTTCATATCAAAGTTTAGTGACCTCCATAAATTGATAAGTCTCCGTGTTATATTATATTGTTTTATTTTTCAATCTTGCAGAAAAATAAAAATCATTCCATTCCATTCCAGGTCAAATCAATATTGATCTTTATTCGTCTTTCTTTAGCATGAAAGAAGCATGCAGTTAGGTAACCCTCAAAAGCTGACAGAGGAAAGCATCTATTATCAATGATGCAATTGCAGAGCACTGAAGTTTCCTTATCCTTAATGGATTTGTAGTTTTCTAGTGTTGTGTTGCACATTAGTTATATTTCTTCTTTTATATTTTTTAAATGTTCACCAGTGCAAGACTGTCAACAAATTTGTCACCAATCAGTTAATAAACATCAAGAAATTATTAAACGGAAGACTAAATTACTAATGGCCAAACAGCAGCAACAGGTAAGTTTTCCATACCCAAATATTACATCAAAATTCAAAAATGAATGTTGAGTATATACATCTAGTTTGCCCACAAATCTAAATCCATTGCAAATTTTCTACGGATGCAGTTTTTATCAGAGAAATCTGGTTGGATCAGTGAAAAACTTTTGTAGCCACCAGACAATTTTACAAAATCGGCTTCCGCTGCCTGGGTCATGAACGGGTTTAGCAACCCTACTTATCTTCAATTTAATATACATAATCTAAGCATTCACCGGTTACCCTGCACATTAAAGTTGCATTTACAACATCTGCAAAGGTGAAAATGGTCAAAACTTCGATTCTTGCATCTCAAAATTTCTAATTATATAATTCATATCCAGAGTTCTAAGTGTAACCAATAAATCAGAGAGTTACTAAAAGTAAAGGTTACATACCAGTTGTATGTCAATCAACAACTCTGATTCGGCCAGTGACCTTATTCTTCTCCTGCAGTATGTGTAAGCCTAAATCATACAGTGTCAACGAACTTTCTGATGCCAGTGGTAAACAGTAAAGCACACAGAGTTTTTTTTTATAAAAAAAAAAAGAAAACAAAGAAAGAATTCTCAAAGAGAGAGACCAACTATGACACCATCAATGGGACCTAATTTGGGGGCATGATTCTGTGGATGACAATTGTATTGTCACATTGGTTTACACTAGCAGCACTACTACTGATGTCAAACAGGCTGGGTGTGCTTACATTCCAGTTTTGCAACAACACAAATGAATAAGTCAAAATTACATAAAAGTTCAACTTCATCTACAAAAACAAATTGCACTAGTTCCAGAAAAATGCTGATTGCTTAAATCAGATATAATCTGCAGTTCTACACAACTGTTGTACATGTACCATTCAGTCTGGTACTAGTGTAGTTGTGTAAGGTCAAGAAGCAAATGACTCATACTCAGAGGAGCACAATAGGATAACATATTACACTTTTGAACAATATATCAAGCCAGAAAACAAATTAGCACATACGTCTTGTAAGTACTACATTAAAGGTGCCAACATCTAACTGTATGGTATTGTACCTCACTTGGGAGTACTAGAAACCAAACATGGCGTGAATGATGTTGTGCACATCACTTTAGCTGTGACAGTATCTGGCTGGCATCATTTGTGTTGGTTCTGAAAAAAAAAACATAAAAAATGAGAAAACTTGTGAAATATAATATCTGAGGTCAGCCAGCACCAACTAAGCTCAAATTTCTGGTAATTGTTTCAACTTTTAATTTTAACTCTAAAGCTCCAGAAGATGTTGGTACAAAGTATGCTGTAAGCATAGTAGGTATTAGGCTCTTAATTCTTCAGGGCTCAGGGACTCATAAAGGTGTGTATAATCAACATATTTTCTCTCTTCGAAGAACTAATTAAAGAGGATTTTTTTTTTCAAATGGCATAAAAGTGCCTGATTTTTCTTTGCATATTTTTAGTCCAACAAAAAAGGGAAAAGGTATATCAACTAATTAAAAGGCCTTCGGCTGATCAAGATCGTTGCAAGAACTAAGGATCAATGACTTGGCCCCTCATGCCATGTCTAACGATAATTGTTCAAAAGTACACTATAATCATAGTAGGTATTAGGCTGTTGGTACTTCAGCTCTATGCCAATTTAAGCATTCATAAAGGTGTGCACAATCAACAAATCCTCTTTCTTCAAAGAACTTAGATAAGGAGGATTAGTTCACAACTTGGCATCATTTTTCACTCATTCTCAATCTCCAAGAACTGTTTTCTGTCAGGTAGAACATGTGTTCAGGTCAAAGGCTTGTTAAGAATAAAGTATGCATACCTGATCAGATGACATGAATCATTCAACCATTTCTTCCCTTGAACCCTTTCTCTAGCTCCTATCTTCTAATTCTTTACATGATCGCTCAAAACCTGAATGCAAAACCACGAAACTTTGATTAAGTCACTTGGAAACATGGTGTTGGCAACTGATGGTCATGCACCAGTATGAGGTGACTTCTTTATTAACAAGCCAGTAATAATCTTTGTTTTCACATGAGTTAGCAATGTAAGAAAAAATGAACAAATGTAATAAAAAAAATAAAAAAAAACATGACAGTGGTTTCTGCTCTGTGGCAATTCAGGTATTATAACTGACAAGTTCAAGAATAAAGAATACCCCATATCAAAGAAAGGCTTCCCAAGGTGCTTTTCCAGAAGCTCCCTTGCATGATCCCTAACCTGAAATAATGCCTGATAAGTTCAATATTAGCATCAACCCTTTTACCAAATCAACTACTAATAATCTAAGACAAAAAAACAAATAAGGAACTTCAACAATCCACCAAAAAATAGAAATACAAAGCTAAAAAAAGAACAATAACTAAAATGTATTTGATTATAGTTATTTTGATGTATTGTACTTGCTTTCTTTCAATAGGAATAGGTATCTAGTTAACTTCCATCTTTAAAAAATAAATAAATAAATAAATAAAATATATAAAGAAAGAAAGAGACAAATCTGAGTGCGCTGTTCTTTCATATTTAAACCACCTTCAACAGTAACTTTTTGCCTCGCTAACAACTGTAATGTTGAGATTTCTGTTAGAGCTAAATTACTAATAAATCACACTGAAAAGCAGATTTCTTAGGCTACCGTTACTGTACAGAAAAAATAAAGTTATTTATGCTTTGTTTTGCTCGTGCTTCCTGTACACATGACATGCTTGGTATAATAGCTAGTATAGCAGCTTCAGAAATACCAAAGTTTACCTGATAGAATTTTGGGTGTTTGCCGGCTGGTGACATGTAGTTCATAGTTTATAACAAAGTTGAATGGCAATACTCGTAAAAAGCACACATGAAAGGTAGATCGTCAAGTTGACTAGAACAGGTAGATCGTCAATCAGGGTTTCAATTGCCGTCTTTTGCGCCTGCTCCTCCGATGATCTCTTTGACGCCCCATCACATCTAGTCATCGCCAGCATCCCAAAATTCGATCGAGAGACGAAAAGGAAGGATCGGGAGAACAAGGGATAAGGGCCACGGTCCACGGACGGGCAGGTCCGGTCAGCACTCCTCTAATCTTTCCATTTTCTGAAGCAAAGTGTAAGGCCCATGGGCTTACACCACAGTCGTAAGGTCCATAAATAAAGAAGAGGGATGTATATGCCGAAAAATTAAAAAATAATATTAAATTAATATAATATATTAAAAATAATATCAATATAAAAATATTTTTTAAATAGTATCACAAGATCGGAATCTGGGATTCCAATCTTAGCTAGTTACGGAATTCGGGATTCCTAACAAGGGCATAACTGAATTTTTTACGTTTTGAATGATTTTAATATAATTCTATATTATAAATATTATTTTAATATTAATAGTTGTTATATTAATTTAATATGAATGGTTTTATTTTATTTCTTTTTCAATTATGTAAAATGTTGTTGTTATTATTTTACCTTAATAATTAAATAATATTTTATGTTAGCCTCTATATATAATCAAATAATATATAATACAACAATAATTAAAATATAAATTTTTAATTAAATATAATATTTTAATTAATTTATTTAATTAAATATAAATTTAATTAAAATATAAATAATTATTTTATTTAATTAAAAAATAAATAATTAAGTTATAAATTTTTAATTAATTTACATTAAAATTATAAATTTTGAAAGATAATAACGAATGAACAAAAGCATACATACGTGAGAAGGGCCGGAGACTTCACGCATGATAATCTAACGGCTGAAGTTATTGCCAACTGCATCAGAAATGCAGTAAAGAGAGATGTCGGTATTTCCTTACCGGACGTGAAATCTCTATTGGAGAAAGAATACCCTAATGTGATGTCCGCTTATAACAAGATTTGGCGTGGGCGAGAGAGAGCAATTGAACATCTTTTCGGATCGTGGGAAGATTCGTACAACAAACTCTCGAGTTTTTTATTGGCTATACAGAGGACGACACCCAGGACGCGGATCAAATGGTTGTTTAAAAATTTATAATTTTAATGTAAATTAGTTAAAAATTTATAACTTAATTATTCATTTTTTAATTAAATAAAATAATTATTTATATTTTAAATAAATGAATTAATTAAATTTATATTTAATAAAAAATTTATATTTTAATTATTGCCGTATTATATATTATTTGATTATATATAGGGCTAACATAAAATATTATTTAATTATTAAGGTAAAATAATAACAACAATATTTTACATAATTGAAAAAGAAATAAAATAAAATCATTCATATTAAATTAATATAACAAATTAAAAACTATTAATATTAAACTAATATTTATAATATAGAATTATATTAAAATCATTCAAAATGTCAAAAATTCAGTTCTGCCCTTGTTAGGAATCCCGGATTCCGTAATTAGCTAAGATCGGAATTCGGTCTTGTGATACAATTTAAAAAATATTATTATATTGATATAATTTTTAATATATTATATTAATTTAATATTATTTTTAAAATTTTCGGATGTATATGAATATGACTATATGAGCTTTCGGCCTTTTGTCGCTTAAACTCACAAATAGAGGAGAGCCCTATTCGCGAACAAAATATGTGTGGCCACTCGGCCTGCGTTACACTGATATTTCAAGGAATATTTTATTCTTCAACACAACATACACTGCGTGTCTGCGAATTTACACAATACACAGTGTTCTCAAAGCCACAAATTGTCATCTCTCTTTAGTCTTTACATTGATAATTTCAAATTCTCAATAACCAGTGATGCATATATACACATAAATTTTACGATTAGAGCTTATTCTCAACTGGTTAATATCAAACTTATTTAATTAACTATGATAGAGTAATTTAATGTATTCGTTTTTTGTCATTTAATCTGTCATATAATAATTCTAAGTAAAAATCAGGAAGGTTTATGTGGGCACGTCTCTTGTAAAAATGTATACAACTGTTTGGATCCCACTATGAATGTTTAAAATTTTGAAATATAAATAAAATGTCAGATTGTATATTTTGTTGCACTATTATAAAAATATTTCATCGATACATCACGTCACAAAAAAAAAAAGGTGGTTTCGAATTTACCACTTAATTAGATATTAATCGACATAATAACGAAAACAATCGTGCAAATTCGTGACATTAAAATTATGAAAATGAACCTGTTGCAGATAAAACATACTACGTTGCATATTATGCTGTTACCAACTCCTATTCAGGTTCCCTTTTAGAAAAATAATGGAGCCAGGAATCTTTATCCAATTTATTGTAATAATATAAATATAGAAGAGAAGGTTTCTAGCAATCGTAGTATCCAATGAAGAATCAGTTAATAACAGTTGATTAAACTCCAGTTACGAGCATCCAAGGCACCGACCAGCAATGAAACACTAGCAATTTAAGATTTTTCATAACGCCTAGCAATCTTTAAAGATTCCACATTCAATTTTTTATCGAGGCCACCGCCAACACGACCGCACGTTTATGATTTCTTAATTTTTTATATTATATTATATAGGGACGCTAATCACAATAGGCACCGTTGCTTCTCTCCGACTAACTCATTAATCTTTCTATCAGATTATTCAAATTTTTTTAATTTATTTGTATAATATGAGTTAATGCACCTAAATCTGTGCATGTGCATGGATAATGTACAAAGAGAAATGTTACGGTCATAACGATTTGACACATCGCTCCATCAAAATTTTTTATATCTCAAATTAAAAAATTCAAATGACCGATTAAAAACTCTTTGCAGATCAATTTTTTATTTTTTAAGTATTTTGTTTTAGAATTTTTTTTTAAAAAATGTTGTTATGGTAGAATTCAGAATTAATTACATTGAGAATTTTTAATATTCTATAAAATAATAAAATTTTAGAAAATGTAAGGTTTGGTCGGCAAGAAGATTTTATTACGAAGACCATATTGAAGGTTCAAATCAGTTATTTGAACTTTTAAATTTGAAATAAAGCCGGGTTTGACAGAACCTCTACCCATATTACTGTAACCGTAGGTCCGTAGCATTTTTCATTATATAATAAAAAGAATTCACTTTCTTAAAGAGTAAATGTTTAAACCAAAATAAATATCACTTTCATTAATGTTATTTATATTTTTTGTTGCTTAATAAAATCTGTGTTATATTTTAAAACAATTGCTTAAAATAAAACTAAAAATAAATTTGACACTTATAAAGGATACATTATGACACACGTTTACTGAAAAACATTCCTCGAGTTTAGAAAAGTGCAAACGTTTGTGTCTGACTTAAATGGCCAAGTTTATGCTAGTTTTAGGCGGGGGTGAGCAAAAAACTCGTAACTCGTGAGTTACTCGAACTAGACTCGAGAAAAACTCGTTGGTAACTCGAGTTAGCGGGACTCGAGTTATAGAAACTCGAGTTGTGCCGACTCATGAGTTTTATTTGCCGAGTTTGAGTTGGGTCTAACTCAACTCACCACAGCTAGAATCAGCAACATATACATGGTGAAAAATAAAAATCAGTGTATAGCCATCATATACAAGCTCAACTCAAGTATAAAAATTAGTGTAGGCACATTTTTTTAATTGATATAACAGCAAAGTAACATAAAAAGTTCATATTACAAGTCAATTTGCTTGCAATGTTTAGGCTTCATTCCATTTTAAGATAATTATTGCATCTATTCACTATATTCACGAGTTGTATATCGAGTCACGAGTTGACTCGAGTTATAAAATGATGAGTTCGAGTTAGCTTGAATAGTTCGGAATTGTTTCCCGAACGAGTCACGAGTTCGAGTTCGAGTTATGTCCAACTCGTTCGAACTCAACTCGTATACAGCCCTAGTTTCAGGCTTTGAGCTTGTGATAATAAATGGATATGCTGCCACATCATTGACTCTACCTTCGGATCTGATCAGGCATTAAATTAAAACTATATAAATCTTGGGCAGCGTGACTTGCACGTGAGGACTGTAGATAGCACAGTTCTTGCATCCTGGCCGTTGCTTTCGATTCGTTGATCTCAGCCGTTCGATGGCTTCCTCTCTTCTAGATGGGTCACAAGGATGTGTCAGCGCTCTCCTCTCTCTTTCTTTGTCCGTGTCACTCATCCGTACTCTCGCACCATTCCCCTCCTCTCTCTTTTGAGTCATTTCGCCGCCTGCCCTGTCGCCCCTCTCTCTATGGATTTGTTGTAATAATGCTGAGAGAAGAGCTTTTTCTTGATGGGGTTTTCTCCGGCAGATCAGTACTTCTCGATTTAGTTCACCTCGATCGCCATTTTGGGGCTTCGCATCTCCCTCAGAGCTATGCCATCTTCTAGGTGAGTATCTTTTTTAGACCTTTCTCTCTCTCTTTTCTATCATTTTCCTTAATTGCTTCTGATATAAGTTCTCCTTCGATGGATTCGTACTGTCAAAGAAGCGACAAAGGAGATGTGACGTTGTAGTTTGTCTCTTTCTTTTCAGTACAGTTTTCGACTTCTTTCACCATCGGTTGTTGAGAAGATGATGAGAAGAATACCCTTCGCTAGACCTGATGGATTTCTTTCTCTCGCTCCTCTCTGACCTTTCTCTTTTCTCTCAGAAACTTCTTTTTCTTCATATTTTCTTTTTTTGTTCTTTGGTATTGTGATATCGCTTCTTTCTTCTTACTACCTTTAATTTTTCTCTCAATTTTGCCTCACTTTTTTTGTATTCTTCATTTTGTGTTAACGACTGAATAATTATTCTCTTTTTGTGTTAAAGACACACACCTTACAACCAAAGGAATCTCCAGCCTTTGACCGCAGACCAACAGAAATATCAAGAGTCTGTTTGGACAAGGCTGCCAATTCTATTTTATTCTAATAATAATAATCCTAAACGTTACATGTCTGTTCGTAATTAGCTAACCACAAGGTTGTCAACTTCATTTTATTCTAATAAAGATCCTAAATATTTGTGGTTATAACTCTATTTTAATCTGATAATGATCCTAAATATTTCATGCATGTTTGCAATTTTTTTCACAACGTATCCACGCTCATTAGAAAAACGATTCATCACGCATATTCGGATAGAAATGAATCGCGCAAAGCGCGAGATTAAAACTAGTATATTTGAATCAGGTCTAATCGTCCAGTCTAGGAAAAAAAATTATAATTTGAATATTTTTAAATTGTTTATCATATAATTGTCAAATAAAAAATATTTGTTAATACCTCTTTTGAGCCGATGAGTTTTATTTTTATTTTTGACTGCTAGCTTTTGAGTGGATGTCTGAAAGCAAAATTTCGTTATTATGGGTCTATTAGCTAAGTTGTCATTAGGGCGTACCAATGCCATCACGGTCTCACGGAGGACCCGCATAGAGTGATGAACCCTTGTTTATTTATTTTATATCAAAAGAACCATTGTTTATTACATGCGATTGATAGTCATGCACCGATGCACGTACTTTAATAGAGTGAATGTCTTTTTATTAATTATCTTTTGATCTTTCGTGTTTTCATTGTTTGGGGATCAGTCTTCACGCAGCAACGCCGAATTTGTTTGTAATAATATAAAGACAGAGTGGTAAATTAAAATTTGTTACTTTAAAAGAAAAGGGTAAAAGTTTTGATTCTTCAAATTTTGTTGAAAAAAATAAAATTTTCTCTCTATATATTTTTTTGCATGAAAATAATTCTTAACTTTTTCCCTTAAACGTTTAAAGAACAACATAAAAATAAAAATTTGAGGACCAACTTTGTTCCTTTTTTGTGAAGTTGAAGGCTTATTTGATGCAATTGAAATTTTCTAAAGTCCTAAGTTGGTATGTGTCTATAATTCAAGAACGAAAGCATGATTTTTTTTTTTTAAAAAAAAAGTCCATGAAACTGAATTATTAGGGGGCGTTTGTTTGTGTAGTAAGGGGTTGCATAAGTTAAGGATGCTTAAATATTTATGTAGTGTTATGCAATAGATGTTTGGTTGTGCAGTAACGATGACTAAGTTAATACATGCATATATTCATGTCAAAAGACTAAAATGCCCTTATATTCATGCCTTTAATTAATTATTATTCTTAAATCATTATTATTAATAATTAATATTACGTGTTAAATATTATTAATTATAATAATTAATCTTTATTATTAATTATGATTTTTTAACAATTATGGTTGCTGATTAAATATTATTATTTATTAATTAATATTAATTATTTGTTGATTATTAATTATTATAAAAATTAATTATTAATGATAATAAGAAATCATTTTATTATTATGAAGTATTATTAATTACTTAATAAAAAATTTTATTTATTAATTATTTTTAATTAATTAATTAATATTATTAAATCATTATTATTAATAATTAATAGTTAATATTACTTGTAAAAATATTATTAATTATTATTATTTATTAATTATAATAATTAACATTCATTATTAATTATGATTTTTAATAGTTATTTTTACTTGTTAAATATTATTATTAATTATTTCTAAGGGGTATTGTTGGAAAAAAATTAAAGGGGACCATGCGGTTGCATAAGTTATGTACCCTTAAGACATCTTATGTAAGAGGTGTTTGGTGACTAAAGGATGCATAACTTAAGTTATGCACTCTTTAAGTCACAAACAAACGGGGTCTTTAGTGTATAATTTGATTTAATAAGACAGTTCATAAAACGTACGCGAATTTACCCATGTTTTTAAGTGCATCAGTTTTGGAGTCTGAAACCTTCAATGCAAAGTTTGACATGGCCATAATTGAAGAAAGTTGGACAACGCTCAACTGGGGCAAAGAAAAAATTAAATAACAGACAACTTTCTTTTCGGAAAATAAAAAAAGGTAAAGTTTTGTTTTCAGTCCATCCCAACTTTGGGTGCAACATTTATAAGATAATAAATAAAATTAAATTAACTCCACACAGTGAACATTTTTATTTTTATCTAGAAACCAAGGTGGACCTCAAGTTTAACCTGATGTTATTTTTGGGGATCATAAATTGCGACTCTGGTCTCTCATAAATTTAAATTCCACATCTCAAAAGGGTGCAAGCGCAAAAACCAATGTGAAGAAGTCACAAAATAAAATAAAATCCCAAGAACAAAAAAAGGCACAACACAAGGAGGTTTTCAATTAGCCGTTACAAGACCCAAGAAAAGAAAAGTTGTCAAGTCCAGTTAAGTCCAGCCTAGGATTCCCTTTTGTGTAACGGCAATCACGCAACGGCTCTTTAGGTGGTCTTCTCGCCTGTCAATTGGGCCCACTTATATAACCCATTCCTCTCCAGTACAACAACTCCACCTCCCACGTTCCCACTTTCCAGTCCAGTCTGTCCGACGTGATCCAAAGGTCAATTATTGACACGGAAATCAACACCACTTTTTCGTACTGGAGAGAATACTATACTGTGTTTCCGTCCCTTGGCCGACCTAACGGCTCTTAAAGTCTCCTGGTCGTCGCCAGGTCATCATTAATTGACCTTACCTTTTCTATTATTTCTGTCTCCAATTCCTACATACTGGATACAACCATTCCATATATAAACTGATTGATCAGAGTGATTTACACTGGAGAGGAAGCAAAACGCTTTTCCTTTAAAAGAGGCTTCATCTATTCCCACACGAGACCTCACCTCATTAGTCATTACACCCGCCACCTTGTCTTTTCTTCTTCACTAGAAAATACAGAGAGAGAGAGAGAGAGAGAGAGAGAGCAAAACCTTAGGTTTAACAAATCGTTTGTTTTTCGACCTCTAACAATGGCAGTGGAGGTGGTGAACACGGAGGAATCTAGCATCCCACAAGAAGAAATGGTTGAGAAGAAGATCGAGGCCGAGGCTGAGGCCGAGACAGATCCAGTACCAGTTCAGACGGAGAAGAAGGTCGAAGCTGAGGCAGTGACTGTACCAGTGGTTGAGAAAGCTGCTTCTTTCAGGGAGGAGAGCAACTTCCTCTCTGACTTGAAGGAGAGTGAGAGAAAGGCTCTCTTCGATTTGCGTGCGCGTGTCGAGGAGGCTATTTCTACTAAGAGTTTGTTTGTAGAGAAGGAGAAGGAGAAGGAAAAGGAAGAAGAAGGAGAGGAGGTGAAATGCGTAGATGAAGGGGACAAATTGGAGGAAGAGGTAAGAAAAATGAAATAAAATAAGAGTTAGTTTTGTTTTAGTCTAATTTATAATTTGGGAATACAAATCATTTTAATCTATTTGTTTTACTACTTGATGTCTCAGCATCGAAAAACAAAAACTATCTACTGATTTAAAATTGTACCATAATTCAACTTACAGTAGAACAATTGGCTTGCTAACATGTTCCTAATTTTTTGTTTGACATTTAATATGCTAAATTCAACAAATATCTTGTACATTAGCATTATTTAAAAGTAGAAAATTATTGATGCAGTAATTTAAGGTTCATACTAAGTTCCATACATATTGTACTGATCATATACTTTGTTGAATTTAATTTATAGGTATTTCTCTGGGGTGTCCCTTTATTACCAACCAAAGGCACTGATGCTACAGATGTTTTACTTCTCAAGTTCCTTCGTGCGCGGGAATTCAAACCGAAAGAAGCTTTTGATATGCTCCGAAAAACCCTTATCTGGCGCAAATCACAAAATATTGATTCCATACTCTGTGATGAAAAGAATAACCCCAACAGTGATCTTGATGAGGCATGCTTCATTGATGGCAGAGATCGTGAAGGCCACCCTGTGTGTTATAATGTTTTAGGGGGTTTATCAAACACGGGGTTGTTTGAAACCGAAGAGGGAAGAGAGAGCCTGGTGAGGTGGCGTGTGCGTATGATGGAGAAGGGAATTGGGATGTTGGAATTTGAACCGGGACAGGTTGTATCAATGACACAGGTTGTGGACCTGAAGGATGCTCCAAGACCTGGTAAGAAAGGTGTGCGCGCTGTGCTTAAACGGGTTGTGGATGTGCTGCAAGATAACTATCCAGAAATGGTTGCAAGAACTGTAAGTACTTCTTTTAATCTTCAACAGGGAGATGTTGAATTATTATTGAAATTAGGCCTTACAGAGAAAGTGTGACTTTTTACACTTTCCTGTGCCTTAGAATTATAAAAGAATTATTTTTAACACATCCTTCTAGTACAGATATTAGAATAATAGAAGTACAGCGTGCTCAAATTTATATTTACACTTTCCCTTGCTTAGCATTAAAGACTATTATTCAAATTATGAAATGTTCAAAGAATAATGCAACTGTGCCTGTACACTTTTTATGAAATTTTGGTAACTTGATCCATAAAGAAACGTTGAATATGTTATGTGAATATTGCCGAATTGCAATGTAATTCTCTTCGGTTATACAACTTGTTAAAAAAAGAGAAGGATGTCAATCAAAGTGTTTTCTTAGTGAAATAACTGTTTGAAACTAAATGCATTGTTTTAATGTAGATCTTCATCAATGTACCATTTTGGTATTATGCATTGAGTGCTATTGTTGCTCCATTCTTAACCCAAAGAACCAAGAGCAAGTTCATCCTATCCCGTCCAGCCGCAACAAATGAAACTCTTCTCAAGTAATCTCTCTCTCTCTCTCTCTCTCTATTGTATACACCTGAATGACTTATTGTACCATATCTGTATGACTGTATCTCTTGTATACAGTTTGTCTCAACTGTTGGTAACGGTCAAAATAAATCACGAACAAGCACCATGATGAGGTTTTCTTGATATGGAAGGCTTGGATTGTTATACCATACCAGTACTGGTAATCAATCACCAAGGTTCAAGTGGCAACAATATCGAGGATTAACTTGTTTAATTGATGCACCAATTTTTTGGTATCTAATGAGACATTATTACACTTTAATAAACAGGTACATTTCACCAGAGGCCTTACCAATTGCATATGGTGGACTCAAAAGAGAAGGTGACACCGAGTTCTCTTTGGAAGATGATGTTTCAGAAATGTTTGTGAAAGCCAATTCAACTGAAACTATTGAAATCCCTGCCCCGCAGGTAGACATTTTAAGTTTCATTTCAATCTTATGTTATAGATTTTCAATATTGTAATTCATTGGTTTGGGTTGTTCTTTTTGACAAAATTTTTCAACATAGCCTGCAAAGCACACTCAATTGAGTACAAAGCCCTAAAAAACATGTGAGCACAAAGCCCTAAAAAATCATTCGAGCAGAGCTTGTTAAAAGATGTTTAGTGCATTATATTTGGATAGTTGCTTCAATTGAGAATTCCTGCATAAGGTAAAGTATCTAAATTTTACTTATTGTATAATTGAAACTTACATGTAGGTTGGATCTACACTTGTATGGGATCTATCCGTGCTCGGTTGGGAGGTGAATTACAAAGAAGAATTCATACCAAGTGATGAAGGATCTTATGCTGTGATAATTCGGAAAGGTAAGAAGTTGAACTCACAAGAAGGGTTGGTTCATAATTCTTTCAAAAATAATGAAGCTGGAAAAGTAGTTCTCACGATTGAGAACAATTCTCAGAAGAAAAAGAAGGTTCTATACAGGCACAAGGCTAAGTTTCTTCCTGCTAAGGGGTGTTAAAGTTCTATAGTTCAATGTATGTTATGGGGACGGGGAGGATGATGTAGCATTTAATTAATTTTTTTTAGGGTGGAGTCCTATCGGATATGTTTTCAGATTAGATGTTGTTTTCTTGTTGTTTTATGAATGAGTTATTTATGATATATATAATTTTATTAGCAAATCATTTTTTTAATAGGTTCTGGTGAATTTGATGGGGTGGGTATTTGTTTCTGTTTTTAGGCACACACACAATAACAACAACAACAACAACAACTAAGTCTTTTGTCCCAAACAAGTTGGGGGGGTAGGCACACACACAAGTATATGAAAATAGTACTAAGCTCCTTGTTTTGCATTATTCAATTAGAATAGAATCTAAAATAAACCTCAAGAAATGAAAAGCTATACAGTTGCCTCCATTCCCGTGTAGTAGGCGAGTTAATAAAGATTTAATGGTGGTACACTTTGTTCACTCCTGAAGAAATTCTTCGGATCAACCTCTAACTTCACCAGAGCTAATTTTCTAAAATTGTCCTTGAAGTATCTCTTGCCCCACCGTGTTCTCTCAAAATAACTCAGGTCCCCGTTCAAACTAGTGCCCAAATCCAGATCCCTATAATTCAAATAAGCAGCTCTAGGATTTTTTGAAACATAAGGTGTCATAAATTCATAGAAGCCCCTAATCCAATCCAAGTATGTATTGACGACACTTTGATCTCCATCCACCCATGCCACTAAATACTGTATGTTGTACAAACTACCATTTCTATATGGAAACGGGGTTTCAGACTCGGATATTTCATCCATATTTCCTCCTAATGGGTCAATGATCATATACACTGTTGCATTACTTCTTAGTAATTTATACCAAATTCTTTTCCAACCAAACTCAGGTATTTGGCTCGTCAAAAAGTCTGATTTGGCTTTAAATGAGTATCCGAACTGGGATTTCCTCTCAAGCAAAGCGCTAAGCTGTTCCCCATTGGTATACCCCGCAAAATACTGTACTGTTTCAATCCAACTCATTTCCTGGCACTCCTGTACTTGCAAATCAAGCAGGGGAAATTTTTCTTGAATTATAGAAAGCAATTCTTCTTTCTCTCCAAGAAAAAGGGATTCAAACTTGATTTGCAGTATTCTGTTCCCCTTGTTGTCACTTGAAACCTGAATAAATTGCCTGATAAATAGCCTCACATCTAATCTATAGGCCACATCCTGCCATTGACTTACTATCTTTACTAGCGAACCATTTTGACTAAGATTATATGATTTGGCAAAAATCGTTAATTTCTGTGGCACATGTACCAGTTTAATTTTGTAGGCTAATATGATCCCAAAACTAGCACCTCCCCCTCCCCTGATTGCCCAAAATAAACCCTCACCCATCAATTCCCTGTCGAGTATCTTCCCTTCTACATTCACTAAACGTGCATCAATGATATTATCGGAGGCCAAACCATACTTTCTCATCATAGTCCCGATTCCACCGCCACTTAAATGACCACCTATCCCTACCGTGGGGCATAACCCTGCTGGAAAACCAAGGGTCTTGCTCTTCTCAGCTATATGGTAATACAACTCTCCAACTGTTGCGCCAGCTTGGACCCATGCTGTGTTGTCAGTGGTGTTAACATCAATTGAACTTATGTTTTGCATGTTTATAATAACAAAAGGAGTGCTGAAGGCCACATATGAGAGGCCCTCATAGTCATGGCCCCCGCTTAGTACCCGGGCTTCAAGGTTGTTAGTTCTGCAACAGCCGACTATGGTTGAAACATGAGATTCAATTGTAGGGGTAATTATAGCAAGAGGTTTTGGTGTGCTTGTTGTGTTGAACCTCTGGTTCCGGATTGAGTATTCGAGAAGGGTAGAATAAGAAGTGGTTCCTTGTATGTATAGGAGGTTGTGAGGAATGGAATTAGCCAAGAGGCATTGGATGAAAGGCTCGTAGGTTGCACCAAAGCATTTATTGATACTTTGGTTTGCATCAGAGGGGCTGAAAAACAAGAGAAGTGAGATCAGGAAAACAAAACCAGGTGGAAGCAATGTGTCCATGCTCCAAGGTTTCTTTCTCATTATCTATGTTTGTGTTTCCGTGTGTGGTCATTGCTGGTTGCCTCTTAAATAATGATGCCAAAAACAGTTGCATACTTTGAAGTTTGACCCGTAGAAAATCAGGTTACTTGTATCATCTGGCTTTGATTAGAATGGGTTTGACTTGAAATTTCAACAGTTTATATGATTGAAGAACCTCTGATAGGGATTGGAGACAGCTTTTTCCAAACTAGCATTTTCGTGAACTTATCTTCTATTACAAAACTATGCGTAATATTGTCGAACTTGATTTTTTAATTTGTTATCATTTAATTGGACATGGACCTGTAAAGTGGGAAAAGCATTGGGGCCCAAATTAACAGGTCATGAGGCCAGCCTAAATTATAGGTAGCATGAGATCATAAATGAGCAGGAGGCATCACAATTCACACATGCCGAGATTGTAGGACCTCTATCCGATGCTTTAGGGGACCAGGAGTCCAGGACCACTAACTTATCTGTAGTCTGTAGATCTCATTAATAACATGGAACTATTACAAATCAATGGCACAGGTGATGGGTTTATATACCCGACAAGAGGGCTGCGCCAGGGCTGTCCAATGTCACCGTATTGCTTCATTATGGTGATGGAAATGTTGACAAGGCAATTGCATGTGGCACAGGCCAGAGAGCTGATTCGAGGAGTTAAATTGGCACCCACTTGTCCCCCACTAACTCATGTTATTTATGCAGATGATCTTATTTTGCTTGGACAAGCCGAACAGACAGAAGTACAAGGCATGGCCAGAACTATGGAGCAGTTTGGGGTGGTTTCAGGTTTAGTCATAAATCCGACAAAATCTAAACTGTGGTGCTCAAGGCGATGTGATGAAGGAATCAGACAGATGGTGCATGACACATTCAGGGCTGATGAAGCTGGGCCAGAGGAGAAGTATTTGGGAGCATTGCTTTCCAACAAAAACACTGCTACAAAGACGGCCAATATGCTGCTAGAGAAGCTAAGAACAAAACTCACTGGCTGGAGGTCTAATATGTTGTCTCATGCTGGGAGATTGGTGCTGTTACAATCTGTTTTGATGAGTATCCCGGTTTATTTCATGAGTGTTGAGGTTTTACCAAAGGGCATCATTAAAAAAATGGAAAGCTTGATTGCAAAATTCTTTTGGGGGAAGACGGATCAAACACGATACATGTCATTTGTATCTTGGCAAAGGATATGTCGACCTAGAGAAGAAGGGGGTTTGGGTGTCAGGCAGTTGCAGATATTTGGCGAGGCTTTGTTTCTTAAGTTGGTGTGGGCCATGATTAGACAGGATGATAAACTATGGGTCCATGTTTGTAAAGGCAAATACTATCCAAATCTGGGGTTCTGGAGGGCTGCAAATGTGGTAGGCGCTAGCCCATTGTGGCGTCAAGCGGCTAGAATGAGAGAGTTCTTTAAAGAAAATATCAAATGGCAGATAGCAGATGGGTCAAAAATCAATGCTTTATCACAACCTTGGTACCCACAGTGGCAGGTGGCGGTGCAGGCAAGTATAAGAGATAGGAAAGTCACCGTGGCGGATCTGTTTGATTTCCGAACTAACCAGTGGAAGATGAGAGAAATTGAAAGACTGTTAGGGAGAGAGGTGGTTCAGCACATTACACAAAATGTGCAAAGGCCTAATCCGAGGATGAGGATGACAGATAAACTGATATGGAAATACAACAAATCCGGAAACTATACGGTCAAGGATGGGTATGAGTGCTTGATAAAGAGGAGTGAGGGCCAAGTACAACAAGTCTCCTGGAAATACATATGGAAGTGGAAGAAGATAGCTCCTAAAGTGAAAATTTTCATGTGGAGGCTGCTCACGAATGGCCTGCCGCTGGCGAATAACATCCACACAAGAATCCAAGCAATTTCACCAACGTGCATGAGATGTCAGATTGAGAATGAATTTCCTATGCACTGCTTTTTTTTCTGTCATGGCTCAAGAATGGTTTGGTTTGGAGGACCCATGGGGGTTAGAACTGATGACCTGCCTCTCAACATCTGTGATGCTGTGGATCAGATTACGAAGGGACTGAATGATAAAAATATAAGAATCTTTTGTCATACGCTGTGGGAAATATGGTTGGCAAGGAATGAGATGCTATTCCAAAGCAAGCAATTCGACCCTGTTGCAGTATGTAGAAAAATTCAGAGGAGCTTAGGAGGAAATGACACTGGTGAAAATCAAAGGTCGCCTATGCAAATCAATAATGAGACAGTGCCATATGCCACAGCACCGCACGCATGGCAGATAGTAGTAGATGCATCATGGGATACCTCAGAGAAGGCTGGCATTGCTTTTCTGGCATACTGGGAGGGTTCTTTACAAGGAATGGGGTTAGAAATTCACAACTCGGCTGACCCGTTTCAAGCTGAGGCTCTGGCACTTCATGAAGCAGTAAGATGGGTGCAGGGTTTGAATCAAGAAAGAGGCAGGCAGACGGTACAGATTTTCTGTGATTGCCTTATCCTGGTACAAGCTTTACAAGAGGATAATTTGGACTGCCTTCCTTCTTGGAGAGCGAGGGCAAGTGTGGCAAGCATTGCATCTCTGCTAGATCAGTTCGGAGATGGTGTTTTTTTGCAACATGTACGGAGGGAAGCTGTTCAACCAGCCCATAACTTGGCGAACTATGCAAGAAGGACAGGGTACAGATATCAGGGTATACCTATGGCATCTGTAATGACTCAAAACAACATAGGTATGAGAATAGATACGAGGTTTTTCCAGCAGGTGCTAGAAGGCCCACCATGATTATGTTCCTTCTCGTTATTTTTCAGGCCCCAGTGTATCCCTCTTTTGATTTCTTTTGTTCTATTTACTTACTGGTACGTTTGCTTTTTCTTTCGTAGTAGTTGTACTTAGGTTTCAGTGTTATTGTGGAGGGGTGTTAGGCAATCATTGGGGTTCTAGTTTTTCATTATGTTATCAGGTTAGAAATTTGCTGGTTTGTACTTTGCTACTAGTTTGTTTTTTAATGAGAAGCCTACGGGCAGTTATTCAAAAAAAAAAAAACATGGAACTATGGAAGGGTATTACCAATTAGTACCATCTTTCTTTCTTTTCTTTTTTTTTTAAAAAAAAAAATTATTAGTACCATCTTTCAAGTAAAACATGTGTCATGACTTAATGCAATGCTATATTTCTCATAACAGTATCACTTATGTACGAATATACTTTATCTAATTTAATAGGCATAACATTAATGCTCTATTCTATTTCATTTTTGCATCACAAACTAATTAATGAAGAATTCCAAATTCTATATGAAGATCTAAAAATCGGAAGGATGAATCATGTAATTGTTAGAAATTTGAAATATTAATTCATGATAATATTTCTGAAATTATTTAATAAGGATCACGTAATTCATATAAAATTAAATAAATCATAAGTTAGAACTCACAATTTTGTAGAGAAGACATCTTGATGCGGAAATTTGATCTTCTCCAATTTCCCTTAGTCCAAAATGATGGCAGAAAAAAATGGCGTTTTTCTGAAATTTCTTGTTTCTTTTTTTGGGCGAAAATATGGGAAAAGGTGCCACTACTTAATAAAATTTCAGAATTATGACTAAGGTAATTGAAGGGATCAAATTCTGAATAAATCTGATCCATTGATTTTCCATCAAAATCAAAGCACCCTTTAACTATATTTCATAAATGAACTTGGTTCATATTTAATAATATAGGCCACATTAAATTATAATTAATATTAATTATAACAGTAATTACTTGTAATGCTTGTCAAGAATTACAAATACGTACAAAAAATGAATGAAACACACTAAAACAAGCAATTCAGAATGTTTATAGAACTGAAGATTAAGATATACGTACGACATATAAATGCATCATAAAATAAATACGTACGTCGTCTCTGGCCTTGGGCAATTTGGTTGGAATGCAACAACAGGAATTTTAGAGGGACCTTCAGATCAGTTGAGGTGGTAGCGAGCTGGATTTTAGAAGAGGCAAACTTTTTACTTTAAGTTTTGCTAGTTTTTTCTCTTTTCTTTTTTCTTTCTACTTTGACAGTCGCTGTTACATTTAAAAAAATAATAATAAATGCATTAATGCATCATAAAATAAATATATTATTACTCTGGTAGTTAATTAGCATACAAAAGTACAAAACATGAAGCGAAGACCTTTTTTTTTTTTTTTGACAAACACCCGTAGGTAATTCATTAACTACGAGTGATCACTGTTTTTTTTCTTTTGCCACACACTGAAGCGAAGACCTCAGTCGCACGTCAGCACTCGTACTTTTTTTTTTTCTTTTGGCACACTTATTCGAGTGATCACTGTTTCAAGTCAATCATATAGTACGTATACAAATCTTACGGCGATATTTCGTAGAGGAGTAAAACAGTAGCTTGAGGAGTGAACAGGTAGAAAGTTGGGGCGATGTCGGGGGACACGAATATTGATGCAGTTTAGAGGCGATTTTTTTAGCGATTTCCTTTCTTCCTAAAATTCCAGAAAAATCTCAAAATTCCTTCCAAATTCGAGAAAAAATACAAAACCAAATTGAAATTCTTACAGTTTTTCATTGATTGAGAGGCGATCTAAGGAGTTCGGTGACCAGATCGACTCTCTCTCAAACCATTCACTCGCAATCTCAGGCGATTGAAGCTCTGCGCGTTGAATTCGAACCCTAGACGAAGGCGAGTTTCTTCGACGATGGAGAGGTGGAGCGGAGAGGCTAAACTGTCAAACCTTGAATCAGCCATGGCAATACTGATGGAGGCATTTAGGCACACGATCACCTTGATTCGAGCAGATCTACCTCCTCGAGAGATGTTGCAGCAAGACAGAGGCTGGAAAGAGATATCTGATGAGACTAATGGCTCGATTTACAACAACATAGGCAAATCAGGTCGAAAGTCGGAGATTGTCAGACTAAAAACTGAAGAATTGAGGCAACGATCATCACCCTCTAATCCACTGTGCTTCCGATGTGGTAATCCTGGACATCTCGCCTATTATTGTCCAAATAGTATTGTGTGTTTTGTGTGTGGAAAACATGGGCATCGGGCACGTGAATGCTCCTCAATTGAGGATACCACATACCAGTTAGAGATTGGTCAAACAACCAAAGGGACAGAGAAAGGTGAACAGGAGATAGAAGAGGCAAAGTGGGTTGAGGTTGTGAACCAGAAATATGCATTTACTGAAGTGACTCAAAAAATAGAGATGTCTAATTCGGAGATTCAGAGATTATCCAAAGAGTTGTTAGAGACCAAAGTTGAATTGGGAGTTTGCAAAGAAGAATATATACTTTTAAAGAGGAGTTTCGATAACATGATATCAGGTCTGAAAATGGAAAAAGATAAGCTGATTGCAAACATCGCTGCCTTAGAAGGCAAGATAAATGATGATTTGAAAAGTCAGATTGTCTCTATTACAAAGGAGAGGGATGATTTGATGTCTACAAATGGAAAGTTGTGCTCAGAGTTACATGAGGCAGACATGCTTAGAAAAGATTCTGTTAGCATGATAGCACAATTAAAAGATGATAAAAACAAGCTTGGGGCAAATATTAGTGCTTTGAATGAGAAGTTACATGATGGTGATATTAATGTGGCAAATGTTACTGCAAAGGGATGTCCAGGAGTCAACATTAAGAAAGTTGAATGTGAAGTGAATGAAGGATTGCAAAACAAAAAGAAAATGGAAGAGAAAATAAAAGAAGAAACTGTCATAAGGGGAAGAGAATTGGACGTGATAGGTAGAAACATTGTGGAGTCTGATTCTCAACAGAAGATTGAAGTTCTCAATGATAGTGAAGAAAAGAAGTTTATAAAGAATAAAATGAAGAAGACACAAAGTGCAAAGGGAAGGCAAAAGAAGTTGCAAAAAAAGATATTCCAAACTGAGTCAGATGGAGAAGGAGGTATTGTAATCAAATTGGTTGATCCTGGATAATAAATTGAGGTTTTGTGCTGGCATGAAGGGATTTTGAGGACATTTAGGTGGGTTGTGCGCGCAGAAGAGTTGTAAATATTCGATTTTTAGGGTATTTTGAATAGTTGTGGTTTTTGGCTGAGACAACGAGCTGCTAGTATAGAGGATTCGATATTTCTATGCATTTTTGTTCATTGAGTTGTGCTGTATCACTGGTAACCTAGGTAAGCAGGGATATGTAGTTAGTTTAGAGGGTTTTTGTTCAATTCTGGCTAGGTATAATTTTGTTGAGAGGTTGAGCTGCTAGTATGAGAAAAGTTGTGTGTAGGTTTAAGGTTTTTTGTAATCAATTTGTTTCTTTAATGAAACGGGTGGCTTTGATCCACCTTTTTTCAAAAAAAAAAAAAAAAAAAAGTAGCTTGAGGAGTAAATAGTTAATTCATTTTATTCCTCTAACTTTATATTATGTTTGGTATAAAAAATTAAAGTAAATATAGAATAAAGGTTCCGTTTGGATGAGTTCTAAGAATTAGGGAATAAAAAAATAAGGAAATAAATTTATTATAAACAATTCAAATTCTTCACAAAGTTACACACTTTCTAATACTTCTTCCCTTATTCTTCTTGGCTCCGTTTGGATAGGTGTGGGAAGAAGGGAAAAAGGGAAGAAGTATTGGGAAGTGTGTAACTTTGTGAATAGTTTGAATTGTTTATAATTTTTTTCTTCTTGCTTCCTTCTTCCTTCTTCCTATATCCAAACGCATCCCTTATTCTCACACCATTCAAACGGAGCCATAATAAATAAATAATTATATAAATTAATTATCTTTTGATTCATGTAAAAAATTTTATTTCACCTAAAATGATGGAATAATTTACTCATCTCTACTCCACGTTACTCTACCAAATTTAAATCATATATATTTGAAAAGTAAAAATGGATTCAATAAATTACTCATCTTTAATCCTCTCCCAAACATGACTAGCACAACTCACATATGTAGAGAGATAACTGGCTGGGTGGCTGTTACATGTGTCAGAGTGTCACAACACAACCCATATAAGATGTTGAGATCCATGAAATTGAGAAAGCGAGCGGCTACATTAGACATTAGCATTACCCTTTTTCCGGCTTCTGGATCTGCTTTGAGATTCGTACTATCAACTTCGACGTCCCAAAATGGTTACGCAGACCTGCACGGCCACTTCTGATCCTCTGTGGTTTCCAATGCAGTTTTCTGTGTCAAAAATGCACATGACGCCAAGGCTCGGACTAGAATCATCCTGCTCTGCAGAAATTAACAAGGCCACGAACGGCTCAGTCACGCAATTTAGCTGTAAATTATTCTTTTCCCCCATACAGAACTTAGTTTTGATGTTTTTTAAATATGTATAATGCTTAAATACTGATAATTTTTTACCTTATTATTGGTTTGGACCTTTGAAATTTAAGAAAGTGAATATTTATGCTCGAAAAAGCGATATAAAAGAAATTGTTTTCAAAGCAATTATTCTAGTTTCACAATTACAATAAGCATAATTGTAATAAAAGAAATCTAATTTAGAAATTGCACATTAAATTTGTTCCGTTATCAGAAAATTATTTTCCTTGTGTCTAGAATTAATTAAATTAAATATTTTTTAATTAAAACCCTGGTACAAAGAAATTCAGCGAAAAATATATTGTCTACTCAGTTCGCTTTCCTTGCTATTGTAGGGGAGCAAAAAACATGTAACTCGTGAGTTACTTGAACTCGACTCGAAAAAAGCTCGATGAAAATTCGAGTTATAACAACTTGAGTTATGCCACTCGAGTCAGAATATACAGACTGCAAAAATAAAATATTATCATATTAATATACAGCCCAACAATGCAGTCCAATAACTCGTTCACTAACCCTAGCCCCTAAGCCCCCAGACTTTTTTCCCTCCCTTACACCCTCAAGTTTGCTCTTCTTTTTCTATTTTCGAGCAAAATTCTAAGGCGACCAGTACCTCAACACCTTCTCACGAGTTCGTTGCCGAGTCACGAGTTGGCTCGAGTTAAAATGAGCTGAGTTCGAATTAGCTCAAATAGCTCGGAACTGCTTTGTTGTCGAGTCACGAGTTGGCTCGAGTTGTGACGAGTTCGAGTTCGAATTGAGGCTAACTCGCTCGAACTCGACTCGTATACAACCCTACTATTGACCCTTTGGTAAAATAGATTATTTTTAAGTGATCAAGTTTATTTTTATCCTTTCCCTGACAAAAAAATTATTGCAAAGAAAGTGCTCTTGCCGGAAATGGGATAATCCAAACCTAATAATTTGTAAGATGTGAAATTTGTTTTTCTCACTTTCCTTTTATGTATGGTTGACAAATAATATGTAAAGAAAACGCATCATATGTGAATGTTTATTTAATATATTTTGCTAGAAATTGTTCACTCTGACCTTCAAATTAAAATATACACAGGTGATAAGAAAGGGAAGTAAAATGAACAGAGAAGAGAAAGGAAAATGGTAAAAAAAAATTATTAATTGACTATTAAATTTATACATCAAATCATATATAATAAAAGTTATAGGTAATTCACACTTTTTTTTCTAAAAAGACATACAATTCTCATTCTTATCTTATCAATTTATTTTTACATATAAGTATGGTGCTTAATTAGTAACAGTTGATATTAAGTAATAATACTTAGAAGCATCATCTCAATAATCTTATTTATATAAAAAAATTTCTAGTATTTAATTCTTTGTTTTTCTTTTAATTTATCACAACATGGATGCATGAATTGTTTCTACAATAACGATATGATTTTTAAATGTAACAAAATAAATCTCCCCTCTCTTCGATCGGTAAAGTATCTCCTTCGGTATGTTGGCTTTATCCGTTCCACTCCTTCCACTTCATTTCACTTATTTGTTTTGATGTTGTTCTCCTCGTTTGGATGAGTTAGGAATAAGGAAGGAAGAAGGGATTTTAGAAAAAAACATTGGAAAGAATAGGAAGAGTGTTATTCCGGGAAAAAAAAATGTTGTTTGGATGATAAGTTAGGAATAAGGTATGGAAGAGTTGAAATAAAATAATCATTTGTCTTATTTTATCTTTTTTATAATTTATTCATTTTGTTTTTTCTTTATTGTTGTAGTTTATTTAATAATAATAATAATAATAAATATTACTATATTTAAAAAATAATTACTATTTTAGTATTCTTGTGATATTATAATAATAATAATATATTATTATTATAAAAATAATTAAATTATGATGTTATAATATTATAATAATATATTAGTAATATTATTATATAATAATATATTATTAATATTATTATATAATAATATATTATTAATATTATTATAATATTATAGTAATATATTGTTAGTAATAATATCATAATAATATTATATTAAATTTATTAAAAATGAAATATATAACAATATTAAAATTAGAGCTTCTTCTTAGCTCTTCCTGGTTTGTTTGGATCACAAATTTAGTCCGGAAGAAGCTTCTTCCAAGAAGAAGTTTTATTCCGTTGCATCCAAACAAGATCTTATGGCCTCGTTTGGATGAAGTTGGAAGAGTGCTCTTCCGGAAAGAGGACTCTTCCGGAAAAAGGAACTCATCCAAACGAGGTGAAAGAGGGCCGGGAAGAGGGGCTCTTCTTGGAAGAGTCTCTTCCACCAATTTGGTGGAATTAGGAATAGGAAGAGGGAAGAGTGATTAAAAAAATATTTTTCATGTCTCAAATAATTAGATATTTAGATATTATAATATAATAACAATAATATTAAATTAATAAGATAATTAGATACTTTATTTAATTCATGTCCCAAATAGTTAGATATTTATTATTATATAATGAGAAAGTTTAATATGCATTATAGTGCATAGGGCACTCCGTGCACCGCGGACTTTTTCTGCGATATTTTTGTAAATTGACAAATCTAATTTAACCAATCTAATCTACATATTCAAATCTCATAGAAAAATAAATTTTACAATTTTTGAGATTTTATTACTATTTTTTAGAATTTTTTAAAACATCCCATTTTTGGAAAATTGTAAATAGTACAACATTCCAAAAATAACATGTTTTAAAAAATTCGAAAAAAATAGTAATAAAATCTAAAAAAATGTAAATTTCGGTTTGGTATGATATTTTAATATGTAGATTAGATTGGTTAAATTAGATTTCTCAATTTACAAAAATATTTCCGAAAAAGTCCGTGGTGCACGGAATGCCCTATGCACTATGGTGCATATTAAACTTCCTCTTATATAATATAATAATAATAATAAATAATACCAATAATATTAAATTAATATCAAAATATTATTATTAACTTTATGATAATATTATAATATTATATTATTAATTATTTTAATTATTCTTATTATTAAATAATATTAATTACTATTATTATCATATGTGAATAAGTGAATATTATGTCTCAAAATAAGTGAATATTGGTATTTATTAATATATTATAATATTAATATTATTATTATAATAATATTAAATTAATATCAAAATATTATTATTGTTTAATTTATTATGATAATATTATAATATTATATTATTAATTATTTTAATTATTCTGATTATTAAATAATAATTACTATTATTATCATAAGTGAATATTATGTCTCAAAATAAGTGAATATTGATATTTATTAATATATTATAATATTAATAATATTATTATAATAATATTAAATTAATATCAAATTATTATTATTATTTAATTTATTATAATAATATTGTAAAACAAAACATTACAATATTAATTATATAAAACTAAAATAATTATTTTATAATATTATAATATTAAACAATTATGTAGTGTTATTTTATAATATTATAATATTAATATTTGGCTTAATCATTTACTTAAATTGATATAAAAATATTAACATTATTAATGAATGAACTACAACAATAAAAAAAGACAAATGAATAAATTATAAATAGATAAAAAAAGATAAATGATTATTTTAATTCAAGTCTTCCATTCATTATTCTAACTCACCATCAAAACAACATTTCCTCTTTTTCCGGAATAACACTCTTCCCACTCTTCCTAATTTATCTTCCTAAAGGGGCTGTTTGGATGGTGTCGGAATTTGCATATGCCAAATTTATTATAAACAATCCAAACTCTTCACAAAGTTACACGCTTCCCAATAAATTTATGCCTAGGAATTGCAAATTCTCCAAATTCCCCACAATTCCTACAACATCCAAACGGCCCCAAAATTCCTCTTCCTTCCCTCTTCCTAACTCATCCAAACGAGGAGCATATCTGAAAAGGCATAGTTGAATAATTGAACGGCAGACGGTTACACGAGAATTAATTCCCTGCTAGCCTTCTAATCAGATCAGTTATTATAAAATGCAAATCACAGCCTTGTGAAAAACATCGCTAACATACTATTATTAGCATTCTTCAAATGCAGCCAATCAGCCAATGTCAAGGTTACTTTGCATTTCTGATTTCTGCATTAAAGAGGGCAGCAGTTGGTGCTTTGCGTATATCATAGTTGAATCTTGGAACAAAATATATTTTTTTTTTTTTTGCTCAGCTACAATAAACTATTATTTGCAAATCAACAAACAAAATTACTCTACCAATCAAGTATTTCATTCACATTTTCTTAGGTGAATGAAATTGATCATCTAGAACAGCAAACATAAATACATAATTGAGGACAGAAAAGAATAGAGAACTTACATGCCACAACTCCATACTAGTTCCATACAGAAGAAACAACCAGCCAAATTGATTACAAGACATAGAGATCATGTCTACTACTACTAGTACTAACTACCCAATAATCAAACAATCCATTAACAAACAAAGAGAAAAACTTCCTTTCTTTCCAAACACGCACCACAACCCACAACTGCAGAAACCAAACACTTACAGCAAACAATATAACCTCTCAAGCTTCCTCCTGTTCCTCTTCCTCTTCTTCATACTCTTCCTCCTCCAGGTCAGCAGTGGCATCTTGGTACTGCTGGTACTCAGCCACCAAATCATTCATGTTACTCTCAGCCTCAGTGAACTCCATCTCATCCATGCCCTCTCCAGTGTACCAGTGAAGAAAAGCCTTGCGCCTAAACATGGCAGTGAATTGCTCACTAACCCTCCTAAACATCTCCTGAATTGAAGTTGAGTTCCCAATGAAGGTGCTCGCCATCTTGAGTCCCTTGGGAGGGATATCACATACACTAGATTTGACATTGTTTGGTATCCACTCGACAAAGTAAGAAGAGTTCTTATTTTGTACGTTGAGCATCTGTTCATCAACTTCTTTGGTGCTCATTTTGCCACGGAACATGGCTGAGGCAGTGAGATACCGACCATGGCGAGGATCAGCAGCACACATCATGTTCTTGGAGTCCCACATTTGCTGGGTCAACTCAGGTACAGTCAGTGCACGGTACTGCTGGGACCCACGGGAGGTGAGAGGGGCAAAACCAACCATGAAGAAGTGGAGACGAGGAAAGGGAATGAGATTGACAGCAAGTTTACGCAAATCAGAGTTGAGTTGACCAGGAAACCTGAGGCAGCAAGTGACACCACTCATGGTGGCAGATATCAAATGGTTCAAATCACCAACTGAAATTAAAAAAAAGGACAAGAAAGTTAATCATGGAGAAAATATTTGCCAGATTCAATAAAGTTAAACCTCTTCAACTACAATTGGTGTGACAGTGATGTGTCATGTGCAAATAAATCTTGGTATTGAACCAAAATATATAATTTTGGGATAGTAAGCAAGCAGTATTTTCAAAAACAATAAATAAAAGGGTATGAGCATACAAGTAGGGGTGGCGAGCTTGAGAGTACGAAAGCAGATGTCATACAGAGCTTCATTGTCTAGCACCATGCACTCATCAGCATTTTCGACAAGCTGGTGCACTGAGAGTGTGGCATTGTAAGGCTCAACCACTGTGTCAGATACCTTCGGGGATGGGAAAACAGAGAAGGTTAGCATCATTCTGTCAGGGTACTCTTCACGTATCTTGGAGATGAGTAGTGTCCCCATGCCCGACCCAGTCCCACCTCCAAGCGAGTGGCATACTTGGAAACCTGAAGATTTAACCTCCGACTCGGAGAGGCAAGGTTAAGGATATGTATTCATGTTAAGAGATATTATAATTACAGCCTGTTTTAAATAATATTACTTTTCTTTAGCTCTTATGTGTTAGCTTTACACAGGTACAAGCGATTAAACGGTCAATTAAAAAACTAGATTTATATCATAATGGCACAAGTACTAAAATGAAGTAGTGAAGTACCAACATCTGAGAAATGAATATACATACTATACACCATGATTGCCAATTAGAAGTATATAAAGCATTGCAAGGACAAGCTAAAATTGTGATAATATCAAATTTTCAAGTATTTTGATCATTTCTTTGCATGTATAACAAAAACAGCAAATAATATAAGGAATGACTGAGTCACTAAAATAAAGACAGCATTTATAACCTAATCCAGTGCTCGAACTGCTGAACTTTTACAATATTAAATGTGTTGTATACAATATCTTTTTAATCTGATTTAGTAACCAAAGGAAACTTCTAAGAAAAAAGAACAAACCGAGATCTAGCTAGCAATTATTAAGCTTCCAAACAAATACCACATGTTTCTACGTTAAACGTAATAGATCTACTGATTTAAAAGTACCTTTTTTTTTCTCAAATTCGACAATTAACAATCTTATTTCATTTATATCAACCATTTGCTCAGATATAATCAGATCTGCTCGTAACTAAACCGACACCTCAAATTTTCCAAATATTCACACAATATTTCGCATAACAAAAAAGGAAGGAGACGATCTCACCTTGCAAGCAATCACAATTCTCAGCCTCCTTCCTGACAACATCCAAAACCGAATCAATCAACTCAGCTCCCTCGGTGTAATGCCCTTTAGCCCAGTTGTTACCCGCTCCGGATTGTCCAAAGACGAAGTTGTCAGGCCTGAAGATCTGGCCAAAGGGACCCGACCGAACGGAATCCATCGTGCCGGGCTCAAGATCCATCAACACGGCTCTGGGCACATACCGACCACCACTCGCCTCGTTGTAGTACACGTTGATGCGCTCGAGCTGGAGCTCGGAGTCGCCGGAGTACTTCCCGGTGTGGTCGATGCCGTGCTCGTCGCAGATCACCTCCCAAAACTTGGCGCCGATCTGGTTCCCGCATTGGCCACCTTGGATGTGGAGAATCTCGCGCATTTTGGGGAATTAGGGTTAGGGTTTTGGCGTGGATCTAGACTCTAGTGTTTGTTTGTTTAAGAGGGAGAGGAGAGGGAAGAAAGGAGAGAAGAGATTAGGAGGAAATTTGGGAAGGGTGAGTGTGTCGGGGGTTTTATTAGTGAAGATGGTTGTGAATCTGGTCACTCTCTGGTGTGGTTACCCGTTACCGCTGGCATTTGTTGGAGACAGATTTCTCATTGCGGCGCCTCAACTTTCCAAAAATTGCCAGCTGGTCTTCAACTTTGCTATGTGAATCTGTACTTTCAATGACTCTGTTTGGATGGTGTTAGGAATAAAAAAATAGTTTTTTCTAGGCATAAATTTATTTCTAAATATCTAAATTTTTCACAAAGTTACACACTTTCCAATATTATTTCTCTTATTCCTAAGTGATCCAAACGTAGCCAATAGTATGACGCTTGTGTCCGCTATGAATTTAAAGAAAACCAATAATTTAGTAATAAAGTTCGTGATTTACGTTTGTTTTAGTCTTTTAGATGATCAATTTGGAGCGAGCATTTAACGTAAGCATTATTTTTCTCATTTCAATCCCTTAAATTACTTTTATTATGTGAAACAGTGAAAGTATTGCTCCATGTTTTAAGTTCACATCAAATTACGCATTTTAAATTGCTTTATATGAGAACTTATATTAATGGTGTCGTTTTATAATTGTAAGTTATTTCATAGTGTGCTTACACTAAAAAAGATTTACAAATGTGGTTATAATGTATAACTATAATTCTCAAACTCAAAAACAACAGCCAAATAAACAAATTCTCCGAGGGTATATAAGCAAAAGAATAATAATCACCGACGGTAACTGTAGGTCTGTAGCCCCGCTGATCGTTACAGATTTTGAACGCCTACGGCCTACCTACGCCTTCGAATACTTCCATTCAGAAAATTTTGCACCAAAATCGGAATATTCGTGATATGAACCGTCGATCTGGAACTAAGGGTTCAGATCTGACGATACAACGGACCCATGTATCCCTCAGTGTATACTTTAGCGCGAGTAGAAGGTAAGCAGTTGCTGACGAATAGCTGGAAGTCTGGAACGGATAATGGTACCGTTTGTCTGCCGTCTTGACAGATTAACAGCTCGATTTTGTCATCTAATTGGATGGACCGGGTCCAAAACACCGCGGCGGTTTTGACATTGATGACCAGCGAGGATTTTAATAAAGATTAATGATGATTTGATTTTAATTAATTAAAATGAAGATATAAGACATTTCCAATTTCTTTAGTTTTGGGGTAAATAAAAAATACGAATTTCACAAAAGTAGAATTTTTTTTTGAAGAGCATGTGAGCCATTACCCCAAAATAATAGATCTTACTTCATTATTTTAAAACAATAGATCTTACTTCATTATTTTTATTTTAAGTTATGTATTTCATATATCAGTACTCAAATATTTTACATGTTGTAGGAAACTGTAGACTATATTTATTTTTTAGCCTTTAAGCCCATAAGGTAGGAAAATATAGACTATAGTGATAAGTGGTTATATGAATACTGAAAATGGTAGTGCGCCAACCCTATCCAAATACGTCTACGTAGATATGCAGATTGGCTAAACGGGTGCATTTGAACAAACAAATGGGGACCTTTTCTCTTTCTAACATACACTTGCAGGTTTTACAAAAAAATGTTCAGCCAAAAGGAAGCGTTTGAACAACCAAAAGGGGACCATTTCCTCATACTATTTTTATTTCCTTAATTATATCAGGCTATCACTTAACCCAAAATGTCCAACTTAATTTTGAGAGAAAAACGGTGTTCAATCACTGCAAATGAAACCAACTATAACAAGCAATATTTTAACTTTTTATTTGAAAAAAATCGTTGGATGGATCTTTTATGCTTATCACCACTGGGCGCATGCAAAGAAATTTTATGATTTCAGTTTTTTTTTTTTTCATATATATGCATCAACAGTAAGCAACTAATGAACAAAATGTAACAACTTTCTCAAATGTTGATACCTATATCAAGAAAATTAAATTAATGGATCTAGAAAAACCAATAGCAATTTAAATTTATCATTTCCAGTATGGATCAAAATATTGACTTTTTGGGGAAAAAAAAAGAAAAGAAAATACACGTCAGATCCCTTCTTTATTTTTAGTGGAGACTGGAGAATGACTTTCTCATTAAAATATTTTTCACTTAAAAAGTCGCAGCCTGATCTTGGGGACTACTAGGCAATAATGCGATTTCAGATTTTTGTCGCGAATATGTGCGACATTTTAGAAGAGGTCCATAAATTATTCGGCCTTTTAATTTTTATATATATACACTAATAAGTAATAAGGGATCAGATAAGGAAGGCGTGACAGGTTGGACCTCGGATTTCTCACACCTTCAAAACTAACTGAACTGCATCTTTCCTTCTTTTTTTTTTTTTTTGATGAAAACTGCATCTTTCTTATTAAATTAAGTAGGTTCGTTTGAATAGTTTAGTTGATTATAAAAATAATGCAGTTAATAATGAATTATATCAAGATGGTACAAAATGGTACAAAATAAGGCCGTCAGTCCGTCACCCATGCAACACAACCATTCTCTATGACAATTATATCAAGTCCTTTTTAATCTGCTGCGCTCTTACTTTATTGGTATAGAAATTAGAATAGATTTTGTTTGCTTTGCGCTTGTCAGATGATGGATAAGCTCGTAGGAAGAGCATCCAAATGCCGCTGAGGATTTTTTTTTTTCTTTTTTCTCATCGGAATTTGCAATGCTCTTCAACTTTGTGTGCTTTCAGAAATTAAAAAAAAAACACTTTGTGTGCTTTCACATAATTAAATAATGAAAATTGTATAGAGTGGGCTTAAGTTTCATCATTGTTTTTAATACAAGTAAAACCGTCGTTAAGGGATTCCTTGATTGGGGGAGGATAGAGAAATTGTACCGGAATAGATGTCCGATATGAATGGACTTCATTGAAATTTTGAAAGAGTGACAAAATTAAATTGAGATGAAAAACTGCGAACAAACTTCTTCTTGAGTACTTTGTCTTTTTTTTTTTTAAATGGGGACGCCCGTAGGCTTCTTTAGTACTTTGGTCCCTCTCTATTTTCTGAATAAATAGTTCTTTTTATTTCATTATTAAATTATGCAATGTAAGAAGAATATCTTTTCTACGACCCGGAACGAATCAAATTTACTTTACACATTTTTTTACCGAATTATAAAATCTAAATAAGAAAAACTCTATAGTGGACTAATTATTTTGTACGAGCATTTCCCCCAAAAAAAAATGGTCATTCAAAAATATAGAACGGATCTAATTTTATTGAGCAAAAACCTGGCTAAATTAGACTGAAAAATCTAATTTATGGTGGAATATCCGTTTAAATATTATGGGAAGGACTCAATTCTTATGTTTTTTTTTTCTGGTAAATCACTCTTATGCTTTTTAAAAAATTCAATTACATAGAGTGAAAGGTCGCAGGTTTGAAAATCCAGTTGGAGGATCTTTCATAGACATTTAATTAAAAAATAAGTTGGATGATTTAGACCCCCAATTTATCTTTAAAAAAAATTTCTCAATTGCATAAAATACATAATATTTAAGTTTATTTAAAATTTAATTGGTTTGCTAAGGATTAAGTATTCTAACTCGATGAATATTATGCATACGATTGGACCTATGTAAAACCTGAGCAACTTGACCATTTTCAACCTTATTAATTATATTGCGATTCATTTTTTTTTTACTTTTCATTTTATTATAAATTATATGTGGAAGTCCAAATTCAATATTATGAATTTTGAATCCGAGTCATAAAATGTCTTGTTGACATATTTTACATATCTCCAACTCTCCGACAATAAATTTTGTAGTCTTCATACAAGCAAAAACTCGGTTGTTATTATTATTATTATTATTATTATTTTTCCTTTAGTGAATTGAACCTAATTAATTTTTGGAAGTTGTTAGCTTTCAATTTTCTTAGAAATGGATTAATTTGTGGGAACATAAAATAAATCATAAGACTGAATAATGAATTTCTGAAAGCTTGCTGTATTATTATTTTTTCCCCTTTTTGTACTTTCTCTCTTGTACATTAGAAGAAGAATAAATAACTAAAAAGATGGTGTGCTGGTATTGTGCAAGTGACTTTCTTTTTTGTAGATCGCACACTTTTTACTCTGCTTTCTTTCTCTGACGCCTTTTTTTTTTTTTGGTAACATCAATTTATAGCACGTCTAGTCGTCACAAAATTTTACAAATTTGCTTTAGTAAATTATTCAAAATACCTAATCCTTAATTTAATGGAAATTAGTTGCCTAATATCATTATTATCACTAATTTCATTTATACACGGCAAAGGACGTCCCCTGTTGTTTGAAATGGAGAGAAGTAGCTTAACAGAAATTACTATTTTATTAATTACCGGTTTGGATTTGCGCATCATTAGTCCCATATGCTAAAATCTAAATAGGCGGAGCGCTTGTCCCGTTATATAACTTCGCCAATCGTAGTATCGTAGGCATCCATTTTTAAGAGTTTCAGATTTAGATTTTTTATTTCATTTGAGTTTAGCATCTGGTCTTGTTAGTTTAATAAATAAATTTGATTAGCGAGTTTTACGGAAGGTTCTTCTGAATTTAGAAAAAGATAAAAAAGACTCTATTCGTGCAAGGTCAAACCGTCAAACGGTCAAAGTAACGACAGAACACTGTACACAATCGTCTCCAGTAAACAAGCTTAAGCTGTTTAATAAATGGATGCTAACCAAGTCAGATCAGACAGTTCAGCGCAGGTGCATCACGTGCCTGACCGTCGCCGTCGACTCGAGGAGTCGTTGAACAGGTATGGTTTCCTCCTCCTATTGTTTGGTGCATCGATGGTTCTGTTCACAATATGGAGCCCTTCGGCAAACCCTGAGCATGCTGTTCTCGGAGTTGCTCTACTCATTTTCGGATTTGTGCTGCTGGGTCTCTCTAAATTTGGAGGCTCGAGAGCTGCAGAACGGTTTTCGGGTCTGGCAGTGGGAGCTGCCGGCAACTTCTTCGGCCAGGGTTAGTAGGAATTCAGATCCTCAGCCGCCTGGCACGGGCCGCACTTTTCATTCCAACCGTCTGATCTATGATGGGTGTCTCGTGAATTATATCATATTCATAAGTTCGAAAAATTTAACCGTCGAAATTTGATCGGACGGTTGGGATGAAAAGTGTGGCTCGTGTTGCACGCGGCAAAGAAATTTGGTCAGGGTTAGTAGGATCTTGAGATGCTGTGGATCTGTTGTTAGTTTGGTCTGACCTATACATATGTTATCTTTGATTTTTTTTTTTTTTTTTTTTTTGGGGGGGGGGGGGGGGAATTGAGTTAGAGAGGGGTTTGTTTCTGTCTTGATTGGTTGCGGATAACAATTCTGTTTGGATTTAGTATCTTATCCAAACTCCAATTGTATGTAAAATAACAGGTTATGTATAGAGTACAATTTGGCGTATTAGTTTCTCTTCTCGTCTTCCGATGAAAATTACCAATTGCGCTTAGAAATCCATTAATTTCATAATATTAATTTTGCTATGAGAATCAAAGTAATTGACCGCGAACATTTTGAAGATATCGTCTCGATATCCAGATTGTCTTAGCCAATTAAATGAAATGGAAGTTATAAAATAATTTTGTAAAACATTTCTCCTTTGATTCGCTTCCCTTTAATTTCAAAACAAAAAGGGTCTGATGCACACGGCATATCATAGTTCCAGCAAATGTTTTAAAAACCGAACTGGATCGATTGGTTGAACCGGTTCCTGCGGCCATCCGGTAGCTGTGATCGGTTTGATTTCCAAAATTATGATATGTTTATTTTGTTGAGTAGGATAGAGAAATTGTACCGGAAGAGATGTCCGATATGAATGGACTTCATTGAAATTTTGAAAGAGTGACAAAATTAAATTGAGATGAAAAACTGCGAACAAACTTCTTCTTGAGTACTTTGTCTTTTTTTTTTTTTTAAATGGGGACGCCCGTAGGCTTCTTTAGTACTTTGGTCCCTCTCTATTTTCTGAATAAATAGTTCTTTTTATTTCATTATTAAATTATGCAATGTAAGAAGAGTATCTTTTCTACGAACCGGAACGAATCAAATTTACTTTACACATTTTTACCGAATTATAAAATCTAAATAAGAAAAATTCTATAGTGGACTAATTATTTTGTGCGAGCATTTCCCCAAAAAAAATGGTCATTCAAAAATATAGAACGGATCTAATTTTATTGAGCAAAAACCTGGCTAAATTAGACTTTAAAATCTAATTTATGGTGGAATATCCGTTTAAATATCATGGGAAGGACTCAATTCTTATTTTTTTTTTCTGGTAAATATGCTTTTTAAAAAATTCAATTGCATAGAGTTAAAGGTCGCAGGTTTGAAATCCGATTGGAGGGTCTTTCATAGATATTTAATTTAAAAATAAGTTGGGTGGCTTAGACCCCAATTTATCTTTAAAAAAATTTCTCAATTGCATAAATACATAATATTTAAGTTTATTTAAAATTTAATTGGTTTGCTAAGGATTAAGTATTCTAACTCGATGAATATGCATACGATTGGACCTATGTAAAACCTGAGCAACTTGACCATTTTCAACCCTATTAATTATATTGCGATTCATTTTTTTTCTTTTCATTTTATTATAAATTATATGTCGAAGTCCAAATTCAATATTATGAATTTTGAATCCGAGTCATAAAATGTCTTGTTGACATATTTTACATATCTCCAACTCTCCGACAAAATTTTTGTAGTCTTCATACAAGCAAAATTTCGGTTGTTATTATTATTTTTTTCCTTTAGTGAATTGGATGTAATTAATTTTTGGAAATAGTCAGCTTTCAATTTTCTTAGAAATGGATTAATTTGTGGGAACATAAAATAAATCATAATACTGAATAATGAATTTTTGAAAGCTTGCTGTATTATTATTTTCCCCCTTTTTGTACTTTCTCTCTTGTATATTAGGGCTCCGTTTGGATAGGTGCAAGAATAAGGAAATAGCTTCTTCCTACTTCCAAATTTATTATAAACAATTCAAACTCTTCACAAAGTTACACATTTCCCAATATTTCTTCCCTTATTCCTCTTATTTCACACACCATCCAAACGGAGCCTAGAAGAAGAATAAATAACTAAAAAGATGGTGTGCCAATACAAGTGACTTTCTTTTTTGTAGATCGCACACTTTTTACTCTACTTTCTTTCTCTGACGCCTTTTTTTTTTTGGTAACATCAATTTATAGCACATGTCTAGTCGTCACAAAATTTTACAAATTTGCTTTAGTAAATTATTCAAAATACCTAATCCTTAGTTTAATGGAAATTAGTTGCCTAATATCATTATTATCACTAATTTCATTTATACACGGCAAAGGACGTCCCCTGTTGATTGAAATGGAGAGAAGTAGCTTAACAGAAATTACTATTTTATTAATTACCGGTTTGGATTTGCGCATCATTAGTCCCATATGCTAAAATCTAAATAGGCGGAGCGCTTGTCCCGTTATACAACGGCTCCAATTGTCGACATTCATTTCTCAGAGTTCTAGATAGATTCTAGATTTCAGATTTAGATTTTTTATTTGTATGAATTTAGTATTTTGTATCTGGTCTTGTTAGTTTAATATAAATATGAATTTGATTAGCGAGTTTAGTGGAGGGTTCTTCCGAATTTAGAAAAAAGATAAAAAAGACTCTATTCGTGCAAGGTCAAACTAACAACAGAACACTGGACACAATCGTCTCCAGTAAACAAGCTTAAGCTGTTTAATAAATGGATGCTAACCAAGTCAGATCAGACAGTTCAGCGCAGGCGCATCACGTGCCTGACCGTCGCCATCGACTCGAGGAGTCGCTGAACAGGTATGGTTTCCTCCTCCTATTGTTTGGTGCATCAATGGTTCTGTTCACAATATGGAGCCCTTCGGCAAACCCTGAGCATGCGGTTCTCGGAGTTGCTCTACTCATTTTTGGATTTGTGCTGCTGGGTCTCTCTAAATTTCGAGGCTCGAGAGCAGCAGAACGGTTTTTGGGTCTGGCAGTGGGAGCTGCCGGCAACTTCTTCAGCCAGGGTTAGTAGGAATTCAGATCCTCGACCGCGTGGCCGGACTGCACTTTTCATTCCAACCATCTAATCTATGATGGACGTCTCGTAAATTATATCAGATTCATAGGCCCGAAATTAACCATCAAAATCTGATCGGACGGTTGGGATGAAAAGTGCGGCCCGTGCTGCGCTGCAGAGGAATTTGGTCCGGGTAAATAGTATCTTGAGATGCTGTGGATCTGTTGTTAGTTTGGTCTTGACCTATACATATGTTATCTTTGAATTTTTTTTTTTTTTTTTGGGGGGGGGGGGGGGGGGAATTGTAGTTAGAGAGGGGTTTATTTCTGTCTTGATTGGTTGCGGATAACAATTCTGTTCGGAGAATCCATTGAGAGGGGTTTATTTCTGTCTTATCCAAACTCAATTGTATGTAAAATAACAGGTTTATACAGAGTACAATTTGGCGTATTAGTTTCTCTTCTCATCTTCCGATGAACATTACCAATTGCGCTTGGAAATCCATTAATTTCATAATATTAGTTTTGCTATGAGAATCGAAGTAATTGACCGCGAACATTTTGAAGATATCGTCTCGATATCCAGATTGTCTTAGCCAATTAAATGAAATGGAAGTTCTAATATAATTTTGTAAAACAATTCTCCTTTGATTCGCTTCCCTTTAATTTCAAAACAAAAAGGGTCTGATACACACGGGATATCATAGTTCCCGCAAATGTTTTAAAAACCGAACTAGACGGATTGGTTGAACCGGTTAGATCAGGAACCGGACACGGGACACCTCTCTGGTTGCTGGTTCAATCGGATTTTGGCCGGTTCAACAGCGGTTAAACCGGTGAACCGGCAATCCGGTAGCTGTGATCGGTTTGATTTCCAAAATAAAAATGTCAAAATATTGGTTACTGCTTCTAGTATGTTCCAACTGTCTATTTGCAATGGGTCCCATATGCTGGCCTATGATAGGCACACGCAAATGAATTTGGATCACATAGTTATGGAAATAAAATAAGATATGTGCACTAGTATTTGAATTTTGAGAGAAAATGTGGACGCGTTCACGGTAGGCGTTTACAAATATTCAAAGGCATTTGATATTAAAAGAGCGGCTTAAACTAGTCTTATGTTCATTACAACCTCAAAATTATATAATCCTATATTAATTTGACAAATACGACAGTCGGCAAGTTAAATATTAAAATATAAATATATGCTCTATAATAGTGAAAATTAGAAATCGTTTGACTGACCAAATGTGGAAAAAATAAAAAGAATCCTTTAGTTTAATTAATCTATGTTATCAATCAGTTTTCAAAGTACGATATGTAATTATTAGAGAATGTCTTCTCTCTGGTTACAATATTGAAAATATCATAGCTCAATAAATGAGTGTATTAATTAATTGCCTTTACTACATGCACACTCCATGCGTGCTTCTGTCGTCTCATGCATTAAACCGACTTTTTTTTTTCCTCACGCGTTTTGCTGACGAGACGATCGATGTTCTACTTCTATTCGTCTTTTTATCTTCATTTATTTTTGGGAAAATGAGTTATCTGCCATCCAAAAACAAGAAAATTATGATTTTGCCACTTTACCCACCTTTAAATGCTTTAGGAACCCCAAAAACTGTCCCCAAGAGAAACCAGATGTTGTAATAAAGAAAATTCAGGATTTTGAATTGAACACTAAATAAAATGGTATAATTGAACCCGAAATGCCAGCCTAGAATATTTTGAAATTAAAGGTCATTTAGAAATTAAGAATAAATCTTGAATAAATTAAGCGATTGGCGTCTCACTGCTGAAAGTTCAGTATACAGAGAAGCCCTACGAGCAACAGAATCATTAGAAGAGCCAGCCCTTGGTTTTGTTAAACCATCCGAAGCAACACAAAAGGACACCTCAACAATTATCAAGCAGAATAACACAATCATTCAACTGCTTGTTAAAATCAAGGAAGAACTCGAAGATTGCAAGGACCAAATAAGAGACCTCAGAAAGACAAAAGCACCTGAAGGGTCTGACACATCCGAGGCCCTAGAACAAATCCAAAATCAACTCAAAAACTTGAGTCTCGGTCCGCCAACAACCTCAAAACGGCCAACCATAACGGGCAAATTCTTCGTATATCGTGACCCAAAGAAAATATACGAAGAAGAAAAGAAAAAGATACAATGAGTCGTACTCAAACAGAAACAGTGGGTAGATCATCTGTATCAGGCCACGAAAACCAAATACCAACTGTTGAAGATCAAATTCGGGATTACAGACTCGGAAGTCGGTTACGGTATGAGGCACAAAGAAGATTGCCAAGGCGTAGGCAATATCGAAGGACATTAGAATCTCAACTAAGTCCTGATGCGGAACTCAGTGTCTCACAGTTTCGCAGAACACAACAAGTTCCGGCAGAAACACTATACCAAGCCGGATGGAGCGAAAGAAATCATCGGGTATACCAACATTATTCCGATGAAAGAATTTTGGTGGTTGGAGATCAAAGGGAAATCCCCTTTATCTCCCAGGAAAGCTACAATAGGCTCGTTGAAGAAGGATTACAGCACTTACATATAGGTGTTGTAATGGTCAGGCTATACGCTCTGCACAGAAGAAGTGCAGGGGTAAATGCTTTAGTTGTGTTAAGGGACACAAGATGGGGGAATGACACCTCACTGATAAGTTCCATGGAAATGGACTTAACAGACAACACGCAGCTGGCGTACGCAGTCCCTGACATGATGGTTAGTATTCATGATTTTTATAACCACATCCATTGGTTGTACAAACTCATGGGTATGAATCATGGCGAGATGGAGAAAGCAACCTCTTAATCTCTAGATCTTTAATCGGGAGATTATCAAACACCAGCCATACAAACTTCCGGTACAATGTCCAAGGAGTAACAGAGCACCTAGCAAGCAGAGGCATAAGGGCTATACCGGGACAACCGAGATCAACCGAAGAATTGAGAGGCCAACGATGGATAATCAGGCCACCAGCAATCCCAGAAGTGCAACACCCACAGACAATTCGAGTCAGATCAAGAACTGATGGCTCCCTAGCCATTAGATTTGGTGGGTATACAGCAACTGCACCAACAGAACCAATAGTTGTCGGGCCCAATGATGAAGAAGAACTAGATGAAGAAATGGCCCTGATGGTTACAATTGAAGAGCCAGAAACTTTGGAAGAGTTAGAATCAATCCAACTACTAGCATCTTTGTCTAGAGAAGGACCGATGCTAGATTATTGTCCAATTTGGGATAAAGATGAAGAATCAGAGGAAGAATGGCTCAATCCTTTCGCCTCCGAAGGTGATAAAAACAAACTGTCGCATTTTGCATACGCGGCAGAAGAAACGGAACTAGAATATCCTAAGATGAAGGCTTTCACAAAAATGATGGAATCAGCTTTTTCAACAGCTGAGAGTTCACTCACCCAGAGAAGGCCAACAGAACCAGTAATGGGTCCTGTTAACTACCCTCCGGCGAGCACATCCCGACAAACATCGATGCCAACGATACATGAAATCAGAGATCATGTTGGCAGACTCAAAGGAGGTTATGCACAACAACATAGTGGAAGATTCAACCTTCCAGATGCTCAAAGTGATAAAGGTGCAATTCTGGTATTACCAGAAGATATCGGGCAATACAATGATGTAATTTCTCGATGGGAATCAATTACTCTTAATTTGGTAAATGACCGCAACTGGACAGATAACAAGAGTAAGGTGATTTTCATTGAAAATCTCCTAGGGGATGTAGAGAAAAAGATGTTCATCCAATGGAGAATGGCGTATCCCCATGAATATGAAGAATTAATAGCAGTTGCAGATGATCCCCAAAACGTAATCTCCTGCATTCGAAGGATGATACTGCTAGAGGACCCCTACCAAGCGTCCACTGAAGAACAGACACTCGCTTACCAAGACCTTGAACGCTTGTCATGCAACCACGTTAAGGATCTGTTCAATTACATGAATGATTACAAGATCCTTGCAGCAAAATCCGGGAGGATGTACATTTCCTCAGAACTCTCAGAAAAATTCTTCAGAAAAATGCCACCTCTAATTGGGCAAGAACTAGAAAAGGCATTTTTAGATAAATACCCTGGAGCAGCGATAGGTGTTATGCCGAGAATAAATTTCTCATACCAGTACCTAGCTGAAAGATGCAAACAAGCTGCACTCCAAAGGAGCTTGAAAGATCTCTCCTTTTGCAGCAAAATCCCATTACCAACCTACTATGGAGAAAGAAAGAAGTATGGACTTCGCAAGTCCAAAACTTACAAAGGCAAACCCCACGAATCTCATGTGCGTGTGTTCAAAAGAAAACATGCTGACAAAGTCCGCAAATGCAAGTGTTTCATTTGCGGAGAAGAAGGACATTTCGCGCGAGATTGTAACCGCAAAACAGGAAACATTGCCAGGGCAGCCATTATTGAAAATATGGAGCTGTCAGATAGCTGGGATGTCCTCTCAGTTGATCTAGATGAACCTGATAGTGACGCAATTTGCTCATTATCTGAAGGAGAAGTTGGAAATGTTGTTTCAGCCGTAATCAATGATTTACCATTTGGCGAGCAATCACTCATGATGCAGGCAGAGCAATTGAGCTGGCGGAGTTACATACAACTGCCTGAAGATCAAAGAGATTGTCCCCATGACTGGCAGGACAATGATTCAGTTTCAACAGGACATGAAAAATGTTCCATGTGTAAGGAAATGACAACTGAATCAACAAGGGCATACTATAAAAACTGCCGCCTAACAGTATGTCCTATGTGTTCAAGATTCAGGCTGGGAAGACGAATACGAGCCAAGGTGCAGCCAATGGCACCTTATGATAGTAAGGATCAGCTAATCAATGAGCTGATGTCTTATGTTCAATACCTCTTGGCAGAAAATGGGAAACTTAAACAACAACTGTTTGAGGCCAGAACAGAAGACCTCGAAGCCGAGTTTGATGAATTAATGAAGAAAGACAAAGGAAAAACCAAACTACGGTTTGAAGACGAAGAGGTAGATGAAGAAATAGAGATGGAACCCAAAAATCCAGCAGGAGCTCTTCGAATAGCTTCTGCCAATACTATCTCTACTAAGGAGATTGAGCAATTCAATACAGTGGTCCAAGACCCTGTAAGGGGCAAAAGAGTCCTAAACAGACTCTACAACATGGAGATAACCTTTGAAATTCCGGGAGTCAACCCATTCAAAGTTCAAGCAATTCTTGACACAGGAGCAACTGTCTGTTGTGTCAACCAAGAAATTGTCCCACAAGAGGCATTGGAGCCAAGTGCCTATCCCATACAAATCAATGGGGTAAACTCGACTCAGATAGCCAGTCTAAAACTAAAAAATGGTAGTATGCTGATTGAGTCGAATAGGTTCAGAATTCCCTTCACCTATTCTTTTTCGATGGGGAAGAAGGAGGGAGTTCAGATGCTGATCGGGTGCAATTTTATCCGATCCATGCAAGGTGGATTGCGAATCGAAGGCCAGAACGTGACTTTTTACAAAAATATCACGACAATTGCAACCACAACGGATGCTGAGGTGGTACAAGCAGCAATTTCTGAGCTCGACCTGACGGGCTTAGAATACATTGAAGTAAGAGAGGCCGTAGCATACCACCAAGAGCAAGAGTCACAACAGTTTAAAGAGAAGTTCAGACCACTACTCAACAGATTAAAAGAACAGGGATTCATTGGAGAAAACCCCCTGAAACACTGGTCGAAAAATCAGGTGACGTGCTCTCTCGACATCATAAATCCTGATCTCCAGATTCAGGATAAACCTCTGAAGCATGTGATGCCTCAAATGAAAGAGCAATTTGAAAAACATACAAAGGCGTTATTACAACTGGGAGTAATCAGGCCTAGTAAGAGTAGGCACAGAACCATGGCTATAATGGTCAATTCTGGAACTACCATTGACCCAGTCACTGGCAAAGAAATTAAAGGCAAAGAGCGCATGGTATTCAACTACAGGTCCCTCAATGATAATACTCATAAGGACCGGTATAGCCTCCCTGGCATCAATACTATCCTTAAAAAGGTCGGTCACAGCAAGATCTACTCGAAATTCGACCTCAAGAGTGGATTTCATCAGGTGGCAATGGCACCTGAGTCAATTGAATGGACTGCTTTTGTGGTGCCTGGTGGACTATATGAATGGCTTGTTATGCCATTTGGACTAAAGAACGCACCGGCTATTTTCCAAAGAAAGATGGATCAGTGTTTTGCTGGTACCGAAGATTTTATAGCGGTGTATATTGATGATATTCTAGTATTTTCTGAGAATGAACAACAACATGCCGAGCATCTTAGAAAAATGCTAGAAATCTGTGAAAAATGGGGCCTCGTACTCTCTCCAACAAAGATGAAGATAGCAGTTAGAGAAATTGAATTCCTTGGAGCAATCATTGGAAGGAGTAAGGTGAAACTCCAACCCCATGTCATAAAGAAGATCGTCTCCTTTGATGAGGAGAAACTGAAAGAAAAGGCCGGACTCCGAGCATGGTTAGGCATACTTAATTACGCCAGGAGTTACATTCCAAAACTTGGGACTCTTCTAGGTCCCTTGTACACAAAAACCAGCCCTCATGGAGATAAGCGCCTTAAACCGTCTGATTATGAACTAATCAGAAAAATCAAGGAAAAAGTGCAAAACCTGCCAGATTTGGAGCTTCCACCAACAGGGAGCTATATCATCCTTGAAACAGACGGATGTATGGAAGGATGGGGTGGCATATGTAAATGGAAACCAAAGAAGCATGACCCCAGATCCATAGAAAAGATTTGTGCCTATGCTAGCGGCAAATTTCCGGTGATCAAGTCTTACTTCTTCTCTTGTAATCTTATTCTATTAATAAAAACTTTCTCTTGCAATTCCATAAAAATCTTTGAAGCCAGTATTTCTTATAATCCGAAGTTTCAAAGTCGATCAGTTCGTATCCACTTTGGTATCAGATCAAGGTTTGTTTCTTAATACTATTTATGGCTTTCTAAATTTCTGTGTATTCTAGGTAGGCACTTAAGGGGGAGATTATACTAACCTTAGGAGGTTCAAAATTTGAAATTTATAATCAATAATTAATTAAGTCTATGAGCATTAAAGTTCGAAAATTCTAAAAATTTTAGGAGAATCAAAAGAATCACACTGCCGTACAGTAGTTTTTAGATAAATGAAGATCGCGGAAAAACACTGTGATGTGAGAGGAACCTGAAATTTATAGAACCTGACAACTAAAATCTAAGACTGTTAATTATTAACCTGGGTGCACAATTGGAGTGACTCTAGTATAAATACCAAAGAATATTCCCTCCAGAGTGGCAAAAACACAATTTTACAGATTTCGGGTGGCACAAACAAAATTGCCCCTTTATTTTTTGATTAATCTTTTTATCTTCTTGAGTCTCTAAAGAAGTAATTTTTTTTTATTAAATCGAAAGAAGTAATGAACTGTACTCTCCACTTATTGGCTGTGTTTGGATGGCTTCTTTCCGGAATAAGGAATAATCACTTTTTACCAATAAATTTATTTCTAACCATCCAAACTCTTCACAAAAGTTACACACTTCCCAATAAATTTACCCATTCCCAATAAATTTCTTCCCTTCTTCCTTCTTCCTACCTTATTCTCAACGCATCCAAACGGAGTAATTGTACACACCGATATAATGTTTTCATAAGTGCACCTATGTTATTTCTTTCCCTTAATACAAATTTTGCTGGTACAGTAAAGAATTGAGAAAATAATTTTAAACCAAGCACTACTTCACATGGTTTTTTTTTTTTTTTTTTTTTGGGAGGTGGGGGATGGGAGAACATCCAGTTATTTAAGACTGGAGAGATGCACTATATCTTTTTTTTTTTCTTGGCCAATGCTATCTTCAATTGGACGTATTCACGCGCAGCGACGGATCTGAGTGCACCAAAGGTGCAATGTTACGGTTACCACCATTTTTTTTGGGTTCAATATTTTTATATGTATTTTGTGCTTAAATAGACTCTTTTTTATAAGAAATTATGCATTTAAACTTCATAAAACTATAAATATATTTCCATAGTTGACCTCCAAAATAAAAAAAATCATATTTTCATGTTCAGTTTCTATTAATATTATTATGAAATTAATAACTAAATTTTAATGACATCCATTAAAAAATTTTCTAGTTCCGCCACTGTTCACTCTTTGAGAAAACACGTGGAATCATGTGGTTGGATGAGACCTAAAATATAATAGTAGAAATAAGAACAGTTAAAGAATGAGAAAACATATATCGAACATTCGAATAAGACCTAATAAATATTTTCAATCCAGTTTATTAACGATGTTTTCTTTTTAGAAAATTTCTTATTTCTCCCATGTTTGATAGTATGAATGAGAAAAGAAAATTATTAACGGGAGAAGTAAGAATATGAACGGTGTATTAGAATTGGACATCTTAAATATTGTTTATCATGAACTAGTGCAACATTACAATTTTTAGTTTAAAGAAAATAATCTGAACACAATCTAAGTCTGGTTTGGAGATAAAACCAGAGATATCTGCATCAAAGACTTCCTCGTGAATTTCATAATATATGCTGCTTATTATATAATTTATTTTTATTTTTCACAAATAAAGAGTTGGTAGATTTGTTTTGTGTCCTTTGACTAATTGACCAGGGAATTATTGGTTTTCTTTTTGGAATAATTGCCTCTGCTTATTGCTTACTCACGAAGGGACGTGTGTAAATTTTCTTCCTATATTGTTATCGGATACGGTTCATATAGGACTGGGCTGATAGAATCAGAAGACATATTCGACTATTCGAGTCACAATTTTGAACAAGGATCGTGTCTAAATCAAGAGAGAAAATATAAATTAGAGAAGATGATTTCTTTTTTGTGCCCCATTATTTTAATTTAATGTTGACTAATAAAAAGCATTTAAATTTCAAAAAATTATCAGATTTAAAAAATATAAATTTCCAGTTTTTTATAGGGAGCTGGACCCGCTTCTAGGGACGGCAATTCAGCCCAGTGGCCCGGAGGCCTGCCTGAACCCACCCGGCCCAGAGCTACGCCTGCCTGGCCCGAAGATGAAACAGGCCAGGTCAGGCCAGGCCTAGACACCAAATCAGGCAGGCGTGGGCTTCCAGTGAAGCCTGTGGGCTGCCTGATGGGCTTACCATATGACCTATAGATTTTGGGTTGACAATTTTCGGCCTGTGAAAGAATTTAGGATAGAGTGATTGAAATCCCTAACTTTGTGAATGTTATAATAAATGACGAGCCATGCTTACAATCTGTTTTGAATTTGTAATAATTATCGACTTATTGTGTAAATTATTTATTATTTATACCGATTGGATCTGTCTGTAAAAATTGTGTTAAATTGGTCAGGCAGGCCCAGGCAGGCCTGGGCTTGGGGTAGAAGCCCGTCAGGCAGGCAGGCCTTGATATTTAAGCCCAATTGATTGGGCCCAGGCAGGCAGGCCCCAAGTTTGAATCTATCAGGCCAGGCCTGGGCTTGGTGTTTTTCTGGCGGGCTAGGCCCATTGCCATCCCTACCCGCTTCCCTCCGGCTCCGTTTGGATAGGTGTGGGAAGAAAGGAAGAAGGGAAGAAGTGGGAAGAAATATTGAGAAGTGTGTAACTTTGTGAAGAGTTTAGATTGTTTATAATTTTTTTTCATCATTCTTCCTTCTTTCTTCCTTCTTCCTATATCCAAACACAGCCTCTAGGCTCCGTTTGGATAAGATGTGGGAATAAGAAAAGAAGGGAAGAAGTGGAAAGATGTATTCGGAAGTGTGTAACTTTGTGAAGAGTTTGAATTGTTTATAATAAATTTATTTCCTTATTCCTTTCTTCCCTTCTTCCCAAAAATGAAATCCAAATGGAGCCTACTAGTTAATTATTTTAAATTCTTTTTTAGAAACCCACTCCGTAAGGGTTCTGTAATTTGGATAGATTGTATATATTGAAATTGATATATTTACACCTCATTGACCGGTCAAGTGCGAAACAAAATCGTTAATTTTTTTAAACCTTTTTGTTAATTAATTAATTAATTCTCAAGTTATATCAAATTCGATACACACCATATTAGTTGGTCCAGAAAAGAAAATCAGCAAAAGAAATAGTAATAAAAGAGTTAGATAGTATTTCGAAGAAAAGAAAAACAATCCATAAGACCGTTCAAATCTTTACTACTTATAAAAGCACCAGTTCAAAGGTCTATCCAATTTTGAATCCAAAGGTGCAAACAATTGTTTACCCAATGCAATATGGACCGTTTATTTTTGTGATTTGATCAGATCAGTGGTCTGGATTGAACATGCAGTTAAAAGGTTTAAACCTACCTGTTAACTTTTCGCTGGCGGAGAGGAATTACGCTGGGTCAAGAACGCAGTTCGCGAGTTCGATTCTCTACGCTCTCTCTTTCCAAAAATCTTTCAATTTTTCGCTCGATTTTTCTCTCGCTTCCCTACCGCAATAGGGATTTCAGAAATGGAAATTTCGCTGTCTTAACTACAGGAATCCTAACTCCTGATGCACGTCTTTCCTGCGCCGCACCCTTCTCTTATTCTCCAAATCGCCTCCCTTCCCTCTCCAAACCCTAGACACCACCCTACAGGTCTCTCTCTCTCTCTCTCTCTCTCTCTCTGTCCCCCTCCCTCCCCGATTAAAAAATTTATCCAATATTTCTCAAATCACCTCATAATTATAATTACAAGGTAACGTATTTTGTGTCTCAATCTATTTCAAGCCAAAAGTTTATGCTTGGGAACTAGGACACCTTACAATTCTGAAATTGAGTTGCTAAATTATGCTTTTAAGTAGGATTAGGAGCCTCGACTTGTGCGATGCCCGGTTATTACGATATCAGCGACATCCTCATGGAAGATGAGGTATGGAATGAGTTTGGATATGTTCTGCATTTTTCCTTTACTTATTTTCTAAAATGAAGATATTTTCAGATGATTTTTTTTTTTGCAATTTTTAAATAGGCTGTATCAGTTGCTTTTCATGTGGGAGCAAATGGAGTTGGTCTACTTGATCCTGGTACAGAAACAAATAGTGTATGTTTTCCTCACTATTAGTTAAGTAATGCATATTGCTGTCGTGTTCTGGTTTTGTAAATCCATTCACTAGACCAAAAATGGGGCTAATCCCTCTCTGGCACTTACCAGTGCCATCACATGACAGTTAGTTATTGATTCTTCAATTATGTTTCAGCAGAATTTTAGTAAGAGAATTGATTGAGAAAATCCCAAATTTGCATAAAGTACCAAGAGAAAACAGAAGTTAGAGAAAGCTCTGGCATGTTAATAGTCTTGTGATCTTGTCGTGTCTAATTGTATTGTATTTTCTTTTCATAAAGGTTGAAAAGGGAGCAAAAATAGACCTTCCATTCTGGCTAGCACATGAGCTCTGTCGGAGAAGAGCTGTGTCAATTACCATACCATCCTGCTTTGGTCAAAAGTAATTATTTTCTTCACAAAATTACAATCTACTTTTTCAGCATATCTCGAAACTATAATTTGTGTCAGCATAGTAAATTACAAGGTACTGGATATAATTCGTGCTCTCGTATAGTAAATTACAAGATACTGGGTGCTACAGTTCTGATTTAGGTATTGTACCAGTTCATTTGCAAGTTCTCTGGTATATGATTTTTATAGTTGGTACTAGAGAGCTGCCAACCCATTCCATCTCTCTTCTTCCCTTTCCTTATAATTCATTTTTGAATAATCATAATTAATTTAATGAATCATGAACTGTAGATTAATAAATTTCTATTACTTATGCAAGATTAGTTTAATTTTTTTTTAATTTGTTTATTTTTTTTCATTTGCTAATGATATAGAATGAAGAAAGACGTACAAGCAGATGCTGCATGTGTTGATCTGGGAACGCGCTATCCCTACTTTTATGAGTTTGGATGCAAACTATTTCCTTTGGATGCGAAAGCGTGAAGAAATAGTATGGCAGAAGAGACGCATCTGGTTGTATGACTTATAAGTCCCTCATGATATTTTACCGTTACTTGAATATCAGGTTTAGGAAAAATAAATACATGTGATTTTCGGCAAATATGACTGGTATGTAATGCTTTGTGATTTGTTTTTTTCTTACTGATTTGTCTTGTAAAGAATTTATTTCATGTTTCTCTTATAAATTACTTTCAGTCAAATCTCAATTAAACTAATTTTACCTTGTTCAACTCTGGAACTTTGCAATTGTGCCTCACCCAGTATCTGGTGTTTAGGAATACAGGCATGGAATTAGCATTTCAGTTTCAATTGAAGCCCAGTTAGTGCTAAAGGTACAAATTATTCAACTGAGATGTCCTAAGAATCCCATTCAATTTATAAACTGATTGAAAATAATTAAGTGATGGTGATTTCTGTAATAAAAGTTCAATATTGACTTGATGCAAACACAACTCGACCTGTTTGTATGTGACCTTGACTTGCAATTAACAAAATTTCTAAGTTACGAACAACTATTATCCAACCATTGACACTGAAATGGAAAAAAAAAATTTAGAAATTCTTGGTTGTGGCTACCAAGTAACTGAAATGGAAAACTTAAAAAGTCAAATAATAGAAATATTAGTACTTACTAAACTTCAGGATTAGCTTACTTCAAATGCTTGATAACATGCTCATACAAACTTGGAACCCTTGCCAGGGGCAAAATTGTCAACATCTACAGGTGTATAATTTTGCATTCTTTCTGAACCATATGATGAACCATACTGGTATTTTTACAAGTACTGGAGTCTAGGGATTCAGTGTGACTCAGTAGGTTCTAACATTTAATGTACCAATAATGTTTTTATTTATATTTAATTTTTATATATTTATTTATGGGCTTTGAATCAATGTTCTCTGTTATTATTTTTTTTGTCAAATTGAAGAATTAATCTGCTTCTTGGTTGCTCCTGTTTCAGATAGAGAAAAAATGTTGATCCTGAACTTGATCCAGTAGGTGCATGGCACAACCTTTTTCCTCTTGGTGTACGGTGTATGACTGCCACCTTGGCTAGCAACATAAAATGATGCCGTCATATGGTGATTGAGTTCCATGAGTCTCTTTTAGTTGATCAAGAAGATTATACATACAACATCACCCTGTTTTAGTTTTTATTTTCTGGGTGTTGGTTTTTTTTGCGTACTAGGTGATATTTGTTCGATACAATGAGTTGTTTGATACAATGAGTTGCGTACTAGGTGATATTTTTTATTGTAAAAACTTTGAACCCTTGTGATTCTTTTTTTCGTCAGAAAAAGAAATGTTTATGTAATAGAGATTGATATAGTGAAACTAAATTAGTTTATTTGAATTGTTCTGATTGGTTAAGAGCATGTAACTTCAATATAAATTTTATTGATTCCAATCTCTACAAAATGATGCTGGTTGCAATTCCATTTTACTAATAGATATAATTATCTTCATTTTGTGTCATCAAACCAAAATCATATAGATAGCCACACAAGCATATATTGCAATTTACACAACATTTCGGCTAATAAAAAAATATTAATAATGGATCAAATAAAATTACTTGCACCTCCTTGGAATGCATGTGCGCAATGTTGTTTTTAATTTGTTCTAGCCACAATTATCGTTAATAAATAGAGCTGTTATAGTACTAATTACAGCTCAATTAAAGAGGGCAATAATTGATAAATATCTGGAGGGAGTTACATTCTAAGCAATAATTGGAAATAAAATATTTAGAGATAAGGCTAATTGCAGAAAGAATAGGGTATAAAGTTATAAATGAGGTATAGGACAAGTGAGAAAATAAATGATATGTGAAGAAGATCAAGCTAGAAAATAGCTCTAGATTCTATAACTGACATTTCTAATTAAGATAACGATGATATATTAGTTTCCAATTAAATATAACCTTGAATCATGCGTAGAGCAATTCTTTAAGAACAATAAAAAAAATTCACGTAAAAAGAATATATACTAAAAGAGGAAATACTTATTGCAGTATTTTATTTGATAATAAATGTCCTTATTAGATCATATGTAGCGCAGTTCTTTAAGAACAATAAAAAATGTTCACATAAAAAGAATATATACTAAAAGTTTTTTTAAATATATCAAATAAATATTGCCCGCACATTGAGCGGGCACTGCTGCTAGTTCGAAGAAAAGATAGTGTTTCGTTTTTTTCCTCTCCTTTATGTCAGAAGTAGAGCAAATCAACAAAAAAAATTGGATGGAATGAACTATAATTCGTAATTTTGCTTAAAATAAAAAATTTATTCATAATAACAAATCCGTACAAACCAACATAATTGGAATTACTTTGATGCACATCACTTGCCTAATAAAATTTATACAAAAGCAATGCCTCATTCCGCTGAGTTGGAAGATGTGTGCTCGACTCCCATTATTTATTTAAGAAATTACTTTGAAATGGAAAAATACTACATCAGGAAGAGTGAAAAATCGAAACAAAATATAAGTAGTGCTATATAAAAGGACGTCTCCAGGAATTCCAAACTGGAGAGTAGAGGTTCGACAAATAATCAGCATCCGGTTCGGAGCAAAGCAAACAATGTTGCGCCTTATTAGTCCCACTGCGGACTCTCATGCAAGAGTCAGAACGCTCGTGGAGTTGTAAAAATGAAACGAGGGCTCCGTTACAAAGCATACCTTTCTCGGCCTTTTGGCTAAGATCAAGTGTAGTATCTGTTCTTATCAGTTTAATATCTGATATGTGGGCCATGTGCTCACAACGATATTAAATTTATTTTTTGTGGGGGAGGGTCCAACACAGTAGCTTGCTGCTGGGGCCCTCGAGCGTCGCCCTTGCGCTGCACTATTGCATGGGCAGGCTTACCCCAACCAAATCAAATATTAAACATTTTTGTTTATTTTAATATACTATAATAATAATAATATATGTATTTGTTCTCCTTGTCATTGTTATTAGTTGCAAGCGAACAAATTCAAATGGAATTAATGTCAGATTTAGAAGATAATAATTTTGTATTTATAAAAGAAGAAATTAACTATGGGCGCAGAAAAAAAATTGCTTAATTTTAATTTCCAAATACCAATTACAGAATGAATAGTTGGCCGCGTGAGAAAAAAGAGTATATGAATAACCTTAGAAAAAATGGAAAACAAGATGTATGAATAAACTTTAGATTGGGGAATACCGACATGGGATGGAATCTCGATTCAGCTGTTATATTATATATCTATCTCCTTTTTATTTTTTGGTCCCCTTTGAGGAAAGTATGATTATTCTTGCTGCTACTAATTATTTTCTTTGAGAAAAAGTATGATCCTATATTCCTATTTTATTACAATAATAAATTTTTTTAATAATTATTTGTTGATCAGATTGACTAGTTTGTTTAGTTTTTTTTTTTTTACTGCTCTTAGGTTTATTTTGCCAAAAAGTCTAATAGAAAAGAATGCACTTGTCCTGAACAGCAACTGAGATTCAACGTATGCTGAACTTTTTGGCAAAGCTTTTTTGTTCTAGAGGAAGAAATTCTCTGATAAAAGCATAGAGGCACCATAGCATAATCACATGCTTCTCGCTTTGTCACTTATGTACTGGTTCAACTGCAAGCTAAATTAAATTTCCTTCTTTCATCTATTCTTTTGTGTTTATATTATTTTATTATTAACTCATCTTGATCCAAACCAAAGCAATAAATCGAGCATAGTAAATGTAAATTGTAATAAAAGCTAAGGTTCGATTAGTTAAATATAAAACCTTAATTCGGAAAATCAATTCAATTGTAATATTGCGAGCACGCAGCGCAAGGGCCAAGGGTAAACATTAAACACCAATACACCATGCAGCTACAATGGGCTTAGTTCTGTCTATCTATTTGGATTGGGCCTTGTGATCCTATCAATGGACAATGGCTGTTTTCTGACTTCCGTAACCTTAAGAATTGTTTAATGCTCTGCTCGACTGCTCCATATATAAAACTAAAAGTCTAATGTGGCGCATGCTGTATGACAGTATGAGACGCCTTTTTTTATTCGCCAACAACTTTCAGTACTAGAACATATTTTACTAGCCAGCCATACCAAAATTTTTTTATCTATATATTTTTTTTGCATGATGATTTGATTGAGAAATCTAATCTTAAAGATTTTAAAAATAAATCGCATGCAATAAGAGCCATTAACCAACTATACCAAAAGTCAACCAGATAACAAACCTTGAAATAATTAATGACAAATTCCCATTGTACAAGCTTAATTTAACTGAAAGATGCACACTGTGTACAGTGGCGGATCTAGAAAAAATATCTAGGTGGGTCTGACAACCTCTGTTTAAGTCTTCAGCCCCACTTTCGAGTGCTCCAATGGCAGAAAAAATTAGCTGGGGCTAAAGGGGGGCTCTAAGGGCTCGACGGCGTGAGGTGGGGCTCTAGCCCCACCCGCCCCGGTGGTAGATCCGCCCCTGACTGTGTACCAACTATTCTCGGAGTACACCAACCATACTATATATCTTATAGTTATTAGACATGACAGTTGCAATTTCGCCGCACTATATTTTTTTAAGATAGAAAAATAATCCAATTAATGTATTTCGTCTAACTTGTCAAAATATAAAAACCACTTGTAAAAACTTTGTAAAATTTTTTAGACAAAAATTGTAAGTAGAAAATTAGTAATTTATGTCATAAAAAATCACCATATAAATTTAGCATAAATTTTTCTGAAATTTTTTTTGCCAAAACAACTTTTTGCATCAATTTATATCGATCGATCAACGAAAATTGGAGGACTCAGATCTTATATCGTAGGAGGGGGATATATATACATTTTTTTTTCTATAGATTAAGAATGAAATATTTTAAATTTCTAAATATATCTTCTTAATTAAATAATGATTGGTATGACTATTTTTAATTTATACTTAACAAAAATTTTTTTTAACAAATATAATTTCGCCAAGCGGACCTCGCTAATGCGGTCGCGCGACTTTATTAATGATGATGATATAGACTTAATGTCACATTATCACAAGTAAAATACAAAAAAATCATAATACCATCAATTAAAAATCAAATAACACAATCAAATAGTAAGAGCCGCAATTAGACTTTATGCTGGGCTTTCAGGGCTTCAATGATCTTTTTATCAACTTGCAACGCCTTTTCAAGCACATCATCTGGGATTGGCGGGTTCGAATCGAAAAGCGCATCAGCTATTACGATCAGTCCCGGGTTCTGACTGCTAAACCCTGCGATGGCAACTGCCGGAGAATCAGCAGCATTGAATTGGAAGTGGATCAGACCGACCGGAAAGATGAAGACATCACCTGGGTGGAGGGTCTTTAGGAAGAGCTTGTTGTCAGGGTTGGAGGAGATAAACCCGGCTAAGAGAGTGCCTTCAATCACTGTTAAGACCTCGGTGCCTCTTGGATGAGTGTGCGGTGGGTTGAGGCCGTATGGCGCATAGTCGAGACGTGCGATTGAGACCCCAAGTGTGTTCAGACCGGGCAGACGAGCAGCATTTACTAGTGTTACGTTGAAGCCCACCTTTTTCGACACAAGGAAATTGTTTGAAAATTTGAACAAATAAAATTTTTGATAAGTTATCTCTACATGCATTTTATTTCTTAATTTTGACGACGATAGTGGTGAAAGTTTTCAGTTACCTTGTTGTCGGTGTTGCTGGGCTTGTCAAGGCCGGCGAAGAAAAAGTCATCTGGAGTTGCAAGCTCCGGGTTCTTGCACGGCAAACCATTCACAAAAACTGCATGCATATGCATGTTAAGTTAGTCACAGAAGTACAGAACTCATTTTAAAATACTGGAGCAAATTAAACGACAAATAGTAATTCGTGACAATGCATTCCATAATATTAATTATATAATGTACGTACTATATATATATATGATACCAACAAATTCTCTCTAAGCAACCTTCAAAACAAATTCTCTAATCAGATATTAATTGGTGGAGGACTGGAGGCAAAACTTTATGCTTAAAACTTTAATAATCTCTAACATAAACAAAAATGTTCACTACTGTTTATATGTGCATGAAATTCAACCAACTAACAGTATAACTGTATAACACATTAGTAAGTATAATACACACATATAAATAGCAATAAGTATCATGCATGGTTCCAAAGTCAAACCGTACTTTCGGATTTGAGGTCGGCGACACAGAAATCTTGCACCGGGCTGGGATCTCCAGCAAGAGATTGCACTGCAACCAAGGCGAGAATTGCCAGTACAAAACCTCCTTTTGCCATTGTTTTTCTTCCCTGGCTGTATATATTTATTGTTGAGTTTGATTTATGCATTGAGCATTCTAACACAATTTATAGGCCAGTGTTGAGTGACCTAAATGCCTTGGAAGCACATATATATGGTATTATGGTAATATTAGTTGAAACATGGGGCACAGATCGATATGATAGTTCTGGTTCACCTTTTATTAAACCATTTGAAACAGGCACACAGGAAACGTGCAGGTTACCCAATTATTAGGACTTATATAATTGTACGTGTATAATTAGGAGGAAGACAAGTGTTTTAACATTTAAATTAATGAAATATTGAACGTTTTATATCTAGTTTACTAATGATGGTGTCGATAAGTGGGGTAAAAAAACTTTTGCAAAAATGTACCAATAGTCAACAGACAACAATTTCAAGAAAATTTAAAAGGAAAAAGCATCTAACGATTAAATTGCTGATAATATACTCTGTATCATAATTGAATATGCTTTGTTCAACAGCAATTTAGGAAGAATTCCTAAAAAGAAGGAATTATAAACAGTCACAAAAGTAAATCGGCATGTTAATATCACTTTGTCATGAAACAAATTTAATTTATTTTTTTTGGCCAAAATGAAGAATTATAATAACAAGGATAAAACACTTTAGAGGTTATAATTAAACTATATTCCATGGCACAAAATTATAATTTGCCACTGAGAATTTTGTAAAATAATAAAAAAATAATAACGATATTTTTTAGTGCTAAAAAAGGAATAATGATGGTGTGCAATAGTACGATAACAAATATATATATTGCTGACTCAAATTTGTCCTTTATATATGCAGATAAATATTAACTAATATAGACAGTTTTTTTTTCCCTACAATACTTAGCATTTCGTTACGTTTTCGATGAAAAAAATGAAGTAGCTGAATTAAAATGAAATGAAAACAACTGACATGAGAGTACAATAAAAAAAAATTCAATGTCTCTGGTTGATCTATATATTAGATTGAAGATAAAGATAACGAGCTTCCGAAAAATTTGCCCAAAATCAAATATTAATCGATGAATATGTTGTGCAAAAGTTCTTTATTCTGACGAACTTTTATCCCTCTCTACATTAAAAAAGATAGTTCATCAACATTCGTATTCCATTAAGATTTGCGCCATCAATATCCTCCGTAGTAGTTGAAGGGCAAAAGTGTCTTAAGAATTCTCCAGCGTCGACGCGTCGTTGAGGATGCAGACTATTTCTTCTAGTTTGTTATGGTGTCATGTCATCAAGCATATATAGCAAAGCTTTTCTTTTACGTTCACTATACATTTTCTTCGTTGGCCCAAAAAAGGCACGGAAGAAGCTAGCCAGATAGAATGAGGATGAAGGAATTTTGCAAACATTTGGTAATGAGTCGGAATCTAAAAACTTGGAAAAAGAAAGAGTTCCTATGAAGAATTGCGAGCTGTCTAATTAAACATAGTTATGGTGATATAGGTTGAGAGTGGGTTTAATTTAAAGAACAAGAGACAATTGCTTATTTGCTTGCTTGAAAGGACGGGAGGACGCATTGGTTCCGAGGACAGGAGTTGTCCAGGTGATTCATCGCTTTAATTAGAAGCTGGCCATAATAGTACTCCTAATTTGATTTCTCGCATTACTTCAAAATCAACGATAAAAAATGCTGGGTTTTGAAAGTTATAACGAAATCAGTTTTTTAAATTACAAAAGTGTTATGAATATTTTTAGCTCATTTATTTCTACCATGATCTGTAGGCACGATCTTCTTTGTGGGACGAGGAAAAATAAATAGGATACATTGTGGCCAATATATTGTATTTGGAAGGTATAAGACAATCGACATCAGCGTTATAATTAATAATATTATCAATTGTAATTATAATAATATGTTTATTCTAATTCTATTCTAATAATAATGATAATTATCGTAATTATTATAATTTATTCAAAATTAATCAGTTTCAAATTAATTTATTTTGGAAATTGATTACTGTTATTTACATTTTTGTCATCCCTTGCCATTGTTAAATAGAAAGTGAACACATAATATAGACAAGGTGAACATATATATAATCAAAGTAAACATATACCAACAAATAAGTTCAATAAAAATAAGTTGAATGAGCATAAAAAAAATCTGAATAAGAGATGATAACACTTATTTATTTGTAAGTGTTCACTTTGATAGTCTATATATTTATCTTGTCTGTTTTATATATTCACTTTGTGTTTAGATGATATGATGATAAAACTATAAATGACAGTTATTACTTCTGAAATTTTTTCGGTACGAAATCTAATTAGCTTGAATTGAGTCCTCTGGTTCCAATGGGCTTAGTTTCGTCTATCTATTTGGATTGGGCCTTATGATCCTGTCAATTTCGAAGTTTCCTTTTTTTTTTTTTTTTTTTTTTTTTTCCTTCTTGGGTTCCTTTTCCTTCACAAAAAATTGAACTTGGAGTTGCATGGCAATCAATCGGAAAATACAATTTTGATTAGCAACAAATAATTTGGATCCATGGCTGTTTCCTGACTTCAGTAACCTTAAGAATTGTTTAATGCTCTGCTCCATATATAAAACTAGAAGTCTATATATTGTGGCGCATTTTGTATGAGACATTTTTTATTTGACTTCAGTTCTAGAACATATTTTACCAGCCATACCAAATTTTTTATATATTTTTTGCATGACGATTTGACTGAGAATTTAATCTTAAAGATTTTAAAAACAAATCGCATCCCATAAGAGCCATTAACTAACTGTACCAAAAGTCAACCAGATAACAAACCTTGAAATAATTAATGTCAAATTCCCATTACACAACCTGCTTAATTAACTGAAAAATGAACACTGTGTACCAACTATTCTCGGAGTAGAACAACCTACTATATATCTTATTTAGTCTCACATTATCACAAGTAAAATACAAATAATTCATAATACCATTAATTAATAATCAAATAGTAAGAACCGCAATTAGACTTTATGCTGGGATTTTAGGGCTTCAATGATCTCTTTATCAACTTGCAAAGCCTTTTCAAGCACATCATCTGGGATTGGTGGGTTCGAATCGAAAAGCGCATCAGCTATTACGATCAGTCCCGGGTTCTGACTGCTTAACCCTGCAATGGCAACTGCTGGAGAATCCCCAGCGTTGAATTGGAAGTGGATCAGACCGACCGGAAAGATGAAGACATCACCTGGGTGGAGGGTCTTTAGGAAGAGCTTGTTGTTGGGGCTGGAGGAGATAAACCCGGCTAAGAGAGTACCCTCAATCACTGTTAAGACCTCGGTGCCTCTTGGATGAGTGTGTGGTGGGTTGAGGCCGTATGGCGCATAATCGAGACGTGCGATTGAGATCCCAAACGTGTTTAGACCGGGCAGACGAGCAGCATTTACTAGTGTTACGTTGAAGCCCACCTTTTCAACATAAGCAAATTATTTTAAAATTTGAACAAATTTATTTTTTGGTAAGTTATCAGTATATGCATTTTGTTAATTTCTTAGTTTTGACGACGAAAATGATCAAAGTTTTAATAAAATGGATATGTTTTCCGTTACCTTGTTGTCGGTGTTGCCAGGCTTGTCAAGGCCGGAGAAGAAAAAGTCATCTGGAGTTGCAAGCTTTGGGTTCTTGCACGGCAAACCATTCACAAAAACTGCATGCATGTTAAGTCAGTCACAGAAGTACAGAACTCATTTTAAAATACTTGAGAAAATTAATTAAACGATAGAGGGTAATGAACTTTGCTGAGGAAGCTTATTATCTAGTTCGAGACAGTGCATTTCATAATTAATTAATGTACGTACTATATAGTCTATATTTGTATACAACATTATTTCTTTTCACATGTTAGCAACAAACCAATCTGTTAATATTATGACATCAGTAAATTATTTCTTTAATCAGATATTAGTCGACGGATTCAAACTTTATGCTTAATTACTGGAATAATCTCTAATAAAAACAACAATAAATGTTCACTGTATATATGTGCATAAAAATTCAACCCAAAAATATTCTAACACAATAGTAATTAATAATTAACTAATTATAATATACACATATAAATATCAATAAGTATCATGGTTCCAAAGTCAAACCGTACTTTCGGAGTTGAGGTCGGCGACACAGAAATCTTGTATCGGGCTGGGATCTCCAGCAAGAGAATGCACTGCCACCAAAGCAAGAATTGCCAGAACAAAACCTCCTTTTGCCATTATTTTTCTTATATGTATTGTTGAGTTTGATTTATGCATTGAGCATTCTTACACAATTTATAGGTCAGTGTTGACCTGAAGGCCTTGGCAGCACATGGTATTAGTTGAAACATGGGCCACAGATGATAGTTCAGGTTCAGCTTTTGTTACAATTTGAAAAAGGAAATGAAGGCAGGCTACCCCAATTATTAGGACTTAATTGTGTATAATAATGTTCTTTAAATGAATAAAAGGTCCCAATAGGAGGAAGACAACGGTTTTAACATTTATATTAACAATGAAACATTGAATGTTTTATATATTGTTCTTGTTTACTGATGATGGCGCCGGGCTATGAGAAATGCTGAAGTCCCACGGATGGAACGGATAGGTCCATTCAATACGATCATTCTCACATTTCAAAATTTGGAGGACCAATTCAATCTATTCAATTTGTTTTATGTATTTAGACCTCACAAGAAACTAAATTTTATATTTTTTTTCAAATTTTTTTACTATTTTCCTGATATTTTAAAAAAAATACGTGATACAAACATTATGAACCCTCCAATGATAACGATTCTGAAAAATACCAAAAAAGTAGTAAAAAATTTGGAAAAAATATAAAATTTGATTTCATATAAGTTTTCAATGTGGAGAACAAATTGAATAGTTCGGATCAATCATTTGAAATTTCAAATGTGACAATGATCGTATTGAACAAATCTTATGTATCTGTTAGACAAAAAATGGATAGGTCCAGTAACTGGAGAGCTGTTAGGTACAAATGTATAGAGACAGTAGCTAGGTATATATACATGTATGTACAGTGTGACAGACATGATTGAATACAATTCATTACTTTCTATCAGTATCCCATATATTGGACTCTAGCATTTCTCAAAACCTATTGCCAAAATGTACCAACAAGTCAACAGACGACAATTTCAAGCAAATTTAAAAGGAAACAGCATCTAACGATTAAATTGTTGATAATATACGTGGATCGTATATAATTGAATATTCTTTGTTCAACAGCAATTTAATAAGATTACCTAAAAAAGAACTTAAAAACAGTCACAAAAGTAAATCGGCATGCTCACATCACTTTGTGATCGATGAATCAAATTTAATTTATTCCATTTGGCCAAAATGGGGAATTATAATAACGAGGATAAAACATTTTAGAAGTTACAAACTATATTCCATGGGACAAAAATGTCATAAAATTATAATTTGATACTGAGAATTTATAAAATAACAAAAAAAGAATAATGTTTTTCAGTGCAAAAAAAAAAAAAGAAAAAAAGGAACAATGAAGGTGTGCAATTGTACGATAACAAAAAATATATTTTGCTAACTCAAATATTTTTCCTTTATGCAGATAACAGTTTAACTAATATAAACATAGATTTTTTTTTTCACAATACTTGCATTTAGCTATGTTTTCGATGAAAAAAATGAAGTAGCTGAATTAAAATGAATTGGAAACAACTGATTTGAGAGTACTATATAAAAAGAAATTCAATGACTGATTGATCTATATATTAGATTGAAGATAACGATAACGAGCTTCGGAATAATTTTAGCAAATCAAATATTAATCGATGAATATGTAGTGCAAAAGTACTTTCTGACGAACTTAATTTTATCCCTCTCCAGTCTCCACAATAAAGATAGTTCATCAACATTCGTATTCCATTAAGATTTGCGCCATCAATCCTCCATCGTCGTTGAGGATGCAGACTACTTCTTCTAGTTTATTAGATCTTTTCATTTTAAAAATATATATTGCAAGGACTATGATATAAATATATAAACAAATAAAATAACATAAGAAAAAAGGTGGACAGATCAACCGGCAGCATATTCGTTTTGGTTTGAAGCTAATTAGTACAAAGTAATCGGTGTGTTAGTACTTAGTAGGCCCAAGCAATATAAGGTCTATCTAATCTGCTGACTAACGTTGAATACTGACTTTTCAACCAAACAAACAAACTCGGGTTATACTGCAATGTATACATTGCCTCGGCCCTTTTAATTTTATTTGTGATTTTTTTTTTATTTCAATCATGTATAAATCTTCATTAATCGAACAAATAGTACATGTGAAGAATAGTAAAATTAAGTTAAAATATATTCAATTTTTTTATTTTTTATTTTGTGAGTTCCGACTATTACAAATAATGGGAACCGGCCTCCGGCCACTATTGCAATTAAATACTCAATTTCTTTAAACAACGTAAAGCAACTTGCTGATTAGAAAAATTGCAAATTTGAAATAGATTTAATTTGTTTGTTCTGTTTGAAGTTAATTTGTATTTTGTGCATATGTATATAACAATGACAAAACTTTTAGTGAGAGCATGTTCAAAGAAGCAAAAGCGTAAAAAAAAAAAGGAGGAATTAAATTGAGGTCTTATTTTATCACAACAACGCTTAAGATTTGACTAGTGAATGTTCTTTAAATTTTTTACTTTTGTAAAAGATATGCTGTCATGTCATCAAGCATATATGGCAAAGTTATTATTATTATTATTATTTTTAACTTTCACTATATGATGCATTTTCTTCGTTGGCCCAAAAAAAGGCACAGAAGAAGCCAGATAGAAAGAGGAGAAATGAATTGTGGAAACATTTTGTAGCAAGTATTAGTTTTTTTTTTTTATTTGATTGAAAGTAGCAAGTATTAGTGTATCACCATTCCTGCTCGCTCATTAAATCTACCGTAGGCCATTTGTTCTTTCCTACAAGCTGGTAAAGAGTCGGAATTTAAAAACTTGGAAAAAGAAAGAGTTCCTATTTAGATGGGAATACGAGCATAGCTCAATCTGGTATATTGTCCGCTTGCATTTGTCAGGATAGAATTGCTTTAGCATACTAAAAGAGATATAGGAAATGAAAAGTAAATAATAAAAAGATAAGATGGATAATGGAAGAAAACAAAAAGTAGATTAGGTTTGTTTAAATGACAAATGGGTTAACCACCCCATCCAAACAAATTGTGTGGTTGAGAACCTAGAGGTCAACTGAGAATATGCTTTTGAATGCAACACCAAACTCCCATCTTGTCCCCCTTGGTTATCTTCTAGCCTCTTTTTGTTCCTTTTTGAAAAAAGAAGCATTTTGTGCTTCTTGCATAATTTTTGGCAAAACGGAAAAAAAACTTTTGCTCATGGTATGTATGAATTTGTAGCAGTTTTTGACTCTGTATCAGTCAGGCAGTGACATCGATTTCATATTTTACAGTACTCCTCCCAAGTTAACAAAATTTAGATAGATTGTTTTTTTAGGGTCGCAAAATTTAGATAGATTGTTAGATACAATTTTCCAGCTCATATTTTTTAACTACTAGTGGAGACATCTTCACAACTATTCTTTAACTGAAAAGGTCACATACACACCAAAACTACAATTTTCCATTTTCATTTGTTTCAATTGCTTGTAAATAGAATGGCAATTTCTTTTGGTGAACATTACTCTCCTAGTCTCCTTTAAAATTTGAAAATATACCGGGCCCATTATTTGGAACAAAACATACTTGGGCTAAGATTGGTTTGGACGAGAATCATTGGAATTAAATGAATTTAACGAAACCACACCGTCAATCCGTCATGGACTATTTTCTATTTCTTTTTCTGCACACCTCAGCAATTTTACGTTCTTTGCAATTTCAAGGAAAGAGGAATTTTACCACACTAATTAAGGCCTGTGGTCATTAATCAGGCTACAACGTAAAGGGTTAGTTATTTGGTGTTAGAAAGCTAGAAAAATATTTCTGGTGTGGTGATTGCTATGTTTTCATTGCAAGCCTATATTTTCTGAAGTAATTCTTTTTTTTTTCGTCTTTATTTTCTGCGTTGTCTCTATCGGTCTATCCGTCCGGCAATTAATCCTTAAGCATGTTAGTTTCACACAACATTGGCAGGTAGTAATTGTAGTTTTTCGTTTGTACTGAGAAACTGCAAGTCACAATAAACTTTTTCAATTAAAGGATAGGAATAATTAGATATATGTAACTGTGAAAAATTGATAATTAGAGACATGTCATTCTTAAATTGTAAATCAGTTTTATGCCACCATAGAATGGTTTAAATTAGTTTTATGTCATTATTTTCGATCAAAATTAGAGATTTGCCACTCAAATTAGAGAAATGACACTTTAACTTTTTAAAAATATCTAAAATACCCTCTCATTAAGAAATAAAAAAAGAAATTTATTGACATAAATTAAATTTTAAATTCTAAATTTTGAAATGTCAGATCTACATATTATCAATTTTCGAATTTTGGATTTTAAAAAATTTCGAACTTTCAAATTTCAAATTTGGAATTAAAAATTTTTTAATTTCAAATTTTTGCGATTTTGAATTTTCAAATTTTGAAATTTGAAATTTTATTTCTATTTTTGATGGCATAAAATCACTTATTTACTTAACGGTGACATATTTCTAATTTTAATATTTTACAGTGGCATATTTCTAATTTTAATATTTTATAATGGCATATTTAAAAGGATATAATGGTCAAATTAATTGTCCGGTGGCATAAATCTAATTTTATCCTTTAGTAATGGCATGAAAATAATTTTTCAAATTAAGAAAGTCAAAACCACTGTAAATTTTATTAAAATTCTTTTTTTTAATAGAATTTCTATGCAGAAATTATTAGTGGGTGCGTTTGGATAGGTGCGGGAAGAAGGGAAGAAGGGAAGAAATGGGAAGAAGTATTGGGAAGTGTGTAACTTTGTGAAGAGTTTGAATTATTTATAATTTTTTTCTTCTTCTTCTTTCTTCCAACGATCCAAACGCACCCAGTTTGTCAAATTTATATCAGTTGAGTGGTTTCAAACACTTTGTTTCTAAATCAGTTTTTGTGTGGGTAAAATGGCAAAAAAGGGAAAGAAATTAAACCGCAAAAATCCTCGTGTTGCTATTCCAGCCGAAGCCGTGTCCCTTATTCTTTTCTTTTTATCTTATTCTCCTCTCTCTCTCTCTCTCTCTCTCTCTCTCTCTCCAGTTCTCGGTCTCTCGATCTTTCTAGGGTTAGGGTTTCTGACAAAAGATGCCGAAGAACAAGGGAAAGGGAGGTAAGAACAGGAAGAGGGGAAAGAACGAGGCCGACGATGAAAAGAGAGAATTGGTCTTCAAAGAAGACGGTCAGGAATATGCTCAGGTGCTCCTTTTGCGATCCTTTTTTTAATTATTTATTTATGTTAATTTTTAACTGATGTTGAACTGTAATGGGAAGGGAAGTTTATTCCCTAGTCAATTTCTCAATTGAGAAGAGAAGAAGAGGGCTTCTGGCTTTGAAAGTTGAAACCAATTGAAAGCTGAATCAAACTGGATCCTACAGAGAGAGCACAAATTGAGATTTATTTGCTCAATAAATGGTTGCAAAAACGCCTGAAAAGTGGAAGTGCAGATGATTTTGGGTTGTGCTAGGTTAATTTATTTATGTGAACCTGGACCTTTCTTTGTTAGTATGCTAATAATGCATGAATTGGGTATTATTGCAATTTTTTAATGGTATCTTAATATTGGATTTTTTTTTAATTCAGTTGTCGATTTGCGTTAACTAACTAGGAGAAGACAAAAGAGAGCCAGTGGTTGAGCTGCACTCAACTATACCTATGTAAAATATTTTTCTAAAATTTGAAACTGGTTATTGATATAGGTATTGAGGATGCTTGGTAATGGGAGATGTGAAGCAATGTGCATAGATGGAACAAAGAGGTTGTGCCACATCAGAGGAAAGATGCACAAAAAGGTCTGGATTGCAGCTGGTGACATTATTCTCGTTGGTCTTCGTGACTTCCAGGTGTGTGCATTTGCTTATTTCCTTAAATTGAATTCAATTCAAGATTATATTTTTCTGTGATGATTCTTGTGTGAACGGTGATAATTGGGTTTTAAGTTAAGGAGTTGAAGGATTTGGCATTTTAGGTCAAGAAATTTTGTTTATCTATCTACTGGGTCTGCTTTGCCATTTTCTTTAAGTAATTCCAGCGATAGTCTTTTGGTTTTGTGATTGGATTACAGATCATTGGATAATGGATAGTAAATTGCATGATATTACAAGTATAATTTTATCTCACCCTGTTTAAGTCAACGTTGGAGACTTCATAGTTATGTATGGAAGGAGAACCCATAATGCAGTGAACTTTTATCTTGTGGCGAATGCTGTAGAATCCTCAGTACTGATTTATTGATTGAATTTCATCAAACACGTGTTGCTTTAACAGTTTCCAGAATAAGACCATAATTTTAGAATTATAGTTAATAAGATAGGACAATCAATTTTAATATTTGCTTATGTCAATATGGAATATTTGGTTCAGTGCATTTCATGTGTTATGTCGCAAACACTGTTTATGGAAGTGAATAATTTTACAATAAACTTTTTATGTCTAACATAGTTCTCCAGTTTCGGATAAATTTATGACAGGAAATCAGCAAAACATTTGGGACCCATTGAGTATTTAAGTGGGTTCATCTACAAGAATCTGAAATTGACCTCTAGTACTGATAAAATAATCCAGTCTTTTAACTGTAACCAATTGTTTCATCATCCTACTGCTTTTTTAACTGATATAATGTAAATACGATGCAGGATGACAAGGCTGATGTGATCCTGAAGTACATGCCAGACGAGGCAAGGCTGCTGAAGGCATACGGTGAGCTTCCTGAAAGCACTCGTTTGAATGAGGGCATCGCCGGCGGCCTCGACGAGGAGGATGATGGTGCTGCTGATGACTATGTCGAGTTCGAGGATGAGGACATCGACAAGATATAGTTTTGTATTATTTTGTTTAAAAAAAAAACCAAAACTGTGTACAATTTGCTTCAGTTGAGGAGGTGGTTTGTATCTTTGATGAGGTGATTTGGTGATGTAAGGTTTGAGATATCCTGATTCAGGACCTTTATTATGCTATTTATGTTACTGGTATTTCTTGTGTCACCAGCTCATATGACGGCAAGTTGTAATGAGCCAATGGTAATTGTATCGGATCCTAAGATATAAGCTGTTGAAAGTAGCTTTGATTCTATTAACCTATGGTAATTGCCTTAATTATATTAACCTATGGTAATTAACTAATTGTATCGGAAGTAGTTATGTGTTTTACAATTGATCTGGAATTTTGAAATGTTACGTGTTAAGCCCTTGCCTGGTTGGAATTTACAAGTGCCAAAAGTCAGACTTTAGGCCCATAGCAACTTAGCAAGTGGTTTAGTTTATCATGTGGGTTCCTGTGAATTTTGGGTCGGCCCAATTCGTGAGTGAAACTAGTGTTAAACTTGTTAAATTGAATAAGTTTTGAAAGGTGATATATTCATAAAATATTGCGAGGACATCGCCATTCAACAAAGCAAAAAGGCAACAGTGGTTTTTCCTTTTTTTTTTTACAGTCTTCCTTGGTACATCATTCAAATCATCTTCTTGCAATTATCAAAATCCCATCATTCAAATTATCTTCTTGCAATCATCAAAATCCCATGTTCGGCTTTAAAAAAAAAATTTGTCTCTGTTAGAGTATCATAAAATTCTTTTACACAAATTTAAAGGTGCGAGTGGATTTGAGAAGGTCCAACCATTTTTTGGATAAGAGAGGGGAAACAATACATTTGAATGGGTCGCGTCAGTAAAGTAGTGACCCAGTCACAATCCAACCTCATAAAAAAATTTCTAGTATGTAGAATTATTTGGAGAAGTGAACTAATATCAACTAGAGCAGGTAACTACCTTGCGCATTGACACAGACAAGAAAAATGGTAGTACTCAGCCAACAAATGAATTAAGAATTGATGGATTGATTACCGAGTCGTCGCATCACAGGTCCAATTACTAATTTCTAGATACATGTTTGATGTCATTAGTCCTTTTTTAATGGTGTTTGGTATATTATCTTTGGCATCCGAATCTGCTGCTAATCTCTTTCATTTGGTATCTATCTTTCTAAGAGAGCAGTTCAAACAAAATCGTGGGTGGAATTTTATCTTATTAAGCACCTAATATATCTGACTATCTGTCTAGTGTAGTATACAAACTGGAGTAGAATTTTGATCAGAGTAGTACATCTGGATTTGTTTCGATTTAAATCGAACAGCTGTAAAATAACATATAATGACTACAGATTTATCTAACTTGAGCTGAGGATATAAATCCACACTGTTTCATTATGGTACAAGCAAAAAAGAAAATATATAACGTATTTGTTTATGGACATGCTGAGACTTCTGTCATAAGCTGTTATATTTTTTTGACTATTTCTCTAAAGTAGAGCTGATTTTCAAACCTGGCGGTTTGATCCAGATGTGTCCACTGTCCAGTTACCTCTCTTTAAAATTTAAATTATCTATTATGAATTTATGATTACTATCTTATAAGAACTCCACGTCTGTTGGTATACTAGTCATGCCACTGAAATTTTGGAGTACGTAGTATTTGAATATAAATTGGACGGCCCATACATAACATGGCTTCCTGTTGCCAACTACTATAAAGACATTGGATGTTCCGGTATTATCGATCGTATGCTACTCGAACAATGATCAAGACAAAAGTCATTCTATATATATTGCATAGTTTCTCTTGGTTTTACAGGACATATTTTTTAATAGAAAACCATTTTTTCTTTGTAGCAGTAGATTTTTGGCTACCGGGTGTACTGGCAAAGCCTACTTCTTATATTGAGGTCCCATTTATCACTAATTTAGAACTTGCTATGATATTAAATTGAGTCGCATCATAATTCATGTGGTCTAGTGAATACACTAGTATACATGTATCTATCGTGCAGTATATATAGTTGTACTGTAATTTATCCTATATATATTAATCTGAAAGCAACCAGTCTAGCAAAATCCTATACTCAATTCTTTGAGGTTACGTACCAAATATGACATTACGATTTGAATGATTCAAATTAGGTGAACATGTCAAAAATTTACCTGCTCTCTTGACCCTTCTCATTACCAGTTCAAATCTGCTCTCTATATATATCCTCCTACTTGCCAGCCTCCATACCAACAAAGTTTCTCTTTCCTTAAAACACTCTCTAAAAAGAATTTAAAGCGAACAATGGCTCCCAGTTTCCTGTTCCTTCCCCTCTTTGCACTACTTGTCATTTCTCCAGCTTTTGGTTCTGATCCAAGCCAACTTCAGGACTTCTGTGTCGCAGATAACTCCTCTCAAGGTATAAAATTTTAGTTCTTAATTTAATTTATATTTATATATATTCTTCATCGATGCCATCTAACATGGAAGATGAATTTATGCAGTGTTTGTGAATGGGTTTGTGTGCAAGAACCCAAATGTTGTCACTGTAAACGACTTCTTCTTTTCTGGTCTCGACAAAGCTGGCAACACCAACAACAAGTTGGGCTCCAGTGTAACTGCAGTTGCAGTCAACAATCTTCCCGGCCTCAACACGCTTGGTATCTCCCTGGCCCGGCTTGATTTTGCACCAGGCGGCTTGGTTCCACCACACTATCACCCACGTGCCACCGAGATACTTGTTGTGTTAGAAGGCACTCTCTATGTCGGCTTTGTCGCCTCAACAAACAACCAACTCTTCACAAAAGTGCTGAACAAGGGTGATGTGTTTGTCTTTCCTCAGGGGCTTATCCACTTCCAGTACAATCAAGGTTGGACCAATGCAGTCGCATTGTCAGGCTTGAGCAGTCAGAACCCGGGTGTGGTTTTTGTAGCCAATGCAGTTTTCGGGGCGAACCCACCCATCTCTGATGACGTGCTTGCCAAGGCCTTCCAATTGGACAAAAAGACTATTGACTGGCTCCAAGCACAGTTCACTGCTGCCAACTAGTGAAATTAAAGATAATAAAGCTATTTGATAGTATCGGAAACAAAGTTTATGTCATTTTATGAATAAGCGAATAGAAGTAGTGTCTTCTATTTGCATTTGTAATAAGTTATCGATATGCATGATTTGTGTGATTTGTTATTGATATTGTATTCATTCCGTTCCTACATTATATATTGTTGTTGTTGTTGTTTTATAATTTGGAATTTGAAGTAAACATCTTTGACCTTCATGTGGACACAGTATTGAAGCAAAAGGGCTACATTATCAAAATTCTAAAATATTTACTTTTTGATACTATTTCATATTTTGTTGCGTCATGGAAAAACCACATAACTAGAGAGTCGATTAGAGATAGCTTAAAATTAGAAATAAATGTTTCTCTTGTAACTTGTCATGATATCATTAGCCTAATCTAACTAACAATAAATAAATAATGTAATATTTGGAGAGTTATTCGATTTAAACCAAAGAGCGCGGTCGGAACCTGACAGTGACAATTTGCACCTCTGTTTTTTTTTTCAATAAACAGAATCACAACTCATTATTTTATAAATTTCATTCAAATAATTTTCTAAAAAAATTAGTTCATAAATAAATTAAGTGCGTGACAAGTTTAAACTTAGCATGAGTGTCCGCGTGCAATTGAGTTGTGACAAGTTTCACCGATTATTCATTCTTAAGTATCATATATATCTTAAGCAAGTGTGTCATCTTTTCTTTGGTTGTTCCGTTGCAGATCCGAAAGCACCCAATTTAAGATCAGAATACATCCAAATCCAATTAAAAGGAAAAATGAAGTTGTGCACAAAATTTCATACCAAATTATTAATTTAAATCAATGAAGATTCAGGTTAATAAGATTTATTAAGAGTAAAAGAATTATCAAGGATATATCAGTCTTAATTTTCCCTAATGTGAACGTTAGTTGCGCACCCAGTCAGTTCTGAGAGAAACATTAAATGACGACATTCATTGCTTTAAATGCACCATAATTTATAACCAAATGTCTTAGTTGACTAACCGTTTGATTTTTATTAGTGAAGAGTACTACGATAAAGGGAAACAATTAATTCATTCGCTGGCTTCCAATTATCATTTTTGGAAATTAATAATATTTTTTTATAAAATTCTTACTTCAATAAAAAAGAGAAAACTTCAATTAAACTTGAAGAATGTAAACATTTTTAAAATCTGCAACAAAACTTAGCAGTAGTTCTACTTATATATATTTCACCATCAATCATCATATTCCTTCTACATGTCTTCTTCAATTTTTGACATTGGTTATATAGTTAAGTGTATTCTTAATACACTGCCTTTGTGTCTCCACGTCGGCAAAGATCTTCTTCAATATAGTTTCATATATATATAGAAAAAACTATATCAATGGCTTCCCGTTTCCTCTTTGTTGCTCTTTTTTCTCTTGCTGTCTTTCACGTCTCCTCTGTCCCCAGCCAACTCCAAGACTTCTGTGTTGCAGATCTAAACTCTCAAGGTAAATGTGAATTAAATATTGTATTATTAATATGAATATCCTTAATTACTATTTAATTCAGTGTGCTAAATTAGTAATGAATCTGCAGTGTTTGTTAATGGATTCGTATGCAAGAACCCGAATACTGTCTCGGCGGATGACTTCTATTTTTCTGGCCTCGACAAAGCTGCAAACACCAGCAATTACATGGGCTCTAATGTAACTGCAGTTTCAGTCACAAACCTTCCTGGCCTCAACACCCTCGGCATTTCCCTAACAAGGCAAGATTTTGGATCATATGGTCTCGTGCCACCTCACATTCATCCGCGTGCCACCGAATTACTTGTCGTAGTAGAAGGTACACTACAAGCTGTGTTTATATCCTCAACAAACTACCAGATGTATGACAAGATTTTGAACAAGGGTGATGTGTTTGTGTTTCCTCAGGGGATGATCCACTTCCAGTATAACCGTAATTCGACCAATGCAGTTGCATTTTCAGCCATGAGCAGTGAGAACCCAGGTTTGGTTTACATGGCCAATGCGGCTTTTGGGTCGAACCCATCCATCTCTGATGATGTACTTGCCAAGACATTCCAGTTGGACAAGAAAACTGTTGACTTGCTCCAAGCTCGGTTCAGTACAACCCACTAGGTAACTAAGAGCAATTAATATGTATGATGATATATCGGTAACAAAATTTATGTCACTTAATGAATATTGAGCAAAATAGAAACAGTGTCAATCTTCTTGCCCATTCAATTGGTAAGTGAGATGCATGATTTCTGCTTTTAATTGGTACTGTGTCCATTTTGCTCACTAGTGTTACCTTGTTGTATTGTTTGGAATTTGAAGTTGACATCTTTGACTAGCTAGGTGCTACTCGTATGGTTAAAGCATAATCATGCAATTGGACTAACTTAATTAATTAATTACAACTTCAATATGTTCGGATCACGAATTGGATTAGCCAGGTTTACCATTATGATAATTCCTATTTTCGGAACAGTTACTGACAATTTCTTAATTATTAAAATAGTAGTCAGAGTTGTGATAGTTCAAACAGAACTCATCATCTAAATACTGAATAATAATTTGAAATACTTTTTGTATTCTTAAGATAAGCAATATATTGAATTTTGTTCAATATCAAAATCATCATCCCTTTCCTTTCTAGTATATATATATAGATACTTTATGGTACTTTTTCTTTCATTGTAAATAACGTCAAATGTTTAAGATATTATTTATAGTTTTTGGAACTCCACTAATGTCAAATGTTTCAAACCTCTTAATCCTAATTTATATATATCCAACATAATTCAGTTTATAAAAGCATGTAAATTAACAAATCTTTGCATAGCAATTCCAGCGTTCTGGAAAGTAATTTGAACATGATCGATTTGGTCTAGTTAACTGGTTGAACAAGTTATATAATTCCTTTCTCCCATATTCAATTTTGGGTTACTACTTACTATGGCAAATACTGGACCTTAAGTTGAATTTTTCATTTTCAGCCATTTGATTAGATGGGATAATCTTTTTTTTATGTTTTCGCGCCTAATCATCTATTTTTGTATGGAAAAAGATGGCTGTTCTCATCTCTTAACATAATAATATATTTTAATATCCAATTTGTTGGTCAGTATATGCAACGTTTTTTTCCCTTTTGTCTTCTTTGTTTTTTTAGTTCACATCACTTAAAATTTATATGATTTATTTTTGCTTTAAAGAAAACTAATCTTCCTACTAGAAGCTTAAACGAAAAAGTCTTAAAGTAAATGTAGACATTTCTACGGTAATCTTACCAAAAATTTACCGGGTAATTAACATATGACAACTTCAATTTGAAGTAGTAACATTTCTAAAAGTTGCCACCTAACTTGATAGCATCTTCCCAAACAAACTGACACTTTCTCATGACCAATTCTACTGTAGTTTCTCTATATACACGCTTCATCCATGACCATGCAACGCATCAAACCATAGCAGAAAACTCAAATTCATTTTTAACATCTTTTATCCTAAGAAAAAAGGATCAATGGCTTCCCGATTCCTCTTTGTTACTCTTTTTGCACTTGTCATCTCGCAAGCCTTTGGTTCTGATCCTAGCCAGCTCCAAGATTTTTGTGTTGCCGAGATGAACCCCCAAGGTAAAACCTTAAAAATATTTTCGTACTAACTATATTCATACATGCTATATTGCTATGTAATCAGAATGCTAATGTTACACATCTGCAGTATTCGTTAATGGAGTTGTCTGCAAGAACCCGAATGCCGTCACCGCAAACGACTTCTTCTTTCCTGGCCTTGACAAAGCTGGCAACACCAACAACAGCCTGGGTTCCAATGTAACTGCAGTTGCTGTTAACAATCTCCCCGGCCTGAACACGCTTGGCATCTCCTTTGCCCGACTTGATTTTGCTCCAGGTGGCTTGGTTCCACCTCACTATCACCCCCGTGCCACTGAGATTCTTGTCGTCATAGAGGGCACTCTCGAAGTTGCGTTTGTTTCCTCAACAAACAACCAGCTCTTTAAGAAGATTTTGAACAAGGGAGACGTGTACGTGTTTCCCCAGGGCCTGATCCACTTCCAGTTCAACCGTGGCTGGACCAATGCTGTTGCATTTTCAGGCTTGAGCAGTCAGAACCCAGGTGTGGTTTTCGTTGCGAATGCTGTTTTCGGGTCAAACCCTCCAATCTCTGATGATGTTCTAGCCAAGGCATTCAAACTGGACAAGAAAACTATCGACTGGCTTCAAGCTCAGTTTACTTCTGGCAACTAATTTATATCTTAATTTCATTGAAAATAAGACAATAGAACTGGTGTCTGTATCAGTATCTATTAGCATGTCTAATAAGTGAGCTGTTTTAGATAATTTGTCCTTGTGTTTCCTTATTGGTCTCCTACCAAGTTGCTCTTGGTAAATTATCAATACTTCTTATTAAATATTAATTAGTACTTTATTTAATATTAAAGTAATAATTTTTAATATATACAAGAAGAGTATTATTTTCTTTAATTAGTACTTTATTTAATATTAAAATAATAATTTTTAATAATTTAAATTAATATTAATTTGCTTATTCCTAGCTCACCATCCAAACAACATTTCTTCTTTACGGAATAATACTCTTCTCACTCTTTCTAATGTTTTCTTCCTAAAATTCTTATTCTCATACCATCCAAACGAGCCCATAATATATCATGTACGGATCAGGTTTGTCAGCTACATTCCACCACACACACAAAAAAAAAAATGAAGCATTTTTGGAAGGATGAATTTAGTTTTGGGCAGAAAAAAAATTCCAGATTAGTTGCTTTGATTGGAATATATGTGTGTGTGTGTATATATATATATATATATATATATATATATAACATTTGATTCGAAAAATTAGTATTATTAGCTAATCCATCCATACGTCTTTTCGTAACACTTTTTAGAAACCTTATAAGTGGGTACCCTTCGGCCTGCATGCTTGCCATAATTAGAGCAACAACAAATTTGGAAAATATAGAATTTTAAAAAGAAAAAAAAGGCTAAATACAGTAGTATTCTATAACATCACCTTAATTAGAGCAACTGAGATCATATTGTTTTAATTAGGTCTTGAACTCACAACCTAGAATTTAAAGTTTTAAACCAAAACACTAACCATCTCTGTTGTCCTCAATTTTCCTTCCTTTTAATTTCTCTTTTCCTCGATAACAATGGGAAACAACACGAGCAGAAAAACGAACACAACGGGAAACAACACAAGCAGGAAAAAAATCACACTCAAGTGCTCCGATGGACAGGAGTTTGAGGTACCGGAGGCAGTTGCAAAGGTATCTCCAACTATTTGTCAAATAATCGAAGACAACTTTGCCGAGGGCTTCATCCTGCTACCCAATGAAATTTCTGCCACGTCAGTTGCAAAGTTGATTGCGTATTGTGAAAACCATTCCAGTGCAACAGATGCATCAAAGACTGAGGCTGAGGCTGACTCCAATGGAGAGGACTTGGAGAATTGGGACAGACAATTTACAGATATGGATCCGATGATGCTCTTGGACCTTTGTCGGGCAGCTATTTTTCTCCAAATTAAAGAACTGGTTGATATGATAGCCAAAAAGATCGCTAACTTTCTAAAGGGGAAGAGCGTTGAGGAGATACGTCAGACCTTTCAAATAATAAATGACTTCAGTCCGGAGGAGGAAGAGGAGATTCGCCGCGAGCACCATTGGGCTTTTCAATGAAGAAAACTTTTAGGTTGTCTGCTCATTCATATTCATGATTGTTTGTTTCTTCATTATAAGTTTATAACAAATAACAATGGAATACCATTCACTAGGGGTGTGTTTGGATGAGCCGGGAATAGGGAATAGGAATTAGGAATTTCGATTTGCGTGTTTATCCTTATTCTTTATTCTTATACCATGGTTTTGTTAGTATAGGAATAAGGATCCTTATTCTTTATCCTTGTGTTGTTTGGATTGCACAAGAATAAGAATAAGCACGCAAATCGAAATTCCTTATTCCTATTCTCTATTTCCGGCTCATCCAAACACACCCGGCCCTTTCTGAAAATCAATTTTCATTATATGTTCTGAATTTGATATGTCGTACCTAGCATCTTCCTACTTTTTTTTTTACCTCATGTGACCATGCTGGGCAAAATGTACAATATTTAAGCCAATTGATACAGATGAATAATGAGTTGTCGTGCGTTCAGCTGTCAAAAATGAAAGACATGCATGTTAAAGTAAATAAATAGGTAGATGGTGAACCTAATCTAGGCCTATTTGTTCCTCCAAATCGAGATATACAGAATTACATATCGATTATACCACCAGTTAACCCAATTTTTACCCAATCCCAAACTAAAAAAATTTGAAAAAAAAAAGGAAAAAGATGACAAAACTATCTGTTTGTTAGTTGTTACTTGTTACATATATGATATCAAACAATCTCCAAACTGCATTGTTTTGTATTTACAGAACTACGTATCAACCAGTAACAGGAAACGCTAACATGCTTAAACCCGCCATCATACGAGCCCGTTAACTAAGGAACGAAACCCGCCATCTTCAATCAGTTTCAGCACCATGACCCCTTTGATTTTTGATATTCAGATGGAGGCGTCGCTTTTCTAGGATTTGCCTTTTCAGGGAGTCAAAGGGTTGCTGCGAGGTGCTTAGGTACGAGAAGTGAGGTAGGAGGTGCTGAGTCGCCACCTAGATTTTTCCTTCGGCTTCAGTGTTCTTGCTTTAGCTTTAGCATACAGAAGGAGTAGGAGATATGAAGAGGGGAACAGAGAGACGAAGAGTGAGTACATCTTTAAACAGAAGTAGGCCTGTCAAACGTGATAAGTGGCAACGGAACAGAGCGTTCTGTTTGCCGTGTCACTAACAAAACGTCACAATTTCGGCGTTTCGTTAACCGTTTCGTTAAACGGCATGTACAAAATACACGATTTCAATAAACGGCATGTGCTATTTCGTTCCACTATCCATTTCATTTGCCGTTCCATTATCGAAACGTCACAATTTTCACTGTCACTTACCGGTAACGTGACGGCATAACAGCTTAATGGCTGCCGTTGACACCCCTCAACAGAAGGATTTAACAAAGATATGTAAAGAGATCACTCCCTCGACGTCTAAAATCGAACTGTCAGATTTCATTCTTGCACGAATCTTACAGCAATCCAACATTCAGAAATATAATTGAATAGGAAAATCCATGTGTCCTCTCCATAGAACATTAGCAATCTCCAAGTGTTTGTATCTATAATTCTATTTGCATGTTAAAATAAGTGAGCTGCATAATTTACATAATTTATCAGCAGGGGCGGATCCACCACTGGGACGGGTGGAGCTAGAGCTCCACCTACCGCCGTCGAGCCCCTCTTTAGCCCCAGCGAATTTTTTCTGTCATTGGAGCACTCGGCTGAAAAATAAAAGAAGAGGAACCGTACGATCAAATGATTCATTAGAGCACTCAACCCCACCTAAATATTTTTTCTAAATCCGCCACTGTTTATCAGTTTGTTTCCTTATTATCGTTGATGTTGTTTTGGTTTTAATATTTTGAAAAGATTGTATTAAATCTCTGGTTTGTGTTAATTCCGATATGCAGTATATTACGTTCAATTGCTTTACTAATTGTTGCGAAAGGAATTTGAAGTTTCACTTTATCTATTTTATTTCCATTCTTTGTTATTCCAATAACACACTAAACGATTCTTTGCATGATTGAATCTTCATTGGTAATTAACAGTGAGTGCACTAGCATGCTTAATAAGACAGTTCTAGCACCTATTTTGATTCATAATTACTGCATTGTCTATTTCCGATTGAACTCTCCCCAGTCTGATATCCGAAACATTTATAAGGAGATAAATTGGCGTACTTAAATTAATTTTAATACACAAATTTGGAATCTCGGTCTTCTTTATATCTACGCATATATAGTTTGTAATTCCTGCGGATGCATCACGGCTGCGATCTCTGTGTTTGAAGTAGGGTGCCAAATCGGAGACAAGCACAATCATTAGGTTTCTCTGATGGAAATTCTTGCTTGCTTTCTCAAATCTGAAGACCTTTTTCCTCTCTCTCCCGGTCATTTCTGCTAGGGTTTTCTCTTAGATCACTCTATCCCCTTTCATTTGAGCTCCTTCGTCAGTCACTTACCTCTGTGAGAACTAAAAGCGCCTACGCAAACCACTATTGGTCAGCACTGTTTCTTCTCTTTTCTTTACTTGATTTTATCTTCCTCTTCGCCCTTGCCTACTCTTCTTCCTTGATTTCTTGCATCTGTGCGCTATGTTCAATTGGTGTGTTTTTTTTTTCAATTTTTGAGGCTTCATACAGATTTTTTCTGTTCGATTCATCTTGCGCTTTGGAGTTGGTTGCCCTATACGCATTTCTTCCTCTGTCGAGGTGAGTTCTTATTCATTTATTTAATCTTAATTATATGCTCATTTCATGCTTGCTGTGGGTTATGTTGTGTTGTGGGCTCCTAATTTAGATCAGGTTTAGGGAATAAAATTACTCGCATTTTGTTTAAATATGTTCATTTTGTTAGTGTTGTGGATGTTCATTTTAAATTTGATTAGGAATTTCAAGAGGAAAATAATCGCTTATAAGGTTTTTATATCAGATTTATTATATCGAAGAATAATTAATCGTGGATTCATTGTGCTATGACTTTTCAGTTCAAATATGTGGTGACGTGGCTGTTGGCTTCATTTATCAGTTGACGAGATGAAGATAGCACCAGATCAGTTCAAGCAAGCGGTTGAAAAAAATATATATCAGGTGCCTCTTTTTCTCACTATTAAATGCACATTGTTTGTTTTTCTGTCTATGAAATATTTTCCTGTTTTATTTATACATTACCAATTCCTCACATCTTTCATATCATATAGGTATCGTCTCTTCCACTTTCGAAGGTTTTCATTTAATAGAGAAATTCATATCAGGATTGGCTACAGTTCTTTGTTCATTATAAGGTGTCGGAGAACAAATTTGTACGTTAAGAAAATTAAAGAACTTTCAAAGTTTTGAGAGAATTAATTTCATTCAATCAAATTGTTCAGGAGCTCCTCCATCCTAGGAGGACTGAATAAGAAGGAAATCTCTCTGAAGTAGCATGAAGACCAGAGTCAACAGGCTGGGGGAGCAGGTCAACCACCTTCAGAAGCTTCTAGAAGTAAGAGAGTTGTCCCAGTGGCAGCTCAGGGATGAGGTTTTCCAAACAAAGAAGGAAACCACAAGGACAGTTTCCAAAGGCAAGTTCTGACAAGGATCCTGTTACAGAATTTGCATTCTGATGCTTACATAAAAAGCTTACTCTTTTATATATTAACTTTGGCATTCGACTATGTTTCCTATTCAGACATGGAGCTGCAGTTCGTGTGATATGGTGACAACATTTGTGAGGAGCCAGTTGAGCCCCTTTTTAGCTGGTATGACTGTGATTCCTTCTTTTCAGTCTCAAACTCTCAATTCCTATCTACATAACATTCACAAAATAAACATTTTGTGTTTTCTTTGTGATCTGCTAGGTTGTTTATAGTTTATCGTTTATCTTTTATAGTTTCAAAATGTTAAGTTTGAAGAATGTAAGAAAAATAAATCGAGCTTTCATTGTTGGGTTGAATTTAACAAAGAATCAATTTCGTTTAATTTTGTTCAGAGCCCACTGTGCATGAACATTTTTGATGTTTTTCGGATTGATGTGCGATTCTTTTTATATAGCCCAGGTTAAACTTTTTCCTTTTGTCTCTCCAAAAACTCATTGTAAAAATGTGATTTTATATTGTTTTGTGCTTTCATCTGGTCTTGCTAGACTAATCTTGGTTTCTTAAAGGATTTAGGACATGTAGCGGCAAGTTATTGAAGGGGATGCATGGAGTCAAATCATCCGAGCACAATTTTCTCATGGTAACATCAATTTTGATTTTTCTTTGGATTTAGTTTCTTTTTTTTTTTTTTTTGTACAACTTAGTAGCAGTATGAAAGTTCGAAACCGGTACTGCCTATTATTTATCAGTTCCAGTAATGCTATATGGTATTATTTTAAAAACTGCGGTTCTGAAATTTGTTAGGCCCTTCTTGATTCCTGGAATGGTCAGTTCAACCCATTTGGTCGGGATTGCATCGGGAAGAAAAGACATGTACTATCAGATTCTTTTTTTGATATTGTTTATAGTTCATATAAATGTGCCAGAATTTAATTTTTTTAATAAAAAAAAATCCCTTTGTGTAGGTGAAACATACAATTTCGGAGCATACAGCCTAATGGTTGAAGCGGAATGCAACAGATAGTCCTTACACATGTGGACACTATTTCAGTGAACACACAGATGCATACTGTGATCAAAGCTTGCAATATTCATGCATTGCTGCTCAGAAGTAGTATGGCTGTGGGCCGCTCCTAATGGTGTTCCCTGCTCTCGGCTTGCCTTACTTTCCTGCTATTCATTTTGTTAGCTGCTCCCATCGCATCACTCAGACAGTACCCTCCATTACCCATATTTCTCTCAGCTTTGGTTTTCCCATTCGGATTTCTGAGATTGCTTTCTTGCTTCGCTTTCTCCTGGTGCTGCCTTCTTTTTTTTTTTGTTACATTGCATTGCATTTTTTGTTGTTTTTTCTTCTTTCAATTTGATTTTATTGTATCATCTTTGCAATTAACTTATTTTTTGGGTATGTATTTTGTAGGTGTTCTAACTGGTGCGTTGTGCTGTTTTGGGTGTCCTTTGTTTCTTTTTCTGTTCTTCAGGTCAGTATTTTTTTTTTCCTTTGCTGGTTTATTTATACGTGATGTTGTCCGTTTGTATTTCACAGGTCTGCCTAATTCAGGATTGGATATGTGCATTCATTTTGGTCTGCTGTTGATCTATGGTTTGGTGTACGGTTTAGCTTGGAGGTTCCTCAATGAGTGAAAAGCAAGTAGTCCAGCCATAAATTAAACAAAGGTAATTTGATAAAAAAAAAAACTAAGTACTTTCTTTCCCTGCTTCCTACCCAATTCCTATCAAGCATAGAAAATCCTTTTAGAGTTTTAGTCAGGAATTTTTATATAGTCCTGATTCAATCTTCATTTTATTTCTATAGAAAATTTTACTTTATCTCATTTTCTTATTATGGCTCTACAGATGCTGATTGTGTGCACGATTTACAAAGAGGTTTGTTGCCCGATCACCATTCGAAGGTATTGGTTATGTGAGACACGTCTATATTAGTCCTAATTTTTAGATAATGTAAATGTGATTGAATTTGTCCTTTTATATTTGTTCAATGTAATGTGACTCAATTTTTAGATACTGAAAATGTGAAGCATGCCCAATCACCTTTATGCTAAGGTTAACAAAAATATTTGAACACTAATATTAGTAATCAAGTCCTTGAGTCCTGATATGATTTATAATTATATTAATGATGCTTAAGCACTAATCAATGTATTCTTATCCTTGATGATTTCTTTTAGCTACAAAACATGCACAGTCTACCGAGAGTATAGATTCTACTATTTTGTCCTTCTGAAATTTGAATGGTAAAAATAGTTTCATACCATCTATTTTTAGTGTTTAATTCCTTTTTTGCCCTCTTCTAGGGACCATACTAATGTGTGGCTGCTGAAGATAAGGCTCTGGCGCAGATATTTGTAGATGCATATTGAAAAGTTGCTCTATGTTGCTATCAACAGCAGTGGTACCAATGGTACGTGCAGCTGTGACTGAATAGGTATGATTGACATTTCTAGATTGAGTTGAAATTACTCTATTTTTATCTTCTATTTATCTCTTCTTAATCTGTTTCCACATTTCTTGTTTTTCCCGTCAGTATAATACGAGTTCCAGCTCGAGTTTTCAATTAGAATTGCTATCACCGGCAATGGATTGCATTTATATTCTTCAACTATTATACATGTGCACCTGGTCATGATACTGATCTCTAAGAACTCTATCGAAGGTATTCAATCTGTATATTTGTTCGATTTCCACACTCTTTGTTACGATGTATGAATGTACAGATTAGGTTACGGTAAAAAGTAAAAAATTTTCGAGGCAATTAAATTTTAATCTGCAAATCGGTGTGCATTACATTGATAATAATTGATCCAATAAATACCATTTCTAGATCGATGTTGCACAGAAAATAGTTTGAGCGTGAATCATAGTAGGTAGCAATTTAGTCTGTCTTTGTTAATAATGTATTGAGCAACGAAAGTTCTTTGGTGTATAATATTTTCTTTTCTTTGGTGAAAGTTTTTTTTTTGGTTGACTTAAATTAAGTGTATCATGAAATCTGTATAAGTGCAACAATGAGATTACATAACTTTTTACTTTTATTTGTTAGGCAACTGTAATTTTATTAGCTCATTTTACAATAGTTAGAATAGTCACAAGTCACAACAGATGGTGCAAAACTTTGGCAACAGTCACGATATTGATTTAGAACTTTATTATTCATTTTTAATTGTGATGTTTCATAAGATTTTTTATTAATTACATGTTGATTTTGTAAACAAGTTCATGTAACCTCTCCAAGATCCAGGGAACCAATGATGGATTAGAGGGTCCCGATGCACAGAAAACATAATGTATGTGCAAGGAAGAAGATGAATAAAGATAAATGAAATAATTAAGAGGCAACACATGTGAATGATTGAACCCATCTAGCCTGGATTGCATTTAATAGTTGAAGAATATAAATGAATGATTGAACAAATCAATCTAATATATGTATGGTTTTAATAGTTGAAGAATATAAATGAATGATTGAACCCATCAATCTAATATATGTATGGTTTTAATGAAAAAATTTATCTTCATATTTAATCTTGAAATACTTTAAGGACTTCAATAAAAATTTGAAAAAAATTTGTTCACAGCTGGTGCAAATTCTCACGGTAGGATTTTAGGAAAATAAAGTAGGCTTTGATATGGGTTTGGTTTGGATTAGGTTGGATAGCTTGACATTACGTCTAATTTGGAGTGCCTATATTAAATTTTCTTAATTTTTGAGGTTTGAGGGTATCAGTAATTAATATACTGCTCTTAGAATGCAATTTATACTGATCTTTGTTTCTATGATAAAAATATCATAAGGTTTTAGGAAAACAAAATAGAAAGAAAAATAGGTCGTTGTGCGACGCCACCACTAGTAATTATAAAGATATGCATTATAAACTCACAAAATTGAGCAACGAATGCATAATTAAAAATTTCTAAACAATATTGAGCGATCATGCCCATTTTATGAAATTTTAACTAAAGTAGTTAAACAAACTTGCATTGGTCATTGCTTAGAAATGATGAGAGGAGAAATGTGTTTCATACATTTGACAAATTGTGTGACTAATTAACTTTTTAGTCATATCCTCAAAGCATAGCATCCATTATAAGCCAATTAATTCTACTTTTGAAACTATGCCACCCAAATAAGGCTCTCACATTTTTCAAAAGGAAATATTTTTCATAGCTTATCATAAGAAATTGGTGGACAACTAAAGAAAAGAATACTCAAATTTTTCAATATGATACACAAAAAGATTTTCATTATAACATATTGATCTCTCTAACCAAATCTCCTTATTGAGATTCTAGCTTAATTAGCTATACCTTGATTATCTCTATTTCGAAATTGTTCCTCTATTGGATCCAGGTGCTTTCGATGTTTATATGTGCACATGTTTAGTTTGATTTTTCTATTATTATATAATTTTCAGTTGAATTAAGATATTGAACTTGTGTAGTTATAGATCTACGATTATTCAATTATAGGTTAATTAGCTATACCCTGATTATCTCTGTTTTGAAATTGTTCCTCTATTGGATCCAAGTGCATTCGATCAGACCTTGATGTTTAGATGTGCACAAATTTAGTTTGATTTTTCTGTTATTATATAATTTTCAGTTGAATTAAGATATTGAACTTGTGTAGTTATTAAAACTAATTCGATTACTAAATCCATCATTGCAAGTATCCTTATAACTTGGATTAAATTAAGCCAGATCTGATTATAGTTTGTATGTTAGATAGATGAAAGAGTTACCAGAAAATCCTTTTGATTCAACCTTCATATTGAATTGTAGTTTGTTATTTAACTTGAAGATTTCTGTGATATTGATTCATACTTTAGAATTTGATTTGGATTTTAATAATGCAAAATAATTATATTCGTTTTGAGAAATTCTGGAGTTGGATGTAACTTTTAGTTTTCAAAATTAAATTTTCGTCACGTTTTATTGTATGTTAACAGGGTAAAACTAGTCAATTTAATTCAGAGATGGAAGAGAGAGATGGAATATTCAAATAAGAATGGGAAAAAAAGGTGGAATCGGAAATCAGATGGAAAACAAAGTTGAGAATGGGGATGAAAATAAATGTTGGTGTCTCACCGGTGTTATAACATAATGTTATTCAAGTAACTATTTCAGCCAACTGGAGTATTTGGTGACATTTCCTATCTCTCTGTCAAAATTATTCTTTAAAATGTTTCTTTATTGTTACTGCATCTAAATGCATAAATTTGTTGATTGAACATCACACCATCTCAAATAATTCAGCTTGATCTCTCTCTAAATTATTCGTATCCTTCAAAGGCCACATTTAAAACATCTTATTTTCTTGTTTCAAAATTAGTTTTTATTCACATCTTTTATATGCAAATGATTCAACTTACGTACATTTTTAACTAACTTTTTAAATGTAGTTACGGAAATGACCAATTCGATTTGTTCACGTATTTTTTGTGGATAAAAATTGTCAAAAAAAATGAGAGCAAGAGATCTTTCATGACTCATTTGCACTAACTCGTGGTACCGAAGGTTACTCGATACAGATGAAATTTGGAAAAGTGAATTTTTGCGAGATACTTTTAAGCTAGTTCCTCAAGGCTACATTTGGTAAGTATTGCTTTCTAAGTCTGTGCTGTTAAAAAATTCAATTAGAGTAAATTTCATATAATTAGTTTTACCCATCTGACTTTCACGACTTGTCATTTGTACCATTTAATCTCATTATAAAGACAGACAGATGCTCTCTTTTGACAGATGGTTCTCACTCTTTCTCCAAGCACCAAAAGGAGCAGCACATTGGTTTGCCTTTTCTACTCCTTACACCTATATATATCTATATTTTACACAACTAGAAACTTTATTTAACAAGCCTATTTGTAATTCTTGTGCAGAATGGATCACAAGGATTTGATTTTTTTTCTATTTGGACCACAATTCTATCGTTTCAAGTTTCAACAGGAAGCCAAAACCAGAATTCGGTTGACTTAATCGGAAAGTTCATCTTAAACAATCCTAGGATGGGTATCTAGATAGCTGGTAAGGCCCTACTGGGTGTTTATTCAAACCACAAGCCTTTCAATTATCAGACGATAATTTATCTTTTGCTTTCCTGTTATTATCCAGATCTCCACTGGGTTCCTTATGTTTTTTTGCAACCGAAAAGACTGCAAAGGTGGGACCCCTTCGTATCTTTAAAAGAGGAATTTTTGCTTTCCCCAAAAAAGTACAAACAAAGAGAAAATTTTCATTGCAAGCTGTCGTTCAATAAGCAATCTTAAAATGTAGCTCCAAGTATTATATTGTTGTTTGACCTCAAATTTTGATGCCAATTAATGAATTTTAATAATTCCACAAATATCAAATCAATCAGATAAACCTTCAACCAACCACGAAAAATACCAAATAAACTCCAAAAATTCCACAAAAATACCCAAAAATTTCCTGAGATTTATAGGAGATTATGGAGGTATCAAAACCCCAAAACCATCAACTAAAACCTATAATTTTGCATAAAAAACCCCTAAAGATCCACAAAATAAATAAAATAAATAGGAGGGTGATTTTGCAAAATAAATGATACCACTGGGTTCCCCATATTTTTTTGAGGTGCCACACAAAATTTGAGGTGAAAAAGACATCAGGAAGGGGTTCAAATAATTTATTTTGGAGCAGCAAACTTGGAAATTCAATCAAGAGAGAAAAGTAGCCAGTCACCCGGAGAAATGGAGAAGAACGAAGGCGCTGGGTTTTGAATCCCTTCCTTCAGAGTGTTTTGTGTGAACCTGGTCTGTATGCCGACAGGCCATTCAACAATTCCTTATGTATTGGCTCATGGTGCACCCGGTGCAAGCGGAGAAGATGTGAAGGGAGCCTTCTTCCCCAACTTCGAGAGGCAAATTGAAGAACGAAGATCGGAGCAAAGGCAAGAGGCGGACGAAGCTCAGGCGATCGCCAGCGATTGAGAGAGAGAGAGTATAGGTAGCCATCTGTGTAATAGAGAGAGGGAGAGTATACTGAATTTGAGGGAATTCTTGTGAAATTGGTCAAAATTAAGAAAAATCGGAGTTCAATTGAACAATTCCCGATCCAATTGAAGGTAATTCCCTTGTAAGATGTACAATTTCAATGTGATTGTTGCTATTGACTAATTCTTGGCTCGATCTGAGGATTGTTTGTTTTTCTTGCGTTTCTTTGAGCAACTGGTGTTAATTAATCATGCAAATGTGTGATCTTAACTATCGTGAGCTTGATGAAATGTAATTAGATAACTATATCTCGTCCAATTGTGGTAATTGATCAATTCTTGGTCCGATGTGATAATTTTATATCTTTCTTGTGTTTTCCGACTGCCAAATGTTGATCAAGTGTTTTGTTGTTTAATCTTGAGTGTTGTTGAACCTGATGTGACTTAAATGAATAGTTACATCCTGCCAGGTCCCATCAAAGTCCCTAATTGGATTAATTGCATGCGGTCTGTTAGGTATTTTGATGCATGACTTAGTGAAATGTGCAGAGGCATTAGTGCCGTTTACCTTTCATTATGAACTTCAATAGGAATATTTATCTCCATTGCTGAACTTATGTACAGATAAAAAATGTAGTATACACATGCTTGATATGATCATTTTCTTGCAAGATTGACTTAAAATATGAACTAACTTTCATGTGTTTACCGTATCTGTCAGGTATAGTTCACTTTCCTTTAATAGAAAAATGCAATAAACTTATAATTACATGAGACATGACATAAGCTAACAGAACTGTATATATGAGATTGCATTTAGAGAAAGGAACCCAGTTCCTGCTTATCTCTATTAGTGTATCCAGTAAGGGACCCAGTCCCTCATCTCACTGGATATAAGACATGGTTATTTTCTATGTTATAAGTGCATAAAAACATGTTGTCATGCTGCCAAAATAATGTCAGGATGTTGACATAGTCTTTTAGGCAAACCCCAATGAAGCATTACGTGCTAATTTAGATGATATTAGTTTTAATTTAATTTCTTTTATCAATATGAGATATGTGTATGAAGGGTGTAAAAGGCACATGTATTGAACTGCATAATCCTTAGACCCTCTGAAGCATGAGAACCCAGTTCTCCCTCAGCTTCTCTTTAACAATCCAACAAGAGAACCCAGTTCTCATTGTTTGTTGGATATTAGCATGCTATCTAGCTTGCTAAAGCACCCAAAAACAAGCCGTTATGCTGTCCAAATCGTGCCAGAATAATTCCTATTAAACTTTACAATTTTTTTTATATTAGTGGGCTAAGGTGCATAAATTCTATTTGTTACTGTTAGCTAATAAGTTAATATTTCGAGTAGGTGATATCATATGAAGACTCAGTTTATTGATAGCCAATTATGTGGTTACTCTCTGACCTGTGCACAAATTTTCTCTAAAGTCATTGACCCTCTGTAGCACATATTGGATATTCTAATAGAGTAAACAGGTAGCAGTGCCTGAATGCTAAATGATGGCTAAAAAGAAATACTCTTATGCAGAGCCTTTGTAAAATAGAGTTTGCCATGTGTGAAATCTATGTTTTATTCTAATCTGATATCATTTTTTAGAAGCATATTCTTCTCATTTCTCTGATGTCTGACATGTATGAGTTCATACTCAGGGTTTAAGTTATTGACTTTCAGTTTGTAATTTTCAATTGGTGTATGAGTGTTTATAGTTAGAATATAGGTGAGTCAGGTTATAACCTGGTTGTGTTAGGTGCATCAGGTTCTTTTCTTAATTGAGTTTGAAACAATCTACTAGTAACCCAACCTGGCTTGTACAAAATATATTGTAAATTGTGTAAACTGCAACTGACTCAAGAATAATAGAATTAGGTCCACTTCCTGTGTGAAAATAATGAAACTTTCTAGAACATAGTGGAATGTGTTCTAAAAACGTTATGAGTAGCTTGTTCATTGTATATATAACCTAATAGACTCCTTCTCTCTATCTATAAAGCTTGATTTTATTTGGAATGGTAAATGAATGTAAGTGACAAGGGTATTTTTGGAAACCCTTGGAAAAAATTCTGTTCCAAACCCATCTGTTGGTTCTATCAGAGATACAATTGAATAGTGTTGCTATATAGGAAGTGTAGTATGCTTCTATTTACTAGGAAATCTCTTAATTCTGTTTATCCTTACAATTGACATGTGCAAATATGTGAATATTATGCACCAAATAAGAAACACGTGTTAGCCTCACTGTTTAGAAATGAAGTTTAATGAAACATGACCTTCTGTTATATGTTTGATACAACTGAGTTAGGCCCTGTTCGGAATGAATTTTCAAGAGAGTTCAATTCAGTTGAATAGAATAGAGTTCAAAAGAAATGATTTTTAAAATGAAATCCGGTGATCAAAATAAATAGAAGAAGAATTGAATGGAATTCACTTTTGTGATCGGGTATCAATGAAAATAAGAAAGAAATGATTTGATCTCCATAAATTTGACTATTTTACCCTTACCATCATGTTCAATCCACAACCTTTTCTCTTCTAGGTACTGTACCGGCTCTCTCCTTGCTAGGTACAGTGAGACAACTTCTATTTGTTCTGGAACCCACAAATCACTGCCCATCGTGATTTGTTATAAAAAAAATGCAATATTACTGGAATGTACCCATATTTTACTATATTCTAAATTACTGGCACAAGACCTGACGCATTATTGCTGAAGTAAGCATTTTATCAACTACCTTGACAAAGGAGTTTCTTTCTTTCAAAAGTCCATCTTGTTGGAATTTTTCTTATAAAATATCATTTTATTCTCAACCGTTGAACATTTGATCAACTATTGCAAAATAGAGCTTAGAAAACATACACTCCGCAAAGCAATTCTGTTATTCATATCCCCATACTAATCTGACTTTACTGGTACAGTGCCTCAATAGCAATTCTGTATCGATGCATAAATGCTACCATTAATATTGCACTTCTATCTGAATTGGTACACAATGGTACCAGTTGAACTTCCAAATCAATTTTTGTGAGCCACATGGATTGAACAAGTGTAAAGCAAGGTGAGAATTTTTTACTGCCTAAAAACACGGTAATCAACTAATTGATGGAAGACATTTAATACTCTTTATTGACTATATAAGTTGTACGTAACATAATATATAAGAGTTTACTTTTATTAGACTAAAATTAATATCATTCATACTAATAAAATGACGCTACTTAAAGAGTTTGCACCATTCCAAAATAACAAAATATTTTAATGAAGGATTAGATATCAAATCCATTTCGCTGCAGCCATCGGCCCTTGAGTTCATCTGGACAAGCAAAAAAGAGACCGGCCTTCTTATTGTCAGACATGAGAAGATCTGCAGCATCAAGCATTCCATCACCACTTATTCCAAGTTTCTTATGTTCAGCAAGAATTTCTTCAGGTGAATAAATTCTAGAATTTGATTTAATGAAATTCTCATTTGCCACTTGAAGTGCTCGAGCAATCTCAGACATTGAATTAGTCACCCTATTTAAGCCTTCCTCCATTTGATTACCAGGAGTCTTGGAATCAGTGTTGTTTGTGCCCAAATCTTGAACTTTTCTTTTAATACCCAATTTAGAGGACCTTTTCATGGATTTAGTAGATGGTGAAACACCATTAGCATTTTCATGATGAGCACCAGAAGTGAGATTCTCCATATTGTCAAGAATGACCATATTTTCTACTTGGAGTCGATCCACATCATCTATGGTAATAGTATCATTTTCTAATTGTCGAAGCCTCTCCTTGCAAGTTGTAGATATCCCACCTTTTGCCCGGTCCACACCAAAAATATCACACAGAAGTTCAAAGTTACATATCTCCTTATCTCGAATGCGCTTCAATTTGGAGTTTTCCTAATTAAATGAAAAGATTAGTACATAAAAAGAAAAGTACTGGCAGAATGACGAAGATTGAATAGTTCCTTTTCATTTTCAGGTGGATGATTTGAATACTCCTTAAGATGGTATCTTACACCACGAAAAGGAGTAAGGAATGATGGCGACAAGGCATACCCCGCATCTGCTAGGTAGTATCTGCCTACACATTATGAAATTAATATGTAAGAGGCAAACTAATATTGCAAATTAAAGTCTAATATTTAATCTGTTAATAATTTTACCATGGGGTATCTTCAACTTATCTTCTCGGGTTAGGGCATCTTGAAGTACAGTTGAGTCATGTGCTGAGCCTTCCCATCCAGCTAAAACATATGTAAATTTGAGATCGAAACTACAAGCAACCAAAATATTTTGAGTGGGGAATTGTTTTCTACTTCTATATCTTCTTGCCTCATTTGCTGGAACTTTGACACGAATATGAGTTCCGTCAATTGCTCCCACACATTTCTGCAAATATTGACCACAATAGCCTTATAAATATAGTTAAAAAGACTAATGTACTTTGGTTTGAACAACTAAATAATTAAAAGCACAATACCTCAAAATATGGATAAAATCTTCCTCCTCTTAGCACAATCTCATTAGGAACTGCACAATCATCTGTTGGTTACAATAAAAATCTATCTTCGAGTGAAAGTAATGCTCTAAGAACCCTATGAAAATGGCTACTAATGGTTCCAAGAGAGCGTCCAAAGTAAAATCTAAGAAGACGATTCCTCGTATTTTGTGATAACACATGTAGAAATTTAGCCACTTGCTCCTCGACACAACTGTAATTGTTATCTCTAAGACGATTTGTTCCTCGAAGAATAGCACAAAGTCTTTCAAAAGCCTCTGGTCCCATGCGTATGACGTTACGACACTCATATACATCTCCTAATCTTTTCATTAACTTATCACGAACTTCTTTCCGTTCAATTTTAGCTTCAGTCCTTATTTCTAAAATCTTATTCTGATAATTCTCAAAATGTATCAAAACAATTAAATAGCCTATGTATGCGGTCATTGCCGCCACAAACATTGTTCTATAAGCTTCAAAATCATTCATCTTTACCTAAAAGAAAAGCAGATCACAACATCATTTATCCTGATTTTTTAATATAATCAAATGAATAACTTTTAATTAATAGCCAAAATAAATAAGAATTTTAAGGAATTAGAATGATATTAGACAGAAAAAAGACAAAAGTAAAAAGTTACTGATGCATATTATTAGTACTGACTGCTATAATTTACTTCCTCTATATCTTATTATCTACCATTACTGACGTTGTAGCCAACTGGTTGAATGGGTATGGCTCAAATCTCATGGCCAGAGATTGAGAAAAAACCCCAAGTCCATGAAATTTAATTGAGAAAATATCCCTTTTTCTGATAGACCTATGCCTTCTCCCTACTACTAGCTTTCTATACGGCTTTATGATATATATACCTATCCCTTTAGTCTGATAAAATAAAAGATCAAAAAAAAAAAAAAAGAAAAGGAGTTACCTTACGGGATGAAAAAGAGGAGTTCTTGGCGTGATTTGCTTGCCTCCAAAATCGATTGACTGTGCAGAGAGAAAAGGCGGAAGGGTTGGGTTTTTATCATCGCAAGAGAGAGGCGGGAGGGGTAGAAAGGTCTTGCTTTTTCCCGCCGTTTATCACCCAGCGAAATCGTGGGAAATTTCTTGCTTTTTCACGCGATTTCGACAGCCCAAAATTTTCATTCCAAATCGTGCTAAATGAACGGAAATCGCGGCCATGTAATCATTCCGATCGAGAGAATCCTATTTCTCGAGAATTCCGTTTGACGTTTCCGCTCTAATTTGTCATTCCGATCAGGGCATTAAAGTGTCAGGACCATAACTACTACCAAGGAAATATTGATATATGAGATACCCATTCTTTATGTTCTTTTTTTTTGGCAAAAGCAAAATGATAAGCATAAAATATAGGTAACAAAGCCAATATTAAGCACTAAATGAACCCGTAACATAGATGAGATTTCTGGTTTCTTATCAATTCACTAACTGATTCTCCTTTTTATTTGCAGCAGGTATTCATAAAAAGAATTGAGACTTTGACTTTGTCGTATGTAAATAGGAAAAATTTGTCAATTTACTAGGGAGAATTGTATATTAATTTGTGAATAGCATGTTAAACTGGTGTTTACCTATTTCTATCCTTTTGATAAGCACATGACATGCTACATAGATTTCATGTTGAATGAATGTTTTATATGCATGTATATATGCATGTATATATGTGTCTTCTTATTCTTTGGAATGCTAACTGTATATAACCAATTATGGAAATGATGAGTTGTTAAGTATTAAATTAGCAAGTGTATGAGGTTAACCTTACCATTGATCATGAGTACTGTTCGAGACCGATTCTGTATATTAGTCTTGCACATGGATGGAATAAAACCCATGTCTCAGAACCAACTTGTTTATTGGTACTTAAAATTCCCACTAGCTAAATATCGTATCTATCTCTTGTACCAAACAAATTCATATTCATACATTGACTTACCTTTGTATTGGTTATCTCGTTGGTACCCAGTACTCACCTTAGTCAAGTGCTAGACCCATCCCTTTTATCAATTTCAGATGAAGTCTGCCGTTGCATCCGAAATCCTGTTCTTTTGTATAAACCTCATGTCAGAACCATGTACCAGTCCCTATATTCCATTCGCTGGTACCAATGCCAAACCCACTACATACATCTCCCTGTATTGACACTAAATAAAAGCTATTAACACTCAAATCCCATTTCCTTGTACCAACTCAATCACTGTACCGACTCCTTTACTGGTACCCAGTACACATCTCAACCGAATGTTGCATATACCCTTATACCAACTACATGTCAGAGTCATATAAATGGAGCCAACTCAATAACCCAAACATCACATATTATTTTCGGACCTAAGCCTAAGCTTGTCACCTTATACCAATTCATCCATTTTCTCGGTATCAAGGCCTAACTAAGTATGTACATACCCAGTCACCCCTGACAGATTTTGAAATTTATTCATGGTGTCATGCAAATACCCAATCCTGGTACCGACCTGATGTCAAGTACAACCTAGATATCATATATCAACCCTTATTTCCATCACAGCTATACCCAAAGCCACATTAATTACACTAACCAAATGTTACATTCATTCCCTATGCCAATGTCAAATGAAGCCTGTCAAAACTCGACACTGAAACTCTATGTCAAACTTGTTCCAAGGTGGTCCCCCCTCCTTTGCGCTACACATTTGCATTCCCTCTGCACCAATATCAAGAGAAACCCAAAATCCTGAAACTCAAAGTCAGAGATAAAAAAAACACCAAAACCAAAAGCCAAAACCATGAAACTCAAATCCAAAAGGCTAGAAACCCTGAAACTCAAATCCAAAAAGCTAGAAATCCTGAAATCCAAATCCAAAAGGCCAAAAACCCTGAAATCCAAACTCAAGTCTTCTCCAGATCCAAAACAATCCCAAAACTGTAGATTATATCTCAACGCAAAATCAAAACTCAATTTACCTTAAATAAAGTTTGGACTTAGGAGTCATTAGGAGTTAACTGTCAATTGGGTCTCGTCCATAAAGTCTGGTACTATCAATTGAATGATCAAATAGTCCTCAATTGAGTCACGTCAATTAAGTCTGGTACCATCAAAAGAATAGGGCCCCACATGAACACAAAATCATTTTAGAGACGATTTCCCTAGCCTATTGCATACAATTCTTTAGATCCCTTAATCAGAGGTTCTCGTGAGCGATCACGAGATAATTAATAATAGAGGCTTGCGCCTATTGGAAAGAAAGGACCCGCAAAATTAATAAATCCTTTTAAGAAGTGACTCTTGTTTTGGTTCTCTTGTCGTCAAGAGAGTCCCAAATAGAAATCGAATCTTAAGGGGGGTGAATCTAAGGCATTTTTCTTTTCTCAAGGGAACCCGTTTCCATCCTTTGAGAGGAATGACGAAAATGTTGAGATTAGAGAGGAGATGGTACCGTTGGTACAGAGAGAGAGAGATCAAGAGAGAGGAGATGGTGAAATTTCTGTTTCGTGCACAGGGGCTACGCACGGGAGCAAAACACACACGGAGAGAAAAGCAAATATTTGGTGGGCAAAGTTACTGCCCGATTTTTCTCTTTCCCTTTTATTAAACCAAGTGTTTTACAATTTACACATTAACCCCTACAAACTAGAGAAATTACAAAGGGACAAACATAAAGAGAAAAATAATTACATGAGGAGGGAACCCAACAAACTCCTCCTCCCGACTCATGGAGCGTGTCTACCCACTAAACCCGCCTTCTCACAACAAGCTTCAAGTTTCAATGGCGGTATCGACTTGGTCAACATATCCGATCCATTATCACTCGTGTGGACTTTCTCCAACACCAATTCTTTTCTCTCAAGCACATCACGAATCCAATGATATCTCAAATCAATGTGCTTGGACCTAGAGTGAAACATCGGATTTTTACTCAAATGAATTGCACTTTGACTATCACATAACAAAGCATACCTCTTTTGCCGAATACCCAACTCATGCAAGAACTTCTTCATCCAAATTAGCTCCTTGCATGCCTCCGTAATGGCTATATACTCGGCTTCGGTAGTTGAAAGTGCCACACATTTTTGTAGCTTGGATTGCCATGACACGGCCCCATTTCCAAAACCAACCAAATAACCGGATGTAGACTTTCTAGAGTCTATGTCGCCGGCCCAATCGGCATCCGTATATGCCTCCAACATCGGATTTCTTGTGCCACCAAAACAAATGCAATGAGTGGATGTACCCCTCAAATACCTAAGTATCCACTTAACGGCATTCCAATGCACTTTACCCGGATTAGAAAGAAAACGACTCACTACACCAACGGCATGAGCAATGTCCGGTCTAGTGCATACCATTGCATACATCAAAGAGCCTACAACCGAGGCATATGGCACCTTTCTCATCTCATCCTTTTCTTTGTCATTCTTAGGACAACCATCCAAAGATAATTTAAAATGACTAGCAAGAGGAGATGTTACCGGTTTGCAATTTTTCATGTTGAACTTTTGAAGTACCTTCTCAATGTACTTCTCTTGTGACAACCAAAGTTTCCGATTCTTCCGGTCTCTAGTGATACTCATACCAAGAATTTGCTTGGCTGCCCCTAAATCTTTCATAGCAAATTTGCTTGCAAGTCTCTCCTTTAATGCTTTGAATTTTCTCAAATCACTTCCATTAACCAACATATCATCAACATAAAGCAAGAGAATGAGAAAATCACCACTAGAATACCTCTTAACAAAGACACAATTATCGGAAATGGTTTTAGTAAATTTATTGTCACACATGAAAGATTCAAACCTTTTGTACCAATTTCGTGGTGCTTGCTTCAAGCCATAGAGGCTCCTCCTCAACTTGCACACCATGTGCTCTTGTCCTTGCACCACAAAGCCTTCGGGTTGCTCCATATAGAGCTCCTCCTCCAAATCACCATGGAGGAATGCGGTCTTGACATATAATTGCTCAATCTCTAAATCCAAACTAGCGGCCAAGCCAAGCATAACCCGAATTGATGACATCTTCACAACGGGTGAGAAAATTTCTTCAAAATCAACACCCTTCTTTTGACCAAATCCCTTCACTACCAACCGAGCTTTGTATCTCGGTTTTGCTTCTTGACCCTCCAATTTGACACGGTAAACCCACTTGTTCTTGAGCACATTTTTTCCTTTTGGCAAGTTCACCAACTCAAAAGTGTTGTTCTCATGCAAGGATTTCATCTCATCTTGCATGGCATCCAACCACTTATTCTTGTGCTCCGACTCAATAGCCTCCATAAAGCATTCGGGCTCACCACTATCACCAAGCAAAACAAATTCATTAGTGGGATACCTTGTGTTAACTCGCCTTTCACGAGTCGACCTCCTCAATTCTTGCACTTGTGAGCTATCACTTGAAGAGGTTTCGGATTGAGGATCGCTCTCTTGAATTTGTGGGACACTAGTTTCGGTTGTATGACTAGGGTTTTCATCATTTATTTCGGTTCTTGGGTTGTTGGAAGAGAGAGGAGTTAGATCAACATAGCTACTTGTAGAGGTTTTCGCCTTGTCGAGGTTGCCAACATTTTCAATGGTTTCTTTCTCAAAGAACACCACATCTCGACTTCTCACCAACTTCTTCTCAATTGGATCCCACAACCTATAACCGAATTCACCATTTCCATACCCCAAGAAAACACACTCTTTAGTTTTGCTATCAAGCTTTGACCTTTCATCCTTGGGTATGTGCACAAAGGCCCTACAACCAAATACTCTTAGATGGTCATAAGAGACATATTTTTCTTTCCAAATCCTTTCCGGTATATCACCATCCAACGCATGAGAAGGAGAACGATTGATCAAGTGAACCACCGTGTTCAATGCTTCTTCCCAAAATTCCTTTGAGAGCTTAGAATGAGAGAGCAAGCACCGAACTCTTTCACATATGGTGCGGTTCATGCGCTCGGCCACACCATTTTGTTGTGGAGTCTTGGGTACGGTCTTTTCTAATTTAATACCATTGGCCTTGCAATATTCCTCAAAAGGACAACGGTACTCACCACCATTATCGGACCGGACACACTTGAGTTTCTTGCCGGTCTCTCTTTCAACCTCCATAACCCAAGACTTAAACACATTCAACACTTGATCTTTTGTTTTCAAGGAGTATGCCCACAATTTCCTTGTATGGTCATCTACAAAGGTCACAAAATAAAGGGCACCACCAATACTCCTATCACCCATAGAACAAAGGTCGGTATGTATCAAATCCAAAGCACCCGATTTCTTGGTAGTGGGATTTCTTTTAAAGGTTACACAGTGTTGTTTTCCGGCCAAACAATGTGTACAAGAGGAGAGAGATGTACCTTCACAAGAGACATATTTCTTCTTGGAGGGAATTTCTATGCCCTTCTCACTCATATGACCCAACCGCAAATGCCACAAATCGGTTGAGTTGTCTTCCGATACATTCACCTCTCCGCACATCTTCACTTGAGTCACATAGAGTGACCCGGATTTATACCCACGAGCAACAACCAAATGCCCTTTCACTAACTTCCATCTACCACCAATAAAGTCACTATGGTACCCATCATCATCAAGGGCACCAACCGAGATGAGATGATGTCTCATATCCGGCACATGCCGCACATTCTTGAGGATGAGTTTGCATCCTAAGCTTGTCACAACTTCTATGTCACCAATTCCAACAATTTTACATGCCCCATTATTACCCATTCTCACAACACCACGATCACCCTCCTTGTAGGAAGTGAACAAGTCACGTCTAGGCGCGACATGGAATGAGGCCCCGGAGTCTACAACCCATGAGGAATCATGACAAGTAAGGTTTATAAAACCTTCATCACAAGCAATGAACACTTCGCCATCGGAAGCAATAGCGGCGGTACTTTCATTCCCACCATCATCATTCTTACCCTTAGACTTATCTCTCTTGAGCTCATCATTCTTTGCCTTTAACTTCCGGCACTCATTTTTCATATGACCGGGCTTCTTGCAATAATGACAAATGATTCCCTTTCTTGATTTAGACCTTCCCTTTGACTTGTCGCGCTTGTCATCATTATGGGAGTTTCTTTGAGTGCTTCTACCACGATTTTCGGTGACAAGAGCCGAGGACTCACTAGTGATCCCCGACTCCTTACGCCTTAACTCTTCATTGAGCATACTATCCTTCACCATGGCTAAGGTCACAACACCGTTAGGTGCCGAGTTGCTCAAGGTCACCACCAAAGTTTCCCAACTATCGGGTAAAGAACTCAACAAAATTAGGGCTTGCAACTCCTCATCCAATACCATTTTCATAGTTGACAAGCGGTTTATGCAATCTTGGAATTGACTCAAATGATCCGAAACGGATGTTCCCTCTTGATATTTCATATTCACCAATTTTCTAATAAGGAATGTCTTGTTTTGAGCGGTCTTGCGCTCATACAAACTCTCAAGCTTTTCCCACAACACCTTGGCATCGGTTTTCGATGATATATGGTGATCGACGGAATCATCAACCCATTGTCTAATTAAGGCTATTGTCTTTCTATTAGACACTTTCCAAACATCATCGGTGGTGGTAGCGAGTTTGGTACCCGAGAGGGGTTCATATGCATCCTTACAATACAACAAATCTTCCATACAAGACTTCCAAATGGAGTAATTGGAAGATGTAAGCTTGACCATGGTACCACTATTACCCTCTTCCATTTTTAGACACAAACCCTAGGTCCCAAATGTAATGCACCGGTCAAGAGAACCTCACCTCAATACGGCGGAGCAACGGCCACTCGCGACTCGACGACAACAACCCGATCGAGGTCGGAAACGAAGGTGATCAACAGCTGCGGCTCGGGAGCGGCTAGGGTTTGACGGCGGTGACTCAAAGGCTAGGGTTTCCGCAACAGCGACTTAGCGACGACGAACCTCGCGCTCTGATACCAGTTGTTGAGATTAGAGAGGAGATGGTACCGTTGGTACAGAGAGAGAGAGATCAAGAGAGAGGAGATGGTGGAATTTCTATTTCGTGCACAGGGGCTACACACGGGAGCAAAACACACACGGAGAGAAAAGCAAATATTTGGTGGGCAAAGTTACTGCCCGATTTTTCTCTTTCCCTTTTATTAAACCAAGTGTTTTACAATTTACACATTAACCCCTACAAACTAGAGAAATTACAAAGGGACAAACATAAAGAGAAAAATAATTACATGAGGAGGGAACCCAACAGAAAAAGCCCATACAACTGTATGCTAGTCATATGGACTATTCTTAGAGGAAGGCTATGACAACATTATGTGGCAATATGAGCAGATTTTTCACCAGATCATCGTGACTATTCTGATGTAGTAATTGCTGAAATTTTTATGCGAGATACATCTTCTCTATAACACCAGTGGTATAATCCTTAAACATTTTTCTTTGTATATATAAATATCTGAATATGTCTAATTTGTTTTTTTTTTAAATGTTTGTAGAAATCTTTACTAATATTTCATGGATTGGACCCGTCGGAAATCCCAAGGAATTAAGCGCTCCCATATTGTGGTTGTTTGGGTTAATCTCCCCAACCCAATAAAGGTAATTATATTCAGATTGAATTATTTATTTAAATGAGGGTACCTTTTCAGGAATTATATATAACTTTATGACTTTTCCGGTTTCAGGATTTTATTGAAGCAGAGGCCATGAGGGATTATAAAGGTGAAGTAGTGTCGATCATGATCACCCAACAGCTGATTTAGATTTTAAGTTGGCTATTAATATAGTTTCGTGCATCTTAATTCTTGTTATTAATATAGGACATGTTGAATCAATTTGGTAACAAATAATGTCTCTCCATACTTCTTCTTTTTTTGGGTTGGCTGCTAAGTGAAAATTTTTTTGGTGGATTTAAAATAACGAAATATGTTGGAACTAAATGCAGTTTCCTTTATTGGCTTTAGTCTCTCTGCAATAATGAAATTTTGTTGCTTTTTCCTCTAAGTTCTATTATTTTTAACTCCTTGTATGCGATAATGGATGTAATGTTAGATTCGAACTTGTTGATTCCTTATTCTTAACTAATACAAGGTTTAGATAATAAGGGGGCATTATTTTTTTTCCTAAGGAATGTTATCTCTCTCTCTCTCTCTCTCGACTGACACCGAGGATGGTTGGTGGAGGAAGCATACTTACACAACTGGTGGTGGCCGGTGGGCTGTAGCTAGAGCCCTCAACCTATTCTCTTCCTCTGCTTTGAAAACTATCTCTATTTTCTTACCTTTTATTTTGATTCCTTCAGGTTTGATTGTGCTGTTGAAGTTTAAGGTTTTGATTGCTCACAATATGGACAAATAGTTGCTTAGAGAGCCATTTGAGTCGTTGCTTGCTTGATGTTAGCTCAAATTGATCTGATGTGTTGTTTGCTGCTTGAAATTGCTTGATCTATTGAGTTGATTGATGAATTAAATAGGAGTTTAGTTGTGAAAGTTTTCTAGTGCTTGTGTTTACTAAATGGCTAGTTGTTTCTGCTCTGCAATGCTTGTTAAAGATGTTGCGGCCTTAGGCTGTGCTCTTGAAACAATGGAAAAAAGAAAAAGTAAGGAAAGTAAGTGTAAGGGAGCAAATAGGATTCACCCCAAATTTGGGTTTGAACAGATTGATCAAATTTCTATATAGAGTTTATCCTCATTACTCTCCATTCACCCAGGTTACCATTGTATTTTTTGAGTTTGGGAGCAGAAAAACTTCTTGAGCAGGAAAAGGACAGTTCACCTTCTCCCTCACCCTCTCCCATTCACCCCTTCTGGAGCAGACCCTTAGGAGGTTGGTGGGAGCTTGGTACGGCTCTGTCATACCTCTGGTATGCCTCTAATGGCTGTAGGGACCTGGCTGCAAAGATTTCTAGGACCAGGAACTATTTCGTGAATACCTTTGAATTGTGTTAGGGTCTTTCTCTAAATAAATCCGTTATAAGGAACTCTTTTGTAAAAGTTGGATAAATAATTAATTCTCGGAACTTTGTGAAGAATTTCTTGGTTAGCGAGTTAGATGTGGCAGTTCCCGAATTTTTTATTAAGAATAAATATTATAAAATAATAAACGGTTTTAGTAAATCGAGAAATTTTTTAATATTCATAGTAAAGTTGGGACGCCAGGGGAGAGGGAGACGCCATTGATACTAGCGTCTACTGATTTTTTTTCTATTTTTTAATTCGAATTTCGGCAGATTTTCTTGTTGTTTCGTATAATTTGTGTAGATCAAACGGTTTGTCAGAAAATTTTGAAATTTGAGGACAGAAAATTAGGTATGGCAGTGAGCGTTGGATTTTTTTTTTTTGTCTTCTTTGACTTTTTTCTAGCGCCATACATTTGGTACCATGTGCAGTTTTTATCGTTAGAAGATGGTTTTCTTGCTGTTTTGTATAATTTGTGTATATCAAATGGTTTGTCGGTTTTCTAGCGCCATACATTTGAGTGGAAAGAAGACTCAAAAAAATCTAAATTTTTTTTTCAATGCTCACTACCATACCTACTTTCAGTGCACATTGGAAAACTGAATAGTCTCCTGCTATTCTAGAAGTTATGAGTGCACATCTGACAGGCTGAAGATGATGACACGACAATGACAATTTTTTATTTTCTATTCATATATATAAGAAAAGGATGCTTGTTGGATGAAATTTTGTTTTCATTTTTGTGTTAAATTTTTACACGTTTGTAAGAAAGACAAAGATGTGTCAGCTTGTTATTTTGTAATACTAAAGTTAATTTTCAAAAAAGGATATTATACCAAATTAACCTTTCTTCATTCTAGTGGTGCCACAAGTTAATTTGTGCTATTGAGATGAAAGTGTTGTGTACCATGAGTGCAGCCATTGAATTTTGACAACATTCTTTTATTACAACAGTGGACTCTTAACAATATTAATTTCTTTACTGTCTTAGCAAAGCAAAGCATAGAAAAAAAAAACAAAGCAAAACATTGAACTAAAATAAATAAATTTCTTTTATTCTGTCAAAAAACGTGAAGCATCAGGGAGAGAAAAAAGAAGTGATTGCCAAAAGTCATTTAAAACATTATATAAATAAGTTAAAACATCCATTACATATGTCCAATAACAAGTTACAACATTCATTACAATCGTCCGATAAAAATAACACAAGCAGTGCACATACACAATATGACTAAAGAACCTAAAAAAAAAAAAAGAGAGAGAGAAGAAGATCCAGCATTTAAATCTCTTATAGACATGCTTCTTGCAATTTTACCATATGCTTTGCAAAAATAAGATATTATTAAGTTAAAAAAAATTGTGTCAGTATATCAGCAACAACAGAGAAGCATATAAACAAAAGTGCAACTGAGTTTATCGTGCATCAGATCTTGAAGCATGTATAATAAGCATCAGAATATCTGATCTTGAAGCATGTACCATAATTATGCTTTTAAATTTATGTATGACGCACATTGTAGCAAGATCAGGATATCCTTTTACAGTGATCAAAATGCTAGGGAACTGATCGAAGTCTCCACTTATTGCACGGCCAGATGACCCCAGTATGGTACAGTCCAAGCTCTCTTCACTTGGATCCTTAACATACACGGATACACCAATTTAACTCAATTTAAGCTGAACCACATATAACCGCCAATCTTCATTTCTTCTCTTATGGCCCTAACAAGCTTAATAAACAAGAAAATAAGGAAAAGAAAAAAAAAGTGGTCAGATACCACGTAATAAAAAGTGCAAAGGTCTTAAAGCTGAGATTCAACCAACAGTGGTCAGATACCACTTACCAGTACCTATCGTGACCAGTATCATGTTATGCCAACTACACACACAGTGTCATGTTGACCGACATATTGACTACCAAATGCATTGAAAACATGTGAACACCGGTAAAACTGTAAACAGAATCCATCACCAAACCAACCCACACCTTTTTAAAACCAGTACTTCCTATTTCCCAACTGTATCTATAGTGTACAAATTAGATTTTTTTCAAAACTAGTACTTCCAATTGGACTATTGGACCAGTTGTTTAAAATTGTAGAAAGAGAAGCAATTCTCGTACCAAAAATATATATGACGCTAGTCTTTTAAGGAGTTAGAATAGTAACTGTGATTATCCAAGACAATATTATTTGATTTTTGCAAGAATTATATAGAAGAATATTAATATTCCAATTATTATTCTTCCTTCATCGAATAAACAAAAACCTAAAACCTAACCAAATTAGAGGAAATGACAGCGAAAATTGACACATTTTTGTGCTGAGGTATATTGCAAAAATTGACAGCAAAAACTAAAACCTAACCAAAATAGAGGAAATGCAGATCATTTTTCTTCTTTCTTTTCCCTTCCCTTTTATCGCTGCCACAACAAAATTGGAAATTGAAACCAAAGGAAATGCAAATGAGAAAATTGGAAGGACCTGGGATTTTGTAGCAGTGAAAGATAGAGGGCTAGAGGGAGTAAAAGTACCTGTCACGAAGGAGAGGCAGACAGGCGACAAAGAACTTCGATCGGCAGAGAAGATGAGCGATTTCTACGAGTTCGCCTTCTTTCTCTCTCGCTTTCTCCTGCTCTCTCGATTTTCCTTTTTCCCCCCTTAAATCTAATGGTTTTTTGATCCGCCTGAGAAGCACGCGGATACGGATTCATACGGGAACGGAGGCAATCGAACCCGATAAGGCATCGTATGAGGGGAGCAGAGAGAAAATCATCTCACGATCGTTGGATTTTACGGACGGTCTGGATCCTGTGCGCTGGACGGTGCCGCGCGGCACAGGATTCGAATCCACCAACTGAAAGGCTATAAAATGTCTCCGCAGTTGAAATATTGAGGCGGATTCATTCGATTAATATAAAGATATTCATTATGCACTCACAAAATTGAGCAATGAATGCATAATTAAAAATTTTATGAAATTTTAATTAAAGAAGTTGAACAAAATTGCATTGGTCATTGCTTAGAAATGATCAGAGGAGAAATGTGTTTCATACATTTGACAAGTTGTGTGACTAATAACTTTTTAATCATATCCCTCAAAGTATAGCGTTCATAATAAACCAACTAATTCTACTTTTGAAACTATGGAACAACAACCCAAATAAGGCTCTCACATGTTTCAAAAGAAAATATTTTTCATAGCTTATCATAAGAAATTGGAGGACAGCTAAAGAAAAAATACTCAAATTTTTCGATATCATGCACAAAAAGATTTTTTTAAAAACAGATTGATCATTTTAAAAAGGATGAGGACTAATTAATCAGCGAACAAGAAATACTATGTTTTTCACCACATGTGCTACTCATGACGGCTTCGTAAGCTTAACATTCGAGCATAAATAGTTAGGATCACAACTCTATTGAAAGCTCGGGGTATTACTTTTTATGCATGCACCTGCAGATATCATACTGACAACCCGTAATCTTGGTCATTCGATCCTGTGCAAATTTGCAAGATTGCACACGAGCATTGATAGCACGTCAGATCTTTACTCGCAGTCGCAGTAGACCAAAATGTAACATTCTATCTTAAATTTAGTGAAAAATATAGATGAATAATTCAAAATAGAATGAAGAATAAATTAAATAAAAAATATTCCTCTTTTCCAATACTCAACAAGTAAACAGTTTTTGAATAGTCGCAAACTTGCAATCAACAAATAGCTTAACAAATAGCTTAATGTCGAATTTTTTAAATCAACAAATAGCTTAACAACAAATAGCTTAACAACAAACAGTTTTTGAATAGTCGCAAACTTGCAATCAACAAATAGCTTAACAAATAGCTTAATCAACAGTAAAAAGTTTTTGAATAGTCGCAAACTTGCAATCAACAAATAGCTTAACAATTATCTGAGTTATTTAAATGTTATGTTAAGCTATTTGTATGGTAACGCAAGAGCGCATGACATTAAGAAAATTGTGGTTCGTCGAAGTAAATTATTCTGTTACAATAATAGTTATATTTCAGTGAAAATTATAGCTATATTTTTTAAAACAAAATTCGACAGATAACTTGTACCACTTAATGGGAAGAGATGGGAGAATACCGACTCCGCATCCTCTGGACGGCCATCCAGTGAATGGTTTTCGATCTCATCCGTCCGATTTAATATCAACGGATATAGATGCTCCCGCGCATAATGTCAAGATTGATAGACCCGAAAAATCTAACCGTTAAGATTAAATCAGACGGCTTGGATCAAAAGACGTTCACTAGATAGATTTTATTAAACCATCTAGAGGATAGACTCCTGGGAATACCTGTTCACATGTGGGGAAAAGTTTTTCAAATGATTCTTGAGAATTATTTTTATTTTCACCAATTGACGTGGAATAAAATAGGCCCAACTGTGAAAGTACAAGTGTTCCAATGAGTTGGTTAAAATATTTGTCTAAATACTGTTAAAATGTATGCTTACAGTTTAAAGAATTGATATGTTTAAAATGTGGGGGACGAAAAATCTGCGAAATCTTTTGACAATTTTTTTCTCACTTGACTCGGATTCCCACGTTACAATCGTCCACGGTCTCGGAAAAGAGATATCCTAAGTACCATCTTAATCTCCAGACATCCCTGCCATCCTGCGGGCTTGAGCTCATATGGGCCAATTGGATCATTTCATTATTGATTCCATATTCACGTGCTTGTCACGTGAGAAGAGATGGTTACGATATTTTTATTTTTGAATCTGATTTTTTATCCCTTCTCTTTATCGGCGAAATTACTCTCTTTCTTCGAGATCCCTCGTCTTTATACGAGATCTCTCTATCTCTCTTCGATAATCGATTTATCGGAGAATTTTTATCTTATCTCTACTTGCTCGATTTTGCTCTTTCACAATGACTGATTGTTCTATGATTCCTCTTTGTCGCTGCTTTGATTGCCATATCATCGCCACTACTCTCTCAATCTCTCGATCGAATGGGAAAACAACTAGTCATATCAAAATCTAGAAACAGAAGATCTACATCGGCATCTCCATCAAGTATCTATCGATTTGTTCTATTAGATGTCTTTTTTAATTATTCTACATTATCTTTTAGGTTTAATTTACCTAAACCTAAATTAGATCTAGGTTTAGAAGTAGGTTTTTGTTATTTCTGTTATAATTTTTTAATTTACAATTCAGTTTTAAGTTTTGTAACAATTTTAAATCAGATGAAATGATTAATTAGATCAAAGTTTGGTCGAGATATGAATTTAGTGTCACATAATAGATTTTTCAATATGTAGATCTAATTTGTGCTCAAATTGTGTTCGATTTGTAGGCTGTGTAAAATTAGATTGAATTGTGTTCAATTTGTTTAAAATAATTATATACTCCTTAATATTAAGGTAATACTTTGTGTTCAATTTGTTTAACATAATTGTATTCAATTTGTAATCTTCTCACTCCCTCTCTTCTGCACATTCATTACATAATTGTGTTCAATTTGTTTAATTTTTTAGTTCTAGTATGGCTCAATGAAGGATTTCGTATGACCTATTCAGCGATTATCATTTGTATCTTACTTATTTGATCTTGATTTTGTTTATCAGTTTATTGATTCTTTTACAAATTGTATGGTTCAAGGTTATGCAATCAAGCTTCATCCAGAGCTTTTCACTCGCGGGAATGGATACTACTTGACCACGTTTCCTTCAATTGTCTATGTTACTGTTCCTAACAAAGAGGCAGGTTAGTCTTAAACTCTTTTTAATGGTAATACAAATTATAGTTAAAAAGACATAGATAATGTGTTTATGCATTATTGATCAGTCCATGCTTTTTGTTGAATTCAAGTGTTTGAGTTGTCTAATTTTGTACTAATAATGTTGATATTTTTTTTTATCTTTAATAGGCAAGAAACTCTGTGGTAGTATTATCATGGAGAGACTTGCTGCATGTGTGAACATAGTGTCACGTAAAGGCCTCAAATTTCAACTCCTTTTTGTTACAAATATTAAAATTGTATTATTCTGAACAAGAGAGTACTTATAGTTAATCAAGGGAGTAAATATTACAAATAAGAGTATATATCTCGAATGAGGGAGTACATATTACTATTAAGAGAGTATGTATCTTGAATGAGGGGTACATGTAGTTGATCAAGGGTGTAAATATTATAACTAATTATAAAAAGTATATATCAAAGTAAATATTATAAATAAGGAGTATATATCTTGAATAAGAGAGTACATATTACTATTAAGGGAGTATATATCTTGAATGAGGGAGTACATGAAGCTGATCAAGGGAGTACATGTAGCTGATTAAGGGAGTAAATAATACAACTAACCGTAGTGGAGGCTAGAATGAGACCTCTCGATCTCGAATCGGAGTCAAAAAAATTGCAATGGTGAGTTTATTATATATCTTTCTTTCAAAATTGAATACGGAGCTTAGATGGTTTGATTTAGATGAAAATGTTATGTACGTATGCTCTAATGAGGAGGAGTACAAATCAGTTTTTGACTTGAGGCAATTAAAGATAGTTTTGTGTTTAATTCGTTTATGAAATGGTATTGGAATAACTTTTAGTTATGTTATTCATGATTTATTAGTTAATTTTCATTCCTCAATCATCAAAATTTTTCTACCAGTGTAATGTAGAGTCCAATTTGCTCGATGCTAATTGTGAACTATATATGTGTACTTATTTGCTACTAAGGGAGTATCTTATTTGATACAAGGGAGTATATAATTTGTATATAGGGATTAGCTATTAAGGTACTAGAAATTGAATCAGATGTTACATTGTGGGTTTATTATTCACACAAGAGAGTATATATTTTAGATTAAGGGAGTAAGAACTAATGCAGTGAAAGTATAAATTCATGTCACAAAAAATGAAAGTTGCATCCTTAATTATTAGTTATATTTTTATTTGTCTGTTACAAGTGTAATCACCTCAAAACAAGGGAGTATATATATTTTTATCAGATCAAATTAGATCATAAATTCTTCATCGCTTTCATATTTTTCAATTTTGCTATTTGATTTGTGGTTTTGTCATGTTCAATTGCTGATAAGAGAGTATATAAATAATACGGAAGGAGTAATTAATTATACTTGTGGGTGTATCTTAGATAGATATCTAACAAGGGAGTACATATCAAGAACCAGGTAGGTGTGTTTGGTATTTTAGCATAATTTTAAAGGAGTACAAAATATAAGATAAGGGAGTAAATAATATCTAACAAGTGAGTACATATCAAAAACCTGGCAGGTGTGTTTGGTATTTTAGCATAATCTTAAAGGAGTACAAAATATAGCATAAGAGAGTAAATAATATCTAACAAGAGAGTACATATCAAGAACCTGGCATGTGTGTTTGGTATTTTAGCATAGGCTTAAAGGAGTACAAAACATATGATAAGTGAGTAAATAATATCTAACAACGGAGTACATATCAAGAACCTGGCAGTTGTGTTTGTTCTAACATTGGACAATTCTATATTTTGCAGATTAATGTCAGTGATGATAAACGTGCTGTTACTTACTGGCTACTATTAGATCCTATCAATCAGGTATATATCTTTATTTCAGGTGATAATAAGCTAATACTTTTTTTTGTTTATTTCAGGTGAGAGAGTATATATCTATATTTTGAAATCATTAATATAAACGAAAGTATAGTTATTATAAAAAAATAGAGTAAATATAAAATGCAAAGGAAGTATATAAGGGAGTATTTATTCACATATGTGTTCATTTATTTATATATAAGGGAGTATTTATTCACTTATGTGTTCATTTATTTATATATAAGGGAGTATGTAAATGTCTATTCTGATATCTTGCATTTAGTTGTCTCATTTGTGTACGTAAAAAATCCTGAGGGAGTAAATAAATAAATCAAAGGGAGTACTTATAAATTATAATTGGTATATGAGAATAATACCAGATACAACTGTGTTATTGCTTTCATATCGTTCTTTGGATGTAAGTAAATAACTCACAGAGAGTATATAAATAGTACTGGAGGAGTAATTAATTATAAATGCGGATGTATCTATCTAAGATAATTGCATGTGTATATAAATAATACTGATTGCATTGATGTCATCTCATAGGAAGTAAATAAATAATCATGAGGGAGTAAATAAACGGAATTGCTTAGGACCATCCTTCAGATTCTATCATCCCAATCATCCTCACGCGTACGTAATTAACTCGCGTACGTAACTAACTCCTCCCTCACGCATACACTCTCTCGCCTTCCCCTCCTCTGTATTCGCCCCTGTCCCCTCCTCTCTCCCACGTACACTGTCCCCCTCCCTCCTCCTCCCTCCTACATACGTCGTCCCCCCTCCCCCTCCTCCCCTCCTCCCTCCCATGTACACCGTCCCCCCCCACCCTTCTCCTCTTTCTCTACACACTTCATAACTGTTGAAGTTAATATATTTAAATGTTGAAGGCAATATCGTAATTGTTGAAGTTAATATCTGTACTGTTGAAGTTATATATGTAATTGTTAAAGTTAATATGTTATATATGTAACTGTTGAAGTTAATATATATAACTGTTGAAGTTATATGTGTAACTGTTGAAGTTATATATGTAGCTGTTGAACTTATATATGTGACTATTGAAGTTAATATGTTATATATGTAACTGTTGAAGTTAATATATATAACTGTTGAAGTTATATATGTAACTATTGAAGTTATATATGAATCTGTTGAAATTATATATGTGACTATTGAAGTTAATATGTTATATATGTAACTGTTGAATTTAATATATATAACTGTTGAAGTTAATATATATAATTGTTGAACTTGGCATATTTAAATGTTGAATGTAATATTTGAAGTGGGCATATTTAAATTATTGAAGTTGGCATATATATTAGCTTCAACAGTTATATATATTAACTTCAACAGTTATATATATTAACTTCAACAATTATAATCAATATATAGTGTCAATATATAGTGTCTGTGAGAGAGGGGAGGGGGAGAGGAGCACACGCGGAAGGAATGAGAGGGGGACGAGCGTACGTAGCAGGGAGAGAAACAGAGTGATTTCCAGAAATAGAAAACGCGTAGAGCCAAAAATAAAAAAACGCGTGGGGATGATGTGGATGATGAATATCGTGGATGATCCTTATCACCCCCGGTAAATAAATAAGCAAGAGAGAGAATCTATAAATTACAATTTGTATATGGAAATAATATCAAATACAACTGACTTATTGTTTTCATATCATTCTTTAGATGTAATTAAATAACGGAACATATGATAGGGAGTACATATGAAGAACCTGACAGGTGTGTTTGGTATTTTAGCATAGGCTTAAAGGAGTACAGAACATATGATAAGGGAGTAAATAATATTTAACAAGGGAGTATATATCAAGAAACTTTGTTGTTTGTTTGATATTCTAATATAGGCTTAAAGGAGTACAAAATATAGGATAAGTGGGTAAATAATATCTAACATGGGAGTATATATTAAGAACCTAGCAGGTGTGTTTGGTATTTTAGCATAGGCTTAAAGGAGTACAGAACATATGATAAGGGAGTAAATAATATCTAACAAGGGAGTACATATCAAGAAACTTTGTTGTTTGTTTGTTGTTCTAATATAGGCTTAAATGAGTACAAAATATAGAATAAGGGAGTAAATAATATCTAACAAGGGAGTACATATCAAAAAACTTTGTTGTTTGTTTGCTGTTCTAATATAGGCTTAAAGGAGTACAAAAATATAGGATAAGGGAGTAAATAATATCTAACAATGGAGTACATATCAAGAACCTGACAGATGTGCTTGGTATTTTAGCATAATCTTAAAGGAGTACAAAATATAAGATAAGGTAGTAAATAATATCTAACAAAAGAGTACATATCAAGAACCTGGCATGTGTGTTTGGTATTTTAGCATAGGTTTAAAGGAGTACAAAACATATGATAAGGAAGTAAATAATATCTAACAACGGAGTACAAAACATATGATTAAGGAAATATATATTCTAAAATTGTATATTTTTTCTTTTGCAGATTGATGTATGTGATGATGAATGCGTGGTTGCTTACCGTTTGTTATTAAACCCTATAAATCAAGTGAAGTCTAAATTTCAGAACGTGAGCAAATATTTTCTCCTGGACTTTGATTGAGATGATTGATGGTTGTTGTTGCAGTTTCTATTAAGTTTGTTAGTATGTTTGAATTTGGTTGTAATGATTTTATGGTTGGTTAGACTGAATATTAAGTTGAACTTGATTTTATTGTTAGGATTGATATACAATTAAATTGGTAATGTTAGTGGCTTATTTGAACAATCTTGTTGCAATTTGTATCTTGAATGCTTATTTGAATCTGTTATGAAGAATTTTATACTCTCTTATTAAGAAGTATATACTCCTTTAAGTATATTGAATGCTTATTTGAAGAATCTTGACTGTTTTTTTAATGCTTATTTGAAGTCCTTATGAAGAAGTATATAATTTTTTTGTATATTGAATGCTCATTGGAACAATTTTGGCTGAAATTTGTATCTTGAATATTTAAATCTGTTATAAAGAAGTATATGCTCCCTTACGGAGAAGTATATACTCCTTTAGTTAATATATTTGCCACCTAATAAACATTTAAGCACTTTTTGAACACTAAATGTTGAAAAAAAATAAATACTGCATTGTTATGTATAATGAAATTCCTTATTCACAAATATATACTCCTTTATATTTTCAACTGATAGGTTCAAATGGTGGAATTTAATTCATTATAAATGTTATTAAATTTGTTTAATTTTATTAAAAAACACATTTATATACTCCCTTACTTCAACTTAAATACTCTCAGTGTCTAGCTGATGTCAGCGTGTAGCACTGTCATGACATCCAGATTGCAGCGCATCACTTTTGGGCCAGCCCATTTTTGGCGCGTGGGTGTGGGATGGCAGGATGGCAAATTATCAGGATGCCTCATATCAGCTCTGCTCGGAAAAGGGAGGGCGCAAAAGCAGCCCAAGACTTCATAACAGGCCTTCATGGACCGTAATTACTCCAAAGCCTACTAATAATTCTTATTGTCAGTGTGGGCTCTAACGTTGGAGGCCTGGTTGGTCTCAAACTGGATTTTTTTTTTTTTTTGGGGTTCATAGTTCATTGTTCAAATTCATGGAGATGTAATATGTTTCACGCTGGTGCTCAGCTCCGATATTAAACTACAAAATAAAAGAACTAATTTTCTATTTAGTCTACCAATAAAAAATAATAGAACGTTAGCAATAATAAAATACATAATTTAACAACTTTTTCATTGTTCAATACTTCAATTTCAATATGCTTGAAAATGATAGGCAAAATATGTATGGGCTTATATTAGGCCCATTAACCTGCATATTTTGTCAACCACTCTTTCTTTTAGAAAGATTGACAGGAGCTGTCAATAGGGGTGCCTAACGTAGTAAACGACCACGGTTTCGCCCCCTATCGTTATCGTGCCACTTAAAAACGGTACGAAATCGTATGTCATTTACCGTTCAGTTTATTAAACAAAACAGATTTATGTGCCATCAACCATTCCACTTTAGAAATTACACATAAAACGGTTTGAAATGGAATTGAAACGATCTAAACGGTATAACCAATTGTACCACATACCGTTTCGTTTAGAAAACGGTATAAAATTTCATGCCACAAACCGTTCCATTTAATATAAACGAAACGGCATAACGTCAAAAACGCTGCCGTTGACACCCCTAGCTGTCAATAGTCAATACTAAAAATTTAGCATTTTAGCCATTTGTAACTTGTCTTTCCTTCTAATGTTTTAGCATTGTTTCAATTTTGACATGTTATCTTTCTGCACTTCTCTTCCTCGAATAAATTATGTACGAAAAAGTTTTTTAGTATATCAAGAACTGAGCGACGCGTAATAATAAAATGAGGTGGTTGATTGGTGCATACAATCAATTATGAAAAATTCCCTCACTTCAAAATGAGCAGAAAAAAATCAACGTGTTATTTGAAATAATTTTCTTTTACACTGCTGTTCAAAAAAAAAATCCTTTTCCTTTTGTACATACAACTCTTTTGGGGTATTATTTCTTTATTGTTCACAAGTATTAAAATATTCAACATAATGCACTGGCTTCGTACTAAATTTTTATATTCATGAAGCTGGAACCGTGTAAAGTATGGTCAGAAATAAGACTACTTGTCTGACCAGGGGCCAAGATACATATTTATTTCTAATATAAAGGCATTAGATAAGAATAGAGTGAAAAAAAATGCATGAAATGGACATAGTTGCATTTTTTCTGTCTAAAATTCATACCATTGTAAAAAAAAAATTAATAAATAAACTAAGAAAAACTACTAATGATTAAATATCTATTTCTTTAGTTTCCTCTGTTCTAACAAAGTTTCTAACTCTGTCCGTATATTAAATGATTGTACAACACGTACCAGCTGAAAACTATGCCAAAACACCAATGTGCAGAAAAAGTGAAAGCCAGGTTGTTAGATTTTACAAGAATTGAAGAGGTTGTCTCTAGATTTTATGACAAAGTACACTAACAAGCAAATGAAGAGGGACCAGCTTGTGACCAAGTAGCACCGCCATGGGAAGTTTCCTTTGATCAATAAACAACATGAATGATAAATTCCTATACATTTCTAACATATGCAGAATAATTTTTCCAATTTCAAAATCTTTTGGTTGGTAAAGTTGCCAGGAAGATATTAACAAGGAAGAAGAATGATTAATAATTCTGGAAATAAAATTGAGATTTTGATTTTTGTATCAATTATTGAGTACCTTCAAATTGAACATCATTAATTATGCGTCTTCGTTGTGTTGTATTGTATGATAATATGATATCTCCAACTACTGTGTTGTTGTGATATATTTCACCTTTTTCAGTGTTTTTAATACCGGACCGGATACCGGTAATTTTCGGTAATACCGGCTACCGGCTCTTGATCCGGTATGAAAAGACTGTAATACCGTCCTCTGAGCATACCGGGAAATATCGGTAAAATTTCGGAAATTTCGGAAAGGTTTTGGTTTCGGTGCCGGTTTCTCTTTATCACTTTTCCATTTGGAACAAAAATTTGCCCAAATCGAGAAACGACTCTCTCTCTCTCTTTTGTCAGAAATGGGATCATAGGAGCGTGGGCCTACTGCCTAGAGATTTTCCATACTAGTTTTTTTTTTAAATAAATTACATCCTAAAATGGTTAGAAAATTTACCTATGATTAATAATAATTTATTATAATCAAGAAAAATATTACGAAACTGACGTTTAGAAAATTTATTTTATGTTTTACGGGATATCAATATCCTAATTGTGAAAACCCGTAAAATTTTTAAAAATAAAATTTAATGTAAAAATTGATGGTTAATTTATGAGATAAGTAAAAATTTTAAAAGTAATGACTGATCTGAATTTAATAGAGAAATTTTCAGAAATCATAAGTTAATCTAGTTTCAAAATATTAATCAAATAACGAAATCTAGTAAAACTTCAAGCAAACAAATAAATTTAATTAACCAAGATTGAAATATCAGATTCATGGAATTTATGTGGATTAAAATTAGATTAAAAGCTGAGTTTCACTGATCAATTAATTCAGAAAATCAATTTCCATTTGTTTTCCCACAACCTGGACCGTTTGATCAAGTCCAAAATTCCTGAAGTTTTCTGAGCCGTCTGATCATCTCCTTATCTCTTCTTTTATCTCCTTCTCTTCTCTCTCTTTCTCCGACAGACCATGTCGTCCCCACTCGACCCCTCCTTCGACGAATCCGCTCGTCGTCTCTCTCTCTCCCTCTGTCGCCAATGGCGGAACCCACCAGACCCCACCTCCTATCTCCTCCTTCTCGCTCACCAACAGAGGCACGACCCCATTGCCCCTCCCTCCTGTCTTACCAATTGCAGCGCCTTTGACCCCACTTCTTTCTCCTCTCCTCCAAACCTATCGAACCCCACTGGACCCCCTTCCTCTGCCGCTGGGTTCGACGAATCACACGACACCAACCGTAAACCCCACCCTCTACTCTCTCTTTCGCCTTTTAAGTGGGCTGAATCCTTTCCTCACTCCCAAACCCTAGCCGACACTCACTCCTCACTGTCCTTGACTTCTCTCACTCACCCACTCTCCAACCCTCTCAAGTCAGTCACTCTATATCTCTCCCTCTCTCTCTCTGTTGTTGCTATGCTGATCGGCAATAGTGATGTTAGCTGGCTATTACTGGGGGGTGGCTTGATGGCAGTAGCTGAGCCTCAATCCCTTCCTCCTCATTCCTCTCTTTGCTGAGCTACCTCGGTTTGTAACCCCTCTTTTCTCTCTCTTTTCTTTCACTGTATGATGTGATTGTGTGAGGCATGCACGAAATTTGAATTGTTGCCTTGCCTATTGAACTGCTTGCTTCTTTGTTAACTCGGTTGAGTATGGATTGAGTGTGCATTGCCTCTGTTGTGTCTGTTCTTGCTAGTGCTTGCCGTTTAATTCGATTGAACTGAGTTAGGACTAGATGAGCTTATTATTGTTGCAATTTGAGTTGTTAATGACTTAAGAATGCTTGCTTGACTTAGTCTCTGGATCTATCAACTGTTGATTGCTTTTGATAGGAAACATGCTTGTGTTTAGGCTACATCTGTGTGTGTATTGTTCTCTGGTTGGTTCCAAGCTGGTACAGGCTTGGTACCAGTCGGTTTTCCTCTCTGTGTGCTTGCTGGTACGAGTTCAATAGGTCTAGGGACCTATTTGTGAAGTTTTCCGAGTTTAGGACTGTTCTGAAAAAGTTTTTGAACTGAAAATGGACTCTTATATAAATTAATCTGTTGATAGGGTCTGTTTAGTTATTCAGTAAATAAAATGATTTAGGGTCTCTTGTGTAAATGTGCTGAGTTTGCGGATCGGATCCCATTTTAATGCAGTGGGTTCGGATTTGATCCCAGAAACCCATGGTCCTTGGGTCTGGATCCGTTAAGGCTGGCGGGTGGGCCCCTTTCTTCCCACCTGGGCCTGTTGTTCCGTGCTGGGCCTCGTGTTTTCCTCTGGCCTGTTAAGGCCTTCGCTAGCCTGTCCTCTTCTCTGGGCTAAAGCGTGGTTTGTGTGGGCTCATTAAACCGAGCCCGTTTCTTTTCTATTGGAAATTGTTTTTGTTGGAGTTATGTCCTAGAAGTCAATAATTTAATGACTTACATATTAGTTTATGTTATGGATGATATTTTATCATCTGTTCCTAGGTTTATTATTGACAGATTATTCAGGTTGAGGATCTGAATTGTAGATCTCTTTGGATCATTCTTTAGAATGACAATAATAAATCTAAACGGTCCATAATCTTGATAATTAACAAGGAACATTAATTATCATATAAGATTAGTATGCAAGTTAAGTGATGATTAAGTTCTACAAATCATAGGTAAAGAGTTACCAACTTAATTGCATATGTGTATGTTATGGAACATAGTACAGGACTTGACCCAATGAAATAAACATATGGATTGTGTTATGTGTCATTGTTTATTTCGTTATGATTTTGGTTCTAAGTTTGAGATGATTATCTTTTCCACATGAGGATAGGTTCTATAAATCTCGTCTACCGCTGATTCCCGTTAAGGGCTGCTATACGGACTTGATTTACGTTCTCTTGAATTGTGCGGGGAAAAGCTAATCATCAAGAAAACCGTATATCCCTCATTAATTCACTTAGTGAGTGACGATATCTGTTTGGGCCCCTTGATGGAGTTGTATCGTATGCGCGCAACTAAGCGATCAACTCTAGATCAAGAAACGTATAATCTGCAAGAATGACACATTCCTATCTTGGATTATACGATGATATCGTGAGACATAAGAATCAAAATAGAGAAACATAATTATTCTCTTATGCAGGATTGAAATATTGTAGCAGTACATTATTTGTGCGAATTGGGAATCATAACGTGTTGCTAGATACCGCTTATGATTATTGGAATTAAATAACGATTTAATTCCATGTCCAACGTAGCATAAATCCTCAAAGGGTCACACAAATAGAGCTTTAACCATACAGTGCATTATTTATTTATTCGCAACAGTTCGTATTGCGAAAATATGATGAGTTGATTAATTGATTATATACCGTTATAATTAATTAAGTCAAATGGATCATATGGAAATAAATTAATGCATAAGCTAATCCTAGAATAATTATTAATTAGTTAATAATTATTTTAGCTCAACAAGATTTAATATAAATAGCTATATTAAATATTTGGGCCGAAATTTGTATATTAAATTGGTAGCCCAATTGAAGAGCATTTGGATGAGTCTCTAATTAAATGAATTAGAGATAGATTAAATAGATTGAGAGGCCCCAAAAAGCCCATGAAGGAGGCCGGCCTTGGTGGTAGGTAGAGTGGCATTTTATGTAAATAGTGAGTTGGTGGTAGGTAGGGTTTGTGCACTATATATAGAGATGTATAGATGCAAAAACCAACCTTCCTTCTTCCTCCCACATAGCCGCCACTCCTCTCCTCTCTAGGCCGGCGCCTCCCTCCCCTATTCTCACCACCATTTGCTCATGTGTTGAGCTTAGATTCTCCACTAAATAAAAGAGTTATTTAAGAAGAAAGGAGAATACCATTGGATTAGCTACGCTCTTTCGAATCGCTAGCACGAATCGATTAGAGCATGGTTAACCTCTTGGTGGACTCGAGGCCGCCGCGATTTGGAGACGAAGGAGAAGCACGCCATCGATTTCTATGCCGTAGGATCGAGCCCCGCGAATACGATTTCGCGGGAGGTATAATTTCCACCTATCTCTTTGTGTCGAATCGCTTATAGTACTAGATCTCTCTTGCTCTTTGTTTAATTGGATTAATTAAGAGTAATTAGTCTTAAAATTAAAATTGAGCGATTTCCTAACAGTGGTATCAGAGCACATGGTCGTACTCAAGCTATTTTGACACTTAATTATGAGAAATTGGCTAATTAACGGATTAGTAGAGATGATGCGTTTGTTTGCTGTCTGGAAATGATATTTTCTGTGTTGTTTCGCGTTTTTCGCTTTGATAAGTTCTCTGAAAGTTTTTTTCATCTACATGAAAGTTGTAGACCTGTTGATTGTGATTCTTTTGGCGTTAGATTCACATTTTTCTGAATTAGTATGGATTTATTGTGAATAAAATGGCGACAGTGCGCAGAACCAGTTTCTGCTCGTACTGTCCTGTTTGAATGGCTTGAACGATTTATATTTTGAATATAAGTACCAGTGTTCTATGGCTAGATTTAAAGAGGACTTGAAGCTCTTTCTGAGCATGTATAAATTGCTGCATGACTTGGATTAATTTGTGGGTTTTCAAGTATGAAAAGGAAGATCTTGTCAGATCCAGTTTGTTGAGCAAATCGATTATTCTAATAAACTGTACCAACTGAGAACTCCTTTAAAAATTCTGTTTAAATGGAGTTGTTCTATTTTGAGTTAGGATTCCAGGAAAATTAATTTCATAATTTTTTATGGAAGTTTGGACCTTCAACTAGGTTAAAACATTTCGATCGACAGTCTGTTCCAGTACAGAATTTGTTGATTGTTTAGTATGTAACTCGAACTTTTTGAACTGAACTTGGTATTTTTTCTTTTCATGGATAGCTAGTCTATAGTCTAAACTAGTTTTTCTGTGTATATTGTATATATAAAAACTGGATAGAAGGTGGTCTAACAGACCAAATGGTTGAGAGGATAAGCTGAAAATCTCATAACGGTGTTTCGTGCACTTGTAAGAGATTTGTCTTTTTTTATTCTCCCAGATGGTTTAAGATCTCTTCTTGAATTTTTTACTGGTAATCACAACTATGATAAGGAGCTTAAGTAATTTATTTGAGAATTTTTGGAGACCAAAAACTGTCGATTTTGTTGGATTCCATTAGTTACGTTTTTTGTTAAATTACTGTTTTTCTAAGTATTCAAACTAGTTGAAAATACTTAGAAAACTCCTTGTTTGATCTCCTTTCAGTTATGGGATGTTGAAAGAACTTTCTAAATGAATTTAAACAAGTTTGGTTGTTTAAAATTGAGAATTTGTACGTGGAATTTACTTATAGCAAACGATACGCAAAGATGCTTGAAAATCGTTAATTGGAAACAAAGTGCTTGTATGTGCTAACTTTGTTTTGTAGGTGGATAGTGGGTTTAGTATGGCTCAAGACTCAATGCCTTGTGGTTGTATTTGAATGCATGTGTGAATGTTTGTAATGCGGCCTTTGGTGCCATTAATTAATTATTTTGTTGATTAATTTTTTATGTAACTTGTGAGGCTTGCATGCCCCTAAGGTTAGGATGGGAATATGATGTTTTCACATGTATTTTGTACCTTTATTTTATATAGGATTTAGATCCTTATAGAATTTAGTGGGAGGGACAAGGATTAGATTAGTTTTGCTCCATGGACGATGTGGCGAAACTAATGCAAGCGGGAGCCATACAAACCCACAACTAGGGCTGTCAAACGGATACCGTTTCAACGTTTTCCGTTCCGTTCCGTCCGAAACGGAACAGAAACGGAATGGTAAATGACTTACGTTTTCAGAGACGGAACGGCAACGGAACGGGTTGAAATGCACGTTAGTGTTCCGTTTCATCAAAAATGACTGAAATTAATGGAAAATATGCTGAAATCAGTGCAAAATAAGTAGCGGAACAGTTAACGAAACGGAAAAGTGTTCCGTTTTACGAAACGGAACATAAACGGAATGGTTTTTTATTACGTTACCAGAAACGGAACGGAAACGAAACTGGCATGTACCGTTCCGTTTCTAAACGTTTGACAGCCCTACCCACAACTATGAGATGCTTATATGTGATTGCTTGTGATTGCTATGAATTGTCATAGGCTAGGTATGGGTGTATGCTTACACGACCACCAAACAAGTGTCATATGATTGTTAGTCCCAACTAAACTCGATTAAGTTAAATCGCCCTCCTTCTCTCTATCCCCTTCTAACGTGTATGATCGTTCATTGATGCATTCTCGCCGACGCGAGACATCGTGTTCCATCATCCGTGTCGGGGTGTAAATCGGATTTACTAGGAGCAAATAGAGAAAGGTTACTTAACGATGTTTTCTAATCGGATTGGACATCGGGGCAAAGTTTGTGGATGTACATGTGATATTTCACAAACCAAGAATCATATAGAATGATTGGTTGGAGAACCTACTCTATCTAGTTGTTTTTGGTGTCACGCCGACGCTACCACCATCTCAACTAAAATAGGGATCTTGGAAAACATACTACATTAGGGACATTAAATAAATGTAGTGGGAGTTTTATTTGTTATAAATAAAACAATTGCATAAACTAAATGACCGTAAATTGATTTTGTTATAGATGTTTAATTTGTTAATTTTGTTGCGATCAATCTTTCAAAAATGAACAAACTCGTTTCTAAAAGGTAGTTACTTGAAAAAGTAATGCCGATTCCTAAGACACGATCTTAGTGAAGAGAAACTTGAGTATGTCAATTCCCAAAACTTTTCTCAAACTACCCGAACGTAGCAACGCGATGATTGATTGACTTTTGGCGAAAAGTTATTCAATAAAGCGTATGGCTAATATCCTCATTTGAAATTTCTAAGACCTTTGAATTAGCGAATTCATATGGACTAAAATTAACTCGTACGTTCTCATCCGCTTACTCAAGAAAGTGTTCTTGGAGAAAGTAGATATTAACTCCATCATTTATGATCGAGTATAAAGAACATGAGTTGACCAAGAGATTCTTCTTTTATAAGAAGTTATATGAATGTTTCATTGGCTTATAAATCAAAAGATTTAGGTAGCTAATTGACAACTAGAGATGTTAATCTCCGATATCAAGGATTATTGATATTGTCATACGATCTATTTAGAATTATAAAGGATATAATCTTACCTTCTTCGCACACTTGTTGATGCAAAAGGTAATTGGTTAAGTATTCAAGAAATACTTCACCAAGGTATGAGTTGAAATTTCGAGACCCTCATTTATGACCATGTGTCACATGAGATATTTCATTTGCCGTTTATGGGAGGCATTTGAAAGGTTGTCCGAAACACCATGATTGTGACGATTAGTAATGTTCTAATCCTAAAGTGTATTTGTCGTTCAAATTATCTCACTATCTCTAATTTACACTAGTAACTTGATACTAGTTCATATTCTCGCATTTGACGAAATGTGTTGGCAATGAAGAATAAGAGAATGTTCGAGAGATATAAAGTAAACTCCGTATATGAAATGACTTGTTCGTTTAAGTCATTACCATTGAATACATAGAGTTATCTTTATTAAGAGTTTGTTTAGGAATTGAAGGTTGCATACCTTAATCCTAACTTCTCAAAACATCTCCACTTCATATTCGATGAAATGGATGATTATGTTTAATAAAAAAGACAAGTTCTTTTATTCTGGATTTGTTTATATGATTTCATGAATCTTGATTGAATTTGCTTGAAATAGATAAACAAGTTATGAATGACAAATAGGATGCGTAAGACTTGACATAAAGTATTTGACTTTCATGTTATATATAACCGCTTAGTCACATAAATAAATGAGAATCGCATTACGAGAGTCCCCGTAACGAAGAGCTCGTAAATTCAATTCGATTGATATGCGAATCATGTTTGTTAAATGACAAAAACGCCTTTAACCTACAAAGGTTTAAGGACAAGTGACTTGATTAGGACTTTTACATATCGATGTATAAAGACCAATAAGTACTTGTGCGATGAAAGGTTATTGATACTTTACTACTTAACCAACGATCATTGTAGATATTAACATATCTATTTGATAAGGTAGTAGAACCTTTTGACTAGTTCAAAGGAGTTCAAGTGTAAAGTTGAAAGACCGTTCAAGAGAAAGAAAAAGTCTTACAATTAATCACGGTAAATAGTTAAGTCACATGATTTGAAATATTATCTAAAGAGTATGAAAGTAGTTTCACAACTCGCTCCATGAGGAATAATATGTCCAAGAGTGGAGGTATCGAACAATATTTTGTATAGTTCGATCGATAATAAATCAAATTGACTTATTCGACTCATATTAGGGAATTATGTTTGAGGACAATATTGTTTACATTGAATGGTGTTCCATCGAAGTCTATTGAGGAAGATATCTTACGAGATTTTGATCTCTAAGTATAATGCTTCTTAAGATTTGGTATTGAGAAGCTTATTTCAAGTATTGTTGACTTGTAAGCTTAAACCAAATAAGACACTATATATTTGTAGGATGCTTTATATTAAAAGGCACTACTTCCACGAATATGATAAGAACAAAGTAGTTGTTGCTAATCATAATGTAGTCTTGATGAATTGAAATTCTCAAGAAGAAGTAGTGGGAGTAAAGTGAGCATTAAAATAGTTTATGCGTCACTACAAGAAGTACTCTTATGGAAAACTTGTCACTCCATACATGGTACTTAGTGGGAGTTGAGCGAAACTTCATTCACAAGTTGTTTTGAAAGAAGTTTAATAGTACGCTCCTTCCAATGAGGACTCAACCATCTCACGAGTTGATGATGATTCGAGAAACTCATGGAATATATGAGGAGTCAAGAACTCGTTCGACAATTCATTGTGGAAGTAGTTCATGAACCTCAAGTACCAATCCTACAAAAGATCAACGAGAGTTGATTTCCTAAGCCGTTTGGTGCATTGGCTTCACGACATTCTCAAACTTAGCATATGAGAATCAACAAGGAAACGATGGAACGATCCGATTCCACATATATGGTTTGAATTCATATGATCTTTAAATAAAATCTATGTATAACAACAAGGTATAGACCTTGGTTGATGTTCATGAAGGAGCAATCCATCAAGAACGTTTAGATCTTCAAAAGGAAAGATCGACATGAATAACAAATCGACTATGTACAAAGCGCAGCTTCTCGCTTGTAGCTATGTCTAAGTCGATGGCTAGTTGACTACGTACAAAGCACAACTTCTTGCTTGTGGCTATGTATAAGTCAATAAAGATCATTCTAGCAATAGTTGTATTTCATATATGTCGATATATGGAAAAACACATAAAACCGCCTTCTTCGTATGAATGAAGAAAGATGTTGTGCATTTGACACAAATCGAGGTTTATGTATTGCTAAAAACATACGCATGCTTCAATGATTCATTAATGGATTAAAGCAAGTGTTGTGGAGATTGGAATAAAAGTTTTGACAATGAAGTCAAGGAGTTGAACTTCATCAAAAGTATCTTGTATATACAAGATATTCAGTGGAAGCATAATTGTATTACTTGTATTGTTCAAGATAACAATTCATTAAATTGGGAATAACATTAAGAAAATGAATATTGTCGAGATCTCTTTGGAGAATGCTTTCTCAAATGAGAACTTGGGCGAAATCACCTAATCCTAGGAAACAAAATCTATAAAGATAGATTATGATGGATGTTAGGTTTGAGCAAATATGCATATATTGACGAAGTGTTCTAGAAACACGAAAGTTACACTCCAAGAAAGGATGTCTAACTGTATGTCACGTGGCATGACTTGAGTGTTTAACTCGGTCTAATGCAACTCAATTCAAGAAAGTGCATGAAATAGTTCAAGCATTCTTTCAATATGAGTTTCATTTCGTACGCCATATTTATGCATATGCCCCAATGTGTAGTATCCAAAGGATATGACAAACAGTTGTCAAATGGATACAAGAGAGACACATTTGGACGATAATCAATGATATCCTCGAGTACATTATGAGAAAGAGTGATATAAATGTTTCATCTCTTAAGATGAAAGAAATCTCGTGTAAGTTGTTACACTAATAAAATTTTTTCAAAAGATTGATATAATCACAATTGAGCTACATATTTTGCTTAAAGGTGGTGTTGTAAGTTTAGAAAGTGTTCTAAATAGAATATTACAACCGTTTCCGTCACCAAAATAAAATACATAGCAACTTGTGAAGCAATAAAAGAAGTTTATTTGGGATCGAGTTCTTAGTCGAGTTATTATGGTTCTATGCATCTCGAACCACAACTTACTCCTAAAGAACCCAATGTTACATTGGAGATTCAAATATGATCTATAACAATATCACTTGATATCATATGATGATGATCAAGAACATGTATATAGTAGTATATATATATAGGGTCGAAATTTGGATAGGTTCGCGAACACAGTGAACACTCTAACTTGACCTCTACCTTGAGCAGTATACGAGATGCAATTATGCATCCATACGTGGTAGACGTATGAGTAACTAGCTTAAGCGTATTATTTATTTTGAGGTCCGAGACATGTATATATGTAGATATATGACATCGTTCTCAATTCTTCGTTGGCTAGAAGTCACTACTGATTGACTCTAGGCCAAGTGGGAGATTGTTGGAGTTATGTCCTAGAAGTCAATAATTTAATGACTTAAATATTAGTTTATGTTATGGATGATATTTTATCATCTGTTCCTAGGTTTATTATTGACAGATTATTCAGGTTGAGGATCTGAATTGTAGATCTCTTTGGATCATTCTTTAGAATGACAATAATAAATCTAAACGGTCCATAATCTTGATAATTAACAAGGAACATTAATTATCATATAAGATTAGTATGCAAGTTAAGTGATGATTAAGTTCTACAAATCATAGGTAAAGAGTTACCAACTTAATTGCATATGTGTATGTTATGGAACATAGTACAGGACTTGACCCAATGAAATAAACATATGGATTGTGTTATGTGTCATTGTTTATTTCGTTATGATTTTGGTTCTAAGTTTGAGATGATTATCTTTTCCACATGAGGATAGGTTCTATAAATCTCGTCTACCGCTGATTCCCGTTAAGGGCTGCTATACAGACTTGATTTACGTTCTCTTGAATTGTGCGGGGAAAAGCTAATCATCAAGAAAACCGTATGTCCCTCATTAATTCACTTAGTGAGTGACGATATCTGTTTGGGCCCCTTGATGGAGTTGTATCGTATGCGCGCAACTAAGCGATCAACTCTAGATCAAGAAACGTATAATCTGCAAGAATGACACATTCCTATCTTGGATTATACGATGATATCGTGAGACATAAGAATCAAAATAGAGAAACATAATTATTCTCTTATGCAGGATTGAAATATTGTAGCAGTACATTATTTGTGCGAATTGGGAATCATAACGTGTTGCTAGATACCGCTTATGATTATTGGAATTAAATAACGATTTAATTCCATGTCCAACGTAGCATAAATCCTCAAAGGGTCACACAAATAGAGCTTTAACCATACAATGCATTATTTATTTATTCACAACAGTTCGTATTGCGAAAATATGATGAGTTGATTAATTAATTATATACTGTTATAATTAATTAAGTCAAATGGATCATATGGAAATAAATTAATGCATAAGCTAATCCTAGAATAATTATTAATTAGTTAATAATTATTTTAGCTCAACAAGATTTAATATAAATAGCTATATTAAATATTTGGGCCGAAATTTGTATATTAAATTGGTAGCCCAATTGAAGAGCATTTGGATGAGTCTCTAATTAAATGAATTAGAGATAGATTAAATAGGTTGAGAGGCCCCAAAAAGCCCATGAAGGAGGCCGGCCTTGGTGGTAGGTAGAGTGGCATTTTATGTAAATAGTGAGTTGGTGGTAGGTAGGGTTTGTGCACTATATATAGAGATGTATAGATGCAAAAACCAACCTTCCTTCTTCCTCCCACATAGCCGCCACTCCTCTCCTCTCTAGGCCGGCGCCTCCCTCCCCTATTCTCACCACCATTTGCTCATGTGTTGAGCTTAGATTCTCCACTAAATAAAAGAGTTATTTAAGAAGAAAGGAGAATACCATTGGATTAGCTACGCTCTTTCGAATCGCTAGCACGAATCGATTAGAGCATGGTTAACCTCTTGGTGGACTCGAGGCCGCCGCGATTTGGAGACGAAGGAGAAGCACGCCATCGATTTCTATGCCGTAGGATCGAGCCCCGCGAATACGATTTCGCGGGAGGTATAATTTCCACCTATCTCTTTGTGTCGAATCGCTTATAGTACTAGATCTCTCTTGCTCTTTGTTTAATTGGATTAATTAAGGGTAATTAGTCTTAAAATTAAAATTGAGCGATTTCCTAACAGTTTTCTGGACTGTGCCAGGTCCAGAATTAAAAACGCAGGATTAATTAAAGAAATTAACTAAGTTAATTAAAAGTGATTAACTTAAAGGTGGAAATTAGTAGAATAATTTGAGATTAGCTTAGTGGACCGAGAAAAGGTTGAGACCCGAATTAAAAAGAGTTGCCTAAATTAAAAATCGGATTAATACGTAAACTTAAAGATGGGATAGGATTTTAAATAGTCCAGAAATAATTCTGAAAAATACAGATACAATGGAAACAACTATCTGGACTCGTATGATCCCAAATACATTAAAACACCAACACGTTAAAACATTAAACACAGTAATTAATTATCATTTGTAGATTTATTTATTCTCCACTTAATATAATTATAGCTAATATATTTCTAATGACATTTGAGTTTCATTTATTAATATTTTATTTGTATACTTCTTGAGTTTAATTTATTAATTGACTAAAAGTGTTAATCCACAATTTAAAATTGTTAAAGGATTTCGTAAGTTTCTATCTACGTCAATAACGCGTAGAATGGACTGTAGGAACACGTCAGAACGACTTCCTTCACACTGTTTTCTAAATGGAACTCCGTCAAAAATTTTATAAAATACTTCTTCTTGATTAATAATATATTTTAAAACAGAATCCCTTTTCAGAAATCTCTAGTCCAACTTATCTTAAATCCTAACCTCATTCCTTTGTAAATGTCTAGTTTTTAAGTATGGTTTTGTACACCGATAACCAGAATGGGATAGATCGTTAGGATAGATTTTAACGTGTGAGTTTCGTTCGCTAGGTGCACCGCAGGACTTCTCTGGACCGGCGGACGACTTCTATCCTGAGCACGAGACTGCAGGAGCTAGTCAGGACTTCACCGACCATCCCGAGGAGTAGTCTCTCAGTCTTTGACTTTTCCAGGTGTGGTTGTCTTTTTATGACTTGTGGATGCCTTAAGTTTTGTTTATTCTTTAGTTTAGAATTAGATCAATAATTAGATGTGTGCATATCATAAACACTGCAATAATTCTTAAATGCACGGCATTAATTGAAGATTAGCTTAATTACTACATGTAGATGTTTGGTTGCATCTAGATATAATGTGCACATTTATCAACATATGGTGTGGTTCAGGATAGCGAGACCGAGTGGCATACCTTATGACCACTCTGCAGGCCGACCTTCAGGCGGCTCTGCGGTCGCATGGTTATTTTATTTTATTTTCAGTTGTTATTATATTTTCGATTGTGTGACTTGAGATATTAGATATGTGCCATCCTTTGCTAGACTGCCTCTCGATCTCCTCTCTGCAGTTACCGGTACCGTGTTTCTGTTCCACATCCTTTGGCCGGGATGTGGGGTCAGGAGCTGTTTTTCGTCGAGCTACTTTTAGGGTTGATCTATCTTAGGCACGGTTATTATTATTATTTGGGTAATTGTGAGGACAATTTGATTTAGGAATTTTCCAGCTTATTCTCGGCGATGGGCTCTGGATGTTCCAGCTTATACGGCAATCGCTCTGGAAGTTTCAATTTACAACTATTATTTATGAAACTATAATTCTTTTGTTGAGTGATGGGATTTCTATACATCTCGTATTATATTGTATTATTACTAATATAACCCCAGATATTCTTCTATTTTCTTTTGCATGCCATGTAGATGTAGTTGATTGCAGTAACTCATAAAATCACACATAGCTATTGCATTTGAGGACTTTAAAAGTGACATATTTAAAAGTACGGTTTAGTTCTAGCTAGAGTTAACCAAGACTGTAGACCCACTCTTTTACCACACTGAGTATTCGTATACTCAGCCCACATGCTTGTGGTGTAGGTTCAGGTTTGGCGGACTTAGCAGAGGAGTTGTAGCCAGAAGACCAAGCCGAGCTGGAATAGTATTTATCCGCTGTGCATTATTCTATGTTTTGTTTGTATGATGACTGGAGATTTTGATATGTGTATATTTTACCAGTCTTTTTATTGTATGAACAAACAATGCCATTATTATGTGATATTATTTGTGATATTTGTATCTGTGACACTGTTTTATAGCCTTACGTGTGCGCAGCAGATTGTGCATACGTGGCGGGGCTGTCCTCCCCAGATTGCGGCTTGGTTTGGGGTGTGACACTAATATTTTATTATTATCAAAATTATTATGATTTTTTTGTTTTATGATCAAAATAATTGTGATGTATCCGGTTTTTAAAACCGGTAAATCGGAAAAATCCCATACCCTTTGTGTTGCCGGTTTGATGTCCGGTACGGTATTTAAAACATTGCCTTTTTTGACCAACTTGTGACTAAAAATGTTGCAACATCATATCTTTTGGATGCATTATATGCCTTTTATATTTTATATTTTAGTTTATAGAAGTATCCATGCTCTTAGTTTTGATGATTTTTCTCACGAGTGACAAGTCAATGAGGTCTTTGATATGTTTCAAATGTAGAAAACTAATACATGTCTCAATTGTAAATATACTTTGAATGTCAAATTAATCTGAATCCGTTTCGATTAGTAACGACAAGTGGCGATAGAGGTACGCCACTAACTTTCAATTTTAAAAAGCCATGAACCTTAGCTGCTTAAAAAAATAATTCTCGCAGGCTCCGTTTGGATAGGTGTGGGAAGAAGGGAAGAAAGAAAGAAGTGGGAAGAAATATTGGGAAGTGTGTAACTTTATGAAGAGTTTGAATTGTTTATAATTTTTTTTCTTCCTTTCTTCCTTCTTCCTCTTCTTCTTCTTGCATCCAAACGGAGCCGCAGTGAAATAAAACACTGTAATCTTTCTAGGGGTGCGTTTGGATCGTTGGAAGAAAGGAGAAGAAGAAGGAAGAAGAAGAAAAAAAAAATTATAAACAATCCAAACTCTTCACAAAGTTACACACTTTCCAATACTTTTTCTCACTTCTTCCCTTCTTCCCTTCTTCCCACACCTATCCAAACGCACCCTAGAATAGTTATTATCATATAAATCGGACCGTTACAATTTGTAGGTCTTCATTTTGAATCCTATGATAATGAATGTCATTATCTTCAAATGAATCCGGATATCTTGGGTCACTAATTCAAACTTTTAAAACAATTAGATCGTATGCCGATAACACATATTACTAATAAATAAAAAACTTGTTATATCACATATAAATGAGTAATCTGAATTTAAAACCGCAGAATTTGACAGGCAATGTAGATGTAAATTTGGATTTTTTTTTTAAGAAATTAAGATGAAGGTTTTTGCCATCTAATTTTGGGAGTTGCTAGTGTCAATTAAACATATAGGACACGTACATTTGTCCAACACGATGAAATTTTAATTTTCTAAAATTGGAATGGCCGATCCAAACCGCTCAAATTGTTCTATGTTATAAAATTTTCATGGAGACCAAATTTTATATTTTTTTCAAATTTTTTTACTATTTTTTTGAAATTTTTCAATATGCTCAATATAAAAAGTTCTGAACCCTTCAATTTTGAAAATTCGAAAAAAATAGTTAGAAAATATAAAAAAATATAAAATTTGATTATCAAAGATATTTTAATATAGAGATCATATTGAGCGGTTTGGATCGTCCGTTTGAAATTTTAATGTGCTACGTTTGGATCGTGTTTGACGTCCTATATGTTTGATTCTAGCAATACTCTCTAATTTTTTTGTAAAAAATTAAAGATACATGCAAAATTTGAACTCTTAACTTCTTGAAAACTAACGTAATGCTCTTATCACCAAGTCATGTATCACATGCGTAAATTTGAATCTTTAAAAAGATGTTTTGAATTTTAGCGCAGAAATTGGGTATTGACCCGGCGGGTCGATCCAATTCGGTCATTTTGTGTCACTGACCACCTAATCGAGACAGAAAAACAGTCCAAATTCTAGTGACGTCGTAGTCTTGACCGACTTCTACTATGTTTATTGGTCAATAACATTCCAATATTATCCTTTTAGATCAGATAATTTTCATTTTCACCAACTACGAACTTTCAAAGTTAAAATGTTCAAAAGTTTCTAGATGTATTAATGATCTAACCTTGGGTATCTTTTCGCACGTTTTCGTGCGCAAGTCTTGAAGGTGACATTCAATCTTCTGTTACTTTTTTCTCGGTTCATATGTACTACTGGATTGTTGATAATGTTAATATTATCATGAGAATGTTTTTCATGAATTTATTCGACGATATGAACGACAATTTTATGTTACTTTTTTCTCGGTTCATATGTACCACTGGATTGTTGATAATGTTAATATTATCATGAGAATGTTTTTCATGAAATTTATTCGACGATATGAACGACAATTTTATTAAAAGAAATAAAAGTTATAAATAATTACATAACTAATATGAAATTTTTATTAAAATTTAGTGTTGCCTATATTATTAAATATGAACCAACTTCATTTATTTAAATTTAATTAAGCATCAGTTTTTGATACATAGAAAATCTGATAGACAAGATTCATTTTATCTTGATCTCTTTGATCGTCTTAGTAATAAATACTATCTTATGTAATTAAGGACACATTATTTTCGTTAATTGGGTTTATCCCAATTAAGAAAATATAGAAGAGAGTGAAAACACCAAAATTACCATCATTTGGACTAAGAAAACTTGAAGGAAATCATATATTCCGCTTAACAATATGTTTGTCCTTCAAAATTGTGAGTTATAACTTATAGTTATTTTATATGAAATGCGTGAGTTTGAACTGTTAATTAGAAATATTATATTGACTTAACTATTTTATTATTATCCAAATTATTATTTTAATATAATTTATTCATAAATTAGATTTAAGTTTACTTTTCAATGCATAATTTGTCTTGCGGAATTTAAGTTTGTTAAGAAAGACTCGAATTTGAATGCTCTAGGAATTTGGGAAATTTCATATTCCTAGGCATAAATTTATTATAAACAATCCAAACTCTTCGCAAAGTTACACACTTCTCAATAAACTTATGTCTAGGAATAAAAAATTCTCCAAATTCTTAAACGATCCAAATGGCCCGAAATATTTATGAATATATATGGATAACACAAGACCATTTTCAAGAACACAGGAGTCGAAGTCATGATACGCTCAGCATGCAGTCCTTTGGCTCCTAAGTACACAAAAAAAAAAAAAATATAAAAACTCCCTGCCACAGTTTAATTTTAAAAAATTGTAAATACATTTTTCTTACTTTTTCCTTGAATCGGACGAAATAAGTCCGAACTGTGCAATCACAGGACTACCAAGCAGGTACCAGCTTGCATGATATATAAATATATTTGATTTGGACATTGTAAGAGTGACATACAAAAAGGGATTAGGGGGTCAAGAATCTCAATATTAATAACTACACCAATTACAAAACAAATTTAATTTAAAAATGTTTTATGTATTGGGATTTTTCATAGACATTTAATTTAAAAATAAGTTGGGTGGCTTAGCCTCCCAATATATCTTAAAAAAATGTATTGACCAATATGATGCGAATATAAGGTATATTAAAATTTCGAAAGATCCAATGCCAACAATTATTTCTGTTAATCAACGTCATTTCTTTATTTATAATTAAATTAACAAAAAAAAGTTTTCCGTCAGATATATATTTTATATCATATTAATGATTTTTTTAAAAGAAACAGATCTCCAAGCAGGGAAATCATATTAATCATATGCAAATAAAATTTATAATTCCTTTATTTTTACTTTGATAACCAACAAAATATGAGCAATGGGTAAAATTTGTTCCATTTATTATGTAATCATATCCAATCAATTAGTTTGATAAGTTGAAAGTTAAAAACAAAATAATTATTTTAAAATTTTTATTGGAAAATTAATACCAAAAACGTGAATGTTGGATTTCTTCTTGTGAAAAAACTTTTAACGGAATTGAAGGCACCGATAAAATTTATGAAAATCCACACTTTTTTTTAAATAAAATACTTGTTTTTATATGATAGAGAATACTTGAATTCATGGCTAAAATTTAGAATGCTTATTCCTTTGTAAATATTATTTTGGTATATAGATGTAAGATTTGGATGTTAAAAATATTGTACGAGCAGTGGATAATTTAAAAATGAAGTCACTAAATCCATGCGATGATAAAGAAATCCAAGAAGGTTCTTTACATCTTAGTCTACCATGTGAATGCAACAACCGATGACATTGCTCATGTGGTTTCACTTTAAAGAAAAAAAATAAAATAAAAGATGATGTTAAGATAAAAATTGCTCATGTGGTTGTACTGCAACCACGACTATAAAAGCTTTACTTTCCCAGATAAAAATATTTGAAAATTGCACATTTCGATTAAAGAAGGGAACTCATGACAATGTTTCTTTCATTTAGAACGGAGAAATTACATTTTACGTGCATTTTACCCATCAGGAAACGGTTAGTTTACACGGACTATTGATTGTGTGCTGACGGTGAGTTAATTTAATCTATGTGTTATTTAGTTAGCGGTTTACACTATTTAGTAATCATTTCTCATTTTTTCTCAAATTTGTTGGTACGAATTATTTTTGGACAGCTCTACAAAGCCACTGAAGTGTAACTTATCCTACAATGAAACGCGTTTGGCGACAACGACATACGATAGAAATTTTTTTTTTCCTTTTTTTTAAAACAAGATATACTTGAGAGTTCGTTGGAAGAATCTGTACTCGGAAGCAAGAGTTGGAAAAAACTGTCGACAAGATTAATTAATTGACGAATTAGTTTAATTGATGGCCTATTTTGACATAACAGTGTATGCAGGGGATATTTATGGTCTTTAATATCAAAACTATAACTAAATTTATTGATTAGCTGTCAAATTTGATTGCTTGACTTCCAAATTTATTTGGTCACAAAAGACAATACATCTTGAGTGGCTGTTGTGAACTCACCTAGGAATTCATTACGGATAAATAATTTTTAATAAGTTAATGATTTTGACTATTTTTTTGAAAAAAATTCATTTACTTGCTCTTAAGATTAATTAGTACATGTAAAGATTATTTTTTTAAGTATATCTGTTAAGCATGTAATTGACGGGAATTGCAGATTATTATGAATAAAAATTAGAAAACAGCTTAACTAGAATAAACCGACCTTTTTGAGTATCCTGAATTGAATTGGGCTCTGAGCCTCTGACTCATGGTTAAACCGATTGACCGGGTTCAGTTTCAAAACAATGATTTGCATTGCGTTAATCATGCTCAAGTCATTGAATAAATTCCAGAATGAAATACAATAGAACTTGTATTTCAATGCTTACAAGTTTACAACTGTTTAAACAAAATCCATATTTACAGTTTTTTTTTTTTTTGAAAGGCTAAAATCCATATTTTAAGTTGCAAGTTGCAACAAATAGTAAAGTCGCTACACACTATGACGCACCAACTAATGAATCTTGTGCAGCTTCAATGATCAACTTGAGTGATTATAAAATTCTAAAATTTATTAAAAACGTGAAAATTAGATTTTAGTCTGCTAGTAAAGATTAATGCATTTCGGGTATATATGAGTCCGTAATTCAACAAAAATTTTGATGTGCATTTAAATTTGAAACACAAGTTTTAGCATTTAATCCCATCTAACCATAAAAAAATATTGATAAAGTACATTGTACGAATTTTTTAAAAATATTCTGCTTATTCTCCTAAAACTGCACTTTTTAAATATTGAAAAAGAAAATACAAAACAAAACAAAGAGAGTCCCTTGTGGGGCAGGTGATGGCAAAACCGTGAAAAATTGAAACTCTAGGTGGCTCCAATGTGGGGAGGGTATCCTCTGCCAACCTTTTGAGGTTGGTAGAGGGCCAACTCTTGATCCGAGCCGTTCGATCTAATTTCGACGGTTAAGATTTTTCGAGCCTATCAATCTCAGTTACATGCACGGGGCTCCCTTAACCATTGAGATTAGATCTAACGGTTTAGATCGAAAGTTGTCACTCTACCCACCTTAAAAGGTCGGTAGAGGATGTGATTCCTCCAATGTGGGTCACTGGCGGAGATCAGGGATGCAAGGCTAATCAAATCAATTAACGGTAGAGATGGTAGTTGAGAACGCGTTTCCAGGAACTGGGGCCAACTGATTGGAACTATAAATTATTTAAGATAAAAATAAAACTGAACCAATCAGAAGAAAGAAGAGTAACATGGTGGGGCCACATTTCCACGCGTACGTCAGCATGACGGTGCTCAGTACTGTACGGACATCACCAAAGAAAATTACAAAAATGCAAAATCCCAATGTGGATATCACTTGAGAGTTGAGGGACCTCACCTCAGTTTCTCTCTTCTGCCCTGCACATGTATTCCAATCATAATTTTGCAATTCCTACATACGAGTTGAAAAAAATTTTGTTACCTCTTCTAGGTGCACCGAACTTGACACTAGTTACAATTTTTGTCACCACCCCAACCGTTCCTCATCTCTGATGGACCGTTCAAATAAGGACAATACAAACATATTGATCTGAGAAATGTGAAAATAACGTTAATCTAGAAAATAGAAGAGTAAACATTTGTTTCAAAAAATGTATGTTATTTGCAGAGACAGTAAGATGTATAATGATGATGCAGAGACAGTAAGATGTATAATTATTTGCCAGCAAACTATATATATAGGACTTTTTGTATTATATGAAACTAGTGTGCAATAATGATATATATTGATCTGAGAAATTCAATTGACAAATTCAGCGATTCGGATCTGAGGAGAGCCTAATCCATTTTGATGCAAAGTGAAACTCAGGAGAGAAACCGAAATTGCCTATACTAGGATTACTTCCCCAGGAAAAAGACAAGTTAGGAGCAGATCCACATTGTGCAAAATTGCTAAATTGGGGGTAAATAAACATGCAAGAATAGTGGTTTTGGTCAGAGCCAAACTTTGCCACTATCTTTCTACTTGCTTCTATTTGATGGCATGTGCACTGCCTCCCTTACACATGCAACAATAGTTTATACTTGTCACATTTCTCGTTTTTCTTTTGCCTGTCATTTTTATTTCCTCTTATCCGCTAGTTCCGTATGGACCATGGTTTGCAACTTAATTTGGGTAGTTGCGTCCAGCTCTCGCCAAAAGATCAACAATTTCATGGTCTACTTTGCCTTCAAATAAAATCAAGTATGATTCTACTAAGAGTCTAAGATTTTAGGCATTTGAACCATGTGCAATTAATTCACAAACAATGACTAATTAATGACTATTAAATCAAATCAAATTTCACAAACAACATATCTAAATTATAAAAATATTTTAGTTCTTTACAATTGTTTTGTCATCGTAATTGTCAAATATAAATAATTATTAATATATTTCTTCTCATACACATTTTTGTAATTTATAACGCTCATGTGTATATACAACAAGGTAGTTCTGATGATCAAATTTATTGCTGTTACAATTTTTTTATCGGAAATGTGTTTTTTTAAGATATATATATCGGAAAATATATACTAGCCAGCTACTTGCTTTGTTATTTCGAGACAATTTGCTATTTCAATCTCATAACTAAGTTAATTGTTATTTCTCTTCATTATTCTCCATTTGATTGATTTTTTTTTTTTGTGATTGAAAAGTCAGAATCATAGGAAAAATTCCAATTTGATAAATCCAAATGAGCATAATTAAATTTTTTTTAGGGTCGGGCATAATTCATTTTATTTGTAAAGTAAATATGAGCATGACTTGAGCACCGAAGCAATGCTTATTCAACATTTACATATAAATTTTATCCACGAGATCAATTAAGATTAAAATGATGAAAAAGCTTATTCTTGATCTTGGCGACATGCAAATGATGGAGAATAAAATTATTCATCGGATTGTTTAAGAATAAAACTAAAATTAGTTATTCGGAGTAAAAACAATATTATTCCTAAACGATCAAGAATAAATTTTTTTTGGATCTAGAGTGTTATTTGTAAGTGATCCAACATCCGAATTAAAATTTTATTCCTAAAGTGCTTGGATAATCTTCTTAATGTGAATTAAGAAGTTGTTGGGACTATTTTTTAATTCGAATTAAAAATATGATCCAAACATTTTTGGAATAAATACTTAATCCAGATATCGAACCATTTAAAATTAACATTCTAGATCCTAAAAAGCTTATTCTTGATCTTTTAGAAATTATTTTTTTTTACTCCGAATAACTAATCCTTATTTATTCTTAGACCATCCAAACGCCCCTGGATATTAAATTTTATCCTCGAGATCAATTAAGATTTATTCGCAATGTTTGCTCAATCCAAACTTTTACGCATCATACATTAGGTACAAGTTCAACATAATTCGGATAGACATGATATATATGTACGGCATATATATGTAGTAAAATTTAAGAATTTGATATGCATTTTTAGTGTTCATTAAATTATGAAGTTTTTATTTGTACTAGACTAGCAGACATCAAATGTGCAGTTTTACAAAAACTCCTTTATGTATCTCAAAATATAATTGTTAGCAAGATTGCAAGAACCAGCTTCTTTAGTTCAAATGACAAAGAAGTAAAGAACAATACATCACAGGTTCGAATTTCGGTTGGAAGGGTTCTTTATGAACATTTAAATTTAAACAAGTTTGTGAAGATTGACCTCCAATTTATCATCAGTAAATAAAATTGTTGAGTAAAATTTATTACTGACATTATTATTTGTTTAATCGATAGGAAATTACTATATTGATTTGTAAATTATGAGTGACAATCCTCAGTTTAAGTCAGAAAATTTGTTTCTCAAAGCATTTCTTTTTATACATGATCATAATATTCCTACCAATGATTTTAGATGTCTATAATGTGTATATTTGGATTGTTTTCGAAATTGTATGTTTGGATTGTTTCGGAACTGGCATGTTGTATTGTCTTTTTTAATTATTATATTTTGTTCATTCTATTCATGCGTGACAAAAGACGTTGAAGTTTTGTCTTGCCTCCTAAAGGAAGTTTATTTAATGCGAACATGACAATTTTGACCAAATTGAAAGGCCACTATCTATCTAACTTCCCATAAAATGCTTCGCATAAACACTAGTTTGATTTGTGCACACTATTATAGCTATCTCATATGTGTGTCCTGTAGTGCTGTGGTTCTACGGAACTTGTGGCAATGATTGCTCTGTAAACATTGTTTTTGTTCTATGCTGTGAATGATCTTTTAGCCAGTAAATACTTATTGTTGTTTTTTTTTTCCTTTTATTTTTAATGGGGAGGATGTCTTAAAAAATATTACTTTGATAATTAATATAATCATGTAAACTTAAGTTGAAAGTAAAAATTTAATATTATAAACATAATTTATATGGTTTAAATGTCAAGGCATAGAAAATGGTGAGATCTAGCGTACGTTTATATATCATCTATCAAATCTATCGAATTATTAGAATTTTATTTTCATATTTAAATTGGACTACTCTTGATATATCTCAAAATAATATTCAGTTATCCAAAATTTGATTAATATTCTATCTATATCCAGCAACATACCCATAAAATTATTTTGAATTTCAATCATATTTGAATTTGTATTAAAAAAATGTAGTCAAAATTTCGAGATAAATCATGTCAAGTGATTCCTTCTCTTCTAAAATAATGGAAATTAGAAACTAAAATATACTTGAAATTAAGTACGCTAAATAGTAAATATTAGATAATTACATGATACCACAATCAAATGAAAAGTTGACCGGATTAACAAACGAAAAGTTTTGAATTTAAGGAGTTATAGGGCTAACTTTTTTTTAAAAAAAAAAAGGAACGGAGATAAAGTAATTGACGTTTTGAATGTAATAGTCAATATGTTAGAGACATACAATCAATTTGGTCAAATTTTTAAACTACGATTGCAAATTATTTTAGAAGTTATCAGACTCGAGTCGAATCTTTTTGACTCCCGAGTCCCAACTTGTCTTTTTATGTTTAGTAAAAGTGATCTAAAATCATTTCAAAAAATGAAAACGTATCAGTTTTTTTTTAAAACTTATCAACTGTATGCTTTACATGGAAAAAAAATGCATAATAAATATGAATGATAATCTATATTTTACGTGTACGGTCATATAACTTGAGTATTTTAAGTTGGAAAAATTTTTGTGAATTGTAATCTAAATAAATTTAAATTTTATTAAAAAAATTACGTATATCGTAAAAAATACTTAGTACCACATGCAATTAAGGACGAAACCTCTTTTAAGTATCTTAATTCTCTTTTAATCTTCTTAGGATATCCTTACAGAACATTTTTTTGGAGGCGGAGGGAACAGGTGGAAAGGAAGGGTGCCAAGTTTTGTTACCTCACACATTAGGGGTAGAGATTCAAGAGTTAAATTTACTCAAAGCTGTCTTATTCCACATTGTCATCCTTCCCCTTGCCTTCGCTACCTTTCATTGTGGAGGAAGAGAAAAAAAATTGGATATGCTTGGTCATTATATTTTTCCTTCCATCCCTTGCCCTCACCTCCAAAATATATGTTGTTAAGGTGCACAAACTTAGTATCTTAATCCTATCAAACATTAGTTCCTGAGCAATAATTAAGCGTGTCATACTTCAATAGTCTTAGCACCTTAATCTTACTCACCTCCTTAAGGAACTCGAACGTTGTATATATTAAGAATTTAAGATTTATTCGTTCCTTAGCCGCCTTAGAAAGTATATTTTTTATTAATCTTCATGTTAAATACAATCTTCTTAGCAATAAATAAAATTGAATATATGAAAATTCCGCGAACCATTTAAAGTTTTAATTAAAAGGTTGTCAACAATCAACACCGTCATATTACCTGACAGCTCTTTTGGAATCATGGAGAATTTAAAGGAAATATGCTTTTAAGTATACAAATACGTGTGAATTTGGAATTCATTAAATGTGTCGTTTATTTAATAGTTCTTGGAATTAAAAAAATTATGAAATATCGTTTGAAGTACAGTTTAGAATTAAAACTGATCTTGGAAATTATCATTAATTATTAAGATTTAAATATACGAATAGGTTGTGGCACTACGGGAAAAAGGACCTTCTGTAACGGCACTTCTGTAACGGTTTTTGAAATAACCGTTACAGAATAGTGAGGCATTAGGCGGGAAAATTGGCGCCACAAATCTGTAACGGTTATTATGAAACAACCGTAATAACATTTCCGTCATGGTCAGGAAAAAAAATGCATCAAGCTTCTGTAACGGTTGTTGGATAATAACCGTTACAGATTTCTAATATTCTGTAACGGTTATTATCCAGCAACCGTTACAGAAAAGAAAAAAGAAATATATAAATATCAACCATCTTTTGTAACGGTTATTAGTAAATAACCGTTACAGTAGGTTAACGTTTTTTTTTATTTTTTATTGATTCTGTAACGGTTATTTTTAATAACCGTTACAGAAAAGTTCTGTATTTAATTAGGTCTTCTTCCCATCCCAACAAACTCACAGCTAGCGCCGCACTTAACTCTTTTCTGATCTTCTCATTTATTGCGATTTGTGGTGTCCTACTTCACTCCAAAAAAATAGCAAAAATTTTCTAAAAATTCTGAAAAAATAATAATTAGAAAGAGAATACGAAGGAGAGCAGATTTAAGGTAAAAAAAATTAATTTTGAACCGTATCTTTTATTTTTACATTTTTTTCTTATTTATTTCGATTTTTTCATTAATTCATGGTTATTTTTGTTTTTTTATATATTTTAAAATCTCATTGAATAGGAGAAGATCTTACATCGGCCGGATAAGTCGCACGATTCAACGGATCGGAAGTCACACGATTGAAAGTATATATTTTCATGAACTTCTCTTTTTTTAAATTATTTGCATTTGGTTAATAATTTGCATATATATATAGGCATGGATTTTGTATTGTCATATAGGAACCAAATACCGGAACTCAACTGAATTTAGGTCATTGCCCGTCCGAGATTAATCCATTAGGGATTAATCTCGGATAGTACTCCCGGTCGGGAGTACTGCTCTTTGGATACGATCTGTCTCATTTAGGACAGCGAGTTGTACGTTAGATGCAATGTGTTGTCTGAGAAAAATTCGGCGGCATTTCCCTTGTGTTCCCACGGATACGTACGCACGAGCAATCGTGTGTTGGCGTATTCAGGGAACATAAGGGGAAATGCTGCCGAATTTTTCTCAGATAGCACATTGCATCTAACGTACGCTCGCTAATGAGACAGAGTATCCAAAGAGCGGGCTAGGATGGTGACCGGTCCGAAAACCTAATATGACAAATTGGTCCGAAACCCTAATAATTTGCATAAATTTTATTGCTCAGATGAATCGGACGTGGATGTACTCAAGTAATCGATGCTCGTCTACATTTTTTAGAGGACTTGAAAAATTTATGGTTTGTGCTAAAGAGAATTTGAAAATGAAAGAAGATGATAAAATGTATTGTCCTTGTCGTGTTTGTCAGAATTTGTTGAAGTGGTCTAATTTTGAAGAAGTGAAGGCTCATTTGATTATAAATGGATTTCAACCGGATTATAGTCGGTGGACACTCCATGGAGAGAATGGGGGGGATAGTACTAGCACAAATGTATTGGATTCTGTGTATGAGGAAGAAAATGTATCATTGGATGATGAAATTGATGATGTCAATGTATTTGATGATGAGAATGTAGATGATGATAGAAATGTAGATAACTCAGAATTTAATGCCGATTTAGATGAAATTGTGAACAATGTGGATGAAAATTTTGTTGATAATGTTGAAATTTTTGGTATGTTACGTGAAGAAGATAAAATAGCTTTATATCCTGGTTGTGAATTGTCAAAACTTAATGCTGTTTTCAAACTGTTCAATCTTAAAGCCAAAAATGGATGGAGTGATGCAAGTTTCACATCTTTGCTCAAACTATTACATAAAGAATTTCTTCCAAAAGATAACCAGTTGCCAGATTCAATTTATAAGGCTAAAAAGATGTTATGTCCTTTAAAAATTGGAGTTGAGAGAATTCATGCATGTCCAAATGACTGCATATTATTCCGGAATGAGTACGGAGACTTGCATAAATGTCCAAAGTGTAATGCGTCACGGTATAAACCGAGGGACGATCAAATTGAAGATGAAGGTAGTAAGGGACCAGCTGCGAAAGTGGTGTTTTATCTACCAATAATACCAAGATTCCAGCGGCTTTTCTCTAACGCGAATGATGCCAAATTGTTAAGATGGCACGCAGACTGCAGGAAAAAAGGCGATGGCATGCTCAGACACCCAGCAGACTCTCCAGATTGGATAAATATAGATAGGGAATTTGAAGATTTCGGCAGTGAACCTAGAAATTTGAGATTGGGTTTATGTACAGACGGGATGAATCCTTACGGCAACATGAGTAGCCGGCAGACTACGTGGCCGGTCTTGTTGTGTATTTACAATCTTCCTCCCTGGCTATGCATGAAAAGGAGATACATGATGATGCCCTTGTTGATTTCTGGTCCCAAGCAACCAGGTAATGATATAGATGTGTACTTGGCTCCATTAATAGATGACCTTGGTGAATTGTGGCAGAATGGAGTGAAAATATATGATGCACACTCTAGAAGTGAGTTTAACCTCCGTGCCATGATATTTCGCACAATTAATGATTTTCCTGCATACGGAAACCTGTCAGGGTATAGGAATAAAGGAGCGAAAGCGTGTCCTATTTGCATAATTTGAACTGTTTTAAATTAGGGACTATTTTGCATAATTTGAACTGTTTTATTTTGGACTGAAATGCACAATTTGAACTGTTTTGGGGTTGATATGGGGCTGTGGTGCATAAATCACAATTTTATGGACTAATGTGCATAAATTTGAACTGTTTGGGGGCTGTTTTGGGGATGATATTGGGCTGTTTGTTGCTATGGTGCATAAAGCACAATTTTAGGGACTAATGTGTATAAATTTGAACTGTTTGGGGGCTGTTTTGGGGATGATATTGGGCTGTTTGTTGCTATGGTGCATAAAGCACAATTTTAGGGACTAATGTGCATAAATTTGAACTGTTTGGGGGCTGTTTTGGGGATGATATTGGGCTGTTTGTTGCTATGGTGCATAAAGCACAATTTTAGGGACTAATGTGCATAAATTTGAACTGTTTGGGGGCTGTTTTGGGATAATATTGGGCTGTTTTGTGGTGCATAAAGCACAATTTATTTAATATGGACTAAACTGCAAAAAATGCTAGAAATTGATTATGCAAATAATAGGGACTGAAATGCAAAAAAGCTAGGAATTGGTTATGGATAAGGAACTATGCTAGGAATAGATGTGCATATGAATTGATTATGGATAAGGAATTGTGAATTGATTATTAGATATATATATGCATTGTGAATTGATTATGGATAAGGAGTTAAGAATTTTATTTAAAATGGAAATTAGATGGAGAAGGATCAAAACGTCAATAAGGTGGGGGAGGAATCCAAGGTGGGGGAGGAAACACCTAAGGTGGTGTCAAAAAGGGTCCCGTTTTACGGACCTCTCAAAAGAAGGGCTGTCTCGGCTGTACGTCGTCTTCCTCCAGGCTGTGAAAGGGGCCCTGATTTTAGTATGGGAGTTCAAATAGATGAGGGATCCAGTGAGAATAAGGAGGTGGAGAAGAATAAGGAGGAGAAGAATAAGGAAGAGAAGAATTAGGGTTGAATTGTCTTAGGAATTAATAAAATTATCTATGTTATTTTGTGTGAACTTTATTTATGTAATTTGAAGTTTATGTTATTTGTGTATGAATTCATGTTTGAATATTAGTGTGTTTTAATTAAATGAATTTTAAATTTATGTATTTTTAATTATTTGAATATTTATGTAATTTGAAGTTTATGTTATTTGTTTATGTTTATGTTTGTTTATGTTTATGTTAACTTGATTTGATTGCTTTTATTGTTGTTAATTATTTGTTAATAGATATGTCTGGAGACCAAGATAGAGATTTACAGGGTGAACAGGCTACAGAATCCAGCGATGGGGAGGTCACAACGTTCGAAATAAAGAAAAGGAGCAGAACGACAATGGAAGAGTTTAGGAGGAAAAAAGCTGCTGGGGAAAAGTTTGAGATTAAATTTGACAAAGAAGGAGTGCCAATTGGTACTGAAGAGGCGGTGAACAAATTTGCATCATATTGCGGGTATCTGGCTAGAACAAGAGTGCCAATCACAATTAATGATTGGCGGAAGGACGTTTCAAAGGAAACCAGACTTGAGTTGTGGTTGGACATCAAGGTGAATAAATTTTAACTTAAATCATCTAATTTAAATTTCTATGCTACCAATTAACTAACGTTTCGTTATGTTTCAGAAAATGTTCAACATCGAAGATGATAAAGCCATGAACAATACTCTCAAAGCGATGGGCATAAGTCACAGGGCTTATAGAAGTAGGATTGCTGAGGAGTACATCACAAATGCCGATCCAAACAATCCAAAAAATCCATGCGATAAACACCCAATCTCACAAAAGGAATGGGAAGAATTTTTCAAGAAAAGGACGGGTGCAGATTTTGTACAAAAGAGCAACAAAGCGAAGGAGTTGAGAAAGAAATGGAAAGAGCCTCATAGGATGGGTTCCACTGGCTATAGAGGAAAAAAAGGTTCATGGAAACCTACAGACAAGATTATCATACCAGGAGATTCTGAAGGGGCCGGTTCCACGAGCATTACCATCGGCGATTTGGAACCGAGGAGTCAAAGGTATTTCATGGGAAGGACTGTGGCTACGAAGGATAAAGGTACTTACACATGTAAAGACTTGTTATATATGCTAACTTCAAATTCTGTTTTGTGATTATTAATAAGATTTGTTTGTTGCTTGTTAGATACTTACACGTTCCATAGCTCTGATTCGTCGACTATTGAGGCATTCAGTCGGTTGAGTGCCATGTCTGGTGAAATCAATTCCGGGTCAATACCGGAACAAGAAGTCTTAAATCGGGCGGTTGACAGGCCGGAACATCCAGGAAGAATCAGGGGATATCCTTTATGGACCAAGAAGGAAGATGTGTATAAAAGAAAATCTAGAAAGGATGCGCATGAAGGATGGATGGCACCAGACCAGATTGAAGAATTGATGAGCAGGGTCGCAGCTGAAGCCGCTGAGAAAACCAAAAGGGACTTGATTCACTCTGAGGAGATAATGAATGCGGCGAGACAACAAGCTTTTCAGGTAATCCTTTTTGATAATCAAAATGTAATCAAAATGAATGAAAACTATTCTTCATTATCCAGTTGCTTCATAATTTTCAGGACGTGAAACAATGGTTGGCCAGTAGCGGATTGCAGATTCAAGCACCACAGCAATTTGTGACGCCGTATCAGCCATTCGTTGAAGCTGAGGTAGACTCAGGAATGCCAAACGAAGAGTTATTCCGAACGGTTGCCTCAAGCTATATGCCTCCGGATCCGAGAAGCGTTGTTCAGGTTCATATTGATCATTTTTCTCTTTTCTCTTTATATTTATTTTTGGCAGCATTAGAGTTTCTGATTGAACTGAATTTCAGGAAGAAATGCCGTGCGATCTCTTTTCTCTTGATCACAACAACCAGAGGATTAAGGTGGCCGAAGGAAATATTATTCCGAGTGTTGTTGGTCAGATCGTACACGGCGTGCCTCTAACTGATCAACAATTGTATGTCCATCTTCTCCGAGTAGGCGATGAATTTCGTGAATGGCAAGTCCCTGGTAGGTCAGATGAGCTATTGGGAAATAATATAGGGGGCCGATTCCCATGGCCGTCATTTTTGGTGGACATAGGCCACAAGGTATCGTTTTATTTAATTATGACAATCTGTTTCATACATTTCTCCTAATGACTTATTAATATGATGTCATTGAATGCAGAGTTTGACCAAAAAGAAGCCGGCCAAAAAGAAGGCAAAGGCGAAGGAGGCGGCGAAGAATGTGGAGGAGAGTCCAAAGGTCCCAAGTGCGGGGTCGTTTGTTACTCGTGATCCACTCCTCCCTAAGGATATTATTGACAGGCTGAGCCCATCCGAACAAGCAGTATACAGACTGTTGATGCTCCAACCAGAAGAAGAGAAGAAATTTGAGCTGCCTAATTGCAATCCTTGGGGTACGCACGATGGCGATGTTAAGTTCAACGTTAATGTCGACGATATTGTCGAATGTTTTAAAAGGGAGGAGCTATCTCAATCGATTGTGAAATTTTACTGCTGGTTTGAATTTTTCAACTTTAATGTTTATTTTTTTCTTCATTCAATTCATTCAAAATTGAAATTGTTGAACTTTGATATCCATGTTTGCAGGTTTTGGATGGAAGAACTTTCAACAAGGCAAGAAGAGAATGAGTTCTCCAAGAGCATCACCGTACTGGATCCAGAGTTATTGGCTGAGTGGAAGTTCAAACACGAAGAACTCGGTGCGGTGAATTACCTAACGAGAGCATTCATGGAGAATCCATCCTCCTATCTTGTTTTGCCGTATAATCAGCAGTAAGAAATATAACCAATATGGCTACTAATGAAAGAATTTTGTAGTTTCCTTTAATTCCACCAAAATAATAAATCTCTATTAATTACAGGTTTCATTGGGTTGTCCTTGTTATTAATGTCGAGAAGCGCACCGTTCACTTTGTTGATTCTCTGGAACGCAAGAATCCAAAGTTATATATTAAGCCATTCATATCTTCGTAAGTTTCCATTTCTGAATTAAGTTAAAGCATGATGAGATTTTTCAAATTAAAAAATATTAGATTTTGTTGTTTTAAATAATATTGCATGCAGGGTATACAAGCGGTATTTAGTGGAAGCCGGAAGATATAGCCAAAAGAGCAGAACATGATTTGATTGGTACCGAATTAAGGTACAGAACTTATCAGTTTAAGATATTATTTGTTTGTGAAATTGAAATTAACTAAAAAAGATTGTGTTTCTTTTGTTGAAATCTTAATTAGGGACCGATACAAAGGGGCGGCACAGAGTGTGGATATTTCACAATGCTCAACATGAGGGCGATATTAAGTAGTTGGACTACGGTCGGAGAATTCCCTGAGGTAATGTTAAGCCGATTTATTATTTTAGGATTTTATATTTTTATTGGTTTAGGGCTTAGGGTTTACAAAATTATTTGACTTTATCAATTGTTAATGATCAAATTGCAGTATATCGAGCCGGTTGGACAACCATATAAAAACGAAGACGTTGATGCAGTCGTTTCGGAGGTTATGGACTTCATGTATGGGGTATTATTTTAGGAAAATTTTGACTTGATTTGGTGTTAACTCTATGTATAGTTACTTTGTTAATTTTTGCTACATATTGATATATGTTTTGTGCTTGGTATATATATGTGACATCTGATATATGCATGATATATGTTTGTCTGCTGCATGTTGGATTGTATAATGTAAATTGGGTACCAATTTGGTACCAATTCGGCTAGCAAAACTGGGCTAGCCAATAAAACAGGCCAAATTCAAAAAAAAAGAAGGTCTTTTGTAACGGTTATTAAGGAATAACCGTTACAGAATTCATAATTTCATTTCTTTTATATCAACAATATCTGTAACGGTTATTCCTTAATAACCGTTACAAAAGACTGGATTCTGTAACGGTTATTAGATTATAACCGTTACACTGGATCTAAAAAAATAGTAAAAATGTATTTCCGTCAATAATAGGATAACGGTTATTATATAACAACCGTTATAGAAGCCAGTCTTCTGTAACGGTTGTTATCTATTAACCGTTACAAATGTTCTCAATAAAACCGTAACCACATTTTCCGTCCACTATACCATAACGGTTATTAGATAATAACCGTTACAGAAGCCATTCTTCTGTAACGGTTATTAGATAATAACCGTTATAGATCTGTAACGGTTATTAGACATTCTGTAACGGGGGCTACTGTAACGTTACGTGTACCGTTACAAATGCCTTTTATTAACCGTTACAGAAGTCGAAATTTCGGGTAGTGTGGTTTTGGGGTCCATTAGCCGCATTAATTAGTTAAATGTCTATTTTAGGGGTCATCAAGGGGCCGTACAACCACTAACTCTGGACCCTGGGGAGGAAGAAAATAAATTGGGAAGAAAGTTTCACAACAGTCCCTTTAAAAACAAGTTATCACATAATGAACATAAAGCCAATTTAGTTAACTTAAAGAAGCCTTATGGAAATTTAAAATTAGGTACAAATGTCGCCGAAAACTGTCCAAAGGATATAAATTAATTGATTAGTAAACTTTATGATACTTTTATTTAATTACAGGTTTACTTTATTAGCCATTGCTCCATATTTCCATAAAACGAAAATGATGTAATGCTATATATCTTTGTACAAGCTGACAACATTTTTTGCTGAAGTAAACGAGTTTTCAATCACATATTAGTTATTTTCTTAGGTTTTTTCCCCCCCAATTTTAATTGTTCCTTCAAAATATATTGAATTTCACTTAAACAACATATAGCGAAAATGTTTTTAGCTAGGATTAAACTGAGAATAAGTGGAGTATATTGAAATGTGGTGTTTGTTAAACACGAGTACTTATTTTAGGTTATATTTGTAGCCAACTATTATTACTACTACTACTACTACTACTACTACTACTACTACTACTACTACTACTACTACTACTACTACTACTACTATATTATTATTATTATTATTATCATTATTATTATTATTATTAGTATTAGTATTAGTATTAGTATTAGACTATTAGTATTAGTATTACGATGAATGTGTTTAGATGTAGAGTTAAAATAATGAGAACATATCAAGCTGAAAACAATGCTATTCTTATTTTTTAACGGATTAACAGTATATCATTATTCAAACTATAACTTCGCATTAGAGGAACAAACTTAAGAAAAGAAATATATAGTCATTCGAAGAAATGACTTTTCCTTACTCATCGAAGCATAAATAAAAAAATAAAGTCACAAACTATTCGTTTTAAACTTCACATAATAATTCTAGTAAACTTATATTTGATTTGAATCGAAAGATTGCTAGGATTGGATCAGATTTTACCAAATCATAGCTTCTGTTGCGTGCTAAAAATATTTGTGATAATTCATAGGGTGTGCATGCAAATTTGCTTGTTTCAATTGATTGATTAAACACGAAAGTGTGAACGGGGCATCATGACGAGACCACACCTTGCATGAGAAACCGAAACTATGGATATTCAAGGGGCCAATTTCTCATGATTAAATGCTAGTTTGTACAAATATGAGGTGGCGGATCAACTTGAAAATAATTAACTTCCAGATTCCGCGGCTTTAACCATCTCTCAATAAATGAAGCGACTTGTATGTGTTTGTAAATGAACCCGCTACAAGATCTCTTCTTAGAGAATACACACAGGAAAACAGATCAGTTCCAGTTGTGTGACTAATACCAACTACTAGTACTCGGTAGTACACATCCTGGTACCACCAATTGCGTAGAATTAATAATTGAAATATCTCTCCTATTTTTGTTTTTCCTAACTTACCTAAACACCTCTTTTATAATAACTTCCCAACTCATGTATTTATATATACGCTTCTGATGCAGCCACAATGATCTCACTTCTCTCTTCTCACTCTCCATTCCTCTCTCACTTTTTTTTAAAAAAAAAGCTCTAAGCTTTCTTTGGTCTCCCTCTTCTCTCCTCTTTGAAACCATGAAGAAGATCCTTAGAAGGCTATCCAAAGTAGGAGACTCTTCCCAATACCAACCTCTCCACCAAAATACCAAGCCAACAACGGGATACTGCCGGTGGCGGAGCGCTCGTGTGCCTAGCGGACATGTGCCGGTCTATGTGGGAGATGACAAAGAAGAACCCATGGAGCGATTCGTCATAAAAGCAGAACTTCTATCCCAGCCGGCTTTTGCCGAATTACTAAGCCAAGTTGCTGATGAGTTTGGCTATAATCATTCTGGTGCATTGCGGATTCCTTGTTCGGTGTCGGTTTTCGAGCAATTCATCAGCCGGGCTGCGTATGAAGCTGGGCAACAGTAGACACACTTGTCTTGCTTTTAGTTTCGATTGGAAAACATTCAAGGGTGGCTTATATGTGAAATTGGAGAGTATCTTCAGCATCAAAGCCAAAATGGAGAAATTTTGAAATGTATATAACAAATTCTTGAATTTGCTCTGAAGTCCTCTGCATCTTTCTAAAAATCTTTCTAATTTTGCTCACTTAATCCGAGCAAGATCAGAAATATGTTTGGGCGTTTAGTTAGACTGAATTGATGGGTGTCTAGGTTGAATTGAAAAATGAGAAAAAAAAAGACAAGAAATAGGTTAGAGAGGCAATTTGTCGTAATTTGGTCCTTTCTTATATCATGTAAGATATGAATTCTAGCAATTAGTAATGCACTGGAATTTGCTCGAGTGCAATTGGGGATTGAATTGTGTAAATAAGAGGGACTGGTAGGGACAATTAATCTAGGATCTTTGTTTTATTTGGTCAGGTCCAGGATTTTATTTTTATTTTCTGCAAAGAGGTTAGAGGAATGAGAAATGTAACTTGAGCCCTCTTAATTATGTCTCTGAGAAGTAACAATTATTTTGAGAACAATCAAGTTAACTGTCTTACAAATCCTTTTGCTTTTCATTGTGCTAGTTTAGCTTTGTTTATCATTGTTTTTATGCTGATTAAAACTTAGTTTAATCATGGAATGGCAGATTTTATGAGCTTGACTTCCATCAATAAAGGGATTTCTGACCGAGCTTAAGATTAATTACCCAGTTATATCTTATATTCTATATCATTTTTTTTTATTTAAAAGAGAAACAGGAGTCTTGCCTGTAAAAGATGCTCTGGAGCATATACAGAATATATTAAATCTGAACACACATTAGAAGATTCGATGACTTTGGGAAAAAGGAGTTTGCATGAAATTTCGGTTTGATAGGACAACTTGCACTTATAAATTAATATAAGAGGAATCTACTGCGGCATGTGATTTCTTATTAATTCACAAAATCAAATACATAGTGATATGATGTTACGAGCCTTGGTGGGTCGTAGGTTATAAGGGGTATTAAGGGACTGGTTAGGTTCTGCCGTGATGAACAGAGAGATAGAGAGAAGAGAAAGATAAAGAGAAGACTATTTGTTATTGATTTCTGCTTAAAATCCTCATGCAATACTAATACTCATTATATAGAGTATTTTCTAATATGGTAAGAACTAGAAATATAACAACTATTGCAAACTAAGGAAAGATGCATAAAAATAAGGAAAGATACATAATATCAAATAATATCTAATAATTCTGATTTAATGGAAACTAGAATCTAAATTATAATCTATTATATTATTTCCTTAAAGGACCGGTAACATTTCCCCCGTCCATGAGAATCAGCTTGTCCTCAAGCTGAAAAATGGGGGCAGCGAATGCAGATATTATCCAGGTGCTTCATTGGTTAGCAACAACGATGAATTTTCATATTCATCATCGTTCATGACTTCTAAAAAGAATAATCTCTTGCACTTGTGGCCTTTTGTGTATTGCTCATCACAGTTGAAACACAAGCCCTTTTGTCGTCTCTCAGCCATCTCTATTGGATTGAGGCGTCGTAAAGAACGTTGCTCAGGTCCAGACTCCGATGATGCAAGTATTGCCAATACTTCAGGAGGTTTAGGAAGATTACTTGCTACAGGGGTTGTACGGTAGCGACGCTCAAAAGCACGAGCTAAGCTCATGGCATGCTGCAAGTCAGAAGGTTTATGTAACTCAACATCAGTGCGAAGAGGCTCTGAAAGACCAGCTGTGAAAATATGCATTTGCTGAGTTGTGGTAACCGAATCAGCCCGGCAAATCAAGGCACCGAACCGCTCTTGGTATTCCTCAACACTGTCGGTTTGGCGTAGATGCATTAGCTCACCCAATGGATTAGTACGGACGGGTGGGCCAAATCGTAGGTGACACAGCTCCTTGAATCGGACCCATGGCAGCAAACCTACATCCCTCTCCAATTGGAAGTACCATTGCTGGGCAATTCCAGTGAGATGGTATGCAGCAAGCCAAACTTTTTCCTCCTCTATGGTGCGTTGCCCACGGAAAAATTGCTCGCAACGATTGATCCAGCCCAAGGGATCCTCCTTGCCGTCAAAGGTTGGAAAATCGAGTTTGTGGTAGCGAGGCACACCTTGAGTTTCTGAACCAGTGGCACGAGATTGTGGATGGCTTGTACCTGGTTTGGAAAGGTGCTCCAATGAGAGGAGGCGTTCTTCAGCTAGTTCAAGGCGGCGCATTAACTCCAGTTGGCCTTGAACGATCTGCTGGTTGCTTTGGAGAAGGGTTTGAAATGTAGCCGCAAAGTCAAATGTAGGTGGGGTAGATTTATCCTTAGACATAGTGTCTGGCTCTGATACCAAATTGTTACGAGCCTTGGTGGGTCGTAGGTTATAAGGGGTATTAAGGGACTGGTTAGGTTCTGCCGTGATGAACAGAGAGATAGAGAGAAGAGAAAGATAAAGAGAAGACTATTTGTTATTGATTTCTGCTTAAAATCCTCATGCAATACTAATACTCATTATATAGAGTATTTTCTAATATGGTAAGAACTAGAAATATAACAACTATTGTAAACTAAGGAAAGATGCATAAAAATAAGGAAAGATACATAATATCAAATAATATCTAATAATTCTGATTTAATGGAAACTAGAATCTAAATTATAATCTATTATATTATTTCCTTAAAGGACCGGTAACATATGATATCTTACTGATACGGTCAGATCATGGTGGCAATCCACCTCGTCCTCATGTGATCTTTCTGATGTCAACTGCTGATTAACAGTTACTTGACTGCACTCAGGGTATTATAATAATAATAAGCCTTGTCATGATTAGTTGATATATATAATTCAGTTTGAGTATATTGATTATTCCCAATCATTAACAACAAATGATGCAAATTATTTATATGTGATGCTCTGCTTAGCGAGGATATCTTTACATGTTACGATGCTTGTTTCAACTTCCAAGTACCTAGTTTATCTCGGGTCAATCAAAGCATTACTGGTCTACTAGCTTGTTTTTACATCTTTTTGACTATTGACATTGAACGCACAATTTGAAGCAATTGGATTATTGATGCAAAGTCCAGCTAAAATTATTAATTATTTCGGTTTTGGATTTGACGTAGCATCTAATCTCGCAACTAAGCTAATGCACAACTACAAATTCTGTCACTATAAATCAACAGTAGTCCTTACAGACCTAAGATTTATTTATTTATACTAGTAAAAGATTTTCAATGCGTGAACAAATAAAAAAAAACAAAATAATGTTAAGCAATAAAGATAGGCAGCTCAATCAACTAGCGATACATGTAAATGTCTTTCCAAAAAAATAAATTGTTTAAACACCATTTGATCCTTTTTTGTCAAAGAACCTCTAAAATCAACATCTAGACCACAAATCAGATCACACAAATCAATGATCCATAATCGATGCAAAGATTGTTTACAATCTCTAGTTGCAATTGTTATGACCTTCTTATGAATCCTTTTATAAGTAGTAGGGATTGCAAGCAGTAGTGATTATGTTGGCGTGTGACACTATAGTTTTTTTTGCTTTTCTCTTTTTTTCCATCTTATATTGAATTACGCATGATTTTGCACTAATTATAAAATTAATTTAAAGTTCATTAACTTGGTTTTTCATTTTCAAATTTGCAATTAAAACAACAATTCACAAGTAAGACTTATCGCACAATAAGTCTCTGAATCCATTTTAAGTCATAACGATGTTATTTCGGTGAAATTTAAAAAACTTGATATGACTAGATATTTTTAATATCTCGTCAAATCTATTATAAGTATATGAATTTGAATCCTTAAAATCTCTTAAAAGCCGGTCTAGTGTTATTATCATTTGAGCTGCTAGACCACATACAATTTTTATAATTAATAAACACAAATATTTTATTGTTAATAAACGCTTAAATTTTATGATCGGCGTAGAAGTTTTGTGGTGACCACTTGTACGGCGTCGTTGCATTCAATTCATTATATTAAATAATCTCGAGAATATTAAAGCCACTTTGATTGTGCAAAACTATAAACGCGGTGAGACTCAAGTTTCCGAAAGTCGCCTATATGTCAGATCTTTCTTAGAAATATTTAATGTCAGTAAATGCAACTATGCTAACATTAAAAGAGAATCTTATCGATCTGTTTCTCATTTCAAACTGTCATCTTTTTGTCAATCGGACTCGTCATATTTGTAACATTTTTTTTCCAATATATAGATTCTCTTTATAGCGTGTATTAAAATGCATATCGTAGGAAGAGATACGTTTTGAAATCAAAACATGATTGCTTATTGATTATAATAATTTGACATTATTTAGTCTTTTATATTGCGGTAAATGTATTCAACACCAGAAGCAGGACTAGGATTTACAAAGGGCAGCTGCTTCGGGCAACATTAAATCTTCTTCGGACAACATTAGTTGACAAAATTACCCCTATAACTATGTAGATGCATTCCAATGCTATTTTTATAATTCTTTAATTAAAATGCAATCAATTTAAATAATATAACTAAGAGTAGTCTAAAAAATACATAATAAATTAATTTATATAAAATCACTAGTGAAATTAATGGAAAAATATTTTCTTTCAATGCAATCAAATTTATTAAAAAAAAATTTTCTTGCGGCATGCATAATGTTTATATATGGCAAATAATGTGGATTTAATGAGACCGATATTTTAATTGTGGATTTAAACATGATGTTTAAGTGCATTTGAGTAGTAAGAGGGGCAATTTTGTCCATTAATGTTGTGCGGAGAAAATTGGATGCTGCCCAAAGCAGCTCCCTTTACAAAGCTTTAAGCGCCTTAATTAGTCAGGCATCTAATCAAGTTGATATTTATTTAGTCAAGTTTTGACTAAAATAAATAGTATATTTAAGTAATGATATCATACGAAGATACATAATAAATGACGTACTAATTCTAATAGAGTTGTCAATGGTAATTACCCGACATTTCTAAACTGTTGAATCTTCCTTGGACTATGTTGTCACCAGCTAATGAAGCTAGTTAGGAACTTATTAATTTGTCTGACATGGCTGTTACATCTCTCAAATAATGTAAGATCTGCTGTATATATATACAATTAGCTAGCTATATATATAATGGGCATAAATAATTCATTATTGATTTGTGTTTCATCGATCTTAATATGGTGATATTACTGTTAGAAAACTATGTTAAATATTTCTTATAATATTATCTTTCCAGATTTAAAATTATTTTTAACCTTCGTTTCCACAAAGCTGAATGAAAAAGGAACATCACCATTCTGTTCTGACATTCAACTGTTCAACGTTGAATTCAACTTCTTTGAACGAAAAGGTATCAAGAGCTTAAAGTAGCACTTATTTGATTAACTAGCTAGTACAATTGAGTCGACGAAAATGGTTAAGATAACATGCTTTGCAATTGTACCTAAAAACGCATACAGATCCAGACCATCGGAAGTATCTTTGACATTGATTTTTGGCACATTAGACAACCTTGGATTGCGTGGCCACCAAATTAAGTTCTAACTTCTTTATTTTGGTTGAAGTTTTTAGGTAAAACTAATACTGACAAATTTCATAAAGAATTAAAAAAAGGTGAAACAAAACATCTGCCGAACTCTGTTTTTTTTTATTATTATTTTTTTTGGGACAAAGCCTGTACTGTTCCAGATTTGTTTCCTTGATGCTCCCTAAACCGCTCTCTTATCACAAATGCAGCACTGGAATTTGTTTTATTTGGTGGCAGTGGTGATTCAATTATAACAAACTAAACTTGAGCTATTTGACACTTCTCTTTCGCTAAAGGACGTAACTTTGAAAATAATTAGAAAACTTTTAGTCGTCAAATTCTAAACGGACATACATGGTTTAAATGTCTTCCTTAACTAAAAAAACATTAACATTAGATTTCGTCTATCATTTCTCTTTACGGAAAGAAAGCACATCAAAGGCGCAAAGTGAAACGAAAACGTGAAGAATCAACATGACTTAAATTTTAAAACTGAGGTTACTCGAGCTTTGAGTTAATGCAATTATTACTACATAAACTTCTTAATTAATTGAATCCTCTGTTCAAATTAAACAAATAGAAAAAACAAATCGATGCTTCACAAAACATCGTGCGGCTCGTGCCCGCAGTGCCTACTGCTTCTATGACTTATCATATATATGTCGGTAGAAAAAAGGGAAAACAATAATTTGAATATAGATTGGGTCCCACATATTGAAGTTTAGTCTCTATGGTACTTGCTGGAAGTTTGACTTTGTAAAGTTTTATGCCTAATGTTTGTACTTCTCCAAATGTGAGGAAGAACACCGCAGAAATCGAAATATTTATTTAGAGAGATTGAGATCCAAATTGTAAAAGAGTAAATCTATTTTGTTTTTTTGTTTTTTTTTTCCATTTTGCATGTGGAGATGACGCCGAAATAATTAATTGCATCTCACAACAAAATTGAGTTTTCACATTTCCTAGAATTAAATGTTTAGCATGTGAATTATAGGAATTAAAATACTACTAAAATATTTTAAGTAATTCAGTCTAAAATTAGTGAAGAAAACAAAAGAATAATTAGGAACGTGCACAATATTGGCAACAACAGTACGGTGACAGATGCCACAAATTTCTCTACTAGATCACCATGAAGTTTTTTACTTTTACTGTAGTCAAATTATTTTTACGTACTTCTGCGAATTATTTCTTAAAATTTGATGATACAGCAATACGCTAGTTATCTCATAGTATTTATAAATTTCACTATCTTCTTTATCTTTTTTTAAAAAATAGTATTTTGATATTTTTTACAATGTAAGCAACAACTTGTTCCTTATTACATATCTATATCACGCAAATTACAAACTTTATGAATTATCGAATTATTCACGAATCACGATTATTTTAACTATATATATTAATTAGATTATACGAAGTGTAATCTAAGGACAATTAAAGGGTTGGATATTTCAACAAAATACAAATCCAACGAGGCACGTAGACCTCATATAGAGTCTTCGGTCCATCATCCATTTTACAGCTGTCCATGATCAGCACAGTACTGATATAACGGCGCCCAAAAGGAGAAGACAAGAAGAAGATAAAATCTCTTTCAGTCAAGTTGATTGAAATTTCATGTTTGACATTACCACGTTGGTTGAATGGTTGACATGGACTAGGAACTTTGGTCGAATTCCATTTAGAACCACCTTTGTCAACATAGCCTTTTTGAGTTGTAATTTGTCTGTTTTATCGGGAGAAGAACTGAAGAAGGCCAAAGAACCAAATCACTGAAGTAAGAAAATCATATGGGGAATGAGTTTGGTACATGTTAAATGATTATTGCGATCTACAAATCATACACATATTCGAACACTTCATTTTAATCTTATATACTCTCTGCCTAAGATATAACTCGTACATTTTACATCCAACGTCTCAATATATGTACCACAAAGCCGGTTTATACACGGTAAACCATGCCAACCTCCACGACAGAAGTGTGAGGTAGCCCGAGAGAAACCGATGGCCTACGCGAATTTCTCCTCAAAAACCCATAAATATTAATTGCAGTTCTCTTAAGAACTGACGATGAATCGTGTGCCAACACAATTGTGTGACCGATCACGTATGAAACCCCGTTTTCTTTCTCCTCTACAAGTTCTTGCACCTCGGCCTTCATTTTTTCTCTCTCAAACACCCCTTTGAAAGCCACCCTTTTCTTCCTTTCGTTTTTGGAACCTTCGAGTGCACTTGCTACTTGGTCAGAAATCGTTGCCACCACGATTGAGTTGACGTTTCTTGCCATATTAGCATCTCCTTCTTGTCGAATGAACTCAGCTACTTTCATGAGAAGTTGGGTCTCAAAATTGTGAGAATCTCTCTTTGCATCCTTGTACCCATATCGTACCACACACCTAAAAATATGGTGCTCTGGTGACCCGAGTCTACCAACCACAAATCGCTCACTTAACGGTACCTTTGGGACAATTTGTGTTTCTAGAGAAACAAAAATGAGTATCCGATGGAATGCTGGAAAATTGGTAACAAAATGAGCAAACATTGGGGACACACCATTATTCAGGTTAGAGAAGACAAGGCCGATGCCAGGGACCCGCACCAGGCCAAGGGTGGGGCCCAAGTCCAAGAGGCGGTCAAGCGAGATTTTATTTTGGACCTCGAAATGCTGCTTCTTAAATGTGCCATAATGCCAAGAAGACATGGATAGGAGACAAAGGGAAGATAGGAGAAGTGGGACCCACCCTCCATGGTGCACCTTTGCGAGACATGCTGAGAGGTAAAGAAGCTCAAGGGATCCAAAGGTGAAAACGAAAAGGAGGGCCCACAAGATTGGCCGGTTCCATACAGTTGTTATGATAAAGAACATGAGACAGGTGGTAACGAGCATCACGATGATCACTGCTAGGCCTGTCCAAACCAATGAAAAAAATTAAGGAAAATAATGAAATTAAATTCAGATTAAACTATATAATTGCATCAAAAAATAAATAAACATCATGTTTGCAATAACAATCTAATATGTGAATTAATATCTGAGATCTCATTTTCCATACAACATAGATGATCTATTTATACAGTATACAATGATAATGATTGCAACTGCAACATCTAAATAAGGTATCTTACAAGGAACCGAAGCCCAGCACTTGATTGCATGTTCTTACAATGGTAATACCTAGTAAGGATCATTATTATGTTTTTTGAAGGGTCAATGGTAAGTCTAGCACAATTAAGGAAACCATGTGAAAGGCATATATACTTAATCACAAAATGCCCATATTAGAAATATAAAATACTTCACCATAAGCATTTCCAATCATGTGTGTATCTCTGAAGCCTAGAGTAATGGCCAGGCAGAGTAGCATGAGAAGCCAGTTCACCTCAGGGATGTAAATCTGGCCATATATGCTGTTTGACGTGTGAATTATCTTGACACGTGGGAAGCAGCCGAGTGCTCTGCACTGGCTAATATTTGAGAAAGTTGCTGAGATTATTGCCTGGCTGCCGACAGCTGTAGCGAGGGTAGCTATGATCAAAACCGGCCAGAAGACTACCTCTAATAAGGCAAATAAAGAAAATTAAGAGTAAGTTTTTGTACATTTGAAATTTCCAATTGTTATTTGTTGTTAGCAAGATTATGAATGCAAGGCCATACTTGTATCATTTTATAAAAGAATGCAGAAGGTACATTAATGGACTAGCTCGGTAATGTTGTTTTTTTTACCTAGTAGTCTAGTACTATGGTGAGTCCTTGATCACGCAACTTTTATAAAACAAATATAGCTTTTGTCACAGTATATTTTACAAAATGCATATACTAAATAAAGAAAAACAAATTTAATTTAATATAAAGAACTAAGATATGTATACCAGGTACAGCCATGTAAAAGCTTCTCTCAAGGTCTTCGTGGTGTTTCGAGAGATAAGCAGCTTCTCCCATATATGCCACCACCAGGCATGGATATACCACTGCTGTAAATCCCACCTTTGCCAATCAAGGAATACAAAATTGAATAATTTTAAAACCTTATTCATACAGTCAAAAGAAGTTATAATACAACAAAAATTATAATTGCCATAATAAAAATTAAATTAATACCCTTATTGAGAGCTTTGAAAAATGTCCAAGGTCAGCAAACATTGCCTCAGCACCTGAATCAATCCTCCATTTTAGCATAGAATAAGGAAAGAAGGTGTGAACTTTGCATGTTATTCCATTTATATCAGGAGCTTTTATTTTTTCAAGCTAAATGATGGGCTTGTTCCACACACATGATTTCTATGTTATAATTCGTGGAACACTTCATAAGCACTCTATGTTTTGACAAACATCTAATGTGCATCCAAGATATCAATGAGACAATTTGTCGAATACTTATTAGGCACTCTGATCAACTAGTCAACAAGCACCTTATGTTTGCCCAAAACCATCTGCAATATACATAATATGACCAGTAGAAAACTATAAACCAACATACATTCACCTGATCTCTCAGTTCAACCAGATAAATCATCATAACCATGATTTCAAAAAAATAAAAGGGAATTACCATATGGGGAAACTAGTATACAAGAGAGCATGTAAAAATGCCAGCAGAGGCAAAACAGGAATTTTGCAAATGACGTAGCCTCAAATATCAATCCACTTCTCCAACTAGCATGAGTTCTCAAACAACCATACATGAAAGAAAATAGAGAAATAGAACCTTTCCAGTCAAAATCCTATTGGGCCTTATAGGTCAAATTTGGGCCAGTCCAACTTTGTCATCGGATTTGAACCTACTTATTTTGGAAATATATTGGTATATTCCAGACTTGTAATACTCACCTGTTACACAGAGAACAATCCCTCCAAGGGAACTCCACCCATCTTTTCCAGCTTGTTTAAAGAAATTGTAGATGTAATAGGGTGAAAAGGCTTGAATCACAGAAGGGTTCCACTTCACTATGTTGTAAACACCTATACTGGTAATGCAAGCAAGCCAAGCGATCTGAACAGGTGCAAAGAAGAAGCCAACTCGGCGTGTGCCATAATGCTGAAGCGCAAAGAGAGCAACTAAGATCACACATGCTATAACGACGATAGAATCTGCATGATATGAAAAGATTTATGATCTGACAGAACACATGTAGAATCTGAGAGAACAAATGTACAATCTGCATGTAGTATTGGTAAGGTGTCTACCAGTAGTATCTAGTGGCTCAAGGAGTTTAGGCTTGGATCTTTTGTGCCTTGCTTAACCATTTTATCACTAAAATTTATCACCAAAATGGTAAGTTCATAGCATAGCTGGATTGAAGCCCAAAAAATCAAGCCCGTAAGCATTCGAAGTTTCGAACAAAAGATTACAGCCGGTAATTACAGGAAAGAGCAATAACTTAAATATTAAAATATTTCTAGCATTAAGGAAAAAAAATATATACTTTGATGTAGACCAGGAAACTTAATTTGAAGACCAGACACAGCAGAGAGCACTGGGAACAGGAAATCAAAACAAAATTATTTGAGCCTTGTCAGTATATTAGGAAGAATAACTATAAACATACATATAAATTTCTGATTGTAAAATTTGGCTCCTCTAGGAAAAAGCTTGGCTGTTCTACAGAAGTTCTGGTATTTTATAGTAAATATTTGTGCTGCAAAATCTCACTTTTTAATTTATCCATACCTTCATTTATCTGTAAATCATCATTTGCTTTTTTCTTTCTTTTGTTGCTTGTTGGCCTTTTATGCTTAAGCAAGACTAAAATTTGAGTTCATTTCAAGACTATTAAATGAAAGAGTCTCATTGTTCTACTATAATATTTTTTGTCAAAAAAAATATATATATATACATTTTATATTCTACTACAATATAAAGAGCTGGTTAAGTTGTTTATAATGTTAGTTCTGCCCAGAACCATTCTGACAATGTACTACGGCTATGTTATATGGTAATTCATGTCACAGATCATTAACAGAATTGGTTGGGTAAAATTTTTTTCAATTATTGAAACTAAAATTATATAACTAAACTTATAGAGTAATTGGGTGAATAAAGAAATATAGTCTCCTAATACCAGACATAGTAGGGGTGAAGACGCCATCACCAATAACCATGCTGACACCAAGAAGAGCAAAGATAAAGAGTACAATACGGGATTGCAGATTTCTTTCAACAAAGCTCCTTATTTTTAAACCGGCATTTGATTCTTTGCAATGCACCCCCGGTTTATACTCAAGAGTTGCTTGATGGTTGTATGGCATCTCATAATTTCTTAGGAGCCCCATTTTTGAGTTGCGGCACATCAATGAGTACAGAGCAAATGTACCACCTGACATTATATCAGAATCAAGATTAGCATATGAAAAACAATGACATACAGGTATATACCTCTAAAAAAAAATGAAAAAAAATGACATACAGGTACAACAATAATTATTCACCTGATCAATAGAAAATATTTGAAAAAAAATGACACACTGGTGTAGCTTTCTATACCAACACAAGTATTTGAAAATAATAACAACACTAAATACTAATTATCATTGACTGGTGTTGCTTTCTGTATCGACACAAGTACTAATATTGGACAAATATCAACACAGAAATCTTTGTTATGAAACTAGCATGGGTACTGGGTTTGGCAGTTCTGCACCTAACATTGATAACATGCCTACTGTGGCATTTTGTCGAACACTTAATAGCTCCAACCAAAAAAAATAAATAAATAAAGGAGAAACAACTATTTAACAAACACTATTTGTGCACTGAAAGGGCACTACCAACAAGGCAACAACTATGCACACAATGTGCTTACACAATATAAGCATATAGAAAGAAAAAAAATAAAGCAAGAGAATCCTAATAGTAATTAATTTTTAGCTGCGTGTACTCCATAACCAGATCTCACACGGGAGAGTACAATTGTACAAAATACAATATATGAACATAACAATATCGATCCAACTTTGTCCCAAACTTGTAAACTACTCTCTCCTCACAATGGCGTTTCCCACTCTTATGAGACGCATCATCTCTTTCACACACACGAGAAAAGAATAGGTGGACCAATATAACTTTAAACCTCAGTATCAGTATTGGGTTGTATTGGGTTTGTCCAATTTGGGCCCAAGAACCCAAAATTAGGATTTTGTAACAGCAAGCATTCTTTTTGTTTTGTTCTGTTTTGCTCTTTTCTGGAACAAATTGACTTTCAAAGGGGACATATCAAAAAAATGGGTATGAACTTAAAAAGGTTTTTTAGTTTGTTCACCATTATATCCACATTAGAACAAGCACACTACATTTTGGGATAGACATACAAGCATGATAGCACTATTCACCACAGGGATTATGCAGTTTGTGTAACCCGTGGAGGCATTTACTTTGGCTGTTGTTTTCAACCATCGGTGTCAAATTCCCATGAGATCTGAACAAGTTGACCTAATTTAATTCATATTTAATAAGGTGAAACAGATGAAAGGGATGGAGGGAGATGTCGTGTACGAATAGTGATGATTGTTTATCTTTCCAAGGGTGAGAAAAATAAATCCAAAACTTTCGGAAAAAAAAACAAAAATTCAATTGACCTCGCTGCAGGTTGATGCTGATTCGAGATCTCTTTTCATGTTGGAACTTGGATGTGTGTCAAAATTCCAACTCCTGTTCCAGGACCCGGTTCAATCTTAAAAAAACTTTAAAAAATATTACCAACTTATAGATTCCAATACCAACCTAGCTAATTTATTGACTCTCCTAATTTCATCATATTTGGCTGGGAAACAAAAAAAGTATATGCAAGCTGCACAGGTGCACCATGCATGCTGTTTAGATAACAGTAATGGAATTGGAGCCATTGGAAGCATGACGCATTTGCTGTAAATTACTATAGAAGACTCATAATATGAATCAAAATTTCCAGAAATTACTTTTATAAACACAAAAATATTGAAAAGAAAAAGAATTAAACATAACAAATTAAACACGACGTCACAAACAAGACAACCTTGCAACTCTAAAAATATAAAAGTGGCCAATAAATTTGAACATATACGGATATACCTTCTCCATTGTCATCTGCTGTCAAAACGAAAACTATGTATTTCAGTAGGGGAAGAAGTGTGAGCGTCCAAATTACCAACGAAAGAACCCCGAGTATCTCAGCATCTTCTTCATGGAGGCGTAGCCGACCAGAAAACGTGCTTTTGTATACATACACTGGTGAAGTGCATAGGTCGCCATACACTATACCGAAGCTCTGATATGCTAGAAGTAGGGTTTCTTTAGAGAAACTCTGCAAATGGAGGGGAAAAAAAATAAATGCGACATATATGTACTTTTGGTTTCTCCTACCTCTTGTTGTCCATAACAACCAATAAAACAATAATAATATCCCTTTGAAGCATGCAAGATGATAAATATACTTATGACTTTTTCAATTTTTTGTTGTCACTATATTTTAAAAATTTCATTTGTAATTTAGTTTTGTCAAAAAAATGCATGTACGAATTAATTAGAAGATGGAAAAGCGCACAGTTATTATGTTCTCGTTCATGTTTCTCCATTACAAGTTTATAACCTAGATACTTAATTTCTCTTCTCAAGATTGAACTATGCTATGCATTAACGATTAACCAACGAGAGAGAGATCAAATTAAGGTAAAGAGAAGCTTTAATTTATATCTGCTTCGTGAAAAGAAAAAAAAAGAACAACAGGTCCCTAATTGGGAAATAAATGAGAATGCACTAATAATTTTTGGAAAAAGAAAAGTTAGCATTTGACAAGATTAACCCTTCTCTATTAATGCTATGTTTGATACATTGTTACGTTATTTGATCAACTTGAGCTTTCTGATTATCATTAAACTAGTTTTTCTTCTTCTTATTATTGCTTTTAGGAATGCATGGTATGCTTACGTACACTACGCTTAGAATTCATTTTATGGGCCCATATAATTTCCACTTTTACACTTAAAGAGGTAAACACGTATGGTTCACAAAAAGAGCATCATTGTAACAATAGTAGGCATGACTCATGTAGAACTACTTTGTAATATGTAGCAAGTATGAAAGCTTCGTAGTGGAGAATTCTCTAATAGTCATTAATTGGAACTATTTATCACCTCATTGAAAGAGAGAGGAACTATTTAATTTGAGAAGACTCATGGGAACCACAAAATAATTTTCTAAATCTCTACAATGCAATATATGAACAGAAGTTTCTCCATGAAATAAAAATGGAGTAAATTAATCTTTGAACAAAGAAAATGTCAAAACTAGATAAAAAGAAAACAAAGCTCACCCAGGAACGACTTTTGGACGAGCGAACTCCAGATGACTCTGTCTCCATTTCCGTTCTTGTAATATTGCTCAGTAGATGTCCAATGAAACCCTAATTATTGGTTCACAAAATTTAAGTGGAATAGAGGTAGAAACTCTTGAAAGAAAGAGAAACAGAGAAAAGGGACTGAAAACAAGAGTTTCTGTTGATCGGTCGAGAAGGATAAGATGACAGTTATAACTGAGGAAAATCGTGCCTCTAGATGCTGGAGCCTGTGGAGAGAGAGAGAGAGAGAGAGAGAGAGAGAGAGAGGCGCCAAACTTAATTGTAATACGTTTCAGTTTGTAAGAGATTAATTCTGCTATACACTCACGCTTTGTCTCCAGAATTTTGATACCGAACCATCTGTCACTTTCATTGAGAGGAAAATAAATAGTTTACAGTCCTTTCAGACATTTTTATGTTGAATTAAAGACACCATTTCATAATATATATCTAATCCTTTTGTATGTGTACGAATTATATAATATAAATTAAATATTCATACTTCAACAATAAGTCCAAACTGTTGGAATATTTAATATGTGGCCTATGATAATTAATGTGTGAGCCAAGTTCATCTAAGATAATTAACTAAAGGGTGCATCATAATTTGATGGAAATTCTGATGGACCAGATTCATTGTACTTGATCTCTTTAGTTGCCTCAGCATTAAATACTCTATAATCTGAAATTTTAAGGTATCATTTTCCCATAATTCTGCCATTAAGAAATTTCAGTAAAGAAAAGAGAAAAACGCCATTGTTGACCATCATTATGACTGAGGAAAACTCAAAGAAGATCAATACTAACGCTTCCGCCTAATGACTAACGATTTCTGCTCTTCAATTTGGATACGGAGCAGATATGATAGAAGATGAGTCGTGCATGGCTTGCGGGTTTCAACTTCATCCACTCAACACTCGATTTCGATTAGCGATGGCACGAGGTATTTTACGATTCCTGGTTAATTCCGCATTCTAGAATCGTTGTTGCTCTTACAGTTGGTATCAGAGCGGGTTATACCGCTAGATTGCCTTTATTGAAATAGAATTTCATAACGGTTAAACAGAAATTCTGTTGTAAGTGTTGAGTGGATTGAGTTTTGTCTGATTTTCTTAAATATCTGAATTCGTGGATCATTATCTCAAGATCCGCTTATCCGATTTGAGTGAGGTTTTCGGAATTGGAAAGATCTCTGGGTCTACTTTCCAAAGAGACCAACATCTTGAAAATCAAGCGGGTGCACAGGGAGATAATCAATTCGCAATCACAAGAGGTCAGAATGTCAGGGTTCTGAAATTTCTGACCTTTCAGTAGTACGGGACATTTTTCTCTTAATTGGTAATTCGGATTTGCATTAAATTTTACAGGAATGTAGATATTTCATATATCTTTCCATAGAATGTAAATTTGTAAAGTTCCAATAAAGTATCAGTGAGAAATGCTGTCTGCAAGTAAAGTCTGTCTGACAGTTTGTCGATTTTTTGTCTGGGATAGTCTGTTTTTCGAGGGCTATACCTTTTGATCTATAAACTTGTTTTTGATGAAACTTATGTCACTGGAAAGATCTTTGAATCTAGTTTCCAGGATGATCAAGAACACAGAAAACGGATGATTATAGAGAAAGTTATCGTCAGATTACCAGAGAGTGTTCAGGCTGTCTGAAAGTTTTTGGATGAACTCTGGTCGCACCTTTTCGTGTAGGACGACCCGTCCTGGGTTTGGAACGACCCGTTCCAACAAAGTGTGGTCCAGAAATGATTTTTATGACAAAATTAAGGTACAATCAGACATATTATGGTTCTCTCTTGTCAATTGAACCTTTTAGATTACTTAATTATTATGTAAATCTATAGAATAGTCACAAATTTGTTCAGAATACTGAATTTGTATATAGATGGTTGGCATCTTTATTGAAGGTTGGTTAGTCAATAGTGATATGCTTGAATATATTGTAGTAGTAAAGTTATGCATATGAATAATTTAAACCATACTAAGTTACTCATACTAAGTTACTTTTAATAATTTGGTCATTATCAATTTTAATAACTTTAATTGTAATTATCATTTTATTAAAAGAAAGTGTGTGATATTTTATTTATATATATCACAATAAAGCTTTACATTTAATAAATTATGATTGTCAATTTTAACAACTTTAATTGTCATTGTAGTTTATTAAGTGAAATTTTATTATTATTAATTCAATTTGTTTCTGCCCAACGGTGATGCAAATTGATTTCATGGAACAACTATTTTGTCAAAATTGAAATTTTTAAATATTAATTTCAGTTTAATTAAGTATCATTCCTCATAGTTGTTTATTTATATTATGTTATTTGTGATATTTTAGTTTACATATCACTATGATGTTTATATTTAATAAATATTAAGGATGTCAATTTGAACAACTTTAATTGACATTTTAGTTTATTAAATAGAATTGTCTCATAAACTTCAATTTATTTCTGTCCAACGATGATATAAATTGAAAATGTGAAGAACTTTATGTTAAAACTGAAATATTATTTGGCGTTTTTATTATTCATTTCAGTTTAATTTTATTTTGCTATGTGAATATTAGTCGACTATTAACCACCTTATTTTTCCTGAATTTAACAACATTGAATAAAACTAATTTTTCCAACTTGGAAAGAATGAACTGAGATTTGTCTTGGTAATTTAGAACTGGACCAGACATTATGATTAGCCTTTTGTTGCTACTACGAATAAAAGTAGTAATAATGAAATACTAATTTTGCTAAATTATATCTCAAATTTGATGATATCAAGTTTGGATTTAAAGAAAATATTATAAATCAATGTATATATCTCAGGGTTAGTGGGAGTAATTTATCATTCTCATTTTGTTCGTGGATGATATTTTATTAGTCAATAAGAAATTCACTTTCGGTTATTTATTTGTGCTTGTATATATAATGATTAATTTTATGGAAGAGTGCTGAGCAGTTTATAATGTCATCTTCCACTATGCAAGCAGAATTTTTGTGGCATTTTGTAAGGTCACCTATCTTATTTTTGTAATAACGCGACTGCTATTTTGTCTTTTAATAACAACAAATTAAGTAACATGTCTAATGGATTGACATTAAATATCTTGTTGTTAAATACAAAGTCAAAGATATGACAATACAAATACAACATATTAATTGAGAATTATGTGATGAAGGTTTATTACCTAGGAATCAAATAAATTTGTAACCTATAGCTAACCTCACTAATCGTTCAGAATATAGCTTTAGGGTCGAACCCAAGGGACGGATCTATGAATACTGGACTTATCTTTTCTTAAAATCTAGATGGAAATATTTTATGGGATTTTGAGTAATGTAAAATTAAATAGTGCTCAAATTGTAAACAGTTTTGGTTGATTTTTTTTAGACTTGGAATAAAACAATTAAACTAAAGTTAAAGCAAAGTACTAAAGGTAAAGTCTTTTGGGTTTTAATCAGATAATAAAGTGTCCTAGGAGTCGGGTTTCAATTATATTTGGTTGCCTAAACTCCAAAGTCGAACACTGTCGTGCTAAACTTGGTGTTTAAACTACGGTCGCCACTCTGCTCGGTCCGAACAAGGTCTCACTCGGTCCGAGCAGAAGACAAAAGTGAGTTTATTTGGTTTATTATACTAAGTTATGCTTCAAGTCAGGGTTTATTGGTCAAACCTAGTTGTTCTAAGCCTCAGCTTTCGCTTGTTGGTGCAGATACTGGTTCGATCACAATCTAACCTAATTAATTTAATCGATTCACAACTTTTGGTATAGAGTTCGACGAATTAAACTTATTTAAAGGAGTTCATAGGGATATTTAGAAGTCTTTTGAACTATTCTAAAAACTACACTTTTGGTGTTAGCTAACTTCCCCTTTCGGATCAACAATTTACCCCAAGTACTTAAATCAATTCAACTTGTTTATCCTAACTTAGACCTACTAGATGCAGCTGTTCAACTAGAGGGTAATTAGTGATTCAACAAGTGGTTTAATTTAAGCAATCAATACAATTCTCAATAAACAAATCTCAAAGCATAATATAACATAACAAGTCAAACAAACATCATCCCAACATAAAGGTAATCCCCTAATCCTAAGACTACATAGATAATTAGCCTAACATAGTAGCAAAACACATAATAAACAGTATATAAAGATAGAGATACAAGCCCATCAAATCGTAAGAGAAAATCATAAAGAAGTACAAAACAAATACTCCTTTATGATCAATCCAAGGACCCAATAGGCAAGGGGTGCTGCTGGGTGGTAAAATCGTCTCTCCACTACTGCCGTCGTCTTCTAGAATCAAATCCTAATGATCTCCAATGGATAAAGAGCACAAAAGAGCCTTTGGAAAGTGGGAATCTAGGGTAGCCGTCCCCCCTCATCCTAGGCGTGCCCTAGGTATATATAGATGTTCCCAGGTGTATACAGAGAAGGTTTGGACGCCAAGGCAAGAAAGAATACCAAAAAATCCAATTTCCATGTTGAAAAACATTCCAAACTTGCTATGGCGGTCGTCTGCTCGGACCGAATGACACCTTGGTCGGACCGAGTGGAGTATAAGGAAAGTGGCATGGCGGCTGTGTGCCAATCGGACCGAGTGAAATGCTGTTTGGACCGAGCAGAGTGCTGAGAAATGCCTCCTATGCTAGGAATGAGTCGTCTAGCATGCAGAAAACACCGGGAATCCATCGAAATACTCCGTAATCACCAGAAATCACTAAAACCTGTACATAGAGAAGAGAAGAAACGACGGCAGAGCCAAATCCTGGGAAAAACACGACAATTCATAAGTATTTCGTTGGTTCGAGTCAATTTTAAGTGCCAAGTACGGTCTAAATGATGATAAATATTGACTATGTCATTATGTTAACTAATTCTCTCAATAAATTATAACCACCCATTTTTGTCGGCACGGGTCTGGTTGCTAATTATGATTTTGTTGTATTGAATTATGTATTAAGTTATGATGTGAAGCTTCAAATTATGAGTTTGACTTTGAATTATGAAATTTGCTTATTTCTTATGTTGCGCATTATGTTTAATTTAAGCAAATTTACTTAAGTGGATCGAATGAATTATATTAACCATTTGTTGGAAAGAATACCAATGCTATAATTAGTGGGGGTCAAATAACATTAATAGTTATTTTGATTGTATTAGTTTAGTTTGGTATTTCTAACTGAACAAGGTTTAAGATGTTGGCCAATTTTGAATTTGTGCTTAATTATGATGTTTTCAGCATAGGCCAAGTGGGAGAATGTTGGAATATATAATATGTGGCCTATGATAATTAATGTGTGAGCCAAGTTCATCTAAGATAATTAACTAAAGGGTGCATCATAATTTGATGGAAATTCTGATGGACCAGATTCATTGTACTTGATCCCTTTAGTTGCCTCAGCATTAAATACTCTATAATCTGAAATTTTAAGGTATCATTTTCCCATAATTCTGCCATTAAGAAATTTCAGTAAAGAAAAGAGAAAAACGCCATTGTTGACCATCATTATGGCTGAGGAAAACTCAAATAAGATCAATACTAACGCTTCCGCCTAATGACTAACGATTTCTGCTCTTCAATTTGGATACGGAGCAGATATGATAGAAGAGGAGTCGTGCATGGCTTGCGGGTTTCAACTTCATCCACTCAACACTCGATTTCGATTAGCGATGGCACGAGGTATTTTACGATTCCTGGTTAATTCCGCATTCTAGAATCGTTGTTGCTCTTACACAAACATCATTTTCTATTTGACAAAACATAATTTATTTGTTTTGCGCTCTGAAAAGCAAAGAAAAAGACTTCAATATTGCACGGCAAAAATCATTTCTGTGGTGGGTCAATATAATGCATATCCCGTTACGACTTTTGCAATGACGCATTGGTCATGCCCATATTAGACATGCCAAAAGTGACACAATCACTTCTTATATATTTATGGAGAACATATATTTTTTTCTTAGAAAAAAGAGGGGATTAAATTTCTCAGTTTCTACCATTTAAAAGGAATTTTGTTGAATTTTGAATGTACATTCTTCATTTCAATGTCTTTAGCTACAAATTAAGATCAAAGACTGATTCTTTTAACTGGCTCGACAAAAAATCTTAGTGATCAGTTGGCAATGATAGAAACAACAGTAGAATTTCATCCAAATCCCACATTGTTTGAGTTGACACATAACCATCAAGATTTATGTGATCGTGATTGTTTGATTTGAGACAATTGGAGATCTCCATATGTTTTCGATCCCAACAATATCTATAGCTCTATTTTGGAAATTCAATTGCCTAGTGAGGCCTAATATGACAAGCATCAAGAACACATGTTATGAAAAGCACGCCGACCTAAGACCCGAATTGTATGCCAATTCCATGGAACTATGGCAACTCGCGACGGTGACAAAAACTTGACAATAAGGTTATATGTCTCTTTTAGATTGCAACATATATATCACATCAGTTTTCCCAATATTTTCTCCTTCAAGTTGGTTTACCATGACATATATCTGCATAATTACTTTTGTGATCTGACAAAAAAACTAACTAAAACCCCCCACAGTCAAATTATGTCCCATCAATTATGATTTACCAACTCAAAGTCTTAATGAATAAATAAGTGCCTTTCACTTCTGACGAGAGATAGTTGAACTTCATATATGCCAGTACAAGCTAGTATGTATGTCAAATGATAGTAGCTTACTATTGCGCAAGGGCTAATAGCTAGCCTCTATTTTTAAAATTTTTAGTTTTATTTTACTTTTTTTTTTTTGAACACCCTCTTTTTTTCTTTTGTTGTTTTTGTTTTTTTTTTTTTAAGAAAGAGAGAGGTTTTTGCCATCCAACTTTTTTGAAATTAAAGGTACATGCGGGACTTGAACCCTTAACCTCATGGAGGCCAGCCTAATGCTCTTACCACTGAGCTACTAGACCACATGCGTTTTGAACACCCTCTTAGTAGTCATGGAGACTTTTCTCACAAACATTCGGAGCCTCTAAAATATTTTCACTAAATTTCACTAATAGTATAATTAATAGTGAATTTGGATTGCGTGAGAATATAACTAAAATTAATTATTTCTAAATAGTTACAAATAAACTCGTTTGAATAGTGTTATTTATATTTGATTATGATTCGTATAAATTTTAAATTTGAAATTTTTTTTATCATTTTTTTAGTTTGGTTTAAATTTTTATTGTGAATAACCTTTTAATATGGATAATAAAATGATCCAAACCAAGTAGGATTAAAAATTTATTCTAAATTATTTGGGGACTTAAAAATAACACTCTTGATCTAATTCCTCAACAGCATAATTATTACTTTTTTTTTAACGAATATTTAACTATAAACTGCCTTGCAATAAACTTAGGAAAGAGGGAAGAAAAAAACAAATCAACGACTAACCTTTGACAACATAATTTACTTGTTAATTTATGGTAGAAGCAGACTTTGAACCGTAATTTGTCTGGGACGTCATTGGGAATTAATTTGCCAATTCAACATAATTATTTTCTTTCTTTTAAAAAAGAAAGAAATACGGTTCTTTATCCCTCCCTCCCAAATTTAAACAACTAAACTTGAACTACTTGAATTTAAATGGAAAAAAGAGTCAAAACCAATATCAACGAATACGCCATCAGCCTGGTAAAATGCAAAGTTTTTTTTATTATTTTCGTTGATATTGGAATATGTTATTGCTAACATTTATGTAATAATCCTCCCCAGCCTCACCTTCCTCGTTTAATACTCTTGAGAATAATCTAAAGTAGCACATGTTGAAAGGACTTGGAGCTAGCAACTTCTAATAAGAATGTTCTAGAATACTAACGTTCACTGGTTCAAGTATTTTATTTTCCGAGCAAAACACATTTGCATATTAACTTTATATACACTGCGAAGTTATAATATTCGGTTGAATATAACGCAATTGATAGTTAGGCATGTTGATTTTACAGTTTAATTATTGAACAAGTAAATAAATAATAATCAAATAGAATGTTTCTATCAATCCTTTTTCTTTCGCAAATTTTCCGGGAGTAATGGAAAAAGGTTGACCTCTTCAGTATTAAGTATGTATATTTTTTTGGGTCCATTTTCACTCTTAAAATAATTATAATTGCAATGACATTTTTGTTTCAAAGTTCTATTAACTGCATTTTATTTTAAAATAAATGCATTCATAAGAATATCTAAATGACTAAATCTAAATGAAAGGGCAAGGGCGGATCACATTGAAGCAAGCTCAAGCACTTAGCACTTGTATGGTTTTTGAAAAAAAATAAAGCCTGGTACATAGATATTGGGCCGTGCCTGGGCTCTGATCCATAAATAGTTGGGCTTGGCCTGAAGTTAATTATTTTATCAGCTCCGTATTTGAATCCAGAAATTGATTACTGCCATCTGCAGTGTTGTCATCCCTACCATCGGCCATCGCTAATATAAAGTGAACATATACAGCAAACAAAGTAAATATATAGACGATCTAAGTGAACATATACAAATAAATAAGTTCAATGAAAATAAATTGAATGTGCATGTAAACTTCTGAACAAGTGATGACAACACTTATTTGTTTGTAAGTGCTCACTTAGATTCATCTATATGTTCATCTTATTTGCTGTATATGTTCACTCTGTATTTAGCGATGGCAGAGATGACAAAATTGCGATGACAGTTATCATTCCTGTTTGAATCCACAGATCAGCAGATGGCAAATCCATCAATCCAGATACAATTCCTCTTTGAATCTGCACAGGAAGAGAATTGATTGGGTATAAATTGCACATTCGAGGATATAGTTTTTTTTTTTTTTTCCTCTGTTCTCATTCGTAGCCCCCTTTTCTCTGTTCATCTCCACTCTCCAGATCTCCTCAGTCTTCTTGACTTCTTCTCTCCGGACCAAGGTAGGAAACGAATTAGCGAAGTAAACAAAGCCACGTCGGCACCTCTGTTCTCTGCACTACCAACGTAAATTTCCCTTAATACCTTCTAATTAACCACTTGCAAAATTTGAATCTCGAAAAATTACAATACTACCCACCGAAGTACCATTAATGATCTCAAATGTTGTAGATAAATTTGATAGTATTGTAAAATAAGGATCTCACATTATAGCCATGATGTCATGTAATGGATTGTTAATTGTATTGGAAAATTAATATTAGATTATATACATTTTTTTTGCTTAATAGAAATTCATAGAAGGTAAAGATAAAAAAAAATGATGTATCTTTTATAGTACAATTATACATACTTAAAATGAAACTCGGAAGTTCTAAATGCATGTATTCGCAGAAAGCAGTTGAACTGTTGAACACATAAATTTTGCCTCTTGTTTTAAAAGCGTTTAGAATTATAGATAATTAATGACTTTTAAACGTTTTTAAAACAAAAGGAGGTTTGCCTCCTTGCATTTAGTATATGATTGGTAGCTTTGCACAAATTACAGATAATTAATTAATGGTACAGGGAATATTACACTTGTAGATAATTAATGTTGAGGATCCACGAATAGATAATTAATGGTGAGGATCCACAAGTTACTGATATACTGAATACTGATACTATCAGCTAGCTAGCTTTTATATATGTTCTATCATCTTTCTTTCATTAGTCTTATGAATTAAATTAAGACATGAACCTCACAACACAGCTTTGCCTTGGGACAACTATCAGACAAGCTCAGTGTGTGTTATAATTAATATTATTAATTATAATTTATATGGCCTATATTATTAATTTAAACCAAGTTCATTTAGATAAATATTCTAAAGGGTGCATCAGATTTTGATGGAAAATCTGATGGACCATATTCAATTAATCAAGATCCCCTTAATTGCCTTAGTTATATATACTCATTTCTGTAATTAAGTGGCACCCTCTCATTTTTTTTTCGCCAAATAAAAGAAGAAACAGAAAGAGTAAAAACGCCAATTTTGTGCCATCATTTTGGACTAAGGAAAATTAAGGAAGATTTGATTTTCGCCTAACGCCATGTCTTCCCTACAGAATTGTAAGTTCTAACTTATTATAATTTACTGATTTTATATGAAATATGTTGATTCTAGGATGTTGATTAGAAATATTATTATGAATTAATATTTTACGTCTATCATTTTGGTATCAGAGCAGTCGTATTTTCGTATAAAATACAGTATAAAGTAATTTTCGAATTTACAGAAATTTACAAAATTAATTTCGCATTTTTTCTCTGTTCAATTTCCTGTAGTTATTTCTGTGTGCAAACTTTGGATATGTATATCTTATCCCCTTTATTTATTTGCTCCATTGAAAATTGAGTCACGTGCGCACAAATACAAACGGGAAGAGAAGAGATGTAATTTACTTGTAGTTTTTCTCAATGAGGATTGGATACAACTATGTTGTACAATAATAAGTTTCCACTACTATCACAACCATTAATTGCTGCAACCGTTCGCCAAGTTGCTTAAAAGGCTCGGATATAGTAAGGACCAATTCTTTTATGCCTGGTTTGTACAGGATCAAGACTAATAAAATGTTGCCTTTCCTCTTACGCGTTATTTCTATTTTTCTGGTCCCACGATCTCGTCCAATTATAGCGATTCTATTTATTAATCTTAACTTATTAGTCAAGGACTTAAGAAGGTTCACGTGGAATGTGTCAAGGCCTTGGTCTTTTGATCCGTACAAAATACAGAAAAGGAAAATTAATATTTTCTTTATTAAAGGGCCTTCTTATTTGAATCTTATTTATATTTCAATAAACCGTATATAATTTTTCTATGGTTATTGTTATATGATATTTTTAATACATATGTACATATATATATTAAACGACCCAACGGAAGTTTATTATATAAAAATTATTTTCATATAAATTTACTTTTAATAATTGGTCGTTATCAATTTTATCAACTTTAATTGTGACTGCCATTTTATTAAAAAGAACTATGTTTTACATTATGTCTCTTGTATTACGCTTATGTTTTACATTTAATAAATTATAAATGTCAATTTTATCAACTTTAATTGTCAAGTATAATTTATTAAATGAATTTCGTCTTATGTTTTCAATTTATTTCTGCCCAACGGTGATATGAATTAATTTTAATGGATCGATCAACTATTAAACCTGAAATATTAATTGGCATTTTACTATTTCAGATTAATTAATTATTAGTCCCCTAATTATAGTTGATCTAATTTATTTAATTTTATATGTTTGTGGATTTTAGTTAATAGTAAGCATTTTATTTGTCATGATGAATTTGCAGCATTGAACAATATTAGTACTCAAATGTCTGGAATACCATTGTTGAATGGAACTAATTTTTCAACTTGGAAAGAGCAACTCGAGATCTGTCTTGGTGTTCTTGAAATGGACCAAGCATTACGTATGGATAAACCTGAGAAACCAAAAGATGATGCTGCAGATGAAGCAAAAACTGCTTATGCAAAATGGGAGCGTTCTAATCGCATGTCTCTCATGATTATGAAAAGCACCATTTCTTTGGCGATTCGGAGAGGCATTCCTGAAAAGAATATTGCTGGTGAACTTTTTACTGCTAAAGAAATTTTAGCCTCAGTTGAGGAGCAGTTTAAGAGTACATCAAAGGCTAATGCAAGTGCTCTCATAATGAAAATGCTCACTACCAAGTATAATGGGACTAGCGGTGTACGTGAACATATCATGATGATGAATGATATGGCCGCAAAATTAAATGGCATGGACATGGCAATTTCTGAAGGATTTTTGGTTCATTTCATTATGACTTCTCTTCCTGCTCAGTTTGGTCCTTTCAAGATCAATTATAACACGCAGAAAGAGAAGTGGAAAATGAGCGAATTGATTGCCATGTGTGTTGAAGAAGAAGAAAGGCTTAAGACTGAAAAACCAGACTTTGCACATGCTGCCATTGAAAGTCCAAAACAGAAAAAGAACAATGGTAAAGGAAAGAATAAGAATGATGATAGTCTTGGTGTTAACAAAGCAAGTACATCTGGTACAAAACGTGTTTTTAAGTGCAATCACTGCAAGAAACCTGGACACGTAAGGAAGGAGTGTACCAAGTTCAGAGCGTGACTTGCCAAGAAGGGTAATGATTTTAATTACATGATTTGTGAGTCTCTTTTAATTGATGTTCCCTTAAATACGTAGTGGGTTGACACTGGTGCCTCTGTGCACATTACAAACTCATTGCAGGGATTCCTTTCCGTGAGGATGCTGGAAAAGGGAACAAGGAAGCTTAAAGTAGCCAATGGATTAGAGACTGAAGTGGAGGCCGTAGGAACTCTTCGTTTAGTATTGAAGAGTGGCTTTATTCTCTATTTGCATGATGTAGTTTATATTCCTAGTGTTATTAGGAATTTAATTTCTGTTTCTAGACTTGATGCTTGTGGTTTTATGTTTCAGTTTGGAAATAATGAGTTGAGACTATATCATAACTCTAAGTTTGTTGGTTCTGGATTATTATGTGATAATCTATATAAATTATGTTTGGATTCTTCCTTTTCTGATTCTTTATTATCCCTGAATGTTAATTGTGTTGATCATAAACGTGGCACAAAGAGAAATCGTGATGTTGGATATTCTTCCAAATTATGGCATCGCAGATTGGGTCATATTTCAAGAGATAGAATGCAACGTCTCATTAAAAATGAAATTCTCCCAACATTAGATTTTTCTGATTTTGAAAATTGTGTTGAATGTGTTAAGGGAAAATTTGTTAAGAAAAATAAGAAAGGAGCCACTCGAAGTGGGGGACTATTGGAATTAATTCACACCGATATATGCGGTCCTTTTCCCACTCCGAGTCTCAACGGACACAAATCATTCATTACTTTTATTGATGATTACTCACGCTATGCTTATGTGTTCTTAATTTCTGAAAAATCTGAGGCACTAGACAAATTTAAGATTTTTAAGGTTGAAGTTGAAAATCAACATAATCTAAAAATTAAAGTAGTGCGATCAGATAGAGGCGGTGAGTATTATGGTAGGCACACTGACTTGGGTCAAAGTCCAGGTCCATTTGTTTTGTTTCTTCAAGAAAGTGGTATTGTTCATCAATTCTCTATGCCGGGTGATCCTCGACAAAATGGAGTGGCTGAAAGGCGTAATCGTACGTTAATGGATATGGTACCAAGTATGATATGCAATACCACTTTACCAGAATTTTTGTGGTCTGAGGCTTTAAAAACAGCAACACATGTTCTCAATCGAGTTCCTAGTAAATATGTTCCAGCAACATCTTATGAATTGTGGACTGGAAGAAAACCACAACTAGGATACTTACGTGTGTGGGGTTGTCCTGCTGAAGCAAAAGTCTACAATCCACAAATTAAGAAACTGGATTCCAAAACCGTCAGTTGTTCTTTCATAGGATATCCAGAGAGGTCCAAAGGTTTTAGATTTTATTGTCCCTCGCATACCACTAGAATAGTTGAGACAAGACATGCAGTATTTTTTGAAAATGGCAACATTAGTGGGAGTAATGAAAAACGAACTATAAACCTCGATGAAGAAGTTCGAATTTATGTTCCAACTTCGGTCATTTCAGAGGCTACAAGTTCTGTTTCTCCTTTATCACTAAATGAAGGTACTAATGTTAGTAATGTTCCTAACAATGAAGAGGTACCTTTGCTGCGACAAGAACCTTTACGCAAGTCGCAAAGGGAACGAAAATCTGCAATACCTGATGATTATATTGTATACCTTACGGAAGAAGGTGGTGATATAGGTCATGGAGATGATCCTATCTCCTTCAAGGACGCCATGAAAAGTGATAAGTCATCTCAGTGGCTGGAAGCCATGAATGATGAGATGAACTCAATGCAACAAAATGATGTTTGGGATCTTGTTGAGTTACCTAAAGGTGTTAAACCTGTAGGATGTAAATGGGTTTACAAAACTAAAACCGATTCTCATGGTAACTTCGAAAGATACAAGGCCCGACTGGTTGCTAAAGGCTTTACGCAACAAGAAGGTATACATTATGATAATACTTTTTCTCCTGTCTCAAAGAAAGATTCATTAAGAATTGTTTTAGCTCTTGTAGCTCATTATGATCTCGAGTTGCATCAAATGGACGTGAAAACCGCATTCCTTAATGGTGACTTGCATGAAGAAATTTTCATGAAACAACCTGAAGGTTTTGTTGTCAAAGGCAAGGAACATATGGGTTGCCGGTTGAAGCGATCAATTTATGGGTTAAAGCAAGCTTCAAGACAGTGGTATCTCAAGTTTGATGAGGTCATAACAGAATTTGGATTTCAAGAAAACACTTTTGATCAATGCATATATCTCAAGGTTAGTGGGAGCATATTTATCATTCTTGTTTTGTATGTGGATGACATTTTGTTAGCAAGCAGTGATTTAGACATGTTGTACGAGACAAAACGCTTTCTTTCAAAGAAATTTGAAATGAAAGATCTTGGTGAAGCCTCTTATGTCATAGGCATTGAAATTCACCGTGATCGGTCTCGTGGTCTCTTAGGTTTATCACAAAAGGCATATATCGAGAAAATGCTTAAGCGCTATAACATGCAAAATTGTTCTCCAAGTGGTGCTCCCATTTTCAAAGGTGACAAATTCAGCAAGACTCAATGTCCCAAAACTGAATCAGAACGTAAGCAAATGGAAAAGAATGAGTATGCTTCGGTTGTTGGAAGCTTAATGTATGCTCAAGTTTGCACACGTTCTGATATTGCATTTGTAGTTGGCATGCTCGGCCGATATCAATCAAATCCAGGACTGGATCATTGGCGAGCTGCTAAGAAAGTCTTACGCTATTTGCAAGGGACTAAAGACTACATGCTTACTTACAGAAAGTCCGATAACCTTGAGGTCATTGGTTATTCAGATTCGGATTTTGCTGGATGTGTAGACACAAAGAAATCCACATCAGGATACGTATTCATGCTTGCAGGGGGACCAATTTTATGGAAGAGTGCCAAACAGTCCTTAGTTGCATCTTCCACTATGCAAGCAGAATTTGTGGCGTGTTTTGAAGCCACTGGTCAAGCAGTTTGGTTGAAGAATTTCATATCTGAACTTCAAGTCATTGAAACTATAGCAAGACCACTCATGATATTTTGTGATAATGAGGCTGCTGTTTTCTTCTCTAAAAACAAGTCCAGCGGTGCTACTAAATGGATTGACATCAAATATCTTGTTGTTAGACAGAAAATTAAGGATAATGTTATTGTCATACAACACATCAATACAAGATCTATGTTAGCTGATTCTCTAAAAAAAGCACTACCACCTACTCTTTTCAAAGAGCATGTAGCCGGCATGGATTTGGTTAGTGACTTGTGATGTTGTAATGAACAGTTTAATTAAGTTATGTATTGAAGCTTCATTTATGTATTGACTGAATTTATATTGTTTGCTTATTTCTTATGTTTGCGCATTAATGTAATTTATATAAGCAAATATACTTATGTGGATCAAATGAATTTAATTAACCATATGTTGGAAAGAATACCATTCTATAATTAATAGGGATCAAATAACAGTTTTAGTTATTTTGATTATATTAGTTTAGTTCGGTATTTCTAACTGAACAAGGTTTATGTTTTTATTGGCCAATTCTGAATTTGTGTTTTATTATGATATTTTATAGGCCAAGTGGGAGAATGTTATAATTAATATTATTAATTATAATTTATATGGCCTATATTATTAATTTAAACCAAGTTCATTTAGATAAATATTCTAAAGGGTGCATCAGATTTTGATGGAAAATCTGATGGACCATATTCATTTAATCAAGATCCCCTTAATTGCCTTAGTTATATATACTCATTTCTGTAATTAAGTGGCACCCTCTCATTTTTTTTCGCCAAATAAAAGAAGAAACAGAAAGAGTAAAAACGCCAATTTTGTGCCATCATTTTGGACTAAGGAAAATTAAGGAAGATTTGATTTCCGCCTAACGCCATGTCTTCCCTACAGAATTGTAAGTTCTAACTTATTATAATTTACTGATTTTATATGAAATATGTTGATTCTAGGATGTTGATTAGAAATATTATTATGAATTAATATTTTACGTCTATCACAGTGACCAGATCATCATGTAAGTATGCTTTATTCTGTGATTTTTTTTAAAAAAAAATTAGTGGTTGCTCCGCACCAGCTTCCTTGGAAACTAGATTTTATTGGTACCATAGTGCAGTACACCATAGGCAACAATATCTTGGGCTCTGTTTGGATGGTGTGGGAATAAGAGGAATAAGGGAACAAGTGAAAAAAAGTATTGAGAAATGTGTAATTTTGTGAAGAATTTGAATTGTTTATAATAAATTTATTCTCTTATTTTCATACCTCATCCAAACAAGTTCAAAGACTGGTGACCTGGATTGAAGCAATACAGTAGCAGCAGTATGAAATGATATATCCGGTAGACCCAAAAGAGACCAACACTGCAACACACAAATGATACTATAAAAGTTGTATCCAATTGATAAATATATCAGCAACAAAACATCATAGCACTAACATTTCCTTAACTAGTCTAAAATAAACATCATTTTTGCCTTTTCTATGCACTAATTCTGCATTTTTTAAAGAGGGACAAATCTATCCCAAATATCCTCATTAGTGTTTAATTACCATCAAACTTAAATTTTTTTCTCCAGAAATCTCAGTTCTTATACACTTAAATTAATACATGAAGATAATGTAATATCTCTAAAAAGAAAACCATAGTATCAACGCCCGTATTATTGAGGATGCGAACATAAAGGCCAGAGTAACAATGCTAGTATCATTTTAACTGTTTCCGGATATTTGTTCAGGAAGTGAGATTCAGTTGGAAAGAAATTACTTGGGAAATTTGCACCAGCTGAAAAACAAATTATAACTTAAAATTCTTTTTTTTTTAAGATAAATTGGGTCTAAGTCACATAACTTATTTTTAAATAAAATATCTATATATGAAAGACTCCTTAGTCGGATTTTGAACAAACGACCTTTCATTCAAGGTGAATTGTTCTTTGCCACCAACTAGTGTTTACCAAAAAACCGCCGGGTCAGACCAGCACCGCCCCATGGACCGGACCATCCATGGACCGTGATGGACCGAAGGGTTAGACCGGGGCGGGTCTACGGCGGGTTTGCGCCGCCCTTTCTAAAAAAACCCGCGTTAATCTATCCCGTCTAACCCGTGGACCGGACCGCCCCGCCCGTCAACCCGTCTTAAACCCGTACAATGTTATTATTTTATTTTATAACTCCGCCTATGTTATTATTTTATAAAATAATTTAATAACATAGTCGGTCCCAAACCCAAAAAAAAAAGAAAGAGAGTAACTTTATATAATTATATTCAAATTTTTTCATTTAAAAAATAAAAGAAAAACGTAAAAGTAAAAAATAAAAATAATTAACGAAAAATAAAAAACAGAAAACAATATTGAAAAAATGAAAAAATATTGAAAAAAAACACAGAAAAGAAAAGAGAAAAACAAAAAAAAAATTATAATGATTACTATAGTATATAATATATATGTAGTTTATATATATACTAACGAAAAATCAAAAAATATATATATAGTAATAAAATAAATAAAAACCGACGGACCGGACCGGACCGGGCCGTCATAACCCGTGCGGGTTATATGGGGCGGGTTTAAGAAGGGTTAGGGCCAAAATTTTTAGGATGGACCGTCCTAACCCGCCCCGTCTTAATCCGTGGACCGTCATAACCCGTGGACCGCCGCAGGTTGGACCGCCTCGCCCCGTTTGGTAAACCCTACCACCAATCATCTCTTTACGTGAAATGCAGTCAAGGTGCATTGTTCTTTCCTTAACTAGTCTAGAATAAACATCATTTTTGCCCTTTTACTCAAGATTGTAGGGTTTATATTCAATTTTTCCTTAAAAAAAAAGAAAAGTTCAATAAGAGAGAACGCGCGAGAGAGAGACATGGGTAAATAAGCAGCGGATCCGATAGTCTGGATTAGGTTTGAAAACAGCGACCGTTTCGATCGTTTTTTCGTTTCGTTTCGTTTCATCTAAAACGAAATAAAACGGTTAAAGATTTTGGTTGTGTTTTAAAAACGAAACGGTTAACGCAAGTATGAAATGGTTTCGTCCATGTGTATTTTCGTGATTTTGATCGTTTCGTTCAAAACGAAATGATTAACGCAAATGATAATTAGTTTCGTGTCCAAAATGTAACGATCAACGCAACAGTCCAGTTACGTGATCATTTTACACGTTATGCACCCATAGTCTGGATGTCTGGTTCGGCGCGCAATAACCTGAAAAAATTAAAACTGACGTTACTGTTCACTCTAATTTTGATAATAACAGTTAAAAATTCAGAATTTTAAAAATAATATCGCCAGATCGACGAAGTCACAAATCCTTGGATCGTCATCGCAATTGACGATCCAATTCAATTCCGTTTCCAATTTGCAATTAAAATTTTTTTTATTACAGCACTTTTTGATTGAGTCAAAAATTTGATTACGGCAACTCAAATTTGAGTCAACTTTTTTAAGTCAAAAAGTGAGTCATATTTTTATGTATAATTTGCTTTTTAGCCCTCAATTTTTTTGTTATTACAATATTTATAATTTTTGATTAAAAATTAAACATGATTTAAACTAGGGTTGTACAACGGCCGGGTTTGTAATTATATATCAATATTTCAACCCAACCCAATTACACCGGGTTAAAAAAAAATTTAGTTCACCCATCCGTAATTCAAGCCAACCCAACCCGTATAAATTTTTATCTATGGATTTTTACGGATTTTCAGGTTAAACGAGTTATGATTTATATGGTACCATGTTAGAAGTTTTTTTAAACTAATAAAAATGTGGGTGTCCAAAATAAATTTCGTAGTAAATTTAACACGGGATATATTAAGAAAAGGCATGCCTAACTATTTTTTGCCTTGATGTTCCAGCTTTACTATTCCGCTTTTTCATTTTCCTTTTTTTGTGTTTTACTAATTTTCTTTTGGTTGTTATATCATCACATTTTCCTTCTTACTTCTGTGCTCTGTGTATTAAATAAAAACACATCAGGATGACAATGACCCGCTTAAATTTTATTCTTCTCGCTGTTTGTTACCGTTCTTAATTTTTTTCCCCTCTGGATATAAATCATAAAAAAAAGTAATTTTAGTTCTTTTTAAATTTTCGTTGTCAGCTAACCATATGCTGAGATGTGTCGCTTCCACACCATACAAAAAATGGAAATCGTATAGGCCTCCTCTCTGGCATTTCTACATATAATTTATTTTGTTTCAATTAACAAATTACTTGTCATTTCATTATCTAGCATATACAAGTTGAAATTTTGCCTTTCTCGATTATTTGTCCTAAAAAAATAGGGAAAATATTTAATTAAACAACCGGGTCGGATATAAAACGGGTTATCAAAAGTAAATATACAATCCAACCCGATCCAACCGGGTTTATAAAATTAAAATCCGACCCAAACTAAATAACGTTTGAACCTAGTAAAATACGAATCGGGTTGGGCGGGTTGAACAGATCGGACAAGTTTCTTTATTTCTTGTACAGCCCTAATTTAAATATATATTAAAAAAATATAAGTATATAATTAAATTATGCATGTTAAATACATGATATTGTATATGTTTATAATACTTATTTATAAATATATATTATGTATCATATATTGTATATATTAAATACAATTTATATTGTGACATGTGTAATACTATCATTCATATTTAATTTTACATGTACATATTTGTATGTATATTTAATGTATATAAAAAAACTTATATATATATATATATATGTATATGTATATATAAATTCTTATATATAAATATATATATTTATATATTAAAAATCTTTTGTATCTTAAATTATGCATGTTGAATAGTTTTATACATATATATTATGTATTATATATTTTAATTATATACAATATCATGTATTTAACATTCATAATTTAATTATATACTTATATTTTTATAATAGATATTTAAATTATGTTTAATTTCTAATCACAAATTATATATTTTGTAATAATAAAAAAATTGAGGGCTAAAAAGCATATTGTACACTAAAAAAAGACTCACTTTTTGATTAAAAAAAGTTGTCTCAAATTTGAGTTGCCGTACTCAAATTTTTGACTCAATCAAAAAGTGTCGTAATTAAAAAAGATTTAATTGCAAATTGGAAACGGAATTGAATTGGATCGTCAATTGGGATGACTATCCAAGGGTTTTGTGATTTCGTCGATCCGGATGACGATCCAGCGACGTTATTTTAAAAATTCCGAATTTTTAACTGCTATTATCGAAATTCGAGTGAACAGTAACGTCTGTTTTAATTTTTTTGGCGCAATAACTCATCAACAGGCCGACTTAACCTATTAACTGAGCCCAAATAAGATTTGGGTCTAACATAGGTTTTGGGCTTTAGTAACTGACCAGTTTTATCTATTTCTTTTTGTTTTTTTTAAACATGTTACATGCACACCATGCAAATTGTCAAAAACTATTACGCCATCACCCATCAGCCAATCACACAACGCAGTGCTATCAGCCCGTGTCCGTGTTGCCATATGTAACATGTGTGCGAAATTGTGAATAATAACAATCATCTTTCCGAGAAGTTTTAAAAGTGTATATTTCATTTATTACTTTTTTGACTTCTGGATAATAAAACAAACACTCAATTACATACTATAAATATTTTCAAAAGAGACGTATCAACATAAAGTTAGAAACACATATGTAATGCACTTTTCAAGCAGTATAATTATCCAAAAATTACCGGAAAGATGAACATGTACAAACTTATAAAACACTCAATGACGAACAAATGTTGAAAAACAATCTGAATGCTAAATGCACCCTTATACTTGCATCTCTCATCTGCGTTAAAAAAATGTAATCTTTTATAAACTTATATTATATATATACAGGATGAAAAAGTAGTTATATCCTAATTTATATTGTTTGTTACATAATTAAGTATTTATACATTTTTCTTTTGGTACGTAGGTGTATACAATGTTATTATGCGAAATAGTTATATAAAATAAAAAAAATATTTTGTAATATAGGTAAGCAGCTCGGATAAAGCCATAGAGGGCGCATGAATGATTTCTCTTTAGAAGCAACCGGTTACCGGCTTAATTACCTCCTTACCGGTACGAGCGATCAATTAGGGAATGAACAATTAATTGTTCCATGTTTATGCTTTGAAGCCATACTTTTCGCAGTTGCTATAACGCTTTATTTATCGTCATTTCTTCCGTGGTTTTGGCGGCCTCAGAACTAGTTGTTGTACAAATTTTATCACGACCGAACAATGTTTAATAGGAAGATAAGATTTTTTTTTTTTGAGAAAAATAGGAAGAAAAGGATTTGGGTTAATTGCAGTTATTGCTTTCAGGGACAAAATTAAACCAGAATACAGCCCTCACCAAAGATTTTGAATATATGGAATGCATTGAAATAGATCTAAGTATATACTTACATAATTATTAAGTCAAAAATTCAAAATCTCTTACTTTAGCCACATCGAACTCTCTAATTTAGTATTTATAAAACATTTTGAAGAAATTACATTTTATATAATTAATAACAATAATGACCACCTCTATGACTTTGGTAAAACTCTGCTCCTGTCAAAGAACAACATTTCCTAATGAGTCATGACCCCCTCTACCTCGCAACATTATGATGATTATAGACTAAAATTTCCTCATTTTACCAAGCTCTAAGAAAAACCAATTTCAAATAAATGTTTGAATATGTTAACAATAAACATTTTTTTTCTTCTTTTATCTTGTCTAACCACGAATGATCGATAACCTAGCTCTATAATTCTCAAATATCCCCCCCCCCCTCCCAAAACCCAAACCCAACCCCCAAAAAAAAAAAAAAAAAAAAAACAGAGAACCAGCTCTTAGTCTAGTGGCAAAAAGTAATACATCTTAAGTGAAAGATCGCAGGTTCGAAACCCGGTTAGAGGGTCTTTAATAGACATTTAATTTCAAAATTTAATTTCAAAATAAGTTGGGAGGCTTGACCTCCAATGTAACTTAAAAAAAAAATGCATGAAATACGGAATATTGGAAATAAAATTAAATGCTAAATGAGAACTCAGGACATCTATAACAAATACGTACGCGTACTTCGTATAATGTGGCCCAATTTGATTTCTCCATATATTTAACATAATTAATATCAGAAATTACAAAGAAATTATTGTGTGCTGTATCTAGCTCTCTGATTTTCTCTCTCTCTCTATATATATATATATCATCACATAATTTTTCTCTAACTGATACTTATAATTTATTTACACAAACATTCTATCGATCGGTACCTCAATTAAGAAGCAACCCATAAGAACAACTAGGAGATGATATTGTTAGCTCCAGGTTTATGCTATGCTGTATTTCACATTTGCTATTCTGCCTTTCATTAACATTTCTCATGTTGTTGAGACGGAGCAGAAATTCTTTGGTGGCATCAAAACCAGTTGGCATTGCATGCTGCGTTTGTCTCTGTGTGAAGGGAGAAGGTACACCAAAGTTGCGGTTCAAGTTTCGTTCTTGCAGTATCTGTAGAGTATTTCTTGCCTGAAGTACCTATAGAAATACAAGACAAAAAAATGTATCACTGGCATGTTAGTCAGAAAAAATTGAGAACTTTTTGTTATTGGACTATTGGTAGCATATGTATTAAGAAAGTAGATATTTATTTCAGTTACTATGCGATTATTTTTGGTAGATCATATCTGCATTAATTAAGTCACAAATGATATATATGGTTTGCCTACATTTATCAGAAGCATGCATGGCTGGCCGGATAAACCTGTTCAAAATGAACTGTGGATGCATGGCTGGAGGACTTTCTAAAATAATATTTAAAATAATGTGCTGGAGGAATGAAGATTTCCATGGATTAAACGAATTCAATTATTCAACTTAGCATGTTTCTATTGCTCCTCTAACGCACACGCACACAGACACATAATGGAATAAATCAAGTATAAATGTAGCAATTTATCTGGTTTTTAAAATTTTCCATTAACATAGGCTAAATATATAATTATGTACATCATCAACGCGCGCATATACTTATCTGAGTACAATATATTTTGCATTATATGTACTGTCTTGTTAATGTGCGAGTGCGAGCTGCATCTCTTTCGCTGTTTTTTTTTCTTTTCATCTTTTTTATATCGAAGGTGAGTAATTGTGATATATAGTTAACAAAAGAGGTTCCTAACCTTATAAAATATAAGGTCACAAGACACCCCTACCGGTGGATTTAAACAAAACTAGATTTGCAATGACTGCTCAGTAGTTGATGGATGAAGATCATTAAAAAGGAACTGGACATAGATAATAGTGTGTAAGTCTGATTGACATAAAAGAAAGAGCCCCTGTCCCTAGCATGTATTATGCCCATATATATAGAGTTTAGCTACGGTGAGATGCATCACAAAAGTCCTCCGTGAGTCGCGATCAAAACTTCTAAATCTGATTCAAAATGACAGATTCAAACTGTCTAATATGATATCTCTATTGAAATCTCTATGTAGACCAAATTTTATATTTTTTCGAAATTTTTAAGTATTTTTTCGGATTTTTAAGAACTTCTGTTTTTGAACGGTTCAAAACTAATTAGATTAACGATTTTCTAAAATCTGAAAAAATACTTAAAATTTTTGAAAAAATATAAAATTTTGTCTGCATGGAGATTTCAATAAGGAAATCGTATTGAACGGTTTAGATCGATCATTTTGAACCATATCTATGAGTTTTGAGCGCGACTCACGGAGGACTTTTTGTGATGCATGTCACCGTAGCTAATCTCTCTCTCTCTCTCTCTCTCTCTCACTATATATATATATATATGAAGATAAACTGGGGGGTCAGCTTTCCAATTTATTTTTAAATTAGATATCTATGAAAGACTCTTCAGCTGGGTTTTGATCTTGTGACCTTTTGTATTATGTATATTTAGTTTCCTACGATTATATCATCATTACATTTTCATGATTTTATCCTATATTTGATTCTATCATTATATGTTGGCACTATTGCATGCATGTATATTTAGTTTCTATATATATGGTTACTATCATTAATAGATTTTGATGATTTTAGCCTAACACTCGTGTAAACAATCAGAATGGAATCTACTGATATTAGCAATATGTATGTTAGTCAAACATGGAGTTATGAAGTTTAAAAATTAAGCTATATAATAATAATAATAATAATAATAATAATAATAATAATAATAATAATAATAATAATAATAATAATAACAACAACAATAATAACAATAATAACAATAATAAAAATAATAATACTAATAATAATAATAATAATAATAATAATAATAATAATAATTATTATTATTATTATTATTATTATTATTATTACTGCTGCTGCTGCAAGCTCGTAGGATCTGCAGCCCTTATATTAGGACAATGAAAAGAAATACATCATATGTTCAATTTTTTAATTAACTATCTGACTATGTAGAAAATACCGACCTTAGTTTAGATGCTTACATTAATGTATTCATTAACAAATCAAAATTGTTATTTAGAATCATTTTGATCACATGGTATAATGTACATGATGCGATCTTGTATATATGTAATGAAATATAGGCCACGATACTAAAAAAACCTTTATATTTTGCATAAAATTTCATTTCATTAAAATTTTTTTGATCAATATGAATGGATTCGGTATCATTTGATTGGAATTTGTATGTTATTAATTAGATCTAACAAAATTCCTAGAAATCAATTCAATGAAATGATATGAAATGTAAAAAAAAAAAAAAAACATTTTGATCAAAGCCGCATATATTATCTTGTTCAGGCAAATTAAGAAAATAAGGAACTTTCATTTCCTTAAATTATAATAAAATATAGCACCAAATGAATAATAAAATGAATGATTTTCTCAAGAGAAGTACTGCCAAAGGAATAAGAAAATGACAAATATATAATAGGCAAACCTCGTCCGGTCTCTTCATACAAGTATCTTGATCAGCTGGCTTGGAATTTCTGTTTACAGCACAAAAATGGACAAAATTGAATCGAAATAGAAATCGAAAATAAATGTATCTGTATATATTGGGTTAAAATAATTTAATGTGCGTGGAAAATTTAATTACACAGATGAAAACTTGTATAATAGTGATAATATACCCACAGGTCATAGAAGTCATGATGTTGATGAGATCCTGATGAGCTATCTTTGCAGTTCGCTTGCTGGAATCCATGAGTTGCCTTTCTAGTTATGACGTGCTTATGGAGACTGGAATGATTGCTTAAGCTCCTAAACATCTGCAATTAGATCAAAATTTTCTAAATGTCAGAGTTAATTAGTTTAACATATCTTCTACAGCTTACAAAATTCATGTTTTTTGATATTTTTACAAATTAGTTAAACAACTTTGAAAGACATGGTCAAGAGGTCTGAATTAATAATTTGCTTAAGATTAGCAGCGCCTTCTATTCATTATTATTGATCAAGATCAGCGCCTTTCATGTTTTGACTCAACTGCTGCAATCTCTATATAGTATATATAGCCATTGCTCGATAAAATATGGTGCAGAGATGTTAGTTCATAGGTTTGCTAATAAGAAAGCAAGTATACCACACATAAAAAACAATTGACCCTAAATTGCATGACTAATTTAAGCAAATATAAATATTTAACATCAAAAACTGGGTTGCCCTTGGTTCGAATCACGGAGAGAGCATTTATTTTCAAAATTTTTTTAACAAAATCATTGGTTTCAAAAACCAACCTTCAAAAAAAAAAATATTTAACATCACTATTTTGACTTGTAAAGTAGTATGTATTAATCAAGCAAATGATTTAAAATAATTATATTGCATTGGTTTAATACATAGGTAATTTTTTAATTTAGAAATAATCAAAAGAAATGAAACAAATAAGTCTTGATGGGCACTACATGAAATGAACAAAGTAAAAGTTATAGAAAAATCAGGAAAACAACAAATGAAAACTGTACTACAGACACACCTGGAGATGGCTTTTTACATGAGAAATGTTGACTCCGTTCACTCCCATTAATTGTAGAATCCTCTTTGGTGTTGCCTCTACAAATACAATTTACTAAAACGATAAGGATGACATTGAAGGGCTTGAATTGCTAATCAATCTAGATAAACCAGCAGATTAATTATAAATTCCTTCCAAGTAATAATTTGTTAAAATTCAATCTTGCTCATGATATAAAAATAATCGTACATCTCTTAACGTCTGTAGGAAATTTCGATTGTTTTTCTTTATTTCTTTACATGAAGAAATTATATGAAAAGGAAAAGAATAGAAAAGGGTACGAACTGTGAGGCCCTCCAAGGCAATCTATGGCATCGAGGAAACGGCGGTGCAGATCCTCTGTCCATCTCATGCGTGGTATATCTGAGCGGTTGTATTGCCTTACCCCTCTTCTCTCTATTCCTCGCATCATGATCGCTTCTCTCTACCTTTCCTCGTCTTCCTCTTATCCTCAAAGTTCCGTGATATTGAAATATGATAATCTTCTTGTAGAGGTACACAAGTTTGGCAAGTAAGAATGCATGTATCCAAATACTACTAGATTTGGCAAGGACCTTTCTCTCTATATGCCTGCAAGAGTGATAAGGTTAGGGATGAATGTTCGCTTTTCTGACTCAGTCCAGTCAAACATACTAATCACCTTCCAAAAGTCCGAGCATGAAAATTATGTAATTGCGGCTTGAACCTAACATTGAGAAACAAAAGTACAATAACAATGGTTAATTTACAATTTGGGACGATGAAATTTAAGTATTTACATGAAGGCCACCCTATTACCAAATGGCAAATACCCTTTCATAAACTTAATAAGTTAGTGCTGGTCTAATCTGTTAAATGCACATACCATGCATTATGATTTAACCATGATTATTCTGCGCAGGTTCTCAAAAAGGGGCACCTATCATCAACACACAACACGTGATCCGCCATATAATATTAGCGCTAAACTCATGTTAATTAATTCATAGCCGAAAAATTATGCAAAAATACATAACGGGGGGGGGGGGGGGGAGGTCTATATCATCTTTATATAGAATCTTTCACGTCCATTTGGAAAAGAAAAGATCTCCATATGTTACAAACATGAAGGGTGATATAACTTTGACATTAATTTAGTGGTCCTATTCTACCAAAAAGCAACCAGAAGCAAGAAAATTAGATTTAATTAAGATATCTTCGGAAAAAGTATGTGTTCCTTTCAAAGTTTTACAAATTACAAGTAATGTTTCGATTTGATTCTCAATAGTGTTTTCATATATTTATGAGTCTTCCATGTGCCACAAATATCACAGCTGAAATTAAATGGTTGATTTTGATACTTATTAGAATATGTTTACCTAACTTTATGCCTATCGCCTAGTTATATAAGTTTGACTTTCAATAGTCAATGGATGTACGGATCCACCCATAAGTCAAGACCAAGTGATATCGTGGAAAATTTGATGCCTCACAGAGTCACAGTAATTATTTTAATATATTCAAATGAAAAGTTAATGCATGAATATTTCCTGATCCATGAATGCCCTTTTTTTTAAAAAAAAAAGTGTTCGTATAATTAAACTCGTGTTTTTTTAAATAAAAAATTTTTCATTATTAAATGCATGTTTTGATCAAACAATATATATAATCATTACTATTATTTTTTTAATAAGTAGGCACCTAGTCCTACCACTTCTATTTATCATAAACAAAGTTATACATACAACATGATCTATATTAATTTGTGTGCAATATATATATATATATATATAATAAACATACGACAGATATGAACAACTGGAACATTTTATTGAACTAATTAACATAATAAAGGCTAGGTTTACAAATATTCACTTTTAAGTGGTTTTGACAGTACTTATTATATTGACCCCAAGATGCCGTACTTCCAAAAAAATCCTTTTAGATCTAGAAAAGATATTTATTAATTACTATCAGTTGTTTTTAAAATCTTACCGGCATCCTTACAGGCCAGTGGCCGAAATCCGATATTTTGTAAAAATATGTGATATTTCCTCTCACAATACCCTATACTGTTGTTTCAATCACTGTTCCGATTTCCAGTATAATTACCAGAATTTTCCGGTATTCGTACGATTTTTAAAGCACTATTACTATTAATTACTATTAGACGGTCTTGAAAAATGATACATAAACAAACATAAAGTGGTCATATAGGAATTTGTACTTTCATTTACTTTTGCAAATCTTAAAATGCATTTAGCTAGTACAAATAATTGCGTACATTAGTACGTACGAAGCCAAAACCAAAGTACAATTGTTTGACATTTTTCAGGCTAGCTAAAGTAGCTTGCGTTTCAGGTACGGAACATTGTCTTTGTGAAAAAAAATCATTCCAGAGAAAAAAAAAATTATTTTGAAATTTGTACGACAATGACTTTTTTTTTAATCTTTTTTTTTACCTTTAAGCTATTAATTTTGGCTTGCAAACGCAAAAGACATGTCCGTTTTTTTAACTAAAGACAAATTACTAATTTAGTGTATTTTTAAATCATATATACTTCATCGCAATCTGATGATTTATGATTCTATTATTACTATTTCTTTTCGTGAGCGTTGCTTGCATAATTTTTATGTATCTCCAACTCATTTTCTATTCTTTAACCCTTTTTCCCTCATCTTCCTATTATTTTTAATTGATAATGAAATGCAATCGACAAAAGCGTAGAACTTACGGAAAAGAAAATGAAAAAAAAAATGTACTAAGCAAATTTATGCATTTTATTGAGTGAGACTCTGACAAAGAGTAGAGAGTAGAGACTGAGCAGGGTGTATTTAGACGATATATAAATACCAAGTCGAAATATCTGAGAATTATTTTATGGGCCATTACGTATACTTTGATGTACCCGAAAAATCAATTTCAATATAAGCTATAATGTGCTGAATTATTTTTGTTAATTAAGGACAAGAATTTTGGTTCACGCGATGACAAAATGCCAATTAAACATAAAAAAAAACCCAATATGCAAGTCGAAGAGAGAAACAATGTAAAAAATTTGGAGACTACGAGAATATTGGATTTATTGGGAAAAAAAAACTGAGACCACAAGAACTAATGACATCTAGCTCTCCGTACGTAAGAGACTACGAGATATCCTTTTCAAGATGGGTGCAAAATCACACTCGCCTACAGTCTCACTCAATTCATTTGAAAATGACAAGGCCAAAAATTTATTTTTTACGGGTTTTGGTTCATTCTAAAATTAGATAGTAGTTTGCCTTGTTAATTTACAGATTATCTTTTCTTAATTTATCATTATTTCTTATAAACTCACGAATTCAAAAGATATTACATGTTAGATCTAGCGTGTATCCACCTGTTTGTGTCATTCGATTGATATATATAATATGTAGTTGGATATCAATTGTAAGACGAAGATTGATTTTCCGTCTAATAAGAAAACAAACTGATCAACATATCTACACATGTATCTATTGTAGATTGAGCCATTGAGAGCAACATATCTTTATTGTCTAACATTATTGTCGTCCTTTATTTGCCCACGCAATTAGAATTTGCAATAATCTACTTTGGCAAAAGTAGAATATTGTCCTGATAACATTATTGTCCAACATATCTAATTATCATGATGCGCATGGAACTTGAGCGCTATATACGCAATGAGTTCCTTTGTCAATTGTCAAACAATGAAAAATCGCATATATGTATTTCATTCTGTGCATTCAAGTTCCTAATTGAAATCTTAAACAAAAAGTAAACAATGTGTTACATAAAAGTTATTTTACATAAAAAGAAAATTAGAAATCTGTTCCTTTGTAATTTTGTTCTTCCCTGTAGATCAAAGAATCAAACTGTAACTAAGTATTAAAAATGAGAATATTCCATAAGGTTTATAATTCATTAAATCACTATAATGGAATGTATGTCCTTTAAAAAGTAGCTTAAGAAGTCATCATTTTTGTCCTATATGTATGTGATCAGGAGGTTAAAGTTAAAGCAACGCATGCAAATAGCTAGGTACTGTATTGGATTGGCAAACAGTTGGAGACGTCGTTTAGGATTGGCAAATATTATACAAATTTAACAATTAATATTTTAAAGATATTTTATGTTAACAAATTTCTCGCTCGTGGAACTATTTAAAATGACACTTAGCTATACTATGCGATGACTAACGATATGAAGGACCACAAGAATATTAATTACTAAAATGGAAATTCAGTCAATTGTATCAGTTGAACCAAAAAAAGAAAATGTTAAAAATATGTGGAAATTTCTGCACAACAAAACTTATAAAAAGATTTTATAGGCAATATTCAACACATCTTCAAACACCAGAGATATTTCAGCTAATTATAAGACGTCAACAATTTATAACTCGAAAATTGTTATCGATGTAATTAAAGAATTGTAAAAGAGTAAAAAGGAAAAACTTGTACTTATGTTTTGTAGACTATTTTGTATGAATTAATGTTCCAAATTTTTATTTAGTTATAGACCGTCTATCTTGAGGAAAAATTTTATCAGTGATTAGGGAATTATAAAAGTGAACATTGTATGCTACACACACACACACACACACACACATGTATGACTACTTGCTCTTAAGTAGTTTTAATTAATGAGAAGGTATATATATATAGTGCAATAAAAATTTTGAATGATGTATATTTTAGAGCTTTCACTCTTTTGTGTCATACAATGCTGCAGAATATGAACTATTGAGTACTCGGTGTTTTCCAATATTAACAGCAGAGAAACTACAAGACTGTACCAATGAAGATAAGAGCTTTTGAGTAATTTAAACAGAGTCGTACGGACCATGATCTTTCGACTATCTTTGCATGTGGATAGGAAAACCACATCAGCTAGCGCAGCTAGATTGAGTTGATTTCTCACTTTTTATTGCGACTTTACGTAGCTGTGAGAGGCTGCTAAGGGCAAACAAATGCAGTGAAGGGACCTTGCTAAGCTGAAGGTCAACAAAAGTTTAAATTAAGTGATCTGACATACAGCGTGACCTCAAAGTGGCTAATTAATGTAATTATTTGGTTTATCTGTTCATCTTCATCACTTAAATTGTTCTAAGACACATCACACATGCACTTGATCATAGTTCTTGTGAGCTCCGAAGCTCATCATTCTATCGTTGACTCTTTTCAGGACGCAGTATCTTCCATGACTCGTCCACTTGCTAGCTCAATAAAATTTACATATGGTGCATAAAAGATGGATGGAATACTATTGACAGAGAACAGATGATTTTTGTACTTAATTAATGGAAAAACTGATTAATAATAATTGGTGCAAGATAGTTTCACATCCTTGTTTGTGAGCTCAACAATAAAGCTAATAACAAGCATTAGTTTGCCATAATTAAGCTGTGAGCTGTTACTCTAGAAATTTACAATTGCTTGGATTTTTCACTCTGTTTTCTTTCCTGTGGCATTGATAATTCCCTTTTTGCAGAATTGCCCATTTATACTTTCTGAATTTTTTAAGATGAATACATGGAACCCATAAAAGGAAAACCTAGTCTACCGTCTACCCGAGGTGTTTTATACTCTGTCTCTATTTCTTCGTTTAATTTAATACTTTGAAAGAGTCTTTTGTGTTCCCTCTCACTCAAGTAGGCCCGTAGATTCAAAGGTTTAACTGCTGAAGAAAGAGAATTTATGACTAAGCAGAGGATTTTAGTCAATGTATTCGACTATACCCCATGCACCAAATCACCGCCCCAGCCTTTCCGCCCTCAAAAATAGAAAAATGAATATATTATAAAGGAAAAATTAAATGGAAAGAAAGAGAAGTGAGAAACTAATGTGGAAAACCTAGATAATCTTAAGAAAGCCTTCATTCTACCTTTAATTTGCTCAATCATTTTCATGTCAGCAAAAGACGGAACCGACCTTCTTTTCCATTACATTCCTCTCAAACCTAATAATTAAATGTTTTCCTTTTTGACCCTAATATTTGAACGCAAGTAAAGGGCTCGTGCAAATTCACTTCACAAGTACTTTTATATTTTGTTCCCTTTCTCGCGTCAAATTTAAGATGAAATATAAGTATATGCAATACAATCGCACAAAATTTAAACTTATTTGAAGAGAATTCATAGCATATATGCATATGCGCACTTGTTCAACAATGATATTGATGACAACATTAATACTTATCATGATAATTCACAGCATATATTATAAGTCAAGTTTTAAGTACGGAATAGGAAATTAATTAAATTTCTTAATGGAGAAAAAATCAAAGTATTTGTTATCAAGAAAAGTCAACAAGCTCTTTTTTAATAAATTATACTTCGAAGGATATTTATCTATTTCTTAATTAGTTCATGATAATTCAACAAGCCCTTCATGATAATGATCAATTAATATAAGGCATTCTAATATATCCTAATATATAATCCATTATATGCCCACTCGGGTATAAAATCTCATTTCAGATGTTCTTAGAGTGATCAACCATAATTAGCTAGTATAAAGCACGTCAAAATTGACGTAATTATTTAGAATAATTTTACTGTACCAACAAAGTGTACATTCCATCTTAATTAGTCGCATCTAACGGATTTTCATTTATGGGGTAGGAAAATAAGTTAATATAATATCAAAAACTGATTTTTTTTTCTTTTGAAGTGTTTATCTTCAACTTTTTTATCCCTTATAATTAAACAGACAAATTAAAGATACTTATAAAATGAAAACAATTGTTAAATTACTCAAGTTTAAATTTTGGCGCGTGATTTTCCTTTGAAGGCTTTTTTTTTGGCGAATAGCCAACGGCAAATTTCAATAATAAAGAATAATTACAAAGTTTAAAAGAAAATTACAAAATAAAAGAAGAAACTAGGGAAGAAAAAAGGAAAAAAACTTTAGTAAAGCAGTAGATCACAAAATTGGAGGTGCCGATACGTGGCACTTTTTTTATGCCATCCTAGATATACTGGTAAGTGGTAACCCCACTTGTAAATTCCCTTTATTGCTTTTTTTTTTTTATGAACTCCCTTTGTTGCTTCGCTTTAATTAAATAACATGGCTCTGGACTAGAGATGGATTGTTCTTTGAAATGAGATTAGCGTTAGCAATAGGAGGGGCCAATTGCCTTTTCATTCATAAAACAGTAATTTCATCAGTTTAGTTACGTACTATAAGATCAAGGACTTTAGACTAGCTCTATTAATTGGAAATCAAATATTTTAAAATTGAACTATTTCAGTGCAAAAAATACTCAATTTTATAATATTATTGAAAATTCTATATACTTCGATCGATCTGTACTCTTAAAAACGGTTGATTAATTGTTATTATTCTAGATTGTATATATGTACGTAATTAAAGCTATAATGTAGATAAAATTTAAATCCAAATTAGAATTACTTTTGTTTACAGATCCAAAGTAATTAATTGGCGGATAAGAAATTTTAATACAATTAATTGGGATATATTTCCCGTCAGAAAACGATATATTTGGGATTTCCTTAATCGGTCGAAATTTATACATGAAAAATTCAGTCGTGGTTGGATCAAGTTATATTTAACAAAAATTTCAAAACCATTTGTTGTTTTCTTTGTGTACTACTAAACGATAAAAAATCCACCGAGGAAAATATTTCGACTTGACAAATTACCAATTAATCATGACGGAAGTGGTTAAATAGATAATATTATAGTTACAATAATACAATATCAAGTGAGAGGTCGCATGTTCGAAATCCAACTGGGAGGTCTTTTATAGACATTTAATTTAGAAATAACTTGGGAGGCTTGACCCCAATTTATCTTAAAAAAAAAACAATAATACAATATCATTTGGGTTTTCTTAATTTGCTAGGTTAGGTTTTCATCAGTTTAGTTACGTACTATAAAATCAAAGATTTAATTAGATCACTAGCGCTATTGGAAATATATCAATTAAAGATTTTAAAATCTAACTATTTCAGTGCAAATATATATACTTAATATTATTGAAAATTTTCTATATACTTCGATCGATCTGTACTCCTAATTAAGGTTTGATTGTTATTTTTCTAGATTGTATGTACGTAATTAAAGCTATAATGTAGATAAAATTTAAATCCAAATTAGAATTACTTTTGTTTACATATCCAAAGAAAATCGGCGGATATATATATAAGGAACCTTAGTACAGTTAATTTGTTAGGTTAAGTTATATTTAATAAAAATTTCCGAACTATTTGTTGTTTTCTTTGTGTACTACTAAACGAAGAAAAATCCACCAAGGAAAATATTTTGACTTGAAAAATTATCAATCATGACGGAAGTGGTTAAATAGATGAGCAAGATTCCGGTGCCACACTTTTTTGGTGCCACATTTGTCACACTTTTCTTTTTTATTTTAAATTTAAAATATTTAAAATGCAATCATCCGATCCAAACCGTTGATCTTGTTCATTTTAACGACGGATGCATTGTTCTAAAATTTTATAATTTTTAAAGTTTATTTGATACTTGATCAAGAGGTTGAAAAATTGACATATTAGAATTAATCTATTTTAGTTATTTTGATCCGGTCATTTTTTGACCTTTTGATACATCCTTTGGGTTTTCTTAGCTAGGTTAGGTTTTCATAGAAGTTGATACGACACTTCAAGTCTTCAATGGATATATTGCTCCAATACGTGGAACTTTTATGATGCCATCTCTTGTCAGCCTTTTGAAATTCTTTAACACAGAGCATTGAAAAATATATGACTTTAGCTTGTGTGCATTAAGTGATGCTGCGACGCTCAAGGAACCGTAATAAATAACAATATCCGTGGTTTTCGAAGGAAAAAAATTTAGACGTGCTGTAATTCAGTCATTGAAAGTCAATTGAAGCGATTAACACTTTAACAGGTATTCCGTATTCATGATGTTCCGGTTTACCTAATTTAGATATTTCGCTAATCATCGACTTAATTTCACTAATCATCGAAACCAATGTATTATATGTAGATATCACCGGTCATGCTCATAAATTGTTTGGGGTTAAGCGCTCAAGGCACCTAACAATATTTTAATCACTTATACTTAAACATTGTTCCCATGGTTAATTGAGCTTCTTTAATGAGCTAGCTATAGCAAACAACCAACAGGAGGCAAGTTGGCGCAATGCATGAGTTATCGTTTCATATTCTAATTTGCCAAAAGATGCGCGTGGGAAGTTTAAACATTCTTTTCAAACAATTCCTAACAAAATAAAGTTGTACGACGCCCAAGCTTTTTAAACATTCTTTTCAAACAATTCCTAACAAACATTTTTTTTTATGTTTTCTTACAATAAAATTAAGGCACGTGCTGGCGGGTTGTTTCTAAATTTTGCATTTGCATTTTTAAAACCGTGAACTATTGCAGGTGAATTGTATAAGTATTTTTCTATATATAGAACTGTAGATGTATAATATATACATAGTGTTTTATAACATGTATTTTTATATATAGTGTTTCATAAAAAAAAATAATAAGAACAAGTGTGTACTAACAACCCGACGAGTCAAACCCGACCCAAGTTAAACCAGCACATTGGACCAGACCGGTCCGGCCCAGGCATGGACCGAAGGGATAGACTGGATCGGGTTTGTCGTCAAGGGTTTAGGCCGCCCTTTCTAGAAAAAATCCGTGTCAATCTGCCCCGTATTAATCCGTGGACCGAACCAAATCGGACTGTGAACCCCATGCTAAACCCGTGCTAGAACCAAACCCACCCAATCCTAATGGCCAACCCCCCTTAAACCCACCTTCAACCCGGCTAAGCTCGTCCCGAACCCACTAAAATCTTCCTCAATATGTTATTAGATGTAATATATTTTTATATATTTTTTGTATAACATTTTGTTATGGAAATATAAGTAACAAAAAATCAAAAAAAAAAAAAAAACAATGGACTGGATAGGACCTGACCGTGACAACCGGCTCAGGTTTAGTAAGGTTTTGGATCAAAATTTCTAGGGTGGACCGTGCTAACTCGTCAACCTATAGAGGACCGGACCGTCATGACTGTGGACCGATCAAGTGGGTTAGGACCGGACCAAACGGTTAACACAAGTTTTAAGCCTTTTTAAGTAAATTTTATTTTTTAAAAAAAAACAGAGAAATTTTACACCTAATTAAAATGTTAAGATGACGACGACAATCGTCCCAAATCATAACTCTGCTAGTGATGGGCTGCGATAATTGGTTTAGTAGAATTAGAAAACACAAAGAAAAGTTAAATAGCAAAGAAAAACTCTCGGAGTTTCAAGGAAAAATATCATTGGGTGCATTTGGATATAGGAAGAAAGACCGAAATTATTTTATATAAAAATTTAGACACCAAAAATTTTAATATACAGAATTATTTTATTTTTTTTTAATAAGAAGAAGAAAGTTCCAACGCGTTTTAGAAGAGGGTTTAGCAATTCCCCTCCGTACGCGTTTATAAAACGCGCTCCAGGGCTCCGAACGCCTTTTATAAACGCGTACGAAGGAGAGATAACTTCGCCTCTTCAGTTACGCCTTTTGAGGAGCTGACACATTCGTACGCGTTTATAAAACGCGTTCGAAGGCCTAGAGCGCGTTTTATAAACGCGTACGAAGGTGGTAATTTTTCGAAAACGAGTTCTGACCGTTTTTTTTCTTTCTTCGTCGCTTCAGTCGGTCCAGAGAAGAGAAAAAGAAAAAAAGAGAGAAGAGAAGAGAAGGGAGAAGAGAAGAGAAGAGAAGAGAAGAGAGAAGAGAGAAGAGAAGGAAGAAGAGAAGAAGAGAAAGAAAGTTGCGGCCGGAGAAAGAGGGAAGAGAAGAGAAGGGAGAAAAGAGGTTGCGGCCGTCGAAAGAGAAGAGGAGGCCGGAGGTGGTTGCCGTGCGAAGAGAAGAGGAGTTCGAAAGACAACGTACGCCGATATCGAGGTTTTTGATTTTGCATTTACTAAAAATTATGGATATGTTAGTAAAAATTGTGGATTTTAGATTAGTAAACATTGTGGAAATTAATAGTATAATTTGTGGATTATTATTGAAATTGTGGTAATTATTTGTAAAATTTGTGGATTATTATTGAAATTGTGGTAATTATTAGTAAAATTTCTGGATATAATTGGACATTTTAGTAAAATGTTCATGGAATTTGTATGGAAATTGTGTAGGAATTTATTGTCAAAATTAGTGAAAAATTTGTATTGCATTTACTGTAATTTGTATGCAAATTGAATGGAAAGTAGTCGAAATTTTAGTAAATTGTATGGAATTATTGGAAATATTATTGGACATTTTAGTAAAATGTTCATGGAATTTGTACGGAAATTAGTGGAATTTCTATGGAAATTGTGTAGGAATTTATTGTCAAAATTAGTGAAAAATTTGTATGGAATTTACTGTAATCTGTATGCAAATTGAATGGAAAGTAGTCGAAATTTTAGAAAATTGTATGGATTTAGTGGAAATTTTAGTAAATTTGATTATTGAAAAAAATATTAAATTCATTGTTGTTTTAAATTGTTGTTCTTATATTATTTGAATCAGATGAGTTCAGCAGAAGATGAGGCTGGTCCTTCTGGTACTTCACCACCTCCCACCGAAGCACCTCCCACCGAAGCACCCCCCACTGAAGCACCCTCCACCCAGCCTCGCCAAAAAAAATGTAGGCGTTGCGCAGCCCGTCCCAGCGCCCAAAATGTCAATCCACCTGTGCAACCGGCCAACGTAGAAAACCAACAGGTTTTGTTTGTTACGGATAACGAGCATCTCGTTGGTTTGTCTTTTGAGGAGGTAATAGATTGTTTTATGTTAATTTAGATTCTTTTGCTTTAATAATTTAGATTTATAAATTGTATTAAATGGTTATTAAATGTTTATTTATAATATACTTATAAATTGTATTAAATGGTTATTATAAATTGTATTAACAAATTAATCGAAAATGAGGTTTATTGTAAATGGTTATTATAAATTGTATTAACAAATTAATTGAAAATGAGGTTTATTGTAAATTTTTAGATTAACAAATTAATTGTCAATCTAATAAATTGTATTTATTTTAAATGCTTGTAAATGCTTATAAATTGTATTATAAATTGTATTTTTAATAGAACGGTTTATGATTCGTGTTAATGCAGCGTGAAAAACATTTGGAGATGAGATCGCACAAGCGAACGATTAAGGTGGACGATCGGATTGAGGGAAGGCTGATCAAATTGGGGCTCAGTCACATCACGAAGGTGAAGCATGTCAACGTCGACATGCCCTTATTGAAGGCAATGGTCGAGTTTTGGCGTCCGGAGACGCATACTTTTCATTTTATCCATTGAACGTCAACACATTAAAACCACAACTTATAGTGCAAAGTGTTGTCCCTAAGGGGGGCGGCTTAATCAAGGTTTAGCGGAAGCGATTAAGGTTTTGGACCGGTTTGGTATGAACTATCCTAACACAATTCAATTGGTACCCAATACAAGCAAGCACACAAGCAATTCACAATGCAAGGAAAGTAAAGAGAGAAAGAGAGAGAGAAATTGAACACGCGATGTGATTACGGAGTTCCGACCCGCTAGAAGAAGCTAGTCTTAGTCGTACGTCTCCGGGAGTTCCGCTACCACGAAAGGGCGTGCTCCGTTCAATTCCAACAAGAACGGGACTACAACTTCGAACCGATTCACCTCGTCACAAGGACACTCGAGGCGGATCGGCCTAACTCGAATGGCACAACGGCCTCAAAGGAGAAGAGCTCTCAACCTATTCCAACCTACACCTAGCGACAATGTCGGGGCGGTGGTGTTTGAGGCTACTAAATCTCTCAAGATGGTCTAGCTATGAAAAGCTCAAGTGGGAGAGTATCCCTATGCTCAAAGGCTCAATTCTGGTCTAATTTTGCAAGACAAAGCTCTCTAACTCGTTTTCTGGAGAAAGAACAAGGGGTGGATATATATAGGGCTCGAAATGAGCAGTTCCCCAGCAAAAACAGGCCACAGCGTTGTACAACGCTGAATAGCGTTATACAACGCTGGAATATGACCGTTGTAAATTCTAACGGCTCTTTAATATAGCCGTTGGTCTGTCAGAGCGTTGTGCAACGCTATTTGCCGTCGCACAACGAAGGAGTGTATAACCAAAGGAAAACTCCGACAATTCCGTTGGAAATTGTCAGAGTGTTGCTTGCCACTGAATGGCGTTACACAACGCTAAAGGGAGACAAAAGGAACAACTCTGACAGATTCAACAGAGCGTTGTACAACTCTATATACCGTCACACAACGCTAACGTTACCCAACGCTGAAAGACGTTGGCTAACGTCATCAGAGACTTTGCATGTAAAAAATGACTGTTTACATGGGACAGCTAACTTGGGATTTTTGTGGCGTTGTGCAACGCTATATGGCGTTGCACGATGGTACTCAGGAAATTTTCCAAGTTTTTTAACTGCAGCGTTGTACAACACTACTGAGCGTTGTACAACGTTGTGAATCAGCGTTGCCTAACTCTATATAGCGTTGTGCAACGTTGATTCACAAAAGTATGAATTTAGCTGTTCTAGCGTTGTGTGCCACTATCTAGCGTTGTACGACGCTAGGTCACTGAAAACAGGATTTTGCTGGTTTATTGAGCTTTTCGCTATCTAGACCATTTCAAGGATAAACAAGGACTAAAGTATACCTTCTATCCTAGTCTAAACTAGCCTATAAGCTCTCTAAAAACTTGATCTTGATCTTTCTTGAAGCTTTTATCCAAGTCCTCATAAATTGTATCTTCTTCCTATAAAACTCAAAGAAGATTGTTAAATGCCAAATGATATTGTTTTGTAATCGACAAACCTAGAGACGTTTAGTACAACACAAAGTACTATAAAAAATAAAGGAAAATAAAAAACAACCATAAAAATAAAACATTGCATTAACAATTCCAACAAAATTACATTAACAACCATAATAATAAAACACATAAATATTACAATGATATAAATATTTAGAGATTTTGACTATCGACATGTTGTAGAATTTCATCCCACCATGGTTGCTCATCTTCATCATTCGGTTGTTGTTGATTACTCGCACCAGTGTTGTCAGCGAACTGAGCGACTTCGTTCCAAAAAGCAGCATCATCTTCTTGTTGATTACTCGGAACATTGTTGTCAACGAATTGAGCGGCTTCGTTCCAAAAAGCCGCTTTGGTTTCTTCTTTTTCTATCTCTGCCATTCGGCTTGCCGCAATTTGTCGAAGTTCATCCATCTTATTCATTTCTCTCAATTTTTGCTCTGATTTTTTTAGCCTTTTTTTCCTTGCCTCTTCTTCCCTTATTTTTTTTTTACGATCCATTTCTTCCTCTTTTTCTTTAATAATCTTCTGCGTCTCTCTGTCCCGAGCTCTTTGTTCATTCTCGTCGTGACGTTTGTGCTCATGGTAGTGGTCACGCAATATGTTTTCTTTGTAATTGAAAACTTGAGCACACCTTGTACAGGTCACTGTGTGGTCTCCATTAAAGTTGTATATTTTCTCGTAAACGGTCCAGTGAGTTGGTTCACACGAGAGGTAGGGTTTCGGTTGTTGTTGGGGGATGGGTTGAGGTTCTGTGTAATATTTTTTGTATCAGTCATATCGCCTTTCTCGATTCAGATTCTTTTCGTGTTCCCGCCATCGCCGCTCCTGGTACTCCTTTTGTTCCCTTTCCGGGCCACCATTGATGTGCCATTGGTAGTGTATTTTTAACTCCAGCACGTCCCCCTCTTAAGTCGTGTCTTCATGGATGTTGTATTTCAAAATGCGATAACAAGAGCGGCAAATTGCCTCGTATTCTCCGTTTTCTGGTTGATTTCTATTAGCAGGGTAATGGTAGAAAGTTGGCCAATACTCAATGTTGGTTGCTCTTCGATAGTTTGGAACATCATTATTTGAGTTAGAGCTATTTCTGATAGGCGGGTTTCACATCGAAATATTCAACCCTTTTAGGCCTTAATTTCAATTAAATGCTTGTGTTTTAGTTAGATTTAATGCAATTTAGGTTAGAAATATGGTACTGGTATTTGCCCTTGTCTAATTTCATGTTCAGTGATGATTTGGAGCAAAATTGGGCCCAAGGCAGTGTCCAAGCAGAGCAAATCAGAGTCCAAGCGACTGGAGCAAAGGAACAGAGTCAAACCAGACAAGTCCCCTGTTCTGGCGACCCGCCAGGATTTCTGTCGACCCGCCAGGTCTCCAGGCGACCCGCCAAGATTCCTGTCGACCCCGCCAGACATAAACCGACTTACCCAATTTGGAGAGATATTTCTGGCAGAGCACTTTCTCTATTCTTGGACGAGCCAGACATGATCTCCACCTATGGGAACCGCCTTTGATAGCTATTTAAACATAGGAAGAGCTCCAGAAAAGTACAAGTCAGTTTAGAGAGAGAGAAATCGAGAGAAGATAGCAGAAACTCCACCCGGCTGCCTCCTGTCGACCCACCAGGATTTCAGGCAACCCGCCAGAAGACAAGCTGAGAGTTGTTTGCTGTTGTTTCTTGTTGTATTCTTTCTCTATTTTTTGTCTTTTGATGTTTAGTTTGCTGAAACCTTTTATCTTTATGTTTAGTATGACTTTTAGTGAGTAGTTTAGTTTAGGGGCAATTGTAGGAAACCATGATTTGGTAGATTAATGAAGTTTGATTTAGTTTTCTAATTTTTCTAAGTTGCTTTGCTTTACTTAAGTTTATTTGTTGAAATTGTGAATTGAATTGAATTGATTTGAAGGTTTGCTCACTTGGTTAGGCCTGACCTCGTAGATAAGCAAATAGAACCCTAATCTCAAAACAATTTGTGTTCTCAAACCATAGGATAGTTAGTATACCCAAAAAGTGAAATCGGAACTTAGCCGAGAGGTTTATTCCCTCCTAAGATCGAGAGATCTAGGATATCCTACCGAATAGTTAAAGCAAACCCTAAAACTTAAGCCAAGAAACGAGTGTTGAAACTTAGGTTTTTAGGGAGGTTTAGAGGTTAAAACTTAGTAATACCAAATCAAGAACGAGAGTTAGTATTTGGACCAGAGTTTAAGCCAAAAATCTGAACTTAGAGAACTTAGAAACTAATTAAACTGAATTGTCGTACTGTTCTGTCGACCCGCCAGGAACTCTGTCGACCCGCCAGGAATCCTGTCGACCCGCCAGGATAGTGCCTGGAAGTGGAACCCAATCAATTGACCCTAGTTTAAGTCATTAATTCAAGCTTAGATCTTTACCTTAATTTTTAGAGTAATTTAGAGGTTAATTAGAGTTTTAGAATTAATTCTTTTAGTTTAAATTCAATCGTTTCCACCATTTAATCAATCTTTGACTTGTTTACCCCTAGATCAATTAAATTTAGTTACTTAAAATCTATAGTTTAGAATAACCGTCCCTGTGGATTCGACCCTCAAGCTATACTGCATTAGATTAGATTGAGGTTTAATTTGACCCAGGTTTTACTTCCGATCAATTTCCTTCGTCCATTGTACTGAAGGTTTTAACAAGAAGGAGGTAGTAGGTGTTTGTGCATTCTAATTCAACAATGGCTGGTTTTATAAATAATTTGACTAGTTCAAAGATGACATTGTAAAATCAAATCTTGTCATGTCTTTTGCAGTCTTTATCAGAGCATGCTTGTACTTTTTTTCTAAAAATTAAATAATACACCTTCGAACGCGTTTATAAAATGCGCTCCAGGGCTTGGAACGCGTTTTATAAACGCGTACGGAGCTCTGACAAACGAGGGGAAAGTAGGCAGCATCTCTCCTTCGTACGCGTTTATAAAAGGCGTTCGGAGCCCTGGAGCGCGTTTTATAAACGCGTACGGAGGGGAATTGCTAAACCCTCTTCTAAAACGCGTTGGAACTTTCTTCTTATTAAAAAAAAAATAAAATAATTATGTATATTAAAATTTTTTGTGTCTAAATTTTTATATAAAATAATTTCGGGAAGAAAGAAGAAGAAGAAGGAAGAAGGAAGAAAAAAAATTATAAACAATCTAAACTCTTCACAAAGTTACACACTTTCCAATATTTCTTCCCACTTCTTTCCTTCTTCCCTTCTTCCCACACCTATCCAAACGGAGCCATTAACAATAAGCCTCTTTTTACAATGACAAACATCCCTATATATATAAAGGAGAAGGCACCTTAGACTCTAAACCAACACATATTTAGAAATAGTAACCTAGAAAAAATTGCAGAAATAGAAATAAAAATATAGAAACTACAAATATAGTAATGTCCTAGGTTAATATCAAAATAGATCTATATCCAAATTGAATTGCATTCGGGTTTTATGGATCGCGTCATGCTCTTTGGGTTGAAAAAAGCTTGACCCAAGGTTGCATTCTCACTATAATACTTGTGAAGATGTGAGTTTTGAACACGTTCGAGATATGCATGTCATCAGGAAGTTTGACTCTATAAGCATTCTCGCCAAACTTCTCTAGGATTGGATAGAGTTCGAACTTGCGACGAGTGATCTTGTTGTATTCACCTCGTGGGTAGTGATCTTTACTCAAATGGACCCAAACAACCACTCCCACCTCAAAGTGAGTGTGTCGGTGCTTCTTGTCCTCATCATAAGGCTTGTACTTCTCATATGCAGCCATCAAATTCTGATGGACATGCGCATGAATCTCCTATAAGTCGCGTACTCGAGTTGTTGCATCTTTGAAATATTTGCTCGGGCCTTTAATGAGGAGTAAGTTGAGGGACCTCGGGAAATGTAACTGTACAACACATAGAAATAAGCAAACTGTGAGGTGCAGTTGACCGAACATTTGTACACGAAATCGATCTTTGGCAGGATAGTGTCACCTAAGCTCATAGCATGTTCGCTAGACTTCGGTTCACTGCTTTAGTCTTGTTATTGGTTTACGGATGGCATGTGGTGCTGAACTTCAATTCGGTTCCAACTTGAGACCATACCTCTTTCTAGAATGCGCTCATGAACTTCACATCTCTGTCTAAAACAATAGAACTCGAAAACACGTGATATCACACAACCACGACAAAGAACAGCTCGTTAACTTTGCAAGCATCGGTGCATGTTTGGAAAGCCACAACGACACGCATTTTGTTGGATCAGTTCACTGTCACGAATATGCTTTCATTCTTCTTGAGGGTTGTTGGTAAACCCACAACAAAGTTCAACGAGATTTCTCTCCAAAGTGTTGTTAGAATGGGCAGAGGTGTGTACATGCCCTGGTTGGTATTAGTTCCTTTAGAAGCTTGGCACATTTGATAGCGCTTCACAAACATCTTGATGTCTTCTAACATGCTTGGCCAAAAGATAGGGGCGAAGCCACTATGGGTGCCAATGGGAGTTGCCCCCCCCCCCCAAGATTTCAAACTTATATGAAGAGATTTTCGATTATATAGTAAATTTTATTAATATATAACATATTGCACCCTAACAAAAGAGTTCAAATACAATCTAGTTAAGTTAATTATGCATTCAAACTACTTTAATTATATTTTTTTTAAGAGCAAATTTAGAAGACAAAAAATTACAAATAAAACATTGCTTAAATATGAAAATCTTTGCTTACTATTTTTTGGAAGAAAAAATTATTTCTTTATTTATTTGATATAATTCATGTTAAGAAAATTACTACTATAAATAATGCAATCTTATTTTTTAATAGCAATTTTTCTAAATTTTTAAACTTTCAAACTTTAGTATGCCTAAGTAAAAAATTCTGGCCCCCTTAAATCGAAACCCTGGCTCCGTCTCTGCCAGAAGAACCTTGTTGTACTAAATAATTAACTCTTGAGTTTGTCGATTTGCAATACAACACATTTCTTACTAATATTTTTCATTTAAGTGATTTATTAGGTAGTTATTCTAAAGAATGATTAAAGAAAAACTCACACAAGTTATGGAGCTGTACAAGGACTTAGTTAGACTTTATAAAGTCATTAGAATGGGTATTACTGCTTGCTAAATTCATCTCAATCACTTTGCTAGTTAAATATTCATTTTCACCTAACAAAATATTGTGTATTATAAGCATCAATTAAATCAATTATTACTGCGAAATTTTGAAATCTGTGATTTTGCGCTATACAACGCAATCCAGCGTTATGTAATGCAAAATCAATGCATGTGTTGTACAACGTCCTATTTCGTTGTAGGACGGATGACGAAGCTCTCCATATTTAATTAGCTTTATTCTGTCAATGCGTTATAAGGCCAACATTCTGGACATGCTGGGATTTGATAATCTTAAAATGTAATTTATCGATTTTTCTTTAAAAATCCGTATAGTAAAAAAAAAAAAACAGTTCGAAAGTTTTCCGACTGCAAAGGGGGATAAGCTGGGGTCTTGTAAAAAGTTGCTAAATTCCAGTTTACTTGACGTCACTTCTCTTTTCATCTTTTGTTTTTTACTCATTTGTCTATAAATAATGAGCACGTGGTTGTTACCTTTTCGGCTTTTTCTTTTTGGGCTGATAAACTTTTCCGGCTTCGGCTTTAAAAATGATTTTGTGAGTGGGAGCACATTCATTCCTCAACTCATACAAGCAGGGTGTCAAATCTGCGAAACGGAAGCGGAACAGAAATATTTTATTTCTGGTAACGTAACTCATACAAGTTTTGTTTTCGTTCCGTTTCGTAAAACAGAACAATTAATTCCGTTATGTTAGCTGTTTTGTTCTATATTTTCTATTGATTTCAGTCATTTTTCATTAATTTTAGTCTAGTTTTTTGTAAACGGAACACTAACGTTTATCGGTACCAGTTCCGTTTTCGTTCCCTTAGCTGTTTCGTCCGAACAGAACGGAACGGAAATGTTATAAACGAAATCATTTTGACACCCTTACATGCGCAAGTGCAAATGTAAATATTTCTTTAATAAATTTATTTATAAACTAATTAAGACTTTAGCCCTAACCAATAAATATTCAACAATGTTCAATCTACATGGATTCGTTTTTTTATAAAAACATATTGAATGGAAAATATATTTTTGTAAAAGTCCGCATTTATATATTTTGACACTTATGAAAAAAAATAGTAGTGAACCGTGTCATAAATAGCAAGTAAAATTATCAGTACTATTCTTTGAGCTTAAGTTAATGTGCTTGGGAACATCTTACTGTTCGAAAAACTTTTTTTAATTCAAATTATTGATACTATATCAACGTGATCTATATATCAAAATTCAGATTTAACTTTTTACAATTGCTTTACAAATTTTCAAAAATGTCAATATAGTGACAAAAATTGGTCGTTAATGTGTACTAAAAAAACCATTTTAAAAAAAAAAGCAATGTTCCACTGCCACAGTTTTTTGCTGCTACAACTTTATATTTTATCAATATTTAAAAAATTTAAAATTCAAACACTGAATCGAAACCGTTGATCTTGTTCAATTTAACGAGCGATGTGTTTCTATATAAGTTTTATAAAAATTTGGAGTTAATTTGATACTTGATCAAATAGTCAACAAATGAACGAATCTAGTTAATTATGACAGATTAATTCTAATGCGTTCATCATTTGATCAGTTGATCGATTATCAAAGCGACTTCAAATTTTATAAAACTTATATACATCGAAACGCATCGCTCGTTAGATTCAGCATTTATATTTTAAAATTTTTAAATATTGATAAAATATGAAGTTGTGGCAACTTGTGGCACTAAAAAACTGTGACAACGGAACGCTCCTCTTTAAAAAAAAAAACCCAAGAAAGATGCCAACAGAAAATCTTCTTAATGTAAATGAGTTAATCTCCCTTTTTTTTTTCCTTTTGGGAACCAAAAAATTAGAAATAGCACTCAAAAGCAAAATTTGTAGTTCTTTTATTGAACAGAAAATTTGCATACTTATAAATAAGGCAAACAGATTTTTCTTCGAAGAATAATACACAAAAGGACAATTAAAAACTTGAAATTTATGGATGAATGACAATGCTATTACACGTCTAAACTACTTTCCAGTTAATGCCAAGGAAGGGGAACAAAAATACAGTGTGATCTGACGCGGTGAACATGATTTGCAAATTTGGGTTAAACCCATAAATTAAGAGAAACTAGGACAGTATTCATCCCATTTATTTGCCTAATTAAGTAAAGAGGTGAAGTGTTTGACTAAAACGAAACAACTGCATGCTCAGAGATTTTCAAAGGATAAGCCCAAATTGCATAACTTTTTTTTTTTTTTTTGCCTGGATTAAACCCATAAAGAATTAAGAGAAAAAAAAGATTTCTTCTTTTTCAGATGTCTCTTCTTAACTCTTTTCAGCACCTTTTAAATAAACTATGTGTTCTAATTAAAAAAAATAAATAATAAACTATGTGCAGGGCGCTTGACGTCAGTTTTCTTTTCATCTTTTGTTTATTATTAGTCATTTGTCTATCGATAATGAGCACGTGGAATTGTTACCTTTTTCTTTTTGAGTTGATAAACATTTCCGGCTTAGGCTTGAACAATGATTTTGTTAGTGGGAGCTCATTCATTCCTCAACGCATGCAAGTGCAAATTCAAGAGTATTTCATTGCATGGGTTTTTAATAAATTTATTTATAAATTAATTAAGAGTTTGGTATTCATCAATAAATATTCTATTATGCTCAATCTGAATAAATATTCGTTTTTAATCTAAATTAAATTGAAAATATATTTTGTAAAAGGTCGAATTTATATAGATTTAACACTTATAAAGAAAAAAGTAGCGACCGGTGTCATAAATACCAAGTAAATTATCAGTACACTTCTTTGAGCTTGTTAATGTGTTTCGGTAATTACATCTCCCTATTCGTAAAAAAAAAAAAAAAAAAAAAAAGTAGGTCCCGGTTTTTCAATTTTTTTTCCCTTTGCTTTTACTTATCACGTGTTGTACTAGGTAGTCTCTATCTATTCGGAATAAAAAATATTATATCCAAACTATTGATACAATATCTTTCAAAAGTGATCTACATGACTGCATATCAAAATTCAGATCTAATTACTCTTGCTTTACGGATTTTTTTCCAAAAATGTCAAAGTAGTTACAAAAAGAATTGGTTGGTAATGTGTTACGAATTTTGTAAAATTTAAAGTTTATTTGATACTCAATCCAGATATTAAAACAAGAATGTATTAGAATTAACCTATCATAGAAAACAAGATTCGTTCATTTTTTTTCTTGTAGGTAGTCGCTACCTACTGTATCAAAAAAATAAAATAAAAAGATTCATTCATTTTTTTTATTTGGGTCGAGTATCAAATGAACTTCAAATTTTTACAAAATTTATATGAAAAGCATCTCTCATGAAATTGAATAAGATTAATGGTTTGCATTTAGTGTTTGAATTGTAAAATTATAAAATATTAATTTAAAAGAGAGTTGATGTATTTGGGTGCAGCAGTAGAATCCTTCGCTATTTTTGTTTTTAATGGAATGCAAATATTATTGTTGTAAATCTTCCTTTTTTTTGGGCAAAATTTGTAGTTATTTTGTGAAACAGAAAATTTGCATATATACTTCTAAGGCAAACAGAGTTTTCTTCAAAGAATATTATGCCAACAGTCAATTAAGAACTTGAAAGTTTTATTTGGATGAATAGAATCGCTATTGCACGTCTAAACTACCTTTCAGTTAAGGGCAAGGAAGAAAAGGAACAAATAAATGAAAGATATTTATTCCATTTATTTGCCTAAAGTAAAGAGGCGAAGTGGTTGACTAAAACGAAATAAATGCTCAGTGACTTTCAAATAATAAGCCCAAATCAAATAACATTTTTCTTTTGAGATGTCTATTCTCCCAACTCCTTTCAGGATCTCAAAATAAATTATGCGCAAGGAGCTAGGGATAAAGTCAGTACAAAAATTTCAAACCATCAACTATCTTATTAATGTGGAGTCAGCATTTAAGAAAGATCGAATGTGTGCAGGAAATTCCACTAACCTTTCAATTTAGAGATGTTTCTTTCATCGTTTGTCTTAATGAGAAAATAGGCAACAGTTTGTATTGAATGACAGTAAAGTCTAGAATTCCCTGTCCATTCTGTCTACGTACGCAAAATATAAGAATCTTATCATCCAAATCAGTACTTCTTTTTCCGGGTACGAAATTAGGTCGACAAGAATATTATTCGACCCATTTTCAACCCCATTTGAAGGATACTTTTATGAAGTGTCAAGGAATTAACAGAAGAACTGAACGATGGTTGCGTAGTTCTCTTTGCGAATCATGTAAATGACCCACTTGTTATAGTCTTATAGAACCTCATATAGTCATATTGTTTTTGCCTTTTTGGGCCTTCTCGTTATTGTTATTTGTTAATTTTCTATTAGAGTCGTAAATTTATATCAGGCATTCAGGCTCAGTGTGGCTTAGCCCAATATATAGGCCTGCAAGTATGAATTGTGTGGTTTCAATTCTCACCACAGTGAGAGTTTCTACAAAAGAGGACTGAGGAGCCCTCGAAATAAATAGAAATGGATCTCGGTTTGGTTTACAAACTACTGAGTGGTGTTTGACATCTTTAGTAGATTTGTAGCTTTTATCATTTACTAATTTTGTGACTTGTGACTTGTGAGACCTTGTTCTAGTACTTCTGGCTAATGTACATCCCGATTTCTCTTGTTGGGAAGCTTTTGTTTCAAGAAAATAAAGGAAAAAAACGCACATAAAAACAAACAGGATCTCACCATTCGCTACCACCAGAACCAGAATTTTTAAAACAGCAATTTTATTATCAGTATTTTCTAAAAAAATGTCAATACTGTTGAGAAATCTTCATAGTAAGCTTCTAAATACATGATTAAATTCAAGCACCATCAGTGCAGAAAAATGTACAACGAACATTAGTCCAACAATGCAAAAAGACCATTAACGACAACAACAACAACAACAACAACAACAACAACATATTAAACAACTAGTCTTATGCAAACAACATATTTGCAAGTCCATATATTCCATTCTTTAAAAAAAAATCAGTTTCATTTTTTTTTTTTTTATTGTAGCATACAGTTGGATTCCTTTATCAAGCTATTTCTCAAGCTTAATCAGCCACCCTCAAATAAGCTTCCTATGAGACCAAAACAAAACATGAATTAAACATGAACTTCAGCCGCTATATAATTGTAATAATAACAATTATTAGAAGAACAATTCAAGATGGGAAGAGATGTAAAATTGTCTCGGTGAAAAAAAAATTAGAATGCAAGATAGAAAAAATAATTACTAGATAATAATAAAAAAAACTTAGTCATTACCTTGGAGGAGGCATTTTCTCATCAGACAAAATCCTCTCAAGTCTCTCTTCAAATGGGGTAGAATGCCACTTTACCTTTTGATCCTGATATTTTTAAAAATGTAACTTGAACAAAAGGCAAGAAAAAAATACAGCCAAGAGGTGCTTAATTCCAGCACATGTACCAGGCTGGACCAGATCAGTTTGGGTACAACTGGGCAATTAGATCGAGATAGCACTTATCAGCTCGACCTCATTACCATGTTATTAGAAACCCACTGTAATGAATTACTTACTATATTATTTTACACCAATAAACAAATGGACAAATTACACGAGTTAGTTAAAAGCGTAATATTACCTCTTTATACTTTGTAGTTGTATTTGGAATCCCATTTCTACCCCGCAAAGCTGTCACAGTTTTGAGCTGCTCTGAAGAACCTGAAACCAGAATCTTGGGGGTTTCCTCACAACTCCTTTCAGTACGAAGAGAAATTCCTCTCCCAGACACCTCATTTTCCTTCTCCACAACCGACTTATTGCCACTGGTGATCTCCTCTCTGTGTGCAGGTTTCACTGCAGGGTAGGCATGTTGTGTCCTGATGCGGGCCCACTTGCCAATTGCTGGAGCCTCTGGGTACGAAGAGTAAATGGTTGCTGGTGTTTGCATATTGTCAGTGAGAGTTATTGGAGTTGGAAATGGTGAATTGGTTAGTGAACTTCGAATTCCCTTGCCATACCTAACGGGTGTCAGATCCATTTTACCACATTTCATCTCTTCAACGCTGTTATAACAACAACATAAGAAAATCAATTAGTTACCCTTTTCCCTGTCTTTTGTAATACCACTTGATATCTTGTCACATTGGCACACTAAAACCAACAATTCCAGAAGTTGCTACTAACACCCTAACAAAGTTTTCAGCATTTGCATATATCAGTCAACCCTTAGACCACCCCAAGGAATAACCCTTACTTTCATGTTGATAATTACATGGTTATTTTCCTTTAGAAAATGCACTGAGTATAAAGTTTAATCAATGTTCCAATTGGAACTTTAGAAACCTGATCTGTACGACTGTACCAACCCACACAAGCCACTACTATGGTATCCTTCACTAGTTCATACCTTCCAGTCTCAGGTGTGTTCTGACGAGAAACTGTGTCTTCCTTTTCTGAACCTGGTGTGCCTATTATTTCCTGGGCAGGGCTGTTTTCTTGCTCACGCAGTACATACAACTGGATCTTCTTATTGGACAAGGTATGAGCAGAGTTTGGAGATTGCTCTGTCCCATTAAGCTCCTGCAGGGGTATCCTTTTGCTCACTTTCCGAATTTCCATTGGGGTCTCTGGTATAGCACCGCATAGCTTCAAGTTCTTGGCCTATTTTTACAGAAAATAAAATCGTTATCTTCCAGTACTGCTCTAAGTTCAATTTGATACACCTTATAGCAATGGCAGTACAGCAGAGATGCATGTGCTTGTTACAAATAAAAGGCAGTTCTTTTTCTTTTGTTGAAAATTATTCATTATTTTCATTATTATTATTTTTTTTTTGGTGGTTGAATTGTAATACCTATTGTTTCAGATCTCAGGATGTCTTTGAATTAAGTGCTTAACCATGTTTACAAGCACAGTGTTCAGTGTTCCCAACAAAATTGAAAAAGACAATTCTTTCAGTATTTTTCTTTTCCTGTATAAGTTGCTTACTTCCTAAGAGAGAAACTTAAATACAAATTAGACAATTCATCATTAAGGCAAACAGAACTCCAACATTACTGCATTAATATACCTAAACTAAACATAATTCCCTGATGAAACAATACGTCATAAAAATACCAAAACGAAAAGCTTCAGACATACCTCTAAGCTAAGTTCCTCGTCCAAAGTAAGAGGATGACCAATATTCTCCTCCGTATCTGAAGAAAAGAGTACACAAACCAGAAATTGGTACAATCAAGATTATTTCAAATACATATTATCACTTAATCTTGGAGCATTTTTACAAAAAAGGTCGCACCTTTTTCTCCAGTGAGAAAGAAAGAACCCAACTGATTGTCTACAACCAATCGCTCCTCCAGACTCTCCTGCAATACAACTCATCGTTCTAAGTAAAGATTACATCGTTGTTTCTTGATCAAGAAATTGAGGAAAAGAAACTTCACCAGATCAAAGTAAGAATCTGAGTTGGGGCGAGCAGTTGCTCTTAGTTGAATCCTCCGATCTCGATCCTTACTACGGAAGCACGAGACGAAACACCCCATGAGAGCCGATTCAAAGAAACTAACGAAGAAGGCCTTGATTGCACCAAACCAGAAACAATTCATCAACCGAGACGAAACCTTGTCGAATTTACTAGTCTTGAGTGTTTTGAGAGGGACAGAGAGAGAGACCGACTGTACGGCTTTAATTCGAAATTTAAATGGGATGGGTTAGGAGCTACTTTATGGGATTTACGAAATGAACCGGACTGAACCGGAAGAATTTTTGGAGATTGGAGATTGAACCGGATGATTTGTAATAATAAAAACAAGATTTCGGAATTCAAAGCCGTTGCACATTCTTGAAACGGCTGTTTAGTGTTTAGTCCTTTTTATTTTCTTTAATTTTTAAAAATTATAAAACTCAAATAGAAAATTCAAACCGTTGATCTTGTTAAGTTTTATCGGCGATGCGTTTCTATATAAGTTTTATAAAATTTGAAGTTAATTTGATACTAGATCAAGTGGTCAACAAATGAACGAACCTGGTTTAATTAATTCTAATCCGTTCATAATTTGGTCACTTAATGAAGTATCAAATAAACTTCAAATTTTATAAAACTTATATGAAAATGTATCGCTGATAAAACTTAACAAGATCAACGGTTTGGATTCTCCATTTGAGTTTTATAATTTTTAAAAATTAAAAAAAATGAAAAGGACTGCTTGGAGCAGTCCTTTTTCGGACTGCTGAGGATGCGGTTCCGTGTTTAAGGCGGCTATGACAGTCCAGTAAGAATATACTAGATTTTTGTATAGTGAAGTAATATACTGGTTTTATTACTATAATAATAATTAGAGGAAGTTTGAATTTACTAGATTTTTAATGTGACTGAATTTTGCTGATGTGGGGCTTAGATCTACAATCGTTGGAGTTGATCAGATCCAAGCCATCGGATGTGTGTCGAATAAACAAAAAAGTGAAAAGCATTTCTCCCATTACTTAGGCTCTTTCATACATGGGCGAGTTACAAATTTGATAGAAAGAAAATGAAAGTTTATTTATGTAGCATAATTTTCAAGAAAAGAAGATTTATTTATAAATGAAGAAGCATATATTTTTTTGGTACCACAACGGTTAGAACTCCATTCTAGTATCTTCGTACGAATCCACATTTATAATCTGCCCCCCCCCCCTCTTTATAAATGTGGATTCGTACGAAGATCAACCATCAAGTCAGGGTGGACATTCCCCATTCCTGATCTACGTGAAACCGTTGGTGGTATAAACAATTGCCTTTATACTACCGTTTGCTCTTTTTTTTCAACAAAAGTTTTGACGAAAAAATAAAAAGAAAAGACATGTGCAAGGGTTTATTCTACATTTATTACTATCATTTTTTATATTACAATGGTTGGCAAAGCGTGTGTAGTTCCTAATATTTATTACATTTCTATATGTGTGTGTGTAGCTTCAATACAATTTCTTGTGCTTTCATAATCTCCTCTTTTAAATCTAGTTCGTTTGATAAACTTCTTGGCCCACATGGAGCCATCTGTCTCCATTCATCAACCCCTCTTCTTCACCAGTTTCATCTTCATATCTTAATAGGATGCCAAATAGTATCTTTCCCTGTAACACCCAAAAAATGTTTTACGAGGTGCCCACTTGAAAAGCAGATATACATTGAAACATCTTATATAAGTCTACAAAGTACATATCCTTGCAAAATGAGGTGTAAACAATAAATTCCCTACCGTCTTTTGTCTCTCTTCATGGACATGTACCCCACCTTTTGTCAGAACTTGTCCTTCTACGATAAACGAAACTATAACTTAAAACACTAACTTGAACTATATAAGCCACATTTTAGGTTATAGTTTCATTTATTGCAAATTAGAAGGGCATCACCAAAAGAATCTAAAATTTAACATACAAGCACCACAAAATAGGTAAACAACTCTTTTTTTGTGTCCCTATGCTGGAGCAATCTTTGAACCTATTCAAAGTTATGGCCAGAATGGCACAAAATGAGGATGACCAAAATTGGCTTTCCAAAAGTAATTGGGACTTAAAGGTAACTGTGAGGTAGTACCTTGTTTCTTCTATAAGATGCTAAGGTGAGAAGAGGTTCCTTCAATTTGTGCACTCGACCAGATATGCTGCTGAGGTTTATCATCTCGCATCGGTTACATCCTCCTAAGGACTGTTAATTAGAAAACTTCATATCAGAGATGGATCTACTATAATAGCACCGAAGCTAACTGGCTCAGCAATATAAAACAGACTTCCAGCCAATACCATTTTACAGCTTTAATTATAATCAGCTAACAGTTCCAAATGAGCATATACAAACTTTACTGTTACCAGGATACTGGTAATATACCAAAATGCAGCGGCCCTATACTTACAACAACAACTAAGCCTTTTGTCCCAAACAAGTTGGGGTAGGCTAGAAAGAAACCCAATAAGAGAACACATCCAAGAAATTACTCAAGAAAAATAAAATAGCTCACAGTGAAATGAGCGTTGCCAATTTTAAGGCTTCTCCAGTTATCTTCACTATAAGGTTTTGAACCTGAAATCACCAAATTGGGCCGGAACCGCATGGCATCTACATTCAGGCATTTTTCCTTTTGAATTTCTGGAAATAGAAGAACACACTGACCAGTTAATATCTGAGGAGAATCAAGTACTTATTTTTTTATCTTTCTCTTGCATCCAAACCAGCAGCATAATCATCATGACTACTAGTAGATCAGACATACCTCAACACCAGTGTAAAGCACAAATTAGTTGACTTCACTCAAATTTCCAAGGTCATGAAAAGAACTAAAGGGGTCTTTGCAAACTTGTATCTACTCACAAGAAACCTAGTATTTCTCTTGTAGACCAATAGCGACAATTTCTGGCTTCTTTGCCAATAAAACTTAACAGTTTAATTACAAACCAAAGTTCTTTCAAATGAAAAACCAAAGTTCTTTCAAATGAAAATTGACTGTAGTCTCTCTTGGCTCATACATTACTCGACTGAACAATAGTTCATATCAACTAGTACCGAAGTGGTTTCAGCATCCAATATCATTGTCTTCATATTAGAAAAAGTGCATTATTAAATCACAAAATTCAATAACAATATCTTAGGAGCATTCATCCTAGTAGAGAAAAAAGTAATGTTTAATGTGCCACCTGAACATCCAATCTACATTTGTTATCAGATCCTTGACCATGCTTTAACTTAAAAATTTTTGACATCTTTTGTATCAAAACAAAAGAATTGCAAAAGTAAAATATAAATTTATGGAAATGTTGTTCAAGATATAGACATGTTTTTGTTTTCTTTCTGTTGTATTAGCTAATGCAAGTAGTGCCATCAAACAATTAGTACATACATACAGTTGCAAAATTTGAAATCCTTTGGTGAATGGTAAAACATGCACCAAACATAGATTGTTTAAGTATGATATGTAATTCACGGAGATAGCAACCATTATGTTGGCTTTTGTGTTTATTTAAAATTTCATCATTCCCCAGATATATTATACATACACGTTCATAGCACCTGTAGCTTTGCTTCCTTCTTTAAGTTAAACAAAAGTTGCTTTAAATTGAAACTAGAAGTATTGTCAATTCAAAACATTATAATACCTATGCGATAGCAGCATATGTCACGTAGAAATTATGACTGGCATATATATAATATGAAGTTTTTGGTGACATAGATGTAACATATGCATTTTAAATTCTAGGACAGTAAAAGCATACTTGAACTTAATCGGCTATTGAGATCAAGCACACTATCTTCTGACACTAGCAATAGTTGTGCCTCGTTAGCAAAGCTGAGCTGGCTCCGGTTTTCTCTGCACATGCCTGTGCTTCCTATGGTGTCATTCTTGCAAAAACGATATTGCGAACTGGTACATCTAACAAGTGTGCAAGACCGACCAATTGCTCTAGTGAACCATGCATTTATGTCAGCATCATAACTGTGTACTTGGTACCTGGTCAAAAAAATTAGAGGTTGGTACATAGAAAGTTTGTATACAGCAGATCACATACATAATTATCTAAATTGGCATCCTCTTGTGGTTGATAATACCACTAATAGCAAAAATGTGATAAGCATATGTATGTTGCAGGATATTTCATTGATAAAGTTGGGAGTAACCAAAAACAACCACATTTGTCAGGACGAATTGTGTTCCATTAAAAAAGGTTTCTTTTGTTACAGAGCAGTTAATATTTAGAATTTACCTATCTGCTGTCCTGTAATTCTTTAGGTCATAAGGCTTACAAATGCAACAGAGCCTATGGTCTTTCCCCACAGAATTAACATCAGTCTTTGTTTTGACAAAACCAAATCAAAATGAAATAAAACCAGTACTTCATTTCCACCAGAAAGAAACAATATGCAAAGATTCCATCAGTTCTTTCACAATTATATATTTTAAATTACGTTCACCCAAAATCCAAACAGATGGTCTGATTAGGATTGGATAAAGTTCTTATTTTCATGGACCCAACAAACAATACAGTTAACTTGTATGAAAATTTTGGATAACTATTTTGAAAAATAAATAAAAGTTATGATGTGCATGCTGCAAGTACAATATATTCCGTGGCCTACATATAGATCTGATTTACTATCTATGCCCTGATTATATATTTATTATCCTCCCCTCATTCTAAGAACAGCCTTCTTTTCTAATACAATATTCATTAAGAGTGACAAATTTGAATGATTGTAGGCATCAAAAGGGAATAACCTGTAACCATAGACATCGATTTCTTCAACTATGTTGGAAGTACCAAGCAGAAGAGATATTTCTAGCTTCTCTTTACATTTTGGCGATTCAACATACAACTTATCCAGTTTTAAATCAACCAAAGTACAGATTGAGTTCATCTCTGGGACCTGCATAAAATTAGCAAGTTCATTTTGTGAGTACCTCTGTATGTACAAAGTTTTCTCCTTTCCGAGAGGGTAGACTGAGTACTTTTCAATAGCGGCAGAGAAAAGACTGACTAGGTTTAATTGAGCATTTATGTGTTTTGTGGGGTACTGCTTCAAGATTGGATTAGTTGATGCTTATCTGCACAACACGGGTTATTGGACATCTATTGATTCATGCAGAAATATAAGATCTATAGAATAATTGAGAATAATTCGAAAATTGCAAATTTAGGGAAACGATAATGTTATCATAGTATGTTTAACATGCAGTTATGTACCTTTTTCTGAGTTAAAATCTCACCACTGGGGCCTTTAAGAAGCCATTCTCTATCATACTTCAATCCTATAAATAAAGTTTAAAGCAATTAAAGCTATGTGAACATAAGGTAGTAAGCCTTAGATAGGAAAATGAAGACATGAATAAAAATTAAAATTGCAAGTAATAAAATAGAGCAGTATTGCAAGGTAGAACGAGAACATACCAACATTGCCTAAAGGCCAGCGCTGCGTGTTAAAACCGCTGCACGATTTTATGGGATAAATAGTGATAGATTTTAGTTGAATAGACCCTATAATAAGAAATAAAGTTGGATTTAGTAGTTTTTTAATACATATATAAAGTTCACCATAACATTTTTCAGATTAAATGGCTCTCCTTTCATTCATTCAGTTATATTTTTGTTAATTCTTTTTGGTGGTTTTTTTCTTTGCTTGTTTTGCTTAACAAAAGGACCGAAAAGAGTTACTTTCTGGTATTTATGTGTCAACTCCTCTAGCCGTCTGAACTGGTTCCATAAAAGGTAATGTTCTTTTGGTAACAGAAAACAATCCACTGTCATGCAGTTCCATATCCATACAAATTTACAAACAAAGATGCATGAAACCCAGTCTAAATACATTACCAGACAACTGGAGAGCCTTGACGGTTGAAACCATCCCATTTTCAAATGGCTTCTTTGATTTTGACATGAAAGAAGATTCCAGAAATTGCATAAATTGCTGAATAAGAATCATTACACAATTCTTTAGTAAAAGCTATTCGTTTATGTTATTTTAAGAAGAAGAATTACAAATGATACAGAATGGTTATATATATATTCTCAAGGCTACTGCACCAATATACCAAAACAAAACAACACCAAATGATATAGTCATTATTACCAATAACATATCTCCATTTTGTGTTATTTTGGACTGGCATCTCATTTAAACTCAAGAAAAATGAAATGCCAAAATAAATAAATAAAAAATCAAAGAATTGAGATTGAAGCATTACTGATCTTGTACTGTCATGTTACTTTTTTTTTCAGAGCAAACCAATCAAGCAGAACAAGAAAAACAGATGAAAGAAATCAAACTGTTTTAAGCACAACAGTTAACACACCTCAGAATCTTCATACGTAGACATATAACCAAATGAAATTCTAACAGCTCCCGTTGGTTTTCCATTTATCACGTCATTATCATCCCAGCAAACATGTCCTGCCTAGCATGACAAGAACAGAGAAAGAACAAAAAAGTGCATTTTATAGAACCTATAAACAGGAAGAGAAGATAAAAATTAGGCAATGTTCTAGTATATAAATGTGTCTTTGAGAACTTAGATATACCTCATAATTTGAAATAAGGTCCGAGTGGGATAAACCGAGGTATTTTGCACATGCACCAGGGTTACAAAAGCAACCAGTCTGACAGGAAAAACATCACACAAAAGATAGATCATTTATTTAAAGAAAAAAATGTCCTGATTATAAAAAGCCAAGGCACTTTATTCAGTTAATTTCAAAGTATCTGTGTTTGCTGACAGAGTATGAACATAGCTGATCATTATTGCATACATACATTCTCATTCAAATCGTTGATCCCAGAAAGTGCAATCTCTCAACAAGTTCTGAACTTCTGATGTATTAGTACTAATTCAACCTAACTTTAAAAATAATTATTGGTGAGAAATCCCCTACCGACCTAAAAAATAAATAACTCAATTTACAAATAAGGGGGATAGAATCTTGGTGGGAATGAGTTTTGAATGTGCAGATGTGCACTTATATACTTACACGCAAGTGGACTCCCGATAAGGAGGCTAGCTTCTCCACCTCCCGAGATCCAACCCATGATCTGTCCTCTCTTCTCAAATTGAAAGCAATTGTAGGACCCAGCTGAACATAATTTTGGGCTTGTATAAATAAAAATTTTAAATACATGGAAATAAAATGAAAAATGAAAAATAAGATACAGAATGATATATAATAATAAAAAAAAGAAACAAACAAAAACTATCCTAATTGTTTACTTCTATTTGCATGATAATTACTATGGGGTCAATACAGAGAAGTTGTTGAAACTATACAAATCACCAAATAAAAAAAAAATAAGACCAATTCCTTTCAAAATTTTGAATATTGCCTTCTATCTGAAAAAGCAGGTGATTTAGTGTAAATTACTAGAACACACCTCATGATTTTCTCCTCCATAGATTGCACATACATCAATTCCATTTTCATGCTTCAATTCTGACATCTTTTTTCTCGTATAAGAAGCAAGGGAACTTGTATGCCTACATATGAAGCATAATTTTCATATAAGAATATGAAATTAGGTTTTTAAGCTAAACTTGTATGTCATCACTTCAAAACAAATGAAAATGCTCTTCATATTTATAATTTCTAGATAATATAGATACAAATCCACCATTTCTATCAGAATCAGCAACCTGTTTTTTTCCTTTTGGATTCTTGGGTTTTAATTGGCATCAAAATTCAGTAGATGACATAGATTTTTCCATTTTGAACCAATAAAAGCCATCTGGTGCGTGCTAATTGGTTTTAACGTACCGTGAGATGGCTGCTATAGACAAGGAGTCTATTATATTGAAGCCATGACGGATAGCAGCTATAGACAAGAAAGAAGCAGTACCATCTTCAAACAATTGTTCGACACTCTCTCTTCTTCGGATGAAGTCCATGTCTGAAATCGAGGCAGATACTGTACCTGGATATTTTTCACAATTAAAAATAAAACTTGTAGCAAAATGATTGAAAAATTACACAAACATATAATTTTATCACTTTTTGGAAAATAACCACCTTTCCTTACAGCAAATACACATATACCTTCTCATTTCAAACATTAATAATTTAATAAAAACAAAATAATTCATATCCACAACACAAAAATGTCAGACAGTTTACAATTTCTGGAAGATTTTGTTTTTTCTAAGGCTGGGAGATTTGCAACAAGAGACTATGATCTGTTTACAAATTCGATAAACAATGTGTGCCTCTTGCAAAAAGAAAAAGTGGGAACATGTAAACAGTAGAGTACAACACCAACCTCCACTGAAGTAAGTCTTCTTTAGCAAATGAGCTGCATCTGTAAATTTTTTACAGAATAAGCACAGAAACATAAATTAATTGATAGCAAGAGAATTTGGTATAGACAAAATTCGGATGCTTACCATTTCTGACAAGAAGTGCACCGAGGCCAGTTGGATAACCAAATATCTGAAATTTAAATATAATTCTTAATAGATCAGGCCATAAAATTGATGTTTTCAGAAGTTAAACCAATATTTACATTATTTTGCTAACAAATCTCAACAGATTTCTAAGGGAGATCTATTTTGTCCTATACTAAAAGTAAAAAAATAACAAAGCCAAGAATGCTTGGTTGTTCAGTATGAAGTAGTTACAAGCTAATACGCTAACAAAGGTTAAAAAAAAAATCATATACAAATTATTTTTTCTTTTTATCAGATTTTTACTTTCAGTTTTATGGTTGTGTTGCTTTTTGAAAATGACCTAAAGCTTTTTAATTTCAGTAAGAATGTTAGGAGTGATTTGCAACTACAGATAATACTAGGTTTTGCTTCAAATGGCCCTTATAAACAATGCAGACACAGAAGTGAATTGTTTAATATTCAATTAATAATACGAAAAAAAATATATGGGCGATTTGGTCCTTTCTTTGCATAGCATTGATTATCCTGTGTTAAGCATGCAAAACACTGTGACAAAAAGGTGGTACTGATATCAAAGTTATCTTTCATTTTTTTTTCTTCATCACCTTATAAAAAGAGAAAACCACAAAGTCAGCTGGGTACTTTTCCAAATTTGGTGGATCAGTCGCACACCCTTTTGCAGCATCTACTAACACCATGCACCGACTCCTATGTAAATGAAACACATTTTTTATTAGTGATAAGAAAAAAGTTGGAGAAAGTAAGGGTTCAAATTTACCTCTCTACGATGCATCAATTTCATGTGTATTTGTAGCTAATACAGAGGAAAAAGTGGTTACTTGTACCATGCAAGTTAAAATCTGCAAAGTCTTACCCAGACTTATGTTGGCCCCCCATAATTATTGAGGTATCACCCTTTATCAAGTTAACTATGTCAAGAGGGAACTTCTGGCCTGAAAAACTGCACTCAGAAGGAAACGCAAACATATTGTAGACCTCTCCTGCATAAGGATAAAAAGTTCAATGATTGAGTAATTACTCAGATATTGACCATTTTAGTATTTTACAAACAAGAAGAAAAGTAAGCATCTAACGAAGACAACAACAATAACCCACCCACCCCCCCCCCCACCCCCCACATCAAAATCTCCCCCCGGCCCACACCAAGCCCTGAGCAGTTGTGTTAGAAAAGTAAGCATAAACATAATATTCATGATTTTTGGGCTAATTTCACAAAATAGTCCTTGCCAAATGTCAGAATATAAATTAAATCCCAAGATAATCTGATGCATAAGCTTAACCCTTAAAATCAAAGGACGAGAGCTATAATTTTTTTTAATAATAAGATACGGATAAAAAAAAAAGTCTAAGCCTTTTAACCCAAACAAGTTGAGGTAGGCTAGAAATGACACTCCGACCCTGGTCATTTCTTGTATATATGGCTGAATTTTTACGCTGGATCGCCAAGCCTATCGCAAGCATGCGGGCTTGAACCCTGGATCTCTTAGAAGAGAGCCAAGTGCTCTTACCACCTGAGCTACTAGACCACATGCAATAAGATACGGATAGTTTACATTTAAAATTTTTTACAGGGGTATATGAGAGCATAACTACAATTATCCTTTCTTTTTAGCAAAATGGCAATATTAGTAAGTACCTGAAAGCCCACCATTCTGGGTATTTTGCCGTGAGACATATTGGCTCCTCCTTTGGATATTATGTTTCACAAATTTTATATAGGAGGATTGACAGCAGTGAGTTTTATCATACTGGCACTCATTGTTTTCAGCATCCACAGCAAACACAGTTGCCCCCTTGTTTAAAGCGTATCTATCATTATTTCCATTAAGAAAAACCTAATCACACAGATAAGTGCGTGCGTAATAAATATCACACATATCTCTAAATTAGCAATCATGCAACAATTAAAAAGAAAAAGAGGTAGTCTCCCACATTACTTCTATTGGCACACTCCTAGAAAACATATGGAAACATTATAGCACATCAGAAATTGGGAATTATCCCTTTAAACCCTCACATTCCTGTTTTCTTGCGAAGATTTCCATAGTTCTTCATTTTCTCTTGAATGAAGTCAATTTGCACTTTTTTTTTTAATACTTCGATTTCTTGAAATTGGAACATATGGAGTTAAGGATACCTATTTCCAAATTTTTGGAAGGCTATACTATATCAGGCTTTCATCACGCTACTGATGAAATTACTGCAATAAAGCTGAAAAATTGTCTTTGTGTTCTGATGGACAAAAGGATACTCTCTGATGCCGAGAACACTGTTATGGTTCTCCAAAGTATACATAAAATGGCTTTCTTCACTCCAAGGAAAGAATTCACCAACAAGCTTCAAAGCTCCAGTTGCACCAGATGTAAATATGCATTTGTAATCTTTCAGAGATGCTTTAAAGTATCTCAAGACCTGTTAAGGTTAAATCAGCAAAGTACACTGAAAACATAGGTTTCTAAGCACTGGACTTTAAATACAAAGAGTAAAAAATTTTGCAGCTAAGTTTCCTCTTCATTTTTAAGCCCTACCATCAGGCTCACACAGGTATATGGAATAACCTCTATTCAAAAAAAAAAAATTAAATTTATTACTAGAACAAGATCTCAGCTAGTGCCTGGCCGGACATGCAGGCACTGAGGTACCAGACATCACTTGTTTGTACTGAATAAGGAAGAAATATTTTTGGTTAACAAAAGCTGTGGGCTTAGGATATCATAACAGGCCAGGTATTGTGGAAGTAAAACTGGAGTAACATGAAGGAAAACATTTCTTCAAAACATTATGTAAAATAGTAACCACAATAAAAAATATATTATAATACACCTGTTGGCGTGCTTCAGAGATGAGGTCACTAGTGGCTGTGCTAGAGTCATTTTGGCTATCTTGATTAAAATAATTTTAAAGAAACAAGAGAATATGCACTACAACAATCTCTCAGCGGATAAGATATCTATAAGAAAAAATTATTATTTGTAAATTTTTGCAGACACATTATATGTTCATGGTTACAGGTATGAAAGCTCAGACAGATTGTTACTAAATTTGTATAAAATATAGCATCAATATTCAAGTGAAAACCCAAAGGGTGAAAAAGGCAGGGGACTTCAAATATTATTTTTTTAACACAAATGAGTATTATCCATCTTTGAAAGCTTCTCAAAATAATTAGAAAAATTTGTAATGCAAATTCAGGATACGAGGATTTCCATAGACATTTGAAAGAAGGTCTTTAGTCACTTCCTCCATTTGTTTCTCCGAATAAAGTGTCGCCCCAGCATGATCCAAATACACCTTCCCTGTAATTAATTTTAAAAAGGTGAAACCTGAAGAGCTGTAACAAATTTCATTAATATTAAACCCCTCCATACTGACCATCTTTGGTTAGGGAATCAGGCTACAGTAAAATTTAATCGATTTCATTCAAATTTGTTATCACAAAACAGTAAACTAATCTGGAACTACAGTATGACTATTCTATCTGAAATTTGCCAATACCGAGTCTAATTTGGAATACCCTTCTTCATTAAAAGTCTTAACTGTGCCATCTCTCTCTCTCTCTCTCTCTCTCTCTCTCTCTCTCTCTCTCTCTCTCTCTGAATGGATCGGAGTTCCTCACAGAGGTTCCACATGGACTTCCTTAGTTCCAAAGGAACTTTACAGTTCTAGTTCAATCGGCCAGAATCTCCAATTGGTACTTAAGTGCTACATAATTAAAGTACCAATTGAAAAGGGATTGAACACTTTACAATTCTGAACGAAACGAAACATGGAAACCAATTTAGCGCCTACCTTGCAATCGCTTAAACTCGGTGGCTCGAATCTCGTCGATGCTTTTGGGACCATCAGGGTACCCATAGCAATTCCCGAACTCCCGGAGGAACTCCTCTTTGGAAGGCGACGCACTGCTCTCCATCTTACCCGTTCTCGCTTTCTCCTTCTATTTATTGTTATATATATTTTATTTTACTGAATGAATCTCTGAGTCGGTTCCAAATTCCTTGGCAGCTGTAAGTCTCTCTCGGAGTTTAATAAGAAGGGAGTAGTATCAAGTATGACGTCTCTGCTTCCGTTTTGAAAGAGATTCTTCGTTGTTTTCACTTTCACAGTTTTACTAGGAATCCAGTATTGAGTACTGACCTTTGCGCTTGCCAACCAGGACCGTATGGAGTTTCAGTGAAAAATCTTTCGTTTGCGTTTTTACCAGATTATTTCGCTAATTTGTCGCGATATTTTTATTTGTCGCGATATACTAACCTTTTAAGCGTGATTTTTTCTATTTGTCGCGACATATTCACGTTTTTAATGATATTTCTCGCTTTTTTTTGCCATTGAATTTTGTATTGCATACAAGGATGATAAGGATCATCCTCTAAATTCATCATTCCATCATCCTCCAATAGTTAGATTAATTGTTTTCCAAAAAAGAAAAGAAGATGATGGGGATTTATTTTAGAATGTCATTAATGAAGCTCCTCCCTTCATCCCATCATCCTCATCATCCCACGCTTACCTTCTACTATTTTTCGGCCATCCTCTGACTTTGCAATTAATTTCAACTTCAGAGGGCAAATAAGAATTTTGATTTTGTCCGCTAGCTTGCCTTCAAAACGTGAATTAAATATTTTTTATAAATACATAATTGTTCTAATTAATACAAGCAAAGCAACTGTTTTAATTAACATTTTTTTCCAGAACATTTAGTAAGCTTAACCAAAACATTTAATTATTTTTCGTACAATCAAGCAATTAAGAGGGAGCGTCTCCCTCCTCTCATATGACAATCACTCACTGATAAATGATTTTCATACCTAGTATTTCAACCATTTATAGGGCTTAATTTTCATGATTTTATGTGTTATTTCTAATGTTTAACTGTTAATTTAGGTTAGAAGCTAGGTACTGCCATGGTTGCTTCGTTTTGTACAGGATCCACGCGATGTGGCTACTCGACACGATATTTTGCACTGATTTTGGCCTGACCAGCGACCCACAGACATGACCTGCGACCCACAGGGAGCTCAACGGGTAGCATGTGGTGACTGGCGATGCAGAAGACTTCAGCGGACCGCTGGAAGAACAGAAACCGACATACAAAAATAGCACAGCCAGATTTGCCACCTCTTTCTAACCGCCATTTGCGCCAGATTTAGATCATCTATTTGCACGAACTCCATCTTTAGAGAACCGACAATGCTAACTATATAAAGGAGAAGCTTCAATGCTGACTATATAAAAGAGAAGCTTCAATGCTGACTATATAAAGGAGAAGCTTCAATGCCGAAGGGGTTGGCAGATTAGAGGAATTTTCTCAGCGAAAGGAGTACAGAGCTGCATAGTCTCTCCTGCGTGCCGCTAGTCTCTCCTATGGGCCGCTGTCGAGTAGCCGAAGATAGAAAGATAGAGATCAAGTTGCCTTTCTGTTGTAACTTAGTTTCTTTCTTATGTTTTCTTTTCTCTTTGACACTTTGATGATTTGTATGATGTCTGATCGCGAGTAGATACCTTTTTAGGGGTCATGGTAGTGAACCTTTAGTTTATGATTTGATGATACTATTTAGTTGATTTCTTTGTTTGCATGTTGTGTTTTATGCTTTGATTTGTTTGCTTATCTGATTGAATTTGAATTGTTTAGGTTAGTTTTCTTGTATCGGTCAAGTATAGGTTGTGCTTGATTGTTATATAGTTAAGTCCAAATTACTCTAAGTTATTTGATATCAATTGTACCAACTTGAAGGTTTATAATTGAAAGATTGAATCAAGACTATCTAACGAAGGTTAAAGTCTTTTTCGAAAGCGAAAGCTCTAGAAATTCATAGGTTAGAAAGGTATAAACCCGTAGAAACTAGACCACAAAACGAAAGTTGAAATCTAGATCCTACTTGATGGTTTTGAAGTTAGTTGAATTACTAACCAGACCTAAAACGAGAGTTTGATCTGTAACACCTCAACCTAAATTCAATTCCATACACAAAGCAACTTCTAAATTAACTAAATAGTTGTCTCAGCCTTGATACTAGCGGGCCGCTGAGTGAACCAACGAGGTGGTCTATGCCCGCCAATTAGTATCAAGAAAAGGATATTTTCGTGTTCCTCCTCACTTACTCATTCACTTTTCTGTTTGAGCGTAACGTTAAACGGAACACGAAAATTGACTGAATGGACTGAAATCAATAAAAATTGAACAACGAAAAGTTAAACAGAATAGAAATTTATTTCATTGACAAAACGAAAAGGAAACGTAACAAAAATTCGTTCCGTTTCCAAAAAGGAATATTTAGTTTCCGCTTATGCTTTTGACGTTTGACAAGTCTATTCAAGCAAAGCAACAGGCTCTTGATGACCAAGTCCACGAAATGCATGTAACCATGGCTGACATGGAAAATGTAAGGAGTAGGCCAAGTCAGCATGTCCCCTACGTCCTAGACCTGTCAGTATTAATGTTTCACAATGTTGTTTCATTTCGTACTGTTCAAACAGAACGGAAACGGAAGGATTTTTCAATTTCGTTTTCAAAACGAAATAGAAACGAAACAAGAAAATGAAGACGGAACCAAAAACCTAAACATAAATGGCTTGAAATCAATAGGAAATGAAGACATGACGTTAAACGAAATAAAATTTTGTTTCGTTTGACGAAATGGAATGAAAACGAAACAACAATTTCGTTCCATTATCAAAACGAAACGAAAACAGAACTAGTGGTTTCCGCTTTCCTTTTCGACGTTTGACAGGTATTACCTCACCCCATTCTGTCGGTGCATCAAAGAAATAAAGTGGGCAAAAGATGCCAAGTGACAGTCCCAATTGAACCCTAAATCTTAATTCTTAACGGGTGCGTTTGGATCGTTGGAAGAAAGAAGAAGAAGAAGAAGGAAGAAGAAAAAAAAAATTATAAACAATCCAAACTCTTCACAAAGTTACACACTTTCCAATACTTCTTTCCTTCTTCCCTTCATCCAAAAGCACCCAACAATAAAATAAGCTTCTCAGATGAAACAAATGATGGGTGAAAATGAAACCCTAGTTAATGCAATAAACAATGTTAAAAATACTCGGTCGATTTCACAAACACTTCGTGTTCAAAACACTTAATAATAAAGAGAGTTAGAAATTTAAAAAAAAAAAAAGATGAAGAGATCTCTGTTCTTTGCACGGCCACCAAGCCATATTGAACCCGAGCTTGCATGTGCAGTTTAATAAATTTTGGAGATTCCCATTATCAAATCTCATTTTGAGCAGTAATTATTCGTATACTCGTTTGCGTAGGTACTAGAAATTAAGAAGAGACGTCAATCCTGGTCTCTGATTGACGAACCGACAATAAAACTAAAAGAAATAATAATAATAATTATGAAAACAGACTACCAAAAACTGATGACTCCATATATTAACATGTAAAATTGATAGTTAAGTAAACAATCTATCAATTTTATCTTACGATTTTACAAGACAAAAAAAAGGAGTTACCCCAATTCTCCAAAGAGTTAATTTACAATGGTCATACCCTATATCGTCTAACAAAGCATCTCAGATCTCATAAAAACGAGAAAATCGCTCATCATCCATGGCCTCCCTTACGTCAATGTCCAATGCCTCGCAAAGCCCTTCGTCATCTCCGAACTTGAATTTGCGCATCCCCTTGGCCTTGCTTTTCGCCTTGGAGGCAGGCACGTCTCGGCACGACACGCAATTCAGTGTGCTGCATTTCCCTGTGAATTTTGAGTGATTCGTCGGTTTCCTCGACACCTTCGCAAACACCCCGGCAACTGTCATGCCGCTCTGTTTGCTTTTCATGATTCTCACTGGACGATCTTCTGGTGCTTCTTCGGCACCAGGCTCTGACAAGATGACGTGGGTCCGGACGTACCCGTGTTGCCGACCTTCACGCCGCATTGCTTTCTGTTTGCACAAGAGGACTAGAGATGATCTGAGTTGATTCTGTGAATTGGTGTTGTTCGTCTGCCTCTCTGTATATATATAGATTTCGGTTTTTTTTTTGCGTGGTTGCCAAGCTCCGTTTATTAATTCAGCTGCGTGCTGCCCAAGTTTTGAAACCGACAGGCACCTGGGACCCACCTAATCCACCGACCTACGCAGAGATCATAGAGAGTACTAGAGTCTAGAGACGTAGACCGAGAATGGACCGAGAAGGAACAGTTTCCGTGCACCCGATGTGTAAGTTCTAAACCACTGACCAGTTGGGGCCCACTTTCCGACCTGTAAACTGATGGTGAACCATGAACCATCTGAACCTTCTCTGACTAGTTGGATCCACCTGTCCACCGTGGGCCGCGTGTGAATTACAACTAAAATAATCTTTATTTAATGAAACTGTTGGATGCATCGGATCAAAATTTTAAAATGCGATTTTTTAAAACCCATCCCATCCCATTCCGTAACTAAATTATGGGTCTGCTAAGTAATTTTTTCAATAAATTATTGGCGTCTGTAGGTTTACGCAATTACGCTACCCGTTTCTCTTATTCAATATCACTAATCTTCAGATTAAGACGAAAATATGAAATTTTCATACAATATTTATGATTATCTGATTTAATGGTGAAACTATCATCATTTACTGAATTATTGTTGGGAGAGATTTACTCATATGTTGAGTAGGGCTGCATAACGTCTAAAATAACTATCAAAACGGTCAATTTCGTTAACTGTTTCATTTTGAAAACGAAAATTGACTATCATTTGCGTTAATTGTTTCGTTTTGGACAAAACAGTCAAAATCACGAAAATACATATGAACGAAACCGTTTCAAACTTTCGTTAATCATTTCGTTTTTTGAAATATAATAAAAAATCTATAACCGTTTTGAAACGAAAGGACGATCGAAACAGCGACTGTTTTCACTTTTCACCCTGAATTGCTGAGCCTGAACCGTGGTTCTCTCTTATAATATTATTATCGCTTCGGTAGATGACCCTCGAGGCCTCGACCTTTCCGAGTTGGGCCTTAAATCCTTAAGTAGTGAGAATTGGGCTATTGAAGCATCTATTAATTCGTTTGTGCATGTAGATTGTAGAATAATAACTGCATATATATTTATGGAAATTGATTACTGTCATCTGCATTTTTGCCATTCCTACCATCGTTAAATATAAAAGTGAACATATACTACAAACAAAGTGAATATATAGACGATCTAAGTGAATACATATAAACAAATAAGTTCAATGAAAATAAGTCGAATATGTATGTAAACTTCTGAACAAGTGATGACAATACTTATTTGTTTGTAAGTGTTCACTTAGATCGTCTATATGTTCACTTTATTTACTGTATATGTTCACTTTGTATTTAGCGATAACTGGAATGGTATATTTACCTATGGCACTTATATTTATATCAGTCCATATGAGTAAATATATTTCAATAAGCCAGAGTGCAAAGCCTACGGGCTGTGATGATTATCAAAAAAAAAAAATAAATAAGCCAGAGTGCATGTGGTAATAACTACATATTAGTCAATGCTTCGGAAATAGCGGCCGTGGCAGCGGGGCTATTTGATATACTTCTAGTTGTATACCGTTATAAATTTAGTGGTCCGTCTGATAGCTTGACTTATAGCGGGTTATAGTAGCAAAATAGTGACATATTAGCAGAAATAACGGTTCAATTTATAATTTGCTAATATAGTATTAGTATTTTGGACATAACTTTTACATACAAATTCCGATAGACATGATTCAAAGTTTTATGGAAAGCTTATAATTAAATAAGCTACAACTTCTATGTTTTGAGTTTTTTTAAATTCTAAATATTTAGTGGACAAATATGCATAGAAAATCAATATAATTTTAATTGGCATTAATTAGTTGCATGAAAATATTTAGTTCTTTTTTTTTACTTTAGACTAAATTAGACCTTCAAATATACTTATGTGTGCATATCCGCTATAGTCCAATAGCGACCGCTAAATGCAACTAAGTAATGCCAATAATAATTGTTATCTTCTATTTAAATCTTTGTTCTAACAATAATAATTGTACATCATGGAGCAAATTTTTGTTAATTAAGAGTATTCTTAAGATAATCTTCTTATTAAGAAACTCACCAATTAAATTACTGAAAAATCATAGACCGTGAAAATGGTTTTCGTCACTGTTATTTCAACTATTAATATTTAAAAAAATATACATTACAGTTGATTTTGTTGTTAGCAATAAAATTAAAGGATGTTAAATAGTTGAAACGGATCTCCACATATGCAAATAAGTACATCAATTCAATTTGATGTGATCCACCTATCTTGCAATAAAAGGATTTTTGTGTTCTATTAGCACCAAAACTGCATGAGCGCCTGCTGTTACTCACTACTTAATGGTTCCGTTTGGATAAGATGTGGGAAGAAAAAAAGAAGGGAAGAAGTGAGGGGAAGTGTGTAACTTTGTAAAAAGTTTGGATTGTTTATAATAAATTTATTTTCTTATTCCCTTCTTTCTTTCTTCCCACACTTTATCCAAACGGAGCCAATATGACAATGGTTCAAATTGCCTCGTTCTAAAAACCAAGAAATGATAATGACTAATTTAAATTTTGCATGATTTAACATCTCGAATTGACAGTGACTATATTGCTTTTCTATTCTATATCAATATGCTAATGCAAACAAATTTAAGAATTATATAAATGAACGACAAAAGAAATTTGAGACATTAGAGAAAACTAATTACAAATCAAAAGATGTTATAACTAGTGTAGAATATTTTCTTTTCTATATTAGAGAAAACAAAAGCAAATATGATTCTTAACGTGCACATCCAGTACTGGAATAGCTTATGGCAAACAAAGGTATCGAAAATAATCGACAGAAACACTAACTAATGCAAGTGATTATTTATTAATTATTAGAAATGGTTTTTGGGTCGATTGAAGTGTTGAGGGGATTCTACTACCAAACCTATGAATGAGAAGAAAAAAAATCATAAGAGCTCGTGTACTGCTGTCATAAAATCAAGAGGCCTCGAGTCGAGGCCGAGTAAGAGAGAGATCCATTGAGAGAGAGATCGATAGAAAAAAAAATACTCACCTGAAAGGAAAAAGAGCAGATCTGGTCATTGGTAGAACCCAGGCGGCAAAGGTTGGAGGCAACGAAGATTTCAAGAGGAAGGCACAGGGAGGACTTCTCTTTCGCAAGAAAAAGGGGGAGCCAAGAAAGAAAAAGATAGATAGAATCTGCGTAGAGAGAGACCCATATGGTACTCTATGCGCTTGAGTTGATGGAGGATAAAAAAGTAGGTGAGAGGCACATGAAGCAGAACTTTCTAAACTTGGATGATAGCATAGACACAATGAAGGCAATCAGACGAATGCGATTACACAAAGAGAAAAATGGATGACCATGATCGATTACTGTGCTTACTACAGTACAAAGGTGCATCGCACGATGCTCCAAATGTATATATGTATAATAACAATTTTAGTTAAATGTTATGCAATTACGAAGATGACCTTGCACTCCCTCATAGTTAGTTTACCGCAAAAATTGAAAGAAATATCATGACATCGTCAAAGTGTGACATGAACTGAAAACAAAATCATGCACATTATTGATTTAATCTCCATTAGTGAATGCATCGCGCTCCGCGCGATGTAAGATTAATTTAAGATGATTGTAATATTGATTTAAGCGTTTATTTTGGGTTAATTAGAACGTGTTTTGATTGCCCACCCTAAATGATTTAATTAATAATTAAGGAACTTGTTCCAAAATAAAGAACCAAATTTAATTAACCAATCTTCTTCAAATGACACAACTGCTTAATGATGTACGGTTTCCGTACTTGATTTTCAGCCAGAATAAGCCCAAAATTTCGTTCAAATTACTTGTGTTTTTACTCATTTTCCTTTAAAATTGTGCTAATGTTAGATGTAGGAAAGTTCAGCCGTAGCCCGGCAAGTTTTTTATACAGGTTCATCACACTTTGGCGCGAAAAAAGGAGAAAATCGACTAAGTTGCACAGATCCAGCAAGATGGAACGGGCCGCCCCAATCATAGGACGGGTCGTCCCACCTCAGTGCAGACGCAGGCAGAGGAAATCCAGACGACGCATTCAGCCCATGCTGGGACGGGTCGCCCCATGTTCAGACCAGGCCGTCCCAGTCCACAACCAGGCCAGAGAGCTATTTCTAGATTGCCAAAAATAGAGCGCCTGATTTGGTGAGGCGGTTTCTTCAGTTTCCACCGCCTTTCTGAGCCACAATGCCACGTTTTGGAACTTCCCAAGAAGCCTATATAAGCTCTGTCCTGGCTCCAAGTCAAGAGAGTTGAGATTTGCTAAAGTTTTGAGAGCCAGAAAGGAGCAAGACAACCACCCTGTCAAGACGGCCATCCACCAGCCTGAGACGCACCGCCCCAGGATCAGGACGGGCCGCCCCAGACAGGACAGAGCTTAGGAGATAGACGATTTTCGAGCACATCTTGTTGTAACTTGGTTTTTCCTTTTTCTTTGTGTTTTCGTATGATGAAACCTGCTTTTTCTTGCATGGAGTAGTTTAGTTTAGGGGTTATGGTTCGATAACTTTTCTTTTAGTTGTTTGTTTTGTTTGAATACTTGATTAATTGCTAAGTTAAGTTGCGTTTTCGATTTCTGAAATTTGATTTTATCTTTTTGTTGCAATTTGTTAATGTTAGATCTGGCTATTGCGTTAAACAAAGGCCTAGTTTAATTGTCAAAACAAAGTCTATCTGCAATAACAAATAAACACTTAGATCAATTAGGTAGGTAATATCCGAAAGGATTAAACCAAACTTTAAGAAATTAAGAGTTTAACTCGACAAACCGAGAGGTTGAGAGTTTACCAAGACCCAGAAATTAAGTTGAAAACCCTAAACTAAGAAACGAGAGTTGAAATTTAGGAGTTTTTAGGATTTATCACTTAATCATACTGACATTTTGATACAGATCGGTTTTCTGATCCGAGACCCGTTATTTGACATTGTTTCTTTGATGTTGGTGCAGGGTAGATGTACTGAATTTTTTAAGATAATAATATAAATAATTCCACATACTAAGTAACGAAAGTAATAGCAAATGTACAAATCCACTGTAAAAGACCATAAAACCGGTAAAATAATAAATAGGGTAATCAGTAATGGAAAGACTATATAATCGGTATATTAATAAAATTTCAAGAATTGCGTAGCTAAGGTTCCGTTTGGATGGTGTGAGAATAAGAGGAATAAGAGAAGAAATATTGGAAAATGTGTAACTTTGTGAATAGTTTGAATTGTTTATAATAAATTTGAGAGTAGGAAGAACCTCTTTCTTTATTCTCACTCTCATCCAAACGGAGCCTAAAGAAATACTTGAATATCATTGTAACCGTAAGTATCATCAATGCAGTCTCCAAGCTGAGAATAAATTCACAAATTAAGGAATAAACAAAAATTAGGTTAGGTTGGATATACATCTCATCCATTTCATGTAATGGCGAATAATGCACATATCGAAACGACTCACCAAGGCACATATAAAGAAAATAGTGAACTCCAATAGCAGACAAATAAAATAGTAAAACATAGTCGCAAAAATCCAAAGAGTAAAAGTTTATTAATATCATTCCTCTCATACATACTGCTCTATGCTAATGGTTTTAAGGTAGTTGTTCGTCCATAATGTTTAGGAATAAATTAATTAAGCTATCTAGTTCGTGGGAGCAAAGTCCTCTAAACATAATTCATAGAAACAGTCCTTTAAACGAAACCTAATTCATCTTACAAGAATAAACGCAACTCGACATGAATGGATGAGAATCTATATAATCACATTCAATTAACATGACAATGCCATTTAGTTATCAATTGCTAGATGATTAAACGTTGCTAGCAGCATTTTTTCTGATCAATGAAAAGCAACGTCACACAAATTAAGCACAATTTGTTTTTTTATCATTTGCTCTTATGAGGCCCGGAATTTACATTAACTCTCATTTCTAATTAGAATATAAATTACATTTATGAACTTAGCAAAACCCACAAAATGTGGGAGTGCTTCACCTTTATTTGTACGTCTCTTTCGCCTCTGACCATGGGCATGGCTTCTCCTAATTTCGCATCAATTGCCATAGTTCTACAAGGAAGAACAAAAAGGCAGAATAGAAAAAATGAATAAGGAGATAATTGTTTTGGTCTAACTGATACACACATCTCTTCCGTAAACGTCCCTTATTTTATAACTCAGAAAATTTATCTTTCATTAAATGTCTCCAAAGCCTCGATCATTTTATAAAATAGAACTATTCATAGAATAAGAAAGAAAAAAATTGAACCAAAAGTATAACAAAAACGATACACTAGATGTGATGCTAGTTCTAAAAAATCTGGTACTGTCGTCTCTCTCCCAGTGCGTCCAAGGTAACTGGTCTTCTTTTTTTTTTACGATTGATTGATCGACTAGTAGAGGAGGACAAGCTAGAAGCTTCTACAGAATTTACGTCGATGCGAACCTGGATCATGCACACCGTGCATCCTTGCCCCTCCTATTCTTAATTGGTCCGTGTGATCCACGTCCATTCAGAAGAAAAAGAAACCATCACATGAATCTCCTTGCATTCCGGATAATTAATATACCAAGGGTTGAATGTAGCCTTTTGTGGTGCGCAAGAAATCAAAATAGATGGAAGCAAACATGAAAAAGCAACACAAAACTGAGCCCAGCAGGTACACAAAATCAGTAGCGAACATTTTAGTGAAAATAAACGGGCAAGATTAAATCCATCACCCAGATGGAAAAAATCGGCCGGCTGGGATAGAGCCTAAATGAACAGTATTTTTTCAGTTTGGAATTGAATCTTTTATAATTTGAAAGGGTAATGGTGGGTTCTGATGTGTGAATGTGCCAAGGAATTTTCTCACCACGGAGCAGGGTGCAAGAGGTTACTAACAAAAGGGTTTACTTTCCTCTCTTTTCTTTTGATTAGGTTCTTCTTTTTAATATTTTAATCTTAAAATATTTAATTTAAAAATAAGCTGGGAGGCTTAATCCCAATTTATCTTAAAAATATTTTAATCTTAATTTGGCTTTACTTGTCCAATTGTTTAGCTAGTTGGACGTAGGCCTGTCAATAGCTATCGTTTGACCATTTGCTGTGACGTGAAATGATAACGAAACAATTAGTGACAACGCTGATTACTGCATTTCGATAATGGAACGTCAAATGAAATGGGAGCTGGAACGAAATAACACATGTCGTTTACAGAAATCGCATAATTTGTACATACAGTTTACTGTTTCGTTAAATAGAACGGTTAATAAAATAGCAAAATCATACCGTTTTCTCAGTGACACGATAAACGAAATAGCATATTCCGCTTTCGTTAACCATATTTGACACGGGACGGGGATGGATTCGTGATGTTTTGCTGTTATTTTTACGTTTCGGACAATATTCCAGTTATCTCCTGTGTTTCTGATTTAATTTTAACACCTATGGAAAAAAAAAACATAGATCATGCACATCAAAGTCAAAAAATTCTAACTGAATAGATATTATACAACTGATATAGCACAATAGAGTTGAATACAAGATCACCTCTTATTAACTGGACCAATAAAGAAGGGTCCGAATATGAAGCGCACCAAGCAAATCCAGATCCATAACATTACATTCACACTAAGTAGAATTATACCAAACTAAAATAATTAGAGCAAACTTTAACATAACTCTCATTTAGATAGATAAAACAAATCCAAGTGAGTTTCTACCCAAACAAGTGATGGTGCTCCTTGTGCTTCTTGGCCTCATCCTCTGCCTCCTCCTTCTCCTTGTGCTCGTGCAGCACGTATCCCCCGGCAGCCACAGCAACCGCCTCAGCCACCTTCTCCTCTGTCTTGTGGATGAAGGCATGGTGCTTATCTGCTTCATGTTTCTCATGCTGCAAATCATGACATAAAACAACTTTAATTACAACAATTGACACAAGTTTGTAATGAATATTTATGCATAATTTATGATTTATAAAAAAATTTAATCTACGGAGATGATGATTACCACTGCGAAGGCACCGGCAGCAGCTACGATCTTCTCCCCCTTGTGCTCCTTGTGCTTATGCTCATCTTCCTCATCCTTGTACTTCTCATACAGTTCCTTTTCCTTCTCCTTCTCAGCTCGTTCCTCCGGTGTCTCCTCCTTGTGGTGGAACAAACCAAAGTGATGCTTCTCCTCAGCCATTCTTTCTACTTTTCCTTGTTCTTTTCTTTTAACAAAGTGAGTGTTTTGATTAAGATGATAAGAATTAGGTGGATATATAGCAATCAAGAGTCAATGCTTGCAATTTGATGGTGAGGGTCCGCAATTATCACGGATCTAGCCTGGAATTATATAAAGATTCTTTCTCTTTTTATTTTTCTATTTTCTTTAATAAGTCATTATTCCGAATATTTTAGCGCATCTGCAAACAACATCTAACATGCTCCTTTTTTTCTTCAATGTGAAAACATCTAACATGCTCCCTTTCTTCAATAGATTAATTACTACAAATATTTTCAACTCATTAATGTATCCGGGATTGCCACCAAATTCATCGAATACGTTCGATTGAATGGAAGTGAGTCTGTCCCTTACCCCGATCTTTTTTTCCCCTTTTTTTTAATTAAATTGAAATTATATATCAAAAGATAACAGAGTTGTACGTATTTGCTCCCACGTTTTGGTTATCCCGTTGTATGCAAGTTTTATGCTGTATTGCTAGTATTTAATCATTACCGAGATATATCCTCAACTTGGAGTTGTCGCACATGCAAGTTTTCTTAAAATTTTCTAGAAGCTAGAAATACTAGAGATTTAGGTGTCATTTAAAACTTTGTCACATACAGGGTGTAATTTGGAAAAAAAAAAAATGGATCTCAATAATTCGATCCCGGCCTCCCGGGAGGTTGGTATTGGCACAAATCAAGCATTTAATTGACCGTCTTCTTAAAATATCTAGGCATAATGGCTCCACAAGTATCGGTTCACCAACATGGACCATGTAATGATTCTTCTCCACTAATAAAGTGATCACTTTCAAAATAAAAGCTGTCAAGTAACTTTCTTGGTTAATACAAGTTATCAGGGCAGTTTATTTAGGTTTCATAAGATATATGAAACAAACCAAACTTCCTTTTATATTCTAATTAATTACGGGTCTGATAAATAAATATAATTGTTTATCTATATATTACGTCTATTATGCCGATGTATACTTGTTTATTATGTTAATAGTTACCTGTCTATTTGAAATAAAATATAATTGTTGACAATTAGTTATCATGCCATTTTAGCAAAATCAAAATTATTATAACCCCTGTAATCCTCTCCATCTGGATATAACCCCCTATAATCTGATTGGATGGGGGTTATATCCAATTTTGAAAATTACAAGGTTATATTCAGATTGAGAAGATTACAGGGGTTATATCCAATTTTTCCTATTTATTAATAGCTGGTAAATAACTGTGTTGATTTTTCAAACTCATCTCCCGAACTCCCAAAAATTCATTCGCTTTATGTCTACTAGGAATTGCTTAAACTAATAAATAATTGTTTGTTTTGGTTTACGCATAACCAATTACAATAGCCAAACATTTTGAGGAATCAATATATGTTTTATAATTACTAGCAGCAGTGCCCGCTCAATGTGCGGGCAAACTTTTATTTGATATATTTCAAAACGTTAAAAACTTTTAATATGTGATTATTGAAATTTGCAGATTACATTATTTATTTCTATTTTTGATATTTTTTTTGTTAAATTTGTTACTATATAAGTCTTTTCATATGTTGTGCAATTTCTTTATTTTTCTCTTCATTTGGACAATGCTATAGTTAAACAACAGATATAATAAGGCTATAATATGTTCAACTTATCAATAGATATCATAATGCTATTGCAGTAAAGAAGCCATTCTGATCATCAATTAATAATTTAATATATTAAAAAAAAAACCAAGAAATGGCTAACGTGTACCATGTGACATATATCAATTAGTTCATGTGAAACATTGGAGAATATTAATGATTTGCACCAATATAAAATAAGACATTAATCCAAAAAAAAAATTCTTAATATTTTAAACACCGAAAAATATATAATTTAATATAACTTGATTTTTTATAATATTGGAACCTAAATAAAATTTGATGAAATAAATAAATATGCTATCCAGAAGAGAACTACTTGAGGTTGTGTTTGAATGTTTCGGATGAAAGAAATTGTCAGGGTAACTCTCCTCAGATCCATTACTTTCTTCTCCTAAAAAAAAGGGGGTAACACAATTTAAGATAATGAACTGTTTGAATTGCACAAATGGAATAACAAACATACAGAATTCAAAGATTTAATACCAGAGCTACCAATTGGAGTAGGTAGGCAGTACCACATACAATGAGGTCAACTCAACCTTGTTGACTGTCATTAGAAAATCGACATGGTAAGTCGGCGAGGCTTTATTTAGCTTCCCACTGTACATGAAGCTCAACAACTTGTCAGCATCATGTCATATGTTTCATTAAATACAAGATATATATAAGCTCAGTGTCATGTGTGTATGAGCAACTAATTTTTGCGCAATAAAATAGTGGCATATGAACAAAACATAAATCTCTAGCGAGTTATTTTAAGTGAAAGCATTTAAAACTTACTGGTATACCTAGCCTCATTAGAAGGAAGATATCTAGACACTCTAACCAGAATACAAAATAGCAAAATAACAGATATAAACCAGAAATATCAAATAGCAATAAATGGTGTCTTACCTAGACACTCTAATCGCACAGTGCATTGCTTGTTCTTCAATGCGTGAGTCATATCAATCAAAACCTACATTTGAAATTTATAAAGTCAACGGGTAACTTGTATTAGTAAAGAGTAAGAAAAATTATTCATATGTCAGTAAGTAAATGAACAAAATATATTAGCACTGCATCTCCTGTGTTGATAAGTTTGTGGCTATTATGAAGGTTTCCAATTAATTATTTTCCCAACATTCTAAGTAACAGTAGGTGATAACCTTTCAAATAGTAAGCATAAATAAAATTGCCATCTTTCTTTAAAGCATTAAACAAAAATAATAATAGCATGCTACCCATAAGTGAACAAATACACTTTCTTCATTTCGCTAATACAAAAAAGGACGAATAATCAAAACTAACTTTAAATCATAATGTGGCGCACAATACAAATACGAAAACTTCTCGAAATCTGATGCAGCTATATCCCAACCAAAAAAGAATTAAAAAATAGTCAAAGGACCAAAATAAACCAAAACAACCTTAAAGCAAGAGTGCATGTCAAAGTAATAATCTTAAAACTGCTTGGAATCTGTTGAAGAAACTAAAACCTGATACGGCTCCAGTTGTTTACTAAAGCATTTAAAAATTAAAGCGGCAAACTAACCATATCAACCACAACCCAGAGAAAAAAGAAAGGTGCGGCCTAAAAAACACTTATCAATATCATCCAGCTACAGTTCAATAAAACTGCTTATGTTCTTAGTGCAAATTAATTGATAAGAATTGGGTGTGCAGATAAGGAGTACCTTCTCTTCCATTTAAATGAGTTAGAAGCTCGTTTAAAGATTGTGCATCCTTACTTTCCTCATATTCTCTGAAGAGTTCAAAATACAATTAATGCATTAGCATTTGTAAACATAACTCTAGCATCATTTGCAAAGAAGCAAAAGACGAAAAAATTGAAAGCTATCGACATATTGTCATATCAAATTTTATTTCTAGTATTTCTTGTATTTCAAATCAGTCATTCTCTTAAAATCATGAATAAATGAAACCAATATAAGATGATTTTCATTGGATCCAGAGTATCCTTTTACTTGACCAAAACTAATTTGTGTCTGATCAAACATATGATATGTGTACGCACTGGATCTGCTTTTGTAAATTGGATGAAACATTCAGTTTTTCGTGCTAGAAAAGTGGAAGGCGAAAGTAAATTAATCTTAATAACGTAAAATTGAAAATAGAAAAATAAAGAGAAAGACCTGGAGCTCAAAAAAGGCGATCGGTGTGTGCCAGCAACCTATTTTGATAGTAGGCAGGGTTTCCTTTCGTGGGGCAATGCCATAGAAAATGCCATAAGAAAACAAAAGAAAAGACAAAATCACCAAGAGAGCATCAAAGTGTGGCGGCTTTTTCGTCATCCCTCGAAGAATGGAATTGGGCTTCCTCGAGAAATGGGAACATAGCCTTGGATTCACCCCCTTTAAGGTTCGATCTCAGTTCGAGTATCTCTTTACGACAAGAGAACCAAAACACGAGTCGCTTCTTAAAGAGGTTTGTTGATTTCGTGGGTCCTTTCTTTCCAGTAGGCGCAAGCCCCTACTGTTAATTACCCCGTGATCGCTCACGAGAACCTCTGATTAAGGGATCTGAAGAATTTTATGTAAAGGCTAGGGAAATCGTTGGTTTTGTGTTTATTTTGGGTTTATTTCTTTTGGTTTAGGCCGGACTCGATTGGTGTACCAGACTTAGTTGACGGGACCCAATTGAGAACGTTCTAATATGCTAAAAAGTTTTCGTTATTGAAGTGGAGAGGCTTCGGTTTTGATTTCGGGTTTCGTGTTTGGACTTTTAATTTCTTGAGTTTCTCTTTGGATTTTACCATTTTCACAATTTCTTTTTATTTTTATTTTTAATTTTAGACTTTTGAAATATCTTTTTATATTTTTAGTTGTGTTTATTTTTTTTTAATACTTGATATTTAATATATTTCTTTTGAAATCTCAATATTTATTTTTGAAAATTTGTTAGAAGAGTTTAATTAAGTTTTAAAGTCACTTTGGAATTTTACAAAATTTATTTAATATCATTTTTGAATTTTATAAAATCTATTTAATATTGAAAAATACTTCAAAAATAGAAAAGACCAATAATTCGACAGATTTGTATATCAAAATATCAGTGGATTTGGTATATTTGGATTTTTAGGATTTTATGGATATTTTATTTGTATTTTTCTGAGTTTCCTACTATTTTTAATGAATTTTTGAAGTTTTCTGTTTATTTGGAATTTTCTGATTGGTCCACGTAGGCGCAAAGGCTGACATGGCCTTGATTTGGCGCTGAGCTGGTGCTGGCGTGGCAGGTGACGTGGCAGGGCGCGATTTTAGGTTTGAACGAGCGCTGACCATCTTTCATTGCTTTGTGTAACGAGTTGTCGTCGTGTCAGTGACTCATCACACAAGATCTAGCCACAGAGGATCAGTTAAAACGCGGGTTTGAACCCATCTTCCCTAACAGAGTTTGGCTTTTTTGCAGAAAGGTCCTTGTATTTTACGGCGACTCCGTCCACCGTTTAAGTTGATTCTTGGTTCTTTGGAGTCGTGAAGGTAAGGAGAGGGGTTTGGTGAGCTTCGTTTTTGCTGAGAAGGCTTGTTCTGCCTCGTGAAGCTTGAGGTGACTCGAGCTGCCATTAATGGTACTCGAAGCTTCTTGCTTCCTTTTATTTGCCAGAGAGAGGTTTAGTGCACTCAAGGGGGCGCCTTTATGACTTTCGTGAACTTAATTATGCTTAGAACAGGTTGTAATGATATGCTCTCGACTGAGGTGACTCGGCTCCTATTTAGGCAGGTTTGAGCTCCACTGGTGGGGTCCATAAAACCATCTCTTGGTGCCAGAAACGATTCAAATAGCTTCAGGCACTCATTTTAGTTTGTCTATGCATTCAATTTGACTTGAGGCCTCACAATTTGGTGTGAGAGCCAAAGGGGACAGATTTGCATTTTTGCTTCAATTTCATTTGCATGTAACTCGTTTTGCAGCAGTACAGTTTGATTTTACACCCTATTTAGCTCAATTCACAGCTGTTTTTGATGTTTGATGCATGGCAGATTGTGTAGGGAACGTTTATACATGTTTTGTAGTTTTGACTTGAATCAATTATGCACTTTTATCACTGTTTATGAGGATTTTTATTTTGAGTTACCTCAATTGCAGGAAAAACAAGTTGCAGAGGTCACAGTTGAGGCATTTGCAAATGTTGAGAACACTCATGGTATTTGTTTCATATTGATGGCCTATTTACACAATTTTAGTTCTTTTCCCAGTTAATGAGGGACACCTTCATGTTTAGGCAAAATTTTGAAAATAAGCAGAGATGTTCATCAGCTTTTCATGCATTTTGCAAAGGGATCCAGAAAATACAACTATTCACATTTTTTTTGTTATGATTGTTACTCAACATGTAATTTAACAATATGAAATAATGAAGCCAAGGGGCCATTCAGACTTCACTTTAGAAGTTATTCTTTCATAATTTAATGTAAATTTTGGCAGCATAACATTTAGGTAACATTAAATTATACAAAGGTTTCACAGTTTGAGCTATTTCGAGCTCAAACCATGGAACCTTGGCCTTAAAACTGAGGAGACCTCAATCAAAGCCATTATTTTGCCTATCCTTGAGCATGGCATCAAGGTAAGCAGATAGGCACCTCTCTCCAGTCTTCAATTGAGGAGACCTCAATGAAAACCGTAACGGAGAGAGGTGGAGAGTTGGGGGCTTATGGAAGAGAGGCAAAACAGCAAAATTGTAACTTCAAATTTCTTTCTCTTTATTTAAAACCAGGATTTACAAGCAAAACTCTCTCAATTCTACCTTTTTCTCCTCTCTTCTTCACTGTTCGACACAATGCCTCTCGCAATTTCACTCCACTTCTCTCAGATTAGTACAATATCGATTTGCTAAACCTAGCCTAACCTTGCCCCCTTTTTCCTCTCTCTTTTCCTTCGATTTGGGGGTGCTTATATAGGCAGGGACCCTAGGGTTTCATCTTGGAGCCGTGTGCCATCCTTACCTTCTGATCTCCATCCAATGGTCGAAATGGAGCTGCGCTAGGGCTCTGGTTTCGCAAAACCGTGGGCAGCATTGCTGGTTTTGGGTTGGTGGCGCTGGAGGAGCCACGTCGCCTCTTCTCTTGCTTTTACCCGTCGTGCTACAGTAACTCGCAGCCTGTTCTCCTTTTCTTCTTTTTACCAGGGAAGGGACGACTCTTCACTCTTGGGGCCCACCTGTCGGGTTAAATGAGGGAGAGACGGAATGGGTGAAGTTGGTTCACGGTGCACCAATCAAATCCATTTGAATTTCTGAATATGGTTCACAAGAAACGGGTGCATTTAACCGTTCACAGGAGATAGTAATTCTTTCCTGGGGGCAGCGACTTCTCTGGCCCCTGTTGGATCCCCTGCAATGGTATGCACGCGCCAGACATCTCTGATTTTTCTGGGATTTCCATTTGATTTTCATAATTTCCTTTTTATTTCCATAAGGCCAAACCAAAATAAATTAATTTGGGGTCTTCCCTTGAGTATTTTTCCATGAAATTTTATGGGTAGGCTTAGAAAAATATGAGGAATTTAATGGTTCGACTGGTTTTGGTAAATTCCCCATAAAATTATTTTGGTAATTTTATGAAGTTTTTGGGTTTGTTTGCAAAATTTGGCATTTGTGTGGGCATTTCTGGGATTTAAAAATTATGATAAATCATCATAATTCTTCAGGGATTTTTGGGTAAATTTTGAGGATTTTTGGAGTTTGTTTGGTATTTCTGGTAACTTGGTTTTGAGTTTTGGCTGTTTGACTTCTGGCTTTCGCAATTTGGTTTTGTCTTGAAGTTGTATTTTGTACTTTGGTTTTCAGGGCTTAATTTTTAGGGTCAACACAAAGCTCATAAAATCAAAAGTGTGACCAAAATTAGCATGTCAAGGTACACATACCAGGAACATTACACTTGTGACAAACATAGCCTGGTGGTGGGTTCCTGTGCTCAAACAAGCCACACCCTTCATCAAGTAAAAATAAAGAGGGATTATTTAAAAGAAGATGAAATGTATCTGTTAGTTGGGTTCCTGTGCTCAAACAAGCCACACCCTTCATCAAGTAAAAATAAAGAGGGATTATTTAAAAGAAGATGAAATGTATCTGTTAATTTAATTATATCTATATATCAAAGTACCATCCTTCTTTTAAGTAATTCCTCTATATACTGATTTTCATCTCATTTTCGATTTTTGTGTGATTTTATCTATTAATTTAATTCTATATATCAAAGTACCATCCTTCAAATATATCAGCTACTATTTTAAATCGAAGATGCGACAAACTAACCTATATAAGAAATGTAAATTGCATTTATCAACTAACTACGATGAGAATTCATTTAAATTGACTAATATGACCTACCTATCGTATGGTATTCAAATCAGCTGTTTAATTTTAGAAAATTAGAATTTCTACACAAAATACAGAAATGCACAAATTAGTACCAGGTTAATTCTGATTGAAACAAATTGGAGACCAGATTGATATATTTTTATTCTCGACCGAAATAAAAGTCATCTTACTTTGAAAATTGGTACATATCTCTTAATATCAGAGTAGTTATTTCATTTACGAACAAAAGAGGAGGGTAAATTCCTAATTTTAGAACCAACACAGGAGGCAACCACGAAGGGCTTAGACAAGCTATGTCTAAAATCGAAGAAATTAGAAAAAAATGAAAACCAAAAAGAAGATGAATCAACAGATAAAATCACACAAAATCGAAATTGGGAGAGAGAAATAAATACTCAGATATAGAGAAAAAACCTTACAATTCATCTTTATCTAATCATCAAATATACTCTTGTAGAGCAACAAATTAAGAGGGGAAAGCGAGGTAGGGTTTGAAAAGTGGGGCCGCAGCATCACAGGGCAGGGAAATGGACGGAGATGGGGCCGCAGCATCTACTAAAATTTTGTATTCTCACACAACAACCCTACCCTTTACTATCATTTTTTTTGTTTGGACAATTCACGCACAACTCAGGCAAACTGATGTTATACATTTCAGTATACTATGACTCTATGACAAGGTTCATGTGGTTTACTGAAAGCACCTTCATTTTTCACCTTATTACAAAACACACACAGTCGGTGCTTGACCGGTTTGATTAAAATGGAAACAACAAACACAAAACATGTGCGAGCCATTACCAAATTGACTGGATCAATGTTGTTCATCAATGCTCCCAGGTCATCTGAAATTAAATGTGTATAGTTTTCTAAATAAGATACTTGAATCAGTAAGTCTCTAAGATCATATCAAAGCAAGAAAAATGATTTTCTATTATCTATTCTCACAGAATTTGAGGTTTCTTGGCTCAATATGCCCTTCGCCACTTTTAATGTATGATTAACTGAAAGGAAAGAAACAAAATAGATTAGGCATATTAGGGATGAAATAAGATAGATTGGCAAGGATATTACAAAGTTCTTTATTTCCGTTGCCAGCTAACTTAAGAAAACCATGATTCCATACATGATAGATGAGCAAGAATACTATAAAGTGCTCTCTTTACATTGCCAATTAACTTAAGAGAGCCATGATTCCATTCCATACATGACTTCATAACATTGTATATGACTATGTTTTCTGCCATTAGTATCAAGCAAATTCAGCCAATTTATGGCTTACATCTAATTACAGCAGAACAAATGATGTTCATCTAAGTGTAATGTCACATCCAATTTCTATAAAAAATAGAAAAAATAACATAATATAGCAATAAATATGTTGTTAATTTGGTTTAATTCAGTTGATGTTGACATCCTATCTTCATTACACATGACTTGACTGTTCACAAATCGAATACCATGCTCAAACAAAAATTTAACAAAAAAGAGAAATATTATAATCCTGACCTTCCTCTGATAGCATCCATTTCTCTGAAATTAATCTTGAATAATAGATTAAGCAACGTGCTTTTACCTAACAACCACCAAGTAAAAAGAAAGCAAATTAACACAGAAAATCATATGTCACACAAGTTACCAATTTCTAAGTACCATTCCTTCCAACAATGGAAAAAATCAACACCTTTTCAGCACTTCCCAACTTCAATTTAACACTACTGAACTCAATCAATCCAGTGAGGAAAAAAATTCTAAACCGACAAAAAAGAGATTAAGAAAGCACCAATTGGATAAGAACCTCAAGGTTGAATAAGAATCAAAACAATTAATGAAAATAACTAAAATTGAAAGGCAAATAAGAAAAATGAACAACAATTTACCAAATAGAGATTGAGGAAGGAAGAGCATTGACACCATTCTCTCCATGAACTCATGTCTCCACTTATGTCAAGATAGTCTATACCGGCCTCGCAACATGCTGACACCATAGGTCTCCCATGGAGATGATAGGGGCCCACACAGGAGATAACCGGGCGTGCCTGGCGTGTGATACCTAGGAGCGAGTCAAGGCTGGAGGTATCCGCTTGGAGGATGGGAATGGATGGTGGGGAGAGAGTAAGAGTATTTCTAAAAAAGCGATAAAGAAATGACATAATAGAGTTCTCACAGAGAGAGAGAGACCATAACACCATCAATGGGACCTAATTTGGGGTCAACACAACCACCTATATCAAATATCTAACATTATATTGTTAATTTGAAGGAATTAGAAATAAGAGATGTTTTATCAGGCAAAGCTTGCGGGCTAAAAACTTCATTGATTGGCTGCGCCACATGCTCGAATTTCAGCTCATTCCTATTTGGTCTAAAATTCATGAAAAAACATCCATTATATCACATATGCTTCTATTTTGAATGATACTATTTGAGAAACTATTTCCAAGTGACAGATTTTCTTGAAGACCATGACTTAATGATCTAATTGAAGCTTAGTGAGTACACAATTGTTTTCAAATTGAGATAAAAAAATATGATTGATTTTTATTTGACCGTTTTTTGTAGTAAATATATATATAGAGAAAAGATTAATTTAGTAATCGTGGTTTATAAAAATAAATAGTCTTCTTACAAAGATTTTCAATATCAGACAAATTAAAAGAAATTATGACCCAAAGGACGGCCTTACCAGTTAGTCAGAAGCATCAGAAGCTAAAGTGAAGTTATGATCCGTGTGATAATCCTTGTACAACTGATCTACTCTAGAAAAAAAAGAGAGAAGCAAACACGAAATAAGAAAAAAAATATGTTAATTCTCTCGATATAATACAGTAAAATGTTATTAAAGTCGAGGAATCATTGGGCGAACCACATAATTTATCAAACAATAAATTGGAAAAGGAGAGCATTATTATGTATTAAAATCAACGAATTAAATTAGAAAGCCACGGAATTTATCAATCAAGATATAGAGGGATATGAAGAGGTTATACCTGAATCTACTGGAAATCTCGAATGATAATGTCACACCAACCTTCTCTTTCACTTTCTCAATTTCTATTTATTTCTCTCTAATTTCTCCAAGGTCCCAATTCCCTGTAATCAACCCAATTTTAAGCATGTCTTGTAGCTTTTCAGAATTGTCGGACTCACCATCTTATCGGAAGCCATGGAGCCATTGCCAATTGTCGGACTCGTCATCCTTGATTCCATTGGTTACGTCTGAAATGTCGTTCTCTTTGTTCAACTCCTTTGCCACCTCTACAGAAATAAAAACAAATCAACAAAATGCAAATAAGCGGATGGCTTATTAGATCTAAGTTCGCTTAGAGATCAAAGCATAGCAAAAGCAAAACAGATCGATCAGTACCTCTGAGAAGAGGGAGGTTTCCAGAAAAAGCTGCTTCGAGGAATTCAGGTACGTACTTTAGTTTTCATAAAAAAAAGGATTTGGGATAAAATATTTCATACTACAACATGGTTATAGCATCATCTATACCTAGGTGGTCAACAAATTACTCAAAGTACAGTAGGCAAGGGTACCAAAATGGGTTTGTCTTTTTATCTTCCTTCTCAAACAGTAGGATTTTGTTAACTGGCAATGATGAAAATATTAATTAAATTTGTTTCTTTCTTACAAGGGACAATACTTCACATTAGATACAATTTGAACTTGATAATTATCTTAATATATTTTAACTTATGAAGGAAAACAGGTCAAGAAAAAATCAGACATGATTTTTCTATTTTCATAGGTCCTTTCTTGTCTGGCTCTACATTGCAAAATATAGCTTGAACCAAGAAACAGTAAGAATCAGGTAGAGTGATTGAATAATAACCAACTTCGTGCAAGACTTCATATTGGGCCTTGTTTAGAAATACAGCAAAATAAATGTTAAAGGATTGAATCTTTTACCTTTTTAGCAGTTTTTCGTCTACATTTGGTGCCACTTTGCCGCTGGTTCCAGCATCAATCTTCCTTTTCTTCCTCCTGTCAGGCTTCACGCTGGGTCCAGCATCAGTCATCTTCGTTTTCTTCTTCTTCTCGTCTGATCGAAAGAGAGAAGTTGATCGGCGTCGCAGTTTTACTTGATGAAGCCATCGTAAGCTCAAGTGGGAGATCGTAGTAACCCTAGAGGAAATTACTTCCATCTTTGGCGGCGATGAGGGGATGTATGGAGGAGAAAAGGGAGGGAAAGAATGGCATCAAACTGTATTTCTTTGGTTTTCCTTTTCTGAGGAATTGGCAGAGGAGGCGGAGAAGCGGAAGTGAGTAGAGTTTGATCGAAGTGTGAGAGAGGCGGAGGAAAGAGGCGGCGGCAGCTAGAGAAGAAAGAAGATTTGTGTTTTGTCTAACGTGTGAGTAGGGTTTAATCAAAATTTCTTTCAGCTAGAGAAGGAAAGAAGAGGCGGAGGAAAGGAGCGGCGCCAGCTTCAATAGCCCAGAGCGGAAAATATCGCCTTCTCGTTTTGTCTAACTTGGCAAGGGATCTCACCAGATCGGAGAATTTAATGAGAGATATTGCTAGACGATGAAGACCTAGAGCGGAGGCAGATGGGTAATGGGTGAAAAGTGGTAAAAAAAAAAGGGTCCTTTTCTTTATGGAGCAGCGAAAAATACAAGTGTAATGCAAAAACGGGACTCGAACTCACGAGGTATAGCTACGCAAAATTTAGCGCTACCATCTGGCGACTTGACTTATTTGTGTGAAGGGTCCACTTCTTTGTAGAAATAGCAATCTGAACCGTATATCATATTGATCAATGGTTTATAATGTGCTAACAAAATTGTTTGGACCCCCTTGTGTGAAAAACCCTGACCTTGCTAAGGGTGCTTTATAAGTAGTAGAGATTAAATAAATATTTTAATCATCCAAACACAAAATTTTTTGTATTTGTAATGTTATTTTTCGTAGAAAATTAATTATTAAACAAAGCAATTTGTGTTACAATGGTCTAATAATAATAAGATAAGAGTGTGTAGCGCTAAACGTGTTTAAAATTGAATCAGTAATACGCTATTTTACGTGGACACTTTAGATCCATTAATAGTTAGTGACTAATTAATAAATCTTATAGAAAAGCCAAATTAAAAAAAAAATAAAAATTCAAAGAGTCATAATAGAGAGGGTAGGCCTGAATTATTATAATCATGAACCATATATATAGTTTCCTTCTTGATGAAGATTGTGATATAAATATCACTTTCTGCCCCAAGGAAAATGTAATTTTGAAACATAAAGATGTGTTCAAGCCAAAATTCGTATAGAAATTCCCCACTATTATAAGGAAGGGAAGAAATTATCAAAGGACCACAAACTTTTCCCTAATGCTCAATTTGCCAAGTTAATTAATGATCTAATGGGGTACTATCATGGGTCCCGCAAAATATGGTGGATATTCGGTTGGTTCATTTTCCTTTCTTTTTTTTTTCTTCGACGCTGACAAAAAAGGACGTGCCGGCCTGCCGGGGGTTAAATGCATGATGCTTATTTTTTTTATTTAAGTAACGGAAGTTTTTATATTTTCATTAGTTGCATGTTTCAACTTCTTTTGATTATTTCCAACTGCGTGTCGCATATTTCATGTGACGAAAATAATTATATTTGCACCAATAATTCAATATAAATTAATCACCAACCATTTTCTAGCTATCAACAAAAATTTTAGTATTTTTAGTTTGCTGTTTTAATTTTTTTGTTAAGCCAATGCTCAAGTAGAAAGGAAAAAAATTCTAGAATCATGAAGCATCTTAATTGGTCTGTTGACCACCAATTTAAGAACTGGCCTTTCAGTTATAAAAATAAATGATAAACTTATAGATTTTTTTCCTTTATGTGTTAGATTAAATATCAAATTTGATGTAATTTGAAAACCAATTGTTTGTGCGTTTATAAATCTGAAATTTGAATGTTTAATTTTACCAAAATATTTTTGATTAAAAACGATGCCCTTTCAGTAATGCTTAAAAGTTAATATGTACAAAAATTACAATCCTCATCTTCTAAGACATAAGAAACTAACACCTTTCTAAATCAAATGTTTTCAAATACAAATTTAATACACAAACAAAGCTATTAAGAACATATCTAACGGGTTATCTCTTCATTTTCATTGTTGCTATGGTTTTCGATCGAATATACATATAATGCAATATAATTAAAAATGGATATCATAGACATGTCCGGAACTATAATTTGATAGTTCGACTGTATGGCTCCGTTTGGATGAGGTATGGGAAGAAGGGAAAAAGGAAAGAAGTATTGGGAAGTGTGTAACTTTGTGAAGAGTTTGGATTGTTTATAATAAATTTCTTCCCTTCTTCCCTTCTTTCCACACGGTATCCAAACGGAGCCTATAATATAGCGCGACCGAAGCCCTATAAAAGAAACAAAAAGCTCAACCACAATGTGATCATTGTATTGACTTATCATCTCAACCATTTAACTATATCATATTTAATGCTCCGTTTGGATGGTGTGAGAATAAGAGGAATAAGAGAAGAAGTATTGAGAAATGTATAATTTTGTGAAGAGTTTGGATTATTTATAATAAATTTGAGAGTATGAAAAAACTATTCTCTTATTCTTGCATCCATCCAAAAAGAGCCTAAGGGGCCGTTTGGATCGCTTAGGAATTTCGTCTCTTTGTATTAAATAAGCAAATGGATTGATTTTTCGCTCACCCACAAGTCTCTCTCTCTCTCTCTCCTTTTAAACTTGCCTAGAATTACAATCGTTTGATGTGACTTGTGGGTAAATTTTGCTCTAACCTCACTAAACTTTATGTCGGATCGATCACTCAATATCTGATGTTTATGTCCTGTTTTTTATTCAGGTTAGGTAATTATATCCTTTTCATATTTAAAATATTACACAAATACATTAGTTCATCAATAATTAAATTTGTTTAATAACAATATACAGAACTAATATTTTGCCACAGCAATTTCTGAGAAATTCTCACAAAATTAGTTCTATGTAATTATAAGAATCCTTGTGTCCGGGATTCTTCACTTCACATATGGAGTTCACGATTTGATGTAAGTTCAATGGCCAATAAGTTGAACAATTAGTTCTAATTTTTGTTCAACTTAAATTTCGCATAGGAGGAGGGATCTAATTAAAACTCAGTAGCAATAATCGAATAGACAGATTTTCACTTTTTCAGAGGATGTGAATGCAGTGTGAAATTGTGAACACCAGATGCGTATCTGCTGCTATTCAAATTTGAAACCATGGTCCAGCTGTCATGATCAGCCCCATTCAGTTCAATTTACGGACGGTCTAGATGGTATCCTCATTAGAATTGCTGAAGTTAATGTTTATAATCTAGTAATAAACCAGTAAAACCCCGATATAAAGTGACCAGAGAGCCATCACTTCTTTGTAACTTTGATCAAGCATGAACTATGAAGCTACGTCTCACTCTCAGATTTTGTACATTGGAAACAAGCATTTAAATTGGTTTTATGTCATCTCATAACTAATGTTCTTCATAAGCACCTAATACAGAATTTTGCTCAATGCAAAGAGAGCACAGCACTCTTTTTCTTTCTCCTGATAAGGTGGTAACCTGAAGTCGTGTATAGACCATTGTAATTTGTAAGTCCTACTATGCAAGAAAACCGAAAACTACAAAATCAAAAGGAACAGGAGAAATATTTCAACCATAGAGGTCCCTCCACATCTCCTGTGCTCCTCTTGGTTTTTCCGGAGCTATTTCTTTGAGCACTTCTTTTTTAAACTCAAGATTGATATGAGAAGCCAAGTGTTCTCCAACCTTGCAAATTGTCTGGAAAAAATCACAAAACAAAAAGATAAATTTAGCATCAGATCATAATAGTGTTAGACAAATAACTGCAAGAGAAAATATTTGCAAGAAAAGGCTCGTAATGAAAAGCATGTCACAAGGAACAAGTCAGGGCTGAATATACTCCCAAGCATAGAACTCAAGCAAAGATAAAACAAAATCAGTACAACTTGTTTACTGTACAGAGTATGTGCCAACAGATATAATTCACAGTAAAGACCCATTTGGTAGGTTCAATAAAATAACAATTCCTCAAGCTGAGGCAAAGTGAACCAAACCAAAGGGCAGAAGTATTCACTGGACAGTACATGCGAGCAATGGTGTTTCAATGGATTAAGTGAAAGCGCATCTCTTATTGGATACATGTTTTTACCAGAGTATTACAGTAACCAAATTAGATCAGTACTCCTGGATTATACATACCTCATGATCAAAAGCATTAGATTTCCCGCTTTGCACCTGACTCCTTGCACCAAAAAGAAGAACCATTGCTATATCTAATACTGGTGCCATTTGCACCAAACAGGTTACAGGTTCACTATAAATTTTCAAACCTGAAGGGGGTTCTGCAGTTTTTTCAATCAGGTCCCTTGAAAATTCAGTTTTTGAACCTATCACAGCTCCATAGAGTGCAATACCAGGCGTGATTGTTATCTTTGTTGTTAAAGGAATGATTATTGTTGGTTTACTAGGGTTATGAGAGCTTATTAGTGAAAGAATTTCATTCATGGCACATGCAGCAACTGGCGGAGCATAGTTTGGTAGAACTAAGATTGAGACCTGAGAACCAAAGTTTATAAAGTGTAAGTTAATAACACTTGAGAGAAAAAGAAAGCTTCACAAAGTTTCAGGAAACATTAGACAACAATAATCAACCATTTCCTCACACTACAAGTATGGTATTAATACCAGCAACTTTCAGATAGCAGCCCTCAACGCTTACTCCCAGTTAATGTTCAAACAAATATTTCGGTGAAGAATATACCAAATTTGAATTCTTAAAAGCATTATGATTCTAATCTTTTGAAGGAAGTAATGAGAATAACATCTAAGTTAGAAAAACTACAACAACAACAATTAAGCCTTGCCCCAAACAAGTTGGGGTAGGCTAAAAATTAATTAAGGTGATTTATAATGAATTTGCTTGAGCAGAAATTAGACTGACATGAAGAGATCCATCAGGACCAAGAAATTGAATCAAATCACCAGAAACCTGAGATCCATTAGCCCCGTACTTGTCCAACGCAATCTCAAAAGAAGAGTGTTGCCTGTACAAAACTTTTCAAATAGAATACTTATTAATTAAAAAAAAATAAGCATAAGTGTTTTGAAAATTACTTAACAGAATAGATGTTACCGGATAATATCAGATTTGGATTTTGGATGAAGAGCAGCAGCCATGGAGGATCCAAACCCGTCAGGATCTTTAAAGAGAAGGATCACCTTTGAAGCCAGCTTCATATTCTCCATTTTTTCCTCTCTTACACCGACAAATACTGAGAGAAGCATAGACACAGTGAATAGAGATAGAGTGCACAGGTTCTTTAACAACAAAATTAATCTCATAATGTATAGTCCTTAACAACTGCGCTATTTTTTTAGAAGTTCCCATAATCATGCTCTTGATGTCTTGCATTGTAATTTTCATAAGGCTATAAGTTTGATTCGAGCTGCTTCTCATGGGAAACAATTAAATGTCTGAGTCATAAACAATTTTATTAAAGAAGGGCATATATGTTCATATTGATTTTATAAAATGAAGTTTTGTTTGTGCTCTCTATTTTGCCTAGTTTTCTCTCAGAAGAGAACAAACATCATTCTTGGTACTCCTTAAAAAGAGCAATTTGTTTTGCTTTCTAAACACAACCAGCTAAGAAGTACAATCAAACATCATGACACCAATTTCCCAGTTGAAAACATTATATTATAACAAAACAATGCATACAGGAAAAGATTCTGAGAAGTACAGTAGCAAGTTTAACTGGTCCTACTTGGAGACTGCTAAGAATTAGTGCACACTGTATTTGGTGACTGCACTTGATACAGACTACAGCCCTTTCCAATCTATTTTGATCGAGAAAGAAACTATAGTTACAGCTCTGTCATTTTTTCTTTAGTCAAATACTGTTGCATAACTTTACCATTTGATTTCTCTTGACAGGTTTGAAGTGTCTTATAACAACTTCTTATTCAACATCTTTTTGAGGAAAAGTAGATCACAATCTTATATACTAATAGGAACAGAGTATATATATGCATTAGAGCAAAATGTTCAGTAATTGTAAAATCACATATCATGCTTTATTAGTGAACAAAACTCACTGCTGAAAACAAGTATAGCAAGTATGGACGTATAAGTAATATTCGTCTAATATGAACAGTATGCAATGCGAGTGTTAGATTTTACTGAAAAGAAGAAATTTGGGTAACGTTATGTTAGTTATTTTGTTGGGAACCCTCCTTAAATTGGGAACGGAACCACAAAGTATATAACCAGAAATTGAGGGAGGGAGCACTTTATTAATACAGTTGGTACCTTAGGTCGAGAAATGGAGGGAACAACAGAGGACCGACCGAGGCCGAATCGGAGCTGAAAGAGACAATGGAGATTAGGCTTCTCGGTTCCCGATCGATTTTTCTTGCGCAAGGGGAGAGAGAGGAAGGAAGCTGTGGGATTAGAGTGTGGGGGAAAAAAGAGAGAGCAGAAAGAATAATGGACGGCGTCAGCAATCAGATCATACATACCGTCATCGGACGGCTGGGATTTAGTTTCCTATAAGCCCGATATAATTCAGACATTTTTTGCGGAAGACTTTTCATTAGAAAATTTTTTTTATAGGGAATTTCATTTCATTTCTATAGAAATTTTTTTATGAAAATCAACGGATTTGATGTCATTTAGTTAGAATTTTCATGTTATTAGATCTAACGAAAATCATAAGAAATCAATTGAAATAAAATGAAATCTCACATAAAAAAATAAATTGAAATGAAATGAAATCCCACGTAAAAACATTTTGATCGAAGCCTTCCAGCGTTCAGGAAAATGATTTAGCTGTGTGATGTTATATACACTCTTGTATCGCCAAAATATTCGCTAGATGTTTCCTTCCGCAGTTAGGAAAAATATCAACAAAGTCACTTTTTCCTTTTTTTTCAAAAAAAAAAAAATCATGTTTTCAAGTAAATTTGTCAAAAATGAGGCACTCTCACTCAATCTAGCGCCAATAGATATAGTGCAATTATACGTAGACAACTTTCCAGATTGCCTCTAACTCTCTAATAACAAAACTAACTTGCATTACATTGGAATAATCAGATTAATTTGAATTTGGTTCAAACGATGATTAGTAAATTCTACCAGTAAAATATAATAATCAGCGGCATTTGAAAATTACGGCCATTGTTTTTCATTGCTTAACTTAGTTTAAAATTAACAGTCTGCAACAATTCTGCCAGTGATTCATTACTGGAGAGAAAACCGAACTTCAGTATTTATAAAAAAATTACATGGCTTACAATACATCAGTGATAAGAGCATATTCTCTTCAAGCAAACAAATTTTTTTTTTTTAAAAAAAAAAAGAACATTCTGCTAAATGAACCATCCAATCAAAGCAATATACATGCCTAATGGTAACTCATTCACAAGAACAAAGGAAAATTCTTCAGCCTTTTAGAAAAGGCGATGATTCAATCTGACAGCCTACATGAAAAAACAACCAGCCTAAAGGTGGTGCAATATTTTCACAGGTGAATAAACCATATATAACCCATACCAGGAACATGTCACTCGTTGCCCTTGTCCCAATGAAGTTCCTGAGAAGTGACACTTCTAAAAAAAAAAGTTTGAAATACACGATCCAATCACACAGTGAGAAAAGAAAGTAACTTAGAGTCACAAACTAGTGATTTTAGCCTAAATTGTGGGATGATAAAAAATAGAAGCAAAGACTATTGACAAAGCACAGATCAGAGCTGAAAGGAAGGTGACACTTGACACAACAGTACTGTGAGCATCATCTCCGCATGGTATAAGCCAATTAACAGTCTCTGTGGATTCCACTTCGATAACTGATACACCCCACTGACAGTCTTTAGCTATACCCTTTTTTCTACATCTTATGTACAAATCTGGCTGAGAAATCTCCACATTTGAGTAGCCACTACTATCAAGAGGCTACAAAATTACAAATCATAACAAATAATCAGAAATTTTCATAATTATGTCTCAATTGTTAGAAAGAGTATAGTTTTGTGAACTTACTGGATATCTAACGTGGAGAGGCAAATCAATAACCATCTTAAGTTTATCTGTTGATGATGGCACCAGGTCCATGTGGATCTCAACAACGGAGCTCTTGGAGAGAGCTGCAGGTAGTTCCAGATTTGAGTCTCCAAAAACAGCCGCATCAAGGTAAACTAGACTAGTGAAATATATGAAAGTTGCCAAAAAAAAATAAGTGAGAACAGAATAAAAAACTCAGGTGACGAAATAATGTAGCATCAATCGTCCTCATCTAATGGCTGGAAGTCTGGAACTAGAGAGTACCAGACTATTTTATTTAAGTTGTCCTGAAGGCTTATTGTTTCAGAATGGTACAACCAGATTTGCACAACAATACCCAATATATTTATACTTGAGCAATTAATTAAGCATCAATAGAAAGTTCATAGTAAGATGTGTACCTCTACGGTTTATTACAAGGCGCTGCAACTCAAATGGGTCGGCGAAGACCCCATTAAGAGTCTCAATACTCACAAGCTCACAATTGAATCCATCAAGGTATGCTGATGAGGAGTCTGACTCAATTGCTTGTAGCTTCAATATTAAACTACGGTGAGAGCCTTCCCCTTCCAAACTCCGATACAAGTTTGGAAATTTGAGTACTTTGACAATACTAAGTAAACTCTCACATGACTCAGTTGAAACAGATATATTTGATAAGATATTGGGGTAGTTCGGATCAGCCGCAAGATAGGTAGCAGAGCAAGGAATACAGGCACTGGTTCTTTGATTGTCTTCATGAACCTGGAAAGATACAAATTACACCTTTGTTAAGTTAATATGTAGTCAATTACACAAATTAAATCAAGAGATGCAGTTCAAGCATTTTCAAAAGAAATATTGCAAAAAATAAAGGATGTATTCTTCATAAAATCCACCTACCACATTAGCCAAACCATGATTGCACAGTACCAAAACTATGATGGAGCCTAAGTAGATTAGAGACGATTGGATCCAGCAATGATGGAAGTTTTTGGCAAACATATGCCTCATTTTGAAGTATTACTGTAAAGTACAAAACATAAATGGTTAGCTTTTACAACATGTCAGTGGTACACAACAATAGGAAAAGGTGGTAACAACTCATTATGACAATTCACCAAATACACAACAGGCATGACAGTTTTTCAATACCGTCCTTTGAAAACTACTGTAATCAGTTTTAATAATAAGGCACACATTGGCATGGGGCTTGGATGAACCGTCTAAATAGAGCAAAGAAAAGAGCCTTAACTAGGTTGTAAAATTAGGATAAGTTACTTTTTGACACCAATAGAAGTTGGCCTAAAGGAAATAGCTGGAATGAATAAAAATTCAACGTTGATAAAATAATACTAGATAACTTAATGCTTACACGAACGTCAAAAAAAGTTAACATTTCATCACTATACTTTGAAAACTGATGAGTAAAATATTAAACATTACCATTGGATACCTACTACTAGAAATCAGTAACAATATGAGGCTGAAAACTGTATCATTGATTTATATGTAAAGAGACATAAAGCATCACTATCACAGAATCATTTCACAAACTACTTATTAAATGGTGTACTTTTTTAATGGATCTGGTATTAATGTACTCGTACTAGTCCTATATACTGCTGTCTGTGCTAATTAGCAAGGTGTCAAGTCAAATTTTAAAATAATAACATTAATTACCCATAATCCCAAACAACAACTTATGGGCTTATATGCCTCAAATAGCAAGACAGTTGCATCAAAACTTCAAACAAAAAAAAAAAACATTTGCATCAAAACCAATTCAAACTACAACTCGGGAAAGGAGGTTATGCCACCAGCAAGTTCTCTCGTTCAGATCAAAAGTCAGCAAATTATCAGCTTCTAATAAGTTCAATGAACGTCACGGAGTGACAAAAAGTCAATATTTATAAGAAAAAATAAAACTATGTTCATTCTATAAACACAAATCTAAAATTGCAAATTAGTTTAAAGTGACGAAAGTTACAAAGCTATATTATGTTCTGGTAGTTAACAGTTATTGTATCAGTATATGTATACTAACTGAGTAAAAACAAAAAAAAAGCTAATAAATTAAGTAATAAAAACAGAAACATAAATAAAGCATACTTGTCGTGTGGTGAAGTTCATTATATCATTGGATCAGAAGTTCTTTAGCAGGCAAAAAGAATTTATAAAGAGGAGCTAACTCAACTCAAATTGGATAAAATTTGCATTTAATGATCCATTTTTATCCCGATTAGGGTGAAGTAAACCTCAATTGGATAGCAAAGCTTCAATTATGACCTACTGATCATGACACTGCACTTACGATGTACATTCTGATTTTTATTAAAAAACCATTGTACATATATTAAGACATACCTCTACTGCTGAAATTATTGAAAAACACAATTGCACAAAATGATACAATCAGCTCTGCACGCACACATTGAGGTACAAATTTACTCTATTTAATACGAAATGAGAAGAAAAGGCGACCTTGATTGTAAGATCAGAAGGCGCGCACATTGATTGTTGTTGGACGGACTGACCGGAGGACTTGGAGTAGGTCAAGCGGAGAGCGGTCCAGGTTGGCTGGGGAGGCGATATGAATTGGAAATTTGGAAGGGATCAGAAGTGTGGCCGCTAGATCAATACCATTGGATCAAAGCCAGAGGTTCTTGGCCGTTGATTAACGGGTGAGATTCAATCGACGATGCGGATTTGTTAATCGAACTTACCATAATCGCAGCAAAAATCAATTCCGCTCGGTCTCTTGGGCAATGTTTCGAGAACCGGACCGGGCCATCGAACCGGTGAAGTTACTGGTTCGACATCGACCGGTCGAACCGATGATTCAATCGGATCTGTGACTGAATCTAATCGACTATTTTTCTTATGGCTCCGTTTGGATGTGTTGAGAATAAGGTAGGAAGAAGGGAAGAAATTTATTGGGAAGGGGTAAATTTATTGGGAAGTGTGTAACTTTTGTGAAGAGTTTGGATAGTTAGAAATAAATTTATTGGTAAAAAGTGGTTATTCCTTATTCCTTATTTCGGGAAGAAACCATCCAAACGGAGCCCATGTTATGTGTATACAAATAAATAGGTACTTTGGTACGCACTGTAGTGGTTCTCAAGAACCGTCCGATCGAATCTCAATAGTTAAAATTTATGGACCGTATCGATTCGATATTAATCACAGAATATTCATCATTGATTGGACAATTCTTGATGAACCACTGTTGCAGAAGTCAGAGCATATGGTTCCGTCTCTAATGTTGTCAGGTACGATATAATATTAGATATGCCAGCAAAACTACTTGACTCGGCTCAGATACTTGAGAAGAATACGCGAGATATGCTGGAAAACAAAGTATTAGAGCAAGAAACTAAGCGACTTAATCAAATATGGAAACTTTTAGGCATCAAACACACTCTAACTGATGTTATGCTTCATATTAGAGCAAGAAACAACACATCACACAAAGAGAAAAAGAAGAAGCGAAATGTAACCATGAAATTCAACAAGAAACTTCAAATTTCATTCACAAATTACGAAATTCCATACAAGAACAGATCTAGACATCAAATCTTACCTCTTATCCCTTTACCTTTGCAAGAATCGTTGCCTCGCTATCTCCTTCTTTCTCTATTCTTCTCCTTCTACCAACGCACGCAAGGTGTTTGTGTAAATGTCTAACCTAACAATTTCTATCCTAGCAGTGTGTGAGTGTGTGTATCTTGTTTTCTAGAATTGGAAACAGTCTGGGAGGTATGTGGAAGTTCTCTTTTTTCTCTCTCTTGGCCTGCTCCTTATATAGGTGAGATCTCAGCTCCATTTCCCGTCTAGGTGCGGTGAATCTCCTCCAGGGCCTGGCAGTTCGGCTTAACGAACCCCATTCTGTTGGGATCGCCTCTTCTCTCTTCTTTCTTTGTTTGGATATACTGGGTGTATGGTGCACCGAGATATGCTCAGCGGGTCCCGTCCCCTCACTTCCCTTCTGTTCCATAGGCCCCTCGCGCATTCAGCTCATCTTCGTAAAGGGGTCGGAATTCAGTCAAATAAAATGTCCAGTGACATTTCTTCTATGTTCTCGTGTACGCTCGGTATTCCATGAGCCGTGCACAATTCACTCTTCCATCATTCATGGTGTACAGAACGCCAAGTGCAGCCGATTCTCGTGCTTGTACGGAGGGAACGAAATTTTGAAACTATGACTGTTGCCCTCCGTTTCTGTGGTTGCTAGCGCTGTCCAGTTGATGCAGAGCTTTACACACATTTTTTTTTATTTCATTATATACCTTCTTTTTTTAACCCCATTTTTACCAACACTTCACTAATGTTATTTTCCAGCATTTTTTTACACCTTAACAGTAACTAGATGGAACAAATCAGATTACTAGATCCAAAAAATGAGAATAATTCAAATTAAATTCCAAATCAGACGGCCAGAAATCCGTAAAATTTAGTTTTGAGTTATGATTTCTGAGAATTTCTATGTTAAATCCAAGTCATAAATTATTTATTAACGATTTTAGAAAGTTTAGAATTTTGATTATTGTTGTTAAAATTCAAATTTTATTCGTTTGCTTGAAGTTTTATATTTTAATTGACATTTTAAAATTTACCGTGTTTACTAAATTACGGGTTTTCACAGTTTTAATGTGACACTGACATAAAAAATATTGAGCCAATTATAAATTGATTTCCTCTAATATCACAGTATCTTATACTACTCATCTCATATATTTTTGAACTGCAATTGAATTAAGGCTCCGCTTGGATAGGTGTGGGAAGAAGGGAAGAAGGGAAGAAGTGAGAAGAAGTATTGAAAAGTGTGTAACTTTGTGAAGAGTTTGAATTATTTATAATTTTTTTTCTTCTCCTTCCTTATTCTTCTTCTTTCTTCCAACGATCCAAACGCACCCTAAGGTATTAATAACGATATACGTACTGTTGATATCAAATGGAAAAATAATAAAATCATGTTCCATTCGAAATATTAAACAATTTAAACTTATTTAAGTATAGCGTTGATAGTTTTCATTTCTTAGTTTATAATGAGGCAATTCAAAACTATTGCCATGCATAATTGTTTAGTATAGCATATAATAGCATTAGTTTCGTGTCCGCATGCAATATTGGTGATAGAAATCACACGAAAGGTTTTTTTAATGTAAGTACATCATATCAGATTGAAGCAATATACTTGTTTTCATGCAAAACTGCATATATATCCTTAACAATTGATTTCTTATTTCTAATCGGAACAACATGAGAACAACAAAATATAATATAATAATAACTGGCATGCATGCGAGGGTTCCATTATCCCAAATTATTTGGACCACAAATGTCATAACTTTGTTGATTTCATTAATATTTCGAAACAAGAAATGTAAACTTTAAAATAAATTCATTGATTTTGTTTAATTTAATGAATAGTAAATATTTATAACTTTATATAATCTCTATAAATTTTAAAATTCATTTGATATCCGATCTTGTCCGAAATCTTTAGTCGATTATATATACTAGCGGGGTCTCGCGCGTTGCGCGATCTATTTTCTTTTATATAGTGTCATTGTATATATATATTTTTTTGTTGAACAAAAAAGATTTTATTAGTTTATGTTTAGCAGACAGAAAATAGTATTGAATATGAGAAAAGAAGTATTGTTGATTATTGTTTTTTTGGGTTTACGATTGAAAACAGGATAATGAAAATCATAGAACAATAGTATAAATGTAATGTTCAGATGAGTATGATGGACCATCTATTCCCAAATTGGTAATAATTTATATACATTTTTTTTTTTCAAAAACGGTAAATTTATGATTTGCATGAATAAAATACGATATTGTTTGAAAAAATCTGTAAAATATTTAATGCATAGAAAATACAAAATCTAAAGTATTTCGAGCATCTAAATAAATATCGGATGGAAAAATAATTTAAGAAAGTCCTTTAAAAATTACACAGAAAAAAAAGAAAATTATTGTGATTTTCTAAAATATTAAAATGATATAAGATATTTTAAAAATCGAAAAAAAAATATAATTTTAATAGTATTGATGTTTTGGAGGTTGGCAGGTAAAAAGCGTGCATGCATCATGCATTGGTGCATTTGAATATATATATATTTTTTATGAAAGCATTTCGAAATAAGAATGCACGGTCACGTGCGTTGGACAGGTGGATTTTTTTGAAGCCTTGGTGTGGGTCCTACCTATGATCTTTTAATGATGATCACATGGTAAGAAGAGCAGCCGACGATGCATTAAGGAGAGAGTGCGCACTGAGGAATTAGATCCGCATCCAATAAATATTAGTAGGCCCCACATGTCAGCCACACTATTCACCTACAGTTCTTAGCTACAGTGTTCGGATCCGGATCCTATACTCAGGATTAATATATGTATTGATATGCTCGGCCCAATAATTATGAGTTTCACAAACCTAAAAAAAGGGGGAAAAAAAATTCCACCCTTGCACCCATTTCAGCCCCCCCCCCCCCCGGTTCATACTCATAGAACAAATAGGCACGTCATCGTTGAATTTGAATATAAAAAAATGCTCTATTAAATATTAGAACCTAATAAAGTCTTCGAATATTTGTGGTATACATCACGGTTCACAATCTTATTTCCTGTTGACATATCTGAATTGGTACGGAATATTAGTTAATTTCATTTTTTTATTTACCATAAAACACTAAATTGAAGTTAGTAAATATTTCGGAGTTTGAATTTAACAGCTAACGCAGAATAGTAGTCAAATAGTGTTGTTTCGTTATTACTCTGTTAAGCAATTAAGAAAATTTTAAATAAGACAATTTTACTAATCCGTCGGGGAATTGTTATGTTGCGACGAAAAAGTGAGCAGCACTTGTCGTCATCAGATATCCTAATGCTGTTCCTTTTAGCTAAATTTTCTGCGTATCAAAAACTGCGTAGAGTATTGTATATTGGGTGGCAACACTCGAGGAAAAAGTACCCGTATTAGCAAAACAGGGATGATAAGAATCATCCAAGATTTTTATCGTTGTCATCATTTTCAATATGCGTTTTCTATTTTGAGAAAATGCGTAATTTTTATTTTTAGAAATGTCTTTTCCAGCGTTCATCTGTTTCGCTCACTTCCCATTCTCTCTGCCTCCCTCCTTCTCTGATTCACTATCTTTCTCTGTTCTAGTTAAAACGTATAACTGTTCTAGTTAAACCGTATAACTGTTTTAGTTAAAATACATAAATGTTCTAGTTAAACACATAAATGTTCTAATTAAATATATATAACCAGAATATATATATATATATAGAGAAAGTTTAATATGCACCATAGTGCATAGAGCATTCCGTGCACCACGGACTTTTTCGGAAATATTTTTGTAAATTGACAAATCTAATTTAACCAATCTAATCTACATATTGAAATCTCATACCAAACCAAAATTTACAATTTTTGAGATTTTATTACTATTTTTTTCGAATTTTTAAAAACATGCCATTTTTGGAATATTGTACTATTTACAATTTTCCAAAAATGGCATGTTGTAAAAAATTCGAAAAAAATAGTAATAAAATCTCAAAAATTGTAAAATTTGGTTTTCTATGAGATTTCAATATGTAGATTAGATTGGTTAAATTAGATTTGTCAATTTACAAAAATATCCACGAAAAAGTCCGTGGTGCACGGAGTGTCCTATGCACTATAGTGCATATTAAACTTCCTCTATATATATATACATATACATATATATATATATATATAGAGGATGGCTAATGTGCCATAGATGGCACAGAGGGTCCCGTGCCATAGAGTCGTTTTTCGAGATCCAAAATTCAAATGCTCAATTTGAACCATCCAAGTTATTCACCACATTAAAATATCCTTGGAGACCAAATTTTACATTTTTTCGAATTTTTTTGCTATTTATTATGATATTTTTAAAAAACGTTATAATTGGAGTATTTCAGACCCTCCAATTTGAACATATCAAAATAAATACAAAAAAAATTCAAAAAAATGTAAAATTTGGTCTCCAATGGTATTTCAATATGCTGATCAATTTGAACGGTTTAGATTGAACGATTGAATTTCGGATCTTCAAAAAATGACTCAAAAAAAGCATCTATGGCATTGCCATCTATGGCACTTTATCCCACCTCTATATATATATATATATATATATATAAACTAGAACAGTTATATCTAACAGTTATAGTTAATATATATAACTGTTCTAGTTATATATATAATTGTTTTTGCTCCCTCCCCTTCATCCCTCAACGCTCATCCTCTCCTCCTCTATTTCTCTCTGCGTCATCCTCCCTCTTCTATCATCATCTAGACTTCTATCATCCCCTGGACTTTCGCATTTTCTAAAATAGAACGAATTAACACGTTTGTAGAGGAGATAATGAGAATAATAGAAGAGAGAGGATGACTAAAAACAATTCCGTCAGCAAAAGTCCACGCCATATTCCACAACAAATCAACAAATTTTCTCTCTACATTAATCAAGCACAAATATGCTACCTTCAATTTTTCTCAACTCACTGATAAAGTTGTTCAATCCTCCGCAAGCATAGAAGTGTCATATTTTCCTAAATAGGTTTTGCTTAAATTGAACGGTTTAAATGTAACGATTATTACTTTTCTAATAATGTTATTATGTTACACAGATATCTATTCCCCGTACATGCTGAAACGCACTCAATCCAGCGATCCACACTCCTATTTCGAATTTTGGCTCCGTTTGGATTATTTAGGAATAAGATGAATAGTTTATTCTTAGGCAGAAAGTATTGGAAAGTATTTAACTTTGTGAAGAGTTTGGATTGTTTATAATAAATTTACGTCTAGGAAGAAGCTATTTTTTCTATTCCCAAACGATCCAAACGGAACCTTTATGAATAGTACCCTTCAACATTCTGCTAAATTTATGTTCCTGCCCTTCTCCAATCATTAGGTATAATTTCGGAATTCCTGAAATGTAGATGCATTTAGCAGTCGTAAGGCGTACAAAAAAAATCCAATTAGATTTTTTTTTGCCAAGTATTTTCTATATTTTAGAGCAAATAATTCAGCAAACTGACAACCAAGAAGCAACAAATTGTCAAAGTAACCTTTAGTTAGATCAATTTCATCACGATATGACTAGGTATGATTTCACGGGCATCCAATAGAATTATGCAAAACTAGCAATATTAACAGCTGCCGCGAATATTTCGGAAAAAAAAACAGAATTAATTACTTCAAAAAATACAAGTAACAGACGATATTTTGGAAGAGAAGTGATGGCATGTCTACACAGCTGTCAAATGCGAGTCCCGTGTGGGTATGTAGGGCTGTCAATGGGTAGGGTAGGGTACGGTAGAGACATTTTCGTTATCCGCATCCGTTAAAATTTTCTTTATCCATACCCTACCCGTACCCGTTAAAAATTAACTTACCCGTACCCTACCCTTACCTGTCATGAATTAACGATAAGGGTAGGGTAACAGTAGAAAACGAATAATAATGATAATAATAATTCAATAAAAAAAATGTACAATATAGATGAATAAATAATATCAAATAAATATAATAAAGTGCAAAATTAAATAATACTTTAAATATAATAAAATCATATAATATGTTCTCATGACAAATATATATAACTAATTAATAATTAAAAGTTTACTTACTCATCATCATGAATTATAAATTATTAATGTAGTTTATTGTCTCAGATAAATCTACCAATTGAATTGACTTATTAGTTATTAACATATTAATGGAATATTATAATCATATATTTCCCCATTAATGATTATCAATTATATATTATATATATAACGGTATGGGTAAATAACGGTTACGAAATAGCATTACCCTTACCCTTACCCAATAAATTAACGAAAATTTTTTCTTACCCATACCCATACCCGATAACTTAACGAAAATAAAATCTTACCCATACCCGTCTTATCGAATATGATACGGGTAGAGTAAACGGTTAAAAGAGTACCGTTGACAGCCCTGTGGGCATGTACTCGTTAGAATAAATGTTGTCAATTTTATTTAATTCATCCACATTTTGTTACTTTCTTTTATAAAAAAAAATGATAGTGTTTTAAAAATCAGACTGAACAGATTGGTTCAATCTATTTTACAACAAACCGGTTATCATACTTAACTAGAAAAACAGATCGGTCCAATCTGGTTTTAAGTCGAATAGATGACCTTAGCGTAAATCGGTTCAATATTAATTATCCACTACTTTTTTGTCTAATTTCGTTGGTTCATAAAACTGAAATTTCTTCTTTAACTTTTTTTTTTAGTTTGGACCTTTAAATCTGAAATGTTTTTTTATTCTATATATATTAACTATAAAAGAATAATTATATCATAATTATGATGCCACTAGGTTTTTTATACTAATTTGTCGGTCAGACTGATTGAATCGTCGAATAGAAGTGTTTAAAACATTATCCTTTGGTACACTCCTGCAGAAAAATTGACCTGCTGTTGCAATCTTTTTATTTGGATAACAATGACTAATGTTAGTTACTCTTTATCCTACCAAGTCACCAACCAAAATTCTTCTTCCATGGTTGGTCAACTGCTTCACTTTCATTCTGGCTCGCTCATGCGAAGACATGCTTTTAAGGGATTGCACATGGTTAGCCCATGTGAAGCTTATTCCATTGCTTGCTCTAGATATTATCTCAAATGACTTAATTTAACAACGATTCTATACTTTTCATTTGGCTCCCCAGAGCAGTTGACTAAATTTAAATTCAATTTTTTCAATAGTAAACTCGACATCATGGCTGAGTGCCTTTTAATAAAAAAAAAAGTAAATTCGACATCAATTATTATCGTTTTGGGCATGTTCATTCATGTATCATTTCGGAAGTTGTATTTAAATTTAGTTCCTAGGACTGTACACAGTACACTCGCATATATAATTCCTCAACAGTAATAATATTTTACATTTTGTGCTTGAACTATAGATAAGTTTTCTGTTGAAGTAGAAAATTTTCCATGTATCTTCTAAGCTCCGTTTGGATGCAAGAAGAAGAAGAGGAACAAGAAAGAAGGGAAGAAAAAGAAATTATAAACAATCCAAACTCTTTACAAAGTTATTACACACTTCCCAATACTTCTTCCCACTTCTTTCCTTTTTCTCTTCTTCCCACACAGTGGCGAAGCTAGGATTTTGTGTCAGCGGGGTCCGTAATTTTATTTTTTTTGCTGAAAATATATGTATGATGTAACTTTTAATATAGACATAGTATAATAATATTTTTTAAATAAAGAACTCTAAATAATGTGATATAAAATGTGATATAAAAAAATTCATGAGAAATCAAATATATATTATAATAACAATAGAAAATCTAAAATAATATTTAATATACAAAATAATAATTCAAAAATCAAGACAATAAAAAATACAACAATTTCCTATGAATTTTTATTTTTCTCATAATTTTATATAATAGGTTCATTAGAAATCTTATTGAACACTTTTTTTTTCTATATTATAGATATATAAAGATATGAGGCATACAGAGGAATTTGACCACTATTCAAACCACACTATTTTTTATCTTTTGTGGCGCTCGAAATTTTTTTTTGACAAGAATAGTATTTATGATTTTTACTGGTAGTTTTTAAATAATATCCGAATTGTATTTTTTATCTTCTGTGGTAGCTTTTGTTTATCATATTTATGTCCTAAAGTTCACAAAATATTATATAGACGAATCATGCAATGCACGAGATTCACGTTAGTATATAAATGCTATAAATAATTATTTATCCAAATATTCCATTTTATTCTAAATTTTGTCGTAATAAAATTAATTGGGGATGAAGGAAGAAGACAATTAGTTAGGAACAAATGCTATTTGGGTTCCTATGCGATTTTTTAAGCGTCGTTATACAATTCAAATCAAACACGATATGTCTAGCTGGGTCCTTCAAACTTTTGAGATGGGTCCCTAACTTCTTGTGATATTTTTTTTTATTACAAACAAATATACTATTAATAATTTTTTTAGGTGGGTCCATGGACCCACCTTGCTCCACGTAGCTTCGCCCCTGTTCCCACACCTATCCAAACAGAGCCCTAGTAAAACAACAATTGCAATACTTTGTGGACAACAACATAATGCATAGAAATCTTTTAGTAAGTTAGAGTATTCACTCTGTTATTATAATTTTATTTACAGCATATATACATTATTTAAAATAGCAACGTTCGATTATATTTTGAATTTTTTTTTTCATTTTGAGAGTAACTTTTCTTTTTATTGAATATAAATCGTCCGATAATAAATAATACTTCTTCCACCATTGAAATAGTGAAACATAATGCAAAACTTCGTTAAATGAATCAATTGTTGTACTAAAACTCTATAGTCATCATAGTGAAACTAGCCTCTCGAGCGCTATCCTCTGCAGAGAGTTCATCACGACCATCCGATTTAATCTCGACGTTTAAGATTTACGGACTGTACGGATCCGATATTAATCATGGTATATTCACTATTGATCAGACGGGTCGCAACAAACCATTGCCCTCTGCAACACTGCAGAGGATATCATTCCGTCATCATTAATCAATTAAACTTCCAACAGATAGATGTTCATGGCAAGAAAGAAAAGGAAATAGCACATATGAAAAAAGAAATTTCTGTAAGAAAGAGAAATCATCTTTTGGATTTGCTGTAAGCATGTAACCTCTGTTTTATTAGGAGATGGCGTTAAGTAATGTGCCAAGTACTAACCCATAATTGTGCTCTAATTCCGAAAGGACATTGGAGAAATCTAGCACCAATACTACGTCTAAGTACATACATTTTAACACATAAAAAATCATTGATATCTTCTTGTAAGAATCATCAGACCAAAATTCCAAAATAAATTCATAAAATATTTAAGGAAAAAAGAACACTTGTCCGTTAGAAAAATATCGTACTATGAAATTATCATTATCGGCCCTCAAAAAAAAAAAAAAAAAAAAAAAAACGGCCCTCGAAAGAAATTTTCATTATCATAATTTTTTTGGGAAATTATTTTTATGCCATTGCAAAAATGTAAAATTTGTGATATGCCATCACTACATGACTAATTATTTTTATGCCACTATAAAATAATAAGAATTAGTTTTATGACATCCATCAAGTAAAATGACCATCATGCCCTATTGAATATGCCACCGTAAAATGTTAGATTTCGTCATATGCCGTCACAAATAAAGTAATTGATTTTATACCACTATAAAATAATAAAATTATTTTATACCACTATAGAATTATAAAAATCGATTGATGCACAATTTTGCTGTTAGAAAATTATGCCACAATATAGAAATATGAGCTGGTTTTTTTTGGTATGTTTACTACCTATATCAATCAATGTGATTTCTTTCCCATTTAGTTACCTTAAGGCAATTATGAGATACGTATCTGGCATATGTTATAGGGTATATACATGTAATAAGAAGACCAAAGTAAAGGTAATACGTACTGAACTTAGCCAAAAGAAAAAAAATAAAATAAAAAAAATGAGAATTCAATATCAGCAGATTCTCAGGACCAGAATATACTAGCCAAAATGTTACCAAGGTTTGTGGCTATGTGCGCATACTACAAATAGCTTAGCACTTTCTATTTATTCAACTGGCGTGGTTTATTCTTTTCACCCCCTTTTCGTAGAGTTTTTGGGGTATTTTTGCACGAATAGGGAGGCGTAGTTTGATTTAATTAAACAGTTTAATATGATAAGGATATTTTGGGGTTATTTTAATTTACTGACAACTCTTAGAATGACTAATATAGAAGTTATTATAATTTAGAAAGAAATAGTGGTATTAAACAAATTTTGACAATCTTATAGTGGCATATTATTAATTAGTCATCTAAGAATGGCAAATTAAAAATTGACAAGTTTGATGATGGCATAAAACAAATTCTCTCTAATTTTTTTAATTCTTTTTCATTCTCTCTTCGAAATTTAGTATTGAAAAATGAAAATCAATACTAAGAATGTATTCGTTAATCCATAAAGAGGAGATGGATATATATGCATCGAATATGCTTTTTTTTTTTGAAGAAAAAATGGAGATCAGGTCTCCATCTTTTTATTGAAATAAAGTTAGCATCGAATATGCTTTTGCGGGATACTTCGAAGGCTTCACTAACAACCGTGCTCCTTAAAATATTTAAAAATAATTTTATTTAAAAATTTAATTTTTCTCACCATTTCAAAAGCGAAATCCAAAACTCTGACCAATGGCAAGTTATTAATTTCTCAAAATCCAGGGCTATTCAGACAATACGACACTTCTGCCCCTTCAAACGTCGTTCCCTTTCTAATTACGTGGCTTTGGTGAGAGTGAGAGGAGCAAGAGAGAGAGAGTCAGAAAAAAAAAAGGAAGAAAGCGACTCGATTCTCGCTCGTTTCTTTCCCTTTCGATCGTTTCACTGTTCCCTCAAATCTAGGGTTTCCCAAATCTTTGTGTCGATCCGATCTAGGCGTCTTCCCTCAGGTTTGTTAGCAAATCTCTGATTCGCTCGCTTCCCAAATCTCAACCTGAGCTCTCTTATAAGTAGCGGAATCGGATAAGATTCGATTCTGTGCAATTGTCATCGCTTGATGTGTTGGAGCGGATTGATTGGTTGCTTGTTTCAATCTTATTCTAGGGGCCGTTTGGATCGTCCAAGGATTTTGGAGAATTTCATCTTCCTACCATAAATTTATTATAAACAATCCAAACTCTTCACAAATTTACACACTTCCCAATAAATTTATTCCTAGGAATTGCAACTTCCCCAAATTCCCCAACTTCCTAAGCGATCCAAACGGCCCCCTAGATTTTTACTGATTTTAGTATGAATAAGGTTCAGATATTGACTTAGGGTTTATGTCGATTTTATCTGTATTAGTGATTTTGAGCCTTTTTCATCTACATTTCCCCTTTTGGCAAAGAAGTTCAATTATTTTATAGTGTTTTTTTTCCTAATTTCAGCTTTTGACTACCTGAATTAGATAAGTTTATTAGCTTAAATTGGTGTATTCCAGATCTAGTATACAATGCAAAACAGGTTTATAATTATCCTTTGTTAGTTCCCATCTAACTTATCTGCACAATCTCTCAAACTTAGAAAAGGATGAAAAAATATTTTCTAATTTAACCCATTCTAAATGGCATGTAAGATTGACATTTAGCTCTTTTATTATTATAAATATTTCATCTGGAATCTATCCATATCTTTAAAGGTGTGTTATTGTTTCAATTGCTTTCCTCTTTTATCTAACAAAGATCCAATTTATCTCTTTTAACAGATTTTGGTTTGAAAAAATGGATAATCTATGGCATTTAGGAGATGAATTCAGGGGCCAACCAAAAGTCTCTGAGGATCACCAATGGTCTCTTATGACCTCAAAGCTTACAGAGCTAACCAGGTCAAATGTGGAGCGGGTTAACACTGTTGACTACTCCCGCAACCTAGTTGAGCCAAACCCATATGAAAAGTATGACAAGTTTTCTTATCAAGATGACTCCAGGATGGAGAACCTCAATTTGGGCCTGATGAATCTGGATTTGAAGATGAATGAACCTGCTCCCAAAAGCTCGATACGCAATAACTATTTTAATAATCTAACTTTGAACATGAATGTGAATTTGAATATGGGTTTACCAGCTTATCAGAAGAGTAACACTAACAGTAACATTATTGTCAATGCTTTTAAGATGAATCCTGGTTTGGCCAAGTATTCGAGTAATGTCAGTGGGAAGGATGTCAGTTTGGCAAATAACAATGGCAATATGAACAGTAATGATAAGGTTGCCAATGGTAATAGCAACAATAATGGGAATAACAACAATGCCGGAGTAGATAAGAGATTTAAGACTCTACCTTCGAGTGAGATGCTACCCAGAAATGAAGTTTTGGGTGGTTATATTTTCGTTTGCAACAATGACACCATGCAAGAAGACCTAAAGAGGCAGCTTTTTGGTATGCATTCTATATCTTTTACTTATCTGACTGTTTGTATTTTTGGGCTATGTCATTCATGTTGATTTCTCTGGATGTTTCTTTTGTTTATCTTGGCAACCGGAATTGTTGCGCTGACAAATCCAATTTAACCTTTTGAATAACTGAAGTGGGGTGGGATTAATTGTTGTGTATAGGATACCAGTTTTGTTTTGCATGCTTGACTTGGGCAATTCAAATGCTTATATTGGACGCTTATCTAATTCTACTTATCAAATAATTTGCAGGGTTACCGGCTCGCTATCGTGATTCAGTAAGGGCAATCACTCCAGGATTGCCTCTTTTCCTGTATAATTACACCACTCATCAGCTCCATGGGATTTTTGAGGTTGTTTTTCTAAAAAAAATTTGTAGTGAACAAAATTGTGGATATATAATCAATTTAGTCCTAACCGACCATTCAATTTTCTTTCTTAAACTGCATCAGGCTACTAGTTTTGGGGGTTCAAACATTGATCCTACTGCATGGGAAGATAAGAAGTGCAAAGGCGAGTCTAGGTTCCCTGCACAGGTAGCTTCAATCATTTAATGTAGTTTCACACTAATTAAAGCTCTGATGTAATTTCCTTTAACGTGCTTAATATTTATCTCTATTTAATTTGGCTTAATTTGTAGGTGAGAATCCGTGTTAGAAAGCTGTGCAAGGCTTTGGATGAGGATGCTTTTAGGCCAGTTTTGCATCATTATGATGGTCCGAAGTTCCGACTTGAGCTTTCAATTGCTGAGGTACATAAAGCTTTCCTTTATTCCATACTAACCTTAAATATCTTTTTTTTTTCTATTGTTGAAAATTTCTTGCTTATGCATATTTATATGAGATTTGGTTGTGGTTGTTGTTAGTATGAATTACTGTATTTCATAGAAAATTATATTACTTGGAAACATGGAATTCTAGATCTTTAATCATTAATAGGTTCCTTTCGTTGAATGTTTTATTCTAGTAGTTGTATGTTCTTTGTTTCTGGGTGTAATGTCTTGAGTAATGAATATTATTAACACTTTTTTTAGCTGTCACATCTCATTAGGACTTAAATTTAATACGTTATGTGATGTTGTTGCTGTCAGTTATAAAATACTGATGACCTGGTTTTTAGTAAAGAAATAAAATCCCAAGTCTCACCTTTTATGAGTTGCAATTAATCACTCACTATTGGTCTTTTATATACAATTGATATTTCCATGGTAGGTTCAGAGATAGGGTTTGGGATTTTCTGTGCTAGCGTGATAACCTTAACAACAAAACTGTGCATTTGAAACTATTTATAACAGATATGTAGACCTGGCGCATGTCTTAAATTGTCACATTAATTTTTTTGCTGGCAGAAGATAAATTTCCTTATTTTATAGTTAGACATGAAAGTGTCCCAGACTCATAAGTTTTTCTTGCTTCATTGGGGCTTATTTACTGTTTTATTAGAGCAAATTTGACTTATTGAGTGATAATTTTCTCTTTCAAGATCAGCATGAAAAAGTTTAATTGTGCTATTTTCTTAGTTTGGGAAGCAAACTCCCCCCCTACCAGCTTAGGTTTTGTCAGCTCCATCTTAACTAAATAATAACTTAACTAGGGATCAAAGAACTTTGAATTACAGTAGGCAATAATTAATATTTGCGTGAATGTTTGGCCAGCTACCGTATTTAATGTTTGCGTGAATTTGAATAGAAAGGCAATAATTAGTCTGGGAATTGAGGGAAGGGAGCAAGTAGTAACAATTTCATGGTTGTAGAAGTAGACATTAGGCATGCTAATTGGGTAGAAGTTGAATCCTTCCCTTCACTCTTGCATGTGTTGCATGTCTTTGTATATAGTGATCTTTTTCTTTGGTGCCCCCCCCCCCCCCCCCCCCTCTAAGTTTAGGTCCTATTCATGTGTACTGAACTAATGTCTCAGTAGAAATATATTATAACTGGCCAATTTTGTTGTTCCATGCAGACACTTGCGCTCCTCGATCTGTGTGAGAAAGAAGGAATGTGAGCTAACTGTTAAGGGTTTTCTTTTTGTATGTGGTTTTTGTATTTTTCAAGGTGGGTGTTGAGTTTGTGAGTTCACTGTTTGTGTATGAGGCTTCCAGTTGAAGCGCAAGCTTTTGGTGGTCCCTTTGTAAGTTTATTAGAGAAGTTCTACATTTCCTTTTATAAGGCTTTAAGTGCTTTGAAGCAAGAAAAAGGCACTAGCACATTAGCCTCTTGGTGGAAATGTATGTGTCAAGTACCTGGTGTGCAGTTGTATGTAGTAGGTTGAGGAACTGAAGCAAAAGACAACATGACAAATGTAATTTGGCTCTACCATAGTGCCTCAAAAGTGAGGGCAAATGATGGTTTTCAGGTCTTTACTTTTATGTCATCTTCTGCTGGTGTTTTGAGTGGAACTTGCCAGTGCAATTTGTAATTTGGAAGACATCTTATGTAAAATGAACATAATTTATAGTAGAAAAAAAATTAAACGTTTCTTAAAGCAGTTTTTTCTTGACTGCTGGTTGTGCTGGTTCTTAATGTCGTGTTTGTGAGCTAAATTAGTAAATAAGCATTAGTGGGGTGGAAAATATCCGACCAATTTTATCCTCCTTTTTGTTGAAATTATTGATGAACCTTGAAATGTTTGAAAGTATCTTCCAATTTTGTCATGTACAAGTAACATACTCCAGCTTGCTGTTTTTGCTGTGCTTCAGCATTTTAGTATAGCATTTTTCATGAATGATGTAAATATGGGCTTGGTTTGATTAAGTGCTTTCTGCTACTTGTATTAAAATTCCCATTGATTAGCATTGAGCATTTGGAGAGCACGTTTTGTAAGGAGGCAAAGTAACTTTTATTTGAAGAGAATAGCTGTTGAGAAATTGTTTTATTCTCTTTTTTTCTTGTTCTGTATTCTTTTGGTAGATTCAACGCAGTTGTAGTTTTGTCTCTATAATTCTGCAGATGACTGTTTTATCAAATATTATCACTTATCAGTCATAAATTAAGTCAAAGTCTAACAGAATTGTACTAGGTTAAAATTGCTGGGTAACAATTTGATGGATCTCGCTAAGTCAAAGCTTCGACGAATAAGGTATAGTCATTTCCGGCCAGGCCGAACCATTGACAGAAATTAACTAAATCTCATTTATAAAAACTTGACCTTTATGTCATTACTCGTTACAAGTGTTTATTGATATTGATCAACGAAAATTTAGGTACTATGATATCTCGTTATTTTACTATAAATATTGTAGCATGCATCAGCAGTGGTAATTCATGTTAACTATTTTCATGATTTCATCTTTTAATCACAGTTTGTCTAAATTTAGTTGTTCTGACAATTGGGCTTCTTGGGCTTTACTTATATTGGACAGGGTCTAGGGTTGTGCTTGCTTGGGTTCAACAGAAAATATATAATGGTACTACACTACACAGTCTACACTACTGACTCAACTATTGTATTCAGAGCGGGTTGTATCATGGTATTTCGCCTTGCAGATAATTGGAGTATCCATTATCATATATTATTTTATATGTTCTTTGTATCTCATCATATTTACATTTATGGCGAGCAAAAGAAAATTGATACGGGATTTAAAAAGTGAACTATTAATGTCAAGCATAGAACGTCTTAAGAGCGGTGTAACTATATCCAGGTTCGCATAAATATTATCTCGGTCGTGCCTAAATATAAATCTGATCAAGCTGTTGACCATATCCAGTTACATATAGGGCTGTCAAAAGTGTTCCGTTTCGCATATTTTCATTCTGTTTCGTTCCGTTTTCATAAACATAGATGATTCAATGCATACGTACAAACATAAACGACTAATTAGAACTTTTAAAAATAACTTAGTATCAAAATAATATCATCCTTACTCCTTATGAAAACGCCAATCTAATGATTTAAACTTTTAGACCAATGGTATATCCAACCTTTTATGGAGGATTTGGAATATTGATTTTTATAATTTGATTCAATATGTGCTACATATGTTAATCTCAATTGAAATGTTAATCTTTTATCTAAAAAATAACAATTGAATTTTTGTTAATAAATTGTATTGCTGAATTGGTTACTTCATCATTAGATTTTATTTTGATATATTTACTGAGTTTTATTTTAGCTTCTTTATTAATTAGAACGTAATACAAGAAAACAAACCATTTAATACCTAATAACATATTGAGCACTGGTTGAAATATTTATTGTTTTATCATCTTATTTACCCACTTATCATGGATGGTACGTTTTCTAGTAGTTTAACATGTTTGATATATATTTTTTAAAATAAACATGATTTGAACCTTTCATTTTAAATATTTATAATTGATTTGATGCCGTGCTCTAAAAAAATGGAAAGGAGAAAATGAAATAGAAAATAATGAATTAGTGAGAGAAGAAACAAAATTACACCCCGAATTTTTTTTTGGGGTGGGAGGGGGGGGGGGAGTGACAGAAAATAAATATATCTGGATGATTGTTTTATTTTGGATAGTCTATACTCTGGTCACTCCTATTTCCTTCCCTCCTCTACCCTTAGGCTGTGCTCTAGGATTGGGTTTTGAGTGAAATGGAAAGGAAGGTAGCGGAACAAACTAAAAAAGTGGGCTGACCGAGCTTGTTTACTCGCTCCAGGAAGAAAGAGACATGAGGGAAAGGAACGGATGAAGGAGTAACGATAGAGAGAAAATTGTGAAGCAATTACTCTAGAACTCTACCCCCGATTTGGAGGGTACACAATTCCGGTCACTCCCTCCCTCTCTTTCCGTTCCTCTACTCTAATGAAAGAGTTCTGGAGCAGACCCTTATAGTCGTAGAGCATATACAGAACATAGTGTTAAATTTTCAAAGGAATTAAATAACTTTCAAACAATACATAATTAAAATGAACTATTTTTTTAATGATCATTGGTCATTGGTCCTTTTTCTTTCAAAATTTCCAAACAATTCGTAATTAAATAAATTATTGATTTAATTTAGGAAATCACCATTCATATAAAAGATATATAGAATAAAAAAAATAAAGATGAGTCATGAAAACACCATGAGAGCATAATTTCATGGTAAAATGCGGCCATGGTGAAAATACATTTAGTAAAAATAATAATATAATAACATCACGAAATAACACAAATGAAAACCCGAATAAATTAATTGAACGAGGACACAGGACTATGGTGGCCGCATAACTCTGGCACGCCTCATTGCGCCTCTCTGTCTGTGAACATACGCTCGTACCATGCGTCCCATTCATAAGATCGCGGACGCCCATGCCCTCGCTCTTGTGTTCAAGATCCGTGGTGGACTACAATAAACTTTTCTTTCTCGCTATAATAATTCTGATCATCCCTCTCAGTTTCGCGCTCTGTATTTTCTATATTAACAGAGAGCACAACGACTTGATAAACACAAGCTTAAGCGTCTTCCTCATCTGGACAAAAACAATGTACAACTTTACTGGTTCTACAAGAACGAGGAGTTAGGAGCATCAGAACTCTCACAACAACCGAGATGAGCACCAGCATCACTGCTCGTCGTCGTCAAACAAGAACCATAATGACTGTCACCATATTGAGAAGCACTATAGCAAACATGGGCACATGCGCCAGCATCACAGTGAACATCATGACGACCAGGAAGCGCACCACCACCCAGAGGAGAGCCGCTACCACCATGGTCACCACCGCCACCTTGCATGAATTTTCACGGTAAGACAAAAGATTTGTCTTTGTGTGTTCACGGGAGGGTTAAATATTTAATTGGTGCGGTGCCACATATATTTGGTAATGAATTTACTTAATGGACAGCTCTTTAAAGCGGAAAGATGTTAAGACAATAAGACACAGAGTTATAAGCGTCGTGTTAAGATTACTGTGTTTGATTAACACTTAACAGAAATTTTCAAAGTTTATTATTTTTTGTTTTAATGCAAAGCTGGCCCGTGGGCTATGTTACACGGACACGTCATTTTCATGCCGTATCCCGAATCGGATGCGTATCCGACGCGGATACTCATACGATTCGTGTGCGATTCGCACCGGATATGCCACGTGGCGAATTTGTGTATTTAATTTTCTTTGACCGTTGGATACGGTCCACGACGCGTATTGATACGCGTATCGACCACTCATATGACGCCACGTGTGACAGAATTTGCCATCCTCGCTGGGTACGACAAATGTACATTATCATACACAGAGCGCCACAAATGGGGCATAACTCTGCAGCACACTGTTAAAACCTAGCCTATATATATGCTTAAAAGAATAGTTAGTTTTCCATGGTGGGACTAACGTGAAACTTCAAAACCGGACAAGCCAACATCCCCCATTCCTTTACCATCTCAATTGCGCCCCAAATGGACATATCCATTTCGAATTTTTCAGAAAATTGTATTTTAGTTTTTTAATTGTTTGAAAGTCTTCTAAAACTCATTTTTGCATAAAATTTTATATGCTTGCTCATAAAAATATGAGAAATTTGGGAGTGTAAAATTTTCAATTTCAAAGATAATTTATATAATTTTTTAAGTCACATAAAAATATCATAATTGGCATGTTAATAACATGTATATAAATATTATAAACATATAATAATATAATGCCTTAAACCAAAGATTGTAATATAATGTTAAGAACATTATATTAGTATAAATAAATTATTTTTTTAATTAAAAAATATATTATTTTTATTATTTTATATATACAGCTGTATCCGAGTTTTTTGAAAAATATCGTATCCCCGCACCCGCATCGTATCTGACACGATACCTGCACCCGCACCCAAGTAACATAGCCCGTGGGTTAACAGAAATTTTCAAAGTTGAAACGGTCTCTTGGGAACTGAACACGTAAGGATACAATACGAATATATGGACTTCATATACATATATATTTGATATTTGTAATGCACATCTGTCAGATTATTTATCGAGTATAATTTATGAGATCTTTTTTATTTTAAAATTTCTTTTGGGTACTTTGGGGCGGACGTGCGGTGGGTTGTTTAACGTAACATACACCGCCGCTGTTATGGCATTCAGTACTGCATAATAGTTGAGTCCTTCATGAATCATAGGCCTGTCTGTCAACGGCACATGCCACCACGTGGTGCTGTATCTTATAACCGAAATGGAAAGGCAAACTGCATAAATTTTTATATCGTTTCAATAATGAAACGGCAAACGAAATAAGGAATCGTTCGGTTTCAAACAGTTTCGTGTTGTTTCTGAAGTGAAACGGTTAACGAATTGGAATTTTTTACCGTTTCTAAAATGAAACGGTTAACAAAATGAGTCCGATATCATTTTTCTTGACGAAACGGTAAACGACACATGGTGTTCCGTGTCTTTTTAACGCGTTAGACTGGCCTAGTTTCGTTCCTATGAAAATATTATTAGTTTTCATATAAAAAACAATATTCAAATAAACAAGAATGTTATTTTGTGTTCTTAAAGACTCTGATCACTTAAACGTCCCCTGATTTTAATTTGATCTCATAAACTGCAGAGTTTATCAATAATTCAATATAGTTCCAATTAAGATGCAGATTCCAGAGTAATTCTTAAAATTGAATATTACAAATTGCTTGGGCAAATAGGACCTTTTTCTCTTTCAATTAATGCACATTTGCTTGTTTAGTTAATGCTCTGCATGAATATTCTTATTCTCATGTAAACAATAATTATTTTAATCTTCTAGCCGGCGATAACGGCCTTTACAGAAAAGTTAAATTATAAGCCTTATTCTCTTTTGGTGCATGCTTAACAACTGGAAGAAAAATGGAGATGATATTCAGACTGTTATGGCTGCTCTGCTTTTATATATATTATTATGGAGATCCTTGTTTAATTTCCTTAGCTCTTTGTATCTATGACCGTGATATTGTATTATTAGTATTGTTTGTTGTGTATTAAATTAGCAATAATGTTGTGGTTATATATGTATAAAATAATTTGGACCTGTATGCAATATTTTGGCTATCTTTCTTATGTGTATTATAACGGCTAGTCGGCTATAGTTTGATTTATATAACCTTACCTCCTGAGTCAAAACCAAAAGCTAAAATTATGCATCTGTCTAGTTGTAAAGGAAGTAATTCTTTTTTTTTTTTTTTCCTTTTCCCATTTCTTGGTTTATTATATTTAGCATTTTTTAAATTGTTAAATGATTTTCTTACTATGGGATAGCAATAATTAAACAAAGGAGCTTATGGTAACTACAAGGCAAGAATGCAACCTGAATAATTGTTCGACTTTATCAAAAGAGAAGAAGGGAATGTGTTTGCGTCCTACACAATAATTGATACGACAAGTAGGGCCTTTAATAGGTAGGATACGATACGGTTAAAGATATTTTCATACCTGCACTCATTAAAAATTTCTTTATTCATATCCATACCATATACGTATCCGTTTGAAAATGATTTTATCCGTACATTATCCTTACCTGTTAAAAGTTAACAATAAAAATAGATAACAATACATAATGGATAATAATACTAATATTAATTCAATATAATATATGTAATGTGGATAAATAAATACCATCAAATAAACATAAATATACTGATAAAATAGGAACATTTAGAAATATTTTAGATATAACAAAAATTTTCATACCTGCACTCATTAAAATTTTTTTATCCATATTCATACCTTATCCGTTTCCGTTTAAAAATAACTTTATCCGTACCCTATCCTTGCATGTTAAAAGTTAACAATAAAAGTAGAATAACAATACATAATAATACTAATATTAATTCATAATATATATAATATAAATAAATAAATAACATCGAATAAAAATAAATATACTAGTAACATTTAGAAATACTTTAGAGTTTAGACAAAACAAAAATCATGCAATTAATTCTCATGTTAATTGGCATTCAAAAGAATTATATAACTAATTATAAATTACACATCAATATATAGAGTGCAAATTAATTTTTCATCAATATAATTAAATTTTAATGAAGATTGAAACTAATATCATATCTTACGAAATATATTAATATTATTATTATATATACATATATGTTTGTAAAATTTTACTCATTAGATAATGAATACAAAATAGCTCTCATCCGTGTCCGTAACCGATAATGAAAAATTTTCTTTATCCATACCATACCCGCTAATCTTAGAAAATTAAACCTTACTCATACCGACTTATCGAATACTGTATGAAAAAGATAAAAACGGTCAAATGTGTTTCATTGACAACCTCAACGACAATGTGGAATGTGTGCTTTAACTTCATCAGCTTCCTATACATAAACAATCTGAATAATTGTTGACTTTTCAAAGTCAAAACTTAAAAATATTGCAAAAGCACCTTTTATCCCAAGTAAAGGTGTCAATTGCAGTGGGTTGGATTAAGTTGGACCGGTCAGTAAGTTGTTCTGTTTTCTTTTGGTAGACTCAAGTCACTCAACACAGTTGTAGTTTAGTTTAGTCTCTGAAATTATGTACATGAGTGTTTTATTAAATATTGTCAGTCATTAATTAAGCTTGATTCGTTTTAAAAAATAATGTTTTACAGCATTAGCAACATAGTCTAATCTCTTGACTGACAATTCTAACAGAATTGCTATTTAGTAGGTTAAAAATTGTTGAGTAACATTTTATGCATTGCCTTCCCTTGGCAGCCGCTGTAAATGTGTCTTTTTTTTAAAAAAAAAAAAAAACAAACCCCAATTTTATGCCTTGCTCGGTAAGTAAAATTCTGGATGAATAAAGTATAATCAATTTAGTCCTAATAATCGACAAGAATTAACTACATCTCATTTATAAAACTTTTATGTCTCACTCTTTCCAACTTCTTATTGACAATTGTACAACAAAATTTTGAGTACTATGTTATCTCATTATATTACTTTTAAATATTTTACTTCGTTTTTGAAATACTATTTAACTCTGTTCCTGTAACATGTGTCAATAGCTGTAAATTCGTAATTCATGTCGACTATATTAGTTATTTTAATGCAGTTTGTCTAAATTTAAAGAGCTTTAATTATCGTTAGCTTGACTGATAGATTGATACAGATGGTTCAATGCGAAGAGTCATGTAGTAAATAAACAAGAAATTAGAAAACTCATTATTTTCTTTTAATGGAGAGACTGATCGTCAACATAAGATCATAGTATATGATGTTTGGGCCTGATGAAAATCCTCTTCTTCTTTTTTAACACAAGATTTCATTTCGTTTCATTTTATTATAAATTTTTTTGTTCAAAATAAATAGATTTGGTATCATTTGATTAGAATTTCCATGTTATTAAATCCAACGAAATCATAAAAAATCAATTCAAATGAAATGATCGAAATCCCACATAAACAATATTTTGATCAAAGCCTTAGTTAATTTGGTTTTATTGTTTGAAAAAAATATTTGGAAGTTAGAAGCGCTGTCTTTAGTTGATAAAAAATCAGTTTTTATGTAATCATTTTTATTTAATAAGTTTCTAAAAATATATTTCTGTCAATACCATATATGTTTTTAAAGAGAGAAAGCGCGCTAATCTTGATTAAAACTAATGAATGTATTAATTTCGAGTCTAGATGAAGAGGAACCCGATATCTGCATGTACTCCTGATCATTCAAGCACTAATAAACGAAAAAACGACAGAATAAAACAAACATTACTGCAATACTGTTGGAGTCACGGGTGTAGCACACTGTTTCAACTCTCACAAGTCGCAAAACAACAAAACTGACAAAAAGAAAGATAGTTTATTACCTAATTCAAATCATTAAGGGGGCGTTTATTTGTGTAGTAAGGAGTTGCATAACTTAAGGATGCCTAAGTGTTTATGTAGTGTTATGTAATAGATGTTTGGTTGTGTAGTAAGGATGACTAACTTAATGCATGCATATATTCATGTCAAAAGACTAAAATGCCCTTAAATTTGAATTAGTATTATGTATTATATGTTGTGACCTAATTATTGTTAATTTTTAATTATTATAAAAATTAATTATTAATGATAATAAGAAATCATTTTATTATTATGAAATATTATTAATTATTTTTAATTAAATATTATAAATATTATTAATTATTTAATAATAAATCAATATTGTTTATTAATTATTATTATTACTTGTTATATATTATTATTTATTAATTATAATAATTAATATTTATTACTAATTATGATTTTTAATAGTTATTGTTACTTATTAGATATTATTATTTATTAATTATTATTAATTATTAAGGTTATTAAATATTATTATTAATTATTTCTAAGGGGTATTGTTGGAAAAAAAAATTAAAGGGGACCGGTGCATAACTTATGCAACCTATTTAGGTTGCATAACTTATGTACCCTTAAGGCATCTTATGTAAGAGGTGTTTGGTGATTTAAGGATACATAACTTAAGTTATGCACCCTTTAAGTCACAAACAAACGCCCCCTAAAAATACAATAGGCCAAATCATATGAAAGACAACAAGGGTATAAAACAAATTGCTCAATCACCTAATTCAAATTTTAATTTTAAATAGTTCATTAGGAGTTTAAACATTCAAGATTCGAATTCTAAGCACGATATATAGCTAGGAAGACACTGATTACCCATCCCACATTCCCACGTGCATTAGAAACAACATATATATATCTTCGGAAGAAACAACAAAAATGCCTCAAGTCTAAGATATGATACCAATTTATTATGCATATGCTGAAAAGCTTATTAATTCATTTAATTAAATAATAATTATTGTTGATGCAATTAGTTGAGTTCTGATTAAACATCTAATTCCCAGTTTGAGTTCAAACAGAGTTAAACAAGCTGGGGCTCATGCATCTACTGTGCAGCGCACTTGTGGCATGGTAAATTTGTATATACTTCATTATCAAAAAAAAAAAAAAAAGTATATACTTCTTCTGAAGACAATTTAAAACTAGTTCAACGTATAAGTTCGTATGACAATATGAAATGTAACGATGGCAGTGATAATTATAAATTCAAGTTTCCTATGAATGAGGAACAAAATGAAGAGCGAGCTGTATGAAGAAACTAAGGCCCCGATCAAAATATTTTTTTTTTTACGGGATTTCAATTCAATTCAATTGATTTTATAGGATTTCGTTAGATCTAATTGCATATGAATTCCAATCAAATGACACCAAATCTGTTCATTTTGATCAAGAATTTTCCAACGAAATGAAATGAAATGAAATCCCATGGTAAAAAAAATGAGATTTTGATCAGGCCCTAAAATTATTGGCAATGTTTATTACCTATTTTGCTACAAAATGTGGAGGTAATCAAACTAATAAAAAACTGCATTCGATACAAATAACAGAGTTTTAGGACATTATAGTAGTCATCATCATCATTGTTATGATAATTAATTAAATAATTTATTTAATAATTCAAATTAAGTAACGTAGCTAGTGTGTCTAATTAAACAACATAATCACATGTAAATTTTTTGTGACGATTTCCTATTTTAGACAACATGATTACAGCTATCTAAGAAAGCATTAGCCCTGGGCAGAAATGAATTGTAAAAACATTATCAATAATTCATGCTGCTAATCACTTAGAGATACATTTTAAGGCGTCCTGGTTCTTATTATGATATAAATTCTTCTAAGAAATAAAAATAATCTAGCTATCTGCTGCTAAGTGTTACATAATCATAGAATAGTAAATAGAAAAATATATATTATGCAGTACTACCGTCATAGAAAATCAAGAATCTTATCCTGCATGAACGCCAATAGATCATGTTACCTTGATAAAAACATAATTTGCTTTCGGAGCATAAGGAGGACAAAAACTGTCAGAAAGACAAGCGGATGCAATAGCAGCATCTTGCAAACAACATTTGTTCGCCTTAATTTGTTTTGTGGTCCAAGGCCTGTCCTCTCTCCTTGACGCCTCTAGGACTTGTTTATATATGTTTAGGAGTTTTTTTTTTTCTTTTTTCTTCTTCTTTCCTGTTCCCTTTGCAAAACACTCCGCACATACCCGCTTATGCTCTTTGTTTGCAAAGTACATCAACGATCTTAATTCCTCATATTAATATTAAAAGAATCTTTGGAATATTATTTAGAAAATATTACATTGAAATTTTGATTTTTTAAAAATAATTACATGGTAATTTTATCATTTTTCCTCAGAGCTATTAAAAATTTAAATGAAAATTTCCACACAATAAACTAAATAAATTTGAGGCCATCGTGTCTATTGGCTTACAGAAAAAATAATGATTTTATATTTCATAATAAAGATCTATAATTAAATTCCAGTAGAATTTAAATATGATTCCTAATTTTGAGGGAATGTGTGTTTGAAGTGTGTCTATGCAAAGGAAATTAATAAGTGTTATCATTGTTTAAGGATGGGCAGCTCTAACACTCAGTGCCAAAAGTATCTAAAAAAATGCTAAATATTTGAAAAAAAAATGCTTAAAAAAGAAAAAAAAAATCAAAACACTAACCATGGTTAAAAAAATATTAAAAACGGTTAAAAAAATGGTAAAAGATGAACGTATTGTTCGGACAATTTAATTGGGAAATTAAAAAAATAATTAGTAAAGGTGCTAAATGAAAATAATACGATGCTATTGGGAAAGACTGTTGTTATTATACCGCACTTTTTATTGTCCTTTGGTCCAAATGCAAATAATTTTGGAATCTGTAAAACAAAGTACAATTAATTTGACGGTGTGTGGGGCTTATAGGGGTCGCCGACAAGGATGGCCCACCTAGCCGCTTGTTGGCTGTCCTCACTAGACTACTATAACTGCGAAGTGCCCACATGTACAGGCGCCTAATTATTCGTTTTTTTTTTTGGATAAATTACATGTAGGTAGAAAATTATTCATTTTAGAGTAATTTTGTTATAAAATTATAACAACTTTTAATTTAATCGCTGTCTATTTTTGTATATATTTTTTCCTCCTAAGTTGATCAGTGAGGGAGAGAAGCATAGAATTTTGAATTTAAATTCTTATGGAGCTAAACTGAAGTTATTTAATAGTAGCTCGTGTTGTTTTCTATTATATGTTACTGCATTTTGTTTGCTTTTGCGTGTCTCACTCGCTGCTCTAGTATTTTTTTTTTCTTTTCTTTTTCTAGTGTACCTAGCTCATTAGACATGCGCTTCGAGCCAAATTTAGTGGTTCACCAGACACGTTCGTGACTGTATTTTTATTGCTGTGAATCTTTAACACAATAAAAAAATGAAAATTCTTTTCTTTTTTTTTTTTTGGGGGGGGGGGGGGGCAACTTGTTTCATTTTCCGGGAGTCTTACGTTTTTTCGGACAACTTATTTCATTTTTACCTATTTTGTTTCAACATTACCGTTCTTTTTTCAAATTTTTACGTTTGGTGTTTTTTTTAAGATAAATTGGGGAGTCTAAGCCACCCAACTTATTTTTAAATTATATGTCTATAAAAGATATCCAGTCGAATTTCGAACCTACGACCTTTCACACAAGATGCATTGCTCTTTGTCATTAGACCAAAAGTTGATTCTCACGTTTGATTTTTCTTTATACTTCCACTTTATTTTCACTTTTTTTTTCTTTTCAACCAACGCATTTCCGCACCATTTTGCTTCCACTTTTGACAAAATTATTCTCTACACATTTAAAATTCCTTTTTTTTTATCAGGGATTGTTTTATTTTTGAAATATATAGCATCAGGAAATTGAAGTATAAGGATTTAATATTTAATTTTAAATTTAAAGGATAAACACAGAAAAGTATGGACCCCTAACATAGCATTAATATCGAAAAACTATAAACATATGATAAATATTTTAAGTACAAGCACTGAAATATTAACATATGATTGAAGTTTTAACACCAAAATACACTTGATATGTAAATTATAAACACTATAATGTATTAACCTTTGACATGTGAAATATACACACCGGCAAGTGTTAGCACCTGATATGTGTAGTATTAATACCGAAATGTCAAATTATAAAACACAAAAATTAAAATATTAAACTTAATATTCGAAATTAATACTAACAATTGAAAGTATAAACATAAAAAAAATACAAACTATATATGTATCCAGCATTTAAAAAGTCTAGGAATTCATTATTCGATTACTAAGGGACCGTTTGGATCCCCATGGAATTTTGGAGAATTTCATCTTCCTACCATAAATTTATTATAAACAATTCAAACTCTTCACAAAATTACACACTTCCCAATAAATTTATTTCTAGAAATTGCAACTTCTCCAAATTCCTCAAATTTCTAAACGATCCAGACTGCCCCTAAAGTTATAAATACCTGAAATGCAAGCATGAATGCATAAACGTGAGCACTGAGTCACTGACACATAAATGCGGTCTGAGCGCATGGTGCCAAGTCTAATTGATTACATTTTGATTTTGATATTGCACTCCTTTTATTTTTCCTGGTTAAAATTAGATAAATTTTAATATGCACCGTAGTGCGTAGGATTTTTTATACACCATAAATTTTTTTAGATTATTTTTATAAATTGACAAATTTAATTTAATCAATCTAATATACATATTGAAATTTCATAGCAAATCAAATTTTATAATTTTTTTGATTTTATTACTATTTTTTTAAACATGTTTTAAAAAACTTTAAAAAATAGTAATAAAATCTAAAAAATTATAAAATTTGATTTGCTATGAGATATTAATATGTAGATTAGATTAGTTAAATTAGATTTGTCAATTTATAAAAATATTTCCGAAAAAGTTCGCGATGCATAAAAATGCCGTAGGAACTGCATGCGTATTAAACTTTCTCGTTAAAATTAATAAAAATATGAACTTCTGATTTAAAAGTGCTGCATCGAAATAAATCTCAATTTCAATCCGAACATTTATTGGAACTTGAATCCGAATTTGTCATTACTTAGTAGTGAGTAGTAACAAATCCGTGAAGCCCTGGTGTCGTGTTTTTTGATTAGTGTCTCGGTACATTCCTCCCCGAAATTATTTTATATAGAATTTTTGACACAAAAAATTTTAATAGAAAGAATTATTTATTTATTTTTTAATAAGAAGAAAGTTCGAACGCGTTTTATAAAAGCGTACAGTCTCTCTCCTTCGTACCCGTTTATAAAACGCGCTCGAAGGCTTCGAGCGCGTTTTATAAACGCGTAAGAGGAGAGAGCTTCAGATACGCCTGAAAGGCTGGTCAGACTTTCGTACGCGTTTATAAAACGCGTTCGGAGCCTTCGAGCGCGTTTTATAAACGGGTAGGAAGGCGTAAATTTTTCGAAATTGAGTTATTACCATTTTTTTCAAAATTAATAGAAAAATTAATGTGAAAATTTAAGTTAAATTTATTTTTAAATTTAATCTTATTTAAAAATGACATTAGAATATTAATTTTGACATTAATATCATTTTGTTTGAATAACTATCAAGAAAGTCACTTAATTTACTGCATTTCTCTTTTTAATGATTAATTTATGATTTTAAAAACTTTTTTATTAGTTTAGAGTGGTTTTTAGGTTTGCAAACTTTCAAAGTGAATTTTGGAGGTCTAGAGAGCGTTTTTTGGCTCCGAAAATGGTCGTTACGGGATTTCACCCCCGTAACATGTGTAGATCTCGTCGCGAGCTTTCCGGATTGTCCTCGATCACCCCAAACGGACATTCCTATCAAAAGTTAAGCCTGTTTAAAGTTTTAATGTTCAAAATTGTTTTAAAAATTTATATTTTAATTATTTCCATATTATATATTATTTGATTATATATATGGCTAACATAAAATAAAAAAAAAAAGAGAAGAGACTACAATTCAAAAGATAAGTATGTAAAATTACAGGGTCGTCGGTGAATAATTATTCAAACAAAATGCTATTATACACATGTTCAAAAAAAAAATATGTGCAATTAAATGCATCTTTATTTGGAAATAAAATTTTGATACATCTATTTATTCAAACTTTAATTGGAAATAAAATTTTGAGAATTTTGTAAATATGAAACATGCAGGGACCTTATTGTAAAATATTATTTTTAATAAGTTAAATGTTGCGGTGACTTCAAATATTATGAAGTTTCACTTCCATTTAATATCATGGTGTTAATTTAAGATAAAGGTTGAGCAAAAATTTGTATAACATCAAAAATATGAAAAACTAATAACACGTTTATAAAACGCGCTCGAAGGCTCCGAACGCGTTTTATAAACGCGTACGAAGGTCTGACCAGCCTCTTCAGGCGTAACTGAAGCTCTCTCCTCTTACGCGTTTATAAAACGCGCTCGAAGCCTTCGAGCGCGTTTTATAAACGGGTACGAAGGAGAGAGACTGTACGCTTTTATAAAACGCGTTCGAACTTTCTTCTTATTAAAAAAAAAAATAAATAATTCTTTCTATTAAAATTTTTTGTGTCAAAAATTCTATATAAAATAATTTCGGCATTCCTCCTCTACGTCAGAACGGTTTATACACGTGTTCCAGTTCTAATTCCAATCATATAGGCTTTGATCAAAATGTTGTTTACCCAGTATTTTATTTTATTATAATTAATTTTTCAGAATTTCCTGTACATGGTTGAATGGGTACACGGGGAATGAGATAGACGAGAGAGATTCGTGTTTAGATTTGAACCGTCTGATTTAATCTTAATGGCTATGGATGTTTCGTGCTAGTATCACGATTGATAGGTCCGAAAAAATATTAACCGTTGAGATTAAATCAGACGGTCCAGATCGAAAAATGACTAGTGGTCGTTTGTAAAAAACGACCAGAGGATCCGACTCTGGCCTCTGGGTACACGGTGTCGGACCCGTATCCTCTGGATGGTTGAATATAACCATCCAGTGGACGTCTTTCAATCCGAGCCGTCTGATTTAATCTAAACGGTTAGATTTTTTCGGGCCTATCAATCTTAGTATCATGCACGGGGCATCTATGGCCATTGAAATTTAATCAGACGGCTGAGATCGAAACCATCCGGTGGATGGGCATCCAGAGGATGCGAAGTCACACGGTGTCAGTCAAAGATTATGGTCCGGTACAGTGTGCACAGTACATTGATGAAGCATACCAACTTGGCAGTGGCTCCCGCCATACCTCCCTCCCTTCAACGGTCCCGTGAAATTCTTCACATAATTCCAAGTGCATATTTCCCACCACGACACACTCTCCCACTCACACGCTCAATCCCACACCTCTCTCTCTCTCTCGTCTTGCTTCCCAGACTCTCACCCCCTTTCTCTTGTCTGCTTCCTTCTGCCTTGTTTAATTAACACTAGGCCCACTTCTCTTGCGTACAAGCTATTCACTCAAACGCCTGTGAGTAGACCTGTCAATATGTTAACAAATTAACGTTTTAACGTTACGTATAAAGGGCACGGAACGTTAAATGGCCGAAATTTTAGTTCCGTTGGGCCGACGGAACGTTAATTGAAAATGGGCCGCTATTTCCGTAAAAATACGTAACGTAAACGTAAGGCCCATTTCCGTTTACGTTTTTTCCGTATTAACGCTTATAAATTTTAATCCCCGACATATTCGAGAATTCGGTGAATTGTAGAGGAGAGACGGAGACAACGAGGCTCGAGGCTGTCTGATGGAGACATAAACCTAATGCGCCGCTCCTCTCTCTCTCTCTCTCTCTATCTGTCGCCTCCTTTAGTCCTTCTTCCCTCGCACGCCTGGTCCTCTCTCTCTGTCTCTCTCTTACACATAACAATACCTAAGCCTTCGTCAGTCGTCACTCATCAGCAATCACTTCTTCCGCCGTTTCTCTCTGAACAGTAGGGAACAATAGCCATCATGATTGTTTACTTTCAATTCCTCTTATACATGGATCGTGAAGGGAAAAATGGACAGAAAAGAGAGAGAAAAAAAGAGATCCAGTCAGAGAAAGAAAGGAATCGCTGAAGAGGTGTGGAAAGCTTGGTGACTGGTGAGGTGGAAGCAAGGTGGTTCGCTATCACGGTGTGGCTGACTGGCTAGTCGGACTCCTCTCCTTTGCCTCTTTCTGGTACACTAGCAAACCCTATTTCTCTCCTTTGTTCGTTTTTGTTCAAATTGTGGTTCGCTTTTTGGAAAATAAAAACAGATCTGAAATTTGGTACTGTTTTTTTTTGGGAAAATTTCAGAAATTTGTGTTACATTTTTTTGCAAACTGTTTGTTCTAATCTATATTGGTTCTGTTTGTTACATTTTTTTGGCAAAATTACATAAATTTGGTACTGTTTTGTTCCGATCTATATTTACTCAGCCCCATTTAATACCTGTAATTAATGGCGCTAAAGGAGAGACAGTCTCAGAAAGTCAGACAGATATGATTTGCATTGATAGGTTTAATTAATAACCAATCATTTTGTATCATTAATAGGTGTAGTTAATAGGTTTAATTAATAACCAATCATTTTGTATCATTAATAGGTGTAGTTAATAACCAATAATTTTCTGTCATTAATAGGTGTAGTTAATAGATATAGTTAATAACCAATAATTTTCTGTCATTAATAGGTGATTAATTGCCAAGATAGTGCGTGTATAATTTTCTGTCATTAATTTTCTGTCATTTAATTTTCTGTGATTAATTGCTAATTATTGTGTATAATTTGTAAAACATATTATAGGTGTAGTTAAATTGCTAATTATTGTGTATAATTTGTAAAACATATTATAGGTGTAGTTAAATGCTTGTATAATTTGTAAAACATATTATAGGTGTAGTTTAATTTTCTGTCATTAATGCTTGTATTTCTTTTTGTACTTAAATGCTTGTATTTGTATTTTTTTATTTGTACTTAAATACTTAAATGCTTGTATATTTTCAGATTGGTAATGGCAAATGCAGAGAGTGCATCTGAACCAGATCTTGAACTCTCTGAGGACAGGTACTAACTGCACCTATTAACTACACGGCTACACTTATATTTTTTTTTTATATTACAAGTTGTTTATATTACATGACTGCTATTTTTTAATATTGTAGCTTTGGATTAGATCCAAATTACACTCCAGAGGAAATCCAAAGAGTTCAAAATGAAGCTAGACAAGTTGATGGTGACACTCAAGTCCCTCAAACACAAGTCCCTCAAACTGAAGTCCCTCAAACAGATCCTGAATGCACCAAAAAAAGAAAAAAAAGAGAAAAAATGACCTCTAAATATTGGCAGTATTTCATAAGGGGTGAGCCTAAAGAAGATGGCTTCTATGAGGCCAAATGCAAATTTTGTGGACACACTTATGACATGGGGAATGGAAGGGGCACTGGTTCTTTGATGCACCATTTTAAAAAGGCTTGCGAAAAGGTGCCAAAAGCCATGAGACACAAACCTAGTGCTCTACAGAAAATGTTGCAAGCTGGTACTACTACAGGTACAACTTGATTACTTGAGTGTTTCCCCTTTATTTCATTTTTTAAATATATTATGTACATGTAAATTATATTATGTACTTCTATTTTTAATGCAGCACCAGCTCTTGATGTGTGGGAATTTAATCAAATGAAATGTAGAAAGGGCCTTGCAAGAATGGTAGTTGCTCATGACTATCCTTTTAATTGTGTGAATCATTACTTTTTGAGAGAATTCTTAAGAGACTTGCAACCTCAGTTTAAAGTACCATCAAGGAATACACTTAGGGCTGATTGCCTAAATATTTATGCTGAGGAAAGGGACATGTTGTATGATTTATTTAGCAAGTTAGATTGCAAGTTTAGTTTTACTAGTGACCTATGGTCAAACAAGGGTAGAGATAGAGGTTTTATGGCTCTTACTTGTCATTATATTGATGAAAGTTGGAAACTTCATAAGAGAGTCATTGCATTCTGTCCTTTGCCAAGTCCTCATACAGGCAAAAATATTGCTGATGCCATATATGAGAAGTTAGTGTTGTGGAATTTGGATAAAAAAGCCTTATGTCTTGTACTTGATAGTAGTAGTGCTAATGATGTTAGTGTTAGGGAATTGCTTAGTGGACCCATTCTTGATACATTGCCGGCTGATGGACAACTATTCCACCAGAGGTGTGGTTGTCACGTGTTAAACCTTATAGTCCAAGATGGACTTGATGTGTTAGGTGATGAGATAACAATTATTCGAGAGACGATGAAGTACATTCGTCACTCACAGTCAAGAATGGAGAAGTTTAAGAAAGCTATAGCTCAGGTTGATGAATTGATACTATCATACTACACTTTATTTAATTTTGTTCTTGAAATGTAATTTTTATTAACTAATTATGTTGTATGCAATTTCAGGTAAAGGGCCCCGATAAAAAACCGGCATGGGATGTTCAAACAAGGTGGAACTCCACCTATCTCATGTTGCAACTAGCATTTGAATTGAGAAAATCAATTGAAAGGTTTGTCGTTCTTGATAAAAATCCCGAGCTAGTTGATGGTCTTGATTGGAACAAATTAAAGGCTTTACTTGATTGCCTAAAGGTTTTTTATGATGCTACTTTAACACTTAGTGGAACCAAGTATCCAACTCTCAACTTATTCTTTCCAGAGTTCTGTGAAGTTTGTTTAAGCATCAAGAAGATGAGGAATTCTAACTATCCATTCATAGTTGAGATGAGTTCAAAAATGTATGCTAAGTGGGACAAGTATTGGACTGGTGGTAACATGTTGCTAGCAATTGCTTGTGTGTTTGATCCAAGATCAAAACTTGGTGTTGTTGAGTATTACATTAAGGAGATGTATCCTCATGACTATGACACATTCATGGCCAACTTGAATAATTGCATTAATGCATTATTCAAGGATTATGAGAAATCATACAATAGGCAGTCACAAGAACAAATTGGTAGCTCATCACAACAAGTGAGGTAATATCTCTAGTCTCCACTTGTTATTTATCTAAATTGGCAGTCACATGTTATCTATCTAAATTGCATTATATAGTAAAGTGCATGTTATCTATTGTTTCCAAAATATGAATTACAAGTAATAAGATGTGTGCTTGAGCAATTTTTAGTTACATGCATATCCATGCAAAATGACATGGAGTAATTTTTGAATAATCTGTTACTTGTAATGTGTGCTCGAGTAATTTTTGTGTTTGATATATTAGTGCCTCAGCTAGAGAGACTCAAAGTGACACAAGGGCTGGATTGAAAGATTACATGAAAAATAAAAAGAGGGCTGATCCTAAAAAATCAGAATTAGAGGAATATCTAGCCGATGGATTAGATGAAAACAGCTTGGATGTTGCATTTGATATCTTGTCATGGTGGAAATTAAAGGCAGCCAAGTTTCCAATTTTGTCTCGGCTTGCTCGAGACATCCTAGCTGTGCCAATCTCCACTGTGGCATCTGAGTCTACGTTTAGTAATAGTGGTAGAACTCTAAGTCCAATAAGGAGCTCATTAAATGATGAAAGCATTGAGGCTCTCATATGTGCTCAAGATTGGTTGAGAGCTTCAGTCACAGGTACGACATCTTTATATTATGCTTAATGTTTATATTACTCATATGTACCTGTCATATATATACTAACATGCATCTTTATATTATGCTTAATGTAGAAAATGGTGGGGACTTTGGTGAGGTACTTTGGTCAAGTGATGAAACGCCATCGGATGCCGATGGCACTACCCACTGTTAGTGGGAACTTTGGTGACTGGTGAGGTACTCTAAATCATTTTGGAACATTTTGTATGCCTTGCATTATGTTTAGATGTTTACAAGGCATGTTGGATTCATCAGATACTTGTGTAATTGTGCTTGTGTACTTTATGGCTCTTTGGCTCCTTGCATAGTTGCATGGTTGAAGCCTGGAGTTAGATTAGCTTGTTAGAGTACGATGGATTATGTTGTTTTTTGGTGGTTGAAGCCTGGAGTTGTAACAAGTGCACAAGTACACAATTTCTGCACTTGTGCAACTCTTTGGCTCCTTGGATAGTTGGATCTCAAGCAATGACCTCCAATGATGATTCATGTGTTTTATGGTTTTCTATTTAGCCATTGGCTGAGAATGGTAAAAACTGAGGAGATAGCTTGAGATTCAAAGTAGTTAATATGCTTAGTTTATGTGTGTTTATGCTCTGAGTTGAATTCAAAGTTGAGATTCCAAGTAGTTAATGTGCTCTCAGTTTATGTAATGCTCTGGTTCACTGTTTGGCTTGCTTGCTTGAGATGTATTTTGACCTCTTTAATACATTTTATTTGCTATGTTGAGATATGTTTGGCTGCCGTATAAATTGGTTTTAAACTTGCAAATTTTCTATGTTAGTTGATATAGTTTTTAAACTGTTTTTGGTAACTTGATTGGAGGGAAAAACGAAAGTCAATTTCTAACGTTATTAACGTTTTTTCCGTTAATGTACACGTAACATTAAGCGGAATGAAAAAGCTTTACGTTTATTAAATGAAACGTTAAACGTTACATAATTCTATTCCGTCACATTAACGTAACATTAAACGTAAGAGGGGATTTCCGTTAATGTTACTAACGTTTGACAGGTCTACCTGTGAGAACTCATCACCTTAGTACTTCTCCCATAACTTCCTTCTCTTCCCCAATTTGACACATGGCTTCCTCTCTAAGAGACCTCCTAGCCCAAGAAGCCTCCATTGAGAGGAAAACACCAAAACCCAGAAAGGCAAGGAGACTAAAGAGACTTGATGATGCCGACCTGACTCATCCCGACCTCCCCAACCCGTCCTCGCCGCTGCTATTGGCCGATGAGAATGCATCTCACACGGTCATCTCTATCCTGTCAGGCTATGCAGGCCGCTTCATAAAAGACCCCAGCTTCCGACAGACAGTTCGGGAGAAGTGTCTTGCTGTCACGGCCTGTACACGAGGGGCCCATGCAGTTCTGACAAACCTTGAGCTTGGAATGGAGGCCACCGAGAAGCTTTCTGAAGAACAATCTGCTTCTCAAAGGGATTTAAAGATTCGGTCTCTACGAAACTCAATAAGGCTGTTGAGTGTGGCTGCTGCGCTTAATGGTTCTGGGTACACATGTGGAGTGCAAAATTCACACCTTTCGGCATGTGCGCATCTGTATCTCTCCGTCTTGTACCGGATAGAGAGCGATGACCTGGCCTCAGCTCGCCATATGCTCCAGGTGTTTGCTGATGCGCCTTACCTGGCTAGAAAGAGTCTTCTACCTGACTTGTGGGACCACTTCTTCTTGCCCCATTTATTGCACCTCAAGGTGGGTGAGATTTATTGGCAAGTTTGTTGGTTTCTCCGCTTATTCTTGGTTTCAACTTTCAAATAGTTGGATTGAAAGAAAATAGGAAGTTGTGGTTTCTCTCCTTACATGGGATAAATTGGAAAAACAAGGTGTCATGTGAGGCCATGTTCCTAATCTTCTAAAATAGCATTTGATAAGCAATTGATGTCATAATAAATGCTTTCAATTTACTTTTTATTCGAAGATGTTCTCTCTGTCCTTCAGTCCTAAACTTCAATAAAGTACATGACTGCTATGCTACATTTATTTTTGATGCTTATGTAAACCATCTTATCCAGAGTAGCTAGTATTTTAATTCTGTTTTCACTCCTCTTGTGCCAGGTGTGGTACAACAAGGAGGTTGAGTTAACTGAGAAGTGTAACTCAGGGCAGCGAGACAAACACATGAAGAGCCTGAGACGGACATACAATGATCAGTTGGATCTCGGCACAACCCGCTTTGCAACCTACTACAAGGATTGGTTGAAGGAAGGAACCAAGGCCCATGCTCCTATCCCAGTTCCCAATGTGCCTCTGCCGCAAGGGCCCAGTGATTCTGTTGAGACATTAGGTCAGAGATCAGTGTCACTCTCCCGGGGCACTATCAACAGAAGCCTGTATGTAGATTTATCTTTTGAATTTCATATTTGTTACCTTGCTGTAAATCAACAAAATGTTATCTCATATTTGCATTCCCCTGTCAAGAATGATAGAAGTCACTTGAGCAATGCATGACTTATGGGTCCTTTATCCCTAGAATGTGCTTAGGGTGCTTTGATATATTTAGGAATAAAATATGGAAAACGAAGGGAACATAAGATACTATTGATGCTTCTTACAGTAAGCATGTGAATTTTATGTGTCTTGGATCTTATTTATCCAGAATTTTTTATCATATCAACTGCTGTTGCATATGAATACCCTTCCTTCGAAAGATGTTAGTAAAAAAATTTCATTGTTTGTAGTTGCTCCCTGTAAGATCTTAACGATTAACTTTCTAAATTGATACTTTGCTACTTCAATATATTGCTACGAGCTAATAACCAAAATATATCCAACTTGCCCCCTTGATTTAATAATTTTTTCATCCTGTTTCTTATGTTTGTGAAAATAAAAAGCATGCATTAAAATTTTTTAACCACCTGTCCAAGCCTAGTGAGAGGTGTAAAAGATATGTTCAACTTTCAAAGTCCTCAAGTAACAACATAAAATCCTTCTTGAAGTTGATGCTATTGAAAATGTCCTCTTTGAGACAACAATTATTTAAATTATTAAATGAGTTTGAACTATTGAGAGGTGTAAAAGATACTTGATGTCTCAACCCTAGGTAAGAAACAATGTATTACTTTCTTTTCTCAAAATATTTAATTTTAGTCGGGACTTGTGCATCCTGTTCCTTTTTAAGGTATCGGGCAGTTTTTGGAGGAGCTGCAGAAAATGAAGATATAGAACCAGAAAATGTTGAAGACACTAAAATAGATCTGCAAAGAGATTTGAATTTGGATCTGCATGCAGAAGAGGAGCAAAGTATCTGCAATAGGGACCTTGATAATGTGAGATAACTGGTTTCTTTTCTTTATTTTATGCAAGGGACTGTCATCCTCACCTTTGAACATCTAAAACATACATATAACCCTCCAGATGAGAAATATAAAAAATTTACTTGTGAGGAGATTACTAACTAGGGAGTAATGTTCATGTTTACAGTTTCGTGTATGAGAGGTATGTGTGGTAGTTCTTGTACAGTAAGGGTATTGCATGTCTTGGAGGCATACGCAGAAAATATCTTTCTCTTAAATCATGTTGAAATAAGATGTAATTTTAGTTGAGTGATAATTATATGCTATATACAGTAGCATGTTAGTGCTATTAGTTTGCTATAAGATGGATTTTTAGTATGTGTGGTAGTTCTTGTACAGTAAGGGAAAAAATTTCTTTCACTTAAATCATATTGAAATAAGATGGACTTTTAATTCAGTCATAATTATATGCTATTAGCCAAAATACAAACTAATAGACCTACAGACTTACTAACTTCTTGCAGAAAGGTAAGCTGCTTTTCAAGATAAGGTATTTACATGGGTTCTTTTAAATTTTAATTCAATTCCTGCTGCGAGGCTCTTCTCTGCACCACTAAAAAAAAAAAGACAATTTTAATGACTGGCGCAAACTAAGCATTGCCATACTGTTATGGTCTAGCTTATTGATTCTGACGAGTTGTTTGTGAATTTAACTTTACAAATTGTAAGCCTTTTTTCTTGCTTTTTTGTGTAGACAGAGTGACATGGGGCTTAAAGAGAAGGAACTAGTCAATGAAGTACTTCCATCTGCGGACATGTCACGGCATACTGGTGTGGCACCAACCCCACGGAAATCTTACTCTTTTCGGCTATTTTCTTGCCGAAGTGATTCACACAGAAATGTGATTACCATAACACCAAAACCTTTAAAAAAAGAAGAAGATATGTCAATTCCAAAAAGTTCTACAAATTCAAATGGGAAAGATTCTCCAATAACCCCAGAAAAAGCTATCAGCTTGATCTCAAATTCTGACAATCTGAAACTATGCGAAACAGCTATTCGTGAATTAACTAAAGCTTGGTCAGATTCACGAGTGGGACCCACTTTACGACCGTTCTTATCCACTTCTTCTTTCATTGAGGGCATTTTGGAGATTTCCTCTACTTCAAAAGATGAAGAAGTGTTAGACATGGCAATCTCTCTTTTAGCTGAATTGGCCAGAAAAGATGAAATAATTAAACATATGATTCTCAATTCAGATCCCCAATTGGAGATTTTTCTGCGGCTTTTACACATGAAAAACCTCTTTCTAAAAACAGCAGTGACATTGTACATACTAAAACCAAAAGCCAAACAAATGCTGTCACTGGATTGGATGCAATTAGTGTTGCAAATTCTGGAATTTGGAGATGAACCACAGACTTGGTTCAGCATTAAATGCTCACCAAGGATTTCTGGTTTGTATCTACTACATCAGCTTTTGATGGGATTTGACGAGGATAGAAATAGCGAGAATGCAAAGCAGCTTGTGGCACTCAGTGGATTGGATGTGCTCATTGGGGGACTCCAAATGGGAGACGTCAAGGAAAGGAAGAGTTGTGTTGTACTGCTAGCTGCCTGTGTGAGATACGAGGGAAGTTGTCGGAGATACTTAGCGGAGCATATTAAAAAGGAGTGTGTTGTGAAGTCGCTTCTTGGAAACCAGATCAAGTCAAGTGGAGCTGCACTTTATTTGCTTTGTGAACTTGTGTGTCTTGACAGGTATGATATAGTTATACTGTAGTTTACAATAGTAGTGATCAAACTCAACTTACTGTTTTTTGTTCTAGGTTATTTGTTATCTTTTCTCCACACCCAAATGCATCCTGGCACCAGCTTGTATAGATATTGCCATTAACAGATAGCTGCTGGTACTAGCCCTCTACACCTTGTATATTTACATACTATTTTTGAAAGAATGAGTCAGATGAAGAAGTTTTTAAAAGATCTGAAGCAAGAAGGAAGCTTAAATACAATGCATATTCTCTTGGTGTATCTTCAACAATCTCCAATCCAACAAAGGCCATTGGCAGCTGTTCTTCTTTTGCTGCTTGATATCCTGGTACCAATATTTTCTTTGAGGAAAAAGAAAACTCTTCTTTATGTCAAAATTTTTGTATCAAGGAAGCATCGGAAATCTGAGTGCAGGTTAGCATATTGTTTGGTACAAGACTGGTGCTACCAGTCATCTCTATGCAAATTGAGCTCCAACTGAGCTCAAGAAGTTGTACCCTCAACTTTGCAAGTCGTGTATATCATAACTGATGAATTTCCTAATCGACCTACATCTTGTAATAACTGACATTTTTCTATTTTGATCCTCTACTCAACTTTTTAAGTGATGGCATGTAACTCATGAACCTGCACTCGAGTACCTCAAGTTAAACCTTAATTATTCCTCTATTTTGATCTACTTAACCTAAATAACTCGTATTATACATTAGGAATAAGATGAAGTGAATCAACTCTACAAATTATGCCTTTTGACTATTCCTCAAAAATCCTTCATTCTGCAATGAAGAGGCTCTATTAAATTCAAAATTTTAGAATTGAACCTGTATTTTTCCAAATCATCAGTTAATTTATTGGGTGAAAGAAAAAGGGAAAACAAACAGCTGCTAATTTTTAATTTTATCATAAAATTTCAGGGTGATCCTTTGCAGTTTAGTGTGTATCGAGAAGAGGCAGTTGATGCTATTGTATCGGCATTGGAGAACAGCTCATGCAATAGGAAATTGCAGGAGCAATGTGCCAAGGCTCTTCTTCTATTGGCTGGACGGTTTTCCTCATCAGGCAAGGCCACATCAGAGGCCACATTGTTGAGACGTGCTGGATTGGACGATACTCTTGTTGGTGAATCCTTTAGGAGTGTGGAACCATATAAAGTTCAGGATTTACTACTGGTACGTCACTGCCTTATGTTGATGTTGCCGGTATATGAACTGTGCATTATATAACAAACTCACATTGATCCATACAAAAAAAAAAAAAAAAAAAAAAAACTCACATGCAAGCACAGAAACACGCAATGAGAATCACACATCATAAAGTTATATGTATTGGCAAACACACCTAAAGTCGCTAAAACCTAATTCCTGAATGGTAAGCCCCTTGTTTTTATTAATTTACCGGACATACTCTCAGCCTCTTGGGACCTTACATCCTGAACCTTGAACATTATGACTAGAACCATTTGTTACAAACATACATTCAGGATCTAAATTTACATCCTGAACCTTGAAACATTATGACTAGAAACTTCCACATAAGTAACATATATGTCCACTTATAACACAGCAAAGATAGTTTACACAAAAAGAAAGGGAAATAAGAACATAAAAGAAGTACATGCTTGTTGACGGACAAATATCTAACTTTGATGACCTCATAAAGCACATATGCAGAATACATAGATACTTGCATGTGGATATGTATGCATGCTTGTAGCTTGCATCTGTTATTGTGAACATCAAAAAAGAGACATTAATTGTGACACGTTTAATAGGAGGAAGAGAACTTAACTGAAGAACATCTTAAAAACCTCGCAATTGTTCTATCAAAAACTGGCAACAGCAAGAGACTTTTCGTCGCCTTATCAAACTGCATATCAGACAATACACCGATCCTGTCGCGGTCATGCCTTGTTACTGTTGCCTGGTTGAGTGGCTCGCTCACCTCCTCCCATTCTTCTGGAACCTTCCTAGCATCAGCATGCTCCATTCTCACACCTCGGTTATTGGATAGCCTAGGTTGTGATAGAACTGCAGAGGAGAGGGTCCTTGCTTCTTTTTCACTTCTCAATTTTGCAAAATGTGAAGGTAAAGTTGATTATTTTATATACTGTCTGTGTTGGTCTGTGATTTGATGAATTTAGGTAATTAGCTTCAGGGCTAAATAGGGTATTTTAGTCGTGGTATATTATTGGTTGTTAATGGGAAAATTGAAAACTGCAGAATGAGGGTAGACTTCTGATTTCCTTAGTGGGCTCCCAGACTCTACAGTTGGGTATGCTTTTGCATTTCTTTGGGATTTAGTTGGGTTTTATGCTTAGCTGTGGAACTGAGCATGAATTAATGCCGAGTTAGATGCACTTGAGGCTGACTTTGAGTCTGTATATAATTGATACTCATAAAGTGGATATCTTTTTTGGTGGACCTAACAAATACAAAAATGAAAACATTATGGTACGGAATGATCTAAGGTTTTCTGGTATAATAATCTAATTCTTTCTTTATTTCAACAGAATGCGTACCTAAGCTGTTTCCTTTGGATAAAGAGACAATTAGTTTATTGCAAGATCTTGCAGATGTAACATGGACAGCAAAAGAACTTCTATTTGCATGCTGGGGTTAATTACATCTACCAAAGAACAAGTTGGTTCTAAGTATTGATGATTTGATTCAGAACATTTTTGTACATTTTGTGCGTAGTGAAAACATATACCCAGTCTTTCGGTAGGTTCTAGATATAGAGATGTTGTTGACTTAGGAAACCAAATGGTTTTTCCTCTTTGTGAAACAGTTTGGTTTTTAATTTTTTTTTACTTTTTCCTTGTTTACAATGAGGTGCATTTTCCATATAGATCACTACAACAAGAATTTTCTGTGATATCATATTTCTTGCTGAATAGGATTCGTGAAACAACACTAAGTACTAGTGGCAGATATAAAGCAGAGAAATTATTTATGGTTAGTCATTGTTATTTTACTTTTTTTGAGAAGGAAATGAAGTTGGTACCGGCTATGTGAAACAAAAATTAGGAAGTTTCATTGAGATCCCGAAACAATAATCAACAGTGGAAGATCCAACAAATATTGTGGATTTGAAGCTATAAAAATGAAGTAGTGAATGACTAATGGTAAACTATTTGAACATAACAAATAGTTCTATGTAAATAATGCATTATTTTAATTAATTTGTTTCCTTCATTGAAGTTCTGTTTTTCGAACCATACTGGACAATAATCTATATCTATTCTATATCTATATCTATACTACTTATAAAGCACCCATATAAAAGAGTAAACTTGTCATATAAAATGAGTAAAGTTGTTAGATAAAAGGGTGTAAATAATTTTTATATCAATTATGAACCATTGATTTGTGTAATTTGATTTGATTAGTGGTCTAGATCAAGGTTAGACTTTTCTTAAAAAAAATTAAGTTACTACCAAATTAGCTATTTATTTAAAAAGAAAGACTAAATTATTGATTTTACCATTATGGGAGTGGCTAGTGTCAAACATATAGGACACGTACACTTGTCCAACGCGATAAAATTTTAATTTTTAAAATTGGAATGGCCGATCCAAACCATTCAAATTGTTCTATATTATAAAATCTTTATGAAGACGAAATTTTATATTTTTTCAAATTTTTTTACTATTTTTTTGGAATTTTTCAATATGCTCAATCTAAAAAGTTCTGAACCCTTCAATTTTGAAAATTCGAAAAAAATAGTTAGAAAATATGAAAAAATATAAAATTTGATTATCAAGGATATTTTAATATAGAGATCATATTGAGCGGTTTGGATCGACCGTTTGAAATTTTAATGTGCGACATTTGCATCGTGTTTGACGTCCTATATGTTTGATTCTAGCATTACTCTATCTTTATTGCCTAACATGTAACATTTTATATATAACAAAAAATAATATTAATATTTTAATTTTTTTATTTGCCCACGTATTGAGGATATCTTTTGCTAGTAATGAAAATAAATGAACTTCCAACAGCAAAAATTGCAATAAGAAAACAAAACAAGAATTAAACTTTTGCCCTTTTCGGCTCTACTGCGGAAACTCCCAAATTTGAACTTTTGAAGAATGGAGTTATTTCACAAATTTAAACTCACCATTACCTTTTTAAACAAAGGAAAACAAAAGATAAGGAAAGACACTACACTCGAGGTACTTTTCTTAATCAAATGTTTTTCCTTAATGCTTGCTAATTATTTTGGTAGGTGTACAACTGTACATACGCAAACAACGCAATGGCGGGCCACATAATGATACTCTTTGAAGAAAACAACTTCAAGACAGAACCATTTTACTCTTTCAATTATAGAAAACAGCAAACAACATTGGACAGAACTAGAAAGAGAGTGGCTTTTACAGAATCGTACTACCTCAGAATTAACAGTAAAGAGATAAAATTATAAACAGCATTTGAATCCTATTCTGATACATAATTTCATCTTAATTAATCAGATGATTTTGAATTTAAATTTGGTGGTCAGAATCATATGCTATGAATTGACGGGAATTGATTTGAACAATTGAAATTGACCATTTTACCCTCAGAGATAGTTGCTGTTTATTAAATTCAGAATAGCTGCATACTTTCTTAAATTGGATCCTATTGTTTTATTCCTAATCAGTTTTCCCCAACTCATATATATATATATACTAGGTTCCCCAACCATTTCATTTACTCAGAGAGTGCTGTTTTATTATCGTGCCATTAACTAATCAGGGAGCTGTCAGAAGGTAAATAAAGAAAGTTTACCATTACGACCCTATGAGTTATATAAACACATGAGCTACTAAGTACCAGAAGTCCCATTAGTGCACCGATTTAAAAATCCAAGTTCAGCTGGTATCAAACTAGTGCAGGTGGTATGTTGGTGCATGACCAGATACCAGCTGAGTTTGAAAACAAAAAAAAATAAACTGGTACATCACCAGATTATATCACGATAGCAGCAAGATACAACAACCTTACAACCAAATCAAGCTTCACGTTTGACTCCAAATTCTGTGGTGAATTTAATGCTAAACCAAGTCTGTGATTCATCTCCAAATTCCAGAATTTGTAACACTAATTCCATCCAATCCGGTGACAGCATTTGTTTGGTTTATGGTTTTAGTATGTACAATGCCACTGTTGTTTTTAAAAAGAGGTTTTTCATGTGTAAAGGCCGCAGAAAAATCTCCAATTGGGGATCTAAATTGAGAATCATATGTTTGATTATTTCATCCTTTCTCGCCAATTCAGCTAAAAGAGAGATTGCCATGTCTAACACTTCTTCATCTTTTGAAGTAGAGGAAATCTCCAAAATGCCCCCAATGAAAGAAGAAGTGGATAAGAACGGTCATTAAGTGGGTCCCATTTGTGAATCTGATTAAGCTTTACTTAATTCACCAATAGCTATTTCGCATAGTTTCAGATTGTCAGAATTTGAGATCAAGCTGATAGCTTTTTCTGGGGTTATTGGAGAATCTCCATTTGAATTTGTAGAACTTTTTGGAATTGACATATCTTTTTCTTTTTTTTAATGGTTTTGGTGCTTATGGTAATCGCATATCTGTGTGAATCAATTCGGCAAGAACAATAGCCGAAAAGAGTAAGATTTCTGCAGGGTGGTGCCACACCAGGATGCCATGCCATGTCAGCAGCTGGAAAAAAGCAAGAAAAAAGGCTTACAATATGCAAAGTTAAATTTCACAAACAACTTGTCAGAATCAATAAGCTAGACTATATCAGTTTGGCAATGCTCAGTTTGCACCAGCCACTATTGTCTTTTTTTTTTTTTTTTTTTTGAAGGGGTGCTGGCGAAGAGCCTCAGCAGGAATTGAATTAAAATTTGACTCCAGCCATTAAAGGCCGGTGTGCTGAGGACAGCCCCTGAGTGTGCCAGAATGGGTAGGGCTAACGAGGCGACATGGAAAACACATTCAAGTTGGGAACCGGACATGGCTACATGAGGCGAACGAACCTTCGCAGCGCTTTCCTCGCGCAAATGACCGTTGGGATGGGAATCTTTCGCAATTTTGCTTTCACACTGTTTGAAATTCAGATTGGAGAAGGATATTTCGCATTATTTGACAATTTTTCGCTTGAGGAGGAGAAATATTTCGGATTCTTTCGGTGTCGATTTTACGGGATGAGAAACATTTTTAGGGGAAATTGCTTCATCTACTCCCTAAATTTAGAAATCCACTTCTCTTGGACAAAAATATCCTTGTTATTTTCAAATATTTTCAAACTGAGGTGAATCGAAGGACGTAAATTGAAGAAGTGAGAAGGGCATTTTCGTCCAAGTAGAAGTGAATCTCAAATTTTAAGGAGTGCACGAAGAATCCGAAATATTTCTCCTCCTCAAATTAAAGGAAAATACAGAAATGCATATAGAACTTGCTTAAGCCATTATCTCACTATTTTAAAATTGGCTTCTAAATGAATTTTGTCATCCCCCCCCCTCGAATTTCTAGATGATCTGCTTAGATTTTTGTATCCTTCTCAAATTTGGAGTTTATTTTATCATTTTATCCTCTTTTGTACCCAACAACACTTCTCTCCATGTTTTCCTCTATACCTTTTTGATGTTGTAATTGATAGGTCTGATATCAAATTAAAACCAAGAATGTTGACCGGTCAAGTAGATTTGAATTTTGTGAGAGATCTTTTATTTTATTTTATTTTATTTTTTGAACAGCAGAGACCTTTTTATCTCAAGATTTCCTGTGTATAGAGGCTTGAAAAAAACATTTTCTGCTCCTAGGTTTTCCCACTTTCACCTATCAAGCTATTATTATTATTTTTTTAATGAAAAAAACGCATTATTATTTTTTGGAGTCAAAAGTGTGATTTTTCTATCAGATGTTAATTTATCATAGGTTAGTTTTTCTGGTAGTTTCTATAAAAGTTTTGGTATTACATAATTGTATAATTCAAACCGTCCTTCTCTTTTAACTTCTAAGTACTCTGGTGATTTTAGTTAGTTAAATTAATACGCATAGTTAGAGACTTTAGGCTATGCTCCATAATTTTCGAGTAAGGAAAGGTAAGCAATGGAATGGAGATGAAAGAAAAAGACGATATAAAATTTTTCTCTCTCTAGAACTTGATAAGAGTCCAAATTTATCACTCAAATTAAATGCTACAAAGCTTATATAGGGTCCGCGTTCATAGAATGAGTTCCACATTTCCACTCTTTACATCTTGATTTTGGGAGTTCTAATTCGTCTCTCGAAAGTCGAAACTCACTTTTTTGCGCCATTTATTTCCGGATCCGTATCCTCTGGATGGTTGTATTCAACCATCCTGTGGACGTCTTTCAATCCGAGCCGTCTGATTTAATCTAAACGGTTAGATTTTTTCGGGCCTATCAATCTTAGTATCATGCACGGGGCATCTATGGTCATTGAGATTTAATCAGACGGCTGAGATCCAAACCATCCACTGGATGGCCATCCAGAGGATGCGAAGTCATTTATTTCCATCCTCTTACCTCGAAACTACTGTGTGTGTTAATTTTCCTCTCGCACCCTTATAGGAGCTTTTGTATGAGATCATAAAACTTCTTTGTGTTGTTTGGGTGTTTTTGCAATTTTTTTTTTGGATCTCTATAACTTATCTGTGATAAAACTTTGAAAAATTGGTGGCCTTATTTACAGGAAAATGTTTGACAGAAACGTATGAATAGTTTAGCCAATCATTTCACAAAAGAATTTGCCTTTATAGTTTATTTTATGAGTAATGCTAGAATCAAACATGTAGGATGTTAAACACGATCCAAACGTCGAAAATTAAAATTTCAAACGGCCAATTTAAACCGCTCAATACGATCTATATATTATAATATCCTTGAAAATCAAATTTTATATTTTTCCAAATTTTTTAACTATTTTTTCGATTTTTCAAAATTGGAGGGTTCATAACTTTTTAGATTGAGCATATTAAAAATTTACAAAAAAAATAGTAAAAAAATTTGAAAAATATAAAATTTGGTTTCCACGGAGATTTTATAATGTAGAACAATTTGAGAGGTTTGGATCGGCCATTCTAATCTTAAAAATTAAAATTTCATCGTGTTGGACAAGTGTATGTGTAAATTATCGTACAGATTATTTGTCTTTTATGTCGTTATATATTGTGTTGTATAAATTAAAATCTATGCTCCATTTAATATTTTCCTCTCATATTTTCATGGGATCGATATAATTATAATAAGAGATGAAAATAACCAAATATATGTACAACTATTCATAATATAGTCGAGTAATGCTAGAGTCAAACACGTTTGATACTTGAACCGTCAAACGAGATCGGATCTCAATTTCAAGATTCGTTCAATTTGTTTCCATAATGAAATATATTTGGAGATCAAATTTTATATATTTTTTTTCAAATTTTTGTACTATTTATTTTGAATTTTAAAAAATCTTCAATCTAATTAATTTTAGACCTTTCAATTTAAAAAAATTAGAAAACAACAGTTAAATTTTTTTAAAAAAATATAAGATTTGGTCCGTGAGAATATTTCAATATGAAAATTATAATAAACGGTTCGGATCGGTAATTTAAAATTTCAATAGTTGAGTCTAGAATCGTGTTTGACATCAAATGTGTTTGATTCAAGCATTATTCAATGTAGTATAGTACTAGATCTTAAAATTTAAACAAGCGGGGAAAAAAAAGGGTTATTTTTTCATCGTAGCATCAATAAAACACACATACTCATCGAAAAAAATTACTAGTATTTAATGGCTGTACAGTGTTGGCTCTTGGAAATACCGTCTTATTATTATTATTATTATTATTATTATTATTATTATTATTATTATTATTATTTTGCTTCGACTCCTTGCCAGTTGCTAGTTTTATGACAGAACTGCGTTGTTATATTTGTGTTCCAGTTTCTGGACGTCTACGACGATTTAATATTTACTGCAGCAATGCTCACTTAAATGTGTGTGGACAAATTTTATTATGTAAAAATATTATTTCACATGGATATGTTGCTCATTTTTAATATTTAAAATAAATTTTATTTTGATTGACGCTGAAAGTAATAGCAATATTTATCGATTTAAATAATAGTAATTGTGCACAGTGCACACTTAATGCGTGTGCAAAATTTTTGGAAAAAAAATATTTGTATACTTCAAAATGAACATAAAAATGCCAAATATTGCTACATCCTTACAGTTAATTTTTTGAACCAAATGTTAAAGGATAAATATGATAATAATATCTCTTTTCAAAATAGTAACTCAGATCAGATGACTACCATGCTTCATTTTGATTCGCCGAATCAACAAATTATAAAGGTTTTTTTTATCTCTACTTCTACAATAGCCATAAAAGTAATAAGAACAGACTACTGGTTCCTCCTCTCGTCTTGTGAATGATAAACTCTGAAATTGCAGCTTTATATCCTGTATCCGTTACTTCCTTTAATTTTTGCACATAAAACGTGGTATTTATGGTAACAGCCTGACCAAAAATTCAAGCAAATTGAAATATGCCAGCTGCCTCTCTGACATGCGATTTGGACTTGGACTCATCAGCGCCTACCTCTGGCTACCTGAAGTTAAATAAAACAAAGAGTAGCTTTAGATGAAAATTCTCATACACATTCTTACTTCATTTAATATTGATAGGTTAAACTCGTTCGAAATTGATGTCTACTTCAGCATACACTCTCAAAACAATCCGATTTATGGTGGAGAACCAGCTCAATTGTTGACAAAGAGCAATGCATATTTCAAATAAAAGATCGCATGTTTGACACTAACTTGAGTAAATTGAATTGAACTCAAGCTAATAATAGCAATATTAAATTGAACTGAACTCTAGTAAATATCGCCCGTTCTTTTGCTTATTTCTTGGTATTGTTTGCCAAGACATGAAAATCTTAGGTGCAATATGTCAAAAAGGTCATTTTTTGTTTTAAGAATTTTTTAAAGACACTTCAGGTTCAAAAGTTTTGGGGTCCAAGTTAGGGTTGCATAACGTTTAAAACAATCATAAAAATGGTCGATTTCGTTAACCGTTTCGTTTTGATAACGAAATTGACTATCAATTTACGTTAATCGTTTCGTCCAAGACGAAACGGTCGAAATCACGAAAATACATATGGACGAAATTGTTTCAAACTTTCATTAACTGTTTCATTTTTGAAACGCAAGAAAAAATTTTTAACCAAAAGGACGGTCGAAACGGCGACCGTTTTCACCCCTAGTCCAAGTTGCGTACCTGAGATGGAACAAAAATTTTAGTTTTCGGTCCATGGAACCTATATAGGGCCTAAGCGGCCCATAAGCAAACAACACCAAGAAGTAAAACAAGATTAGAAGTTCACGGATATCATTTAAAATCCAGAGCTGATAAGTACAATCAAAATTTCAAGCAATCAAACAATCATTAGCCATTTTAGGTAAGGGCGCTACCCAATTTCGTCTGCAGTTTCCATTTTTGCTTCACCCTCTCACCCTCACCCTCTATTACCTTCATTCACGCGCGTCTTCCATCTCGCTTCTCTCTCCGTCGCATCTCTCTTCCGTCGCGCAGCCATCCCGTCACGCAGCCTCACGTCGCTCCTCTCTCCTACCGCGCAGCCATCCCGTCGCGCCTCTCTCCCGTCGCGCAGCCCTCCCCGTCCCTCCTTTCTCCCGTCGAGCCTCTCTCTCGTCCCTCCATCAATCAACCACGCAAGATACTCTCTCATACGTGTTATTTACTCCCTTTATTATATTTATTAATTAATTACTCCAAGGTACACAAAGAGTTATTACTTACTTCCTTATTCTTAATAAATACTCCATCTTACTATTTTACTTACTCTCTTGTACTCATTATTTACTCCACTTATTATGTTTAATTACTCCCTGATAAAAGGTACACAAAGAGTTGTTACTTACTTTCTTATTCTTGATAAATACTCCCTCATACTATTTTAGTTACTCCCTTGTACTCCTTATATACTCCCCTCATGGTGTTTAATTACTCGCTAGTAAAGTTACACAGAGCTATTATTTACTCTCTTATTCTTGATAAATACTCCCTTATACTATTTTAGTTACTCTCTTGTATTTATTATTTACTCCCCTCATTGTGTTTAATTACTCACTAGTAAAGTTACACAGAGAGCTATTATTTACTCCCTTATTCTTGATAAATACTCCTTTACACTATTTTAGTTACTCCCATGTACTTGTTATTTACTCCTCTCATAGTGTTTAATTACTCCCTAATAAAGTTACACAAAGAGTTATTACTTACTCCCCTGTATTAGTTATTTACTCCCTTATACTTATTTATTTACTTCCAAACCATAGCAGAACAATATTGAAAATATCTTTTCTCTTCTTCTCTATCTCCACTTTTTTCCTTTCTATAACAGATCTGATCGTCTTCCTTCTTCCTCTCTACTCATAATGACAGAGAAAGGGACAGAGACGCGAGAGAAGGGAAGAGAAAGGGTGGTTGAGAAGAGAAAGGAAGATGTGGAGCCACAGATCGAGAGGGGTAGTAGCGGAGGAGGAGGAGGAGAGGGTGAGGACTAGGAGAGTAGAAACGGAGGAGGTGGTGTAGATCAAGGTGAAGAGATGGTGCGGAGGCTGGATCTGATGCTGGAAGAGGGAGGGTGACGGCGACTACGAAAGAAGAGAATGTGCTTTCGGATCTGATTGCACATAGGGATGCTAGGGAGAGAGGCAAGGGAATTAAATTCGCGTAGGGTGAGGACGAAGGTGAGGGTAAGGGTGAGAGCGATAGCGCTCTGATTGTTTGATTGCACAAAATGTTGATTACTCTAAGTAATCTAAGTTTCAATTGTTAATGCAAGGAGTTGAGGCCATGACTGAATCCCACCAATTAAGTTTTTTCTCTTACTGTACAAGAACTACCACACATACTAAAAAACCATCTTACGGTATATAGCATATAATTATCACTCAACTAAAAGTTCATCTTATTTCAATATGATTTAAGAGAGATCTTTTCTATGCATGTTTCCAAGACAATACCCTTACTGTAGAAAGACCTGAATAGCACTTGAGCTAATAGTAAATTGATACCATAAAATCGCTCATACAATTTAGTGTAGAAATGTAAATTGAGCTAGGACAGTAAAGAAGGAGAAAATGAATTCATTGATTCTTGGATGTCTTGAGTTTCTGATGAAACTGAAAATGAGCTGCTATAACCTATAAATAATCCTACACAGCTGCAATCCTATAAATAATCCTATTGCTTATCAGCTGGTACATGAGCTAGTTAGTCCCATTAATGCACTAACATAAAATCCAACTGGTACATCAGCTGGTACCAAACAATAATATCGGCTTCACTACTTCACCGTTAACAACAAAAGTAGATTAACGCCATGTAGTGATGTGCAATTAAATTAATTGAGATCAAGGTATATCATACCACTCACAACCCACAACGACACCCCCCCCCCCCCCGGGGCCGAGACCTGAAAATTAGATTGTGAATTATTCAAAATTATTTATTCAAATATTTTGGTAAAGTTATTTATCCAAAAAATATTGGATTGTGAATTGTAAATACGCATAAAAAATACAAATAATGCAATTCCGAGCATCGTTTGAGCATTTCAATCATTTCTGAATTCATTCTAAGTCATTTGAACACAATAATCAACATTTGAACTCATTATATTTTATAGAATATGATTCATATATTATTTATTAAAAAAGATAGGATTATACAAGGTAATTACACATACAAATTGCAAATAAAGAAATTATGAGCATCGTTTGAGCATTTCAATCGTTTTGTATTCATTATAAATCATTTGATTATAATAATCTACATTTAAAATTTTTATACTGTCTATAATATGATCCATATATTTTTTATTCAAAAAGATTGTATTATACATGGTAATTACGCATATAAATTGCAAATAATGAATTTCTATGCAACGTTTGAGCATTTCAATCGTTTCTGGATTCATTCTATGTCATTTGATCACAATAATCTACATTTAAAGTCTTTATACTGTCTATAAAATGATTCGTATGTTATTTATTCAAAAATATTAGATTATACATGGTAATTACGCATATAAATTCCAAATAATGCAATAATTAAGCATCGTTTGATCATTTCAATCGTTTCTGAATTCATTCTAAGTCATTTGATCATAATAATCTATATAAAAAAATACTTTGTACTGTCTAGAATATGAATCATATGTTTTTTTTTCAAAAAATTAGGTTATACATGGTAATTACGCTTATAAAGTGCAAATAATGCAATGCTGAGCAATGTTTGAGCATTTCAATCATTTCAGAATTCATTCAAAGTCATTTGATCATAATAATCCATATTTAAATACTTTATACTGTCTAGAATATAATTAATATGTTATTTTTTTTCAAAAAGATTGGATTATACAAGGAAATTAAGCATATAAATTGCAAATAATGAAATTCTAAGCATCGTTTGAGCATTTCTATAGTTTTTGTATTCATTCTAAGTCACTTGATCATAATAATCTATATATAAACACTTTATACCGTCTAGAATATGATTCATATATTTTATATTAAAAAAGATTGGATTATACATAGTAATTACGCATATAAATTGCAAATAATGAAATTTTGAGCATCGTTTGAGAATTTCAATTGTTTTTGTATTCATTCTAATTCATTTGATCATAATAATCTAAATTTAAACTCTTTATACTGTCTAGAATATGATTCATATTTTTTTATTCAAAAAATTGGATTATACATGGTAATTATGCTTATAAAGTGCAAATAATGCAATTCTGAGCAACGCTATAACATTTCGATCGTTTCTGGATTCATTCTATGTCATTTGATCAAAATAATCTACATTTAAAGTCTTTATAATGTCTGTAAAATGATTCATATTAATTTATTCAAAAAGATTGGATTATACATGTTAACTACGCATATAAAGTACAAATAATGAAATTTTGAGCATCATTTGAGCATTTCAATTGTTTCTGGATTTATTCTAAGTCATTTGATAACAACAGGCTACATTTAATGTCTTTATACTGTCTATAATATGATTCATATGTTATTTATTCAAAAAGATTGGATTATACATGGTAATTACACATATAAAGTGCAAAAAAATGCAATTCTGAACATCGTTTGAGGATTTCAATCATTCCAGGATTAATTCGAAGTCATTTGATCATAATTATCTATATTTAAACTCTTTATAGTAGCTACAATATGATTTATAAGTTATTTATTCAAAAAGATTGGATTTAACGTGGTAATTACGCATATAAATTGCAAATAATGTAATTCTGAGCATCGTTTGAGCATTTCAATGGTTTCTGGAGTCATTCAAAGTCGTTTTATCACAATAAGAACATTTAAACTCTAATAATTCATATATTATTTATTCAAAAATATTGGATTATACATGGTAATTACGCATATAAATTGCAAATAATGCAATAATTGTGCATCGTTGTAGAATTTCAATTGTTTCTGGATTCATTCTAAGTCATTTGATCACAATTATCTACATTTAAAGTCTTTATACTGTCTAGAACATGAGTCATATGTTATTTATTCAAAAAGAATGGATTATAAATGGTAATTACGCATATAAATTGCAAATAATGCAATTCTGAGCATCGTTTGAGAATTTCAATTGTTTCTGAATTCATTCTGAGTCATTTGATAACAATAATCTACATTTATGCTCTTTAGAATTTGATTCAAATGTTATTTATTAAAAAATATTGGATTATACATGGTAGTTTCACATATAAATTGCAAATAATGAAATTCTGAGCATCGTTTGAGCATTTCAATTTTTTTCTGAATTAATTCTAAATCATTTGATCACAATAATCTACATTTGAACTCCATATACTATCTAGAATATGATTCATATGTTATTTATTCAAAATGATTGGATTATGCAAGATAATTATGCATATAAATTTGAAATAATGAAATTCTGATCATCGTTTGAGCATTTCAATCATTTTTGTACTCAATATAAAACATTTGATCATAATAATATAGTTTTAAACTCTTATACTGTATATAATATGATTCATCTGTTTTTTATACAAGAAGATTGGATTCTACGCGGTAATTACGCATATAAATTACAAATAATGCAACTCTAAGCAGCGTTTGAGCATTTCAATCATTTCTGGATTCATTCTAAGCCATTTTATCGCAATAATCATCATTTGAACTCAATACAATGTCTTGAATATGATTCATATGTTATTTATTCAAATTTATTGGATTATAAATGGTAATTAGGCATATAAATTCCAAATAGTGCAATTCCGAGCATCGTTTGAGCATTTCAATTGTTTCAGGACCCATTCTAAGTCATTTGATCACAATACATTTAAACTCTTTATACTGTCTGGAATATGATTCATATGTCATTTATTCATAAAGATTGGATTATACATGGTAAATACGCATATCAAGTGCAAAAAAATATATTTTGAGCATTTTGAATCATTTCAGGATCCATTCTGAGTCATTTGATCACAGTAATCTACATTTAAATTCTTTATACTGTCTAGAATATGATTCATATATTATTTATTCAAAAAGCTTGGATTATTCGAGATAATTACGCATATAAATTTGAAATAACAAAATTCTGATCATCATTTGAGCATTTCAATAATTTTTTTATTAAATATAAATCATTTGATCATAATAATATACATTTAAACTCTTATACTGTCTAGATTCATATATTTTTTATACAAGAAGATTGGATTATACATGGTAATTAAGCAAATAATGTGCAAATAATGCAACACCGTTTGAACATTTCAATCATTTCTGGATTCATTCTAAGTCATTAGGTCTCAATAATATTCTTTTAAACTCAATATAATGTATAGAATATGATTCATATGTTATTTATTCAAAAAGAATGGATTATACAAGATAATTACGCATATAAATTGCAAAATGAAATTCTGATCATCCTTTAAGCATTTCAATCGTTTTTGTATTCATTATAAGTCATTTGATCATAATAATCTACATTTAAACTCTTTATACTCTCTGGAATATGATTCATATGTAATTTATTCATAAATATTGGATTATACATGGTAAATACGCATATAAAGTGCAAATAAATATATTCTGAGCAATGTTTGAGCATTTCAATCATTTCAGGATCCATTCTGAGTTATTTGATGACAATAATCTACATTTAAATTATTTACACGGTCTAGAATATCATTCATATGTTATTTATTAAAAAAGATTCGATTATACAAGATAATTACGGGATAGGGCAATACGTGCACCACAAATTTTTTCCGGGATATTTTCGTAAATTGACAAATCTAATTTAACCAATCTAATATACATATTGAAATCTCATAGAAAACCAAAATTTACAATTTTTGAGATTTTATTACAATTTTTTTTCGAATTTTATAAAACATGTCATTTTTGGAATGTTGAAATAATGAAATTCTGATCATCGTTTGAGCATTTTAATCATTTTTGTATTAAATATAAATCATTTGATCACAATAATATACATTTAAAATCTTACACTGTCTATAATATGATTCATATGTTTTTTATACAAGAAGATTGGATTATACATGGTAATTAAGCATATAAAGCACAAATAATGCAACTCTAAGCACCGTTTGAGCATTTTGATCATTTCTGGATTCATTCTAAGTCATTTGATCGCAATAATCTACTTTTAAAATCAATATAATGTCTAGAATATGATTCATATGTTATTTATTCAAATTGATTGGATCATATAGAGTAATTACGCATATAAATTCCAGATGTTTCAATTCTGAGCATCGTTTGAGCATTTCAATCGTTTCGGGATCCATTCTAAGTAATTTGATCACAGTAATCTACATTTAAACTCTCTATACTGTATATAATATCATTCATATGTTATTTATTCAAAAAGATTGGATTATACAAGATAATTACGCATATAAATTGCAAATAATGAAATTCTGATCATCGTTTTTGTATTCATTATAATTCATTTGATCATTATAATCTACATTTATACTTTTTGTGCTGTCTAGAATATGATTCATATGTTATTTATTCATAAATATTGGATTATACAAGGTAAATACACATATAAAATACAAAATAATTACGCATATAAATTTCAAATAATGAAATTCTGATCATCGTTGAGCATTTCAATCGTTTTTGTACTTAATATAAATCTTTTGATGATAATAATATACATTTAAACTCTTATACTGTCTAGAATATGATTCATATGTTATTTATTCAAATTGACTGGATTATAAATGGTAATTAGGCATATAAATTCCAAATAGTGTAATTCTGAGCATCGTTTGAGCATTTCAATCATTTCAGGATCCATTCTATGTTATTTGATCACAATAATCTACATTTAAACTCTATATACTGTATAGAATATGATTCATATGTTATTTATTCAAAAAGATTGGATTATACAAGATAATCACGCATATAAATTGCAAATACTGATCATCGTTTGAGCATTTCAATTGTTTTTGTATTCATTATAAGTCATTAGATCATAATAATCTACATTTAAACTCTTTATACTGTCTAGAATATGATTCATATGTTATTTATTCAAAAATATTGGATTATACATGGAAGCATATAAAGTACAAATAATGAAATTTTGAGCACTGTTTGAGCATTTCAATTGTTGCAGGATCAATTCTCAGTCATTTGTTCACAATAATCAACATTTAAATTCTTTATACTATGTAGAATATGATTCATATGTTATTTATTCAAAAAGATTGGATTATACAAGATAATTACGCATATAAATTTCAGAATATGAAATTGTGATCATCGTTTTGTGCATTTCAATCGTTTTTGTACTCAATATAAATCATTTGATCATAATAATATACATTTAAACTCTTACAATGTCTAGGACTCCTATGTTTTTTTTATACAAAAAGATTGGATTATACATGGTAATTATGCATATAAATTGCAAATAATGCAATTCTGAGCATCGTTTTAGCATTTCTTTAATTTTTGGATTCATTATAAGTCATTTGATCGCAATAATCTACATTTGAAATCATTATAATGTCTAGAATTTGATTCATATGTTATTTATTCAAATTGATATATTATAATTGGTAATTATGCATATAAAGTCCAAATAAAGCAATACTGAGCACCGTTTGAGCATTTCAATAGTTTCTGTAGCCATTCTAAGTCATTTTGTCACAATAATCTACATTTAAATTCTTTATACTTTCTAGAAAATGATTCATATGTTATTTATTCAAAAATTTTGGATTATATATTGTAATTACGCATGTGAATTACGAATAAATATATTCTGAGCGTCGTTTGAGCATTTCAATCATTTCAGGATACAATCTAAGCAACTTGAACACAATAATCTACATTTAAACTCTTTATACTGTAATGAATATGATTCATATGTTATTTATTTAAAAATATTTGTTTATATAAGATAATTACGCATATAAATTGCAAATAATGATATTCTGATTATCGTTTGAGCATTTCAATCATTTTTGTATTCATTATAGATCATTTGATCATAATAATATACATTTAAACTCGTTATACTGTCTAGAATATGATTCATATGTTATTTATTAATAAATATTAGATTATACATGGTAAATACACATATAAAGTGCAAATAAATATATTCCGAGCATTCTTTGAGCATTTCAATCATTTCAGGATCCATTCTGAGTAATTTGATCACAATAATCTACATTTAAATTCTTTATACTGTCTGGAATATCATTCATATGTTATTTATTCAAAAAGATTGGATTATACAAGATAATTACGCACATATAAATTTGAAATAATGAAATTCTGATCATCGTTTAAGCATTTCAATCATTTTTGTATTAAATATAAGTCATTTGATCATAATAATATACATTTAAACTCTTATACTGTCTTGAATATGATTCATATATTTTTTTTATACAAGAAGATTGGATTATACATGGTAATTAATCATATAAAGTGCAAATATTGCAACTCTAAGCACCGTTTGAGCATTTCAATCATTTCAGAATTCATTCTAAGTCATTTGATCGCAATATTCTAGTTTTAAATTCAATATAATGTCTATAATATGATGAATATGTTATTTATTCAAATTGATTGGATTATACTTGGTCATTACGCTTATAAATTCCAAATGATGCAATTCTGAGCATCGTTTGAGCATTTCAATCGTTTTAGGATCCATTCTAAATCATTTGATCACAATAATCTATATTTAAACTTTCTATACTGTATAGAATATGATTCATAAGTTCATTCAAAAAGATTGTATTATACAAGATAATTACGCATATAAATTGCAAATAATGAAATTCTGATCATCGTTTGAGCATTTCAATCGTTTTTGTATTTATTATAATTCATTTGATCATTATAATCTACATTTAAACTTTTTGTATTGTCTAGAATATGATCCGTATGTTATTTATTCATAAATATTGGATTATACAAGGTAAATACACATATAAAATACAAATAAATATATTCCGAGCATTGTTTGAGCATTTAAATCATTTCAGAATCAATTCTGAGTAATTCGATTACACTAATCTACATTTAAATTCTTAATACTGTCTAGAATGTCATTCATATGTTATTTATTAAAAAAGATTGGATTATACAAAATAATTACGCATATAAATTTCAAATAATGAAATTCTGATCATCGTTGAGCATTTCAATCGTTTTTGTACTCAATATAAATCTTTTGATCATCATAATATACATTTAAACTCTTATACTGTCTAGAATATGATTCATATGTTATTTATTCAAATTGACTGGATTATAACAGGTAATTAGGCATATAAATTCCAAATAGTGCAATTCTGAGCATCGTTTGAGCATTTCAATCGTTTCAGGATCCATTCTATGTCATTTGATCACAATAATCTACATTTAAACTCTATATACTGTATAGAATATGATTCATATGTTATTTATTCAAAAAGATTGGATTATACAAGATAATCACGCATATAAATTACAAATAATGAAATTCTGATCATTGTTTGAGCATTTCAATTGTTTTTGTATTCATTATAAGTTATTAGATCATAATAATCTACATTTAAACTCTTTATACTGTCTAGAATATGATTCATATGCTATTTATTAAAAAATATTGTATTATACATGGTAATTACGCATATAAAGTACAAATAATGAATTTTTGAGCACTGTTTGAGCATTTCAATTGTCGCAGGATCAATTCTCAGTCATTTGTTCACAATAATCAACATTTAAATTCTTTATACTGTGTAGAATATGATTCATATGTTATTTATTCAAAAAGATTGGATTATACAAGATAATTACGCATATAAATTTCAGAATACGAAATTGCGATCATCGTTTGAGCATTTCAATCGTTTTTGTACTCAATAGAAATCATTTGATCATAATAATATACATTAAACTCTTATACTGTCTAGAATATGATTCCTATGTTTTTTTTATACAAAAAGATTGGATTATACATGGTAATTATGCATATAAAGTGCAAATAATGCAATTCTGAGCACCGTTTGAGCATTTCATTCATTTTTGGATTCATTATAAGTCATTTGATCGCAATAATCTACATTTGAAATCATTATATTGTCTAGAATTTGATTCATATGTTATTTATTCAAATTGATATATTATACTTGGTAATTATCAATATAAAGTCCAAATAAAGCAATTCTGAGCACCGTTTGTGCATTTCAATAGTTTCTGTAGCCATTCTAAGTCATTTTGTCACAATAATCTACATTTAAATTCTTTATACTTTCTAGAAAATGATTCATATGTTATTTATTCAAAAATATTGGATTATACATTGTAATTACGCATGTGAATTGCGAATAAATATATTCTGAGCGTCGTTTGAGCATTTCAATCATTTCAGGATACAATCTAAGCAACTTGAACACGACAATCTACATTTAAACTCTTTATACTGTAATGAATATGATTCATATGTTATTTATTCAAAAATATTTGGTTATATAAGATAATTACGCATATAAATTGCAAATAATGAAATTCTTATTATCGTTTGAGCATTTCAATCATTTTTGTATTCATTATAGATCATTTGATCATAATAATATACATTTAAACTCTTTATACTGTCTAGAATATGATTCATATGTTATTTATTAATAAATATTGGATTATACACGGTAAATACACATATAAAGTGCAAATAAATATATTCTGTGCATTCTTTTTGCATTTCAATCATTTCAGGTCCATTCTGAGTAATTTGATCACAATAATCTACATTTAAATTCTTTATACTGTCTGGAATATCATTCATATGTTATTTATTCAAAAAGATTTGATTATACAAGATAATTACGCATATGAATTTGAAATAATGAAATTCTGATCATCGTTTGAGCATTTCAATCATTTTTGTATTAAATATAAATCATTTGATCATAATAATATACATTTAAACTCTTATACTGTCTAGAATATGATTCATATATTTTTTTATACAAGAAGATTGGATTATACATGGTAATTAAGCATATAAAGTGCAAATATTGCAACTCTAAGCACCGTTTGAGCATTTCAATCATTTCAGAATTCATTCTAAGTCATTTGATCGCAATATTCTAGTTTTAAATTCAATATGATGAATATGTTATTTATTCAAATTGATTGGATTATACTTGGTAATTACGCTTATAAATTCCAAATGATGCAATTCTGAGCAATGTTTGAGCATTTCAATCGTTTCAGGATCCATTGTAAGTCATTTGATCACAATAATCTATATTTCAACTTTCTATACTGTACAGAATATGATTCATAAGTTATTCATTCAAAAAGATTGTATTATACAAGATAATTACGCATATAAATTGCAAATAATGAAATTCTGATCATCGTTTGAGCATTTCAATCGTTTTTGTATTTATTATAATTCATTTGATCATTATAATCTACATTTAAACTTTCCAAGTCTGATGGAAAACTATCCATGACCTTGAGGGTTGTTGTGTAGATAAATTGTTATACCTAAAAGTATTTCTCAATAAAGAGAAATAAAATGCTCAAGAAACGAGTCAAAAATATTCAACACCAATTTCAGTCATATTAATCTCAAGGCGAGTACTTATGCTATATCCTTATTGAATAGCATATGTTTCTTGTTGACTGAAATTATTTGAATATAATGACCTGACCCGAAATTAAGAATTCTTGGTGTGATTTGAGCTAATAGAAAGCTCATGGCTTAAATATTCTGTAATAACATGATTAACGGATATTTTAAGTTAGAATAAGATCAGTCATACTAAAGGAACTATGAATTCTTTAAAGATGAATAAGACTCATGGAAATATATCGATTCTTACAAGAATAATCGACTTTCATTCTTGAAGAAAATTTTAATAATGAAAGTAGAAACTAGAATCGATTATATATTTTATTTTGAGTCGGTAAGAGAGGAGAAACCCATAGTCCAGAAGAAACCTTTGTACTTGGAATAGAGTTCACCAACACTAGATTACCTTGTCCATTTGTTTATTCGGAATGTATATGTTAGAATAAATAGGTAGATACGTCTAGTCAGTAAATAAAATATTACCAAATCTCAAGATCTTGCTTGTAAGAATCAGCAAACTAAATCCAAATTGATCTTAAAAAGAAATATAAATAAATAAATACAAAATTTAAGATACTAATCATACCGAAAAATATACAGAAAGCAACTACTATGAAATTCAACAGTTAATAAGGACACTAAAATATCCGTGTACGAAGATTGAAATCTGTATTGGCTGGTCACCGATATTGATATTAATCTTTTATATATTAAGTATTACTTTGCTTCCTTGACTGACCATCAAGAAAGTTAAAGTCATACTTTGATATATGTGTACCAACAACCAAGAGGTAAAAACAATTACTAAGCAGAACCAAAATAATAAAGAGAATATGGTGGAACGATACTTAAACAAGTTAAAACATGATGAAACTAATCTCAAATATATATTAAACTTAACTCCTTTGAAATTTCGAGGACGAAATTTTTTTTTAAGGGGGGTGGAATGTAACATAGTAGAAATACCAGATCCAGTTTAATTATAACAATTAGATTAATTTTAAAAATAATATTAAGATAAACAAAATTTTAAAACTAATAATCTCAAATGATTAATTAAATTGTAACAGTAAAACTCACTCGAAATCGAAATCTTTTAATCTGTGTAGTTTCTAAAAATCATCTACATGATTCTAGCAAAATCAAAGTTTAATTAATAATGAAATTTAATATCAGATTAATTGAATTTGAATGAAAACAATTCATTAAATAACTCTATAAGAGTTGCAGCACCCTTGGCCATAGAGTGTCTGCCACAGAAGATCAAATGGGTGAATTTTTAGTAAAAATCAGAAAATCACCGTGGCACCATCTCCTTTCTCTCTCCTTTTCCCTTCTCTTTGTTCGCTCCGTCCGATTCTTTCTCATCTCTCGTCTTCTCCGACGAGAAATTCCTCTCGAGAAATTGGGGCGGATGAATTGTGGCTAACCAAACCCACCATGCCACAGCCTAGCACCTCCGATTGGCTGCCCTCTTGTTCTTATCCACGAGAGAGGTGGATAAGTGTTGAAGCTTTGACCCTTGAGGAGATTCGTGCTGTGGAGATCCCTGCCGTGAACCCCTCTCTCTTTTCCTCTCTTGCTGCTCCACCTATAAATACCTTACTCGAACTCCATTGGGACCTTGGCTGGGAGGTTAGGGTTCCACCGAAAGTAAAGGAAAGAGGAAAAAGGGAAAGAGAGGGAGAGGACGACAGTAGGAGATCTCAGGTATATCCCTCTCCTCTGAGTTAGGATTCGATTTGAATTCTGAGATTTTCGATTTTGAATTGGGATGAAACCTGGTTTGGGAAATTTGAATGTTAAGTGTTAATTGATGCTGTGTTGACCTTGAACAATGAAATTGATAGTCTGATGACCCCAAATTTTGGATTTTTAATGCTTAAAACCCTAACTGTTGTGAGTTCTAGCTGTGTTAACTGTTGTTAAGTCAAATTGTTTAAGTTTGAGGTTGTTTTCGTGGTTGGGCACTGACGGAGACTTTGTGAGGCCTTGCGATGGGAATTAAGGCTTGGTACCAGTCTCTGGTACACTCGATGTACCACTGGTACATACTGGTACGCTGTGACGTTGAGTCAGGGACTAAAATATGAGAAAAAAAGGACCTGTTTGTAATTTATGGGGGCCTCTTTGTGAAGAAAAGGACTTGGTTGTGAATAAAATGAATTCAGGGGCCTCTGGATAAAAGCTACAGTCCTTACGGGTCGGATCCAGACCCTCCTTAGTGGATCTAAGTCGGACCCGTTAAGTTTGGCTCAGGTCAACTGGGTCAGGTTGACCTGACTTAGCCACGTTTGATTATGGACCTTAATGGGCTGACTTTTGGGCTTCGGCCGAAATAAAAGGAAAATTATGCTGGCCCAGTACAGAAATTTGATTTTGGGCTATTAATCTCGGCCCAGTGCAGAAATTTGGACTTAAATTTAATCTTAAACTTAATCAAAGATTAAGTTAATTAACTAGTATGCTTAGTAATTAATTGTAGGAAAGGCCGTTAGCAATAACTGGGTATTCCTTTAATTAAGTGGGATTCGATTTTATTTTTTCGGGAGATGATGAGAATAGTTCGAGTGAGTCAAGAACAGATACAATGACAATCAAATCACCGACTTTCTGATCTCAAACAAACCAATCAAATAATTTCGATTTTTAATTTTCTATCTCCAATTGTTTTCTTGATTTTGGATTATAATTTTCTGATTTAAATTCTCGAAATAACAAATAGCTAAATAATTTAATAAATATTAAGCAATGCAAATTAATTAATTAAGTATTAATGAAATAAATCAAATATTGCACAACTAAATGAATGTTGGAGAAATACTATATAATAAATAAGTGAATATTTTCATTTTAAAATATAATTCATGATTTATATAATAAAAAAAATAAATATAAACTCTTAATGACTGGAAAGTCAAAACCAATTATTAATAATAAGACAAAATATTTAGTAATATATTTTAAAACAGAATCCTCTAAATAAATAATCTGAATCTAACTATCCAAATCTCAACCAGTCTGGTTAACTTAGGCCGTCAGTATGGTAACCCAAGAACCGCCAATAATTAGGTTATTTAGGTTACTTTAAGTATGTAACGGTTAGTAAGAAAGTCACTTGTTTTATTAGGGAACCGAACTAGAATTACTTGACACGTGACTATCAAGCCTAGCAAACCGTTAAGGGAAAGAACCCAAGTATAATGGTCGTCAAGCATCCGAATCATCACGAGATATCGAGAAACTACGTTTATGCTTTCTACTATCCAGGTGCGGAATTACGTTGGATTTTTGTTAAAGTTTAAGTAATTAATAAAATATGTTTTATTCATATGCATATTGAAAATTCGTTTGCCTGCATGATCGTATTCAAGCATTTTAAATGATAGTGCCCAATTATTGATGAAACTGCATTTTGAAAGGCATGTTCTCCGTTTTGAGAAATTTGATAAGTAACAGTCAGATATTTGGAAATGCCGTTGCTATTGATAAATCCGACTTATGAATGATCTGACTGAAAGGAATGAAAAGATGTGAATGAATAATTGAGATATGATGTGATGGATATGTGTGATTGGATATGTTTGTATCACTTCGGCCAGTTCGGTAGCGCTATGCGGATTTGGAACTCCCTTTTGCTTGCCCAGGGTTAGAGATGAGTCTCTTTTGCCTGCCCTCGGGTTAGGGAGAGGTCTCCTTTTGCCTGCCCAACCGGTTGGGTTAGGAGTCCTGAGTGAAAATGATTATGATTATGAAATTATGTTAATGACATGTGGATTTGGAATCCCCTTTTGCCTGCCCTCGGGTTAGGGGAAGATTTGTGATTTGTTCAGATTTATGATATGCTCAATTCTGCCATGTTCGGACCCCTGACACGCTCAGTTTCCTATCATATCCAGACATGTGTTGTCTGTGATGGGATTCGTGCCACGTGTTCAGTTCCGACATGTATATGACTTTTGTCATAGTCAGATTTTGTGATTTCCGTCCAATTTCAATTATGGTCATATGTTGGATATCATGATTTAAACGAAGAATTGCAATTGATATCATTTAAGTTAACACATGCATGCCTTGTTTATATTAAATGCATATATTGTTTTTACAATCATATGTTTAATCAATAAATTTTTTATTCATGGGTATTATTTCTAGAACTTGGATTTTAGCTTAAATCCACGTACTGGAACTAAAACCCGCACTGAGAATTTATTTCTCATTCCGTGCTTTTGCATGTTTTCCACAATGGATGTGGGTTCCAGGTTGCAGAGACGGGCTCGATCAAGTCAAGCGAAGTTAAGACAAAATTTGTCTTGCCATGATGACTCAATGAGTCATAGGAGACAACGTGGTAGATCATGGTAAGCTGGAACTTAACCCTCGTAATTAGTAAAGAAATGCCTTGCGGGTGCACAGAGATTGTGTATTCGCGGCGGGGATTGTCAAGCCCTATGTGTCGGGGTGTGACAGTCTCTTTGGTGGTATCAGAGCATGGTTTTAAGCCTTAACCAGACCTATAATACACGAGTGTGGGTAGCAGCTGGGATAATTAATGGTATATACATATATATTTAAATAATAAGTAATTTATAAAATTAATTTGAGATATGATGCTGTAAATAAACCGACAAGCAGTAATGTGTTCATAGGTAAACATTATGATATGTATAAGTTATATAGATACGAATTAAAATAGAAACTATATTCTTCCAAATCTACTTAAAATTTTAATATAGACAAGTAACACTATGTAAACGTCGAAATTAGTAGAATAAAAATATTGTGGTTTTGCTTAATTAAGGGAGATTATGTTCCTTAATTAACTCTAATAGTACATAATACATTATCCTATTTGAACTTAATTACATGGCATGATTTATATTATATATATATAATAATATAATTATGTGGTAATATGATATTCATAAAATAGGTAGATAATATATAAATGGAAATACAATCATGTAGGATGCATATATATATAATTATAAATGATTGCAAATTAAACTAGAAAAAAAATATTATATACCTGTTATTCTTAGAAAATGAACTCTCTCTAGTTAATTAGGTAATTAATTAGATTTGAAAACTTCCTTAAAATATTTTGATAATGAATACTTGCTATTTTATTTTTCCTCGATTAGAACTATTTAGATAATTAATATAATGTATATATACTACTATAATTTGGAAATAAGAGAAATATGTTATTGATAATTTAAGTTTTGATATAAACTTAACCTTATTTGTTATTAAAAACGATAGTACGTAGATAAACGAATTTTAGATGACGCTACTTCAAAGACGACTCGGCTATACAACAACTACCAGTGTTGAACCTGCAAAAAGAAAGTATGTACCAAAATAGTTATGGTACAATTATAATAAGTTGCCTTGTCCGTAACTCTAATATAATTACTTGAATAATGTTTTATTTCGGGTATGGAAGTAAGGACAAAAGAGCTGAAGACTGTTCCAAAATAAATTCAATATGGGACTTTGACAAGCTCAATGAGGCAAACGTTATGGGAAAATACGCCCCCTGATGTAAGAGTGAGATGTAATCCTATAATAATAACTTGAAAAAAATTAGGAGGATGTATCCCAAAATAACCTCTGGATGTTAGTGAAAATTCATTCTACCTATTATTCTATGAGATGATCTTTTTGTCCTTAGACATCTGCATTAAGTCATCTTATAGTTACGAGTACTCAATGAATGTACTTGTATAAAATAAAGTAGGTTAGAATTTTAACCGGAGGACTCGTTAATAGCTTATAAACTATGGACTTTGCTAAACAACTGGATAACCCAAATGTATGGCAACTATAGGAAGTGCAATTTAACCTTCCTAAATAATTTCATCTGTACTTCGAATGTCGAGTATATGATGATTAAGTCCTTAAGCTATTAACATTTAAAGCAATTAACTTGTTAAGATACAGGTTATAATGCTTGTTTAATGATAAGTTGATATTGATGAAGGCTTTTAACCTAGGAATCAAATAAATTTATAAACCTAGACCTAACCTCACTAGTCGTCAAAGTTAAGCTTAGGGTCGAACCCACAGGACGGATTAACGATTACTGGACTTGTTTTTTTTATGAAGCTAGACAATAAAATAAGGGTGAAAGTGTTGTAAATAACAATGCAATTAAGAAGATATTTTTGGTTGTTTTTGATTCTAAATAATAAGGTAAACTAAAGTAGGTAGATTTTGGGGTTTTTCAAGTATAATAAGGCGTCTTAGGGGTCAGGATTCACTTAGGTTTAGTCCTCGATTTGCTGGATCGCTCGCTGTCGCGTTAAATAACAACAAATCTAAGCATAGGCCGTCAGTTCGGTCCGAACACGACTTGTTCGGTCCGAACAGAGGCTGGTATGTTGAGTTATGACCATACAACTTGAGTTTTAACTTTATGAAGGGCTCAGATCGGCTATAGCTACATTACCTAATCCTCAACTGTCGTCTTTTGGACTAGAAATTAGTACAGGTCTCTACTTTGCCCACATAGACCAATTAAACCTAAACTTTCGTGTCGGTATTTTAATTAACCTATGTCTTATTTATTTGTTTTCTTAGGGATATCTAAGTTGCCTTTCAGCCAACTTAGAAACTACACCTTTCAGTGCTAGCTAATCTCCTCTTTCGAATCTTCGACTTATCCCAAGTACTTAATTTAATCCTAATTGTTTAACCTAACCTTGTAACTTAACTAAACAGGCCTTTATTTAGAAGTAAATCAGGTCAAAACAAGGGAATTAAACAAGCAATTAAAATACTACTCAATAAATAGATCATAAAGCAAAACATCAAGTCATATCAAGTCATAACATCAAACTAAACCTAAACTACATCCATACCCTAAGACAACATATATTTAGCCTAACATAGTACTAAAACAAACAATAAATAGAGTAGAAATCACAAGATACAAGCCCATGGAAATTAGAGATAAAGACATAGGAAGAATAAACCAAGTTGTCTTTCTATGCTCGATCTTCAATTATCAAAGGCAGTGGGGTGTTGCAACGCGTGTCTCCAACCTTCTCCTTGCTGCCGTCGCCTCAAGAATATGGTTGCATCAATGAAATCAATGGTGGAATCACCTAAGGAAGGTGGAATTGTGTTATGGAGGGTAGAATTCCTTTCCTTCAGGCCTTCGGGCGAATATATAGTGGTCTTCTGGCTTGGAAAGGAGGCTGGGGCGCTATGGCAAGAAGACATACCAAAATATCGAGTTTCCATGCGTGAAGACCCTTCCAAATATGCCATGGCAGCTCTCGGTTCGGTCTGGACAAGTTTTGTTCGGACTGGACAGGGCTAATTTGGGTCAAAACAGCTCAATTCGGACCAAATGACCTCAGTTCGGACCGAACTAGAGCACTTCGGGTCGAACTGGATCTGTTCGGGTCGAACTGAGACTCCATCTTTGAATACATGTGGTATTTTGGTCATATCTCTTTCGTCCGAACTCCGATTTAGGTGATTCAAAAGTCGTTGGAAAGCTTAGGTTGAGCTCTACAATCATGTTGACTCTATTTAGCCATTTGCTTTCCTTAGACTCTCATTTTATGCAATAAACGTGCCTTCGGTCCGAGCGAAACTCCATTCGGTCCGAGTAGTAGCTTTGATGTTGCCTCCAAGTGCTAGGAATGAGTCGTCTAGCGTATGCCAAGTGCCAAAATCCATCTAATATTCGAGAATCCACTAGAAATCATCGAGAAACCTGAAAATAAGAGAAAAGACGACGGTAGAGCCAATCCCTAGAAAATCATAGCAATTTATCAAATAATTGAATGGTTTGAGTATGATTTGAGTGCTAAGTACGGTCCAAAAACCTACAAATAATAACGATATCAAATTCCCCCAAACTTAAACTTTGCTTGTCCTCAAGCAACGCCCTAAGCTTAGAATTTTGGACTGTACTTAAAACCTTAAACATTGAGTTGTAACTCAAACCAAGAAATGTCGTGAAACCAATTGCTATGCCTAAACTTTTCACACTTCAATCAAATAAGTCAAACAAAAATTTAATTTCAAGAACCAAGTTTAGTGTTCTACAAATTAATTCATGCAACTCTTGGTCCTAATGAAATCTTCTCTCAAATTTTAGAACTCTAGCTTCTCTTTGTTATTTCAAATGCGATCTCAATTTCAATCACCCGTTCCTTTTCATTTTTTCACAAAAGTTTGTAAAGTCCTTTATCAAAGTCGGAAATTTTATATTGAACTTCTCTTAAAACCAATTTCACTTTTTCTTTTTTCACCAATTTTTTTTTTCTTCGTGTAAGTCGAGTCGTGGGGCTTTACACCCTAGAGGATATAATGCGGTGTCATTGGCCTTGAATTTGCTACTAGCACATGACGCGCTAGGGAGGTTGGACGGGTGTTGCTCGACTATGGCCACGGTACACTTGGGCCATAATACTCAACAACTCCTTTACCAATGCTTTCACACCGGGTCCGGTAGAAATTATTTACAAGTTACCCAATTATACCTCGAGAGCTTTGAGTTATAATTCCCGACAACTTGTAATTAATCCAATACCCTCCAATTTGTGGTTGAGTTGGTGGAAAAAAGGCCTCGGTGCATCCTCGTTTTCACAACTATTTTGATTTTATTGTCCCATTAAGATTGCTTGTTGGTGAATCAAGCGATTAAAAGCATTTTCAACAAGTCCAAGTTCATTTCATAATTTCCGAAGTCGATAAATTTCTTTTTAAACAAAGGTTTGTCAAACACGAATCAGTTCACTCGGTAAAAACTTGTGAGAATCGACTAAAACTGATTTAACAATTTTAAGCATCCAAGATCGAGTTCTAATTTTCTCAAAATATTTTCATTTCGGCCCATTGGTGCAAAAATTAATCATGAGATATCATAACATTCTAAGGTCCTTGAAGAAAAAGTTTGTTTGACTTCAAAACAGTTTCAAGTGTGAGTTTCATCATTTAAAATCTAAATCGAGAGAAACTAGGCATATCAATTCAATTTCCAAACAAAACTAGGCAAAAATCCAATTTTTATGTCTCTGTTCGGACCGGACAAGACTCTGTTCGGACCGAACAGAAGCTGTGAAATTCAAAAATTATCCAAATTTGCAAAAATTTTGAGCAATTTCAATCAAAAGTTCGAATTTTTCTCCTATTTCCTCCCCCCAAACTTAAATCAAGCATTGTCCTCAATGCAATCAATCACAAAGAAAAGTAAATAGGAGGAAAAGAGAACTTAGCCAATTTTTGCTTTCAAACATGTCGTTTTGTTCCTAGTTTGTTTTCTCGAGTTTCAAGATGGCTCTATCAATCTTCAAGTCTTTTGATGCAATCCGTATGAGGTCGTTCGGGGTTAGTTGGTTCGCGTAACCCATGGTGCTCTAGCACGAATTACATCTTCCTTCGTTTGTGCCTCAAGATTTTCCTACAAACAAACAAACAAAAACATCAAATTCTATTTTTGTTATTTTCTATTTTTCAAATTTTTATGGATTTTCTATTTTTTATTTTTTTGTATTTTCTATTTTTAATGACAAAATAAATAAAAGAGAGGAGAGATGAGAAATCCTTGGGTTGCCTCCCAAGAAGCGCTTGTTTTAGGTCCCTAGCTTGACCATCTTTTCATTAAGTCTTGATTGGATCGGACCCGGAGAGCGAGACGGCGAGCGATTTGTCATAGCCCTTGTTGTTGATGTCTTTCATGCGATCCCTTCCCAAGATAGTCTCATCCATGCGAATCGTGGGATCGATGCCTTTCAAATCATCAAGTGAGTACCCCATTGCTCCTTTGTTCACCAACAATTTCTTTGTTTGACCTGTATCTAGCTTGAAATCAGCAATAACAAGGTCCGTTTGACTAAGAGGCGTTGGATGATGCTTGATTTTGACTTTGGGGGTCTCAGTTTGGACCGAAGAAGAACAGTTCGGACCGAACAAGGGGCTGTTTGGACCGAACTTGATCCTGCTCGGACCGAACAGAGTGTCTGTGACCTTTGATTCTTCAAGTTGGACTATTGTTCGGTCCGAACTAGAGGGGGTTCGGTCCGAAGGTCTAGCAATTTGGTCTGGACAGACATTGTTGGGGTCGAGCAGAGCATCATGAGAGTGATCCTTAGGAAATTCTTCGATTTTAGAGACCCATTTGACCATGCAACACTTGTTAATGGGATCAGGGCATTCCAAAGCATGGTCTATTGAGAAACGGAGCTTCTCTCCTCCCACTCTAACCACAATCGTCCCATCTCGAGCATCCATTTTTATACCCGCGGTTCTAAGAAAGGGGCGTCCCAAAATTATAGGCACCTCCTTATCTTCTTCCATGTCTACCACAACAAAATCCCCCGGTATGACAAACTTATCCACTTGGACGGGCACATCTTTGAGAATACCTAATGGTAACCGCATTGAAGAATCGGCGAGTTTCAACGTCATGCGTGTAGGTCTCAACTCGCCAAAACCAATCTTGTCAAACATTGTCTTGGGCATAAGACTCACACTAGCCCCCATATCACACAAGGCTTGCTTAATTGTTGCATTACCAATAGTGCAAGGAAGAGCAAACCTACCCGGATCCTCAAGTTTTGGGGGCATCTTGCTTTTCAAAGCCTCGCTACTCTTGTGTGTTAGGGCCACCGTTTTGAGTTCTTCCATGGACCTCTTGCCTGTGCATAACTCTTTCAAGAATCTTGCAAAGATCGGCACTTGAGCTATGACATCCGTGAATGGAATGTTGACCTTCAATTGCTTGAGAATCTCCCAAAAGGTCCTAAATTGTTCAGCTTCCTTTTTCTTTAAAAGTCGCTGAGGAAATGGGACAGGGGGTCGATAGGTTGATTCAGGTTGCTGCGTTTTCTTCTTCCCCTTGGCTTGGACATCTCCTTGGGCATCATTTTCTCTCTGTTCGGACCAAACAAGGGGCTGTTCGGACCGAACTGGGCATGGTGAGGTCACTTGCTCCAAAACTGGATGTTCGACCTGAACTAGAAGTGGTTCGGTCCGAACTGGAGGTGGTTCGGTCCGAACTGAGGGTCGAACTGTTTCGTTGGTAGGCACGGGCTGATCTTGGTACTCTTTGCTGCTTCGTAGGACATGTATGGCTTTGATCTCTGCACTTGGGTTGACTTGTGGTTGGCTTGGAAGCTTGCCTGGTGGTCGGGAGAAGTGTGCTTCCATCATACGCTCCAAGCGTTGCAAGGTGCTCGCACTTCCCTTAAATTCGTTGATAGTCACCTTCAATTCATCGGTGGTGGCCTTCAATTCATCTAACCCTAAAGCCATAGATTTGTTAATCTTTTCTTGCTCACTCATGAATTCTTGAACAACAATTGGAATTTCTTCCCTTTCGAAATAGGGCTTCTTTTGAAATGATTGGTCTCTATTGTTGTTGTTGAATTGTGCATTCCTATACAAATTTGGCGGGTTATTTTGGTACTTTGAACCATAAGGGGGCCCATTGTGTAGGTAGTTCACTTGGGCCCCTCCGTTACCAATTTTGGCAAGAGGACAATTGATAGATGTGTGTCCTTCCTCGCCGCATGCTCCGCATTGGCTTGAATGGAGATGTGTCCCTTGAGCCGATTGGTAAGCGGCAAGTTCAGCTTCTAGCTCCTCTATTCTCGCCTCTTTAGTCGAAATTTGGTGCACTTGCTGCCTCGAACTACTTGAGTGGCGGGGAATGAGTAGAGGGTACCATGTGTAGTTTCTTGCACAATAATCAAGTAAATCTCGCCCTCGTGCCGTATCAAGTCTTTTGAATGCCCCACCTGAAAGAGAATCAAGATTGATTTTAATATTGTCATAAAGTCCAGTGTAGAATGATTTAAGGAGCATCCATTCTTGAATCCCATGATGTGGACAAGAATTTTCTAAATCCCTAAACCGTTCCCAAGCATCCCTCATTGATTCATTTTGGTTTTGGGCAAAATTATTCAATTCAGCTCTAATTTTATCCGCTCTATCCGAAGGAAAATACCTATCCAAGAAGGTTTGTGCCATTTCATCCCAAGACCTAATTGACCCTTTTTTCAATGTTTTATACCATTTTTGTGCTCGGTCCTTAAGGGTGAAATGAAATAACAATAGCCTAATTGCTTGTTGAGGAACACCATTAAACTTAATTAATCTAGTGCAATCAATAAAAGTTTGTAAGTGAGCATGGGGATCCTCATCGTCGTTCCCATAGAACGGATTTTGTTGCACAAGCACGACGTGGTTGGGGGCGATTTGCATGTTGTTAGCGGCGATGCCTGGAATCACCACCGGTCCGCCCACGTTTCTTGCGCTGGGAACTCCAAACTCCATAAGAGTCCTTTCACGATCTTCCTCATCTTCGTAGTCGGAGTTATGGACGCTTCCCTCGTCTTCTTGAGTCCATCGACGGCGCTCATTGTCAAAATCTCTCCTTTGACCCGTTAGGATGGTCCGATCGGCTGTCAGTCGAGCCTCTCTTTGCTCAAGTTGGAGACGGAGGTTCTCCAATTCTTGTGTGCGCTGTGCAATGGCCTCGGGAGTGAGTGCCTCGGCCATTGTTAGGCTTCCTTCTCTCTGTTCAAGGCTCAGTTCGGTTCGAATTGGTTCTGTTCGGTCCGAACGGAGAGTGGGTTGAGGGGCTGGTGGCTGTTCCGGATCCTCTATCAAGTGTCGGAAGAAGTAGTTTCGAACTTTTGGAGGTGGAGACTTCTTCCTACGTGTCTTGCCTGCCAGTCCTGCAATAAAGAGAGAGAAAAGTAGGTAAAAAGAAAAAATAAAAATCTAGTCTCCAAATACTCAAACAAGTATCCAATATCGACACCGTCCCCGGCAACGGCGCCAATTTGATGAAGGCTTTTAACCTAGGAATCAAATAAATTTATAAACCTAGACCTAACCTCACTAGTCGTCAAAGTTAAGCTTAGGGTCGAACCCACAGGACGGATTAACGATTACTGGACTTGTTTTTTTTATGAAGCTAGACAATAAAATAAGGGTGAAAGTGTTGTAAATAACAATGCAATTAAGAAGATATTTTTGGTTGTTTTTGATTCTAAATAATAAGGTAAACTAAAGTAGGTAGATTTTGGGGTTTTTCAAGTATAATAAGGCGTCTTAGGGGTCAGGATTCACTTAGGTTTAGTCCTCGATTTGCTGGATCGCTCGCTGTCGCGTTAAATAACAACAAATCTAAGCATAGGCCGTCAGTTCGGTCCGAACACGACTTGTTCGGTCCGAACAGAGGCTGGTATGTTGAGTTATGACCATACAACTTGAGTTTTAACTTTATGAAGGGCTCAGATCGGCTATAGCTACATTACCTAATCCTCAACTGTCGTCTTTTGGACTAGAAATTAGTACAGGTCTCTACTTTGCCCACATAGACCAATTAAACCTAAACTTTCGTGTCGGTATTTTAATTAACCTATGTCTTATTTATTTGTTTTCTTAGGGATATCTAAGTTGCCTTTCAGCCAACTTAGAAACTACACCTTTCAGTGCTAGCTAATCTCCTCTTTCGAATCTTCGACTTATCCCAAGTACTTAATTTAATCCTAATTGTTTAACCTAACCTTGTAACTTAACTAAACAGGCCTTTATTTAGAAGTAAATCAGGTCAAAACAAGGGAATTAAACAAGCAATTAAAATACTACTCAATAAATAGATCATAAAGCAAAACATCAAGTCATATCAAGTCATAACATCAAACTAAACCTAAACTACATCCATACCCTAAGACAACATATATTTAGCCTAACATAGTACTAAAACAAACAATAAATAGAGTAGAAATCACAAGATACAAGCCCATGGAAATTAGAGATAAAGACATAGGAAGAATAAACCAAGTTGTCTTTCTATGCTCGATCTTCAATTATCAAAGGCAGTGGGGTGTTGCAACGCGTGTCTCCAACCTTCTCCTTGCTGCCGTCGCCTCAAGAATATGGTTGCATCAATGAAATCAATGGTGGAATCACCTAAGGAAGGTGGAATTGTGTTATGGAGGGTAGAATTCCTTTCCTTCAGGCCTTCGGGCGAATATATAGTGGTCTTCTGGCTTGGAAAGGAGGCTGGGGCGCTATGGCAAGAAGACATACCAAAATATCGAGTTTCCATGCGTGAAGACCCTTCCAAATATGCCATGGCAGCTCTCGGTTCGGTCTGGACAAGTTTTGTTCGGACTGGACAGGGCTAATTTGGGTCAAAACAGCTCAATTCGGACCAAATGACCTCAGTTCGGACCGAACTAGAGCACTTCGGGTCGAACTGGATCTGTTCGGGTCGAACTGAGACTCCATCTTTGAATACATGTGGTATTTTGGTCATATCTCTTTCGTCCGAACTCCGATTTAGGTGATTCAAAAGTCGTTGGAAAGCTTAGGTTGAGCTCTACAATCATGTTGACTCTATTTAGCCATTTGCTTTCCTTAGACTCTCATTTTATGCAATAAACGTGCCTTCGGTCCGAGCGAAACTCCATTCGGTCCGAGTAGTAGCTTTGATGTTGCCTCCAAGTGCTAGGAATGAGTCGTCTAGCGTATGCCAAGTGCCAAAATCCATCTAATATTCGAGAATCCACTAGAAATCATCGAGAAACCTGAAAATAAGAGAAAAGACGACGGTAGAGCCAATCCCTAGAAAATCATAGCAATTTATCAAATAATTGAATGGTTTGAGTATGATTTGAGTGCTAAGTACGGTCCAAAAACCTACAAATAATAACGATATCAGATATCTCAAATATTCCAATTAATTTTCAAATATCTCAATATTTCAATAAGAACAATTTTGAGATTTTGTCAGGAATAAGAGATTAAATATTTAAACAGCTTATCATTAAACATTGCGCCATTAATTTCTGTTAGAACATAGTAAACTGGGTGCAATTAAAATTATTGCTAGTCGATAACTTATTTGACTAAGCAATTCACTCTTGAGACACATAAAGGAGGTGGCTTGAAGTTAAATCAATATGTTATTATGAACATATGTATATATTGGTATAAATAACTTCAACTTATCCTTACTTTATCAAGGAAGGTCACTTGCTATATCCGTTAACGACCATTAAATTAAATAGTAATGTCGTTCGGATTTGCAACTCTTGAAAATCTGATAAATCATACCTTAGTAATTTGTTAGATGATCGAAGGACTTCAATTGTCTTATTGTGTTAGAATGAATACATTATCTCCATTGACTGTCAATAATTTTTAAATCCATACTGGATTGTGAAATTATTCAAAATTAGTTATAGCTATGATAATTCATATTCTTAAATTACAATATATTCACTAGATGAATTATTGTAGATTTATAGAATTAAGCTATAACTATCAACCAATTGGAGATAACAATTTAAAATTAACTTTCCAAGTCTGATGGAAAACTATCCATGACCTTGAGGGTTGTTGTGTAGATAAATTGTTATACCTAAAAGTATTTCTCAATAAAGAGAAATAAAATGCTCAAGAAACGAGTCAAAAATATTCAACACCAATTTCAGTCATATTAATCTCAAGGCGAGTACTTATGCTATATCCTTATTGAATAGCATATGTTTCTTGTTGACTGAAATTATTTGAATATAATGACCTGACTCGAAATTAAGAATTCTTGGTGTGATTTGAGCTAATAGAAAGCTCATGGCTTAAATATTCTGTAATAACATGATTAACGGATATTTTAAGTTAGAATAAGATCAGTCATACTAAAGGAACTATGAATTCTTTAAAGATGAATAAGACTCATGGAAATATATCGATTCTTACAAGAATAATCGACTTTCATTCTTGAAGAAAATTTTAATAATGAAAGTAGAAACTAGAATCGATTATATATTTTATTTTGAGTCGGTAAGAGAGGAGAAACCCATAGTCCAGAAGAAACCTTTGTACTTGGAATAGAGTTCACCAACACTAGATTACCTTGTCCATTTGTTTATTCGGAATGTATATGTTAGAATAAATAGGTAGATACGTCTAGTCAGTAAATAAAATATTACCAAATCTCAAGATCTTGCTTGTAAGAATCAGCAAACTAAATCCAAATTGATCTTAAAAAGAAATATAAATAAATAAATACAAAATTTAAGATACTAATCATACCGAAAAATATACAGAAAGCAACTACTATGAAATTCAACAGTTAATAAGGACACTAAAATATCCGTGTACGAAGATTGAAATCTGTATTGGCTGGTCACCGATATTGATATTAATCTTTTATATATTAAGTATTACTTTGCTTCCTTGACTGACCATCAAGAAAGTTAAAGTCATACTTTGATATATGTGTACCAACAACCAAGAGGTAAAAACAATTACTAAGCAGAACCAAAATAATAAAGAGAATATGGTGGAACGATACTTAAACAAGTTAAAACATGATGAAACTAATCTCAAATATATATTAAACTTAACTCCTTTGAAATTTCGAGGACGAAATTTTTTTTTAAGGGGGGTGGAATGTAACATAGTAGAAATACCAGATCCAGTTTAATTATAACAATTAGATTAATTTTAAAAATAATATTAAGATAAACAAAATTTTAAAACTAATAATCTCAAATGATTAATTAAATTGTAACAGTAAAACTCACTCGAAATCGAAATCTTTTAATCTGTGTAGTTTCTAAAAATCATCTACATGATTCTAGCAAAATCAAAGTTTAATTAATAATGAAATTTAATATCAGATTAATTGAATTTGAATGAAAACAATTCATTAAATAACTCTATAAGAGTTGCAGCACCCTTGGCCATAGAGTGTCTGCCACAGAAGATCAAATGGGTGAATTTTTAGTAAAAATCAGAAAATCACCGTGGCACCATCTCCTTTCTCTCTCCTTTTCCCTTCTCTTTGTTCGCTCCGTCCGATTCTTTCTCATCTCTCGTCTTCTCCGACGAGAAATTCCTCTCGAGAAATTGGGGCGGATGAATTGTGGCTAACCAAACCCACCATGCCACAGCCTAGCACCTCCGATTGGCTGCCCTCTTGTTCTTATCCACGAGAGAGGTGGATAAGTGTTGAAGCTTTGACCCTTGAGGAGATTCGTGCTGTGGAGATCCCTGCCGTGAACCCCTCTCTCTTTTCCTCTCTTGCTGCTCCACCTATAAATACCTTACTCGAACTCCATTGGGACCTTGGCTGGGAGGTTAGGGTTCCACCGAAAGTAAAGGAAAGAGGAAAAAGGGAAAGAGAGGGAGAGGACGACAGTAGGAGATCTCATGTATATCCCTCTCCTCTGAGTTAGGATTCGATTTGAATTCTGAGATTTTTGATTTTGAATTGGGATGAAACCTGGTTTGGGAAATTTGAATGTTAAGTGTTAATTGATGCTGTGTTGACCTTGAACAATGAAATTGATAGTCTGATGACCCCAAATTTTGGATTTTTAATGCTTAAAACCCTAACTGTTGTGAGTTCTAGCTGTGTTAACTGTTGTTAAGTCAAATTGTTTAAGTTTGAGGTTGTTTTCGTGGTTGGGCACTGACGGAGACTTTGTGAGGCCTTGCGATGGGAATTAAGGCTTGGTACCAGTCTCTGGTACACTCGATGTACCACTGGTACATACTGGTACGCTGTGACGTTGAGTCAGGGACTAAAATATGAGAAAAAAAGGACCTGTTTGTAATTTATGGGGGCCTCTTTGTGAAGAAAAGGACTTGGTTGTGAATAAAATGAATTTAGGGGCCTCTGGATAAAAGCTACAGTCCTTACGGGTCGGATCCAGACCCTCCTTAGTGGATCTAAGTCGGACCCGTTAAGTTTGGCTCAGGTCAACTGGGTCAGGTTGACCTGACTTAGCCACGTTTGATTATGGACCTTAATGGGCTGACTTTTGGGCTTCGGCCGAAATAAAAGGAAAATTATGCTGGCCCAGTACAGAAATTTGATTTTGGGCTATTAATCTCGGCCCAGTGCAGAAATTTGGACTTAAATTTAATCTTAAACTTAATCAAAGATTAAGTTAATTAACTAGTATGCTTAGTAATTAATTGTAGGAAAGGCCGTTAGCAATAACTGGGTATTCCTTTAATTAAGTGGGATTCGATTTTATTTTTTCGGGAGATGATGAGAATAGTTCGAGTGAGTCAAGAACAGATACAATGACAATCAAATCACCGACTTTCTGATCTCAAACAAACCAATCAAATAATTTCGATTTTTAATTTTCTATCTCCAATTGTTTTCTTGATTTTGGATTATAATTTTCTGATTTAAATTCTCGAAATAACAAATAGCTAAATAATTTAATAAATATTAAGCAATGCAAATTAATTAATTAAGTATTAATGAAATAAATCAAATATTGCACAACTAAATGAATGTTGGAGAAATACTATATAATAAATAAGTGAATATTTTCATTTTAAAATATAATTCATGATTTATATAATAAAAAAAATAAATATAAACTCTTAATGACTGGAAAGTCAAAACCAATTATTAATAATAAGACAAAATATTTAGTAATATATTTTAAAACAGAATCCTCTAAATAAATAATCTGAATCTAACTATCCAAATCTCAACCAGTCTGGTTAACTTAGGCCGTCAGTATGGTAACCCAAGAACCGCCAATAATTAGGTTATTTAGGTTACTTTAAGTATGTAACGGTTAGTAAGAAAGTCACTTGTTTTATTAGGGAACCGAACTAGAATTACTTGACACGTGACTATCAAGCCTAGCAAACCGTTAAGGGAAAGAACCCAAGTATAATGGTCGTCAAGCATCCGAATCATCACGAGATATCGAGAAACTACGTTTATGCTTTCTACTATCCAAGTGCGGAATTACGTTGGATTTTTGTTAAAGTTTAAGTAATTAATAAAATATGTTTTATTCATATGCATATTGAAAATTCGTTTGCCTGCATGATCGTATTCAAGCATTTTAAATGATAGTGCCCAATTATTGATGAAACTGCATTTTGAAAGGCATGTTCTCCGTTTTGAGAAATTTGATAAGTAACAGTCAGATATTTGGAAATGCCGTTGCTATTGATAAATCCGACTTATGAATGATCTGACTGAAAGGAATGAAAAGATGTGAATGAATAATTGAGATATGATGTGATGGATATGTGTGATTGGATATGTTTGTATCACTTCGGCCAGTTCGGTAGCGCTATGCGGATTTGGAACTCCCTTTTGCTTGCCCAGGGTTAGAGATGAGTCTCTTTTGCCTGCCCTCGGGTTAGGGAGAGGTCTCCTTTTGCCTGCCCAACCGGTTGGGTTAGGAGTCCTGAGTGAAAATGATTATGATTATGAAATTATGTTAATGACATGTGGATTTGGAATCCCCTTTTGCCTGCCCTCGGGTTAGGGGAAGATTTGTGATTTGTTCAGATTTATGATATGCTCAATTCTGCCATGTTCGGACCCCTGACACGCTCAGTTTCCTATCATATCCAGACATGTGTTGTCTGTGATGGGATTCGTGCCACGTGTTCAGTTCCGACATGTATATGACTTTTGTCATAGTCAGATTTTGTGATTTCCGTCCAATTTCAATTATGGTCATATGTTGGATATCATGATTTAAACGAAGAATTGCAATTGATATCATTTAAGTTAACACATGCATGCCTTGTTTATATTAAATGCATATAATGTTTTTACAATCATATGTTTAATCAATAAATTTTTTATTCATGGGTATTATTTCTAGAACTTGGATTTTAGCTTAAATCCACGTACTGGAACTAAAACCCGCACTGAGAATTTATTTCTCATTCCGTGCTTTTGCATGTTTTCCACAATGGATGTGGGTTCCAGGTTGCAGAGACGGGCTCGATCAAGTCAAGCGAAGTTAAGCCAAAATTTGTCTTGCCATGATGACTCAATGAGTCATAGGAGACAACGTGGTAGATCATGGTAAGCTGGAACTTAACCCTCGTAATTAGTAAAGAAATGCCTTGCGGGTGCACAGAGATTGTGTATTCGCGGCGGGGATTGTCAAGCCCTATGTGTCGGGGTGTGACAGTCTCTTTGGTGGTATCAGAGCATGGTTTTAAGCCTTAACCAGACCTATAATACACGAGTGTGGGTAGCAGCTGGGATAATTAATGGTATATACATATATATTTAAATAATAAGTAATTTATAAAATTAATTTGAGATATGATGCTGTAAATAAACCGACAAGCAGTAATGTGTTCATAGGTAAACATTATGATATGTATAAGTTATATAGATACGAATTAAAATAGAAACTATATTCTTCCAAATCTACTTAAAATTTTAATATAGACAAGTAACACTATGTAAACGTCGAAATTAGTAGAATAAAAATATTGTGGTTTTGCTTAATTAAGGGAGATTATGTTCCTTAATTAACTCTAATAGTACATAATACATTATCCTATTTGAACTTAATTACATGGCATGATTTATATTATATATATATAATAATATAATTATGTGGTAATATGATATTCATAAAATAGGTAGATAATATATAAATGGAAATACAATCATGTAGGATGCATATATATATAATTATAAATGATTGCAAATTAAACTAGAAAAAAAATATTATATACCTGTTATTCTTAGAAAATGAACTCTCTCTAGTTAATTAGGTAATTAATTAGATTTGAAAACTTCCTTAAAATATTTTGATAATGAATACTTGCTATTTTATTTTTCCTCGATTAGAACTATTTAGATAATTAATATAATGTATATATACTACTATAATTTGGAAATAAGAGAAATATGTTATTGATAATTTAAGTTTTGATATAAACTTAACCTTATTTGTTATTAAAAACGATAGTACGTAGATAAACGAATTTTAGATGACGCTACTTCAAAGACGACTCGGCTATACAACAACTACCAGTGTTGAACCTGCAAAAAGAAAGTATGTACCAAAATAGTTATGGTACAATTATAATAAGTTGCCTTGTCCGTAACTCTAATATAATTACTTGAATAATGTTTTATTTCGGGTATGGAAGTAAGGACAAAAGAGCTGAAGACTGTTCCAAAATAAATTCAATATGGGACTTTGACAAGCTCAATGAGGCAAACGTTATGGGAAAATACGCCCCCTGATGTAAGAGTGAGATGTAATCCTATAATAATAACTTGAAAAAAATTAGGAGGATGTATCCCAAAATAACCTCTGGATGTTAGTGAAAATTCATTCTACCTATTATTCTATGAGATGATCTTTTTGTCCTTAGACATCTGCATTAAGTCATCTTATAGTTACGAGTACTCAATGAATGTACTTGTATAAAATAAAGTAGGTTAGAATTTTAACCGGAGGACTCGTTAATAGCTTATAAACTATGGACTTTGCTAAACAACTGGATAACCCAAATGTATGGCAACTATAGGAAGTGCAATTTAACCTTCCTAAATAATTTCATCTGTACTTCGAATGTCGAGTATATGATGATTAAGTCCTTAAGCTATTAACATTTAAAGCAATTAACTTGTTAAGATACAGGTTATAATGCTTGTTTAATGATAAGTTGATATCTCAAATATTCCAATTAATTTTCAAATATCTCAATATTTCAATAAGAACAATTTTGAGATTTTGTCAGGAATAAGAGATTAAATATTTAAACAGCTTATCATTAAACATTGCGCCATTAATTTCTGTTAGAACATAGTAAACTGGGTGCAATTAAAATTATTGCTAGTCGATAACTTATTTGACTAAGCAATTCACTCTTGAGACACATAAAGGAGGTGGCTTGAAGTTAAATCAATATGTTATTATGAACATATGTATATATTGGTATAAATAACTTCAACTTATCCTTACTTTATCAAGGAAGGTCACTTGCTATATCCGTTAACGACCATTAAATTAAATAGTAATGTCGTTCGGATTTGCAACTCTTGAAAATCTGATAAATCATACCTTAGTAATTTGTTAGATGATCGAAGGACTTCAATTGTCTTATTGTGTTAGAATGAATACATTATCTCCATTGACTGTCAATAATTTTTAAATCCATACTGGATTGTGAAATTATTCAAAATTAGTTATAGCTATGATAATTCATATTCTTAAATTACAATATATTCACTAGATGAATTATTGTAGATTTATAGAATTAAGCTATAACTATCAACCAATTGGAGATAACAATTTAAAATTAACTTTCCAAGTCTGATGGAAAGCTATCCATGACCTTGAGGGTTGTTGTGTAGATAAATTGTTATACCTAAAAGTATTTCTCAATAAAGAGAAATAAAATGCTCAAGAAACGAGTCAAAAATATTCAACACCAATTTCAGTCATATTAATCTCAAGGCGAGTACTTATGCTATATCCTTATTGAATAGCATATGTTTCTTGTTGACTGAAATTATTTGAATATAATGACCTGACTCGAAATTAAGAATTCTTGGTGTGATTTGAGCTAATAGAAAGCTCATGGCTTAAATATTCTGTAATAACATGATTAACGGATATTTTAAGTTAGAATAAGATCAGTCATACTAAAGGAACTATGAATTCTTTAAAGATGAATAAGACTCATGGAAATATATCGATTCTTACAAGAATAATCGACTTTCATTCTTGAAGAAAATTTTAATAATGAAAGTAGAAACTAGAATCGATTATATATTTTATTTTGAGTCGGTAAGAGAGGAGAAACCCATAGTCCAGAAGAAACCTTTGTACTTGGAATAGAGTTCACCAACACTAGATTACCTTGTCCATTTGTTTATTCGGAATGTATATGTTAGAATAAATAGGTAGATACGTCTAGTCAGTAAATAAAATATTACCAAATCTCAAGATCTTGCTTGTAAGAATCAGCAAACTAAATCCAAATTGATCTTAAAAAGAAATATAAATAAATAAATACAAAATTTAAGATACTAATCATACCGAAAAATATACAGAAAGCAACTACTATGAAATTCAACAGTTAATAAGGACACTAAAATATCCGTGTACGAAGATTGAAATCTGTATTGGCTGGTCACCGATATTGATATTAATCTTTTATATATTAAGTATTACTTTGCTTCCTTGACTGACCATCAAAAAAGTTAAAGTCATACTTTGATATATGTGTACCAACAACCAAGAGGTAAAAACAATTACTAAGCAGAACCAAAATAATAAAGAGAATATGGTGGAACGATACTTAAACAAGTTAAAACATGATGAAACTAATCCCAAATATATATTAAACTTAACTCCTTTGAAATTTCGAGGACGAAATTTTTTTTTAAGGGGGGTGGAATGTAACATAGTAGAAATACCAGATCCAGTTTAATTATAACAATTAGATTAATTTTAAAAATAATATTAAGATAAACAAAATTTTAAAACTAATAATCTCAAATGATTAATTAAATTGTAACAGTAAAACTCACTCGAAATCGAAATCTTTTAATCTGTGTAGTTTCTAAAAATCATCTACATGATTCTAGCAAAATCAAAGTTTAATTAATAATGAAATTTAATATCAGATTAATTGAATTTGAATGAAAACAATTCATTAAATAACTCTATAAGAGTTGCAGCACCCTTGGCCATAGAGTGTCTGCCACAGAAGATCAAATGGGTGAATTTTTAGTAAAAATCAGAAAATCACCGTGGCACCATCTCCTTTCTCTCTCCTTTTCCCTTCTCTTTGTTCGCTCCGCCCGATTCTTTCTCATCTCTCGTCTTCTCCGACGAGAAATTCCTCTCGAGAAATTGGGGCGGATGAATTGTGGCTAACCAAACCCACCATGCCACAGCCTAGCACCTCCGATTGGCTGCCCTCTTGTTCTTATCCACGAGAGAGGTGGATAAGTGTTGAAGCTTTGACCCTTGAGGAGATTCGTGCTGTGGAGATCCCTGCCGTGAACCCCTCTCTCTTTTCCTCTCTTGCTGCTCCACCTATAAATACCTTACTCGAACTCCATTGGGACCTTGGCTGGGAGGTTAGGGTTCCACCGAAAGTAAAGGAAAGAGGAAAAAGGGAAAGAGAGGGAGAGGACGACAGTAGGAGATCTCAGGTATATCCCTCTCCTCTGAGTTAGGATTCGATTTGAATTCTGAGATTTTCGATTTTGAATTGGGATGAAACCTGGTTTGGGAAATTTGAATGTTAAGTGTTAATTGATGCTGTGTTGACCTTGAACAATGAAATTGATAGTCTGATGACCCCAAATTTTGGATTTTTAATGCTTAAAACCCTAACTGTTGTGAGTTCTAGCTGTGTTAACTGTTGTTAAGTCAAATTGTTTAAGTTTGAGGTTGTTTTCGTGGTTGGGCACTGACGGAGACTTTGTGAGGCCTTGCGATGGGAATTAAGGCTTGGTACCAGTCTCTGGTACACTCGATGTACCACTGGTACATACTGGTACGCTGTGACGTTGAGTCAGGGACTAAAATGTGAGAAAAAAAGGACCTGTTTGTAATTTCTGGGGGCCTCTTTGTGAAGAAAAGGACTTGGTTGTGAATAAAATGAATTCAGGGGCCTCTGGATAAAAGCTACAGTCCTTACGGGTCGGATCCAGACCCTCCTTAGTGGATCTAAGTCGGACCCGTTAAGTTTGGCTCAGGTCAACTGGGTCAGGTTGACCTGACTTAGCCACGTTTGATTATGGGCCTTAATGGGCTGACTTTTGGGCTTCGGCCGAAATAAAAGGAAAATTATGCTGGCCCAGTACAGAAATTTGATTTTGGGCTATTAATCTCGGCCCAGTGCAGAAATTTGGACTTAAATTTAATCTTAAACTTAATCAAAGATTAAGTTAATTAACTAGTATGCTTAGTAATTAATTGTAGGAAAGGCCGTTAGCAATAACTGGGTATTCCTTTAATTAAGTGGGATTCGATTTTATTTTTTCGGGAGATGATGAAAATAGTTCGAGTGAGTCAAGAACAGATACAATGACAATCAAATCACCGACTTTCTGATCTCAAACAAACCAATCAAATAATTTCGATTTTTAATTTTCTATCTCCAATTGTTTTCTTGATTTTGGATTATAATTTTCTGATTTAAATTCTCGAAATAACAAATAGCTAAATAATTTAATAAATATTAAGCATTGCAAATTAATTAATTAAGTATTAATGAAATAAATCAAATATTGCACAACTAAATGAATGTTGGAGAAATACTATATAATAAATAAGTGAATATTTTCATTTTAAAATATAATTCATGATTTATATAATAAAAAAAATAAATATAAACTCTTAATGACTGGAAAGTCAAAACCAATTATTAATAATAAGACAAAATATTTAGTAATATATTTTAAAACAGAATCCTCTAAATAAATAATCTGAATCTAACTATCCAAATCTCAACCAGTCTGGTTAACTTAGGCCGTCAGTATGGTAACCCAAGAACCGCCAATAATTAGGTTATTTAGGTTACTTTAAGTATGTAACGGTTAGTAAGAAAGTCACTTGTTTTATTAGGGAACCGAACTAGAATTACTTGACACGTGACTATCAAGCCTAGCAAACCGTTAAGGGAAAGAACCCAAGTATAATGGTCGTCAAGCATCCGAATCATCACGAGATATCGAGAAACTACGTTTATGCTTTCTACTATCCAGGTGCGGAATTACGTTGGATTTTTGTTAAAGTTTAAGTAATTAATAAAATATGTTTTATTCATATGCATATTGAAAATTCGTTTGCCTGCATGATCGTATTCAAGCATTTTAAATGATAGTGCCCAATTATTGATGAAACTGCATTTTGAAAGGCATGTTCTCCGTTTTGAGAAATTTGATAAGTAACAATCAGATATTTGGAAATGCCGTTGCTATTGATAAATCCGACTTATGAATGATCTGACTGAAAGGAATGAAAAGATGTGAATGAATAATTGAGATATGATGTGATGGATATGTGTGATTGGATATGTTTGTATCACTCTCCGGAGTCGGTTGGCCCCCGACTTCGGCCAGTTCGGTAGCGCTATGCGGATTTGGAACTCCCTTTTGCTTGCCCAGGGTTAGAGATGAGTCTCTTTTGCCTGCCCTCGGGTTAGGGAGAGGTCTCCTTTTGCCTGCCCAACCGGTTGGGTTAGGAGTCCTGAGTGAAAATGATTATGATTATGAAATTATGTTAATGACATGTGGATTTGGAATCCCCTTTTGCCTGCCCTCGGGTTAGGGGAAGATTTGTGATTTGTTCAGATTTATGATATGCTCAATTCTGCCATGTTCGGACCCCTGACACGCTCAGTTTCCTATCATATCCAGACATGTGTTGTCTGTGATGGGATTCGTGCCACGTGTTCAGTTCCGACATGTATATGACTTTTGTCATAGTCAGATTTTGTGATTTCCGTCCAATTTCAATTATGGTCATATGTTGGATATCATGATTTAAACGAAGAATTGCAATTGATATCATTTAAGTTAACACATGCATGCCTTGTTTATATTAAATGCATATAATGTTTTTACAATCATATGTTTAATCAATAAATTTTTTATTCATGGGTATTATTTCTAGAACTTGGATTTTAGCTTAAATCCACGTACTGGAACTAAAACCCGCACTGAGAATTTATTTCTCATTCCGTGCTTTTGCATGTTTTCCACAATGGATGTGGGTTCCAGGTTGCAGAGACGGGCTCGATCAAGTCAAGCGAAGTTAAGCCAAAATTTGTCTTGCCATGATGACTCAATGAGTCATAGGAGACAACGTGGTAGATCATGGTAAGTTGGAACTTAACCCTCGTAATTAGTAAAGAAATGCCTTGCGGGTTCACAGAGATTGTGTATTCGCGGCGGGGATTGTCAAGCCCTATGTGTCGGGGTGTGACAATACATTGTAATTACGCATGTGAATTGCGAATAAATATATTCTGAGCGTCGTTTGAGCATTTCAATCATTTCAGGATACAATCTAAGCAACTTGAACACAATAATCTACATTTAAACTCTTTATACTGTAATGAATATGATTCATATGTTATTTATTCAAAAAGATTTGTTTATATAAGATAATTACGCATATAAATTGCAAATAATGAAATTCTGATTATCGTTTGAGCATTTCAATCATTTTTGTATTCATTATAGATCATTTGATCATAATAATATACATTTAAACTCTTTATACTGTCTAGAATATGATTCATATGTTATTTATTAATAAATATTGGATTATACACGGTAAATACACATATAAAGTGCAAATAAATATATTCTGAGCATTCTTTTTGCATTTCAATCATTTTCAGGATCCATTCTGAGTAATTTGATCACAATAATCTACATTTAAATTCTTTATACTGTCTGGAATATCATTCATATGTTATTTATTCAAAAAGATTGGATTATACAAGATAATTACGCATATGAATTTGAAATAATGAAATTCTGATCATCGTTTGAGCATTTCAATCATTTTTGTATTAAATATAAATCATTTGATCATAATAATATACATTTAAACTCTTATACTGTCTAGAATATGATTCATATATTTTTTTATACAAGAAGATTGGATTATACATGGTAATTAAGCATATAAAGTGCAAATATTGCAACTCTAAGCACCGTTTGAGCATTTCAATCATTTCAGAATTCATTCTAAGTCATTTGATCGCAACATTCTAGTTTTAAATTCAATATAATGTCTATAATATGATGAATATGTTATTTATTCAAATTGATTGGATTATACAAGGTAATTACGCATATAAATTGCAAATAATGAAATTCTGATCATCGTTTGAGCATTTCAATCGTTTTTGTATTTATTATAATTCATTTGATCATTATAATCTACATTTAAACTTTTTGTACTGTCTAGAATATGATCCGTATGTTATTTATTCATAAATATTGGATTATACAAGGTAATTACGCATATAATGTCCCATGGGTTCATTCTTAGACTTTTGATCGCAATAATCTACATTTCAACTCAATATAATGTCTAGAACATGATTCATATGTTATTTATTCAAATTGATTGGGTTTATACATGGTAATTACACATATAAATTCCAAATACTGCAATTCTGAGCATCGTTTGAGCATTTCAATCGTTTCAGGATCCATTCTAAGTCGTTTGATCACAATAATCTATATTTAAACTCTTTGTGCTGTATAGAATATGATTCATATGTTATTTCTTCAAAAATATTGGATTATACATGGTAATTACGCATATAAAGTGTAAATAAATATATTCCGAGCATCGTTTGAGAATTTCAATCGTTTCAGGATCCATTCTAAGTCATTTGATCACTATAATCTACATTTTAATTCTTTATATTGTTTAGAATATGATTCATATGTTATTTATTCAAAAAGATTAGATTATACAAGATAATTAAGCATATAATTTTCAAATAATGAAATTCTGATCATCGTTTGAGCATTTCAATCGTTTCTGGATTCATTCTAAGTTATTTGATCATAATAATCTACATTTAAACTCTTATACTGTCTAGAATATTATTCATATGTTATTTATTTAAAAAGGTTGGATTATGCATGGTAATTACGCATATAAAGTGTAAATAATGCAATTTTGAGCACCGTTTAAACATTTTAATCGTTTTTGGAGTCATTCTATGTCATTTTATCACAATGATCTATATTTAAACTCATTATAACGTATAAAATATGATTCATATATCATTTATTCAAATTGATTGGATTACACATGATAATTACGCGTAAAAAGTGTAAATAATGCAATTCTAAGCACCGCTGAAGCATTTCAATAGTTTCTGGAGTCATTCTACGTCATTTTATCACAATAATCTATATTTATACTCATTATAACGTCTAGAATATGATTCATATGTTATTTAAACTCTTATTTTTTATGTATATTAATTGTATATAATTAACTTATAATTTGTAATTAAGCATTGGTAAGCCGTGCGGATGCAAAGGTATCTACGGCGGGCACTCCGTCGTACACCGTCCAGTTATGATATCTGACGGGGTGTCACAATGGGAATCAAATCAATCAATGATTTGGGATCATTGTAATTGTCTTACGAGAATATGGATTATGAAATGATGAAATCATGTTTTCTATCTTTTTTTTTTGTGTTATTAACTTACTATTGATGTCAGAATTACAAATAGTTGTCGTTAGCTGTAAATGCAACTTGAGTCCAGCACTCTAGCTCACAGCCTCACAGTCATGAGGTATATATGCAATTCAAGCTTTGTCTATGGGGCTGTCAGCCTGTCAATGGTACCCTTTTAATCGTTTATCATACCCGTATCGTATTCAATAAGACGGGTATGGGTAAAATTTTATTTTCATTAAGTTATCGGGTATGGGTATGGATAAAAAAAAAATTTCGTTAATTTATTGAGTAAGGGTATGGGTAAGGTTATTTCGTATTCGTTAATTACCCGTAACGTTAATCTTTATCATAACCAAAAAATATAATTGTAAGATTCAATTAATACGTTAATAACAAACTAAAATCCGAAAGATATATTTGTGACAATTGACATGAGAAGATATAGTAAGATTTTATTATATTTAAAGTATTATTCAATGTTGCACTTTATTAATATATTTATCTTATAATATTTATTTATCTGTATTGTGTAATATTTTTTCATTGAGTTATTAAGATTATTACCCATTTCTACTGTTATCCTACCCTTACCGTTAATTCTTAACAGTAAGGGTACGGGTAAAATCAAATTTTAACGGGTAAGGATAGGATATGGGTAAAATTTTTTTTAATGGGTACGGATATGAAAATTGTGTCTACCGTATCGTACCCTATCTATTGACCAATTCACATCCTCTACCAACCTTAAAAGGTTGGTATAGTGCCGACCTCTGATCTGAACCGTTAGATATAATTTCAACGGTTAAGGGAGCCCCGTGCATGTAACTAGATTGATAGGCCCGAAAAATATTTAACCGTCGAGATTAGATCTAACGGCTCGGATCAAATATTGGCACTCTACCAACCTCAAAAGGTTGGCCGAGGATACGGACCCCCATTTGACCACGAGTTTCATCAGAGAAAATATGCACAACAAAGGTTGGCATGTAGACAGAATCTATGTGCTATGTCAGAATGATACTGAATCAACTCTGCACCTTTTTGCGCTTTGCCCTTTCGCAATCAATGTATGGGATGGCCTCCTTCAACCAGGAGCTAAACTGGTCTGCCAGGATGAGTTATGGAAATTCTGGTTTTGTAAATTGTAACACGAAGCTCTTGAACTCTACATACAAGGACAACTGGGACACGGTCTGGATGGCTGGCATGTGGAATATTTGAAAGATGCGGAATGCATGTATTTTCAGAGATGAGGGTATAACTGTCCAGTCAACAGTTCGTAGAATTATCCAGGATACTGGCCTGGATTGAAAATTGTTAATAGACACTGATAGCACTGGGTTGCTAGTTTAGTCGTAGTTTGTTGTAAATAGAATAATTAGTGGTCTTCTTTTATTTTCTTTTTTTAACTTGTACGAAACTTTTTTCGTTCAATGAATTGTAGGAGAGATCCTACCTTCAAAAAAAAAAAAAAGTTCACGAGTTGAGACTTGAGAGGTCCTGAATTATAATTTGTTTGTTCGGTTTTTATTTTCGATCTGTTTACCGAACCGAATCAAATTTAGCTCGTAGTTAATACGAATCAAATACAGTCGGGAACTTTTTACTCGAAACCCATAACAAAACGAATCGACTTAGTTCGAAATAAATTCAAATCGAATTCGAATATGGTGACCGGTGCTTAAACTCAAACTTTTTGAAACTTCCGACTTGTTCCACAAATGGGGAGGTGCTTTGGCACGCCAAAATTCACTGGCAAGTGGGACCATTCCATTTAATATATCTTGAGACATATGCCCCGCCAAAATTATAAAGAAATAAGCTGTAATTAATTTTTGTTATTTTCTCCCAGCAATTATATCGCGAAAAACGTGCCTATAGTTGAATTATCTCTAAATTCACATGCCATACTTCTCTATTCCTTCAGAAAATTATGATTTATGAAGAAAACATTCTAATTAAATGTGCACTTTCTATTGCTATAATTCGCATTGTCCTAATTAATTGGTTCTTGCCTTCTTGGTCACGACAAATAACGCGTGTATATCATAATACCATAAGTATGGCCTGCCAGGTTGCCATTCCGTTTTATGAAAATGGAAACTGCGACCAGGTGCACAATGCCATTCCTTTTTATGATTAATATTTGATATCAATCCATTGATCTATTTCCAAATTAAATACCAGAGGCTCTCTAATTAATTTCATAGTTTCACTTCGCCTCAAGACTATTTCGTATATCTCCGTAATATTTCCTTGAAGAGGCGCGCCAATTAGATCAATCAATCAAAGATATAATTTAATATCTTTCTGCCAATGAAATATATATGGTAAGTTCTCATTAAATCCATCTATAAATACCCCCGTTTCCCTCACAATTTCAGCAGCCATCACGTTCTATAATCTAAACCTAAAAATTAAAGTGAGAAAATCTACTAGTTTGCCCTCAAGTCGGCTTAGCTTCGGTGATCTGTTGTGAAGAAACAAGCAATATATGTTACAAGCCCTTTAGTTGTTGATTCTTACCCTTCAACTAGGTATTGCAACTATATATTCTTATTTAATTTCCGGACAAGTATCATTTTTGTGTTCATTGTTTTTTTTTTTCTTTCAGTTTATTCGCACTATTTTTAAATTTAATTGGGACTTATTTCGTAGCAAGTGGCTAGGTTGTGCACAACTTTTTTTCTTTCAGTGACACGGAAATTCAATGCCCTTTTGATAACATGCACTTGCTTTTTCTTTCAACAAGGGCATCTTAATATATATAAATAAAATAAAATTGCAACAAACATAGCTTCATAACATGAGACGTCCTGGATGGGCCGCTCGCTCCACTGTAGGCTGCACTATACCGATCTTGTTATTGTAGTTTGGGGCAGATACTTTTTATATAGAGATACTGGTATTTATTTGTATATTTTGTCATAAACTTTTACTCTTAAATAAAGTACCATAATTGTTGTGAGAAATTTTTTGTAAAAAATTTGTAAATCAGAACACTTACTTTTTATTAAATTTATTTATTTTAGCTAGCTACTGTATTAGTCTGTTAATTCAAGGATAACTAATTGGCCTTGCATTTTGCAGGATTGAACAGATTTTTGCCATAGCATCTGATAAGTGTCGTCATATTGAAAATCAGAGTTTATTTCCCGGTAATTGTTGCTCTTTTATCTCTTTAATTAGCATCATAAAATATTGTTAATGAACCGTTTCCTTCTTTCAGATTTAAATAATTCTTCCGCATTAATTATTGTACAAAACATATGTCAAAATTCAGTATGTAGAAATTTATTTATTTGTTTATATTATATTTAGGACCATGCAAGTCTGGCTTATTTTTCTTCAAATTCTGTTCTTTTAAATTTATTTTAGCATCTTTTAATTTATACTTAATCATTTCTTACTAAATGTCTAATGAATATATAAATTGTATATAATATGATAATAAAGATAGGACAAAGAATGAAATTAGATAGAATGACAGCTCTTGTTATATTCATTAACTTTTTTTTCCCTCTGGTACTCTTATCTATTTTTTTTTATATCTTTGTTTCTTGATCTGTTGTAATCCACGACAGTACTGCACTTGCATTGACAACTCAAAATTTCTCATGTTTAACTCTTAACACTCGTAGCAATCTAGCAATAAACCTTGGTATGTACCTTTCAAATTCCAAATCTGGAAGCAGGTGCAAAGATTTCGGTACATGGAGCCAATTAGCCAAATGTTTCGTCAGAGCTGTTCCAACTGGTGCGAGGAAACCTCTATAATTATTACATAGTTACACATTCTTATATCGAGTATCAAATGTTATAGACTATTTCAGTAGTAAAGCTTTGGACTTGTCTGATCAAAATGAAAGTTCTGACTCAAAATATGGTTTTGAATTTGAAATCTAAGCTAAATGATATATTGTTCATGATTAATTTTTTAAAACTTTATGAAATAAAATCAACCAATAAGAAATTTTCAAGCGACGAGAAAATTGAAAATTCGAAGCAACAAAAAAAAAAACGTAATGTGACAAAAGGGTAGTTGCCATGCGCGTCATCCTCTACTATATCAATACTGTGATATATCAATTACTGTGATATATCAATTTTTCTCCAGGATAAGATTCAATCATATGTCGGTTGAGTCTGTCGACATTCTTGGTGGAGAGAATTGTTCGAGAATCAATGTAATCTGTTCTATGACTATTTTCATTTAGAGAGGGGAATACTATTTCAATTAGTTCATTTACTGATTCTTCCTCTGTAGTGTATGAGATTATCATCTCATCAGGGATGCGTATGAAGTCATTCCTAATCGAGGGCTCAGTTACATTGCCGACATAAAGTAGGGACTGAGCGAACCATGGATCATACGAAGCTCTCATGTTTCTAGTCAGCTTTCTATTTTTAATGTGACATGGGTCATCACATCGACGATCTGAGCTTTGATCCCACATCTAACCATAGGAAGAACTTGTCTGAAATCATATTATAATTATTCTCATAATATGATTTCAGATAAATTCTACCTGTGGTTAGACGTGGGACCAAAGTTTAGATCGTAGATGCGACACTGCCCATGTCACATTAAGAAGAGAAAAATGACTAGAAACATGAGAGCTTCGAGTGATCCATGGTTCGCTCAGCGATGAAACTGAGCCCTAGATTGGGAATGACTTCATACGCATTCCTGATGAGATGATAATCCCATACACTACAAAGGAAGAAGAATTGGTAAATGAACTAATTGAGAAGGTATTACCCTCTCTCAATGAAAATGACCATAGAATAAATTACATTGCTTTTTGGGCAATTCTCTCCACAAAAAGTGAGTATGTCGACGGACTCAACCGATATATGATTGAGTTTTATCCTGGAGAAGAATTGATATATCACAGTAATTGATATATCACAGTATTGATACAGCAGAGAGAATGACGTGCATGGCAATAATTCTATTACGTAATCTGGATCTTGCAAACTAAAAGAAATATATAGAGATGAATAAGAAAATGAAATATTCATTCTAGAACAAAATTTTTCCGCATGTTAAAGTCTGTCCACTAGGCACGTTTACTTACGTTAAAAGACAATGAATGGAGATATATCTATTAAGTACGTCTGTCGGAAGTGGAGATGTCCATTGAAATCTTGTGCGCCGTGTCAGTCCGGATTCTCTGCTGAAGTGCGTATGGAAATGAAGATCTATCCAATAAAAGGGCCCCATTCTAAATGGTGGGTTCCGGACGTCAGAGATACAACCTTCTCTTAACACTACCTGTCTCTTCGTTCTCTAATCTCAAGAGAAACCCCATGTCTCTTGATCCGCTCTCGATCTCCACCGATTAGAACTGTACCACTGCTGCCTCTTTTCACACCCACTTTGGCTAACTCTCCTAAGCAAAATTGAGAGAGAGAGAGAGAGAGAGGGAGCTGACCGCGCATTGCCTAATTCCTTTCTTATGGTACTCATCTCCGTTTCTCCTTTTCTTTTCTTTTTTTTTCCTTTTTCGATTTGAATCATAATAGCCATTAAAACGATCTTTTTGTTAGATAAGATAAGATAAGATATGTTCAGTAGGATTGGTACAAAAAATTCATGGCTCAAGTATAGTGCTTCATTTGAATTTAATTTACTAATTGGTTATAGTTAAATTCAAATAACTTTCGAATTACTGATGAATTGAACTGAAAATTTCAAAGAATCAAATCATTGATAAATTCTATGTTCTGTGAAATGGAAAAGTGGTAGAACGTTTCCTTTCATTTAATTAAAAAAAAACTTTGATGAATTAAACTCATATTTATAATTATCCTGTCATTAATAAATATAAACCACCCAATGGTATCTAACATAAAATAATAGGAATAAGTCAACTAAAATACACCTCAACGGCTCAACCCGAGATATTGAAAGCAGAACCATGTGCATTTAAACCACCTTTTACTAGGTAGTCTATCTTCCTTAACCTCACTAACTTCATTTGAAAAGAAATCCACTCGTAAACTGAACCATCTCAATTTAAATGTGTTATAAAATTTTCAGGTCCATATTATATAAATTTGGCCCAAGTTCACATGATAAGTTGTCAACTCACGCGGATCTATCTTATTCAAAATCAAAATATTTAAATTCATACTCGTACTTACATGTTACAAAATTCTTAAGTCTATATTTTTATTTATAATAAATCAGGGTCATGTTCATATGTGGAAACTAATAAACTGAACCACACCCCTCATCTCTCTTCTTTTGCCCCTGATTCTCCCAACTGCTCCTATCCTGCATAACCCCATTTTGTTCTCTTTGCTGCCTCTTCCACTTCTTCTTTCTTTCTCAACGAATCTGCTTGGCTGGCAGGGTGTGGCGGAGCAAGGATACTTGGCTGATTCTCTGTCTCTCTCTCTCTGGTTCATGCTCTTTCTCCAAGACACGTACTTGATCTCTTTCTGTCCTTTACATGCACTTGTTCTTACGAACCAAAATGTAATTGTTTGGTAAAAGTTTTGTTGATAAGAAAGATTTTAAGGTTATTTTGGCAAATGATTTCTTATACTTAGGAAATGTGTTTATCAACTTCGTGAGAAATGTTTGGGACATTGACATCTACACTTGGCAGGTACTGTTAGCAAAAGGGTTTGTCGGTGAAGTTTAATCTTACAGTTACACATGCATAATCTGTTTGATGTCATTTAGTCATGAACTTTTGGTTACTGTAGTTAATCTCTTGAGTATGCATTGTAAATCTGGAAAAGTCAATTTCCTTGATCCCATTCATACCAATCAAACTAATTTTCTATTGATTTTTTTATTGAAGCTATATTGTGCTTAACATATATTTCCCTCTATTTCAGGAACGGCTAAAACAAAAGACAGAGCCACAATCTTCTGGAATATAATTTACAATGAGTTGGGCAAATTGGAGAGTCAGGTCATACGATTTTCAAATAAAACCAATTATTGCCTTAGTAATATTCATCGTTTTTCTGAGAACAATACTCTCTACTTCCCCTAGCCTTGCTTGGTTTGAGCAAATGATCTCCACTTATGGGGCTACCCATTCATCAAAACCTAACTTACGAGCAGATGTCAGAAAAGACAAGTTCTTGGAAGTACCTCAAATTGTATGGGGATTAAACAATCAAAAGATCGCACTTGCAAGAAGCCTCTTAACTGCTCGCTTTCTTAACCGAACTCTTCTCATGCCTAGCTTTAGTGCGTCCCTAATTTACAAGGAAGTAGAGTTACTGCAACCAATGCAATTCAACAAATTTTTTGATTTTGAGAAGTTCAATTCAATTTGTGATGGGTTTGTTCAGTTAGGACAGTATTCTGAGCTTTCAAACAAAACTGAACCATTTGTGATTCAAAAGGGAAGCGGAAGGAAATGGACTAAGGAGCGAGATTTGAGGCACTTGAAAGAAATTGTGAATGATAACAAAGTGCATGATTTAGAATTGGTCAGGATTGAAGGGAAGAATCCTTTTCTTTGGCAAGATCACTGGCCAGTGCGGGACTATGCTGAGATATTTGGCTGTTTGGTTTTAATAAACGAGATAGAAAATGATGTTGTCAAGGTCATCTCGAAGATTGGAGAGATGAGCTTAAAAGCAAAGAATAATACTGATGCTTCCAGTTCTAACCCTGTTGTGCCATACATCGCTGTGCACATAAGAATTGAAAAAGATTGGATGATACATTGCAAGAAATGGGAACAGAGATCCAGATTGAACCAAATTTGTAGTAGCAAGAAAGAGATCCTTGATCGGGTTTCACACATAGCAGGTTTAAACCCGCCTACTGTAGTTTATGTTGCTATTGCTGATAGCTTACTTGAGGATGATTCTGTTTTAGAAGGGTGGAAAGTTGGTTTAATGCCTTATGAGAAAAAGAGACTTGGAGTTTGGGAAATATACAAGAAATACCCTTACCTTATACAGTCGGCAATTGATTTTGAGGTTTGTTCAAGAGCAGACATTTTTGTGGGGAATACCTATTCTACATTTTCAAGTCTTGTAGTTTTGTCTAGAACTCATAAATTGTTGAAATTAGGGTTTACTGACCTATGTAGAAATCACGATCAGTTGGCTATTAGGTTTATTTCATATGCGTATAACATTTTGGGGGACAAGAATGGGGCTCCGAAACAATGGTCGACTGATATGGCTGATTCGAATCTGCTGAAAATTAGTTTTGGGACTAATAACATCTCATGTGATGCAAATATGTCTAATAGTTAATGCTGAGAGATTCTTTTATGACTGCAATTTTGTCTCTAACCTTGTGTTGCAATCTTTTTAAAAAAGAAATATGTTCATCACATAAATCTTAATAGTGCTTTTTTTTTTTTCCTTGGCCACTAATGCAGCAGATAGAAATGAACTGATCTGTAATCTGTTGTTATTTCAGTACACAACTATAAGTTAGATTCCAGTATTGTAGAGACTGCCACGGAGTACTTCTACTAGTATTTCTAGTGCAATGCAGGCATAATAAGCCTTAATGGCAAATTGCAACTCGTAGACGTGGGCAACGTGGTTGACAAATTTTTTTTACAAATAGAAATATCGAACATCATTTATGTTTTAAATCTCATGTAGAATATGTAAAGTATCTTAAGTATACTCTATGCTGGACTTTCCACAACAGGTACTTCACCATCTGAAGTATACTCAGCCATAACAGCTCATCAATTTCTCTTACTAGCAAAAAAATGTCTTTATGTGTGGCAAATAAACAAATATATAATGATATAGACAATAAATATATGTTGCTCAATTTGTTTTCTTAGATTAGACAAAAAAATCAAAACATATTGTTATTTCCTCTAATGATTGATATCGTGTAAACTCTTTTGGATCCATGCGTTCATGAGTACAGATACGTTATATGTTTTTGGTAGCCTGTGCTCTCTTCTTATTTTATTTTTTTTTCCCACCAGAAGAAGAATTGTAAAGATAATGTTTTTATGTTTTTGGTGACCGTCTCACGTCCCGGTAGTAAACGCATTAAAATTATGAGTTCGGACGTTTTGCATTATGTGATAAAATCTTAATATTTAGCAATATTCAATGATAGTGAGAGTTCAAGTAGTAAAAGTTTTAAGGGTATGGAGGTCCTCTTCGGCCAACTCTATTTCATTTTTCTTTTTATAATATTCAAAATCCAACCAACCTTCGTTCCCTCAGCAAATAGCTCCTAGCATCTGCTTGAATCCAATATATTATATATTTACGATTAGTAACTTTGTAGTTTTTACTCTTTTACCTAAAAAGCCCGTTCCTCTCTTAGTAAAACTAAAAAGGGGAAAAAAAAACAAAACGAGACTATCGCATGGAATTGCAATGGAACAGAAAATAAAGGTCCAAAGCTGTACAGATATATTACACACATTGTACTATATATATTCCAAGAAACATGCAAGTAACTAAAACAGAAGGGAATATAAACATGTCTAGAACAGCCAGTGTTTTTTCTTCGCAACCCGGGTGGGAAGATCTGCATGTGAATATTTGCATAGCATGAGGTACAACATGGAAAGATGAAACACTGGATGAATTCCAACAAAAATTCTATAGCAGAAATACAAAGTATAAAGGAAGCAGGCCTCTGAACAACATATTGCCAATCATCTATGATGTCCCCAATATACAAGATATATTTATTGGATACTCTCTCAAACGCAACAAAAGTATATAAAGTGAAAACACACGCTTGCGCACACACACGCACACAATAGTTTTTTTTTTTTTTAAAAAAGCCATAATGGTAGGCATCTTTATTTTATTATTATTATTTTTTTGCATATTTGTGTGTTGCGGTAATTTTGGGTTGGGGAGGGGTTGGCTGGGGGCTATGTTTAGACGTTTACCATCATAAGTTCATAACCATTTTAAGGAGCACATAGAGCACATTTGTAGTTGGACACTTGACGATGATAATTTTTGAGTTTTAAGGACTCAATATGACAATCTCAGAGCAACAAACTTACCATCAACTGCATATAAGGAGTTGTAATGTACTTCACTCCAAAAGCTGAGCCAAAACTCTGAAATTATACAATCTCTGATAAATAGTAAACATTAATGTGTCATATATGATACTAAAAATTCTGAACATAAAAAAGTTCCGTAATTCCTTGATAATGGTACCTTTAGTAGGAGGGATGTCCTTGGGAATAATTTCAATTAAGCATGTATCTCTGAATGATGTTAGCAGGCATATCTTCGCACCAAACTGCATCACATTAATCAATCAATTAATTCAACAATTGACTTAAATCATTAGTCAATTAAAATTTGAACTCAGGGATGGCGAATAACCATCTCAGCAACAAACCATAAAAGTTTTGCGGCATGATCTTACAACCAATAAACCCAAGTCATCCATTGAACCAGCCTATTTGATATTTGTACTTACATGGCAGCTATAGCTTTGGCAAATCGTTAAAATAAGTAACACAAGTGTAGATATTGACAATGTTGGGTAGCTATAGCTTTGGCAAATCGTTACAAATAAGTAACACAGGTGTAGATATTGACAATGTTGGGCATGTTACACTTAAAGCAAATAAAATTAGTCCAAAATAAACAAGAGAAGAGTAATTGAGTTGAGCATTGCACCAATCAGGTTCACTACTGGTACAAACCAACCAGCTTGAGAAATATATGACCTTTTATGATTAGCTCCCATTGGTTTAATAACAGTCTTCACATATTATCAAACGAGAACTTGGCCAAAAAAAAAAAAAAGGTTGGTTCAAATGTAACTACAACTATACTAACGTGGCTCCATGAAGCATGCATAAAACCTTTTTTTTTTTTGGCAGAGATTATCTATTTGAAGCATGCATATAATCTAACAGTCAAATTTTAAATGAATAAATAAATATTTAATACTTGTAGCTATACCCGGTCAGCTGCTGCTTGTAGTGTTAAATGGTCTCCCCATTCCCCAGACCTGGCTCCAATAAACAAATTAGTTGACTTGTTAGATAACCAATTAAAATTACTTCAAATGCCCTTCTACTAAGGAAATATTTATTTTCCATAAACAAAATACACAGTATATGAGATGACAAATCGTGTTCTCATATTTACAGCAGACAAAGATTTATTTTCCTTTTTTTCCTTTTTTTTTTTTGCAGGACATCCAAATAATACTGGACATGTATAGCCGTAATGTAAAAGGTTACAGCTCAGCTTAATTTAACTAAAACCAGATAAACGAGCTAGGTTTGAAAGTCAGCTGCCAGCTTTACATGAACTGATAATCAAACTAGGTTGAGAATTATCAAAAAGTTAGGGCCAAATTAGTCAAGACTAACATATTAAACTCAGCCAGAAAAAAATGTTGAGTGCCAAAGAATAATATTAGGGCTAAAATGAGATGCTAAACACCTTTTCATAGTTTTGAGGTATACTTTGTACTCCATCGGAACATATGCTTCATAGTTTTTCCTGAACTCCTTCAGCTATAAAAGAGAGAATAAAATGTATCAAAATAAGTGACAAAATTATGTGTCTTTTTTATATTTCTGTTGGGGTTACTTTTAAGATAAACTAAACAATAAACATCATGTAAATTTGGCTTAAAAATAACCTGTTTTATAATTTCTTTTCTGATATGTTTGTGGTAATCAGGATTCCGAAATATCTGATCAGCCAAAGCTCGAAACTGCATCACGAATTATTCAAAACTTATCATTCTTTCCGTATGCTTATTTTCTCAACAATTCAAACTTGTTAATAATTATATATTGCTGAAGCAGCAGACCTGACAATTTCCATCACCGTCAACTTGTAATTCAGCTAAACCATAAGTCTTCAACCTGAAAAAATGGGGAAAGGCGTACAAAAATACAGTGAAAAATAGTTTACATATGGTCCATATTCAATTTGCATCAAAACTGATAGACAGAGAGATAGAGAGAGAGAGAGAGAGAGAGAGAGAGAGAACCTTTCTAAGAGTCTTTCATGGTCCAATGTTGCATTGTCGCCATCGGGTATTTTCCCATTTACTCGAGGAGTGTGCTGTCAAGAACAAAGATTGGTCAAATCGCACCTAACCATTAGATTCTTGTTGATGGCAAGGTAACACTAGTAGCAGTTTAACACCAAAGTCTAATGAGCTCATGTTTTCCTCCATACCCACTATGACATAGTTATGAAGTAATAGTGCTTAATATCAACCAGTTATAAAATACTTGATTCAATAAATCAAGACATCACAAAGAAATTCAGTTCCTTAATTTGACTTAAAACCTTGGTTTTGCATCCTGAAAGAAGGTTGGATGCCAAACATAAAATAATTTTGAGGTGTCATTTACAAAAAAATAATATCTGGCACAGTTAAGAAAAGAAAAGGTTTCCCAACAATGTGGTGCTCTTTGCAATATAAGAAATTTAAGGAGTAAATTTGTAGTTGCAACTAGTGTGCAAGTAGAAAAAAGTTGTCTTTTCAGAAAACAATAGAGACGGTCAAATATTAACTAATACCGGGATAGAATCGAGATGAGATAAGCGCTTGCCGAGGCTTCTATCACTAGTCTTCTTGGCCTCAGCCAAAAGTGTACCAATGGTGACATCATCATCTGATTCTGGCACTGAGCTGCTTAGACTTGAGCTAGAGCTTTTTGACCCATGTTCAGCATTTTGATGCACTGACATCTTATATTTCTATAATATCATTTAGCCTAAAGCGCCAATCTATACATGAAATCATCAAAATGCTCTTATTGAGTTTTAAGCTTATTGTAGAGAAGTTTCTTTGAATGTCACTATAGAAATATTCAAAGAAAACATACGAAAATATATGGTCAGATAAGTATGAAAAATAGGGTCAAGTTTTTCACTCAGAAAACCAACCAAACCAATCAACTTCACAATGCAACCAATATGAACTTCAATCAACCACAGACTCTCCTTCTTTTATTTTTTTTATTTTTTATTTTTTTTTGAAAAGATCACAGACTGTACTGAAATAACCAGACTAGACTGATCCCAAGCAATGTGATCTAGAATGCAAAACCAGACCAAATTGAGAATAATTTATGACTGAAGACGACCTCCCACCAAATCTGGCCTGAAATGGGCAAAGGTAGCTTATCTGATCCAAGAAACCTTAAACCAGAACGAGCATATCTGAAACCTGAATGACTTATCGACCAGCAACAAGGAAAAAGACACAAAACCAAAAGTTACCCAATTTAAAAATCTGAGAAGAAAAAAAGTCCTGAAATTAAAATAAAATAAACTCAAAATGATCCAGGAAACAAACTAGACCAGCACTCAAGTTCTAACTGAGTTAGATTTGACCCGACCTGACTGTTTGCCGCATCCCCAATGACTGTGACCAGTAATATGCCGTAATTTATCTAATTTGGTAATTTTGGTCTCTATGGGTGATTTTATGTTTCTTTTGCAATAAGAAAAGAAAGTCAATTCTGCTCATATTGATATGCAGCAGATCTTTCAGTTATAGCAACACAATTCTCCTGCGGCTCACTTCCAAAAAATAAAAATGAAAAAGAAAAAACCATGTGATGTTGCAATACTAGCTAAGCTACTCTCTCTCTCTCTCTCTCTCTCTCTCTAGAGGAAAAAGAAGATCACTTTCACACCAACCAAACATCCTATCATTTAACCATGTAATGTGACAATGCTAACTAAACTATTAATGTCTCATTGTAATGAAAGGAATCAATCAAATTCAATAAAATATATCTGATAAATTCCCTTCTTCATCAAAGCTGAAATATCCTTTTGTAATAGAGGCAATTCAGATTATTAGGTCCTTGAAGGTTAAAAAATATCCCCTAAATATTGATAAACCAAACAAAATATTAATGTTAAAAAATTCTACTTATGGTACCAAAATTTGAGCAGGTAAGCTAGAAATTCACGCGGACTAATCTTTATAACAGAAACTAATAGATAAATAGAGCCCTATATTAAACAACAATTCCAAATCGAGAAAAAGAGAAACAGAATCCCTAGCGAGTGGTTCTAAGCACAAATTGAGAACAATAATTCCAAATCGAGAAACTATAGTTCGATGAAACCCACACGAACAGCTGAAAGTACTAAACAATTATAGAAAAGAGAGAAACTCACGGATATTTGCTCCTGATTAACTTTTTCCCTAAATTCAGATCATTCATTCATTCATTAAATAGAGGAATATAAGAGAGAGAGAAAGATCTCCAGCTCCAGCCACCGTAGTCTGTAGTCTGTACTCTCTTGTTAAGATTTTTATTTTATTTTTTTTCTTATAATTTCTTTTCCTTTTCCTTTTCTCTACTAGTGAAGAAACTAGACGCGCAAGGATCGGAGCTTCAGATATAGATACTACTGTGGCGGAGAAAGATCACAATACTGTGTAACAAGTCATTGACATCTGGGTCCCCCATTCCGACTTTATCTTCTTCTCTCCGGCCCGCTGCACAATTTATAGCACAGTATGGCTATCAGTCCCTATCAAAGTATTAATTGTTATATTAAAATCATACGGTTCATGTGAATAGAATCATTCTGTCGTTGTAAAATTCGGATTAAGTCCAAACATATCGAACAATTCTTCTTATCGAATATTATCCAACAATGGAGTTTTTACATTATAGATGGATAGCAGCCAGGCACCTACTATCTTAAGCCAACCTCATATTTAAAAATGATTTTGTGGCCTTTTATTTTCAAGAGTGATAAACTTAGGTTTGAAAAACAAAAAAAATATTTTATATAATATTTTAATATATATATATATATATATATGAGATATTTTTTAAAATTTTTTATAGTTTTATTCCATAAACGAATCTGAAAATTTGGAAAAGGCGGTTTGTGAGGGACGCAGTATGGTTTTATTCTTGTTCGATCATATTTTTACAAATTAATTAATAATACGCATCCATATTGTGTGGTTTATTTTGGTTTTCGTATTTGATAAAATTTAAAAAAAATCCATTATGCAAAATAAGATGGCGACTTGCTAATGAACTTGTAATTAAAATGAAAACAAAATAAATAAATAAATAAACAAATGTGATGGTTTTTTTAAAGATTCCTTATGAAAAAATAACAAATTATTTCAATTTCATAAAATTGAAGAGATTCTGATTCAAGTTCAGCTCAGAGCCTCAGATACAATAGATTAATGCACGGTAGGATCAAACTACTTAATTTATTTTGAAATTAAAGTATGTACAAAGATCCTTCAGTAGAGTTTTAAACCTACAACATCCACTTATCAAAACACGTTGTCTTTTGCCATTAAAACCAGGTGTTTACCAACCCACCAACGCCCAGCCCAACCAATTATTCAACCCAGCGAAAAAAAAGTAAAACACTGCCCGACACTGTTCATTCCTCATTTCGGATATATAGGTTTTTTTTTTAATAAGGACTGGTTTTATTTAGTACACGATTAGTTCAAATGTTTAGCATATGGCCGACCGTCTACTTGATTATTTGACACTATACGAGTCATGCATACGGCCGAATGTCTACGTGATTATGTCATCCTCAGTGAAGTTATGAACGCGTCATTATCATTTGGGCCACAAAGGAAGACGTTTTGGTTTCAAAATGGAAACAAAGGAAAAAAAGTTCGAATTCAACATGGCAACTTTAGTTGAAATTTTCTTTCCAGAAACTCCTGAAAGCATGCATTACCAAAAACTTTTTGAGTTCAGCTTGGTTTATTTAAAACCGCTACCAAGCATTTCTAAAAAAAAAAAAAAAAAAAAAGAGCTCAAATTTTCTTCCGCTCTGAACGTCTGGCAACTAATGCAGATACACCCCACTTAATCTGCATCGACTCATAAACTCTCTCTATAAATTAATTACACAAATCACCGCGCTTAATAATTAGCACCAGCCATCCCTAAATTCAACATTGTTTAATATCTTATCTGTATCCATAACCAATAGTATCTTAAAATTTTCTGAATCAGTATCCAAAAATTCAAAACAGATGAAAATATAAGGTAGGCAAACGCGAAAAAGGAAAAACTTGGACTCTTGGAGCACATGAAAAAGAGTTCAATAAATTATATTTACAACTTCCTGATCAATTAGGCTCCTGACTACTTAAGCTTGTATTATTTTTCAATCAATGGATTAATATGGTGAGAAAAATAAAAAAAAAAAGAACAAGGAAAGTTGATCATGACCTCCTTATGCTCACAAGTTCAATGTCAAATATGAGGGTACCAAGTGTTGAGCCTTCTCCATTAGCAAGGCGTGTCGGGTTGAATATAGTCGTAAAAAGCCTTTGCCGATCGAAAAACTGAATAAAAGAATGGGGCTTTGTTACACATTTTGAAAATATGGTCAAACAAACTTGGGTAAAGTAGCTCAAGTGTTACTTTATGAATAGGAAAGACATATATCAAAATAATCAAACTTTAAAAGTTCATGAAGAATCAGATGATCAAATTGCAATTTCTATTGATATAAATTCTTTCACAAATTTCTGAAACCAAATGCTTTGGCATACATGTGTTTTCAAGACTAAGATGCCAGCTAAATTACATATACATAACAGTTCATCAAGTTTCAAGCGATTCTCACTGTTGGTCCTGAAGTTTAGAAGTTAACACAACAATATTCATCCTTGGCATTCACGGATAAGAGTATTAGGAGAAGTCAACTTTTTCAGTGATATTTTGAATAAGAAATATTTGCAAAGTTTTTTAAAGCTAACCTATTTCTTTTCTTTTAATCATAAATTTTCATCTCCCAAAATTCATCAGAAACCAATATAGTGAAGTGCATAACATAAAACAAAAGGTAAGAACATTATGTCCACATGCATAAACCAAAGGAAGAGAAAAGGGGTATCTGACAGGTACTGACTGAACATAGAGCAATTACAATATATATATCTTATGAAGTAAAAAGTCAAAGTTGAACAAAGCAGTGACTTACATTTGGAGGAATAGGTTCTTGAGACGTGCTCTGATATCCTTGTGAAGGTGGGATAACTGTACGGAGTATACCTCCTACTTTCATTGACTTCACAGCTGCTTCTATTCCCGGGATAACCTTCAAAATGTTATCAAACTATTAATAAATAATTGAAATCTTGAATTGAATGATATCAATGGGGTTCAATAGGATGTTATACATAAATTAACAGAACACTGAAAAATATATGCATAGCATTAGACAGGCTCAACAGTGAACACAAGCTGACTGGTACCAAGCGATTTCAGATTTAGTTGGCTTGGAATTAAAAATCTATAGAAGTAATCAAATCCTAAAATAATGTGTTCAAAAGAGTATAGTTTTCTTCTCCTTGTCTCTTACTTAATAAGATAGTGACATCCACATTCATTCAAAACCTACCATCAAAGAATCTATCACAATTCCTAACCTAAGTACATAACCTAACCTTAATTTCAGAAGACTGAAAGTATTCACAAATCTAACGCTAAAAAGCTAAATAAGAATATATTCATGTATTTCTATAATCCAGAATCTCATATAGAACAGTAAATTGCTTTTTCTAAGGACCTAATTGATCTGTTGCAAATCTGAAACCACAAGTTTACTATAAACAATTATCTCGAGTATAAATTATATAAAGAAATGTTAAGAGTATCCTAGAATTAAACTGTTTATTAATAGGAATAGACCCAACAGATGCAAATGACCACACAGTAAAAAAAAAAGGACGATAAACAGATAAGTACTAGTTAGACAACTGCCAAAAATCTATATCGAGATTCAAAAAACCAATAATGTTGGATTAAAACAAGAAATATTTCGAAACAAGGTCGTGCACTTGTGACAAAAGGTTGCTGACTCGTATGACTGAAAGACATCTTAATAAATAGTAATGAGAATAAAACCAACATAAACAAAGAAAATGAATGAAATAATCTCACTTTTCCTGACCCAATGGTGAAGACAAAGGGAATGGAGTAGCCTGTCTCGTCCTTATGGTCATACGTTGAGTTGAATCGCCATCCCTGCTTTGCTGCCAACCTTCCGTAGTAATGGATAGCAACCTTGAATAAACGAAGCAAAGCAATTAGAATGAAGTTCAACCTCAGATGTCCCAAATTTTGTTTAGTTGTTGGATTGAGTGAACTTGAGATTATAACCGATAACACTAAAAGGTTATCATAACTGGTATAATTGGTTTGTGTTATGACCTCAGTAATATCACCTAGGAACTAGTGTTATAATTGAAAGTACTTAGGGGCAACCATTGGAGTATTACTGTAAAAGTAATGTCTCAAACAAAATGTTACCAGCAGAGGTTTTATCAGAGTTAAGTTCTTTTCACATCAGTGAGCTACAAATCAAAAAAATAATTTAAACTTTAAAAACATAACAGAACAATGTGTTAAGACAACCTCATCACCGTCTTTTGGAGTTTCACCAGACCCGGCGCGGAGCACCAAGGCATTCACACCGCCGGAGCCGGCGATCTCAACGAATTTCCCGGCGGATTCGGCGAAGGCGTCGCTGCCGGAAAGGGAGAAGAGAAGGATTGCAGTGGCGGAGTGATGGAGAAGGGATCTCCGGGTGGTGGTCAGTAGGTTTACTGGATTAACGGTTTGGATATCTGAGCGGATTCGGGTTTGGTTTCTGGTTTGGGACTGGAAAGGAGGCGGGAAGGATAGATGATAAGTAGTGAGCGCCGCTGAGAAAGCTGAGATCATGATTATTTCTCTTTTTGGCCTTTTCAATTTTTCTTTTCTTTTCTTATCGCTAGCAGCTGCTGTATAGGAGTTTTATTTCGTCCAAAATAAAATTATGTAGAGGCTTAATATTTTCACTATAAAATAAAATAAATACAAGTCTCATTTTTGTCTCTAGTCGTTATTAAAGTTTCATCATTCATTAAAGAAACTCTTATTTGTCTTTTATTTTGTGAGAGGTGTTTTAATAAATGGTTTACCTTTTTAGATAGTAAAAATTACAAAGTGATGTATGCTTTTGCCTATTATAATTCAAGAAAAAAAAACATACAATAGTTATATACATGGCCTAGATCAAATATTTAGCTGCGTATTTTAGAGCCAAGGGCAGATGTGATCTAGCAAGAATTACAATTTTGTGAAAGTTTGTTTTTTTTTATGTTTATGAGAAAATACGGTAGAGGAGTCCCGACAAATAATAATGCTGAGTTAGATAATGGGGTAAAATAAAGATATAAAGGTAGTTATTTGTTCCGTTTTTCAGACATCAAATAAGGTGATGGAATCATGAAAGTATGAATAATGAGATAGGCTGAGTTCGCCATACATTTTATCAAAGTACACTTTTTTTTTTCTTTGTAATATATGCCTTATAAGAAGAATTTTATTTCCTTATTTTTGCACTTTTTTTTTTAATAATTCATCTAAGATTCTAAGATGACTAGTTAAGTAATAGATAAGGAAATTTGCTTCATCTTAGATGACTTCACTATGAAAAATAACTTAGTTAAGGAATTTTGTTTACTTATTTTGCAGTAATTATTTTAAGAAATCATCTAATTAAGGTGAAGCAAATTTTACTGAATAGAATTTAGACTTCAGAGAGATAATACTTGTCAGGAGAAATAATTCCTGCGTGTACCGTGTATCTGACAAGTTAGAGGTGAGTTAATTGAATCTGTTTATTTGAATATCTGATTTTATATCATACATTGGATAAGATAAAAAATTGTCGTGATTCTGAGGTATATACTCAAAACAAAATCAATTTTGAACCTGTCTTTGCAATCCATGATTTTTAGAAGCATCGTTATGCCTTTGAGTTTGATCAGATGGGTCAGGAATACGCTTTCAATATTAATATGAACGTTTTGCACTTAGTTTGGCACAAGCTACTTTGGGCCGTATGGTGTTGAGTTACTCCGAGACAAAATCAAATATTAATGGCGTAATTATTGATGGAGGCATGGAGCTTAACCTTAGCCCAAAGACTCAAAGAGAGCCCAAGCTCTTTCCTTATTCCGAAGGAATGATAACTTATTAACTTATAAGAAAACATGAATTATAAGTGCCGTCGACAAATATACCATCTAAGTTATCGCTAAATACAAGTGAACATATACAACAAATAAGGTGAACATATAGACGATCTAAGTGAACGCTTACAAACAAATAAGTATTGTCATCACTTGTTCAGAAGTTTAAATGCATATTCAACTTATTTTCATTGAATTTATTTGTTTGTATGTGTTCACTTAGATCGTCTATATGTTCACTTTGTTTGTTGTATATGTTCACTATATTTAGCGATGGCAGAGATGACAAAATTGCAGATGACACTAATCAATTTCCATAAGAAAAGACTATCATTTGTATTTCGTAAAGTGAGAAATGGCTGCAGACTCTGAGTAATTCCCTTTTTTAATTAATATTGGGGCCATTTGGATCGCTCAGGAATAAAAGGAATAGTCTATTTCTAAACGAAAATATTGGAAAGTGTGTAACTTTGTGAAGAGTTTAGATGGTTACGAATAAATTTTCGCTTAAGAAGAGGCTATTCTTCTTATTCCTAAACGATCCAAACGGGCCTAATAACTACAAGAATTATAAAATAATTGTTTGGATTAAAAAAATATAAACATTGATATTTAGAATGTCAGAATTTGAAATGTTCGTCCCAACCATTTTTAAACTGAAACGGTTTAAAAGAAGAGCCACGTAATTATTGGGCGGCTGAAAATGGTGTGGGAATAACAGGAATAAGGGAAGAAGCATTGGGAAGTGTGTAACTTTGTGGAGAGTTTGGATTATTTATAATAAATTTGGGAGTAGAAATAAGATATTCCCTTATTCTTGCACTCATCTAAACGGAGTCTTACTTACGAAAATTATGTAAGTGCCATTTTTTTAGTTTTCTTATAACAAGAGCTCTATTATAATTTCATCAGTAGCCATTGAACTTTTTACAACTTTATCTGCCTGTAAAGCTTACATTTTTTTTTTTATAAAAAATAAAACCGACCAGAGAATCAGACTGTATTTTCGAAGTTTACTCTTTTTCTTTAAATTTTTTATCCTCAAATGCTCGTGGACGATCGTTATTGTTCAATAGTGCCGGTTTGGTGTTTAATGCATGATTTACAATCTTTTCCTTGTTTTCAGACAAATAGTCAACTGGATCGGACTCGGATGAAACTACTGTAGACCAAATCAAGAATTGAATTGAAAAAAAAAATAATAATACAATAACCTTTGTTGGACAACGTGGTCCGAAGTTTTGAACAGGATGCCATACAAATTATTATAGTCCATTATCATTTTAACATTTTTGTTTGCATTGAGGTCTGAGGATAGAATAAAGAAAGAATCATATGAAAAAAAAAATAATAATAAATGATTCTATTTTGCTAGATATTTAGTACGAAACTAACATCGATGGAATTTACTGCTTACAATTAAAGAGAAAAAAAGGGGAAGAATTTAACATTTGATCCTCAATATATTTTTTTAAAAAAATTAAGTTTGTTATTGAACTTCTCTTTGCATTGATTTGATCCTTAAATAATAAATATTCAAAAGTGAACTACACTAATGCCTATTTTGTTTTTTTTTAAAAAAACTAAATTACTCCTAAAAAATTATTAGTCCCTTTAGCAAGTTGACTGACCAAGAAAACACAAATATAATAAAAACTTAAAAAGCACGCTAAGTTCTTTTGAAAGAAAAATAATAAAGGAAACCAAAAAATAACTTTTTTTCTTAAAAAAATAATAAATTATTGCAACTTTTTTTTTATCACACCTCCCTTCTCTCTCACTCTTCTAATTTTCATTACTAGTCTAGTTGTATTCCACCACTCGTATACGTAGATCTAAGCTTGGATTAATGATAATCAATTGCCGTTAACGAATATATAACCAAGTAGCAAACTAACAACCTTCGAAACGGGTCCAGATTTACAACTACTAAACCCTACCCGATATCTCTTCCAATGGTCTGATTGGTCAATCCTCTGACATTATCTCCTCCATCAAGTCCATCTCAACAAAACAAAACCCCTCTAACCCGCCACTACTGCTCTCTCTCCTTTCTCTTATCTCTCTTCCTTCCTCTCCTCTCAACAATGGCTGGTGCTATCGCCATGAGATCTCTCTTTGCTCCTCCTAACCTCGGTCCCACCTCATCCACTGGGTCCCACGTTCCGAGAAGAGTGAGGAGGTCTCTCGTCAGAATCAGAGCAGCCATCGCGGTTGAGCAGGAGACTCAGGCGAAGGTTTCACTCATCAGAATTGGTACTAGAGGAAGGTTTGAGCTTCTCTCTCTGTTGAATTCAATTTTTCTTTGTTTTTATTGCTCGTCGGGGAGAAGCATGGCTTAATTTTGATTAAGCTTTCTCTGGTTGATTGTTTTGCCATAAAATTTGGATCTTTTTGGTTTAATTATAATGTATATGTGTTGCAAGTTGCAACCACCTTTATTTCTCAGCAGTTGACAGTTCTGCTTTAATTGAGAAAATCTGTAGTTTTGAACTTATTCTTGTTGGAAAATGCGTAAATTTGAAATGTTGCATTGAGGAATAATGACAGTGCTGAGTTTTTTTCGTTTTCCTTCCACATTTTATTTAAGGAAATCTAAAGCGTAATCTAAATGTAAGTCAGACCAAGCTGATCCAAATTTAAGTCAACTTAGATCAAATTGAAATGTATTTCACATCTAAAGATATGCTGGACCATTTGTATTGTAAATGTGGCTTCATGAGCCCTAAATTTAATGTCACTTCCTGAAATTCAGCTTATTGGTCTGGCCTGCCTTGCTAATTCAAGCTCTGAAATTTAATATTATTGATACTCTATTAAGTAGTTCTGAGAATGATTTTCTCTAGAACTTCTTCAAGCCTAAATACAGTACAAGCTCAAGATTTACATTACTATCTTTGTACCAGATATACCAATCTTATAATCAATCAACAATTTTAACATAAAATGCTCCGCATTGCATATTCATCTTCTCTTTACATAGTATGTAGTACTTCTATTATTTGCACAGTTGATCTGCTTAGCTTATTTATTTAGTATGTTTCCTTTTTTATTTATTTATAACTTCACTTTATGTCTTTATTATGTATTTTGAATTTAATGCTCTGGTTGGTTGGTGTAGGACAGCCCACTCGCACTAGCTCAAGCATATGAAACACGTGATAAGCTCAAGGCAGCACACTCTGAATTAGCTGAAGAAGGCGCAATCGAGATAATTATCATCAAAACAACTGGCGACAAAATTCTAAACCAACCCTTGGCTGACATTGGTGGCAAAGGTCTCTTTACGAAGGAAATTGATGAGGCATTGTTGGAGGGAAGAATCGACATAGCGGTATGTATACAAACCCAGGCAGAAAGGCTATTGACATTTTTTTATGCTATTTTCATGTAATGCCTTATTTTTTTCTATTGTTTTTTTTTTTTGGTAAATGGCATATTTTGTGTACTTATATTGATGCAGAACTGACCATATGATGTTCAATGTAGCAAAAATTAAAAAAAAAAAAACTCATTTGCAATGTGACTGAGCCAAATATCAGCACTAAATCTCACTTTTGCCCATACTTTTAGAATCGTAAAATGTATCGTGTATCGATGGATTTAGTATCGAACCGTGTATCGTGTATCGTAACGAATCGTTAAAGATACGTTAACAATGATATGTTCATCCATTTAGTCATCATTAGGTGGAAGTATTGGTTATTACTGTATAATTTGTCTAATTTATTTGAGTAACATCATCTGCGTAATTTATAAAATTATATTGTAAATTACTGTATTATTATTAACATTATTATATCATTTTTACTATATAAAATATAAAAATTGTAGTCATTTTAATCATTATATTTGTACTTGTATAATATTATATATTTATATTATTATTATTTCATATTCATTACTAATTATTATATTGTTTATAAAATATTATACTATATAATATATTAGATTATAATTATCATAATTATTATATTGTATTTTATATATTATTAATTTATTATACTATGTAACTTATATAAATTATAATTAGTATAATCATTAATGATTAATAATGTGGATTATATAATATAATTATAATTATAATATATCTGAAAGTTAATTGGTATAGTTGGAATATAAATATCTATAAGCCCACTTGGCCCATTTCTTATGTCCAATTAATATGGGTCCCAACTGTCAGTTTCTTCTCCTTCCCATTCACATTTCTTCTCCTCTGGGCTCTGGCGCACGAAGAAAAGCGGCGATTGGTTACTACCGTATCGTTCGTATCGCACGATTCGATACGATACGCGACTCGCTCTCCGTCTCGCTCGCGGTTCCGTCGATTCCCATCGCCATCGATACAAAGCTACGGTTCGTCTCGATAGGGGTTTGACTCGTAACGCTACGTACGATTCGCACCGTGAATCGTACGATACTAAAATGTATGCTTTTGCCACTTTGTACATGCCTAATGTCAAGTTGCTAAAAGACCTTACCTTAAAATTTAGCTGACAGAATGCCTAACTTCTCTATTTGTAGGTCCATTCGATGAAGGATGTGCCAACTTACCTGCCAGAAGGGACAGTTTTGCCATGCAACCTCCCAAGAGAAGACGTGAGAGATGCATTTATAAGTCTGAACGCAAAATCTCTTTCTGAGTTGCCAGCTGGGAGTCTTGTTGGCAGTGCGTCTCTCAGGCGGCAATCTCAAATTCTTTACAGATATCCCTCTCTGAAGGTGAGTATTTTTGATAAATTGTTCATTACTTATTCTCTGTCATTCTCGTCTTTTGAGGATACTCATGTGGTATGGATTTGATCTGTCTAATATAAATATATTGTCCCAGAGGGTACTTGTATTTACGATATACATAATTGTTGCTTTCTAGACATACCAGTCAAGATCAATACCAGCATGATACTGACTCTAAAACAACCATTTACCAAATCATTTTTGGGATCTACTTTTACTGTTTAGATTTGTATGAGTCAACTGTTAAGGTACAACTATCATTTGGAATAGTAACATTATATTACTTGTTTTTTTTTTGCTGATTGTTTTTGTGGTGTGTTTGGTTTTCTCATTTTGACTTTTAGTTGGTTCTCAGAGTGGATTATAAGCTAATTCTGTACTGTTAGTTTAAAGCTATTTTTAAAGTCAAATATTGCAATTTCTTAATGATTATTACAATATACTTTTTCTTTTTCTTTTTTTCTTCACGTGCTTGTTGTTATGTATTATGGATGATCAAATTCTGATTGTACTAAAATATTCTTTTGCCTAAAGGTGGTTAACTTCAGAGGAAATGTTCAGACAAGGCTAAAGAAACTCCATGAAGGGGAAGTTCAGGCCACTTTGTTAGCATTGGCTGGGTTGAAGAGGTTAAATATGACGGATACTGTTACTGCCATATTGCCGATTGAAGACATGCTCCCTGCAATTGCTCAAGGTGCAATTGGTATAGCTTGCAGAAGCAACGATGATAAAATGGTAAGTATCGAGGACAACACTCATCTTATCTAAGATTTTAAAAATTTTCTACTATTATATGTGGAGATATATTGGAAGATACAAACCATTAGGCTACAACCTTAACTTCTTCAATGAAATGGGTCTTCATTGTGTCTAGGATTTTCCATTGTTCTTTTTTTTCCCCTTTTTTTTCTTAGTTAACAACCTGCATTTGCTGTTTGGTACAATGGACAATTATAATTCTTTTTTTAAGCTGCTATTAAAAGCATACAATGAATTTGGATAGTGTTTCCCTGATCATTTTGGAAGAGAAGCTTTTCATTTTGTTACAAGTTGTAAACCAGTCATGCCACAGTTTAATTGGCTGCCAGATTTCTAGGGTGTTTTAGGAATTGAGGTTTCAAACTTTAGGGGACCAATAAAGATCTTAAAATTAATGGGCCGAATAAGAAATAATTGTACTTGAGCACAGATTTTACAAATCCTTCTATAATATGAGCTCCTAGTCGGTTGTGCATGTATAATTATATGATATTTCAGTAAAGGGAGCAAATAATTCTTCTGATTATAGAACTAATTTTCTTTTGTTAGCCCATTGCACTAATAAACTGATTGTGTTGCAAAGCACTAATAAAACCAGCTACTGTTTTTTGTTAAGATTAAGATTACCCTTTAATTTCTGTCTGTAGGCCGATTACCTGTCATCATTAAATCATGAGGAAACAAGGTTAGCAGTCACGTGTGAGAGAGCATTTCTTGCAACATTGGATGGATCCTGCCGTACCCCAATTGCTGGGTATGCTTTTAAAAGCAGTGATGGAAATTGTTTGTTTAGAGGCTTGGTTGCTTCACCAGATGGGACTAGGGGTAATTTCATTATACTTATAAGCAAGAATTGCAATACTTACTGATACGATTGGGTGAATCTGTCAAATACACCAGTATTATTGTTGAATGGTTCAAGTTATCAGGAAAACCTGAATTCTTAACTTGTAAACCCCAAAGCTTCAGCACAAAAATGAGAGAACTTTAAAGCAAAGAGCAGTTTAAGCAGGGTATGAAAAGACTGTTATGAACAACATGATAGTGCAGTATAGCTGCATGGTTGTGCTGCATGAACCTGCATTCTGCTTTGGCATTGCAACTGAACGATATGCACCGGCATATCACACCAGTTTTTCTCTTGCAGTTCTTCAAGGAACCTTTTCTAATATCAACGATTTGTCAATCCATAGTTTAAATTACCAGCCTATAAAATCCCAAAAGTGAAGAATAGAAGTCTGTAGTGATCTTCCTGTGCCAAAATGCAGTACAACTATTCAAGGAGTTTTGGGTTCTGAATTGTATCTATTTGTGTGCTCTATTTTTTGCACAATTACACTATTTCTCACTCCCCATAATTATTTTGATATGCAGTGTTAGAGACTTCTAGAACGGGGCCTTATTCTCTTGATGAAATGGTAGAAATGGGAAAAGATGCAGGGAAGGAATTGCTCTCCAGAGCCGGACCAGGTTTCTTTGATTGGTAGAGCGTTTAATTTATTTTTTTTGTAGAGTGCTTAGTAAACAAGAGGGAGTTGAGGTCGTTAGGCATTTCTTGTAATATTTTTTGTTCATCTTGTTTTTTTTTTATTAATATTATAAATTCCACGTTGTCAGCATATTATTCTGTTACTATAGTTATGCTTGTTATCATATTTGGATTGTGAGGTTGTCCAGAGATTTTGGATTTTTCAAGGTTTAATATTAAATGGTTTTCATCTTCCTAAACAAACTTTCCACTCTATGCATTTTAAACTAGCTATTATTTTACTCTAATACAATGTTGAGAAAGTACAAGGGCCTCCTAATAGTACCTCTGACAGGAATTACTTCACTATTTGAGTAATCCAGGCTATTCAGGCTTGTGTCTAATGTGACTTGTTTTGGTACCCCTTTATGCAACTGTTAGTCTACCATACTACAGAGATGCACACACATTCTTCTTGATGTGAAAACATTTAGATTGTCAAGGGCCTCCTAATAGTACCTCTGACAGGAATTACTTCACTATTTGAGTAATCCAGGGTATTCAGGCTTGTGTCTAATGTGACTGGTTACCCCTTTATGCAACTGTTAGTCTACCATACTACAGAGATGCACACATTCTTCTTGATGTGAAAATATTTAGATTGTGCTCTGTGAAATATGATAACAAGAAAAGAGCAAGACTAAAAACAAGAGCCTAAAAGAATTCTTTTTTATATAACGATTCAGCTCATAGTTGAAAACTTGAAATCGAGAGGTTCTGTGGGTATACCTAGATGTAATATCATAGAGTCCTGAGTTTTCTCTTCTTATTGTATATATCATAATTATGACAAAGGCAGCACAGGTGCCGAACTCTACGAAAGTAAGCATATATCATAAGCAGACAGAACAAAGGGGAAAAAAAAAATATAAAGCAGACAGAACAAAGGGGGAAAAAAAAAAAGGAGTAAAGAAAAATTTTAATAGTGTTTTGTAAAATTTGAACTTGTAGCCAGCTAGAAAATACTAGCAAGAAACTTGGCTGATAGTTCCTGTTGCATGTGAAGCAGCTTATTCAATCCTGATAAGAAATTTTAAGAGAACAAACTCATTATATGTAATTATGTATTATTAATATTTAACTTTAATATTGTTTCCTCGGTATATTTATTGAATGATTTCTTTTTTGTCTACCAGGACAGTAATTGGTTAAACTCTAATTAGTTTAGGTTTGGATTGAAGTGGGAATTTGGAGAATTTGGGGAATTTCTTATTCCTAGGTATAAATTTATTATAAACAATCTAAACTCTTCACAAAGTTACACACTTTCCAATAAATTTATGTCTAGGAATAGAAATTTTTCCAAATTCGTAAGCGATCCAAACGGCCCCAGTTTCATAGTGTCTGACACATCGCGCTACAAATCACATATAACTAAAGTCAAAAACCTAATATATCTAAACCTATTTATTTTGATAGCTGCATATCGTAGGATGAATCAGAGAGGAGTAAATATTTCTTCAATTGGGTCCAGCCCACAATTTCATGATTTTCATCTCTTCCCTTGTAGTCGTAGGAATATTAATTTTAGAGAAATGCTAGCGTCCCATATATGGGACGCAGCCTCCTGTCCCATACCATCGTGGACCATACAATTGCTCCAAGATTCGTGTTGCGATGAAGACGATTGATGAGTGTCTTTTCAAAATATTCCGTCATTTTATTCCTCCGTCTCCTATTACCGTTTGTCTCTTGACCTCTTCCTTCTTCAGCGAGAGAGAACCCCGACCCCAAGCGATCCCTCTCCCCGCGACTACACGAGAAAACCCTAGCGGATCTCCTTTCCGACCATTCTCCTCTCCCGACTGATCTCCTCGCACTTCTTCCCTCTCCGAGCAATCATCTCTCCGTTAACTTCCCTTGAAATCTCAACAAGCTTAGCCTCATAGTCGTGGTGGGATAGGATTCGTTGATCTCGACAAGCTTAGTCTTGGCCTCGGTCTGCTAGTATTAGGTTTCTCTATGTTCTTATCATCTTTTTATATATTACTTCGCATATTGCTTACTTTACTATATTTATTTGGGAAATTTAGTTAACTTCTAGGGTAAATCTTCGATCTACCAGTATTAGTATTAGACAAGATACTGGTATGCACCAGTTTAGGTGCGCACATCAGGAATCAAAGATCTCGTCTGAAGATAATTAGTCAAGGAGCAGGTGGATTAGTCGAACATTATCTAACCAATCCTAGTTAGAGATACTAACTAATTGTCAGTTACATGGGCATATTAATTAGAAATATGTACATATTATAGTCTTAATCCCTGTGTATCTCCCTTATAAATAAAATGGTATCTGTAACTTTTCATACTGAACTCAAATGAAAATTCATTTTACGTTTCTTTCTTCTATCTCTATTACCTTGTAAAATTGAGCTCGTTTAATTAGCCATTAGGTGCGAGTGGTACCAAATTTAATTGGCACATGCTGTGTTTGTGCCAAAATGGACAAGCACAAATGCTTAGTTTTTTTTTTTTTCCTGGGATCAAATCGCATTTTTTGGTGTTTTGTCTTTTCTCTTTTTGCACAGCAACTAGCATTTTTGCAGCTTTTAATTAAATAACATTTTTATCACCACCATATATAATAATTCAATTTCAAAGCCTCATATTCCTGTAGAAAGAAATCGAATCCCAATGGTTCTGCTCCTGTTACGCCCCTGATGGATTGAATCTCATCCGTCCTTCTTTCCCATGCCTGTCCTTTGCCTGCTCCTTAGGGTTTTCTGCTGCACTTGCTTTGTGGTTTCCCTGCGGACCCTGAGTCGTTCCGTTCCCTCCTTCCTGCATTCCTATTGCCTTCCCTTCGCCGTTGCCGCATCTGATCTGCATCCTTTCCTTTCCGGACGGAGTTGTTGGCTTCTCTCTTGCTTTTTCCTCACCCGATGCCTCGCACTGTGGTGGCTCGCCTTTGTGCGCTATGGAAGTCCCTCGGTAGGCCTGTTCCGCCTGTCTTTCCTCTCTCCAATTCGCATTGTGCTTGGTTTTTTCTTTGGTGAGCGATATTTTCTTTCCCTCGGTAGGCCTGTTCCTGCTCTTCAATTTTTATCCTTTCGCTACAGAAATTCTAACTCATACCTTGATCTAGGGTTCAAATCAGCCATGGAAGTGCTTGATTCTAGCATCACCGTAGCGAAGAAGCCGAGCAGATCCTACCTCTTCGTTGATCTCTTCTTCTTTCCTTTGGTTCGTTTTTTTTGTTGCTTTCGTCTAATCGATCTTTATTTTTCTCTTTGCTTGGTTTATTTTTCGTGATTTTGGTTTGGTACGTCTTAATTGGGTTCATTGTGTGATTTACTGGTAGGAAATTTGCGCTCATTTTAGAATGTCACATTTCATCGTTTCTTTAACTGTGTGGAAATTGCGCTGATTTTTTTTTGTTTTTAATTTGTATCTATGTGGAAATTGTTTCTGGGTTGATTGTATCTGTGTGGAAATTGTACCTGTGTTCCATCTGCTTTGTTTATGGGATAGCAAATGTACTGCTGGAAAGTGTGATGCATGTATTGTTGATATTTTCATTCTATAATTAAATTTTGGTGCAAGGAAATACTAAATTTACCATTAATGCAACATACTTCAGAATTGTCAAGTTTCAAATAGTTGTGTTGCTTCACATATCAAAAAGTAACATCAAGTGCCTCGCATATTTTGGCAGAAGATTGTTCTAATGAATGTTTAGTTGTGCCTACAATATTTCTATCGTCTAACTATAGAAGCATAATTTCGCTCCCAATTTATGTTGCGCAAGTATGCTTCTATTTTAATTTGCCTTATTTTTTTTCTTAGGCTGTCATAAAGGAAAAAACTGGCACCATCAAGCATGTATGCTTCTAAAATTGGCTCATTGTCAAAGGAAAGAACCTGGTAAATTTCTTTTTGTTCTTTACTATTAAATATCTAGGTCTATTCAGTTTTGGTGATTTGTATATCTGAAGTGTGTCTTTGTCTTTGAGAAATAGCATCATGGAAGTTTTTTTATTTATTTATTATTTGCGATATTTTATAAAGAGTCAACTGATAAGGCTAAATCACCTGTAACATTAGTGGTCCTTTATTCACATTCGAGTTTTATCTGTTTATAGTTGGTGCTCCTTTCAGTTTCAAGAGCTGTATCTATGAACTAAATTAAATTGTTTGCAGGCTGCAACAAGGGTCCTAATTAACATACGATTTGCTACAGTCAGATTATGGGGTTGCTGAATGCTAAACGAAAAGAATGATATCAGCGAGGACAAACAAATGAAAAACATCCGATATGTCTCTCCCAATCCGCCGCCCATTTCATTTGTTTTTCCTAATTAACATCCGATTAATTTATACTCTAATATTTGTGCATAATATTCTTTATTTTCTTTTTCTGAATTCAGATAGCATTTGGTAAGGACACTGTTTCTGGCCAAGAATAATTGTTGTTGAGGAATAATTAGGTACATGATTGAGTGCGCACAAATGGGTAAGAAACTAAAGAATAGAAGATTAATTGTTTTTTGTTTAAGCTGGTATTAGTAGTTTTCTATTTATCGAAGCTCTTTTCCTATTTACTTATTGTAATCTGTGACGTGCTTCAGGTTATACATGTCTGCCTTTGTGAGGTTAAATATTTAGTTAGTGTTTACTGCCATGTCACTGTAGGAAATCTGCAGAACCAAATTTATTATTGTTTCAAGTATCATCAGTTTCTCTTGGTCTAATACGTTTTGTGTTGAGGGACATACACCTTGACTTTTAAATTTCGAAACAAAATTCAGTTTCATGTTCTATTTTTACTTTCCTAATTTTTAGAAAAAGAGGATTATATTTGGTCCAGAAGCATCGCTACTCTTTTAAATTTACTGCCATGCCTAGCAGATTGAGTGGCCTCTAAAAGGTATCTTCTTATATTTTAATATATCTTTTTCTTGGTTAATTGTTTGTGTTCATTTTCTTATTCATGTAGGGAGAATGACAGTATGAAGAAGGTAAGTTTGCTTGATTCTATCCTTTTCTATTATTAAATGAGGCTATTTGGTGTTATTTTCTCAATAAATTGTAAATTTAACAATTATGTTGATTAAAAACAAATTAGTGATGTTATATTTATAGAAAGATAAATTTATATTTGTAATCAGGAAATTTTTTTGTTGCTTTGCTTTCCTGCTTGCACAGTGGGGGTAACTAAATTCGATGTCAATCTAAAAATTATATTATTCTTGCATATGAGAAAGCTATCTTAATCGAACTGTCGTACTTTTTATATTTGTTGTTAACAGTGCCAGTGAAGAGCAAATTATGACCCCTATGTTAAGTGAGCTAGGAATCCGAATTCTATACATAGGTGAGTTGTAGTCTGTTCGAATCTTTATTATTGCCATATGATGAGATTATTCGAAAGAAATTTAAAATTTGATCTTTTTTCCCTTTTAGGCTAACCATTATGAACAACGCCTTGATGGCTGTCAAATTTCATACCAGTCACTTTTTTTTTCCAAATTTGCCCTTGCACGTGAATGATCTATATTTATTGCAAAACCATTTAGGCATTATTTCTGAGTGTACCAGTACATATGTATTTATTATTTTGTGATGAAATAAAGGCATGAAATTACATCTGTCTAAACTAAAACATTTTATGGTTTCAAAAGTATATCTATAATTCTGTATGTTTATCCGCTATATAGATGAATATGATTAATTTATAGTTTTGCAATTGTTAGATGCAAAAGGTTCAATAAGTATATAGCACAGCTGTATTATTTTAGATCTATCATCGACTGCATCAATATTGTCCATTTAAAATGGAACATAGACTGGGGAAGAAGTGGCTGTCGATTTCAATGGTTGTTCAAGCTTTTTTTGATCCTTAATCGAATTATAGTAGATTTTTGTTCATAGATGATAGGGAACTCGGCTGGGGCAGGAGTGGCTGTGATGGGCCACATGTAACTAATGTGGAACATTATATTATAGCTATTAATTTGAAATGTGATCTAATTTTCTTTTCTTTCAAAAAAAATAAAAGTAAAGCCTAGGTATGCTGGTATTTTTCAAAAAAAAAAAAAAGTAAAGCCTACGTATGCTGGTATTTTCATTTTAGAAGTTTAAAGTATATTTGTTTTGGATTTTATTATACATGGAACATTATAGGTAGGTTATTTTATAGGTTTCTCCATTTAATTTGTTAAGCATAAGCATTATTTGTATGTTTATAGGTATAATTGGCTGAAATATCAGCTGGCATGATATCATAAAAATAATGATATATCTCCCCTCTTTAGTTCTGCCAAAAAAAATCATCTTTCTTCACCCAACATTGTTTTATTGTGTATAAAAATGGTGCTCAGATCACTATAGATACTGCCTTGCTGTTGGTTAAAGAAAGATCAATATCTTTATGAGATGGAAGGGGACACCAAGTCAGGATGAACAACAATGACTCTTTCTGATAACTAAATATATATTTTTTATTTGATTTTATAACTCTTGCATTACAATTAAAACTACATGGACTTCGCTGCTGATTATTTTGGGGCTAAAAATATTTTGCTATCTCAAGGTTATTGATGTTGTCTTTTTTTTATATATATATTTTTTATCATGCTCAAATCTGTTGTACTTTTATCGCTGCAAATACCAACTTTGCTTTTTTCCCCCCTTTTCTTTGGTTGTTTTGTTTCTCATCTGACATTACAAAAAGCTTAAGGAAATCGCCATTTGGAGCATAAGCAATGAACGAAAGATGGCGACGGGAGGTGCAACAGTTACATCTCAATTTTTTATCTCATATGAACTAATTCTACATTCAGATTCTTATTCAGCGTTTTTCTTTTTTGCCATCTTTCGCACGAAGTGGCACAACTGCACAAGGTATAATGTGCAGATCTTACTTAGGAGCTTTCTTTATATAGGACACAATTTTTAGATACATTAATAACGTGCGGTCTCATTTCATTTATATTCAGGTTGTTTGTAAGGTATTTTCTGTGGAAGTATAAAATCATGAGGGGACACGCCATGGCTTGAAAGATTGTATGTAGCCAGAATATTTTTTATTTAGTTCTTTGGAAGATTGTACAACTTATACTAAACAGATTAGTCCTCTGTTTCTTGTCCCCTGCAGCTTGCATGATTTTTACCTGATTTCAAGCATGCGCTTTCTCCAGAAAGGTCTAAATGGGACTGTTCTTTCTGTGAGGGTTTCCTTTCCAGTTCCTCTTGCTCCCTCTCTTTCCTACTGCCTCTTCTTCTTTGGTGTGTTTCCTGTGCCTTCTCCATGATTTTTTTTCCTTTTCTTTCCTCTTTCGATGCTGCAGTATTTTGTTGTTTTTGTTATGTGCTGCTTTGGGTTGCTTGTGGGAGGGATTGGATTTTCTTCTTTGGCTGAATTGGTGTTGGAGCTTGGTTTATAAAACAATAGGAAACTGAGATAAAACCTCAGACTGTTTAGTGCTCAGTTCCCTTACAATTTCCTATTCTTTAATGCTCGATCCTGTGTTTGATGTGGTTGACAGGAGTTTTCATTTCAGTTTTTACAGATTTTTTCTGTGCTTTTTTTACATCTTGGCCTGTGGGTGGGTAGTGCGCAATAAAGCACATAATGAAGCAAATGACTAGATGAGAACTGAGATTAGCTAACGATTTAGCAATTGCTCTTCTCAGATGATCTAAGTTCTTAGCTGCAGACACATGTGATTAGAAAATTTGAACTGCTTTAGTGAGGTTAATTTCATTAATTTTATAATGTTCTATTTGTTGATTACAAAATTTGGCTACTCAATTATTATAGATTTTACTAGAACCAATAAAATAATAAATCATGATATATCAATGTGAGAGCCCTGGAAAATTGCATTGGAAGGTTATGAGCCATAAAGTTTGGTGTTGTTTTGTTGTGGATTATGAAAATTTGTTTTTCAGTTTTTGCTTTTATTGTGTTGTTTATGGTAGCATGTATCTACTTTTACTTTCTTGGTTTATTTGTGCAGGTTTATGTTCTGGATGTTCCGGAAAAAATTATCTCCTTTGTGGCAAATGGGAAAATTAAGACATCAATTTAATTTCGACCGGGTTCCAGTTCAGTGGAGGTATTCAATTAGTTGTACCGTCTTTTCTGTTTTTCTCTCTTTTGCATGCTATCTAGGTACATAATCACAGTTGTAAATTATTGTGCCATCCTTTGTTTATTTTCACTTGATTTCATATTTGTACTGTTTCCATATACACTTATTTAATTATTTTCATTTTTTCTACTATTTTTACTATCATGTTTGGATATGAATATTTTTACTGTTTTCGTTTCCATCCTTCTACTGATTTTAATTCGTGAAATGAAAATTTCAATGGAAGCTTTTCTGCAAAAAAAAAAAAAAAAAAAGAAAATCAGAAATGGGATGATCAGGCATCAAAGAGGGAACATAGAGACTTCATAAAAATTCTTTAATAGCTCTATAGACTCAACCTGAAAGATTGTTTAATTAATTGACAAATCATGAGCTTTTTTCATAGTTTGAATGGCATTTACTATAAGTCTACAAGATAATAAAATGAGGGTCTCACTGGTGAAACATCGCAAATGACTTTTATATATAGAAGTTCTAAAAATGCATGTTATTGATTAAAAGAAAGCTGACATAAGACTACAAGAAATCTTCATGTATTGCTTATTTTTTCTATTTGAGATAGATTTATTTTGAAACAAACAAGACAAATAATTATTCTAATTTTACTTCCTTTAAATTCTATATGTCATGACAATAAAAAAACATGGCATATGAAACATGCCGGTTTATAACTTAATGAAAAAAAATGATGTGCCAAAATAAATAATATCATCGTTTTAGATTAATCTTAATGAAAAAAAAATGATGTGCTAAAATAAATAATATAATTATTTTAGATTAATCTTACATCGCGCGAAGCGCGATGCATTAGCTAGTTTGTAGGAATTTTAATTGGTATTATTATGTACAAATATCAGGCGAAGATGGGTCAAGTAGCAATAATTATGTACAAAATGAGGAGATCTAAAAGGAGATCTAGAGAAGAAGAAGAAGAAGGAGGAGGAGGAGGAGGAGGAGGAGGAGGAGGAGGAGGAGGAGGAGGAGAAGATGGGTATTTTTGGTACTAATAGAAAAGATAGAAGATATATTTTGTAGTTATTGATATCATCAAATGTGATGCTTAAATGATATGTGAAGTTATGCATGTAGTGCTTGTATTATGCTTTGATTAATTTATTTCGTGTGCTAGTATAATTAATCTCTTTGGCTATCACCATTGTTAATTTATTGTACCTGATGGCAAAATGAAATCAAGTTTACATGTGTGAAGTTATACATGTTTTTTTTATATATAATTAGTATAATCCAATTTTCTGTATTTTATTTATAATTATTTGCATATACTGTGTGTAAGTGATCATACAATGTGCTCTTTTGATGCTATTATTCTCAATTTTGGGGGCATATGCAAGAAGCTGGACGCGTTACACTGCCTTTAACTTGGGTGTGATTCCTGGTGCCATGAGGTGGTTATACTGATACACTTAGAAACCTTGTTAACTTGGGTGCCCTTTTGATGCTATTTATTCTCAAAATGTCACCTTGTTAAGTTTGATTTTATGTTGATCTCAAGTTGATCGTCCAAATTTTGATCAGGGTTGATCAAAGTTCTTAACCACATAGACAAATTTTTAACAAAAAACTTAAGAAACCAAAAAGGACGAAAGTTTAACATAAGCAAAGAAAACTAAAAAATTAGATTCACAAAGCTTACATTAAGGAAAAAAAAAATGAATGACCAAAGTATATTGGAGATATGCTCTGATCTCCTCTGACCAACCCCAAAAAATCTAATTCTAAATAATTCTCAGGTTCACATACAACAATCGACCCAAAAATTTTTTTTGTGATTTTGTCGCACCAAATCCGATCGATGTAGTTCGGGGAGAGAGAATGCGAAGAGCACAGGAGTGAGAGGTGCAAAGGCATTGTCGACTAGGGTAGGATGAGCAGCGATATCACACCCTCTCAATCTAACTTAAACCCTAGGTTCGATTTGCATGTCTCAAGTGAACACGCCGGTGTCTCTCCGGTGAACAAGTGGCAGAGGAGAGGTCGGATTGAGAATCTGGATTGGAGGCGGGTAGTGATTTAAGCCTCCTAATGTCTCCCTCTAGTGATTTAAGCCTCCTAACGGTGGAGAAGGAAATGAGGTTAGATAGAGAGACGGAGAAAAGGGTCTCTGACGGAACGAACGGAGCGACAAAAGTTAACGGCAAAATTAAATTCCGAACTCATCTGCGTTCTCATCGCAGCACAAATCTTGGAGCGAATGTATGGTCCGCGATGGTATGGAACTCATCCGCGTTCTCATCGCAGCATTTCTCTTAATTTTAAGCCTATAGCATGAGATCTCTACGGATAAGACGATGACTAGGCTTCACTGGCTTCCTGTTTTAATTGAAAGCGTCAAATTTGACTTCCTCAAAAGGACATATTGATAGGCTCCGGGCCTAAATTCTAACGAAGCCGTTTAATTAAAAATTTTCCATTAAGCATGTTCAACATTAATTGACTGACATTATTCACTGATCACTGATATGAAGACTAGTGGCACGGAATAATTAGACGGAAATGATACACACCATCCACCAATATACCATCCAACCATCCACCCTCACCAACTACAAGAAATTGGGCTTTTTGGGCACCCAGGCCCAGATTTTTTCGCGCATGCTGACGTCAGCATTTCGTGTTCTGTTTGATGCCTTAAGGGATGTGTTAAATGTTCAACAGTTTTCGAACTAAATACAACAAGGGATGGGTTAATTTGGGTTACGTGTTCAGTTTGATATATTTATAAAGTAACATATTGATGATTTTACATCTTTTTTCACGCATTCTGCCAACAAATTTGGGGACACTATATCAATTTAAAGTTCATTTTGTTAGCACAAATGATGATTTAACATGCGTCATATGTTCGATTTGATAGTTTCGTAATATACAAAACAAAACAGAACAACTAGTACCAAAATAAAACATTAATATGATCCCTAAAACAACATGATCAGTTTTAGCAATCCAAAACAATAAAATTTTAACCAATTCAAAAAATAATACCATTACAATTCATACAAATATTAGAACACATATTCAGTTTGGTAAAAATCTGAATGTTGGTGGAGAATGAACACACAACGCCGTACCAACTCGATCGAGCCACAGCCAGAACCTGCGTAATATGAATACAAATACTATGTGTAAAGTATTAACAACATGATCCCTTAATTTGATAAATAGATCACAATTTCATACTAAATAGTCATTTCAGGCAATTGTATGTAAAAAATAGTTTCTGACAATAGAACATAAGATGATCCCTTATGTCATTTAACTTAATGTTTGTAGTATCTAACACTGTAAATTCTGAGTTAGGTAGATAAGAAATTTTAGCCTCTTCTAAAAAAATCGTTAGCAATTTACATAAAAAGCAAGATCCTTGAAAATTTTTCATATCCAACAAGAACCAAACCAGGTTCCGGGAAAAGGCAAATGATAATATAAATAATAAATTTTTCATGATTCCGCATCATGAGATTGGAATTTCACAATACATCCCAAAGAGGAACAATTGACAAGGGGCCAATACAAACAGTAAACATATTTCAATCGATCGAGAAATAGAGAGAGAACTTACTTTAAATTCCAAGTGAAGAAGAGAGAGAGAATACCAACTGGAGTCTTCTTTCCCAACGATTCTTCAAAAAGAAAAAAACGATTTCACCTTTCGCCAATATTGTCGCCATCTGTCGCCATTTTTAAAAAACAGAAAGAGGTGCGAATGAAAATATACGGCAGCGATTCGACTAGGTTTAGAGTGAGAGAGGAGTTTAGAGTTATATAAATAGATTGGGCCAATCGCCAGGTCCATAAAGGCCTGTTTGGAGGATATGGATGGTTGGATGGTAATTGATTGGATGGTAAACAACAATTACCATAATTAGAGGTCCTGTGAACTTTGGTAATTGGTATTTACCATCTCACTATTTTCCATCCAACCATCCAAACCCATACACACGTGATACCCATGTGACCTCTTCACACCTTTTCATCTCTTTTGGACCCCAACATCTTCTCTCTCTTTTCATTTCCCATTTCTGAAAACTCTCTCTACTCTCTTCCATCTAGATAAGGTCAGTTAGGGTTTCGATCTCCTTTCACCATGGATCCATCTCTCTTTAGATCCGTACCCTCCAGTTCTCCTCTCTATACTCTCTCTTCTCCTTCTCTTTTTCTCGATCCGTTCTTCCCCTCCAATTCGACGAGCACCTCTTCAACGCGATGACGAGTTCGAAAGAGTTTGATCCTCGCCTGGTCCTTCCCCCGTCGGCCGTCGTTCCCTCGGTCGTTGGAAATCCGATCTCGTATCTCCTCTGCCTCCGATTCCAAATCCATGCAATTTTCTTTGATTCAAGTCGTTAATGGCATATCAGCGACAAGACGATCTCTCTCTACAATTTGAACACGCAGATTGCGCGATGCACATTCGCCTTTGGTATTTTTCTCCCTCCGCCTCGCATTCACCATTTCTGATTTTTAATTAATCTTTTTCTTTAATCATTACACTTATTTTGATCATTGATTGAGCATCCAGTAGTTTAATTCATATTTAATTCAATTGTTGTCATATTTTGTAAAGTTTTTTATTCATATTCATTAATTTCTTATTTGTTCATCTTAGTTTTTATTTGTTCATCTTATTTTTTATTTGTTCATCTTAGTTTTGTAAAGGTTAATTTAGTTCTCCTAAATGTTGATCTTGCATGCATCTTGTTCGTCTTGTATGGATATTGTATGTGTTACTTCTTTATTCATCTTGCATGTATCAAGTGTGTTCAGGTAGTTGTTTATATGTTATCTTAAATGCATCTAGGGATCAAATTATAGTATTTGGACAGTTTGTCATTGTTGGGACACTGCTATTCATGTATATTTTTATAAGTGTTCAGTTAGTTTCTTTCTATGTTATGTTAAATGCACTAAGTGATGAGATTATAGTAATTGGACATATTGGCATTGCTAGCACACTCTAATTCATGTGGATTTTGTACAACTGCATAAAGTTGCTTGAAATTATTATTTAGTATTAAATGGTCTATAATAACATGTATTTGTATTCATATTACGCAGGTTCTGGCTGTGGTTCGATCAAGTTGGTACGGCGTTGTGTGTTCATTCTCCACCAACATTCAGATTTTTACCAAACTGAATATGTGTTCTAATATTTGTATGAATTGTAATGGTATTATTTTTTGAATTGGTTAAAATTTTATTGTTTTTGATTGTTAAAACTGATCATGTTGTTTTAGGGATCATATTAATGTTTTATTTTGGTACTAGTTCTTGTGTTTTGTTTTGTATATTACGAAACTATCAAATCGAACATATGACGCATGTTAAATCATCATTTGTGCTAACAAAATGAACTTTATTGATATAGTGTCCCCAAATTTATTGGCAGAATGCGTGAAAAAAGATGTAAAATCATTAATATGTTACTTTATAAATATATCAAACTGAACACGTAACCCAAATTAATCCATCCCTTGTTGTATTTAGTTCGAAATCTGTTGAACATTTAACACATCCCTTAAGGCATCAAACAGAACACGAAATACTGACGTCAGCATGCGCGAAAAAATTTGGGCCTGGGTGCCCAAAAAGTCCAATTTCTTGTAGTTGGTGAGGGTGGATGGTTGGATGGTATATTGGTGGATGGTGTGTATCATTTCCGGTGAACTTTTACACCACGGTGTGGTCAGCGGATATATCTGCCGCCAAAAGATAAACTAGGTGGTACATTTTCTTATGTCATCCAACTTTTTCTCAAATTTAATTTGTCTAGAAATTCAATATGGCCCTGATCAAAATGTTTTATTTTACATGAGATTTTATTTCAATTCAATTGATTTTACAGGATTCGTTGGATCCAATTACATGAGATTTTCAACCAAATGACACCAAATCCGTTCATTTTGATAAAAAATTTTCCAATGAAATGAAATCCCATGTTTTATAAAAATGGAATTTTGATCCGGGCCTATATTATATACACCTCCCAGCATTTTTCATATTCTTTTTATTGGCCCATGAGATTAACAATAAATCAATAATGACTTAACAACGGTTAAAAGGTACCAACTCCATTGTTTTATGTCTCTTCTGATATATAATTACGGAAATGTTCTTAAAAGAATCAAATACCATTCTTTTATTTGTGTGTATTAATTAAAGGCATGATTAATCAAATACCATATGCTTAAACAAAATCGTACATAATCGTAAATTATCGCTTGTCCTGGTCTTATATAAAGCAGAATAACTCTCTCCATCAGCACCAGTCCTTTTCATGCTTATGTGGTGCTTAATGATTAATCAAGTTTAAACTCATAATTAATTCATAACTAAGTCTACTTGTTCAAGCAGCCTAATTAATTTGTCCTAATTAGCTTTCTTCGTGATGTGACAGCGGTTTTATTAAGCCTGGACCAATTGTGTACAGTATGGAGGGATGACTCAATACTTGGTTTCGTAAGCACTCACTTTCACGCTAAGCTATTTGGTGAGATGCAACTTTCACTTGTGTCAGATTTCCAAAAAAAAAAAACGAAAAAAACTTTCACGTCTGTCCATTCAATCCTTTGTTTTTGTTTTGTTTTTTTTTTTTTTTTTTGGACTAAATCATGCTTAGATAACTGCATGAACATGGCCAAAATGAATATGGTGTGTGATCATGTGCAGAACTGGTATGGCCGCAGGGACTTTTTTTTTTAAAAAAGAAAAGGATACGCTGAATCTCACACACAGTAATACCAAATGTTCTAAACTGAAATGAGTTGAGCAATATCTTTTTTAAAAAAATGGTTTGAAATGTGGAATTTCAGGCAAAACACGGATCTAATGTGAAAATTGCTGTGTTTAGCAGTCTCAGTGTCTCACACGCACAGAAAGCACTTTTGACCGATCGACGGACGAGACCGATTTCTTTGGATACAATTTGCAAAAACCACATCAATTTAGTATAGTTAATAACTTAATAGTCACAATTAGTATCTAATTGTTATTAGTTATAAATTAATATTATTTATCAATTGTTATAATAATTTTATACATTACTAAAGTATAATCCACTTACTCCACTTTTTAATTAAACTAGAATATTTTAACCTTATACATTACTAAAGTATAATCCACTTACTCCACCTTTTCATTAAACTATAATCTTATACATTACTAAAGTAAATCCACTTACTCCACCTTTTAATTAAACTAGAATATTTTAACCTTTCTCCTTGTCTTGGCTTGTTGAGTTGTTGTAATAAATAATTGACAAGTGCAAATTTTTTTTTATGATATAAGATTTTTATAATAAGTTCTTAACTATTATAACTGTTATAGCGGATTATAATTTGATAATAAATAATAATAAATTAGAAACTAATAATTTAAAAATAATAACAATAAAAAATATATATTGAATAATGATAAAAAATTACAATTATAACTATATAATTAACTTATAGCACTTACTAATAATAATTGCTTGTAATTATACAATCAATTAATAATAGAATATGGTGATAATAAAATAATGATGATTATAACAATATAATAACTATAGTAATATTAATAATGATTATTATTATTATTATTTTTGAAAAAGAGGTGAGAGCGCCACCCAGTTTTCATTTCGATAAAACGAAAACAAAACAAAAATGATAAAAACCACATAATATCGATATTGGCTAACCTCTAAGCCACTACGCATTACTTTCCTTCAGTGAATAATACTTATTATCCTTCCAATGTCTCTAACCTTTAACCAAAACTCAACTAACATAGAATAACCTGTTTTTCTGTTACATTTATTACATAGAATAACCAAAACGTCTCATTTATTACATTTGCAAAACAACAAGAAAAAGAGGAACTAGTTTTTCTGTTTATGTTGAGTGTCCTGAAGTTCTATGTCAGAGCACTGTCACCGACCGGAACTGATATACGACATCTTATTTTTTTGACATTCCTGTGACATCCCAGCGTCAAAGCCCATCTCCAACGCAAGCCCATAAGTTCAGCGCTCTCTCCTCCGATCTCTCCTTCGATGCTCCTTCCCTTCCACCATCTCCTCTGATCTCTCCCCGTTCTTTTTTTCTCCCCTTCCGCTCTCATCTCTCCATGTGGCTCTCCCTTTCAACTCCCGCTTTCTCCTCATGCTCCATGTTGCTCTCCCTCACCGCCCTTCCTTCTTTCTTCTTTTCTCTCGATCTTCATTTCTTTTTTCATACTCATTTGCATATAACAATTTAATATATCTCTTGATTCATAATAAATACTCTCTTAAGTCAAAATAGATACTCTCTTTAGCAAAAAAATATACATGTTATAATATAATAAGTTACTCCCTTACGTAAATGTAAATACTTTCGTGTGACAAAATAAATACTCCTTAAAGGTTAATTCATAATTGAAAACATATTTGACGCTCCCTTAATGAATCTTACATACTCCCTTGAAAATAATTAGTTACTTCCTTAATACAAATTACTTACTTCCATAATAAAAGATAATTGACAACAGTTTTAACACTCTCTTAATGAATATTAAATATTCCCTTAAAACAATTAGTTACACCCTTAATGTAAATTACGTACTTTCATAATAAAAGATAATTGAGAATATTTTTAACATTTCGTTAATGAATCTTACATACTCCCTTACTTTTAATTAGTTACTTACTCCTTTATCATAAATTACGTACTTCTATAATAAAAAATAAATGAAAATATATTTGACGCTCACTTACATACTCACTTAAAAATAATTAGTTACTTCCTTATTATAACTTACGTACTCCCTTAATAATATTTAGATACTCCCTTTACAATATTAGTTACTCTCTTAATTCAAATTACGTACTTTCGTAATAAAAGATAATTGAAAATATTTTTAACATTTCCTTAATGAATCTTACATACTCCCTTACTTTTAATTAGATACTCCTTTATCACAAATTACTTCTATAATAAAAGATAAATGAAAATATATTTGACGCTCACTTACATACTCACTTAAAATAATTAGTTACTTCCTTATTATGAATTACATACTCCCTTAATGATATTTAGATACTCATTTATCATAAATTACGTACTTCCACAATAAAAAAATTAAAACATATTTGATGCTCCCTTAATGCATCTTACATACTCATTTGTGTATAATATATACTCTCTGATTTTTATTAGGAATGATGGTATTTATATGAAGAGATAAGAGAAGAGGGGAGGAAAACAGAGGGGAGAAGATTCCTAGGAGGAGAGGTGAAAGGGGAGCGCGAAGGAGAGAGAGAAGGTGAAGGGAGGGCGCGAAGGGGAGAGGAGATGGATGAGAGGAGAGCGTGAAGAAGAGAGGGACGAGTGACGCGAGAGAAAGAAAGGAGCGTATAGTATTGGGCTTGGGCTGAATAGAGGATGACACGGGATGTCATTTTCTTAGGATGTCAGTTAGGATATCCAAGTGGTATGCTCCAGCACAACATTGGATATTTGTGGCTGACACCCCTAAAATTAAGAAAATTATAACGGTCATGGGTAGTAAACCTTCCATTGGCACTCCATCTACACAACATTCTATCAGGTTCATCTATATAGTACTGTGGGATTAAAGTATACTTTATTTCATACCACTCTTGTAAAAGTACTCCAGTGAGCACTCTTTTGAACTGTACATTCTCACCTTTGGGTGCGTTTGGATGAGAGAAGAAGAAGAAGAAGAAGGAAGATGAGAAGAAAAAAAATTATAAACAATCCAAACTCTTCACAAAGTTACACACTTCCCAATACTTCTTCCCACTTCTTCCCTTCTTCCATTCTTCCCACACCTATCCAAACGCACTTTGTGTATTATTACCTCATGAAGACTAATCTTTGTATCTTTACAGAGAGAGAATAGATGGTAGTATCTAGTTGCAAGATTAGATTCATCATGCCAAATATCAGACCAAAATTGCACATCCTTACCTGACCCAGTAATATACTTTCTAGAAATCATACCTAAACTATGTAATTTTCTAATTCTTTCCAAAAAGGAGAAAATCTTTCTTCTACAGTGCAATTATTATGTTTCAACTGAATCAATTCTTTCCAAGTATGATGGTAATAGGGGTCATAGAACTTCCACCACCATTTTAAAAGTAAAGCAGTGTTCATCATTTTGATATCAATGATACCCATTCCCCCAAAGTCTTTCCTAAGGCATACTTTTTGCCAATTCACTAAAGCATAGCCCTTCCTTTTACCATTATACCTCTGCCAAAGAAATTTAGTTATTATTACAATTATAATAAGAGTTAGTTATTAACTACGGCATGGTGATTTAACTTCACTTTTTTTTTTTTTGAAGGCTAGGTGGCGATTGCCACGCCAGCAATTTCATTAAAAAAAGATCAAATTACAAGGTACATAGAAGAGAAAGAAAAGAAAAGAAAAAGAAAAGAAGAAGACAAAAAGAGCAAACAGACAAATAGCGAAAAAGATAAAACAAATTTCACTAATGGTGATTCAGTTTACTCATGTCACATTAATTACTTCATGTATTTTGTTCTGTGTTTGGGGATTAAATATGGAGCAAGGATTACTCCATACTTGCTGCACGACAAAAAGCTGACTTACGAGTTTAAATACAAGAACATTTTTTTTAAATGCTCAAGTCAAGGAATAAATTAGACTCGACCTTCAAAAAAAGAAAGAATAAGTTAGACTCAAATAAAATAGATTAATTAATACTTCCTCTTAAGATTTGGATGCGGATTATTATTTGAATATATTCATATGGATTCGGGTTGGATTAATTGGATAATCGATCCATTGACTACCCTATTAGACTTACAGGACAATTACTCTTGTCTCTTGACAAAGTGACAATATAAGCTTGGCGTGTTAGTCTTTCTCCAAGCAATATCACAAGGACAAGTAGTCCAACAGTATCGACTCTGTATCACGGAGTTCCCTTTTCTGTCCATTTGTCTTTCTGTTAGAAGGTTCGTGCAAAATTGCAAAATGAATCTTGCTGTAGGCGCAGGGCAATGGTTTGCGCAGTTTGTTCTTGAAAAGTATGCAGACTCCAAGCTGGAAGAGTGGGCAGCTAAGTCATGTCTCGATGTAGACGTCAAGACTTTGACGGACTACCTTCAGACCAGCCAAGCCATGCTCGATGCACTCGGAGACAAACCCATTGGGAATGATCGTTTCCCTCCTTTGCTTCTGGAGCTCAAATTGGCGTCATACGAGGCAGATGATGTGCTTGATGAACTGGACTATTATCGTCTGAAAGAGCTGGTAGAGGGTGAAACAGTCCAGCCGGAGTCATCTGCTGTCCAACGGGTCACCGGCCGTGCAGGTATGATCATGTTGGGATCTAATCTTTTGTTTTTACTTTTAGGCATGTAACCACCTCAACCTCGTTGATTGGATTGTATCTCGCGAATTCAGGTGCATAAGCCGAACTCCTTAAATTTACTTTAAACATTGGAGACATAATATCTTACACTGAATTAAAAAGTTGTTGATGGATCTCTGGTGGGTATCTTTTACCCTAGACCAGTGTTTGGTTGTAAGTTGCAACTAAAATAGATGTTAATAGACTTATTCCTGAATGGAGCCAACGCTCAAATCTAAATTGCAGCCAAAACAATCAATGGAATAGGATGAATGGGGCCGCTCCTGTGCACTTGAATAGTAATTGCTGGCAAGAGATGTAATTGGTGTGAATTAGTATACTTGTAAAGAGAGCTGCAATTTGTTAGTATTATTATCTCGAATCATTTTTGTGCATTAAAAATACAATCAAATCCTTTTGTCATTCAAAAGAAAATGACCACACCAATTTCAGGTGGTTCAGTCGAGAGCTACTCTAGCAAGTTACCTGAACCAAGCAACTTCACTATACAATCACTCTCTCATAGTTGAAAATCAGCTATATAATCATGTACATCACAATAGATTAGGAGAAGCAAGACCTTCATAGGTTGAGAATTGCAAATTAGCCACTCAATTTGATTAGTAGTACGTGTAAGGGTTTCTATGATTATGAATGCGGAATTTAACGAGGATCATGGAATACCTCCAGCCATTATAGTTCCTGAAAGTGTTATGGATGAGTATCAAGTCACGGAAAGGCATTTCGGTTCAGTGGTGCCCTCTTTCTGCAGGAATTGAAGGCTTTCAAGTGCTAGGCGCTGGTTTCTCTCTCTCTTGAAGATACTCATCCAGAACACTTACAGGAACGACAATGGCTGGAGGTATTCCATGATCCTCGTTAAATTCCGCATTCATGATCATAGAAACACTTACAGTACGTACATGGTATATCTTTTTTTTTCTGGTGTTATTAATGGGCTAATTGATAGTTTACTGTCCGTTGCAAATCAAACATTGATAGTGCAGTGGAACGCCAGACAGAACCCTTTAAACAATCCCTATAATATCCACTTGGGTGGAGTCTTTCTATCTAACAATCAAAGTAGGTCAACAAATATCATTCATTTGAGTATATATTACTAGTTGGAGCGTGAATATAGTTTCAAAACAGACTGAAGATATCAAAGTTCTTGGCAGGTTTCCCAACGCAACATAAGACTCCAGTGGCTATAAGTGAATCTAGCTTAAAGTGGAAATACCCCACCTGATAATGACTTCTCTAATTACTTGCCTGGGCCATATATTGTGCTTTCCAGGTTGCACTTCAATTAGTATCAGATTGTTGTGCTCTAAAAAATCCATGCTGCATGTGTCTAAAAGTAAATATTGCACTAACGTACACCCATTATTGTAGGTGAGTTCTTTTTGTCCTGGTTGTCTAGAGCCCTTCGCTTCATTCATAGGCTTTTTTTGCTACATGCAAATGAAAATGAGTCGTTGCTGCCTGAGGCGTTCTGTGTGAGCAAGACCTTGGACAAGGATGCTATCTCTGGGAGGATGAAAGCAGCTTCTAGTCGTCTGAAGAAAGCAATGATGAGTGTTGATTCTGTCGTTCAGCTGCAACGGTTTGCTGCCTGTGCTCAGCGACCAATAGATTCAGCAAACTACAGAGAGACCAGTTCACTGCTGACTGAGCCGAAAGTGTTTGGAAGAGATAAAGAGAAGGAAACAATGATAGAGAATATGTTGGCACCACATGGAAAAGACCAAAAATATGGGAACTTCTCAGTGCTCCCTATTGTTGGCATTGGTGGGGTTGGGAAAACTACTCTTGCTCAGTCCCTCTACAATGATCCAAGAATCATGAGATCCTTCATGGTTCGGGCATGGGCTTGTGCTTCTGATGCCCTCAACACCCTTGATGTGAGAAAACTTACTATTGATATAACTTTGTCAATTGATAAAGAGGGATCTTTTAATCTTTCTATGATGAATGATTTGGATAAGATACAGCAACGATTGATAAAGGAAATTAGCGGGAAGAAATTTTTAATTGTAATAGATGATGTCTGGGTGACCAGTCGGTGGGAAGTACTTATCGCTCCATTATCATATGGTATGGCTGGAAGCATAGTGATAGTCACAACCCGAGAACAGAATATCGGCAAAAGGTTGGGTTCAATGCCTACGGTCACTCTAACTGGGTTAGAAAAGGACCTTTTTTGGGACTTTTTTGTACAAAATGCTTTTATGGGGAAAAGTCCAGAGGACCATCCCACTTTGGTGTCCATTGGACAGGACATAATTGCTAAATTACATGGAATACCGTTAGCAGCAAAAACAGTTGGTCGGCTGCTAAATAAGAAGCTTGATGAAGCGCACTGGTTTAGCATTCTGAATAGCGAACTATGGGAACTAAGACAAGCCCCTGATGACATTATCCCGGTACTTAAGTTGAGCTATCAGTTTTTCTCGGTACATGTGCAACGCTGTTTCTCATACTGCTCTGTTTTCCCAAAGGATCACTTGTTCACTGAGGAAGAGCTCTTATCTACCTGGATAGCCCAAGGTTTTACTGATATCCAACCTGGTGACAAAAGTCCAGAGCATGTAGCTCAGGATTATCTAAATGAGTTGCTATCTAGCTCATTCTTCCAGCCGAAAGATGGTTACTACCTCATGCATGACTTATTGCATGACCTTGCTATTTCTGTTTCCCAAGATGAGTGCCATGTGATGAAAAATGACATTCTTTTAATTCCATCATCGGTTCGGCATTTGTGTGTACCTTATTCTATTGAAACTAAGAAAAAATGTTGTTACTACTCACTCATACAGATTGGGCCCCAGAAATCTGAATGCCCATCCGACCATACTTTGCCTAACAACCAGCTGCAAGTGGATAAGTTACGGACTTTGATATTCACGGATTTCTCTTTATTTGTTTGGGGTGCCAATGCAATTGAGATGGCCTTAAAATGTAGCTGTTTTACTAATACCCGTGTCCTTGTATCACGTTACAGTACAGAAGGACATCAGTTGGGTGCAATGCATAGCCTAATACATCTAAGATACCTTGATCTTAGTTTCTCCAGTTTTGGAAACTTACCTGAGTCAGTATGTGTTCTCTACCACCTTCAAAACCTGAATATAAAGGGATGCGGTAATCTGCTTCATCTGCCTAAAGGTATTGTCAATCTGATCAAGCTACGCCATCTAATTGCTGACGGGAGGCACTATCTAGGGAGAATTCCTGGAATTGGAAAAATGACTTGTTTGCAAGAGCTTGATGCATTCTATATAGAGAAAGAATTGGGTCATAAAATCATCGAACTAAAGGAATTGCAAGAGCTCAGGGGATCACTAAGAGTACACAACCTTGATAATGTAGAAAATGGAGAAGAAGCTTCTCAGGCTAAATTGAAAGAGAAAAGGTACCTTACAGAGTTACGATTTTCCTGGGATAACCCATCGTTCCCTTCACCACCTGATGTATCAGCAGATGTCCTGGAAAGTGTCTGTCCACCTCCATTTCTAAAACGGCTTGATATCATAGGGTATAATGGTACTCGTTGCCCAACATGGTTTTCTGACAATCTCTCTCTTTCTTGTCTAAAATATCTTTATTTGAGAGATTGGTTAGGATGGGAAAGTCTCCCTCCTCTGGGGCACCTTCCACATCTAACAAGGCTTGAGCTAATTAATATAAGTTCCGTACGGAAAGCAGGCAGTGATTTCTATGGTTTGACCCAGGAGATCAGTTTCCCTCGACTCAAAGAGCTTTTATTTCGAAGCATGCCAAATTGGCGAGAGTGGGATGGAACGATGCAGCGACAACTTTTCCCTTGTCTAGAGAATCTAACCATTCGTGATTGTCCAAGTTTGAAATTCATTCCTGTTTTTCAACTTTTCCGGCTCCCTAATAGGTCAGATAAACTCCAGCATTTTCCAACACGGCCACATTTGCCTTTTAATCTACATCCTCAGGAACTTGCATCGATTCCACCCTTGCGAGCACTCGCTAATCTCAAAAAACTGATTGTCATGACAAGTCCCGGTTTTGCGCCTGCTTGGAACAAGCTACTGGAAGATAACCAGAAAAGGCAATCAGGGTTCACATCATTGCTTCAAGAACTGCACATAAGCAGTACCACATTTCTGACTTTACCAATCTGCCGAAACCTTGCTTCTTTAACTCATTTAACGTTCAGTGACATGGAGGGTGGGGCCCATGAGGTCACAGCCTTTACTAACAATCAGGAGAGGGCCCTGGAGCTTTTAACATCCTTGCAGACCTTGGTGTTCAAAAATTGCCGGAACCTTCAAATTTTGCCAGAAATGTTGTACAGAATGTTAAAGCTCAAAGAGTTGCATGTAGTTCAGTGTAACATGATAGAATCACTGCCAGATAACGGGCTGCCGGCATCACTTGAAGTGCTTGTGATTGATAGAAACAGTCGGTTAGATACACGATGTCAGGGTGCTGAACAGCATAAGATTGCACATGTGAGAGAAGTTAAGTACTTCTCATGAGTCGATGCATGTGGTAATTCTAATTTGTTTTTTATATTTGAAATAAGGCGAACTGTAAGATTAATGATTATATGGCATCGTTTTGCGTGTTATTTTTCATTTTCGTCTTCTTATTATGTATTAAGATGAATTGAGAGAAAATTATCATTGCCACGAGTTCGACTATTTTTTTTAGATTTTCAAATTAGTGTCAATTATTAAAATTGTAAAAAAAAAGAACGGCCACAAGATTTTCATTTAAAATCAGAGTATGTCCTCTTTTGAGAATAATTTGGTAGAAAGTCGAGAATCATATTTATTTGATAATCTAAAATTCTAGTATTTCTTTTTTCCACGTTCTGTGAATGGCTAATTGGAATTGAAATCAGTGAATTTCATCCACCAGCGGCCCGTGTACAAATTTTGTACATCATCGTATAATTATGAGGGCTTTGCTTCCAACAAAACTGCCATGGAGAATCCATAAACAGGAACCCCAAGTTTATGAATTCAGCCAGCAGCATACTTTGCAAGACAAGAAATCAGTAGTTATCCTCAAAGGCCCAAGGGAAATCCTTCATGAGCTGCCGCTCTTCCTCAGGCGTGAAGTCATTCTTCATGCCTAAATAGGCTCTGATTTCATCAACCCTCCATATCTTTACAAACTCAGCCACATAGTCTGTACCCCTTTCCAATAAATCCCATGCATCCATGTAGTTTGCCACCACCAGCAAATCAAACAATGCATCTGGTCCAATCCTGTCAGCAAGGAAGTGAAACAAATCAGGTCAGACCATACCCATTAGCAGTTACAATCTTGCAAACTGAAGATAGATCTGTCTTATTATTTCTTACTACGTAAGTAAGTATGATGGTCATTATTTGTTAAATGCCTCTTTTTTTCTGGAGTGTAATAGACCAAAAGCAACACATCCTATTGCACTACTAGAAGATTCCATCAATAGCTAAACCACAGTTTTCTATTTTATGGTGATCATCCAATTCCACCAATTTAACCCAGTCCCAACCAATGTAATGGGTTATGGGGTATCAATAAAATAAATTGCAGAAAAAACAGTAACATACCTTGTGAAAAACTCGTCCTCCCATTGACGCACATCCTTGAGACGCTCCTCACTAAATCCTGCTTGCCCCACATGCATCTTCCAGTACTCCATCATCCTTTTAAGAACTGATGCTGGTACAGTTGGTATTGGTATGCAGCCATCAGCAAAACCAGCGTCCAATGCATTCCTAATCAAACCAGACTGCATGGCAAGTGCTATAGGCACAGAGACCTCCTTGTTGCTCTCACACTTCAAAACCACAAACTCACGATCATATTTTTCATTCATGTCCCCTTGAAAGTCCACAGAAATTGGTTCTTTTCTCAAACTCCCAGCCCTGCTGCTGAAGGAACCCTCAACATTAATTTTCTTCATGAACCCTGAAGTTGACCCAAGTTCGGCACTTTTGGAGGATTCGGCATCTCCAGAAGTAGAAAAAGAGAGTTTCTCTTCCAAATCTTTGTTCAATCTGCCACCCTCAACTGGTTCCATTATGAAACACTGGAAAGATGAAGTCAGCAGTAATTAGAACTTACAAAGAAAAAGGAGCCAAGTAACAGAAACAAGAGATAGCTTAGGCAAACAACTGCAGTTTTATAGAAGACACATAAAAAAAATTATGAAGATTGTAAAGCAATGAATTAAAAATATGAAAAACTGAAAACCACGAATGTTGCATACCAGACTACCAGTGGAAGAGAAAAGGAAATGGTTATTAAAGAGGCAAAATTTAAGAATTGAAGAAAGAGATCAGAAGAAAGGAAAGACGAACCATCACCACAATTAATTTCCATAAGACACTGACAATCAGGGGCCATGTAGCAAATTTACATTTAACAACTGGGTCACTGGGTAACAGAGAATTAATAAGCATGACACACTGGAAACCAGGGCCTGCATTATTAAGTATTAAACTAACAAGGAACAGTTCATGCTGGGTCCCACCTCTCAGTCTCTCTTCTGAGAAGAAGAAATAACTGTTGCCATGAACACTGAGGTGGCATCTGAGGATCTCACAGCGAACCTCTCAATAATCCATTTGATAAAATGTATTTCTACGAATAGTTACACTATAAATTGACATCAATTTGTAGCCCCTGAATTGTTGATTAATAAAATAATTTGGAAGTTCCTTTTATTCCACTATTTCCATTTCCGCTGCAATTTGTTTTAATAACTTCAGCCAGTTCCAAGGGTGATACTTCAATTACTGTGCTAATTAGTTGTCCCTGAATTGTAATTGGTCGAGACTATGACAGCAAACTCTTAACACAAACCAACAATACAATTATCCGAATACATCAAGAAATGAAAGCAAAAGTTTCATAGTTAGAACAATGCTTCTCCAATAACTCAAGCCTTTTGAAAGATACCCGTTAGCATAAGGAAGACATATGGTGGAAGAACTAATTGACCTGACATTCACAAACTATTGCTAAGGATGTATCTAATTCAGAATTAAGAGAGGGAGAATTCACAAAACTATTATTTCATAATACATGACTGATATTAGCGATTTAGCATAAACGAAATTGGAACAAGCGTTTCCAAACCAGAATTAAACTTCGATTCTCTTTTAAATTTCTCCTAACAAACAAAACGAAATAAAAAAAGAGAAAAAAAAAATAACCTCAGGGTTTTGGACCGAAGGTGAAGGCGGTGTAGAGAGGGTAAGGAGATCAGACAAAGAGACGGGGCAAGAGAAGTGCAAAAGCGAAAATCCTTTGACGATCGAAGTGAAGGATGAGGAGAGGAGGTTTAATACAATTTCTTAAACCCTTTAAAAAAGGAAAGAACAAAAATAGCTTTACTAATAAAACCACCGACCTATTGTTCTTACTAACGAACGAATGTGCTAAACCGACCTTATCTCATAATCCGAACCGTCAATTATTAAACAGACGGTTCTGATTTTAAGAACAATTTAAGATCGACGGCCCTCCTTGATCCGATCCAGCAGACCAACACTAACTAATTCAAGGCGGTCGTCTTTTAATGAGTTGTTTGGAAATTTATGGCCCATTACAGCTCAATCATACAGGTTAGCGGGCCTTTTAGGCCCAGAAAGGAGAACAACGAGATGTGCAAACAGCTCAAAAGGCGCTTAATTTGCTTGTTCAGTGCTAAGTGGAGATAAAATGGAGAAGGAAACAAGCGCCTCGGAAGCCGCCGGAGTAACGGCGACCTTCCATCTAGCGCCACGTGGCGAGTCTCCGGTCGACGATTTGACTGGAAGGGTGCACCTCCTACCCTGCTCAGTCAAGCACAATGGACCCAGTGATGTATCAAACTACTTCAAGCCTAGAAACACAGGTCTCTTTTTTTGTTTTTTGCTTTGTAATTTATTAAGTTTTTTGTCAAATGGGGTTCTCCAGTGGGAATGTGACAGTGAATGCTTAATTACATACTGGAGACGTCTCGTTAATTAGAGTAAAATAGAAAATTTTAAGAATTCAATTGTGTTTTTCTCCAGTAGTTAAATACTTACCTCAGTATCCTCAAGAGTTAAAAAAAAAACAGTAATTGAAAACATGCCATCCCTAGCTCAATGTTTTTCAAGTTTGCTTTAAGAATTACCTGTGGCAGAGCCACTTTTTTTTTTTTTTGGATAGTGTTGTCAAATAAAGATTTTTCTACAACTTTGGTTGTGTCTTGCAAATCATATAATTTGATGATAAGACCTAATTGAGTCCAGGGAACGTAGAGAATGCTAATTGGACAAAGAAAAGGTTGAGCCAGGTCCTTGATTGAACCAATTGAGGGCTTGAGGCGCCAAAAATTAGACTACCGTCAACTTTATTCTGTCTTACTTATTTAGATGTCGAAGTAGAAGGCATGAGAGTGCAAGAGGCATTCTTTAGAGGGAGAAAGCTACATGGATTTACAGTGCCAATACCTGATGTTTATAGTGGTAAACTGTTCTTTTTTTTTTCTTTCTTCTTTTTCCCCTTGATTCTCTTTCTAATCTGTATTATTACAGTCAGTTATGGAATAACGTGTTATGCAGTTTTTATAAGAATTTTGCCATCTACTGATAATTACTGTACCTACGTTTGCCTGTTCTTTCAAATTTTGTCTTAAAAACTGATAAAAAAGTGGCCAAAGCAATCTTATATGTATGCATTAATGTAACAAAATACAACTTGACTAGTACATGAAGGTCCTAGACACATTTTTTTGTTATGGACAAATAATTCAGTAGTTTCTGTTATATCGTTTAACTGTATATAACCTTCCCTTCTGTTTCATAACTAGGTTATGTATTGCAGAAGTCACAATTGGGTAATGGAAAGGATGTGGAAAATTTCGATGGGGAATCCAGTTGCTGGCAGTCACGAGGGCAATTTGGTAATATAACTTACTGGAACCATGATAACATGCCTTCCTCTGATGATCCCCTCTTACGGTGCTTCCATTGGTTTCCTATTTCTGATGCTGTAAGTTATAATAGTTTTGTTTCCTACTTTTCCTTGCTAAACAAAGTCCAATTTGTTCATAAATTCAAAGAAACATTAAGCAAGCCAAACCTGAATACATGGTAGAACTGAACTCCAATGTGTTTCAAATCCAAAACTACATAGCATTTCAAATGCTGAATCCATTCCAGTAGAATTTTCATGCAAATGAAAAGAGAAATCTGATTAGAACAATGCAGATCAAGGCCTGTACTGTAAAGTATGTCCTGGTGCTTATTTGGCACGAAATGCAATTGCATAACAAAACTCCCATCTGCTTGTCATATTTTATGATTTTGGTTTCTACTTACATTTGTATTTGGTATTATGATAATTTGAAATTTAATTAATGCGAGAGATACTTTTTATATGCAGTTGCATAACAAGGTGACTCCAGAAGAGATGGCGAAAGCAGCTGCTCATTTGAACAAATAGAATTAACTGTTTTTTCTATTGTGCTAATTTTAGATTAATCATCTGGTGTTGTTATTATTCTTACTAACGTTCAGAAATGTAGACTGTAATAGTAATACATCTATTACTCGTAGTCCAAAACCTTAAAACTACATATTACCTTGTTATTGTTAGAGCACAAGGGATTATCATCTGTTTGTCTTACTTACGTCTATTGTTATATAACGAGAAGAATGCTATGTGTTTAATTAATGTGTCCTGTATTTCTAGTAGCCAGATAGAACTATACTACAATTATACTGTTTTATTTGGTAAATAGAAGAGATGATTCAAGTACTATTTTGCCCCTTTTTTGAACGAACCTGTAAAATAACAGCATGTACCTGCAATTACGCAAAAAATTATGAATAATTATGAAGCTGATACCTCAATTCTTCAAAAAATTCTTCAAGTTATACAAAATTCATAAAACATACTAATACTTTGATAACCTAATTTTTTGCAGGCATGCTGGTTATGCATCTTGTTTATTTATCGGACTTATTAGTATAAATGGGTGTTGATGCATTCTGAAATTGTTTGTAATCCTGATTTTGAAGGGAATTTGTCACACCCCGAGAAGGGTGTGACAACCCGCCGCGTATAAACGCAAGGCGTACAAACATCACATACACTACCAATAACAAAGATAATTGCCACAAATTTATTAATAATTATTTAATGTCTTACAAAGAGAAAAATATGCCCAACATGGTGTATTTATGATGGAATACCACCATGTGAGGTCAAATACTCAAATTTCAAATAACAAAAATAAATAGACATATTGTGGCAAATTAATGACCCGCTTCTATCATCTTGTCTCACTCAGTTTGACTGGAGCTAATTTACTCCATCTTCAATACCTGGAACCCACACAAGTGGAAAACGGGTGAGAGATCGGACAAGTCTCTCTGTGCAGGATTCAGTTCCAGCCCGGGACTTGTTAAAGTTCTAGATAATATTCAACTATGAATAAAAAAAATTAAAATAATGCAACTACATTAATCATCCAAAATGTAAAATGCAATTTCATGTCCGTTTCAATGTATCCTAATCTCAATCACAGTTCACAGTCTTTAGTAATAATTCATCCTCATTACCAAGCCTCATATCATAACCATTAATCTCTTAGCCCTACTCCGTCGCGAACGGCCTCATTAGGGTGTAGCATGCATGTACATGAACATACTCAAAGGTAATGATTTCTTGGTACTATGAATTACCACTTATCCTTAACAAATTCATTTCCATGCTACATTCGAATTTAAATCATTATCATGCTTCAAATGATCATGCAAGTTTATTATATTTTGAGGGCACAAGTCAAGATAATGTCCGATACAAATATGCGAAATTAACAATAAAATAAAGAAAGCACAAACAACTAGAATATCATTTAACAAAGCCTAGGAAACCCACACCTGATCTTGAAAACACAAAGAAAGCAATAAAAATCGATAGAGATTCAACAGAAGTTCGACAACGCTTCTAGTCTCTGCGAGTTGAAATTTCGCTATAACCTTGGTCTAGTAAAATGGTTTCGGCAGGGAATCGACAAGTATAGAATGTTGGTTTTCGTGCCAAGAAAGATTAAAATAAGCAACCAAGGATGGCTTTGTCTTGGTGCCGAGTAATAGTAGAAGAGGGAGTAAGGTAATTGGATTTTTTTATTCGAGTACCGATCAATGATATGTAGTTCGGCCCTCATTTATAACCCACAAAACGTATCTATGCGCAATCAAATTCATTAATGTAATTATTGTATTTTATTGCCGAATCCTAATCAACGCAAGGGCTCCAGGTTGGATTTCCAAATCACTTAAAAATGGTCAGGTTAATAATATGGCAATAGATGCCTTGGTCCGGGGGTAAATGCGCCTGGGAAGGAAGAGGTGACTGGTCATTTGATGTTGCTCTTTATGTGTGCCTTGTACCTAAGCACTAATATGCTTTCCACGTCACATTTGCATGGTAATGGTAAAGGAAAAGGCCACATTAAATCTCAAGAAAACAATTTCAAATATAATCTAATAATTGTGATCATATTAAATGTTCAGATTTTGATTGGAAAAATTACCATGCCTTGGAGAAAGAGTAACGTAATTAAAGGAAATTAAAACTTGCCACCTGTGTGTAATAGCTGTCAATTTGAGGCAATAAGAAGAATGGTAATAAACTGTGAAAGACTAAAAAGATGTAATTTGTTTTGGACGCATTAGGCATAATCAATTACGTTGAGCGGTTCATGAAGGAACTATTGATAATAACAAGGTGACCATGTATATATAACATTACAATTAAAAGTTTATATATACATATATATAGGAATAAAATACAGGCACATGCATGAAGTCCGAACGTTTATTATAAATAATATCACTAATGTCTATGTAACACATATTTTTCTTAAAACAATATTTATCATATAAAAATTGACATTTCCGTGCGTCAGGAAATTTAAAGAGGTCATAAAAAAAATAAATAAATTCATTCTATAAATATCTTAGCCAAATGTAATCACGTACTAATTTTCGTATTACACTCGTATAATATTTAAAAGTATAATATTTAAAATATTATACAAATTAAAGTAACAAAATGTTACAGAATTATACAAATTTAAAGCAAATATGACTGCTGGCAAGCCTCTTTTAGAGCAATTAAGAAGAATTTAGGCTAATATTAGAATACTGAAACTAATTGAACTAAATCTCCAAATACTGATAAGTTAAAACAGATAAATTGCATTATGCAGGCTGGCATAATGCAATTAAATAAAACTAAATGTATTTATACTTCCTTAACAAAAGCGAATGGGCTGCTTCTTTTATTTAACTTTTACCTGGCGGGTTTGCTCGGAAGAATTGTATCTTTTTAGATAACTTTCATTTATTTACCTAGTGAAAATTTAAAGAAGTATATGTTGTATAATTTGTACGAATTAACTAAATAGTTACGGGAATGGAAATTTTACTATACATTAATGCATTAATTTCTTTGTCTGCAAGTCTAAGTAGGATTGCTAAATAATTATGCATATTGCTGATTTAAGTCAAGCCAATGAACTAATCTAGAGTCATGAAGTAATGTAAATATGTAATACATTTCAATTTAAAGTAGAAAACCCCTATGAAAAACATATATAAACATATAAAATAACAGCAATAAATCAATTAAAGGGAAAACACGTTATGCCAGTGAAGTCCTTTGTCTTGTTGTATCAACCAGCAACCATGGCCTCTATAGCTGGTTTTGCATTAACCAGTAATTCCTTCAAAAATAGCGATCTTCAAATAAGAAGACTAAAGAGAAGTCTCACATAGATTTGCATTTATTGTATACATAACACCTAACAGAAGTTTTAAGAGAAACCAATAATTCAAATAATGTCTTTAGGCTTCCGTTTGGGATAGCAGCATACATCAACCCATACAATTTAGCGCACAATTCTCCACAAAACTATTGCCTAACGAATCCGTTACAATATGCAATGAGAATTTTCTATCGCTACACACAAAACATGAAGGGGAAAGATACAGTTTGCTGCAGTGCCTATCCTCTTCTGCATCGCCTCATTCGCCAGAAGGTCTGGCCTTTAAGAACATTTCTATACGCGCATATTATATCTGTACACAATCCTCATAGCTCTCCATGAAAAGAGGTTCCTCTAAATTTCTTTCAATAATTGCAGATTCCAGCTTAAACAATCAGGAAAAATATGAAACAAATAAGAGGATATAATTATAAAGCAACAATTGGGCATTTGAACTCAATCGTATTGTATAGAGCTGTGCCCCTGCCATAAAAACTATCCAGATTAGTACCAGTGTGGCATGCAAATTATATAACCTACTACCGAAATCATAAACTAGAACAGCAGTACCAGCCCTACAATTCTGGCCCCATGAACCATTGATAAGAACCAGTACTTGTGTTTTACAGTGCCCATTTGCATTACTGCCCTACCCACCAATACAATGATGACTTGATGAGCTTGTGCCTTTGATGTGGCACTGGCACCATTGCTTTATTTATGCACTACCTGGTTGAAACCGCATTCCATCAAATACAAACTTGTCCCTTGCCTTCCATACTACCTGAAGTCTGCTACAAAGATCTTCTTCTTGTGGATCTCCACAAATTGAAGGAACAAACAATGAAACTTAAGTGCAGCTTTGATGCGAACCACACTTCCCTAGAAGAGGGACAGAAGAGAGGATGGTTGCTGAATCATTAGGGAGGTACTGATTTAGGGGGCGTTTGTTTGTGTAGTAAGGAGTTGCATAAGTTAAGGATGCTTAAATATTTATGTAGTGTTATGTAATAGATGTTTGGTTGTGTAGTAAGGATGACTAAGTTAATACATGCATATATTCATGTAAAAAGACTAAAATGCCCTTATATTCATGCTTTAATTAATTATTATTCTTAAATCATTATTATTAATAATTAATATTACTTGTTAAATATTATTAATTATAATAATTAACCTTTATTATTAATTATGATTTTTTAACAATTATTGTTGCTTATTAAATATTATTATTTATTTATTAATATTAATTATTTGTTAATTATTAATTATTATAAAAATTAATTATTAATGATAATAAGAAATAATTTTATTATTATGAAGTATTATTAATTACTTAATAATAAAATTATTTATTAATAATTTTTAATTAATTAGTTATTATTATTAAATCATTATTATTATTATTAATTAATATTACTTGTAAAAATATTATTAATTATTATTTATTATTAATTATAATTTTTAATAGTTATTTTTACTTGTTAAATATTATTATTTATTAATTATTTGTTAATTATTAAATAATATTATTAATTATTTTTAAGGGGTATTGTTGGGAAAAAAAATTAAAGGGGACCATGCATAACTTTTGCAATCTATTTTAGTTGCATAAGTTATGTACCATTAAGGCATCTTATGTAAGAGGTGTTTGGTTGCATAACTTAAGTTATGCACCCTTTAAGTCACAAACAAACGGGGTCTTAAGAAGGCACATAGGAGATGGATCTCTGACCCTGAGCTGTTGACAAAAACGAATTAACAAAAGACATGTAAAAAAACTCCTACCATAGACAAAGAATACCCCTTATAGCTTGGTCTGTGTGCATAAATCTGTCAAAAATTGAGAAATAACCATAGATAAAGATAAAGATAATATATCTAAGGCTAGACCCTTGTTTTTCTTCTTCAAAAAAAAAAAGATAATATATCTAAGCTGACAAAACTTGATAGAGATAGTGTCAATAAAACGGGGAATTGGGAATTAGGAATTAGAGTCAATAATATATCGTGCACCGAACAGCGAATTAGGAATTAGTGCTCCATGTTCACAGTTCTCAAAAAACGGGGAATTGGGAATAAGGCCCATAGTTGTGATCACAAGAAATTAAGTAGAATTTAATGGTTCATCTTTTCTGGAACCGCAAATTTGAAACACAAATTCTTAATGGTATGTTTGGAAGTCTATAGAATAAGAACAAGCTATTTTTTATTTGGCACCATTTAGAACAAGGAAAATAAGAACAAAATGAACTTTATTCTTGTTCCAACAAAAACATAGAACTAGAACAAGAACAAAAATAAGCTTGTTCTTGTTCTTATTCCACACCACTTCCAAACATACTTAAATAAGTCGTTTTGTCAGCCCAACAGTTTTGTTTTATTTTTTATACTTCATGCTTTAAAACTGCCCCCCTCCCTTGGGCCATCTTAGGCCCCGACCCCTCCCTCCCCCGAGGCCAGGCCGCCTTAGGCCCTGAGCCCCTCCCCCCATGCCGGGCCATCATAGGCCCCGACCCCCTTCCTACCCCGAGACCGGGCCATCCTAGGCCGGGCCATAACGGTCATGTCTACATCTTCAGACGACTAACATCTGATGGCCCTTTAGGTCTGAATAGGCATGGACACAATGGTGGATCTAAGTATGGTAAAGCCCATCATGCTAAGGCATAATGGTGGATCTAAGTATATTTCCAATTAGAGAAGATTAGAGGAGTATACGGTCCAATTTTCCCATGTTTTAACATGGGTCATTGGTGTTTACAATCCCACTGTTTTTCATCCAACCATTCAAACAGCCTCCAGCAGGCGTGTCTTCATCAGATGACTCTCGTATATCATTTCGATAATTGATTTCTACTATCGGAAGAAATATCATCGCGTTGTCATCGCTGTGCAGCGCTCTCTCGATGACCCTCTCACTCAGCATCTATTTTTTAGTTCACTCTGTTGTTATAAGTGTTCAGTTTATTAAATATAAATGTTCACTTTCTGTTATAATTGTTCACTGTGCTATAAGTGTTAACTGCTTTCAATATGTTTATTTATTTTTTTTTATTCAAATGTTCAGTTAGTTGGTAAGTACAAATGTTTTGTAAATTAAGTATAAATGTCAGTTAGTTGTAATAAAAACATAAATTTTATAAGAAAAAAATATTCATTTTATTGTATTAATGTTTAGTTTCATAAATACAAATGTTGAGTTTAGTAAGAACACATGTTCAGTTTATTAAGTATTAATTTTCAGTTCTTTTAATATGTGTGATGGCAAGTGAAGGGGTCATGAATTGAAAAAAAAAATGAAAATATTAAAAGGGGTCATGAAGTGATCTGGTTCAATTAAAAAATTTTCTGATTCTGCCAGTGTGCCTCTCTCCAAGACTGGCGCGCGATGGTATGTAATAAAATCATTAGTTGACACATTTAATTGAACACATTTGGTTATTAAACTGAACATTTGTAACATACACTTGCTATTCATGCACGATAGTATGTAATGAAATCATTAATTGACACATTTAACTGAACACATTTGATTATTAAACTGAACATTTTGTAACATACACATGTTAGTCATGTGTGCGCTTCCTCAATTCAATGATGGTGCGCGATGACAAATTTGTCGATGACACTTATAATTCATGGGACTAAGATCCTCAATAATCCTTTAAAAGGATTGTTTAGAGCAGCCGTTTATTTTTTTAATGTTTAAAAATTTTAAAATTCAAATGTTAATTCTAAACTGTTGATTTTGTTCAATTTTACAGGCGATACATTTTCATATAAGTTTTTATAAAATTTGGAGTCGATTTGATACTTAATTAAGTGACCAAATTATGAACGTATTAGAATGAATTAGTGATAGTTAATTAGATTTGTTCATTTGTTGACCACTTGATCTAGTATCAAATCAACTCTAAATTTCATAAGACTTATATAAAAACATATCATTCGTAAAATTGAATAAGATCAACAGTTTAGATTCAATATTTGAATTTGAAAAAAAATATTAAAAAAAAAATAAATAGTTGCTTCAAATAGTCCTTTTAAAGGACTGCTGAGGATTTGGACATTCGGTTCCATAATTCATGTGCACCCGGATCCTCAGCAGCCGAAAAAAGGGCTTTTCAAGCAATCCTTTTTTTTAATATTTAAAAATTTTAAAATTTAAATAGAGAATACAAACCGTTGATCTTGTTAAATTCTATCAAAGATGCTTTTTCATATAAGTTTTATAAAATTTGAAGTTGATTTGATACTTGATTAAGTGACCAAATTATGAACGTATTAGAATTAATCTAACCATATTCGTTCATTTGTTGACCACTTAATTTAGTATCAAATCAACTTCAAATTTTATAAATCTTATATGAAAACGCATCGCTGTTATAATTTAACAAGATCAACGGTTTGAATTTTTCACTTGAATTAAATTTTTTTTTTAAAAAAGAAAAGGACTTCTTGAGCAGCCCTTTTTTGGGCTGCTGAGGATCCGGGTTGTAATTCAAGTATCATTTCCGTTTAACGCAACTTCTAACATTCTAGTATGAAGCTGGGCTCGCACAGTCTCTTGGGCCTTTTATTCTCTTACCTATAAAATGTAGGCCCAGATATCACGAGCCTCGCTTTCCGACTAATTTCCAATTCAAAAACCAAGAACAGAGAAACCCACCGCTAAGAAGTGATTCTAAATTTGTGCGCTCTCTCGCCTCATTTCATTTCCAAAATCTAAGCGCGCGCGCCTTTCTTCTTCTTGCATCTTGAAATCTCCGTCTGCCTCCCTCCTTCCCTCTCTCATCTCTCTTTTTCAATCTACAACCAGATCAGTTCCCAGGGTAATCTCAGTTGGCTTCTATTTCTTCCTTATTTTTCTTGTTTTTTGTGGATTTCTTTAGTGCAAAATGCAACTAATCTGCGCAGATCTACCCTTCAATCCTCACAAATTTACACGGGAGAACTTTTTTAAAGCAAAATTGCAGTAACTTTTGTGATTCCGAGTTTGAGTGGCCTATTTAAGGTTCTCTATTCTCCTTGTGAAAACCCTAACAACCCAACTTTTTTTAAAGCTGTTCCCACAAATCTACCTTTCTGTAGTGTGCTTGTTTAATCTATATTCATAATTTTAGCAAGATTTCTGTAAATGTGGTTAGTACGTTACTCATATTGACCTGCCTGAATACCTCCCTACATGGTTGAAGGCAAATCAGATTTACTTGAATGAAATTTTAACTTGGCTCCCTAATTACATCTTCTATCAATAGGTTTATAGGATTCTAGGGTTTTAGTGTGAAAAACACTTTTTTTGACAACTACTAAATCAAAACCTAGTATCTGGCTTTATTTTTGTTGGTTTACTACCTCAGTTCTAAAAATTGGTCAATTGAATCATGTGCAATACAAAATTGATATGTTTTTGTCTTTCTTATGTCCCTTTTGCTCCAATAATGGATTTCACAAAGGTAATACCAGAGCTTAGAAAAGTGTTACAGGCTTAGAGCAACCCTGCTCTTTATGTGATCTGATTATCTTTTTATTGACACACGTCTCACAAAAATTGACACGTCTCACAAAAATTGATTCCAGTTGAGCCTCAACTCTCTAGTTAAAGCACAAAAATTTTTGCTTGCACACATACACACAGATTTCAAGTGGATCACTTCTATAATGAACAAATTAAATTAATAATAATCAGTTTTGTTTTCTTCTATTAATGTAGAAATCGTGATTAGCTTTTGAAGATGAATAGCAAAATCCCCATGAATGGCACCGCTCAGAGCCATCGACAAGTACTAGGCAATGTAACAAACACCTTGGGCAAGAGGCCAATTCCTTTTGACCTAGAAAATCCAATGCTAGAAAAAGGAAAGAGAACTGTTGGTTGGGAGAAAAATGCCTCATCAGAGGCAAAGCGACGTACCGGCAATTATTTCTCTTTAGAAAGGGGCATTGATTTCTCCAATGAGAAACTTGGAGCACCAAGTAACTACAGGGGCTGTTATTTCAGCAATTTGACGAGTGAGCTGAGTGCACAAGGTAATGACCTGAAGGTGAGAGAACCATCGCCTGACTCAGAGCTCAACTTAGAAGAAGATTACGAGTCAGAGAATGAAGAGCCTTTGAAGCACAATGTCAGTTGCTCTTCAAATATGTTTAGTGCACTTAACAGTGAGGGACTAAAGCTTGGTTGTACCAGTGTCCTGGAGAAGTCATGCAATTGCTCATTTTGTGTAAAAGGTGAGAACTTTTCTGTCTTACTTTCTAGTATATTGCTCGGTTCTAATTCTGGGGTCTAGTGTTAATTGCACATTGACATCGAGTTGCTTTTGACAGTGGAAGAACTTATATATGTACCATAATTAGCTGGTGGGATCCCACACTGGATGTCTATTATTCTGTTAGAAAGCTATAACCTTATGTTTCTTTATTTTTGTATTTTTTTTGGGTGAAATAGCTGCATATATGTGGACGGATCTGCACTATCAGGACACCAGAGGCCGACTTTCTGGTATGTTGCCTTTTAATCTGCAGGAGAATGTTGGCTGTTTTGCATTATATTAATCGCTTTGGGGAGAAAGAACATTACATGTCACATGTTATTCAAATTAGGAACGCTATGATTTGCCATGCTGATGTTTTTAGCAAGTACGTCTGATATAAAAACAAATGACAGAAATTGGAATTTCCTATAATTCAGTAGTAGCTGTACGTTTTCTAGTTCTTATTTTATTTCTTCCCAACGATCATGCAATTAAGTGATTAACCCAATTAGAACACTTATAAAAGCTGTTCTTTCTTCTCAATAGTGTTTCTTCCCAATTGCGGTATATGTGTAAGCAGACGTGTGCTTTTTTTCTGGTGATTGTCGCATAGAATAACTAGGGTAGTAAATTTTGTTGACAAGCACTTAGATATTGTTGGTTACTTGAGATATATTTATTAATTTGTTAGGAGTAATGCAGATACAAATCAAATTGAGTTTTTCAGTGTCAAAAGAAAAGGCACAAATGCTTGCTGTTTATTTAATCAATTTAGAATTAAGTTATTTTTTTTATTTTGTACTGTCAGCTTTGAAAAGGAGCAGACGGCTCGCAAGGATGCTGGAAGGGAAGCTTCATGCACAACATTTTAATAGGAAGGCAGTAGGTGATAGCTCAAAGCAGGCCTCAAAGATGGAGTCGGAGCTCATGCACCAGTGGAGATCTCTTTTCCTTCACTCTGAACATATTTTCTCCCGTGAAACTTCAGATCTTGTAAGTATGCTATAATTCTGAGGGTCTTGTTTGGCACTGAGATGTACCAAGCTGTACCTATTGTTACTGAGCCTTAAACAGTTGGAGAAGCCTATAGAAATTCAACCAGGATTGTATTTAATCTGGCCGAGGTTTGTACTTGGGCAGGTCAGTAAACTCTTCCCAGAACGTACCACTCTGACAGGTTTAAAGATCTTTGAAGGCCACCTTTTCTTTGTCAAGGATTATTTTCTCAATTCAGGTTATTTAATTGATATTGGATGTTGTGCATAAACATATGCATGTAGGGACCTGCTATTATCTCTGCAATGGCTACCCTTTCTTCTGCATCTGTCCACCGAATTGCTTTATTATTGCTAATTTGACGCTGATATTATAGAAATTCTCTACCAAACAGATTATAAATTGTTTTCGTTTTATTCTTCCCAGCATTCAACTCTCCTACATTTGGAAGTATTGAGAGAAAACTGCAAGCGGGATCTTAACTCTGTTAGCGGTGAGTCAGGACCAAGTATCGCATGACCTTGCAATGTGATGTAATCTCTGTACTGGCATCTGGTCATAACAGTGACTGTCATCAGGTGCTGTATTTCTTATAATTAGGATTTGTACTACTAATTTATTTGTAACCAAACTCTTCTGGGCTTATGATCTGTACTGTAGTTCTGTTTGCTGTTTATTGAGATGTTCATTAGTCAGGTTTGATATTTCAAAATTGGTTTCATATCACTGTTGCATTTGCTACATTGCAACCAGATGCAGTGCCAAATTTTTATAAAGCTGTGTTGCACAGCCATCCATTTTCTATGTTCCATTTTTTAACCAAAAGTAATAGAAGTTGTTTGTTAGTTATTGTTACTTGATTATTATCTGTGATTGTGGGTAGTCATGTGTAATGTCATGTTAGGATAAATAAAAATCTGTGTTTATTGCCAAGAACCTGGTTTACTGGGATGATCTACCAATATTTGACTATTTTCTTGCTTTTGAAAGCAGTGAATATATGCTGCATGGTTTACTAGACTCCATGTCTGCTGCCATAGAAATTATTGAAGTCAGCAGATTTATCATTATCAGGCCTGTATGGATCAATGTCAGATTATTCATATAAGGTCAAAAGCAAAAAAGAAATCTTTGAGTTTGCATTCTCTTCCCTAAGTTCCCTTGAGACTGTCAACTAAGCCTTCTTCGGATTGCACGCATACCACCAACCACCAGGACAAATATAAGGGATCTTTGAGTTTGCTAGCTTTTGAAGTCGAATTTTTATTATTTGAGACCTCCAAAATCCAGTACTAAGTGGAAGGCAACGGATATAATTAAATAAACCCTGTCGAATATAATAATTATTCTCAAGAATAGATAACATACTACCATCTCAAGTCTGTCCAGCTTTAAAACCTTTTTCTCCTTTATTGTCCGGATTGTACTGTCGGTGGGTCAAATAATGTAATCCAAAATATGCAAAAAAAAGACTAAAATTAACAAAATAGGGAGAGAGGAAAAAAAAAAAAAGCGAAGTAAGAACGATAAAGCTAAAGGTCTCGCATACAAGCATTGCTATATTAATGCAGCAATTACCACATGGTCCAACCATGTATAGTTAACAAAAGACATCTTTTGCCACTGGATTATATATGTAAGGTACCGAGTGTCGTTTCCATATGAAATTTATATATTTTCAAACGTGGCACCTGTGGTTCTTGTTACATTATCAGTTTATCACACAATATAAATGTAGGAGCCAGATACAATATCTCAGCTTACTATTTAGCCACAACACACTTGTAAAACGGAAGAGAAACTTAAGACTGGCGAAAACCAATTATTATATTTTCCTTATGTAAAGTTCCATCACTCACAGTACAAAGGATATTCAAGACATCAACATGCTTATTTTTGCAGTACATTCTGATGACCATGTAATATAAAAAAAAAAAAAATCAATGGTGCGTAGGCAAATCAGAAATCAGTTGCATATTTATCAGGCTTAAACCATAAGGAGAAATCAATTCCTTTCTTCTTTAGTTGTTCTGTAGCCGGACCAATCTTCTCAAGAAGCTACAGCAATTACCAAGGAAATAAATAAATAAAACAAGTCAAAATCAGCAAAGTTTTACTATATGGACAAACAAATATTGTACCACCTAAACACTGTACAAACACTACCATGAATCTCTTTAGCTAGAACTTCATTTTTGAAATTCAACTGAAAACATAATCACCTATACCTCTAAAAAGGAAACAAATGGAGTTATGGACAATTCAACTTATTCCTACAAGGCCATATTAAGTCCATTAGTATGGTGCTCCTTTGAAAGCAGGACAATAATAAGATTTATCTTGCAAATAAACCCTTCAAACACAACTTTTTCAATGACCATCGCAGTTCAAACTCTACAATCAGACACAGCCCTTGAGAGAAAGTATATGATAATACTTTACATCACGTGCCCCTTCAAAACTTCAATTTTAGTCTTCACAGTCTAAGTAGTCTGAATAATATGATTTCCAGTGTTAGACCAAAATAGACACATGTTCCTGACAAAGCCACTGAGTAGTTACAATTCAATAGCTATGTACAGATCTAGTCAAACCTTTTCATGTATATGTCCATTAGATACCAAAACTGAGCGATCAAACACAGTGAATTCTCCACCATCCATTATTGAAACAACCCCACCTGCTTCTTCTACTATCTGTTTACATACAAATTTACAGATAGAGTTATATAATAAGTAATGTAACTATATAAACTTAAAATAGGTAAATGACTTAAGTTGGATAGCTACAAATCCTAATTCCAAAAAGCTCTACTTTCATATTATTTGCACAAACACTAAACTGAAGTTAAAAAAAAAAAACTCTGTTCTCTTCAGGTTTAATCTTTTTAAATTAAAAAGGTGATTTTATGAAAACCATACATACTAAAGTAAAAGATAAGTCAATTAAAATTAATAAAATTCAAATTTTCTATATGGTTATTTAATAATGTCATTACACCAATCCATCTGTTATTCTATGGAGAATACCAGAGTTAACCAACAAAAAGGGGACTATCAACCCTGAGGGAGTCTTTTTTTAGTATAATTGAAAAATGTAAATGCCTTTGCTACAATTCTTCTTAAGAAAGGTTCTTTTGCAAATTTCTCAATAAATGGGTGTGAATTAAAATCAAATTCAAAGAAAAACAATAGTACCAAGACGCCAGCTGCCATGTCCCATGGCTTAAGCCGGTACTCCCAAGATGCTTCTACTATGCCGAGTGCCACATGAGACATATCTGCAGCAGCTGAACCAAGCCGTCTCACCCCCTGTATACCAGTGTAGATTTTGTTAGAAGCTTGGTTTTCCATGTTAACTCCCCCCCCCCCCCCTCCCCCCCAAAAAAATATGATAATAATATTAATAACAGTAATAATAATAAAATAAAATAATTAACAAAACAACAAACCAAACTGGATTAGGCTGGAAATAGCATAATATTCCTTCCTTTTTTTACCAGATATTTTAAAATAACTTCCATTTCCTGTTGATCTGGAGAAAATTTCAAAATAGATATCTAATAGTTGATGCGAATACAATAGTGCATGATTCAAACATAAGGTCATATTCTTTCAGTGATTCCATTCTAATCAATTTCTAGCTATGCTATACGAGTAAGACTGTAAGAGTCTTTGTCTCGCAAGCTTTGGAAATTTCCTTAATTTTTTTAGTTCTTTTCAAGACTTTTATCTTTTACAAGCTACGACTGTGAGCAGAATTATGGTTACTATTTTCTTAGTGGTCCATATTTATTCCAAAGAAATTAAATGCTCTCTTTTTACCTTTAGCCTGTGGAATTAGAATTCCCAGCTCCAACTCGTAATGTTTCTTTTGACATAAAAATTAAAACAATAGTTCTGTATTTCTTTCACAGAATTAATGTTAAATATCTCATAAAATTAGTTAAATATCAAATAAATATCTGCATTGTGATCAAGCAACACAGAATCCAACTGAGACTCGTTTGGGGTATGCTTACAATATGTTTCTCCCATAACCATTAACAAACCAGATCACACAATCTAATAAAATTATTGATTATCTTACCCTGCTGACATCAGTAAAATGTTTGAAAAGATCGATGTTGGTTGACCATGCTTCATCATGCTCGTATCCAAACCCAGTTACCAATAGAGATCGCTCTATCTAGACAAAATAGGTTAGAATATGTAATTTCCAATCATAGTATAAGATAGGCATCACTATTGCAAAAGGAATTCTACTTCTTGTAGAGGAAACAAGGAGAAATTGAAGATGCCTCTCATTTCAAAAGAATGCTCGAAATAGCATCTATTTGTGTAAGAGAAAAGGTAGCTTTGGCCTTATTACTCACATATAAGGGTAAAGGATCTAACAAGGAAAAATGCATGAACCCAGTAATGAACTATGAAGTACCTGGTCAGCTTGACTAACATGAACCTTCTCACCATTACAGTAGGTCCCACCACCTGCCTTGGACAAACAAAGGAATATTTTTATCTGAGAAACAATTCACTGCTTCTTTTTGTTCTTATGCAAATTATACAGTTCTTTTATTGATTGCATGTACTGCAATTAACCTCCAGCCTTTAGACAATTGCAACTAAATTTCAATTGGGTGGTTTAAAATTGACAGAGAACCCTCACAGATAACAATGGACATTAAGACAAACAAAAATTGATTAACTTGCTCCTTAGCCTGTCACATTAAATTGACCCCAATGGGTTGAGGGTGAAGAGCCATCATTGAGATAAGGACTGTGTTGGCATTTAGCACAATACACTGTTTGTACCACATTAATCTTAAATCTTGTTTGTTTCAATCTCAATAAAGAATTGCATTTATCACAATATATAGTTCCTTGACAAGAAATTTTTTTTTACCCAGGTATAATTTACAAGAAAACTTGTTCTTTCTTAACTCATATTTATAGAAATATGCAATTCTTATATAAATTCCCCACTTGTCTATTGAGATAATTACCTGCAGATGCAGAAAATGTTCGAGTATTCCAACACATAGGCCCCCCAGCAAACTCAACCTGTTAAAGAGTTTGCATAATTGAATTGTAAGTAGATAAAATGGCTTTTGTGAAAACACGCTTTGTTATCTATATTGCAAAAAGCATACATGATTTGTGGTCCAGGTGGAAAATTGAAAAACTGTGAAGTGTGAACTATTAATTAATGAATTAACAATTACCACAGTGGCAGCTGCCGGCTTTCCACGATATAGAACTCCAATTGAAACCGAAAAGCTTGGATAACCATGTGCAAAGTTAGTCGTTCCATCTAAGTTAAATCAATCAAGACAGAATGATAAAAAGAAAACAAAATTAATAAACTTTTCAGACTATATATAAAAAATATTTTAACTTGTGTATACCTGAGCTGCCATGCTATCAGTCTAGGGTGTATAGAACTACAGATGTTTACAACTTGTAGAATATTTCCCCTTTGTTTGGGCTAGGTGTTATTGTTTCACCTCAACTCATCAAAAGCCAGAAAACCATTTTGTAAAAATTCTGAAAGACGACGATGACAACGACGACATCTGATATTCTCTAAAACCATCATTTCCCAGATATTTTCAATAAACACTAGATCACAATATTAATGTGACAGTCATGGAAATATACCATAGAGTTTGGACAATGTTAACCTTGTCTCTACAGCTCTACTTGGGAGTTTCTCCCCACTTTCATAAGTTGAATTGATCAGGCAAAACAAACATATATGTAGGTTGAAAGGCTCAAATTTAAATGATCTTTGTTAGTATATTTAATTGAATTAATTACAAACTTAAAGGTCATTTAGTACTTTTTTTTTGCTTTAAACCTTGTTTTGAGTGGCATCATTTGCATTTTGCACACGATGGTCAAAAGATGGTTCGAGTTAGTTGAAACTTCAATGTATAACAGATGTTGAGTGCTTTGTGATTACAACAAAATAAGGGTAAATTTCGCAAAAACAAATCAACAGATATAGTACTTGTAAGGAGCTGTCCCAATGTCCATGTTTAGTAATTGTTAGTGGGCAATGATAGAGAGAGAAACAAACCTAATGGGTCAATGCACCAGAGATAGTCTGACAAGGCATCCCCAATTAAGCCACCTTCTTCACCAAGTATTAAATGGTCATCAAAATGCTTCTTTACAACTTGTAGAATTGCCGATTCACTCATCTTATCTGTACTGAATTCAACGTCAAAACGTTACTTGCTTGGGCGGTTAAAGCCTTATTTTTTAATTTTAGTTTTTGTTATCCTTACCAAGACTTATTAAAAAACCTATGTTAAAATATTTATCATGGACCTTTAATCAACTCTGAATTAAAAACATAATTACAAATCTGTAAAATAAACAAGCAAGTACTATTAAAGATGGATAGCTTACTCTGTTACCAAGTCAGCAATGCCCTTGTAACTGATGTTGCGAGGTTTATTGACAGCTTCCATCACAACCTTCAAAACTTTTAGCAATTAATGAACTGCTTGTAAAACATATGTACAGGATATAAACAAAATTGCAACGCAACATCAAAATTAATAAATGAATCGTTAATACTATTAAACTAGAGAATAACACATGATGATGTATCAATGTATTCAAGTTAATCACACTCTTAATATGCTCATCATCACAAAACGTGTTCTATTAAAATGAAAAAAACACACACTTCACAATTAATGATTGAAATTGCACCTCAGCGCCAGTTTTAGCAGCTGATTCGACGACTTGGAGCAACTCGGAAGCAGGAATGGGGCCAGTTGATTCGGCGGCGATCTTTGGGAAGATCCTCTTACTGGTGCTCTCCGACACAACGGCTCTGATTTGGCCACGTCGGAGAAGTCGGCTGTGAGGGACCGTTGGATTCCGGCCATATCTGGTTAGCTGAGAAGAGGCGAGGGATAGTCTCAGAGTGTGTGAGGAAGAAAGGAGATACCTACCCATTTTTTAGGCTCTTTGGAAATTGTGGGGAGACGAATGGTCGATGCGGATTAAAGTAGAGGACAATCTTACAATCAAACCCTCCTCCGGTCAAAATTTGTGCAAATTGACCCATTTGGTGGACAGTTTTTAATTTTTAGATTTAGATGCCTTTCTTTTTTTTCCCCCCTCCTTTATGAATTTTAAAAAAAGGGTGCTATCCTGTACAATATGTTGTAATTGTGTTTTTGTGATCATTTATTTGCAGTATAGATGGTGTATTTTCTTTTTACTTTTTTTGTAATTAGTCCAATCAATTATGCAGTTGATGGCATTTTAAAGATGAACGTTATCTTTTTAATAATCATATATTACTGGAATCACAATGGACTAATAAAAAACACCGCTACTGATATCAAATATGCCAAATACACTTTTATGTTATATCGCAGCTAATTTTGTCTAATTTGACGAATTGAAGGGCATCAAACATTAATTTGAACTAAAAGGTGCGTTTTTTTTGTTATATATATATATATAGACTTTTGTTACAGTGAGTCGCAACTCATCAAAGGGTCCGTGAGTCGCGCTTAAAATTTCAAAATTTAGTTCAAAATGACCGATCCAAACCGTCTAATACGATCTCCCTATTGAAATCTCTATGTAGACCAAATTTTATATTTTTTGAAATTTTTAAGTATTTATTTCGGATTTTTAAAAACTGCTATTTTTGAACGGTTCAGAACTAATTAGATTAATGATTTTCTAAAATTTCAAAAAAAATACTCAAAAATTTAAAAAAATATATAAAATTTGGTCTGCATGGAGATTTCAATAGGGAGATCGTATTAGACGGTTTGGATCGGTCATTTTAAACTAAATTTCGAAATTTTGAGTCCGACTCATGAACCCTTTGGTGAGTTGCAACTCACCATAGCAAAACTCTCTCTCTCTCTCTCTCTCTCTCTCTCTCTCTCTCTATATATATATATATATATAGAGGTGGGCTAAAGTGCCATAGATGACAATGCCATAGACGTCTTTTTTGAGTCATATTTTGAAGATCCAAAATTCAATCAGTTAATCCAAACCGTTCAAATTGATCACCATATTGAAATACCATTGAAGACCAAATTTTACATTTTTTTATTTTTTTGCTATTTATTTTGATATGTTCAAATTGGAGGGTCTGAAATACTCCAATTATAACGTTTTTTTAAAATATCATAATAAATAGCAAAAAAATGTAAAATTTGGTCTCTAAGGGTATTTTAGTATGGTGAATAACTTGAACGGTTCGGATTGAGCATTTGAATTTTGAATCTCGAAAAACGACTCTATGGCACATTAGCCATTCTATATATATATATATATATATATATATAGAGGATGGCTAATGTGCCATAGATGGCACAGAGGGTCCCGTGCCATAGAGTCGTTTTTCGAGATCCAAAATTCAAATGCTCAATTTGAACCATCCAAGTTATTCACCACATTAAAATATCCTTGGAGACCAAATTTTATATTTTTTCGAATTTTTTTGCTATTTATTATGATATTTTTAAAAAACGTTATAATTGGAGTATTTCAGACCCTCCAATTTGAACATATCAAAATAAATACCAAAAAATTCGAAAAAATGTAAAATTTGGTCTCCAATGGTATTTCAATATGCTGATCAATTTGAACGGCTTGGATTGACCGATTGAATTTCAGATCTTCAAAAAATGACTCAAAAAAGGCATCTATGGCATTGCCATCTATGGCACTTTATCCCACCTATATATATATATACATGTACATACATTTGCTGTGACGCAAAGTATTTAAAACTGCTGCTTTTATTTGTTTAATATCATGTCGAATATGAGGTTTTTTGTGGTTGTTTAATTTGTACTTCGTGCACAAAAAAAATTGCAATTAATATATAAACCAAATCGTAAAATACATATTTAATAGAAAGTATGAATAATTTTTGGTTAAAAAAAATACGCATCAGTCGAGAAATGTATAACAGACCCTAGTACTATACTAGAAACATTATTTTCTGTTAGTTCAAAATTTTAAGTTAGAAAATAAAAAAAAAATCAAATCAATATATTTGCAAAAATAGTTTATAATTGTATGTATTTATATTACTTTATACTGCACATCAATTTTTCAAATGTTATATAAAGTAAAAAAAATAAAAATATCACACCACAACATTTTTTTTACTGTGGATCGTAAGAGCGCGTTTGGATCGCTTGTAAGAATAAAATTAGGATAAGTTGTTCAGAGTAAAAAAATATATTATTCCTAAACAATTAAGAATAATTTTTTTGAATCTAGAGTACTATATTTAAATGGTCTAATATCTGAAATAAAATTTATTTATAGTTTGTTTATATCATCTTCTTAAGTTGCTGGGATCATTTTTTAATCTAGATTAAAAGACATGATTCAAATACTCTATAAATAAAAATATTTTTGGATGTTGAACCACCTAGAAATGATACTTCAGGGGGCCGTTTGGATCGCTTAGGAATTTGGAAAATTTTTTATTCCTAGATATAAATTTATTAGGAAGTGTGCAACTTTGTAAAGAGTTTGGATTGTTTATAGTAAATTTATGTCTAGGAATAAGAAAATTTCCAAATTCCTAGAGCATCCAAACAGGCCCGAGTACATTTGGAGTATCTAAGAATAAAATTAGAATTAGTTATTCAGAGCAAAAAATATTATTTCTAGACGATTAAGAATAAGTTTTTTGGGGTTAAAGTACTATATTTGTTGGAATACATTTTTATTTTTTCTAGTATGTTTTGATCATTTTCTTAATGCAAATTAAGAAGTTGTTAGGGCCACTTTTTAATATGAGTTAAAAAAAATGATATAAACATTCTAGGAATAAAAATTTATTCTGGATATTAGGTCACTTAAAAATAGCACTCAAATCTCCAAAAAAATTTATTCTTGATCATATAGAAATGAAATTTTTAATTCCGAATAACTAATCATAATTTTATTCTTATACGATCTAAACCCCTCCTAGATCTCCAAAATATTTATGCGGCTATTTGGATGGGTAAGGAATAAGCAAGAATAGCAAATTCCAGGCGGAAATTTATTCCTAACCATCCAAATTTTTCACAAAATTACACACTTCCCAGTGTTTCCGCCCAAAAATAGACTATTACTTTTATTTCTAAGCGATCCAAACTGCCTAAATGTATAAAAAACTAATTTGTATTACAAATAACTAATCTTCATTTTATTTTTAGACGATCCAAAGCGCCAGTTAAAAGAATTATTAAATGACGCTGATTGTCAAATTTGAACACACCAACAACAAAATCCCAATAACATCTGTAGACTAGACAATCAATCCACTTAAGACCAATGTTTTGAAAACCGACCAGGACATCGAACCGGCGAAGCCATCGGTTCAATGCTTCAATTGGTCCGACCGGTCGAACCGGTAGAATGAACCGAATGACGTCATCGTAACTATATAGTTTATATACATTAACTATTAATTTGTTCACATCAAAACCATTTGGCCTAGTGGTAGAGCATCTTATTTTTATTCAAGACATCCCAAGTTCATTCCCTCCCTATGACATTTTTTGAGAATTTCATTGAACCAAATAAAAAATATTAAAAAACTCATGAACCGGACGGTTCGGTTCAACGGTTTCAGTAAAAATCGGACCGTCCGGTTCGTTGTGGTTCGCCAACAGTAAAAAAAACCGGCTCAGATTGTACGGAACTAGGGTCCGGTTCGCGGTTGAACCGGCCGGTCCGGTTCGGTTTTCAAAACATTGCTTAAGACCTGATACATTTCATTACTCAACAGTCCGACAAAAAAAGAAAATCGAGATTTCTACACAGACAGCATAATACTCGCCAATCACAAGTCACCACAGGCAAAACGAAACGCACCCCGAGGCCCCGAGCATTGTCCCGACGATTCCAGAAAAAACTCAATTTTCTTTTGAATTAGGTCAGGAGGATGAGCGACCGAAGATAATTAACTCTTCTCCGAATACTGTAACGTTATTTTCAATCTTGACCATCCAATGTTATGTGGACGGTTTATTACCTCGACCGTCCAACGAATTTCATCATATATTGGAGAGAAACCGAAAAAGAAAGGACTCGTCCATTTCAGTAGCAACGGAGAGGAAGTAGAAAACTAACAGTAGGGATAAGATGCATAAGCAACCTCCTCTCTTTCTTGAACCCTAGGAAATCACTGCTGTGCCTCTAACCTCTCTCGAGCCTGAGGTCGGGGGTTGATTCTCCTCCCTTCATCCCCCGTCCCAATCACCTCTCGCTTTATCTCTCAAAACAAATTCCACAAAATATTATCATATTATCAGGCTGCGCTACACTAGGTATGCATACTCTCCATTTCTCCTAGTTAAAAGAGTTAATCTTTAAGCTCGGAGTGGTTCGAAATGAGTGTTGAATGTGTTTTTTCTGTTGCGTCTTTTTTGGGATTTTATATGGATGGTTTTCTTTTTATGGTTTAATGTGTGACTATTTTTGGGGGGTTTTACTTTGTTTGATTGTTAAATGTATTGTAAAGAGGTTTTGTTTCTCTGAACACTACAAACTGCAATTTCCCCGTTTTTCTCCCAGGATTGAAGAACTCAGAATTTTGAGATAATCAATGTGAGTTGTATAGGCAAAACTCACTGGTTATATTGCTCTTATTCTATCGGTGTCAGTATTGCAACGATTGGGGAAAAAATATATATACATAAAAGAGATATTGTTCTGAACAGACATGGTTTTCCTGGAAATATTTATATCTCTAAATCTCTCATGTTCTCTCATCCTCCCCCTCTCTCTTTCTCACTCTACCTAGTTTTGTTACTTGTAGTGGGATGTCAACAGTTCAATTTGGAGGCACGTCGATGCCTCAACTGGGCATGCAACCTCGGGCCATATCAAGATGCATATCTCCAGTTAAAGCATTGTTTAATAATAATGCATTGGCTTCTCCTGTTAGGTACATATTTTAAAATATAATTTACCTTTGTTTTACGTATTGACCTTTATGAAAATCTTGGCTAATGCTAATTTATCTGCTCCCTTGAGGATTCCAAATTTGTATTGAAATGATGCCAAATAAATTTCTTGCTACCCGGTCAATTTTACACATGAGAACAATGGAGTATTTGGGTATATATATATTAAATAAATTAGTTGGGTTATATGTACTTTCCATGCTTAATTTAGAGGTCTTCTATCGCCCAGCAAAAATCGCCCAAAATCATTACCTGATGGTGCGTGATTTTGATACACATAATATCAGTATCATTTTTGATATTTAACTGAGAATTATGTTCAATGTCATAAGAGTGCACCATGTACAGTACAATGTATCAGCATGAACTTTTGATGTTAGAACTGTGAGCTATGCACAAATTGAATGTATACATGGTTCACACTTTCTAGTGCACCAAAAGAAGTGTCTGATGCATTCAATACTGTACCAAGGCTGGGTAGAATATGGTGATTTTGCCACTGGCGACAGTTAGCACCTCTAATTTTTGTACTGCTGCAGGTTGTAATTGATAACAATGTGAAAATTTTGACACAAAGTAAATTTGAGACATTTTTCTTGTTTACCTTACCTCATGGAAAACATAAATAAATTGATTAAGCTAGTATTGAAATTCTGGACAAGGATCCTTAGTTTTGATAAGTTATCCATTTTTTTTTAATGTGTACAGCAGAAGCAAAATGATATGCATGGCTTTATCTAATGGTTCACCTCTGCTATTGCTAAACCACGTGGCATCACCAAATTTTAGGCATAAGAGGGCCTCACGGTTTGTAGTGAGAGCTGACAGTGTAAGTTTTTTGGTTATTTTACTGAAGTGATCTTAAATATAGTTATTAGTCCCATTAATCTTTGTGATTTATTTGTTTTTAGTGTTGAATTAGGGTGTGTTTGGTATAATTAATGAATAAGCCTTATTCGGAATAAGGCTTATTCGGTATGAAACCAAACGCATCCGGAATAAGTTTTATTTCGAATAAGGGCTTATTCAACCCCTTATTCTAATTCCATCAATATGGTGGAATTAGAATAAGGGGTTGAATAAGCCCTTATTCGGAATAAGGCTTATTCCGGATGCGTTTGGTTTCATCCCGAATAAGCCTTATTCGGAATAAGGCTTATTCAACGTGATACCAAACACACCTTAATGTAGAATGAATGTAACTTGTGGGTCTGTTTAAATTAAGAGTTTTTTTATGGGTTGGCCACGACTTCAAATAATGCAACACAGTTTTACTATAGAATTCAGATTGGTACCAATGGTACTTGAAATTTCCACCTTAAATTAACTAAAACTTCCACTCTTACATTTCTGATACTTTGGTAGTTTATGGTCAAACACCCAAAACATTTAATTTTAAATAACTTGTTCTATGAGGGAATTGATTTCATATTGTTTCAACGGATGCAAAAGGTTTTGCATGGTTTAGTCTGTTGGTTATAGGAAGCTGGAGGTTTGGTTGCTTTGTATAATTTAGTTTGGTGTTTGTGAGGTTAAGACATGAAGTTCGAGCTAAAATGTTGGTTGTAGTGGAGTAATCCTACCCTTTCTTCTATTATAATATATTCTTTTGTTGACGTATATTTTATAAGAGCAAATTTTGTCTTTACTACATGAGAATAAGCAATAATTTATGTTTCAGGATTATTATTCCATTCTTGGTGTGTCAAGAAATTCTAGTAAATCTGAAATCAAGAGTGGTTAGTATTTTATTAGCCTAACATAACTTTTCTTTTCTGATGCACATTTATAAATGCCTATTTCTTTTGTATGAGAGATAATAATTTGAAATTGCATTTTTTTTTCTTATTTTATTGAACAGCATATCGCAAACTTGCTAGGAGCTATCATCCAGATGTGAACAAGTGAGTGGAACTTCATCATTCAGTATAAATATAAAATGAATTGAATAAATCATTTTGGTTTGTACATATTTATGGTCCTTCAGCTTTTTATCAGCAACTGTTGAAAATAACTTATATGCCATACTAGCTTAACCAATGATCAAAACACCATGTAGCTTATCTGTCTATAACCTGTAAATATTTTTTTTGATAAAAATAAGTAAATGACTTGTCCTACTTTTTGTCTGGTCTTGTTGCTGGGTAACATCCTATATACAGACTAGACTTGATGATGTGTACCGAGCTTTTATATGAGTTGCGAGATCAAGTATGTCTTTAATATTTTTCATTCCTTCTTCTGCTTAGAGAACCTGGAGCTGAGCAGAAATTCAAGGAGATCAGTAATGCTTATGAAGTTCTGTCAGATGATGACAAGCGATCAATCTATGATAAATATGGTGAAGCTGGTCTCAAAGGAGCTGGCATGGGCACAGGGGTTAGTCCTGCAATACAGAGCATTTCATATAAACAGTTATTTTATGAAAAAATTCTGATACTAAACAAAATGGAAAGAAATAAGAAATCAATGTTGTTGGCTAGCTTTTCACATTACTATTAATTGGTTATGTGGATTGTTCAGTAACCCCTTCTGCCGGTTTCTTAGTGTATTAGCTCATACTGGGGGTTTGGAACGAAGAACAAAGAAAAAATGGGAATCTTTCTAGTATATCAATGTGCAATTAACACTAGCTCATTCTGATACTAACACAAGCTGCACTAACAATTATCAACTGTTAATGACTTCTGAATGAAAGAAAAAAAAAATTGTACAAGCATTTGTATATTCAGTAAGTTCATACTTGGGTCAAAATATTTTTATGCAATGGCTGACAGTTTTGATTTAGCTTGCTGCTGAAAGTATATTCAAACTATCCTTTCTTGGAATCTCACTGCTAAAATTATTAATCCTCAGGATTTTACAAACCCATTCGACCTATTTGAGTCTCTATTTGAGGGCTTTGGTGGAATGGGGGGTGGTATGGGTCGTGCAGCCCGCAACCGGCCAGTGCAGGGTGAAGATGAAACCTACAGCCTTGTGCTTAACTTCAAGGAGGCTGTCTTTGGGGTTGAGAAGGAGATTGAGATTCGTCGCCTTGAGAACTGCACCACTTGTGAAGGATCTGGTGCTAAACCAGGTACCAAGCCCACTACATGCCGTACATGTGGTGGTCAGGGACAGGTGGTTTCTTCTGCTCGAACCCCACTAGGAGTATTCCAGCAGGTATGTTTCTCTTTTCTTAATCCAATTTAATTATTTGGTTACAAGCATATGGCATCTCTTGATCAGAAGGCAGTGCTCTATACCTAAATCTTAAGTGGTTGCACCAGAAAATAAAGAAAGCAAATACAAAAGACCAAAAGGACTGGGGCTGCATGGTTCGAAATCCATGAAATTACATGTGGTGAGAGACTGTAATTTGCTATGCAAAAAGGAGAAATCCTTTGCATGTGTTCACCAAAAAAAAAAAAAAAAGTAAAAAGAAATGGAAGTATTCATCCCTGTACAAGAAATGATAAATGCCATGTACGAGATAGGTTCACTTGACAAGGACAATAATTGACAATCTCTGCTAGTTCCTAAAATGGACCTAGTACTATAGTGGAGGGCCAGTTGTCTAGATCCCTTTTTATTACGATTGACAGTTATGATAAGTCCATTCTTCATGGATCCCTGAGTCCTTGGCCATTGTAGCTATCTTCCTATATCCTTCTAATATCCTGAGTTGTTACTTTCTATGTTTTAGAGGGTGATATAATATGATTAAGTGGGCAGGGGTATCTTAGACAGTTATGAACTCCTTCAGAAGAGATCCTGTAGTTTTTTTTATACTTAATTGGCTATAAGAAGTCATCCTTTTAAGTGTGTATTATGCCGAAACAGGTCCTCGTTACTGAAAAAAAAAACCCAAATAAAAAATATAGAATGAAGATTGGAAGTTTGGTGAAAATGGAAAAAAAGGTTCTCCACATATGAGTCTTCTTGTTTTTTTGGAACTATGCTATAAGTGAGAAACAATGAGTGCACATTTCTGAAAACACCATCATATTGACTGATGCTCTCTGGCATATGGCAGTACATATCTGACTTGCACCATTGCATTGTACCGAAGGCCATACAAACTTTAGTACTATAGTAAATTTAATATCTTGACAATCTTAATAGTCATGAAAAAGTAAATTTAATTTTCTAAACCGACATTACAGACACTATATATACATTGCCCATATCAAGCCTAAAGTGGATGATTTGGTATTTTTAATTGTTCATCAGTTGGCTTAAATTTTCAGACTGAAGTTAATGATACTTGATGCATGAGCAAACAATATTGAAATTGCATGAAATTGTTTTGGTCGACTATATTTACCCAACAATACATTTATAAATTAATTTTAAAACTTACAAGTTTATCTGAAAAATATTGTGAAGATTGTCAAAATAAACAATTGTTAATGTTCCTCCCCATCTTTGAATATGTTATGTGTGCTAACGCTGTGGCCCCTACAGGTGTCCACGTGTTCGACATGTGAGGGTACTGGGGAGTCCTCAACGCCTTGTAGTACCTGTGGTGGTGATGGTCGTGTCCGGAAGAGTAAGCGTATCAGCCTTAAGGTACCTGCTGGGGTTGATTCAGGCAGCAGATTGAGGGTTCGATCAGAAGGTAATGCAGGTAGACGTGGTGGACCCCCTGGAGATCTGTATGTCTTCATAGAGGTCTTGTCAGACCCAGTACTCAAACGGGATGGGACAAACATCTTGTACACTTGCAAGGTGTCTTATATTGATGCTATCCTGGGGACCACTGTGAAGGTGCCAACAGTCGATGGCACAGTAGATCTGAAAATTCCTGCAGGGACACAGCCTGGTACCACTTTGGTGATGGCGAAGAAAGGTGTGCCATTCTTGGGGAAAGCCAATGCAAGAGGAGACCAGTTAGTACGGGTTCAAGTAGAGATACCAAAACGTTTGAGTAGTGAAGAAAAGAAATTGATTGAGGAGCTGGCGAGCCTTAGCAAAGCGACTACGGCTAATAGAAGGTGATACCTCAAGTTCTCATTTTTGGTTCCTTTTCTCTTTATTTTTCTCTTTTTCGGTTGTGAGCATCAGGAGAAGTTGGTGGTTTAGTTATCATATACTAGGTTAGGTTGATATAAGAATTAGTGAATTGAAGGGAATTTTGTATGGTGATCAAATTTCTATTATCCTTGGCAAATTTATGGGATGTATTGCTGGATTCTTTGTTCTTGGTTGTGTTCAAACACAAAAGCAAGCTTAATAATGGAAGAGGACTTACAGTATGAACTGTCTCATGTATTGGAACTTCAATCAAAATTCTTTCGATTATTCTTAAGAGTAACATGTGCAAGTTTATGATGGTCAATGTGATGCAGTTCAAATTCGTTTATAGTAATTTATTTCAACCAGTAAAGTTGTATTATGAGCTTCAAACATTTAATATTGTATTTAGGTTTTGTTCAAGCTTTACAATTTCTTATCATAAATTGCGCTTGAAATGACCCAAGTATTTTTGTTTAAATTTATAAAATGGAAAATGGTGAATACAGTTCAGTCGCACATATGTAATTAATTTGAAATTTGATGGTATGTTGCAATTAGGGGACATGTTTGATTACTTTGTGCTTGGGAAAAATCAGGTGGAGAAGTGCGCATTGTCAAATCACCATACAAGAAACAGTTCTGTCAGTCTCAGTTTATTTTACCCGCTGAACCTTAAGCTAAATAAGCAGCCTATTGTTCCTATGGATTCTTAGGTCTGCTGTGTCGTGATCAGAGAACCCCCTAATTCTTTTGTCACAAATCTCAAATTTGTAGTATTTCAGTGTAAAAGAGAAGTCAAACAAGATTCCAGATCGTGACGACATTCAAGTGCGACTCAATCGGTATTATACTTCTATACTATATAGTAAAGAGGAGGATTCTAGTGCCACAAGTTTTTGGTGCTACAAATACTTACCCCAGCAGATAGTTTTCTGTGCTTATGACATCAGATATACAGAAGTGAGAAATATAACTGCCTGTCAGAATTGTTTGGGTGTTTCTAGTGATTTAGTCAAGGATACTAAAAAGAAAAGAATAAAAAGTCATTTAATATATATACTTGGGAAATTTAGCTAGAAATTAACTGCACGTAGACATTCATTCATTAAAGAGAAGTCACAATTTCACAATAGCGTGAATTTCACGTTTGACGGTTACGAGGAATAGACATGTCTGATAAGATTAAAAATTTGATATGCTTGGAAATTTTTAGATCGAATGCGACTGGCACTGCGCAACATAGCATAGCATGGAATTCAATGTTGGCATCACATCAAACGTTGAAAAAGTATTTGCAGTTATCTCACTTCTCTTGATTAATTTTGACCTTTGTTAGTCATGACTTATGAGTAGACATGCCTGGAGCCTGGGGGCCACTAGCACTCCGTTTTTGTTTTAATCATTTCTCCCAAACCTGGAGCAAGACATCGTCATTGTTTTTTTTTTTCCCCAAAAAGCGTATACTTTATAGTATAGTTTTGTTTTAGTAGGTTAGGTTCTGTATAGCAAAGTACTATTAATTATATAATGATTCTTATAGTTATAATTGAAAATGGTTGTAAAATCTGATTGTATAGCAAAGTAGTATTGTGTAATGACGCTTATGATTGAAAATGGTTGTACAATCTGATTGGAATGTTTAAAATTGTGTTAGAATATGCTAACCTGTCTTATATGTATATATCTGGACCTTTTCAAATTCTCTGCATTAAAATTTCTATTGTATCGCTTTCAATGTCTATTTCTATTTAACATGTAGGTGATTATCTACTAGCAAATTTTATTAGTGACGAAAAATCTGATAGGAATGTTTAAAATTGTGTTAGAATAAGCTAACCTGTCTTATATGTATATATCTGGACTTTTTCAAATTCTCTGCATTAAAATTTCTATTGTATCGCTTTCAATGTCTATTTCTATTTAACATGTAGGTGATTATCTACTAGCAAATTTTATTAGTGACGAAAAATCTGATTGGAATGTTTAAAATTGTGTTAGAATATGCTAACCTGTCTTATATGTATACTAGGAGGATAAATCGAGCTTCGCTCGGTATTTAACTTACTAATAAATATAAAATATAAATTTTAAATCTTCAAAGAAAAATTTAAAATTATTTTTGTATTTCTGATATAAGAATTAGTGAATTTAAAATTTACCTTTTTTTTTCAAGCTGGCTTCTAAAGTATAAGAAAAAAAAGGATAGAATAAAATTCAATTGAATTTAACCTGTTGATCTTAATGTGTCTATATGGGATTGATCGATCCAGTATGGATGAGCAACTGCATGGACCTCTTACTCAAGTCGGTCTACCACTAGTATCGTGCAGCTCACCAATACAACACCATGCTCAAGTTGGTCTGCCAGCTTTAGAAATGCCGAAATCAACTTATACTGGTATGGTTGTGCAAATCTGTCTTTCAGTGTCTTGGCTCAAGTGAACATGTAAAGATACAACCCATGCAGAAATTCAATAAAAGTAGTAATTAATTTAGATATCTAATAATAAATTCCAGGCACAAAATTATTTATTCAAATTCAGTAAAAAAGTAAACAGAAAGCATCTCCAAAATCAAACAAAAATCCCATATGTTTGAACACTGATTGAGTTCACAAATTTGTAAATATACATCATTGGAAAGAAAACACACAAAAAGTACATTGAGTCAAGTTTATTTTGGTGTTGAATACGTAGTAGTATATTGGTCCCCAAAATTTGTGCTTCTCTTTGTTCAGAGCCAGAATGACCTATAATTGAGACATAAATGAATCACAATAAATACATGAATGCATAATGCTTCTCCTAATGCCATACATAAAGTAAACAACACATGTATCCTAATATGATCTTTCTGTTAAAAGATGGATGAAAATTCTAAGCGAACTTTTATTAGTATCAGGCTGAGGGAGCTCCTAGCATATAGTTAAAGTACATTGTCAAGGAATAAGCTTGTTACCATTTGACCTGAACAAAAATAGTTTCATCAACTGTCTAATTCTTTCGCATACAGTGAATGGAACCAAATTAATCGGACCAAAATAGCACTTGATTTTTTTAAAAAGAAGTGCCCAGAACCATGAGAGTTGTGTTAAAAAAAATAATAACAAATATCCATTTTCTCCACTGTTGAGCTCGCAATAAGTAAAAAAAGAGGACTTACCATGCCAAGAGCAAATCATTTTTATCAACCTATCCATGTAGAGGATCAGTTCTTGTATATTTTATTTTATGGTTTTTGAAGCGATCGCGTGGGGACATCTCATGGCAGCGATCTCGGCCACGTCGTGGCAATCAATGGCTGTAAGGCAGCCTCGATGGAGGCTGAGCCAGTTGACACTATATGCCTCAATAAGAAGCTAAGAGAAAGGATTTTATTTCATGGGGCAAGCTAGGAATAGAATGAGGGAGGCCCTGGAAGGAGGTGAAGGTGGGAGGGGGCCGCAAAAGAGAGAAGAAGGGTGGGCGATTGATCAAATCGAAAGCAGTGGAGAGTAGGGCTGTCAATATACCGCCGTTTCGCACGTTTCCGTTTCGTTCCGTCCGAAACGGAACAGAAGTGGAAGGAAAAGTAGTTTCATTTTCAGAAACGAAAACGGAAATGGAACGCTAAAATGAGAAATTTTAATGTAAAATGAATGTGGAAGTGAAATTTCCGTTCCGTTTAACGAAATGGAACGGAAATGGAATAATTTTCTGTTTCGTATTTTGAAACGGAATGGAAACGGAATGATGAATTTCCGTTCCATTTTAAACGTTTGACAGCCCTGGTGGAGAGGGTTTTTATTTGGGATTAGAAGAGACGTCTGGAGTAAGAAGAGTGGAGGTGGGGATGAGGCGGAAAGACGGAAGATGGTTTCGAAGTACAATTAGAAAAATTAGAAAAGGGGACGAACAAAACAATGCGCTGCAAAATCTGCAAATACAGCTGGATCGGGTAAGTTTTGTGATAAATAATACTCGGCACACAAACGCCTATAGAGCAACACATCTCAGAAATCGGAAAATATTTTATCGCAGATTGTTCGATCGCATCCGTGTCGGTCGAAATTAAACCAAGTTAAATCAGACTCCCACACATCTTTATTTATAATACTGATGATATCTGGACTTTTTCAAATTCTCTGCATTAAAATTTCTATTGTATCGCTTTCAATGTCTATTTCTATCTAACATGTAGGTGATTATCTACTAGAAAATTTTATTAGTGACGAAAAATAAAGCAATGCATGTTTATAAATTATAATGTTCAGGCAACAAAGGAGTAAAGGACTTGAGATACAGGCTGAAATTTCAAACTTCAAAAATTGCTAGAGCGACTTATATGTAACAAGGTACCAACTCGGGTTATGTTTTGTTTCCTAATCCCGATTTGCGGCTTCTCTTTTTATTTTATGTTTTTGCAAACATCAATAGTTCTGAAATCAAAATCTAACTGAAGTTCTTCTGCAGAGAGCATGCAAGCAATGAAATCATATGCAGTGTTGCTTCTTCTCCTGATCCATTCTCACCTTTCTATATATAAATTGTCCACGGCTACTACAAGAGCGTTCTACAGCGACAAACAAGCACTGTTGGCCTTTAAGAACAACTTAGACAATGGTTCCCTTGTCTTGAGCTCGTGGAATTTAAGCATTCCATACTGCAAGTGGGAAGGAATTCAATGCTGCCATCGGCATCCGCAACGAGTTTGTGCGATAAAACTTTCTTCAAGAAGTCTTGTAGGTTCAATCTCTTCCCATATTGGAAATATTAGCTATCTTAGAATCATTGACCTTCGTTACAATAAACTTTATGGCATCATTCCTTCCTCCATAGGTCTTTTGCATCGTTTGCAACACCTTCGCCTAGGAATGAATTCCCTTAGTGGAACTTTTCCTGCCAACTTGTATAACTGCTCTAAACTTGTAAATCTAACTCTTTCATACAATTATTTCTCTGGCAAACTCCCTGCCTGGCTGGGAGATTTCAAAAAACTTGAGCTACTAAGTCTTGGTGTTAACAACTTCACGGGAACCATCCCATTGTCAATTGCAAACCTTTCTTCTCTACAACAAATCTATCTAGACAATAATAACCTATCAGGTTCCATCCCAAGCAGTCTTGGTAAGCTCTGCCCTTATTATTTGTCTTTTGCTTCCAATGAGCTTGAAGCAAAATACACTGCAGACTGGAATTTTATAAACTTTCTTACAAATTGCACTCGTTTAAAAGAACTCGAGCTCCGTCAAAATAAACTCGGAGGCCGAATTCCCAGTGCTATAGCAAACTTAACAAGTCAAATTTATTATTTAGACCTTGGGCAAAATTATATTTTTGGGGAGATACCTTCTGGTATTGGCAACCTAATTGGCCTTTCCATGTTATTCTTGAATGCAAATTACCTCACGGGTACTATTCCTGTTGGAATTGGAATGTTAAGAAATTTAGAAGGATTGTATTTGTGGAATAACAAATTTTCAGGGTCTATTCCAACCTCGGTTGGCAACCTTACCAAGTTAACTGTAATTTCGGCTGGGAACAATCACTTGGCAGGTTCTATACCTTCGAGCTTGGGAAAGTTGACCCAAATGACAACCTTAATGTTAGAAAGCAATTCCCTTACTGGGACAATACCCAAAAGTTTATTTAATATTCAAACATTGTCACGTGCATTATATTTATATGATAATTTCCTTAGTGGTACAATACCTACGGAAGTAGGCATGTTGATAAATTTAGAGGAACTGGATTTGTCAAGAAATAATCTATCTGGCGAGATACCTGAAGAACTTGGCAACTGTCAAGTCCTAACAATTTTATCATTGGATTATAACTCCTTTCAAGGAACCATTCCTTCTTTCCTAAGCAATTTAAATGGCCTGGAATTCTTAAATTTTTCATGTAATAACTTCTCTGGTGTTATTCCCCAAGAGCTAGGCCTTCTCAATGAGCTGCAAGAATTGTACCTTGCAAAAAACATCTTGTCAGGGCACATCCCGTTGGTCATTGAAAACTTGACAAATTTGTACATGTTTGATATTTCATACAACCATATTGAGGGATCAGTACCAGAAAAAGGAGTGTTTAGCAATGTAAGTGGATTAAAATTGGCTGGAAACAATAAGCTTTGTGGAGGTATACCAGAATTGCATTTGCTAAAATGCCATGATAGAAAGCATTCATCATTGCTATTGAAGTTGGTTGTTCCAATCATTAGCACGATATTTTTCTTGGCCTTACTTTTGTTAGTTTTTCTTATACTCATGCGGAGAAGGAAGTTGACAAGGGAAGTTACAACAAACTCACTACCCAGTGATAATTTACCAAAAATTTCGTATCGTGAGTTGGCTCAAGCAACAGAGAGCTTTGCCACTTCTAATTTGATTGGGGAAGGAAAGTACAGCCATGTGTATAAAGGGGTTCTTCTATCCAATGGGGAAGGAAGTTCAAACCAAAATTCTAATACCGTGGCAGTTAAGGTGTTTGATCTCCAGCAATTGGGATCATCGAAAGGCTTTATGGTTGAGTGTGAAGCTTTAAGATTGATACGGCATCGAAATCTCATCCGGATCAGAACATGTTGCTCTACTTTTGATTATAATGGTAATGATTTTAAGGCCCTAGTGTTTGATTACATGCCTAAGGGGAGCCTACACAGATGGTTGCATCCTGAAATTGATGAACTTGAATCATTACGCCCCTTAAGCTTGATCCAGAGGTTAAACATTGCGATTGATATTGCTGATGCATTGGATTACCTTCACCATAATTGTTATCCATCGGTGATTCATTGTGATTTAAAACCTAGCAACATTCTTCTAGGCGAGGATTTCAGTGCTTGTGTCGGTGACTTTGGACTTGCAACGCTCCTTCCAGATCCCATTAGCAAGTCCTTAGTGGAGTCTGAGAGGTCAATTGGAATTAGAGGATCAATTGGATATGTTCCTCCAGGTGAAGTTCAATTATCTCATCTATATTGGATGCTATTGTCTTTTTATTAAAAAGTATTTCGTAATCGAACTAAATATTACAAAACTACAACGATGTCAAGGTAAACGTTTCATCTTTTTTATTGTTTGCAGAGTACGGAGATGGTGGTCCGGTATCGACAGCTGGTGATGCCTATAGTTTTGGTGTCCTGCTGCTCGAGATATTGACTGGAAGAAATCCAACTGAGCTCATGTTTAAAGATGGGCTAACATTGCATAATTTTGTCGAAATGGCATTTCCGGAGCGAGTTATGAATCTTGTTGATCCAAGTTTAATTGCCGTGGATGTGATGGAAAATTGTTCATTCAAGAAAATAAGGGAGTGTTTGGTGTCTATAATGGAAGTTGGCCTCACTTGCTCAAAGCAGTCGCCGGTTGACAGGATGTCGATGGAGGATGTGGCTATTCAGCTGCACAAAATCAAGGATGCTTATCTTGCTAATGTTAATTGCTGAAATTTTTAAACAAAATAAGTACTGATGAAATTGATGTCCAAATAAAATGTTACATATGTTTAAGAGATCTGATTAGATATGCTACTTATATTAAATTCTGCAACAAATTAGACATATCAATTATGTTTCTGCAACAAATTAGACATATCAATTATGTTTATTTTAAAATATTTTAGTATCTTTTTTATTTCTTTAGTTAAGCTGCTAGAAAGATAGAAATTATTACGATTTGATATGTTTCTATATTAAAGAAAGCTCTATATAAGATGAGCTTAGCATTGTATTAGGGTCAAGCTGAAATTAATAAAGTATTCTTCTCTTTGTCTCTCTGTTCATCACGGCAGAATCTAACTAGCCCCTTAATGCCCCTTATAACCTATGACCCACTAAGGCTCGTAACAATTTGTATCAGATTCAGGCACGATATCTCTGCGCCGCCTCGAATTGCATGAAGAGAGCCTTCTCTCTTTGGAGAAACCTCATAATATCACACGAGCCCAACAGATGCAATTTTTTACTACTGGACTCTCTGATCCCTTGCGCACTGATGTCGAGTTGCGCCGTCCCACCAACTTACAGCATGCCATAAGCCTAGAACGTGCTTTTGAGCGCCGGTATAACAACACCACAAATGCTGACATACTTGGCAAACCACTAGGACGAGCAATTCCTAAACCTCTTGAAGTGTTGACACTACTTGCACCATCAGAGTTTGGACCTGATCTTTATGCAGCCTCAATCCAACTGAGATGGCTGAGAGACGACAGAAGGGTTTGTGCTTCAATTGTGATGAGTTACACACAAAGGACTATAAGTGCAATTAAGCGACTATTCTTTCTAGAGGTCATGGACGATGATGAATATGAGAATTCATCATTACTTGCTACCAATGAAGCACCTGGATGACATCTGCATCCGTTACCCCACTTTTCAGCTTGAGGACAAGCTGAATCTCAAGGGCGGGGAAATGTTACAGATCTTTAAGAGATCTGATTAGATATGCTACGTATATTAAATTTTGCAACAAATTAGACATATTAATTATGTTTATTTTCAAATATTTTTGTATCTTTTTATTTCCTTAGTTAAGCTGCTAGATAGATATAAATTATTATGATTTGATATATTGCTATATTAAAGAAAGCTCTATATAAGATGAGCTTAGCATTGTATTAGGATCAAGCAGAAATTAATAAAAATATTCTTCTCTTTATCCTTCTCTTCTCTTTGTCTTTCTGTTCATCATGGCAGAACCTAACCAGTCCCTTAATACCGGCCCTTATAACCTACGACCCACCAAGTCTCGTAACATATTTTGTTACATATTTAAAATAATGTATTGTATGTCCGGAAGTGAATTTGTTTTGACTGAAGATTAAATATGTGTAATATAACCCACATTCATGTAATTCAATATTACGTGTATGTGATTATATAATTTGAATTGGGCAGTAGCTTTTGGAACAGAATATACACATCAGGAGTGAAAGGTCGTAGGTTCGAAATTCGACTGGGGGGTCTTTCATAGACATTTAATTTAAAAATAAATTGGGTGACTTAGACCTCCAATTTATCTTAAAAAAAAAAATATACACACCGGGAATACCCAGAAATTTTGAAGCTTGGACTAACTCATGGCGCATATTGGAGCTTCTTTTAGAGGAAGCTAACTATTATTGGGGGCGTTGGATGGGGTTGGAATAAGAGGGAATTGTAAATTTCCGGAATTTCATATGCCAAATTTATTATAAACAATCCAAACTTTTCACAAAATTACACACTTCCCAATAAATTTATGCCTAGAATTGCAAATTCTCCAAATTCCTACAACATCCAAACGGCCCCATTGTTATCTTGTTATGCTGGTGTTGTTACTGGCATATCAGCCTTCTTGCCCAATTAATCCCTTAATTACATGAGAAAAGATCAATTATTTATGGTAATTGGTGTTTACCATCCAATCATCAAACAGACTATCACATGATAGCCATATGACCTATCCAACAGATGCTTCCCTTCCTATTTCATTTCTCTCTCATTTTTTCTCTCCTCTCCAAAATACCAAAATCTAGATCTAGATTCATCTCTTTCCTCTCTCTACTCCCTCTTCTGCGCCGAAGCCAACCAGAGCATTGCATGCGTCTCTTCCTCCCTCGACTCGTAAGCATGGCGTACGGATGAGCCGGCGGCCCATCGCTCCATCTCTTCCTCCCTCAACTCCGGTGAGGACGATCCGGAACCGGCGGTCCTCTGCTGATGGCTCCGCATTGATCGGTAAAACTGTTCGTGTCTCTCTCTTTGCTGCTGAAATAAATTCCGAGGTCTAGGATTAAATAGGTCATGAATTTGCTGTCAATTTTTGGTACGCAATAAACTAGTTGAATTTCTTAAATCATTTGGTGATAAGTGAATACATCGGATCTTACCTTTTGTTATTATCATCGTAGTTCTCATCTAAGATGTAAGTAAGGTTGTATGTTTAAGTTTCATTCATGGATTTTTCTATCTTATTTTCAGGAAAGCAGTGTTTTGAGACGGAGACTTCGTTCTTCAATTTTAATTTTTGAATTTTTTGATCGATATACTAATTAATTGTTTAGTTTTTGTAATGGATTAGTTAGTTATCATATGTGTTAAGTCATTATCTATAAGGGATTATTTTGTTTCGTTATGTATTTTTTAAAACTTCACATGATCTAATTGTTCATTATGTATTTTTACTCTCTAATTGTTCAGTTCTTAAAGGGAGCAACTTGTTTTATTTTGTGTTAAGTTAGTATCTCTAACAGATCATCTTGTTTCATTATATTGTTTAGTTCTCTAATAAGAAATTATCTTGCTTCATTATATTGTTTAGTTCTCTAAGGGATCATCTTGTTTCTCTATGTGTTAAATTAGTATTTCTAAGGAATTATCTTGTTTCATTATATATAGTTTTTTAAAACTCACATGACCTGAAAGGATTCAATATTATAAGAGCACTTAATTAGTAATTGAACTTAATTGTATTTTGTTTTGCTTGTGTGAGCAGAGTTGTGCGGAAGGAATCGAAAGAGGAGTTGATGAAGTGTGTTTAGCTTGTAGTGGTTAAAATTATGTAGGATTTGTGTTATTATTAATAGATATTATTATAAGAATTATTCAGTTTGTTGAAATGATGAATATTATTCGTTTACTTTATTGCATGGTTATTAAAACGTCATATTAACTGAACACATAAACAATTTTAATTGATCCCTTAAATAGTTTATCTGATTACAAAAACTACAAAATCAAATTTCTACTGCAGCTTATTGAACACATAGACAATTTAAGTTCATCCCTTAATGTATTTAACTGAACACAAAAAACTAAAATTTTAAATTATTAGTGCATCTAACTGAACATATACATACTTTTAAATAATCCCTTAAGATGTTTAACTGAACCCAAAAACTAAAAATCCAAATTATTAGTTCATCTAACTGAACACTTACACACATTAATTCATCCCTTAAAAAATTTAATTGAACTCTTAAATCAATATATTTGATGACGTCAGCACCAAAAAATTTTGGGAAATTGGTCAAAAAAATTTTGCTGACGTCAGCACGCGAAAATCTGAGGTTTTAAGCGCATTTTTTGCTTCCTGGCCTATTGGATGGTTGGATGATTTTTTGTTGGATGGTGTATATCATTTCTATTGGCAATGTAATTTTACATTGGCAGCATATCAGCCTTCTTCCCAATTGATCCCTTAATTACGTGAGTAAAGACCAATTATTGTCAGCGTAATGTTACATCGATAATCGAAGAAGACCCTATCGATAAATTACAAAAATATAACATGAAAACCCTGATAAATAATATTACTAATGCAACAAAATGAATCCAATAATTTGTATTTACAACCTGTGAGTTAGCTTGACATGCATGTTCAACAAAGTACAGCTTCTATCAATGATTTAGCAAACACAGGCACACAGCTTATAAGAATTCCCTCCTGATGCAAATTTTACCGAAACTGAAAGACCAATAACCATTTTTCAATTTCAAAAAGTTGAATCTCATTACAACTGACATCTGTTTAATGATCGAACCAATTTCTCTTCCCTTTGCCAGGTATAGTTTAAAGATGTCGTGCATTGGCATTTCGAATTCATTTAACAGAAAGAAAGGAAAACCAACTCTAAAAAATCTATTTACACCTCCAGAGAATCAGAAATTATATTTAGGCCTCTAAAGAGTAAAAACTGTTTTGGACTTCTACTAAGGTTCCGTTTGGATGCGTTGAGAATAAGATAGGAAGAAGAAAAAAGGGAAGAAATTTATTGGGAAGGGGTAAATTTATTGGGAAGTGTGTAACTTTTGTGAAGAGTTTGGATGGTTAGAAATAAATTTATTGGTAAAAAGTGGTTATTCCTTATTCCAGAAAGAAGCCATCCAAACGGAGCCTAAGGTAATGAAACATTAATCAGTACGAGGTATATATGGTTATTAAATACGAATTAAAATTAATATCCTGAGATACAAACTATGATATAGCATATTTGAACTGGGAAAAAAATTTTAATCCTTTGGCTAAAACAGAATCAAACTCGACTCGTGGAGAATAATATATACTCCTACATAAATACAAATTTAACTCAAAATATATAACACATCGAACAGGAGTTATGATGTATATATACATATCGATCAGAAAAAAATTCGGTTGTAACTTGAGTCGACTCTACTTGAGCCAATCCACCAAGCCTCCAAGTAACCGTCGCGTAAACACTAAAAACAGCGCTAGCTAGACTCACTGAGTCAGCCGCCTGCGGCCGGAAGATCTAATCTCAATGGTTAAGGGAGCTCCATGCATGTAACCTAGATTGATAGGCCCGAAAAATTTTAACCGTCGAGATTAGATCTAACGGCTCGGATCAAACGTTGGCCCTCTACCAACCGCAGGCCTGCCCGCTTAACCCTAAGGCTGTGCTCCAGAAACTCGATATTAAAGGAGAGGAACGGAGAGGAGAGTAAGGATTGACCGGAATTTGTTACTCTCGATTTGGGGTGTAGGAGTTTACTCTATTTTTTCCGAAATTTGAACGTGCTCTTTCATCTTCTTCTCTTCCCTTCCGTTGCTTTCTCTTCCTGAGCGGAGCGAGTAAACACTCGGTCAGAGTAAACTTTCCCGTAGTTTCGTTACTCTCCTCTCCTCTCCCTCCGATTCAAGATTCTGGAGCACAGCCTAATAAACCTCGAGTTCCCAATCCATTTTGCCATTCTAGTTTCTGTTTCTCCGACTCCGACTCGGTCGCTTCCCTTCCCTCAAAATCTCTTCTCCGACTCACGATCGTCTCCTCTTTCTCTCGCTCCCTCTCACCCCACCGTAAATCTATAAGAGAGAACACACTCAGCCTCTCTCTCTCGGCAGGTGCTTTTTTTGAGCAAAACCCTAAGCCTAAGTCTTAAGCATCCAGTCGAGCGTCATCCAATTCGGGCTTTGCATCTATAGAAGCGGTAATTTCAATTGACATTCTATATGTTTCTTGAGTTGGATTGATTAGAGATCTTATAAGAGCTTTCTGATTGGTAGAATCTCTCCTTGATAGCTGAAATCCTAATTTCTTACTTCATTCTTAAATCATAAATCACCTGTAGATAATGGGTGAAAAGGAAGCTACTGATGCTGCTGAGAAACTCGAAGAACTTAAAGTAACCATGACAGAGGAAGGTAAAGGTGCGGGTTCGAGTTCAGTTAAAGAGGTGATCAATGCTGGTTCTACTGCTAATGGAGAAGGTGATGATGAGGATGATGATCAAGCTCAGCCTCAGGATGCTGCACCTGGTAACTTATTTGATCGAGAACACATATGATGCTTTTAATATTACATATATATTTTTTTAATATTTGTTGTTGTATCTCTTACTTGCTGAATTGTGTTCTTGTGACAGGGGCTACTAAGAAAAAGAAGAAGAAAAACAAATCAAAGTGATTGCCCTTCTTTACATTTTCATCATCTTTTTTGTTATCAGTCATTGATTAGTTTGATCAGTGTGGAGTATTGTGGCATAACTAAATGTATACTAATGGTTACTGTAGAAAGAAGAAGGATCCTCTTGAGCAGACTGACCCACCGTCAATCCCTATTGACGAACTATTCCCTTCTGGCGAGTTTCCTGAAGGCGAAATCCAACAGTATAAAGATGAGTATGTTTTTCTTCCCTTTGTACTTTCTTTTTAGTTAATTTTTCTGAGGATGTTTTGACCTTGCTGTTGATGAGTCCTTATTCCTAAGTTCAGTTTGCTCTAATATGAACATAGAAAATTTCCCCCCTCCACACAGTAAGATTGAATTATTTTATCAAGCAGTTTGAGTCGTGCAAATTTAAAAGTATACTTGAATGGACTTACATTTTACTAAAGGGTGTTATTTTCAGGCGTACAAAATTGCTGGGTTAGTTACATATGGCAATTGCCTTTAAATTACGAAATTTAATAAAATAATTATGGTTATAAACATTTTGAAGAACTTTTTTCTTAATTGTAATAGAAACAGTTCAATAATATTGTTTCTTCTTCCTTGTTTATGCATGTATTGTTAGTAACCTATGGAGAGTAACATCAGAAGAAAAGAGGGAATTAGAGCGCCTTCAAAAACCCATATATAATTCTGTCCGCCGAGCTGCTGAAGTCCATAGACAGGTTTTTCACTTTACTAAACAAAATTGTTCCTGTAATGATCTATATTTTTTAAGGCAAATTCTTCGTGTAATGATCTATACTTTTTAAGGCTTCTTCTGCAACACTAAAATGAAGTTCCTTTTGTGATTCTTCATGGTGATATACATTTTCATATGCATTTTTGTAACCCCAAAATGAAAATACTTTAATAAATAACATTTTGAAAAGAATCTTTTGTGATGCTGCAATGTTTTTTGTTTTTTTTTGTTTTTTTAATAAAAAAATAAAGGTGAGGAAGTATATGAGGAGCATCATAAAGCCTGGAATGTTAATGATAGATATGTGTGAGACTTTAGAGAATATGGTGAGAAAGCTTATTAAAGAGAATGGGCTACAAGCTGGCATTGCCTTCCCCACTGGTTGCTCCCTAAATTGGTGATTTGCTTTACCTACTGTTCTTCCAATCTCATAATTATTGTTCTTTAAAGAATTGTGTTCAGTAAGTTTTGTCTCACTCTTCCTTTTCTCTTTCTATATTTGTAGGGTTGCTGCGCACTGGACTCCTAACTCTGGTGATAAAACTGTTCTGCAGTATGACGATGTCATGAAGTTAGATTTTGGCACACATATTGATGGTAATAATAAACTAATTGTTAGCACCATGTGCAATTGTTGTGAATATAACTAATGGCATTTCCCACTTTGTAGGATACATTATTGACTGCGCATTTACTGTGGCTTTCAACCCCATGTTCGATCCACTGCTTAAGGCAACAAAAGAAGCTACCAATACTGGAATTAAGGCAAGGAGATTCAACTCTTTGCATTTGAAGCAACAGATCATTCCATTGGTTTCTTATTATGAGTCTTTTAACATTTGAATTTTACAATTTGTTTTAGGAAGCTGGGATAGATGTGAGGCTATGTGATGTTGGTGCTGCAATCCAAGAAGTCATGGAATCCTATGAAGTTGAAATCAATGGAAAGGTTTTCCAAGGTTAATATTATATATATATTTTTTCTCTCTCAAAATTCTGTTATCTTTTAAGAAAAGTACTATAAACGTTAGCTTTTTTTACTGAAGATAATTCTTTTTCTGTGATTTTATTCCAGTAAAAAGTGTTAGGAACCTGAATGGACACAGCATTGGGCCATATCAGATTCATGCTGGTAAATCAGTTCCAATTGTTAAAGGTGGGGAACAAACAAAAATGGAGGAAGGCGAGTTTTATGCTATTGAAACCTTTGGCTCTACAGGTTAGTATTTTCAATTGTGCTGACTTCTGAGTGCGTTACTGTGCATGAAGTTAATCTATAATTTTTTTGGAAAATCTTTTTGGTAAAATGAGAATATATGGACAAAAATGGAAAAAGGATTCCATGTTTGTTCATTCAATGGGGAAAAGGTTGTTTAAAAAGTGGAGTCCCTTGCCTTTCTGCGTCCTAAGAAGATGGACGTGCCCATTTGTTGAATATAAGTTTGCATTAATCAAGTGTTTGTTCTTAACTTTCTTTCTAGTTTATTGAGATTGGTTATTATTTACTAGACTTCAATTTTTTGCTTGAGAAATAATCAGTTGCACTTTATTGTGTGTTATACAATCTTCTGATGGTTTTCAGAGGAGGAAATCCAGAAAATATTAATTTGTATACAAAACTCATTAGTAGACAACTTTGAAGGGTTTGTTGTTATGTGTGTTTAATTGAACTGATGGAATGTCTCTTCAGGCAAAGGATTTGTTAGGGAGGATTTGGAGTGCAGCCATTACATGAAGGACTTTGATGCGGGGCACATACCACTTCGTTTGCCGAGAGCTAAGCAACTCCTTACAACCATAAACAAAAACTTCTCAACTCTGGCTTTTTGTAGACGGTATTTGGATCGAATTGGTGAGAGCAAGTACCTCATGGCACTAAAAAATCTCTGTGATGCTGGCATTGTTCAGGTTTCTATATAGATCTTTTTTTTTAATGTTGCAATTTATGTTTAATCTTTGTTTTGAAATTATTTATGAATGTGGAGTTGAAGGTTAGTCCAGCAAAATATAGTTAATCGGTTGTAGTGATTTTTATGTCAGTTACTGTTAATTTCTTCTTACCAATATAGATTTTAGTTCAATATGGACCAGTATAAAATAATGGACTTATTGATATATGGCCAAAATCAGTATCTTATTGATATAGCTCAGCATCTGCGTTTGTTTCTTATTGTTGTTTTTTTCAAGCATTGATATCAGTGATGCTGAGCAGTGAAGAAATTGTAATCACTAAATATAGCAAAATTTTACACTGCCCGGCGGTTTAGTAGTGGTCATGCTATTTTTCAAAAAAACGATTTGCTCTAATGAAGCAGACACCCCCTACTTGGGGAGCTGCCATTTCAAACAATAAAAAAGGAAAATCTAAATATAGGGAAAACTTGTCAACATTTAGCGGACTCATCATTTAAACCCAAATCCAATTTCACTTGGTGCTTAATGCAAATATGATGTTATGTATACTTTGCATCACAGAAAAGTGGTTGGATATTTTTTGGTTCTCTTTCTATTTGTTACAATTTTTGTATTAAATAAGTCCTGTGATCATTGAACTTGAATTCTTAGTTTCCACTTTTATGTTTTGTGGCAGCCATACCCCCCTCTATGTGATGCAAAAGGAAGCTATGTTTCACAGTTTGAGCACACCATCTTGCTTCGACCTACTTGCAAGGAAGTCATTTCTCGTGGCAATGACTACTGAGCATCTTTTATGTAGTCTTGCATTTTTGCATTATCTAGTAAAGGAAATGTTTGTAATCTGAGGTATTTATATATTACAAGCCTGTAATGTGGCTGTCCTTGGAAATAGGAGTTTTTGGTTTGGATAGTTGTTCATGTTAAGGATGTGTTGTGGACAATTCATTATTAGAAATTTCAGAATTTTAAAATGTGGTATTAATAATTTCAATGTATCTTGAGAACTCGTGTTGCTATCGTTTTGCGGGGATTCAAACACGCTTTGAATCACCTGGGATTTCATTCGGGTTTGGAACAGAGTTGCCTTGGGTTTTGTTTTGGTTGAGGAGGTCATTTTGGTTTGCTTAGATTTTTTTCTCAAGTGCGTGTTCCTTTTGGGTCATTGGCCATTAGCCCATTACAAATCAATTTCTGTTAATTTACATCTTTGGTTCAGAATTGGTTATTAGGTCAGCGTAGCTTCTAATCCCTTGCATTGCATGTCTTGTATGGTGCTTTGAAGTGAGGTGCAAAATTTCTGATTTATTTGGTTCTTGTTACCAGAGCATCGTGGTTCTCTCTTATTTTTTCTTCCTCATCATTTATTATTATTAGAGCAAGGTTCTAGTGTCACCATTTTTAGTTGTCACAACTTCATATTTAATTATTATTTAAAAAATTTAAAATTCAAACATCAAATTCAAGTCGATCTTGTTCAATTTAACGAGCGATGCGTTATATAAGATTTATAAAGTTTAGAGTTGATTTGATACTCGATCAAGTGATTAAACAATGAATGTATTAGAATTAATCAGTCATAGTTAACCAGAGTCGTACATTTGTTGATCACTTGATCGAGTATCAAATCAACTTCAAAATTTATAAAACTTATATAAAAACACATCGCTCACTATATTTAACAAGATTAACGGTTTAGATTCGGCATTTGAATTTTAAAATATTCAAATATCGATAAAATATGAAGTTGTGACAACTTGTGGCAACCAAAAGTTGTGACACTAAAACTTTGCTCTTATTATTATTATTATTATTATTATTTCATTTTATTATTTTACTTTCAAATCGGCTTGTAGTGAAGGTTTCGCATGAGTGTCAAAAGTTTGGTTGGATGCTCGGTGTTATGATGTGGAAGCTTTGATCTTGTCCTGATCAAAATGTTTCTCACGATTTTATTTCATTTCAATTCAATTCAATTGATTTTATAGGATTTCGTTAGATTTGATCTGATTATATAAGTATTCTAACTAAATGACATCAAATTTATTCATTTTCATTAAGAATTTTCAACGAAATGAAATGAAATTCCATGTTAAAAAAATGGGATTTTGATCAAGGCCATAAAGGAATTTATATACTGCATTATCATATGGAGTTTTTGACTATTATGTACTGCATTATCGTGAAACACCGGCTGAAGGCTGGCGAACCTGACCTATTTTATTACCTCGCAAATGACTAAGTCATCTTCCCAAGATGGAGAGTGGCACTGGAAAGATAAGAAAGAAAAGAAGTATTTTTTTTAAAGATAAATTAGGGTCAAGTTTCTCAATTTATTTTTAAATTAAATATATCGAACCGAAAGAAAAGAAGTGTTCCTTAATGCGTCCAGTTTTACTCAGTTTTTGGGCAACATTTTGCGTCAGCAGCTTATTCTCATGAGCTTATTGTCAATAAGCGGTGGTTTTAACTATAAATTGTTAGATTCTTTTCTTTAGCCAATAATATTGTCATTCCGGGCTTTATGCTGTAGAATTGTTTGTAAATAACTAAATATATTGATAGGGTCTTGTTTGACCATCGATGTATGATTACGCTTGTAAAAAATTGGTCGTTTCTCATGTAACAAGGCTAATAAACACTAACAGCACCAGCAAAACATGACAACGATAATTGTAGCTTCTGGAAAAATTACAAATTTCCCCAGTGTTTGTCAAATCCACAATTTTAAAGGGGTACTTTCAAAATTTTGATGTGCCAGAATATTACAGATGTTAACATTCTCTTGCAAACGCTAATCTCAACTATCAAATTATATAAACATAATATATTATATTGAAAATCAGTAATGTGTGTTTACAAACTTTTTACACATTCTACATTAATTCAGTATGAAAAAAATATCCTTATTGCATACAATACGTTAATCACTTCCCATCATTTCTATGTTTTAAACTTAGTGATTTCTATTTGCGGAGATAAACGTCTCTGATTTTGTGTAGCTGAATAGCCACATGTTCCATGGACATCCTTTCAACTGGTGACTGTTTCGAGCAAGTGAGCCCAATATTTAATATGGACACCAAACACTCACACATTCTGTTGAATGCATTGCTTTCTATCACATTCAATGCAAATAAATTTGGATCCACGATATCCATCACTCGTTTCGGATATGCCATCTGAACAAAATTATGCAAGGTTAACCCATCTTTAAACATGTATTCGGTTGGATTTTTTCCAGTGAACATCTCCAGCAACAAGACACCAAAGCTGTAGACATCACCAGTTGTTGACACAGGACCCCCTTCTCCGTATTCTACAAACAATTAATAAACTATATAAAAAATTCATTCCCATTTACAATCTTTTTACATTTGGATTGACGTAATAATTAATTCTAATAAAGAGGTAATGAAAAAATAATAAGGTGAGTTAATTTGAATTAACCTGGAGGGACGTATCCAATTGATCCTCTTATTCCGATTGAGCTCTCAGATGCTACCAAGGACTTGGTAACTGGATCTGGAAGGAGCTTTGCAAGCCCAAAGTCACCAACGCAAGCACTCAAATCCTCGCGCAAAAGAATGTTGCTCGGCTTTAAATCACAATGAATCACCGATGGTTGGCAGTTATGATGAAGGTAATTTAATGCATCAGCAATATCAATTGCAATATTTAACCTCTGGGTCAGATTTAAGGGGCTCAATGCTAAATCGTCATCTATTTCAGGATGCAACCATCTGCTTAAGTTTCCATTAGGAATGTAATCAAACACTAGGGCTTTAAAATCGTTACCACTGTAATCGATAGTAGAGCAACATGTTATGTTGCGAATGAGATTTCGGTGCCTTATCAATCTTAAAGCTTCGCACTCAGCCATAAAACTTTTCGATGATCCTAATTGTTGGAGATCAAACACCTTAACTGCCACAGTATGAGCTTCTTGGTTTGAATTATCTTCTTCTTTAAATAAAAGAACCCCTTTATACACACGGCTGTACTTTCCTGCTCCTATCAAATTAGAAGGAGCAAAGGCCTCTGTTGCCTCAGCCAGATCACTATATGAAACTTTTGGTAACCTACCTTTCGGGAGTGAATTTGTTCTTGAATTTCTTGTGAGCTTTCTTTTCCATTTTGGAATAAGAAAAGCAAGGAAAATGATGCCCAAGAAAAAAATTGTGCTAACAAATGGAATTGCTAACTTAAGTAGCATTGGTGAATATTTCTTATCATGTTGAATGGAACATTCTGGCAAATGCAATTCTGGAATCCCCCCACAAAGCCCCTTGTTTCCTACCAGTAATATCCCACTTGCATTGTTAAACACTCCTTTTTCTGGTACAACTCCCTCAATATTGTTGTACGAAATGTCTAATTTGTACAAATGTGTCAAGTTTTCAATGACCATGGGAATGTGCCCTGACAAATTGTTTTCTTGAAGGTACAACTCTTGCAACTCATTGAGGAGGCCGAGTTCTTGGGGAATGGCACCAGAAAAGCTATTACATGACAAATTTAAAAATTCTAACCCCTTTAATTTGCTTAGAAAAGAAGGAATTGGCCCTTGAAATGAGTTGCCGTCCAATTCTAATACTGCTAGGAGTTGGCAGTTTCCAAGTTCTTCAGGTAGCACGCCAGATAGGTTATTTGTAGACAAACTTAGTACTGCTAAATTTACCAACATACCAACTTCCTTAGGTATTGAACCACTAAGAAAATTATTGGATAAATATAAACCTCTTGACAATGTTTTGATGTTAAACATACTTATGGGTAGCATCCCTGTAAGGGCATTATGATGTAAGCTTATTATTGATACTTGAGTTAGGTTTCCAATATTTGATGGAATAGATCCTATCAAGTTATTGCCCTCAGCTGAGAAAAGGTTTAAGTTTGTGAGGTTGCCAACCGAGAATGGAATAGGCCCTGAAAAGTTATTTGACCCCAGATACAGTCCCAATAAGTTTTGAAGTTTTCCCATACTTTCAGGGATGTATCCAGTCAGGTAATTTCCCGCAAATGCCAAAGTACGCAGGCCAATTAGTTTCTCAATGCTAGATGGTATTTCTCCAATAAAATAATTCTTCTGGAGCTCTAAAATTTGGAGTTGGTTTGTTAAGTTCACTATTGCTCTGGGCAAAAAACCCCCAAGATTGTTGTCACCTAGCTCCAATTTTATTAAAGAACTACAATTTGTCAAGAAGTTTAGAAAATTCCAATCAGCAGTAACTTTGGCTTCAATATTATTTGATCGGAGATTAAAATATTCAGGACAGAGCTTACCAAGCTCTGCAGGTATGGTCCCACTAAGTTTGTTGGTTCCAAAATCTAATTTTTTGATGAAGGAGGCATTAGAGAGCGTTGCTGGAATTTCTCCGGTTAACATATTTCTACCAAGGAATAATTGCTGAAGATTTGACAGATGGGTGCCCATATCTCTTGGCAGGTGCCCATGAAAATTGTTATACTCCAAACCAAGGGCTAATAATATGTAAGATTAAAAAGTGATTCGGGGATCATACCTGAAAAGTTATTTTGTCCGAGATCTATAAGTTCTATTTGACTTATTTGACCGAGTGCATTTGGGATGGAACCTAAAAGGTTATTAACTGAAAGATAGACCTGTTGTAGGGATGAAAGGTTTGTAATTGACAGTGGGATGTCCCCTGTGAAATTGTTACTACCAAGATCTAGAATCTCAAGTTTTCTGAAGTGTCCGAGCCAGGAGGGGAGATTGCCAGAGAATTGGTTGTAAGAAAGAGATAGATTAACCAATTGGGAACAATTATCCAAGTTTGCAGGAAATGTTCCAGTAAGAAAATTGTTTGTTAGGTGAAGATGTCGCAAGCGACGCAAATAACCTATAGATGAAGGAATTATGCCATAAAGTTTATTATTATCAAGGTCAATTCTCCTAAGATAACTAAAATTTCCAATATAAGGAGAAATGGAACCTACAAGACCACTTGAAGGGAGTAGCAATGCACAAACTCTTTGCTGATGCCGACGACAACAATAGACTCCTTCCCAATTACAGTAGGGAATGCTTTCATTCCATGAGCTTAAGATATCGGTTTCATTGTCTAAGTTACTCTTGAAGGTTAATAGTGCTTGTTTGTCATTTTCGCTGTAAAATGTTCTCGCACGAGCAGCCATGGAGGATTTAGGTAGAGAGAAATGAGAATGAATCAAGAGAAGCAACAACGCTCCGTATGTTTTCATTGCTTGCCCACTGTTCAATTTCCTCCAAATTCCAGTATATATGAACGGAAGTTGTCATAACACAATAATACATATGTATTCTGAAAACGAGTGTTGCAATTATTCTTTGGTTGTCAGTTTATATTCAATATTTTCAACTTTTAAGAAAAATGGGGGTCGAAGCCCCCATCTTTTGTATTGCAAGTATTCTGTCGTTGTCCATTTGACCATTATTCAACATTTTCAAGTGATGCAATAATTCTTTGGTTGTCTACTTAACCATTAAATAATTTCAAGTGCTGAAACAATTCTTTACTTGTCTATTTAATCTTTCAATCTTAAACTGCTTCAGTAATTCTTTGTTTGTCAATTTAACAATTCAATTTTTTTCGAGTACTAAAATAATTCTTTAGTTGTGTCGGTTTTAGTAGGAAGGACTACTAACACTCATGATTAATATAATTAAATCTAATAAGGATTACATATATTGTTGTGGAAAAATCTAATATGCTAGACTTCGGCCTAGCAGGTTGTACCGCAAGCACCACCACGCATCCGCAGCGTACAGACTCTGTCTCTCTCCGTATGCGACCGATACGCTACGACCTCAAGTTAGGGCCTAACGTTACTAATCACGATTTATCCAAAGCTTGACATGTCATGTGCTAATCTCTTTCATGCTTGAAAACACCTCAAGTAATGGAGGAGAAGACTCCCTCTCTGTTAGATCTCTTTAGGATTCTGGATCTTTAAAACTTTCAAGCAATATAACTCTAAATCTGAGATTATATAGCCTATGTCTGTTACACAATAGAAGACACATATCTGGTCCGCTGGAATCCTGAAAAATTTCTCCATAAACTAACAGGTTGTCAGTTTAACCATTCAACAATTCTTAACCTTATAATAACCAGAAGTACAGATTGGGTCGATATATTTTATATTTATATTTATGGCTGTTAAGAAATAAATTTACTAATACTCTGTCTTATCATTTAAGATTTGCTGATTTAATCTGATCAGTGCTCTATTAATTTTTACCTGTTAAGGTTAACTAATAACATATTGGGAACATATAATAATAACAAAATAATATGAGAAAATCTATTGTGCATACTAATGTACGGGAGCTTCATGTGCATACTGATGCGTTTCTTTCGCTCTTAAATTTATACCCTAATCTACTAAAATTCAGTCGCAAGCGTACGACAATCGTCTAAGTATTTAGGGATAGAACCACAAGGACGGTATTAGAATAATTAAATTCTCATTCAATTCAATTAACTAAATTTGGGAAAGTTTGTAAGAAAGAATTTCGTGAAAGATCAAAACAATCATGAGTTGCAAATAAGTAAAATCTTAAATTATCAGTTAACATGAATTAAAGGATTAAATCAACCAATTAAGGCTTATGGGTTTTGGTAAACTAATACTCCAATTTACTCTAAATCTAACGGTCCACTGACTCTCGTAGTGGCCCGCTAAATAGAACTTAGGTTGCTAACTGGATAGTTGGTCGCTGGTTCTCCGGCTGGCACAGACAATCCGCTAGAATACTCGGCGGCCTGCTAGGGTTAGCACAGACTCAACCTTTTAGCTAATTTAGAAGTTATTTTGTGCAGAGATAATAGGTTAACTAAGGTTCCTCGATCCCACTCTCGTTTAAGGCCAAGTTAGCATTAATTAATTTATTTTTTTTCGTATAGAACCTATATTTCAACTCTCGTTTCTTGATCTAGTTTCTATAAGTTTATATATTTTAACCTATGATTTCTTAAACTCTCGCCATTGGAATGGACTTCAGTTTACGTTTCTTGATCATGATTTAGCCTCTCTGTATCAACCCTCATGTTGGTAATAATTATGCTAATTATTCTACGTTGAATATGGACTTAACCACCTAACAATCAAACAAAGACTATACTCCACGAGTGCAAGCGAATATAACTTAGACAATTCATGCACAATTTTGCTAAGTAATTTAAATACATAAACTAAAGGTTCACTATCATATATGGCCCCTAAATAAGACAACTACTCACAAGTATACATCACAAGACAACAATTGGTATCTAAGTAAATAGAAAATATAAGATAGAAACAAAGATTACAATAGAAGGAATCTTAATCTCTAATCTTTCTTCTCTCGACTACTCTTCCGACGGTCCGCTAATGCTCCTAGCGACTCGTTGGAACACCTCTGGATCTCTCTCACTTAGCAGAATAATCCCTCAAATTGCGAACCCTTCTTCAATCAAGATCCTCTGTTTAAATAGTTAGCATTGGCGGTTCTCTAAAGGTGGATGTCGTGCAATTGAGGGCCTGAAAATAGCTGTAGGCGTGTGGAGACAAATGCTAAACTGGCTAAGCTATATTTGGCAGTTGGTTTCTTCCTTTTCGGCGGTCCACTGAAATCTTCTGTGTCACCAGTCTTATCTGCTACTCGCTATGCTCTCTGTGGGTCGCCAATCAGGTAGGTGGGTTGTCAATCATGTCCAGAACTCGGTCAATAGCCGTATCGAGTAGCTACATGATGATCATGTACGAAATGAAGTAAACCATGACAATATCTAGTTTCTACCCTAAATTAACAAATTAAGGTCATAAATCACATATAAATCGATGAAATTAAGTCCTATAAATGCTTGGAATATGCATATGAAAACCGTTTATCACATACTGATCCAAACTCTTCAATCTGCTTCAAAATGATCGATACAAACCATCCAATATGATCTCTTTGTTGAAATCTCCTTGCCGACCAAATTTTATATTTTTTCAAAATTTTTAAGTATTTTTTTTCCGAATTTTTAAAAATAGCTATTTTTTAACGGTTCAAGAAAAATTAGATTAGAAATATTTAAAAATTTCAAAAAATTTGTAAAAAAAATAAAAAAATATTAAATTTGGTCAGCAAGGAGATCATATTGGATGGTTTGAATCGATCATTTTGAAGCATATCAAAAAGTTTCGATCAATATGCACTGAAACTCCCGTACATTAGTATGCACCGTAAATTTTCTCAAATAATATTTATATAATGTAACAAAAATAGCAAATAAATAGAAGTACTGCTTGAAATTACAGAATTGTAATATAAACCATATATAATATTTTTACAAATGTTATGTTTATTAAACTTTAATAAAAGTTTACCATATATGATTTGTAACTATTAACTATCTTATCTTATAAGATAAATATATGAAATAGTTCTTACATGTACTATTATTCGACAACGTAATTATTAATTTTTTTTCCTTTTTTTTGTTAGTATTATATGGTGAAGATATTGTTCCAAGCGAGTTTTTTTGGAGTTTAGTCGGGCCGCTTGTGAAACCGACAAACTGGCACCTTTTGGTAAAGAGTGCATATCTGTTTGATGAGTTATGTAGAGAGAGATGGGGAAATCATTTTGTTCTTATGCATCATATACAAGTTCAAGCACTCGAGAGGGGGTGATTCAGTCAGGATGGTTAGATCTCGTGATCGTATAGTGTGTTGAGACATTTGTATTGTGGAACAAACTAGCACCTATACTACGGTTTAGTCTCACTGGTTTGCAGAAGACGAACGACAAGCTAGGGATCCATCGACGTGAAAGAGGTCAAGCTGATCTAAAACTTCCACTATTGATAGATTACTATTGATGTCTATTATGTATTAAGATAATGAAAATTTTCTCATACATGCCTCGGCGAATGTGATGTGGATTGAATAATCAAGGAAACAGTTTTCACTAACATTTCTACCAAAATATCGTAACTTTAATGTAGGTAACAGACTCCTGACTCGATTAGCATAAATTCGATCAACAAATAATAATAATAATAATATAGACAATCAATGGCTTTCTTTAATTTATTCAAGGAATTGTCACAAAATGCAAGATTGACTGAATTAGTCAAAAGAGGAGTGCGGGTCGTTAGGTGGACTGTCCTTTTCTTAAGATAAGATGAGCCAATTTTCTTAATTTATTTCAAAATTAAATGTCAAAATAGATTTCGAACCTGCTACTTTCAATAAAAATACATTAATTTTTGTCACTAGATCATCAAGAACGGTTCTCGGTTGACTGTCCTTGTTCGCTAGAGCCTAGAGGAATGAATTTATATTTGGTATCCGGATCAATAGGAATAGGGATGCAAAAAAAATTCAAAGTGGCGTGTCATTTGGTTCACTGTCAACAGACATCGTAGGCGATACAATACAAAATTGAATACGCATAAACTCAAACATCTCTAGGTCGATATAAATGTTTAATGAAGTTTCTTATACAATCATATAACAATTTAATATAATACGACTATACAAGTGATCTAATTTACATTATGTGGGGTTCAACAAGACACAATTTATAGTTCGAATTATAAATAGATAAAACAATATTCAATTTTGAAATTAGTTACTTGTGCAGCATCACCGACATCTCCACTATCGGGTTGTAATTGGACAATTATCTTAATTTTAGTTTTTTTTTTCTCATTTAAATGAGATGTGTTTGATATGTCAGAAAAAAAAAATCTGTGTTCGGCTGCAAAAACGAATCTGTCGTCGGGGAAGCTATACGCGTTCCTTTTTTTCGTTGGTCCAAGAAAATTCGAGAAAGCTTTGCTTCCACCTCTTTTCCTATGCTTCTTGTTCGTCTTCTAAAGCGGTAAAATCTTCAAATTTTCGGAAGAGGCAAACATTCATATTGGGCGAGAGCGCGTTGCTGGGATAGAACTTCTATACCGACTGAGTTATGTTATATTAGTGATTCAATATTTTTGCCAATTCCTTTATTTTTTACTGTTTAGCCCATACTGATTATAGATAAAAAAAACATCACCAGTTAAGTTGTGCTTGTTTGTGCCAGCTAATGTGGACTGGATGGCATTTGGTAAATATACATGGTTCTCTTTTCATGATCATGATTTAATTCACTTCAGTTTTTTACTCTCTAAGCCTCATTAACAGTTTTAGGGAAAAAGGAAAAAAAAACAAAAGAAAATTGCTTTTCTGAGTATGTTTTTCTTTGTGAGCATGTAATTTAATGTGCGAGAGATTTAACAGGAACACCAGAAGGGGAATTGGTTGACGGCAAGGAGCCTAGAAGCAGATTGGGGGAGAATGCGTGTATATTTTCTGATTAAGGAAGAACGGATCAATCTATACCTGAATTGTACAGAATCAGTGTATATTTTTTCCTCCCTGTAAGCGTGTTTCTTTCTCGCCTCTCTCCTTTGTACGCACCTTCACCGATTTGTCTTTTAGGAAAGATATCATTAATTCTTTCTTATAAGACATAATTAACTTAAAGGTACAAATTATTACTTTGTGCGTGTACATGGGATTTACGAAAGGTTACTCCATTTGATTATTACTATGTTTATCAGATGGAATTACTTACTTTATCCGTATATTACTTACTTTAATATTGTATATTACAAATTTATTTTAAAACCGTATGTATATGATATTATTAAAGATATGATTTTATATTATATATATCAAGTTTATATGTAATTTATTGTAATATAAATTTACTTTTAATAATTGGTCATTATCAATTTTACCAATTTTAATTGTGACCGCCATTTTATTAAAGAGAACTATGTTTTACATTATGTCTATTGTATTACTTATGTTTACATTTAATAAATTATAATATCAACTTTAATTGTCAAATATAATTTATTAAATGAATTTCGTAATATGATTTCAATTTATTTTTGTAAAACGTAATATGAATTGATTTTAATGGATCAACTATTAAACCTAAAATATTAATTGGAGTTTTATTATTTCAGATTAGTTAATTATTAGTCCCCTAATTATAGTTGATCTAATTTATTTAATTTTATATATTTGTGGATTTTAGTTAATAGTAAGCCTATGTTTGTCATGATGAATTTGCAGCATTGAACAATATTAGTACCTAAATGTCTGGAATATCATTGTTGAATGAAACTAATTTTTCAACTTGGAAAGAGCAACTTGAGATCTGTCTTGGTGTTCTTGAAATGGACCAAGCATTACGTATGGATAAACCTGAGAAATCAAAGGATGATGCTGCAGATGAAGAAAAAACTGCTTATACAAAATGAGAGCGTTCTAATCTCATGTCTCTCATGATTATGAAAAGCACAATTTCTTTGGCGATTAGGGGAGGCATTCCTAAAAAGAATGTTGCAGGTGAACTTTTTACTGCTAAAGAATTTTTAGCCTCTATTGAGGAGCAGTTTAAGAGTACATCAAAGGCTAATGCAAGTGCTCTCATAATAAAAATGCTCACTACCAAGTATAATGGGACTAGCGGTGTACGTGAACATATCATGATGATAAATGATATGGCCGCAAAATTAAATGGCATGGATATGACAATTTTTGAAGGTTTTTTAGTTCATTTCATTATGACTTCTCTTCCTGCTCAGTTTGGTGCTTTCAAGATCAATTATAATACGCAAAAAGAGAAGTGGAAAATGAGCAAATTGATTGCCATGTGTGTTGAAGAAGAAGAAAGGCTTAAGATTGAAAAACCTGACTTTGCACATGTTGCCGTTGAAAATCCAAAACAGAAAAAGAACAATGGTAAAGGAAAGAAGATTGACACGGTTCTAGGTGTTAATAAAGTAAGTACATCTGGTACAAAGCGTGATCCTAAGTGCCATCACTGTAAGAAACCTGGACACGCAAGGAGAGAGTGTACCAAGTTCAAAGCGTGGCTTGCCAAAAAGGGTAATGATTTTAATTATATGATTTGTGAGTCTCTTTTAATTGATGTTCCCTTAAATACGTGTGGGTTGACACTGGTGTCTCTGTGCACATTACGAACTCATTGCAAGGATTCCTTTCTGTGACGATGCTAGAAAAGGGAACAAGGAAGCTTAAAGTTGCCAATGGATTAGAGGCTGAAGTGGAGGCCGTAGGAACTCTTCGTTTAGTCATGAAGAGTGACTTTATTCTCTATTTGCGTGATGTAGTTTATATTCCTAGTGTTATTAGAAATTTAATTTTTATTTCTAGACTTGATGCGTTTGGTTTTTATGTTTTAGTTTGAAAATAATGAGTTGAGACTATATCATAACTCTAAGTTTGTTGGTTCTGGATTATTATATGATAATCTATATAAATTATGTTTGGATTCTTCCTTTTCTGATTCTTTATTATCTCTGAATGTTAATTGCGTTGATCACAAACGTGACACAAAGAGAAATCGTGATGTTGGATATTCTTCCAAATTATGGCATCGCAAATTAGGCCATATTTCAAGATATAGAATGCAACGTCTTATTAAAAATGAAATTATTCCAATATTAGATTTTTCTGATTTTGAAAACTGCATTTGAATGTGTTAAGGGAAAATTTGTAAAGGAAAATAAGATCCACTCGAAGTGGGAGACTATTGGAATTAATTCACACCGATATATGCGGTCCTTTTCCCACTCCGAGTCTCAACGGACACAAATCATTTATTACTTTTATTGATGATTACTCATGCTATGCTTATGTATTCTTAATTTCTGAAAAATCTGAGGCACTAGACAAATTTAAGATTTTCAAAGCTGAAGTTGAAAATCAGCATAATCTTAAAATTAAAGTAGTGCGATCAGATAGAGGTGGTGAGTATTATGGTAGGCACACTAACTTGGGTCAAAGTCCAGGTCCATTTGCTTTGTTTCTTCAAGAAAGTAGTATTATTCATCAATTCTCTATGCCTGGTGATCCAAGGCAAAATGGAGTGGCTGAAAGGCGCAATCATACATTAATGGATATGGTACGAAGTATGATATGTAATACCACTTTACCATAATTTTTGTGGTCCGAGGCTTTAAAAACAATCACACATGTTCTCAATCGAGTTCCAGTAACACCTTATGAATTATGGATCGGAAAAAAATCGCAATTGAGATAGTAAAGAAATCGAGAATGTTGGCTTGTCCGCTTTTAAAATTTTACCTTAGTCCCACAATGAAAAATTAACTATTTTTTTAAGCTTATATATAGGATGGGTTTAAATAGGATAATGAGGAGTTCCACCCCCGTCTTTGCGGCACTTTTTGATTAAAAGTCGGATTATAGATGAAGTTTAGAGACAACTCACTTTTATTTTATACTAACTTCTGTAATATTTTTCTTATTTTTTTAGTTTATTTAAATCGGTAACGAGTTGATCGAATGCGGAATGCTACATTGTTCCTCAAAAAGACATGGCGTGTTGGTATTTCCAAACATGATGCGATACGACACCGTATAAAGGTGGTATGATATTAGTAAAATACGGGCATGATTAAGGCATGAGAATTTAAACATACTGTGTCTTTATATTTATCGTGTCTGATTTTGATGATATAGACATGACATGATACTACACGTAAATTATCGAGACACAATACGATACGATACGAATACGACATGACATGATCCGAGAGGCACAACAAGTTTATAACATAGCTTCTCCTCTTTTTTGAAAGATGCCGTATCCGGTCTCTCCCATCTCTCTGAGTCTCTCTCTCTTAGTGAGATTTTGTATAAATGTAAAAACTAAAAAGAAATAGTATTAAAGGTGACTCTGATGATATCGGCTGGTACACTGTGCGGTACTAGCTTCTTGTTTTTTGGTTCTCAGTGATGTTTTAATGAGTTTTTTGGTCCACAACACGTATGCTCAGAGTGTTTCTTTTTTAAAATAGTAAGCTATGTCTAAGTACGTACTAGTCTAATGCTAATCGTGTACCGGTTCAAGCTGGTACAATCACTGTATACTAGCCCCAGTGTCAGTGAGATATTTCATGGTATTATGATGAATTAGTCTGTTTTATTTATGTTCTCTATTTCTTATTTTTCTTATTAATTATGATGAATAGTCTGTTACCTAACATAAGTGCATCGTTAAAGAAGGAATGTCCCACTTAGAGTTCAATGACTGGCAAATATTCTAGTAGAAAAAAATTTAAAATTCCAGCCGCAAGTTTTCTTTTTAATGAGAAATTCTAATGTGGACACAAAAAATTTAGACCGTCCATTTCATATTAATCGGAGAGTCGAGACAATATACTAAGCTTCCACACATTTGATTTTCTCCTAAATTCCTCATATTTTTGTTAGCTTGATTATAAAATTTTATACAAAAATGAGTTTTAGAAGGCTTTCAAACAATTATGAAACTAAAATATAATTTTCTAAAAAATCGGAAAAGTGTATGTCCATTTGGGGCGCAATTAAGGTAGTAAAGAAATGGAGAATGTTAGCTTGTCCGCTTTTGAAGTTTTACATTAGTCCCACAATGAAAAATTAACTCTTTTTTAAGCTTATATATAGGCTGGGCTTAAATAGCATAATGAAGAGTTCAACCCCCGTCTTTGCGGCAATTTTTGATTAAAAGTCGGATTATAGATGAAGTTTAGAGACTACTCACTTTTATTTTATACTAACTTCTGTAACATTTTTCTTATTTTTTCAGTATATTTAAATTGGTAACGAGTTGAATGCGGAATGCTACATTGTTCCTCAAAAAGACAAGGCGTGTTGTTATTTCCAAACATGAGGCGACACGACACAGTATAAAGGTGGTACGATATTAGTAAAGTACGGGCATGATTAAGGCATGAGAATTTAAACATACTGTGTCTTTATATTTGTCGTGTCTGACTTTGATGACATAGACATGATATGACACGATATGTAAATTGTCGAGACACAATACGATACGATACAAACACGACATGACATGATCCGAGAGCCACAACAAGTTTATAATTAGACTTAAAGATTGCAAATTTTATAAGTAACAAGTAAAATTTATTATATATTAGTCTATTTTTAAGTATAATTTCATAATTTGAATGTTTAATTTATTCATAAACTATGTAATTTTTTTTATGAAATTCAAACGAGTTCAGACACGACACGTCTAAAGAAGATACGGTACGATACAACACAAGGATACAAGGACACAAGGTTTGGTATGTCCTTAGACGTGTAATGTCCATCCCTTAAAATTTAGGCATGCATGCATGACACGCCACGTGAAACATTTAGACATGTCACGACACGATAAATAATCTAAACATGACGCGTTTGACACGACACGACACATATTTAGAACGTGCACATTGGGCTTAAACTCGTAATGGGTAAGAAGGAGAGCAGGCCTAGTCTGGTAAGGACGGACCCAGAGAAATAAATAGCAATAAAATTAAAAAAAAATATAAGGCCTCTTTCTGCATATCAATTTTTCTTTTAACAAAATTCTTGATGACCCTGATCGTCTCAAGAAATGTCTTACAGGCATATTAACTAGTGAGTGTCAAAAGTTTGGTTGGATGCTCGGTGTTATGATGTTGAAGCTTTGATCCTTAAAGATAGCTCTGACCTCTGATCTTAATAGAGTTGTCTTACTGCATTATCTTGAAATACCAAGTCTTGACAGTTATAATATAACTAGATGATAATATTAATTTGTCTACTTCGGTGTATTCAATTCTTAACAATGTATTGTTATATTATATTATTATATTTGGAATTTTATAACGAGTCCTGACTTTCGAGTCGTTGAATCCATAGTTGTCAATTGTCATCTTGTGGTTTCAAGTGAACTCACAAAATCCATCGAATTGGCCCTTATTTTTTTTTTTATAAAATGGTATTTAATTTATTTGCGCTAAGTTGGCACTCAAACTTCTTAAGAATTTTTTTTTCTTAAAAAAAAAATCACTCTAAAAGGCAAATTTGTTATTTTGAGAAAAAAGAAAAATTAACGACTAAGTTTCTTAATCTAAATTCGATGAAACGATTTAGCATAAATGAAAATCTAAAGTGAAAATTTGCTTTTGTTAAGAAAAAAAACAAGGGCCACTTTTGTACAAATGAAAACTGAATTACTAATTTGTTTACATAATATCTAGGACAAGATCCTAAATTGTTCTCTTAGCTATACAAATATTTCCTTCGGACAAAAGAGAAAACCTCGCAATGCAGCCTATCTAATTAGATTTGACAATCGATAATTAGCTGATCAACAACTCGTGAAATCGGGTTTCCAATTCCTTTTTAACGAATTTTCTTATCAGAAGTGTTGTCCCTAAGAGGGACGGCTTAATTAACGTTTAGCGGAAGCAATTAAGGTTTTAGACCGGTTTGGTATGAACTACCCTAACACAATTCAATTGGTACCCAATACAAGCAAGCACACAAGCAATTCACAATGTAAGATAATAAAGAGAAAAAGAGAGAGAGAAATTGAACACTCGGTATGATTACGGAGTTCCGACCCGCTAGGAAATGCTAGCCTTAGTCGTACGTCTCCGGGAGTTTCGCTACCACACAAGGGCGCGCTCCGTTCAATTCCACAACGAACGGGACTACAACTTCGAACCGAATCACCTCGTCACAAGGACACTCGAGGCGGATCGGCCTAACTCGAATGGCACAACGGCCTCAAAGGAGAAGAGCTCTCAACCTATTCCAACCTACACCTAGCGACAACGTCGGGGCGGTGGTGTTTGAGGCTACTAAATCTCTCAAGATGGTATAGCTATGAAAAGCTCAAGTGGGAGAGTATCCCTATGCTCAAAGGCTCAATTCTGGTCTAATTTTGCAAAGTGAAGCTCTCTAACTCGTTAGTTGGAGAGAGAACAAGGGGTGGATATATATAGAGCTCGAAATAAGCAGTTCCCCAGCAAAAACAGGCCACAGCGTTGTACAACGCTGAATAGCGTTATACAACGCTGGAATATGACCGTTGTAAATTCTAACGGCTCTTTAATATAGCCGTTGGTCTGTCAGAGCGTTGTGCAACGCTATTTGCCGTCGCACAACGAAGGAGTGTATAGCCAAAGGAAAGCTCCGACAATTCCGTTGGAAATTGTCAGAGCGTTGCTTGCCACTGAATGGCGTTACACAACGTTAAAGGGAGACAAAAGGAACAACTCTGACAGATTCAACAGAGCGTTGTACAACTCTATATACCGTCACACAACGCTAACGTTACCCAACGCTGAAAGACGTTGGCTAACGTTACCAGAAACTTTGCATGTAAAAACAACTGTTTACATGGGTTTTACATGGAACAACGCTGTCTGAACAGCACAGCTAACTTGGGATTTTTGTGGCGTTGTGCAACGCTATATGGCGATGCACGATGGTACTCAGGAAAATTTCCAAGTTTTTAACTGTAGCGTTGTACAACACTACTGAGCGTTGTACAACGTTGTGACTCAGCGTTGCCTAACTCTATATAGCGTTGTGCAACGTTGATTCACAAAAGTATGAATTTAGCTGTTCTAGCGTTGTGTGCCACTATCTAGCGTTGTACGACGCTAGGTCACAGAAAACAGGATTTTGCTGGTTTATTGAGATTTTCGCTATCTAGACCATTTCAAGGATAAACAAGGACTAAAGTATACCTTCTATCCTAGTCTAAATTAGCCTACAAGCTCTCCAAAGACTTGATCTTGATCTTGCCTAAAGTATTTATCCAAGTCTTCATAATTTGCATCTTCTTCCTATAAAACTCAAAGAAGATTGTTAAATGCCAAATGATATTGTTTTGTAATCGACAAACCTAGAGACGTTTAGTACAACAAGAAGGAACGAAGCGGATAAAAATTTTGTACTTCGACGACAATTGACGGCGTTGTTATGAAATTAAATAATTATGTGGATTGTTCATCTTCATATTCCCACTAAGCATTTATCTCCACTACACATTTATATCTATGATCTCCACTACTTATTTATCATCATTATGTGAGATATTATTTTGTAGCCTATAAATAGAGGCATTGTACATTTGTATGGATGGTTGGAATGAGAGAATAAAATTCTGAAATTTGTGATTGAGAATATTGTCTTACTTACTCTTAATATATTGTTCATTATTTCTTTCTTCCACCTTATTTTACAACACGTTATCAGCACGAATTTGCTCGAAAGGAATTACAAAGTTGTTAGCACAAATTGCTACGAAGAAGTTGTAAAGTTTCTAGGTAAGTAAGAATAAATTGTTCAAAGAAATTTGAAGGTAAGTAAAAAGTATGATTGATATCATATAATTTATTAATTTCAATTTTATTCGAATTTTTTGATTGCTATATTTTTTTGTTTAAAATTTATGAGAAACATTCCCTGAAGTGAATGATGATAAAAATAATAACTTGAAGGAATTATTCAAACTTGAAAGTTTATCAAGAACCCGAAGTTCTTATTGCATGAACAACCTGAAGTTCTTAATTATATAAATAATTTGATTAGAACCCCAAGTTCCTAATACTTAAATTTATCTTATTTAAAACCTGAAGTTTATATTTCGTTCAAAATTATATAGAACCTGAAGTTCTTGATACTTGTAGTAATTTGTTTAGAACTTGAAATTGTTAATTTTTCAATTTATTTTACTTAGAACATGAAGTTCTATTTGAAATTTAATATAACCAGAAGTTATGGAATGCCACTGAATATTATTAAATTAATAATTCGAAGTTATTATTCAAAGTTGAAATTTTTATCAAAGAACCAGAAGTTCTATTCTTTAAATAACCAGAAGTTATTATAGAATATTGGATGAAAAATAACATGAAGTTATTCCCAATTTAAAATATATTAGCACTTATTATTGGTCATTGAATGAAAAATAACCTGAAGTTATTTCAATTAATTTATTTAAATTGCGCAGTCAAAACGATTTAATAACCAGAAGTTATTAAATAAAATATAACTTGAAGTTATAATGTTAAATTATTATTATTATTTTTTCTCTTTTTATTTATTCATTTTATTTATTTACTTATCTCTGTTTCATTTATCATAACCTGAAGTTATGATATTAATAACCTGAAGTTATTAAAGTAATAACCTGAAGTTATGATGAAATCATGTTAGTACTCTTGAAGAGTCTTTCAAGGAAAAATATGACTATCAAAATAAAAAACTCATTATAACAAGATATTGATAACAAAAGAAAAATGTACCAGCAGTACGTTCAAAGAAAAATATCTTGAAGATGTTTATGACATATGTGGTATAACAAAATATTTATAGCGTACCAGCAGTACATCTAAATAATGTTTTTCAAGTTTCATTGTAGAAATTTTTAATTTATGTTTAATTATTATATTATGAATATGTTAATAAATAAAAGTAAATTTATTTTTACTTTTCTTTTTATTTCAAGGGAAAATGACTGGCGCGATATTAATTAAAGATGATCCATGTTTGGTTGATAGCGGAACTACAAATACAATATTGAAAAGTAAGAAATACTTTTTGCAATTGCATTCCGGTATGACTAATATTCAAACTATATCTGGCTCAAGCAATATTGTTGAAGGCTCCGGAAGAGCTTGTATTTTGTTACCTGAAGGAACAAAACTAATAATAGATGATGCATTATTTTCGAGTAGATCCAGAAGAAATTTACTAAGTTTAAAGATATTCGAAAGAATGGTTATCATATTGAAACTATGAATGAAAGAAATTGCGAATATCTTCATATCGTATCTATTATAAATGGCCAGAAAAGGATTATGGGAAAATTACAAGCATTGTCTAATGGATTATATGGTACTTATATAAGTGCAATAGAATCAAATATGGTCACTAACCGGAAGTTAGTTGATCCAAATTTATTTACATTATGGCATGATAGATTGGGTCATCCAGGAAATATAATGATGAGGAGAATAATAGAAAGTGCAAATGGGCATCCCCTAAAGGACCTGAAGATCCTGTTATCAAAAGAATTGACATGCCAAGTATGCTCTCTTGGAAAACTAATTACAAGGCCATCTCCAAATAAAGTTGGACCTGAAGCTCCATCATTTTTAGAACGAATTCAAGGAGATATATGCGGACCTATAACACCGCCATGTGGACCATTTAAATATTTTATGGTTTTAATTGATGCATCAACTCGTTGGTCACATGTGTGTTTATTGGCAACAAAAATATTGCATTTGCTAGATTATTAGCACAAATTATCCAATTGAGAGCCAACTTTCCGGATTATCAAATTAAAAGAATCCGACTTGATAATGCAGGGGAATTTACATCCCAAGTTTTTAATGATTATTGCATGTCTATTGGGATTACTGTGGAACATTCAGTGGCACATGTTCATACACAAAACGGTCTAGCAAAATCGTTTATTAAAAGGCTACAGTTAATAGCTAGATCATTACTTATGAAATCTAGTTTACCATCTTCTGCATGGGGACATGCCATATTACATGCTGCTGCACTAATTAGATTAAGGCCAACTGCTGATCATAAGTATTCCCCGTTATAATTGGTCTCCGGAAGAGAACCAAATTTGTCACATTTAAAAGTTTTTGGTTGTGCAATATATGTTCCAATTTCTCCTCCACAACGCACAAAAATGGGACCTCAAAGAAGATTGGGTATTTATATTGGTTTTAACTCTCCTTCTATTGTTAAATATTTAGAACCATTAACGGGAGATGTTTTTACGGCAAGATTTGCTGATTGTCACTTTGATGAATCAATATTCCCAAATTTAGGGGAAGGAAAACAAAAGCTGGATAAACAAGTGACTTGGAATTCATCATTATCTTATCTTGACCCCCGAAGTGGTCAATGTGAACATGAAGTTCAAAATATTATAAATTTACAAAGAATTGCAAATGAATTGCCTGACGCATTCACAGATATAAATAGAGTCACTAAATCACATGTTCCAGCTATAAATGCACCTGCTCGAATAGATATTACAAAAATATCAAATGAATCTCATGAGCGTAGGAAACGTGGAAGACCAATTGGTTCTAAGGATGTAAATCCACGTAAAAGAAAAGAGCAGAATAAAGCAGTTGGTAAAACCCCAGAAGAGGTTTATAAGGTTCCAGAAGAAACTAAATCTCCAGAAGAGATTAATAAAATTCCAGAAGAACTTAAATCTCTAAAAAAAATTAATAAAGTTCCAGAAGAAACTAAAACTCCAGAAGAAGTTGATGAAGTTCCAGAAGAAACTGAAGTACCAAATGATTATGAGATTTCTATAAATTATGTAAAAACTGGTACAATATTAAATAGAAATGAAACCCATGTGGATGAAATATTTGCATTCGCTATAGCTAGTGATGTTATAAGCGAAGAGAATAATGTACCAAAAACCATAGAAGAATGTAGGCACAGAAATGATTGGCCTAAATGGAAAGATGCCATACAAGATGAATTAAATTCACTTGACAAACGACAAGTATTTGGACCAGTAGTCCAAACACCTAAAAATGTTAACCCTGTAGGTTACAAATGGGTATTTGCCATCAAAAGAAATGAGAAAAATGAAATTGTGAGATACAAAGCAAGATTAGTGGCACAAGGATTTACACAAATATATGGAGTAGATTATGAAGAAACGTATTCACCTGTAGTGGATGCGATAACTCTCAGATTTTTAATAGGTCTCACAGTCACAGAAAATCTAAAAATGCAACTTATGGATGTTGTCACAGTATATTTATATGGTTCACTTGATAGTGACATATATATGAAAATCCCTGAAGGATTAAAAATGCCAGAAGCATATAGATCAAAACCTAAAGAAATGTACTCTATAAAATTGAAAAGATCTTTATATGGACTAAAACAATCAGGTCGAATGTGGTACAATCGACTTAGTGAGTATCTTTTAAAAGAAGAATATAAAAATAATGTAGTTAGTCCATGTGTTTTTATTAAAAAATCAAATTTAGGTTTTGCAATAGTTGCAGTTTATGTTGATGATTTAAATATTATTGGATCTCCTGAAGAGATCGAAAATACTGCAAAATTGTTGAAAAGAGAGTTTGAAATGAAAGATCTTGGAATAACTAAATTTTGTCTCGGCCTGCAGATCAAGCACCTAAAGAATGGAATATTTATCCATCAATCAAATTATACAGAAAAAATACTAAAACGATTCAATATGGATAAAGCTCATCCTTTGAGAACACCAATGGTTGTACGATCATTAAATGTAGAAAATGATCCTTTTCGTCCCCAAGAAAATGATGTAAAAGTACTTGGTCCTGAAGTACCGTACTTAAGCGCAATTGGCGCGTTATTATGTCTTGCAAATAATACAAGACCTGATATTGCATTTGCTGTAAATTTATTGTCAAGATATAGTTCCAAACCAACCCGAAGACATTGGAATGGAATTAAAGGTGTTTTTCGTTATCTTTGCGGAACTCGTGATATGGGACTATACTATCAAAAGAATTCAAAATTCAATCTAGTTGGTTATGCAGATGCAGGTTATTTGTCAGACCCGCATAAGCGCGCTCTCAGTCAGGATATGTATTTACTTATTATGGAGCTGCAATTTCATGGCGATCTATAAAGCAAATTCTAATTGCCACATCATCAAATCATGCTGAAATCATTGCTTTATATAAAGCAAGTCGGGAATGTGTTTCATTAAGGTCAATTATCCAAAATATTCAAGAAGAATTTGGACTTGAAAATATCAAAGAAAATCCTACTCTATTATATGAAGATAATGCAGCATGTATAGCACAAATAAGAGAATGATACATCAAAGGAGATAGAACTAAGCACATTGCACCAAAGTTCTTCTGGGCACATGATCTACAAAAGGATGGTATAATAGATGTTCAGAAAATTCAATCATGCAACAATTTGGCCGACCTATTCACAAAATCTTTACCAACGAGTGTTTTTGAACAACTCAGAAAGAAGATAGGTCTACATCGACTAAAAGATGTCAAATAATATTAAAATGAGGGGAAGTATTATACACACTGCACTCTTTTTTCCTTATCCAAGTTTTTATCCCAATAGGTTTTTCTTGATAAGGTTTTTAATGAGGTAGATAAATTGGTCCAGAAGTACCATATTAATATTGATCCTGAAGTATCATATTAATAGTGTATAATCAAAGATGAACATCCAAGGGGAAGTGTTATGAAATTAAATAATTATGTGAATTGTTCATCTTCATATTCCCACTAAGCATTTATCTCCACTACACATTTATATCCATGATCTCCACTACTTATTTATCATCATTATGTGAGATATTATTTTGTAGCCTATAAATAGAGGCATTGTACATTTGTATGGATGGTTGGAATGAGAGAATAAAATTCTGAAATTTGTGATTGAGAATATTATCTTACTTACTCTTAATATATTGTTCATTATTTATTTCTTCCATCTTATTTTACGACAGGCGTAATATTTGTCACTGCTGCTGTGGGCCTGTGTCAGTGCCACTGCTTCCAGTTAAACTGATCTATTGAAAAGTAATGTCGGTCATGCTCATACTCTGCTCAACTCAACTCAAATGGTGGAAGCAAATTAGGTGGCGGAGCAAAAGCAAAACCAACGGTCCCCTTTCATACATACTTAATGGTGGCGGTGGTGGTGGCGGAGGGCGTGAATCTCTCCCTCTCCATCAGCCTCCTCACATTCCTCGTCCTCCTCCATCTGATTCTGGCCACCTCCCAGGCTCCCGCTCCTCCTCCTTTTTCTCCTCCCTTCAACATCACCCACATCCTACTCGACGCCCGCGACTTCAACGTCGCCGCCTCCGCTCTCCAGGCCTCCGGCGTCGCTTCCCAGTTCGAAGAATTCGAGCGCGGCGTCGGGATCACTCTCTTCGTCCCCACCGATCTGGCATTCGCTTCCTCCACCAACCTCCTCCGTTCCCTCCCGGCCGAGAAGAAGTCATTGGTGCTCAAATTCCACGCGCTCCACTCCTACTACCCGCTTGGTTCCCTCCAGTCCATTGTAAACCCAGTCCAGCCCACTCTTGCAACTGAGGACACTGCTGCTGGCCTCTTTACTCTCAACATCACCCGTCTTTCCAATGGCTCCTCTGATGTATCCATTGCCACCGGCCTCGTCCAGGCCTCCATCACCCGCACCGTTTTTGACCAGAACCCCCTCGCCATCTTTGCTGTCTCTAATGTCCTTCTCCCCAAGGACCTTTTCAACCGCACTTCACACACCAGCGAGGCCGCGCCTCCAGCTGTTCAGCTTGCTGGAACTGCACCTGGACCTGGCGCCGATGGAAGGGCGGCTGTGATGTCAGTTGGTACTGGGACTGGGCAAAGGATTGATAGTTTATTCTGGCTGCTTATAGCAACAGGTTTGATTTATCTTGTTCATTTGCCATGCCTGTGCTGATACTAATATACTGATACTGATACTGATTGATTGGTAGTAGTGTAGTGTGGGGTTGATTATTGGATTTTGGGAGTCTCAATTTCAGGCTAGGCTATGTTAATGTTGTTGATAATCTAGTGTCAAATGTTAATTAATGCCTATGAGGTTCATGAAAGGTTCAATGAAATGTTTTTAAGGATTAGTGGAAGGCCATGAGAGTCTTTATAGGTACCAAAACAATCTTTGACGATATGAACTCTATACCTGGCAAAGGAGAAAGGAATTGATTCGATCAATAGATGAATGTCAATTGTAAACAAATGATAATTGACGTATGAGTGTACCATAAAGTATTTTTAGTTACAATTTCTTAATAAATTATTTGTCTTATTCTGAGATTAAATATTACATGTTAAAAACCAAGTAAAAAAATAACAACTTTAATGCATTGGACTGGTTGCCCACGAATTTGAAAAGAACAAAAACAGAAATGAAGCCCAGCTAATTTATTCAAAAAAGAAAAAGAAAAACAAACAAACAAGCAAACAAAATGAAAGAAGGCCCAGGTTTTAATCCTTACCTCTCGTCCAAATCAAAGCTTCAACCTCGCCTTTTGTCCCTAGTAATTAATAGACTGAATCTCAGTCTTTTATTTATTTATTTTTAAAATTTGAAGGTTGGTTGATGATTTCCATACCAACAAAAATTTGTTAGTAAAGAAATTTCAATAATAGACTGAATCTGAGTTATTATCTGTCCTAGCTATACAATCTCATACGTGGCCCAATCAGACAATGTCGAGGTTCCAATTGTTTTATTATTTAATATGTACAGTTTACTCAGTTTTTTGGTGATGTGTTCTGTAAATAGCATATGTATGGCTTCTTTGCAACTGTCAAGCTAACTTGGTGGTTACAAGTACAAATTATTGGCTTACTTAATTTGTTCTGCTAATAATGCTGTTTTTCTGGTCTCTTATGCTGTACAAAATTGTAAATTACTTATAGGGTCATGTTTGACCATGGTTGTTAGATTATACTTGAAATATATAAATTTGGTCGTTTCTATTGCAAGGGATTAAATTGTCCTGCATATCAGCATAAGTAGAACAAGACGATCTTGCAAGGGATTAAATTGTCCTGATATGCCTTAGTAGAACAAGACGATGATAATAAGTTAGCATTTTCACAAAGTTTTTTTTTTTTTTCATTCCAACTATTTAAGGTTTTCCTCTAAAGAACTTACAATGTGCACCAGTTTTCTTGTGAGAGCTTGACAATTTAAGAGGGGCACTTTCAAAAATTGAAGTACCAGAATTATGCACATGCATATATTCTGGCGCAAAAGCTGCATTCACAATTTTGAAAGTTTATAAACATGTAATCCTATATATATTATTATATCGAATATCAAAAATATGTGCTCGCAAACATATTATACTTTTTCAGTAGGAATAACATACTTCTGGACATGCAATACATTATTTTATATATGTACCAACATATAGATATGCTGGGTCTTGGACATCACCAGTCTCAGCACATGCATCCTTATTCTTTTTAACAGTATATATCCCTGATTTTGTGCAACTGAATAGCCACGTCAGCCATCGGCATCCTCTCAACAGGTGAATGTTTCGAACAAGTGAGGCTAACTTCTAATATAGATACCAAACGCTTATGCACATTTTTATATGCATTGTTTTCCATCACATCTACATTGGTTAAATTTGGATAAAAAATATCCATCAGTTGGAAATGCCATCGGAACAAAATTATGCAAGATTAGCCTGTCTTTGAACATGTATTTAGTCCGGTTTCTTCCGGTAAACATCTCAAGCACCAGGACACCGAAGCTATAAACATCACCAGCTATTGACACAGGACCCCCTTCTCCGTATTCTACGAACAATACAAAACGTGAAAAAAACATCTCGTTACTAATAATTTTTGTCAACCTTTAGATTAATGTCAGTATAATACTATTTTTTTTCTTAAAAATTTAATGACAAAGAACTACATGAGTAAAAATGTACTTCAGTTGGGGGATGTATCCAATTGATCCTCTTATTCCAATTGAACTGAGGGTCGTTCGGCAACATTAAAGTTTAGTGGGATCAAGGTTAAAGTTAGCATTTTGGAACTAGTGTTTGAGATTAAAGTTAGTAAAGTTAGTACTAACTTAAAGTTAGTAATTGTTGTTTGATGTGAAAGGTTAAAGTTAGTGATCAAAATGAATGCTTTCACTTATAACATTCATTTTAATCTAGACATTTTAGAATTTGAAAATTTTTAAATATTGATATTTTCAAAATTTGAAAATTAAAAAAGTTGAAATTTAAAAAATTTTAAAAGTTGAAAATTGAAATTTTGAAATATGAAATATGAAATATGAAATTTGAAATTTGAAAATTTAAAATTTGAAATTTTAAAATTTTAAAATTTCTTCTCGAGATTTTTCTCTTCATATACGATATAAATTTAAATTCAGGTGATGCATATTAAAATTAGTTATGCGCTTGGTCAGAAAAAGTGATTATCAATGATATGATAGATGATAGTTTGTTCGTAATTGTGTACTCAATATACATGAGCACTATTTAGCCCCCACAAGATCTATCAATTGGCCTTTTTTGTACTTGATTTTTGAACTGAGAAATGTCCGTTAACATCAACTCTTCACCATATCCCACAAAAAAAATAGGAACCATGAACAAAATTGTTCTTTAAGGGATTGTTTGGCAACATCAAAGTTTAGTGAGATTAAGAATTAAAGTTAATATTTTGGGATTAGTGTTTGAGGTTAAAGTTAATAATTGTTGTTTGGCATGAAAGGTTAAAGTTAGTGATCAAAGTGAATGCATTCACTTATAACATTCATTTTAATCTAGACATTTTAGAATTTGAAAATTTTAAATCTTGATATTTTCAAAATTTGAAATTTTAAAAAGGTTTAAATTTTAAAAATTTAAAAATTTGAAATTTGAAATTTGAAGATTTAAAATTTAAATTTTGAAATTTAAGGTTTCTTCTTAAGGTTTTTATCTTCACTAGATCTTTTAGTTGCGGCTCCGCCGCAACCTTAATCAATATGCTACGAGTTAAGATTGAAAAAAATAATAAAGCAAAATTTTATGCGATCCTACAAATGATCTATTGATCATTTAAAGTGATTTACTACACAGGAAGAGGTTTCCATTCTGTTCTCAAAATAGATGAGGTTCATTACATATATATATTTTTTAATTTTTAATTTCTCTTAATCCATTCGTTAGGGAAAAAATGAAGAAACAACAAACACAGTACAATTTGGACAACATCAAATCAAAATAAATTAAGTAGCTTGTTTAGTTTTTTTTCGTACTAAAAACTAACCGGTGTAATTTTATCATAATTTTTAAAGAAAATAATACTATTTCTATGAACCCATATAAACAAATCAAATATAATCGATTCATCAGCTAGATGTAGAACATGTGCGGAAAGAAAAAAATACAAAGGTAAATGTTTATGCACACACCTCTATGCAGTCCATCCTGTAACGAATTACAATAACAATAAAATTAGACTTACAGACACTCGAAAACAAACACCAAAATCTGCCACATTAGATCCAAAGCCTCAGAACAGAACAAACAAAGACCATGCACACAAACACAAAACGCAGCCACGGCCGCTGCTTTCTGCACAGCTCAATGTAACAAAGCACGCTAGAATTTTGTAAATGACGAAAATATCCTCATCGCTTTACACGAAGCATCTCTTTGTTTCCCGTGTGAAACCGTCTGTCTCACTCCCTTTATTGGCTCTCCATCGAGTTTCTTCGTGTCCCCCACTTTGTCTCAATCTCCCCAAGACTCCAACATGGACGCTAGCTCAATCCCACTAATTTGTTGAGTTAAATTCTTATTTCAAGTTTTAATCATAGTGTGTGAACAATCTTTAAGGGTTCATTTAACCTCGATATCGACCTCTCTACTTAGGAGCCTCAAAGCTTCTAGCTCAGGAGATTACTGCAGCACCCTGGACCAGAAAAAGGTGCCCTTGCCGGAGAGAATCGGAGAGAATTGAGATCACGTAATAATTTATACGATTTGAATTGCAGGGAGAGGAGAATTACTTTAGACAAGCTTCGGGGTCCTCGGGATGTTATTTCTGTCATTTCATCAAATTTTACAGTGTTTTGCAAATTAGAAACGTGTAAAAAACAATTCCCCGCAGCCACACATACGTTGGACCCACCTGAAAACAAATCATGACCAGGTGTTCACCAAGCTGCCCATACCCAGCCCAACCAAATTTTCAACCCAGCGACAAAAGGAAAAACACTGCCAGGCACTGTTCATTCCTCATTCAGGATATATAGGTTCTTTCAATTTCAATATACGATATATTTTTTTTTTTGGTGTTTGAGAAACACTCAAATATAGAATGACCAAGTTAAGAAGGTAGTGCTAATTTCGTTGACTCGAAAGTTGTTTCGCGATGCAAGGTCCGTAAGTTAGTTCATTAGAGTCAAGCTAAACTTGTGCTTGCCAAAGGGCCCTAATAAATTACCATCGAGGCAATCACTGTATATATAGATCATGAAAGGTCAATTTATTTAAGAGAATCGTGGTTAAATCATTGGTCTATGGAGGAACGAAACTGATCAATGAATAATTGAATATACAATGCGTCAGGACTTCGCGCGTGGGAAATGAAATTAAAGACTTCAGATTAAGATATGTTTAACAAATGGCATGACCGCATGGCGGGCTCAAGTAGTGGTTAGGAAAGTGCTTTCAAAATCATACCGGATACCGAAAAATTACGATAATACTGAAATTGGGACTATACAATATTAAGAGAGGTATCCAATATTAAGAGAGAAAATACCAGAAATTTTCGGAAAATATTGAAAAATTCCGGATTTCGGCCATTTGGCCGGTAGGGGTGCTGGTACGGTTTTAAAAACACTATACACTTACGACAACCGTGACACAGAAGGACTTGACCGCTGACCGCTGACCTAAGTCTTCTCTCGTAGTCGTAGCATCGTAGGGAATTCTTCGGTGAAACAAATTCGGATTAAATTTTAATCCACATAACTAATTTATGACAGGTGTATTAATTTGAAGTAGAAGTCAAAGAGAAATTGATCTGTGAATAGAGCACGAGCAGCTTAAAGTTCACGCGGATCAAAATTTCGCACGAAAGGATACTAAAGAAACTTATCTTCCGTGCTAAAAAGAAACAGAATGTTCAGAAAAATTGACTAAAGAAGTTCTTTTAAAAAAAAAAAAATAATATAAACAAAGAGCACCCCAAGTGGGAAGCTTGCTCTCCATTAAAGCAATGGATAATCTCCAACCTTATCACAACCTGCCCGGTATCACAATACATACCGGTTTCAAAGCAAATCAACAAGACAACAACTATATATTATATTGGCCCCACAAAACGAAGACTTCGCTGACTTCAAAAATATAGTAGATAATTGGATATACGATCTCCCTGGTTCATAATCTATACAACGAAGTGTCCATGAAGAAAGCTCTTAACAATTGAGTAAACAAACTGCGTCTGCGAGGAAGATTTCTGACTTCAAAAATTGCTGTATAGGGACACAGGGACCAAGGTATCAACTTTGTTTTGTTCTGTTTAATTAATTTTTTTTTTATCTTGTTGCAAGATTATTATAGACCTAATCATTAAAAAAATTAAACATATATCCTGCAAACATCAAGATTTCAAACTTCTAGATCTAATTAATTAATTGAAGTTCCTCTGTAGAGAGGGAAAGAGATGAGAACATATGGAGTGTTGCTTCTTCTCTTGATTCATTCTCTCATTTCTCAACCTAAACCATCCACGGCTGCTACCGAAAGATCATTCAACAGTGAAACTGACAAACAAGCCCTATTGGCCTTTAAAAACAACTTTGACATTGGTTCCCCTGTATTGAGCTCCTGGAATCAAAGCATTCCCTACTGTAAATGGGAAGGAGTCTATTGTTGTCGTCATCATCCGCAAAGAGTTTGTGAGTTACAACTTTCTTCAAGTGGTCTAGTAGGTTCCATATCTCCTTATGTTGGAAACTTTAGTTATCTTAGGAGCATTGATCTTGGCGACAATAAATTGTATGGCAATATTCCTTCATCCGTAGGTTATTTGCAACGGTTGCAAAACCTTCGCCTAGAAGGAAATTCTCTTAGTGGAACATTTCCTGCAAACTTAGTTAACTGCTCGGAACTGGTAAATATCTCTCTCGCAAACAATCAATTCTCTGGCAAGCTCCCCTCCTGGTTGGGTCATTTAAGAAAACTGGAGCTTCTAGCTCTTAGCCATAACAACTTCACAGGGGATATCCCATTGACAATTACAAACCTTTCATCTCTACAGGAAATCAATCTTAAAAATAATAATCTCTTTGGTTCAATCCCAAGCAATATCGGTCTAATGAATCAACTACAATCGATAGTTTTTGGTGAAAACAACTTTTCAGGTTTCATCCCTGAATCATTTTTTAATCTTACTTATTTATCATTCCTTGGTTTGCAATACAATAACTTTCATGGCCACCTTCGAAGAGATATTGGCACACGCCTGTCAAATCTCAGGCAATTGCTTCTTGAGCATAATCAGCTAACTGGAGATATTCCAGCATCCCTCTCTAATGCCTCCTTTATTCAATTATTAGATCTTGGCTCCAACAAATTCAGTGGGACTATAAATACAGAGCTTGGCAAACTTTGTCCTGTTTATTTTAGTGTAGCAGCAAATGAAATTGAAGCTAAAGTACCAGCAGATTGGAATTTTCTCAACTTCTTCACAAATTGTAGTTCTTTGGAAACATTGGCGCTGGCATATAACAAACTAGGGGGTTTGTTTCCCAGAGCTGTTGCAAACTTAACAAGTCAAATCCAAGTTTTAGACCTTGAGATAAATAATATTTTTGGAGAAATACCTTCCGGCATCGAGAACCTAGTTGGTCTTGAGGTGTTAGCCTTGAGTGAAAATCACCTGACAGGCACTATTCCTGTAGGTATTGGAAACCTCCAAAACTTACAGGGAATGTACATGGGAGGAAATAACTTTTCAGGGCTTATTCCATTCTCGATTGGCAACCTCACCAAATTAAGCATTTTTGCAGCAGAGAGCAATCTCTTGATAGGGCCAATTCCATCAAGCATAGGAAACCTAACTCAACTAACACTATTAAGCTTATCTAATAATGCCCTTATAGGGATGCTACCAAAAGGTATGTTTAACATCAGAACATTGTCGAATAAATTAGATTTATCATATAATTTTCTTAGTGGCACAATACCCAAGGAAGTTGGCATGTTGTTAAATTTAGTTGAATTGACTTTGTCAAGAAATAATCTCTCTGGTGAGTTACCTGAAGAACTTGGAACCTGCCAACTTCTGACAACTTTAAAGTTGGATGACAACATTTTTCAAGGGGACATTCCATCTTTTGTAAGCAAATTAAATGGACTGCAGTATTTAAATTTGTCGAGTAATAACTTCTCTGGTGCTATTCCCCAAGAGATAGGCCTCCTGAATGAGCTGCAAGAGCTGTACCTTGCAAAAAATAATTTGTCAGGGCACATTCCATTAGTCATTGAAAACTTGACCAATCTGTACAAATTAGACATTTCGTACAATAATATTGTGGGATCAGTTCCAGAAAAAGGAGTGTTTAGCAATGCAAGTGGATTAATACTGATTGGAAACAAAGGGCTTTGTGGGGGTATATCAGAAATACATTTGCCAGAATGTTTCATTCAACACAACAGGAAGCATTCAAGAATGCTACTGAAGTTGGTCCTCCCAATTGTTAGCACAATTTTTCTCTTGGTCTTCATTATGCTAGCTTTCCTTATTCCCAAAAGGAAAGGTAGGCTGACAAGGAAATCCAGGACAAATTCTTTCCTCAAAGATAGATTACCAAAAGTTTCATATGCTGAGTTGGCTGAAGCAACAGGAAGCTTTGATGCGTCCAATTTGATAGGTACTGGGAAGTACAGCAATGTGTATAAAGCGACTTTTCTATTTAATGGGGAAGGGGATACAAACCAAGAAGCTAAGACCGTGGCGGTTAAAGTGTTTCATCTGCAGCAATTGGGATCATCGAAAAGTTTTTTGGCTGAGTGTGAAGCTTTGAGATTGATAAGGCATCGTAATCTCGTTCGTATTAGAACATGTTGCTCCACTATCGATTACAATGGTAATGATTTTAAAGCCATAGTGTCTGACTACATGCCTAATGGGAACTTATACAGATGGTTGCATCCTGATATAGATGAACACGGACCATTGAGCCCCTTAAGTCTGACCCAGAGGTTAAATATTGCAATTGATATTGCTGATGCCTTTGATTACCTTCATCATAACTGCCAACCAACAGTGATTCATTGTGATTTAAAGCCAAACAATGTTCTTTTGCGTGAGGATTTGAGTGCTTGTGTTGGTGACTTTGGACTTGCAAGGCTCCTTCCAGATCCTATTAGCAAGTCCTTGGTGGAGTCTGAAAGTTCAATTGGAATAAGAGGATCTATTGGATATGTCCCTCCAGGTAAATTACAATTAACTCTCCTAATTATTTTTCATTACTATATTATTCTAAATGTAACAAGATTACGAGTAAATGGAGATAAATTTTCTTGCTATTTGTAGAATACGGAGAAGGAGGTCCTGTGTCAACAGCTGGTGATGTCTACAGCTTTGGTGTCTTGCTGCTCGAGATGTTCACCGGAAGAAACCCAACTGAATACATGTTCAAAGATGGGCTAACCTTGCATAATTTTGTTGAGATGGCGTATCCAGAGCGACTGATGGATATTGCTGATCCAAAATTAATTACGGCGGATGTGATGCAAAGCAATGCATTCAACAAAACATGTGAGTGTTTGGCGTCCATAATAAGTGTTGGCCTCACTTGCTCAAAACATTCATTTTTTGAAAGGATGTCCATGGAACATGCGGCTAATCAGCTACACAAAATCAGAGATGTTTATCTTGCAAATGGAAAGCACTGAAAGTCAAAGAACCTAATAAAGATGTGATGAAATTAACAAAGTATATTATATTTTGTTACATATATAAAATAGTGTATTATATGTCCAGAAGTATTTATTTTTCTACTGAAATGTAGAATGTCTAAAATGTCTAGAAGCAAACATTTATTCCTGAATTTCAGTATTGTGTTTATGCTGATATAATTGATAATCTACTAGGTAGCTTTTGGAAAAAAAATATAGACATCTTTATTATTCTGGCACTTCAAAATTTTATAAATACCACTCACAAATTGTAAAGATTTGACAAACAAGAGAGCATGTTGTAACTTTTTGAGAGGAACCAAGCTACTATTGTTACTTGTTTTGTTGGTGCATTTAGTGCCTTATCAGCCTTATTGCCTAATTAATCTTTCTTTACATGAGGAACGACCATACTTTTTTATAAATGTAATCTTACTTTATCTTATGGCATGGGAGATTTCCTCCAATAATCGTGTTGAGAAACTCAATATGATACACACCTCGTAGGTCATCTGACATGTTGTCTGATCCATCGAGTCTGCACTTAGATACTCTTGTTCGTTTCCCGATATTAAAGCTAAGACCGATTCATTTAGCAAATCTACTGCATCATTCTTCGGTGTGATTATCGCCCGTTGACGTAGGTAAGGGATGTTTGTGTACATTGCATTCAAATTTGGATAGGTTGCATCAATAATTGCCTGTTTTTCATCTTCACCTGGATCAACCAGTAGATTTTCATCTTCATCTGGTTCATTGTTATTGCCAATGTTGATAGTCTCTTCCGTTCCATTTCCAATAGAAAGCAGCTTATCAGCAATTTTTTCTATTTTTTGTCTGTGTCCAATAAAAACTACCTTTCAAAATTTTTTCTCGTTTGATGCAGAATCCTGAACTTAACATGCATATATATATTAAAAAAAAACTGGTAGGGTTTCTGCCCTAAATAACTTGCTAAAAGAAGTTGACAAAAATTAGGAGTTCAAAATTATTAATTCTTCCATATAAAATTGGTATAAGCATTCTACCCAAAATAAACTTCTAAATATAAGATCCATAAGAAGGGTAATTAAAAAGGGTAATAGCAAACTTGTAAAATTTCGGATGTTAAAAAAATTTCTGGTACGAAACTTTCCAAAATATAAAATTAGTAACTTCTATAGAATTTGCCATAAATATACTTACTATATAATTTTTTCCATAAATCATTTTTAACTTTTAATTCTCTTCAATTTTAACTATGTTTCTTATGGGATGTGATTATCTGTTTAAGAGCTTTAAGAAACTTCAATCAAACAAAAAAAAAATTAGGGAAAAACAGTAAATTACTGCTCATATTGGACTTAACTGGTACTTGCTATGTAATATAAAAGTAGGAAGTATCTGAGAATAGAAGTACCTTATGCATGTCTTATGGTACAAACTAAAAAGCACATATAACAATAAATATCTTTTAAGTCTTACCAATAAACATCTCTGATTACTCAAATATTTCAAGATCCACCTAAAGTCAAACCCACTCATGCTAACTCTCCGGTCATAGGAGCTGCCCTTGGAGTGAAATCCTTGAAAGATAACCAAGGATTTTGGGGTTCAGCGACAAATTTGGGATAAGCATATGAAGCATGTACCATGAGTATAAGGTCCTATATATATATCCCAAGTATCTATACATCAAACACAAAACAAAAAGGCTGGTTTATAATTTTTCAAAAAGTAATAAGAAAAATATATATATCTTCAAAGAAAATGATATATATCTCAAACTGAATTTATTAGATGTTTTCTAGTATCTCACCATATGCGCACTGGCTTCAAAGAAGTTTTCTAGTATCTCAGAAGAATGGGAATAAGGTTTAAGAAATCAATTAGCTTCAGGAAATCTTCATTTTAATTGAAGAAGGTACTTTTATTTTTCTATTTGCAAAGCACAACAAAATAAAACTGAGGATGTAGGAACAAAAGAAGCATTTGTCAGATGCAGCGATGCCACCGCTCTTGGCACTACTGTTGACACACCTATAACAGAAATGTATTAATAATTATAAACGTCAATCAAAAAATAAAAAATTGATTCTCATTGTTGTATGTAATGTTGAAATTATTCATGAGGTCCTTAATTTTCAAATATAAAAAAGATTCGCATTTAATGCTCAAATTAGACATAAATCAGGTAGGTGTGTTAGATAAAATACTAATTTCCAGTAGAGAACCCATCAATGAACTATCTCGACAACAGTGCATCTGAGCCAACTAATTATGCAAACCCTCGAGTTCCAACACATATGCCAACCTCACCAAATTGTGAATGAATTATGACAAAACATTAAAAGGAAGTTCAAATAAATTACTGCCATTCAGATTAATAAAAATGCAAATACCTTTAGAGTATTCATATATCGTTAGCGAAGTACCAACAACATGCTTTGCGCCTCTTCTTAATTGCACAGACCAAGCGAGGAAGAACAAAATATTAGACAGAATATCACCTGCAACACGAAGAGCCAAAATATTATTAAAACAATATTTGTCCCTAAACCAAACTTGCACAAAACCATGATAAAAAACACAACTGGCTGAACATAAATTTGTACTCTCTAATCAGAAACTTGCACAGTACAATGTATATGTACAAATGGTTGTTCCCCATCTTATGTTAACTGTTTTCCAACTATAAATTCTGAATAAATGAAGAAACATTACCTAATGAAACACCAAAACATAAGTAAAAGAAGAACCAAAAACAGAAAGTTTGGTATTTTAAATGATACGTACCAATTTAAGTTACCACGATTAATTCATGGCTGTCTTACCAATTAACAAAGTCTCCAGGTTCTTACCAATTAACTTATTTAAGGTTAACTTTTTGGTTCAGCTTAACAATTAACTTTATTAACAAATATGCAAACTAATGCTTCATTATGTGTTTGTCGCCAAGTCAAGAAATTAAAAACAGAACCAAATCATGTCGCATTTTAAATGTAATAACGAAAGATCGTACCATAACCTACTGCTGAAATTTGAGAGGAAAACACCAGTTACGTATGCAATTGCTTAAGAACATTACTCAAAAAAACACGTACCTCATTAATAAAGAAAATCACAGAAGCTTTTGAGATTTAACAAATTACCTCATAAATTCTACTCAGGAATCTTCTGTTGGGTGGGGAAGTCGACGGATTAGGTAGGAGGGGTTGGCCGTGGAGGAGCCGAGGCGGTATTTTTTTCGTCGGGTGCTTTTTGTTCTGACCTAGGAAGGCCACAATCGAAGGTTTGCCAGCACCAGAATTGATAGTCCTTTTCAGGTCTGTCTCTTTCGATACAGGTGTCGAGAGGTCAATAAAAACGACCAATCGACCATAATCTCAAAAGCTAACTGACCATGAACCTCTGATTATTAGGAAGCTCTTCTCAGAATTGTTAATCCTTTTCAGGTCTGCCTCTTTCGAGACAGGTGGCCTATGCATGCCAGTACATAAAAGAAATTACATAATTAATTTATGAAAATCAAAATCAAACCTTGAGTTGAATAACAAATATCGTCTCTTGTCTTGAATTTTCATGACAGATCTGTAAAAATAGAAAGCTAACTTCATAAAAGAAAAAAAATAAAACAAAACAATAAAAGCAAAGGTGCCTATAGATTATTAGTACCAGTGGCACTTGAAGAAGTAGAAAAGAGAAAGAAAAAATTTGCCTATGCTTTATCATTACAACAGGTCACTTCTCTTTAAATCAATACTGACATATTGCACTTGAACTATGTGTGCTCAATTAGTCCTTGTAAATATTGGGTTACATTACTCATCATATAAAGCACAAGTAGATAAGGAATTCTACAGAGGCACCTCCCCTCAACAAAGCAGCTGGTCATAGTCTACAAAGGTGATCACGGATGCATAACATAGAGCTGTCTTTGGCAGAGGTGCCAAGTCCTTCATGATTGCTCTTATATATTTAGAGAGATATATGAAACTGTAATTAGTAATCGCTCTTATATATTTATAACACCAAAAAAACCTCTATTTTTAGTTATATACAAAATGAATCAATTCTTTCAGTGACAATTGCATGGATACTATGTGTTTTGTTATGCAAGATCGATTCCAAGGCTGAGACTTACAGTGGTGTGGCCTTACCATATCTATTTCTAGCAAACAACCTTCAGTAATAGAGATTAAACTAAAGTGACATAGTGCACTAAACATAAAAGATAGAAAAAATCTATGAACTTTGAACCAAAATCAAAGCAGAATATTACCTGAAAACCTCATTATTATTCAACATGAACACATCCTCAGCTTTCCCATCACTTCCCTCAGCCACTGCTAGAGGCCCCATGCTGTGCACCCTCTTTCCTTCTAGCCACATATCTCCTACCTCCTTCCACATGCGGCTCTTCAACCCCAAAAATACAGCATCCTTGTAGTAGACATCTACTGGTACAACACCTGATAGAGTTGTGTAGTCACCATACCCACCCATGACCCAGAATTCATCCTCCTGTGCACCAGTTCTTATAAACCCAGAAAACCCAGCACGGTAACTGGGAAGCCTCTCTAGATTGGTCCACTTCCCAGATGTGACGTCATACCTACAGTTTACATATGATACCTGTAAGGTTTTGCAAATAATGTAGTAGTACCTCTAAATGCAAATTATCGAAACTATCCCAATAACCTTCGGCTTTTCATCTTGTAAGCCGAAGCAGCATGGGTTGTGGGCGTGGGCGCAGGCGCATTTAGCGGAGGATCTGTCAAAGGTTTTGAGGTGGCCCGAATTCGACAGAGAAAAAAGGCGGAGGACCTAGAGGAGGTGGGGTGTGGTTGGCACAGGAGGCGGCGAGACGGTAGGAGGGGTGTGAAGAACGAAGGAGGGGATGGGATGTGGCGTGGTTGGCGAAGGAGATGGAGGGGAAGAGAGGCGAAGAAGGAGAAGGATTGGGGAGAGAGGCGCTGGCAAAGGAGAGAGAAAACCTAGATCAGATTTCAGAAGTGAACAAAAAAAAAATCGGACACCCATGGATTTAATTAATAGGAAAAATTGGATATAACCCCTACAATCTTGCTCATCTGGATATAACCCCTGTAATTTTCAAAATTGGATATAACCCCCTCTAATCTTGTTTGTATTGGATATAACCCCTTTTCATTAAATCTGATCATATTTAAAATTTAAAAAATCATCTTTTACATATTGTGACCAATTTACCCTTATTGCCCTGTCTTTATTCCACAGCCCTTTCGTATTCATCTCCTTCCTGCAACGAATTGAAAGAACAATAGCAATTCAGTCGTAAAAGCACACCATTGGATTCTAGTTACGTGTTAATCTATCATTCTAGCTATTTGTTATAAAGCAACATTAAAGATCCTTAGCGAATTGTAGGAACATTTTTACTTGAAATCTAATAGAATGGACGAAGATAATGCTCACTTACTTTATCATTCTATACCACGTTTCTCTACTTTTTTGGAAGCATGCATACTGCTTTCTTTGATACAGTTATCCACTCAAATCACTAATTGCAATGAGCAACCTTCCAAAAAAAAATTTAGAATGAAAAATCGGTGATTTGTTGCCTTGTTGGCGGCACCCTGGCTAGGGAAAACAGCATGGTAAATTATCAACCTGAAACAACGGACACAACTACTATATTTGTGCAATCTATAATCCGATTTGAAAATAAAGAAAAAACAGATTTTGTCATTGCTTCATTTTTTTTCTTTAATGTCGCAAGAGAAAGGTAAGAATACGAAACAACTTTGATTTGAAGGTGACAAAACAAGGGTGTTTTGGTCATAATATGTAAAAGATGATTTATTAAATTTTAAATATGATCAGATTTAATGAAAAGGGGTTATATCCAACACAAATAAGATTAGAGGGGGTTATATCCAGTTTTGAAGATTACAGGGAGTTATATCCAGATAAGCAAGATTGTAGGGGGTTATATCCAATTTTTCCTAATTAATACGAGAAAGAAATCGATCGATCGAAAATCGAGCGGTCAGATTGCCGTGTCGCTAACGAAAAAAATAGCGGACCACGACACCCACGAATTTTAATTAATACTATATAGATACTATAGATTTTCATTTTTATTCACACAAAAGTAGCCGCCCATGTATTTGTTAACAAAATAAAATTTCCATTTATATTAAAAAAAAGGACCAATAGGATTGATTTTGTGAAGTTCCAGGACCATCTAATTCATCAAAAAAACAAAGTTATTCTTCAAGGAATTTTAAAATAAAAATTCTTCTAGGAATTTGAAAAAAAAATCAGAACATAAATATATATATATATATATATATATATATATATATATATATAGAGAGAGAGAGAGAGAGAGAGAGAGAGAAAGCCTTCAATCAAAGCGCTTTGACCGGAGTCTCGGTTAAACCCCGTCAGATCTCAATTTTGAAAATTCAAATGACCAATCCAAACCGTCAAATATGATCTCCATATTGAAATCTCCTTACAGACCAAAATTTTCATTTTTTTGAATTTTTTAAGCATTTTTTTTGAATTTTCAAAAATCGTTAATCTAATTTGTTCTGAACCCTACAAAATTGATGTTTTTGAAAATCCGAAAAAAATACTTAAAAATTTCAAAAAAATGAAAATTTTGGTCGGCAAGGAGATTTCAATATGGAGATCATATTTGACGGTTCGGATCGGTCATTTGAACTTTCAAAATTGAGAACTGACGGGGTTTAACCGGGACTCCGGTCAAAGCGCTTTGATTGAATCCTTTCTCTATATATATATATATAGAGAGAGAGAGAGAGGATTGCTAAAATGTTATGCATAGCACGGATGACCTTTGTGCTACAGATTCGTTCTTCCAAATCATGCTTCAAACAACCGATTCAAACCGTTCATTATCTTCTACATATTAAAATCTTATTAGAAACCAAAATTTACATTTTTTTTAATAATATTTTTCTCAGATTTTTGAAAATTACTGTTATTGAAGGGTCCAGAATTTATTAGATTGAGTGATTTTAAAAAATATGAGAAAAAATAGTAAAAAAATTCAAAAAAATGTAAAATTTGATTTGTAATGAGATTTCTGTTAGGAAATGCCCAATTTTTAATTTATGTGCTAATTACAATTAATTTAGCAATTAAAACACCAAGTATCAAAGAATCTAGTGCAAAAGTCCATTCAACGCAAGAGATTAAGAGAAAGGTTTCACCTCTTCTTGAATCGTATCAAGAAGGAGATCCTAGGCTTTGAAACCGGTGGCGTGCTACTCCAACGTCCTTCAATCCACGCCTTGAGTCCACCTAGAGATTAACCAATTTCTCGATTCGATTTGTGCTAGTAAATCAAAGAGAAAATAGCTAATCTAAAGGAGCAACCCTCTTCTAGTTCAACTAATTGATTTAGGTGGAGGGTTTATGGCTCAACACATGAGCAAAAGAAGTGGAGGAGAGGTGGTGGCCGGCGGCCAAGAAGAGAGGAAGAGGAGAGTGTGTGGCGGCTAGGAAAGAAGGAGAAAAAACCAACTCAAGGGGTCCTTTTATAGCCTACCAACCCTAGGTATAAGTTGCTAGAATTTACACAAATGCCACCCACCTACCTCCTCCTTGGCCGGCCATATAATGGGCCATATGGGCCTCTCTAATCCACCTATTTGGACTTTAATTCATATAATTAAATCAATTATTATTTGCTCTATGTTTGAATTACAAATTTGCTATATACAAATTAGCCTATTAATTCAATATAACTATTTATATTAAATTAAGTTGAACCAAAATAATTATTAACTAATTAATAATTATTCTAGGATTAGCTTATGCTATTATTTATTTCTATATGACCCGTTTGACTATCAATTAGTACGTTCTGTAACGGTACATAATTAATTAATCAATTCGTCTTATTTACCGCATTTTTCACTGTTGCGAGTAAATAAATAAATAAAGCACTGTATTGGTCAAAATTCTATTTGTGTGACCCTTTGAGGATTTATGCTATGTTGGACATGGAATTAAATCGTTATTTAATTCCAATAATCATAAGCGGTATCTTGCAACACGTTATGATTCCCAATTCGCATAAATAGTGTACTGCTACAATATTTCAATCCTGCATAAGAGAATAATTATGTTTCTCTATTTTGATTCTTATGTTACACAATATCATCGTATAATCCAAGATAGGAACGTGTCATTCTTGCAGATTATACGTTTCTTGATTTAGAGATAATTGTATCAGTTGCTAGCAAACAATCTATCTCCATCAAGGGGCCCAAACAGATATCGTCACTTACTAAGTGAATTAATGAGGGACATACGATTTTCTTGATAATTAGCTTTTCCCCGCACAATTCAAGAGAACTTAAATCAAGTCCGTATAGCAGCCCTTATCAGGAATCAGTGGTAGACATGATTTATAGAACCTATCCTCATGTGAAAAAGATAATCATCTCAAACTTAGAACTAAAATCATAACGAAATAAATAATGACACGTAACACAATCCATATATTTATTTCGTGGCGTCCAGTCCTGTACTATGTTCTATAACATACACATATGCAATTAAGTTGGTTACTCTTAACCTATGATTTATAGAACTTAATCATCACTTAACTTGCATACTAATTGGGGTTCAAGCCTCTCAATTTATTTTTAAATTAAATGTCTATAAAGATTCGCCAGCCGGATTTCGAACCTGCGACCTCTCATTTGAGAATATATATATATATATATATATATATATATATAGAGAGAGAGAGAGAGAGAGAGAGAGAGAGGATTGCTAAAATGCTATGCATAGCACAGATGCCTTTCGTGCTACAGATTCGTTCTTGAATTTCATACTTCAAACAACCGATCCAAACCGTTCATTATCTTCTTCATATTGAAATTGTTAGAGATATGTCTTAGAAGCCAATTTTATTAGGCTACTTCTATAGTTTATGTTATTGATGATTTCAGATCATTTGTTCTTTGATTTATTCGTTGACAGTTCATTCAGGTTGAGGATCTGAATTATAGATCACTGTTATTCATTTAGTAGTAAATGACAACAATAAATCTAAAAATCCATAATCTTGATAATTAACAAAGGACATTCATTTTTGTCGGATTTTTAAAAACTGCTATTTTTGAACTGTTCAGAAAAAATTAGATTAGCGATTTTCTAAAATTTAAAAAAAATACTTAAAAATACTTAAAAATGTTGAATTTTTAAAAACATTATAATTATTAGATATTTATATTGCAATGGAAATTCCAGATTAAAATGTAATCCGGCCGGATTGTACTGACTTAGATACGGATATTCATACATTTATTTCCCAAACATTAATTTGGGGATTTTTTGAAATAAAAATGGGGGGGGGGGTCCAAGCCCCTACCTTACTATTAAAATGTAGTCAATACAAAAAAAATAATAAAATCTTTTAGCCAGCTGCTAAATAATATAAAAGGGGGAAAAAAGTACAAACTAAGAGTCTCAGTTATAAAATTTAAAGTCTCCCTCTAAAAATCCTTGAGCATCTCTCTCCATATAACAAAGCAAAGAATCGACATTAGTTCTTTATAGTTTTATTCTTTTTTGAGGAAAAAATGGAGATCCAGTCTCTAATTTTTAATTGAATAAAAAAGTTAATTACAGTATTAGCTAGCGGCTAATCAAAGCTAAGTAATTTATAGTTTTATTCTTGGAAGAGTCAGACAAGAAATTTGCATTTGAGGTGAACTCTGTAGAAACAAATAAAGGAGAATGCTCTCGTTTAGCCATAACGCATAAGCATCTAAAGCTGCTACAATCATTGAAAAAGTTCTTACAGCTGTGTCCTATTGATTATAACACATAGTGCAACGTTTTGGAATTTGCCATCCTTTTTTCTTAAGATTGTCTATGGTGACTAATTGATTTAACATTAATTTGGGAATTGGGATTAATTATTTCTATGAACAAACAAATTTTTGGCTGCAAGAGGAGGGCACCTACATTAGAATCATCAAAAGCACAGCTGTTTGCCATTTCCTTGTCAAAGTAGAAATGACAATTTCCTTAATGAAAAACAACAAAATGTGGTAGTGTCTGATCAATTATTTGCCATTTGCATCCAACATCTCACTAAGTCCTCAATTTGAAGGACTGAAGGAGGTGCAACTAGGACTGTCAATACCATGCCGTTTCGCATATTTTCGTTCCGTTTCGTCCTAAACATAATAGAAACGGAGGAGAAAAATGGTTTCGTTTTTAAAAGTGGAACAACGTTTCAACAGACGGGAACACTCAAGGCTCCGTTTGGATGGCTTCTTCCCGGAATAAGGAATAAGGAATAATCACTTTTTATCAATAAATTTATTTTTAACCATCCAAACTCTTCACAAAAGTTACACACTTCCCAATAAATTTACCCATTCCCAATAAATTTCTTCCCTTCTTCCTACCTTATTCTCAACACATCCAAACGGAGCCTAAATGAAGAAATTTACATAGAAAAATGAACGTGGAACATTAATTCCATTCCGTTTCGTTGAAGCGGAACAGAAACAAAACATGATTTTTGTTTCAGTCACTGGAACGGAACGAAAAGAAACTGGTACGTTATTTTCTGTTTCTACACGTCTGCAACCCCTAGGTGCAACTGAAGCACCGGACAAATAGAACCGATCAATGTATATGCAATATTTGCCACTGGGGCTTTGCAGTGGCTTACGGAAAGGCTATAGATTTAAATCGTTGTTTTTGATTGAAAACTATAGATTAAAATAGGTCTAATAAATGGACCGATCAGTAACCAACCACCTGGACAGTACTGACATCTGACTACTGCACAGTGGGACTCTGTGGGACACAAGGACTTGACCGCCGACCCAAGTCTTCTCTCACGCTGTACTTACTGTGCTGTGGGACATAATTAATTAAAGACTTGACCTCTGATTTAAGTCTTCTTTTGTAGGAATTGCTCAGTAAGCAAATTCGGATTAAAGTTTAATCCATGCACGCATAAATAAATTATGTAATTCCATTAATCTTTTGCTCCGTTTGGATAGGTGTAGGAAGAAGGGAAGAAGGGAAGAAGGAAAGAAGTGGGAAGAAGTATTGAGAAGTGTGTAATTTTGTGAAGAGTTTGGATTGTTTATAATTTTTTTCTTCTTCTTCTTTCTTTTTCTTTTTTCTTCCAACGATCCAAACTCTTCACAAAGAAGATTATAAACAATCCAAACTCTTCACAAAATTACACACTTCCCAATACTTCTTCCCACTTCTTCCCTTCTTCTCTTCTTCCCACACCCATCCAAACGCACCCTTTAAGAAGAATTGAAAAAGTTAAAGAGAATTTAATCTAAGAATAAAGCTGTTTAAAATTCAGAGGGACAAAATTTTCGAACAAAATAATACTGAAGAAAATAATTTTAATTCATGCTACAATCTGGAAGAAAAATTAAGCGACTAAAGAAGTTAAAAATAATTAAAAGAAAGTTGCTTATTCTTGCTCCACCGAACAGCTTGGCCCCACAAAGTGAGGACTTCGATCTATGTGTACGTTGGCCCCTCTCTGCTTCATAGTCTATATTAGGGGTGCATAACGTGGAAAACGACCACGAAAGTGGTCATTTTCGTTAACCGTTGTATTGATGTACGAAATTTTTTTACTTATTGCGTTGATTGTTGCATCCGTTTAACACATGTTGCGTTGATCGTTTTGTTAATGGGAACGATCAAAACGGTTATAACCATCTTTACATAAACTATTCTGCATTTTTTATGAAATAGAGATAGATAAATGACAGGTTAGGTCAAGCGAGAAGGAGGAGGAGGCACCATCATCACATCTCGCTCTTGACGGCGATTGTACTAGGTGGTGCAGAAGCGTGAGAGATAGATGTGACTGTGTTCGGCGGATAAATGACGGGAGCGACGCTACAAAAATCTAATTTTACTCGTTTCTCCTTCGATCTCTCCACTGAGGTCCTCTGCAATCTAATAATAAAACCATGAAAAAAATTTTAGACGAAATGCGCGAAATAAACTATCACGAAACGTACCAGTTTCACTAATCGTTCCATTCTAAGACGAAACAATATTTCTATTTGCATTAGTTGTTCCGTTCCTTAAACGAAACTAAAATCCTTATCCGTTACCGTTCCGTTCCGGACGAAACGAAAACGAAAGAACGATTGAAACGGGTACCGTTTTCAGCCCTAGTCTATATATGAAGAGAGTGACGTCCTTCTTCAAGACAGCTCTCAACAATCAAGTAAACAACCCCACGCAAAGCAATTGTGATATCAAAATTTGCTCATATAGGTATCAAGTTATCAATTCAGTTTTGTTCTGTTTTGTTTTATATTGTTGCAAAATAATAATACTAATGAAAAAAAATTAAATATACCTGCATCCATAAGAGATTTCTGACTTAAAAATCTATTTAATTAACTGAATTGCCCTGTAGGCCGAGGGTCGGCAAGCAATGAAATTATGAAAACATATGGGGTGTGGCTTCTTTTCTTGATTATTTCTCACCTCTCTCTACATACATCCTCCATGGCTGCTACTGCAAGAACATTCCATAGCGAAACCGACAAACAAGCATTATTGGCCTTTAAGAACAACTTAGACAATGGTTCCCCTGTCTTGAGCTCGTGGAATAGAAACGTTTCCTACTGTACATGGGAAGGAGTTTATTGTTGTCGTCAACATCCCCAAAGAGTTTGTGCGTTAGAACTTCCTTCCAATGGTCTTGTAGGTCCCATCTCTTCTTATATTGGAAACTTTAGTTATCTTAGGAGCATTGACCTTCATGGCAACAAATTGTACGGCAGTATTCCTTCATCCATAGGTCATTTGCGACATTTGCAACGAGTTCGCTTAGACAACAATAGCCTCGGGGGACTGTTTCCTGCAAACTTAAATAATTGTTCCCAACTTTTAGTTCTATCTCTTTTCCACAACCAATTCTCTGGCAAACTCCCCTACTGGCTGGGATATTTTAGAAAACTTGAGTTCCTAAATCTTGGTTCTAACAACTTCACAGGGGACATTCCATTCTCAATTACAAACCTTACATCCCTACAGCATCTCTATCTTAACAATAATCTTCTATTAGGTTTCATCCCTAGCACTCTTGGTCAAATGAGGCGACTAGAAATTATAAATCTCGGAGAAAATAACTTTTCAGGGTTAATACCTAAATCATTTTATAATCTTACATATTTATCAGTCCTTGGTTTGCACTTAAATAATTTTCATGGCCACCTTCCAAGTGATATGGGTACCGGCTTGTTAAATCTGAAACAATTGTTCCTCGGAGGAAATCAGCTAATTGGAGAAATTCCACCATCTCTCTCAAATGCTTCCTTTATAAGAACATTAGATCTTGGTATTAACAAATTTAGCGGGACAATACCTGCAGATATTGGTAAACTTTGCCCTGAGAGTCTGAGACTTTTAGTGCCTATTCAAATAATATTGAAGCCAAAGTTACTGCAGATTGGAATTTTCTTAACTACTTTACAAATTGTAGTTCTTTAAGAAGAATTCAGCTGGGAGAAAACAATCTCGGGGGTTTATTTCCCAGCTCTATTGTAAACTTAACAAGTCAACTCCAAGTTTTAGATCTCCAAGCAAATTATATTATTGGAGAAATACCTTCTGGCATTGAGAAATTAGTTGGCCTTTTTACTTTGACATTTGCGGAAAATTACCTCACAGGATCCATTCCTCAAGGTATTGGAAAGCTCCAAAACTTACAGGGATTGTATCTGGGGACAAATAACTTTTCAGGGCCGATTCCATTCTCGATTGGCAACCTCACAAAATTAATATTTTTCTCAGCAGAGTACAATAACCTGATAGGATCTATACCATCAAGCATTGGAAACCTAGCTCAAGCATCAACCATAAGCTTACATCACAATGCCCTTACAGGGACGCTACCCATAAGTATGTTTAACATCAAAACATTATCAATAGGTTTGCATTTATCCCATAATTTTCTTAGTGGTTCAATACCTACGGAAGTTGGTATGCTGGTAAATTTAGTAGTACTAACTTTATCTACAAATAACCTATCTGGTGTGCTACCTGAAGAACTTGGCAACTGCCAAGTCCTAACAATTTTAGCATTGGGTGGCAACTCATTTCAAGGGTACGTTCCTTCTTTCTTAAGCAAATTAAAGGGGCTGGAATTTTTAAATTTGTCGAGTAATAATTTTTATGGTGCCATTCCCCAAGAGCTCGGCCTCCTCAATGAGTTGCAAGAGTTGTACCTTGCAGAAAACAACTTATCAGGGCACATCCCCATGGTCATCGAAAACTTGACACATTTGTACAAATTAGACATTTCGTATAACAATATTGAGGGAGCAGTACCAGAAAAAGGAGTGTTTAACAATACAAGTGGGTTATTACTGGTAGGAAACAAAGGGCTTTGTGGGGGGGATACCTGAATTGCATTTGCTGAAATGCTCCATTCGAAGTGATAGGAAACATTCACCAATGCTACTGAAGTTAGTAATTCCTATTGTTAGCATAATTTTTCTATTGGCCATCATTTTCCTAGCTTTTCTTATTCCAAAATGGAAAAGAAAGCTTACAAGAAAATCAAGAACAAATTCAGTACTAAAAGGTAGGTTACCAAAAGTTTCATATAATGAATTGGCCGAGGCAACAGGGACCTTTTCTGTTTCTAATTTGATAGGTGCGGGAAAGTACAGCCGTGTGTATAAAGGGGTTCTTGTATTTGAAGAAGAAGAGAATTCAAACCAGGAAGCTTATACTGTAGCAATTAAGGTGTTTGATCTCCAACAAATAGGGTCATCGAAAAGTTTTATGGCTGAGTGTGAAGCTTTAAGATTGATAAGGCACCGAAATCTCATTCGCAACATAACATGTTGCTCTACTATCGATTATAGTGGTAATGATTTTAAAGCCCTTGTGTTTGATTACATTCCTAATGGGAACTTACATAGATGGTTGCATCCTGAAAAAGACGACCCTGAACCATTGAGCCCTTTAAGTCTGACCCAGAGGTTAAATATTGCAATTGATATTGCTGATGCATTAGATTACCTTCATCATAATTGCCAACCATCAGTAATTCATTGTGATTTAAAGCCGAGCAACATTCTTTTGCGTGAGGATTTGAGTGCTTGCGTTGGTGACTTTGGGCTTGCAAAGCTCCTTCCAGATCCAATTACCAGGTCCTTGGTAGAGTCTGAGAGCTCAATAGGAATAAGAGGATCAATTGGATACGTCCCTCCAGGTTAATTCAAATTAACTCACCTTATTATTTTTCATTGCCTTGTTTTTTTTAAAAAAATTACTTAGTATACGTTACAACATCAATCCAACTGTAAAAAGATTATGAGCAAATGGGAATGAATTTTTCATGTAGTTTATTGTTTGTAGAATACGGAGAAGGAGGTCCTGTATCAACAACTGGTGATGTCTATAGCTTTGGCGTCTTGTTGCTCGAGATGTTCACCGGAAGGAATCCAACCGAATACATGTTCAAGGATGGGTTAACATTGCATAATTTTGTTCAGATGGCATATCCGGAACGAGTGATGGATGTTGTTGATCCAAATTTATTTACAGTGAATGTGATGGAAAGCAATGCATTCAACAAAATGTGTGAGTGCTTGGTGTCTGTAGTAAATGTTGGGCTCACTTGCTCGAAACAGTCATTACTTGAAAGGATGTCCATGGAACATGTGGCTATACAGCTACACAAAATCAGAGACGTTTATCTCCGCTAATAGAAATTACTGATAGTTTAAAACATAATCATCATGTAAAGTGATTGATGTCCAACACAGTATATATATTATGTTTGGTCACATATGTATAAAATAATGTGTTGTATGCCAATAAGGATGTTTTATACATACTAAATCATTGTAGAATGTGTAAACTGTAAAAAGTTTGTAATTACACACTGCTGATTTTCAATATTATATATTTATGTTTATAAAAAGCTCGACTTAGAGACTGTTGACTCTAACTGTATCATTGTTCCATGTCTTCTCCTTCCAATCTGGTTCACCAACACACCAGCACATCTATCAACATATTTACTTGTTTATGATTGTATCAGCGCGCTAAACAGATGTAAGAAATACCAGAGTTTGTCATGCCGTATACTTTCACACACATCTATGTACAATTGTATGATACATTTCTTTACAGAGCAAACTAACTATTTATCCATAGCAACACCCGTGGCTCTGAGCACTACATGCTGCTTCCCATTTATATTGGGCTCAACAACCAACAAAGCCTCAGCCTCTCTGATGGTTCATCATCCCCTTCACAAGTCACAGATACAGACCCAACAAAAGAAGGAATGGCAGATGACTTTTCAGTATAATTGCATTTAGTATTTTTCTCAGAGGAAACAATCTCCCATTCCTCCTTGACAGAGGTGATCTCTTTCTTATCTTCCCGGTGCCTCTCTACCTCGAAGGCTGTTGGGAGGATGACATAGTCATTTACCGGGTCATAAAATGGGTCAGGTTCGCCAGCCTTTAGCCAGTGCTTTACAATACGGAATACATGCCTGTCACAGACTATTCCACGGTGGTCAGCCAGCACACCTACTCGTGAAATTGCATTGAAGCCATCAGCCTGATGAAAGATTACATGACAAGAAAAGTATCAAGATAAATGCCCTGAACACACCCATCACAACCACATACTTGCACCAATCAACGCGTCCTTCTACAGGTATTGGTGGACATATCCATCAGCACAAAAATAAACACAGATATGCTGTGCATGACATATATATAAACAAGCAGGAAGGCATACTTGAGTGCTGCCATGTAGAGATGTCTATGATAAAGTAAAAGTTAGTCATCTCTTCTCTCTCTCATATTTTCTATTATTTGCTTGAAACATGTTATTCTCACTCCATACCAATTTCTTTTAAATACATTTTCACAGAACAGATTTTTCAAAATTGCAACCAACAAAATAATTAAATAATTAAATAACAAAATGTTCACTGTTCACATCCAAAATGTTAATTGGAATATATGATAGTAGAATCTGTAGAAAATATAAAATAAATCACACCTTGGCTGATTCAGCTGGAACTGATCCATCACCAGTGACAAAAATAAACTGTGGCTGAAAATACAACAGTAACAAACAAAAATTTACATCAGAAGATGATACAAAAAGGTGTGAGGTGGATTTAGCAACAACCAAGTTGAGACTAATTATACTCTACAGAGTCTACACAATAGAATAACGAAATTCTACGGTGGCAATGTTGACTGCTCATTGGAAAATATTTTCTACAATAAAATAAATATTTTAACAAAAAGATCTGCCAAAATACTAAGTACTTATTTCCATTTATGATGTAATTATCTGTCTATTCATCTATTTATGGTCAACCCATTTAGTCATTATATTTGTTAGCTTGGATCAAGAACAGAACCTGAGTAAAGATAATTTGCTCAACATCTGAAACAGGTGCAAGTTCACTGCCATAGCTGTGTAAGAACAAATCAAAACTTAGCACAACTGATCTGAGAAGACATAATGGTCCATCAAAATTAAATAAATATCCATTTTTGTACATTTTTGGTCATGAAAAAGTTAGATCAATGTTATATATCCCCATAGTTAGGTTAAGATAAAAATATTTTGATTGTAAATGTCAATCCAGTATAGTAAGATCAATCTGTAAAACAAATTAGATTCATTTGTTGTACTTAGATACCTTACACCAACGTAGCTTTATGCAAATAGTAATCAAGTAAACAATTTGTGACATTCTGCTATTTAATCAATTAACCCTCTTTTAGGCAGTTTAAAGATTATTTCTGTAACTAATTAAAATAAATACAAATTATAAAAAAGTTCTAACCAAACACTATGAGCAGTATCAACATCAATTCCATATATGTTGTAAAATTCAACTGAATCAGGAAGCTTAGCACGAGACATAATCTCTCTTGTTTCTTCTGCCCATTTCAGTATATCATTATTTAAAGGGAAGGCTAGCTGGGTCCCACCACAAGAAACCTGTCAAACATAAGACATTAGCTGTAAAGAGGGAATTTTGACATATGCAGTCCTTAAAAGAATTACTTCTAGCTGAAACAAAAGGCAAGCTACAGAAACAGAAAAGAAAATATTGAAGTATTTTAATGTTTAAGCATGAATTCCTTGGATTGAATTACCGAAAGCTTTCCAAAAATTTGATTGGAGAAAACCAGCCTACTATTGGAGAGTGGGTAAGACTCACTTTATGGTTACAAAGAGCTTGAGCCATGAGAGAAATAGCCTCCTTGGGTCCATACGACTCTAATAGAGAACTTGATTGGCCCGAATTGTCAACCCTCTGTCTCCACATTTGCAAAACCGGTATGTCGTGCCAGTTAAAGTCTGGTGATGCCATTAGTTCGTATATTGATGGGCATTCAATCAGCTAATTTAAAACAAAACTGAAGTAAGAAGAGGTGCACTACCAGACTACAAAATAATTCAAGTTTTCTTCTGCTATGTAATGTTTGTAGTATCTTAGGATATGGATGATGCACAGGACCAATTTCAATTGCATGTGCCCAGATAATAGAACTAAAGAAAAGAGATACCAGTTGTTGCATGCTCCATTTTGAAATAAAAAAATTGGCCTCCCATCCCTCCACAAATGACATCCCATTTAATAGACTAGTACTAATGTACCCAGGAGCACCTATAGTGAGAGGATACCATAAAGATAGGCATCAATGCATTATGCCAAAAAGATTTAATTTAACATATATAATTTGAAATTTTTATCTTACTAAAGCATACCTTGAAAAGGGGCAGCAATTGCAATCCAACGCTTAACATATTTCTCAAAAATCTAAGCAAATCATGTTAGAGATATAAGTTTGAAAGAAGTCACCAAAACTTAAAATGTAATTATAAGAATCTCAAATAAAAGGGCAAAATAAAGTTTTTTTTCCCCAACTTTTAAAAGGTCTTTAATTTGGCCCTTTATTCTGAGCTAATGAATTAAAGATGAAACCAGTCCACTTTGGCACATAATTTCAATGAGAGTAATCAGTTCCAAGGGCACATTTAAACAATTTAAGAGTTAAGAATCAAAGTTTTATATAAGCTCAAGGGTAGAAGTTTGATGGTTTAATTACAGGATAATAGGAAAACGAGTTCTTACATCATTGTGGAGACTCATGAAACATTTAAGAAGTAAACCTCCCATTGAGTGTGTAATTACAGTTAATTTCCTTTTTCCAGCTGAGTTGTAAGCTGTCTCTAACTTCTCCTGAAATTTCTCCATAGTTTCCTTTAGTCTAGAGAAAGCAAGAGAAAGAGATTAGAAATTATCCTTTTAAGTTCAGCTTTGAAGTAAAATTCAATTTGGCAAGCTAAAAGATTTTAATTACCATTGTACACATTCCAGAAAATATAACCCATCTATCACTTTCCATAAAAACTTGCCGAAGTCATAGACAAATGGAACATCATTCATAAACAAAACAGTTTCTTTTTAAAGAACACTGCCTGATGCTATCCAAATTTAGTAATACTTATTTTAAAAATTTTCTACTGATCCATAATTATCATTGTGTTTCATCACTTCAATAATGTTTCACGAATGAAAACAGAAATATTTTTAAAATAAGAAGTAAAATGAAGCCTTGTATCAAAGTACAGACAAGAATAACATAAAACATAGTAAAAAAAAAAGAATGGCAGAGACTTAAATTTTAGAAAAAACTAAACATATGTAATAATGTACCTGTTGCTTTGCCGAAAGTCATAACCAAATCCAAAGAGAGTACTTCCTTCTTGGTAACCCCATTTTATCATCTCCGCAATCATATCGTGATAATAGCCAACACAATCACTTCCAACAATCTACTTAGATTTTACAATTTGTTCAGTTTAAATATTTTATGTTCGAACCAATTTTTTAAATTTCCTTATTTGGAAATTTTGGTGGGATGAAATTGGTGAGCTTCTTTCCTTTTTTATTGCAAGCTTGGGGCTAAAGGGAACTAAGAAATCTAGTCAAGCTCTCTCACTGTAATTAGAAAACCCAAGTTTCTGTGGAATTTACTTTACTCCACACAGAAAGCGTACCAGATTGCAATTTTATATTAAGTACCAGAAAAATAAGAGTCAGGTGAGTTGTAATGAATTTTGCCAAATCCCGAGAAACCCCACAATTAGAACTCTTTTCATAAAAAGCACATTAATAAGGAAAAACCTACATGAAGTTGAACCTGAAATAAATAAAATGGGTTACCATATCCGGATCCAATGTGTCAATAGCGTAGAGCCCATATCTGTCTTCCGGTACGACAATTCTTGTTTGGTCATCCAATGAAACAGATTTTCCTAAATAAACAGAAAGTACTTCATTTCTCAAAATAGTAAGTTTTCCACTTCTATAACAATCTAAGGGAAAGTCAGCTCCCTTTCAAGACCAAAATTAAGGAAAAATTTTCCTCATCGATACAGATTCTGAACTGGGCTTTAATCGCAACAGTTCATAAATATTTATAATGAATTAATCTTTTTGAAAATAAACATTGTGATCAGAGCCTGGTTCAAAATTTCTACCCATGGAAGAATTTCCCAAAATTAAATTACTAAAAAAAACCATAAGCTCATGGTTATCTCACCAATTTCTACCCATGGAAGAATTTCCCAAAATTAAATTACTAAAAAACCATAAGCTCATGGCTATCACACCAATGCTACCTCGAAATATGGGCAAAATAATTTTCTTATCACTTTGTTCGTCTGACTATGGTTTGAATTTGATAGAAAATGGAAAGCACCAAAGGGAGTCACAACACCCATACAGCCCAATAATGGCAATTTGAAGCTGGTACATGGCAACATGCTGGTCAAACACAATCAGTACATGAAATAATAAATTACGTACATCCATAGTATCCACATATTATTATTGGCACGTGACCTTATAAATTAGTTATCTATTCTTTTTGTGCATTTAGCCTCCAAATTTCAGTATTCAGATTGATAACAAACAAACCCATTGAAAGTAAAAAAACGAAGAAATAAACTTGCATAAAGTTTGTCTCCAACTATTAACACTGCAATATATTTATGTAATTAACTAATAAAGCGATTCAGAGACAAAATCACCCACATAGACATAGTACTTCCCAATTGTTCATGATACTAAACAAATCATCACATACCAGTAGAGGGATCAAAGCGTGACCAAAGCTTAGTACGGAACTCATGATCAGCGCCCAAAATCCGAATCCAAACCCGCTCGGCTTTCTTCCCTTCTTCATCAACCGCATGCAAAATCGAACCCGCTATACCCGGTACCAACAAAACAGGATCCAAATTAGGATTCACAACATACACTTGCTTCTTCACAATCCTCAGCCACAGCTCGATAGCTCGTATCAGCTCCTCCAACAACGCCATGTCTGAGTCGACAACTCTCTCTTCTAAAGCTTCAACTCTAAAGACGTAGCAACGATGAAGAAGGAAGTTTTGCTTAAGAGCGCCTTATTTTTTGGAGAATTCTTTGGTTTTTGCGCGGAAAGAAAGCTTCCCTCTTCTTTTCTATTTTTCCTCCTAATTTTTAGTCTGTGAAAAGATGAAGGAAGAGGAGATGATGGAAAATTGCCTTCTTCGGCTACCGGGAATTGCTCAGGAAAAGACTTAAATAGCCTCAGTTATTTATAAATCACAGTCATACTTTTATCTGAACTGAAGGGTAATTTGGTCCTAAATGGAGTGTTTTGCAAACTCAGGACCACGCTCTGGAGTGACCTGAGCAATTCCCTACATCAGAACCGTTAGATTAGAGATAGACGTTAAAGACCAAACGGAAGTGTTTCTATCCGGGAATTAAGGTGTACGAAAACCAAACCTTTGAAAAATCTACCTCGGCTTACGTTTCATTGTAACTACCACATAAGCACGCCACGTGGTATGGGCACCTTTTAATTTATTCGGATCTTTTCTAAATTTTGGAATAATGATTGTAAAAATCAATTATTAATTTAGAAGTAGTTTGAAAATTGACTAAGATTTGGTTTACTAATTTAATTATCTTCTAGAAGCCCTTTCAAAAATTATAACATTACCCAAAAGGAAAACAATTTTAAAAAATCATGTTGGCTTCATATAAAAAAATATAGAAGAAGCATATTGTTCAGATAATTTTAGATTGTTGACTATTATACAGGGATTCTGTCATTTTCTTTTTTTCATTTTTTCTTTGAGTATGTATAGGTATCTATTTTCTTTTTTTCATTCTTACTAAACAAGTTGTTTGTCTCTTTGTAATTTAGTAAGATTTATTCAACGTATTCTTTTATATAAGTAACTAGGTTAGTAGGTTGGACGAATTGTTTACCTGGTAAATCCTTTCGTGTAGTTTATTATTTAAATTTGCTGGATGTATATGACCTGTAGCCTGGCAAATCTTATGGTCATGTTTCTCTCCAAAAAGTTACTTGTACTTAATAAACTTCCATCCAATTTAAAGTTTTAAATAAATTTAAAAATTTTGAAATAAGCCCTTTAAAGTTCCCATCATAATAACTTTTATTTGATATATGCCAAAAAAAAAAAAAAGAATCCGTTCAAAGGTTTACGGCACAAACTTCTATTTTGTAATTCAAATTGGACAAAAGCATATGACACTCCTTTTATTCACTTGAAATTTCAGCAAGAAAACCTTGATATATTTTTTTAGTTTCAGTCTAAAATAAGCATGAGCCTTGATTATATTCCAATATCCCTGAATTTCAAAAAAAAAATTATTTACCTAAAACATATTTGATATTTTTTAAACTTATTAATTAAAAAGTTAGGTGAAAGAGTTTCATCACCTGCAACTGCAAGAAGAAACTGGCATCTTGGGATACTACCGAACATCCTTTTCTTTTCAGCTTATCAAGGAATATTCCCAGAATAAAAGTAAATACCTGGAAGCGACGGAAAGGAACAAGAAAACTTTCATATATAAGAAATTAAGTGCATAATATCCATTCTGAAGCAATTGGGTATCTCTTTTTTTACTTAAATTATTTTTTTTTTATGAAAAGGGTCAGGGGCGGATCCAAATAGACCCAACCCCAGGCAAGTGCATGGGCATAATTTCTAGAATTTAATACTCATTTAGTGGATTTTAGATCTGTGCCTGGGCTTAATATTAGATGGTACCTGGGCTCTTGATCTGTCCAATCAATTTTAGATCTGAAATTTTTCTTTTTTCCTTCACTAAATCACTCTGCTCTGATTCGCTCCATAGTCCATACGCTCCCCTTTATTTTTTGGAAAACACAAATCAATTTTATGCTCTAATCTTCATCTGATGTGCTGGACAGACCACAGAACGAGAAACGAGTTATTTTTTTCTTTTTTTCCTCTGCTGAGACCCTGATTCATATCTTAGACCTTCGTACAAATTTCATTTTCTTAGTACAAATATTTTTCCTTTCTCCTCGTGCCTCCAACTAACCACCTATCTAAATCCGACAGTATCTACAAACCTAGGTAAACTTTCTTATAAAAATTGCGTTTATTCATACAAATTTTAAATTTAAATTTATAAATAATTTTTTCATAATTTTAAAAATAAAAAACATTTTAAAAAAAGTACTTGCAAATAGTCATTCTCTGACTTGTAGTTGTCATGTACGAATTTAAATTAAGGTTCTATGCATCTTGCTAAACTTGTTAGTTTTATCTTGTTGAAATTGAGTTTTCTTTGTTATATAAATTGATCGTGTTGGTCTAATTTTCTGGTTGCAACGCTGAGTATTGAAAGGGTGTTTTAATTATGAAAATTATTAAATTTTTATTTAAAAATTGAATGAGAGATGATTTTTTTTATAATAATTTGGTTGCCTACATAGAAAAACATGATGTATTTAAATATGTTTTCAATGAAGCAACTATGCAATAATTTTAAAATATGAAACCGCACAAATGATTTGATTTCATTAGAAAATTAGAATTACATTAAATTTTTTTGTGCTTTTTGGTGCTAGATAGAGAGGTAAAAAAAAGACAAGATTATATTGTATATATTTAAAATGATTTTTTATATTAAAATTATTAGTTTTAATTTTTTTTTCATTTTAAATGTTATTCCATTATACTTGTGCCTAGGCTTAAAATTTTTCTGGATCCGCCACTGAAAAGGGTGTATAAGAACATTATGGCTTAGGTGATTTGGGCATAATAGTTTAGAATTCAATATTCGTCTAAATTTAGCAAGATTATGCCAGTACCAATTTTTATTTATTTATTTTAATACAACCATTTAAGCATAAATAGTACCAACGAAGAGCCTAGAGATAACGTCAGCTGTTGGATCTCATATCAGAAGAGCAGCATCACTTCACCAGCATATCTGCATGTGCAGTGTAGCCTGAATGCCTGATGATTGATGAATGGATGATCAATGATCATTAATAAATCCAACAGCTAAATCCAACAGCCCCAATTTGGCCCAAAACGTATGGATTAATCAGTCATACGGTCAGATTCACAAAGTGGTTTGAATAGAATTGGACCCATTGATGTTTTTGTAACTCTGTTTATATATACTCTGGTGGGTTGGGCTATTGGGCTGGACGTTTTTCTAGGAACTTCCCTCCTTTTTTTGGAACTTTCATCTTATTAGGGCTGAAAACGGAAGTCGTTTTAACCGTTTTTCGTTTCGTTTCATCCGGACGAAACAATGAAACGATTTCGTTTGGTTGGACGAAACGATTAACGAAATAATAAAACGGTTTCGTCTATGTGTAAATTACGAAAATTTCGTCAATTTCGATTGTTTGGTAACGAAATAAAAAAACTGTTTCATCGCACAGGACAAAATGATCAACGCAACAGCTCATTTGCACCATCGTCTCGATCATTTTGCAGCCCTACATCTGATAAACTTAACAATTGAAGTGCATAATTTATTTATATTATCTATGTTATTATGGGTATTGGGTTGGCTATTTGCAATTGCAAATTTTGTTTTGTGGAAAAATTCTAATTATAAAATGCAAGGAGATAACCTGCTTGAGGTAAAAAGAAAAAAAAAATATTCGAATGTAATAAATTGAAAGTTAGATCATAAAAAAAAAAACTGCTAGCTGTCGTCGGAGTAATATTTCTCGAATGTAATAAATGAAAAAAAAAAGCTTATTCACATGATGCTACCCAATTTTATGAACTTTGTTTATAGATTTCAAATAAAGTTTTTATAAATTCCTATAAAAGAGTGTTCACACTATTTACAAAATTTTAAACAAAATTTAAACATGTGGCGTGACGTCATGATATTTTTGAGTAATTTCTTGACTCTGAGAGAGACTAATCCCAGTACCAAACCCACAAGAAACAGCGCGCAGTAAATATTATTCTATCTAATCCCATACCGAACCCATTATTAATTCCCTTTCAATTTCATAGTCATACAGGCACAGCTCTCAGCCGACTAAACATGACTTTGACTCTGAAGGGTGTATTGGGATCCTGGCCCACATGTCATCCTAATCAATCGATTCAATCTAGGGAAAGCAATAATTATGGTTAACCTATGGAAGCAGATCGAAGGTTCCATACCACTTGAAAAAACTTTTTATAGCAGGACCCACGTACATGCCTCTGCCCCTAATTTGGAAAATTTCACCTGACTAGGTAAGCCTGTGAGAGGCCCCACATGTCAGAGGAATGCACTAAAAGAGACAAAGAGCAGGATCGCTATCTTGAGCTGGAGGGATGGGACCAGAGCCGACCATTAGGCAAGATACCAAAATGAAATGATGCGATGCGAGTAGGCAGAGAAAGGGAAGAAAAGGAGATTTAGTAGAGATAAGAAAGAGAAAGAGAGAGAAGAGGCAAGGTCACGAGGGAAAGAAAGGGGGTGTTATGTTGGTATGTAAAGAACCATCCAGCATATGCATACTTCTCTCGTGCTAGGTGATAGGCACCTAGACCTAACTGTTTTTATATCTTTCTCTTCTTTCGTCGCCTCTCTCCTAATAAGCACAAATTTATTATCGTATCTCCCATTTCTTACCTATACCTCTTTCTCTCTCTCTCCAGCGCGCTCTCTAACACACATAATGACTCTTCTTCTATTTCCATAGATTACGGTGCTGAGAGCTTTCTCATAGTTCACTTAATAATTTGTTGGTGTGAGAGGTTGAAGCTGCCAGCATGATCTGCTCTTCAGAAAGAAGTCATCGGATATATACATCTCATTAACGTATGATACATTTTTTGAGAAACAATTCTTACTATAATCATTTACCTTTTATCTTTGTTTGGGGGTGGGGGCTTTAACTTTATAGAGAGAGGGATATAGAGCCTCTGAAGAAAATAAAATGAGAGAAAGCAAAAGGAGAGGTGTGTGTATATAGATATCAGATCATCTTGCAGCTTCAGTCACTCACCACCACCAAGGAACCAAAAAGATTTTCAGAGGAAATTTTACTGAAAGGTACGTGCATTTTTACTAACTGTGTTCATTACTTCCATACCAAATATGTTCATATTCTTTTTAACTTTTACTTTGTGTCATTTTTGTAAGGATCGAGGTAGTCGCACAATATCACAACACAATAGCAAGAGATAAAAAGAGAATTGTGGAAAACCAGGAATTGTGGAAAACCAGACGGGTGGTGAAAAACCACAAAACACTGCCGGCCTAATATTGTTTATAGAGGAGAAAGAATTACAAGCTTGAAACTTTTCTGTTTTTCTGTGTGTTGATTACAGGAGGGTCTAGGCCCTTTATATAGCCTAGAGTTACTTAGGGGCGAAGAAACAATCTACCACAAGATACTTTCTTTACAATCAAGAAACGCATCTTCCTACTTGGAGAACAAGTAACCTCTTGCTTGGCCAGCAAGAAACACCGTACTTGACGAGCAAGTAACACTTAGCTTGGTGAACAAGTTGTCTTCACACCCAACAATCTCCCACTTGAAGACAAGTTGGTAACACTATTATTCTAGTGTCCCAAATCTCTTCTGCATCTCCTCTACTCCAAACAATCTTCCATTAGGCAGGCAGCATCTCCCACTTGACTAGTGAATGAGCCCAACTGAGGCAGTGCATAGCCTCAGTTTATCCATGGTGACAACCTTTGTTAGCATATCCGCAGGATTTGCCGAACCTGCAATATTTCTCAACGACAAGGTCCCGTCTTCTATCAATTCACGAATGTAGTGGTACTTCAGCTGGATGTGCTTCGTCTTTGAATGAAACACCGGGTTCTTCGCGAGACACAAAGCACTTTGACTGTCGGTGTAGAGTGCTTTGCAACCTTGGTCCTTTCCAATCTCCTTCAGGAAATTAAGTAACCAAACCATCTCTTTCCCGCCCTCCGAAATCGCCACGTACTCTGCTTCTGTTGTAGAAAGAGCCACGCATTTTTGCAATCTCGACATCCAACTTATCGCCGTACCTCCCCACGTGAAAACATAATCGGAAGTGCTCTTCCGACTATCCACATCACCACCAAGGTCCGCACGAATCCTTTCAAACCTACACTGCCTTTCTTGAAGCACAGTGCCATACTTGAAGTGCCTTTCAAGTATCTTAGCAGCCATTTCACCGCCTCCCAATGTGCGGTGCATGGATTTGACATGTAACGGCTCACTACTCCCACTGCATGAGCAATGTCGGGTCTGGTGCACACCATGGCATACATGAGACTGCCAACCGCCGAGGAATAAGGCACAGTCGCCATGTAGTCACGTTTCTCCTTCGTCTTTGGTGTTTGATCCTTCGACAACTTGAGTTGAACCCCCAGCGGTGTGATTCTTGGCTTAGCATCTTGCACTCGAAATTTATCCAACACCTTGTTGATGTACTTCTCTTGTGACAGAGTCAGAGTACCTGCCACACGATCTTGAGAAATGCACATGCCTAGAATTTGACTTGCTGGACCCAAGTCCTTCATCTCGAACTCCTTAGCTAACTCCTGCTTTAGTATGTTGATTTCCTTCATACTTGCACCTGCAATGAGCATGTCATCGACATACAAAAGCAAAATAACATAGGAGCCACCAAAATCTTTGAAGTAACAACAGTGGTTTGTATCTCCTCGCTTAAATCCACGACTACACATGAATTTGTCGAACTTCTTGTACCACTGCCTAGGAGCTTGCTTCAAACCATACAAGCTTTTATTTAACTTGCACACAAGATCCTTCTTTCCCTGAGTTTCGAATCCCTTAGGCTGCACCATGTAGATTTCCTCCTCTAAATCACCATGAAGGAAAGTCGTCTTCACATCGAGTTGTTCTAGGTGCAAATTCTCGGTTGCTACAATACCGAGAATCATTCGGATAGTTGTAAGCTTCACCACCGGTGAGAAAACCTCAGTGTAATCAATACCTTTCTTTTGCAAGAAACCCTTGACCACCAATCTCGTCTTGTACCGCTTACTACCATCAGGTTCTTCTTTAACTCGATACACCGACTTGTTTTGTAGCACCTTCTTCCCTTTTGGCAGCCGAGTCAGGACCCATGTCATATTTTTCTCCAAGGACCTTAACTCCTCTTGCATGGCATGCTCCCACATAACCGCATCACCCGAGCTTACCGCCTCACTGTAGTCTTCAGGCTCACCCGAGTCGGTTAAAAGTAAATAGTTGAGGGAAGATAGATACCGTGTGTTAGGTTTACGAACCCGAGTAGACCTTCTCAACACCGGTTCTTGTGGGTTGGGCTCTTCTTCGCCGTTGGCTGCTACATCTTCGGTCGCAACATCATCGGCTTCATTATCTTCTTGGACCGCATCACCTTCGATCTATTCATTGCTGACCGAACCATTTGGGACTTTAGCATCACCCAAATCAATCTCTCTCACTTCATCTTCAATGGATTCATATTTTTTGTATAACTCATTTTCATTGAAGGTAGCATCCTTGGACCTAATTATTTTTCGATTTTTCTCATCCCAAAATCTATAACCAAAATAATTAGTCCCATACCCAATGAAAATACATTTCTTGGCCTTTGCATCCAACTTGTCCCTTTTTTCTGAATCTACATGCACATATGCAGTGCATCCAAATGTTTTCAAGTGAGACAAAAATACCTTTTACCTTTTTATCCGACCACTTCTCTTCAGGCAGCTCTAATTCTAAGGCCACCGAGGGACTTCGGTTGATGAGATAAGCTGCCGTGTTGATTGCCTCTACCCAAAACATCTTAGACAGATCTGCGTGAAGTCGCATTGCCCTAGCGCGCTCATTGAGGGTTCGATTCATCCTCTCTGCAATTCCATTTTGCTGTGGTCGATTTGGAACTGTTCGCACTAGTTTGACTCCATGCTCCGCGCAATAGGCCTTGAAATTGGCTCCATCATACTCGCCACCATTATCCGATCTTAAGCACTTTAGCTTTTGACCGGTCTCATTCTCGACCTCTGCCTTCCACTTCTTGAACACCTCGGACACATCAGACTTGTGTTTGAGAAAGTAAACCCATACCTTACGAGTGGAATCATCGATGAATGTGACATAGTACCTCGAGCCACCTTAGGATTGGACCGGTGCCGGTCCCCACACGTCTGTGTGCACAAGTTCTAGCCTCTCTTCCTTGCGCTTCCGCCCGACCTTCGAAAAATTGACCCGCTTCTGCTTACCGAGCACGCAATCTTCACAGAATCCGGTTTCAACCGACTGCATAGCCGACAGTAACCCTTTTGAAGCTAGCACCTTCAAGCCTTTGTCGCTCATGTGTCCCAATCTGTTGTGCCACAAAATTGGGTTGGTCTCCGCCCCTGCTAATGCCACCAAGTCTTCACTGCTGTCAGTCAGATAGAGTGTACCCACCTTGGTGCCTCGTGCGATGACCATTGCTCCTTTTACTATCTTCCAAGAACCTTTTCCAAAGATGGTCTTATACCCCTCACGATCCAATTGACCCACAGAAATTAAATTTTTCTTCAATCCGGGAATATAACGAACATCATGTAATCTCCATCTATAGCCATTGCTTGACTTAATGTCAACATCACCTTTGCCCGTAATTACTAAAGGTTTACCATCTGCTAAGGACACCTTTCCATATTCCCCAGATACAAAATTCTTCATAAATTATTTGCAAGAGGTAAAGTGAAAAGAAGCACCTGAATCAAGAATCCATGATTCGATTGGGCTGTCGAGACATAACACCAGAGCATCATCTGAGTCCTCCTGGGTTGCTACATTCACCGAGTTGGAGTCATCTCCTCTCTTCTTCGCCTTTTTAGGGGCCTTGCAGTCACGCTTCAGGTGACCCTTCCTTCCGCAATTCCAGCATTCCGCCTCACCTTTGGTTTGAGACTTGCTTTGTCCTCTCGACTTGGATCTACCTCGGTTCTCGCCCTTCTGACCATCCCGACCCCTTTGAACAGTTAGGGCCGCCCCACTTGTTTCGCCTCGCTCATTTCTACGAATGCCTTCGTTGACGATGCGGTCACGAACAAAGTCGAGTGTCACCTTTTCTTGGCCAGAAATCACCTCTACAGTAGTCGACCAGCTTTCAGGCATAGAGATCAACAGACAGTGCGCGAGCAACTCATCATCCAAGGAATACTTGATTGCCTTCAGTTGATTGACGATGTTGTTGAACTCCGCTACATGATCTGTCACGGAAGCGCCTTCAGCATAGAAGTTGAATCGTAAAATGTATCGTGTATCGTAGCATTAAGTATCGTATCGTGTATCGTATCGATTCGTTTAAGATACGCTAAGCTATCCTTAAAATTATGTAAAATAAGTAATTAGAATTTATATTGAACTATTTTCATTAAAAGAAAGTTCTAATATCACATTATATCCTTATAATCATTCGATAATTTAGCCTTCTTTAAATATAGTGTATAAATATTGGATTTTACTTAAATTTTATAATATATAATATGCATAAATCATTTACAATTTTAATTTATGATATTACATTATAAAATCTGTATAAATTATACTCACTATTAATTATTTTTGTTTGTATAAATTATTAATCATTATATTATTTACAATAGTGTAATGTATTTTTATAACAACATATTGTATAATATTAATATATTTTTTATTTGTATAAATTATAAATATTATATTGTATAAAACTATAATCTATATAATTTATATTACAAAATATATGTAGAAACTATTAAGCTATTAATCATTATAGTATAGTATTATGCTATATAATTTGTATAAATGACGATGATCATTATTATTGTTGTTGTTCTTATTATTCTACTAATATTCTATTATAATCTTTATTAATTATAGTTGAAAATGATTATTATTGTTATTATTATTCTATTAAAACAAATTGTTTCACTATTGAGTATTACCGAATCGTTTGTATCTTAAGATAAACTCTAGTATCGTAAGTTACATATCGTGTATCTTAAGATACATTAAGATACACTGCAATTGAGATACAATGGTCAAGATACTTATCGATCGGGCTATGAATCGTATCGTATCGTGAGTTACGTATCGTGTATCTTAAGATACTAAATTCTATGGCCTTCAGCCATCTGTCGCTGGAACAGTCGTCGTAGAAGATGTATCTTGTTGGAACTCGAGGGCTTCTCATACAAGTAAGACAATCTCTTCATGAATCCAAAAGTTGTGGTCTCATTTGCAACATGCAAAGCAACATCCATGGAGATGGTGTTTCGAATGAAGCCGAGTGCGCGGCGATCTAACTTCTTCCACGCGTTGTCGTCTGTGCCTTCGGGTTTTTTCTCTTCTAAAGCAGCCTCTAGTTTTTTGGCATACAACATGTCAGTTATTTGTAATTTCCAATAACCAAAATGCTTACCATCAAAACATCGGATATTCGCCCTGCTATCTTCCATGTTGTTTGAGCAGCACTTCCTCCTTCACAAACGTTCGATTGGATTTTGCACACCAACAGAACCTCCCCATAACCTGGCTCTGATACCAGTTGTAAGGATCGAGGTAGCCGCACAATATCACAACACAATAGCAAGAGATAAAAAGAGAAATAACAAGACACCAGGAATTGTGGAAAACCAGACGGGTGGTGAAAAACCACAAAACACCGCCGGCCTAATATTGTTTATAGAGGAGAAAGAATTACAAGCTTGAAGCTTTTCTGTTTTTCTGTGTGTTGATTACAGGAGGGTCTAGGTCCTTTATATAGCCTAGAGTTACTTACGGGCGAAGAAAACAATCTACTACAAGATACTTTCTTTACAATCAAGAAACGCATCTTCCTACTTGGAGAACAAGTAACCTCTTGCTTGGCCAGCAAGAAACACCGTACTTGACGAGCAAGTAACACTTAGCTTGGTGAACAAGTTGTCTTCACACCCAACAATTTTCTCTTCTTCACTTTTAATCCAACACTGTAATTGAAATTGTACTTCTATTTAGAAAAAAAAAACACAAAAAGTATAAAAACTAAGGACAAAACAATATTAATTTCAGTACCAAGGCAAATAGCTTCAAATAGTGTGTTGTTGACTTGTTGGCAAAATTTTGGTAATTCAAGCTAAAACTAAAGGCACTAAAGTGTAATTTTAGTTTGACTAATTAAATTGGGAATTTGTTTTAGTTGTTAATTAGTACGTACGTAGGATGATCTCCGTTGGAACGATGGCAATTGATTGACTATAAATCAGCTTGACCAAATACTGTTAATCTAATAGAAACGATGATTGAAGAAAATTCAGTGCCGTTCAGTCATTCAGAAATCAGAACACAAATATAATACTGGCTAATGCAATATGGAAATCGTTTGCACATTGTTGATGAGACATGTTAGAATCGGGGAACAAAATTAGGTTCAATAGAGAACCTAATAGTAGACTAGCTAGCTAGCTACTAATTAGCTGCCACGTCTTTAACGTTGGTGATTTTTTAACAGTTCTATCAATTCCTTCTTTTCCAAATATTACAGTATTCTACTAGTTCGAAAAGTTTTCGCAAAATAAGTTGGAAATTTTGATAATCTACGGCACTAAGTTATATTCAACAGTCTAATTAAGATCAACTATCTAGGCCATCCCATATCGTGTGATTGTTTCATATTTCATGAAACAGTAATATAACGTAAAATATGAAACAATCACACGATATGTCCACAATGGCGTAGAAAGGCATGTGACATAACAATTCAATTATTTCTATGTGTCTCTGATTAAGCCTAATACTTCATGTGCTCAAAAGATTCCCTGCTTCCTAAAGCTTATGCATGGTTAGACTTTCTCTTGTAACCTAACATTTTAATATATTTTAATTAATATCAACGAGAATGGATAAAATACACTCATGTGTATGCATCGTACCGTATACATGAGTCGTTTTTAGAAATTCAAAATTCAAACAGTCAATCCAAACCATTCAAGTTGTTTTCCATATTGAAAAACTCTTGGAGACCAAATTTTATATTTTTTCGAATTATTTTTTTATATATTATGATATTTTCAAATTTGGAGGGTCTGAAATACTCCAATTGTAATGCTTTTTGAAAGTATCATAATATAATATATAGCAATAAAAATTCGAAAAAATATAAAATTTAGTCTCCAAAAGTTTTTTTTAATATGGAGAACAATTTGAACGGTTCGGATTGAATGTTTGAATTTTGGATTTTAAAAAACGACTCATGTGTACACATGAGTGTATTTTATCCATTCTCTAATATCAACTTCATTGTCGCTTGAATTATCTGTGAACCATTGTTTTCTCATAATCATATTTTGTTTCTCTAATAGAGTGTGCCTGCTATATTACCCACTAAATAACTCTAGTGCAAATCAGGTTTTGAAGTACTATTGTTCTGATGAGCTTGAAATATATAATATTCTAACCTTGAGAACTGTTTTAAATTGATCTAACCTTCTAAAATTAGTATCCTATTGATCGATGAAGATCAATTAAAAAAATGTTTTCTTCTTTTGAAAGATTAATTTGCCGACAAAAGCAAAACTTGCCGACATGGATATCACTTTCTCTGGAAGCGAAAAGTTCCCAAATTAAAAAGAAATGCTCAAGAATGAAAAGGTGAAAATATCCTTTCACTTCTATTTGTTTGCCATGTCTGAATCTCGCACTAATCTCCAATTGCCTTGTTTGTAGGCTTTTACAAATATTTTTTTATGATTAAACGAGCTTTATGTCATAATGTAGTACTTGAGTTGACATAGGCATATTAATAATTAATTAGCACCACTTATAGAAGGTTCACTGAACCAATAAAGGTAATTACAAACGTAGAAAAAACACCTAAAATGAAGCCACGATCAACTCATGATTTGCACTTTGGGTCACAGGCTCACAGCATGCAGATGACCTTAGGTACTAGTTGCAGATCATAGTACAGAATTATGAACTGTTCTGTACATGAAAGGTTCGGTTCTAATTATATAATACAAATATACAATACAAGTGCGTTAATCTGACAGTAACATAGCCATGGTGTCACCATATATACTATGTTCTGTCTTACAAATTTATTTAATTTTTAAATTAATTTTAGTTGGACAGCGTATATATTCTTGGTACGTATTTTTTTTCCTCCTCTATTAAAATGAGATATACTGTATTGATGTGTGTAAGGTACAAAGATCGTAACATACTACACTACTACAGTTCATTTTGTGCTCTTCTACATGAACTTCCATGAGTACATCTTCTCATGGCTCCGTTTGGATAGGTGTGGGAAGAAAGGAAGAAGGGAAGAAATGGGAAAAAGTATTGGAAAGTGTGTAACTTTGTGAAGAGTTTGAATTGTTTATAATTTTTTTCTTCCTTCTTCCTTCTTCCTATATCCAAACGCTGACCATGTTATTTTGTATTGTACATATTAATTTGTAGCATTTCAGAAAATTGTATTTACTCAAATTGACTGCTTGTAAGATTTTCTTTAATAAAATTATCTTATTTCTTAAAGCTTAATTTTTCTACAAGAATACAGCTTATTGAGATAAAAAATTGTGAATCAATCCTGACATCAAAATAATTCAGGAAAACAAAAGAAGTAAACAGTAAGATTACAATAAAGTCTTGACCTCATTTTTATCTCTAAATATTTTTTCACTAACAGGCAGCGTAGCATTCTAATAGGTTTCCTTTCCCTTTCCAAAGCTTTTTAAAATATTGTCGCGGTCGTGTTATCAGATTTGAATTGGGAAATATACAATATAAAAATATTGATGTAAAATTTTCCAATACAAGAATTTTGATGTGTATATACCCAATTTCATATATAAAATTTTCAATCAATTTTTCCACTGGAGAAATGCCATCGTTTGGGCCGAAAAAATTAAAACTAACGTTACTGTTAACACAAATTTCGATAATAACAATTCAAAATTCAAAATTTTAAAAATAATATCGCTAGATCGTCATCTGGGTTGACGAAATCGAAAAACCCTTGGATCGTCATCCGGAGTGACGATCCAAGCTTGGATCATCATTTCAATTGACGATCCAGCAAATAACAAAATCATGGCACATTTTTTAATTTTCCAATTTTGCTTTTCAACTCTCAATTTGTTTATTTTTACAATATAGTCCAATAAGAAAATTTTTTATACATTAAATTTAGATATTAATATTATTTAATATATAAAATATAAGATACATAATATATATATAAATAAGAATTATACACACATATAATATTGTGTATTTAACATGTATAATTTAATTATATACTTATATTTTTATAATAGATGTTTTAATTATATTTAATTTCTAATCACAAATTATATATTTTGTAATAATAAAAATTTTAGGGGCTAAAAGTAAATTTTACATTAAAAAATAAGACCACAATTTTTTTGTTTGGGTCGGCATCCCAATTGCCGATCCAAACCAAAAAAATTCAGCAACATATTTTTTTATTTTTTAATGTGAAATTTATTTTTTAGCCCCCAAAATTTTTATTATTACAAAATACATGTATAAAATTTAATATAATTTATATTACGACATGTGTAATACTTTCATCCATATTTAATTTTATACACATATACAATATTATGTATTTAACATAAATAATTTAATTATATACTTATATTTCTTTATAGAAATTTTAATTATGTTTAATTACTAATTACTAATTATATAATTTGTAATAATAAATAAATTGAGAGTTAAAAAGCAAAATTGCAAATTTAAAAAATGTGCCATGACTTTGTTATTTGTTGGATCGTCAATTGGAATGACGATCCAAGGGTTTTTCGATTTCGTCAACCCAGATGACGATCCAGCGACGTTATTTGTAAAATTTCAAATTTTTAATTGTTATTATCGAAATTCGAGTGAACAGTGATGTTAGTTTTAATTTTTTTCGGTCGTTTGGGTGTAGCCTATTCCAGGATCAATATCGCTTTCATGAATTCCAGTTCTGTGTTCTTAGGACTTAGGATCGCCTGTTGTTGAATTTCTCTGTTGGGTTCTGTTTTACAAGTGTCAAGTTCAGGGCTCAGGGGTCATCAACTCATCATCACAAGTTAAATAGGCCTTTAAGATTCTCAGCTTCTCTGTGGAGTGTGGACCTATTTTCTTTTAGCCCGAATTATTCGCATGCTTTACACCAAGCCCAATTTTATATCCAATTTTCAGAAAGCATGTGCAAAAGATTACTTTTTCCTTGATGCATGCACAATTTTTTCCTTTCTCTCTGAATCTCTGTTTCGAAAGCCAAGTTCATTTAGGCCTCTGGTGACAGCTGGAACTCCAATTCTCCAAATAGTGAGGTGTCAATGGTAAGATCATACCAGCTCCTAGTTGGTTCAATTCGGGTTCGCATTTGATAGTGTCTAAAATCATTTCTTATGACATGAGGCTTTTGTTTTAGATTCCCGCTACTTCTGGATGAGTGATGACTGATGAGCCGTTTAGATAAGAATCATAAGATGACGTTAGACATCCCTATCACAACATAAATGATGCCATCATTTTATCTTTTAAACGTTTGGATAAAGAGAAGCAGAAACGATCCGAGTTCTTTCTTGTTGATATGCGAGGTCATAAATGAAGGCACCATTTCCAACATCCAAGAATTCTAAAAGGAGCGTTCTTTATTACAAGGATAATGCATGGCCTAAACAGTTTCGTTCGATAAATACTTTCAGGTCCCCATGTAGGTAACATAGGTTAATAGGTAGGGTTGTTCTCACATGAAGGAAAGACTAACCACGACTATATTTCTACAACATTTCCAATGTCCAAAAATAAATAAAAGTGTTGACTTCCCTTTGCAAATCGATAATCAACTCATCTGAAGTACCACATTCACTTCAACTTAACGAGTAATAAAGCAACAACATGTGAGTATGCATTGAAACATCGACAAAACCCACATTAGGTCCTTACATAATTATAATTAACACAAAAAAAAGAAAATAGCATTCACAAATCCGGAAAAGTCAAGCCATGGCTTATTGTAATAATTAAAGCTTGTTATTCCAGATGGCACATAAACCTAGCAAAACTTTCGAAGTGATAACATCGAAACATATCCGAAACAAAAGGGAATGCCTCTTTAGAACCAGAAAGTTAAATACAACTTAAAAGTAGTCAAGCGTCGTTAAGAGCAAGCACACCAGGAAGAGTCTTTCCCTCGAGCAATTCGAGACTGGCACCTCCTCCCGTGGAGATGTGGCTCATTTTGCTGGCAAGGCCAGCCTTCTCTACAGCAGCAACAGAGTCACCGCCACCGATGATGGTGGTGACGCCCTTGGCATCTGTTAGCTCAGCCAACTTCTTGGCAATAGCCTGAATTGAATGGATCAAGTTAATGTTAACTAATTACATTAAATTATGTCAAAAACTATAGCTTCAAACTTCGCACAAAGGACCAATGGGACACGACCTGACAGGATGCAGTGGTGCATAATGGGACTAAAGTTATCATTGTTAAGCCAAAGGACAGCAGTGTGTTCCCACTATTCCAACATTGGGTGGTGCAACTGAGCAACCATGCTCCTTGATATTTAAATCCAATTCGGGCGGCTGAGCTATACCATATTTTAAAACACTAAAAGTTGGAAAAAGATCAAAAACCAGCTAAATACATTCATGACAACTTTCACCTTTTCTTTTTAAAGTAAAGGCCTAGTAGACCAAGCATATTTTCTTTTATTTTTTTTTTTTTTTTTTTTTTGTGGGTGAGTCTCTCCATTCAACAAGACCACTTTAAACAAGGTAAAATAAAGGAAAACGATAACACTTGGCAGCCTACATTAGAGGATCTTTTTCAGATCATTTTTCCAGACTAACGTATACAAATTTCATTCGTCTGTGGCAAGGAAATAGTATAACAAACTAATATGATTCCTGAATCGCTTTGGAAGTGAAAAACAGTCAAAGAAGGGTGATTGGACTTACATCTGTGCCGGCAGCAAACTTCTCAAACTCAAAGACACCCATGGGACCGTTCCAGATAACAGTCTGCGTGGTATCCAAGGTTTCACTGAAGAGCTTGATGGAGTCGGGCCCCACATCGAGACCCATCCATCCATCAGGGATCGCTGATGCTGGTACGACCTAAAGAATAAAAGAACTATTGTTAGTATCATGTTAAATTACAAATTTCTATCGCTCAAATGAACTTTGTACACTGAATTTTTAAGTTAAAATTTCAGGGCAGTTGCAATATACAATATATTCCACTATTGATTGCAATCTATAATTTAATTCCATTACTTCATGTGTAGTGTACGCTATTAGTGGGGTTAAACTCGAGAAGTATCAATAATTAGTCTATTAAGTTACATTTAACTTGATCATTGCCATTGGTGAAGTGTTTATTGGAAACATAAATATTGCATCAAAGTAAACCAATACATCGTAATGCAAAAAATAATCAAACCTTGCTATTAGCATCAGCAGCAAATTTATCAGCAACAACAACATCTGTGGGGAGGAGCAGGGAAACACCCTTAGTCTTAGCCTTCTCAAGGAGGGTGGTGGCAAGCTCAAGCTTGTCCTCCTCGACAAGGGATGACCCAACTGAGTAGCCTTGAGCTTTGTAGAAGGTGAAAATCATACCACCGCCAAGGATAAGGATGTCAACCTTCTCGAGCAAGGACTCAATCACACCGATCTTGCTAGACACCTTGGAGCCACCAACAATGGCTGCAAAGGGCTTCTTTGGGTTGGCAACAGCCCCAACCAAGTAGTCCAGTTCCTTTTAAATTTAGAAAGAGTAAGTCATGTGTTATGAGATAAGGTCAGTGGTTATTATTATTATTATTATCATTATTATTATTATTATTATTATTATTATTGTATAATAAGAAGACTTGACAGCATGATGACCAAATGGGCTTTAAAAAAAAACTTCAGTTCACCACCCAAAAAAGCCAAAGAGGAGAATACCAACAATTTAAGAACGTCAGATGGTAGACTAAGTTTTCACAGATAAGCTAGGAATCTTGGTCAAAATTAGACAGAAAACCTGTCGATATTCTGCAGTGCTTTCTTAATAATCAACAATATCATAGTGCAAAACAGCAATTCTAGCAGGAATATAAAATCCTCTTGTTTATCAATCAGATGTTAAAAGGTAAGTACCTTCTGCATAAGGAAACCAGCAACAGCAGGCTTAAGGTACTTGGTGACACCCTCGGTGGAGGCATGAGCCCTGTGGGCAGTACCAAAGGCATCATTAACATACAAATCAGCCAGAGCAGCTAGTTTCTTGGCAAACTCAGGTTCGTTCTTCTCCTCCTCCTTGTGGAAGCGAACATTCTCCAAAAGGAGAACACCGCCTTCTGGGAGGGCAGCTGCCTGAGCCTCAACCTCCTCACCGATACAATCATTGGCCATCACAACCTGAAGTAATAAGTTCATAAGTAAGAGAATCCAAACTGGTGGTTGACGAATTTTAATCATCCAACAAAACAAGAAAAATGTCCAAAATATGTTAAACTGCATTAAGCTTTTTTGGCACAAATTCAGAAAAGTTAACCAGTAAAACAAAGACAGCAATTCAATGTGGTAGCCCCAAAAGCATCATTATTTCAACAAACTCAACCAAAACTGACTTAGTGCAACAGTCTACCATAATAATCCATGGAACAAAATAACCCAAAATGAGGACAACACATGTTGAAATTGACAGAAAGAACCTGCATATTAGAACATACCTCAACTCCAAGGAGTTCTGAGAGCCTAGGAACAAGAGGTTTCAAGCTATATTTAGGAGTGACACCCTTTGGCCGCCCCTGAAATTTTAAAAATAACATAACATTTGTCAAAAAATTAATGTAGAAAAGAGAATCATTAAGAATTTGAAAAAACAGACAAAATTTAAACTTTCACTTAATAGAGATAGAGACACAAAAAATCATCTGGACCTAACTTATCACTTATCATATTGGTAATACTAATTTTATTTCCATAAGCAAGGAACACAATAAGCTTTATAATAATAACACTTGTAAGTTCCAGACCATTTAATCCAGAATTACTATAGTCAGGCAACTTTGGTAAAACTAGACAACAATTTAGTGTTACAACAACTAATGCAAAAATGCAATTTAATATTGCCATAACACTTAATAAAAAAGGATACAACATCAAATTGAAAAGAATGAGATGTATACCAAAAAAGTCAACAAGGAAAAAAAATTATAGATAGTCCACCTTGTAAGCTTTTGTGACATGCATAACCAGTTGAAAAATGTATTAAATACTCAAAAGGTCAAAATCATGATACTGAAATTTCCATATTTCAACGAAAAATTGTCAAAATCATGACAAAGATTGATCTATAGAAGAATGATATCATGTTTTTTTAAGTATTGATAAAGAAAACTTATATCAGACAGCTAATTTATTTCAGAAGTCATCGCCTAAAACCATCAGACTTGCAAAATTCACAAATTGAACTTATCTTTTTTTCTGCCTATTATTTAAAATCAAATTCCAATAAGCATTCTGCATCTTTCTTGGGTTACTAAGAAAGTCTTCCCCAATCAAAAGGTAACAACATAAAGGTGTTACAATCAAATATTAAATGCAGAACTAGTAGTATGCATGCATATGACTTTAATTAAAGGGATCATGTGTAAGATGAGCATAACTCACCTAAAATCAGTGGTGAATTATCAAAGACATGTGACCTTAATCAAGGGGGCTCATGTGTGTATGAATCAAATTAACATAATGGAGAAAATAGACAGGCAAAAACAAATAAAAAGCTTTTCCCCCATTTAGTTTGCAACAACAATGAACTTGTGAGGACTAAAAGTTTATCAAATTAAACAACTTGCACAGAGATGGGCACTGCCATTCTCTTTTTATCATCAGTAAGCTTAAGAAGCTATTAAAAAAGAAAATCCTGGGCATTAATTATCTGTCGTGTTGCCTTACTTCAGAACATTTGATACAAATTGAAATCTTAACTATCCCTGCAGTGAATTTTGGCCAACATAATACAAATATTTACTTGATCGCTTCCAAATTTAACTTTTTTTTTTCTAATTTGTAATTTCCTTCATTTTTAACAAAACCATACCCAGCTGATAAATTGCAAGTAAATTCAATGTCTCGCTACAATCTAAAACCTGATCTAAGTTTTCCAAATTAAAAGAAAAGGCTAAAATCTGACCTAATACACGGATCGACTTTTCAAATACCAAATGGATAACAAAAAAAAAACAAAAAGAGAGATGCTCACCAAGTGACTCGCGAGAACAACTTTGGCACCATGATCTTTCAAATACTTGATGGTAGGCACTGATGCACGGATCCTGGTATCATCAGTGATGTGCTGGTTCTCATCCAAAGGCACGTTCAAATCGGCTCTGAAAAACACCCGCTTTCCCTTCAGATCCGCATCCGTTAGCGATCCAACGCTCTTCTTTGTGGCCATCTTTCGCACTGTAACAAAACGAATGAGAAGAGAGAAGCAAAACCTGATCAGATCAGAAGGAAAGAGAAAGGAGAAAGGAGAAACGATGGTGATAGATCGAGATCCGATCGGATAAGGAGATGAGGTGTATCTAGGGTTTAAGCTAGAATTCTCACCGATTTGTCGATGAATGCGCTTGAGGAGATAAAGGGACAGAGTGAAAATGAGAATGGAGAAGAAAATGGGGTTGGTGCTATTTATAAAGCAACTTCGTCTTCTGACCTGAATCGAATTCAGTGGGCTGTCACAAAATTCTAGCTATTCTATACAAAAAATGCAATACGAAATATATATAGGAAATTTTAAATTTTATTTGTGCATTTCTCACTGAGTTGTGGGACCATCAACAAATAATTTTTTGCAATGGAATTGCAGACAACGATTGATCGGATCCTTTCTGCCTGGACGTTAGCGGAAAGAATAATTTTTGCTTCAATAAATTATTACATATACCTTATACGATTGGATTCCTCTCCTTTTTTTTAAATTTCCTTATTGATTGTAGATTTGTGGTGGGTAATAACTAATAAAAGTCTTACAGAAAATTGCTGACGACTTAATAAGTTTAGAATTTTGAATCCTCTTGAGAATATACTAATAAAATAAGGTATTAACATTATTATGCAATTACAAATATTTTTTTTTTTTTAGATGTTCAAACTTCTTGTTATAATGCGAAACTTACTATTGGCCAAAATAAGTGAATAAAAAATATTGACTAGCAAATATCAACAATGGTTTATTAATTTGAGTATTTGTTTTTTAATTACATTTTAAATTCTAAAATTTAATATTTTGATATTGATGCCCATACGTTGGAACCAAATAGTATGAGGGAGCGCAGTCAATTTCCAAAAAATAAAAATAAAAATAATTTGTGCGCAGCCAGTAGAGAAAATATTTAAGAGGCCGTCAGTAATTATGTCCAAAACAAAATAGTATTCAAAAAGTCGAGAAACTCGTAATTGAGAACTGGAAGGATCTAGAAACACTACCCGAAACCAAACGGCAGCACGACTTGGAGAAGAAGATAAGAGACCTTTACCTACGCGTTTTACTAATATCTACAAAATAATGACGTGGCAAAATTACATTACCTGGGCGGAAGCGTTAGCTGCTGCATGCCTGCATTACAGTTGATTGTACAAAGAAGTAGAAAATAGGAGTTGGTAAATGTTCTCCAAATTATGTTGTAATATGGAGCTAATAATGCTGCGGAGAATATGCTAATGTGCGAGTACGAGAAGTTTTGGCTTGCTACCCTCTCCATTAAAATAGAAATGGAGAGATCCTGCACGGTTTTCAACGTGGACGTTTCAGTCATCATCTTAATTAATGGGTGTGTTTGGATGCAACGGAATAAGCCGTGAATAGAAAATAGGAATAAAAATTTTTGATTTGCATGCTTATTTATATTCCTTATTTTTATACCATGATTTTGTTAGTATAGGAATAAGGGCCTAAATTTTTTATTCTTGTGTTGTTTGGGTTACACAAGAATAAAAATAAGCACGCAAATCGAAATTCCTTATTCCTATTTTTTATTCCCGGCTCATCCAAACACACTTTGTTTTACAGATTTAATTTAATTGTTTTATTATGGAATGTGGTGCTATCAAACTTGTTAACTAAATCCAATCTGATTCAAATAATTGAAACACCCAATCAGCTTCAAAATCATATGTTCTCTCATAGCTAATGTGAATGAGTTAATGAAAACAATTTTTAAACCTCTTTTCATTTATTCGGTTTGTATATATATTTCCGGTCAATCACCATCATATTTTTTAAAAAAAAATTTCAGAATGTTTTTTCGTTCTGTTTTGTCCATGTTTTGTTTTTAACTTTGAATATACCAAATTGAAATTGCTTATCTATTTCTATGGCATAACTAACATTCCTGTCAATATTTATCATTTGTATTATTTTGAATGTTACTCATTTCACGTTAATTTTTATTTTGTTTTTTTAGTTTGGTTATTTTATACTGTTGGTCAATATATTGAGTTTTTTATCCATCAATTAAGTTTTTTATTGCATGCATGCAAGGGGTTACAGGCTTACAGCTGGGTTGTTCTATCATTTCCCCAGGATAACACTGGAGGCGATTTATTTGTTTCGATTATTACGAAACGGATTTTTAATCTTTGGTGCTCCAGTCGACACAAAGATTTTTTTTATTTTGCGTATGTATTTATTTTCGCTCTTTAATCCGCGGCAGTTTTCGTCGAGGCGCAGCTGATTGGGATTCTTACTTTCGGAAGAGCCACGTGTGCGGGCGAGATTAAAACACGTCCATTTATTAAAGAATCAGACGGTTTATGACACGTAATGTTTAGCAGGGATCGGGGCCCAAACTCGATACCTTGCTGTATCTGGTATTCAACGGTTCAGCTAAAAAAATCCATCAACTCCTCCATTCGCTGTTGTTGGATTTCGGACATTCCAAAAGAACCAAAAAAAAAAAAAAAGAAGAAGTTGAGGACTTGAGAGTAAGCGAGTAACTTTAGTAGGGCTCCAAAAGATTCTCGGTCAACCCGGAAAATTCCAAGGTGGAAAATGATTTTGCATTTTTTTTTTGATTTACTGTTGATACTCTGTATAGTTGCAGTTAATAAAATTCCGGTTTTTTGTATTCTTTGGATAATAAACACAAAATGTGGAGTAGACAATAAACTACTGTATAACTTAATGTTTAAAAATTAAATGCAAAGCACTAAGTAAATGTTTTTCAAACAAGCCCTCAGTAAATAATAAACTTAAAACTTTGGTGCTGTTTGGATTCCCCAAGGAATTTGGGGAATTTCACCTTCCTACCATAAATTTATTATAAACAATTCAAACTCTTCACAAAATTACACACTTCCCAATAAATTTATTCCTAGAAATTGCAACTTCTCCAAATTCCTAAGCGATCCAAACGGCCTCTTTAGAAAGATAATAATATAATTAAAATTATTATTTAGTTCGGTGTTCCCTTCATATACTTTCACGATAAACCGATTTTTTAATTAAAAAGAAAACAAAATTATCCAAATTTTCAATAAATAAGAATACACAAAATAGAAAATAGACTCAATATATCAAAAATCATGATCGAATTGGATATTACGTCGACTTTATTCTCCTTCCAAAAACACCAAGAGTCTAATATGGAACGGATGAAATCCGTCTAATATAGTTGTTTTCGTGTTTCAAAATTTAAATAACCTATTAAAAATATTCAATATGTTATTCACATTGAAAACTTATAAAATATCAGTTTTTTATTTTTTTGAATTTGGTTACTATATATTTTGTATTTTAGATAATTATTGGTATTGGAGGGTACACAATTCTTATATCATGGATTTTCCAAACTACCAAAAGTAGTAACAAATTTTGAAAAAAAAATACATAAAAATTGATTATTTATAATTTTTCAATATGAAGAATATATTGAATGATTAAGATCAGACATTTCAAATTTTGAATGAACCATGAAAATAATCGCATTAACAGACCCGATCCATCTCATATATTGGACGCTAGAATTTCTTTTTCCAATAGATGAATTGAAAGCTACCTTGTTTAAAATTTTATTGGGTGTGTTTGGATAGACAGGGAATAGAGAATAGGAATAATGAATTTCGGTTTGCGTGCTTATTCTTATTCTTTTGCAACCCAAACAACATAAGAATAAGGAATAAGGGCCCTTATTCCTATACTAATAAAACCATGGTATAAGAATAAGGAATAAGAATAAGCACGCAAACCGAAATTCCTTATTCCTATTCCCTATTTCCGGCTTATTCCGTTGCATCCAAACACACCCATTATTATATTGGTGAAACGATCGGTGAATCAAATATAAAAAACAATGTAGGAGGTGGATTAAAATTAAAATTTAGTTTTTCAATTAAGCATCCCATCATAAAAATCATTAGCTTTTTTTAGTTTTATTAAAATCATTAGTTACCTTTCAACTTAGAGAATGTACGGGGTGTAATAATTTTTTCTCCCTAATATATGGGAACTGATAAAATACCATATATTGAAAATATCGTTTGGAAACTAAAAATTTAGAGCAATTTTGTGAGGGTATAAGCCACTAATTAAGCCTATTCAATTCAAAAGTCAAAACAAAGAGAAAGTTTATATATGCACCATAGATAGTGCATAGGGCATTGCGTGCACTACAAACTATTTCGGAAATATTTTTGTAAATTGACAAATCTAATTTAACCAATCTAATCTACATATTGAAATCTCATAGAAAATAAAATTTTACAATTTTTGAGATTTTATTATTATTTTTTTCGAATTTTGTAAAACATGTCATTTTTGGAAAGTTTTACTATTTACAATATTCAAAAAATGACTTATTTTAAAACATTCGAAAAAAATAGTAAAAAAATCTCAAAAATTATAAAATTTGGTTTGCTATGAGATTTTAATATTTATATTAGATTAGTTAAATTAGATTTGTCAATTTATAAAAATACTCCCGAAAAAGTTCGCGGTGCACGGAATGCCCTATGCACTATAGTGCATATTAAAGTTTCTCCAAAACAAATGCATTATAGTCTTATAGATCGATTGAAGGACGTCAATTTTAGATTCCAAATTTGGAAAAATCCTAAAATAAAATAAATAGATTCTTATTATTATCCCGTACAAAATAGCATGCATACAAATGTTAGATTCCAAATCTGCAAATAGTGATCACTTTAATACGATGTTTTTTTTCCTAATATTGACACTTTCCGAGAATACATGCATATACACACACACACACACACACACACACGCGCGAAATCTGTCATTTTTTCTACTATATAACGCAAAACCCAATTCCAAGTTCCGCGCTCAGACCGACTCTGGTCCTAATCACCACCTCTCCTCTTTTGTTTCCTCCTGAGCCCTGATAAACCCCGCTTTTAAAACCTCTTTTCTTCTCTTGTTCCTCACGAGAAGCAGTGCGGGAAGAACAGGTACCGATTTCAATCCAGTGCCCTGCTAATTTTCAGTACTATTTTTTTGTTTGTGTGATTTAGTAAGTTTGACATTCATTTTGTGCGATTATTTGTTCTTGATGAAACAAATCAAGAAACTCGGAATTTGATAATATGTGTCCATTTGCTGTGGTACCTCTTTTTTTTTCTAAAGAAGAAATAAGTAGATATCGAGTTTCCATCTATTTTATTAAATGATAAGAACCATAGTGGGTTTAGTTTTATGAAACTACGGTTGGATTCTTATTATGGTAAATAAGCGGGCCGCTTTTATTTGTAAAATTTGTAATTTGACAATTATGGCGAGAAGCGTTGATTGGTTAGTTTTAATTGACACAATGTTAATACGCTGAATTTGCAGTATTCATTTTAAGTAAATCTTGAATTTTAATTTTCAACTTGTAACTTGAATTCTTAAAAATCTTGATGGCAATGTCATATTGAACAAAAACGAAAAGGAAAAAAGTTGTGCTGTTAGATATACTAAACGGATTTCATTTTTATGGTTAACAGAAAAGGTTGGCATGATTTTTTGGCTGATTATTTGACAGAAAAAATGAACAACAAAATGGATATTTTTTTTCTTTACTTGTATTTATATGACCTATTTTGCATTGCAGGGAAAATTAAATCAAAGAAAAGCTCGGAAAGTAAAATGGACGGTGGAAATCATATTACTACTGTCAAGCTTGATGCTAACTTGTTCAAGTGCCCAATCTGTTATGTGGCCTTCTCGCCACCAATTTTTCAGGTGAAAATTTCTATCGGCATTTTATTTTCTAAATTGAATCGATATAATTTGCATGTTTGATGCATAAGTAGGTGATTACTTCAGTCATCTCAAATTCTCAATTCTGCATAATACTGTATTCGTTAGGAGCTGTCTCAATTCTGTGTCTTTATATATGGCATGCCACTTCTGTACTCAATATGTAAATGTTATGTAGTTTTCAAACTTAAGGTGCAATATTGTGTATACATAGTTATACCCATACACATGATATTCAATTTTGATTTGCTTATGCCTTTGTATTTCTGGATATATTTCTTTTATATTTCTATCGTTAGTCATCTTTCTTTCATATGGTTATTCTTATTGTTTGACAGCTAAAAGACATATTTCCGTCGCTAAATTTAAATAATTCTTTTGTTAATTTATAGTTTTATTCTTTTCCTTGCTGATTCTTGTTGCACCATAATGCCATATCATATGGAACTGTATTAAAATAGTTTAAGCCCTGATTTCCATATAATTGCTGAAATATGTAAAATACTTCAGTGTTGGTTCAACAAAATTAAGAATTGAAGCTTTATTTGAGTTATCGTAGAAATAATTATTGTCCAATGGAATGTACTTAATAATATCATTTATGTCTATTGAAGTTATACACATGAGTTTTTACTTAGATAAATAGTTCTCCTTGTCCTTTGATTAAGCTAAAATTTTAATGTTTGTGAATTTCTTTCAGTGTGCTGTAGGTCATGCTATATGTTCATCCTGTTATGTAAAGCGTCCTCGAAATTGCGCTTTCTGTTCTTTGCCGATCGTCTACACTCATGCAATCACACTAGAAAAAATTATTGAATCAGCTGCATTTCCTTGCCCTAATAGCGAGTATGGGTGTTCCCAGTACCTCTCCTTCTCACAATTGCAGCAGCACAAGGATTATTGCATCTATTCATCACATTGCTTCTGCCCTAAACAGGGTTGCTCTTTCAAGGGATCCACAGAAAAATTGGTGCTTCACTTGTTAGAGCACTATAACGGCAAAATCCATGGGGTTGCACATGACACACAGCTCTTCTTCAAATTTTCCCCCACTGACGATCTAAAAATTCTGCTTGGCGACAACTTTTACAAATAAAAAAGAACACTGCACTTGGATGGGCTTTCTCAGTTGTCTGCCTCAGGCGCCCCAAATCGACTGAACCTGAATTTTGGTACAAATTGTCACTGGTAAATGATGGGGGATTTCCTTTTTCTGTCGAGACTAAGATGGAGAATACAACCCTTGTAAATGGCTTTCCTACGGACGCACATTTTCTGATCCCATCTGAGTTATGTTCCAATGGATATGTCTACATAAGTCTCTGGATCAGTGATAAACATTGAGCTTGTTTTATTCTTCAATAGTTTTGCTCCTTAAATTTGTGTAAACGACCAAATGACAATAATATTTATTGCTGATTATATCTTTAATAATATCCTCTATTTTCGACTTATTTTTACATCTTATAACTGTTAGCCTCTGTTAATGGCATGGATATATAAAGCTGCTGTCCATTTTTATGTTTCTCGCCAATAAAATAATCGTTACTTGCAGTCATTATGTGATGTATCTGAAGTCTACAAGTTCTTCCTATTCTGATTTGTTCAAACTGCGTTCCCTGTAGTTTGGGGCTTGAACAGTTGAGCCTAGTCACCTGTATTGGAAGCCATTACTAGTTTTGCCAGTATAGTATTTAACTCTGTAAAATTGAGGCCCGCCTGATGTAAAACTGTTGTATAATTTTTCATAGCACAAGCTCAATCAGGTCCAGTAAATGTTTTTTTTGGAGAAACTAGGCAGAGGCTACCTAGAGTACAGAAAAAAGAAGAAGAAAAGAAAAAAAGGAAAAAACTGAACTAGAGCTCTTAGTAGTAGCAACCGCTGCAACAGCATCATCATTTACTACCTAGGTCCAGTAAATGTTGCAAGGCATCATCATTACGTATCTCAGTATCTCAACAATCAATACATTGGACGCTCTTCTCTCTCCCATAGTAGATATCTTCTATTTCATTTCTATCTCAAATTCTCAATAACCAATTTCTTCCATGCCTTAAACCCTTTCACTCCCTTTCCCGCATGAAGGCTTTCCAACAATCTATGTTGCATGGGTACGGGTACGAGTACCGTACCCAAATCGTAACAAAAAAATATGTAAACTATTTTGAAAATCCATGATGATAATTAAGAACCTAAATATATTTAATCATAAAAAATATTGCGTAATCTAAAAAATATTTTAGATCTCTAAAAGAATAAAAAAATTATACTACCAGATTACTTGCAAAAATGCATATAAAATTTTATGTCAATATGAGTTTCAAAAGACACTCAAATAATTAAAATACTAAACAAAATATTTTTTTAAAAAAAAATATGAAATGCATGTGTATACCGAGGGGCTGTCGTTGTATGTCCGGTTTTGAAAATGTTTTTAGTCCCACAATAGAAAGACAACCCTTTTGGTTAGTGAATATAAAGATTGGTTGGGTTGGAACGACAACATAAAGTGTTGCCTTGGGATGGGCACGCTGTTTTGGTGTTCAAACTTCAAAACAAAAAAATACAAAACTCGCACTGATTATTAATGTCGTGTATAAATATAAAAAAATATGATAATATCAGCCCATGATTTGGTTCTTTGCGCGAACAAAATGCCCAACCTATTCAGTATTCAACGTACCCAAACTGCCCTTGACCGTATCCGGTTCATACCAGTCAATTAAATATATTAAAATATTCTGGTAGGCATATTCGGTTCGTATCCGGTACCGGTACTCCTGTATATGGAGTACGGGGTAACATAGCCAACAATAGAGCATGTACGATGATGTAGTGAGAGTTCAGATCTGGTGCCGCGCGGCACACCGTGTAGCGCGGCATCGTAGCCGTCCGATCAAGATCCAATGGACAAAAGAGCCCCGTGCATGTAACCTAGATTGGTAGGCCCGTAAAAGATAAACCGTCCGATCAAGATCAGACGGCCCGTACGCGCGCTACACGGTGTCCCGCGCTACACGGGATTCGGGTCCGATGTAGTGAGGGACAAGGACCTCACTTGTGCTCTCCAATTCCTCCACTCAACCAAATTCTTCTTTGCTCGATTTCTCTCGCCTCCTACTCAAATTTGATTTGAATTGAACTTAACAGTTTAGTTCTTCGGATTGAAAATAACAGATGCTAGAATGGCGATGATAAAAAACTCGTTATTAATTTTTTTCTGAAATAAGGGGCCGTTTGGATCGCTTAGGAATTTGGAGAAGTTGCAATTCCTAGGAATAAATTTATTGGGAAGTGTGTAACTTTATGAAGAGTTTGGATTGTTTATAATAAATTTATGGTAGGAAGATGAAATTCTCCAAAATCCTTGGGGAATCCAAACAGCCCATAAAGTTCATTTATTCAGGCTGTGATCAGAAAGTAGTTTGAAGTTAATAATAGAATTAATTGACTTCAATGAAAAGAAATAATTTAAGTTTGAAATGAAAGTTATTGATTTAATAAGTGAGAAAGAAAATTAATGGGAGTTCATCGGTAACTATTGAGAAGGATGATCAGATGCTTTCCATTAATTCTCGTCAATTTTTTTTTAGATAGGATTTCATATTAAAATTTTAGAGAAGTGAACTCCCATCAATTCAACTTCACAAATAAATTGACGAAGACATTTTTGTGTTTCTCATCATAAGAAAAGACACTGCACTCGGATGGGCTGTCTCAATTGTCTGCATCAGGCCCTCTGGATCAACAAAACCTGAGTTCTAGTACAAGTTATCGTTGGAATGGGAAATTTTCTCTTGGTCTTAAGACTAGGGTCGATAGTACAACACTCTCTAATGGCTTTCCGAAGGACAAACATTTTCGTCTGATCCCAGCTGAATTATGTTCAAGTGGTTGAAATACAGGTTTGTATTTTAACAAAAGTATGAGGTCCCCCTGCAGACATGCATGTTCTAAAACAAATTTAGGTGGATACATTGTTGTTTTAAGCTAGCCGTGTCAGAGTACTGACATATCTTATTTGATGCGATGGTATACCGACTCAAAAGGGTGTATTGTTTTGTTAGTTTCAAGTTTTTAGTAAGATATGTGGCTGAAAAAGAGGATGAAGAACCAGCTCTGTTGATGTTAGAAGTATGCGAATTGATGGAAGACAAGGTGAAAAATTCTGCTGTTGGAACAAAAATTGAGAAGAATATCCAGCTCCATATTGGAGTGGATAGAACAAATGAAGGGAATATTTGGTACCTTGACACTGGTGCTAGCAATCATATGACAGGCTGCAAGAAGCACTTCACGACACTAGACACATCTGTTGGAGGAGAGGTCAGATTTGGTGATGGCTCTGCTGTGTCAATTGGAGGTCGAGGAAATATATTGATTAAAAGTCGCACAGGTGAACACAAAGCACTGGCTGATGTGTATTATATTCCAAAGCTAACTAGTAACATAATCAGTTTGGGTCAACTCGAGGAGAGTGGATGTAGAGTTGTGTTGGAAGATGGATATCTGCGTGTGTTTGATCGAAATGGACAGCTGCTGATTCGAGTAGAAAGAGCGAGAAATAGATTGTATGTTCTTAATATCAATACTGCACAACCTGTGTGCTTGATGGCGCGTCTTGACAATGAAGCTTGGAGATGGCATGCACGTTATGGGCATATCAATTTTCAAGCACTGCATAAGCTAAGTCAGGAGGGTTTGGTTGAAGGCATTCCGCTAATTAAGCATGTAGATCAAGTGTGTGATGGCTGTGTCATTGGAAAACAGCGGCGCACAACATTTCCGCAGGCTTCGCAATTCAGAGCAAGTGGAGTGCTAGAACTGGTTCATGGAGATCTATGTGGCCCGATATCTCCATCAACACCTGCTAGCAACAATTTTTTTTTATTGATGGTTGATGATTTTAGCCGATATATGTGGATTGTGTTGCTGAAATCAAAAGACAGCCTTCGAAGCCTTCAAGGAAATCAAGGTAGCGGCTGAGCTAGAAACAAACAAAAAAATGAAAGCATTTCGCACTAACCATGGAGGTGAATACAGGTCAGATGAGTTTACTAATTTTTGTAAACAAAAGGGAATCAAAAGGTACTTGACTGCTCCTTATTCTCCTCAACAAAACGGGGTAGTCGAGCGAAGAAACCAGATAGTTATGGGTATGGCACGTAGCATGTTGAAGAGTATGAATATGCCTGCATATTTTTGGGAAGAAGCTGTGACAACCGCGGTATACATTTTGAACAGAGCACCAACCAAAAGTGTGATTGGAATGACACCTTATGAAGCATGGCACAAGCGGAAGCCGACAGTTCATCACATGCGTACTTTTGGATGTCTTGTGCACGTGAAGGAGGTGAAAGGTCATACGGAGAAACTTGCTGATCGTAGTTCTTCAATGGTGTTTATTGGATATGAGAATGGTTCTAAGGCATATCGAGCATATAATCCAATCACTAAGAAGGTAACTATAACTCGTGATGTTGTATTTCAGGAAGGAAAAGCATGGGACTGGAATGAAGCACAGACCACGCAAGCATCTTACAAAGATGTACTTCATATTCCCTGCCAACAACGTTCTGAAGTTGCATGTGAAGAAAGAGTTGGTCAACATGAGTCACAGATGACACCGACTACCATAACTCGAGATGAAGTGGAAAGTGAGCAGATTGAATTGGAGGAACAAGCAACAGAAACACCAGTACGAATGCGCAGTTTGCAGGAACTTTATGAAGAAACTGAGCCAATAGAGTTGAATTTCAGTGATTTATGTTTGTTGGGTACAGAAGAGCCGAATACATTTCAAGATGCTGAAAAGGAGGAAAGTTGGAGACATGCCATGCAGGAAGAAATTGACTCTATCCGAGCAAATAAAACATGGAGTTTGCAAGATCCTCCGTTTGGACAGCAAATCATTGGACTGAAATGGGTTTACAAGTTAAAAAAGGACTCTAATGGAGAAGTGGTGAAACATAAAGCACGTCTAGTGGCGAAGGGCTATGTGCAGAAACAAGGAGTTGATTTTGAGGAAGTATTTGCGCCAGTGGCTAGAATGGAAACAGTGAGGTTGTTAATTGCTCTTGCAGCTCAAGAGGGATGGCGACTACATCATATGGATGTCAAATCGGCATTCTTAAATGGGGAGTTAGAAGAAGAAGTGTATGTGAGGCAGCCGCCTGGATTCGAGGAGAAGGAAAGCGAACATAAAGTACTGAAACTGCATAAGGCCCTTTATGGGTTGAGACAGGCCCCGAGAGCTTGGAATTCAAAGCTGGACAAAACAATGATTTCACTCGGTTTTGAGAAAAGTTCAGTTGAGTATGCTGTAAACAAGAAGAATAAAGGGATTGATTTGTTGCTTGTTGGTGTCTATGTGGATGATCTGATAATAACTAGAAATTGTGAAGATGTGATTGCAATGTTTAAGCAACAGATGAAAGATTTTTTCAAGATGAGTGATTTAGGTCTGTTGAGTTACTATCTTGGCATAGAGGTACATCAATTGCCAAATGGTATTTCAATATGTCAGGAGGCATTTGCCCGAAGAATTCTTGAAGAATGTGGTATGGCCGATTGTAATCCAACTCAAGCACCAATGGAAGCAAGACTGAAACTGAGTAAGAGAAGCTCTTTGCCAATGGTGAATCCAACCGAGTACAGGAGTATTGTGGGTAGCTTGAGATACCTCACGAATACAAGGCCAGATTTAACTTATTTAGTTGGAATAGTGAGTAGATACATGGAGTCTCCTAGAACTGATCATATGGCTGCTGTAAAGCATATATTGAGATATATCAAGGGTACTCTTGGAAAGGGCTGTTATTATGAGAAAAGAAAAACAGAAACAAGGTCATGCTTGCTGGGATATAGCGATAGTGACATGGCTGGAGATGTTGATGATAGGAAAAGTACAACAGGGGTTGTGTTCTTCTTGGGTTCAAGCATCATCAGTTGGTTTTCAAGAAAACAGAAGGTAGTGGCACTCTCATCATGTGAAGCAGAATATATTGCAACAGCTTCTACTGCATGTCAAGGAGTTTGGTTAAGGTTTCTTCTTGCTGATTTGTTGAATCAAAAGCCAGATAAGGTGTTGCTCAACATTGACAATAAATCTACCATATCTCTGTGTAAGAACCCAATGCAACACGACAGAACTAAGCACATTGACACACGGTTTCATTTCATAAGGAAATGTGTAGAAAAAGGAAAGATTATGGTCGAGCACATCGGGACAAAAGATCAACTCGCAGACATTCTGACCAAGCCATTAGGAAGATTAAAGTTTCTGAAAATGAGAGAGAGGATTGGACTACGCACAGTCAAAGGTGACACGACTAGCTTAGGAAAGTGAATGTTGTTTTAAGCTAGCCGTGTCAGAGTACTGACATATCTTATTTGATGCGATGGTATACCGACTCAAAAGGGTGTATTGTTTTGTTAGTTTCAAGTTTTTAGTAAGATACTTATTTTCTTGTTTTAAAGATTTATATATCAGCTGTAGCAGCGATTTATTTCTGTTCTTGATTATTGTTATTTTAGTTAAGAATTGTAATAGGATATTTTTTTATTACCATGTAACAGTTAATATAAGTAATGAGAAAAATCAGAAAAGGTGTAGCAGTTTTTAACGCACCACAAAAATTCTTTCTCTTCTCTTCTTATTTTACTGGTATTCGTTCTAGTTTCTGAGACCTTGATCTGACATACATTTATACGAAACAGAAATTTTAAACGAAGATGAGTTCATAAATATTATTAGCCTCGTTTCAACGCGGAGACAAAAAAGTATAAGTGCAAATTCCTTTCTAATTTTGTTCAAAAAAGAAATGAGAGAACTGAAAAATATATATGCTATATGGCCATATATTTTTTTTTTGAAGAAAGAGGAAGGACTTTGCCATTCTATTTTTTTTTTAATTAATTGATATACCTCTCAACGGTCTATTATTACTTTGTGCGTTTTTTTGCAACATTTTCATCTGGAAAGGTTGGTATGGTGTGCGATTTGCAAGGATAAATGCATCCAACTTTTTCGCAAATCGCACGCACCAAAGTAACCTCAAAAGTAGTTTTAGAGTATCAATTAGCAAAAGGCATTTTTCATTATGTACCTACGAAAAGACTGCGTGAAAAAAAAAAACTTGTAGGTAATGTGTTTGATGATATGCCTCTCTTTTTATACCTATGAAAAATGTATTTCTTACTCCTATGTAAAACCATGGGACCTCTGTTATGGTAGAATTGACCCAAGTGAAATTGAAATTTATTAAGAAATTTTCATAATTCTGTGGAGAATCAAAAGGTGAAGAGTGCTGGAGTGACGTGGAGTTGGACCCATGCTGTGGTGGGGTCCACTCGATAGAAATCAATGAATGCAATTCTGCTGTTGCGCTACAAATTTTGTAGCGCACTAAAGGACAAATTGATTTAATCAATTTAATCAATATTTAATAAGTAGCCCCCAATTGTGTACCCATATAGTCCATGTTTTTAGTTTATAGTTTGATGTTTTCTGTCTGGTTTTAGCAAAACCTCACCTCATCGTGTTTTTCCGTGATCTTCCCTCTCTTTAGGTACTGTACGGCAGGATGGTTCTTTTGGTTGAACTAAAATTTTTTAAGAAATTTTCATACCATAAACTATTATCCTTAGTTATTTCATTATTTATACTTTTTATTTTCAGGTTTTAAACAGTTTTAATGCTTAGGTATAACCTCCCCTAATTGTCTTCCTAGAAAATTGAACTTAGAAAACCATAAGATAATTAAGAAACAAACCTCTGATACCAAAGTGGAAGCGGAAGAAATCAGATCGACTTTGAAACTTCGGATTATAATTAATGCTGGCTTCAAAGATTTTTATGAAATTGTGAAAGAAAGATTTTATTGATAGAGTGGGATTACAAGAGAAGAAGTAAGACTTCAGAGTTTTTCTGTGTTGCGGTTACAATCTCGCGCGAAATGTCATTCTTCTCCACAAATGAAACACTTGCATTTGCGGACCTTGTCAGCATGTTTTCTCTTGAAAACACGCACATGAGATTCGTGGGGTTTGCCTTTGTAAGTTTTGGACTTACGAAGTCCATACTTCTTTCTTTCTCCATAGTAGCCTGGTAATGGAATTTTGCTGCAAAAGGAGAGATCTTTCAAGCTTCTTTGGAGTGCAGCTTGTTTGCATCTTTCAGCCAGGTACTGGTATGAGAAATTTATTCTTGGCATAACGCCTATCGCTGCTCCAGGGTATTTGTCCAAAAATGTCTTTTCTAGTTCTTGCCCAATTAGAGGTGGCATTTTTCTGAAGAATTTTTCCGAGAGTTCTGAGGAAATGTACATCCTCCCGGATTTTGCTGCAAGGATCTTGTAATCATTCATGTAATTGAACAGATCCTTAACATGGTTGCATGACAAGCACTCAAGGTCTTGGTAAGCGCGTGTCTGTTCTTCAGTGGATCCTTGGTATGGGTCCTCTAGCAGTATCATTCTTCGAATGCAGGAGATTACGTTTTGGGGATCATCTGCAACCGCTATCAATTCTTCATATTCATGGGGATACGCCATTCTCCATTGGATGAACATTTTTTTCTCTACATCCCCTAGGAGATTTTCAATAAAAATCACCTTACTCTTGTTATCTGTCCAGTTGCGGTCATTTACCACATTGAGAGTAATTGATTCCCATCGAGAAATTACATCACTGTATTGCCCGATATCTTCTGGTAATACCAGAATTGCACCTTTATCACTTTGAGCATCTGGAAGGTTGAATCTTCCACTATGTTGTTGTGCATATCCTCCTTTGAGTCTGCCAACATGATCTCTGATTTCATGTATCGTTGGCATCGATGTTTGTCGGGATGTGCTCGCCGGAGGGTAATTAACAGGACCCATTACTGGTTCTGTTGGCCTTCTTTGGGTAAGTGAACTCTCAGCTGTTGAAAAAGCTGATTCCATCATTTTTGTGAAAGCCTTCATCTTAGGATATTCTAGTTCTGTTTCTTCTGCCGCGTATGCAAAGTGCGACAGTTTGTCTTTATCACCTTCAGAGGCGAAAGGATTGAGCCATTCTTCCTTTGATTCTTCATTTTTATCCCAGATTGGACAATAATCTAGCATCGTTCCTTCTCTAGACAGGGATGCCAATAGTTGGATTGCTTTCAATTCTTCTTCAATTGAGGTTTCTGGTTCCTCAATTGTAACCATCAAGGCCAATTCTCCATCTAGTTCTTCTTCATCATTAGGCCCGACAACTGCTGGTTCTGCTGGTGCAGTTGCTGTATATCCACCAAATCTAATGGCTAGGGAGCCATCAGTTCTTGATCTGACCCTGATTGTCTGTGGGTGTTGCACCTCTGGAATTGCTGGTGGCCTGATTATCCATCGTTGGCCTCTCAATTCTTCAGTTGATCTCGGTTGTCCCGGTATAGCCCTTATGCCTCTGCTTGCTAGGTGCTCTGTTACGCCTTGGACATTGTACCGGAAGTTTGTATGGCTGGTGTTTGATAACCTCCCTATTAAAGAGCGAGAGATTAAGAGGTTGCTTTTTCCACCTCGCCATGATTCATACCCATGAGTTTGTACAACCAATTGGATGTGGTTATAAAAATCATGAATACTAACCATCATGTCAGGGACTGCGTATGCCAGCTGTGTGTTGTCTGTTAAGTCCATTTCCATGGAACTTATCAATGAGGTATCATTACCCCATCTTGTGTCTCTTAAAACAACTAGAGCATTTACCCCTGCATTTCTTCTGTGCAGGGCGTATAACCTGACCATTACAACACCTATGTGTAAGTGCTGTAATCCTTCTTCAACGAGCCTGTTGTAGCTTTCCTGAGAGATAAAAGGAATTTCCCTTTGATCTCCAACCACCAAAATTCTTTCATCGGAATAATGTTGGTATACCCGATGATTTCTTTCACTCCATCCAGCTTGGTATAGTGTTTCTGCCGGGACTTGCTGTGCTCTGCGAAACTGTGAGATGCTTAGTTCCGCATCAGGACTTAGTTGAGATTCTAATGTCCTTCGATATTGCCTACGCCTCGGCAATCTTCTTTGTGCTTCATACCGTAACCGACTTCCGAGTCTGTAATCTCGAATTTGATCTTCAGCAGTCGGTATTTTGTTTTCGTGTCCTGATTCAGATGGTCTACCCACTGTTTCTGTTTGAGTGCGACTCATTGTATCTTTTTCTTTTCTTCTTCGTATATTTTCTTTGGGTCACGATATACGAAAAATTTGCCCGTTATGGTTGGCCGTTTTGAGGTTGTTGGTGGTCCGAGACACAAGTTTTTGAGTTGATTTTGGATTTGTTCAAGGGCCTCAGATGTGTCAGACCCTTCAGGTGCTTTTGTCCTTCTGAGGTCTCTTATTTGATCCTTGCAATCTTCAAGTTCTTCCTTGATTTTAACAAGCAGTTGAATGATTGTGTTGTTCTGCTTGATAATTGTTGAGGTGCCCTTTTTTGTTGCTTCAGATGGTTTAACGAAACCAAGGGCTGGCTCTTCTAATGATTCTGTTGCTCGCAGGGCTTCTCTGTATACTGAACTTTCAGCAGTGAGACGCCAGTCGCTCATAAATAAAAATAATTTTATGAGTCTTTAAATCAAGATTTATCCTTAATTTCTAAATGACTTTTTATCTCAAATATTCCTAGGTCGACTTTTAGGTTTGATTATACCTTTTATGAATATGTTATCCTGAAATTTAAGTGTAAACCAAGATTATTCATCTAAACTTTTCTGGGTGCAATATGGGTTTCCTTTGTACTATATCATTCCCAAAACTTTTGTTTTATATGCACGACACAGTGTGTCGCGCGACACACGATTTAGGTTTGAAATCAATGGATTAGAAGACCTTTGAACTTGAGTCATTGACCAAAAAGAAAGTTGAAGTTCATAAATATATAGGGTGTGTTTGGATGAGCCGGGAATAGGGAATAGGAATAAGAAATTTCGATTTGCGTGCTTATTCTTATTCTTGTGCAATCCAAACAACACAAGATTAAGGAATAAGGACCCTTATTCATATACTAACAAAACTATAGTATAAGAATAATGAATAAGGATAAGCACGCAAATCAAAATTCTTTATTCCTATTCTCTATTCCCGGCTCATCCAAACACACCCATAAATAATAGGCAAAATCAGGCATATACCTCCGTAATATTCTTTAATTGGATATTTGTCCTTTATTTTTTAATATTAGATTTTCAAACATATCAATATAGATATTTATTATTACTTTAAAAAAAATAATTTTAAAAATTTAGACTAAAAGCTCAACATCTTCTCTGATTCGTCTTCGCCTAATTTCTGGACAAGAAAGTATACATTGAAATAAAATGTAATCGAGGAAAATAATCCTTTCATTAACGTCATTAGTGCACTTAGGAGAGGCCCAGTGAGCAGAGATTTATTGCGTGAAGCTCAACAATTTTATGGTTTCTGAAATAACATTAAACTTGGATATTTTAGTGACACATAGAAGCAAATCAAAGTTGCTCTGCGTGGTTAATTAAAATTTAACTTTGATACATCTATTTGACATTATTCAAAAAATTATGTAACTAGCTAGTACAAGATCTTAAAAGTTCAATATTTTGTAGGGCTATTTTGAAGGGAAAAAAGGGATAAAATAATTACAGAGGGTACACAGGAAATTATTTTCTACTTTTGAGCATACAGTATTATTCATGATACTAAAATCATAGTTGAAAGTCACCAAAACTTATGTAAACCGGAAAATAACTATAGGTTAAGAAGAACAGTTTTTTAAGGCTGGCTAGGACCAGCTATATATTTTAATTAAAAATTAAGTAAACTTACAAATTAAACAGAAAAGCAAATGTTAACAGTATTGGTTTCAATGATTAAAACAACCTCCTTAAGCATACGAGATTATTTTAACAAGCAAAACGGGCGCATTTTTTTTTAAGAGACAAATAGATTTTAATATTTATTTTCAAACAAACCAAATAATATTCGAGGATGTGATGCAAAACGGGCGCATTTTTTTTAAGAGACGGAAATAGACTTTGGTAACAAGTCCAAAGGGGGGATCCCTATATATGTTCAAATAAATGATTATTTGTAACATAAATATACTAGCATGAATCTCGCGAATTACGTGATTCATCTATATATATAATATTTTGTAAACATTAGAAAATTATAAACAAAAGCTATCATAGAAGATCAAATATACTATTCGGATATTATATAAAAATTGCCACTATAAATCCAAAACATTGTCCCTGTCAAAAAAAAAATTCCTAGGGTCACAAAAGATCCGAAATATTGTGGTTTGAATATTGGTTGAACTCTTCCATACGTCTAACATCTTTATATATCTATAATATAGAAAAAAAATGTTCAATAAGAAATGAATCTATTATGCAGAAATTGTTGTACTTTTTTTATTCCCTTGATTTTTGAATGATTACTATATTATTTGAATTGGATATATTATTTTAGATTATCCATTGTTATTATAATAGATGTTTGATTTCTTGTGAATTTTTTATGTTATATTATTTTAGAGTTGTTTATTTAAACATTATATTATTATACTATGTCTATATTAGATATTATATCATATATATGTTTTCGGCAAAAAAAAAAAATAATTGACTCTGCTGACATGAAATTTTAGCTTCGCCGCTGATAGCTCCTATCCATTTTTTTGTTCATGGTCAATACAAAATGTTTTAGGCTTTACAAGCTAGCAATAATTATGTGATATATTTATAAGTTATATATATCAGCAGTCTTCATGTTCTCCCAGTTCTCAACTGCAATATGCCACGGTGTCCCGTGTCCCCCATAGAAATAGAGTTACTCTACAATGAATCTCTGCTATTCATATACCGTCCTACTCTCAGGAAAATAAATATTACATCCCTCAATTTTTTTTTCTAACCAGAATTGTACATCTCTAATTATTAATTTTGGAGACTGACCCTTGTAATCATAATTAATATGAATATTTACTGATCGATGGGAAAACCAAGTCTCAAAATAAAAACCTCGTGTCTACCGATCTAATCATTTGTAGAACAGCTTGAGGGTCGAATCCACATGGACGGTGTTGGAATACTAGTCTTTTACTTTACTAAACTAGCTAGACGGTTCAACTCTTTGTAAATTAAGGGTTGCAGGTGGGTTCAAATCTTAAGTCTAATTTCGAGTTCAAAACAAGAATTAATGAGAGGTATTCAACAAGTTATGAAATTCTAGGATTTCTGGTTGCTAACACTTCATCTTAGTCCCAGTTCCAGCGGCCCGCTGACTCTCGTAGCGGCCCGCTATAAGAACTTAGGTCGCTAATCTATTAGACTGGTCGCTGGCTACTTGGCGGGCATAGACAACCTCGCTGATTCACTCAGCGGCCCGCTAGGATTAGCAATGTGAATGCAAATTGACTTAATTCAGTTGATAATTGTGCAGGGATAATGGCTTAATTAAGGTCCTAGATCAAACTCTCGTTTAGGTCTGGTTATCAATTAATTAACCCAATTTTTCTCGTATAGAATCTAGATTTCAACTAGCGTTTCTTGGTCTAGTTTCTACAAGTTTATACCTTTCTAACCTATGAAATCCTTGAGTTTTCACTCTTAGAAAGGACTTAACTCTCGTTAACTAGTCCTGGTTTAACCTTTCAGTTTACATCCTTCATGTTAATCATAATCATGCCTAATAATCTAAGTTTATTTGGACTTAACCACCTAACAATTAAGCGAGCTCTACTTAACGGGTGTAAACAAATCTACTTAGACAATCATGACATAATCAATTCAAGCAATTCAAGCAAGGTATAAAACACAAAGATATCAAATAAACTAAATAAACATGCAATCAACAACTAAGAATTCGAGTTTACAACCATAGCCCTAGAACAAACAATCAACAACTAAAAGACATCATACAAACACAAGAGAAAATGAGAATAATGAAAGATTACAACCAATTGCTCTTGCGTGTGTCGAAATCTCCTATCAAACACGTCTCTTGCTGTCGCAAATGACCTGCTTGGCGCTGTCACGATCTGGACTTGAGACCTAACTCTCAAATAACTCAATATCTAACCCTAACTTGACCTTGGATTTGATCTCCCTCTTGTTCTCCCTTTGTTCCCCCTCAAACTAGTCTTTAATAGGCATTAGGAAGGTGTAAAAACGCTGGAAATAACTGAAGACGTGCTCTGGATGCACCTGGAGTCGGTAGAAACCGCCATCCAAATATAGAATTTCTAAATCGGGAGATTCTGCTAAATCTGGCAGTTCCAGGTCTGCAGGCCGCTGGGACTTTCAGCGGGTCGCAGGAAAATGTCAGCACTGCGTCATGTCAGTATTTTGGGCATATCTCCTTCATTCGAACTCCGTTTGAGGTGATTCAAGATCCGTTGGAAAGCTTAGAACGAGCTCTTCAACTTTATGGACTCATCCAAGTCATTTCTTGTCCAGAATCTGCAATAAAATTAGAAACTATGGTAGTAACTCATCCTTGACATAAAACTCTAATTAAACTAACCTAAACTCATCTAAACTATGTAAACTATATAAACTCAAGGTAATTGGTTTAGTTTGGAGATAAATTGGTACCTGAATATGAATATAAAATCCACTCATCATTTACCCTATTTAAATTTAATAACTGGCCTTTTATTCCGTCCGTTTCTGAATTAATTAAGAAGCATATAATCAAATGGCATTGAAATTATGAAGTCAGCACAAAGTATCCTTCTTCATATTAAGTAGTCAGGCGTCATCAAGAGCAAGGACACCAAGAAGAGTCATCCCCTTAACCCATCCAGGGCTAACAACGAGTCGAGCTCGAGCGAGATAACCTTATAAACTCAAGTTTGATTTGAAATTAATTCGAGTTTTGTCAAATCAAATAAAGTTTTTTAACGAGCTCGTCGAGCTAAATTATAGTACTTTATATATTTTTTTCAAGCAAGTAATATACAAATTAATTAATATTTATCAATTTTAATATTATTTTTATTTATAAACTAATATTTTATTCATTTTGTAATAATATTTTAAATAAAAATAGCATTTATATGTAATAAATAAATATATTATATATCAAATTATGTACTACTATATATAAATTAGTTGACAAAATTATATTTCGAGCCAATTTTGAGTTAATTTCGAGCGATTCGAATTTGTGTCATTTTGCCAGTGAAACCAGTTAAAACGGTGATAAACGGGCAGGTTGAAGTAACGAGATGAGAAAATGTTGAAACCAGCTGAAACAATGATAACGGGCGGGTTGAAATATACACGGGTTACTAGTATAAAATCTATAACCCAACCCGAAGTAAGGATTTGTCACAATTATAACCCGTATCCGACCCAACATCATACTAACCCCGTAAAAAACAGTTCAGATCAGATGGGTTGTACGGATTGAGCGGATTCACAGTTTTTTTTTACACCCCTATTTATTATAGTCATATTTCACTTTTTTTTAAAAAAATTGATCATCCAAACAAGAAAAAATAAGAGGAAAAAAAATTCCCCTTCTTTCATTAGTAATTATTCAATCAAAAAGATGTAAATATTTTTCCATTACATTCCATTCCATTTTCTTACCTTCTATATTTTCCATTTCTTTCCATTCTCTAAATGAAAACCAAACACAGGGTTATTATTTAGATTTAAATAACGTTTTTTATTTTCGCTCTAGACTATTCGATTCAAAATAGATTAGAATGATTGAATAATATCATTAGAAATTCACATCAGATGATACAAGCAGTAAAGCAGGTCGATTAAAACAAAATTTTGATCGACCATTCTAGATTAAATAAGTAGAATCTATATCTGAGTAAGAATTATCATAGATATGAATTTTTAGATTACAAACTGATACGGTCTAGATTTAATAACTAGAATCTTGTTATTCGAGACTCCAGTAAAATGGATACTAGTTTTTTATATTCCAAATCCGGAAGTATATCTAGCACTTGATACCCAAATATATAGTTGCTAAGAAAATTTACCGTCAACAATGTCCATATTTAAATGCATATGTTGTTGTCATTTGTCCATCCCAAATTAGAGAAAGTATTAACAATTAACGATCCGTATATAATAGGGAATCTGATTGTGGCCATAAGTTGGTATTTTTATTTTTCTTCATTTTTGCCTTTTTTTTTAAATAAAAATTACTATATGTATTTGGCGGATATATCTCACTCCCATACTTGAATTAAAAAAATCTCCAATACATGGTCGATCCTACCTAAATAATATACACCATATGATCCTCATCGATCCAACCTAAAATAATATACATACGAACACTAAAAATATATATAAACGTTTTCATTAGCGCAGTCTGCAAATAGAAGCCGACAATATTTGATAGTCTACTACTAAATCTAACTTATTGCCAATAAAATAAGTATTTTCTTTCTACCCCGCATGATTCGGGATCGTTGGTCCTCGAAATTAAGTTTCAAATCTTAAATTTTGTAAATTTATTACAAGATTTAATTATGGAGTTTTTGTTGGTTTTTAATTTTTTCTTTATATGTTTTTTCCCAAAAAAAAAAATCATTACCTAACAATGGTATTTCTAAGATTTTTATTTTTTTAGAACACCAAGAATATATACACGAAACCTGCCATCCCCCCCCCCCCCCCCTCCTTTAAACGACCTCGGGCCTTTAAATCTCCTCTCCAAACCTCCTCGCCTCTCTCATTCTCTGCTGATCATCCATATGGACCCTACTTCAAGAAAAGGTGCCTACTTCAGTTCCCTGCTTATTTTCATGATATTATTAATTTTTGTGTGAGTTTTTCTTTATGATCAGATAAACTCAGGGTTGATTTGGAATTATGTCCATATGCTGTGTATGTGGTAGTGGATTCAGTTTATGAAACTAGGGTGTAATTTAATCACCAATTTGTAACTTTAGTTCTTTTAATATTCTAAAGATAAAGAAGCCTAGTGACAACGTCTTATTGAACCGAAAAGAAACAAATGTGGTGTTATACTAGATAAACGGGTCCCATATATTTCTGTGATCAACAAAATTAAAAGGTGTCCGCGAATTTTATGCTCATTAATTAACAAAAAATCTATATGGATTTCTTCTTTTTTTTTCTCGATTTACTTCTGAATATCTGACCTGTTTTGCATTGCATGAAAAAAGATATCAAAGAAAAAAGGATCTCAAAAGGTGTTATGGACGGTGGAGATCACAGTACTATATATCAAATGCTCAACTTGTTTTGAGGCCCTCTCTCCACCTATTTCTGAGGTGAAATTTTCTATCAGCATTTTAAGGTTTTTATATCAATTTATAAATTATTTCTTCCGTTTCAAATTGTTCACACTCACACGAATTATGTACTTGATATGCAAATCCTAAGCAGTTTTCCAACTTTTGAAGTGCAAATATGTGTATAGTGTTCCATTATAATCAATAGAGTAACATTAAAAATTGTCATATGAGCAATTTTGAACCCGCTCCACGTATTGTATGTATTATGTTTTTTGCACACGTATGTACTAAATTGCTAATATAGACACTTTAAATATTTATTTGAATTTTTCAAGTGGGAATCCATGTATCATATTGGAACTGTACCTTAACGGTAACGGAATAAGACGTGAGTTTTCCATATAATTGTGCTGAAATATTTTGAAAAACCTGTATGAAAATATGGCAAAGGTTTAAAACATTGGTATTTCAAGTTTTCAACAAAATCTGGGCCTAAAGCTTTAGTAGTAGTAGTTATTTAAGATGCAGCAATAACCGCCGTCTATCGTTATATAATTACTGAAATCATTGATGCCAAGTGACATATTATGAGTTTAGTAATAAAATTTAAATAATTCTTCTTTTTTTTTAAATTATTTATATTGTTTTTCAGTGCACTGAGGGCCATGCCATATGTTCATCCTGTCAGTTAGAACTCCCCCAAGATTGTGTTATCTGTTCATTGCAGAATATCTACACCTGTGCCATCACACTGGAGAAAGTTGCTGAATCAGCTGTATTCCCTTGCCGTAATACCAAGTACGGATGCCGTCAGTTCCTCTCCTTCTCACAAATGCGACTGCATGAGAGTACATGCGACCATGGTTCTGAAACTCGGAATCGGAATCGGAATCGGACTCGGACTCTTGGTCATAGGAGTCGAATCGGATGACTCGGAAAAAATCGGGTGACTCGAATTGAAAACTCGGATTTTTTAAAAAAAATCATATTTCATGCCTTAAAAATCAGAAAAAATATGAAAAAAAAATCAGAACAAATTATTTATTCAAAAATAAGTTAATAACTCAAATATTTGAAGAGAAAAAACCAACTATAATATAAAACAATATGACTTTAATTTTTTTCAAAAATAAAATAAAATAAATAAGTAGAGTTTTAATGATTTAACAACATATATTTACAAAAATTAATTTTTAAACTAATATAATTTCATTAAAACATCTTAACATATCAGTTAGAAATGTAGAGAACGAAATTATCATTTTTAATATGTTTTTCGATCGATTTTTGGATCAATTATCATTTTATTATAAAATAATTTCGCTTCTGATTAATCTGGACCATCTGATCATATTTAAATGGAAAAAATAAAAAAAAATTCTGAAATGGAGTTGTCCATTGTAGTCCCTTCCCCTTCTTCCTCTCTTTCCCGTTCCCAAATCGTTTCCTCCATCTTTTCCGATAGAGCACGAGAGAAAGATTAAATCCCCTCATGAGCAGCCGCCATAGTGATTTTTCCGGCCACCTGACGTGATTTCTCCACCCTAGCAACCTTTTATCATGTTCACGTACCCCCCTTCACCTCTCTCCACGGATGAAAACCACCGTTAATGGTGCCCCAACCCGATTCCGCTCCAAACCGCCAGAAATCGGATCGTCCTCCGCCGAGTCCGTTCCGAATCGCCCGAGTTGACTCGGACTCGGCCGAATTTTTGAACCATGCATGCGACTATGCACGATTCGTCTGTCCTAAGCAAGGTTGCTCTTTTGAGGGATCGAAACACAAATTGAAGTATCATTTGGCAAAGCACTACTCCGCTCTTATCCGTGTGTTTCGACATGACGAACAGTTTTCTGTCAAGTTGTGTTCCTCCAGGGATATAATATGTCTGCATAGTGAAGATAATTTTCTATATCATCAAAAGAAAAATTACTGAACTCGGATGGGCTGTTTCAGTTGTCTGCGTTAGGCCCCCTGAAGTATCAAAACCTGAGCTTCGGTACGAGTTGTCGTTGAAATGTTATGAGGAATTTCATCTTCGTCTTGAGACTAGGATTGAGAGTACCACACTCTCAAATGGTTTCCCTGCGGACAAACATTTTCTCATGATCCCATCTGAATTTTGCTCTAGTGGAGGTGTTGAGCTAAATGTTTGCATTCGTAAAAATCCTGTCTAATTTTGCTGCTGCTTTTGGTGTGAACTAAATGATTGTAATAATTATTGCTGATTATTTTCTTGAATAATATTCTCTATTTAAAACTTATTTATATACAAACGAGTAATATATTTTTCGTGGCTTGTTTGGCAAGTTGAAAAAAAGAGTGATATTACTGTTAGCCTCTGTTAATGGCATGGATAGCTGCTGTCCATTTTTTGTTCATGGTCAATACAAAATATTTTAGGCGTTACTAGCTAGCAAGTATTTATATATAAGTTAATAACTTATATATATCAGCAGTCTTCATGTTCTCCCTGTTCTTAAGTGCAATATGCAATATAGCTAGCTACAATGAATCTCTGCTATTCATAAACCGTCCTACTCTCAGGAAAATATTACATCCCTCAAATTTTTTTTTCTAACATGAATTGTACATCTCTAATTATTTATTTTGGAAACTGACCCTTGTAATCATAATTAATATGAATATTTACTCTACTTAAATTTAATGACTAAAATGCCACATGGCCTTCTTTCCGTCCGTTTCTGAATTAATTAAGAAGCATATATAATCAAACTATCAAATGTTGCATTGAAATTATGAAGCCAGCACAAGTATCCTTCTTCATACTAAGTAGTCAAGCCGAGCTCAAGCGTAATCAAGAGCAAGGACACCAAGAAGAGTCTTCCCCTTAAGGAACTCGAGACTGGCATGTCCACCAGTGGAAATGTGTGTCATTTTGCCAGTGAAACAAGCCTTCTCTACAGCTGAAACAGAGTCACCGCCACCGATTATGGTGGTGATGCCCTTTGTCCCTGTTAGCTCAGCTAACTTCTTTGCAATAGCCTGCACATATTGGAGGACGAAGCCAATATTAATAATTAATTATACTTAATTTTGTTTCACAAATTATAGAAACTTATATTGAATCATAGTTTAGAACAAGTTTGGTTGGTCGAGTCCCTCAAATGGGTGTTCCATACAAAACTGACAATGGAGGCAATGTAATCTACATAGTGGAAAAAGCTAACCTTTTTAAGTCGAAGAATGTAAAAGGTTCTTTCCACTATTCCACAATTGCGCATTATCATAATTAAAACTCAATTTATACAAGAACCAACTCTTAATCTAGTGACGAACAGGAATGCAACTTGAGTGAAAGGTCGCAGGTTTGAAACCTGCTGAAATATTTTATAGACATATAATTTAAAAATAAGTTGAATAGCTTATACCCAATTTATTTTTTAAAAAAAACTCAATTTATACAGATTCTGTTAACCCAATCCAGTACCAGTATAACCTTATTTTTATACTAATACTAAAGTTCAGAGCTGAAACCAGCTAATATATACGTAGCCATTTGTATTCTCTTTTAAAAATAAAGGACCTGTAAACCTGGCAGTTTGCCACCCATTTCTTTGTAGAAACCTATTGCACGAAACTTGAACCTGCAACTCTCCATTAACATTAACATGACCAATTACAAGGTAAAATTAAGGGGAAATAAGGATGCTTGGTCTCTCTATATTAGGTTCCAATTGAAGATCAATTTTTGGCAACAACTTGCTCTCCAGTTAATGTCATAAACAGTTAATCAATATTTGATAATACTTTTCTTATTATTTCCACCCATATTAGACATCAAAATCAATACAAAAAAAATAATTAGTTTTATGCCACTATAAATTTTAACAATTTGGAAAATGTCACTCTTAAATTAGTAATTAGATTTATGCCACTATAGAATTATTAAAATTAGTTTTATGCCACTATTTTTACCAAAAACATACTAAATTATAAAAATACCATCATCAAACCTGTCATTATTGTTAATAATGACCAAATTGCCCCTCATGAAATAAACCCTAAAAAAATTGCGGCGCTTAAGGGGAAAAAAAATGAAGGCGTGAAGAAGGGATCAATTTCCTATCAATTTCTTCTCCACGGATTGGTTAATTATATATTCTTATGAAGAATCTCTATTTTTTCTATTATTTTCCATCGACGAAATTCACTTAAGGTACATGTATAAGAAATTTCATTAACGTACAAAGAATCTTTGAATAGAACTTTCTGGAGTAACAAATAGCTTAGCAAATGGAGATATATCTATCGTGCCATTACATAAACTATATAGATTCTTTCATTATTTCATTATTATTTTAAAACAAAGAAAGGAAGATATATCTGATGGCACAATTTCAAAGCCATGAAGGCATATTCCATGTAACTAGTAATGTAAAATTTTGTTAGCTAACGTGAAATATTACGTTAATTGTTAAAGTATTCGCTATCATTTAGATTTCTATTTTTTTCCTTTCAAAGAACCACGGAACTAATTTTTCATGTTTTATACAACTATTTTAATTCTCAAATGGCATGAAAACTAATTTTTATATTTTTACAGTGACATAAACTAATTGTTGTTAATTTGTAGTGGCATAAAACTAATTTATCATTTAGCGATGATATTTTTCTAATTCCAAATTTTTGTAGTGGCATACTTTAAAAGATAAAATTGTAATATCAATAAGCCGATGGCATAAAACTAATTTTTACCATTTTATAGTGGCATAAAAATAACTTATCATTTAGTGATGGCATTTTTCTAATTTAAATTTTTCAAAGTGACATAAACCTAATTAACCCATACAAAAATCATCGTTAACTCCTAATCACTAAGAAAAATTTGTCCATAATTAGTTGAATTCATTCCCTAATAATCCAACACATCGATCCAACCTAAAATAATATACATATATATAAACACTAAAAATATAAACCTTTTCATTAGCATAGTCTGCTAATAGAAGCCGACACTAAAGGGGTTAAGTGCGTTTCGTGAGAAAGAAAGAAGATGAACAAATTATCAAATGCGTAATTATGCGTTCCGTTTGGTACCTTCTGTGTTTCTTGGGAAAAGCCGGCACTGTTACTTTCCTCTCGTCTGAAGTTCTGAACCCACTAATGCAGCGAATGGCTGAGATGAATTGTCACACTGCCCGTATTTGTCACTTTGCTTGTCGGTTCAACCTATATTTCTTCGTTGTTTTACAAGCTCCCCTTTAAAGCTTCCATATCACTCTCAAATTTTATGTAATTTTTCATAGTCGTTCTTCATCATTGATTGTTATTATTTATTTTTCAATTTTGTATTAAAACCAAAGTTTTAGAAACATATGGTGTCCAATTTTTACAAACTACAAATCTCACTTCAATTTCTCATATTTTTTTTTATTTGAAAATCCGCACTTTTTTATTTTGGAGTGTTCTCTTATCTTTTGTAATTGTGAATTCCAGCAATGTTAATATTTGTTAAATGGTATTTAAAAAAATTCATCAGTGCTACACTTGTGTTAAACATATCTATAGTTTTTTAATGTTAAGTAATTGGTGTTATTACTATTAAAAAAAAAGTACAACTGAAACTAAATTTAAATATTGAGGAATAAGCCATAATGGACAATTTTCAATATATATCGCCACCATATATATAATTGTGGATTGATAAAATACACTCTGGTGTATGGATCGTCTCCCGTACACCAGAGTCGTTTATGAAATCCAAAAATCAAACAGTCGATCCGAACCGTTCAAGTTATTCTCCATATTGAAAAACTCTCGAAGACCAAATTTTACTATTTTTCGAATTTTTTTGCTATATATTATGATATTTTCAAAAAACACTACAATTGGAGTATTTCAGGCCCTCCAATTTGAAAATATCATAATATATAGCAAAAAAATTCGAAAAAATATAAAATTTGGTCTCCGAGAGTTTTTCAATATGGAGAACAAGTTGAACGGTTCGGATCGACCGTTTGATTTTTGGATTTCAAAAACGACTATGGTGATAAAATACACTCTGGTGTACGGATCGTCCTCGTACACCAGAGTCGTTTTTGAAATTCAAAAATCAAACGATCGATCCGAAGCGTTCAACTTGTTCTCCATATTGAAAAACAATCGGAGACCAAATTTTATATTTTTTTCGAATTTTTTTGCTATATATTATGATATTTTCAAATTGGAGGGCCTGAAATACTCCAATTGTAGTGTTTTTTGAAAATATCATAATATATAGCAAAAAAATTCGAAAAATGGTAAAATTTGGTCTCCGAGAGTTTTTCAATATGGAGAATAACTTGAACGGTTCGGATCGACTTTTTGATTTTTGGATTTCATAAACGACTGTTTGAGTTATTCAATATAGAGGTGGGCTAAAGTGCCATAAATGGCAATGCCATAGACGTCTTTTTTGGGTCATTTTTTGAAGATCCGAAATTCAATCAGTCAATCCAAACCGTTCAAATTAATCACCATATTGAAATACTATTGGAGACAAAATTTTACATTTTTTTTAATTTTTTGCTATTTATTTTGATATGTTCAAATTGGAGGGTCCAAAATATTCCAATTATAACGTTTTTTTAAAATATTATAATAAATAGCAGAAAAATTCGAAAAAAATGTAAAATTTGGTCTCCAAGGGTATTTTAATATGATGAATAACTTGAACGATTCGAATTGAGCATTTGAATTTTGGATTTTGAAAAACGACTCTATGGCACGGGACCCTCTGTGCCATCTATGGCACATTAGCCATTCATATATATATATAGAGTTTAGCTACGGTGAGTCGCGATTCACGGACCCTCCGGTGAGTCGCGACCAAAACTCCTTGATCTAGATCAAAATGACCGATCCAAACCGTCCAATATGATCTTCCTATTGAAATCTCCATGTAGACCAAATTTTTCATTTTTTCGAAATTTTTAAGTATTTTTTTTAAATTTTAGAAAATCGTTAATCTAATTGGTTCTGAACCATTCAAAAACATCAGTTTTTAAAAATCCGAAAAAAATACTTAAAAATTTCGAAAAAATAAAAAATTTGGTTTGCACGGACATTTCAATAGGGAGATCATATTGAACGGTATGGATCGGTCAATTTGATCTAGATCTAGGAGTTTTGGTCGCGACTCACCGGAGGGTCTGTGAGTCGTGACTCACCGTAGCTAAACTCTATATATATATATATATATATATATATATATATATATATATAGAGAGAGAGAGAGAGAGAGAGAAATGCTATGGTGCATCGCGATGTATTAAGGCTTTTGTACATCGCGATCATATTTGTCGATAGTTTTACAAATTGAAAATCTAATTAAACAAATGCAATCTATATATTGAAATCTCATTACAAACCAAATTTTATATCTTTTAGAATTTTTTTACTATTTTTTTCGATTTTTTTAAAACCTGTCATTTTTAGAATTTCTTTATTATTAATTGGTTTCCAAAAAAGAAAAGTTTTAGAAAAATCGAAAAAAATAGTAAAAAAATTTAAAAAAATATAAAATTTGGTTTGTAATGAGATTTCAATATGTAGATTGGATTGGTTTAATTAGATTTATCTATTTATAAAACGGTTGACGGATAATGATCGCGATGTACAAAAGCCTCAATACATCGCGATGCACCATAGCATATCCCTATATATATATATATATCAAGCTTCTAAATTTCGACGAAATAACGGCAAAATAACAGAAATAGCGGTATTCTGTGTCAAACCGCATGAACGTTACAGTCTTAATTGAAAAAATAACGTAACACGTTATTTCAGTTATTTCGGCGATATAACGGGTTATTTCAGTTATTCGGCGAAATAACAAGCTGTTATTGCTACTATTGTTAAATTGTGTATTCAATACTGAACTATTGTTAAAATGGTACACGCTGCTACTGCTACTCAATATTGGTACACTGCAATATATTGAATTTGGTATGGCCGTATGCTATTTGTATGGAGTATTGGAGATGTATAAACATATAAATTGATAGTTATAGAATTGATGTGTGTCAAACTTTCAAAAAAATACTCCACCGTTATTTCGCCGTTATAACATCGAAATAACACCAAAATAATATGGGGACCTGAACCGTCACACCGAAAAAATCGAAATTTAAAAGCTTGATATATATATATATATCAAGCTTCTAAATTTCTGCGAAATAACAGAAATAGCGGTATTCTATGTCAAACCGCATGAACGTTACAATCTTAATTGAGAAATGACGTAACGCGTTATTTCAGTTATTTCGGCGATATAACGCGTTATTTGAGTTATTTCGGCGAAATAACAAGCTGTTATTGCTACTAATGTTAAATTGTGTATTCAATATTGAACTATTGTTAAATTGGTACAAGCTGCTACTGCTACTCAATATTGGTACACTGCAGTATATATTGAATTTGGTATGGCGTATGCTATTTGTATGGAGTATTGGAGATGTATAAACATATAAATTGATAGTTATAGAATTGACGTGTGTCAAACTTTGAAAAAACACTACACCGTTATATCGTCGTTATAACATCGAAATAACTCCGAAATAACATGGGGACCTGGACCGTCATATCGAAAAAACCGAAATTTAAAAGCTTGATATATATATATATATATATATAGAGAGAGAGAGAGAGAGAGAGAGAGGTGGGCTAAAGTGACATAGATGGCAATGTCATAGATGTCTTTTTTGAGATATTTTTTAAGATCCGAAATTCAATCGGTCAATCCAAACCATTCAAATTGATCAGCATATTGAAATACCATTGGAGACCAAATTTTACAATTTTTTGAATTTTTTTGGTATTTATTTTGATATGTTCAAATTGGAGGGTCTGAAATGCTCCAATTATAACATTTTGAAAAATATCATAATAAATAGCAAAAAAATTCGAAAAAATGTAAAATTTGGTCTCCAAGGGTATTTTAATATGGTGAATAACTTGAACGGTTTGGATTGAGTATTTGGATTTTGGATCTCGAAAAACGACTCTATGGCACGGGACCCTCTGTGCCATTTATGGCACATTAAAACGACAAATAAAATTTGAGCAAGGTTCCGGTTCCATACTTTTATGTTGGCACGAATACCACACTTTATTTTTTATTTAAAATTTTACATTTTGAAATATAATTGTTCGATTCGAACAATTGATCTTATTCATTTTTAGTTTTTTACAACGGATGTGTTTCCACAAAATTTTATAATTTTTGAAGTTTATTTTGATGCTTGATTAAAAGATTGAAAAATGAACATACTAGAATTAATCTATTATCCTTATTTAGATTCGATCATTTTCTACATCTTGATCAAGCATTAAATAAGCTTCAAAAATTATAAATTTTCTTGACAACACATATGTCGTTAAAATAAATAAGATCAACAGTTTGGAATGAAAAATTAAATTTTAAATTTTAAAATTAAAATTAAAAAAAATGTGACATTTGTAGTACTATTAAAGTGTGGCACCTAGGGGTGTCAAACGTGGTATGTGGCAACGGAACAGGCTGTTCCGTTTGCCGTGCCACAAATGAAACGGCACAATTTCGGCGTTCCGTTTGCCGTTCCATTTATCATTTCGCTAAACGGCATGTACAAAATATACGATTTCAATAAACGGCATGTGCTATTTCGTTCCACTACCCATTCCGTTTGCCGTTCCATTATCGAAACGTCACAATTTTCGCTGCCACTTACCGTTCCACTTACCGTTAACGTGACGGCATAACGGCATAACGTGTGCCGTTGACAGCCCTAGTGGCACCGGAACCTTGGTCATAAAATTATTGTGATCTAATGTTCAAATCTTGCCAAGTTTTTCAATTATAAGATGTGTAAAGATAACCGTAAAAAAGGAAAATTAATTTCTCTAATTTTTTTATCATTGGATAAATCATTTTACTCAGACACGGAAGGTACTTATCTATTAGTAAGACTAGCATTTTTTTTATATTATGATAATTGAACAAATAAAATAATTCATGTGTTTATATAATTATTACATGAGCAAAGCACATATGACGCCAGTAGGACTAGACCCAAGGCTTGTGTGGCATCTTAGACAAATTGAGAACTGATTATGCATGGGAGATGGTATAATAGGTTTGGACAACGGTAAGTATGAGTAGTGAGCCCCCAGCCAGTATAGAAATTGAACTCCATGGATTGTTGAAGTAATCATGCATCAACTTTGCTCTGTAACGGGGCCAGGGCAACCTAGCGTACGCTCTCACATCATTCATGAAGCCAAGGAAGTAATGGTCTCCTATATCTAGAATACCGCACCTTCCCAACTGGTTGAAGAAAGCAGCAGCTGCTTCTTCACTCCCAAGCCAGTTTCTCAATGACCCCTTTCTGCTCTAGCAAGACCACATCCTTTTCATTATTGACCAAAAGATCCATTAACTGCGCGTAACTTGTTCCTATCCTGAATTTCATCGGTAGATTTTGCTCGAAAGTGACAATATTAGTGAGGATGCGACACCATGGCTTGTTTAACACATTCAGTGGCATCTCAATGATGCCATTCTTAAACGTTATGTCAAAATAATGGGAGAAGTTTTTCTTCAGTCTAAATTTAACCCCTGCTTCATGGAGCTCGGTAACACATGGTACTGTTATGTCTTCCTGTTTATCATTTTTGCCAGTACTCTCAAGCCATGAGTACCGGGATTCGATCCCAGAAAAAGTCCCATACTCCTCTGGAGTGCCAATGATGCTATGAATCTTTGTGGCATTGAAAGTTAGGTACCAGTAGAACAAGTGGAGCAAATGGTTTATTTCTTTACATGAAGGTTTTGAGTGAGTGAAAGTGGCACTTCCTGGGAAGTATCTAACAACTAGTTTAAGCAAGCTGCAATTTTCGTTGCACTCGACATTCAGGGATGCATGCACTGAAAACAACTTGTGGACGACAAAGAAAGGAATTTGGTTTTCTAACAATAGCAAATCACTTTTAACACTCCACCCAGCAACGCCGAAGAAGGCATCAAACTCAGAATTCTCGCGCTTCAGAAAATACTCGATAATGAAACAACCATCAAGAACAAGCATCATTACAAATTCATCGCTTCCTAAGTTTATACTCTCACCATACCACTTCCGTGCATCTGCTTCCATGTTTTTCATCTCCAAGAGGTAGATATCCAAGCCAACATCTGGGTTCCGACTAAGAAAATCCCGGAGAACCTATATGTTGGAACACACCTGATCATTATTTTTCTTCTAAATGTTAGGAACGACATTTTAAAAATGTGAAGGAAAATATTTTTAAATTCCCATGTCATTCTTCCAAGTATTATTTTTAATTCTACATATATGGTAATTAAAATATATATTAAAGTTGGCAATTTTGAACCGGAGAGAGCTATCGCGGAGTGTAATTTTTGTATCTCTGGAAAATTTGTGGCCATTAGATCTTTAAAATCTCAACCGTCTATTTTCATGTAAAAATTGAATAGGCATGTTTTAGATTTTAATGTATATTTCTATTGAATGTTTAATCGATTGTTTAATGGTCTATGATATTTAATCTACACCAAGTTTTCTTAAGCAATGAATGTGAAAGTGTTAGCAAAGAAAAATTTTTAAAGCATGAACATGGTCCATGGCATGACCATTTAAATTTAAAAAAATTTTCCTACTAGCCGTACAAATGGTCTTTAATATATGGCCATGGTAAATGTTCATTTATGGTTTATACAACTAAAAAAAGTATGTTTGAAATGGAGATATTCAATTTGTTTCACCGTGCAAAATAACTAAAATTAAAATTTATTGTGGAGATGTTTTTGTATTAACCACCGGCCAAAAATAGATAAGATATTTTCTTTTTTGCTTACCTTTAATAGCTGGCATTTCCATTTTTCTTTTACTTACCTAAACCGACTTATAAATAGGCAATTAGTGTTGTTTAATATTCTAATTTCCCTACCGCCATTGTAAAAACACAACAAATTTTGTCATGGAATAATTGACAGGATTTCTTCAAAATATAGGTATATTTAATATTTAATTTAATTTAATTTAATTTTAAATCAATTTATTTAATTTTAATATTCTTACATTTCCCTACCGCAATTATAGAAACACAACAAAAATTTTCCATTGAATAATTGACCGGATTTCTTCATAATATAGGTATATTTAATATTTAATTTAATTTAATTTTTATGGCAAATCATGAAAATGTTTGTTTAATGGCACTTTCTCTTTTTTAAAAAAAAAAATTGTTGTTCGCTTTATAGGTTAGTTTTATATGTATGGCTTATGAATGTTTGTGATACACGAGAATAGATGTCAGTTTAATATTTAAATGTTGATGTTTAATTACGAATTCATTTACAATTTTGTTTAATAATTTATATTTAGTTTCTCATATTAGCAATGTTAAAAAAAATTATTACACCAATTACATATTAGCAATGTTATGAAAAAGTTTGATATTAAACCAAACAAACCCACCAAATATACACATTCAAAAATATAAGGGGAAAAAACTTCAATAATATACATGCTTTGTATCTTCTTTCAAAATGTCAAGCCCACATGAATGCCCAATAATACAAGCCATAAAATTATAATAATATAATAATAAATTAAATTAATAATGCACACATCACACAGTAATGTCACTAATAAAAATAACAACCAAAGTATTTAAAAAAAATTTAAAAATTTATAGTTTCTAACTAATTACCTCTACAAATTCAATTTTTCCTTTTTTCCATTTGCCGTGCTTCCCGTAATAAAACCAATTAAACGTCCCAGTATATCAATCCAACTACAAATTCAACTATGCACCGACCATATTTCCGTTGCAACTATATAGATTGGCTAAACTATATAGATCCGTATGCTGAAGTTATTTTTTAAAATCTAAAATTCAAACAGTTGATCCAAACCGTTCAAGTTGTTATCTATATAAAAATATTTTTCAAATCCAAATTTTACATTTTTTCGAATTTTTTTGCTATATTTTATGCTATTTTCAAATTTAAGGGTCAGAAATACTCCTTTATAGTGTTTTTCGAAAATAGCATAATATATAGCAAAAAAATCTGAAAAAAATATAAATTTTGGTTTTCTAGGAGATTTCAATATGGAGAACAATTTGAACGATTCGGATCGATTGTATGTATTTTAGATTTTGAAAAATGACTCCAGCATATGGACGATCCGTACGCTGGAGTATACTTTAGCCAATCTCTCTCTCTCTCTCTCTATATATATATATAGAGAGAGAGAGTTTAGCAACGGTGAGTCGCGACTCACGGACCCTCCGGTGAGTCGCGACCAATACTCCTAGATCTAGATCAAAATGACCGATCCAAACCGTCCAATATGATCTCCCTATTGAAATCTCCATGTGGACCAAATTTTTCATTTTTTCGAAATTTTGAAGTATTTTTTTGAAATTTTAGAAAATCGTTAATCTAATTGGTTCTGAACCATTCAAAAACATCCGTTTTTAAAAATCCGAAAAAAATACTTAAAAATTTTGAAAAAATAAAAAATTTGGTTTGCACGGAGATTTCAATAGGGAGATCATATTGGATGGTTTGGATCGATCATTTTGATCTAGATCTAGGAGTATTGGTCGCGACTCACCGGAAGGTCCGTGAGTCGTGACTCACCGTAGCTAAACTCTATATATATATATATATATATATATATATATATATATATATATAGTGGATTGATAAAATACACTCTGGTGTATGGATCGTCTCCCGTACACCAGAGTCGTTTATGAAATCCAAAAATCAAACAGTCGATCCGAACCGTTCAACTTGTTCTCCATATTGAAAAACTCTCGGAGACCAAATTTTACCATTTTTCAAATTTTTTTACTATATATTATGATATTTTTAAAAAACACTACAATTGGAGTATTTCAGGCCCTCCAATTTGAAAATATCATAATATATAGCAAAAAAATTTGAAAAAATATAAAATTTGGTCTCCGAGAGTTTTTCAATATGGAGAACAAGTTGAACGGTTCGGATCGACCGTTTGGTTTTTGGATTTCAAAAACGACTCTGGTGTACGAGGACGATCCGTACACCAGAGTGTATTTTATCACCCCTCTATATATATATATATATATATATATATATATAATATATATATATAGAGAGAGAGAGAGAGAGAATTTAGCTATGGTGAGATGCATCACAAAAGACCTTACGTGAGATGCGATCAAAACTTATGATACTAGTTCAAAATGACCGATCCAAACCGTCTAATATGATCTCTCTATTGAAATCTCCATGCAGACTAAATTTTACATTTTTTTCAAAATTTTTAAGTATTTTTTTGAAATTTTAGAAAATCGTTAATCTAATTGGTTCTGTACCGTTCAAAAACTGTCATTTTTTAAAATCCGAAAAAAATACTTAAAAATTCTGAAAAAAATGTAAAATTTGGTCTGCAAGAAGATTTCAATAGCGAGATCATATTGCACGATTTGGATCGATCATTTTGAACTAGATTCATGAGTTTTGATCGCATCTCACGGAAGGTTTTTTTAATTTTAAAAAATCGTTAATCTAATTAGTTCTGAACTTTTCAAAAATAACAGTTTTTTAAAAATCCGAATAAAATACTTAAAAATTTTAAAAGAAATGTCAAATTTGGTCTGCATGGAGATTTCAATAGAGATATCATATTGGATGGTTTGGATCGGTCATTTTGAACTAGATTTAGGAGTTTTTAGCGCGACTCACCTACTCTTTGGTGAGTTGCAACTCACCATAGTAAAACTCTATATAGCATTTTAGATAACACCATTATAATTTAAATAACGGGAGAAAAATGCATAACACTACAAGAACAAAGAACGAAATAATGGTAGTGTTATATATCCGAAAAATCAACGATATAATTGAAAACTTGTTTCAATTTGGCAGTGTAAGCTAACGGATGGGTCACTCAACTTGCAAATTTTTTTTTAGCTAAATACAAATTCATGCCAAACCCTAATTTGTTTAGCTCTTAAAACTTTGATTTTGTCTACTTTGCTTTTTGTCTTGTTAATTTTTTATATTTTATAATTCTAAGTAACTGATAATATAGGCAAATTGAATAACTGATTTTTTTTATAAGCACAATTTTTTCTTCGTTATATCACCGATATAATACTCTAAGCAACTCTCTCCCGTTATACCGCAAAAATCGTATTTTAAAACATTACATTTAATACAACTTGACTTTAATTTGTGGTTTGCGTAGTTTAGTCTGTATTAATTTGTCAATAAATTAATCAATATTTACTGCTTAAGGATAGTCATTATTTCTTTAACTGTTTGTGCTTAGGTTAATTTATTAAACAAACAATAAGAGTTGATGTTTAATAACTGGGGGGGCGTTTGGATGGGTTGGGAATTGGGGGAATAGTCAATTCTAGGCATAAATTTATTGGAAAGTGTGTAACTTTGTAAAGAGTTTGAATTGTTTATAATAAATTAAATTCCGGAATTTGCTATTCTTGCAAATTCCGGGTTCATCCAAACGGCCCCTGGGAGTATTGTTTTGGTTGTTGTTGTTTAATCATTTTTTTTTTCATTTTTTCCCTCCATTCAATCAATATCGATCATGTCCGTTTACTGTGCTTAGCTTCGATTCTTAAATCTCAATGCAGATATAATGGGTGTGTTTGGCAATGGTGAAGAACTAGCAGTTCGCGAACTGGCAGTAGTTGGGGTGAACCAAACGAGAAACTACTATCCATGAACTAGCGAACAAGGCCTTATTTTCAATCCCCCATTTTTTACGAACTGGGACGAACTGGGTTTGGCGAACTAAATGTTCGTGGACAGCTGTTCACCACCTAGTTCGTGCACAACCCAAACATACCCAATATGGTTTAGGGTTTAGTGAACAAATAAACAAAACTTTCCAAAAAATGCATAACAAAGAATGTGATTCACTTTGTGCACTATGGACGGACAAAATTTCGCTTCGATTATTGTTTGGATGTTCCACGAACAAGCATGAACAAGTATTTCATGAACAAGAACTAGGAATGAATAACTTGCTCATGAACAAGAGATATTGTTTGGATGGTTTGTTGAGAATAAGAACTAGAATAAGAAAAATATAATGATGATGTTTTCTTTAATTAATTAAGGGCCGAACAAGCTGTTTGGTTGTACTTCATTCGTTCTGTTCGTGAACAAGATTGTTCGCAATGAGCCAAACACAGGTTTTGAATCTATTATACATTTTTCTTGCTTTCAAATAATATAATTTATCATTTTAATTGGTGGTTTTATAATTGTTAATGAAATTGCCGGTTGATAAATCGCCAATTGACTTTTTCTAATGAAAAAATTAATTGCATGCAAAATTTCAAAAAGAAGAACCTTCCACTTGTATTCTTCCATGGATCGGAGGCTCTCTGTTCCATGGTGGTATGGACCAATTGAGACCTCCAGCGGCTCATACATCACTTTGTTAGCCTCACGAAAGCATGCGGGAACACGGAAGAGTTTTAAGGGCTCGTACTTGCGTGCGTCCCCTGGCAACAGCGCAAGCCTTTCTTGCATTACTTCTTGCAATTGTCCTTTGTGATGCATTCAAAAAATGAAAAAAATAAAAAAACTTTTAGAAGTATATAAGTTTTCAAGGAAACAAATTAAGTTCTTTTTATGTTTCAAGGAAGAAATAAGTTCGCCAGTTTGGTTTGGATTTACCATTGGGTATCCCCTTTGATATCGCTGTGGTGAATTTCATTTCTATAATTGCATCTTCTCTCTCTCCGGCCATCACTACTTCCTGCGTTATGTGACTATATAGTTAATTATTATGTTGATATTTTTGACCCAGCCGGCCGTTTCTTCAACTAATTAACGCATTGCACAGTTTGTCTAATTGCACAAATATATTGGGGTTACATCCGTTGTATATATAAGCAAGGATGCAGATGAATATACCTTTTTCTCCACTGCACTCTATTATCAGCAAGACTGCAAAGTTCTCTATGGCACTTTCTGTGTTGCCACCTCTGCAATGGGTTCCCATGCTTCACACATAAATTGTATGCATTATTCATCAAATCAATAAAAATTGATTACTGCAATCCAACGATTATTCAATTAAATAATGAGCTGTTATTGTTGTATGAATGAGGTCATATTTTAATTTTTTTTTCAATTCCACGAAACCTTGACGCAGTACTTAATTAATTCCAGAAATAACATTCATATGTTTTTTTTTTTTTTTTGAAGAAAAACAAGGGTCAAGCCTACATTCATATGTTTATATGCAACAAAAGGTTCCGAGGGGATGAAGAATAAAGTATAAAGGTAAACAAGCACTGAAGCAACGAATTAAATAATAAACCCATGAAGAAAGCAAGAATTAGTTCTGATCCAGATATGCGATGGGTAGAACTGTAGGGCCAGATATGCAATAAATTGTTCCAAATCTTGCATCATTATGGGCCAAGCCCGAACCCAATAGTTTACAAATCAGCCTACAAATACTAATCAAAACCCTATATATTGCTCTGCTCGATCTATAAAAAGATTATTCCTTATATTTTTTTATTTAATAGTTAGAAACTGTAGGATCAAAATTTATCGGTGATTGAAAAAATGTTTCAACTTGAAAGCGTGTGTTTGACGAATTGTGTTTATTTCGGCAGATCATTTATTGGACTCAAATAAGAATATTGAGTGGATCGGTTCCATGTTTTACTACTGTATTAGAGCCCCATGGCTTTGATCCTCCACGACCTGGCCCAATTATACTTGGGCCCATTGACAATCTCTGTATTCATTCCAGCTCCTTTTTTTTTTCTTTTCCTTTACAAAAACTAATTGGCCAATGGCCATTAGGCCTGCATAACAGGTGAAACGGTGACGAAACTAGAATGTTTCATTAATCGTTTCGTTTCATTGACAAAATTGATTTTTAATTTCGTTAACCATTTTGTAAGGACGAAACGATTCAAATTAACGAAATTTTTGTGATTTACACATGGATGACATCGTCTTTTCATTTCGTTTGATCCAACCAAACGAAATCATTTTATTGTTTCATTAATCGTTTTGTCCAGACGAAACGAAACGAAAAACGGATAAACGTTCTTCCGTTTGCAGGCCTAATGGCCATTAGAAACTGTTGGTTAAACATTTTCTCTCGATTTCCCGATTTGCAAAACAACACCGAAACCTTTAAACTAACATCTCTTTTTAGTGTTTTATAGCTAAATTTATTGAAGAATGGATTAAAGCAAGTGTGGCACTTAGTTTGGAGCTTCAAGAGATTGCTTTGGTCTAGTTAGAGTCAGTAATTAAGGTTTAATTAAACTCTAAACTAATCTCAATCAATTTGCTGGTAAAATGCTCAGTTTTTCTGTCCAGCGTCATACAACGCCAGTTGCCGTTACACAACGCAGCGTTTAATTCGCTCTTAAATTGCAAAATCTCTGACAAGGTTGGAACAGCGTTACACAACGCTCAGTAGCGTTGTGCAACGTTAGTTCATTTGCTTTTAAACCTGTTAAATCCATTGTTTCCCCTTGTCAGAACGTTGTGCAACGCTAAGTAACGTTACACAACATTTCCACTCCTACGTTGTGTAACGCTACTCAGCGTTGTACAACGCAGTATGAAACAGGCGTCTCTGCATTGCTCAGACATCGATCTGCATCGATGCTGCATGCATGCTGCCATGTTCCATGCATTGTAGCGTTGTGTAACGCTCTAAACTTCGCTCAGACTTCGCTCAATCGCTCTGGACGCGTAGTGCAACGTTGAATAGCGTTGTGCAACGGCGCCGTTGTGTGACGGCCGTCAGCGTCGTATGACGTTCTGACAATATTGTTTGAGTTTGTCAGTTCTGCCTTGTTTCTCTTCTTGACTTCGTTGTGCAACGCTACCTAGCGTTACACAACGCTCTGACAAGTTCCAACGGAACTGTCGAGCTTCTGCTTTGGATTTTTGCTGAAGCGTTGTGCAACGCTATACAGCGTTACACAACGCTCTGACAACTCACAACGTTATTGTCTGTGACCGTTTGATTTTTCAACGGCTATTTAGGCGTTGTACAACGGCATATAGCGTTGTATAACGCCAGAGTCTGTTTTGACTGGTCTTTGGAGCTGTTGGCGCCCTCTATATATATGGGGCCTCTTGGAACTGTTGAGACACTTTTGAAACCTTTGAAACTCCTCCCTTTTGAGCTCCAACCAGTTAGACCTTACTCTCACTTGTGTTTGAGCATTATTTTAGCAAAATCATTGAGATTAGAGTGTGCAAAACCAATCCACTAGTGTTAATTGCTAGATTTGTTGAGTGATTTGGTTAGAGCCTCAATCCTTTGAGTGTTTGAGATTGTTTAATCGAGTTAGGCCAATCCACCTTGAGAGTGTTTGTAACAAGGTGATTTGGTTCGAATTTGTAGTCCCGTTCGTGTGGAATTGAACGGAGCGCGCCCATTTCGAGGTTGCGAAACTCCCGGAGACGTACGACTAAGGCTAGCACTTCCTAGCGGGTCAGAACTCCGTAATACATCGCGTGTCACTTCTTCTCTTCTCTCTTTACCTTTCTTGAATTGTGAATTGCTTGTGCTTTGTTTGCTTTTGTTAGAACAACTTTGAATTGAACCAAATATTGACCATACTGGTTTAGAAATTTATTTTTGTGCCTATTCACCCCCCTCTAGGCCTTTAAATTAGGGACAACAAAGTGGTATCAGAGCAGGGGTTATCTTTTGACCATCTTGTTAGGTAGATAACCTCGATTCATGGCCTCTAGGGTGATAGAAAAACCGGACAAGTTTGGTTCCACTTGCAAGAACTTCCGTTATTGGAAGAGATGTATGGTTGTATACCTTAACTTGATTGATCTTTGGGAGGTTGTTGATAAGCCATACACACCAATTGTTGATAGTGAAGGTAGAGAAACCCATGCCTCTAAGACCATTAGGACCAAGAATGATAATGCCGTGAATGTCTTGTTAAATTCGGTACATGAGTCCATAGCGGCAATTTTTGGTAGCTCTACTAGTGCACATGAAATGTGGGTTTCTCTCTTGAACCGTTATGAGGGAAATTCTCTAATCAAAAGCTCTCGACAATTTGAGTTAGAGTCTAGATTGGATAATTTCCGCATACGGGAAGGTTAATGCATCGAGGAGATGTATACTCGGTTTATACAATTGCTCGATGAATTCACTAACATCGGAGAGACCCTATCTAATAGTCGTGTTATAGGAAGATTGCTTAGGGCTTTGGTGGGAAGACCTCAATTCGACACTCTCATCTCGACTCTTGAGACACAACAAAGGTCCCACAACAACCTCACACCGGAGATCATCTATACCCATTACCGGTGCGTGGAAGAGAAGCTCAAGCAACTTGGAGAGTTGAAGTATGAGCCCAAAACCATGGCATTGGCGGCAAATGACAACAAGGCATCTCCTTCCAAGAACCGCCACAATGACAACCACCAAGGGAGACACCGCCACTCAAGTGACAAGGCCAAAGGCATCATCGACCTTGATGAGGACAAGCAAGGAGCCGTTCTCTCAAAGATGTTTCGAGCTATCATGATCTTTGAGGGAAAGTTCAACAAAGAAAGGCTTGAGAATGACGAAAGAGCTCTTTGCTTCGTGTGCCAAAAAGAAGGTCATACCATGTACTCTTGCTTCAAGCTCTTCCCTCACTTGAAGAAGGACAAGGAAGATGGTGGCAAGAGAAGAGGTGATGGCCGGTTCAAGTCCAAGAAGGGACAGTACAAGAGCAAGAAGAAGGGTGAGAGAGCCATGCAAGCCACTTGGGACAACGATTCCGATTCGAGCTCATCCTCTCAATCCGATTCGGAATCCGAGTGCGACTTTGACAACCTTGCTCTTGTGGCTCAAGTGAATGAAGTGGTGATGCCGGTGGATGACGACCTAGATGACTTGGTGAAGGAGGTCTTCAATGAGTTCAACCGAGGCAAAATCTATGTACATCCATTGAGCAAAGCTAGCCTTGATGAAGCATCATCCTCTACATCGACTTTCACACAAGCTCCAACGACTATTCAAGAAGAACCATCCACAATTGCCATTGAATTGCCTAAGGTCACAAATGAGGTACTTCTAAACTCATTCTCTAGTAGTGATAGCGATTGTGATAGTGAGAATGACTTGAGCTTGAATGATGATGCAAACTTACAATTTGATAGGTTGAATGATTATCTTGATGAGTCTCTTAAGACTATTGCTAGTCAAAAAGAGCAAATTAGTCTTTTGACGACTAAGGTGCATGATCTTGAATCTTTGGTGACAAGGTATAAGGGTATGATTGAAAGTTTTGAAAAATCAAGTGTTTGTGAAAAATGTCAAACTCCTTTGAGTGAGACAAATGTTTTGAAAAATGAAAGGGCTTCAAGTTCGTCTAGTGCTTCTCATAGCACCAAGATGAATCTTGATAAAATGACAAAACGGGTCTTGGCTTCAAAAAGAGGAATCAATCCTTTTCTAGACCAAGAACCATGTCAAGCCCAACACAAAATGAGAGACTTTATCACAAGAGCACCAATGGTAGGAACACACACGGGCAAGGGCAAAAGAATTTTGTTGGCTCTCAAAATGGTGCTCAAAAGAGTTTTGGTAGGAATAGAAATGGGTCTCAAAGACCTCAAAAGAACTTCCAAAACAATCGGGGCCCAAACAACTTGTATTTCAAGGGACCCGATGGGTGTTTTCATCCTTTTCAAAACAATGGTGGGAATAGGAATAGAACACACACTAGACCTCAAACCAATGGGGGAAATCAAAAAGTCTCTCAACAAAACAAAAAGAATTTTCAAAAACCAATTTTGAGAAACTCTCAATCATACACTTTCTCTAAGGATCCAAAGATTAGAGCCATGGAGCTTAGGCGTCATTTTGAAACCCATTTTGTTAGAGAAAGTTCACAAGTGAACAAGCCAACTTGTGCTTGTTGCAACTATTGTGGTAAGAATGGCCATGTCACACTAGAATGCAAAGTTAGGAAAGCAAATCATACATCCGGTTCAATTAACATGATTTGGGTTCCTAAAGTCACTTCCACATCCGTTTTGATTAGTGGAAGTGGTTCGAGTGTGGCTTAGTTAGCCATCTTCTTTCCCCAAGGTTATTCTTGTCAAATCTTAAGGGGGAGAGATTACAAGAATAATATATTAGTTGTTTGTTTCTAATTAATATGTATTCTTGTAGGTTTGTTTGTTATCATCATTCAAGAGAAGTGCTTGGATCATAGATAGTGGTTGTTCACATCACATGACGGGTGATGAATCTTGTTTCAAGACACTTGAACCTTTTGATGGTGGTGAGGTTACTTTTGGTAATAATCTTAGGAAGAGCTCTATTATTGGTATAGGCTCGGTTGGAAACCAAAATTTAACGGTTTTTAATGTTTACCTTGTGGATGGTCTCAACTACAACCTTTTAAGTGTGAGCCAATTATGTGATGCGGGATATTATTTGAAGTTTGATCACTCCTCTTGTTTTGTGCATCAAATTTCGGATAATTCTCTTGTTTACACGGGACAAAGGAAAAAGGATGTCTATTACTTGAACTTTGATCACTTCACAAATGGTGAACAATGCTTTAGTGCCATAGCTACCGGTTCATGGTTATGGCATAGAAGACTTGGTCACGTTTCTCTAGACTCCATTAAGAAACTTGTGAAATTGAAACTTGTCCGTGGTCTTCCATCACATAAACTAGACTTAAAAGGGTTGTGTGAAGCTTGCATGAAAGGCAAGCAAACCAAGTCTAGTTTCAAAACCAAAGAGATCATCTCAACCTCTCAACCTTTGCAATTGCTTCATATGGACTTGTTTGGACCAATCAATGTCTTGAGTATTAGTAAGAAAAAGTATGTCTTTGTGGTGGTAGATGACTATAGTCGCTTTACTTGGGTTTTCTTTCTTGCTCACAAGGAAGAAGCATTTGACCATTTTGTTAAATTTAGCAATCGGGTTGAAAACGAAAAAGGGTTGAAAATATCTAGAATTCGTAGTGACCATGGAAGGAAATTTGAAAATGCTAAATTTGATTAATTGTGCATAGAAAAAGGATATAAACAAGAGTTTTCCGCTCCACGCACCCCTCAACAAAACGGTGTAGTGGAGAGGAAGAACCGAACCTTACAAGAATTAGCACGCACCATGCTACATGAGTTTGCCGTACCCAAATTTCTTTGGGCCGAAGCGGTAAATACGGCATGTCATGTAGTAAATCGTGCATGCATTCGTTCTCAACTCAAGAAAACTCCTTTTGAATTATGGTTCGGTCATACTCCTAATATATCCTATTTCCGTGTATTTGGCTCCAAATGCTTTGTCCTTGATGAGTCTCCTAAAGTAACCAAGTTTGATGCCAAGTCTTTGCCCGGTATTTTTGTTGGTTACTCAACCACAAGCAAAGCATATAGAGTCTATTTGCCAAACTCAAAGGTAGTTATTGAGTCTATTAATGTCAAATTTGATGAAAAAGTCCTTGAGGAATCCAAGGAAGGTAACTCTATTGTAGGTACACAAGTGGATGAAACTATACAAGAAATCGAGTCACAACCTCAAGCACAACCACCGGTGATCATTGAGGAGCCTTTGAACCGGGTTGATGACATTTTGATAGGGGGAGAGACTCATGAGGAAGTTATCTTAGACACAACTCAAAATGAAACGCCTCATGATGATCCTCAACCTCAACCGTCTCCCCAACCGGTTCATGAGCCTCCCGAAGTGCTTAGAGAAGTTTCCTCTCATCCTCTTACTAATGTCATAGGTGACCCTAGGGAAGGTGTTAGGACTAGGTCTAGTTTGCACCAAACTATTGGTCATTGTGCCTTTGTTTCTCAACTTGAACCAAAATCCTTCAAAGAGGCCAATGTTGACCCAAATTGGATTGTTGTCATGCAAGAAGAGTTGAACCAATTTGAAAGAAATCAAGTTTGGGAACTTGTACCATTACCAAAAGGTAAGCAAGTTATTGGTACCAAATGGGTTTTTAGAAACAAGCTAAGTGAGGATGGTATTGTGGTTAGAAACAAAGCCCGTTTGGTTGCACAAGGTTTCAAGCAACAAGAAGGTATTGATTTTGAGGAGACCTTTGCACCGGTTGCTCGTCTTGAATCCATTAGAATGCTCTTGGCTTTTGCCGCTAACAAAGGCTTTACCCTATTCCAAATGGATGTCAAGAGTGCTTTTCTAAATAGTTGGATAGATGAGGAAGTTTTTGTCCAACAACCACCCGGTTTTGTTGACCATTTCAAACCGGACCATGTGTATAAGCTTCACAAAGCTTTGTATGGTTTGAAGCAAGCTCCTAGAGCTTGGTATGGTAGACTTTGTACCTTTCTTCTAGATAATGGTTTTAGTAGGGGCAAAATAGATACAACTCTTTTCACTAAGAAAAGAGATGACCATTTGCTACTTGTGCAAATTTATGTGGATGATATTATCTTTGGCTCTACTAATGCAACTCTTGCCCAAGAGTTTTCTTCTTTGATGAGTAGTGAATTTGAGATGAGCATGATGGGAGAACTCACTTTCTTCTTGGGGCTTCAAATCAAACAACTCAAGGATGGTATCTTTGTGAACCAAGTCAAATACGCCAAGGAGTTGGTGAAGAAATTCGGTGTTGAATATAGCAAGAGTTTAGACACACCCATGGGCAAAAGTGCGAATATCGATGCGGATGAGAAAGGCAAGCCTATGGACATAACTCTCTATCGTGGCATGATCGGTAGCCTACTCTATCTCACGGCTAGTAGGCCGGATATTATGTATGCCGTATATCTATGTGCTAGGTACCAAGCCAATCCTAAGGAATCTCACCACAAAGCGGTAAAACGTATCTTGCGATACGTCAAGGGTACTCAAAACCTAGGTCTTTGGTATGGTAGACAAACCGAACTAGACTTGTTAGGTTATATCGATGCCGATTTTGCCGGTGACCGTATGGACCGCAAAAGTACTAGTGGAACTTGTCAATTTCTTGGTGGTTCACTTGTATCTTGGTCTAGCCGCAAGCAAACTTCGGTTGCTCTCTCCACCGCAAAAGCGGAATATGTAGCGGCCGGTAGTTGTTGTACTCAACTTCTTTGGATGATGCAAACCCTTAGGGATTTTGAGTTAGATTTCCAAAAGGTACCAATCTTGTGTGACAATACTAGTGCCATCCTTATATCCAAAAATCCGGTATTGCACTCTAGAACCAAGCACATAGAGATACGACATCATTTTATCCGTGATCATGTTGAGAAATGTGATGTGGAATTGGTCTACATCGACACAAAGGAGCAAATCGCCGATATCTTCACCAAACCTCTTCCAACACAACAACATCTTGAACTTAGGTTCAAACTTGGTATGCTTGAACTCAAAGATTAAATTTATGCATGTCATGGTGTTGTCTTTGTTGTTTGGAGCTTATTTCAGTTTAAATTGGTTGTATTTCTTTTGAAAACCTTGAAAAATAAGTTTTTTTAACTATTTCGGTCTTAATTTCCTGAATTTTCTGGTTTTCTGTTGACTCTGGCGTTACACAACGCCATTCAGCGTCGTGCAACGCAAGAGTAACGTTAGTTTAAAATGAATTTATGCTGAATTTTGAATTCTGTCGAGTTAAACGTTGTACAACGCTGCCTACCGTTGCACAACGCTTGTTTGACTTTTTCTTGCAACGTTGCACAACGCTGACTATCGTTGTACAACGCTGTCTGTTTCTTTTTAATTTTCCTTTGCTGAATTTTAAAATCTGTCGAATTCAACGTTATACAACGCTGGTTACCGTTGTACAACGCCAGTCTGTTGTTTTTACGTAACGTTGTACAACGCTGTCCACCGTTGTAAGACGTTGATTTATTTCTTTATTTTATTTTTTATTTTTTTTATTTTTATTTTATTTTGTTTGGCTTTAGTGTTGTACAACGCCCTTTAACGTTGCACAACGCTGGGTTGTAGCGTTACCCATCGCTACTCAGCGTTGTACAACGGAGCAGTCAGTCTCTGCTCAATTTTCGCTGTTTTGATTCCTGCGTTGTACAACGCCCTTTGGCGTTGCTTAACGGTGGACGCGTTTTTTAACTGTTGCGACCCCACCTCTTCTTCTTCTTCTTCCTCTTCTTTCTCAAATCCGAGCCCCCTTCTATTTTTCTCTCTTTCTCTCACACTCACACCCTTTCATCTCTCTCTCTCAATACTCTCTCAACTCTCTCTCTCCACTCCAACCAAAACCAGCAAATTACTCCTCTCTCTCTCCTCTCCACCCTCATACCCTCAAATCACTCTCTCTCTCTCTCTCTCTTTCTCTCAATCCACCGAAACCCTAGCCACCGCCATCACCGTCAATTCCGGCGATCCGACCGTCGGATTTTCAATCGGCTTCGGTTCTGTGCTCTCCAAGGTCATCTCATCCTCTCCCGCTCTTCAATTTAAAGGTTTAACCTCATCCTTTCTCTCTCAATTTTCATGGCACCGAAAACCGCTACCAACAAACGGTCTAAGCGCAACCCCAAGGGTGCTTCCTCATCCAACCCACCGGTTCAACCCGACCAACCAATTCCAATGGATATACCACCGGTACCCGTGGATTGGACCCTCTCTTCTTCCAACAATTACCTTTTCAAAGACTCGGCCTCGTTCATGCACTTTTGCCAATACCGTGATGTCAATCGCGAGTGCTCCGAGTGCTTCTTCTTTGAGCACCCCTATGGTGTCTATCACTTGAATCCAAGGGAATTGACTTGGATCAAAGAAAGGATCGAATATTGGAACATGGCGGGTCTTCTCGCGCATTCTCAACCTTACAACCCGTCCTTAATCAAGCTTTTCTATGCCAATCTTACCATGACATGGACCGATGGCCACCCAACCGCCAACTCCTATGTCCTCGGTCGCCACATCTCAATCACCGAGGAAACCTTGGCCAACCTTCTCGGCCTCGACAATGACAATTTGGAGATCTACATCCATGCCACTTGGCCACGTGAGTTGCCTCCTTATGATGAATTTCACCGATTCTTTTATTGTTGGAGGAACTACACCGTTCGCCAATTCACCGCCACCGAGCTACCGGCCTTGCACCGCCTTCTCTTCCTCTTCATCAACAACATCATCACTCCGAAGGCAACAATCAAGACAAATGTGGAGCAATTCGTCGTGTTTCTCCTTCGCTCTCTCCTTGAGATGAATCAAAAGGTGAATCTCCCTTTCATCATGCTTGCACATATGGCACGGGCTCTGTCTCAATTGGGTGGTGTTGCTCTGTCTGCGCGCCGAACTGAGCTCCAGTTGTGTTGGTTGAGTCCAGGAGAGGTGGGGAAGGTAGGGCTCGTTCCAAACATGGCCCTTTCGTCTCCTTGACCTCCCTGCCCTTGCTGTTTGGTGGCTCGTCCGCCTCAAATGGCATTGGCGGGTCCATGTATTGCGTGCCACTCCTCAATGTGTGCAAAGCTTTGCACTGGGCGTTAGGATTCACCTCTGTTTGGCTCGGTAGCTTCCCTTGCTGCCTCGAAAAGTGTGATTCCATCATTTGTTCCAACCTGTTCAAAGTTCCAGCGTTAGTTTTCAGTTCCTCAGTCAACATTTGATTAAATTTACCCTGTTCATGCATAAAGCTTTGGACAACTGGTGGTACACCCTCTCTATTGTAAACAGATTTTCTTGGAAAAGGTTGGTCACGACCGTTGTTGTTAAATTGGGTATTTTTATACAAAGTTGGTTGGTTGGTGTTTTTGTACTGGTTCCTTGGCACAAAAGGTCTATCTTCATTGTTGTGATAATTAGGGTGATTCATGTCTGCCCAATTGGCTTGTTCTCGATCACTCAAAGAGTAACTGCGACTAAAGATGTGTCCAGGAAAGTAAGAAGGTTCGCTGTTAAGCGAGTTGACTTGATGCCCATCGCCGCCTCCTCGCGCAAGTGGACAATCAATGGAATTGTGCCCTTCTTCGCCGCATGCTCCACAAGTGTTGGAATTGAGGTGGGTGCCTTGAAGTGACTGATATGCCGCTAATTCCGCTTCGAGCTCGGCAATCCTCGAGTCTCTTGTTGTGATCTCATTCACTTGGTGCTTGCTAGACGGGCGACGGTTGTTGGGAATCGGATACCACTCGTAATTCCTAGCACATTCATCAATTTTGTCTCGTGCCTGTGCTGCATCCAGTCGCTTAAATGCGCCACCTGAAAGAGAATCAAGGTTAATTTTAATGTTGTCATATAGACCACTGTGAAAAGCCTTAATCACCATCCAATCTTGGATACCATGGTGTGGACAAGAGTTTTCTAAGTCCCTAAAACGTTCCCATGCATCTCTCATTGACTCATTGTCCTTTTGGTGAAAATTATTGATTTCCTTCCTAATTGTGTCAGCCCTGTCGGCAGAGAAATACCTATCAAGGAAGGCTTGTGCCATTTGGTCCCAACTCCTAATAGACCCTCTTTTTAAGGTTTTGTACCATTTGATGGCTCGGTCCTTAAGAGTAAACCTAAACAACAAAAGTCTAATGGCCTGTTGGGATACACCATTAATTTTAACCAAACGTGTGCAATCAAGAAAAGTTTGTAAGTGAGCGTGTGGGTCCTCTTTGTCATCTCCGTAGAACGGATTCTATTGCACAAGTGCTACATGGTTGGCGGTGATTATCATGTTGTTGGCTTCAATCCCTGGAATCACCACAGGGCCACCCACGTGGCTGGCTTTTGGAGCTGCAATGTCCATGAGAGATCTGTTCTGCCCCCCTTGCTCCTCTCCATCTGAATTTCCATGAACACTTTCGTCATCCTGCTCCCATCGCCGCCTTTCATCTTCTAGTGCTCGCCTTTGAGTCTCAACATTGGCGCGATCGGTTGCAAGTCTGGCCTCCCTTTGTTCGAGCTGAAGTCTCAGGTTCTCCAGCCGCTGGGCCTCTGCTTCAACGTTGACTGGGCCCTGATTGGCTGCCATCTCGCCCGCTGTTTCAGTCACCACCTCAAAATTTCGGTCCGAAATTTGGAAATTTCGGTCCGAAATTTGGAAATTTCGGTCCGAAATTTGGAAATTTCGGTCCGAAATCTGTACTGTCTCGGATGTTGATTGAGCTACGGAGTGGGCCTGGCTCGAGGTTGCTTGGTCCGAAAGTTCTGGGTCTGAGTCAAGTCCCCTGGTGAAGTACTTGCGCACAATTGCGGGCTTTGACTTGCCTTTCTTTGGTTTCCCGGCCAGTTCTCAACCTGAAAGTAAGAAGATTAACAACGAAAAGATTAAATAAAAAAAGAAAAAAAATCTAGTCTCTTAATACTAAAATAAGTACTCGATATCAATACCGTCCCCGGCAACGGCGCCAATTTGATAAGGAAATTAAAACCTAGGTCAAATGAATTTATAACCTTGTTCTACCTTACTAATCGTTCTGGTAAAGCTAAGGGTCGAACCCAAAGGACGGTAAAAAATGAGTACCGGACTTAGTTTTTCTTAAAAGCTAGACAAATAAAAATTGTGAGGATTTAATTTAAAGGAAACAACTAAGTAACAATTGAAAACTAATAAAATAATTATAAAATATTTTTGGGTTGATTTTTCTGTTTTAAAATGTCCAAATGAATGCAAGAGATGTCCTAGGGGTTTAGTGTTCAAGTAATTTGGCTCTAAAGCACCTAAGTCTTCGATTATGGTCTAGACAGAGGCAAATTTCGGTCCGAAATATAAGGATTTCGGTCCGAAATTCTTAGTACCTTGGACTGAAATTGCTTTAGAATGAATATTTCGACTTGATATCTCTAGACGATGTTATGTAAAGGGTACTTAACAACCAGACCTAAGTTATAATCTCAGTTTTCACGATTTCGATTTTAACTTGGTCTGGAACTTGGTTTTCGCCTCGTAAACAATCAACGTGTACTTTCGTCCTAAGCTGATTGTTTAAGTGAGTTAAGTCAGGGTTCTAGAAATATTTAGGGTCCTGTCAGATCGATAAAAGATGCACCTATCAGTCGCATCTAACCTCCTCTTTCGAGCGTTGGTTTATTTCATGTACTTAACAATTCAATTAATTGATTTTGACTAATGTCCTAACGGTGCTGCAGACATCAATAGGTAGACAATAAAACAATTAATCAAACTAACTAAGCAAGAGATCAATCTCAACAAAACTCATCACATAACATAGCATAAATGATCAAGTCATAATATTTCACCAAATTTATCTACTAACTATCCCTAGAACATCATAATAAAGTCTAGCCTAACATGTTTATAACTAAAACAATAAATATCATGTAAATAAGTACGATACAAGCCATGAAACAACGAAGCATAAGCATAAAAGAGTAAACCGAAATATCCGATGCGAATATCGCTGTCTCAGGGCTAAGGAATCGATGAGAGAAACTCTGGACGTGCTGCCGCCTTGTCCAACTTCTGACCTAATCCCCAATCCCGTGAAAAGAGCCAAGAACACAAGTGCAAATTATGGAAAATATTCTAGAGCGAATAATGGATGCTTTCTGGTCAAGAAAAACGCATATAAATACCCTAGAAAAATCCCAGAGGCGGCCAGGGCAAGAGAGAAGTTTCCTTCCTTTCGAGTTGCCATAAGAAAACTTTCCATACATGGAATTTCGGACCGAAATTTCAGAATTTCGGACCGAAATTCTGCTGGTCTGGGCCGAAAGGTGGAGTCTGAGCATTCATGTGAGATCCAGGCTTGGCATGGTGCTTGTAGGCCTTCTCTAGTCCATTTCATGCGTCTGTGGGCCAGGAATGAGACGTCTGGCAGTGACCTAAGCTCCAATTCGTCTTGTTTGCGTGTCTAGTCTTCAATCTTCACGAGAATTCTACAAAAGAACAAAGAAGCGGCGGCAGTACCAAATATCCTGAAAATCACAGTTAATTATGAGACAATTTATATTGGTTTGAGTGTTATTTTGGTGCTAAGTATGGTCAAAATATGCATATAAAAATGAGATATCAAATCCCCCCAAACTTAAATCTTTGTTTGTCCTCAAACAAAATCCTAAGCTTAAAAGAATTGACTATACTTAGACCTAGGATGAAATCATCTCAAACCGATCAATGAAGAATTAATTGGATTTTCTTAATGTTTCACACAAGTTTGAACAATTCAAGCAAATCAATAATTTCAACTCAAGGGCAAGGGTTTAATTTTCTTTTCGATTGAATTTGTGCATCTCTTAGTCCTAATGAACTTCATTTTTCAAATCAAAAACCCTAGCCTCTCCTTATCAAAATAATTGCAAACTCAATTTCTTTCGTCCGTTCTTTTCCACATCTTGCATAATATTTGTAAAGGCAATTCATCAAAGTTGAAAATTTTATAATGAACCCTTCTCAATTGAATTTATTTTTCACCAATTTACATTGTGCAAGTCGAGTCGTGGGGCTTTACGCCCTAGAGGATATAATGCGGTGTCATTGGCCTTAAATTTGCTACTAGCACATGTCGCGCTAGGGAGGTTGGACGGGTGTTGCTCGACTATGGCCACGGTACACTTGGGCCATAATACTCAACAACTCCTTTGCCAATGCTTTCGCACCAGGTCCGATACCCTCCAATTTATGGTTAAGTTGGTGGAAGAAGGCCTCGGTGCATCCTCGTTTTCACAACTATTTAAATTTTTGTCAATTTAGAATTTTGCTCGTTGGTGATTCAAGCATTTAAAGAACACATTCTAGGGTCATCTTATAATTTTCAAAGTTCATAAAATCCTTTTTGAACAAACATTTGCAAGATATAAAATCGTTCACTCGACGAAAACTTGTGAATTTTGACTTAGATCATTTTGACAAACTTCAAGCATCCAAAATCAGGTTCTCAATCCTCAAACTAATTTTCAATTCGTTCTATTGGTGCCCAAATCAACTTAAAGCATTTTAAACATCAATAGTCCTTGAGAAAAAATTTCAAAATGCTTTCTAAAATTCAAGTTGTGTAAAACAGTAAGAAACTTCATCCAATTAATTAAACCAGAGATCAAACATTCATGCAAAAGTCATTTCCCAAATTTCCAGAATCCAAATTGCAATCCAAACAGAAGAAACAGAGAGAATTTCGGACCGAAATTTTGAAATTTCGGACCGAAATTTTTGCATTTAAGTCCAAAACAGCCAACTTCAATTTAAAAATTTTGTCCATGTTTCGTGTAACCCCCCCAAACTGAACAAGCACTGTCCCAGTGCATCATAATCACAAGAAAATAAAGGGAGGAGGAAAGAAAGGTACCGAATCAAAAGGGAGGAGGAGGAGGCCCCTCGGGCGGGGCGTCATGAGGCGGCTGTCCGGGAGTACCAGCGGATGGGACAGTCGAGTCAGAAGGGGAAGATATCCAGTCTGGCGGCCATTGATTGTAACGCAGGTAGTGGTGGTTGGCATTGGCGAGACGAGATAACTCATCCAAACGCTGCTCCTGACGCGCGACCGCTGCCTGTGTAGCTGTAGAGGTAGTCAGGATGGTCCTCACCATGCCACTCAACTCTCCATACCATGAGGGGTACTCAACAGGAGCTGCTGGCCTATGAGAGCTCTCTGGCATGTCAGAACGTGGAGGCTCCCGCCGCGAAGGTGCTGGGCCCATCTGAGATACTGGGGCTGCATGGTCCATGAGAACTAGCCAGGTGGAAGGATCAGAAGGGTCAACCCTATGTGGATATGGCAAAAGAATGTCTGGACGGCGATTCATCTTCCACCTGTACCTGAGAGATGGCCCTGCATCCTCAATCTCCAAAAATCCCATCTCCCTGTACCTATCTGCGTCAGTGAAAGACCAAGCAGTGCACTCTGTATGCTCTGGTAACGGGTCACCCGCGGCAAGTGCAATGCATGTCACATAGGCCCCCATAGAAATGGCCCCAGTACCGCGCTGATCGCGCTGGTCAATCCAATGATCTATCATGAGCTTGATGATGCACAATTTCTGTGGCTCGGGCTGGAGGATCTGATCCAAGAGTAATAGGTCCTCCGAGACAGCACGTCTCATGGTCTCACCGCGAGAAAACACCATGGAAGCTAAGGCACGGGTCAAAATCCTCAAGGTTGGGTGCTCAATCAGATGGATAAAAGTATCGGAACCTGGGGATCGTGTAATCCTGCTCCAAACCCTATCTCTCCGTCCCTTACTCCCCTTTCCTTTGAGATTTATGACTGCACATCCGGGTTCCAACCCAAGCATGTCTCCAATCACATCAGGTTTGGTTTTCACATCATGGTTGTTCAACCTATACTCAATCCAATCCTCCCCGTTGTGCTTAACCCATTTCAATGAAGAGAGAAATTCAAGAGTGTACCTTTTGTAAGCTTCTTGCCCAATTTCCCAAAACCGTTTGGTAAAACCAACTTGTGCAGTCAATTCTAGAAATTCCTCCTTAATCCCCAAATCTGCCAGCACCTCTAAGTCAACCAACCTAGTGTGCTCAATGGGACGCCTCATGAGCCGTTTGTAATTGTCAAATTGCCACTTCGTCGGCATATAGAATCCCGCCGCGGGCTCATACCTCGCTGCCTCAGGGTCCCTGGCCTCATTGCTGCCCAATCGGGGCTGCCTGCTGGAAGAGGCCCCCGCACCAAGAGTTTGAGACCTTGTCTTCCTCCTAAAATACTCCATCTTTCACCAGAAACCAATTGTCAGAACCAAAATTTCGGACCGAAATTTGGAATTTTCGGACCGAAATTTGTGATAAAAATATGCAAAGAAGCCCCTGGTGTTGTGATTTTGCGTCAATTCTTTGAGAACACCCCAGGTTGACTCCCCAAATTCCCTGTGTTCCTTTCTTTCCCTCTGTTCTTCACCAGAAATTCCAATTCCCAACAGAAAAAGTGAAAGGCACCAACCTTAAACTCTAGAGAATGCAAAACAGTGCCGAAAAGATAGAGAGAACGGCCCAGGCAGTGAGATTATGTAAGGTAAAGTGCCGTAGAGTCGCTCGGTGGGGTAGGACACCAAATTTCGGATTGGTTTTGGTCTAAGGTCGCCAACTTCAATTCAAAATTTCGTCGTGATGAAGCCGCCTCTTGAGAAACCAAAAGCTCTAGCAGGAAGAGGGTAGAGAGGCGCCTCTAAGGGTGGTTCGATCTGTGAGAATGGTGGAAGGGGAAGGGGTGCGAGTGGTAGAGAAAGAGGGGCGGTTTTTGAGTAGGCGTTTCTTTTTCTGTGTTTTCAATTTCTGGGGGTTTTCGAATGGGGGGGAAGGAGAGAGACGAAGGGGTGTATTGATGTGTCTCTGGGTTTCGGATTGGGTAAAGGGCAAATGGGTTTTGGCACTAGGAGGATTGCATCCATTAAGAAAAGCATACCAACACGGATTGGGCATGCAGTAAGAACAACGAAAACCATTATTTAGGCCCAGTAGAGTATAACAGCATGAAGGCCTATTGAAAAGGATTTAAAATGGAATTAAAACAGAAGGGCCCAACCAAAATTTCGGTCCGAAATTTGGAAATTTCGGTGCGAAATTTACAATTTGATGTGCTAAAACATATGTTCTATGGTTCATTTCATCACGCAAATTTGACAGTAAATCAAGAAAAATGGGTGCTAATTTTCCAGTAAAGTAGATCCTGATTTTGTCTCTGGAATTTGCAGAAATTGGCAAGAACATCTCCATTTCGTGTGATTCCCAAAATTGTTCGTGGTGTAACTCGTATGAGGTCGTGCGAAGGCCTGATTCTTGCGGGCCATAGGTGCTCTGGCACGAGTTACTTTCTTCATGATGCCCCGATCAATTTTGCTCTTTTCTTTTTCTTTTTGTTTTGGATTTCCTACACCAAACAGATAAAAATGATTAAATACTACAATAACATATAGAATTATTATATCTATTATATATATATAATTTTTTTATTTTCTGATTCGTATGAATCGCACCACGTTTTTTTTTTTTTTTTTTAACAACGTATAAGACATTTTAACATGTGTGAAAAATAGAATTAAAATAGAGAGAAGAGATGATATAGAGTCTTGGGCTGCCTCCCAAGGAGCGCTCGTTTTAGGTCATTAGCTTGATCGTCGTTGGCTAAGTTTCACTTGGAGGTTCGGAGAAGTAGAAACTAGCCACTTTCGCTATGTCTTCATTGGCTATATAATGCTTTAGTCTTTGCCCATTGACCTTGAAAGGCTCCGAATCCTTATCACAAATATCAATGGCACCAAAAGGGTAAACCTTTACCACGCGAAACGGGCCAGACCATCGCGACCTCAACTTGCCAGGGAAAAGTCTCAATCGTGAATTGAATAGAAGTACCAAGTCGCCTTCCTTGAATTCTCTCCTTGAAATTCTCCTGTCATGCAAAAGTTTTGTTTTTTCTTTATAGAATTTAGCATTTTCATAGGAGTTTAGGCGTACCTCATCCAATTCGTGCAAGTCTAATATTCGCTTTTCACCAGCTTTTAACAAATCCATGTTGATGGCACGAGTTGCCCAGTATGCCTTGTGCTCGATTTCAACTGGCAAATGACACGGCTTGCCATAGACTAGCTTGAAGGGACTCATGCCAATGGGTGTCTTGAAGGCGGTTCGATAGGCCCAAAGTGCATCATCAAGTTTGCTGGCCCAGTCCTTGCGCGAACGAGCCACCGTCTTCTCCAAGATGCTTTTGATTTCCCTATTGGACACTTCAACTTGCCCACTTGTTTGAGGGTGATAGGCTGTGGCCACCTTGTGAATGACACCATGTTTCTTCAAAAGGCCATCAAAGTAACGGTTGATGAAATGCTTGCCACCATCGCTTATCACCGCCCTTGGCACACCAAATCGTGGGAAGATAATCTTAGAGAAAAGACGGATGACTGAGCTTGAATCTGCCGCCTTGCATGCAATTGCTTCCACCCATTTTGAGACATAATCAACAGCTACCAGAATATACTCAAATCCATGTGAACTTGGAAATGGCCCCATGAAATCCACGCCCCATACATCAAAAATTTCAACTTCAAGAATAGGGTTAAGAGGCATTTCATTCCTTTTGGAAATGTTGCCCGTTCTTTGACATTGATCACAAGAAGAAACGAAAGAATGAGCATCTTTGAAAAGAGAAGGCCAGTAAAAACCTGATTGGAGCACTTTGGCTGCTGTTTTTGAAAATGACGCGTGGCCCCCATAGGCAGAGGAGTGGCAGCTTGCAAGAATAGCTTTAACTTCGTCGTGTGGCACACACCTCCTAAAAATGTTGTCGATTCCAAGTTTGAAAAGGTATGGCTCCTCCCAAAAGTAGTACTTCGAGTCTGATTTCAACTTCTTTCTCTGCTGGGAAGTCATGTCAGAGGGTAAGTAGCCACTCGCCAGAAAGTTAGCCAGATCTGCATACCAAGGCTCTTCTGCCTTCTGTTTTTCTCCCAATTTTCGGTCCGAAATTTTAAAATTTCGGTCCGAAATTTCTGCTACAGACGCGATCTCAGCCATCACATCTTCAAATTTTGCCCCCAAAATTTCCTGCACAGAGAACAATTTTTCGTCAGGAAAAGAGTCGTTTATAGGCATTTCAGTTTCTTGATCTTTATTTGAGTGTAAGCGAGAGAGATGATCAGCGACTGAATTTTCAGAGCCTCTTTTATCCTTGATTTCAAGGTCAAATTCTTGCAAAAGTAGCACCCAACGAATCAGCCTAGGCTTGGCATCCTTTTTGCTGAGGAGGTAGCGAATTGCTGCATGGTCTGTGTACACGATCACCTTGGAACCAACGAGATAGGATCTGAACTTGTCAAGCGCGAAGACGATGGCAAGAAGTTCCTTCTCCGTGGTCGTGTAGTTGACTTGGGCAGGGTCCAGCACCTTGCTAGCATAGTAAATAGCCACTGGCCTCTTGTCTTTGCGTTGCCCAAGAACCGCTCCAACTGCATAATCGCTCGCGTCACACATAAGCTCGAATGGTTGGCTCCAATCAGGTGGTTGTAAGATAGGGGCCGAGATTAAGGCTTCCTTTAACCTACAAAAAGCATCAAGACATTCATCAGTTACAATAAATTCATTGTCTTTAATCAAGAGGTTTGTTAGAGGTTTAGCAATTTTAGAAAAATCTTTGATAAATCGACGATAGAATCCAGCGTGTCCCAAGAAACTCCGAACGTCCTTCACACTCTTCGGCATGTCAAGCCTTTCTATCACCTCAATCTTAGCCCTGTCAACTTCTATGCCCCTTGATGTGACCACATGTCCAAGCACGACTCCTTGTTGCACCATGAAATGACACTTTTCCCAATTCAAAACCAAGTTAACTTCTTCACATCTCTGCAAGATTTTAGAAAGATTAGCTAAGCACGAATCAAAGCAAGTGCCATAAACAGAGAAATCATCCATAAATACCTCCATTTCTTTTTCAATAAAATCCGAAAAAATGGCCATCATGGCCCTTTGAAAGGTTGCAGGTGCATTACAAAGACCAAAAGGCATACGCCTATATGCATAAGTACCATAGGGACAGGTAAAAGTGGTTTTTTCTTGGTCATTTGGATGGATAGGGATTTGAAAGAAACCAGAATAACCATCTAAATAACAAAAGTAAGAATGATTAGCAAGTCTTTCAAGCAATTGGTCAACAAATGGAAGTGGAAAATGATCCTTTCGCGTAGCGGTGTTGAGTTTGCGATAGTCGATACACATCCTCCATCCAGTCACCATTCTTGTCTGAATCATCTCATCTTTTTCGTTCTTCACCACTGTTGTTCCTCCCTTCTTGGGCACTACATGCACTGGGCTCACCCATTTGCTATCTGAGATTGGATAAATAATGCCTGCATCAAGGAGTTTGAGGATTTCCTTCTTGACCACCTCCTTGAGATTAGGGTTGAGTCGCCTCTGCCCTTCAATGGATGGTTTGTGGCCCTCCTCCAAGAGGATCCTATGAGTGCAAATTGAGGGATCGATACCCTTTAAATCATCAATAGAGTAGCCAATTGCACCTTTGTGGGCGCGAAGTTCCACCAAAAGTCTCTCTGTTTGATCTGCATCCAATCCAGAATTAACAATAACAGGAAATTTTTGATCTGGATCGAGAAATTCATACCTGAGAGTGGCTGGAAGAGGTTTTAATTCGATCTGGGGTGCTAAATTTCGGTCCGAAATTTTGGATTTCGGTCCGAAATTTTCGGTATCTGCTGAGTTGACTTCCTCTGGCAGGGCAATTTCGTCAGTTTCCTGATCGCCTTCAAACTCCTCCATGCTCTCCTGTACTCCAATGGATTCCTGCACATCAGAAAGAAAATTTTGATACAGGATTAGAGCATTTTCATATTGGTCCTCAAGAGATTTTTCAACAATTGGCTCGGTTTCCTCAATCATGCAACAATGGTGGTTATTGGCGCTAGGGTATTTCATGGCATGCTTGATGGAGAAGCGAAGCGTCTCTCCTCCCACTCTAACCAAGATCGTGCCTTCTCTGGCATCCATCATCACCCCTGCGGTACTCAAAAAGGGACGCCCCAAAATGATTGGAACCTCTCTGTCTTCTTCCATGTCCATCACCACAAAGTCGCCTGGAACAAGGAATTTTCCAACTTGCACTGGAATGTCTTTGATTTCACCCATGGGCAAACGCTTTGATGAGTCAGCAAGCTGAATTGTGATGTTTGTGGGCAACAATTCACCAAATCCTATCCTCTCAAAAACTGACTTGGGCATCAGGCTTACACTTGCCCCCATATCACACAGTGCTTGTTTGATGAACTCCTTTCCAATAAGACAAGGCAAAACAAACTTCCCTGGATCCCCTAGTTTAGGTGGCATTTTTCTTTTTAGGGCCTCACTGCTCATCCTTGTCAGAACTATCGCCTTCAATTCTTCTAGGGATCTCTTTCCAGTGCACAATTCCTTGAGAAATTTGGCATAAATGGGTACCCTAGTGAACACATCAGAGAAGGGGATGGTGATATGGACCTCCTTTAGCATCTCCCAAAATCGCATGAACTGGATATCCTCTTTTTCTTTAGCCAACTTTCTAGGAAATGGTACAGGGGGCTGGTAAGAAGGCTCTGGGACTGCATTTACTCCCTTTTTCTTCTCTGGAGGGCCTTTTTCACCTTCTGGGCCAGAAATTTCGGACCGAAAATTCTGAATTTCGGACCGAAATTCTGGCTCAATTGGGTGGTGTTGCTCTGTCTGCGCGCCGAACTGAGCTCCAGTTGTGTTGGTTGAGTCCAGGAGAGGTGGGGAAGGTAGGGCTCGTTCCAAACATGGCCCTTTCGTCTCCTTGACCTCCCTGCCCTTGCTGTTTGGTGGCTCGTCCGCCTCAAATGGCATTGGCGGGTCCATGTATTGCGTGCCACTCCTCAATGTGTGCAAAGCTTTGCACTGGGCGTTAGGATTCACCTCTGTTTGGCTCGGTAGCTTCCCTTGCTGCCTCGAAAAGTGTGATTCCATCATTTGTTCCAACCTGTTCAAAGTTCCAGCGTTAGTTTTCAGTTCCTCAGTCAACATTTGATTAAATTTACCCTGTTCATGCATAAAGCTTTGGACAACTGGTGGTACACCCTCTCTATTGTAAACAGATTTTCTTGGAAAAGGTTGGTCACGACCGTTGTTGTTAAATTGGGTATTTTTATACAAAGTTGGTTGGTTGGTGTTTTTGTACTGGTTCCTTGGCACAAAAGGTCTATCTTCATTGTTGTGATAATTAGGGTGATTCATGTCTGCCCAATTGGCTTGTTCTCGATCACTCAAAGAGTAACTGCGACTAAAGATGTGTCCAGGAAAGTAAGAAGGTTCGCTGTTAAGCGAGTTGACTTGATGCCCATCGCCGCCTCCTCGCGCAAGTGGACAATCAATGGAATTGTGCCCTTCTTCGCCGCATGCTCCACAAGTGTTGGAATTGAGGTGGGTGCCTTGAAGTGACTGATATGCCGCTAATTCCGCTTCGAGCTCGGCAATCCTCGAGTCTCTTGTTGTGATCTCATTCACTTGGTGCTTGCTAGACGGGCGGCGGTTGTTGGGAATCGGATACCACTCGTAATTCCTAGCACATTCATCAATTTTGTCTCGTGCCTGTGCTGCATCCAGTCGCTTAAATGCGCCACCTGAAAGAGAATCAAGGTTAATTTTAATGTTGTCATATAGACCACTGTGAAAAGCCTTAATCACCATCCAATCTTGGATACCATGGTGTGGACAAGAGTTTTCTAAGTCCCTAAAACGTTCCCATGCATCTCTCATTGACTCATTGTCCTTTTGGTGAAAATTATTGATTTCCTTCCTAATTGTGTCAGCCCTGTCGGCAGAGAAATACCTATCAAGGAAGGCTTGTGCCATTTGGTCCCAACTCCTAATAGACCCTCTTTTTAAGGTTTTGTACCATTTGATGGCTCGGTCCTTAAGAGTAAACCTAAACAACAAAAGTCTAATGGCCTGTTGGGATACACCATTAATTTTAACCAAACGTGTGCAATCAAGAAAAGTTTGTAAGTGAGCGTGTGGGTCCTCTTTGTCATCTCCGTAGAACGGATTCTGTTGCACAAGTGCTACATGGTTGGCGGTGATTATCATGTTGTTGGCTTCAATCCCTGGAATCACCACAGGGCCACCCACGTGGCTGGCTTTTGGAGCTGCAATGTCCATGAGAGATCTGTTCTGCCCCCCTTGCTCCTCTCCATCTGAATTTCCATGAACACTTTCGTCATCCTGCTCCCATCGCCGCCTTTCATCTTCTAGTGCTCGCCTTTGAGTCTCAACATTGGCGCGATCGGTTGCAAGTCTGGCCTCCCTTTGTTCGAGCTGAAGTCTCAGGTTCTCCAGCCGCTGGGCCTCTGCTTCAACGTTGACTGGGCCCTGATTGGCTGCCATCTCGCCCGCTGTTTCAGTCACCACCTCAAAATTTCGGTCCGAAATTTGGAAATTTCGGTCCGAAATCTGTACTGTCTCGGATGTTGATTGAGCTACGGAGTGGGCCTGGCTCGAGGTTGCTTGGTCCGAAAGTTCTGGGTCTGAGTCAAGTCCCCTGGTGAAGTACTTGCGCACAATTGCGGGCTTTGACTTGCCTTTCTTTGGTTTCCCGGCCAGTTCTCAACCTGAAAGTAAGAAGATTAACAACGAAAAGATTAAATAAAAAAAGAAAAAAAATCTAGTCTCTTAATACTAAAATAAGTACTCGATATCAATACCGTCCCCGGCAACGGCGCCAATTTGATAAGGAAATTAAAACCTAGGTCAAATGAATTTATAACCTTGTTCTACCTTACTAATCGTTCTGGTAAAGCTAAGGGTCGAACCCAAAGGACGGTAAAAAATGAGTACCGGACTTAGTTTTTCTTAAAAGCTAGACAAATAAAAATTGTGAGGATTTAATTTAAAGGAAACAACTAAGTAACAATTGAAAACTAATAAAATAATTATAAAATATTTTTGGGTTGATTTTTCTGTTTTAAAATGTCCAAATGAATGCAAGAGATGTCCTAGGGGTTTAGTGTTCAAGTAATTTGGCTCTAAAGCACCTAAGTCTTCGATTATGGTCTAGACAGAGGCAAATTTCGGTCCGAAATATAAGGATTTCGGTCCGAAATTCTTAGTACCTTGGACTGAAATTGCTTTAGAATGAATATTTCGACTTGATATCTCTAGACGATGTTATGTAAAGGGTACTTAACAACCAGACCTAAGTTATAATCTCAGTTTTCACGATTTCGATTTTAACTTGGTCTGGAACTTGGTTTTCGCCTCGTAAACAATCAACGTGTACTTTCGTCCTAAGCTGATTGTTTAAGTGAGTTAAGTCAGGGTTCTAGAAATATTTAGGGTCCTGTCAGATCGATAAAAGATGCACCTATCAGTCGCATCTAACCTCCTCTTTCGAGCGTTGGTTTATTTCATGTACTTAACAATTCAATTAATTGATTTTGACTAATGTCCTAACGGTGCTGCAGACATCAATAGGTAGACAATAAAACAATTAATCAAACTAACTAAGCAAGAGATCAATCTCAACAAAACTCATCACATAACATAGCATAAATGATCAAGTCATAATATTTCACCAAATTTATCTACTAACTATCCCTAGAACATCATAATAAAGTCTAGCCTAACATGTTTATAACTAAAACAATAAATATCATGTAAATAAGTACGATACAAGCCATGAAACAACGAAGCATAAGCATAAAAGAGTAAACCGAAATATCCGATGCGAATATCGCTGTCTCAGGGCTAAGGAATCGATGAGAGAAACTCTGGACGTGCTGCCGCCTTGTCCAACTTCTGACCTAATCCCCAATCCCGTGAAAAGAGCCAAGAACACAAGTGCAAATTATGGAAAATATTCTAGAGCGAATAATGGATGCTTTCTGGTCAAGAAAAACGCATATAAATACCCTAGAAAAATCCCAGAGGCGGCCAGGGCAAGAGAGAAGTTTCCTTCCTTTCGAGTTGCCATAAGAAAACTTTCCATACATGGAATTTCGGACCGAAATTTCAGAATTTCGGACCGAAATTCTGCTGGTCTGGGCCGAAAGGTGGAGTCTGAGCATTCATGTGAGATCCAGGCTTGGCATGGTGCTTGTAGGCCTTCTCTAGTCCATTTCATGCGTCTGTGGGCCAGGAATGAGACGTCTGGCAGTGACCTAAGCTCCAATTCGTCTTGTTTGCGTGTCTAGTCTTCAATCTTCACGAGAATTCTACAAAAGAACAAAGAAGCGGCGGCAGTACCAAATATCCTGAAAATCACAGTTAATTATGAGACAATTTATATTGGTTTGAGTGTTATTTTGGTGCTAAGTATGGTCAAAATATGCATATAAAAATGAGATATCAAAACTCCTCCCTTTTGAGCTCCAACCAGTTAGACCTTACTCTCACTTGTGTTTGAGCATTATTTTAGCAAAATCATTGAGATTAGAGTGTGCAAAACCAATCCACTAGTGTTAATTGCTAGATTTGTTGAGTGATTTGGTTAGAGCCTCAATCCTTTGAGTGTTTGAGATTGTTTAATCGAGTTAGGCCAATCCACCTTGAGAGTGTTTGTAACAAGGTGATTTGGTTCGAATTTGTAGTCCCGTTCGTGTGGAATTGAACGGAGCGCGCCCATTTCGAGGTTGCGAAACTCCCGGAGACGTACGACTAAGGCTAGCACTTCCTAGCGGGTCGGAACTCCGTAATACATCGCGTGTCACTTCTTCTCTTCTCTCTTTACCTTTCTTGAATTGTGAATTGCTTGTGCTTTGTTTGCTTTTGTTAGAACAACTTTGAATTGAACCAAATATTGACCATACCGGTTTAGAAATTTGTTTTTGTGCCTATTCACCCCCCTCTAGGCCTTTAAATTAGGGACAACAGAAACAAATTTCACTAAATAGGAAATCTACTTTTGTTCAGAAGTATTAAGTATCAAATTATATCAAAATGAAAAATGAAAACAAAATATAATATAATTGAAGGAAAAACATAAATGACACGAAAATTCTAGCCATAAATCCAACGCCTCCAAAAGTTGCTGATCAATAAGCGTCCCCGAACGTTTTTCTTTGTTCAAGAATATTCTTCTGTTCTTTCTTTGATATAATACAGTCCAGCATCGACTCGTACAAGGGACATTCATTTTGTAATCAAAATCTTACCCCTAACGCGCACAATTATTAATTATATGTACATCTTCGATGTTGCTGGCTGCAGGATTAATATAAATCAAATTGGTCCTATATATCAGTCATACTATTCCTCAATCAGAGCTGATAACCATCATCCACAAAAAAACCATCCGCGTCATCCAACCCTTCCTTCCCCTCTATTTTTCGCTTTTTTTCCGCGTTTCTGGGTGAGCGCCTCTCCCTCGCGCCTTTCCTCCCTCGCGCCTTTCCTCCTTAACGCTTCTTCCTTCCTCGCCAACGCCCTTCCTTCCGTCCCTCCCTCATTCCTGGCGATCTATTTCCCCTTCCTCTCCCTCACACTTTATCCTGTCTTCTTAAACTGAACATATATGACAACTAATTGAACATAAATAGTAAATAAATTGAACAGATGTAACAAGCAATATAGACTCAATACTAAAAAATAAAAATGAGTAAATAAACTGATCATGATTGCCAAATAAATTGAACAGTTATAACAAATAAATTGAACAGATGTTACAAACATATTGACTTGTATAAAAAAATAAACAGTGAACATAAAATGAACAAATATAATAACTAATTAAACAGTTATATCAAATAAACTGAACAAATGTAACAAACAATGTGCACTCATACAAAAAATAAAAGTGAGCAAATAAACTGAACAGAAATGACAATTAAATTGAACATAAATAGCAAATAAACTGAACAGTTGTAACAAAAATGTGGACTTATACAAAAAGTAAAAGTGAGCAAATAAACTGAACAGAAATGGCAATTAAATTGAACATAAATAGCAACTAAACTAAACACATGTAATAAAAATGTGAATTCATACAAAAAGTAAAAGTGAGCAAATAAACTGAACAGAAATGATAATTAAAATGAACAGTTATATCAAATAAACTTAACAGATGTAAACAAAAAAAATCAATAGAGAGAAAAATAGATGGAGCAGAAAAGAAAGGAGAAGGGAAGGGAACGAAAGGAAAGGAAAATGGAGAAAGGAGGAGCAAAAGAAGGGAGGGAAACTCAAGAAGGAAAAAGGAGAAGTGAGGGGGAAGCCGTACCTGGCGGAGGGAAGGAAGGGGAAGCGGATCGCTGGTAAGGGAGGAGCGGAGGGAAGGAGGGGAAGCGCACTCAAATCGCTGGTAAGGGAGGAGCGGAGGGAAGGAGGGGAAGCGCACTCGAATCGCTCTAAAATCGCTCGGATTAGAATCGAAGCGCCAGAAGTCGCTCGGGATGACAGTAATGACAATTAGATGGATGGTAAGTAGTAATTACCATTCCTCAATAATGTTTATCAATAGAATCGGATCTGAATTGTCAGGATTAATTATGTATGTATGTATTGATTCACGCCATCCAGCTTATTGGTGGCTTTGGAATATTCCCTAATACTTTATTATTCAATTATATGTTTTAATGGAGTTTTGATTTTCTGTCCTTGGTTTTTGTCGTTCTCTATAGCGAGTCACTGATATCACACATGCCTGGTTATTCAATTATCATAACATGGTCGTCATTACTCATTAATAGATAGTTTAGGGTTTTAACAAAATATAATTAATTAAAATAATTGGATCATATTTCGATTCTGTCCAAACTATTATTAATTATAACTTCACGTCAATGAGGTAAATATTGCATTTTTTATTCAGTTTATAGCTGTTCGAATGAATCAACAAATTGTTGTGTAAAAATATAGACGAAGTAAAAGTAAAGCAAATATCAGTTTTTGTATATATGTCCTACATAGAGAGGCATGGTTTTGTATCATTTTTTTTTTACCACAAGGTTTGAACTAATTGTAGGGAATTACTTTAGACAACTTCGTCTGTATCGGAATCTGGGATTTCTATTATTCTGATTTTTAGCGATTTTCCAATTAAAATAATGATTATTTCTATAATTAAAATAGTTTAATTAGTAATTAATTAAAAAAATAGATAAGTTATTGTAAAAATAATAATAAAATATTAAAAATGAGAAAAAAGTAAGAAAATTATTATATGTAATCCAATTTTTTCAAAATATTTTTACATTTAATAATTAAGATTATGATAATTAAATATTAGAAAAATAAAAGAAAATTTTAAAAAAATGATAGAATTATTTTTCAATGTAGGAAAAATTGTTCAAAAGAAACTTGAAGCAGTTCCACTTGAGGTTAGTTTTTTTTTATATTTATATTTACTTATTTTATTATTTTTTAAATAGTTAATTGATAGTAAAATAGAGTAATTATTGCTTAAATAATTCAAAAATAGTAAAAAATACAGAAAATAGTAATAATTACTAAATGATAAATTATAGAAATTTAATAATTACTAAATAGATTAATTTTGTTGTAATTATTCAAACAAGCATTTCTATTCATTTTAGTAATTATTTATATTTTTCTGTATTATCACTATTTTTTACAATAAAACATTTTTACTGCTTGTTTGAATAATTGCAACAAAAATTACTCTATTTAGTAATTGTTACATTTCTATAAAAAAAATTGGATTATTACCCAATCATTAATAAGTAACAAAATTCACATATATTTGATGATAAACCAGACATACAAAACAAAACCTATAGCATTCTAGTTTGAAAAATTAGCATTACAAGAATTGCATACACAAATACTAGAAGGACAATGTTCTCCAGATTTCTGCCTTTTTTTTAAAAAAAAAAAATCTAGATTCCAGATGATGATAATGCACCAGTTTGGTTGAAAGGTTTATGATCCATATAAAAATCATATACTATCCTAATAATTACTTTTGGAATTCTTAATTGCTACCCTTTATTCGATAACCTCATTGTCAAGTTCATAATATTTTACAGAAAATCTCTTGAATTTAAAACACTTCCAGCATACCTCCAAAGATCATGTGCTCAGATGAGAAATTACCTTGCAGTGGCACTTCACCCTGATTTTTTTTTCATGTTATTTAAAATACAAGTAGGAAATTATATGGCATGTTTTTGCCAAAAAAAAAAAAAAAAATCCAAGGGAACTGGAAACCTACACAAGAACCAACATTGCGGCCCCAAGAATCACCGAGATATAAAAGGTCACCAGTCACCACTACAGAGAAGTGTGTCGTGAAAAGCAGAGCCGTTTAATACTCTAACCACATCTCTCCCTCTTCCATATTTGGAATCCTTATCCGGTGCAGCGCAACACACTTTAATAGCGCAGTATCGAGCCGTTCGATTTAATCGGAATAGTTAAATTTTTAGAAAAATTGGTTCCATACCACCTCAAAATTTTAAAATTAGAAAAATTCCACCCTTAAACTACTTAGAAAAATGCCATTCCAAACACATTTTATTTAGAAAATTGCCGCAATTTCTATACAAATCTTTCTCAAATTTCGTATTGACCGTAATACCCTTATTACCACCCTCTTAAATTTTCATCTTCACCTCTTATCGTTATAGAGCCAAACTCAGACCTTGGATCTTCGATACTCTCCTCTACTGTCTTTGACTCTTCGTGCTCTCGTCTCTCAATGCACTCACCCTAAACCTATCTACGAGTCTTTTTTTTTCTCTCAATCTCTCTTTTCTAAAACTTAGCAATGAAAGTCATCTCTCTCTCCGATCAGACTCGACTCCTTATTGCTACGGGACAATCTTTAATTTCCGATCAGATAGAAAGACGCTCTATCCCAAATCTTTTTAAATACGTAGGTCTCTCTCAATTTTACGCTTATTTATTGTTAATGATCTGTTAATTTCTCTTAACTTTCCATTATTATAAAAAAAATACTAGTATAAATACTGTTAATTTGTCTAAAGAAAAAAAGAACACATGGTCTGATTTTGATGTCAATTTGTTCTTATTTTGCTATTATATACTTTTACGATGTGCTCTCAATTATGGCCTTAATTTGCTTTATATGCCTATCTTGTTTGCACAATTGATAAAGATGATACGTCTTATCTAAACATGTTGTAAAAAATTGGCAAGTATCGAGAAAGTAATTGTGTATGTTGTAGCTACCTTATGATGAATTTTTATTTTATTTGGTACACTTAATTATAGGGCATTGGATTCAATATTGTTCATTATTTGTTAATTTGATTTAGATCTTTCAAGGATAGTAAAGGTGAAAGCTGAGTAAACTAAGTATACTGGTAAATGTGCGAAATGTAAAATCAAATGTATTATTGATTGTAATTGTGTGTTTACAAAAGCTAAGTGTCCCCAACATTTGTACACAAACTGTCATTAATCAATATTCTAACACCCTCTTCGATTAATCTTTTAAAATCTTCGATTTGTTTTTTAAGTTTCGACTCTCATTGCTAGATTTAAGAAAGAGAGACCGAAAGAAAAGAGGTAAGGCTCGTAAATAGGTTAAGGATGAGAGCATTGAGAGACGAGAGGCACAAAGACAGTGGAGAAGAGTACGACAGATTCAGGGTCTGAATAAGGTTCTGTAATGAGCAAGAGGTGAAGGTGAAGCCTGAAGATGATGGTAATAAAGGCATTATCGTCATTACGAAATTTGAGAAAGATTTGTAAAAAATTGTGGCAATTTTCTAAATAAAATGTGTTTGGAGTGACATTTTTTTAAGGAGTGATCTTAGAGTGGCATTCTTCTAATTTTAAAATTTTTAGGTTACATGAAGCTAATTTTTCCTATTCACGAGACACCCATCATAAATCGGACGGTATGAAACAGAATCGGAATCCCGGATTCCGAATTCCGATATCGCAATATTATTCATAAAATTCAGATTTTTTTTCATTTATTATTATAATATTATATTAATATAATAATATTTCTAAATTTTTCGGAAGCAGTTCGAAGCAAACTAGCATCAGCATAGGTTTATCGGGTCGGGTACTTGCGGGTACCATTATTATTTATCCACAACAATCCAAGCACTGCAATTATCTACTGTACAATTCGATACGGTACAAAAACTCATTTCTCCCATGGCTGTTTCTTCTTCCTTCTCTCCTTTCCCTTCCCTTCTCTATCCATCCTCTACACATTCACCTCTCTCTCTCCCTCTCAAATTCCTCCCTTCTTCCAAACCCCACCTTCTCCGCTCCCGTATAAAGGCTCTCCAACGATGGCGAGAGTACGAGGATGCAGTGAGGGACAAGGACCTCGCTCGTGCTCTCCGATTCCTCCAATCAACCCAGTCCTCTTCCATCGATTCTTCCTCCGATTCGAATTCGAAGATGAATTTGAACTCAGGTTTCAGTACGTGGGATTGGGATAGGCCGGAGAGGGATTGGGAGATTCTGGATACTTGCTTGAATGCTGATGATATGAGGCTTGTTGGTAGTGCTTATGGGTTTCTCCAGGATCGGGGTTTCTTGAGCAATTTCGGAAAGTGCAGGGATATAGGTAATCGGTTTGAAGAATGAATTTGAATTTTGCATGTTTAGGTTTGATCTTCCCAGTTAATTTCTGCAACAGTATGTAAATTAAGCTAAATTAAGTAACAAAACATGTAAATTGCAAAGAAAAAAGGGAAAAAAAATTGAGTTCAACTGTAACACTGGAACTGAATACCAGTTAATGTAGCCTTTTACAATTGTTTTGTTTATTTTTAAAAAAATTTCCCTGAAAAGATATTGAATTTTCTCTCCCCAAAAACCAGCCATGTCCTCTTCAGCCTGTTATTTTTTATTTGAAATTGATACATGTGCATTCTATTTTTCTAGTTTGAAGGCTGTGTGAAGAGATGCCTGATGTTTTATTTGTTTCTATGCAGTCATTGAAGGACCAAGAGAGGTGACGCCAAAGGTCTTAAAGGAATATACTGGATTGGAAGGTGAGAGTTCGAGACTTCTCAACATGTTTATCTTACCAGATGACACATACTGGTCAAACCACCTTGGGTATCTCACTCAAGGACTATTTCTATTTTGATGTTTGGCTGATCGTGGGCAAGGGAAATATGATATAATTTGAGGGGGGTGCGGGTGGGGTTTGGATGAAGAAAAATGCAATCACAAAGATAGAAACAAAGGAAATAATGGTCAGCTAAGTTTAGATGTGTATTCCTGATGTAGCTTTGAGCCTATGACTTGTTTCAGCTTAATCATAGCCAATTATGAATCCATCGAAGAAAAAATTGTCAATAATTGCAGTTTTTCCTAGTCCTCAAAGAGACCAACTTTATTATAAAGTTTATCAGTTGATGAAGTGCACGAGCATGTAACCAAACAGTTGAAACTGAGATCCTCTTTTCATCTCTAACCAGTTTTTTAATTAAATTTTCTAACCTTTTTTCAGCTATTAAGCTTGCACCAAAGAAGTGGGGGATGTCAGGAGCCTCTCAGCTTGCTTTAATTGCATTCCTTGGAGGTGCCTCATTCTTGGTTTCTCAAGGCATCGAAATCCGACCAAACTTGGCAGCTATTCTAGCACTCGCAACTGCTGATGCAATTTTTCTTGGGGGCACATGCCTCGCTCAAATCTCTTGCTTCTGGCCTCCATACAAGCGCCGTATACTTATCCATGAAGCTGGACATCTTCTTACTGGTAGATTTGACAATAGAATTTTCTGTAAATTGTTTCTGACGGCCTTATTGGTCTTTGCAAGTTTTAGTATGCTGTATAAATACTTTTTGATCTGTGGCTTGTATGCTGGATAAATACCTTTTGATCTGTGGGTCGTTACATGTTGCTGTGTTATACTTTTTTCTGTAAATACAAATAAGCTTTATTTAAGTTCATATAGATGTGACTGAGCCTCAGTTAGCCTTTGATTATGCAATTGAGCCTAATTGGGCTCAGTTGTGTAACTAAACCTCAATTTAAAGAAATTCAAATAAACTCTAATATACGATGGTACAAAGAAGTACATTTTTTTGGTGAATAATTAAAGCCTGTAGTTAGGACAGTGTTGATCCTTGGTCTTTCCTGACAATTGACCAGAAAGCTAAATTTATTTTCAGCTTATCTAATGGGTTGCCCAATAAGAGGAGTTATTTTAGATCCTTTTGTGGCTTTGCAAATGGGCATCCAAGGGCAGGTGCTCTCTCTCTCTCTCTCACACACACACAGAGCCACACACACACACACTCTGTGTGCAAGTGTACAGGCTAAGTGTAACTTATGTCAAAATTTGTTCTCTTTTTATTCTATATCCATAGGCAGGAACTCAATTTTGGGATGAGAATATGGAAAGTGAACTTGCTGAGGGTCGTCTGAGCAGCACTGCATTTGACAGGTAAAGCTGACAGTGGTTATTTATTGTTGAAAGATTTATTATCAAGACAGAGGTATGGACAGGTTGAGCTTTGTACAAAATGACAGTGGATTAGTGGTTCGTAAGTTTTATCTTTGTATGTTTTGCAGACATGCCAAATCTGAGATGATTCTTTTGTAGTGGTTCTGGTATTGTCTGGTTTTCCCAGGTCTAGTGCAGACACTATCAAGGACAAGTCCAAATGTGTATCTTGCAAATTTTTCACATTTTGAGTTTTTTTGGCAAATGAAAGACTAAATTTCCATAAAACTGAAATTAATATAGCTGAAACCTTTATGAATTCTTTTTTTGGCTTTCTTAAGTAATCAAGTAGTTATCATTAAAAAAAAGTAATCAAAGTTTATGAGCGAGTTCATTCAAACAAATATAGCTGAAACCGTTTATGGACCAGTTGATACAGCAGCCTTTTGAAATTTTGATTGATGAGTTTTGTCAATGCCTAACAAGAAGGCCCAGATTTACTTCAAACTATATTCCTTTCAATCCTGTGGATATATGCTTGTTAGTTATTTCTATTTATGTCTTACTACTTTTGGTTGGTATGTGTTGCAGATACTGCATGGTGCTTTTTGCTGGAATAGCGGCTGAGGCATTAGTCTATGGTGAAGCTGAAGGTGGAGAAAATGACGAGAACTTGTTCAGGAGTTTGTGTGTTCTTCTCAGACCTCCTTTATCTGTACCAGAGGTCAGACTTATTCCTCGTCACTTTTTTTTTGTGTCATTTGTTTATATGTTTACCACAATGATTCTCAAGTTTTCAGATACCAAAATTTGGGTTCTGTTAATGCATTTGAATTTGTTGGCATAATTTCTCTCCCCTGCCCCACCCCACTTTCTGTGCATCTTAATTTTTTTTTTTTCACTTTTCTTTCATAACTATGTCTTTTGTTTTTTATAACCATAGTAGCTTGTGGATTTTTCTTGGCTTATTATTGCTCAGTTGTTTTGAGTTCCAGTTTTTTCATGTACTTAACACTACTTCTGTACATGATAGCTTCATTGACTGCTACCACGTTCTATACATGATAGTTCTAGTATTTAACTATTTGGCTTGTGATTCTAGCAGAGGTGGAGCTATATAGGGCCAGTGGAGGCATTTGCCGCCTCCTGGCCCATGAAAATTGAAAAAATATAGATCTATTATACTATTTTTTTGGGAAATAAATTACAAAATCCGCTAGTTTTTTAAAATAACTGTCGAAAATACACGATACCTTGATATTTTTCCCTACCCTGTGATGTTTTATGGCTTTACTCCTGAATAAACATGAAATTTGAGAAATACTGTGCCCTAGGCCCCCATAAGTTTTAGACATAAAGCAGTAAATAGTAGCCTTAATCCTTGAAGCTGTGAAACAAAATTCCTAAAATCAGTGTCTAGTCAGGATTTTGGATTAAAAATTGCTTGAGATGTCCATGTGTTAAATTTTATTTTGCTTTTAAACCAGATGGCAAACCGGGCTCGGTGGTCAGTGATGCAATCATACAACCTTCTCAAATGGCACAAACGTGCCCACACGGCTGCAGTAAAGGCACTTGAAGCTGGACATAGCCTCAGTGTTGTCATTAGGAGAATTGAAGAATCTCTGTCCTCCGGTGTATAATTTTGTAAATAGAAAAGTATTCTCTGCTCACTAAAGTTTAGTTGGATTGGATCCGGAACTAACCCATCGGCCAGATAGAGAAGTTCACTAAACATTTAATTAGATTGTGACAAAGGATATGCTGACAGGGATTATCACCTCAAGAGGTGCTTGGGAAAATTTATTAGAATTTAGCAGATAGGGAAGGGAGTACAATAAATCATATTGAAGCAGGAACAATAGGTTCCTGGAGGACTACCTTAATGTATATTCGGTGTGGCCTTTTGATAGGATAATCTTATGCTCCATGGCGCAGAGTTTCAATCGTCATTTATGTAATTATTTTCCTTCAAATTTGTTCAAAATGTTTAAAGGTTTACTATATATTTTTCGGTCAAATGTTCTCTTCATGTCAGTAAGGGAATGCTTTCTTTGATCTAGCGTCCTTTTGTATTACATGAATGTGCTTTAACCTTGCACGTATTTATGCATTTAAACCATGCTATTAGATTTGATCTTTATTGGCTCAGAGGACTTTTTCCCGGTGTTTTCAAAACTGAATCAGCACCTCTACCAGCCAGTGGCCGAAATATAATATTTTTTTGGTATTTTCTGAAATTTTCCAGTATTTTCTCTCACAATACCGGATATTTCCGTTCCGGCCACTATTTGGTTTTTGGTACCGTTTTCAAAACACTGCTTTTTCCCATCTGACCCGATAAGCCGAGCCATATAAGGTAGCACTCATTCACTAATATACATGGTTTACTTTTAGACTACTTTCTTGTTTCCTTTTTTACTTTTCTGTAAACAAAATATTGTCGTTAATATTTGTAAGCCGTTTTGATAAACAAGAAGACAACTTCTGATAATCTCTATTTTAAAATTAAATATAAATATATAATTTCCCTGACCCGAAAAACTATACAAGTGTTCAAACAAAATTTATTGGTTTTGAACTATATTCTCATTTCATCTCAAAAATCTCAAATTAATTAAAAATAACTTGGAAAAAAAAAAGTTAATTTAAGGAATGACAGGGCCGCATGAACGCGTACCCAGACCTGGTTTATAGGCTCCCCACTTGAGACGCGTACTTCGAAGAATTGCCGTGCAAATTGTAACTAGGCATGATGTCTTAGTTTCGCTATGTTCTTTTATATGATATAATAATTTACCATAATTTTTAAATATATTTATTTATTAAATAAATTAGATAATGATTGGTACGAATATTTTAAATATATTTAACAAATAAAAACGATTTTTAATTATAGAAAATGCAAAAAAAATTAACTAAAAATAGAAAACTATAATATATAGATATCCGGGATTAACTAAAAGCTGTCAAAAATAAAAAATGTAAAAAATCGGTAAAAAATAGGAAATAATTTCACGGGTTTAAATATATAAAAATATAGATGTGATAGTGTCAAAACAAACTTGTTGATGTTGATGTGTTGTCATATTATAAATTAATATTTTATTAAAGTGTCATGTTACGTTAAGCGAAAGAATTAGCCAATACAACATATATCATCGCACAATACATCTGATAAGATGTGTTGACACAATGCGATACAACACAACATGTTAAACATATGAGGTTGTGTTAGAAACTATTTTAAAATATTTCGCTAGAAAATTTAAATTAATTAGAAAATATTTTACAAAACTTTCAAAATAGTAATATGATAATTCTAAGAATTTATTTCTTACTTAATAAATTATCATAAAATTTAAATGATCGAATAAAGAAATTATAATTATGCCATTAAATTTATAATATAAACTCATTTTGATATAAAATAATTTATAAAAATATATTTAAAAATAAATTTATTGATTTTAATCACGTCACGTGTTGTGTTGATATGTATCATGTCTAGAAATTTATAATATAACACGACATATCGACATACATGTGTTATACTATTTTCATATACATATCATGTCGTGTGGTGCCAACACACATGTGTCATGTCAAGACATCTTAGATGACTCATTTTATTAAATCCTACTCCATTTTTAAAAAGAAAACAATAACAAGTGAACGACGTGTATTCTCTTTTATTTTGTTTTAGCACTTATTTTGTTTTAGTACAAGTGAAAGACAACCCAGATGATTTCTATTTTTAAATTCATTAAAAATTTATAAATTTAACAAATCATAGAAATTGTAAGTTGTGCCCGATGTCAAACAAGTCCATTTGAGCATCTAGAGAACTTATCATAACAGCTCTAGAAAATTAAAAAAACTCTATATTGTGATTTCTTCCAATTTCTTAGTAGTTTCAATCAGTTATATCGTTTGTAATCTCCTTGCATTTTGTGTTCTCTTTCTAGTGTTTTCTCAATATTTTTCTTTAGTGTTTTCTCTTTCTATATTGATATCGTTGGTAGGGCTGCAAACGCAACTCCGTTTAACCGTTGATCGTTTCGTCCTTTTAAAAACAATTAATGAAACTATTTTCTATTTTGTTTGTTAAACAAAACTGATCTCTTTCGTTTTGTTTATTTTCATTTAACTAGTTTTATATATATTTGGGGTATTTTTTAAGTATTTATAAACAAATTTTGATAAACTAGGAATACTGCAATACCAAATCGATTACTTATGTATGCAAAATAGAAAAAAGATGTATAAAAGTTAATTGTCAAAGTAGCAAATAGAACACAATTACACGTTTTGATCATTTAGAATAGGAAAACATGTATAAAAATTAATGGTTAGTTAATCGATCGCTTCGATCGTTTTGATCTTCTTTTGAAACGAAACGGTTAATGCAAATTAATTTTTGTTTCGTGTCATAAACGAAACGGTTAACGAAAAATATATTATTTCGTGATCGTTTTGTTGCGTTTGCTGCCCTAATCGTGGGGATTATATAAGCTCCTGTCCCTGAGAATTGCCTATGCTACCTAATAGGGTGGAATATGATAACCATTTCTTTAATATTTTAAGACTTGTTTTATTTAGGAGCACAGCATCCACACCACACTTATAAATACTTATCGTGTGACCCGTGCATGCAAATGTTATTTTGAACAAGTTCAATTTTCACCTTTCATGGGAATCACGCTATTAAATCACATACAAATACGTAGTTTTTTCATTTATATCAAAAGTAACGCAGTCAGTAGCGCTTTTAGTTGCCGTCTTTTCTTCGTCCGTCTGTTGACTGCATGTTTGCCTTTAACTAGTGCTTCTAGGCCTGTCAAACGTGGCCCAATGGCACGAAAAGGATCCATACCGTTTCCGTTTCGTATAATGAAACGGAATATCAATTCATTTCGTTAACCGTTTCGTTAATGAAACAACATAAAATTTCGTTTCGTAAATTGTTCCGTTTCACAAATAACACATAAAACAGTTTGAAATGAGACTGAAACAGTCGAAATGGTAGAGTTTGCTATTTCATTTACCGTTCCGTCACCTGAAACGAAACAAAAACCTGTGCCGTTAACCGTTCCGTTTCGTTTATACATAATGGCATAATGTCGAAACGGCAGCCGTTGACAGTTGACACCCCTAAGTGCTTCTTCTAGTGCTTCATGTAACGGCTCCGTTTGGATAGGTGTGGGAAGAAAGGAAGAAGGGAAGAAGTATTGGGAAGTGTGTAATTTTGTGAAGAGTTTGGATTGTTTATAATTTTTTTTCTTCCCTTCTTCCTTCTTCCTCTTTCTTCTTCTTACATTCAAACGGAGCCGTTGGGAACTTGTTTATTTATAGTTTTACTAAGTTAGGAATTTGGATGTTTCAGTTGTTTTTTGGTTAATTGGTTCCTTGAAGTCACTGGCTATGTGACTTAACTGTAAAACTCTTTTGCATCCTTTTTAATAGAATGCAGGCCTCCCTTTTGGGTGCTTTTTTCAAAATAATAACCAACTAATTATGCGCTCCTTTATGTTTGGCAAAAAGAATATGACTTCCGAAACATTTCATACGTATGCAAGGGTTTCTTCGTATATACAACAAATAAGAATTAAGAATAGGTTTTTTTTTACTTTCGTTTGTATTTTTTTAATAACTAAAAACCTATATATAATTCAAATAACAAAATAAACGTGTAAGTTGTGATTGTTGCTTGCTTAATGGCATTTTTTGTTTATTAAAAAGATTTATAGCGTGGAAAATTATAACTCAGCAATCAGATTGGTATTTACTGATCTTCGTTTCAGTTTCATTTTGACAAAAAAGTAGCAATGACAATTCAGCTCAGCAATATTCATCCGTATCGCTGATATTTACCCATATTCGTACCATAAAAAATTCAACGTAAATCTCGAACTCTTAAAGAAAATTCACATATAATGGAAACAATATAGATCCGTCTAAAAAAATATATATCTTTATTATTGAAATAATTTCAATTTTTGTTACTGATAATTATAAAATGCTTACAAAATTAAGGTATGAAAATTCATGAGGGACCAATCCAACACACCAAACACAGTTCCATATCCATGCGAATAATGATAGGCTAATCCAATACATCAAGCACGAAATAAATTAAGTCGAACTTGATCTCATGAGACCATAAACTTAATTTCTTTCTGTTTTTTTTTCTATAAACAAAAAAAACCGACGATACTTCTTTTTTTTTAAATTAAAAATACAAAGGATCTTTCACCAAAAAATTAAAGAAATATTACTGCCCAATTATATATTGGACGGCCATGTTTGATGTTTCAAATTTCAAACGATCAATTAGGTTTCCTATATTGAAAGTTTATAAAAAATCAATTTTTACATTTTGTTAATTTTTTTATATTTTAGTAAATTCATGACATAAAAAATTATAAATTGTCCAATAACAACGATTTTCTAAAATATAAAATAATATAGAATTTTTTTAAAAAAAATTAATATAGAGAAAATATTAAACTGTTTGAATCGATCCAATATTAGACTCTAGAATTTCAAAAATAATTATCATCCAAATAAAGAAAAAGGACAAAACGCAAGTCAATAAGATAAGAAAAAAGAAAAAAACAAACTTCAAATGTTATGATTTTCACAATTTTACCTAAATAATAATAATAACATTAACAGTAAAATAGTAAGGGTAATAATAAAAGATTTAAAAATTGCGGAATGGCAGGGGCCGCGCGGACGCGTACCCCCTCGACCACAAATTACGACGTCCACTCTGCCACTTGGGCAGATGGTAAACCAGCGCTCCCACCGGTATTGTGTGAATTTGATCATGACCTGACTAGCCTTGTACATAGTAATGGTGTATATTTACAGGTTATTTAATTGTCTTTGGTCTTAATTGCTGAAAGTAAAGAATTGAAGACCAGGTGGTGGAATGTTAAGTTCATCAAACGGCTTCTAATGCCTGACACTAGCATACGTGCAAGTTGTATCATACTAACTTAGTTGATTTCATTGTTTGCTCGGCCTTGTAATAGCCATACATGTGTAGTCTAAATGATCAAATAAAGTAGAATTCAATTGTTTGTGTATAATTGTTTTCCTGGGTAACCAGTGTATAAAAACCATGTCACGATGAAATATATATAGTAAACCAGGCTCAGTCTCTCCTATTGTTAATAAATCAATTGATATCAATATCCGATTCTCATTCTCCAATGCTCAAATGATATAGTAAGATGACTCCGTTAGCACCTTCTCTGGTATAAATAAAGCTTGTCTAAATCCTCTCATACCCATCGGTATCAGCCCCTTTCTTTGCCGTACCAATCACTTGGTTCACTCGCCGTAGGAAGCCGACGCGACCTGAGCCGTTTCCATCATCGAAGTCCTTTCACTCATACGACGCTCCAGAGCTCACTCAGGCGCGTTGCGGTGGCCGGAACCCAAAACGGGTCCACGCCCGTTCTACCGGAACCGTTAACACAGGAATGAAACCCATCTTCTCCATTCGAATACCAGCACCGTGAATTGTTGGATCCTCTGTGACGAATCGATGGCGAAGCTCGCATGTTCAACCCCTGTCAACCGATGAAGTGAGAGAATAGGTGAAGTAAAGCAGCATCAGCCCAATCCAGGCCCAGGAGAAGAAAATCAAAAAGAAGATAGCCCATTTTCAGAAATTCCGTTCCTCCTTGCCATGTCAGCTCGACTTGATGATGTGGCCCAATAGGAATAAGACACATAGGCAGAAACTTTAGAAAGTTATTAAAAATAATAGGAAACATAGAAAATACAAACGACTCATCCATAAAATTCCAAAAATCAAAATAAACTCGCTTCACTGATACTTCGATATGAAAATATGTCAAAGTAGTGGCCTTTTGTACTTTTGAAGTATCTTCACTTTAGAAAAGGAATTTTTAAAAATTAATAAGTTCATTTGTAAAAGACTAAGTATTTTCAAAAATAAAGATTTCAAATATATTATTTTCTATCTTCAAAAAATCTAAATGTACTCGATTATGGATATTTTCAAAAGTCTAGATGATTTCGAGAATGATATCTTCTAAGGTCAAATATCTTCCAAATTAAGTATTTTGAAATAGAAAAGGATCTTCAAAAATAAAAAATGCAAACGGCCAAAGTGAATAAAATCACCAACATCCCAAGAGAAACATCAAGAAATTAAAGTCCAAACACGAAACCTGAAGTCAAAGCCGAAGCCTCTTCGTGTGAGGAAAAGTCCCTCGCTGGGGTTGAGATCAACCTCAGATGACTTAAATTATCAAGTGGCTTTCAAATGACTCCATATGAAGAGCTCTTCTTTTGAAACGAAAACCATCCCTTAAGCCAAAAAAATCTTAGAAAGTTCAGTGATCCTTAATTGGGTCCCGTCAATTAGGTTTGGTACCGTCAATTAAGGCCTCTTTAAGACAAGTAATAGCACTCCATAAGTCCATTTTCTTAGCCCATTACGTCAATACCCTTTACGTCCCTTAATCAGAGGTTCTCGTAGGCAACTATGAGGTAATTAACAATAGGGGCTTGCGCCTATTGGAAAGAAAGGACCCGCTAAATCAAGAAACTTCTTTAAGAAGCGACTCTTGTTAGGATTCTCTTGTTTCGAGAGATACCCGCTATAGAGATCGAACCTTAAGGGAGGTGAATCTAAGGCTATGTTCCCATTGTTCTTCGAGAAATTCCTTCGAGGAGAATAATGACGAAAAAGCCGCGACACCTTCTACCAGAATATGCTCTTAAAGGACAAAAGACACATTACTTATGTAAATCGATAAAAATGGTAAAAGGAAAAATATAAAAGTGCTAATTATTGAGAAATCACTTGCAGCAGGTGGCACGACCTAGCATTGTTAGCACTAATTACAGGGAACTTGCTAGCCGAAGAAAGCCTTGTATTTCCCTTGTCCTCAACTCAATTGAAGCTAAAGCAGAGGAAAATGTACAATTAATAATGGCAGCTCGATTCAACTTTTATCCAAACTAAAAAACCATTGGTGCTGTAAGTACCTCATTAAATAGCCAAGGGCATTTCTCATCTTCTATACTTAATTTCATCTTGTAAGCTGACCAAGAAAAGTGAACTATTAGAATTATACGAAGTAATAGATTAGAAAAATAATGAAGAATATTGGAAATCTTTATATCAGTTGATTATTTAGCCATCACCTTCATGGCACAATAATTACCTCTATTCTGCTCACAAATAGCCTTAGGTAGTAAATATAGCATTTCTTACTGGATAGATATTGAAGTGGTATGCACAGGTTGACTATTTGAGGGATCAATCACCTTTATGGCACACTATCAAATACATCTTTCTAAGATGAAGGTCATATTTATATTAGTTGCAATAGTGATCAATTAGGAAGACCCTGGGTAATGACCTTTCTGAAAGAAGGGAACGCTAATTAATTAGCAAGTACAAAATTATAGAGTAAAAATTCCAAGCATACTAAAACCGAAAAGTAAATACAAATATTTGGTGAAATCAACTACGAAAAAGTTAAAAAGCAGCCCATTGATCACATACTTAATCTCCAACAACAATCATATTTGATATTTACGATTATAAATTTATCCCTTAATTCAGTAATTTCGCCCTTAACTTCATACCAACATGAGTTCGAGACAAATATCACTAAATTACAACCAAATAAGCTCCACAAAGGGCCCAATCAGATATGGTATTTATTGCTATAACCACAAATATCTTGAAAATGCACGTTGTTGAACTGATAATGGTACAATACCCCTAAAAGAAAAAAAAATTGAGAATATCACCAAATTATTATTTTTAGCAGCTTTTCTCCCCTTCCATTAGAGGCAGGTGGTGCCACCAAGAACGGAACATGAAAGAGAATACAAACCCTGAAAGAAATAAAAAGAAGAAAACAAATCAGAACTCACACCAGCACGCATATAAAGAGAAACGAAAGGAAGGTACCTGAAACGGAGGAGAGAGGCGCTCCCAAGGGAGAAAGAAAGAACCAAACCCAAAAATGAAACTCCCTTCTTCCGTCGAGCATCAAGTCTACGAGAATAGAAATCAAAATCAAAGAAAAAAGGCACAAAGCTGAGCAGATTCTGCTCCACAAGCTTAAAATCACGGCTTGAATGGAGAGGAGACACTCTAGAAGTAGGAATTTTCTCTTTTTCTTTTCGGAACACTCTAGACGAAGGGATAAAGTGAAATAAAATAAAATTGGAGCATGTACACCATTGCATCCCTTCCTGTGGTCCCTCTTTTTGTTCACATGATCCACTTCCACAGAAGGTGCAACAGGAGACCACACACAAATCGCAACATAAAATCCCAACCAACATAGCCAGACCACCATTAGCCCACGTGGAAAAAGAAGACCAAACCAATCATACGCAGCCAACACAGCAGCATCCCACGCGGAAAAGGTATACCACATCAAGCTGCCACAGCAAAAGGAACGGAGGGCTCAGATGAAGACCTGAGAAGAAATGAACGGCTGGATAATTCTACAGTAGCCAGAGGTTTGAAATTGAGATATTTATGATATCATTTAAGGCGATTGGAACTATAATAAAATCAATTAAAATATAAATATTATACAATTACGAAGCCATTGTGATATCTCAAACAAAAATTCAGAATATAAAATTGTGGAAATAATTAAAATAAATTCCATGATTAGTAAGATATTTTTGTAAAAAAAAAATTGGATAAACAATATTTCAGTAAAACACCATAAAATATCAGTGGATCAGTTTTTGAAATCAAGCAAGATTTTATATTAATATTTTGGGCACATGAGGACAATCTAATCTAGACCATTGAAATTTTAGAAAGGAAAAGTAAAGTAGTGAACTGGATTGGTCCAGTTGGAGCTTTCTTCTCCAAACTTTATTTCCTGTGTACCTCTCTAGAAAAGGGTTTTTGAACCATCACCGACTCACCGTCAATGGCGATTCGGCCGATTCGAATCGCAATGGGCCGATTTCTCGAACCTTCCAAAAATTGGCGCCAACCCAAGAGCTCAAGACCTGAAAGGATGTCTACCATTCCCGCCGGCGCCGTTACTAGCAAAAGACGGAAACCTAAAAGGATTCTCGCGCCGTTACAAGTTACCGTTGAAGCATCTCCTCTCTCTCTCTTATATAGTCTCTTACCTACAAAATTTCCTCCCCTTTCTTCCCTCTCCACAAGTTACCGTTTCTCAGAGGTCTAGCTAGGGTTTCAAAAAGCCAATACAATCTCAATCTCCCAATTCTGAGATTTTGGGTTTCTTTCAAAAGGCCAATTCAACTCAGCCTATCGATTCGTTGCTGTCAATTCCAATTTCGTGATGGGAAGGAGCAAGCTCAATCTCGAATTCATAGCAAAGTATTCAAAGCGCCTTGCCACTTTCAAGAAGAGAAAGGAGAGCGTTTTCAAAAAGGCAAGAGAGCTTGGGACTCTTTGCGATATCAGGTTGTGTGTCGTGATCGAAAGCCCTGACATGCCGGGATACCAGGTGTTCCCATCAGAGGAGGAGGCCAGGGAACTCTTGCACATGTTCAACAACATGCCAAACAAAAAGAAAGGGAAATCGGCAACACCAACAACCTCTCAACCTGAACCTGGGCCTGAAGAGATGTTGCGACAGGAAGTAATCGACGCACGGGAGCAGCTCGAAAAGCTGGACATGGAGAATCGTGAACTCCAGTCCGAAATACTGATGCACGAATACATGACTGGTGCACGAACCAGAAGTCAAATCGGGTCAGAGGAGACCAGGGATATTCTTCGGGTGGTAGAGAAGCGGCTCAGAGCTGTGCAAGCAAGGATCGATGTGCTTTCACCGGCATCCGCAATTGCTGCTCAGATCGATGTGCTTTCACCGGCCGCTGCAATTGATGCTCAGATCGATGTGCTTTCACCGGCATCCGCAATTTCAGCTCAGATCGATGTGCTTTATTCTGAAGCAAATACAGTTGAAAACTTACTGGCATTGCCAATTGCTGCTCAGATCGATGTGCTTTCACCGGCATCCGCAATTTCAGCTCAGATCGACGTGCTTTATTCTGAAGCAAATACAGTTGAAAACTTACTGGCATCGCCAATTGCTGCTCAGCCCGACAAGCAAATAGTAGAGGATACTGTGGATACTGAACTGCGCCTCAGGGCTGTGCAAGCAAGGATCGATGTGCTTTCACCGGCATCGGCAATTGCAGGTCTGCCCGACAAGGAAATAGTGGAGGATACTGTGGATACCGAACTGCGCCTGTAATGGCATGAAATCTGGGGTGCACATAATCGGAGATGAATAGCCGTGTGTGTCACCCTCAGATGTGTCTGGTTCATTTGTTTAGGCTTATTGGTTTTATTAGTTTCATTTATGTACTTCATTTATGATGTCTGGGGTGCACGAAGCCGGAGATGAAAAACGGCCGTGTCATCGTCAGACATGTATGTGTTATGATTTAGTCTTGCTGGTTCAATTGAATTTATGGATATTACTCAAATTTTTATCCTAATTCATATTTTCGTCCCTCTCCTTTATAATAAATATTAAATAATGCACCTCTGCATAAGCACTGAAGTTGAAGCTTTCTTAAAATTAGGTGAATGCATATTGCATATATTAAAAGTTCTTTTTATTTTTTTTTTAAGGGATACTGGACAGATGAATAACTCAGAATGTGTAATTTTTTTTTTTTTGATAAATAATAAAGGTCATGCCTTTATCTTTTTCATTGAAGTTTAATCGAAAGTTGCAATTACAAAAGAGGCATTTAGCTAGCCGCAACATTGCCCACAAGAAATAAGTAAAACCTAGAAGATCCAACCAATCACTATAAAAAGTAAACTACACCTGAAACTTTACCAGTACTGGTAAAACATACAAGCTTGGAGCTAATAAAGAGGAAACATATTAAAACTGAAAAAAGTAAAAAATAAATAAAATAAAAAGTGCAGCTGAAAATAAATATGAAAGCTTTACAGTTTACACTAGCTAGGAGAGGAGAACCCAATCACTGAAGATCTCATGTACCAGTTGCACAATTGGTTTGGAGAGTCTTGTAAAACTGTGCGCACATCTGTCATGTACCAGTTGCGCAATAGGTACTGATTTACCCGTTGTATGAGGTTGCAAAATGGGATTGCTATGTTCCTGAAACTTGAGATCTTGAAAGAAAGGGCATTGTGAAAAAAGGTACGCCATTGTCTTAGGATTGGTTTTGCACATGATACATTTATTTAGGAAGCTCCAACCTCTCTTCTGTGGGTTCTTGTCTGTTGCTACTTCGTTTTGCGTCATCTGCCAGAGAAAATTTTAAAACCTGAGCGGTATTCTGAGGGACGAGATATGTGCTAGAGAAGAGGATTGCCTCAGGTCATTTACAAGAATATTTTACGGTTTTGTTATGAAAGAAGTGATGTTCATATTATTGCACAAATAAAAATTAAAAACTTGAACGATGGAAGATATGATCCTCACCATAAGGTAAAACAATTAAATAAATGAAACTTATAATTAGTTTATTTATTTTAATTCACAACATGAGTTCTTATTTTTCCAGATTTCCTGATCAAATCACATGTTTTATTCTTGTTACTATTCTTGATTTGGGAATTACATGCTTATCACCTAATATAATTTTACATGCCCACGATGAACTAAAATTCATGCATTTCTCAAAACAAGTCCATAGAATCACATTTGATATATTTGTTCACAATTTGGAATCATTTTTCATTCATTCTCAATCATTAAGTACTGCTATCCATCAGGTAGAACTAATGTGTTCAGGTCAAAGGCCTGTTGGCCTGTTAACTAACACATACCTGATCAGATGACATGAATCATTTAACTATTTCTTCCCTTCCTCATGCTTCTGTCTGCTAATTCTTCGCATAATTTCCCTGTACCTGATTGCAAAGCCACAAAACTTCAATTAAATCACCCCAACATGGTACTGGCAACTGAAGGTCCTGTATCAGTATGAGGCAACTTCTTCATGAATTACCCAGTAATAATCTTTGTTTCAACATGACTTAAAAATTGAAAGAAAATTATAAAAACGAACAAGTAACAACAAACACAGGATACTGGTTACTGCACTATGGCAATTCAGGTAGTACAACTGACAAGTTTAAGAATATATAATACCCCATACGAGCACACAGGGAAGGTTCGACCCCACTGGAAGAATACATGCCTGTCTAATACGTGAAATTAAGAACTTCAAGCAAGTTTGCTGATGCACCGATCTAAACTGACAAGAAAAAGAATTGTAATTAGACCTAAATAAAATAAAGTCTACACACCAGAAAAATTATTAAACTAAAATAAACAGTTTTTATTTTTAGAATTGAGCAAGTTTCAACCTTTATAGGAAATCCAATTATTTTTTCCACAACACTAATACCATAAAGGTGAATAGCAATGGTACCACTTGACACCGGATTTTATCTTTCTAAAAGTACATACTATTTATAATAATACCCATGATCAATTTGCCCTTATTTATCTACCAGGATGACGAAATAATTTTCACTTCACAATAATTAATTAAGCACAGAACTAAAGTCAAGTGCGATCCGTTAAGCACCAAAGTCATAATCAAAACTTTCAGCAGAATTGTTGATGGTAGAAATGCCGGTGCGTTTTATTGCTTTGGATCAATTTAGTAATCTATTCTCGAATTTAAGAAGTAAATTCAAGCTTTATTGTGAAATGGAGATCAAGAGGGAACAAATGCACCGCCGTTTCTCCTAACTTAAATATCAACTAAAGACCTCTGCCTCTCTCTCCCCCCAGTTTTATTCCAACGGTTTGAGAACGAATGCAAATCCGTTAAGCACGGAAATCATAGAATTCAGGTTTTTAAAACCCGTTGAGAACGGACCAAAATTCGTTTAGAACGGAACTGAACTCCAGAAGCTTTTTGCACGATCCGTTGAGAACGGACCTAAACCCGTTTAGAACGGAATCTATGACAATTGCGATCCGTTTGAGAACGGATGCAAATCCGTTAAGCACGGAAGTCATAATTAAAAATTTCAGAAGAATCCGTTGAGAACGACTATCAATACGTTTGGACGGAAGTGCCAATTCTCCCTTGAATTGATAGCCTCCTTGCCTCTTTCTCTCTATTGAACAGAACAAAGATCCGAACCAATTCATTGCCAGAGTGGCCGAGTCTGAGAGAGAGAGAAATGGAAGCACTTGGGATGACATATATATGTGCAAATTGTGCAAATATCAAAATTCAAATTGTTTGTACGTATTAATATATAGTTTAGGAAATTTGTTACTAATAAAATAAGAATTAATTAAGTACTTAATTGTTTGTATTGTTTGCGGGGTCCTTTGTAAATATTAAATGTAGTATAATGCACTATTATAAGTAAAAAGAAAGGGTGAATTATGTAACAAAAATATCAGTTAGGGGTTTCATTTTTATTCCGTACGTAAAGGATTTCTAAATTGTTAATCCCTACAAACAATTTGAATTATGAAATAATAGTAATTTTAAAATGATAAAATGAAAATTAAAATAGTTATAAATTACGGAATGTGAATAGTTGCTTTAAGAAAGTTGAGTGTGAAAAATATTTCGATTATGCAAATCAACTTGTTATTAAAAAAAATATCATGGTACTTATGTTATGAATTTTAAAATTATTAGTTTTCAGCCATGTGTTTGAAATTTTGATTGTCCCATTTGTATTCAATACGTTTATTATTAATCTCGTGGAAATACGAAATTTAAAAGAATGCAAACTAGTAATATCAGTTTATGAAAAAAAAAATGAAAATTAAATGACCGGGGAATAGAGAAGGTGAGAGAAGGGGGGGGGGCGAATTTGAGATTATCCGAACTTATTTTGTACAATAGATACGTTTTTTTTTTGAAAAAAAAAATCGATGTCAATTTTGTTGATTTCACTTTGCTTTTTTAGTTATTTATAAGTAAATTTCGATAAAAGAAAATTTCTAAAAGCAGCTATGCTCTCCTAAGATTGTTCTCAAAGTAGGAATAGGAAAGTTGGTCGAAGGAGTCGAATCCGACGAATCTGGAAAAATCGGATGAATCGGATCGAAAAATAGAATTTTTTACAAAAATCATGTTCTATGCATTTGAAATTAAGAAAAAATATAATTTTTATTAGAAAATTTTTTTTCAAAAAAAGCTAAAAGAAGATCAGAGATTGGAACTATAATAAAATCAATTAAAATATAAAAATTATACAATTACGAAGCCATTGTGATATCTCAAACAAAAATTCAGAATATAAAATTGTGAAAATAATTAAAATAAATTCCATGATTAGTAAGATATTTTTGTAAAAAAAAAATTGGATAAACAATATTTCAGTAAAACACCATAAAATATCAGTGGATCAGTTTTTGAAATCAAGCAAGATTTTATATTAATATTTTGGGCACATGAGGACAATCTAATCTAGACCATTGAAATTTTAGAAAGGAAAAGTAAAGTAGTGAACTGGATTGGTCCAGTTGGAGCTTTCTTCTCCAAACTTTATTTCCTGTGTACCTCTCTAGAAAAGGGTTTTTGAACCATCACCGACTCACCGTCAATGGCGATTCGGCCGATTCGAATCGCAATGGGCCGATTTCTCGAACCTTCCAAAAATTGGCGCCAACCCAAGAGCTCAAGACCTGAAAGGATGTCTACCATTCCCGCCGGCGCCAACCCAAGAGCCCAAGACCTGAAAGGATGTCTACCATTCCCGCCGGCGCCGTTACTAGCAAAAGACGGAAACCTAAAAGGATTCTCGCGCCGTTACAAGTTACCGTTGTAGCATCTCCTCTCTCTCTCTTATATAGTCTCTTACATACAAAATTTCCTCCCCTTTCTTCCCTCTCCACAAGTTACCGTTTCTCAGAGGTCTAGCTAGGGTTTCAAAAAGCCAATACAATCTCAATCTCCCAATTCTGAGATTTTGGGTTTCTTCCCAAAGGTCAATTCAACTTCAGCCTATCAATTCGTTGCTGTCAATTCCAATTTCGTGATGGGAAGGAGCAAGCTCAATCTCGAATTCATAGCAAAGTATTCAAAGCGCCTTGCCACTTTCAAGAAGAGAAAGGAGAGCGTTTTCAAAAAGGCAAGAGAGCTTGGGACTCTTTGCGATATCAGGTTGTGTGTCGTGATCGAAAGCCCTGACATGCCGGGATACCAGGTGTTCCCATCAGAGGAGGAGGCCAGGGAACTCTTGCACATGCTCAACAACATGCCAAACAAAAAGAAAGCGAAATCGGCAACACCAACAACCTCTCAACCTGAACCTGGGCCTGAAGAGATGTCGCGACAGGAAGTAATCGAGGCACGGGAGCAGCTCGAAAAGCTGGACATGGAGAATCGTGAACTCCAGTCCGAAATACTGATGCACGAATACATGACCGGTGCACGAACCAGAAGTCAAATCGGGTCAGAGGAGGCCAGGGATATTCTTCGGGTGGTAGAGGACCGGCTCAGAGCTGTGCAAGCAAGGATCGATGTGCTTTCACCGGCATCCGCAATTGCAGCTCAGATCGATGTGCTTTCACCGGCCTCTGCAATTGCTGCTCAGATCGATGTGCTTTCACCGGCATCCGCAATTTCAGCTCAGATCGATGTGCTTTATTCTGAAGCAAATACAGTTGAAAACTTACTGGCATTGCCAATTGCTGCTCAGATCGATGTGCTTTCACCGGCATCCGCAATTTCAGCTCAGATCGACGTGCTTTATTCTGAAGCAAATACAGTTGAAAACTTACTGGCATCGCCAAGTGCTGCTCAGCCCGACAAGCAAATAGTAGAGGATACTGTGGATACTGAACTGCGCCTCAGGGCTGTGCAAGCAAGGATCGATGTGCTTTCACCGGCATCGGCAATTGCAGCCCTGCCCGACAAGGAAATAGTGGAGGATACTGTGGATACCGAACTGCGCCTGTAATGGCATGAAATCTGGGGTGCACAAAATCGGAGATGAATAGCCGTGTGTGTCACCCTCAGATGTGTCTGGTTCATTTGTTTAGGCTTATTGGTTTTATTAGTTTCATTTATGTACTTCATTTATGATGTCTGGGGTGCACGAAGCCGGAGATGAAAAACGGCCGTGTCATCATCAGACATGTATGTGTTATGCTTTATTGAATTTATGGATATTACTCAAATTCTTATCCTAATTCATATTTTGGTCTCTCTCCTTTATTATAAATATTAAATAATACACCTCTGCACAAGCACTGAAGTTGAAGCTTTCTTAAAATTAGGTGAATGCATATTGAATATATTGAAAGTTCTTTTCTTTTAAGAGATACTGGACAGATGAATCACTCAGAAGTTGTAATTTAAAGAAAATTAAATTACTACCAAATTAGCTATTTATTTAAAAAAAAAGAGTAAATTATTGATTTTACCATATCTTTATTGCCTATCATGTAACATTTTATATATAACAAAAAATAATATCAATATTTTATTTTATTTATTTGCCCAATTGAGGGCATCTTTTGCTAGTATATGATAACGTTGAATGACCTCCAGGTCCTCCACATATTGAGTTAGTCCCTTTGCTATATTATTATATTTGTTTTCTACTTTTTTATGCTGAAGAAAAATAAATAATATTCTGTTTCATTGCATTTTATATTAATATTAAATATCATTTAATATTAATATAAAAGGAGCACTGATTAGAATAAAAAAACAGTTATATAACACTTCAAAGGTTGAGAGAGGAAAGCAGTTGTTATCCATGTTCCAATAAGGAGCACTGAAGTTTAATTTTTATTATTTATTTATTATTAAATTTTTTTTAGCATAGTGTAGCACATTACTTTTTTTTTTTTAACTAAAGCACCCAGAGCAGGGGCCCAATAGTATAAAATAGCATCGCACATTACTGACATTTCTATTATATTTATTAAATGTGTAGATACCTTTAAGCAAGACTATCATCAAATCTGCCAAGATACACTTAAGCATCAAGAAATAACTGAAGGTACCGCTAAATTATCAATGACTATACAGCAACAGCAAAGTTTTCCATTCCCAAATATTACATCACAAATGAATTTTGACATTATACATCCAATTTGTTCACAAATCTAATCACATTGTAAATTTTCTATGGATGCAGCTTTAGTCAGACATCTTTTTTTTTTTTTTTTGAAACAAGTAGGCCAAAATCATCAGACAAATCTGGCTGGATCAGCGAGAACTTTTTGTACCCATAAGACTATTTTACAAAATTCGGCTTTCTCAGCCTGGGTCATGAATGGGTTTGGATATCTCTGTTTACAGCAACTCGAGTATCTTCAATTTACTGTTCATGGTAATCTGAGTATTCACCAGTTACCCTGCAATTTAAGGTAAAGTAATACTATATAAAACTTCTTTTATGAGTTCACTATGTATTCACAACATACTGCAGGCTCTTCCAACCCAAAACATACTATTTATCTAATCCACATACAGAGTTTTAAGTTGACCAATAAATCAAACAGTAACAAAAAAAGTAGGAATTCATACCGGTCATATGTCAATTGGCATTCTCCAATTCGGCCAATAACCTTATTCCTCACCTTCCTTACATGAACCTAAACATAAAGCGTCAGAAAACTTTAGGATGCCAAAAGTAAAAAGCAAAGCATACAGAATGATTTTGGTTGGGGGATGGATGGTGGGGAGAGAGTAAGAGTATTTCTTAAAAAGCGATAAAGAAATGACATAATAGAGTTCTGAGAGAGAGAGAGAGAGACCGTAACACCATCAATGGGACCTAATTTGGGGTCATGATTCCTGTGTATGACAATACCGTTGTCACATTTGTTTATGAAATGTGCACTGCCACTGATGTCATACAGATTGGGTGCGCTTCCATTCCAGTTTTGCAACTGCAGAAGCAAATAGCTCAAATTACAAGATAGCCTAACTTCATCTTAAAAAAAAAAAAAGCTGCATTGGTTTTGCTTAAAACCAGATATAATGTACCAATTAGTCTGGTATTTGTATGTTTTCCACTCCTTTTCAAGTTATAAACTGAAAAGGTCGAGGGCAAATGACTAATACTCAAGAGAATCACATTGGGAGGGTAACATATTAGACATTTAGACAGTACATCAAGCTGGGAAAAAAAATAGCACATATGTCATATAAGTACCATGTTAAAGGTGCCAATATCTCAATGTATGGTATTGTACCTGTCTTGGGTGTGCTACAAACCAAACGTGGCAGGAATGATGTTGTGCAAAGCGCTTTATCTGTGTCAATATCTGGCTGACATACTCTGTTTCGGTTCTGAGAAAAATGAGAAAGGTTAGAAATGTAATATCAGAGTTCAGCCAGAACCTAGTATGATTGATTTCTAGTTATTGTTTCAACTTCAAATTCAAACTCTGAAACTCCTAGATATATAAGTACACAGTATGCTACAAGCATAGTAGCTATTGGTACTTCAGCCTTCAGTGTATGTTAATTTTAGCACTCGTAAAGGTGTGTAGGCTGGAAAATTTCTCTTTCTTCAAAGAACTAAGAGAAAGAGGTCATTTTTTCAAATGGTAAAAAGGTGCCTGATTTTTCTTTGCACATTTTTAGTCTGAATAATATATAAGGAAAAGGTGCCTCAACTGATTAGAAGCGCGTTGGTGATCAAGCTCATTATAAGGATCAATAACAAGGCCCCGCACGCCATGTCTCATAACAGCAGCTTTTGCACGTCGGAGAACCCATTGCACAGATGGAAGGACATCATCCTCGCATCTTTTTTCAAACATTAAATAATAATTTAATATTTTTAATGACCAAAAGAAAGATTTGACAGGTCATTTATGAACATGTTTCACGGCTTTCTCATGAAAGAAGTGATGTTTATAATTATTGGGTTATTTCTTGCTTTCTTAAAAATAAAAAAAAATTTGAGTTAGGGAAGATATCATCTTCAGTACAAAGAAAAGTTAAAAAACAAGGAAGTCTAAGCCTTTTATCCAAACAAGTTGGGGTAGGCTAGAAATGACACCCCGACCCTGGTCATTTCTTGTATATATGGCTGAGTTTTTACGCTGGCTTGCCAAGCCTATCGCAAGCATGTGGGCTTGAACCCTGGACCTCTTATAAAATTGCGTGATTTATTCTTCATACTAAGCTTGTGTATATGGGTATTATACTCTCATCACCTAAGTTGATTTTACAAGTCAATGATAAACTGAAATTATTGCATTTCTTAAAACAAGATTATAGAAACCCATTTGATACATCAGTTAGTTTGCAAGTTTCATTATTTTTCAATCATTCTCAATCTACAAGTACTGTTTAACCTCACGTGGAACCAATGTATTCAGGTCAAAGACTTGATAAATAAAAGGTTCCCACATACCTGATCAAATAAAATGAATCATTCAACCATTTCTTCCCTTCCACTAGCTCCTGTTTGCTCATTCTTTGCATATTTGCCCCGTACCTGATTCCAAAGCCAATAAAAGTTTAATCAAGTCACTTGGCGACATGGTACTGGAAACTGATGGTCCTCTACCAGAAAGCAACTTCTTGATAAATTACCATGTAACAATCTTTGTTGTACAACTGACATGAGTTGGTAATTAAATATAAATGAACAGAAGTAATGACAAAAGCAGGCCATTATTTACTGCACTGTAGCAATTCAGGTAGAGGACAAGTGACAGTTTAAGAATTAATATAATAATACCCCAGATCAAAGAAAGGCTTCCCAATGTGCTTTTCCAGAAGCTTCCTTGCATGATCCCTTACCTGCAATTAATGCCTGATAAGTTAACAGAGGAGAACATCCCTTCTACAGAACTTCAAAAGGTTTATCCTGAATTTCAGTCATCCCTATTCTTTTATATTGACATTTCATCAATCATCAAGCTTTTCACAAAAGATCAGCTACTAGTTCTCCAATACAAAAAAATTTTAAAAAATAAAATAAAACATAACTAGGAACTTGCCCAATCCACCGAAAAACTAAAAAGCTAAAGAAAAAAGAACAAGAACAAAATTGTACTTGGTACTTATTTTAGTGTAGTGTACGTGCTTCTTTTATAGGAATACGTGTCCAGTTAATTTTTATCTTAAAAAAGGTAAAGAAAAACAAAACAAATATGATTGTTGTGATCTTTCATATTTAAACCACCTTCAACAGTAAATTAATTTTGCTTGCACTAACAATGTAATGCTGAAATTTCTGTAAAGCTAAATTACTAGATAAATCACACAGAAAAGATCATTGCTTTGGATACAATTACTTCATAGCAAAATAAAGTCATATTTTAGGAGGCTACAATAATTGCAAGATGCCATGATTTTCTATTTTCCCAGACACAAAGAAGGATAGGAACAAACTTCAGTTTTACTCAAACATTTAAAAAAAAAAATGAGCTTTTCAGCTACAAGGCAAGATTAAAGGAGATAACTAGATAAGTATTAAGAAAAAAATGAAGAATATCATAGATATTCACAACAAACCACTCTTCCTCTATTGAATTTAGGAAATTGGTCGTTCAAAAATGTATTTAGTGGGCTAGTGATGATATGATCCAAGTGCAATCTGGAAGGTTCTTAGTGAAACGTGTCCAACATTCAATGGACCAACAAAATATTTTATTAGTAGCACTTCAGCAACCAAACTTACATCAAAGAGCTCCCAATTGTACTAACATCAGTGATGTTAAAATATGACACTCTCAACTTATAATTTTTAAAAAAATGGTAAAAAAATTACAACATCCATACCATGTTTTCCATAGAACAGAGAACAAACTTCCAGCCAATACTGTGATTCAAGTTAACCATCAAAGCATCAATCCATTCACTCTTTCCAGAATTTGGAACACCTGATACCACCGTGAGTTCTCCAGGCATTACCTGATAGGAGGCCCCAAAAATTCAGGATGGTAAACACGTAAATCCAAGTTGAAATTCAATGATACTCTCTACCAACCCATAATTATGCAATTTGATGCAAATTTGATAAATTGTTTTCTTAGTTTCCTTTGGTAGCATATTAGTGGAATGTGGGGTTATAACAATAAAATATCTATGATAATGACATAAGATAATGATAACAAAAATGACAACAATCCTAGTATAATAATCATAATATGATGCAAGTAATATTTGCAATGATGATACCAGCAGTACAAGGGACTGTAGTTGCAATCAGAATGATAAAATAAACAAAGATAAAATTAATAAAGAGAATAAAAATGTACCAACTGGTGTATTACTGTTTTTAAAAAAATGAGAAAGTAATAATAAGTTAGTTGTTCGTTGTATCTGCAATGCACTCTAACATTATCATAAAATTTAAAAAAATGTGTTATATGTTACAAATCATAGCGTATATATGGATGTATTTTTATTATTACTTTGTCGTCATTATATAATAAAAAAAAGGTTCATTACCTTATAAAATTTGTCTAAACCTTCCCAACCTGTTGAAATGCCAAGATCAATCACATTTCCGTCATAAAATTTGTCAATTTCACGAGAGAAATCGCTAAATGTAAATAGGCCTCTTATTGGGTACATCTCTGCATTTTCTATCACTTCCCTGAGTGCCTCTTTCCCACTATAGAAAAGAACCTAAAATGAAAACATATAAACGAACACACATCAATGTAAAGTCCTCCACAACAGTTAAATAGTTTTTATCTGTTTCACATGCCCAATATCCCCATACAAGATATTCAAACTTCACATCAGTAAAGAAAGTTCAAATGAAAGACCAGTGAGGACCAGTACTGACACCTTAAAATGTACAGAATTTCAGAACTTCCATAATATTTGGTAACTTTCTTCTTAAGGTGTTGCACAATCTGTCAATTTATTATATAATATTAACACCTCCTGAATTTAATTAAGAACCAGACCTCATTAGCATCTTTGAAAACTTCTTCATCATTTTTCATCGGCCATTTGACTCTCCAACACCTAAAAAGTAATTCAAAATGTTAAAAATGTGTATTAAGAGAGACTATTACAACTCAAATTAGAAATTAAAAGAACATAAAAAAAAGGTTACCTCTCTTTACCAAGCCTACGGGCCAGTTCTTCGGCCAAGGCCTGACCCGGGCCGTCGGCATCGGTTGCCAGTATTATTCGAGATGCCTATGAAATTTTATTTAGAAGTGAACTAATATAATTAAATTAACTGGTCTTTCTTAGTTAAAATTGACCTTAATTGCACAATCAAGGATTGACTAAGGTTAAACTGAACCTCAGCACCATATAAGAATACACACAATACCCCTATGGTCAGTTCTATAACAAACCAGAACCATGCCGAGCATGTGGGATGGGGTTATCATTACCCGTTTTAAGGTAAAAGTGGGTAATAATAAAGACAGACAGGCAGCCTGATTGTACTGTAAATATAGATGAAATTTGTTTTGCCAGAGCAACACACCGATTTCAAGTACTCCTTGCAGTTCCACAAGTACTGATATTTTGTATCCTAGCTTAACAAAATAAAAGAAACTATTAGATAGAAAAAAATAATGAAAAATCCAAAAAAAAAGAATATATCTGTCAGCATGAGTCTAGTGGTTCTTAAAAGCACACATCGTATGCAAGGTATCGACAACTTGCAGTCCAACTTAACAAAATAGGATCTACTAGATAGTAAAAGATTAGGATCGATTGAAAAGAAAGAATATATATGTTGCCATGGGCCATGATAAGCAATCAGTACTGAAGCGCACATATATGTTGTAAGTTGTAACACAATTAATTGATAATTGAACCTGATCTTCAGCAGGGACATCTTTGTTGGAGACAGAAGGAGGTGCACCATCAGGTACACTCACACAATTTTTGAAACCAGCCTCCTCAATGGAAAGCTTATCTATCTCCCCCTCCACCTATATACAAAACCCAAAAGGAAAAATCCAAATGAGAATTTCCTATCTCAATAAACAAAACCTTAGGACTAGTAAAGAATGTTTTTCAGTGATTCAATCTTACGATGATAATGTCACGCTCATTTGCAATATCATCAAGTCCGTAAAATATTTTCTCAGTATCAGCTTCCTGTCATATAATGAAAACAGTTAATTCAAAATATGTTGGTATAGAAGGGTTGTGACCAACCCAACCATAATGTAGTTCCATAATTTGATCTCTTTATTCTTTTCCATAACTTCCTTTATACCCATAACATTTGGCCATGCTTTCACACAACACAATAGGATCGGTTACATTGACATCCAATCTATTCAGCAACTGAGACAATCCATATCAGAACTAATCAAAATTGAAAATACAATGACAGATGTATTTCCCATTAGATCTACCTGAATATAAAACTTGGTGTGATTTCAAAATTGTTTGATCATCCATCCGAGCCACTAAAATTAAGACGTGAGCATTCAAATATATTGATGGGTCAACAAAACATTAATTATACCAAAATGTATACCCATCCTATCAAGTTGGAGAACACATCATGAATTAATTTCCTGGCTCGACAACATTTGATGATGGCACACTTGCCAAGTAAGTTTATTGTCAATATAACCCATCCGTTATAACATCTTCTATTCCATAAATACAATCAGAACACCGACAATTATCACATTTCACCACCAGACTTAATAGTCTTCCAATTTTTTCTGAAATTTAGCAGTTCAGTATAACTATAATTAAAATGTAATTTATGCATAATATTTCTTCTAAAAAAAAAAATCAAATGGCATTTATACTATTAGTAGTACTGCCATCGACAGATGGGCAAACTAAGTAGTGCCGCCATCCTCATCTAGCTTTTGTACTATATTATGCTGAAGCAAGCTATGGGTAACATAGCCATATTTTTTTTATATCAATCAGGATCTCACAGCTTAAGTATACTCTCAATAATACAATAAAAGTCCAACTAAATGATGGAGATCTCGAAGGGCATATAATATAATGTTTTATAGAAAAATGTCATATTTTTTAGCATTGATTGACAAAACAAGAATTTCCACAGGTAAAGGATATCATGCTTAATTTTTGTCACCAGTATTGTAGTTTCAGGTTCCAAAAGTTACCTGCCAGAATGTCTTGGGTGTTTGCCGATACTTGCAGCTGACAAGAGTCCCATTTCGCCGGTATGTGAAAGCGATAGCAGGCTAGCAAAGAAAAAAGAAATACAAACTATATTACCTCATTATAATAACTCATTTCAGATTCTTTGCATGTCCACGAAATTTCATTTATACCCAACCTGGCCCAACTTTTGGAAGACAAATTCACAAGTAAATGAGTCAAGACTCAACAACAAGTCCCTTACTTCAGACTTACCATGGGTTAGTTCAGGTCATGATCCAACCCAAACTGTATTTAATAACTTCTGTACCACTCGCAACTGCCAAGTGTCATTCACCTAAGGCAATATTTAATGATATAGAATTACAAAAACATGTACTCCTTGGAATTTCAAAACCCTATCCTCTTGATTAATGGCCAACAATCATATCACTACACTAAAACCTCATCAATGGAAGGAACAAAAATTTTTGTTATTATATTGCCACTAGTGATCATGTTTGACATCAGCTTTCACCATATCACTACACTAATTTTTGTTATTATATTGCCACTAGTGATCATTATTAATGGCCAACAATCATATCACTACACTAACGACCATATCACTACACTAAGCCACCAGCTTTCACCAATAGTGATCATGTTTGACATTTTCTCTTTCACACATAATAAACCAAGCACACAGAAGTTTCATACTTTATTTCATGCTCCTGCTACATCAACTATTACAAATATCACCACAAATACATATAGTTAAGCAAATCAAGTAAAATTTCATCCGCATATACATATGTAAAAAGATAAATTTTCAACTTTGTTCTTGGCCAAGTGCTTCTTAGAAGTTGCACTGCCTCCAAGAATGGATTTGAATTTATATTTAAAAATACAAAAATAGCAAAGGCAAATAGGTATGATGATCAAATATATGGAGTTGAAGTTTACAAGTTTTTCATCTCCTAACCAGACCAAAATATGTACAATGTAATTTTTTTTTTTAAAAAACATTACAAAAAGTTAAAGATGGTACATAAAAACTGCAAAATTCAAGTAGCAAAAGAAATGAAAATAACAGTCATACTACAGATATATGGAAAGAAAATGTATTAGGTAAATAACTATACAGCCACTGTGCACGTTATTTGAAAACAAAATAGCAATACATAAATTATTATTATTATCACCATGGCATTTTCATCATAAATAAAAGAAGGAAAAAGACAAAAAAAAAAAACTTTGGTTCTGCCATGAACTTGCTAAACATTGTAGTCCAGTATATTAACAAATTTGTCTGGAGATATAAAAATTACCCTAAAAAATGGAATCAAATTGCAAAAGTTGCAGAAAGCAATACATATAAATAATTAATAAATGTACCCCCTTAATAGTTGGCTTTTGCAAAACAAGATTTCGTCTGAGTGTCTCTGCAGAAATCCCTCGTGACTTGAAGTATTCAAGGAGCTGAAAAAACATAAAGATAATTTATAAATGAATAAAGCGGATACATTAGGAACAAAAAAAAACACTACATATAGAAATTTAGTTCAAAGAAAAATGTGTGAATTCTTTATTTTATTTCTTAAATATTAGCTGGACAGCTGAAGAGCAACTGTCGTAAATATTTATTAGGCTAATCTGGGTAAAATTGGGCCAAAACATACTAGATACTATATCGAGTTATGCTAGATCAGTAGTTAGTAAAACCAGAAGTTACAACACACCAATGGCAAACTGGTAAAATAAACTTAATGGCTAGCTTGTAGAATTTGCAGTTCTATAAAAAAAATCAACAATAATAATAAAATAAAATAAATCGAAGAAAACTGAAGAAAAAATAGACATTTAGACAAGCTGATGCAACTGGTAGAAGCCAGGTCAGGTGTTAAAGTACCTCACTACAAAGTGGTTGAAGCTCCATTTCTTGTTCTGTTATTTTTCTTGGGTGCTTCTGTTTTTCAACCTTCGCATGCATTTTCAATGCTTGAGTTCCAGCAAAAACATCACTAGCATAAGGCTAACAGGGAAGAAAGAACAAATAAACTCACTTGTAAAATGTCACAGCCTCACAGGCATTCTCAGCAACTAAGTTCTGCAGTTGCCATCCAATGACTAGGCCAACCAGATACTCCCTCAATTGTGTACTGGCAATAACCTGTTAGGTGGTTCGCCTAACAGTACCAAACCATCTAAACTATCCGAAAAATTCCTATTGCATATCCTGTGATTCTACTCTTTTGACAATTTTCGTATTATTCAAATTCTTTTGGATATATTACACAGATGAACTCAGAAGTATCAAATTGCTGGTCTGGACCGAAAGGTTCACATGATGGAAGTTCTCATTTTGCTTAACAATATTGTTATTAATTATTATGTATCACTTTCACATAATTCCATCAGATTATGTAAAGTTGGCATGAACCCTAGTGAAATAGACTTCTGCCGGTAATGGACTGCTGGCCAGAATCAGTTGGTCTGAATTTGAATATTATGAATAAAAAAACTTTAGCATGCCTGCCAGTCATAACTCTCATTGGAGCTAACATACCTGCACATAACCTGACCAGCCGCATTTGGCCCTAAAGCACTTCCATACAGCTGAACGTCTTTCTCGAAGAAAAATAGAAGTTTTAGTAAGATAAATTAACATTAAAGACTTGAACAAAAAGTTGGTTGAGGTGGATCCCAACATAATCAGTTGAATACAATGAGTCAAAAAAAAAATAAAAATAAATAAATAAGAGAGAGAAAGAGAGATGGAGTATCCAGGACCACCTTAAAAAGCAAGCAAAGCTTAAAATTTAACATAAATTTCATCAAAAAGGAAAAAAATAACAAATACAAAGAAAAAGAAATTTGAGGTACCCTTCGGTGTCAACATTCAGAGAGAGGCTCTTCTCCATTGTAGAACCTCCAAGACACTGTTCAAAAGGTAACAATGGACAATGACAAACAGGTTCACAGATCATAGATCTTATTTTCTAATTCCTGGTACGATGCACAGGCAGTGCAGATTGTATAAAGTTAGATGCATTTAATTAGATGTTTAGAGCTGTGCCTGATTGAGGCTCTAAGAACCAGTCTTTGAATCGATAATGCCCTTTGTCCTGGAAAAGTAATGAACTTTGGCACGACAAAACCTCTAATGAGACTATCCAGATACAGTACCTAAGCTGTTCCACTGTTTGCTAGAGCCAGCACTGAGGTGCTGCATGGGCGTATGGCAGTAGCTATGCAAATATTTATTACATTCAATATATATACACAAACACACACACACAAAGTACAGATCCATTTTTTTCTGAGACTTCAACTACAGTTGTTGCTCCAGAAATTTTCTGGAGAGAAGAGGTGACTGGTGCCCAGATTTTGTAACCTCCAAATTGGAGGCACAAATCTAGGGTTTAACTCTTCTCAAACATGTAACCTGGCTCACCTCATCTCCTATCCCTTCCCCTTGCCTCCCCTCCCCTCTCCACTTTGCTGTGGTCAAGTAAATTAGTTTGTGCAGCTATGGTCATCCCTGCTTTCCTACCCCTTCCCTCTCCCCTTCCTAAATCATATTCTGGAGCAGACCCAAAGCATCACCACAGTACCCATATAAAGTATTAATAAGAACTTGCATTGGTAACTACCTGAGGGCATAGCATGTTGCCATACTGGCCAGCCTTATATGAATAACACTGAATCCCAGCTTTTAGTAACTTATCTCTCAATAAAACCAGCCTTTCTTGCAATTCATCCTCTCTCTTTCTCGCTGACATCATCGAATTACCTACCAATTTTCACAGAAAAAGTAAGCTGGTTTTAACAATTACCAAATGGCATGTAAACAAATAACAAGAGCAATATAAAAATATAAATAAATAAATAATTAATTATGAAAGCTTACAAGTTCTAGAAGGTCCTATTACGAATTTTTAAGAAAAGAAAAACAAGTCAAACCAAAAAGCCCCCAAACATTTAACGTTCTTAACAGGGATTGTTCTTAGGTTCTACCCAGTGACGATCATGAAATATCTACATTCCACACTAACACTATCTTTTCCAGAGCGCATATCCACTGATTTTTTTTTAAAAAAAATAAATAAAATCTAAAGTGTACATCCAAACAATGGTTTTGGTTCAGAAAAGCTTTATGAGACTATGGATAGCTCAAAATAAACTTTACATTCTACAATTAACGCATCCTTGTTTCCTTATATAGTATTAACACCTAAAAATGTCACACCAGTCCACAGAATTCTACCATACTTCTACCCCCCCCCCCTCCTCCCAATAAAAAAAAATTATAACATTGCTTTTATAATGAGCAACAGTGCACGAAACCAGTCTGGCATACAGTGGGGGATCTAGAAATGGCGTCATGCATTATTACTTGGAGTTTCAAAGGGATATCCTAGTTTCAGCTGAGTGTGATATTTCATGAAGTCCAAGGAAATTCACAAGATTTTCCCTATAAAATGAGTATAAGGTTTTTTAAATTTAAGATTTGAACTTTCATACCAGATCTCTGAGGAGACTCTTCATGATCTAAGAAAAATTTAAAATGTGTAATTAAAATTAAAATGTAAAATTTTAAAAGACTACATAAAAATACAGTTACAAACAGCTACATAAAAAAAAATGAATTAACTGTAGTTAAAATTTACATAGCAAAGGTTCTTACCAGATTCTGACAGCAGATCAGTGTGAACTACACAAAAGAAAGAAGACAGAATTAATTGGAAATAAATTGCCCACAATTTGTCACATAATGCAAATCTCATGTACCAAAAATTGTGCTTTCAGTTTCATTCGCAACCAACAATGAACTAGTTATGCTTCAGTTATTGAAATAGCATAAAAGTTGTTGCAACAGAATTAAAATAAAAAAATTGAAAGAAATACGGTGTAAATAACCAGGGAGTACTTTCAAAGTTAACCTTAACACAATATACCTTTCCGCCTGGACACAACTGGGCGAACTGACCGAACTGGCCGAGATTCCGCCTGCTTAATACAATTTAGTACAAAATTGTGTGTAGGTTCTCTTTGGTTTACTCTGATGAGGATTGTGCAAACTACAAAATCACCCATTAAAACAAAAATTAGCCAAAATAGCCTACAATTAACTTCCTTAAGTGATAACTAAAGAAAAAATAACGGGAAACCAATATACGAGCTTATAGCTTCTTACAAGTGCTATAAGGTAAAACAGGAAAACTGAAGAAAGAGTCACACAACTTCATCCTCTGGAAGGGAAACTTCAAACAGAGGTTTGATTGATGGAGAGATAGAGGCGCTCTAATACTGGAGAGATGGAAAAGGCGCGAATAGGTGGAACTAGGCATGAGCGACCTCTTGGTGCGTAGAACGGATTTAAGAGAACGAAGACTACTCAGGGGCATTATGAGCGAAAGTAAGAGAGAAAGAGAGAGAAGGGGGTGCTCAAGTCGCCATTTTTGTACACTTGTAGGAGCGAAGGGTTTTGAGTTGAGTTGAGTTGAGAGGTTTTGAGAGAGAAGAGATAAAAAGGGCAGAGGTTTCGGCTAGGGTTTTGCGAACGGGTTTCGAATCCGATTTCACAGCGATTCCTCTTCCCGTAACGGTTTTAACCAAACCAAATCGGACTTTAGTTGTAAACAGTGACCGCTCAAGTAATAACGGGTAGGCCAACTGGTTGGGCTTGGGTCAGACGGACAGACCAGACCCCGATAAGATGAAATTATAAATTTATAATTATTGTGGAGGGAGTAGCCACAACACACGAGATTCTTCATCCAGGCTACTTCTTCTGTAGCTTTGTGAAGAGTTTGGATTGTTTATAATAAATTTATGTCTAGGAATATGAAATTCCCCAAATTCCAATGGGATCCAAACAGCCCCGTAAAGAAGAGAGCACCGATGAAGACAGGGGCGAAGCCAGAAAAATAATATGAGTGAGGCCAATCTATAAATTTTACTTTTTGAAGGGGCCATTCTACATATTTGTTCATATCTTTATACAATTTACCTTGTAAATTTTAGTAAAATTTTAAAATGTGGGGAGGCCAAGCCCACTGAGGCCCCTGCCTTGGCTCCGCCCCTGGATGAAGAGCAGCAATGGCTCCACTGACAATATTTTTTCAATTTAGATGGTCTCTCTCTTGTTATGACTGCCAAAGTTTATTTGCTTTAGATACTTGTTTGTTGTTTGTTTCAGTTAAAACTTGTTAGTTCAATGAACCTCTTAAAGGTCATTGCTGATGGATATTGTGTGTAGCTTAACTCGTTAAATCTGAAGGTATCCCTTAAGGATCCTTCAGCTGTTGCTGGTTGTCTCATGTAAAAAATTTGGTTCCCCTGCTTGGGGAGCTCTTGATTCAAAAAAAAATAAATTTATAATTATTGTTATTACAATTCAATTTTAATATTTCCCATTATTATTAATTAATAATACATGTTTTTTTTAGAACGCTAATGACAGGCTTTTCCCTTGCAAACATAAGTAGGAGAACATTATTATTAAGAATGACAGGCTTCTCTATCATTTGTTAGGAATAGAATGATCAAAATATATTTTCATCAGTTTATTAGATAATTAGGATGATAAACAAAAAAATACGTGCGTTAAATTATCAAACAAAAATATAGATGAGTCTGTCTCGTACTTAATAAATATGCAAAAAAACGACAGCAAGTTTACTTTTTTTTTTTTTAGATAAACTGGATAGTGAACAGCAAGTTTACTTGATACGCACTAATTCGTGTACTCTTGTTTAATTATTTGTATATAATAAATATAAAAATCAATGAAAATTATATTAATGAGATACTTTTTATGCATCATGAATCATGATGCAGATGGCCTTCTATGCATCATGATGTTTTTTTGTCAGTATTTTTTTTTTACAAATTATTGAAATCTTATAGCAAATCAAATTTTCACATTTTTAAAATTTACTTACTATTTTCGAATTTTTTAAATTGGCCATTTTGGAAAGGAATTATACTAAGAATATTCCAAAAATTGCATGTTTTAAGCAAATTGGAAAAAATAGTAAAAGAACATCAAAATGTATATATAATTTGATTTGATATAAGATTTCAGCATATAGATTGAATTGGTTAGATTAGATTTACATTTTATAAAAATAATTAATGAAAAAGCAACATGATGCATAAAAGGCCCTATTCATCATGATGCACAATAAAGTTACTCTACATATTTATATTACTTTCTGCTGAGCTTAAATCAAGCTAGCGTCCCTGCTTGGGTCGCTTTTATTTCAAAAAAAAATATTTTTATATTATTATGCACATGTTATACTTTAATCTCGTACAATAATCTGAGTACCATTTGTTAGAATAAGATTGTATAGACTATTATTATTATTGTCATTATTATTATTATTATTGTTATTTATTTTATAAATATTTGCTATCGTTCGTTCATTATCTGGTAATTCTAATAGCAAATATGATCACAAAACCATCTAGTATCAAACAACGCAAGTTGAATTGTGTACAGCATGCATAGCCCCCGAAAAAACAAAAAGCAAAAAAATATATATATTTGAAAAATGAAAGAAATGATAAGTAACGGACTTCAGGCCTTGTAACCATTTCGGTCAAGAAAGAATACTAATTGATGTTTCCTATATTAATTTGTCATTCCAATCAGGCCCAAAACTAGTCTGGATCGAACACCATATCCAAACCCCCGAACCTTCTAAAGAGGAAAAAAAATAATATTGGGAAAATAGATAGTTAAAACCAAATAGTTATAATGTTAAATATGTAAGCCTCCGTTTGGATGCGTTGAGAAGAAGTGGGAAGAAGAAAGAAGGGAAGAAAAAAAAAATACACACTTTCCAATACTTCTTCCCTTCTTCCTTTCTTCCCACAACTATCCAAACGTAGCCTAAGTTAATAGAATCATTCCAGAGCATGTCTAACTTCTGACTTTTAACTTCTCTGCCAAAAAAAAAAAAAAATCTGCTTGTCAATTAAAACTGTTCACAAGTAGACAGTTTGCTCGAAGTAAATGACATCGTGAGCACATAGACATTGGGGTTCTAATTAAAAATAAATAAATAAATATTAATGAGATTGGACTTGGAAAAGTCCATTGATGTATTGCTCTTTTCGGTTTGATACCTGTAGCAAGTCGCTGTCGCATGACTGAACCACATGAAGTTATATTATAGGGTGCGTTTGGATCGTTGGAAGAAAGAAGAAGAAGAAGGAAGAAGAAAAAAAAAATTATAAACAATATAAACTCTTCACAAAATTACACACTTCCCAATACTTCTTCCCACTTCTTCCCTTCTTCCCTTCTTCCCACACCTATCCAAACGCACCCATACTAGAGTTGTCAGATAATTGCGATAAAAACGGGATACGAGAGACGGACACAGAATCAGACTAGGTTTGAAGGGAATGTGGGCCGGTGTAAAGTAAACTGGGCTTCGTGGGCATAGATGGTCCGGTGTAAAGTAAACTGGGCTTCGTGGGCATAGATGGAGCGTCCGCATCCTCAGCAGTCAAAAAAAGAACTGCTCCAAGCAGTCCTTTTCATTTTTCTTAATTTTTTAAAATTTTAAAATTTAAATGGAGAATCCAAACCGTTGATCTTGTTAAGTTTTATCGGCGATGCATTTTCATATAAGTTTTATAAAATTTGAAGTTGATTTGATACTTGATTAAGTGGTCAACAAATGAACGAACCTGGTTTGATTAATTCTAATACGTTCATAATTTGGTCACTTAATCAAGTATCAAATCAACTTCAAATTTTTATAAAATTTATATGAAAATGCATCGCCGAAAAAACTTAATAAGATCAACGGTTTGGATTCTCCATTTGAATTTTAAAATTTAAAAAAATTTAAAAAAATAAAAAGGACTGCTTGGAGCAGTCCTTTTTTTGACTGCTGAGGATGCTGGTGCCATAGATGGATGGGTTGCAAAGGGAAAATAATTTTATTTTTATTTTTTTCTTTCTTGGCAGATGGATGAAATGTCGTCCTAGGGTAAATCACGCCTAACACTTTCAAAACTGATACAAAATCATCTTCAAAAAAACATTTTTATGAAATAACTTACTTTGAAAGCTAGCAGACCAATATTATGTAAATCAAGATCAAGATATGATGAACGAACAAAATTGATTAGAGCAGGAAAAAAAAAAATGTGCTTATTTAATTTGGGTCCATTTCAATTTTTCTAAACATCATCTAATTTGTGCATATTTCCTTAGTAAAATACACCACTCACAAAAAAAAAAAAATAAAAAATAAATCAAAGACGGCAGAAATGATGAACCTCAACAAATATAAAGCTAGAGTAGCAGCTTATCCAATCAATAAGATGCAATCAAACTCTTTATTGATCTCCTAAAAAGGGTTTTTATTTTTTCGGCTTGCTTCCAAGGAACACGGATAATAGGTACATGCTCGACTTTGCGATAATCATCACCACCTTCTTTGATTCTTTTAGCGATCTTATGGCTATGGTAAACCATCACCTCCTTGAGGTTGCGCAAATATCTCATGCCATCAGGTATCACTTCCATGCTCCTACATTGCCAGAAGTATAATTTAGCAAGCTCTGGCATCACAGATTTTTCAATCCTCCAATCCACCAACTTATCCAAACTAAGGTGCAGTCCTTTCAGACCTCGGAATCCATTTTCAGGGAAAACGAGCTTTTTATCAGAATAAGAGGAATATTCAAGCTTGAAAAATGAAAGTCTCGGAAATTTTGCAAGCATGAATATAAACTCTTGGGACATAGATGAGTTGTTATGTGGTTGGATATCAATCGCTAGACGAAACAATAATATATATCGGTTTTCCGTCCAATAAAGAAACAAAACGAATAATATATTTTATTCGTATCGCTGGTGGATTAAACAATATATTTTATTGGGTACATCTCTGCATTTTCTATCACTTCCCTGAGTGCCTCTTTCCCACTATAGAAAAGAACCTGAAATGAAAACATATAAACGAACACACGTCAATGTAAAGTCCTCCTCAACAGTTAAATAGTTTTTATCTATTTCACATGCCCAATATCCCCATAAAAGATATTTAAACTTCACATCAGTAAAGAAAGTTCAAATGAAAGACCAGTGAGGACCAGTACTAACACCTCAAAATGCACTGAATTTCAGAACTTCCATAATATTTGGTAACTTTCTTCTTAACATGTTGCATAATCTGTCAATTTATTATATAATATTAACACCTCCTGAATTTAATTCAGAACCAGACCTCATTAGCATCTTTGAAAACTTCTTCATCATTTTTCATCGGCCATTTGACTCTCCAACACCTGAAAAGTAATTCAAAATGTTAAAATGTGTATTAAGAGAGACTATTACAACTCAAATTAGAAATTAAAAGAACATAAAAAAAAGTAAGGTTACCTCTCTTTACCAAGCCTACGGGCCAGTTCTTCGGCCAAGGCCTGACCCGGGGTGTCGGCATCGGTTGCCAGTATTATTCGAGATGCCTATGAAATTTTATTTAGAAGTGAACTAATATAATTAAATTAACTGGTCTTTCTTAGTTAAAATTGACCTTAAATGCACAATCAAGAAATTGACTAAGGTTAAACTGAACCTCAGCACCATATAATAATACACACAATACCCCTATGATCAGTTCTATAACAAAGCAGAACCATGCCGAGCATGTGGGATGGGGTTGTCATTACCCGTTTTAAGGTAAAAGTTGGTAATAATAAAGACAGACAGGCAGCCGGAATTGTATTGTAAATATAGATGAAATTTGTTTTGCCAGAGCAACATACCGATTTCAAGTACTCCTTGCAGTTCCACAAGTACTGATATTTTGTATCCTAGCTTAACAAAATAAAAAAAAATATTAGATGGCAAAAAATAATGAAAAATCCAAAAGAAAAGAATATATCTGTCAGCATGAGTCTAGTGGTTCTTAAAAGCACATATCGTATGCAAAGCATCGACAACTTGCAGTCCAACTTAACAAAATAGGATCTACTAGATAGTAAAAGATTAGGATCGATTGAAAATAAAGTAAAATATATGTTGCCATGGGCCATGATAAGCAATCAGTACTGAAGCGCACAAATATGTTGTAAGTTGTAACACAAAATTGATAATTGAACCTGATCTTCAGCAGGGACATCTTTGTTGGAGACAGAAGGAGGTGCACCATCAGGTACACTCACACAATTTTTGAAACCAGCCTCCTCAATGGAAAGCTTATCTATCTCCCCTTCCACCTATATACAAAACCCAAAAGGAAAAATCCAAATGAGAATTTCCTATCTCAATAAACAAAACCTTAGGACTAGTAAAGAATGTTTTTCAGTGATTCAATCTTACGATGATAATGTCACACTCATTTGCAATATCATCAAGTCCGTAAAATATTTTCTCAGTATTAGCTTCCTGTCATATAATGAAAACAGTTAATTCATAATATGTTGGTATAGAAGGGTTGTGACCAACCCAACCATAATGTAGTTCCATAATTTGATCTCTTTATTCTTTTCCATAATTTCCTTTATACCCATAACATTTGGCCATGCTTTCACACAACACAATAGGATCGGTTACATTGATATCCAATCTATTCAGCAACTGAGACAATCCATTTCAGAACTAATCAAAATTGAAAATACAATGATAGATGTATTCCCCATTAGATCTACCTGAATATAAAACTTGGTGATTTTAAAATTGTTTGATCATCCATCCAAGCCACTAAAATTAAGACGTGAGCATTCAAATATATTGATGGGTCATCAAAACATTAATTATACCAAAATGTATACCCATCCTATCAAAGTTGGAGAACACGTCAAGTTGGAGAACATGTCATGAATTAATTTCCTGACTCGACAACTTTTGATGATGGCACACTTGCCAAGTAAGTTTATTGTCAATATAACCCATCCGTTATAACATCTTCTATTCCATAAATATAATCAGAACACCGACAATTATCACATTTCACCACCAGACTTAATAGTCTTCCAATATTTTCTGAAATTCAGCAGTTCAGTATAACTATAATTAATATGTAATTTATGCATAATAATTCTTGAAAAAAAAGTATAAAATGGCATTTATACTATTAGTAGTACTGCCATCGACAGATGGGCAAACTAAGTAGTGCCGCCATCCTCATCTAGCTTTTGTACTATATTATGCTGAAGCAAGCTATGGGTAACATAGCCATATTTTTTTTATATCAATCAGGATCTCACAGCTTAAGTATACTCTCAATAATACAATAAAAGTCCAACTAAATGATGGAGATCTCGAAGGGCATATAATGTTTTATGGAAAAATGTCATATTTTTTAGCATTGATTGACAAAACAAAAATTTCCACAGCTAAAGGATATCATGCTTAATTTTTGTCACGAGTATTGTAGTTTCAGGTTCCAAAAGTTACCTTCCAGAATGTCTTGGGTGTTTGCCGATACTTGCAGCTGACAAGAGTCCCATTTCGCCGGTATGTGAAAGCGATAGCAGGCTAGCAAAGAAAAAAGAAATACAAACTATATTACCTCATTATAATAACTCATTTCAGATTCTTTGCATGTCCACGAAATTTCATTTATACCCAACCTGGCCCAACTTTTGGAAGACAAATTCACAAGTAAATGAGTCAAGACTCAACAACAAGTCCCTTGCTTCAGACTTACCATGGGTTAGTTCAGGTCATGATCCAACCCAAACTATATATTTAATAACTTCTGTACCACTCACAACTGCCAAGTGTCATTCACCTAAGGCAATATTTAATGATATAGAATTACAAAAACATGTACTCCTTGGAGGAGTTTCAACACCCTATCCTCTTGATTCATTGCCAACGATCATATCACTACACTAAAACCTCATCAATGGAAGGAACAAACATTTTTGTTATTATATTGCTATTAATTTCTGAAAGTACAGCCTAAGCCACCAGCTTTCACCAATAGTGATCATGCTTGACATTTTCTCTTTCACACATAATAAACCAAGCTCACAGAAGTTTCATACTTTATTTCATGCTCCTGTTACATCAACTATTACAAATATCACCACAAATACATATAGTTAAGCAAATCATGTAAAATTTCATCCGCATATACATATGTAAAAAGATCAATTTTCAACTTTATTCTTGGCCAAGTGCTTCTTAGAAGTTGCACTGCCTCCAAGAATGGATTTGAATTTATGTTTAAAAATACAAAAATAGCAAATACAAATAGGTATGATGATCAAATATATGGAGTTGAAGTTTCACAAATTTTTCATCTCCTAACCAGACCAAAATATGTACAATGTAAATTTTTTTTTTATTAAAAAAAAACATTACAAAAAGTTAAAGACGGTTCATAAATACTGCGAAATTCAAGAAGCAAAAGAAATAAAATAACGGTCATACTAGATATATGGAAAGAAAATGTATTAGGTAAATAACTATACAGCCACTGTGCACGTTATTTCAAAACAAAATAGCAATACATAAATCATTATTATTATCACCATGGAATTTTCATCATAAATAAAAGAAGGAAAAAGACAAAAAAAAAAAAAAAAACTTTGGTTTTGCCATGAACTTGCTAAAGATTGTAGTACAGTATATTAACAAATTTGTCTGGAGATATAATTACCCTAAAAAATGGAATCAAATTGCAAAAGTTGCAGAAAGCAATACATATAAATAATTAATAAATGTACCCCCTTAATAGTTGGCTTTTGCAAAACAAGATTTCGTCTGAGTGTCTCTGCAGAAATCCCTCGTGACTTGAAGTATTCAAGGAGCTGAAAAAACATAAAGATAATTTATAAATGAATAAAGCAGATACATTAGGAACAAAAAAAAAACACTACATATAGAAATTTAGTTCAAAGAAAAATGTGTGAATTCTTTATTTTATTTCTTAAATATTAGCTGGGCAGCTGAAGAGCAACTGTCGTAAATATTTATTAGGCTAATCTGGGTAAAATTGGGCCAGATACTATATTGAGTTATGCTTGATCAGTAGTTAGTAAAACCAGAAGTTACAACACACCAATGGCAAACTGGTAAAATAAACTTAATGGTCAGCTTGTAGAATTTGCAGTTCTATAAAAAAAAAAAAATTAACAATAATATTAAATAAAATAAATCGAAGAAAACTGAAGAAAAAATAGACATTTAGACAAGCTGATGCAACTGGTAGAAGCCAGCTCAGGTGTTAAGTGTTAAAGTACCTCACTACAAAGTGGTTGAAGCTCCATTTTTTGTTCTGTTATTTTTCTTGGGTGCTTCTGTTTTTCAACCTTCGCATGCATTTTCAATGCTTGAGTTCCAGCAAAAACATCACTAGCATAAGGCTACACAGGGAAGAAAGAACAAATAAACTCACTTGTAAACTGTCACAGGCATTCTCAGCAACTAAGTTCTGCAGTTGCCATCCAATGACTAGGCCAACCAGATACTCCCTCAATTGTGCACTGGCAATAACCTGTTAGGTGGTTCGCCTAACAGTACCAAACCATCTAAACTATCTGAACCAATTCCTAAATCTATCTGAAAAATTCCTATTGCATATCCTGCGATTCTACTCTTTTGACAATTTTCGTATATTATTCAAATTCTTTTGGATATGTTGCACAGATGAACTCAGAAGTATCAAATTGCTGGTCTGGACCGAAAGGTTCACATGATGGAAGTTCTCATTTTGCTCAACAATATTGTTATTAATTATTATGTATCACTTTCACATAATTCCATCAGATTATGTAAAGTTGGCTTGAACCCTAGTGAAATTGACTTCTGCCGGTAATGGACTGCTGGCCAGAATCAGTTGGTCCGAATTTGAATATTATGAATAAAAAAACTTTAGCATGCCAGCCAGTCATCACTCTCATTGGAGCTAACATACCTGCACATAACCTGACCAGCCGCATTTGGCCTTAAAGCACTTCCATACAGCTGAACGTCTTTCTCGAAGAAAAATAGAAGTTTTAGTAAGATAAATTAACATTAAAGACTTGAACAAAAAGTTGGTTGAGGTGGATCCCACCATAATCAGTTGAATACAATGAGTCAAAAAAATAAAAATAAATAAATAAGAGAGATGGAGTATCCAGGACCACCTTAAAAAGCAAGCAAAGCTTAAAATTTAACATAAATTTCATCAAAAAGGAAAAAAATAACAAATACAAAGAAAAAGAAATTTGAGGTACCCTTCGGTGTCAATATTCAGAGAGAGGCTCTTCTCCATTGTAGAACCTCCAAGACACTGTTCAAAAGGTAACAATGGACAATGACAAACAGGTTCACAGATCATAGATCTTATTTTGTAATTCCTGCTACGATGCACAGGCAGTGCAGATTGTATAAAGTTAGATGCATTTAATTTAGATTTTTAGAGCTGTGCCTGATTGAGGCTCTAAGAACCAGCCTTTGAATCGATAATGCCCTTTGTCCTGGAAAAGTAATGAACTTTGGCATGACAAAACCTCTCATGAGACTATCCAGATACAGTACCTAAGCTGTTCCACTGTTTGCTAGACCCAGCACTGAGGTGCTGCATGGGCGTATGGCAGTAGCTATGCAAATATTTATTACCTTCAATATATATACACAAACACACAGACACACACTACAAATCCATTTTTTTTCTGAGACTTCAACTACAGCTGTTGCTCCAGAAATTTTCTGGAGAGAAGAGGTGACTGGTGCCCAGATTTTGTAACCTCCGAATTGGAGGCACAAATCTAGGGTTTAACTCTTCTCAAACATGTAACCTGGCTCACCTCATCTCCTATCCCTTCCCCTTGCCTCCCCTCCCCTCTCCACTTTGCTGTGGTCAAGTAAATTAGTTTGGGCAGCTATGGTCATCCCTGCTTTCCTACCCCTTCCCTCTCCACTTCCTAAATCATATTCTGGAGCAGACCCAAAACATCACCACAGTACCCATATAAAGTATTAATAAGAACTTGCATTGGTAACTACCTGAGGGCATAGCATGTGGCCATACTGGCCAGCCTTATATGAATAACACTGAATCCCAGCTTTTAGTAACTTATCTCTCAATAAAACCAGCCTTTCTTGCAATTCATCCTCTCTCTTTCTTGCTGACATCATCGAATTACCTACCAATTTTCACAGAAAAAGTAAGCTGGTTTTAACAATTACCAAATGGCATGTAAACAAATAACAAGAGCAATATAAAAATATAAATAAATAAATAAATAATTATGAAAGCTTACAAGTTCTAGAAGGTCCTATTACGAATTTCTAAGAAAAGAAAAACAAGTCAAACCAAAAAGCCCCCAAACATTTAACGTTTTTAACAGGGATTGTTCTTAGGTTCTACCCAGTGACGATCATGAAATATCTACATTCCACACTAACACTGTCTTTTCCAGAGCGCATATCCACTGATTTTTTTTTTTTAAAAAAAAATAAAATCTAAAGTGTACATCCAAACAATGGTTTTGGTTCAGAAAAGCTTTATGAGACTATGGATAGCTCAAAATAAACTTTACATTCTACAATTAACGCATTCTTGATTCCTTATATAGTATTAACTCCTAAAAATGTCACACCAGTCCACAGAATTCTACCATACTTCTACCCCCCCCCCCTCCTCCCAATAAAAAAAATTATAACATTGCTTTTATAATGAGCAACAGTGCACGAAACCAGTCTGGCATACAGTGGGGGATCTAGAAATGGCGTCATGCATTATTACTTGGAGTTTCAAAGGGATATCCTAGTTTCAGCTGAGTGTGATATTTCATGAAGTCCAAGGAAATTCACAAGATTTTCCCTATAAAATGAGTATAAGGTTTTTTAAATTTAAGATTTGAACTTTCATACCAGATCTCTGAGGAGACTCTTCATGATCTAAGAAAAATTTAAAATGTGTAATTAAAATTAAAATGTAAAATTTTAAAAGACTACATAAAAATACAGTTACAAACAGCTACATAAAAAAAAATGAATTAACTGTAGTTAAAATTTACATAGCAAAGGTTCTTACCAGATTCTGACAGCAGATCAGTGTGAACTACACAAAAGAAAGAAGACAGAATTAATTGGAAATAAATTGCCCACAATTTGTCACATAATGCAAATCTCATGTACCAAAAATTGTGCTTTCAGTTTCATTCGCAACCAACAATGAACTAGTTATGCTTCAGTTATTGAAATAGCATAAAAGTTGTTGCAACAGAATTAAAATAAAAAACTGAAAGAAATACGGTGTAAATAACCAGGGAGTACTTTCATAGTTAACCTTAACTTTTCTTTTACACAATATACCTTTTCGCCTGGACACAACTGGGCGAACTGACCGAACTGGCCGAGATTCTGCCTGCTTCATACAATTTAATACAAAATTGTGTGTAGGTTCTCTTTGGTTTACTCTGATGAGGCTTGTGCTAACTACAAAATCACCCATTAAAACAAAAATGAGCCAAAATAGCCTACAATTAACTTCCTTAAGTGATAACTAAAGAAAAAAAATAACGGGAAACCAATATACGAGCTTATAGCTTCTTACAAGTGCTATAAGGTAAAACAGGAAAACTGAAGAAAGAGTTACACAACTTCATCCTCTGGAAGGGAAACTTCCAACCGAGGATTGATTGATGGAGAGAGAGAGGCGCTCTAATGCTGGAGAGATGGAAAAGGCGCGAATAGGTGGAACTAGGCATGAGCGAACTATTGGTGCTCAAGTCGCCATTTTTGTACACCTGTAGGAGTGAAGGGTTTTCAGTTGAGTTGAGTTGAGTTGATAGGTTTTGAGAGGGAAGAGATAAAAGGTGTGTTTGGATCGGAAATGATATAAACGTGAAAAACATCCGATCATCCACCCCCTCATCCAGTAATTTTCTAATTGGCTTCTCGATGGCAGGCCCAAATTTTTCGCGTGCTGACGTCATTATTTTTGAGTGATGATGTCATCAAAATATTTTTTGAAATTTTTTTTTTGAAAATTATTTTTGTGCGCTGACGTCATCAAATGGACGGATTTTTCAGTTAGATGCGTCACAGGATGAGTTAAACTAATTATGTGTTCACTTAGATGCAGTGATAATATGAAGTTTTAGATTTTTCTGTTCAGTTAAAAATCTAAGGGATTAATTAGATGAACTATTTGTTCAATTAGATGCATATCAAAATTGAATTTTCTTATTTTTGTGTTCAGCTAAAAACGTTAAAGGATGAATTTAAAATGTTTATGTGTTTAGTTAGTTGCAGTAAAAATTTGGTTTTGTAGCTTTTTGTGCTCAATTAAACACGTTTAAGGGATGAATTTAACGTGTTTATGTGTTCAATTAGTTGCAGTATAAATTTGATTTCGTAATTTTTGTGTTCAATTAAACTAGTTAAGGGATCAATTAAAATTGTTTATGTGTTCAAATAGATACAATGAAGTTAACACTGTTTATTTATTAAGAATAATAATATACATTGTTTCAACAAACTGAACAATTCTACTTACTAATAACATCCATTTATAATAACACAAATCATACACAGTTTTCACCACTACAAGCTATCATAATTCATCAACTCCTCCTTAGATTTCTTCCGCACAACTTTGTAACTTTTGTGCTCTTATAATATTTAATCTTTTTAGGCCATGTGAGTTTTAAAAAAATATATAATGAAACAAAATGATTTCTTAGAAATACTAATTTAACACATAGTAAAACGAGATGATCCTTTAAAGAACTGAACAATATAATAAAACAAGATCCGTTGGAAATACTACTTAACACATAATGAATCAAGATGATTCTTTGGAGATACAAACTTAACACGCATAATGAAACAAGTTGTTCCCTTAAAAAACTGAACAATTAGAGATAATAAAAATACATAATCAACAATCAAATCATGGTTCTGAGAACCACTCGTCTCACAGGCTCACAGCCTTGCCTTGGTCAGGTATTCTCTACACGTACAATTTGTTAAAAGAAGGAAGTTGCATTGTTCCATGATCAACTTGAGGAACAAAACAGAGAGGTATCAAATTAAGGTTTTGCAGTAAAGTAAAGGGAACGATGAAGGAAACAATAAACAAAAAAAAAGAAAAGAAATTCAAAGGAAATTAAAGTTGAATAGTAAGAAGTAAGAAACTTGAGAGAGAGAGAGGAATGGCCATGCCAACAATGAAGAGAAAGAAAGACATGACAAAATCAGACAGATTGCATCCGTACCATGGTGCATGGCCTATTATCGGACACTCATCCCCTGCTTCATCTACCTGTTAGAGATATGTCCTAGAAGCCAATATTATTAGGCTACTTCTATAGTTTATGTTATTGATGATTTCAGATCATTTGTTCTTTGATTTATTCGTTGACAGTTCATTCGGATTAAGGATCTGAATTATAGATCACTGTTATTCATTTAATAGTAAATGACAACGATAAATCTAAAAGTCCGTAATCTTGATAATTAACAAAGGACATTAATTATCAATAAGATTAGTATGCAAGTTAAGTGATGATTAAGTTCTATAAATCATAGGTTAAGAGTAACCAACTTAATTGCATATGTGTATGTTATAGAACATAGTACAGGATTGGACCCCACGAATAATTATATGGATTGTGTTACGTGTCATTATTTATTTCGTTATGATTTTGGTTCTAAGTTTGAGATGATTATCTTTTCCACATGAGGATAGGTTCTATAAATTAAGTCTACCGCTGATTCCTGATAAAGGCTGCTATACGGACTTGATTTAAGAACTCTTGATTGTGCGGGGAAAAGCTAATTATCAAGAAAACCGTATGTCCCTCATTAATTCACTTAGTGAGTGACGATATCTGTTTGGACCCCTTGATGGAGATAGATTGTTTGCTAGCAACTGATACAATTATCTCTAGATCAAGAAACGTATAATTAGCAAGAATGACACGTTCCTATCTTAGGTTATACGATGATATCGTGTGACATAAGAATCAAAATAGAGAAACATAATTATTCTCTTATGCATGATTGAAATATTGTAGCAGTACACTATTTATGTGAATTGAAAATCATAACGTTTTGCTAGATACCGCTTATGATTATTGGAATTAAATAGCGATTTAATTTCATGTCCAACGTAGCATAAATCCTCAAAGGTTCACACAAAATTGGATGAAATGTTTGAAGGGAATGTGGGCCGGTGCAAAGTAAACTGGGCTTCGTGGGCATAGATGGGCTGCAAAGGGAATATAATTTAATTTTTAATTTTTTCTTTCTCGGCAGATGGATGAAATGTCGTCCTAGGGTAAATCACGCCTAACACTTTGAAAACTGATACAAAATCATCGTGAAAAAAACAATGTTATGAAATAACTTACTTTGAAAGCTAGGAGACTAATATTATGTAAATCAAGATATGATGAACGAACAAAATTAATTAGAACAGGAAAAATGTGCTTATTTAATTTGGGTCCATTTCAATTTTTCTAAACATCATCTAATTTGTGCTTATTTCCTTAGTAACATACACCACTCACCAAAAAAAAAAAAAAAAAAGTCAAAGATGGCAGAAATGATGAAACTCAACAAATATAAAAGCTAGAGTAGAAGCTTATCCAATCAATAAGATGCAATCAAACTCTTTATTGATCTCCTAAAAAGGGTTTTTATTTTTTTCGGCTTGCTTCCAACGAACACGGATAATAGGTACATGCTCGACTTTGCGATAATCATCACCACCTTCTTTGATTCTTTTAGCGATCTTATGGCTATGGTAAACCATCACCTCCTTGAGGTTGCGCAAATATCTCATGCCATCAGGTATCACTTCCATGCTCTTACATTGCCAGAAGTATAATTTAGCAAGCTCTGGCATCACAGATTTTTCAATCCTCCAATCCACCAATTTATCCAAACTAAGGTGCAGTTCTTCCAGACCTCGGAATCCATTTTCAGGGAAAACGAGCTTTTTATCAGAATAAGAGGAATATTCAAGCTTGAAAAATGAAAGTCTCGGAAATTTTGCAAGCATGAATATAAACTCTTGGGACATAGATGAGTTCCGTAGAATGAGCTTAGTAAGGTTGGGTAAGGTTGAGGAATAGCTTTGCATGCTATTTTCCCCCTGCGCCTTTTCCAGCTTTCCATCAATCTCCAAGCCCTGGAGGCGGCGCAGGATTGAGATGTTGAATATGCCTGAAGGAATGGAGGCTTCTTTTGAGCATTTCAATCTTAAGTGCACAAGTAACTCTAGTTTCCTTAGAGCAACAAGAAGTGCCTCCATATGCAAATTTGAAAGCCCTTCTAGTTCCAAGGACCGGAGATTCATTGCCTTCTCTAAAAGAGCAGTGTTCCAGCTAGAGCAATCTATGCCATGGAGTGTTTGTAGGTTATCTTTGGATTTCAAAGTTATTGGAGGTTTCATCTTACATGTGAAAATGTGCCTTAATGTAGGGATATTCCAGAATTCCTCATTGATATTACTTGCATCAGTATCTTGAACATCAAAGGTTTGGAGGTAAATGAGATTACCAATGGAAGCAGGGAGTTGTTTTAACCCACAATTCTTCACACCTAAGTACCTTAAATGAATCATGCTACCAACTTCATTAGGTAGACTTTCGAGCCGTAGACCTTGTAGGTCAATAACTCGAAGGAACTTAGAAGCATGCAAGAATCTTAAAGTATGGCTCTTTTGGTTGGTTTGAGGAGCTGATACTTTGGTATTATCTTGCTTCTCGGCGAACTTATTTTGGTGGGTTTGAGAAGTTGATACATTGGTATTATCTTGCTCCTGGGAAAAATTATTTTGGTGGGTTTGAGGAGTTGATACATTGGTATTATCTTGCTCCTGGGCAAAATTATTTTGGTTGGTTTGAGGAGCTGCTACTTTGGTATTATCTTGCTCGGAAAAATTACATACAAGGGACCTTAATTTTGGGAATGAGTTTTTAAGAGGTACATACTTGTCAGTGTGGTTTTGGACTGAGAGGCGGCGCACTGTGGATGGAGCAAGGACATCTAAATTGTCATGGATTGTAAAAAAGTTGGCCTCGTGAGATTCTGATTGTGCAAAAGCATGAACCGGGCCATGTATAGAAATAAATTGAACATTTCCTTCAGCATCCTTGTTCAGTAATTGGACCAGGCACCGAGAGACCAGCTCTTTCAAGTGTTGTTGCCCAATCTCCTCCAGGGTTTTCCCTTTCTTCGGCTTTATAAATCCCTCAGAAATCCACAAACGTACCAACTTGTTGCCATCATGCAGTTTGGTTTCTGGAAGAGCACCTAGGTACAGGAAGCATGACTTGAGGCTGTGAGGAAGGTCGTCGAAGCTCATTGCCAATATGCGGCCCAGAGCTCTCATTCCCCTTTCATCTTTCAACTGCTTAAATTGAGAGTCCCACTCAGCTTGTGACTCTTTCGATCTTAAAAGACCTGCAAGAATCGCAATAGCCAATGGAAGACCTTGTGTTAGAGTAAAAACATCTTTCCCATAGGTGTTTTCATCAAACCAACTCGGGTAACTATGCACCCCGAAAACCCTATTAAGGAACAATGTCTTGCTCATTTCCTCATTAAGTCGTTCGATCTTGAGTGCAGGATGGGACCGGTCCACAAATTGTTCGACCCCTTCGCAATCAGATTGCATTATTAGCACCACTCTGCTCCCATTTCTTAAATCAGGCAATGCTGCTTTTATGGTACTCCAGTCAGTGATGCTCGCCATACCGTCAAGTACCAGTAGGTACCGACCCTCATCCAATTCATCCATCAGTATTTCGCAAATGTCATTTCCTGCATAACGTTGGACTTTCTTTTCATGGGGCACTTGGCTTTTAACCTTTTTGTGAATTTTACCGAGGATCTCAGTAACTCGGTATTTCGGGGGCAATAGTGTCCAACTGCGTATTTGGAAGTGCTTTTGAACCTCTTCACAATTAAAAATTTTTCTCGTGAGCTTTGTTTTCCCAGAGCCGCTCTCTCCTAGTACGGAGATGATAGCGAGGGGGTCTGTATCGGCGCCAATAAGCAGATTCTTTAATGTTTCTTCATAACCGCCAAAACCAATCATGTCTTCCTCCAAGTTATCCCTGTTTTACTTTACATATTAGAAATCGTTTTTCAAATTTAGTGAACGACATTTATGAGCAGCAATATTTGATGCATTTTTATTACCTTATCCATCGGAACAATGTATGTCTCTACTACTTGTAAATTAACACGCTAGATCTAGGAGGTAAACACGTTGATCGATTTGATCTGGGTTGGATATCAATCGTCAGACGAAATAACAATATATTTTGGTTTTTCGTCCAATAAAGAAACAAAATGAACAATATATTTTATTCGTATTGCTGGTAGATTAAACAATATATTTTAATTACCTTACATTATTTTATTTTTTTATTTGCCCACATATGACGGCATCTTATATGCTAGTCTGTTAAAATTAATTTTGGATTTAGTGACTAATAGCTAAATATAAAAACATGTATCCAAGGGTTAAAATAGTTAAGCGAAAGATGCAAATAATTGTTTACTTTATGCAATCTTAATCATTGATTGTTTAAACTAATGACTGTATGTTAGCGATAGATATAAATTTACAAACTTTTCGCTTAATTGGTTGTGCACTAATCAAAATAGGGGAAAAAAATAAATTTACAAACTTTTCACTTAATTGGTTGTTCACTAATCAAAATAGGGAAAAAATTTAATTGCTGGATTGCACAATTGGAAAGAGAGCACGACAAATATGAAAATCTTTAATTATTAAAATATTAATAATTTTTTATTTTGAAAATAGAACACATATGTAAAATTTTTTGATCTGTAATCTGATTAAAAATTTCTTATGAATATTTCAAGTAATTAAGAGTGTTTCATCCCAATTTTAATTACAAAAAGTTCACACTAATATGTTAATCTTGATAGATCTAACGTAAACCTAACTTTTGTGATATTATCATTTGATATTTCATATACATTGTTCAATAGAAAAATTAATATTTAGATATTTTTCATAATTGAAAAATTTGCATAAGGAATTCTGTAAGAGAGACATGCATCGATCGAGTAATCTTGGTGCATTTGTATATTGAAATATAAAAAATAAAAAAAGAAAGACATGCATCCTCATGTATATATATTGTCCGAACCCCAAAAATAAAAAAAAAGAAAAATTTTGAAATATAATTTTAGATAGTACTGAAGAATTCCGTATTTTGTATATTGTCCAAACCAACAAAGAATGGACATAACAGAAAACATAACCACCAATGTGTGGGCAAATACAAATTTCTATGGGTGCAAAGTAAATTAAAAAAATTAAATGAATAGTAAATAAAAGAAATATTATTAATTGTATATTTGTATTGTACCGGCAATTGGTGAGGTCGAAATAATTAAAATGATGTACGTAAATTTGAAGAGTGCTGGAATGAATTTTAAAGGAATTATTGGCAAAATTAAGACCAATTTGGAAGCCTTAGATGGAGCACCATGACATAATCTTAGGATTAAGATCTGTCAAAGCCATGCCAGAAAATTTGAAATTCCAAGCATTGATGACTTTTAAAATCCCAGATACAGACGACCTTGTTATTATCTTAGATTAGATTAGGACCATTAGGTATATTCGTTCGTAATAGCAAGGTGACTAGTAGTAATTTTAATTTACACTTGTATATAATTAAGCTAGGCATTAATTATGTTCTTCATTGGCACAAACACTATAAAACAGTCGGAGTGGTTAAAAAGAAGACTTTAATAGATTATGCTGCAACTGGAAAGAAAATTTATAATTTTTAATGTGTAGAAAGATAAATACCATGCAGCGAGATTTGTCGTTGAAGAGGATGTCCAAACGGATGAAGGTTCTCCAGCACTCTGGATATTGTAATCATCTTTATTTTTGGAGATTTCTATCAGCCTTTGTTCTATTTTGTTCATCCTGTTTCGCAGGTCATGCAGTGTCCAGAACTACAAAATAACCAAAACTTACTCTATCTCATTACAAGGCATAGTAAAAATAAAAATAATTGTTAAACTTAAAATGGAAATAGAAATGAAAATATAACAAAAATTATGAATTAAATAACTGAACTGTAAATCATTTGTCCTCGTAAGTGAAAATGTATACATGTTTATTTATTTCCCTGTTTTCTAACTTTTCTTTGCCTCCGTTTGGATGCCTTGAAAAAAAATAGGAAGAAGGAAGAAGGGAAGAAAAAAATTATAAACAATTCAAACTCTTCACAAAGTTACACACTTCCCAATACTTCTTCCCACTTTTTCTCTTCTTCCCACACCTATCCAAACGGAACCTTTGATATTCTGTTCCAACTCGCCAAAAATCGGCTCGTTCTCCGCCGAATCCGTTCTGAGTTTTGAGTTCTGACTCGCTCGAGTACCAGTACTCTTCCTCTTATTGTAATTGGCTTGAATTTAAATAAATAACGTTGCGTAATTTATATATATATTTTTTATTTCCTCGTTGAAGATATCTTCAAATTTGATTATATATGCTACCACAGTCTCAAATTGGGACTGCTATAGACAAATTAAGTTGTACCTTTGTCCGTTCTGAGAAAAATCATTTGAAATTGTTTGATAACTTATAATCAAATACTTGACCTAGAATTTAATTTTAACAATAGAAGGTAGTAAAAATTTTCCCAAGTGAAGCTTTTTAAGAGAGGCATGACTAATTATTTTCAACATCAATTTTTCTTTTCGCTTCTCGCATATCTTGAACTCGTTTTCTGTGAATAATGAAGGAGTTACTTTAATCATCCGTGACGGACTCTATGTTTTAATGTAATATTTACTTGTAAATATATTTGCAAACTTTCACTGTTTCACATTTTCACTATATATTTGCAAACAACCCCGGCCCGTCCAACAGGAAAAAATTAAAATAAAGAAACAAAAATAGAATATTTGAATTTGACCTGAGCGACGGGATGCGTAATGCACTTGAAGAAAGCGTTCCACCATGATCTCTCCATCTCAGCCAGAAACGTCTTGCGAAAATAGTCATCGAGCACATCCTCCACTTGGAAGGCGACGTCTCGAGTCTGCCTGACCCAAACGGCAACAAATGGGTTCTGCTTCGATCGCCGCTTCTGGTCGGCATCCCTGATGAAAGTCTGCAGCCACTCCAGCCTGTCGCTCAGGACCATTATCTTGTCCCCCATCTCGGCTAACGCCTCTGCCTCCTTCACTGCATATTCCTTCACCAGTTGGACCACAGTGTCGACCGCGCAGTTTGCCATCTCTCTCTCTAATATTGCTTTTTCTGTGTATGTGTGTTGTGCTAGGCTGCTAGCTTAATTTGTGTACCCCTACCTTGGCTGGTGGTGGGTATTATATATAAATCAACCATGGGTTCCTCGTCTGTTGATGCACCGAGTGTTTTTGGAGTAAATTCATGTCCGGCTAGCAAGTCCTATATTTTATGACCCCGCACGCAGTTTGGAGCGTAATTAACGTTTGAACATTTTCTTTTTTTTTTTAAAAAAAATATTAATTAACGTTTGGAGTTATTGACTTGTTGACTTTGGTACAACATGTATCATGCCTGCACATGCTAACAGAGAAAGGGATCTACACACCTGTTCCGGTCTTCCGGAGCAAGTATAGCGGTAGGAATCAATACTGAATATTTTTTAATACCAACAATTTTTTAATTAAAACTACAGTTTTAAAAAACTTGTTGACTTGGTACATTTTTTCGGAATTAACGTTTGAAGTTAGTGATTTGTTGACTTGGTACAGATTTTTCAGAATTATTAAAATTTCAGCAAAATAGTAAAAAAAAGGCTCCACACACTTATTCTAACGGTAGCCTAGCCAATTCTGTTGTTGTTTGTTTCTTTTTTATTTCGCCGGTTCCAATAAAAAGAATGACGTTTACATCATTTGTCTGCACTCAGTGCTTTTACATTTTGGACAATTGACACACAATTAATTAGCCTTTTTTTATTTGAAATATCATAAAGAACAAGTCCTTGTTCTTATTTTATTTGGATTTGTGAGAACTAAGAACAAGGGCCTTGTTCCTAATTTTTAAAGTTGCCAAACACACCAATTCGGTTAAAAGACAGAAAAAGGGGGGAAAAAGATAGAAGTACATGGATCATAATAAATAAATAAATAATAATTAAGAAGAGGTCAACGGAATGATATCAGACGTTTTAAAATATAATTATAATAAAGTCATTTTTTTTTCTAAATAGAAAACATACCTATCAATATGTGGACAAATAAAAATTTTAAAATATATCTATTCCTTAAAAAAAAATAAAATCAACCTATCAATATGAAATCATAGTTTAATAAAAATATATTTCTCATTTTCTTTATAACAACAATATTTGCAAAATTATAGATGATAAAGGTTTCCCATCAGTGCTCTCCTTTCAAAATAGAAAAATAATTATTATTCCAATCAATGTTCTTTCCACTGTAGATGTAAAATTAAAACTTCATATCATTTCGTCTCCTGATTGACATCCAGTCATAGATCAAATTGATCAACGATATAAGGAGGTGAGTGCAAGCTAGATTAAGAGATGATACACTTTTGGATAATATAAAAAAATATGTACCCATCTATGTGTGGGCAAATAAAAAATAAGAAATATTTATACTTCAACAAAAAATAAAATCAGCATATCCACATGAAAAATATAATTTAATAAAAAAATATATATTTTTTATAACAAAAATATTTAAAAAATTATAGTAATAAAATTTTTCATATGTGTTCTCTTTCCAAAATAAAAAAATTAATTATTTTCCTTATCCCTACTATTTATAAAAGCACCAATCCAAATATGTAAAGTTTCAATATGAAGTGTGATACGTCTAGTTTTGGTAGAGGAATCAACAAGTGTCTAGAGGGAACGACCACTTCTCTTCCGCCAACCAACCGCCCCATGCGAAAGGAAAGGAGCCATTCGAGAGAGATGAAGTTCGAGAGAGAGAAGAGTATCCGGAGGCGGCCCCCCCCCCCTAGAAGAAGAGGAAGCCCTTTTATATTGATTAATTAGGGCAACCCCTTATTGGGCTGGATCCTTATTGGGCCTTACTAAGCCTTATCGGGCCAGATTCTTATTGGACCATGTTAGGCCTTATCATAAGCCCTCGAGCTTCTAGTAGATGTAGCTCTAGTAGAAGTTAAAATACAATTATGTCGTTGATGAAGCCTCAAATTATATGGTGAAGTAAGTGGCACTTTTAGGCTTTCCAGCGAGATAAATCAGTCCACGAGATAGTCTGTTGACGAGCCCTCAAGCCTCCAGACAAGGTGAACATTTCCTTGACCCTATCGGAGAGATAAATGAGCTCTCAAAATTGTCGAGGTCGATAAATCTTCGAGCGAAGTGTGCGAGCCCTCGAGTCCCAAGCGAGGTGTGCAAGCTTATCGAGAGAGGGCGGCGAGGTGTGTGAGCCTATCGAGCGAGGTTGCGAGGTGTCGAGGTGTGTGAACCTATCGAGCGAGGTGGCGAGGCGTCGAGGTGTGTGAACCTATCGAGCGAGGTGGCGGGGTGTGCGAGCCCTCGAGTCCCAAGCGAAGGTAGTTTTAAACTTCTAGTTCTGTATCTTCATTGGGTCTTCAGGCAATTATGTCAACGAGACGCGTAGTGGGCACTTTATATCTGAGGTCTTATTTCATTCTTCAGTTATTCTCCATCTTTCGCTGGTTATCATGCCTAGCGATAGAGTGTTTGTTTCTAAATCGTTTTTATAAATGGACGAATGAAACTTCCCTTCCACCAACCAACCACCCCGTGTGGAAGGGGAACTTCGACTGCGCTATTGCGACTTACGTTTGGCAAGGCATCTTCGACTGCGCGCAGGCAGCTTACGTCTAGCATGAGAACTTCAACTGCGCTATCACGACTTACGTCTATCTTTAGGCAGACTGCGCCGGATGGGTGCTAACGTCTGTGGAACATGAGACTGTGCCGGATGGCGGCTAACGTCTATGCTTAGGCAGACTGCGCCAGATGGCGGCTAACGTCTGTGGAACATGAGACTGCGCCGGATGGCGGCTAACATCTATGTTTAGGCAGACTGCACTGGATAGCGGCTAACGTCTGTGGAACATGGTAGACTGCATGAAAACTTCGACTGCGCGCAAGCGGCTTAGTCTGGCAAGGCATTTTCGACTGCGCTCTGATTGCGGCTTACGTCTGGCAAAGAAACTATTCATGAGCGCCTCATGTTGAGGGCTTACCTCGTTCTTCACTTATCCATCAAGTTAACTTGCTCCAAGCTCCTATATCTCAATCAACTATAGCATGTATAAAATATGTGTACTTATAACAAAAGGTCGGGGAAACATAGACGAGAGGCGAAAGCCTAATTTGATAGTCCTCATTGCAATCGGTAAGAGCCCGTCGATGTAAACATAAACCCAATGTCACTGCACATCGACCAGCTTACTTCCTCCTGCTCATGCAAAAGCTGCAGTCGGTTTGTTGCGAATGCCCCCGGTCATGAGGGAAGGTAGTACTTTGCTTCATACACATGACTCAGTGCAAATTTGTCAGTTTACAATAATTGTACTTATCATTTTAGTAATGTCAAACATTACTTTGCACACATAATCACATAGCCTGTTTTCACTCAATAATCAAAGAAAATTTGCATATGATGTTGGTCCCTGCATAAACGTGTATAGATATGCCATCTAAATGGCTTAGCGGCCTTTGAGCAAAGATTTCGAGATAACCAAAGCGGCGATGTATTTACCAGTTACCTTAGCATGGCAGCTACTTCAAACGAAAAAAGCCAACGTGCTACTGCTGATCAGTCTTCTCAGCAGAACGCCTGACTTGCTTTCCACTTACCTTTCCTTTTTTTGTTTTTTTTTTCTTTTGAAGAAAAGAAGAAACTTGAAGTATTCCTGGGTTGTGCAGAATGAAAGATTTTAGCAGCAAAGAGACCGGTCCACTTGTCTATTGGTACATCAGTTTCGGTTGATTAATAGTTGCAATATGAATGAAGCTGTATGTTTGTGAACGACCTCCTTTTCCTTTTGACGAAGAAAATGAGTATTCATCTATGCTAACTCATTCTACTTAATTTACCGGCAATTTGAGGTTACTCGAACCTAAGATGTAGTCAGGAAGCAACGGAAGAGATCGGGCAGCGGAAACGGTGGAATAGGAGGCGCGAGAGAGGAGGGGGTGCCTCCATACGACGGCGGAGGATGATTGGAGCATCATGCGCACTGATCCTTGAGTCGATCGAGCGGTCGAGGTCATGGAGAGACGGGAAAGAAGAGGTAAGAGCCATCTAGGTCGCCGTGGTTTGCTTGAAACATCCCCGTGGTGTTGATGGGATGAAGGAGTCTTGAGCCAATCGGAGATCAGAAGAGGAGATAAGAGCAGAGAAAGAGAAACCAGGGACATAAACCTCCGTTTGGATATGAGATTTGCATTAGATATGATGTTTTGCTGGTTCATGAGATTAGATACCATCTCGATCTCGACATCTCCAATCGCTACGATTGATCGGATGATCCATGGTTTAAGTCATCTCTCCGCTCAAACATTGAACTATAAACTAAAAGGAGGAGAAGGCATCAAAAGAGATCAGACGAGGTTCTCCAACGATCTTTTTATGCATGAAAACGTTGACTGCGCTCTGATGCGGCTTACGTCTGGCATGATAGCTTCGACTGCGCTATCGCGACTTACGTCTGGCATGAAAACTTCGACTGCGCTATCGCGACTTACGTCTGGCATGAAAACTTCGACTGCGCTCTGATGCGGCTTACGTCTGGCATGAAAACTTCGACTGCGCTCTGATGCGGCTTATGTCTGGCATGAGAACTTCGACTGCGCTATCACGACTTACGTCTATCTTTAGGCAGACTGCGCCGGATGGCGGCTAACGTCTGGCATGAAAACTTCGACTGCGCTATCGCGACTTACGTCTGACATCAAAACTTCGACTGCGCTCTGATGCGGCTTACGTCTGGCATGAAAACTTCGACTGCGCTCTGATGCGGCTTACGTCTGGCATGAAAACTTCGACTGCGCTCTGATGCGGCTTACGTCTGGCATGAAAACTTCGACTGCGCTCTGATGCGACTTATGTCTGGCATGAGAACTTCGACTGCGCTATCACGACTTACGTCTATCTTTAGGCAGACTGCGCCGGATGGCGGCTAACGTCTGTGGAACATGAGAAGAGAAGGATGGGCTCGGTGTCAGGGTCAACGTGGTTGAAGCGGCATGTGGCGATGGCATCGACGACTTGAGAGAGGGCGGGGCGGAGGTCAAGGGGCCAGGGGAGAATGAAGATGGCGAAGATAGCGAAGACAGCGACGACGGTGACGGGGACGGTTGTCTGGTCGGAGCGGATGGTGTCGAGGAAGGATAGGGAGGACTGATGGTTATTGTCGTCTTCTTCTTGTTCTTGCGTCTCTTGTTCTTGGATGAGATCGATGGAACAAGCAGAGGAAGCATTTCGTGCAATCGGAGTCGGGCATGGAGGCCAACCTATCTCCTCCTCTGCGACTTGAGATTTATTTGCTTGGACTGAATGAGATGCGCCCCGCCGAGAGAAAATGAGCCTAGAGACCGTGAGAGTGAGGTGATGACTAGTTTGTTTCTTTACCAAGAGAAATCCCAAGGTCAGGGATGTCGTATTGCTTCAAGAGGTTACTGCATGACGATCAACAGAGATGTGCAAGTGTGGAGAAAAGGAAAAACTCATCAGAGAAGGTCTTCGATTTTGATCTGGATAGCCTCTCAAAGAGATGAGATTAGAAAGAAAATTGGGACAATTTTTTAGTCAACGGCATAAAAAGATGTCGGAGAAGCGATTATCACCGACGATCTTTTTATACCATTGCATGATATTCACGGTGGGCGCCAGTTGATACGTCTAGTTTTGGTAGAGGAATCAACAAGTGTCTAGAGGGAACGACCACTTCTCTTCCGCCAACCAACCGCCCCATGCGAAAGGAAAGGAGCCATTCGAGAGAGATGAAGTTCGAGAGAGAGAAGAGTATCCGGAGGCGCCCCCCCCCCCTAGAAGAAGAGGAAGCCCTTTTATATTGATTAATTAGGACAACCCCTTATTGGGCTGGATCCTTATTGGGCCTTACTAAGCCTTATCGGGCCAGATTCTTATTGGACCATGTTAGGCCTTATCAAAGTGTGTATCTAAACCCTTGTATACAATCTACATCACTGATTTTTATGATTTGATTGAAAACGCGGTATAGATGTTAACTCCAACTGAAAGTTAAAAACTTTGATTTCAAATTGTAATTCTAAAGATGCATTAATTTTTTTTTTGAAAATAAGGAAAAAAAATTATGGACAATATTGAAGTATAACAGATCAAATTTAGTAATTTTATATTGATTTCATGCAACTAAGAAAGATATGAGATCATTTAAACCTTTATATAATAAAAAGTTATGATGCATTACATATTATAATATAAGGTAGGTCCATTGTATTGTCAATTTTTTTTTTTTAAGAAATTGCATGTAAACATCACTCTCAGCACTCCCTCTTGGTAGTAAGGCCCTCATCCAACGCACAATATTCCTTCACCTCCCTTACCTAGTGCACTCCTTCCCTCATTCTCCTTATCCATCATTCTCCTTGCTCTCTTCTATTTTTCGTTCTTATTAGTCTCTAATCTCCCGCCACAACTGCTATATTTATTCACTTTATTTATTTAGATGTCAATTATGAGTTTATTTTGTTTTTTTTTGTATTTTTATTTAGATTTTTATAGGTATGTTCAACTTTTTTTTGTTAGACTTATTTGTTATATGTGTTTACTTTATTTATTTACATGTTCACTTTATCTATTATATGTGTTCATTTTGTTCAATTATAAGTTAAATTTATTTATTTTGTATTATACTAATTTGTTAGTGTTTCTATGTATATATTCACATTGTTCATTTATATGTTCACATTGTTACTTTTACGTGTTCAACTTATTTTTTGTACTATGTTTTGTTAACTTTATTTATTTATGCGTTCATTTTACTTTCTTAATGTGTTCATTTTGTTTAACTTATTGTGAGTTTGAAGAAAAAAAAGTCATGTTGAGGGGTAAAAGTGGCGGAAGTAAGGAATGTAGGCAAAGGACAGAGACAGAGGAAAGAAGACGAGGGAATATAAGGGTAAAAGAGGGGAGGCAAAATGAGTAGAGAGAGGCGGAAAGAAAATTAAATGCACCATTATCCTATCCTTTTTCATCAACTTAACTATGTCTCTATATCTAGGTATTGCAGGTATTGCTGACTCAGTAGATATTAGATATTCTCTTGTTATAACTAAGTGAACAATTATTGTCTATTAAATATTCTTTTAATAATATTAACTGAATAAACAATATATATATTTGTTATAACAAACTGAACACTTATATATATTAAATAATTACTTAGTATCACTAAGTGTTAGAATATGTAGATTATTAGAAAGAAAGAAGGAAGAATGAATAGAATAAAGTATGAGGTGAAAATAGGAAGAAGAACAAGGGAGATGATAGAAAGAAGTAGAGAATGAGGAGATAGGCGTGTTGAAGGAGAGAGGGGATGGAGGAATGACAGAGAGAGGGGGGGAGGAAGGGGATGGCAGAGTGAATGGAAGAGGAGATCAGTGTGCTGAAGAAGAGAGGGGAGAGGAACGCTGAAGGGAGGAAGGGAGGGGAGAGACGCGGTAAAGAAAGAGGGGAGAGGTGCGCGCTCGATGGCGCTGGATGGTAAAATGTGAGATGGTAGGAAGTAATTTTCTTAATTAATTACTATTTAAATATTTAGAACTTTTTGGTTGTCCCTTATTTGCTCAATTATCTGATTTACAAAAAAAGGGTCAAAATCTTTTTTTTTTTTTTGGAAACAAGTGGGCTTAGCCCACCACTTCTCATTAACTAGTAATAAAGAAGTATAATTCATCGTTTACAAAAAAAACAAAAACTAACTCACATCAACAATTCTAACTGGCACTGGTACCAGACTAACACCGATACCCCTATCTAATTTCATCAAGTTTCTTAAGCCAGCCTTCAACCCCATTATTACAATCAAATTCAATTATTACAATCCACAATAAACTATGAAGAATGGCTATTAAAAACAAAGTCTCAATTAACATGAATCATTTGAAGAGCCCCATCTATCCCTCCACCAACTTCAATTGCTGACGCCATTGCAGCTTCTGAAATCAATCCCAGTATTTCTGCCTTCATAGCTCCCTTTTAAAGCCCTGACCAATAAAAAATCAATCTTTTTATATCTGAGATGCTCTTACTGAGTGTAGGAGCTGCATTATCATTAAAACAAGTTTCATTTCTATGTTTCCAAATTATCCATAAACTAGCAATACTCCAATATCTCAATCCTAAAATTTGATCAGAATTTTCAATTATATCCCCTAACTCTTCTAAATTGGTCGGTTTATTAATGATTTGCATTTGTTGCAAGAGCCATTCTCATCTCTGAGCACTCTGGGCACACCTAAACATGAGATGATCAATAGTCTCTAAATTGTAACAATAACAACAAGTAATATCACCTTCCCACTCCCTTAATGCTAAGTTATCTCTAGTAAGAAGCATCCTCTCACTAAGGAGCCATAGAAACATTTTGATTTTGATGGACCCTTTTAGACTCCAAATCAAAGTATTACATGGTACCCCTACCCCTCCACATTCCAACCATTGATATAGGGACTTGGTTGTAAAAGTGCCCTCTTTATTCAGTCCCCAGTATATCTTGTCAGAAGATAAGGAAAGATAATATTATATATATCTTATCACTTGTTGGTACAAGCACTCAAGCTCGTGTATCTGTCTATTATTTAGTTGTCTCCTAAAACAGACAAAATCTGACAAAATACTATCAAATTGGGGCCGTTTGGATCGCTTAGGAATTTAGGAAATTTGGAAAATTTTCTATTCCTAGGGATAAATTTATTGGGAAGTGTGTAACTTTTGCTCCGTTTGGATGAGGTGTGGGAAGAAGTATTGGGAAGTGTGTAACTTTGTGAGGAGTTTGGATTGTTTATAATAAATTTCTTCTCTTCTTCCCTTCTTCCACACGGTATCCAAACGGAGCTTTTGTGAATAGTTTGGATTGCTTATAATAAATTTATGTCTAGGAATTGAAAATTCTCCAAATTCCTAACGCATCCAAACAGGCCCAATATGTTCTGTACAATTGAGATTTGAACAGCAAAACTCTGAATTGTTTTTAACTCGTGTGCAAAACTGCAAATATATACTTCATTCGTCACATTACCTTCACAATGTGACGACAGAAATTTGTGTTTCAAGGAATCAAGGCGGATCCATGTATTCTGTTGGATCGCTGATGGAGACCGCCGACCACATCTTCTCTAATACGTCCTTTTTCCAACAAAATTTGGCATGCCAACTTTTTTTTCACCAACACGTGCGTCACATGCACCCTTCTCTTCTCTAATCAGGGCATCTCCCAACTTTTGGCTTCCCACTTGATCTACTCTCTCGAATGCCAAATTGCCAACAGAAGGGAATAGTAATATCATGGAGTACATTAATTGATTCGAATGTCCTGAGTTAATAACTTTTGTTATGATAAATTATAACAAATTTATTATAAATTTGGATTTTTTATTTCTTTTAATTTTTGAAGATGTGTGTGTTAACCAGAAAATCATCGGTTATATGGAATAAGTCAAATAGCCATCAAATAAAAGTCCTCTCGACATTAATTAAATTAAAAAAGAAAACAACAACATGAAAAAAAGAAGACGAGCTTAATTATACATTTTTTTGGGCTTTTTTATAAAGAAGCAGATTTTTTTTTTTGGGCTTTTTTATACATTTTTTTTTTGAAGACCGATTGTAACAGAAAAATGAATGGCTGATATTTCGAGATGTATTGTAAATATTTTTTAAGTTTTAATTATCGGGTGATAAGAATCATCTCCATATTTTATCATCTCATCATTCTTCTTAATGACGCGTTTTCTCTTTTTCAATTTTCGGAATGTAATAAATTAAGCACTAATTATCTTTCTATTTTTGTTGTTCATCTCTTGGATTTATCATCAAGAGCGTAGTTCTCTCCACCCCTCCCTGTGTTTCCCTTCCACTCTATCTCAGCGCCAACATTTTTTCCAAGACACTTTGTATTGAAACTATGATAATTAGATTTTTTTTTTCAAGACAGTTAATTTTTTTTTCTAGATGAAAGTTTTTTTTTCAGAGCAATTAGGATCTTAAACTAGAACAATTAATTTTTTTTTCAAGGTGAATTAGTTTCTGAAACCAGGACAATTAACTTTTTTGTCTATGACAATTAATTTTTTTTCATGTGAAATGTTTTTTTCAGAACAATTAGGATCTGAAACTAGGACAATTAGATTTTTTTGGGGGGGACAATTAGTTCCTAAAACAAAGGACAATTAGCTTTTTTTTCAGGTGAAATAGTTTATTCAAAACAATTAGGATCTGAAACTAGGACAATTGTTCTGGTTATTGTATATAATTGTTCTAGTTTTCAGGTATGATTTCCAATACATTTAACATTATTGTTCGAGTAAAATTTAATTGTCCTAGTTTTATATATTAATTGTTCTAGTTTTGTATAGTAATTGTCCTAATTTTTGTATTTAATTGTCCTAGTTTTCAGATATGACTTTCCAATACAATTAACATTATTGTTCGGATTAAAAAGTTTAATTGTTCTAGTTTTATATATTATTGTTCTAATGTTATATAGGAATTGTCATGGTTTTTATACTAATTATTTGAGAAAATGTCTTAATTGTTCTGATTTTTATGCTAGGAGGAGCAAGTGCTTTCAGCTTTGTTTGCGGTCTTTAATGTCTTTCTATCCAGCTTGTCTAAAAAAAAACAGAGTTCTTTTGTGTCTATTTACTTCGGAGTTCGGAGGGATGAATGAGAATCAATTATGCATGGTGCATCGTGTCCAAACCCAATTCGGATGGACGCAATCGTGCGTAGGCACATTGTGTTGTAGCGTGAAGTATCTCTTAAAATATAAAAAACAATTATTTTTTTATCATTTAAATCCTCTGTTATATTGTTCAGATTAACTTTTTGAAAGCATTTTTTATCATTTCAATCAGATATGATATTATTCCCACTATTTATAAAAGCACGTATTCAAAAGCTACAATAATTAGGCGAAAGGTGTAAACATTTGTTTACTCTATACAATTTTAGCCATTGATCATTTAAATTAATTGCTTGATGTTAACAATGGATATAAATTTATAAGATCTTCACTTTTAATAAAATAAAATTTTTGCTGGATTAGTTGTGCATTTATCAAAATAGAACAAAATTTTGCGTTTGAAAAGAGAGCACGAAAAATATGAAAACCTTTATTAAAATAATAATTTCTTATTTTAAAAATAGAAAATATATGTAAAATTTTCTCATCTGTACTCATCCATTTGGATGTGTACGTTTGCTAGTTTATTAATTATGCCAGAAGACGGAGCAGCTCATTGTTAGCTAGCTACGACAGCAACTTCTATTTGATTTATATATCCAGTCCTATTTTAAAGCGGCCTATCAATTTTCAACTTCTTTCTTCCTAATTAAAAAGGAAAAAAAAAACATTGTTTTCGCTGATGCTAGCATTTGGTAAAATGTCAATTTAATTCAATCTAGTAAATGACTGAAATGGATTAACTATGTTATCGAAGGCGAAGGCAAAATAAATAATTGGTCACCTAATTCAAAGAGCCACGTTTGCATACTAGAGAAAATTAGATAAAATCTCAATTCATTTTGAATTTTTAAATGACTAAATGAATAAGTATGTCACCTATGGCTAAGATGTCCAAAAGAATGAATTGGATCATCTCATTTGATGATTAGAATTTATTATTGTATAATATAATATCGAGTAATTTTTTCCAGAGATAACTGAACTTTGTATATAATTCAATTTTAGTCCCTAAATTTCAAATTCTCCATTTAGAATCGTTAAGCTTAACAATCATCCGTTTTCGGTCACTCCTTCTCTATTCCATCTTTATTGTTGGAGTTATGTCCTAAAAGTTAATAGTTTAATGACTCAAATATTAGTTTATGTTATTGATGATATTTGATCATTTGTTGCTAGAGTTTATTATTGACAGATCATTCAGGTTGAGGATCTGAATTGTAGATATCTGTGGATCATTCATTAGAATGACAATAACAAATCTAAATTGTCCATAATTTTGATAATTAACAAGAAACATTAATTATCATAAAATATTAGTATACAAGTTAAGTGATGATTAAGTTCTACAAATCATGGGTAAGGAATTACCAACTTAATTGCATATTTGTATGTTAGTTGAATATAGCACATGACATGACCCAATGAAATAAATATATGGATTGTGTTATGTGTCATTATTTATTTCATACGTGTTTGATTCTGAGTTTGAGATGATTTAGTTTTTCCACAAGAAGATATGTTCTTTAAATATCATCTAACGTTGATTTCTAATAAGGGTTGCTATACGAACTTTATTTATGTTCTCTTGAATTGTGTGGGAAAAAATTATTCATCAAGACAACCATATGTCCCTCATTAGTTCACCTAATGAGTAATTATATCTACTAGGCCCCTTGAAGATGGATAGCTTGCTAGCAACTTATGCGATCATCTTTAGATCAAGAAACGTATAATCTGCAAGAATGACACATTCATATCTTGGATTATACAAGGATATCATGTGATAAAAGAATCAAAACAATAAGATACTCATTTCTTATGCAGGATTGAAATACTGTATTAGTACAGTATTTATTTATGCGAATTGGGAATCATAACGTGTTGCTAGATACCGCTTGTGATTATTGAAAATAAATAGCGATTTATTTTCTATGGCCAACATAGCATAAATTCATAAAGGGTCACACAAATTGGACTTGACCATGCGTGCATTATTTATTTATTCACAACAGTTGAAACTGTGGAAATATGATGAGATGATTAATTAATTATATATCGTTGTAAACCGTTATAATTAATTAAGTCAAATAGATCATATAGAAATAAATTAATACATATACTAATTCCAAAATAATTATCAAGATATTGGTAATTAATTTGGTTCAACAAGAATTAATTAAAGCAATTAATTTGAGCTAACAGATCTTTATTTAATTGTTAAATTAAAGGTCCAACTTGAGTGCAATTAATTGGGCCACTAATTAATTAAATTAGATGATCAATTAAACAATTGATGAAGCTCATTTAGACCCATTTTTTCGACAGCCATATGGGTGGTATAGTTGTAATTTGTTACAACTTGTTGGGAGAATTGTTGGTCTATAAAAGGGACCATTTGGAGAGAGAAACCCTAACCTCCAATCTCTTCTTCTCCATCCTCTTGCCATGGACGAAAATTAAGAGAGAAAAATAGTTTTCATCTCTTCCTCCATTGCTCTCTCTTGTATCTCATCCATTAATAGTTAATAGGAGCTAATGTGTTGAGCATTAGATCCACAAATTAAGCTAGTTAATTAAGTAGAAAGAAGGGATTAGTCTTAAACTCTTGCTCACTAGCATAGACTTTGAGTTTGTGGTTAACTACTTGGTGGACAAGATGCCAAGTAAGGTGGTGGTGCTGGTGAACTCGTCATCGACTCCAAAAGAAATAATTGGAGCCTTCTAATTATGAAATTAGAAGAGATAACCAACTCCTCTTCTCTCATGAAGTGTAAAATAACTTGAATGGCTAGATCTTTAACTTATGCTTGTTAATTACTTGTTAATTAGTAACAAAAATTAAAATTGCATATGGAATGAGTTTCTAATAGTGGTATCGGAGCCTTGGCCGTTATTTAAGCATTTTTGCACATAATTAAGTGACAAATAGTTAATTAGCACAACGATTAGTGATGCACTTGCTTGCTATTTGGATTTCTTCTTTGTTTCCGAGATTGATTTGGTTTTTTAGTTTTGTAAAGTTTTCGTAAAATTTTCTTTTTGGATGGAGGCTTTAGATTTATGAGTTGTGGTCTTTTTTCACTAGCTTCATCTTTTTCTAAGCAGTTATGAATTTTTGGTGAATTAAACAGTAACGATGCGCAGAACCAGTTTCTGTTTGCACAGTTCTGTATTTATGGCTTGTAGGAATATTTTTTGAAAATAACTATCTGTTTTTCTTAGCTAGAAATCTTCTTAACTTGATGCTATTTCTGTACATATAAATTTTGTTGCATGATTTGGAGTTTATGTGAGTGTTCAAGTCATGGAAAATGAATAAGTCGTCTGATCTGGTTTTGAAACAAGCTGATTGTTTCGATAAATTGTACTTATTGAGATAATTTTGTGGAAACGTGTTTACATAGAGATGTTCTACTTTAAGTTAATAATCTATAAAAATTAGTTTCAAGATTTTTTATAAAGGTTTGATATTTCAACTAGGTCAAAATATTTTTGTCGTCAGTCTGTTTCAGAATAGTGCTTATAGCTTGTATGCCTTTTAACTTGATGATTTTGAATAGACCTTGTTGGTTTTCTTTTCATAGATTGATAGCCAATAGCATATACTATATTTTTTATATAAAGTGTTTGCATGAAAAAGTTTTGGAAGATGATCCTACAGACCAAAAAATTGAGACAAAAATAGAAAATCCGATAACAGTGTTTCATGCACAATATGAGAATTTGTCTTTTTTTATTCTCCCTGATGGTAAGTGATCTCTTCTTGAAATTTTTACAGATAGTTATACTCGTGATAAGGAGTATGCATGATTTATTTTACATTTTTTTGGAGACTAAAAATTTTTAGATTTTATCGTGTCCCATTAAATATTTTTCTAATTAATCAAATTGGTTGAAATATTAATTAGAACACTCCTTAATGTTTCTCCTTTCTATTTTTCAAATGTTGAAATGGATTTCAAAAGGTTTAAGTAAGTTAGTTATTTAAAAGTTGAATCTTTTTTTTGGAAAAAACCGAGCAAAGAGCAATGTGCAAAGATTCTATTTCGTTGTTGTTAATTAAGAAACAAATTATACACGTAGGAGTACTTGTTTTTATAGGAGGATCGTGGGTTTTGTATGGCTCAAGATTCTAATGTCTTGTGTGTTGTATTTTGAATGCATATGATGGAATGTGTGTAAGGCCTTTGGTGCCATTATTAATTAATTTGGATTAATTTTTAATGTAACAAGTGAGACTTGCATGCCCTTAAGGTTATGAGGCAATTAGGAATATTTCACCTATATTTATTTTCATTAATTATAGGATATGATCAATATAATTAGTGGGAAGGTTTGAATTATATTAGTCTTGCTATATAGAGATGCAGCGAAACTAATATGCAAGCATGAGCCATTCAAACTCACAACAATACTTGAGATGCTTATTATGTGGATATTTGAATGCTATGAAATGTCATAGGATAGGTATGGGTGTATGCTTACACGATCACCAAACTAAGTCACATAATGTTTGTCCCATTAAAATGATTAAATCGACCGCCCATCTTCTCTTTATTCCCTTCACGTTGTTTGCCTCCTCATGGCGCGGTCCGTCATAGTGGACATCATGGTTGTCACTCGAAAGTCGGGGTACAAATAAGATTTGTTAGGAGCAAATTGAGAGATGTTACTTATCAATAGACCCAACTAGAGCTTGGATATAGGGACGAATTTTGTGGATGTACATGAGACATTTCATAAACCAAGAGTCATATGGTTGATATGATTGATTGGAGAACTTACATTGTCTAGTTAAGTAGGGTGACGTGCCATAGCAGACTCTACTTAATGAAAACGAGAATCTTTAAAACCCGACTACTTAATGAGCAACAGTGCACAAAACCAGTCTGGCATACAGTGGGGGATTTAGAAATGGCGTCATGCATTATTACTTGGAGTTTCAAAGGATATCCTAGTTTCAGCTGAGTGTGATATTTCATGAAGTCTAAGGAAATTCACAAGATTTTCCCTATAAAATGAGTATAAGGTTTTTTAAATTTAAGATTTGAACCTTCATACCAGATCTCTGAGGAGAATCTTCATGATCTAAGAAAATTTTAAAATGTGTAATTAAAATTAAAATGTAAAAGACTACATAAAAATACAGTTACAAACAGCTACATAAAAAATGAATTAACTGTAGTTAAAATTTACATAGCAAAGGTTCTTACCAGATTCTGACAGCAGATCAGTGTGAACTACACAAAAGAAAGAAGACAAAATTAATTGAAGACACAATAATTGGAAATATATATATATAGGTGGGCTAAAGTGCCACAGATGGCAATGCCACAGGTGTCTTTTTTGAATTATTTTTTTAATATTCGAAATTCAATCGGTCAATCCAAACCGTTTAAATTGATCACCATATTGAAATACCATTGGTGACCAAATTTTATATTTTTTGGAATTTTTTTACTATTTATTTTGATGTGTTCAAATTGGAGGATCTGAAATACTCCAATTATAACATTTTTTAAAAATATCATAATAAATAGCAAAAAAAATCGAAAAAATGTAAAATTTGGTTTCCAAGGATATTTTAATATGATGAATAATTTGAATGGTTTGGATTGAGTATTTGAATAAATAGTAAAAACTCCTAAATCTAGTTCAAAATGACTGATCCAAACCGTTTAATACAATCTCCCTATTGAAATCTCCATACAGACCAAATTTTACATTTTTTTGAAATTTTTAAGTATTTTTTTGAAATTTTAGAAAATCGTTAATCTAATTAGTTGTAAAAGTTCAAAAACAGTAGTTTTAAAAATCCGAAAAAAATACTTAAAATTTCAAAAAAATATAAAATTTGTTTTGCATGGAGATTTCAATAGAGAGATCATATTGGATTGTTTGGATCGATCATTTTGAACTAGATTTAGGAGCTTTGAGCGCGACTCACCGACCCTTTGGTGATATATATATAGGTGGTGTTTGGTAAAAAAATAACTTAAGAGGAAGAAGTAAAGGAGGAAAACTTATGACAAGTTATGTCATGGTTGTTTAGTTATGTAAAGTAAAAGTATAAGAATATAAAAATATAAAATTAGATATGTAGTAATTATTATAATATCAATTAATAATAATTATTATTAGTTTACAAATATGAATATTATAATTATTATTATATGAATTATTTTAATTCACAATATATCAATAATAATAATAATATAATTAATATTGATAACCCCTAATCTAGCTCATAGGTTTCAACAAAGGATTTAGATCAAGAAGAGTAAGAATTTCTTTATTAGTTTAATATATGGATCCTTTTGTTTACAGAATGTCTAACCCCCTTTCTCTATGGGAGGGGGTTCCTATTTATAACCATCTGGTGGTCCCTCATCACATTGGATCTTTTGTGGCCTCATCGTGTTCTCATCCTCTTTACTTGACTACGGCGAGAAGGTCGTCATGACCTCCCTTAACCTCGACATGTTCTTTCCCCGCCTGTGGCCAACGTTCATCCGGGCGAGGATGAGTGCGAGGTTGAGTCGAGGTCTCCTGAACGACTACTGCTTAAAGGTCACAGAACATCCTGCGGCCGTTGTGGAAAGGACATCCGTGCTCAGAAACCGTTTCCTCTAGGGGACCCACTGATGAGAGCTCCCTCTAACGGCTCCTGGGCCCCCTTCTGAGCGCAACGACCTCGGACCCGCCTTTATCATAACGACTCATGGGCTCCTTTCTCTGAAAAAAAGGGCCTTACACAAGGCTTTTCATAACTATTAGGCCCATATTCTAATCTGACTATATCAAATATAATAATCATAATAATTATTATAAATGTTATTTTTATGTTGAGTTCTTCTCACTAATGATAATAATTAATATTGTAATAATAATAATAATAATTTTAATAATAATCATATTATTAATACCAATAATTTAATTAATGATAATGAAAATTATATGATAAATACAACAACAATAATAATAATAATAATATCATCATCATATGAATTAAGATATTATTAATTTTTTGTTGTAGTAATTATAATATTAATGATAATTATATTATAATTATATTAATAAATTAATAATATTTTATTTGTATATTATAGCAACTAGAAATATTATAATATTACAATAATATATTAATTATCATTAATAATCAAAATTAATTATGATTATTCAAAAATCGAGACTAATTTGCAACGGGATCCACCGTGGAAGAAGTTATTCCACCTATTTTGGTGGTATAAGTTCTTCCTCCTTAAAGAAGCTTATTCCACTCTTGTTTGTTGAGCTATTCCTCCTTAAAGAAGCTTATTCCACCTTACCAAACATGCCCATAGAGTTTGGTGAGTTGCAACTCACCAAATGATCGGTGAGTCGCGCTCAAAACTCCTAAATCTAGTTCAAAATGACCGATCCGAACCGTCCAATATTATCTCTCTATTGAAATCTCTATGCAAACCAAATTTTATATTTTTTTGAAAATTTTAAGTATTTTTTTCGGATTTTTAAAAAATATTGATTTTTAACGGTTCAGAACTAATTAGATTAACGATTTTCTAAAATTTCGTATTAGATGGTTTGGATTGGTTATTTTGAACTAGATTTAGAAATTTTGAGCTCGACTAACCAACTATATATATATAGGCTAAAGTGCCATAAATGGCAATGCCATAGATGTCTTTTTTGAAGCATTTTTTTAAGATCCGAAATTCAGTCGGTCAATCCAAACCGTTCAACTTAATCAGCATATTGAAATACCATTGGAGACCAAATTTTACATTTTTTTGAATTTTTTTAGTATTTATTTTGATAGGTTCAAATTGGAGGGTCTGAAATACTCCAATTCTAACGTTTTTTAAAAATATCATAATAAATAGCAAAAAAATTCGAAAAAATGTAAAATTTGGTCTCCAAGGATATTTTAATGTGGTGAATAACTTGAATGGTTCAAATTGAGCATTTAAATTTTGGATCTCGAAAAACGACTCTATGGCACGGGAGCCCTCTGTGCCATCTATGACACATTAGCCATCCTCTATATATATATATAGCAGATGAGCCCACCCAATGTGTGGGCAGATTTTTATTTGAGAAACTATTGTTATATTTTGGATGAAAGGATAGAAATTCAGTCAAAATGCATACATTGGCGTGAAGTGTGAACACAATTATTTATTTTGTAAGTAATTACAGCTTGTAGCAGCTTGCCATATTACAGGTACTGTGGTACACCCTCAAAGTTGCTAGTAAGCCAACTAGGGTTGCTACACGATAAGAGCATCCAAATAAAAAATAATAATAAACTAAGAAAGCATGTTAATTGTCTTAAGGAAGCATCTGCTTAGATATCATAAAGTTAAGAATGTTAAATTACTCAGGAACCTAACGGAAATTCTAATCACTATAATATCTCTTTAGTTCCTTTTTCTCCTGTGAGACCGCTTCGTGAAACAAAATTCAAGAACGCAAGAAAAATTTATAGTATACTATTTGAAGAACACTCTATTTATAAAATACTAAATTCATTACATATTTACTTCATGCAGGGAAACAAACAGATACCTACATCCATAGAGTTCAGGAATTCTTTCTATAATATATATATATATAATTATATATATTTTTGCCAATAGCTGACAAAAGTATGCTGTAACAATAGAGTATCAGATGAAAAATTATATGAAAAGGGAACCAATGTATTATTTTGGTGTCTTCTGCTGCATGTCAAATGAACATATAATGTCATCAACTCATACATGCACAATTTGGTTATTCGAAAACAAATTACAAACCTATTTTGGTAATTCTTTGTTTTTCTACAATGGTAATTGTGAAATCAACTTGCTCAGCTATAGTATCTTGCTCAGATGACCTTCAATTAATTCAGCTGTGCAGTATGAAGTAGGCATGGATTGGATTTCCCTTGGGCAACAGCCTTCTCTATCAGAGAGTAGAACCACCCAATTACTTCATAGATATAACAACAGAAGATAAAATTGCTTTAAATCAAAAGATTGATTGTGAAATAGTCAAGCAACTGCATATGTCAGAATCAAGGGATAAAATGAGTTAATATGATAAGGAAAAAAGATAGAAGTCATACAGAGGCAGCGCACCGCCTTGCATGATTTCTCCTTGAACTGGATCATCCTATTTAGCCAACCAGGAGGTGTTGCTGAGCTCAACAGCCACATAAGTTCCACATAGGCCCACATACGTGATTGGACAAAAGAAGAATGTCTCATACAAATTCCGAAACCGATGTGAACCAGAAAAATACTTAGAAAAAATAGGTCATGTAGATTTGACATTGTCCCCATCTTATAAATTCAAAATATGCAATGGTTTTTAATTTTGGGAGAAAAATGAAAGAAATAACCTGAAGAGCAATCCAATTCTTAATGGCATCAAGGTAATTACCAAGATGACTGATCAAGTAGGCTTTTCCTATAAATGGACAATCACATTCAAAAATTATAATGCAAAATGTAACTTCTGTTCTTTCGGACATTTTGTCGAGCATATCGTATGCAACCCAAAATAAAAAATTTTCAGGAGCATGTTACCTACTTCGTTTTGGGTGTCTACAAAGCATCTGAGACCTCAGCTTGTGACACCGATGATGTGCATTTACATCGAAGAGGGGCATAAGAGCGAACTCCCAAGCCAATTTTTCGTGAATTCAAACTCTCAAAACTGCAATTACAGAAAGGAAAAACAAAGAATAAATTGTTTGCAAAAGGGGAAGAAGGATACACAATTAGCGAGAATCGAAAGAAGGTCAGCAGATGATGTCATGACAGCTTTTGTCTACCAATTAAAAAAAAAGATAAAAATAAGCATCCAATCAACTATTATAACTTATCCAATCAACTGTTATAACTTACAAGAGCATATAATTTGGGTAATTGCATATCTATTCAATTAATTGGTACAATGAAATTGTTTATATGATGTTTTTTTATCATTCAGTACTTGACATACTATATGTCAATTTTGGAGTCGGTCATGGTCTCGAAGAACCCAACTAAAGACAAATTTTAATAGTTCTCGACAAAACCTGATACACAAAATGTGGACAATGACAACATTTCAAAAGTATGTAAGGTTCAGGTTATCTATATAGCTCCACAAAATCAAAGAAACTACACTGGATTCCTGTCCAAATTAGTGCATTTAAACAAAATGATCCTTCAATAAAAAATTTTACACTACCTTCAGATGACGTCTGGGCCATGGACACCCTTATTATACTTCTTAGCCTATAATTTAATTCACATTCAGTAAAAGTTGAATCTTAGAAATTACAATCAATGCTCGAGGACATGCGACAATCTCTTTTAAAAATGCGTTAAGAATGCACAATCGTCTTCTTTCACATTTACATGAAGATGCTATTTTGAAAGACCTAGAATGTAAAATAGTGAGAAATGGAAATGTACCTATAATGTAGAACCAGTTACTCAATGAAAGTGTACCAATTTGGATCTCAAACCTGTTAACATAAACATATTGATGGAACTCATTATAATTTCCAACAAACCAGCAATAGAAGTTCAATTTGATCCTTATTTTTCTTAATCTAAGTTTATTAAAATCAAGCTTTACTGAATTAGCTAAGATGCTTCTATCAGATTCACCAGTACTAAAAATTTCTTGTATCATGTCCTAATAAAACTATGATACTTGTATGAGATTTCAATAAACTAAGAATAAGCTTTGACGAATAAAAATTCATTTGATTGTTGGGCTTTTCATTTTAATAAAATAGAAAGGGGTGGGGAGATTCTCCACTGGTTTCAATAAAAAAAATTCATTTGATTGCATTAGATTCTAATAATAATTTCTAAGTGTTTCACTTGTTTGATTGTATTGGACTTACGCTGGATATCATTTGCTAGTACAGTAGTACCAAATACTAAAATTCAATGATTTACAGATAGCTTTTTAATCTGGGTACCAAAAATTTATATCACAAGAATAAAAAAAACGCTATTTTTATAATGTAAAGGAATGTTTATAACAGAATTAAATAAAGATACTAACAATTAGTCAAATTAAACAAAAGAGCAGGAACTTTCTTCTCATCCCGTGCCACTGGTTTCACAAGAACAGCGAGAGAGAGAGAGAGAGAGACTAACCAGCAGCTCGAGGTATGGATCCATCTAGGGTTGAGGCATCAGCAGTTCTCCTGAGTTAAAGGAGAGGGAGCTTCTTTCTTCGTCGAAGCTAGGGTTTTTGTGCGATCTTCTGCATTGTAGACAGTAAAAAAAAATGGTGTGCTCTGCAGTTCAGTAAAAGTTCGTTATATGGTGATAGAAATGTAATTAAAGGAACACAACAGCATGTCACCATTAAAATGAATTGTAAATTGAAAATTAAGATACAAATGCAAGTAGAAACTTGCATCCTGTACCCTTTATTTGAAGAAGCTGCTGGACACTTTTCTGATTGAATCCATTTTACCATTCTTATCTGAAAAAATAATTCAGAAATAATTGAGAAAAATTGGATAGAGGGAAAAATTAAGGAAATCTCCTTAAAAACAAGGACTACAGGGAATAAAATAGATATATACCAGAGCCAATGTCCTCACGCAATCAAACCAAAGTGTGTGTGTGTGTGTGTGTGTGAGGGAGGCAGACTCGCAGTACGGATAGGATGTGAGAGGGAGGCATACCTCTCGATTGTTCAATGAACAGTGATCAGAGTCAGTATCGCAAGCCCTTGAAATAGCCTCTCTCTTATCCTGGTGATGCAGCGCAATACAATTTTCTTCTTCGTTTGTGATGCGATAGAAAGAGAAAGAGGCGAAGAGGGGGCAGAGAAACTATCGAAATTTCAAAATTGTTGGGCGCTAACAATGAAAAGATGCGACGGGTTGGGGTCGTTGGTTGGGGTTGAGCGGGAAGACGGGACAAGAAACCAGCGGCCCTGCGCAAGCTCGAACCAGCGCTCCTCCAGAAGGAAAAGTCAGGACTCAGGAGTTAACTCTTCAATTGAGATTAATCTGACCGCAGATTCTAGAATTAATGAAGTAGATTACAAATTGGAGAGTTGGATACACCCTTGGTTTGAAAGTCTACACCATTCCATTGGTGTTTTTAATATAGTAGAGATAAACCCAGAACTTATAAATTAAGAAATTTAAATAATTAATTAAAATCTTCTAGCAAACAAATAAATATAAATAAATATTATTAAAAATCACGCTCAGATGATTAGCAGATCATCAACTCCCATTAATTTAGAAGTTTGTTGCGTTTCGAATCCGATTTAAAAATTTATTTTAGGCCATGTGCAAAATATTTTTAGAAAATTATTTACTCAAATGTCTAGTTTATATTATAGAAATTCAATTAAGTATTTCATAAAATTATTATGAGCTGAAATTGTGTTAAAAATCCAATTCCTACTGATGTTTTAATCAATTTCCTAAAATTCTTTGATCTGTACCGTTAGATTGTGTTTAGAAAATCCTGAATTATCTGAGCCGTCCGATCCATTTGCTTTTCTCGACTTTACCTCTTGTCTCTCTCTCTTCTCCGACAGACTTTCATGATCCCCACCTCCTTTCCCTCTTTTGATCTTTTCCGCTCCTTCTCTCGCGTTTCACCAATCCGAGACGCCCCTCGACAAATGACAAATCCGCTTCCCTCTCTATCTGTCGCTTGTGGCAGAATACTCGACCCCACTCTCATGGCTCTCTCCCCAAGCAGCACCCCCCCTCCAATCAATTGAACCCCACAGTATCCCCTTAAAACCCCGGATTTCCGCTTACAACTTCCTCCTCTTTCTCCTCCGCGCCGTCATCGTCGTCGTCGTAATCGCGGCGCGCCATGGCAGGGAAAGCGAATTGAGAGGATAGGCTTGGGTTTTCTAGGGTTAGGGTTTGGTAGTGAATGGAAAGGGGAGAAGGGAAGGCCTGGCTCGAGCAATCAAGCTCATATGCTCTGGCGCTGGCTGCACGACTATATCACAAAGGGGACGAAATCCCACCGACTCTTTTTTTATTTTTTGATCCAATTTTATTTCGTATATTACATTTTTTTAAATCTTTTAAATTATTATTTTTTTTAATTTGTAAAACGCAGGATAAGTTTATTGAAATTTCACATTCCGTCTATTTTGATCTGACTCCCTGTGGAAATGTACAATTATGAGAGGACTCCAGAATATTTTCCGTCTTTGGCTGAGAGCATGAATTGTTTTGAATCAAAGAAAAATTTCTAGTTTCGAACCTCAAGTCCGGAACACTTGACCTCAAAAGAAACAATCCGTTCCGACTTTTCCGAATCTAGATGAATTATTTTTCTCTCTGTGCAGTAATTTTTTTACTTCATTTTTTTTAACAAGTTCCAACTCTTCTTTCGATGTGTTCTAAATTCTTACAATCATGTTCGTACTTTTAAATTTAAATTATTCTCTTATAAAAATGAGAGTTTGTAGTGAGCATGGTGTAACAATTTATAGGAGTGTTATATATTTTCTAGACGATTGATTTGTTTGTCACCTATATGCAACCATGCAGGTAATTGGAGCAATGTAGTATTATAAATTTTAGAGATAAGTAATAATAATAATAAGGCAAAATTAGATATAACCCCCTCAAAATATCTTCAATTAGAAATAACCCCTCGAAACGTCAAATTTAGATATAACTCCTTTTAATCATCTCATTCATAGATATAACCCCTTTTAAATCATTTTTATATATTTTAATAATATCTTTTTAAAAAATAATGAACCTTACAAATTTTGGACTAAAATGCCCTCTTCCCCAACACGGAAGGGATTGGTGATCTCAAACAGTCTTTTTCATACTCCCATCCTCATATTGAGCTTTATACCATCGTTATACTGAACTATGCAATAGCTTTTGGGTGCTAAAAATATACCATCTTTTCAACCAAACAAGAAAATAAATCCCAGTTTATACATTTATAAAATTGTGATTCTCAAATCTATTTAAAGATCGATAATGACAAAAAATTATCAAAGCACAAACACAATCACTCCCATGACTCTTCCTTTCCTCCCTTTATTAATTAACTAGGTGGGGAAATCGAGCTTCGCTCGATATATGCGGTATACATAACCAATGTAGAGAAGGAAGAAATACGTTAATTTGTTAATATACGTAATAACATAATTACTTAGGAGAAGATCTTATTACGGAAATATTTAAAAATATTAGGGAAACATGTGAATGGTTAATATGAAGGAAAAACAAACGGAAAAAAGATAATGACAAAACATAAAATTAAATAGAACATAATAAACCGGACAATAAAATAAAAAAAATAGTCGACATTGGTAATGATTTTATTATCATTTTCATTTACATATCACATGAAGACAAAAATTGTTATTAATTAAATGGGGGGACCATCGAGTTCCGCTCGATACATGATTTTTTATATTATATTAAATTTTACTATGTAATAGTGATAAACTAATTTGTTGAAAATAGCATAGTTAATAAGAAGTACAAAAATATTGTTAATTTGATTTTGATTGGTCTAAAATAATATTAATATGTGAATCCTTAATCAAAAGTTTTATTAAGTAAATAAATAATATGACATATTTTATTTTAATTTTCATATTCAATCCAAGGAGGAATTATTTTTAAAGATACGATAAAAATCATCGGTAATCAGATTTAATTTAAAGTGCATTTTATAGATTGTATTATTTGGTTGTTAATGCGTTCAGAATATTTTTTCCCCTTTTCTTCGAGGCTTAAGTCGTGGGTTACGTTGTTATGATGCATTAATAACATGGTCCATTAAAAAGCATTCATGCTATTCATATATTAAAAATTCATGCTGTTCAACATTATTTTTTTACTCCTCACCAAATTGTATTCCCCAAAATACAATTACAGCACAATCAAACAAATATCACTTGTTACAAATAAATGTATGCTAAATTCTCAAATTCATCTTGTTCGTCACCAGATCCAAACATACCAAACTTTTGAAAAGAGCCATGTGACTGTCAGAAGGCTCCTAATAGTTTTGGTGCATTATGTATTTATGTACTTCATAAGATTAAAACTTTTGTGCGCTCCAACGGTGAGCTCATTTGAACTCATAGAGAAATATCAGGCAACTAATGGAAGCACCATGTGACAACAAAAGTTCAAACCTCAACTGACATATTTACTTTTCCAACTAAACTCAAAGCGAACAGACAACCAACTTATGCTAAATAATCCATTTGCTGCACACATCTAGCAAGATGATCCCCTCTCCTGCCATGCGTGTTGTACCAATATTCACTTGCACCCATTTTTGTATTTCTCTTGGAGTCTAATTCATGTCTGTATCTTATGGCACACATCTCTCTTTCTTTGGTAATCGTCTCAGCTTCTGATCATACCAGTTATGTGCTCAGAGGCCAGGTGCCTATCAGTTAAGAGGTCAGTACTACAGTCATAATCTTACCTGCCTAATTTAGCGTTTGGTATATTGAAACATTATTTAAATATTTCAAATTTCTTATTTCTTATTTAAAATAAGGTTTTGGTAAGAAAACCAAGAGAGATTGAATATTTACAGCACAGATTTAATACTTAGCAACAAACATACGATTGATAGATCTAATGTGTTACACAGGAAAGCAATGTTTTAACTTGACATTACAAAGCGATGTTTTAAATAATTTGCACAAAATATTATGTTGGCAATATATTTTATCAAAACCTATATGATACATGGAAGTAATAAAATTTTTTACTGACATGCATGGATAATCAATTAAATCGTTGTTGAAATGTTAATCATCAATTTATTTTAAGTTTCCAAATTTCCCCTTGATGCATTTCTTTTCGATCCCCGATACAAAATGCTTTTATGAATATCTAATGGTGTCTTCAATTGTCCATTTTAAGATAAAAAAGTCATTGAAAATGTCATTGCTAGAAACCTCTGCACAATGCTTTTAGAAATAGCTATCTAATAGTCTCTTCAATTGTCCATTTTTAGATAAAAAAAATCATTGAAAATATCGTTGTTGTATATCTTTGCACAAAACTTTTAAAGAAATTATATGATACTTTTAAGATATTGCGGATAATTGTGAAAACACACCATAAAAAACAACAAAGTACCTTTGTAAAAAGCTTTCTCCTTAGCTTTGTTTTCTCCTTGAGATGTGGTCATAATCCACCTGATTTCTTTTATTAATTTCTCCTTTGCAAAAATCACAACGTCCAATTGCTGCATCAGTCTCAGTGCCCCTCTTTGATATAGGGAAAGACATCTGGAAAGCTCTCAGGTGGTTCAAATGGGAGACAGTGGCGAAGGAGGAGAGCTTGATAGGGAAGAAAACTAAGCTATGACACTGAACCCTGTAATTGAAAGACAAACCTTGGCAACTGCAACAATAAGGGCCCATGTTCAAATTTGAACCTTCTTACCTTATCAAACTCAAGATAGCTAGAACTTGGCATTGCATCTGGCGTAATATAGTCTGGTACTGCAAATTAAAAGAAACTTAACTTAGGTTATAATTAAAACTTCAATTAAAAGAGAAGAAAAAATAACTATTGAAATTAGTCTCAGTTCTAGCATTTATTTGAAAAGATATTTGCCAATCTACTTGCACCTCCCTAACTTTAAAATTTCCAAGGCTCAAATTATTAGAACAAAACTATGTAACACTACGCATAGAAAGCTAATGTTGACTAAAAAAATTATATTTCTATTTAATATACCTTGTGTCGACTAATACGAAATTCTTCCCCCACATATAGTCGTTTTTGGGATCAACAACATCCCATATTTCAATTACACAACAATGCAGAACTCCTTCAATCCTGTTTGTAATTATCGATACCGGAAAAGGATAAACATTGTCACATATACATAAAAGAAGAAAACATAATTTTAGCTCAACAATTAACTTTCACTACTAATTTTCACATTAAAAATCGGCAGCAATAATACCCCTGAAAATAAAGAATATAGATAATATGGATAACAAAAGCAGCAGCAATAATATGTCTAAAAATAAATAATATAAATAACAAAACCTCAATTGGAAAGGTACACACCATATTTTCTCACATACCATCATATATATATATATATATATATATATATATATATATACATAATAGTAACAGAACCCAAATTAATTGCATTCATTATGCATTAATTACAATTTTAAATGTATTTAAAACATTTCTAATGAACTTAGGACGTGCACAACCTGTAAATCAAATCTCAGGAAATTAAAGGCCTTTACCTATTTTACATAAATTTGAATGAAATCATTAAGATCAATGCAAATAATTAAGATATACACATAAAAGAAACCTTGTTATACACAAATAACCCAAGTACAGAAGGCTTACACATTAATACATTTTTTTCCTATATATATATATTTGTGTATACATTAAATGATTCATGCTGGTATACATTACTACATCTAAAATGACAGCAATTGTGTTTGTGTGTGTATGTATGTATATATATATGTCGTGCGTGTGTGTGTGTTTCTATATGTAGGAATTTAAATAAAAATGAGAATGTACCATGGTTTATGAAGAGGAATTCCAATTAAAAAAAATATAATTACTTTGAAAGATATAACATTTCAATTATATTTCAAATATAATATGTATCTATCTATACACATATGTTGCGCCACTATATATAATGCCAAAAATCTATAAACATCAAAATTAAAAAAGAAATTACATTCATATTTGCGGCATTAAATTAGCAGATATACACATCTCTGTGAAACAAAATTCCACAACTGTAATGCTAAATTCTTTACATATATTAAAATAACCAACTTTGGAGATTCGATAATAAAAACAATATATCCGTGGAACTTGTGGATTATAAATCCAGTATAAAAATAATTTTTTAATCTGTAATTGCTAATTAAGGAAATCTAAAAAAAAATCTCCATCAGCAACATCCTAAATCAAAGAAATTTATATACTATGTAAATAAAAAATTTCAAAACTTTTCTAACTAAAGAATCAAATAAAAAAATTGTACCTTTTTTTAAAGAAGACTGAATCCTCTGTGGCTAAGATGGCCGTCCATCGGAGGCAACCGTACGGTGGAGGCAGTTTGTTCATCGGCAAGCAAGTTGTACTCATAATTACCTTCTCCATTGTACCAACTACCAACTGTGCGAGAGAAAGACAACTGTACGCTATCGATTAGCCTCATGCTTAATCCACTATCATGAAGAGGTAAAGGTCTGCTTAATCCACCCAAAACAAAGAGGAATCTAGAAGGTCCAACGGAGGACAGATCCTTTTTGCGTTATTTGATTATGCGTAAGAGAGAGAGAGAGACCAGAAAAATCAGGTGAAGTCGTGGACGGGTGATTGGTGAAGCCGGCAAAGGAGAGCGAGAGGGAAAACAGATCTAGGTTTGTGCGACAGGATTTGGATTCGGAGGAGAGAAGGAGAATAGAAAGAGACCGAGAGAAATTAAATTTTTTTTTAATATGCACTCATGGGCTCATGGCTCAATAGATTACGGTGTAATGGATTGTTGGTAGGTCTATTTTAATGATTTCTATTAGGTATATAATAGGTTAAAGACTCTACCGCCATAGAAACTAAAAAAAATCGCTGAAATTAATCTAAGGATGACATGGCGTGTCGAATGAAAATGCAAAAATCGAATCTGACTCCCACGGGTTTTTATTTATAATACTGATGCTCGATAGTTGGTTTTACAGAGTTGTTTTTTCTTTCATACATAACCTTTAGTCTCACACGCTGCTAAGCTGCTTGTCTATATATTACATCTATACAAAGAAAATATGGAATTACATCAATTCATGAGTAATAGAGAAAAGAAAGAAAATCTTCACACGCATAGAAATCTCCAGGTTGCCTTGCGCACCATGAAGGAAATAAATATCAGATCCATATGTTGTTTCCTTGCTATGAGATATTTGACGATATCATTGAGTATTATGTATGATACAGTGTATCTTTCAACATCTCTCGTTCTCTCTACGCCAAATTGGAAGGTGAAAGGTCCTAGGAAGAGGGCATTTTCGTCTAAATTTTGTACAGCTCATTATTTTTAAAAATAATATTGTTAAAATAGATAAAAATGATTAAAGGGGTTATATCTATTAATGAGATGATTAAAAGGGGTTATATCTAAATTTGATATTTCGAGGGGGTTATATCTAATTAGAGATGTTTCGAGGGGGTTATATCTAATTTTGCCTAATAATAATAATTAGAAAAAAAAATGAAAAACTTTGATAGCATTTTTTTATTAGATGTGATAGATTCGAGTCTTTTTGGAAAAGAACGAAGTTTATTTATCAATTAAAATGAGGAGTTATAATACATCCCTTTCTCATTTTATTTTCTTTGTTTGTGTGATTATTTTCTAGAAATTTCTGAAATGTACGGCTGGTCGCAGTTTGCATAGAAAGATACTTCTCTCTCAGAGAAGTCCTCCACATCGGTATATTCTTCTCCGGTAGGAAGGTCGGAGTACGTCACTAGACCCTCATCTTCGTCACCATCGACAACCTCGACATCATCTCCTGATGTGTTATTGTCTTGCGTAGGAACGGACTGTTCGCCAGTGTATTGGTAAGGGGTGGATTGCTGGCCACACATAAGGTTTAATGAAGTGTTTGGCTCATTGCTACTGGGCTCATCAAGGGGTGTTAGGTTCAAATATGGTCCCGTGCCATATACGGGGATGAAATCAACATGCAGCTCAATAATGGATATTACTCTCGTCTCGAATGTCTCGTGGTAAAAAAAACGTCATTGATCTTCAGAATTTACAGGAAGAAATAGAGATTCATATCTCACATTTACTATATCATTGTAACGACCGTGGATATTCAAAGTGTACTGGGTTTCTAAAATCTGTAACCTGCTGTATAATTCATTTCGAATATCAGCATATGTGGTATGCATACTACAACCGATGTGGAAGTAAGAAGCACCAAAAGTTGGACATTGGTTGACATATATTGTAATTGTAGACATTTTTGGATTTGATTGATAGGTTTTTAAAATGGAAGAGATAATCTGTTGTGGACGATTTCAATTCGGCGAGAAGGTATAGTCTTATATAACTTCAAATAACGCGGTTATAAATTCACAAACTTATAGACAGAAATTGTTGGTAAATGACTAAAGTTTGATTGAAATGACTAAAGGTTGACGAATATTGCTAATAACCCGTTTTATAAACGGATAAGAAGGCTTCTTACACGTTTATAAAACGCGTTAATTGCGTTAAAACAATTGAAAAGTTGTTCTGAAATGTCCAGCCTTCTAGCGCGTTTATAAAACGGATAAGAAGCCTTCTTACCCGTTTTATAAACACGTTCAAGAGGAGAGAGAGACGCGCGCTTTATAAATGCGTTAGAACTTTCTTCTTATTAAAAAAATATATATTAATTTTTTCTATTAAAATTTTTTATGTTTAAATTCCTATATAAAATAATTTCGGACCAAATAGTTAATGTTTAACATGTAAGTTAATAGGATATCATTCCAGAGCTTGTCTAGCTTCTAACTTCTCTGCCAAAGAAAAAAAAAGGCACCGCTTGTCAACTAAAACTGTTCACAAGTAGACAGTTTGCTCGAAGAAAATGACCCCTGTCAAAACGACAAAAAAAAAAAGTTTTGCGGTCACGTTAAACAAACTTAATGGAATGGGTATTGGAACTAAATAACACGTGCCGTTTACCGAAATCGCATATTTTATACACGTTGAGATACCTTTGGCAAGTCGCTGTCGCATGACTGAACAACATGCAGTTATATTATACTAGAGTTTTCAGAAAATTGCGATAAAAACAGTAAATGAGAGACGGACTCACGTACACAGAATCAGACTAGGGTTGAAGGGAATGTGGGCCGATGCAAAGTAAACTGGGGCTTCGTGGTGTTATGTTCTGAGTTGGGAATAACTAGAATTTGGGACTATTTTTTATATTTTTGTAATAAAAACGAAATTAAAAAGAAAATAAAGAAGAAAATATAATGATAAATGATAGATGAAAATATTGTTGTATTTCTGATATGATAATCGAGTACAATGTTTCCATATAAATAGTCTAACAAATATAATAAAAGGAAAATATTAATGAAAGGAATGATTATGCATAAATGTAAAGATATAAAATAATATTTGCTAAATCAATATAACTTGCATAGCAACCTTCGTCTTCTTGCCTTAACTGGATTATTCAATAATTAGAATAATTTATTTTTATTTTGCCTGATTTGAATTTGGTCATGACAATACCTTCTCCTCACGAGATCCTTGACCTCAAGGATCAAAATCAAGAAACTCGAATCCATATAGTAGACATTACCTCCTTCTACTTCTACAAGATTAAGAATCTTATCTCGACAATGATGACATGAAAACCATATGGCTCTGCAATAATGTCACTTTTTGTGATTTTGTCTTCGTTCTTGATTATTTTCTTGTTTAGGAGTTGTCAAATTGCAAAATCCTAAATTATTGCCTGTGGTCATTAATTTTATCAAGTTTGACCACAATCCTTTGGCTGGCTTCACGATATTTTCATCACGTATCACAATGGTGTGTAGAGGTATTTTCACTTCTTTGAGCTCTTCAAATTCAGTTTGTGCAATTTCTTCTCCCTCATCATTAATCTAATCTGGTCATGCCTCTTCAACTTCCATAACTTCTACTAATTTTGTAAAATTACTGGTAATTTGGTCGAATTGTGCTTGAAGTTGATTTTGTTGTAGTCGAAATATTTCTCGCATCTCATCTTGTTGTCTTTTGGAATCAACTCGAAACATTTCTGTTGATTCTTTTATCAACTTGAGTTGTTCATGGACTTGCTGTAGAGTTTCCGTGTAGAAATCTTCGTAAGCCATAGATCGTTGCTCTGATACCAATTGTTATGTTCCGAGTTGGGAATAACTAGAATTTGGGACTATTTTTTATATTTTTGTAATAAAAACGAAATAAAAAAGAAAATAAAGAAGAAAATATAATGATAAATGATAGAAGAAAATTATTATTGTATTTCTGATATGATAATCGAGTACAATGTTTCCATATAAATAGTCTAACAAATAAAAGGAATGATTATGCATAAATGTAAAGATACAAAATAATATTTGCTAAATCAATATAACTTGCATAGCAACCTTCGTCTTTTTGTCTTAACTGGATTATTCAATAATTAGAAGAATAATTTATTTCTATTTTATCTAATCAATGTTTTGAAAACCGGACCGGACCGGCCGGTCGGACCGGTTCAACCGCGAACCGGACACCAGTCTGGTCCAATTTGAGCCGATTATTTGCATGTTAGCGAACCACAACGAACCGGCCGGTTCGATCCGGTTTTCATTTAAACCGCCCACACGGAACCGCTGGTTCGATTATTTTTTAAAACTTTCGGTTGGTTTTTTTTGCACAGATAGCGAAAGTACGTTCTTCCAACTTTACCTCATGTGGTGGGGCCCATCTCATAAATGCCTGTTTAATTATCTTTTTTGAATTGGATTCCGAGATAGGGTCAACTAAGCAAATTTACATTTACATTTTTGTCTTGGAAATCCAATTATGCTATGTTTGGTTGCCCTATTAGGCTATTTTGACAAGAATAAATTAATGTTTGCCTTAATGATGCATGTATGCACGCAGGCCAAAGTTAGTAAGCTTTTTTAAAAATAAACACCAAGCTAATAAACAATGTAACCTCACATTTCTTTTTATTCATATAAGAAATACTTTACTACAAAATTTAAAATTTTTTAATACATATATATCATATATATCTGATATTTATAAGACATTAAATTTTATATACTGGTTCGATCCACCGGTCTGACCGGTCCGACCAATCCGACCATCGACCCAGTAGCCTCGCCAGTTCGATGGCCGGGTCGGTTTTCAAAACATTGTATCTAATTTGAATTTGGTTATGACACGTGGCATAGATGGGTTGCGAAGAGGAAATAATTTTTTTTTTCTTTCTTGGCAGATGGATGAAATAATCGTCCTAGGGTAAATCACTCCTAACACTTTGAAAACTGATACAAAATCATCTTGAAAAAAAACAATGTTATGAAATAATTAACGTACTTTGAAAGCTAGCAGACCAGTATTATGTACATCAAGTTATCAAGATTATATGAACGAACAAAATTAATTAGAGCAGGAAACAAATGTGCTTACTTAATTTGTGGTCCATTTGAATTTTTCTAAACATCATGTAAATTGTGCTTATTTCCTTAGTAACATACACCACTCACAAAAAAAAAAAAAAAAGACAAAATGGCAGAAATAAGATGCAATCGAATTCTTTATTGATCTCCTAAAAAGGGTTTTTTATTTTTTTACGGCTGACTTCCAACGAACACGGATAATAGGTACATGCTTGACTTTCTCAAAATCAGCACCATTTTCTTTGATTCTTTTAGCGATCTTATAGCTATTGTAAACCATCACCTCCTTGAGCTTGCTCAAATCTCCCATGCCATCAGGTATCACTTTCAAGCTATAACATGCCCAGAAGTTTAATTCAGCAAGCTCTGGCATCACAAATTTTCCAATCCTCCGATCCTCCAACTTACCCAAACTAAGGTGCAGTACTTTAAGACCTTGGAATCCATTTTCTGGGAAAACGAGCTTTTTATCAGAATAAGAGGAATATCCAAGCTTGAGAAATGAAAGTCTCGAAAATTTTGCAAGCATGCATATAAACTCTTGGCACACAGATGAGTTCACTAGTATGAGCTTAGTGAGATTGGGTAAGGTAGAGGAATAGCTTTGCATGCTATTTTCTCCTTGCGCTTTTTCCAGCTTTCCATCAATCTCCAAATCCTGGAGGCGGCGCAGGATTGAGATGTTGAATATGTTTGAAGGAATGGAGGCTTCGTCTGAGCATTTCAAACTTAAGTGCACAAGTAACTCTAGTTTCCTTAGAGCCACAAGAAGAGTCTCCATATGATTATTTGAAAGCCCTTCAAGTTTCAAGGACCGGAGATTCATTGCCTGCTCTAGAAAATCAGTAGTGTTCAAGCTAGAGCAATCAATGCCATGGAATGTTTGTAGGTTATCCTTGGATTTCAAAGTTTCTGGAGGTTTCAGCTTACATGCGAAAATGTGCCTTAATGTAGGGATATTCCAGAATTCTTCATCGATATTGCTCGCATCAGTATCTTGAACATCAAAAGTTTGGAGGTAAATGAGATTACCAATGGAAGCAGGGAGTTGTTTTAACCCACAATTCTTCACACCTATGTACCGTAAATGAATCATGCTACCAACTTCATCAGGTAGACTTTCGAGCCGTAGACCTTGTAGGTCAATAACTCGAAGGAACTTAGAAGCATGCAAGAATCTTAAAGAATGGCTCTTTTGGTTGGTTTGAGGAGCTGATACTTTGGTATTATCTTGCTTCTCGGCGAACTTATTTTGGTGGGTTTGAGAAGTTGATACATTGGTATTATCTTGCTCCTGGGAAAAATTATTTTGGTGGGTTTGAGGAGCTGATACATTGGTATTGTCTTGCTCCTCGGCAAAATTATTTTGGTTGGTTTGAGGAGCTGCTACTTTGGTATTATTTTGCTCCTCGGAAAAATTACATACAAGGGACCTTAATTTTGGGAATGAGTTTTTAAGAGGTATATACTTGTCAGTGTGGTTTTGGACTGAGAGGCGGCGCACTGTGGATGGTGCAAGGACATCTAAATTGTCATGGATTGTAAAAAAGTTGGCCCCGTGAGATTCTGATTGTGCAAAAGCATGAACCGGGCCATGTATAGAAATAAATTGAACATTTCCTTCAGCATCCTTGTTCAGTAATTGGACCAGGCACCGAGAGACCAGCTCTTTCAAGTGTTGTTGCCCAATCTCCTCCAGGGTTTTCCCTTTCTTCGGTTTTATAAATCCCTCAGAAATCCACAAACGTACCAACTTGTTGCCATCATGCAGTTTGGTTTCTGGAAGAGCACCTAGGTACAGGAAGCATGACTTGAGGCTGTGAGGAAGGTCGTCGAAGCTCATTGCCAATATGCGGCCCAGAGCTCTCATTCCCCTTTCATCTTTCAACTGCTTAAATTGAGAGTCCCACTCAGCTTGTGACTCTTTCGATCTTAAAAGACCTGCAAGAATCACAATAGCCAATGGAAGACCTTGTGTAAGAGTAAACACATCTTTCCCATAGGTGTTTTCATCAAACCAACTCGGGTAACTATGCGTTCTGAAAACCCTTTTAAGGAACACTCTCTTGCTCATTTCCTCATTAAGGCGATCAATCTTGAGTTCAGGATGGGGATGGTCCACAAATTGTTCGACCCCTTCGCAATCAGATCGCATTATTAGCACCACTCTGCTCGCATTTCTTAAATCAGGCAATGCTGCTTTTATGCTATTCCAGTCAGTGATTCCCGCCATACCATCCAGTACCAACAGGTACCGACCCTCATCCAATTCATCCCTCACTACTTCACAAATGTCGTTTCCTGCATAACTTTGGACTTTATTTTGATGGGGCACTTGGGTTTGAACCTTTTTGTGAATTTTATTGAGGATCTCAGTAACTCGGTATTTCGGGGGCAATAGTATCCAACAGCGTATTACGAAGTGCTTTTGAACCGCTTCACAATCATAAATTTTTCTCGTGAGCTTCGTCTTCCCAGAGCCGCTCTCTCCTAGTACGGAGATGATGGCGAGGGAGTCTGAGTCTGTACCGGGGGCAGTAAGCAGATTCTCTAATTTTTTTTCGTAATCGTCAAAACCAATCATGTCTTCCTCCATGTTATCCCTGTTTTACTTTACATGTGAGAAATCGTTTTTCAAATTTAGTAAACGAAATTTATGAGCAGCAATATTTGATGCATTTTTATTAACTTATCCATCGGAACAATGTATATATGTTAAAATTAAATTTGGATTTAGTAGCTAATAGCTAAATATAAAAATATGTATCCAAGGACTAAAATAATTAGACGAAAGGTGTAAATAATTGTTTACTTTATGCAATCTTAGTCGTTTACTTTCTGTTAGAGAAACATGCATCGATCGAGTAATCTTTGATGCATCTGTGTTAAACTAGCGGACAAACGTACCCACCCAATTACAATAGATGAAAAATTTTGCATATGCATTGTATTTCCAAAATGAAAAACACTTATTATTTTAATAAAGCTTTTCATATTTGTCGTGCTCACTTTCTAAATACAGTACACAATCAATGTAACGATAAATTTTTTTCTATTTTGATGAGTGCACAATCAATTAAGTGAAATTTTTTTTCCTATTAAAATTAAAGAGCTTGTAAATTTATATCTATCACTTATATCCAGCTATTGATTTAAATGATCAATGACTAAGATTGCATAGAGTAAATAATTATTTACATCATTCGCTTAATTATTTTAGCTCTTGAATATATATATATGCTTTTATCAGTAGGGATAACCAATTTAAAATAATGTCTGTAGACCATTAAATGCTTGAATTGTGGAATAAAATAAGTTAGATAGCTCATCAACCTTTTTGGATATCCATGAAAAGCTCTTAACATTATTCAAAAAAATATTTAATCTGCTCCTCATGTATATATATTGTCCGAACCCCAAAAAAAAATATATTGAAATATAACTTTAGATAGTATTGAAGAATCCCGTATTTTGTATATTATCCAAACCAACAAAGAATGTTATGACATACCAGAAAACGTAACCACCAATCTGTGGATAAATAAAAGTTTTAAAAATATTTATACTTCAATAAAAATTAAAATAATCATATTTAATAAATATATTTATTATTTTTATAACAAATATATTTGAAAAAATATAGACGATAAAAAAAATTTCATTTGTGCTCCCTTTCTAAATAAAATAAAAATAGTTATAACTCTAATCAACGCTCTTTTCATTAGATTCCAAAACTTAATATCATTTCATCTACAGATCTACTGATTGCATTCAGTCGCAGATCAAATCGATCGATATATGAGATAGGCACACCGTACATGCTAGATCCAGAGGGGATTGTGATAATATCTTTTCATTCCGAAAAGTAAAAGTTCATTACAATTACACTTTTCAATTTTGATAAGTTTTACATATTTTATCGCACGTTGAAATATAGTTTATTTTAGATGTTCTTTATAATAATTAAACTATATCTTCGGTGGTAAGTTTTTTTAGGATGGTTGGCGATTACCTGTATCTTCGATACGGTACCAGCTGTACCAGGTCTGCATTATTTCTGATAATTTTCAGGGGGATGCCTGATCGATCATTCGTCGCTCTACTTTTCTGATCAAATATATATATATATATATGTATGTGTGTGCGCGTATATTGATTTGCAGATATGGCATAGTTTATTTATACTGCAATTGTGTTTATATATTCAAATTTTCAACCAATTTGTTTTTATTGGAAAAGTCATATATCGGCCGGTATGCATGCATGAAAGTAAGAAATGATGAATTTGAAGAATTTATCAAAAATTTAACATTAAATAGGTGGATTCAACGAAAATTTATATTCCAATTAATCCACAATTTTCCTATAGAAACTTCTTATACATATTGAGAATTTTTTTTTTTTTGAAGGATATCAATAGTGCAATATATAACACCTGAATATCTTTGGATATGTTTATACCAACAATATAGAAGACGAGAGGGAACAAAGAAGAGGCACCACCAAACAAAAGATAAAGACGAGAAATAAGCACTATTTCATTATTCCATGGAGATGTGGTACAAGAAATATGCATTTTATTTCTTCTTTTTTCTCCATCATTCTTTATTTTTGGTGCAACCAAACACACCTTAACGAATATGAACATAATTTTTATTTTTTATGAAATTTAAATATTATAAGAAAAGAGGTTTTTTAAGAAAACAATGATACATGAGGATGAGGGCGACAATATTCAGTAACTTGCGAACTAACATAACTTAAACATGAATCCGATCAATATACTACTACCTAATATATATATAAGATACAACATTTTGAACATCAAAATAGTAAATAATATATAAAAAAAAAGTTATCCAAATCTACCGGCAAAACAATACAACATAATATATACATAAGATACATTTCTATGGATGCAAAATAAATTAAATAAATTAATTGAATAGTAAAAATAAGGAATACTATTAATTGTATTGTACCGGCAATTGGTGATGTCGGAATGAATAATTAAAGGATGTACGGAAATCTGAAGAGTGCTGGCATGAATTTTAAAGGAATTGTTGGCAAAATTAAGACCAATTTGGAAGCCTTAGATGGAGCACAATGACATAATCTTAGGATTAAGATCTTTCGAAGCCATGTCAGAAAATTTGAAATTCCAGGCACTGATGACTTTTAAAATCCCAGATACATATGACCTTGTTATTATCTTAGATTAGATTAGATACATTCGTTCGTAAAAGAAAGGTATAGTAGTAATTTTAATTTACACTTGTATATAAGCTAGGCATTAATTAAGTTCTTCATTGGCATAAACACTAATTAGTAAATTTTACATCGTATGAAAACAGTCGGAGTAGTTAAAAAGAAGACTTTAATAGATTATGTTGCAACTGGAAAGAACAATTTATATTTTTTAATGTGTAGAAAGATAAATACCATGCAGCGAGATTTGTCGTTGAAGAGGATGTCCAAACGGATGAAGGTTCTCCAGCACTCTGGATATTGTAATCATCTTTATTTTTGGAGATTTCTATCAGCCTTTGTTCTATTTTGTTCATCCTGTTTCGCAGGTCATGCAGTGTCCAGAACTACAAAATAACCAAAACTCACTCTATCTCATGATCAGACATAGTAAAAATAAAAAAATAGTTAAAACTTAAAATGGAAATAAAAAGGAAAATATAACAAAAATTATGAACTACAATCAAACAATCCTTTGTATTACTTTGCTTCTGATCAAATGGAAGTGGTAGGCGTTACTGCCTACTGGTTTCAAAAAAAAAAAAAAAAAAACTACAATCAAACAATTAAATAACTGAACTGTAAATCATTTGTCCTTGTAAGTGAAAATGTATACATATTTATTTCTTCAATTGCTCGAGTAATCTAAAATTATTTTATTTAGAAATTCTTGACTTTTTTTAAAGATAAATTAGCGTCAAGCTTTCCAATTTTTTTTAAATAAAATGTCCATAAAATGCATGTAGTCTTGTAGCTCGGGTGGTAAGAGCACTTGGTTTCTTCTAAGAGATCTAGGGTTCAAGTTCGCATGCTTGCGATAGACTTGGCGAGCCAGCGTAAAAAATCAGCCATATATACAATGCTTGTTTGGGATAAAAGACTTAGACTTTTTAAAATGTCCATAAAATATTCTCCAGTTAGATTTCGACCTTTAGAAATTTTCAATAACAGCCGCCAAAACCAATCAATTATAATTATTACAACCTCAAAAGAAGATGTCTACTTTAACCGATTTATTATTTATGTAACATAACAAAAAATGAATTCACCATGAATTATTCTTATGTGATCAATAAACTTTATATTGAATTATGTATATAATGTGGATTAAGGGTGTGTTTTCTTGCACAGAAGAGGGGAGGGGGAAGAAACATAATTAAACAAAGACTAAATATGAGAAAAATAATTATTCCATTTCTCACAGACACATATTTTATAAGAAATAAATTCGGTATTTCCTCTTTGTAGGACATAAAATATTAAAATATTCTCAGTTCTTATAAATCTCTTATCACTCTTACGACTCTACCATAAATTCAAACATAGGAGACTAGTTATATAGACTTTATTAGACTCTTCAATCCCCTTAATACACTTAAACGTTTTATAAGTATTAAACTAGATTTATTGTCATAGCTAATCAGCTTTTTCGCAGGTTCGAAAGGAGCATTTAAACCAAATATCATTTAATCATTCAATAATCTAGATATATGAATTACGCAATCAAAAATAAATGAAAACTTAAGATTTTCTAACTCCTTAACTCAGAATAGTAAAAACACATTTGCTACTTCATTTTGCCAATTTGACTTATTACTAATTAATTTTAATTTTCAACAAAACTCTTCCTTAAATTTAATATACTTAATTATCATTTTCTTTTATCAATCTTCTGTTAGTAATGTCTCATTTTCAGTCTCTTCATTGGGCAATATTATTATTTTTTATATCTCGTAGCAGATATCTCCTCATAGTTGTCTCCTTCATTTTAGATTTTTTCTCAACTTTTTTCAAGCTAGCACGTGGTTTTTTTTTTTCTCTCTCTCTTTGTTGTTTTTAATAGTAAAAATTTATAGTTGTATATCTCTTCATTCTTTGTACGAGCTCTAGACTCACACACAATTTTACATTGCTTCTTTTGTAGTTTCATACCACATTTCATGATCTTCAACTCTTCTCTCTAGCACCCTCATTGTAGTGTCGTTGATCTTTTTTCCCGGTACATAACAGAAGACTCACATCGGCTTCACACGCCAATTGTTCAAAGAACATATGCAAAAATTCAACCACACTAACTCGAACATTCGGTATTTGGGTATGTTTGGCACAGAATCGAGTAGTGGTGTTCGCGAGCTAGGGGTATTCGCGTGAATCAAACTTGCGCCGAATACGAACTAGTGATATTCATGCGCATGTTCTGAGTTCAGCAAAATTGGGAAATACGCGAGTTCGTGGGGTGAACTGGAGAAATACTTTTTAATTAGATTGGGTTCTGTGTTCCGGAGTTTGTGGCCTTGTGGATTCGTGGGATGTTTTGCCAAACATACCCAACTACATCTCAAATGCTTTTCCCAACATACTAAAAACTAATAACTTGACTTCTTCCTATTATATACCTTTCATTGTCATCTTTCTTTCATAAAATACATTCGACACTCACTTCATTTTCTTTTTAATTGCTAACAAGGCTAACAAGTTTTTTCACCGTACAACTCTTTAATTTTTTTTTCCCTTCTCATCTCTCTCTCTCTCTTTTTCTTCTTCTTCTTCGTTTTTTTTACTATATTGATAAATGGTTTTCATACCTAATATTTCAACCATTTATATGTCTCAATTTCATGATTTTATATGTTATTTCTGGTGATTAATTATTAGTTTAGGTTAGAACCTAGGTACTGCGGTGGTTTCTTCATTTTGAACAGGATCTACGCAATGAGACTACTCGACACGGCGATTTTACTGTTTTTGACATGACTGGCGACCCACCGAGAGCACCAGCGAATAGCAGATGCAGGCTGGCGACGCAGAAGATTTCAGCGGGTCGCTAAGTTCGACAGCGGATCGCTAGAAGACGAGAAACCGACTGCCAAATTTAGCACAGCCAGTTTAGCACAGTCTCTACCACGTTCTAAGCCAATATTTGGAGCTTATATTTGCACGACCTTCATTTTCTGAGAACCGACATTGATTGCTATATAAACCCCACGCTTTGATGCTAGAGGGGCTTACAATTGGAGAGAGATTACAGCTAAAGTGAGACAGAGCGACAGGTTTTTCGTGGGTTGCCGAAGTCATCAGCGAGCCGCAAAAGAGTAGCAGAAGACAGCAAGTTGGAGTTCAAATTGCATCCTATTGTAAACTTGATTTCTATCTTATGTTTTCTTTTATCTTTGATGCCTGTTTGTTTTGTATGATGTCTACTCTTGAGTAGATTTGTATTTAGGAGTCATGATAGTGAACCTTTAGTTTATGATTAGATAATATACTTTTAGTTAATTTCTTTGTTGCATGTTGTGTTTTTACCTTACTTTACTTGCTTAAACCTGATTGTGATTGAATTGCTTAGGATAGTTTGCTCGTATCCGTCAAGTATAGGCCTTGCTTGAATGTTAGATGGTTAAATCCAAACCAAACCTAATAAGTTATTCGATAACAAGTGTACCAACTTGAAGGTTTTCAACTGAAAGATAAAACCAGGACTAATTAATGAAAGTTAAGTCATTTTCAAGAGTGAAAGCTCAAGGATTTCATAGGTTGACTGATAGTTGAAATCTAGATTCTATTCGAGGGTTTTGAATAAGTTGACTGATAGTTGAAATCTAGATTTTATTCGAAGGTTTTGAATAAGTTGACTGATAGCTATACCTAAAACAAAAGTTTAATTTGTAGCCCTTCAACCTAAACACAAATCCCTACACAAATCGACTTCTAAATTAACTAAAAGTTGAATCTGCCTTAACCCTAGCGAGCTGCCGAGTGAACCAACGAGCTTTCCTGAGTTCTGTCAGCGGACCACTCTCTAACAGTGGCCCGTCAGAACTGGAGTAAACTAAAATATTAGCTTACGTTAAACCCCTAAGTCTTAATTAGCTGTTTAATCTCTCATTAATTGTGATCCACCTTCAACCTTTAATTCCCGAAAGAGTTGAATCATCTAACTAGGTTAGTAAAGTAAAAGATCGATATTCTAACACCGTCCTTGTGAATTCGACCCTCAAACTGTTCTACAAACGATTAGATCGGTAGACACGAAATTTTTATTTTGCGACTTTAGATTTTCCCCAACCGATCACATATGTAAGATATAAAATTTCCAAAAAGTTCGCAATTATTATAATGGTTATCATCCTTACAACTCTTACCATTTCACCAAATATATGAACTATATATAGACTTAATTAGACTTTAATTTTCAAAACACGCTAAATATCATTGAATCATATAATAGTATAATGTTTAATAATCTAATGCATGACTTGCACAATCCAAGATAAAGCTTAAAAAATTTTTAGCTCGTTAACTTACTTAAAATACTAAACACATTTACTATTATGTATACTTTGACCATTTAGATTATTATTGATTAAGTTTAACACTCTTTCATATTCATCTTCTCATTTTTTGTGTGCAACTAAACACATTCTATTTGAAAAAGATAGATTTAATTGGTTATGAAATTTGGAATCAGAATCAGAATCAGACTCGAGCTGTTGGTCACATGTTTCAAATTAGATTACTCGAACTGGAGACTCAGATTTTTTTATGGAAACACTTTTAATGTCTTTAAAAATCAGAAAAAACTAAGAAAAATATAATTACAAAGGAAGTTACATCATCAAAGTTTGAAAGCATCAAATTAACTAAAAATAAATAGGGTGAATCGGATCAGGATCACAGACTTTTTATGAAAAATATATTTTATGCCTCTAAAAATCAGGAAAAAATAGAAAAATAGAGGAAAATTGTTTTTCAAAATAACTACATTTTTAATTAAAGTAACCAAAAATATTTATAACATATAATAGTAATTGTGTCCCTTTTTTAATAACATGCAAGTGCCATATCGAGTAGTTTAACAATTGTCAATTTTTTATTTCTACAAACAAAAAATTAATTCATATAAGAAACAATGTACAAATTAATGACAATATCAGAAATAAATATTGCCTCAGGAAATTGATGAATTCAATAATTTAAAATGACTAAAAATGATTCATATTGTTTATATTGACCTTAATATGGTAGTAATGCTTGGGAGCTATGCTTTATATGTGAGGAATAATGCTAGAATCAAACATATTGGACAATAAAATGGATCCAAACGGTCGGTCCAAACTGCACAATATGATCTCAACATTAAAATATCTTTGAAAATCAAATTTTATAATTTTCAAATTTTCTAACTATTTTTTTCGAATTTTCAAAATTGGAAGATTTATAATTTTTAGATTGAGCATATTCAAAACTTTCAAAAAAAATAGTAAAAAATTTTTTGAAAAATTACAAAATTTGATCTCCACGGAAATTTTATAATGCAAAATAATTTGAGCGGTTTGGATCAACCATTCTAATCTTAAAAATTAAAAATAATCATATTAGATAAGTGTATGTGCCCTATATGTTGAACATTAGCCACTCGGGTGTGTTTGGATGAACCTTGAATAAGGAATAAGAATAAGAAATTTCGGTATGCGTACTTATTTTTATTCTTGTGTAACCCAAACAACACAAGAATAAGAAATTTGGGCCCTTATTCTTATATTAACAAAACCATGATATAAGAATAAAGAATTTGAACAAGCACGCATACCAAAATTTCTTATTCATGGCTCATCCAAACACACCAACGTATAATTTCACTTTTATACACGAAGGACTTTTTAGTTGTGACCACAGAAGATCCCGCACCCATCTCCTCTTTGCTTTCCATCCAAGACTGCAGTATGCCAGTATCCCACCTTCTCTTCAGCCATGGCCCATGGCGTTGCTGTCTCGTGTGTCCCTACGAGAGACTGCGATCTCTCTTGTTACTTACCTTCGCTGATTTCATCTGGTCTCTTGTTTCCACTAATGTACCCCATTTTTTTTTCCGTGCTTCCCCTTCTCTCCCCGCCGCCACATTGAATCACATTAATTTTCAATTTTTAGCTTATGTGCTGAAATGATAACAATAAGTGATAGTATTTGTGTTAAATTGATAGTTCCCATCCAATTTTGCCCGATTTCAATCAGATTTGGCCTTAATTTAACTTTTCATTCCGATTCCGTTCCAACTCGCGAAAACTCGGCTCGTCCTCCGCCGAGTCCGATCTGACTCGCCCGAATTAGCTCGGACTCGGCCGAGTTTTTGAACCATGTTTGTACCTTTTGTCCGTTTTGAGAAATCATTTAAAATTGTTTGATATTTTATATATAATCAAATACTTGACCTAGAATTTAATTTTAACAAAAGAAAATAGTAAAAATTTTCCCAAGTGAAGCTTTTTAAGAGAGGTATGACTAATTATATTTTCAACATAAATTTTTCTTTTCGCTTCCTCGCATATCTTGAACTCGTTTTCTGTGAATAATGAAGGATGTAATAATTACTTATATTTATATATATATAAGGTGAACTTTCACTGTTTCACTGTATTTGCAAACAACCCCATCCAACGGGAAAAACAAAAGGAAACAAAAATAGAACATTGAATTTGACCTGAGTGATGGGATCCGTAATGCACTTGAAGAATCCGTTCCAATAATCTGATCTGTCTATCTCAGCCAGAAACGACTTGCGAAGATACTCGTCGATCACATCCTCCACTTGGAAGGCGACGTCTCGAGTCTGCCTGACCCAAACGGCAACAAATGGGTTCTGATTTGATCGCCGCTTCTGGTCGGCATCCCTGATAAAAGTCTGCAGCCACTCCAGCCTGTCGGTCAGGACCATTATCTTGTCACCCATCTCGGCCAACGCCTCTGCCTCCTTCACTGCATATTCCTTCACCAGTTCGACTACGCAGTTTGCCATCTCGATCTCTCTCTCTCTCTCTCTCTCTAATATTGCTTTTTCTGTGTATGTGTGTTGTGCTAGGCTGCTAGCTTTTAATTTGTGTTCCTCGTCATCACAGAAATCTCCCAAGTATCCTGCCACCGGCGGTACGCGGGAACAGCAAATATTTTAGTGCGCCTGGTCTTTCATGAGCTGTTCTGTTCATTTGATACCCACCGGCCACCTGTCAATGTGATATGGTTTTTGATGCGGAAGCCGAACATATTTTTGTACCTGGGTCTATGCAGTTTCCTCACTCTCTGTGACTGTGACTGTGACTGTGATTTTACTGGACGGTGGGGGTGGGGTCCACATGATATCGTAATCGAATTGAACAAGGGTGGGGTGGGTGACTGGCAGACTGGGTCTGGGTGCCTCCGTGCCTGTCTGTAGAGTTTAGACCCACAAGCCAGTGGGCCCCAAGTGACTACTGCGTAATGATTGATTTATTATATTTATATGGTCGTTAATTGAGCCGTGTCCTTGTGAGGGTGTGACTTGAGTTAGCAACTTACGATTAAGACTAAGGACTCCAAAACTAACTCATTAGGATTTAGGATTTTGGAGGTGGAGGTCTCATCTCAACTCCCAACTCACAAGTCAAGTCAACAAAGGCGGCCTTTCTTTGAAAAGTCACAATGTATTCTTTCCGGCTAGCAAATCAACCATGGGTTCCTCGTCTGTTGATGCACCGAGTGTTTTTGGAGCAAATTCATGTCCGGCTAGCAAATCCTATATTTTATGACCCCGCGGTCCCCGCACGCAGTCTGGTGCGTAATTAATGTTTGAATATTTTCTTTTTTTTTTAAATATTAATTAACGCTTGGAGTTATTGACTTGTTGACTTGGTACAACATGGATGCACATGCTAATAGAGAAAGGGATCTACACCCCTGTTCCGGTCTGATCCGGAGCAAGTAGCGGTAGGAATCAGTACCGATTTTTTTTTTTATATGGCACTGTTTGGATGCGTTGAGAAGAATGTAGGAAGAAGAAAGAATAAAGAAAGGAAGAAATAAATTATAAACAATCCAAATTTTTCACAAAATTACACACTTCTCAATACTTCTTTCCACTTCTTCCCTTCTTCCCTTCTTCCCACACCTATCCAAACGGAGCCTATACGAACAATTTTATAATTAAAACTGCAGTTTTTAAAAACTTGTTGACTTAATCGGTACATTTTTTTTCGGAATTAACGTTTCAAGTTATTGATTTGTTGACTTGGTACAGATTTTTCGGAATTATTAAGTTTTTTTTCTCATTTTAAAAAACTGTAGTTTTTGAACAGTTAAAAAAAAATTAGAGTAACAATTTTTTAAAATTTCAGAAAAATAGAAAAAAAAAAGAGCTCCACACACTAATTCTAATGGTAGCCCTAGCCAAGTCTGTTGTTGTTAGTTTCGTCTTTGTCTTTGTTTCTTTTTTATTTGCACCGGTTCCAATAAAAAGAATGACGTTTACTCATTTGTCTCCACTCAGTGCTTTTACATTTTGGAAAATTGACACACAATTAGTTACTTTTTTCTTTTTGAAATATCATTAAGAACAAGTCGTTGTTCTTTGTTTGTTTGGATCTGTGAAAATTAGAAACAAGGCCCGTTTTTTAAGTTGCCAAACACACCAATTCGGTTAAAAAGACGAAGAAAAAGGGAAAAAAGATAGAAGTACATGGATCATAATAAATAAATAAATAATATTAATTAAGAAGAGGTGAACGGAATGATTTCAGACGTTTTAAAATATAATTATAATAAAGTCGTTTTAAAATGCTAGAATCTTCTCGGCTGAGACTTCAATCCAATCGAAACTGCTAGAAAATATCGTCAACGACGTGGTGCTTGGACTATACATATCTAGATTAGTTTTGCCTTAGTTTGTAAATAGGTTTTCTTTTTATTTACTAGTTTTTCTTTGTTCCTTTCTTTGACTCTGGCACTGTACTCTGTAAGATTCTTTTTTTATTAATGAAATTTTGCCGGCGTGGCTCTCTCCACCCAGCCCTCAAAAAAGAAAACATACCTATCAATATGTAGACAAATAAAAAATTTAAAATGTATTTATTCCTGAAAAAATTTAAAATCAACCTATCAATATGAAATCATAACTTAATAAATATATGTTTCTTATTTTCTTTATAACAACAAATATTTGCAAAATTATAGATGATAAAGATTTCCCATCAGTGCTCTCTTTTCAAAATAGAAAAATAATTATTATTCTAATCAATGTTCTTTCCATTGTAGATGTAAAATTAAAACTTCATATCATTTCGTCTCCTTATTGACATCCAGTCATAGATCAAATTGATCAATGATATAGGAGGTGAGTACAAGCTAGATTAAGAGGTGACACACTTTTAGATTTGTGTGTTTATAGTCACTAAAATATGCACCCACCTATGTGTGGGAGATAAAAAAATAAAAAATATTTATACTTCAACACAAAATGAAATCATCATATCCACATGGAAAATATAATTTAATAAAAATATATATATTTATTTTTTTATCATTTATATCCTCTATTATATTGTTCAGATTAATTTTTGAAGGCATTTTTTATCATTTCAATCAGATATGATATTATTCCCACTATTTATAAAAGCACGTATTCAAAAGCTACAATACAATAATTAGGTGAATGATGTAAACAATTCTTTACTCTGTACAATTTTATACCTTGATCGTTTAAATTAATGCCTTGATGTTAACAATGGATATAAATTTATAAGCTCTTCAATTTTAATAAAATAAAATTTTCGCTGGATTAGTTGTGCATTCATCAAAATAGAACGAAAATTTGCATTTGAAAATAGAACGAAAATTTGCATTTGAAAAGAGAGTACGACATATACGAAAAATTTTATTAAAATAATAATTATTTGTTATTTTAAAAATAGAAAATATATGTAAAATTTTCTCATTTGTACCCATCCATTTGGATGTGTACATTTGCTAGTTTATTAATTAAACCAGAAAACGGAGCATCTCATTGTTAGCTGGCTATGACTAGGATTGAAAACGGAAGTCGTTTCGACTGTTATTTCGTTTCGTTTCGTCCAAGACGACTAAAAAATATGGTTGCGTGTCAAAAAACGAAACTGTTAATAAAATAATGAAATGGTTTCGTCCATGTGTAAATCACGAAAATTTCATTGATTTTGATCGTTTCGTTTAAAACAAAATGGTTTAGACGAAACGGTTAACGAAATTAATAATTAGTTTCGTCAATGAAATGAAACAATTAACGAAACACCCTACTTTCATTACCGTTTCGACCGTTTTGTAGCCGTAGCCATGACAGCAACTTCTTTGATTTATATATCCAGTCCTATTTTAATGCGGCCCATCAACTTTGAACTTCTTTCTTCCTAATTAAAAGTAAAAAAACATAGTTTTCGCTGATGCGAGCTAGGTTTTTGTTTGCATTCTAGTGTTCGGTAAAATGTCAATTTAATTCGATCTATTAAATGAATGAAATGGATTAATCATGTAGTACGGTAGCATTTTTCTCTCTATATATATATATAGAGGATTGCTAAAATGCTATGTATAGTACGGATATATATAGAGGACTGCTAAAATGCTATGTATAGTACGGATGTCTTTCGTGCTAAAAATTTATTCTTGCATTTCATAATTTAAACAACCGATCCAAACCGTTCATTATCTTCTTCATATTGAAATCTCATTAGAAACCAAATTTTACATTTTTTTAAATTTTTTACTAATTTTCTCAGATTTTTTAAAATACATAATCTAATAGATTCTAGACCCTTCAATAACAATGATTTTCAAAAATCTGAGAAAAATAGTAAAAAAATTTAAAAAAATGTAAAATTTAGTTTCTAATAAGATTTTAATATATAGAAGATAATGAATGACTTGGATAGGTTGTTTGAAACATGAAATGCAAGAACGAATCCGTAGCACGAAAGTCATCTGTACTATGTATAGCATTTTAGCAATCCTATATATATATATATATATATATATATATAGAGAGAGAGAGAGAGAGAGAGTTTTGCTATGGTGAGTCACGCTCACAAACTCTTAGATCTAGTTAAAAATGACCGATCCAAACAGATCATATTGGATAGTTTGGATCGGTCATTTTGAAGCAGATCCAAAAATTTGAATCAATATGTATCGAAACTTCGGTACATTAGTATGCACCGTAGATTAACTTTTTGAAGACATTTTGATCATTTCAATCAAATATGGTATTATTTAATTAGACCAGCAGACGGAGCAGCTCATTGTTAGCCAGCTACGACAGCAACTTCTATCTGATTTATTTATCCAGTCCTATTTTAAAGCGGCCCATCAACTTTGAACTTCTTTCTTCCTAATTAAAAGGAAAAAAGCATAGTTTTTTGAAAAAAATATAAAATTTGATCTCCAAAGGTATTTCAATATTGTGATCAACTTGAACGGTTTGGATCGACTGTTTGAATTTTTTATCTTGAAAAAATAAGTCGATAGAAAATTGATGGCACATTAGTCATCCTCTATATATATATAGAGAGAGAGTTTCACTATGGTGAGTCGCGACTCACAAGAGGGTCCGTGAGTCGGGCTTAAAATTTCTAGATCTTGTTCAAAATGACCGATCCAAATCGTCCAATACGATCTCCTTATTGAAATCTACATGTATACCAAATTTAACATTTTTTCAAATTTTTTATATATTTTTTTCGGATTTTTAAAAACTGTTGTTTCTGAACGGTTCAGAACTAATTAGATTAACAATTTTCTAAAATTTAAAAAAAATGTAAAATTTGGTCTGCATGAAGATTTCAATACGGAGATCGTATTGGGCGGTTTGGATCGGTCATTTTGAACAAGATCTAGGAGTTTTGTGTTAGGAAAGGTGTTAATTTTAATTTTTTGTGCTAATTACTCTTAATTAAGCGATTAAAACAACACACAAACGGATCTAGCACTTAAGTTCAATTGACACATAGAGAATAAGGTGAAAAATTATACCTCTCTTAGTATAGCAACCAAGAGGCTCGTTCCAACGGCTTAAATGTCGATGGCGAGCCCTCCAAACACCTCCAAGTCGAACGCCTCGAGTCCACTAAGGAATTAACCACGTTCTCAACTAATAATGCTAGTAATTAGGAGAAACAAGACTAATTCCTAAGCTTTCCCTCTTCTAGTTAATTCTTCTAATTAATTTATGTGGAAAGCTTGCTCAACACATGAGCTAGATAGTGGATAGAAGAGAGAAAAAGGGGGAGAAAAATTCTGAAATTTTTCTCTTCCTTTGTGTGTGGTTCGGCCAAGGAAAGAGGAGAGAGAGAGGTTCAAAAGGTGGCTAGGGTTTTCTCCCAAAGAACACCCCTTTATATAGACCACATAAACTAGCTCTCATCCGAACTTGCATGGACAAAATTGCCCCTCCTATAGCCGCACCTACCTACCCCATTATTGGGCTAGGCCTCAACTTAATTGAGATCATTACTCTTCCATTTAATTGTACCTCCAATTGGACATTTAATTAACTAATTAATTTAAAGGCCCAATTAGCTCATATAATTAATATGTTGATTATAATTAATTATTAACTATTTAATAATTAACATGGAATTAGTCAATGCATTAAATTATTTCGATATGATCTATTTGACTTAATTAATCATAATGGTCCATAACGGTATACGATTAATTAATCAACTTGTCATATTTGCAAAACCAATTATTGCAAATAAACAATTAATGCACGTGTGGTTAAACACCTTATTATGTGTGACCCTTTGAGAATTTATACTACGTTGGACATGGAATTAAATCGCTATTTAACTCCAATAATCATAAGCGGTATCTAGCAACACGTTATGATTACCAATTCGCATAAATAGTGTACTGCTACAATATTTCAATCCTACATAAGAGAATAAAAGTATTTCTCTATTTTGATTCTTATGTCACACGATATCATCGTATAATCCAATATCGGAATGTGTCATTCTTGCAGATTATACGTTTCTTGATCTAGAGTTGATCGCCTAGTTGCGCGCATACGATCTAACTCCATCAAGGAGCCTAAACAGATATCGTCACTCACTAAGTGAATTAATGAGGGGCATACGGTTTTCTTGATGATTAGCTTTTTCCCGCACAATTCAAGAGAACATAAATAAAGTCCGTATAGCAGCCCTTATCAGGAATCAGCGGTAGACAATATTTATTGAATCTATCCTCATGTGGAAAAAATAAACATCTCAAACTTAGAACCAAAATCATAACGAAATAAATAATGACACATAACACAATCCATATATTTATTTCGTTGGGTCAAGTCATGTACTATGTTCCATAACATACACATATGCAATTAAGTTGGTAACTCTTTACCTATGATTTATAGAACTTAATCATCACTTAACTTGCATACTAATCTTATATGATAATCAATGTTCCTTTGTTAATTATCAAGATTATGGACCGTTTAGATTTATTATTGTCATTCTAAAGAATGATCCATAGAGATCTACAATTCATATCCTCAACCTGAATAATATGTCAATAATAAACCTAGGAACAGATGATAAAATATCATCCATAACATAAATTAATATTTAAGTCATCAAATTATTGACTTCTAGGACATAACTCCAACAATCTTCCACTTGGTCTAGAGTCAATCAGTAGTGACTTCCAGCCAACGAAGAATTGAGAACAATGTCATATATCTACATATATACATATTTCGGACCTGAAAAATAAATAATACGCTTAAAGCTAGTTACTCATACGTCCACCACGTATGGATGCATAACTGCATCTCGTATACTGCTCAAGGTAGAGGTCATGCTAGAGTGTTCGCTGTGTTCGCGAACCTATCCAAATTTTTTCGACCCTATATATATATATATACTGCTATATATATGTTCTTGATCATCATCATATGATATCAAGTGATATCGTTATAGACCATATTTGAATCTCCAATGTAACATTGGGTTCTTTAGGAGTAAGTTGTGGTTCGAGATGCATAGAACCATAATAGCTCGACTAAGAAATCGATCCAAATAACCTTCTTTTATTGTTTCTCAAGTTGCTATGTATTTTGCTTTGGTGACGGAAACGATTGTAATATTCCATTTAGAACACTTTCTAAACTTACAACACCACCTTTAAGCAAAATAGGTAGCTCAATTGTGATTATATCAGTCTTTCGAAAAACTAGCATTAGTGTAATCAATTTACACGAGCTCTCTTTAATCTTAAAAGATGAAACATCATATCACTCTTTCTCATAAGGTACTCGAGGATATCCTTGACTATCGTCCAAATGTGTCTCTCTTATATCCATTTGACAACTGTTTGTCATATCTTTTGGATATTACACATTGGGGCATATGCATAAATATGGCATACAAAATGAAACTCATAATGAAAGAATGCTTGAACTATTTCATGCACTTTCTCGAATTGAGTTACAATAAATCGAGTTAAATACTCAAGTCATGTCATGTGACGTATAGTTAGACATCCTTTCTTGGAGTGTGACTTTCGTGTTTTAGAACACTTCGTCAATATATGCACATTTGCTCAAACCTAACATCCATCATAATCTATCTCTATAGATTTTGTTTCCTAGGATTAGGTGATTTCGTCCAAGTTCTCATTTGAGAAAGCATTCTCCAAAGAGATCTTGACAATATTCATTTTCTTAATGTTATTCCCAATTAATGAATTGTTATCTTGAACAATACAAGTAGTACAATTATGTTCTCACTGAATATCTTGTTTATACAAGATACTTTTGACGAAATTCAACTTCTTGACTTCCTTGTCAAAAATTTTTATTCCAATCTCCACAACACTTGCTTCAATCCATTCATGGATCCTTGAAGCATGCATATGTTTCTAGCAATACATTAAATAAAACCTCGTTTTGTGTCAAATGCACAACATCTTTCTTCATTCATACGTAGAAGGCGGTTTTATGTGTCTTTCCATATATCAACATATATGAAATACAACTATTGCTAGAATGATCTTTATTGACTTATACATAGCCACAAGCGAGAAGTTGTGCTTTGTACGTAGTCAATTAGCCATTGACTTTGACATAGCTACGAGCGAGAAGTCGTGCTTTGTACATAGTCGATTTGTTATCCATGTCAATTTTTCCTTTTGAAGATCTAAACGTTCTTGATGGATTGATCCATCATGAACATCAACCAAGGTCTATACCTTGTTGTTATACATGATTTTATTTAAAGATCATATGAATTCAAACCATATATGTGGAATCGGATCATTCCATCATTTCCTTGTTTATCAACAGATTCTCATATGCCAAGTATGAGAATGTCGTGAAGCCAATGCACCAAACGGCTTAGGCAATCAACTCTCGTTGATCTTTTTGTAGGATTGGTACTTGAGGTTCATGAACTTCTTCCACAATACTTGTAGAATAAGTTCTTTGTTCCTTATATATTTCATGAGTTTCTCGAATCATCATCAACTCGTGAGATGGTTGAGTCCTCATTGGAAGGAGCATATTAAACTTCTTTCACAACAACTTGTGAATAAAGTTCCGCTCAACTCCCACTAAGCACCATGTATGGAGTGACAAGATTCCCATAAGAGTACTTCTTGTAGTGACGCATAAATTCCTTTAATGCTCACTTTACTTCCACTACTTCTTCTTGAGAATATCATTCTACAAGAGTACGTTATGATTAGCAACAACTACCTTGTTCTTATCATGTTTGTAGAAGTAGTACCTTTCGGTTAATTTAAGATATCCTACAAATTTACAGTGTCTTATTTGGTTTAAGCTTACAAGTCAACAAGACTTGAAATAAGCTTCTCAACACCAAATCTTGAGAAGTATTATACTTAGAGATCAAAATCTCGTAAGATATCTTCTTCAATAGACTTTGATGGAACATCATTCAGTGTAAAAAATATTGTCCTCAAACACAAATCCCTAATACGAGTTGAATAAGTCTATTTGATTTATTACCGATCGAACTATACAAAATATTGTTCGATACCTCCATTCTTGGACATATGACTTAACTACTTATTTACCACGATTAATTGTAAGACTTCTATTTTTCTTGAACGGTCTTTAAACTTCACTCTTGAACTCTTTTGAACTAGTCAAAAGGTTCATACTTATACCTTATCAAATAGATATGTTAATATCTACAATGATCGTTGGTTAAGTAGTAAAGTATCAAAATAACCTTTTATTGCATAAGTACTTATAGGTCTTTATACATCGATATGTATAAGTCCTAATTAATTCACTTGTCCTTAAACCTTCATAGGTTAAAGGCGCTTATGTCATTTAACAAACATGATTCGCATATCAATCGATTTGAAATCGAATTGAATTACGAGCTCTACGTTACGGAGACTCACGTAATGCGATTCTCGTTTATGTATGTGACTAAGCGGTCATATATAACATGAAAGTCAAATACTTTATGTCAAGTCTTACGCATTCTATTTGTCATTCAAAAATTTGTTTATCTATTTCAAGCAAATTCAATCAAGATGCATGAAATCATATAAACAAATCCATAATAAAAGAACTTGTCTTTTATAAAACATAATCGTCCATCATCGAATATGAAATGGAGATAATTTTCGAGAGGTTAGGATTAAGGTATACAACCTTCAATTCCTAAACAAATTCTTAATAAAGATAACTCTACGTATTCAATGGTAATGACTTAAACGAACAAGTCATTTCATATACGGAGTTTACTTTATATCTCTCGAACATTCTCTTATTCTTCATTGCTAACACATTTCGTTAAATGTGAGCATATGAACTAGTATCAAGTTACTAGTGTAAATTAGAGATAGTGAGATAATTTGAACGACAAATACACTTTAAAATTAGAATATTTCTAATCGTTACAATCATGGTATTTCAGACAACCTTTCAAATGCCTCCCATAAACGGCAAATGAAACATCTCATGTGACACATGATCATAAATGAGGGTCTCGAAATTTCAACTCATACCTTGGTGAAGCATTGCTTGAATACTTAACCAATTACCTTTTTGCATCAACAAGTGTGCGAAGAAGGTAAAATTATATCCTTTATAATTCCAAAGAGATCGTATGACAATATCATCAATCCTTGATATTGGAGATCAATATTTCTAGTTATCAATTAGCTACTTAAATCTTTCGATTTATAAACCAATGAAACATTCATGTATCTTCCTTTTAAAGAAAAAATCTCTTGTTTAACTTATACTCTTTACACTCGATCATAAATGATGGAGTCAATATCTACTTTCTCCAAGAACACCTTCTTGAGTAAGTGGATGAGAGCGTACGAGTTAAATCTAGTCCATATGAATTCTCTAATTCAAAGGTCTAAAAATTTTAAATGAGGATATTAGCAATACGCTTCATTGAATAACTGTTCACCAAAAATTAATCAATCATCGCGATGCTACGTTCGGATAGTTTGAGGAAAGTTTTGGAAATTGACATACTCAAGTTTCTCTTTACTAAGATCGTGTCTTAGGAATAGGTATTACTTCTTTAAGTAAATATTTTTAGAAACGAGTTTGTTCTTTTTCAAAGATTGATCACAACAAAATTAACAATTTTAACATCTATAACAAGATCAATTTAAGGTCATATAGTTTATGCAATGTTTTGTTTAATAATAAACAAAAACTCCCGCTACATTTATTTAATGTCCCAAATGTAGTTGGTTTTCCAAGATCCCGGTTTTCATCAAGTAGAGCCTGCTATGGCACGTCACCCTACTTAATTAGACAAGGTAGGTTCTCCAACCAATCATATCGACCATATGATTCTTGGTTTGTGAATATCAAAATATATTTACAAACTTCGCCCCGATGTCCAAACTCTAGTTGGGTCCATCGATAAGTAACCTCTCACTATTTGCTCCTTGCAAATCTTAGCTATTTGCACCCCGACTATCGAATTGACAACCATGACGTCCGCATGGGCGGATCGCGCCATGTGATGGCAATCGGCGTGAAGGGGATAGAGAGAAGGAGGGCGATTTAACTTAATCGAATTTAGTTGGGACAAACAATTATGTGACACTTGTTTGGTGGTCGTGTAAGCATAAACCCATACCTATCCTAACACAAGCAATCATATAAGCATCTCATCCATAGTTGTGGGTTTGTATGGCTTCCGCTTGCACTAGTTTAGCCACATCGTCCATGGAGCAAAACTAATCTAATCTTTGTCCCTCCCACTAAATTCTATAAGGATCTAAATCCTATATAAAATAAAGGAACAAAAATACATGTGAAAATATCCTACTCCCATCCTAGCCTTAGGGGCATGCAAACCACACAAGTTACATCAAAATTAATCAACAAATTAATTAATTAATGGCACCAAAGGCTGCATTACAAACGTTCACACATGCATTCAATTTACAACCACAAGGCATTGAGTCATGAGCCATACTAAACCCTCTTTCCACCTACAAAACAAAGTTAGCACATACAAGTCCACTTTGTTTCCAATTAACGATTTTCAAGCATATTTGCGTATTGTTTGCCATAAGCAAATTCCGTGCATTAATTCTCAATTTTAAACAACCAAACTTATTTAAATTCATTTAGAAAATCTTTCAAACATCCCATAACTGAAAGGAGATCATACAAGGAGTTTTCTAATTGATTTTCAACTAGTTTGAATGATTAGAAAGTAGTAATTTAACAAAAAACGTAACTAATAGAATCCAACAAAATCAATAGTTTTTGGTCTCCAAAAACTATCAAATAAATTACTTAAGCTCCTTATCATAATTGTGATTACCAGTAAAAACTTTAAAAAGAGATCTTAAACCATCTGGGAGAATCATAAAAGACAAATCTCTAACAAGTGCACGAAACACCGTTATGAGATTTTCAGCTTATCCTCTCAACCATTTGGTCTGTTAGACCACTTTTTATCCAGTTTTTATATATACAATATACATAGAAAAACTAGTTTAGACTATAGGCTAACTATCCATGAAAAGAAAACAACCAAGTTCAGTTCAATAAATTTAAGTTACATGCTAAACAATCGACAAATCCAGTACTGGAACAGACTGTCGACCGAAATGTTTTAACCTAGTTGAAGGTACAAACTTCCATGAAAAATTATGAAATTAAATTTTCTAGAATCCTAACTCAAAATAAAACAACTCCATTTAAACATAATTTTTAAAGGAGTTCTCAGTTGGTACAGTTTATTAGAACAATCGATTTGCTCAATAAACTGGATCTGACAAGATCTTCCTTTTCATACTTAAAAACCTACAAATTAATCCGAGTCATACAACAAAATACACATGTTCAGAAAGACTTTCAAGTCCTATTTAATTCTAGCCATAGAACACTGGTAATTATATTCAAAATATAAATCTTTCAAGCCATTCAAACAGGACAGTGCGGGCAGAAACTGGTTCTACGCACTGTCGCCGTTTTATTCACAATAAATCCATAAAATTTTAGAAAAATGTGAATATAACGCCAAACTAATCACAATCTACAGATCTACAACTTTTATGCAGATGGAAAAATCTTCCAGAGAACATATCATAGCGAAAAATGCGAAACAACACAGAAAATGTCATTTTCAGACAGCAAACAATCGCATCATCTCTACTAATCCATTTATTAGTCAATTTCTCTTAATTAAGTGTCAAATTAATTTAAGCACGACCTTGTGCTTTGATACCACTGTTAGGAAAGGTGTTAATTTTAATTTTTTATGCTAATTACTTTTAATTAAGCAATTAAAACAACACACAAACGGATCGAGCACTTAAGTTCAATTGACACATAGAGAATAAGGTGGAAAATTGTATCTCTCTTGGTATAGCAACCAAGAGGCTCGTTCCAACGGCTTAGATGTCGATGGCGAGCCCTCCAAACACCTCCAAGTCGAACACCTCGAGTCCACTAAGGAATTAACCACGTTCTCAACTAATTATGCTAGTAATTAGAAGATACAAGACTAATTCCTAAGCTTTCCCTCTTCTAGTTAATTCTTCTAATTAATTTATGTGGAAAGCTTGCTCAACACATGAGCTAGATGGTGGATAGAAGAGAGAAAAAGGGGGAGAAAAATTCTGAAATTTTTCTCTTCCTTTGTGTGTGGTTCGGCCAAGGAAAGAGGAGAGAGAGAGGTTCAAAAGGTGGCTAGGGTTTTCTCCCAAAGAACACCCCTTTATATAGACCACATAACCTAGCTCTCATCCAAACTTGGATGGACAAAATTGCCCCTCCTATAGCCGCACCTACCTACCCCCATTATTGGGCTAGGCCTCAACTTAATTGAGCCCATTACTCTTCCATTTAATTGCACCTCCAATTGGACATTTAATTAACTAATTAATTTAAAGGCCCAATTAGCTCATATAATTAAATGTGTTGATTATAATTAATTATTAACTATTTAATAATTAATATAGAATTAGTCAATGCATTAAATTATTTCGATATGATCTACTTGACTTAATTAATCATAACGGTCCATAACGGTATACGATTAATTAATCAACTTGTCATATTTCGCAAAACCAATTGTTGCAAATAAACAATTAATGCACGTGTGGTTAAACACCTTATTATGTGTGACCTTTGAGAATTTATGCTACGTTGGACATGTAATTAAATCGCTATTTAACTCCAATAATCATAAGCGGTATCTAGCAACACGTTATGATTACCAATTCGCATAAATAGTGTACTGCTACAATATTTCAATCCTACATAAGAGAATAAAAGTATTTCTCTATTTTGATTCTTATGTCACACGATATCATCGTATAATCTAAGATAAGAATGTGTCATTCTTGCAGATTATACGTTTTTTTATCTAGAGTTGATCGTCTAGTTGCGCGCATACGATCCAACTCCATCAAGGGGCCCAAACAGATATCGTCACTCACTAAGTAAATTAATGAGGGACATACAGTTTTCTTGATGATTAGGTTTTCCCCGCACAATTCAAGAGAACATAAATAAAGTCCGTATAGCAGCCCTTATCGAAAATCAGCGGTAGACAATATTTATTGAATCTATCCTCATGTGGAAAAGATAAACATCTCAAACTTAGAACCAAAATCATAACGAAATAAATAATGACACATAACACAATCCATATATTTATTTCATTGGGTCAAGTTATGTACTATGTTCCATAACATACACATATGCAATTAAGTTGGTAACTCTTTACCTATGATTTGTAGAACTTAATCATCACTTAACTTGCATACTAATCTTATATGATAATCAATATTCCTTTGTTAGTTATCAAGATTATGGACCGTTTAGATTTATTATTGTCATTCTAAAGAATGATCCACAGAGATCTACAATTCAGATTCTCAACCTGAATAATCTGTCAATAATAAACCTAGGAACAGATGATAAAATATCATCCATAACATAAACTAATATTTAAGTCATCAAATTATTGACTTCTAGGACATAACTCCAACATTTTGAGCCTGACTCATGGACTCTCTTGTGAGTCGCGACTCACCATAGCAAAACTCATTATATATCATAAAGCAAATTACGACAAACAAGTCAAGTATCAATAATTTCTTTAACGATTTGAAGTTTAAATTAATGGCACAAACTTACATAAGTAATTTATTATAAGAATATATATATATATATATACAATTTTAATAAAAAAAATATTTCATAAATAAATTATTTTTTTAAATATTAGAAAGGTCATGTTGAAAAATACAAAAACAGTTATATTACCTAAGATTCTTGTATATATATTCTTTTTTTTTAGTAAAAAATGGGGGACGTGCCCTCATCTTTTTATTAAAAGATAAATAATTAGAAAAGTTTAGCCAGAGGCTAAAAAAACGAAAATAAATTTACAAAAGTCACAAGAACGCTAAAAACATATATCCTATTTCCAATGAAAAGACATTCTTTTAACATCTTTGATGTTGAAAGGTGCGCCATTCTAAGAATACTTGCTCTACCAGTAAAATGGCTGTTTGTTTTAACCCTCTGAAAATTTGCGAGCATCTTTCTCTCCAAACTACGAAGCATAAGATGGCCAAGATTTCTCTCTGCGAAATAAAGATTGTGTTGTCCAGAATGAACTCTGCAGTGAATAAAATATATTCTGTTTAAATAAGAAAAAAAATGAGCTTGTTTGATCAAAAGTGAATAAAATGACCAAGCTCAAAACATAAATAATCTAACATATATAACAATAATAATAATAATTAATATTTAATCTAGAGAAAGTTTAATATGCACCATAGTGCATAGAACTTTCTATGCATCATGGACTTTTTCAGAAATATTTTTGTAAATTGACAAATCTAATTTAATCAATCTAATCTACATATTGAAATCTCATAGCAAACAAAATTTTATAATTTTTTAGGTTTTATTACTACTTTTTTCGAATTTTTTAATACATGTCATTTTTGGAATGTTATACTATTTACAATATTCCAAAAATGACATATTTTAAAAAATTCGAAAAAAATAGTAATAAAATCTCAAAAATTGTTACATTTGGTTTGCTATGAGATTTCAATATGTAGATTAGATTGATTAAATTAAATTTATCAATTTACAAAAATTTCTCAAAAAAATCCACGGTGCATAGAAAGTTTCATGCACTATAGTGCATTTTAAACTTTCTCTTTAATTTATTTATATGTTTTTAATTACTGTGCTATCATGATTATGGCTGTCGACATATGTGATCGCATAATATATTTAGTGCGCCGTTGCATGATAGTTCCCAATAAAAAAAACTTGGTGATCAGGGTATGGACTCGTGATCGATTATGCACCAGCTTTTAAAAAACTCTATTTTTTCTTCATTTTATCACCGTTTTATTTAGTTTTTTGTTCATACCGCATAATCTGTTTTATTCATTATATCACCGTTTTTATTACCGTTTTATCACCGATAAATGCTAAATCGCCATCCAACCGCTAAACCGCACAAATCACATTTTAGAACCTTAATTATGCATCATGCTTCTTTTCTCGGCAAAGGGAATTATTATTGTTATTATATTTTGTTTACAGCAAAGGAAGTTATGGAATCTGATTAACGAAAACATGTTACGGAGTATTCTAGAGACAATGCTTTAGTGGATGCATTAAGGAATAATGAGACAGTGTTCTACCAGTTTTTTAATAAATAATCAAGCTTTTAAAAAATTCCGTTTTTTATGTTTTATTACCGTTTTATCTTAATTTTGGTTCATATCGTACTACCGTTTTATCCATTTTATCACCGATAAACGCTAAATCACCACCCAACCGTCAAACCGCATAAATCACATTTTACAACCTTGTAAATAATACTTAGACAAACATATAAAGATTTAAATTGACAATCATAAAATTATATTGACTCCATAATTATTATTTAATTATTTTCAAGTGATCAATATATTTGGTATGAAACATGATCAGTACATGACTCAGAAGTCAGAAGGATCAATACTATTTAATTATTTTGAAGTGATCAATACATGAGAACCGATATATTTGGTATGAAACATGTTACATGACTCATAAAGTTCAATATTAATTTGGTACGAAACATGACTTATATTTAAGAAAAAAAAAATTAGGTCCGCCACTCACTGAAATTAAACTACGTGAAACACGCAGATGAGCAAAGAAGTCAAACAGAGTACCAAACAACAAAGTCATTGTCTAGCTATCGTTTACCAAATAAAAATGTCGATTGATTGATATTTTATTATTATTATTATTATATACTACAAAAACGACAAATTATAATTTCTGTCCCTCTCGTTTGTTAAATCAATTTCAGAAAAACTCGTTCTCATAATTCCTGCAACAAAATTAAAATTCTGTTCCTCTCTGTTCTTAGGTGTGGGGAGAAGGAAAGAAGGGAAGAAGTGAGAAGAATATTGGAAAGTGTGTAACTTTGTGAAGAGTTTGAATTGTTTATAATTTTTTTTCTTCATTCTTCCTTCTTCCTCCTTCTTCTTCTCTCATCCAAACGGAGGCTAAGGATGCGTTTGGATATAGGAAGAAGGAAGAAGGAAGAAAGAAGAAAAAAATTATAAACAATCTAAACTCTTCACAAAGTTACACACTTCCCAATACTTTTTTTCACTTCTTCCCTTCTTTTTTTCTTCCCACACCTATCCAAACAGAGCCTAAATCAATTTCAGAAAAGAGAAAACTCGTGCTCATAATTCCTGCGACTCCTACGTTCCAGCCCAAAAATTTTCCAAAAGGTCCGTCCAATCAAATATTAAAATAGATAGGACTTGCAAAAAATATTGAAATGTATACAGCATGATGAGATAAAAATTTAGATTAAGACATTAATCGAGTCAGGAGAGACATTGCTATCCCCCCCCCCCCCCCCCGAATTACATGATGCAAAGCGTTTCATATGGTTTTGGTTGTAGTTATGGGTTAGTTGTTGTAATGTTAAGAGGATTTTATGTTCATTTAATGTGGTCCTTATGCATTGCATTATCTTTTCTGGAATCGAATATTCTAGTTTTAAAGCATGATTGATTTGTTCCCTCCTCTCCAAGTTTTAAAGATCTCTATCATCATGGATCACTTTCTTCCTAATTTAAAGAAAAACTTAATTTTCACTGATGTGATTTTTTTGTTTGCATACTAGAGATAATTTGGTAAAGGCAAAAATGACAATTCATTTCCAACTATAATATGACTACTGAATTTAATAAGTTATCTAAGATTAAGTTACCCAGAAAGAAAGAACTGGTCACCTAATTATAAAGCTTTCTATCACACTTTATCTCTTTCTTCCTAATTTGAAGAATAACTAAGGTTTCGCTTATATGATGCTTTTGTTTACATACTAGAGATAATTTGGTATATTTCCAATTCAATTTGAACTGCTAAAATATCTAAATAGATTTAGCATGTTACCTATAAGAGTAAGTTCTTGCTTATGTGATATTTTTGTTTGCCTACATCTTTGTCTATTTGGTTAGACTTCTTTTAAGTGTATAAGAAATATATTATATATATTGGATGTGTTCAAGTAAATTTGGGAATTTCATTTCAACAGGTAGATTTAATCCGAAACACAATAGCCATTTAAATTAGAGCTTGGGTTGTTCCACAATTGCACGAGCAAATTCGAAATGTGACAAATTTGATTGAGTATAATTGAGAGAAGCCAAACACTGATATTTGTGCAATTTTTTTTTAAATAAGATTATTTATTTATAGAGACATAGTTTACTATGTGAAATAGAGTTTATTTTTCTTATGCGTCCAACGAAAATTGAATCCGTCACCTCTAAAATAACAACGGAGTCACTGTATTGAACTCCAATTATCATTTGTTCAAATTATAATTTGTCACATAATCCTGACAAAGAGATTGGCCTCATGTGTCACACGGAATAATATTCTCTATTGTCCTCAAAAGGACATTAGAGAGCTGTCATCTCTATCTTTTATTAATATTTAAAGATTCAAACGCTTAATTCAAACTGCTGACATTGTTCAATTTAACGAATGATGTGTTTTTATATAAATTTTATAAATTTTACAATTGATTTAATATTAGATCAAGTGGTCAATAAATGAACGAATTTGGTTAACTATCACTGATTAATTCTAATACGTTCATAATTTGATCACTTAATCGAGTATCAAATCGACTCTAAAATTTATAAAACTTATATGAAGACGCATCACTCGTAAAATTGAACCAAAACAACGATTTAAATTAAACATTTATTATTTTTTTTTTAAACATTAGTTAAAAAGAAAGAGGACAACTCTCTAACAGTAGAGATTTCATTCCTGTGTCACACACACCTTCGCCTTCTCCCACAATGTCTCCAACTTTTGGCTTCAGATTTCACAATCAATATTTTTCTCTCAGATGCATGCCAACAGAAGGGAAGAGATGTCGATTGCATGCCAATGACGTGGCATATTTGAAATGAGCTTCATAGATTTTCAGAAAAGAAAACCATGCGGCCGGTACTGTAGCGAGTTTACTAACTTTGCCAATTACCAGTGTTCATTATTTCGAATAAATAAATTTTGTCCTAAGGGCCAAGGCTACAATGTGTTTGTGCTAAACTATTAATTTGGAGCATAATATTCCAAGCTTTTGTTTTCATAGATTTTCTATAATATTCGCCCACTGCTTCAAAACGAAGGAAAGTCATTATTAATTGTTTAATAGAATGTACAAATTACGAAGGACATGTAAACCAAAATCACAAGTAATTTTTTTCTGCATATTGATATTAATTACTTCGAAAAAAAGTAATTATTCAAATATTAAAAAAATTCCAGTATAGCAAGAGAGGTCGGAAGAATTTTTATTTATTTATTTATTTTAAAAGTAAGCCTAAAATCGACCAGTCAAAGAAAGACAGGTTGAAAGAATTAACTTTTTTTCAGGGAAAAAAAAAGGAGAGGTTGAAGGTTAGTGAATATATGATATGAGCCATATGACATGTTCTCTGAGCTTTTGGACTAGACAGTATCACAGTAAACATGTGTTTGGATGCGCAAGAATAAGGATCCGGATAAGAATAAGCTCCAAATTTCTTATTCTTGTGTAACCCAAACAACACAAGAATAAGGAATTTGGGCTTATCCGGCCTCTTATTCTTATACTAACAAAACTATGGTATTTGGATAAGAATAAGAAATTCTAGAATCTCATGCCAATCCTTATTCTTATGCTTATCCGACCTCTATCCAAACATCCAAACATCTATAGTATAATATAATCTGCGTGAATTTTTTTGCGCGGATTTTAAAGCAAAGTACACGCTCAAACACCGAAAATAGATCCTATCCGTTGTTTTTTTTAAGTTTTTAATCCAAGCCGTTTATCCTATTTTTTGCGTAGCTTCGGTTTCTTCCCCGTGTTTAACTTTCTCATTTTCTCCTCATTTACTGCATCGGTGCCTCTTCAGTTTCTTTCTTTTAATTCTCAATTTTTCTTCTTAATTCTTCATTTCCTCATTTTGTTTCTCGTGGAGACAAAAAGAGCAGTGAGATAGAGTCATAGAGAGAGAGAGAACTAGCCAGTACACCCAACTACGGTTCCTCAGAAATTGTTTCTCCAAGCCTTTTGCTCCGGTGTCGACCTCACCGCCATCCAGCCCATCATCAAGGCTGACGTCAAGGATCCCCTCTCCTCTCTATTCCATCTCCACTGTCACTCAAATCTTACTCAACCACTACTTACCCATCTCCAATTTCACGCCTCAGCCATCCACTTTTCAATCCCAACAACGGTCACCTCTCCCTCTGCAACTCCGCCAATCACGTTCCAATCCCAAACTCCAGTACTCTTTCTCTCTCCTTATCTCTCTATCGCTCTATTCTTATAATAATTTTGACAAACAATCAATATGAACCAATATTTGTGAAATTGCAGGGGGAGGTATACAAACTATTGTTGATTACTAAGTCTGTCGATTCAGAAAAACAGATTTTTTGAGTCGTTAACTATTTTTAGCATTAGTCATGATATTGTGCTCAGTTTAGTTATCAACACTTACAATTTAACTTGAATTAATACAGTTATATATTTGAGAACTCTTTAATCAGTTTGAATTTAAAATAATAATTTCATTGTTGCATGTTGAAATCCTTCTTAGCACATGCATGCCTTAGTTTACAATGGTGAATTGCTGGATATTTAACAAGTGTTGTGAGCATAAGGAACCAAAGGTTTCAGAAATCGATTTAGTGATTTAGGGTCTACAAAATTAAACTCCTCCTTGATGACTGTCATGATGCATTTTCTACAAAATTAAACTCCTATTTTCAAATGTTATTTATTCTTCTTATGTTCAGTGATTTTTTTTTTTACAATTTTACATATTTTGACTTAGAGGTTGGTGTTCAAGATCATGGGCTTCATGTTAGTGACAATACAACTGTTGTCAGGTACAATTTTCCTTGCCTCGCCATTCATGTGTTTATTCATCTAATTTGATTGCTTAATTTTTTTTCTGTTTGCGTTCTTTTTTATTTGTATAATATTTTCTTTTAATCACATATATTTTTATTAGATTTGAAGTCTGTTAGATATTAGGGGCTGATAAGTAAAGTTATAAATATGAACATTGAAAAATTAGAGTATGATAAAAAATAATAAACTATGTATTTGAGCTATATATAATATTTTTCCGATTAATAGTGCTATTGTTATAAGCGATCCATGGCTAGATGCACAAATCTCACTTGATTGATTATGACAAGGCAAGTTTTTACCTATTTTTATACATTTTTTCGCATTTATCTGTTTATTTTTTGTAGCTAGGTCTTTGTTTTTATTTTACGCCTCAAATTTTTGGGTGGGTGTTTTTGTTTCTTTTCATGAGAGATCCCCCCCCCCATACCAAAAAAAAAATAATAATAAATAAAGTCCACTTGGCGCACACAATTCATCAGCCCCTCACACCCCTCCAATTGAACACCAAATCGGACTGGAAATTAAAAAATAAAAATAAAAATCCAAATGCTTGACATGGCAACAGAAATAGTTGAATTATTTTTTGGCGATCCTCTTTGTGATTCTTTATTTTTATGTGTGATTCAGGGTTGTTGCATTGTCTTCTTGGCTCCTGACACTTTACTCCCAACCAATGATATTTAGATTGTATTTGATTTTGTCATGCTATTTATAAGATGTGATTTCTCATGTGTTTTATTTTATGATAGGAAGATTTAAGGATTAAGATTCAATAATTTTCCATATTCTTGCTGTTATTATTTTAGAAATTTGGATTTATTACCTTTCCTACAAATCTTATTATGTGATTCAGTTTTGTTTAAAGAAATTGAACTCTTAGGTCCATTTAGTACTGATGTCGTTACTTTATCATTTGGTTGGCTATTCTGTACCACTTAGTATATTTATATGATATATGATATATATGGGAGCAAATTTTAGTTTCATTGACCCTTCAATTTAATTTCAAAATTTTTAAGGCAAGACAACTCATTTTCTTACCAACCATGGATAGATGCACAAATCAAGGGAATCTTTGATGCTGCCATTATTATTTTGTATTAAATGTGCTTCAAAGCTATATTTAAATACTATTTATTTTCCTTATATAGTGCTTAGAGAAATCAAATTGGTATCAAAACGGTCATTATTGTCGCACTCTTCATTAATTTTATATCTACTGCACAGGTCATCCCTATCTGTGAAATTTTGTGAAAAAATGACCCTTCTCTTTTCTTTTTATCTAGGTTATCGATTATCGATCTTTTAATTTCAAATATAAACTGAGTCCAGGTACTATTGGTGCTATATTTTTGGGAGGTTTGTAATTGTTGGTTGTTCCTCAGTATTTTTTTTCAATTTCAGATCTGAACTGAGGAAAAAAGGAAGTGATATCGACTGCAGGGCATCTTTTATATCTTTTATATTGTGTGCTGCTGATTTTGAAGGAACAACCAAACAATCATCTTTTGGATGGTGGTTTCAGTATATTCATCTCTTACAATTAGGTAACTTAATTTCTTTTTTCTTATTATTTTTTTGAAAAACTTTGAAGATAACAATGAGAAACAAAAATGAGATAAGCAGCCATGAATTGTTGAGGGAATGCATATAAATGATTGAATATTTTTCATGTATTTTTTTGTGCAAACTTCACTACATTAATTCCTCATGTTGGGTTCATGTATTTGTGATACAGAAGGCTACACGTGTTATATGATAATTCAACAAGTAATTACACATCAATTGTTGCTTTAAGCATCAATTTTTCTATTGTGAGTTTTTTTCTAATTTGAATTAATAATAATGTGATTCGTCTTTCTTTTTATTATAAAGTTAGAAATTGTATGGCTAATTTGTTTAATTTTTTCAAATTTTTGTCAATTTTGATCAGATCTTTTGGCAAAGAAGATCCCAGTTGATGAGAGAGTGAATTCATATTGATTTTAGGTGTCTTGGTATATATTGGTAGGACCACTTGAGATCAGGTATGGTGGTACAGAAAGGTGGGAGAAATTAGGGCTGGTATGACACAAGTACAGGCTTGATACCAGTTGCATTCAAGGAAAGGCATTGGTACAAGGGTAGGTTTTTTAGTATCAAAACAGTGAGGAGAAGGAAGAAATAATGTTTGTTATGCTGATTGTTAATTTTGGTGAGCTGATTTCTTAGTTGGTACAGTGGTTGGTACCAATGGATGCATAAGGAATTTGGTTTATACAAAAGGCAATTATCACTACCATGACCGTTATCATGTTCGTTGACCCGTTTAGTTTAGAATTAGGTGAGTTTACTTTAGTATATTGAATTATGCCTAAAGTTTCAAGTAACATATTGAATTTGATATATATCATGTCTTGATATTCAATAGTGCATGTACTTAGTTACATATCATCAGAGGTGCTTCCTCCCCTTTTTAGTACATTCTAATAATTGTAAAATTATTTATCTTAATATTTAAACTTTTTATATAGCCTAGAATATGTTTATGAGCTGACATATTCAATACGATTGGATTATACATTGTAATCATGCACATAATGTGCAGATTTGAAAGATTCTAAAGATTCTGAGTAAATTTGAACATTTCAAGCTATTTTACATTCATTTTAAGTCATTTTATCACAATAAACTATATTTATGCTTTTTTATATAGTCTAGAATAAGTTTACGAATTCACCGATTTAAAACAATTGGATTATACATTATAATTACGAATATAATGTGCAGATTTTAAAGATTTTGAGTATATTTGAATATTTCAAGCGATTTTGCATTCATTTTAACTCCTTTGATCACAATAATCTCTATTTATACTCTTTATATTGTCTAGAATATGTTTATAAGGTCAATTATTCAAAAAGATTGGTTTGTACAATGTAATTAGTCACATAATATGCAGATTTTTCAGATTTTAGTATATTTCAGAATTTTAAGTGATTTTTCATTCATTTTAAGTCATTTGATCTCCATAATCACTATATATGCTATATATGTAGTCTAAAATATGTTTAAGCGGTCAATTAATCAAAAAGATTGGTTTATACGTTGTAAGTATTCACATAATGTGCAGATTTTACAGATTCTGAGTATATTTGAGCATTTTAAGCGATTTTGATCTCATTTTAAGTCTTTTGATCTCAACAATCTACATTGAAGCGCTTTATATAGTCTAGAATATGTTTATGAGCTAAACTATTCAAAAAGAATTGCATTATACATTGTAATTATTCACATAATGTGCATATTTTGCAGATTCTAAGTTTATTTGAGCATTTCAATTGATGTTACATTCATTTTAAATTATTTGATGACAATAATCTATATTTAAGCTCTTTATATTGTCTAGAATATGTTTATGAGCTCAATTATTCAAAATGATTGGATTACATATAGTAATTATGCAAATAATGCGCAAATTTTAAAGATTCTGAGTATATTAGAGCATTTCAATTGATTTTGCCGAAATTATTTTAAATAAGAATTTGTACCTCTAAAATTTTAATAGAAAGAATGATTTATTTTTTATTTTAATAAGGAGCAAGCAATTACACGTTCTATAAACGCGTTATATCCTCTCACCTAATAACTCGGTTATAAACCACGCTAATAGAAAAGTCACCATTGTTTATTCATTTCTAACTGGGTCAATTCGTTTTGTTTCTTACACCACATCATGGTACCATATAATTATATAATATAATAATATTGGTAGAGAGAAAGAAAACAAACCGTAGCATGCTCACAAATCACGAAGTAGATTTTTTGTGTTTGTTCTTGTGTAACTAGCAACCATTAATTGAATAAAGCAACATCTCATTTGTGAAATGATAATAAAGCAACCATAATTGATGTAATTTCTTGGTTGAAATATTAATGATGAATAATAAAGAACCAAGGAATTACATCATTTTCACTTGCTTTATTTTTAACTTGCTACCATAATTGAATAAAGCAACATCATTTCCTTAAAATAAAATATTAATTATGACAAGTAAAAATAGTTCGAAACAATAATTGAATACCTTAAATGAAAAATTAATGATGATAAGTAAAAATTAGTACCAACATCCTATTTGTTGGTTATAACTAAAAAGTCTAAATTTATTGTATTTTATTATTTAAACATTCATAAAAGGTTTTTATTTTTAACCAAATACCTCTGTGTTTTGAAATTTGTTTTGTAATGAGTTAAGATATCACAAAGATGGACGTATTAAATTTGACATATCACAACTAACAAAATTTATTAATTCTTTTACCCTTTTGATTTTAAAAAACTATAAATCTTGATGACAATATACCTTTCATTAAAATAAATGTTATCACCTTCTAAATTTAATATTTGATCATAAATCCGAAATATAAATTAAAAGTTTAAAATGGGCCATGTAATTCATTCATAAAGTACAAATTATTTTCACTAAAATTTTCCAATTTACTTTTACTTTTTCATTTCTTAAATTTTCTCTATCAACAGTATAGTCTAAATTATACTAAACATTGCCACATAAAATCAAATACCTTAAGGCAATTAATAATGTCTCTGTGCCACCTTTGTTTTCACCCGAACAAAAAAAAAAAATCACTGACCAAAGCAAATTTTCACGCCTCTGTTAACGCGGTTTATAACCGCGCAATAGTCTATTTACCCTTTTTATAAACGCGTTAATAGCCTATGTATCCGTTTATAAAACGGGTAATTCCTACTAACGCGTTTTACAAACGGGTAATTTGAAGAGAGAGAGTTGCGCGTTTATAGAACGCGTAATTGCTTGCTCCTTATTAAAATAAAAAATAAATTATTCTTTCTATTAAAATTTTAGAGTTACAAATTCTTGTTTAAAATAATATCGGTTGATTTTGCATTCATTTTAAGTTATTTGATCACAATAATCTATATTGAAGCTCTTTATGTAGTCTAAAATATATTTATGAGCTCAATTATTCAAAACAATTGGATTATACACTGTAATTTATCACATAATGTGCAGATTTTATAGATTCTGAGTATATTTGAGCATTTGAAGCAATTTTACATTCATTTTAAGTCCTTCGATCAAAATAATCTATATTTATGCTCTTTATATAGTCTAGAATATGTTTATGAGGTTAATTATTAAAAAATATTGGTTTATACATTGTAATTATTCACATAATGTCCAGATTGGACAAATTCTAAGTATATTTGAGCATTTTAAGCGATTTTGCTTTAATTTTAAGTCATTTGATCACAATAATTTATATTTAAGCTCCTTATATAGTTTAGAATATATTTATGAACTAACTTATTCCAAACGATTGGATTATATAATGTAATTATTCACATAATGTACGCATTTTACAATTTCTGAGTATATTTGAGCATTTCAAAAAATTTTGTATTCTTTTTATGTCATTTGAACACAATAATCAATATTTATGATCTTTATATAGTTACGAATGTGTTTCTGAACTAAGTTATTCAAAACGATTGGATTATACATTGTAATTGCGTACATAATGTGCAGATTTTAAAGATTCTGAGTATATTGGAGCATTTCAAGCGATTTTGCATTCATTTTAAGTTATTTGATAACAATAATCTAAATTTAAGCTCTTTATATAGTCCAAATATGTTTATGAGCTCAATTATTCAAAATGATTGGATTATACATTGTAATTATTCACATAATGTTCATATTATACAGATTCTTAGTTTATTTGAGCATTTCAATTAATTTTGCATTCATTTTAAGTTGCGTGATGACAATATTCTATATTTAAGCTCTTTATATACTGTAGAATATATTTATGAGCTCACATATTCAATACGATTGGATTATACATTGTAATTATTCACATAATATGCAGATTTTACAGATTCTGAGTATATTTAAGTATTTCAAGCGATTTTGCATTCACTTTAAGTCATTTGATGACAATAATCTATATTTATGATCTTTATATAGTTTATAATATGTTCATGAACTCATTTGTTCGAAAAGATTGGATTATACATTATAATTATTCACATAATTTGCAGATTTTACAGATTCTGAGTATATTTGAGCTTTTCAAGCGATTTTGAATTCATTTTAAGTCATTTGATCACAATAATCTATATTGATGCTCTTTATATGGTCTTGAATATGTTTACGAACTCACTTATTCATAAGAATTGGATTATACAATGTAATTTATCACATAATGTGCAGATTTTATAGATTCTGAGTATATTTGAGCATTTCAAGTGATTTGATCACAATAATATATATTTAAACTCTTTATTTTTTCTATAATATGTTTATGATATAACTTACTCAAAACTATTGGATTATACATTGTAATTATGAACATAATGTGCAGATTTGAAAGATTCTGAGTATATTTGAGCATTTGAAGCGATTTTGCATTCATTTTAATTCATTTATTGTACCTCTTTAGATAGTCTAGAATATGTTTATGAACTCAATTATTCAAAACGATTGGATTATACATTGTAATTACGCACATAATTTGCAGAATTTACGGATTCTGAGAATATTTGAATATTTCAAGCGATTTTACATTCATTTTAAGTCAACTGTTCACAATAATCTATATTTAAACTCTCTTTATAAAGTCTCGAATATGTTTATGAACTCACTTATTTAAAAAGGTTGGATTATACATTGTAATTATGCACAAAATGTTCAGATTTTAAAGATTCTGAGTATGTTTGAGCATTTCAAGCGATTTTTGCATTCAATTTAAGACATTTGTTCATGATAATCTATATTTCAGCTGTTAACAAAGTCTAGAATATTTTTGCAATCACTGATGTTTAATATGCAATGGAGTACTTTTTCCTGGTGATGCATACTTAGTACCTAAAACCCTTTACTTGTATTGGTTAGTGAGGTTGTCCTCTATTCAGTACTTGATGACTTTAGTCAACAAAGTAGGTTAAAGGGGTTTTTCTTTGATAAAAAAAGAAGAATCTACTTCAACCGGTATGCAGATTTTACACTCATTCAAAACAAATGGATTATTCATTGTAATTACACTCATAATGTGCAGATTTTACATATTCTGTGTATATTTGGGTATTTCAAGCGATTTTGCATTCATTTTAAGTCATTTGATAACAATAATCTATAATAAAGCTCTTTGTAAAGTCTCAAATATGTTTATGAGCTCAATTATTCAAAACGATTAGATTGTACATTGTAATTATTCACATAATATACAGATTATACAGATTCGGAATATATTTGAGCATTTCAAGCGATTTTGCATTAATTTTAAGTCATTTGATCACCATAATATATATTTAAGCTCTCAATATAGTCTACAATATGTTTATGATATCACTTATTCAAAACAATTGGATTATACATTGTACTTATGCACATAATGTTCAGATTTGAAAGATTCTGAGTATATTTGAGCATTTCAAGCGATTTTGCTTTAATTCTAAGTCATTTGATTACAATAATTTATATTTACACTCTTTATATTGTGTCGAATATGTTTATGAGCTCAATTATTCAAAACGATTGGATTATACATTGTAATTATTCACATATTGTGCAGATTTTACAGATTCTGAGTATATCTGAGCATTTTAAGCGATTTTGCATTCATTTAAGTCATTTGATCACAATAATCTATATTTAAGCTTTTCATATAGTTTAGAATATGTTCATGAACTCACTTATTCTAAACAATTGGATTATACATTCTAATTATTCTCATATTATACGGAGTTTACAATTTTTTAGTATATTTGAGCATTTCAAACGATTTTGTATTCATTTTAAGTCATTCGACCATAGTAATCTATGTTTATGATCTTTATATTGTTTAAAATATGTTTATAAGCTAATGTTTCAAAAATATTGGATTATACATTGTAATCACGCACATAATGTGCAGATTTTAAAGATTCTTAGTATATTGAAGTATTTCAAGCGATTATGCATTCATTTTAAGTTATTTGATCAAAATAATCTCTATTTAAGCTCTTTATTTAGTCTGTAATATGTTTGTGAGATTAATTATTCAAAATGATTGGATTATACATTGTAATTATTCACATAATGTGCATATTTTACAGATTCTAAGTTTCTTTGAACATTTCAATCGATTTTCCATTAATTTTAAGTCACCCAATCACAATAATCTATATTTAAGCTTTTCATATAGTCTAGAATATGTTTATGTGCTCACATATTCAAAACGATTGAATTATACATTGTAATTATTCACATAATGTGCAGATTTTACCGATTCTTAGTACATTTAAGCATTTCAAGCAATTTTGCATTCATTTTAAATCATTTGATCACAGTCATCTATTTTTAAGATCTTTATATTGTCAAGAATATGTTTATGAACTCACTTATTCTAAACGATTGCATTATACATTGTAATTACGCACATAATATGTAGATTTTAAAGATTCTGAGTATATTTGAGCATTTCAAGCGATTTTGCATTCATTTTAAGTCATTAGGTAACAATAATCTATATTTAAGCTCTTTATAAAGTCTAGAATATGTTTATGAGTTTAATTATTCAAAACGATTGGATTGTACATTGTAATTATTCATATAATATGTAGCTTTTAATGATTCTGAGTATATTTGAGCATTTCAAGCGATTTTGCATTCATTTAAAGTCATTTGATCACAATAATATATATTTCAGCTTTTTATATTTTCTAGAATATGTTTATGATATCACTTATTAAAAACTATTGGATTATATATTGTAATTATGCAAATAATTTTCAGATTTTAATGATTCTGAGTATATTTGAGCATTTCAAGCGATTTTGCATTAATTTTAAGTCCTTTGATCACAATACTCTATATATAAGCATTTTATATTGTGTACAATATGTTTATTAGCTCAATTATTCAAAACGATTGGATTATACATTGTAATTATTCACATATTGCGCATATTTTACAAATTCTGAGTATATTAGAATATATTTGAATATTTGAAGAGATTTTGCAGTCATTTTAAGTCATTTGGTCACAATAATCTATATTTATGCTCTTTATTTAGTCTACAATATGTTTATGAGGTCAATAATTTCTAAAATATTGGTTTATACATTGTAATTATTCACATAATGTGCAGATTTGCCAAAATTCTAATTATATCTGAGCATTTTAAGCGATTGTGCATTCATTTTAAGTCATTAGATCACAATAATATATATTTAAGCTCTTTAAATAGTTTAGAATATGTTCATGAACTCACTTATTACAAACGATTGGATTATACATTATAATTATTTATATAATATACGGATTTTACAATTTCTGAATATATTTGAGTATTTTAAACGATTTTGTATTCATTTTAAGTCATTTGACCACTGTAATCTATATTTATGATCTTTATATAGTTTAGAGTATGTTTCTGAAATTTAAGTTATTGAAAACGATTGGATTATATATTTTAATTGCACACATAATGTATAGATTTTAAAGATTCTGAGTATATTGGAGCATTTCAAGCGATTTGCATTCATTGTAAGTTATTTGATCACAATAATCTATATCTACGCTCTTTATTTTGTCTAAAATATGTTTATGAGCTCAATTTTTCAAAACATTTGGATTATACATTGTAATTATTCACATATTGTGAAGATTTTACAGATTTTGAATATATTTTAGCATTTGAAGAGATTTTGCATTCATTTTAAGTAATTTGGTCACAATAATCTATATTTATGCTCTTTATTTAGTCTAGAATATGTTTACGAGGTCAATAATTTCTAAAATATTGGTTTATACATTGTAATTATTCACATAATGTGCAGATTTGGAAAAATTCTAAATATATCTGAGCATTTTAAGCGATTTTGCATTCATTTTAAGTCATTTGATCACAATAATCTATATTTAAGCTCTTTATATAGTTTAGAATATGTTTATGAACTCAATTATTCTAAACGATTGGATCATACATTATAATTATTCATATAATATACGGATTTTACAATTTCTGAGTATATTTGAATATTTCAAACAATTTTGTATTCATTGTAAGTTATTTGACCACAATAATCTATATTTATGATCTTTATATAGTTTAGAGCATATTTCTGAAATATAAGTTATTAAAAACGATTGGATTATACATTTTAATTGTACACATAATGTACAGATTTTAAAGATTATGATTATATTGGAGCATTTCAAGCGATTTGCATTCATTTTAAGTTATTTGATCACAATAATCTATATCTACGCTCTTTATTTTGTCTAAAATATGTTTATGAGCTCAATTATTCAAAATAATTGCATTATACATTGTAATTATTCAAATATTGTGAAGATTTTACAGATTTTGAATATATTTTAGCATTTGAAGAGATTTTGCATTCATTTTAAGTAATTTGGTCACAATAATCTATATTTATGCTCTTTATTTAGTCTAGAATATGTTTACGAGGTCAATAATTTCTAAAATATTTGTTTATACATTGTAATTATTCACATAATGTGCAGATTTGCCAAAATTCTAAGTATATCTGAGCATTTTAAACGATTTTGCATTCATTTTAAGTCATTTGATCACAATAATATATATTTAAGCTCTTTATATAGTTTAAGATATGTTTATGAACTCACTTATTCCAAACGATTGGATTATACATTATAATTATTCACATAATATACGGATTTTACAATTTCTGAGTATATTTGAGTATTTCATATGATTTTGTATTCATTTTAAGTCAGTTGACCACAGTAATCTATATTTATGATCTTTATATAGTTTAGAGTATGTTTCTGAAACATAAGTTATTAAAAACGATTGGATTATACATTTTAATTGCACACATAATGTACAGATTTTAAAGATTCTGAGTATATTGGAGCATTTCAAGAGATTTGCATTCATTTTAAGTTATTTGAACATAATAATCTATATCTACGCTCTTTATTTTGTCTAAAATATGTTTATGAGCTAAATTGTTCAAAACAATTGGATTGTACATTGTAATTATTCACATAATGTGAAGATTTTACAGATTTTGAATATATTTTAGCATTTGAAGAGATTTTGCATTCATTTTAAGTCATTTGGTCACAATAATATATATTTGTGCTCTTTATTTAGTCTAGAATATGTTTATGAGGTCAATAATTTCTAAAATATTGGTTTATACATTGTAATTATTCACATAATGTGCAGATTCGCCAAAATTCTAAGTATATCTGAGCATTTTAAGCGATTTTGCATTCATTTTATGTCATTTGATCACAATAATCTATATTTAAGCTCTTTATTCTGTCTAAAATATGTTTATGAACTCACTTATTCCAAACGATTGGATTATACATTATAATTATTCACATAATATAAGGATTTTACAATTTCTGAGTATATTTGAGTATTTTAAATGATTTTGTATTCATTTTAAGTCATTTGACCACAGTAATCTATATTTATGAACGTTATATAGTTTAGAGTATGTTTCTGAAATATAAGTTATTAAAAACGATTGGATTATACATTTTAATTGCACACATAATGTACAGATTTTTAAGATTTCGAGTACATTGGAGCATTTTAAGCGATTTGCATTCATTTTCAGTTATTTGATCACAAAAATCTATATCTACGCTATTTATATTGTCTAAAATATGTTTATGAGATCAATTATTCAAAACAATTGGGTTATACATTGTAATTATTCACATATTTTCAAGATTTTACAGATTTTGAGTATATTTGAGCATTTGAAGCGATTTTGCATTTATTTTAGGTCATTTGATCACAATAATCTATATTTAAGCTCTTTATATAATTTAAAATATTTTTATGAACTCACTTATTCCAAACGATTGGATTATATAATATAATTATTCATATAATATACAGATTTTACAATTTCGTAGTATATTTGAGCATTTCAAAAAAATTTGTATTCATTTTAATTCATTTGACAACAATAATCTATATTTATGATCTTTATAGTTTAGAATATGTTTCTGAACTAAGTTATTCAAAGCGATTGGATTATACATTGTAATTACGCACATAATGTGCAGATTTTTTTAAATATTCTGAGTATATTGGAGCCTTTCAAGTGATTTTGCATTTATTTTAAGTTATTTGATCACGATAATCTAAATTTAAGCTCTATATATAGTCTAAATATGTTTATTTGCTCAATTATTCAAAACGATTGGATTATACATTGTAATTATTCACATAATGTGCATATTATACATATTCTACGTTTATTTGAGCATTTCAATTGATTTTGCATTCATTTTAAGTTATGTGACGACAATATTCTATATTTATGCTCTTTATATAGTCTAGAATATGTTTATTAGCTCACATATTCAATACGATTGGATTATACATTGTAATTATTCACATGATATCCAGATTTTACAGATATTGTGTATATTTAAGCATTTCAAGTGATTTTGCATTCACTTTAAGTCATTTGATGACAATAATCAATATTTATGCTCTTTATAAAGTTTATAATAAGTTTATGAACTCATTTATTTGAAATGATTGGGTTATACATTATAATTATTCACATAATTTGCAGATTTTACAGATTCTTAGATATTTGAGCATTTCAAGTGATTTTGAATTCATTTTAAGTCATTTGATCACAATAATCAATATTGATGCTCTTGATATGGTCTAGAATATGTTTATGAACTCACTTTTTCATAAGCATTGGATTATACATTGTAATTTATTACATGATGTCAAGATTTTAAAGATTCTGAGAATATTTGAGCATTTCAAGCTATTTTACATTCGTTTTAAGTGATTTGATCACAATAATATATATATAAGCTCCTTATTTTCACTAGAATATGTTTTTGATATAACTTATTCAAAACGATTGGATTATACATTGTAATTATGCACATAATATGCAGATTTGAAAGATTCTGAGTATATTTGAGCATTTCAAGAGATTTTGCATTCATTTTAATTTATTTGATCTCAATAATCTATATTTAGCCTCTTTATATAGTCTAGAATATGTTTATGAACTCAATTATTCTAAACGACTGGATTATACATTGTAATTAAGCACATAATTTGCAGATTTTACATATTCTGAGAATATTTGACAATTTCAAGAGATTTTACATTCATTTTAAGTCATCTGATCACAATAATTAATATATAAGCTCTTTATATAGTCTCGAATATGTTTATGAACTCTCTTATTTAAAAAGATTGGATTATACATTGTAATTATGCACATAATGTACAGATTTTACAGATTCTTTGTATATTTGAGCATTTCAAGCGATTTTGCATTCATTTTAAGTCATTTGGTCACAATAATCTATATTTATGCTCTTTATTTAGTCTAGAATATGTTTGTAATATCACTTATTCAAAACAATTGGATTATTCATTATAACTATACACATAATGTGCAGATTTTAAAGATTCTGAGTATATTTGAGCATTTCAAGCGATTTTGCATTAATTTTAAGTCCTTTGATCACAATAATCTATATTTAAGCATTTTATATTGTGTAGAATATGTTTATTAGCTCAATTATTCAAAACGATTGGATTATACATTGTAATTATTCACATATTGTGCATATTTTTCAGATTTTGAGTATATTTGAACATTTGAAGAGATTTTACATTCATTTTAAGTCATTTGGTCACAATAATCAATATTTATGCTCTTTATTTAGCCTAGAATATGTTTATGAGTTCAATTATTCAAAATGATTGGATTGTACATTGTAATTATTCACATAATATGCAGCTTTTACAAATTCTGAGTATATTTAAGCATTTCAAACGATTTTGCATTCATTTCAAGTCATTTGATAACAATAATGTATATTTAAGCTTTTTATATTGTCTAGAATATGTTTATGATATCACCTATTCAAAATGATTGGATTATATATTGTAATTATGCAAATAATTTTCAGATTTTAATGATTCTGAGTATATTTGAGCATTTCAAGCGATTTTGCATTAATTTTGAATCCTGTGATCACAATAATCTATATTTAAGCATTTTATGTTGTGTAGAATATGTTTATTAGCTCAATTATTCAGAACGATTGGATTATACATTGTAATTATTCACATATTGTGCAGATTTTACAGATTCTGAGTATATTTGAACATTTGAAGATATTTTGCATTCATTTTAAGTCATTTGGTCATAATAATCTATATTTATGCTCTTTATTTAGTCTAGAATATGTTTATGAGGTCAATAATATCTAAAATATACCATTATACATTGTAATTATTCACATAATGTGCAGATTTGACTAATTTTAGTATATCTGAGCATTTTAAGCGATTTTGCATTCCTTTTAAGTCATTTGATCACAATAATCTATATTTAAGCTCTTTATATAGTTTAGAATATGTTTATGAACTCAATTATTCTAAACGATTGGATCATACATTATAATTATTCACATAATATACGGATTTTACAATTTCTGAGTATATTTGAATATTTCAAACAATTTTGTATTCATTTTAAGTTATTTGACCACAATAATCTATATTTATGATCTTTATATAGTTTAGAGCATGTTTCTGAAATATAAGTTATTAAAAACGATTGGATTATACATTTTAATTGTACACATAATGTACAGATTTTAAAGATTATGAGTATATTGGAGCATTTCAAGCGATTGTATTGAGGTTGATTGCTCTTTTTACTTTGATTTCTCTACTCTCACGCCTTATTGTGCGATCATCTCTGTGCAGGTAATCCTAATTCTATAAAAGCAAGTGAATATTTTAAGACCTTACTTAATTCCACAACAGGTAACCTATTGCATTCATTTTAAGTTATTTGATCACAATAATCAATATCTACGCTCTTTATTTTGTCTAAAATATGTTTATGAGCTCAATTATTCAAAACAATTGGATTATACATTGTAATTATTCACATATTGTGAAGTTATTACAGATTTTCAATATATTTTAGCATTTGAAGCGATTTTGCATTCATTTTTAGTCATTTGACCACAATAATCTATATTTATGCTCTTTATATAGTCTAGAATATGTTTATGACGTCAATTATTGAAAAAGATTTTTTATACGTTGTAATTATTCACATAGTGTGCAGATTTGACGAATCCCAAGTTAATTGAGCATTTGAAGCGATTTTGCATTTATTTTACGTCATTTAATCACAATAATCTATATTTAAGCTCTTTATATAATTTAAAATATTTTTATGAACTCACTTAATCCAAACGATTGGATTATATAATATAATTATTCACATAATATACGGATTTTACAATTTCTGAGTATATTTGAGCATTTCATAAGATTTTGTATTCATTTTAAGTCATTTGACAACAGTAATTTACATTTATGATCTTTATAGTTTAGAATATGTTTCTGAACTAAGTTATTCAAAATGATTGGATTATACATTGTAATTACGCACATAATGCGCCGATTTTAAATATTCTGAGTATATTGGAGCATTTCAAGTGATTTTGCATTTATTGTAAGTTATTTGATCGCAATAATCTAAATTTAAGCTCTATATATAGTCTAAAATATGTTTATGAGCTCAATTATTCAAAACGATTGGATTATACATTGTAATTATTTACATAATGTGCATATTATACAGATTCTAAGGTTATTAGAGCATTTCAATTGATTTTGCATTCGTTTTAAGTTATGTGATGAAAATATTCTATATTTATGCTCTTTATATAGTCTACAATATGTTTATGAGATCACATATTCAATAGGATTGGATTATACATTGTAATTATTCACATGATATGCATATTTTACAGATTATGTGTATATTTAAGCATTTCAAGCGATTTTGCATTCACTTTAAGTCATTTGATGACAATAATCTATATTTATGATCTTTATATAGTTTATAATATGTTTATAAACTCATTTATTCGAAACGATTGGGTTATACATTATAATTATTCACATAATTTGCAGATTTTACAGATTCTGAGATATTTGAGCATTTCAAGCGATTTTGAATTCATTTTAAGTCATTTGATCACAATAATCTATATTGATGCTCTTTATATGGTCTAGAATATGTTTATGAACTCACTTTTTCATAAGCATTGGATTATACATTGTAATTTATTACATGATGTGCAGATTTTAATGATTCTGAGAATATTTGAGCATTTCAAGCTATTTTACATTTTTTTAAGTGATTTAATCACAATAATATAAATTTAAGCTCTTTATTTTATCTAGAATATGTTTATGATATAACTTGTTCAAAACGATTGGATTATACATTGTAATTATGCACATAATATGCAGATTTGAAAGATTCTGAGTATATTTGAGCATTTCAAGCAATTTTGCATTCATTTTAATTCATTTGATCTCAATAATCTATATTTAACCTCTTTATGTAGTCTAGAATATGTTTATAATATAATTTATTCAAAACAATTGGATTATACATTGTAATTATGCACATTATGTGCAGATTTGAAAGATTCTAAGTATATTTGAGCATTTCAACCGATTTTGCATTAATTTTAAGTCATTTGATCACAATAATCTATATTTAAGCTCTTTATATTGTCTAGAATATATTTATGAACTCATTTATTCAAAACAACCAGATTATTCATTCTAATTCTTCACATAATGTGCAGATTTTACAGATTTAGAAAATATTTGAGCATTTCAAGTGATTTTGTATTCATTTTAAGTGATTTGATCATAGTAATACATATTTCAGCTCTTTATTTTGTCTAGAATATGTTTATGATATAACTTGCTCAAAACGATTTGATTATACATTGTAATTATGCACATAATGTGCAGATTTGAAAGATTATGAGTATATTTGAGCATTTCAAGCAATTTTTTTATCACAATAAGCTATATTTATTCTTTTTATATAGTTTAGAATATGTTTATGAACTCACTTATTCAAAACGATTAGATTATGTATTGTATTTATTTACATAATGTGCGGATTTTACAGATTCTGAGTATATTTGAGCATTTGAAGCGATTTTGCTTTCAGTTTAAGTCATTTGATCAAATTAATCTATATTTAAGCTCTTTATATAGTCCCGAATATATTTTTGTACTCAATTATTAAAAAAATTGGATTATACATTGTAATTATGCACAAAATGTGCTGATTTTCCAGATTCTGAGTGTATTTGAGTATTTCAAGTGATTTTGCATTAATTTTAAGTCATTTGATGACAATAATGTATATTTAAGCTCTTTATATTGTCTAGAATATATTTATGATCTTCATTATTCAAAACGATTGGATTATACATTGTAATTATTCACATAATGTGCATATTTTACAGATTCTGAGTATATTTGAGCATTTCAAGTGATTTTTCATTCATTTTAATTCATTTGATCACAAATAATCTATATTTATGCTCTTTATTTAGTCTAGAATATGTTTTTGAGGCCAATTATTCAAAATGATTGGATTATACATTGTAATTATTCACATAATATGCATATTTTACAGATTCAAATTATATTTGAGCATTTTCAGCTATTTTGCATTCATTTTAAGTCATTTGATCACAACAATCATTATTAAACTTCTTTATATTGTTTAGAATTTGTTTGTGAACTCACTTATTGAAAACGATTGGATTATAAATTGTAAATATTCACATAATGTATGGATTTTAGAGATTCTGAGTATATTTGAGCATTTCAAGCGATTTTTACATTCATTTTAAGTCATTTGACCACAGTAATCTATATTTATGCTCTTTATATAGTTTAGAATATGTTTCTGAACTAAGTTATTCAAAACAATTGATTATACATTGTAATTATGCACGTAATGTGTAGATTTTAAAGATTCCGAGTATATTAGAGCATTTCTAGCGATTTTGCATTCATTTTAAGTTATTTGATCACAATAATCTATATTTAAGCTCTTTATATAGTCTAGAATATGTTTATGAGCTCACATATTCAAAACGATTGGATTATACATTGTAATTATTCACATAATATGCATATTTTACAGATTATGAGTATATTTAAACTCTTTACATAGTCTAGAATTTGTTTATGAACACACTAATTTGAAACGATTGAATTATTCATTGTAATTACACATATCATATGTATATTTTATAGATTCTTTGTATATTTGGGTATTTCAAGCAATTTTGCATTTATTTCAATTCATTTGATAATCTGTATTTATGCTATATATAGCTAGAATATGTTTATGAACTCACGTATTCATAATGATTGGATTATACATTGCCATTACGCCAAAAATGTCCAGATTTTAAAGATTTTGTGTATATTTAAGCATTACAAGCTAGTTTGCATTCATTTTTAGTGTTTTGATCATGTTAATCTATATTTAAGCTCTTTATATATAGTCTACAATGTGTTTATGAGCTAAATTATTCAGAATAATTTGATTATAAATTGTAATTATTCACATAGTTTACATATTTGACAGATTCTGAGTGTATTTGAGCATTTGAAGTGATTTTGCATTCATTTTAAATCATTTGATCACAATCATCTATATTTAAGATTTTTTATATAGTCAAGAATATATTTATGAACTCACTTATTCAAAACGATTGCATTATACATTATAATTACGAATATAATGTGCAAATTTTAAAGATTCGGAGTATATTTGAGCATTTCAAGCAATTTTGCATCCATTTTTAAGTCATTTGATCGCAATAATCTAGATATATGCTATTTTTATAGTCTAGAATATGCTTATGTGGTCAATTAATCAAAAAGATTTGTTTATACATTGTAATTATACACATAATATACAGATTTTGCAGATTCTGAGTATGTTTGAGCATTTCAAGCGATTTTGCATTCATTTTAAGTCATTTGATCACAATAATGTATATTTAAGCTCTTTATATAGTCTAGAATATGTTTATGAGCTCGCTTATTCAAAACAATTGGATTATACATTATAATTATTCGCATAATTTGTATATTTTACAGATTCTGAGTACAATTGAGCATTTCAAGCCATTTTGTATTCATTTGAAGTGTATTGATCACATTAATCTGTATTTAAGATTTTTATATAGTCTATAATATGTTTGTGATATCACTTATTCAAAACAATTGGATTATACATTGTAATTACGAACCTAATGTGTAGATTTTAAAGATTCTGAGTATATCTGAGCATTTCAAGAGATTTTGCATTCATTTTAAGTCACTTGATCACAATAATCTATATTTAAGCTCTTTATATAGTCTAGAATATGTTTAGGAGATCAATTATTCAAAATTATTGGATTATATATTGTAATTATTAACATAATATGCAGATTTTACAGATTCTGAGTATATTTGAGCATTTCAAACGATTTTGTATTAATTTTAAGTCATTTGATCGTAATAATCTATATATATGCTCTTTATATAGTTTAAAATATGTTTATAAACTCACTTATTCAAAATGATTGGATTATACATTGTAATTATTCACATAATTTGCAGATTTAATAGATTCTTAGTATATTTGAGCATTTCAAGCGATTTTGCATTCATTTTAAGTCATTTGATCACAATAATCTATATTTAAGCTCTCTTTATGTGGTTTAGAATATTTTTATGAACTCACTTATTTAAAACGATTGGATTATACATAGTAATTACACACATAAAGTGCAGATTTTACAGATTCTGAGTATATTTGAGTATTTCAATCGATTTTGTATTTATTTTAAGTCATTTTATCATAATAATCTATATTTAAGCTCTTTATATAGTCTAGAATATGTTTATGAATCCACTTTTTCAAAACGATTGGATTATGCATTTTAATTATGCACATGATGTGCATATTTTACAGATTCTTAGTATATTTAAACATTTCAAACCATTTTGCATTCATTTTAAGTTATTTGATCACAATAATCTGTATTTAATCTTTTTATATAGTCTAGAATATGTTTATGAGCTTAATTATTCAAAATGATTGGATTATACATTGTAATTATTCACATAATGTGCAGATTTTATAGATTATGAGTATATTTGAGCTTTTCAAGCGATTTTGCATTCATTTTGAGTCATTTGATCACAGTAATCTGTATTAAGCTCTTGATATAGTTTAGAATATGTTTATGGACTCACTTATTCAAAACGATTGGATTATACATTGTAATTATTCACATAATGTGCAAATTTTATAGATTCTGAGTTATAATTGAGCATTTCAAGCAATTTTACATTCATTTTAAGTAATTTGATCACAATAATTTATATTTATGTTGTTTATATAGTTTAAAATATGTTTATGATCTTACTTAAAACATTATGATATTGATATTTTAGTTAGATATTCACATTATTATTAACATATATAAAAAATAATATAATAGAAACCAAACTTTAAATTATGTAAAAAAATATTGTATCGAGCGAAGCTCGATGTCCAACCCTAGTATAATATAATCCGCGTGATTTTTTTGCACGGATTTTAAAGCAACATTCACACTAATCTCCGAAAACATATCCTATCCGTTCATTGTTATCATTCCCGCCTCACCCCTACCCCTCCTCCCTCTCCTTCTTCCTCTACGTCACCTCCTATGGAATCAAGATGATCAACGGATCCACCGATCCTTCTAGCAAGGCAAGTTTTATTTTTTCTAATTATTTTTTTTTGTATTTCGAAATTATTTATTCTTGGTTATCGTCCTTTTCTTTAATCTCTTAGATTAGAAAATCTGGACTTTATTTATTAAATCTAGGCATCTGTATCGATTCTTTTGCAATTTTATTTTTTACAAACTTTATCCTCGACATCTACGTGTGTGATTCTGAACTTTTTAGAGCCCTTAGTTTTGAGATGTGAAATGTAACAGATGTTTTTGGTATATTGTGCTTGATCATAGAAGTTTTTGTTTGTAGTCTAAGAAGAAGTTTTCCAACTATAAGATTGCTTGAAAAAGTTCGTATATATCATTACAATTGAAGGACTATAAGTTTGCTGTCATATGTGTTGTTGGGACCCGACTGGATATTATTTCTTTCCCGAAAGGTTCACTTTATACCTTTTTAATCCTATATTGCATCAAATATACATCTAACTGAACCTCATTTGGTTAAGCCCCATTTGATTGGCAAATTAAAAAAATTTGACCTAATTGACTTGAACATCCACAACTGTATTCCTTGACAGCTGCTGTCAAGATCTAGAAAAAAAAACCTCCACAACTGTGCAATGGTGTTTATAAAGTCTCATTGAATCTAAATATCTAATTTAGCTTTACTTGACCAGCCATTGTTGAATAAAACCTCATAAAACACTCAACTATCCTAACAAGGTCGACAACAGTTATGCAGTTAAAACTTTTTAACTTCAATCGGGGGCATAAGCTCCTTTATCCAATTAAACCTCAGGTTTTAAAATGCCTGTGCAAGTAAATTTCAGTTTAAGATAAATTTTGCTTGAATTGACCTCAATTTTTCAACCATACATAGTTTTGACTACTGAGATTGACATTTCCAATGGCTAAAAACATGTGTATTGTTTTCTTTTATCGAACTATTTATTCCAGAGGTAATCCTAAATATATAAATTTTTGTCTGGCAGGGACAGATAGAGATATTCAAGGATGTGCACAAGCTAAGGTTTCCACCTTCGAAGGTGTATTTTTCTTCCCATGGGTTAGCAGCACAAACATGCAAGCTATTGGAAATGTCAATCCAAAACTCATGCAATGTTATGTGGATGATGTAGGTGAGTTGTCTTGGCTATTCAATCTAAAAATGAGTCAAGGTATAAGCATGATAAGATGTCAACACAGTAACATCCAAGCTATATTGTTTAGATGACATGGTCTAAAATACCCTTCAGTTGTTTAGTGTCTGTTTCTTTTAGTTGTATTCTAATTGGAGGTCTAAAATACCCCAATTTTTTCCTTATGATCCAATTGGGCCATTAATTGATGCTATACTGGTACCTACCTTACAAAGGCAAAGAAAATTAAGTATATTGGCTATAAATACTAACTTTTTTGTAAATAACATTTTATCCAAGCAGTAAAACATATCTATATACTCTTCAATTAAATTTAAACTAACATATGTCATACAACCTTTCATGCAGTGTAACTTAAAAGAAGGAAAACTAAGAATATAGATGAAAATTGATCACCCTATATAGGACACACTAGACTGGAAAATGCATGGATATATCTGAGTAAATCGTGACGTATATCAAACTGTGGTATAATTCCTCTGCTTGCAGCTGATGCATTTCGACCAAATTGCAAAATAAGTCATGCTATTGATTGCAAGACAGTGATTGCAAAATAAGTCATGATATAATCCTCTCATTGTAGGAACACTCATCTGATTTTGAATGCAAGACACTATTTTGATTGTAAGGTAGTTCCCTTTAGTCTTTTTGTTCTATTTTTCCATATATTTTTCCCCTAATTAATTTTTCTACTCCAATTGTTTCTTTTTGGTGGCATGGTGATTATATATTCTAATTATTTAATTGATAAAACAATGACAACAAAAGCTTTCAATGAAGATTAGTAAAGTTCGATTCAATATTATAATTACTCTATCATTTTTTCTTTGCATCGTTTGTTGATTTAAATCAACATTCATTGTTTATTATAGTAGTGACTGTTTTAAGGGGCTTAATTTTGCTTTTGTTCATAAGCTGTTTGACAATATGTTTATTCAGACTTTGTTTGACAATATGAACTTTCATCTGTTTTGAAGCAGCAATATTTTACTGGGTGTTCTATTCCTAACACAGCATCCTATCATTCGAAAAGTTTGCCAGAGGTTTATATATATTCGAGGTCAGGACCAACACATCTTCTCCATGGACCATTCGTAACAGTTGAGATGAGTGACCAATAGTGCCAGTACAAATCCACTTCTCCATTGTAGTCACCCCCTATATTTCTGACCTTCATTGCTCAAAGGTACTGGCATTATCTTTATCATTTGCTATTTCCGTTATGTCAAACATATATCAATTATCTAGATTATCATAATTGGACAATTCCATGTTCCATGTTCTGAATTTGCTGAGTAAACAACTGTTCAATTAAAGGACAAATTAAAGGAGCTGAGATTATTTTCAATTAAATTTTTTTTTTAATTTCAGAGAGAATAAAGAATATTGATGGATATTATTAGCAGCAAAGAGAAAAAAACATTTGTTATGGAATTGGATATCATTAGATGCACAAATCAAGGGAAGATTTAATGCAGCCGTTTTTGTTTTGTATTAAATGAATTTATATATAAAGGAGCTATTCATAGAATGAATAGATATAATATAATTTCTATATACATGTCGATTATAAAAGGAACGTGACCATTAGCGATGGTGTTTAAATTTCGTCAGTAATTTATAATTAAACAACTGATCAATTAAAAAGGTAATTTTGACAAAATTTGCAACATAAAGGCAAAATTGTAGGGGCTAAGATAAAGGGAAATTGTTTCCTAATAGCACAGGGAATGAGCATATGTTAGGGAACTGGATATCATTAGATGCATAAATCATGGGAAGATTTAATGCAGCAGTTTTTGTTTTTGGTATTAAATGTGATTCAAAGCTGTATTCCCCTATCAAAAATCAAGTGAACATTTATTTCCCTTATATTGCGCTCGAGAAAATCAAAACCTGTCACTAATCTCGCACTCCCTATTAATTTTATATAGTTTTGGCTTCTACTGCAATGGTCATCCCTTTTAAAGTTTATTATCATATCAAAACCTGTCAATTGTAAGATAGAACATACACAGGTTGGTGTATAAAATGTTGTTTCCAATTTTTTTTTTAGGTTCTGTCAATTATATTCTGAATAATTATTATGTAAATTACATTCTGAATATGATACGTTATGGATTGATTGAAACTTGAATAAAAGCATATGGGGATGGAAAAGCGCCTCAAGGGGGGACAATCGGACATTGTCTGTATTGTAAAATAATGATAAAGAAAGAACACAGAGTTTAACGTGGTTTTGCCTAAAGCGCACTCCACGATTACTCAACACACCCGATTTTATTTTATCATGAAAGAATGAGATTACAACTCACACACACCTATTTTTCATAAACGTGGTACAAAAACTATCATCCTATTTTATATATCAGAGAACAACCCACAAAGTAAAGAAAGAAATAAAGATGGTAACATATAAAAGAAAGAAGGCAACAAATAAGGCATATGATTTATTCTAGGAATAACCAATCTTCGAATATGCCAGAAGATATCGTATCTTCTCTGGAGATATCGCAACACTCCCCCTCAAGTTGAGCCAAAGAGATCATCTGAGGTCAACTTGCTCATCAGACCTTCGAATATTCCTCTGGACAAGGCTTTAGTGAAGATATCTGCAACTTGATCTGAGCTTCGAATGTAGGGTGTCTCAATGACTTTATTCAGAATTTTTTCTCTTATAAAATGACAATCTACCTCAATATGTTTAGTCCTTTCGTGAAATACCGGATTAGTGGCAATGTGAATTGCAGCCTGGTTATCACAAAACAATTTAGTTGGAGTGTTATCCAAATCGTGTCCCAATTCTTGCAGCAAAAGTTTGAGCCAAATGATTTCACTGGTGGCCGCGGCCATAGCTCGGTATTCAGCCTCTGCACTAGACCTAGCTACAACCGCTTGTTTTTTACTCTTCCATGTGACCAAATTTCCTCCAACAAACATACAAAAACCTGAAGTTGATTTTCGATCATGTGGACTTCCTGCCCAATCTGCATCAGAGTATCCTATTAAATTCACATGGCCATGATTTTTCATCAAAATACCTCTTCCTGGCGCTGCTTTCAAATATCTCAAAACTTGATTAACAAGCTCAAGATGACCTTTCATAGGTTTATGCATAAACTGACTTAGATAACTCACTGCATATGCTATGTCGGGTCTTGTGATAGTAAGATAAATCAATTTGCCAATCAGTCTTTGAAACATTCCAGCATCCACAAGCGGTTCACTATTAGAGATCCATTTTTGACTGTATTCCATGGGAACATTTGCTGGTTTCACTCCTAATTTTTCTGTCTCCTTTAATAGGTCTAGCACATATTTTCTTTGAGAAAGAAATAGACCTTTGTGTGAACGTGCAACTTCAATTCCCAAGAAATATTTGAGGACACCTAAGTCTTTAATATCAAATTCTTTTCCAAGATGCACTTTCAGATTTTCTATGCCACTTTTATCACTTCCTGTAATGACAAGATCATCTACATAGATTAAGATAACAACAATACCTGAGTTTGACTTCTTGGTGAACATCGAAGAGTCTGCACCACTCCGTTTAAATCCGACTTTAACAAGTGCTGAGCTCAATTTTCCATACCATGCCCTAGGTGATTGTTTCAATCCATATATTGCTTTCCTTAGTCTACAGACTAAACCATTTTTACTTGATGCACTCAATCCTGGAGGAACATCCATGAACACTTCTTCTTCGAGATCTCCTTGAAGGAAGGCATTCTTCACATCCATTTGGAATAATGTCCAATTACAATTTGTTGCAACTGACATCAAGGTGCGCACCGTGTTCATCTTAACTACCGGAGCAAATGTTTCTTTATAATCTGTACCATAAGTTTGTGTATAACCCTTGGCAACTAACCTAGCCTTGTACCTTTCAATTGATCCATCACTTTTATATTTGATCTTGTAAATCCAGCGACATCCTACTGTTTTCTTTCCCCTTGGCAGTTCTACAAGTTCCCATGTTTGGTTTCGCTTTAACGCATCCAATTCTTCATTCATGGCATTTATCCACTTGCTATGTTCCTTGGCTTCCTCAAAGCTATTTGGTTCCTTACTATCCTCAATTTTAGATAAAAATGAATAGTAATTCTCTGAAAGTTTATCATACCTGATCCCTTCTTGAATTGGATATCTTATTGTTTGATATGTCACAAAGTCTTTAAGTCGTGCAGGAGGTCGAGTCTCACGTGATGTTCTTCTCAATGCTGGGACAGATTCGTCAGGAGGTGCTACCAGTGATGCAGGCGCATTAGTAGAAGGTGCTCCCCTGATTCAGGTGCATCACTAGAGGGTGCAGTCATTGATGCAGGCGCATCCGCCGCTGGTGCTGTCCTCGATGCAGGTGCATCAGTCGTGGGTGCAGGTGCATCCCTCACTGGTGTTGTCTGCGATGCAGGTGCATCAGTCGTGGGTGCAGGTGCATCCCTCACTGGTGTTGTCTGCGATGCAGGTGCATCTGTTACTGGTATTGAATTATAGTTACTATCCAGAGGATAAGTTTCTTGAAAATCATCATATGTTGTCTTCTCCCCCTGATTTTCAACTACATAAAACATGTGAGATTCATCAAACCGAACATCACGTGATATATAAGTCTTCCTGAGTTGGGGATCATAGCATTTATATCCTTTTCTTGTTGAGCAATACCCAACAAAAATACACTTTCGTGCTCGGGGATCAAGTTTACCAACATTTTGAGAATGCACATAACACACACAACCAAACACTCGTAAGTGAGAGATGTCAAATTTTCTGTCATATAAAATTTCCATGGGACACTGAAAGTCAAGGATACGAGTAGGAAGACGGTTTATCAAGTAACAAGCTGTCAAAACAGCGTCAGACCAATAACTTTTAGGCAATTGAGCTGAAAATAAAAGTGCACGGGTAACTTCTAACAAATGCCTATTTTTCCTTTCAGCTATACCATTTTGCTGAGGGGTGCCTACACAAGATGTTTGGTGAATTATTCCCTTGCAGCGCAAAAAATTTTGAAACCCATGATTCATGTATTCAGTGCCATTATCAGTGCGAAGGAACTTAATAGTTTTATTGAATTGAGTGCCAACCATGGTGCAAAAATCTTGGAAAGTGGAAAACACTTCAGTTTTTGACTTCAATAAATACAACCAAGTGGCACGAGATTTATCATCAATAAAAGTGACAAAATATTTGAAACCATCCTTAGAAATAACCGGTGCATTACCCCACACATCGGAGTGCACCAACTCAAAACAAGCGGAAGCATTATGTGTACGATCAGAGAAAGGTAACTTATGAAGTTTAGCAAATTGACAAGGATCACAATTACTAAAATCACACTTAGAACTAAAGCCCAATTGTTTCAAAATATGATCAGACGGATGACCAAGTCGATTGTGCCAAAGCCGTGTAGAAGTGCTCATAGTTGCTGAAAATGCTAACGAATCTGGTTGCACGACATATAACCCGTCCACTAGCTGTCCCTCACCAATCATCCTCCCTGAAGTTCGCTCCTGGAACAGTACTTTCTGAGGAGTAAAAATGACATTGCAATCCATTTGATTAGTACATTTGCTGATGGATAATAAATTGGCCTTAAGATCAGGAACAACAGTGACTGCTATCTCCTTTGAAAAAAGTTGAGTACTGCCAGACCCATGAGTAGAAATGACTGACCCATTTGCCATGGTTACATGAGGATAATCACTTGTTGATCGAAAATTTTTCAACAATGTACTAGATGCAAACATATTATCAGAGGCCCCAGAATCAACAATGATTGAAGAACAACAGGAAGATAACGCAAAGGCTTTACCTGCATGATGCACACTGTTGGAGACCTCCCCTTGTTGACCTGTTGTGGCCTTGCTAGGAGCGCAGCGAGTCATCAAGAATTCCATTTGTTTGGTGAGTTGTTCCAGCTTATGTTGCACGGCATGATCATCAGAACTCACGGCATGGTTTGCATCATGAGCCCGCCCCTTAGCTGTGGTCGGTTTAAGATGTGGATATAACTCCCAACACCGATCCTTGGAATGCCCAGGGCGCTTGCAATGGTCGCAGAAAAATTTTGATTTTTTGCCTTTGCCTTTGCTCCCTTGACTGTTATCATCAGTTTTAACAGAAGAAAGATGAGCATAATTTTCATTAGGCTGCTGAAAGGTGTTTACCTTGGTACCCATTACCCGCTTCCGGGTCTCTTCACTGTGAAGGATAGAACACACAGTAGTTAGGGATGGAAGTTCAGGTCGCATGAGGATGTCACGCCGTGTGTCGTCGAATTCTGACGAAAGACTGCCCAGCAAAGACAGAATCTGATCCTGTTGCTCTCGCTTGATATACTCCTGCACTGAATCAGCAATAGGGCGGTATTGGCGAAGTTCTTCCCACTGCTGTTTGTGCTTGCCAAGATGTTCAAGAAGAGTTTGACCAGGTTCCTGTTGTAGAGCACTAATGCTCCGTTGAATCTCAAACACTCGAGAAGAGTTGTTAGTGTTACCATACATTTCAAACAAAGAATCCCACAATTCTTTAGCTGTATTAGAATACGCAAAAATATTATAGATTGCAGGTTCCATGGAATTGAAAATCCAGGACATGACACACAAATCATTGGCCTCCCATTCAGGTGAGGGTGTTGGTACCTTGACGCTCGAGGACGTGGTTGTGGTTTTGGTTGCATCTGGACCCGCACCATCAGCGGGAGGTGTGGAGGTAGCAACGACAGGGATGGAAGCAGTGACGGCATAAGAGGCGCCCAAGATATGCTCCAGTTTTAATCGTCCCCCAAGCGCAACTTTCATGGCTCGAGCCCAAGGTAGATAGTTTGTGCCATCCAGGAGAAAATTAGTAAGGGATTGATTTTGAATTCCTTTGTGATTTGCATCAGCCATAATCGCAAACACGAAGAGAATTGCTACAAAAAACACAAGAAAGAAGAAACAGAACGAAAAAAAACAGGAGATATTTAGATCACCTTCGGCATGGCCATCAGCAAACTAATATCATCAAATGTCTTTTTTCTTCTCTGATACCATATTGTAAAATAATGATAAAGAAAGAACACAGAGTTTAACGTGGTTTCGCCTAAAGCGCACTCCACGATTACTCAACACACCCGATTTTATTTTATCATGAAAGAATGAGATTACAACTCACACACACCTATTTTTCATAAACGTGGTACAAAAACTATCATCCTATTTTATATATCAGAGAACAACCCACAAAGTAAAGAAAGAAATAAAGATGGTAACATATAAAAGAAAGAAGGCAACAAATAAGGCATATGATTTATTCTAAGAATAACCAATCTTCGAATATGCCAGAAGATATCGTATCTTCTCTGGAGATATCGCAACAGTCTGGCTAAGGAGATATGAGGGAGGGAGATTGTTGGAGAGAGTTCGAGTGAAAATGGCAATTGCTATATTTCGTGTCTGGCGTACTCTGAATGGGTGTACCAGTACCAATTCACATATTATATTTGATTTCTGTGTGAGGAACATGACATTATATACCGTACCAACAGGAGTGATGTCTGAGTTCGGGTTTTATATAGTACATGAGGTTAGCTGTTACACTTAGGCCTGTCAAACGTGGCCCAATGACACGGAAAGGGCCCATACCGTTTTTGTATCGTATAATGAAACAGAACACCAACCTATTTCGTAAACTGTTTTGTTAATGAAACGGCATAAAATTCCATTCCGTTTCACAAATAACACATAAAACAGTTTGAAATGAGGCTGAAACAGTCGAAACGGTAGAGTTTGATATTTCGTTTACCGTTCCGTTACCTGAAACAAAACAAAAACCTGTGCCGTTAACCGTTCCGTTTCATTTATACGGAATGGCATCACGTTGAAACGGCAGCCGTTGACACCCCTAGTTACACCGGATGTTGCAGGGATTATTTGTGTATTTGGTTTGACTGAGCGTCACTGGGAGGTACTAGCATAAGTCAGCCATGCGAGATCTTTAGGTTTAACTAACTATTTGTGCTTTTTAGCATTTTAATCAAAGCCTTTCCCACTCTTACACCGTTTAATAATAAAATATTTTTTCTATGCTTATGTGTTGAATACCGCTGGTATACTTTGTTTTTCTTGCTTTCAATTTGGATAATGGTATGTTGTTTGATTTGTGGATGATGAGGGGTTGTTAAATTGAATAAATCTCCAATTTTGTTTTTCCAGGTACGAGTGGTACAAGTCGGATGCTGGACAATTTTTTATTTCTGTTTGTTTATCTTAATTAATCACATTATTATTAACATATCTAAATAAAATTATATAATAAATATCAAACTATAAATTATTTTTTAAAAATACTATATCGAGCGAAGCTCGATGTCCAACTCTAGTTGTAACTCATTTCTTAAGTGTAAAGCTGGAGTCAAACGTATTTGATAAATAGCTCGTAAAATGTAATTAGATCTCAATTTGTGAATTGCAAATAAGTGATTCGAATCATTTATTGTGTTCTTCTTATTTAAATTTTATTGAGACCAAATTTATATATATATATATTTTTTAAAAAAAGTATACTATTTTTTAAGAACTTTTACAAAATTTTTGTTATCAAACTACTCATAATATTTTGATCAAGTTATTTTTTAAAAAGCTATAAAAATAGTAAAAAAAAATTAAAAAATATGTAATTTTATTACTAACTAGATTTTTCAATGTGTGGAAAACATGTTCCGATCAATTATTTGCAAATTCGAGAATTGATATTTAAATTTTTTTTACAGGTATAAGCGTCAAATGCATTTGACTCTCATATTATTCTTATTTTATTTTCGAATTTTAACATTACAAGTAGACCTGTCAAACGTGGTATGTGGCAACGGAACAGGCCGTTCCGTTTGCCGTGCCACAAATGAAACGGCACAATTTCGGTGTTCCGTTTGCCGTTCCATTTACCATTTCGCTAAACGGCATGTACAAAATATACGATTTCAATAAACGGCATGTGCTATTCCGTTCCACTACCCATTTCGTTTGCCGTTCCATTATCGAAACGTCACATTTTTCGCTGCCACTTACCGTTCCACTTACCATTAACGTGACGGCATAACGGCGAAACGGTTGCCGTTGACACCCCTAATTACAAGTTTGAACAAAAATGAAGGAAAAAGAAATTTCTCTGTACATTTTTTAAATATCATTTCCTTCCGGTTTGATGCGTAGTAAAAATATTCAAATCCTTGGTCACTCTCCGTCTCAGTCTCTCTCTTCCTCTCTCCATATACATGTCAACATACATAGATGGCATATACTAACTTTTCCTTCAAACTAGCCAATCTGATCCAATGTTGCATCACAAAACGATCATTCTTCTTAGCCAAATCGGTTCATGCTCAAATTGTTACCTCTGGTCTCTTTTCTGAAGTATTCCTTTGTAACCGCCTAATTCAGCTCTACTCAGAATGCAACCGATTAGACCATGCCATTTCGGTCTTTGAGTCGATAAAGCAACCTAATGTTTATTCATGGAACGCCATCTTTTCTGCTGCGTGTAAATCAAACGATCTGAATTTGGCCCGCCAACTGTTCGACCAAATGCCTGAGAGAGATGCAGTTTCTTGGAACACCATAATCAGTATCCTAGTGCGTAAAAGACAAGAAAGAGAGGGTCTAGATTTGTACTATGGAATGTTACATGAAGGAGTGGTGCCAACACACTGTACCTTTGCGAGTGTACTGAGAGCTTGTGGTAGCTTGAAGGCACTGGATGATGGCATGAGATGCCATGGACTTTCCATTAAACTTGGTCTTGGCAATAATTTATTTGTGGGCAATGCACTAGTTGGGATGTATGTGAAATCCCATTGTGTTGACCATGCTCGTAGGCTGTTCGATGAATTGATTGAACCAAATGAGGTCTCCTTCACATCTATTATGAGTGGTTTGACTCAAACTGGGTCCACCAGTGAAGCATTTAAACTGTTTGTCAAAATGCATAGGCTTGATATTTGCATAGACCCGGTTGCTATTTCAAGTGTTTTAGGTGCCTTTGCGCGTGCTGATTGTAAAGAAATGCAGTTTCCTTGCCAATTGGTACAACCTCTAATTGTCAAGAAGGGGTTCGAGTCTGACCAACATGTTGGTAACTCACTTATGGACTTGTATGGAAAATTTGGTTTTATGCACGAAGCTCTATTGGTTTTTCACTCACTGCCTTCTGTCAATGTTGTGTCTTGGAATATTCTTATAGCTGGATTTGGTCAAGTAAAGGAATTAAAGATAGGTATGAGCATTTTTGGTTTAATGCAAAAATCAGGTTTTGAACCCAATGAGGTCACATATACCAGTTTGCTCTCAGCTTGTGTTAAATCAAGGGATATTAAATCTGCTCATCAGATGTTTAATAATATACCTGAACCCAGTGTTACTACTTGGAATGCTTTGTTATCTGGGTATTGCCAAGATGAATTGCACAAAACATCCATGAATTTGTTTAGGATAATGCAATTTGCAAATGTTTGTCCTGACCGTACCACTTTAGTGCTTCTTCTCAGCTGTTGTTCTGAAATGGAGACTCTTGAATTTGGAAAAGAGATCCATTCAATTTCAATTAGGTTAATGCTGGATTCTGATAGGTTTGTTTCTAGTGGTTTGATTGACATGTACGCTAATTGTGCATGTATAGATCTTGCAAAAAAAGTGTTCCAAAGAATGATCGACAGAGATCTGGTAGCTTGGAACTCCATGATATCTGGATTAACTTTGAGCAATCTAAATAAGGAAGCCTTCATATTATTCAAACAAATGAAAGAACTGGATTTGGCACCAACTGATTATACCTTTGCAAGCATCATAAATTCATGCTCGAAACTACCCTCCTTGCCTCAAGGCATGCAAATGCAAGCACAGACAATGAAATACGGATACATTAACGATGTCTATGTTGGTACAGCCTTGATAGACATGTACACTAAGTGTGGTGATATGAAGTCAGCACAGCTTTTCTTTGATTGCATGCTGATAAAAAATATAATTTCGTGGAATGAAATGATACATGGGTACACCCAAAGTGGATATTGCGAGGAAGCCCTGGACTTCTTTGATCATATGCTTGAGAGAGAACAAAAGCCTGATAGTTTTACCTTGACCTCAGTTCTAACCTCATGTAGCCGTTTGGGATCAGTGGACAGAGCAATGCAATACTTCAATTGCATGACTGACCTTGGTGTAAAACCAATAATCGATCACTATGCTTGCATAATAGATTTGCTTGGCCGTGCAGGTAGGTTTAAAGAAGCTGAGAAGGTAATTGAGGACATGCCATACAAAGATGATCCAATAGTATGGGAAGTGTTATTAAGTGCTTGTGCAATTCACAATAATTCACATTTAGGTGAACATGCTGCTGAGAACTTACTCCGGCTTGTTCCGTTGAATCCATCACCATATATTATTCTGGCAAATATTTATTCTGGATTGGGTCGGTACTATGATGCTGTGGCAGTACGGGAATTGATGGATAGAAGGAGGGTTGTGAAGGGTGGAGGCTGTAGTTGGGTGGATGGTAGGGTTGGAGCTATACAATGTAGCTACAGGCCCTCACAGGATCTGGAGAGAGCTTGTGTGCAAAGCGGTGCATGATGCTTACGTGGTTGACAAGGTGCTGTTTTCTATTCTTGGTTTTGATTTTCATCTGTATTTTCTGAAACTACTTGTGTTTCTATGGAGTATGATGCACTTCTGTATTGAATCTTGCTAGGCAACAAAACCCATGATGTATAGATTGTGCACAGCACTGCAGAACTGCAAATTTACATGCAAATATTTATGTTACAATATCCAGTATATTATCTTACAACAAAAACAAAATAATTGTGCGCAAAAGAAACTTTTATGTTTGGTTTTACATGCTTAGAACTCTTTACTAATTAGAATTGTTTGTTAAGTGATGGACTCAGTCAGTAGTGACGGGATCCAACATCTGTGAACTTCTAATTGAAATACTATTATCTTAAAATGTATTGTTTATGTGACAGTATACTCTTCCAAAACCTCAAAAATATGTGTTTCCCCTCAAAAATCTTTGTCTAATGAAATTGTTATGCATCAAGTACATCCAAAAACTTGAGTTAATCCTGATTAAGTTCTTAAGCACTAAATTAAAACCTTATCATTTTATAACTAATATACCCGTCCTTTCTACTTTTGCTCAGCACTAAATTATAACTCTGAAGAACGTCAAACCATTGCTCAAGCTTCTGCCTTTTCATTCTCTTCAAGAGATACCTGGCTTCACCTCTTCTTTCCTGCTGACCTCATCTGACAGAACAATAAAGCCTAACCAGTCAATATATGAACGTGGAGGCTGTAGATGCTGTAAAAATTATTGTTGGGGAGGCATCAAGACCCAGAATGGAGCACACGGTTGAATCACTCATAAACTAGTAAGTTTCTGAAATCTTAAATATTTGCTTTTCATTGCCTCTTTGTTTATTCTGAAATCTTTCAGTGGATTTATGAATGGATTGGTACCTTACTGATATCTGGTCACTTTGAAACATTTTTTATAGAATTTAACACCTACCTCCCATATGTAAAATATTAAATTTCAATTTTTTGGAAGAAAAGATGTGAAAGTCAAGTATCTTGTAAAAGGATAATTGATAATGGTAGCTTCTTATGGATTTAACAATTCGTTTTTCTTTTGAATAAAATCTAAAAATAATTATTTTGCACTGTTTGACTTCTAAATTTTCTTGGCTTAGAAATAGAAAGTCATGAATATTAGTTTTTGGCCCTACTTCTGAAGTGTCAGTACCTGACTGTATTTGATGCATGTTGGTTAGTCCAGATGCATATTATGAGGTCCTTATTGATACCTTGTGAATATAATAATTTCAGCTATATGAACTGTCTAGCACCTTGGGAGTAATTAATTCTACTTTCTCAAGTAGTATATTTCATTCTGTAGTCATAGTTTGTTCTTTGTATCTTGTTTGTATCTCAAGTTGTCCTGACATAAAACTGATTGAGCTTGATTCTGACAACTTCAGGATGATGCTTGGCACGCATGAGGAAAAAGAAGTGACCATTTATGCGATGACTGCGAAAAATATGACACAAATGAAAAGTTGCTGAGGTACACACATTTTATGAAATTAATCAGTATATACATTCAAACTGTTAGTTGATGTTCCAATCAAGTATAGTATTAGGATGCTCTTTCAATCAGGATCGTCCTTGAGGTACTGTTGACGGCTTTTAAGCAAACTAAGAGGCTTAGTCCACAAAGTCTGAAGACAACCACTATTGACTTTTTGAAAATAACTGGAACTTCTCAAATAGACAGAAAATTTCTAAAATTTCATAAGCATGGTCATTTCCATTTGTTGAACTGCCATACTTTTTTTTCGGGATGCAACAAGATCTAAAGATCTTCAAAAAACAAAAATATAATTTTCTGTGAATAATTGCATCCTTGTTAGATTATAATGTACTAGATCAACAAGCAACTATTCTTTGGGTATACTTGCAATTGCAAGCCATACCCAAAAACTGATCTGATGAGAGCATTTTTTTTTAGGAAGATGAGGCCCTGTTGAAACAAATCCTTAAACAGAAATCGAAGTAATCCTGGTTCTTCTTTTGGTAAAGTCGGCAAGTTGAATTCGTTGACAATCCAATTGGCGATGAGGAGTTTAGACTAATGCCCATGTTAAAGAAAGCTCTTATAGCTGTTATAGTATTGATAATGAAAGTGAACTGCCTATGTAGCATTGTGAAAATGTTTTGGGCATAGCAAGAGAAGCCCCATCACTTAAGTGAACTCTAAAATTCCAAATGTGGTTGCGAAAGAAAGCATATGCATTACTGAGTTTTATCCAAGGTAGTGTTTGATTTGTCTGATGATTGGGATTTCATATAGGCTAGGGTCTTATTTGAACAAATATTAAATTCTTTTTCTGATAGTGAGGATGAATATGAAACTATGAATTGCTATGATGATTTGTGTGAAGATAATATAGCTGCAAGCCTGAAACTACAGTGTTTCAAAAAAAAAAAATGATAGATAGTATTGAATAATAAGCAACTGACATGAATCATGATGCACCTCTGTAATGGCGATTACTGCATGCTGCTTTCATTTGTAACCTATGTTGTCGGATATTTGCCGTGACTTATCAATCATTGGCATATACAGAGTATGGCACGAACTACTGAGTGCTATGCATTTCATGGTTCTGTAAGTCTCTAACAATTCATGTAATCCTCACTACGGGAAAAAAAAAAGGAAACCATTAATGTGTTCGATACTTATCTTCCAGGTAGCCCATGAACACCTATTTTGGATTCAATTGGAATTTAAACCCCCAAGACCAACCTGTGGAATCTGATTTTACTGCCAACCAAAATCTGAATTATTCACAATTTGTCCTTTCTACTTTATTATTAGAAAGAGAAGTTTTCAACATTCCTAATGCCAAGCTGTCCCGAATGCCATTAAACAATTCTATTATCACAGCTAGCAATTTTAGTCACGCTTGATTTTACTGCCAATTCTATTGTCAGACTCAGAGCTAGCAATTTGGTCACGCTAACACAGTGCAAGTTAAATACTTATTTCAGTGCCTTGAGTTTAAATTCCTTTTGGACAGGGAGGAACTACAGGTTGGGAGTCCCAACTCAGGGATGCTAGATGCAGTTGGTGAGGAAGATTCTGGCAGTGTGGAAGAAATGCCTGATGATAGAATTCTTCCAGTCATGGATGTGGAAAGTTTGTGACAACGCTCCTCGACTGAGTCTGCCTTGCATGGTTTTTACTTAGTTCTGTTTTATATTTTTTGGGCTAGCTGTGAGCCTGTGAGGCCTGTTCTAGCAGTATAAAAACCTCGTTACTTTACTTTTTTATCCTTTGACCAGGTTGAAGGTTTGTTTCAACCACCCGGTGCTTTCTCAAGTACTATAACTTTCTCTTTCGTTTTCTTTTTAACTGCATTAATGAATGCCGGTACACTCCTTTTTGGAGGTACTGTCCTTCAAGTAAAAAAAAACTTTCTTAAGCCACATAACTCATATATCATATAGACCTTATGCTCACATCGTAGTGATAATCAACGTACTATAGCAGAGGGTAAAAGATGCTTTTTTTTTTAGAAACTTGACAATCATTAAACCATAGATCAGTCTTTAAAATTATTCGTTACACATCGACTTTACTTTTCTTTTTTTTTTTAAAAAAAATAATGATTGAATTTCAAGAACTCGACGCAGAATTGACAGTAACAATGATTGCGCCAGGCTGGCATTCCCACTCAGTCCATGACCCATCATACACCGGGATCTCTTTCTTTCCAAGTTTATACAATCCCTGCAGTGAATATTTGAAATGGATCATTCACATAATGTGATATTTATACGCGTGAAATTGACATGTTTGCAATCACACATTCTCTTGCATGCTTCAGCAAACCACGACAAACAGATTACAGAAATGCAGGGTTATAATCTATAGGGATATGATAAAAAGTATTCAAATAAGTGTGTTGCGCATTTCCTGGTCTATTTCTAATTTTCTATACATGTTTTGTTCCTAAAAATCACTGCCATCATTATGACATGTAACCTGCTGAAGTCACAATAAAGACACAAAATTAGTTGAGTTCTTAACTACATTCCAGTTATGCATGTGCAAAAAGAATTATTTCTTCACAAGAGGCAATAGATCTAGTGTAGAATTTAGATGTACCGGCACTTACCAAGGCTACAATACATGCGGTGACGCCAGTTGCACATGAAACAACGATTGGATTTTCGAGAGAAACCCCTAAATTCAAATAAATAATTTCTTATAAGATTCCGAATGTTTAGTGGTTAATGAAATTTATTCTTTAATAACAGTGTTGTTGTCTGTTTAGCATGATTCCACTACTGATTTTTGTTTCTGATAATTTACAGGTAGCCAATATAATATATTAGGGTTACACATTTATCTATTCTTTTGCTAGTTAACCAATAAAAGATGCAAGCCACACAATATAAAACCAATGATACAGCTAGCTGAACATTGTCAAGCTTTTCAACTTTCAAGTCATGTTTTGATACACACTTTATCTTCTCTTAACAACTAAATGAAATCTCACCTTCTTTCTCAAATCTTATCTGAATTTCATCCCGCGGCAAGAACAGTTGCTCACTATTGAGCATCTGCAGGGGGAAAAAGCTATCAGATTTGAATACATTTCAAGCTCAATTTCTGTTTTTTGAATGAACAGATTAATTCAAATTTGGATTTCAACTGACATCTGGGAAAGGGACGCATTTGCTTCCTGGGATGTGGCCACTTCTGACACCTTTCCGTGGTTCTGGTGCTGTACCATCAAACCTAACATAATCAGAATATAGTGATTAATCCATTAAATCAGCCTCCTAAGGACAATGAGTTTTTTTCTACAACGTCCTAACCTATCTTATCATTAATTTTATTTTAGCTGCAATTGTGATTGCTTGATGTTTTGTGCATTTGATTTAGGCACAGTTGAGCCTTCAAATCATAAGGTTTCCAGTGTATCATTTTTTTTTTTATTTTAGATAAGATGGGGTGTCAAACCCTCCAACTTATTTCGAAATTAAATGTCACAATGGACCCTCCCACGGGGTTTTGAACCCACGACCTCCAATGAGAGTGAGTTGCTCTTTGCTGCTAGACCAAGAGCTGGTCCTGAAAGGGTATCATGTTTGGAAAAGAAGGAAGATCGGAAAGGAAAATACCGTCCTCTTACACGTGCATCAATATGCTGGTGAGTTTTATCTTCAATGTTCTGCTTTATCTGTGACATGTATACAACAAAATGATTTCCTGGCAGCATATTTTTAAATTAATCATTACAAGTCTTTTTCCTTTAAAATTGGTGCAGAATGCACTGTGTACCTTAAACACCATCAAGTATAAAATATCTTACCATGGAGGATAACGTTTTTAATTAAATCAGAAAGATTCTCACAAATTACAACACAGGAATTAATCAAATATATGGGGATATTTGAGCAAATATGTGCCTTCGTTAAGGTAAGGGTATAAGTTGAGACAATAAAGAAGAGTAATAATTGTCTTACCTTATCAAGTGTCCAAATTAAATGAGGTCGAAGCAGCACCTTAAATGTCGCAGGGCTTGCCTACAAGGAGGAAGGAGAGAGAGCAAGAGATTTCATTAAAACACTCATGAATTACTCGAACAAAGCTGATAATTTGTGCAAATGAGCAACAAAGGAGAGATTCAAACTAACAACTTTTTGTTACCTCTACCTATCAGTAATTTACGTGCCTAATCTGATAATCAATGTCATTTTTTTTTAAATTATTGTCTGTTTAAATTGCATCAAGCGCAGCCTTGTGATATCCTATACTATACTGCTAGAAAGCTAACTTACCAGATTTTCTTTGTAGTGCTGTTCAACTACTCGAATAGCTGAACTTGACTTGGAAACTTCATTTGAAGAGGAATCACTACTTTGGACCTCAAACCCAGAACTTTTCCACTTTGGGAAACCTCCATCCAGTACCCAAATATTATCATGACCAAAAACCCTAAATGTCCTGAAACATTATCAAAATTATTTTAAATAAAATTCCAATAGTAATGGGAATTTATAAGTGCTTAACTTTTTCTTGGGAGATGAAATTATAAATTTTCACTTAATAATTAGCTACTATTTCATCAGAATCAAATTGTCAGCTTACCACCAAAGTCGAGGGGCGCTATACATTCCCTTGCCATCATAAACCACTATTTTATCATCATTTGTTATACCAAGAGCTGTAACAGCTGATGCAAAAGCTTCTTCTGATGGAAGCATGTGTGGCAACTACATTCAAATAATATATAATAATATAATAAAGAATGCAAAAGCAAGAAAAAAGTAATAGATGCAAAAAAACACTCACAGAATAGCATAACTTACAGTTTCAATAATACTTATTTTGTTGAGTAACAATTATACTGGTAAGAATGTGTGAACTTGAGTTGTAGATATAGGTGAATCAACTGATATGTCATATGTGTGTCAGGATTTCCAAACTCTAAAGTTTATGGTAGGTGCTCTGTCAAAAAAAAAGTTGCAAGTCTCATATGCTGGTAGAAAATCTGGCAATGTAGCTTTTGTGCAGACCCTATGTCCCTATCCACAGAAATTGTTGAAATTAAAATATGTGAAATTATATCATAGAAAGATAACCTTACATCAGTATTAAGGTCTGAAATATTATCGACATCAAAAAATAATGCACCAGGTATGTGTTCCTCCTGAGGTAATATTAATAACAAAGTTATGAGCTTTTGTACATAAATAAAAGATATTAATATTCTTTTGGTTACCTAATAAGACGTTAGTATGGAATAAGGAGATTTTTAGGCACCAGTAGATACTCCCATTTTCGTTGAGGAATATCCACATTATTTCTAATTATTGGATTGTGACAAAAGGAGGGAAATGGAAAGGTACTCTGGGTTCGACTTCTACAAGAAATCTTGAGCAGACACATTTGGTGCTGACAAAACTTTTTCAATTCCAGGGTTACCAGAAATTCTGTGGTTTTTGGACAGATAAAAGCATGTCCAGAAAAGCTTTTCTAAAAGCAAACCAAGAATATAAAAAAAAAGAACAATAATAGAACATTAATTTGACAAGATGCTGAACCTTATATTCTTGAAATGGATCTCTATTTTCAAATGGCATATACCAAGAAGCATCCAATACCTAATTTAACAACAAACACAAACAGACAGAATGAGAGAGATAAATCATTACAACATAATTTAATTGACATCAAAATTGTTATCATGAAAAAAAAAGGCTGGTCAAATTAAATAGCTGATATGATTCTCTGATCTTAGGTTATAATTGTGGGTAGAGGGTTGACTATTAGAATAGTTCCACCGGCGAGCTCCTTTCCTCGCCGTGGTTCTGACCTAACAGATACAAGAGAGAGAGAGACTTGGAGAAGAAGACTACTTGTTTATTTCTTTTATGTCTTTTCTATTACATAAGGACCACTAATATAGTTGTTGCCTAACAATCAATCTAATCTCTCCTGATATATTTCCTAATTCAACAAACTTAAACCTGGAAATAATCTAATATGGAAATAATAAAGATAGCCTAAATCTATTATTTTCTTGTATCTATATCATTTCCCCCTTCCTTGAAAAGCAGCTTGTCCTCAAGCTGAAATGTATGTCAGGTTGGGGGGGGGCAGCGAGCAGATCAGGTGGTTTAGGTAGGAGCGATGTAGTGCGTGCCGGTTGGACAAATGGTGGTTGCTCTGGTGGACGTGGCAACAAGCCAGAGCCCAACAAAATCTGGTAATGCCGTACAGAGGCACGTGCCGAATTAACCACTATCTCTAAGGAGACTGGGCTTTGAATCTCCACATTTAACTGGAGTATTTCAGATAGCCCAGACAAAAATAATCTAATCTCATGTGTTGGTGTAAGTTGCTCCATGCTACGCATGACCCGGTAGAAGTCCTCGGTGTACTCCTCAACGGACCCGTTGAAGAGCGAAAACTCCACACGGTGGTAACTTGGGGGCATAACACCAACACCAACGCTGCTAGGACCCTTGTCGCCTGCAGCCGTCGACTCAGAAGTGCCATCAGGATGATGATACGTGAGTCCAACTTAGCCACATAGGCCTGAATGGCTGCTATTTTCTGGTCTTGTTCATCTTGACGTTTGAGCAAAACTGCCAACATATTCTTGATTTCCTTGAGGTCAGAAGCTCCAGGAACAGCGGCCATGGAATCTGATACCAAATTGATATGATTCTCTGATCTTAGGTTATAATTGTGGGTAGAGGGTTGACTATTAGAATAGTTCCACCGGCGAGCTCCTTTCCTCGCCGTGGTTCTGACCTAACAGATACAAGAGAGAGAGAGACTTGGAGAAGAAGACTACTTGTTTATTTCTTTTATGTCTTTTCTATTACATAAGGACCACTAATATAGTTGTTGCCTAACAATCAATCTAATCTCTCCTGATATATTTCCTAATTCAACAAACTTAAACCTGGAAATAATCTAATATGGAAATAATAAAGATAGCCTAAATCTATTATTTTCTTGTATCTATATCAATAGCACCTGGAGAAGTAAATTGTGATGAAATATCTAACAAGTAACAACTACAGGAGTCATACAGGTTGTTTTAGTAAATTTGAAACACATGGTGATAATATTCTACTAACTTAAAAAAAAAAAAGTGAAAACTTCATAGAAGTCACTTCAGTAATATCTTAAGTAAATTTTAGTACTGACAAAAATTCTGGATCAATTACAGCATATTAAGCACAGTAGGGGTAAGCAACCAAAGAGAAACATGTACTTACCTTTATTTCAGGATTTTCCAAGTTCTGATGCAACCACTCAACAGATACAACTGCATCATTTCGATCCATCAGCTGATTACAAGCAAGTGCCAAACTGCAGTAAAAGATTTATAATAAAGGGCCTAAATCGCAGATTCTGGTACTGGATTCGTGAACAATTTGTACATGTGCAAACCAGCATTTTCTGTTCAAAGAGAACAGATGAGGCTTTGCAAAATCAAAGCTCAATTGAGGTTTAATTGTCCAGTAAGAGTTAAGTAAAGGATCGATCTGACAATTATTTTCCATTAAATCAACATGACTCAAAAGCCATGTATTAATTATTTGTTCCCACAGGCCACAGCTAGTATCAAAAGTTGACAACTGCACTAGAAATACTAATCTGTCAAGGCATAGTTCAACGTAATTTTAGTTCAATACCAGATGCTACTGGTTAGTACACTCAAAACTTGGAATCCATTTAGAAACAGAGAAGATTACCAACAGTCTAACCTAGTAACTGGTAGACTGGTAGTAGAGCTCACTAAATGGGATTCTTAATGAGGCTCTCTTTGATTGCTGGTGAAACCCACTACGCCATGAACTATAAATTGGGGAATTTTGATTGCCTATAACAGGGAATTTGGATTTGGTAAAGTACTTTCAAAGGAAATAATCCAAGCGCATCAATCAAACTCATTCACTAAATTCTAAAACTTTTCTGGCCGTATGATAACCTAAATTACCTAATGCTCTTACTTCGTCTAAAAGGAAGTTGATTTGTAAAGGTAAATTAGAAATAATAGCGAGAAGAATGATTAAAACTTGCCTTGAGACTTGAGAGTAGTTAGCTGGAGTGGCTCAAAGAGGTGCTTAAGCTGAGATAAAGAAATGGCTTCTCTTTTTGTGGTGGATTTTTATAATAAGACAAATTCGAATACCCTCTAAGATTTTCTATGGCAGTAATATTTGTCTGTTCGCCTTCCCACCAAGACCAAATGTGCCATGCAGATCCAGACGGTCTGATCCAGATCGGACGGGGCATGTTGAGTCCTGCTTGGTTTTGTCTAATGTCACTTTAATGTGATTTTAAGAAAATTTCTAAACCACAATCTTAGATGGGCACTGACATCAGCTCCGAACGGTGTCTGTCTGGGATCTTATGTGGAATTTTCTGCGTGGCGAAGGTGCAGCGTATAAATTGGGTCGAGACATGGGTGACAAGTGTCATGTGCGCATGAGCCGGTTTTCATAAGGTCTGCCCTATCTTCTCAGTTGTCCAACAATAGTTCAGACAATCAGACTTCAGACCATTTGAGCATGGTGCTTTTTCCTTGATGTAATATCTCGCTGTCAAAATGTAATATCTCGCTGTAATTAATTTTATTTTAGAAAACAGTAGCAAGGACTTCTTAGCCGTTAGTATTTCCATTACTTTATTTATTGAAGAAGAGAAACATCTCATATTGGAGACAAAATTCTCACATATCCAATTTATTAATTGTCTTCATGGAAAACTTTAATGGTATTTCAATCATCTAATTTGACATTGAGATGTCACGGACTATAGAAGCACGTGCATTGATATTTTGCACAAAAGCAAAACTAATATTTTACTGTAACATATTACATTTTACGTAAATCTTGAACAATTTTTGCATTGAAGTCCATAAAAAATAAGTTTAAAGTTTAAAGGCATGCACCTCGTATAAAATTTGTTCACATTTACACAATGCAAAAGCCCCTTAAACCCACCTCTAAATCTAAGAAAAGATCAACTGTGTTTAGTTGGAAGATTACATGATTATTATTTTTTTTTTTTGTCAAAAGCGCTATTAAAGTATAGATCCCTCTACAAGGAGCTGATTCATGATTTCCTTATTCTAATTTTCTCCTCACAAGTCCTTTGAAGAAATCAAAGCTGCAATGCTCAAAAGAAACAAAACCAACTTTGTTAAGCATGCCACACTGTAAGGATCTATAGCAGACTTTCTTATGGATTGTCAAATTTATCCATTGTGAACAGATCCCACACAGTAAACGTCTACTTTTTACAGTGTACAATACATTTCGGGCATAAGATACTTTGTTTGGTATTATGGTCAGCATTTTTGGTAAATTTTTTGTTTATTTCATAGTACTTCAATGGCTTTTTCAAGTAACCGTCAGGCGTCAGCCCTTATTGGGAAATGGGTAATTTATGTATTTGAATTATAACAAACAGGGGGTGTATAGCACGTCATATACAGAAAGTTATATAATTATCCAGATTGTATTCTAAGGGGGCATTTGGCATGCACGAGATTAGGTAATTTTAGGTAAGTAACCTAATTTGTTAACCTACAATTGCCAAACGAATTTGAGGTCAACAAGGTTAGTACTAATGTTATAACTAATATTTACTAACTTCATCTCAAACACTAATCCCAAAAGTACTAACCTTAATCCCTAACCCCACTAACTTGTGGTGTTGCCAAATGCCCCCTAATAGTTCAAAGAATTATGAGCAAATAATTAGACTATTACCTATTTCCATCAGGATTCAATTCATAAGAGTTCTTTTGCTCGTCAGTGGCCAATAAATAGCCAGATGATGTCAACCCCTGTGTGCACAAGACAATTCATTGAAACAAACAATTAGGAAATGATTAGCAATCATGTCAATTTTTTTAAATTGCATAACAATTCTACACTGAGGGAAGTATGTGAAATTAGGGTTGGTTACTAAAAAATTAGAATTATTGCATGACTGAGGCTGCATTGCATAAGCGAGAAGTAATTAAAGCAACCTGGGTGAATTTTGAATAACTTCATTTTACATTTGTTTTTCAGTTGCAAATTCATTAATATATTTAGAATAAAAAAAAATTAAAATTTTCTTTATACTTGTAGTAGTCTGCAGTTCTGGACAAGGAAACAAGGAAATGACCTTTGGTTTCCTCACAGATCATATAGGCACCACGAAAAAGCACACTTCCACAGAAACAGTCTGGAACTGTAGTAATCCTGTGATTCTGCCCCAAACTAACCCCAATGCTAATTTAAAACAGCCTAGAACTGTATAAATGCTACCACTCTGTCCCCTAAAAGACTGCTAATATACAACCATTGGTATTTTGTGTAAGAAAAATGCAACCATTATTATTATTCTGTGTACACGAATTAAAAATCTTACTTGTATCATAATTGAGATTATGGGACTTTTCATATACATTTTATTGGATCTGTGGGGTGTGGACGTGGTCCAAAGGTTAATTTTGAAATATAACTCACTTTGATTGTGACTTCAGATTGTATAGATCTCCCGTCAATCTTTTCTTCTATAACCACCTTTTGGCCACTGCATACCCCAAAAGAGATTAAAGAAAAGAGGAAAAAAGTAAAGAATTTTGTACAAGAAATCAAAATATAAATATATATGGTGGCCAAAAGCATTGGATCATCCTACAACATAAAGCAGCAGCTCAATATCTGATAGTAAGCATCATAGTGTCATCTTTCAATATGATACCAATATAATATATGTGCCCCCCACTTGAATAAATATAAGTTTCTAATTCTCTTTTATTATTTTTAATTTGAATTTAACTTATAGTACAATATTATAATCATAATAATTATTGGTTTGCAAGTTATTTTAGCTCCAGGGGAAATAAACACGCGTTGATCTTATCTCAATATTATAGCATCTAGGTACAGGGTCTTATGTGTGTAAGAACCAGCACCAAGCTATCATAATTACACTGCAAAAAATTCAAAAGTACTATAACAATTGTTGACATATTCTATATTATCACAAATATATGGCCTTATAATTTCAAGCTCTAAACATAACAGATTTAAGTAATATCATGAACCAAAAATGTGAAAAAAGGGTACCTGTGAAGCCATGTTTTGCAATAAAGGTCTTCCAAAACATTGAATCCTGGAAGAAACAGGATGCTAGAGAATTAGAGCATATTTAGATGCCAATACAATAGTAACACAAATTGAGTACATAATCAATCACAATTCATATACTAGACATATAAAGTCATTATTATTCACAATTAACTCCTATTTTACAATGGCCAAAAAAAGAAAAATTACTATACAGTAGTATCAGTGACACATGACTGATATTACTAAAGTTGAGAGAGAGAGAGAGAGAGAGAGATGTTGCCTTCATTTAAGAAAATGTCAAAAAGTTCTTCAAATTTATTGAAAAAGGAGGCAAGAATCTCTTCTCTTGTTAGCTTGCTGCAATTTGGTCTCATTTTCTCAAGTACAGCATTTAAACATGTTGTAGGCTTCTCATTATCCACATTTAACCCAACACCTAGGTGCAAACAAAAAAAAACTGCAGTTGTAAAACTAAAGAATATACCATGCAATAATACAACACTAAACAAATACAGCACAAGAGAATTTTTAACCTGACTATCCTTGATTTTAGAAAACACCCTAATGAAAGGCTGGTTAGCAAAAAATCACAAGCACAAATTTAAGATTTCTGTCCCATGAACATAACTGTATGTGACTATGTGAGATCACTTTTCCTGGAGAAAAAGCAACAAAGACTGCTTTGACACAGGTTGACACAACTTTTTACCACATGTGATCAGGATCCAAATCTGGTGATTCTATTATATCGAGGAGACGAGGACCTTTTAGGCTGAGTTCTTCAACAAGTAGGAGTAGATGGGTTGAAAAGTGGCAACAGAAAAATCAACATTTAAAGAAGCATGCTCAACATCAATACTTATATGGTCTGGTTTCAGTAGAGCAGGTAGCACCATCTTGAAACTAGTAGAGAACCATACTTCTGCTGTTTCTTTTTATCTTATACACTTTTCTTTTTAAATTAATCCATGTTATAGATACCACTGCAGATGTAGAGGTTGTTTTCTTTGTTTTGCTTTTGTAAAACTTTTGCTTCTGATAAAAAAGTAATCCATGTTTAATCAAGATATTCAATTTAAATGTATGTACCAGCAGAAACATTGAAAAACTTGGATTGGTATGAAGAGGTACAGAGAATGCCTCCTACTTTAAGCCCTTCTAAGTACAGATCATTGGGCCATTTTATTCTTACATCTAGTTGTGGTAAACCCTGAAAGAGAAAAAAAAAATATTATAAAGAAAAGCTTTTTAAAATTACCAACATTTCCAGTACTTAAGAAGTTTACCAAAATCTAGGGGTATTCAGAAACAACAGAAAAATTGTAGAAAGAAGTAATCAGCCCAACTATATGAACCACAGGAAATGCTCAATGCACCCAAGCAGAAAGCAGAAAATATCTCAAATGTTGTCCGATTTGATTGAAAGATGAAACAAATGCCCCTTCAATTCTTTCTTCATGAAAACAGAAAAAAGGAGGGCAAATGTTTTACCTTCATGTAATGGTAAATTCAGCATTTAAAATTTAATAGTGCCTAGTGGTGTACTACCAAATCAATCAAGGATTATGGTGATATTCTACATTCAAAACTTATGCACCTTATCTTGCCATAATTGTTTGATTGCCTTAGTAACAGCAAGAGAGACAACATATTGCAGCAGAGGAAGCTTCCTTCCATCTTCCATTTGTAGTGTAAAAGAGAAGAGTAGGCAGCCCAATGGCGAGTCCCAGACATTTTTTGACCGGCCTTTAGAAAAAAAAATATTTCCAGATTTTTAACAGCCATACTTACAAACATTGCTTTTTCTAACCAAACCAGAATCAGTGGGTTTTCAGACAACACGAGGACCAAATAATTTCAGTTGGCTCTAAAGTAAAGTACTAATGGCCCATTCTAAGTTGATATTATTATCAAATGAAGGGAGAAGGTGCTCATATTTTCTGAAACCCAGTTGTAGGATGTTCGCAATTTTATTCTTTATTTTCATATACTCAAATACACTCATACTACAAATGCTGCTGAACAAAAGGCAGATTTTAAAAAGTATCAGTGGCAGTTATGAGGAGAACATTTAATGCATTGGAGTTAAAAGTTAAAATATTAAAATTAGAAAATTATGAGTTAAACCAAACCTCTTCCTTTGAATTGGATGTCTGTAATACACACAGTACCAAGGGGTAGCTCATGAAAATTCCTACAGAAAGAATCAAATTATAAATAGGAGCAAAGACTAATTGCATAGAGCACGGCAAATGACATGTCTTGACCCACAATCAGTATGTAAAATTCAAACACAGTATTTACAAAATGTGTTCTGAATTCAAATACAGTATCGTCAAACTATTAATTCCAATAGCTGCAAACATTGACACACAAAGGTTACTCAACAAACCAGACCATCAAAATTGAATTCATCATCAAGCACATCACTTAGTGGGATTTTGCTTTCAATAAAGCGCAACTGGTAGAAAGCCTGAAGCCATGAACCAAATTTCATATAAATATTTACTACAAGCAACAATTACGATAAAACAGAAAAGAATAATCTTTCTCACTTGGAAACGAGATCATGGGTAGAAGAAAGCCTCGGCGACCAGAGAAGCAACCTCCCGAACCTTGTCGCCGCAAGGGAATCCATGTACAACCCAACTCCAAAATTCACCTGACAATCGGGCCCCACATCAGAGCCCAGTTGCACCTTCACTTCCTTCTCCTCTTCTGACATCTTCAGAGCATCGTTGGTGTTCTCGAATTTGAGCTTGAGAGACTGTGCGAGCTTCAGCTCCTCGGTGGATTTGGCAAAGAGGACCAAGAGAGTGGAGCCCATGGCTTTGATGTGACTCCGGCGTCGACGGAGGTGTATAAAAGCGGCGACTGTTGCGGCGGTAACGGCGGCGGCGAAGGGGTGGATTCGAACGGCGAGTGGCATGCGGTCTTCTGACGGAGTTCTCTATGTTGCTGTTATTAATATAATCTCTACTACTATTTATAAAAGTTTACTATTTATAAAAGTTTAGCTATGGATGTAAACAATTTGTTACTCTATACAATTTGTTACTATTTATAAAAGTTTAGCTATGAATGTTTACGATGGATACAAATTTATAAACTTTTCATTTTTAATAGAAAGAAATTTTTTACTGAGTTAATTGTGTACATATCAAAATTGAAATAAAATTATTGTCGAATTGATTGTACACTGTTTTGAAAAAGAAAAAAAAACATGACACATATAAAAAAATTTCATTAAAATAATATAATTACTTTTTTATCTTAGAAATAAAATACATATGTAATTTACTCATCCATTTGGGTGACTCAAAACGATCCGAGTTAAAATAGACGAACCAGATTGTCTCTGCTTGGATTTGTAGGAATTTTTTTATTGTTGAATCTAATCCGTCCATTTGAGATCCGGAGAAAGGAGTTCTCTTCTTTGGGTGTGAATAATAAAAATGGTGAAGGCAAAGTGTTTTTGTTTACCAAAATGTTTCTTTTTTTTTATTCCGAAAAGCTAGATAGCGTCGTAGCGACTATCAAACAGTTGTTTACCAAAATGTTAGTTTGTGTTTATGTTTTTCAAAAAAAAAAAAAAAAAAAGTTTGTGTTTATTATGGCGATTGGCGATGTGTAACAGTAACACTAGTCAGAGCAGGACGTTTGAGTCGTTGATGCTCTGTGCACTGTTTTATGGGTTGAATGCAGCCGTGTGTTTTTTTGGAATTAACATTTCTTTGAATTCTTTCCCATATTTATTTTTTGCTTATTTTTTGTTGCCAGTGACCGAGTGACGTGGTCTATTCATTTTATTGACTGAGTGCAAACGATGAAGGGTGAGTTTGGCAAACTTAAGGTTAGTAGGGTTAGTGGTGTAAGTTTAGTATTTTTTGGGATTAGAGGGGTAGAATGGTGAGGGTAGTGATTTGATGGAGTTAGTTCTAATTTAAGGTTAGTGAATGTTGTTTGGCGCGGTATGTTGAGGTTAGTATTTTGAGTTTAGCAACTATAAATTATAAAAAATAAACCATTATTAATTATTATTATCATTATGATAGTAACTATTATTAAATATCGTTATTATTATAATTTTATAATTATTATTAATTACTAATTACTATTACTATAACTATTATCAATTATTAATTATTACATATATTATTTATTTTTAATTATTAATTACTTTAATTATTATTATATTACTTGTTAACTATTATTAATTGGTAATTATGATTAATTATTAGTTACTAATTATTATTATTAATTATTATAAATATTACCATAATTATTAATTAATATTATTATTTATTTTAAATTATTAATCATTAATTATTTTAATTATTATGATATTAACTATTAATCTATTATTAATTATTAATTACATATTATTATTATTCCACATTAATTATAAATAAATAATTAATATTACATTAACTATTTATAAATATTACCATAATTATTAATTAATATTTTTATTTATTTTGAATTATTAATTACTTATTATTATCAATTATTAGTTACTAATTATTATTAATCACCATTAATTATTAATTAATAATTAATATAACAATAACAATTATTAGTTATTTTTTTATTATTAATTATTAATTACTTTAATTATTTTTATATTAACTATTATTAATTTTTAGTTACTAATTATTAATTAATAATTAATATAACAATAACTATTATTAATTATTATAAATATTGCCATAAGTATAAATTAATATTATTATTTATTTTGAATTATTAATTATTAGTTACTAATTATTATTAATCACCATTAATTATTAATTAATAATTAATATAACAATAACCATTATTAATTATTATAAATATTACCATAATTATTAATTAATATTATTATTTATTTTAAATTATTAATTTTTAATTACTAATTATTATTAATTATTAGTTTCTAATTATTAGTAATCATCTTTAATTAATAATTAATATAACAATAACTATTATTAATTATTATAAATATTATCATAATTATTCATTAATATTATTATTTATTTTGAATTATTAATTATTAATTATTAATTACTTTAATTATTAATATATTAAGTATTATTTTATTATTAATACTAATTATTATTAGTCATCATTAAAAAATTGAAAGCAACTACTTTAATATTTTCTCTCTCCATGTTAATGTAAGGGAAAAATTCTAACTCACTATTTTGCATGGTTAGAAGATTAAACATTGGTTAGTCCCTAACCTTTCTAACCACAACTCATTTGATAAACTAATGTTAGGAAAGTTTAGTCACTAACTAAGGTTAGGACTAAACTCAATGGTGCCAAACGCACCCGAAGCCTTCAGTTATTTGAGTTTGAAATATATCTTCGCGCTGACTTGTTCAGCCTTGATAATAAACAAAAAGAAAGAAAAAAGAATCGGAATTACTTAATGCATTTATTTTTTCCTATTTTTCGAAAAAGTTTGTCAGTGATTCCCTCATAATTTCAAAGATTCTATCATTCTCTCATCCCCATTGTTTATCTTCTCATCGCTCTACAACTGCCGTTACCTTTCTCATCATATCTCTTCAATCTCTCTCACCCAATATGTACCCATTTTTTTTTCCCTCCCCTTTCACATCCCTCAACTCCTCTATGCTTACAAATTAGGATGTATACAGACTAGTAACTAGAACAATTAGATATATTAATTAGAATAATTACTTATATTAACTAGAACAATTAACTATATTAACTAGAACTAGAACAATTACTTATGTTAACTATAACAATTAGTATTCTTAATTAGAACAATTACTTATATTAACTAAAATATATATCCCGTATATTGTTAGAGTTATGTCCTAGAAGCCAATCTTATTTAGGCTACTTCTATAGTTTATGTTATTGGTGATTTCAGATCATTTGTTCTTTGATTTAATCGTTGACAGTTCATTCAGGTTGAGGATCTGAATTATAGATCACTGTTATTCATTTAGTAGTAAATGACAACGATAAATCTAAAAGTCCATAATCTTGATAATTAACAGAGAACATTAGTTATCAATAAGATTAGTATGCAAATTAAGTGATGATTAAGTTCTATAAATCATAGGTTAAGAGTAACCAACTTAATTGCATATGTATATGTTATAGAACATAGTACAGGACTGGACCCCACGAAATAAATATATGGATTGTGTTACGTGTCATTATTTATTTCGTTATGATTTTGGTTCTAAGTTTGAGATGATTATCTTTTCCACATGATGATAGATGCTATAAATCATGTCTACCGCTGATTCCTGATAAAGGCTGCTATACGGACTTGATTTAAGTATTCTTGAATTGTGCGGGGAAAAGCTAATTATCAAGAAAACCGTATGTCCCTCATTAATTCACTTAGTGAGTGACGATATCTGTTTGGGCCCCTTGATGGAGATAGATTGTTTGCTAGCAACTGATACAATTATCTCTAGATCAAGAAACGTATAATCTGCAAGAATGACACGTTCCTATCTTGGATTATACGATGATATCGTGTGACATAAGAATCAAAATAGAGAAACATAATTGTTCTCTTATGCAGGATTGAAATTTTGTAGCTGTACACTATTTATGCGAATTGGGAATCATAACGTGTTGCTAGATACCGCTTATGATTATTGGAATTAAATAGTGATTTAATTCCATGTCCAACATAGCATAAATCCTCAAAGGGTCACACAAAATTGGTATTTAATCATATATGCATTATTTATTTATTTGCAATAATGTGTATTGCAAAATATGATAGATTGATTAATTAATTAAATAGCGTTATGGACCGTTATAATTAATTAAGTCAAATAGATCATATAGAAATAAATTAATGCATTGTCTAATCTCTAAATAATTATTATTAAGTTAATAATTATTTATAAACAACACACTTAATTTAATTAAGTTATTTGGGCTTTAATTTATTGGTAAATTAAATGTCCAAATTAAATAGCATTGAGTGGGCCTTTAATTAATAGAATTAAAGGGACCAAATGGAGATGGCCTAGTGGGCCAAAGGAGCCCACTAGGAGGCCGGCCACAAGAGGTAGGTGGGAGTGGCACACTTGTAAATTGTGTGAACTCCTATCTAGGGTTAAGAGGCTATATAAGGCACCATATGGTGGCTCCTTGAGCTCTCTTCTCTCTCCCTCTCTCTAGCCGCCACCTTGCCCCCCCTTTGAGGTGAGCCGCCCCCCTCTCATCTCCACTCAAGCTCATGTGTTGAGCACCCCTTTCTCCCACAAATCGATTTGGTTCTTTGGTTGAAGAAAGGGAACGCTTGGGATTAGACTCGTTCTTCTCTTCGCTAGCACGAATTGAGAAGAACTTGGTTAATACCATAGTGGACTCGAGACGCCGCGAATAGGAGGTGTTTGGAGAGCACGCCACCGACACCAAATCCAAGGATTCGAGCCTCTTGGTTGCTATACCAAGAGAGGTACAAATCCTTCCTTTCTCTTGTGTCAAATCGGCTTTTGTACTAGATCCGTTTTGTGCTTTGTTTTCTTGGCTTAATTAGTTGGTAATTAGCATAAAAATGAAAATTAGCACACTTTCTAACATATATGTAGGTGGGAACAGAGGAAGGGGTCAGATTTATCATTTATCCTGACGGTAGCAAGTAACGGTGACAGTAAATAAGAAAAAAGAGGAAGAAAATATCTCAGAGTGTTTCAAACATTGTACTGATCTTTGTTATATTTCTTTAGGTAGCGATGTGTTATATATATATATATATATATATATATATATATATATAGAGAGAGAGAGAGAGAGAGAGAGAGAATGGCTAATGTGCCACAGATGGCACATAGGGTCCCGTGTCACAGAGTCATTTTTCGAGATCCAAAATTCAAATTTTCAATCCAAACCGTTCAAGTTATTCATCATATTAAAATACCTTTAGAGACCAAATTTTACATTTTTTCAATTTTTTTTGCTTTTTATTATGATATTTTTAGAAAATATTATAATTGGAGTATTTTAGACCCTCCAATTTGAACACATCAAAATAAATAGCAAAAAAAAATAAAAAAATGTAAAATTTGGTCTCCAATGGAATTTCAATATGGTGATCAATTTGAACGATTTGGATTGACCGATTGAATTTTGGATCTTAAAAAAAGATTCAAGAAAGACACTTGTGGCATTGCCATCTGTGGCGTACGGATAAAATACACTCTGGTGTACGGATCGTCCTCGTACACCAGAGTCGTTTTTGAAATCCAAAAATCAAACGGTCGATCTGAACCGTTCAACTTGTTCTCCATATTGAAAAACTTTCGGAGACCAAATTTTATATTTTTTTCGAATTTTTTTGCTATATATTATGATATTTTCAAATTGGAGGGCCTGAAATACTCCAATTGTAGTGTTTTTTGAAAATATCATAATATATAGCAAAAAAAATCGAAAAATGGTAAAATTTGGTCTCCGAGAGTTTTTCAATATGGAGAATAACTTGAACGGTTCGGATCGACTGTTTGATTTTTGGATTTCATAAACGACTCTGGTGTACGGGAGACGATCCATACACCAGAGTGTATTTTATCAATCCACTATATATATATATATATATATATATATAGAGATTGGCTAAAGTATACTCCAGCATACGAATCAAACCCGTATGCTAGAGTCGTTTCTGAAAATTTAAAATTCAAACAGTTGATCCAAACCGTTCAAGTTGTTCTCCATGTAAAAATATCCTTCAAGACTAAATTTTATATTTTTTCGAATTTTTTTGCTATATATTATGCTATTTTCAAATTGAAGGGCCAGAAATACTCCTTTACAACTCTTTTACAATGTTTTTTTAAAATAGCATAATATATAGTAAAAAAATTCGAAAAAATATAAATTTTAGTTTCCTAGGAGATTTCAATATGGAGAACAATTTGAAAGCTTCGGATCGACTGTATGCATTTTAGATTGTGAGAAACGACTCCAGCATACGGGCTATCTATATGCTGGAGTATACTTTAGCCAATCTATATATATATATTGAAATATCCCGGTTAAATCCCGTCAGATATCAATTTTGAAAATTCAAATAACTGGTTCAAATCGTCAAATATGATCCCATATTGAAATATCCTTGCCAACTAATTTTTCCATTTTTTTAAAATTTTTAAGTATTTTTTTTAAATTTTAGAAAATTGTTAATCTAATTTGTTCTGAACCCTACAAAAACTGCTATTTTTAAAAATCCGAAAAAAAAACTTAAAAATTTCAAAAAAAAAATGAAAAAATTAGTCGGCCAGGAGATTTCAATATGGAGATCATATTTGACGGTTTGGATCGGTCATTTGAACTTTCAATATTGAGATCTGACGGGATTTAATCGGGACTCCGGTCAAAGCGCTTTGATTGAATCCTTCCTCTTTCTCTCTCTCTCTCTATATATATATACTCCAGCATACGGATCAAACCCGTATGCTAGAGTCGTTTCTCAAAATCTAAAATTCAAACAATTGATCCAAACCGTTCAAGTTGTTCTCCATGTAAAAATATCCTTCAAGTCCAAATTTTATATTTTTTTGAATTTTTTGCTATATATTATGATATTTTCAAATCGAAGGGTCAGAAATACTCATTTACAGTGTTTTTTAAAATAGCATAATATATAGCAAAAAAAAATGAAAAAAATATAAATTTTGGTTTCCTAAGAGATTTCAATATGGAGAACAATTTGAAAGGTTCGGATCGACTGTTAGATTTTGAGAAACGACTCCAGCATACGGACTATCTGTATGCTGGAGTATATTTTAGCCAATCTATATATAGAGAGAGAGGATTGCTAAAATGCTATGCATAGCACGGATGACCTTCGTGCTACGGATTCGTTCTTGCATTTCATGCTTAAAACAACCGATCCAAACCGTTCATTGTTTTCTGCATATTGAAATCTTATTAGAAACAAAAAATTTTATATTTTTTTGAATTTTTTTACTATTTTTCTTAGATTTTTGAAAATCACTGTTATTGAAGGGTCTAGAATTTATTTGACTATGTATTTTAAAAAATCTAAGAAAAATAGGAAAAAAAATTAATTTCTAATGAGATTTCAATATGAAGAAGATAATGAACGATTTGGATCGGTTGTTTGAAGCATGAAATGCAAGAACGAATCCGTAGCACGAAGGTCATCCGTGCTATGCATAGCATTTTAGCAATCCTCTCTCTCTCTCTATATATATATATCAAATTTTGTTTTCTGTTCTGTTTTCGTGTGACAAATTTTGTTAAAAGTAACTTGGTAAAAATAAAATTACACCTTTCTGAGAAAAATGATATGCTGATTAGCAAACTTCCGGTTGCTTGTATATAAGCCTTCCACTGTGTTTGCATATGAGAAACCAGTACGCAGGGGTGAATCCAAAAATATAATGTTTGCTAACTTAAGCATATCCGATATAGTTTATGCAATTTACAACAGAGTTGTATGTATGACATAAAAAAAATGTTTTATTAGCAATTGAATTGCATTTTTGTTCTCTTATTTGTGTTATATATAGTGGCTTGAGGAGCACCTAGAATTTTCAGCTCAAACCCATTATACATAGTTGGCTATTCTTATTCTGGTATAACTGTACTAGTTACTGGCTTACTGCCTTGGAAATCACACATGATAATTTCTAAAATAAATTTGACCATTAATTTTCCGGCACTTAAAATTGTATCGTCGAGAGCGTGCCTTTTAGAGGTAACTAAGTCTAATACTTTCTTATAATAGCCAACTGTTCTAAATTAATATTTCCGATTGTTCTAGTTAATATATCTAATTGTTATAGTTAATATACTAATTGTTGTGTTTAATATGATAATTTTTTTGCTAAAAAATATTAATTGTCCTGTATTAATAGTAAATAATTGTTCCAATATTTAACGTAATTGTTCTAATTTTTATTATGTATGGTTCGAGTTTTGAATACATATTGTTCAATAAAGCATGTGGATATTCCATTACCAAATTTCCTCTACTGTAGGTTTTTATTTTGTACCGAAACAGAAGGGAGGGAGGGGGAGGGGGAGGAGCGAAAGAGAGAAAGAGAGAGAGGAGATGATTCCTAGGGATGATGAGCGAATAATTAAGAGATTAATTTATTTTCTCTCATTAATGAAACATCATCCTCATTAATGATCTGAGGAGATGATGATGAGAAATATTAAAGATGATACTTATCAGTCCTGAAAAAGAATATCACAAGATTTAGCTTTATTTGATTATAGAATAAAGTTATTATATCATAAAGATAATTGAAAATTTATTACTGTCATATTAGTTTTTTCATCGCTTGCCTCAGTTGCATGGAGCAAAATTACAGATGACAGATTGATTGACATTTGTCATTTTATCAACAAATTTGCTTGTGAAACATTGAGTGTCTGGCCTTGTCAATTGTCATGTAAGAGTTGGGCTTTAATGAAGGCCTATCAGACCTCGGCCTATAACCTATTGAGACATTTTGGGTTAAATTGTTAGAGTCAACTGTAATTGTTAATTGAAAAAATTATATATCCTCAATAAGTAATGAACAGTGCGAGACTTTGTCTTTTGTTGACCATTATATGTGTTTATTGGTGTGGTGGGTTATTTTCTATTCAATTAAACTTTTCCTTCGTCTGTTCCGTAGGACCTACAAGAATGTATGCCTTAGACGAGCTGTATGAGAAGGGCGGGTTTCTATTTATTATTTGGGAGATCCTGTTTCCCTTCTATTTTCCTACGCCGTGCCTTCTTTTTTCTTTGCAATGATCTCACTATATCTTTTGGTTTATGCAATGCATGTACACTTGGTCTATATGCAATGTGGTGTTGATTAAGTGGGTTTTCTATGCAAAACCTATATGTATCCATTCTAATGACTGTAAGTCGATTTTTATTATTAATTTGATCTGCCACATATCTTGCCCCAGAGTCTCCTCCTCAGGGTTACCTATTACTACTCTTCTACTTAATGAACATGTTCTTGCCATTATTTTTCATGACTATAAACTATTTTCCACTCATATTTAAGCCAGTGGGTCTTCCCATATATTGTAATCATTTGAAGGAAAAATGCGCTGGTCCTATGCACAGAGGATATGATGTGCCTCTTGCTCTTTAGTCATCCCCTGTTTCTTCGGTCAGTGAGTTAAAAAAAAAAAACTAAGGTGGGTCCCAGCACATAAGAAATATGTACTCAAAAGTCTTTCTAGCACAGAGAAAATGTGTACTCAAGGGTGTGTTTGGATTGTTGGAAGAAAGAAGAAGAAGAAGGAAGAAGAAGAAAAAAAATTATAAACAATTCAAACTCTTCACAAAATTACACACTTCCCAATACTTCTTCCCACTTCTTCCCTTCTTCCCTTCTTCCCACGCCCATCCAAACACACCCCAAGAGTCTTAATTACGCATCATAGTGTAACTTGGAAATTTTTTTTTTTGAGAAATATTTACTTTTATTGCGTTTATTTATATGGTTGAAATTATTAAAATTGTGGTGCACTTGCAAAATTGAGGGTTTATATAAATTATTAAATTTCCAACTGCACGTTAGTGCTTCTCTGTTTTTTGCTTTGATGAATAAAGTGGCCTCTAGACCTAAAATACTGAAGTTCTCACAGGATGCTATTGGTATTTACATTCACAGTTAAATCCATGATATTTTCTATTTTCCTCGTCATATTTATACTTTGTTACATGATTTCTTTTTTTTTTCGTCTTAAGAAATTTCAACTTCACAGTCTTAAGTAATCATTTTCAAACTTGTAAAGCGCTAGCATCTTTTGGTCAATACCATTTGCTGAAATTTCTTTTTTTTTTTTTTTGGTTGATTCTAAAGCTAGAAACTTCATATTGTATTTATCAAATTTATGTCATACACAGAAGTTCGGATTGCGGCGGAGCCGCAAATAGAAAATCTACTGTTAATGAAAAGTTCAATACAAGAGCAGGAAGCCAAGGAACTCGATAACCAATTTGGCAGACAAAATTATTATTCCCTGTACGAATTTTATGCTTGATTAAAAATTTAAAATGTAGAATTATAGTATAACATTAAGTTGAGTTATCATTTAAAAGGGAAAAAAATCATAAGAATACTAAAATAAAAGCGCTGTTAAGTAAAATTATCTTTTACTCGTTTACGAAGGCTCTAAGAAGTATCTTACTCAGATACAAACATATAACAAATGCCAAAAACTGCAATCTAAAACATATCAAAATATAACATTAAGTTGAATATCACTGACAAGCGCTCTTTAGTATCTTACTCGTTTTGGAAGTCTCTACGAAGTTGCTTGTCAGTTTCTTTCACCTGCAGTATAATTTCCACAAAATTCCCAATATATATACACAAATACTATTTTTAGGCCTAAAAAGCAACCTTTCATACTAAAGGTTCAGATTTATTATTTTTTGAACGCTGGGTTCACCGGCAGATTTTCATTATAAAAATATATAACAATTAATAACAGGAAAACTAAATCCACATAATAATAGTTGTGCAGCTCGGATAAAAACCTGATAAGATATAACACAATTGTACTACACAACAATTGCAATCCGGAATTGCTCGCACATAATATTGGAAGATGATAAGAAGTGTTGGTCTTAGTCTTGACTCTGGAAATTAATTTCAACAAAGAATGGGGAAAAAAGAAAAAAAAACCTCGAGAACAGACAAGTGGCGAGCGACAGCCCACAGAAGTCTCTGTGTGGGGCCCAGTGACCCAGTAAGTTCGGCTTGCTGCTCATACACGCGTTTCCAATCAAGTGAGAGCGACGGGTTATTATAACGGTATCAATGACGCTCCGTTATTTGCTTTAATGCCTTTTAAATTATAATCTTGCGACTTAATTTTTTGATCTGATGCACTTTAATTTGGATAGATCTTAATTAATGTTCTTGCTCGTGTCAAGTGTCAACAAAGAGAGAAGTCGCACTCGGATGGATTTAGGTCGTAGCAAGCTGGACTTATCTGATGGAACATCTGGTCGTCTTTTACCAACTATATTTCAGATAAAAAAATGAATTTACAATAATTGTTGGCAGAAAAGCCGTTTATGATATGTACAATATTAGAACACAGTCAAAACTAAGATCGATTTAGGTCAAAATGTAATCGTAGCTTCAAACTCTAGGCTTTTAGAGACGGTCGACATTGAAAAGTCGAAAATTACTTTTTTTTTATTTTACGTTGAAAAAAAAACTGTTACTTCTAATTTCTTTGATTTAAAATTTCACCTTCCGAAGATATTCAATAGGATTTGTTAGAGCCAAATTTAGTGTATGTATATATAGCTGCTTTTGACCGCGCGTAAAGTAAAAGTAACTTTTTTAAGATTTAAGTACTTCAATACATCAGTTGTTTAATGTTATTTTATCTATTACATCAATTCTTACTTTGCGATGTTGCTGTTTTTTTTATTCATGTTAGTCACCACTAAATAATTGACCTAACTTTTAAGGAGGATTACTTACAAATTAAGCTGCCCTATGTGGACAATTTTGAAGCTCTTTAATTAATTTCGCGGAATGTCATTGCTCTTCTGGCAGGAGACTTTCTCTGTTCTATGCAGCAACTGTCACAATTAATGTGCAAATACGACGGGTGGGGCAAATAAAATTCTAAGATGCATGGGACTGAACTGTCAAAGAACAATTAGTTCAACAATTAATAATTAAAAAAAAATGAGAGCTATTTTGGCACCACAACTTGCAGTAACGTCAGAGAAGATCCAAACCGTATATTAAGACACTAGATAGGAAGCTTCTGAGAAACGTCTTAGAAGGAAGGAAAATAAATAAAAAAGTTGAAACCTGCCGTGTCTCGCGCAATTTTATTTGCTGAATAGCTGGAATGGTTCTAGAAGGATGCATGTGGCCGGTTCATTATTAATTACGACGAATTTTTTTTAAAAAAAATAGTGATCCGAACTTCATTGATTCATCATATAAAATTTGAATTTTAAGATATTGATTGTATCAATGAAATTAAATTAAATTAAAACTATATAAATTTTGCCCAGCGTGACTTGCACGTGGGACTGTAGATAGAACAGTTTTCTCATCATGTCCGTTTGTTTTCTGTAATTGATCTGAGCCGTTGTTGCCTCTTCTAATCGCGCCCCTTCGTTATCTTTGGTTTGCCTGCCCTGCCGTCGGATTCGCTTCTCTAGATTCTTCCTCGATGCCTCCCTTTCTCTCTCCGTCGAGCCTCTTTCTGTCTCCATCTTTACTTTTTCCACGCACGCCATACCGTCTCTCGAGTCAAGGACGACAAAGCAGGCGATGTTAGGTCTCCACATGTGGGTTTCGTACTGGGTTGCAATCGTCATCTTCGCTTTTCTCCTCCTCCCTTACAATTGCGCTAGCCGCTAGGGTTTCTCTCAGATTGTTGTTCACCTCCTTTCACAAATCACACACTGATTTGAGGCTCATGATACTCCTCTCTCGCCTACGGGCGGTTCTCAAAAAAAAAAAAAATGATACTCCTCTCTCAAATGATTTGAGACTGCTAAAGCTGAGAAAATACAAAATTGCCGCCACTCTACAGTCTAGACCGCCTCGTCTCAACGATGTCAGACCTCACCTCTTCAGTTGTACGGAAATATGTCTAAGCTTTTGCTTTTTCATGTAATATTTTCCTTTTTCTCTCTTTCTTCATTTTTGTTAGAGACTTTTTCCTATTTGTTATGATTTTAGCATAGATTCTGATTTTTCTCACAGGGAAGCCAGTTAAGGCATCTCTGGTTGGTGATCTGCAAGTTGGCACTCTCTTTCAAGGTTTAACTTTTATTACTTTAGTTTTTTATTTGTCATTTGATTTATCAAGCCAGTTAAGCCTAAAGCATCGCTAGAAGCCAGTGCAATCGTTTGAACTCTTTATCACTTCAATCTAAAAGAACATATTCAAGCAAGTAGCCAACATTTATTTGATTAAAATGGAAGAAATTAGTTTACAAAATAGTATGAGTTTATACTTTCGCATTTGTGCTCATCGATTTTGTCTATTCTTCCTCAAAATTGGTGTTCTTTTTAATTAGGTTTTCTTTCAATTGAAGGGTTGAAGAGGTTTATTTTTATCCTACTTCCATTTGTTCTTTCAATATTTTTTGTGTGTTTTTTGTTTTACGTTTTTGCCTTATGTTGAAAAGCTTTTTATTTTGATTTTTTACCTGTACATGGTTTGTGTTTTTAGGTTCAAATTTGTGTACTTTTTAATTTTGCATTCTTATTCTGTCGATTCATTATAAATTAACCGATAGATTAAGTTTGTTATTTAGACTAATGATAGCTCTATTTGGTCTTCAGCAGGTGTGGAGGAGAGGACCTGATGCTATAGGCACTAAGTGTGAAAGTATGATGGATTAAGCTACAAGATAGATTACTTAGAAAAATAGGCCATGGCGGGTTGCTTCTCTTCATTTCTAACTAATGGTAAAGGAATGAACTCCTGTGTAGATTTCGTTTTTCTTTCTTCACATGTTCCCTTCCGTTTTTTACTTCATTATTACTATTTCTTAGATTGGTCTGTTGTTGGGATTAGATAGTGAAGCTCTTGAATAGTTATAATAAATATTTTAGCTCAATTTACATTATTTCTCATGGTTTGTGGAATCTCTACTGGTGGATTTTTTTGTTGTTAGAGATAGTATGTTGATAAATTGCCCCATTCTTGCACACATGGAGTGTTTGAAAAAGTGCCTCAATGATCATAATGTAACCAGTGATAACTTTTCAAGGGGCCCTTTGTCCTGTATAGCAGTATGCTCTAATTGTGTTTTTTTTTTTACTGACCAGTGATATCTTTATAATCATCTTGGTAGCATATAAGCATATACAGTCAGATGCAAATTAGTTATCAGTGATACACCATCAAACAATTTAGAAAAGTTTCAATTGTTCAGTTCTAATTTTTATTTAAGAATAAACAAGATGTTTATATTGTTTTCAAAAGGCGAGATGAATTTCTCAATATTAGTAAATAAATATGGGTTTGTAAATCCAATTTGTTAAGTATTATCTTTTTTTTTTATGTTTGTAGATGTAACTAGCAGAGATATCGCTGAGATATGAAGGCCACACCCTAATTGACGCTGTGGAAAAGAGCTCTATCAGCTATAAAATTTTGCCATCTTCTTTCTTTGCATAATTGCATGTCAAGGATAGAATGAGGTAAATGGGAGAAATTATGAATGCTTCAAGGTTAGTATCATATTTCAAGCTAATTTTGGTTAAATAGTAGAGAACCTTAATAGCACTGTTGAGACTAGCTGAAATATAAATATTTTAAACACATTAATAGGTACACTTGAGTCTTTTTCATTACATAATAGTTTGTATAATTTTGGTATATTCTAATCACATTATTGAAAGTATGTTTAGTAAGGAAAATGATTCTTTTAACCAGTTCTAACTATCTGTGCAGGAATGTAAAAAAGAACCTGCTGGCTATTATCTTTGCAGGAATGTAAAAAAGAATTAGGGGTGCTAAGCACTGGCACCACGCCAGCATATCCCTCTTCCTTGATATTTTGTCTGGTTCGCCCTAACATGCTATTACTTCTTGAGGTAATTTCTTACTTTTTTACTATATAGCTACATCTTTTACTATATAGCTACATCTTTTTTACTATATAGCTACATCTTTTATTTCACTTAATTAGGTGTAGCTATATAGTAAATTCAACGTAATTAAGTGAAATAAAAGATGTTATCAACAATGAAAGATCTTATCCAAGAACAATTATTAGTTTATGTTAGGACTACACTAATAGAATGATAAATAGTCTGGCCTTAGCCCATCAATTGGAATGGATTACTATGTCTGATCAAAATCTGATGCGATCTTGAAATATATATATTTTTTTTTATTTACTTATGTTGTGTTAATTATAATGGTGCTAATGTATGTGAAAGTCCAAAAGTAGTGTTGATGATAATCAATTTTCTTAAGTGCATCACTCATGAGCGGCTTAATTTTATTTCTTTTGCCAATATTGGTGATCAACTTACCACTCAAATTTATTTAATTATATTTATATATCTTCTTGATCAGGAAATAAAGGAAATATAGTCAAAAGAAGATGCCAACTGGTGCCAGCAAATAGTGGGGCGGTACAAACTGTACCTTTCTATTTTAGTAATTTTATCGAGATTTTTGTGTCATTTAGTGCTTCTCTTATGATCAAATAATGACAGTGTATTTTTTAAGGGTCAAATAAAATATTCAATTTAGTATGATGAATAGGTCAAGATGATCGTAGTGATTGTTGTTTCACTTAAGTAGGATAAGATATAGAATATCCTATACTGTGTAGTCAGCAGTGAAATCATAGCATGCAGATTTCTATGGCAGGTGTTGGTTTAGAAACTGTGACTCTGTGAGGTTGCACACCTAAGCTGTGATGAGTGAAATTATACCGAGACCATTGTTTTTACTAAAATTATACTGAAATTATATTGACATCATTGATTTTGTGCTCACATTTTTTGTTTGCCTTTTCGAAGAGAGATTGGAGTTTTCTCGATCTTCATTTTCTCACATCTGGTCGTTGACTAGGGCCTTCACTTCATTGTATGGCCTCTTTCTCGCCTTTATTGCTGGACTTGCTTGATGATTTTGGGGATTAAACAAGCCATTTAGGAATTCGATCGTAGTTGGTTTGTTCTCTGTCGTTCTTTGCCAAATATTACATTTTTTTTATTGAATCTACTTTGTTTCGTTGATTTGGTCTCATTTAATATATTTAGTAAGGACCAGATTCTCCAGACGTTGTCTACCAGTTTTGCTCCCTTTTTTCTTTCAATTGAGTTTATATTTTTCTTCCTCGGAGTTTAGGGTTTAGGATTTAGGGTTTTAGCCTTTTAGGGTTTTAGGGTTTAGGGTTTCAAATTAGAAAGCACAAGGAATAATAGTGGTTGAAGGAGAAGTCAATTGTGTGTTATAACGATATTAGCTATAATCATGTTAGAAGGAGAGGTACCAGTTAGCAGGGACTACCAGTGGCATCAGTCATATCTGAGCACGGCATTGACATGAGCATTGATGTGAGGTTCTTTCAGCAGGTTCAACAAGGTCCACCATAATTTCATTATTAAGTTAGTCTTCACCCCTTCGGATCCCATGTAGCAGTTTTTTAATTAGGGGTAGTGTTAATCTTAATTTTATTGTTTTTCTTTTCTCTCTTTTAGTTGAAATTAGTTTCTTTAGAGAGGAGTCTGAGGGATTAGTGTACAGGGGTATTAGATGTTTTATGTCTTGAAATCTATCTTTCTGTTGTAACTGCTATTAAGTATTAATGCATAGCCTACGGGCAGCTATTCAAAATAATAATAATAATAATAAATATGAGCTATATTTAAACTTTTGTTGTTGTTATTGTGCTTCTACCTGTGCGGCATATTTAAATGTTCATTTTCTTATGTAGAATAGAATTTCAGCACTTTATTGCCTTATGTAAAGATATCATGTTTCTTGCTTATTAAACTTTGATTATATGGTTGTAGGAAAATAAGATTTTGTCAGCTTAATGGTGTAAAACCTGACAAAAGAATTGTCCATCTCATTTTATACGAATGATGATCACAGATATATATCACTTTATATGTTTGTTCTCTGTAAACTTTGCATGGAGATTTAATATGGATAATTGCTAGAACTGCATACCTTTGAACTTCAAGATTTTACTGCTTGCTTAAACTACCTATTGCATTTGTTTGAACAATATTGCAGATGCGTTAGATCAAGTAAAGGTATAATGTTGAATTTATTGGAAATTGATTACAGTTTCAGTTTTGCCATCTCTGCCATCGCTAAATATAAAGTGAACATATACAGCAAACAAAGTGAACATATAGACCATCTAAGTGAACACATACAAACAAATAAGTTCAATGAAAATAAGTTGAATATGCATGTAAACTTCTGAACAAGTGATGATAACACTTATTTGTTTGTAAGTGTTCACTTAGATCTTCTATATGTTCATCTTATTTGCTATATATGTTCACTTTGTATTTAGCGATGGCTGGAATGGTATATTTGCCGATGACACTTATTAGTTTTTTTATTGCTTGGTTGAACTGCTAATTACGCTAATAACTGAAATGAAATCAGAACCATTAGACTTTCGAGATATATACAATTATCGATCAATATTAGATTTTTTTTCCGTAGCAATTGGTTTGGGCCGGATTTCTTATATGAATGATACTTTTATGCAATTGTGTCGTTCAAACTGCTTATATATGCGCATGTATTTATATCATCCATAATATATCCACGCTCATTAGAAATGATTTCACGGCATATTCAAATAGAAATGCATCGCGCAACGCGCGAGAATAGAACTAGTATCGATAAAATTAGCACATTGATTCAGGAATATATTGATTGTATCAATTTGTTTTCTTCTATTTATTTTTTTCATGAAACAATCGATGTGTTTTTCGACTTCAGAATTTATAAAATTAGCACATTGATTCAGGAAAAAAAAATAGAGCACTAGGTTTTAAAATTGATTTTTTTTTTTAAGAACAGTCTTTGTACATAAATAGGGTGCGTTTGGATATGTGTGGGAAGAAGGAAAGAAGGGAAGAAGTATTGGGAAGTGTGTAACTTTGTGAAGAATTTGGATTGTTTATAATTTTTTTTCTTTTTCTTCATTCTTCTTCTTCTTTCTTCCAACGATCCAAACGCACCCAAAGAGAAGCCAGAAAATTTTATTAAAATATCCAAACATATTGCAAGGTGAGAGCTAGATAGAAAACTCCAATCTAAATCTCAACCTAAACTGCCCATTACAAAAAAAGAAAAGAGCTGACAACCAAATACTAGGTATTCTTAGCACCAAACTGTGCAACACCGACACGCAATTTCGACGAACCTGGCAGTCTGGCACGTAACTAGGAAATTTCCAGGAACGTTCCTGGGGAACCAAAAAGTCAAACCTTAATACGTCAGCTCCTGGAGCCTCCAAGCTTAAATACTCCACACATCTGCGCCGATCTCTAGTCATCCAGGCAATTAGTAGTCGTACGAGAACATACCAAATCCGATTAGGCCCTCAAGGTATAGTTTTTTTTTTTTTTGGTGAGCCAAAACAACCAAACTCTATCGACAACTTCAACTCTGCAGTTTAGATTTTTTTTTTTTTAGAGAGTATGTGCGTGACTATTTTATAATTAGGAATATTTTTTTCTGTTTTTTTTTTATTAAAAAACAAGAGGAGACATGTCCGCCACTCTTCATTACTCAAAATGAAAAGCAAGGTCTAGTTAGGAATAGATTAAGATAATTACTGATCTCTCTCTCTCACCTCATCTTGTCTTCTTTTGTTTTTTCATCTCCTATCAGGAGCGAGTAACAACTCGCAGGCAGACAGTGGTGAAGCACATTCATTAAATGGGTGCAATGTCACCCGTTTAATTTTTCTAGTTATATATGTTCATTAACAACATATTTTGTATTACATAGGTATTTTTATTTATAAAAATCATATTTGACCCCATAAAATCTAAAATAATTTTATTGTTGACCCCATAAATTGTAATTTATGTAAAATATATAAGAGGAAGGTTCCGATATCACAACTTTAGAGTGCCACCAAATGTCACAACTTTATTTTTCACCAATAATTATAATTTTTAAATTTAAATGTTAAATCCAAACTGTTGATCTTGTACAACTTAACGAGCGATGCGTTTTCATGTAAATTTTATAAAATTTAGAATTGATTTGATAATTAATCAAGAGGTCAATCCATGAATATATTACAACTGTCATAATTAACAAGATTCGTTCATTTTTTAACCTCTTGATCAAATATCAAATCAACTCCAAATTTAATAAAACTTATATGAAAATGCATTGCTCGTTAAGTTGTACAAGATCAACGGTTTGGATTCAATATTTAAATTAAAAAAATTAATTTTTGATGAAAAGTAAAGTTGTGGTATTTGGTGGCACTCTAAAATTGTGGCACCAAAACATTTCTCAATATATAATTTATGTGTATAAAAATCAACAAATAAAATAGTATAATATATACTTGAACTCCATTAGTTAATATTGGTTCTGAATCCTGATTAACATGTGTATACAAAAGAAAGACAAATATGGACATACATATGTGTGTGTATATGTTAATTTCCTTTTCGTTGAATATTGAAAATGAATGTCAATGTATTAAATTTTATTTACCTTGAAAAAACAACGGTTAAAAACAGACACTATTAAAAATTAAAAGTCAAAATGAATACTTATCTGGACTTACCTCTTTTTTTTATACATGTTAGTTCTCTCTTCTCTAAACACGAGGATCTACTTACTATTAATATTATTATTGTTATTGTTGTTGCTGCTGCTCTTCTTGTGCTTCAGCGTCAGATCTCGATTTTTCAGATTGGAAGACCAATATGAATTGTTTAATGTTTACACATTAAAATCTCATTGATCAAATTTTATGATTTTAAAAAATTTTTTGATCAAATAATTTCTGATCATATCAACGATTTTTTTTTAAATATCACAAAAAAACTAGGAGATCATTAAACAACAAGGAGTTTGTAAACAATTCAACATCAGGCTGACCTGGCTCCTCATTGACCTTAAGCTCAACTTGGACTATATAAATGATATATTACTATATTAGTAATATTTAATATAATGAAGATGACAACAGAAATGAAATAACATCTCCGAGGTTATTTTAGTAATTTTTAATAAGGTTCAACATTAACAGCTCTAACTGTCACGTGGAAAAATTATCAGAATGAATTTCAGAGGTATTGGGTTTTCAAGTCCAGAAAATACATGAGTCGTCTCCAACACTCCAAATTGTAAAAGTTCTATTCAAATTTGAAATCAAACATTATAGACATTATCCATTGTAGTGTCGCATATATAGAGCATAAATCTAAGTAATAATTTAAATTGATGCAATGTTTATCGTTTATTAAAAAAACTTAGACTTTAATTTCACAACATTTAAATATATTATCGATCAATAATTAAACTTATAAAATTTGATTCGTAACTTATTAAATTTTCTAATAGCATGCCTATAAAATGTCCTATAAACAAAATTTTTCAACAATTTCTATAAATTATCACCCTTTACATTCGCTTAATCTTATAAAAACCATCCTCCGTAGTAATTATCAGCTAGCAAATTGAGTTAATATATTGTAAGCATTAAATATGCACAGACAGAAAAATAATATTAATTTGACTAAATTTTATATGCTTCAGGATCGATGAAACAAAATCAACGGTCCAAATAATTCAACCCCCTTTTTATGCTGACCAAATGAGGTCTAAATAATTCTATAATCTTTTATATTCATGTAATTGAAACTATATATATGATTTGTAAGTTTTGACTAATAACAAAAAAGTTAACGCTTATTGCATGTTTGGCACCGATTATACCAATTGGCATTGGATCCCTCGTTTTGATATTTTTCATTGCATTTATATTTGTTTTGGGAAAATTTTTTAGAAAAATTATCTTAATTGTAGGTTTCGAAATAGTTTTTAGATCAGACACATCCACATGATACACTATCTGCGTATCCTAATGCATATCGCTATACAGCGCTCAACAACGTGTATATTGAAAATGTCATATTTTAAAATATATTTAAATAATGGTTATCTTTGTAATCTCGAAAGCATTTTTCTCTTCATTTTATGTACATATATTAGCTCTAAGATTTTATGCAAATTGAATATTGTTCGATAATTCATTAAGAGCCACTAAAAATCAAAGATTAATTGAAAAAAAAAATTATTTAACTAATCTCATTATTATCTGACAGAGTGACAGACACCATATATATACGTATATGAGTTTCAAAATTTAATTTTTGCGACTTCTAAAATGTCAAGGACAAAAATAATAAAGTGATATATATTCAGCTACATCTGTAGAGATTATTTAGTAGATCTTTTTTTTTTTTGATGAAATAGTAGATCTTGTTCAATATCATAAAATAAATCACTTACGCGTTAATTATTTGATATTAAATGTTTGCAGTGTATAGCCATTCAGACGAAACAAATATATATACATACGGCCTGTCTATGTCAAAAGCAGTGTTTCTAATACCTACTGGATACCGTAAAATTTCGGTAACACCGGGAATCAAACAAAGACTGAAATGGCATTGTCTGATTAAAATAGACTAAATACCGAAAAATATCGGATTTTGACCAATGACCGGTAGGATCAATGGTTTAAATAGCGAATAACGAGTTCATAGCGGACAACCTTAAGTCATAGCGGATTGAGGATAGCGGCCATTAATTAGCGACCGCTATGGGATCATATAAATTACATACATTTTTTAGTTAAAAATTAAATATCTTATTACATTATATACATATTTTAATAATTTAATTTAATATATATAGTTCGTATATGCAGATATCATATGCAGTTCATATATGCCAAAGATATGTTCGTATTATATATCAGCAAATAAGAAATTGCATAGTTATATTTCACTAAATACCACTAGATGCATTTATATATTATTAATTTTTAATCATTTAGACACAATAAGAAATAAAACGTTAAAAATAGATATTTTTTATGTAGTATTATTGTATGCTAATAGATACCGCTATAGCGGCACTTTTATTTTAGCATCATAGCGGTCTATCAAGTCATACTGCTATAGCGGCGTTATTGCGATCATCGCAGCCCTTATTTAAATCATTGGGTAGGATATTAAAAAAAACTGATTATTTATTATTTTTTTTTTGAGCAAAATTGGTCTGAGTTTGGGCCTCTATCACATGTAGTGCATCATGCCATGCCTATTGTCTAATGAAGAGTTCTGTCTATATTTCCTTATACAATATTCTCAATTAATGTTCCATAGATTACAACAATGGCCGGTGATGAAGTGCTTCCATTCTTTGACGAGATCGATCGTGTAGCACAGGATAACCGCAATCTTGGTCGCATGCGAGATGAGCTCCGTGACCTTGGTTTAGCTCTGATGTTTTCTGGGGCATCGACCATCTTTCATGGTCTTACCACAGACAACCACCATGTCTTAAGGGGTTTCATAACTTGTATTGCCGGGCTGGGTCTTGTCGGCATGTCTTTCATGGTGCACCGGTTTCCTCGGGCTGCTGCGATGCTGTTTGCAGTGGTAAAGAACTTCATTTTGGGCTTCATTCTGTTTTAAGAAAGTTACCATAATACTGTCAGGGTCAGGGTGTGATGTACTGATGTGTGACTAATTATGAGTAGTGGTTATCATATAAAGCATGTGAATTATTTCTCGTCGTAGTCATCATGGTTGTGGTTTTTAATGGAGCGTAGAATTTGACATCTTCCACAATTTTGCTGGGCCTCAGACCCTCAGTCCGTACTATTATTGAGTTTGACAACGAAATTCTCTATTTGACACAAGCAACATTGTAGGGGACGAAGCTTCTCGCTTTGTGCCACAAATGCTGTGCTCTGTTTCCTCCTGCATATGTCTCTTTTAGTATGTTTTGCATGGCTTTCTTTTAACAATTACAATGTAGATTTGGTGCCAATTTTCATAAAATAAATATGTTCTGATTATAAAGGCAGGTGCTTGTTTGTTCGACTCGCATGTGCTTTAATTTTCTTGATGGTAGTATAACCTATAGGTTAAAATCCTTTAAACAGAAGTTCATTACAAGAGTATATGTTCATCTCCGAGGAAAAAGAACCTAGACTGCAGAAAAAGAACAATAATATGCAAATTTAAGAAAAACAAAGACACATGCGGGTGTCCACAAAAGGAGATGGCATGTACATTTATTCTCCTATTCTCTGCTGTAAAACAACTCAAGGTGGTTTGAAATACAGACATTCACGGCCAATTAGATCTTTGTTCTACATTCTTCCTTGAGCTGTCAAAAGATGAGCTTCAGTGTCATGCTTCCTTGGTACATGGTGGAAAGAGAGCTTTCTTGAAAGACCCTTTCTCCCATGTAAAATATCCTTAACTATCCTCTATGCCCTGCATGCATTGAATGAGGCAGTCGCATAGAGAGCAACATCAGTATAAGAAAGCTCATAATTTTGCTTAGACCGTTAAGTGTTGGATAAAACCTGATTCGACTGATATTGTGCTGAAACAGTCTGTTGCTGTATAATCCACATGTAATTGCGACTTTTCCCTCGACAAGACCCCAGAAGAACAGGTGTTTACTTTGTTAAAAATCAGATCAGTTCTACTTATCATGATTGCTCAGGAAAGTAGCTGGTAACACAAATTCTTTTGAATACGATTGTGTAGCCATAAACTGCACAAAACCAGAAACTGTGCCAGTAATTTGATATGACTGATAGAAAGATTTGAGGCAACCACCCGCGTGGCCCTTGAGAGTTGACAAGTGAATGGGAGATGAAAGTCTCATTCATGATGGAAGTTTCACCTATCTGCAAATTTAAAAAAGAGAGTACCATACTGGAAAAGCAGATTGCTATTGGTAAGACCTGGATGCAGATCTTCCACATTAGCAATTTAACAAGAGATGTATAATGTATAGATTTTTCCAGATTACTTTTGAAATCGGTGGTTCCTGATGGGGTTGCAATGTGAGATTCTCCATTAACGGCCAGCCTCCATATGAGTTTATCATCTGAAATGATGAGTAAGGTCGTTTGAAGATTGGTACTGACAAGAAGATCAATACGCCATGCATTAGCCCGAAAATCAAACAAATGAGCAACTGTAGTTTCAACTTTCAAACTATGGATGTCAGCATGTATGGTGTTTGATATGATCCCATCCCTGAAACCAAGGATAAACGATTGCTTTGAAGTTAGTTATATTCCCTATATCCCATACAGATATAGCATTTTCAGCAATCAGGTCTCAAACCTTTAGAATTGCAACATGATAGTTACTTACCAGAAAGTTCACACCGGAAATTATTTTGCTTTCATAGTTTGAGACCAAAGCTCATCTTGTTGAGTATGTAATTTCTGTACCAGTTTAATAAGTACGAGATCTAATCAACCAGAACCGATAAGATACCGCGTTAAAAAAGGACAAAAAAGTTAGGCAGATTATATTAGAATATTGATGAGTCACAAACAGCAATTGCTAAATCACAGAAGAAATTAATCTCAGGTGGGCACAAGTAATCTCCCTTTCTCTATGGCAAGAATAAAGAGGCCACTGATACAGAATAAAAGGTAAATTCAGCGAAATAGGATAAGTCACAAGTAACTGACCTGGACACCATCCAAAATAATGGCTGCCAGTGCTCCAGTGACCTAGATAATAGGCTTGAATCAGTTCAGTTCAAAGGTTCCTTTTCCTTTGAGATAATGCTACCCTCAAACTTACCAGAAATAGAGCATCAAACCTCTCAATCGCACAAAGATAAAGCTGGAAAACAGGCGATAGATGCCAATGAAGATGTCAATTGCAACCCTAACCTCAAAAAAAGAGACAGCAGCAAAGGAGAAAGGGGGAGTTCCAACGACAGACTCATGATGTACGGTCATTGCAAGAGAGACTCCCAACATAACCTCTACAACCATTGTACTGACATAGTCTATAAGTATCAGAAATATATGGTCTTAATATAAGTTCAAGCTCTGAACATGGTAGATTTGGAAAATATCAAGAACGATAAATGAGAAAAGGATTACCTTTGAAGCCATGTTTGCAAAAAAAAGATCTTCTAAAGCATTGAATCCTGGAAAATATCAATACAATATATAGTAAAACAAACTAAGAATATATTTAATCATAATTCATATATTTAGATATATATTGTTTTTATTTTCACAATTAGTTCTTAGTTTACAATTGACAAGTAAAAGCAATGCATGTTCAAAGGGGTAGTTCCATAATTTCTCCATTCTTTTGATCTTATAAGCATTTATTTTTAGATCAATTCATGTTTAAACAGGATATTCAATTTAAATTTCAAACCAGCAGAAAACATTAAAAACTTTGATTGATACATTGAGATACAGAGAATGCCTCCAACTTTAAGCCCTTCTAAGAACAGATCACTGGACCATTCTATTCTTACATCTAGTTGCGGTAAACCCTGAAAGAACAAAAATATAAGAAGAAGAAGAAGGCATTTTAAAAATACCAAAATTTCCAATACTTGGGAACTTGACACAAATCTAGGCTACTAAAAAACAACAGAAAAATTAGTCTTATGGGGAACTTAACTAAACTTTTAGAAAGCAAACAGGAAAAGTTACTTAAGTGGCCAGTTTAACACACATGAAGGAACAACAGAGATTTTCAATTACATCAAAAGATTCCACAGAGATCATGTATTGTTATAAATAAGTAATCAGAACAACAGCGTGACAGCAGGAAACATCCAATACACCCAGCAGAGAGCAATGTTGTCCCATTTGATTGAATGATGAAACAAATACCCCTTAAATTCTTTCTTAATGAAAGCAGAAAAAGGAGGACAATTTTGCTACCTTTATATAAAATCAAATTCAGCAGTAACAAAATTTTACAGTGCATAGTGTAGTATACCAAATCAACCAAGCATTCTGGAAATATTCAGTATTAAAACTTACCCACCTTATCTCGACATGATTGTCTGATTGCCTAAGTAACTAAAAGAGGGACAAAAGATTGCAGCAGAGGAAGCTTCCATCCAACTTCTATTACTAGCATAAGAATAGAAAAGAAAGCAGCCTAACGGCGAGTCCCAGACATTTTTCAATTGACCTTTAAGAAGAAAATAGGTTTGAACTGACCTACACATAAACATTGCTTTTGTTAGCAAAAATCTGATCCACTTATGTTATCAGACCAGGACTTAGCTTCTTTTCTTGGAGAATTCAATACTGACATTACTGGGGTATCAATTTTATTTTATCCATTAAAACAAACTCCAGAGTCCCTGAGCTTTCAAAATAATGAGACTCAAATTTTCCCATTAATTGTATTATATAATGTAGTAATGTACTAATGGGCCAATCAGTGCTTATATTATCAAATTAAAAGAAATGCATTCATATTATTTATTTTCCCAAACTGAATTGTAGGTTGTATATATTAATTCTTCTTTGTTTTCAAATACCAAAATACATTGTACTGAAAATGCTGCTGAATATATGCTTTCTTCAGAAGTATCAATGGAAGTTATCAGGAGAACATTCAATGTAATTGAGTTAAAATAGTAAAATAAAAATAATATGAGTTAAACAAAACCTCTTCCTTTGAATTGGATGTGTGTAATCCATTCTGTACACAAGGAGCAGCTCATGAAAATTCCTACAAAAAAAAATAAAAATATAAATAGGCAAAGACCATAGAAACATGTCAAGAACTACCATCAGATACAAGTCAATCTGAAATATAAACAACAGTAATTGCAAAATTGTAACAAGTCTGTTCTAAATTCAATTAAAGGTTGTTGTATGGTCATTCTGCTTGAATATCAGGTTTATTTAATTCTAAAACAAATCCATTAGCAGCAACAATAATATTTCAACCGTCCCTTTCTTTCTCTACCTCTAGCTCTTCCTTACAAATTCTTATCACCTTCTCTGCCCCTCACTCTCTATAAAAAAATCTCATTTTACCAAAGAAATCAACATCGATATCATATTAATACTATTGTCAAAGTTTTGAATTAAATAGCTGCAAATATTGACACTAAAAGGCTACTGAACAAAACCAGACCATCAAATTGAATTCAAGCACATGAATTAGTAGGAAGTGGTTTCCAATTAAACACAACTGGTAGAAACTCTGAAACAATTTTAAGAAAACAATAATATACAAAAAGAAACAATAAGTGAAACGAGATCATAGGCAATTAATTAAAAGGGCCAACGATAAAACAGAAAAGAATAATCTTTTTCAATTAATTAAAATGGGGCTGTACTTGTACATGGGTAGAAGAAAGCCTCGGCGACCAGAGAAGCAACCTCCCAAACCTTGTCGCTACAAGGGAATCCATGAACAACCCAACTCCAAAATTCAACTGACAAGCGGGCCCCACGTCAGAGTCCAGTAGTACCTTGACTTCCTTCTCCTCTTCTGACACCTTCAGAGTATCAGTACTGGTCTCGAATTTGAGCTTGAGGACCAGGAATCCAGGATGCTGGAGCATGGCAACACCAGATTTGAGTTGGATACGAACTGCGAGTGGCATGCGGATGCGGTCCGTCTGATGGAGTTCTCTACGCAGGTAGGGTCAGTACCGTATTATGCCAGTCTCTGTTATTTATCCAGTAAGAAAGAGAGTTCTCCCTTTTACTCGAGCCGTCCGATTTAAAATACACGTACGGATTGTTTATGGTGAATCTAATCTGTTCACTTGAGATCGAAAGACCACAAGAAGGGAAGTTTCTCTTCTTTGGTGTCATTGAATTTATAGAAGTGGTAATAATAATAATAATAATAATAATATAATATTATTTATAAGTTATACAAAACATAAATAATAGTTCTTAAGACAAAAGACGAAGTCAAAGTGGGTTGTTGACCCAGAACTTGGTGATCACTGACGGTACTGACCAGTTAGTTGAACCAAACCAGGTACAATAGGAATCGGACCTCTGTTCATTTACTTACGGCCTGCTCCAGATGAGGGGAATCGGAGCTAAGGAAAGGGAGAAGAATGATGTTACCTTGCTCCAATTGATATTTTTGGATGAACGAAGAAAAACAGAAGGGAATGAGTTTTTCTTATGATTTAAACCAAAGAGAAGATCAGTTACTCTCAAAATCGAGGTGTAACCAAGAGAAATGATCTATAAATTCTTCTTTCTCTTCTTTAGAATTAAAATCGAGGGACAAAATTATCTTTTTATATATTAAATGGAAAGTTACTATCATTTACTTCTTTGTATGGTTTTCCAATATGGAGCAGATGGCTATTATTTACCCGTACTACCTTAGCTTTGATTTCCTTGCCATCCCTTTTCTTACCTCTGGTTTGTGTTTCAATCGCGATTAGACACGCGAACCAGCCTATTCGGCAACCTCTCCCGTTTATACTCCCGTCTGGTTTTCAAAATATACGAAATTTAACTTAAAAAATTGACGACTAATATCATATCATTTGTATTTTTTTACCTGCTTATTACATTTTATCATGATTAATGACTAATAAGATATAAAAAAAAACTCAATTAAATAATCATAACTTTAAATTTCAATACGATTTTTTTCGTTTTTTCTAATAATTGTAAAAATATTTTAATAATTCCAGAAAAAAAAGAAAACTAAATTACTAACACAAATTGATAAAGTTGACACAATTATGCGTACTATGTCAACACAAAATTTAATCATGTTATGTCAATTTCCGTTTTGTTTCAGTGTCTCCTTCATTTCAACATGACAATACAAGACACAGTTTCAATTTTAACTTGTGTTTGCCTACGGGCCTTTGATACAATAAAATAAAATAAATTGTGTCCAACGCAACTGTATGGGACAAAAACTTTAATTTACCTCCTGTGGAATTGATTCATTCTCTAGTATAAAAAAGAAATATTACTAAATAACTCCATATATGATCGTTTATCAGAATAGCTATTAGTTATCATTAGAAGATGTGAAAACACTGAAAAGGTGTTTTTATCCTCGAAAAAAAATTCCAGATAAAAAACATGTTGATTTTTTAAAATTTTCTTACAAAAAACAATATAAATACATATGTTAATAACAATAAACTAAGCTTTTAAAATAAGTTTTTTTCGGTATGATATTCCAAAGTTGATTTAACGGTGTGACATTTTTTCAGTGAAAAAACGGCAAAAAAGCAGTGTATATGCAAACATCTGTATCAAACTCATATGTATTCTTGTGTACAGTACTACATCTGTATGGACAATTGGTGTACAATATTGTACTTAAAGAGGTATTGGTACACAATATTGAACATCTCTAAGTATTTTATTCACGATATGTACTGAATACACTATGTTCTCAATACACGATGTCTTTTGATATTCTACATGTTTAATCGGCGAAAAAACGTGAATGATGCGTTACGTTATTTTATCATTTTTTTTTTCTATGATGTTGGTATGGTTGGCTTCAAAATATAGCTATTTTCGAAAAACAACATTTTTTAAAAGCTTGCAATAAACTGATAAAATCTAGATCAACACGCTAACCTAGCTACATCAATACACTTACATGTTGTTATCTGAAGAAAGAGTAATTAATGGTCTTTGTCTCAAAGAAACACCGTTAAAGATTGCAAGTTGTTTTTATGAAGAAAGAGTAATTAATGGTCTTTGTCTCTCAGGCCGTTTGGATGGTGTGGGAAGAAGAGGAATAAGGAAAGAAGTGGGAAGAAGTATTGAGAAATATGTAATTTTGTGAAGAGTTTGAATTGTTTAATAATAAATTTATTCATATCTTCCCATCTTTTCTTATTCTCACTCTCCTTTATCTCAAATTCTCAATATTCAACTGAAAAAAAAGGGGAGAATAAACCTAAGCTCGGAGAGACGAGCAGGGACGGTTGCGGTGGCACCGTTATTTGCTTTTTCCAATTTGTGTGTGCTGCCCTTCGGTTGCGCCAGTTTGGAAAAGATCTCACTCGGTCAACGTGACCTTAGTCTTGACTATCTTTTCTTTTTTTTTTTTTGATTTTTTGAAAATTTTAGTCTTGGCTGTTATTGCATTTCTAAGAGGAAATTTTATTTTCTTGCGTGTGTACTTGCGAAAAAGAATTCCCTTACTCAGGACTCAGGAATCAGAATTCACCGCGACCGCCGGAAAGTCCGAATCCGAAACAACGAATTAAATGTGGCCTTTAGCTTCTACGAAGAGTCATCAGGATCAAAGACCTGAATTCTTTTTTTTTTTTGAGAAAAATAAGGGTCAAAGTCCTTATTTTTTATTAATAATAAAGCAACTAAAGACTTAAAAAAAATAAATTAATTAAAAAAAAAGGAAGGGGACCACCAAGCCTTAAAAAAATATGGTGATCTAATTTCAGGTCTTCAAAAAAAAAAAAAAAAATTCGTTCAAAGACCTGAAATTAGATCACCATATCATAATTACCAGAAATATGGGTTCAGTTAATTTTCCCAATGACCAACTTGGGCACGTATCAAATTTATTTTACATATTATTATTATTATTATTATTATCAGCAGCAGCAGCAGCAGTATAGGTCGGATTCCCGATTAGTGTGTGGAGTCAAACACGATTATGTTTGACACGATTATGTTGGAGTTTCGTATCGTGTTGTGTTGACACAGACTTATTTTTTAATCGTAGAGTGCTAAATAGTAAAAAGAGTCAACATAAAATGGATTCTAGCACGATACAACTAACACATCGCGTCGTGTCATGTTGAAACAAGTTTAGATGTACGCGTCGTATCGATTATTTTATTATTTTTAAAATTTAAAAATATATAAAAAAAATGAAAAGTAAAGGCAAATATGTTACGAAAAATGTAAGAATTAATCATTTGGTTGTGTTTAAAATTTTTTATTTTTTCATAAAAAATATTAATTAGATACAAAATGTATGAGACAAATGATGATAAATCATTGGAAAATTTTGTCATGAGTATAAGTTCTGAATCAGACTTTAATCTCAACCACTTATTTCCAAAAAAAAAAAAAAATTTATTAGCATTTTAGCACTCAAAAAACGTTTGCGATCAAAACCCGATTCTGAAATTCGTCCTCATGGCAGAATTTCCCTAAATAATTTGATGTAAAGTTGTAAATTGAATTTAAAATATTAATTTTGTTAAACTAATCATTGTTAATAATCAAAATTTTACGTTAATGTGTCATGTTAATTTGTATTGTCGTATTTGTGTTGTGTTGTGTGTCGAATCGTGCTATGTTGAATTGTGTCAAATATTCTAATCTCTGAATACGACACGATTATGGCACAACATGATAACACGTTTGTATCGTGTCAATTCGGTATTCGTGTCATGTAAACACGCACACATGTCCCGCAAATACAATCGTATCATGTCATTTTTCATAACACAAATTATACGTATCAAGTTTTTATATAGCCGTAATATTACCAGCATATATTTCTTAATTATTATACATAAGATTGTGATTTATGATTTGGACAATTAGGACTATGGAAAACTGAGATCTCCTTTTGATTGTGCTCTTTCTGCCTTTTCTTTGTTTGGTTGATTATTCAACTTTCAAGACACAGGACCACCAAAATTCAATAACTTCTAAAGGGGAAGGAGGATTTGGATAAGCGTACTAAGCTTTCCAGATAATTATAGAAAACATTGCTTTCAAGGATATCAATTATTCTAACTCATGCTCTGAAATTGACCTGTATATTCAGGAATAACATAACAAATATGTGGCACGTACATACTTGCTTTGACTTAGTTACTCTCACATCAAAGTATTTGAAAAATGACGTGCAACCTATTTTGTTCTTTAAAAATTAAAAATGAGGATAATTTTGTTTCAAATTCATAACAGTGCAAGACTTATTGCAAGTAGATGGTTGGCAATTGATTTTGAATGCAATACTATATTGACAATGCTATATATTCAACAATAAAAAAATATTACATTAAATATTTAAATATAAGAAATTATGACAACACAACTCGTTGTATATATATTGTTATCCGAGGAATAATTTCTATGGACAAGTGTTAATAGAAAATAATTTCTGTGGCAGTAGCGAAATGTAACTGGTAGAAAGAAGTAATATTATTGTATAAATTATACCCGCTTCACAACATTTCCCAGCGAGTCAAGGTTTGTCCTTTTGGTTTTTATTCATCGGAGCCCCTCAACTTTTGCTTATCGATGATCGATTTTGGCAGGTGGATTCCCTGTTGGGCTTTGGAAATATTCCATGGTTTTCGAAAAAAGGCCCATGGGCTGAAGACATCATCCTTTTTCGAAAATATCTTCGTTTTCTTCGTTCTAGAGTTTAGTCGTCGCGGTTGGAGTTCAATCCGTATCCGCTGCAGTTCATTTGAGAACTGCAAACGGAGTACTTTCATTATTGACTGTCCGATCAAAGATGGATGTTCACTCTTAGATCTGATACAACTCCAGCAATGGATCCACCAGCAGCAGCTACTGAGATTATCAAACAAGCCAGGCTCAGAAGCTGAAAGCAAACCCACCATGTGCTCTATTTTGGTACCTTCTTTTGAACTATGTAATCTCTACAGAAAAATAAACTATCAGTGGTCAGAAACCGAGAGCGCCTAGCTAGAAATCCTACTGCGTCGTTGAAGAATGGCATGAGCATGGAGATGACAGTGGTTATCACGACGAATATAGAGCGCCATGTTAGCCAAAAGAGGTTGAGGTTGTACGACTTGGTCGACCCCAAGGGGATGGTTATTTCTTGAGTGATGAATTCGCTCTTTGGCTAGGTTTGCAGAGTCCATTTTACAACAAATGCAAGGAGAGACTGGCAGTACACCTGTTTTTGAACAAATTTATTAGATCTATGGTGAATTATTGGCTCTCACAATAACGTCAAAAATTTTAAATATGTTTTGTTCTATTTTCATGTGTTCTCCCAATTGCTAGTAGTTCATAGATGCTCTCAAATATATTCATATAATTACTTGATATTAGTGATATGCACCAACAAGGTGAATCGTAATGGTAGCATTGGCGATATCGAGAAGCCAGAAGGGGTTATAAAACCTGAAGCCAATTAGTAGGTTTCCTGGTGCAGCATCGCCAAAGGCTGCATAGCCCATGCAACCACAGAGCATATAAAAAATGGTTGTCACCGCAACGCTTATTATGGTGGCCCTTTTCATCACTTTTGTTTCTGAAGGAGGTGGTGCCTTGATCGTATGCTGCAAATTTGAACCGAACTGTTAGTACTTTAATGTTATTTTAAAAAAAAAAATAAAAAATTTAAGAGGTGATTTGAAATGCTTGCTTGGATTTCAATGAGAATCAATGAGTATGAGTAAGCGAAGGTAATATCTCCAAAGGCTTGAAGACTCTGCCACACCTTATCCATCGGTGTGACGACTCCTACGCTTATACTTGGTGAAGCTTCCTTTGATTTTTTCATTGGCTACACACAACAAGAAAATATCACAATTAATACACCACACCATTGAATGGTAAATTGGTAACTAAACTAAAATATCATGTATTTAATAAGAAATATTTCTATTTACCTACGACTTGCACAATGCCAAGACCAAGGCCAATTGTTGAGTAGGTGAAAGACATGATGGCAGCAACAATGGAAAGCCACGAAATTTGATCCAAGTCGGGAATTTGCGAGAAAAAGATATTGACTACCCCGAACATGATTATGTAAATGTTGCTGGAAACTAGGCAAGGATCCTGTTTCCCGTGCTCATGGAAGCAATTAGATCTCTTAATTGCCCTGTTTAACAAATCAAAATTATCCACTTTCAAAAGTAAAAAGCATAAATTAATAAAGTTAGATTAATAAATACGCTGACTATTGAGTGAAACTTTTTGGCAACTAATTACTTACACCATACTGACAGATGCGGCAATTGTATATCCAATGGCAGCAGTGCAGCACCAATAATGTTTGCATATTGGAGAAAGCCACAAAAATTAACCTTGATACCATCTGCATAATAAAAACTTGAATTAGAGAAATATTCAGATAACATGTAGAGTAAAAACTAAGCAGAAAAAAGTTTGTATGATGTTGGCATACTTAGGTTGGCTTGGGCAGCATCCATATACGTATAGTTGCGCTTGCCAGTGCAAGGATCACCGGATCAGTAGCAATAGGACAGAAGTGTCCAGGTATAATATGTTCCAAAGGAGAAAAAAAGCATGACAGCCAGGCCCGCCACCCAGCCAAGCTGGCCAATGGCCCATACCAGTGACAACACACCAGACCCAATAACTACAGTTATGATGTGTGCACTTGAAGTCGATCCACACAGTCCCCAGAGACAACAATTCTCACCATGCAAATATCATTACTATGACTATGATTTGCAGTGCTTTGAAGAAAGTAATGATATTGACATGGTAAGAATTTTTGTCTCGAGGGACTGCGTGGACTTCAAGTTCACGCATCATAACAGCAGTTATTGGGTCTGGTGTGTTGTCTCTGGCATGGGCCATTGGCCAGCTTGGTTAGCTGGCGGGCCCGACTGTCATGCTTCTCTTCTCCTTTGTAAAATATATATTATACCTTGGCACTTCTGTCCTATTGCTACTGATCCGGTGATCATTGCACTGGCAAGCGCAACTATACGTATATGGATGCTGCCCAAGCCAACATAAGTATGCCAACATCATACAAACTTTTTCCTGCTTAATTAGTTTTTACTCTACATGTTATCTGAATATTTCTCTAACTCAAGTTTTTATTATGCAGATGATATCAAGGTTCAGATTTGTGGCTTTCTCCAATATGCAAACATTATTGGTGTTGCCATTGGATATACAATATTACAATGGCTGACAGATGCATGATGTAAGTAATTACTTACTCCAAAAAGTTTTACTCAACAGTCATCATAAATATGAATCTAGCTGTGTTAATTCATATTTTTTAAATTGGGTAATTTTGAGTTGTTTATCAGGGCAATTAAGAGATCTAATTGCTTCCATGAGCACAGGAAACTATATCCTTGCCTTGTTTCCAGCAACATTTACAAAATGCCATGGAAGCAAGACAAGGATCTTAAGTGTGCAGCCGGTGCGTGGTGCATGGAAACATATATACACACATGTATGTCCATATTTGTATTTCTTTAGTTTTTCATGTAGGTCATATTTTAGTTGTCTGTGGCAATCAGGCTTAAGAACCAAATTTCGAAAAGAAGAGGGGATAAGGTGACTGAGAGTAAAGAGTTATTCTGCCTGCAAAAAAATTAAAATGGAGTTCGAGTGCTATATTAATTGTTGATTTTTAGTATAAATTATAATTTATGGGTCAACAATAGAATTATTTTATATTTTACAATCAAATATGATTTTTATAAAGAAAAATACTTTTTTTTGAGGGTCATGTTGGTGAGTGTTTATAAAGAAAAATACTTATATAATACAAAATATATTATTTTAATGTACATAACTAGAAAATTAAATGAATGACATTAATTGCACTCCATTTAATGAATGTGAATTTGCCATTATTTGCCTGCGAGTTGTTACTCGATCCTGATCAGAGTTAAAAAGAAACAAAAGAAGATGACGAGGTGAGAGAGCGTAATTCTACAAAGACTTAATTCTGATCGCTACACCCAATTCTGGAGATACACAAGCTCGGTCACTCCTTAAGGTTTTTACCAGAGGTCGAACTGGTGAAGCAAAGTGTATGGGGCCGGGTTTTATCGGTTTTAAAAACCGGATGATGTCATAAAATTATTTAAAATATGAAGAAATGCATTAAAAATATAAAAATACAAAAAAATCAAACAAAAAATGTACAAGTTTTCATCCCTAACAAAAATAATTATGATCATGTCAGCATGTCATTTAACATAATCACTATTTTTCTTTTCAGGCAGAATGATACAGCAAGATGGTAAAGACTGATACAGGACATGAAGTGTCAAGATACGCACAATAGTAACACATGGCATCAACCAGGAACAAGCAACAAATGTAATAAAAATACTGTAATATGGTGTTGACTTGGTGCCAAATTAGCACAATAGTAACACATGGCATCAACCAGGAACAAGCAACAAATGTAATAAAAATACTATAATATGGTGTTAACTTGGTGCCAAATTAGCACACATCAGAATCATAAAAATCAATCATCAAATAGCATATGCACCAATAGATTCAGAAAGCAAAGGGAGTAGGCACTGTATAGACTAGTTTCAATTCAACAAAGCCACAATTAACAGGATTGTAAGCACCATCAATTTTAATTTTAATTTTCTTACATGCTTATTTATAAGATTCCTTATTTACCAGTATCTAGCTTGGGAACCAAGTGAAGGTTCCTCCTCCGTCAGATAGGATATGCTTACACTATTTTTATGATTTACTTTTCACTTATTGTTGTACTGTTTTTATGTCTAATTAATAATGTTAAGCATTTATCACAAAAAAAAATTAAAGGTCTTGTAGAGGTTTAAACTACTAATGAAATAATCAATTGAAGGTACTATCTGGTAGGGGCTTAAATTAGCGAACTACAAATCTACCTAGTAAAAGTAAAAACTCACCGATGAAGCTGCTTCATTGCAGGCCAAAAAAAATTGAAAAGAAAGAGGACTTAGCAGGAAAGGTTGCCAAAAAGAGACAGGAAGGATGAAATCATGGAAGTAGGGAAAGAAATTAGGGTAAAACTGGTAAATTCCAATATTTCTTTCCTTCTTAGTTCCTAGCGAAAATTGAAAGAAAGTAAATTTTTTTTTTCTGGAATACGAAAAGTATTTAACATAGCAAACATGGTAACAAAGAAGACAAATCAGTCAGAGACGGTACTTTAATTTTCCGATTTTTCCCCTTTATGACGGTTTTAGCCGGTTCATGACCAGCGGGTTTTAAGAGGCCTCTCCTACCGGATCCTGACCCTGTACTTGGTTTTACACAAAATTTCCGGTAACCGGTAAGGTTTTAAAAACACTGTCCTTACCACACCCATCCCCTTAGTACCTCTTTTCTTGTTCTGGAACAATCTCACAATTCAAAATAGCATTGTAAGGAACATAATCCAGTACTATGAAAAATTTAAATCGCCAACTTTAATATGCTACCTAGGGTTTGAAACTTTAACGGGACAAGGGTTAATTTGGCTATGATGCTATATAGATATGATATTTTGCCTCACTGAGATGAGAAATCATAAATTTGCCTCACCATTATATTGTTAGCGCCGCCCTGATATCATAAATCTTATCTATTCCTAATTGTGACCTTGCTTTTCATTTTGAGTAATGCAGAGTGGTGGACATGTCTCCTCTTGTTTTTAATAAAAAAAATAGAAAAAAATTCTTCCTATTTACAAAATAGTCACGCACATACGCTTTAAAAAAAATCCAAACCGCAAAGCTGAAGTTGTCGATAGAGTTTGGTTATTTTTTTTGGGCTCACAAAAAGAGAGAAAAAAAAACTATACCTTGAGGCCTAATCGGATTTGCTATGTTCTTGTATGACTACTGATTGCCTGGCTTAATTGAAAGCTGACGAACGCTACTTGCGTAGTTGCGTTGTTTTAGTTCAAAAAAGAGTTAAGCTTGAAGCTGAGTAGAGATCGACACAGATGTGTGGAGTATTTAAGCTTGAAGCTACGTATTAAGGTTTGACATTTCGGTTCCACCGTGAACGTTCGTGGAAATTTACTGGTTACCTGCGCCCAACCAATTCAGTCGGACTGCCAGGTTCGTTGAAATTGCTTGTTGGTGTTGCAGCTAAGAAACACTAGTAATTGGTTGTAACTTGTGGGCTCTTTTCTTTTTGTAATGGGTGGTTTAGGTTGAGATTTGGATTGTAGTTTTGGGAATTTTTGTTTAAGAAATAAAAAAATAATTAGAAATTTAGGGTTTGGACTGTTACATTAAATTGTTAAAGTGGTCTAACACATGCTGCTATTTCAATTGGCGGCCAGACTTTGCCACCTGACAGCACATGCGACACGCCACGTGGATTTGCAGCTTGAACTAACGAAGCTGATACTTAAAATGGCGGCCTGTTGGATTTCTTACCTGACTCGACTCAACTCATATGAATATTGTAACTTGTTTGGAACTTTGGATGTATATTTCAAGCAAAAATTCCGGAGTTTTTTTATCGGATTTGCTTTCCGTCATCTTTCCTCTTTTATCATCCCCATCATCCCTTGACAGTTATTAACGCGTTTTTTTTTTTTTTTTGAACGAGGGAATGAGGAGAGGATGAGCGAATTTTTTTTTTTTGGATGAGGGGATGAAGAGGGAGGGATGAGCGAAACAGAGAGGAGGGAGGGACGAGCGACACAGAGAGGGATGAGCGAAGAGGGAGGGACGAGCGACACGGAGAGGGATGAGCGAAGAGGGGGAGCGACACGGAGAGGGATGAGCGAAGAGGGGGAGCGACACAGACACAGAGGAAGGGAACGACACAGAGGAGATGCATAACAGTTCTAGTTAATATGCATAACAGTTCTAATAATATATGTAACAGTTCTACTTAATATATATAAAGGTTCTAGTTATATACATAATAGTTCTACTTAACTAGAACCTTTATATATAGGGGCAATTTTTTTATGCCACTGCAAAAATATAAAATTTATGATATGCCATCACTATATGAGTAATTATTTTTATGCCACTATAAAATAATAAGAATTAGTTTTATGCCATCCATTAACTAAAATTACTATCGTACCCTTTTGAATATGCCACTATAAAATATTAAATTTCGAAATATGCCATTACAATTAAAGTAATCGATTTTATACCACTACAAAATAGAAAAAAATTGTTTTATGCCACTATAAAATAATAAAAATCAACTTTATGCCAGTTTTTCCATAAAAATTTATTCTACAATATAGAAATCTTAAAACATGCGTAATATATATAGTGGCTTCCTGTGGATGATAAACATCAATGTTGTGAGTTAATATGCAATGATGTGCTTGGACATTTTTCACTAGTAAAGTTACCTAATCTTTCTAATAGATCAGCCATGTTTGTGTGCTAATTATAACAGATTGTCTCCGAACATTACTCTTGAATGAAATAAAATAAACGTCTAATAATGTGACTCTGATTAGTCAAATGCAAATGACAATTATAAAGTACCTCATAAGAAATGAGCAGAGTGGGGCGGCTTAATAAAGCCAGAGTATAATTTCTGTTGCTATATTGAGAACAATAATGCCACTTTTTTAAATAAACAAAATTAGAGTAAAAAGTATGAAAAAACAATAAATATGAGATGCACAAAGTATCAGTGCTCAGAATGTCAGAAAAGCTTCCCTTAGTAAATAAACCAAAGAAGTATTGCATTTGTTATAAATTAATGATAAACTATATTAATTCACCACTAAAGAAAAAATGAAATAAAAACATAATATTTGAATATCACTTTAGAACTCTCTGTGTTCTAAAATAATTAATCAACTATGTATATTTTTTTAGCCCTACATTATCATTGGACCGTCACTACAGTTGGATTGTTGCCTTGCATTACTGATCTTGGAGGCCTTGGCCTTGATGTAGTTGTCGATTTCCTACAATAAAATTGTATAAATAGTTGAATGAAAAAAAAAATATAAGAAGTAAGAAACAGTTGGTACAGCTGTAGAGAATTCCATTGCATACCAATTTTACCAAATAAAAAAAATCATATGATATCTTATGTTTGTAAATTAGCCTTAATCCATAATCCGAAGCTATTTCAGTCAGGCAACATTCAAGGTGCCAAGAATGCCATGGGTATCGACAATCGAGGTATCAAGCCATTATTGATTCATATATTTTTGGCTTAATACATAATTATACACACATTTCTCTGATATGGTACATTTTTTAATCAAATTAATCATAGTCAGAGCCAGTATTCTGAATTGATGGTTTCTCTCACAACAGTACCTAACCTATGCGGCCAATCTACCCCAACTTAACCAATTGATGGTAAAAGGAAATTTTAGGATTCACCTTGCCATGGAGTTCGAGATTAAGAGGAGATGGATGAACAACAAGAAACGACGGGACATCAGTAGGGTTTAGGTGCGGCCGGCAAACAACGACTCCACGACCAGGGATAATCTTCGCGAATCACCCCCTTCTACACCTGTAGGGAGGCGATGTTTTATCCCCTTTCCGTAGGTTTCATATAACCTAATTAATCAATTTAGTAATAAGGGTATTTTGGGATTATTTAAATTTACTGACAAATTTTAAAATGACTAATATAGAAGTTATTATAATTTGGAAAGAATTAGTGGCATAAAATAAATTTTGTCAATTACATGGTGGTATATTTATAATTAGTCATCTAAGGATGGCAAATTAGAAATTGATAAGTTTGATGATGGCATAAAACGAATTCTCTCTTATATATATTAAGTAGAACTGTTATGTATATAACTAGTTATTGCATCGCGCTTCGCGCGATGTATGATCAATCTAAGATGATTGTATTATTGATTCATGTTTGTTGTTTTTCGATTTATAATTATTAGACTATTTTTTTTCCCTGGTTTTGTGATGGGTGGCGAGATTCTGTAAGTTATGGAATGGATGAAATATTTTTTTTTTTGCTGGTTATTAGGTGTAGTCTTTATTAGGTGTATGGAAGAATCTTGATTTGTAAGTGCCGAAACTTGCAGAAACTTGCGGTGTTTGTACGTTGTGTTATTGTGTTTTTGTAAGGGTCTCAAGAAAAACAAAGAATTTCAAACACTGAGCATAGACACAAATATATAGATATACACGTAGAAAGTTGCATATCTCGATACATAGCAGTCTAATTCATAAAACTACTAAGACATCATAGGAGTTCAACTGTGTGCACTGGCGATGGATGTTATTCTTAGATACAATCGATCCTGTGCAGTTGAAATCCTATAACTTGATCCATTAACGATCATCAAAAGCATAATTGTTCTTAACAAAAGAAGTCTTTTTTTTAATCTATTTGAACCTACAAAAGTACAAAAGCTAGAAAACACCGATCTATTTATTGGCAAGGACGAAATTATAAGGAATCGTCTCAAATAGATTTGTGGCTGTCAAGCTGTAGGTGCAAAATAGGTTGTGCTTGGTTATCAGTCTACGATCCTAAACATCATGGCTGCAATCAAAGGAAGTTGATTATTAGTTGCAATATATTGCCGTAGTAAAATTGACGGTAGCATTTAATACCTGGATGGGTTTTTTTCAGTGTTGTTCCTATCCTGAATATCTGAGAATTTTTTTTTGTTCCTTCTGCAACAAACGTGGAAAATCAAATAGCTAACATTCAGTCCAAAGAATAGCAATGCTGTAAAAAAAAAACACTACTGGCAGGAAAAACCAATTCCTCTCCCACCGATTGACAGAAAGGGAAAAACCTTGACCATCAATATGATATAAAAACAGGCCCAAAGGTAAACAAAACTCCTTGAACGCAACGCAGTAGACCAACAAAGAAACATAAGAACACAACACCATAAGAAGAACAATCTGTGCAGAAGAAAGTAAGAAAACACAAAAACATACCAACACCAGCACCAGCACCAGCCAGAAGAAACCTGGAAAACCAAAGAAGAAACAACATTGTCATAAGCATTGAACTGAGCACATCCCAAATAAGAGGCAAATAAAGAGAATAGCAGTAATCAGGTCAGACCAAAATCCTAACATCTAAGCTGAAAAACAACATATGGCTCAACAAAGATCTGGCATTGTTGAAACCGAAAAACAACAACGCTCCAAAAAAGAGCACCACCCACAGTAAGACTATATTTCTCTACCATCCAGCCACAGAAAAGGGAAAACCTAGACCCAAAAAAAAAATAATAAAGGCTCTGTTTGGATGGCTTCTTCCCGGAATAAGGAATAAGGAATAACCACTTTTTACTAATAAATTTATTTCTAACCATCCAAACTCTTCACAAAAGTTACACACTTCCCAAAAAATTTACCCCTTCCCAATAAATTTCTTCCCTTCTTCCTTCTTCCTACCTTATTCTCAACGCATCCAAACAGAGCCAAAAAGGAGAAATATCTGAGAGCGAAAAGGGGAAAAAAAAGGCGGTAAACCCTACACGACTCACCGGAGGAAGGAAGAGATCAATAGAGCACCGCGGAAGGAAAATCAAGCCAAACAAACCCTCCTCACAGCAACAGTCCCATCGAGAGGCTCCTAGGGACTCCATAAGCCACAACAGAGACAGCCGTACACCTCCGAATGACCGCAAAAGTACAAAGAAGACATGGCTCGCTGGATAAAAGAGGCGATCGGGATCAGGTATGGCCAGAAAAATCAAGAGATATAGCAACGAAAGACGAAAGTAGTGCATAGAACACACAGGACAGTGTGAATGCATACAATCAGACGTAGAGCGACGAAAGCAGCAAAGCCAAAGAAGAAGAGATAATGGACACGAAGGGAGGAGATCACATCCATCCGCGCAGAGAGAAAAATAGACGGTCCAGATAATTGAACAGTAGAAACATGGATTGAAATTGAAGTATTTTAGATCTGTAAATGGTAAGAATGCAAACTCACCTCCCATCAATCTTCAATGGAAGCACTGACTTTGGAATTACTTACCGAAGAATTATCTTTTATAACCACCTTAACGAACTGATATTGACACATTTCTCATTCAAAGCTCATTGAAGATATTCTTTCATCTAAACTAAAAATTGAAATGAAACAAAATTCTTCTAATAGATTCCAGAGTTGGAAAATATCGATTCATTAAAAAACCAAATAAGAAAAAAGGAAGAAGACGAATTTTCCTAGATCTGTCCTCATTAAACGATAAATTATTAATCCTGAACTAATTTAGCACTTTTTATCAGCGAACACGTAAAGTTCGTGAAGCATGCAATACTTATCAGCAATTTACAGTGAGAGAAGGCAACAATTTACTGATGATTAATACAAAGCATAATGATTGACTGGCAGAAAAAAATGAATCAATGAAAGTAATAAAATCGAATACCTTTGCATAGGCAACTGGCGCGTTAAACTACTTCGTCGCCAGCAAACAAACGGTGTTGATAGTTGGCAATCTTGGCTGAAAATTGAAACAAACTTCACCTGATTAGAAAAACACATGATACAAGCTAGAAGAAAATTCCTTTTGTCAGTTAATTTTTGAAGAGATAAATGACTTGAACTTCAGGATCAGAATAATGCAGAAATTAACTCAATAATCCCCTAATCAGTTAATTAACTTAAGAGAAATGAAAAAAATATCCAGAAGAATTGCATTTAGTCTATGAAATGGAAAAAAAATCCAACAGCTTGATAAGGAAAAGCACCTTCCAATTGTGAAAAAGAACAACGATCATGATGCTTCTGAAACAGCCCACATATCCTAAGTTGTGGAACTTAACTAAAACTAAACAAAAAGGAACATACAATCAAATATTAGTAGGCAGTAGCACAAAATCATCTCACTTAGTATCAACGAACCTGTAAGTCCGCTGATATGCTATAATTTAGCCAATTTAGCTAATAAAAAAAAAACACAGAAACTGACCAATCAAAGCACCCATTAATATTTAACACAATAATTTTTTTCGCTAAATAAGCTAAAGAGGCATAACAACTTAGAGAGAGAGGTGACCTGTTAGGGATCTCCTTAGGCTGAGATCGGAATAGAGAGGGATCTCCTTAGGCTCAGATTGTTCAAATCTACAGCGCGTGATCGGAATAGAGAGACAACGACACCGATCGAGCTTTTCAAGCCCAACCTCTCCTCGCTCCGCTACCTGTCTGAGATTTTCCTTGCTCAGCCGATGATGCGCCGAGAGCAGAAAACCCTAGATACAGCGAAGAGAGAGGCAACAGCTCGAGATGTGTGCGGAGTCTGGACGAACCTTCGCGAGAGAGAGAAAAGGGAACCGACAGCTTTAGTGCAGAGAGCTTAGGATCAACCATCACGCTCATTCTGTTTTGACGGTACAGCCAGCGTGAAGACGAAGAAGAAATAGAAGAAAGAAGAAAGAAGCACCACGGAGCAGATGAAGAGAGGAGGGTAGAAAATTTGTGTACTAAACTTTAGCGGAGACGGACGAAAGAGATGAGATCCATCCGCGCAGAGGGAGAAATGGACGGTCCAGATAATTGAACAGTAATGGCTGGTTTGAAATTGAAGTATTTATAACTAGAACCTTTATATATATTAAGTAGAACTGTTATGTATATAACTAGAACCTTTATATATATTAAGCAGAACTATTATATATATAAGTAGAACATTTATATATATAAGTAGAACTTTTACATATATTAAGTAGAACTGTTATGTATTAAGTAAAACTGTTATGTATTAAGAAGAACTTTTATATTCTGTGTTCGTTCCCTCCCCTGTGTCACTGTCTCCCTCCCCTCTGTGAGACGTTGATTTCTCAAATCTATTTCGCTCATCCCGCCCTCCCTCATCCCCTTATCTAAAAAAGAAAAAACACGTTATCATTCCCTCATCCTCACCCCTTCTTTTTTTTTCGGAATGCAATTAATCTAATTAGTGGGAGGATGATGTGGATGATAAAATTTGGGGATGATGGTTATCAGTTCCGGTTTTTTATCTCACCTTGTAACCTTGTTTGGATGTGTATTTTTTATTTTTTATGAAATTTCCTGGCCTCTCTTTATTTTCGGAGACTGTTCTCTATTATATATTTTTTTTCATGAATCAATGTAATAATTTTATAAATTCAGAAGTCGAAAATCACATCGATTGTTTCTTTGATACAATCAATATTTTAAAATACAAATTTTATATGATGAATCAATGAAATTCGAATCACTAATTTTTTTTAAAAAAACTTCGTTGTAATTATTAATGATCAAGTATCAAATAAACTTCAAAATTTATAAAATTTATATGAAAATACATCGCTCGTTGTATTGAATTATAAGATCAACTGTTTGTATTTGAAGTTTGAATTTTATATTTTGAAAAAATAATCAAAACGTGAGTTTTGGAACATTTGGGTTCACGACCAAACATTGCCAATATACGGTTTGGATCTTCTCTTACGTTACTTCAAGCTTGTGGTGCCAAAAAATGGCTCTCATTTTTTTTTAAAATTATTGTTGAACAAATTTTTCTTTGACAGTTCAGTCTATGGATCTTCGGATTTTATTTACCCCATGTGTAGTATTTGTACATCAATATCTGGCACATTAATTGTGACAGAAGTTTAAAAAAAAAAACATTAATTGTGAGAGATGCTGCATAGAACACGAGTCTCCCACCAAGATGAGCAATGACATTCTGTACTGGAAACATTAGATCGCTATCCGATCCGCAAAATTAATTAAAGAGCTTCAAAATTGTCCACATAGGGCAGCTTAATTTGTAAGTAATCCTCCTTAAAAGTTATGTCAATCATTTAGTGGTGACTAACACGAATAAAAAAAAAGAGAAAATTTGTTTTATGCCACTATCAAATTTCTCAATTTCTAATATGCCATCCTTAGATGATTAATTAAAAATATGCCACCATTAAATTATCAAAATTAGTTTTATGCCACTAATTCTTTCCAAATTATATTAAATTCTATATTTGTCATTCTAAAAGCTGTCAGCATATTTTAAAAATTCCAAACTACCCTTCTTATTAAGTCATTTTAGTTAGGTTAGGAAAATTACATAAAAGGAAAAAATAAATTGTGCCTTTCATCCACGTACGTAATATTCCCATAAAATGTTTTATTTCCTGTTGTTTCTAATAGAGGCAGCTTAACCAAGGTTTAGCGGAAGCAAATGAGGTTTTGGACCGGTTTGGTATGAACTATCCTAACACAATTCAATTGGTACTCAATACAAACAAGCACACAAGCAATTCAAGTATAGCAAGATAATAAAGAGAAAAAGAGAGAGAGAAATTGAACACTCGGTATGATTACGGAGTTCCGACCCGCTAGGAATAGCTAGCCTTAGTCGTACGTCTCCGGGAGTTCCGCTACCATGAAAGGGCGCGCTCCGTTCAATTCCAACAAGAACGGGACTACAACTTCGAACCGATTCACCTCGTCACAAGGACACTCGAGGCGGATTGACCTAACTCGAATGACACAACGGCCTCAAAGGAGAAGAGCTCTCAACCTATTCCAACCTACACCTAGCGACAATGTCGGGGCGGTGGTGTTTGAGGCTACTAAATCTCTTAAGATGGTCTAGCTATGGAAAGCTCAAGTGGGAGAGTATCCCTATGCTCAAAGGCTCAATTCTGGTCTAATTTTGCAAAGCAAAGCTCTCTAACTCATTGGTTGGAGAGAGAACAAGGGGTGGATATATATAGGGCTCGAAATGAGCAGTTCCCCAGCAAAAACTGGCCACAACATTGTACAACGCTGAATAGTGTTATACAACGCTGGAATATGACCGTTGTAAAAACTAATGGCTAGTTAATATAGCCGTTAATCTGTCAGAGCGTTGTGCAACGCTATATGCCATTGCACAACGAAGGAGTGAACAGCCAAAGGAGAGCTTCGACAATTCCGTTGGAAATTGTCAGAGCGTTGCTTGCCACTGAATGGCGTTACACAACGTTAAAGGAAGACAAAAAGGAACAACTCTGACAGATTCAACAGAGCATTGTACAACTCTATATACCGTCACACAACGCTAACGTTACCCAACGCTAAGAGACGTTGGCTAACGTTACCCGCAACTTTGCATGTAAAAACAACTGTTTACATGGGTTTTACATGGGACAGCGCTGTCTGAACATCGATGCAGCACTGTCTGAACAACACAACTAACTTGGAATTTTTGTGACGTTGTGCAACGCTATATGGCGTTGCACGATGGTACTCAGGAAAATTTCCAAGTTTTTAACTGTGGCATTGTACAACACTACTGAGCGTTGTACAACGTTGTGACTCAGCGTTGCCTAACTCTATATAGCGTTGTGCAACGTTGATTCACAAAAGTCAGCTGTTCTAGTTTTGAAAACTCAGCGTTGTGTGCCACTATCTAGCGTTGTACGACGCTAGGTCACCGAAAACATGATTTTGCTGGTTTATTGAGCTTTTCGCTATCTAGACCATTTCAAGGATAAACAATGACTAAAGTATAACTTCTATCCTAGTCTAAACTAGCCTACAAGCTCTCCAAAGACTTGATCTTGATCTTGCCTAAAGTTTTTATCCAAGTCTTCATAATTTGCATCTTCTTCCTATAAAACTCAAAGAAGATTGTTAAATGCCAAATGATATTATTTTGTAATCGACAAACATAGAGACGTTTAGTACAACATTTTCCTTATTGCTTTTATAGTAAATTAGTATAGTTTGATATTTTCGGAGCAAATGTAATATTTTTTTTTTGGTATATGTGCGAGGGAACTTCTGATAGTCACTCAATTAGATTAATGTTGTGTTTTAAACATATTATATGTAAAATTCAAATCCAAAAATTATCCCATATAATATCATCCCATTTAAATATTGACATATTTTGAAATTTAAATATTTTATAGTGACATTTTCAAAAGGGCATGATGGTCATTTTAATTGACGGATGGCATAAAACTAATTTTTAATGTTTTATAGTGGCATAAAAATAATTAATCATTGAGTGATGGTATATTACAAATTTTAAATTTTTACAGTTGCATAAACAAAATTGCCCAAAAAAAAAAAAACAAACAAAAACAACATCACAAAGTAAGAATTGATGTAATAGATAAAATAACATTAAACAACTGGTGTATATTGAAGTACTTAAATCTTAAAAAAATTACTTTTACTTTACGCACGGTAAAAAGCAGCTATATATATATATACACTATTCGGCTCTAACAAATTCTACTGAATATCGTCGGAAGGTGAAATTTTAAATCAAATAAATTAGAAGTAAAATTGTTTTCAACATAAAATAAAAAAAATGTAATTTTCGACTTTTCAATGTCGACCGTCTTTCTAAAAGCCTAGAGTTTGAAGCTACGATTATATTTTGACCTAAATCCATCATAGTTTTGACTGTGTTCTATTATTGTAGTTTTGACTGTGTTCTATTTTTTTCGTTTGTCTGAAAAATAGTTGGTAAAAAACTACCAGATGTGAGATGTTCCATCAGATAAGTCCAGCTTGCTACGACCTAAATCCAACACAAGTACAACGTTATCCGTGTATAGGCCTGCCGACGGTATACCGTCCTCCGTGTTCCGTGTACGTTCCGTCCAAACGGAACGAGTGGCGGAACAGATTTCGGTATTCGTTTTTTAAACGGAACGGTAAACGGAAAGGATTTCGGCATACGTTGGTATGAAATACAGTGTAAATTGAGTCGTTCCGCTACGTTCCGTCCATTCCGTTGCAAACGGAACGAATAACGAATCGTTTCAGTGCATACCGTTTCTGGAACGAAACGGCAAACGGAATGGCCTATTCCGTTGCCGTTTCGAACGTTAACCAGGTCTATCCGTGTAGGCCCAAATCCGAGTGCGACTTCTCTTTTGTAGCTTCTCAGAAAATTGGGATTAGTTGATACTTGGCACAAGCAAGAACATTAATTAAGATCTATCCAAATTAGGGTGCGTTTGGTGAACAAAGAGTTAGTGCGAATTTAAAATTAATGAAACTAACCAACTAACTTCAATTCACCAAAAATGAATTGAGGTTAGCACTAATTTTGTGCTAACCCACTAACTCACCCAAGAGAGGTGGGTTAGCGGTTTCACCATGATAAGGTTAGCTTTAATCTTGTCTTAATAATTATTACTAATACTTAACAGTAATTAATAAATAAAAATAATAATTAATATTCAATAATAAATTATTATAATTTAATAAATATTGAATACTATTTAATAAGTAATAATTATTATAATTAATAATTAATATTCAATAATAGCTAATAATTAATAACTAATCGTAAATGATAAAATTACTAGTAATTACTAATTAATAAAAATTAATAATTAATGATGATTAATAATAATTAGTACCTAATAATTAATAATATTTAGCAATTAATATAATAATATAAACTAATTAATAATTCAAAATAAATAATATTAATAATTATAATAATAACTAATTAATAATTATGATAACATTTATAAATAATGAATAATTAATCATAGAAATTGTAATAATAATTATATAAAATTAATATAAATTTATGATAATTAATAATATTTATTATAATAATGAAAAAAATAATTAATAATAGTTTATTTTTATAATTAATAATAATAATTTTTATAAAAATTAGTAGTTATTAATAACTAATAATTAATAATTATTACACCACTAATATTGCTAAGTAAATAGCTTTTTTTTTCTTTTGTCAATTACTCAATAGTTAGAATTACTTGTCATTCTCTGAAGTCAGTAAATAAAATAGCTTATCAGTAATTGTATTTTTACTACGAATATATTTCTTTCAAAGCTCTGTATTTTAAAAATATAGTAACCTTGACATATCACATCAAATAACATTCACTAGCCTTAAGTTAGCACTAACCCCACCAAATTTGTACCCCACCATTCTACCTTTCTATAATCCCAAAAAGTACTAACTTTACACCACTAACCATACCAAATTTTATTTTAACAAACTCATCCAAAGGAAGGCCGGAAGGAGGGAGGATTTGAAAAAGCGTACCGCAACTTTCCACATAGATGAACATGTTGCTGACTTGCTGTCATGGTTCTTATGCTAACTCTTGCTTTGAAATGACCAATTGCGGAATAAACCGTAACAATAGAATGTACATGCTTGCTTCGACGTACTTAATTTGAAAATAATGTCTAACCTATTTTTTTATTTGAAAATTAATGATTAATCCAAGGATATATAATTTTAAAACATGCAGTCTTCAATTAATGGTACAAGTGAAATATATAATTTTAAAACATTCGATCCAAAAATTAATCCAAGGATATAGAAAAATGTAAATTCCGTTCGTGCTCTACAATCTTACGTTGTATGTGAAGATATTTTGTCAAATGTATTTTTCTTCTCATATGTATTAATCAGGGGCGGATCCACCACTAGGACGGGTGGAGTCTCTCTTTAGCCTCGGCGAATTTTTTTTATCATTGGAGCATTCAAAGGCGAGGCTGAAGAACAGAAAAAAAGAAACCGTTCGATTAAATAATTCATTGAAGCACTTAGCCCCACGTAAATATTTTTTCTAAATCCGCCACTGATATTAATTGACATTGCGCTTCGTTGGATACTTATTTATCACAAAAAAGAGGATGCTCATGATGTTAAGATTTAATTTTGCATAAAGTTTGTGACTGTGTATCAAGCAATGTTTTAAATATCGTACCGGATGTCTAACCAGTGGAACAGGCGGTATGAGGTATATAGTTTTTACCAGTAAGAAATAATAAATACTTGAGTCAGTAGATGTTGAACCGGCCGGTCCGGCACACGAATATATCCGGTTTAATCGATATTAATCTGGTTTTTCCCGGTTCTTTAACTATATGGTATTTAAGCCTAACCGTACCAGATCAAGGTCCGCTTCGCGGTTTACCCGATTGAACCGGCTAGTCTGGTAGGGTATTTCAAATGTTGGTATCAAGTTTTAAAAAAGCTCTGGTTTTTTTCCCCATTTTATCACCATTTTATCTTAGTTTTTGTTCATATCAAACAACCGTTTTATTTGTTTTATCATCGCACAAACCGTTTTATTATTGTTTTATCACCGATAAACGCTAAATCACCACCTAACCGTCAAACCGCACAAATCGCATTTTAAAATCTTGTTGTGTATATAATAGAATTATTCGTTAATTAGTAGTTAAAAAAATGCTCCTCAAATAAATAAAGAATGTATATTTAAAATCTGATTAAAGAATGCTATTATTAATATTTACATTTAAAATTTTGATTGTTTAAAATTTTAAAAAAAAATTTCTGTTTATACACACAATACAAAAAGGAAAAATGACAGGCGCACCCAAAGTTTTCAATCGATAGATGGGATGAAGAAGTGGCACGACTACCGTGGTACCCGGTGCTAAATCTGATAAGTTATGACTTAAGACTACGTCTAAGTGCATGTCCCATTTTATTGACACGGTTTAAACACATGGACGTGTGTCGTCGTGTTGTTTGACTTTGTTGATTACTGCTGCCCATAGAAATTCACCTACAAGCCACAAAGGCCACAAGGCCCACAAGGGGCCACCAATTCGGATTCGCTGTAGCGTGGGACACGATGTAGCGCACGTACGAGCTATCTGATTTTAATCGGACGGTTCACATTTTACGGACCTATCAATCTAGGTTACATGCACGGGATTCTCTTTCCATTGGATCTTGATTAGACGATCAGAATACCGCGCTACACCATGTGTCGTGCGGCATGGATCTCAATTTTAAGGGCCACAACCACTGTCTACTACAGTCTAAAGTCTACAATCAACCTTATATCCCGCAACACGTGCGACTTTTTTATTTTTTTTATTGCAAATTTTTTTTATTGGAAATTCAAATACCTCAAATTTTTCTTGGCTGCCAAGTCATAGTCTGTTATATACGCAACAAGACGTGATGACGTCAGTCATTTAAGGAGACGTGATGACGTCAGTCATTCTCCTTCAGCTGAGGTGTCAACGTGGAATGCCTTGATAAAAGGCGTGAGAAGAGAATCTTAATTTCTTGGTGATGCTCCCACCCCCTATGTATGGGGCCCGCTATGCTAACTAATCCACTATAATTTTTTTAATTTTTAAAGCATGACTTATTTCTCCAGGTCTTTTCAAAATTTAATAATATGTTCTATCCATCATTGAATTTTGTCCATCCCGTCACAGGGATTGAATCGTAGTTGTTATTATTATTACCTTTTACTTTTATATCCGAGATAATTTCGTAGGCAACTCACTCATATGTAAAAACCATTATATAATTCCAGCACCATCTATGCGATGTGAATATTTCTTTTAAGTAAAAATCGACAGAATTCTCAAAAACCTTACTCCCCTGTACCGCCTCGAATTTTCTACAAATTAAATATATTCTCCGGTCCGTTTCTCTCCCCTCACAAGTTCACAACTCACCAGACACCATCATTCGACGTTGATTCTGTATTAATTGTGCAATGCTGTGGGTGTACAAACAATAATTTCATGAAACAAATTCTTAACAGCATTTTTCATTTGTATTATTTGACATGCATGTTCAATTTTGGTTAAGTACATTTGATTGCGAAAATTGCCAAATTTGAAAGTTTATTTCATACTTTTTCCATAATTCATTTTTTTTAATAGTCGTACTTTTTATATGTCCAAGTTAAACATTAATTTTGAAGCCACCAATAAACGTCATGTTTGATAATTTATCATTCAATTGATTGGTTGTAATAATATAATACACGATCGCACTTCGTTCAATCCAATAAAATTTTTATATCATCTTAATTACTTTGCAGTCTTGCCAATGAATGAATTTAACTATAAGATAAAATAATGGAGTGAAATTATGTGTTTATTAATGACCCCTTTTTAAAGCAACACATTAATACTGAAATGTGTCAAGGTTGTAAAAACAATAATTAGTATGCCTAGCTTCTTAATAGACAAATAATAAACTGGAATCTAGGTAGAAATATGTTTAACTGATTAGCATAGACGGTTTAAATAGTAATAGTGGTTCAATTGATTAACAAATCCTAACTCCTAAGATCACTATGAGATGCCAATGATGGATGATTTAGCTAGCTAGACTCTAAAATAGTAACACCATGGGATTGGGCTTTTCAGATGGAAAAAATATATATACTGCAAAAGAAGCCTCTGAAACATCTGGCCTAATGCGCTTGTGTGTGAATGTTTTTGTTTTAATTAAAAACAAAGGTTTGTGTGTGTGTTTGTTAATTCTAGTATTCACACTTAAAAACAAGGTCTTTCATTAGACGTTTCTAGCTAAATTAAAATGCAAATTTACAAAAAAAAAAAAGAAACACATCGCAATTAAACCTCATGTAGACTGACTGAGAAATATTTATAATTATGTGTCCCATTCTGACAAACGAGCTAAGTTAATTACGCGATTCTGATTAGTTTGGGAAGTGTCAAGAGGATAGGCTAGATTGGGCTGCAGATAGGAATAGGATACATGCTCACTTTAGCCCAATTTACAAGTGCACAAGCACAAGTCTCTCTGAGGTCAGTGAGGTATGTTTATAATAGATTTTTGTAAGCAGTGTACAAGTCTGAATTGCAATTTCAATGTTATTCAGGTATTCATAAGAGAGAGAGAAGTGAATATCGTAATAGCATTGTCATTTCTCCTCAAGTATATATATCAGTACAGGTACATGGGTATTTATCGTAATAGAATTGTCATTTCTCCTGAAGATACAACGAATCTGGTCCGTAAATCCTTAATTGACGAGCCTCTCTAACTGAAAATTGTTATGACTCCCATTAACTAATCTACTTTGCAAAACATCGCAACAATCTGGCAACGAATTTATCGCAATTCACAGCAATTGTTTTCTCAAATTTCCTTTCGAATAATGGGAAATGGAAACCAGGCAACACATCACAATTTCAATCCAACGAATGAATCACAATTGCTGAGCGGAAATTGTTTCTCTAAAAATGAAAAACATATAAGAAAATTCTGAAATTTCCCTTTTGATACGATGGGTTCCAAAGGAAGAAGATGAACACAACAAAGAAATTTGCTTCATAACACAATAAAAGAGTCATGACTCTACAATTCAAAAACAAAATTTTGTTCTGTTAGACCTTTAGTCATCTATCGACACAACGAAATGGAACAACGTTCCGGCAGCGGGTAAATTCACTATTCTAGTTAAAAGGAATGCAAAACAAGACATTATGTTTACTGTTCCGTTCGATCTTCCAACGGTTGACCTCTACTCTAATTCCATTTTTCGCTTCATCTTTAGAAATGAAACACTTTTTTGTTACGTTATTTGTTCCGGAACGGAACAGCAAATCAAATGACAGTATCCGCAAAACAGGGGAACACGTACTAGTTGCGGCTTTGATTAAAAAGAGAGAGAGAGAGAGATAAAGAGAACGCATATCGCAATTTTTTGTACGTATAATAGGCCTATTGGGTAACAAAAAAGATCAAAGCCCATCAAGGTTCAAAGGCTCAAAGCCATCTGAAATATTTAGCCTATTGGGTTCGGTAGATGCTAAGAATTAAGTTGGAAGCGTGATGAGCCGAAAAATTAAAAAATAATATTAAATTAATATAATATATTAAAAATAACATCAATATAATAATATTTTTTTTAAATAGTATCACAAGATCGGAATCTGTGATTTCGATCTTATTTTTATACTACGAAAACTAGTGGACCAAGCAGTGATTTTTATATAAAATTATTTTTATACTACGAAAACATTTTTATACTACGAATCCAGGGTCCACTAAAGTAATAAAGGCATGATAGAATATGAATGGGACCATGCAGTGATTTCTGATGAACTATATCATGCAATAAAGAATCATTACAACTTTAGTCTAGTGGACCATGGCGACACTTGCAACAATTTGTTGAATAAATACTATGATGTTTAAATTGGTTGTCCAAGCTGAATAAACGTTACGGTTATATCATTTCCACCCTTATAGCATATTATTTATATTACTTTCAAATTTCTAGTCGTTAAAATAACATAAAAATGCTCATTATTTTAGATTATATTTAAATAATTTTTAGAACTTTATTACATGATTAGTAAAATATTAATTAATTTTATATATAATTGTTATAAAGAAAGTACAACTTTAAAAATGCAGTACTACGTATTGTCGAAACACAATTAGTTTAGAGGCACCGAAATCTTAGAAATGAAATTACCTAAATCTGATAAACCACTAAAATATTGTCTCAATTTTAATTCTCGGATCATTTAAAATCAACAAATGCATTAAGATTTGAAACATGAAACTGATCTTTTCGAATGGACCATATCCATCCTATAGGTTGAATTTTTAACATTTATTTCTTTTTTTAAATTTTTTTTAGAAACATGAATCAAATAGTTTCAAGGTGGTGCTCAATATCTCAAAAAAAAATAATAATAATATGAGGCGGTGCTTGATTTTGTGATTACTAATTAACTGATAGTAAAAGTGATTGTATATTGTTAGAGTTTGTGTCTTTCAGAGTAATCTTTAAAATGATCGAATTTAGTTTCAAATGACAAAATAAATTTATTGAATTTAATTACCTCTTGGCGAGATCATTTTGCATAAAATCCAATATTTACGCTATGGATTTAAAATTTTTCCATATCGTTCTGTATAAAATCATGAGGTTGAAAAGTGCTGAAAATCACATCAAAATAACTTGAGTGAATAATAGAGTGGCGACCATTTCTTTTAATGTAATTTTCGTATTATTTGGTGATGTATGAAGAATTAATCACTAATTCAAATTGTTTGAATGTTCAAATTACTTAGCAAATGTAACATGCATAAAATCTCACTTATATTTCATATTATTTAGCTCAATATTAATAAGTTAAAATAGTTGCCGACTGAATTTTCCGCTTAATATTTTCCATGATTTTTAATATTGACTGTAGTCAAAATTATAAATTAAACATATGTGGTGCCCTAAAACTAAGTTACTATGTTGGTAATATTTTGGAATGATTTATTGTACTCCGGGATCATTTGTGTTGAGTTCGTAGACAATCCAAATCAACTAAGCATTTATAATCATTAGTTTTGTTGACAAGTTTGATTATTTTAGCATTTTAAGAGACTAGTTTTCGTAGTATAAAAATAAGATCGGAATTCTTGATCGAAGATTCCGATCTTGCGTTCGGAATCCTAGATTCCGATCTTGTGATACAATTTTAAAAAATATTATTATATTGATATTATTTTTAATATATTATATTAATTTAATATTATTTTTAAATTTTTCGGCGTGATGAGCAAGCGTAATATTTCGTAGATCTGTAGACTGTAGTTGTTGGTAGTAATTTCTCTATTCAGAAAATTAATCTCAATTAATTATAAAGGAGAGATTAACCTCAACTGGTAGACAATTGTAGGACGTAACTCACGGTGAACACTTCATAAAATGCTTTCCAATTGCTTCAGTTTGAAAAATTGAAAAATCTCATCCGGTCAACATGACACCTCTGACCTCTTTCATTATCTTCTTTTTTTAACCAAAAGGTCCCCAAGCAGGAGAACCGACTTTCTATTGATATAAGTTGCAAGCATACAAGTTTTAATACACAAAACAAAGTAGTTTCTGAAAGCTGACCTTAAGGGTTCACTTTCAAGTCTAAAACTAAGCAAAGACAAGCTAAAACATATTACATACCACAGTTAACTGACGGTGCCTTTAAGAGGACCACCACCAGAGCTTACAAACATGAACATACAAGGACAACACAAATGAGAGGAGGCAACAACACAATCTAAGTAGAAGAGTTATCATCAGTAGTGCCTTCATTGCTCATCTTTGCTGCTTCATGTTTCCTTGCCAGATCCAAAAAGCTCTTTTCCATATCTATTTTCAAGTCAGTCCAGTTAGTAAAGTGATTAAAAGTATTTAAGTAAAGACTGTAAAAGGAGGTTATTGTTATTTCTTTATCTCTAAAGAAAACATTGTTTCTCTCGTTCCAAATTGTCCAGCACCATGCGCCAAACATGGTTTTAGCAAAGCTTCTGTTGTTGGAGTAAGCTTGTTTATACTTGACCATAAGTTCCCTATGCTACTACAGTTCAAGGAGATGTTTCTCTGATTGAACATGTCAAATCCTGACCAAAAACATGCTGCTATTGGACAGGTAAGAAAGAGATGTTCTACGGTTTCAGAATTGTGGCAAAAAACACATTTGTTGGGTCCTTGTCAACTTTTTTTCTGGAGATTGTCAATTGCCAAGGTTTTATTGTTGATCACTAGCCAAATGAACAATTTGACTTTCAAGGGAGCCTTAATTGGCCAAACAGTGTGATTCATATCTAATTTAATTCCTCCATTGTTTAAGAAGGAATAGAAGGAGCTAACTGTGTAAATCCCTTTGCTATCAAGATTCCAAATGGCAGTGTCATTTGTGTTGCTAAGAATTAGGTTGTTGATTATTGTCAGAATCTCTTCTTTCTGACTTCTTACAGCTTTAGTGATGCCTCTAGTTAAGGACAGCTTGGTTTGACCATTGTTAACTATCCGACTAATGAAGGCTAAGGGGTTTTTTTGATTTGGCAAAGAGTTCTGGAAAGATTTTGTGTAAGGCATATTTTCATGCCAAATATCCTTCCAGAATCTTATAGAAGTGCCATCACCAACAATCCTATGTGAGCCTATTGCATACATAGGGAGAATCTTTGCTAGTGATCTCCATAGGAAGGAGGATCTGCCTCCTCCTATAGTCCCTTTGTATTTGACCAAAGCTAAATCCTTCCAAATGGATCTATATATGATTGTTGTACTGCAATTTTCAGATCCATTTGCCTAGTAGGGCTATGTTCATTTGGTTTAGGTTTATGATTCCCCATCCTCCATACTCCTTTCTCCTACTTAGGTTGCTCCAGCTGACCAAATTCAGCTTTCTCTTATCTGCATTTTGATAACTGCCTCAGAGAAAGTTTCTTTTTATTTGGTCAATTTTGGAAATAACCCAGCTAGGACATTTGTAGAGGGATAAGTGGTAGAGGGGGGGTGGCAGTGAGCACTGAGTTTAGTAGAACTAGTCTGCCCCCCATTGAGAGAATATTTCCTTTTCACCTAGAAAGTTTGCTTTTAACTTTGCTGATGATATTGTTCCAATCAGCCTTGCTGGTCCGGATTGCATCCTGTCCGGTCCGGATTGCATCCTGTCCGGTCCGGATTGCCATATAAAGAAGGTTCTGATCAGAAATTAAAGGCGATTTCTTTTATGGAAAGGGAGGTAATTTCGTGTGTGTGATTGAGGGAAGGTAGCCGGACGTCCAGGCAGGCAGGGGAGGCAATTTAGGCGTGCTCCATCTTTGGAAAGGCATCATTCCTCATTCCACAACTTTCTTTCTCTCTCTCCAGCAGCAGATCTAGGTTTTGGGGTGCTTTTCTCTCTTATTTGTGCGACTAGGGCAGAAGGGAGCACGTTTTGGAGCTTTGCTTTGCTGTGGCAACGAGTTCTCAAGGTCTTAAGGTGTTCTCTAGCGCAACGGCAGCGGTTTACAACTTAAAAACTTGGATATTTGTTGTTTCTCTCATACTTTCTCTCTAAATTCTGTTTCTATGGCTTGTATGACTTTATCTCTTGCTATTTGCTTGTTGTTTGAAGTTATGTTAGGCTAAACTCTTAATGCTCTAGGGGTAGATGTAGCTTAGGGTTTGGATTGCTTGATTTACTCTTTTGGTTGATGGAAGAAGTCAATTACCTTTGGGAGTTTTATTGATTGCTTGTGTTTTGTGTTTATTATTACTTGTGTTGCTCTGCTTGTGTACGGCCGCACTTGTTTGAGACATCAACTCATTATAATAACTGAACCATTCACTAGTATTTCGAGGTAGGTCAATGGCGAAAGTCGACCAGTTAGTAACCAAAAGTAAACACTTCTAATTAGGCGAAAGTCTAAGTTAGATATCTCGCAGAAAACCAATTGTAAACTCGAATAGGTCCACCGGCAGACGAAAGTTGAGGGTGCAATGCATTCGATGAGGGTTAACACTAGGTTCTATACCAAATACCGTACCCAATAAGTGACAGCAAAGGGTTAGGGAGTTTAGGTATGGCTAGATGGACCCTTGACTTGAATAAATCAGCAATTGAGTAAATCACAGCATTCACGCAGTGGAATCCGGACCGGATTAGCAACGATCCGGACCGGATTAGTGAAACAGAGACACGAAAGTGGTATGTTTCGCAACCCTGTGACCAAACCCAAGTGAAATCGAACCCTAAGGCACTTTTCGCATCATACATTAAACTGTTAGAAAACCCCAAAAATATTTACTCGCATTGTTTTGCATTATTTTCATATTTACAATTGCATTCCTTAATTTCTCTTTTATTTATTCCATTTGTGACTCGAAAACCTTAATTTCTCTTTTACTGTCTAGATTTAATGAACCGATAAGAATAGTAATCATACCCATCTCTGTGGGATCGACACCTTTACTTTGCTATAAACGACTAGTCGAGTACAAGGTTAATTTGTTTGACCCTGGTTTACACCTCGATCAAAATGACGCCGTTGCCGGGGATGGCGTTAAGATATTATTTCTTATTGAAGTAGTTAGAGACTAGATTTATTTTTATCTTTTTACTCATTCGTTCGCTTGTTTTTCTCTCTTTTGTGTGTAGGTTAACACTGGCTAGAGGATCTAAAAACACCCAACCCCAGATACCACACGGTTATAACCTCAGGGGGAAGGGAGACAACTTCCACGAAGCTTCAAGCTCGAGCACGACTCAAGCTGCAGCTCGTAAAGGGAAGAAACAACAGCAGCCGCCTACACTGAATCCGGACCAGATTCCACCCAATCCAGTCCGGATTTCAACTCAACAAATTCCAGAGGGCATAATCCGGTCCGGATCACAGACAATCCGGGCCGAATTACCAAGGACTCAGCACATAGGTGAAGGGACAAGTGTACCGATGGCTGATCGCACTGATGAAGCTCGACAACTTGAGGCTCTACGCCTCGAATTAGAAGCCACTCAACAAAGAATTCTCCAAGACCGACTCGCGCTCGAGCAAGACCAACTCAACTTCGAGGAGGAGCGCAATGGAAATTTCAATGATGGCGGCAGTATCCATGGAGCGCAAGCTAATCCCGAAGAAGCTCAGGGGCCCCACAAAACTCTTCGCGAGCATTCTGCCCCTCGAGTCCAAGACGTGGATGGACCGATCGTGATTAGGGGGATTGCTGCCAACAACATGCAAATCAACCCCGCGCATGTCGCGCTCGTGCAACAAAACCAATTCTATGGGGCTGACCAAGAGGACCCGCATGCATACTTACAAGCTTTTCTTGATTGCACCAAATTGTTGAAATTCAACGGGGTTTCCCCGGATTCGATTAGATTTCTCTTGTTTCATTTTTCTCTTAGGGATAAGGCCAAGAAATGGTACAACACACTGAAAAGAGGGTCAATTGATAATTGGAAAGCCATGGCTAGAATTTTCCTTGAACGGTATTTTCCAGCAAAAAGGGCCTTTGAAATTAGGAGGGAAATCACGAATTTCAAACAAAGGGGGGATGAATCTTATAGGGAAGCTTGGGAACGGTTTAGGGATTTAGAGAACTCTTGCCCTAACCATGGAATCCAGGATTGGTTAACTATTCACTCATTCTATAATGGTCTTTATGATGGCATTAAAGTGAATGTTGATGCTCTTTCAGGTGGGAGTTTCACGCAACTCGATGCGGAGCAAGCACGTGAAGCGATTGAAAGATGTGCCTTGCAATACAATTGGCCAGCACCCAACCCAACAAGGAGCAACCCCACTAGACACGAAGTCAAGGAGATCCAGGACACGCGAGATAGGATTTCTCATTTGGAAGCCGAGCTCGCGAAGATGCAATCAATTAGTGGCACACACCTTCGAGGATGTTCACAACTGGTACCAAGGCATAACGGGGAATAACGAGGCAGGTGGTAGCCAAGGCAACTACCAAAACCGCGCGTTTGTCCCGAGAAAGATATACATCAACCGCGCTGGTAACCCACCTCAACCTAATCAAAATCGAGGTGTCCCGTTCAACAATGATCGTGGGCAAAACTTTCAAAGGAAGCCCTATATTGCACCTGAAGTTGAGCAGTTCATAGAGACTCAAAAAGTCCTAAATGAGCAAATTCTTGAGGGAATAACCAAACTTCAAAAAGAATCTGGAGCCGCCTCGCGGGTGGAAAAGATGATGGAAGGATTCTTTGCTTCTCAAAACATCCGCCCACAAGGAAAGCTTCCAAGTCAACCCGAACCAAACCCTCGGGCAGAGATGAAGGCGGTGCACACGCTCAGGAGCGGCACCCAGTACAAAGACCCGCCTATGCCTGAAGAAACGACACCAAGCAATACACCAGCAGCTGAATCGCCAGAAAATCCAGACCGGATTCTCCCTAATCCGGACCGGACCTTTGCGCAGGAAATTCCAGTGGAAGTAATCCGGTCCAAATCACCTTCAATCCGGACCGGATTAATAGGCGACAAGCGCATATCTCCTCTGAATCCCTTGTTGAAGGCACCCGAACAACTGGTAAAGGCTCATTTTCCTCAAAGGTTGGCCAAGACAAAGGTAAACTCTTAGTTTAGGAGTTTCTTAGAGGTAATCAAGGGTTTGTAAATCACTATTCCTTTTACTGATGTGATTACTCAAATTCCTTCCTATGCAAAATTCTTGAAAGATCTCATTACTCACAAATTTCTTTTGGAAGAAATCAAAACTGCAGAATTGACTGAGCAATGTAGCGCGGTGATCCAAAATAAGATGCCTCCCAAGATGGATGATCCGGGCAAATTCACCATACCTTGCACCATTGGTAAGACGACAATCGGAAGGGCTTTGTGTGACAATGGAGCAAGCGTGAGTCTCATGCTTAAGTCCGTCTTCGATCGTATTGGTGTTGGGAGGTTGAAGCCATCAAACATGACTTTGCAACTTGCAGATTCATCGGTTCGGCTCCCTATTGGTGTAATTGAGGACGTCCCGGTTAAACTTGGTAAATTTTTTATCCCTGGTGATTTTGTGATAATGGATATGGAGGAAGATAAGGACGTTCCCATCATTCTAGGACGTCCCTTCCTTAGAACTGCAGGGATATTGATGGACACGAGAGATGGGACCATTCTGGTGAGAGTTGGTGGCGAACAGTGGGAATATTCAATTAGTCAAGCAATGAAGTGCCCAAACCAACTCAACTCGTGCTACAAAATCGAAGCTAAGGAGACACCGATCGAACAACCGCTTGAGGACCAATACTCAGATGCTCTCAGGAGCTATCATGAGTTTCTTTGTGACGTACAGGAAGCAATCGCGGTAGAGGAACCCATCCAGGAGATCATCGACGAGGCAAGCCCTGAAAGCACCAATAATCCAGACCGGATTCTCCCTGATCCAGACCGGATTCGAGGCTCTGGAATTACAGAAGTTTTCTCATGCGACAATCCAGACCGGATCGACTCCAATCCGAACCGGATTCCAGATCCAGAAAAGCCACCTCAAGTCGAACTTAAACCTCTACCCGCCACATTAAGGTATAAGTTTCTCGGACCCAATCAAACATACCCTGTTATTATTAACTCTGCTTTGGATGATGAGCAAACAGGAAAACTCTTGGAGGAACTTAAGGCACATAAGAAGGCAATCGGGTATTCAATAAGCGACTTGAAGGGAATCCACCCCTCGTTCTGCACACATCGCATATTGATGGAGGATGACCACAAACCTTCCATTGAAGCGCAAAGGAGGCTCAACCCAAATTTGAAGGAAGTTGTCAAGAAGGAGATACTCAAGCTCCTTGACGCGGGTGTCATCTACCCGATCTCGGACAGCAAATGGGTTAGCCCAGTCCATGTGGTTCCCAAGAAAGGTGGCACAACCGTGGTGAAGAATGAGAAGAATGAGTTGATCCAAACACGCATGGTGACTGGTTGGCGCATGTGCATCGATTATCGAAAACTCAACGCGGCAACCCGCAAGGATCACTTTCCATTGCCATTTGTTGATCAACTTCTTGAAATACTTGCTTCTCATTCTTACTTTTGTTATCTAGATGGTTATTCTGGTTTCTTTCAAATTCCCATTCACCCAGATGACCAAGAAAAGACCACTTTTACATGTCCATATGGTACCTTTGCTTATAGGAGAATGCCTTTTGGGTTATGTAATGCACCAGCAACCTTCCAACGTGCCATGATGGTTATTTTCTCTGATTTGATCGAAAATGTGATGGAAGTATTCATGGACGATATTTCTGTTTATGGTACTTCATTTGACACTTGTTTGACTAATCTTTCGAAAGTTTTGCAGCGTTGTGAAGAGGTCAACCTTGTCTTGAATTGGGAGAAATGCCACTTTATGGTGCAAACAGGGGTTGTATTGGGACACGTGGTCACGGCTAATGGAATTGAAGTTGATCGAGCGAAAGTGCAAGTGATTGAGAAGTTAGGGATGCCATCAAATGTCAAGGACGTGCGAAGCTTCTTAGGACATGCCGGCTTTTACCGTCGCTTTATCAAAGATTTTTCAAAAATTGCTAAATCTCTCACTAATCTCTTGATTAAGGACATTGACTTTGTTGTTAATGATGATTGCCTTCGTGCTTTTCAGGAATTAAAGAAGGCTCTTGTCACCGCACCAATCTTGCAACCGCCGGACTGGTCCATGCCCTTTGAGCTCATGTGCGATGCGAGCGACTATGCGGTGGGAGCCGTGCTTGGTCAAAGACGAGATAAGAAACCCGTGGCTATTTACTACACAAGCAAAGTGCTAGACCCAGCTCAAATGAATTACACGACCACGGAGAAGGAATTGCTTGCCCTTGACAAATTTAGATCCTATCTCGTGGGGTCTAAGGTCATAGTGTTCACCGATCATGCGGCGATTCGATATCTCTTGGGCAAAAAGGATGCTAAACCAAGACTCTTAAGGTGGATTCTACTCCTTCAAGAATTCGACCTTGAAATAAGAGATAAAAAGGGATCCGAAAACTCAGTAGCAGACCATTTGTCAAGGCTACACAATGAAGAAAGTGAAGGGGAAGAATTGCCAATCAATGAATCATTCCCAGATGAGCAACTCATGGCGGTGACACGTAATCCGGACCGAATTCCATCCAATCCAGACCGGATTCAAGCCTCTGGAATCGACGAAGTGCATTGTCATGAAGCAATCCGGTCCGGATCCCAACCTATTCGGTCCGGATTGCAGGCGCCCTGGTACGCAGACTTGGCAAACTACTTGGCAAGCGGTGTATTACCTCCCGAGATGAGTTACCAAGAAAAGAAAAAGCTAAAGTCAGACGCCAAGTACTACTTTTGGGAGGAACCCTACTTGTTTAAACTTGGCATAGATGATGTCTATCGCCGATGCATCCCTTATGAAGAAGTTCGACTCGTTCTTGCTCATTGCCACTCTTCAGCCTATGGCGGGCACGCATCCTTCTCCGAAACGGCCGCTAAGGTATTACAATCTGGTTTTTATTGGCCCACCTTGTTTAAAGATGCTCGTTCTTTTGTTTTGTCTTGTGATCAGTGCCAAAGGACGGGAAACATATCCAAGCGGAGCGAGATGCCCCTCAACCCAATTCTTGAAGTGGAGATATTTGATGTTTGGGGTGTCGACTTCATGGGCCCATTCCCATCCTCCTATGGGAACGAGTATATCTTGGTGGCGGTTGATTACGTGTCTAAGTGGGTCGAGGCAATCGCATGCAAGGCGGCCGATGCAAATTCGGTAATCAAGCTCTTTTCAAAGATAATATTTCCACGTTTTGGTGTTCCCAGGGCAGTGATAAGCGATGGAGGCAAGCACTTCATCAACCGCCAATTCGACAACCTCTTGAAGAAGCACGGTGTCACACACAAGGTGGCAACTCCTTACCACCCTCAAACAAGTGGTCAAGTCGAAGTCTCAAACAGAGAGATCAAGAGCATTCTCGAAAAGACGGTGGCCCGCACACGCAAGGACTGGGCCATGAAACTTGATGATGCACTTTGGGCATACAGGACCGCATTCAAGACACCAATCGGCATGAGCCCCTTCAAATTGGTGTATGGCAAGCCTTGTCACTTACCCGTTGAGATTGAACACAAGGCGCTTTGGGCGATTCGCACACTCAACATGGACTTGCATGCAGCGGGTCAAAAGAGGATTCTTGACTTGCATGAGATGGATGAGGTACGTTTCCATTCCTATGAAAATGCAAAATTATATAAAGAAAAGATGAAATTGTTGCATGATAGGAATATATCGAGGCGAGAATTCAAAGAAGGCGACTTGGTGTTGCTATTCAACTCGAGGCTCAAGCTCTTTCCAGGTAAACTCAAGTCAAGGTGGTCCGGGCCATTTCGAGTCGTGAAGGTCTATCCCTTTGGAGCGGTGGATATTTGTGACAAGGACTCGGAGCCATTTAAGGTCAATGGACAGCGCCTAAAGCATTACATTGCAAATCATGACATTGGAGAAGTGATGGTTGTTTCGCTTCTTGATCCGCCCGTCGCGACATGAGTGAAATGATGGTCAAGCTAAAGACCTAAAACAAGCGTTTCTTGGGAGGCAACCCAAGAATTCTTCTCTCTATTATTCTATTTGATTTCATTAAAATTTGCTTTATTTTATTTTCTTGTCATTTGTCGTTTAAAAAAAAATTAAAACAACAAAAACAATAAAAACAAAAAAATAAAATAAAATTTAGGACTTTAGATTTTTCTTAGAATTTTCAATTTTAGCATTATTTTTCTTGATATGTGTAGGAAAGAGACATGGTTGATTCGTGCTAGAGCACCAAAAGGGACGCAAAAATTGGCATCACGCGCCCACGCACGACCTCATGCGAATCAATTAAAAACGTGCAGTCAAGAAAAGGGCGAGAAGGCCTACACTCCAACGACGAGCCTGCACTACTTCTTCATACCTTGATCCGATAAGTTTCCTTTTTCCTCCTCTTTATTTTTCTCTGTATTGCATTGAGGACAATGCACTGCTCTAAGTTTGGGGGGAGAAGGAAAAATGAAACAGACGTGATTTCACTTGCAAATTTTTGAACCGTCTGAAAAACTTGTGAAAATTTGAAATTTTTTACTTGTTTTGTCTTCTGGATATCTAATCCGGACTGGATTCTTCTCTCTGTCCAAAACGTTTCTAAACGTCCGGTCCGGATTCAAGCCAATCCGGCCCGGATTCTCCTCTGGTGTTTGATATTTTATCACAGTAGTTTTGCGAGGCTTGGAGATTTAATTTAGTGCATTGATCAACTTTTCTCGATGGAATTTCACGCTAAAAACCCTGTGGTTCTTTTCTTTTCACAAAGGTTCATTTGAATTTCAAAAATTCTTGTTTGTTAAGACGTTTTAGGCTAATTTGTGTACCAATGGACTGAAGAATTTCGAAATTGTACTTGTATGGATCTGAAAATTGGTTGCTTAAAATTGTTTAAATACAAGTTAGTCAAAACCGAAATTTTTTGCTGAGTAAACGGATTTGTGAGTAGTAAACTTTTGTTCAAAAAATAGATTTGCCGACTTTTGAAATTATAAGATGAACTTTTTCTGGTTTGAAATTGCTTTTAATACTTGAATCACCAACGAGCAAACCTAAATTGACTGAAATCTAAATAGTTGTGAAAACGAGGAGTGTTGAGACCTTTTTTCACCAACTCAACCACAAAATCTGAGGGCGGAGCTAGTTGCGAAATTGTATAAAATCCGGACCGACCTCCCTGGTGTGACATGTACCAGTAGCAAAACTTGGAGGGTGAAACTAGTTGCGAGTTGTTAGGAATCTGTACCTCAAAGCACTCGAGAACGATTGGGTAGCTCCAACTAGTTTCATAGTGGACCGTAACAAAATTGCATAAAAAAACTGGACCAACCTCACTGGTGCGACATGTACCAGTAGCATTTTCAAGGTCAATGATACACATCAAATCCTCTAGGGTGTAAAGCCCCACGACTCGACTTGCACAATCTAAATTGGTGAAAATCGAAATTGTTTTTGAGAATAGTTCATTATAAAATTTCTAGCTTCAGCAAAATTCTTTTACAAATTTTTGCGAAACATGGAAATGAACGGGCAGATAAACTTGGGTTTGCATTGTGATTAAATAAAGAAAAGCTAGGATCCATACTTGTCAATCAAAACTTTCTAAGGGCCAAGAGCTGCATGAATTGGAATGAAACAAACTTATCCCTTGTTTGAGGATTTCAATTGAACAACTGTTGAAAAACATGAATTGAACTTGATTTGAACTGTGCACTTGATTAAATTTCTAATCCTAAGTTAATTTCGATATTAAGTCTAAGTCCTGTCATTTCTTTTAAGTTTAGATTTTTGCTTGGGGACAAGCAAGTTTTAAGTTTGGGGGGATTTGATATCTCATATTTATATCGATATTTTGACCAGACTTCACATCGAAATTATAACTAAAACTGTGATTTTATCTTGTTTTTCGCTTTTGTTTGCCAGATTTGGCACTGCCGTTGCGTTTTGTTTTATTTTTATAGGAACTCGAAGAAAGCAGCAAAGAAGCAATGAATTGAATAGCTAGACGACTCATTCCTAGCTTATATCAAACTCAATCCAGTGGCTCTAATCCGGTCCGGATTGCATCCTGTCCGGTCCGGATTGCCATATAAAGAAGGTTCTGATCAGAAATTAAAGGCGATTTCTTTTATGGAAAGGGAGGTAATTTCGTGTGTGTGATTGAGGGAAGGTAGCCGGACGTCCAGGCAGGCAGGGGAGGCAATTTAGGCGTGCTCCATCTTTGGAAAGGCATCATTCCTCATTCCACAACTTTCTTTCTCTCTCTCCAGCAGCAGATCTAGGTTTTGGGGTGCTTTTCTCTCTTATTTGTGCGACTAGGGCAGAAGGGAGCACGTTTTGGAGCTTTGCTTTGCTGTGGCAACGAGTTCTCAAGGTCTTAAGGTGTTCTCTAGCGCAACGGCAGCGGTTTACAACTTAAAAACTTGGATATTTGTTGTTTCTCTCATACTTTCTCTCTAAATTCTGTTTCTATGGCTTGTATGACTTTATCTCTTGCTATTTGCTTGTTGTTTGAAGTTATGTTAGGCTAAACTCTTAATGCTTTAGGGGTAGATGTAGCTTAGGGTTTGGATTGCTTGATTTACTCTTTTGGTTGATGGAAGAAGTCAATTACCTTTGGGAGTTTTATTGATTGCTTGTGTTTTGTGTTTATTATTACTTGTGTTGCTCTGCTTGTGTACGGCCGCACTTGTTTGAGACATCAACTCATTATAATAACTGAACCATTCACTAGTATTTCGAGGTAGGTCAATGGCGAAAGTCGACCAGTTAGTAACCAAAAGTAAACACTTCTAATTAGGCGAAAGTCTAAGTTAGATATCTCGCAGAAAACCAATTGTAAACTCGAATAGGTCCACCGGCAAACGAAAGTTGAGGGTGCAATGCATTCGATGAGGGTTAACACTAGGTTCTATACCAAATATCGTACCCAATAAGTGACAGCAAAGGGTTAGGAAGTTTAGGTATGGCTAGATGGACCCTTGACTTGAATAAATCAGCAATTGAGTAAATCACAGCATTCACGCAGTGGAATCCGGACCGGATTAGTGAAACAGAGACACGAAAGTGGTATGTTTCGCAACCCTGTGATCAAACCCAAGTGAAATCGAACCCTAAGGCACTTTTCGCATCATACATTAAACTGTTAGAAAACCCCAAAAATATTTACTCGCATTGTTTTGCATTATTTTCATATTTACAATTACATTCCTTAATTTCTCTTTTATTTATTCCATTTGTGACTCGAAAACCTTAATTTCTCTTTTACTGTCTAGATTTAACGAACCGATAAGAATAGTAATCATACCCATCTCTGTGGGATCGACACCTTTACTTTGCTATAAACGACTAGTCGAGTACAAGATTAATTTGTTTGACCCTGGTTTACACCTCCATCATTATTCTTAAAAAGTGACATTTCAAGAGATTAACCAAATTGATTCGATTTCATCTTGAACTAGATTGGCAACTGTCATTGAAAGTGGATCAAACGGGAAGCGAGTAAAGAGTTGCGAGAGGCTGCAATGAAGAACGAATGAACCTCACATGAGCGGTAGACCATATTTATTTTTAATTTCCTTTTCTTTCCTCAGCTTCAAATCATTTTAGTTTTAAGATTGACAACGTCATTGATAAGAGTTTTTTTATTTTTTTTTCAAATTTCATTACAGTAATTTTTGGGAGGAACCTACAAAGCAAGAGATGGCAAAGAATGATAAGAGTTTTCATTTTTTAAGCTGAATAAAGAAGCTGCAAATGTCATAACACACCTTAGGTTTGTTATTTTCATCCTTTTGAATTTGCATCATAATATTGGAACTCAAATTATCATCGCTGTGCATAATTCTTTCATGTTTAGAAATGAGATGGAAAAGATAGACACTTTTTTTTATATGCTTACCATGGACCATGTGCACAATTCTCTCTGGTTTAGAAGTGGGATTGAATGTGCAAAATTTGGCACCAAACTGATTTTCTGATTGTAGTATCCAATGCTTAAATTTCCTAATATATATCATGAGAGATAGGAAAAAAGATATGCCTTCTCTTAATTGTTGATCCTTTAAAATTATTTTCACATCAACTATATGTTTATCGTGGTTACTGTCAAATCACTTTGCTTAACTAGATGAAGAAAGCTACCAATTCGTTACTCTAAAGGTAATTCATTTATCTTGGATGCTTGGATTCTGATGATGTGTTTGGGGAGATAAGCCATGCCAACCAAGTGCAACGGGATAAATTTCACCCAATTTAAAAGAAAAACACATGCAATAGGTTAGTTTCTCCATTTTAAGGAGCTCGGTAAATTACCATATATAGCATGTTGGGGTCATGATTGTTTATAAATTTTGTTGCTAATAGGTTTTCGTTAGTTTTTCTTCAACAAAAATTATGAAGCATTTAATCCATACAGCATTGGCTTTTGTCTTTTGAATGTGTAGGCTAGCATGGGACCTCTATGATTTCTATTATACAGACCAATAGACCATATTAGAGGTTTAACATTCATTGATAAAACTAACAAGGATGTATTCAAAATCTCCATGGAAAGGGTACACCGATGGTAAAAAAGGAAAAAAAAAGACTTCGATAAGTGCATTATCATAAGGAGACATACCAGTATTTAAAGGAGGCTCAAGGGCATAGTTGTCAGTTTGGACAATTATTATTTTATTTCTTTCACATTATTATCTTCAAAGATATCTAACTTCTTTCATCCGATCTCTATCTCTAGGAACTTAGGTTTACAATAAGGCCGTGTTGTATTCGAGTTAGGTTTACCTGTGCTTCTGTTGGTGCAAAGAAGGGAAAAGACGAAGAAACCAGTCAAGTGGAATCATCAAATTACAGAATAGAGATTCATCAAAAGTATGATACTTATAAAATTTGTAAATAGGTGCCAAATAACCTATCTTTTACTCTAGGAATGTGAAACTTTGATATAAAGTAGTATTGTGCCTAATTTTGCAATGACGGTACTTGAGGTCTCCTAATTTTGTTCTTAGCTTTTATGTTTGACATTTGTAGATGAGATTAGATTTTTTCTTTCTTATTTTTTTCTGATTTTTTTTCTGTATTTGCAGAGGCTTAGGTGTCTATTGATGGTGTCCAATGGCATCAGTTTGCATGTGGCTATATGTTAAGCAATCTTCTTTTTTACTTGATTCTCTAAAAGCTGGTAATTTCTAATTGATTTGAGCATTTTTTTTTAAATTATATTTCGAGCCTATCTATGATGTCTTAGTTCTAATTTCATTTCAGAATTTGTATGGTATGCGCTTAGATTTTGACAAAAAAGAAGTTATTGCAAATACTCTTTCTTTTGCTTAATATGTGATAAGGAGTAATTCTTCTCTATTTTGAAGGGGTTCCAGTTCAATACCTTCCTCAGCTCCCTACTGGTACAATCTAATAACTTGGTTGTTTAATGGAAAAGGCTTGCTAATTTGCATTAATGGTATGAATGTCTGATTTATTATGAAAGTACAATTTATTAAACAATATGCATTACAAGTTCTATCGTATGAGAAAGTCATGACAGTTGCACTTAATGAAAAAAAACTGGTGAAATATTTAATTTTCTGTGTGAACTAGACAAGGGATTTCAAATTCAAAAGGTAGAGATTATTTGGAACAAAACATGAGTTGATTTCTATGTTGGAGAAAGTAAATTTAGCAAGTGGTCCTAGATCTTTATCGGTAATTGGCTGTAAAGATGCCGGTATACGCCATAATGGTAATCTTTGTATGATGCATTGAGAAATTAAAACACTGACCAGAGAATTATTGCAAATGAAGAAATAGATCACCTCTTTGCTCATATAAGTATTGTTTTTTTCATTACTACTTTATACATTTCTATTTTACTTACTCTGAACTTAGGTTCGGTCAATGCAATGTTGTTAGTTGATATGGCTTGAGGAGACTAGCAGTAGTGCCCGCTCAATGTACGGGCAGACTTCAAATATTATTTGACATGAATATAATTTGACAATTGTAATAATAGTTAAATTAAATTCGATCTATTTTTTTTTTATTCACGGTTGTTCTTATAATTAAACTATAAATGTTGCATGATTCTTATTCTCTCAAATATTTCCTCTGGCTTCTCAGGTCAGGTACGCAGGACTGATACAAAATATTATGTTTATTTAATTTTATAAATAAAGGGAAAAAAACTTACATATATACAAACATTATGTCCATCCTTGATTGGAGTTTTTATATATGCAGGTGATCTTAGTGAATAAAATTAAAGAATTATTTTGCCAGGTCACAAAAATGATTGGATGGATCACTATTTTTGTTTTTGTGCTTAAAAAGTAATTACATATGGTCACCAAAATGATTGGGCGCATGATCTCTATTTCTATTATTTGCGCTTAAAAAGAAATTGCATATGGCGGAGGATCACTATTTCTATTTTCTCATAATATTAACAAATCACAATTAGATCATATAAGGGAATAGAGCGAAGTGAGAAAGCAAGGATCTCTGATGCTAGATCACGCTATATCTATTCAATATCTTATCTTATATTTTAGTAAATCAAGACAATTATCAGATTGGAAAATAAATATGATTGTCGAAAAATGAACCATGCATCTCTCTTGTTTTTCTCTCTCTCTCTCTCACGCAGAAAAAGAAAAACCTAGCTGCATCTCCCTTGTTTCTTAGTTGTTGCTTGTAGTGTCTTTTCTCTATTCTTGTTAATAGTACCAAGTGTGGTACCGGATCAAATTAGAGAATAAATTGACTTGTATGTTTTAGTTTCGTATGAGTACCTGCTTGCTTGTTGTTTTAGTTTAAAGTTTGCAAAATTGATAAAATATAATGACTCTGCACTGTATTTAAATTGATGCACTATACAATACCCACTGTACCTATCCATTGAGTATGCACACAGTACCAGTGCAGACTTCTATCATCACTGGTGCATCTATAATCAAATGCCCACTGTACCTATGCATTGACTCTACACACTTGTTCTCCTCTATTTACAAAATAACCACCAAATTAAATTCTAAAGCAGTTAACGAACAACATTTATCAAGCATGTATACAAGCAAGGTGCAAGTTGAAAATGTTATGAATTCAAAAGAACAGCATTTGCATAGTTCAAAATGGTCTGAAGTCAAAAGAACATGCAAACATTAATAAACTAAGCCAACGAACAACTTCAAAATTTGCATTCTTATTTTCTTCTGCTTTCTTTAATGGAAAATAACAATTGTAAATAACAATTTTGATAAATAAAGCAATAACCCAATGCAAGCACTAATTCAATCCGAATATGCAAGTGGTACCATGTGCTGGTACCAACACTAAGATCTAGTAATATCACCCAGTAATTAGTGCATCATCCAAATTACAAACATCCAACTATAATTTCACATAGAAATTGCACATCCATCCCCAATTAATTGATCAGTTTCCATTAAATTATGATTTTTTAGAATGCTTCTTTAAATATGCAACAACAATAATACATATTTGAAATTTATTGCTCCATATCTACTACATACAGTACTTAAATAACGAAAAACTTATTTATAGATTAAACAAAAAAAATGGAGAATTCTTGGAGTGACCTATTTAACTATTTTAAATATATACTTTGATTTGTAATAGAAAATTGAAAATACGCTACAAATAAAAAGAAATAAATTAAGAGGATTCCTCAAGTGGGATATTTGTGTGTCGTGGTCCTTTTGATCAATTTTGGGTCTAAATTTTCTTTAAAGACTAGGTACATCATGAAGTACAAAAGAAAGATTTTAAGTATTGTCTAGATCGAAGTAACAAAAACAATCATTCCTAAATAGCATAAAAAAAATATTCCTAAACATCAATTGGTCAACTTTTTGATGGGGTCGATGTCGTCGTCAACTGTCGGTGCACCTTCGTTGGCCTCTGTTATGGTCACTATCTTGGTTCTCTACATAATATACATTTACATATGGTCAATTTGGTGCTAAAATTTAAACGGCTTTCTAAGTACTTAATCGATTTCCCTATAGTCGGCCTATATGCTCTAAGTAGCAATTAAACAAAGCAATCCTTATAGAAGAATCGTTTCTAGGGTAAAATTAAGCAAATTTTAGTAAGCAGGGTCAGGTTCGAGCATGTTAGTATAATATTAGTGCCCTATCGATTATTTGCTTAGTTTCAGTAAGTAGGGTCATTTCCAAACTTTTTGATATTATCCCCAATGTCTGTTGAGGAAAAAAAAAAAAGAGCTCAGGGGACCTTTTTCTTTTTCCCCTTGTATCATTGCTAGGTTTTGGGCTAATTTGAGTACAAGTAAATAGGATACAAATGTACAATTAACCAAATATTAGTCTAATAAATTAGAGAAACCTAATTCAAAAGAACAAATCAAATTCTCTTACAAAATGAGAGACCTTATTCAAAATTAGACCTGACGGGTACCTGATTTGGTGGTTTTGCCAATGGGGAGGCCGAGAGGGACGAGCTTGGGTCGGGCAATGGTGGTGGCGCGACGGACGAGAGACGAAGCGAGAGAGACAACGGAAGAGAGCGACTTCCTTTTTTTGAATAAGCGACACCAGAAATCTCATTACCCTATATATATATTAGTGAAAAATAAATACACCTGATTACTTACCCTATATTTTCAGAATAAGCGACACCAGAAATCTCATTACCAGAGAAGTACTTTGGTTGTTTGCGGCATCGATTTGAAAAGTTATATATATTACAGGCACCAGAAATCTCATTACCTTATGAGGGTGGATCGGTGCCTGATATGAAAATAATATTTTTTTGTCTATAAACAGGCGCCGCACATTAAATAGTGCATCATATGGATCAGACATGATTAAGTTGGACCTATACCATATATGTTTAAAGATCTGGTAAAAATTAGTTGCAGTACAGTCCTGAAAATACAAAATAGGATGCAACACAAGGAATCATATCAAATCTTTTATTGGAAATAAAAAAATTAGGGAGCAAGAACTTCTCCACCAAATATCAAATCTTTTATTGCATATTAGTCACACAGTTTCTAGAATTGGATTTTATGATCTTAAGAAACCATGTGTAAATAATACGAGGGTGATAAGGATCATTCCCAAGATCCATCATCCCCATCATCCCCAGTGTGAACTCATTTTAATTTTTTCTATTTTGAGAATATTTTTGGTCCCCACTATTTCTCTCTCTTCCATTCTTTTCTATTTTGGTCCCCACTGTTATTCTCCCTTCCATCCTTTCTATTTTTGGTCCCCACAAGAACTATAACAATTACTCATATTAACTACAACAGTTAGTATCCAAATTACAACAATTATTTATATTAACTACTTCAGCTACATACATAACTTCAACAGCTATATATTTTAACTTCAACAGCTACATATTTTAACTTCAACAATTACAAATATAACTTCAACAGTATATATATAACTTCAAAAGTTATATATATTAACTTTAACAGTTACATATATAACTTCAACAGTTACATATATAACTTCAATAGTTACATATATTGAATTTGTATATTTTGTTATTACATGTTACGGTTCGGAATTTCAATGAATTATATGCTGGGAGTAGATATGGTATGATGGGATGACGCTGGATTTGCAATGGGGATGAATGGGATGATTTCGTCATCCCTTGGACTTTCTTATTAATGAAGATATGTTAGATAATTAATGAAGATTTGAGGATGATGAGGATGATAGAATCCATTGTTATTCTTCCTTCTGCTACTTTTATTTACGATGAGGACAGAAATGAACAATTAATATAGCATTTACCTTGAAAAAACCATGCATAAAGAGCCTTTGTAGATTTTCTACTATCTGATCAAGGAAAACCAAGGTCATCAAGTGCTATACCAAATGTTTCAACATCTATTTTCACCTGACTTAGCACCCTAAATCACAACATAAACAAAAAAAAAAGAGAAAAATATTACATCATTTCCTTTCATATACCTTTTATTCAACAAGCCATGAAAATTTTAGGCTGCTTACATGGGGAAAATAAAACATGCTTCAAACATTATCATACTTGATCATAGCATTAATATAAGCAAGTTCACAATTATAAATAATAGCCGAGCTGAAGGTAATTTAAACATTTGGTACATTTTGGCACAATGTAGGTATGGAGGGCCTTAGGTGTATTAAATGGGCAAACTAATTCTTAAAACCCTTAATTAGCCCTTCTTTGAGTGATTTATTGCAGCAGAGTTTAAGCATGTTATTTGGTGCAATGTGAGAACCAAGCAATTTGACATTAAACAAGTCAGTATTATCAAAATTTGATCTACAACCAATTTTATTTTTAAATGGCGTCAAATTTGAGAGACATCCAATCCAAGTGATAGAAACCATATCCATTGTTTATTCTTTTCTGGATTTTGACAAAAGGTTGTCAATGCATTCATTCCCTTCTTCTAAAAGCTTACCTCGAAAATAAAGATATGTGACTTCTGATATTCCCATTCACTCTCAAAATCTCATCCAACAAAATAAGAATAGAAAGCCCCTCACCCAAAGAAAAGTATGAGGACCTCTTGTTTTTTACATTTTTTGTGGCCTGTACAGCAACCATTTTGACATTTTTCTCTTAGGAGTTTTTATGGGTTCCTCATCTTTGCTTTCATTCTCATCAAAAGAATCTTACTCTTCTAATCTACTACTGTCCTTGGATGCTTTCCTTGTTGCAGCCTTCAAACACAGAAAAAGAAAGCAAATTACACAAAATAATAAAATGACAAGAAAACCATATACTTCCATTGCAAGAATAGTCTTATTCTTTGGTTCCTCTTCCTCGCCAGAGCTCTCCTCTTCACTGCTACTTTCCTGTTTCTTCACAGGTTTAGGAGAAGCTTTTGTACCAATTGATGCAACAAAATCCTATTGAGTAGAACTTATAGTAAAATAGATATTTACACAAGAGTACTAATTCTGAAAAAAAAACCTTCAATATTTTCTTAGTGTGTTCTTAATCGCTCTCCTCATCAGAGATCTCCTCTGAACTCTCTTCTGATTTCTCTTTACCTTCTGGTTTCTACTGAAATAAGAGGTCGATAAAATTGAGAAAAGACAAATTGGAAAATTATCAATCAGAAATATAAAGGAGAAAAAAATGTAATATTACCTCTGTAGCAAAAGGTCTCTTTTCATGTGTGGCAGATTTAGCTGGAATTTCCAGGATTACGCACTAAATTTTAGACCAAATTTAAAAAAGACATGGAAAAGAACATTATGTCTGATTTCTATAAAATTGTTACCTCGCCTTCATTAGAGCTCTCTTCAAAGCTGTCAAATAGAAAAGAAAATAATATTTAATTATTTATTAACCAACAATTCCAATTCCAAACAAACATAACTAAGAAACGAAACACAATTAAATCACATAGTTCCTTTCTCCAGCTAACCACCTATCACTTCATTATTTGTATCCTCTTTCCTGCTTTGATACTCTATCCCAGCATCAGTTGATGCAGATTCCAACCTGTCCAGCCTGTCCCTCATGTCACTCTAGCTACTGACGTGTCTGGAGATTGCATTTGGATGGGTATCTCTGAACAGTCTTGCGGCAGCCACTGATGGATATGTTCTTTGTTCTGTTCATTTGCTAAGCCTGCCTAATATAACACAAAAGATTGAATCAGTATGAGTAACCCTTTAGTTGTTTTAATCCTTTTTTTTATTAAAAATCACATCATTTCTCATTAGCCACATACTCCAACAGAGAGCAACAAAACAAATAAGAAAGGCATCTTTAGCACCTGAGGGTAAGTCAAGAGCAAAGCTCAACACTTCTTGTAAAGAGCCCCATGTATTAAAGCTCAACACAGAACAATAGAAGGCGAAGAAAGAACATGCTAATCTTGCAAAGGAAGCAACATAATTTGCTAAATAAACATAATATAAGACTATAAGATAAACTTTGAACCTGAGATTCCGTTCTTTGGAATTGTCAAGAGCTAAGTCTATCCTGAAATGAAAAAGATGAGAGATCTAAGATACTTGTGCCGATGCCTCATTAGGGTAATCTAGAAAAAATTGCAGAGTTGGATTTAGCACCTCACCTTGAAAATTAAAACGCTTGCTTGAATCAGGGAAGGGGTCGGGTTGCTCGATCGATCGTGAGATAGAATGAGAGAGATCAACTGTAAAAGGTGCGGCGAGACAGAGTGGTGATGCAAGCGCTTGGCGAGTACGCAGAGGCGAACAAGAGTGATGGTTGCTCGATCAATCGCGAGAGAGAAGGAGACAGATCCTGATCTTCATTACTCCTGCTTTCAATTTGGAGGAGCGGAATTGGCAGAGGGGGAGGCGGGGAACCGAAATTGAGTAGGGTTTGAACAGGAGGAAAGAAAAGGCGACAACAAGGAAGGAAAACGAAAATGAATTAGGGTTCGGTGTTGGTCCAGTTGAAGGCGGCGCGGAGACCTGTTTCAGCGCCTTAGGAGCAGCGAAAAAAATAAAATAATTTCAGCGCGAAAAAAGAATCGAACCCGCGTGTTACAGAAGCGTAACCACCGATGCTACCATCCAGCGACTTTGACTTATTTGTGTGTAGAGTCGACTCCTTTATAGAAATAGCGATCCAAACCGTACATCATATTGATCAATGGTTTATAATAATGTTAACAAAATTGCTTGGACCCCTTTGTGTGAAAAATGCTGACCATTCTAAGAGTGCTTTATAAGTAGTAGAGATATAATGTCCTTTGAAGTATGCTTTATAAGTAGTAGACATCGTAAGTATGCTTTATAACTATTTCAAAAACACAGACATGAGGTACTTGGGGCAACTGAATTTTTTCTTGGAGCAATATATTTATCTTCTAAATATCTAAATTATCCTTGGTATCAATCACAAATTCAAGATCTATTGCCTCTAAAATCTTTTTCAAATTAATTACGTTCCTTTTTCATTTTTCTTCCTTAAATATCACAATAGAAATTGCTGGTCAAATATAAATATAAATATTGTATTAATGGAAATGTGCACAATAATTTTAGTTCGATTTGTACGGTTTATTCCTTCTGCTTGTATGTGAGTTCATATCTTAAAATAATTTTTAATAGGTCAAAATTTGACTCTTCATTTTTTAAAGAAGCTGCTCATTATTTTTAGATAAAATTTTTGGGAATGTGTGTATGCAAAAATTATTAGTCATTTATTAGATATGTTTTGTTTCTATGCTTTGAGTATAACAAATAAAAATAATAACTATAATACAATAATATGAATCCATTTTTATTTTTTTTCTTTGCATATACTTATTATCATTGCAGTAATAGAATTAAAAAAAATGTGTTTCAAAAAGATGTCATGAAAGGCAAATGCAATTTTTTAAAAATAGCGACCTATAAGATGTCATTAAAGGCAAAAAATTGCAGCTAAGAAAATAAATTAAAAGCACTATTAAGAAATAAATTAGGTAATAGATTTTTATTAATACTAACTAAGGACAATTTAGATATTTCAAAAATAAATATGTTGCTCCAAGAAAAATTTCGGTTTCCTAATTATCCATTTAGCTCACACGAAGCACGATCATTCCGCGTGAATTACAAAGGAAGAATGAGTGAGGACAGCCTGCTCGATCGAACAGAGATCGAGTTGAGATCGAGGGCTGTCCGGTGTACGCTGATGTTCAATTAAATTGGATCCGAGCCGAGTTTCCAGCCCACTACTCTGAAACAGAGCTCTGTCCATTTTCAATTTCGATACTGTCCGGTCCGTTTAGCCCACAGGCAGCCCTATTTAGCAGCCTTTTAGTGGTAGTAAACTATGCTGATCTGGTACGGATAACAAGATCTAATTCCCTCTTCAAACAAGGATGGTTGAATTGGCTCACATGTGGGCCCTACGTTATTCTCTCTTCATCCTATTTAAACCTTCCCCTAATCATCTTCCTTATACCAAAACACAGCCACTAATACATTTCATTTATAGTATTGTCAGTCGCAGTTGGTTCAACTCCAACTGCACTTACAGAGGAGAGGAGGCGATTCATCATTTCATTTGTTAAGGTAGAGTTCAGTATGTAAATTGAGATTTTTTCCCAATTTAAATAACACTTTCTCTATTAATCATGTTCCATAGGTCACACAACAATATGGATGCTTTCCTTCGATTCGGCATGATGAATATGCAGGCCAACCTTGTGCGAGAGGAGCTCCGAGACCTGGGTTTAGCTCTGATGATTTCTGGGTCATCCTTCATTGTGTTTTCTCCTCCTACCAGAATCAGCAACCGGGTCGTAAAGGGTTTCATGCCTTTGATTGCAGGGCTAGTCCTTCTCGGCATGTCATTTCAGGTGAGCCGGTTTCCTCTAACTGCTACAGTGCTGCTTGATGTGGCCATGAAAGTGGTTTTCGGCCGGTTCTTTCAATTTTGATGAAAGCTTCTATGGGTTTTAGTTTTTTTATTTCTTTTTTTTTAGACTTTTTTTGTTAAGTAGAACACATAATAAATTTAGATCTTGTATGGTGTTGCTCCACTGTCCACTCTATGGTGTATTCTGACGTTTTCGCTTTGTAGCTCAAATAAATCAACTGTGGAACCAGTTGCTCTGTTTTATCATGTGGATGTCTGTTTTTAATTTTCACAATTACTGTGTCGATTTCTTTGTCATCTTTACTGGTAATATGTTCTGAACTTCAGATACTGCATGGCAGTGCGGCGTTTGTTATTTTCCCTCCATTTATTTTTGGTTTGGTTTTTTATTGTCCTGGCTTCCTGGGATTTATAGTCACGTGCGCTACTCCCACCGTTTTGTCTTTCGCCACAATCGTTGAACTATCTTAACCGTTCAACGGATCAGTTTTAAATAATTTTCTCTAATTTTTTTATTCGACTTTTATAGATCCATACCTCAATACTGATGGAGGGACTATTTCACCGTTTGAGCATGGAGAGGTGTTTGTATTGGATGAGCCATGCTGGGACTATGTCACCATTTGAGCATGGAGAGGTGTTTGTACTTCATATTATTTGTGATCAGTTTGAGTATTTCTTTTTTAACTGTCCGGAATTGGATTCCTATAAAGATCATATTGGCTCCGTTTGGATAGTACGGAAATAAGATGAATAAGGGAAGAAATATTAGGAAGTGTGTAACTTTGTGAAGAATTTAGATTTTTTTATAATAAATTTGAGAGTAGAAAAAAATTATTCTTTTATTCGCGCATCCATCCAAACGGAGCCATTGAAACTTAGTTAACTCAACAATTCATCGGTTTCAGGCGTACTAGCTAGTACCAAATTTAACTGCAAGATAATACAAAAGTAGAGTTCTTATATATTGAAAACAAGTCGAGACCTGTGTGAGCTCCACCACTTCTTTTTAGAAAAACAAACCAGCTTGACATATGTCACAGATTACATAAATAATAGAATAAAGGGATGCCATCAGCAATCAAACTACCTACTCTAGTACCAGATCCATGGTACCACTGTACCAGTGTCCCAAGGTCGTCTGTCCCTGTACCTACCACTTAACACGGTTCTGTTATAAGAAATAAGAATAAAGAATTTCAGCATGCGTATTTGCTCAAATTTTTTATTCTTATATCATCGTTTTGCTAGTATAAGAATAAGAACCCAAATTTTTTATTTTTGTGTTGTTTGAGTTGCACAAGAATAAGAATAAGCACGCATACCGAAATTATTTATTCTTATTCCTTATTCAAGGTTCATCCAAACACACGTAAAAAGATACAACAGGAAACCCACGAAATCAATATCTTTATATATCAGTTCATTCCGGGTGAATCGGTATCCTCTGGCTGTTGCGATGCTGCTTGATGTGGTGAAGAAATTGATTTTCGGTAATTTCATTCTGTTTTAAAGAAGATTTTGTACCATCCTGTTAGAGTGTGGCATTTTGAACTTTTTATCACTCAGCTTTTACACTTTTTTTGTTAAGTATACATAGACCTTTCAATATTAACGTTTCGCGACGTGTTCCGTCCAAACGGAACGTTAAACGAAAGAGAAATTAGTTTCATTTTTTAAAACGAAACTGAAATTTGTAAACGTTACTAAAACATAATACGAAAATTGACGAAAATTGGCTGAAATCGAAAGGAAATGAAGGACGGAAAATTAAACGGAACGGAAACAAAACAAGAATTTTGTTCCGTTATTGAAACGAAACAGAAACAGAAATCCAAAATTCCGTTTCCAACATAAACGTTTGACAGACCTAAGTATACGTAGCATAAATTATATCACATCTTCTGTGGTAATACTCCACTTTAGTAGTGGATCAGAGGTTTTCCCTTTTAGCGCAACTAAATGAACTCTAAAACATTGTGCTCTGTTTCATGTCTGTTTTTTAATGTGTTCTAGGGGTGGCGGGCATAGGCTTGATCTACGTTGGAAAAAAATATATACTAGTGTAAAATGTCAAAAATATAGTACTAATTGTGTTATCTAATATGTCTGGTCTATTTTAATATTGAAATCCAAATTACTAAAGCACAATTAAAGTTGGAACTCAACAATTCGGCCTATTCTATTTTACAATTCTGGTTCCGCCCCTAATTCAGTGTGACTTTTCTGCTCTGCATGGCTTTCAGTTTTGGTGTTATTATTGGAAATTAAGAATTCATATATACTGCCGCGTAAGTTTGTTTGTTGGACTTATGTTTTATTATTTTCTATACAATATGTACCAATAATCTATTGGAGTTGTGTCTTAGAAGTCAATAATTTGATGACTTAAATAATAGTTTATGTTATGGATGATATTTTATCATCTGTTCCTAGGTTTATTATTGACAGATTATTCAGGTTGAGGATCTGAATTGTAGATCTCTATGGATCATTCTTTAGAATGACAATAATAAATCTAAACGGTCCATAATCTTGATAATTAACAAAGGAACATTAATTATCATATAAGATTAGTATGCAAGTTAAGTGATGATTAAGTTCTACTAATCATAGGTAAAGAGTTACCAACTTAATTGCATATGTATATGTTATGGAACATAGTACAGAACTTGACCCAACGAAATAAATATATGGATTGTGTTATGTGTCATTATTTATTTCGTTATGATTTTGGTTCTAAGTTTGAGATGTTTATCTTTTCCACATGAAGATAGGTTCAATAAATATTGTCTACCACTGATTTCCGATAAGGGCTGCTATACAGACTTTATTTATGTTCTCTTGATTTGTGCGGGGAAAAGCTAATCATAAAAAAAATCGTATGTCCCTCATTAATTCACTTAGTGAGTGACGATATCTGTTTGGGTCCCTTGATGGAGTTGGATCGTATGTGCGCAACTAAGCGATCAACTCTAGATCAAGAAAAGTATAATCTGCAAGAATGACACATTTCTATCTTGGATTATACGATGATATCGTGTGACATAAGAATCAAAATAGAGAAATACTTTTATTCTCTTATGCAGGATTTAAATACTGTAGTAATACATTATTTGTGCGAATTGAGAATCATAACGTGTTGCTAGATACCGCTTATGATTATTGGAATTAAATAACGATTTAATTCCATGGCCAACATAGCATAAATCCTCAAAGGGTCACACAAATAGGACTTTAACCATACAATGTATTAATTGATTTGTTTGCATTGGAGAATGCAAAATATGATGTGTTGATTAATTAATTATATACTGTTGCAAACTGTTATAATTAATTGTATCAAAAGATCATATAGAAATTAATTTAATACATATGCTTATTCCAAAGTAATTATCATTAAGTTGATAATTAATTATAATCAATAATATTTAATATAATTGAAGGAATTATATTGAACATAAAGGCTTAATTTAATTAGCCATTATGAGCCAAAATGATAATCAATTGAAAAAGCTCATTATATATTTGATATAATAGGTTTAAGAGAGAATAAACAAAATATGGAAATGACCCATTTAGGCCTTTATTTTCGCCGGCCTAGGGTGAGTGGCATGATGGTAATTTTGGAAGTGAGAAGGTTGAACTTGATCTCTATATAAGGACCACTAGTTGGTGCCTTCCAACTCTAGTTCTCTCTCTTCCTCTTCCCTTCTTCTAGCCGCCACCTTCAAGAGAGAAAAATTATTTTCTCTATTCCATTTTTGCTCTCTTCCATTGATTATTATTAGGTCTCATGTGTTGAGAATAGCTATTCCTAAATTAGATCAAAAATAGCAAAGGAATTAGCATTTCTCTAGTTCCTACTAGCATAGGATCTATGAGAATGGTTAGATTCCTAGGTGGACTCGAGGCTAACATGGAGGAGGCGAAGGAGAGCACCCCATCGACTCCCATGCCGTGGTCGAGTCCCGCGAATACGATTTCGTGGGAGGTACAATTCTTATACCTTTCTCTTGTGTCAAATTGAGCTTCTGCACTAGTTCCTTTTTGCTTGTATTTTAATTAGATTAATTAGGAGTAATTAGTCAAAAAAAATTAAAATTAAGCATTTTCTAACATAATCTACGTTTCGTACAATTGTTCTCATGTTGTCAAAATATTTCCGTCAATAAATATTATCTGATTCTATGACAAATAACTGGAAGTGGGTCTTAACTTGGTAGAAATGAATCCAAATGTTGTCCTCACAAATTTCATTAATATTTAAAAATTTAGAATTCAAATGTTGAATCCAAATTATTGGTCTTGTTCAATTTTATGGACGATGTGTTTTCAACTGTTCATATAAGTTGTATAAAATTTGGAGTCAATTTGATACTCGATTAAGGGACAAAAATATGAACGTGTTAGAATTAATCAATGATAGTTAACCAAATTCATTCATTTGTAGACCACTTGATCTAGTATCAAATCAACTCTAAAATTTATAAAACTTATATGAAATAGCATCGCTCATTAAATTTAAGAAAATTAACGGTTTGAATTAATAATTTGAATTTTTAAATTTTTAATATTAATAAATCTTTTCTAGGACAGCTCTGTAATGTCGTTTTTAAGACAGTAGAGCACTTCATTTCTAACTTGGTAGAATTTCATGGTTTGTAAAATCGGATTAGTCGGATTTAACTTGATATATTCATGGTGTAACACCCCAAACTTGGGGTGGCACAGTCCGTCGTTCTTATTTTATTGAAAATAGACACAAGACGGTGAAAATAAATATGCAAGTCAATAACATAATTAAAAACATTTGCCATCATGATATTTATAAGATAATGCATATGAATTAACCTAACTAATCTCCCGCCAATTCAAATCGGATACCATTTGAAGTAAAGTAAATGATGTTCAAGTATAACAACACTGTACTCCATCTAGTATTTAAACAAATATTTCAACCCCAAATGACAAACTAGTTAAGGGGCTGTTTGGATCGTTTAGGAATTTGGGGAATTTTCTATTCCTAGGCATAAATTTATTTGGAAGTGTGTAATTTTGTGAATAGTTTGGATTGTTTATAATAAATTTGGGTGTAGGAATTTGAAATTCTCCAAATTCCCAACACATCCAAACAGCCCCTAATAGATTTTCTTCACATAGCACTTCTCACTTTTGTCACTTCAATATTTGGAACCCACAACCATCGTGGAAACAAAACAAAAGTAAAGAGTGAGAAATAAATTTCTGAGTGTGGTTTTTAGTTCCAGTCACATGAACATTAACTTTCACATATAGAATTAAAATACACATAGAGAAAATAAATATAATAGTAATTAAAGTTCAAACATGCCATAAGAAATGATGAGCCGACTAATCAACCAATTAAGACAAGCAACATACAAAATGATAACAAAAGTCGGCTGTGCAATTGGTTTCCTAAATAATTTCTAAGTCTAGTATGACATAGAACAGATAACTCACCAAGCTACGAATGACCCACCATAACCCACGTTTGTCTCACCACAACCCACATCTGTCTGTGTCGGGTTAAACAAATCCTAACCAATCAAATGCAATCTACCATTGGTCTGGTTACAACACCGACATGGGCCACACACAATCACATTACCACAATCAAATGTAAAATAACATACAACGCAAGATCATACTTGTCACATAGACTTGACCATCCATATCCCATCTAGATTCGGGCATACTGAGCCCTGTGCAAGAACGCTACACTACACAGCGATCTGACAGCACGGTAGCTAACCGGCCCCAGACGAAACTTTATCAATTTGATACTCTTGACAAGTGATAAGAACAATCCACATGCACATAATCCACAAACAATTAATCAAAATACCATACAACATGTTCACAATTCATATGCAATTAGTAATAAGATAATCATAATATAATTAAAAAAAATCAATTCCATGTCAAATAAATACATTCAATATAACAACATGCACAATTCATGTATTAAATACACAATAATGAAAATTAAGGTTTATGTAAAATCCGCCAAAAATAGAAGGAACTCGTGACCTATCGTGGTTCGATCATTTCAGCAACTTCGTACTAGTTTTCTCGCTCTCAAAGTCTATAATTAATCTACCAGTGGTACAAATAGATATGTTATTTCAATTTATTTTTTTATTAAACAAAAAATCAAAATATATTGTTGCTTCATCTTGCGATTGATATCCAACTAAAGATCAAATCGATCGACAACAGAAACACGTGGTTACCTTCTAGATCTAGCCTTGGATTCGTGTGTTTATAAGTAAAGTAGAGATAGAAAAAAAAAGAACGATACTTGTGATCCAACTGCCACATTAAAGAAAACAAAATGAAGCAATTTCAGAGAAAAAATTTGCACAACAAAGCGTAATTTCATTTTTAGGAGAAAAAAAAAAAGATTTTTTCCTAAGTAAAATACATAATGGTTTTTTGACGATAAGATATAAATAAAACGGAAAGAAGGTTATATCCGCCAAAAGAAAAAAAAGGAAAAAATAGGATATTTGGGTATTTCTAAGTCAAATGAAGGAAATAATTTATAGATAATTTACTTTGGCTCTGTCAATGTGGTAGAGAGAGGACGGAAAATTTTCATCAAATCATCTTGACACCACTGGTAATTCGAAATTGCTTAAGACCATCTCTAATGTTCTATCATTCCTATCATCTTTGAATTTGGATTTCAAAACAGAGAACATTCCCTATAAATAGGGGGTGGAAGATGAGAGGAGGAGGAGGACTTTTTGGAAGGCGAGGCATAGGATAGCTAGTTTTAGATCTGAAAACACACACTGTAATACACACACCACACACACGTAGGGTAGCATTTCTACAAGCATCTGGCGTGAGTTGTAAGAAGAGAAGAAGGAAGAGCTAGGAAAAGATTTCTGTGAAGAAGAAAGGTGAAGCTGTGTAATAAGGTATGTGTTGAAGTGTAATCCGTGTGTAATTTGACAGATTGAGGTTAAATTTGATTGAAACTCGATTTGGTTGCAATTCTCTCGGTTCTTCTTGACGTTTCTCTGGATTTCTTGAAGATTAGATTGATAATCTGTTTCTTCTTCTTCTTTTGGTCTAATTCGAAGCCATGGTCTGATGCATAGCTCAGTCATGGCGGAGATGATGTTTATCTACAGCTTTCTTCTTCCTTTTCTTGATATTTCAAGTCGATCTTGTCTCCTATCACTCTCTCTCTCGACTTCTTATTCCTTTTCTGACCAAGATCTGATGCATAGCTCAGTCGTGGAAGTAATTAGGCTAATCCTTCTTTGATGATCAGGTTGCATGGCTTCCTTGTACAGATTTCGTCGAACTTCTTTTTGTCCTTTTTATCTCTTTATTTAGCGATGAAATAAATGTTCTTTCCTATTCTGAATCTCGATCTCACTTTCTGCCATGGTCTGATGCATAGCTCAGTCATGGGAAAGGTGAGGTTAATCTCTTATTCAAAGGTTCGGTTGTTAATTCTGTTTCTTTAAGGAATTCAGTTTGACCTCTCCGTTGCGAATGAATTGGCTAATCCTGTAATCTCAGTTTGATGCATAGCTCAGCTGTGACATAGGAATGCTTCATTGACTTTCCCATGGATGTCTTGAGCCTAGCTCAGTAGCCATGAGGAAGAGTAATATCTCTCACTTCTCATGTGGTCTGAAGCATAGCTTAGCCACTTTGATGTTGCGTTTGAACGTAAGGATGAGTACACTTCATGTGAATATCTGATGCATAGCTTAGATTTCATAGAAGATGGAAAATTCTGCGTTTATCACCTTACTGGAAATTAGTAAATTACTAGGGTTTTCCTTGTAAATCCTCAAATCTTGTAAACCATGGTCTGATGGAGTGATGGTTTCTATCTTCTTAAGGAAAGGCAGTCTTTTTCTATTCGTTGACTTTGTGTCATGATCATGCATGTAAAACATCAATATCACCGAACTTGATAAGTTTCTCACTTAGGTGTACTTCAAGAATCACTGTTACTTTGTTTCTTCATCACTCATAACCTGAATAGTAATAAGAAATACTGGAGGGACCCTTTCGCATAATCTGGTATTTGACCCATTATGACCTGAAAACTGCTTACGTTTCATTTAAACATATTTGAATATTGTCCTTGCTTATACCTACGTTCTGACTTCTGACCTCATACGGTAATTAATAGTAAGGGGTTCCTTTTTACTTGACCTGACCATATCTTCTTTACTTAGACCCTTGTTCTATGTAACTGATTCATATCTGACAATTGATGAAGATTAAAGGATTTCTTGGTAATACTGTTAGTCAAGGAATGATATTTTGAGGTGTTCACTTTAAGAAATGTCTTTTGGTGCTATACGCATAGTATATAGAATTCATGTTGTAGCTAAGTTAAGCTAAAGTCAAAGGTGAGATCGTTCTACACTTTTTGTTCAAGAATACCATTGAAGTTGTATCCTGAAGCATTGACTGATATGGACTTTGGAAGTAAAGACCAGTTGATGATAAAGATCAAGTATAGTCGGTATTTGCCTTGTCAAACTGTCACACCCCACAGAAGTTTGATGTATGTAGCAATGTAGATGTATTTCAGGTTTCATAATGCCTAGTAGCTTGTCAGGTGTATGTACAGGCTATGGTGAGTTTGAATTGTGTAAGTGAAATGATTTGTTGATTATATTGGCCGTATACAAGAGAATATTACCTCCTGACTTTAGCATGCCCAGTGAATGTGTATGTGTACATAGCACCCCCGATAGAAATATGGAAGTTGAATAAATAAAGTAGGAATTGATATTGAGGATTAGTTGTAAAGAGTTATTCATAATACATTGGAAAAATACTCAATTTTATGTCGTTTTGTCCCTCTTGATTTTGGTACCAATTAGCACATCTGACATTGGCTATTTCACAACACTTGTACCTACCACTTGTCTCATGTCCCTAATTAAGTTTCGTCGATATAAATTGATCTTGAATATGTTGTATATACTGTCCCCAAGCTTCAGGAAACCACTGTCTGGTACAAAAAGGTTTGTCCTGAATATGCCGATACCAAATCACTTCGTTCCTAGCTTCACTGTATCACTCGATAGCTCACACATCGATCTAGATAGGCGTAATACGAATTGGGCACACTTTTATACTCCTCTCCCCATCGTGGTTCTAACGAAACCAGTCCCGTCGGGTGCGACGGCAACGATCGACGGAAACATGAAAATCAAACTTTTAGGGACTAAACTGAATAAAGGTCTGTTGCTAATTTCTGGGGACGACGCACGATGCACGGAGGCCACCGTTGTTTTCCGATGTCGTGGGTACTCACCTCGTCAGTCGCGACGGCCGGAGGCGATATCGGATCAGACCCGTTATCACGCGAACCCGTCTCCATCTCCGTTCGTAGTTCAGCGCGCGAGGGTCCTTGTGATCCTTTGTGGCAGTATGACTACGACACCCGTGTGTCCGACTCCTGTTGAGTGACGGGGTATTAAGAGATATAAAATGATGATGATAGAGAAGTTTCGGCCCAACAAAACCCAATACTATTTCTCCTTAGATAACTCAACAAACCCAATCAGCTGCCACATTAGCTTAGTTAGGTGACGTGGACCAGCCGAGAAAAATCCAAGTCAGCAGAAAATTAAAATAATCCGTTAAAAATAGTAGGAAGCTCCGAAAAATACGACCGACATATCCATAAAATTTTGAAAATCTAAATAAGTCGACTTCACTGATACTTAGATATGAAATTATGTCAAAGTAACGGCCTTTTGTATTTTTGAAATATTTTCGCTTTAAAAATGAATTTTAGAAAATTAAATAAACTCTTTTATAAAATGCTAAGTATTTTCGAAATAAGGATTTCAAATATACTATTTTCAAAAGCTAAGTATACTTGATTAGAAATATTTTCAAAAGCCCAAGTGATTTCGAGCACGTTATCTTCTAAAAATCAAATATCTTCAAAGTCAAGTATTTTGAAATAGAAAAGGATTTTTAAAGGTCAAAAGTGCAAAAGGCCAAAAGTGAAGAAAATCACCAATATCCCAAGTGAAACATCAAAATTAAAAGTCCAAACGCGAAACCCAAAGTCAAAATCAAAACCTCTTCGTTTGAGGAAAAGTCTCTCGCTAAGGTTGAGATCAACCTTAGATGACTTAGACATTGAATTCTTACGGGCCCCCTGGTCCAAAGAATTCCATTTTGTTCTCACAAAAAAACCGACTAAGATGGTCCCGAGAACCGACTCTTATTAAAAAGACCGACTAAGATGGTCCCTAGGATCGTTGAAGAACCAACTCATATTAAGAAGACTGATGAAGATGGTCCCTAGGGTTGTAAAAGAACTAACTTTCGCCAAGGCAGCCCAAGAGGCCCCGAAGGTTGTAAAACTCCTCTTTTGTTCTCACAAGAAGACCGACTAAGATGGTCCCGGGAACAGACTCTTATTAAGAAGACCGACTAAGATGGACCTATCCTCTTCCGCAATACCGATCACTATAAGGCCATGGACTACTTCAAAGACAAAAAGTATGAGAACACCAAGACCGTGGATCGAGAAACTCTCCAAGTCCTTGGTGTAAGTGACCAGTTCTTTGGCTTTACCTCTCAGTTTGGGATTGAGTCCAGATTTTGGGACTTGAAAGAGAAGGCATATGATTGCCTCACTGTCGAATTCTTATCTACCTTCAGTTTGACAAGGGTAGTTGAGTTGTTGGCATTCAATTGCACAATATTGAAAACTGAATTCACCATAACCGAGCTTGAGGTAGCAGAGTGGTTTGGGTTTGCACCTGGAGGACAAGAAGATGTCGATTACCCTGTGAACATTTGGAAGGAAATTTCAGATACGGACCCACCTAAAACAGGGATTCTCCAAGAGCCAAGTACATTCATCACCCTGTTTTGCGTGTCAGCCAAAGAACTTTGGTTCAAACTGTGTTTGCAAGGGGCGAGACAGCCATCCAAGTGAGAATTGAGGAGTTAGGGCTACTTGGAAGGATCTTGCATCCAAACCTTCCTCATGCCAACATAGCAGCTTGGATGATCAACTATTGGGCAACCATTGCAGCAAACCGCCGGGCTGGCAAGGGCCAAATCCAAATTGGCCAATTTGTGACTATTATTGCAAGGAAGAGAAAGTTGGCGTTGAGACACTTGAAGGAAACAAAGGGATACACAAGAATGGACTTGGCATTCTTCAAAAATGCAAGTTTCATTAAGAAGTCAAGTGATGGCCGTTGGTTGTGGCATCTTGAGGGATACCCATTCTACTATCTTCCTATCACACAAGAGGTAATCCCTAAAAGGAGAAATTCAGTTTTGTTGATTAATTATGAGGGAGAACATTTTGGGGATGAGGTGCGAGCTGCTTCACCTGTCACACGTCCATCAGCTCATGTTTGTGAGCCATCCTCAGCCCGTTCGTCAGCTGGAGAGCAGCCCTACGATTTTAGGGCACTTATGGGCAGATTGGAGACACTTGAGAGGCTCTCCACTGATTCTCTTGAGTTGGGGAAGAAGATAGATGCAAAAATTGATCAAATCGAGGAGGAGCAAAGGATGCAAAGGGAAGACTTGGACCTCCTCAAGCAATACCATGAAGATGATGGCCTCTCAAAGACTCAAGTAGCGGAGAACTACAATTGGTGGTACCCTCAGTACGGGTAAGCCACAAATCTGCATATGAATTAGCTAGCTTAAGTTCCTTCAAATTAATCATCAGCACGTGGTTCAAACGGATCGTCTGAGACATCAGACGGACCGTTTGGAACCTGCTACATAGGTGAAGTAACCTGACGTGAACCCCTATCTTCTCTCTTAATTGCGTAATCAAACTTAGGATTTAGATTTAATTTAGATCTTTATTTTCTGAACTTAGCTTAGAACTATTTAGAATTATTTTAGATCCCACAAATTGTTTTTATACCTAGGCTTAATTGAATTAGATAATTTAGGTAAGAATTAATTGATCCGTTCCCGTGTTCGATCTTTAGCTTACTACGATAGATTAAATCAGATAAACTAGATTATTTTGACTAGGTTTGCATCCGATCAGAGATAAATATCAGGGAGATCCTTATCACGCCGCTAGTAATCTAGTATACGTGAAAAAAATAAATGGTGGGAAATCGATCAAAGATACTATTCATTTTTGTATCATCTCTGCGAGATAAAAAAACTAAAAAAATAATTCCAATAACACCATGTTAATTAGTTAATTACAGACTAGCTACATTAAAAGATTATCTTTCAAAGTTATCTTGCTATAATACCAACTGTGAAATAATGAGAAAGACAAAAAGTCATGAAAATCTATCTATATATATCCCCTTTTTGGTTTTTCACTTTTTCTACCTCTCTTTTTTGTAGTGGAATCTCTATAGGCAATGCTGCTTCCTGGTATAGTGGTATGGGCCAGCTATGCTATAAAGTATAACCTATAAGGGCCAGATCCCACTTCATTAATCATGGTTTTCTTTGACAAGCAAGAATTTCATGAGACAAATTCTTAACAGCATTTTGCATGCTTTTTGTATTATTTGACATGCATGGTCAATTTGAGTTAAATACAATTGAATGCGAAAATTGCCAAATTTGAAAGTTTATTTCATACGTTTTCATTATTTAGTCGTACTTTTTAGAATGTCCAAGTTAAACATTATTTTTTATGCCACGAATAAACGTCATATTTGATAATTTATTATTCAATTTGATTGCTCGTAATATAATAATACACACTATCGCACTTCGTTCAATCCAATAAAATTTTTATATCATCTTACTTTGCAGTCTTGCCAACGATTTTTTAATAACGAATATAACTATAAGATAAAATAATGGAGTGAAATTATGTGTTTATTAATGGTCCTTTTTTAAAGCAACACATTAATACTGAAATGTGTCAACGTTGTAAAAACAATATATTAATAATTTACTTCATCTTTCATCAACTGAGTCTTTTAAAACTATATGGATGTGTTCATCACTTTTTTAGTTTCAATCATGTTATCTTTTAGCAAGCTCTTTTGCTTAGCTTCGGCTACCACCAGTTTGTACTGAAAAACTAGTAATTCCAATCATATTACACGAATCCTTTTCCTGTGTCCCATTTTCGCTTTACTCTCTTGACTGCCCTAGACAGCTTTTGAGCACTGAAACCTGAACTTGAGCATGATTCGCCCCTGTAAAAGACAACTTGAGAAGAGCATATTTTAGGAACAAGGTACTGCGGTGGAAGCGTGGTGGGCCTATGATCCATATGTCTCAGAATTGTTAGGAGTTTCTTAAGTGTGAATTCGTTCGTTCGGGCAACTTGTTGACCCTAGTTTCATGCTAACCCACCTCTATTTTTTGTATCTATTTTGTCTACTTGGTTTTATTACAGACTTGCATCAATGACACTCGTCTCATGCCAGAGTTCTACTAGATTTTCTATTATTGCTGGATTTTCTGAGGGCAATTTTCTGGCAAAAGTTGAAGCTTAATTTGGATGATTTGTTAATTGTTAATTTGAATGATATAATTATTAATTGAAGCTTTGGCAATTTTCTGGTTTGTTAATTGTTATCCTTGATATTTGGATGATATAATTGTTATTATATGAAATTCTGAATTTTTTTGTTAATTTGTGATGAGAAGCAAAACGGTTGAGAAATTTAAACGGTTAATAGTTTTTTTATCATTGTATTGAACGAAACAGATAACGAACAAATTTTTGTTGTGTTATAGGAACAAAAAGCAAAACGCAAAAAATGAAAAATTTCGTCTAACCAACGAATCGATTAACAGAAACATCTATTTTCATGATGGTTTTCGACATTATACAAAGTGACTAGTCTTCTGATTTGCATGCAGATTGAATTCAGATATGACAGTTTGGCTTTTTTGCCAAAACGCTTTACAATGAAATTTGCTGCATAACACAATAAAAGAGCCAACACTCTACAATTTACAAAGAAATTTGCTGCTTAACACAACACTGGAAAGAGCAAGTGATGCTTTAATTTTATGGCAAAGTGACTAGCCGTAATTATTTTATAATAATTTTATATACCAAAATTAATCTCAATTAATCTTCTATCTCTCCTTTTATATAAATTGCATGGCTTAATATAAAAACAATTTAAAATAATTTGTCTCTATTCAGAAAATTAATCTCAATTATCAACGAAAAAAAGGAGAGATAATGGCGGATTTAGAAAAAAATTTAAGCCTTGGCATAATAATAAAAATAATTTAAAATAATATAAAATAAAGAAGTAAAAAATAATTAATTTAACAAAAAATTTATTATTTAACGTATATACATCCTTTTTTCCATAAACTAATCATTATTGTTTTATCTTTCTCCTTTACAAAAAAAAATATAATTCTAATTATCTATTGCAATCAACCCTTCTTTGCCCATTTTTATAGATTGAAATCATTTAATTTATTTGAAATCTATTTGAAATCATTTAATTTATTTGAAATCTATTTTTAAAAACAGAGATTTAGTCTTGAAGAAAATATTTCAAAGCATATACTTTTTGTGACAACTAAATGACTTTACATCTATATTACAAACTTGTAATTAATTACATGATTCAGATAGAACATACAGTCTCGAATTTGTATAATTTTTTCACCGAAAAATATATTCTAGACATGAATTATTGAATTAACACCAGTAGTTTAGTTCATGATTACTGCAAAAATTGCCACTCATTTTCAAATTAATCTACAATTTAACCTCTAGTTGAATGGCATATTTAAATTCCAATGAATTGATTGCAATTCCTATGAAAAGGAATAGGCGATATTTAGAAACGGAAATCAGTGTACAAATGGGTTATGGAAACCAAAAAAAAAGTAAGTCAATCATTTTGGATTCAAAGAAGCAATTGGTCCAAATTCATGATCCTTGTTCCTTGGTAGTTGCGCTGAAGAAGTGCTCTGCGCTCGCTGCGCATAAAAATTTTAGCGGAGCGAACAAAAGACGAATAAGAAATCGAAAAGTTAAAAAACACAAAAAACTTGCAGACAATTGTCGGACGGAAGTGACGGTGAACACTTTATAAAAATCCCAATTGCTTTTCCAATTATGCATGTGCGCAGTGGGGTTGCTCTTTTTTTATCAATCCCGATACACCAGTTTGAAAAATTGAAAGATCTCAGTCTGACTTCTGTCTCATTCTCTTCTTGTGTAATCTCATTTCTGAGCGCGTGTTATTATTATTATTTTCATTTTTTTATTTGCAGAATTCCACCCAACGAATTTGAAACGAGTTGATGTATATAATATAACTATATAAGGAATATTTGCGTCTTTGAAGAGTCGTCAGAAGGAATATAGAACTAAGGGGCCATTTGGATGTCGTAGTAATTTGGAGAATTTGAAAAATTTATAATTCCTAGATATAGATTTATTGATAAGTGTGTAACTTTATAAAGAGTTTAGATTGTTTATAATAAATTTAACATATAAAATATTCGGAATTTACAATTCCAGCCACATCCAAACGGCCCCAGTAGAAGTTCACTAGTTCAGTGAGATCACGGTAATTTTCAAAGTGCTGCGCTTTTTCACCATGTCTTTGTCAGGTGAACCGGTTTGCTCTGCTTGCGCGGTAAAGAGCTTTATTAAGTAATTTAGTTACTCTATAGATAGATGGAGAGTCGCATATGTATTTTGCCGCGGTAACGAATTAACGATGCACCAGTAAGAGTAAAAGATCTCAGGTCAAACTTGACCTTGGTCACTCATTACTCATTAGTCATTTTTTCTCCTTTTTCTTTGTCTTTTTCTTTAGAGCGCGACATTATATTGTATTATATTATATATGGATTTGCGACTTTTTAGGCCTGAGATGAAATAAATCTCCAAGGCTCCAACAGACCAACACCATGTAAGATTCACATACTTCACTTACAACTCATCTTCACCCATAGGTGCTTCGCCCCCAAGGTAATCTCTTCTATCTCTCTTTAGTCTTTACAAGCCACGACGAATGCTAGAGACCACCACTACCAGTACAATGTTTAGGCTGTTTTGGGTTTAGGCCAATGTTTTGAAACCGTACCGGACTGCACTGGCCAGTCAAACTGATTGGACCGAATCCGGCTCAACCGCATTTTGAGACCTTAGACTTTCAATGAAACCCGTTTACCCTACCCATACGGCCGGACCATATTCAATAAGACGGGTATGGATAAACTGGCAGGTTGGACCACCGATTACTTGTGCTTCACCCTTTAATTGGTTTGGTTTTCAAAACATTGGTTTAGGCTGAGAGTTGAAACTAATGAAGAGATCTTTGTATATCTCCACAACTGATGTATACTTTTATCTGTTAATCACGTTCCCTAGGTCACACAAGAATGGCTGATGAACGAGGAATTCCTTTCTTCCGTTGGATACGTCGTGCTGTAGAGGATAATCGTGATTTAGTGCGCCTGCGAGACAAGCTCCGTGACATGGGTCTGGGTCTGACATTTGGTGGAGCAGGCATCCTTGTGTATTGTTTTACCACAAACAGCCACCATGTCTTAAAGGGTTTCATCACTTTCATTGTTGGGCTAATCCTTCTCGCCATGTCATTTCGGGTGAATCAATATCCCGTGGCTGCTGCGGTGCTGCTTCATGTTGTGGAGAAATTGATTTTTGGTAATTTCATTCTGTTTTAAGGATGTTTTCTACCATCCAGTTAGAGTACTGTGGCATTTTGAGATTTGTTTACTCTCTCTTTTACACTTTTTCGTTACGTACGTACACACAGCATAAAATAAGTCGCATCTTCTATGGTTTTGCTCCACTTTTGTAGTGGATCAGAGGTTCTCGCTATGTAGCGCAAATAAATGAACTCTGAAACATTGTGCTCTGTTTCATTGTGTGATGATGTCTGCTTTTTACTGTATTCTTAAAGATTATTCAGTGTGACTCTTATGCTCTGGATGGCTTTCTTTTTTAATTTTTACAATTACTTGTCGATATTGGAGCTATTATTGAAAATTGCGATTTTTGACACAACTGTTTTGTCATGTTGTCAAAATATCGCCGTCTTATATGGTTTTGCTCCTCAAAACCGACGTTTTTTAAAATCAGCCGATTCAGATACGGATCGAAATCGGCAGAGGTAGAGTCGAATTTGAAGGATCTCAACCACCGTGAATGGGTTTATCAATGGACGGAGAGAACTGAAGGGGGAAGGGAAATACTGAGCAGAGGTGGCTGCGCCAGGAGGCCAGGCCAGATACGCAATAGAGGAGAGATGCGAAAAGGCTGGACAGGACATATCCATTTCGGCACTTCTTTATTTTTATCAGATCAAATGGTATATTAAGGTATTTTATTATATGTATCTTTTTAAAAATATATACGACGTATATTTTATGAATTATGAAATTTTAATTTAAGTTGTTTTCAAAATTTTATTGTCTACAGATATTTAAGTGTCACATTCACATTTTTAAGTTTAGTTTATTTTAAGCTTCCAATTTTAATTTTTAAAACTTATTTTTGAAAAAATATATATCCTTATTTTTTTCATATTTTTCTCAATTTTATAGGCACAAATATATTTTCCATTCAAAAATTGAGTTTCTGATATAATTTTTTTCCAATCTTTCTGATATCGCATTATGGACAGAAGTCCAAATTTAAGTCCGAATCTATTTATCGTTATATATATCCTAAGATTAAGAATTTAAGATTTACTTTTTCATTTTGTATTTTATATGTTCGCTAATTTATATGATGGTTTGCGATTGATGTTGAAATTGATGTTATGATGTCCATTAATGTAAGTTTCTTCCACTATATTTGTAATAATTCACATCGCGCCTCCTTTAGGGCTGTTAATGAAATTTGTTTAGCTATTTATCCTACTTGTATCGTATTCGATATAGTAGGTATGGATAAGATTTAATTTTCGTTAGACTATCAGTACGGATATGAATATAAAATTTATATTTACTTATTGGGTAAGGATACTGGTAGAAGTTATGTCATATTCATTATCTAACAGATAAAATTTTATAAACATATATGTATAATCAATTAATCATGTTATTAATATATTCCGTAAGATATGGTATTAGTTTCATTTTTCATCAAATTTATTTTATGTTGATGAAAAAATTAATTTGTGCTCTACCATAATTGATAATGTATAATTTACAATAATTTATATAATTTTCTCAGAATGTCAATTGACATGAGAATAAATTCCATAATTGTTATTATATCTAAAGTATTATCTAAATATTGTACTTTATCCGTATATTTATTTGATGTTATATATATTTATATTTTAGTTGAATTAGTTGTATTATTATTATCCGTTATGTCTCGTTAATTATTTACTCTTACCGACTTACGCTAATTCTTAATGGGTAAGTACAAGACATGCATAAAGTCATTTTTAACGGATATATGGGTTAAAAAGTATTTTAACGGTACAAGTATAAAAATACATTCTACTGTATTATACCCTAATCTATTCATAGCCATAGCTTCATTCGATATTTATTGTTTATCCGAAAAGAAACTCATGTTGTTAAGATTTAATTTTATATAAAGTCTATGACTGTGTATAAAAGAATTTTAAAATTTAGTAATTTAAAAATGTTCCTTAAATTAGGCATGCATATTTAAAATCCAACTAATAATGTTATTATTAATATTTTACATTGAAAAGTAGGGCTGTCAATGAAACCCGTTTATCCGTTTATCCAACCCGTACCGTACCGTATAAGACGGGTATGGGTAAAGTTTTATTTTCGTTAAGTTAACGGGTACGGGTACGGGTAAGGAAATTTTTTCGCTATATTAACGGGTACGGGTACGGGTAAAAGTTTTTCGTACCGTTTTTATAACGGGTAATTGCCACAATTAAAAAGATACAATTACATGATACATATGACATCTTATATTGCATGATTGGTAAAAAAATATTGCTAGATTTTATTTAAGATTTATAATTCTTTCCATTCAGTGTACGAAAAAATAAAAAAGCATAAACCTAAAATATTCGCCACCATTGTTGCACTTTATTAATATACTTATTGATATAATTTATTTATACATAGTGTACAAATTTTATTATTATTATATTTATTTTTTACCGTACCCGTACCCGTACCGTTAATTCTTAACGGGTACGGATAAGGTACGGGTAAAGCTATTTTTAACGGGTACGGGTAGGGTACGGATAAAGAAAATTTTAACGGGTACGGTAATGAAAATACCTTCTACCGTACCGTACCCATTGACAGCCCTATTGAAAAGTTTGAATGCTTGAATTAAAATAATTTCCTGTTTACACAGACAATTAAAAAAATGACAGGCGCACCTGAAGTTCAATCGACAAGATGGAACGAAGAAGTGTTGCTCGACTCCCGTGGTACGCAGAGCTAAATATGATTGGTTATGACTAATGAGTAATGAGTAATGACCAAGTCCAAGTGCATTTTCCGTTTTATTGGCACACTTTAAATATACATGGACGTGTGTCGCCAGCCGTGACGTTGATAATGTTGATTACGGCCTAAGAAATACACTTGCACAAGCCACAAGCCGACAACCGTCTACATCAATCAACCTTATAAGCTTAATGCATGGCTTATACGGTTAATACAATACAACATGTCAACATCACATGGCGACTTTTTTTTATTACAAATTCAAATACCTCGGTTTAACGATTATAATTAAAAATCCTAGGCAATACTGCCAAAGTCCCAAGTCATAGGAGCCAAAACAGACAGGAACCGTGATGACGTCATTCGCTGAGGTGGCGATATGGATAATGGAATGCCTTGATATTAAGCATTATAAAAGTTTTTTTTTTTTTTTTTGAAAACTTGACAGAAGCTGGTAAGGGACAGAGCCAAAAGCATCATAAGAAAAGTTTTTTTTTTATATAAACACCCGTAGGTCAACTTCATTAATAAAAGTAAAGAAATACAAATTGTCCGTACAAATCATAAAAGAGAAACACTGGTGCCTCTTCTCTAATACCACAGCAGAAGTAAATTAAAACAAACGCTAAAACCCAAAAAAAGATAAAAAGTACAGTCGAAGATGCAGAAAGTAAAGATAAATCCAATAAAAAGAAAAAACCACGGTGGCTACATGCCAAACCTGACTGCCTGAAATTCTTTGTCGGTGAGGCTGCCGCCCCATATGGGGCCCGCTATGCTATTAGATAATAAGAGCCACTATACAATTTTTTTAGTTTTTAAAGCATGATAGTCCTCAAGGTCTTATTAATATTTAATAATGTGTTCAATCCATGATTGAAATTTCTCCATCCCATTACAGAGATTGAATCGTAGTTGTTATTCTTTCTTTACTTTTATTTCCGAGATAAGCAACTTACTCTCATAGGTGAGTCTAAGGCTGTGCTCCAGTATCAAATTTTGGAGAGGAGAGGGAGGGAGATTAGATTAAATGTTTACTCAATCTTGCTCCACAACTTTAAAAGAAGAGAGGTGAATGAAGAAGAGTAAAGAGTTAATTTCCAAATGACTTATTTTTGTAACCCCAAATTTGAGGTGTAAGAATTACTTTACTCAGCATTCTCTAATCTCCCCTCCCCTCCCCTCCCCTCCCCTCCCCTCCCACTCTTAAATCTCTACTGGAGCACATCCTAAGTGTATCAAATGGGGTGCAATGTCACCCATTTTTTTTTTCAAACAAATATTCTTGTATATATTTTTATTGTTATGGATAATTTCTTAAGAAAGTCACTATTTGAATCCCATAAAAATGCAAATATAATTCTATTGGTGACACCCATAATTAGAAATTTAACTTTTTTGACAATGATAATTCCTAAAAATTAATTATTTATCTTTATTTATTTGAGTGAACCCCATCTAAAATTTTTCTAGCCTCGCTACTGCTTACTCTGTCACGCGTAAAGAAAAACCATTATATTATTCTCTGCAGTAACGCTGTGGGGTGGGACCGGGTACAAGTAAGACATTCATGAGACAAATTCTTAACAGCATTTTTCTTTTGTATTTTTTGATATGCGTGCTCTATTTGTGTTAAACACAATTAATTGCAAAATATAATTGTCAAATTTGAAAGTTTATTTCATACTTTTTCCATAATCCTCTTTTTAACTCGTAATTTTAGTATGTCCAAATTAAGCATTAATTTAAGCCACAAAATAAACGTCATATTTGATAATGTATCGTTCAGTTTGATTGCTCGTAATAATATAATACACGATCGCACTTTGTTCACTCCAATAAAATTTTTATGTCATCTTACTTGACAGTCTTGCTGGCGATTTTTATTAATGGATTTAACCATAGGATAAAATAATGGAGTGAAATTATGTGTTTATTAATGATCCCTTTTTAAAGCAACGTATTAATACTGAAATGTGCCAAGGTTGTAAAAAAAATAATTAATGTGCCTAGCTTCTTAAAAAACAAACAATAAATGGGGTCTAGATAGATACATGTTCAACTTTTTTTTATGCTAACTTCTTAAAAAACAAACAATAAACTGGAGTCTAGATTGGAATATGTTCAACTAATTAGCATAGACGGTTTTTAAGTAACTGTTCAACTGATTGACAAATCCTAAGATCACAATGAGATGCCAATGAGGCAATGAAGGCTGATTTAGGCTAAACTCTATAAAACAGTAACGCTTAATATCAGTGATTTTGGACTTGGCTTTCAGATGGCGTGCTCACCCTTCTCCTCTTCTTGCACCTCAAGTCCACACCAAAATTAACTAATTTCTAATCAATTTGTGCTAGCGAATCGATAATATGCCAATCATAATGCTTCCTTTCTTTTTAGTTAATTCCCAAATTAATTATAAAAGTTATGCTTAACTCATGAGCCCCTAATTAAATGCAATTTTTGGGACTAAACTTGCATCAAAATTAGAGACACTTTAGATTCTTTATTGTTCGAATAATTAATGTTGTGTGAATAAGAAATTTTTTTTGTTAATTATCAAGATTAGAGACACTTTAGATTTATTATTGTCATCAAAATAAAACATAGAGATTCACAATTTAAATCCTAAACCTTAATGATCTATCAATAAATAAATGATCAAATATCATCAATAACATAAACTAAACATGCAGTCATCAAGACATAATTAGCTTCTAGTACGTAACTCCATCACGTTCTTCTCCCCTCACAAGTTACCAGACACCATCATTCAACGTTGATTTTGTATTGAGCAATGCTGTGGGTGTACAAGCAAGAATTTCATGAAACTAATTCTTAACAGCATTTTTTTCTTTTGTACTATTTGACATGCATGGTCAATTTGGGTTAAATACAGTTGATTGCGAAAATTGCCAAATTTGAAAGTTTATTTCATACTTTTTCGATAATTCATTTTTTTAATAGTCGTACTTTTTAGTATGTTCAAGTTAAGCATTAATTTTTTAAGTCACCAATAAACGTCATATATTTGATAATTTATCATTCAATTTGATCGCTCGTAATAATTTAAAATAATACACGATCGTATTTCGTTCCATCTAATAAATTAAGTTTCTATGTCATCTTACTTGACAGTCTTGCCAAGTCACTAGCTAATTGTATTAGATAAAATTCAGAGATAAGACCAGTACAAACATAGCCCCTGGCTAAATCATGTAATTATTTTTATTTAATAAAAGATATGGACACGATCCCTATTTTTTCCTCAAAGACCAGTACAAAGTGCAAACAGACAAGTTACCAAGAAGAACAAGTGGAATAATCTTTTGGCACAGAGTCAGCAAAAGCAAAATGGCCAAATAGTCAATTAAGGTGTAATCAAGGACCAGATTCGTTGTATCTTCAGTAAATACCGATTTACCCGTATTGATATACTTGAGGAGAAATAACAGAAAGCTTTTACGATATTCACTTATCTCTCTCGTATGAATACGTGAATAACACTGAAATTGCAATTCAAACTTGTACACTGAAATGAAGGACCGACCCGTAGCCACCTCGGAGAGACTTGTGCATTTATAAATTGGGGCTAAAGTAAGCATGTATATCCTATCTAGTATCTACCCCAATCTAGCATATCCTCTTGACACTTCCCAGTTCCCATTTAGGAAACAGAGCACACCAATTTAATTTGCTTTTGTCATGAAAGTGATGACCAAAAGTGATAGGGCCGTAAAAAGCTCGTTCTGTAAGAATCATTGCGTAAGATGTGGACCTATTTTATCCCTTTTAATAACAGTAATAATAATAATTAAATACTACCTATGCTGCGTGCATTTAAAATGCGAAAAAGTCTCATTTCAATCCAAAGTGAGGGAAGCAAACCCAATCTTATCAGCTAAAAATTAAACATGACCAAGCAATTTCACATGATAGATATCTTATCAAAATTAATCAGGTATATCAATTTTTTATTAGATCTTTCATGTTCATTAAAGGATGGTTGTGTTTTTTTTTATTTTCTAAATTCAAATGATAAGGCTATCTACATAACTTTTAAAATTATAAAAACGAGTTTAAATGTAAAGTAAATATTCTGTAAATATCTGCTATTTGATCGAATAGTTTATCTAAATCCTCAATTTTTATCTCATAGCAATATGTATTTGAAATTGCTATTTTTAATTTATCTATTAATTTGGAAAAAGGGAGCCTGTTTTACCTTTTCTTCATAGGCGTTTCGTAATATTATAAATTAATGCCAAAATTACTTGGATTAATGATATATTGTTCATGGTTCTGTGAGGTGCATAAAAATGCGTAAAATGACATGATTCCATGGTTCCATTAAAAAGAAATTGAACAATTACGATCGAAAAGGACAAACAGGGGGAATTGGGTCCTTAATGCCAGAGTTGTTAAAGAAAAAATTAAACTTCTCCCTGTATGGCACCATAAGATTCAGATTGTATTTCCTTTTTTTAAAAAAAAAAAGAAAAATAGAAAATCATGTTATCTAAGTCTTGAACCAAATTCGGATAATTCGTTTGTTTAAACGATGACGATGAACTGATTCATAGTTACTGTTTGAGTTTTTCACAGCATTTAAGTGTTGAACTCCACAATGTTGCTTTATAAACCCTGCATCAGGCATACAATAATTAAGAACAGTCCGACCACAGAGAGTCTCAGAAAAGCTACTACAGATCCAGAGAATTATGAAATGCCTAATTATTATTGCGAATTTGTGAGTGAGATGTTTTAGAAATTAACGTACGTTCTCAAGAATGATCAATGGTGAAAACAAGTTCACCTGAAAGAAAGACGAATATTAACAAGCGAAGTTTTTAATTCTTATGAAACAAAAAAAAATTATAGAAATTTAAATTCTCATTAGGGAATGTATTGAACTCTCATATAAAATAAGTCAAAGACTTCATTTTTTTTGTTAGTGAAATATTTCATGGAGGTGCCTATATGATGCTAAATGTACCTTCTAAAGTTCATCAAATTCATCGATCATGAACAATTTTATTTAATGAAGATGCAGAAATAATGTCACATAATTAATTGAATAAATTTTTCTATATGGCATTAGAGATATCATTATTTGGTATGTGTGACAACTTGGCATTGAAGGAAAAAAAAACAAACTCAGAACCTAATCAAATTGCTAAATCTGAGTTAAAACAATCTTTGTGCACAAACTGGAAGTCAGAAATGGAAGAACCCAAAGTAATTCCGTAATCTGTTCAATAATCAGCACAATCTATCCTGCTGAATGCTGATAATTCAACCCCAATTCAGGCCGGCCGAAAAAAAAAAGAAAAAAAAAAAAAGAGAGGAAGTAGAGATGAGTTGAAGGCCCTGTTTTGAAACGAAACAGGAGGTCCAAATGGAATAGACTGGCCCAGGTAATACTAAAAAATGCTATCACATTTTTGACAAAAGAACGCTATCAGATGGTCCAGAAGGACCAGAACAGACCATCTAAAACTCTAAATTAGAACTAAAACGGCTCAGGATTTAAATCTATTCTGACCCTGTTAAACATCGTCTCTGATTGGCTGGTTTCGTTGGGTCCACTAATCAATAACCGTTTATGTAAATTGAAATTGAAATGGGGAGGAGCTAATAGGTCTGAAAACGGTGACCGTTTTTACCGTCTTTTCAGAAACGAAACGATTAACACAAGCTTGAAACGGTTCCGTCCATGTGTATTTTCGTGATTCCGATCGTTTCTTCCAAAACTAAACGGTTAACGCAAATGATAATCAGTTTTGTGTCCAAAACGCATCGATCAACACAACAGTCCATTTGCGTGGTCGTTTTAGACGTTATGCACCCCTAGGAGCTAACCTCAAAGAAAAAACTTCTCACACAGCTACTCGTCGTGGTAGAAAAAAAATGATGATAAAATTCTTCGAATATTCTTCTTTTATAAACTCTGTATCATTAAATAACTTCCTTTGCATAAGCCAAAATTGCTCTAATTTGTTGGTTGTTAGCGCAATTGATTCATTTTCAGTACTGTTTGTTAGCATGGATCAAAAAATAACACAAGAATAACTAGGTTTACATGTTAGTCAGATAGTAAATTAATAAGAATGGTGGCATCAAGTGCTCCTCTTTTTTATTAGTTCTCGATTGGTTTTCTTTTTTTGATTGGAAGTTCTCGGTTGGTTTAGTTCAGCGCATGGGACACAAGGGAAACCAGCTCTAGAGCTAAAAGAGCGGGTCCAATTCAAGTAGTATAGAGCTTTGCGTGATCTTACTTGAATGAGACCATAACTTCTCTGATCTGATCGAAACAAATGTAGCTAGATATTTGAATTAAAATTTGATCGAAACTTAGTAATAACAAAAACTAACTCTGTTTCGGAACGGAGAAATAAAGCAAGAATCGATTTTGTCAACGCACCTGTCATTTTTTTAAGAGGTGAACGTGAACATAATATGTAACAAAAGAGCAAAGGTTAAAACATTTGTCATGGCATTTTTAGGTATAGATTTCTAAGAACAAACAATTGCTTCAGATAGATGGTAATACAGTTAATCATTGACGTCGGGTCCAAAATAAATGGTTTAGATTAAAACCGCATCAAAGTAACAAATCACGAGATAGCACAGTCAGCAAGAAGATAATAATTCATCAAAAAAGCCAGCAGCTCTCCCCGTCCCCCGAAAAGGAATTGCAATACAATTTTGGGCCCACATTACCAAAAGGTCAAAATGAAAGAAAAGATAATGTTGATTAGCTTTGATGACGTGATTTGGACAATGATATAAGAATTGAGATACTCTGTTTTTAAAGATTATTTTAGGCAATGCAATTGAGATTCTCTTATTATAGCTAGGACAATTACACTGGCTTCATGTCAATAATGAAGCTTGTAATCCGGACACTAAATCATAGTTGTCCAACCATACAGGGCTGTCAAACGTTTAAGATGGAACGGAAATCCATCGTTCCGTTTCCATTTCGTTTCAAAATACGAAACAAAAAATTATTCTATTTCCGTTCCATTTCGTTAAACGGAACAGAAATTTCACTTCCACATTCATTTTACATTAAAATTTCTCATTTCAGCGTTCCGTTTCCGTTTCCGTTTCTGAAAATGAAACAACTTTTCCTTCCACTTATGTTCCATTTCGGACGGAACGAAACGAAAACGTGCGAAACGGCGGTATATTGACAGCCCTACAACCATAGAAGAAACATCTAAGATATTTCTTATGTGTGGGATACATAGAAAAAGCAAAAACGACGTGTTCCCCTCGAAGCAACATTCGCAAAAAAAGCTACATGTCCAAGACAGATAAATAAATAAATATTTGAAAGGTATCATGTCAAACAACTATTAAACAACTCTGTAATGGCATCATAAATTCATAAGATTCAGTCTTTTTTTCCTTTTTGGTAAAAAGAAGAAAGATATCATGTTACCTGAACTGTATCCGTATTAGGATAATTCACTGCATGTATCAAGTCAGTTCATCCAGAGGAATTTGAAATTTTGTTTGATCTTATTGAAATTAATTGAATAGGTCAGGAGTTTATCTGCTTTGCGCCTTTGCCATATATTTAGTTTTGGTTTTGTGAAAAAAAAAATCATAGTACATAATAGAGCTGATCTGATGTCCCTTCTATAGTTTGATTGAGAGTGTTGTCATTGATGACTGATGTATGTAACTTCAACTTCAATTATCAAATGTGCCGCCAATTTGTGAAAAAAAAATATATCATAGTACTTATTAGAGCTGATTTGAATACTTACTTGCTTAGTAGTTTCTAAATTTCTTTAAATAGTATGTTTTCTTTATATTTTTGTAAAATTGAACTTGTCAAACATCTCTCTCATGAGATAGATGGCCAAAAAGCAACGAAGCTTCCTTAAATTTGTCCTTATTTCTCTGTTTTGGAAGATTTCACCCGCAGTGTGGTACGAAGTTTCTTTCCAAGTTACTGAGTTAGATACTTCATGCAGGAGGTGTCACGTATGTACAAAATTCTACTTTCCTTTATTTCTGAAAGCGGAGACAGAGTAAGATATTGGGCGTTATGACGAAGGACATTGACAGAAATCCGTTTACCCGTTTATCCAATTCGTACCGTACCGTATAAGACGGGTATGGGTAAAGTTTTATTTTCGTTAAGTTAACGGGTATGGGTACGGGTAAAGAAATTTTTTCGTTAATTTAACGGGTACGGGTACTGGTAAAAACTATTTCGTACCGTTTTCATAACGGGTAATTGCCACAATTAAAAAAGTACAATTACATGATATATATGGCATCTTATATTGCATGATTGGTAAAAAATATTGCTATATTTTATTTAAGATCTATAATTATTTCCATTCAGTGTACGAAAAAATAAAAAACCAAAAACTTAAAATATTCGCAACCATTGTTGCACTTTATTAATATACTTATTGATATAATTTATTTATACAGAGTGTACAAATTTTATTATTATTATTATATCCATTTTTTACCGTTACCGTACCCGTACCGTTAATTCTTAACGGGTACGGATAAGGTACGGGTAAAGCTATTTTTAATGGCTACGGATAGAATACGGGTAAAGAAAATTTTAACGGGTACGATAATAAAAATACCTTCTACCGTACCATACCATACCCATTGAAAATCCTACTTCACCAACCCTATTCCTTCTCTCCTGCATCTTATTTTATAAAGACTTGACATTTCACATAACGACATAACGTTGTGCAATTGCTCTCGGTTATAATTAATATATAATTTGCAAAGTAGGAATTCTTAAATCTTAATGAGCCTCTCGACGAATACATTGACATACAATTATATATGTGCATTATCTTTTTATTGGTGTGAAGTTGAATGGAAGACTTAAAGTAGATTTTTAATTCATCCATGCTTCTTTATTCTGAAATGACAAGCTTTTTGTCCTTCAAATCATTTCTGGGACCGGGCCCTATATTGGATATTAATTGTATTTTGCAAACGCCATTACATTTTCTAATATTAATAGTAGTTGTTACTTCATAATTGATAAAAAATTATTAAAAAAGAAGATATATTCAGTGTATCTCGATCTTAGGTTATCTCCAATCGAAGATAAACGGAAATAACACTAACAAATTTAGCTATTTAATTATATTCCCAATCAAGAATCATCAATGAAAGATTTCTATTACACAATACAATTTCAGATTATTATATATATATAACAAACATATATTCGTTTGGATGGGTGCAAAAATAAGAGAATAGCTTCTTTCTATTCCTAAATTTATTATAAACAATTCAACTCTTCACAAAGTTACACACTTTCCAATATTTCTTCCCTTATTTCTCTTATTCCCACATCATCCAAACGGAGCCATATAGAATGTGATATCACATTTTTTTTTTCAATTATTTTTCCTTTTTTTCTTAAAGTTGTATTAAAATATATACCTACTAGAATTGTTACAGACGTAGAATAATCGCAGCCACCCATAAATATTAAAATAAACGCGATGTTATATATAGCTAAAACATGATTGGCTAATCACTACACGAAATTTTCCTTTTTGTAACGTTCAAAAAAATTGATCTGTAACGTTCATGGGCACGTTACAGTAGGCTCCGTTACAAAAGTATTAAACGTTACAGATCTGCAACGCTCTTTTCAAAAACAACGTTTCAGATTATTAATGACACACGACTTTCTGAATAAATCTGTAACGTTCTATTTGAAAGACACGTTATAGAATATAGGATTCTGTAACCTGTTTTTTAAAAAGAACGTTGCAAATTTATTTATTTATTTCTTTTTTACGACTTTCTAAATAAATCTGTAACTTTCTATTTGAAACAAACGTTACAGAATATGGTATTCTGTAACCTGTTTTTTGAAAAGAACGTTGCACATTGTTTATTATTTTTTTTATAGAGCTTGTATTCTATGGCTAGCCCATGTTGCTAGCCGTACCAACTGGTACATGTACCAAACATACAGAATATAGGATTCTGTTTTTGACAAACATGCATATCACAACTCCTATATAGACAGACACATGTGTATCAAAATAACAAACAAGTCATGCAAATGAGAAAAAAATTAAGTTCAACAAAAATATAATATCAATTTGTTTAGAAGATCAGTCATGATACATTTCAAATTGACTATCCAAATATATTCCCATACATGAATTCCATGAGTTCATCTACAACTCCTCCAATGTCTTCTTTCGTGTATGGCTTTCCAACGGGATCGATTTTCTGCATTTGATTATAAGCAAACCAAAATATATATTAGTTGATATCATAAATCCTAAAGTATTTGATTACTTATCCCTAAATTGCTTAATATAAATGTGGTGGCTGTAAGAAGCAACTTAATATACAAGAATGACTTTGTTAAAGTGAAATAAAATTCAAATTAAATTGCTTGCATTACCTTCTCCTCCTTGAGGTGTCGTCGTCGTCGGCAGTGGTGGCTGTTAGTGGAGGCCGGCCAAAAAACGAGAGGGGGCTGACGAGCAAGAACCAAGCCAATAATCCTTCTTGTGTATTCACTACTGTTAGAAAACATAATTTGATTAATTATGCCTTTTTTTAAAAACAAGTAGGCAGTAACTACTATCTGTTTTAAACCAATGCCTAACAATGAGAATGCTTGAGATATTTAGTATATTAACATTTTACACAAGATACCCTGGGAGCTATGCTATCCAAGAAAGTCACATGAATTGACATTTAAAATGGAAATATATAGAACTGAACTACATCTTTGATGTGATCTACCTGGAGCAATTAAATTGCTAAGGAGGGCAATTTGGACTGCTGTGTTTTGCTTATCACCCGTTAACTGCCAAGGAAGCATGATAGCACATGAGAAAGCAAATTAACTGCTATATGCCTTTTAAAAATAAAAGAAAGCAAATTACAGTGATGATACATGATATGATCCCATTTTGTTTTCAATACTTTCAAATAACTTTTTGATGGCCAGAGCAGCTATTGGATTCTCCACAGTTTGGGTAGTGTTGGTAATTTCTTATCTTTCAATGCTCATTCATGCTTCTTTTCAAACAAATAACACAGCAAATTTCTTCCAGCAACTATAATAAGAAAAAGTAATTTTAACCATTTCTCACTTCTAAATGAGATAGATGTAGCAGTGACTTGAAAAAAAGACAAGATATGAAATAGTTCATTTTTTTTCCTGATTTCATATAAACATCTACAAAATGAAAATTATTTGATGGGGCTGTTGTTCGACTTGCAATTATTTGATATGTTAGACGCATGATTGGTCAGGATCTTTAACTTATCCCAACCCAAAATTACATTTCATGATATTTTTAGATATAAATTGAAAAAAATTAAAGAACAACTGTGTAAGTGGGAAAATGCAGTAAAAGAAGATGATGCAAGGAGAATTGAAATGACAATTAAAGAAAGTTCTACAATAGTAATTGGTACTGGTACAGGCCAATAGGCAACCTCACCAAGTCACCAACATCTAAGGTAGCAAATGGTCATGTGAAGATGATGAAATCATCAATTGAAAAAAATAGCATGAAGGTGCAGCATGGATACCAACAGGGGCAAATCAATCACAATTCAAATTTACACTTACAAAAATCAATGTAGCATGGTAAAAGCAACAAAAAGCAACAAAAAGGCAACAAAAAGGCAATTACCTAGTTGGTCGGCCAGCTAGGGAGAGGAGAGTGTCGTCGAGAAAGGAGAGGCCGACGAGAGAGTGTCGTCGCCGACGACAGGAGGCCGGCCTAGGGTTTTGTTGGCCGTCTAGGGTTTTGTTGGCCGTCTAGGGATAGGAGGCCGACGAGAGGAGGAGAGTGTCGACGAGATAGGAGGCCGACGAGAGAGGAGAGGCCGACGAGAAAGTGTCGTCGCCGACGACAGGAGACCGGCCTAGGGTTTTGTTGGCCGTCTAGGGTTTTGTTGGCCGTCGACGAGATAGGAGGCCGACGAGAGGAGGAGAGTGTCGACGAGATAGGAGGCCGACGAGAGAGGAGGATAGTGGAGACTTAGAAATTTTCGGAAAAGGAGAGTAGTGTGATAGTCGAGAGAGGAGGAGAGTGGAGACAGAAAATTTCGGAAAAACCTAAGAGGAGATAGAGATTACAAAATTTTTGTATACGCGCGCTCCATATCGATCACTCCGCCAAAAATTTTCCAACATCTGTAACACTTATTACGAAATCAACGTTACAGATAAAAAATTTTCTATTTTTTATTTATATCAGTAATTAAAAATTTTTGGTAATAATTTTGCTTCTCCATGTAATATAAGTGTTTAGGGACTGTAAAAATTTTCGAAAAAATTAATATAAGTGGAGACTGTTTTTGTTTTTTTACTTTTCTAACTTTTCAAAATTTCAAAATATTCGAATTTTTAAAAAATAACAAATAGGAATTAATTAAAAATTGCAACTAAAGTACAAAATTGTGTTTATCTATGTAAAAATTTTTCCTTCTCCATGTAATATAAGTGTTTAGGGACTGTAAAAATTTTTGCTTTATCCATGTATGAGAATAATTGTGTTAATTGTTAATCAAAGCCTATGGGCTTCAAAGTGTCAAAAAATAAGTATAAAAATTTTATTACACATGACAAAGCTAGAAATCCTAATTAATTTGACCAAGCGACCTGAAAAATAAAAAAATAATAATTAATAATATTCAAAATAAAAACATTTTGAATATAAATTTAAAATTAAATTAGATTTTTAACTCACGTGTGATTATGCATCTGCTTTCTTTTTTTTCTTCGTTTATCGACCCACACGCCTTCGGTGTTGTCTGTACGTCTATGACTGATCGATACCGGTTGTGATGCATCATCGATACCAATGGAAAATGGAGGTGTTTCCTCAAAGTGGTCGTATGCTTCTTCATCAATGACATCTCCAACACCAACAATACGTCTTTTTCCTACAATAACATTTATATTTCATAAAATGAACATTTATATTTCATGAAGTGAACGGTTATTTGCAAGTAGAAAATTTGCATTTACCTTGCAGGACAACATGCCTTTTCTTATCTGCCGGATCTTGAATGTAGAAAACTTGCATTGCTTGCTTATTTGCAAGTATGAAAGGGTCTTCTTGATAAGCCCTTTTTTTGAAGTCAACAGTTATGAACCCATTTTTGTCTTTTTTGACTCCACCATGACCGTTCTCGATCCATGAACACTTGAATAAAGGTATCTTGAATTTCATGTAATCTAGTTCCCAAATCTCCTCAATCCATCCATAATAAGTAGCAGACTTTCCATTATTACTAGATAAAGCAACAACTGACAGTCCACTATTTTGCACGGTGCTTTTACCATCCTGTTTTTTTGTGTACCAGATAAATCCATTTAAGTCATACCCTTGGAAGGTATCGACTACGGAATCAGGACCTCTCGATAACCATTTGACTGTTTCATCGACCTTGGTTCCTTCTTTCAACTGGGAAGCTACCTTTTCTTTAAGCCATTGCACAAAGTTTAATTGATGCTCTGTAATAATCAGGTTTTCGTTGTAAGATGGGTATTGTTTGCGCAGCTCGACTATGTGCATGTTGATGTAAGGTGCCACAACGGTAAGGTGTTGGAGGACTTTCATATGTGCTTTTGTTCTCATTTCAAGATCCACTCTGCAAGTACTGGCTCCAATTGTTCCTTTTCCTTCAAGTCTACCCTCGTGCCTAGACTTTGGAAGGCCGATAGGTTGGACATCTTCCAAATAATCTGTATAATACTCGATAACCTCCTCGGCAACATATCCTTCCACTATGCTTCCTTCGGGTCTGGATCGGCTACGTACTAGTCCTTTCAATTGGCCCATTGCTCTTTCGAAAGGATACATGTACCGTAGAAATACTGGACCGCACATTTTGATCTCCCTAACCAAATGGATGGTCAAATACACCATAGAGTCAAAGAATGACGGCGGAAAGTACATCTCGAGCTCACAAATGGTAAAAATAACATCATCTTGTAACTTGTCTAACTTTCTCGGATCGATCACCTTAGAGCAAATTTCATTGAAAAAATAGCACAACTTAGTGATGGTTTTTCTCACTTCTTCCTTGAGAATTCCTCGAATTGCGACAGGAAGTAAAACAGTCAGCAAGACATGATAATCATGTGACTTCATACCATATAATTTGTTATCCTTCATGGACACCTTTCTTGATATATTCGATGAATACCCGGAAGGAACCTTAATCGACTTCAGACATCCCAACAAGCTTTTCTTCTCTTCCTTTGATAAATTAAATTGTGCTGCATGTAACCAATTTCGGCCTTTACCCTTATCTTGTGCCGCTAGATCCTTTCGAATGCCCATTGCAACCATGTCCTTTCTCGCATTCACGCCATCTTTAGTTTTTCCATTAATTTCCAACATGCAACCAATCAAAGATTCACATATGTTCTTGATTATGTGCATCGCATCTAGACAATGCCTAATTTCTAAACACTTCCAATATTCAAGCTCCCAAAATATGGACTTCTTTTTCCATATCCCCTTTGGAATCTCATTTGCAAATTCCTTACCAAATTTGACATTTATGTCCTTAACCTGTCGATATACACCCGACCCGGATAACGGTATTGGGGCTTTGCCTTTCTCCTCAGTACCATCAAATCTTTCCTTATCTCGACGGTAAGGGTGGTTGCGGTTCTTAAGAAACCTGCGGTGTCCCAAGTAAAAAGTTTTTCTAGAATTTTTCAAGTAAACAGAATGGGTGTCTTCCTGGCAAATAGGACACGCTTTTGCTCCTTTATTCCTATACCCTGACAAGTTACCGTATGCAGGAAAATCATTGATCGTGCAAAATATCATGGCACGGAGTTTGAACTCAGTTCTAGAGTGTGCATCAAATACTTTCACTCCCTCACGCCACAATTCACCAAGGTCATCTATCAATGGACGCAAATACACATCTATGTCATTACCTGGTTGTTTAGGACCTGAAATCAACAAAGGCATCATCATGTATCTCCTTTTCATACATAACCAGGGAGGAAGATTGTAAATACACAACAAGACCGGCCACGTAGACTGACGGCTACTCATGTTGCCATAAGGATTCATCCCGTCCGTGCATAACCCTAATCTTAAATTTCTGGGTTCACTGCTGAATTCTTCAAAGTCCCTATCTATGTTCATCCAATCTGGAGAGTCTGCTGGGTGCCGGAGCATTCCATCACCTCTTTTCCTACAGTCTGCGTGTCATCTCAACAATTTGGCATCCTTCGCATTGGAAAAGAGCCGCTGAAATCTTGGTATTTGTTGAACCACGAAAAATCATGATGAAAGAAGAGAAAATGAGAAGGAAATGAGAAATAAATAATGGATGAATATAATGTACACACTGCCTCAGCCACAAGAAACCAACACCCTGAAATACACAAAATACACAAAATATGCAGAGATGTAAAAAAACGTGTGAATAAAAATGAGGAGGGGATTGCATATAAGAAGAGTAAAACCATGAAACATTTGTTTACACAGCCCAACTGGACCCCTCAAGTGTAACCGAAACAGAGAAGATAAACAGGAGATTCAAAATCTCCCTCCGTACAGTAAACAAACTCTTGGCTGCACTTGTTTCGCAAAGGCCACAGCTAACGAGTGGAATAAGTTGAGTGCGGCTCACCGAACACCAAGACCAAACGAGAAGAGGTGAAGGAATGTCGCTGGGTGTATTACTCTGCTTAAAACTTGATCCCTTCGTGCATGCGAGATGGCTGAGCGTAGAACATGTGTAATAGAAGAAAAGGAAATGCAACGGGACCCACAAGTCATACTTCGGTGCACCATACGTTGTGTGTAATCAAAAGAAAGAAAAGAGAAGTAGAGAAGAGCTCCCAACTGAAGTTTGTTGAGCTGAGTCCGTTACGAAAACCACCGGGCCCAGGCGTTGGTTCAATGCACCTGGACGGGAAATGGTGCCAGGTCTTCGCCTATATAAAGACCAGATGAAGAGCTGGAGGAGGAGAGCTCCACCAGGCGAACTCCAGATCTGAGATTACACACCTACACACTACACACACACTAGGATAGGATAGAGAGAGAGGTGAAGCATTTGATCGAATAGGTTAGAGGCATAGTCAGAAAAGAGAAATTGGGAGCGATTGAAGCTTCTCAAAGCAATTGTAATCAAGGTGAGGTGAAAGAATAAAGGTAAGAAGCGAATTGTATCTCTAAATCGGTGTTTTGATTGAAATTGAAGCATTTGAAGTTTGATTGAATTTCGAGTTTTTGATCTGGTAGCATATCGCCTGTGCTAAGAATCTTCTTTTCTTTTTTCTGATTTGGTGTTAGAAATCGTACTTCTTGATTGATACTTTCAGTTCTTGATTTGATCTGTAGGTTAGTAGTGAAGAATTTAGGTGTTACATTCTTGGTGGAGTCGTTTCGATTTGTTCTTTTCCCTTTTGGTTCCTTTGGTCAGATCCGACTGCGCACAGCGCATGAGGAGATAGCTCAAATAGATTAGCGTGTAGGTAAATCTCGATTGCGCACGGCGCATGAGAGATTAGATACATTTTAATTCTACTTTCTAAGAAAGATTTTTGCCGGATAATGACTTTGATTGCGCCCAGCGCATGAGAAGTATGATTCTGCCTTTAAAGATCTGAAATTGTTCAAAATTGACTTGATTACGTTCTGTTCTTGCACAAGGTAAATGTTGAAAAGAATTAATCTTCAAAGTTCTTCCTTTCTGACAAGTTTGTTTGTATCTTGAGGGTGATGTCTGAAATGCTATTTCCTTGTGATATTAAGGGTTAAGGTTGAAATTGAGTTTCGATTGCGCCCAGCGCATGAGAGATCTCAATTAAACCACTGAAATTAATGATAATTAAGGCTCGTTGGTGCCTCAGTTGTACTCAGCCTGCGCACAGCGCATGAAGAGTTCAATTGGGATGAACTTGTATAAGATAGCTCCTTAGCACTGGCTTTGGAGTCCTTATGCAAGTGGTGTTGCTTTGATTGAGTATATGATGAGCATTGTCAGTCATGCTCGTGATATGCTGAGTCAAGTATACACTAAATCACTTTATACTCCCTTCAAGTTAGAATATAAAGTGTGCATAGGTGATAATAACAGAATGAAGGATCTTTTTGTAGAGATGTGAGATATGAAGTTGGAGGAATGATAATAGATCGACAGTTGACCAAGTCATGAAGATGCCTCTTTTGCATAACTTAATTTTAGAAATCCTCAAAAACAAGGGACCTAAGTGAAGTTTCTGGTCATTATTGATTAGTATTGGATTTTATTACTCTTAGAATTGTAATGGTTGATTTATTTCGATTTAACTGATACTGTATTTGCTAGAAAATGAGAATTACGACTAAAAAAAATATATAAAGATAGATGTTATAGTTCTTGATATTAATCTAATGTTTGTGACCAACCTTCTGTAACTTGATAGGACTTGTGGGTTTCTTTGTAAATGAGTAACTGACTGTCAGAGCTCTGAATAATGAAATTGCATTTCTTGTTCACATGATCAGTTTACTTTTATGCTCCTTTCTTTATAGAGATTTATGCTAGTGAAGGGTGGTACTGAGATGTTCTTAACCCAGTGGTCTATAATTGTTAAGTACTGTAGTTCAATTTGTTTAGGTGGAAATATGAGTAAAGCTGCCCTTGGTCATTGTCATGCTGAAGTATAGGGAGTATATGCGTTAGAAGCTATCCCTGAGTATGAATCAAGTTAATAGTCACATGTTTCTGGTATAATAGCCCAAATAAAGTATAATCAAAGTACATAATCGTTTCCTTGGTGCTTAATGTATGAAGGCAATATCATGGTTAGATATAGTAAACCAGGCCCAGTCTCTTCCATGGTTAATATATTAACTGGTGTCAGTACCTGACTTTCATTCTCTAAGTGTTTAATGGTGAAAATTACCAAGTCAAATAGGTATTATGATAAATTGAAATTGTTAGCATATTCTCCTCAATGCCCCAAGCGGTAGAAACACCTCTTCTGGTAAGAACGAAGTTTATCCAAAGTTCTCAGTATCAGGTCACTTGATTGCCCTTCTTTAATGTAAATTGGCCATAGAAATGTCATCCATGTTGTTCTTAAATCCTAGGGAATTGGTGTATTATATGAATAAGTCTTCACCAAACACACTGGTACTGAATTGTTTTGTCCCAATTCCACCGTACTACTGTACGGTCCACCCACCCAATGAAGGTAATACAGGAGAAACTGACGCCACCACTATGTCCCCCTCACTCACACGATGCTAGAGAGTCCCTTCTCGTCAGTTATGGTAGCCTAGATCGATAGCGGATCCGAACCCGTTAACATGTCGAACCTATTGGCGAAGGAAATGAATCCGTCTTCTCTGTCGAATTCTCAGCGCCTCTTTCTATTTGATTTTCTGCGGCTAATGGCTCATGTGGCTTGTCAGTCATTCATTATACAGGACCCATATCGGATACTCTCTCTCCAGCCACGTTAACAGGCCAAGTCAGCGCCACTTCAGCTCTCTTAGTAGACATGGCCCAATAGGAAAAAGACACATAGGCAGAAACTTGAGAAAATCGTTTAAAATAGTAGGAAGCCCCTAAAAATACAAACGACATATCCATAAAATTCTAAAAATCAAAATAAACCAAATTCACTGATACTTTGATATGAAATTATGTCAAAGTAGCGGTCTTTTGTATTTTTGAAGTATTTTCGCTTTAAAAATGAATTTTATAAAATGAAATAAACCCTTTTATAAAATACTAGGTATTTTCAAAACTAAGATTTCAAATATACTACTTTCAAAGCTAAATATAATATACTCAAGTATAAAAAGTATTTTCAAAAGTCTAAAAGATTTCAAGTATCTAGTATGCTCGATTATGGATATTTTCAAAAGACTAAATGATTTTGAAAACGATATCTTCTAAAGTCAAATATCTTCCAAGCTTAAGTATTTTGAAATAGAAAAGTGTTTTCAAAGATCAAAAGTGCAAAATGCCAAAGTGAATAAAATCACCCATATCCCAAGTGAAATCTCAGAAATTAAAAGTCCAAACACGAAACCCAAAGTCAAAGCCGAAACCTCTCCGTTTGAGGAAAAGTCCCTCACTAAGGTTGAGATCAACCTTAGATGACTTAGAAATCGAATTCTTACGGGCCCCCTCGTCCAAAGAATTCTATTTTTGTTCTCATAAGAAGACCGACGAAGATGGTCCCGAGAACCGACTCTTATTAAGAAGACCGATGAAGATGGTCCCTAGGGTCGTTAAAGAACCAACTCTTATTAAGAAGACCGATGAAGATGGTCCCTAGGGTTGTAAAAGAACCAACTTTCGTCGAGTAGCCATCAAAGAGGACCCGAAGGTTGTAAAACTTCTCTTTTGTTCTCACAAGAAGACCGACTAAGATGGTCCCGAGAACCGACTCTTATTAAGAAGACCGATGAAGATGGTCCCTAGGGTCGTTAAAGAACCAACTCTTATTAAGAAGACCGATGAAGATGGTCCCTAGGGTTGTAAAAGAACCAACTCTCGTCGAGTAGCCATCAAAGAGGACCCGAAGGTTGTAAAACTTCTCTTTTGTTCTCACAAGAAGATCGACTAAGATGGTCCCGAGAACCGACTCTTATTAAGAAGACCGATGAAGATGGTCCCTAGGGTCGTTAAAGAACCAACTCTTATTAAGAAGACCGATGAAGATGGTCCCTAGGGTTGTAAAAGAACCAACTTTCGTCGTTACCGCCCAAGAGGCCCCGAAGGTTGCAAAACTCTTTTCACTCTCACAAGAAGGCCAGTCATAGCCCCGAGAGTTCACCATGAATAACCTCAAGAGAAGCCTTCCCCTTTCATCGATCAAAAACCCCTTCTAAACCAAAAACCCATTCCCTTATTTTGGTCAAGTCAGGAATCTTTTGTCGATCCTTAATTGGGTCCCGTCCATTGAGTTTGGTACCATCAATTAAGTCCTCCGCGATAACACTCCATAAGTCTATTTCCTTAGCCCATTACGTCAATACCCTTTATGTCCCTTAATCAGAGGTTCTCGTAGGCAACTACGGGGTAATTAACAGTAGGGGCTTGCGCCTACTGGAAAGAAAGGACCCGCTAAATTAAGAAACTTCTTTAAGTAGCGACTCTGTATAGGGTTCTCTTGTTTCGAGAGATACCCGCCATAGAGATCGAAACCTTAAGGGAGGTGAATCTAAGGCTATGTTCCCATTGTTCTTCGAGAAATTCCTTCGAGGGGAATAATGACGAAAAAGCCGCGACAGATTCTCTGGCACGCCCGGTGGGACATCTTTCTCCTCTCATCTCTGGGGTTTAAAGAAATATAATGTAAAGGCTATGGGAAGTCGTAAAAAAATTGCAAATATCAAAAGCCCACCGCGTGCTATACAGATTCTCTGGCACGCCCGGTGGGACATCTTTCTCCTCTCATCTTTGGGATTCGAAGGGCGACGTAAGGGCTAAGGAAATTTTAATGAGCACTCCTAACGGTAACATTTGAGTTGGTGTTATTGCAGGTTGAAATGGCATTCGCGCCCATCCACGCTTTCACGCCGACGGGAGTTCTCCAGATCGGAGGAGTGCCGATTTGCTACAATGACGAGTTCACAATTGGAGGCATGCCTTTCGGACATTCGTATGTCCCCGTCGTTCAAGTCAGCGATGGTACTTTTCAACTAGCCAAGGTCGTGGTAGAGGAACCGCTCGAGGAAGTGACAGAAGTCTCCAACACCGTGGAGGATCCCATGGAGATTGATGTTGCCAAAGAAGAAGAATGGTCCATTATTCCTCACAAGCGGACTCACTCAAGCTCAACCCCTTTTTCTCAAAGACGCCAATCCAACCGTCGCTCTCCTCCCAAGAAGATGGTTGTGAAGAAGGTGTATGCGCCAGTCTCCCAGAGTGCAAGAACAATGAGGAAGGTTCAACGGGCCTATAAGAATGAATTGGAGACAAGGCCCAACTTGCCAGTTAGTAACCCGTTCTCCACCCTCCGTCTGGTGCGAAAGAACTCACCTGTGGCCATACTCAAGACCATGGAAGAGTTCCCTCAAGAATACCAAGCACAATTTAAGGGAAGAAGTCCGCAAAACCGGAAATCGGTGAAGGAGAGATTGGTATTCCCACGAGTATCGGCCCGCAATCGATTGGGGCCAAAGGGTCAAAAGGAAGGATCATTCTCCGTGCACCAAAGACTGGGGCAAAAGATTAAACCAATGAAGGAGAGATTGGGACCCAAGAAAATGTGGGTGCCGAAAGAGAAAGCACAACCTATGGAAGTGGACCGAGAGCCACGCCACAAGAAGAGACATGTGGCACGTGAGGATGGTCAACTTGTGGTCCACGCTCGAGTTAACATGGTGGAGATAAGCGAAGAGCATGAAATGCACGCTTTTGTGAATATGGCTAGTGATGGAGAAATCCCATTCACTAAGAAAAATAGCAAAGATAAGCAAGATCGCGCCTCTTCAAGCCATCTTCTAAATGGAGAAGGTCCGATAGAGGATGAAGAAAGAGATGTGAATGGTGAAGATCGTTGGAACGAAGGCGAAAGGCCGAAGTTGATGAGTATTATAGAAAGGAATGAAAAGAAGATGGCGGCTATGATGGATGAAAGAGAAAAAGAAAGAAAAATATTCAAGAAGATGTATAAGCTTCTTGAGAAGAAGAAATTGCTTGAAGATCTTGAGAAGGAGGGTTCTTCTAGTGAAGAAGAAGAGGAGTACAAAGGGAAGGTACTCAAGGAAAGAAGAAGTAAGAGTAAATATGAATACTCTGATGAAGAAGGAGAAAAGCCTAAAAGAAGACATTCCAAAGAAAGAAGGAATAGGCACAAGTATGAATCATCAGAAGAGGATGAGGAGAGAACATACCGAAGATATATCAAAGGAAGAAGAAACAAAGCGAGGTACGAATCAAGTGAAGAGGAAGTGCCCGAGCGTAGGCATCGCACTGGGGCAAGAAGGCCCGAGTCAACCAAGCAAGTCATTCAAGAGATGATTAATCTACAGCTCCAAGCCACGGGAGCGGGCCGATTTGCTAATTTGCGCAAGAGATGTGGAAGGCCATATCCTAAGGAATACGAGCACATTCCTTATCCCCTTGGTTATCAAGTGCCGAAGTTCAACCTATTCGATGGAACGGGTAAAGAAAGCATCACGCCCGATCAACATCTGATCCAATTCCGCAATGCATGTGGAAACACCGCGCATGATGAGGCTCTATTACTCAAGCAATTCTCCCAAAGCCTCACTGGGGCAGCATTCGAGTGGTATTCATCTCTCGAGAATGATTCCGTGGACACATGGGAGGAGATGGAGGATTTGTTTAGAGCCAAGTTTGCCATGGTCAACCAAAGGCTCCTCGTAGCCGATGTCGCGTGCGAAAAGCCGAAACCTGGTGAAGCACCACTCGACTACATCAACCGTTGGAGGAACATGCACATAAGGTGTTCGCACCAGATGCCCGAAAGGGAAGCGGTGGAGTTCTTGATAAGAAATCTCGACGATTGGATAAAGCGACCTCTTTCGGGTAGCGATATCTACACATATGAAGATCTAGTCACAAGAGTTGCAAGGATAGTGCATATTGGCCCTCCTAAGGAGACTTCAAGCTTTAGAGACGAATCAAGAAACAAAGTGCAAGGGCCCATTAAGATAGCGGGTGCAAACGAAGCATCGGCGAGCCAAGGGGGCGGTCAAAGGAACTTCCGCAATGACAGTAATAACGGCAACAATGGCAATGGAAATGGTCGTTCTACCACCCTCAATGAACGATTGAGTAGACCTTACTCATTCAAGAAAGAGAAAACTGCGGCTCTTCTCAAACAACTCTTAGATGGAAAGGCCATAGAATTGCCAGTGTGTAAAAGGATGGAAGAAATGCACAAGACCAACGACCCGACCTATTGTGCTTTTCATCGAGTCCTAGGCCATCCAACGGGCGATTGCTATGTCTTTAAGAATATAGCGGAAAAGATGATTAAGGAAGGCGACCTAGTCTTGCCCGAGAGTTATAAGCAACCACCCGCTCCACATGCTCAAGCCAATGTAGTAGCACAAAGGGGCAACCCAAGGCGAAATGTGGAATGCAATGTCATCGTCATAGTGGATGATGATGAAGATGAAAAGGAGATGCAGAAAGTAGAAAGAGTGAAGGAGAAGAAAAATGAAAATAACAAGGAGAAAAATGTAAAAGAGAAGAAGAATGAAGGTGAAAATAAGAAAGAAAAGAAAGGCGAAGGTGAAAGCGAGAAAGGCAAAGAAGTGGTGTTAAAGATCGAGGAAACAAAAGAGGAAAAGGAAGAAGTGGTCACTTATTACTATGATGACACGGAAGATGAGAATGAAGCGCCATATCAAGGCCTCTTTGCTAAGGGCATGTTCAAGGAAAAGGATTGTCATGTAAACTTGCGGTCGAGCACGAACATTCCCGAGAGGTAAGCTCCCAAGGAAAGCGAAAAGGCGAAAGGCAAGGCTAGAACCCAAGAGATAGAAGATGAACCCGGGCCAAGCCACAAGGCAAGAGAAATTAAAGGAGAATACAACATCTTGGCTCACTTAAGGCGCACGCGCCGGCGTTGATAAGCGTGTTCGAGGCATTGATGATGTCTAAGGAATTGCGCGAGACAATGATGGAAATGCTCAAAGAGCCCGAGAGATTCCAAACCTACATGGCCGAAAAGTACATGACTGAGGCCCTTTACATTGAGCCACAAAGCCAAATCTCCTTCACGAATGATGATCTGATGACGGGAACCTCTTGTCACAACAAGCCATTGTACATCACGGGCAAGACAAACGGGAGTCAACTAAGCCGAATGTTGGTAGATCCCGGGTCTTCCATCAACATCCTACCACTTAACTCATTGAATCAATTGGCCTTAGGTGGAAGGCGGCTTTCTGATGAAAATGTGTTCATACATGGCTTCAACCAGAATTCCGAGCGAGCCTTAGGAGCTATCACGTTGCCTATGAAGTTTGGGGAACTTGAGACATTGGTAAAATTCTACGTCATCGATGCCGATACCTCATATCGAGCTTTATTAGGAAGACCATGGCTACATGAAAATGGCCTTGTACCATCGACCCTTCACCAATGCGTCAAATACATAAGAGATGGTGAACAAAAGATGATTAGGGGCGATGCTCAACACTACGGTGTGCACGAAGTAGAGTTGGAAGAGATTGATCGATTCTATGCTCCAACTTCACAAAGGAGCACTTCCCCAACTCTAAGGTCAAGAACGGTACCTCATGAAGAAAAGGAAGAGAAAGTAAGTCTAAAAGAAAGGTCAAAGATCGCTTGTACCGTGAAAACTCCCATCTACATAAAGTCATCCGATGGTGAAGATGAAAACAAAGGCCGGAAAGGAAAGATATGTATAAAGAGCGACTCAGAAGAGGAAAAGCAAGAGGCAAGAAGGGTAATTCATGTTTACGACACCGAATCGGATGAGGAGTTCTACGAACGGGGAGAAGATTCGATGGCCATTGAGCAAGTGCCCATGGGCTATTATAAAGAGCTTACTCCAAGGGAAATATACCAAATTAAGGAGTTGAAGACCTTTTACGTCCCGCCACAGGTGGAGAAAATGAATGGAAGAACGGTGTGCCATAAAGGGATTCTATTCTACAAAAGTGAAAGCGCGGACTTAGCTGGTAATCCTCTTAGTTCGGAGGATTGGACGAAATGGTTAAAAGAAGAAGAGGAAGGGTATGAGAATATAGAGGTAATGGGGCACTATAATCAAGGACTGATTAGTCTCTTCCAAAGAAACCGTTGCTTAGACCCGATCTCGAAGCAAAGAGCTAAGATATTCCATGACTTGTGGAGTGGAAAATCTAGGCGAGTGATGGGTGTAGATGGGAAAATAAGGAACACCAAAGGTTTAGGCTTTCAACCACCTCGAAACGAAGTTATAATAGCCGAATGTCATGTGGTAGAAATGAAGAGCGAAGAGCCAGAAATGGTAGTACCCGAGGAAGAATTGGAGGAAGGAGAGATTCCCCCTATGGATGTAAACATGGATGATATATCATTGTTGAAGAAAGTGGAAAGGCGATTTCAAGAAGCAAGACAGTTTCAGCGAAAAGCGGGACGTGAAGCAGCTCTCCTCTGGGTCGACAACGCCACCCTACGACATGAACTTGATACCAGGGAGCAAGAGAAGAAGATGTATAAACAAAGAGAGGATGAGCTCCAACAAGAAATTGAGAGGAAAGGGTTGGAAGTGAAGGCCTTACAGCAAAAGAATGAAGAGTATGAACGGGAAATAAGTGTGTGTCGAAAGGCCGAAGTGAAGTACCGTCAAGTCCTAGATCGATGGAAAAGAGAAAAGGAGAGTAGTAAGAATGAATGGCGAAAGAAGGTTGTGGAAATTCAACGGAAACTATCATCCCTACGAGAAGAAAATGATAAAAGCAAGCACGAAGTACTTGGCCTCATAGCACTATGGAGAGATAATTGGCCAAAACTAAGTGGGTTGTATCTAAACAAAGAAAGCAATATCAAGGAGTTTCAAAGAGAAGAAGAAAAGAATGAGCGAAAAATGACGCCTGATGGAGAGGGGATACTTGAAAACATGAGGGATGCTAAGTCTGAAAGAAGAGTGATGAAGACAGAGTTGCTAAATGAAAAGCCTAGAAAGAAAGAAACTGCCTCTGGATATATCAGTCGGTGGAGGTCGATGAACCTTAAGTGTAATCACCAAATACCAAAAGAAGAAGGAGTGGGGATTATGTTGCAGAACCTGGAGGGATGGATGAAACGACACCTCGTTGTGGCTGACATTCATACATATGAGAGGCTTGCCAAGAAAGTGCATGAATTAGAAAAAATAGGACCTCCACAAGAAGTTCACTCCTTGAAAAGCCAACAGAAGAAAGATAAGAGTAACCATGGTGTCAACCCAAAGCCTTTGTCATTGGCGAAACTAACCAGCAAACCATATTCTTTTAAGAGGAAGATAGTCCGAAGAATATTCGATGATATGTTAAAGAAGAACTTGCTCGAATTGCCACGATGCAAGCGCGAAAGCGATAGGGAGAGGTCCAGCGACCCTAACTTCTGCCACTACCATAGGGTCCTCGGGCACAAAATCGAGGATTGTTGGGTGTTTAAAGACTGGATTGAGAAGCAATATCAAGCGGGTGCATTGTCACTTTCCCCGCGAGATCTACAAGAGCTGGCACCTCATAAGTAAAGGAGTACTACACCTGAGACCCATATTTCAAATCCAAAACCCATTCTACCAAAAACCACCAAAACCTTTACCTACTTCTTACTACAATAAGGCCTAGTCCACAAAAAACCAAAACTCCACTAAAATCCAAAACTCCATAAAAGTCCATGACAACAAAAACCTATTAAAGTCCCAAAACCACAAAAAAAAAAAAAAAACCCTGTACATAGACTAATAAAACCTTAGAATAAAATCCCAACGAAAACGTTAGGATCCAATAAACCCAAAACCCAAAACCTTAACTCAACCTTTCAAACCCAAAACCCGAAGGACAAGGTATTATGTCGAGTCGGGCTAATGCTTGTAAGGGTGTTTCGTTCTTTTGAACATCATGGAACATTCCTTTGCAAGGCCCAAAATAAACAAGGCAATTGTAGATAAATAAAGTCCAATAAAAGTCCTCAACCTTTACAACATGTTATATAAGAATTTGTCCCGCCGGGCCTAAGTGTAAAGGAGTGTCCTTGTCCTTCTGGACGTTCATAGGGCATTTCCAATACAAAGGCCTACATTATTTTTACAATAAATCACACAAGAGTCCCTTTTGCAACCGATGACGGATTCTTATGATTCTCGAGGGTGCAACGTTATGCTACTAATATTGTTCGCATTGTGGAGATAGTTATAAGAAAGAAGGACCACACTGGGGCAGAGACAAGCAATCAGCCATGCTGAAGTATAAGATGGTGGACAACCACACTGGGGCAGCCGTAAAGCACACTAAGCAAGTAGAGAAGAAGAGTAAAGAGAATACAATGCCATGGAAGGAAGAAGATAGAATTCCATTCATTAAAAGAAGATACACCGCTACAACCATTGCATAAAGAAACCTAATACAAGAGAAGCCTAAACAACAACTGATGACAACTAAAGGGATACGAAACAAGAGACATAAAGGCGCCCTAAAGCTAACACTGGGGCAAGGCACATCAAGAGGGTCGTTTACTCTGGGGCAGCCACGACTTCATCAACAACCGCAGCTCCCCCACCGGCCAAGTTGTTAAGAGTGACGGAGATAGCTTGAATCATTCCTTCCAAAGTGTCCAAGCGGGCATTCAATTCTCCGAAGCGCTGATCAATTAAACCCCGAATCGAGACAGGGGCAGGGTCATCAAGGGTCATCATAGCAGAATTATCATCCGGCGGAGAATCAATACCCATAGGACCATACTGATTGGGGGCCGCATTGGGAAGCAAGATATAGTCATTCACTGGTTGGTTGGGATCGGGAACCAACATGTCCATTGAAGATTCAACCCACCCAATAAGTGGCAATGAGAGAAGAAGGTTGAAGGGATGTGCCACATCAGCATCAGAAATACGATTGCCCCATAGCATGTCAGGCATATGGATGCGAGCCCTAAGCATGAGAGCTTCGATAAGATGACCATAAGGAAGCGGCTCTCGATCTGAGATCGCTACTTGGTGCATGTGGAAAAGGATCATGTGGGCCAGATTGATGGGCCACTGCTTTTGGATCAGATTACGGAGGTAGAAGAGACTTCCAGGTTTGGCGAGATGGGTCATTGTCCCTTGTGGAAAGATGATGTCGTTAACCACCAAGAAGAGAAACCTAGGAGTCACGACAAGAGATGTAAAGAGGAGTTGATGTGGAACGTGATCAAAAGAGAAAGCGATTAAAGGATAAAGAGAGAGAATGAAGAAAAGAAATACCTATGAAGAGCGGGCAGATGGAAAGTAGACACCCTTTCTGCATCAGGAGCCGCCGCCCGAAACCATTGGCGACATTCCTGATAACTTCCAAAACCTTGAGGCCATCTCTGATAGGCATAAATGGTGGAACCATTGGCAGTATTGGCAGCCCGCAAATAGTTAGCCAAATCTCCGGCTGTGATATGAAAGAAGCGACCAAACAGATAGGAAGAGGCTGAAGGAGTTCCATAGTGGTTGAAAGAGATCCTAAGATTGGCGTAGAAGAGGCGGGTAATTCTAGGATGATACGCGTGATCACAGTCGGCTAAGCCGGCCAAGTTCCATGAATCCAACCAATCCCTAATAAGATTCACTTGCTCCACTGGAATCCTTCTCATAGGACGAAAGAAGTAGCAATCAGCCACAGGTCGCTCTTCGTTACCCATGTCATTGTAATAAGAAAGGAAGGCAGTCTCGTCACGGAAAAGATAGCGGTTGTCGGGAATAAGGGACCAGTCTGGAAAAGTGGAATCCAGACGCAAGACAGAAGAACTAGAATCTCCTCTGGCCCGTTTGGATGAAGGAGTAGAAGACATGGTGATAAGTGGTTGGAAAAGTATAGAAGAAGATGAAAGGGTACGGTGAGTTTGGATAAAGAAAGGGAGAGAACAAAAGTGCGCTTATATAGACATGATAAGAGGAAGGTTGTAGTTGGAGTTAATCGCGAACGCGCGAACGTGTGAAGAAAGTTAAAGCTGTAGTGGCAAGAAGCGGAAAGAAACCGTTCAATTTAGTGCTTGAAAGAAACGGTATGAAGTCAAGAAGGCGTAGAAGAGGTGGAAGTACTCAAGGCCGGTGTCAGAAGAAAACAACCAAAAAGAGGAGTCAAGGCCCATGTAGGTTCAGGCCCAAGGAAAGACAGGAGCGGGCCAAATACCCTAACCTAAATTGTGGAGTGAATCTATGTGCGTTCGAGATTCTAAAAGAAGAAAGAAGAAAGAGGGAAGGAAGATGAGTATGGGCCAAATTCCCATATATCTTGAAGAAGCGGCGGTAAGAGTAAGATTATTCGAACCTCGCGAGACAAGTAAGAAGAAGGTCTTGAGTGCGAAAGCCCAACCAACGCAAGAATGATGAGGTATTCGTTTCATTGCAAAAAGAAGAAGAAGAAGGGATACCTTGAGCGCGGAAGCTCAATCAGATTGGAAAAGAGAAGGAAAAGAATTACTTGTTGCATCGCAATCAAGTACGCAAAGAAACCTCGAGCGCGAGAGCTCAGTCAGGCGCAAGGTCAATCAAACATCACAAGGCAAGGAAGCGCAATTCTCCAACAAAGCTTATCAATTCCAAGGCATCCAAGCATCACCAGATCAAGTCAACCAAGTTCAGCACATCCATACATACAAGCAAACTAACCAAGTCAAGAGTAAACCACCATGCCAAACAAGTGTCAAGTATCACCATCCAAATACATATCAAACAAGCTCAATCACAAAACATAACCATGATAGACTACAAGCATCGACAACTGCGCCAAACCACAAGTATCAACATCCATGGCGTCAAGAGCATAAAAGAGGATGAAGAGCAAACCTGCTAGGCGGCCCCATGAGCGGCAATGCTCCTAGCCCTAGCGCGAGCTAAGACCTGAATAAGGCGCTCATAATGCTCACGGGCAACATCTCTGCGCCTACGGATCTCAGTGAAGAACCGACCCACACTGCTGGTCTCCTCCTGACAACGAAGACGAGCAGTATCTAGAAACCCTCCCCAAGTGTCCAGGAGTAAGGAATAAGTCGTCTCCAAGGGATCCGCATAGCTCAACTCCTCTCTGGTACGACTAGCCTCTATGTTCTGTGCAAAAGATACACCACCTAGAGGAGCAGCCTCTGTGAAGGCAATAATGAGAGAGGAAAGGTACTCACCGATGGCATGGTAACGAGTAGCTAGATCACCATAGACGAGAGCAGTGGACTCCATAATCTGAGTGGAAGCCCGGATGCGAGAAACGAGAGAAGTGAACTCAGGAACAAGGAAGTCCCATCGAAGAGTGGCTAAGGCAGCATGGCATGTCCCTACGAGACCCGCCACCTGAGCGGGTAGGCCAATGTTGGACGGAGTGGCAAGGGAAAGGTGAAGAAATAGCCCATCAGTGACGATGTCAAGGGGAGCGGCGGTATGCATGCTGGTCGCCTGTAAAGCCGTAACGGCATCCCTCAGAGTCTCCACCGTGACATCTATGAAAACGCAAAAGAGAAGCCATGAGTGGAAAAGAAGAGGCAAACACAAGCAGTCAAGCGAGAAAAGAGAATGAAAGTAAAAGCATTAAGTCTATAAAAGAAAGTCACCTGCATAGATAGGAGGAGGTGGAGGCGCCATGAAGTCAAGCCAGAATCCAGGAGGGTCACCATGGGGTGCGTTGTCATTGGCATTGAAAGCGGGGGCCATGTCATGATCAGCCATCTCAATCTAGAAATACAAGAGCAAGAAAGATATGCACAACAAGCCAAAGGAACACAAAAGGAAAGCAACATAAAGAGCCAAACATAAACCAAGCAACCACAAATAATACATCCATCATAACTACTATCCAGATGCTTTAAAAAACAAGAAATACATAACCTCATAATCCCACAGACAATTGAAGACCCAAGACACTAAACAAGCTACAAAACAAGAAAAACATAGAATTCCAAAACAGTTTGCTAAACAAGTAAGATACAAGGCCATAAAGAAGACCCACAAAACCACTCAGCACTAAAGACTAATAAGGACGAGGGCGAACAGAAGTGTCCCTATGAGACCTCGCCATACGCCTAGAAGAACTAAGAAGCTGATGGAGTTCAATAAGCGTCGCGGTCGCATGGGCAATCAGTTTGCGAGCCTCCTTGGCGTGCTTCTCACAATCTTCCCAAAGGCGGTTCATACGGTTCACCGCGTGATTATGATCGGCCCACGTGGATTTCATGAAAGCGGTGGTGTCTGCCAATCTGGCAGGAAGGCCTTCCAATTCTTCTTCAAGACGACGAATTTCGGACGCCACTAAGTCAACCTTGGAGAAGTCATGGCTTACCCTAAGGAGCTCAAACTGGTGACGACTGGTAGCAATCATCAATGGAAGTTCCTTCTGAAGCTCAAGGATTGAGAAAACCTTGGATTCTGCGTGACCCCTCTTCAAAGTAGCTGAGGAAAGAATACGGAGCCTCTTGGAATATTCCCATTGGATGTATTCTTTGGTGATGAAGTGAAGGTGAAAGCGTAGAGGCACTAAAACCAAATTGGCAAGATTTTCAAGGGTTTCATTGTGATCGGCCTTTTGCAAATACTGAAAACAACCATAGTCAAAGAATTGGCGACCCAAACAAGTCTCACCACAAGTTTCAGCTAGCCTCCAAAGGAGTCGTGCCACGTCATCAACAGAGAAAACTACAAGCATGCATAAAAATCAAGGTTGGAGGAGATAATTCAAAAGGAACATATAAGAAGGGACAAAGACTTGAGAGAAGCGCATATACCTCCAGGAGGATTCAAAGACATTGGTGGAACTGGATCGGGTTCATCACTTATTTCAATAATCTCGGGTTCTTCAGGAAGTTGGATATCAGAAGGGAGCCATGCTATGGGCCGTGGGCCTACAAAAGCATTAGAAGGACCAGGAGAAGAAGCGAGAGGCGACTTAGAAGAACTAGCAATGGCTGTGAAAGGAGGTTTTTCTACTTCAACAGTTGGGAAAAGACCTAAGATAGAAGTTTAGAAAGTAAAATGAGCACCGAAAGTGCCAGAATTGATAAAAAGAATCAAAGGAGAGAAAAGTGGAAAGCACCTTCTTCAGGAGATATCTCGAAACAAGAATTAGCGAAGGTGTTCCCTTCTTCAGCAAAAGAATGCCACTCTTCATCCACAGGTTCCGCCTCGACGGGTTCCGCATCGATGGGTTCTTCTTCGACAGGTTCTTCCTCGACGGGTTCCTCCTCGACGGATTCTTCTTCGACAGGTTCCTCCTCGACGGGTTCTTCCTCGACGGGTTCCGCCTCGATGGATTCTTCTTCGACAGGTTCTTCCTCGACGGGTTCCTCCTCGACGGATTCTTCCTCGACGGGTTCTTCTTCGACAGGGTCCACTTCGACGGGTTCTTCCTCAACAAAAGTAGGAGTTTCGTTCCCTACGGACATAGCGATGAAACGTGATAAGGAGCCAACATGATTGAAAAACAAGGAAGGAAGAAGAGGGAAAAGAGAGAAACTTACTCGGTGGAGTAGAAGAAGTACGAGCAATGGGAGGTTGGCGTGAAGGGGATGAATCAGAAGGCACTGCTATGCCATCAAAGCCCCTAAAGTCAGGAGGAGAAGAGATGGCTCTAGGAGCCTTACTTGGAGTGTATTTCCTTCCATGTTGCTCCTCCTTGGGAAAGATGAACCGTAGGAGTTCCACATGAGCTCTATCATGGAAAGCCCGAGTTAATTCACGATGCTTCCAATAAGATTTGGCAGAAATGGTAACATGACGAGTAGGGTTGGGGATGAGAAATTTCACACCCGTGCCAAGCCTTTGAAGAAATGCCCAACACTTTATGAAGAAATCCAAATCCTTGGTGTGACCTTCAAGAGATAGATAAGACCCTACCACCGTTTGGTCATACCCAAATTGATGTGCCACCCTTTGAGGGTAATAAGGCTCGAAAGTCAACCGTTTACCTCTGCGGGTAGGCAAGAAGCATTCACGAATGCTGATGAGGTGTTCGGCATCGCGATAGTTCATATAAGAATTGCGGGATAAGGGTGAAGCGGCCTTGTCATGAAGGCGAGGCGTATCTGTGACCATGTAATCTGAAGATCTAGGGGCTGATTGAGATAAAACCCGTGGCCGAGCCTCATTTCCTGGAGGTCGACTCCAAATAAAAGTAAGAAGGGCATCAAGAGGAGTTGGAGATCTTACATCGGCACCCGCGATATGAGATAAGGCGGGGAGATGTTTGCTCAAAGAATGAGGAAGTGCAGGTGTATAGAATTGAGACCAATGTTGGTGAATCCAAGCATCTATCCAATGAAAGGGAACAACTGCATGGCTATAAGAAGGATCATGAGAAGAAGCAACCAATCTCAAAGAGGTATAAATGTTGGCCAAGGTTGGGACGGCCAAGGAGACCCGCCGCCCACGAGCCAAGAAACTAGCCATCATAAAAGTTTCGGGCCTAATCACATTACAAGGATCAGAAGGAACTACCATATAACAAAGCCACCACGCTAGATAAGCCGTCAGAAATGTCTCACGGCTCTCTCCAAGAGAAGAAAGGTCAGATAAATCAGGACCCCAATAGTCAGCATGGATTGACTTGGCACCAGTTCCTAGGGGACTTGTGACGTCAGCAAAGGAAGCGCAATGGTCAGGGTCAACTCGATCCATAAAATGAGCTATCCAAGCGGAGAAAGGAACTTGGTTGTCTCTATTACGTCGTTGCTTGCGAAGGTCATAGTAAATCCAAAACACCCTGCGAAGAGAATCTGGAAACCAAGGAGACCCGTCGGGGCGAGTCCCAAAGAGGTAGACATCATTAGGGCAACATTCTTCATAAAAACTTCCCAGAATAGGCAACCCGCCTAACTCACGCATATCTGCAAGAGTGGGAGTCATCTCACGGTCTTCCACCCACAAAGTGTTGGTCACATAATTCCAATTGGTGACGAACCCCTTGAACAATGTTTGACTATTGGTGTAGTTAAACAATGCCAGATAAACGGGAGAGAAAATGTGTGCAGCTTCTAAAATTTCTCTCTCGTGAGTAAGAACATAACGGGTCCACTCCATTTGACCCGCGTCACATCGTAACCTACCTTGAATGCAAAAGGTTTTTGGACACCAACCATAGAAAAGTTCAGTGTCAAGCATGAGAGGACCAGGCAACCGCAAAGAAGGGTTAGTTGCACGCCAACCATGAGGGCGAAGAGCTGTAATTTGAGCTTTCTCTACCCTAGAAAGTCGTTTATGGGAATTGCGGTCCGGACAGTAATCAAAGGTCTCGGCCCAGATTTCCTCTGTTAGATTTTCAGAATCTTGTTCAGGATGGAATACAAGGGGTTCTGAATCAGCAGAATGCTTGGTCAACTCGTGACGAGGTACTCGACCCCCAAAGATATTTCGCCCTTCCAACAAACGGGCACGCCATTTGGAGATGGTCTTTTGAGAAGAGCCTTTAGCCTCTAAACTCTGAACAAAGTCAGCGATAAAAGCATCTGGTGGTTCATTTATGGGTGTATTAGGGGTACGTTCCCAAGAAGGCTTCCATGAAGAGGACATGGCTGAGATAAATGATGAGTAAGAGCAAAGCAAAGAAGAAAGATGGATTTATTAGAAGCAAAACAAAGAGGGATCTTAATGAATTATAGAGAAAGAAAGCGTGACTGCATTCACCATGGACTAATGATAGGGTGGGAAACTGAAATATGCCCCAGGCAGAAAATCGCAAGAGGAATGATCAGTTCATCTAATTGTACTCCTCATGCGCAAGCGCGCAGTCAAAATACAATCAGGAAAGCGTTCGATACGAACGAAGGAATGCAGTCACACCTCTCGTGCGCCGTGCGCAGTCAAGGCATAAACATCCAGAACCAAAGGGAGATGACTGATGGAGTTGAAACAACCAATCATGCGCCGGGCGCAGTCAAGGCCGAGTCAAACCCCATGGTCACATGAAATGCAACCACCTCAACAAATAGCCTACCACATGGCATCGTCAAACTTGGAATGCATAGCAAGCTTAAACCAAAATAAGATAATGATGGCATTATATCACAATGGAAGCATATCGAGCATCTTAATTTTCTTGCAAGCAACACCAAGCAAGCCATCATGACACATTAACAAGAGAATCCTTTTTCCCATGCAAACAAGGATGGAAAGGGAACTTACCTCAACAAGGAAATTCGAAAGGCACTCCCAAAGCTTCACTTACAATCTCGAAACCTCTGCTACAATACACAAGGATAAAGCGAGTAAAAAAAAAAATCAAAAAAAAAAACCGAATGATTAGCTAAAATCTATATAGGCCTGTAAAAAAAAAATCGGAGAGCTGGGCCCAATACACCTGATGAGCTGGACCGTACCCAAGCCAAAGAGAATGGAAAAGGCCTAGAATTTAATGTCATGATTACTAGGCCCAACAAAAAGAAAAGGTGGCAACAAACTTCAAAACCGTAGCCAGCTCATGTGTGAATTCAAAGGGGACAGAAGTTAATTGAAACTTAGTTTCATGACCTAGTGAGATCAGTGAAAATAGAATTGAGTGGAGATGGCAATAGCGTGTAAAAGCAATGAAAGAGGCCCCTCCATGAAGTGCTTTGAACTCTGATGAGAGCATCACAGAGGTGTAAAAATGAGGCAGGGTAGTAGAGGATGATGATAGATAAGCCATAATTAACATAACGGAGCATTAAAGGAATTGAAAGAAGTCAGTTCATATGACAGTCATTGTGAAGGAAGAATAAACCAAGGGCGTCAATTCTGTTAACACCAGGAGAACGATTAACGAAACAACTGCAGTTAAAACCCAGTCAAGGGCAAAGAATATACACAACAGGGTTTTCAACTGAGCCAAGCTGATCAAGCACTTATGGTGGTAACACAACCTGTACTAAGGCTTGACAAACAATGATTGCCCAGGCTACCAAGTGAGTTCTCCCTATAAATAAAGAAAGATTGAGGTTTTACCTCAGTAAAGGGATCTGAGGAATACTGCCGAAAAACTTCACCACTTACTCTGATTCCCTATCCCCGACAGCGGCCAGCCTTACTAGAATCTACAAATAAGAGAAATTGGGGATCAGTACATGGAGAAATTAGTAGAGGGAACGAAGAATATGCTTTAAAATAAAAAAAACATGTAGCCACGCAAAAGAAGAGGATGCTCCGAAAGTGTAAACTTTCTAGTGAGGAAGAGACAAGTGCCTGACTTTGAGTGGAGGCAAGCAATAGAGAAACTCAGAATTTATGCAAAACCCCAAAATCCTTCTTACTCAGCAAACAAAAAGTCTTAAAACTTCAAAAAAAAAAAGAGGCAGATTTACAAAGTGCAAACAATGGGGGAAGAGGAGATGTTTTGAAGAGCAACCAGTAAAATAAAAAATTGAATTCGAAACTAGATGAGATAAAAGGCATGCAGTATAAATGAAAGTTGATTTTCAGAAAGCATAAACTTTTTGAGAAAATAGAGTTAGAACAAAAAGGGATGAGGGGATAGCATTGGTGCTCAGAACAGATGAAAGACCTGAATAAAAAATCTCAAGCTTAAGATGACTCTAATGATGAAAGGTTAGATCTGAAAGAAGCTCAGACTAACAGGGAAGTCAATGCACAAACCCATAAAACCCCATTAAAACAAGCAAAAAGAAGAAGGAGAAAATGGATTAAACCCATGGATGAAAGGAGAGGGTATGCCAATTCTTAGAACAAAAGAGACAGCAAAATTAGCAAGTATTGTGAAAAAGCATGCGACTTTCAGTCAAATCCTAGGGAAAAATGCAATGAAACAGTGATTTACCAAAACATAACATGCGAAATTCACCGCGTGTAGAGTGAGAGTTTCATAAGAATGAAAATGCAACAAAGAGCATTGATGACAGTGGCTTGTAGCAAATGAAATAAGAAGAAATAAAGGAGAAAAGAATAACCTTTGAGATAAGATCAAGGAGGAGGCGATTTCCTTCTCCTCTGAAGCAGAAGTGAGAGAGGAAATGATCTGGGAGAGAGAAGGGGTGTGCGTATAAAGCCAGGGTTTAGGGTTTTGTCCCTAGATGACATGTGTCCTGATACGATTGGATAAGGGGGTAGTAGCTCACTGAAACATGGGACCTCCCCTAGTATATTCCCCATATATTCCCTTGGATAAAACTGAGCAAATTGAACCGAGTCCATGAGCCGATAGAAGAAGGTGATAATCAGTAAAGGAGAGTACATATGCCGAGTCCAAGCAAAAGGGGTTGAAGGACCAAACGGGTATGTATACAGCTGACAGCAGAAGGTTCCTTGACTGTATGCTAATTCGAGGATTTTACACAATTGACCACTAGGTAAAAGCAGAAAGCTTACCAGAACCCAAGGGGAAGAGACTGGATGGGATCTCATGTAAAACGGTTAAAGTGGAAGGCATATGTGTAATTACACCAAAAACAAAAAGGGGATTATGAGAGGCACCAAAATACACTGTCCATGGAATTCACCGGAGTTAATTCAACTATGCCCAGTGAATTTTGGTGGGGGCATTTGTTGAACCACGAAAAATCATGATGAAAGAAGAGAAAATGAGAAGGAAATGAGAAATAAATAATGGATGAATATAATGTACACACTGCCTCAGCCACAAGAAACCAACACCCTGAAATACACAAAATACACAAAATATGCAGAGATGTAAAAAAACGTGTGAATAAAAATGAGGAGGGGATTGCATATAAGAAGAGTAAAACCATGAAACATTTGTTTACACAGCCCAACTGGACCCCTCAAGTGTAACCGAAACAGAGAAGATAAACAGGAGATTCAAAATCTCCCTCCGTACAGTAAACAAACTCTTGGCTGCACTTGTTTCGCAAAGGCCACAGCTAACGAGTGGAATAAGTTGAGTGCGGCTCACCGAACACCAAGACCAAACGAGAAGAGGTGAAGGAATGTCGCTGGGTGTATTACTCTGCTTAAAACTTGATCCCTTCGTGCATGCGAGATGGCTGAGCGTAGAACATGTGTAATAGAAGAAAAGGAAATGCAACGGGACCCACAAGTCATACTTCGGTGCACCATACGCTGTGTGTAATCAAAAGAAAGAAAAGAGAAGTAGAGAAGAGCTCCCAACTGAAGTTTGTTGAGCTGAGTCCGTTACGAAAACCACCGGGCCCAGGCGTTGGTTCAATGCACCTGGACGGGAAATGGTGCCAGGTCTTCGCCTATATAAAGACCAGATGAAGAGCTGGAGGAGGAGAGCTCCACCAGGCGAACTCCAGATCTGAGATTACACACCTACACACTACACACACACTAGGATAGGATAGAGAGAGAGGTGAAGCATTTGATCGAATAGGTTAGAGGCATAGTCAGAAAAGAGAAATTGGGAGCGATTGAAGCTTCTCAAAGCAATTGTAATCAAGGTGAGGTGAAAGAATAAAGGTAAGAAGCGAATTGTATCTCTAAATCGGTGTTTTGATTGAAATTGAAGCATTTGAAGTTTGATTGAATTTCGAGTTTTTGATCTGGTAGCATATCGCCTGTGCTAAGAATCTTCTTTTCTTTTTTCTGATTTGGTGTTAGAAATCGTACTTCTTGATTGATACTTTCAGTTCTTGATTTGATCTGTAGGTTAGTAGTGAAGAATTTAGGTGTTACATTCTTGGTGGAGTCGTTTCGATTTGTTCTTTTCCCTTTTGGTTCCTTTGGTCAGATCCGACTGCGCACAGCGCATGAGGAGATAGCTCAAATAGATTAGCGTGTAGGTAAATCTCGATTGCGCACGGCGCATGAGAGATTAGATACATTTTAATTCTACTTTCTAAGAAAGATTTTTGCCGGATAATGACTTTGATTGCGCCCAGCGCATGAGAAGTATGATTCTGCCTTTAAAGATCTGAAATTGTTCAAAATTGACTTGATTACGTTCTGTTCTTGCACAAGGTAAATGTTGAAAAGAATTAATCTTCAAAGTTCTTCCTTTCTGACAAGTTTGTTTGTATCTTGAGGGTGATGTCTGAAATGCTATTTCCTTGTGATATTAAGGGTTAAGGTTGAAATTGAGTTTCGATTGCGCCCAGCGCATGAGAGATCTCAATTAAACCACTGAAATTAATGATAATTAAGGCTCGTTGGTGCCTCAGTTGTACTCAGACTGCGCACAGCGCATGAAGAGTTCAATTGGGATGAACTTGTATAAGATAGCTCCTTAGCACTGGCTTTGGAGTCCTTATGCAAGTGGTGTTGCTTTGATTGAGTATATGATGAGCATTGTCAGTCATGCTCGTGATATGCTGAGTCAAGTATACACTAAATCACTTTATACTCCCTTCAAGTTAGAATATAAAGTGTGCATAGGTGATAATAACAGAATGAAGGATCTTTTTGTAGAGATGTGAGATATGAAGTTGGAGGAATGATAATAGATCGACAGTTGACCAAGTCATGAAGATGCCTCTTTTGCATAACTTAATTTTAGAAATCCTCAAAAACAAGGGACCTAAGTGAAGTTTCTGGTCATTATTGATTAGTATTGGATTTTATTACTCTTAGAATTGTAATGGTTGATTTATTTCGATTTAACTGATACTGTATTTGCTAGAAAATGAGAATTACGACTAAAAAAAATATATAAAGATAGATGTTATAGTTCTTGATATTAATCTAATGTTTGTGACCAACCTTCTGTAACTTGATAGGACTTGTGGGTTTCTTTGTAAATGAGTAACTGACTGTCAGAGCTCTGAATAATGAAATTGCATTTCTTGTTCACATGATCAGTTTACTTTTATGCTCCTTTCTTTATAGAGATTTATGCTAGTGAAGGGTGGTACTGAGATGTTCTTAACCCAGTGGTCTATAATTGTTAAGTACTGTAGTTCAATTTGTTTAGGTGGAAATATGAGTAAAGCTGCCCTTGGTCATTGTCATGCTGAAGTATAGGGAGTATATGCGTTAGAAGCTATCCCTGAGTATGAATCAAGTTAATAGTCACATGTTTCTGGTATAATAGCCCAAATAAAGTATAATCAAAGTACATAATCGTTTCCTGGGTGCTTAATGTATGAAGGCAATATCATGGTTAGATATAGTAAACCAGGCCCAGTCTCTTCCATGGTTAATATATTAACTGGTGTCAGTACCTGACTTTCATTCTCTAAGTGTTTAATGGTGAAAATTACCAAGTCAAATAGGTATTATGATAAATTGAAATTGTTAGCATATTCTCCTCAATGCCCCAAGCGGTAGAAACACCTCTTCTGGTAAGAACGAAGTTTATCCAAAGTTCTCAGTATCAGGTCACTTGATTGCCCTTCTTTAATGTAAATTGGCCATAGAAATGTCATCCATGTTGTTCTTAAATCCTAGGGAATTGGTGTATTATATGAATAAGTCTTCACCAAACACACTGGTACTGAATTGTTTTGTCCCAATTCCACCGTACTACTGTACGGTCCACCCACCCAATGAAGGTAATACAGGAGAAACTGACGCCACCACTATGTCCCCCTCACTCACACGATGCTAGAGAGTCCCTTCTCGTCAGTTATGGTAGCCTAGATCGATAGCGGATCCGAACCCGTTAACATGTCGAACCTATTGGCGAAGGAAATGAATCTGTCTTCTCTGTCGAATTCTCAGCGCCTCTTTCTATTTGATTTTCTGCGGCTAATGGCTCATGTGGCTTGTCAGTCATTCATTATACAGGACCCATATCGGATACTCTCTCTCCAGCCACGTTAACAGGCCAAGTCAGCGCCACTTCAGCTCTCTTAGTAGACATGGCCCAATAGGAAAAAGACACATAGGCAGAAACTTGAGAAAATCGTTTAAAATAGTAGGAAGCCCCTAAAAATACAAACGACATATCCATAAAATTCTAAAAATCAAAATAAACCAAATTCACTGATACTTTGATATGAAATTATGTCAAAGTAGCGGTCTTTTGTATTTTTGAAGTATTTTCGCTTTAAAAATGAATTTTATAAAATGAAATAAACCCTTTTATAAAATACTAGGTATTTTCAAAACTAAGATTTCAAATATACTACTTTCAAAGCTAAATATAATATACTCAAGTATAAAAAGTATTTTCAAAAGTCTAAAAGATTTCAAGTATCTAGTATGCTCGATTATGGATATTTTCAAAAGACTAAATGATTTTGAAAACGATATCTTCTAAAGTCAAATATCTTCCAAGCTTAAGTATTTTGAAATAGAAAAGTGTTTTCAAAGATCAAAAGTGCAAAAGGCCAAAGTGAATAAAATCACCCATATCCCAAGTGAAATCTCAGAAATTAAAAGTCCAAACACGAAACCCAAAGTCAAAGCCGAAACCTCTCCGTTTGAGGAAAAGTCCCTCACTAAGGTTGAGATCAACCTTAGATGACTTAGAAATCGAATTCTTACGGGCCCCCTCGTCCAAAGAATTCTATTTTTGTTCTCATAAGAAGACCGACGAAGATGGTCCCGAGAACCGACTCTTATTAAGAAGACCGATGAAGATGGTCCCTAGGGTCGTTAAAGAACCAACTCTTATTAAGAAGACCGATGAAGATGGTCCCTAGGGTTGTAAAAGAACCAACTTTCGTCGTTACCGCCCAAGAGGCCCCGAAGGTTGCAAAACTCTTTTCACTCTCACAAGAAGGCCAGTCATAGCCCCGAGAGTTCACCATGAATAACCTCAAGAGAAGCCTTCCCCTTTCATCGATCAAAAACCCCTTCTAAACCAAAAACCCATTCTCTTATTTTGGTCAAGTCAGGAATCTTTTGTCGATCCTTAATTGGGTCCCGTCCATTGAGTTTGGTACCATCAATTAAGTCCTCCGCGATAACACTCCATAAGTCTATTTCCTTAGCCCATTACGTCAATACCCTTTATGTCCCTTAATCAGAGGTTCTCGTAGGCAACTACGGGGTAATTAACAGTAGGGGCTTGCGCCTACTGGAAAGAAAGGACCCGCTAAATTAAGAAACTTCTTTAAGTAGCGACTCTGTATAGGGTTCTCTTGTTTCGAGAGATACCCGCCATAGAGATCGAAACCTTAAGGGAGGTGAATCTAAGGCTATGTTCCCATTGTTCTTCGAGAAATTCCTTCGAGGGGAATAATGACGAAAAAGCCGCGACAGTATTATTGGGAGATAAAACACCACCTTGGCGGCTGGTCCCTTACTACCTTCATCAATCTGATCGTCCCTCGATCTATACCGTGATGCTTTACACTTTGGACATTTATCCAGATCACCGTACTCATTTCGGAATAATATGCAGTCATTCAGACATGCATGAATTCTCTCTACGTCTAGTTTCAAAGGGCACAACATCTTCTTGGCCTTATAAACTGAATCCGGCAACTGATTATCTTTGGGGAGAAAATCTTTATGCAAAAGGTCAAGCAAAGATGTAAAACTAGCATCACTCCATCCATTTTTGGCTTTCAAGTTAAACAATTTGAAAACAGCATTAAGTTTGGACAATTCACAACCTGGATATAACTTTATCTGATCTTCTTCACGTAACATACCAAAAATTTTAATATTATCAACAAAATCTGCATCCACATTGTTCACAATTTCATCTAAATCATCATTCAATTCTGGAATATCTACATTTTCATCATCAGACACATTTTCATCATCAAACACATTTTCATCATCAAACACATTTTCATCATCCAATAATACATTTTCTTCCTCAAGTTGTGAATCTACAATATTTTTACTAGTCCCACCTATAAAATGTCCCCCCCCACTCTCTCCATGAAGCGTCCATCGAGAATAATTCGGCTGAAATCCATTTCTAATCAAATGAACTTTCATTTTTTCAAAATTAGACCATTTCAACAAATTTTGACAAACAGAACAAGGACAACATATTTTATCATCTTCCTTCTTTTTCATATTCTCTTTAGCACAAACCATAAATTCTTGAAGTCCTTTTTGAAATCTTGGAGATAACCGATCATTTGAGTACATCCAACTCCGATCCATCTGAATAAGAAAAATATATGCAAAATGTCAGGGTATGGGCCAATTTTGTCACATTATGTTTTCGGGCTGGTCACCATCCTAGCCCACTCTTTGGATACTCTGTCTCATTAGCGAGCGTACGCTAGATGCAATCTGTTGTCTGAGAAAAATTCGGCAGCATTTCCCCTTATGTTCCCTGAATGCACCAACACACGATTGCTCGCGAGGACACATCCGTGGGAACATAAAGAAAAATACCATCGAATTTTTCTCAAACAACAGATTGCATCTAACGTATAACTCGCTGTCCTAAATGAGACAGATCGTATCCAAAGAGCAGTACTCCCGACCGGGAGTACTATCCGAGATTAATCCCTAATGGATTAATCTCGGACGGGCAACGACCTAAATTCGGTATTTGTTCCGGTATTTTGGTCCTATATGACAATACCATTTTAATTAAATGCATATGCAAATTATTAATGCATGCATATAATTTGACAACAAAAGAAAAAATAGAAAAGTTTATGAAAATATACCTTCAATTGGATGTAATTCTTCCCCTCTTCCGATGTAATTATTCTCCTCTCGAATGACACCTGAAATTAAGTCCAAAAAACCAACTAAACCTTAATTTAACCAAAAATTCAAAACAAAAATCGGAATTTTCCTCAAAATATGATATATTGCTCAAATTAAAATTTTTTTACCTTAAAACTGCTCTCCTTCTCTTTTTCTTTCTAATTATTAATTTTTTCGAATTTTTGGAATTTTTTAGCTATTTTTTTGAGTGGAAAAAATAAGTATGGAAATAAGAGAAAAAAATGTCGGTTTTTCTTTGGTGGTTGCGGCTGGATTGATGAGAAATAATGGAGGAGAGAGGAGAAAGGAAAACCCTAACAAATATCAGAAAAATCTGTAACATTCTTTTTAAAAAGGACGTTACAAAAGAAAAAATATAATCTGTAACGTTTTTTATATAAAACACGTTACAGATCTGTAACGTGTTTTATATAAAAAACGTTACAGAGGATTTTTATATTTGTTCCTATTTTCGGACGGAAAATCTGTAACGCTTGTTTTATAAAAGACGTTACAGATTAGATTCATTTTTTTCAGAAACGTATTTTTGGCAGGTTATGTAACGGGTTTTAATAAAACGTTACTGACGCCCCGTTACAAAAGCCTGTTTTTGTGGTAGTGAATGTTTATGTAGTTTTATATGGTTGCAGTTGAGGAGCATTGGCGAGTGAAAGTGATTGATTTTATATACATCTGCAATTATATGGATAACAAACCAGCAGGTTCAATGATCGATCTCATGATATTTATGTATTGATTATGAAGCTGCTTCCAAGGTCGATCTTTTATATATGGTACAAACATAAGAAACTTGATCTGACATATTGTTGAGTTTTATCTCAATCAATCAAATACAAACCGCACCACTTCCGTACTTCCCCCAGTGATAAATACTGAGGAGTAAAAGTTTGATTTGGTTGCTAAACCTTGGTCCCATATTGTTGGTTGGGTTAACTGTAGTGAAGTATGGAACGGTTAGGATTGATAAAGGCAAAATTAACAAGACTATTAAGCCCTGCACTAGTTTAACAGTTGGCAGTTAAAAATTGTTCTATTCCTAATTAAACAAAGCAAGGCAAGTTAATGAAGAAACGATCACTCTTTAAATAAGTAAATATCCATAAGATGTATATCCACTCTACATGCATCTCCTATATACTCTCAGTTATAAATAGCCCCGCCCTTGAAAACCCATGTCTATGTCTACTATCTAAAAAGTAACAATGGCTGGTGATGGTGGGCCTAGTGAAATCAATCGTGAAGCACCAGTTAATCATAATCTCGGCCGAGTGCGAGATGATCTTCGCAACCTTGGTTTAGCGATGATATTTTCTGGAGCATCTATCATTTTGCATGCTCTTACCACAAACAACCACCATGTATTGAGAGGCTTTATAACTTCGATTGTTGGTATGGGCCTAGTTAGCATGTCATTTCTGGTGAACCGGTTTCCATTGGCTGCTGTGATGGTACTTGAAGTGGTGAAGCACATCATTTTTGGTAACTTCATTCTGTTTTGAGGAAGTTACCCTATCACATAAATATTCTATGTGCGTCTTGTGGGTTGATAATTATATGTGTGTTATGTGTGTTTTGTTGTGGTTGTTGCGGATCGATTATAGAGTTTACATTTTCTATATATAGTATTGTACCCATAGAGGATCGAGCTACTCGCTATGTACTACAAAATAATGAATTGCTTGCATAGTGTGCTGTGTTTCTAAAATGAAATCCATAAAATTTATATGTTACTTTGTACAATAGTGTGCCGAAAATCTATTTTTTTTTAACCATTGCGTAATTAAGGTGCGGAGTTAGTTTATCCTTTGCATTAATAAATACAGTATGTCGTGATATTTGTTAGCTGTGCTGCGTGCATAGAAAATATGAAAAAGAGATAAGTTGGAATTCAGAGTTTAAATATATAGACCAATCCTATCAGCTACAAAATAATGACCAAGCAATTTCACATTATATATTATACTATCAAATTTACTCAAGTACAGTACATCTAATATGCATTTTAATTGTGGTTGTGAGTGTTATTCAAATCTTCTAAATCAATTGACAATAACATATATAAGAAAAGAAATGATGCTGTAGTCCATATTACTTATTATTGGTCATTATACTCTTTTAAAATTTGGAAAAATGAAAATTACATATTCTCTTCTTCTGTTTTATTTGATCAGATATTTAAAGCTAAATCCTCAATTTTATCTCATAACAATATCACGTACGTACTGGAAAATTGCTACTTTTATTTATATGTTAATTTGGAATATTCGGGTTTGTCTTATATTTACTTTTCATGTGAGTCTCGTGATAAAAGTCAACGCTTATTACAAATATGCCAGCAAATTTATATCGAAATTACTTGTATTAATTAATGTTAGATCGATGGATCTGCGAGGTCCATAAACGACATGATTCCTTAGTCCATTACTCCATTGAAAGGGGAAGGGAAAAAAAAAGAAAGACCTATACGAAAACGACAAACAACTGAAATTGCGTCTTAAATTAATCGGGGATGAGGGATGACGCGATGCCCAGCAATTAATTTCAGTCTGTCTGATCGTCAATCCAACGGTGGTGTGGTGTGGAATAAAAAATTAGTTCTGTGACGTCATCAGTATTCCCTATGGCTCTGTTACGATTTTGTGTGGTATCTTATTATGTGTTCTTTGTGGACGGACCCGGCAGGAAGTATAATGAGATACCAACGTGGCTGTCTTGCAGAGTTGTTTACACAGTGGTTGTTGTATGGTTGTGTGGCTCGTATAAGTGGGTTTGGCGGAAGGTTTTTTTTTTTTAATAGAATAGTCTTCTCCTTTTTTCATGCACTTGGTGCATTGTATTAAATTCGTTCTTTATTCACGCGTTGGCATTGTTATCTATTTGGCTCATGTCAATTAATTCTGCTCCTCCCCCTTGGTGGAATGTTTCTTCAGCTGGGTGGGTCCCGCGTCCACAAATTCTGTTTGTCTGATTAAATATTTTTTTCTGATATGATTTGAACTAGTTCTATAAAAATTAATTTGTACCAATATAGTATGATGACGTCTTTGGGAATAGGAGGAATTTCTTATTCCTAGGCATAAAGTATTGGGAGGTGTGTAATTTTGTAAAGATTTTGAATTATTTATAATAAATTTATATCTAGGAATAAGAAATTCTCCGGCCGTTTGGATCGTTTAGGAATTTGGAGAATTTCATATTCCTAGACATAAATTTATTGGGAAGTGTGTAACTTTGTGAAGAGTTTGGATTGTTTATAATAAATTTATGCCTAGGAATAGAAAATTTCCCAAATTTCAACTTCCATCCAAACGGCTCCCAAATTCCCACTTGATCCAAACGGCCCCTCGTAGGTTAGGACTACAGCATAAATATAATCCGGTTGTTAGCAGATGTTATTCACGCCAGCTTAATAAACAACATTAGGTACTTTCTTCTCCCGTTAGCTTTCTTCTTGCTGACGGCTTATTTGGTAAAATAGAAAAGTGAGGATGGAAAGCGGTGATTAATGTGTATGAAGACTGCAGACACATTGTTGCTTGATTGTGGTTCTAGGACACAACGTGAGCTGATTAGATGGATCATTCACATTTGTGTTTCAATTCAGAAGAAAATACAAATTCTTAAGTTGTTAAAAAAGAGGAAGTTGAAAGAAGCAGCTATGCAAGTGGAAGTTAAGAGTAATGTTAGCATGACTTAAAAAAACGAAACATTATCGCTTTTGGTCAAGCTAATTGTTTACTTAGTGAATATTAATGCCGCTTAATTTCTCCAATTAAAATAGGTAGCAAATGTTAATACAAGCAACGGTTCCTGAAATACAAATATAAACATTGAAAAGGACACTTGCTTTTTGCCATGGCTAACCAAATATAACATATATGAAAAAAAAAAAATCCTAGCATGTACAAACTAGCAGCGACATTTAAGTAACCTAGTTGAGTCTTAAACTTTTAATGTCATAAGATTCTTCCCTTTTAAAAAAAAATAAAATAAAATCGTGTCACCTAAGTTTTAGAACGAATTTCTGATAATTCATCGTTTGAACGATGATGAACTGAACCCTCACATATAAGGTTTTCTAGTCGGTCCATCCGTTTCGCATCTTGCCATAACTTCTGGTTCTTCATTTTCTTTAGATAAAAAACAAAATTATAGAGAAAAATGACTCTAACGTCTAATCTTAATGGAGAGTGTCACGATTGACGTTACCTCAATATTATAACTTTTTAATTTAATATTATGTTCACTTTCTAACTTGTCCTTTAGTACTTTATATAAACTATTTAGTATATATATATTTTTTTCTTTGCTTTCCCCAATTTACAATCTAGATTGTCTTCTGATCCATATTTTATTAGGAACTGATAAATAATAACAGGGTGGGTCATGATTGGGATAGAGAATATAAAGTAGTACGCAGATGAGAAGACTTGCGTATGTATTGCTTTCCTTTCACACCATTACTGCACCTATTCGAGACGTTCAACATATATGTCATACCAAATCCAACATTTCATACGTACGGCTATATAAGTCTTTAAAACCAACACAAATAAATGAAAGTAGGCCACTTGTTAAAAACCAATTAGACAACTCGGCAAGTACCTTGCAAGATTCAGATTCCTTTTTCTTTTTGTAAAATATCTTGGTATGTAAGTCAGGATCCAAATTCGAATATTAACTGTGTTTTAAATTGAAATTCTCATTGAGTTTTTTCTTTACTTATTTTCGTTTGGTGAATATCAGATAATCTTGTCAGTTCATCTGTTGGTTATTAGGTTTCCATAAAGACTCACTGAAATCCTTCATGGGCATTAGGCTTACTATACCAAAGTTAATAGAAGTATACTTTACTGGTAGAGTTAATATATAAATGCTCTAAATTCATAACTGAAAATACTTGCCGAATGTCCTCCAGCTTCATCTGTTCACCTTGTTCACTGCGTTGATATCTCTAACTAAATAAAAAGTTACCAGTAACACTTCCACAGAATCAGAAGACATCACATTTAGTATGTACAGTATAATGTAGAAAAATACAATAGAAAGCACACAAAATTCTAACAAAATCAATATCTTTGTATATAAGTAGAGTCCTGCGGATCAGAAGGAAATCAGGTAGATATCAAAATTACAATAAATACCCTGAACTTACATTAGTGTCCAAAATCAGAGTAATACACAGCTTTCTAGGTGATGATAAGAATATTGCTGTTCTGATACTCACAGTTGATCTCAGACTAATTCAGGAATGAGGTAACAAACATCCCATACATTTGGTCCACCATTTTGTTATTTATATTGCTTTGATTTAATTTGATAAAAAAAAAAACATTTGAAAATAATGAGGAAGTTTTACTTTTGTTTTATTGAAATGTTTAATTTGCTATTGTTCAGGTAAACAGAAAAACTTCCCTCTTTGTAGATATTGTGATGTTCCTGTTGCTGATCTACCAAAGTTCCTTTCTGGGACTAAGTACAACTACCACTGTTACATATTCAAAATCTCAGATAACGAACATAGTTCTTTTTAAACTTAATTTAGCGAGATGGATGTAAAATTTTTAAGGTCATGTAGTAGCAAAAACTCATGGAGTATATGCAGAAATCAAACAAGCACTTAAGAGAAAAATTCTAGTCGATTCTCATTTATATAAAATAGCGGCCTACATTGTAGGAACTCACAAAATGGGTCCAAAAGCCATTGAACGAAAGGTGTATTATAAGACTTAGCCTACTGGAAGAAGCTAAACTAGTGAGAGAGAGAGAATACAAAAACAAAGAGTTGCAGGAAAATCACTGAACTTTTCTGCTTTTACTAACATCAGCTTCAGCCAATGATGCAAAAACTGCAGAGTACTTGTGGTGTCTTATAATCATCACTAATACTATAGTGTTTGAGGCTAAGAAGAGAAGGCTTGCCATCCATAGCGGTAAAAAGACATTTTTGCCCCTGAACTCAAGAAGGTAAGCCCACATCAGCCAATGCAATTGAGATCCCATCCATGCAAATATGCATATCAGTCCTTGCCATCGAAGCTTCAAGGTGGTCCAAGGAAGGATCAATGGTAATAGGCAGAAGAACCATACAAAGTACTGTGCTGTCATTACCTGACATAACAGAAAGAAAACTAATAGTAAGAGATGTAGAAGGAAAGAAATAAATGAGAATTAAGATAAAAGAAACTTCAGCTATACTCTTTCACACCTTGTAAATACAACAAAAGCACCTTGGTGAACATGAAAGGACATATGTGTAAATGCAGAAAACAACATTTTGTGACTTTCAGGTGGTGACTTCAACACAACACTATAAACTGTTCATTTCAAGGCTTTTGAGTGCAAATTAGAAACTTTTAGGTCTTTAAACTCAACAAGTGTAAACAGCTAAATACCAATATAAATGACAACACAATGTAGGCTTTTGGTTGTACATCTTTTGAAGAATGATTACAATCTTTTTCCTAAGAAATATCTAGGCAAAACCACTATTTACTAACACATTCTTGCATACCTTATTAAAGGCAACAAAAGCGACTGTCTGCACAAAAAGACAAAATGGCAGGTCCCATGCGAACCGCAAGACGAGTGCCAGCTGTACCATTAACTGTGGCAAGAATGAAACCACCTTTTCCCCAATTGAGAATCCCTTTTGGTGGTTGAGATAAATGTGGTAGAAATAAATTGAGAAATTGTGCCTTGGGTCAGTTCTTGTCAAATGATACAATAGTGCCTCGTTCAAAAACTCCCAACCATACAAATAGAAGAAAATTGAGGTCAACAACACAAAAGTGAATCCTGAGATTACTCCAAAGAGTAGTGTTTGTTTTGTAAAAAGCCCCATGAGGTGAGAGATTGGACCCATCTTTTTTGTTGGCACTTGTACGGGTTTTGGTTTCAGGCTCCATTGAGTTAATACAGGTTTCCCATTACTATTCAGTTGTTGCTTGCTGAGGACTAGGACAAAAGGAAGGGCATAAATTATGGGGTATATGCGAAAATGCACAATGAGGCCATAGAGAAATGCCGCTTGAAGCACCTTTCCTACATGGATGAAAAAACAAAGAGCAAAGATATGATTTTCCATTTTTCAGTGTAAAAAGGGAAAAGAATAAGAATGTTAAAGGGTGTCCATAAAAGTAATCATTTTTTTAAAATCTTTCTAAGCTCTTTTAAAGCCTGCTCATATTGTATCAGAATAGGTACAATAATAATGTTAATGAAACTTCCGAAAAAAGAACTTGTCAGCTAATAACAACAACAAAAAATGAGAATTTAACAAAGTAAATAGGCAAATTAGATTGAAACCAAAAAAAATTGCCAGGTCATTTGCAATCCTACTAGTACTTGTCAAAGGACTGGAATGTTTATGAGATTACTGAGAGGCATAGAACATACACCGTTCAAAAGAGAGATGATGATCCATAGAATAACAGCACACACTATTGGCTCACAGTTGCCCCTTGTGCCAATTGTGAAAGTAAATGGGTTAAAGAGCCATGAAATTACAGCCCAAACACGAAGATTTTCAGGCACACCACGGAGCTTCAAAATTTTGTCGATAAACAGACCAACAAGCAAATCTGTCAAGAAAACAAAAGAAACAAGAAAAATAAACCACAAAAGACTAGAACAGTATACAATAGAGAAGTCGAATTATAAGTTTTGCAATTCCTAATTTGCTACTGGTGTTTAAACTCGCATCTTCGGAATCACAAATTTCAAATAGATATGGAATCAGCATAAATTACATGAATCTCCTGTAACTATGATTTCGAACCTAACAAAGTTTCAACAAACTAGAGTGAAATTACAGTTCTTTTGTCTATGTTTCCTTGCATACATATTTAGAGGACTAAACAAATTTTCAGTAAAATGAGTTTACAATTAAGAAGACATAACTCTCTCCCTTTTTTTTCTTTCTTTTCTGAGATTAATTAAGAATACATTGTATAAAATGAGACTACAAATTGCAGATGGACACTCATATTTTACCACACACCCATGAAAATATACAAGATTGGATAAGACTTTAACAGAAGAGAACAGAATTATAGTAACCACATGGACTGTTTGTAATGATCACAGGAGTTCTCAGAATGTACGGGTCGTCAGATATCTAAAATTACTCATTATTGGCTATAGGCCTATAGCATGCCCTTTTATTCAATTAAAAAAATAACATTTTTTTTACTCAAATTCATCCAATTATGATCTGAAGGATTGTCATTGTGGCCAGTGCAGTGACTCATTTCAGATCATTTTATACCAAAATATTAATTACACTCCCATTACCACTAATTAAATTATATACCAACAATACTCCTCAGTTGAGCTACAGTCAAAGCATCATCCTTTCAGCAAATTACCCGCGATTTGCAACTTGACATTCATAATCAAGTGAATCTCCTACCAATAACAAATCGACAAAAGAAAATTCTTAGTTGGTACCCGCTGAAGAGAAGAGCAACTTGCCCCAGGAACGATGGACCCAGGAATTGGGAAGAAGCAAGAAGGCGAGCAATGGGGAGTAGCGGTAGGTGGATCGCTCGAACGGAGAGCGACCAGAGGCGACCATGGCGGAGGCATCGGAGAAGACGAGGTAGTCGACGTCGGTGTACGGCACCTCCATGTGTGCATCTTGCCACTCTCCGTAGAAGACGAGTGTCAGCCGTAGGATGGCTGAGATTAACATCAGACGGTTCAGATCTAGTTTCGCCATTTCAATGCGGCTTGGCGATTGAGAAGAGAGGAGCCGTATGGAAGTGACAAAATGTGAATTGTAAAGACTTTGCCCGTTAACGTCTAATTAGTATTTAACAGAATTAGCATGGGCTAAGATCCAATACGTCTAGCATGGGCCTTGTTAACATGCACTAAAAGAAAATAACCTATTTAATCATTTATTGGGGAAGCAACACTGGATTAATGGGCCAGCCTGTCTTCTTTTGTATAATCTCATATCTACAAACCCGCTGATTCAATCTTTCAATCCTTGATTAATAACTTGTGGGCTTTATTGAAGGATAGAAAAACACTTTAGGTCCGTTTGGATCGTATGGGAATATGAGGAATAACTTCTTCCTAGACGTAAATTTATTATAAACAATTCAAACTCTTCACAAACTTACACACTTCCTAATATTTTTCGTCTAGGAATAGGCTATTCCTCTTGGGGCCGTTTGGATCGCTTAGGAATAGGAGGAATCTCCTATTCATAAAGTACTGGGAAGTGTGTAATTTTATGTAGAGTTTGGTTTGTTTATAATAAATTTATGCCCACAAATAGAAAATTCCTCCTATTCCCTTAGGAATCTCCTATTCATAAAGTATTGGGAAGTGTATAATTTTGTGAAAAGTTTGGTTTGTTTATAATAAATTTATGCCTATAAATAGAAAATTCCTCCTATTCCCATATGATGCAAACAACCGCTATTTCTAAGCAATCCAAACGGAACCTTAATTCTTTGGAGAATTCTTGCGTACATTTTTATCGGCCATACTAAATCGTGCCTTGAATTAAGAAGCAATGATCTTGTTTAGTTGAAATAACTTTACATTTTACTGCACAATTTTTTTAATTGATCGTCGAAATATTTTTAAATTTTTTAATTGAATTTTACTGATATATATATATCAGTAACAGAAGGTGAATTTTCCAGGTTAAAGCTCCATCCCAATTGTACAAATTAATAAGATGGTCAATTTATCTCAACAGTACTTTCACTCAAGATCACTGTTGAATATTGATTTCCGAATCCAACTTCTGAGCAAACTATTTAGTCATTACCATTTAAACTGGTTCTTCAATGTATGGTCCTTATCTATAAAGGATTATTTAATGCATAAATTGAATATTTGATCAAGGAAGACAAAAATGAGAACCCACTTGACTTGGTGGCTCACAAGCATCTGCATTATTATTAGGTAAATATAAGAGAATCAATTTCAGATTATCCCTTTATGCCTGTGCTTAGTTGGAGTCAGACTGGTGGATTTCATGTGATAAAGGAAATTGTCAACAAATTATTTTTTTTTTAAAAACAATAAGTATTATTGGTTGGAGTAGTGTTGGAAATATATAAATTAACAATCCTAGAACTTTGAGCCTGACTGTAATTCGTTTATTAGCTATAATTCAAAGTATCGTACCTACCTATATCAAGTTCCTTCTAGAACATTTATTTTAAAATTTCTTGCACTTCCGATTTTTTTTTTCTTGATGAGGACCTCAATTATTTCAGACACTAAGCCAAATGTTTAAGTAATTTTGATCGGCTGTACTAGCTGTACTGTGTATCCTTAATTCCTTATAAAAAAAACTCTTCTTATGTCGGCAGATTTGACTCAATTTTTGAGACTAATGTACTTAAGAAGAACAGATTTAAACTGACCTATAGTAACCATGCCCAATTATTTTTAACCAATTTCTGGTATATTAGTACAATTAATAGTTAGACTATAGCTGTTCCTTTCACTAAACGACAACAAGCCTCGTTATTTTCTCAAAAATATGGAGGGGATCTAAACAACGCTGCCCCAATCCATATTACTTCAATAATATGCGTACATAGCCTGTCACAAGTTTTAATTTAAACAATGAATCGGAAAATAATTTACTAAGGAGAACCAATGATGTGGCTGCATTAAGAATCAATAATTTTTGCAATATTAAATTGTGGTTGTGTGTTATGTATGAATGATTAGGGACAAGATTTGGGGTCCCTTTCAGCCTTTGGATTTGGAGACAAGATTTGAGTGCCTTTTGTCACACTTACACTTGGGAGAAAAGAGAACATGCTAAGATGCTTGCTTTCTTAATTTGATTTCCTAGGGTTAGGGTAGGCCCCTTATTAGACTAGGCCTAAATATTTTAATCAATCTTTTTTACCATATTAATACAAAGACAGCTTAACAAAATATTTATTTACGTTTGTTTATCAAACACATGTTGGCATGTTGCCAACTTGGTGTGGCGGTTTGAAACAAAACAAATCAATCATATGTGAAAATGCATATCTACCCCATAGGAGAGGAGAAAAAGGAAAAATAGGGCTAATTGTTTTGTGTCCCAAGGAGGTTATACGGAAGCATCACCTGGTAGGCTGGTAGACTGGTAATAGCGAGCTGATGGCGCCTCCTCATGCACTATGGGTGTGTTTGAATGACTAAAGAATAGAGTATAAGAATAAGAATTTTCGATTTGCGTGCTTATCCAAATTCTTTATTCTTATACTATGATTTTGTTAGTATAGGAATAAGGACCTTTATTCCTTATTCCTTATTCTTGTGTTGTTTGGTTTGCACAAAAATAAGAATAAGCACGCAAACCGAAAATCCTTATTCTTATACCCTATTCCTTAGTCATGCCGGGAATAAGGAATAAGAATAAAGAATTTCGATTTGCGTGCTTATTCTTATTCCATATTCTTATACCATGATTTTATTAGTATAGGAATAAGGGCCCAAATTCCTTATTCTTGGTGTGTTTGGATGAGCCGGGAATAGAGAATAGGAATAAGGAATTTCGGTTTGCGTGCTTATTCTTATTCTTGTGCAACCCAAACAACACAAGAATAAGGAATTTGGGCCCTTATTCATATACTAACAAAACCATGGTATAAGAATAAGGAATAAGAATAAGCACGAAAATCGAAATTTCTTATTCCTATTCTCTATTCTCGGCTCATCCAAACACACCCGTATTGTTTTGGTTGCACAAGAATAAGGAATAAGCACGCAAATCGAAATTCCTTATTCTTATACCCTATTCCAAACACATAAACGCATATATGTCAAAATATGGTGACATGGATAATGAGTACCTAACATTTACCAAACGGGGCGGGACGGTCCACGGGTTAAGACGGGACGGGTTAGGACGGTCCATCCTAGAAATCTTGGCCCTAACCCTTCTTAAACCTGCCCCATGTAACCTGCACGGGTTATGACGGTCCGGTCCGCCGGTTTTCATTTGTTTTATTACTATATTTTTTTAGATTTTTCGTTAGTATATATATAAACTACATATATATTATATACAATAGTAATCCCTATAAATTTTTTTGTCGTTTTTCTCTTTTTTGTGTTTTTTTTCAATACTTTTTTTGTTTTTTCAATATTGTTTTCTGCCTTTTATTTTTCGTTAATTATTTTTATTTTTTACTTTTACGTTTTTCTTTTATTTTTTTAAACGAAAAAATTTAAATATAATTATATAAAGTTATCCTCCTTTTTTTTCGGATTTGGGACCGGCTATGCTATTAAATTATTTTATAAAATAATAACATAGGCGGAGTTATAAAATAAAATAATAACATTGCACGGGTTTAAGATGGGACGGGGCGGGGCGGTCCACGGGTTAAGACAGGACGGGTTAACGTGGGTTTTTTTTAGAAAGGACGGCCCAAACCCGCCGTAGACCCGCCCCGATCTAACCATTCGGTCCATCACGGTTCATGGATGATCCGGGGCGGTCCGGTCCATGGAGCGGGTTTGGGGCGGGTCTGACCCGGCGGGTTTTTGGTAAACACTACTGACTTGTTGACACATCACCTATTCCCAATCAACAAAAGATATCTGTCGAATAAAATTTTAAGTTTAATTCCTTTAAAGTAAAAATGTTTTTTTTTTCTTTTTTTGCAACCTGTATTCTCTTAAAATTAAGCCTTTTTCAGGCGTTTCTTTTTTCTCGCACACATTGCATTTCTTTTCCCCCACCTATTCGTAATTGCTTATTACTAGATAGATAGATAATTGTTTATCAGTTGAATTGGATAAATACTGTAGGGGTAACTAGTGGTTATCACATCCGGAGAGAGAGATCTTTGTACGTGTGATGGATCAGATTCAAAGATAAGTTTGCAGGTTCATCCCATCACTTGGTGCACAAATAATTGAGCTTTGTTTTAATAATATATAATTACCTTCGTGTAGGCATAATGAAGGGTCAGATTTCCTTCACGAACAACCAACAAAACATTTTATTTTTAGCTATAATGGGCTACTATTTTATTTGGGCCGAGGCCCCACGTGACTTCCTTTTCATTGGCGGATATGATCTACTTGATTTTGTTACTTGTTATTTTCATTTTTATCACGGATCGGTAGACACACCCAAAATTTACGTCTCCAAAATTTCAAATAAGGTCACCGCTGAAACTTGATCTAACAATATATCAGCGTTCTGGAGTTCTAATTTTTTTTTAAAAAAATATAACTGATAAAATCAATAACTAGTTAAATCTCTCAACCATCCAATTTTTTAAAACTACAAAGTTTAAGATACACTTCAGAAACACAATATAATGTAACTTCAAATATGTTATAGTCTGATCGAGTCAAGTTTTATCCTGCTAATATTCCTGATGCACTTTAATTTGTTGAAAGTTGAAACAATAGACACATCTGTATCCGATTTCACATTAATTTGTTAAAATATTAACGCAATGTCAATGTGGCCACAAGGCCAATTGCAAGTCCTGAAATTACCGTTGACATACGAACAGTAATTAATAAAGTAACAAGTAGTGCAGCAACTCTGGTGCAAGTTGAATTTCTGTAGTACCAACTAGTAACGTAAATAATCAACCAACATTAAATGAAATCTCTAAGCCTCCATTGACTATACATTTCCAGAAGGAAAAACAGATTTCGTTTGATTGGTTAATAATTATATTTTGTTTGTCGTGTCGTGAAATCGCAGCCCTTGTTGAACGAGATTTGGGATTTAAGGACCACTGATACTCTGACAATTATAGGTGCATTTATGTTTCAGGTTTAATCAAAGTTCCAATTATCAATGATACTACTGAGATTATTTAGTTTCATGTGGATAGTATAGTTGTAGTGGTCCAAAAATAGAATAATTCTTGTGGCAATCAAACTATATATATATTATTCCGAATTGCTTAGGACCATCCTTCAGATTCTATCATCCCCATCATCCTCACGCGTACGTAACTAACTCGCGTTCCCTCACGCATATACTCTCGCGCCTTCCCCTCCTCTGTATCCGCCCCTGTCCCCTCCTCCCTCCCACGTACACTGTCCCCCTCCCTCCTCCTCCCTCCTACATACGTCGTCCCCCCTCCCTCTCCTCCCCTCCTCCCTCGCATGTACACCGTCCCCCCACCCTTCTCCTCTTTCTCTACACACTTCATAACTGTTGAAGTTAATATATTTAAATGTTGAAGGCAATATCGTAATTGTTGAAGTTAATATATGTACTGTTGAAGTTATATATGTAATTGTTAGATGGGAGACAGTATGTAGATCGTATGAGAATGGAGGGGTAGGTTTAATAGATCTTAGAATTATGAACATTGCTTTATTAAGTAAATGGCTCTGGAAATTAAAAGATAGTACAATGTCAGGACTTTGGAAAGATATGATTTGTTACAAATATGGTAATTTTGGTACCAAAGCAAGAAAGTCATATTTCTGGGGCAAAGTGATGGAAAATGCGCATATAGTTAATATGAACTGTAGCTATAAGATAGGCCATGGAAGAGGGGTGAAATTTTGGGGAGATAATTGGAATGCAAATCAACCACTTAAAATCACCTACCCCTCTCTGTTTAGTATATGTACTGATCCTGAAATTTCAGTGGATATGGCTTTGGCAAATGGTTTGAGAAATATTAGATTTAGAAGACATTTGAATCAATTTCAAATAGGAGAATGGGCTGGTTTGCAACAACAGGTCCTAATCCATATACCATTGTCTTTGTCTTCTGACAAGGTGTACTGGATGTTGAACCATGATGGTAAATTTTCAACAAAATCTTTATACCATTGGTTAGAACATGGGGGAGTAGATACATCCTATATGATGCAGATATGGAAACTGAAGGTTCCTATCAAGATCAAGATGTTTTTGTGGCTATTAAGCAAAAGAAGGTTGCTCACAAGAGATAATCTAGCTCTAAGGGGTTGGGAGGGAAACCCCACTTGCTGCTACTGTGCACATTTAGAAACAATTGACCACTTAATGTTTACATGTGAACAAAATGCTCAAATTTGGGAATGGATATTCAATAATTTACAGATTGGTAGTAGACCTCAAAATTTAGAAGAATTGATGGGTTGTGTTGCAAATTATCATAAGAAAGATGCTCTTAGATACTGGTGCATTGCAATATTATGGCTGATGTGGAAACAAAGAAATGATAGATGTTTTAATGGCATTCCCAATAAACCGCTTAGACAATTTATATATGATTGCAAGCATATGATTGTTTACTGGTCAGGTATGTGGAAAGGACAGATGAAAGAAGAGATATTGGGATTCATGCCTGAGATGGATTCGCTACCAGCAATTGCAGGAGGACCAGTTGAAGACAGGGCTTTAATTTTGATTCATGCTATGTGATTTTCCCTTCTATGTTAGCTGGTTGCTAGTTGGTTGTAATAAACATTCTTTTTTGCATTTTGTGGATGATGGGTGTAATAACGTAGCTCAAGTAGTACTAATTGATTGGGGAGGGATTAGATAGCATAGGGGCACTGGTACCAAATTCGGTACCAGTGCCGATTTTATGTTTGGTTGCATGTTGTGAACACTGTTTTGTACTTCTTGATTACCAAAAAGTAATGAGAAGTGGTGGATAATTCCACTTGTTTCAAAAAAAATATATGTAATTGTTAAAGTTAATATGTTATATATGTAACTGTTGAAGTTAATATATATAACTGTTGAAGTTATATGTGTAACTGTTGAAGTTATATATGTAGCTGTTGAACTTATATATGTGACTATTGAAGTTAATATGTTATATATGTAACTGTTGAAGTTAATATATATAACTGTTGAAGTTAATATATGTAACTGTTGAAGTATATATGGATCTGTTGAAATTATATATGTGACTATTGAAGTTAATATGTTATATATGTAACTGTTGAAGTTAATATATATAACTGTTGAAGTTAATATATGTAACTGTTGAAGTATATATGGATCTGTTGAAATTATATATGTGACTATTGAAGTTAATATGTTATATATGTAACTGTTGAATTTAATATATATAACTGTTGAAGTTAATATATATAATTGTTGAACTTGGCATATTTAAATGTTGAATGTAATATTTGAAGTGGGCATATTTAAATTATTGAAGTTGGCATATATATTAGGTTCAACAGTTATATATATTAACTTCAACAGTTATATATATTAACTTCAACAATTATAATCAATATATAGTGTCAATATATAGTGTCTGTGAGAGAGGGGAGTGGGAGGGGAGCACACGCGGAAGGAATGAGAGGGGGACGAGCGTACGTAGCAGGGAGAGAAACAGAGTGATTTCCAGAAATAGAAAACGCGTAGAGCCAAAAATAGAAAAACGCGTGGGGATGATGGGATGATGAATATCGGGGATGATCCTTATCACCCCCGTATATTATTTATTCTTTTTGTTACTATCCATATTTGATATTTCTCTCACGGGAAAACCTAATTTTTGTTTAGTTATTTATACCCATCCAGCCATCCTAAATAGTTGGGTTGTCCTGAGGTGCATTGAAAGGGATAATATGAGAAAAAATTGAAACATCATCTAGAGCGGGTCCCAGGATATTACAATCCGAATCCATGTGAGACAAAGATCCGTAAATATTGGGAAAAAAATTTCGGCCTTTGGCAGCACGTGCTTCAATTATCTCAATTTCAAAGAATGCAGAAAATATGAGATGTGTTTTTGAGACGGTACATAAATTTAGGTTTTCATTTTGTAATGATAGTTTAAAACGTCTTGATTCCGCCTCAATCTAAATTTAAAACCCAGGCCTAACATAGAGGACTGTTGGTTTCACTGAGACGGTTTTACACTAAATGATGAATAATATTTTATGTAAATTTATGTAGTGGGCTAAATTTATATATAGCAGGCTAAACTCCGAATTGTGCGTTTAAAATCATAAAGAAATATAATTGAGCAAGATTTAAACCGAGTTTAAAATTTTAATTGACCGCAAAATTATCCCAATTTTTCTTAATTATTGTAATGATTTAATTAGGAGATGATAAGTACAAGCAATACAGGCCGAGGAAGATATATACTGGTGAAGTTAATGTACTCGACTAGTGTACTGTTTGGCACTAAATGATACGTACGTAGCTCTAGCTCTCTATAAAAAAAAAAAAAATTAACGGACGTAAAGTAAATATTAAAAACATGTCTCGGCTTCTTTCTTCTCTTAATTATTGTAATGAAATTAATCTTAGGCTAATAATCCTTCTAATTATTCATTTTCTCAATACAGTGTTAGGATTCAATTACCAAGTCCTCATTTAAAATTGAATGATTTGAGTGAATGAGCAAGGTTTCAATGCCAACATTTTAGTTGCCCCCAAATACCGACATTCCATTAATTACTTACTTTTTCAAAATTGAAAATTGCAACGTCAAATCCAAACCGTTCATCTTATTTAATTTAATAACCGATGCATTTTGATATAAGTTTTGTAAATTTTAGAGTTTATTTGATACTCCATCAAAGGCAAAAAAAAGAATAAACGAACCTTATTAATTATGATAGATTCATTCTAATACGTTCATGTTTTAGCCTTTGATAGAGTATCAAATAAACTCTAAAATTTACAAAACATATGAAAACGCATCGGTCATTAAATTAAATAAGATGAACTGTTTGAATTTGACGTTGCAATTTTCAATTTTGAAAAAGTAAGTAATTAATAGAATATTGGCATTTAGGGGCAACCAAAATATTGGCATTGGAACCTTGCTCTGAGTGAAGGATATATTATTTCTGAAGAACTAATCGCTAATTTGGGAGAGTAAATGTTTTACTTTTCAATGAAATATACTTCAATATTTATATACCAAAAATTCTAGTTCAGGCTTCATATTCTTCCAAAATAACATGACACGATTGTATTTGTATTCAAACGGCACTATACGAAGCGAGTGTGCAATTTGCAATACATGGATGTATTATCGTATTGTGCCATTATCGTGTCGTGTTGGGACATTAGAAATTTTAACACGGTTCAGCACAACAAGATTCAACGCACAACATGACACGAACACGATGTGAGCACGCATAAACATAACACATCAGCATCAATTTAATTATTTATATTTATTATTTAAATAAAATTAATATTTTTAATTCATTTTGTTAATATACTTCATAATATATATCATCATTTGTCTCCGTATTTTTCTTATCTAATTACTATATTTTATTAATTAAAAATATAAACTAAACTAAATAACCAATTAATTATATTTTAGTTAATTTTCCCCTCTATTTTTTTATCTTTTTAATAATATTTCGATGACTTTTCAAAAAAGAAATAATAAAAAATCTGATAACACATGCTAGCTAGGATGATATGACACGACACGATTAATAAAATAGTTCACACCAACATGAAACTCCAACATGATCGTATTTGACACTATACGACACGACGGACATGATTGAAAAATCCCATATATATATATATATATATACAGAGGTTGGCTATTGTCCTTTGGATAGGACTGATCGATGTTCCTATTCAGTTTTAGACCACCACATAGTTTTAAAATTCATGCTCAGAGATAGATGTGTGGTGGGGATGAATGCGCTGAGAGGGTTTGTGCGTTAAAATTTTTTGTTCAGCACCTCCGTTCCCCTCTGTTACTCTTCCCTGTCTCCGTCCCCAAAATTGCTCGCCTCAAAATTGTTTGCAACTAGTCCCCCTTTTATTTTCTTTTACTAACTAATGCAATCAGAATTAGAAAAAAATTGTAACATCAATATATCAAATATCAAAATTAATCTCCACGAGAATTTAATCCAAATAAAAATTAAGAATTAACAGAAGAGATATATCTTTAGTTTTCTTTTTTAATTTTGGGCCATCCTAGCACAAAGCTTATTACAGAAAAATTATATCAGGAATTCAAATTAAGATGAGTTAGATCGATAGAGTAGTGGGGGGAGAGGGCGAGGGCCCAGTCGGCCAGAATTGGATTTAGTAGGAGAATAAGAGATGGGTTAGAGGAGAGAAACGCGAGAGGGATAAGCTAATCTTTCTACCATTGCTGATCTCGAAAGGAACTTCAAAGATAGAGCGAAGTCTGCGCAAGAGAAACCAGCACGAGTTGGTTGTGTTAGGTTAGGGGGAGGGTCGGAGAGACGAGGAGAGCTCAATTATCTACGTTTTAATGTCGCGTACAGAGAAAGGACGGAGAAATAAGGGGGAGATAGATGGAGAGAGAGAGTGAATAACAGAGAGGGCAGACGGAAAAGTTAATAGCTTTAACTCTTCTCAGCGCTAATTTTCTAGCTTTCGGATCTCATCTGCACACAAATCTTGATGCAATCGGACAGTTGAAAACTGAATAGGAAAACCCCTCTGTCCTCTCCAAAGGACATTAGCCATTATCTATATATATACAAAAAGAGAGAGAGGATTTTGCTATGGTTCAAAATGAGCCATCCAATTCGTCTAATACGATCTCCCTACTAAAATCTCTATGCATACCAAATTTTATATTTTTTTCGAAATTTTTAAGTATATATTTTTAAAATTTTAGAAAATCGTTAATCTAATTAGTTTTGAACCGTTAAAAAATAACAGTTTTTAAAAATCCAAAAAAATACTTAAAATTTTCAAAAAAATATAAAATTTGGTTTGCATGGTTGTTACAATAGGAAGATCGTATTCGACGGTTTGGATAGATCATTTTGAACCAGATCTAGGAGTTTTTGAAAGCCGACTCACCATAGTAAAACTCTCTGTGTGTGTTTGGATAGGCCGGGAATAGGGAATAGGAATAAAACATTTCGGTTTGCGTGCTTATTCTTATTCTTGTGCAATCCAAACAATACAAGAATAAGGAATAAGGGCCCTTATTCTTATACTAACAAAACCATAGTATAAGAATAAGGAATAAGGATAAGCACGCAAACCGAAATTTCTTATTCTTATTCTTTTTTCCTATAGGGTGCGTTTGGATCGTTGGAAGAAAGAAGAAGAAGAAAAAGGAAGAAGAAAAAAAAAATTATAAACAATTCAAATTCTTCACAAACTTACACACTTCCTAATACTTCTTCCCACTTCTTTCCTTCTTCCCTTCTTTCCACACCTATCCAAACACACCCATAGTGAGTTGCAACTCACCATATGGTAGTTGAGTTGTGATCAAAACTCATAGATCTAATTCGAAATGATTGATCTAAACCGTCCATGCAGACCAAAACGCGTTATGAACCGCTAGGAAATCATCCCTCATTTTAACTTCCTCTTTTCTTTTATAAAATGCAATTAAACTAACTACTCGGAAAAACATGGGACGTTAAATCTTGGGAATGATCAGCCCGATTCCGATATCTAAATAGTCAAATTCAATTAGAACCAATGCTTTTCGTTTTTCAAAAAAAAAAAAAAGTTTTTCAAAAAAGAACCAATGCTTTTCTCAAAAAAAAAAAAAAAAATAGACTCACCGCTCAGATCAAATCATGACCATATGCCTGTTAATGCCTGATACGTGCCTAAAACCCACCGTTGAGATTAGTGTAAACTGGAGAGGAGTTGAATCTTTAGGTTAAAGCACGGTTAAACAGCCCAGTAAATATGTATTTCGTACAAAACTGGCCGACGCTTTAATCGTGGAAAAAGATTTGTCTGTGAGGCAGACGACAGTAGGTCCGTACGACACGTGGCATGTGCAGAGTCATCCTCCCGCCATGACCCATCAAATCACGTCAAATCAAAACTTTCAATTTGGAAAACTTTTTTGGCTTTTCTGCCGATTTTTATAAACCACAATTTGGCACAGATTTCGATGGAAGTGGAGGTGTATTTTTTGAAGGAGATCTTCTGATCTCAGCAGAGCTATCTGTCTGTTGACTCTCGGACTCCGTTTCTATCTCTCTTCATCTCCATTTTGGAGTTCTTCATGTGGCTAAAACTTTGCACCCATTTGTATGGAATGGGGAAATTTAACCCCTTTTTTTATTTTGGAATCTCTAGGGGAAATTTAACCTCACAAGTACATCTACCTGGGACTAAATAGACTGACATGTTCATTATTTTTTAGAAAAATCTGCAGAACATCCAAAAAACTAAAGAGAGATTCTAGCATCGATCAATTGACAATTTCATCCCAGAAAATGCATGAAGATAAAAAAAATTTGAATTTAATGAAGTTTAAGTAGCAAATCCATATCTGCTTGGTTTTAAATAACAAATCAGTAGACGTTAGTTTATATTCATGATCTTATTTTTTTGATACATGTTCATTAATTAAATAAAATCAAATATACTGTTGCACCCTGTTTTTGGTTCCATTGTGTACTTTACACCCTAAACCAGATATAACAATCCTTTCAACTTTGTGTTCAATTCCACATTTGCAACTGCTCATTTGCATAGAGAATCAGAACTCCTTAATCTCGATTAATGTGCCCAGACGGGATGACAATTTGTGAAGACCATAATACCCACTCAATTCTTACAATATTTATCATCTTAAAATTTCAGATTTTTCTATGGACGCAGAATTTTGTCAAGTTGGGATCATTTATTTCTGGTGTGGTTACTAAAAATGGTAGTAAAAATCACGGGTCAATTCACTTTTATTTCTCAAGAAGTTTATCTCCTATTTAGCAAAGTAAATGTCCAGTCACTTGTTTTGTCCTTTCGATAAATATATACAATTTGTTCGTTGATCCTCGCAAATGTCTAAATGTGCTGTGTGAGCTCCGCTCCCGGTCTCTACTCTCTCAGTGCGTTTGGATCGTCGGAAGAAATAAGAAGAAGGAAGAAGAAGAAGAAAAATTATAAATAATCCAAACTCTTCACAAAGTTACACACTTTCCAATACTTCTTCCCACTTCTTCCCTTATTCCCTTATTCCCTTCTTCGCACACCTATCCAAACGGAGCCTATAGTCAGAACAATCCAAATCTGGTGTCGCGCGACATCTGATGTAGCGCACTCACGAGCCGTATGATCTTGATCGGACGGTTCATTTTTTACGGACCTATCAATATGTTACATGCACGGGACTCCCCTTGTCCATTGAAACTTGATCAGATGGCCAGGACGTCGCACCCACATGAATTCAATTTCTAGTCAGAATGTTTTAGTATGATAGCAATGAACGCGATATCACGAGTGATTGGACTTGCATAAATACTTAAAACAATCTGCAAAAAACGAGTATTTTCACAACTTTTTACTCTAATAATATCTAGAATAGCATGCAAATAATTGTATTATACTACTATACAGAGATTATTGTTAGAAGTCAACAAGAATTAGAATAATTAGAATACATAACATTTTAAGAAATCAGAATAAAGAGTAGAAACAAGAATATTCTCAGTGATATTTTTATTCCTTTTTTTTGCCAAAGATGTTTAGCATTACTCAGAATAAAACTCTTCTATGGTCTTCTAAAAAGCACTTTATTCTTTGGTCGTACTCTTCTGTCTGTTACTATTTGCCAAATTTTGAAGAGAGTGATCAATTTTTTAAGAGGAATAATATATTTCTAGGCGAAAAGTATTAGTAAGTGTATAATTTTGTGAAGAATTTGAATTGTTTATAATAAATTTATATCTGGAAAGAAGCTATTTCTTCTATTCTCATACGATCCAAATCGGGCCATAAACTGAAGTGAAACATAAAGCACTATTTTGTTCAGAATGACGAGCTTATGCGATTGATTAACACTCGAATCGAACATGAAAAATTGGCCTGTGGCAGAATTTACCATTTGACAATTTTAACACTGCTAATTAATTTACCAAATGAATCCAAAAAATATTATAACAATTCAAATGTGATCCATTTAAACTTGAGTTTAATTGCAGCTACAATATTGCAAAATTCTCTTGGTAAATATTGGATAAACATGATCTATTTATTTCTTATAATTTTACTTGGAATATTTCTTAACAGTAATATCTCAAAAAATATTTTCCACCTAAAAAATTCCATGTTACTACGCCTAGACATCTTGCAGAACAAAGCATCGGTTTATGAGCATATATAGACTGCTAAATCGAGATGCAGTTTATGAGTCGTTAAATAATCTTAAAAAAAAATGTTATTATTATGGGATAAAAAAGCTTGAACTGCTTCTATGTACTAAATAGGTACATGACATGCATAATGCGAAATAATAGAAATATGATACATATCAGGATACACTAATAACAGAAAATGATAATTGAAACGAGCTAGATACTTATAAGATATTTGTAATTAAATTATACATAGCCTTAAACACTAATGAAATAAATTAAAGATGCAAGCCTTTACCTCGAAAAAAAAATATGCCTACAAATAATTAAGTCAGTATAATTGTCAGCAATTATTTTATATATATTTTTTATTTATCCCAAATGCTTTCCTGGCTCTTGTCATGAACAAATATGTAAACACACTTGCGTGTCCCGCCTCACTGTATATCTTTCTTGATGGAATCCTGTCACGCAGTGTGCAGAAACATTTTGTCTTATAAATTTTAGTTTTCTGTATTATTTTTGAATTTACTACTTTAAAGCCTGACAGGACTACATTCTCGATCTTGTCCTTATTCTCTGATTGGCGGTACAAAAGTATAAAAATATAAAATCCTTTAGTATGTATAACACTATACTAAGGTAGGCATCAAGTAATGGAGTCAACAAGTTGCACTATTTGAGTGTTTCGTCTTGGGGTGCTAGGAAAAACTATGATCGCAGAGTTGCATGCAAGCAATTAATGAGGCTTCATCTATACGTAGCACTAATCTGGTGTATGGTTACTAAATTAATTGGAGGTGATTTTTGTAGAAAAATATTCTCCAAGATTCCAACGTCAGTTTTCATTAAAATTTTGCTCGCTTTCTGTACACCGCCAATCTATTGTTTGTTCATCGACATTAATTTTAATGAAGGTAGTTCGATCCAACGCACATATTCATTGTTCTTTTTTTATTTAAAAACCAAATGATTTGTTATATATATATTTGCCAGCATGTAACTGAAACTGAACTTGACCCGCATTGTTTTATGCAAAATAAACACGTTTACTTTTTTCACCGATGATATATATCATCGGTGAAAAATAATGGGGATGCAGCTTTTTAGTTGGGTGGCTTTGTACAAAATTCATTTCCAACTCGGTCCGAGATAGGGTCACTGCGGCAGATTTAGTTTATTACGGCGGTGTTTTAAGTATAATTTACGCCGGCATTAGGGTGCTGTAAATGGGGGGTGTCGTTAAAGAAATTAATAACCCGCCGTAATTGCTAACTTTTTAGAGAACGAACGCTCTGTTTTTTTGTTTTATACAGCGGCTTTTAACCAAAATACAGCCGTAAATACATCCTTTTTTATAGCGGTTATTTCTTAGATACCGCTGTAAAAGAAAATTATTTACAGCTTTTAAAATACAGATTAAAACCCGCCATAAAAGACGTCATATATAAATATATTTTCATTCGGTGGCAGCCAGCCAATCATATATTGCTAGCTAGCCATAATATCACAATTTATATATATATATATAATCCTCAAATCGCATTAATTCACAGAAAATTACATAAATTCACAAAAATACACATTAATTCACAGAAATTCACATTCAATAATATTAATAAAATTCATATACACAAACATGAAAATTTGGTTATAGTTAATCCAAAAGTACAACACTGTTACTCATCATCAGTACCATTAATTATCAAAGGAATTAGAAACTCAAAAAACACCCCTATTGTTTGGTTAATCTCCTCTTCAGAATATATAGCACCTAGCGGCTCCAAAACCTGCATGTTAATTAACACTTCATATTAATAAAATAAAATCCTAAATCCTAAACCAATTGGCACGAAATTAACTAACTGATTAAGCATGATATTAAACCTGGCCTAAACTCTAATATTAAACCAACTAATTAAGTAAGAGCATATGACTTGTTTAAATGATGACCAGAAACAAATAATGAACAAAGTGATTTAATATGGTAATTTATATAATGAACAGATAATGTAGGTCATGCATCACTAGAATACAAGTTCAGATCTCAATGAAAAGTGTTAGAACCTGCTAACAGCAAGGAAATGGAATCCAAACCCAATAGAATATCACTTTTACTAACTAAAACAGATAGAAGTGGTTTGTTTAGAGAATTGAAGTTAATTTACTGATAAAATGTTTCACTTCTAAAAATGATTTACTGATAGAAGTGTTTTACAAATAGAAGAAACTTAGGCTAGAACAGTTTCTGCCCTTGTTCAAACTGTAACTTTTCCTCTTTGACTCAATAACAGTAACATGGTATTTTCTAGGAAATCAAAAAACTTATGTGAATTCAAACTGAAGTGGTTTGTTTACAAAAGTGTTTTACATAAGTTAATTAAAACATTGGCAAATTCACATTGATAAAATGTTTCACTTCTATAAGTACATAATTTAATTCACATCAATTTAATTAAACCAGAAATTTCGTACCGATGGCGCAACTCCCCACAAGTCGTGTACCAATTTAGGATTTTGCTTATTGAAGTCATCGTATAATGACCGCAATCATCAGAGTTTGGCGAATGTGGACCCTACAAGTAAGAAAATTTTTACTTTTTATGATAAATCCAAACATTGACAAATTAATTGAAACGAGTGCAAGTTGTGTACTGTAACATTCGCCACATTGATCTTGGTATTTTGAAAATTGCATAAAGCTCTGCAATAAAGAGGCCAACAGAAGGTTCAATGCAAGCTGCTACAAAATTTATTTTAACAGTACTTAAAATTGCATGTGTTGAGCTTAAAATGGAACTTATTACCTTTTGTACACCCCAATAATTTTCAATCAATTTCATTCATTTTAAACCTACATCTTATATCTTAAGCCTACAATTTTATACCTGGCCTTTATTTATATTAGCAGTAAGGTAACTATAAAGGGCTGATAATACCAAACCTAATTCCAATTGAACATAATTCCTACTTTTAAATCTGAAATTTTAAGAGGAAGATATACTGGTTTAAAACTGAAAATTTACAGCCAAGATTAGTAAGCTAGATAAAATCAGTATTCGACTCAATCATATAAATCCTTCTTTAAAACCAAGACCTAATTCTAAGACTGAAATTTTAAATCCTTCTTTAAAACTGAAATTTCTTTAGAGAAACACATACTGGTTTCAAAGCGAACCAACATCCTTTTGTTTCATTTTCAATTTTAAATCAATTTTGAACACAGAAGAGAAATTATGCACTCATATGTAGATGAAAAAATTAGGTACATCCAAAACTAGACCTTGTAATCCCAAAAGAAAATGAAATTTGTCACAAAATCAGAAAAAAAAATATAATATAAATTCAAGAAAGACTTACATTGTCCAAATCTTCAATATTTGAATGAAAGAAGAGTCACTGCCTATTGAAATTTAAGCAAATAAAATAGATGAAGCAGAAAAAATATCACAAAAAGTAAATAAAATAGAAAGGAAGAACCTCTTTATCGCACACTTTCTTTTCTCACTAAATGAGAGAGAGCAGGGCTGGCACCTCGACAACAATCATAGCAAAATTGCCACCATTATGGCTTTCCTGTACCATAGTGGGTCGGATTTGAAGTGAGGCTAGGGTTTGGTACGGTTTTGGAGGCACTAACAGGTAGAAGGTGAGGTTATAAGGGTTAGAACGCGACAAAAGAAATGCGGTGGTTGTGGCAACAGTTTTCGGCAAGGTGAAACATGAGGTAGAGAGAAAGAGGGGAAATCAGGTCAAGTTTGTCGACGGAACACCGCGTAGCTCGAGGTGGTGTCGGCGGTTCAAGGTAGAGGAGAAAGAAGAGGTCCAAGAGAGAGAGGGAAGTAAAGAGATCAAGCACGACCTGTTGGCCGCCGGAGCTGTCGGAAGAGGACTGTGGATGAAGCAGGCGGAGAGTTCTAGGGTTTTGTCGCGAAAGAGCAGACGGGGATAATAATTAATAATAATAAATGAAGAAATTAAAAGACTCAAAGAGCCTTCTTCCCTATGGTTTTGCCTAGGGTTTATCGCGGATTAATCCAAGTAGCTATTTTCGAATTTCGATATTCCATGCCATCTATTGTGCATCAATTGTGTAATGGGTTTGAAAAATAACTTCTCTATTTATTCGAAGCACAAGGGGATGCACCAATATCTGCATACCATTCACAATAACATTTGATCTTTTGTGAGATATCTTATTTGTCTCTTACATGTGTACTTTCTAAATAAAAAGTATATTAATCTGTGCGATTTATAGATGTATATTTATTGTATAAACAATACAAGCAAAATAATATTTTAGGATTTTTTGAAATTCGATAAATAATATTTTGTCTTTTATTTTTATTTTTTTCGGATTTTTTAATTACGTTATATTTTTTATTAAGAAATACTAAAATTATAAAAATTTTAAATTTAAATAAATATAAAAAAGAGAAATTTTAAAAAATGATAAAAAAAATATCAGACACTCTGGATATATAGATTGTTCGGACTTCGGACAAAAAGAGAATCAAGATTGCATACTAATGTATATATATAGAGAGAGAGAGAGTGAAAACCTATGGTTCATACTAATGTACGGAAGTTTCGGTGCATATTGATCCAAATTATTGAATCTGCTTCAAAATGACCGATCCAAACCGTCCAATATGATCTCCCCATTGAAATCTCCTTGTCGACCAAAATTTACATTTTTTCGAAATTTTTAAGTATTTTTTTTCGGATTTTTTAAAACTGCTATTTTTTAACGGTTTAGAAATAATTAGATTAGTGATTTTCTAAAATTTGAAAAATATACTTAAAAATTTTGAAAAAATGTAAAATTTGGTCGATAAGGAGATTATAATAGGAAGATCATATTAGACGGTTTGGATCGATCATTTTGAAACAGATCCAAGAGTTCGAATCAGTATGCACCGAACCTTCCGTACATTAGTATGCACCATATGTTTTCTATATATATATATATATAATGGCCTTCTGATAAATATTCAACAGTTGACATTAAAATTTAATAAAGCTGAAATATTTAGTAGTAAACAGCTAGAACAAAAATATGAGTCATGCGAAGCAACCAAAAAGATACAATTAGAAAAACAGAAGATGCAAGAAAAGCAATAGTCTCTGCACCAAATGAGATGACATTTTTTTCTTTAAAATAAATAAAGAATTTTCACAAATAAGTACATTGTTGTTATAAATGAATACAAATCATATAATTCTCATTTATTATATTAGATACATATTTTTGTCATTTATTAGAAGATTTCTTTCTTACTTATAAATAGAAGCTTGTAAATTGTATGTTGTATCCAAAAATTTGAGAATTAAGAAATAACATAAAGAAATATCTGTCTCTCTTTCTTCTTCCGCTTTTTTTACAACACATTATTAGCGTGAGTTGTTATAACTCGAGTTCTTCTAACTCGAGTTTTCATTGAGCTTTTTTCGAGTCGAATTCGAGTAACTCACGAGTTATGAGTTTTTTGCTCACCCCTAGCTACAACGCATGTATGCACCACAAAACTCATGGATGTCAATATTATTGCCTCATGAGGAACGTACCCTTTTATATATTTTTTATATTTTTTATTGATGAATTGAGATTTGTATAAAAAATTAACAAATATATTTAGCACCTACCAAATATAAATTTTACTATAAATTTATATGAGTAATATAACACCTATATACGAATATATACTTAACAACTATATATATATATATATATATATATATATATATATAGAGGATGGCTAATGTGCCATAGATGGCACAGAGGGTCCCGTGCCATAGAGTCGTTTTTCGAGATCCAAAATTCAAATTCTCAATTTGAACCATCCAAGTTATTCACCACATTAAAATATCCTTGGAGATCAAATTTTACATTTTTTCGAAATTTTTTGCTATTTATTATGATATTTTTAAAAAACGTTATAATTGGAGTATTTCAGACCCTCCAATTTGAACATATCAAAATAAATACCAAAAAAATTCAAAAAAATATAAAATTTGGTCTCCAATGGTATTTCAATATGCTGATCAATTTGAACGGTTTGGATTGACTGATTGAATTTCGGATCTTCAAAAAATGACTCAAAAAAGGCATCTATGGCATTGCCATCTATGGCACTTTATCCCACCTCTATATATATATATATATATATATAGAGAGAGAGAGAGAGAAAATCTATTGTGCATACTAATGTACAGAAGCTTCGGTGCATACTTGTTGACCCCTAAAAAGGTGCGGTCAAATTAGCATAAGATGCTCAAGGCATGTTTGGAGGGTTACAGAAACCGAAATGGCTTCAGAAAAATCTTAAGAATTATTTTTGAGGGCATAGGCATGAAAATTACCAAGGTGCTCCTAGTATTAGCTGAAAGATGATAAGCAAGTTTTGGAGGCCCAGAAATTCACGAGAGCACCATGAATTATGAGAAAGGCATTTCAAATGCTACAAGTTCATGAAATATTTGATGAATATTTCATGACAAGCCGAATATGCCGTCCCATGAAACTAAATTAATAATTTCATGAAAACCATGTTGAGATCTCCACGATGATTTTGGCATTCTTCCTCAAGCCTAGCATTGCACAATATTCAAATTCGCATAATTCAAATGTAGTTATGGGATTAAAAAAAAATGATATGAAATATTTCTAGGAATCAATAAGTGGAAATATTTATACGATCTACATGATTTCTCAAGTATGTATACAAAATTTCATGCACAAATGAATTTGCGGAAGGGATCAAATAATTTTCTCAAATAAACGGCAGCACAATTCCAATAAAAAAAAAAGTTAGCTTCTACGGTCCATTACAACAAAGCCCAGTGAGAGCCCATTAAAAAAAACGGGGGGATCCGTTTCGGATCGTTACACATGTAAAAAAAAAAAAAGAAGAGAGGAGTCGTGGGCCCACTGTCAGATCCTTCTCCTCATGCTTGTTACTTCGCCCTTTGCTGTTCCGATTGGTTAATTTTGCTCGACCCCACCCGTCAGTGAAGGAGTCACCATGCCTCGTTAACAAAAAGGAGGGAAATTGATTAAATAAAAAAGAGAGAGAGCAAAATGACAGAAAGAGAAGGAGCTCACCTCTGACAACCGCCGTTCTGACGAACCACAACATTGCAATCTGTGTTCTTGGTATCACTGGAAAGCTGATGGAGAGAAGAACACAATGGTGCCAACCTTGACCTCAGTCATGCCTTGAGCCAAACTCAATTTTGAAAAGAATAATTGGGCTTTGCTGAAAAAGAAATGCAAAATCTATATCCATGATTATCAAATTGATTGTTGCTACAGCTTTGTGGGGCTGTGCAAGGGGAAAAATGAGATATGTTACGAAGCTGAACATGGTATAAAACAGGAAACAGTTCTGAACAATGGCATAGAATGAAGAAATAGTTCCAAACATTGAAAAAAAAAATGTAAATGAAAAGCTATTCAACACATAGGAAGAACATAAATACATGACAAAGAAAAATGATCACCATGTAGCTATGGGCTCCTAGCAAATCCCCATCTTCATTCACACAGAGTAACCTGGGAATAGTGTGAAAAAGAGTGACATATGCAGGAAGCAAGAAGGAGTATATATGGACTAAAAGGGCTGTCGTATTGATAACAAAAGACAGGGAAAGAATAGAAGTATACATACTCCATCTCATAACACAAGCAGGTCAAACAAATTGTATCTACTGTGAGGGAACAGTAAAGCCAAATGAGGGAAGAAATACCAAGAATACCTCAAGCACAGTGGAGAGGAGTAGAGGGAATCATACCTGAAACAGCATTGAATGCTGACTTGACATCTCCTGCAATAGGTATTATACCCCAGAATACTGCAAAAGAAAATGAAAAGGAGCCTTATACAAGCTGAGTTAAAGGCTGGGCTACCAAAAGAAAATAAGAAAGAAAGAGTAAATTGAAGGTGAAATGGCCAAAGTACCCCTCATTCCCTCTATAAATAAAGAGGCAGCTGCACCATGCAAAAGAGGTTAGGTTGAAGGAGAGAAAACTCTGAGCAACAAAACTCTGAAGAAACACTTGTAAGCCACACACGCACTCTAAAATATAAAAAAAAATCTGCAAAACAAAAAAAAGAGAGTTAGTTTAGGGTAGCTACAATAAAGAGCAAAAGAAAAGGGGACTCTGTAGTTCAGGTTGCACGAGAGGATAGCTAGCTTGTAAACATCTTCTGTTCAATCAATAACAAAGTGGTAATTTTTCTATCTGTTGTTTTGAGAGTAGTTTTGCATTTGACCCAGCCACCAATTCATGGTGTGCATGGGTGGATTAACTTACAAGAGCTCATGGGTTGTGAAGCCCAGAGAACTCTTATTTTCTTTGGCATACTTTATATCTTTGCCTCTAAACTATGTTTATCCCTCATCCAAAGAGGTCTCATGGCATGTCTTAGTTGTGTTCAGCATTTATCTTATAATTGTCATTCCTTCCTTACCTTTCTTTATTTTCTTCTTTCATACAAAAATTGCATGGGCATTCTAGTTTGTCTAGAGTTATATAGCAAAGATTCATGGCACATTTTAGCTGATTTTATCATTTCTCTTACCATTGTTACTCCATCTTAATTCTCCTCATACACACAAGAAAAAGGGTATGTGTACATATATACTATCATGACTCAATAAAAAAAAAGAGATGCACATCTGTATGTTTAACTTATGTATTGTGATATAAGAAGGCATTTTAAGTGAAGGTTAGGAGGTCTTGTAGTAAAGAAAAATATTCAACCATGTATCATGCTTGCATCATGTGAATAAACCTGCCCACTTATTCCCTCTCTTTTGATTTACTCCAAATAAAAAAAGAAGATCATGATCATAAACATGCATGCATATGCAAGAAGAGGTAATACATAAATGATGGCATAAATAACAATATAATAAGACCTTAAACTTCATATGTCCATAGGCCATTTATTTTCTTTCTCTTTTGCTTTGATTTCTTTGGAATCCCTACATCTAATAGGAAGTGTCATATACATATAAGTAATCTGCATATGCATTACTTTCTCTTACACATGTTAAGAAGACACACAAAATAATCTATAAACAAAAAAAATGAATTAAAAAAAAAGAGAAGGTGAATACCTTCAGGACAGCAGGTACCAGCCTATGAAGGCTTGCTTCTCATAATCAGGGCCCCTGAGATGTCTCCATGATGCCCCAGAAGCCATGCCAACTGCCCATGGCCACCATGAGTCAACAGGCTTCATGCCACTCTTCAAGTCATTGCCCAGACCTGAGAAACCCCATCACTGCAAATGACCCACAACCCCAAACAAATCATCACTTACAAGAGACAAGGCCAGAACAATCAATCCCCTGCCATCTTGCTCCTAGTCATACTCCATAAACAAAAAAAAGAAGAAGAAATCTAACCTCAGGAGATCAAGCAAAATCACACCTATGATGCTAATCTGTGGTGGTGGTGATAGCTAAACCAGGGCCTGTCGACAAAATGAAAGAAAGTCAATTCCAAAAATAAACTCCATGCTATCTTCCAATAAGCCCATTGAAATCCAATGCTGTCCAGAAATAAAAAAGAAGGGAGAGGAGAACCTGACCCCAGAGATGATGCCGGCGCTGCCCTCCTTTGAGATCCTCACTCAACCATCATAGTGCTCTCGCATATGTGACATGCCAAACCCCAGGAGATGCCCATCTCATTGCCAAATCCTGAAGAATCACATCCTCATCAAGTCAGATTCGAAAAATGGAAGCCACTTGCTGCCAAAAGAAATCACTGACTATCAAACCCGACACACCACCAACAATCCATGTTCAACCAATGCTTTAGCAAGAATGAAGAGAATTACATCAAAAAAAAAGGGAGGGAACCTAATTTCAAATGCTGATGCCCTGTCTATGTCGTCAACTCGAGTTGCCAGGGACTCGGTGGTTCCTCAACAACCTCATGATGTCTCAACAGCCACATCAAAAGCGCACACAAACTGATGTAGATCACCAACAACTGCCACCTAAAATCAACAATCGCCGATCATCATACTCACAAGGCATGCTTGATTCAGCATTGGCTAATGGCGGCTACTAGTTCAAAAAAAAAACGAGAGATCTTACCTCAATCAAATGAGACTGGAGGAAGAACCAAACATCATCAAACAAAGATATGGCTATTAGTTGTTGAACCTGGCATTCTTCGGTAACCCAGGAATCATCGACGGATCAAGTGAGAAGATACGCTGCCGCTAGGACCCACTGTCTATCCCTGACAGGTCAAGGTCAATCACGGCTGGCAAAACCAGAGCGTGGGGGCCCATGCTGATGCCATCAAGATCTTCTCCAGGACATTCTCAGACTTGTAATCAAGCTTCAGTGCCCGCCGCATGATGCCATCAGCCAGTGGCTCCTTCACTGCCCCTTTCAGGCATTCCGCCAAACATCTGACAGGCAAATGAAAACCAAAGCATGGTTGAGTGAAATCTTGAGTTAAGAAACCTACATTATTCGAGTGAAGGAAGCGACAACTGTGTTTACTTCTCAGAGCATTTGTAATCCGCAGGCTGTCTATTGTCAGCTCTGTCTTCCAAGCCCACGTCAGACTCCTTTGATGGTTGAACATGACAGAGACATACCTCCCCTTCTCTCAGGCATTTTGTCGAGTACCTGATGAACATACGAAAGCAGAGGCATGGCTGAATTAGATTCTGTCCTGAGGAACTCCCATTACTCAAATAAAGAAGGAAACGATGGCGGCATTTACTTCTTAGAGCACTTGCATAGTCTCCTACTACCGTCCCCACCTCTCAAATCCATGCCAGCCTTTTCTCTGACGGCTGGATATGGCATAAACAGACCTCCTCCCTCTCAGGCATTTCATCGAACGCCTGGAGAGTATACAAAAAAAAAGGAGGAGTTAACCAAAATGAATAGTGTCAAGCCTCCATCACCAAAAAAGAAGAGAGAAGGAACGAATACATCTACCTGATGATGCTTCGTCGGGTATCCACCTGTTGCCTATCAACTCTCAACACTGAAGCAACTTCTCTCACCATGGCCAGGTGTAATGGAGAACAAATTGTATTTGGAGGCGGCAAGATACTCCATTCGATAATTCTCCATAAAATTCACGAAGGTTCTCCCCCTCCCTCAGCCATGAAGCGAGTTCAACGAGAAGGACAGGGCATCTGCCGCATCCTCGATTGAATCGAACGGGAAGAGGGAAATGGAGCAGAACAAACAAATCTCCGACGCTCCTACAGGATTCCAAGCACTGCCTCCAACTTTCAAGGCAGTAATGCCTCTCACCATGGCCAAGCATAGCGGAGGACAGACCGTATCTTGAGGCCACGAGATATCTCACTCGGCGTTCCTCTCCGCGAAAGTCACAAAATCCTTCTTCCTTCCTTCCTGATTGGAGGCGACTCAATAGATCTTCGACATTTTCAAACCTCTCGGAGTGAACGAGGTGGAAGAGAAGGAAATGACACCCGATGGACTCGGTGCATGACTCATGAAACGCTGACTGATGGTCCCCACCAGACCTATTCATGTGTCGGCCCAAGAACGCCCCGCTCACACAAAAATATGAGCAGGCGCCCTAATCCGCAGGATTCTCTGTGGCTCTTGAGGTGTGACGAGTCTCTGACCATATCATGTACAGCCATCCATGTGCATGAGTAATGGTGCTGACGTGGCTCAATCAGAACCCATCAAACTTCAAAACTTCACCAAAAATCACAGAAGGCTCAGAAAAATCCAAACCAAATTTCTATAAATCCAGAAAAATATGAGGAACCCATCTCTACTAAATATCATGGTCAAGAAACCCTCTAAACCCAATTAAATCACCCAAAACCCTAAACTTATATTTGATCAGTATATCGCCACATTAAACGTTTCATCAAGAATCACCAGAAACTTGAAGAAACGAGAGGAGGAATTCTCTGAAATCAAGACAATGAAAGGAATACATGCTCAAGGCGTAATTCTATCATGCCCCAGAAAAAATAAATTTGTTACGGGTGTCAGAAACCCCATTAATGTAAAATGTTTAAAAGATTGTCTAGTTTCAGGGATTCGGCGGAATTGAGACTCATCCACGACAAAGAGTGATGTGGTTTCAAGAAGCTCTCATCCGACATCGATAATCAAAGGAAGTATGGGCCACGTATATCCAACAAGTCGAGAAGATAAACTATAACCAAAGCTCTTCTAGGACCCAACCGCTCGGTCTCAGAAATGGAGTCTTAATCCCAAAACAAGACCAAATGCGACTCTTTCAGGACCTAATCCACTAGGTCTCAGATGAAGAGTCTCCATCGCAACACAAAAATAAAAGAAAAGTATGCACATGATCTCATCAGGAGCCAGCCGCTAGGCCACAGATATGGAATCCTGATATCAGAACCAGAATCAAAGCCAAAAAAAAAAGAAGAAGAAAGCATGAAATCCAAAATCAATCCAAACCCTATCCGATGATTGAAATTGAAGTCCAAATCCAAATAAAAAAAAATCAAAGTACTGTACTCTGAAGGCTCCATGATACCCTCCCAGACGTACAGCTCCTCTAGTGTCTGAGTGATCCCGCGACCTCACTCCCGATGACACATCATCCTGACTGCTAAAATCATTCTGGTGACTCAAAGCCCACCTGATAAAATCTGCTGATGGACCCAGATCTCTGTGATATCTAGGTGATCCCACGACCTCACTGAAGATAGCACATCATCCTGACAGCTAAAATCATTCTGGTGACTCAAAGCCCACCTGATAAAATCTGCTGATGGACCCAAACCTCTGTGATATCTAGGTGATCCCGCGACCTCACTGAAGATAGCACACTATCCTGACTGCTAAAATCATTCTGGTGACTCAAAGCCCACCTGATAAAATCTGCTGATGGACCCAAACCTCTGTGATATCTAGGTGATCCCGCGACCTCACTGAAGATAGCACATTATCCTGACTGCTAAAATCGTTCTGGTGACTCAAAGCCCACCTGACAGAATCTGCTGATGGACCCAAATCTCTGTGATATCTAGGTGATCCCGCGACCTCACTGAAGATAGCACTCTATCCTGACTGCTAAAATCGTTCTGGTGACTCGAAGCCCACCTGATAAAATCTGCTGATGGACCCAAACCTCTGTGATATCTAGGTGATCCCGCGACCTCACTGAAGATAGCACATTATCCTGACTGCTAAAATCATTCTGGTGACTCAAAGCCCACCTGATAAAATCTGCTGACGGACCCAAACCTCTGTGATATCTAGGTGATCCCACGACCTCACTGAAGATAGCACATCATCCTGACTGCTAAAATCATTCTGGTGACTCAAAGCCCACCTGATAAAATCTGCTGATGGACCCAAACCTCTGTGATATCTAGGTGATCCCGCGACCTCACTGAAGATAGCACTCTATCCTGACTGCTAAAATCGTTCTGGTGACTCAAAGCCCACCTGATAAAATCTGCTGACGGACCCAAACCTCTGTGATATCTAGGTGATCCCACGACCTCACTGAAGATAACACACTATCCTGACTGCTACAATCATTCTGGTGACTCAAAGCCCACCTGATAAAATCTGCTGATGGACCCAAACCTCTGTGATATCTAGGTGATCCCGCGACCTCACTGAAGATAGCACTCTATCCTGACTGCTAAAATCGTTCTGGTGACTCAAAGCCCACCTGACAAAATCTGCTGATGGACCTAAATCCCTGTGATATCTAGGTGATCCCACGACCTCACTGAAGATAACACACTATCCTGACTGTTAAAATCGTTCTGGTGACTCAAAGCCCACCTGACAAAATCTGCTGATGGACCTAAATCCCTGTGATATCTAGGTGATCCCACGACCTCACTGAATATAGCACACCATCCTGACTGCTAAAATCGTCTGGTGACTCAAAGCCCACCTGACAAAATCTGCTGATGGACCCAAATCTCTGTGACATCTAGGTGATCCCGCGACCTCACTGAAGATGCCACACCATCCTGATTGCTAAAGTAGCTCTGGTGACCCAAAGCCCACCTGGCTAGATCTGCTGACGGATCCAAACTCCGTAGTGTCTGAGTGATCCCATGATCTCACTCTCAACGACGCTGTGTTTCGATCGCTAAAGAAAACTGTTCCGACGGTTCAAAGCCCATCTGACCAAGGATACTGAAGAACCAAAATTTAAATTACCCAATGTCTTGTCAGATAAAAGAACTCTGACAGCTTCAGACCCGTCTGATAAAATCACAACTGATGAAACCACCTAAAAAGCAAATAACATAAAAAAAAACGATGAAAGCAAACATGTTTGAAATCTCATCAAAAGAAGGAGCATTTCGATCATACACATGATACAACCCCCAATGAAGAACCATCATGCAAAAAAAAAATAAACACGAATGACGAGTATCCAAGCATAACCATTCACAAAATGCCCATATGCATATGCATGATACTAATTGTTTTATTGACAATTCTCTAACAGTCTGCAGGATATATTCTTTGATATTCTCGATCCAGAGGTGCCTAGGAGAGTAACCAGGGTAATTAACGGCGGGGGCTTGCGCCCGTCGGAAAGAAAGAACCTACACCAAATAATCAACTCTCGGAGGAACATAAGTCCGCGCGAGCGAGCATCTCTTTAATGGGAGGCGCCCGTGGTCGGGGCTTTGGCCTGCGAGGGGATATCTGATCCGATCCTTCTTTTTGTTTTCCTTCTCAAACGGGGAAATCCGTCAAAAAGAGCCGGACAGGTTTCTGGCACGCCCGGTGGGACCTCTTTTTCCTCTCATCTGGGAATATCAAAGAATATGAAACACGCAGACAAAAAAAGAGAGATATTGTCACAAGTTTATCAAATGTGTTAACCATGATTCCGAGGCACCTCCTTTTTTGCAGGAATCAGATGGCACGCAAGGAAAGCAAGAACCAAAGGGGCGCAATCGAGGTGATTATGGTCGGGTCTATCCCGATCACCATCCCCATGATGCAAGCAAGTGTACCTTTCACCATCACTGGAGGCAAGGTGCATCAACCCCTGTCGAACATCACTATCGCCCCGGCCAAGACAAGCAAATACCGAGGCGGATCCAAGAAAAAGAACAACATACCAAGACCGACGCCCAAACCCATGAAGAGGGTGAAGGTCTCTGAAATCAGAGCGCTGCAAGCATATCAGAATAGTCTGGTGGCAGAGCCCAACTTGCCGGTGTGTAATTCATTCGCGCCGCTCAGAAGTCTAAAGTGGAAGGCGCCTACTACTCGCCTCATGGCTTGGAGGGACATACCGGCCCGTTTCAAGACGGTTCCGGCACAAACCACCCGCCAAACCAAAAAGCTCACTACTGCCCAGAAAATTTACAAGGCATACCGTGTCATCACCGACCAAAAGAAGGCACGCACTCTGAACCGACGATCTAACTGGGAAAAGGTGTCTTATATTCCTACCCCTGAAGACGAGGCAACAAAACTGTTTGCCAAGAAGGCCAAGAAGGGTGGTAGAAATGCACGCAGTTGGAAACAACGCCCTGTGCGTGAAAGATTAGTCTTTTCAGAAGAGAAACCCCTCTCTGTGCATGAAAGGCTGACCTTCCCAAAAGAAAAGACGGTCCTGCCCCAAAAATGGCAAAAGGCGCTGATACGAAATCATAACACTGGAGAAGTCAAGACGACATTCCGGTGAAATTTACAAACAGAATTGGGGGTTCTTAGGTCACAAATTAATAAGGCCGCGAGAACCCATCGTAACAAGATGGAATGGCGAAAGAAAGGCCAAAAGAACTCATTTGCCGTGCACATGGTGGGCACAATAGGGGATCCTGAAGAAATGGAAGAAACCTATGCACTCAACGATGGCAAAGACGAACATGATCCAACTGAGACTGAAAAGCTGACAGTCGAAAAGGGGGATCCCAGTGGAGCCAAAACTACCAAGAAAGGTAGAGGAAGGCCTGCAACTAAACCAAAGCCGCCCGCGCCTGTGGCCGGTACTACTACAAGGTCCAAGAAAATGACCGCCCAAACAGGAGGACCCTCTGGCCCCACAGTCGAGGCTGAAAATAGCGACAAGGAGCTTGAACCTGATCAAGAAATCTCAGAGGAAGAAAGCTCTGAGGACGAAAAAGATAATATGATCGCCCACTTCCAGGAAATAATTGAAAGAATGAACCATCAAATGGAAACTCTTTGTGAAGAAATGGCAAGGCTAAGAGCGAAAGCCATGTCAGATACTTCTGAAGGAGAAAACGAGGCGAGGCATCATAAGAAGGGCCATACAAGAATTTGTGCCGAAGGACCCTCAAGAAAGCCAACAAGAAATGAAGAAAATAAGAAAAGGGTAGGCCGCTATACCCTACCAGAAACATCAAGTCAAAACAGGAGGCAAAGTTATTCATCTGAAGAACAGGCACTCACTGTGACCAATGAGGACATACAAGAAATGATCCGCAAGCAAATCAAGGATCTTAATATGGGAGAATCTGAGCGACCCCGAAAAGGGATCGGCCGGCCCTACCCGAAACACTTTGATAAAGAGCCTTTTCCGAAGAGATACACCATACCTCGCTTTCGTATGTTTGACGGAACGGGAACCAAAGTAAGCCCAGAGCAACACCTCATACACTTCCTGACGGCGTGTGGTGACACTGCTGATAATCCGGCATTACTCTTGCGACAATTCCCACAAAGTCTGTCAGGGATTGCATTCGAGTGGTATGCCTCGTTGGAGGAAAATAGTGTGCATTCCTGGGATGAAATGGCAGATGCTTTCTGTTCTAAATTCATGGTTGTTACCGAAGAAATCACCATGATACAAATGGCTGCGGTGAAATTGAAAAAAGGAGAATCAATCATGGAGTACATAACAAGGTGGAGAAACCTGAGCATCCGTTGCCAACCTCCGATGAGAGAATCTGACCAGGTCAAGATGATCATAAACAATCTGCCTGTGTGGATCAGATCCCATCTGTTGCCAGTCCAGATAACCACTTTCCAAAGGCTGGTCACATTGGCATCTCAGTATGAAACGCTGAACCAAGAAGGATGGAATCCGCCAGCAGGGCCCCGCGTCGAAAAAGAGAAAAGAAGGGAGAATTACAAGAGGGCCGAAGCAAAAATGGTTACGAATTCTGGAGCGATTGGGAGCCAAAACACCGACTCTGAAAAGGTGAATCAGGTGGAAAAACAAGATGATCCTCCTGAATCATCGAGGTCGAATCGGATGAGTTTGCGCGAGAGACAGAGCAAACCATACTCTTTTAAAGAGGAATATGTGGTAGAGCTCTTCAAATCCGCCTCAGAAAAGGGGATGCAATTGCCGCCAAGCAAGCGCCCAGAAGATGCCGACAAATCCGACAACCCCAACTTTTGTTTATATCACAGAATACTGGGGCATACTTTGGAGAATTGTTACGTTTTCAAAGATTGGCTAGAAAGGAAAATACAAAATAAAGAATTTAAAATCCCCAAAGCAGCTCAGCAAACTCCAACTCCTCATTTTTCGGTGAATATGATAACTCATCACGAGCAGGCGGAAAATAAAATAGCTCCAAATCCCTGGACGATACATCTATCTAAGAAAACTCGAAAAATGCTGAAAAGGCTCCAGGAAGAGCCTCGAGTTAAGTGGCAAGGCGAACTGGCTCCGGTGGCACCAATCCCCTCGCCTCGAGTAATAACTGTTGCCACAAATGATGTCAAGAAAAAGAAAAAGCCCATGATGAAACTTTCCACAATTAAAAGAATTGCAGGAATCAAGCCACCAACAAAAAGAGTCGAGGAGATTTATGAGCAGGGGCGACCGACAGCCGTAACCCTAGCCCATTTCATCCCTCCACATATCATGAACAAACTTTCGCCTAACCAAACACCAAGAAGCGAAGAAAGGCACTCTTGCAACATGGTCAAAATCAGGAATATGGATACATGTGACAATTCCTGTGTCCAACCTTCGGGCGATGTTCAGAAGGCGAAATTTACACAACTTCTTCAATTGGCCAATAAAATCCAAGAAGATATTCAACAACTAGTGAGTATGATCCAGGATGAGATGTCTGAGCACCTTGAAGGAAAACAAGCAAGCCAGGAGACTGACCTAGATCGGTCACCCTTGGAGACCGACGTTCCCAGATCCCCAAAGGTCTATCGGCGAAGGAAAGCAAGAGTGGCTCACTCAGAGTTGACCCCACGATGCCGAAAATTGCAGCCATTTTCATTACGAAAAGGCAATATAAGGAAAAAGAAGTGCCCAAAGCGCTCATGTTGCAGTACAGTTGTCAGAAAAGAAGCCGCAACCAAATTAGAAGCTGATCATGACAACCCTGCCCAACAAGAACATACTCTCGAGCTCAATATCTCTGTTGAGCCAGAATCAACACTAGCGTCCCTGGGTCCAACAATTATTGAATTAGAAATCATGGAGCCAGACTCAGATGAGCCTGAAATCCGAATAATGGCCTGTGAGCAACAACAAGGGAGCATGCTTGAATTAGAACCTGAGGTGGTTGACGAAATGCTGCGATTGATTGAAAAAGAGTTGCACGATGCAGTAAGCGGGTTAGAAGGAGACTCGACCATCAGTGATGCTGACGATGAAAAAAGCGACTCTTCTTACAATCGGAGAAATGTTCAAAACCATCATTGTTGTGTCATCTCTGAAAACTTCGACATAGCAGCAAATGAAAAACAGGATGAATTCTCATCAGACGAGCCAACCCTAGAAGATGAGACAAATGAAGCTTCCTGCTCATCCTTTCTCCCCAAAAATGATCCAGAAATTATGGCGTTTTGCCAAGAGAAAGGAGAGTCATCGAAAAGCAAGAAAGAAGAATCATGTCTTCTGCCCCTGTCCCATCCAGGAAGGGAAGAAAGCGAGGATGAATTTTTGATGTTACCTGAAAAAGTCGCATTCGAGGATATTCCTAAAGCGCGAAGCAACGGGATTATTATACGTGAACCTGATGAGAGTCCACGAAAAGACAAAAGCAAGATGCCTGTTGGGACGTGCGATAGAGACATGCAAAAGATCAAGAAAAAGCTATCCCAATACAATAGCTTAGTCACCATGATCTATCAACAAAATGAGTCAATGCTCACTGCTTTGAAGGAAACTCTAAGCCTCGTGACCCCTAATAAATATGGGGGCAAGGATATAAAGAAAACAGGGTCGCAGATTTCCTACGACTCCTTAAGGATCCCAAGTGATGCCAACCGCAGAAAAGACAAAAGACAACACCAAAAGAAAGCAGGGCACGAGGTACAGAATAAAGGACCTCACGAGGAATCAATTCAGGATTTACAAGAAGAACCTGGATCACAAAACACGCCAAGCGCCACACAGATAAGGCAAAGCCAGCCCCCAAGGATCCCAAAGGAAAAGGCGCAAAGTGCTAGGCCTACGACAGAAAAATCTCGAAAGAAGGAACAGTGGCCCATAGTTCCAAATCTAGGGAGCAAACCTCAGCATGCTGCCCAAGGAGTCAGGGGGCAAGAACAAACTCCATCTTTTCAGACGCCGAGAAATAAAGGCTCAAGAAAGGATGCCCTGCTCCGAACCCTGCCTAATGTCATTCCAACAAGAAGAGCACATCCGCTGAGCACGCCTCGAGTGGACTCTATTATAAGGGAAGAGGCTGTTCAAAGGCAGCTAAGAGGATCCAGCCGGAATGAAGTCCGAGTTGGGGCAATACCGAGAAACATGTCTTTTGAACGACTGAACCCAAATGATGCACGGCCTCAAGGTCACTATGACGGATTAGCAACTCTACCAGTCAGAGGAAGGAGAGGTCAGCGCAATGCTTACAGGTAACCGCCTCCGGCATTCTGGAGGGCACCACGAAGACAAGGACACCCTCCGTTGGACTGGTGCGCTCAAGGAATCGCAGATGTGAATCACTCCAAATTTTGCCTGTATCATCAAGAAAGGGGGCACACTACAAGAAGATGTCCTGCTTTCCAAACTTGGGTAGAAATAGAAGGCCAACTCAGTCGCGTAAATTCACGCCGGCGATCCTTGCTAAGAGAATCTCAATTCGGTATCATGCGACCAAGGCAAAATTTCCAAGAAGAACGAATGGCGGGACTCCCTAGGCGGGCGTTCGTAAATATGATCGCGCTTGAGAGCAATCTGAAGGAGTTGCCCGCTCCAATTGATGGCTATGATAGTGAAAATTCAGAGGAACCCGGTCAAGGTTCACGAAGGAATACAGAAAAAACACCTATTGAAACTTGTGACCAAGGTAGTTCTGAAGATAACACGACCATGGTTCACAATCGCTCATTTGGAGACAACCCCTCTAAAGTGGAAACCAACAAGAATATTGAAAGAAAGGGCGCATTTAAAGAAGGTACTACCACGCGTGTAACCGATATCATGCCCAAAAGATGGTCCGAGGAGGTTGAGCTAGAAGGAATAATACTCCCATATGCGGCTGAAATCATAGATAATAAAAAGGGTCTCAAACAGGATCCGGAAATCCAATCAAATGAAGACACTAACAAGAGGGAGGGTGATACAATCTCTTGCCTCCAAGAAATGTCTGAACGAATGAGTCTTCAAATGAAAGTCCCTTATGAAGACAAAACAAAGTGGAAGCCTCTCAAGAAGAGGCGCATCTCCAACATCTCTGAAAAAGATAACAAAACCTGGTCAAGCCGAGAAGGTGGCATGGGAAGTCGTATCCCGAGAAATCAAATAAGGAGAAAATCAATAAAAAGAAAGAAAGTACACGAAGAAAAGATTGATATCGGCACACACAATAGTGTGGAGCCCCACGTCACACATGATGATAAACCCTCAAAGAGAAATGTATGTGACAAAAAGAAAGAAATCAAAGAAATCAGATCAGAGTCTGAGCATGAAATTTTTGAGATCTCACCCGGGGGGCATAATACAAGTTCAGAAACCCCAGCTGTTAACACTACTAATGAACAACACAGTATGGTGAATCTCATCAAGCGGTTGCAAATGCACGAGGAGCAAATCATGGCGCTTCAACAAGAGAATATTAAATTACATCAGGCAGTGACCTCATTCCATGATGAAAGGAGGTATTTTTGTCATGAGTTCACTACACTATGGCAAGAAAATGCCGAAATGCACCAAGAGATAAGTAAACTATGGCAAAAAAATAATGCAATGGCAAAAATGTTAGAAGATACGCGGAGAGCAAATAACAACAGTACAACTACTGTAATGGGGAGAAATATCAAGCCACATTTTTTTGAATATGATCCGAGGGCATGCCTCGACAAAGGCGAAATCCCCGATTATAAGTCATTTGTTGAAGGCAAAATGCAAGAAGTCCATTGCTCAAACGTATGTGGCGGTGCCTCAACGGGGGTCATGAAAGCAACACCTGGTAGTCCTCATCAAGCAACTCATATCGAAGCCCAGCCAAATAGAGATGGACCATTTACGAGTCATATGGCTTGGCAAGGAAACGCCTATGCTCAATACAAAAACCCGATCTTTGAAGGTGACATAACACTCGTGCTTGAAAGGGTAAGCAAGTTAAGTCATGCAAAAGGAAAGAACAAAATTGAGGACACCCACATCATGCCTACGACGACTATAGCAGCTAAAGCCCTTGATGGAAGCCGCAATTTTAAAACATGGGCCGAGCGAAAGAGAAGGCCTTACTCTTTCCGGAAAGATAAAACCCGTGAAATTTTTCATATGGCGAGGATGTTTGGTCTTCTCTTACCAAAAATAAAGCGTCCAGAGGAGGAGGAACACTCAGACAAACCAAATTTTTGCCTATATCATAGAGTCCTAGGCCATACCATCGAGGATTGCATTGTGTTTAAAGATTGGGTAGAAAAGAAATACCAAAATGGAGAGGTATTACTTCCAGAACATGTTCTACAAGAGCTTGCTCCACACAAGTAAGACCGAGCGAGTTGCCCAGAAAATGATTCCTCGGGACAAGGCACATGTGTGAATACAACGGTTATTAAAAAACCATAAATATGTATATAGTAATGTACATATGTTAAAAAAAAAAACTTTGTACATAGATACAACAAGGCCGGCTACAAAAGCACCCTCTCCTCAGGTGCCAAAACTGCACCACGGACCAAACAGCTTCATTCCCCTCTACATTTGCTAAAAGGGGGGGACCCTACGCCCCTTACCCTCTTTCCAAACTCAAAGTGACCATCTCAAAAAAAAAAAAGTTACATCACCTCCCAACTTGGATAAGCACTCCCAACAATTTCATTAAAACCCCCCAGAACACCAAAATACCACAAGAAAAACAAACTCAATCCTTTCAGCTCGAAGCACCAGACCCTTGTCTTCAAGGTCTACATCAACAGAAACAGACGTTTATGTTGAAACAAAAAAAGAAGAAGAAGAAAAATGTCTCCCAGTATCACATATAAAAAGAAGCCCGACGACTACCCAGCGTCAATGACGGCCAATCCAGAAACCTCACCTTAAACCCCAAAATAAAACACCCCTCCTAAGTACAAGCACCTAAGCTGAAAACTGGAAAGAAATCAAACTCGCAAATCAACCCCAAAATGTTCAGAGCCTGATGGTTGTGTCCACCTCCTCGTCCGAGCCTATGCCCTGGGACATATCCATACCCCCTGCCATGGGTGTGCCTTGCAATACTGCCATGGCTCTGGATGAGCTGGCAGCTTGGGAGACATTCAGAATTTTTGGGCCAAGGACAGCGAGAACTGTGTCAATCTTCTTCTCCATAGTCCCAAGGCAAGCATATATATCGTCAAACCTCTTGTCAAAGTGAGACAAAGAAACCTTGGGACCATCAGTGCTAGACTCAGCATCAGATGGCGGAGATCCCTCCCGTGGAGGCCCGTATTGGTTAGGCGCTGCACCAATTGTCAGAATGTAATCATTCACCACGTGGTTAGGGTCAGGGATCAACCTCCCGCTAGAGCTCTGAACCCACCCCAGAGAAGTAAGGTCTCCCACCAAGTTACGGGGATATGCTCGATCACAACCTGAAACAGTTTTTCCCCACAGCTTCTCTGGCAAGGGAATGCCCAGTGCAACCATATATTCCTCCACCAAATGCCCATAAGGCAGTGGTGCACGCGGAGACTCAGACGCATGATGCATATGCCGGAGGATGACGTGTGCCACATTAACTTTCTTATCTCTTGCGATTAAATGACGCAGGTAAAAAAGGGTCTCGGAGCTTGTGAAATTGGTGAAGTCACTCTGAGGCAAAAGAATGTGGGTAATCATCGCAAATAAAACCCTGCTAAAAAAAAAAGCAAACCAAGAAAATTGGAGCAAGAATCTTGAATATCAATAAAAAGAGGGTGTACAAAAAATGACCTGTGCAGAGCAGGGAGGGACGAGGTACACATTGTCCCATTGATGGGGTCGGCTCGAAACCTAAACCAACGCCTATAAGCAGAACGACTTTCACAGTCACGGGGCCAACAAACGTATGTATAAACAGGGAGGCCATCAAGAGTCGCAGAGGTCTCCAGAAATTGTGCAAGCTCATGAAGCCCTAAAGGAATGTATCTTCCAAAAAGATAAGAAGAAGCCTGAGGCACGTTCTTGTGGTTATACGAAATGCGAAAATTGGCATAAAACAAGCGGGTGATCTCAGGGTGGTATGAAGACTGGCGGCCAGCCAACTTTCGCAATCTCCAAAACTCAGCCCAACTAGCAAGAAGGCGAGAATGTTCCCTATCTAGCCTCCCCAGAGGGTCAAAATAACAGCACTGGACCACGGGTCCATCCACAGTACCCACGTTATGATGCTCAAAGGCTTCACGGTCCCGGAAAAGGTAACGGTTTTGCGGGCCATAAGACCAATCGGGAAGCACGAGTGCAGGCAAGTGAGGCCGACGTTTTCTAGATTGGACTAAAGGAGAATCCATGAGAGAACTACTCTGGATAAAAACTGAGTAAGTGGTGATGAGTAATCAAAAGGGAAATAAACTCTATATATAAGCCAGACTCGTGCTAAGGAAGATACGCAGGGTCGGATAAACCAAACCCAAATCAAAGTACACAAGCCTAAGTCGGAGCCTTTAAGAGACAAGCACGCGAGCCTTCTCTTGAGGTGTCAAATCCAAAGGACGCCTCGTGGCCGACAGAGATTCAGGAGACCAACAGAGGATCCAAGGCTCGAGGATATGCCACTTACCGATGGATCAGCTTTACTCCAGAGAACGGTCAAATGTGTCAGGGGGCAACGACAAAAAATGTCTCTCGTGATGGTCCCTTAAGACAGGCAAATTTAATAAGAGTGTCGACGACCCTCCAACCGGAAAATCGCAAACTTCAAGCAATTTTCCCACCAAAACAAAATCCCCCATCAGAGCCAAATTTCACCATATTTCCAAAAAATCCACCAAAACAAAATCTCAAATAAAATCCACCAAGAAAAAAATGGTCAATTATGTCAGAGTGCGCCATAAGCAACTGACACCGGTTGTCATTCATCTTACCGGACCCGAAAAGATGAACGAGGCTTTTATAAATTTTGGGCCTTAACCAAAATCAGCCCTATGACGAATGCCATGTGCAATGACTTGGTGACTTTCGAGTCGCTCCTGAGGGCTAACAATTTTCTTTGCAGGTACAAGGAGCAACTGAAGCTTTATGTCCCTGAAGGCGATGCATCAAGGAATGCCTTGTTCTGACTGAGCATCCATAAGGCATTTCTTCCATAAAAATTCCGAAACTCCAAAAATTCCACAAACCAAAAACCCACCCAGAAAAATGGTCGATTATGTCGGAGTGCGCCATAAGCAACTGACACCGGTTGTCATTCATCTTACCGGACCCGAAAAGATGAACGAGGCTTTTATAGATTTTGGGCCTTAACCAAAATCAGCCCGATGACGAATGCCATGTGCAGTGACTTGGTGACTTTCGAGTCGCTCCTGAGGGCTATCCATTTTCTTTGCAGGTACAAGGAGCAACTGAAGCTTTATGTCCCTGAAGGCGATGTTTCAAGGAATGCTTTGTTCGAAATGAACGCCCATAAGGCATTTCTTCCATAAAAATTTCCAAACCCCAAAAATTCCACAAACAAAAAATCCACAAGAAAGAAAAATGGTCAATTATGTCAGAGTGCGCCATAAGCAACTGACACCGGTTGTCATTCATCTTACCGGACCCGAAAAGATGAACGAGGCTTTTATGAATTTTGGGCCTTAACCAAAATCAGCCCTATGACGAATGCCATGTGCAATGACTTGGTGACTTTCGAGTCGCTCATGAGGGCTAACAATTTTCTTTGCAGGTACAAGGAGCAATTGAAGCTTTATGTCCCTGAAGGCGGTGCATCAAGGAATGCCTTGTTCTGACTGAGCATCCATAAGGCATTTCTTCCATAAAAATTCCGAAACTCCAAAAATTCCACAAACCAAAAATCCACGAAAAAATGGTCAATTATGTCAGAGTGCGCCATAAGCAAATGACACCGGTTGTCATTCATCTTACCGGACCCGAAAAGATGAACGAGGCTTTTATAAATTTTGGGCCTTAACCAAAATTAGCCCTATGACGAATGCCATGTGCAATGACTTGGTGACTTTCGAGTCGCTCCTGAGGGCTATCCATCTTCTTTGCAGGTACAAGGAGCGACTGAAGCTTTATGTCCCTGAATGCAATGTTTCAAGGAATGTCTTGTTCAAAAAGAACATCCATAAGGCATTTCTTCCATAAAAATTCCCAAACTCCAAAAAAAATTCCACAAACTAAAAATCCACCAAAAAAATGGTCGATTATGTCGGAGTGCGCCATAAGCAACTGACACCGGTTGTCATTCATCTTACCGGACCCGAAAAGATGAATGAGGCTTTTATAAATGTTGGGCCTTAACCAAAATTAGCCCTATGACGAATGCCATGTGCAATGACTTGGTGACTTCCGAGTCGCTCCTGAGGGCTAACAATTTTCTTTGCAGGTACAAGGAGCAACTGAAGCTTTATGTCCCTGAAGGCAATGTTTCAAGGAATGTCTTGTTCAAAATGAACATCCATAAGGCATTTCTTCCATAAAAATTCCCAAACTCCAAAAATTCCACAAACCAAAATCTACAAAAAAATAGTCAATTATGTCAGAGTGCGCCATAAGCAACTGACACCGGTTGTCATTCATCTTACCGGACCCGAAAAGATGAACGAGGCTTTTATAAATTTTGGGCCTTAACCAAAATCAGCCCTATGACGAATGCCATGTGCAATGACTCGGTGACTTTCGAGTCGCTCCTGAGGGCTAACAATTTTCTTTGCAGGTACAAGGAGCAACTGAAGCTTTATGTCCCTGAAGGCGATGCATCAAGGAATGCCTTGTTCAAATTGAATGTTTATAAAGCCTTTCGTTTGGTAATCAAAATCAAAGTCGGGTTATCACTCAACCAAATGAAAGTCCGTACGATCGATTCTTGGAACAAGAGATCTACAATGTACAAAGAAAAGAAAAAAAAGAGAACGGTAGCCAACTTTGTTCATAAGGGATACAAGCAACCAAAAAAGATGCCAAATACAATCTCCATAATACCGCCTACAAATCTAAATACATGCTTCCTGGGTCTGCAACATACCAAGCAGGACCATGAACAAAAAAAAAGAAAGAAAATAGCAGAAGAGACTCGCGCTCGGTCTCAGTGATGAGGCTGCCGTAAATTCAATCACACCCGAACTTCCAAGGCTCAAACCAACCGGAGCGGCTTCAGCTAAGCAGGGATGAGGGGGCGGCTCATGTAAAATGAGGATGGGGGACGCCTTGAGAAAGGAAAAAGAGGATTACGAGGATGCTCGTAACTATTATTCGAAGTCGGTAACGCGGCATGAAAAGGATCAACAATTCTAGAATAATCAGCGCCCACCATGTTATACAAACCTTCGAAAAAGACACGCCGTCGGAGTTGACACATATAGTCACCTTCTGGGGTCCAAAAAAGGTGCAAACAAGAACCATCAGCAAATAGGGGTTCTCAGATATCCATGGCAACACTATGGTGCTTAAAAACCTTTGCACTTTAGAAAAGAAGTCAGCCATGAAAGCCATATGGTTCGCCACAAAAAGCTGAGAGTTTTGTTAGGCTTACCGATGAATGCCTTGGCGCGTTGCCCCCTTATATATACATAAGTAGCGCACAGTAGCATTCAATCCCCTTTAATGCAAAGTCAGACGCAACCTGAAGGAAATTGCGCATGTCACACGCAAGTCGAGTGTGATGACAGACAAAGAAATGATGGGTGTCCCCCCAGACAAAAGATGCGTTGAATTAACGCAAGAACCGACAAGGAAGTCGTTGGATAAAAAAGGAGGGAAACCCACATACGTAGCTGCCTGGCATGATCCTTGGTAAAAATCTGCAAAGAAAGCAGTGTCTTTTCCCAAGAGATTGACCGCAAGTCGCCCCGCCGTATGGCAATCCAAGGCGCTTCTTTTTCCAAAATATTCTGCTAATGTTGGCAGACGGGACCTTTTACCGAATCCAGAGCAAAAAAAATAATAATGAGAAAGGTTTTTTAGAAATTTTGGGCCTTAACCAAAATCAACCGAAAAAATCGGGGCGGCAAGCCCGTGCAAAAAGCAAGAAAGGAATGTCCTAGTGAAAAAATTCCCCTGCGCTAAATACAGGGGGCATTTCTCTAGTTTTATCAAAAACTACGAAATCCCTAGTCAAAGAAATCCCGCATGGACCGACCCAAAGTCGTGCACAATGGTGTATACATTTCGGCTCATCAAACAAAACAAAAAGGAGAAATGTGATAATTGTATCGTGTTAACAGTACCGAAACATGTTACACGGAAACCTCACAAAGAAAAAAAATATATATATAGTTGGGCACAACACAACCTACATCAGACTTAGTCCCCAACTATTTGCCTCACTCATGCAAGAGTTGCACCAAAAGCAACACTGCAATGACACCAATAATCAAGGGAAGCCAAAAAAAGTGGATACAAAGCCACCATTGGTCTTCGTGAATTTCCAAAGGGGTTGAAACCGAAGTGGTTCCCCAGTCATGTGAAGGAAGCGGCCTCCAATATGCCCGCTCCTGTTGCAATGCATAATCTGGGGACCAGTTGTTCATCGTGTCCTGTAGTGCATCACCAACTACACGATCAACTTCCAAGTCTGCATCCTCTGCAACTTCTTCAATTTCTTCAGAATTCTCTACAAAAGAGTCTGACTCTGGTACTGCACCGTTTTCAGCACGGTTGTTATGACTAGCCATGTAGCAGCAAAAAAAATGAGAGAGAATAATTTCAAGAAAGAAGGATAAAATAGAAATGAATGGTGAAGAAATTTAAAGAGAAAAAAAAGAGGTAGCCGTTGGAGAAAGATACACGCGGAACGGAGCAACATAGCCGTTACACTCACCTCGAAAAGACGCCAAAGTGACCGTTGGGATAGTAAACTCAAGAATGGCCGTTGGAAATAGGCGCCAGAATGAAGAATAGAGGTAACATATACTCAAATGGAAACAAATTTATTCTTAAATCACGTGAAATATCGTGACAAACAAGGGGCACCAGAGTAGGTCGTTCGAATACATATTCTCACAACCAACTCTGGTGGGGGGCATTTGTTGACCCCTAAAAAGGTGCGGTCAAATTAGCATAAGATGCTCAAGGCATGTTTGGAGGGTTACAGAAACCCGAAATGGCTTCAGAAAAATCTTAAGAATTATTTTTGAGGGCATAGGCATGAAAATTACCAAGGTGCTCCTAGTATTAGCTGAAAGATGATAAGCAAGTTTTGGAGGCCCAGAAATTCACGAGAGCACCATGAATTATGAGAAAGGCATTTCAAATGCTACAAGTTCATGAAATATTTGATGAATATTTCATGACAAGCCGAATATGCCGTCCCATGAAACTAAATTAATAATTTCATGAAAACCATGTTGAGATCTCCACGATGATTTTGGCATTCTTCCTCAAGCCTAGCATTGCACAATATTCAAATTCGCATAATTCAAATGTAGTTATGGGATTAAAAAAAAATGATATGAAATATTTCTAGGAATCAATAAGTGGAAATATTTATACGATCTACATGATTTCTCAAGTATGTATACAAAATTTCATGCACAAATGAATTTGCGGAAGGGATCAAATAATTTTCTCAAATAAACGGCAGCACAATTCCAATAAAAAAAAAAGTTAGCTTCTACGGTCCATTACAACAAAGCCCAGTGAGAGCCCATTAAAAAAAAGGGGGGATCCGTTTCGGATCGTTACACATGTAAAAAAAAAAAAGAAGAGAGGAGTCGTGGGCCCACTGTCAGATCCTTCTCCTCATGCTTGTTACTTCGCCCTTTGCTGTTCCGATTGGTTAATTTTGCTCGACCCCACCCGTCAGTGAAGGAGTCACCATGCCTCGTTAACAAAAAGGAGGGAAATTGATTAAATAAAAAAGAGAGAGAGCAAAATGACAGAAAGAAAAGGAGCTCACCTCTGACAACCGCCGTTCTGACGAACCACAACATTGCAATCTGTGTTCTTGGTATCACTGGAAAGCTGATGGAGAGAAGAACACAATGGTGCCAACCTTGACCTCAGTCATGCCTTGAGCCAAACTCAATTTTGAAAAGAATAATTGGGCTTTGCTGAAAAAGAAATGCAAAATCTATATCCATGAATATCAAATTGATTGTTGCTACAGCTTTGTGGGGCTGTGCAAGGGGAAAAATGAGATATGTTACGAAGCTGAACATGGTATAAAACAGGAAACAGTTCTGAACAATGGCATAGAATGAAGAAATAGTTCCAAACATTGAAAAAAAAAATGTAAATGAAAAGCTATTCAACACATAGGAAGAACATAAATACATGACAAAGAAAAATGATCACCATGTAGCTATGGGCTCCTAGCAAATCCCCATCTTCATTCACACAGAGTAACCTGGGAATAGTGTGAAAAAGAGTGACATATGCAGGAAGCAAGAAGGAGTATATATGGACTAAAAGGGCTGTCGTATTGATAACAAAAGACAGGGAAAGAATAGAAGTATACATACTCCATCTCATAACACAAGCAGGTCAAACAAATTGTATCTACTGTGAGGGAACAGTAAAGCCAAATGAGGGAAGAAATACCAAGAATACCTCAAGCACAGTGGAGAGGAGTAGAGGGAATCATACCTGAAACAGCATTGAATGCTGACTTGACATCTCCTGCAATAGGTATTATACCCCAGAATACTGCAAAAGAAAATGAAAAGGAGCCTTATACAAGCTGAGTTAAAGGCTGGGCTACCAAAAGAAAATAAGAAAGAAAGAGTAAATTGAAGGTGAAATGGCCAAAGTACCCCTCATTCCCTCTATAAATAAAGAGGCAGCTGCACCATGCAAAAGAGGTTAGGTTGAAGGAGAGAAAACTCTGAGCAACAAAACTCTGAAGAAACACTTGTAAGCCACACACGCACTCTAAAATATAAAAAAAAATCTGCAAAACAAAAAAAAGAGAGTTAGTTTAGGGTAGCTACAATAAAGAGCAAAAGAAAAGGGGACTCTGTAGTTCAGGTTGCAAGAGAGGATAGCTAGCTTGTAAACATCTTCTGTTCAATCAATAACAAAGTGGTAATTTTTCTATCTGTTGTTTTGAGAGTAGTTTTGCATTTGACCCAGCCACCAATTCATGGTGTGCATGGGTGGATTAACTTACAAGAGCTCATGGGTTGTGAAGCCCAGAGAACTCTTATTTTCTTTGGCATACTTTATATCTTTGCCTCTAAACTATGTTTATCCCTCATCCAAAGAGGTCTCATGGCATGTCTTAGTTGTGTTCAGCATTTATCTTATAATTGTCATTCCTTCCTTACCTTTCTTTATTTTCTTCTTTCATACAAAAATTGCATGGGCATTCTAGTTTGTCTAGAGTTATATAGCAAAGATTCATGGCACATTTTAGCTGATTTTATCATTTCTCTTACCATTGTTACTCCATCTTAATTCTCCTCATACACACAAGAAAAAGGGTATGTGTACATATATACTATCATGACTCAATAAAAAAAAAGAGATGCACATCTGTATGTTTAACTTATGTATTGTGATATAAGAAGGCATTTTAAGTGAAGGTTAGGAGGTCTTGTAGTAAAGAAAAATATTCAACCATGTATCATGCTTGCATCATGTGAATAAACCTGCCCACTTATTCCCTCTCTTTTGATTTACTCCAAATAAAAAAAGAAGATCATGATCATAAACATGCATGCATATGCAAGAAGAGGTAATACATAAATGATGGCATAAATAACAATATAATAAGACCTTAAACTTCATATGTCCATAGGCCATTTATTTTCTTTCTCTTTTGCTTTGATTTCTTTGGAATCCCTACATCTAATAGGAAGTGTCATATACATATAAGTAATCTGCATATGCATTACTTTCTCTTACACATGTTAAGAAGACACACAAAATAATCTATAAACAAAAAAAAATGAATTAAAAAAAAAGAGAAGGTGAATACCTTCAGGACAGCAGGTACCAGCCTATGAAGGCTTGCTTCTCATAATCAGGGCCCCTGAGATGTCTCCATGATGCCCCAGAAGCCATGCCAACTGCCCATGGCCACCATGAGTCAACAGGCTTCATGCCACTCTTCAAGTCATTGCCCAGACCTGAGAAACCCCATCACTGCAAATGACCCACAACCCCAAACAAATCATCACTTACAAGAGACAAGGCCAGAACAATCAATCCCCTGCCATCTTGCTCCTAGTCATACTCCATAAACAAAAAAAAGAAGAAGAAATCTAACCTCAGGAGATCAAGCAAAATCACACCTATGATGCTAATCTGTGGTGGTGGTGATAGCTAAACCAGGGCCTGTCGACAAAATGAAAGAAAGTCAATTCCAAAAATAAACTCCATGCTATCTTCCAATAAGCCCATTGAAATCCAATGCTGTCCAGAAATAAAAAAGAAGGGAGAGGAGAACCTGACCCCAGAGATGATGCCGGCGCTGCCCTCCTTTGAGATCCTCACTCAACCATCATAGTGCTCTCGCATATGTGACATGCCAAACCCCAGGAGATGCCCATCTCATTGCCAAATCCTGAAGAATCACATCCTCATCAAGTCAGATTCGAAAAATGGAAGCCACTTGCTGCCAAAAGAAATCACTGACTATCAAACCCGACACACCACCAACAATCCATGTTCAACCAATGCTTTAGCAAGAATGAAGAGAATTACATCAAAAAAAAAGGGAGGGAACCTAATTTCAAATGCTGATGCCCTGTCTATGTCGTCAACTCGAGTTGCCAGGGACTCGGTGGTTCCTCAACAACCTCATGATGTCTCAACAGCCACATCAAAAGCGCACACAAACTGATGTAGATCACCAACAACTGCCACCTAAAATCAACAATCGCCGATCATCATACTCACAAGGCATGCTTGATTCAGCATTGGCTAATGGCGGCTACTAGTTCAAAAAAAAAACGAGAGATCTTACCTCAATCAAATGAGACTGGAGGAAGAACCAAACATCATCAAACAAAGATATGGCTATTAGTTGTTGAACCTGGCATTCTTCGGTAACCCAGGAATCATCGACGGATCAAGTGAGAAGATACGCTGCCGCTAGGACCCACTGTCTATCCCTGACAGGTCAAGGTCAATCACGGCTGGCAAAACCAGAGCGTGGGGGCCCATGCTGATGCCATCAAGATCTTCTCCAGGACATTCTCAGACTTGTAATCAAGCTTCAGTGCCCGCCGCATGATGCCATCAGCCAGTGGCTCCTTCACTGCCTCTTTCAGGCATTCCGCCAAACATCTGACAGGCAAATGAAAACCAAAGCATGGTTGAGTGAAATCTTGAGTTAAGAAACCTACATTATTCGAGTGAAGGAAGCGACAACTGTGTTTACCTCTCAGAGCATTTGTAATCCGCAGGCTGTCTATTGTCAGCTCTGTCTTCCAAGCCCACGTCAGACTCCTTTGATGGTTGAACATGACAGAGACAGACCTCCCCTTCTCTCAGGCATTTTGTCGAGTACCTGATGAACATACGAAAGCAGAGGCATGGCTGAATTAGATTCTGTCCTGAGGAACTCCCATTACTCAAATAAAGAAGGAAACGATGGCGGCATTTACTTCTTAGAGCACTTGCATAGTCTCCTACTACCGTCCCCACCTCTCAAATCCATGCCAGCCTTTTCTCTGACGGCTGGATATGGCATAAACAGACCTCCTCCCTCTCAGGCATTTCATCGAACGCCTGGCGAGTATACAAAAAAAAAGGAGGAGTTAACCAAAATGAATAGTGTCAAGCCTCCATCACCAAAAAAGAAGAGAGAAGGAACGAATACATCTACCTGATGATGCTTCGTCGGGTATCCACCTGTTGCCTATCAACTCTCAACACTGAAGCAACTTCTCTCACCATGGCCAGGTGTAATGGAGAACAAATTGTATTTGGAGGCGGCAAGTTACTCCATTCGATAATTCTCCATAAAATTCACGAAGGTTCTCCCCCTCCCTTAGCCATGAAGCGAGTTCAACGAGAAGGACAGGGCATCTGCCGCATCCTCGATTGAATCGAACGGGAAGAGGGAAATGGAGCAGAACAAACAAATCTCCGACGCTCCTACAGGATTCCAAGCACTGCCTCCAACTTTCAAGGCAGTAATGCCTCTCACCATGGCCAAGCATAGCGGAGGACAGACCGTATCTTGAGGCCACGAGATATCTCACTCGGCGTTCCTCTCCGCGAAAGTCACAAAATCCTTCTTCCTTCCTTCCTGATTGGAGGCGACTCAATAGATCTTCGACATTTTCAAACCTCTCGGAGTGAACGAGGTGGAAGAGAAGGAAATGACACCCGATGGACTCGGTGCATGACTCATGAAACGCTGACTGATGGTCCCCACCAGACCTATTCATGTGTCGGCCCAAGAACGCCCCGCTCACACAAAAATATGAGCAGGCGCCCTAATCCGCAGGATTCTCTGTGGCTCTTGAGGTGTGACGAGTCTCTGACCATATCATGTACAGCCATCCATGTGCATGAGTAATGGTGCTGACGTGGCTCAATCAGAACCCATCAAACTTCAAAACTTCACCAAAAATCACAGAAGGCTCAGAAAAATCCAAACCAAATTTCTATAAATCCAGAAAAATATGAGGAACCCATCTCTACTAAATATCATGGTCAAGAAACCCTCCAAACCCAATTAAATCACCCAAAACCCTAAACTTATATTTGATCAGTATATCGCCACATTAAACGTTTCATCAAGAATCACCAGAAACTTGAAGAAACGAGAGGAGGAATTCTCTGAAATCAAGACAATGAAAGGAATACATGCTCAAGGCGTAATTCTATCATGCCCCAGAAAAAATAAATTTGTTACGAGTGTCAGAAACCCCATTAATGTAAAATGTTTAAAAGATTGTCTAGTTTCAGGGATTCGGCGGAATTGAGACTCATCCACGACAAAGAGTGATGTGGTTTCAAGAAGCTCTCATCCGACATCGATAATCAAAGGAAGTATGGGCCACGTATTTCCAACAAGTCGAGAAGATAAACTATAACCAAAGCTCTTCTAGGACCCAACCGCTCGGTCTCAGAAATGGAGTCTTAATCCCAAAACAAGACCAAATGCGACTCTTTCATGACCTAATCCACTAGGTCTCAGATGAAGAGTCTCCATCGCAACACAAAAATAAAAGAAAAGTATGCACATGATCTCATCAGGAGCCAGCCGCTAGGCCACATATATGGAATCCTGATATCAGAACCAGAATCAAAGCCAAAAAAAAAAAGAAGAAGAAAGCATGAAATCCAAAATCAATCCAAACCCTATCCGATGATTGAAATTGAAGTCCAAATCCAAATAAAAAAAAAATCAAAGTACTGTACTCTGAAGGCTCCATGATACCCTCCCAGACGTACAGCTCCTCTAGTGTCTGAGTGATCCCGCGACCTCACTCCCGATGACACATCATCCTGACTGCTAAAATCATTCTGGTGACTCAAAGCCCACCTGATAAAATCTGCTGATGGACCCAGATCTCTGTGATATCTAGGTGATCCAACGACCTCACTGAAGATAGCACATCATCCTGACTGCTAAAATCATTCTGGTGACTCAAAGCCCACCTGATAAAATCTGCTGATGGACCCAAACCTCTGTGATATCTAGGTGATCCCGCGACCTCACTGAAGATAGCACACTATCCTGACTGCTAAAATCATTCTGGTGACTCAAAGCCCACCTGATAAAATCTGCTGATGGACCCAAACCTCTGTGATATCTAGGTGATCCCGCGACCTCACTGAAGATAGCACATTATCCTGACTGCTAAAATCGTTCTGGTGACTCAAAGCCCACCTGACAGAATATGCTGATGGACCCAAATCTCTGTGATATCTAGGTGATCCCGCGACCTCACTGAAGATAGCACTCTATCCTGACTGCTAAAATCGTTCTGGTGACTCGAAGCCCACCTGATAAAATCTGCTGATGGACCCAAACCTCTGTGATATCTAGGTGATCCCGCGACCTCACTGAAGATAGCACATTATCCTGACTGCTAAAATCATTCTGGTGACTCAAACCTCTGTGATATCTAGGTGATCCCGCGACCTCACTGAAGATAGCACATTATCCTGACTGCTAAAATCATTCTGGCGACTCAAAGCCCACCTGATAAAATCTGCTGACGGACCCAAACCTCTGTGATATCTAGGTGATCCCACGACCTCACTGAAGATAACACACTATCCTGACTGCTAAAATCATTCTGGTGACTCAAAGCCCACCTGATAAACCTGCTGATGGACCCAAACCTCTGTGATATCTAGGTGATCCCGCGACCTCACTGAAGATAGCACTCTATCCTGACTGCTAAAATCGTTCTGGTGACTCAAAGCCCACCTGATAAAATCTGCTGACGGACCCAAACCTCTGTGATATCTAGGTGATCCCACGACCTCACTGAAGATAACACACTATCCTGACTGCTACAATCATTCTGGTGACTCAAAGCCCACCTGATAAAATCTGCTGATGGACCCAAACCTCTGTGATATCTAGGTGATCCCGCGACCTCACTGAAGATAGCACTCTATCCTGACTGCTAAAATCGTTCTGGTGACTCAAAGCCCACCTGACAAAATCTGCTGATGGACCTAAATCCCTGTGATATCTAGGTGATCCCACGACCTCGCTGAAGATAGCACACTATCCTGACTGCTAAAATCGTTCTGGTGACTCAAAGCCCACCTGACAAAATCTGCTGATGGACATAAATCCCTGTGATATCTAGGTGATCCCACGACCTCACTGAAGATAGCACACCATCCTGACTGCTAAAATCGTCTGGTGACTCAAAGCCCACCTGACAAAATCTGCTGATGGACCCAAATCTCTGTGACATCTAGGTGATCCCGCGACCTCACTGAAGATGCCACACCATCCTGATTGCTAAAGTAGCTCTGGTGACCCAAAGCCCACCTGGCTAGATCTGCTGACGGATCCAAACTCCGTAGTGTCTGAGTGATCCCATGATCTCACTCTCAACGACGCTGTGTTTCGATCGCTAAAGAAAACAGTTCCGACGGTTCAAAGCCCATCTGACCAAGGATACTGAAGAACCAAAACTTAAATTACCCAATGTCTTGTCAGATAAAAGAACTCTGACAGCTTCAGACCCGTCTGATAAAATCACAACTGATGAAACCACCTAAAAAGCAAATAACATAAAAAAAAACGATGAAAGCAAACATGTTTGAAATCTCATCAAAAGAAGGAGCATTTCGATCATACACATGATACAACCCCCAATGAAGAACCATCATGCAAAAAAAAAATAAACACGAATGACGAGTATCCAAGCATAACCATTCACAAAATGCCCATATGCATATGCATGATACTAATTGTTTTATTGACAATTCTCTAACAGTCTGCAGGATATATTCTTTGATATTCTCGATCCAGAGGTGCCTAGGAGAGTAACCAGGGTAATTAACAGCGGGGGCTTGCGCCCGTCGGAAAGAAAGAACCTACACCAAATAATCAACTCTCGGAGGAACATAAGTCCGCGCGAGCGAGCATCTCTTTAATGGGAGGCGCCCGTGGTCGGGCCTTTGGCCTGCGAGGGGATATCTGATCCGATCCTTCTTTTTGTTTTCCTTCTCAAACGGGGAAATCCGTCAAAAAGAGCCGGACAATACTGATCCGAACTCTTGGATCTGCTTCAAAATGACTGATCCAAACCGTCCAATATGATCTTCCTATTGAAATCTCCTTGCCGACCAAATTTTACATTTTTTCGATATTTTTAAGTATTTTTTTCGGATTTTTAAAAACAGCTATTTTTGAACGGTTCAGAAAAAATTAGATTAGCGATTTTTTAAAATTTGAAAAAAATACTTAAAAATTTCGAAAAAATATAAAATTTGGCCGATAAGGAGATTATAACAAGGAGATCATATTGGACGGTTTGGATCGATCATTTTGAAGCAGATCCAAGAATTCGGATCAGTATGCACCGAAACTTCCGTACATTAGTATGCACGATATGTTCTCTCTCTCTCTCTCTCTCTCTCTCTATATATATATATATATATATATATATATATATATATATATACATACAAGTACATGCCAAATTTGGCACCTGTTCCCGTTCCCAGACCCCACAACCTCAAACAACAGTATTAAAGAAGTGTTAATTATTGCTTACAAAAGATTTGGATTCTATGACCAGCCTATCATAGCATATACATATCGGTACATATTAGGCTATGTATATGCAGCAGACATTAATAAAAGAATTTATTTTTGGAATCAAGGTTTTTACGGCGGTTATTAAACAAAACCGCTATATGAAATATTTTGTTACGGCGGTTCTTTTAATAACAGCCATATATAATCAGCGAATTTTTTTTCCGACTTTTCTGCACACTTTAACGGCGCCTATTGTTATTAACAGCCATAAATAAATTTCTTCCTATTTACTGAAATGCCACCGTGTATTTTTTACAACAGCCTTTTAAAAAACAGCCGTAATTAGGGCGCCGTTAAAAACTTTTTCTGTTGTAGTGGGTCAACTCGGACCGAGCAGAAAAATCCGACAACCCAAAGATGCCATCTCGGTCCGAGTTGTAAACAACTCGGTACGAGTTCGTTACCGACCTAGCATATTTGGCAAGTTTAATTTGGTATTTGTTGCCAAATCTTTCAAGATATGAGGGCTGCATATAGGTTGGTATATTTCCATATGAAAAGGATCTGATTTATGTCAGAAGAGAAGGAAATTTGAAGATTTAGGACAAAAATATTTCTTTTTATTGTTATTACTAAATTGGCTAGTTGCCTTATGTATTTTTTGTCTATTTATCTTCCCCTTCTCCCTAAAAAATATTATATCTGAAAATTAAACAGAAAATAAAAAAGAAAGAGGGTGTGTGAGTTGTGGAGGACGTAGGCACTAAATTGGTGCTGAACCTCATTAAATTCGTGTGTTCTTGTGTTTGTATTTGCTGTGTCAAATTGTTACATGGTATCAGAGCGTGGTGAATTCTAAGCTAGAAACCAAGAGATACTCTAAACCATGGGAGATAGCGATCCACCAATCGAGACCAAACTCATCCTCGAAAAACTGACTGAACTTGTTATTGCTCAACAAGCTCAGATGAACCAACTCATAACCTTTCAAACACAAACATATCAAACTACTCCTCAAAATATATCAAATCCTGAAATTTCTGCCTCACCTATATCAATTAAATTTGATGGAACCAACTACTCAATCTGGTCTGAAGTCGTTAGTATGCATGTCAAAGGAAAAGACAAGATGCAACATCTAACCAGTAACCCACCACCACCAAAATCTAATGATGTAGGATTCTCTAAGTGGAGTGCCGAAGACTCGGTTGTGAAAAGCTGGCTAATCAATTCTCTAGATCCATCTCTCATGCCTACCTACTACCGCTATGAGACGGCCAGTGAAATGTGGCAAGCTCTTGCAATCACCTACTATGATGGCAATGATGAAGCGCAAGTTTTTGATCTCAATAGAAGAGTATGTCGAGTAAAGCATACAGGCAAATTAGAGAATTATTATGGTACACTGCAAGGGCTATGGAAGGAGATTGATTTCAGGCGTCCCAATTCCATGACCAGTTCAGAAGACATTGAGAAGTTCCGAGAATACCTTGAAAAATCAAGAGTCTACACCTTCCTGGATGGACTAGATGATCGTCTCGACAACCTTAGGTCACATGTACTACAAATCACTCATTTTCCGACTGTTGAACAAGCCTATGGGATTGTGAGACGAGAAGTCAACCGACAAAATGTCATGATCAAATGTAAGGAAGGTATGACTCAAAATTCTATGGTCATGTATACTAAAGGTTCATCTAATTTCCATAATCAGGATAAATCAAAGTTGAAATGCACTCATTGTGGAAAAACAGGACATGTAAGGGAAAAATGTTTTGAGATATTTGGCTACCCTGATTGGTTCAAAGGAAAGAAAGGGAAGTCATCAGGAAGGCCACAAACCTATGTGGCGGTTAACAGGTCCCAAGCTCAGGCTGACTTAGTGCAAGCAGATGACAACTCGGTCCGAATTGGACAAAACTCGGTCCGAGTTGATGGAGGTTCGGTCCGAAATGACCCTAATTCGATTCGAAATGATGAGCAACCAGCTTGAATTGAGGCAGCAGATCATGGAACTGGCAGGGCACAACTTTGTCGGGGTCAGACCTCTCCTGGATGAGAACAAAAATTAGATTGGGAAGGTAAATCAGCAAGTCAAGGTATGACTTTCTTCACACATCAAAGTTTGGATAATTGGATAATTGACTCAGGTGCCACTGACCATATGACCTTTATGAGGAAAGATATCAAAGAATTGAAGGAACCCAAGGTACATAAATATTGAATGCAAATGGTATTGAATATCCCGTAAGAGGGGCAGGGGATGTAGAGATTTCTCAATCTTTAATTTTAAAGTATGATCCGTCTTTTGGGTACATGAAGAAAATTTTACCTAATTTGTTATGTGGTGTTGATGTGTCAAAACTTCAATGTGAAACTTGTGTTAAAGCTAAAAGTCATCGTGTATCCTATAATATTAGTCTCAACAAAAGTGAAAATCTTTTTGATATTATTCATTCAGATGTCTGGGGACCATCCCCAGTAGAATCTATCTATGGGTATAGGTATTTTGTGTTGTTTATTTATGATTGTACCCGTATGACTTGGGTTTACATGTTGAAAAGAAAAGATGAGGTGCCTACAGTTTTCATAAACTTCCATGATATGGTACAAACTCAATTTGGAAAAGGAATAAAAGTTTTTAGGAGTGATAATGGTGGTGAGTTTGTAAACAAAACATTAATGGAGTTTTTTTCAAAAAGGGGAATAATCCATGAAAAATCATGTGTGGGAACACCTCAACAAAATGGCGTATCCGAAAGGAAGAATAGGCATGTACTTGAGACTGCAAGGGCAGTTCTCATTGAAAACAGAGTACCACAAGTATTTTGGGATTGTGCAGTAATGATGGTTGTTTATGTGATTAATAGATTACCTTCTATGATTCATAAGTTTCAAACACCACTTAATACACTTGCTACTTTTGTTTCTATACCTTCAGTCCTTAGTCTTACACCAAAAATTTTTGGGTGTGTAGCCTAAACTTGAACCATGTGCAGTTAAATGTGTTTCTCTAGGGGTTGGAACAAATAAAAAAGGATATAGGTGCTATGATCCAAAATCAAAAAAATGGTTTGTAACAATGGATGTTACTTTTTTGGAAAGTGAATCATTCTATCAAGACACCAAGTATGATCCTCAGGGGGAGAGAAGTGAAAATTATTGGCTTCAAACAGAAGTAACCAGGGGTGCCAAGCATCTGCTCGGTCCGAGTTTCCCACAGCTCGGTCCGAGTTCTCCACAGCTCGGTCCGAATTCCCCACAGCTCGGTCCGAGTTCCCCACAACTCGGTCCGAGTTGTTTGAATTTTGACCCAAATAGCAGGTCCTGAAGAAGCTATGATGCAGGTCCTGAAGAAGCTGAAGAAATGATACAGGCTGGACTTACACCATTGGCTCAACAATCTCGTGAGGATGTTCTAGAGGTAAGTACTTCTAACTCAAGATATATTCTCCCACCAAGACAAAACCGAGGGGTTCCACCAAAGAGATATATACCAGAAATTGGTGTGAGTGAAAGAGTGAAATATTCAATTGTAAACTATGTTACCTCAACCAACCTATCAGATACTTTAAAGGTTTTTTGTGACCAAGTACTTAACATACCAGTTCCAAAGACCTTTGAGGAGGCTTCTAAAGATCCAAAGTGGATTGAAGCCATGAGAATTGGAATGGAAGCCCTTAGGAAAAATAATACTTGGACTATTGAAGAATTACCAGTGGAAAAAATACCAGTAGGATGTAAATGGGTCTATACAATTAAACATGGTCCAGATGGAAAGATAGAAAGGTATAAGCCAAGATTAGTTGCTAAAGGGTATACACAAACATATGGTATTGACTATCAAGAGACTTTTTCTCCAGTAGCAAAACTAAATACTGTTCGAGTGTTGTTATCTGTTGCAGCTAATCTAGATTGGCCTCTTCATCAGTTTGATGTAAAAAATGCTTTTCTACATGGTGATTTAGAGGAAGAGTTTTACATGGAGCTACCCCCTGGATTTTCGAATTTAGGATCAAAAAGGATGACTTGTAAGTTGAACAAGGCGTTATATGGGCTTAAACAATCACCTCGGGCATGGTTTGGAAGATTTAGTGAAGCAATGAGGAGTTATGGATACAATCAAGGAGAATCAGATCATACATTGTTCTACAAGCTAAGGTTGGGAAAAATAACTATTTTGATTATATATGTTGATGATATGATCATTTCAGGAGAAGACACTGAAGAAATGAATAGGCTTGAAGGAAAATTGTCAAGTGAATTCGAGATGAAAAATTTGGGAGGTCTTAAATATTTTCTTGGAATTGAAGTTATCCGATCTCAAGAAGGTATTTTCCTAACCCAGCGAAAATATATTTTGGACCTCTTGACTGAAATGGGTATGCTTGATTGTAAACCAGTGGATACCCCAGTAGCACTTAATCTGAAGTTATGTGAATCACTCGATCAAGTGCCTACTAGTAAAGAAAGATATCAAAGGCTAGTTGGTAAGTTAATATATCTGTCACACACAAGACCTGATATTGCATATGCAGTGAGCCTAATAAGTCAGTTTATGCATAACCCAAGTGAAGTACACATGGAAGCTGCTATGAGAATTGTGAGATACTTGAAGGGTTGTCCAGGGAAAGGAATACAATTCAAGAAAAATGGTCACCTAGAAGTTGAAGGTTATACATATGCTGATTGGGCTGGGAGTGTTACCGATCGCCGATCAACTTCTGGATATTTTATGTTTGTTGGAGGAAATCTAGTGACATGGAGAAGTAAAAAACAAGGAACAGTAGCCCTCTTAAGTGCAGAAGCAGAATTGATTTCTTTAGTCAAGGGTGTGTGTGAGATGGTTTGGATAAAAAGGGTTCTAAAGGAAATTGGTAAAGTTCAAGGCGGGGCAATGATTCTTCATGTGGACAATCGGGCAGCGATAGATATGGCTCATAACCCGGTGCAACATGATAGAACAAAACATATTGGAGTAAATCGTCATTTCCTAAAAAAGAAAATTGATGATAAAGAGATTGAGTTTAGATTCATCAGATCAGGTAACCAACTAGCAGATATCCTGACAAAGAGTGTGACTGGCTCCGTGTTTAAAGATGTAATTGACAAGTTAGGCATGATTGATATGTACATGCCAACTTGAGGGGGAGTGTACAAAATTCATTTCCAACTCGGACCAAGCAGAAAAATCCGACAGCCCAAAGATGCCATCTCGGTCCGAGTTGTAAACAACTCGGTCCGAGTTCGTTACCGACCTAGCATATTTGGCAAGTTTAATTTGGTATTTGTTGCCAAATCCTTCAAGATATGAGGGCTGCATATAGGTTGGTATATTTCCATATGAAAAGGATCTGATTTATGTCAGAAGAGAAAGAAATTTGAAGATTTAGGACAAAAATATTTCCTTTTATTGTTATTACCAAATTGGATAGTTGCCTTATGTATTTTTTGTCTATTTATCTTCCCCTTCTCCCTAAAAAATATTGTATCTGAAAAATTAAACAGAAAATAAAAAAGAAAGAGGGTGTATGAGTTGTGGAGGACGTAGGCACTAAATTGGTGCTGAACCTCATTAAATTCGTGTGTTCTTGTGTTTGTATTTGCTGTGTCAAATTGTTACAGGCTTGACACAATTTATCTTACAAAAAATAAATTGTTATGATTTTAAAATTCAATTTAGTTTGTTCCGAATTTAAGCATAATTTAATGGGGATGCAGCTTTTTAGTCTAACTATAAAATTCAAAGTATTTCAATATAGTCGAAATGAGAAATATAAGAATTGAGGTATTTGAATTAGTGTATGAGAAAAGTATATATAATTTTTTTTTTGACGTAGTGTGAAGAGTGTTAACTTTATCTTGTTGGTCATGCAAAATTTATTTGGTTATTTCATTCAACTAGAAACAAGTTGAAAAAAAAAAGCTAATTTTACATCCAAAATAAAAATAGCACTACATTTTTGCCAAATTAATGTGATTATCATGACCCAAATTGTTGTTTTCCCATGTATCCAAACGGCAACAGTTGAACCTAACGAGTGACAAATGAGTTATTCGTAACCAATTAGTTAAAAGTATTATACATAAAAAATCACCGTCTAATGGCAAAAGGCACCTGAAGTATATAGGTCATAGGTTCGAAACCGATTAGAATTTTTCATAGATTTAATTTTTTTAAAAAAATTGGGTCGCTTAATCCAATTTATCGTTAAAAAAAGTTAAAACTAATAGGATTGTTTGGTTGTGTCGTAAGCAGTTGCATAAGTTAAGGATGTCTAAGTGTTTATGTAGTGTTTATGTAATGGATGTTTGGTTGTGTAGTAAGGATGAGTAACTTAATGCATGCATATATTCATGTCAAAAGACTAAAATACTTAAATTTGAATTAGTATTATGTATCAATGATACGTTGTGACCTAATTATTGTTAATTACTAATTATTAATGATGAAAACAAATTATTTTCATTTATTATGAAATATTAATAATTACTTTTAATTAAATATTACAAATATTATTAATTAATTGATAATAAAAACTACTATTAATTAATTATTTTTAATTTATTATTATTAATAATTAATATTAATTTTTAAATATTATTAATTATAATAATTAAGCTTTGTTATTAATTATATAATTTTTTATAATTATTGCTACTTATTAAATATTATTATTTATTATTAATTATTTGTTAATTATTAAATATTATTAATTAATATTTAATAATTATTTTTAATTATTAATTATTATAAAATTTAATTATTAATGATAATAATAAATTAATTTTTATTATTATGAAATATTAATAGTTACTTTTAATTAAATATTATAAATATTAACAATTATTTAATAAAAAAAAGTATTTTTCATTAATTATTAAATCATTATTATTACTATTTAATATTACTTTTCAAATATTATTAATTATTATTATTTATTAATTATAATAATAAATCATTATTATTATTTATGATTTTTTATAATTATTGTTACTTATTAATTATTATTATTTATTAATTTTTATTAATTATTTTTATGGGGTATTGTTGGAAAAAAAATTAAAAGGGACCAATGCATAACTTATGCAACTTATTTAGGTTGCATAATTTTAGCATTCTTAAGACGTCTTATGTAACATGTGTTTGATGACTTAAGATGCATAACTTAAGTTATGCACCCTTTTAAGTCACAAACAAATGGGCTGTTATCACTGAATGGGCAGGTCATTATGTTTGGGAAAGATAAGATATTACTTTTGATGCGGGTCATTATCACTGAATGGGCAGCGTTGAAATCCCGAATAATATTCCACTCGTCCTTGCATAATTCAATACTAATTTGTCGTCGACAATTCGAATTGTGGACTTTAACAAAAATTAGATGAGCTTCTTTATTAATTGTTTAATTCATGTATATATAGTACTAATGTGAAATTAATTTTAATGAAAACCGGTACAGCCAAGTTGTAGTTAATTTTTTTTTTTTTTTGATAAAAAGTTGTAGTTAATTAGGTAGCTAGAGTTCAGTACCCAACGGCAACATGTACTTAATAGCAATAAACAACGTCCTGTTTTGTTTGAACAAAATTTTTTCAACAATGTATTCTTTTTTAAATCCTACGCAATTTCAAGGCCACAGAATGATATATAAAAATTCAAGTCCTAGATCTGGTACAAATTAAAAAATCTCGCATATCGTATATGTTGCATACAGGGGCCGGGACCTTTTTAATAGCAGATGTTGATTGTTCTATAAAAATTCAAACATAAACAGTTCACCGATCAATATTTTAAGTTATAATTGCACAATTTAATAATTAATTTTGTTATGATTTAAGTTAGCTTATCTAAAATATTTTAATAATACTCTGAGATCTAAAAAATTTGGAGGATCGAAGTGGTGTAGAAATTGTTACAAAACTAAAATTTAGGTCGAGTGTATATTTGAAAAATATTTATGATAAACGATAATGACATATGTTTAAACATCTGCATGCTTAAACATCTGGATAGTTTGTTATAATCATAGATTTGGAATATTTATGTGACAATAAATTGAGATCGCATCTATACTTATATATTAAAACCCGTGGCCGCACTTATTAGTTTAAAATGCGGTCAAAATTAGGGTCAATTTTTTTTGCACTACTTTTTATAAATTAAAAATAGTTTAAAAATTAAATATATTTGAAAATCTAAGGTAGATATATTTTGAAGTCTAAGGTGGTTCATGTCTAATCTAATGAAAAAAAGAATTATCCCCTCATATTACATGCGATCTAAGCCCTTCAATTTTCATTAATTGATCGATCAATCTGAATATATGCTAGAAGTTTACCCTTCTTAATTAAAAGTCGTGACTGCATTGGCTTTTAAAAAAAATATTTTGGTTAAATATATTAGAAATACTTGTTCCAATCATTATTTAATTTAAAGATTAAATATATTTGAAAAAATCTAAGGTAGTTCTTTATATATAAAGTAGATATATTGGAAATATATATTTCTTTTTATATTGATAGATTTAGTCATCAAAGTTTATCAAATAACGGCGAAGCCGCCTACCCCTCGTCTAGTATATATAACGTAATTTGTAATAATTTTGAAGAAAATTTTTGAAGAAATCGAAGTTTTTTGTTTTCGTCCGCATTTTATTTCAAACTTCGCGACTAAGCATCAAAAACCAGTGTTTTCAATATCATACCGGTACTTCTACCGGCCTAGTGATTGAAATCCGATATTTTTCAGTATTTTTTCTCACATAGCTGAATACAATATTTTGGTCACTGTTCCGATATCCGGTATTATTGGAATTTTTCGATAACCGCTAGGATATTGAAAACACTGTGAAAAAACACCACAATCACCAGTGTCGATGGAATATAAAATCTCCAGTGGTATAGTGGTATATCAACTTGAATATTCTTCAGATTCTGTTGGTACTCGTCAAAATTTTTTAATAAATTGGCCATAACTAGTAGGAGGTTAGTGCAGACGGTCCTTGATTAAGTAATGCCCCTTGGAGGTAATTAATGTTAAGTATGTACGAATTTGTGATTCGTACGCCTTGAACGAACAAATAAATTTTCCTATTTTTCGTGAAAGTTTGTTTCAGTGTATGAGTAGCTATATATATATATATACCTGGTAGTCTGTTGACTGTCGTATTTGAAAAAGAATATAAGAGAAAGTACGATGCAATATGATGTCGGTGTAAGTGGGTGCGTAGTTGTCCTAGTTAGAGAAGCTTAATATATAATAATATAGGTCCCGTTTGGATCGTACGGGAATAGAAGGAATATCTTCTTTTTAGACATAAATTTATTATAAAATTATACACTTTTCAATATTTTTCGTCTAGAAATAAACTATTTTTCTTATTCCTAAGTAATCCAAATGGAGCCATAGATATAAAGAAGCATATAAAAAATAAAAAATTAATAAGTTAAACTTGTACAACATGTATTGTCAGAAATAAAAAGCTTGGGGCTGGAGTTCTAAAATGGCGCAAATCAGTATGCCTGATCATGATAGTCAAAACAGTACATTGCCATGATCATTAATTAATGAGACCAGGCTTTTTTTTTTTTTAAGGCAGGGAGAGGATAGTTTCATCCTACTATTTGATTGAACAAAAAAAAAAAATTATACAGAGGTAAAAAAGAAAAGAGTAGTAAAGAATTAAACGTACAAACTCGGTCACGAAAAATATATATATGGCTATATGCACAACTAGGGATGTCAATATACGGTCGTTTCACACATTTTTGTTTCCATCCAAAATGAAACAGAAAAGGAAGAGAAAATATTTTGTTTTCAGAAAAGAAACGGAAACAAAACAATTATAAAATAGTACGTACGTGACAGTTACTATCAAGTTTTTCGAAAAAAGTTTAAAACCTTAAATTCGAAAATTTGTTACTGAGTTTAAGACTTGTTCTTTTTTGTGTTTTAGTTGTCCACTTTACATATGTGTACTACTGTACTTTTAATCCGCGACAATTAAATTACTCTGTTTTTATTATCAGAGATCAAGAAATTAACCTTTTTCTTTCGTCGCATTCTAAGTCTCCGTTTCTGCGCACGTTATTGTCATTTTACAGATATCCAAATTATGATTTTCATGTGAATTAAATTACTCCGTTCAGTTGTCATAAGACAATAAGATATTCCAAGTTTTAAGGGTTAAAAAATAACTTGTTCCTCTTTAACACGAATGTTAATTACTTTACACAGTCACTTGAAAGGAGGAGCCATGCATAAAACTACAATAAAATAAAAGTACATTATTTTGGTTTTAGGGAGGAGCAGAAACCTCTTATTAATTTGCTTGCCGACAAGTGCATAATTAATACTGTATTTAGTAAATAAAGCTAAAAAAATTGAGGCAAATGAAATTTCAATGTGTTAACTATATAGCAAACGTGAACAATTTTGTATCAAACACTACATCAACAATTTTGTATAATTATGAAGTTATTTATTTTTTTATGTAAAAAAAAATTCATATCAGAACCATGAACACAACAAATAACAGTTGTTTAAAAATTTTGAAAAAAAATATGATAGTAATTTTGGAAAATGATAAAAGTTGGTTCATAAAAAGATTTCAATATGGGAAATAAATTAAATATTTCAATTGACCGATTAAAACATGAAATCTAAACGACCTTTGGACGGACTCTCATGGATTTCGATGTAGGACATAAATTTCGTAAACAAACATTCAAAAATTATTAAATTTAATTTATTAATTGTTCGGAAATACTATCCCATTACTGCAAGAAGCATCTTAGCATTTCTCATTCTTCATTACTTTTTTTTTATTTTTTCAGCTAGTTAGCTATACCTTTTTCATGAATGCCTCCGTATAGAGATGAGGGAGCGTTTAATGGTTATATTATTTTTTTCAAGAGAATATTGGTTGTAATATTCAATTAATGCTTTCCTGATCACTCCCTCAGTTGGAGATACACTCCTATTTTTTTGAATAATGACCAAAATACATCTGATTTATTTACAAGTGCAAAAATACGATCGAAGCAATTCCCGGCATAATTGATAATTATCGATCAAGCAAGGAATTAATTGATGGAGATCATCAGATCAGATATACTCTAGTAGAATGGTGTCGACCCAAGCTGCGCATATTTTGGCAAATTATTGAAAGAAAAATGCAGAGGTTCCTATTTTGGGATACCACCTGGTGGAAATCTTGAGGCGTTCTGCAAAACAAATGAAGAAATCATTTAGGCTAGAGTATAGTTAGTTAAGCTTTGTTTAGGAAATCAACTTTATGTAATAATTTGGGTTTTAATTTATAACGTTTTGAGTATTGTATGAACACTACAACAACATTAGTAGTCAATTTGCCTACGGGATTTCAATAATCAAAAAAAAAAAAAAACAGACGAAAGCAATTCCCGTACTATTAGGCTCGGAAATAAGTGTACTCTGTAATAATGTTCTTAAAATTTTTCTGTTTTTGAACGAATAATGATTTGTGGAAAGGAGATCAGAATAAGAAAAAGTGACTATAAAATGCTAACGTTCCATGGATGTAACCAGTCAAGTCTATCATATCCTTCTCTTTTGGTATATAAAAAAGAAAAAGAATTCAAGCATGTCAAAAGGTTTATTTCCCAATATACGACTTTTTTTTCTTTTCGGACAGTCTATGTCCGTACCTCATGCCCTACCTATACAGAACTTTTCACCTGTTTAACCCTCCCTTTTGAAATACTGTTTAATCCACAAACAAATTGGATTTAAGTTCTGATTGCATGTGACCACACTTACTGTTTTTGATATGATCATGCACGTGTGTTTGACAAAGGCGCAGAAAAATAAAAGCGACAATTACCAAGTATTACTCGCCAAAAAAAAAAATATTCATGCTTTGTTTTATGAAAGTGACAATCACATGTTTGTTTCAATCTCTTTTATGACAAAGTTTACAAATTCATAAATTCATTTGTAAATTTACTATGTCTTCTTGAAGTAATTTTTCTTGAACAGAATAAAGATGCATTAACTTTATTATATTTAATGTACTAGTAATACTTCAAGAAGTTATTAATATCGCCTACAGACTTTGTTGTTAAAAAAAAATTGGTACTGTGTACGGGGAGACTGGGAGATAGAGAGACAGGAAGAGTACTGTGTGCAGGTTTTCATCTGTCTTTTCATGCATTTATAATCTTTCTTCTTTTGAAAATAGATTGGCAGAATATCGCACATGGACCGGATGTAAGTAAGAAACTCTCCTGTCTAAATAAAAAAGGAGATGTCCCATTCTTTGTTGCAGGAATCAGGAATGCAACGTATTTTCCAGTTTATATTACCACATGCCGGTTAACTTTCTAAATACAAAAAAAATTCGTAGATCGTGTTGTCTTTTTATAAAGTTATTATTTTAAAGAAATTCAGTTAGATTTGATTAGAAATTAAAACTGTGGTTGGCTGGTTGCAATTGACATACAAATTAGGAATAAAGACAATATTGTGATTATGTGAAGTATGGTCTGACAGTTTTCATTGCACTTTTGTCTAGTTAGCCACTATCTAGCTTATCAAAAACAAAATTTTCATTACACTTTAAATTCAGTTAGTGAAATATTAAATTTTTAAATGAAAATATCAAAATAGCATTCATCACTCTCGTGTTGTAGGTCTATTTATATCTCGTTCAAACATAAAATCAAAGATTGTAGATGTATTTTTTATTTGTTAAATAGTACATATATCATTCGGACTAAATCAAAATTAAGTTGTTGTTTGCATCGGCATTCCATCGAATAATTTACAATCCCATTTCTAGAACATCTTACGCTAAAATTTTTCTTGTAACAAGTGTATCAAATTAATGATATTTTTTACTAGATGGAGGTATGTTACACAATCATCCAATTAATGTTAATGAGTCAGCTGTTGGAAATGTTGACAGCTTATTTGAACAGTTGTTACTTCGTTAATGTTTAAGGAAATATAAATCAATTTGTGAAAATAAGATATGCACAAAGCTTAATTAGCTTAAGTACAAAATCTTAATTAGCTTAATTAAGTTTTGACGGCAAAGCTAAAATACATATAACTTTTGTTTAAAGCGCGAGTAGTGAAGTAATATTTACAGCCAAACTACAAAAAGAGGCTAATAATCAATAAACCACCAAAACAATAAGTTATATGTTCAAATTGGAAGAATTCAATCTTCAAGCTTAATTATGATTAATATTAGTTCCTCAAAAATGAAAGTATGACTAAACCTCAAACGGCTTCGCGGTTCAATTAATTGACCGGTCTGGTCCAATTTTCAAGACATTGCTTGCAAATGGATTGATAGTAAATGCTAAATTATATCATATTCATTTCCTAAATTTTATTAAAATATATGTATACAAATACGATTGAACAATTTTTAAAATTTTAAATCAAATTCTGAACGGATATAAATACGAAGAGGATCAGCTACGGATTCAGATTTGAGTACAGATATACGGAAGAAATAATTAACAAATTATTATTAACAAATGTGATTTTATATAATAAAACTTAAAGCAGTTTAGTGAGGACGTATTTCAACAAAAATAGAGGAAATTAGAATTTAAGATGTACATACAGATATGCTATGTATATGCGGATAATGACATGGACAAAACTGATAGTTATATATGTTCCATTTTTATTGAAGATTCATCTCAAACAATAATGAACAAGTGTAATGAAAATAAGTATATGAGGATTGAAAACAAAGAATCATAATATTACATGCATATTCAGCTGCAACAATACATATTACCAAAAAAATGGTGTGGTTAATATCCTGGATATAAATAAAGTTGCAAGTTACCCTAATTTCACGAAAATCAGACAGACAATACGCAAAGAAGAACATATTTAAACGGAGTACTATATATTTGGGGTCTTCAGATATCATATATTATGCGTTCAATCCAAAGAATAACAAAAGGAAAAGGAAGAACAAAAAAGAGCCCAGTTTGTATATAAAAAGAAACCATGACAAGAAAGAACGTGAAGACTTGTTGAATTAAGCTAAAAAACAAACATGAGAAATGACCTCTCATTGAGATTAAACAATAAAGGAAGTAAAGGTCCGTATGAATGGGATAAGAGATCCAAAGGCTGCCCATGAACAAGGAGGCATAAACAGTGGCCATTATCTTACTGTTCTTGCATTATTTGTTATTTACGACTCACACAGAGAAAAGTAAAAGAGCACACATCACATAGGAAAGCTATATCCAGCTTTTACCAGATTACCATTTACTGGTTCTGTGGGACAAAACGAACCGCAGTAACAGGAACAAAGAAAAAGAACTTTTATAATCATCAAAGCTTGAGAAGATTAAACGCTCTAGTTTTTGCAATATCAAATTCACACAAGAAATAACTATGAAATTGGCAAAGTACGTACAAACATAGGATGGAAACATACACGAACCTAGTGAGCATGGTTTTTCCATTAACATACAAACTATCGTCTTCGATCCATAATAATAGTAATGCTGCCATTCTTTCACCAAGACCTAGTTGTTTATGACATTAGCATAATATCATAATAAAACTTAACCTCCAAAAGGCAAAAAACCAAAAGCAAAACAAAAAGACCCTTCTCCTACTAGCTAGCTAACACCAACTTAAGTTAATTAAACACAGACAAAGGAAGCATACATCCTGTTGCATGCGACTCCGGTGCAGCTGCCGTCATCACAGCACCTTCACCGCCATCCACTAACCCATCATGAACCATCATAAAATCATGATGATGGTGGGGTTGATGATTACCATAGAGATACTCATGAGAGACGCCCCCGTTTATTACCAAATTAAGGTCAGCCCCAACCAAATACTGGTGCTGGGGTCGGTCATGCAGCGGCTTAGCATCGCCATCCAAAGCAGTGTGTTCAGGGTAATGTTCAAACTGAACATTGTGTGGTTGCTGCAACTGGTTTCCATTTGAGGTAGGGGGTCGTTTTCGCCTTTTCTTCTCATAGGCAATGCCCCGCGCCTTGGCCTGGCTATCCCTGACCTCTCTCAGATACAACCTGACGGCCCGAGCACCAAAGGGATTTGCCTCGGGCCGACCACCATCTTCTTCAAAGGCTGCCCGGAGGCGGCCTACAAGAGCGTCCAGACTGCCCCAGGCTTGCTTTAACGGGCACGGGCATGGACCTGGAGGAGTCGGGTGCCCGAAAAAGGGGCACCCAAGATTGTGCACTTTGGTTTTGCCAAATTGATCAAGGTACCTAAGAAATTCAAGAACGTGAGCCCCACTGCATCGGGAGAGCTCGAGAGGAGGCCGGTGGTTGCGGAGGTACTGGCGAAACGTGTTCCAGTCACGACGCTTTTGGGACTCGTATCGACTCGGTCGAGGACCTGGGCTGTCAGAATTGTTTGAAGATGACATGGTTTGAACTTTCAACTTTCAATATTCCTGTTTTCTTTTTTCCTCCTGATTCTCCGAAAATTGAATTACTTGTGGTGAACTACTACTTTGTTATAGTGAGGACTTGAACTCTGTCCTGTCAATTAAATAGAGAATTATGAATTTCAGCTCATCATCGATCAGACTATATCCAAAGAGAGATGCAAATTGCAAAGTCGACTTTACCAAATAGCAAAACAAAGGAGAAATTAGGGTTTTCTACGATATATATTTATTTTCTATACATATGAAATAATAGGTGATAAGGATGAAAATAGCCAAAGGCAGGGAGACGTTTTTATTTCCCTTGAAAATGATGGAAAATTAAAAATTAATTTATTTATAAACCAAGAACTAGAAGAGAGGAAAAGTTTCACTGTTTCAGTACCTAAAAAATAAATGAGGCCGTTTGTTTGAAGACAGACAGAATATCTGAAGAAGACAAAAGTTTGGATGCTGATGGAATTTGCTTAATTGAGTTAAAGGCTTGAGCGAGGCATCAAAATAAGAAATAGTAAATGGAGAAGGTCAAAGGAGATCGCCTAGAAGTCTAGAACCATCACAAAATAGAAACAGAATGCATGTTCTTAAATTCAGAAAGAGAGAAATTTAAGGGGAGAGACAAAATTAACTTTTATTGGAAGGGGAGAGAAAATGGCAAAGCAAAGTTCAATTATATAGAAAGAGAACTAGAGAAGACAAGTATGGAAGGGTGAGGGGAAGAAAGAGAGAGAGAGAGAAAAAGAGAGGAGACAATAACAATAAAGGCTAGGTAGGTGCAATAGGGTTTTCATGTGAAGAAAAAGAAAGCTTTCAATTAAGGCATCATTATATCTACTCCATGTCTGATATACTCATATTTCAGCGCTTGAAATTTAACAAAAAAGTGGAAAGATCCAAAATTATATAATTAAGATGTCAGAGAGAGAGAGAGATAGAGAGAGAGAGAGAGAGAGAGAGAGAGAGAGGAGATTACCAGGGACTTGGTAATTTGGTAGGGGTAAGCCGGGGAAGAAGGGCACTTTATGGAGTTGAGTTATGGAAGTAGGGCTGAAACTAAATGGTAAAGGTTGCAGGATCAAGGAGAGGGGAAGCTACTCGGGGAAGGAGAATATAAGACTTGCTTGTGTGCAATAATTAATGCACCATGCTTTGCTGCCCTGGTCTACAATTGAATATATAGACTCTACTATTAAAAATTTGGTGTTTGGATTTGGGAGACACGTTAAAACTTATCGTTAACGATTTAATATAAAATTTATTGTTTTATTATGAAGCTAACACCAGTCTCATACAATAAGGAATAAGGAACCATAACACCTGTCTCATACATGATTATGGTTCTTATTTTGTGTTCTTTATTCTTACATTATGGTTTTGTTAGTATAGGAATAAGGACTCAAATTTTTTATTTTTGTGTCGTTTGAATTGCACAAGAATAAAAATAAGCATCCATACCGAAATTTTTTATTCTTATTCTTTATTTCATGCTCATTTAAACACATCGGTAGACGGTTGTGTATTGCTCGGGGAGACTTTAGGTTGTTAAGCCTGACAACTTTAAAATTTCATATCACTGTTATTAATATTATTGAGTCATGGAATTCACCGTAATGTCAAAACACGTACGTCCATGCCTTTAACTTATATATGTACGTATATATTAAATACTTCAAATATTAGAACTTTGAGGTCTAGTTTTAGTTTAATATACTTCAATTAATATTATGTCAATTATGTAGTCATATTATATATATATTTCCAAATACATATCGTATTATATATACAAATACTTGGAAATACATATTTTAAATGATTGTCTTTTATAAATAAATAGAAGAAATTACCATATTGTTTGATTTATAAACTTATCATATCGTTTACGTTGCATTAAAAAAGTTCTTGAGTTTAAATTATATTGTTTGACATTTTTCTTTTTTTTTTAGTGATGCACGAGGTCCCATATATTTTGATGCTCATAGTTAGGAACATGTCTCTAGTATTTTTTATTCCCACCGGACATAAAAAACATAGAGTCAACTGTGGTTTTGGCTCTTTGTACTGATCAATTGATTGATTAATTATAATTAAAAAGCCCATCGATCGGCAAAAAAAATTAATAAAACAAGAATGCATAAGTGGTAATTAACAAGTGACATTTAACTTGTTACTTAAAAACCAATGAAAAATGTAAGTTTAATTTGTAGATTTAGGTCATGTACTATAAATGACATGGTTATGGTTCTTATCTTGTGTTAAATAATATTAATAATTGCATTCAGTCATACACGCTTATTGAAGATCTATACATCCATTTTTATTTAATGGTTAGACCGAATTCACCTATTGCACTACTTGAAATAAAGAGAGAGAGAGAGGAGGAGAAGACAAGGGGCATGGGACCCACAAAGTAGACAGCCACCTCGTGGGTGTGATGGTAACCTGATGATTCTCTTTCCTTTGCACAAAAGGTTCTTTCAAGGGAGGGTCTTGCTCTTTCAACTTGCCATTCTTTTACTGCTCTCTCTTTCAGTTTTTCTTCTTTCTAAAAATCAGGAAAAAAAAAATGATTTTTGTTTTTCTATATGGCTACTAGCTACCAAAAGACAGAACTACAGACTACAGTTCCTAGTTTCCTCGCCATTTGTGGAGAAAAATTTCTGCTTAAATGCGCACTTACTGTGTTTGAACAATACATCTCGGACAAAGTTCTGTATCTCACTGTACTTTTCTATTCAAATTTTATGGACAGCCGGAAAAAAAACACATATAAAGTACTCAATTACAAAACCGATAATCTGACTAGCTATATTAACTGATCAAAAAGTGACATGTACACTAGTGGTCGAGGAAAGATGCCCCAGATCGTTTTTTTTTTTTTACCAGGTAGTGGTAGGTATATACTCGGATAAATTTCCCTCTTCCTTTTTTGAAGGTCTAATCGGATAGTTGAAAACTTGAAATCAATATACATGCTTTATTTTGAGTATACTTTTCTACAAATGAAACCTGAAAGAGACGAGGATGCACTTTTAATTAATTACTATAGTACTTCTGTGAATTTTTTAACCTTGTTCTTATATATATAGGTATATGAAAAATTTACATCAATGTTATGAAAATTTATTGTATGCCTGTAGTCAAGAAAATGACTTCTTATAATGTTTCTACGGGCGAGAGTGATAAAATAAAATAAATTAAAAGAGTTAACAATATTTGTGGCTTGACGATCAATTATATATCTATATTTATCTTATCAATTTTTTTATAATATTAAGTAATTATATATACTGACTAAAATTTCAACATCAATAGCAAAGCTTTCAAAAATATTCAGCGGTATGTAATATATAGCGGGATGTCATTTAACAGTGATCCTAGAGAGATATTTCGAGAATTATCATATCATGGTGCAATTTTAAAATTTGCTAAAAGGAGCATAATTGTGGAAAGTGTTATACCACTTTAATCGTGTTTGGCATCCATGATATGAATAGTAATTAAAAAAATGTCCCTCTTCTCATTTTTCTCTATTGTCGTTCTTCACATTTTGTTCCTCAATAAACAAGATATTTTGCCAAACATAACAGTTAACAATACTACTTGATGTGATGAATGAACACTCTTCTATTATTAATTAACATATCCATGAAAAAAAAATAAGAAAGCAAAGCAGAGAAAAAAAAAAAAAAGGAACCATCTCCTCTACAGCCGTTTTTACGGCTGCAAATTGCTGTTGTTGAAAATTTTACCAATATTTTAAAATTTTAAAATTCAAATGTTAAATTCAAACCATTGATCTTGTTCAATTTAACGAGCGATACGTTTTTATAAAAATTTTATAAATTTTGGAGTTAATTTGATACTCGATTAAGTTGTCAACATATGAATGAGTCTAGTTAAACACGATTAAACTTAAAGCATGTAATCTATTTATAAATTACATGTATCATCACCCTTTGGTGGAGAAAGCATTCACTCCATTGTCTCTTTTGGCGAGGTATCACCTAAGGCTCCGTTTGGATAGGTGTGGGAAGAAGGGAAGAAAGGAAGAAGTGGGAAGATGTATTGGGAAGTGTGTAACTTTGTGAAGAGTTTGGATTGTTTATAATTTTTTTCTTTCATTCTTTCTTCTTCCTACTTCTTCTCAACGTATCCAAACGGAGGCTAAATGACACCCTATATTATTTATATATTATAAGATAGGTATCTTTCTATTGCATCATTTAGGTCCATCCACGCATATATTATATGTAAGATATCTCTTCTCTATATGATTTCATTATTCATCTTAAATCTTAATTATTACAATTCTACTGACCATAATAATCAGCTCTTGGTCTAGTAGTAAAAAGCAATGCACCTTGAGTGAAAGGTTGCAAGTTCAAAACCCGACGAGAGTCTTTTATAGATATTTAATTTAAAAATAAGTTGGATAACTTAGACCCAATTTATTAAAAAATAAAATTTCTACTGACCACTTTATCATTATTATTTTGTGTTATATGGTTTTCATATCACAAATTTATACATATATAATAACGCTACTAAATAATATACTCAGAGCATTAAAATATTGACTTGCGGATAACGTCCCTAATAATTTTGCATTAATCAGTTGTTTTTTTTTATAAGGTTGGATGGCGAGATGACAATACCAATAATTATGTTGATAAATTAAGAGAATTACAGTGATGAAATTTGGAATACAGAAAGTGCGGAAACTAAGCTAGACAAATAGCAGACAATAAAACAAGTAAAAGAAACAATTAATAAAACGTCCTAGGAAAAAAACATAATTGTTGTTCAATCACTTATTCATGTAGTAATTACCTTGCGGCCTCCAATTTTTTTAATAATGATAAATTTTATGGGAAAAAATAACAAAGGATATACAAGTTTTATTGTTATCTCACTTCATGCCATTGACATCTTAAGCGCACTACAGAGTACAGACTAGAGAGTAACCTGATTTAGACGAGAGCTCGACAGTACTACGTTGTACAGTGTTGTAGAGGATCTGGTGTGTCCGGGCTGCATCCCAATCCTGACCCAATCACCCAATAAGTAAAAAGAAGAAATACATGAATCTGGACGTTGCGGAGACAGACTGAACATAAGCATTCTGACACGTGGGGCCCACACACAAAAAAAAAAAACTCTGGGCAGGGGCAGGAGCCGAAATTCTTGATGCATACATGCACAATGGAACGTGCAATTTAAGTAAGGAACGAAAAAGTGGTGGTCCTGGATTTTGTTAGCATGCACACACAGAGACACGACACGCGCAAGTGTTCAGTACAAGTGTAATAAAAACCTAGTTAAATACTTGAACGAAAAGAAAAACGAGGTCTTATTGAACTCATACATGACCAACATCCGTGTTGAGGAAATAAACTTCTAAAAACAAATGTATTTTATTTTTATATATATATCGTAGCAGATTTAACATATGTTTTTTCAACACTACCCAAAATGAATTACAAATCTAATAATTAGTGCTGGAACTCCTAATCCCATGCAGCAATATATAGTGGCGATTGCCTACCTTCAGTGACAAGTCAAAAAATAACTGGAAATATACTTTGCAATATTATTTCGATACTTAACATAATTAAATGAATTATAAGTTCCTTCACAATTTATAAAATTTGTACTTGGGACAACCATCAGATCGTCTTCTTTTCATTTTTAATATTCTAACTATTGTGGTGCTATCAGTTCAACATCTTCATGTTAGAGATATGTCCTAGAAGCCAATCATATTTGGCTACTTCTATAGTTTTATGTCAGTGATGATTTTATATCATTTGTTCCTTGATTTATGTGTTGACAGTTCGTTCAGGTTGAGGATCTGAATTATAGATCACTGTGTTTCATTTAGTAGTAAATGACAACAATAAATCTAAAGCGTCCATAATCTTGATAATTAATAAGGAACATTAATTATCAATAAGATTAGTATGCAAGTTAAGTGATGATTAAGTTCTATAAATCATAGGTTAAGAGTAACCAACTTAATTGCATATGTTTATGTTAATTGAACATAGTACAGGACACGACCCAACGAAATAAATATATGGATTGTGTTATGTGTCATTATTTATTTCGTTATGATTTTGATTCTAAGTTTGAGATATTTATCTTTTCCACATGAGGATAGGTTCAATAAATATCGTCTACCGCTGATTCCCGATAAGGGCTGCTATACGGACGTTATTTATGTTCTCTTGAATTGTGCGGGGAAAAGCTAAATAATCAAGAAAACCGTATGTCCCTCATTAATTCACTTAGTGAGTTACGATATCTATTTGGGCCCCTTGATGGAGATAGATTGTTTGCTAGCAACTGATACAATTATCTCTAGAATCAAGAAACGTATAATCTGCAAGAATGACACATTCCTATCTTGGATTATACGATGATATCGTGAGACATAGGAATCAAAATAGAGAAATACTTTTATTCTCTTATGCAGGATTTAAATACTGTAGCAGTACATTATTTATGCGAATTGGGAATCATAACGTGTTGCTAGATACCGCTTATGATTATTGGAATTAAATAGCGATTTAATCCCATGTCCAACTTAGCATAAATCCTCAAAGGGTCACACAGATCGAAATATAACCAAACAATGCATTAATCATTTATTTGCATCAGTGTGCTTTTGCGAAAATATGATTAGTTGATTAATTGATTATATGTCGATATAATTAATTAATTCAAACGGATCATATCGAAATGATTTAAATGCATAAGATAATCTCATGGTAATTATTAATTAGTTAATAATTATTCAACACAATACAATTTAATATAAATAGTTATATTAAATTAATGGGCCGATATTTATTATAGAATAAATAGCCCAAATGAAGAGCATTAAATAGTGGATTGAATGGGTTGATTTAATAATCAATTTGGAGAGCTTGCAAAGCCCATTAGGGCCCATATATGGCCGGCCACAAGAGGGGTGGTAGGTAGGTGGCATGATGGTAAATAAAGGAAACTTATTGCTAGGGTTTGAGCATTATAAAAGGACCCTTGTGGAGGCTCCTTGCTCCGCTCTCTCTCTTCCCTTTTCTAGGCCGCCACCCTCCCCTTCTCTTCCCTCTCTTGGCCGCCACTTCTCTCCCCTCTCATCCACCTTAGCTCATGTGTTGAGCACCATCATCTCTCCACTTAATTAAAGAGAATTAAGAAGGCGAGAACGCTTGGGATTAGTCTAGACCTTGTAGCTTCTAGCAAAGCTTGTAGGTCTTGGTTAATTTCGTGGTGGACTCGAGGACGAGCTTGGCACGAAGGAGGAGCTAGACGCGAGCACCACCTACAACCTAGCCGGTTCGAGCCTCTTGATTACTATATCAAGAGAGGTAAAATCTTGAACCTTCTCTTTGTGTGAATGGCTAAGTGCTAGATCTTGTTTTGCATGGTTGTTTGTGAATAATTAAGAATAATTAACCATAAAATTGAAAATTATGCACTCAACTAACACTTCATACGCAACAAGTAAAAAATAAAAATGACCAACTCAGATTAATTTCTCTTTCATTTAACTAATCAGAAATAATAAAATCGGTTTGGTATGTTTTAAATATTTTAATCAAAGTATATTTTTTGAAGGAAAAAAATTAGCAATTCTGACGAATTAGGAAGAAAACTATAAATAATAAACATTTTTTCCAAGACCTTCTTAAAAAAATTTCTATATCAAAATATATTTGCGTTCAAAACTAATAAAAATACCACAAATAAAGATTCTATAATTTTCCATCTAATAGTTGAAAATATCAATTTCAAGCCGAATGAACAATGGCAAAAAACCTTTTGTTAAGGAAAAGTTTTATTACACAAGTGAAGGTTGCGGTTTTCCAAGGAATTGACTCAGTTTAAAATTGAAAACGATTAAACGAGCACATAAATAGAAAGAAATAGAAGATGCAACAAAAGTTCTTAATTAATTAGGCGTATGGACCCGCAGAGAAAACAATGAGTTGGATATTGGACTCTATAGTCCTTGTGGACCTTGTGATTTTGACAGCCCATTTGTTCTCTTTCTAGTTCCGCAACCCAGAGAAATATTTCACTCTGTCGTTTTCTTTTAATAATAATGCATCTGAAAACTAGATCAATCCAGCTCATATTAATCAGAAATATTGGGAGTCCTGATAACACAATCATGCAATTTTGTAAACTGTTTGCATACACCAGAAACATTCAGTAGGTAATTTTTTAAAATGTGATGGTATAAGTAGACCCTTTTTCTCTGTTATTTTACATGTTGGGTCCTAGCTCCATGGGCAACAGAACAATGCACTGACTTTATTAATTCAAAAATTTTTAGCCTTAATTTATTTATTTTTTTGGTATCATTTTTTTAGCCTTAATTTAAGGAGGAAAAGTTAGAAGCTACAAAAAAAGAAAAAATGATTATGGGCTTCTTCCACTTCTGGACCAAGGTAAGCATCTATGGGTCAAACAAAAAACCTGAAAGCCCATAAAAAACAGTACTAGTGCAGTACCAAAAGCAACCCAAACGATGCTCTTCCATAAACTAAGCACCTCATGTCTGGCAAGCAATTTTCTCAAAATAACACTCCACCTACTGTTGTAGTACTTGTTCATTTCCTCTATCACACAGTCTATTTGCGGAACCCTTGTCAGCCTGATAGACCGTGTCATCCCGTTCCACATCTCGGCAACATCTCTGTCGCTTTTTAAGTAGTTTAAAACTACTCCAGTCTTTCTGAGTAATCTTGCATCCTCTTCAGTGTCTATGATTCCGTTCATAAATTCGATATACCGAGAGAATACTAGTGGTCTAGATCCAAATGATGCTTCGTATGCAACCAAGTTTCTCAAAACAACTTCACTTTCTATATTGAGCCGTATTACCGGCAGATGGAGTGATGCTGTTTTCATGCAAAAATAGACTGTTGATATACCGCCATTAGTGGAACAAATTTTTATACCAGCTGAGATAAGTTCGGTAACTGACGGAATCAAAATCTCTTCGAGCAATGGTTCATCGTGTTTTTCACTGTCTTGTTCATTTTCTCCTCATAAACGTTGCTCTGCGGGATTAAGGATAATCGAAAATATAGGTATGTTTGTCATTATTCGAAGCGGGATCCTTACAAGAAATTTTGTTATCAATGACACGAGGGTTTTTATGCGGTCGGAAATGAAAATTTTTGTCGAACTCACAAAAGTTTGTACATAAGTTGGGCTTAGGTTGTCTGGCTCAGCACGTTCATATCCCTTCAAAGGGTCACAGGTCTCTTCTTCATAAGTGGGAACTACATTACCATATAGAAAATCTAACAAATGTGGGTGTTTCATTATGTCGGTATGCATAATTTGTACCTTTTCGAAAGGAGAGATCTCTTTGAAAAATCCATAAAGCATAGCAGTTACTGTTTCTTCTAATTGGCTTTGGATTTCTGCTATCTTTAGGAGTAAAAAAAGCGGGATTTGGTTTTCGAGCATAATTATGTCACGGATTATGATACTATGTGTGGTCGTCCTATGTTTGCTGTCAACTAACAAATGTATCATCCTAGATGGGATTCTTTGTATTGATTTCTTGTTGGTCTTAGCAAATCGTTGGAGAAACTCGAAAAGGAACGATGCATCAATTGCCATCATCCAGGCTAGAGTTTGCCCTGTTAAATTTAAGTGCCTGGACAAAGAAAAATAATAAATGATTTGAATATATGTGTTTGTATATGAATATAGCTTATATTTAAAATTCTCTTTCGGTACATATCTATAAATATTGGATTATTATTCCTAGTTGCAATAGTAATTGTGGAAATAGTTAACAAAATCAACCGCTGACTTTTAACCAAGATGAATTTAAGGTGGAGACAGTTTTGAAGAAAGAAAGCAAAAAATGGAAAAGAGCCCCTATAGTTTGTCTTATCCAATACAGTTGATAATGTATGAATATTAGATTTACATATATGAAATTTTCATCAAGATATTTCACTTCGACAGGCTTTGTGCCGTGCTTAACTATGAACATTTTATGAGCAATTATACAGAACACTCAAAACTGTTCCTGTACCTGTGATAGTGAGCTCTTATATGATATTCCAGATTCTCAAACAAGCTAACAAGATCTTGAAATTTCATCAATTCACGCAGACGATTTTGCACACTTTTAGCTGATGCAATTTTATATCGCTGCATGTGTTGCAACTCTTCCCGGAAATGGTGGTAGGGACCAAGAGAAAGAATTTGAGGCACATAAAGCTCTGGTTTAATGGTTAGCAGAGGTTTTGGTACTTCAAAGATGGAGACTGGTTGGTCAAGTGCAATTTCTGATTCTTCGTCCATTATTTGACAGATTGTAATGATCCATTGGTTTGAGTCTGAAACAAGGTGGTGATGTGGAAGCATTGTGTCTGACAGAGAGCAAGAAAGGGCCAGAGAGGAGTAATCAAGACCTAAAAATAAAGTTTTGTTGCAACTCATATAGGAGTTGCAATATAGAAGGTTGAAGTTGGGAGAGTTTTCTTAACTTAATTATAATCTATTAACAAGGTTTTTCTAAACATGACTTAATGTGGTATTAAAAAGAACTAGCAGTTACAGAAAATTTTATCAGTTAGATCTTATTAAAATTTGGGTTTTTATTCTTCCTTTCTGGTTCCCAACAGGGGGGGGGGGGGTGTGGGGGGCGGGATGATCTTTCCATGGGTGCATTATTTCTCGTTATATGCAAACAAATTTACATTTATGGGCCATGCTGTGTTGTTCTAACCAGGCCGGTTTTGATAACAAGAAATCGGACAAAGGTTAAACGTAATTTCGATGATTTAATTGGGATAGTTTGAAAACCCGACCCAAATTAATGCAGGCATGCAGCCCATTTGACTTGAATTTCACTGCATTATCAATTGGAAATTGATTATTTTCATCTGCAGTTTTGTGATCGCTTATTATCGCTTGAACAAAATGAACACATAAAACAGACAAGATGAACATATAAATAATCAAAGTGAATATATACAAACAAATAAGTTCGATAAAAATAAATTGAATATGCAATTATGCATATAAAAAATTTGAACAAGGATGGCAAAAATTATTTTTTTGTAAGAAGTTATTTTGATCATCTATATGTGCACCTTGTCAATTTTATGTGTTTATTTTGTTTAAGCGATGGCAAAATTACATATGGTATATCATTTCTCCTACTGTTTATATTTTGAATTATTAGTGCAATAGTTCGAAAGTAAAATTTTTAATGCTTAAAACGTCTGGTATTGATATTTTAATAATAAACTTTGAATGTTCGGAAGATTTTTGTCAAAAATGACGAGTGAGACGGCACAAACGGGTGCCAACTAAAAAAATGAAAAGCGAGAGAATGAAAAACGTATAAAAAAGAAAAAGACACGTACGTTGAAAACGAAACAGATGAAGGATTGAGCGGAAGACAAATTATAAATGAAAAAAAAATCATCTGAATAATGAATACCCGCCTAAAAAGGAAAATTTCTTTTTATGGGAAATATATACAACTAATATATTTGTTTTCGAAACGTTCTTTATCTGCACCGCCCCCTATTCTTTATCTCCTTTCTGCTGCTTCTAGCTACCCACTGGGCAGCACGATCTAATGTGACTATCAGTGTGTGCACCAAAAGAATGGAAGTAAAAAATATTACTGAACTTGAACAAATTTAAACAATGAAACTAGAATAGTCTTGCATAGAAATGCGGTAATTTAACTCATGAAAGTTGATCCACAAATTAAGCTTCATGCTTAGTGTCACAGAAATTGAAATTAAGAAAGCTCCCTAAGCACATGAGATTAAACAAAAGGTGCTTTGATCTTTTAATCTATCGCCAGGTTAAAGTGCTTTGATCTTTTTGAGCTTTCACCAGGGTGAGTTGTACTTGCATTAGTGAACTAGTTTCAACACTAGAAACTTCAAGTCAAATGAGAAAATCATTTTTTTGTGACATCTGAAATATTTATATATGCTTAAGTAAATGTATGGACAAAGATAAAATACAGTCGTCTTTATAATTATCGTTAAATACAACAAAAAAAATTTGCTTCAGCTTTGTTTGTATGTCCTTTATGTTAATTGTTAAATGTGGCATTTATATTAAAATTATTGTTTGAGAGAATTATAGATCCATGAGGAGTCTGAAATCGGGTCTAGTCTAGAAATAGAGAAGGTTACAACAAATCAAGTTATATCTAACCTTAGGACAAAATCCACGACCAATTGAAGGCAGAGTTTTTGGCAGGAAGGATGTTTCTCTCGGCTCCGTTTGGAAGTGTGGGAAGAAGGGAAGAAGGGAAAAAGTGGGAATAAGTATTAGGAAGTGTGTAACTTCGTAAAGAGTTTGAATTGTTTATAATAAATTTATTTTCTTCTTTCCTTCTTCTCTTCTTTCCATACCTCATTCAAACGGAGCCTAAAAAATGCCTTGGCCTCTAAAACTGTTTCTTTAGGAAATAATCTAATTGTACCATTTTAACAATTTTATTGTTTTGCTAATTAATTAATGCATTATTCTCTTTTTTTGTCAAGCAATAAAATAAACATCAAGTTCCTCTATTTTATTTATCTTTATTTTTCCAGTAATTTACTTTACTTCCATTTTGTCAAATTATGACGAACAAAATCCATCCTCTTTTTAATTGAACATCCCCAGGCACGTAACATTATATTTTCAACCATGTTACGCCATCAATATTACCTCACTCCCTTGTTATTTTGCATGACAACAGTTAAACAATTAGATAACTAGGGAAGTAAAAAAAAAAAAAAAAAAAAGGCTGAAAGAATTGCCAACAGGTTATGAACGTATACTTGTTAATTTGCATGACAGCATGATGAAGGCTTAAAATCTAGGAATCAAATAAATTTGTAACATATAGCTAACCTCACTAATCGTTCAGAATATAGCTTTAGGGTCGAACCCAAGGGACAGATCTATGAATACCGGACTTGTCTTTTCTTAAAATCTAGATGAAAATATTTTATGGGATTTTGAGTAATTAAATAGTGCTTAAATTGTAAATGTTTTTGGTTATTTTTGGACTTGGAATAAAATGTTCAAACAAACTAAAGTAAAATATTAAAGTAAAGTCTTTTTGGGGTCTTAACAGAATTTAAGGCGCCTTAGGAATTGGATTTCATCTTTGTCTGGCTGTTAAATTAGAAACTCAAAATACTTTCGCATTTTAATTTCTCAATTTAACTACAGTTAACCCTCTGGTCAATTCGAACACAAATCTGTTCGATTCGAACAGTGCCCTGTTCAGTTCGACCAGAGGGCAAAGGTGCGTTGGGTTTGTCTACTATGTTTACTAATGTTTTGAGATAGGTTTAATTGGACGAACCTAGCTAACCTAAACCTCAGCCTTCGCTTGTTGGAACAGATTCTGGTTTGTTCACAATCTAACCTATTTAACTTGATTGGTTCACAACTTTTGGTATAGAATTCAATTCGTTAAACCAGTCTATCAGAGTTCTTAGGAGTATTTAGAAGTCTTTTGTACTAATCTTCTCGTCTCTAGTAGTGATCTCATGCACTTGGTGCTTCGCATGGCCAAAGCGGCGGGGGTTGGGGATTGGATACCACGTATAGTTCCGTGCGCAATGATCGAGTAGGTCTCGCCCTTGAGTTGCATCAAGCCGTTTGAATGCCCCACCTGAAAGTGAATCAATATTAATTTTGATATTGTCATATAGACCGCTATAAAAGTTTTTAATCAAAAGCCAGTCTTGAATGCCATGGTGTGGGCATGAGTTTTCAAGATCCCTAAATCGCTCCCAAGCATCCCTCATTGTTTCGTCATCTTTTTGGGCAAAGTTGTTCAATTCTCTCCTAATTGTATCAGACCTATCAGTTGAGAAATATCTCTCTAGAAAAACTTGTGCCATTTGATCCCAAGACCGAATTGAACCCTTTTTCAAAGTCTTATACCATTTGCGGGCACTATCTTTAAGGGTGAAATGAAACAGTAACAGCCTAATTGCTTGTTGAGAAACCCCATTAATTTTAATTAAACGTGTGCAATCAATGAAATTTTGTAAATGAGCATGAGGGTCCTCTTTGTCATCTCCGTAGAACGGAGTTTGTTGGACTAGTGAGACATGATTTGGAGAGATCAGCATGTTGTTGGCCGCGATGCCCGGAATCAACACGGGCCCGCCCACATCTTTGGCATTCGGGGCTCCGTATTCCCCAAGTGTCCTTTCGCGATCTCGGCCATCCTCATCATCAGAGTTGTGGACGCTAGCCTTGTCCTCTTGGGTCCAGCGGCGACGCTCGTCTTCTAATTCCCTTCGTTGTCCTGTGAGAGCGTCCCGCTCTGCTGCGAGTTGAGCCTCTCTTTGCTCGAGTTGGAGACGGAGGTTCTCCAGTTCTTGTGTGCGCTGGGCAATGGCCTCGGGAGTGAGTTGGTCGGCCATCGCAGTGTTTTCTTCTCTCTGCTCGGGGTGCTGGTCAGATCGAACAGAGTCCTGGTCGGTTCGAACAGGACTAAAGGAGGAGAATCTGGCTTCTTCGTTTATTCTTCGGAGAAAATCTTTGATCCTCGGAGGAGGGGACTTCTTCCTTTGTGTATTGCCTGCCAGTCCTGAAATTTAAGAGAGAAGAAAACGTACGTGTCAAAAGAAAAAGAAAACATCTAGTCTCTTAATACTAAGACAAGGATCCAATATCAACACCGTCCCCGGCAACGGCGCCAATTTGATGAAGGCTTAAAACCTAGGAATCAAATAAATTTGTAACCTATAGCTAACCTCACTAATCGTTCAGAATATAGCTTTAGGGTCGAACCCAAGGGACGGATCTATGAATACCGGACTTGTCTTTTCTTAAAATCTAGATGAAAATATTTTATGGGATTTTAAGTAATTAAATAGTGCTTAAATTGTAAATGTTTTTGGTTATTTTTGGACTTGGAATAAAATGTTCAAACAAACTAAAGTAAAATATTAAAGTAAAGTCTTTTTGGGGTCTTAACAGAATTTAAGGCGCCTTAGGAATTGGATTTCATCTTTGTCTGGCTGTTAAATTAGAAACTCAAAATACTTTCGCATTTTAATTTCTCAATTTAACTACAGTTAACCCTCTGGTCAATTCGAACACAAATCTGTTCGATTCGAACAGTGCCCTGTTCAGTTCGACCAGATCTCTGTTCGGTTCGACCAGAGGGCAAAGGTGCGTTGGGTTTGTCTACTATGTTTACTAATGTTTTGAGATAGGTTTAATTGGACGAACCTAGCTAACCTAAACCTCAGCCTTCGCTTGTTGGAACAGATTCTGGTTTGTTCACAATCTAACCTATTTAACTTGATTGGTTCACAACTTTTGGTATAGAATTCAATTCGTTAAACCAGTCTATCAGAGTTCTTAGGAGTATTTAGAAGTCTTTTGTACTAATCTTCTCGTCTCTAGTAGTGATCTCATGCACTTGGTGCTTCGCATGGCCAAAGCGGCGGGGGTTGGGGATTGGATACCACGTATAGTTCCGTGCGCAATGATCGAGTAGGTCTCGCCCTTGAGTTGCATCAAGCCGTTTGAATGCCCCACCTGAAAGTGAATCAATATTAATTTTGATATTGTCATATAGACCGCTATAAAAGTTTTTAATCAAAAGCCAGTCTTGAATGCCATGGTGTGGGCATGAGTTTTCAAGATCCCTAAATCGCTCCCAAGCATCCCTCATTGTTTCGTCATCTTTTTGGGCAAAGTTGTTCAATTCTCTCCTAATTGTATCAGACCTATCAGTTGAGAAATATCTCTCTAGAAAAACTTGTGCCATTTGATCCCAAGACCGAATTGAACCCTTTTTCAAAGTCTTATACCATTTGCGGGCACTATCTTTAAGGGTGAAATGAAACAGTAACAGCCTAATTGCTTGTTGAGAAACCCCATTAATTTTAATTAAACGTGTGCAATCAATGAAATTTTGTAAATGAGCATGAGGGTCCTCTTTGTCATCTCCGTAGAACGGAGTTTGTTGGACTAGTGAGACATGATTTGGAGAGATCAGCATGTTGTTGGCCGCGATGCCCGGAATCAACACGGGCCCGCCCACATCTTTGGCATTCGGGGCTCCGTATTCCCCAAGTGTCCTTTCGCGATCTCGGCCATCCTCATCATCAGAGTTGTGGACGCTAGCCTCGTCCTCTTGGGTCCAGCGGCGACGCTCGTCTTCTAATTCCCTTCGTTGTCCTGTGAGAGCGTCCCGCTCTGCTGCGAGTTGAGCCTCTCTTTGCTCGAGTTGGAGACGGAGGTTCTCCAGTTCTTGTGTGCGCTGGGCAATGGCCTCGGGAGTGAGTTGGTCGGCCATCGCAGTGTTTTCTTCTCTCTGCTCGGGGTGCTGGTCAGATCGAACAGAGTCCTGGTCGGTTCGAACAGGACTAAAGGAGGAGAATCTGGCTTCTTCGTTTATTCTTCGGAGAAAATCTTTGATCCTCGGAGGAGGGGACTTCTTCCTTTGTGTATTGCCTGCCAGTCCTGAAATTTAAGAGAGAAGAAAACGTACGTGTCAAAAGAAAAAGAAAAGATCTAGTCTCTTAATACTAAGACAAGGATCCAATATCAACACCGTCCCCGGCAACGGCGCCAATTTGATGAAGGCTTAAAACCTAGGAATCAAATAAATTTGTAACCTATAGCTAACCTCACTAATCGTTCAGAATATAGCTTTAGGGTCGAACCCAAGGGATGGATCTATGAATACCGGACTTGTCTTTTCTTAAAATCTAGATGAAAATATTTTATGGGATTTTGAGTAATTAAATAGTGCTTAAATTGTAAATGTTTTTGGTTATTTTTGGACTTGGAATAAAATGTTCAAACAAACTAACGTAAAATATTAAAGTAAAGTCTTTTTGGGGTCTTAACAGAATTTAAGGCGCCTTAGGAATTGGATTTCATCTTTGTCTGGCTGTTAAATTAGAAACTCAAAATACTTTCGCATTTTAATTTCTCAATTTAACTACAGTTAACCCTCTGGTCAATTCGAACACAAATCTGTTCGATTCGAACAGTGCCCTGTTCAGTTCGACCAGATCTCTGTTCGGTTCGACCAGAGGGCAAAGGTGTGTTGGGTTTGTCTACTATGTTTACTAATGTTTTGAGATAGGTTTAATTGGACGAACCTAGCTAACCTAAACCTCAGCCTTCGCTTGTTGGAACAGATTCTGGTTTGTTCACAATCTAACCTATTTAACTTGATTGGTTCACAACTTTTGGTATAGAATTCAATTCGTTAAACCAGTCTATCAGAGTTCTTAGGAGTATTTAGAAGTCTTTTGTACTAATCTAAAAGCCGCACTTTTGATGCAAACTAATCTCCCCTTTCGGTTCTAAGATTTACTCCAAATACTTAAATCAATTTAGACTTGCTATTCCTAACTTAGACTTACTAGATGCAGCTGTTCAACTAGAAGGTAATTAGAGAACTCAACAAGTAATTAACTCAAGCAACTAATTAATTCATAATAAACTAGGTCTCAAAACATAGCAATTCATAGCATATCAAACTAACTTCATCCAAACATAGAGTTACTCTCCTAATCCTAAGGCTATAAAAAGGTCTAGCCTAACATAGTATCAAAGCAAACAACAAGAGATAAACAACAATAAAGATACAAGCCCATCGAATCACAAGATAAAAACATAAAGAAATAAAACCAAATACTCCTTATGCTTTTGATCACGATCTTCAAGGCGATGGAGTGATGCTAGATGGAGATATCACGTGAAACACTGCTGCCGTCGTCACAAGGATGATGATTCCCAAGGAGAAGAGAGAAATTGACCCTTAGAAAAGTGGAAGATGGTGTTGAGAAGCGAATCCTCTTTTTCTTCAGGCCTCCAGGGTATATATAGATATCCCAGGACGCAAGGATGGAAGGCTAGGGCACCAGGGCGCAAGAAATTGCCATAACAATCAATTTCCATACAAGAAATACTACCATAAGTGATATGGCGGCAACCTGGTCGGATCGAACAGGTGTGCAGTCGAACCGAACAGGAGAGAGAGAAAGCAGCCACGCAAGCATGCCACTGTGAGGTCCAGTCGGATCGAACAGACAGGCAGTCGGATCGAACAGGAGAGAGAGATGTCGCCTGATAGCCATGAGTCTAGGTCGATTCGAACAGGAATCTGTTTGGGTCGACCAGAAGAGAGAATAAAGCCTCCAATGCTAGGAATGAGTCATCTAGCGTGCGTAATACGTCGGGAATCCATCTATACGCTCCAAAGTCATCAGAAATCATCAAAAACCTGTACATAGAAGAGAAGAAACGACGGCAGAACCAAATCCTGGAAAAACATAGCAATTTATCAAATAATTTATTGGTTTGAGTCTATTTTAAGTGCTAAGTACGGTCCAAATAACAATAAATATTGACTACGTCACAGCAATTAAACAATTAATTAGTCTTGCGTTTACTTTTGTTTAATATAAATTAACAATTTCTTTTGTTGTAATAGTGACACTGGCTTAGTTCATGTAACAGTCCGAAGTTAACAGGAGCAGTTTGGCAATCTTAATTCTAATTGGAATATTATAATAGTACTCTTTTCGGTTGGAATCATTAGCCAATACGTAGAATTTTAAGTACAACAACAACTTTTCCCGATATTCTAACATTATAAAATTAAATTATTTTTTAGTGGTATTTTATAAGTATAATATAAGAGATCCAATTTTTAATCTCCGGAAAAGAGCTAGAGTGCTAAATAATATTTCCTTTTTTTTAATCTTTTGGCGCAAAGATAGCACCATTCTTTGCAGTCTTTTAATAATTATATATTTAAAGAATTTTTTATCTTATACTATTTTTTTATATTGACAAAAATCTTAAAGGAGATTTAAAATACGAAAGAAAAAAAAGAGATCTAAAGTCTTTTGTCAAGCATCGATTAAACACACAAAGTCTAGCTGCTTGATGTCATGCATGCATTCATACAGTCAGTGATTAGTCAGTTCACTGACTGGATAAGCACTTGTTTGACAATAAAAAATGAGTAATCAAAATTCAGAACGATAGTTTTCTCAGGAGACCTTTTCTCCTTTAATTATTGTGCAAGAGATCTTTCGGTAAGAGTAGGGGTGAAAACGGGACGGATAATTTCCGCTCCGAATCGTATCCATATCCGTAAAATAGCGGATTCGGATAATACTATCCGTATCCGTTCGGATAATACTATCCGTATCCGTTCGGATACGGATGCGGATTTGGATTTTTTTAAACGGATATGGATACGGATATGGGAAGCAATATTAGTGCGGATATGGATGCGGATACGGATATTTATCCGTATCCGTATTTCTATACAAAACGGATATCCGTTTTGTATATGGTAATGAAGACTTTTTTAAAATAACATCATAATTGACATATAGGTATAACTATTTCAATTATATATATAGCATCATAATTGACGATTATTTTTTTTTACTATAAGATGATGCCAATTTTTCTATAAACTTGATTAAAGTTTGCTTTTTGTGATGTCTCAATATGTGCAAATAAGATGTTTTTTGTGGTTGTCTTTCTATATTTTTTTTTTGAGTTAATTCTATAGTAGTCATAAAAAAATAAACATTACACTCTTCAGTTTGAATATTGTCTTTTGTTTAATAAAATAAATTGAGCAAAGTATTATCCGTATCCGACAAAATATATCCGTATTCGTATCCATATCCGACAATATCCGAATCGTATTCGTATCCGTTTAACATCCGCGTCGTATCCGTATCCGAACATATCCGTATTCGTATCCGAATCTGAAAAAAAAATATGGATACGAATTTGGTATGACCACTATCCGCTCCGTATCCGCCCCGTTTTCACCCCTAGGTAAGAGGGGCCATATTTAGCTATCACTCTCGTTATGTTTTTGTTTCAAGTTTGGTTGCCTAATGCACCTTATTGATTCTTAGTCAAGAAGGAAACTAATGATTGTACTAACACTTTTTGTGGAATGAAATGTTAGTCAGCCCAATTAGCTTTGCTGTTTCATTATAACGGGATGAAGTGGCAACCGATTTTAAAGTTCCTAAATATATACCCTTGGTTTGGATGGGATCAAGAATTTTGTAATTTTTTTTCACACATTATATACTTATAAACAATAACAGAGTAGCTTAGTTTAATCACCATTTCAAAAGAAGATTTAAACTTGAGATTATACTTAATAAATGAAAAATTAATAATCCTTTTGGTATTTTTGGGGATGACTTCCAAAAACAAATGATATTAAAAAATTTTCGATGCAACAAATACAAATTTTGTGTATGTCTGTGGGGGCATAAGTTAAAAAAATATATGACCCTTTCATTCCACTTGAAAAATAAATTATAAAAAAGACAAAAATTGGGTGTATGGCACTTTCACTCTGTCTGTTAGTCTTACGAGAGCGATTATTTCACTCTCGTGACGGAGGAGCCATCGATCCATTAGTCGGGGTGTGACAATGTCACTATAAATGAATGACATTTAATTTTCACATGTAAAAGTGGTGTGAAAAATACGTACAAGTGTGACTGTCACGTGTTTATTTTTAATTTTATTTTTCACCCAAAACTGAAGTGACGTCAACTTAAATAGAGTCAGAATAAAAAATAAAATTGAAACTGAATCTTTATTCATTTATGCAGAAATTCATTACATAATATATTGAATAAATTGAATAACTGAATAAACTAAATTCATTATCTAATCTAGCACTCCTACCGATAAAAAATCCCACTAAATCCTAAAATCCTCAATTTAAATTATACTCATACTAGTCACAAATTTCAAAAACTGCCTGCGTATTAGTGCCTTAGTGAGTGGATCTGCTATCATTGAGTTTGTTCTAATATGCTCGATTGATAATTCATCATTCTGAACTCTTTGCAGTTGAGTTATTGTCACAGAAAATTTTTAGTGGAGCCTTAATAGAGTTCACCACACTCGTCCAGTGACAAAATTTCGTAGCCACAACCCAAACAATGATGCCTCATAAAATGCCACGTATTATGATGCCATGGTGGAAGATGCCACTAGAGATTGTTTGACATTCTTCCATGAAATAACTCCACTTGCCATGATAAAGATGATCAAAATCAAATCAGAATATCCTATGACCTCCAGTCCAAAGCCTTTGGTTCTCTGAAGATATCTCAAAACTTGCTTGGCAATCTTAATTAATATGCCGAACACCTGGATTATGTAAATACCTACCTAGCATACATGTAATGAAAATAATATGTAGACATGTACACACTTGCAGCATACATTATGCTTTTAACAATGGAGGCATACTTATTGTCCTTTACTTGCTTCTTTTTCAATTGTGTTTTGAGACATTGTTCGAGACTGCACTTGCCAACTTTAGCCACAGGGGTCTCTGATGGTTTGCATTTTCCCATATCGTATCGCTTAAATACTTAATTGATATAGGCCTTTTTGTGATAGGCCTAGAATACATTGAAAACGATCTTTAAGTATTTTAAGCCCCAACACGTATGATGCACCAAGATATCGAAAAAACCTATATATCCGGAATGAGGAATGAACAATACCGGGCTATGTATTTTCTGACGCTCCTATGTGGAGGTAATATGACGCTGGTCAATTTAGCCCATACAATAGTGTATTATGAACCGTTGTATGAAAGGTTGTATGAAGGTGAACTCACATGGATCTATGAGGGAGAAAATGTCTTCTTCTGTTGGTTTTTTGTGCACTCAGTGCATTCATCCTTAGCAAGACCATATCTTTCCTTAGTGTGAGACGGGGACCATGTATCTCTTGGTCTATGAAATTTGTATGCTATTGGTCCATGTGCATGTAGGCTTAATTCACTCGGATTTACTGTGTCCAATTATTTTGTTTGCAATTGAATGACTGTAAGTCGATTTTTATAGTTATTATGATTCGTTATAGGTTAGGTTGCATAGGAGTGGGTTCACAATCATTTAAATTTCTTTCTATATGCTCTTGTTCTACGGCTCACCGGTGAATCAATTGATATACGTCCTATTATGTTTCCATTTTTGTGGAGGTCCATCCTGATTTGATTTCGCTAACAAATGATGCGCCCTCCTTTTTCAAATTATTATGCAGATGTTCATACACATTTACCTTTTTGCCTCTTCTAATTAAATTGGATTCCTTGCCTCACACCAGTACACCACTCTTATTGTAGTAATTAAAAAACAGTTCAAATGTTTTAATTTGCTTAAGTTTATTGTCGTATGTAATAATTTATCCTTGTACAATTGTATTCTAAAAATACTAGGACAATGTTAACAAATAAATCACATAAAGTGATGATAGACTTGAAGTGTGGCATAACATTTTATTTACTGCAATCTTGACTGGTAGACAATCCAATTTCAAGTTGCGGAGCCGCAACTGAAAGATTTAGTTTCATTTCAAAATTTCTAAAGAGAAATTTCTTAATTTTATGCAACATATCCTTATCGTTTGTGGCAAGTAGCATATTATCAACATACAAAATCAAGAAAGAGTATTTACTCTCACTGAACTTATGATATATACAATCATCCATTGGGTTAGCCTCGAAACAAAATGAGAGAATCACTCTAAGGGTGTGCTCCAGAAATTGGAATAAAAGGAAAATGGAAAGAATGGTATAGAAAGGAAGAGGAAGCTCGGTACATCCCAAATTTGGGGGTGGACCAAGTTTCCATTTTCTTCATTCTTTTCTACAGACTTTCTCCAAGTTCTCCCCAGTTCACCTTGGTTTTCCTTAAAAATTTGTTATTTTGGAGCAGGTTAACACTACTGGACAGTGATCGGTCAGTTCACCCTCTCCCCATTTTCCTTGGCTACCCTTTTCTGGAGCAGAGCCTAATGAAATTTGTAATATCACCATTGAGATGCTTGTTTGAGCCCAAATAAAATTTTTAAGTTTGCAAATCATTTATATTTTTTTGGATCATCCGATACAAAGTGGTTAGACAATAAATTTTTTTAAGGGCCTAGGATTTCTAGAGTTTAGTCAATATATTTGAGCCAAAAACTTCTTAGGTGGTTAGATAGAGCGCCAAGTGGTAACCAGTCAAGCAAACTGGAAGTGAAGGGAATTTCAATTAAAATTGTTGTAATCTTTTCTCTTTTCTTATGTACTTCTTAATTAAAGATACCTTATGTTGTTTTGACATGAATTAAGTAGGCTATATTAGTCAATTAAAAGCTATAGTTGTGAATTTTTACTTATTGATGGATTACTTAGTTTATTTGATATTTTGTGCTTTTATTTCTTGTGATTTACTTGCTTAAATTGTTTTTTAGATTAACTTTAGTAAAAGTCGGTGCTCACCTGTCAAGAAAATATTGTGCTTGGGTGCTTCATAGGTAGTTGAGACCCAACAAAACTTGGGTTTTTCATTAGTTACGTACCAAGTTAGACAGCTAAAATCTGATACTTTAGACCAAGATAAAAAAAATCATACCTGGTGAAGTCTTTTTCCAAATAGCAGGAATTTAGATTGGATAGATTTTGAATTAACACTTTAGCAGGAATTTAGTCAATCGATTTGTTTAGATCTTGGAAATTGAATATCCATTCTTATGGTTCGATTCCAACCATTTTAATGTAAATTGTGTGCTTGCTGTTGAAAATATATAGAATTGTGTACTGAGTACTAGAGTCACATCACTCGCTATATATTAGTAATAATTTCCTTTGACATTGCTGGTTTAAAGCAGGTATAAAATTTCTAGTTCCCAATAATCTATTATTAGTGGATGCAAATAAAAAGAGTTTCTGGTAACAATTTCGAAGGAGGCGGTAGTTATTTCTACTTGTATCCCGTGATAAAATTGATTAATATTCATCTTTAGAATTTCATTTTTCTGTTAAGAAGTTAAAAATCGCAGATAAAATTAAAATAAAATTTAATATTATGTTCCATAATGATTAATTTTACGACCACACTTTTATGTGTGAGTTAACTTTATCAATTTAGAAAATTCATGATAAGTATTCAAAACTACTGAAAAAAAGTAAACTAGAAAACGAAAGATAAAAAAAAAATGAAAAATAAACATTGTAAGATGCGATGCCCATTCTACTATATATAAATAAGAAATCCATTACCATATAAACTGACCCGCATATTTATCCGAAGCCTAGACTCTTCGAATTTGTTTAATCCATAACTAAATCACCAACAACAGAAATTAAAAAAACACAAAGCAAAACAAAACAAAATAAAAATTTATGAAAAACCAAGGGAGGTGAAGTCAAAGTCTCCGCTGCTCTCTCACCACTTGTCTCTTTGTTTGCGCTGCGCCTCCTCTCCTCAATTATGTTCTCTTCCTCCCTCTTTTCTCATATTAATTTTCGCACCGAAAAATATAACAGAATTGTTTTTAGTTTTCTTATCCACCCAATTAGGTTATCAAATTTTGTTTTAGGAGCTTGAACAAAAAAAATCGACTCGACCTTTTTCTTTCGCCTTCGATTCTCGTTTCGAGAAGAACCAAAGTGGGAACCCTAACCCTTGTTTCGGATAAGGGGTTTGTTTAATCGGATTTATCTCTCAGTTCGTTTTGTAAGGAATCAATCATGGCGGCGCTCGACGGAGATGGGGATTTAGGTTTGTGTATTGCATATCGTCTTTTTCTTTTATTTCGTTTTTGTTAGATCTGATTTGTTAGGTTGTTGGGTTAATTTTAGTTTATATGCAAATTATATATTGTTCGTCTATATATGGATTCGTGAAGATAAGATTGTTTGGACGTACAACTTGCTGAATAAGTAGGGATTTGTTGGTGAATTTATTTGCAGAATTCTTCTCAAATGTTTTTCCCTGAACTATGGAGTTCTATTTTTCTGATTAATGTAGCATTTGAGGTTTGAATTTAGTACTTTCACTTCACTGAGTTGGTCTATGTAATATTGAAACTTTTGCAATTTGTAAACTTTCGTTTGACTATGAATTTTCTTCAGAAGTATCACTTTATCTATTTCTTATTTACTGAATTGGGTCACAAATTTATCGTACCTGCTAGCTTTTGTCACTTGTTATTCTATCTTAATTGAAAGTTTTTCTCACTATTGTGCTTTCCCTGCTTTGTCTTTTCCCTTTGTTTAGGAACCCGCTTCGATGCATCTCAATATGCATTTTTCGGGAATGATGTCGTGGAAGAAGTAGAATTAGGTGGCTTAGAAGATGAAGAAGATAAAAGTAGCAACATTGGGTTATTGGGAATAGATGAAGAATTCCAGCAATCTTATTCTGGGGATAAATTTGAGGTTTGTTTATGATTATTTTTTCCTTCTTGTATTTGCATATATCTTTTAGAAGTTTCCTCTGACGAGAAATTAGCTCGGAAGTAAGAATATCAACTTTTGAACAAGAGAAATGTTCCCGGCACAATTGATGATGGGTCTTGTATTTTCTCCGTGCAATACTGGTGTTAGACAGACATAGTTTCAGTTTGGCATTTTGGGGGTCCTCTTTGATTCATAAAAAGAAGATGACCTTTTGAATCTGAAAGGACTGGGGACTACGAAAGGGCCCCACTGTAACCATAGTTATGCCTTGAATATGCGGAAATAATTTGGGGCAGTTTAAATATTTGTAGTTTAGAAAAAGTACTTGAGGAAGTTGTAACATAATAACTTTTCATTTTTATGGGATATTTGGCGTGGTTAACTATCTTGAAGTTGGAAAGTATTTGGATGAAATACTTAATTCAGATGACATTCAGCAAGCAATTTTCTAATATAATGTCGGTATATGTCAAATTTGCTACTCTAGATCTTAGCATATTATATGCGCTTAAGTAAAGATTGAGAACTTCAAGGATACCTAATTTTAACATACTTTCTTAATGCGTGAGAGACAACGAAGGTGCGTGAAATGCATCTTGATTAATGTATGAGAGAAGATTACATTAAAAACAGACAAATGTCCCCCCCCCCCCTCCATAAAAGTGATGAAGAATTGGCGATACATTCGTCCCTTCTGTACAATATGTTTGTTTGTTTAAGAGGCCTGGATAACTTGTATCAATTGTAAAATACAGGGATGTACTGTGAAGTGTGTAATGTTATTTCCACTGGAACCTTATGTTAATTTCTTAATTCTTTTTATAATCAGGCCGAAGCGGAAGGGCTTGGATCCTTTTCTGATGTAGATGATCTCACAAGCACATTCTCAAAGGTAAATTTTCAGAAAAGATTTATTAAAATTGCATTGTGTTATTTAGTTAATTTTTAGTTGCAAAGTGCTCTCTTACTGAGGCTCAATATGCATAATTGATGTTAAATCTGTGTAATCAGATTACATCATGTTAATTGAAGGGTACTGAATGAATGGAAATGGTTTAAAGGAAAAATATGAGAATCTCTATCCCACTTCATTCCAACATCTATTCCCTCAGTTTGGACCTATCTATCTTTTTTCATAATCCAACAGTGTTAGTAGATGTTTCTATTTGTACAAGAGGTTTATTTTCTTGTACTAATTATCTGTAATAATGAATTCTCTGTCTTTTTGGCTCATTGTTGCAGCTGAACCGAATGGTCAGTGAACCAATGCACTCCGCTATGGACACTCGTGCAAGATCATTTCCTCGTGAAAGTGAGTTACTTTTCTGTTTTGTAAAATTTATTCTTGCAATATTCAAATCATAGACAGCTAAACTTTCGGCATTGAAGATGGAACAACAGTGTAGTAGTAAAATTTTGTATACTCGTCTGAAATTACAAAATTTAGATAAATCTCAACTCTTTTAAGTTCGGAGTGGAAATAATAATGTCTACCCGACTTAAACTCAAATATTCTATAGTCTGCCCCAGCTGGCAATTATTCTGTGAAATTAACATATGATTCGTACTTGTCTAGCGTCTCTTTAGTGCCTAGTGCCTAGTGCCATTTAATTTATGGTTTAAAGTTCTTATGATCAAAGTTTGTATAATCAAATATTCTTTATCTGAATATTGATCTGGAAAAAAAATTTGCACAGGTGATATTTTTGTCATGTTTATCAAAACCTGATGAGATGTCAATCATGTCAACACTGAGTCACTTGACTGATTTACTAGTGGATTAACCTGTCCAATTACTGGTTTATTTAATAAGTATATCTTTACCTTTAAGAGCAGTATGCTGAAGAAGTATGTTGTTTCATGTACTCACAAGAGCTATAGAAGTTTAACCTTATATGCACATAATTTATAAATATATCTATACACTGTATGATACCCTAAATAAGAAGCAAAGGAAATTTTCTGTAGCTATCAACATGAATTTTTCTAATAGAGGGGCTCAAATTTGCTTTCCCAATTAAGGTTTCATGGCGGTTTATCAATCTTTGTTTGCACCAGTACCTTTATGCATGTTCTCTTCTGATAGAGCGAACATTGCATCAACAATTAAGTCGTTTGTACATTCTCTGACTTATATACTTTACTTTTATCCAATTTTGAGCTAGTCACTATTTGGAATCAAGATATAGATGGAACAAAATTAAATATGCAAAAGCCAGTTTTCTAGTAGAGTGAGTTGTTTGATTGGCTGATTCAACTCACTATTTCACATGATTTGTTTGAGAATACTGTACTACCAAATGAGCCATGCTTATCTCTGTGATAAGTGATAATATATTATCAAATCTGGAGGAGTTCGATAAATGTGCAAATGATTGATTGTTGCAATGCCAAGTCATACAATCTGATATATTCATTTCGAAACTTGCATAACTGTTTTTTTGTTCAGCAGATTCTATTCCTGCCGAGTGGGCCCGTGAGACAGGATACAACATGGCCTTCCCTGATCAGCATTTACTTGATGCTGATCGAGCTCTTATAGACGCAAACAATGACCAGCAACGATGGTGGTCCCATCCCCATCCCCCCTCATCTCCTGCCATGTCCCACCTTGGGGATTCAAAGCCTCTCCAGCGAACTGCTTCCTATCCTCAAAAGGAGCCCCAACACTTCCCCACTGATCCTATTCCTATCCCCAATCGCCACTCTGCTTTCAACCCTCTGCCATCAGCACCTCCTTTTTCTCTATCTGGGTTGATGCCTCATGGTCCTATGCCTGTACAATACCAAGGAAGTCCCAACATGACTCCACCAGGCCCCACGATGCTTCCCAATTTTATTAATCATCGTGGGCCCTCACCACCTGCAATGAACCCTAATGTTGTTCCACCTCAGATGCAGCACTTAATGCAATCTCAGATGTACATGCGGCCCCACCACTCCCCTCCACACCAAATCCTGAACAGGGTTGACATGCCTTCATCTCCTGACCTGGCAGATCCACGGTTCAGGCCGGGTTACCGTGTCAGACCAAACCATCACACTCGGTTTGATAACAACATGGGGTGGCAACAACCGCGGTTCTGTTCCCGTTACATGACTGTTGATGAAATAGAGCATATTTCCCGCATGCAACATGCTCTGGCTCATGGATCTGATCCGTATATAGATGACTACTACCACCAGGCTAGTTTATTCAAGAAGTCTTCTGGATCAGGTCTGAGGCACCATTTCTGCCCCACCTTGATTCGAGACCCATCAACACGTACACGTTCAAGAGATGAGCCACATGCATTTCTTCAGGTTGAAGCTCTGGGTCGGCTACCTTTCTCATCCATTAGACGGCCCAGGCCATTATTGGATGTTGACTCATCATCTTCTTCTCCTGACACAAGACCTACCAAGCCTCTTGACCAGGAGCCAATGTTAGCTGCACGTATTACCATAGAAGATGGTCTGTGTCTTGTTCTTGATGTAGATGACATAGACCGTGTATTGCAATTTAATCAAGTTCCTGATGGTGGGTCCCACTTGAGGAGAAAGAGACAAGCCTTGTTGGAAGAGATTGCCAGTTCATTACATTTGGTTGATCCGCTCGCACCTGGTACTGGAACTGGCTCTGGCACCAGTACAGGCAATGATGATTTTGTTTTCTTACGCATTGTCTCTCTACCCAAAGGAAGGAAGCTTCTGTCAAGGTATCTTAATCTCCTGCATACTGGTACAAGTGAGGTGGTGCGGGTTGTCTGTATGGCAGTGTTTCGCCATCTCCGGTTCCTCTTTGGGTCGATGCCAGCTGACCTTCAAGCTGCAGCGTCTACTAAAACCCTAGCCGTTTCTCTGTGCAATTGCTTACGTGGCATGGATTTATCTTCTCTGAGTGCATGTCTTGCGGCTGTTGTCTGTTCTGCTGAACAGCCTCCTCTAAGGCCAATTGGCAGCCCATCTGGAGATGGGGCCTCCCTTGCTTTGAAAACTGTGCTGGAGAGAGCAACTGATTTGCTGAAGAGTAACTCGGCTGATTTCGCAGCCCCGAACCGGTCCCTATGGCAGGCCTCATTCGATGCATTTTTTGTACTCCTGTCAAAGTATTGCACTGGTAAGTATGATAGTATAGTGCGGTATGGTGCTGGAATTGGGGTAGAGGAAGTTGCACGTGCTATTAGTCGGGAAATACCGGTAGAGTTATTGAGGGCTAGTTTGCCTCATACAAATGAGGCTCAGAGACGGTTTTTGGTTGATTTTGCACAGAGGTCCCTCCCTATTACTGGACATGGACATGGTGGGTCAGATACTGGTTCTGTCTCGTCTGCTTCAGTTCCTAGTTGAAAGCTGTATTTTGGTTAGCTGTAAGAAGTTTGTTTTGTTCTGTCCAAGGCTTTTTTTCATAATCTTTTTCCATGGGGGATGAAGGTGATGTGCGCATTTAGATATGGAAAAGAGAAAACTATTATTGTGGTCTGAGGGTTTTTTTTTTTTTTTTGGAGTAACTCTGGTTTTTATAAAGTTATATGCGGTTTTGGTCTCAAGTAGCTTTTTTAGTTTAGTTAATTAGGTCAAGCGAAATGAAGTAGTTTTTGTTGTTCAGGGGCTCTTCCAATTATTTTTAATACCTGGCATAATGTGAGATTGAGGTTCAATTAAGAATGTTAGGAAAATAAGTCTTTATCTCTGACGGGCTTAGTTTTGTTGCTCTGAGGTGAGAAAAGCAAAGAGACAAATTTAGGTTAGGGAAAGTTCAGAGGTGTGTAATGTACAGCAAGATTGGGGGAGGAAAGTTGTAATCAAGGTGCTTCAAGTCGGTTCAGGAGTTCCTTTCTATTCTTTTTTTTTTTTCCTTTATCTTTTGCACCATATGGTTGTTTAGTTGCAATGGATCTGTGTTAAGCATCTGTTGCTTTAAAATCCACCGTTTAAATGTGGGTTAAAATTGTGAGTTTGTTGCGTCTTTGGATCGTATAACAACATGGTTTGGTCGTTCTTTTAAATTTCTTTTTGGAAACTTCTGTATTGACATCAAACCAGATTAAATATGTTTGTAATGAATCTCTTTTACTTGTACTGCATTTTACTTTTGGTTCTCAAGTAATTATTTTATTGTTGTCTAAGATAGATAGTCCGTTAAACATGCTCTCGTTTCATTATAGATAATTAGATACTGATACTGTCGATACAAAGAATGCAAATGTAATAGAAATAGTCAGAGACTAAAGTTGATTCGGGTTGAAAATTCAATAATCGTTCTTGCAATGGGTCGGGCCTACAGGCTACAGCCGAACTAGCTAAAACACAATACCAATTTGGTTAATTGTAGACCTGTTAAGGTTTTTCATCTTAAAAAATATACGTGAAAAGTATGATATTGATATTACTAAGTGGTAAGCCCGTGCAACTGAAATTCTAAGAGAGAAGGATGGGTCTCTGGCAACCTGATGTCAAATTTTTTTTAAGTAATCACTAATCATCTCAGTTATGTTGGGATTTTGCGTGCTATAGTCAGTCTGCAAGAGTCAGAGCATGTTAGAGGCATTCAATATTATCTGGCTACTTGGGATATATAAATATGAAATATTTGAAGTTTTTAGGTGACATATTAGTGTTTTACATCATTTTTATCATAACGTTACTTCACCTTTCGCAATAACATCAGAAAATCTCCCTTTCTGTGGACTATTCATAGCAAAATCGAAGCACAATTTGCCCTGATCTAAAACACACTCCCCAGAAAATGATTTATGAATTTTATCCAAATTTGAAACAAATACTTCTTCTTATAGCAATAAGCATAAAAGTGCGATTATAATATTCCAAGATTACATCCAGCATGGGATATTAGTGGCAGTGCCTTGCAGTGTTGTTCTAAGACGATATTGAGATCCTGATCAATATTGCAAAATATGAAATTATATAAAGCAGATAGATCTTTACTAAAATGAGGTCATGACTCATGAGAATCTGTGTCATTAAAATTAGGCCCATAGAAGAGTAATAGTGTAATACAACCAGTCGTCCAGTCTCATCGCTGTGGTCAATATCAGCCTGTTCCGATCCATCAAATGTTTCTGAATATTGTTGGAGCATAAAAGGTTGCAGTGAATATTGATCTTAGATAATATTCATATTGATCACGGAAAATCCAAATCCAAGCCATCCAATTAACCAACAATGCCTGTGTCAAGATGACAATAGCATGCATTGTTGAGAATTTGCGTGCTATCAGTCACCTGTACCAGTGCAGCAAGGAAATAAGCATAGGATATACACGCATTCCGAATTTTGGTTCTCTCTTATGGCAATTGGTGATGTAAACATTCAATGGTAGGATATATTTATATTCCTCGGATAGTTGAAAAAGAAAGTTAGATAATCCTAATTTGTGTTTTTGTCTTCATTTTTTCCCCTAGTATAGCAAATTAACAATTTAACAACACCTTACAATACAGATGTGATAGAATTAGAAAAACAAGGATGAATGCATTACCTACTTTTTTTTCCCGCATTGATTGGGCCCATAGGCAATAGCATTACTCAAATCAGTTCAAAATTACAACAAATAGCTGGACGAAGAAGGAAACATAGGAAAAGTAAAATCTCAGTGCACTATCCTATGAAATAATGAAAAGCAATAGCAATATAGCATTGCCCAATTTAGAACGTACGCTAGAAAAGCAAAAACTTTACAAGCATACAATGAACTGCCCATCCAGAACAAATTCGGAAATGACAACTTTATCTTCATGGATGCATGTGATCAACGGTTAGCTGAAACTAGAATTAGCATTTATTAACAAAATAAAATAGCTCAATTGTATGGTCATGCTCCTTATATTGGCAACTCCGAATGTTCTTCAAATTAATTTATTTATATATAAATGATCATTATGCTTATATTTTTAGAAGGGATCGATGACCCAAGTCGAGAAGCAAAGAAGAGCATCTTTGGTTGGTAGAGTACATGTGATCCAACCTGTTACACGGATATTCCGAAATTATTTTTTTCTTGAACCCTCACTGACAAATGAAAATTTAGAAAATTGATTGAACATATATTGAAATGTTGCAAGTTCGAAATATTTCTTTGTAAGTTACATCATGTCAGGCAAAAAATTAAATAGGTGTATTTGTGCATATGAATGGACTTTCCCGTGTAAAAGCTCAAAACATTTAGAAGTAAATTAAGTCTTCCAACAAAAATCTGTATTATAATTTCAAGTGCAATGCAATGAAAAAAAAAAAAAGTGCTAGAGTCCAGATTTCATTAAAATCTAAGGCTCCGTTTGGATGCATTGAGAATAAAGTAGGAAGAAGGAAGAAGGGAAGAAATTTATTGGGAAGGGGTAAATTTATTGAGAAGTGTGTAACTTTTGTGAAGAGTTTGGATGGTTAGAAATAAATTTATTGGTAAAAAATAGTTATTTCTTATTCCTTATTTCGGGAAGAAGCCATCCAAACGGAGCCTAAGAAAAAAAGATGCCTATTATTTTCTAATTGTTATGTACTCAGTATCATCCGTAAAAATGTGAAAGTGAATTCATGTTTTTACCATTTATTCCATACTATTCATTCCATTGATGACGTTGAAAGTAACACTTTATGCAAGAGGAGTACCAATAGGTTAACGTGCCGTTCTTTTCTTTCAATCATTTGTAGTGGTGGCAAATCAACTTCTTTTCAAGTTGCCAAGAATAATTACTTTCTCTATGTTGCATACTGTCGTGTAAAATTGGCCTCCATCAAATTAAACATCACCTATTATAATATCATGAATGTAATAGATATTGCTAGTTTGAGCCTAAATTATTTCGTATTAATGTGCAAGTTGTTTTGATAAATGAAATCACAGTGTTCTAAATAACTAACTATATAGCTGCTTAGGCCTTTTTTTTTAGAGCTACATAAGTTAAAAAAAACTTTTACTTTTGAATTAGTAACAATTCTAATGCTAATTACTTTTGGTGGAAAAACAAAATATCTACAAATAAGTCAAAACCCATCTTTTGGGATTAACTTGGGCGGCATGATGTTGGTTAATAAGGAGAGAAATGCTAGAATTTTCAATAATCGTTCCACCATGCCTGCCCAACTGGATAGTGATATAATCATCTTATTATATTATGACAGTAATTTTTAAACTGTTGATTATTTATTTTCGTTGCTGTATTAAGATAGCTCTTTTTGGTATCTTTCGTACATCTTTACTACTTTCTTTTCTTTTTGTTTTGTAATTAGCTTGTATTTTTTTAAAAAAACTTCTTATTTTTTTTATAAAATTATTGGTTGCTCTCGCCAACTAACCTTTAAAAAAAATTACTTTTCTAAATTATGTCATTTATATTGCAATCAGTTGTTAATCTCTCTTTCAATATTTATTTTCGTGCAATTTTTGTCTTTTTATAGTGGACGGGTTGCTGATGTTAGATCAAATATGCTAGTAGTAGTTGGAGATTATTGTAATCAACTTCTTACTTAGTTTTTGTCAACTCTATAATACTTTATACAATGTAAAAAGAATAATTACCGCTAAATAGCAGTGTAAAAAACAATAAAGTGTGTTTAAGAATAAAAGATCAAAATATGTTTTTATACCTACACTTAGATGTACGTATTTTCCTTGAATGCAAGATCTTTAGAATGACTCCATGAAATCGTGCGTTGTGCCTGTCCATAAAATCGCGTCTATGAAAAATGTTGACGAAGGGCCCCTTTAATATCCGGCATATAAGGATAAAATAAAAACAAATTTATTTTGTTTGTGGTGGACTGGAGGATATGATATGATAGAAGGAAGAGGCTTTCATGATTGTTGTTAGTATATTTGCTGTGTATAAAAATAACAAAGAAAGAGCCGTTTAGATAACCTAGGGGCATCGTGTGGTAATTAATTATGGTCATAATATTATAATTGAATTGAAGAGTTCTACATTTGACTAGATCGAGGAAATGAATATGATATTTAAAGGGCCATTTTAGAAATAACTACATTAGAAAAAAAATATTATTTTTATAAATTTCAGTTTTAATATGACCTTGGGGGGATGGAGCGATGATATCTATTTAATTTAATTTTCTAATTTAATCATGTACACAGCCATGCAAGTAGTATCTTTACTTCGTTCGTGATAAAAATTTATCTTAAAGTAAAGAGATAGCTAGTTGCTTGTAAAGCAGATATAGGAAGCATATCATAGGACCACTGATCCCCTTTTAGCCCTCTTATATTATGATTTTGATACTCTGGCCTTGTTGTATAAATGTATAATTTACACACTGCTATATCGGTTAAGTCACGTAGATTTCCAATTTCTATTAATTGTAATTACAGTACTGTTACCCAGTTGGAGTTATATAAGATCAATTAATGCAAGCACCGGAAAATAAAATTAATAATCCCAACAAATAATGGTCACAAAATTAACAATAGTTAGGTTTGCTAGTCACGTCTACTGATGAAGGCCATCTCCCGGAGAAACTTACGTGAAATTTTAAAGGAAAAAAATAAAACTTCAAATAAGAAAATTTTACCAATTGATGTTGGTGGGTACGCTGACGAAATATGTTGTGTGTTTCGTGAAAAAAAAATTACCAAATTTTTCTTGTTGACAACTTTTAGAAAAAAAAAGTAAGTGTGAATTAGTACAGAAAACTTAATTATGAAAATAGTTAAATGTGCATTATGAAAAGTTCAAAAAATAAAAAATAATTATTGTCAGCCGTAGAAATGCATTCTTAACTATGAATAATTATATTTTATTTGAGATTTATGATTCCCCTTTATGTTCGAGAATTTGTTATTGCCGTTGATATTTAAGCCACGCAATAAAAAAATGATTTAGGGTCTGATCAAAATGAAAATTTAAGAGGTTAAACGTCAAATAGAATTGACGGGAAACACAATTTTCTGATCGGAACTAATGCCCAGCCAAGAGTTCAATTCATTTTGCGCGATTTGGACAGAAAAATTGGGGCTTCTGAAATCGCGTCAAAAAGATAGGAATTTGCCGTGATTTCGCTAGGTCCGGGGTAGCGGGAAACTTTCAGACTCTTATGCCCTTTCTGTTTTCTATCTCTATCGATAAATACTGAACCCATCGTCCTCCCTAGTCCTATATATATATCTACCTATCGCAGTCAGAGTCAAGCACCTGGCACATCCTCCCCACTTCTATCGTCCGTCCCCTAAGATATTAACTTTGTATTTGTCTAATTTCGTTATAGTTTCTTATTTACTGAAAGTCATTAATATGGTCATTTTAATATTTACTGCTTACTTGTATCGATTCAGGATTTTTTTTATTCTTTTATCATTTGCAAATTTCATTAATTGAAATAATAATTTATATATTTTAGTTAAAACAGAACTATGGAATTGGAGGAGCTCGGTAAGGGAAGACCAAGGAAACAATGAAAAGCAATTTGACGAAGTGCAGACCCGTGAAAAGCATCTCGATGACGTAAGGCCATGATCTAATATATACTGGCACACTGGCATATGATTATTTTCATAATATTTCTTACCAGTAAGGCCATGATCCAATTTACCGGTCTTAATGATGGATCACAAGATAAATCTAAACAACAGAGAAAATAAATGGCGTATATATGCTAGACATAAATAACATATTGATGCCTAACATTTTTAAAAGAGAGTAAGGGTAAAATAGTCAAATTTAAGGAGATGAAATCATTTCTTTTCTATTTTCAAACGGTACCGATCACAAAATTCATTTCTATTCAATTCTTTTTTTATTTGTTCCGATCGCCATATTTTATTTGAAAAACATTTTTATTGAACTCTATTCTGTTGAAATGAATTGAATTCTCTTAAAAAATCATTCGGATCAGACCCTTAGTGTGTGTTTATTTTAAATACGAAATGATTTACTATTGACCGTTACAACTTACAACTATGCCGCAAAATGAGGGTGAGTAGGCTGTAGCCGCGCCTGAAATGTGAAAATAGGTTCTACCCAAAAAAAAAAGAAAAAAAGTGAAAATAGAGAGCTAGTACAGCCGCATCATTAGGCCGTACCATGTCCATGTGATACAGCCAAATTTTAATGCAATAGTGCTATCGGAAAAATAAAAAAAAAATGGTGCTACCATTAAGCCGCACCATATGAGGAGTCGAATTCATTTTCAGTTTTTCACTATTTCAAAATTAATAAAGAATAGTACCTCTGACGCCTACTTATACGGCGTTATATATTGAAGGAACGTAATTGGTTTGCCTGGGCTGTTTTTATGAAATAATTAAATAATTAGAATAGTAATTACAATTTATTTACATTTTTTTTTTAAAAAAAGGATGATAAATATCGATAAATTGATATTATGGATTTGTGATGGAATTTCGTAACACGGCACACCATACAAACTCACATCTTTCGAGTTCATTGACTAGACTCGAGCGTGTTGGCGTATCATGTCAAAGTCATATCGTGTTGGAGATTTCTAAACATTGACACGTCTTAACACGACACGAGTTAACACGTGACACGATACGACACGACACATGTCACGAGTTGACACGATAAAAAAATAATATTTATAATTTATAATATTATATGAGAAAGTTTAATATGCACTATAATGTATAGGACATTTTGTACACCGCGACTTTTTCGGAGATATTTTTGTAAATTGACAAATCTAATTTAATCAATCTAATCTATATATTGAAATCTCATAGCAAATCAAATTTTACAATTTTTGAGATTTTATTACTATTTTTTTCAAATTTTTTAAAATATGTCATTTTTGGAATGTTGTACTATTTTTAACATTCCAAAAATGTCATGTTTTAAAAAATTAAAAAAATAGTAATAAAATCTAAAAAATTATAAAATTTGGTTTGCTATGAGATTTCAATATGTAGATTAGATTGGTTAAATTAGATTTGTCAATTTTCAAAAGTACTCCCGAAAAAGTCCGTGGTGTATAAAATGCCCTATGCACTATAGTGCATATTAAACTTTCTCATATTATATTGAGTTTATATTATAAATTTGGTAATTTCATTCATAATCTTTTTATTTAATCATTAATTTATTTTTAATATATGAAATTTCAACAATTTATTATATTTAAACATTTTTAATGAATTTTAGTGAATAAGTTATAATATGGCTTGACATGTTTATCACGTCGTGTCAACACGACACGACACGCCATATTACACGTGTCGTGTCATAACGCGTGTCGTGTTAACTAATTCCTTCATTTGACACGACATGATACGACACGTTAAAAATATTAACTCATATTTAACACGACACGATATGACACGACACGTTTGCAATACGCTATCAACATGAAAGTTTATGTGTGCGCAACATTTTTTTGTGTGTTTATGTGCAAATGGTGATGCTAAGTTGTTTCCGTAGTTGGCCCACTTACATAGACAGCTATAATTTATGAATCCTCGCCTCAACTAAATTGAATTGACGGTGTTAATAATTGATGGATAATTTCAGTACTCGTATTTCTAATAACATGATGAAATTAATATACATACAAATTCGAAACTTCTTTTTTGGGGGTCGGCTTACACCAACAAATGTAATAATAATAAGAAAAGTTATTTACAAAGGAAAACTCAACGAAAAAGAAAAAAACAGCCCAGGTCACTAACTAAATAAATGAAATCCACATCCTCACATCTGACCCAATGCTAGAAAGAAGTCTAATAAAAGTAGAGACCGGTGTTTGTGAAAAAACACAAGCATTCCTGGCTTTCCAAACGTTCCACACAGCTTCCTGGCTTTACAAATTCGAAACTTCATTTATTTGAGCTTCCTCAAAAGTGGTTTAGACAGCTATATCTTAGCATTCTAGATGGGCTAATGATAATGAATCAATTATACTCTTCAGAATAAAGTTTTCTGGAAGAAACATTTTTCAGCTCCAAAAATATACAAATTTCACATAAATAATAATTTATGTGCTTCAATTATTATTTTTAGGTCCGAATCTAAATCTACGTGGTAAAAATCGAATCCATAAACTAATTGACATTTGAATTAAATCTTATAAATCATTTTTATGCTGAGACACGTGTTGAAAATTTTTTTGAATCCTACTTGAATTAAAATATAAAAGAGATTATTTCAACCTTCATTTTCTAGGAATAATTACAACATTTAAATGTTTTGCCTTGACTACTGGTGTCTATTTCAAATCTTTACTTGTTTGGGCACATTTTTTTCTGATATTGTTCCGTGTAACATAATAATCCTTTTACTAATAGTGATAATTTATTGGGATTCATAATTATAATTTGTATTGTTGTTGAGGTTTTCTTTGCAAATTTGAACTAACTAAATATGAATATATGATGGGGACACTGGAGACAGACGACTAATAACATAACATACATCAAGATGTGGGGTCTCTATATAACATTTTAATATAGTCGTACCAACCACATGGACTTTTTAGCTAACAAACCCATACAGGCTCCGGATTCTCTGTAGCGGATATAGACTACAATATAATGTGGCGAGTGTTGACGATTCGCAACCAACCAATATTGCAACTTTACAATAAAAATTCAACTACATATTTCTACTTGAATAAATTTATTTTGATTAAATTATAACTTATAACATTAATTTATTATCTGTTGGATAGTTATGGTGGCAATTTTCGTTTAATTTTATTCAAGGTTTTAAAATGCGATTTCTGCGGTTTAACGGTTGGGTGGTGATTTAGCATTTATCGGTGATAAAACGGAAAAAATGGTGATATAACGGATAAAACGGTTGTGCGGTGTGAACAAAAATCTTGATAAAACGGAGATAAAACGGAACATACGGATTGATTTTATGAGTATGTTTTTATCTATTTTAATTACTGTCAGTGATTTACCACACCAAATGATACACCGGTACCATCACCGCAGGAAAACGGTGCCGCTAAGATGCATTTCGTGGTTACCATTATTCTCGGTAGTATCCCTACCAACCTAACTAAATTTTTAAGCTTAATTATTGGGAGCTTTGTTCAAGGCTTTGAGGCATGTTAATAGTTGACTTGAAAAAGGACATCTGATAGATGTAAGGAAACATTATAGATACTTCAATTTCAAAGCCTCATATTCCTGTAGAAAGAAATCAAATCCCAACGGTTGTGGTACTGTTTTGGAATGAATCTGGGCCCTTCGTCTCCGCTAAGCTGTCGCTGCTTTTTCTCTTGCTTTCGCGAAGCTTCGTCCGCAGATTCATCTCAACTGCTCCCTCCATCTTAGGTCTAGGGTTTCTGTTACGGCTGGATCGATCTTTACCGCGTACATAGTAGAAGCTCGGTTTGATGCCAGACTAAAATTGTCGCTGCAGTTCATCCTCTGATTGGCTGTCCAGTTCTTCTTCTCTCGCTCTTGGTTGCTTCCTCACTTTCTCTGGTGCGTTCTCCGTGGGTTTTCCTTGCTTTTTTGTTTTTGCTACTGCCGTGCTTTTACTTTCTTTTGCTTTGTTTTACCTTGGGTTGTCTACGGAAACAATTGGTCATCGTTTTTCCGGTGTTAGGTCTTCATGTTATATATCCTTTTCAAGGCTTGATCGTTATGGCATATAATTTTAGCAAGAGAAATTGATTCGATTGCCTAAATTTCTGGTCACGAGTGAATTTTTACACTTTCTTCTTTATCGATAGTCCATTTTTAATATTTGATTCACTTATTTTGTTCATTTCAAAAAAGTATTTGGATATTTCTGTAGATATGGTCACAGATATTAACAAGATTTTCATGCACTCTCTGTGAAATTTTTACAGGGCTTTGTCCCTTTCTAAATTAACTAAATTAGTTAGGAGTCTCACCTATTTTTTCCTTAATTGACTGAAGGATAAATCTCATTTAAAGGATGTACTATTGTTTGAGCATGTTTGTTTGCTTGATCCTGTGATTAAAAGATGCTAACTAGATTTGTGTGGGTGATGAAATATCTGTCCAAAGGTGTGCTTCCAATTTTGATATTTTTGCTCTTATTATATTTTGATTTAGATTTACCAAAGTGCAGTTTCATTCTTATTCTGTGTCTATATATAATTATATATATATATGTAGGTTGGAGAGTAACAAAACAAAATAAACTTGGAAGTGTGTCACTCTGAAGACAACACCGATAATGGTGTTGATTCTGATGAAGGTACTCATTATTCATTTTATATTTCAGTATGGTCAGGAAGCTGTTTAATTTATCATATGCTTGATGTAAATTTTTCTTGAGCTACTAGGATTACTTTTCATATTTAACACAATGAAAATTTGTTCTGCAACTTTTTGTTTTATCGCATATATGTATGGTGTTGATTTTTTCTGCTTTTTTCTCCTTTATGATAGGAGATTTGTTAATTAATGTTTTTTTTTCTTTGCAAATTAACTTCCATCTATATGATGGAGGCTAGCCTATGACAAAAGACCGGTGATGGGGTCGGAGGCCAGCAACGTCAACTTGAATGATCCTCTCTGAAGAACCAAGTTCTTCTTCACCTGTCCTTATCTCATCCTCAAGGTCTCCCTTTTTCATTTCTCTCTGGCTCTTAGGGTTTATATTTAGGACGAAGGATAAATTGATTGATTGATGTTCGTTTTAGTGGCGTCAGATGAGGAGTACGAACTTATGAAGTGCATTTGGGCTATCTCAAAGCTTTTTTCCTTATGTGTGTATTGTTGGTGCTTTTTTCAGGTTGAAGGATCAGTGGTCAATTAGTTAAATACTATTGTGATCAGATTGTTCTCTTATCTACAGTCCTCTTTCTAATAGTACAAATATTATAACTTTCTGTATTAAAGTTTGGGTATATGGATGTTGCATTCCCTTGGAAGTAATCAATACAGTTCTATTAAACTGTTATCATCTTAGTTCATGATTTTAGATAACGGTAACAAATGAACTGTGGGTTGAAATTAAGCGAGATGTCTGCACCTTATGCTATTGATTGTGGGTTGAAATTTACTTCTGATTTTAGATAATAAATATGGTGAGCAATGAAAACATTTATATTAAACCGCTATGGTCTTAATTCAGAATTTAGTCGTCACCTTCTTAGTTTCAGCCCTTTATAACATGCTTGGTAATAATGTCAGCTTATATTATACAGATAAATAATCTAATATGGTATACTTCAGTTCCTTACTGAAAATAATGCCAGCTTGGCTATCACTTGCATTTGTTGTTTACTATATTTCGATTCCTTTAGATATTATTAGAGGATATTCTTTCGTGTTGCATGGTCGATCAAAAAGAAATATATGCACTATTATTTGCCTCTGATAATTTTTAAATCTTTGGATATTTTTAGTAGGTGATACGTTAGATGACATGAGTAGCTCAATGAACATTTTTTGGAGAATTAATAGGTGCAACTGTTCATGCAGAGGTATGTCAATTTTCTTTTGTTCTTTGTTAGATAATAAAAAATTGAGTTCTAGAGCACCTATTCCTCTTCTGACTTAAGTTCTAGAACTTAAGGGGGTATGATGGTACATGCGGTTGCTTTCCACTCCGTTCTCTATTAAAGTGCTAGTAGCAGCTTATTTACAAACCTTTCATTTAATTGGTCACGGTCGGTTGAAGTAAAGAGGTAGTCTGTTCAAGGAATTGGTTATTAGTTTTGCTAAATCTAAATTTGTAACTGGTTTGATAGGTTCTATTGGTTGAGCTGAGAAAAAAGGGATGAGTAAATGTTAAGGTTGCGCTGGGTTTAATTAGTTAAGTCACTTGATTAAGTACAAAGGGATGATCATGATTTTATATGTTAAGTTTCAATGGGTTGGACGTTTATGAACTCATTTCTTTTTCTGGTCCATGTGCAGACATTTGCATCTTAGCGAACTTGCGCAATGATTTAATTGATGCAGAAAGGATTCGAGTTATTTCTAAATGGTGCTATTCTATTGCCTTTATTCTTTTCTTGCTCTTGCTTTTGCTTCATGCCTTGCTCTTTGGCGTGTTCTCTCTAATTTTTAATGCTTTTTCCTTTTTTCTGATTGCACTGCTATCTATGTTGTGCTTTCTTTTCTGTTGGGTTATCTAGCAAAGAAATTGATCATCATTGTTTTGTGTATTGCTGTCAGGGCTTTCTATTGGGTGCCGAAGGCCATTTTCAGGACTTTACATTAGGTTTTTAATTGGATAATTCTGTATAGAAGATGAAATTCAAAGTATAGAAAATGAGTAGTGCCCTTGGCCATTAAATGAGGTACTTGCAGCACCAATGATTTTATTTTGGATAAAAGTTGAATCGAGCTACCATTATTTATTGTACATTTTCCTTTGCTTTTGCTTCAATTGAGATGAGTACTAGGTAAATAGAAGGCTTTCTTTGGCTAGCAAGTTCTCTCTCATCAATGCTAGGTTGTGCCACCTGCTACAGGTGATTTCTTAGCAGTTTTATATCTTTCTTTTTACCATTTTTGTCAATTTACATGAGTATTATGTCTTAACCCTAACACATGTATAGGATTACAAGTTCTTTTTTCTTAGAATATACTTGCACAAAAAAAATGATTCTCTGACTTATGTATCACAGAACCAAGCTATTGAAAGCAAGTGCATAGTGATAGAACAGTTAGGGAACGTCTGTGATGAGGCCCTTAATATGTTCATACCGATAAAAAGGTTATGTCGCTAAATTTGAACTTTCATGAGCTGATCAGTTCCTCTAATACTAGACATTTTTTTTTTAATTATTAGAGAGATCTCAAATAATAACTATAGGTGTTGTTGCTATTTGACATAATAACTACAGGTATTCCTCTAAAATTATTGTATAGTATTTGTATAGTTATAATAAAATATTAGAGTTGCTATAAAATTATAATAAGTATCCTAAATCCAGTTCGAGCTAAAACTGATACAGTTAGGGCGATACAAGAAGAGATGTCGGCAGAGCGAGCTTTTTCTTATGCCTCGGCTGAACCATCGTATTCTATTGAAATCATATACGCTGTCCAGCATCCTGCCAATACTAAGCACATTGGACTCACAGATTGCACATGCCTTAATCTCTAAAATGCCATGATTATTCTGATATAGCCTGAAAAAGAAAACATGCTAACTTTGTCAAAAAATAAAAAAATATATGGTGATCATAGCAAGAGTTTGTGTACCTGTGTGTATCTGTTTTTTTTACTTCAAGTGGATTTTGATTTTTGAATGATAAATAAATTTTTTTTGGGTGATGTTTGGCAATGGTATAAGGAAACTATTTGAATTTGGCTGGGAGAGGTTTCAGGACCATAAAGAAATAGTGCTCCAAAAAATACCCTCACTTTCATCCTCTTTTCCCCTTTAAATTTTTCTAATTTACTTGGTTTTTTTTTTTTTTTCTAATTTATGCAGGTTGTCCTCCAGAAAATATCCTCACTTCCCTCTTTTTTTTTTCTAATTTGTTCTAACTCTTTTTTTTTCAAAATTGTTCGTATTTCCTTTTAAAACGGTGCCATGCATCATTTTGTTTTAGAAGTGATTAGTCAATTATCTATTATTAGTAGTTTCTTTATTGTTTATTTATTAATTGATGATTGTGTTTTTTTTGGCATAATAGGATTATTATGTGTTAGTAAGTTGAAATTTTCATATCTTTCTTTTTGTTTTTTTATACAGCTAATGCTTAGCTGAAGCATTGGTTTGGTACTTACTGAATTATTTTTTAATGGTTGGATTTTAAATTTGGTGCACAGACGATGAGTGCATGATGTTCATGATTTTGATGTTTGATATTTTCTTGCTAAAAAATAAACAACTAGAAAATTAATTTAGGTTCAACTTTCATCGCGCGAAGCGCGATGCTTTAGCTAGTTTTGTTCAAAAGAAAAATTGACATTTTTACGAACCACTTTGTCCATATGTCCACGGAGGTGACATGAAATGTTTGTGCCAAATGAGTTAGTACTAAGTTTGCTTTCTCCAACAGTAATGGGGTCAAATATCAACAAGACATCTTACTTTTTTAAAATTATTTTTTGTTTAACGTAGTATGGTGAGAAGTTTATGAATCTGTAACTAAAAACTTTTAAAATATATTCTAAGTCTTAGGAATGTTAAAGAAGTACATTCCTTTTGCAAAATTTGGAGAAAACACATATTTTGGCCCTTTTTGTCGTCATAAGATTTTGCCCTTTCTGTAAATGATTTATGTAATGACTTCCATCTTATAATTAATGTAGCAACACATCATATTCAGTTGTTAGGAAAAAGTATGCTCTCTAATCATTTTATAGTAGATTGATAGGGGGTCTAATAGGCGAGTTGAAAAATTCGGGTTTTCAAACAATACTTTGTGACCCACAATATATTTTTGGACACAGTTATCATATTTACAGACTGGTTAATAGCAACACTTATCGATAAATTCGTATCTTTTTGTAATGACCATCCACTAAGAAATATTACGTCTTCAACGATAAGTAAAAATTTACAAAATAAGGAGGATTGCATTATCAAAATTTAATGCTTCTGTTTGCTCTTTCATTTTTAAATTATCAATAAAAAAATATAAAACTTAGGTAATATATATGATTAAATTCTATTAATATTACTTTCTACCTATACTTATGTATAAATATTATAATTATTTTATGTTAATAGTTATAGCAAACATGAAAAGTCAATCTTAAGAAATTGTCTACAAAATAAAATCTTTAATAATATATTGACAAAGATCAAAGTAATATTAATGTCATAATTTTTATGTGTATACAACTAACTCTATATATATCATAATTATTATTTCGACATTTAATTTTTTTTTCAATTTCTTACAATATTAAAAGTGAAAACTTAATGGAGGTGACAGGCATTTATTACAAACAGAAGAAATTTATAACAAAAACACTAGCGATATACTTTATTTGTAAGTTTAATATTTAAGATGCATGCAAAGAGTGAGGTAAATTTGTAACCACTGATCTGCTACCAAGAATTTCTTAAGAAAAGGAAAAAAAAAAACTAAAATTACAAGTTTCACGGATGTTTGCCTGTTTGGAGAGAAAAAAAGGCTGTAGCATGTCTTGATACAAAATGCCATAATACTTGGCGAGTTGTCGGATAACACACGTGGATCACACAGGTTAATTTGCAGGTGTTAGAAACGGTAAAAACCGTAGAAGTGAAAAAATTCTGCGAAAGCTATTAAACCCAGTATTCTAACTTCTTAATTGTGCACTAAAAGCATTCATATGTTATGTTTTTTTTTTTGTACAAGAGTTAACGTTCAATAGAAAATTTATAGGAAATTAACACTTGAAATAATCGTTTGATAGACAAGGAGGTGACATCTGGCGCAACAAAAAGTACGATTTCACAATTCATTAGAGTACATTCGTGATCACCAGGATTTCAATTTTGACAATTTTTTTTTCCCTACCAAACGTAACCTCAGTTTATCTTTTTCATTCATTTTTAAAACTTAATTCACATGTAGAATTTAGTCACAGATCATGTTCAAAATTTATGTGAGATGCATTAGCACAAAAGTTTATAATATTTAAAGTTCATTTCATGCTAAATCTTGATATGAAATAATTAACAAATCTGATTTACTATGATATATATAGATTGATTTGTAAAGATAAGGGCTTTGACCCTTATTTTTCTTCAAAAAAAAAAGATTGATTTAATATATTCATTTTTTTTACCTCTTGATCTAATATCAAATAAACTTTAAAATTTATTTAATTTTATGAAAAATTATCTCTCATAACTTAAAAAAGGTGAATGATTTGAATTTAAAATTTAAATTTTAAATTTTGAAATATATATGAGAAAGTAAGATTGAGACCTTTAGTCACACAAAAAACTTAGTATTAAATTAAGCCCTTCTTCTTATAGTAATTGTTGGAGTTATGTCCTAGAAGTCAATAATTTAATGATTTAAATATTAGTTTATGTTATGGATGATATTTTATCATCTGTTTCTAAGTTTATTATTGACAGAACATTTCAGATTGAGGATCGGAATTGTGGATCTCTGTGAATCATTCTTTAGAATGACAATAATAAATCTAAACTGTCCATAATCTTAATAATTAACAAAGAACATTAATTATCATATAAGATTAGTATGCAATTTAAGTGATGATTAAGTTCTACAGATCATAGGTAAAGAGTTACCAGCTTAATTGCATATGTGTATGTTATAGAACATAGTACAAAACTTGACCCAACGAAATAAATATTTGGATTGTGTTATGTGTCATTATTTATTTCGTTATGATTTTGGTTCTAAGTTTGAGATGTTTATCTTTTCCACATGAGGATGTGTTCAATAAATATTGTCTACAGCTGATTCCTGATAATGGCCGCTATACGGACTTTATTTATGTTCTCTTGAATTGTGCGGGGAAAAGCTAATCATCAAGAAAATCACATGTCCCTCATTAATTCACTTAATGAGTGACGATATTTGTTTGTGCCCCTTGATGGAGTTGGATCGTATGCGCGCAACTAGGCGATCAACTCTGGATCAAGAAACGTATAATCTGCAAGCATGACACATTCCTATCTTGGATTATACGATGATATCGTGTGACATAAGAATCAAAATAGAGAAATACTTTTATTCTCTTATGCAGGATTTAAATACTGCAGCAGTACATCATTTATGCGAATTGAGAATCATAACGTGTTGCTAGATACTGCTTATGATTATTGGAATTAAATAGCGATTTAATTCCATGTTCAACATAGCATAAATCCTCAAAGGGTCACACATAATAAGGTGTTTAACCATACGTGCATTATTTATTTATTTGCAACAGTGAGTATTGCAAAATATGATAAGTTGATTAATTAATTATATAACGTTATGGACCGTTATAATTAATTAAATCAAATGGATCATATTAAAATAAATTAATGCATTGTCTAATCTCTAAATAATTATTATTAAATTAATAATTATTTATAAACAACACACTTAATTTAATTAAGTTAATTGGTCTTTTATTTAATAGTAAATGAAAAGTCTAATTTAAGTAGCAATTAAATGAGCCCTTAATTAATTGAATTGGGGTACTAAAGAGATAAGCTTGTGGCCCATCAAAGCCCAATAGAAGGCCGGCCATAGAGGTGTGGTAGGTCCGTAGGTGGGGTGGCACACTTGTAATTAGTGTGAACTTTGTGCTAGGGTTTGGAGCATATATAAGGACCTATATGGAGACTTTTTTGGCTCTAGCTCTCTTCCCCATTTCCTAGCCGCCACCTCCCCTTGGTGCGTCGCCCCTCTTCCTCTCGTCTCTCCATTCAATAGCTCATGTGTTGAGCCTCCTTCTTCCACAAATTAATTAGTGAATTGATTGAAGAAAGGGAAAGCTTTGGGATTAGACTTGTTCTTCTCATCGCTAGCACGATTTGAGAAGAACTTGGTTAATACTTTAGTGGACTCGAGGCGTTTCGATTTGGAGGAGTTTGGAGAGCACCCCATCGATTTCTAAGTCGTAGGATCGAGCCTATTAATTACAATATCAAGAGAGATATACTTTTTCCTATCTTTCTCTTGTGTCGAATTGAGCTTTTGCACTAGATCTACTTTGCTCTTTGTTTAATGGGATTAATTAAGTGTAATTAGTCACAAAAATTAAAATTGAGCGATTTTCTAACAGTAATATCTTCTACATCATACAATATTGCATCATTACACCATATATTTTACATTCAAGTTGCTATAATATTTTTTCATTGTATTACATATCACATTAAAATCTTACCATGCTCTGATCGATGCTAAATTATTATTATGCCCAACAACATAGTTTACTTGGTAGCCGTTGCCAAGGGTTTCTAAAAAAACATAGTAAGTATTAATAATAAGTACTGTGATCATTTTGAAGGATTTCATGATGCGAATCGGGTAATTTTAAAAATTTTATTAACCGATAACATCTAAGATCGTTCTTATTATCGCTAACTTTCCTATATTATATTTGCATCACAATCACATATATTCCTATAATAAGGATTGTTGAGCCATACCTATGGTCTCTAACGAAGTTTTGTTCCTCTTGGTTCACCTTGAATCCGAAACAAGAATGACAGTTGAATCCGTGCTAGCGAATTCCCCGTCAACACCTAGCTCCGCCACCCGTGTCTTGATCGATTGCTTAATCGATAGAATATTTTAACAAATATTTAGATGATGAGAAAGCCAAAGCTTCAACACATGAAGACTTACTTGTGTTCAAATTTTCTGATCTGTTTTACCTTTAAAACATCAGAATAAACCTTTCAAATTCGTATAGCATTCAAAGCCACTAATCAGAAATTAAAACAGCACTTTAATTTCTGACGTTGCAGCACTAAAACATTGATAACTCTCTGTAGGAAACTCCAAACGACATGAAACTTGCACCATTGGATCCTACACTTCCAGGGCTACAATTTTCATATATCATTTGTCCAATTTGGTTATCATTTGCTATACTAATTGTCAGTTTAAAGTTGGCTCAAATTCTGACCCGAATTTAAAGCCTTCTTTCTCTCTTCATTTGTTAAAATAATTGGGCTTGGGCTTTAAATAAATTTATGCACTCTATAATAATATTCATATATTATTATATTATGTGAAACACATATTATACTTATAATATTCACATATCAATAAATTTATTCCTTGCTAGTTAATCACGTCATGTGATATAATTTTCTATTTGTACACTTTGTTTCATACAACATGAAACCTTGTACATAGAAAATATATTTCTTGTTTCCCATTCAGTTGGTGTGACCTATATTGAGGATCCATATTATGTTGGCAATGGAATAAAACATTTTATTCCATAAACTGTAAGCGGTACTCTAGCATACATTACAGCTACCCAAATAATATAGATGTTTAGCAAATCCTTTTACGAAACACGATCCTTCTAGTAATGTTATTAACATTACTTGTGTCTATTCCTTGCCATATGATATTATGATTATTATACAAAGTAGGACTGTGTCATCTTCGTATTATAATTTTTCTTGGTCTCCAATAAGTATGATTATATAATTATAACTGCACTTCAGTTATATTGGATCCATTTATAATCTTACTTTACCAAGGGGCCCTTTATAATATCATTCCTCAATTCATGAGTGGCAATTAGCTATTGACATATATATTTCCATCCTACACAAGTTATATACAAAGAACTATTACTTTTATCACCACAAGCTTTATATGGCTTCAAATAATAATCACGTTGCATATTCCTTATGTGAAAATATATCATATCAATCTTAGAATTAATGACACGATAAAAATATTAATGACACAAACACAATCCATATAATATTTTTATCAATTAGGTCTGTTCAATATATGAAGCTTTTCATATACTCGTGTTATTAAATGATAATCCTTTATCAACGTTTACAGAACTACAACGTACTTTTAATCAACACGACAGTCTTGTATGGCATATTAGTGTTCCTGCTAATATCCAAGACCTGTGAACATTTTAGAGATATGTATTCATTTTATTTAGAGTTCTGCGGTTCAAGACCAAGAGCATCTTCTTGAACACTTCTAAATACGAATATAAACTCATGGAACAAAATGTAATAACATCCAATTCATAAATATAACATATAAAAGTAATCACCATAAGATAACTTTTAGAACACAATTCCAACAATCTCCCACTTGTTCTTAAAGTTACTTCTTATACATTCATATGTATCAACTTTAAAACTAGGGTTGCCTTTTGACTCATTCTGTTATCTCTATCCACTCGCCATGTGTTTTCAAACCCATGGAATCAAAGTGAACTTCACTTTTGGCTTGAGATAAAGGCTTTGTTAGCGGATCTGCTGTGTTACCATCCGTGTCCACCTTTAACAATTTTATTTTACCATCTTCTATGAAGTCCCGAATGACAAAGTACTTTCTATCCATATGTTTGATCTTGTGGTGTGAACCACGTCAAGTTCCTCATTGAACTTCTTGATCAAACATTTACTTCGTTGGCTTTAGCAACAACCATCAATTCTGATTGGATGCTTGAGTCAGCTGTTTGCTAAATGTTTGAATCTTTTCAAACTAACAGCGCTTCCATTCAGAATAAATACATATCCAGATTGCAACATTTTATCATCATAATCGGTTGCAAAACTCGCATCGCTGTAGCCTTCTACAACGAGTTCCCTTGTCCCTCCATACACAAGAAATTTATCCTTAGTTCTGTTAAAATACTTAAGGATATTCTTGACCGCACTCCAATGTGCAAGACCTGCATGGGCTTGATGACGACTTGTCATACTTAGAGCATATGCAACATCAGGTCGTGTACAAACCATAGCATACATGATAGAACCAATTGCAGAAGCATATTCTACATTCTTCATGATATCAATGTCTTTACATGTCATAGCACGTTGAGACTTGCTAAGTTTTACACCTTGACTCATTGGCACATTTCCTTTCTTGGAATTTTCCATGTTGAATCGTTTCAACACATTGTCAATGTATGTACGTTGACTTAAGCCAATGAGTCTACGTGACCTGTCTCTACATATCTTGATTCCTAAGATATATTGGGCTTCACCCAAGTCTTTCATTGAGAAAATCTCTTTCAATAAATTTTTGTTTGCTCCATTAAGGGAATAAAGTTGCCTATCAATAGTATGTCATCGACATATAGGACCAAGAAAAGTATATAGCTCCCACTGACCATCTTGTATACACAAGGTTCTTCCTTATTTTGAATAAATCCAAGGCATTTAACCTCTTCATCAAAGCGCTTGTTCCAACTCCTAGATGCTTGCTTCAATCCATAAATGGACCTTTGAAGTTTGCATACTTTACTGCCATTATTTGGATCTTCAAAACCAGGAGGTTGTACCATGTACACATCCTCTTCCAAAAACCCATTAAGGAATGTTGTTTTGACATCCATTTGCCATATTTCATAATAAAATGCAGCAATGGCTAGTAATAATTGACTTAAATACCATGATTTTGAGTCTTTTCTTTCCATTGCTTCTTCAAAGGTCTTTGGATCATCCATATCCATTACCAAGATCTCATGAAGTCCTAGATACATATCAGGCTTCTTCCTAGATCTTGTTGGCCTTCTTAGTTCTTGTGGCTCTTCGTGTTCATCTTGAGTACCTCGAACCTTTTGCACAATCTCTTGTGGAATTAGTTCAATACTCGATTGAACACCATGTGGTGATTCGTGAACCTCTTCCTCAATAGGTTGAGGAACTTGTACACTAATGCTCCCACTAGCCGTCGGAACTATGGTTGGGCTACTTCGATCTACATGGTTGTCATCCATGACCTGATCGAGGTCTTGTAGTGTTTCTTGAGTTTCCTCAAGCATTACACTACTCCCACTACTTTTGATTCTTTCGAGAAATTCTTTCTCTAAGAAATTGCACCCCTTTCAACTAATATTCTATTTGTTGTCTTGTGCCAAAAGTAGTATCCTTTTGTTTCTTTCGGATAACCTATAAAGAAGCATTTTTCTGCTTGGGGTTCTAGTTTGGTTGACATCAATCGTTTGATGTAAGCCTCACAACCCCAAATCTTAAGAAAAGACAAGTCAGGAGTTTTTCTTGTCCACAACTCATACGGAGTTTTCTCGACAGATTTAGATGGAACAATATTCAGTGTGTAAGCTGCAGTTAGCAATGCATGTCCCCAAAAATAAAGAGGCAATTCTGTTTGGCACATCATTGATCGAACCATATCAAGCAATGTTCTGTTTCTCCTTTCCGATACACCATTCCACTGAGGTGTTCCTGGAGGAGTCAATTGTGGTATGATACCACACTCTTTCAGATATGTACCAAATTCATTACTCAAGTATTCTCCACCACGATCAGTTCGTAAAATCTTAATTCTCTTACTCAGTTGATTTTCAACTTCATTCTTGAATTCTTTGAACTTGTCAAAAGATTCACTTTTGTTCTTCATTAGATAAACATAACCAAAACGACTATAGTCATCTATGAACGTAATGAAGTACCTAAAACCATCTCGTGCACTTGTTCTCATTGGACCACATACATCAGAATGTATCAATTCCAACAAGTCTTTCGCCCTTGAACCTTTCTTCTTGAATGGTTTCTTAGTCATTTTACCAACTAAACAAGATTCACATGTCTCTATTGCATCGCAATCCATGAGACCAAGAAGATTACTATCATGTAACTTCTTAATGCGTTTCTCATTTATATGACCAAGACGATAGTGCCATAAGAGAGTGTTATTTTGATGAGATACTTTGAGTCTTTTGTTATTGATACTTAGAACATGTTTATCATTCACTTCTAGCAAATATAAACCATCATGAACAGTAGCATTTGCATAGAAAAATTCCATCTTTTGCAATACTCAAACAGGAGTTTGAAATGGTAAAGACATAACCATCTTTGTCCAAACATGACACAGATATAATGTTCTTACATATAGATGGAACATAATAAACATTATTCAAATTAATTATTAAACCACTAGATAAATGAAGATTTATTGAGCCAATGGCCAATGCCGAGACACTAACACCATTGCCCACCTTCAAAATGACTTCTCCTCTCTTGAGATGTCTTCTATTCATTAGTGCCTGCATATTTGCACAAATATGAGCACATGATCCAGTATCAATTACCCAATCATGAATAGATGTGGTTAAATTAATCTCAATAACATAGATACCTTTCGGAACCTTGGGACGCTTCCGCTCTATTTTGCCTGAGTTTAAGTCAGCCTTGTACTTTGGACAATTCGCCTTGAAATGTCCCAACTCATGACAATAATAGCACTCGGTTTGCGGAGTTGGCGAATTTTTCTTTTTGCCTTTGGAGGTGCTCGCTTGAGCTTCTCTATTCCCCTTGTTCTTTTTAGATATCTTTCTTTTGCCCTTTCCTTTTTGAACTTTCTTGCCATTCTGTGAGATCGCAAGAACATTCTTCTCTCCCTTATGTCTGTTCATATCGGCCTCAGCTTGCTTCAAAGTCTGATGGATCTCATCCAGGGTCATTGCCTTTTCACGCAAGTGAAGATGCATGACTACATCTCTGTAATATGGAGGCAATGAACCAAGGATTATATCCTCAGCAGAGTCAGCATGCATTGGAGCATTTAGCTTCTCCAATTTCTCAAGGTAACCCAACATTTTCAACATATGTTGGTTGACAGAAGACCCTTCTGCCATGTTACACCTTGTGAAAGCTAAGGTGATCTTTGAACGCTCTTTACGAGCATTCTCCAGAAACATCTTGGAGAGACGTTCGATTATCTCTTTTGGAGTATTGTTTATGAACTTTCTAGTAAGTTCAGTAGCCATACTTGCCAACATGAGACCTTGAACGCTCAGTTCATCCTTGCGGTATTTTTCAGATTTGGTCTTTTCTTCATCAGAGGGATTTGTACTTAGTACTGGAGTATCTTCCTCCAATACATTAACAAGATCCTCCGACCTGATGATAAGTTGGAGTTTCAATTCCCAATCAAGGAAATTAGAACCATCATTCTCCAACGGAAACTTTTCGAGTATGGATCGGATAAGTACATTGTTTGTCATTCTATAAAATAAATTAAAGGATTTCATGTTAATATTTATGTAAAATTTTATACTACATATTTAAAATTTGTCCATTATGCAGTATATTCAAGATCCCATCATAAATAAATCAAACTCATCCGAAATATAAAATCAAGGTAAGTAATCATTTACTAATCATAACCTTTTAGAAAACTTTTGCAATCTTTTGTAATTTTCTAAACTTTATGACTCTTGTTGTTTATTAAGAAACTTTTCTTACTAAACGATTTTCCCGAGACTTCAAGCCTAGATCTTGACTGCTCTTTAAGCAAACTTATTTTATTGGTCAATATGTTTGGCTATATTATCTCCATAAAATAAATGTATCAAATGCCTCACATTTAATCCACCTATCAATGGCCTGATAGTATATCATAACACATTCCACGATTTCTAAAGATTAAAGATTACACTCATGCATCTCAATAATCTTTAGCTTAAAGTGGATAAAATAAGAAGGAAAAATACTTAATTTTTCATTGGACAATTCAAATGTGACTATAGTTTGGTAGGTCATGTTTCCATACACCCATACCTATCCTAACATATCATTCACATATAATCATAAAGCACATCACATAACACAATCACAAAACATTTGTGAGTTTGTATGCCTCTTGCGCTTCTCTTCATCCACTGTTTTGTCTTCTTGCACCATTGGATGAAAAATTGCATATAAAATAAATATGCTGCCCCAAACTTTATTATGAATCCTCATCAAAATAAAATTTTCTAAGTGCAAGTATTAGGAACCCATCTCATTCTCACAATGCATATGATGTAAATAATAAATAAAGGCATCCTATACATAAATTGTCTTTTGTGCCTAATTAATAAACACTTATTAAACTTGCTTACAATCAAACAAACACATCACATCAAAATTTACATCACACAAGGCATTGGATTGAGACATACAAACTCGGTTCCCTGCAAAACAAAATCAGAATAGGAATTGCATACCGATGCACTATTTTGTACCTTTTAGTTAATTTCCATTTCTTATGCAATTGCGGTTCTCTAAATTATTTAAATCCCAGAAAAATGATTTATAATTCTCTGTTACGATTTGCACCATAGTTTGAAAAATAATCTTTTAAACATTTAAAAGAAAATTCAAACCGTTAATGTCCTTGTCACAGAAAAACTGCGCACTGTTGCTGTTTTGCCTTTGTGACGAAATTCCATAAAACTTTTGTATAGGAAAGTTTTATTATTTAAAAATTAGACTTCAATATCTAAATTTAGAAACTGGTTTCATCAAAATACGATAATCCATTTGAGAGAAATCGTTATTTTAATTTCAGCAAAAACTGCTACTGCTGCTGGAAAAATCCAGCAACGCGCTATTTTTCTTATTTTTGTTTAACATCATAGATCTGTCCAAAAACCTTGATCTATATAATTATCCTATTCTAAACTTCTTTTACAATAGTAAGAATTTTAGAAATTACAAAAATAATCAACCAGTAATCTAATAACAATATTGCAAAGCATGTAACAAAAATTCAGCTCGAATTTTAGAACCGCAACACAAAAGAACAATTAACTAAGCACTTATGTAATAAAATTACATAATAAAATAGTCTAAGTAGCGATAATAAAGAACCAAATGCTCTGATACCAATTGAAGGATTTCATGATGCGAATCGGGTAATTTTAAAAATTTTATTAACCGATAACATCTAAGATCGTTCTTATTATCGCTAACTTTCCTATATTATATTTGCATCACAATCACATATATTCCTATAATAAGGATTGTTGAGCCATACCTATGGTCTCTAACGAAGTTTTGTTCCTCTTGGTTCACCTTGAATCCGAAACAAGAATGACAGTTGAATCCGTGCTAGCGAATTCCCCGTCAACACCTAGCTCCGCCACCCGTGTCTTGATCGATTGCTTAATCGATAGAATATTTTAACAAATATTTAGATGATGAGAAAGCCAAAGCTTCAACACATGAAGACTTACTTGTGTTCAAATTTTCTGATCTGTTTTACCTTTAAAACATCAGAATAAACCTTTCAAATTCGTATAGCATTCAAAGCCACTAATCAGAAATTAAAACAGCACTTTAATTTCTGACGTTGCAACACTAAAACATTGATAACTCTCTGTAGGAAACTCCAAACGACATGAAACTTGAACCATTGGATCCTACACTTCCAGGGCTACAATTTTCATATATCATTTGTCCAATTTGGTTATCATTTGCTATACTAATTGTCAGTTTAAAGTTGGCTCAAATTCTGACCCGAATTTAAAGCCTTCTTTCTCTCTTCATTTGTTAAAATAATTGGGCTTGGGCTTTAAATAAATTTATGCACTCTATAATAATATTCATATATTATTATATTATGTGAAACACATATTATACTTATAATATTCACATATCAATAAATTTATTCCTTGCTAGTTAATCACGTCATGTGATATAATTTTCTATTTGTACACTTTGTTTCATACAACATGAAACCTTGTACATAGAAAATATATTTCTTGTTTCCCATTCAGTTGGTGTGACCTATATTGAGGATCCATATTATGTTGGCAATGAAATAAAACATTTTATTCCATAAACTGTAAGCGGTACTCTAGCATACATTACAGCTACCCAAATAATATAGATGTTTAGCAAATCCTTTTACGAAACACGATCCTTCTAGTAATGTTATTAACATTACTTGTGTCTATTCCTTGCCATATGATATTATGATTATTATACAAAGTAGGACTGTGTCATCTTCGTATTATAATTTTTCTTGGTCTCCAATAAGTATGATTATATAATTATAACTGCACTTCAGTTATATTGGATCCATTTATAATCTTACTTTACCAATGGGCCCTTTATAATATCATTCCTCAATTCATGAGTGGCAATTAGCTATTGACATATATATTTCCATCCTACACAAGTTATATACAAAGAACTATTACTTTTATCACCACAAGCTTTATATGGCTTCAAATAATAATCACGTTGCATATTCCTTATGTGAAAATATATCATATCAATCTTAGAATTAATGACACGATAAAAATATTAATGACACAAACACAATCCATATAATATTTTTATCAATTAGGTCTGTTCAATATATGAAGCTTTTCATATACTCGTGTTATTAAATGATAATCCTTTATCAACGTTTACAGAACTACAACGTACTTTTAATCAACACGACATTCTTGTATGGCATATTAGTGTTCCTGCTAATATCCAAGACCTGTGAACATTTTAGAGATATGTATTCATTTTATTTAGAGTTCTGCGGTTCAAGACCAAGAGCATCTTCTTGAACACTTCTAAATACGAATATAAACTCATGGAACAAAATGTAATAACATCCAATTCATAAATATAACATATAAAAGTAATCACCATAAGATAACTTTTAGAACACAAATCCAACACATTTAATATTGGTCAAGCTAATAAAAAGATTGATTGTTAGGTTGATGTTAATTTAATTGACCATTTCACATCACAATGCCTAAAATTTCATATATTTATTGAAATAAAATAACATTGAGCAATACACATAAACAACAAACATATAGAATTACAAATCAAAACCATTTTTGTATGTAGTGTATTTTAATTTTCACATAAAAATTAACAAACACCAAATGTCCTACTACAGTCCAATATAAATAGGTGGACCATGGTCAATTGGCACCCCAAGTTTCTGTTTCTTGTACGTAATACCATATAATCATATATATTGCTATTGGGTGCGGCATCTTAAAGACAATCAGATAAAAGGTGCTTTTCTAAAATGAAGTAATTGTGTACTTTGCGTACAGCAACAATTAGATAAACATATTACAGGTTTGTCTCTCTCTCTCTCTCTGCTCTTTTTTCTTTAATTAAAAAATTCTATTTCCCCGGATCAATAAATCACTAAAATTCTCTGTTTTTTTTTCCTAATCTAAAGGGATATAACATATAAATAAACTATTAGCGTAAATATTAAAACTTTTTTTTGTTGAAGTTTGTAAACTTAAAACTTCTACTTGAAACATTTATTTTTGTGTTGAAATATAAGCGCTTGCACCGACGGATTGAACCTTAATTTGGAACATTCTTTGTACGTCATTCGTTCCTCAAAATATACAATATACTTTTTTTTAAAAAAATCATGCTTCAAAACTTCTCACTTATATAATTAACATCATCAATCCTCAACTGTCAGGTTCTTATTTTCTCTTCACATTTATTATTGTCACTTATCTTCTATTATTATTTTTTTTAAAACTTTACTCTGTGTAGCTTCTATTTTTGAAAAAAAAAAGTTTCAAGACTTCTCACTTCTTATAATTAACATAATAGCGAAATATCAAATTTGATTTGTTTTTTATTTTCATTTTTTCTTCCAAAAAAATATATATTAGTTTATAGAAACATAGGATCCTAGATTTAAGGCGGAAGGGAACATGAATCTCACAATACATGATCTACCCCCCCCCCCCCCCCCCCATAACTAAACTGCAAAATACCAACTAACTTATGTTACATTTGAATCATTCTATGAAGCATCGCATTCGACAATAATTAATTAAACATAAGTTCCAGGCTTCCAGCGAATGAAAAACTTGTGAGGGAGCATATATCTTTTTCTTCGTTTAATTACATACAGAGAAAGATGGAGACCAATTTCAAAAAAAAAAAGAAAAAAAAAAAAGAAAGATGGAGACAAACCTAAAATTCAGGGTCATACATACCACTTCAACGTAATTAATGTTTTGTATAAATCTAACGGGGTTTATTAATTTGAGGTACTCTATCTCTATCCTGGAACTATTTACTATTTATCAAGGCATATAGACTCTTTCCATTTTCCAATTGGGCTGCCATTATTGATCCAAATACAATAATTGTTACGTCGAATAGTCAACACATCGGAAAGCGTTAGTTTATTATTATATGATGAAATAAATCTACGCAAAGTTCTTAGAAGTTGAAAAAAAGAATGAAATATGTGATGTTGACAAAAGAATTTATTTAATAATTACGACAAACGATGAAAATAATTAAATAAAAGTATATCGTTTCAATGTACTTTAGATTGGTTGTGTGTATTAAATTTGGCGCAGTTTCAAAACTATGCGGTCATCCATCATCAGTTAGAAACACTTATTTTTGTTGACAAGTTGACATATAACTTATCAAATTTATAGTAAGGATATCTCAATAATATTTTGATACTTTTTATTTGTAATACAATTGGCAAATAAATATGACAAATGCACAAAAGTCAGTTGGTCCAAGTCTGTCTATATTATTTTTAATTTGATTCATTTTGTTAAATTACAATCCTTATATCTTAAAATCATCTTAGATAGTCTAGCTAGTGAGTTTACATAATTTACTAGCAAAGAAATGAAATACAAAACTAATTATTGCTACTTCAATGGTAATAGAAAATAGGGAAAAAAAAATCTCTAATCTCTTTTTCCCTCTCCCCTAACTAAAAAACGCTAGTTATCGGCAGAAGAGTTGTCCAGTTGTTTGAAATGGAGAAGATGTGAATAAAGACTGGTCTTTCTCTTTGCGCGTCTACTTGCCGTCTTGCACGATTATTTGATGATTATTTAAAAAAAATATCTGACGTGGCACAGAACATATATGAGGTGTCCCACAATATTGCCATATCAATGCTAATATTCACATTAGTAAACTATACATATAATAACTGTATACTTACCTCTTCCATGAAAAAACAAAAAAATGAACGGGTCTTAAAATTGGAGAAAAGGAAAGAAAGTAACAGATGCATCATTTCTTTAATTAATTATAACCTAACAACAATAATAATTAATAATAAATAATAAAATAAAGAAATGACGGTATAAATGAGCGAGCGAAGAAGAGTCAAACAGCTCATGACAATTACATAATTCCTAAAATAATTTTATTTTTCTCCCCTACAAATTACAAGTTTGTGCATCCCCTCTTTCTTCGCTCGAGGCACAACGGTTCTTAAATTCACATTTCTTCTTCTTCTTCTCTTCCTCCTCAAATCTCTCTCTCTCTCTCTCTCTCCTGCCTCCCTCTTTCTCTCGCTCTAGACCAAGGTAATTTTTCTTTCCCATTTCCTGCTCAGAATTCTATTGTTTTTCCTTCTATTAATCGGTAGTGAACTTGGTTTCTCTTTGTTCTTCTTCTGATTAATTCGATTAATTTTGCAATAAAGTTTCGTGCTTCGTTTCAATACTTGTTTGGTTGTTCGTGTTTGATCTGGTTTTCGACGCATCTTTGCTGTTTTGACTCGTCAGTTTTGATCCAGGCAAGGTCGGTTTTGTGCTGAAATTCGTATTAATAATATTTTCACATCGTTTCTCGACACGTATTGATTTGGGTTTGCTGCTATTTTAGCTTAAATAACGTGATTGTTTGATTAATGGGTAGGAGTGTTGAGAATTTATTCGGTCTAAATTGGTGTCAAATTTATGAATTTGAGCTGCTGATCTAATCAGAATACTTGCTCAGGTAGGATTCCAGCAGTTACAACTTGGGGACATCTGAAATTTGTGCTTTCAAACAGTTAGTTATAAATTTCGAATGGTCCCTTCTGAGTCTCCTTGGATTGTTGTCAGTGTCAATTACTCAGTATTAAATTCTAAGCAATGCTTTTAATTTCGAGTTAATGGTTTCAGAAACTATAGTTCTCTTTGCCTTCATTAGAAGGGACCAATGACAATTGGTTGCCCCCGTTGACTTCCCTTTTTCTATTTTAGACTATGCCTTGTATAGATATGACTTTGCTTTATTTTCTCTGAGCCTCGCAAAGGTTGACTTGATGTGGCTTGAATTTTGTTTTCTGTTACATAAACTTGAATCTTTGTTAGGCTAGATTGATTGAGGAGTTACTATACTATTTGGTTTTCTGAAGGAAAAAGATAGAATGAACTGTTTGATCTTGAGATTTTCAATTGGTGAATTTCTTTTTGTTTTAGTTGCATTTGGCTTTTTCAGTTGATGCATCTGTCAAATTAGATCAGGAGAATAATGCTTCTTATTATAACCATTTTGCATTGTGATCTTTTCAGGCATCTTTGGTTCTGGTAAAAGTCTGATCCAAGTACCAGAAAATCTGTATCAAAATTTGGAGGCGCAAAGAGAGTAACAAAGCAAAAATAAACAGAAACATTTATCTGACATTAGCTCTCACATGCTACCAGTGAATAGGGGAAGAGCACCCCATCGGGCCGGTATGTCTATAACTTGGCTTTTTGTTATTTCCTTATAGATATCAATTATAAGAGCTCTATATATCTGTTGCGTTTTGAAGATAATGCAAATGGTGCTACATGGCTCTTTAATTACAACAATGTCAAATTAGCATTTGTTGTATAATTGTTTTTAAGGATGACGAGTGAAAAAAATATAAAAGATTGGAGTTGAGCGATATAAACCGTAATTGATTTGCTGATTGAGCTTAACTTGCCTACTTGGTTCTCAAACATTTCCTTTTCATCTTTTGTTTGCCATTTTATTCTGTAATAATTCAATTTGAAAGAAACAGATTGTTAGCCTAGTTAGGCTTGTTGCCTTGCTGGCCAATTTATTGTTTGGTTTATGTTGTTGTATAAATAATCAGCCATGTTATTCTATAAGAAAAGTCAATGGTTATGCATAATTATTTAATGAGAAGTTGTTGACAAGTTTGTAAGCTGGAACCATCATTGTTCTTTTAATGTAGTCATGTTTGTTATCAAACATAATTAAATAGCAAAGTTTAACAGTTTTTAATGAACTGCTTAGTTGTAACATTTCTAAAAGCACACTGTATACCTTTTTTTGAAGGCACCAAGGCATTTAAAATATTAAACTTTTTGTAAAAAATGGTACTGATCCCGAACTGACATTTTTACTTTGTCAGATTTATCTTTTTCATCATTATTATAAGAGAAAAAATGAAATAGTAAAAGTTTAACAAAGATGGGAAACTTCTGCATCAGGTTTGAGTGAAGCCTTGCAGTATCTATTCTATTATATTGATCTCATTTTTCACTCTCTCCATAGGAATGGATTTCACTGATGTAAAGAGGAAACCAAGTGTTCTTTCAAAAGTTGTACTGGCTCTTGTCCTGACTGTTTTTTGTGTATATATCTTGAAGCAGTCTCCTGGTATTGCTGGTACCAATATGGTATGGACCTTTGTATATTCCATAAACTAATTATTTCAGAGTTTTGTGAAAATAGTGAAATATGCTATCAGCTGGTTCTTATTTGGTTTACTTCATTGATCTACACACTGAAACACAAGGAAGAAAAGGAAAAAAAGAAGAAGAAAAACTAAAGACTGACATCAAGCCGGGATAGTGTTTTTTAAAGTTAGCTAGTGGCTCGGCCTTCATTAACAGAAGCTAATAAAAATTACGATGTTTAGTAACAACTTGAATTGGAAGTAAATCTACTGAAACTGGCCCTTGTCGATACTTTTGTTTTACTGCTTTATATTGTTTCCTTATAGTTCTATAATACATTTTTTTTTATTATTGCAGTTTTCAGTACATGAACCAGGTGTGACGCATGTGCTAGTTACAGGTGGGGCTGGCTTCATTGGATCCCATGCTGCACTTCGTCTCTTAAAAGATAATTACCGTGTTACCATTGTGGTAATTTCATATACTTTATTTCATCTAGTTATTTTATTGTAATTGTCTAGCATTTTTGTTTACCTATGACGTGAATATTATTTTCATTTATCGACATTATGTTTTTTGGTGCAGGATAATCTCTCCAGGGGAAATATGGCGGCTGTAAAAATTCTTCAGGGGTTGTTCCCAGAGCCAGGAAGGCTCCAATTTATATATGGCGATTTAGGCGATGCGAAAGTTGTATGTCTTTTATGGCATTCTCCTCTCTCTCTCTCTCTCTCTCTCTCTACTATTTTATTTATTTTGTTGTAACAAATTTTCTTCCTAAATTAGTCTATAAATTAATACAGGTAAATAAAATATTCTCTGAGAATGCATTTGATGCAGTAATACATTTTGCTGCAGTCGCCTATGTAGGAGAAAGTACACTTGAACCCCTTAGGTACCACTTCTTTTTTTCCTTGAAATTATTGATCAACAAGAAGAAGGCATTTTTTATATTGATATCATATATTAACTATTGTGCCCAGCTATATAAACATGGTAATTAGTGGTACTAGAGTGACATATAAGTGTGAGCCTCCTATGTATTATTGTCGGGAGGATTATGTTACCAGTTGTGTTGTACTTTTGCTGTTTTCTCACTTGTAAGATAATCTGCCCAGAAGATGAGGAACTGAGAAACGATATACTCATACACAACGATCAATATTAACCAATTTTTCTTTGTATTTATTATTATTATTATTATTTTCTTTTAGGTATTACCATAACATAACTGCTAATACACTAACTATAATGGAGGCAATGGCTGCTCATCGTGTGAAAACCCTTATTTATTCAAGCACATGTGCAACTTACGGGGAGCCTGAAAAAATGCCTATTACTGAAGTTACACCACAGGTTAGCATTTTTTGTTTTGCTTTAGTTAGAGTCTTACAAATGTTCCACTTATTGTTTCGTGTGGATGTGGCCAACTATTGCATTTAGCTTTTGTACAGTTTTAGATTTCTTGCATACAGTCTCCCTTTTTTGGGGTTTTTCTTCTAGATTTAGGGGTAATCGAGACCAAATTAGGTCATGATTAAGTTATATAATTGCACAATTTGTTCCCTGCTTACTCACAAAATATTCCAGTGGTGTCTTTTTGCACAATGGTGACCATTTGGGCAAATGTACATATCTTTGTACTCAGTTTTCAAATATTTTATTGTTCTTGCTTTTGCAGGTTCCAATAAATCCATATGGAAAAGCAAAGAAAATGGCTGAAGATATTATTTTAGATTTCTCAAAGAATTCCGACATGGCAGTCATGATATTAAGGTATGTGATTATATATATGGTAAATTTTAGTCAAGATTTGCAATTGGGGGTTGAGATGCATAAGCAACCATTGCAAAATTATGGCTCCTGATGAAGCAATGCTGAACTTTCAATTAGAGCTGATATTACATCTCTCATTTAAATTTTCATGTCAAGGATATAAAAATTGTGACCAAATTATGTCCTATTTGATACATAATTGGATAGTTTGCATCGGCACAAAACCATTCGTTATGGAGGAACTAATACGTATATATCTGATCATTTAGATACTTTAATGTTATTGGGTCGGATCCTGAGGGGAGGTTGGGTGAGGCCCCAAGACCTGAATTAAGAGAGCATGGTCGCATCTCTGGTGCATGCTTTGATGCAGCTCGAGGAATTATTCCTGGATTGAAGGTAATATTTTCATTTGGGTTTTTCTTATAGTTATATATTCTTTTAGTAACAATATATTTCTGTAATTTGCAATTGAGGTTGAAAACCATCAATAACAGTTATAAGGCAAAATACAGTTGATATTGATTAAGTTATACTTAACTTCCTTTTTTTTAGTTCAATCTGATCTCTCATAGCATAAATCTTCGATTGGACTAGCCTTACAGTATGGATTCTCCTGGTATCTCATACTGTGGATGGGATGCAAACATGGGAAATGCTGGATGTATTTGCCGATGGACCTTTATATATGACTAGCAAAAGGCTCCCTCAATATGTGGGCAAATAAAGAAACATAATAATATTAGAAAATGTAAAATTATCTGTTGAATCTTCCAGGTGGATATCTTTCCAAAAAATAAATTGTTAACACCACTTGACTCTTTTTTGTCAAAGGATCTGACGTTTTATCTGAAATTAAAATTTAGACCACACATCATATCAGATCACATAATTCAATGATCCATAATTGATATAACAATTGTTTAGACCTCTTGTGAAATTGTTATGGCCTTTTTATAGGTGCTTTTATAAGTAGTGTAGATATACATGACATAATTTTACAAGTTCTTTCTTTAGTTTTAATTCATAAATACTAACGAGTTTATCTAACTTCAAATATAGGTTAGAGGAACTGATTATCCAACTCAGGATGGTACCTGTATTAGAGATTACATTGATGTTACAGATCTGGTAGATGCTCATGTCAAAGCACTTGGCAAGGCTGAACCTGGGAAAGTTGGTATATATAATGTTGGTACTGGAAGAGGTCTGTTTGCACTAGCTCCCTCTCCAATCTTTCGTATCTCCCCAACTTATTATCTAATAAAACTAATAATTTTTTTTTTCATTATATGTTTCATCAGGTAGATCAGTTAAAGAGTTTGTAGAGGCGTGTAAAAAGGCAACAGGTGTAGAAATTAAGGTTGAATATCTGCCCCGTCGACCTGGTGACTATGCAGAAGTCTACAGCGATCCATCCAAAATTAATCGCGAGTTGAATTGGACTGCCAAGAACACTGATCTCCAGGAAAGCCTTTCGATTGCATGGAGATGGCAGAAGTCGCACAGAAATGGCTATGGAAGTTCGTAAGATAGAAAAGAATAGCGGCATTTTTATGAATATATTTCATAAATTATTGGTTATCAGTGGAAGCCTTTTCTGCTGTCTACTTATTTTTGTCAAAATTGTTATAGGGAGGTAAAGATGCATTTTATTTATTTTACCAATTTGCCATAAGTTATAGGGAAAATTTAGCAAGGCCTTAGTGGTTAATCAATTACATGATTATCTTCAAAATTAATTCGTTGTAGAAATCTTGCTTATATTTCAGAAATGTGGCACTAAAACTGTTACTGTTTTTTTTTTTTTAATATTTGGACATCTCTAATGTATTATTTGTGCAGTTTTTATAGAATATAAGTAAATAACATGCGTTTTTTCTATATCTCACAAAATGATTAGCCTTGTTACTTTTTCATTTTTGTTCTATCTTTGTGAAGCAATATTCGCAGGCTTCTAAATTTATTCATTACACAGACCTTTCGAAAAGACTTATTTCATTCAGCTTGGATGTTACAAATAATTCGAGCATTTCATTTTGTTTGAGCTAAAATTCATGTAATTCAACAACTTAAAGAGTACAAAGAATATTGGATTTTGATCTTTGCATTAAATGAGAAAACTACCTGAAAGAGGTAACAAGAAGAAATAAAAAAAAATAATAATCATGGAAATGTGGACAAGTTAACCCCTGGTTAGAATTATGCAAACTCAACTTCTAATCATACTAGAGCACTTCTAATTTTATATAAAACAATGGAAAACTTGCTGGGTAGAATCATTGTTGAGTAGATATTGCGTTGTTATAATTTTTTTAGATGATGCTATACACAAAACAATAAGCAAAAAACATTAATTTTAGTTTTACGATTCTTCTAGTATCTGCAAAGGATTCAGTATAATACTATTACTAATAAATTAATTTTTGCTTTACAAACTGTCCTCTTATGCGACCACTGGATATGAGAAGTTTTGCAACTCAGAAAATAATTTTACACTCATTAAACTTCTACATTTAAAGTTGACACAAAGATTTACAATCAAAGTAGAAAAGTATATCCATATGAATACAGATTTCTTCCCTGCATGCCCAACAGCAGATACATTATCAACCCTTGCTTAAACAAGCTAACAAGGAACTCGTTTTGCTGCTTCATAAGTCTCCAGGCCTGAAACACCTATCTATCCATTGACAGTACCATCGGGGTGTACCCAAATTCATGAGATGGACCAACTCCAGGCTATTTGTAAGAAAAACAAAGAAGCTGAATACTCTGATGGCATGTTGAATATCTGTTAGTAGTGGTAGCGTCTCTATTTGCGTGATGGTCCATACTGGTTTCTGTGCTGGGCTTCCTCCATATGCTACCAGTATTTGATCCAATCTCCTGTTGTAAAGAACACAACCAACTCCGCCCTTTCATTTTCCTTTATAACCCCTCAGTATCACAATTGTATCAATACCAGACTTGGCCACCATGCAATTTATAGTGCTACAGTGGAAATATTAAAAATTAATTTGTGAATATGTTTGTAAAATTATATTTGCATCCCCAATTTTTTCCCTTGAAATATGATAACATCTATGTTTCCAAATTAACAAGACAAATTTTGTAAACTTTACAGACCAGTCTGTACGGAAACTTTTATTAATTATAGATCAGATGCAAATCATGCTCTTTGTTTCACATCACATCAGAACTAATTTAAGATGTTGTGTCAGGTTCGACGGCATGGTAAAGAGTGATAGGCTATTAGCCTCTATGCACGGAGAAAGCCACATTCTTTGCTAGCATAAACCATAATAATTCAATCACAGATCTGATCAAAATGATCTTACCTGCCTCCTCTGATTATAATTTTACCATCAGCATTGCCATAATTTTACCAGTACTGCTCCCAGATACTTCTATTTGTCAGAAGGTGTTTACAATGCCTAAACCAGATGTTTCAGTTTCACCAGATAAATTTGCTTCCCTGATATAAATTGCATGAGCCTACCACCAGAGTTCTTAATAAGCATGGCAAGATACTACTTGGTTTTGCTGATGATCACTGCCTCAAAACTTGCCGATTCAATTGCTATGTATGTTATTGCATCTGTTTAGCCGATGCAAAATAAATTACATATGAAAATTTTAAATGGTAAGTTAGGGCATCCTATCTATCCTACTTATATATATGTGCTTTTGTAATTGATTCCGCCGACCTCTCTAATTTCTCTTCTCTCCGTTCTCTCTGTGCTGTGCGCTACTTGGCAGCTCAGCAAAAAGAGAGATCGCTCCATTCCAGGAGGTTTTGTTGCATCGCATCTCTTCATCACTCACTGTTGGATTAGAGGTATTTTAGTTTCTCATCTTCGTTACCCATCAATACAATTATGGAGTCAAAGTAGTAAATTCTGAGATTGTATTGTCGACTATTTTCTGATGTTTGGGATTTAGGGAATTTCGCAAATTGATATAGTTAATTTGGTTGAGTTTTTTTTATTATTGTTTGGGTACATAAAACATTCAAACGAATTTCTGACCCATTAATTTAGTATTCCTAAGAACATTTTCTAAATCAGAAAACTAATTAATGTGTAAAGACCAATGTCAATTTTACTAATGTAGATTTCTATGTCCAATTTGATGAGGAAAATTGTTGTTTGAAAGGTGAATGGTACAAATGTTTAAAAGTCACATTAAGGGTTAAATTTAGGGTCGATTTAAGCTCTAGAATTTACATGCATCAATTAAATTTTGGGCAGAGAAAACAGCCTAGTATAATTTGTATAAACCCTTTTAAAATTTAACCCGATTTCTCAATAATATAAACCGATGCATACTGTTCATCGGAAAAACAATCAGTTCCTGTATCATGAAAATTTTGTGGTATGGTTATGATGTTGAGAGGAAAATCATTGATTGTGGATCAGAAATTTTGTAGGTTCAATATTTGCGGCAACAACAAGATTAATGTCTAGTTCAATACTTCTATGTTATCAATTTTACATAAATTCAGTAAAGATGAGCATTTAAATTATAGTTGGGTTAAAATATTTATCAACATGCTGATCTCCATTTTTATGTGATTTTGGAATGTCACAGGCTAAAAATGCCGAGGAAGGATCGTAAGTGGATGTATCAAAGATTCCTCAGTGACAATAGCATTAGTCTTGAATATTTGCTTAAAGTAGATGATTTTGTACGAGAAGCTTTTAAGCATCGTTCATGTGTAATAAGACGAGATAATGTGGACAAGATCCGTTGTCCTTGCTGCATTTGTGACAATACCAGATTCCTAACTGGTGATGAAGTTAGAAAACATTTGTTCACTGTCATGTCCCTCAATAACGAACAGATCTCTTTGTATTTTGTAGTTGTGGTTTAATTGAGATTGAAACAGAAAAATGAAATTGTAAAAGACGAATTGTAAAAAAGAAAGGAATAATAGAATGAAGGAAACAATTGTAATAAATTTGATTGTGATTTTTCTGAATGCCCTCTCCTATGCGTTTGTCCTACTCTTATATAATAGTTATTACAGAGGGACAATTAATGTTGTTGCCTAATAAAGTTATTACAGCTGTAATCTAATCTAAATAAATAAACAACTAAAGAAGCACCATAAAAATCCAGCGATGGCCCATTCCTCATTATTCTAGTTCAGCCCATTTTTCAGCCTAACTCTTATTAATAACGGTGCATATATGTCAATTACAGTAATCTTGTATTATCCATACCAATCCTGATGATTTGTCAGATGTCTCATACATTTTAACCAATTGCAGTCTTCAGCATCTTCTGCCTTAAGGGGTGGTGCCTTCCTATATGAAGACTATGACGACGACGATGATGACGAGGACTATGTTTCAGGTGTTGAAACGGATGAGGGGGACAACTTTGAAAGAGAAATTCCAAACAATGAGTTTGATGTATCTGATTATGATGAGCCATCTTTCGACTTTGAAGTTTCGACAACTGATGAGGAGGTGTCCTGCAGTGGTGGGTTGGCATAGCTTTGAGATATGTCGTGTAGGTGATTTTTTTATGCTTTCATTTTTGTTGGTTGTGGTGGTATGATGTTGGTGTTGTTTTTGGTTTTTGGGTGGTGTACTGTCGTGGATATAGATTATTGGCGCTTTTGGATATGGTGACTGGTGATGCATTTTCGTCCATCAAGTTTTGAATGAATTAATAATATTATAACGTAATGTTGTTGCCATGTCTGAATAATATGCTATTTTGCTCTACCAGTAATTGTATCCAGGGATGACTAATTTGTGATTGACAGTGCTACGGTGGGGATATTAGTAAAATTAATTTGTGAATATGTTTGTGAACTTACATTCGCACGCCCTTTTATCCTTATAATATAATATTTCGAAACCAGAAGGGAATGCAGAATTAACGGGCAGCTATTTTCAATTTGTCCACTTTCATAGGATTGCAGAATGAACTTGTTGTTTAAAAGATGTTCCTCAATTTTGAATGAATTGCAAAGACGTTTTCTTTCTAACTCAAAGAAGTTATGATCAGTTCATTTATAAATTGTGATTTACGCCTGTGTTCTTTTTTTTGTCGTTTTTTATGCTAGTCAATCAATGCATCAAAAAATTACACAGCAAATACCATGGTTCTAGAATCTAGAGTATGATTGGAATGAAAATGACCATAGAACAAAAAGCAATGGTTCTAATTTTTTTCCTCCTTTTTAAGAATTCCTTCATCAACGAAGGAACTCTTTTTGAGAAACCTGTACATTTCGCGTGGAAGACTAAAGTGAAACCTATACACAATTCGGTTCAAACAGGGATTCATGTTCAACGAGGAGGGGCTCATATTTGGGTGTCTGATCAGGGTATTTCAGGACCGGTATCGGGCGGACCTTCAATCCGAACCGTCCGATATAATTTCTATGGACAGATTTTTACGGACTACACTAATCTGATAGGACCTGGTATTAATCACGGAACACCCATAATTAATCGGATGGTTCAGATCATAGGTCTGCCCTATGCTGACCTAAAAAAAGGATTCCGGGTATTTCAGACCAAACTTTCTTACCGAAGAAGTGGGCTTGGTTAATCAGGTTTATACTCGCCAATTGAAGGCCCAAAATAAAGCCTTGATTTTCAGGTATCAAAGAAATGTACGTCCATTTCGATCCAAAACTGGGACCTTCCACCCCAATTTGTACTGTTTATTTATTTCACACATAAGCCTTGATAATGTTCTGACACACTTTTCCTTTTTTTTTTGAGAGGTAGACTCCCATTTTTTTTTTCTTTTTTATAGGTTTAAGTACAGCTCATGCAAGGAAAAAATGAATCCAAAACTGCGACCCCTATTTTTAATTTAACTTCGGGAATGAATTACACATTAGTCCTTATCACTCATTTGCTACGTACTTTGATACTTAAAAAAAAATTCAAAAGTGCTATGTTAGTCCTCCGAATATTCAATTTGGACAAAGTTTGTTCCTGTAAAATCCACTGAGAAAATAACATTTCATTTATTGTAGCGAAATTTTTTTAGCGTTGGAACTAGTGTCCATGTAGTTTTACAAATAGTGGCGAATCCAGATTAATTTTAAGAATCGACATAATTACAAAATTTATAAATTTAATATTTATATAAGAATAAAAAATACGCCCCAAAATATGTAAATTTATCTATAAACCCTTCAATTTATTATTAGAGATATTTACACTAATAATTAATTTTAAAGATTATTTATAATTTAAAAATTAAAATCCCTCTTCATTTTGCATTGTTTTATAAATTTATGTGTAAAGACTGAAGAGCAATTCTAAACCTTTTGCACTGTATCGTTTCAATTTTAGTTATATAAAATATTATATATATTTTTTTTTCTAGTAATTGGCCCGAAGTAATTTAAAAACCTGAAATAAAATATAACATTTAAGTGGTCCGGTTCGGTCATGGCTTCTAAGCCTAGGCACATATCATTTTCAGCTCCCAATTAAGCAAGCATAGGCACCAAGTAGAACTGTCGTTTTGTACGTTTCTATTCCGTTCCGTCCAAAACGGAACATAAATGAAAGAAAAATGATTTCGTTTTCAGAAACGAAACACTGTTTTGTCAATGTTACCGAAACAGAACGGAACAAAATACAAAAATGGATTGATTTCAATGGAAAATGAAGAAGAGAAACAGAAGTGGAACAACGGAAGCGAAATGATACACTGAGGGTCCAAGGCGCACATCGGCACTTGGACTTTAGTCAACAATGCGTTTATATCAGTTAGGTCTATCAAAAAAAAAAAAATATCAGTTAGGTCTAGATTTTAGGAAAACAAGCATGGATAGGTGCCCATGCTCGCTCCTTAGTACAGTAGGCTCGCTCCTGTTTACAAATAGAACTAATGTACAAATAATATAGTTACTGATAATATATATCAATTAAATCAATACTAACATCATAATTTAATTAAAGATTACATTTACATACATCACCATAAATATTTTATGACATGCTAACATGATTTTTATCTAATTTTATTTATTATGACAATATAAGACTAATTTGTTACAAATTTAAAAATTTATGGAGCAAATTGCCAATTTAAATAACAATACTTCATGGACCATTTGTATGATTTATGCTAATATCTATCCTATTCTAATTTCGCGCAATTAAACAGGTACATGCAGCATCCTCGCTCGCTTGATGTCTTACGTGGTCAATTGTATTATGGTTTTGACACAATTCTTACAAATTTTGAATTCAAAATTTAACGTACACAAGTTTTGAGTTATAAATTATGGTTCGCTTTCATAATTCATATTCCATTTTTGTTTATAGTTACGAATTTATAATTAACAACAAAACGTAACATTGCACAGCGAAAGGATCTACTTAATCAATTAAAATAACAACTTGCATTTTACTGGATCTTTAAATTTACTTAAATGCCCGATCATACTCTGCAGAAAATTGTGTGGATCCTATCTTGACGTAAGGTTAGCCTTTAGCTATTAAAAGTTTCTAAATTCTCAAAAACCATAAATTAAGTTTTTACACCATTCAGGCAGCGTACATACTTTAGATCCTATCGTACGTGACAGAAAAAAGAGGACTGTGTAGTGGCCCCATCTTATCTTCAAAGTTCAAACAAAGAAAAAAGAGGACTGTCTAGTCAACAATGCCTTTATATAAAACAAAAAATAAGTGTGAAATATTGCACCAAGGATATTGAACACGGTGGACATAAAACATGATATACAGGGAAAATTTTAATTTTAAGAACTTTTTAAGGTGCTTTTGTTAACTACCTATGTTCATTACATAAAATAATAGAGAAATTGAACACGGTGCCGACACGGATTAATTAGTTAACACTCGAAAGCCTTTATCTAGAAGCGAAATATATATCAGTTAATTTAATTTTAATTCTGGTCAAACATGTTAATGAAGGTCAACAAAAGCATATTCAACACATATCGCTTTCACTCTTCACTCTTCAGTCTTCTCTCTTTCTCTCTCTCTCTCTCTCTCTCTCAAATCGAAGTTCTATCTAGTTTTACTTCGCCAGCAAGAAACGATATCTCCTGTTCTGGCTTGATTTCAGCAGAGGAATTTTAGCAAACGAAACTAGCTAATTTCTTATAATATCCTTTTGATTTGTCTCCAGAGAGCAAAGAAATCAAGGTCGATCCCACAATGGAAACAGATCAGCTTGCAAAAACGGTATAGGATAGGATAAACACTCTTTCTCGTTCTCTTTTTTGTTCTTTTTTGGTATAGTTTGATTAGTTTCTCTGTCTCTCTGAAATGCTTCAAGTATCTGATTACTTTTTTCTGTAAATTTATGATCCCTCTATCTCTCCCTTAATTTATTCATTAAGATGCATTTTCACCAAAAATAAAGTTCTAGGGTTTAATTGCAGGACAATAAGTCACTTGATCTGGAGTTCGGCTTGGTCGCACCAGAAAACAAAGGGATGGACCATGCAACTGAGAACAAGCGCTTACAATGCCAGGTTTATTTTGAAACCCTAATAAAATAAAAAAAAATGAGAATGTCAGTGCTACCAATTTAACAGCCATATGATCGAAATATAAGTCCCTATCTTTGTCAGAGTAAAGATCATATACCATTGCGATTTTGCCAAATCTTTTTGCTCTTCTTCCTCAATCAAATTCTGTTAAAATCATTTGAATTTTCACTGAACCTAAATATGGCTTTCAGAGGCAGGGTCTTTTGACATTTCAAAAGGAATAATAATATCTGTATTAATTAGTTGATGTTTTCCTATGTATGGATCATTATTACTAAAGATTATTGGAGAAATAAGACTCAAATGGCAACAGAATGACAGGACCAGTGGGTTTGCTTGTTCATATTCCCACTATTATAGGTAAGCCTTATAAATTTGTTAAATATAGGACCAGTGCCTTAACTTCTGGGTTGTTGATCTTCCTGCAGAAAACCTCAGGTGACAGGATTCTGCTTTCCTTGATGCTCTTGACATCTCTCGTCTCAACTATACCTTTACTAAAAAGGATCCTTACGATAATTACTCAAGAATCATCTTGTGCAACTGATGGAAATGATCAAAGATTAGTACTGCAGGTTTGTCATCAAAGTTGACTGACATATATTGACAGTTTAAAAAAGCTACAACATAAATTGGAGAAAGATGTGTGAGCTGAGGATCCAAATATCCAATATTTCAAATTTAAATGCATCATGATAGCACTTTTAAACAGAACACATGATTAAATTTTCCATGATGTTATAATAATAAAATCTTTATATGCCATCATGTAGCACAGCTGCTTTATTTTCCCATATACTTTGGAAAAAAAAATTAATTGCTTATAAAGCTTTGAGGTTCTTTCTAAAAATAAAACTTCTATTTCAGAAAAACAAACATTCCAAAGTTAAACATCTTGGCTTTTGTAAATTAAATAACAACTCCTTGAGGCAAGAAAGTTTGAGTAGTTTACTTTAGTAATATCTCATACGGTATATATATATGTTTTAATTTTTTTTGTACTAATCTGACAGATGGAGAAAAACCGCAAAGCAAACCTGGAAGTTACACTGCAGTTTGCTTCCTCAGTAGTTCAGATTGGTTTTACAGAATTGTCATGCATCATGTTTTTACCTAAAAATTCTGCCAATAATCACATTCTTGCAGCCATTGCTTTCCTTGGCTCCTTGACTCTCGTTTTTGGCTTTTTCTTGCTGATGCATACTTTCTTCATGCTTGCAGCAAGGAATATTCATGCGATCCATGACCCCATTTCAAAATGTCTCATCCTTACCACTTGGACTGCTCTTATTTTGGCAGCAGTTGCTCCCTTGTCACTCTTTCCTAAGCCTTACAACTTTCTAGTACCAATCGTATTTGTGGCAGTACTCCTTACCCTAGGGGCTCATTTGTATCTCAAAACAAAATCCAATGACAAGAAGCCTGAGAACCAAACTGAAAACGAAGAGCACAAGAATGAAATAACACGCCTTAATGAGCTCAGCAAGGCAGTTGCAATTTCATCAGTAGGTGGTCTGGTTGGTCTCCTCTTTGGTATCCACAAAAATGCTTTGAACCATGCTCTCGACCCGGTTGTTTTGGTCACAGTTTTTCTGACATTCACTTCATTCATATTCGGCATTTCTCTTATGCTTCTTTGCCAAATGGGGCTAATGCATTTAAGTTCAAGTAGTAGGAAAAACTTCCTTAAAATTGGATTAGGATTGTGCATGTTTCTACTAGTGTTGTTGCTATTTGCTGCACTAGTAATTTCCATCACGTTCTTGAAATGGTACACCTTTATGATTTTTATACCGGTTCTCATTGCTTATGGTGTTTGGCAATATTCTATCGTGTTGTCTGTTAGAGACATGACCCACAACAACCAAGAGAGTATACAAGAAAAAGAGAAAAGCATACAAGAAGAGCAATTCAAGTTGGCTTACACCAATGCAAACATGGTAAGGCTATTTGTAATATATATATTTTTAGATCAAAGTTAATGTAGCTTGTAGGTTCCATTTCTTATTTCCCAGAAATATATAGTACTTGCAGTTAATGCCAAAATTGCATTTATTTTTTGTTTTACATTATTAGCTGTTTCCTTAATTGAAGCACTATTGAAAACGTGTGCACTTATGAAAGTATATATTCAAAAAAATATGAATACTTGCTCCTCCTATTTAGGTTATATCGATAACATTTGGGGCACTAATGGCCATCTTCACCGGATATCTCGGAAGTGATGAGAAAAACATGCACCTGAACTTTTGCGTGATATTAATGGCCTCTGCTTTTGTATCAGCGTTAGTCCTGATGCTGTTATCATACAAGCCTTCACCGAGGTCACATATTGGTCATGTTGTTAACATTCTCAGCTTCTTAGCTATGAGCCTGCTGGTATTTGGTGTATTCTCTATCTTCATCCTCGAGTTCATGCGACTCTAATTTACCATGTCTGAGGTAGAATTCAAAGGCAAATTATAATATGGAATGTTTTGGTGAGTTTTTGGTATGAAAGTGATCTGCCCATAGTTTCTAAATATAATATATGTTTAAATATTTGGAAAGTAGAGATTGCACTTATAACATAGTAATTGCAAGTTAAGAAATGTGTACTTTTTGAGAAATAAGAAATGTGTACTTAATTCTATATTGACAAAATATAAAATAGTAACAACATTATGAAAAAAATAGAATACTAGAATATTGGTTCTTCTTGTGACATGTATATCTAATATAAATATGAATAATACACAAACTGGCGGACTTCGATTTTAGATACTTTTTTTTTCCCCTTTAACATCATGGAATTCATTATTGCTTTAGGATATATCTAATGCGTGTTAATTTTCATTGAAGCTAGAATGGGGCAGCTAGCTGATTTTGGTATGGTGGATGGCGCATGTGCGCAGTTGCAGATCTTACTTCGTTTGATGAAGTCTAATTAGTTTACTTATTCTAGTAGTGTTTGTTATGTTTTAATTTGTTGGTTGCAACTGTGTTGTTGTTTATTTTGGATAGCTGTTTTGTTTAGTATTTGGATGATCTTAATTGCTGTAGCTCAAACTTTTTTTTTTTTTGTTGCTTAATGAAGTAGGGATGTCTCTTCCTAAGACAATTCTTCTTTCCAAAAAAAAAAAAAGAAGATGACTTTAAATGCAGACCAACAAGTGCTGTTGAGATTGTCTCAAATTCTACTTGCCAAATCTGATGTATAAATACGTTCGCAGATCAGATTATGTAATTGTTTATCTACCTCCTTTTCTTATGTGGGGGGTGTGACACCCTAAGTAAATTTTTCTTTTTGGTAACTCAAAATTATTTTACGGAACTTGTGTAATGATTTCATTTTTTATATGATTGGAAAGAAGCCATAATATTTCATGGTTCTATGGTTTCTTTAATATATGTAATAAAAAAGTAAAATCCATTATACAAATTACTCAAAAATTATTTTTTTCAATCACAAAATGAGAAATCTGTCCAGATTCAACGTTAAATTTTCTTTTTTACCTGTGACCAATGATTTTAGTTTAAAATATCGATCAGAACAGAACACTGAGAACTCTATAATTTAATGTTTGTTCTTTCTTGTAATTTTGGGTTTTTGTTTTGTTTTTTTTTCTATCAGAATTCTATATTTTATTTTTATATGGATTTAGTTTAATTCTGTATTTTCTGCTAATTTTAGAATAGTGATGTTGTGGTTAATTACTTTTCCTTTCCTGTAGTGTTTGTAGTTTCAATTATTCTAGTTTGTCGCAGATCATGTAAATTTATGCAAGCGTTGGATTCTGTTTAATGAATGAATTTAATTAAGTAGAGTTTATTTTATTTCCTCAAATTCTCTGTTTTACAGGAAAAAAATACCACTATACCACTTTGCTTTTTCGTTCCCACATCTCTACCATCCAATAATCCATGGAACTACTGGAATTGTGTTTTTCCGATATATGTACTTGTACAAAACCCTAAATACAAAACCCTAAATACATCACAATGCATCATAATATTTATCTGTCTGAGAAATGATATGATGTATTGGAATATATTGAGGGTTCTATACATCACGAATAATATCATATATGTCTATCGGTAATTTTGATTAAATTAAAATTATCAATTTGTAAAACTATCGACGAATGTAATCGCGAGTACAAAAGTCTGAATATGTCACGAATGCACCATAAAATTTCGCTCTATATATATAGTAATTAATAATTATATATACCAAGTAACGTACATTGATTATACTAAAGTCAATTTTCATATCCAAGATTGGTCAAATTCATTATTGTTGAGGATATATACTAATTATTTGTTAATTTTGATTGCCAGATTAAACTTTTGAGATGTCCTATACAGTGGGGCAGAGAACTGTCCCAACTTCCTTTTAAAGGAAATTAATGCTCGACATGATTTTACGAATTTATATCTTCGTATATGTCTGATGCATGTATATATATCTGTTTATCTATTCCATTCTTTGTAACTGCTTGTCAAATGTGTGTGGGAATGTAAATTAGAATTACTATATCCTGAACAGTTTTTTTAATACATTTTATGCAAGGCTTGTCAATGTGTGTGGGTTAAATGTGTGGCGGTCTTGAACCATATATGATCATATGCACTATGCAAATACTATTAGGCTATATCCTTTACTATATCTTTTTGAGAGGGCTCAATACTCATACTATTAGGCTACTAGCTCATATCCTTTACTATATATAGAATGACTACGATACACTCTAATGGGGCCGTTTGGATCGCTTAGGAAGTTGGGGAATTTGGGGAAGTTGCAATTCCTAGGAATAAATTTATTGGGAAGTGTGTAAATTTGTGAAGAGTTTGGATTGTTTATAATAAATTTATGGTAGGAAGATGAAATTCTCCAAAATCCTTGGACGATCCAAACGGCCCCTAAAGCAAGAATCGAGCGGTGCTTAATTTAGAGTTGTTATTCAAGATTTGAAATTCAAATGGCCGATTCCAAACTATACAAATTATGCAATATGTTCTCCATATTGAAATATCCTTAGAAATAAATTTTTTACATTTTTTACTATATTTTTCAAATTTTACAAAATCCATAATCTAAAACATTCTTCGTCTGTACGTGAATATGTACTCAGTACTCCATTATTTCCAGAAATTAAAGGAATATTAAGGGCTGTGTACATGGAAATCGTAAACAAATATATATTATTTGGTCAGCAAGTTTGGATATGGTTAATATGTATAGACCAAAAGTGACAACTAATTAAACTGAGGACTTATATTATATAAAATTTCCATGTTTTTAATTTTTGAGGGAGTTTAATTATATTCTTATATAAAATAATTAAGACAGCAGAAGAAATTAGAATAGAAGCTAATTTCGAGCACCGACAAATGGTATAAATTTCAACACAGCTCTCTATGGGTTTGGGATTACGTTATGACAGTTGAAGGAAAAAAAAAAAAGTAGGCTACTTTTCTTAATTCTAGAATATTAGAGCGGTAACCATATATACATGAATGAAACATCACATTTTACTTCAAATTTTTGAAAGTGTGTTTATTGGTGGTTTGATTTATGATTTTCATTTTGTTGAATTTTCGACCGTTCATAGCACATACCGTAAAGAGAAGTAGTTGAATAACATTTCACTCATTCCAAGCATTTTTCTTATTCGATCAAAGCTCCAGTTAAAGATATTAATTTTGCCATTGTCTTTTTTGTTCTTTGGAGAGAAAGATGCTCCAGTCTTTACAGGATTTGAAAAATCGTATGCAGAACTTCTTCCAGAAATCCTCATAGAATGGAAGGCCCTCAAGAAGACCTAACTTCTAGCTTATTTTGCATTTCACTTTTTCCTCAGATATTTTTTAGCTTCTCTTTTCAGGCTTTAAATTATTTTTTTTTTATTTTTTTACCTTTCATTTAGCTTCTTGCTAAATCTTTTGTAAACTTATCTATTTTTATTTAATGCAAAAGGTGGGGGCCTGACCCTCATTTTTCATCAAAAAAAGACAAAAAAAACTATTATCATTTAATTTTACCCTGATCATTAGATGTCTGGGTATATATATAGTTATATACTATATAGGCTTGTAATATTTGCCACATTTTAATATAAAAACTTGCAAAGGAAACTCTTGGCAGAGTTTAGAAGAGAAAAAGGAATAATGTAGTACCTAATTAAGAAGTTTCAGAGTGCAGTCAACATTGCCATGCATGCCAATTATATGTAGTTCGTCTCTCTCTCTCTCTCTCTCTCTCTCTCACTCACCTCTAATGAATAGTTTGGGGAAAAGAAATCTCTTTCTCTCTGCTGGCCCTATCTTCTTTGTTAATTATATATAGTTCCCCTTCTCGGTGAACCTTCCCTTGCATTCAATAATTAATGACTAGTCATTTTTGGAGTTTATAGCGCGTAGTCCTTGATTTCCTAGAAGTTCCATGTTTCTGGTTCTCTCCATTTGGGACTTAAAAGAAGAAATACTGGCGTAAAATATAGCCTGTGTTATGCCGGGAGTAATTAATAAGCTCCGAAATTTTAAGCTTGCCAGAGAAAATATATAAACTCTTATATATATTTCTCATTTGATGTGAAAGTTATATATAATGGAGCCGTGGTATAAGTAATGTTAGTGCCCGAATAACGGTTTCTTTTATTTTTTGGAAGTTGATACAGAAAATGGTGTTTTCCATTGAGTGCAAGGAACGGAGAATTGGAGTTGACTTGTGGTGGGAAGACTTAGACCAAGTCACCATTAAAAGACAAACTCGAACATGTGGATCTGGACCTGCAAACGAAAGGATATTTTTCGTTCAACCGTTTTGTTTCATCCGGACGAAACGGTTATCGAAATAAAATTTTGTTTTGTCTGATTTAGTGAAACGGTTAACGAAATAAAATTTTGTTTCGTCTAATTTAGTGAAATTACGTGAATCTGGTGAAAATCACGAAATTACGTAAATTTCGACCGTTTATTCACTACGAAACGGTTAACGAAATTAAAATCATGTTTTGTTACCGATACTGCTAACGAAACACTCTAGTTTCATCGCGGTTTCTAACATTAGACACTCCTAATTGAATCATTGGAAATTTCATGTCATCTCACATTAGATATTCTAATATAAGAATTAGTTGCCAACAACTATTACAATAATCAAACATAATTAGCAATAAGAACACGCAAAAGCTGTTGCCAACTATATATTATACTATGACAAAATATTTAGGTAGCAATACAAGGTCCAATATATAGTCATATTAATAGAAGAGTCATGCATTGACATTAAAAATATCTATTATGACAAGAAATACTGTAATGATAATTACTAATGTGATATTACATTAATAGCAATGCGATATACATTTGGTCTCAGGAACATATGGTCTAACCAGGCTTCTCATTTTGGGTGTATTTGAATCCTTGAAAATAATTCTTCTTCCAGGAATAAAAATCATCCGAACACTCCGGAAGTTTAGATTAACATACAGGAACACCGTGACGGAATTGGAACTGATGGATGCCGGCAGAGCACACAGTACCCTCTTTTTCTCCGTAACAAAGTGAAACTGTATTAATTCAAAATAAATATTATAAACCATCAATTACTTAATTTTTGTAAGCCCTAAATTGGATAAAGTCAAATATAATTATTAATTTAAAAATCGAAATTACTTTTCACCATCACATAGATTTCATCATTCCCGTCATCCCCCAAGACTTCATTAAATTAACACACGTCTTCATTAATAGAGAAGTCCAAAGAATGAATAGAATCATCCTCATCATCTTCAACCCTCTAATGCAATTAATCCTCATCTCCTCTTTTCTTTATTGGAATACAACTAATGCAATTAATCCTCATCCTTTTTTTTTTTCCTTCGAGAGATGTTTTTTCTTGCAAGTGGAAAATTTTTCCAGTATATATCTCAAATAGATCAGTTAGTCGACTAACTAGAATAGTTAATTTAACAACTAGAACAATTATTTGAAATCTTAAATAATTGTTCTAGTTGTTTTGAAAAGAAAAATAATTGTGCTGGAAAAAAAATACTAATTATTCTAATTGGTAAAGTAATTATTCTAGTTGATAAACTAATTGTTCTAGTTGTTCTTAAAAAAAAATAATTGTGCTGAAAAAAATGTTAATTGTTCTAGTTGTTTTGAGAAAAAAATACTAATTATTCTAGTTAAATGTTAATTGTTCTAGTTGTTACTGATTGTTCTCGAAAAAAAAACTAACTGTTCTAGTTATGCATACGGAAGCTATTAATGGAACCAAAGAGGGAGGGGGGCGGGGGAGGCAGCGAAATAGAGAGGGAGAGAGGGAGAGGGGATGAGTCCCAGGAGATGATGGGGAAAACATTCTGAAAATGAAAAGCAGTTAATCTACTCATCCCATCATGCTCATCTTCTTTTTTTTTTTCGGAATGTGTAATTAATCTAACTGCTGGGAATGATGAATTTTAAGAATGATGATTATCATCCCCGTATTTATAATGGTATCATGGTAAAAGTCTTCCACCTCGCCTAACAATCTTAATTAATCCAGTCTCAGTCGTGACAATTATTAACGTTTTGTCTTGTTGTGTTGCGTAATTCATAATTATCAATCAATTTATTAGAAGAGAATCGTTGTGTGTTTGTAGTATTATGAAAGTTATTAAGACTCAAGGACCTGGTGGATTAATCGACAAACCAGTTTTAGTACTGACCATGATAATTGTGTAAGTTGTTAAAGTTCTGCACATGATACCTATTGACTTTTTTATTTCTTTTATGTTGGGTCTGATTTGGGGGCTGCTGGAATTGACTGAATGTCACTTAGTACCATTAGTAAGCATAGAACTTATTATACAGTACCTTGAAAGAACTATTTATTTTGTAACTTTAACAAGAAAACTGTTGAACTTGATTTATCCTTGCTAGTTGTTGAATATTGAATTATCATTGCTTGTTTGTTTTGTTTGTTTGAGTAAGGACTTAACTTAGAACTGATTTGTGTAGAATGGGGTCGAGTGTCGGAACTAGGGCTGTATATGAGCCGAGTTCGAGCGAGTTGGGGCCAACTCAAACTCAACTCGGCTATAACTCGAGTTAGCTCGACTCGAGTTGGAAACACTTTCGAGTTTTTTAAGTTAGCTCAAACTCAACTCGTCTCTAACTCGAGTTGGCTCACGAGTCACGAGCCAACTTGACATGAATATGTCTACTTCAAATTTTTATTTTTTAATTTATATATTATTTCAAAATTAAAGTAATTACTATATACAATAATATAAAAATAAAATATATTATCAATTTTATTCTTTTTCATTGATTTGAAGCAAAATATGTCTTGAAACTCAATATTTAACACTCATAGATCATGTTGATAACCTTCAAAAAATTTAAATTTATTACGTTACGAGTCAGCTCACGAGTCAACGAGCTGAGTTGAGCCTAACTCAAACTCGACTCGTTGATTAACCGAGTTGGTTCAACTCGAGTTATACCAACTCGAGTTTTTTTAGCTCGAGTTATAACTGAGTTTTTCACGAGTCGAGTTCGAGTAACTCACGAGTTACGAGCTTTTTGCTCACCCCTAGTCGGAACGGGTGTCGCCGGTACTTCAAAGAGGCACTAAGCTTGTTTGCTTGATACTTGCTTGCTAATTTTGATTGCATTTTCAGGTGCGGATTCTACAAAACTTTGATTACATATTAGAAATTAATTACTTGCATTGCATCCTTTGAATTGTTTGTAACTGCAAGCATATTTGCATTATATCGTGTTGATATTATTAAGTATTATCTGTGCATATTGAATGGTTATCCAATTTGAAAGAATTGATATGGAAAAGTTGATACTACTTGTGTGATTGAATAGACACTCGTTCTCAAGTTTGGAGTCGGGGAGTGGCTTCCCCGTCTGGCCAGACTCCAGTCATGAGCGCTTATAGTCCGGTACTCTATACGGTATCCAGTCCGTGGAGTGGTAGTGTTCTCAGCTTGTAGTATATTTGTTTATCTGATTGTCTAAATTGTATCTGGAATATGAAATTGGTCCTGATCCCCCTGAGTTCGGGGAGGGACGATTGTATATGTCTGATTGATCTGTGATGATGATTGATGATTACTAGCCTTGCATTGTAAGTTACCAAAATTGAGCCGATATTTTTGTGTTATCATTTGTATTTGAATTGTAATTGAATAAAATGTCGGGCTCACTTGCATTGCATAAATATGTATTTGTTTCATAATATATTCGTACCATCTGATTGTATTATTGATTGTATAATTGTTATGTATTTTCTTTACGCAGTCGGTAATTAGTTCCAAAACATGTACTTGAAGTTCGTGTGGCTGGAACTGAATACTGCACTGAGATAAATTTTATTTATCTCACTCTTCCACTTTGTGGGTTCCAGAATTAGCGAGCGGGGTCGTGTGGTAAAGGAGTTTGTTACTTGGTGAGTATTACATGATCTCCAAATACTGTACATTTCATTTCTAGACCAGACTTATATAATGGTAATTATTTATATCTAAATATATATTTTTGAGATGATGATCTATTCAGTTTGCAATCTTTGTATATTATCTGTTAATTTTAAACTAAGCAAATGTTTGAATACCTGTGAAGATTGTATATTTAGTTTGTCTTATGTAAATCTGATCCTTCGTTAGCTTGTATTTCTATACCGTTTGGCAAACTTCAGGTCTAAATTATATATATGCCTACTTAATTTTACTTCTTGAAAGGTATACATAAATTGGCATTTAATTTTTAAGCATGTTGGCACATTTAGTAGTGTATATTTCATTTATATACCGACTTGTATATTAGTATCTGTTTGTATCTGACTTTATAATTTCCTCATGATAGAGCTGGCATTATTGTATATTACGTGTTACTTTATGTACAAAACAAATCAGATACCTATATTTTTTTGGGAGAAATGTAATGATTAGGTTTAAATTATATACAATTGACATTTTATTTTAAACATGCATGTATGTTTATTAGTTGTGTATAATTTAACTTTAAATTGTAAGTTAAGTATTAGTAAGCCTTACGGATGCTGAGACACTCGCGGCGGACACTTCGTCATGTATTATCTAGTCACTGTATATGACGGGGTGTCATAGCTTATATCTAGTTTTTCTAAAAAAAAGAAAAAGATAAAGCATAATTTATTTTCTAACTGGATTTGTACAGAATTTTCTATAATAATTTAATAGAAAATAATATGTTTTTCTTGTCTTGTAAATGCTTCTTATTGCAACAGTAAAGAGAAGAAATAAAAACAAAAAATAATGTAAAAAAGACAAAGACAAAAGACAAGGGAAAAAAAAGAGATATTTCTTCATTGACAAACAGGGAAAAGTTATTCAAGCAAAAAAGGCGAAAGTACATATCTGGACACAGAAAGCGAACCCGAGGCAGTGAATTGCAATCTTGCTGTATCGTGGTGTGTCATGGTAAATACGGTCGTGTTTGGCATCGTGTCGTGTCGTGTTGACATGGGTCAGATTTGAAATCATGTCATGTCGTGTCGTGTTAAGTAGAGGAAAGGTTGATACGCCACGGAAATTGACACGTCACGGTTGACACGTCTTGTTGACACGATACAACACACCCGTATCAATCGTGTCGAACTGTGTCAATATTTTATTATTATTTTTTTCTAAAAATAGTTAAATATATTTTAAACTTAGAGAAAAAAAGAAAGAAATATATTGAATTTTATAAATCGATTATATAATTGACAAAAAAAATAATATGATAATAATTTATGATGATACAATATAAAATTAATTAATTAGATAATAAAATGCAAGTTACATAATTAAAAATTTTTAATTATAATTTGTTATGATATTTTCCCCTTAAAATTCAAATCAACCATAGTTTTTATAATATATTAATATTTTTTAATTTTAAATTTTTAAATAAAATAAAATCGTGTTGTAACCGTGTCATGTCAAATCGTGTCATGTTAAACCTTGTCAGTTTTCTAAAAATACTAACATAACACAGTTTTAACACGACACACCAACACAGTCCTGTCGTGTCGAATCCGTACATGTGGCGTGTCGTGTCGTGGAAACACGAATATGTACCGCGTCAACACACCTAACACGCCATAATTTATAATTCACTAACCCCAGTGGTCGAGACTCGAGACAGATAACTAAAAATAAAAAAATTAATACATATTTAATCATATATATACCTTATGTTATTTCTTTCACTACGGGAAAAAGGACCTTCTGTAACAGAACTTCTGTAACGGTTTTTGAAATAACCGTTACAGACTAGTGAGGCATAAGGCGGGAAAATTGGCGCCACAAATCTGTAACGGTTATTATTAAAAAACCGTAATAATATTTCCGTCATGCAATAGGGAAAAAGAGCGTCCACCTTCTGTAACGGTTGTTGGATAATAACCGTTACAAATTTAAAGAAATCTGTAACGGTTATTATCCAACAACCGTTACAGAAGATTCGAGAAAAAAAGAAATTAATAATAATCTTCTGTAACGGTTATATATAAATAACCGTTACAGTATCTCTGTAATTCTGTAACGGTTATTTCCTAATAACCGTTACATAGAGGCAAATAATTTGTTTTTATTTTTTTTAATGATTCTGTAACGGTTGTTAGGAAATAACCGTTACAGAATGGTTATGTATAAATATCTTCCTCCCTCACTCATCTAACCCTTAGCCGCACTTTTTAACGGATTCAACGGATCAGAAGTTGAAAGTATATTTTCATGAACTCCTCTTTATTTAAATTATTTGCATTTCGTTAATAATTTGCATATATATAGGCATGAATTTCGTATTGTCATATAGTAAACGTCATCAAGTAGTAGCAATAATACACAGAGGTGAGAAAATGAAGAGAGTGAGGCAAAGTAAAGAAGAAAACTCTTTGTTGATATTCCAAGAAGAAAATTAAGGATTACAGCCAAGAAAAGCCATAAAGCATACAGAGCTAAACAAAAAAGTATAAGGCTGAAATTAGAGAAGAAGCACTTAGAACTGCTGTAAATTAAAGGAGACATTAATAGCATTAAAGAACCAAGGGAGAAAACTTGAAGAGGCAATAGCTAAAAAGGGATCTCCAGTAGCACAATGTACTGGCAAGGAAGCAACAGAAACTGATTCAGTAGGAGGAACAACAGAAGCTGATTTAGTAGAAGTTGAATCGGTGTCAGTCGATGGTGACGGAGGAGGTGGCGGAGGAGGCGGAGGAGGCACCCAAGGCCTGCCGGGGCCTACAAAAGGTGGTTCAGTGGGGAAACCAACTTGTTCAAAACCTTCAATATGTACCCTAGCTCTTGCATCTCGAGGGTCTGCAGAGATAACCAAATGATCAGGGATGTCTGAGGGATGAGCTCCTTGAATAAGCAAACGCAAATGAAGGAAGATTCCATCAGGGAAGTGAGGAGCAGTAAAAACTGGATAACCAAACCCAGACACCAGCATGTTAATGGCACTTCTATTCCAGAGATGAAGAGGGGGACCAGTAATTCTGATTCTGGTACGATAAAGAGGAGGTTCATAAACTGTACCAGCACGCTCAGTCCACCTTGTTAGGACCAATCTAACATTCTGCAGGTAAATGACACCTAGGCTGCAAATTTCATTCCTGACCCCTTGATTTGGGCAAACCAGAAAAAAATCTCCAGAGGTTGGGTGCACTGGAGAGAGATGATACTGGTGAACTGCAAAATCAAACTGACGTGCAAGTCTGAATCCCAAGCGGTGCTCAAGATCAGGCGGAAGTAATCCTTCTGATTGGAAAGTAACAATCGCCGCTCTGTGCAGAACTTCATTTTCAGGGTCAAGATCTTGTAAAGGAGAGTAAAACACATTTAAATGATCAGGTCTGAGACCATCAAACTCAGCAGCACTGTTCATAGGCACAAATTGTCAATCATGATTGAAAGTCATATTTGAAGAAATAACTAAAAAGGAGGAGAAGTGGAAGAGGCAGCAAGAGGGGATTGAGTATTAATAGATGTGGGAGGGAGAGGAAGAGGCAAAGAGATTAAAGGAAGAATTGAAGAAGACGATTCAATTCCAGGAATGAGAAGGTGCATTCTCTGACAATTATGACCAAATTTAAGACAAACCAAGCACCTTTTCGGAAGACTACAACTTGATTCAGGTACGTTCTGATATTGATGATTCAGATACGTTCTGACCAAATTTAAGACAAACCAAGCACTTCTATCTAAGCTATTAATGATATTGAGATTCTGATATTTTACGATTCTGATATTGAGATTCTGATTTGATGATACTTGTGATATATGTAAATACTTTGTTTATTGTTTGTGTGATATGCATGATTATATATATGTTTGATATATGTGTTAATGTAAATTGGGTACCAATTTGGTACCAATTCGGCTAGCAAATTGGGCTAGCCAATCAAACAGGCGAAACAGAAAAAAAAAGAATTTGTAACGATTATTAGCAATAACCGTTACAGAATATTATAATTTCATTTTTTTTTATTATAAACATTATTTGTAACGGTTATTACCTAATAACCGTTACAGAAGCCAGTCTTCTGTAACGGTTATATATAAATAACTGTTACAGTATCTCTCTAAGTTTGTAATGGTTATTAGGAAATAACCGTTATAGAAAGGCAAACCTTTTTTGTTTAATGATTCTGTAACGGTCATTGGTTAATAACCGTTACAGAAAGGTTATGTATTTAGGTTAAGTCTCTCTTCCCAGCCGCATTCCTTTCTCTCTTCTTTTCATTTATTGCGATATCCAAAGAAATATCTTTATTTTCCCTACTGTTTCACTCCAAAAAATAGCAAAAAAATTGTAAAAATTCTGAAAAAATAATAATTAGAAAGAGAACAAGAAGGTTGAGGTAAAAAATAAAAAATTTGAACCGTATTTTTTCATATTTTTTTCTTATTTATTTTAGTTTTTTCATGAGAACGAGGGCAGATTCAACGGATCGATCGAAAGAACGAGAAGGAGAGCATATTCAACGGATCGATCGAAAGAACGAGAAGGAGAGCAGATTCAACGGATCGAAAGACAAGAAGGACAGCAGATTCAACGGATCGAAAGTCATGCTTCGATTGGATAATTTTATATCTCTTCGGTATTTTCATAAACTCCTCTTTTTTCATATATATGCGATTTTTTTAACTGCTTTTTTTCTTTTGCTTTTAAGTTCTAATTGACAAATAACTGTAATAAGGCTAAGTTCATAAATAATTGAGCTAAATAACAAAGGATTATTACGGTTGACAAACAATGCAATTTACATAGGCTGACAAACAATGCTAGTTTGGTTGATGCGCATGAACCAAATTACAAAAAAAAAAAGTTGTCTGTTAGCCACAAATGTCAAATGTCAACAGAAACCTTTCTACTCAAGAGAAATTTATATTGTTTCAAGCTTGATTCTATATCTAAACATCACAAACATACATCTAAACATCACACAATTCACACAATTCTTGCCATTAACAGTAATATTAACAGTACAACAAACATACTAGAGCTTGTAGAATTTAAAATAAATAAATAACTGAGAAGTAAAAAAAAAATAGCAGCATCTAGGTAGAGGATGTGTCATCAGTGGAGCCATTGCTCTTCTTTGCTGCTTCCTGCTTCTTTGCCAAATCCATGAAGGTTTTTTCCATGTCTGTTTTCAAGTCAGTGCAATTATTGAAAAATTTAAATGTATATTTATGTAAAGATTATACAAGGATAAATAAAATAAGGATCTTATAATACGCGTAAAGATTGAAATGAATTTAAAGAATATGATCCTTACATATTGTCTAGAAAGAAGCTATTCTCTAAACTAGAATTTATGTAGAGCTATTTTCTAAACTAGGATTTATGTATTCTCTAAACTAAAGAAGTTATTTAGGGCTTCTGCACATATTGTCTAGAAAGAAGCTATTCTCTAAGCTATTTAGGACTTCTGCACATATTGTTGTTAGAGTTATGTCCTAGAAGTCAATAATTTAATGACTTAATTATTAGTTTATGTTTTGGATGATATTTTATCATCTGTTCCTAGGTTTATTATTGACAGATCATTCAGGTTGAGGATCTGAATAGTAGATCTCTGTGGATCATTCTTTAGAATGACAATAATAAATCTAAACGGTCCATAATCTTGATAATTAACAAGGAACATTAATTATCATAAAAGATTAGTATGCAAGTTAAGTGATGATTAAGTTCTACTAATCATAGGTAAAGAGTTACCAACTTAGTTGCATATGTGTATGTTATGGAACATAGCACAGGACTTGACCCATCGAAATAAACATATGGATTGTGTTATGTGTCATTGTTTATTTCGTTGTGATTTTGGTTCTAAGTTTGAGATGTTTATCTTTTCCACATGAGGATAGGTTCAATAAATACTGTCTACCGCTGATTCCCGATAAGGGCTGCTATACGGACTTTATTTATGTTCTCTTGAATTGTGCGGGGAAAAGTTAATCATCAAGAAAACCGTATGTCCCTCATTAATTCACTTAGTGAGTGACGATATCTGTTTGGGCCCCTTGATGGAGATAGATTGTTTGCATGCAACTTTATACAATTATCTCTAGATCAAGAAACGTATAATCTGCAAGAATGACACATTCCTATCTTGGATTATACGATGATATCGTGTGACATAAGAATCAAAATAGAGAAACATATTTATTCTCTTATGCAGGATTGAAATATTGTAGCAGTACACTATTTATGCGAATTGGAAGTCATAACGTGTTGCTAGATACCGCTTATGATTATTGGAATTAAATAACGATTTAATTCCATGGCCAACATAGCATAAATCCTCAAAGGGTCACACAAAATTGGTATTTAATCATATGTGCATTATTTATTTATTTGCAATAATGTGTATTGCAAAATATGATAGATTGATTAATTAATTAAATAGCGTTATGGACCGTTATAATTAATTAAGTCAAATAGATCATATAGAAATAAATTAATGCATTGTCTAATCTCTAAATAATTATTATTAAGTTAATAATTATTTATAAATAACACACTTAATTTAGTTAAGTTATTTGGGCTTTAACTTATTAGTAAATTAAATGTCCAAATTGAATAGCTATGAGTGGGCCTTTAATTAATAGAATTAAAGGGACCAAATGGAGATTGCCTAGTGGGCCAAGAGAGCCCACTAGGAGGCCGGCCACAAGAGGTAGGTAGGAGTGGCACACTTGTAATTTGTGTGAACTCCTATCTAGGGTTAAGAGGCTATATAAGGCACCATATGGTGGCTCCTTTTTGCTCTCTTCTCTCTCCCCTCTCTCTAGCCGCCACCATGGCCCCCCCTTTGTGGTGCGCCGCCCCCCCTCTCTCCTCTCCACTCTAGCTCATGTGTTGAGCATCCCATTCTCCCACAAATCGATTGGTTCGTTGGTTGAAGAAAGGGAACGCTTGGGATTAGACTCGTTCTTCTCTTCGCTAGCACGAATTGAGAAGAACTTGATTAATACCATAGTGGACTCGAGGCGCCGCGAATAGGAGGCGAAGGAGAGCACCCCATCGATTCCCATGCCGTAGGATCGAGCCCCGCGAATACGATTTCGCGGGAGGTATCGATTTCCCCTTTTTCTCGTGTGTTTGAATAGCTTGTGTACTAGATCTTGTGTGTGCTATGTTTGCTTGGTTAATTAATTGGTAATTAGCATAAAAATGAAAATTAGCACACTTTCTAACAGTGGTATCAGAGCACATGGTCGTACTTAAGCTATTTTAACACTTAATTAAGAGAAATTGGCTAATTAATGGATTAGTAGAGATGATGCGTTTGTTTGCTGTCTGGAAATGGTATTTTCTGTGTTATTTCGCGTTTTTGGATGTGATAAGTTCTCTGGAAGATCTTTCCATCTACATGAAAGTTGTAGATCTGTGGATTGTGATTCTTTTGTCGTTGGATTCACATTTTTCTGAATTAGTATGGATTTACTGTGAATAAAACGGCGACAGTGCGCAGAACCAGTTTTTGTTTGCACTGTCCTGTTTGAATGGCTTGAAAGATTTATATTTTGAATATAAGTACCAGTGTTCTATGGCTAGAAATAAAGAGGACTTGAAGCTCTTTCTGAGCATGTATAACTTGTTGTATGACTCGGATTAATTAGTGGGTTTTCAAGTATGAAAAGGAAGATCTTGTCAGATCCAGTTTGTTGAGCAAATCGATTGTTCTAATAAACTGTACCAACTGAGAACTCCTTTAAAACTTCTGTTTAAATGGAGTTGTTCTATTTTGAGTTAGGATTCCAGGAAAATTAAATTCGTAATTTTTCGTGGATGTTTGGACCTTCAACTAGGTTAAAACCTTTCGATTGACAGTCTGTTCCAGTACAGAATTTGTTGATTGTTTAGGCTGTAACTTAATATTATTGAACTAAACTTGGTTGTTTTCTTTTCATGAATGGATAGCCTGTAGTCTAAACAAGTTTTTCTATGTATATTGTATATATAAAAACTGGATAGAAGGTGGTCTAACAGACCAAATGGTTGAGAGGATAAGCTGAAAATCTCATAACGGTGTTTCGTGCACTTGTAAGAGATTTGTCTTTTTTTGATTCTCCCAGATGGTTTAAGATCTCTTCTTGAATTTTTTACTGGTAGTCACAACTTTGATAAGGAGCTTAAGTAATTTATTTGAGAATTTTTGGAGACCGAAAACTGTTGTTTTTGTTGGATTCCATTAGTTACGTTTTTTGGTAAATTACTGTTTTTCTAAGTATTCAAACTAGTTGAAATTAATTAGAAAACTCCTTGTTTGATCTCCTTTCTGTTATGGGATGTTGAAAGAACTTTCTAAATGAATTTAAACAAATTGGTTGTTTAAAATTGAGGATTTATACACGGAATTTACTTATAGCAAACGATACGCAAAGATGCTTGAAAATCGTTAATTGGAAACAAAGTTCTTGTATGTGCTAACTTTGTTTTGTAGGTGGATAGTGGGTTTAGTATGGCTCAAGACTCAATGCCTTGTGGTTGTAAATGAATGCATGTGTGAATGTTTGTAATGCGGCCTTTGGTGCCATTAATTAATTTTTGATTAATTTTTGATGTAACTTGTGAGGCTTGCATGCCCCTAAGGATAGGAAGGGAATAGGATGTTTTCACATGTATTTTGCACCTTTATTTTATATAGGATTTAGATCCTTATAGAATTTAGTGGGAGGGCAAGGATTAGATTAGTTTTGCTCCATGGACGATGTGGGGAAACTAATGCAAGCGGGAGCCATACAAACCCACAACTATGAGATGCTTATATGTGATTGCTTGTGATTGCTATGAATTGTCATAGGCTAGGTATGGGTGTATGCTTACATGACCACCAAACAAGTGTCACTTAATTGATTGTCCCAAACAAAACATGATTAAGTTAAATCGCCCTCCTTCTCTCTATCCCCTTCTAACGTGTATGATCGTTCATTGATGCATTCTCGCCGACGCGGGACATCGTGTTCCATCATCCGTGTCGGGGTGTAAATCGGATTTACTAGGAGCAAATAGAGAAAGGTTACTTAACGATGTTTTCTAATCGGATTGGACATCGGGGCAAAGTTTGTGGATGTACATGTGATATTTCACAAACCAAGAATCATATGGAATGATTGGTTGGAGAACCTACCTTATCTAGTTGTTTTGGTGTCACGCCGACGCTAGCACCATCTCAACGAAAATAGGGATCTTGGAAAACCTACTATATTAGGGACATTAAATAAATATAGTGGGAGTTTTATTTGTTATAAATAAAACAATTGCATAAACTAAATGACCGTAAATTGATTTTGTTATAGATGTTAAAATTGTTAATTTTGTTGCGATCAATCTTTGAAAAATGAACAAACTCGTTTCTAAAAGGTAGTTACTTGAAAGAAGTAATACCGATTCCTAAGACATGATCTTAGTGAAGAGAAATTTGAGTATGTCAATTCCCAAAACTTTCCTCAAACTACCCGAACGTAGCAACGCGATGATTGATTGACTTTTGGCGAAAAGTTATTTAATAAAGCGTATGGCTAATATCCTCATTTAAAATTTCTAGACCTTTGAATTAGAGAATTCATATGGACTAGATCTAACTCGTACGCTCTCATCCACTTACTCAAGAAAGTGTTCTTGGAGAAAGTAGATATTAACTCCATCATTTATGATCGAGTATAAAGAGTATGAGTTGACCAAGAGATTCTTCTTTTATAAAAGGATACATGAACGTTTTCATTGGCTTACAAATCGAAAGATTTAAATAGCTAATTGATGACTAGAGATATTAATCTCCGATATCAAGGATTGTTGATATTGTCATACGATCTCTTTGGAATTATGAAGGATATAACGTTACCTTTTACGCACACTTGTTGGTGAAAAAGGTAATTGGTTAAGTATTCAAGAAATACTTCACCAATGTATGAGTTGAAATTTCGAGACTCTCATTGATGACCATGTGTCACATGAGATGTTTCATTTGCCGTTTATGGGAGGCATTTGAAAGGTTGTCCGAAGTACCATGATTGTGACGATTAGAAATATTCTAATCCTAAAGTGTATTTGTCGTTCAAACTATCTCACTATCTCTAATTTACACTAGTAACTTGATACTAGTTTATATGCTCACATTTAACGAAATGTGTTGGCAATGAAGAATAAGAGAATGTTCGAGAGATATAAAGTAAACTCCGTATAGGAGATGACTTATTCATTTAAGTCATTACCATTGAATACGTAGAGTTATCTTTATTAAGAGTTTGTTTAGGAATTGAAGGTTGCATACCTTAATTCTAAAACCTCTCATAGCGTCTCCATTTCATATTTGATGATGGATAACTATGTTTAATAAAAGACAAGTTCTTTTATTATAGATTTGTTTATATGATCTCATGCATCTTGATTGAATTTGCTTGAAATAGATAAACAAATTTTGAATGACAAATAGGATGCGTAAGACTTAACATAAAGTATTTTGACTTTCATGTTATATATAACCGCTTAGTCACATACATAAACGAGAATCGCATTACGAGAGTCTACGTAACATAGAGCTCGTAATTCAATTCGATTTCAAATCGATTGGTATGCGAATCATGTTTGTTAAATGACAAAAGCGCCTTTAACCTACAAAGGTTTAAGGACAAGTGACTTGATTAGGACTTATACATATCGATGTATAAAGACCAATAAGTACTTGTGCAATGAAAGGTTGTTGATACTTTACTACTTAACCAACGATCATTGTAGATATTAACATATCTATTTGATAAGGTATAAGTATGAACCTTTTGACTAGTTCAAAGGAGTTCAAGTGTGAAGTTAAAAAGACCGTTCAAGGAAAAAGAAAAGTCTTATAATTAATCGTGGCAAATAAGTAGTTAAGTCATATGATTTGAAGTATTATCTAAAGAATATGAAAATAGTTTCATAACTCACTCCATGAGGAACATTATGGAATAATGTGTCCAAGAATGGAGGTATCGAACAATATTTTGTATAGTTCGATCGATAATAAATCAAATTGACTTATTCGACTCGTATTAGGGAATTATGTTTGAGGACAATATTGTTTACACTGAATGGTGTTCCATCAAAGTCTATTGAGGAAGGTTTCTTACGAGATTTTGATCTCTAAGTATAATACTTCTCGAGATTTGGTGTTGAGAAGCTTATTTCAAGTATTGTGGACTTGTAAGCTTAAACCAAATAAGACACTATATATTTGTAGGATGCTTTATATTAAAAGGCACTACTTCCACGAATATGATAAGAACAAAGTAGTTGTTGCTAATCATAATGTAGTCTTGATGAATTGAAATTCTCAAGAAGAAGTAGTGGGAGTAAAGTGAGCATTAAAGGAGTTTATGCGTCACTACAAGAAGTACTCTTATGGGAAACTTGTCACTCCATACATGGTGCTTAGTGGGAGTTGAGCGGAACTTCATTCACAAGTTGTTTTTGAAAAGAAGTTTAATAGTACGCTCCTTCCAATGAGGACTCAACCATATCACGAGTTGATGATGATTCGAGAAACTCATGGAATATATGAGGAGTCAAGAACTCGTTCAACAATTCATTGTGGAAGTAGTTCATGAACCTCAAGTACCAGTCCTACAAAAGATCAACGAGAGTTGATTGCCTTAGCCGTTTGGTGCATTGGCTTCACGACATTCTCAAACTTAGCATATGAGAATCCGTTGATAAACAAGAAAAACGATGGAACGATCCGATTCCGCATATATGGTTTGAATTCATATGATCTTTAAATAAAATCCATGTATAACAACAAGGTATAGACCTTGGTTGACGTTCATGAAGGAGCAATCCATCAAGAACGTTTTAGATCTTCAAAAGGAAAGATCGACATGGATAACAAATCGACTATGTACAAAGCGCGGCTTCTCGCTTGTAGCTATGTCTAAGTCGGTGACTAGTTGACTACGTACAAAGCACAACCTCTTGCTTGTGGCTATGTAAAAGTCAATAAAGATCATTCTAGCAATAGTTGTATTTCATATATATTGATATATGGAAAAACACATAAAACCGCCTTCTTCGTATGAATGAAGGATGATGTTGTGCATTTGACACAAATCGAGGTTTTATGTATTGCTAAAAACATACGCATGCTTCAAGGATCCATAAATGGATTAAAGCAAGTGTTGTGGAGATTGGAATAAAAGTTTTGACAAGGAAGTCAAGGAGTTGAACTTCGTCAAAAGTATCTTGTATAAACAAGATATTCAGTGGGAGCATAATTGTATTACTTGTATTGTTCAAGATAACAATTCATTAAATTGGGAATAACAATAACATTAAGAAAATGAATATTGTCGAGATCTCTTTGGAGAATGCTTTCTCAAATGAGAACTTGGGCGAAGTCACCTAATCCTAGGAAACAAAATCTATAAAGATAGATTATGATGGATATTAGGTTTGAGCAAATATGCATATATTGACGAAGTGTTCTAGAAACACGAAAGTTACACTCCAAGAAAGGATGTCTAACTATACGTCACATGACATGACTTGAGTGTTTTAACTCGGTCTATTGCAACTCGATTCGAGAAAGTGCATGAAATAGTTCAAGCATTCCTTCATTATGAGTTTCATTGTGTACGCCATATTTATGCATATGCCCCAATGTGTAGTATCCAAAGGATATGACAAACAGTTGTCAAATGGATACAAGAGAGACACATTTGGACGATAGTCAAGAATATCCTCGAGTACCTTATGAGAAAGAGTGATATAATGTTTCATCTCTTAAGATGAAAGAGAGCTCGTGTAAATTAATTACACTAATGCTAGTTTTTCGAAAGATTGATATAATCACGATTGAGCTACATATTTTGTTTTAAGGTGGAGTTGTAAATTTAGAAAGTGTTCTAAATGGAATATTACAACCGTTTCCGTCACCAAAACGAAATAGATAGCAGCTTGTGAAGCAATAAAAGAAGTTTTTTTTGGATCGAGTTCTTAGTCGAGTTATTATGGTTCTATGCATCTCGAACCACAACTTACTCCTAAAGAACCCAATGTTACATTGGAGATTCAAATATGATCTATAACGATATCACTTGATATCATATGATGATGATCAAGAATATATATATAGTAGTATATATATATAGGGTCGAACAATTTTTGGATAGGTTCGCGAACACAGCGAACACTCTAGCACGACCTCTACCTTGAGCAGTATACGAGATGCAGTTATGCATCCATACGTGGTGGACGTATGAGTAACTAGCTATAAGCGTATTATTTATTTTGAGGTCCGAGACATGTATATATGTAGATATATGACATTGTTCTCAATTCTTCGTTGGCTAGAAGTCACTACTGATTGACTCTAGGCCAAGTGGGAGATTGTTAGAGTTATGTCCTAGAAGTCAATAATTTAATGACTTAATTATTAGTTTATGTTTTGGATGATATTTTATCATCTGTTCCTAGGTTTATTATTGACAGATCATTCAGGTTGAGGATCTGAATAGTAGATCTCTGTGGATCATTCTTTAGAATGACAATAATAAATCTAAACGGTCCATAATCTTGATAATTAACAAGGAACATTAATTATCATAAAAGATTAGTATGCAAGTTAAGTGATGATTAAGTTCTACTAATCATAGGTAAAGAGTTACCAACTTAGTTGCATATGTGTATGTTATGGAACATAGCACAGGACTTGACCCATCGAAATAAACATATGGATTGTGTTATGTGTCATTGTTTATTTCGTTGTGATTTTGGTTCTAAGTTTGAGATGTTTATCTTTTCCACATGAGGATAGGTTCAATAAATACTGTCTACCGCTGATTCCCGATAAGGGCTGCTATACGGACTTTATTTATGTTCTCTTGAATTGTGCGGGGAAAAGTTAATCATCAAGAAAACCGTATGTCCCTCATTAATTCACTTAGTGAGTGACGATATCTGTTTGGGCCCCTTGATGGAGATAGATTGTTTGCATGCAACTTTATACAATTATCTCTAGATCAAGAAACGTATAATCTGCAAGAATGACACATTCCTATCTTGGATTATACGATGATATCGTGTGACATAAGAATCAAAATAGAGAAACATATTTATTCTCTTATGCAGGATTGAAATATTGTAGCAGTACACTATTTATGCGAATTGGGAGTCATAACGTGTTGCTAGATACCGCTTATGATTATTGGAATTAAATAACGATTTAATTCCATGGCCAACATAGCATAAATCCTCAAAGGGTCACACAAAATTGGTATTTAATCATATGTGCATTATTTATTTATTTGCAATAATGTGTATTGCAAAATATGATAGATTGATTAATTAATTAAATAGCGTTATGGACCGTTATAATTAATTAAGTCAAATAGATCATATAGAAATAAATTAATGCATTGTCTAATCTCTAAATAATTATTATTAAGTTAATAATTATTTATAAATAACACACTTAATTTAGTTAAGTTATTTGGGCTTTAACTTATTAGTAAATTAAATGTCCAAATTGAATAGCTATGAGTGGGCCTTTAATTAATAGAATTAAAGGGACCAAATGGAGATTGCCTAGTGGGCCAAGAGAGCCCACTAGGAGGCCGGCCACAAGAGGTAGGTAGGAGTGGCACACTTGTAATTTGTGTGAACTCCTATCTAGGGTTAAGAGGCTATATAAGGCACCATATGGTGGCTCCTTTTTGCTCTCTTCTCTCTCCCCTCTCTCTAGCCGCCACCATGGCCCCCCCTTTGTGGTGCGCCGCCCCCCCTCTCTCCTCTCCACTCTAGCTCATGTGTTGAGCATCCCATTCTCCCACAAATCGATTGGTTCGTTGGTTGAAGAAAGGGAACGCTTGGGATTAGACTCGTTCTTCTCTTCGCTAGCACGAATTGAGAAGAACTTGATTAATACCATAGTGGACTCGAGGCGCCGCGAATAGGAGGCGAAGGAGAGCACCCCATCGATTCCCATGCCGTAGGATCGAGCCCCGCGAATACGATTTCGCGGGAGGTATCGATTTCCCCTTTTTCTCGTGTGTTTGAATAGCTTGTGTACTAGATCTTGTGTGTGCTATGTTTGCTTGGTTAATTAATTGGTAATTAGCATAAAAATGAAAATTAGCACACTTTCTAACAATTGTTACTAGAAAGAAATGTGATTGTAGAGTTATCTTCTGTGGAGAATGACATCTTGCTGGGCTCCTCCGAGGGTGTCTTCATGAGTTCATCGACTGATTGGTTCTCAGTAGGGGTTGTATTGTCACTATCATTTGTGCGGGAGGAGTGGTCACTCTCTGTGTTAGTTTTTTCATCCTCAGTATCAGTCTCCTGAGAGTTTAGGTTGAACCCAGGGGGTACACTGGGCGCACTGGTGTGCCCTGGGCCCTCATGTTGAGCTCTGTGGCTCTCTTTCCTAAGCTGTTTCATCTCCTTCCTGAACTGTGCCTCAAGATCTTCTTGTACTCCTTTTTCTTTAGAACTAGAGCTTGTAGGTTTGATTACCCTGGTGTTTCCAATGAGAACTCCTGTCTCCTTAGTTCTGCTTCCTCTCTTGGTTTGTGATCCAGTGATCATTGAGGGGATGACCTCATCTATCTTCCTTTTTTTTGCTTGAGTATTATTGGAGGTTGTGGTTTTACCAGCCTTTTTCTTTGGTTTTCTCTTGCTCTGTCGCATGGTTGTAGTACTGCCAAAATCAACCCTAACAGGTGGATTGATACTTTACAGTCTTGCCTCATCAGCAGGGGACCATTCAATCCTAGGCAAAGCTTTGATGTATTCATGACGTGGGTTTCTGATTTGTGGTTCCTCAACTACGTACTAAACCCGAAGTAGGTCAATTTTTCCATTTCTTCTGTGTAATTCAAATGCACGAGAGGCTAGTATTCTATCCCTATGTTCAACCACTACTTCAACTCTAGCAAATCTGGCATCTATACCCATGTATGTTGGTGCATCATCATGTAAAACTGTACCAAAAGGAAAAAAGATGTTTGCTCCATACCATGAGCACCATCCAAATGGAAGATCAGCAATTCTTACCCATAGTCTCACACTGTCTGCTCTGGGGTCTAGTTCCCTTGGAGGATCAACGAGGATGGGAAATGGCCGCCTCATGTTGTTTCCATATGTGATTTCAATGGTGCCTTTTCTGAATATCCCATCGCGCCATTGCTCAGAGGGGTCGATTATGAGAAATCGGTTTTCTAGGAGTGTAGTCACTCTGTGTTGTCCTGCAGGGAGGCGTCTTCTCATCTCTATCATGACATCAAGCAAAGTTACACCTTCCATGGTTTGGATGACAATGGATTTGGTGATCTCTGCACTGGCCGGAGCAGTGATGTCGTCTTCATCAACTCTGATGGGATCAAGGTTTTCCATGGTTGGTTTTTGAGTAGAGAGATAGAAGGGAGAAGTGAGAAATTAGTTTGAAACTGAAAAGGCGTGGGGTTCTACAGTTTGATCATTTATAGTAGAAATGAGTTTGAAACTGAAAATATGAAGAGTTGCGTGCTTTAATTTGAATTGTAACAGTAGTGTTCAGATGAAGTCTCTTCGAGTGTTTAGATAAGCATCTCTTCGAGTACTGGATTGAATTGTAACAGTATGCTGCATGTGTTATCTAATGTAAATTGGGTACCAATTTGGCTAGCAAATTGGGCTAGCCAATGAAACAGGCGAAACACAAAAAAAAGAACCTTCTGTAACGGTTATTAAGGAATAACCGTTACAGAATATTATAATTTCATTTTTTTTAATTATAAACATTATCTGTAACGGTTATTAGGTAATAACCGTTACAGAAGACTGGCTTCTGTAACGGTTATTAGGTAATAACCGTTACAGAAGACTGGCTTCTGTAACGGTTATTACCTAATAACTGTTACAGAAGACTGGCTTCTGTAACGGTTATTATCTAATAACCGTTACATGTTCTCCAAATGTACCGTTCCATCCACAATACCATAACGGTTATTAGATAATAACCGTTACACATGTTCTCCAAAAAGCTGTACCAGATTTCCCTTGCATAATACTATAACGGTTATTAGATAATAACCGTTACAGAAGAGGGGGCTACTGTAACGGTTATTAGACATTCTGTGACGGGGGATACAATAACGTTTCGTGTACCGTTACAAATGCCTTTTATTAACCGTTACAGAAGCCAAAATTTCGCGTAGTGTTTTTTCCTAATTTTGTAGAAAAATTGCTTTGGTCTCTGATCACCGAAGGACAGTTCCGGACTCGCGATTACAATTTTACTGAAGATAAAATTATTCTGTTTTTACTTTTGGAGATACTAGAAGAAAATTACTCCCACATGATCACGGGTGCATACCAACCTCAGAACTGGTATTTTCTCCGAAGACAGTGCATGACAGTAAGACAAGAAAATTTTGTTTCAGCCATCAAGGCACCAGTACAATTCATCTCTGTCTGCGTATGTGAAAAGAAATTCATTCTTTGCGTGTCGCAATTGTTCCTACAAGTATACCGTAGAATTTAGTATAGCAGATACATGCCAGGGGTCTCTGAAGGCTATGTTACAAAAGAGAAACAAGTTTTTGTTTTAATAAAGGAAACTTTTTAACTTCAACAGCTTGAAATTGAAAATTAAATAAATGTTACACTGTATATGATGGCCAACTCTGTTATTAGTTTGTCAAACATGAATAAACCAAACGTAATTTATATTGTGAATCTTAATTAGAAAGAAATGAGAGGAGAACAAAAAGATTAATTTAAATCCAAAATCATTTTTACCAGAAATAATGGATAATTTATATAAAACTATTCTCTTATTACGTGCTCTTCAAATTAAAATAAAATGAATTAATTAATCTTTCTACCATATACATGTGTAATGGGAATTGAGAGAGAAACCTTTCAAGAAAATGCAATAGTCAGCGAAAGAAGAACCGTGATCCAACCAATTAAAAGCATGACAAGTCCCATGAAAATTCTCGGGGCAGAGCTCGGTGTTTCATCGAAGGCATGGAACAAGTATACCACGGCAACTGCCATCAACACAAAACCCGAGACTATGAGAAGTTGCCGGAGCTGCTGCCTCTCGCCATGATGCCCATTTTGTTGGGGGCGATCTTCTCGTTCTGGTTCTGGGTGGTTTTCCCTGTTAGATCCACCGTTTCTTTGTCTGATCATGGCCATGGATCCTGTGAAAAAATATACTTTCTTCTGTTAATATCTACAAAGCAATTACAGTGCACTTGAAAGTTGCAATACGAGAGAGAACAAGAGTATCTTTGACCAAGGACCACATTGAGAGGGGAATTGCTTCCTACACTCAGGGCTGTCAAACGTTCAAGATGGAACGGAAATGCTTCATTCCGTTTCCATTCCATTTTAAAATACGAAACAGAAAATTATTCCATTTCCGTTCCATTTCGTTAAACGGAACGGAAATTTCACTTCCACATTCATTTTACATTGAAATTTCTCATTTCAGCGTTCCGTTTCCGTTCCATTTTTGAAAATGGAACTACTTTTCCTTCCACTTTTGTTCCATTTCGGACGGAACGAAACGGAAACGTGCGAAACGGCGGAATATTGACAGCCCTACCTACACTCCTCATTTTTAGAGATTCACTCCCTTTAGACGAAAATGCCCCTCATATTTCCATCTAGATGAGAATTGAGAGGCGTAAATTGAAGGAATTAGAAGGGTATTTTCCTTCAAAATGGAGAGGGAAGGCAGTTAGGCACTGTTCGTCCTTGGACTGTTTCCTTGCCACTTCCACTTGCCAGAACATGAATTCTGATTCATGGAATATTCTTCTGTTTGTGAAATGAATAATAATTAATTAAGAAGTGGGGTCCGGACAAAGAAAAAGAGGGCATATGCAATTGTAATTTGTAACGAGTAGTTAATTGTGTGCTGTGTGCATTTGTGATGTCATTCCATGTTTACTCTTGGATGGGTAACTTTCAAAAAAGAAAAAAAAAAAGATGGGAAGAATCAAGTTGAGGCCTTGAGGGGTGCTTTAACTGCGTTACTTCGTTCCCAAATCGCAAAATTATGAACTCAATAATTGAGCACCAACTGTAATAGTACTCTCCAATGTTACATTTCTTAACATTATTTTTATTAATTAAATGCCAGTGAAAGTTTTAACTTCAAAGATAATAATAATTAGAATAAAATGGGATAATTTAACTGTTAGGTGTGGATTTTTTTTTTTGTATGTTTAGTGTGATTGCCACAATAATGATCGAGTACCATTTAAAAAAAAAAGTCATAACAACTTGAAACTACTGCTATTGTTAGCAATAGATATTTATTCAATAAGAACATGAACTAACGAGTTTAATTGAGTCTTGAATTATTTACAGAAACATATATACAAAGCGGCACATATATATTTCCCTCAAATTTACGGGATCCACATGCACAAGGAATAGAACAGAAAACAAAATGAAGGAACAAAAGAATTTATTTTTACTTCCCTTATATATTCAATTGGAGATATTTACAAAACACAACTATTAGATGTTAATTTATTGGGGCTCCAAAAGAGGAGAAGAGAGAAATTTTAAAATAAATAATATCTAAAGTCTTGCATGTAAAAAATGCACGTAAATACACTTTTATCAAATGTTATAAAAACCAATGCAATCGTCAATAAAACAATACGCAAGTAAATTAATATGCTGTACGTATTAAAAAAATGTACATAAAATATATTGTTGCAGTTCAGGCACACTTAAATAAGTTTTTCAATTAAAAAAAGCAAATATGTAAATGCATATGTCGTATGCTAGTAGGAAAATAAGAAATAAAAATAGAGAGACACAAGAGACAAAATAAATAATGAGAAAGATGTACCCCCCCAATAGATCTCAATTCTTGGTAGCTCTTGAGCCGAAGTCTGCAGAAACAGGTTAATTTACATCTAATATAAAATGAAAAAAAAAAGAAAGAAAAGAGAAGAAGGGACGTGCCGACCGGAAGGCCCGTCAAACGTGGCCCAATGGCACGGAAAGGGCCTATACCGTTTTCGTTTCGTATAATGAAACGGAATACCATTCCATTTCGTAAACCGTTTCGTTAATGAAACGGCACAAAATTTCGTTTCGTAAACCGTTCCGCTTCACAAATAACACATAAAACAATTTGAAATGAGACTGAAACAGTCGAAACGATAGAGTTTGATATTTCGTTTACCGTTCCATTACCTGAAACGAAATAAAACCTGTGCCGTTAACCGTTTCGTTTCGTATATACGAAACGACAGCCGTTGACACCCCTACCGACGGGTTGATGAAGATGACAAAGATGTGTATGTGAAATGTGCTGTACTTAATTTGAAAAAGTTGATATTAAAATTGTATTTTTTTTTTGAAATTTCCACAGGATAAATTATTTACAATATTGGAATTTTTCGCCTTTGGAATAATGATTGTAGTACCACGGCAAACGTAATCCGAGGGACGTAGAAATAATGACGGGGACGACGTGATGATCTCCAGCAATGGTCAGATCATGTCGTCACCAATGACATGATCATTTTGATGGATTCAATGGCGCAATTGTTTGTTGATCCTTTTGTGTGGTATTTGCCCTCATGCATTTTTTATTCATTGTCTAGTTAAATAAAACAGTAAATTAATATCTTAACCGTGATATTGTAATTATAATTTTCCAATTGTACGATACTATTTAACTACTATAATATTGTTTAAAAGGAGCAACACTTTCGGTATATGGAACGATATATTGTTAAAGATCAAAGAAAGACAACGAGCATTCTTAATTTACTTTAAAAAAAGTGCTTTCGTATATCTTCCATTAACTAATATTTATATTGTCATTTATATAATTTGAAAAACAAATTTTACAAATTCTCATTTTACGGCCTATTTGAGAAAATTGATGATTGTAGGTTCCAATATTGATCTCTGAATTTTAAATTCTTTCAATTAGACTACTCCGTAATATCTCTAGAATTACTATACTGCAAACTTAATATTCATGACAGAGAAAAAAAATATAATATAGATGATGATCGATAAATATAATGGTTAGTACTTTTGCACTCTTCGTTTTTTTTTTGTTGTACTTGTATTGTTTTACTTTCTTCGATATAAAAATTGAAAAATTGTTAATCTTTACAATTCTTTATTTAATACAGAGTTTTTTTTTTGTAGTCCTCTAATAATTTTGTATACAGCCAGCGCCATTTTATTATTGTTTTCTTTTGAAACAAACACATTCCATCCTTTGGAAAGGGAAACAAATATGTAATTACAAGATAAGAGCAAACATTATTAAGTATGTCCGTTGTTGACTTGACTCGGTTAGGTGAGTAGCTGTACCTCAAGTTGTTTTAGTGTTTACCAACTATACTTCATTGAATAATAATTGTTGACTTGACTTGGTGAGCAGACCCTCATGGTCTTCCCCGGCCGAGCTAATTTACAGACCACAATTATAAAAGATAATTAAAGAAGGCTCCAATTCTTTAAAGTCATTTCCTTTATAAATCCTAAACTTCATAAGGGACGAGAGAGAGAGAGAGAGAGCATAATGCTCTAGAATCTCTATTCTATCTCAAACTTTCAATTAACATTCTCACTACAGTTTGGCCGAGGAGTGAGTATGTTTATATTGTTTTTTTTTTTTTCATTCCGTTTAATTCTGTAATAGGGATATCTGCATGTACGTACGGATTACATCTTACTATTAATTTTTCATAATGATTAAGTAAGAATTAAGGTAAAAATTCCTTCCTTGGTAAGCAATAAAAACAAATACGTACTGGGCATCTAATGTTACTAAAAAAAAAAAATTCCTTGGCTAGTACTGTAGTACATAAAGCCTTAATCATTTGCCGTGTGCTGATAACAACAGGTACTCAGCCATCAGTGACTCGGATCTGATTTAGAAGGATGCATGGCCTAGATAACTCCCCAATAAAATATCAGCTGAGTAAATTTCATACTTCTATTTGTAACTGGAGCAATCTCTGATCGGAACTAACAAAAAATGTTAATTAGAACTTGTGTACATACTGCATGAACCTGAAGTATCACAACTTGCAGGTGGCATGACCAGTATATATACACGTTTACATAAACTACATCGATACAATTACGTCGCCCTTTCTTTATTTATGTTACAACAACTCTTCGGTTTAAGTTCGTGTATATATGATTATATGTATGCATATCAGTTTTTTGGTACCCTTGCTTGGGGTGCTCTCTTTGAAAAAAAAAAATTGTCTTTTTCTCATTTATATTTGTACAAAATTGTAAAGCAGTTTTTAAGTTTATTTTGCTTTTTTAATGGAACTACTAAAGTTAAAACAGCTCTATTATATTTTTGTTTTAAAAAAAAAGGAAAATAAGATATATAGCATTGTTCTGCCCAATAAATTCAAAGGCATCCAGGCAACTGCAGGTAATTCTATCCTAGTGCCTACCTAACATTGTGCTGCTCTCCGCAATTAGGTCAGTGTTTTGCTAGTTTTAAATTTACTTATTTTGCAAAAATAGAAATGGTAAAACTCAGCTTCTAGATCTCAGGTTTGAACATAATAAATTGATTGATGCTCAAATTTAAAATAACACCCAATTGGTACTCATCCACATCTCAATCCAGGTCTCTTTAAGGCATTTTTGAGTTGTTTTTTTTGGTTAGCTTTTTTTCTCCATTGTATTTATTATAGTTATGCAGATATAAAAATTCTCTCAATTATATACGTACGTACATTCAGACTTGGAACACACCTCAAGTAAATATGGAAATATCTACTATATAATCATATGTCGCAAAAGTATATCTTATTTGAACCTCTTATAAGTCGTCTTTTAACAAGTTCCATTAATTAGGATTTAGATCGCGCACGGAATTATGATATTACTTTTATTAAGAATAAGAATGAACTATGGGCTTTGTTAATAGATATACTTATATCTTTGTATTACTTCTATTTAATTTGTCATCTAGAGATTTTGGCTTAGATGCACAGTTCTAGGAACCACATAGTAATTGGATATTGAAACAAGCTAGGATATATATATGAAGAATTATATATATTGGTCAATGCTAGAATAATTTGAAATTTTTTGTATGTAGTCCTGTCTATAATATATTGGAGTACTGCTGAACAAGAAGCAGAACTAATAGTTAATATCCATGTCCAGAGTACTCCCAAAAATCGAATTTCACTTAGCAATTATATTTGGTCAAACTTTGACTTACATAAGTTCGAAAAAGTTTGAATGGATTTGTCAGATGTTTTGGCTTTTAGTAATATTAATTTCAAAACTTCAAATAGAAGTCGGATATATGCTAAATCAAAGTATATGCCTGCATATATGTTCTGATTGTCAAACTCAAAGCATCATTCTAAATAATAAATTACAAATTAAGCAAATGATTAGAACTAATAAATTACAACAGTTGTCTTTATCGGACTAGACTCCCATTTTTACTTCAAAAACAGTTGTCTTTATCAGAAGTACAGCTACCTTCCTAATTAATGTTTGTCAATTTGCGTACATTTCTTAACAGCCTGTTTGGTTTTCGGAAAAAGAATGAAAAGGAAGGAAAAATATAAAAAGGAAAGGAAAGGAAAATGATGGAAAGGAAAATTATTTACATCAGTTTGTTTGGATAATTATTAGAAGGAAAGGAAAATAATTACCATTCTTTTATTTCTCCTGTTTGGATGATTAAATTAAAAGGAGGTAAAAAATATGAGTAATTAATTATAAATGACCATTTTGACCTTGTTATAAGGATTCGACTTTTGCTAGTGCCGAGTAGTGGTACTAAAATATAAGAGGACTCTGTATTGTAATTTACAATAACTCCTCTTCCCCATCATTTCCAAGTATTTAGCGTACCCAAGACACCCACGTACAGGCAACCATTACAAGCTACACTACTAGATACAACGAAACGAACACAAGAAAACATACCTATATCAGGTGTGTTTGATCAGGATTAAAACAATGACATGCATACCTCATGTTGGACTAAACATCACATTCAGTTAATAGGTACGGACTGGTACAAAGCATATCGGCAGGTAATTGCACTACCAGATATATTACATCTAATTGAACAAGCATCTAGTGTAAATAAACTCTCAAGCAAGCATCTGATTCAACTTCTGAAACTTTATTATTATTATCTAATAAGCATCAAATTAAGTTTAAAACATAAAAACTCTTTGCAAATAAACCCTCAAACTTAATCTTATTACAAATTATTACTTATCTTATTAAAACTGGTAAAAACTAATATTATCTGAGTAGGAAAAATAATATTGAATCAACTTACAGCCTCCCATGCCTTGTGAATCAACTTGCAGCCTCCCATGCTTTAGGACCTAACATATAGCACACAAATGTAAATTAGTATTCACTAAACCATGGCTATGTAAGCCTCCATATATCTTGAAGAAGTGTATTGGCCTTAGGTCTTAGTACAAGGCAAGCAAGGTGCGCATATTTATAGGAGTCGAAGGCAATTTCTTGCGCGGGGAGGAATTGCGCGCCAAATCTTCAACAATCAGGCTAAGATCTTGACATATCGCGGCAAATAGAGAAGAAATCACGCCAAAAATGGAGAAATCGCGAGGGCATCGTGGTCCAACGAAAAATCTTCGATACTCTCAGATTTTCTTTCTCTTCTATTACACCCCGATTTGGGGGGGAAGATTTTTGTGTAGGAAGGAAAAATATCGAAGGAAAGAGATTTCCGTCGGTTAAGTTTTTAACTTCCGAAAAATGAGTATCCAAACGGAGTAAATCGGGAATTTTCCTTCCCTTCCGATATTTTCCTTTCATTTTCCGAAAACCAAACAGGCCATAAGTAATTTTTTTTTTTATTGCTTTTGTATTCTTAAATTACAAAGCAGCTTCCATTATTCCTTTCTTTTGAATTTGAAACTTAAAATAAAATATAGTTGACTTGGTCATTCTTTCTATTTTTAAATAACATCTATACGTCTTTCATCAGATTTCTTGTGGAACAGTACTGTTTTAATTAAGGGATGCTTATAACTCACAAAAAAGAAGATAATGCATATCAAGTTTGAAGAGACACAACACCGCATTAAAAGAATAAGAAATAAAAAAAATATTAGGCCCTGATCAAAATGTTTTTCATGTGATTTCATTTCAATTTAATTGATTTCACAAGATTTTTGTTGGATATAATTGCATGAAAATTCTAACCAAATCAGTTTGTTTTGATCACAAATTTTCCAACGAAATGAAATCAAATGAAATCTCACGTTAAAAAAATGGAATTTTGATCAGGGTCTTAAAGTTAAAGCAAGATATAGCTGGATGATGCAAATTATATATAGCTGAAGTGTGGAGCTTTGAATCATCGGCAACAATATATCTCCTGCAGTAATCGATCAGACATAACATGCATTAGCAATCAATAAGCATATATAGGTCAAAAATTGAAAGTTGTCATTAATTTACACCGAATTCTGAAATGAAACAAGCTACCTGGTGCTACCGATAGATCAATTTTTCTTAGATTGCCGGAAGCAGCATGGCTTGCAAGACAGTGGTCCACCCGTAGAGAAACACGACGTATGAAAGGAGGAGCTGTTGGCCTGAATTGTCGATGTCTCCGGCGTTGAAACATGCAACTGCTGCAAACATAAGAAACAACCCGTACCCAATCTTCTGGCGGCGAGCTCGAGCCCCTATGAGCTGCTGTGCCTCTTGCTGGTCCCGGTCCATGGTTTGTATGTATCTCGAAATTAATGGCTATAGATTTGGAAGTTATTAGGGTTGTATTCGTGGTTGGCTCTCGTGTATGGTAACTAATAATACATATATATGTGATTACTAGATTGCACATAACGCGTTTGAGCTAAGGCACGAAGCAGTATTGAAGTTTCTGTGTAGTTTCAGCTATTCTGCTTCGGTGATTCTATGGTTTTTCTTGTCATCAGGTTGGTTCAACTTCACCATTTGTTTTCTTTCTTTTGTTACAATTGGAGACTGCGAGAGAGGGATACGTCATGCACATCGTTGACCAAATCGTCTCTCGCGCACGTCTCAGAAATCATTTTGGAATTGAGAGAAATAGGTAGCCGGTAATACCGGGAGCTTAGTTTCAACGACTTCCTCAATCAATGCCACCGATGTTATTTGTCGGTACGACTTCAGTTTTAGGTACACTTCTTTTACCACTTGAATATATATACTTGTGTTATTGATGAGCATCAATAAATATGTATACATCGTCTTTTAGAATACAACGCTAAAACTTCAAATTAAAATAAAAAAGACTTCAATTTGGATCGTTCCAACTTCTGGCTTGCTAGCAGGTTCAGAAAATTAAAATTGGGAAATTATTTGGGCGGCCGCCACTTGAAACATTTGGAAAGCTCGAAATAAAAGGATCTTCAGGAATTTAGTTGCTCCCCCGAGATATTCAGCTCAAGAATATATGTGACGATAGGGGTGTACAACGGGCAGGTTGATGATATTTTAATAAAATTTGAACTCAATCCGACAATATCGGGTTAGAAAATAAATTTAGTTAACCCACCCGTAATCTAATCCAACCCGTCAATTTTTTTATGTACGGATTTTTACGGGTTAAGAGGGTTAAACGAGTTTAGTGAATTAAAATTTTGATAAAATAAAAATACATGTAAAAATCATTTTGTGGCTATTACAATTTAGTTCGAGGCAAATTAGAGACGCATTTGAATCATCTTTCAACTTTCGAGTCATTGTGAGAGGAATAGAGGACGTGCATGCCTATGGAGGAGATTGAAACTTCATGAAATGAGAGATGTTTGAGTAAGGACATGAGAAAAAGTGAGACAAAGAGGAATAAATAATGTTAAACGGATGGGTTGAACTATATACGGGTTTACTAGTACAAAACCCGTAACCCAACCCGAAGTAACGGGTCTGTCAAAATTAGAACCCGTATCCAACCCAACATCATGCTAACCCGGTAAAAAACGATTCGGGTCGGATGGGTTGAACAGATTGAACGGGTTCACGATTTTTTTGTACACCCCTATGTGACGATATCGATGTCTGGAGTAAATACGCTTAGGGCTTTTAGTTTATTTTTTTTCTGTTTTTTTTTCTTTAACATTGTTTTTTATTTTTTTTCTCTTTCTGTAAATACCAATGTTTTAATAAAATTATTGTTGGTTTGGTACGGATTGACCTTTAAAAAAATTTAAATAAAAAAGTAATTTTAATATTGCATAAATGAAAGATTAAAAATTACTTAACAAAAATTAATTTTGACACTAAAAATATAATAATTATATATTTTTAATAAATTATTGGTATTATATACATTTATTAAATTTTTTGAATAATTTATTTGTATAAAAAATGACAGGTCTGAAAAATCCAAATAAAAAAATAGAAAATATTTTAAATATAAAACTTTGATTTTTTATATAAAATTAAATATATAGGTTTGATTGGTTAAACTAAATTTTTTATTTTAAACAAATCTGACGGAAAGAACAATGTTGTCAAAAAAGTGTGTTGATTTAATGTATCTTTGGTCGTACATTAAGAAATAATGAGATTTTGTATACACTTTGCCATAAATTGAGTATTTTTTAAAAAATTTTAATAGTTTGAAATAAAAAATAATAAGTGTCATCGTTTAATTTGTCATCGCATGTCATCGCTTGGAAAAAAAAAAACACGCTCTAAGTTTCCATCTCTCCTCCATTTTTCCTCCTTTGTCTTCCTTCTGTCCGCCTTTCCCTTCTTTCCGCTTCTCTCCCATTTCCTCTACCCTTTCTTTCCCTTATGTTCTCTCGGTTTTTCTCTCTTTTTGTATCTTTTTTCTTTTTCGCCTACCTTGCACATCTGTCGTAATGTGAACTCTGACACGTATCAAGATGAATGTGTATAAACAACAAAATAATCACACATATAACAAATAAAGTGAACACATACAGAAATAAATAAAATACATATAAAATGACAAGATTGAATAAATAAAGTGAACACTTATAAGGCCACAGTGAACTGATGTATAAACAAAGAGATCATTTGTTACAATAAAATTAACAAATAAGTTGAATAAAAAAATAAATAAAATGAAAAAAATAACAAATAAAGAGAACACACATAATAATGAAAGTGAACAAAATACAGTAAACAAAAAATGCACATATATAACAAATAAAGTGAACTGGTACAAAAAAATAAAATGAACACATATGACAATAAAATAACCGGATACAAAAGATAAGGAGAAAAAAAACACAAAGTGAGATGTGAGGTTCAGTGTAACGATGTAAAAGGGAGAAAGACAATAGAAAGAAAACAGAAGAGAGCAGGAAGAGAGAAAAAAGAAGGAAGAGGGAAAAAAGTGAGCAAGAAGAGAGGGTGCTCACCTTTCAAATCTAGATGGAGGGAAGGAACAGAGATAATGCTAGGTGAGGAGAACGCGAAAGACAGAGGGATGAAAGAGGAGATAACACACTGTTTGATGGGGTCTACTGCTAAGAGTCGCTAGGCGAGGGAACGATTTTGCGATGGCGAGTGATGGTTACCATCACGATGGTAGAAATCAATTTCCTCTTGAAATTAATGATTTTTTATATATACTAGGATAAACTACGATTTTAAAATTTTTTATTTGTAATTGACTTAATTTCTAAAACAACATCCTTTACTTTTTTTATGTTTAATTTAATTGAATTGACCGAAAAAAATATATAAATAAGATTATTGTGATCATCCATTATTAATTTAGTACTAACAAAATTGAGAGACTAGATTGTATGACAGACTCCAATATACATACACAATAAGATGAATGCTATTATGTCTTTGCTCCTAGTCGATTATGAATATCTAATAATCTATAAGAAAAAGGGGGGGGGGGGGGGGACAGAGCGTGCACATACTAACATACTGGTCATTATTAGATATTCATGGCACAGACAATCATGCCCTTCGGGAAAACAGAGCTTTTTTTTTTTTTATTGAAAGCCGTAGGTAAAACAGAGCTTTTCTTTGAGGAAGAGAATCGACGACATTTATCATAACAGGAAAACAATCATTTCCATTTCCAAGAAGCATCAATCTTTCTGATTCTGTCTTGGTCATAACTAACTACCTAATTTGACTTCACTAACATCGTATTATACTAATCAAAGGAAAATAAATGCTAATGATTCAAAAATTGCCATGCAAGCACCAAAATAAATGCTCCAACTTAAAGCTAAATACATTGGTAACCAGGGAAAATAATTTTTCCACAATTCTAAACAGGGACTGAGCTACTTGTGGGTCAATTTGGGCCGGGCCCAGTCGTAAATGTAGCCTCTGAACCAATTTTTTATTTCCAAACAATAATGAACGACTCATCTGATTTTTTTTTTTGTTTGTTTGTTTGTTTTTATTTTCTCGAGTGTTTGAGAAGCTCATCCATCCAATTCAGCTATACGCTCTTCTAGTGCTTTGTTTCTTAAAAAAAAAAAAAAAAAATCACTGACAGCTAGAGACTGGATTTTGTCACAGATCTCTCATCTGGATGGTTGATACATCGGTCCTCTACTGCAAATTATCTCTCCAGTGTAAATATCTGTCGTCTCTCTTTTTCTGGAAATCTATCTGTGGGAGATTGAAGTGTATCGAGCCGCAGCACCTATAAACTGGGACACAAGGATTCCAATTTATTGCCAGATATGATCGATTTGTTGAGCTTTAGGTTCCTACGTACTCTTTCTTGTCTCCATTATTTTTCTGGTAAGAAATTCCGTATACTTATTATCAGTTTCACTTCATTGTTTCCTATATGTAGCGTACTATCATTAATTTGAGCTTCAGCTCTTAATTGCTATCTGAAATGACTTATCATTAACCAACTTGCCATTAATTGACCTGAGATTATGCATTAATTACGCTTAACATTATCGTAAAGAGTTGTATCTTATACGCTGAGAAAAAAGAAACAAAATGGCGAGTTAAGCCAAATTGATCAAATAGGTCATGGACATTGACCTTTATTTGGAATAATGTACCAGAATGTTGACATATCCGTAACTGCGAAATTCAATATGGAAAGGTACTTTTCTGTTAATGAATTTAATAAATCTCAGAAGAAGGCTCATGGTGATAGTAATGTACGGGAAACATTATATGAGCTTAATTTCAGTATTCTGTTTAGGCAGAGTAGGGAAAGCAGTTGAATGTGCAGGAAAGACTATTTGATCAAATAGGTCATGACCCTATTCTTTGAGAATATTATAATTGACAGGCCTGCAAAAAGCATGATACCACTGCAACAGATAACTCAGGGAAAAGAAGTTTAATTTTCTGTCATATGGACTCAGTGTGCTTCAATCTAGCCTGGTTCAAGGAGAGTAGTGATTACCAGCAGGGAGAGAATCAGAAAAGTAGATAAAAATGCATATCTAGAGGTACAAATTAACTGGAGAAAAAACCATGCAGTAAGCATCAGTAATAAATTTGATCAATATATAAAGCTGTACTTTCTGCTCAGATCAAAGAATGATTCCCTCAAAGTCATTTATCTAATTTAAGCATAATGATTAATTATACAAACAATTATGGTTTGCTATTGCAGGAACTAGGAACTAAGACATCAAGATGGAAATCCCCTCAATTCTTAGTGGCAAACACAAACGAAGCAATAAATGCAACAACCACTGAAAAATAGGTAATGTACAATGAGATCAATTTGGCACTTGTCCAAGCTGGTGTATTAGCAGAATTGGCGAGGATAAACATTCTGCTCAGACAACAGATAAAGGCAGAGCACAAAGAAAGCATGCATACAAAGAGTGGGATGTCATGGTTTTTTCCGTCACTGTTGTTGACATTCCTAGAGTGGACAAATATAAGCCCAGCTAATAGGAAGGCTCCAAAATAATTTGGAAGTACCTCATCAACATTTGGTGTTGTAGCTGTCAAACTCCAGCGAGCAACATGCTCACTCTCACGATTTGGCTGACGTTGCTCGTCAACATTTGGCAGTAAAGCTCTGGAACTCATGTTGCCTACCTCATATTCACGATTTAGTTGTATCTCATCAACATATGGCTGTAAAGATGTGGAAGTCCTGCTGGCAACCTCCTCCGGTTCAGGATTTCGTTGTATCTCATGAACATTTGGCGCCTGTGAAGCTGCGGAACTCCCACTGGCGACCTCCTCAAGCACACGATTTTGTTGAAGGGCATCAACATTTGGCTCTGTAGCAGTGGAGCTCCCGCTGGAAACGTCCTCATGCTCATGGTTTAGTTCTTTAATAAACCAAAAAGTAGCTCCTGCTATGTGCAAGAAGGTGGAGACCACAACAAAGCCCTGTACAATCTCGCCTGTAGCCATCAACCCGACTAATATGAGTAGAGCAAGTAGGGTATTGCGTAGGCTTTCCACTATCTTTACCATACGCATGGTTGTGAAACTTGTGGCTTGGTTGTGGACTTTTGGCGGTACCTGCAGTGGACTTCATTTAGACGGGATGATGAATGTAATAGTATATGCACATGTTTTGATTATAAAACAAATAACAACAATTACCGAGGTTATTAGCATGACAAGGAGACCAATGACAATAGTGCAATACAGAAAACACTCGGTGACATCATTTTTAAGCTGAGCGGGCGTTGAGAACACCAAAAAGGAAAGGCCTCCAAAAGCAAAAAATGTCCAGCCCGAGCAGAGTTCCATCAATTTGTCTAGCTTGCCATCATAATCTCTGTAATTCTCTGGGGAGGAACCTCGGCGAACAAGGTAAATAATGACCAAAATGGCTAGAATAGGAAGAGGAGCTAATTACATTAAATATAAATAAGTTTAGGTATTTATTGAGATAAAGTAATTAACATCTAAGTTAGCCATATGCTTAGCGTAATTGATAAAAATGTCATAATGACATCTTTTTTTAAAAACAATAAAAATACTTTAAAATAATTCCAAATTAATAAAAGTCTAACCTACCTTAATACAAGTATTATAAATAACTAAATTTAAACTGTATACTTTTATATGCACAACTATAATAACTAAACATGACATAAACATATCAGGTCTTGACGTTATACAATTATAAACATTATACATCTTATACACCTTTGACGCAATGTTATTCTAAATGTCGTTATTGCATTTCTTAACTTAAAATAAATAATAATAAATAATTTACTATGTTTCTGACATAACCAGTTAGAGACATAACTAATGTAAGTTAACTATCTTTTTATTAAAACAAGTGCATTATAAAAACTAAACAACCATAATGACTAAGTAAATATATTCATTAGATAATTTCATAAAACAAGTTAGTGGCAATAATAAATCATTCACACTTCTAAAAGAATATTGATTAAGATATTAATTATAATCACACTTGAAATTACTTTTTAATTTAAAAAGGTAAAAAAAATATATCAATCCATGTTATTAACTAAAACTCTTTTAAATAAAATCAGTTATAAAGTTAATAAAAGAATTTCATACTTGAGCAAAACACTATTAAAATTGTTAACAAACTAAAATACTTAATTATGAATACAATACGATTATAAACGCACAGAATGAACTTTAGGAACTCGTCTTAAACGACTTCCTTCACACACTTTTCTAAAGGAAACTCTGCCAAATTTTATAAAATACTTTTCTAATTAAAATAATATATTTTAAAACAGAATCCCTTTCAGAAAACTTAAAATGCAACTCACTTAATAAACTAAATCTAATTTCCAATTGAGGGTTAATTAGAGATCGTTAGTTGAGCGTTCTTAGACTTTGTTTTCTAAGTCTAGTCTTCTGTGTTTGGTCAGGTGACCAGCAGGACTACTCAGACTTTGCTGAGGACAGTTTCTTTGAGTACGAGGGAGGCACGGAGCAGGAGTCCGCTGACCCTCCAGCTGAGTAGCAGATCTGCACCCTACTTTCCAGGTGTGTGGAAGCTTTAGGTTTTCTTTAAACTTTAGATTAAGAATTAAATCATTAACTTTATGTGTGCATAACATGTCATAAACATTAAGTAAACATTTAAGAGCATTATAGTAATCAAAAGATTAGTTGCATTTATAGGTTATGCATCTATATTAATAAAGTGATTAATGAACTTAAAAGTGCTTAAAATCAACACTTGCATCTAGTATGGATCAGGATAGTGAGACCGAGTGAACTAGGAACGCTTTGCTTGCGGTCAGGAGCTGCACCCAAGCCATTGCCGGTCAGTTCATGACGATTCTGATCACGAGCAACACGTCTCCGACGATCACTCTGCAGACCGACTTCTAGGCGGTTCTGCGATCACTTGATAGTTATTTGTTATTAGTATAATCCCTTGATTTGTGCTATTAGTATATTCCTTTGGCTTGACATTGAACTAAGAGCTGAGTGTGCCATTATATCAGACTACCTCTCGATCCCCATGAGTCAGTTGGCCGGTACCGTGTTTTACTGCCCACTCCTTTAGCGGGGATGTGGGAATAGGGGCAGAGTTGAGTTATCGAGCAGAGCTGAGTTAGGTAGATCTGTAGGTACGGTTCATGTCATTTATATTAGGATTTGTGAGATGGATTCTGGATTTTACATTACTTATGATTTGACTATTAAGTGCGGGTGCTTCACTCTCGTATTAAATATGAATTCTGTATCGTATTATATTAATATTATTATCTGCTTCTCCAGATATTTTTCTGATTTTATTTTGGCATGTCATTATTTGTAGGTTAGTGTCATCTTTAAATTAAACTCACACTTAGATTTTAAAGATAGGATCTAAAATGTCCAACATAAGAATGGTTTAGTTCTACCTTTAGTTTAACCAGAACCTTTAGTTTTCCCTGTTATTGCACTGAGTATTCGCGTACTCAGCCCACATAGTTTTTGTGGAGCAGGTTTAGGTCTGACTGAAGACAATCTGAAGTTGAAGGTCGCTTACCGCTGCTGGATGATGCCATTTGATATCTGGGTTGTTTCAGATGTCGATCTTATGTGTACTTGTTATTTTGTTATTGTTTTATGGCATTATTTTGTGATTTATTGTATCTGAGACACTGTACTTAGCCTTTCGTATGCACAGCAGAGTGTGTACACGTGGCGGGGTTGTCCTCCCCTGATATGAATCTGGTTCGGGGTGTGACATATTATATATAATATTTTGATGAAATTTTGGATTTAATTGGTTGAAAGAATAAATTTTGTACACTGCTTACCTTATTACCTTATTATCGTATAATTTATATTGTTTGAATATAACTTATTGCATGACATGAAAATTTTCTTATGCTTCAGCTACTCTCATATATAACAAACTTTTATACGCAATATGAAATTTAAAAAAAGTTCTAAAGAAATGAAATAAAATAAATTGATCGTTATATGATCTGTATCCGACAAAATATATCCGTATTCGACTCCGTATCCGATAATATCCGAACCGTATCCGTATCCGTTTAATATCCGAACCGTATCCGTATCCGAACGCATCCGTATTCGTATCCGTATCCGAGAAAAAAATATGGATGCGGATATGGGAAGACCTACATCCGCTCCGTATCCGATCCGTTTTCATCCCTACCAACAGCTATTAAACTTTACCCGAAATTTATTAAAGAATAAATGATTAAAATTATAGAAGTAATTTTTTTTTATTTTTCACAAGCGCAAGAATTAAGTTTATCAACTAAGTTGATCAAGAGGCCAAAAATGAAAAGATGTCGCTATAATAAATTAATTCTAACACGTTCATTTTTTTGGCCTCTTGATCAAATATCAAATAAACAAAAAAAATTTATAAAACATTATAAAAAAATACATCGCTCGTTTAATAAAGTGCTCAAATGGCCATTTATGCATGTTTGTAGAATGTTCATAAAACTTACAACAAAAATAAAATTTAAAGACTTATAATTTAATCATAAAATAAAAAGAATAATGCTAGAGTCAAACATTTGACTCTTCAGCTTGTCAAACATGATAAGAACTTAACTTTTGAGATTACAATAGTCTATCCGAAAATCTCTCTTTATTCTTCATAAAAAAATCTCCATAAACATCAAAATTTTATATTCATTTCTATAAGCATATAAATTATATGATGATTAAAATAATTTTGACAAATTAGATTAAATGTAATAATCAAACAGAGATATTCAACTTACCAATAATTCAATAACACAATAAAGTGTCTCGAGCTAGAATAATTGTTATGTGATCGAATCCAAGTTTCATAGTTTATATAAATAATATAACATTTTATTGTAGTTGGCAAACTATTTTGAATTTGCAATGGCATAAACTGATTGAACATTTTATTTGTGTATTATTGATATGATATTAAAATGAGGAGTGTTTGAGTGCTCACATATTGAATGTCTCAGATACCACAAAACACATATTTTTAGTTTTTTTTTTCAAAATATAAAATTTAAATTTCGAATCCAAACCGTTGATCTTATTTGATATAACGAGCGATGCATCTTCATATAAGTTTTATAAATTTTGAAGTTTATTTGATACTTGATCGAGAGGCTAAAATATGAATAGAGTATAATTAATCTATCATATTTAACTCGATTCGTCCAATATTTAATATCTTGATGAAGTATCAAATAAACTTCAAAAATTATAAAACTTACATGAAAATGCATCGCTAGTTATATCGAATAAGATCAATGATTTGGATTCGAAATTTGAATTTTTATTTTGTAAAAGTAGTCAAAAAGTGTATTTTGGGATATTTGGGGACATCTAAAATATGGGCATCGGAACCTTTCAAACGAGCAAAATTGCTTAATGTGTCTTCTAGAATGAAATCTCGTCAAAAATTAAATTTACATTTTTTTTACTATTTTATATAGATATATTTATTTTTGGAGTACTATATTTTTATTAGAATATAATTCATATGTTTAAGGATCTTGTCATTGTCAAAATTGGGTTAAGTGTAATAATAAAAATTATTGAATTTTTCAATAATCTAATGACAAAATAAATTCGCAGTGCTAAATGCTGGGTGCAGAACAAAAACCACCTATCTACGCATGAAGATCACATATATCAGTACAAAAGTGGTCGTGGCCTTTCGAGGATTGTCTGTGAAATGTGTTGTCATCTTGTCATCCTTTAATGCATTATACATTAATTAATTTAGGTAACTTCTACCATTTATACTTACATTGACTCTACACGGAAGACAACATAGTAGTGAAAATTAGAGCACAGAAGATCTTTCAACTCAAAAACCACGTCGCGTGACAGCTGTAAGCACTTCAATTTTGCATGAATTGTTTCACATGATTTTCTGAAGTTTATTAACTATAAAATCTTTTGTGTAGCTACTGGAATGAACAATAAATATTACATGGACTATACGAAAAGTACATATATTAATATATGTTTCATGCGTGAAGGAAGCGATAAAAGTTCATCGGAGCTGCTATAGTTTTATAGTTTAGATATAACTTTTACGAGAACAAAATTATTAGGATTATGAATCAGGCCCGTGTTTGCTATCAAAATAATTGGTGATTCTTTTTGGTAGCCACTATCATTTTTTTTTTACAAAAAATAATTTGATTATTATTCAACTAACCAATAGGAGGGTAAGGCATTAAAAGGAGGGTAAAAAAATTTGGCGGGAATGTTTAGTAAAAATTTTCGTGGGAAATTTAGGAATGACGGAGGTGGGAAAGTTTTTTGAGGAAAAATAATTAAAGTTTTCGGCTGAAAAAAATTTTGGTTAGTAGAATAATTTCTAGAATTTAGGGATGCACTAAATGACACAAGTGAGGAGGTTATTTCCTTATGAGTGGGAGTTATTTACTAATATTTATATTTGTTTATCTCATCCATTAATTTTCTTAGATATTCTTTTTATTTATTTGGTACGGAAGTAATTTGGTAACTACTTTTGGAGGTAAAAATAAAATTGGTGCGAAGTATTAACAAATTTACATGAAAATGTTCGCGCCATTTGTGAAATAATAATTAAAGGTATTAACAAATTTACATGAAAATGTTTGCTCCATTTGTGAAATAATAATTAAAGGTTAGTGGAAAATATTAACTACAATTTTTTCGGTTAAACAATATTAACGGAATTTGTTACTCCATTATATATAGTCTTGTCAGACTAATATGTCTATCATAGCAACACCACGCTTAATGTTGAATATCCATCTTGATATGTGTCGGTATACCGACACCAATTACATTTAGCATATCCGCGTCCCTTTACAGAACTTGAGAGCGTCTCTCTTTAGAATATTTATGCGTCCTAACTATCTGTGTCGGCCTACCAACGCCTATTAAAAGTCCTCCAACCAGCTTTTTTCTTTCTGCGTCCCTACTTAATTTAGCGACTCTAATATGTCAGTGGTCCGACACAGATAAACGAAATTGTAGTAGTGAGTAAACCGACACTGTTGATCTTATATCTTTGCTAAAATAAATATTTATTACAACTTCTAATTAAAGCCGGTAAATCAATTCATCAGATTAGATCAAATTAGAGATGACAATAAACTGGACAATAACTCAATGTGTAAAATACGAATTTAATCTTTTCGGTCTCAAAGCTTCTACCCATTATTGAGGAATCATCCTTTGCTTTAGCACGAATAAATGTTTCTTTAGTTACTCATGAGCTTGAATCACAACAAGAATGCGGTCTTTCTGGTAGTAATTTGTTCCGAAATAAAATTGTATCTATTTCACTCATTGTTTATTAATTAATTACCTTTCATTTTAGTCTAAGTTGAAATCAATTAAGAGGTTGCTAATTTTTCAGATGAATAAGTTGCTAAAGAAAAGTAGAAAATGCATGTACATAGCTCATGACCCCATTCTACACTCAGCCGAGCAGCACTGATTTTTTTTTTAAAAAATACAATTAATAAGAATTCTATGATTACTACACCTTATGAGAGCACGCATATTCCCAAGTTCCCATCCGTGTCCTAATGGTTCCACAATTAATTACCATCGCCATTTTGCAATGAGTAAAATAATCATTTCATTGAATAACATCAATATTTTTATAAAAATGTTTATCAAACACAAAAAAAAACTAAAGCAGAATAGCTGAAGAGAAAAGAGAAAACACACAAGTATCATTCTTTTTAACTAATATTTTGTCATAAAAGAAATTTATTTCAAAATTGTGCAGATATTTTATATATTTCCAAACCTATCTTATTTTTAACATGTTAAACACATTATGTTTATATTATTTTTCTATTTTCACAAACAGCCCTAAGTCTTACTCTGACCATTTCCACTGACATAGGGGAACTTTTATTTAACAGAATAATTCTGATGTCGTTCAAGTCTTCCTGCATATCATCATACATAGGTAACATATCCAGGCAGCCATTCCCGTAAAATCAACTGAAAATGTATGATTACTTGATTAGAGTTGTTCCAACGTATTTTCCCAACTCTTAGAACTGCATATTAATTTTCAATGAACTCATCGATATTCCTTCTTTTAGTGTTTTAAAATGTGATTATTAGATCGAATTGTAATTGTTTATATTTATATATATAATATGAGAAAGTTTAATATGCACCATAGTGCATAGGGCATTCCGTGCACCACGGACTTTTTCGAGAATATTTTTGTAAATTAACAAATCTAATTTAACCAATCTAATCTACCTATTGAAATCTCATACCAAACCAAAATTTACAATTTTTTAGATTTTATTACTATTTTTTTCAATTTTTTAAAACATGCCATTTTTGGAATGTTGTACTATTTACAATTTTCCAAAAATGGCATGTCTTAAAAAATTCGAAAAAACTAGTAATAAAATCTTAAAAATTGTAAAATTTGGTTTTTTATGAGATTTCAATATGTAGATTAGATTGGTTGAATTAGATTTGTCAATTTACAAAAATAACCCCGAAAAAGTCTGCGGTGCACGAAATGCCCTATGCACTATAGTGCATATTAAACTTTCTCATATAATATCTACTGTGAACTATGTGCATAGAGAGTTTCGTGCACCTTGATCGTTTGATCGCTGATTTTGTAAATTGAAAAATCTAAATTAACCAATCCAATCTATATAGAAATCTCATAGCAAATAAAATTTTATAATTTTTTTACATCTTTTTAATTATTTTTTTCGAATTTTTTAAAACTTTCTATTTTTGCTATAAATTAGTGTAAGAATATTCTAAAAAAGTCAAGCGTGAAAAAAGAAAATGTCTTGTTATATACTAGTATTCACAACGTTAATGAAATAATGAATGTGTCGTCACGTTATATCAGACTGTTCAACGTTTCCTCTTTTTATCAGTCTTCGATCTTCAGGACAATGCGTACAAAATCAATTCCGAGTCAACAATTATCAACTCAAATCTGTCGCTACATCGTGTAGTACGAGTCCTTCAAAACCAATTCACCTATTTGTATTTGTTATAGAAAAATTGAAAAAAAAAAAAGAGAAAATCATTGGATTGATTTTGAAAATTACAAATTACTACCCTGCGCGCGCGGTGTTGCACTATACCGGATTTGCTTCCCAACATATATAGTCAACATTTCTGCCTTTTCCTTTGTGGTGCTCGGCATGTGTCTTGTCTACTCAATTATGCTCTTATAAAGCATGAAATTGCAATTAATGGGTCTTTCGCCTAGATATACGTCTTTGATTTCTGCTTCCCTAATTAGATTTTCGCTGATTGTATAATCTAGAAATGACAGAATCTCAGGTTTGTCTCACTCTGTCTCTCTTCCTCTGTTTCTTTGAAAAAACAGACCTTTTGCATTTTTGGGGAACACATGACCATATGACCATATCTAGAAAGAATTCGTCCATAGGACCATATTTGAAAAAACAGACCCAGAGTCTATAGATCGAGGTCCATATGACCATATCTGCTTTCATACCAGTGTTATTATTTTAGTTAGATCGTTGAACGAAATCTATCGGTTTGAGATTACAGTGAGATGTTTAATTAGGAGGATTTATCTGGAGCTGCATGAATTTAATCGAGCAGTTCATGACTGGCACCATTATCCGGTGCCATAATTTCTTGGGGTCGCTGATGTAGAGCCTTTGGATAGATTAGTGAACCAAAAATAGGCATCAATAGCGTCCTTTAGCTTCTTTCTGTAGAGTACGTTTCCATTACACAATATTAATTTGAGTATACATGTGAAAATATCAAAATGAGATGAGTAGCAATGGTTTTATGCTACTTAAATCTACAACTTTTTCAGTCTGGGCTGCGCCATCGAAGGTCACATGAAGTGATAGATATCCCAGCAACAATTCAGGAAATGGTGAGTGCAAGAGCTCAAGCTTTCTTATTATAATTATCACCATTTTCCTTTTTTTTTTTAGTAATTTACTCTTTTACTTATTTCATGTTTTACTTATTTTTTAATTTGAGGAGGAGGTATGTAAGTCCATTCAAAATACAAATATACTGTTGGTTTTATTTCTTTGCCGAATAACATTTATTGACATCTAAGATCTAACAAAAGCTGCCGAAGCGAACTAGCCAGAATTTCACTATTAGCCGGTCATGTAAAAGTTGAACAGTGCCTTCATATATAGGCCTAATTAACCTCTCTAGAATCTCTTACTAATCATACCGTCAACAGCTTGGCGCGTGAGATACATATGTCGCATTGTGTGGAACTAGCTTAGCATCAGTTGTTAATCAAAACTAGATGCGCACTTTGTTTAATAATCAAATTTTGCCTCTTCCTTCCATATCATATTGCTTCGTTATTAATATCATTTCAGGATGAAACCGCTAGTGCATTCCCAGAGCTGAAGCGTCTAAAAAAATATATGGAAACTGCTGCCCAATTCATCGGAAGCTATGCAGTCCAATATATCACGCCATCAAATCCAGAAGAACCAAAAAATAAAATCTTCATGGCACAAACCATACTTCTCTTGCTACTAGCCATATCCATGTCTATACTGTTTATTATGATCAATGCTCCCTTTACAAACAGAAACAGAACTAAAATGTTCTACTTGAAGTTGTTTATCTATGGATCAAATCTAATAAAAATGTATTTGTAAATCTACTATATTAATCATGTCATTTTACAGAGTGTTTGTATTGTCTTTAATACTGTCAATATTTAACATTTCATTTCTATTGCTTATTGGGCATACGATTAACTACAATGTCTATTTATTCTAACAAATTACATAAAGTCATATAACTAAGTTATCATATAACTAAGTTGATAACAGTTCAGTAACTCTTAGTAAATTCTTAAATTAGTTTTCTTTGTAGTTCTCGGTTCAGTAAGGTAATAAGCTCACAAATGACTAAACTATCATTTAAGTAAGTCATTAACTTTATTTCTAGTTTTATTCTCAAAATTCCAATTATTACCTTTAACTTATAACTCTGAGCCAACAGAATAGAAAAGGCCACGCATCACAATTTCTTTTACACCTTAGTTTAAACAACATAACATTTCAAGGAGACTTATAAGTAGGTCCTTAAAACATAATTTTCTTATAAATCAGTTCCTAGAAACAAATGTTATCTTACAAATTAGTTCCTGGAGCCATATAGGCATATTAGTAAACCACGGATAGGTGTACCAGTTAAGTATAGAGCTTGTTTCCAAGATCATAGCGGATCACGATAAGCACATAATTGAGTAACAAAGAGAAGGATCAGCCGGGTACCAGGCCTGTACCAGCCTGACAACCAAACCGAGAGCATCACAACACACAAATAGATCAAAATAAGTTCTGATAGAGGCAAATAGCGCCTCACACCAAGATGCATGGCCTCGGCTAGCACACAGATCACATAAACACAACTAACACAAATCCATCTAGTCCTAACACAGATCAAAGCTCAACACAGAGCAAGCAAAGCTCACACGAGCCAACAGCAAGTGTCACACAGATCAAGTAAGGCTCATTCAAGCCATAGAAGCAAACAAACAAATCACACAAGAGGCAATGCACAAATCAACACTACTTAATCGATTCAAACAAGCAAGCAACAGTTCAGTTCAGATTAAGGCATGCCTCAACATGAATCAAAAGCATTCAGTACAGATCAAGAATAACAGAGGCAACAATTTCTCAGTTCCAGCCATCAATCAAACAAAGCCACCACAAAATAGCTCAATGCATGCCTCACGTATTTACAGCACAACAAAAGAGAGAGGGAAAGGAAGTTGGTTACCAAACCGAGGTAGCAAGCAAAAGAAGAGGAACGAGGGAGGGTGGGGTTCAGCCTAACTCTGTCAGTCACCGCCTGAGTCGTCTCCTCACCTCCGATCTGCCACTAGCCGTCGCCACTGCCAACTGATGTCGCCTTGTATCCAAACAGCTGCTAGCCACCGTCGCCGTAAGTGTCACCAGTCACGTCACTAGAACAGAAGAGAGAAGGTGGAGTGAGTGTGTGAGGCTAGGTGGGGGTGAGGTGGAGGGAAACAGTGAGGGTTTGGGGCTGCCGTGAGTGGAGCTGAGGTGCAGGAGAGAAGGGAGGCTTTGAGGTGGGGGTCTGGTGTTCGAGTCAGAGGAGAGGCGAGAGGGAGAGGGGTTGGCTTAAGCTATCGGAGAGGGGACCAGAGAGGTGAGGTCTGGTGCTGCTCGAGAGGAGAGAAAGGAGAAGGAGGGGTGAGGTTTCGGCTGAGGTGAAAGTGAATGAGAGAGAGACGGAACTCTCGAGGAAGAGTTTAAGAAGAAAGAAGGAGAAGACGGTGGACGCCAATCCAAATGAAATGGAATTCAGAATCTGATCAATTCCATGAATTTGATTGGACAAACAAACGGCACAGATCCAACGGTTAGAAAAATTCAGATTTTTGAAACTCAAATCGGACGACTCAAAACAAAGGAAACTAACTAGTTAATTATTTTATCAGTAGATTACAGTTTTTAATCAGATTTTGAACTATGGATATTTTTTTTTGATTCTTAGTTAATTTCATTTATTTGTTTGCTAGAAGTTTAACTAACTATTAATATTAAATTTTCATTTTCAAACTATTTGTATTATGATTTCTGAAAATTCTATAAATTTTTAAATTGGTCGTCATATTATACGATTTTGCTCTGTTTAAATTTAATAATCATTAACAGTCATTTAAAAATTAAATTTATTTTTATGGATTTTCACATAATATGTATAAATTAAATTATTATTAACATTATTGGTTGGATTCTCAACAAATATATTGGACTCAATAAATCACATATATAACCGTAATTATCAAATTTATGAATTAATCAATAAAATTGCGAGCACCACATAAGTACAAATTTAATAGAATTGATCAATAAATTCAGTCTTTCCACAATTTGAATTCTAACAATATATTTAACTATTCAATGTCAAATCATATCATGTTACCTTAAATGTCATCATACATTAAAAAAGTATATTAATCAGATGTAATCAACATGATTAGAGAAAAAAAATTAATTTTAGTATTATTATCATATATAATCGTCTCAATATTAAAAAAATAAAAATAATTTTATGTTCCAAATAAAAATATTATTATAAGAGAACTTATCTAATAAAAATTAAGTATTATATAATTAAAAGTATTCTCTAATGTAGATAAGTAATTATATTAATTATCTTATGCCGTTAAAAATACGGATAAACGGATTAATATCTATCGGATACGGATAATATCCATGTCGGATACGAATACGGATCAGATATTGTCAAAAAACTCAAAACCATATCCGCATCCATATTTTTTTGGCGGATACGAATACGAATACGGATATGTTCGGATACGGATACGGATCGGATGTTATGCATATTTTTCGGATTCGGATACGGATCGGAGCGGATTTTATCCGCTCCGTTTTCATCCCTAGCTGTTGGCCGAAATAAACTGTTGAAATTTTAATAATATGGTGGGAATTATTAATTAGTGAAGTTATGCCCATAAACTAAAACCCAACCCACTATTAATTAACTACGTTAAAATATTTATAAGTTATAACTATTACATAGCATAATTTATTAAGTTTCCATATAGTTAACTTACTATTAATATGTGAAAAAAATTTTATTTAGCGCCAAACCACACATTAGCGCCATTTTTTACATGCATATATTTTTGCCGCGAAAATTTTTTCGCAAAACTTTCCGCCAAAATTTGACTTCAACGAAAAAATATTTCCCTCTTAATAATTGTATTATGAAAGAATATATAAACTATAAATGCACTTTTTATTTTACAACTAATTATCAAGATATATAAACTATAAATGCACTTTTATTTTACAACTAATTATCGAAAAGATATAAAAATTTGATCTAATTCTTATTACAAGTAAGCTACCATTTTTTTGAATGAACTTCCATAACTAATTAGATTGAGACTTTTTTGAATGTACTTCGGAAATTCTGAACTATATGTCTTCTTATTTATGAATAGACAATTCTATCTAATTCTTATTACAAGTAAGCTACCATTTTTATTCTTCATGTATATTCATAAATCAATAGAAATAAAAGCATTGCATGAAATTAGAACTAGTATTCATATATTATTACAATATATTTTATTTTAGAAAAGATTAGTTTTATTTCACTATAAATTTTGTCAACTTGAAAATTACTACTCTAAGATTGCCAACTAGAAATGTGTCAGTCTAAAAAGATATAAACCACATAGAAACTGAATTTTCAAAAAAAAATAAAAATAATAAAGAAATTTGAAAATTTATGCAATTTTATTTTCTACTATATTTTAATATGAAGATCATATTCAATGATTTAGAATTGTCGTCTGAAGTACAATCCTTTAAGATGAAACTTTGAAAGAATGAAGTCAATCCAACTAATTGGACCTTAACCTTGCTCAAAATATAATTTATCGATATATAAAAATTTAAATAACCGCTAAATTGAATGTCAATTTGTCATTATATTACATATCAATAACCGCTAAATTGAAAGTCATATATATATGTGATTTTTTTTAATCATGCAAAAGAATATACTAGTATATTTGACATGGAATTTGTTTCGTATAAATTTATATTGAATAACATAGTGTTATTCTCATTTTTTTGGTCCAAACTAAGAATAAAACAAGACAAGCTTAAAATTAATTCATGTCATGAAATATTCTAACAAAAAATTAATTCAGCGGCAAAAAGATTTTAGAGAGCGAAAATTTTTTGGGGGCTATTTCAAATGATGGTTCCCGACATCTAAATTCATTGCATCAACAATACAAACTCTGCATTAAAATTTTCATTCGTTGGATGTTAAATTGATGATAAGATTTCTCATAGAATAATTCTTCGCTAATAAAATACCTCAATTAGGGCACTCCCTCCCTCTATAACCGCACACGGCACACCCTTCTCTCAAATTGCATCCTCCTCTCTCTACTCTCATTTACCTATCGAATCGATCCCTACGCCGCCACGCAGAGTTCCGAATCAATCTCTCAGATCTTCTCAAACCCAAACCCTATTCCAGATCTGACCCAAATCGATCTAGTTCAATTCCATCGTTAATGACCAGTCGAGCGGCGCACTCCTCGTACAGAGATCGCACCAACGAGTTTCGATCGTGAGAGCGCCAGGAAGCTGTTGAATTTCGACGCGCTGAGCCCGTCGCCGTCGAAGCTGGAGGTCAAGGAGGACGACGGGTTCGATGACGGCAAGAAGCGCGTCACCGTCTTCTTAGGTACATAGATCGGTACCGTCGAGGGCTTTGCTCACTCGCTGGAGCTTCGAGGTTAGCTAATCTCTCTTTCCCTTTTTGGCCTTTTCTATATACAACCTTTCTTCATTTGGTTATCTGATATCTATCTCCCTCGTTTCTGTTCATAGGATTTCGAGTTCAATTATGATGTCAAATTTGGGATCAAGAGAGCCGCCGATCAAGACAGAGCGATTGATTTGGAGAGCTCTAGCAGTGGAACTGTCAATTACAATTTCAAGAGGAACGCTGCTCATTTGACCATTTACAAACAATTTCAACAACAACAAAAGGTTAGTCCAAAAGCAGCCATAAGTCATTTCCATTTCTGATGTACATTTTATTTTAACCAGTCAAGTCATTGGATCTAATTTGACTACAACTACTACTCATATCAGTTCCCAAATGCTTTCTCATACTGTTAATTTCATGATAATAAGACACAAGTGCAATCTAGGTCAATTTCTGATAGAGATGACCAAGTCCCGTAAGTTTCTATCAGCTTATTTTTAAGTTTTATCTTCACACTGGTTTCATCATATTAACTAGACCAGTACTTATGGTACCTGTTGTCACACCCCGAACCAGATTCATATCAGAGGAGGACAACCCCGCCACGTGTACACACTCTGCTGTGCACACGAAAGGCTAAGTACAGTGTCTCAGATACAATAAATCACAAAATAATGCCATAAAACAATAACAAAATAACAAGTACACATAAGATCGACATCTGAAACAACCCAGATATCGAATGGCATCATCCAGCAGCGGTAAGCGACATTCAACTTCAAAACATCTTCAGTCAGACCTAAACCTGCTCCACAAATAAAATGTGGGCTGAGTACGCGAATACTCAGTGCAATAACAGGGCAAGCTAGAGGTTCTGGTTAAACTAAAGGTAGAAATAAACCATTCTTAAGTTGGACATTTTAGATCCTATCTTTAAAATCTAAGTGTGAGTTTAATTTAAAGATGACACTAACCTACAAATAATGACATGCCAAAATAAAATCAGGAAAATATCTGGAGAAGCAGATAATAATATTAATATAATATGATACGGAATTCATATTTAATACGAGAGTGAAGCACCCGCACTTAATAGTCAAATCACAAATCCTAATATAAATGACATGAACCGTACCTACAGATCTACCTAACTCAGCTCTGCTCGATAACTCAACTCTGCCCCTATTCCCACATCCCCGCTAAAGGAGTGGGCAGTAAAACACGGTACCGCCCAACTGACTCATGGGGATCGAGAGGTAGTCTGATATAATGGCACACTCAGCTCTTAGTTCAATGTCAAGCCAAAGGAATATACTAATAGTACAAATCAAGGGATTATACTAATAACAAATAACTATCAAGTGACCGCAGAACCGCTTAGAAGTCGGTCTGCAGAGTGATTGTCGGAGACGTGTTGCTCGTGATCAGAATCGTCATGAACTGACCGGCATTCAGCTTGGGTGCAGCTCCTGACCGCAAGCAAAGCGTTCCTAGTTCACTCGGTCTCACTATCTTGATCCATACCAGATGCAAGTGTTGATTTTAAGCACTTTTAAGTTCATTAATCACTTTATTAATCTAGATGCATAACCTATAGGTGCAACTAATCTTTTGACTACTATAATGCTCTTAATTGTTTACTTAATGTTAATGACATGTTATGCATACATAGAGTTAATGATTTAATTCTTAATAATCAAACGAAAAGGACTGTTTACATAGAGTTAATGATTTAAAGTCTACTATATACTTTTATAGAATGTGCTTGCATTGCACTTTGATATCGTTATTATTTGTAGGTTTTTGGACCGTACTTAGCACTCAAATCATACTCAAACCATTCAATTATTTGATAAATTGTTATGATTTTCTAGGAATTGGCTCTACCGTCGTCTTTTCTCTTATTTTCAGGTTTCTCGACGATTTCTAGTGGATTCTCGAATATTAGATGGATTTTGGCACTTGGCATACGCTAGACGACTCATTCCTAGCACTTGGAGGCAACATCAAAGCTACTACTCGGACCGAATGGAGTTTTGCTCGGACCGAAGGCATCTTCACAGAAAAAAATGAGAGTCTAAGGAAAGTAAATGGCTAAATAGAGTCAACATCATTGTGGAGCTCAACCTAAGCTTTCCAACGGCTTTTGAATCACCTAAATCGGAGTCCGGACGAAGGAGATATGACCAAAATACAACAGATACTCAAAGCTGGAGTCTCAGTTCGACCCGAACTGAATCTGTTCGGTCCGAACTGAGGCTATTTGGTCCGAATTGAACTGTTTTGACCCGAATTAGCCCTGTCCAGTCCGAACAGAAACTTGTCCAGACCGAACCGAGAGCCGCCATGGCATATTTGGAAGGGTTTTCACGCATGGAAACTCGATATTTTGGTATGTCTTCTTGCCATAGCGCCCCAGCCTCCTTTCCAAGCCAGAAGACCACTATATATTCGCCCCAAGGCCTGAAGGAAAGGCATTCGACCCTCCATACCACAATTCCACCTTCCTTAGGTGATTCCACCATTGATTTCGTTGAGCAACCAGATTCTTGAGGCGACGGCAGCAAGGAGAAGGTTGGAGACACGCCTTGCAACACCCCACTGCCTTTGATGATTGAAGATCGAGCATAGAAAGACAACTTGGTTTATTCTTCCTATGTTTTTATCTCTAATTTCCATGGGCTTGTATCTTGTGATTTCTACTCTTGTTATTGTTTGTTTGAATACTATGTTAGGCTAAATTTATGTTGTCTTAGGGTATGGATGTAGTTTAGGTTTAGTTTGATGTTATGACTTGATATGACTTGATGTTTTGCTTTATGATCTATTTATTGAGTAGTATTTTAATTGCTTGTTTAATTCCCTTGTTTTGACCTGATTTACTTCTAAATAAAGGCCTGTTTAGTTAAGTTACAAGGTTAGGTTAAACAATTAGGATTAAACTAAGTACTTGGGATAAGTTGAAGATTCGAAAGAGGAGATTAGCTAGCACTGAAAGGTGTAGTTTCTAAGTTGGCTGAAAGGCAACTTAGATCTCCCTAAGAAAACAAATAAATAAGACATAGGTTAATTAAAATACCGACACGAAAGTTTAGGTTTAATTGGTCTATGTGGGCAAAGTAGAGACCTGTACTAATTTCTAGTCCAAAAGACGACAGTTGAGGATTAGGTAATGTAGCTATAGCCGATCTGAGCCCTTCATAAAGTTAAAACTCAAGTTATATGGTCATAACTCAACATACCAGCCTCTGTTCGGACCGAACAAGTCGTGTTCGGACCGAACTGACGGCCTATGCTTAGGTTTGTTGGTATTTAACGCGACAGCGAGCGATCCAGCAAATCGAGGGCTAAACCTAAGTGAATCCTGACCCCTAAGACGCCTCATTATAATTGAAAAACCCCAAAATCTACCTACTTTAGTTTACCTTATTATTTAGAATCTAAAACAACCAAAAATATCTACTTAATTGCATTGTTATTTACAACACTCTCACCCTTATTTTATTGTCTAGCTTCATAAAAAGAACAAGTCCAGTAATCATTAATCCGTCCTGTGGGTTCGACCCTAAGCTTAACTTTGACGACTAGTGAGGTTAGGTCTAGGTTTATAAATTTATTTGATTCCTAGGTTTAAAAAGCCCTTATCAAATTGGCGCCGTTGCCGGGGACGGTGTCGATATTGGATACTTGTTTGAGTATTTGGAGACTAGACTTTTTATTTTCTTTTCTACTCACTTCTTCCTCTCTTTATTGCAGGACTGGCAGGCAAGACACGTAGGAAGAAGTCTCCACCTCCAAAAATTCGAAACTACTTCTTCCGACACTTGACAGAGGATCCAGAACAGCCACCAGCCCCTCAACCCACTCCGTGTTCGGACCGAACAGGACCAGTTCGGACCGAACTGAGCCTTGAACAGAGAGAAGGAAGCCTAACAATGGCCGAGGCACTCACTCCCGAGGCCATTGCACAGCGCACACAAGAATTGGAGAACCTCCGTCTCCAACTTGAGCAAAGAGAGGCTCGACTGACAGCTGAGCGGGATGCTCTCATAGGGCGACAAAGGGAATTTGAAGACGAGCGTCGCCGCTGGACCCAAGAGGACGAGGCTAGCGTCCATAACTCTGACGATGAGGATGGCCGAGACCGCGAAAGGAAACTTGGAGAGTACGGAGCCCCAAATGCTAGAGACGTGGGTGGACTAGTGTTGATTCCGGGCATCGCGGCCAATAACATGATGATCTCTCCTAACCATGTCGCACTAGTCCAACAAAATCCATTCTATGGAGATGACAAAGAGGACCCTCATGCTCATTTGCAAAATTTCATTGATTGCACTCGTTTGATCAAAATTAATGGGGTTTCTCAACAAGCGATTAGGCTATTATTGTTTCATTTTACCCTTAAGGACCGAGCACAAAAATGGTATAAAACATTAAAAAGGGGGTCGATTAGGTCTTGGGATGAAATGGCACAAACCTTCTTAGATAGGTATTTTCCTTCGGATAGAGCGGACAAAATTAGAGGTGAATTGAATAATTTTGCCCAAAACCAAAATGAATCAATGAGGGATGCATGGGAACGGTTTAGGGATTTAGAAAATTCTTGCCCACATCATGGAATTCAAGAATGGATGCTCCTTAAATCATTCTACACTGGACTTTATGACAATATTAAAATCAATCTTGATTCTCTTTCAGGTGGGGCATTCAAAAGACTTGATACGGCACGAGGGCGAGATTTACTTGATCATTGCGCAAGAAATTACACATGGTACCCTCTACTCATTTCCCGCCACTCAAGTAGTTCGAGGCAACAAGTGCACCAAATTTCAACTAAAGAGGCGAGGATCGAGGAACTAGAAGCTGAACTTGCCGCTTACCAATCGGCTCGAGGGACAAATCTCCATTCAAACCAATGCGGAGCATGCGGCGAAGAAGGACATACATCTATCAATTGTCCTCTTGCCAAAATTGGTAACGGAGGGGCCCAAGTGAACTACCTACACAATGGGTCCCCTTACGGTTCAAAGTACCAAAATAACCCGCCAAATTTGTATAGGAATGCCCAATTCAACAACAACAATAGAGACCAATCATTTCAAAAGAAACCCTTTTTCGAAAGGGAAGAAATTCCAATTGTTGTTCAAGAATTCATGAGTGAGCAAGAAAAGATTAACAAATCTATGGCTTTAGGGTTAGATGAATTGAAGGCCACCACCGACGAATTGAAGGTGACCATCAACGAATTTAAGGGAAGCGCGAGCACCTTGCAACGCTTGGAACGCATGATGGAAGCACACTTCTCCCGACCACTCGGCAAGCTTCCAAGCCAGTCTCAGATCAACCCAAGTGCAGAGATCAAAGCCATACATGTCCTACGAAGCGGCAAAGAGTACCAAGATCAGCCCGTGCCAACCAACGAGGCAGTTCGGCCCTCAGTTCGAACCGAACCATCTCCAGTTCGGACCGAACCACTTTTAGTTCAGGTCGAACAGCCAGTTTTGGAGCAAGTGACCTCACCATGTCCAGTTCGGTCCGAACAACCTCTTGTTCGGTCCGAACAGAGAGAGGAGAATGCCCAAGGAGATGTCCAAGCCAAGGGGAAGAAGAAAGCACAGCAACCTGAGTCAACCTATAGACCCCCTGTCCCATTTCCTCAGCGACTTTTGAAGAAAAAGGAAGCTGAACAATTTCGGACCTTTTGGGAGATTCTCAAGGAATTGAAGGTCAACATTCCATTCACGGATGTCATAGCTCAAGTGCCGATCTTTGCAAGATTCTTGAAGGAGTTATGCACAGGCAAGAGGTCCATGGAAGAACTCAAAACGGTGGCCCTAACACACAAAGGTACCGAGGCTTTGAAGAGCAAAATGCCACCAAAACTTGAGGATCCGGGTAGGTTTGCTCTTCCTTGCACTATTGGAAATGCAATAATCAAGCAAGTCTTGTGTGACATGGGTGCTAGTGTGAGTCTTATGACCAAGTCAATGTTTGACAAAATTGGTATTGGTGAGTTGAGACCCACATGCATGACATTGAAACTCGCCGATTCTTCAATGCGGTTACCCTTAGGTGTTATTAAAGATGTGCCCGTCCAAGTGGATAAGTTTGTCATACCGGGGGATTTTGTTGTGGTAGACATGGAAGAAGATAAGGAGGTGCCTATAATTTTGGGACGCCCCTTTTTTAGAACCGCCGGTGTGAAAATGGATGCTCGAGATGGGACGATTGTGGTTAGAGTGGGAGGAGAGAAGCTCCGTTTTTCCATAGACCATGCTTTGAAATGCCCTGATCCCATTAACAAGTGTTGTATGGTCCAAGGGGTCTCTAAAATCGAAGAATTTCTAAAGGATCACTCACATGATGCTCTGCTCGACCCCAACAATGTCTGTCCAGACCAAACTGCCAGACCTTCGGACTGAACCCCTTCTAGTTCGGACCGAACAACAGTCCAAATTGAAGAATCAAAGGTCACAGACACTCTCTTCGGTCCGAACAGGATCAAGTTCGGTCCAAACAGCCCCTTGTTCGGTCCGAACTGTTCTTCTTCGGTCCAAACTGAGACCCCCAAAGTCAAAATCAAGCATCATCCAGCGCCTCTCAATCAAACGGACCTTGTTATTGCTGACTTCAAGCTAGATACAGGTCAAATGAAGAAACTGTTGGTGAAAAAGGGAGCAATGGGGTACTCACTTGATGATTTGAAGGGCATCGATCCCTCGATTCGCACGGATGAGACTATCTTGGAAAGGGATCGCATGAGAGACATCAACAACAAGGGCTATGACAAATCGCTCGCCGTCTCGCTCTCCGGGTCCGATCCAATCAAGACTTAATGAAAAGATGGTCAAGCTAGGGACCTAAAACAAGCGCTTCTTGGGAGGCAACCCAAGGATTTCTCAACTCTTCACTCTTTTATTTATTTTGTCATTAAAAATATAAAATACAAAAAAAAAATCCATAAAAATTTGAAAAACAGAAAATAACAAAAATAGAATTTGATGTTTTTGTTTGTTTGTTTGTAGGAAAATCTTGAGGCACAAACGAAGGAAGATGTAATTCGTGCTAGAGCACCATGGGTTACGCGAACCAACTAACCCCGAACGACCTCATACGGATTGCATCAAAAGACTTGAAGATTGATAGAGCCATCTTGAAACTCGAGAAAACAAACTAGGAACAAAACGACATGTTTGAAAGCAAAAATTGGCTAAGTTCTCTTTTCCTCCTATTTACTTTTCTTTGTGATTGAATGCATTGAGGACAATGCTTGATTTAAGTTTGGGGGGAGGAAATAGGAGAAAAATTTGAACTTTTGATTGAAATTGCTCAAAATTTTTGCAAATTTGGATAAATTTTGAATTTCAAAGCTTCTGTTCGGTCCGAACAGAGTCTTGTCCGGTCCGAACAGAGACATAAAAATTGGATTTTTGCCTAGTTTTGTTTGGAAATTGAATTGATATGCCTAGTTTCTCTCGATTTGGATTTTAAATGATGAAACTCACACTTGAAACTGTTTTGAAGTCAAACAAACTTTTTCTTCAAGGACCCTAGAATGTTTTGATATCTCATGATTAATTTTTGCACCAATGGGCCGAAATGAAAATATTTTGAGAAAAATAGAACTCGATCTTGGATGCTTAGAATTGTTAGATCAATTTTAGTCGATTCTCATAAGTTTTTACCGAGTGAACTGATTCGTGTTTGACAAACCTTTGTTTAAAAAGAAATTTATCGACTTCGGAAATTATGAAATGAACTTGGACTTGTTGAAAATGCTTTTAATCGCTTGAATCACCAACAAGCAATCTTAATGGGACAATAAATTCAAAATAGTTGTGAAAACGAGGATGCACCGAGGCCTTTTTCCACCAACTCAACCACAAATTGGAGGGTATTGGATTAATTACAAGTTGTCGGGAATTATAACTCAAAGCTCTCGAGGTATAATTGGGTAACTTGTAATTAATTTCTACCGGACCCGGTGTGAAAGCATTGGTAAAGGAGTTGTTGAGTATTATGGCCCAAGTGTACCGTGGCCATAGTCGAGCAACACCCGTCCAACCTCCCTAGCGCGTCATGTGCTAGTAGCAAATTCAAGGCCAATGACACCGCATTATATCCTCTAGGGTGTAAAGCCCCACGACTCGACTTGCACAAAGAAAAAAAAATTGGTGAAAAAAAAAAAAGAAAAAGTGAAATTGATTTAAGAGAAGTTCATTATAAAATTTCCGACTTTGATAAAGGACTTTACAAACTTTTGTGAAAAATGAAAAGGAACGGGTGATTGAAATTGAGATCGCATTTGAAATAACAAAGAGAAGCTAGAGTTCTAAAATTTGAGAGAATATTTCATTAGGACCAAGAGTTGCATGAATTAATTCGTAGAACACTAAACTTGGTTCTTGAAATTAAATTTTTGCTTGACTTATTTGATTGAAGTGAGAAAATTTTAGGCATAGCAATTGGTTTCACGACATTTCTTGGTTTGAGTTACAACTCAATGTTTAAGGCTTTAAGTACAGTCCAAAATTCTAAGCTTAGGGCGTTGCTTGAGGACAAGCAAAGTTTAAGTTTGGGGGAATTTGATATCGTTATTATTTGTAGGTTTTTGGACCGTACTTAGCACTCAAATCATACTCAAACCATTCAATTATTTGATAAATTGTTATGATTTTCTAGGAATTGGCTCTACCGTCGTCTTTTCTCTTATTTTCAGGTTTCTCGACGATTTCTAGTGGATTCTCGAATATTAGATGGATTTTGGCACTTGGCATATGCTAGACGACTCATTCCTAGCACTTGGAGGCAACATCAAAGCTACTACTCGGACCGAATGGAGTTTTGCTCGGACCGAAGGCATCTTCACAGAACAAAATGAGAGTCTAAGGAAAGTAAATGGCTAAATAGAGTCAACATCATTGTGGAGCTCAACCTAAGCTTTCCAACGGCTTTTGAATCACCTAAATCGGAGTCCGGACGAAGGAGATATGACCAAAATACAACAGATACTCAAAGCTGGAGTCTCAGTTCGACCCGAACTGAATCTGTTCGGTCCGAACTGAGGCTATTTGGTCCGAATTGAACTGTTTTGACCCGAATTAGCCCTGTCCAGTCCGAACAGAAACTTGTCCAGACCGAACCGAGAGCCGCCATGGCATATTTGGAAGGGTTTTCACGCATGGAAACTCGATATTTTGGTATGTCTTCTTGCCATAGCGCCCCAGCCTCCTTTCCAAGCCAGAAGACCACTATATATTCGCCCCAAGGCCTGAAGGAAAGGCATTCGACCCTCCATACCACAATTCCACCTTCCTTAGGTGATTCCACCATTGATTTCGTTGAGCAACCAGATTCTAGAGGCGACGACAGCAAGGAGAAGGTTGGAGACACGCCTTGCAACACCCCACTGTCTTTGATGATTGAAGATCGAGCATAGAAAGACAACTTGGTTTATTCTTCCTATGTTTTTATCTCTAATTTCCATGGGCTTGTATCTTGTGATTTCTACTCTTGTTATTGTTTGTTTGAATACTATGTTAGGCTAAATTTATGTTGTCTTAGGGTATGGATGTAGTTTAGGTTTAGTTTGATGTTATGACTTGATATGACTTGATGTTTTGCTTTATGATCTATTTATTGAGTAGTATTTTAATTGCTTGTTTAATTCCCTTGTTTTGACCTGATTTACTTCTAAATAAAGGCCTGTTTAGTTAAGTTACAAGGTTAGGTTAAACAATTAGGATTAAACTAAGTACTTGGGATAAGTTGAAGATTCGAAAGAGGAGATTAGCTAGCACTGAAAGGTGTAGTTTCTAAGTTGGCTGAAAGACAACTTAGATATCCCTAAGAAAACAAATAAATAAGACATAGGTTAATTAAAATACCGACACGAAAGTTTAGGTTTAATTGGTCTATGTGGGCAAAGTAGAGACCTGTACTAATTTCTAGTCCAAAAGACGACAGTTGAGGATTAGGTAATGTAGCTATAGCCGATCTGAGCCCTTCATAAAGTTAAAACTCAAGTTATATGGTCATAACTCAACATACCAGCCTCTGTTCGGACCGAACAAGTCGTGTTCGGACCGAACTGACGGCCTATGCTTAGGTTTGTTGGTATTTAACGCGACAGCGAGCGATCCAGCAAATCGAGGGCTAAACCTAAGTGAATCCTGACCCCTAAGACGCCTCATTATAATTGAAAAACCCCAAAATCTACCTACTTTAGTTTACCTTATTATTTAGAATAAAAAACAACCAAAAATATCTACTTAATTGCATTGTTATTTACAACACTCTCACCCTTATTTTATTGTCTAGCTTCATAAAAAGAACAAGTCCAGTAATCATTAATCCGTCCTGTGGGTTCGACCCTAAGCTTAACTTTGACGACTAGTGAGGTTAGGTCTAGGTTTATAAATTTATTTGATTCCTAGGTTTAAAAAGCCCTTATCACACTTAATAGTCTTAGTATTAATATTTCATTTCTATTGTTTATATGAGTGCACAATTAACTGCAATGTCTATTTATTCTAACTAATTGATAAGCTTATTTAAATTTTAGCTAGGCTACTTTTATTTCTAATATGTTGATTTTCCATAGCTTTTGGGATCATACGTGTGTTCAGTTATATGACTTCCCATTGTGCCAGTTTAGAATTGACTTTGACAATTGATAATTGTCTTCCATATTTCATTTTACGTTCGTAATCCAATTAATAGCTATAATCTCCAATTAAGATAATTTCATATTTGAACTATTGTTAGTTTATAAACTTTATTCCTTTCCTTTAGTTTCAACATTTTCATTCACGGCCAACAACTCAAATGCATATTGAGTGTCATAATTATTTTAAGCCTTAAGTTATGCGTTAATCATCTCTTAAACAAAACTCCATTTTAATATTTCGGTTCAGTGAGGTAATAAGCCCACAGAAATACTTTAATTACTTTAGAATTACACTTTAGTCCTTAATAACAGATTCATTTATAAATTAGTCTAAAACCAGTTCAAAGATTTTTATAGAATAGTCCCTGATACCAGAAATTATCACGAATGAGTCCCTGGACTCGTATCAGAAGGCAAACAAAGAGACACAAGACTGGTACCAAGCCTGTACCAGCTTGATAACCAAGCCGAGAGCAACATTCAACAGAAACAAAGCCAAAATGGCTACATTAAGCCACACAAACTCAAATAAAGGGTTATACTATTTGACAATTCAATTTAAAGCCTCAGACAAGCCACTCAAGCACAGAACAGTTAAAACAGAGGTAATGCACAACATCGACACTTCAATCAATTTCACAGTTAAGCAATTTACAGAGCAACAAGTCAATTCGAGTGCATGCCTCACAATCCATTCAATCACAGCATGGAATCAAAGGAAATAGTAAAGGAAAACAATACCAAACCGAAATAGCAAATAAAGAGGAGAAGGAAAGAGGGAGAGGTGCTCAGTCTGTGCCCTGCCCGTCACCGCCTGTGTCGTCTCGTCGCCGATCAGCTGCCAAATGTCGTCGTCACCTTCTGTCACCAGCCTCGTCACCAGAACAAGAGAGAAAGAGAGAGTGGTGGGTGGGTGTGTGACAAATGGTGAAAGGGGAAGAGAGGTAGTGAGTGGTTTGGGGGGAAAATGTTCGAGTCTGAGAGGAGGGGTGAGGCTACGGAGAGAGATGGGCGATCGGAGGAGAAGAGTGGAGGGGATTGGGGTCTGGTGCTGGGTTCGATCGCGAGAGAGGTGGAGTGAGGTTGAGCGAAAGAGAGAAGGTGAGATTACGGCGGATTGAAAGAGAGGGTTACGGTAGTGAGTGAGTGGGAAAGAAAGAGGAGGAGGGGAGAATCCCAACTGAGGTGAAAAACAGAGGTTTCGGAGGAGGTGAGTGCGAATGAGAGAGACGGACAACTCGAGGAAGAAGTTTAAGAAGGAGAGGAAAGACGGTGGATGCCAAATGAAATGAAATGGAATTTAGAAATCTGATCAATTCCATGGATTTGATTGGACAAACAAACGGCACAGATCCAACGGTTAGGAAAATTCAGATTTTTGAAACTCAAATCGGACGACTCAAAACAAAGGAAACTGACTAGTTAATTATTTGATCAGTAGATTACAGTTTTTAATCAGATTTTGAACTATGGATATTTTTATGAATTTGATTCTTAGTTAATTTCATTTATTTGTTTGCTAGAAGTTTAACTAACTATTAATATTAAATTTTCATTTTCAAACTATTTGTATTATGATTTCTGAAAATTCTATAAATTTTTAAATTGCTCGTCATATTATACGATTTTGCTCTGTTTAAATTTAATAATCATTAACAGTCATTTAAAAATTAAATTTATTTTTATGGATTTTCACACCTGTATGAAGACTTATATATGGTATGTTATTTGAGTCACCTTACATTTTATAACCTCTTTCTATACTCTAGTGCAAGGACTAACAAATGTATATTGGCTTATTTACTAGCATGAAGCCCAGCCAGCATGGTATAAGCTATACTCCTGTAGCAAACTTTACCAAAGAAAAGTTTATAAGTGATTTGCTTTTGTTTTAATTGATTATGTAGTCAGAAGTCTCTGATTCCTCCATTTCAATCTGCTCAAATGCGCAACCTGACAGAAGCATTATCAAGGTACATTTGGCTAAATAAAGTTCAAATTGATCTGTTACGGCCCTCATTAGTGCCATCTACAGTTTTACATAGTATCTGTAATCTTTGTTACATAATTCATCATAGGTCAAGTTGTCACAATTGACAAAGTACTAACCAACATAACTTGACACTTTGATGTAATGCACAGTTATGGCGTACCCCCTACAAGATTTAGAGGGCAGCTTAATTAGGCAATAGAGAGAGCGGTCAGAGAGGAACAATCAAGCTCAAGTGGAAGCTAATTCTGGTGGAAGCATCAGGGATAAGTACGCTCTTTTATGGAATCGGCAGATGGAAAGGTACATGTTATTTTGTATCTTTTAATGGGCACTAATCTCTGTCTTTTCAATTGTTAGTAATCTTTATATATTTCATTAATATGAATACCTTTGATTCAGCACAGTTTGGTTTTGGTACCGGCGTATATAAAACACTTGTAAAATATTTAGTTGGTGTTCCACATGTAATCTATTTGTTGTTTGGTGTAATTATGTTTTTTGTTTTAAATTGTTTTGTCTGATTTATTCATTGCATCACCCTTATTGTTTGGTGTAAGTATGTAGCCGAATTCTAAGATATGCAGTTCCTTTTTTTCTATAGGTTCCTTTTGATATCAGAAAGAAGATAAATGATGAACATGGGTAAGATATTTTCTCCTGACAAAGGGGCTATTTTTTGTTAATCAAATCGGTTGAATTTGAATATTTGATTGACGAAAATATCTCTGTTGTCTTTCGTGGATCTTTAGTGAAATTTTCGGTATAAAATTTCTTAAACTTTTGTTCAGCAATCTTTTCCCAGCTATTTAAGAAAAATTCTGAAACTTTCTGATAACTAGGACGATGGAAGAACAGAAGATTATGTTGTGGCCCATCTCTTTACACACTTACTAGGATGGTATTAATGATTCGACTATTCATTCTCCTCTCTTGGGCTCGCTTGGAAGGACAGAAAATGTTAGATCTCTCTCTCTCTCTCTCTCTCTCTCTCTGGCATGCATAGATGGACACATGCACGCTTATTTAGATTTTTCATTAAGGAAAATTGGATATAACCATTTCATTCATTGTGTACTGTATATTTTGTTGAGAGCAGGTTGCAATTTTATAGCGAGCTACTGATACTTACCTCTCTAAGTTCTAGAAGTTCCTCTTTAGAAAGACTATCTGTCACGGCATCTTGACTCTTTGGTTCTTTGGTTTTAGTTGCAAATTTTATTTATTTTTTTTGTTTAGATTGATTTAAATCTTCATGTTATTTTATTTAGAATTATAGTTTTTATCAAACATATGCGTATGTTGTTTCTATTTAATGTGCTCTGAATATTGTTTTTTGAGTTCAATAAAATTTAGAATTTTGTGTTCAATTTAATGGATATTTGTGTGATGTATATGTGTTTGTGAATTGCAAATAGTTGTGAAGAATTAAAATCATATGTATTAAATAGTGGCGGTAAATTTTTTGGGTCGGTAGTAAAGATGTCGCTATATCGACTTTAATAGATCGTGGGCCCGATAATTATAAATTGTGGGTCCTGGTAAATTCTGACAATATATTATCTGTGTCGCTAATCAAAGACGTCCGTATACCAACTATTATAAAGTGTGGGCCCTGCTAAATCCTGGCAATATATTATCTGTGTCGCTGATCAAATGTGTCGATATACCGACAAATATAGTTTACGGGCCTCGATAAATTCTGACAATATATTATCTGGGTCGCTTAATAAAGGCGTCGGTTTACCGACATAGTAACGTCTAAATAGAGACACGCTTACTATTTGAATAAGCGATCGGAGAACATGGTATGCGTCGTTATTCCGACACAGATATAGGGACGCGTTAGGTAATCCGCGTCCTCGCGACACAGATGTTTATTATTAGCGGCTAGAGTATCGGGGTCGCTTAGGTAGCGTCTTTAGGTGGACGCAGATAGCATTTCGTGTCGGAATAGGGACGCTTTTTTGCGAATTATTGACATTCTAGTAGTGACTCTGGATGGGCGCGCCTCTCCTCAGAAGCAAAACAAAGAAGGGAAATAAATGAAAGAGCAGAGGACTAAACAGAAAATGATAAATAATAATAATAAATATAATAATTAAAGACACACCGATTCCTCAAATGTTTCTGGCATATTTGTTGCACCATTTCCAGATGATGATCCTGTGCGATCTTGCAACTGTATCTGCAAAGAGAGGTTCAGAAAGGATGAAATCAGCCATCTTGAGATGAATAAAATAGTAATAAGTCATTGCTATTCATATCTGTTAGACTCTTACTTCTATAAATTATCTGCAAACTAAAATCGGAAACATAAACATATTTTACCAAAATAAGACAAAAGGACGCTCCCGAATCATATTTTTTGGTTATAATAAGTAATATAACAGAAGCCTTTACATGTGCTGCCATAATAACTATGGTACCACATAATGGCACTAGTTGGAATATCCTATCAAAATCCTCTAGTCCCAAACCAAAACTTTTGAATGATATATCTAAGTGTAATCTTGCTCGTTTGAATTCCGCCGATGTGTAATTATAAACAGTACTGCTCATATGATAGCAGAGCTGAAATTCCATCTAGAGACATTCTTAGGATTTGCATCCTGAAAAGCCAAAGATCTGGTGTTTTTTACTTTTTAATGTATAAGACCCCAAAGGAAACAGAGAAAGACGAGTGACAAACCTGAGATCCTTGCATTGCTAGTTTATGCAATCAGCAAAATCTGACTTGGGAAGTAGAGATCAAAGAGGTCGATATGAATTAAAGAACTATTCCTACACATGCTTTATTTTAAGAGCAAAATTTAAGTAGACGAGACAATAACTCGATAAGCATCACGAGAAAGTGCAGAAAAGTACATGCTCAGTTGACTAGGCTAGTCAAGACTCAACGTATCCAACAATAATGTTAGCAATCAAATTTTGGACAGCGCAAAAGATGATTGATTGATATCGACAGACACCTTCCTGGAAGTGAAGTATGGTTATAGTTCATTTAAAAGCTCAAGACTTCCCTTAATTTTAATCTTTTGAATTAGTGAATGAGTCGCAAACAAAGAGAAAATTCATAGCGAAGGAATTTTAATAATAGCTTATTCTACATTGATTAATTTGTTAATATTTGTAAAAGGACATATTAGCTTATACGTCAACCATTAAGTCTCTTATAAAGTTACTACTGTATAATTTCGATTTAACAACTGGTAGTCAAGTTACGGCTTTTTATTTAAACACTGTGTATAATTTTGATTTGAGAGTTAGAGTGAATTTCATAGAATATTTATAAAGTTACTATTGTTAAAATTAATTAAAATTCACAAGAGCATTTTATAAAATTAATCAAGGTTTTACAATGTGATTTATGTGATTCGACGGTTGGGTGGTGATTTAGCATTTATCGGTGATAAAACGGTAATAAAATGGTTTAAACGGTGATAAAATAGTAGTGCGGTATGAACCAAAACTAAGATAAAACGACGATAGAACGGAAAAAACGGAGTTTTTAAAAAGCGTGAAATTTATTAAAATTTACCAATTTAGCGAAATAAATTTATTAGCCGAGATTAATTAAAAAATAGAGTTTAATCCAAGTTTATTAAAACACTACGGAACATTATTTTTTCTATATATATAAAGAATTAATAATTATACTAAGTTCGTAACAGAAAGAATCAAGGTCAGATGCTTTGCTTATATTTTGATATTGGAATGTTTTCTTTATTAATAAATTATTTTGTGTTGGTAATGCATTGAAAATGAATCTTACTTAAATATTTTTTTTTGTGCAAACTAAAAAATGGCGGATTAGGTCAATAAAGCAGATGCAAAACATAAACAAATTATATACAGTATAACTTTATAAATATTCTATTAAATTCATTCTCAATCTATGTTAGCCCGGTAATTCAAATATGCACAAGTACCGGAACTGTGTACGGATACGCTTCCGGTACGCCACCGATACGAACCGAGTACGCCATGTGGCGTACCGAAATATTTTAATATATTTTATTATGTCCGATACGTCTTGGGTACGTCTGACCAGCTATGGGTACGTCTGGATACGTTTGCATTTTGTCCGCGATTATTGAGGGACTGAGTTCAACAACAATTTCTAGGTGCACAGGCGCACATCTCAAGGGGCGTGCGTTGGTCCCACCTTTAATTAAGCAAGCTATAAGGGACATCCTCAACTTTACACGACCAATGAAAATGAATTCTAATGTCCAATCAGATTTTTTTCATTCGAACGCCTCACACTTTTCTAATATCCATTTGGATAGGTGTGGGTAGAAGGAAAGAAGTAGAAAGAAGTATTGGGAAATGTGATAATTTTGTAAATAGTTTGGATTGTTTATAATTTATTTCTTTCCTTCTTTCTTCTTCTCAACGCTTCCAAACGGTGCCATAACTACGACTGTAGGTAGCATTTGGTATGATAGTACTCTCCGGGAAATTGAAGCGTGCATTGGTCCAATGAAGTACTTCAAATATGCAGAAGTATCGGTACCGGTCAACGCGTTGATATTAGTATTTATATCATTTTTTTATATAAATTTCAAGTCTTAACAAAATAAAATTATGTTATACACATTATATTTTATAACATAATATAATTATATATCAATAAAATATTTAAATAATACATATATATCGTCGTATTCGTACCGGAGATTTTTGAAAGTTTTCGTACCGCCGTACCCGAATCGTACCGGATACAGTACTCTTATCCGTACCCATGCAACATAGCTCTCAATTCAAATTATACAGTTGTTAAATAAAAAGCCGTAACTTGACTCCGAGTTGTTAAATCCTATTATACAGTTGTAACTTTATAAAATTTCTATTATACAGTTTTGTAACTGCAGTATCAATTAGCAATTTGGATTGATAACGTTACTGGGCTCCACGTACCATGCATTCCTCTTACAAAAAGGAGTAAATTCACGGTGAACATGGTTACATACAATTCACGGTGAAATCAGTCGTACCTGATTTCAGTTTTGGTTACATACTTACATATATGGAGCTAGACGCCTTTTTTTTTTTTTTTTTAAACAACAACGCCCGTAGGCTAGAGCTAGACGCCTAGCTACACTATTTTCTATCTATATGTGCTGCATTATTTGTCCATTTTTGTCGTTTTGTACACTACACCATTTACCGCGTGACGTGACACAGGATTTGGATCCGTGCAGTTGAGTCATGAGCTGAATACTATATTGGTTGTCATGTTTGGGTCCTGGCACATGAGTTGATCCACTGTTTGCTCTCTGCTCGTAGTATCACATGTATACTGTATGTTGATCGATTCAGTCTGATTGGGGTCATGTTTCTGTGTTGTAGTGGGGCAGGTTCAATTTTTGCTATAGAGTACTAGCATACAAGCCCTGAAGCTAGGGATGAAAACGGAGCGGATAAAATCCGCTCCGATCCGTATCCGAATCCGAAAAATACGCGTAATATCCGAACCGTATCCGTATTCGAACATATCCGTATTCGTATCCGTATCCGTCAAAAAAATATGGATGCGGATATGGGAAGACCAATATCCGCTCTTTATCCGTATCCGACATGGATATTATCCGTATCCGATAAATATTAATCCATTTATCCGTATCTTTAACATCATAAGATGATTAATATAATATAATCACTTCTCTATATTAGAGAATACTTTTAATTAGATAATACTTAATTTTTATTAAATAAATTTTCTTATAATAAATATTTTTATTTTGGACTAGTAACATAAAATTATTTTTACTTTCTATTAATTGAGACGATTATAAATGATAACAACGCTAAAATTAATTTTTTTCTCTAATATTGACAAAGTACTAACATAGACATGAGTATATTAAATATCATTATATTTATAGAAACTACTATTATAAATAAATAATAAAGATTAAAATGCAATCCGTATCCGACAAAATATATTCGTATTCGACTCCGTATCCGATAATATCCGAACCGTATTCGTATCCGTTTAATATCCGAACCGTATCCGTATCTGAATGCATTCGTATTCGTATCCGTATCCGGAAAAAAAATACGGATGCGGATATGGGAAGACCAACATCCGCTCCGTATCCGATCCGTTTTCATCCCTACCTGATGCCCATCCAATGTGTGTGGGACAAATTTTATTTTTTTTATAGAAAATGTGTTTGTCTAATGTGAGGGCAAATAAATATCTCCAAAAAGAAAAGAAAAACAAAGTTTTTATACATTAATTTTATTTTAACTTTATATTTGATGATTTTAATTAAGGCTATTTTCTTATTGTCTAGATGGAATGGGACGAATTACTTACAGGTACCTAGATGTTTTGAGAATATCAATATATATATGTAATAAATAGTCCATATTCTCTATTTGGCTGTTTGTTTTTCAAGCAACCTCGCAATGTTCGTTTAAGTGCACAAAATCCCCTTCCTAAGGGTGCGTTTGGATTGTTGGAAGAAAGAAGAAGAAGAAGGAAGAAGAAGAAAAAAAATTATAAACAATCCAAACTTTTCACAAAGTTACACACTTCCCAATACTTCTTCTCGCTTTTTTCCTTCTTCCCTTCTTCCCACACCTATCCAAACGCACCCTAAATTCCGCCAAAACTTGTGCATGTCTGTCACCTTATATTACGAAAAGTAGTCTCAAACTTAATTTTCTCAAATAAGCAATATACATTGTTAAAATTGTGCTTGTTAAAGCGATCCTCTTATTTTATATTATGCATACAGATAACAACATTCTCAAGTTTGTACTCCTAAGCAACACTATGAAATACATTCTGATTCTAGTATAAATTAAAGACTATAAAAAAGACAATATACAGTAAGGTGCACAAAATATTAGTCGTCTCCAAAACAATAATGATTCAGTACCAAAGTTGAAAATCGTCAGCAACATAGAAGCATTGATCCAGCTCAAGTTGTGACTTATTCGTCTAGAATTTCAGCTAATATACCACTGTATGAGCCACCTGGTGTAAGTACTGTTACTTATTCCAATTCGGCTCTTATTCTTGGGTAATTTTTGCTGAGAGAGCGCAATTTAGATAATTTTTGTTATGTAATTTGCAAATCAGATGTGCAAGGATGTAATATTTTGGCTGAAGTGTATTTTAATATTATTGGTTGTAATATTTTTTTTTCTCATTCTTCAGTTTTTCAATAGTTTGAAATTAATGATTTTGTGTATGTCACTAAAGAGAAACTACAATTTTACGAAATTATATTTGTAATTGACCTAATATCGAAAACCGCATCTCTTAATTTTTTATGTTTAATTTCATTGAATTGATCCAAAAATATTAATAAAATTATTGAGATAATTTATATTAAATGATGCCGCCTCCGAAATAATGATATTGCAGTTGTCCCATACTCCCATATTTATTAATTACTAACAAAATTGAGAGACTTGATTGTTCGGCAGACTTTAATAGATATACACACTATAAGCTGAATGCTTTGCGCACATGTCTTTGCTGCTCGTTTAAATATCTAATAATCTATAAATAAAAAGGGAAAAGAAACTGTCGAGTAGTAGGAGCGTGAACATACTGGTCATTTAATGAAGTCTGTTGGCACTATGGCACAGACAATTAATCATGCTCCTTCGGGAAAACATAGTTTTTCTTTGTGGAAGAGAATTGACTACATTTATTATAACAGGAAAACGAAAACGATCATTCTTTCATTCCACGAAACATCCATCTTACTTTCTGACTGTGTCTTCGTCACAAAACCTAAGTTGACTTCGGTAACATCATATTTTACTAATCAAGGGGAGATAAATGCTAATGATTTCAAATAATAACAAGCAATACCAAATAAATGCTCCTACTTAAAACCCAAAAACATTGGTACCAAGGGAAAAATAAAATTTTCACATTTCAAAACAGAGACTGAACCACTAATAGGCCAATTTGTGCCGTGCCTAGTTGTAAATATAGCCTCTAAACCTATTTTTATTTCCAAACATTAACGAATGGGTCATCTGATTTTTTATTTTATTATTATTATTTTTTTTCTTGTCCGAGTGTTTTAGAAGCACATCTATGCGCTCTTCTAGTCTGAGCTTGATGCATGGGAGCTTGTGTTTTGTTTCAGAAAAAAACAGAAGTCACTGACAGCTAGCGACGACTGGGTTTTGTCTTCATCTTGACCCTCCATTTGCTGAGGTGCTAAATCAAGGACATTAAACGGCCACAGATCTCTCATCTGGATGGTTGACATCGGTCCTCTACTTCAAAATCTCTCTCCAGTGTAAATATATATCGTACCTCTTTCTCTGGAAATCTATCTGTGGGAGATTGAAGTGTATTGCGCCGCAGCACTATAAACTACTAGGCAAGTTGCAAGGCTCTCAATTTAGTGTCAGATATGATCGATTTGTTGGGCTGAGGTACTAACACTTTCTTGTTTCCACTTTGCTGGTAAGAATTCCATAATCTTTTTATCACTTTATCGGTTTCTCTCCGTAGTTTCAGATAGGCAGCATGCTATCATTAAATTTGAACTTGAGCTCTTAATGGCTATCTGAATGACTTATCATTATCCAACTGGCCGTTTATTGACCTGAGATTATGCATTAATTACGCTTAACATTGTCGTAAAGATTGTACCTTGTACGTATATTAATTCAAAGAGAGAACAGAAACAAATGAAAGGTAAGCCAAATTGATCAATTAGGTCATGGCCGGACATTTACCTCCCTTTCGCATGTTCCAGAATGCTGACATCCCTAATTGTGAATTTCATGGACAGGTAATTTTTATGTCGAAGATGTGCACTCAGTGGAGGTTGGGGTCAGGGGGAAACCCACTTGAAATATTCCTAATTTTTCCAATTTCCATATTGTTCTGAGAATTGTTAAATTCATCGGCAGGTACTTTGTATTTTCTTCTTTTCTGGCAACTTGTCTTTTCAGTTTGTAATCATCTGAAAATTTAGTCTCCTCCAATTTCTTTTTCTTATGAAAAGAAAACTAACTACTCAAAAATAAGAATGAAAAAAACAATTGAGTTTTTTCCCTCAAACAGCAGAAAAGATTGCATTTGTGCTACATTGTTATTTCACACTCTTCAGTAATTCACTAATTCAAGAAACATTTATTTCATACTAAAAAAAATGATAATCGCTCAATAAGGGGACCATCAAATAATTGGAAATTCCTTATATGTCATGGTGTTTATAAAGTGCCAGTAAAAAAGAAGAGAGTGCTGCGACAAACAGCACTGGATAAGTAATGAAGCTCATGACAACCTTTGCATTTTTCCATGGTCGCGTCTGCAGATAATACCTGAAAATTATCATCTTACCGAGACTGCTGATAAAAGTGGAGCATAAGGAAAGCATGCATACAGCCATTAGCACAAAATATGCCGACCGGTTATGCAGCTTGCTGTTGTTAACATTTGTAGAGTATACAAGCATAAGTATAGAGAATGTGCCACTTGCAAGAACCATTGATAGGGGATCAAGTTCCATCCTTGGTACTTGTACTGGGCCAGCGATAAAATGGTCTGGAAGCTTGCATCTTAATTCTCTAACAAACCAATACATAGCTCCAGCAATGTGCACAGAAGTTGAGAGAACAACAAGGCCTTGAATAATTTCGCATGCAGCCAGCAGCCCAACCAAGGCAAGTAGACTGACAATTGTATAGGCAAGGGATTTGACTGCTTTAACCATGCGGACCCTAGTACTCTGCTGGAGAACTGCTGGGGGTACCTGTAATTGCCAAACTGACAACCTTCAGTAATTGAACAGAAGAATACAGAAAGGGCATATGTACTGGTGCAGGTTTAATTTAGAGTAAACTTGTAGCATTACCGAGGTCAATAGCACTCTGTGGTCTTAATTTCAAGGTTCTGTCGAGGCAGGGTAGCGCTTGAGAATACAATACTAGACAGGCCAGCAAAAAGCATGATGACCACTGCAGCAGATAGCTCAGAGGAACAGTTTAGTTCGCTATCATGTTCTTTGTACTTCTTTATAGATTCAGTGTGCACCATTTTAGTAGCTTGGTAAAAGAGACTGGCGATAACCGGCAGCATTAGCACCAGAAAAACAGAAAGAAATGTGTATCTAGAAGTACAAAGCAAGAGAAGAAACAATGCTGTAAGCATCAGTAGTAAATTTGATCCATAGATAAAGAAGTACATTTGCTCTCCATATCGACAAGGGAAACAGTTCCAATTTGGTTCTTCAATGCAACCAATGAGCACCAATAATATTAGCTCAAATAAAAGAGCGAACAAAAGCGAGGCGAATGATGCCAAGATGAAAATCTTTTTCTCTTGCTTGTCTAGACTCATGGAGTAAAATGCTACAAGAAGACTGATGGTAATTAGGATAGTAGTTTTCGCATATGTTGTGAGACGCTTGGCATGCTCTGCATACTCATTAGCCACCTGAGTCTGGCAAATCAATAAGATATAGTTACCGATTCTCAGTGACAGAAATTTGTAAACATTAGAAAAAGAGCAATCAAAATCACTTAAAAGCATCAAAATTACATGTGTATTTGTTTCTCTTTTAGCAGTATTGTTTGTATTGAAATTAGTAAAGGATATGCACAAAATTGTCTTGTAATAAAAACTTTATTTTTAAGTTAAAGCACCCAAAAGTATAATTTAAGTGGTCAGCTACATGCTTAATTATATAGTTGAATTAGGCTCTGACAATCAGTTTATAATATTGTGGGAATCTTGGTAGCTCATAATTAAAGAATAGATCTGATTTATGTGTCAGGCAAGCTGTATTAATGTTACATTTCAGTCAGTTCTTTAAGTCTGTTCAAGTAACTGAAAGGTAACAAGACGTGCAAAAAATAAAAAAATAAAAAAAGTAAAAATTCTATGTTTTATTGTTTTAGTTTTTGAAAAATGGAAGCAATCAGCTTTGCAGCAAAAAAACTTAATTACAATTAATAGTGTGATCAACCAACCTTTATACCTTGATTGATCCTGTATACATATTAGACGACAGGTGAACTGGCCTACCCAATAAAATTGCTCAAATCTTACAATTACCATTTACCAACACTAAAATCCTGTTTGATCTCACCAAATTTAAAAGCCAGGCGACAATGCATGGCTTGGATCGACACTCAAAAGATTGAATTTGTATTTTATGCATCGAGTATTGACCAATTTATTACCTTACCGAAATTGGTTTATTCTGATCAGATCAGTTACTTTACCAGATTTAATTAGGTGTTACAATAAATATTTATTTCTGGACAGATATATATATATATAGGACCAACAGTATCTGGTTACTCTCAGTGGGCCCACCCTTTCTCCCCAAAATAAAAAATATAATTAAAAAGTGAATGATAAAAGTCCAAGAAAGAAAATAATAAATAGTTATAAACTTATAATAATAAGAAAAGCTTGAACTCATAGACACACCGATTGTTGAGTTGTTTCTGGCATATTTATTACTTCAGATGCAGAACTGCTTCCTGAGGTTGATCTTGTACGATTGTGCAGCTAGATCTGCAAAAAGAGGTAATTTGAGAAAGGATGAAACAGGACTCTCCATGATGTATCAAAACAGTAGAAAGTTATTGCTTTTCATATCTTGTCTCTTTCACAAGTATATTCCAATTAAAATTGATTAATGAAATCATATTTTTGGTTTAATAGTTCATATGACAGAGTCCTCTACATGTGCTGCCATAAGAACTATATATTATGGTACCACATAATGGCACTAGTTGGAACATTCTTTCAAAATCCTCTAGTCCCACATCAAAACTTTGAATGATATATATATGTAAGTGTAATCTTTCCCATTTGATTCTGCCGATCAGTGAACAGTACTGCTCATATGACAGTAGAGATGAAATTCCATCTAGAGCCAAAGATCTGGTGCATAAGACTCCCAGAGAGAAAGAGAGAGAGACAAGTGACAAACCTGAGATCCTCGCAATTGCTAGTTTATGCAATCAGCAAAATCTGACTTGGAAGTAGAGATTAAAGAGGTCGACATGAAAGAATCATTTCTAAAGCATGCTTTATATAAGCGCAAAATTTAAGTAGACAGATAATAAGCAGTAAGCACCACCAGAGAATGCAGAAAAGTACAAGATCAGTTGGCTAGTAAAGACTCAAAAGTCAACTTACTTCAATTTTAATTCATTTGCTTATTCTACATTGATTTGTTAATATTTGAAAAAAGAACATATTAGTTGAGATTGGCTAAAGTATACTCCAGCATACAGATAGTCCGTATGCTGGAGTCGTTTCTCAAAATCTAAAATGCGTACAGTCGATCCGAACCTTTCAAATTGTTTTCTCCATATTGAAATCTCCTAGGAAACCAAAATTTATATTTTTTCGATTTTTTTACTATATATTATGCTATTTTAAAAAAAACACTATAAATGAGTTGTAAGGAGTATTTCTAACCATTCAATTTGAAAATAGCATAATATATAGCAAAAAAATTTGAAAAAATGAAAAATTTGGTCTTGAAGGATATTTTTACATGGAGAACAACTTGAACGATTTGGATCGACTGTTTGAATTTTAGATTTTGAGAAACGACTCTAGCATACGGGTTTGATCCGTATGCTAGAGTATACTTTAGCCAATCTCCATATTAGTTTGTGCGTCAACCTTTTAAGTCTTTTGAATGAATCAACTTTTAGAAGAACAGGTCACTAATACAAGGTTATTAATTGTAGAAATGATTTGTTTTCTATAAAATAAAAGATAACATATTTAACTTCATAATACTCATTATAAAAAAGTACAGATCCAAGCGTGTAAATTGAGTTGACTATCATTCTCATTTTACTATTTTAGTTCGATAATATTGCGCCTCATTGTTGAAAGCGTAATAACTTAAATATAAATTTCATATAACAAAATAAAATTTTTCAATGTGATATGTATTAAATTGCCTAAGCGCATCCTAATTATTTTTTAGTTCCTATACATTAATTAAGAAATTATAATTATAAATACTTCGAAAAAATATGTCTATATATAAATACACAACAATTACATGAAAATAAACTCGACGTAATAGCTCTTTAAGATATAATTAATAAATTTTTTTATTTTTGAAGGGATAATAATGAGGCATCTCAGTTTTCACGTTGAAAATAGAACAGGATCGAATGCTAAATTATTTTTTGTCAAAATAGCGTCAATTAATAAAATCCCTAAAATAATTATTTTAATTAGTATGTAATTAAGACATACTTATACACGCTGTCTATCATTTTAGTTTTATTTCGATAGCATTAGAAGCAGATATATTTAAGAACAACTTGGCCATTTTAACTCGTTTCATATATATTTCGATATCATGATGAATGTTTTTCTTTTTCTTTTCAATAGCCCCCATGTGAATCTAACCCCATATTGTTTGCTATGATGTCTGCTTCCTCCAGGAGCATTGGAAAGTCTTCCGGCGGAACTTTTCTTATTTTGAAAAGAATAAAGTTTCTAGAAGTTTTGAAAGAAAACGAAAATAAGACCGAGAGACCGAGGCGATTGGAGTCTTCGGTTATTGTCATTTAGTAGTAGAAGCACATGTTATTGTATGAATTTAGGAGACGTTTGTTTGTGTGGTAAGGGGTTGCATAAGTTAAAGATGTCTAAGTGTTATATAATCGATGTTTGATTGTGTAGTAAGGATGACTAATTTAATACATGCATATATTCATGTCAAAAGACTAAAATGCCCTTAAATTTGAATTAGTATTATGTATTATACGTTGTGACCTAATTATTGTTAATTATTAATTATTATAAAAATTAATTATTAATGATGATAATAAATCATTTTTATTATTATGAAATATTATAATTACTTTTAATTAAATATTATAAATATTATTATTTATTTTATAATAAAAAATTTTTATTGATTAATTATCTATAGTTAATTATTATTCTTAAATCATTATTATTAAATATTATTATTTATTATTTAATATTAATTATTATAAAACTTTATTATTATTGATAATAAGAAATCATTTTATTATAATGAAATATTGTTAATTATTTTTAATTAAATATTATAAATATTATTAATTATTATTATTTATTGATCATAACAATTAATATTTATTATTAAGTATAATTTTTTGATAGTTATTGTTACTTATTAAATATTATTATTTATCAATTATTATTAATTATTTATATATAGGTGGCATAAGTTATGTACCCTTAACGTATCTTATGTAAGAGGTATTTGGTGACTTAAGGATGCATAACTTAAGTTATGCACCCTTTAAGTCACAATATGGTCAACGTATACATCACCTTATAAAATGTTTTAGTAAATTTATACGTAAAAACTAAAATCCGAATTATGTAATTTTTGATGGAATGAATCAGACTCCGTATTTGGATGAAAACTATCTATTAAAATATTATAGCTTAAATTTGTTATATTTGGGACAAAAACTAATAGCAAAAATAATTTTTAAATAAAAAAAATGCAATTAGTTTGTTATAAGATATCAATATATAGATTTATAATCTGTTAAATTAGTTTTTTCGATCTTAAAACAAATCAACAGATAAGTTTATGATTTATAAAAGGAACCATGGGTATGCACCACAATATTTATTATTTTTATTATTAATTATTTCACTAATAATATTTATCATCATCACCATGTTGGGCAAATGGGAATAAATTAATTAAATTCTAAAGCAATGAAAGAGAAATTATGTAATATGGAAGTGAATATAACAATAAATAAAGGATTTTCTTCTTCTGAGAGTAAAACGATTGATTTTTTTTTAATTCGATCCCCAAAATAAAATTTTTCAGTTTACATATATATAATATAAGACTCCGTACGTATAATAAGTTATTGTTACACTTTAACCTTATTTGTGGACGCACGTCACAAACTCACTGTTTCGCTAAAAAATTTGCAGGTACTTGTATATAAACGTCCAAACCAGAGGCATTGTCAGTCTCTTTTTTATCGTTAATTTAAATTTCTGTAGAACATTAGAAAGTTTATATAAAAGAAAAAGGGCGAGGCTCTTTGCATGTCTGCTACGTTAATTCGCACATGAAAGATATAGGCCCGATCAAAATCAACTTTTTAGCTAGGAATTGAATTTGAAATTTCTATAATATTGAAATTCTCTGATCAAAATCAAATAAAAGGTTGGATTACATTTCATTTGATCGGATTTCCGAAATTATTTTAGAGAAGAATTTGTGCCTCTAAAATTTTAATAACAAGAACTACTTATTTTTTATTTTAATAAGAAACAAGCAATTATCCGTTTTATAATCGCGTTATTCTCTCTCATCTAATTACCCGTTCATAAAAGAAATAAAAAATCTTTTTACCTATTTTATAAACACGTTAATCTCCCTCCACCTAATTACCCATTCATAAAATGGTTAAAAAGGCTTTTTGCCCCTTTTATGATGGGGTAATTAGGTGAGAGAAGACACATGCACGACATTTAATAAAACACCTTTTTGTGATGGGCTAATTATCCGTTCATAAAATGGGGTAAAAAAGACTTTTTATCCCTTTTATGATTGGGTAATTAGGTGAGAGAAGAAACATGCATGATTTAATACTTATTTAAATTACATGTAAGGATTTAATACATATTTTAATTAAACATGCGAGATATTTAACACATATTTAAATTACATATTTATATTTTGCACATGTTCTAAAATAATATGTACGACTATACAAACATAATGCATGTGTACTATTTTTTTACTACATGCATTTAATACATATTTAAATTATAATAAAATTTTTGAATGTGTTGTAAATAAGAAACATGCAGGTTCATTAATGAATATTTGCTATAAAAAATAGTTACATAAACACAAAGGGTCAACGGTCATAGTAAAATTATGTATTAAATGCATGTAGTAAAAAATAGTATACATATATTATGTGTGTATAGTCGTACATATTATTTTAGAACATGTGCAAAATATAAATATTTAATTTAAATATGTGTTAAATATCTTGCATGTTTAATTTAAATACGTATTAAATCTGTACTTGACATGTAATTTAAATACGTATTAAATCCTGCATGTTTCTTCTCTCACCTAATTACCCCATCATAAAAAAATCAATTATTTTATTATAATTTAAATATGTATTAGGTGGAGACAGAATAACGCGTTTACTTTATAAAATGGGTAAAAAAACTTTTTGCCTCTTTTATAAACGGGTAATTAGATGAGAGAGAATAACGCGGTTATAAAACGGATAATTGTTTGCTTCTTATTAAAATAAAAAATAAATCATTCTTCCTATTAAAATTTTAGAGGCACAAACTCTTCTTTAAAATAATTTGGGATCGATTTTGTGAGAAAATTTAACCCCGTTGAAATTCTCGAAATTGGATTGAAATTTGATTTGATTTCACAGAAGAAATAGGATTTAATTGGAAAAGACCTTAATACTCCTCCTCTCCTTCAAATAAATAAGGGTAAAATAGTCTTTTTTTTTAGAATTCAAATTAATTTTTTATATATTTTGTTTTGATCATGGAATTTCAATTGAAAATCATTTACAATCAATTCTAATTCAATAAAATAAAATGAAATCTCATGTCTACACCATTTTGATGTAAGCCATAAATTCGTCGGTAATAGTTGGTACTTAATTCCTTAGAAAAAGTAAAAGGAACATTATCGGCCGGGTAGACTAGTTTTAATTTATTAGTTCAATTATTTGAGCGTCGTTTATAATTTTGAACGAATTATCTATTTCTCATAAAAATATAGTTCTTCTGTTGTTTTTTAAGAGAAAACTATTGATTTAAGAAATTTAAAATATCTAATGAAAAATATTTTTTTTCTCAATTAAAAAATAAATTAATGTTAAAATGAATTAATATTTATTAAATTGACTTATAGTTTTTAAATTTTTTTCTTAGCGTCTAAGAACAGTAGAACACACTAAATCAGATCATCAGAATGATGGAATGAATGAACCTCGCCCATGCATATATAACAGCATGACATGTCCGCTTGATTTCAAAAAAAAATAAACCTATATGAAATCAAATAAAAATGACAAGAAAAGCTTTAAGAAGGCATTATTTTTGTCTGCTTCCACCAGGACCGGCGTTTCGAAATGTTTTTATTAAGAAAAGAAGATAAAAAATAATTTTTAATGACTAATTGAAAATTAAAAAATGGAAGACCAGCAAATGGAGAAAACCCTGATCATCGGCTGTTGTTGTGTAGTGCAAAACTAGTGTTAGTGAGACACCCATGGTATTCCGTGACTAGACGGTACACAAAAAATGTTCGCTGCGAATGCCAACTGCATCATGTAAACTAAGTCTGATTTATAAATTAAATCTAATTATATACAATTATCACTCATGTCAAATTTAAATTTAAAAATTTAGATTTAAAATGTAATATAGATTCTAGAACAATCTGGCTAAACATTCTGATTCACACAGGTTGCTAACTATAGATCTAACGGGCTGCTAATCGTCTCACTATCCAACACTCGATCTGAAACCTAGAACTCACAACCAATTGTGAAAACAATACAAAAGTAGAGAGTGAGATAAATATAATTTATCTCAGTGCGGTTTTTAATTCCAGTCACACGAATCTCAATGATACATAGGCCTATCAAATGTTAGAGGTGGAAGCGAAAACAGTCATTTCCGTTTCTGTTCCATTTCGGTAACAGAATGAAATGGTTGTTTCGTTTTCGTTCCATTTCGTCAAACATAACAAATTTCTGTTCCGTTTAACGTTCCGCCTCACATTTCCTATTGATTTCAACCTATTTTCGTGTTCCGTTCCATTTACGTTAACAAATTTCGGTTCCGTTTTTTAAAACGGAACTTATTTCAGCTTTCATTTAACGTTCTGTTTCGACGGAATAGAAACAGAAACATTAAAACGTTTCATCACTGACAGGTCTAATGATACATGTTGAGGAACTAACCACCATACCAAATTAAACTAATAATAATAAAAATATATATATAAGCAATGCATAAACAAATCAGTTATCAAATGCAATCATTTATAAACGAATGCAATGTATTCAATTTTCATTTCAAATACAATTTAATATTTCAAAAGCCGGCTCAAATATGGATAACTATCTAATGCAAGTCTGGTATCACAGATCAATCAGTTCAAAGTCAGATACTGTAAGTCTCCTTCTTAGAGGGTTGTTAACAGCTAATCAATTCAATTTACAATTCAAACAATCAGATAATAAAAAATACTACAAGCTGAGAACACTGCCAAATCCAAAATATAAGCGCTTACTTCACGGTGTACAACTAGGTGTGGTCGCGATCCAAACCCCCTAATAAAAGAAATAGGTGTCTATTCAATCACATAAGCAGTACTGCTAGTACATATAATAATTTCAAATTGTCAAGTGGAAACCATTCAATATGCATATAACAACAACAATAATAATAAACAAATGATAAATATTCAAATATGACAATGGCAATTTAACAATTTCAAATATGCAAATACAAGCAATCGAGTTCTGAAAATGCAAATTAAAATTCGTACAAAATCTGCACATTTCAAACAAGCAAAGCAAGCAACCAAAATATAGTCAAGTCGTATCGTTCATCCCCGTCTCTGACACTTAACCACTCGATTTCTAAACCAAATTAAAATACTGAACTAAGTTATATTTAAAATAGAAGACTCAATTTAACTTTAACCTTTAAATAATAAATAGTTGTGGTCGGTTTAGGTATATACACTTCTAAATTTTTACTCTACATTTTTGGACAGTAAATATTGTACCGAGGGGTACCAAAAGACAAAATAGTATCTTTGTAGCAAAGCCCTTGTATATTATACCATTTTTCAAGACAACTAAATATCACATAGCTTGTAAATTTCTTATCAAAATTCGTTAATCAAATAAATTAACTAATTTCAGTGTTTTTAATTTTCAGAAATTCATTCCAACCATAATCCTTTTTAAATTGTCAAAACAATTTGCAATAAAAGTCAAGTAATATCAAGGAATCCATTAATTTGTCAAATAGCTAGGTTAGAATGCCAAAAAAACAGGTTCATCTTAAATTTTCAATATAATTGGAAGAATGGATGAAAATTTTTACCAATGTAAAAGTTTCAAATTCATCTTTGAAAAGGTGCTATGCGCTGCCCTCAACTGAATCCTTCTCCTCAAACCGACTAGCATCAATTGACTAGTTGTTCTATGTTCTCTCTTCCTTCTACTTAAATTTCTGTTTTTATGGAATTTTTACTAGGTAATTGCTACCCTTTTCTCACATTGACATGGCAAGGCAAGAAGAGGAGTGCGCACAAGAGAAATGGTGAAAAGTGCTGAGAATATTGTAGTCGGCTATAAAAGAAAAATTACTTAGTGGGTGAAGCATTCTATGCCAACAAAATTGAATTGTTTGTGTGACACATGGGTCCCAATTGCTAGATGGCATGAGAAAGAATTATTGGAGCGGCACTAACAACTAGTCGGAATCCGGGATTCCGATCTTAGCTAAGGTCGGAATCTGAGATTCCGATCTTAGCTATGGTCGGAATCCAGGATTTCGATCTTGCGTTCGGAATCTGGGATTCCGATCTTGTGATACTATTTAAAAAAATATTATTATGTTGATATTATTTTTAATATATTATATTAATTTAATATTATTTTTAAATTTTTCGGGAATCTATAGTATTAATTAAATCCCGTGGGTGTCTAATACTTTTTTTTTTTCATTTTAGACACGGCAATCCGACCGTCCATTTATTTATGCTGGAATCTGATCGTCCTTTATTCTTCTCTTTCAAGCCTATCTAGCGCCTCTCTATGCTGCCGTAATGTAAACCATGAAAACAAAAATACAAATTTAAGCCAAAACCAAATTGCGAAAAACCAAAAGTCAAATAACAAAAACCAAATTTTCAAATTTTCAAAAATCAAAATCAAATTACGAAAAATACCAAACAAACTCCAAAAATACACAAAATTTATCCAAAAATTCCTTAAGAATTATGATCAATTATCATAATTTTTAAGTCCCAAAAATATCAACACAAACTCCAAAATTTACAAAGAAATCCAAAAACCTTTACAAAATTTCCAAAATAATTTTATGAGGAATTTACCAAAACTATTTGCACCATTAAATTCCTTATATTTTTTTCTAAGCCTACCCATAAAATTTAGTCCAAAAATACTCAAGGGAAGCCACCCAAATAATTTATTTTGGTTGGACAACCAAATAAATAAATGGTTTTAAAAATCAATGGGAAAATGGCGCGTCCACCCCCCCCCCCCCAAAATTACCATCTCCATTGAACGGCTGGATGCACCTGGTGTTCGTGTGCCATGCTTTGAAATTTAAATTGTTTAATTGGCTCACCACAGACCCAGCTCGCCTATTTCCTCCTCCCTCATTAAACCTTACAAGCGGACCCTACTCGTCAGAATCATCCCCTTCACTTGGGTAAAAAGAACACAGAAGGGAAGGAGTTGCGTTTTTACTGCACACGCCGGGTAAAAAATGGAGAGGAGAGAGAGGAGCAGCCGCAAGTTTGGTTTAGGTCCAGAATACCACGATTGTGCTTAATAAAAGTACTGAGGGTCAAATTTAGAAGAGGGCATTTCATCAAACAGTGAAGAATAGAGAGGAAAAAGGTTAAATTGGGTAGTTGTTGCTTGTAAATTGTCTCTGTGTGAATCAAAGAAATTGTTTTGAGCAATTGAAGTTTTGAATTCGGTTCTTGTATTGTTTGCTTGAGATCCAAAATAGCAAAAATCTGGATTGAGCTTCAATTGCGCCTAGCGCATGAGAAGATCAATCCGATAAAATACGAGATGTGGCCAATAACCCCAATTACAATCTGATTGCGCCTAGCGCACGAAGAATGTTATTGGGATGAACTTGTCTAAGATCCCTCCTTATGATGGCATGTCATGTCTTGCTTGTTATTATATACTTAATTGAGTATACACTAAGGCCCTGATCAAAATCTCATTTTTTTAGCGTGGGATTTCATTTCGTTGGAAAATTCTTGATCAAAATGAAGGAATTTGGTGTCATTTGGTTGAAATTCCTATGTAATTAGATCCAACGAAATCCTATGAAATCAATTTAATTGACATGAAATGAAATAAAATCCCACGTAAACTTCATTTTGATCAGGGCCTTAGTCATATCATATTCTGGTGAAAAAAAAATAATATATATATAAAACTGTGACATTTTGAAAGATTGTGGACTATTGTGCAAAGTACTGATAATAGGTGATATTATTAAATGATCTTGATTCCAGGCATTGATCTAATGTTAAACATTCTCTGGAGATAAAATTCTGCAATTAGAAAGAATTTTATGCGTCTGTTTGCAAAAATCACAAGAAAAGTTTGTCAGGTCCTGTCAAATGTGAAGAAGTTGCTATGTCTTAAAAAGTCTGTAATGGTCAGAACGTTTTTTTTTTTTAAATACAACAGCATGCTTAGTTTTGATGTGTGCAAATAACATTTAGGATGTAAGAAGATAGACAATAAGACATGCTAAAACAATTGCGTATAGCTCAGTATTGTGACCTCTGTAATTGATTTTCCTGCAATTGGAGCAACTCAAAGTAAAATCATCAGAAACAGTGGTACTATTGCATAAAAATAAAAATGGTGAATTGTGAAAGATACCAAATGATTTATCCTTGCACCCTGGGTAGTTTGAACACTTAAAACAAATCTAATTGCATGTAAATGGAGTATCAAACTAAACTCACTCACTGCAGATTAACTTACATGCAAAATTGATAGTGAACAAAGTATGTACACACGGCCTCAATGCCACCCATGACTAATTACGAAGCCTCAAGCCAAACCAAAGACATGGATAGCTTTTATTTGATGCCCTGAAGCTGCTCAACCAATTTCTGGCACCAAAGGAACTCTCTGTGGGCCCCACAGCAGAGGCTTAGTTCAGTCTAAAATCAAACCGAAATGCCTCAGTCCAATTCACCTCTTTCCAAGCACCTTCAGGCTAAATAAACTCACCATTGTCGTCTACATACACTTGTGGATAGAAAAAACCTCTCACTGGTAGAAAAAAGGGGTTCAGAAAGCTCTAAACGCCATTATTGGCTGCCCGAGATCCTTCAGGTGTTATGTGGCAGCAAAATCCTCCATGACACAAACGAAGCCCAGCAATCTCTTCCTCTCTCCTTCACTATTCCAGAGAGCCAAACCTCGACTCCAACAGCTGCCGTAATCGCCTCAATTTCATCGGAGAAAAACGAGAGGCTTTACTGCAAAAATACCCCCTCCCGCCGGAGAAGACGGGTCCTCTGTGGCGATGTCCCTTAAGGAGGGTCGCTAACACAACAGTGACTCGCTACACTAAACATTTCGAATTTAAAAATAAATCTGAGATGTCGAACCCACTGTCAGAAAAATAAAATAAATAAATGACACGTCAGCAGACTCATCAGCGCCAGCTCAGAGCCAATAAGATGCAACGTCAGACTACTCTGATGACGTACACCAACCAGAAATTGTCAAATCAGCAGAAACTTCAAAAATTCTTTAAAAACAGAAGAAAATCAGAAAAATTCAAATAAAATATTCATAAAATCCTAAAAACTGAAATAAACCAAATTTATTGATATTTTGATATAAAAATCAGTCAATTATTGGACTTTTCTATTTTTGAAGTATTTTCAATGTTAAATAAATTTTATAAAATTCTAAAATAACATTAAATAAAATTTTTAAAAATTCCACAAATAATTTTAAAATTCAATTAAACTCTCTTAACAAATTTTCAAAAATAAATATTGAGATTTTAAAAGAAATATATGAAATATCAAGTATTTTTGAAAATAAAAATAATTAAAAATGTAAAAAGATATTCCAAAAGTCTAAAATTAAAAATAAAAATAAAAAAAAACTGTGAAAATGGTAAAATCCAAAGAGAAACTTAAGAAATTAAAAGTTGAAACTCGAAACCCGAAATCAAGACTGAAACCTCTTCACTTAAAGAACGAAATCTTTTCAGCAGACCGAAAACCACATCCCGACATCAAAGCCAAAAACCAAGTTTATTTCAATATAAATCAAAATCATTCAAGTGTCCTCAATTGGATCCTGTCAATTAAGTTTGGTGCACCAATCGAGTCCAGTTTAAACCAAAAGAAATAAATCCAAAATAAATATAAAATCAATGATTTTCTTAGCCTTTTACATATAATTCTTTAGATCCCTTAATCAGAGGTTCTCGTGAGTAATCATGGGGTAATTAACAGTAGGGGCTTGCGCCTAACGAAATCAATAAATCTCTTTAAGAAGTGACTCATATTTTGGTTCTCATGTCATTAAGAGATACTCGAACGGAGATCGAACCTTAAGGGGGTGAATCTAAGGCATTTTCCAATTTCTCGAGGAAACCCGTTCCATTCTTCGAGGGATGACGAAAAAGCCGACACATACATATTTTACACATAATATTGTTTATTATAACAATAGAAGGGAGGTATTTAAATCATACATAGATGTACATTAACTATTATATTTTTACTAAGTAATAGAAATGGAAAGTAAAGTTTGCTACTTTATAATCGGTTCGTCTTCAAATTCTTCATCTAATATATCTTCATGATTAAGAGGCATTGGCTCCATTATGCAGTTTTCTCATTCAGTTTCACTATTTGACATTTGTATGGATTGATTTTATTCTTTAATCTCAATATGGTATGGTTGTATTGGTTCCACTGGATAATTTTCTACACCACTGTCATTGTCTGGCATTTCTATAGATTGGTTTTCTCCATAAAGCATTGGTTGCACTGGTACTATACATAAAATATTATTTATTATTATTTATCAATCTAAGTGGGAGATTATTGGAAATAGTTTGATAAATGCGTGAAGAAGTACATTGAGAAGATGTGATCAATAGGTGCCATGAGCGAATGCAATGAAAATGTACTATGGATGGATGTCATGTGCAAATGTCATGGAAGGGTGCCATGACCGAATGCCATGAAAGGATTCTATGAGCATATGTATTAAGAAGACTTGATGGAAATATATGTAGTCTATAAATAAGTATGAAATTATTGAAATTAGCTTAATAAAAGTGTGATTGTGAAGAGCTGCATTGAGAAGATGCGATGAAAAAGTGTCATGTACATATGCAATGAAAAGGTGCCATGGACATATGCCATGTGAAGATACCATAAAAGGGTGCCATGAGCGGATGTCATGTGCAGATGCCATGAAAGGGTGTCATGAGCGGATGACATGAGCAAACTGTTTTTTTTAATAAAAGAAAATGAGCACTATTTATAGATAAAATGTTGATACCCTTTGGTGGAGGCATATATTTGATTGCATCCTTTGACAAGACATCTCTTAGGGGCCGTTTGGATTGAAGTGAGAATTTGGAGAATTTCCTATTCCTAGGCATAAATTCATTATAAACAATCCAAACTCTTCATAAAGTTATACAGTACTTCCAATAAATTTATGCTTAGGAATAGAAAATTTTTTAAATTCCTAAACGACCCCTTAGATGATATCCTATAGTCACCATATCAAACTATCCATCTTTTCAATCACAACTTTTAAACCATCAATTTTATTGTATCGTTTGACGAGACATCTTTCAAATGACACTCTATAAAATATATATTAAAATAGACATATTTTCATTCGCACCCTTTGGAACCATCCACACATAATTATTATATGTAAGATTGCTTCTTACACTCCTCATTTTTGGAGATTCACTCCCTTGGACGTAAATGCCTCTCACATTTCCAACTGAATTTGAATTGAGAGACGTAAATTGAAGAAATTCGAAAGATATTTTCTTTCAAAATGGAGTGGATCTCAAAAACTGAAGAGTGTAGAAAGCAATTTCCGATTTTAATTTCCTTGTACTTTTATTTTCTTTTGTTGCATTGTGGCTTCATTCGCATATACGTATTCGGATAAACTCCCTCTATCAAAGTTTTAAATTAGAAATTTCTGCTTCTAAATATTAGAGGGGCCGTTTGGATCGCTTAGGAATTTGGAGAATTTTCAATTCCTAGGCATAAATTTATTGGAAAGTGTGTAACTTTGTGAAGAGTTTGAATTGTTTATAATAAATTTATGCCTAGAAATTGGAAATTCTCCAAATTCCCATATCATCCAAGCAAGCCCATTATAATAATTGCTTAAACTCTAGCTTATAAGCATAATTGGGAGTAAGTAACAATAGTTGTCTTGTGTCAACATGATCATTAGTTAGACAAAAATGTCTCCGCTCGCTAGTCGAGTTGGTAGAGACACAAGTCTCTCTACGGAGAGACAGGGGTTCAAATCTCGCTGGAGCGAGATAATTCGAGTGTGTGTGTGGGGGTGTGAGTGCCTACGGGCTGTGATAAAAAAAAAATTAGTTAGACAAAAATTGTTTAGTCAACTTGCTTTCGTTTTTAAAGTAAAAAACTACCTATGATTTTTTCTTGTTTTTCCAATCACCTTCACAATTTTTAGGGATGTGAACTAGCTCGACTAAAATAATATTTGACTTAGTCATTCTCCAATTTTTGTTTTAATGAAAGAGAATTTGTAATTTTGTTAATATTAGAAATATGCCCTTTTTGGCTTTTTATTTGATATATGAGTAATATCAGAAATCTCATAGATTACAAGTTTCGATGTATCCTTACATGCAACTCGCAAAAAAGAAGGTAATTCCATTGAGAAATCTGCAGATGATCCATGAAACGTAAAATTATAAGTCTGAAAAGAGATAAAAAGCCCACACTGAAAAGAAAATAAATAAATGAGAAACTATACACAGGAGAGCAAAAACAAGAAAACAAGCCGATTGGAGCGAATCAATTGGAGCCTGGAACATTAAATCCTCACTGACATATATGTTCATCAGAGAAAATATTAATTAGCAAGAACTATGCATAGATAGAAGTTAAATTGTTGTTGACAAAAAATTAGTTACAGGAAGAAAAGAAGCAACCTCTTAATTTCTAGCCTGAAGCAGCATGGTCTGTCTGACGGCATAAAGAAATGCAAGACGCAACAGGAGCCACGGGCCTGGATGGTCATTTTCCACCTTATTGACATAGGAAATTACGACAAGTATGAGAAAAAACACAAACTGAATCTCCTCACTCCTAGCTTCCGCAAGCATGAGAAACAGCGCAAAGTGCATCTTCTGGTGGCGAGTATCTATTCGAGGCTGCGCTTGACCGTTCATGGTTCCTTAATTAACAGTAGAATTGGTGAATGTATCTAGCACTGATTTATTTTTCTGGTAATTCTCTCAAGCTGTTTCAGAATTGGTACTTGGATTATTAAGTTCGCTCTATTATATTTAGCGGGTGGCTTTTGGATAGAAATAGATACAATAACATAAATCAATGTGAACTTTCCCTGACCGCGTTTATACTTTATATGATTCTCAACGCGTTTGAGTTCAGCAGATAACGTTGCGTTAACTGAAGTTTCTGTGAAAAATTAATTCTTTGCTCCGATATGTTTCTATGGTTTTTGTCTTTTTGATGTGGTCAACTGTTAATTACTTCACTATTATTATTTATTTCTTGCTTATTCTTTTGGTGCAATCCGAAAAAAATAATGGACAAAGGTGCCGTGTATCTACTAGTCAAATAAAATCGTCGGGACATAAACGTCTGATAATAATCATTAATCCTATAAAGTACGCATTATATTGTATCTTTTTATGGCTCCGCTTGGATAGGGGTGGGAAGAAGGAAAGAAGGGGAAGAAGTGAGAAGAAGTATCGGAAAGTGTGTAACTTTGTCAAGAATTTGGATTGTTTATAATTTTTTTCTTCTTCTTCCTTCTTCGTTTTTCCTATATCCAAACGCACCCAATAACGACAAAATTCCCAAAAAAGAGACTGTTATAACCGAGAAAAAATTGTTGAAAATAACGAAAGCATTCAATTTTTATATGATTTCAAAAGTAATCAGGGAACAGTTGACGAATTGAATAATTGATCTTCAGCATGAAAATTGAGGGTGTGCAAAACCAATTCCGCAACTGAATGATCGGTATAAATGTTTGTACCTACATTCAACAAGCGCTGGAAACGACGTCAGTACATATATATTGGAAATCTCGATTTTTACAATCTAAATTTAATATTCTCATTTTTTATCAGAAAAAAATAATCTCGATTAAAAGTGGCACAGCAAACAAGTATTTTAATTCGAGAAGAAAATTACATGGCGTGTTTCTGGAATGTGATCAGTAATCATTAATATATTGTCAGTTTGGTTAACTCGGACATTTGTAATTAATCATTAACTTTCAGATGACTTTTTGTTTGAAAGAATGGAATGACACAACTTGAGATCTCAAAAAAAAAAAAAAAAAAAAATGGAACGGAACGTTTATTTTTTTCTGCTGTGAGTTGAATTAAATCACAAATTTACCAATGTAAGTTGAAATTAGAGTCTTCTTGTGAAAAAAAAGTTGAAATAAATAAATAAAGAGGGTAATAAAATGACGACTTTGTAATAATAAAAATATTAGCTAGTAATATTTATGTATAATTAGAAAAGAAAAGCGTTGTTTATAAATGTTAATTAAAAAGGATATTTTTATATGTTTTCTTTTATCTCTTCCAATATTTTAATCCCTTTCGAATGTACTAAAATAGAACCATCAGGCAGCAGGCTTCAGTTGTTCTTTCAAAATAACAGTACTGTTTGATTAAATTGCTATTTAACTTGTTGTTAAGGTAGTTCTTAAATAAATTTAAAAGTACTTTTTTTCTTTTTTGGAGAAAGGGACGAATATTTTTATTAAGTGATAGCTAGTGTCAAACATATAGGACAAATACTCTTGTCCAACGCGATAAAATTTTAATTTTTAAGATTGGAATGGCCAATCCAAACGCTCAAATTGTTCTATGTTATAAAATCTTCATGGAGACTAAATTTTATATTTTTTTAAAATTTTCTTACTATTTTTTTGGAATTTTTCAATATGCTCAATCTAAAAAGTTTTGAACCCTTCAATTTTGAAAATTCGAAAAAATAGTTAGAAAATATGAAAAAAATATATAATTTTGTTATCAAGGATATTTTAATATAGAGATCTTATTGAGCGGTTTTGATCGACCGTTTGAAATTTTAATGTGCGACGTTTGGATCGTGTTTGACGTCCTATATATGTTTGATTCTAGCATTACTCTTAATTATTTGCACTCTATTTTAAGAACATGTTGTACTGGACCTTTTAATAGTGGAAAAATAATGAGGCAGCGACAGATGGAATTAAAATTAGGCGGAACGCGTATTTTATTTAAAAATTACTAGAAAAAAAATTAAGGATAACTTAGCATATATTATGATACATTTTTTTTTTTTGAATCACATATTATGATACATGAATTTTCGCCTAAGTACGTAATTAACAACTATATTTATAATTATAATAATACCTATAATAAAACACTAAGTACTAAATATATAGTGGTCAAACTAAAAACTAATAATAGCAATATATAATTAAATTTCACAGGTAAACACACCGTCTTTAATAGTTTAATTCATTCATTCAAAGTAGTTTGCATGGAAAGACTTGTGTGGCTCGGCTCTTTCCTCTACATACAATCTTCCCTTTTTTGTTCCCGTAAGAATCGAGAATCTTCAGGTCCACCGCAATTACTGCAACACCATTTCTTGCCTCCTCGAACAATTGATCTTGTAAAAAATCTGGCAGCTCCACCTCTTTACCCGAGGCGAAAAGCATCTCGCCTTGTACCTTATTCTTGTGCGAACAGAAACTTGGTATCGGTCCCATGGCAAGTTCAACCTTTTTGTACAACACTATTATGCTCCCATTTTCATAGCAGAATTTACGTGGAAAGATGCCGAAGCGATTGTGCGCAATAACAGAGAGGGTGAAATTGAACGAGGGTGAAAATTTGCGGGTTGAGTTATTTTCTGGTAAACCGGTTACGGCATTTATAGTCAGCGAAATACGTGGATTGTCTTTACTGGGATCTCTAATTGTAAAAAAAAAAACCAAGATACCTATCATGAAAACTATCATAAGAAGAATAAGCATACAACCGCATTTGCCAATCCGCAAATCATCTGAGCAGTCATCTTCGGTGATATTGATAGTTGGTGTTGTGTTCGTGGGAAAAAAAAAAGGGATGCAGAGAAGGCGAAATTTGCAACAGCATATTACTCATTGCTAAATGCTAATTAAAATTACAGAGGATTTTTAGTGGGGGAAAAATTTTAAAAAATATACTAGTTTCAACCAATATGGTTACATATATATAGATAGAAAAAAAAATGGTCGAGTAATTTTGGGTATATAGTAACCTGTAATAGAAAATGAAATTTAGGAATCTCTAGTATATTAAGAATCGTGACAGCATTGTATTTTTTTATAATTAAAAATAGTTTCCTTTTTTGCATTTTCTATTATTAAAAATAATTTTCTCTTTTTGTTAAATATATTAAAATTATTTGCACCAATTATTATTTAATTTAATAATTAAACATAATTAGAAATCTAAGATAGTTCATGTCTAATTGTTATTTGTCTTTTTTGAGTGTTGCTTTAAATTCCTATGCAATAAATTTTATAAAATTGAAATAATATCATATAATCTAATTTGCTATATAAATATAATCATTGCAAATGATAATCAATATTAAAAATATTAAAAAAATATTCGTATGCAATAAATTCGATAATTAAATATCAGTAAGAATTTTCATATCAAGCGAAACTCGACCAATCCTCTGGTCGCTTAAATTTGTTCCTCTGCACGATTTTTTTTTTATCAACTCGGAAGTATGTGCACAATAGTATTAATATATATTAATTAAATATTAAATATTAAATATATATATATATATATATTAAAAATCGTGGCCGATATTTAAACTTGAAATATCGGTCAAAAATAGAGTTATTTTTTTTTACAATGTTATTTATATAAATTAAAAATAGTTTAAAAGTTAAATATATTTGGAAATCTAAGGTAGATATATTTGGAAGTCTAAGGTAGTTCATGTCTAACCTATAGGGAAAAAAAATTATCCCCTCATACGACATGCAATCTGAGCCCTCCAATTTTCGTTGATCGATCAATCTGAATATATTCTAGAAGTTTACCCTTCTTAATGAAAAGCCATGATTCCATTGGCTTTTAATTAAAAATATTTTTTTGATTAAATATATTAAAAATAATTGTACCAATAATCTAAGATAGTTTTTTATATATAAAGTAAATATAAAATAGATATATTTGAATCATATATTTCTTTATATATTGATAGATTTAGCCATCAAAATTTATCAAATGGCGGCGAAGCTGCCTACCCCTCATCTAGTCTAGTATATATATATATATATTTTTTTTTAATTAAATTCCGATGGGTGTCCGATTCCGCTATTTTTTTCCGATTTCGACACGGCATCTGAGCCGCTCATTTTGATCTCCACAGCCTCTCTATCTCTCTCATTCGCTAGAAGCCTAGAACTGCCTCCTCATCTCCTCCTCCGCAAACCGTCCCACCCTAACCCCTCCTTCACGCGGCTGCCTCTTCCTCCGCCAAATCGACCCCACCTCCGCCTCCTCTCGAAGCAATCCCGACCAGCCTCATCTCATTTGTCAACACGTCCGCCTTCCTCTCTAAGCATGATCAACACCTCCTCCGCCGACCTCGCACGTCCCCCAGATCATCTCTTATCCACCTCCTCTTGACTCTCTCCTCTTCTCCACAGATCATCTCTCAAATAGTCAGATTTGCTGCTCGTCGGATTTGCCCCTAACACCTCCTCTGTTGTTCTTTCGCCAAATCTGTTCCCCCTAAAACCCTTCTCAGTTCCTCACTGTCGGCTGCTTCTAATCTTCTCTCCTCTACCTTTGGCTAGCTCCCAATCTGCCTCTTCCTCCCATGCTATCTCTGCTCCACCTCCAACCCCTACTCCCCTCTTCAATCATAGGGGTTGCTGGGTACATTGCACAATGACATGACTCAACGACCAAACAGTGTCAGTGATTTTCGCTTTGCTCTCAGGTATAGCGATTCTCCTGAATTTTTATTTATTTATTTTTCTATACAGTTTCCTTTATGTTACAACTAATTTTAAGAATTGCACATGGATTCCTTATGTTGAATGACATAGTATGGCCACAAAAACCAGGTTTTATTTATTTCTTTTTTTACTGGTAAATTTTAAATGCATTGTTAAATGTGTATTTTGTGAATTTGAAAAATCTAGAATCTAGGATTTTTTTCAACTAGAGGATAGGATTAATTGTGGAATTGGTATAAATGTTGTGTCTAATCTTTTTTAATCTTTTCTTAAAACTCCAAAACCCTGACGACAAAAATAACGCAGATCATAAATGTGTAAAAAAAAATCTAAGAATTTTGTTTATTTAGCAAGATATAAAGCTCTATAGTAACTTAAGAAAAGGTTTTGTTATGCACTTTTGCTCAAGCTGAGTTTACTAATTTTTATAGAGAGAAGCATATTTCATTTATGTCGGAAGACCTATTCATTGTCCTTTAATGCATCATAAACATGTTTAGAATATTCTTCAATAGTTTAGCATATATTGAAATTACTAATTTGAAGAACTTTACAAAAAAAGTGTTATTTATGCCCTCATTTACTGTTTCCTTGGCTACATACTAAAAGGTAAAAGCTTCTGTGATGTTAATATCCCCACTATGCATCATGTTCAGCCTATTTTTGTTTTCCCTTAAAAATAGTATTCTACGATACTAATTATTTTAAATACTTACTTACTTACTGAGAAGACATTTTTTCTCATTGTACGATGTTGAATGATTGGTCTGCAGATATTTATGAAACGAAAAATGTTGTTATATTGAAATAATACTGATACAAGCAAAATGTACAGCGAGTGAGGGTATAAGGGTCAATAAGATGTGAGCAAGATGGGTAAAATGGCATTTCTTCTAAACAACGCCAATTTAATTTAGCAACTGCAAATAAAACATGCAACTGTAAGTCAAGTATTTCAGAAAGTTAATGGTAATATGGTATACGTAATGATAAAGTGTCTACAAATAACAATTTACATAGAAAATTCTCAAAATTAACTATATACAACGGTAGCACATGGAAGCACAAGAGATTTTGTTTATACAAATGACTAATCTGATGAGCTTTTGTACATTTATTAGTATTTAATGTACTTTTTCTAATATTGATTTTGGTTAATATCATATGGATGAATTAGGATGGATGAAAAATCTGGGCTTTTATGCTAGAAGAGAACAAAATTATTATGATGAATCAATAAGAATATCAGAGAAAATTGTGATTGGGTTTTGGGTGTACCATTCTCTGAAATTTACCAGTCAGTATTACAGTTTTGCACTTTTGCTTTTACCTGTAACAATGTGACTTATCCTTGATTATCTTTCCTTACATTTTGTATGTTCTCAGATATATGTAGTGGATTTGTTGCATAGTGAGAGAATAGGAGATGCTAAACATGAATTCCAGGTCCCATTTTGTGTCTATTAATGCTTCTGAAGTAATAAACTTTCCAAGTTAATAATATGCATATTAATGCTTATGAACTGATAGTCCACCTAATTTAATCTTGGTAGCTACATATTGAATTTATTGTATGAACTATAAAGCATAAAGTTTTCACTATTTAATTTATGCTCTTTGGGAAGTTAATAATATACACAATGTTTGATGATTGAATATAGGCTATAGGCAATGAATGTTTGTTATGGTGTTATTTTCTTTTGGGTTGCAAGAGTATGATCTAACATGTGAGTACTTTTATTCTTTTTCTTTTAATTTTTGTTTCCTATTTGTTGTGTAGGAAAATAAAATTGATTGACATCTCAATTTCTTCTTCTGATTTTGTTTCCTATTTGTTATGTAAAAAAAAAAGAAAAAATAATTGATATCTCAACAAAAGTATAATTAATTCATTGTAGGATTGAGCTACAGGTTCGCATTTTTTTCCCATTATTTTATTATATTTTATTGTATTTAATCGTTTTGTTAATTGAATAAATCGGATGACAACATGATGTCTGATATATAAAGGCCTTTTTAATTGATTTTTTATTTGCTTCTTTTTTAGTACCATATACTTTAATCCCTTATTTTAAGCTCAATCTTAGTTTATACAGTTGATATATGTCGATTGTAAGATGATTTGTAATTGCTATCTAAGCCATAATTCTTTAGTTTAGTTAACAAGTTTGTACCCGTCCCAGTTCAGCGTAAAGCAGTGAAACTTTATGGAACGCCTACTTAGAACTCAAATTCTGTATACATATTCCATATTGCTATAAATCTTAATTCTCTATACATTTATAGATTATAAAAGATTTTAATTCTTTTTCAAATGCTTTGTAGAATGTCAGAGTGCATTTCGAGACATGAAATGATGGGGTTCTTGATCCAGTGACATTAGACAGTCTCAATGAGGGAAGGCATGATTTGACATGGTAGAAGTGGACGTACCAAGTTTGTACCAGTGCAGTTCTAATTCCTGAATGAATGTCCTATATCAGTCGGATGCAATTAAGAAACAAAGTTTGTTTGTGATATGTATTATCAGGTTGGTTTGAAAGAAGAATCTCTGGGCCTTCATTCCCTTACTAGAAGATCATCAGCGGAATGGGGAGAAGCAACCATTGACATGGTACAAGAGATTCTATAACACTTGATGTGGCAATGAGCCATTGGCTCAAGACATGAGTTTTATGGGCAAATGTTAGGTTTGGATTAACAGACAGAGCATAAGGTGACTGCCCAGTCTGTGATTAAAGAGGAAATTATGATGAGAAAAAAGTGCCAAGCTCAGTGAAGTGGTTCATCACAAAAAAAATGGTACCATATCAAATTCACTTGCCATTTCATTAATACTAGGTGCATATCATAGCACAATTACATTATTATTCGAATTAATTCCCAATAATCTTAATTTTCAAAATTTTTAAATTTATCCAACTAAGCTGCAGTCAATACTCAGCTGTGTTAAAAGCCTTTTAAAATTAACAATTACATATTTGATATCTCAATCATTCTTACTGATTAATTCCAATTGCTCAATTCATTGTACCTTAAATTAAACTTTTATTGTTATTAGTCACACTAATAGCATAAGAACAAAACTCTATGTTAGGTACCATATCCATATGCCTCGATCCTGGCTAAATCCAACTGGGAACCTCATGGTTGTATTCAAAGAGCAGGGCGTTGAAAAAAGAGGACCCTCGATCAACCATGGTGCTGATAGGACCACCGGTACATAACATACCTTTAGATGTGTGTAGAGATTGTTTCAGTTAATTAAAGAATTTTAATTTTAGTTTATATTGCTTCAGTTAAGTAAAGAATTTTAATTTTAGTTTACATAACATACCTTTATCTCGGTATTTCGGTGTATATTTCGATTTTGTTTTTATCCAATATTGGGCGCTTTTGTTGGTGATGTTCTCGTGTTTCTCCCTTATCACGAGTTTCCGTTCCTTTATCGTATTTTTATTTCACTTTTTCGGCAATATTCGCCAGATAATTTGTCCTTTTATACTATGTTTTTTTTGCGAGTTATCGCTTTTATTCGCCTTTGCAATCTATTAAAGTTTAATTCACATTTATTTGCATTGCATTGACGTTTAGTTGGCACTTCTTGGCTTATCTCACGATTTATCGATTTATTCTAGCTTTATTGGTTTAATTTCTGCCTATTAATTTCAAAAAACAAAGAATACAAAATACAAAAAAAGAGAGAGAGAATGAACGAAGAATTATGTCTCTTTCAATGAACGAATTACTATCAGAATTGATTGCATTCATAGTGAATTTTGTTGATTCAAGCTCTTCGGTAATTTAGGAACATTTATTCATGCTGAAACAATGGTTGATCACTCTACATAGGGATTTTCAATAACTGGAAAAGATTATAGTACACAGCTTGCATAAATTGCTAGTATAGAAGAAGAGAGTGCTGCAACAAAGAGCGAAAGGTAGGTAATGTTGCTCATCATGACCTCAGCTCTTCTCCATGCTGGTGTGTTCAGTGCAGAATAGAAAATAACCGTCTTGCTGAGACAGATGATAAAAGTGGAGCATAACGAAAGCATGCAGACAGCCAATAGCGGCAAATAACCCCACCGGCTGTGTAGCTCAGTGCTGTCCACATTCTTGGAGTATACAAACATAAGTAAAGAGAACGAGCCACTTCCAAGTGTCATCGATAGCTCATCAAACTCCGCTGAAACTAATTGTCCAGCTTGGTTTGGGTGCTCGTCTAATATTATTTCTGTAACAAGCCAATACAAACCTCCAGCGATGTATACAGAGGTTGAGAAAACAGCAAAACCATGTACAATTTCACCTGCAGCTGCCAGCCCTACAAAAGCCAGTAAACAAAAAGTTGTATATGCAAGGGATTTGACAGCTTCAACCATGCGAATACTCGTATTAATGTAGCGAACTGCTGGGGGTACCTGTAATTGCCATACTTTAGAGTTCAGAGTTCAAACATTTGACAGAGCACAGAAGGAATACAGAGAGATAATATCTATTTCTCCAGTCTTAATTTAGAGTATTAATTCTTTTATAAAGCATTACCGTTGTTAATAGCAGTAGAAGAAGACTCATGAGGATGGTAATGTACAGAAAACACTCTGTGATCTTAATTTGATGGTTTTGCCGAGGCAGAGTAGGGCTTGACGACACAACAATTGCTAGGCTAGTAAAAAGCATCATGACCACTATTGAAGATAGCTCAGAGAAGAAGTTCAGGTCGCTGTCGTGTAATCCTCTGTATTGCCTTATAGAGTTAGTGTGGTTCCACGTAGGACCTCGGCAAAGGAGAGTATTGATAAGTGGCAGGGCTAAAATAAAAAAAATACATAGACATGCATATCTAGATGTACAAAGCAGTAGAAGGAAAAATGCGGCAAGCATCGGTAGTAAATTCGACCCATAGACAAAGATGTACATTTTCTCTTCATACCGACGAAGCCAGTTTGGTTCAAGTCTTTTTACACAACCAATGAGCAACAGCAGTACTGGCTGAAAGAGGAGAGCAAACACTACACATGTGTATGATGCTATGACGATCAGTTTATCTTGTTTATCGAGATTTGTGAAGTAAAACGCTGAAAGAAGACCGAAGTTGATTGTGCAGGTAGTTATTGTGAATCTCGTGAGACGCTTGGCATGTTCTTCATATATTTCAATTCCAGCCTGTCAAATGAATAAGATAAGGTTGCTAATTCAATTTATAATAATTGAAATTTGTAAAAACTAAAAACCAAAAGAGATCCTATATATTTAACCAACGCAGGATCTACTTCGCTTGAAAATTCATCAGCATTTCTATGTCATTTAGAACTACAATTAATAATTTAATATTGATTTAATAAAATCATTTTTACTAAATAGCTTTAACACAGGACTCCTCAATATATAATATGATTCCAATCCGCAACATATTTATGTAGTGTTGTAGATGAACTCAGTTTAATCAATTAGTTTGGAGAGGTCTGATAAATTTGGTAACTCGGAATTAATAATGAATAATATGTGATTTATATATCTTTGTGGCATGCTGGATTCGTTTGACATTTCAGTAACTTTTAAGTCGGCTCGAGTAAATTAACTGTTAAATGAGTTAAAGTGATCAACATAGTTTACAAACAACAATAAAAAAATATTTAGTCCCAAGTTAATTAGGATATAGAGACTAAAATTAAAATCCCTCAAGCTCAAAATCACCAAAAAATAATATTACTTCTTCTCACCAAACCATCGAAAAAAATTATTTTCAACTCTTTAAAAATAGTGCTCTTCTTAAATTATATATGTTAAAACACGCATACACAAATTATAAATATAATTGGCGGAAGTGAGGAGGAGATGAGAGAGAGAGGGGAAAAAAAAAAGTAGAGGAGGAACAGACCAACCTGCATGGTTGCCACTTCTCAGTTCCTCGATATGGAACAGCCAATATATATATGTCAAATAATTAAGAACGTAAATCGCTTGCAGAACGCAGAAGGCAAGCATCCTAAACTCTCATTTATAAGAAAGCGAGATGGAGTAGATATGTTCTTCGAAAATTTTTAAATATGAGAAAAGGACATAATTAATTTCTTACAGAGTGGAGGAGTTAGGTATGTTGACCATTTCCAAGTCAATTTATACTCCACAACAAATCATCATGTGCTTGATGCAATCGCGGTATGAACCCAGACGTAATTAAAAAAATATACATGTTGGAAAGAATGATTTGCGGGTGGGGAGGTAGCAAGGCGTGCGTTTTCCAAAAGCTCAACAGAAACGAAGAATCACCAATTAATAAACAACTAAGAGCAAAATTCTGTTATCAACATTTTACTATTAAATTTATCATTTTTAAATTTTAAAATTCAAACGTTAAATCCAAACCGTTGATCTTATTTAGTTTAATGAGCGAGCGTTTTCATATAAGTTTTGTAAAATTTGAAATTTATTTGATACTCGATCAAAGGCTAAAACATGAACGTATTAAATCGAATCTATCATAGTTAACAATGTTCGTTAGTTTTTCTATCTATTGATCGAGTATAAAATAAATTTTAAATTTTGCAAAATTTATATGAAAACGCATCGCCTCGTTAAACTAAATAAAATCAACGGTTTGGATTTAATGCTTGAATTTTTTAAATTTGAAAAAATTAATTTAATATTAAAATATTGGCATTTGAAGACAACCAAAATGTTGGTAGTGGAACATTGCTCACTATGAGTGCATAGTTTAATTAATTTGCTTGATTAAACGCTTTTGGAAATGTTTTAGATTTAGTATTGTGTTTCCTTATTTAATAACTATTATTTTATATATATATATATATATTTTTTGGACAAATTTCAGATATGAGATAGTGTAAATATCTATAAATAGTTATGTTGTAACTTTTTTTTTTAAATTAGAATGGGTTATGTCTCCAAAAGTTGTAAGGTTATATAGAATAATTATTTGTCAATTTCAACGGAATTACGAAGTTTCTATTTATATATTGAACTTTTGTAGTAAAATTATGTACGGGTATATAGATCCAAGTTTTGGCAGAGTTATTTTCTCATTCGTTTTTCTCTCTTCCATCAATATATAAAATTCTACAATTTCTTGATGAAAACCTACTACAGACAAAATACGACAACGCAATTACCCAACTTTATAGGAACGAAAAAATAAAAAAAAAAATACAGAGAGCGAAGTCTCACCGTATGATCAAGAATAGAGAGTAAAAGTTCCCTCACATATATTCAAAAGTTTTAATTATCTTTTGCTCTCAGAACAATTTAAATCTATCTTTTTTCTCAAAAATTTCGGTTTGCTCTACTCACAATTACTTTTTTTTTAGAGAAAGCTGAAACTTTTAATTTGCTGATTGAAGAATAGGAGAATCTATTTTTTTCTATATATAGGCTCCGTTTGGATAGGTGTGGGAAGAAGGGAAGAAGAGAAAAAGTGGAAACAAGTATTGGAAAGTGTGTAACTTTATGAAGAGTTTGAATTGTTTATAATTTTTTTTCTTCTTCCTCTTTCTTCTTCTTCTTTCTTCCAACGATCCAAACGCACCCATAAGTAACGTCCCAAAGGAGCTTTTCATTTATTAATAATGCCCCAAAAGAAGCATCCATTCCATTTGATGATTTATTTAATATATAGACTAAAAATAAACATTCAACCAGATAATTCTTTTTCTTAAAAAGAAAAATCAGAAAAGCCTTTCATTAGACCTATATACGTATCAATCTTGGAAAGATATTTTGAATGCCCCCAAAATCCTTCAATGCTTTAAACATGGTCAATGTTGTGGCAATTTACTACATAGAATAAGTACATTCCAGGATACTTTTTTTTTTTGCCATGAAACCCGTAAGTAATTTCCATTCATTCAATATAAGATTACAGCAATAGAAGAGCAACTGAAAAGATAAAAATACATCTAAACACTCATTCTAGAAGATAAGTAAATAAACTCCTCCGTAACAATGAGCGGAGACGTGCACAGATAAGCACTACGGAAAAAAGGACCTTCTGTAACGGCACTTCTGTAACGATTTTTGAAATAACCGTTACAGAATAGTGAGGCATTAGGCGGGAAAATTGGCGCCACAAATCTGTAACGGTTATTATGAAACAACCGTAATAACATTACCGTCATGGTCAGGAAAAAAATGCATCAACATTCTGTAACGGTTGTTGGATAATAACCGTTACAGATTTCTTATATTCTGTAACGGTTATTATCCAACAACCGTTACAGAAAAGAAAAAAGAAATATATAATATCAACCATCTTCTGTAACGGTTATTAGTAAATAACCGTTATAGTAGGTTAACGTTTTTTTTTATTTTTTAATGATTCTGTAACGGTTATTTTCTAATAACCGTTACTGATATGGGACGAATTTTATTAATTTTTTTATGATTATGTAACGGCTTTTTTTTATATTTTTTATGATTCTGTAACGGTTATTTTTTAATAACCGTTACAGAATAGTTCTGTATTTAGGTCTTCCTTCCCCATCCCAACAAACTCACAGCTAGCGCCGCATGCACTTAACTCTTTTCTGATCTTCTCATTTATTGCGATTTGTGGTGGTGGCTTCACTCCAAAAAAATAGCCAAAAATTTCTAAAAATTCTGAAAAAATAATAATTAGAAAGAGAATAAGAAGGAGAGCAGATTTAAGGTAAAAAAATTAAATTTGAACCGTATTTTTTTCTTATTTATTTCGATTATTTCATTAATTTATGGTTATTTTTGTTTTTTTATATATTTTAAGATATCATTGAATAGGAGAAGATCTTACTTCGGCCGGATAAGTCGCACGATTCAACGGATCGGAAGGCACACAATTGAAAGTATATTTTCATGAACTTCTCATTTTTTAAATCATTTGCATTTCGTTAATAATTTGCATATATATATATAGGCATGAATTTCGTATTGTCATATAGGAACCAAATACCGGAACTCAACTAAATTTAGGTCATTGCCCGTCCGAGATTAATCTCGGATAGTACTCCCGGTCGGGAGTACTGCTCTTTGGATACGATCTGTCTCATTTAGGACAGCGAGTTGTACGTTAGATGCAATGTGTTGTCTGAGAAAAATTCGGCGGCATTTCCCTTGTGTTCCCACGGATACGTACGCACGAGCAATCGTGTGTTGGCGTATTCAGGGAACATAAGGGGAAATGCTGCCGAATTTTTCTCAGATAGCACATTGCATCTAACGTACGCTCGCTAATGAGACAGAGTATCCAAAGAGCGGGCTAGGATGGTGACCGGTCCGAAAACCTAATATGACAAATTGGTCCGAAACCCTATTAATTTGCATAAATTTTGTTGTTCAGATGGATCGGACGTGGATGTACTTAAGTAATCGATACTCGTCTACATTTTTTAGAGGACTTGAAGAATTTATGGTTTGTGCTAAAGAGAATTTGAAAATGAAAGAAGATGATAAAATGTATTGTCCTTGTCGTGTTTGTCAGAATTTGTTGAAGTGGTCTAATTTTGAAGAAGTGAAAGCTCATTTGATTATAAATGGATTTCAACCGGATTATGGTCGGTGGACACTCCATGGAGAGAATGGCGGGGATAGTTGTAATATCACAAATGTATTGGATTGTGTGTATGAGGAAGAAAATGTATCATTGGATGATGAAATTGATGATGTCAATGTATTTGATGATGAGAATGTAGATGATGATAGAAATGTAGATAACTCAGAATTTAATACTGATTTAGATGAAATTGTGAACAATGTGGATGATAATTTTATTGATAATGTTGAAATTTTTGGTATGTTACGTGAAAAAGATAAAATAGCTTTATATCCTTGTTGTGAATTGTCAAAACTTAATGCTGTTTTCAAACTGTTCAATCTTAAAGCCAAAAATGGATGGAGTGATGCAAGTTTCACATCTTTGCTCAAACTATTACATAAAGAATTTCTTCCAAAAAATAACCAGTTGCCAGATTCAATTTATAAGGCTAAAAAGATTTTATGTTCTTTAAAAATTGGAGTTGAGAGAATTCATGCATGTCCAAATGACTGCATATTATTCCGGAATGAGTACGGACACTTGCATAAATGTCCAAAGTGTAATGCGTCACGGTATAAACCGAGAGACGATCAAATTAAAGATGAAGGTAGTAAGGGACTAGCTGCGAAAGTGGTGTTTTATCTACCAATAATACCAAGATTCCAGCTGCTTTTCTCTAACGCGAAGGATGCCAAATTGTTAAGATGGCACGCAGACTGCAGGAAAAAAGGCGATAGCATGCTCAGACACCCAGCAGACTCTCCGGATTGGATAAATATAGATAGGGAATTTGAAGATTTCGGCAGTGAACCTAGAAATCTGAGATTGGGTTTATGTACAGACGGGATGAATCCTTACGGCAACATGAGTAGTCGGCAGACTACGTGGCCGGTCTTATTGTGTATTTACAATCTTCCTCCCTGGCTAAGCATGAAAAGGAGATACATGATGATGCCCTTGTTGATTTCTGGTCTCAAACAACCAGGTAATGATATAGATGTGTACTCGGCTCCATTAATAGATGACCTTGGTGAATTGTGGCAGAATGGAGTGAAAATATATGATGCACACTCTAGAAGTGAGTTTAACCTCCGTGCCATGATATTTTGCACAATCAATGATTTTCATGCATACGGAAACCTGTCAGGGTATAGGAATAAAGAAGCGAAAGCGTGTCCTATTTGCATGGAAAACACCCATTCTGTGTACCTGAAAAACTCTAGAAAAAATGTTTACTTGGGACACCGGAGGTTTATTAAGAACCGCAATCACCCTTACCGTCGAGACAAGGAAAGGTTTGACGGTACTGTAGAAAAAGACAAGGCCCCAATACCGTTATCCGGTTCAGGGGTGTATCGACAGGTGAAGGACATTAATGTAAAATTTGGTAAGAAATTTGCAAATGAGATACCCAAGGGGATATGGAAGAAGAAGTCTATATTCTGGAATCTTGAATATTGGCAGAGTTTGGAGATTAGCCATTGCTTAGATGCGATGCACATAATAAAGAACATATGTGAAGTTTTGATTGGTTGCATGTTGGAAATTCAAGGGAAAACTAAAGATGGCATAAATGCGAGGAAGGACATGGTTGAAATGGGGATCCGGCAAGAACTAGCGGCACAAGATAAGGGAAAAAGTCGAACTTGGCTACCTGCAACACAATTTAATTTATCAAAGCAAGAGAAAAAAAGCTTATTAGAATGTCTGAAATCTATTAAGGTTCCTACTGGTTATTCCTCGAATATATCAAGAAAGGTTTCTATTAAGGACAACATGATTATCACGTCCTACTGACCCAGTTACTTCCGGTCGCAATTCGAGGAATTCTAAGGGAAAAAGTGAGGAAAACCATCACTAAGCTGTTTTTTTTTCTTTAATTTCATTTGCTCTAAAGTGATTGATCCGAATAGTTTGGACAAGTTACAAGAAGGTGTTGTACTAACCCTATGTGAGCTGGAGATGTACTTTCCGCCATCGTTTTTTGACTCCATGGTGCATTTGACCATTTATTTAGTTAGAGAGATAAAAATGTGTGGTCCTGTATTTCTACGATACATGTATCCTTTCGAAAGAGCCATGGGTCAATTGAAGGGGCTTGTTCGTAGCCGATCTAAACTAGAAGGAAGCATAGTGGAAGGATATGTGGCCGAGGAGGTTATTGAGTACTACACCGATTATTTGCAGAATGTACAATCAATCGGTCTTCCAAAGTCTCGACATGAGGGTAGACTTGAAGGAAAATGTTATATATTAACTTCCAATGTTCACCTTATTCCGCACAAATGTTCAGTTAAAGCACAATATTTGTTCACCTTATTTAGCACATTTGTTCACCTAATTTAGCACATTTGTTCACCTTATTTGGCACAAATGTTCACCTTATTTAGAACAAATGTTCACTTAAAGAACAATATTTGTTCACCTAATTTAGCAAAAATGTTCACCTAATTTAGCACATTTGTTCACCTTATTTAGCACATTTGTTCATCTTATTTAGCACATTTGTTCAACTTATGTAGCACAAATGTTCACCTTATTTAGCACAAATGTTCACTTAAAGCACAATATTTGTTCACCTAATTTAGCACAAATGTTCACCTAATTTAGCACATTTGTTCACCTTATTTAGCACAAATGTTCACTTAAAGCACAATATTTGTTCACCTAATTTAGCACAAATGTTCACCTAATTTAGCACATTTGTTCACCTTATTTAGCACATTTGTTCACTTAAAGCACAACATTTGTTCACCTAATTTAGCACAAATGTTTACCTTTCAGGTACAATTGGAGCTAGTACTCATGTACCGGATCTTGCAATGAGAACCAAAGCACATATGAAAGTTCTCCAACATCTTGCTATTGTGGCGCCTTACATCAATGAACATCTAATCGAGTTACGTGAACAATATCCTTCTTACACCGAAAACTTGATTACCATAGAGCATGAAATAAAATTTGTCCAATGGCTAGAAGATAAAGTACAGTCCCAGTTGAAAGAAGGAACAGAGGTCGATGAAACCGTGAAATGGATATCAAGACGTCCTGATGCCGTGGTCGAGACATACCAAGGGTATGACTTGAATGGATTTACCTGGTACACAAGGAAACAGGATGGTAAAAGTGCCGTGCAAAATAGTGGGGTCACTGTTGTAGCTTTATCTAGTGATAATGTTAGGTCGGCTACTTATTATGGGTGGATCGAGGAAATTTGGGAACTATATTACCTGAAATTTAAGATACCCTTATTCAAGTGTGCATGGATCGACAACGGTCATGGTGGAATTAAAAAAGACAAGATGGGGTTTATAACTATTGACTTCAATAAAAGGGCTTATCGAGACGATCCCTTTATACGTGCAAATAAGCAAGCAATACAAGTTTTTTACATTCAAGATCCGGCGGATAAGAAAAGACATGTTGTGCTTCAAGGTAAACGTTCATCTTATTTAAGTACAAATGTTCACCTTATTGAATACAAATGTTAATCTTATTTATTACTTGTCACTTTTAGGAAAAAGACGTATTGTCGGCGTTGGTGATGTCGTAAATGAAGAAGCATACGACCACTTCGAGGAAATACCTCCTTTTTTCTATCGGTATCGACGATACATCACAGCCAGTATCGATCAGATGTAGGCGTACAGATAACACCGAAGGCGTGTGGGTCGACACGCGAAGGAAAAAAAAGAGAGTAGCTACATAATCACATGTGAGTTAAAAAAACTAATATAAATTATTCTTAACATATATGTGCTAAATTGTTATATATGTTAATAGTTTTATTTTTATTTTTATTTTTTGCAGGTCATTAATTGGTGAAATTTAACATATATGTGCTAATTTATGTGCAAATTGATGAGCTAATTTATTTTTATTTTGTTTAACATTCTAAATTGTTGAACTTATTATTTAACATTTCAAAATTATTATTTGTTCAATTTAAATTTAACTGTCAGTCAAAATCACTTAATTAAATTTTCAAAATCACTTAGCCACACCGACAATCAATCAAAATCACTTAATATCGAAATAAACACCCAATTTCACAAAAAGAATGGGAAGAATTTTTCATGAAAAGGACGGGTGCAGATTTTGTACAAAAGAGCAACAAAACGAAGGAGTTGAGAAAGAAATGGAAATAGCCTCATAGGATGGGTTCCACTGGCTATAGAGGAAAAAAAGGTTCATGGAAACCTACAGACAAGATTGTCATACCCGGAGATTCTGAAGGGACCGGTTCCACGAGCATTACCATCGGCGATTTGGAACCGAGAAGTCAAAGGTATTTCATGGAAAGGACTGTGGCTACGAAGGATAAAGGTACTTATACATGTAAAGACTTATTATATATGCTAACTTCAAATTCTGTTTTGTGATTATTAATAAGATTTGTTTGTTGCTTGTTAGATACTTACACGTTCCATAGCTCTGATTCGTCGACTATTGAGGCATTCAGTCGGTTGAGTGCCATGTCTGGTGAAATCTATTCCGGGTCAATACCGGAACAAGAAGTCTTAAATCGGGCGGTTGACAGGCCGGAACATCCAGGAAGAATCAGGGGATATCCTTTATGGACCAAGAAGGAAGATGTGTATAAAAGAAATGTGAGATACGACTGTCTGACGGTGTCCTTGTCATGTAAACACCATGCAACCAGGCCTTAGAGCGTGGGGGAAATTCAGGGGTTGGTAAATACTGTACTAGATGTTACTCCAAATTGCATCCTGTCTATTAGGGGGTGGTGATGTTTGAGACCTTGACTGACCAGAGACCTATGTAAATATACCCCCGTCCCTGTCCAGACACTAGTGCAGTCATGTAAAGCGTGGTTGGAAACGGTATAAGTCCCGCTATGGTAACGGTTGCCTTACAATCAGACTTTGTGTGTATGTTGCATCATGTATGCCAAACTGAAATAAATTATTGCGTGGTATAATGACATAGTATGATGACCCAAATTGTGACCAAAATGATGGCTAAATTATGCTGTAACGCATGACGGTTACGGTCGGTCTGCGTGTGTGGTGGTTAATGTAGCTGCCCAGTCATGAAATCTGTACTTAGGCATGTTTGGCTGCATGTACTGGAGGTGTCCCATGTATGTTGCACTGGAATTGTCCAGTGGTGACCCTTGGAGCTGGCCAAGGGACAGTCCAACCTGGTTTAACCAGCCCCAATAGCTGCTTGACATCAAGCTGCTTAGTCACTAGGGCAGGGAGAGAGTGGTTTGCTGACACCTGGTCCTCACCCCTTAACCTCTCTCTTTGGCCCAATTTTGTGGACAATTATGCCCTCACCCCTGCCAAATTCGTATTACTACTGTTTCTTACCAAAACAGACCCCTTAAGTTGTTTGTGAGGTGCTAGACAGTGAAAAACAGTGTTGGGATCATAGCTAGTCAGTCAGGAAGGCTAAGAATAAGGTACAGTGCATGATTTTGGCCATGGTTTACCCAAAACAGGCTGGGAAGTTCATGACGGTGCATGAGTCGTGTATAGCGGCTGGTTTCCATAACTCAAACAGACCTTAGGGATGATGAATTGGTGCATTACATAGTCTTGTTTGTGCACCATAACTGAACTTGTGCTAATAAGCACCATAGGTCTGGAGCTGATAGGTAAACAAACCATGAAGCGGCGTGGCGAACACCCGTAAACCAGTCCCGCAACGGTGCTTGGCTAGGTGCCTTTACCACGTAATTGCATGAGTTATAGGCTGGTGTTGAGTATGGACTGTGACATAGGTTTTGATTGCTTGAACCAGACTTTGAACAGACCGAAGCGGTGGACTTGAGCGGTGAAGCGGGCGCCTCGCAGCAGTGAACGGCGGGTAAAGCGGTATAAGGTTTGAGGTGCGGATTTCACCTGGACCCTAACTCTTGTTGCTGTGCTAAACTTAAAGTATATTATGCATGTTGCTTGATGTTTTTGCATGCTTAGCATGTAGCCTGCATGTATGAATTGCTATATTATATATATATGCTACATGATTGTGCATAGGATGGATTGTTATCTCATGACATGCATATTAAATGGTTTAATTTATTGTGGCTGAATTGTGATATATGGTATGGCTGTGCTAATTGTGTGATGAATAGCATTTACATCTTTGGAAAGCGGAGTCGCGACCGTCTTTCCAAGGACCGTGAGATAAGCGCTTATGTTCCAGGACTCATGACTATGAGGGGGTAAATGTTCTCAGCAATTGAGTACTATTTGGTTGTATTGATGGAAAGGAAATGACTTGGCTGATTGGTAACCAGCCTAGTATTGTGCATGGATAGGTGTCCAACAAGTGCCGGCTTTTGTAGGAATTTAATTGGCAGAATTCGGATAATCGTTGCTAGCTGGCCTTGCATTGCATAGCATGAATTGCTAACTGTTTTATGAATAAACTGTGCGAATTATGTTCTTATATATAAAACAGTGTGTATTTAGTTCCGTAACATGAGACTTCGGGTTCATGCGTGGCTGAAACTAAATACCGCACTGAGAAATGGTTTCCTTTCTCACCGTACCATGTTTTCATGGGTTCCAGGTTGAAGGCGTGGGCCGGAGTAGTGGAGAAGTAAGCCGTGTACATTATGTCATGCTATGTTTTGTATACTTGTGCTGTTGCTTGTTTAAATTGTGTAACTAGATGCTTGTATGTGTGTAAACTTCAGTTGCTAAGTTTACTGGCTGTTACTTAATGGGTTTGGGTTGGGAAAAGTCTTGATAAACTGTGTGAATGTTAGCCTATATGGCTGGATGCAACTATTTTCAGGGGAAACCTCTGTCAAATTGTTATTTTGCACATGTTACAAGCATAACCTCAACTCTGAAATATGAAGTGTTGTTTGCTAATTGCCTGACACTTAGTATATTAAAACATGGCATTTTGACTTGTGGCCAAACAGTAAGCCTTGTAGGGCGTGCGAAGCACGTGCCTGCGGAGGAAATCAGTCACGCCACCGCTGCGGGGTGTGACAAGAAAGACTAGAAAGAATGCGCATGAAGGATGGATGGCACGAGACTAGATTGAAGAATTGATGAGCAGGGTCGCAGCTGAAGCCGCTAAGAAAACCAAAAGGGACTTGATTCACTCTGAGGAGATAATGAATGCGGCGAGATAACAAGCTTTTCAGGTAATTCTTTTTGACAATCAAAATTTAATCAAAATGAATGAAAACTATTCTTCATCATCCAGTTGCTTCATAATTTTCAGGACGTGAAACAATGGTTGGCCAGTAGCGGATTGCAGATTCAAGCACCACAGCAATTTGTGACGCCGTACCAGCCATTCGTTGAATCTGAGGTAGACTCAGGAATGCCAAACGAAGAGTTGTTCCGAACGGTTGCCTCAAGATATATGCCTCCGGATCCGAGAAGCGTTGTTCAGGTTCATATTGATCATTTTTATCTTTTCTCTTTAGATTTATTTTTGGCAGCATTAGGGTTTCTGATTGAACTGAATTTCAGAAAGAAATGCCGTGCGATCTCTTTTCTCTTGATCACAACAACCAGAGGATTAAGGTGGCCGAAGGAAATATTATTCCGAGTGTTGTTGGTCAGATCGTACACGGCGTGCCTCTAACTGATCAACAATTGTATGTCCATCTTCTCCGAGTAGGCGATGAATTTCGTGAATGGCAAGTCCCTGATAGGTCAGATGAGCTATTGGAAATAATATAGGGGGCCGATTCCCATGGCCGTCATTTTTTGTGGAGATAGGCCACAAGGTATCGTTTTATTTAATTATGACAATCTGTTTCATACATTTCTCCTAATGACTTATTAATATGATGGCATTGAATGCAGAGTTTGACCAAAAAGAAGCCGGTCAAAAAGAAACCAAAGGCGAAGGAGGCGGCGAAGAATGTGGAGGAGAGTCCAAAGGTCCCAAGTGCGGGGTCGTTTGTTACTCGTGATCCACTCCTCCCAAAGGATATTATTGACAGGCTGAGCCCATCCGAACAAGCAGTATACAGACTGTTGATGCTCCAACCAGAAGAAGAGAAGAACTTTGAGCTGCCTAATTGCAATCCTTGGGGTACGCACGATGGCGATGTTAAGTTCAACGTTAATGTCGACGATATTGTCGAATGTTTTAAAAGGGAGAAGCTATCTCAATCGATTGTGAAATTTTACTGCTGGTTTGAATTTTTCAACTTTAATGTTTATTTTTTTCTTCATTCAATTCATTCAAAATTTAAATTGTTGAACTTTGATATCCATGTTTGCAGGTTTTGGATGGAAGAATTTTCAACAGGTCAAGAAGAGAATGAGTTCTCCAAGAGCATCACCGTACTGGATCCAGAGTTATTGGCTGAGTGGAAATTCAAACACGAAGAACTCGGTGCGGTGAATTACCTAACGAGAGCATTCATGGATAATCCATCCTCCTATCTTGTTTTGCCGTATAATCAGCAGTAAGAAATATAACCAATATGGCTACTAATGAAAGAATTTTGTAGTTTCCTTTAATTCCACCAAAATAATAAATCTCTATTAATTACAGGTTTCATTGGGTTGTCCTTGTTATTAATGTCGAGAAGCGCACCGTTCACTTTGTTGATTCTCTGGAACGCAAGAATCCAAAGTTATATATTAAGCCATTCATATCTTCGTAAGTTTCCATTTCTGAATTAAGTTAAAGCATGATGAGATTTTTCAAATTAAAAAATATTAGATTTTGTTGTTTTAAATGATATTGCATGCAGGGTATACAAGCGGTATTTAGTGGAAGCCGGAAGATATAGCCAAAAGAGCAGAACAGGATTTGATTGGTACCGAATTAAAGTACAGAACTTATCAGTTTAAGATATTATTTGTTTGTGAAATTGAAATTAACTAAAAAAGATTGTGTTTCTTTTGTTGGAATCTTAATTAGGGACCGATACAAAGGGACGACACAGAGTGTGGATATTTCACAATGCTCAACATGAGGCCAATATTAAGTAGTTGGACTACGGTCGGAGAATTCCCTGAGGTAATGTTAAGCCGATTTATTATTTTAGGATTTCATATTTTTATTGGTTTAGGGCTTATGATTTACAAAATTATTTGACTTTATCAATTGTTAATGATCAAATTGCAGTATATCGAGCCGGTTGGACAACCATATAAAAACGAAGACGTTGATGCAGTCGTTTCGGAGGTTATGGACTTCATGTATGGGGTATTATTTTAGGAAAATTTTGACTTGATTTGGTGTTAACTCTATGTATAGTTAATTTTTGCTACATATTGATATATGTTTTGTACTTGGTGTATATATATGTGACATCTGATATATGCATGATATATGTTTGTCTGCTGCATGTTGGATTGTATGATGTAAATTGGGTACCAATTTGGTACCAATTCGGCTAGCAAAATTGGGCTAGCCAATAAAACAGGCGAAATCCAAAAAAAAAAAGAAGGTCTTTTGTAACGGTTATTATGGAATAACCGTTACAGAATTCATAATTTCATTTTTTTATATCAACAATATCTGTAACGGTTATTCCTTAATAACCGTTACAGAAGACTGGATTCTGTAACGGTTATTAGATAATAACTGTTACACTGGATATAAAAAAATATTTTCCGTCAATAATAGGATAACGGTTATTATATAACAACCGTTATAGAAGCCAGTCTTCTGTAACGGTTATTATCTATTAACCGTTACAAATGTTCTCCATAAAACCGTAACCACATTTCCGTCCACAATACCATAACGGTTATTAGATAATAACCGTTACAGAAGCCAGTCTTCTGTAATGGTTATTAGATAATAACCGTTATAGATCTGTAACGGTTATTAGACATTCTGTAACGGGGGCTACTGTAACGTTACGTGTACCGTTACAAATGCCTTTTATTAACCGTTGCAGAAGTCGAAATTTCACGTAGTGAAGCAATATATATTGTGCTTGTAAAGAGCTTCTCTTCAAGATAAGACTTGACCGTCTTGTGTAAGTTCAGGGCGACTTGTAAATAGATGTAATGCAGTGTATGCGAATCAGATGCTGTCCATATATTCTGTAATACACCCCAATCATTGTGCATGAAAGATCGATCCACAAAACATCGATAAAGGCTTGAATCACGGTGCAAACCATACAGAACCGTAGCAGACTGGTTTTCAAGTATATAGTGCTCATAAAAAGATCCATAAACAACAACCAACCTATTGTATACATGTTGCAGCAAGAAAGAGGTATAGATGTTTGTAGAAATCCAAATCCTGTGGCGTGCGACACAGCGTGCAGCGCACCACAGGCCGTCCGATCAAATCTCAATGAATGAGGGAGCCCGTGCATATAACAGATTGTAAGGTCCGAAAAAATATAACCCGTTCAGATTTCATCGGACAGTCCGTGTGGCGCGCTGCACACTGTGTCGCGCGCCACATGATTCGGATTGTGTTTGTAGCATCAGCATTTAAGACAGCAAGAAAAGTATTGGTGCTCATTGCTTTGTGCGTCTAGGGAGTTGGAATTGCACAATTTGCACAAGGGATGTGCATTAAATGTCTTCGGAACTTGCTGCAAAGGCTCTAGGTTCAAGAGAAAAGACGCATTAATTATATGATGTGAGACCCTTTGAAAATTAAAAAGACCTGCTTTGTCGTGAAAAGTTGTGAACCAAAAAGCAGTTGTGCAGCTTGTGCTAGATACATCTAGAACCATCTTCTTGAAAGAGAAACTCGGTCTATTGGTCAGGCTTGTGAACCGAGAGGCGTCATTACTGTCCGGCAGAGGTTCATCTGGTGCTATAGCCCCAATACGAGATTGATGCAGACGGTGAGTTACAGGAGAGGCACATTGCTGCCTGTGAAATGGTTTGCATATGAGGCGAGCAACATTGATCATACCATCATAACCAAATACATCTTCCGGTAAAAGAGTTCTATCATGAGACGAAGCTTCAAAATTAGAAAGAGAATAGAGGGGAAAAAGGCGGTAAGAAGGGTAGCAAGTGCAAAGTAGGAAAAAAGGAATCGTGGAGTAAAGCAAGAAGGAGATAGTAAAGAACAACACACAAAACAGAGACATGAGAAGTGAGTAGAATGAAGAGTAGAAAGAGAAAGTAGGTTAGGAGTGGAGGAGAACGGTTGAGGAACAAGAACAACTGAAAAAAATAGTAAGAGCCAAAAAAAGCAAATGGAATAGTAAAGTAACAAAAGAATGAAAAAATATCCACGGGACAAAACACCAACTGGAAATGAGAGGAATTTATGTACAAATATCAGGCTATCACCAGAGTAAAGAGTTTTCTAAGAAAATGTGTTATCAGTTCATCTTCACCATTGAAGAATCTGTGAGAGAGAGAGAGAAAAACTACGTATTCCAGGATACTTAGGCTGTGCTCCAGATTGATTGTGCGGAGACGAGGGGAGATTAGATTAGGTGAATTCAAGCTATCCGTGTATGTTTACTTGCTCCACAACTAAAGTGAGAGGGGATTAAAGGAGGGGTGAGAGGATAAGACAAGAGAGACACCTCTATTGAGTTCATCCCAAATCATTACTCCCCGATTTGGGGGTGACAAATATTCGGGCAACCCTCATCTCCCCACCCCTCCTCTAATCCATGTTAGAACGTACTGGAGCACAGCCTTACAGTAGGGATGAAAACGAATATCCGCTCCGATCCGTATCCAAATTCGAAAAATACGCGTAATATCCGAATCGTATCCGTATCCGAACATATCTGTATTCGTATCCGTATCCGTCAAAAAAATATGGATGCGGATATGGGAAGACCAAGCTTCTAAATTTCGGCGAAATAACAGAAATAGCGGTATTTTGTGTCAAACCGCATGAACGTTACAGTCTTAATTGAGAAAATGATGTAACGCGTTATTTCAGTTATTTCGGCGAAATAACAAGATGTTATTGCTACTATTGTTAAATTGTGTATTCAATATTGAAGTATTGTTAAATTGGTACAAGCTGCTACTGCTACACAATATTGGTACTCTGCAGTATATTAAATTTGGTATGGCCGTATGCTATTTGTATGGAGTATTAGAGTTGTATAAACATATAAATTGATAGTTATAGAATTGATGTGTGTCAAACTTTGAAAAAATACTACATCATTATGTCGCCGTTATAACATCGAAATAACACCGAAATAATATGGGAACCTGGAGCGTCATACCGAAAAAATCGAAATTTAAAAACTTGGGGAAGACCAATATCCACTCTTTATCTGTATCCGACATGAATATTATCCATATCTGATAAATATTAATCCGTTTATCCGTATCTTTAACATCATAAGATGATTAATATAATATAATTACTTCTCTATATTAGAGAATACTTTTAATTAGATAATACTTAATTTTTATTAAATAAATTTTCTTATAATAAATATTTTTATTTGAACTAGTAATATAAAATTATTTTTACTCTTTTTCCTATAGTAGTCCTTAATAATGCCGCATTGGGTTTGTGTCTTTAGTTCGGGAACGTGTTAGGTGTATCTAAATCCATGTCAGACTTCCTACTTGAAGAAGGTTCCAAGCCGTAGTAGCTTGGTAACATCTATGAAACCTTAGTTTAGTAGAACACCCAATTGAAAGACGAAAGATGTTCCACAAACATATGCAAAGATGGTCATCTAGAAAACTGTTTGACCACTGTTGCATGTTTTTTTTTTCTAAAATATTACTGTACTTAATATTTTATTTTTTATTGGAGGTACAATTTACTCAATGTCAATAAATATTATATTATTACCTATGAATCCACGAATCAGGATGTGCTGTGACGTCAATGAATAACTCAGTTTGATTTTTTTCCACTTAGAATTAATTATTGCTGTCCGATTTCAATCACAGGGTGAGTCGCCGAACAAAACTATTGTTCCGCTCTTTAATTTGGGTACGCCAAGTGTTTCTAAGATAGTATGGACTGGTGCTGAACTGGGATGCAGCTTATATATACTTATAAAATCATCCATAAAAAGAACTGAATAATTTCACTAGAAGATAGAAACAATTGTTTATCAATTTTGGACTATTGAGTTATGTGATCTGTTTAATGTGTGGTATAGTGGTATCTAGATTTTTTTTAATTACCCGTAGGTCCACACTCACACCGTCACACACACTCTCAACCAGCAAATATTGGAATTCGAACTCTGGTCTCCATGGAACCAGGCAAGTGTCTTAGCCAACTGCTCTAGCAGCGCTAGACGTGGTATCTAGATATTGATTTCAAATAAAAAATAAAATTTTTAATATATAAAAAAGTCAGATGGCGTTTAAATAATTTATTTTCTGAAAATATATCCACCTCGATCTTTCTATGAAATCTTCAAGTATATATTTTTATAACTACTATTATTTTTTTTTCATTTTTTTTCACGTATTAAAGACATCTTTTTACTAGTATTAATAATGCAGACAAACTCACGGACTACTAAGAAAGTGGTCTCCTGAGTTTCGAGTTTTTTTTTAACTTGAAAAAAAAAAAGAAATAACTGAGTTCTGAGTATTTTGCTGATTCTGTGTACGTGCGACATTTGTTTATGTAAAATACTCAAAAAGTTGAAAATTTTCTTTTTACAACGGAATATAAATAATATCGTAGAAAATTCCCAAATAAAAAGCATCCATCCACATTGTAGTCTGGTTGGTCCTACTGAAACGGTAGGTCATGTTTTTTTATTATGAAAACACTTAAGCATATGCCATTAAAAAATGACTAGCTCTAGGTTCACAACATGTGAAAAATACCGAAATAAGAAAGAGTAAGCCAGTATAACAACTCTGGATTCCTCGAACCCTACCCTAATCATTAATAAATCCAGAAGCGGTCAGGTCTCGCTACCACTAATTGTTGTTAGATTGTGATTGATTCGGCACAAAATATGAAATATAATATTGCTTAATTATACCAAAATAAATTATATATATATATATATATATAATATCTTTCTTATAAAATTAACAAAAAGTTACGATAGAAGAGAATCATCTCTTGGTCTAGTGGCAAAGAGCAATGCATCTTGACTCATTGAGTGAAAGATCGCAGGTTCAAAACTCTGCTGAGGGGGTCTTTCATAGACATTTAACATTTAATTTAAAAATAAGTTGGATGGCTTAGACCTCCAATTTATCTTCAAAAAAAATAGTTACGATAGAAAATTATTTAAATTAAGAAGTAATATTATATAAAATATATTCTTTATCAAAATACTTTGTCTTCAGTTTTTCAGCGAATAATTTGTTCGGAAGCACTGTAAGAAAGATGGTCTTTACATAAATTTTTTATTGTTAGACTTATTTATTTATGTTGGACATTGATCTATTGCTAGATTTTTTTTATTTCTAGATTTAATTGATATACTAAATCTAGAATTTTTTTAACAAGACTCAATTTTCTATTAATTTCTCCGTAAAAATCTAGCAATTTATTTTTGATAGACTTTTCTAATCTTATAATATCTAGTGTAGAAATTTGAAAAGATCTAACAATTTATTTTTGCTACATTAGATATTACAAGATTTAGAAAAGTCTATCAAAAATAAATTGCTAGATTTTTATGGAGATATTAATAGAAAATTGAGTCTTGCTAAAAAAATTGTTAGATTTAATGCATCAAGTAAATTTAGCAATATAACAATAACCAACATAAATAAAGAAAGTCTAGCTATGAAGTTTATGTAAGACACTCTAAGATCCTTTTTCAAACCTGCTCTCATTTCGAGTCAAGAGATAGATAAATAGGCACATCCCGTTGCACTAATCGGGGGGGGGGGGGGAGGGGGGGCACTCGTAGTGACTTAGGGGGTCAAAGACCAAAAAGTCAATTTTTGATACCAAGTATTCTTCTTATGGCTAGATCCAATCTCCTAGTCCCCACAGAAAGGAAAAAGAGTTTCACCTTCTTCCTTTCGGGAAGGGAGGATTAGGAAAATCCTATTGATTGTTGTTTTCTCCAGACCCCCAAAAAAGCATGAAAAAAAAGCTCGACTAGTACGATCCCTCCGTCACCCCATAATGAAAGGGGCGATCTCGTAGTTTGTGATCTGTGAAGTTGCGTTGTTAGGTGCTTCATTTTATCATTGAGGCCGAACTTATACCTGTGCTCGAGAGATAGCTGTTCATACACTGATTAGGGGTGTATGGATTCTCGAAAAGAGAGGAGCCATGATGCCCCCCCCCCCGGACCACCCGAATCCCCCGAGTGAATAGAAAATTAGATCGACATTGAATCTCACGTGAATCGCCCCATCTTTCTTGTAGCGAGGAAGGATAGTTAATCAAACAATCAACATCACACATTCATGAATCTAAGTAGCTCACTAGCTCCTATCTAGGTTTGTTTTATATTATTTCTTATGTCGGCTCCTATCTAGATTAATCAAAGGAAGAGTATAATTACTTACAAGGGAGATGGACAAATCTAGTTCAGATCCGAAGAAACACAACGGTTGAATCATCGAACAATTCATTACTGTGGTCTAGGGCTGCAAAATTATCGAGATGATGGTGCAAATGAGCTGTTGCGTCGATCGTTTTGTCCTATGCGACGAAACAGATTTTTTATTTCGTTGATCGTTTCGTTCAGATTTTTTATTTTTAACGAAACAAAACGATCGAAATTGACGAAATTTTTGTGATTTACACATGGACCAAACCGTTTCATTGTTTCGTTAACCGTTTCGTCCAACCAAACGAAATCATTTTGTTATTTCGTTAACCGTTTCGTTCGGACGAAACGAAATGAAAAGCGATTAAAACGACTTCCGTTTTCAACCCTACTGTGGTCTGTGTATCACTAGTACACAATACACAACTTTGTTCATTTAGAAATTCGAAATTTTGAACCCATATCAAATCTTTCGTTGATTTATAAGATTCAACCCAATACCCATCTGAAGCCCATTCTCACTTTCGTGGATTTATAAGATTTAAGAGTTGCAAACTTCTATAACAGTACAATGATACACACTGACAATTTAGTAAAGTGGCAACATACTTGTAAAACAGTGCGGATTTGAAAACGAGCACCAGGGATTTTTAACCATGCAACAGTTGTTACTCAGTTTAATGTATGGAATTTGGATTTTCTGTTATGTCTCTGGGATTTGTGGGGCAAATTGCTCTCTGACAGTTTAATTGTGATACAATATCCTTTGATAGAACTCTTGGATAAGCCCCATCCGGTTTGATACAGTATCCTTCCATTCCAGTTTCGATTCTATAAGCCCCATCCATCAGGGTATTTGTACAGCATGGCTGATAAATTTATGATATGATCCTGCAAAGAACGACGACATTCTAGCGCCAAACCAATAAAAACTTCAAATTCTGCAAACAATGCAGCTTTGATAGTACTCTTGGATAGAACTAACTTGATCGTACAAATTTATCTTCTGCTTGACAAGAAGTTACTCCAGAGGGTCGGCTAGATTAGGCATAAAAGGATGCATATTTACTTTAAGCCCAATTTACAAGTGCAGCAGTTTCTCCGAGGACGAGGAGGGGTTACAATGGACTTTTTAACTTGATGGTTTTGAGAAATTTTAGTAGATGGTCCGTTCAATACGATCGTTTTTACATTTTTAAATTTCAAATGACCGATCCAAACAGTTCAATATGTTCTCTATATTGAAAACTTATAAAAAACCAATTTTTATATTTTTCGAAATTTTTTACTATTTATTTTGTACTTTTGAAAATTAATGATATAAACATATGGATCGTCCAATAATAATGATTTTCTAAAATACCAAAAAATAGTAAAAAAATTCGAAAAAAATGAAAAATTAGTTTCTTTTAAGTTTTCAATAGGAGAACATATTGAACGGTTCGGATCGGTCATTTAAAATTTAAAATCGTGAAATCGATCATATTAGGGTGCGTTTGGATTGTTGGAAGAAAGAAGAAGAAGAAGGAAGAAGAAGAAAAAAATTATAAACAATCCAAACTCTTCACAAAGTTACACACTTCCCAATACTTCTTCCCACTTCTTCCCTTCTTCCCTTCTTCCCACACCTATCCAAACGCACCCTTAGACAAGAGTTCATCCGTCCAATATATTGACTCTAGCATTTCTCGATGGTTTTTATTTCATTTTTCATTTTTTTTTTTTTTTGCATGGCACGAATTAAACCCATTCTCTATAGAAAAAATGAATGTGTAATCGTACATGTAAGTTGAACTCCACGTTATTCGAAATGAGCGTCAAATAAAACAATTATATATTTATATCTTATATAATCGTCACTGGGATTGTGCTCTGTATTTGTTATTTGTTAGTTTAGAAAGGGTCAATATGGATTTCGATCTTAAGCTTTAATATATTTAGAAATAATATTTAAAAATAATATTTAATTAATTAAATATAAATTTAATTAATTTATTTAATTAAATATAAATTTATTTAATTAATTTATTTAATACATATAAAAATTATTTTGTGGCTGTTACAATTTAGTTCGAGGCAAATTAGAGATGCATTTGAATCATCTTTCAACTTTCGAGTCATTGTGAGAGGAATAGAGGACGTGCATGTCAATAGAGAACATCGAAACTTCATGAAATAAGAGATATTTGAGTAAGGACATGAGAAAAAGTGAGACAAAGAGGAATAAATAATAATAAACGAGTGGGTTGAACTGTGCACGGGTTTACTAGTACAAAATTCGTAACCCAATCCGAAGTATCGGGTTTGTCAAAATTAGAACTCGTACCCAACCCAACATCATGCTAACGGTAAAAAACGGTTCGGGTCGGGTGGGTTGAACGGATTGAACGGATTCACGGTTTTTTGTACACCCCTACATGCGTGAGAAGGGCCGGAGACTTCACACAAGATAATCTAACGGCTAAAGTTATTGCCAACTGTAACAGAAATGCAGTAAAGAGAGATTTGGCATGGGCGAGAGAGAGAGAGAGCAATCGAACATCTTTTCGAATCGTGGGAAGATTCGTACAACAAACTTCCGAGTCTTTTATTGACTATACAGATGACGACACAAGATCAAATGGTTATTTAAAAATTTATAATTTTAATGTAAATTAATTAAAAATATATAACTTAATTATTCATTTTTGAATTAAATAAAATAATTATTTATATTTTAATTAAATTCGGGATTCCGATCTTAGCTTTAAATATTAGAAATAATATTTAAATGAGTAGTTAGCTAAGCTCGAAATCCTGAATTCCGTAATTGCGGTCGGAATCCCAGATTCCGATCTTGTGATACTATTTTAAAAAATATTATTATATGAATATTATTTTTAATATAATTTAATATTATTTTTAAATTTTTCGGGGAAAACTATAAGTCAATAAATTGCGTAACCCATGTTTCTTTAGCCCACAATTCCGTTTTTGCCGAGATATGCAACTCTGTCAACTCTGCTGCTTTGCAACTTGCTTATAGGCCTAACAATTATTATAAACAATTCAAATTCTTCACAAAGTTACACACTTTTCAATACTTCTTCCCACTTCTTCCCTTCTTCCCTTCTTCCCACACCTTATCCAAACGGAGCCTCCGTGATGCGCTTTTTCCATTACGCTGTACAGAAAAACTACAAAAATACCAGTGTTTAGGCCTGTCAAATGTGATAAATGATAACGGAATGATATGTGTTGTTTACCGCTTCGCTAAGGAAATAAAATTGATTTCGCTGCCGTAAACCATTCTACTTAGTAAACGAAATGATAAAATTCGCTAAACGGCATGTACAACAATACGTTAACGAAACAGATTTCGTTGTTGTTTGCCATTTTGTTAAGGAAACGGAATAAATTTCTCTGTAATTATTTGTTTCATTACGATAAACGAAACGGCATAGCGGTTGACTGCATGTCGTTGGCATCCCTGACTGTGTGTAAAAGACGAGAGAATAGAAAGGTGATCTTGACTAGTTTTGAAGAAATTATGGTTGGAAATTTTAAAAACCCCTAATTACCCACAAATAATAACACCAAAATGGCTTACTAAATGCAAACATTTCATCTTATTTTACGTATGTAAGCTGAAGAAAATAGCAAATCATTTACAATGCAAAGCCCACATATATATCCAAATAGATAACAAACCCAAATTGGCAGACAAACAACTATCAACTAAATTCCGCACAGGAAACACATGACTTGTAAAAATTAATCCACTAATCAACGCAAAATGGCAAGCATGTAAGTTATACTTCGCACAGGGAATTTAAATTTCGACAGAAATCTTGCAGGAATTTGCTTCAACAATGGCAAGCATCCTCACACCATTACACTGCACTATTTAAATTGTATTTAAATTATAGAATAAGATTACTTAGTTTAGAGATGGAAGATATTAGGGAATTTACAATATAGTCCGCCAATGAATTTTTAAACTTTAGAGGGATACATCCGCATAAAATATTCACAACCTGGATGGAAACTATAAATTCCACAGAAAATAAATTTAAATTTTTACCAGCTTGTTATGCATGATTGAATTTAAAAAAAAAAAGAATGATTTGCAAGAGATGATGAAAATCGCATTATTAAATTAATGAAAAATTGAAAAGTATCATAAACAATATACAAAACGGTATGGACAATAAGATATTACATATAGACAATATGATCATTTGAGTAGAGGAACATACAAATTTTATAATTGAAATTATTTTTAGATAATTGTGATGATTTCTCAAAGTTGACACCAGTTCGCTGCCAAATGTACAGAGGAATTTTCCTTACGTTATTGTACTAACGCAACACTTATATGAAAGCTACCTTACTAATAGTTGTCAATTAATTCAAATTTGGTAGGATTGAATGATGTCAATAGATATTTTAAATTTAACAAAATGCATGCCAAATATTTTTTAGTTAACAGGTATGAATTGACAAATCATATCTTACGTGAGACCAAATTTCTTAATTTAGCAAATAATAATAATAATTAATAATAATAATAGTAATAATAATAATATAAAGAAGAAAATATGATAAAGTACTGAAATAATTTCACTGTTTCAACTATATAAGAAATTGGAAATATTAAAATAATGATATAGAAGTGAAAAACATGAAATGGTTTTTAAATATAGGTCACGGTTTGAATTCGACTGGAGAATTGTTGATAAGTATATCTAATACTGGTAAGCTAATTAACTATTATTTTTTTCCTCGGGAAAAAAGGTAAAATGTTCCTGACGTCCTTTGTATATATGGTTTATGCTTTATTAATGAACACGAAAATAAAAGTAGAAATAAAAATTTCAGAAAATATGAAATTGCTTGAGAAGCGCACATTCAGCAAGGTAAGTAAAAGCTGAAAATTAAAAAAATTGAAATTAAACAATATCTGGTTTTTAGACAGAACTAAGGTCATGACTTAAATTCAGTTTATTTAAAATTTATTATGCAGCAGGTTTTTGGTCTAGTTGTTATATGTTCGGTGAAAATCATGGCTTAAATTCAATTAAATAACTTGTAATTTGTAATATAAAAAGAAAAGGAATACGACGTGGGCAAAGCAATTGAAGTTTTCCCAATCAACTACTGCCAATAGAGCTGCAGCGGCAGTTGGGTCAGAGCAATTCTTTTTTACCCTTTTTTCCAACGAAAGGGCCTCATCGAGCAATTGAAAAGGATAACTAAATATTGCTTTCATTAATAATTTACCTCAGTTGTCCTATCTTAGTGCAAATTAAAAGGAGAAATTCTATATGAACGCTTATTTTATACGCACTTCTTACTTTTCTAGATGTTATTTTCTTTTCACACTTCATACGCAACAAAATCAATATATATTTTGTGTTGTTTCCGGTGTCGATTCCGGTCTAACATATTTGATGTTAAGTTTTTTTTAACTATTCGACTATGTGGCCCTTATAATATTGGCAAGAAATATACTCGTATTTTGAGTTTTAATTTATTACTTGATATTTTTTTTCTTGGTTGATTATTGAAAATTATTATTTTTTTTCAATTCGTTCCGCCAAGAAATATCTGACTAATTAAGTCATGTAGTTTGCTTTTACTTTTTTTCCAAGAGTACACTGCGTCACTGCAAAATAACTCTGCTTCAGTACTCGGGCGTTAATGTCATCAATTTTTTTCCACAAATAAAAAAATATATATATCTGCAAAACAGATAACCTCGAAACAAAAGAAAACTCCACAGACGTGAAAACAAAGCTTCTATATTGTTCCCACTTTTTTTTTCTCTGTTTTTCGCTGAAGTCATGGAGAAATGTCTAAAGACAATACAAACTGTGAGACTCAAATAATATGGTACATATGATAAGAAAACTAATATTGCACAAATGACAAGCCAATAAGTTATAAAATCTAGGCAACACCATATCATATCCAAATTACAACAAACATAGCCTACAGACCTTCTCTCTCAATAAAATAAAATTACAACAGAAACACATATGATATCATGCATGCATGCCCATATTAAACCATGATAGAACTAAATCCATACCGTAAACTTACAACTGAATATCTGATAGAAGAAACTCAAGGGAGATTCAAATCTAGTTGATTCGGAATTTCAATAGAGAAGGGACTGTTTGATTTTGCGACAAATTCACACATTGAATGAACCACAAGAAGTATTGATGCACAGGAGTTCATCGTTCACCGGACTCATGAATGCTTGGAAGGTATTTTTTGAAATTTCGGCCGAGAGATTGAAACGGAAATTGAAAGTGATCGACAAAACTGTGTCAACTCAACTCAATTCCGGCCCTCAACTTGTCCCTTTCTATTCGTCAACTCGAACGAAATAAAATTTCCAATTCTGATTTATAACTCATTTTTTTAGCTCCAAATCAAGTGTTTATAGAAATGAAATCCTGTGGCGCGCGACATATGGTGTAGCGCGCCATCTTAGCCGTCTGATCAAGATCCAATGAACAAGGGAGCTCCGTGCATGTAACCTAAATTGATAGACCCGTAAAAAATGAACCGTCCGATCAAGATCAGACGGCTCGTACGCGCGCTACAGCACGTGTCGCGCTACAGCGAATCCGGATTGAGTGTTTATATATCTTAAAAGGACCATATGAAGCAATGGGAAGTTGGGAACCCAAAACTGGGTCCCAAAACTGTTACACAAAGTACAAAATAACTATATATCCAATTATTGTCCCCAACTAATTAACTTCCAATTCAAAAAAAAAAAAAACTAATTAACCTAGTACACATACATATATGATATATGCGAATCAGCCAATCCGCCAATACTCAACCCTACATGCTTCAGCACTATAGAGTATAGAAGCACCAAAGCAGTAGTTTTAGGTATTGATTAATTGCCCACGAAAGAGACCATCCAAAGAATCAATCCCAGACAGAAAAGCACAAAACCCATAAAAGCCCTCTCGCTAACAATTGAAGACACCGGAACTATTTCACAGAAAACAATTGACGCTCCAGTGAAAATGAGGAACATACCCAAATTACGAAACTCGTTGCGGCCAATTCGGCTAAGATCGTGATAGAACCCATTCGTATCTTGTGCCGCCATGGCTCAGTACCAACGGCTTTTATTAATAATTGATTCTCTGTTTTGAACTATTGATTGGTTATTTTGGAAAGAGATGCAGGGAAGAAGAAAAAGAACCAATCAATTATTATTTTGAACTATTGCAATAGGATAATGTGTGAAAGTTTTTGCATGAATGTTTTAGATTTAAAATTTTATATGCAATTATTATTAATTTTAATATATTAGTCTGTATTTTTCGCAATTAATTAATATCTAGGTTTCTTCAAAACCAATCAACTAATTAAGCCCGGACAAAACGCATTTTTGAACGCCTTTTAACATTTTTTCACAAATTAAATCAAAATTAGGTTCGGTTTCATTGTCGAAAATATGTTTGTATAGTGATTGAAGACAAGCTATCCCAAACATGCAAAGAGAGACAAATGATACAGTGACACCGATATATAATAGGAATAATCTCGAATTTTCAAATGTTTGATGAAAGCTAATATTTTTAAAATTTAGACATGATTAATTACACGATATATAATAGGAATAAATATCAGGTGCTTGTAAATATGAAGATAGAAATCTTAACATATAATTAATTAATTAAAATTAATCTCGAATTATTGGTTATTAATATAAACAGCAAAACATGAATTTTTTAGAAGGGTAGATATATATTTCTAATTTCATGAGACGCCTGGAATTAATCTCGAGCGTTGGTCAATTTGGATTTCAAATGCTTTTGTCACAAATCCCCAAGCGCTTGTGATCAATTTATTGCAATATAATTATATCTTTTTCCCCATCCCCCACTAAAGAAGTTGAATGACTATTATTACCAAAAAACTATGGGGCTGTTTGGATTCCTGGAGAATTTGGGAAATTTTATCTTCTTAGCATAAATTTATTATAAACAATCCAAACTCTTCACAAATTTACACACTTCCTAATAAATTTATGTCTAAAAAAAAAAATTCCTAAGCGATCCAAACGACACCTATGTCAATACCTTTGCCGAATTGCGCTTTGGTTAATTGCGTGGAAATGGATAAATGTAGATGGTCCTGGCAAGGGGAACTATGTCTGGGCAATATATAGTTATGGTTTCCTAACCCAAAGGAAACTTCTCGGCAAGTGCTATACTGTCTCTCAGTCTCTGTCATCGGATAGAAAATTTCTAATTCTCGAAGTTTTAGAAGCAACAAAGATTGTCGTTGGGAAAACTTTTTAATTTTTTTCTAGTCTTAGTAATTTCAGGAGAGGATATAAAAGCGTCGTAATCAGCGGGAAAAAAAAAGGTGTCACAATTTTTTCTTTTTTTTTTGAGAAAGAAAGAAAAGGTGTCACACTTACCGAAAAATAATTTTCTGTGCAAGAAATTTTTTCCTAACTTTTTTAATTTTAGGAGAAATGGGGCTGTTGTCAGGGAAATTTATTTATTTTTTTCATTTTTTGTAATCGAAATTTGTGGAGAAAAAGATGTTGCAGCCAAACTTTGGGGAGGAAAAGATGTTGCAGTCAACGGGGGAAAAAAATAACAAAAAAAATTTTGTACTCCTCGAATTTTAGCTAGAACAACTGGTCAATTGTCCCAGTCGGGCAGCCGGCGAATAATTTATTCCTTTCTAGTCGTAGACTCGTAGTTTTTGGAAATCGTCGCGGTCAGCAAAAAAGAAACTTTTTGTCTTTTTTCTATCTTATTAAAAAAAAAAAACTTTCCGAAATTTTCTAATGATAGTGGCGACTGGCGAGTGGCGACAGCCCGACAGCGACATGAACACTCCTCCTATTATTTAAAAAAAAAGTTATTCAAAAAAATCGTGCAAAATTTTTTCTACCGTTCCCAATCCGGATCCGTGACGCACGACACGCGTGTAGTGCGGCTCACGAACCGTTTGATTTCGATCTGACGGTTAACTTTTTTCGGGTCTTACAATCCGGGTTAAAATAGGGACCATCCGATTTGAATCTGACGGCCTGTGAACCGCGCTACATGGGTGTCGCGCGCCACCTGATTTGAATTTCACTGTTCCAGACTTCTAGTTTGAAATGTAGAATACTAGGACGAGACGACGAGTAAGAATTTTAGAAATCCAAATCGTGTAGCGCGTCACAGGCCGTCCGATCACTATAAGAAACATGATTTTTACATAGATTTTTATTGTTAGACTTTTTTTTTTTATTTATGTTGGGCATTGATCTATTGCTAGATTTATTTTTTTATTGCTAGATTTAATTGATGTACTAAGTCTAGAATTTTTTTAGCAAGACACAATTTTCTATTAATATCTCTTTAAAAATCTAGTAATTTATTTTTGCTAGACTTTTCTAATCTTGTAATATCTAGTGTAGCAATTTAAAAAAGTCTAGCAATTTATTTTTGCTACATTAGATATTACAAGATTCGAAAAGTCTATAAAAAATAACTTGTTAGATTTTTAAGGAGCTATTGATAGAAAATTGAGTTTTGCTAAAAAAATTGCTAGATTTAATGCATCAAATAAATATAGCAATAGAACAATAATCAACATAAATAAAAAAAAATCTAGCTATGAAGTCTATGTAAAGGCCATCTTTTCTGTAGTGGATCCGATCTCAATAGATGAGGGAGTTCCGTACATGTAACAAATCGTAAGGTCCGAAAAAATTTAATCCGTCCAGATCTAATCAGACGATACGTGTGACGCGATACACGATGGGCGGGCTACCACAGGATTCGGATTGGAATTTTAGGAAAAAATACACAAAGAAGGAACGACAAAAGAGTTTTAGATGGGCCATTCCACCTGGTTCAAGTTTTCAAGGCGAAACTTTTTCAAAAAAAAAAAAAAAAAGTTTTCAAGGCGAATACTTTAAATCCCGGTCCCACTCGCCGACATTGAATATGCTAAAAAATATTATAAAATTATGTCCGGTATTTTGTGACGTAATTTTTGACGTAATCTCGGTGACGCAACAAGCAACAATCATCCACTCCAAAAGTGACGAAGATTATTTTGGTTTATTAAAAATTTAAAATCCATAGGAAATGTCAATAAAGTTAAAAAGAATTGACGATGTGGCTTTCAAATGATCAAATATTATATTTTTTTAAATTAATCTACTATTGGACTAAACGATTTTATATTCAATTTCTTTGATGAATGACTAAACTAAAGTTATGAAAACAATAGATTACAATCTACAAACTATGGCTCCGTTTGGATAGGTGTGGGAAGAAGAGAAGAAGGGAAGAAGTAAAAAGAGGTATTGGAAAGTGTGTAACTTTGTGAAGAGTTTGAATTGTTTATAATTTTTTTTCTTTTTCTTCTTCCTTCTTCTTCTTTTTTCTTCCAACGATCCAAACGCACCCTATAAAAATCAAGAGAATATAAAAGATGAAGCATGCAGGGTCTCAATTTTAAGAGACCTTACGGAGTTACGGTTAGAACTTATAAAAAATCGGTTATTATTCTGAAAGCAATAACACATACTAGCTACTACAATACTCCAATGATATTTCATCGATCTTGTTTTACATATATATATATACATAACCAGAAAAAAAAGACGGGAAAGAAACATACATTAATTGCAAGCACATATCCCGGCCCAAACTGATGTATCCATACGAAACACAAATTTATATGCAGATAAACACATTACAAAAATCATAGACTTAAACATATAACAATTCAAAGTATTCAACGAAGCAGCAGTTCAGGCAAACGCATTAGTTATGAAGGATAAGCAAAAGCAGCATGATTCCCAGAAGAAAGAAAGCAAAACCCATAAAAGCATTCTCAGTACCGGTAGTAGATGACCCTTGCGGAATCGCACACAAAACAATGGATGCTCCGTAGAAAACGAGGAGCAAACCCAAAGCTCGGAGTTGGTCCGCCATGGATTCCTGATGTCTTTAATATTAACTATTAAGGCTTGGATCGATGGGTTGAAGGAGGAACAAGTGTGATAAGAACCGAAAAGTGCTAGCTGGAGGAGAGAACAAATGTGATCAGTAACAATGAGGGCCGAAGGACACAATGTGAGAAAGTGCTGCAGAAGATCAAGTTATGGATCGAATGCGTGGCACAAAATATTAAAATAAAATTGGAAAGTTGTCATTACAAACTGTACAACTTGAGGGAAGTGTTAAAACATGAAGTATGGCAGTGTGTGCTGCCACAGGAGATCAGGAACATGGCATTCGGCCTGGTGTTCGGCTGGGGTCCAGCCGAATGGTACCCAGAATGGACGCGTATCTTGCAAGGAAGAAAGGTTCTAGGCGATCCAAAGATGGTAACTACTGCTGGCACGTCTAGGGATGTTATCCCTGTATGGGGTTGTGCTTTCCTTATGTAAAGATATGAAAATATAGAAAAAAGAGAAAGAAAACAGAAGGAAATAATGGAGAATAATTGGAAAGAGATGTGTGTCTCTATAGGATAGTTTCATATTTAATATTCTTTTTCTTCCTCTAACAATGTATCTCAGACATTAACAGAAAATAAAAAAAAAAAGAGTGTGCGTGTGTGTGGAGGACGTAGGCACCAAGTTGGTGCTGAACCTCATTAAATTCTCGTGTTCTCTTGTATCTAAATTGTGTGATTGTTGTACTGAGATCCTCGTGCTGACTAGCCCTAAGGGGCACGGTTCTTGTGCAGTTGCACTTGGATCGTGCCTCCTCGAACCTAAAATCTAACTTCCGCTGCATGGACGCTCGAATTCTTAACATGGTATCAGAGCGTGGTTCAGAGATGGGATGACAAAACGAAGGCGATGGAAGGCGAAGAACGACTCGAAGCTAGTGCAAGGCGGGTGTTTCTTCAACCAAAAAGGTGTATGGAGATAGACAACCGTTCGAGTGGCTTTCTACATCGACTTTAGAGCACGAGCAGCGACATAACTGTTGAAAATAGACTATTAGGCCGTGTGTACGGCCGTACAGGATCAAGAACAGGGTTATTGGCTGTGTGCGCGGCCAAACGGGACCAGAAAAGAGGCATTCGGCTGTGTGTTCGGCCGAACGGGAGCCAGAACGGTCACGTCCCTGGTGATTAATGGTGTTTCTGAGTCATATGAAGTTGTCACAAAGGTATCGCTTGGGTTGTGTGGCCTGTGAGCGGTGATTGGAGTCCAAATCTACCATAAAGAAGCAGATCTGTCTAGCCACAATAAAAATAAGGTATCTTATTTGTTTTTCTGGAAGATTGAATCAACAAGGTGATTAGATGTTGGTTGGTTGTGTGACCATGGTTTATCCAGAATAAAACTAGTTTGTTGTGGTTTGCTTAGAAAAGATCTTGTTGTATGGTTGATTGTATGGTTTGGGTATAGAAAGAATGTGACAATAAATGAAATGACCAAAGATAGAACATCAAAGTAACCCAAGTTGGGTCAGATTGAAGGCTCAGGTCGAGTCGATGAAGTAACCCTAGTTGGGTTTAAGTCTGTTCGGCTGTATGTTTGGCCGGATGGTAGGCCGAATTGTAGGCCAAATGATTTGTCTCATGTCAATTGATCAAAAGTATTGGTTGTGGCTCGAGTCGGGTCCAAATCGAAAACCTAGAACAGGTCAAATGGTCCATGATGGGTCTGTTCGGCCACGTGTTCGGCCGAATGGATGGCCGAATGGGTGCTAAAGTGGTCAGTTTCGAAGCAACGAACATGGTCCAAGTCGGGTCTAAGGATATGGCCTACACTGGGTCATGATGGAGGTCAAAATCTGGTCTAGTAAGAGGGCCTAAATCGGGACCAACAAGAGGACCCAAGTCGGGTCCAATAACACAAAAGGCAAGTTACATGTGTAACCAAATATCTCTCTCAGGGGGAGAGCAAAATTGAGAGAGATCTTTGATATCAATCAAGTTGTGGCCCATGACGGGTCAAGAAGAAAGGCCTAAGTTAGGTCTGAAAGGCTCTTCAAGTTGGGGAGTTGAATGTCTTCGAGTCGAGGGCATGTGAAGTCAAGGGTTCTAACCAATTATTGCAAGCTACCAAATATCCCTCTCAGGGGGAGAGTTGAAATGAGAGAAATATTTGGTGTTCAAGTTGGATATCAAGTGAATAAGCATGAGAGATCAATGGACGAGAGGCTCTAGTCATGTCATATGGTCCAGGTTGGGTCAAGTGGTCAAGGTGAGTCAAGACTTAGACCTTAATCCAAGTAATGAAGATATACTCAAGGAATACTCGGGTCGAGCACAAGTGTGCTCGAGTCGGGTGGATATCGTGTCATGCAATGAGCTCTATAAGATGGCCAAGAAGGTAACGATCAAGTCATGTGCGAGTCAAGCAAAGGATGCTCAAGTCTAACATGTGACAGGTCAAAGGATTCAAAACCATTAAAAGTAGAAGTTGAAGATATGATGCGATAGAAGAAGACTAAGAGTAATCTACTTGGAATAAGGTTAGTAAATAATATCTTTCATGTGTGATGATATGAATGGTGAAGGTGGCTTAAAGCAAAAGGGTTACTTGGCTTTAGTGCACGGGGCGTGCCAGAAGGGCACGGACCGGGCAAAATGATTTGTTGCAAGGCGCTAGAGTCTAGCACAAGATGTGTGACTCGTGCCAAGTGAAGAAATTGATCCATGTGGCGGTGTGTGCCGTCGTTGTGTGTGCAACTCATGGAATATGTGAAACAAAGAAATTGGTGGCATGTGTGTGCCAATGAAGACAAAAGGTGTGTGCCTTAGAAGACGGTGTGTACCGGTGTGCAGCACTCCATGCAAGTGAGACATGACAAGTCAGTACATGTCCACTTGAGGGGGAGTGTGAGAAAGTGCTGCAGAAGATCAAGTTATGGATCGAATGCGTGGCACAAAATATTAAAATAAAATTGGAAAGTTGTCATTACAAACTGTACAACTTGAGGGAAGTGTTAAAACATGAAGTATGGCAGTGTGTGCTGCCACAGGAGATCAGGAACATGGCATTCGGCCTGGTGTTCGGCTGGGGTCCAGCCGAATGGTACCCAGAATGGACGCGTATCTTGCAAGGAAGAAAGGTTCTAGGCGATCCAAAGATGGTAACTACTGCTGGCACGTCTAGGGATGTTATCCCTGTATGGGGTTGTGCTTTCCTTATGTAAAGATATGAAAATATAGAAAAAAGAGAAAGAAAACAGAAGGAAATAATGGAGAATAATTGGAAAGAGATGTGTGTCTCTATAGGATAGTTTCATATTTAATATTCTTCTTCTTCCTCTAACAATGTATCTCAGACATTAACAGAAAATAAAAAAAAAGAGTGTGCGTGTGTGTGGAGGACGTAGGCACCAAGTTGGTGCTGAACCTCATTAAATTCTCGTGTTCTCTTGTATCTAAATTGTGTGATTGTTGTACTGAGATCCTCGTGCTGACTAGCCCTAAGGGGCACGGTTCTTGTGCAGTTGCACTTGGATCGTGCCTCCTCGAACCTAAAATCTAACTTCCGCTGCATAGACGCTCGAATTCTTAACACACAACAACTGAACAAGTGAGGTAATAAGAATTAAGGCCCTATTTGGATAGTTAGGAATAAAGACTATTTTAGACTAAATAGTTATTCGGAACTAAGAAACCATCCAAACAGTTCAGAATTAAGGGCTTATTCTTAGTCAGACTAAGATTAGTTAATCCGACATTTTGTTAGAATAAGAGTTGAGAAACGGATTAATCCGCTTATTCTTAGTCAGACTGTCAACTGTGAACTGTCCATCCCTTCTTATGCATGTTATTGAATTAATATTTTATCTTGTAGTGCATGCCAGAAGAAGATTTTGTGTTCCACGGCCAGGTATCGTATGCTCAAGGGCTGCAATATAAGCGAAAAAAATTCAACAATTAAATGAAGGGTGCTGATTTTGTTTCCATTTCTTTATTTACAAAATATAGCTCAAGGGACTTGTAGAAAAAAATTAACAATTAATATTTCATTTGGAAATTACTTTGTAACCCCATATCAAAATAAGTATTGAAATTAATGACTCGGATTTTATTTAAAATACGTTGTTACAAACCTAGTCAAAATCAAGTGGATATACTAATAGATATGTGTTTTTGTAAAGATCACAAATACAGATTACGATGGTTGATCAGACAATGAACAACACAACCTTTCATTGAAGCAGCTATAATTTCATGATAATGGCATAGTGACAAGAGAACTTACAAATGTAATTCTAATTTAAAGAAACTCTACGAGGTTAATTTAGATGGAATTTGAGTTGAGTCTTTAAAACTCCGCATAAGTACGCATAAATTTGTTGAATGCAAAATTCGAGCCCAAAATAAACGTTTCCTGAATTTTTACAATTCAGCCCAATAAAAATGTTAAGGTCCGAAACCTAATAGTAGATTAATTTATGACTTCCATAACAGGCCCATTATACATGCCGACAGTTTCACCCGACCGTTCCATCACAATTCAGAAAAGGCACCATATTTTGAAAAACAGAGTATTTGAATCTCTAAAGCAGAGTATAGGAGAGGCAGTAGGACAACTCTTAGGGCTCACTCCAGAAGAGGAGAATCGCGTTGAAGGGAAGGGAGAGAAAGAATCTTCGCTTGCTCCAGGTTTGATTTCGCAGGTGAAATGGTGAATCAATGGGAACCGAAGGGAATATCTGAACTCTACGGAGAACTTTTGTCTCCTCCGATTTTGATGGTTAACCATGGGAAACGAAGAACGCTGTGTTTTCTTCTATTACCGTCCTTCAAATCTCATTCACATACAACAGATCCCACAAAGCAATTTTCCAGTATTAGTGTTAATTTTTCCGATCTCCTGGAGCAAGTGAAGTTCAATATATATAGTTCGCTACCTTCCCTTCTACTCCCTACGGACCCTTCCTCTTCCAGAATCTAACTTCATCTTTTTTTTTTTTAAGATAAATTGGGAATCAAGACTCCCAAATTATTTCTAAATTAATTAAATATCTATAAGAAAACTCTCGAGCCGAATTTTAAACCTACGATCTCTAACTTGAGATACATTTCTGTTTGCCGCTAGACCAAGAAATGTGGAGGTGAGCCTTAGCAACCAAGCTGAACGTTGTTGTTGTCTTGTCTTCTTAATTTTATCACAAGGAACTACAAAAAGAAGGATTGTTCTATGCCGTACAAAAGAAATGATCACAAAACAGTCTCAGGTCATTACTCATTAGTAAGCAGTTATTATATATGCAGTTATGCACCACTGCATCTTCTATTAACATGGCAAAAGAACAAATGGACATACACGCCTAAATTCATGGGTAATATTGTAATGCAAAATAATTGAACCTTGTAAACTAAGTACTCTTGAAAATCCATTCATGGCCCAAATGAAAATAACAAATATTAGCAAGCTAAAAATGATAAACAAACATCCTTCTCAAAATGCATGCTTATCGACTTAATCATACACTATGTTCTGAAGCTAGTGCATACGAATAAATGGAACACCCGGAATCACCAATACTGCATGCTTGAGCACCTCAATCAACAGAGTAACCGGTCGAGGGGTCCTGTTAACTGCAGTGGAGAACATAACAAGATCAGACCCTGAAATTAGAGCAGAAAATCCAGCAAATGCTAGTTGGTGGCTGAAGAGTTGCATCAAAAGCAATTGATGCACCAGCCAGCATTAGGAGAAAACCCAAATTACTGTACTCGCGATGGAGACGATTGGGGTTGTCACGGACCTGAGAGGCTCTGAATGAGAGAGGAAGGATGCGATCATGCGAGGCATTGAGGAGCTGGTGATGAAATAAGTTAGCGACATCGCCGAAGCGCGGCGGAGAGATGGGAGATACTCGTGTACGGTGCATGCAGAATAATCCTGACAGTGGGGCTCACATTTGTGGGTTAGGTTATCGTATTTGAAGGCTGCGATTTGAATAATTGATACAAAGATGGGTTGAATAAAAATATCGTATCGTAAATGATAAATCCAATGTTGCCTTAGGCTTCGATATTGATAATTTTCTTTTACAGCAATTTACTATTTAATTAGTTATGTGAATATTTTAGAATTGAAATTTTTTTACGAGTCAATGCCATATCTAACTTCTTTCAATTTCACAATTGACATTTATGACTCAATATAAGTTCCAAAATAATACTAGAATAATCAGATTTTATCGATGTATTGATTCACAACACACACCGAACTTGAACAAAAGCCTAGTACGACAGTTGTTGCTTAATCTCAGTATATATGTCATTTCTCCTAAAAGTTAATTGTAAGTGAAAAAAATTTAAAATTTAGACCATAATTAAGTTTGAAAATTTTAATCTTTTTTTATTCATTTCATATTAATATATATAATTATGAAAGTTGTTAAAATTTATTGCATTACAGAAGTTTTTTATATTAAAAAACGCAATCTCCGTTATTAAGAAAATTTATCGATCAAGCTCAGTGGCTTGACAATTGAAATTCATAATTTGGGCTGGCCCATAATTTTATAGCCCACCATTCTTTTTTCGGGTACTGTCATTTTATTTCCTAATTCCTACTCCTTTTCAACGAGTGACACTGATCAGTGATACATTGTACAACTCTCTTCATATCTACCTGTGACGTTGGACGACCTATCAATAATTTTCTTGAAGAGCTGCATTCAAATTTCCCGCTAGCAAAAGAAACAGTGGAAAGCCAGATAATAGGAAGATTGATAAGAAATATTTTATCTTCTACTAGTCTGTTTTTGAAGAAATTACGTTTGGAACTTGAGAGACGTCAACCTGGTTTACAAATCACAAAGATTTTAAATAATTTTATACGCATGAAGTAAAGAAAAATAACAAATACACTCCCAAACCGATTTTTATAACAAACCCAAACTGGAAGAGTAAAATAAACATACACAACAGCATAACCCCTTACCACAAACATATAGACATTCATAGGAGGCGGCAACCAAATTCCACATATATAGAAGGCGCCTTTATTGGTACATGCAAGAATAACACTAATGACTCGTATAATAGGGGAACAAGTACATACAGATCAGCCAAATATATGTCCATGACAAGAACTGCATGGTTCACAACCATGTTAATTTACCAATCAAACTATCAAAGAAGCTCCTTGATTCAGTCGAATGTATTAACGATGATGGATATGAAAATCAACATGATTCCCAGAAGGAAATGTGCAAAACCCATGAAAACATTCTCACCGGTAGACTGATGACCTTGCGAAATTGCATGAAAAATGATTGATGCTCCGGTGAAGATAAGGGACAAACCAAAAGCACGGAGCTCGTTGCAGATGACGTTAAGGTCGACATCACCCTCCCACACAAGTCTGTTGATGGCAAAGAAATGTATATCTGGATGGTCTGCCATAGATTTCTCGGACTGCGCTTTCTGATTTCGGAGAAAACTAATAAACTAGAGGGCAGGAGGAAGGGGAGAAGTGAAAAACGATATAATTGAAAGTTGGGTTCGAGAGGTGATGAGACGAGTGTATATATATACTAGGTTTTTGCCGACGTGTGGCGACGTACGAGTGACGTATATATATGTTGACGGGATGGCACATGGGAAGCGGGGAAGGTTCGCGGAAGGTTCCCTGTGGACCTGTGGTATTGGTAATTTCGTTTCCGGCATTAGAATTGGGCGGTCAAAGCCGAAGGAGTTGAAACTTGAAATAATCACATTTCTTGACAAGTTCAGTGATACTCTATTACAAATTTACAATCTTCTATATGCATCTAAATGACAATTGTAGGGCCCAGATCCTTTTTAGCTTTCCCGCTTTCGTTTGTTGCTACTAAATCCTTTCGTGGGTCCCAGATGCAGGACTGGTTCTGTACCAATTTTGTATCACTGATCAGCTGATCAAGTTCCAGATGCAGGATGATGTTGTAACAAGACCCCCAGCATCAAGTTCCATATTAGACGTAATCTAACATCTAACATATAAATCAAAATCCGTGGCGGTATTTTAAAGTTTAAACTGCGGTAAAAAAATAGGGTCAATTTTTTTACATTGTTATTTATATAAATTAAAAATAGTTTAAAAATTAAATATATTTAGAAGTCTAAGATAATTCATGTCTAATCTATAGTAAAAAAAAATAAAAATTATCTCCTCATACGACATACAATCTGAGCCATTTAATTTATCGTTGATCTATCAATATGAATATATGCTGGAAGTTTACCATTCTTGATTAAAAACCGTGATGTCATTGGAAATATATATTTCTTTATATATTGATAGATTTAACCATCAAAATTTATCAAATGACGGCGAAGCCGCCTCCCCCTCATCTAGTACTAATTACGATTTTTTAGATACTTTATCCAATTAGACGCTGTTTTACTTGTCCAGGCCTTTGGCATTCACTAATCTCTCATTCAAGAATCACATAAATTTTTGTGAACACTAAAAGTTAAAATCTACTTGGATGGCTTAAACAAAGAAACTACACTGTAACACCATCGGGACAAATGAGCAATCGACAATTATTAAAAATTAATATATTTCGATATGTATAAAACACATGAGATTACAAAAAGTGAAAGTTAATTGTAAATTGTTTCCATTCATCAAATGCCATTACATTTTCAACATTTTGAAAAATAAAAATTATAATTACTGTTAACGGAAGATAAAATATATTCAAATTATATAAATTATTATACGATTTATAAAGCTAACAATCTGTCTTTTTACTTTCTCCAGTAATAAAATTATTTTTGTCTTTCATTTATACTTCAAGTTTTCACGATAAAAAAAAAAGAGTAAATTTTGTCGGAGGTCACTAAACTTTAACATAATTCATTTTTGGTCACTCAACTTCCATTTGTCCATCTGCAACCATTAAACTTCGATATTGTCCGTTATTAGTCCCTCCGTCTCTATTTCATTTAACTCTGTCCGATTAATAACAGTTGGGTGTAAATTTTGGGATAGAAATCAAATCCTCTTCTTTCTCTTTATCCTCTCCTCTGAATCTCTCTCTCTCTCAAACTTTTTTCAACAAAATCCAACCCCTTCGTTCAACCAAACCCTAGAGCAGTCTCGATCTCAAGCTTGGTTACTAAAACGTAACCTCTCTCTCGGTTCTCATTCTGTGCCACTGTCGATCCATATCATGGAAGGTTCAAATGGCGACAAATTTCTGGTACGCTGCTATTGCGGTGAGGTCGCTGACTTGAAAACAGCGTGGAAACCTTCAAATCCTGGAAGGAGATTTTTTGGTTGTAGATTTTACGGGGTAAGTTCCAATTTGTCAATTTTGAACATAAATTTTTCAGATTAATAAATTTTCTTGTTCATTTTATAGTTATCAAGAGCGTGTTGATTCTTTAGATGGCATGATGATCCTGTTCCAGAACGATCAAAAGAAGTTATTAATGGACTTCTTAGACGATTAAATGATTATGAAAAGGAAAAGGAGACTAAGCAACCGAAGGGAAATCGTCTCATTTTCATTTTATTTATTTTACTAGTTTTATTGGTAATAGCATTATTTTTTGCTTTTACTGTTAGTGTGGCTTGTCTTCACGGTAAAAAATTAGTGTTACATTAGGCAGTAGTAGTAAGACATGAGGTAAAGAGTAGAGAAGAGAGTAGTAGTAAGATATGTAAGATATGAGGTGCTGTAAAAAAAAATGAATGTTATTTTTTTTCCAATTGGATGTTTTCATGTAATGCTAGTAGTAGCATATTGTTGAAATTTATGTTATTGTGCTATGCTATTCTGTCACTATTTTTTTCTTGATTTAATCACAAATGAGATATGCCATACCAATAAGTGGTACCAAGCAATGTTGTGGCATAATTATTTAGAGTGAAGCTGGTAAACAGTTAACTGGTACCAAGCGTTTCACATATCACATGGTATTCACAGATTTTACAACCTTATGACTTCAAGCATTTCTAATAAGTATACATAGCTGGTACCTTGTTTAAGCTAAACATCAAGGAACTGATAATCATATAGCTAAACAATAAACATAACTAGTAGTTGTACCAGAGAGAACAAGCATGCAATTACACAAGCAATAACGTGCTCCAGGAGCAAGAAATTGGCAGAAATTAAACAAAATGCACAATACAATTAGAACAAAATAGAAGAAGCACAGTACATTAATCCAAAAGTACAAGCACATTAATCCAAAAGTACAAGCAAAAGAACACATTACATTAATCCAAAAGTACAAGCACATTAATCCAAAAACACAAGCACAATATATTAATCTAAGTTGCTAACATAACAACACAGTACATCAAAGCATTGGTGTGTTGGAGGTACTGGGAGTCATAGTACTTCTTTTCCTGCTCACCTGCATGCCAGAAACTGATGTCAGTTTTTTGTCATAAAAAAAATAAAATTATATAAATAAGATGATCATAAAAATTGATAACCTTTAACTTCTTCCTAGCAGCTACTGATGGAGCAACATTCTGAGATGTTGGTGTAGGTTGTGTTGGTGTAAATTGTGCTGCCGGTGTAGGTTGTGTAGCATGCCATCTCTTGTTGTGGCCAACTTGGTGACAAACTGAACAGCTCACTTTTCTACCTTTTTTTGAAAGTTTTGTTCTGTTAGAATTATTTTCTAATTCCAAATTACTTCTCTTACGAGCCTTCTTTGGCCTGCCAGGTTTGGGAGGGGCAGCATGGGGTGGTAGTATTGGTGGCAGTGCACTTTTGTCCCACATGGCCTGTCCAGAAGTAGGATTTATTGCATAACTGTATATTTTGAGATTTGTTTCCACCTTATAGCAATTGTTGACATATTCCTCAGGCTTCAGTCCATTAACTCTCATGCTTGCACAAGCATGCTCACAAGGAATGCCTAAGATAATTAAGCAAATAAATATCAAATATTTTGTAGTCATTCACATGAAATAATACACAATTTAATTGATACTAGAAACCAATAAAGTAGCAATGATATACATACAAACCTGTTAAGTCCCATTTTCTACAATCACATGAAGATGTACTAATGTTCACCACAAATTGACCATGAAAACCAGTCACCTGATATTGAGATTCACCATTCCAGATAGCATTGTACTTGATTGACTCTTCTTTCCATTTATCTAGTTTTTTTTTAATCTTAGGACATATTATACCTTTGCACTTCCTCATCTCATCTCTTTTCACTTGAAATCTTCTCATCAGTCTTGTTCTTATCATCTCAAACATAGTTATAATAGGCTTATCCCTAGCATCAAGAATATACTTGTTGAAACATTCACAAAGGTTGTTCAACAACATGTCAGACTTAGATTTTGTACTAAAATGAGATTTAGCTAAACTTTCTATGTTCCATACATACAGTCCCACCATGATGTATGTCACATGTAAACGAACTCTCACTGGAACCTACAAGTTAAAATTAAAGCAATTGCTCAATTGAGACTTAATAAAATATTGGTATTTACTCAAGGTTACAATGCAATATGTGGGCTGCTATATCAAATGATACTTAATCAATTGTATAATTGTATGATTGAGTGATGCTATATTAAATGATTGAGAAATCAAAGTAATGAACCGGACAAAATTAGAGATGGTTCATGAACATAAAGCACTTCATTTTCTGTATGCACTTCATTTATGAACATAAAGCAACTAGTCTTTTCTCTCTTAGAACCTTTAATTTTTTTCTATGGACATACGAACTGTTGGTTGAAATAGCACTAGCTTTTTGTATACTAACTTTACAGTGCATATATCCAAGTACATATAATATTTTACCAATTTGGATTTTAGCTACGAAATAAACACAACCATAAAGTACTCTAAATGAAAAAGGTATTCAAGTTAGAATTAGAGATGCTATTATCTTCAATTAATTTGATCTTTACATCAAAATGCAATTAATTTTCACGACCTATGTCAGAACCTATTATCGATTTTTGAAAGATATTGTCTAAATTTCACTAATTGAAAAATTACAGCCCACATCACAAAAACACAAAGTTCCAAACTTGAAATTAAAAATAACAATTAAGCTACTTACCGTAAATTGGCTGCTTATTGGAGAGATTCCGGTATCGCATTTTGTCGAAGAGACGTTGAAAGTAGGGTTTATGGTCGGAGGAGGAGAGTGAGCGTTGAAGTTAGGGTTTAGTGTCGGAGGACTGTCGGAGGAAAGAAAGCGTTGAAGGTAGGGTTTAATAGAGTGAGTGCGAGAGAGCGAGAGAAGAGAGAGATAGATAGCATGCCAAAGTGGGAGGTATACGAAGGGAACTGCTAAGAATTTGGAAATGCAAATAATTTTGAGAGGGACGGAGAAGGTCTGTGGTATAAAGAAGGAGAAAGAAAATGATTTTGATTCCTATCCCAAAATTTACACCCAAATGTCATTAATCGAACGGAGTTAACTGAAATGGAGACGGAGGGACTGAAAACGGACAATATCGAAGTTTAATGGTTGCAGATGGACCAATGGAAGTTGAGTGACCAAAAATGGATAATGTGAAAGTTTAGTGACCTCCGAAAAAATTTACTCAAAAAAAAATAGATACAGTTTTTGCTATTTACAAAGAGTCTCTCTGACTTTGTTCAACCGGAGACGATTGAAACCAATATAATCACAACCCAGCAAAACGAAATGTTAGTATTATTGATCTCTATAGGTACAGTTTTCACTTGACAGCTGATTGTCAATATCGCGAAAAAAAGTATTAATAGAGAATTAGAGATTGCTTCCAAAAAAGAAAAAACAAAAAGTCTATAGAGTGAAGAGAATTGGGCCATAGTCTTGACAGGCTTTTATTTTTTGACTGCTATATAGAATTGCATCAAAGCCTCTGCCCTCTGTGCGGCGAATCGGCGATACCTCTTTTGAATTTTGATAAACAGAAAAAAAAAAAGCCCACTACAACCAGGCATTTAGTAAATATAAATACATAGATAATAAAGTAGCCTACTTACTAATCCCTTAAAATCACTTTTTCTGATAGGACAATCATTGTGATCGAACAATTGGACTTATCATATCTGATCAGGTTTTAATCTGAGCTGCTTAATATATTATATGAATCTAGTTTTTTATCTCACCTGAACTGTGTCTGACTCTTGGTAGAGAAAAACATCATCGTGAAAGCGACAGCAAATTCGTACTGATATCTGAAATTCAGTTTTTGGACATACATATTATGTAAATTCATTGTCATGAAAATAGATTTCAAGGAATGATCTGAACTTTTCGTATCTTTCAAAATTCCAACATCTTTGATAAAGGATCAAAGGGAAGAATAGGGATTCAACTTCATTCTGTTTCAGGAACTGTGAGTTGCCTACTCTGCTTGGGCAAGTACCTACTTTATATAACCCTGTTTCAGATGCATTCCCACAACAGTTTATACTATGGATGCGAGTCTTAAGTAAAATTGCTCACAATTAGAAGATTAAAAGAACGAAGACTATAATAGACACCAAGAAAATGGAATAAAAGAACAGCCTCTCATATCAACAACCAATAAACTAGCAAGAATCAAGTTCAATCGGTTAACATACATAATTATTAATTACCCATAAGCGTGAATACGAAACAACCAGGTAGACATCATCAACACAGCATGCCTCAGCACAGCAATCACCAAAGCAGCGGTTCGAGGAAACCTATAAACAACAGGAGCAAACAAAACCAGCATAATGCCCAACATTAAAATCAAATACGCCATGGAGACATTCTCATCATTAGTTGGTGGCAGTAGTATCGCACGGAAAACAACCGATGCCCCAGAGAACATAAGGACTAAACCGAAATCGTGGAACTCGTGCCGGAGCCGGTTGAGATCGACATCCTCCCTAGCAATTTGGTTGTGGTCCCAAAAGGCAATATTACCTGCAGCAGCCATGTCTTGGTATGAGAAAATAATCTTTTAAATATAAAGTTGAACAATAAACATTTCAGAGGAGAAAATATGGGAAATATTTGTGGCCTTTTGAAAGGGCCGGAGTAAGAAGAAGAAGAAGAGGCATAGAAGGTGTCTGTACGGGCCCAATTGGATTTATATATATTGGTTATTGTGGAAATTGCATTGCTGGAGATTTGAGAAGCTAACATGCAGCTTCCTTAGTCAACCAAAACGAGTAAGCAAACGAGTAAGCTACGAGACTGTAAACAATAGCTTGTTTCTACCTAAGTTCGTACCATGATAATGCATCTTAGTTTAGCACAAATCTGTTACGAGGAATATTTTAACGAAATTGATTGCCAATTTGTAATCAAGATCCTGCTCTGCACAAATCATAGACAATTATAAATAATTTTAATGACGCCAGCCACCAGGAAAAGTCCCAGTAGGCCATAATCTGTTGGGCCTTGCTTGAAGGTTGAAGCCCAACTCTTGCACGACAAGACCCCACATTTTGGAAGCAACTTTCCTTTTAGATAAAAACTTTGCTCTATAATCAACACTCTTTGGGCTGTCAAAGCTTCAAAAAAAAAAAAATTACACTCTTTTAAATGGAAAAATACTAGGAGCGGCTCACAAGAATGGTTCTTTTTTTTTTTTTGGCATTATCTCTTCAGAATGATTCATTTTTTTATATATATTTTTTATTAGACTATAATTTAGTTTCAAATTTGTGTGCAATTTTAGAAAGTTTGTCAGCTCCATTTTAATTACTTACATGATGATTATGATTTCTGGTACATTTCGACTATAATTTGAGAAGTATTTACTATATTCAAACGTTGACTTTTGACCAGTAATCATCTTCGACTAGCGTTGAGTGCAGATAAGCGACTGATTTTTTTCGGCCATGATCAACGAATTTCATATTTAATCACATTTATTTTTTCTAGTAAAAGAATTATCCCAATTTTACAATTTGCAGAACTGGTAACGAGTTTTTCAAAGAAATTTATAGATTTTTTTTAAAAAAAATCTGTCATGTATGAATTTTTTGTTAAATTTACGAAACTAACAGTGCAAAAATCAATAATTGTTCCATCTCTGCAAATTAAATGGGCTCATGTTAGAACATAAATTGCCAAATGCCAATTACGACAAGAAGAAAGCTACATCGTTTGTAATATTATCATGTAATGATGTAATATGTTAGGTCACATCCCTCAGTTTGTCATGAATTAAAAAATCACAATACGTACTGTAGAAATAGCCACGATCAATGAACTGGATGAATCCAATGAAGACAAAATGGAGATGTAGAGTAGCGTAGTTAGAATGGGTGAGTGGCAGTTAGTGTAATTAATGAGAACAAAAACTGTTAGTTCAGAATATATATATTGTAAGAGACTGAGGATTATGTAAGAAAATACAATTCATTCAATAGAATTAAGATTTCCTTCATGGTATCAGAGACCTAAAAGAGCAAACGCTCGTCTTCTTCTTCATATCTTTCTCTTCTTTTCTCTTTGATTCAAGAAAACCAAAGACATTCCTTTACAATGTCTGATTCAACCCTCATTACTCCTAATCTATCCTCTCGATCCGACAATCCTGTACAATTCAATCATCAAATCAATACAATTCTCAACTCTGAGAATTATCTCATCTGGAGATCCCAAATCATACATGTTCTCAAAGGTCATGGTCTAGTTGGGTTCATTGATGAGTCAAAGTTGCCTCCCGATGTGGTTCTTGCTGGTGACAATGGCGCTACAACACCAAATCCCGCATTTGATCTCTGGATGAGGCAAGATCAACTGATTCTTGCGTGGATCTTCAATTCTTTGTCTTTCCCAATTCTTGTACAAGTTGTCAACTGCACCACTGCTGCTCAACTATGGGCCTCTCTGCATTTGATCTACAATTCTCAATCTATGGCGAAAATCCTTGAACTTAGACTCAAATTGCAGACGATTCGCAAAGGGGCTGACACCTGTGCTCAATTTCTGCAAAAGATTCAGGCCCTTGCAGATCGACTTCGTAGTGTTGGTGCTGATGTGTCGGATCAAGATCTTGTGATGTACACCTTGCAAGGTTTGGGTCCAGAATTTGATGGCTTTGTGACTGCCTACTCCATGCGACTAGGCTATACCTCCATGCCTGAGCTTCACAGCTTGCTCCTAGCTCATGAAGCTCGTCTTCTTCACACTCATCAAATTGCTTCACTTCCTCCAGCTGCTCATCTCATGATGCATCAAGACCCCAATAACTTGGGCTCTACATCTGGCCCAGTGGATAATGATGGCCCACATCAAGCCTTTGCAACACAATTTCCTGCAAAATCCAACTTCTCAACAAATCAAGGCCGCTACAATTCAAATTCAAATAGAGGAAGGAATAATTCACGCGGTAGAGGAAGGGGTCGCAACAATGCACCCAGAGAAGATGTTACATGTCAAATTTGTAACAAATGGGGTCATCCAGCACTCAAATGTCACAACAGATTCAATTTTGCCTTCACTCCTTCCTCTCACACTTCTCCTCAAGCATTGATTGCAGAACCATCAAATCCTATACCCCTCAATCAACCTTCTCCTGCTTGGTTTCTTGATTCTGGTGCCTCAACACATGTAACACCAGATATCAACAACTTGTCTTCTCATCAACCATATCAAGGTGCTGATAGGGTTCACATTGGCAATGGCTCAGGTTTGTTCATTTCTCACACTGGTTTTGCAATTTTAAATACATCATACACCCCTCTCCAACTGAATAATGTTTTGGGTGTTCCACAAATGACAAAAAATCTTCTTAGTGTTTCACAATTGACTAGAGACAATTCTGTTACCATTGAATTTACACAGAATTGTTGTTTTGTGAAGGATCAGACCACTCAGCAGATACTGCTGCATGGCTTTCTATGTAATGGCTTATACTCTCTTCAAAAACCTTCCCATCAAGTGTTCCAAGCCTCTCATTGTTCACCTGATCTTTGGCATTCCAGATTGGCGCATTGCTCTACCTCTATAGTTCGGGCTTTGAGTAGAAGCAATAGAATTTCTATGTCTCGTTCTGTTTTTTCTTTTTGCTCCAATTGTAATAAATCCAAGGCTCATAAATTGCCTTTCTCTTCTTCTCTTTCTATTGCAACTAAACCCCTTCAGATTGTTCATACTGACTTGTGGGGTCCCTCACCTGTAATATCACATTGTGGCAATAAATATTATCTTCTTTTTACTGATCAATTCTCCAGATTCAGTTGGGTGTATTGTTGTAATTGCAAATCAGATGTGCCTCAGTTATTTGCTAAATTTAAACAAAAAGTTGAAACCTTACTGTCTCACAAAATTCAGACAGTGCAGTGTGATGGAGGGTCTGAATTTAAACCCTTACAAACTCAATTTTCTGAAATCACTTTTCACATTTCTTGCCCCTATACACCTGAGCAAAATGGGTTAGTAGAGAGGAAACATCGACATGTAGTTGAACTTGGCCTGGCTACAATGTATCAAGCATCCATTTCTCTACAGTATTGGGATATAGTTTTTGAGAGCACCCTGTTTGTTATCAATAGGTTACCTACATCCCCTAACAACATGATCTCACCTTTTGAAAAACTGTTCAATCAACCACCTAATTACCAGTTTTTACATGTTATGGGATGTGAATTCTTTCCTTTACTTAGACCCTATAACCAACACAAGCTGCAGCCAAGAGCTGAATCATGTGTATTTATGGGTTATTCTGCTCTACACAAGGGGTATAAATGTCTTCATCTACCTAGTCAGAGAATTTACATCTCTAGGCATGTTACCTTTAATGAACAATGTTTTCCCTTTTCCACTTTTACCCCTACTACCTCTGAGCAAGTTCAATCTTGTTTTCCAAACACACTTACTGTACTCAACCTACCTGAGGAGCACCAACAGCATACTACAATTTGCAGTCCTTCTCCACCTGGACCAACTGATGGTCCTCAATCTGACACTGTTCCTCTACCTTCATCTTCACATACTGATCCACCTCCACCTCCACCTCCCTCTCACCCTATGGTCACCAGATCCAAAACCAATACATTGAAACCAAAAACTTATCCTCATCATCAACTGTATACTGCTACCAATCATCCTATTGCTCTCAATCCTCCTGAGCCAGATCCCACCTGTTATACAAAAGCTATCAAAATACCTCATTGGCGTCAGGCTATGGCTATTGAATTAGATGCTCTTGCTAACAATAGTACTTGGCACTTGGTTCCTCCTCCTTTAGCTGCCAATGTGGTGGGCTGTAAATGGATTTTTAAAACAAAGAGAAAGGCTGATGGTACTCTAGAGAGATATAAAGCACGTTTGGTGGCCAAAGGTTATACCCAAGAGGAGGGACTGGACTATTTTGAGACTTTTAGTCCAGTAGTTAAACCAACTACAGTCAGAGTTGTATTAACTATAGCTCTTTCTCAAGGCTGGAATCTATACCAGCTTGATGTTAATAATGCATTCCTTCATGGAGATTTACAAGAGACTATTTATATGCAACAACCTCCAGAATTTGCAGATCCCCTATACCCTAATCATGTGTGTTTATTAAAGAAGGCTCTTTATGGACTTAAGCAAGCTCCAAGGGCCTGGTTTCATAAACTTAAGAAATTTCTTATTGAGCAACAGTTCTCCTGTTCTCAGTCTGACACATCCCTATTTGTATTTCATCAACAAAGTTGTGTTATATATGTTCTAGTTTATGTGGATGATATCATCATCACAGGCAATAATGCTAAAGCCATTGCTTCCTTCATTCAGACACTTCAAGCCACTTTCTCTGTTAAAGATTTGGGACCACTACATTATTTTCTGGGAATTGAAGTTACACCATCTTCAGATTCAATCATACTGACTCAATCTCAGTACATTTTGAAGATCTTGGAAGAAACAAAAATGGTGGCTGCCAAACCTTGTAAAACTCCAATGCAAACAGGCCTTCAACTATCCAAATATTCAGGGGTTAAATTGACTGATCCTCAACCCTACAGGAAGACAATTGGTGCCTTACAGTATGCCACAGTCACCAGACCTGATATCTCCTTTTCTGTAAATAAACTGTCCCAGTTTATGTCAGAGCCTACAGATGTGCATTGGGCAGCTGTCAAAAGGGTTCTTAGGTATTTAAAAGGGACAATTAACCATGGTTTGCTTCTCCAAAGGACCACTGATATTACTATCCAAGCATTCACAGATGCAGATTGGGCTGGATGTCCAGATGATAGGAAATCTACTACTGGTTATGCAGTTTTTCTGGGCAAAACCCTGGTTTCCTGGTCCAGCAAGAAACAAGCTACAGTCGCTAGATCATCCACTGAAGCTGAGTATAGAGCCATGGCTATGGCTACTACTGAAGTTATTTGGCTTCAATCTCTTCTCTCTGAACTTCATGTACAGCCTGTCTCTCCACCTATTTTATGGTGTGACAATTTAGGAGCCACGTTTCTTGCAGCTAATCCAGTCTTCCATGCTCGAACAAAGCATATTGAGCTGGATTTTCATTTTGTCAGAGAACAACTTGCTACTAAGAAACTATCTGTCAGATTCATCTGTTCAGCTGATCAGTTGGGGGACATCTTTACCAAAGCTTTATCTGCTGCTAGATTTCAGTTGTTGTGCAACAAGCTCACTTTGATTTGTTATCCGTTACGCTTGAGGGGGGCTGTAGAAATAGCCACGATCAATGAACTGGATGAATTCAGTGAAGACAAAATGGAGATGTAGAGTAGCGTAGTTAGAATGGGTGAGTGACAGTTAGTGTAATTAATGAGAACAAAGACTGTTAGTTCAGAATATATATATTGTAAGAGACTGAGGATTATGTAAGAAAATACAATTCATTCAATAGAATTAAGATTTCCTTCACGTACTCTCATGATTGCAATGAATTAAAAATATTCAGATTGAAGAATTTGTGTCCGTTTGAAACAAGAGATATACGGCTCCACCCAAGAAGTTGAGGGGTGACGTAGCCACACGTAGGTGAAGTGACGTCTTTAATACAGAGCGTCGAGAAATTCCTTAAAAAGCAAGGGATTTGTATTTGTATACTCCGGCGAATAAAATGGAAGAAGTATTAAATATTGAGCAGCGAGCCAGCGACATTCCTTGGCGATTGTTTTTTTTTTTTTTTTAGAATTTTTGCGTACTTCAAATTAGTTAATGATTTTATTCATAAGCAACTCAACCTAATTATTTAGGGACATTTTAAAAGTTCAACCATGAGTTAATAAGAATTAATCTTTCAAAATTTTGAATTTTTATAAAAATGAATCTTTATAAAAATGAATAAAAATCAATTGAACCTCATCATAAATTTTTCAAAATTTATATTTGAATATGAAATGTAAATTTACTAAAAAAAAAAGAAGTATACCTATAAAAATCTATCCTACGTCTAACTAATTGTGTAAAAAATAGCGGATTTGCTTTTGATGCCTCAAGAGAATCTACTCTTGTCAAGTTGCCAAAATGCAAACAGTGAAACAGTCACTTCAAGTTGTTCCTTTTATCCACAGTTCCACGTTACTTGTACCTCTCCAACGCTATATATAATTATAATACTCTTATCCTTGTTATCACCATATCAAGTCCATATGTCTGTCCAAACATTTTAACTTGGTGTTGCAAACAAATTTTGTAAAAAGCGATTTTCGTGCAAATGTCGTATCTCTATCATATCTCATATGTGTGCAGCGAATGCATTGTATTTATCTCGAAAAAAATGCATTGTATTTGATTTGGTATATTGTTTAATTTGAATATCGGGTTAACCGCTTGTCCCTTATTTTTGGACCCCAACCTCGCTAACCCATTAAAGCGTACCATACAAGAACATGAAAACAGAGAAGGGCATGCTCTAACTAAGTATTATATTGCCAATTTGCCATGAAAAGAAAACATATAAATTTTACATATAGAATATTATAATCAAAAGGAGAAATATACAAACCTTGTTAGATTACAACTTATAATACTCAAAAGGACCAAGCAAAATAACTTCTCTATCTCTCCCTTTTATTATGGAATTATAGGAAAAAAGGAGAAAAATGCAGACAGGGGAAATAGGAAAATACCAAATTCTATCTATACTGCATGCCTTTATATCCGACCCGAACTCCATTACCTCACTCACGAGCGAGGAAGAACCTACGAACTGCTCCCACCACCAAAGCCGCCACCTTCGATGCTGCTGGTGATCGGCGGAGTAGAAAAGCTTGCAGAAGCCACAAGACTGCTCCAAGTATAAACAGAAAGAACCCCACAAATGTGTGCACCGGAGAAGCCGACGGCATCCCGATGCGGAACACCATAATTGAAGCACCGGAAAACATGAGGAAGAGCACACAGTCACGCACGGAGGATTCAAAGCGGTTCAGCTGTTGGTGCTCCATCGCTAGCTCTAGCACCTGCCCCTCCCTGTAGCGGATGCCTTCATTCGCCATTTTCTCCAACTCTGTTGCTGCTTCACTCTCTGTTTCTGTCTCTATATAATAATTTGATTTGATTAATATGCTTTGTTGTGGATAAAAAGTATGGTTTTTCATGTAATGCAGATCGGATGGGAGACGAAAGGGTCCCAGTCCCAGCTAGCGTACCTGCCATTTGTCAGTCAAATATTGATCGTCGGATCTTTGTTTCAAGAAACTATAATTTTTTTATGAAACAAATCATTGTCTTCAGCCCACTTGGTAAGAGCTGCCGTATATGATTTGCTACACACATGACAGGAGTTTCTCCTGTAAGAGAAAAAAAACCAGGACTACCTCACAGCGTACCACCGCCCACCGGTTCTAAATTATAAATAGCCTGCAATTGCATCTACAAAATTTATATGCACTTATGTAATTTATGTTTTTTGGATCAGCTAAATTAACCATGTCAGCAATTTGACAGACATCTAATTGTAGAATTGTAGGGTTGGAGAATTGTAATTTTGCGCCGTCAATATAATAGGAAAAGATTTGCCAAATAAGTTGCAACTTCCAAGCCAGTTGATGTCACAAGGGCTTAACGGTTTATTTTCCCAAAAAATTTCCAAGCCAAGGTTTCACTTTCACACCTGGGCTGTGCCGTCTCTCTCCATGAGAGAGTTGAACTGGATGGCAATTACGAGAGTAACGGTTTCAGAATTTAAGTTATTATGACACTATATATGAATTAGATTTAATATAAAAACAATATTATAATTGTTGAAAGTTCAAACAGATGTTTTTGGTATTAACAATGAAAAACACAAATTGGTATTTTGTACCTCAAAGTAATTTAATTTCTTTAACAAGACCGTTCAATGGTAGAAAACTGGAGAGGTTGCAGCAAGAGACAGTTTTCTAGAAACCATATGAAAGCACTACCTCATCAGGGTTACATTTGCAATCAATCTGATATTTCTTTTTATCCACCCAGCAACCAGGTTCATTCAATTCTTTACACTCTTGTAGATTCCACTTCCAGTCATCTTGATGATTAAGATTTCTCCTTTGACGTCGTCTTTGATATTGAACTATTGAAGGCACTTTTGAAGTTCAGCTTAGCTCATAAATTTGATTATCTTATAGTATGAACGGAACACCGGATTCCACATAGTCCAAGCATGTAGACTGTTAACTTTAATTGAGGATTCAAGTCCAACATTTCACATCCGCTGTTATAATATTTTTTATTGACTATTAATTTAAAAAAAAATTTGTTCAACTAAAAGATAAATGGAGATAAATTTTTTAACAAACTAATATAACCTATTAAAATTTTTAATCAATTTAAGATTCCAATTTTAGAAATTGATTGATCCAGCATATTTTTTTTTTGGAAGATAAATTGGAGTTCAATCCTCCCAACTTAATTTTAAATTAAATGTTTACACATCGACCTTTCACTTAAAATGCATTGCTCTTTGTCACTAAACTTAGGATTGGTTCTAAGTTGATCCAGCGTTTAAACGTTGTTAAATCACAACCATTAAAAATGTTAAATTATTGGACAGACAGAAACTTTCAAACTAATTCAGTTTGACACAATTGCTATTTATAACATTAAACAACAAATATATAATTATACATTTTTCGTACAATATATAGTACCTTTAGCCCATGGCAACCAGTCGGATTCAAATAATCTTCAACCTAAAGCACCATTTGTTATCGATCGAGTGAAAACATGGACGCATGGTTCTCCGCAACTGTTTACGATCAAATTAAAAATGTTTATTTTAATGGATAATTTGAATTAATTATAATGTTCTAATTTAAAATTGAGAAAAGAGTTTATCACAATTATAAAAGTAGATTATTCAAACACAATTTTTTTAGCAAAACCTCCAATATCAGACCCGACTAGATAGTGCTTTTGGAGAAAGCAGGAAGATTTCAGATTAAATTTGCAAATTAAAATCTGAAATTTTAATAAAATTATTTTGGAACATATACTGTATGATTTTTCGTCAAATTGACAATATATTTATTTGTAGTTAGATTTTAAATTTTAATTATGGAGAACGAATTTTAATACGGAATTTGACAGATTTAGTACAAATTTACTAAAAGGTTACTTCTAATACAATTAACGCGCAGTTTTTTTAATATTTAAATGTTCAAACTATATATAACATACAAATTTAATATAGATCGATTTATACAAATACGAATCGGACTCTTACGTACACCGTGGAATCTAACCCTAGTAAGAGTGTAACTGTTGAAGGGTAATGTGAGATGTGTGAGGTTTCACCAAAACAGTCGCGAATGATAAACATTAATTGTTGAGCAGGAATATTGAATTAATTGTATCACAAAAAAACATTCAAAAATTAAATTGCGTCCAAAAATATTTGCAATTAGCTAGTCTATATCTCAAATTCTGAATGCACATATATAAAATTTGATGTGCAAATTAAGCTGTTACTATGTTCGTGGACTTGAATTATGTAACTATTCGATGCAGAATATGCGCCTACAGAAGTTGTAACCCAGAAGAAGTGTTAAACTATCAAATCATACCATACAATAACGGAAAAGAACATAAAAGGGCCAGTTACATTGCCAGAATCAAAGTTACCATTACATTGCCATCAAAAGAACATAAAATCATACCATCAAATCATGCCATTACATTGCCAGGATCAAAGATAACATAAAACTTTTACATATTGCATAAGAAAAACTTTACAAACATTGCTAAATTACAAAATAATATTCAAACTTACCAAGTAAATAACTTTTCTCTTTCAATTAAGGTAATAAGGAAAAAGTGAAAGATGAAACAGGGGAAACAGGGGAGCCAAATACAGGGGAATGAAAAAAAGGAGAAAAAAAAGATGAAGAAGAGGAGAGCATATATATAATTTGTCAATTTGAGTAATCTCCCATATAAGCCCAATGCATCCAATTCAGACCTCTATAATTACCTCAATTGCGAGCGAGGAACAACCTGTGAACGGTTCCCACCACCCAAGTTGCCACCATCATGGCTTTTGGTGATCGACGGAGTAAAGCTTGCAGAAGCCACAATATTGTTCCAAGTATAAGCAGGAGAAACCCCACAAATATGTGTGCCTGAGAAGCTGCCGGTACTCCGATGCCGAACACCATAATCGAAATGCCTGAAGATATCAAGAAGAATGTACAGTGGAGCACCGAAGATTCGAGGTGATTCAGCTCATAGTGCTCCATCTCCAGCTCTCCCGGCTCCCCCTCCACGTAGTGGATACCTTCATTCGCCATTTTCTCTACTCTGTGGCTGCTTCACTCTGTTTCTCTGTTTCTCCTCTTTATATTTGGGTTGAGGTGCTAGCTAGGCGAGAGTTTGTACAGGATTGCAGATTGGAACGCACATAGCCTTTCATTGGTCAAACGTCGGGTTCTCTGTTTTACGAAAGCAACTATTGTTTGTGTAGCGAATGATTATCTGCAGTTTCACGTCGTAAAAGTTAAGTCGAACCCGCCGTATCTACAACTTAAGTTATGACAAGTATTCGCTGCACACAGTAGTGTACCTGTATCCTGTATGCACCACATAAGACAGATGGAATTAGTTTTGCTGCAAATCTGCAATTGCTTTGGTTCTTGGCAAAAGTTTAACCAATTCAACATTGTGACAGACATTCGCTGCAATTAATTTATTGTTTTACGATGAAATGAATGAAAGGGAACCAGACTGAAGGACGAAGGTAGCATGTTTAATTTAAAAAAAAAAACAAAAAACGAGAAGGATATAGGTTGATGTGACTTATGACAAGAGTAGCTTCTCTTAAAACGTCTAAGCATTATTGGAAATAAATAAAATCTCAAATGGAAATCCGATGGAAGGAAATATTACAAGCCCTCCTGTTTGAAAAAACACTGCAAATCTCATGTGTAAACAAGTTTGGAAAGTTTTGTTTTCAAGCATGAAAAGCAAGAGGTCAGAAGATGTTCCCACAACATACACACCATTTATCAAAATTATTTCATTTAATATGTTGATCATCAAGCTTTATTTTTAACATAAAATTATATCGCTCATCTATCAAAAAATTCCGGAAGGATGTTGTACCTTAATCATTAATCAAACGGATTTTAAAACTGCATCAAGTTTATTATACGGTTCATCTACATGAAGTATGTTCATCAGTAATTTAATCATTTACCTTCAATTTATCAGAGGACTGTATATATTCTTTCTTTTTTAATATAGAGTTCGGAAGTATTGCAGAGTTGTTGTTTTTAACTAATCATAGTTACAGAAAATAACATGGTGTATTATGATACATAGATCTAATTGTCCACCATGAGCTTATCAATCAAATATATTTAAAAATAATAACTTTTAAGTTAGTAGATTTAAACTACATATTTCAATTAGCAAACAAAATTTTATAATTTTTAGATAATTGCAAACGAATAGTAAAAAATTCTGAATGTTTTGACAGAGAAGGAAATTAGTTTTATTATTTACAAGAAAACTACCAGTTTGAAAAACAGTTTGAGGGCTCCACCCAAAAATGAAAATGGGTACATCCCAACAATTTCGTCTCTTAAGGTGCTGTTTGGATTTCCCAAGAAATTTGAAAAATTTTATCTTCCTACCATAAATTTATTATAAACAATCTAAACTCTTCACAAAATTACACACTTTCCAATAAATTTATTTCTAAGAATTACAACTTTCTCAAATTCTCTAAATTCCTAAGCGATCCAAACGGCCCCTTAGTTCTTCACTTATTTTCCCATTTGAGTATCCTTCCAAATAATCCTGGTAATATTTTGTGGTTCTAAGAATCGTAAAAAGAAAAACAAATTAGCGGTCTCGATATATACTTGCCGGATGCTTTCAATTCTTCAAAGAGACCGTTCAATTTTGTATAGAAACTTGAGGGGTACGAGTACAAAATACTGTTGTAGATTTGAGGATAATCTTTGTTTGACCCCGGTACATGGTATGTGCATGGGACCACTGATGCATACGTAGCTAACGTTAAAAAAAAAATTGAGAGCGACTGTCGACCGATGTATTTTGGTTAGGAAGGATTGCTGTATTAAAAATAATTGAATACTTATACTGTGTTAATTCTTAGTTTTTAAATGAAGCAAACTTTGCGGTTGTGGCATAGATATGTCAAATATTGTATTTGTCCGCGTTATTTATGTTGATAAAGTGAAGTCCCCTTGTATGCTAGAATTTTTCATAAGAATAAACCAGCTAGTATTAAATGTGCAATTCAACCAATAAATCAGATGTTTCAGGAAATATTTGGGAAAGAACAGCATATATGTGCGAGGTAAATTATCCAAATTATTTGGGGGCAGTCGGGCAGAAGAAGCCAACTGGCCAAGCACTAATCCTTTCATAGGAATTAATTGCATCCATAACTTTGCAATTGGTCAGTCCAGTTTTTCTTCGGAATTGAAATTCTGGATGCACTTACAAATTTTGAAGTGCAAATCAAACTGTTACTGTTTCTTGAACTTGCATGTAACTGGAGAATGGAGATATATGTAGGGATGAAAACGGATCGGATACGGAACGGATGTTGGTCTTTCCATATCCGCATCCATATTTTTTTCAGATACGGATACGAATACGAATGCGTTCGGATACGGATACGGTTCGGATATTAAATGGATACGGATATGGTTCGGATGTTTTCAGATACGGAGTCGAATACAAATATATTTTGTCGGATACGGATAACATTTTAATTTTTTTTATATATTTACAATAGCAGTTTCTCTAAATATAATGATATTCAATATACTCAGTGTTTATATTAGTATTTCGTCAAGATCAGTTGTAGTACATGCGGTATCTACTATTTTTTCATAGTTAGAGCCAAATGAGTATTTCTTTAAAATATGAAAGTTAATTTTAATAACATTGCCTTCAATTACAATGTATAGCTGTATAAGTGAACTTCTTTAAAATCAAAGTAAGCAAATTTATTTGTTGGTTTCAAGCTTTTAAAAAACGCCGTTTAAACGCCGTTTTTTCCGAAATAACGGTATTTTGTAGCCAACCGCACGAACGTCACAGAAAAAATGATAAAATAACGTAACGCGTCATTTACGTTTTTTCGCTGAAAAAACGTTAAAAAGATGCGTTTTTTCGCTGAAAAAACGTGTACAATATCAAAAGACATAACGTGTATTGAGAGCATAGTGTATTTGGTACATATCGTAAATAAAATGCTTAGAAATGTTCAATATTGTGTACCATTGCCTCTCTAAGTACAATATTGTATACCAATCGTCCATAAAAATGTAATAATGTACACAAAAATACATATGAGTTTGACATAAATGTTCGCACATATACATCGTTTTTTCGCCGTTTTTTCACCGAAAAAACGCCGCACCGTTAAATCAACTCCGGACCGTCATACCGAAAAAAACGTATTTTAAAAGCTTGGTTGGTTTTCAACTTTTAACACACAAATAAAAGATTTAGAGTGAAAGCAAATAAGAGACCTTCTAAAATTGCAAGCACCACATAAGTACAAATCTAATAGAATTGATCAATAAATTAAGTATTTCCACAATTTGAAATTCCAATAGTATATTTAACTATTCAATGTCAAATCATATCATGTTACCTTAAATGTCATCATACATTAAAAAAATATATTAATCATATGTAATTAACATGATTAGAGAAAAAAAATAATTTTAGTATTGTTATCATATATAATCGTCTCAATAATAAAAAAAATAAAAATAATTTTATGTTACTAGTCCAAATAAAAATATTATTATAAGAGAACTTATCTAATAAAAATTAAGTATTATATAATTAAAAGTATTCTCTAATGTAGATAAGTAATTATATTAATTATCTTATGTCGTTAAAAATACGGATAAACGGATTAATATCTATCGGATACGGATAATATTCATGTCGGATACGAATACGGATCGGATATTGTCAAAAAACTCAAAACCATATCTGCATCCATATTTTTTTAGCAGATACAAATACGGATATGTTCGGATACGAATACGAATACGGATACGAATCGGAGCGGATTTTATCCGCTCCGTTTTCATCCCTAGATACACGAGACGAGATGCTCTGTCTTCAATCTGTTGAATGCAGAGTTGCAGTCTTGCAGACTAATACCTCAAGCAAAACATACATGATAAAGGTACACACAGGTACTCCGTCTTTTACTCATGATTCTCTGTTGCAACGCGTGGCGGAATTGTTCATGCGCAAGGACAGAGTTTATCGTGGAATATGAGACCTGTCACCTGTAATCTTCAAAAACATAAAGGCCAGTACATATGTACTTAATTTTAAGATGACATGACTGAGTTATAAATTCACTCTGCAGTTTATATATAGTAAAATTTGAATTTAATTTATATATATAATAATTTATAACAGCTCTCTATTCAAGCTCAATATTTGTCATTCACTCATTCTTCATGAAGCTTGACATACGTCCATTTGATAATTTTTTGTAAGAAAAATAGGGGTTTAATTTGATTTACTACCACATAGTTTTTTTTTCCCAATTTGTCTGTAAATTTTTGTTGGTTCTTCTTCTTCTTATTATTATTATTATTATTATTATTATTATTGTTGTCTCTATCTAGTATGTCTAAAAAAGACATTCTTCTAGGGTGCGTTTGGATCGTTGGAAGAAAGAAGAAGAAGAAGGAAGAAGAAGAAAAAAAAAATTATAAATAATCCAAACTTTTCACAAAGTTACACACTTTCCAATACTTCTTTCCACTTCTTCCCTTCTTCCCACACCTATCCAAACGCACCCCTAGAAACTATCTGAAATCACTATCTGATCGGGGTTAATTTGCAATCAATCTGGTATTTCTTTTTATCCACCCTGCAGATTAGGTTCATTCAATTCTTTACACTTTTCTAGATTCCACTTCCAGTCATCTCGACGATTAAAATTTGTCCTTTGGCGTCTTAGATGTTGATGCCACTTAATTTAGCGCGTAAATTTGATCATCTCATGGTATGAACGGAATACCGGATTCCTCATAGTCCAAGCAGTTGACTGTTAACTTAAATTGAGGATTCAAGTCCGACATTTCACGTCCGCTGTTCTAATATCTTTTACTTTTTTTTTTTTTTTTGATTGAAAGATCCCCCAGCAGGGGTTTCTAATATCTTTTACTAATTATGTTAGAAGTTATTTCATTGAATATCATTTTTTTTAAAAAAAAATTGTTCAACTAAAAGGATGAATGTAGATAAATTTTTCAACAAGCTAACATAACCTATTAAAATTTTTAATCAATTTAAGATTCAAATTTAAAATTTTTATTGATCCAACATTTAAACGTGTTTTTTTTTTTAAAGAATGCAATCCAACATTTAAACGTCGTTAAAGCGCAACCATTAAAAATGTTAAATTATTAATGGACAGCCAGAAACTTTCAAACTAACTCAGTTTGACACAAATGCTTTCTATAATATCAAACAATAAATATATAATTATAAATTTTTGGTACAATACATGATACATTTAGGCATTTAGCCCATGGCACGGCAACCAGTCGGATTCAAATAATCTTCAACCTAAAGAGCATTATTATCAATCAAGTTAAACATGGATGCATGGTTCTCCACAATTGTTTATGATCAAATTAATAATGGTTGTTAGAAGTTGGATAATTTGAATTAATTACAATGTTCTAATTAAAAATTGAGAAAAGAGTTTATCACAATTATACAAGTAGATTAAGCAAACACAATTTTTTAGCAAGACCTTCAATGTCAGAGCCGACCAAATAGTGATTTTCGTCAAAGCAGAAAGATTTCAGATAAAATTGCAAATTTTAATCGGATATTTTAGTAAAATTATTTTGGAACGTATACTGTACGATTTTTCGACAAATTGACAATACATTTTAAGTCGTTGGATTTCGTAAATTTTAATTATCGAGAACGAATTGTGATACGGAATTTGGCAGATTTAGTACAAATTTACTGAAGGTTCCTTCTAATACAATTAACACGCATTTTTTTAATATTTAAATGCTCAAACTATAAAATACAAATACGAATCGGATTCTTACACCGTGGATATCAACCCTAGTAAGAGTGTAACTGTTGAAGGGTGATGTCACTGATGTGTGAGGGTTCTCCAAAACAGTAGCCAATGATAAACATTAATTATTGAGCAGGAATATTGAATTAATTGCATCACAAAAAAAATTTCAAAAATTAAATTGGCCGTCCAAAAAGTATTTGCAATTAGCGTCTATATGTGAAATTCTGAATGCCATATATAAATTTTGATGTGCAAATTAAGCTGTTAATATGTTCTTGGACTCGAATATGTAACTATTCGATACAGAATACGCGCCTACAGAGATAGGCATGTTTAACGTTTCAAACGGAAATGAAAGGGTCTGTTTTGTTTGTTGTTCTATTTATGATAAGTTGATAACGAATGTATCAGATGATTCGTTAACCGTTTCATTTGGACGGAACATCTTGGAACATGTTTATTTGTACTGTATTTCACCCAAATAAATGATGAAACACTTTTCGATTACAGTTTGGGTCCCTAAAACGTATTGAAATTTTATACCGTTTATTGTTCTATTTGAACGGAATGTGCACAGAAAACGATAAATGATATACTGCTTGAACCCCTACCTATAGAAGTTGCAACCCATAATATAGAAGTATAAAACAACTAAATCATACTATTCATTAACAAAAAGAACATAAAGGGGCTGTTTGGATGCTCTAGAAATAGGAGAAATTTTCTATTTCTAGACATAAATTTATTATAAACAATTCAAACTCTTTACAAAATTACATACTTCTCAATAATTTATGCCTAGGAATAGAAAATTCCTCCTATTCCTAAACAATCCAAACGAGTCCAAAAGGACTACCTTATTTTATTGCCGAAAAGGATCAAAGATAACATAAAACTTTTACATATTGCATAAGAAAAACTTTACAAACATTGCTAAATTACAAAATAATATTCTAAGTAACCAAGTAAATAACTTTTCTCTTTCTATTAAGGTAATAAGGAAAAAGTGAAGGATGAAACAGGGGAAACAGGGGAGCCAAATACAGGGGAATGAAAAAAAAAGGAGAAAAAAAGATGAAGAAGAGGAGAGCACATAATTTGTCAATTTGAGTAATTAATATCCCATATAAGCCCATTGCATCCAATTCAGACCTCTATAATTACCTCAATTGCGAGCGAGGAACAACCTGTGAACGGTTCCCACCACCCAAGTTGCCACCATCATGGCTTTTGGTGATCGACGGAGTAAAGCTTGCAGAAGCCACAATATTGTTCCAAGTTTAAACAGGAGAAACCTCACAAAAATGTGCACCTGAGAAGCTGCCGGTACTTCAATGCCGAACACCATAATCGACACGCCTGAAGATATCAAGAAGAATGAACAGTGGAGTACCGAAGATTCTAGGTGATTCAGCTCAGGCTCAGGGTGCTCCATCTCCAGCTCTCGCGGCTCCCCTCCCACGTAATGGATACCTTCATTCGCCATTTTCTCTAGTCGACTAGTCTTGTGCTGCTTCACTCTCTCTGTTCTCCTTTATAAGATTGAGGTGCTTGCACTTGCACCTAGCCTTTTCTTGGTCAAACATCGCGCTCTCTGTTTTACGAAAGCAGTTGTTGTTCTCGTAGGTTGTAGCGAATCATTATCTGCAGTTTACATTATAAAAGTTAAGCCCGAGCCGCCGTATCTAAAAACTTAATTTATGACATGCATTCGCTGCACACATAACTACATATGTAATGTACCTGTGCTGTGCGCACCACATAAGACAAAGATGAAATTAATTTTGCTGTTGCTTTGGTTCTTTGCAAAAGCTTAACCAATTTGACGTTTTGACAGACATTTGCTGGAATTGATGTATTGTATATTTGTATTTCGATGAAATGAAATGAAAGGGACTAAAGGAGGAAGGTCCGAAGGTAGCATGTTTAGTTACAAATAAAAAAAAACGGAATTGCTTAGCACCGTTTCTAAGATACTATCATTCTCATCATCCTCACGCGTACGTAACTAACTCCTCTTTCCTCACGCGTACACGCTCTCCCCTCCCCCCTCCTCCGTACACTATCTTCCTCCCCTGCCCCCTCCTCCCTCCCACGTACGCAGTCTCCTCTCCCCCCTCCCCCCTCCCCCCTCCTCCCTCCCACATACGCGGTCCCTCCTCCCCCTCCTCCCTCCCATGTACACCGTCCCCCCCACCCTTCTCCTCTTCCTCCTACACACTTTATAACTGTTGAAGTTAATATATTTAAATGTTGAAGGCAATATCGTAATTGTTGAAGTCGGCATATTTAAATGTTGAAATGTAATAGTTGAAGTTGGCATATTTAAATTATTGAAGTTGACATATATAACTGTAACAATTATATATATTAACTTCAACAGTTGCAGTTCGGATACTAACTATTGAAGTTAATATGATTAATTGATATAGTTCGAATACTAAATGTTGTAGTTAATATGAGTAATTGTTGTAGTCCGAATACTAACTGTTGTAGTTAGTATTAGTAATTGTTGTAGTTTAGATATCAACTGTTGAAGTTAATATGAGTAAATGTTGTAGTTCGGATACTAACTGTTGTAGTTAGTATTAGTAATTGTTGTTATTGTAGTTAATGTGAGAGGGAGGTAGAAAAACAGAGGGATATCGCTGGGTACAGAGGGACAGAGAGAACAAAAAGGAAAGAGAGATGAGATATCACTGGATGGGGATGAGACTCTATTATTAATGAAGTATCGCTAGAGATGATGGGAATGATGAAATACGAGAATGATCCTTATCACCCGGAAAAAAAAAAATAGAAGAATATAGCATGTTTGATGTGACGATAAGAGCTGCTTCTCTTAAAACGCCAAAGCATTAATTATTGGAAACAAATAAAAGGTCAAAATGCAAACCCGCTATATATGTTAGTTAGAAGGATAGATCACAAGCCCTCCAGTTTGAAAAACACTGCAAATCTCATGTAAACAAGATGCTTGAAAAGCCCTCCGCTATATGTTTTGTTTTCAAGCATGAAAACTTTAAAAGCAAGAGGTCAGAAGATTTCCCACTTCCCACAGCATACAAGCCATTTATCAAAAATTATTTTATTTAATATGTTGATCATCAAGCTTTATTTTTATATTAAAATTATATCGCTCATCTATCAAAATATTCCTTTCAACTATATCACTACTTAATCATTAATCGAACAGATTTACTGCATCAAGTTTATTATACGTTTCATCTACATGAAATAAGTTCATCAGTAATTTAATCATTTAAAGTAGTTTTACCTTCAATTTATCAGGGGACTGTATATATTTTTTCTATATGAGATTGGCTAAAGTATACTCCAGCATACAAATCAAATCTGTATGCTAGAGTCGTTTTTCAAAATCTAAAATTCAAACAGTCGATCCAAACCGTTCAAATTGGTCTTCATGTAAAAATATCTTTCAAGACAAAATTTTATATTTTTTCGAATTTTTTTGCTATATATTATGTTATTTCCAAATTGAAGGGTCAGAAATAATCCTTTACAACTCCTTTACAGTATTCTTTTTAAATAGCATTATATATAGTAAAAAAATTCAAAAAAATATAAATTTTGGTTTCCTAAGAGATTTCAATATGGAGAACAATTTGAAAGGTTCGGATCGACTGTATGCATTTTAGATTTCGAGAAACGACTCCAGCATACGGACTATATGTATGTTGGAGTATACTTTAGCCAATCTCTCTCTCTCTATATATATATATATATATATATATATATATATAAAGTTTAATATGCACTATAGTGCATAGAGTTTTCTATGCACCGCGGACTTTTTCGAGAGTATTTTTATAAATTGACAAATCTAATTTAACCAATCTAATCTATATATTGAAATCTCATAGCAAACCAAATTTTACATTTTTTGAGATTTTATTACTATTTTTTTCGAATTTTTTAAAGATGCCATTTTTGGAATATTGTAAATAGTTTAACATTCCAAAAATAACATGTTTTAAAAAATTCGGAAAAAATAGTAATAAAATCTCAAAAATTGTAAAATTTGGTTTTTTATGAGATTTCAATATGTAGATTAGATTAGTTAAATTAGTTTTGTCAATTTTCAAAAATACTCCAGAAAAAGTCCGCGGTACATAGAAAGTTCTATGCACTATGGTGCATATTAAATTTTCTTTCTCTCTCTCTCTCTCTCTCTATATATATATATATAGAGTTTAGCTACGGTGAGTCGCGACTCACGGACCCTCCGGTGAGTCGCGACCAAAACTCGTAGATCTTGATCAAAATGACCGATCCAAACTGTTCAATATGATCTCCCTATTGAAATCTCCGTGCAAACCAAATTTTTTACTTTTTCGAAATTTTTAACTATTTTTTTCGGATTTTTAAAAACTGATGTTTTTGAATGGTTCAGAACAAATTATATTAACAATTTTCTAAAATTTCAAAAAAATGCTTAAAATTTTCGAAAAAATGAAAAATTTGGTCTACATGGAGATTTCAATAGGGAGATCATATTGGACGGTTTGGATCGGTCATTTTGATCTAGATCTAGGAGTTTTGGTCGCGACTCACCGGAGGGTCCGTGAGTCGCGACTCACCGTAGCTAAACTCTATATATATATATATATATATATAGAGAGAGAGAGAGAGAGAGAGAAAGTTTAATATGCACCATAGTGCATAGAACTTTCTATGCACCGCAGACTTTTTCTGGAGTATTTTTGTAAATTGACAAACTAATTTAACTAATCTAATCTACATATTGAAATCTCATAAAAAACCAAATTTTACAATTTTTGAGATTTTATTACTATTTTTTCCGAATTTTTTAAAACATGTCATTTTTGGAATGTTAAACTATTTACAATATTAAACTATATATATACCGACAACTCTGCAATACTTCTTAACTCTATAATAAAAAAGAAAAAATATATACAGAATAGGTATAGTACACTAATGTTTATATTGGACTTAAGCACATCATTTCTGTTTTGTTGAATTCGCTTTAAAATTCGTGTTACGATTAAGATGGAGAGATCAGATTGAGGCGCTGATGCTCTCCACTTCTCCGTTTCCACTAAAATTTTTCCGTCTGTCCGCTCGCACCTCTCTTCTCTCCTCTCTCCCGTACTTAAAAATCACTAGCTGTTGCATCGCGCTCCGCACGATGTAAGACCGATGTAAGATGATTGTATTATTGACTCGGTAAAAAATGACTCGGCCACTTCTATTAAAAGAGGCCCCAATCTACAATTCACAAACGTATCTACTAAGTTCTAAAATTCTGGTTCTGGCATCCTACCTCTTGGATCCAGTACCACCACTATTATCTATGCATAATTATTACAAACCAAACTATAGTTTCCAATTCATAAAATGGGATAAAATGAGCACATTCAAGTCCTAAACAACTCTGTGATACAATCAAATTTACTGAAACAAAATCCAATCCTAACTTTGTATACCAGCTTTGCACATTGTACTATGAGCTCTTAAAAGCTATATAAAAATTACCTAAATTTTTTTTTGTACCGATAAGCTTGAGCTCTAAACTGCAGAAAGGAATTAGAAAAAAAATTAATATCTGAGGGTATGTAACTTGATTTTTGTAAACTAAAATTCTATAATTAATGGATGCTTATGGCCTCTTAGCATAAAAAAAAACTAAACAGGTAAACCACGATTAACCCTTCCAACACTTCTTTCCAGAGCTCTATTAAAATAGTCATTCCACTTTCACATACTGGATCTCTATATTGAAAACTCAGCACACCCAACAACAAATGCAATGAATTTAATTATGTGCCAAAATTGCAAGGGCCTGAACTCATTTGCAAGATAAAAAAAAAGAGGTATAAAACACTGGATTTTGCAACGTATATTGGGCAATATCAATTTTAAAATATGACCGCCTGAATAAAACATAAAAATAAGATTGCCATAACTAACAATCCATTAATAAACGAATATTTATGCTTCCAAAATAGTAATAAGTTATTCCTAAGATAAAGAAAAAGAAATAAGTTATTGACCCCAACCTGTAGTTCACTGAACCCTAATTTTTTTTTCCAAAGCTAATGACTAAGGTTTATGAATTCCCTAATAGCATCAAAAGACCAAATTGACCCCAAGCTCTACCTACACTAAGGGCAGATTGATGTAAGCTAGAGCCTCAATTTATAAACTCTTTTATATATTCCTACAGATCAACATTAAAATCCTGAAGGAATTGTGCACTGAATAAGATGACATAAATAAGTTAATGGCAATCTGTCAATGCAGTTTGAAAAAACTAAAACAGTCAAGAAGTTTCACAATTTCATATCCTAAAATACCCATGAACGTCAAGGGAATCTCACCTCTCTGAAGGACTCCGAAGCAACATAAAATCGGTAAGAAAAATATTAGCACGGAAGTGGATGACAGATCATGCATCAATTGTGTAAAATGCAAATGAAATTGCATTGCATTGAAATTCTCAGCTGCAAATATTTGAAAATTTATGGTTACCTCCAGGAAGCTGCAATTTTTTTTCCCTTTTATCTATTTTAATGTCAGAATAATCAATATATTATACGTACAAAGAAATGTAAACCAATCAGTTTGCCAATCATTCAATATTTTGTCCTCCACCTCCCTACATTCACTAAGAAAGTCAATAATCTATATTCTGACTTAACATCACCCCAATAATCCCACTTCTAAATCAACTTCATGTTTAATAAACCTGAGACTAAATATAGTCAAAACAACTGACATTGTTTCATTACCTCAGGAAGTTATTTGTAGCATGTGCAAGAAGCTCAATGCGTTCGTACAACGATTATATGTTGTAAGTCGATGTTGTTTCCTTTTATTTCCTGCATGAACTGTAAGCAATTACAAAACCTAATAATAACAAATTCACATCAGAATCAGTTTTTACGTAAGGGAGCAAGAATTGGAAAATAGATGCATGGATCATGTTCCTAACACATGTTTAAAATATAACAATCCCAAATTGCAAATAAGAATGAAAGCTTCTTAACATGAATAACTCAAAATAACAAAATAAGGAGAAAAAAAAACCTGAAATTTGCAGCATATTTTCTGTACAATACTGACCCAATTCATCCACTATGCACCTGAAATTGAGAAGAAATTAATGAGATTATTGATAACTGATAAAATGGTTAAAAAGAAGAACAAATATGTAATGGAACACATCTTTAATCACCAATTGAATGAAGTCTGAGGTTCTAAGCAATTGTAAGTAAATCTGACGATTTCACAAAATTATCGTTAAAAAAAATCATTTAAATTCGGCACTTCCAGTGCTGCTGGTGGTATAGAGCTATAATACATATTTAATTAACCATGAATCAATAAATTTGCATTTCAAAACTGAAATCAATAAATATGTTGAATGAGGACCTGATCACAGTAGCATCTTACTTTCCAAAATCTTTCCTCAGACTGAGACTACTGATAAGAAACTGAAGATAAAAAAAATAGTAGTAATAAATTAAGGCATCAAGGAAGAACAATAAAAATCTAATAAAGAGAAGATGAAAATTTTAATAAACCTACCTATTTAACTGGAGTAATTTTGTTCTGTCAGGAAAAATATCCAGACCTATAAAGAAATCAACAGAAAAAGGAATCAGAAGAACGGAGTGGTATTGCGAAAAAAAGGATTATAAGAATATTCAAAGCTCTTGAAAATGAAAATAATGCTCAGTCGCATGTCTACTCTACCACCTCCATTCGGGTTGTGTGATCTTTTGTTTAAATATGGAGGCAAAATTTTGTATGGACTGAGGCAAATCATCAAAGCCGCCGCTTCATCTGGTAACACCCATCCAGTCGGGAGCAGTCCACTTGGCATTTGATGGGACTCGACTGCGCGAGGTAGGGTCTGGATAGTGGGACCAGTGCAACAGAATAGAATATTCATTTGTAAAGATCATCCAATTAAAAGATTGTTATTCAGCTCTGTAACTCATCTACAGGCTCTCCTCCATTCAGCCATATCTATTCTCATCTTGTTTGGAATAATCAGTTCAACACAACACAGATTTTATAATAAATATGCCTCTTGTAGTTTAGAATTGCTTGACTTAACAAAAAGTAAGATAAAAGAGTTACATAAATGAAGAAATATAATGACAAAATGAACTATCATATTGTCCTTCATATCACGCAATATTGTCATTTTGCCCTTACTAATAACACTACACCATCTAACCTAAAAAAAATTCAACAACAGAACCATATATTTTTTTTGCCTAACTAATTGTATCTATCATTTATGATCAGTTTTGTCAGAGCTCAATAGAATAGATTGTTTATTGAGGCTAAATCATGTTTATATTGCAACCAATTGAGTATTTATTCCAGGCATGTTCCTACAAATAATTTTTATCAAAAGCATAAGCAAATGCAAGTAGTTCATTTAGGTTTCTACTCAATAAACAACAATCAGTAACAAAGTTCAGCGGAAAGGTGAGGTATCATTACATTTGTGGTTCACCGGAGACATAATAAAATTTTCCAATTGTTAGCATATTATACCTGTGTCCATTACCAGTCATTCCTTCAAACATGCTGAGCCCCAAAAGCAAGAGGAGGAGCTGCTTCTTGGAGGCAATAGGTCTGCCATGCGATGGTGCCTAGTAAGCTCTTCATGCCTTGCCCACCCTCTTGCTCTTCCTGTCACTCTGCCAAAAGAAAATTAAACAATTCGTGAAACAATGTTCTGAAGTTTAGCCATAGAAACAATGTTATCATAAGAACTGTATAATTTCTCTCAGCAATTTAGCGTTCCTTTAATCGAAGGTCATATGCAGAGTCAATAAACCACTAATCTACATAGCTGAATACATCCACACTGGATATTATTGGAACATGTCAAAAGCCCCAATAGAGAAATACAAAATTAAAATTTTGCTGGTCCGCGCTGATAAAAAAACAACATGCAAATTAGCTAATAATTTTGATATAGAAGCAAGCATGGCAGAACAGAAGGAGATCAATTACCTTGTTATTGTCTCAGCTCAGCTTCGAAACTCTCGCTACTCTCAATTATCTTATATACTCTATGGATCCACTGTAACTAATAAGAAAAGCAAAGAAAATGAATAGCAGGACATAGTAACACTTGCTATCAGAGAAGAAGGAAAAAAAATAGAAAGTTTCAAGCATACTAAAACTGGAAAGTAAATACATATATTTGACGAAATTAATTATGAAAAACTTAAAAGTAGCCCATTGGAATATTTTTGTTGTGTTTTGCCATACATAATGTAAAGCGCTAGGGAGCCTACAAAGACAAGTACATCAATTCTTTGTGTGAATTATTTGTTTGTGTATATCAAATAGAGGTTCAGGGGCATAATCACTATGTAATCATGACATATAGCATGATTTCTCCAGACATTAAAAAAAAACTTTATCCCAACTAACGTATCATTCTTAATCTCCAGCAATCAGAAAATTAGAAACCAAATAACTCATTACATACTTAATCTCCAGCAACAATCAGATTTGATATTTACGGTGATAAATTTATCTATTAATTCAGAAATATCACCCCTGATTTCATACCAATATGAGTTCCAGACAAATATTACTAAATTACAACCAAATACGACCCATAAAGAGCCCAATCAGATCTGGTATTTATTGTTATAACCATAAATATCTTGAAGATGCACGTTGGCTGAACTGATAATGCTACAATACCCCCTAAAAGGAAAAAATAAAAAATAAAAAGAACTGAGAATATCACCAAATTATAATATTTAGCAAGTTTTCTCCCCTTCTGTCAGTGGCAGAGGTGGCACCACCAAGAATGTAATAGGAGAGAGGAGAATACAAACCCTAAAAAAGAAAAAGAAGAAAACAAAATCAGAACTCACACCAACACACAAATAAAGCGAAACTAAAGGAAGGTACCTGAAACAGAGGAGAGAGGTGCTCCCAAGGGAGAAAGAAAGCACCAAATCCAAAAACGAAACTCCCTTCTTCCATCGTCAAGCATCAAGTCTAGGAGAATATAAATCAAAACGAAAGAAAAAAAGACACCAAGTCGAGCAGATTCTACTCCGCGAGCTTGGAAGCACGGCATTGAATGGAGATGAGGCACGAAGAGAGTGGGAAAGAACACGAACAAAAGACCTCCGCATGACACTAACTTTCTTTGCGCCCATAAGCTGTTGCAGGACCTTCAAGCAGGGACCATAGTGCTTAATCCAAACCACCGTTCAAATTGAAGAAAACTTAGCTAGGATTTGAAAGATGCAAGAATAAGAGATCAAGCAGAGAGAGAGAGAGGGGGGGAGACGAAAAAAAGCAGAAATTTTCTCTTCCTCTTTTCGGAACACTCTAGATGAAGGGAAGCAATAAAATACAAATAGAACTGGAGCACGTACACCATTGCATCCCTTCTTGTCGTTCTTCTTTTTGTTCACATGATCCACTCCCACTAAGAAAAGCAAGAGGAGTGGGCCCATAACATGTGACGCCCTGCGTGCAGAGTTAATTTTCTTTTATAAACTCCAGCGTACTCTCTTTTATGCAGCAGGTGGAAAACGCTAATGAAATAAATTCAATCAGAATGGTACTACAAAAAGACCACATGACAGAGTAATAGAAAAACATAGATCAAGCCCAGAGTGGAGACCAACGGATCTGATGAAAAGGCAATCTAAAATCGGACGGCTGGGATGCACCAATATTTCTACAGTACTCCTACGGTTTGAAATTTAGGTATTTATGATATTTCTGTCTTTGCCTTCTATTCTCATTAGCGCTTCACCTCCTCCCTCGACACCATAAAGTATAGGATCTCTTCCACAACCTGGAGAGATACCTCAACCCCCCCTCTCTTCGCGATCTGGCAACAACGACCTGCTACCTGCCTCAAAACCCTCATTCTCTCTGTCCATCGCTGCAACCTGTCCTTGTTCCTCTTTAGGATTCGATGAGCCTCTTTTTCCTCTTTCCATTTATACGATTTTGTTAGCAATTTTTGTGTAATTTCGGTTTAATTTTGATTTAAAGGTAAATGGTGTGTATGGCTGTATGGGGTGTGATTTTCTGGTTACTTTCTGGTTTACTTCTCATTAATTTATTGTTAATTTCGAGTTTAGTTCTGATTAATTTGTTGTTATTTTCTAGTTTAGTTTTGATTAATTTGTTGTTATTTTCTAGTTTAGTTTTGATTAGTTTGTTATTAATTTCTCTTTAATCTCCTATTTTGACAACCTTGTACTTGTTCCTAATTAACAGAACACCTCTGTTTAATATCTGATGCGGTGATGCCCCATTCAGGTTAATTTCTGAGTCGTAAAGATTAGAAGTAAGAAATGATCACCTTTTCAGAGAGGCCTTTGTTAATTGATGAAACATACCCTATTTTGTAGTTTTTGGGTCCAGCGAAACATGGGTAACCCCTAAATACTTCTCACTTGATGACGCAATACGGAGAAAAATTTACCAAGGTATTTCGGGGTCCTTCACCCGAAGTACCTCGTGGTAATTTCACTGGTGCATGACGCGAGTAATTCACCCAAGGTTGTTTGGATTGTTCAATCTGAACAAGATGCGAGTCATTCTCCCGAAGTATGTTGGGGTACCTCATGCTTCCCGAGATATCTTGGGATTCCGAGTATAATGCGAACCCAATTCAAAAGGGTACCTCACCTAAGTATCTCTCACCCGAGGGTATTTCACTCGAGACCTCACCCACACCCGAGGGTATCTCACCGAGACCTCTCCCAAGGGTAGTGCACCCTGGAGGAGAGGAGAAGAGACATGCAAATAGTTTTGGTTCTGTGAGGAGAGAGATCCTGCGCGATTAAACGGAAGAGATGATAGACGAAAAAAAGTAGAAATTAACGGAGACATTGAAGCCATGAGCGCCTCAATCTGATCCCTCCATCTTAATCGTAATACGTTAAAGCGAATCCAACAACACATAAATGTTGTGCATAAGTCCCATATACACATAAATGTTGTGCATAAGTCCCATATGCACATTAGTGTACTATATCTATTATATATATATATAGAGAGAGAGATAGATAATGGCTAACGCGCCATTGATGGCACGTGCCATCAATTTTCTATCGACTCGTTTTTCGAAATTCGAAAGTCAAACGGTCGATCCAAATCGTTCAAGTTGATCAAAATATTGAAATACCTTTGGAGACCAAATTTTATTGTTTTTTCAAATTATTTCGCTATTTATTATGATATTTTCAAATTAGAGGGCCTGAAATACCTACAATTATTTTATTCTTAAGTTATGCTAATGTTGTTACAACATTTGTTTAATAGTATTTTAGAAACATATTTTCCATACGTAAGCCTTAACTTAAATATTCTTTGTATTAATTAAAAATATCAAATATTAAACTGGATAATTTTTAATACATCTTAAATTTAAATTTGATCATCGAACATGAAGTCTAGTTTATAATTAGTGACTGAATCATTTTTTGATTGAAAACGTTCAAATTTTGCTAGATACAAAAGTAGAATCCTTTCTAAAGAATACTGACCATACATCTATAAACATGACAAACTATACAAATAAAATAATTATATACTATATAAAAAAATAATTTTATTAGTCATTCATTCACCTGTTGTTAAAATAATCCGAATCACGTGCCTACAAGCAACACAGTCTATATTTGAAAATCTGAATGCACTTATAAATTTTGATGCGCAAATCATAAAACTGAGATCGACGGATGTATTTTGTTAGCTTTAGAAGAATTTTTTGTTGTATGATTGTTGCGGCTTTTTCGTCATTATTCCCCTCGAAAAAAATTCCTCGAAGAACAATGGGAACATAGCCTTAGATTCACCTCTCTTAAGATTTCGATCTCTATGGCGGATATCTCTCAACACAAGAGAACCCTATAAAGAGTCGCTACTTAAAGAAGTTTCTTAATTTAGCGGGTCCTTTCTTTCCAATAGGCGCAAGCCCCTATTGTTAATTACCTCGTAGTTGCCTATGAGAACCTCTGATTAAGGGACGTAAAGGGTATTGATGTAATGAGCTAAGAAAATGGATTTATGGAGTGCTATTATTTGTATTAGGGAGGTCTTAATTGATGGTACCAAACCTAATTGACGGAACCCAATTAAGGATCGCTAAACTACTAAAAAGACTTTTAGGTTTAGAAGAGGTCTTCGTTGAAAAGGAATGAATCTTCGCTTGGAGTCGTTTCGGAGTCGTTCTTAAGGAGTTTTACAACCTTCGGGGCATTTGGCGCCACTTGTGAAAGTTGGTTCTTTTACAACCCTCGGGACATTTGGCGTCACTTGTGAGAGTTGGTTCTCGGGCCATTTGGCGGCACTTGTGAGAACAAAAGGGATTTTTCAACCTTCGGGGCATTTGGCGCCACTTGTGAAAGTTGGTTCTTTTACAACCCTCGGGACATTTGGTGTCACTTGTGAGAGTTGGTTCTCGGGCCATTTGGCGGCACTTGTGAGAACAAAAGGAAATTTTACAACCTTCGGGGCATTTGGCGCCACTTGTGAAAGTTGGTTCTTTTACAACCCTCGGGACATTTGGTGTCACTCGTGAGAGTTGGTTCTCGGGCCATTTGGCGGCACTTGTGAGAACGAAAGGGGTTTTACAACCTTCGGGGCATTTGGCGCCACTTGTGAAAGTTGGTTCTTTTACAACCCTCGGGACATTTGGCGTCACTTGTGAGAGTTGGTTCTCGGGCCATTTGGCGGCACTTGTGAGAACAAATTATAATTCTTTGGACGAGGGGACCCGTAAGAATTTAATTTCTAAGTCATCTAAGGTTGATCTCAACCCTAGCGAGTGACTTTTCCTCAAACGAAGAGGTTCTGGTTTTGACTTTGGGTTTCGCGTTTAGACTTTTACTTTTGATGTTTCACTTGAGAAATTGGTGGTTTTTATTCACTTCGGCCTTTTGAACTTTTGACCTTTAGAAATCCCCTTTTTGACTTGAACAATACTTATTTCGAAAGTATTTGATATTCATTTTTGAAAGTACTTGATTTCGAAAATATCATATTTGGAATTTTTTATTTCTAAGATATTGAGTTTTAGATTTAGAATTTTATATATGATTTTTATTGATTCTCTTAGATTTATAAAATTCATCATCATTTTTTTAGTGGAAATGCTTAGAAAATACAAAAGGTCGTTACTTTGACATATTTTGATGTCAAAGTATCAGTGAATTTGGTTTACTTTGATTTTTAGGATTTTATGGATGTGTCGTTCATATTTTTAGGGGTTTTCTACTATTTTTAACGGATTTTATAAGTTTCTGTTCATTTGTAAATTTTTCCATTGGTCCACATCAGCTCAGTGCTTTTGGGGGGCATAAAATGGGAGTTGCTGGGCTAATTGCGTCATGGCTTCCTGTGACGGGTCACTGACAGCTCCACGACTTGCTACACCTTTCTTTCATCTCAGAAGATCAAGAGGAGAGGGGCGCTGAAACTTTTTTGAAGAAGAAGGGTCCGATTTCTTCGCTATCGGGTTCGTCAGACGACGGGTTCAGATCCGCTAATGATCCAAGCCATTGCAACCAGTGAAAGAGAGTTCGTTAGCATCGTGGAAGTGAGAGTAACACAGTGGCGGCCTCCGTTTTTGTCGCGTCGTTGCCAATTGGTGGGAGTACCACTGGCTGGTATGGCGTCCTTGGTTTGGTGTCGATCGGTATTGAGCAAAATTTATCGGTACCAGAGAGGGGTTTGTCAACATCAAAGGGATACTGGGAGAGTACAAATGAGTTCAATTTGACGTACACGTAATTCGATGAAGCCAATTAAGTGATGAATAAACATGATGCTGGTTTGTCATATTGCGTTTTGTATCTTCATCAGGCTAGAGTATTAAAGTAAAATTAATTCACCAAAAGTCATACCTACTTTATAACTTAATTGTCAAACACCTAGGTTGTACTTATATGAATGTACTATACTCTAGGTATGAGCTCTGATGGTCATGACAACTCCACAATGGAGCTGTGTTCTTACACTTGCTTCTGACAAAGCTTGACTTCCAATTTTACCATTTAGCCCTTTAACTTATACTATTCATTATTAAGTACAAGCTAGTTTACATGTTCTATTTAAGGTCAGTTCAATTAACAAGCAGAAGCCAATATCATTACATTTTTATATAAAATACCCTGACACTTCCAGAAATTGGTTAATCATGTCTTCTACTTATCAAATATTTCATCCAGAGAAAAAAAGGAATTTGTTCCTAGCTATACTCTTACTAGGAATCGCCATTCAGGGATACTAACACTTATTATTTTTTTTATAACAGTCCCTAAAAACATGACAATTATAGCTTCACAGATTATTCTTTGAATTAATCAATAAGAAAGGGGTAAACCAAGATATATTCAGTTTGGGACAGAAATACATATATATAGGAAATAAACAGCATTCTCCTTAATTCCCTCTTTTACTTTCACTGATCAAGATTGCCTTTTGGTTAGCGATGGCAACACTGACCTTACTGTTTTCATCCAAGATTTCTCTTGACTGAAAACAGTAAAGTTGGCTTCACCATCCCTAATCAAAATTCATTTTAATTAATAACGACTATACTGATTTCATCCTCTCAAATTAAGATTTCTCCTATTAAGAGATGGCAAAAGCAGTTCATCATCATTAACCAGAATGGATCCTGATCGGTGACAGTAGAAGTGCTGGGCAAAGGGACTGAGTCCCCCCACCAAGCAATGAAGAGGATCAAGAAGAAGGCTGAGCCTTCCCCCGAATCAAGAGGCTAAGCAGTGGGTTGTGCCCTCCGCTGAATCATAGAGATGTGATTAAAGAAAAAGGAAACAACAGAATTCATGGGATTTTACAAGAGATTAGAGTAATGCTACAATTTGATCAAGTCATGGATCAACTTCAAGAATTGAACAGTATACTAAGCATGCCATCAAATCAATCACATTTACTTCTTAATCCAGGTCAAAGAACGAAACATTACAACTGCAAGAACCCTAAACAACAGGAATTGAATTACATGCCAAAGAGTCAGAAATCAAGGATCAAGAACTAAGCAGAATGCTGTGCTCCCTGCCGAATTCCTTCACCTCTCTTTCTAATTTGAGCTCCAGGAAAAAGAAGAAACAATCAATTTTTAAAATAACTTTAAAAAGCCACCGAATCTTTGCAAGAAAAGCTAGAATATAGAGTTTCGGATTCGAGAACTAAACAGGAGGTTGTGCTTCCCGTCGAACTCTCTCACCTTTTTCTCTAATTCAGCTTAAAGAATCAAGAGAAAAGAACTTCATTTTGCTAAGAAATTCGAAACTTCAAAGATGCAATTCAAGAAAGGAGGAGATCAATGATATTTCAACGGATCAGCTTCATTATCAAGACCAACTCAAGAATACAAGATCGTTTTTTACAAACTTCTCCAATTCTCACCTGCTTCTTGCGGATCTTCTCAGTTTTTTTACTAATCTTTACTCTAATCTTGCTCTAAACCTAATGCTCTCTAAGTGTTTGTAAGAATGCTCTTTACAACAGCGTGTGTATTTGTGTGCAATCCTCAATTTGGGGGGAAATGATTTCTGGATCTCAACTCCTCTCCGATCTCTCTCCTCTCACCTATATTTATAGGCAGCCCTTCTAGTCTTCCTCTCCGTCTAGGTTCGATGCTCCTTCCAGAAGCCCGACGGTTTTCGCCTCAACAAACTCTCCCCAAAACTGCTTTTCTGTTGGGGAAGCTTTTCTTGATTTTCTTCGTTCTCACTGCTCCCGGCGCGTGATACACCGAGTGACCTCCTTGTGGGTCCAGGGATTTTAACTCTTTGCTTTCTCTAAACTCCGTGTGCATTCATCTATTTCGCTCAAAGGAGGGACTTTGATTGAGCGCTTCAGCGACGCACTCCTCTCCTTCTTTCCATTTGGGTGCATCCGGTTTTAGTGAACCGCGTGCCACTTTCCTTGCCGCCACATACGGCTCACAAAGGACCCAGTATACTTCCCTTTTGTTCTGTACGGAGGGAGTTTCAAATTCCCCACAGGCCTCTCTCCATTTATTTCTCATTGCAGGCCTCCATTCCAGCATTTTATTCCATTTTAGGATTTTGGCTGAATCAAAATAAATTCTTTGACAGCCTTCGGGTTTGATTTTTCGCATGAGATTTGGTGTGGAGACTCACAAAATTATGTAGAATTTTATGATGCCAAGAATTTCTTGAGAAGACCCTCCGAAACATCTTATTCATTTTTCATGAATTTGGGGGTTTCTTTGCATATTTTCAGAGTCATGAGTAATGTTTGGTGTTTTTTAAGCTTCCATCATTTTATACACCCTATGTAGGATTTTTGGTGGCTTTTCTGGAATTTTCAGAGCATGATTGGCATTTTTAGCCAATTTTTTAAGTTTCTTGCATATTTTCTAGGCCTCTTTAATCACCAAATTTTATGGTTAAACAATGATTTGTTACCTAGCTACTATAACGTGGCAAATGAAGAAATAAAATAATATTATATAATAAAAAGAGAGCGGTTCCGCTGCCCCCAATTTTATGCTGCCACAAATACCACATATCTTGGACGTACGATCAAAATATGATGAGTGGTCTGGATCACAGTTTATTTCTCCCTCCTTTCTTTCCTTTCTCCATCTCTTCGTTCCTGTCTAGCCGACTGGCCCTCTCCTTACTCCTTTCCCATCGTTGAGCTCTCCTCTCTCCCCCCATCACGCATCATTTACCTCTCCTCTGCCTACCCATCATCGACCTCTCCTCTTTCCTCTCTTCCTCCCCATCATTGATCTCTAGTCTCCATGTGTGAGACGTAAGTTGTTGTGCCGACCTCTCCTCTCTGCTCTTTCCCTCTCGTTGCTCAAGCTCTCCTCTCTGGCTCTTCTGATTTATAGCGTGTGAAAGATCAATTGTATTGATTAACAAGATTGAGCAGCCGCACGTGCAGCGCCGAGGAGGTTGGTACTTCTATCGATCGACATAAGTTGATGCTCCTCCGTCAAATTTCAACTGTTCATATCCTAATTGCAGCACTATCCACTTCTCTTAACCAGTGGTCACCTTTGATGTCCTATCGCTAGAGGATAAGAGTTCGTGGAAGGGGTGATGTTTAATTTCGGTCTGAATTTGTTGAGGATTCGGATTGTGATCCAAAGAAAATGAAGACGATTACCAAAAGTGCTTGTTCTTAGCCCATGGAGCAAGTAGTTATTTTGTTTTCGTTTTTCTTTATTGGTTGTTTAATAGCTGTCCGGAGTATGATTTTCACTGATTTTTGAGTTAGTTTTGTCAATTGAAATTAGTTGAGAGGGTAGGGGCTCAATGAAGGGAAGGGAGCAGAGCTCAAGGACGGGAAATGAGAGAGTCAGATAGGGGAGAGGAGAGATCGATGGGTTTTTGTTTTCTTCTTATTTTAATCCAGCGATGTATTAAAATAATAATCCGGATCGCTCATCATATTTTGGTCGAACGGTCTACGATCTGTGACATTTGTGGCAGCGTAAAATTGGAGGCAGCGGAACCGCTCTCTAATAAAAATATGTGCTTAATTTACTAGCGATATAAATAAATATATTATTCAATTTATTTTTTTATTAGACAAAAAATAAAAATATATTAAAAAACATGTGATTACCTATTAAATCTAGCGTGTTAAAAGCCCTTTGGATCCGTGGGGTCATAACTCATAAATACTAGAGATAGAAATTATAATCAAGGGATGAGTATTGCTTTGTGCTATATTTTGAGTTTTTAGATTAAACAAAACCTTCCCTGATGTATATGTGTAGCATTGTATATGTCACGCGTTTTATTTTAAAGGTTGTCACGCGTTCTTTTGGAGTTGAAAAAAAATATTCAAATTTTCTCCTTATAATTTGTCGTTATCAATCAAACCAACATTTTTGTGGGATAGATATGTCTAGTATTATTATATTAATCCGCGTTCTTTTTAAGAGTTATTACACGATTACCGAAACCTTTTTGGTATTTATACAGCTAAAATTTTTCGTAAGAAAAAAAAATACTGCCAATATTAAATGTACAATTCAACCTAAGTAATATTAAGATTAGAAATTACAGCATATATCTGCGAGGTAAATTACAAATTATTCCTTCACGATAATTTTTTAAAAAGAAAAAAAAAACAAAGGCTGTGAATATCAACTTTATTTGAATTTAATCATGCGGCTTATTTTATTAGTCTATTGTAGTTCTGTACTTCTGTTTGTTCTCAGTTCTCACACGTAGAGCTGTCAATGTGACAAAATGGCACGTGATTTCGTTTCGGTTAAGCGAAAAAGAACAAATAACAGAACTAATTTCCATTCCGTTCCAATAACGAAACTGTAAAGGAAACTAATGCAGAATCATATCATTTCACTTCTTTTCAAACCGTTTCATATGTAAATTCTGAAGTGGAATGAATAACGAAATGATATTCTATACCGTTTCAAAAACAGAACGGTTAACAAAATAAAATTTTATACCGCGTTCTTTAACGGAATGTCAAACAGAACATGCTCTTTCATGCATTTCAGCCACATTTGACAGCCCTACTCACACGTATGGTTAAGCAGAGAAACGGGAGAGAAGTTTTAACTTTTGACCTGGCAAGGAACAACTGGCTACCCCGCATCAGTAACAATTTAGATGTCTCATGTCTGCGCTTCCTGACCCAACTGAAAAAGGATCCAAATTATCTGGGGCAGCAGGAGCAGCAACCTGACTAGGCGCCAATTTTTTTTTTAACGGAATTAATTGCATCTATAATTTTGCAATTGGGCAGTCCTGGACTCCTGCTCAGTTCGAAATTTCGAATTTGAAATTCTGAATGCACTTATAAAAAGCAACGCAACTCGTGTTGTCACTCTACCACCCAATCAGGTAAGAGCATGGTCAAGTGAAATTCATTCTTATAATATTTATTGTTCCGAATCTATTAGCAAGTGAAGAGGTTAAAAAAAGAAAAGCTTTGCCTTTTAATAAACCATAAAAAAGTGAGAGAATGAAAGAGAGAAAAAAAAAAGTAGCAATTTTACTTGCTTTCAACTTCACATCACCTCGGTAGATGAAGTATCTCCTATTTATTTAGTTAGTTTCTTGAGTAAATGCTACATGAATTTAATCCACCTTGCTCCACTCCTCTTTTGGAAGGAATAACATGGCTTAAGGTTTTAGTCCAGAGTCCAGATTATAGCTGCCAAACGCTGGGTCACAGCTCAAATAATTGTAGAAAACTTAAAAGGGGGAGAGCAGGGTTCTAGTGCCACAAATTTTTGGTGTCACAAATGTCACAACTTCTCTTTTTCATTAATATTTTAAAATTTTAAAATTTAATTTTCGAATCCAAACCGTTGATGTTGTTCAATTTTACGAGTGATACATTTCTATATAATTTTTATAAATTTTGGAGTTTATTTGATATTCAATCAAGAGACTAACACATGAACGTATTAAAATTAATCTGTTGTAATTAACAAGATTCGTTCATTTTTCGGCCACTTGACCCAATATCAAATAAACTCCAAAATTTATAAAAATTATATAGAAATGTTAACCCAAAAAAAAATTTGTGCCAGTCCTAATTTAAAAATAATTAAACTTCGAGGCATTAAAATCCTAATTTTAAAAATTTAAAAGAGTTGTTAAGTGCCAAAATATGACATTAACCCAAGAAACATTCGGCCCAATGAGCTAACAGCCCTTCTAATCTCGGCTGGACAGTCGATACGTTTGTTCCCCTTATTACAATTACAACTTTTCTAGCACTAACATGAATAAAAATTCAATGCAATGTATATGTATAATTATGTAATGTACATATGCTTCTCTAGTACGGATGTCGGATTACGGAGTACGGTGTACGGACTAGGGAGAGAGCGGTGGCTTTTTGAGAAAGAGATTCACTCTTTTGTATGACCGTATCGGTAATAGGATTCTGAGGGAAAACGAACTTTGAGAGGCTGTTCTGTGGGTCCCATCCGGCTCTCTCTTTCTTTCGTTTATTGATTCAAATTAAAAAGTTAAGGAAAGTACAGAGAATGGTGTTATTTGGTTTTCGGAAAGGTTTAAGGACCTATATGCGAATTAAACAACCAACGAGAGAAAGGTTACCGCCTTTCTTCTTTTCTTTCTATCCCAAATTGCAATTGGGGATTCTCGTCAAAAAAAAAAAAAAAAAAAAATTGCAATTGGGGAACTGAACAAAGGTAAGGTAAGGTTACCGATCTGATTTGGTACTGGTTCGCTCGCTGGAAAGCGTGGCGTGATGCTAGGTTTTATGCGGGAAAAAGGAGCGCCCCCATCGGAGGCGGAGGCGGAGGCGGAAGCGAAACCTCGACCAAGCATAGAGGGAGGCTGGTCTAAGGTCAGGACTATCGCTACTTCAAGTGGGACCCACGTCTACGAAGCACTTTCCAGGTGAATTACTTGTTTATGTTTGCATTTGATTTAGTTTTAGTACCTCCATCCTCATTCCTCATATGGACAATGATCACATGTTTTGGTTCCTTCTCCTTGCAGCAATGGAGTCACCGTAGTGGTCAAGCATGTTTCCTTTCCTTCTTTGAAGTATTGCGTCGCTCCAAGATGGTATGACGAACGCAAGATTGAACTTCAAATTGTACACTCTCTATTTTCTACTTTAATAACCTTCCAATTTGTTTCTCTATTATTTTATTTTTCTACAATTTAATTTGTTTTTTGCTTTCTCAGGAAATTTCAATCCTAAGTCGCCTCCAGCATAAGCACATAGTTGGTTATTGGGGATGGTACAAGGTAATCTTTATGTATGATCCATCCATCCATCTTGATCTTCGGTCAAACTAGTTTCGGTTGTGCTGTGATAAAAAAATGAGGAGGCATTTTAATTGTATCATTTATAAATCCTAAATGACATTAGTACCCTATGTTGTAAAAGTCATGTCAGCAATTCAAGGACAGAAACCAGTTTTGTTTTGAGACATATAAGAGAAATAAATTCAATTTGAAAGAAAAATCAAATCAGTTTATGTTTGCATCCACTCAAATAAGGGAGGGAATGTTTCTTTCAGAAGCAAAGGACAGACACTATGAAATATATGGTTCACAATTTATTGCAATAATTGAAATTATTTTTTAACTGGCAGAGATTAATTGCTCCTTGGCTCCTCCGGTAAAACTCTCATTTTGCTGCTATGTTGTGCATATAAATCTGGAAAAAAAAAACTATAAACCAAAAGAAGGTTGACATATTCAAAATTAGATTCTTAATGTCATCTTGAAACTACTGGTGATTTCGTGGGTTAGTTAAAACCTTTTTGTAAGGTATTGGCTGTATTGTAGTATAAATGTCTTCTTTTTATTTTGGATTTATTGCAACAGACGAATAACTTCTAAGATTTGATTAAAAGAAATATTGCCTGAATCTCGTATTTAGTTTGAGAAAATATCGGGATAGGAAAGGAAGAAAATAATTTTCATGGGCTCCACATAAGGCTTATTTGATAAGGATTGTGTATTTATTTTTCTTTTTGTTCTAAAGATTCTTTAACTTGGGTAACACACCTTTGGTAATTCATGTATAGAAAGGTACCTTTAGTGTAGTGAAATGATATTTGATGACCATTTGTGTGATAAAGGGCAGTGTTGATTAATAAGAGAACAATTTTTTAGATATGTTACAAGCAAAAGCCAGACTTCCCTAAATTGGTGAGAAGAGAGCAGGATAAAATTAGTTTTGAGTTGCAAGTTATCATTAAAAAAAAAAAATTGGGCTAAAGGGCATATTTGAAATTTGCAAACATTCTTGCTATCTGATGCTTCTTAATATGGCTTAGATTTTTGTATGTTTGTAACAGTTTTGTCATTGCTTGTATTGTAGACGGAAGAGATGGTAGACATTTGGTATGAGTACATCAATGGTAATTCAATCAAGGAGGTTTATTTGGAAGGGAAGTTTAATAGAAGCAACATACCAGTCTATACCAGACAAATACTTGAGGTTCTCAAGTATCTTCACAAGAATAACGTGATTCATCGGTAAAAAAATATTCTCATCACTTGGATTATCGTTTTGAGAGCTTAACTTGCATATATTCTACTGAGCTTAAAGTTCTTTAAAGGTTATATAATTTTTTTTTAATTTACTTTCAGAGACCTGAGCTGTTCTAATATATTGTTAGATGAGAATGGAGTTGTTAAACTTGCTGGTTTTCATTTTGCACAACAGGTTTCTACTCTTGATATAGTTTTTCGCTAATATTTTGTGTATGAAAATTTTTCTTCTTTGTCTTCTATTTAATGTGTTTATTATTTAGTTTTGTTTTGAAATTTTTGTTGGCTTAATAGATTGAGGGGGAGAAAGCCGTTCCAAGAGACAAAGAACCTGAGGAATGGGTAAGATGGGCTGCACCTGAGGTATGTATTTTTAGTTTGAAACAATTTGCTAAAATGAATGTAAATTTTAATGCGTGTAAAATATATGCATAACATACGTATGTTTACAGATACTAATACCAAGTGAAGCGCATAGTGAGCCTGCCAGTGAGGTTTGGAGATGCTTACATAAACTAATACCAGAGGGATTGCACTGTGGGCCCGCTAGTGATATTTGGAGCTTGGGTTGTACAGTTCTTGAGATGGCAACAGCATCAGTTCCCTATTCTAATATGTCCTTGGTATATTCCATTTCTTCAATGAGCATATTATATGTACTATGCTCAATTTAACTTATTGCATATAAGTGTATTTGTTGTTTTATGAGTAGAATATGATGGGTTATAGTTAAGTTTAGCATTTGGCATATTAATGTTGTAGTGTGACAAATATTTTTGGCTGTGTTTCAGTGGGATGCAGTGGGTGAGGTCTTTGAGGGTAAATTGCCGATGGTACCAGAGGAGTTGCCTAATGATTGTAGAGATTTCATTAAGACTTGCCTACAATTTAAGCCATCCAATCGTCTCACAGCCGCCCAACTTCTATGCCATCCTTTCATTGCCCATGCTAAAGTAAGTTGGACTGACCCATCCTTTCATTGTACCGGTATATACTATTTAATTTCCCATCCTTTTTATGGCTATCTCGTTTTACTATTTTGTCCTATTTATATCTAATTTAGTTTTTTTTTTTCTCTTGTGTTTTTCATAGGACTGATAGTAGGATCGGCCCTCTTGGTACTCTGGAGAAGACTGACATGGGAGTATATACAGTTTCTTTATGCTTTTGGGTGGTGTTTGAAATGTTGGTTGGTTATGACTGGCTGCTCGTAGTAAGGATATTTGAGTATGGAGTTAGGTAATTGATAATTGTAGGCTTTAAGATTGGATACTTTAGTATGGAGTGCTAATTGATAATTATAAGCATTAAGATGAACCAAATCGGTCCAGCTCATGAGTAGTCAAGTTCATGTCATCACACATTCAAATTGCATCTAATAGAGGTCTTGTCTTTACTCGTGGGGTGTACGATCATGAGTTTACCTCCTGGGTCTTGTGTAAGTCCACTTTAGATGCAAAGGTTGCAGACAAAGCATGTGCATCAATTAGTGGCCAAGTTAGGTTCATTAGGGAGCTTCTGTTTCCATCCATTGATCCATGGGCTGTATTAATCAAGAGTTTGCGCCCATGGATGATGAATGGAGGTTCTGTTGCATGGTTTTAAGTCGTAAAAGTTGCATATTTATCAATCAATGCGTGAGTCAAGTTCATAAGGTCAATTTAGAGGTCTCTGCGCCAGTAGGGTTCTATTGTTTAAAAGGGAAGGTAATAATCTCATAGTCATGAACTTTTTAAGTTATAATTTATAAAGCATTTGTACTTGCATCTGACCTTTAACACCAAAGTCAGTTTCAATTGCACCAGTAAGTAAGGTTGTATAGCCTTGATGATCATCGTGGCAACATCAGTGAGTAGAAATTCTGTATATAAGAAGTAAAATAAAGGTTGCATAAGTGACATTTTTCTAATACAGTCCATGTGTGTCTTTAGGTCCGAAACCTTGTATTAATATAGGCTCCGTTTGGATAGGTGTGGGAAGAAGGAAATAAGGGAAGAAGTGGGAAGAAGTATTGGGAAGCGTGTAACTTTGTGAAGAGTTTGGATTGTTTATAATTTTTTTTCTTCCCTTCTTCATTCTTCCTACTTCTTCTCAACGCATCCAAACGGAGGCATAGAGTTATAGCACATCAGTAAACAAACTCATATGTTGCAGTTTGCATCTGCATAAGCACTGAGCAATGATTTAGGTCGTATGTACATCTGCAGGGAAATTAAAAAAAAAAAAAAGAAAAAAGTAAAACTGAACTCGAGAGTATGGCAGTTGATGAAATAAATAATTCCAAGATATATGCTTCTTTTGACCTGGATGCGAAACCGAATTATGAATTGATGGACTTCAGTTAGACGAGCTAATTTGACTTAGATAAAAGATATAAATAAAAAATAATTATAGAGATTGAGTTGAAAAGTTGTACAAGGACCAAAAATATGATAAATAGTGGGCACCAAGGATTGTGTTTGATTAAGGACTTGATTTTTCATGACACAGATATGTAGATTTTTCAATGATAGAATAGAGATTTTTCAACAGTAGCAGGAGACGAGTTTAATTCGGGAAATGATTCAACAGACATGGTGCACAGTATTTCGAACCTGAGTTGCGGGACTCAAAATTGAAATACGTATCGGACTCGAGTCTTTTCGGTCCACGCGTTCGAATCGAGCATGAGCAAAGCGATCCCATCAATTCTTTTTTTTTTTTCTAAATGCTTCCCATCAATTCCAATTCCAGCGATGTTGCCGATCCTCTGTGGCGTCTTCTCATCTTCTGTGCAACAACTAACAATTAAGCTGTGCAACCAACTGTGTGCGGATTCGTTAGATGACGTGGACCAATGATAAAATTCCAGAACCGTTTAAAAATGAAAAATGCATTAAAAATAGCCAGAAAATAAGAAAAAATTCCATAAAATACTAAAATGTTCACAAAATTACAAAGAATATATAACATGTTTACTAAATTTCATAATACTTTTGATAATTTATTTTAACTTAAAATATTATAATATGAAGTTTATCTGTGTTTATTGCAAAACAAATTGCTCCATTTTGCATTTAGATATCAATTATACCTAATTTGACATAGGACTATTTATATTTTCTCATTTGTTTTTATTTTTATATTTTTTTATTTTTAAAATTTTTCGTTTAAACAAGAATTTTTGAAAGTAAATAAACTTAAAATTTTAGATGTATATTAGATTATTTTAAATAGAGTATATAATATCATTTTTTATAAAAATTATTTATAATTTTGAATTATTTGAAAGTCATAAAATATTTTTAATTAGTAAAAAAATACCATAGAAATTCTATTTAATATCTGGTGACAATTCCCGTCGGCTTTGTGCTAGTAATTGTTTTACTATTTCTTATGTTCTGCTAATTTGGTTACAAAATTTGCTAAATATTGTAGAAAAATATTGTTCATACTCAAGGCCTAAATGTTAATATAGTTTTTATTAATTGAAACAAAAATATTAAAACTTGATCAAATTTTAATACAACTAAAATTTAAATTGATTATTCATAGAACTTGAAGTCTAGTGCAGGTGGTTAGTTTTTTTTTTTAGAGAAACTAATCAGCGGCTGATTAGTGATAGTGCAGGTGGTTAGTTACTCTGCCTAGGAGTGTACAAAAAAAAACCGTGAACCGTTCAACCCACCCGACTCGAACCGTTTTTTACCGGGTTAGCATGATGTTGAGTTGGGTACGGATTCTAATTTTGACAAACCCATTACTTCGGGTTGGATTACGGGTTTTGTACTAGTAAATCCGTGTATATTTCAACCCACCCGTTTATCAATATTTATTTCTCTTTTTCTCATTTTTTCTCATGTCCTTACTCAAAGATCTCTTATTTCATGAAGTTTTGATCTCCTCCATAGGCATGCACGTCCTCTATTCCTCTCACAATGACTCGAAAGTTGAAAGATGATTCAAATGCGTCTCTAATTTGTCTCGAACTAAATTGTAATAGCCACAAAATAATTTTTATATGTATTTTTATTTGATCAAAATTTTAATTCACTAAACTCGTTTAACCCGTAAAAACCCATACATAAAAAACTTGACGGGTTGGGTTAGATTACAGATGGGTTAACTAAATTTATTTTCTAACCCGATATTATCGGTTGGATTAAAATTTTATTAAAATATTATCGACCCGTCCGTTGTATACCCTAACTCTACCATTCTCTGGTAATGAACAAGTCCAAATTTTACTAGATATATAAGTTAAATATGTTGTTAAATATACTACGTCATGCATATCTAAATTAGACATACTATACAACGATGATGATCATCGTAACAACAACAACAACAACAAAATTAATAATAATAATAATAATAATAATAGTATATTGTACAAAAAAATTAATGTGATTGATTATTCATTCAAAAGTTGTTCAAAACTTATAGGTTAACGTGAAGTTTTATAATTGTCTATACCACTTTCAAAATAAAAATTAATTTAAATTTAATTAATACCTTACTGAAGTAAATAAATAAATAAATATAAAAATTAATGATTATAATTTTTTTAGAAAAATAACGGTCATTCATTCTGTAATGATATGGACTATATGTTAGAACTAGAACGGCTAGTTTTCATTAAATGAAAAAAAGCAAAACTCTTCACTTTATTTTCCGATCAAAATCATTTGTCGGTTTCAAATCTGCATTTTTCATTTATAAAGTATCATCGCCCAATTGATTTTGGTGTGAATTTCCACAATAATTATTGTATTATCAAACCCAAATGTTAGTTGAAACTGGATGATTTTATGCGTTCTAACTAAAAATTGAGCAAAAGTATTTTCTACAATCATCATAATAGAAGAAATAAAGAAAGACATTTTTTTTGTTATAAACCTTTTCGAAATACAGAAATAACAACGACACAGCATACATGCAGCACAGTCCGTATTTGAAATTCTGAGTGGACTTTTAAATTTTCATAGAACTGATAGCGACGGATGTCCGTTGTTAGCTTAAGAAGAATTGTTTGTTGTATGCCCCCCCCCCCCCCCCTTCTGAACAAAGAATTGCTCATTGTATTAAAAATGAGTTGACCTGTGGTCCTGTACTAAAATTTCAGTTTTTTTAATAAATCAAAATTCTCGGATATAAAGTATTGTATATGTCACCCGTTATTTTTTCCCCTTTAGATTGTCACCCGTTATTTTTAAGTTTAAAAAAAAATTATATTATTTCTGCTTAGTTTTCCTGGAAATTCCATTAAAAGTTAACTTAATATTACCAAAACATTATAAATATATAACTAGTTTTCTTAATAAAACAAAATTCTCGGATATAAAGTATTGTATATGTCACCCGTTATTTTTTTCCCCCTTTAGGCTCCGTTTGGATAGGTGCGGGAAGAAGAAAAGAAGAGAAGAAGTGGGAAGAACATTGGGAAGTGTGTAACTTTATGAATAGTTTGGATTGTTTATAATTTATTTTTTCCCTTCTTCGTTCTTCCTACTTCTTCTCAACGCATTCAAACGGTGCCTTAGATTGTCACCCGTTATTTTTAAGTTTTAACAAATTATATTCTTTCTGCTTAGTTTTCCTGGAAATTCCATTAAAAGTTAACTTAATATTACCAAAACATTATAAATATATAACGTTAACTAGGACCCAATACTTAGCAATTGTATTTTTGGTCGTTTCATTTTCGTTTCCTTTCGGTATCATTTTTGGTACCGGGTTGTATGAACTGCTTTTAAATTAATGCATGTTTTGGTTCCCCAGCTGGTAACTTCAGTTTCAAAAGAAAAAGAAAATAAACAAAATAAATACCTGGACCCACTACTTGCTTAACCAATAAAATGCTGACAAGTGGCAACACGGAAAAAAAATATCGATCATCTCCCTCACTTTCAAAACTGGAGAGAATTTCTTTGAGCAACACGTGGTCAAAGATTCATTTGGAAATTTTACTTGTTTCAAACTGAAGTGCTAAACGATCAACATAAAATTTTGATGTTGATAAAGGAAATTGTTGAGTAGATATGATAGAATTTGTTTTAAATAAATTCAACCTATTACAATTTTTTGAGTTGAATTTAACTAGAGATGCAATAAAAGAAAGGGGAAATTGTTTTTATGCCACCCCAAAAGAAGGAAATTGTGAAAATGCCACACAAAAGTTAATTCTTCTATAAATGCCACTATGACCATATAAAAGTGCTACATGAACCCCAAGAATTGTCCCCAAGAAGAACCAGATGGTATAATCAAACCTGAAAAGGCCGACCTAGAATATTTTTGAAATAAAAATCATTTAAGAATAAACCAGTAGAAATTCTAAAAATCCTTATAAAAATTTTATTTTCCCTATGAGCGATTGGCGCCTCAGCGCGAACAGCACAATTTACAGAGAAGCACTCAAAGCAACCGAATCAATCCATTCACCGGCGGTCGGTTTTGTCAAGCCACAGGACATAACCGGGAGAACAACAGAAGTCCAATTTAAGCAAAATAACACAATCATACAATTGTTGCTTAAATTGACTGAACAAATCGAGGATCTGAAGGTAGCAGTCAAAAGGCTCGAGGCTGTGAAAGGGAAAGAAGGCACTCAACCTGACGACCTGACTGACTCTCTGGACCAGATCCAGCAACAACTTCAGAAGCTGAGCTTAGGAGAGCCCAGTAAGCCGGCAATACCAAAACCGAAAGGCAAACTTTTTGTGTTCAAAAATCTAAAAGAAATATTTGAAGCCGAGAAAAAGAAGGCAGCATGAGCAGAACGCAAACAACAACAGAGGCAGCAAGACCATCAGTGTCAGAAAGAGACACAAATCAAACCCCTACTGTTGAAGACCAGATCCGTGGCTATCGCCTTGGATCTAGACTCAGATTTGAGGCTCAAAGGAGGCTCCCTGGTCAATCTCGACGGTACCAGCGAAGCCTTGAGTCACAAATGAATCCTGATGCTGAGCTCAACATCTCCCAATACAGACGAGCACAGCAAGTCCCAGCAGAAACTCTGTACCAAGCTGGATGGTCAGAGAGCAGGCACCGAGTATACCAACATTACTCGGATGAAAGAACGTTGGTCATAGATGGCCAGCAAGTGGAGCTACCGTTCATCTCTGAAGAAAGTTTTAACATACTTTTGCAAGAAGGGCTCCAACATCTGCATATCGGACTAATTATGGTTCGATTGTACACGTTGCATAGGCGAAGTGCAGGTGTGAATGCACTAGTGTTAATCGGAGACACTAGATGGCGAGATGATAGAGCTGTCATCAGCTCTATGGAGATGGATCTCACATCTGGGACGCAGTTGGCATATACTGCCCCAGATATGACTCTAAGTATCCGTGACTTCAGAGATCACATTCAACTAGTGATTCAAACTCACGGGTATGAAGGATGGCAAGGTGGAGAGAGTAATCTTTTACTCTCAAGGTTTCTAATTGGACGACTGTCCAATACAAGCCACACAAATTTCAGATACAATGTTCAGAACGTGGCGGACCACCTAGCAAGTCGAGGAGTTCGGGCCATCCCTGGCTCGCAACGTACAACCACAGAACTCCGTGGAAGGCAGTGGCTTGTGAGACCAGCTGTCATCTCACAAGCTCAGAATCCCCAAGTAGCACGAATCCGAGCAAGGACAGACGGCTCATTATCCGTCAGATTTGCGGGGTATACAACGACAACCCCTGAACAAGAAGCTATTCGTGGAGAAAATGATGAGGAAGAACTCGGACAAGAATTCATCAATCTACTCACACTAGATGATGATTGGCCATATGAAGATGATCCAGAATTTCCAGAAATCTATTCAGACCCTGACGAATTCAGTGAAGATGACGAGACTGAGCAAGACGATGGTTCCTTATTGGGAAAATGGTTCTTGGCAATACTAAGAGCCGAACAAACTGAACCAACAGTTGAAATGCTAGAACCAATAAACCCGTATCAATGATTTGCTATTGAGCAGCTAGATAGTGAAGACGAACTCGTACAAATGACATTTACAGAGTTCAATTGGCTAGAAACCATTGATGCAGAAAGTGAATGGTTTGAGGAACAAGCCCTCGTGATGACCTGTCAATGGGATGAGTCGGATGAAGATGAGATACTCTCCACGGTGCAATTCCTGTCTCAATTGGGTGCACCAACAAACCAAGATGAAGACTTGCTAAGTCTTCTAGCGAAAGGTGGTGGGGAAGATGTCGGTTCCCCAAATTCTAAAATAAAGTGGGACGAGGATCTATTCGACGAGGATCTATTCGAGACAGTTTATATGATAGAAGAGATGGAATACCCACAATTCAAAAATCTCAAAAAGAAAGTGGAGACTGTACTCTCAACTGCAGAGTCTTCACTTACAAGAATACCACCTGAACCAATCATGGGACTGGCCATGTACCCACCTGGTTCAAGGCAACCCCAGAACCTCCAAATCCCAGAGATAAAGGCACGGTTGGACAACATCCGCGGTGGCTATGCAAGGCAAATGAACGAAAGATTTAACCTGCCAACAGTCCAAGCTAGTCAAGGTGCAATTCTAGTTTTACCAGAAGATATTGGGCTATACTCAGAAGTTATCTCTCGATGGGAATCAATCACTCTCAACCTGATAAATGAGAGAAATTGGACAGATAACAAATCTAAGGTCAATTACATCGAAAACCTCCTAGGCGAAACGGAGAAAAAGACCTGGATTCAGTGGAGGATGGCATTCCCCACTGAATATGAGGAATTAGTTAACATTGCCGATGACCCACAAAATGTAATATCACAAGTCAGGCGAATGTTTCTGTTGGAGGATCCGACAACCGGATCCACTGAAGAGCAAGACCGAGCGTACAACGTCCTGGAGAGACTTTCATGCCACAATGTGAAAGATCTTTTCGATTATATAAATGATTATAAGATTTTGGCGGCAAAATCAGGAAGGATGTTCATATCTCCTGAACTCTCGACAAAATTTTTCAGAAAGATGCCTCCAATTATTGGTGGAGAAATTGAGAAGGCATTTGCTGAAAAATACCCAGGCAATACCGTGGGTGTTATTCCAAGAATACATTTTACCTACCAGTACCTGGCAGAGCAGTGTAAGAGAGTTGCACTCCAAAGAAGCCTCAAAGATCTCTCATTCTGTAGCCGCATACCAGTGCCGGGTTACTATCAAAAGAACAAGAAGTATGGTCTTCGAAAGGCGAAGACATATCGGGGCAAACCACATGATACGCACATCAGAGTATTCAAAAGGAAGCACGCAGATAAAGTAAGGAAATGCAAGTGGTTTATATGTGGTGAAGAAGGACATTTTGCCCGCAACTGCACAAGGCAAAAAGGCAACATTGCAAGAGCAGCCATAGTCGAAAATCTAGACCTAGATGATGACTGGGATGTGCTCTCGGTAGATCAAAATGAACCAGATAGCGATGCAATCTGTTCATTTTCTGAAGGAGAAGGAGGTACTAGTCATTCTTTGATGGCTGGTATAAATGAGGTTCCGTACGAAACCGCAATGATGATAACGAGTGAAGAAATCTCATGGCGAGTGGTGACCTCAGTGCCCCAAGAAATCTAAAATTGTGCGCATCAATGGGAGGATAACAGTCCAGTGGCGCAAGAATTCATGAGGTGTCTGTTCTGCAAGGAGCAGACTAATCCAAGGATGAGAGCACATTGCAGTGTATGTCATTTGACTGTCTGCCCAATGTGTTCGAGATTCAACCTGGGAAGAAGGTTGACAATACAAAGATCAAATCTCCAGTATGACAACAAGGATACCCTAATTAATGAGCTGATTGGGTATACAAATTTCCTCTTAGCAGAAAACCAAAGGCTAAAAGAAAGAATTGAAGAATTGGAGATGGGAAAGGATCTGGATGAAATACGAGATCCAACAAAAGGAAAAACCCCTGAAAAGCAAATTCTTGAAGAGGTAGATTCGGATGATGAAGCAATTGAAAACCATATCCAGAAACGAAATGGAGTGGTAATCAAGATGCTGACAGATAGAGATGAATACATCAGTACTCAAGTTCCAGATCCGAGAAAAGGGAAGAGAGTCTTAAACAGACTTTACAACATTGAGCTGACAATGGAAATACCAGGTGTTGAGAAGTTCAAAATCCAAGCAATCCTGGATACTGGTGCCACAGTTTGCTGCGTGGACCAGAATGCAGTCCCAAAAGAAGCTTTGGAACCCAGTGCGTACCCTATTCAAATCAACGGGGTTAACTCTTCTCAAATAGCCAACCAAAAACTCAAAGGCGGAATGATGGCTATCGAGGAAAATCGTTTCCGTATTCCTTTCACCTATGCATTCCCAATGGAACAGAGGGACGGAATCCAAATGCTGATTGGCTGCAATTTCATCCGAGCCATGCAAGGAGGGCTTAGGATTGAGGGCCAAATGGTGACATTTTACAAAAATGTCACAACAATTGCGACAAAAGTTGACGCTGAGGTAGTAGCTTCAGCAGCAATCGAAGAACTTGAGCTGTCTGAGTTAGAATATTTTGAGATCCAAAGAATCACTGCATACTCTTGTGGTGAAGAATCGCAGAAATTTAAAGAGAGGTTCAGACCCTTTCTTAAGAGATTAAAAGAACAAGGGTATATTGGAGAAAATCCTCTCCAACACTGGGAAAAGAATCGGATTAGGTGCAAGTTAGACATCATCAATCCGGATATCACAATTCAAGACAAGCCTCTGAAACATGTCACACCGGCAATGAAGGAGCAATTTGACAAGCATGTTCAGACGCTACTCAAGATTGGAGTGATACGACCCAGTAAGAGCCGACATAGAACCATGGCAATGATGGTAAATTCAGGTACATCAATAGACCCAAAGACTGGCGCTGAAATCAAAGGCAAGGAGCGTATGGTATTTAATTACCGTACTCTCAATGATAATACCCACAAAGATCAATACAGCCTGCCAGGGATTAATACCATCCTAAAAAAGGTCGGTAATAGTCGGATTTATTCAAAATTCGACTTAAAAAGTGGATTCCATCAGGTGGCATTGGATCCTGAATCGGTTGAGTGAATGGCTTTTGTTGTTCCAAATGGTTTGTATGAATGGCTAGTTATGCCATTCGGGTTAAAGAATGCACCGGCAATTTTTCAAAGAAAGATGGACGATTGCTTCCGGGGAACGGAAAACTTCATAGCAGTCTACATCGATGATATACTGGTGTTTTCTGAGAATGAAGAACAGCATGCCAAACATTTGGAGGCCATGCTGACAATCTGTGAGAAATGGGGGCTTGTACTCTCCCCAACTAAAATGAAAATAGCTGTACAGGAAATCGAATTCCTAGGTGCAGTTATTGGGAACAGAAAAATCAAACTTCAGCCACACATAATCAAGAAAATCATTTCTTTCGATGAAGAAAAATTGAAAGAGAAGGCCGGTATGAGATCATGGCTTGGCATCCTCAACTATGCCAGATCATACATACTGAAATTGGGAACATTACTTGGGCCATTATACTCAAAAACAAGCGAACACGGTGACAAAAGGCTCAAAAGCTCAGACTACGAGATCATCAGAAAGGTCAAGCAAGCGGTGCAGCAGCTCCCAGATCTCGAGCTACCTCCGGAAGGATCCTACATCATCCTTGAAACAGACGGATGTATGGAAGGATGGGGTGGAGTATGCAAATGGAAGAAAACAAAGCATGACCCCCGAAACACGGAGGAAGTTTGTGCGTATGCAAGCGGGAAATTTCCAGTGATTAAATCCACAATAGACGCAAAAATCTATGCTTGCATGGAAACAATGAAGGCACTCAAGATTCACTACCTGGATCAAAAGGAGATCACTCTCAGAACTGATTGCCAGGCCATAATTAGTTTCTATAACAAGTCAGCACAAAACAAACCTTCAAGAGTCTGATGGATTAATTTTGTTGACTTTGTTACAGGAACAGGAGTGCAAGTAAATTTCGAGCACATTGATGGCAAAATGAATGTGCTAGCTGATTCGTTATCACGATTAACAGCAAATATGGTGAAAACCGGAAATTGCTATTTCGCTGATGAACAATTGGCCGATTTAGAAAAGGTGCTCGAAGAAACAAAAGGAGCTCCTGAGGAGATAATCAAGCATCTGGCAACGATTATCGGGCATATTGATAATATGCTAGATGAAAAACCTTTCTTTCAAAACCTCTAGAGCAAGGCGATAAGCGGGCATGGTGGACCGCTGGAAAAACCCACTATACCCTGTATCTTAGGAACTGTCTGGTAGTAATCTACGGAAAGCTACTGACATTTTTAGTTTTCTTATAATTTTTATTTTGTGTGAATTTTATTTCTTTTTCAGAAAAATGGTGCTTGATCATCTGAGGAACCTCATGAGAATCCATGAAGGAAGTTCAACAACCGGGTTCAGACCAGGAAGCCGACAAGCATTTCAGCAGGCCGAAAGATGGGCAACCTCAGGAAGAGAGTTAGACTCTCTTCGGGATTATGAAATAATAACTGGTGACCTACTAACAATGTACCCACGGTCTTTTCAGTGGGAAGGAACCATGCTACTTAGGCTTGAGGAAATTCATAAGGAGCAAATACAAAGGACCATCGATGAAGTCGAAAGGCTCATGGTCTTGAATTATTTGCAAAAGATTCGCCTAGAGCAGAAGGCATCCAAGGACAACTGGGCTAGTACTGCACTAGGACCAGTTAATCATAACATTGATGAGCTGTTAGCAATTCACCAAAAGATGCGATCGATCCAGCAAGGCCATTATTATTAGTGAGTCCCACCATTATAAGGGAATCACATTATTGTGTTTGCTTTCGGTGCCACTACGGTAGTGCGCATCTTTTCTTTTTCTTTATTCACTGTCACATGGGTTGGCATGAAATGAGTGGTTTGCTTTTATTTCTTTTGGGCAATTATTGTACTAAAGATGCCCACTAGTTTGCTAAGGACATACCAACTGTGGTAGACGAATAATTAAAATGGACGATGGGGCCCATATGTGCACCCGCATTCAATTATCGAGCTCACCAACCGGTAGCGTTCCTTCTATATAAGCAGTAGGATGTTTCACTAAGAGGGCATCACCCAACTTAGTCATCATCTCTTCTTCTCTTGTATCACTTCCTAGATATCAATAAAATTCTCTCATTCTCTTTTCAAAACTTTGGAACCAGTATTCTTTAGTAATCAGAAGTTTCAAAGTCGATCCGATCGTTACTATTCTATTCTGGTATCAGAGCGAGGTTTGTTTTCTTAATATTATGGCTTTCTAATTTCCTAATTATTCTGGGTAGGCACCTAGGGGGAGATTATGCCAAACTAATAAAAATTGTTTAAATTAATCAACCAGAAAACGTCAGTTAAAAGTGAAATTTTAAGGAACCAAAAGAATCATCCTGCCGTACAGTACCTAGGAAAAAGGGGAAGATCGCGGGTAAACACGATGATGTGAGGTTATATCCAAAGTAAACCAACTTAAAATTGGCAAAGTAAAGGAAGATTAATTAATAATCTGGGTACACAGTTTTGGGTACACATAGCAGAAAATTTTACTCAAAGTGGCAAAATCATAAGGGTGACCACATTTTTGGGTGGCAAAAACAGAAGGTTTAACTTTCGGGTGGCAATTGCTAGATTTCACAAATTTTGGATGGCACAGAAAAAATTATCCCTAAAAAAAATTCCTTACTGAATTTCTATGTAATGCTGACTATTAAATTGTTAGCAGAAATACAACATTAACGCATTTAATCATTTAATCATGCCATCCAAGAAACAGAAAGAAAGACGAGCTATCTCTAAATTCATTGTGTTACTCCCAAAAAACTAAATTAAATAACCACAAAATTAAGCGTATTATTTCCTGCAGAAATCTACACAACTTGCTGCATATTATTAAAATAAAAATAAGGTTTAATCATAAATACCTCAATTTCAAACCTGAAAGCACTGTAGAATTAGCATTCAATCCCAGCTGTTTATTTCTTCTGGAGTGCTTCATCTCAGCCCTCCGATCCTTTCGCTGTGCTTGCTTGGTTTGATGGCTTTTCTCCGCGTGGGCTAGCGATGAGCTGGCGTTGTTTCTTCCGATCTTATGTTGCCATTTTTGTGTGGAGGCACAAATAGGAGATCTCCGCGTGGGCTAACCATGAGCAGCGCTTCATCTCTCATTCTTTCCTTTTCTTTCCGCCTCATCTCGCTGGGTCCTCCTCTCGCCACACGAAATCTCTACCCCCACCTTTCCTCTTTCTTTCTCTCACGAGGGATCTCCGATTTTTTTCTCAATTCTTCTCAAGGTCTCCAAGATCAAGATGGAGGAAAAAAACACAACAGCCTCCTCTGACTCTCTCGCTTCTCCCACATCTTTCCGCCTTGCTTCTTCCCCTTCCTCTCTCCTTCCTCTCTTCATCTCTCTGGTTCGATTTCTGAAGGAAACCCTAAGTAGTTGTCCTATTGGATTGTAGCAATTGGGGAGAGAGAGAGAGAGAGCGCAATTGACGGCGAGGGCTCATCTTCTTCTTTTGATCTCAGGTATGGTTTTTTCCGCCTTTTGCCTTTTATTGTCGGATTTTTTTTTGGCTTTGTCTAACTATCAATAAGAATGATGGTTTCAACTTCTGATCAAGTTCCAGCGCTGCTTATTTGACAATTTTTGTCTTTTCTTTTTCCTTTTTCTTTCTGTCTTTTCTCTTTTATTGTTGGAAAATTTTGTTTATTTTTAGGATTTGGTATGGAAGGGGAAATAGGAAATAAGATAGATACGAGAGATGAGAAGAACCGCTTGGAACACAGTTAGCCCTCTATTTTTTTTTTTTTTTTGTTTTTCTCATTTTTCTGTCTATTGTTGTACACAGATTCTGACAAATTGTACAGTATCTAGCTTTCACCCCAATACATATTGAAAACTAGATATTGTTAGTATTCAATACTGCCATAATAAAGGTAGCTACATTATACTAACATTCAAACTCCGGTGGTGACATTTCAAGTATTTGACTGGTGGTTTTCTTTTTCATGGATTTCTTTTATATTCACATCTAAATCCATCTCATGTGCAGGGCGACACTTAAAAAAGCACAAAGGGATTTCCTCTCTTATAGTAAGTTGTAAATACTTCAATTAGTGATTCCCTCTTAGTTTCTGACAATATGCCAGTGAAGAATATCAGTTGGGCTCTTACTGAAAAGCATATATATGCCAACCTGATTTAGGCTTAATGCCACCTGTCAGAGTGGCCCCACAATATTAAATCTATAGATTTGGTTAAAAGTGCGCATTTGATTGAACATAGATAACAAACATGGAACTTCTTCCAAAATTACGACTTCTAATAAAATTTAGATAGCTTACATTTTTCTATTCAAAATATATGCAGGACTTCAGCATGGAAGTGGAGGTGAGACCTGTGCGTAATTTACTTTTTTAGCTTAGTTTACTAATGAATAAAGTTCACTAAGGGAAGGCATGTTCTACAAGGTAATTGTTGTTTGTTTTCACTTATTTAGCTAAGATGAGTTCCAGTCACACTAAGCTGTACAAGCTAAGCTGTTCAACCTGTTTCAAGATGATATAATAAGTCTTATAAATGTTAATGCTCTAAATATTATGTTTATTTGTTATTGTTTTTCGAATTTGTATAAGTGATATTAGCTTATTGTTATATCGAACCTTCACATGATGAATTGTTTTGGTTGCCACCTGACCCTAAAAAAAACACGAGATGAATTGTTAGGTGGAAAAATATCGGCATAAGCGATTCAATTTTCCCCCTTATTTCGACCATATTTAGTTATTCGATGGCTTCTAATTATTTTTACTTTTTTTTTCAGTTTTCTCAGCAGCAAGTTGCAGATAGACTACTCGGCTTTTGCATATTGTGGACCTGGATGTGAAAGCCTTAACAAGGGTGTAAGGGTACATTGGTCACGCATCTTTTATTTTTGTTCTTTAAAATTAAAATTAATACATCAAAGGTAAAAAGACTACATATTTAAGATATGTATTTTTGGCAGATAAACCTGTTTAATAAAGAATTTTCTGACATGTTATAACAATGGATCAGGTGAAAAAAAAAAATCAAAGTAGCTGCATCCATCTAGGTATGATTTGTACAACTTAATCTTGAAAGATGGCATAGCGCATAAATTGAGGCTACTGGTATATGAATATTTTTTTCTATCGTTTTGTTTTACAAGTATTTGTATATAAGCAATCTGAATTTTTATTATGCAAGGAGAGCTAAATGGGGGTAATTCTAATTGAGTTAAATAAATACAAGAATGATCAGAGTGTTATGTTCTTTGCCTGTGCCCATATTCTCTACAGTTTTGTTCTTTTTCATGTTAAATGTCAGCTATTTACCGTGTGGGATTCTGTTCTTTACCTTAGATATCACACTTTTTCTGTGACCTGATTACAATTGTTGCCTCCGTGTTCTGTTCATTTCAATCTTATTTCGAATCTGCTCGGCTCAGTGCCTCTGACACTGCTGTTTTTTTTCTGTTGGTTTTCTTATTTCGAATTTGCTGAGCTCAGTACTTCTAACATTCTAACATCGCTGTTTTTTTTTTTGCAGTTTTGTTGTGCCTGCTACTGGTATGGTTAGTACCTTTTCTTTTATGCTGTATTTTAGAGGAAGATTTCATACAGTTAATGACAAGAGGAATACATTGGTCTTTGTAGATGGATAGTGCTCTTTTTTGGAGCATTGTTGTTTTCCAGTTTGAATAATACCAGCTCTTTTCTATACCAAATGTTGTTTTCAGTTTAGATGTCAGGTTTTTGGTATGGCCTGATTACCGCTATTTTTTCTACCTTCTTCTCCTGGTGTATTTCCCCATCGCATCCTCATGTGCTTTACAGAGAGAGAGAAAAATGGAGACCGAGGGGAGGGCTGGAGTGACAAGGGCTGCATTAGGCGAGCTTCGATCAGCACCGTTGTTTGAAAGAAGCGGCAATTGTCAATCAAGCCAGGTTTGTCTTTCCTTCGTTTCTTCTGAGCTTTTGCATTCTTCTTCTTCTTCTTTGTTTTCCCAGACTAGAAACTGAGTAGTTATGGCCTCTTCGTACCAAGCGATCTCCATTCTTCTCTATCTATCTGTCAAGCTGGATTATGACCAGTTTAGGCCTGCAAGCTAAGTTTTTCAAAGCTTAGTTTCTCTATGCAATTTTGTAATTTCACTTGATTGACCTGATTTCTTTTGCTTTTCGTTCCCTTGCAGCTTCCACTGTTGGGTGTTTGGGGCTTTTCACAGCTACAATGCTTATGGTTCTTTGGCTTATTTTTCCTCAGCTTATGGAGATGTGCACAGTTCGAGAAACAGGAGAAGATGCAGTGTTAAAGGTGTCACTTTCTCTATTATCAATTTTCTTATCTTTTTTTTTTTTACTACAGTCAATCAAAAATTGATAGGTTCGAAAAATGATCGACTTTAGGGGAAAAGTTCTATCTGCCGAATGGAAGACAACAAATGTTATTTATGCATGGAGGTGAAGCCGTTATTTCTCCATCTTCCGATTTTAGGTACTGTCTCTTCTCCTCATTTCTCATTTATTTTTTGCTTGATGATTCTGTTAATTTTTGTATAGCTTCTTATGTTCTTTTCTGAATTTTCATCTTTGCAATTATATATGTGTGTGAACTTTATTTGAAATTTGGGCACAATTGGTCGTTATTAAAGAATTGGGGCTTAAGTTCGTAGTTTGTCGAATGAATAATGCCGCAACAACAATTAAAATTGTGTGTACAATCGTGCTGTCATATGGTTGATCTCGCTTTTTAGTTATTGTGGTAGTTGATGTTTCACTCTTATTTTAGTTGATAAGAACTGCAATGTCTTGGGATTTGGGGCTCACATGATTGGATCAGTTTCAGTCAGTAGCTTGAGTAATTAGATTGGGTCCTCATATACTATTTTGTAAGATATCTGAATTTCGATCTTTGCAATTTTATTTTCTTTTTTTAGAAAGCTACACCTGAAATGTGGTCTGGTGAGCAGTACTGTTTATAAAAGTGTGGCGGCCTTTTACAAGTTTTAGTTGCATCCATTAATTTATTTTCTGCACGGATGTGTATAAAAGTTCAGTTCAGGCTATTCTATCAAGTTGCATGGATTGATTAAATTTGTGCTTTTGTTGGTACATAAAAATATTCTATCAGTTAACTACCACGTTGTCGATACAATTACAGGTAGACAGATCTGATCATAGGATATTATAATTGTCTGGAAAACCAATTCTGAAAGAGAATAAAATGTCAACAGCCTCTTACATGTGCTCAGTCAGATAAGGTACCAATGCAATTTTAAAATTAGAATAATATGTTATCCTATGAAAGCAAAATTATTCTTTTTTGTCATATCTGTATAAAGAGCAGTGATAAAGCAGCTTCTTAGCAGCAGTATGACCGATTGATATAATGCAATTTAGATAGTTTAAATTTAAAAAAGCAAAAGTCATTTGTTTATACTGCATTCATTTGATTCAAAGCAGTTACTTAAAAGTGATGCCGTGAACAATTTAATGCAAAATTTTTCTTATTTGCACTGCATTTTCTCATGTTTTTTCTAACTTTCAGCTAATAGGATGTGCTTCCCTTTGATGCTGATAATGACATAATGTGTATGAGACGATGAGAGATGCCAGCAAGATGCAACGGCATAGACTCAACCCAATTTAAGAGAGAAGCACATGCAGTAGGTTACATTCTTGATTTTAAGGTCCTCAGTAAATTACCATATTTAAATTACTAATATTTTCTTTCCACATGCAAAAAATTGCATTTTTTTCCGTGTTGTCGCTGTGTCTTGCTTATATAGAATATAATGTATTTAACATAATGTCATCAGATAAAAGATGTTATGAACGTTAGAGGATCTCTTATTAGAATAATTATCTATTTTTGCTATGACTATACTAAATAGAATGATAAAATGATTTCACCTGAGCCTACTAATTAGGTCGATCAATTAGCAAGTCTGGTGAAAGTCTGTCATGAACTTGCATATTGATTTATTTTTTTCTATTGTGCTAATTGTATTGATGTTGATGCATGTGCAAGCACAGGAGGGAGTAGCCAATGATGATTAAAATTTTCTAAGTATGTCAGTCAGTGATGACTTAAAAGTTTATTTGTTGTTTTGCTAACTCTGAGATTTTTATAATATAGTGCTAATTTTTTTTCATGGGACAATATTATTGCTTTGCCAATCAATGACTTTAATATTCTAAGTATCAGTGACTTTGATGTTCTTAGTATCGATGACTTTAATATTCTAAATATATCTCTGGGAGCATCTCAGGTTCTGTCTTTTATTTTATGATAATTGGTCAATTTACGTAGTTTCCTTCTATAATCTGCATTGGCCGAGGATGTTCAGAGTACATTATGATCATTAGGAGGCAGAGAGGAAATTTGGGAGCTACTTAAGGACATATCTGGTAATGACAAAGCACTTCGTCGGAGGAGAAAATTGATTTGTGAAGAAAACTCGAGGTGATCTGAGTAAAAATGGAGAAGGACGAAGCCAACTTTGGTCTAACTTTCATCGCGCGGAGCGCGATGCAATAGCTAGTTCTCCTGATTTTGAAATATTCACAACAGATCATCCAATCAGATTTCGAAGTCGCAGCCTTTATGTAAGTCGTAAGATGAGTTGATTTTTTTTTTATCAGATCGTAGTATGCGCAAGCTATCAAAAACAGAGGAACAAAGAAATATGCGCAAGCTTAAAACATATATTCAAAACAAAGAAATATGAAAACAGGGGAAACTCCAAAAACAGAGGAACAAGCAATCTATCAAAAACATAAAATAAGAAACAGATGGGAAGCACTCGCAGTAGAATTTAGAAATAGAAGATAACACAAAATTGGAAATTCCCCATAGCTGTACTGCCATTACATCCAATACAAACCCCCCATACCTCAATCACGAACGAAAAACAACCTCCGAAGCACTCTAACCACTAAAGCCGCCACTGCCATTGCCGCCGGTGACTGGCGAAGTAGAAAAGCTTGAAGAAGCCACAAGTTCATTCCAAGTATAAACAGAAGAAAACCGACAAACATGTGCACAGGGGAAGATGCCGACATCCCGATGTCGAACACCATAATCGATGCTCCTGAGGAAACGAAGAAGAACGCATAGTTGCGCAGTGAGGAGGAGATATTGAACACCTCAAGTTGCTGCCCCTCAATGTAGCGTGTACTTTCATTCGCCATGTTCTCTCCTCTGGCACAGCTTCACTGATTCTCTTATTTCTTGTTAGATGTTGGTGAATTTGCGAAGAAGGCTTTTATATATATATAGGGAGAGCCCTTATGACGCGGGAACGGTATATGTAACGGGCGGTGACAGACATCTGGAGGTTGTCATAGCATGAATTTCCCATTAGTTTATTTCTTATTTGTTTTATGGCAGTGTTTGGATTGGGGTGGGAAGAAGAATAAGGGAAGAAGGACCTAAATTTATTATTAAATAATCCAAACTCTTCACAAAGTTACATACTTTCCAATACTTCTTTTCACTTCTTCCCTTCTTTCCTTCTTCCCACACCTATCCAAACGGAGCCTATAAGAACGGGTATATAATTACTAAAGTATTGTAATTCGATGCATGGTATTTTATTTTCTTACAACATTATAATTTGGATATAAAATTAAAATTGAATATTTCCATCAGTTAACAAATGATTTTGTGTCTATAATATGATGAATAATACTTTTCGTGTCTAGATATATATATTGAAGCTGGTTTACCAAACGAGTGTTTTCTGCAATTTATCTGTAATTTTTGTTGTTTCGGTTTTTTCTTTTAGTGAGTTTCCTTACGAGCTCAACGTACGGATGCACGTTTGATTACATATCCGATGATTCTAAATGATCCAAGTTGGATAACCCCACTTATGCGAACCCATTTTTTCAAGGCCGAAATTTGACGCTGATACCTTTGGTCACAATCACAGCACACGTAGCAAGACTTTGGAACTTTTCCCTCCACTGATACCTTTGGTCACAATCACACCACACGTAGCAAGACTTTGGAACTTTTCCCTCCAGTCCAAAATCAATGGAAATCTCGGATACGTAATTAGTGTTTTTCAAGCCGATATCTGATAAATCAGATAGTACAATTTTTTATTTCTTAAGTACAACTGAGATATATATGCCCAAATGCAATATATAAGTTATTTAAACCTGAACCCAAGGAATTCACAAAAATAAAATTGAAATTGGAACCTGGGTACACAAACGCAACGTAATCTGCCACACTAGTGGAGAGGAGTAACGGATAGGGGTGAAAACAGAGCGGATAATCTCCGTTTCGCACCGTATCCATATTTGCAAAATAGCGAATTTGGATAATACTATTCGTATCCGAACGAATACGGATGCGGATTCGGATTTTTTTTAACGGATATGGATACGGATATGGAAAGCAATACTAGAACGGATACGGATACGGATGCGGATACGGATATTTATCCGTATCCGTATTTTTATATAAAACGGATATCCGCAATTACATATAGGTATAGCTATTTCAATTATATAGCATCATGATTTGACGATTATTTTGTTTACTTTAATATGAATATATGATGCCAATTCTTGTATAAATTTGATTAAAGTTTGATTTCTATGAGATGTCTCAATATGTTGTGAAAAATTAATGAGTTTTCTATCGCTGTCATTTTTTGTTTTTTTAGTTAATTCCATATACTAGTCATAAAAATATAAACATTATATTCTCTTCCGATCAAATATTGGCTTTTTTTTAATAAAATAAAATTGAGCAAAATATTATCCGTATCCGATAAAATATATCCGTATTCGTATCTATATCCGACAATATCCGAACCGTATTCGTATCCGTTTAACATCCGTGCCGTATCCGTATCCGAACATATCCGTATCCGTATCCGTATCCGAAAAAAATATGGATATGGATATGGTATGAGCACTATCCGCTCCGTATCCGCCCCGTTTTCACCCCTAGTAACGGAACAACTTCTTTAAGCATATCTGGCGATATCTATATCATTTTTGGTGTGGTTGTCTGGAGTGTGTAAATTCCTCATTTACTATTAAGGAAACACATATATAGGCACCGTTTGGATGCGTTGAGAAGAAGGTAAGAAGAAGAAAGAAGACAATAAATAAATTATAAACAATCAAAATTCTTTACAAAATTACACACTTTCCAATAATTCTTCCCTTCTTCTCTTCTTCCCACATCTATCTAAACGGAGCCATAAAGAAGCAAGTACGATTTGCAATTAACCTGACCTCTTTGCGTTCACACCTTCCACATCACTACGCCGAAACCGGGAAGGATTAGGTTAGTTCTTTCTGAGGATAGGATTACGTTAATTCGACTATATAATTTGAATGCATATATCAAACATTTTGATGGTTACTGATATTTATTTGGGGTACGTCTCATAGATGTTGATTATTGCCAGCACTCTCACCTTGATTTTGTCATCCTCATTTCGCGTCAGCTGTATGCCTGACTAATGCAATAGTTTTAATCTTTCATGTGTTTTTGTTAATTTTATTACAACATTCGTTAGATGTTTCAGAAAAGCAACGTTCATATCAAAGGACTAATATTAGTAAAATTTTAATTAATTAAAATAACATGCATTAAATTTGCTCAATTTATAATTTAATTGATAACAATATAGATTTATATATTTTATTTGTCATTAAGTGTGATGTCAGGTACGAATAAGTGACTACGTGATTTTCTAGCAGACAATATATTCATAATTTGAAGGGTGCATAAGTAGAATTTGGTGTTAAAGACTCGGGTCATACAAATTTAATAAAATATAACCTACCGTATCATAAATAAAAATAAAATAATATTTGATTGGTCATTCTTTCAAAAGTTGTTAATACTCAATCGTTAAAAAATATTAACTTATTTGATAAATGGTTATAAAATTTTCAAATTAATTCATATTTGATACACAAATTATTGAAAAGAATAAACAAACAAAATATAAAATTGCAAAAAAATTTTAGCAATATAACACTCTCAAAGATATCAACTAGATACATGTTACAACTATTATTTTTCATTTCATAAAAGGTGAAAAAAGAACTTAAAATTTATTATCCGACCAAACTTACATAGTTGGTCACGAATATTCATTTTCCATCTAAAAAATATTGCTGACAAATTAAGTTTTGTGTGGTTTTCCATAATTATTTTCTCATCAAATCCCAAATGTTAATCTTGAAGCTGGATGAATTAATTAATTTAGTGTTCTTATACAAATTCATGAAAAGTATTTAATTTTAAAATTATTTCTACTCATAAACACACGTATGCATAGAGGTGGTATACGCTAGATCTGGCATGTAAATACGTATTTTTGCCGTTCGATCGATTTGATATGTGGTTGGATATCAATCACTAAACGAAACAACGATCTGTTTTGATTTTTCATCTAATAAAGAAACAAAATGCACAATATATCTACATATATTGTGGATAAATTGAGCAACATAATTATATTTTTTAATATTATTTTATTTTTTTATTTTCCCACATATATGAGAGTATTTTTTTTGCTAGTAGAAGCAAATGACTAAAGAAAAAGAAAATGTTGTGTCAAGAACACCTAATTATTTATTATATTATAATATTAAAAAACACCAATCTAAAGGCTTTTGGTGTTAAAAAAATAAATAAATGCGCCTAATTTAGAATTACCAAAAGCCTTTCCAAAATACAGAAATATTGACATGACAGCGAGTGGCGGCCAACGGACGAGTCCGAAAATGCATCAAAAAAATCTAAAAATCGCAGTGTGGGTGTATGAAATTGAAAAAATCATATATCTTCAATAAAGAATGAACAGTGCGCGGCTGTGTTTTATTTTGCTCTTTTTTGTGAAACTTATGTGTGGCGGGCCATAATGACCCATAGCATGGATTGATACGAATCGTTGTATAAAGGCCTTCACAAGGACAGTTTCACATGTCCTTTCAAAGGAGGAGATGTGTTCTTTAATTGGTTTCATGTGCACCATGTGTACATAACCTTGGCAAGACCATCTCTACTTTAGCACAAGTGGGACCAGCCCTTCAGTTTGTCTATCAAAGTTGTATGTTGTTCTATGTCCATATACATATAAGTTAGAAAGACTCTGATTTAGTGTGGCTAATCCTTCTATAGAAAATTGAATCTCTATATGTCGAAATTTATTGTTATTGTGAACTGTTACAGGATAGACTTCATGGCGGTGGTTTTATGAGTATTAGGATTTTTCTTTTTCTGTCTACTCCCGTTCTACTATTGCCAGTGATCCTTTTCCTGTGGTTTTCAGCTTTTGGGCCACTTATACGTTCAGCAATGAATGTTGCGCATCTCTCCTTCTTATAACTTCCACTTTTTTATTTAAATTTTTGTATTGCTCTCACTTTGTCTTGGATTGATGAAAGGATGAAAAAGAGAACGTCACCCTTTTTAAATTGTCAGCTTCTCTATTCAAAGTGTTCTTATTTTTTTTTAATAATTTTGCACCAGTTTTTTTATGGGAGATGACTCAAATAAATAATTATTTTTGTCAAAATATTATTAGACAATTTGGCAATTTCAGCTCCAAGGAGATAGTGTCCATAACTCTAAACTAATTTTTTAGTTTATGAATGAAGCCCGAGAAAACTAGCAAGTACATACTTTATTGATTAAGGTTATTTTAAATTTTTAAGTAATTTCCATAATAATATACAATTTGATGGATTAAGCTGGCACGCATGAGACCATGCAGGATTGAACATGTATTTTTGAGTATGTACAATAAAGACGCAAATTAGAATAATAGGGAGCATAAGCAAAATCAAATATCATTAATAATACTCGTATTTTAGTATTCTATCAATTATCATATGTGGTAACGGTTATTAAAAAAAAATGCTTTTAAGTACATATACAACTTTAACAAACATTGTATGACTAGGGTTGTTCAATAAACGAACGTTATTAGCGCATGAAGACAAACTGTTTAAGTAATTAAATAATATGAGTGTACCGTGACAATAATATTTAATTAACAAATTATCTCTGTAATGTAATTTATTAAGAAATTAAATTATCATGTAAAAATAAATTTTCTCTGTAATGTAAAAATAAATTATCATGTAATTTATCATTTAAAAATAAATTATCTCTGTAATGTAATTTATTAACAAATTAAATTTGACTTAATAAGCATGTCTAAAAGAATTTAAAATGCAGAGACACATATCAGGTGCTTTAAATTATCAACAAGAAAATATAATACTAGTGATAGAAATTTGAAATATTAATTCGTAATAATACTTCTGAAATTAATAGCCCAAAAACACGTAATTCATATAAAATTAAATAGATTCATAAGTTAGAACTTACAGGATTGGAGAGACGACATCGTAAGGCGGAAAATCGATCTTCTCCAATTTTCCTTGGTCCTTAATGATGGCAGAATGGCGTTTTTCCTTTCTTTTTCTGTCTAATTTTCTTAATGGCCGAAATTAAAGGGAAAGGGTGCCTTTTTTTTATGACAGAACAAGTATATATAACCAAGGCAATTGAAGGGATCTAAATTCAGTGAATCTGGTCCATTGGATTTTCCATCAAAATCCAATGCACCCTTTAAGAATGAATGGTTCAGATTAAATCATATAGGCCACATATTAATTAATTAATAATATTAATTATAACATTCTCCCACTTGGCCTATAAAATATCATAATGAAACATAAATTCATAATTGGCCAATAAAACATAAACCTTGTTCAGTTAGAAATACCAAACTAAACTAATATAATCAAAATAACTAAAACTGTTATTTGATCCCTATTAATTATAGAAATGGCATTCTTTCCAACATATGGTTAATTAAATTCATTCGATCCACATAAATATATTTGCTTATATAAATTACATTAATGCGCAAACATAAGAAATAAGCAAACAATATAAATTCAGTCAATACATAAATGAATCTTCAATACATAACTTAATTAATACATTATTGTTCATTACAACATCACAAGTCACTAACCAAACCCATGCCGGCTACATGCTCTTTGAAAAGAGTAGGTGGTAGTGCTTTTGTTAGAGAATCAGCTAACATAGCTTTTGTATTGATGTGTTGTATGATAATAACATTATCCTTAATTTTTCTTCTAACAACAAGATATTTGATGTCAATCCATTTAGTAGCACCGCTAGACTTGTTGTTTTTAGAGAAGAAAACAGCAGCCTCATTATCACAAAATAGCGTGAGTGGTCTTGCAATACTCTCAATTACTTGAAGTTCAGGTATGAAATTCTTCAACCAAACTGCTTGACCAGTAGCTTCAAAACACGCCACAAATTCTGCTTGCATAGTGGAAGATGCAACTAAGGACTGTTTGGCACTCTTCCATGAAATTGGTCCTCCCTGCAAGCATGAATATGTATCCTGATGTGGATTTCTTCGTGTCTACACATCCAGCAAAATCCGAATCGGAATAACCAATGACCTCAAGGTTATCGGACTTTCTGTAAGTAAGCATGTAGTCTTTAGTCCCTTGCAAATAGCGTAAGACTTTCTTAGCAGCTCGCCAATGATCCAGTCCTGGATTTGATTGATATCGGCCAAGCATGCCAACTACAAACGCAATATCAGGACGTGTGCAAACTTGAGCATACATTAAGCTTCCAACAACCGAAGCATACTCATTCTTTTCCATTTGCTTACGTTCTGATTCAGTTTTGGGACATTGAGCCTTGCTGAATTTGTCACCTTTGAAAATGGGAGCAACACTTGGAGAACAATTTTGCATGTTATAGCGCTTAAGCATTTTTTCGATATATGCCTTTTGTGATAAACCTAAGAGACCACGAGACCTATCACGGTGAATTTCAATGCCTATGACATAAGAGGCTTCACCAAGATCCTTCATTTCAAATTTCTTTGAAAGAAAGCGTTTTGTCTCGTACAACATGTCTAAATCACTGCTTGCTAACAAAATGTCATCCACATACAAAACAAGAATGATAAATCTGCTCCCACTAACCTTGAGATATATGCATTGATCAAAAGTATTTTCTTGAAATCCAAATTCTGTTATGACCTCATCAAACTTGAGATACCACTGTCTTGAAGCTTGCTTTAACCCATAAATTGATCGTTTCAACCGGCATCCCATATGTTCCTTGCCTTTAACAACAAAACCTTCAGGTTGTTTCATGAAAATTTCTTCATGCAAGTCACCATTAAGGAATGCGGTTTTCACGTCCATTTGATGCAACTCAAGATCATAATGAGCTACAAGAGCTAAAACAATTCGTAACGAATCTTTCTTTGAGACAGGAGAAAAAGTATTATCATAATGTATACCTTCTTGTTGCGTAAAGCCTTTAGCAACTAATCGGGCCTTGTATCTTTCGATGTTACCATGAGAATCAGTTTTAGTTTTGTAAATCCATTTGCATCCTACGGGTTTAACACCTTTAGGTAACTCAACAAGATCCCAAACATCATTTTGTTGCATTGAGTTCATCTCATCATTCATGGCTTCCAGCCACTGAGATGACTTATCACTTTTCATGGCGTCCTTGAAGGAGATAGGATCATCTCCATGACCTATATCGCCACCTTCTTCAGTAAGGTATACAATATAATCATCAGGTATTGCAGATTTTAGTTCTCTTTGCGACTTGCGTAAAGGTTCTTGTGCCAGCAAAGGTACTTCTTCATTGTTAGGAACATTATTAACATTACCTTCATTTAGTAATAATGTAGAAATAGAACTTGTAGCCTCTGAAATGACCGAAGTTGGAACATAAATTCGATCTTCTTCATCGAGGTTTATAGTTCGTTTTTCATTACTCCCACTAATGTTGCCATTTTCAAAAAATACTGCATGTCTTGTCTCAACTATTCTAGTGGTATGCGAGGGACAATAAAATCTAAAACCTTTGGACCTCTCTGGATATCCTATGAAAGAACAACTAACGGTTTTGGAATCCAGTTTCTTAATTTGTGGATTGTAGACTTTTGCTTCAGCAGGACAGCCCCACACACGTAAGTATCCTAGTTGTGGTTTTCTTCCAGTCCACAATTCATAAGGTATTGCTGGAACGGATTTACTAGGAACTCGATTGAGAACATGTGTGGCTGTTTTTAAAGCCTCGGACCACAAAAATTCTGGTAAAGTTGTATTGCATTTCATACTTCGTACCATATCCTTTAATGTACGATTACGCCTTTCAGCCACTCCATTTTGCCGAGGATCACCCGGCATAGAGAATTGATGAACAATACCACTTTCTTGAAGAAACAAAGCAAATGGACCTGGACTTTGACCCAAGTCAGTGTGCCTACCATAATACTCACCGCCTCTATCTGATCGCACTACTTTAATTTTAAGATTATGTTGATTTTCAACTTCAGCCTTAAAAATCTTAAATTTGTCTAGTGCCTCAGATTTTTCAGAAATTAAGAACACATAAGCATAGCGTGAGTAATCATCAATAAAAGTAATGAATGATTTGTGTCCGTTTAAACTCGGAGTGGGAAAAGGACCGCATATATCGGTGTGAATTAATTCCAATAGTCCCCCACTTCGAGTGGCTCCTTTCTTATTTCCCTTAACAAATTTTCCCTTAACACATTCAACACAATTTTGAAAATCAGTAAAATCTAATGTTGGGAGAATTTCAATTTTAATGAGACGTTGCATTCTATCTCTTGAAATATGACCCAATCTGCGATGCCATAATTTGGAAGAATATCCAACATCACGATTTCTCTTTGTGCCACGTTTGTGATCAACACAATTAACATTCAGGGATAATAAAGAATCAGAAAAGGAAGAATCCAAACATAATTTATATAGATTGTCACATAATAATCCAGAACCAACAAACTTAGAGTTATGATATAGTCTCAACTCATTATTTCCAAACTGAAACATAAAACCACACGCATCAAGTCTAGAAACGGAAATTAAATTCCTAATCACACTAGGAATATAAACTACATCATGTAAATAGAGAATAAAGCCACTCTTCAAGACTAAACGAAGAGTTCCTACGGCCTCCACTTCAGCCTCTAATCCATTGGCAACTTTAAGCTTCCTTTTTCCCTTTTCCAGCATCCTCACGGAAAGGAATCCCTGCAATGAGTTCGTAATGTGCACAGAGGCACCAGTGTCAACCCACCACGTATTTAAGGGAACATCAATTAAAAGGGACTCACAAATCATATAATTAAAATCATTACCCTTCTTGGCAAGCCACGCTCTGAACTTGGTACACTCCTTCCTTACGTGTCCAGGTTTCTTGCAGTGATTGCACTTAAAAACACGTTTTGTACCAGATGTACTTGCTTTGTTAACACCAAGACCATCATCTTTCTTATTCTTTCCTTTACCATTGTTCTTTTTCTGTTTTGGACTTTCAATGGCTGCATGTGCAAAGTCAGGTTTTTCAGTCTTAAGCCTTTCTTCTTCTTCAACACACATGACAATCAATTCGCTCATTTTCCACTTCTCTTTCTGCGTGTTGTAATTGATCTTGAAAGGACCAAACTGAGCAGGAAGAGAAGTAATAATGAAATGAACCAAAAACCCCTCAGAAATTGCCATGTCCATGCCATTTAATTTTGCGGCCATATCATTCATCATCATGATATGTTCACGTACACCGCTAGTCCCATTATACTTGGTAGTGAGCATTTTCATTATGAGAGCACTTGCATTAGCCTTTGATGTACTCTTAAACTGCTCCTCAACAGAGGCTAAAAATTCTTTAGCAGTAAAAAGTTCACCAGCAACATTCTTTTCAGGAATGCCTCCCCGAATCGCCAAAGAAATGGTGCTTTTCATAATCATGAGAGACATTCGATTAGAACGCTCCCATTTTGCATAAGCAGTTTTTGCTTCATCTGCAGCATCATCCTTTGGTTTCTCAGGTTTATCCATACGTAATGCTTGGTCCATTTCAAGAACACCAAGACATATCTCGAGTTGCTCTTTCCAAGTTGAAAAATTAGTTCCATTCAACAATGGTATTCCAGACATTTGGGTACTAATATTGTTCAATGCTGAAAATTCATCATGACAAATAAAATGCTTACTATTAACTAAAATCCACAAACATATAAAATTAAATAAATTAGATCAACTATAATTAGGGGACTAATAATTAACTTATCTGAAATACTAAAACGCCAATTAATATTTCAGGTTTAATAGTTGATCCACTAAAATCAATTCATATCACCGTTGGGCAGAAATAAATTGAACATAAATTAAAAATTTCATCTAATAAATTATACTTGACAATTAAAGTTGATAAAATTGACATTTATAATTTATTAAATGTAAACATAAGTAATACAATAGACATAATGTAAAACATAGTTTTCTTTAATAAAATGGCGGTCACAATTAAAGTTGATAAAATTGATAACGACCATTTATTAAAAGTAAATTAATATGAAAATAAATTATATATAACATAGTACCGTTGGGTTACTTGGTATATATAATATAGAATCATATATGTATAATATTATCATATGTATAGAATCATATATGTATAATATTATCATATGTAAAACCATACGAACTTTGTATACGGTTTTGAAAATAAATACATAAAATAATATTATATGATAAACTATATGAATTATTAAATCATATAGAAAAGTCACCGTATAAAGTGACGTATACACAACAAAATTGAGGACTAAGTAATATAATTTTCTTAATTTGTCTAATTGAACACCATAGCGTCTCTTCAGTGGGACGAGACGCGTGATGCGCAAAAGGAATCAAAATAAAATAATTGATCGGATACAATTTAGGAATATAAGCATACGTCCTCACTTGTTGTACAATTCCTGATCCAATTTCGAAAACTATACCCAAGAGTTAAGATAGGGTTTGGACTAGAAAACTATACCCAAGAGTTGCATACAATCAACAACAGAAACTTTCTCCTTTGTGTGCGCCACGCCCTCGTGATTGACAGAGAGGGAAAATTGTATGTATATTATTTTAATCATAAAGAGATATATATGTTATACAACTTCATAGCGTGCACACAAAAGAAGTTTATATGAAAATAAATACGAAAATATTCAGTAAAATTCCATTAAATACTGATTCAAAAAATACCGTTAATTACTGATTTAAATACGAAAAAAATACAATTAAAATTCAGTAATTGAATCCGAAAATTTTGTAAGAATTTTATATGAAATTACGTACCGCTCCGATACCAAATGATAGAAATTTGAAATATTAATTCGTAATAATACTTCTGAAATTAATAGCCCAAAAACACGTAATTCATATAAAATTAAATAGATTCATAAGTTAGAACTTACAGGATTGGAGAGACGACATCGTAAGGCGGAAAATCGATCTTCTCCAATTTTCCTTGGTCCTTAATGATGGCAGAATGGCGTTTTTCCTTTCTTTTTCTGTCTAATTTTCTTAATGGCCGAAATTAAAGGGAAAGGGTGCCTTTTTTTTATGACAGAACAAGTATATATAACCAAGGCAATTGAAGGGATCTAAATTCAGTGAATCTGGTCCATTGGATTTTCCATCAAAATCCAATGCACCCTTTAAGAATGAATGGTTCAGATTAAATCATATAGGCCACATATTAATTAATTAATAATATTAATTATAACAACTAGACCTTCCATTGTGCTTCAATTTAAGTTAAAGTTCCGTTCATTATTCTCAGAAGTTTTAACATCTGAGAATCAATCTCTTTAAATGAAAAAAAATTTATGTTTGCATATTTGTTGTAGTAATATAGAAACAATCTTCATGCTTTAATTAATTTTATGATTGTATATTTGTATGTAATAATTTTATCTTTATATTTCAAAACTGCTAATATAATATTGGTGATGTTAAAAAACCACATAAAACGATAATATGCTTCAAATTTGACACAATATTTTATTTTTCCATCTTGATTTGTAGACATGTTGCGGCGGAGCCGCAACTGAAGGATCTAGTAAAAGAAGAAAAAGAAAAAGAGAGGTGCCCAACAAGCAGAGAATTGGATGGCCAATGCACGCAAATGATTTCACTTGAGCACCATTCTATCAATAAGCCAATCTAATTTTCAATTCTAATCACATACCATATCAGATTAACAAAATTAATGATCTATATTTTATATTAGAAGTTGGTGAAATAGATATTTTATATTGAGCACCATCCATATCAGATTAACACTTTTTTAATAGATGTTTTTATGAGTAAGAGAGATATGTTAAATGCAAGGCTGCTGGATGCTTGAAAGACTCAACACGGTGGTCCTAAGGATTTGTGTGTTACCGTGACATTGTGTCATTGTGACAATGTTACAGCAGAACCAAATCCAGTGGAACTTTCGATACTGCGGTGAATTTGCCGGTATACTACCAAAATAGTATAAAAAATTAGCACTTTTAGTCATACGCAGTAGAAAAATTGCAATACAGGTTAGAACCAAGAAGTTAAAATCGGTTCAACCAATAGGCAATAATTTATCGACGGTACTTGGGCAATATATTTTGAAGCTGAATTCTTTAGTTTTACAATTAGAATTGGAAGGAATTTTTTGCACCTACCATCATAATATTACGGTATACCGTATACGCCATTAGAAAATAAGCGATTACGGGCGGAGGCGCGGAGCCACAAGGTGCAGAGCATGACTTAGCACTGTGTTTTGAGATTTAAGTGCGATGATTAAACAAGTTTTGATGTGAAAGTTAATCAATTTGGTCCCCTAAATAAAAAATTTGTAAATCAGTCCCCCATTAATTTTTTTTAGGCTCTGCCCGCGTGAATCTTGGCGCCAGAGGAAAGATATTGATCCTCTCCCTTGAAAAAACTGGGGAGAATTTCTTTTCTACGACACGTGTTCGAAAATTCATTTGCTAGTCGTTTATTTGAATGAATCATAAATATAACTATAGAATTTTGCAAATTTTAGTTGGTACATATATTTAATTCATTGTATATATATATATATATAGAGTTTAGCTACGGTGAGTCGCGACTCACGGACCCTCCGGTGAGTCGCGACCAAAACTCCTAGATTTAGATCAAAATGACCGATCCAAACCGTCCAACATGATCTCCCTATTGAAATCTCCGTGCAAACCAAATTTTTTATTTTTTCGAAATTTTTAAGTATTTTTTCGGATTTTTAAAAACTGATGTTTTTGAATGGTTCAGAACCAATTAGATTAATGATTTTCTAAATTTTCAAAAAAATACTTAAAAATTTCGAAAAAATAAAAAATTCGGTCTACTTGGAGATTTCAATAGAGAGATCATATTGGACGGTTTGGATCGATCATTTTGATCTAGATCTAGGAGTTTTGGTCGCGACTCACCGGAGGGTCCGTGAGTCGCGACTCACCGTAGCTAAACTCTCTCTCTCTCTCTCTCTCTCTATATATATATATATATATATATATATATATTAATACGGCTGGTATCAAGTTCTAAAGGCGCTAGCTAGAGATGATTAGTTCAAATCGGTTATAACATAATTTTTTTTATGTTGATAAAAGCATTAAATAATGGTGCAGTCCAACCTCTTACTATTTATTTGTTTCCTTTTTGAGAGGAACTTAACTAGAGATGCAATAAAAAGTTGTTTTACTGATGACCTATCTAATGCAAACACTACGCGAAATTTCGACTTCTGTAACGGTTAATAAAAGACATTTGTAACGGTACACGTAACGTTACAGTAGCCCCCGTAACAGAATGTCTAATAACCGTTACAGATCTATAACGGTTATTATCTAATAACCGTTACAGAAGAATGACTTTTGTAACGGTTATTATCTAATAACCGTTATGGTATAGTGGACGGAAAATGTGGTTACGGTTTTATTGAGAACATTTGTAACGGTTAATAGATAACAACCGTTACAGAAGACTGGCTTCTATAACGGTTGTTATATAATAACCGTTATCCTATTATTGACGGAAATACATTTTTACTATTTTTTTAGATCCAGTGTAACGGTTATAATCTAATAACCGTTACAGAATCCAGTCTTTTGTAACGGTTATTAAGGAATAACCGTTACAGATATTGTTGATATAAAAGAAATGAAATTATGAATTCTGTAACGGTTATTCCTTAATAACCGTTACAAAAGACCTTCTTTTTTTTTAATTTCGCCTGTTTTATTGGCTAGCCCAATTTTGCTAGCCGAATTGGTACCAAATTGGTACCCAATTTACATCATACAATCCAACATGCAGCAGACAAACATATATCATGCATATATCAGATGTCACATATATATACCAAGCACAAAACATATATCAATATGTAGCAAAAATTAACAAACTATACATAGAGTTAACACCAAATCAAGTCAAAATTTTTCTAAAATAATACCCCATACATGAAGTCCATAACCTCCGAAACGACTGCATCAACGTCTTCGTTTTTATATGGTTGTCCAACCGGCTCGATATACTGCAATTTGATCATTAACAATTGATAAAGTCAAATAATTTTGTAAACCAAAAGCCCTAAACCAATAAAAATATGAAATCCTAAAATAATAAATCGGCTTAACATTACCTCAGGGAATTCTCCGACCGTAGTCCAACTACTTAATATCGCCCTCATGTTGAGCATTGTGAAATATCCACACTCTATGCCGCCCCTTTGTATCGGTCCCTAATTAAGATTCCAACAAAAGAAACACAATATTTTTTAGTTAATTTCAATTTCACAAACAAATAATATCTTAAACTGATAAGTTCTGTACCTTAATTCGGTACCTATCAAATCATGTTCTGCTCTTTTGGCTATATCTTCCGGCTTCCACTAAATACCGCTTGTATACCCTGCATGCAATATTATTTAAAACAACAAAATCTAATATTTTTTAATTTGAAAAATCTCATCATGTTTAACTTAATTCAGAAATGGAAACTTACGAAGATATGAATGGCTTAATATATAACTTTGGATTCTTGCGTTCCAGAGAATCAACAAAGTGAACGGTGCGCTTCTCGACATTAATAACAAGGACTACCCAATGAAACCTGTAATTAAGAGAGATTTATTATTTTGGTGGAATTAAAGGAAACTAAAAAATTCTTTCATTAGTAGCCATATTGGTTATATTTCTTACTGCTGATTATACGGCAAAACAAGATAGGAGGATGGATTATCCATGAATGCTCTCGTTAGGTAATTCACCGCACCGAGTTCTTCGTGTTTGAATTTCCACTCAGCCAATAACTCTGGATCCAGTACGGTGATGCTCTTGGAGAACTCATTCTCTTCTTGCCTTGTTGAAAGTTCTTCCATCCAAAACCTGCAAACATGGATATCAAAGTTCAACAATTTCAATTTTGAATGAATTGAATGAAGAAAAAAATAAACATTAAAGTTGAAAAATTCAAACCAGCAGTAAAATTTCACAATCGATTGAGATAGCTCCTCCCTTCTAAAACATTCGACAATATCCTCGACATTAACGTTGAACTTAACATCGCCATCGTGCGTACCCCAAGGATTGCAATTAGGCAGCTCAAAGTTCGTCTCTTCTTCTGGTTGGAGCATCAACAGTCTGTATACTGCTTGTTCGGATGGGCTCAGCCTGTCAATAATATCCTTAGGGAGGATTGGATCACGAGTAACAAACGACCCCGCACTTGGGACCTTTGGACTCTCCTCCACATTCTTCGCCGCCTCCTTCGCCTTTGGCTTCTTTTTGGCCGGCTTCTTTTTGGTCAAACTCTGCATTCAATGACATCATATTAATAAGTCATTAGGAGAAATGTATGAAACAGATTGTCATAATTAAATAAAACGATACCTTGTGGCCTATGTCCACAAAAAATGACGGCCATGGGAATCGGCCCCCTATATTATTTCCCAATAGCTCATCTGACCTACCAGGGACTTGCCATTCACGAAATTCATCGCCTACTCAGAGAAGATGGACATACAATTGTTGATCAGTTAGAGGCACGCCGTGTACGATCTGACCAACAACACTCGGAATAATATTTCCTTCGGCCACCTTAATCCTCTGGTTGTTGTGATCAAGAGAAAAGAGATCGCACGGCATTTCTTCCTGAAATTCAGTTCAATCAGAAACTCTAATGCTGCCAAAAATAAATATAAAGAGAAAAAAGAAAAATGATCAATATGAACCTGAACAACGCTTCTCGGATCCGGAGGCATATAGCTTGAGGCAACCGTTCGGAATAACTCTTCGTTTGGCATTCCTGAGTCTACCTCAGCTTCAACGAATGGCTGATACGGCGTCACAAATTGCTGTGGTGCTTGAATCTGCAATCCGCTACTGGCCAACCATTGTTTCACGTCCTGAAAATTATGAAGCAACTGGATAATGAAGAATAGTTTTCATTCATTTTGATTACATTTTGATTGTCAAAAAGGATTACCTGAAAAGCTTGTTGTCTCGCCGCATTCATTATCTCCTCAGAGTGAATCAAGTCCCTTTTGGTTTTCTCAGCGGCTTCAGCTGCGACCCTGCTCATCAATTCTTCAATCTGGTCTGGTGCCATCCATCCTTCATGCGCAACCTTTCTAGATTTTCTTTTATACACATCTTCCTTCTTGGTCCATAAAGGATATCCCCTGATTCTTCCTGGATGTTCCGGCCTGTCAACCGCCCGATTTAAGACTTCTTGTTCCGGTATTGACCCGGAATTGATTTCACCAGACATGGCCCTCAACCGACTGAATGCCTCAATAGTCGACGAATCAGAGCTATGGAACGTGTAAGTATCTAACAAGCAACAAACAAATCTTATTAATAATCACAAAACAGAATTTGAAGTTAGCATATATAACAAGTCTTTACATGTGTAAGTACCTTTATCCTTCGTAGCCACAGTCCTTCCCATGAAATACCTTTGACTCATCGGTTCCAAATCGCCGATGGTAATGCTCGTGGAACCGGCCCCTTCAGAATCTCCGGGTATGACAATCTTGTCTGTAGGTTTTCATGAACCTTTTTTTCCTCTATAGCCAGTGGAACCCATCCTATGAGGCTCTTTCCATTTCTTTCTCAACTCCTTCGCTTTGTTGCTCTTTTGTAAAAAATCTGCACCTGTCCTTTTCTTGAAAAATTCTTCCCATTCCTTTTGTGAGATTGGGTGTTTATCGCATGGATTTTTGGATTGTTTGGATCGGCATTTGTGATGTACTCCTCAGCAATCCTACTTCTATAAGCCCTGTGACTTATGCCCATCGCTTTGAGAGTATTGTTCATGGCTTTATCATCTTCGATGTTGAACATTTTCTGAAACATAACGAAACGTTAGTTAATTGGTAGCATAGAAATTTAAATTAGATGATTTAAGTGAAAATTTATTCACCTTGATGTCCAACCACAACTCAAGTCTGGTTTCCTTTGAAACGTCCTTCCGCCAATCATTAATTGTGATTGGCACTCTTGTTCTAGCCAGATATCCGCAATATGATGCAAATTTGTTCACCGCCTCTTCAGTACCAATTGGCACTCCTTCTTTGTCAAATTTAATCTCAAACTTTTCCCCAGCAGCTTTTTTCCTCCTAAACTCTTCCATTGTCGTTCTGCTCCTTTTCTTTATTTCGAACGTTGTGACCTCCTCATCGCTGGATTCTGTACCAGCCTGTTTACCCTGTAAATCTCTATCTTGGTCTCCAGACATATCTATTAACAAATAATTAACAACAATGAAAGCAATCAAATCAAGTTAACATAAACATAAACATAAACAAACATAAACATAAACATAAACAACATAAACAAAATATATTAACATAAACATAAACATTAAACGACAAGTTCAATCTCAAATAACAAAATACATTAACATAAACATAAACATTCAGTTGGATAAGAGAACCCTAATACTAAACCAAACATAAATCTAAATCCTAAAACTAGTCTTCATCATCCGACAAAACAATGACTTCATCATCATCATCCGACAAAACAATGACTTCATCATCATCATCCGACAAAACAATGACTTCTTCTCTCCATTCTGTGTACGGTGCCACAAGCTTGTCAATCAAAAGCTTGAAAAAAATTGCATGTTGTTCATATTTTGAGAGGCTCGGTTGCCCCTGGTTTTGAGAGGCTTGGTTTTGGTTCGTTTGATTTTGAGATGATGGATTGGCACGAATTTTGCGCCTAACGTACACTCGTTCGATCGGCTTTTTTCCCTTTGAATTGCTTCCTTCACCTTTCTCCATTACTACCTAATTGAGATAATAAATTCTTACAAAATAATTGAGATAATAAATTCTTACAAAATAAATTCTTACCTAATTGAGATAATAAATTCTTACAACATAGATAAAACATCAATTCTTATACAAATTAAGGTTCACACATCATAGACAATAATTTAGATAAATAGATAATAGCCTAAGGTTCAAAAATTACACATTTAGCAATGTTCATACAAAATAGCATAGATAATTATTAAACCCTAATTTCACTCCTTCTCTTCCTCCACTATCTCCTCTGGCACCTCCTCTGGTCCCTCCTCCCCATCTGCACTTGTTCGTCCGCAACCAACTGGATAGCGCCTCACAGCAGATACAGACCGCCTAGGTAGAGGGTTATCTCGCATCCACTGAGGCACATATCTCTGACGAGTGACATCGAACTCCGGCTTGGTATCCGGCTTTGTCTCCGTCTCATTCTTGGTCACATCTGTATTTTTCTTGTCCTTTGTCACAGTTTTTCCCTTATTCACCTTAGGATTGCTACCTTCGGCTTTGTCCATTTATTCTAATAATTTGATTCAATTCTAATAATTAATTTAATCATAATTAATCAATTCTAATAATTTGATTCAATTCTAATAATTAATTTAATCATAATTAATCAATTCTAATAAACATTTCTGTCCCTATTAAGCATTTTGCATATTCACAATTCTGTCCCTACTATTTGCAAAATAGTCCCTAAAACAGCCCCAAAAACAGCCCCAAACTAAGCATTTCAGTCCCTAATTAAGCAAAACAGCCCCAAAAACAGCCCCAAACTAAGCATTTCAGTCCCTAATTAAGCAAAACAGACCCAAAAACAGCCCCAAATTAAGCATTTCAGTCCCAAATTAAGCAAAACAGCCCCAAAAACAGCCCCAAACTAAGCATTTCAGTCCCTAATTAAGCAAAACAGCCCCAAATTAAGCATTTCAGTCCCAAATTAAGCAAAACAGCCCCAAATTAAAATTTCAGAGAAAGGGGGTTTACCTTCGAGAGAGTGTTGTCGGGGGCAGAGAGGGAAAGGTGGCTGTCGGAGTTGAGAGAGCAGAGACCTGTAAGGGAACAGAGAGGGGGAGGGGACAGAGAGGAAGAGGGGAGTCAGTGAGGGAGAGAGGAAGAGGGGACAGAGAGGGAGGGGGACAGAGAGGGAGAGGGAAGAGGGATTACCTGAGAGGGAGAGGAAGAGGCGAGTGTTTGAGAGAGACAGCGAGTGCTTGAGAGAGACAGCGAGTGCTTGAGAGAGACAGCGAGTGCTTGAGAGACAGCGAGTGCTTGAGATCTAGGGTTTGGAGAGACAGCGAGCTTGAGAGTGAGAGTGTTTTCGAGTTTGGAAAGAAGTGACGAAACAGCGGCTAGATGGTGTATATTAAAAAAACGTTTGATCTTCTGTAACGGTTATTAGCTAGTAACCGTTAGAGAAGATCAAACGTTTTTAATATATATGATCTTCTGTAACGGTTATTAGCTAATAACCGTTACAGAAGATCAAACGTTTTTAATATATATGACCGTCTGTAACGGTTATTAGCTAGTAACCGTTAGAGAAGATCAAACGTTTTTAATATATATGATCTTCTGTAACGGTTATTAGCTAATAACCGTTACAGATTTAACTCTTCTGTAACGGTTATTAGCTAGTAACCGTTACAGATTAGTTTAATTTTTTTTTTTTGCTTTTTGTTTGTTTTCGTAAGCCTTCTGTTCAACAATTTTAAACTTTAATTTAGAACAATTTTAAGTAGAACAAATAATAATTTTGAAATGTTAAATAATAAGTTAAACAATTTAGAATGTTAAACAAAAATTAAAAATAAATTTGCTCATAAATTAGCACATATATGTTAAATTTCACCAATTAATGACCTGCAAAAAAAATAAAACTATTAATATATATAACAATTTAGCACATATATGTTAAGAATAATTTATATTAGTTTTTGTAACTCACATGTTATTATGTAGCTACTTTCTTTTTTTTCCTTCGTGTGTCGACCCACACGCCTTCGGTGTTATCTGTACGCCTACAACTGATCGATACTGGCTGTGATGTATCGTCGATACCGATAGAAAAAGGAGGTATTTCCTCGAAGTGGTCGTATGCTTCTTCATCTACGACATCACCAACGCCGACAATACGTCTTTTTCCTGAAAGTGGCAAGTAATAAATAAGGAACATTTGTACTCAATAAGGTGAACATTGTACTCAATAAGGTGAACATTTGTACTTAAATAAGATTAACATTTACCATGAAGCACAACATGTCTTTTCTTATCCGCCGGATCTTGAATGTAAAAAACTTGCATTGCTTGCTTATTTGCAAGTATAAAGGGATCGTCTCGATAAGCCCTTTTATTGAAGTCAACAGTTATAAACCCCATCTTGTCTTTTTTAACTCCACCGTGACCGTTGTCGATCCATGCACACTTGAATAAGGGTATCTTAAATTTCAGGTAATCTAGTTCCCAAATCTCCTCGATCCACCCATAATAAGTAGCCGGCCTAACATTATCACTAGATAAAGCTACAACAGTGACTCCACTATTTTGCACGGAACTTTTACCATCCTGTTTCCTTGTGTACCAGGTAAATCCATTCAAGTCATACCCTTGGTATGTCTCGACCACGGAATCAGGACGTCTTGATAACCATTTCACGGTTTCATCGATCTCTGTTCTTTCTTTCAACTGGGACTGTACTTTATCTTCTAGCCATTGGACAAATTTTATTTCATGCTCTATGGTAATCAAGTTTTCGGTGTAAGAAGGGTATTGTTCACGTAACTCGATTAGATGTTCATTGATGTAAGGCGCCACAATAGCAAGATGTTGGAGAACTTTCATATGTGCTTTGGTTCTCATTGCAAGATCCGGTATATGAGTACTAGCTCCCATTGTACCTGAAAGGTGAACATTTGTGCTAAATAAGGTGAACAAATATTGTGCTAAATAAGGTGAACAAATGTGCTAAATTAGGTGAACATTTGTGCTAAATAAGGTGAACAATATTGTGCTTTAAGTGAACATTTGTGCTAAATAAGGTGAACATTGGAAGTTAATGTATAACCTTTTCCTTCAAGTCTACCATCATGTCGAGACTTTGGAAGACTGATTGGTTGTACATCCTGCAAATAATCGGTGTAGTACTCAATAACCTCCTCGGCCACATATCCTTCCACTATGCTTCCTTCTGGTTTAGATCGGCTACGAACAAGCCCCTTCAATTGACCCATGGCTCTTTCGAAAGGATACATGTATCGTAGAAATACAGGACCACACATTTTTATCTCTCTAACTAAATGAATGGTCAAATGCACCATGGAGTCAAAAAACGATGGCGGAAAGTACATTTCCAGCTCACATAGGGTTAGTACAACACCTTCTTGTAACTTGTCCAAACTATTCGGATCAATCACTTTAGAGCAAATGGAATTAAAGAAAAAACACAACTTAGTGATGGTTTTCTTCACTTCTTCCCTTAGAATTCCTCGAATTGCGACCGGAAGTAACTGGGTCAGTAGGACGTGATAATCATGTGACTTCATACCAAGTAATTTGTTGTCCTTAATAGAAACCTTTGTTGATATATTCGAGGAATAACCAGTAGGAAACTTAATAGATTTCAGGCATTCTAATAAGCTTTTTTTATCTTGCTTTGATAAATTAAATTGTGCTGCAGGCAGCCAAGTTCGGCTTTTTTCCTTATCTTGTGCCGCTAGTTCTTGCCGGATCCCCATTTCAACCATGTCCTTTCTCGCATTTACGCCATCTTTAGTTTTCCCTTGAATTTCCAACATGCAACCGATCAAAGCTTCACATATGTTCTTTATTATGTGCATCGCATCTAAGCAATGCCTAATCTCCAAACTCTGCCAATATTCAAGATTCCAGAATATAGACTTCTTCTTCCATATCCCCTTGGGTATCTCATTTGCAAATTTCTTACCAAATTTTACATTAATGTCCTTCACCTGTCGATACACCCCTGAACCGGATAACGGTATTGGGGCCTTGTATTTTTCTACAGTACCGTCAAACCTTTCTTTGTCTCGACGGTAAGGGTGGTTGCGGTTCTTAATAAACCTCCGGTGTCCCAAGTAAACATTTTTTCTGGAGTTTTTCAGGTACACAGAATGGGTGTTTTCCATGCAAATAGGACACGCTTTCGCTCCTTTATTCCTATACCCTGACAGGTTTCCGTATGCAGGAAAATCATTAATTGTGCAAAATATCATGGCACGGAGGTTAAACTCACTTCTAGAGTGTGCATCATATATTTTCACTCCATTCTGCCACAATTCACCAAGGTCATCTATTAATGGAGCCAAGTACACATCTATATCATTACCTGGTTGCTTGGGACCAGAAATCAACAAGGGCATCATCATGTATCTCCTTTTCATGCATAGCCAGGGAGGAAGATTGTAAATACACAACAAGACCGGCCACGTAGTCTGCCGGCTACTCATGTTGCCGTAAGGATTCATCCCGTCTGTACATAAACCCAATCTCAAATTTCTAGGTTCATTGCCGAAATCTTCAAATTCCCTATCTATATTTATCCAATCTGGAGAGTCTGCTGGGTGTCTGAGCATGCCATCGCCTTTTTTCCTGCAGTATGCGTGCCATCTTAACAATTTGGCATCCTTCGCGTTAGAGAAAAGCCGCTGGAATCTTGGTATTATTGGTAGATAAAATACCACTTTTGCAGCTGGTCCCTTACTACCTTCATCTTCAATTTGATCGTCCCTCGGTTTATACCGTGACGCATTACACTTTGGACATTTATGCAAGTCTCCGTACTCATTCCGGAATAATATGCAGTCATTTGGACATGCATGAATTCTCTCAACTCCAATTTTTAAAGGACATAACATCTTTTTAGCCTTATAAATTGAATCTGGCAACTGGTTATCTTTTGGAAGAAATTTTTTATGTAATAGTTTGAGCAAAGATGTGAAACTTGCATCACTCCATCCATTTTTGACTTTAAGATTGAACAGTTTGAAAACAGCATTAAGTTTTGACAATTCACAACCAGGATATAAAGCTATTTTATCTTCTTCACGTAACATACCAAAAATTTCAACATTATCAACAAAATTTTCATCCACATTGTTCACAATTTCATCTAAATCGGCATTAAATTCTGAGTTATCTACATTTCTATCATCATCTACATTCTCATCATCAAATACATTGACATCATCAATTTCATCATCCAATGATACATTTTCTTCCTCATACACAGAATCCAATACATTTGTGCTAGTACTATCCCCCCCATTCTCTCCATGGAGTGTCCACCGACTATAATCCGGTTGAAATCCATTTATAATCAAATGAGCCTTCACTTCTTCAAAATTAGACCACTTCAACAAATTCTGACAAACACGACAAGGACAATACATTTTATCATCTTCTTTCATTTTCAAATTCTCTTTAGCACAAACCATAAATTCTTCAAGTCCTCTAAAAAATGTAGACGAGCATCGATTACTTGAGTACATCCACGTCCGATTCATCTGAACAATAAAATTTATGCAAATTATTAGGGTTTCGGACCAATTTGTCATATTAGGTTTTCGGACCGGTCACCATCCTAGCCCGCTCTTTGGATACTCTGTCTCATTAGCGAGCGTACGTTAGATGCAATGTGCTATCTGAGAAAAATTCGGCAGCATTTCCCCTTATGTTCCCTGAATACAGATGCAATGTGCTATCTGAGAAGATCAGAAAAGAGTTAAGTGCGGCGCTAGCTGTGAGTTTGTTGGGATGGGAAGACCTAATTAAATACAGAACTTTTCTGTAACCGTTACAGAATCAATAAAAAATAAAAAAAAACGTTAACCTACTGTAACGGTTATTTACTAATAACCGTTACAAAAGATGGTTGATATTTATATATTTCTTTTTTCTTTTCTGTAACGGTTGCTGGATAATAACCGTTACAGAATATAAGAAATCTGTAACGGTTATTATCCAACAACCGTTACAGAAGCTTGATGCATTTTTTTTCCTGACCATGACGGAAATGTTATTACGGTTGTTTCATAATAACCGTTACAGATTTGTGACGCCAATTTTCCCGCCTAATGCATCACTATTCTGTAACGGTTATTTCAAAAACCGTTACAGAAGTGCCGTTACAGAAGGTCCTTTTTCTCGTAGTGAGACTAATACATTTTTTTTAACAGAAATACAACATTAGCGCATTTAATATTTTAATCAAGCCATAAAAAAAAATTGGAGCAAAGAAGAGTTATATCTGGATTCATGGCATTACTGCAAAAAAAAAACTAAAATAAATAACCACAAAATTAATTAAGCATATTATTTCGTTAAGAATTTACATGACTTGCTAAAGTAGAAAATTTTCAAAGTTAATATTGAGGTTCAAGTCTCTTGATTCTAAATATTCATAGTAAATCCTTTAGTCAGATTTTGCGTCGCGACATCTACAAATGATCAGTTAATTTTAATTATTAGGCTAATATTAAAATTCATATTTATCGTCTATGCGAACTAATGTTGATGAATGATGAATTGATGATACCATATTTTATTTCGAACTTTTCAAGTCAAAACATTTGGAAGAACATGACGTGTATCGAGGTAAATTACAAACCATTCCTTCATATTTATCCGCATGATTAAATTTAATAAAGTTGGGGAGAACAGCTTTAAGCTTTTGTATGTTTCAGCGTGGGGTCCACGAGATCCAATGGAAGTTGACAGTTTTGGCTTCGCAAATGGCAAGGGATTAGGGACAACCGCTGATTTGATGTTGCTGTTCCGCGACAAATGGTGTAGCGCACGTACGAGCCGTCTGATTTTGATTGGACGGTTAATTTTTTACGGGCCTATCAATTTAGGTTACATGCACGGACTTTCTTGTCCATTAGATCTTGATCAGACGGCCATCATGCCGCGCTACACATGATCTGAATTCGGGACAACCGGACTGCCAAGTGCCAACCCTGTAACAACATTCGATCGTCTCCACTTCTTACTCAACTGGAGATGACATAAAATTTGAGTGGCTGCAGCCGCCACCTGCCCAGGCACCAATTCTTTTCCAATGGAATAAATTGCATATTAATTTTTGCAATTAGTGACTAGTGTGTCCTGGTTAGTCCTGCTTGTAACTGGAGATGCAACGACACGAGTGGCTTTCGGCTTGAATCTATTGTATGCAGGCTAACACGTACCTTTTTATCAGGAACACTCTTTTCTAATCGCAATTATAAACATTCAATCAAAGCATATTGCATACGGGCTTTCTCTAAGTACTTTAATTAGTGGAAATTTACAAACCTTATTAGATTACTTCATTACACCTTATCATTAAAAAAAATTACCCACATAAAATACCTCCCCGCCCCCTTTTATATAATAACAATATATGAAAAAAAGTGAAAGATGCAAAAGGGAACGCCTCAAACAGGGTAAATATATAGGAAAACACCAAATTCTCCATATGCTGCCTGGTGCATCTGATGTTAACTCCATGAACTCAACCGCAAGCGAGGAACAACCTATGAACAACTCCCACCACCAAAGTTGCCGCCATCATCGCCGCCGGTGATCGACGAAGGAGAAAAGCTTTCAGAAGCCACAGGATTATCCCAAATATAAATAGAAGAAAACCCACAAATATGTGCACCTGAGAAATCGTCGGCACCCCGATGCTGAACACCATGATCGACGCACCCGACAATATGAAGAAGAAGGCACAATCACGAACAGAGGATTCAAAGTGGTTCAGCTCTTGTTGTTCCATCTCCAGCCCAACCTGCTGCCCCTCCATATAGCCTATACCTTCATTTGCCATTTTCTCTGCTTTGGCACTGGTTCACTCTTATTTTCTCTTGTTTGTTTTGATGAATTTGGATTGATTAAAGCGCGCTAAGTTGCTGTCTTATATAATATGGCCGCTTGAATTTTTCCAGTTAGACGTCAGTTTAAATGGGGAGGAGGTGTAGGATTATTTGTTGCACGCGGAGCTGTATTATTCATGCACAAGAGCAGTGTTTTTAATCTTGTTAGAAGCCAATTTGATGTTTAAGTTATTGTAAGATGACTGGGTTATAATATCATTGCCTAGTTTATAGATAGAAATTATTGAGTTCAAATGTTTAATATTTAATAATATTGTACAACTTTATTTACCAAGCTCAAGATCTATCGTCGTCGTTCGTACCGATTCAATTAATAATTAAGACTAATAAATATCGATGGAACTAGTAAATATTTTAATATGTAAATGTATTCTAATTCCAGATGTAATTCTGTTTTTTTTTACCAAATAATATAATGAATAGAAAATAAAAATTGTCGAGTCAATATAAAGTAAATGTGTCATTTTGTCAACACATATATAATTTTGTGTCTATGATCATTCTGAAAATAATTTTGTGTCTCTAATATGATGAATATTACTAGTTTTGTATTTTGTACAACATATACATATTGTACCGGATTTGTGCAACACATATACATGAATTAATATGTCTGGAGAGCTTAAATCTGATTTACCATACAAGTGTTTTTTCTGCAATTTGTTTGTAATTTTTGTTGTTTCCTCTTTTTTTTTTGTTGAGTTTCTTCACCAACTCAATGTACAGACGCACTGACGCACGTTCGATGAAATACGCTAGTTTTAAATGATCCAAGTTTAAACCACTAAAAAGAACTCTTTTAACGCAGAATTTTGAATTGTTGACTCTGATTTTTTTTCTTTTTTTGATATAACCACTGTGAATTAAAGCGACAAGGTACGGGGTTGTTCACATTCATTGAATTATTTCTTTTTTATGGACTTTGGACTTTCCCCTCCAGTTCTTATTCCACTGGAAATCTCAATAGCATATAAGTTAATGTTTTTGAGTCGATATTTGATAGGTCAGATTGTACAAATTTGTATAACTGAAAATTAAGCTTTTAAAAAACTCTGTTTTTTTCGTTTAATCACCGTTTTATCTTGATTTTTGTTCATACCGCACAACCGTTTTATCTGTTATATCACTGCTTTATCCGTTATATCACTGTTTTATTACCGATAAATACTAAATCACCATCCAACCGCTAAATCGCACAAATCGCATTTCAAAACTTTGCTGAAAATACAACTGAAATTACACGCTATATTCTGAAAATAAACCCACGCCATATTCTGAAAATAAAGCTCGAAATAGACACCTTGGTACGGTATCAAAGGTAATCTAAACAGGAGAGGCAGTAAGGAAAAATCTTCCTGGAAAAATTACTTACGGCCATATCTATATATATTATTTGGTGTGGTTCCCTTTTTACAAGTGTAATTCCTCCGTGGCTCCGTACTATTAAAGGAAACACACAAAGAAGCAGAGTCAATTTGCAATTAATCTGACCTATTGTGTTCACACTGCTGGGCCGAAAAGAGCACGGATTAGGTTAATTCTATTCTATTTTATTAAATTTGTATATTCCAGACACCTTGATGACTTGATGTTAACCGTTCGTCATTTGGCGTCTTGATTGTCATTCCTGTCATTTTCGGAACGACTAAACCGACCACCAGGTTCCTCGTAGTCCAAGCATGTTTGAGTTTAATTAAATTCAATTGTGGATTAAAATCCGACAGTTCGCGTCCGCTGTTGCCTGTTCGGTACAATAGTTTTACTATTTCTTTTGTTTTGCTAATTTTTTAATTACAATATTCGTTAAATATTTTTTAAAAAGTAATGATTATACTAAAGGACCAAAAGTAAATCTCATTTTAATTTAATTAAAATATCATAATGTAAATTTGATCAATTTATAATTTAATTGGTCACAATATAAATTATATATTTGATTGGTTATTACTGATAGTTAGCGGCTCTGTTATTTTCTAATTGGCACAATGTTCATATTTCAGAGGTGCAGAAGTAAAATTTGGTGTTAAACACATCGGACCATATACTATCTAAATATAGATAACTGTATCAAAAATGTAATAATAATTAGATTGGTCATTCATTCAAAAGTTGCTAAAACTCAATCGCTTTAAATTATTTAATAGTTGGCTATACAATTTCAAATTAATTCAAATTTGATACACAAACAATTGAAAAATAATAAAAATTAAATATATAATTATAAGAGGATTGCTAAAATGCTATACATAGCACGGATGGCCTTCGTACTACGGATTCGTTCTTGGATTTCATGCTTCAAACAACCAATTAAAACCGTTCATTATCTTCTTCATATTGAAATCTCATTAGAAACCAAATTTTACATTTTTTTTGAATTTTTTTGCTATTTTTTTCAGATTTTTGAAAATACTTAATCTAATAAATTATGGACCCTTCAATAACAGTGATTTTAAAAAATCTGAGAAAAATAGTAAAAAAAATAAAAAATATATAAAATTTGGTTTCTAATGAGATTTCAATATGAAGAAGATAATGAACGGTTTGGATCGGATGTTTGAAGCATGAAATTCAAGAACGAATCCGTAGCACGAAGGTCATCCGTGCTATGCATAGCATTTTAGCAATCCTCTAATTATAATATCTTTAGTAATATAACACTCTCAAAGATATCAACTAGACATATTTTACAACTGTTTTTTCTATTTTATAGGAGGTGAAAAATCTTAAATTTATCATCCCGCTAAAAAATGGCATAGTTGGTTTCGAATCTTCATTTTCCATCTAAAGAGTATTGTTAAGTAGCTAGGTTTGGTGTGGTTTTCCACAATTGTTTATCATTAAACCCTAAATGTTTAATTTTGAAGCTGGTGATTTTTTTTTTATTTTAAGTGTCCTGAAAAAATTCAGGAAAAGTATTTTATCTGCAATTATATAAGCAAATAAATAATGAAAAAATTTGTCAATACCACCCAAGTAATTTTAAGTGTTCCGAAATACGTTTTTCAAAAAAAAAAAAAGGTGTTCCGAAATACAAAAGTAACGTCATAGCGAGTGGAGTCCAACAGTTGAATCCGTAAATGCTTCGAAAATGCATCGAATTAAAATTATTGTTGAAATAGTTTATTAAATTATTTTTTAAATAATCATACTAATTTTTTTTAATTTCATCCCTTAGGAAAATAATCATACTAACGGAATTGAAATTGTTTCTGTAGAAGTACGCACACACGAGGAATTTTTTTTTCTTTTTAAAATATGTTCGTCGGCTACACACGCACTATAAAGTCTGACCTGACAACGGAATGTATTCACCAACTGCGCTACACGCCTACACACTACACAGAGGTAGGAAGAGGAAATAACAGTGCTGAGTTGGAAAGAAATTTTAATTTTCTGCGGCTCTAACTGAGTTTGTTTTTCTGTATATGTTAAATGCACGGCTCACGGATGGCTCAACACGGTGATCCAATAATTTGAGGAGGTTATAGTTCTAACATCTGAGACGGCTCCAAATGTTAATATTTTGTTATTTAATTTTTTTTAAAATTTAAATTCAAACCTCAAATCGAAATCGTTGATTTTATTCAATTTAACGAATGATACGTTTTTATATAAATTTTGAAAATTTTAGAATTCGTTTGATATTCGATCAAAAACTAAAACATGAACGTATCAAAATAAATCTTGGGAATTTTTTTTCTATGCTACTTAAAACTGAAGAAAATGAGAATTTACCATCTAAAACTAACATCTTCTGTTTTTATCACCCTAAAATTTCTCCCCTAATTACCACTTTGTCCTATTTAATAATATAAATAATAGTTAAATAATGAAAATATAACTTTTTGATTATTGTATTGTTAGTCGGATGCAAGCTAGTCGATTAGAAATCAAATCGAACTCAGTCAAGATCGATTAAACCTAGTTGATCTCTTTCTCTTCGTCTCTTTTTCTTTGAGGACGAACTCTAGATCGATCTCTTCATTGCTAATTTTATCCGTCTCCGTCCCATAAATGGATCAATCTCGTTGGAACTGCACTACCGTCCTTTCTCGCACGACCTCCGCCTCTGCCCTAGATCCATTGGGCCTCGAGAGAACTGCAGTTGTTGTTTCGCAAGGCCTTTGTCTATTGTGTCCGATCTCGTTACCCATATTGGATATGTTATAATGGGGGTTCTAATCGACTGGGTTAGATTCGACTTAGGGTATAATGGTCACAAACTTATTTTTGTATTATTTAACTATTATTATATTATTAAAAAGGACAAACTGGCTAATAGGGGAGAAATTTGAATTTTAAGATGGTAAAATTAGAAGATGTTAGTTTTGGATGGAAAAACGACAATTTTCTCAATTCTAAGTGTCACATGAATAATTTTCAAAGTTAACAAGGCTCATTTTATCTTTTTATCTCTTGATCAAGTATTAAATAAACTCTAAAATTTATAAAACTTATATCAAAATACATCACTCGTTAAATTAAATAAGATCAATAGTTTAAATTTGACGATTAAACTTTAAAATTTTTAAAAAATAACTAAATTATAAAATGTTTAAATTTTAAAATTTTAAAAAATAACTACATAGTAAATTGAATCCCTCGATTTCCTTAATTTTAAGTGACACCGAACAAATTGAAGTCCTCAAATTTGGCATTAGATCCCTCATCTAAACTTCAAGTCACATAATTATTACTACACCAACAACGCTACAGCAGAATTGAAACCAAACGAGGAAACTTCGATCTTGTGGTTAAATTTACGTGATTTTAACAAACAGTAGTAGGTCTGTTAGGATGATTATCCAATTTATTTTTAAATTAAATGTCTATGAAAAACCCTCTTGCTGAATTTCGAACCTATGACTTTTTACTCAAGGTGTATTATTTTATACCACTAGACTAAAAGCTGGTTCTCGAATCATATATAGATGGTCTTGCTTCCGCAACACGTATAAGGATGAGGTTTGAGAGGTTGAATTGGATTTACTACGCAAATGTTTTTCTGTAATTTGACCGTAATTTTCTGTGTTTCGTTTTAACAGATTTTTACCAACTCAATATGGGGACGCGCAGGTTGATGCATAAGTTTGATATAAATGATCCAAAAGCTTGATAAGTGATAACCGACTTGATAAGTGATAAGTCAATAGAAAAGAAGAAGGAGAGTGAGTGAACTCTCTGGCAGTATCTATATAATATTGAGTGTGGTTATAAGTTTCAGTGTCAGATCCATTCATAAAAGAAGGCGACATATAAACAAGTAGAAGTGTTTTGCAATCAATCTGACGTTCTTTTGGTCATCTACGACGAAATGGGGAAGGTTTGCGTTGTTCAATTCCACATCAGCCCTTAGACGTTGAAAGCACTTTTGCCATGTTTTTTGTGTACTCAAGTCTTCAATCCAGTTTTCAAAAAAAAAAAAAAAGTCTTCAATCCAATATTTGTCCTTTTTTTTGAAGAAAAATAGGGGTCAAGCCCCTATCTTAAATAATTAAATTAAACAAGGTTAAAAAGTACAAGATTTTAGCAAGATGCTAAAAGTTTAACAAAAACCAAAAAAATCTAAAAGAAGAAACAAAGAAAAAAGCTAAGAGGAATGAACTGAACCAAAAGGAAAAAGTAAACTCAAAAAGGAGTAGACATTGGAGTTTTCCTAAGAAAATTCCACTCCAACAGAATTTCTTGCAGTAGTTCACTTGGCTGCTTTTGAGAGTCATTGAAAACTCTAGAGAATCTCTCTCTCCAGATGACAAAAAACGCAATTGCAAAGAGGTCCTTAATAGTTTCCAAGATTGCAGTATTATGCAAAATTGCCGTGTGCTGGACAGGAAAAGAAGAAGGGGATGTGGCTAAGAGTGCAAGAACATCTTGATAGCTGAGCATCAACTGCCTAAGATGGCGGAAGAAGTTACAAGAGTTGAAGATGTGGTGGACTGATTCACCATCCGAGCAGCAGAGCATACACATGTTTGCCAAGTTCCAACCTCTCCTTCGAAGATTGTCAAGTGTAGCAATTCTGTTTTGATACATTAACCAAAGGAAGACTTTGAACCTTGGAGGAATTTTCATCTTCCAAATTTTATATAGGTCAGAGGAGTAACAAGGATTACAAGTAATTAATTTGTAAACTGAACCAGTAGAGAAGGAGCCTGAATTTGAAGGTAGCTTCCAAGTGACTTCATCAAAACCAGTTACATTGAGACTGGAAAGGAGAGGGGAAACCAAGGACAGTAGAGAGAAAAGTTGTTGCATAGCAATTGTAGAAGTGGAGAGCAGGGGTGAGAAAAGAACATTTGGGTTTTGAGTGTTGTAGCTGAACCGTTGAACAGAAATCATCTTGTCTAAGGCAAAAGAAAAAAGATCTGGATAAGCAAATTGCAGAATTGTAGAAGCCCAATTATGCTGCCAGAACAGCACAGCCTTACCAGTTGTTGGTTTGAAAACCAACCCCACTCGCATGAAGCAAGCTAAGTTTTTGAGGATAGGGGTTAACTTGCTGTTTAGAGGATAAAGAGAGACTGTTGAGTATTGAAGAGTAGAGGCCAGCGATTTCCAGAGAGAATACGATGAAGAAGCCCATTTCCAAAGCCATTTAGCTAGCAAGGAATCATTAAAGGACGCTAAATTTAAGATCCCCAGTCCTCCAGCTTTCTTTGGCTTTATAACACAGCTCCAAGAGATCATTATCAACTTCTTTTTATCAGCCCTAATTCCATGCCAGAGGAAGTTTCTTCTTAGAAAATCTATCCTTTTAATCACCCATGAAGGTAGTTTAAAAACAGACATGAAGTAAGTTGGTAGAGAAGAAAGACAAGAGTTGATTAAAACCACTCTACCAGCTATTGAGAGAAGAGAAGCTGACCAGCCTTGCAGTTTTTTCTGAAATTTGCCAAGCAGAAGTTGGTAGTCGGATCTCACTAGAGGTTTGTCAGATAGAGGGAGGCCTAAATAGAGCAAAGGAAAAGTTGCAACTCTGCAATTTAGTACAGTAGCAATCGATTGTCTCAAGTCATCTTGGCAGAAAAGAGTGATCAGATCAGACTTAGCAAAGTTTAGCTTTAAACCAGAACAGCTTCCAAAAACTTGCAGGACAATTTTTAAAAAAGTTGCTTGTTGTAAAGAAGGCTTGAAGAAGATGACTGCATCATCTGCATAGAATAAGAAGGAGAACATATTCTGTAGTGGCACAGGAGTAGCTCCTAAATAATTCAACTTTGCCAACCATTTTGAAAGAAAATCAAAGGCAATGATAAACAAGTAGGGAGAAAGAGGATCTCCCTGCCTCACACCCCTTTTCAGGATGATTGGCTTGCCAGCTACTCCATTGAGAACAACTCTGGAGGCACCTTGAAGAACACAGTTAAGCACAGTGGAAATGAAAGACTGAGGAAAACCCAAAGCTGCTAGCACTTTAGCCAAGAAGCTCCAACTAAGCGTGTCAAATGCTTTGTGTATATCAGCCTTAAAAATAGCAAGAGGGGTTTTGTTTTTAGAGCAGTGGTTGATTACCTCTTGTGCATAAACAAAATTCTCAGTGATTACTCTCCCTTGCAAGAAGCCAGTCTGGTTGGCAGTAATCAAGGAAAAAAGAAAAGGATTTAGCCTATTTGTTAGTATCTTAGAGAAAATTCTCTGAATTGAATGTATGATACTGATTGGTCTGAAATCAGCAGTAGTTGAGGCAGATTCAGATTTAGGAATTAAGGCAATAATCGAAGAGTTTAGAGGAAACAAAGAATGGGATTGCATGGCTACATTAAGAGTAGAAGTAATTTCAGGTGCCAATTCATCTTTGAAAGCTTTGAAAAAATCACCAGTGAACCCATCTGGACCTGGTGACTTATTTGGGGGCCAAGAGGAGATGACATCACACACCTCTTGCTGCAAAATTGGAGATAACAGAGAAGAAAAGTCCAAGTTATGGAATTGGGAATAAAGACAATCGAACTCAAAATCAGAAGTAACAAGAGAGTCAGTACCCATGAGTGAGCAAAAGAAATTGAAAAAAGCCAAGCCCTTGGACTTCTGATCTGAAACAATGACTCCATCCACTATTAGCTTTTGAATGAAATTCCTTCTTTTGTTATTTGAAGCTCTAGCATGGAAAAAAGCAGTGTTTCGATCACCTTCCAACCTCCACTTGAAAGATGACCTTTGTTTCCACACAGCTTCCTCTGTGGTAGCAATTTCAACAAATCTTCTCTTCAAAAGGCACTTAAGCAATTTTTCCAAAGGAGTTAGTGGTCTAAGCTCCATGAGTCTATCACATCTTTGGAGATAGGATCTGATAAAGGAAGATTGAGCCCTAGCCTTAGAAATTCTGCCTTTAGCCCAATATTTAATTTCTTTAGTGAGCAAAGAAAGCTTGTCACTAAGAAGCTGAGGTGTATTTGCAGAATCCCAAGAGAACCAGCAGTTTAAGACCAAATCGTGAAAATCAGGATAGCTGAGGCAAAAGTTTTCGAATCTGAACAAATTAGAAGGCCTAAAATTTGTTCTGAGGTAGCAAAGGAGGGGAACGTGATCAGATGAAGTATTGGCAAGTGCTTCCTGAGAAGTATTAGGAAAAGCTTGTGAAAGAGCTAAATTGATGAAGAATCTATCCAGCCTGGCAACAGTAGGAATTTCGCTCATAATCCTGGACTTCAATCCAATGTTTCAAAAACCGGCCGACGTAAAGTTGTAATTTAAAATTGTGAAAACCCGTAAAATTATAAAAATAAAATTCAACTTTAAAATGGATAGATAATTTTTGAAATAATTAAAATTATTAAAAGTAATGACTGATCCGAAATTTAACAAGAAATTATCAGAAATCATAAATTGGTCTAGTTGAAAAATATTAATTGTGAGATAATATAACTAATTAAAAAATCTTCAAGCAAACAAATAAATATAAATTAATAATACTAAAAATCACACTCAGATTAATTAGCGGATAATCAACTCTCATTAATTTAAAAGTCGATTTCATTTCAAGTCCGATATAAAAAAAAAATTAAATTTCGGCCATGTACAATATTACTCAAATATCTAGTTTATATTATAGAAATTCAAAATACCTATTTTAAAAATTTACTATGAGTGAAATCGGTGTCAAAATTCATTTTCTACTACTAATGTTATCAATTTCCTAATATTCCTTTGTTCTGGACCGTTTGATGGAGTTTAGAAAATCCTGATTAATCTCAACAGTCTGATCATCTCGTGTTCCTTTCCTTTATCTCTTCCCTCTCCCTCTTTTCCTCCGACAGAACCGCCCCACCATTTCTTCTTCTTTTCTCTCACGATACGCCATTGGCGATCTCTTGTGGCCCCTTGACCTGTCCGTTTGGGACTTTTCTCTCTCGCCCCTGACAGAGGCATTCGACCCCACTCGATCTTCTCTTCCCCCACTCACTTCCTCTCTGCCTAATGGCTGAGGGCCATGCCCCCAGTTGACCCCATCCTTCCTTCTCTCCTCTAATCGATTGAACCCCACAGCACCCCTTTTTAAAACCCCTGGTTTTCCGCTTCTGGCTCTCCCAAGCCGAATGGGAGGCTGCCACTTGTCACCCTCGACTTTAACCTAGCACCGCTCCTCTTTACCTCTCTCCTTCTGCCACCTCAGCAGCTCGATCTGCCCCACTCCCCATCTCCAGTCCATTTAAGCCACCCCTCTCTCTCTTCTCTCTGCTCAGACCCAACATAGAGAACAGATACAAAGAAAGGAAAAAGAGCAAGAGAGAGAGAGAGTGGTGGAGGCTTGCCGACTGAAGGTGGAGGAGGTGATGGTCTGACGAGGCTAGGTGGTGGCGCTGACAGTGTGGCGAGGTGGTGCTGGTGGCTTAACTTGATACTCCTCCCTACTTGCTTCCTCTTCCCCTCCCGATTTGGTATTTCCTCCCACTCGTTCCTTGTTTCTGTGGCTTGATTCTGTGTGATTGAGGCATTGAGATGTTGGCTTTGATCTGTGATGTTGATTGACTGCCTCAATTTGAATGTGTACTTGTGATTGCCCCTTTGGTAGGGAACTGTAACTGTGCTGTCTCGGAATTACTTTGAAGTGAACTGTTAAGTAGTTGAGATCAGTTTAAATCCCTCCCTTCTTTGATCTGTTCATCAGTTTAGATACTTAAAATCTGTTTAAATACATCTCTCCTTTGATCTGTGATTTGGTCGAGGTGTTAGACACTGTACATGCTTGTTCAGGCCTATAATTTTGTGTGTAATACCTTCCTAAAGCTTTATGTTGCTTGTTGATGCCTCTGGTACACGGTATAGAGCTGGTTCAGGCTCTGTACCAATCTGGTACAGGTTTTAAATCTGTCCAGGGACCCCTGTGTAAAGTATTTTGTTGACAGGGACTATTTTGTAAATAGTTTTGAACTGATTTTGGGTCTGTTATGAGTTAATACTATTAACAGGGACTATTTGGTAAAAATTAAGTAAATAAAATTAATTTAGGGTCTTTAGTGTAAATTTTCAGTGTTATTGGGTTGGATTGTGTTTTCTGTTGGGTTTCGGATTTGATCCCCGGAACCCGTTGTGATCCGGATCCGATTGGATCTTTTCTGTGCGGGCTGCGTGTTATGCTTCCTCTGGCCCATTCAGCTTGTTTCTCCCGTGGGCTCCTCTCTGTTGTGATTTGTTCTGTGTGGACTTTCTTTGTGGGCCTTGCGATTTACTTTCTGTGTGGCCCTTTTTTGTTTGTGTTGGCTGAGACTTAAAACAAGTGCTTTAAGTTTGGATTTTGAGAATAAAACTAGAACTTGGGAAAAATAAAACTATAACTAATTAATGGCTTGACTGATTAAACTGAATATTAAAGTAAATGCTTTTGGCCGGAAAACAATTAAGTCGGATTCGAATTTTAATCGTTGGCTTTTAAATGGGGAAATGATTGAAATGTCCGCAAAAATAATACTCTATAGATACTATGATATAATCAGACAATATATGATCTCAAACCCAAATCAATTAAACTAAGTTTTCTTTTCTTTTCCTTACTACTTAGTTAAAGTCTTTAAAATAAAGTTTATTTATTTTAGAAAGATTAATAAAGGAATTTCATATTTAATTAAAACGCTGTTAGAAATTAATCAAAGTTTAGCAAATTAATTCTAAAAGTAATCACTATATTTTAAATCAAACTTTCTACACAACAGTTTATAAAACAAATTATAGGAAAATATTTCTAAAAATCTCTTAGGTTAGCATTTCTTCACAACCAGTTTTAAATAAAACTTTGTCAAATTGTTTCTAGAAAATAACTACATAAATTAATATATTTTAAAACAGAATCCCTTTTCATAAATCTTTAGTCTAACTTATTTGAATTCCTTTGTAAATGTCTAGTATTTAAGTATGGTTTAGTACACCAATAACCAGAATGGGATAGATCGTTAGAATAGACCTTAACGTGTGAGTTTCGTTCGCTAGGTGCACCGCAAGATTTCTCTGGACCGGTGGACGACTTCTACCCTGAGCACGAGACTGCAGGAGCTGGTCAGGACTTCGTCGACCATCCCGAGGAGTAGTGTCTCAGTCTTTGACTTTTCCAGGTGTGGATTGTCTTTTTATGACTTGTGGATGCCTTAGGTTTTGTTTAATTCTTAGTTTAGAATTAGATCAATAATTAAATATGTGCATATCATAAACACTGCAACAATTCTTAAATGCATGGCATTAATTGAAGATTAGCTTAATTACTACATGTAGATGTTTGGTTGCATCTAGATATAATGTGCTCATTTATCAACATATGGTGTGGTTCAGGATAGCGAGACCGAGTGGCATACTTTATGACCACTCTGCAGGCCGACCTTCAGGTGGCTCTGCGGTCATATGGTTATTTTATTTTATTTTCAGTTGTTACTATATTTTCGATTGTGTGATGGGATATGTGCCATCCTTTATTAGACTGCCTCTCGATCTCCTCTCTGCAGTTACCGGTACCGTGTTTTCTGTCTTACATCCTTTAGCGGGGATGCTAGGAGCTGTTTCTCATCGAGCTACTTTAAGGTCTCAGGGTTGATCTATCTTAGGCACGGTTCATATTATTATTATTGGGTTATTGTGAGGATAATTCGATTTAGGAATTCTCCAGCTCTTTTTCGATATAATCGCTCTGGAAGTTCCAACCATGACCAACATTTGCTAAACTATAATTCATCTTGTTGAGTTATGGGATTTCTATACATCTCGTACTATATTGTATTATTACTATTATATCTCCAGATATTCTTCTATTTGCTTTTGCATGCAGATATAGTTGATTGCAGAAACACATAAAATCACACCTAGATATTGCATTTGAGGATCTTAAAAGTGACAAATTTAAAAGTATGGTTTAGTTCTAGCTAGAGTTAACCAAGACCGTAGGTCCACTCTTTTTCCACACTGAGTATTCGTATACTCAGCCCACATGCTTGTGGTGTAGGTTCAGGTTTGGCTGACTTAGTAGAGGAGTTGTAGCCAGAAGACCAAGCCGAGCTGGAATAGCATTTATCCGCTGTGCATTATTCTATGTTTTGTTTGTATGATGACTGGAGATTTTGATATCTGTATATTTTACCAGTCTTTTGTTGTATGAACAAACAATGCCATTATTATATGATATTATTTGTGATATTTGTATCTGTGACACTGTTTTATAGCCTTACGTGTGCGCAGCAGATTGTGCATACGTGGCGGGGCTGTCCTCCCCAGATTGCGGCTTGGTTTGGGGTGTGACAAAAATATTTTAATATATGTTAAAACTAAAATATTTATAAAAATCTAGCAAAAACATACCTAATTTTGAAAACTATAAAATATATACTTTTAAAAATCCAATAGTTCAACACTCATGTTGCACTAAATTGACTTGTCATTTACTAAAATAGAAAAAACAAGAATTTAATTCTGTAACATAATAGCAATAAACAGCACATGCATATATTATTATTATTAAGCGCCTATAGCCTATAATGAAAAGAATTAAGTTTTACATGAGTTTTATGGGTTTCGAGAATATTTTCTCTCCTGAATTATATTGATCTACACTAAGAAACTAAGGAGGCGATTGGTTGAGGAATAGGCGGAGGAAGAAGTTATGTAGCATAAATTTTTATATCAAGTTATGTAATCGTTGTTTGGTTGTGGAATAAGTGGAGAGATAAATAATTATATTATTAGTATTCATGTTAGTAATCATAATATTAATTATATTATAAAATAATAATTACTATTTGCTTATATCTATTGTTATTGGTAATCATAATATATTTGATGATTATAATTAGAATATAATTAAAATAACAAAAAAATAATAAATATTATAAAATTTAAATAACAATAATACTAAATATTGTTTTAACAAAAATATTAATTATTATTATCATTTTATATAGTAGAAATCATAAAATTACTGATGATTATAATATAATAATAATAATAATAATAATAATCATCATCATCATCATAATATTCACAATTATTGATAATAAAATATTAATGACGACGGCGATAATAATAATAATAAATATTAAAGTAGTATTTTTTTTTTGTCATGATAGTTTGAAGAAACAATAGAAATCCTATCGCTGCCTTGGTAATTGCTTAATTAATGGCTCTTATAGATAGAGATTCTTTCCAAATTAATATTGGACGATATTTAAAAAAAAACATTACATTTGAGGTCCTCCGATTTGAAAAAAAAATATCATAAATAGCAAACAATTTCAAAAACATATAAAATTTGGTATTTAAATTTGGCAATCAATTTAAACGGTTTGGATTGAGCTTTCGAATTTTGAATCTCAAAAAACGAATCAATAGATAATACACTCAAATGTACGGATTGTCGCCCGTATACTACAGTCGTTTTTGAAATTAAAAAAAAATCAAATGGTCGATCCGAATTGTTCAAGTTGTTCTCCATATTAAAAAAAATCCTTGGAGACCAAATTTTATATTTTTCAAATTTTGTTTGCTACATATTATGATATATAAAAAAAAATACAATTGGAGTATTTTAGACCCTCCAATTTGAAAATATCAGAATATATAGCTAAAATATTTTAAAAATATATATAAGATTTGGTCTCTTAAAATTTTAAAAAATGGAGAACAACTTAATCAATTCAGACTGATTGTTTGAATTTTAAATTTGAAAAACGACTTGGGTGTACGGAGATGATTTGTAAATTAGAGAGTATTTTAACTATACTCTCTCTCTATATATAGATCGACTAAAATGTTTTAGAAAATATATGAGGATTATGCTTTAGAGTTTTGGATCGTGCAAAGAGATGATCAAGTGATTTAGATTTTATACGCTGAGGTGCTGAGCTCTCTCCGTCAAATTTTAATTTTCCCATCTAAGCTCCCTCTTCGTCATGTTTCATTTCTCCTCCGTCCTGTTTAAAAAATATAAATCTATACTATTTATAAACTCACACATACGAAAAGGTGTAACACGTTAGGTCTAGCGTATAAATAGGGAGTTTCATCGTTCGATTAGTTTGATCTGCAGTTAGATATTAATCGTCAGTCGAAACAACACTATTGATAGGTTTTTCATCTAATATAAAAAAAATAAATTGAATAACACATTTATTTGTATTGCTGATAAATTAAGAAACATATTTTTATTGTCTAATATTATTTTATTTCTTTTTTTTTCCCTCACAAATGAGGGCGTCTTATGCTAGTAAATAAAAAGAATGAACCTCATAGACACTCTATATACTTCATCAACTAAAATTGCATCCTCGTTCTTAGTCCATTTGAAAACAGTAACATACAACTTGGAAAAAACATTCATGCAACATTAACATCAAATATAATTCAACATACACAAATCCAAACATTAACAGAGGACTAATTCAAACATAAACAGACATCATAATAGCACTAATAATTTATTTAAATTTTACCAACACTAAGTCACTGAGAGAATTGAAATTAGAAAAATCAAAAGTACATTAATGACGACAAGCAAGATAATACCTACAGCATTTCCCTCTTCATCCTTCTACTTACAAAATATAACTGGTCTTAATCTTTCCTATATTGAGGTGTCAAGTGAAAAAGTCAAGTACATCAAACAAAAATTCAGTTGTTCTTTCCTTCAATTTGTACCACATTGGCAAATGCTCAACAATCAGACATAAACATTAAAGAGAAAATTTCATCCAGGAATGAAAATTTTGCTCCATTAAGTTACAGTAGCAGCATTCCATGGTTTAGGACTTTCTTCATCCACTTCTTCATATATAGCAATCTCAGAATGGCAAAATCTGCACGTCCACGTCTATAACCATCCATGGTTTTGGACAGACGGTACAGATTTGGGCAACCTAGTGTGACACTTCACACTATAGCTGTCTTACCAGACCGGTATGAGAGTAATTAGTTCGATCGTAGATTACTAGGTTGCCCAAATCTGCACCATCTATCCAAATTAATCCTACTAAAAAACAACTAGGTGCACTGAAATTGGTCTACGATCATTCAAACCTTCTCAGAAAAAAAAAAAGAATATTCACAAGTGAGAAACAAAAGAAAACGAAAATAAAAATTTTAATTTTACATCATTCATGAACTTACTTGTGCATCATGAATTCCAATCAACATTTAACATAAAAAAGATTTGTATAAGATATGGAAAAATCAAATTTAGGTGGACATTTTGACACCATCTGGACGTCTTTCACAATTTATATTTAATTAGATGTGTAATTCATCATGTACCAAATTCCATAGTTCAAGCGATTTCGTTAATTTACCAGGTTCCATAGCTCGTGTTATTTTCACATAAACTAGCCAATTAATTAAAGCATGAGGTAAGACACAAAAAAAAAATAAAAATAAAAATTTTATGGTCTTGCGAATGTGAGTGTGGCAAGCCAAGAGACAAAGAGATATTTTCACCTCGTATTAATTTTACCAGATTCCACATTTCTTGAAAAGATAGAACCGTAAAATGAATTGCCACAAAAACTAATTCGACGAATTGCCACAAAAGATAGAACGACGGAGTCTAAAGCACGAACCTATCTTTGTGGCAATTCGTTGGAGTCTAAAGTACAGATCCACTATATATATGGATTAAAATCCATCACAAGTTAAAATGAATTGCCACAAAATTTAACTTTTTGTCTTTGTGACTAAAAACAACGGAAGTAGAAGAAACGTAAAGTTTAGAATTTTAATATCATTTTGTGTGAAAAAAAAAATGAATTGGATTTGGGACGAACCGTACAACAGTCTAATTGGGCCATTTTGTGGCTGTACAGCAAGTTGCTCCTCTTTCCACATAACTGGAGAGGACCTACAATCATTGGGCCTTCCGCTCTAAGCCTCTAGCCAGTGTAGAACCAATTTTTTGCGGAGGTACTAAATTGATCTGTGATGTCGTTATTATAATTGGATGTAAATATTTGAAATTTTTAGTCAGTCTGCATCTGAATACGTTTATAAATTTTCGACTGATATCTAAACTGTCAGTATTTTATTGGACTGGCATGAAAATAACAGGCTGTGTTTAGTGGTGAAATATCATGGATAGACTGACGGTTTCTTATTGGAAAAAAAAAAACATTAAAGAATCATGCATTTTGGTAGAAAAAATTCAAAACACGCAATCTTGTTTCGACATTCCATCCGAAAACAAGAATAGAGAAAGACTCGCTCAAAGCAATATAGTATTTTGTCTAAAAGAAACACAAAAATATTTGCACATTATCTTATGAAGAATTTACACGGTGTTAGATTACAAAAACATGCACATTTGTTATGGCAATTGGTAAACTAGCACTCAGTAAGCAACCTTACAAATTAGCAAGAAATGAAATGGAGAATAATGAATCTTTTAAAGTCCTCACCAAATTACACAATATTACCTATATGCCTCAATCACTAGGGAAAAAGAATATGGTTTCGTTTGGATGAGTCTTAGGAATAAGAAAATAGAGAAATAAATTTATTATAAATAATTCAAACTCTTCAAAAAATTACACACTTTCCAATACTTTTTTTTCATTTCTTTCCTTATTCCTCTTCTCCCCACACCATCCAAACGAAGCCTATATGAATAACACTTAGTAGCAAAGCTGCCGCCATAATCGCCATTGGTAATTTTCGAAGGAGAAAAGATAGAATCAACAAGACAAATCCAAAAATAAACAACAGAAAGCCCACAAAAATGTGCTCCCAATTAACATACGGCGCTTGAATGCTGAATGACATAAGTGAGGCGCCTGAAACTAGGAGGAAGAACGCACGTTCACGCACCAAGGATTCGAAGCGGTTTGGAAATCGGGAGAAGAATGCATGATAACGCAGTAATAATTCAAACAGGTCCTGCTGTCGTTGTTCCAATAATTCAAATAGGTCCTGCTGTCGTTGTTCCATATCTATAACGAAGAGGTTTAAAAATAGGAAGAAGAACTCAATCAACATACAGTACCACAGTAATGATTCAAACAGGTGCAGCTCTTGTTGTTCCATATCGATTTCAAGAGGGTGCCTGTCCATGCCGCGTATACCTTCATTCACCATTTTCTCTACTTTGAAACTGATTCAATCTCTGGTTTCCTTTAAAACTGGATTGAAGGATGTAGGTCGAATTAGAATATATACCTCACCTCCCTTTTCCCGGTCAAACATGTTTTTGGATAGTTGGTTCTTCTCTGTTATACTAAGGCTGGTAATGTTTATGTAGCGAATCAATAGATGGAATGACATGCATTCGCTATACAGACTAAATTACCTCACGCGCCACATATGACAAAGATGGGTACATTGCCTGCAATTCCTCTTGGAAAATTAGTAGGCACTTCTTCTTGCATTTGGTTCAATGCACAACCTTAACCAAGTCAGCATTTGAATACATTTGAAATACACTAGCTGTAATTTCACGCTTCGCGTGATAAGATGAACTTAACCTGGCTAACAATTTGGAATATTATCGCATGTTGTGCGATCTATTTTTTCTTATCAATTTGATGAATTTTATTATTATAATAGTTTTATTTTTAGTTAAACTTATTACAACTATAAATTATAGCGCAAGTACTTTAAAGCATGCAAAAGAGAAATCAAAATAGAATGCCTATGATTTTCCTTACCAGAAATTCTTGTGCATTCATACATTTGAGCTTATAAACTGATATTAAAAAAAAAAAGCTTATAAAGCAATATGGATTCTTTTTTATTATAGAAGACTTCCCCAAACGAAGCAGCAATATTAGCTCTAAATGTGTGAGATTGGATGCCGCAAAATATAATCTGTGCTTTCCATCTATTTTGTTTTGAGACCCAGCATATAGATGTAAAGAAATTTACAAATAAAATGAATAAACATAGAAATATTAGACAAATGTACATGGTATATCAGTTTGTAATTTTTTGTTTGTCCACCGTGTATGAAGGCTCATTAAACCAGGGAGTACCTCCAAAAAGAGTTAAAAAATTGTAGAATAATAAATTTAAAATTTCAGTGCAAGGCCACTTTAGGCAGCCGATGAATACATCAAATAAACAAAAAAAACATAAACATAATTGCTCATAGTTTTGAGCTTGTCTAGCACACAGACATTTATGCTGTATGTATAAGGTGATTATTTTAGATATTTATTACCTTGATGTGATGCTATGAAATGAATCTTTCTAAGATGAAGCTTGTCGTTACATTAGCTGCGTTCCTTGTAACCCATCATGAACACCCGGTTGCAACAGACTTTCTGAAATTAGTAAGTACGTATATAATTAAGATAATAATATCATCTTTTATTTTACTATGTAGCAAGGAAAGGACTTCATAATATAAAAGAGAAGTGAAAAATTTGAAACTAAATTAGTGTAGGTACAAAATCAGCAGTGTGATCATACCTTCTTAGTATTGGTTTTTTTTTACCAGACCACATACCACCAAGTCAACAGGTTCATATAATATGCCTATATTTCTGGTCAGTGAACATATCAACACACATCTAACAGGCAAACCAACCCAGTAATTTACTTCCACAGAGGGGGAGAAAATAATGAAACTGATAAATATGCATATTTTGGTTTAACTAACTATTTAGACTGAAATCAGCCTTTAATCATATTTCTTTTAATCATAAATAATGTAAAGTTCACTTGAAAGCCTACAAAAAGAACTGCAGTTTTTGCACCAATTATCTAATTATCTCAATCAAGTGGACAATTAGGGGCATTTTCAATCAGTTTTGATCGCAAAAAGGTCTATCCAGATTGAAAAATATGCAGCCACAATACAGCATGATCTCTCGAAACATAAAAAAGAAAGTTTATCCTAACTGACCTATTAATAAGCATATTTTGGTCAAAGTAACTATTTAGGCTGAAATCAGTCCTTAATCATAATTTTTTTTTATCATAAATAATGCGAAGTTCACTTGGAAGCCCACAAAAACCACTGTATTTTTTGCACCAATTATTTATTTATCTCAATCAAATGGACTTTAGGGGCATTTTTAATTAGTTTTGATCGCAAAAAGGTCTATCCAGATTGGAAAATATGCAGCCACGATGCAGTATGATTTCTCAAAACATAAAAAAGAAAGTTTATCCTAACTGACCTAAAGCACAAGTGCACAACTTATGAAAATTAGAACCCAAAAGGTTACATACCCAATCAGCAGGAACAATCATGATTATCCTGCAATTACAACAGAAAACAGTGTGGTAAAAACTAAAGTGATGATCCTATCTCAAGAAAGGATGATATTGAATACATAATTAATCTCTTCTTCTAATAATGTATTTTGGTAATTCAATAAAATTCCACCAAAGGAACAACATACTCATTTAGTTCATGCATAAACCCATCTCATCAGCACTTGGTCTCCAATTATGATTATTGGATACATACTCGAACAAATTAAGTTCAAATAGCATCAAATGGCTAATCTTGTTTCATTTTTGTTGCCTCAATAATCTGAAACAGTACTTGTTAGTTCCTATCATACAATTTTTTAAAATCGGAATTCCTCAATTGAACTCTAATTAGTTGACAACCATTAAACCAAATTCTCTATTTTTAGCAACTGATGTATACTAACATAACATCAACTTGATATCAAGTTGGCTACATTTAACATAAATTTTTTCTTGGTTCTGTGAAACTTTAATTGACCACATGAATTGGATCCTCCATTTTATTGCAAAAAGAAAAGAACCTAAATCCATAAATAATAAAATACCCTGACCTTAGAAAGCCTCTCGTAATACTTGAAACAACCTTTTGCAAACTGCATCTAGCAACAACAGTTGATAAAAGCTTCTTCTAACAACTGAAAATACAAACTGAAAGCAAGAAATCAACTCAGCAAAACCACACTGCATGGTTAAAGTAAAAAAGCTGTGATGAAATTTGGTCCATTTTAACTAATTAATATATGAAGGTAGCTTCATGTGCCAAGCAGAATTGTGATTTATTACAAACAAAGGTAGGTAGTCACCGTTAAAAGATTAACGTAGGTCCATGTATTGGGGTTGCAATCAGAGGTGTTAATCACAAAGCACTGCACTTTTCTGTGACACAACTTACAGAGGGAACAGGTTGGTTGGAAGCATTGACAGGGTCATAAGGAAGAAATAAATAGCGCAGTGAGAAGAAAGAAAAAAAAAAGAGAGAAAAATAGAACTAACCTAAAGAAAATTGAGGGCAAAAAATCAGCACCACAACACATTATCTCGTGCAGCCAGCAACGGACCGACATGAATCCCTCAGTTCTCAGCTACGTACCTGCAACAGACGAAGAAAAAGGCTAAGACTAAAAGCAAATTGAAACCCTGTGGGAAACAAAAATAATAGAAAAGAGGATCGGTGAAAAATTAAAGACAAAAGTCGAACTTCCTTTTCCACAGTGATAACAGAGGTTGGAGGCTTCAAAATTCGGCGACGAAGAGGAACAACGTGGAAAAACAACCCTCGAGAAAAGAGAGAGGTGAGAGGAGTGTACGTTGGTCTAGGAGGAAATGAATCGAGAAGCTACGGATCGCAAACAAAAACCCGATCAATAACGGGAGGCAGTGGAGGAGAGATCGGAAAGAGAGCTGTGAAGAATTCAAGGGAGGTGAGGTAATGAAACAACAGATCCGAAAGAGATAGGCAGGAGAGAGGAGAAGTGAATAAGAGCTGGAGAAGGAAGAAGAATTTTAAAAAGAGAGGTCGCCTGATGGAGAGAGAGAAGTGACGGACATATCAAGGTTTCATCTGACGGACAGGATCGATGGAGGCGAAACAAACGGTTCAGATTGATAGAAGTTGGCCTCACGCTGACGTCATCAGATTTACTGTAGAAAAGAACCCTGGATTTGGAGTATTTTTTGATTAGTAGGCACTTCTTTTAGCGTTTGAGAGTGTTTCAAGTAATTGGATGAAACGGACTAGGCAAAGTCCACTAAGGGATAGAATGTCATTTGATGACAAGAGGAACTTCCTCTAATTGAAAAAAAAAAATAAAAAAAGGGTGGCTTCCTCTTATGTGGTTAAATATGACAAATTCTGTTCGTTCCCACGTTAGTTACATGGATGTCTATGAACCCTCTAGTACTGGAATCACTGAAAATCTTATGTAAGCCATAGTTTTTTTTTTTTTTTTATGAATAACGGTTTAGATGATGTCCATAGCAACATGCACAATATTTATCCAAAAAAATTGTTATAATGCGTTGTTTACTTGTTTATCAAATTTTATTTTGCTTAATAGGGATCATTTACATGAATAACACGCTCATCTATACTTTCAAATTTTCTTTTCAATTAATTTTAACATATAATGTTGTCGTATTATCAAATAAAGTAGTTGGTCGAATTAACTTTAAAAAGAATCGTTAATATCTAATGTCACTTACTAACTCACAAGAAAATGATTAAAAAAAATTACAACTTACATAATTATGCTAGCAACAAAATAAATTTACTTCTAAATTAAAAAAAAGTCACCTTCAAAAAAAAAATTACTAAAAACCTTCAAAAAAAAATTAAAAAAAAAGTCGAACCATTAGCATTGTAACTATTACAGTGAGGACAACACCTTCACAATTCCGTTAAGGACGAATTACCGATTAATTAATGTAGTCCGTGGTACGAATTACCAATAAACACACGAAAAAAATATATTCTTAATTTACAGTTTTATTTAGTATGTAGATGATACTATGAAATAAAATATATGGTTAAAATTGAGATTATTCTCTTTTAGCGAAAAAAAAAATCGTACAAAAATGCAATATAAAGAATCCGACCTGCCGGATTCGAACCAGCGACCTAAGGATATCTGTGCACACACTACAGTCCTCCGCTCTACCAACTGAGCTAAGGTCGGTGTTAGCGTACGATTTAATTGTCTTTTTTATTGGACTTCTCCTTATGTGGTTGAATGTGACAAATTCGTATATGCTTTAATTCACTCCATCTTTAAGGTTGCGTTTGGATAGGTGTGGGAAGAAGGGAAGAAGGAAAGAAGTGGGAAGAAGTATTGGGAAGTGTGTAACTTTGTGAAGAGTTTGGATTGTTTATAATTTTTTTTTCTTCCCATCTTCCTTCTTCCTCTTCTTCTTCTCTCATCCAAACGCACCCTAAATGCAAGATAGTGCGAGGAAATAGTCGTAGTAAAGAAAAGGGGGGAAAAAATAATAGTTCCTTTTCTTGTTGTGGTTAGTTAACAGGATTATTGGCCTCCAAAGCTTTCGATTTGTTATACTAGATCGAATTGGGAAGAAAAGTAAGTATATAACTGTTGCTCATCTATGTGTTATATGGTGAATGATTTAATTAAATCGCCGGAGTTAATCTCGTCTAAGACTGAGCTTGATCGTTACTTGCAAGTGTCAACCGTACTTTCTGTCAAATATATAAACAATCAGTTTTTAATAGATGAATATACAAATGCCTCTTATTTTATTACCTCACTATCAAAATACCAGGTCATTTACAATTTCATTATAATCAACAATGAGCCACTTTTAGGAGGAGAATAACGGAATTAATTGACCATTAATTCATAATTTTTATTACACCATAAAACTGAGTGTAAAAAATACTCCAAAATAAAAGTATCAAGACATTTGTAAGGAAATATCAAAAAAAACTTATATGAGATATTCATACAGGAAGTATTACAACCATAAAATTTTGAGACATGTTAGTTTTGCATGGAGATTTCAAAGAATATATTAGGACATATGCGCAGACGTTTAGTATACGAAACGCGCAATTATAAAAGTGACCTTAGAATCATAACTTGAATAAACAATTAAAACATTAAATCTTTTCTATCTAAAATATACTTTATCACATGTTCTATTTTATCATAAACCAACAACGGTACTTTGGTTTGCCAACCAATCTAATAAACTCAAGTTCACACAACTAGCATCTCCGTAACAACCTATAGACCTATTCACATGACCCGCTACTTTTACTACAAACTCATTTTACCCTATAAAAACCACCTAAATGTCTCATTCAAAATCATCCCTAGAATTTCATACATCTCTATCATGGCTTCTAACAACACTTGCCTCCTCCTCTCCATGTTCATTTCAGTTGCTCTGGTGTTTTCATACAACATTGCCACAGCGAATGCAATTCGCAACCTAGACGTGACAACGGAACAGACATTTCCAGGCTTCGATGTACCGAAATTTGACCCACTCCCGAAGGAACCTGTACCAGAGCTGCCAAAAGTCGAACCGTTGCCGAAAGAACCCCTGCCTAAAGTTGACCCATTTCCAAAAGTCAACCCCTTACCTAAAGAACCCTGGTTCAAAGAACCAACCCTACCGAAAGATCCTGTTGTACCAGTAATGCCGAAACCCTTCAAGCCGTTTCCTCTTATGGGTTTCCCAAAAATATTTGGAGTTCCAAAATTCCCAGTGGGGCCCAAAATCCCATGAAATCCTCGGCTTTAAGGAGGCATTGAGCCCGTAAGGAAGATGGTGTACCAGTGCCTTGTGGAACTAAGCCTCGCTTTAGTTTCTTTAGACCTCACTAATTCTACTACCTCAGTGTGTTTATGTATTTCAAGTGCTAAGATGTTGTATTTTTAATGTTTTGTATGAATAAAGTTTCAAATTGTGACCATCGTTTTTTTTCATATATATGTCATGGACTCATGGAAAATGTTAAGGATCTTGGCTTACCTCTGCTTCACTACAGGCTCAATTTTAACATAAGCAAATAATACTCGTGGCTTTTAAAAATTTTTCAAAAAGATGACTTGATTATATGATTGTCCCAGAGAAGTTTGTGCTTAATTAAAGAAAATAGTAAAGATTAAGAAATAAATGTATAGTTATTAAACTAAGAATTACTAAGAGCTTCAATATTTGATGAAATCCCCAAACTCCTCATTTTCATAGGATACCCTTCAACCAATTGCTAAACTTTTTACCACGTCTTTTTCCTCCAAAAGCAGTTGCAAACTTACAATATCCCCAGACAGCTCACAGCTGTATTTAATTCGGCCACATTCTCTTTCAGAATATTGTGATCAGACTGGACTTTGGACCTTGCGTGTCTCTTTTTTTTTTTCTTTTTTTTTTTTTTTTGATATAAGGCCGTAGCCAACACACATACCTTTTTTCATCCCGCTCACTGGGACTCGAACCCCTGTCCTCCCGTAGTCCGTAGGGCCTCGTTCCACTGAACTACGCAGTGGTTGGCGTGATGACACCCGTTGGTTCAATTAATTCAGGTGAAAGAGTTGCTCCGTACATAGTACATGAGCATATATATCCACCACAGAATTTACCTGTAAACATAAATTAAGACAACTAACAAGGGGGAAAAAAATAACTGTAACCTAGAAATAAGCAAAGCACTCACAGGTGCCTCTAAAAGTGATGTCGTGCCACGGTGCCAGATTCAGCCCATGCGAATTCTTGTAGCTGGAGGCAAAAATTAATAGGATTAAAAAGCAGGGACCTCTACATATGGCAGATTTAATTTTTATTTTTCTTTTCGAAGGCCGGTTGGCCAGTGGCCAAGGGAAGTTGTATTAAAGAAAAAAAATAAAAAAGTTGTACAAAGTTAAGCGTTAGTTTGTATTAGATATATTATCATTCTCGACAATATACAATCGTACTAATTTATAATAAGTTGTTTATAACTTTATATTCAATTGAACTACGATTATTTTTAAATTAAATAATTATTTATTTCAAGTGAATTTTAAAGATGTATATTATGTTATTCTGTCATAATCAGCTCAAATTGTTTCGTTTATATTACAATTTTCTATTTTTTTTTTCAAAACGTCAGTATTTATGTCTTTAATTTAATGAACAATTAAACTGAACTAGTCTTAAATATTTCAATTCATGTACTTTATATATACTGAAACCTACTAATAAATATTTGTACAAAGTTAATCAATAGTTTGTTTAAGATATATATATTATCATTCTCGACACTATGGATCGTACTAATTTATAATAAATTGTTAATAACTTTATATTCAATTGAACTACGATTATTTTTAAATTAAATAATTATTTGTTTCAAGTAAATTTTCAAGACGTATATAATGTTATTCTGTCATTTATATTACAATTTTCTATTTTTTCAAAACTTCAGTATTTATATCTTTAATTAAATGCACAATTAAACTGAACCAATCCTAAATATTTCAAATCATGTACTTTATATATACAGAAAACTACTAATAAATATAATGACTTTGCCAGTATGTCATCCCTCCAGATAGGGGAAGGAATTAAATAGAAGCTAATTAACATTTTCTAGAATTGAAATGAACTTCTACTTCTATACTCTTATGGCAGAGTTGTCAAAAAGAAAATAACAAAATAACAGGGAACAAATAGAAGAAATGAAATGGAATGAAAAATAGCAATTTGGTATATTACATTATGATTAGTGTTTACCACTGGACCGCCTGGTCTGACCCGACCCGACCCGGACCGTGAAAGAACCGTGATGGACCGAGGGGGTGGTACGGGTCGGGTTTATCAAGGGTTTGGGTCGCACTTTCTAGTATAGACCCGTGTTAACCCGTCCCGTCTTAACCCGTGGACCAGACCGGACCGGACCGACCCTTAAACCCACCCTAAACCCGTCTAAAGTCTAAACCCAACCCCTAATTCTAAAAAAAAATAGACTACAAAATTATTTTATTATTAACTATATTTGAATTTGTTCAATTAATTATTTATTCTATATATATTATTAGACATAATATATTTTAACTAATTTTTATAACTTATATTTTACAATTTTTTGTCATCAAACCATCAACAATAAAAAAGAAAACATTAAAAATTACAAATCAAATTTAAAATAAAATAAATTCAAAATAGACTACAAAATTATATTTAATTATTTGATCTATAAATATAATATATTTTAATGAATTTTTATATATTTATTTAACAAATTTTTGAGATGAAAACAATGAAAAAAGAAACAAATTTAAAATCTAGAAAAAACCGCTCTTGGACCGTCCTTGGACCGGCCCGGCCCGGCCCGCCTTTATCCGTCCGGTTCACCTAGGGTCGGGTCTATCAAGGGTTTGGATCTAGGTTTGAGAGGTGGACCGTGCTAACCCGTCCCGTTTTAATCCGTGAACCCATGAACCCGTGGCCTATGATAATCCGTGGACCGTGGAGGTTTGGACCGGTCCGGACCAGACCGGACCGCTTGGTAAACCCTAATTATGATAGAGGATGGCTAGCTTGTCATATGCAATTAAGAACAAATACTATAAAGAGAGCGATTAGGAGTGTCCGATCATTCCGTAATATGAAATGTGCAACCATCAGACAAAAACTTCACTTTGGATCAAAATTTTTGCTTTATTTTTTTTTTCTGGAAAAGGATTGTACGTAAAAGTCTTTGAAGAAACTAAGCATTGAATGCTACTATTTACCTGTTTTCGTTGAGCTCACTTTAGCATGACCAATTTATCTTGAACTAACAACCGTATTGTTCCCAACCAAAGAACCGTATCTAATGAAACCACCAGCTAACAAAGCAAACAAATACCAAGTACTTTACCTAATTATAAACTCTCCCCGTGAAATGTAACTTTTACCATGACCCTTTTTCCCCTATAAATGCAAACCAAAATGTCTCCTACAAAACCATATCTAGAGGAATTTCATACATCTCTAACATGGCTTCCTATAAATATTGTTACCTCTCCTTCATTGTTGTTGTTCTTCTCTTATCATTCAACACTGATATGGTGCATGCCGCTCGCAACCTCGATGTGTTACCAAAACAGACTTTCCCAGAACTGCCAAAACTCAAAGATCCCCTGTTGAAGCCTAAAATACTTCCCATACTGCCAAAGCCCAGGGTCTTCCCAACATTACCCTTTGGTTCATTTCATTTTCCATTATTTCCAAAACTACCTAAAGTTCCTAAATTACTATTCCATATGCCTCACTTACCTTTTGGTCCCAAATTCCCATGATGGCCTTGGGCTACAACTGGGCATTGTGCATGGTACTTCATCATGGAAGGCAGTGTGCAAGGACCTTCTGAAACTAGATCTCAGTGTACTATTTTTAAAACTCAGTATCTTAACTATCATGTATGTTTATTCACTATTCATGTGCCAATTGAAAAGATCTTGTATTTCGATGTTTGGTATCAATAAAAGTTGCATTGTTGTGTAATCATGGCATATTATTTAATAAAATATTCTTGGATTATCAAATGGTTCTAAAGGATCTATTTTAATTCTCGCCTTTAAAACTAATTAGTGTTGATTTCTTCGAAAACTAGCTCTTTATCCTGTGGCAAAAAAAAAATATATGGCTATGCATTAGCTACACCTCTTAATTAATTATCAAATTAATTAATCTTTGTATCTCGCTAGCCTGATAATCAATCTAATGTCGATGAATATGAATGATTAGTTTTGACATTTGATTGCTCGCGAGTCGCGAGCATAAGTTGCTTGCTGACTAGCGATCACCATGGAGGATTGTTAATTAACGTTGGTCAGTTATTCAAAAAAAATAAAAAATTAACGTTGGTCAAAATGCAAAAGTCAAAACTTTGCATAAATTCAAATCTCTGGAAATACTTAATTATCTTGACGCCCAAACCTTTCCTTCATGCTTTCTGTTCAGTCTTCCTGTAACAAGACAAAACTAGTAAATAGGTTGCACTCTGATGCAGTCTGCAGAAATTTTGAAAAGCACCTTTAAAAATTTGTTCTGCTGAGCAGAAGGAAAATTTCATTTCATCAGCAATGGACAACCTTTCTGAATCAGAGAGATGAAATAATAACAAGTTAATGCCTAATTGTCACCTTGTACACGACAGTACGACACATGAATAACCACATCCACTGCTCTTTTAACTATAACATGCACCAATCTTCGCATTCAATAACGAAAATCAAAATTGTTTCACCTTTGGGGCCTAGAATATATCGGCCCAGAAAAGTAGCAAGTTAGTGCCAATAAAACAGATTAACAGAGACTTCCTTCCTTTGGGTCCTTAGATCATCAAACTCCCAACTTGAAACCATGGCAAAAAAAAAAAATGTTAGTCGCCTCCAACCCAATACTAATCTCGCCCCAGCTAGGCCTGCATGGCTGCATAACGTGTGCGAAATGGTAACTTTCAATTTTATTAACCGTTTCGTCATAAGGACGAAAAGATCGAAATTTAAGAAATTTTTGTGATTTAAACATTGATCATTGTTTCGTTAATCGTTTCAGTAAACCAGACAAGAGCTAGTTCTCCAATTTAAAAAGTTTTTACAATACATGTTTGGGTCAGATCGCGTATCATAAAACAAGAAAACGTTGACGTGTTTTACAATAGATAGGAACGAATAGCCACAGAAATCTTCTTCTTTTATTTATATATTTTTTTCTTTGAAATAAACAGTAACACATATGATCTTCCGTTTGACTGCCTTCAAAAGGTCCAGTAAGTGGGTCCTTATTGTTCGATTTTGTGCAAAGAACGCCCGTGCTGCTTCTTGCTATGTATTTACTTATTTTTTATTTAAAACGTTACACACTTACACTTATCAAGTCACGGTATCATGAAGCAGGATATCTGCAGAACCAAACGCACCCAAATTGGGAAGGTGCTTTGGGCAACATGTTTTTCATCTTGAGCAATGTCATTTTTTTTAAAATGACTAAATAACCCTCTGAACTTACGAACTCTTTTCATATTTTATTTTTTTGTCGTGAACTTGACAAACCTTCCTATATATACGAGTATAAAGTCTTTCCATGTTTTTTTCAATAAATTGTGATTGTAACGCTTTTTTTTAAAAAAAAGGCATGGCATGAATTAGCATAATACATTTGCGCATTAGTGGTTATAAAAAAAGAATTTAGGTAGCTATTCAGTTCTATGATTGAACGTTTATTAATTTATATAAAGATTTTTTTTCCATTAATAGCTATAGTACTAATGAGCCTTTAAATAAAAATTTATAGTAGTAAGATGGTAAATAAAAATCGTGGGCACAAAAAAAAAAAGAACTCATGACCTCAAATTTTAGGATTAGGTGTACCCAATATTTTAAATACCGTACCGGAGATCAAACCGGCCGAGCTATGGGTACGAGGTTTACCGGATAAACCGGTTATAACGGTTCCAAAAATTGGACAACTTATTATTTTAAATACATAAATATATTGAAATATCTATGGAAAAAAAAAATAAAAACCGGACGTCATCATGTTATTATTTTAAATATCTATATTGAAGCACATGCATATTATTATTATTATTATTATTATTGCTTAAGCGCCTGCATTAATCAGAAGCACAAGGTTTAAGTTTCAATATAATTTTTAAACAACTACCTTTCATTTCAAACTTAAGCAAGAAAGATAGTCCAGGTGTTTGTTATTAATTTATTATTATAATTCCAAACTTTTATGGGTGACAGCGTGGTTGGAGGCGTGATTTTAGAAATTGTGCTTTCTTTTTTTTCTGCTTGGGCAGTTGGACGAATTGACGCGCTGAAAATTTGGACTAGCGAACCAAAATGACCAAACTGAACCGGCCGGTCAGTAGAGGTTTTTATCCTGTTTACCCGAAATTTCCCCGGTTTTTCCCGGTTCATCAACCATCCGATATTTAATTGTAACCCTACCGAATCAAGATCCGGTTCACGGTTTATCCAGTTGAACCGGCCAGTCCGGTAGGGTATTTTAAACACTGGGTGTACCAATAAATTCAATTGAAAAAAATTATAATTTTAGTATGTCAGAGAGAGGAGACATGCACTGAAATCAATTGATTTAAAAGGCTAGAGTTTGAGTGTATTCTAAATAGGAAATTTATTAGGAAAGTTTATTGACGACATATTTGTCTATAATATTTTCTAAATGTTGCTCTAATAGAAGAACCGGTTGCCCAAAGCTCATCCCCTAAATTGATAGTTTCTGTGCAAAGTTTAAGTCGTCTCAGAAATCCGAAAATAGCACTATTCACCTCTACAGCTTTATATATTCTTAAATGTTGTCTTGTTGGTCAAATACATCAATCTTTTTCACCTGAGAAGTTATTTACTTATTTCCCTTATTTTCTACGCAAAATCACAAAATCTAATTAAGCCCAACAAGCTTAAATAATGCAATTGAAGAGTAAATTAGCATATGTTCTGAATTTTGATATATTTTTTTTTTCGATCGGGAAATCCTTAGATGCTTCCACTTGTGCCAGAAACAGCCGGAAATCTCCCAATCAAAGTCGAAAGCCGGAAATAAAGTATTTCAAAAGCTCCATTCGAAGGCCGGAAAGTTTATTACAATGTAATGAGGTATATAAATATATGAGAAAGTTTAATATGCACTATAGTGCATATGGCATTTCGTGCACCGCAGACTTTTTCGGGAGATTTTTATAAATTGACAAATCTAATTTAACCAATATAATCTACATATTGAAATCTCATAGAAAACCAAATTTTACAATTTTTTTGATTTTATTACTATTTTTTTCGAATTTTTTAAGACATGTCATTTTTGGAAAATTGTAAATAGTACAACATTCCAAAAATGACATGTTTTAAAAAATTCGAAAAAAATAGTAATAAAATCTCAAAAAATTTAAATTTTAGTTTGGTATGAGATTTTAATATGTAGATTAGATTGGTTAAATTAGACTTGTCAATTTACAAAAATATTCCTCAAAAACTCCGTGATGCACGGAATGCCCTATGCACTATGGTGCATATTAAACTTTCTCTAAATATATATGATAAAGTTTAATATGTACCATAGTGTATAGGGCATTCCGTGCACCGCGGACTTTTTCGAGAATATTTTTATAAATTGACAAATCTAATTTAACCAAACTAATGTACATATTGAAATCTCATGGCAAACCAAATTTTACAATTTTTGAGATTTTATTACTATTTTTTATAATTTTTTAAAACATGCCATTTTTGGAATGTTATAGTATTTTTAACATTCCAAAAATGACATATTTTAAAAAATTCGAAAAAAATAGTAATAAAATTTAAAAAATTATAAATTTTGGTTTTCTATGAGATTTAAATATTTAGATTAGATTGGTTAAATTAGATTTGTCAATTTACAAAATTATCCCCGAAAAAGTCCGTGGTGCACGGAATGTCCTATGCACTATAGTGCATATTAAACTTTCTCAATATATATATATATATATATAGAGGATGGCTAATGTGCAGATGGCATAGAGGGTCTCGTGCCATAGAGTCGTTTTTCGAGATCCAAAATTTAAATGCTCAATTTGAACCATTCAAGTTATTCACCACATTAAAATATCCTTGGAGACCAAATTTTACATTTTTTCATATTTTTTTGCTATTTATTATGATATTTTTAAAAAACGTTATAATTGGAGTATTTCAGACCCTCCAATTTGAACCTATCAAAATAAATACCAAAAAATTAAAAAATATATAAAATTTGGTCTCCAATGGTATTTCAATATGTTGATCAATTTGAACGGTTTGGATTGACCGATTGAATTTCGGATCTTAAAAAAATATCTCAAAAAAGACTTCTATGGCATTTCCATCTATAGCACTTTAGCCCACCTCTATATATATATAGAGCACGGTTCCGGTGCCTACATTTTTCTGCTGCCTCAAATGCCACGGATCGTGAGCCGTTCAATTAAAATTGAATAAGCGGACCAGATTACTCTTCATTTTAATTTAATGTCTCTTAAAAAAAAATCTCTTTCCTCTTTGGATCTCTCCCTCTCCGTCAAGCCCTTCTCCCAACCCACCCACGAGGCCACGACCCCCCGCCGATCAAGCTCTTCTCTCCATGACTCTCCCCCTCCCATCGCTCGAGTCCTCTCCATTACTCAGCTCTCTTCCTTTCAGTCGATCGAGCTATCTCTCCTCTTGCGATTCAAACCCTACCTCTCACTCTACTATCGACAGACACATAGATCTTCTGCCCAATATCAGTCTCCAAATTCCTTTGCTAAGAAGCCAGCTTGAAAATTGTTCTCAGTCTTATCAGAGATGAAGAGGTATGGTTTAAAGTTGTCTATAATTTTTTGAAAAAAAGATAACCATTCTGATTATTTTTTTATTACTATTCTAGTGCATTTGCATGGCTAAAAATTCTCTTAGCGATGTGCTATTAAGACAGGAAAATATTTTCTGATTGAAAACTATATGGAATCTTCTTGTATCATGAATATTGGCATGGGTCTTCTAGATCTAATTAACCTTAAATTAATTATCGAATGCTCTTCAATTTTTAATTATCTTTTTATTTTGTAATAAATTTTTTTTTGTCAAGTTGCATAATGAATATTCAGCTATAGCCGTGTATGGATAATGAAGATTCTAGAGCTATGCCATGAGATTGAATGAAGATACTGGTATTAAGGTGTATGTGCTGAATGTCAGGATATTAGTTGCTGGCTATTTTGTGTTTTTTTGTTGTTTAATGTATATTAAGTTGTTGGCTTTGATGTAATTGTAATACAAAGATGATTCACTTTGTAGCTAACTTGGTTGGTTGATGTATTTCTTTTTTATTAAATTGTAATGACAATTGTAAAATTGGTGTGGATAAACAATGCTTAGTTTATGAAGACAAAGTAGATTTTATCATGCAGCTACAAAACTAGTCTTCTATCTTTTCATATCATTATTTCCATTATGTACCAATCCACTATATCAGTACTGTTGTACTGGTTTAATTTGTTACACTTTATAGAGATTATTATTGTTTTTAAGAAAATCATAAACAGAGATGGCACTAAGCAATCATAAATGTTACATTGAAGGTGCATTAAAGCACATACAAATTAGAAAGTGGAAAGATTTTTTATGAAACAGACATCCAATTAAGGAGACCTAGATCAAACTGAAAGACAAGTTTAGTGCAAAAATTAGAGCTCCTCAAGGCAAAATAAATACCACTGAGCAACAACTCCTCAGTCAATAAACATCTCAAAATAAAAAAAAAGAAAAAAATTACACCCCACAACAATGACAAAATAACACAAGACAGGAATAAACAGAAACCCAAAAGTCATCAGCTTGAGCTTGAAAACCATCTCCATGAGGAATCCTTGTATAGCCTAATCAGCAGCTGGAGCCATTATCACATATTCTTAAGCAAAAGGGCACACCTATCATGTAATTAAAAAGAGCTAAGAACATGATATCACAAGACCTAGTACCAGAATTTCAGAAAATGAAAAGATAAAAGGAAAATAAAGAGGAGGAATTTTTTTTTCTCAGAATAACTATATTTTATTGCTTGAGAATGTACGGTGGTTGTAATGTCTATAAAAAAAATAACAAAGCTGATCTTATATAATACCAATTTACTTGTGTTGCATAGATTGAATGTTGCGCTGGCTAAGCAGCTGAGAAAAAAAATATTTGTGTGTCATTTTTTGCTTTAATAGTCCACTAGATTTTAGCCACTGAATAAATAAAGAAAAAAATTTAAATAATTACAAAGATGTGTGATGAAAATCAAACTCAAACATGACCTATGTGAAAAAAAGGTCATAATAAATATTTTTCCCCTTATCCTAGACCCTTAACTCAGTCCACAACATCATTTTCGAAATTGCAAATTATACCTCAAAAACTAAATGTGTCTAATGTAGGTAAATCAAATATGTAGAATTTTTTCCCTAACTCGATTAAGCATTTTTCATCAGAACCAAATTTAAAAAAGCAGCTCAAACTAATAAAGCCAATTTATGGAATTGATTTTGCCTCAAGGGTATTGCTAATAGAAAATTAGATTTGGAGATACACAAGAGCATTAGTCACGAATAGCATACCTCGTCGTCATCATCGCTAATTGGATTTGGAGACATCCCCAATCGCTAGCTTCTGAGCAAAGTAATTTGAAGATGGATAAAGGGAATGAATTCTGTGTGTGTCGATAGTAGAGGAGATTGCTCGAGCGACACGGAGGGAGAGAAGAGATCGAGCGACTCGAAAGGCTAGGAAAGGTCGAGCGATGGACAGAGAGGAGAGCTCGGCGACGGGAAGGAGACGAGACCTCGAGCGATGCCGGGCGAGAGTTGTGGCTGTCGCCTGTCGAGGGTTCTAGGTTTTCACACAACGATGTATTAAAACGAAATTTGATCTGAACCGTTTATCCAATTTTAATTGAACGGCTCACGATCTGTGGCATTTGAGGCAGCGAAAAAATGTAGGCACCGGAACCGTGCTCATATATATATGCATGCATCTATTTTTTTTTCTTCTTCTTTTTTAGTTTATTTATTACGATTTTTTCTAATTTAATATTATAATTTCATTTCTATTTTTCCTTTGTATTCTCTACTGTTATCTAGATCCGTTTAGATCTCAATCAAAATTTAACTTGCATAAAAAAAAGTCAAATAAAATATTTGTAACTATTAACATTATATATATGTTAATTTAATATCTATATATAAGGTCGCAATATCCTTTATTTTTTCAGTGAGCAGATGAAGCTTGTACAAATAAAGGGATAATGGTTTTATTTGGAAAATTAGAAACACTCGTTTTACTTACTTCACATCAAACTCTTTAAAATTTACACAAATCAAATTCAATTCTTATAAACATTTTTTTTTTTCAGAAAAACTAAATCTTCCAGTTGTTTTACTATTGTTAATAACATAACTCTTCTTATTTGTTCATGACCTCAAACATTTTATAACCTTATGTTAGTGTGTTCTCGTATATATGAACGCTTTTTAGAAAGAAGCATAGCTTTTGAACGTTGAATTTGAATTTAAAATTTGAGATTGCTGGATGTTTTACATGAAAGGGTGATGAAGAAGGTGTGTTTTACATGTTCCATCATGTATATGTTACTTATAAACTTTGCAAATGTTGATAGGATAAATAGTAATAAATATTAGCAAAAATTTCTATATTCATATTCCAACAAATAGTTGATGAAGAGATTTTTCTAGTTATTTTATTCACGAGTTGGTTTATATTTTTTTAGTTTTGCAATTAGGTATTGGAGAAAATCAACAAAAAGAATAAAATTTTTCAATTTATTCATAAGAAACAATGGAAATTTGTACTTTACACACGTCAATTTCCGTGGAAAGATTCCAATAAATATTTTTTGATCATTTTATTTATAAGTTTTTTTATTTGTGATTTGAGTTTTGCAATGAGAGAAAAAAAAAGGATGAAATCAATAAATTTAGAGATTTTAATAGTATTTTTTAAACAGATAAATTTTAATTAGCAATTGAAATTCTCTTAGTACAACATATATTGAACCAGTCATTTGACAACAAAAATCTTGTCGTCGTCGACAAGTGTTAGATAATTGTACTTACTGCATATGCATTTATCTCTATCGGGAAATTCTAACTCTCAAAACATGCAACGAATGGTTCATTGAAATATGTTCTTACATAACTACATGGAACATTTAAATTTGTAAATCTAGTCTATTATGGATAACAAGAGAGTCTCACGAATGAAAGTAATTAACAAAATTTACAATTGATTGTAAAATGGTATTATCATTAGAGCATGATAAAATGCAAATTAACATTCGACATCAACCAATCTTCTTTGGGGATGCAAAGATTTATCTTTTTCTTTTCTATATGACCATTACTTTTAGAACTAAGTTGATGAAACTATGAATTACAAAAAGCTCCAATTGATGTGAAAGTCCTGACTGTGCTCATTCTCAGACGGTTCCATTTGATCCAATTGCTAAAATTTGTGCAACCTAAACTTAATATTTTTTCGATACAACTAGATAGCGGCTATCTAGGACAAAAAGAAAAGAAAAAGAAATAATTACATAGAAGCCTCAATTAATAAACTTCTTGAATAGAGTTGCTTGCTGCATAATCCATTAGAGGATCTCATCTAAGGAACGATGTTCATTCTTGAAGGTCCTACTTTTCCTCTCTAGCCAAATACCCTACACTGTTGTTGCCACAGTGACCTTGCATATAGCACTTGGAGAGCAAAGTTGTTGGAGCAGAGAGCAGACTGAAGCGCCATCTATTTGAAGCTTTGACCAGATAGATTTTGCAAGAACATAATCTCCAAATAGATGCCACTCCCTTAAAGTTACATGCAACAACTTGGATTTTACAGATACGTGTTGAGGGAATTATTTGTGATGAAATGAGTATTCCACACTTGGGAAGTAATAAGGACGCAGTGAGGGTTGCTGAGCCAATAGCGCTCTAGACAGTAGGGTTTAGGGTTGGTACGCAACTGCCTGCACTTGAGGAGTAAGGGGCAGTGAGGTTATTAAACCAAGTGAATCTCCTATTAGAAAACGGCACATCAACGAGTGCAAGGTCCTCTATGAGGTTATTAAAACTCTGCATTAGGTTGAAGTCTAAGCAAAGGTGATATAGCATTTATATATATGGTATTTGGCCTCACTTAACCCTAAAATCATAACCTAAACTCTTGAAATTGTATGTTTTTCAGTTTGGATTTGTAGGATTTGGTACTGTTTTTGGTTTGTCTTTGAATTTCAGAGATTTAAGGTGAAACAAACGCAAATCGGCACCTTTTCGGCAAGTTACAAGTGATCTGGTGCGGACTACATCAACCCTGTGCGGCAGACACCTCACATCCCTCTTCTATGGATGCCACCTGTGCGACTAGCAACTCTCTTGTGCGGCCAACGGTTATCTGGTGCGGCCAACAGTCCTCTGGTGCCACCGAGACCTCTCTGGTGCGGCCAACACCCCTCCTGTGCGGCCAACAATCCTCCTGTGCGGCCAAGAGCTCTCCAGTGCGGCCTACAATGCATCCAACATGTCCTGGACATCTCTAGTGCGGAGTACAACCCAGCAGTGCGGCCAACACTTGGGCTGGATGAGTCATTCCCAGCCCAGCACGCTGTTGTACTCCGAACTGGGCCTGCTGTAGCCCACACAACCCAAATTGTATCCCGCACCGACCTAATTGTACTCCGCACAGAACTCTAAACCTAAACCATTCCCGATATAAAGCGCCTCCCATGTCAAATTAGGGATCATTCTCTCCATCTTCCACCCCCCAAGGCGCCGCCTCATTTTCCACCATTTTCCTCCACTGTAGCTCGCACAACACCATCGTTGCCCGCACAACACCACTTCGTACCCTGCATAACACCATTTTTCTCTTCTGATCCACTCTCTGCCACGCCAATCACCCCGCACTGCCGCCATTGCACCCCGCATCGTGCCTCTGGAGCTTGGATTTCATGCGACAGCAGTGATTCCGGCTCTGATTTCAACTCTAGAAGCTTGCAAGTAGGAGGAATAGGCTGGGTTACGGTTGTATCTTTCCTTTCTCTCTTGTTTTCTCGATTATGGAGTTTGTATCTTGCATTTCATCATTTACTTTCAGTTTTGAGCATATGCTAGGTTAGATTGCATTGTCTTAGGGCTTAGGTTAGACCTTGATGTTTGGATTGATGTATGACACTTGATATTTGGTATTTGATGTGTATTGCTTGTTGGATGTTATTTGTGAATGCTTGTTTGTGCTTGATTGATTAACTAAACCTCCTATTAGATGAATGGCCACATCTAATCTTGGTCAAAGGTGTAGGTTAGTTGATTGGTTGAACAAAGTGACTTGAGGTAGGATATAAGCCGAAAGGTAGTCCAATTGGTACTCGACAGAGAAAAGTTTCTGCTAAGGCGAAAGCCTAGTGGATGCCTTCGAAAACAACAAGTGAACTTAGGTAGATTAAGCCAACATGCGAAAGTTAAGGGTTAATCGACCTAATGGGGGTGTTAGACTAGGTTCCAGTCCCGATGCCATGACCAACAAGCGACAACTAAGGTCTAGGGAGTCCAAGTCCGGCTAGATCTGCCTCACACAAGCCAAAAATCAAGTTATTGAGTCGAAACACCATTAACTAAGGGTTGTGCGGGCAACATTGGTGCCTGGACGGAGTACACAGGCCTAATCTGCTGCGTACTAATCGGTATCGGCATGAAAGTTACCGGTGCCGACAACCCGAAGCCGGACTGAAAGTAAAACTGAAATCCTAGGACACTTTCATTGCATATTTTATCACCAAAACACCAAAAATTGTTAGTTGGTTGTCTCTTAGTTGATTGCCTTTGTTAATTGTTAGTTTAAACCTAAACCCTTCATTTGATTGTCTAGATTTTGTGAATAAGTAAGGTTTAGTACTCAATCTACCGTCCCTGTGGATTCGACCCCTAACCACATCCAACGATTTACCGTACGCTTGCGGTACTTTTAGGACTAAATTAGAGTATTCTTAGCTACACATCAAAAGGGTCGATCTCTCATGTGACCATCAAACGACATTGAAGTCGCCTGCAATGCTGCAACTATCCAAAGAGGTGGGGAAAAGGCAGAGATGTAACGCAATTCATCAAACAGGCAATCAAAGTTCATGATCTTTCCCTTAATATGCTTCAAGCTTTTAAGCAACTAATTGAGGGGAGGAACCAAGAGGAAATTAAACTGATTTGTTGCACGCTCTGGGAAATCTGGAAAGAAAAAGGAACGAAGTTGTCATGCAACACAAAAAATTTGAAATAACAAAGGTTTGGAAAGAGGTGTTGGCTTGGATTAAACGTGATGTAGAAGCTGAACCTACAACAAACCAATTGAGAAATCAGGTCAGAATGTGCAGAGAAGAGATACCAGATGACGGGTGGTTGGTTTTAATTGATGCCTCTCGGGATGGATCAGGGAAGGCGGGGCATACACTTTATACAGGCATGGAAAGCTTTGTTTGTTTGGATTCACTTCAGCTTAGGCACAAAATCCGTTCCATGCTGAGGCAATTTCATTGATGGAAGAGTTGCTAAAGATAGATGGATGGGTAGATGTGGCCAGCAGGCATAATTTTTATATCTATTCTGATTGCTTTAACCTAGTGCAGGCAATAGAGGAGGAGACAGTTCAGAACCTACCCTCTTGAAAAGCTGAGCCAATTGTACACAAATCCATACATCTCATCAGGAATTATGTTCACTGCATTACCGTGAATCATATAGACATGAAAGGAGTTCAGCATGCTCACGTTATGTCCAACTATGCCAGAACCACAAGACTAGCCGCTTGGAATGTATAGCCGACATGGAACAACCTAATGAAGTTTGTTATTCGGTTAGAAGTAGATCACTGATTTTTTCTATTTTATTTACCAGTTGCCCCCTGCTCTTTTTAGTTTCACTGTTAGTTTCAAGTTTTACTTTGTACCAAGCTTTTAAAATGCGTTTTTTTCGGTATGACGGTCCGGAGTTGATTTAGCGGTGCGGCGTTTTTTCGGTGAAAAAACGGCGAAAAAACGGTGGCCTTTCGGAGTTGATTTAGCTGTACAGTATGAGAAAGATTTTGTATAATTTGTGGATCATATATCAAATATTAGACTTGGATGATTGGATCATATAATTTGTAAAGCTGTACGGTGGCCTTTGCAGTCTTTGTTATATCAAATATCATGTATTGTGCGTGCTGACATGATCTTAATTAACAGTATATAATATTAAATTATTAATACATTATTCAATACATTTGACTGGCGCATCTCTATAAAAAATTTAACAGTATAACAATTAACAAATTAACAATATCAATATAACATTAGAACTATAACATACTAAGTTACTAACATTATTTCAATTGTGCTGTAAACTAATTATTTCAGTTCAATAGCTCATACAACATAATGGTTCAACAATCAACACTTAATAATCTCAAACTCTAACTTAAGTCATAGTTTCATAGTTCATAATTCATACACAAGTACATAACATATCAAAAGATCAGACGTGCAACATATCAAAAGATCAGACGTGCATCAATTTTAATACCTAATGCCTAAGCCTAATTCAATTAGAGCCCCATCATCAATTTTAATATCAAAATGACATGCATGATGCAGCACAAGTGCACAACTAAGAGTCTAAGACATACATTGATTTTAAAAAACAAAAGAAGTCATCAATTGAAATTTGGAGCATACTGCTTACTACATAAATCAACACAACCTAAATTGGCACTTCATTTTCTTCCTCTGAACTATTGGACTTTGAATCATCCATCTCTACATCTATGTCATCTTCTTCCTCTGATGAAGTTGATAAATCAGATTCTTCTTCCTCCTCCACTTGAATAATCTTTCTCTTCTTCTTGACAGACCTACTAGTAGATGTGCCGCTAGCACCACTTCCTCTCACTTTTCTTTTCCCTGTAATTATGGCTCTAGCTTCTGGCATACTTAGCTCGACATCCGCTTCTACAGTAGCCTCGACATCAGCTTCTGCACTAGTCTTTTTTTTCTTCTTGTTAACCCAATCATTATTTTCATCCAAAATAACATTAACATTCTTTGCCTCAATTGGATCTCTACTTGAATCAGCAGTTCTTTCAAGAAGTCTTGAGTTGAACTTGACATACACAAGGTCGTTTAACCTCCAATGAAGCAACCTGGCTCTTTTCTTGGTATGCACCTAATTTGTTAAATAAAAAAGACAAGTTAATCAGATTTGGGTTACTTAACAGTTTATGGGTTTTTCTTCTTCTTGTTAACCCTTATTTCTGAGCTTTTCATAATTTCAAATTGAAACTAAGCAAGCCAAGAAAAGCTAGTTATTGACCTCTTCAATATGTTCGGCATATAATGTAAATATAGCAAAAACATGATAACTGATTTGCTCAACAATTAATACCATTACTCATTAATATCCTTCAATTAATCACAATTAATCACAATTACAAGTTTACATGCTTTCACACAGTATAAATGAGAACTTACTTGATCAAACGTGCTCCAATTTCTTTCGCAACCAGACGAGCTGCATGTCAAACTCAATATTCTTGTTGCCAATTGCTGTAGATGAGGTGCACTGCTACCATGATTTGCCCACCATGTTGCTATCATTTAAAAATTAAAGTACAGATTAGCATATTAAATAGTACACACTAACTATTAAAATTTTTTTATTTTAAATTTAAAGTTCAAAATTGATACCTGGATTAAAGTTTCTTTTGGTATACTGTCTTTTAGCAGTGTTAATTGCAAAGGACCCGCGGTTGTTTCGATAAATGTCAAGTTCCTCTTGTAGAATCTTATCTTGTGCTTCATAATCAAGACCCATGGTTTCCATACAAGTGGTCAGACTGCCCCTAAAAATGGTATTTCTCTCCATCTCTGACTTGTTGGAATGGTAAAAGTATGGATTCAAATAATAACCTGTCAAATGCAATGGAGTCTTAAGCTTGTCATCCCACCTCTTATCAACTATTTCCAAAGCAATTTTGTACTTCTTCTTCTCCTTCTCATCAAATCTAGAAGCAATTTCTTTTTTAGCATTTAGCAGATCACCATATAAGAATCCCATGGCTGGTGTATCACCATCTACTCTCCTTAACACCTCAACTAACGGCTCAAAGATATTGACAGCATCCTCTACCCCTTTCCAGAACTTATCAGACCTAACAATTTTATCAGCTCTCTTTCCCTTCACTTGGCTTAAGTATCCCCAATCATTCATCTCATCAGATCGGAATAATTTTTTCAATTCATCTTTCTTTTCCAAGAGACGTTTCAAATTCAAATAAGTTGTTGCAAAACGAGTAACACCCGCACGAACTAGATCCTTTCCAAGATGCTCTCTCATTAAACTTAAGACACGGTTATGAGCATAAAGAAACACAGTGATCACCTTTGCATCATCGATTGTGCTTTTCACCCTTGGTAAGCCACCTATATCTTCAAGCATGAGATCAATGCAATGAGCAGCGCATCCTGTCCAATAGATATGTGGCCACCTTGTCCTCAACAAGACTCCCATTGTCTGGTTAGGTCTAGCGGTGTCGGTGACAACTTGAACCACATTCTTCTCACCTATCTCCTCAATGCATCTATCAACCATATCAAAAATATAAGCACCATCCTTCTTTTCTTTTGAAGCATCAATTGATTTGAGAAAACAGACCCCAGCTTCACTATGAACCAAAAGATTCATGATTCCTCTTCCCTTTTTATCAGTCCATCCATCTGTCATAATCGAACAACCAGTTTGCTCCCATGTCTCTCTCTGTTTCATAACTGCCTCTTGCACTTTCTTCTTGCGCTTCTGTAACAAAGGCCCACTAAGTTCATAAGGGGTTGGTCCCTTTAAACCTCGACCATATTCTCCAATAGCTTCCAACATACGGTCAAAACTGGGAAGTGTTGCTGCATTATGTGGAATACCAGCCTCATAAAACCATTGCCCAATGTATTCACAAGCACGATCCCTCCTTTCTTCTTTTTTTTTTGTGGTTACAGCAGATTGAGGTTTTTCCTTAACACTCAGTTTTCTGACTTCTTCAGGAGTTAGCTTACAGAAGCTATCTAGAGGTCCAATCCCAGTAGATTTCTTTCTCACAATTTTAATTACATTACCTTGAGCCTCATCATCATCTGATTCTTCTCCTTCTGAGTGGCTTAAATTTACTGCTGCCCTTATTCGACTCGCTTCCTTAACTTTTTTCTCCTTCTCCTTGGTTTTGGCAGTCACAATACCATAAATGAGCTTTCTTACATCATCAGGGACACTCTGGCATGAAGCAACATCTTTTGGAATTCCTGCCAGATGATTCTTCATTCGAGTAATCCCATGGAATATCCTTTGACAGTACTTGCAAGTGACCTTGTTACGGTTTGCTGGATTGGCACAGAAGCAGTGGTCCCATGCTATATCTTTGGATTTTGGGTTATTACATGATGCAGAGGTCGACATCTACAATAAAAGTAAAACAAAAGTAGCTAAGTAAGTAACTAAGTAAAACAAAAGTTCAACACAAAAATCACTTCTCTTTTTTTTAAGCAACATTTGCATAACAGTAACTAAGTAAGTAACATTTGCATAACAGTAAGTAAGTAATTAACAGTAAGACTAACTTCTATGGTGTCCATGTAGTGATATTTTTTTCTATTGTCAACACAAAACTAAGTAATTAACAGTAATTAACTAAGTAACTAACTTCTATGGTGTCCATCAGAACCATTTTATTGGAGAACACGGTTTCTCTAGAAAATGCTTGTATCAGTTTGTATGGTGTGATCAGAAAGTAGATGGTAATGTGCTTAATTCGAAATTTCTTATAGGCCTCTCCAATACTACAAATTTGGAGCTTTACTTTTGTAACAAATTGTAATTCCGGAGTGTAAGGTAATATTCTGTATATGTTCTATAAAACCAAAACTCAAGTGTTTTTCCTAATGGCACTAGTTGGAGACATAGCAGTCTTATTTCAGAAAGGCATTGCCTGCCGCAACAACTTTGGTATGAGGTTTTTACACCTGAATTATAGTATTTATGTTTGATCCAGAGGTTACACTACATGCTTTTAAAATAACTAACAATAAAGAGACTAGCATGCTTTTCATAACAAAGTAACTGACAGTAAAGAGTTAAAAGAGAAATAAATCGACAATGAATGAATAATTTTCAAATTTCAATACAAAGAATCACAAATTCACAGAGTCACAGTAATAAACATGCTGAGAATTTTAAATTTTTGCATTTTATCTAAAAACTCAAAGACTCACTGTGCTGGGAGTGGAGGAGATCGGCAGTGCCAGGAGATCAGCAGAGAAGTGGAGGAGATCGGCAGTGCTAGAAGATCAGCAGAGAAGTGCTCGGAGTGGCTGAGCAACAGTGTCAGTAGAGGAGATCGGTGGAGGAGATCAGCAGTGCTCTTGCTGCTGCCTTGCGCTGCCAGTAGAGGAGATCCGTGGAGAGGAGTGTCAGAAGAGTAGACGAGTGGTGGAGGAGGAGTGGCGGAGAGGAGTGTCAGAGGAGTAGAGAAGATTGGAACGGCGGATAGGCCGAGAGAGAGAAAGAGAGAGAGAGATTTTGGGGCGCTAGGGTTTTTATTATGTTCGCTGAAATTTTTTTTTTATGTTATCATTTTCCCGTTATTTCTCCGCAAACCGCATTTTTTTCGCCGAAAAAACGCCGAAAAAACTTAAAAAGCGCGCTACGTCATTTTCTCGCAATTAACTGTGACGTGCGTGCGTTTTGGTATAGAAAACCGTTTTTTCCGAAAAAACGCCGAAAAAACGCCGAAATTTAAAAGCTTGCTTTGTACTGATATGTACAAGCGATATAATACAAGCAAAGGGGACATATGAATAATAGTCACAGACAATCTGTGTTGAATGCCTTTTGCCAGCTCCGGCAAGTGGATCGTTCTCGGGAATTGATTCGGATACTCCTTAATTTGATCCGGACATTCTAAAAAAGTTTTTAAGACCAAATTGTCCTTATATATTGATGAAACTAATTACAGACCTTAATTAATATAACCTAGAAAACTTAACATAACAACCAAGCCAGTTGACTAGTTGAGACTTAAGAAGCGTTGTCCGTTGAGAATTAATATTCTTTATTAGAGACACAAAATGACAAAAACAACTCCCTCTGTTCGAAAGGTAGTAATATTTTTTTAAGAAAATTCCTTATTAGAGACTATTATTTATTGGATGAATAATATAGATAAGTTATAATCGGTTATAATAGACACATGAGTAAAATTCCTAAGCCATTAAAATTATTCGGACTAAAGGCATGGAGTGTACCTCTGCTACATATTTTTGTTTTTCCCTTTAGTTATGAATGATCATGTCAAAATTAAATATATGTGAAGCAGGGTGTTCGAAGATGACAATTAGTGGACTCTAGACGCTTAAGTTTAGAAAGGCAGATGTTCGGAGAGGATAGTTTCGTCATTTTAGAAATATCAGAATGTTCGGATCAAATTAGAGGGTGTCCGAATCAATTCCCATCGTTCTCGACACAAATTTAATCCGGATAACATTTTTTTTTTGTTTTGACAAGCTAGGTAGTGGCTACATAGAGGTAATCCGGATAACATCTTGAAAGAAACTATTAAGTATTAACTCACAGTAAATAAAAAGTTCATCTGTGAAAAAATCGGTGTAATCTTTCGTGAGTCATTTTTATAATTATTTAATTTAATCCACTGTACGCGCTTAAAGAAAAAAAAATTACAATAGATGTAACAGAATAACAGATTGTTGCGCAAAGACATCAATTTTTTTTCTGAGAAGTTATTTCCCTTGAGTTTTTTCGCAATGATCACAAATTATAAGCTCAACAAGCTTATATATAAAATAATAACGTCATTAAAGAGTATGTTAACTATTGTAGTAATTATAAGACAGTGTTCAGAAAATTGATATTTTTCTTCCGACCTGGGAATCATAAAGATGCGAAGCTTGTGCTACAAAATCCAAAATATCCTATTCAATATGCTGACATGGAATCCTTGATGGGAAATCAAAATATTATATTTCAAAAGCTCCTAAGGCTGGATTGTTTTATGTTTATTACAAATATTTCGTAATGTGATTGGATATTACCTATTTTTTATTCCTTTTTATTTTAGAAGTAGTTTATTGGAATACAATTTGTTGCTAACTTATTACTATAAAATTTTCCCCCTTTTTACCATTATATTCTTTACTGTTAGCTTGATCCGTACAAATTCCAATTAAAATTTTAAATTGCATAATTTTTGTGTTAATTTATGTTCACATATTTTTAATTTTATAACATGACAAATTCTATAATGTATCATGATGTATAGAATTTCTTGTGTATCATGGCATTATTGGTTAATATATTTTAAATTGAAAAATTAATTTAACTAATCTAATTCATATATTGAAATCTAATAGAAAAACAATTTTTACATTTTTTGGAAGTTTCATTTACTATTCTTTTCGAGGTTTTTAAAATTTATTATTTTTTATACAAACTAATAGAAAGAACATTCAAAAATGAAGAGTATGAAAAAATATACTAATAAAAAAATTTAAAAATGTAAAATTCGAATTGCTATTAGATTTCTGCATTTAGATTGAATTAGGTAAATTAGATTTGTCAATTTATTAAAATAAACTGGCTGAAAAAGACATGATGCACAAAAAGGTCTATGCATCATAATCACAATAAACGGTCTATTTATTATATATGTGTTAATTTAATATCTAAGCAAGAATGAAGTTTATTTGTATTTTTCAGTAAATACATGTAACTTGTACAAATAAAGTGATTATGTTTTTTTTTTCAAAATAAAAAATGCTCGGTTCACAAACTACACAACAAAAGTCTTTTTAATTTAAAGGACTGGATTGAAATAATATAAAATATTTATTAAATCAAGTTTTGCTTTTACTATTTTTTAATGATTTTTCATATTTCTTCATGATTGTGAATGCAGATTGCAGAATAAGGTTTATACGATACTTTTTGCACGTTGAATTAAAAATTGGCATTGCTGAAAGTTTTGCATGATAGGGAATGAAAAGGCGAGTTTCACATGTTTTAACATGCATACTTTACTTAATTTGTATTTATATATCTCATTTATTATGACTGTATGAGGAAATTAATTGAGATAGAAAAAGGGTAATTGAATCTAATAAATATGTATATATTTATATTCCAATAAGTAGTTGATCAAAATACTTTTTTTGTAAATTTATCTACAAGTTTGAATATTTGCTTTGAGTTTTGCAATGAGTTATTAGAGAGAATCAAAGAATACAAAAAGTTTGATGATATATTTTCATTAAACACTTTTCTAAAAAATTACAAAATTAGAGACATTTCAACAAAACATTCTAAAATTTATGTGAATTATTTGAATAAAATAATAATATTTTTAGACACATCTTTTGGAAATAGTGAACAGTATTATACTACGATGGATAACTAAGTCAAACATGTGTAAGGATTTATACTTAAATCTAGCGTGATTCATTTAAAAAAATTGTTAATGAATATACTCACCTTAGAAAATAAATGTCCGAAATTCTTAGACATTAATGCGACTCATGAAATATGAGTTTGTTTTTATCATTAAACTGAAAACGACACTATTATGTAGATAATTGTGTTTGAGGACTTGGGGATTGGCATGGTAAAATTTAATGTTTCATCTTTAGTGTTCATGCTTATGGCCAAAGTGCAATAGTTATATATATATTAATAAAATATATATACTAATTCATCAAGCTTTTCTATTATTTTCTTTAGGGTATTTGGATGTTGAATTTAGTTGTAATTATAGGGAAAAAATACATTAATAATTTAATATGAATAAAATATTATTTTTTCAACAAATCTAATAATCATAATTGTTTGTGTGTGTTTTTTTTTTATTCTTTGATGTTTTGTACGTTATTGTTTTTGTCATCGGTGAAGATAAAAAAAAAAACACAAGGCTGATAAGGATCATCTCCGATTTTTATCATCTCTATCATCCTCACAACGCATTTTCCATTTTTAGAAAATGCGTAATTAACTTAATTCTATTTTGGGAAACTCATCCATCATCCTCTGGAGTCATCCTCTCTCTTCCTCTTTGTTTCGCTAACTTTCCTTCACTCCCTCTCTGATTCACTACTATCCAGCGCTTAGCCATTCTCTCCTCTGTTTTGATATACATAACAGTTCTAGTTAATATTTGTAAAAGGTTCTAGCTAATATAGTAAACTTTCTAGTTAATATACATAAAGATTCTAGCTAATATAGTAAACATTCTAGTTAATATATATAAAGGTTCTGGTTAATACAATAAAGGTTTTAATTAATATAGTAAAGATTATGGTTAGTATACATAAAGGTTCGAGTTAATAAAGTAAAAGTTCTAGTTAATACAGTAAAGGTTCTAGTTATATATATAAAGGTTCTATTTAATATATATAAAGGTTTTACTTATATATATGAAGGTTCTAGTTAATATATATATATATATATATATATATATATATATATATATTAGTTCTATTTAGTACAGCAACTATTCTAGTTAATATATTTAACTGTTCTAGTTAACTAGAACTTTTATTATATTAACTGATATTTCTGATATTCATTGGTATTTTGACCGTACTTGGCATTGAAATTATACCCAAACCATTAAATTGCTTGACAATTACTTGTTATTTTCTCATGATTTGGCTCTGCTGCTGCTGCTGCTTCTGCTTGTTTTTACAAGGTTTTGATGATTTTTCATGGTTGCATACACGTCAGATGACTCATTCCTAGCATAGGGACATATTCTAGACCGACATGCGGGCCACATGTCACCTAGATGACTCATTCCTAGGCTCTGCTCGACCTCACCATGGCTCTGTTCGACCCCAGCACCTCTATTTCTCTCCAGTCCGGACCAAACTAACTCTGCTCGGACCGAAGTGCCCTCCATGCACTTCCCTTCTCCTCTCTAGGTCGAGCTCTTCTCCTTCGGATCGAAGTCTATTTCTCCAGGTCAAATAGATATGTTATGGTATGTTTTTCATGCATGGAAACCAATGTTTTGGCAACTTCTGATGCTCTGAATGCCCTAACCTCGTCCCCAAGCAACCTAGGTGCTATAAAAAAACCTCTTCTGCCTCCAGAAAGATACTTTTGATTCCGGAGAGAAAGTTAGCCACCTAGTTCGAAATCCCATCATTACTCTAGTGTTCTACAACTTGTTTGAAGCGACGGCAGCAGCAAGGAGCGGTTCTCATCATCTCACCTCTCATCCACTACCTAGGAGAAGTTGTTTTAGCATTAAAGGAGTAGACTTTATTTTCCTTTATGCTTTTATACTCTTGTTCTATAGGGTTGTATCTCTATTATGCTTATATTATGTTTATTTACTGTTTTGAGAACATGTTAGAGTAGTTTACTTCATGTCTTAGGGTATGGGCGTAGCTTAAGTCTAGTTTGATGTTATGATTTGATATAACTTGATATTTGACTTTATGATCTTATTATCGAGTAGTATTATCGTTGCTTATTTGATTTATTTGCTTTGACCTGATTTACTTCTAAATAAAGACATGTTTAGTTAAGTTACAAGGTTAGGTTAGACAATTCGAATTGAATTAAGTATTTGGGATAAGTTGACGATTCGAAAGAGGAGATTAGCTAGCACTGAAAGGTGTAGCTTCTAAGTTGACTGAAAGGCAATTTAGATATCCCTAAGAAAACCAATAATTTAGACATAGGTTAATTAAAATACTGACACAAAAGTTTAGGTTTAATTGGCCTATGTGGGCAAAGTCGAGTCCTGTACTAATTTCTAATCTAAAATACGACAGTTGAGGATTAGGTAATGTAGCTATAGCCGATCTGAGCCCTTTATAAAGTTAAAACTCAAATTGTATAGTCATAACTCATCATATCGACTTCTGTTCGGACCAAACTGGTCTGGTTCGGACTGAACTGAGAGCGTATGCTTCGATTTATTGGTATTTAACGCGACAGAGGGCGATCCAGCTAATCGAAGACTAAACCTAAGTGAACCCTGGTCCCTAAGACGCCTTCTTATATTTGAAAATACCAAAATTTACCGGCTTTAATTTACCTTCCTTGAATTACTAATTAGAACCAAAATTAAACAAAAATATTTACTTGATTGTATTGTTACTTAGATTCTTTTATTTGCAACATTCTCTATTTTATTTTACTGTCTAGATTCAGAAAAAGAACAAGTCCGGTACTCGTTAATCCGTCCTTTGGGTTCGACCCTAAGCTTAACTCCGAACGACTAGTGAGATTAGGTCTAGGTACAAATTTATTTGGTACTAGGATTTAATTCCTTCATCATTAACTATATAACCTTTATATGTATTAACTAGAACTTTTATTGTAGCTAAAATATAATTGTTCTGTTTAATATACTAAGCTCTCCATTTGTCTTCGTTCTCCTTTCTGGTTCGTTCTCCTCTTTGATTCGTTCTCTTTCTGATTCGCTCTCTCTCCCCTGACACTCATCCCTTCTCATTCTTGGACTTCCGAAAATAAAAAACGTGTTTTTTAAAAATAAAAGAGGATGATAAAAGAGGGAGGATGACAAAAACAATTCCGTAAAAGAAAATAATTCATCGAGGGGCCGTTTGGATCGCTTAGGAATTTGGGGAATTTGGAAAAATTGTAATTCCTAGGAATAAATTTATTGGAAAGTGTGTAATTTTGTGAAAAGTTTAAATTGTTTATAATAAATTTATAGTAGAAGATGAAATTTTTCAAATTCCTCGGAAATCCAAACAGCCTCCGAGTAAATCTACTATAAACGAGCTCATTAATGTCCAAATTCGAAAACTACAACGGATCTATTGAAATTCTCGGATACCACATATATTGTGCCAATCGTTCAGACCGCAACAAGGACCCGAATCCCGTGTAGCGCGGGACACCGTGTAGCGCGCGTACGAGCCGTCTGATCTTGATCGGACGGTTCATTTTTTACGGGCCTATCAATCTAGGTTACATGCACGGGGCTCCCTTGTCCATTGGATCTTGATCAGACGGCTACGATGCCGCGCTACACGGTGTGTCGCGCGGCACCAGATCTGAACTCTCCTTGTCACTACACAATTGCTCAAACGACGTGTCGTATCTTGAACACACTTCGTATACGGGCAAGTTCTCTCCTTGTGCTAACTCTCAAATTATGCAATGGAATACCCAACTATATATTATTTTCCTACATAAATTACTATAGCCGTTTGGATACATAGGGAAATTTGGAGAATTTTATCTTCCTAGCAGAAATTTATTATAAACAATGCAAACTTTTTATAAATTTACACACTTCCCAATAAATTTATGTCTAGGAATAAGAAATTCTTCAAATTCTCCAAATTCTTAAGCGATCCAAACAAGACCTATACAGAAGATATACAAATCTAACATAATGTGGTCTGACACGTAAGAGGAGCTAGGATTTTGACTTAGGAGGTGAGAATTTCGACTTAGACAAACTAAAGTTAAAAAATTTTAAAATTTGGGCCGTTTGGATCATTTAGAAATTTGGGAAATAGCCTATTTTCTAGACATAAAGTATTGGAAAGTGTATAACTTTGTGAAGAATTTGGATTGTTTATAATAAATTTATGCCTAAAAATAGAAAATTCTCACTTGACCCAAACGGCCCCTAAAAGAATTGAGAATAGAAAATAATATTATATTATTTTATAGTAGTAATTTTTCTAAACATGAATTGAATCAAATACAATAAAAAAATATTTTTAAAAAAAAAATAAAAAGAATAAAATTTTATATTGGAGCAATGTTTTATTTGTGATTTTTCAACTTCTAAATTAGCTCTAAAAGAAAAAATATAATTGAACTAGTTTGAACAAACAATAAACTTAACTAGATTGTATTTGAATTATATTTATTGTATTTGAACTTTTTTATGACGGGATGCAAAATGTTATGTATTAACAAAATTTAACATATAATTGAAAAGCTTTGCACATAAATTTAAAATCATAGGGGACCAAGCCCCTTTTGTTCCCTACTTGCTCTGCCCCTGGACTGACAGAGTCACAAGTGAAAGAAACAATATATACAATTGATAATACTCAAGGAAAATTGATCTTTACATAATTTTTTTCTTACTAGATTTTTCACTTACCCTTGTAATTAGATGTATTGCAAGATTTTCTTGCTAGACAAATTTTGATGTAATTTTCTTTTTTTTAAGACATACTAGATAGCCTCTAGAGGCTATCTAGTTAAAAAGTACAAGGAAAAGAAGAAAAAACAAAGAGCAAAAGAAGCTAGCACAACTTTATAAACAAAGCCGACTCTTGCACTATCCAATCGTGCACCGCTTGAATGTTCCTTCTTTCATTCCTGAAAACCTTGCACCGCTTGATTGTTTCTTTCAAGCCATAAGCCCCACAAAACCGTTGCAAACAAGGGGGGCAGTGTGCTAGTCCTGTCGAGAGAGCACACCTGTGACAATAGCTGCTTGATCGTAAGAGGGGCATGAATCAGCATCCCCAGACTTGTCCACAGTCGAGTTGAGAAAGGGCAGGTACAGAACAAATGATCTGAAGTCTCAAGCAAAGTTTTCTGGCACAGGTGGCAACAAGTTAGAACACTGATGTTGCGTCTCAGTCAGGAGTCGACCATGAGCAAGCAAGATAAGGACAAATTTAACAGTGGGTGGTACTTTGAAATGCCAAATTTTGTAAAATTCAAAGCGCTCCTTTCCAGCAAACATTAAGCTCCTATACACAGATGATGAGGAGTATTGCATGTCATCTCTCCATTTCCATAACACTTAATTTGTCTCTGCCCTCATTTAACTGCAGCTCTTGGAACTGCCTATAAAAGTATATCCTGCAGCAGTGACATTGGTGCTGGTACATATTCAAACCAGGAATTAAACACTTGTCTAACAGTTGGAAACCTTTTAGGAGGCAGACAGGTAGACTTTGAAAAGAGATGCAAGAAGCCACCACCCCAATTATCAAACCAAAAAAACGTATTTCGTCCATCGTGCAGCTCTGTCTTGGTAGAAATCTGGAAGTAAAATCTGAGTGAGAGCAGTTGTGTCCAGAAGAAAGATCCATTGTTATTCCAACCTGAGTGAGAGCAGTTGTGTCTTGGTAGAAATTTTGATGTAGTTGTATTGTGAAAATTTAGAGTTAGACACAGTAATACTAGTTCCAATATTGCAACCAATTTTTGCTAGAATTTTTTAACGCTCACCAACATCGAGACAGAAGTCTCTGAATAGAATCGCATGAGCCCAGGAAAAAAATTTGGCTAGAATTTTAAAAATATATTCAAAGAAAATTAATTGTGTCTAGCTAAATTTCATTTTTCTTGTATCGTAAATACATAATATAGATCAATAACAGCGGTGCTGTCAAGTTTTATTTCTGTATGAACCCTCAAATCAACCCCTATGATATTTCAGAATTATGTTTTCTTAAAAGCTTCCACAACTGAGAACAGAACTTTAGATCCGACAACTACAAATCAAGTACAAGCCCTGTAATCTGGCCCAATCTATGTGGGCATTTGACTGAACGAATTTTAGTACTTATACCGAGTTTCATAGCCTAAATTGACAAATGTTTTGCCCCAATTTTGCTTGATGCAGTGAAGTAAAATTTCCAACTTGCAAAATGTCGTACCTTTAATCTTCGAAGAAATCAAACACTGACTGTTATTGTTATCTTTTCATGTAGAATTTTGTACATTTAAACTTGAACTAACAACCGTATCGTTTCCAACCAAACAACCAATCTAATAAAAAACCAGCTACCATAGCAAACCAATAACCAATTCTAAACCATTCCCCGTGACATGCAACTTTTACCATGGCCTCATTTTATCCTATAAATACAATCCAAAATGTCTCTTTCAAAATCATCCCCATAATTTTATACATCTCCACCATGGCATTTTTCAACACTCATTACCTCTCCTTCTTCATTATTTCGGTTGCACTTCTGTTATCATACAACACTGACACGGTACAAGCTGCTCGCAACCTTGACAAGTTGTCACAGCAGACCTACCCAGCTCTGACTGAACCAAAAATTGAGCCTCTGCAGAAAAACCCACCACAAGTACCAGAGCTACCAAAACTCAAACACTTGCCAAAATATTCACAACTGAAAGACCCAGTGGTGCCGATCCTACCTAAAGATCTTGTTGTACCCATCATTTGGAAGCCTAAAATAATGCCCATGCTGCCAAAGCCAACAATGTGGCCGAAATTACCCTTCGGTTCGTTTCATTTTCCTTTGTTTCCGAAACTCCCCAAGGTTCCAAAACTACTATTTCGTAAGCCTCATTTACCACTTGTTGGAAAATTCCCATGAAAGTCGTGTTTAATTTGACGGGTCATTGTGCATGGTGCTTCCCTTGGAAGGCAATGTGCAAGGACGATCTGAAAGTAGATCTCAGTTATTCTACTACTGTGCTTTTATCAATTATTTCATCTGCCCTTCTGCAATTGATTATCTTGAATTTTAGATGTTTGTATGAATAAATTCACTTGTTGTGACTTGTGAACTTCGTTTATTTTACTCCCCTGTTGTGTACTTGCGGCATATTTCATATATATATTCATAATTGGATTATCATATGGTTTGCTATTGAACATATTTCTGGTGCCTTAATTTCGCCTTTAAAAAAAAATAAAAAATTATGTTATAGTCCCATATAGATATTTGTGGTTAATTAGACATACCATACCAGTCTAAAATGACAGAAAACAAGGAAAATGTTAAGTTAAACTCAGAACAGTCAGCGCAATTACTTGTAATAATCGATCTCGAGTCATCAAATAAGTTGACTGTATGCCTTTTTTGCTCGATGACAGGCATAATTTTCCTGCCAATGGGCGAGACAAACCAATGTCCCATGAGGCCACATACTTTGTTAACTTTGGTCGAAAGTTTACATACATTTGGATCTCTGTTAACACTTATCCTGACGCCTGATCTACCCACTGCAATATTCCACTAAGGTTCTGAAAGCACCTTCAGTAATAATATGTGTATTCTTCTATTTTCCTTGCAAGTAGAAGGCAATTTTCGTATCTGAATCCAAGATTTATTGTATAAAATGTTTTTTTAGAGGAGTTGGCATCTCCTCTAAAAGAACTTTTTATACGATAAATCTTGCATTCGGAAACGAAATTGCCACCTTTTTATACGACAAAAATTGCTAACTAAACTATTAATTTCATAAATAGCTAACATCAATCCGTACATGCTTCGATAGTTTTGACTTTTGACTTTTCGTATGGCATTTGTACAAGTCCATACACTTAACTTTATTAATCTTTTTTACTTATCCTTTGTTAGATGGTTTTCCGAGTAGTCTTCAATATTAAATTAACAACAACAACAACTAAGCCTTTTGTCCCAAACAAGTTGGGGTAGGCTAGAAAGAAACTCAATAAGAGAACACATCCAAGAACAAAACAAAACATAAAAACATACTAAAAATAAGAGTAGCCATACTAATAATAATACCTATAATAATAATAGTAATAGTAGAAATCTAGACCTCGACCATGATCTAATAGAGGGCCCTACAAACCTATGGCATCGCTCCTATCCCTAAGTTTCTACGTCATGGCTCCGGTACATGAATTGCTAACTTCCAAGCGCTTCTATCGATCGCCAACTCCTTGGAGACGTTCCATTCTTTAAGATCTCTTTTCACCGCTTTTTCCCATGTCAATCTTGGTCTCCCTCTCCCCTTCCGTGTGTTCTCTAAATGATTAAGAATTCCGCTACGTACCGGTGCCTCTGGAGGTCTGCGTTGAATATGTCCAAACCATCTCAAACGATGTTGGGTCAGCTTCTCCTCTATCGGTGCGACCCCAACCATATCCCGTATGTCATCATTTTTAATCCGATCTCTCCTCGTGTGACCGCAGATCCACCGCAACATACGCATCTCAGCTACACTCATCTTCTGGACATGTCGTGTTTTAGTAGCCCAACATTCTGCGCCATACAACATCGCATGTCTAATCGCTGTCCTGTAAAACTTGCCTTTTAGCTTTTGCGGGACTTTTTTATCGCATAGGATGCCTGATGCTTGCCGCCATTTCACCTACCCTGCTCTTATCCTGTGACTAACATCTTCATCTATTTCGCCATCGCTCTGCAGCATCGACCCTAAATATCGAAAGGTATCCTTCATAGGTACTACTTGACCGTCTAGACAGACATCTCCATCCACTGGTCGTATCCCACTAAACTAACACCCCATATACTCCGTCTTAGTTCTACTAAACCTAAACCCGTTGGACTCTAGAGTTTGTCTCCACAACTCCAATTTTCTATCGACCCCCGTCCTACTCTCATCGACTAACACCACATCGTCCGCAAAGAGCATACACCAAGGAATCTCTCCTTGTATATCCTTCGTGATCTCATCCATCACTAAGGCAAAAATATACGGGCTCAAAGCTGATCCCTGATGTAGTCCTATTTTAATAGAAAAGTCACTAGTCACACTATCACATGTCCTGATGTAAGTAACAGCACCATCATACATGTCTTGAATGAGGGTAACATACTTCGTGGGGACTTTCTTCTTTTCTAGTGCCCACCACATAACTTTCCTTGGCACTTTGTCGTATGCTTTCTCCAAATCAATGAAAACCATATGTAGATCCTTCTTTCGCTCCCGATACCTCTCCATCAATTGCCTTATTAGGAAGATGGCCTCCATGGTCGACCTCTCAGGCATAAAACCAAATTGGTTTTTTGAAACGTTTGTCATCCGTCTCAAGCGATGCTCTATCACTCTCTCCCAAAACTTCATTGTATGACTCATAAGCTTAATCCCTCTATAATTTGTACAGCTTTGAGCATCCCCTTTATTCTTGAAGATTGGTACTAGAGCGCTTCTCCTCCACGTATCTGGCATCCTATTTGATCGGAAAATGCTATTGAATAGTTTGGTTAACCAAACTACAGCCACATCTCCGAGACATCTCCATACTTCGATTGGTATGTTATCAGGTCCTAGAGCCTTACCTACTTTCATTCGTTTTAAGGCTTCTTTCACCTCAGACTCTTGAATTCTCCTAACAAAACGTCTATTGGAATCATCGAAGGAGTCGTTCAGCACAATTCCTAAGTCGTCATCCTTTCCATTGAATAACTTGTCGAAGTAATCCCTCCACCTATTCTTGATCTCGTCGTCCTTCACTAAAAGCCTATCAGTCTCGTCCTTGATGCACTTCACTTGGTTTAAGTCTCTCGTCTTCCTATCTCGAAGCTTGGCTATCTTATACACGTCCTTCTCGCCCTCCTTCGTACTCAACTTCTGGTATAAATCCTCATAAGCCCGACCTCTTGCTTCGCTCACAGCTTTCTTTGCATTCTTCTTTGACAATTTGTACTTCTGCGCATTGTCCTCGGTCTTGTCATGGTGCAAGCGTTTGTAGCACTCTTTCTTTTCTTTAATATCTTTCTGCAATTCGTCGTTCCACCACCAAGTATCTTTAGGTTCGCGATTGCTTCCTCTAGTAACTCCAAGCACTTCCGTAGCTACCTTCTGGATGCTAGCTGCCATATCTTCCCACATCTGGTTTGCTTCTTCACCTGCTTTTCACGGACCTTCTTTAATCATTCTGCCCCTAAATGTATGAGACATGTCTCCTTTGAGCTTCCACCACTTTGTCCTCACGACTCGAGCGCCTCTACCAACTCTAGAACATAGCGGAAAGCGAAAATCAGCCACCACAAGTTTGTGTTGTGAGACGACACATTCCCCAGGTATAACCTTGCAATCCACGCAGGCTCGTCTGTCCTCTCTCCTAGCAAGAACAAAATCAATCTGGGAAAAGTGTTAGGCACTACTAAAGGTAACTAAGTGGGATTGTCTTTTTCTAAAGAAGGTGTTAGCTATCATGAGGTCGTAAGCTATGGCCAAGTTCAAGAAGTTCTCACCTTCTTGGTTCCTATCGCCATACCCAAAACCCCCATGCACCATCTCAAATCCTCCACTAGTTTCACCTACATGTCCATTGAAATCGCCTCCGATGAAGAGCTTTTCAGTAGTTGGCACACTTCTGATCATACCATCTAAATCTTCCCAGAAATGAATTTTAATGGACTCACTTAGTCCTACTTGTGGTGCATAAGCACTAATGACGTTCAAAACTAAGTCCCCCAAAACTAGCTTCACTAGAATGATCCTATCCCCTTGCCTCCGAACGTCGACAACTCCATTCTTAAGGCTCTTGTCGATCAAGATACCTACTCCATTCCTGCCTCGTTTTTTTTCCAGTATACCATAGCTTGAAACCGGTGTTCTCCACCTCCTTTGCTTTTTGGCCCGTCCACTTTGTTTCTTGTACGCACAAGATGTTCACACGCCTCCTAATCGCCGTATCCACTAACTCTCTTAACTTTCCTGTTAGAGACCCTACATTCCAACTACCTAAACGAATCCTACTCTCACTGACTATCTTCCTTGCCCCCCGCACCCGTCGTGAAAAGTGCGAAGACCCTTGCTTACTTGCCACTACATCCGGGCGCTGATGTAGCGTGCCACGAAGGGAGTGACGATCCGGCCCTTGCTCATTTATCACCTTATCCGGGTTCCGATAAGGCGCGCCACTAAAAGGGGTGGCGACCCGGCCCTTGCTCATTTATCATCTCATTCGGGTTCCGATAAGACGCGTCGCTAAGAGGGTTACGCCCCAACGAAAAGTAATTGGGTTTCATTTCCATAGAGATGACTGGAATTTTTACGTTGGCTCGCCTAGCCTATCACAACCCTCCTTCTTTTACCCGGGCTTGGGACCGGCTATACTAAACAATGCAAGCAAAGCTTAATATAGGCGGAGTTTCAATATTAAATTAAATTAATAAAAAATGACAATTTGAGGAAATTCTGACTATTGGAATGGAATTGAAAGAAGCGAATCGGCAACAATTATTAAAAGATACTGAACTCATATATATTTGATGAATAAAAGCTCAATGGATACAAATTCAACAGTGAGCACAACAAAAATATGCATTAACATGATAACATCATTCCAATTGTGTTGTCGCCGTTGACGCCGCTCAGATTTCTAATTAAGATGCCAAATTATCTCATTATGATAAATCGGTGATCTTGAGACACAAATTTTAATTAGCGTTTGCGGTTAGATTGAGCAACCTCTTGATTTTGTTGTTATCGTGTTACCATACCATCGGAGTCCTATTTCAAAGACATACAGATGCATAATCTCCTGAGACATCATCAGAGAAGAATTGTTCCCGTCTCTTTGATACGTCCTATAATTTCTATTAAAAGAATTAAATAAAAATCGAACATGTTAGAACACAGGAATGATAACGAAACCTCCGAAACTCTCCACATTGGGTTATCAAAAAGAAGGAACAGCTTTTGCTTTGCCATGTGCAATAATATTTTTTTTAATTAATTTCAATACTTTGCTTGTATGTAATCTCTGATAATAATGGGGAAGCCCGAAGCCGCCTGAGCTGTAAGCCTGCAAGGCTGCAACCTTACTCTTATTCTTCTTATTCCCAGTTTCCCACACCATCCAAACGAGCCTATAATTCGTAATTCATCTAAAAAAAACTCTCTATCGGTGCTCAAGCAACAAATTCCTCTTGGGCCTGCAAATTCTGGAATCAGAGCAACAGTTGTGCAAGGCAAATAAAATAAAAAAAAAAATTTCATTGAGGCCTGAGGTCAAGCCTCTAACTTGCGACAAATTTATAAATATAAAATTTTCTTTTCGAGGCCTGAGGTCAAGCCTCTAATTATGAGAAAATAAAAATTTATAGGAAATTGATGTATTTTTTTATTGCCTTGGCTTTTAATTATTATTTTGTATATTAAATATATTATTTTAGATTTTATATTGTTATTATAATATATATTTGATTTCTCATGAATTTTTTTATGTAACATTATTTAAGAATTGTTTATTTAAAAAATATTATTATACAATGTCTATATTATATGTTACATCATACATATGTTTTTAACAAAAAAAAAATTTATGGACCCTGCTGACACGAAATTCTAGCTTCGCCACTAAAACAGGGAAAAATAATAATTATTATTATAAGAGAGAAGTCTAGCATGTATTGTTAGTTTGACAAATTTATAAACTTGAAAGCGTTAGATGCTTTCACTTGTGAACTTACATAGTTATATATATTGGCAATGGCAAAACTCTTTTCTAAAGTTCGAAAATTTTTGTTACAATATTTCAATAAATTAAAGATACGTGATTGGATATACTTATAAACTTTTTTCTTATTTCGTAGATTATTAATTTATTATAAAATAATTTGCTACCACTATAATTTTTTTGGCCACATTTACCACTGTATTCTCTACAGTTAACTTTATTCGTTCGTAACTCGAAAATATAGCTTGCGTAAAGCTAAGTTTTGTTAAGAAATTTTTTATCTTATAATATCATGTTTGTGTTTGTTAGATGTTTATCTATACAAAATTATTTTTCAAAAAAATTTCAATTAACATACAACTTGCCTAGATAATTAATGTGATATATATATAGAGAGAGAAAGGATTCAATCAAAGCGCTTTGACCGGAGTCCCGGTTAAACCCCGTCAGTTCTCAATTTTGAAAGTTCAAATGACCGATCCGAACCGTCAAATATGATCTCCATATTGAAATCTCCTTGCCCACCAAATTTTTCATTTTTTTGAAATTTTTAAGTATTTTTTTCGGATTTTCAAAAACAGAGACTCCGGTCAAAGCGCTTTGATTGACGGAGTTTAACCGAGACTCCGGTCAAAGCGCTTTGATAAAAAGGTGATTTTTGCATGTTGCATTGAAACTTTTACATCGACAATAGTAGTATATGGGACGGGGGAGAGCCGGAGAGGGAGACGCGCGGAAACTTTTTACATGATTTAACATGCATATGTTACTTAATTTATGCATGTGTTATTATTTTTGGATTTATATATATCGCTGATTTTGAGATGTAGAACATAAACACAAAATACTAGTAAATATTTGCATCCAGCTTCCAGTAAATAGTTGAGCACAATATATTTAAGCCTCTATGGTATTTTTATTTCAAAATCAGTACATGTGTTAATGAGAAATTAGAGAAAATCAACCAATGAAAAAAATTTAAAATATTTTTACTTTAACCTTATATATAACGACCGTAAACTTGAATATTTCATAATTATATGATTCAAAATTTTCAAAAACATAATGAAGATGAGAAAATAGACAGTACATCTGAGTAAAAAATAGATATTAATCTGATGCCATGTGAATGTGTTTTTATCATGTCATTTTATCTTGTTGTTATAAGGTTAAGTATTGGATATATACTATCAATTTGGTTCATATTTAATTACTCACCTCTGGTGATAAAGAAGATAATGAAAAATAAAATGATCAAAAACCTAAGTAAAGCTAACCATCTACCAAAACCCAATAGTATCAGACCAATTCCACAACAAATTCAATCCTAATACATTTTCGCACGGCACAAAAGGTAAAATGACCCAATGCCTTTTTGCACGGCACAAAGGCAAAATGACCAAAGTGACTATAATCACCAATTTATGACATCTAACGTTCGATAGCAAAAAAATCAAAATTTTTCATTAATTAGATTTTTCATACAGCTTCAATTGCCAACCAGCCTATATCCATTCTATCCATCTACCTTGAAAGACTGAAGGTGTTGCTATTATCTGTGGTGAGATTAGATCCCAATTCATTGGCATCCACTAATGTACTTTCACCTCCTTTGGACGGCTTTCCATATTCCTGTACAAAATATAACCGAATTATATATAATTAGTAAAGTTTGTCGCATAGACTTAATAGGAGTTCTAATAAAAAAAATCATTTCTAATCCGTCAAATACTAGTTCTCTTTTTTGGTAGAATTTTTTCTGTACATCTTGATTATATATCATGTACGCACTTCATATGCAAATACTAATGATGCAATATGGTCTCGCACACACTTCACAAAAAGGGTGTAATTTTTTATCCGACCGTCGGATCAGACTGAAATTTTGCCAAACCGTCAACTCGGCTCCGCGATCTGAGCCTTCCTGCATAAATTTTTGGACTTTTCTTTATAATTTTCAAATTTTTTAGGGTTGTTTTAGCAATTTTTATGTATTTTGTCTTTTTAGAATTTCGTAATTTCTTATTTAAGATAATCGTTGTACCTTTGTCAAGCAGTAATGTTTTAGAATTAAATTTTATCAACAAAATTGAGAATTTGTGTGATCTCAAAAATTAAAATCTTTCTTTTGTACATTTTTATTATCTTATTTCTCTGTAATTCGTGCATCAGTTAGTTCTCTTTCTTGGAAGAATTTTCTAAAAAAAGGCGCAATAAAAGGCCCAAGAAATATAAATCAGAATTTGAACGTCCACACAATAATTACGTGGTGGTGTTAAGATTAAATTATCTATAAGACCCTCAAAATTTACCTTCTCATGTTTTTGAATCTTAAATAATTTTGTATTATCTGATTATTACATGTGTTCAATTTATTTGTTACATATGTTCAATTTATTTGTTATATATTGTTCTATTTATGTTCAATTTTTGTTCATATATATATAGAGATCGAGTTTTACTATGGTGAGTCGCGCTCAAAACTCCGAAATCTAGACCGATCCAAACCGTCTAATATGATCTTTCTATTAAAATCTCTATGCACACCAAAATTTATATTTTTTTTCGAAATTTTTAAGTATTTATTTCATATTTTAGAAAATTGTTAATCTAATTACTTCTGAATAGTTCAAAAACAGTAGTTTTTAAAAATACTTAAAAATTAAAAAAATATATAAAATTTGGTTTGTTTGGAGATTTCAATAGGGAGATCATATTGGACTGTTTGGATTGATCATTTTGAACTATATTTATGAGTTTTGATCACAACTCATCGACCATTTAGTGAGTTGCAACTCACCATAGCAAAAGTCTATATATATATAGAGAGAGAGGAGAGAGGATTGCTAAAATGCTATGCATAGCACGGATGCCCTTCGTGCTACGGATTCGTTTTTTAATTTCATGCTTCAAACAATCGATCCAAACCGGTCATTATCTTCTTCATATTGAAATCTCATTAGAAACCAAATTTTACATTTTTTTTTTACTATTTTTCTCAGATTTTTTAAAATACTTAATCTAATAAATTCTGGACCCTTCAATAACAGTGATTTTAAAAATTTTGAGAAAAATAGTAAAAAAAAAAAATGTAAAATTCGGTTTCTAATAAGATTTCAATATGTAGAAGATAATGAACGGTTTGGATCGATTGTTTGAAGCATGAAATTCAAGAACGAATCCGTAGCACAAGGACATCTGTGCTATGCATAGCATTTTAGCAATCCTCTATATATATATTGATTCTTTGTTCATATTTTGTTGATATCCGTTCAATTCATTATCGTATATGTTTATTTAAAAAAAACAAAACAAATTTCACATGATAAGATGTAATACAAAGGATGTGAAGAGGAGGAGGCGAGGCAGAAGAAAGGGATCGCAGAGGGAGGGAAGGGAGGACGAAGGACCTAGGGAAGTTTGGATGACAATGACGCGTCGCTAAATGACGATTATCGCGCCCGCGGAATTATATACAACTTAAATTGGCAAATGTTTTGCCTCAATTTTGACTGACCAGTGAAGTGAAATCTCCCAGTTGTATTTGTAGTATTTTTATAATTAAAACCATTTATCTAGTGATAGGAGGGAAAAAAACTCGCAAGTCCCTCACCATATGGGGTCCACTAATTTGAACTATAATTTCTTAATAGAAATTTTTTTTTAGCTTACCGTATGAAATTTCTGTAGTTTACCGAACATTCAAAAATAAAAAGAATTTCCCCACGGAAGGATCCAACCTATGACATTAGGAAATGTTGATGAGCATGATTTTAGGGAAAAGAACATGGCTTCGGCAAGAATCCATCCTTCGGTGAAGCCAGTTAAGTTTCTCTATACAATCCTTTTTTTTTGGAGCATTCTAGTACCGAATTAACAGAGATAAACAGGCACATTTAAAAGTAATTGGTGTCAGATTTGGGCCAGAGAAATCAACAATTTTAATCATTTAAATTTCAAAATTGAGTGATTCACCTGCTACTACACCACCTAATTATAACAACAGACGGCTCCTCATTAGCTCTTTCGGAATTCCCCCTTACTTTAATCCCCATTTAAAATGCTCAAATGCATCCAAAAAGCTGCAACTGAGTGCAAAAATCATTGCACCAACAAACACAAATCAAGCACCCAGCATATCATACTGCTTTCTTTCCGTCTAATGAGTGGAAAAGGAGGCAAAAGGCAACACAAAGATCCAAGCCAAGGCATAATAAAATGGTGATGAGCATGGATTTAGGGAAAAGGACATGGCTAAAGAGATTTTAGGATACCATGTTACATGGCCTAAAAGCCTGGGCTGTCCCCTCTTTGTGCAAATGCGGTCAAATGTAAAGCATCTTTTCTTCACCAAAACGTCACATGCATGGATTGGTGGTGACCAATAGCCCCATAAAAATACTGCCATTCTTTGTTTTTTCTTTTTTCTTTGCATCTTTTTGCGTGTATTATCATCACAGGCCGGAAAGATGACCATTTTTCCTATTCATTGCGTCTCATGTCTTGAAAGAAAAAGAACAGGTTGCACTTCCACCATCCTTTTTATTTTTTTAAAAAAATGTTCCTTCTTGTAAAAGAATATTGATATACTTATATATTAATTTATTTGTATTTGTAATTAGCTCCTAGCCGCTTCCTGTGTAGCCATATGTTATGAAATTAAACAAATCGGAGGATGCCTAACTAGCTAAGAAACAAATCACATCTTAGCGGTTTGAGTACTTTAGCAAGTCCCTGTATTGGTTGCCAAATTTGGAACAAGAATATTCAACATCCCCAAAATTGAATGATGAATCAAAAGGCACTCAGTTCAGAAAATTCTCACAAAGTGGTTGGTAATAATTAAAGAGATGGAGGCCAAAAAGGCTAGATAGACATTAGACAATGAAATATGTGCTCTCTCTTAATTTCCCCACCTTGATGTTTTATTCATAGAGACTCGTCTAGGTGACCCTCTCTAGACTTGGGTCCATGTCAATTTCCTTTTGTTGCTACATAACTGCCCACATTTCAGCAACCTTTGTTTTTGTTCTTTTTGGATACATTCACTTTTTAGAATTTTTATGTAAATGTTTATATTTGAGTACTTATCCATCATTCAGTATTACTTTTTCAAAGTAATATTTGATGATTTATTTTTACAATAAAACATTCAATAGCTTGTCAATTCAGCTTGCAATAGCTTTAAAACAGAACGAATTTAATTTATCATGTGTGTGCAGACCCTTCATGTCCACCGACCAACGTGTTCAAAATAGCACGTTTGAGCTTCACTAGGGCTGTATATGAATCGAGTTCGAGCGAGTTGAGCACAATTCGGGAGGCAATTCCGAGCTATTCGAGCTAACTTGAACTCGTCATTTTGTAACTCGAGTCAACTCATGAATATAGTGAATAAATGCAATAATTATATTAAAAAAAACAAACTTCTGCACATACACAAATAAATTTCTCATAACCCATAACACATACACAAACCAAGTTGTGATGTGCATCGGAAGAAAAAGATATTTGGGGACTAAGTCTTTTTTGTGCTATACAATATACACTGATATAATATTTTTATTTTCGACATGTATATGTTACTGACTCGAGTTGGAACGAGTCGAGTTGGACTTCTCGAACTCACGAAATAAAACTCACGAGTGAGCACAACTCGAGTTTCTAGAACTCGAATCCTGTTAACTCGAGTTACCAACGAGTTTTTTTCGAATCGAGTTCGAATAACTCACGAGATACGAGTTATTTGCTCACCCCTAAGCTTCACACAGCCAGTCTAATATCTATCTAGCTATCTAATTTGAGGTACATCATGAAATCTTACACGTAACCAAATTTAATAATTTTGATTATTTTTAATATTTTTTCATAATTTGGAGAGATTATCATCTTTCAAATAATGTGCTATCCAAAAATAATCTTCTTTTAAAATTAAAGTACTTCGCGCGCAGTTATTAACTAATGACCATGTCTAAGGGCTTTAACGACCCAAATAAAAAGGCCGACATCTGTGACTTAAAATAGAGCAATTATCAAAAGAATAGGTTATAATTATGTTAAATATATGTTCAACATCCGGTTTGGTGGTTATAATATTTTTTTAAAAAAAAAATGCGGTATCTATTTTACAGTTCAGATAGTTTGCATATTATATATGTGAATATTCATAAAAAGTAGACTTATCTAAAAAAAAATACATGGTTCCACAGATTCTAGAATCATCATATGTCAAGGGCACCAAATACTATAATAGTAATAATTAAGTGTTTACATAATCATTCATAAACTAAAGAAGAATATTTCCATCTACTTCACTGTGCATATCACGATGATATGAATGTTGAAATAAATGCACCTCAGTTTAATTTTTTTGGGACTAAAAAGAAAATTTGAATTAAGAAGAATAAAATGCAAATTAAATTATACAGTTTCTAATTACGGACCATCTGCAATTACTAATTTATTGTATTTCCCCCTTTAAATTATACAGTTTCTAAAACAAGATTGAAAAGTTTGCAATGATAAAAAGTAAGGATTGTTTTCATTTATGAATTATATTGGCTCTTCTGGAAAAAAAAATATCAAATTGTATTTATTATTGATTGATTATGTCATTATTTGTTAGGAGGTTAGATCATTTCAAAAATTAAAACCACTGTAAAAATTTATCAAGTTATCAATCCTCAGAATAAAAATTTATTACTTTTGAAAAAAAAAAACTTATACTTCTTTTAACGGATAATATATCTTCAAAAACATTGAAACGGTTGAAATCCTTCCCTTTCAATCAGAAAATCGTCCACTGATTTTCATGCTACAGTATAGTACGTGATAAATTAATTATAAGGAATCACATTTTGGTCCTACTGGTTGTAAAATAGGTAAATAATTTATGTATGAAAACTGGTGATTCAGAATTGAGATCCTACTGGTAGTAAAATAGTAAATTTCTTAGCAGCTTGAGTTTGACATCCGCGTTAAATTATCGACAATATTTTGGTCAACTATTGTGAAATGTGCTGCGTGGAAATTTCCTGACACCTAGAGATGGTTTGACTTTGGTACAGAATCGAAGATTAAGGAGCTAATTACTGAATTATAAATGACAGTAAATAGATATCTGCTCACTCTGTTCGATGAGCCTAGATCAGTACTAGATATCGAGAATTTATTAATGTTTGACCAAGGAATAATATAAAGGGTTATCGATCAAATTTAAAATATCAGAGAAGCTTCGCTTCTCATCAAACGATCAATTTTAAATTGCTTCGACTCTGTCATTGGAAGAAAAATTAGGGAAGACATTTCCGTCGACGTGTTAATTTGATCTGTGTTTATCAAGAAATTTTAAAGCAAAATAAAATTAAATTCAAATTTTCAAAAAAAAATCTATAAAAATATTTAAGATGTAATATAGAATTTTATGTTTAAAACAGTACATATGAAACTTTTTAACTTTATAATTTCACCTTCAAAGAACTTAAAAAATTTTATTCTATATTTCAAAACATTTATAAGCTATTAAGCTCTCAAGTCAATTTTAAAGCGCTTCCTAAAAGCTTAGACCGGATTACTTGAATTTGCACGCGATATGGTCATATGGATCCGTTGTTTGAAAGTTGAAACACGAAAAAAGATCGTATACCTCGTCGTCCCATAACAGTTGGAAGAGTTCTTCTTTCCTTCCATTTGCACGAAGCTTACGTTTGGATGAGAGAAGAAGAAGAGGAAGAAGGAATATGAGAAGAAAAAAAATTATAAACAATTCAAATATTTGCACGAAGCTTACGTTTGCCTGGGTCCATCTTATTGAACTTTAACGTTTCTCATTTCAATATTTGAAAAACAATATCGTCTTCAGAATGGCTTCGTTTGGATAAGTCCTAAAAATTAGAGAATAAGGAAATAAGAAAATAAATTTATTATAAACAATTCAAACTTTTCACAAAGTTACACACTTCCTAATACTTCTTCTCTATTTCTTCCCTTAAGGGCCATGTTTGGTAGAGAAATAAAAGTGGAGTAACTCATTTAATCCATTTTTACTCCTCCAAACATGATTTAAATTTGGTGAAGTATTGTGGAGTAAGGAGGAGAAAATTACTCCACCATTTTAGGTGGAGTAAAGTTACCATATGGAATTAAGAGATGGTTTTCATTTTTATTTACTATTACTTTTTACTCCATCTTTTCATACCAAACATAATCTAAAATTAGAGGAGTAAAGTGGATTAACTATTTACTCCTCCTTAAGCTACTCCACGGTTTACTCATCTACTAAACATGGCCCTTATTCCCATCCATCCAAACGGAGCCAACAGTGAAATAACGTTTGGTACCTACTTGCCACAGTGTTGTTTCTATTTGAAATGAATGAGTGATCGAGAATTGTGTTTCATTTTTATTTTCTGGCTTTTATTTCATTTACCAGTGCACGTATATTCACACCATTACAAAGATGCAAAAAACAAAGTACTTAACATACCAGGTAAAAATATATATATAAAAAAAAATCTCAACTATTTGCATGGTTGGACATGAGTTTTTTTGGGTAGTCAAGGCCCGTAGGCAAACATTTTGTCAGAAGCAAGAGCACAATGGCGCCGAATAAAAACTTTGAAATGAATTTTCACAGAAAATCAGAGGGTTTTCTCTAGTCCATGTCGGGAGGAATAGATCACGAGATGCGTCAATGTCAGAGTCCACTGCAACCCCTGGCCCACAACATTGGAATCGCTTGGACCGCTTGATACCCACGTAACGACGAAAACTAAATTCTTGCAAAAATCATTGCAACAAATTGGTCTACCACATCACGTAATGAATATCACAATTCAAAATGTTTTCTATTTGACGACCCCATGTTATAGTATTAAATGTCAGATAGACTAGAAGTTTTAATTGGTATGGTATGGTGAACAAGAATTTTAAAGGTAGTTCACATTGCTGCAACATTGAATATTTTAACAAGCACTAAAACTGTTATTTTTTTTAATAAATATTTCTACACACGTCACAATTTTGGAATTTTCGAAGGGGAGAAAATGTAAATATTTAATTATTTATTTATCTTTAAATTTATTTTTTTTGACAAAATTTAAAAGATCGACATATCTTTTAAAATTCATCTTTATATTTGTAAAAATTTTTAATAGACTTTTTATCATGCGGATGTAAAAATAGTTACGACAAATTTAAAATGCACTTAAAAATGCTCTCATGTTCGTTGTCCATCAGACCCAAAACTAATCAAACAATTTTTTTTCCCCTCAGTCCCCAACCAACGAAATTGTCGTGTTTTGTCCGTATTTGCAACCTCATATGGCCATATATTTAAAATTTGATTGTTGACTTAGAAAATAATCTCACATGTTACTGTAAAGAGAAATCAAACCGTAAAATAATATGTCATTATTAATTAGACACTTTAGATATTGCTAAAAAATTTAAAGCATATTTGCCCTAAAATTTATATATAATGACTCAAAAAAGCAATTGCGAATTAACTTTAGTAATCATGTAATCTTAAAAACAAAAAGGAATAGAATTAATAGCCCCAATATTTTCGGTTAACTCCATCTTATTAATTTTCCAAATCAGAAAATTGGTGGTATTTTGGTATTTTTACAAGTAACAACTCATATATTAATAAAATAAATATGATTATCTTATACTTAACTAATTTTTAAATTGTCTACTAATTACCAAACACAACTTAACTTTAGTGAAGTAAGATCACTTTACTAGTTACAAAATCTTAACTTAAAATGAGTTTATGTTGTTGTCAATATGTGCTGGTTGGTGTTTGAACATACGACCTTGTACACACCCAGAAATTTTATCTTAGTAAAAAATTAATTGTAGTTGACATAGATACATGTGTTATCAATTATTTTTTTTTAAAAAAAAGAGGCAAATAGTGAAAATTTTGTGTCACGCAAATGATTGAAAAAATTTATTTTTTAATTGTAGCAATAGAATATTATATCAAACTTAGTTTGAATTGATACTTTCAAAATTGCTATTTTTGAACGTACAACTACATCGATTACTTTTTATCTCGCATACAAAAGAGAACGAAATTAATTACGAAAATAAATGAGATCTATAAATCACCTACCAACACATGCCGATTTATTCTTTCAAATTAACTACGGCGTACTACCGACATGGCAGAGCAATTTCACCTAACAATCTCAAGCATATAATTAACAAAACAAAACAAATAAAAAAATAAACCGAATGAATGATCACATCCGAAGCATGCTCTGCAATCCGTCCATTCTCAGTGTACGGCGGAGATCTCCCTCTATTTTGACTCGTCCAACTTTGACACTAAATCCCCGAAATACCCTCAGCAAAAAAGCATCCGAACCTCCCGTAAGAAAACGACAAAGAAGAGGGCAACATGGTAATTTGGTGTCTCTGCCAATGATTAAACAAGTGCGACAGTCGCCACAACGGCCACAGGAGATTTTACAGGGTGGGACTGTGGGATGCGTCACAGCCGTCGGATCTGGTGGGGACCGGTTACGGATAAAGGTGGGGCCCAGAAGTAAACGACGGCGTACAAAGCGGTGGAGCGTAGTGGCGGAAAACAAGCCTCCTTTTGTTTTCTTGTTTTGCTTTTTGGCTCTTTGCACTTAAGTACTTCAAGTACCTTAAATTTGGTAAACACACATGCTTCCGGTCTGAAATCTGAACGAAGCTAAAAAGGCAAATTGTTTGCAGAAACTTCCATTATTTATATTGTTTTAATCCGCTGGAAAATTTTACTTATTTTAAATGTAATTGAAGTAATGTTGTTGGGTTGTGGATGTGGAATGGGATTATCAACATTTATTCTTAAACTTTGTTGAAGGATAAAAAAATTTTTTGCAAGGATTTCCTTTTTAAATTCTTCTTTTGTTTGATACATTTGCTAAAGTCATTTTTGCATGTCTTTATTATTTATTTTACAATACAAAAGAAAACTTAATTTCGTTATAAGGCTATATTTGCAAATACCGAAACAATTTTTTGAAAGAGAATAATACAACATTTTGTTCTCTTTATCAGTCCGGGTTGTTTTGTGAATTTCTCTTTAAGAGCAAAATATCCAGGTTGGAAAGGTCTGGATAACAGGCTCAGTACATGAAAAAGGAAAAATGTACAGGTATTATGCAGGAAACTGAGGGGGTAGTTTCGGAAATAAAATTCAAATATTTGCTCCAGCTGTGGCAACAGGCGGGAGACAGCTAAAGCGATCTGGGCGGCTGGCCTCGTCGGAAGGGGTGTCGGTGTCGTCCCGTCAGCCACGTGTCACACATCATATGGCCTTCTCTGGCGTTTCTCGACAGCTGTCGATCACGTGGGGCGGAGATCCTAGACCATTTATCCAGCGTCCAATTAGAGAACGGGGATAATGGACGCTCTAGATCTCATAGAGAAAGGATAAGGATGTCACGTGCTTGGGGGGTTGTGTTTCTTGTTCTCAGAACAATCAATTTGTTCATAGCTTTTCAAAAAAAAAAAAATTTGTTCATATGGGATACTCTCAATTTCTTATGAAATGGAAATGTCCTGTGTTTGGAATTAAGGCGAGGATTACGAGGGAACGGTCAATTTTGGGAGAGCGGGAAATGGTCAAAATTTTGGGAATGGCGGGTTGGAAAGAGAGAGCCGTTAGTGGAACTGTATCAGTTGTTAATACTTGAAATAATGGCCAAGCAAATTGAAGAATTTTTTAATGGTGTTGGAGTGATAGAAGATAATTTAAAATTATGAAAAATTGCACGACTGTACCGTCTGTACGTTGGAAGTGTGAGGCCTAATAATTCATGCTTTGGGGGCCGTTTGGATCCCCATGGGATTTTGGGGAATTTCATCTTCCTACCATAAATTTATTATAAACAATCCAAACTCTTCACAAAATTACACACTTCCCAATAAATTTATTCCTAGGAATTGCAACTTCCCCAAATTCCCCAACTTCCTAAGCGATCCAAACGGCCCCTTGAAGTTTAAATTTTTAATCATAGTTTGAATGAAATAAAGTATTTTCTGACCGTGGATAGGTGCAGAATTTTTGTTAAAAAGAAAAAAGTTTGTGCCTTAAAGACTGTGAGCTTTGTTTGGTTCAGGCAAAGCTTGAAAAAGGCAAAAAGGGGTCAGTTGTAGTTATGGAAAATGTGTACGCTTTCCCCGTAGCAAATGTATTGTTACAAAATTTGGGATTCGACAAAAAAAAAATGTTATTGTCTTAATAAAAAAATGCTATGTTTTTTTTTTAAAAATCCTTTTTAACTAATAGTACGTTGGTATTAATTTTAGTTTTTTTTTTACTGAAACATAGAACAACAATTTAACACTAGGGTTTAAAATTATTGCTCTCGCATGTTCAGTCCAAAAATCAAATAGAAATAGAATTCATATCAAAGTACAAATTATAAAATAAAAATTATAATTGCAGATGCGGTAATTTTTCACCAGGATATAAAAAATGGAAAAGGAGAAATAAGAGCTAATCCTGATTTATCAAGCGTCCTTCATCGCTTATTAAATATTATAAATGGCATTAAAAACTTATACACGTGGGACTAACAAAAGGAATATGTTGTCATGTTGAGGAGCAACAAATATGTGTTGATACCAGATAATATCCCCCACCAAAAGTTTTTCAAGAAATCCCCAATCATATATGTTGGGTATTTGCATTTCGCAGCTAAAAAATCTTATACGTTTGCCAATTGGCGTTGCGCAATTTTTTTTTAAAAAAAAACAAAAAGGCTTTTCCATCTGCTCTGGCTGTGCGAATGGTGCGGAAGTAATCGGTAAAACACTAATAAACCAGAAAAATGATATTTGTATTATAGATCTCAAAGTTTTGGCAAATGAAAATTTGACGAATTATCCCTCATTTCTTAAAAAATGATATATACATGCCCTTCCAGCAATTTTTTTCGATATAATATTTTTGTGATGCATGAATAGTTTATTGTTTACCTCCAATCTGCCTTTCAGAATTATTGTCGATAATTTGAGACAAATGATGGATAAAGAATTCTTTATTCTGATGATGTTTTTGTACAAGGATTTACAAGCCTATTTATAGGCAATATTGCAACGGCTATAAGCCTCTCAGTTAGGAAATCCTAACGTTACATTTTTCTATACAAGGAAACTAATCTAAGTAAATTGTAACCCTAATCTAAAAGATTGGCTGGCTGCATTTTACCTAATCTGGCTAGTGAGGAGATACAATCTGAGGCCAGTTGTTCCTCTAATCTTTTCTTATATTTTTGTTATCTTCTATATTTTCAACACTCCCCCTCAAGCTAGGATTGTAAATATCATATAATCCTAGCTTGTTTGTAATATTTTCAAAAGTATTTATGTAGAGTCCCTTTGTGAAAATATCCGCTAGTTGATCTCCACTTTTGACAAAAGGGGTTTCAATTTCTTTAGCTTGAATTTTCTCTCTAATGAAGTGACAATCAACTTCAATGTGTTTGGTTCGTTCATGGAAGACAGGATTTGCAGCAATGTGTCTTGCTGCTTGATTATCACAGAACATCTTCATTGGTTCTTTTTGATCAACGTGCAGATCAGCTAAAAGTTGTTTAATCCATGTCAACTCGCTTGCCGTAGATGCCATGGCTCGATATTCTGCTTCAGCGCTTGATCGTGCCACAACATTCTGCTTCTTGCTTTTCCATGTGACTAAATTTCCGCCTACAAATGTGCAAAAACCGGTTGTTGATCTTCTATCAAAACTTCCGGCCCAATCTGCATCGGAATAGCCACATACTGCATTAGTCTTATTACTTCTCATCCAAATTCCCTTTCCAGGACAACTCTTTAAATATCTAAGTACCCTATTAACGGCATCTAAATGAGGAGTTCTTGGTGCATGCATAAACTTGCTAAGTTGGCTTACAGTAAAAGACAAATAAGGTCTAGTTACGGTCAAGTATATCAATTTTCCCACAAGTTTTTGGTATTGATTAATTTCTTTGAGTGGTTCACCATCCTCTGTATTAAGTTTCACATTTGTGTCAATAGGGGTAGGTGCTGGCCTACATCCTAATTTACTTGTTTCCTTAAGTAAGTCAAGCACATATTTTCTTTGAGAAATAAACAAACCTTTTGATGAGTATGCAATTTCAATTCCTAAAAAATATTTTAATTTTCCTAAATCCTTAATGTCAAATTTTTGTTTAAGGCTACTTTTTACAGAATCAATTGCTAGTTGATTATTCCTTGTTATAATAATATCATCAACATACACTAAGACTACTGTTGTACCATGCTCATCATGTTTTGTAAACAAAGATGTATCGGCCCAACTAGTTTTGAAATTACAAGAACGTAAAAAGTGACTTAGTTTTCCATACCATGCTCTTGGAGATTGCTTGAGTCCATAGATAGATTTATTTAGCCTACAAACAAGGTTAGATACATGTTCTTCTTTATGACCTGGGGGTAGGGTCATGTACACTTCTTCCTCAAGTGTACCTTGAAGAAAGGCATTTTTAACATCCATTTGGTGAAGACCCCAACCATTATTAACAGCAATAGAGAGAAGAATCCTAACTGTGTTCATTTTTGCTACAGGTGCAAAGGTCTCATGATAGTCAATTTCATATGTTTGTGTATATCCTTTGGCCACTAACCTAGCCTTATATCGTTCTATGGTTCCATTACTATTATATTTAATTTTATACACCCATTTACAACCTACCGGTTTCTTATTTTTTGGTAGAGGACATATCGTTCATGTTTGATTTTTTTCTAAGGCATGAAGTTCTTCTTCCATTGCCTTGCACCATTTTGGTTCCTTTCTTGCTACCTCAAAGGTAGTTGGTTCTTCCATTGTTGAAATAACATTTACAAAGGCATAATGTTCTTTTGAAACATTTTCATAGGAAACATAATCTTCAATAGGATACTGTACCGTATAGGTTACGAAATCCTTTAACCTGGAGGATGTCTGTGTCTGGCGCGTTGATCTTCTCAACGATTGTTCAATTTCTGGATCTTGAACCTCCGTGATTTCTTCGATCTCTTCATTTTCTTGTTCTTCTTCACCTGTTTCATTAATGACATTTTCTACAAAAACTTCTCTTCTTCCTTCGTTAGTGATGCAAGGTAAAACAAAATCACTAGAATTAATTTGTTCACTTTGATTTTCTTCGATATTTTTAAAATAAGGCTCATTTTCGAAAAAAGTGACATGTCTTGAAACATAAAATTTCCTTTCCTTGGGGTCATAGCATTTATATCCTTTTTTCTGAGTAGAATACCCTAAGAAAATAGTTTTTATAGAGGTAAAATCTAATTTGTCAATTCGATTTTTGTGTACAAAACTAGTGCACCCAAAAATTTTTAAATGATCCAAACTAATTTTTCGATTGTAAAGAATTTCCAAAGGACTTTTAAAATTTAGTTTAGCACTTGGCACTCTATTTATCAAATAGGTTGCGGTTAGGACGGCTTTCGACCAAAAAATTTTTGGAACGTTATTTTGAAATAAAAGCGCTCTCGTTACTTCAAGAAGATGACGATTTTTCCTCTCCGAAACACCGTTTTGTTGAGGAGTATAAACACAAGAAGTTTGGTGTAAAATACCTTTTTGCTTGAAATAGTTTGAAAAATTTTGGTTGATAAATTCAGTTCCATTGTCAGTCCTAAAAATTTTTATTTTCTTATCATATTGAGTTTCTACTAGATTTGAAAAAGTTTGAAAATGCGAAAAAACCTCACTTTTATTTTTCATCAAATAAAGCCATGTTGTTCGAGAGAAATCATCTACGAAAATAACAAAATACCTATAGTTATTATAAGAATCTAAGGGGGCAGGTCCCCAAACATCCGAATGAATAAGTTCAAAAAGTTCACTACTTTTAGTTTTAGAATCAGAAAACGGAAGTTTGGTGTGTTTAGCAAATTTACACACCTCACAATTATTACAATCCAACTTTGAAAAATTAAACATAGTTTTTAGAATTTTGTCGGAAGGATGTCCAACCCGCCTGTGCCAAAGTTTGCTCAAATCTTCATCTTTTGAAATATTAAAACCAAACTTGTTGCTATCCAAAAAATAAAGTCCGTTTTCAAGAAAACCTTCACCAATCTTCTCCTTGGTGATTAAATCCTGAAAAATCACAACATTTGCTTTAAAAATAATTTCACAATTTAATTCTTTTACAAGTTTGCTAATAGAAAGTAGATTCACAGAGCATTTGTCGACAAAAAATACATCTTGGAGAAAATTATTAGGAAAAATGCTTATCATCCCCCATCCATTGATCTTCACTTTTTCATTGTTGGCAACAGTAAAAAATTGATCGTTCTCTATCATTCGATAATTCCTAAGTAACTTTTGATTCCCTGTCATATGGTCAGTTGCTCCGGAGTCCAAAATCCATTTGGTACAATTGTTTGGAACTATTTTAGGTGCAAATCCAACAGCTAGACATTTGTTATTATTAACCATTTCTAATTCGGATAGTATTAACCCATTCTTCATTAAACTTTGTTTCATCCGTGGGCCTTCAATTTCATTGTTGTTCTTTTGGGCTGGACCAAAATTAATAAAAGTTTTAGATACAAAACCTGATGGCCCGCCAGGAGAACCACGTTGTTCTAGAAGAGAAGCTATTCGGTTGATTTCCGATTCGAGTCTGATAAATCGATCAGCAGTTATCTCGCTCGACCCATTCGATCCTCCCTTCTTCTCCCCCTGACTCGAGACGTCTAGGGTTTCCGCCATATAAGCCTTGCGCGGCGGCCCCCCTTGATTTTGACCACCGCCTGTGCCGGCTTGGCCCTTCCACTTTGGTTTGAGATGCGGGTAGAGGTTCCAGCAGCCGTCTTTGAGATGGCCGTCCTTATTGCAGTGCGTGCAGTGCTGACCTGCATTTTTCTTACCTCGATTGGCTTGCGAAGTTATGGCTGAGAAGGCGTGACCCTCTGGCTTTGGGTTCTGGTCAGAGATGTTCATCGCCGCTCGCCTTGATTCCTCTTGCTGAACACGAGCCGTCACGCCAGAAAATGTGAGGCGATCAGTGCTGCCAAGGATTTGGGCCTTGAGATTGTCGTAGCTCGAGTCAAGGGCGTTGAGAAAGGTGTAAATCTGATCTAACTCATCCCTTTCTTGGAGCACAGATAGGTCAGTAGTAATAGGCCTATAGATTTTGAGTTCTTGGTATTTGGATTTCACTTGGCCTATGAGTTGGCTTACTGTTTGATTTCCTTGTGCAATTCTGACAAGGTCTTTTTTTATTTGAAAAATGTGGGAGTTGTTGCTTTGCTGGTTGTATTGATCTTGGATGGCTTCCCACAATTCTTTTGCAGTTTCACAGTGAACAAAAATCTCATTTAATTGAGTATTTAAAGAATTAAGGATTAAAGTAAAAGTTTGACCGACGAGTATATCCCAATCTTCTTGGGCCACCCCTGTGCTTGTCGGTCTCGGTCGATTGCCATTGATGAACCCTAGCAAACCTTTGCCTTTGAGGGACGTCTTGGCCGCCTTTGACCACGCCAGGTAGTTTGGCCCATCAAGAGGTACACTGGTCAGTTTTTGTGATGAATTGAAATCAGGCATGGTTTTCTGAGAAGTGATGAGTTGAGTTGTTTGTTGATTTACTGGTGTTGGATTTGGTTGCTGATCTTTGTCTGCTGTATCAGACATGGTTTTTTGTTTTGTTTTTGGATTTTACTAGAAATTGATGCGGAAGCAAATGGTTCAGACGGGCTCTGATACCATGTCGATAATTTGAGACAAATGATGGATAAAGAATTCTTTATTCTGATGATGTTTTTGTACAAGGATTTACAAGCCTATTTATAGGCAATATTGCAACGGCTATAAGCCTCTCAGTTAGGAAATCCTAACATTACATTTTTCTATACAAGGAAACTAATCTAAGTAAATTGTAACCCTAATCTAAAAGATTGGCTGGCTGCATTTTACCTAATCTGGCTAGTGAGGAGATACAATCTGAGGCCAGTTGTTCCTCTAATCTTTTCTTATATTTTTGTTATCTTCTATATTTTCAACAATTATCTCTCAATTTTGATCGTGTACGATAATAAATTCGGTAGTTCCAATGTCCTATTGTAATTAAATATTTATATTCGAAAACAATTTTTCATATGTAGCAAACTAAAATTAATTCTCAACTAAAATATGTAATATTCCTACTGTTAAAATCTGTCTTTGTAATTTTGAAAAATTTAATCGAAAATTGCGAAGTTTGCAAAATGTGTAAATTCAATATTTAAATACTTTTTTATTGACCTAAGTAGGCACAATTTCAAGTTTGCAAAATGAATGAGTAGCTAGATGGGTGAATTGACGGACCCGAATCCCGTGTAGCGCGGGACACCGTGTAGCGCGCGTACGAGCCGTCTGATCTTGATCGGACGGTTCATTTTTTACGGGCCTATCAATCTAGGTTACATGCACGAGGCTCCCTTGTCCATTGGATCTTGATCAGACGGCTACGATGCCGCGCTACACGGTGTGCCGCGCGACACCAGATCTGAACTCTGAATTGACACAATCTCAAGTTAAAAAACGATTTCGACAATTTTTCGAAAATTAACTAATTGACAATTCACAAAAGCAAGCAAGTAATACAAGTAAATAAAGAGAAGAAAGAATACGCAAACTTGATTACGGAGTTTCGATCAGCTAGAAAAAACTAGTCTTAGTCGTAGGTCTTCACGAATTTCGCAACCACGGAAAGAATACACTCCGTTCTATTCCAAGACGAACGTAAAGTGTGGGATAGAGTAGGGACATTTTGAAAGGTAAGTGCGAAAGTAAAGTGTGGAATAGATAAGGGACATTCTTAGTATTCTTATAATTAAAAAAAAAATGCTAAATATTTTACCATAGAATAAGAATGGTGAATAAAAATGATAAAATCTTATTTATTCATAAATTAAGAAAAGTTGTTTGGATAATTAGTTAAGAATATGTTTGGATGGAGTGAGAATAGAGAATAGAAATAGAAAAAAGGTTATTCCTAATTCCATATGGAAATACCAAGGTTTTGTTAGAATATGAATAAGGGTCGGAATAAGCTCAAATTTTTATTCATTCGTTGTTTGGTTTTCACCCGAATAAGGAATAAGAGGCTTATTCCTTATTCCTTGTGTTACCAAACACATCCATTAATAATAAGAACGATTGGTGGGCAGTTTTGGCCCCAGGATAAAGAAAGTTGTAACTTTCTAGTCAAAAAATGGTGTGTTTGGTTGGAGTGAGAATAGAAAATAGGAATAGGGAAAAACTTATTCCTTATTCCTTATCCAAATTCCTTGGTTTTGTTAGAATATGTATAAGGGCCGGAATAAGTCCAAATTTCATATTCCTTAGTTGTTTGATTTTCACCGGAATAAGGAATAAGGGGCTTATTTGGGTGTGTTTGGTTGGAGTGGGAATAGGGAATAGGAATAGAGAAAAGCTTATTCCTTATTCCTTATCCAAATTTCTTGATTTTGTTAGAATATGAATAAGGGCCGGAATAAGTCCAAATTTTCTATTCCTTAGTTGTTTGTTTTTCACCCGAGAATTACAATTGGCGGGCAGTTTTGCTTCAATATTCTTGTGCAAAGTTCCAACATTAAAAAGAAATTATGATATGATAATTTATTAATTTAAGAAAATTATTACAACATTATTCGTCACAAGACAAATACATGTATTGAATGAAAGGTTAAAAAAATAAATTTGAAAATGCTGGTTGAGTTCGACTGCACCGGACTACGGAATATATCTAGGAAGTCATAACCAATGCTTATTTAACTTAGTCAGGTTATACGATTACTAAATATCTATTTTGGATTGGGCTAAACAAATTAATCAGGTCGATTGGATAAAGCGAAATGCCTATAAATCCTAATTCAACTCTTACCTAGTTAATAGGTTGTCTTTACTTGCAAACTTATCAATTCCAATCATTATCTGTTCAGTTTGTTATAGATTTGGAGTACTATGTACTTTAGCTGTGTCGGCAGTTGATGCATAATTATTAACAGGATATGAAGCATTAAGAATTTAATGGAATATCAAATAATGAATTTGATTAAACCAAGCAGGCAATAACATAAATTCAAGTAGGAAGCAATAAACAGGATATTGACTGACGAGTCCAATAATTGCAAAGCCTAAATGATGGATATTTTCTCTAAGGATGTGAACCTTTGACAATATATATTACTCGGCAATGGTAAAAAAAATAATGTAATAACATAAAATATGATATTTCGAACTTGATATTTTTACCATAGGTATACCACACAAATGGTAAAAATATTTAGCAAATTTTTTAATAAACATGAAATTTCGTATCTAACTATTTCATAAGTGCAACAATATATTTATAATTTTTCATTTTTCAAAATATTTAATTTAATCAATAAAATTATTATAAATATTATCAAGTTAACACATTACCAACAATAATAACCTCCTCTAGTTTATACAGAATTTCTCATTTCTCATTCTTTTTCCTAGACTGTTGATGGACCCTAGCAGTCTAGCACTGTGTATATTTTGTCTATTCGAAACCATATCTATTTCTTTTAAGTGTCGGTAACAACATAATTTTATGAGAGGACAGTGACCGAGTGGGCAAAGCCCATTAGATTTGTAACATCATTATGACATTTTGGTTTATGTATTTGGTCCAGGTTGGTCCTGCAAATATTGCATAATGTTTTATAATATTTGCCGAAATTTCAACAATTGTGTTTATATTTAAAAAAAAAATTATGGAATGGGTAGTATTCAGTATTCTTTTTAAAAGGCGTGTTTCCCATTCCGGCGATACACCCTTTAGATCAAAATAATAGTCCAAGCGCATCCAATCTGGTCCCATAAAACTGGAGAGGAAACTGATCTAATCATCATCTCTCACTCTTCTCCAGTTAGAACAAAACCAGAGGGGAGAATACATAAAACAAAGCCATCTCCATTTTATATATAACAATCCGTTGTAGTCCGGAGTCCGGACAGTACCATTGGTCTTCTTCCCCCACACACTCTCCCTCACTGTTCTCTCATCAAACAAACCTCTCCTTCACACATCATTCTCCTCCGACGATCGCCGGAGATCCGTACAACAATGGCCTCAGCAGTGGCGTCGCCGAGCTCTCCACTCCCCCATCCGTGGATGAGCCCAAGAATCTCCTTCAGCCGTGATAGCACTGACGTCGCATCCGACGTGGGCCCCACCACTGCCACATCCATTTCTTCTCCTCCAATCCCTTCTCTCCCTGCGGCGCCATCGTCTCCTTCAGCCGACAAGGAGTTCATCGAGTTCGAGTTCCCTCTAGACGACGATCCAGCTAAGATGCTCTCGGCCGATCAGCTCTTCTCCAATGGCAAGCTCCTTCCTCTCCGTCCCCATCGCGCCTCCGTCGACTCTTGCGGCGAGATCCGACCACCAGAGGCCATCAAACCCCGTCCGTCTCCTGCGATCGCCGTTGAATCCGACCCGTACGTGTTCTCTCCCAAGGCGCCAACCTGTTCAAGCCGCTGGAGAGAGCTCCTTGGTTTGAAAAAAGCTCAAAACAGTCCCAACAAATCCGATCTATCTCAAAGAAACCCTTCGTCTCTCTCCAAAACCTCAACTACTCACTCAAACCCTGTCCCAAGTACTTCCGCAAGGTCTCTGAAGTATTTTATACATAGAAACACCAGATCCGATTCGGCCCTCAGTTTACCATTACTGCACCGTGATTCGGATGCGGATTCTGTTTCTATGTCCGCCCGTTTATCGCTCTCTTCTTCCTCTTCGTCGGAGAGGAACGATACGGATCTGCCTCGTCTTTCTCTTGACTCAGAGAAGATCCCGCCACGTGTCAGACAGATCCGGGCGCGTTTGGAGGCAGCCAGAGCGGGTCGGAGTCCGGTCAGAAGGGCTAATAACAATGCGGTTCTGGTCCCACCTGTCAGAGGCGCGTCTGTTGATAGCCCGAGGATGAACTCCAGTGGTAAGATCGTTTTCCAAGGGTTGGAGAGGAGCTCTAGTAGTCCTGGTAGTTTCAACGGCGGTCCCAGACCTGTCCGGCCGAGGAATGGAATGGAGAGGTCTTACTCTGCTAATGTGGTTCGGGTTAGCCCGGTTCTTAATGTACCCGTTTGTTCTCTGCGTGGTTCGTCCAAATCCGGTTCGGTGTTTGGGTTCGGGCAGTTGTTTTCTCCCCAGAAGAAGGATAGAGATAGTTCTGTGACTGGTTCTGGTTCTGGTAGACCGTGTTCGACTCTGGCTCGGACCGGTTCAAGGGTTAAAGTTGAGAAGGTTTCTTCCGGTTCAAGAGATTAGGATTTGTGTTTTGTTTTTCTGGGTAACGGTTTGAGGAGATTTTTTTTAGGAGAGAAAAGGGCAAGAATTAACTGAAACTTTATTTTTTAGGGTTTAGAAGGTTTTAATTTTGATTTTTTTTAATTTCTTTTCCTTTTTTTTTAACCACCAAATTGGTTTTGGGGCTGGTGCATCTTTTTTTCCGCTCGCAATAGCGTGTAAATATTTTGTTAATTTGTCTGATTTTGCTTGTTAACTTGATGAGGAGAGAAGAAATTTCTTTAATTACTGTGAAATTTGTGCTTATTTATCAATCTCTATATGTGCATTAATCTATAATTTGACCAGTCAAAAACGGACATCTCCATTTTGGCATCGATCTGTAACACTGTGCGCCATGTGCTTAATGCGTAGGAACCCGTGAATCCTAGCGTTTCATTATTTTACTTTTACGTTTTCTCCTTTTCTTATTTAACATTTTTTACATTTATTTTAACGGGGATGCCGTTAGAGGCGATCATTGCTGTCCACAGTAAACACTGGTTGCTAACGTGAGCTGGGAGGGAGAAGGCGCAAGATAGCCTCGTTGGCACTGCTGTCCTCGATATCCGTACAGTCGTGCCCATGTGAGCGCTGCTGCGTTGCTCTGCATCCCTGATAAATACACTTCTCCTTTTCAGTAACTGCACTGCTCCTCTTTGTCGTTTTCCCATCCCCTCTTGGCCCTTGCTTGTCTATTCAAAATCGTTAATTTCTTTACACATCTGTCCTGCTAAAAATACTATACGAACCTTTTAAAAAATTTGGGGAAAAACATGTAACAGTCGTATTCTTGTAGTTTTGTTTCATATGCGCAGTTTGGAATTTTTACAAATATAAATGACACTGTTTATATACCAACTGAGAGCATTTCCATTGCAGTCTAATAAATGAAAAAGTTTGGCAAAATTTGGCCAAAGAAATTTACATAAATGTACTCCATATTGTTAATGGGAATACTTGTGTAAAATTGCATATAATGTGGATTTTTTCATTCTGAAAATAATGATAATTCGCAGTCACATTACTTTTTTTTTTTTTGCTGAAATATTAAAGACAACTTGTATTAAGAATTGTAAAATTGAAAGGGTGTTTCTAGGAAAGTCTTTCTGCTCTACTTTTTCCAGTTTATTATAATCTGGCTTTTCTGGTTTAATACACTCAGAACTCCGGGTGTCTTATCAGGAAAAAACAATAAAAAAGAAACTCTGGGTGTCAGGAACCAGATGCAATATGAGCCGTTGGATGAAGCATGCATGTGATTCCGCAACCTGCAAGGTTGCTTCCTTTCGCTTGGCAAATTAATAGAGCGCCAGGCCATGATGCGATGCCTTCTGACGGCTGAGATTCTCCCAGTCCAATAACTCACGCGCAGATCTCTTGCGCCTTCTGACTCGCTAAATCTGGCACCACTTAATTATTTCTGTGTAAAGCCTGCAATCTACAGGATTATTTATGGGCCCTATTTCTTTTCTGGATTTGAACAAGAGGAATCAATAGTGCTTATTTTTTTATCCAAGACAGATTTCATGTAAACAAAAATAATAACAAAAAAAATATAAATTTATAATTTAAACAGTGCCAATAAAATAATGTAACATACTCTCATTAACACTAACATAGAAAGATTGCCAGTTTTTGTACCAGAGGTAGATTGATGACCCGCTACATTTAAGTGCATAAAGAAAAAAAAATTTCTAATGAAAATGATAAAGTTATATCCAATATATCCACAATCCATCCAATCAGCTCACATGACGGTGCTCTGGATCATTGCCCCTACAACGGGAGGCAAAGATTCTGAAATCTTATTTGAATATTAATCTAGGCATTAATTAGTTATTAGAGGCATGATATGTGACAAGTTGAATATAACTAAAATGCTTATGGTATGTAGGTGTGGAGATAATTATTGAACGGTAGTTTGGACTGTAGCGAGTAATGGATAGACAAAATACAACCCAAGTGCTCTCATAGCTGTACCATGTATTAGCCTCAGTGTCAGTATGTCCTAGTAAGTTTAGACTGGTTTTATATATTTAATTCATGGCTTTTTGTTTTTGTTCGGCTTATTTTGTTTAGAGCTGTGTTTGAGAGTTGGGTTTGGTGGTTTATAGGTTGCATATCTAGGTTCTCTAGCCATGTGTTTTTCCTCATTGGTGATTAGTGATTACTAAATAAATGTCACAAGTGTTATGGCATTCCGATTTAACACACACTTATGATGACTTTGACCGTTAGATTTAATTAAGCTATTCCAGCACCAATTCGGTCATATGATTAGTACCAAATTTGAATTTACTTTAACAATTTTGTTTTGACCTGATCCGTAACTAACCCATAATTAGGAGCTCCAATATTTTTTTTGTGATACTTGCACAAATAAGTGTGTGCAACACTTAGCGTAAGGGGAAAAAAAAGCAATATTTGAACCAATGGATTTGTTTTTTTGTTCCGTACTTTTGGTCTGAAGACTATTGTTTATTTTTTAAATTGAGAAAGAAATTTGAAATTAATTATAATAAATAAATAAGTCTGAAACACTAAAAAAAAATGTAGTTATACTGTTGAACACGTGATAGTTTAAGTTCGTAAACTATTGAGTTTTATTTTAGTGATACATCAAGTATCGTCAGTTCTCAAAAGTTAAAAACCGAATCACTTTATTTAACAATGAACATATATGCAAAAATTATCGCATATCTATAAATTGTATAATATAGTATATATAGATATCAAATCTTCATTGCATTTAAAATTTTATTCTTAACATTTACTAAGATTATTAAGATGTAAAATTATTAAAGTGATCTCTCTCCTTAATTTAATTGTTTATTTTAGAAACATTAGGTAGCAGCTATCAAGTTTTAATTTAATTGTTTGTTACCAAACGATCGTAAAGCCTATACTTAGCATGCTTCTTTGCACAAGTATTACTCAAGATATTGAGTGCGTAAACATATTTTTTGCTGATATTCTAGTGTCTGGATTCAATAATAAAAAAAAATCTGAAATAAACAAATAAAGCGAGGACAGTGATTTGATGGAAGTAGTCACAAGATGTATTTTCAAGTTAGTTGGTCATGAAGGTTCATTTTTTTATTTCACATCAGTCTAATAGCCAGACTATGTTCGATAAAAGGATAAAAAATAAGATAAATAATAACTCTTATCATAATTCTTAGAAAATAAGAATTATATTCACACCTTCTTACTCTTTTTTATATATTAAACTTAACCTTCAATGATTTTGTCAAAAACAAACCAAACTAACTATTCCACAGAATATAATTAAGCTTTTATTGGGAATTAATTTCTATTAATTGTCTATACAAATTTTAACCCCTTCTTCTTTCCAAATTTCTCAAGTTTAATTCGGCCTTATTATTACAATTACAATATGATCATTACACAAGGAAAAAAATATTACTAACATTAGTTCAAGGTGTCGGTAACAAAGTTTTTTCCCGGATGAATAATAGCAAGTGCACTTGCAAGGCAGTACAGACTGGATGGAGAAAGAAATTAAGTTGCTGGATCTTGTTGGTTATACCGTTATAGTTCCAAAAGAAAGTTGAACCTCTTTCCAGTTGCAAGAAGAGAAAACTTAAAAAGTAAAAAATCAAATGCAAGGGTAGTCTTCATGTGTGAGTGTGTTGTCACTCGGTCTTCCAAGCATGTTGAACTTATTAAACAATGTATAATGTGAGAATTGTTTATGTACTGAGAAGATCACACCGTATGTGCTTAGCATGTTATTAGTGCATAATTTAATGAGACACATCAAACCAATAATTATTTCAAATGCGTCAAAGCAATCAACAAAGCACCCCAAAGCCTCATGTGTTCAACTTGTAACATATTTACATTACGAGTATCTCCAGCAGAATCCTCTCTCATTAGACATTAGAATTTCTCGTAAATGATAGTTCAGAATTTGTAAAGTTCAATTAATTTTTCTCTAATTAATGTGTTTTGTCTACCTGGTTGTTCGTCAAGTCATCAACTCTTCATAATATATACTATTGTTTTCTTTCGTAGAATTGAAGAACCGAAAGATAAATGTCCTGTACGATGCACACTTTTTTAGGATATTGTGGCTCTTCTGTGGTTTTTGTTCTATGTCGAACTTTATAGAAGATCATCATTCTAAACTTATAACGAGAATTTATATCAGAACAATTTATTGAGGAAACAATGAAATTAGATATCAAAGATGTTTAACATGTCCAACAAAAACAATTTGACATTAAAGTAAAGACTAATGCTAGAGTCAAACGCGTTTGACACTTCAACCATCAAACTCATTGGATCTCAATTTTTGAGATTAGCACGGCCGATCCGAACCGCTCAATTTGTTCTCCGTACTAAAATATCCTTGGAGATCAATATATATATTATTTTGATTTTTTTACTATTTATTTTGGATTTTAGAAAATCTTCAATCAGATTAATTTTAGACCCTTCAATTTTAAAAAACATGAAATTTGGTCTGTAAGAATATTTCAATATCAAGATCATATTGAACGGTTCGAATCAGTAATTTGAAATTTCAATACTTGAGTCTAGCATCATGATTGATGTCAAATGCGTTTGATTCTAGCATTACTCTAAAGTAAATAGAAAATATCAGATCAAAATTTTAATAAGTATAAATCATAACGGTCTTTAAATTATCACACACCAATATTTTCGTCATTAAAATGTTAAAAGTATCATTTTAGGCATGATGGTTGAAAGATGTTTGTATAATTGAAAAGAGTTGCGAACGTAAAAAGCTCACTTGTTTTTTTTTAAAAAAATAAAGTATCATTTTAGTTTTAAAAGGTTTCCAATTAATACTAAATTGGTTTATCATTATCGGTAGTCAATATTTAATACAATCACATCAATAAACTTCTTTGTGAAAGGTACATAAAATATTAATTTTGATATAAGACATCAAATTAGATTAATTTGGCTACGTCTTACTAGGGTGAAAGATTGTTTTTGATACTATATTTATAGTAGTTGGTCCGCCAAAACGACTCTATATCAGATGAAACTACTATTCTCGAATGAATGTCAATGGTAGAAAAAATTATGGTAGGAAATAAATTAAAACTTTAAGAATTAATTGGTGATTTTAAAACACGGGGAAAAATAATTCTGTGAAAAATTACCAAACATTTATGCATTTTATTGTTTTATAATAATAATTATATATTTTCAAGAGAAGAAGGGTTATCAAAATCTCTTCTTAAAACATTAAATGGTTTTTAATAGTTTGTTTGCTTTATTCCTATTGTTTAAGAGCTTTGTTCGTAAAATAAATATTTAATAATGGAACTGGTTTTATATTTAAAATTTAGCTAATCTTCGTAGGCAAAAGATCTTGGAATTTTATTTCAAAAAATAAAAATAAAGTAACAAGAAATTTCTCCGGGTATTCAAGTTGGAATAATTTATAATCATTAATCAAATCCTCCAAATCAGGATTTTGACCCGTTACATAGATCAAAAATCACTTAGAAAAACAATAGATTTGGATGCAATTTGGTGGGCCGTGCCATTAGACCGTGTCAGTGTGACAGTGTTTCAGGGGCCTGGTTTTGGGAGTTCAGATCTGGTGCCGCGCGGCACACCGTGTAGCGCGGCATCGTAGCCGTCTGATCAAGATCCAATGGATAAGGGAGCCCCGTGCATGTAACCTAGATTGATAGGCCCGTAAAAAATGAACCGTCCGATCAAGATCAGACGGCTCGTACGCGCGCTACACGGTGTCCCGCGCTACACGGGATTCGGGTCCTGCCTTTTGGATTACAATTAAAGCCAGATCTTGTATACTCTGCCTATTGAGCTAACTGAAAATTTCTTGTTTGAAAGTTGAAACAACTTCTTATACCAATTTATTATGGATCAACACATTAATTTCTTCTCATTAAAATCTAAGTTTATCTAAATATTGTTTTTGCACATATTGGTGCAACAAAATAATTAATGAAAAAAGGACAGCAGAACTTTTATGTCACACACCATACTCATAAGGGAGTAAAAACAAACAAAGCAGAGAGATTCTGAAATTTTGGAACAGAGTGCAAGGTTAGGCCTGACCAGGCTAGGCATCTCCTTTGTGCAGTTCCTTAATTTCATATTTGACCTCTTCTGACCAAATTCAAACCTTTTCACTGCCGAATTATGTGGGTTTCTGGAATCTAGATTTGGTTTCTTCTGCCATCATATTTTTGCTCGGTACTTTGAATTTGCCTTGTTGCTAACTTACTAATATGAAATATTTGTCAAGAAATATAATCTGATCCGTTGGATTTAGACTGAGCGAATTAGATTGAAATGCTATTCCCTTGTTTTTATCCATAAAAATACAATATATGGTCATATGGATACTATTTCCATCCATACTCATAGGATGCTTTTTAAGTCTATTGGTTTGTGATGGTTGAGCTTGAAAATTCTTGACGCATTTGTTTTTATATACAATAAAGCTGATTTTGCGCAATCAAAACATATATTAATCGACAGAATTAGATCCGACTCCGAACACTATTCGCGAACAGTTCTTCGCACAGTAACTGGATCTGTACCGTTCATTTCGTCTCCCTAGCCTTCCGCTTTCGATCAAGTTGTTGCCTTCCGTCCGATCTACTTCTTCTGGAGAGTCCTTTCTTGGTCGCCTCAATTTGCTTCATCCCATTCATTCTCTCTCCTTCTGTCTCCAAGATGCCATCGCCCATGTGGGCTGTGTACGGCCGTTCTTCGGAGCGTGGTCGTGGTCCGTGCGCCGATCTCTCTGTGCCGTGTCTCCTTCTACTGTGCTCTTCACTTGCGGTCTACTAACTGCGCTAGGTCTTAAGCACCGCCGATCTGAGGTATGCGGCTATCCTACTGCTTTTTGGTGGTCTCCGTCTATTCCTTTTTATTGCATCCCTCTTCTATTCTCCAACCATTCAGTATTTCGCAATATGCGCCTCTCTAATATATTCTCTTGCCTTCTTCTTTGTCTTTTTTCTGAGATTGCTTTGCTTTGGTAAAATGCTGTGTTTTCTTTTTCATTTTGCTTTTCTTCTTCGTACTATTATTGTTTTTTTTTACCAGTTTGTTTTCGTTAATTGAAGAAAGGTTCTCGAGATTTACGGTGGCAACGATTAAGATTCTTAATTTTGTTTCTTCTGCCATTGAAGACGTCAAAAAGCTTAGGAAGGCATTCCAAGGTATTATTCTCTCTTCCTCTCATGTCTTTCATTTTTTTTTTCTGAGCAGGTTACGAGGGAAAAATAAAAATCATGAATATGAAAATTGTATGTCATTTTCTAAAAACATACTTGCCATTTTGTATATCGAAGTTGTTCTTTTGGATGACTCTTATGATTTTGTGAGTAAAGACGTTTATTCAATTAGATGGTTTGTTGATTTGATCAACAAACATTTTAGAAATTTGAAAAGCAATTACTGTTGGAAATAATTTGTATAGGATGGGGGTCGATGAGAAGGCCGTGGTAGCCGTATCAGCACACAGAGATGCAGTACAAAGGAAACAAATTTAGATTGCATATGAAGAACAATACAGAGAGCAGCTCTTAAAGAGGATTAAATCAGAAATCTCATGAAATTTTGAGGTTTGTTACATATTTTAATCCTATCTAAAATGCTGAGGTTTTTGTGCTATGCTCATGTCATTGATTTTTTTTTCTCTATTTTGTAGCCTTCAGGAGTGTTGTCTCGCGGATTGGTGTTGTGGATTCTTCTTTGTTGTTGTATGTGCTACTAGATCTTTGTTTGATTCTGCTTGGTTTTGCCCAGGCGACTATTTAGTTTCTTCTGAATTTGGTGAGTGTTCTCTGTCATTCTGATTATTGGTTGATACCATCCTTGATTGAGGATTTTAGGTACATCATTATAATTAATGTACAGTTATTAAGGATCTGATCGTGCTTCTTCTCCATTTGCCTTATATTCTTTCATTTAGAACCATTTGTGGTTGCCTTGAATAGAACCTACAGTTAAACCTTTTTTATGTTCAAACTGTTCTTCAACAATCACATTGTAAGTATTGCATGGGTACATAAATTATGGCCAAATTGAGAATATTTTGAAATACTTTTGTTAGGTGTAAATGTAATGTTAATCCGGACACAATCCAAAGTAATTATGTATGAACTATTGTACTGATTAAACTCTTAATTAATGCTCATGGTCATAAGGAGGATGAGCTATTTTGATGTTCTTCTTTTCTGCTTTAATATATGAAACTAAGACATGAAGCGTTCTGCTTTCATATCTGAAACTAAGACATGAAGCGTTCTCTTTAATTTAGGTGACGTGGTATTTCAAATACTGATGTTCATATGAATGATAAGTCGGGTGCGCAATCTTCCTTTGTTGAGTCAGAGAAGCCTGCACAAAACAGGTCTTTTACATGCAATTCAGGTCCTCTAATTCAGTTATACATAATAGTGCATTCAAGTTACACCGTTATAATAATAATTCACTTCTATATCATATTTCTTAGGAATTGGTTTCACTGTAGAAAAGGGCAGCAATTGTACTGGCTCCATTCATTTGGAATACAAGTATTCAGGCACCTTGGTTGTTATCGAGCAAAAGATTAAAGGAAGATGATCCTTAAAAAAATATTAACTTATTATCGAGCAAAGGAGTAAAAGAATATAGTCAGCGTAAAATTTTGTTTTTACCATAATTTTTTTTAAACAATCGAGGGATTGGTGTAGCTCATTATGGTGGGGAAAATTGCATTTTTTTTCTACTAGGGTTTCATGTCATTTCTTGCAATGTCAATAGTTAGTAGTTGCCACATTTTTTTATTATCAGTCCATTGTTGGCTTATCCACTTTCCTCCCTTTCTCTTTTTTTATTGCATGATCATGATTTAGGGTTATCTGATTATGACAGTTTCTGTCTTATTAAAATTAGAAATCATGTTTAGGATTCCTGCCATATCTATATTTTTTATGCAGTTTGTGTGCCTTTTTTTGTTCCCTCTCCTTTTTTTATTAAGCCGTAGATAAAGATAAATAGTTTCATATTTATTGGGGCGTGCTATTGATGCATTGTACCAATAACAGATCTGTTTTTGTTTTAAACCTTATATATGTGATATAAAGTCCTACCTATTTGTTTGTTAGTCTTATTCGATTAAACCGCTATTTACAAAGGATGATAATGTGCTTAGAAAAGAGAATGTGTTAGTTTGGTGTATGAAAAACTCTCAATAGAGATAATCTGAAAGTACAGTCTCCAATTCCATACCATCGATGGATGTCTTGATTCAGGTAATCTACAGTAATACCTCATTACTGGTCTTTTCTGAGCCAATTTCGTGCTTAACCTTGCAGAAACATGCGCTACAAGAGAATAGATTGACGATCTTTCAAGCATGTACTGAGTTGCTCATATAGGTACACAATGAAGCCAGAAAATAGATCATTTTTTTTTTTTTGAAAAACACCACTTTGATTGTAACTTATTATATAGTACTATTATCCTTTGTGTGTATAACAATATAAGTTCAGCATTGGGTGTCCAATATTAATATGGTTAGCCAAAAAAAAAAAAAACTGTAGTTATAATCGTTTAAAGAATATTAGAATTATCATCTCTCTTTTACTGGTATTGTTTTTTTTTATGAAAAAAATATTATCTATAATTCTAAATTTTCATTTCTCATTTTTTACAACATCACTTTCCAATGTTGTTGTCATGGATATGCATATTGGTATTGGTACCTAATTATTGTTATTATTTTTCTGCTTTTCTAAATCCTCAATATCAGTTTTCTTACTTTGTTTTGTCTTCAAAATGCCTTTGTAAAATGTCAGACTCTCTTCCTTTCTCAACCACACTGAGGATGGAATTCAAACAAAGGCTATTAACAGGTCTAGAGAATATCTGGAACTCTGTACATATCTTGAATTCAGGTACTGTCATATGATTTAGTTGTTAACAACTTGATATCGCTGGTATAGCAAATTGGACATTCATAATAAAATCAAGCTCATTGTATTCCTTTGTCCTGGTATATGGCAATTTAGTTCTACCAATTTCTTAGAAGTAAGTTCAGGATAATCCAAAGTTACATTTTTACCTTCCATTTTATTGCTGATTGATGACATCCAAAAGTTGGAAAATATCAAGTTAGGATGGATTTTTCCCATGTTACTCACTTGAGCAATTTTTTGATTTGAAGTGATATTTCTGAATTTTATAATCATGCTAATTCCTTACCCGGCCTTTATAGTTAGGCTGACCTAAACGGTTAGTTTAATTGAGATTTTAATTCAACAATGACATGTACATCCTATTGTAATAATTTCGATTTTTATTATGATTGCATTTACTTTTCTCATTAATAATACCATGCGTTTCATTAGCCTCGCAAACTTACAATTCATAAACGTGTAAGTCTTCAAAATAGCAAGAACCATGAGTAGAGGTTGCTTAGCCTTTGTTTGGATGGGGTTGGAAGAAGGAAGAAGGAAGAAGGCAAAAAAAAAAAAAATTATAAACAATCCAAATTCTTCACAAAGTTACACACTTCCCAATACTTCTTCCCACTTCTTCCCTTCTTTCCTTCTTCCCACACCTATCCAAACGCACCCTTAGAGCACAATTGACATGAAAAAGCTTTTGATATTTATAATGTTTCAATATTTTTCATCTTATTTTTATTTTTTTTATAATTTATCATATTTAATTATGGTTTGTAGATGTAATAAAGTAAACTATAAAATAAAACTACTATAATAGTAAAATTTTTTTAAAAAAAAAAGATGAGAGAAAAAAATAGGTCGCGCAACGCGCGACGAACCCACTAGTACAATAAGAATTGCTGGCCATGGGTTGTTTCAGATATTTGCGCTGAAAATTGTGTTACTGATGGACGTGGAAATACTTTTTCGTCAGTTCTAGCGGTAAAATATCTGGGTTATGCTTCGAAATCCTTCTAAGTTTTTATGTTTAAACGGAAAGTCCTGGGTATACTTCAATAGGCAGCCATCTCTACGAACTTCTACTATATATTTTTTTTCAACAATTAAATTAGAGGCAATTTGATTTATGTCACTATAAAAATTTAATAAAATTCTAAATATGTCATTACAAAATGTCTAATTAGTTTTATGCCACTACAAACTAATAATACTTAGTTTTATACCATCCATCGATTGAAAAGACCATTATACCCTTTTAAATATACAAAAAGCAAACTCTATTATAATTATTGACCTGATATTAAAACCGGGAATTGTTTTTCATCATGACATAAATTTTATCATTCCATCATTCCCAAATCTTCATTAATTATCGAACATATATTCATTAATAAGAAAGTCTAGGGGATGATTCCAATGTACTCCCCTCTTTTTTTTTTAGAATACAATTAATCCAATGTACTCCTTTTTTTCTTCACTGCTTTTTCTTTTTTAATTAAGTTTCGTTTTCAAATATTAATAGAAAATTTTTGAAAAAATAACTAACTGCTATGGTTAATGTTACGAACTGTTCTAGATAATAACTAAATGTTCTGAAAAAATCACTAATTATTCTGGTTAATGTTATCAACTGTTCTGAAAAAATAACTAAATGTTCTAGTTTTTTACTAGCTGTTTTGAAGAATAACTAACTGTTTTTGGAAAAAAAATGTTAACTAAAACGGTTACCTAAATTCAGAGGATGGTCGAAAAAAATAGAAGGTAAGCGTGAGATGACGAGGATGATGGGATGAAGGGAGGAGCTTCATTAATGACATTCTAAAAAAATTTCCATCATCGCCATCATCCTCTTTCCTTTTTTGGAATGTAATTAATCTAACTATCGGAGGATGAGGATGATGAATTTAGAGGATGATTCTTATCAGCCCCGATTAAAATCCATTACAGTATCGCATTATAAAAATTCAATTTTCTATCACTCTCTTTTAAATATGTCAAAATACTAACTCAAAAGCATTTCTTAATTTTGTTTTGTACGGCGAAAGTGCTTAAATTGAATTAGTAGCAAAAACTGCATTTTCCAGATCGAACAACCATACCAGTATAGGTTTGACAATATACTGAACTGGTTCTGAGTGAGTGCAATTGCAAAGCCACCAGGGTCGTGCGTGGCAGCAAAGAGAGGCAACAGAAATCGAGCTCGCACAGGATGCACCCTGCTTCGTGCAGAGGCCATGCTCGAGTTGAATCCAGGGGGTTGTCAAGAGGTGGCACAAAGTCGTGACAAAATTCGGATGGTGTGTGGCACAGCGAACCAGCACCTAGAAGCAAGCAAACGTCAGATATGGTTCAAATCTTGAGAGAGAAAAGGGCATTAGGAGAGAGAGAGAGACATCCGATGGAAGAGATGGTTTGGAAAGGGGTATTCTTGGTATTTTAAAATAATCTGACATAAATTGAATTGAATGGCATATCTAAAATTTATGCTATTTTCATTACAAAATAATGGATCAAATATATGCAACTTTGTGATGGCATAGATGGAATTAGTTATTCTGTAGTGGCATTTTTAACACAAAAACCTATGACTTTTATTTTGCAACAAATATTCAATATAATTGTCCTGGATCATTTGATTGTACTATAATTGTTAGTACTACATTATTTTATTTTATTTTATTAAGAAAGCTTATTTTTAGAGGATAAACATTTGAGTTAAAAATTTCTTATTTGTTAATGTGTTCATTAAATTGAATTGCTTAATCTATATACATATTAAAGTTTTGTACAAGAAGGAATTTTAATTCAAAAGTTTTACTATTATGTAGATTTTAAGAAAAGTGTCAACTTTTAGCATACTAAAAGTTAACGTTCATCAAGTCATTCAATAGGTTTTTTTTTTCAACTTTCTGTAAAATATTTTTGTTTCTAGTGTTAAAGTAGGCCAATATATCATTTTTGTTACTGTATCTACTAAATATTTGTGTTCGAGGACTACAGTACTTGACTGTTTCTTATGAGAGATCGCTTTAAATTTTAACCAAACATTAATTTTAATGATAGATTTGAGTCACGGAATTTCGCGAGAGATGCAAGAAACGATAAGGTTAGTTTGCATTAAAACAATCTTATATATTGGAAAATGCTTCACCGTTCCAATAATACTTCCCGATTAAAAATTTTCGACGTGGATGGTTTCACTGTTCCGTCTCATCTAAGAAGGGAGTAATGACATAATTAGCATTGTACAAATATTTCTGTGGACCATATTGCAAAATAAAAAAATATCGAATAAACCGAAGTAATCCTGTAGTTAACCACAAGTTCGCGGGGAATTCACCTGAAAGAGCAAATTATGACAGTAGCGGGCCGTTTAAACCTCTAATAATGCTTTTCAGCCGAAAAATAGGAAAATAGTATTAAATTAATATAATATATTAAAAATAATATCAATATAATAAGATTAATATAAATAGTATCACGAGATCGGAATCCTGGATTCCGAACGCAAGATCGGAATCCAGGATTCCGATCTAAGCTTTGATCGGATTCTCGGATTCCGATCTAAGCTTAGATCGGAATCCTAGATTCCGACTGGGGCTGTAACACGAATTTTTGTCGTTTTTAAGGATTTTCTTGTACTTCTATTATAAACATTAATTAAATATATAAAATTTTTATATTAAGTTAATATATTATAAATATTAGTTTGTCTAGAACTGGATTTTTGATATTTTGAATAATATTAATATAATATAATTCTATATTATGAATAATATTTTAATATTAAAAGTTTTGATATTAATTTAATATGGATGGTTTTATTTTTAATATTAAAAGTTTTGATATTAATTTAATATGGATGGTTTTATTTTTAATATTAAAAGTTTTCAATTATGTAAAAATTTATTTATGGCAATAATTATAATATTAACTTATAATTAAATATTAGATTTATTTCATTTAATTCATAATATAAAAATACAGGAATTATAAGTGTCGTCGGCAAATATACCATCCCAGCCATCGGTAAATACAAAGTGAACATATACTGTAAATAAGGTGAATATATAGACAATCTAAGTGAACACTTACAAATAAATAATTGTTGTCATCAACTTATTTTCATTGAACTTATTTGTTTGTATGTGTTCACTTTGTTTTATGTATATGTTCACTTTATATTTAGCGATTATAGGGATGATAATTTCCTATAAAAATACACACCATTAGAAGAAGAATTGAATTTTGTAATCATAATATAAATTAGCACACTAAAATAAAAGAAAGAGAAAAATACATGAAAATCATAATATAATTTAGCACACTAAAATAATAAAAAAGGAAAAATGTACATAAAAAACCATAATATAAATGAACACACTGAATTTAGTTTGGTACTTAAAAACAAAGTAATAAATACTTAGAGATCTTGATTATCTACATGTTGCAGAATTTCATCCCACCAGGGTTGATCTTCTTCCGCATTCATTTCTTGTTGATTACTGGCACCATGGTTGTCGGCGAATTGAGCGGCCTCGTTCCAGAAAGCGGCATCAGGTTGTTGTTCATTACTGGCACCGTGGTTTTCAGCGAGTTGAGCTGCTTCGTTCCAAAAAGCCTCATCCTGTTCTTGTTGATTATTCGCAGCCGGGTTGTCCGCGAATTGAGCGGCTTCGTTCCAGAAAGCTGCCTCGGCTTCTTGTTGCTCAATCTCAGCCATTCTAGCTACTGCAATTTTGCGTTGCTCATCTCTCTTCTTGATCTTTATTAGGCTCTCCTTAATTTTTTTTCCAATTTTTTCTTGTTGCAACCTCCGGCTCTCTTCGGCCGCCTTTTCTTCCATTCTTCTCCTTTCGAACCATTGTTCTTTCACTCTGAATCTCTTTAGAATTTCATCCCTCTCTTCTTGTTTTTTGTGTTCATCGTAGTGGTCACGCAAAATGGTATCTTTGAAATTGAAAACCTGACCACACTTTGTACAGCTCACTGTGTGGTCTCCACGAAAATCGTATATGCTTTCGTAAACAATCATGGGTGTAGGATCTGGTTTACACGGTTTAAATTTACATTTTATTTTTCCTGATTTTTTCAGATTTTTTAAATATTTTTTCAATATTTTTTCTATTTTTTAATTTAATTAACTAAATTAAAAACTAATAAACTAAATAAATAAAAATAAATAAACTTACCTTTGCGTCGTCCAGAGAGAGAGCGAGCGAGATCGAGCGAAGAGAGAAGGCGAGATCGGAACCCCTTATAAAAGCGAAAGTTTAGATCGGAATCCTGGATTCCGATCTAAGCTTGGATCGGAATCCCAGAATCCGATCAAAGCTTAGATTGGAATCCAGGATTCCGATCTTACGTTCGGAATCCAGGATTCCGATCTCGTGATACTATTTATATTAAACTTATTATATTGATATTAATTTTAATGGATTATATTATTTTAGTATTATTTTTTAAAATTTCGGGCTTTTCAGTAGCATCTTTCAATTCTTCAATAGTTTTGGTATGTACAAGCCCAATATAATAACCAATTCTTTATCTGGCCCAGTAAAGCGCCGAATTTGTGAATCTTAAAACTAACAAAGATACGGTCATTCGGAGTCAGAGATGACAACTACGAAGAGGAACGCTTGTTTGCAAATTGCGACTAGCATGGCTCCACGATTCAGGTAAAAGTTAAAGTTCTAGTTTTTTTTTTCTTTCCATATTTTTTGAGTAACCTTCAGCAGCAGCTTGGTAAGTTATTCATGCTAAAAGGATGAAGATAATATTTAATGATGCTTGGTAATTTTTTTTTTTGGAATTTAAAAAGATGGGCTCAATGCATTCAGAAAATGACGTTACAATTATCAATATAAAATTTCGAAAACTACAATTATAGATAGGTTTGAATTAAAAAAAAATCAAATTATACATACATAAGAGTATGACGAGAAATAATACATGTTTTTATTTGTCGAGTGATTGTAACGTCTTAATTATCATAATCTGACCGTTCATGTTATATTGTTAAATGATAACCAATTTGTATCTTTTGACAAGTATAGGTGTACGTCATATAATACTATATAGAAGTAAACTTATTTTATAGTTATCTAAATTTAGAATACTCTCAACTGACAATTGGATTTTAAAAACTGTTATCCCTAGGGCCGTTTGGATCGCTTAGTAATATCACGAGAAATTGTAGTTCTAATTATTAAACAGAATGAAGTATTGCTATCCTATTCAGATGCTAAAAGAAAAGAATAAATTTTCAAAGTGAAGAAATTAATGACTCATGCTTTAATTTTACTGGTCTAAAATGTCCTCATATGTGGAGAAATAAATAAACAAAATAATGTTAGATAATAGAAATATATTGTTTATATCTACCAACAATACAAATAGATATGATATTTAATTTGTTTCTTTATTAGATGGAAACCAAAATATGATTTGTATCTTCGTCTGACGATTGATATCCAACCACAGATCAAATCGATCGAACGACCGAAACATCTATTTACATGCTATATCTAGCATGTAACACTTCCTTCATGTGTGCTTTTATAATAGTAGAGACAGAGGAAGGTTCCGCTACCAATATTTTGGTTGCCCCAAATGCCAACATCTTACTATTTAGTTAATTTCTAAAATTTGAAAATTCAAATGTTACATTCAAGCCGTTGATCCTATTTAATTTAATGAGCGATGTGTTTTAATATAAGTTTTGTAAATTTTAGAGTTTATTTGATACTTGATCAAAGGATAAAACATGAACGTATTAGAACAAATCTATCATAGTTAAAAAGGTTCGTTTGTTTTTCTATCTATTGATCGAGTATTAAATAAATTTCAAAATTTACAAAATTTATATGAAAAATGCATCGCTCGTTAAAGTAATTTCAACTCTATAATCTACATTTAAACTCATTATACTTCCTATAATATGTTTCATACCTTTTTTATTTAGAAAGATTGGATTATACACGGTAATTACGCATATATATTGCAAATAATGCAATTATGAGTATCATTTGAGAATTTTTATCATTTTTGGAGTTATTCTAAGTCATTTCAACACAATAATCTATATTTAAACTCATTATACCGTTTAGAATATGATTCATATCTGGTTTATTAAAAAAGATTGTATTATACATGGTAATGACAAATATATGGTGCAAATAATGCAAGTCTGAGTTTCATTTGAGCATTTTGATCATTTCTGGAGTCATTCTAAGTCATTCCATCACACTATTCTACATTTAAACTCATTAGACAGTCAAGAATATGATTAATATCTTGTTTATTAAAAAAGATTTGATTATAAATGGTACTTACGCAAATAAAGTGCAGTATATTACAATTCTGAGTATCATTTGAGCATTTTGATCATTTCTAGACTCATTCTAAGTCATTTCATCACAGTAATCAACATTTAAACTCATTATACTATCTAGATTATGATTCATTCGTTATTTATTCAAAAATATTGGATTGTACATAGAAATGACACATATAATATGCAAAGAACGCAATTTGTGTATCATTTGAGCATTTCGATCGTTTCTTTATTCATTCTAAGTCATTTCACTGCAGTAATCCACCTTTAAATTCATTATACAGATTGAAATATGATTCATATCATATTTATTCAAAAATATTAGATTATACATGGCAATGAATCATATAAATTGCAAACAATGCAATTCTGGGTATCATTTGAGCATTTCAATCATTTCTGGACTAATTCTAAAATATTTCATCACAATAATCTACATTTAAACTCATTATACTGTCTTGAATATGATTCATATCTGGTTTATTCAAATAGAATTGGACTATACATGGTAATGACGTGTATATAGTGCAAATAATGCAAGTTTGAGTATCATTTGGGCATTTTAATCGTTTCTGGAGTCATTCGAAGTCATTTAATCACACTAATCTACATTTAAACTCATTAGACAGTCATGAATATGATTCACATCATATTTATTTAAAAAGTTAGGATTATACATGGTAATAAGTCATATAAAATGCAAATAATGCAATTCTGAGTATCATTTGAGCATTTTGATCGTTTCTGGGCTCATTCTAAGTCATTTCAACACAATAATCTACATTTAAACTCATTATACTGTTTAGAATATGAATCATATCTTGTGTATTAAAAATGATTGTATTGTACATGGTAATGGCGCATATATGGTGCAAATAATGTAAGTTTGACTGTTTGAGTATCATTTGGGCATTTTTATCGTTTCTGGAGTCATTCTAAGTAATTTCATCACACTAATCTACATTTAAACTCATACGACAGTCATGAATATGATTCATATCATATTTATTTAAAAAGTTTGGATTATACATGGTAATAAGTCATAAAAAATGCAAATAATGCAATTCTGAGTATCATTTGAGCATTTCAATCATTTTTGGGCTCATTCTAAGTCATTTCATCATAATAATCTATATTTAAACTCATTATGCTATCTAGATTGCGATTCATACGTTATTTATTCAAAAAGATTGGATTAATCATGGAAATGACGCATATAAAATGCAAAGAATGCAATTTTGTGTATCATTTGTGCATTTCGATCTGTATTCATTCTAAGTCATTTCAATGCAATAATCCTCCTTTAAATTCATTATACAGTATGAAATATGATTCACATCATATATATTAAAAAATATTGGATTATAAATGGTAATTACGCAAATTAAGTGCAAATATTGCAATTTCAAGTATCATTTGAGCATTTCGATAATTTCTGGAATCATTCTAAGTCATTCATCGCAATAATCTACATTTAAACTCATTATACTATCTAGATTATGATTCATATGTTATTTATTCAAAATGATTGGATTATAAATGGAAATGACGCATATAAAATTCACAGAATGCAGTTTTTTTGCATCATTTGAGCATTTGGATCATTTCTGTATTCATTCTAAGATATTTCAGAGCAATAATCCACCTTTAAATTCATTACACAGTATGAAATATGATTCATATCATATTTATTCAAAAAGATTGGATTATACATGGTAATGACTCATATAAAGTGCAAATAATATAATTCTGAGTTTCATTTAAGCATTTCGATCATTTATGGACTAATTCTAAGTAATTTCATCACAATAATCTACATTTAAACTCATTGTACTGTCTTGAATATGATTCATATCTGGTTTATTCAAATAGATTGGATTATACATGGTAATTACGCAAATAAAATGCAAATAATGCAATTCTGAGTATCATGTGAGCATTTCATTCATTTCTGGAGTTCTTGCAAAGTCATTTCAACTCTATAACCTAAATTTGAACTCATTATACTTCCTATAATATGATTCATAGCTTGTTTATTTAAAAAGTTTGGATTATACATGGTAATTACGTTTATAAATTGCAAATAATGCAATTCTGAGTATCATTTGAGGATTTTATATCGTTTGTGGAGTTATTCTAAGTCATTTCAACACAATAATCAAAATTTAAACTCATTATACTGTTTAGAATATGATTCATATCTTGTTTATTCAAAAAGATTGTATTATACAAGATAATGACTCATATATGGTGCACATATTGCAAGTCTGAGTATCATTAGAGCATTTTGATCATTTCTGGAGTCATTCTAAGTCATTTCATCACACTAATCTACATTTAAACTTTATTATAATGTCATGAATATGATTCATGAATACAATTCTACATATTATTTGTGCATTTCTATCAATTTTGGCTTATTCTAAGTCATTTCGTCACACTAATATACATTTAAACTCATTATACTATCTAGATTATAATTCATATGTTGTTTATTCCAAAAGATTTTATTGTACACGGTAATGACCCATATAAATTGAAAAAAAGCAATTATGCGTATCATTTGAGCATTTCGATCGTTTCTGTATTCATTCTAAGTTATTTCATTGCAATAATCCATATTTTAAATTTTCATTATACAGTCTGAAATATGATTCATATCTTGTTTATTCAAAATGATTGGATTATACACGGTAATGACTCATATAAATGCAAATAATGCAATTCTGAGTATCATTTGAGTATTTTGATCGTTTCTGTATTCATTTTAATTCATTTCCACTCATTAATCTACATTTAAACTCATTATACTTTCTTGAATATGATTCATATCTTTTTTATTCAAAAAGATTTGATTATACTTGGTACTGACTCATATAAAGTGCAAATAATGCAATTCTAAGTATCGTATGTGCATTTCACTCGTTTCTGGACTCGTTCTAAATTCATTCCGACTCTATAATCTACATTTATTCTCATTGTACTTCCTATAATATGATTCATAGCTTCTTAATTCAAAATGATTGGATTATACATGGTAATTACATATATAAATTGCAAATAATGTAATTCTAAGTATCATTTGAGCATTTTGATCGTTTCTGGAGTTATTCTAAGACATTTCAACATAATAATACACATTAAACTCATTATAATGTTTGAAATATGATTCATATCTTTTTTATTCAAAAAGATTGTATTATACAAGGCAATGACACATATATGGCTCAAATAATGGAAGTCTGAGTATCATTTGAGCATTTTGATTATTTCTGGAGTCATTCTAAGTCATTTAATCACAATAATCTACATTTAAAGTCATTATAATGTCATGAATATGATTAATAACAGATTTATTTAAAAATATTGGATTATACATGGTAATAAGTCATATATAATGCAAATAATGCAATTCTGAGTATCATTTGAGCATTTCAATCATTTTTGGGCTCATTCTAAGTCATTTCATCATAATAATCTACATTTAAACTCATTATGCTATCTAGATTGCGATTCATACGTTATTTATTCAAAAAGATTGGATTATTCATGGAAATGACGCATATAAAATGCAAAGAATGCAATTTTGTGTATCATTTGTACATTTCGATCGTTTCTGTATTCATTCTAAGTCATTTCAATGCAATAATCCTCCGTTAAATTCATTATACAGTATGAAATATGATTCATATCATATATATTTAAAAAAATTGGATTATAAATGGTAATTACGCAAATTAAGTGCAAATATTGCAATTTCAAGTATCATTTGAGCATTTCGATAATTTCTGGACGCATTCTAAGAAATTGCATCGCAATAATCTACATTTAAACTCATTATACTATCTAGATTTTGATTCATATATTATTTATTCAAAAAGATTGGATTATACATGGAAATGACGCATATAAAATTCACAGAATGAAATTTTGTGCATCATTTTAGCATTTTGATCGTTTCTGTATTCATTCTAAGATATTTCAGAGCAATCATCCATCTTTAAATTCATTACACAGTATGAAATATGATTCATATCATATTTATTTAAAGAGATTGGATTATACATGGTAATGACTCATATAAAGTGAAAATAATATAATTCTGAGTTTATTTAAGCATTTCGATCATTTCTGGACTAATTCTAAGTCATTTCATCACAATAATCTACATTTAAACTCATTATACTGTCTTGAATATGTTTCATATCTGGTTTATTCAAATAGATTGGATTATACATGGTAATTATGCAAATAAAATGCAAATAATGCAATTCTGAGTATCATGTGAGCATTTCATTCATTTCTGGAGTTCTTGCAAAGTCATTTCAACTCTATAACCTAAATTTGAACTCGTTATACTTCCTATAATATGATTAATAGCTTGTTTATTCAAAAATATTGAATTATACATGGTAATTACGCATATAAAATGCAAATAATGCAATTCTGAGTATCATTTGAAGATTTTATATCATTTGTGGAGTTATTCTAAGTCATTTCAACACAATAATCAAAATTTAAACTCATTATACTGTTTAGAATATGATTCATATCTTGTTTATTCAAAAAGATTGTATTATACAAGGTAATGACTCATACATGGTGCACATATTGCAAGTCTGAGTATCATTAGAGCATTTTGACCTTTTCTGGAGTCATTCTAAGTCATTTCATCACACAAATCTACATTTAAACTCATTATACTGTCATGAATAAGATTTATATCCTATTTATTTAAAAAGATTGGATTATACATGGTAATAACTCATATTAAATGTAAATAATGCAATTCTGAGTATCATTTGTGCAGTTCGATCCTTTTTGGTCTCATTCTAAGTCATTTCATCATAATAATATAAATGGTAATGAAGCATATAAATTGCAAATAATGCAATTATCATTATTATTTGAGCATTTCGATTGTTTCTGTATTCATTCTAAGTCATTTCATCAAAATAATCCACATTTAAATTAATTTTAAAGTTTGTAATACGATTCATATCTTGTTTATTTAAAAAGATTGGATTATGCACAGTAACGATTCATATAAAGTGCAAATAATGCTATTCTGAGTAACATTTGAGCATTTTGATCGTTTCTGTATTCATTCTAATTCATTTCCACGCATTAATCCACATTTAAACTCATTATACTTTCTTGAATACGATTCATATCTTTTTTATTCAAAAATATTGGATTATACATGGTAATGACACATATAAAGTGCAAATAATGCAATTCTGAGTATCATGTGAGCATTTCACACGTTTCTGGACTATATCTAAAGTCATTTCAACTCTATAATCTACATTTAAACTCATTGTAATTCCTATAATATAATTCATAGCTTCTTTATTCAAAAATATTGGATTATACGGTAATTACGTATATAAAAATTGCAAATAATTCTTTTCTGAGTATCATTTGAGCATTTTGATCGTTTCTGGAGTTATTATAAGTCATTTCAACATAATAATCTAAATTTATATTAATTATACTGTTTAGAATATGAGTCATATCTTGTTTATTCAAAAAGATTGTATTATGCATTGTATTATACTGTTTAGAATATGACGCATATATGGTGCAAATAATGCAAGTCTGAGTATCATTTGAGCATTTTGATCGTTTCGGGAGTCATTCTAAGTCATTGAATCACACTAATCAATATTTAAACTCATTAGACAGTCATGAATATGATTCATTTCATATTTATTTTAAAATATTGGATTATAGATGGTAATAACTCATATAAATTACAAATAATGCAATCCTGAGTATCATTTGAGGATTCCATCATTTCTGTATTTATTCTAATTCATTTCAACGCAATAATCCACATTTAAACTCATTATACAGTATGAAATATGATTCATATCTTATTTATTCAAAAAGATTGGATTATACATGGCAATGACTCATATAAAGTTCAAATAATGCAATCCTGAGTGTGATTTGAGCATTTCGATCATTTCTGGACTCATTCAAAGTTATTTTCATCACAATAATCTATAGTTAAACTCATTATACTTTTTTGAAAATGATTAATATCTGGTTTAATAAAAAAGATTGGATTATACATGGTACTGACACATATAAAGTGCAAATATTGCAATTCTGAGTATCAGGTGAACATTACACTCGTTTCTGGACTCGATCTAAAGTAATTTCAACTCTATAATCTATATTTAAACTCATTGTACTTCCTATAATATGATTCATAGCTTCTTTATTCAAAAAGATTGGATTATACTTGGTAATTACGTATATAAATTGCAAATAATGCAATTATGAGTATATCATTTGAGCATTTTGATCATTTCTGGAGTTATTCTAAGTCATTTTAACACAATAATCTACATTGAAACTCATTATACTGTTTAGAATATGAATCATATCTTGTTTATTCATAAAGATTGTACTATACATGGTAATGACGCATATATGGTGCAAATAATGCAAGTCTGAGTATCATTTGAGCATTTTGTTCGTTTCAGCAGTAATTCTAAGTCATTTCATCACACTAATCAACATTTAAACTCATTAGACAGTCATGAATATGATTCAAATCACATTTATTTAAAAATATTGGATTATAAATGGTAATAACTCCTATAAAATGAAAATAATGCAATTTTGAGTTTCATTTAAGTATTTTGATAATTTCTGGACGAATTCTAAGTCATTTCATTACAAAAATCTACATTCAAACGCATTATGCTGTCTTGAATATGATTCATATCTGGTTTATGCATTTAGATTGGATTATACATGGTAATTACGCAAATAAAATGCAAATAATGCAATTCTGAGTATCATGTGAGCATTTCATTCATTTCTGGAGTTCTTGCAAAGTCATTTCAACTCTATAACCTAAATTTAAACTCATTATACTTCCAATAATATGATTCATAGCTTGTTTATTAAAAAAGATTGGATTATACATGGTAATTATGCATATAAATTGCAAATAATGCAATTTTGTGTATCATTTGAGGATTTTATATCGTTTTTGATGTTATTCTAAGTCATTTCAACACAACAATCAACATTTAAACTCATTATACTGTTTAGAATATGATTCATATCTTGTTTATTCAAAAAGATTGTATTATACATGGTAATGACGCATATATGGTGCACATATCGCAAGTCTGAGTATCATTAGAATATTTTGATCGTTTCTGGAGTCATTCTAATTCATTTCATCACACAAATCTACATTTAAACTCATTATACTGTCATGAATAAGATTTATATCATATTTATTTAAAAATATTGGATTATACATGGTAATAACTCATATAAATGCAAATAATGCAATTCTGAGTATCATTTGAGAATTTCGATCATTTTTGGGCTCATTCTAATTCATTTCATCACAATAATCAACATTGAGAACTCATTATACTGTCTAGATTATGATTCATATGTTGTTTATTCAAAAATATTTATTATACATAGAAATGATGCATATAAATTGCAAATAATGCAATTCTGTGTATCATTTAAGCATTTCGATCGTTTCTGTATTCATTCCAAGTAATTTCATTGCGATAATCCACATTTAAATTCATTAGACAGTCTGAAATATGATTCATATCTTGTTTATTAAAAAAGATTGGATTATACACGATAATGACTCGTATAAATTGCAAATAATGCAATCTTGAGTATCATTTGAGGATTCCATCATTTCTGTTTTTATTCTAATTCATTTCTACGCAATGATCCACATTTAAACTCATTATACAGTATGAAATATGATTCATATCATATTTATTCAAAAAGATTGGATTATACATGGCAATGACTCATATAAAGTTCAAATAATGCAATCCCGAGTGTGATTTGAGCATTTCGATCATTTCTGGACTCATTCAAAGTTACTTTCATCACAATAATCTATAGTTAATCTCATTATACTGTTTTGAAAATGATTAACATCTGGTTTAATAAAAGAGATTGGATTATACATGGTACTGACACCTATAAAGTGCAAATATTGCAATTCTGAGTATCAGGTGAACATTACACTCGTTTCTGGACTCGATCTAAAGTAATCTCAACTCTATAATCTACACTTAAACTCATTGTACTTCCTATAATATGATTCATAGCTTCTTTATTCAAAAAGATTGGATTATACTTGGTAATTACGTATATAAATTGCAAATAATGCAATTATGAGTATATCATTTGAGCATTTTGATCATTTCTGGAGTTATTCTAAGTCATTTTAACACAATAATCTACATTGAAACTCATTATACTGTTTAGAATATGAATCATATCTTGTTTATTCATAAAGATTGTATTATACATAGGGGTGAAAACGGTAGTCGTTTCGACCGTCTAACCGTTTCATTTTGTTCAAAACGGAACGATAACGATTAAGAATTTCAGTTTCGTTTTAGAAACGAAACGATCAGTGCAAATAAAAGCCAATTTCGTCTATAAAACGAAACGATTAACGAAACAGATCCGTTTCGTTATCGTTTATTTCGTATATTTCGTTATGCATTCTGTGGTATTGTTATTTTGTTTATTGCAGAAAAGGAAAAGACGGAGAGAACGAGGCGCCGATTAAAACCTAATCCTGTCGCCTTTCGCAGATCTATCTCTCTCTTCGCCTCTCTCAAATCTGTCGGCGCTCACCCAAATCCCTTTCCTCTTCACTGTCTCACAGCCAACTCACCCACCTCTGCCTTCTCTCCTTCTCTTCTCAACCTAGCCGAAAACCACCTCTCTCTTCTTCTCCTCTCATCTCAACCCAGCCGTTCCTCATTCTCTAGGGTCTCTTGACCCAGATACGAATTATCCCTCTCGCACCAGAGCCATCACTTCCCTCTCCCTCTCTCGAGAGTCGAGTTAATTGGTGGCGACTGGCAGCAGCTCCTAGCCTTGTGGGCTTTTGACAGATAGAGTCTATATTTTGGTTGGTGGCCGACGTTGATGCCTTGAATGACACCATTCCTCTGATTTTTGCTCGGGAGACTAAAGGAATCAGCTTTAGGTAACTGATTTTTAAGTTTGTTGGAGCTTCAATTAAGGTAACACATGGTGCTATGCTTGATTCTTCTTCTTTATTCTATCAGCATTGTCGTGTGATCTAGTACAAGTTGTTTCTTTAAATGGCCCTTATTCTATTTCATGTGCTTGCTTGTTCCTTGGTGTGTTGCTCTCTGATCTGGTACGAGCTGGTACATGCTCTGTATCGATCTCTCCTTGCTTTGTAGTACACTTTCTTGCCTCTAAGGTCTGTTCTATGAATTAAATCTTCATAAATTTCTTTGAACTACTTTTGGACTCATGTGATCTGGTACGAGCTGGTGCAAGCTCTGTATCTGACCTGGTTCACTTTTTGGTACAATTTCTATGTCTTAATGAGCTGGCCCTTATTCTATTTTATGTGCTTGTACACTTTCTGGTACACTTGCTTTGTAACATTCCTTTTTAGTTCGTTGGCTCCACTCCAGCTTGAAATTGTAATGCAATATGTGATTTACTAAAGCCATTTAATTTTTTTTCATTTGTGCAGCACTACTGTCTGCTAGAAGCAAGGAGCTTGGGAGCACCATTTATTTTGTTTTGGTTAAACTCAATTTTGATTTGCTTAGTTGTCTTTTGCTTAACTCTATACTGTAATTCTGTAAAGGATGTTTAATGTATATATGTGTGTGTTTAGTATATATTTGTTGTTTCTGGAATATTTTTAATATTTAGGATGATATCTGTTTACGTATTTTCAGTATATAGGATGTGATAAACGGTTAAACGATGTCAACCGTTTTAATCGTTATTTTGAATGCAACGATCACGCAGCAAAATTATTTTGCGTTTAAAAAACGAAACGCAACACGCAAATTCAAGGAAATTTTCGTCTGATTACGCAACGATTAACGCAAGTCCTTGTTTTCGTGCTCGTTTTCCACGTTATGCAGGTCTAATTATACATGGTAATGACGCATATATGGTGCAAATAATGCAAGTCTGAGTATCATTTGAGCATTTTGTTCGTTTCAGCAGTAATTCTAAGTCATTTCATCACACTAATCAACATTTAAACTCATTAGACAGTCATGAATATGATTCATATCACATTTATTTAAAAATATTGGATTATAAAAGGTAATAACTCGTATAAAATGCAAATAATGCAATTTTGAGTTTCATTTAAGTATTTTGATCATTTCTGGACTAATTCTAAGTCATTTCATTACAATAATCTACATTCAAAGGCATTATGCTGTCTTGAATATGATTCATATCTGGTTTATGCAAATAGATTGGATTATACATGGTAATTACGCAAATAAAATGCAAATAATGCAATTCTGAGTATCATGTGAGCATTTCATTCATTTCTGGAGTTCTTGCAAAGTCATTTCTACTCTATAACCTAAATTCAAACTCATTATACTTCCAATAAAATGATTCATAGCTTGTTTATTAAAAAAAGATTGGATTATACATGGTAATTATGCATATAAATTGCAAATAATGCAATTCTGTGTATCATTTGAGGATTTTATATCGTTTTTGATGTTATTCTAAGTCATTTCAACACAACAATCAACATTTAAACTCATTATACTGTTTAGAATATGATTCATATCTTGTTTATTCAAAAAGATTGTATTATACATGGTAATGACGCATATATGGTGCACATATCGCAAGTCTGAGTATCATTAGAACATTTTGATCGTTTCTGGAGTCATTCTAATTCATTTCATCACAAAAATCTACATTTAAACTCATTATACTGTCATGAATAAGATTTATATCATATTTATTTAAAGATATTGGATTATACATGGTAATAACTCATATAAATGCAAATAATGCAATTCTGAGTATCATTTGAGAATTTCGATCATTTTTGGGCTCATTCTAATTCATTTCATCACAATAATCAACATTGAAACTCATTATACTGTCTAGATTATGATTCATATGTTGTTTATTCAAAAATATTTGATTATACATAGAAATGATGCATATAAATTGCAAATAATGCAATTCTGTGTAATTTCATTGCGATAATCCACATTTAAATTCATTAGACAGTCTGAAATATGATTCATATCTTGTTTATTAAGAAAGATTGGATTATACACTATAATGACTCGTATAAATTGCAAATAATGCAATCCTGAGTATCATTTGAGGATTCCATCATTTCTGTTTTCATTCTAATTCATTTCAACGCAATAATCCACATTTAAACTCATTATACAGTATGAAATATGATTCATATCATATTTATTCAAAAAGATTGGATTATACATGGCAATGACTCATATAAAATTCAAATAATGCAATCCTGAGTGTGATTTGAGCATTTCGATCATTTCTGGACTCATTCAAAGTTATTTTCATCACAATAATCTATAGTTAAACTCATTATACTGTTTTGAAAATGATTAACATCTGGTTTAATAAAAAAGATTGGATTGTACATGGTACTGACACCTATAAAGTGCAAATATTGCAATTCTGAGTATCAGGTGAACATTACACTCGTTTCTAGACTCGATCTAAAGTAATCTCAACTCTATAATCTACATTTAAACTCATTGTACTTCCTATAATATGATTCATAGCTTCTTTATTCAAAAAGATTGGATTATACTTGGTAATTACGTATATAAATTGCAAATAATGCAATTATGAGTATATCATTTGAGCATTTTGATCATTTCTGGAGTTATTCTAAGTCATTTTAACACAATAATCTACATTGAAACTCATTATACTGTTTAGAATATGAATCATATCTTGTTTATTCATAAAGATTGTATTATACACGGTAATGACACATATATGGTGCAAATAATGCAAGTCTGAGTATCATTTGAGCATTTTGTTCGTTTCAGCAGTAATTCTAAGTCATTTCATCACACTAATCAACATTTAAACTCATTAGACAGTCATGAATATGATTCATATCACATTTATTTAAAAATATTGGATTATAAAAGGTAATAACTCGTATAAAATGCAAATAATGCAATTTTGAGTTTCATTTAAGTATTTTGATCATTTCTGGACTAATTCTAAGTCATTTCATTACAATAATCTACATTCAAAGGCATTATGCTGTCTTGAATATGATTCATATCTGGTTTATGCAAATAGATTGGATTATACATGGTAATTACGCAAATAAAATGTAAATAATGCAATTCTGAGTATCATGTGAGCATTTCATTCATTTCTGGAGTTCTTGCAAAGTCATTTCTACTCTATAACCTAAATTTAAACTCATTATACTTCCAATAAAATGATTCATAGCTTGTTTATTAAAAAAAGATTGGATTATACATGGTAATTATGCATATAAATTGCAAATAATGCAATTCTGTGTATCATTTGAGGATTTTATATCGTTTTTGATGTTATTCTAAGTCATTTCAACACAACAATCAACATTTAAACTCATTATACTGTTTAGAATATGATTCTATCTTGTTTATTCAAAAAGATTGTATTATACATGGTAATGACGCATATATGGTGCACATATCGCAAGTCTGAGTATCATTAGAACATTTTGATCGTTTCTGGAGTCAATCTAATTCATTTCATCACAAAAATCTACATTTAAACTCATTATACTGTCATGAATAAGATTTATATCATATTTATTTAAAGATATTGGATTATACATGGTAATAACTCATATAAATGCAAATAATGCAATTCTGAGTATCATTTGAGAATTTCGATCATTTTTGGGCTCATTCTAATTCATTTCATCACAATAATCAACATTGAAACTCATTATACTGTCTAGATTATGATTCATATGTTGTTTATTCAAAAATATTTGATTATACATAGAAATGATGCATATAAATTGCAAATAATGCAATTCTGTGTATCATTTAAGCATTTCGATCGTTTCTGTATTCATTCCAAGTAATTTCATTGCGATAATCCACATTTAAATTCATTAGACAGTCTGAAATATGATTCATATCTTGTTTATTAAGAAAGATTGGATTATACACGATAATGACTCGTATAAATTTCAAATAATGCAATCCTGAGTATCATTTGAGGATTCCATCATTTCTGTTTTTATTCTAATTCATTTCAACGCAATAATCCACATTTAAACTCATTATACAGTATGAAATATGATTCATATCATATTTATTCAAAAAGATTGGATTATACATGGCAATGACTCATATAAAATTCAAATAATGCAATCCTGAGTGTGATTTGAGCATTTCGATCATTTCTGGACTCATTCAAAGTTATTTTCATCACAATAATCTATAGTTAAACTCATTATACTGTTTTGAAAATGATTAACATCTGGTTTAATAAAAAAGATTGGATTGTACATGGTACTGACACCTATAAAGTGCAAATATTGCAATTCTGAGTATCAGGTGAACATTACACTCGTTTCTAGACTCGATCTAAAGTAATCTCAACTCTATAATCTACATTTAAACTCATTGTACTTCCTATAATATGATTCATAGCTTCTTTATTCAAAAAGATTGGATTATACTTGGTAATTACGTATATAAATTGCAAATAATGCAATTATGAGTATATCATTTGAGCATTTTGATCATTTCTGGAGTTATTCTAAGTCATTTTAACACAATAATCTACATTGAAACTCATTATACTGTTTAGAATATGAATCATATCTTGTTTATTCATAAAGATTGTATTATACACGGTAATGACGCATATATGGTGCAAATAATGCAAGTCTGAGTATCATTTGAGCATTTTGTTCGTTTCAGCAGTAATTCTAAGTCATTTCATCACACTAATCAACATTTAAACTCATTAGACAGTCATGAATATGATTCATATCACATTTATTTAAAAATATTGGATTATAAAAGGTAATAACTCGTATAAAATGCAAATAATGCAATTTTGAGTTTCATTTAAGTATTTTGATCATTTCTGGACTAATTCTAAGTCATTTCATTACAATAATCTACATTCAAAGGCATTATGCTGTCTTGAATATGATTCATATCTGGTTTATGCAAATAGATTGGATTATACATGGTAATTACGCAAATAAAATGCAAATAATGCAATTCTGAGTATCATGTGAGCATTTCATTCATTTCTGGAGTTCTTGCAAAGTCATTTCTACTCTATAACCTAAATTTAAACTCATTATACTTCCAATAAAATGATTCATAGCTTGTTTATTAAAAAAAGATTGGATTATACATGGTAATTATGCATATAAATTGCAAATAATGCAATTCTGTGTATCATTTGAGGATTTTATATCGTTTTTGATGTTATTCTAAGTCATTTCAACACAACAATCAACATTTAAACTCATTATACTGTTTAGAATATGATTCATATCTTGTTTATTCAAAAAGATTGTATTATACATGGTAATGACGCATATATGGTGCACATATCGCAAGTCTGAGTATCATTAGAACATTTTGATCGTTTCTGGAGTCATTATAATTCATTTCATCACAAAAATCTACATTTAAACTCATTATACTGTCATGAATAAGATTTATATCATATTTATTTAAAGATATTGGATTATACATGGTAATAACTCATATAAATGCAAATAATGCAATTCTGAGTATCATTTGAGAATTTCGATCATTTTTGGGCTCATTCTAATTCATTTCATCACAATAATCAACATTGAAACTCATTATACTGTCTAGATTATGATTCATATGTTGTTTATTCAAAAATATTTGATTATACATAGAAATGATGCATATAAATTGCAAATAATGCAATTCTGTGTATCATTTAAGCATTTCGATCGTTTCTGTATTCATTCCAAGTAATTACATTGCGATAATCCACATTTAAATTCATTAGACAGTCTGAAATATGATTCACATCTTGTTTATTAAGAAAGATTGGATTATACACGATAATGACTCGTATAAATTGCAAATAATGCAATCCTGAGTATCATTTGAGGATTCCATCATTTCTGTTTTTATTCTAATTCATTTCAACGCAATAATCCACATTTAAACTCATTATACAGTATGAAATATGATTCATATCATATTTATTCAAAAAGATTGGATTATACATGGCAATGACTCATATAAAATTCAAATAATGCAATCCTGAGTGTGATTTGAGCATTTCGATCATTTCTGGACTCATTCAAAGTTATTTTCATCACAATAATCTATAGTTAAACTCATTATACTGTTTTGAAAATGATTAACATCTGGTTTAATAAAAAAGATTGGATTGTACATGGTACTGACACCTATAAAGTGCAAATATTGCAATTCTGAGTATCAGGTGAACATTACACTCCTTTCTAGACTCGATCTAAAGTAATCTCAACTCTATAATCTACATTTAAACTCATTGTACTTCCTATAATATGATTCATAGCTTCTTTATTCAAAAAGATTGGATTATACTTGGTAATTACGTATATAAATTGCAAATAATGCAATTATGAGTATATCATTTGAGCATTTTGATCATTTCTGGAGTTATTCTAAGTCATTTTAACACAATAATCTACATTGAAACTCATTATACTGTTTAGAATATGAATCATATCTTGTTTATTCATAAAGATTGTATTATACACGGTAATGACGCATATATGGTGCAAATAATGCAAGTCTGAGTATCATTTGAGCATTTTGTTCGTTTCAGCAGTAATTCTAAGTCATTTCATCACACTAATCAACATTTAAACTCATTAGACAGTCATGAATATGATTCATATCACATTTATTTAAAAATATTGGATTATAAAAGGTAATAACTCGTATAAAATGCAAATAATGCAATTTTGAGTTTCATTTAAGTATTTTGATCATTTCTGGACTAATTCTAAGTCATTTCATTACAATAATCTACATTCAAAGGCATTATGCTGTCTTGAATATGATTCATATCTGGTTTATGCAAATAGATTGGATTATACATGGTAATTACGCAAATAAAATGCAAATAATGCAATTCTGAGTATCATGTGAGCATTTCATTCATTTCTGGAGTTCTTGCAAAGTCATTTCTACTCTATAACCTAAATTTAAACTCATTATACTTCCAATAAAATGATTCATAGCTTGTTTATTAAAAAAAGATTGGATTATACATGGTAATTATGCATATAAATTGCAAATAATGCAATTCTGTGTATCATTTGAGGATTTTATATCGTTTTTGATGTTATTCTAAGTCATTTCAACACAACAATCAACATTTAAACTCATTATACTGTTTAGAATATGATTCATATCTTGTTTATTCAAAAAGATTGTATTATACATGGTAATGACGCATATATGGTGCACATATCGCAAGTCTGAGTATCATTAGAACATTTTGATCGTTTCTGGAGTCATTCTAATTCATTTCATCACAAAAATCTACATTTAAACTCATTATACTGTCATGAATAAGATTTATATCATATTTATTTAAAGATATTGGATTATACATGGTAATAACTCATATAAATGCAAATAATGCAATTCTGAGTATCATTTGAGAATTTCGATCATTTTTGGGCTCATTCTAATTCATTTCATCACAATAATCAACATTGAAACTCATTATACTGTCTAGATTATGATTCATATGTTGTTTATTCAAAAATATTTGATTATACATAGAAATGATGCATATAAATTGCAAATAATGCAATTCTGTGTATCATTTAAGCATTTCGATCGTTTCTGTATTCATTCCAAGTAATTACATTGCGATAATCCACATTTAAATTCATTAGACAGTCTGAAATATGATTCATATCTTGTTTATTAAGAAAGATTGGATTATACACGATAATGACTCGTATAAATTGCAAATAATGCAATCCTGAGTATCATTTGAGGATTCCATCATTTCTGTTTTTATTCTAATTCATTTCAACGCAATAATCCACATTTAAACTCATTATACAGTATGAAATATGATTCATATCATATTTATTCAAAAAGATTGGATTATACATGGCAATGACTCATATAAAATTCAAATAATGCAATCCTGAGTGTGATTTGAGCATTTCGATCATTTCTGGACTCATTCAAAGTTATTTTCATCACAATAATCTATAGTTAAACTCATTATACTGTTTTGAAAATGATTAACATCTGGTTTAATAAAAAAGATTGGATTGTACATGGTACTGACACCTATAAAGTGCAAATATTGCAATTCTGAGTATCAGGTGAACATTACACTCCTTTCTAGACTCGATCTAAAGTAATCTCAACTCTATAATCTACATTTAAACTCATTGTACTTCCTATAATATAATTCATAGCTTCTTTATTCAAAAAGATTGGATTATACTTGATAATTACGTATATAAATTGCAAATAATGCAATTATGAGTATATCATTTGAGCATTTTGATCATTTCTGGAGTTATTCTAAGTCATTTTAACACAATAATCTACATTGAAACTCATTATACTGTTTAGAATATGAATCATATCTTGTTTATTCATAAAGATTGTATTATACACAGTAATGACGCATATATGGTGCAAATAATGCAAGTCTGAGTATCATTTGAGCATTTTGTTCGTTTCAGCAGTAATTCTAAGTCATTTCATCACACTAATCAACATTTAAACTCATTAGACAGTCATGAATATGATTCATATCACATTTATTTAAAAATATTGGATTATAAAAGGTAATAACTCGTATAAAATGCAAATAATGCAATTTTGAGTTTCATTTAAGTATTTTGATCATTTCTGGACTAATTCTAAGTCATTTCATTACAATAATCTACATTCAAAGGCATTATGCTGTCTTGAATATGATTCATATCTGGTTTATGCAAATAGATTGGATTATACATGGTAATTACGCAAATAAAATGCAAATAATGCAATTCTGAGTATCATGTGAGCATTTCATTCATTTCTGGAGTTCTTGCAAAGTCATTTCTACTCTATAACCTAAATTTAAACTCATTATACTTCCAATAAAATGATTCATAGCTTGTTTATTAAAAAAAGATTGGATTATACATGGTAATTATGCATATAAATTGCAAATAATGCAATTCTGTGTATCATTTGAGGATTTTATATCGTTTTTGATGTTATTCTAAGTCATTTCAACACAACAATCAACATTTAAACTCATTATACTGTTTAGAATATGATTCATATCTTGTTTATTCAAAAAGATTGTATTATACATGGTAATGACGCATATATGGTGCACATATCGCAAGTCTGAGTATCATTAGAACATTTTGATCGTTTCTGGAGTCATTCTAATTCATTTCATCACAAAAATCTACATTTAAACTCATTATACTGTCATGAATAAGATTTATATAATATTTATTTAAAAATATTGGATTATACATGGTAATAACTCATATAAATGCAAATAATGCAATTCTGAGTATCATTTGAGAATTTCGATCATTTTTTGGCTCATTCTAATTCATTTCATCACAATAATCAACATTGAAACTCATTATACTGTCTAGATTATGATTCATATGTTGTTTATTAAAAAATATTTGATTATACATAGAAATGATGCATATAAATTGCAAATAATGCAATTCTGTGTATCATTTAAGCATTTCGATCGTTTCTGTATTCATTCCAAGTAATTTCATTGCGATAATCCACATTTAAATTCATTAGACAGTCTGAAATATGATTCATATCTTGTTTATTAAAAAAGATTGGATTATACACGATAATGACTCGTATAAATTGCAAATAGTGCAATCCTGAGTATCATTTGAGGATTCCATCATTTCTGTTTTTATTCTAATTCATTTCAACGCAATAATCCACATTTAAACTCATTATACAGTATGAAATATGATTCATATCATATTTATTCAAAAAGATTGGATTATACATGGCAATGACTCATATAAAGTTCAAATAATGCAATCCTGAGTGTGATTTGAGCATTTCGATCATTTCTGGACTCATTCAAAGTTATTTTCATCACAATAATCTATAGACTATAGTTAAACTTATTATACTGTTTTGAAAATGATTAACATCTGGTTTAATAAAAAAGATTGGATTATACATGGTACTGACACCTATAAAGTGCAAATATTGCAATTCTGAGTATCAGGTGAACATTACACTCGTTTCTGGACTCGATCTAAAGTAATCTCAACTCTATAATCTACATTTAAACTCATTGTACTTCCTATAATATGATTCATAGCTTCTTTATTCAAAAAGATTGGATTATACTTGGTAATTACGTATATAAATTGCAAATAATGCAATTATGAGTATATCATTTGAGCATTTTGATAATTTCTGGAGTTATTCTAAGTCATTTTAACACAATAATCTACATTGAAACTCATTATACTGTTTAGAATATGAATCATATCTTGTTTATTCATAAAGATTGTATTATACATGGTAATGACGCATATATGGTGCAAATAATGCAAGTCTGAGTATCATTTGAGCATTTTGTTCGTTTCAGCAGTAATTCTAAGTCATTTCATCACACTAATCAACATTTAAACTCATTAGACAGTCATGAATATGATTCATATCACATTTATTTAAAAATATTGGATTATAAAAGGTAATAACTCGTATAAAATGCAAATAATGCAATTTTGAGTTTCATTTAAGTATTTTGATCATTTCTGGACTAATTCTAAGTCATTTCATTACAATAATCTACATTCAAAGGCATTATGCTGTCTTGAATATGATTCATATCTGGTTTATGCAAATAGATTGGATTATATATGGTAATTACGCAAATAAAATGCAAATAATACAATTCTGAGTATCATGTGAGCATTTCATTCATTTCTGGAGTTCTTGCAAAGTCATTTCTACTCTATAACCTAAATTTAAACTCATTATACTTCCAATAAAATGATTCATAGCTTGTTTATTAAAAAATATTGGATTATACATGGTAATTATGCATATAAATTGCAAATAATGCAATTCTGTGTATCATTTGAGGATTTTATATCGTTTTTGATGTTATTCTAAGTCATTTCAACACAACAATCAACATTTAAACTCATTTTACTGTTTAGAATATGATTCATATCTTGTTTATTCAAAAAGATTGTATTATACATGGTAATGACGCATATATGGTGCACATATCGCAAGTCTGAGTATCATTAGAACATTTTGATCGTTTCTGGAGTCATTCTAATTCATTTCATCACACAAATAATAGAGGTGCTATTAAAAAAAAGGCAAGACCCCCAAGCTTCGTGCTTTCTTCCAACAAGAGCAACATTTAAACTCATTATACTGTCATGAATAAGATTTATATCATATTTATTTAAAAATATTGGTTTATACATGGTAATAACTCATATAAATGCAAATAATGCAATTCTGAGTATCATTTGAGAATTTCGATCATTTTTGGGCTCATTCTAATTCATTTCATCACAATAAACAACATTGAAACTCATTATACTGTCTAGATTATGATTCATATGTTGTTTATTCAAAAATATGTGATTATACATAGAAATGATGCATATAAATTGCAAATAATGCAATTCTATGTATCATTTAAGCATTTCGATCGTTTCTGTATTCATTCCAAGTAATTTCATTGCGATAATCCACATTTAAATTCATTAGACAGTCTGAAATATGATTCATATCTTGTTTATTAAAAAAGATTGGATTATACACGATAATGACTCATATAAATTACAAATAATGCAATCCTGAGTATCATTTGAGGATTCCATCATTTCTGTATTTATTCTAATTCACTTCAACGCAATAATCCACATTTAAACTCATTATACAGTATGAAATATGATTCATATCATATTTATTAAAAAATATTGGATTATACATGGTAATGACTCATATAAAGTTCAAATAATGCAATCCTGAGTGTGATTTGAGCATTTCGATCATTTCTGGACTCATTCAAAGTTATTTTCATCACAATAATCTATAGTTAAACTCATTATACTGTTTTGAAAATGATTAATATCTGGTTTAATAAAAAAGATTAGATTATACATGGTACTTACGCAAATAAAATGCAAATAATGCAATTCTCAGTATAATGTGAGCATTTCATTCGTTTCTGGAGTTGTTCTATAGTTTATTTAAACTCTATAACCTACATTTAAACTCATTATTCTTCCTTTAATATGATTCATAGCTTGTTTATGCCAAAAGATTGGATTTCAAATGGTAATTTCGCATATAAATTACACATAATGCAATTATGAGTATCATTTGAGCATTTTGATTGTTTCTGGAGTTATGATTTGAACACAATAATCCACATTTAAACTCATTATACTTTCTTGAATATGATTCATATCTTTTTTATTCAAAAAGATTGGGTTATACACGGTACTGACACATATAAAGTGCAAATAATACAATTTTGAGTATCATGTGAGCATTTCACTCTTTTCTGTACTCGATCTAAAGTCATTGCAACTCTAAAATCTACTTTTAAACTCATTGTACTTCCTATAATATGATTCATAGCTTCTTTATTAAAAAAGATTGGATTATACTTGGTAATCACGTATATAAATTGCGAATAACGCAATTCTGAGTATATCAGTTGAGCATTTTGATTGTTTTTGGAGTTATTCTAAGTCATTTCAACACAATAATCTACATTTAAACTCATTATACTGTTTAGAATATGATTGATTTCTTGTTTATTCAAAAAGATTGTATTATACATAGTAATGACGCATATATTGTGCAAATATTGCAAGTCTGAGTATCATTAGAGCATTTTGATCGTTTCTGGAGTCATTTTATGTTATTTCATCACAAAAATCTACGTTTAAACTCATTATACTGTCATGAATAAGAATCATATCATATTTATTTAAAAAGATTGGATTAAACATGGTGATAACTGATATAAAATGCAAATTATTAAATTCTGAGTATTATTTGACCATTTCGATTATTTTTGGGTTTGTTCTAAGTAATTTCAACACAATAATCTACATTTAAACTCATTATACTATCTAGATTATGATTCATATGTTGTTTATTCAAAAAATTTGATTATACATGGAAAAGACGCATATAAGTTGCTAATAATGTAATTATGCGTATCATTTGAGCATTTCGATCGTTTCTGTATTAATTCTAAGTCATCTCATCGTAATAATCCACATTTAAATTCATTCTGAAATATGATTCATATCTTGTTTATTCAAAAAGATTGGATTATACACGGTAATGACTCATATAAAGTGCAAATAATGCAATTCTGAGTATCATTTCAGCATTTCGATTGTTTCTGAACTCATTCCAAGTAATTTCATAACAATAATCTAAATATAACCTTAATATTACTGTCAAGAATTTGATTCATATCTTGTTTAATCAAAAGGACAGGATTATACATGGTAATTACGCAAATAAAGTGTAAATAATGCAATTCCGAGTATCATTTGAGCATTTTGATCGTTTCTGGATTCATTCTAAATCATTAGAACTCTATAATCCAAATTTAAACTAAATGTATTGTACAGAATATGATTCATATCTTTTTTATTCTAAAATGATTCGATAATACATTTTAATGACTCATATAAAGTGCAAATAATGCAATTCTGAGTATCATTTGGGCATTTCGATCATTTCTGGAATCATTCTAAGTAATTTCATCGCAGTAATCCACATTTAAACTCATTATATTGTCTAGTATTTGATTCATATCTTGTTTATTCATATAGTAAGGAATATACATGGTTATTATGTTTACAAAGTGCAAATAATACAATTCTGAGTGTCACTTGAGTATTTTGATTGTTTCTGGATTCATTCTAAGTCATTTCATCTCAATAATCCAAATTTAATCTCATTATAATATATAGAATATGATTCATAACTTTGTTTTCAAAAAGATCGTATTATACATGATAATGACTCATGTAAAGTGCAAATAATACAATTCTGAGTATCATTTGAGTAGTTCGATCGTTTCTGGATTCATTCTTAGTCACTTCAACGCAATAATTCACATTTAAACTCATTATACTGTCTTGAATATGATATCTGGTTTATTAAATGAGATTGGATTATACATGGTAATTACGCAAATAAAGTGCAAATAATGCAATTCTGAGTATCATTTGAGCATTTCATTCGTTTCTGGACTCGTTCTAAGTCATTTCAACTCTATAATCTGCATTTAAACTCATTATTTTTCCTATAATATGATTCATATCTTTTTTATTCAAAAAGATTGGATTATACAGGGTAATTACGCATATAAATTGCAAATAATGCAATTCTGAGTATCATTTGAGCATTTCAATAGTTTGGGGAGTCATTCTAAATAATTTGAACACAATAATCTACATTTAAACTCCTTATAATATCTCAAATATGATTCATATGTTGTTTATTCAAAAAGATTGGATTATATGTGAAAATGACGCATATAAATTGCAAATAAAGCAATTTTGAGTATCATTTGAGCATTTCGATTGTTTATGGAATTCATTCTAAGTTTCATTGTAATATTTCACATTTAAAATCATTAAACTATCTAGAATGTGATTCATATCTTTTTTATTCAACTCTGAGTATCATTTGAGCATTTCGATCGTTTCTGAACTCAATCCAAGTCATTTCGTCACAAATAATCTACATTTAAACTTATTATCATGCCTAGAATATGATTCATATCTTTTTTTTATTCAAAAAGATTGGATTATACTTGGTAATTACGTAAATAAATTGCAAATAATGCAATTCTGATTATTATTTAAGCATTTCAATCATTTCTGGACTCATTTCTAAGTCATTTCATAATAATGATCTACATTTAAATTCATTATACTATCTTATATTGTTTATTCAAAAAGAGTAGATTATACTTGGTAATTACGTTTACAAAGTGCAAATAATGCAATTCTGAGTATTATTTGAGCATGTCGATCGTTTCTGGATTCGTTCTAAGTCATTTCATCACAATAATCTACATTTAAACTCATTATACTATCTAAAATATGATTAATATCTTTTTTTTTTAAATTATTAGATTATACATGGTAATGACGCATATAAGGTACAAATAATGCAATTCTGAGTATCATTTGAGCATTTCGATTGTTTCTGGATTCATTCTAAGTCATTTCATCACACTAATCTACATTTCAACTCATTTTACTGTCTTGAATATGATTCATATCATATTTTTTTCCAAAAATATTAGATTATACATGTAAATGACGTATATAAATTGCAAATAATGCTATCCTGAGTATCGTTTGAATATTTTGATCATTTTTGAATTTATTCTATGTCAATTTATCGCAATAATCCACATTTAAACTTATTATATTGTCTGGGCTGCTATCCTTCTTTTGGGAAAATGGAGGTGGCACTCATATTTTGCTAATTGTACGCATATGCAAAGATGCAATACAATTTAAATATTCCAATAGAGTGCCTTCAAGTTTTTCTCCCTTTTGGAAAGGGGTTTGGTCAAATGACCTATTAGTTAGTATATGTTCTACTAAGGAAATTGGTTTAACACTTAATTTTGGCTAGATAAATATGTAGATCATTGGTCCTTTAGCACTTCATTTTCCTTTGCTTTTCGAGAAAATAAAGAAACCAAGGTTCAGGTTTAATCAACTTTGAGAGCTGAAAAAAGAACAGCTTTTAAGTCTTTTACTAAGCAAAAATTTTAATATCAGATTACGTGGCATTGGGACAGTGGTGGAATTTTCACTATAAAGTCACTTTATTGTCTTATTATGCGGGGGCATTTTAGACTTTTTTGCTAAGCAATATAAACACAAGAGTTGATTCCAACCTGGAATGATTATCTCATTTAATTATTGACCTATCAAGAAAAGACCTCAACCTGAAATGTATATTAATTAAATGGGAATTCTCAGAAGTCACTCTCTTGAAAGAAAATAAACAAAAATCACTAGCCAATCCCCTTGGCTTTCCATTTTTCCCAATATTCCCTATATACTTTTTTTTTAAACCATAACATTTTTTAAATGCTTTCAATCTCAAACTTTTGTTCATTAAAAAAAAAAAAACCAAATATATTTAATAAATTATCCAAGGAACTGATGACTTGTGAATACGTTACATATATGTTTGTTTATTGAAAATACAGATATGGGCGTAGTGCTTATTTACATATTTTCTCTAGAATGTTGAGGGGGTTATGCCGTCATTTACCAATTATTTCTATTATTTAATTTTTTTAGTCCTAGCAGCACCGATTTTACTGTACTAGAGGCCGAAGTAAGAATGTAAACATTTTCTCTTTTCTTATTTTCTAAAATCTGGTCTTAGTTATTGATTTCCAAAATCTGTTCAGTTTCATCATATACTTCTAATAAACCAATTATCAAGACATCTGAGAACTTTCAATATTTGGCAATCTAAAAGGATTTCAGTGAAAAAACTACAAAAACATCCAAAAATATGAGCAAGCATGCATGACGAGTGACGTAGCCTTTAGAGACATGCCAAAAACCTAACTATATTCTGTTTTAACGATCAATTGGGTGGCCCAAATCGATACCAAACAGTTTTCACTGGCCCCATGAGAAGTTACCAAGTGGCGCTAAATCGGCCAATCATTAACGTGTACGTCCTCGCTTGTGTCTCATTGGACAGTTCATTCATGACATGGTGTCTCTGGTTTATCCTCTTTTGCCCCCTTTTTGTATATGGTGACAACTGATAAGAACATAGCCGATCAGTGATGGAAATTTGAAATTACCTTTAATCTATTTGTTTCATTCCAGCAATTACCGTGTCAAAGAATGAGACGAAAATTGGCAGAAAGAAAATTCAATACGGCTGAGTTCTCTAAAAAAGAAAATTCAATACGGCTGATAGATTGATTGTTCAGAAAAATCCATTCTTTGTACATTCTTGCAAATTTAGTTCAGAATTCTTTGCACAACCTTCCAAATTTGATTAAATTGCATCTCCACACGGACATGGTTGCAACGAAGGATCCATGCCTTCACTACGCGAAATTTCGACTTCTGTAACGGTTAATAAAAGGCATTTGTAACGGTACACGTAACGTTACAGTAGCCCCCGTTACAGAATGTCTAATAACCGTTACAGATCTATAACGGTTATTATCTAATAACCGTTACAGAAGAATGGCTTCTGTAACGGTTATTATCTAATAACCGTTATGGTATAGTGGACGGAAATGTGGTTACGATTTTATTGAGAACATTTGTAACGGTTAATAGATAACAACCGTTACAGAAGACTGGCTTCTATAACGGTTGTTATATAATAACCGTTATCCTATTATTGACGGAAATACATTTTTACTATTTTTTTAGATCCAGTGTAACAGTTATAATCTAATAACCGTTACAGAATCCAGTCTTTTGTAACGGTTATTAAGGAATAACCTTTACAGATATTGTTGATATAAAAAAATGAAATTATGAATTCTGTAACGGTTATTCCTTAATAACCGTTACAAAAGACCTTCTTTTTTTTTGAATTTCGCATGTTTTATTGGCTAGCCCAATTTTGCTAGCCGAATTGGTACCAAATTGGTACCCAATTTACATCATACAATCCAACATGCAGCAGACAAACATATATCATGCATATATCAGATGTCACATATATATACCAAGCACAAAACATATATCAATATGTAGCAAAAATTAACAAACTATACATAGAGTTAACACCAAATCAAGTCAAAATTTTCCTAAAATAATACCCCATACATGAAGTCCATAACCTCCGAAACGACTGCATCAACGTCTTCGTTTTTATATGGTTGTCCAACCGGCTCGATATACTGCAATTTGATCATTAACAATTGATAAAGTCAAATAATTTTGTAAACCCTAAGCCCTAAACCAATAAAAATATGAAATCCTAAAATAATAAATCGGCTTAACATTACCTCAGGGAATTCTCCTACCGTAGTCCAACTACTTAATATCGCCCTCATGTTGAGCATTATGAAATATCCACACTCTATGCCGCCCCTTTGTATCGGTCCCTAATTAAGATTCCAACAAAAGAAACACAATCTTTTTTAGTTAATTTCAATTTCACAAACAAATAATATCTTAAACTGATAAGTTCTGTACCTTAATTCGGTACCAATCAAATCCTGTTCTGCTCTTTTGGCTATATCTTCCGGCTTCCACTAAATACCGCTTGTATACCCTGCATGCAATATTATTTAAAACAACAAAATCTAATATTTTTTAATTTGAAAAATCTCATTATGTTTAACTTAATTCAGAAATGAAAACTTACGAAGATATGAATGGCTTAATATATAACTTTGGATTCTTGCGTTCCAGAGAATCAACAAAGTGAACGGTGCGCTTCTCGACATTAATAACAAGGACAACCCAATGAAACCTGTAATTAATAGAGATTTATTATTTTGGTGGAATTAAAGGAAACTAAAAAATTCTTTCATTAGTAGCCATATTGGTTATATTTCTTACTGCTGATTATACGGCAAAACAAGATAGGAGGATGGATTATCCATGAATGCTCTCGTTAGGTAATTCACCGCACCGAGTTCTTCGTGTTTGAATTTCCACTCAGCCAATAACTCTGGATCCAGTACGGTGATGCTCTTGGAGAACTCATTCTCTTCTTGCCTTGTTGAAAGTTCTTCCATCCAAAACCTGCAAACATGGATATCAAAGTTCAACAATTTCAATTTTGAATGAATTGAATGAAGAAAAAAATAAACATTAAAGTTGAAAAATTCAAACCAGCAGTAAAATTTCACAATCGATTGAGATAACTCCTCCCTTTTAAAACATTCGACAATATCCTCGACATTAACGTTGAACTTAACATCGCCATCGTGCGTACCCCAAGGATTGCAATTAGGCAGCTCAAAGTTCGTCTCTTCTTCTGGTTGGAGCATCAACAGTCTGTATACTGCTTGTTCGGATGGGCTCATCCTGTCAATAATATCCTTAGGGAGGAGTAGATCACGAGTAACAAACGACCCCGCACTTGGGACCTTTGGACTCTCCTCCACATTCTTCGCCGCCTCCTTCGCCTTTGGCTTCTTTTTGGCCGGCTTCTTTTTGGTCAAACTCTGCATTCAATGACATCATATTAATAAGTCATTAGGAGAAATGTATGAAACAGATTGTCATAATTAAATAAAACGATACCTTGTGGCCTATGTCCACCAAAAATGACGGCCATGGGAATCGGCCCCCTATATTATTTCCCAATAGCTCATCTGACCTACCAGGGACTTGCCATTCACAAAATTCATCGCCTACTCGGAGAAGATGGACATACAATTGTTGATCAGTTAGAGGCACGCCGTGTACGATCTGACCAACAACACTCGGAATAATATTTCCTTCGGCCACCTTAATCCTCTGGTTGTTGTGATCAAGAGAAAAGAGATCGCACGACATTTCTTCTTGAAATTCAGTTCAATCAGAAACTCTAATGCTGCCAAAAATAAATATAAAGAGAAAAGAGAAAAATGATCAATATGAACCTGAACAACGCTTCTCGGATCCGGAGGCATATAGCTTGAGGCAACCGTTCGGAATAACTCTTCGTTTGGCATTCCTGAGTCTACCTCAGCTTCAACGAATGGCTGATACGGCGTCACAAATTGCTGTGGTGCTTGAATCTGCAATCCGCTACTGGCCAACCATTGTTTCACGTCCTGAAAATTATGAAGCAACTGGATAATGAAGAATAGTTTTCATTCATTTTGATTACATTTTGATTGTAAAAAAGGATTACCTGAAAAGCTTGTTGTCTCGCCGCATTCATTATCTCCTCAGAGTGAATCAAGTCCCTTTTGGTTTTCTCAGCGGCTTCAGCTGCGACCCTGCTCATCAATTCTTCAATCTGGTCTGGTGCCATCCATCCTTCATGCGCATCCTTTCTAGGCTTTCTTTTATACACATCTTCCTTCTTGGTCCATAAAGGATATCCCCTGATTCTTCCTGGATGTTTCGGCCTGTCAACCGCCCGATTTAAGACTTCTTGTTCCGGTATTGACCCGGAATTGATTTCACCAGACATGGCACTCAACCGACTGAATGCCTCAATAGTCGACGAATCAGAGCTATGGAACGTGTAAGTATCTAACAAGCAACAAACAAATCTTATTAATAATCACAAAACAGAATTTGAAGTTAGCATATATAACAAGTCTTTACATGTGTAAGTACCTTTATCCTTCGTAGCCACAGTCCTTCCCATGAAATACCTTTGACTCCTCGGTTCCAAATCGCCGATGGTAATGCTCGTGGAACCGGCCCCTTCAGAATCTCCGGGTATGACAATCTTGTCTGTAGGTTTTCATGAACCTTTTTTTCCTCTATAGCCAGTGGAACCCATCCTATGAGGCTCTTTCCATTTCTTTCTCAACTCCTTCGCTTTGTTGCTCTTTTGTACAAAATCTGCACCCGTCCTTTTCTTGAAAAATTCTTCCCATTCCTTTTGTGAGATTGGGTGTTTATCGCATGGATTTTTTGGATTGTTTGGATCGGTATTTGTGATGTACTCCTCAGCAATCCTACTTCTATAAGCCCTGTGACTTATGCCCATCGCTTTGAGAGTATTGTTCATGGCTTTATCATCTTCGATGTTGAACATTTTCTGAGACATAACGAAACGTTAGTTAATTGGTAACATAGAAATTTAAATTAGATGATTTAAGTGAAAATTTATTCACCTTGATGTCCAACCACAACTCAAGTCTGGTTTCCTTTGAAACGTCCTTCCGCCAATCATTAATTGTGATTGGCACTTTTGTTCTAGCCAGATACCCGCAATATGATGCAAATTTGTTCACCGCCTCTTCAGTACCAATTGGCACTCCTTCTTTGTCAAATTTAATCTCAAACTTTTCCCCAGCAGCTTTTTTCCTCCTAAACTCTTCCATTGTCGTTCTGCTCCTTTTCTTTATTTCGAACGTTGTGACCTCCTCATCGCTGGATTCTGTACCAGCCAATTCACCCTGTAAATCTCTATCTTGGTCTCCAGACATATCTATTAACAAATAATTAACAACAATGAAAGCAATCAAATCAAGTTAACATAAACATAAACATAAACATAAACATAAACAAACATAAACATAAACATAAACAACATAAACAAAATATATTAACATAAACATAAACATTAAACGACAAGTTCAATCTCAAATAACAAAATACATTAACATAAACATAAACATTCAGTTGGATAAGAAACCCTAATACTAAACCAAACATAAATCTAAATCCTAAAACTAGTCTTCATCATCCGACAAAACAATGACTTCATCATCCGACAAAACATTGACTTCATCATCATCATCCGACAAAACAATGACTTCATCATCATCATCCGACAAAACAATGACTTCTTCTCTCCATTCTGTGTACGGTGCCACAAGCTTGTCAATCAAAAGCTTGAAAAAAATTGCATGTTGTTCATATTTTGAGAGGCTCGGTTGCCCCTAGTTTTGAGAGGCTTGGTTTTGGTTCGTTTGATTTTGAGAGGATGGATTGGCACGAATTTTGCGCCTAACGTACACTCGTTCGATCGGCTTTTTTCCCTTTGAATTGCTTCCTTCACCTTTATCCATTACTACCTAATTGAGATAATAAATTCTTACAAAATAATTGAGATAATAAATTCTTACAAAATAAATTCTTACCTAATTGAGATAATAAATTCTTACAACATAGATAAAACATCAATTCTTACACAAATTAAGGTTCACACATCATAGACAATAATTTAGATAAATAGATAATAGCCTAAGGTTCAAAAATTACACATTTAGCAATGTTCATACAAAATAGCATAGATAATTATTAAACCCTAATTTCACTCCTTCTCTTCCTCCACTATCTCCTCTGGCACCTCCTCTGGCACCTCCTCCCCATCTGCACTTGTTCGTCCGCAACCAACTGGATAGCGCCTCACAGCAGATACAGACCGCCTAGGTAGAGGGTTATCTCGCATCCACTGAGGCACATATCTCTGACGAGTGACATCGAACTCTGGCTTGGTATCCGGCTTTGTCTCCGTCTCCTTCTTGGTCACATCTGTATTTTTCTTGTCCTTTGTCACAGTTTTCCCTTATTCACCTTAGGATTGCTACCTTCGGCTTTGTCCATTTATTCTAATAATTAATTTAATCATAATTAATCAATTCTAATAATTTGATTCAATTCTAATAATTAATTTAATCATAATTAATCAATTCTAATAATCAATTCCATTAATCAATTCTATTAAACATTTCTAATAATAAATTCTAATAAACATTTCTGTCCCTATTAAGCATTTTACATATTCACAATTCTGTCCCTACTATTTGCAAAATAGTCCCTAAAACAGCCCCAAAAACAGCCCCAAATTAAGCATTTCAGTCCCTAATTAAGCAAAACAGCCCCAAACTAAGCATTTCAGTCCCTAATTAAGCAAAACAGCCCCAAAAACAGCCCCAAATTAAGCATTTCAGTCCCAAATTAAGCAAAACAGCCCCAAATTAAAATTTCAGAGAAAGGGAGTTTACCTTCGAGAGAGTGCTGTCGGGGGCAGAGAGGGAAAGGTGGCTGTCGGAGTTGAGAGAGCAGAGATCTGTAAGGGAACAGAGAGGGAGGGGACAGAGAGGAAGAGGGGAGTCAGTGAGGGAGAGAGGAAGAGGGGACAGAGAGGGAGGGGGACAGAGAGGGAGAGGGAAGAGGGATTATATACCTGAGAGGGAGAGGAAGAGGCGAGTGTTTGAGAGAGACAACGAGTGCTTGAGAGAGACAGCGAGTGCTTGAGAGACAGCGAGTGCTTGAGAGACAGCGAGTGCTTGAGAGACAGCGAGTGCCTGAGATCTAGAGTTTGGAGAGACAGCGAGCTTGAGAGTGAGAGTGTTTTCGAGTTTGGAAAGAAGTGACGAAACAGCGGCTAGATGGTGTATATTAAAAAAACGTTTGATCTTCTGTAACGGTTATTAGCTAGTAACCGTTAGAGAAGATCAAACGTTTTTAATATATATGATCTTCTGTAACGGTTATTAGCTAATAACCGTTACAGAAGATCAAACGTTTTTAATATATATGACCGTCTGTAACGGTTATTAGCTAGTAACCGTTAGAGAAGATCAAACGTTTTTAATATATATGATCTTCTGTAACGGTTATTAGCTAATAACCGTTACAGAAGATCAAACGTTTTTAATATATATGACCGTCTGTAAAGGTTATTAGCTAATAACCGTTACAGATTTAACTCTTCTGTAACGGTTATTAGCTAGTAACCGTTACAGATTAGTTTAATTTTTTTTTTTTGCTTTTTGTTTGTTTTCGTAAGCCTTCTGTTCAACAATTTTAAACTTTAATTTAGAACAATTTTAAGTAGAACAAATAATAATTTTGAAATGTTAAATAATAAGTTAAACAATTTAGAATGTTAAACAAAAATTAAAAATAAATTTGCTCATAAATTAGCACATATATGTTAAATTTCACCAATTAATGACCTGCAAAAAAAAATAAAACTATTAATATATATAACAATTTAGCACATATATGTTAAGAATAATTTATATTAGTTTTTGTAACTCACATGTTATTATGTAGCTACTTTCTTTTTTTTCCTTCGTGTGTCGACCCACACGCCTTCGGTGTTATCTGTACGCCTACAACTGATCGATACTGGCTGTGATGTATCGTCGATACCGATAGAAAAAGGAGGTATTTCCTCGAAGTGGTCGTATGCTTCTTCATCTACGACATCACCAACGCCGACAATACGTCTTTTTCCTGAAAGTGGCAAGTAATAAATAAGATGAACATTTGTACTCAATAAGGTGAACATTGTACTCAATAAGGTGAACATTTGTACTCAATAAGGTGAACATTGTACTCAATAAGGTGAACATTTGTACTTAAATAAGATTAACATTTACCATGAAGCACAACATGTCTTTTCTTATCCGCCGGATCTTGAATGTAAAAAACTTGCATTGCTTGCTTATTTGCAAGTATAAAGGGATCGTCTCGATAACCCTTTTATTGAAGTCAACAGTTATAAACCCCATCTTGTCTTTTTAACTCCACCGTGACCGTTGTCGATCCATGTACACTTGAATAAGGGTATCTTAAATTTCAGGTAATCTAGTTCCCAAATCTCCTCGATCCACCCATAATAAGTAGTCGGCCTAACATTATCACTAGATAAAGCTACAACAGTGACTCTACTATTTTGCACGGAACTTTTACCATCCTGTTTTCTTGTGTACCAGGTAAATCCATTCAAGTCATACCCTTGGTATGTCTCGACCACAGAATCAGGACGTCTTGATAACCATTTCACGGTTTCATCGACCTCTATTCCTTCTTTCAACTGGGACTGTACTTTATCTTCTAGCCATTGGACAAATTTTATTTCATGCTCTATGGTAATCAAGTTTTCGGTGTAAGAAGGGTATTGTTCACGTAACTCGATTAGATGTTCATTGATGTAAGGCGCCACAATAGCAAGATGTTGGAGAACTTTCATATGTGCTTTGGTTCTCATTGCAAGATCCGGTATATGAGTACTAGCTCCAATTGTACCTGAAAGGTGAACATTTGTGCTAAATAAGGTGAACAAATATTGTGCTTTAAGTGAACATTTGTGCTAAATAAGGTGAACAAATATTGTGCTTTAAGTGAACATTTGTGCTAAATAAGGTGAACAAATGTGCTAAATTAGGTGAACATTTGTTCTAAATAAGGTGAACAAATGTGCTAAATTAGGTGAACATTTGTGCTAAATAAGGTGAACAAATGTGCTAAATTAGGTGAACATTTGTGCTAAATAAGGTGAACAAATATTGTGCTTTAAGTGAACATTTGTGCTAAATAAGGTGAACATTGGAAGTTAATGTATAACCTTTTCCTTCAAGTCTACCCTCATGTCGAGACTTTGGAAGACCGATTGGTTGTACATCCTGCAAATAATCGGTGTAGTACTCAATAACCTCCTCGGCCACATATCCTTCCACTATGCTTCCTTCTGGTTTAGATCGGCTACGAACAAGCCCCTTCAATTGACCCATGGCTCTTTCGAAAGGATACATGTATCGTAGAAATACAGGACCACACATTTTTATCTCTCTAACTAAATGAATGGTCAAATGCACCATGGAGTCAAAAAACGATGGCGGAAAGTACATTTCCAGCTCACATAGGGTTAGTACAACACCTTCTTGTAACTTGTCCAAACTATTCGGATCAATCACTTTAGAGCAAATGGAATTAAAGAAAAAACACAACTTAGTGATGGTTTTCCTCACTTCTTCCCTTAGAATTCCTCGAATTGCGACCGGAAGTAACTGGGTCAGTAGGACGTGATAATCATGTGACTTCATACCAAGTAATTTGTTGTCCTTAATAGAAACCTTTCTTGATATATTCGAGGAATAACCAGTAGGAACCTTAATAGATTTCAGGCATTCTAATAAGCTTTTTTTCTCTTGCTTTGATAAATTAAATTGTGCTGCAGGCAGCCAAGTTCGGCTTTTTCCCTTATCTTGTGCCGCTAGTTCTTGCCGGATCCCCATTTCAACCATGTCCTCCTCGCATTTACGCCATCTTTAGTTTTCCCTTGAATTTCCAACATGCAACCGATCAAAGCTTCACATATGTTCTTTATTATGTGCATCGCATCTAAGCAATGCCTAATCTCCAAACTCTGCCAATATTCAAGATTCCAGAATATAGACTTCTTCTTCCATATCCCCTTGGGTATCTCATTTGCAAATTTCTTACCAAATTTTTCATTAATGTCCTTCACCTGTCGATACACCCATGAACCGGATAACGGTATTGGGGCCTTGTCTTTTTCTACAGTACCGTCAAACATTTCCTTGTCTCGACGGTAAGGGTGGTTGCGGTTCTTAATAAACCTCCGGTGTCCCAAGTAAATATTTTTTCTGGAGTTTTTCAGGTACACAGAATGGGTGTTTTCCATGCAAATAAGACACGCTTTCGCTCCTTTATTCCTATACCCTGACAGGTTTCCGTATGCAGGAAAATCATTAATTGTGCAAAATATCATGGCACGGAGGTTAAACTCACTTCTAGAGTGTGCATCATATATTTTCACTCCATTCTGCCACAATTCACCAAGGTCATCTATTAATGGAGCCAAGTACACATCTATATCATTACCTGGTTGCTTGAGACCAGAAATCAACAAGGGCATCCTCATGTATCTCCTTTTCATGCATAGCCAGGGAGGAAGATTGTAAATACACAACAAGACCGGCCACGTAGTTTGCCGGCTACTCATGTTGCCGTAAGGATTCATCTCGTCTGTACATAAACCTAATCTCAAATTTCTAGGTTCACTGCCGAAATCTTCAAATTCCCTATCTATATTTATCCAATCTGGAGAGTCTGCTGGGTGTCTGAGCATGCCATCGCCTTTTTTCCTGTAGTCTGCATGCCATCTTAACAATTTGGCATCCTTCACGTTAGAGAAAAGCCGCTGGAATCTTGGTATTATTGGTAGATAAAACACCACTTTTGCAGCTAGTCCCTTACTACCTTCATCTTCAATTTGATCGTCCCTCGGTTTATACCGTGACGCATTACACTTTGGACATTTATGCAAGTCTCCGTACTCATTCCGGAATAATATGCAGTCATTTGGACATGCATGAATTCTCTCAACTCCAATTTTTAAAGGACATAACATCTTTTTAGCCTTATAAATTGAATCTGGCAACTAGTTATCTTTTGGAAGAAATTCTTTATGTAATAGTTTGAGCAAAGATGTGAAACTTGCATCACTCCATCCATTTTTGGCTTTAAGATTGAACAGTTTGAAAACAGCATTAAGTTTTGACAATTCACAACCAGGATATAAAGCTATTTTATCTTCTTCACGTAACATACCAAAAATTTCAACATTATCAACAAAATTTTCATCCACATTGTTCACAATTTCATCTAAATCGGCATTAAATTCTGAGTTATCTACATTTCTATCATCATCTACATTCTCATCATCAAATACATTGACATCATCAATTTCATCATCAATTTCATCATCCAATGATACATTTTCTTCCTCATACACAGAATCAAATACATTTGTGCTAGTACTATTCCCCCCATTCTCTCCATGGAGTGTCCACCGACTATAATCCGGTTGAAATCCATTTATAATCAAATGAGCCTTCACTTCTTCAAAATTAGACCACTTCAACAAATTCTGACAAACACGACAAGGACAATACATTTTATCTTCTTTCATTTTCAAATTCTCTTTAGCACAAACCATAAATTCTTCAAGTCCTCTCAAAAATGTAGACGAGCATCGATTACTTGAGTACATCCACGTCCGATTCATCTGAACAATAAAATTTATGCAAATTATTAGGGTTTCGGACCAATTTGTCATATTAGGTTTTCGGACCGGTCACCATCCTAGCTCGCTCTTTGGATACTCTGTCTCATTAGCGAGCGTACGTTAGATGCAATGTGCTATCTGAGAAAAATTCGGCAGCATTTCCCCTTATGTTCCCTGAATACGCCAACACACGATTGCTCGTGCGTACGTATCCGTGGGAACACAAGGGAAATGCCGCCGAATTTTTCTCAGACAACACATTGCATCTAACGTACAACTCGCTGTCCTAAATGAGACAGATCGTATCCAAAGAGCAGTACTCCCGACCGGGAGTACTATCCGAGATTAATCCCTAATGGATTAATCTCGGACGGGCAATGACCTAAATTCAGTTGAGTTCCGGTATTTGGTTCCTATATGACAATACAAAATCCATGCCTATATATATATGCAAATTATTAACCAAATGCAAATAATTTAAAAAAAGAGAAGTTCATGAAAATATATACTTTCAATCGTGTGACTTCCGATCCGTTGAATCGTGCGACTTATCCGGCCGATGTAAGATCTTCTCCTATTCAATGAGATCTTAAAATATATAAAAAAACAAAAATAACCATGAATTAATGAAAAAATCGAAATAAATAAGAAAAAATGTAAAAATAAAAAATACGGTTCAAAATTAATTTTTTTTACCTTAAATCTGCTCTCCTTCTTATTCTCTTTCTAATTATTATTTTTTCAGAATTTTTAGAAAATTTTTGCTATTTTTTTGGAGTGAAGTAGGACACCACAAATCGCAATAAATGAGAAGATCAGAAAAGAGTTAAGTGCGGCGCTAGCTGTGAGTTTGTTGGGATGGGAAGAAGACCTAATTAAATACAGAACTTTTCTGTAACGGTTATTAAAAATAACCGTTACAGAATCAATAAAAAAAAAAAAAAACGTTAACCTACTGTAACGGTTATTTACTAATAACCGTTACAAAAGATGGTTGATATTTATATATTTCTTTTATGTAATGGTTGCTGGATAATAACCGTTACAGAATATAAGAAATCTGTAACGGTTATTATCCAACAACCGTTACAGAAGCTTGATGCATTTTTTTTCCTGACCATGACGGAAATGTTATTACGGTTGTTTCATAATAACCGTTACAGATTTGTGGCGCCAATTTTCCCGCCTAATGTCTCACTATTCTGTAACGGTTATTTCAAAAACCGTTACAGAAGTGCCGTTACAGAAGGTCTTTTTTCCCGTAGAGCTTTTAACTTTTTTTTTGAAAGACGCCTTTTAACTTCTATATAAGGATGTGTAGCAAGGAATCCTGATAACATTTATCCTTTTCCTTCAGATATGAAAAAAAAAAGCGAATTCACAGAAATAGGGTCCCATCACTTTGTCCCCTGTGGCATTAATTGGCTGCTCTACAGAAACTTATCTGTAATCTTTGAGGTCACGAATCAAACTGGTACAAACCAATTGCGCTAATCGGAGTTTTGTCGTAATTGAAGGCCACTGATATCCAGTTTTGGGACTCGATAGAAGTTTATTTGGAAATAATTTCTACATTAATTCCAAAGGGACTGTGACTAGGGATGAAAACGGATCGAATACGGAGCGGATGTTGGTCTTTTCATATCCGCATTCATATTTTTTTCCGGATATGGATACGAATACGGATGTGTTCGAATACAGATACAGTTCGGATATTAAGCGAATACGAATACGGTTCGGATATTATCGGATACGGAGTCGAATACGAATATATTTTGTCGGATTCGGATTGTATTTTAATATTTTTTTATTTATTTACCATAATAGTTTCTGTAAATATAATGATATTCATTATAGTTATACTCATTGTCTATGTTAGTACTTCGTCAAGTTCAGTAGTAGTGCATGCAAATGAATATCTATTGTTTTTCATAATTTGAGCCGAAAGAGCATTTTTTTAAAATATGGAAGTTAATATTGATAAATTAATTTAAAATTAAACATTTTAATCCCAATAAATTAATTTAAAATTAACGTTTTATCGATAAATTTTAATTAAATTTAAATAATTTTGGCCTTCATATATTATAAGAATATTGATATCCAATTTCGGCTTTCATGTATGTACTGCGATATTTATTATCAATAAAATCGTATGGGCCACTTGCCAATAGAAAAGTTGTACTATGTTTTATTTTTTGTGTTCTTATATTTTTGTGTTATATAATTAATGAAGGGATATATTGCTTTATATATGATTAATTTGTTTGATATGCAATGGAATAGTGAATAGGAATTATGTATTGGCTCTTTGCACCGTAGCAACCAGACAAAATCTCACAAGCCCCATAACTCCATAAGCATTAAGTAATAAAATACATTGACACTCAGACTCAGTACACTTTCCATCTCGTTTCTGCCACAAAATATCTCAGATGCCAACTTTTTATTAACTTCTGAGTATTTCTTTTCTCTCTCTATTTTTGCGTCCGTGTTGTTCCGTTCGTCTTCTCCAAATCGGAGTTCAAACAATATGTTACCTCTCTCTGTTCACATGAAATCTGTTCCACTCGGCTTTTGTATTCACATTAAGTACTAAATTTGCTCTCCTCCGCTTCTTCTCCTGTTTTCTGCTAGCATTCTTCTCGCCTCTCGCCTCTTGGTAAGCCTCCAAGAGAGTACCTCAGATCCAAGCAGTAAAAGTAAAACAGATATCCGAATTTTTAGACATTTCGGATACGGATATTTATCCGCATTCTTATCCGTATCCGCTCCAATATGTCTTTCCACATTCGCATCCGCATCCGTTTAGAAAAATCCGTATTCGCATTCGTATCCGAACGGATGCGGATGTTAATATCCGAATTCGCTATTTTCCGGATTCGGATACGGATCGAAGCGGATAATATCCGATACGTTTTCATCCCTAACTGTGACCCAATTGGTCTAATAGACATATCAAACATCATAAACAAATCTGCTAATCGGGAAAGAGAATTAGAGGAACCAGTCTTTGTAAAAGATTTTTTTAAAGATGAATTGGAAGTCAAGCCTCCTAACTTATTTCTAAATTAATTAAATGTCTATAAAAGATCTCCAACCAGATTTCGAACTTGTGACCTCTCATTTGAGATGCATTGTTCTTTGTCACTAGATCAAGAGCCGTTTCTCCAAATTTGTAAAAGATAATAGTAAACGGCACATATTCGTGCCCATTGACTTCTTGGTTTTTTTTTTATTCGTCCGATCTCCAATTCAGACCCTGTAGAGGTTGCGGTATACTGTAAATCAATGTGGTACCCCAGAGAAAAATGTGGTTGGTGTTGAGAACCCTTGGATTTTAAACGGAGTACCCTAATTTGAACACGTGGCAAGTATCACACGTGATGCTCTAATAGCGATGATATCCAATTTGTTGTGCTGGTCTGACAAAAGCCTTGCTTCTTTTCTTCTTTTGTTATTGCTCGATTGAATTTGCAAAAATTGAGATAAAAAAATTAAGGATGCTGGTAATTTAGTTTTTGTCTAAATTAGCACAAAATTTGTTGAATTTCTACTGGTAAAAAGTGATTAAACCAACATGATTATTTATTGCTGCTGGTTTAACAATACAATGATGGTAAATATCTGCTGATTTAAAATTTTGTGACGGGTTTAACAATATCATATGGTTACTAGCAAGGTATAATTCTGGTTTAATTCATGCTGTCGAAATGATTGATTTATGTCCTACAAGGACGCCTAGCTAATCGAATAACTGAATGGAGCATAATTGTTCGAGTTCTTTAGTGTCTGATCTGACTAGCTAGGAAAGTGAACATAGTCACATATCATTGGCAATTAGCTCCTCCACAATAAAATGTATGTATATTGTATAGAAAGATGATCCAATTTTAAGGTCTTTTTATTTTGTTTAACTGTCAAATAGCAATTACTGTTCTTGTTGTGACCTTGATTAAGATCGACTTCCATTCCTGTCCTCAGGATCTAACAACAGTTCAATTCAAGGCCATTAAGTTATATACCTGGCCTGAAAAATGATATCAGCATGACACATGAGATAGGAGGTCCACCTACATTCTCCACATCACCATGCCACATGGCAGGTACTCATTTCAAGGAAATTTACCAACCGCTGTCTCTCTCATATTGCAGTTGACTTATGCCCTCTATTAATTAAATATTAATACCCTACGTTCCCCTCCTTTCTTCTATCCTTCTCTTCTAAGTATTCTCTCTTATCTCTTCGCGGAAGTATGGCTATGAATGTGAACTCTCTCAACGCGATGGAAGCAGAGTTGCCTCCAGGTTTCAGGTTTCATCCAAGTGATGAAGAGATAATAAGGAGCTACCTAAGCAAGAATTTAGTACCCGAGAACAACAGTTTGTCTATGATAGATGTCGACTTGAACAAAGTCGACCCGTGGGATCTTCCTGATGGTTAGGCCTATCACCCTAATCCAAATACCTTTTAATTATTTTGTCTAAGGATAATATTGTTCATACGCATGCATAGGTTTTGCACTGTGAATTAATTTGACAAGGAATTTTCTTTTGTTCTCCTATTGTTGCAAAGGAAAACCCTTAACTATTTTCTGCAGTGTAATCGTGTTATTTTCTGATCATCTTTGTTTATCATCTCTATTGTTTCAAGGAAAACCCTTAACGATTTTATAGACATGCTTTCAATTATTCAACAGAGTTTCTTCTAAACTTTAATTTTGCTTTTCAAACTTGTGAGAAAGTTCTCCAATGTATTTGTTTTCTTCAACTTGGCCATAAATATGACGAAGCTCCTCAAAAATGCTTTGCTTCCAAGTTTTCTTACTAATTGAGTACTATCAAGTTAGATAGCACAGAAATCACAAATTTATTCTATAATATCATATTTTATAAACTCCTAGTCGAGCATAAGTTATAATTGAGAACAAATTCACACGTCTTGTTCTCTTATTTTGACTTTTTTGGAAATAAATCCCAAAATAATTAACAGAATACTATTCCCCTTTCCAAATAATTCACACGTCTAAACATATCATGAGCTTCTCTGTTATTTTTTATTTTGTTCTTTGTTATAGATGCAGAAAGTAAGAAGGAAAAACAATTCAAATCTCGAAGAGTTATAATAAAACTATATAATTCTAGATAGGCTGTAAAGGACTGAGAACAATAAAAAAATTCTAAAATTGTTCTTGAAAAATATGTTTGCAAAAAAGGATTGTGAAATTAAGAAAACTATGCCAAGTACAAGTTATTATTTATTTATTCATTTTTTTGCGCCTTTTATAGTTGTCAAACATGTGAAAGGCATCGAGTGGTACTTTTACAGCCCCAGGGACCGAAAGTATGCAATTGGGCAGCGTAATAGCAAAGCAACTGAAGCAGGATACTGGAAGGCAACTGGAAAAGATCGCCATGTTCGCCGCAAAGAGGTGCCCCGTCAGAATGAGAAAATTGAGCAACGTGGGAAGGGCATCGAGTGGTACTTGTACGGCCCTGGAGATCAAAAGTATGAAATTGGGCAGCGTAATAACAAAGCAACTGAACCAGAATACTGGAGGGCAACTGGAAAAGGTCGCCATGTTCGCCGGAATGAGGTGCCCCATCGGATTGAGAAAAATTCTTGTGTTTTACCAAGGAAGGGCTCCAGATGGCACCATCATTCATGCAAAATTTTGAGGTGAATCTAAGTATGGAGGATCAGAACCAAAACAGTGGCTTGCAAGATAAAACTTGGGGTTTCAAGGATTATTGTTTGAGAAAAAAGAAAAATAGATAGGGCATGCATGAATCAAAACTAGTGTTTTTTCCTGTATTTCATTCAATGTGATTCTAATGTATATATTTGGTTTATGATGTACTCACGAAATTATGTTGATATTGTCATTTCAAAATTGGGGAAACAGAAAAAATGTAAAAGTTGCTAGGTGTTGTTCATCATTGAAATATGTATTTTGTTTTGATTTAAAATGAAATGCACAAAAAATAATTTAATTCATGACTTAAGAATTTGAAATATTTGATGAAAAATAAATTAACTGTCAAGGTGATAAATTTGATACATGTCCCAATTAAGATAAAATATTTACATAATTGTGAAGTTTCTTTTCCTTTCAGTATGGACAACATTCCTAACAATATTAATTGAATGAAAGCATTATTAAAAAATCGCTTAGTTCAATGGAATGTATGTTAGGTGGCAATGTTAATATTTTTTTACTCGTTCCACAGATGACTAAGTGAAACCCAGCTTTTCTGTGAAGAGCAAACAGTAGATGGACTGAGATTACCAAATTAAATTGATAGATATTTTTGTTAGATATTTCAACGCAGTAGTTTTACGAAATATTTCTATATATTACTAAGAGAGACAATTACCAGTGCTTTTGATGATGGCAAACAGATATTTACAGATAATTTGTGGGCTTTGATTAAAAAAATTTTATTTGTCTGGATCTTCAATGATTTTTTTCCCTTGTTCTCCTATAATTTCATGAAAAATTTGCTGACATTTTTTATCATAAGCCACACTTGCTCATAACTGGACTAATTCACAGAAGTACTTAGACGTCATTTTAGACCTAGACTGAATTATTTTTTTTGAGGGGCATGTTGGTGAAGTGCCAACGACAAAATTTAATTAAAAAAAATTAAGGTTGATACAGTTTTTGCTCAAAAAAAAGGTTGATACAGTTTACAGGGAAATCTTATTACAAGAATAAGTCTAAATTTGAAATTCAAATAAAAAATATAAGCAACAGTAGTTTTGCAGTACCCATAACTGATACCAACCAGCACCTGGTAAGAAAGAGTGGACTCGATACATTAGCAATTTAGCATAGAGCAAACAAAGTGCTGATAGACCCAAAAAATCAGGAGAGGCTGGTACAGTGGTACCAGACCAAAGCAGTTAAAGAAATGCAGCAGGAGTAAAATCAGTTTGTTGGTCCTCCTTTACTGGCATCTCTAACTGGTATCAGACAGTGGTACAGGACTACAGGCAGACTCGGCCGTGCCAAAATGCCCAAGTAGAGGAGGATGTGTCACACTGAGACTCCTTGGTGCTGGACTCAGACTGAACCCGATCAATATCATTTACAAAAGCACAATAGAATTAATTAGGATTTCGATTTGATTCCGTCAAATGGGATATTTTTGTGTAGGAACAAAATTTCCTTCTATATGGGGAAAATTGCTGCAAAACAAGCCTGTACGATCAATACACGAATTATTAATTTTCGGAGTTAAGTATTATCCATATTTCCTAATTACCATATTAAAATTCGCAACAACCCTCGCTATTCTGAAAGAATAGTTTGAATTGGTAGGATTAATTAATTGGTTCCCTTCTTATCCAGACTTAGTTTATTGTGAAGTCTGAACAGAATACCTGTTCAATCCATAGTTTCTAAGTTGCATAATTAATCTATTTAACTATCTTGCAAAATGATATATTGAAGTCAAATACCAAATCTCTAGAAGAATTTTCCAACATCATGACAGTTTATAAAAAAAAAAAAAGATTTTTCTTCGTTATATCTCAGCTTCTCCAGCTAATTATTATTTTAGCCGGATCGTTTCAATTTACTACAAACAGACCGGGGGGGGGGGGGGGGTCCATGATTAATTGTAGCCTTCAGATGAAAGCCGTATGTCATCTCCACATTTTAATTTTGTTTCAAGTTGAACAAAAATAGTGTTTTTCTCTTAGACTAATGACCAGTTTTCCATTAGTTCATTATACCAATGCTAATCCATACGGTCATAAAGATGCACGTTTGAAATGTTTTTGTGAGCCTTTATAATTTTTAGAACAGACGCAACATGCAATTAATATTGCAACTCCTCTATTGTCCGCTTTTCTTGCATAAAATCAAGCAACTTGTCCGTGAAAGGATATTCCAAACATATATGGATATCTGTTTCAACAATAAGATTCCCCTGTTGAAAAAGTATAACATAAAATAAGAAGCTAAAAAAGCTTAACATGCCTCAGATCTCAAACAAAAAATATGATTACATGATGGAAGTAACTACAATTCCTTTTGATGTAATAAAAAAATTCTAGTCCACATTAAACTTTTGTTGTATATCACATGCTACATAAATTATCTTAATTTTGATTTTAACTTTATTTTCGAAAGGTTAACGAAATCCGACAAGATCATATATATAGTTCAAACTTAAAAAAAAAGAGTTAAATAAATAAAAGAATATTATCTCTGAATTGACGATAAATAATACAAAATCAATTTAGCGACATGTCAACACTATTAATTTAGAAACATTATTCGGTGTTTAGACGAGTGGATAATTATTTTTGAAGATAAATTGGAGTCAAGCTCCCAATTTATTTCTAAATTAAATGTCTATAAAAGACTCCAGTCGGACGAACTTGCAACATCTCACTTGAGATAAATTGTTCTTTGCCACTAGACCAAAAGCTGGTTCTCGACGACTGGATAATTATTCGAAATAGACACTGACCTCACTATAATGTTCTAACTACAAGTTGAGTTCGCAACATTCTGAAGGCAGTTTATGATCCAAACATGTGTTCGAAGAAAACATATTTAGTGAGGAAGAAGAAGGCGGCGGCGCAAGAAGAAACCCATCATAAAATAAAATAAAATAAAATAAATGATAGAACTAATCAGTATTGTGGTTGGTAAAGCACAAATCCAGCTGTTCTTTGGTCTCGTAGCTCAAATTTTGAGCTTCAAAATGATTGATCGAGACAATCCAATATATTTTTTATATTAAAATTTTAATGAAAATCAACTTTATGATTGTTGAATAAAGGCTGTTATTGAAAAATCCAAATTCCTTTGATCAAGCAATTTTTTATTATTCACAAAAAATAAGAAAAAATTATAAAATTTTAGTTTTCAACTATATTTTCATATTGTTCCAATTATTATTTTTAATATTGAAACTTGAACAATCTATGATTTGAATTGTACATTTATCCATTCTCAAAGTAAATTTATAATATTCTTGGTTTCTAACATATTTGGATCCGAAGTATGTATAATTCTTTACTACATAGTGAGTTATACATATGGTGTCGGGCTTTCATGTGCTAGACATGTCCTTAAGTCATGTTATGCTAGAAAATTTAATCAATACATACAAAAGCCATGACACATTTATTTGGCAAGGTTTTTTTATTTTTTATTTTTTATTTTTTTTGAAACAAGTAGAGTTTTTTATTGCTCTACCACTTTCATTAAAAAAAGCTAAAAAAAAAACATACAAAACTTATTATAAATACAGTAGAATTTAATAAAATAACTCTACCCTAGTTGCACAGTTACCGGCATATGGCACCTATCCATTCTTTTATCATCTCTCCCTTACGCCTAGCACATGAAACAAACAACCTCATTAGATCATAAAGAACAATCACAAAACACAAATAAAGTCCAAAAAAACGAACAACATGAGAAATAGAGCGTAGATTAATAGCATATTTATTTTGACAGCCCTTCATGATCCAATGGATGTCGCCCCAAATCAACCATTTTTCAAGCTTGATCCAGCTAAAGAGTAAACTCATTGATGTCAGGGATCATCCAAAAACAATCTCCTTCAATGCATGTTTTTACAAAACTGACCAATGATTAAGCAAGGATTTGGTTAAGGAAGCGGCATATCTATACGTGTGGTACTTATCTGACTTAAAACTTATCTTATTTTGATTATTCCACATAATTCAAAATATTGTCCCACAACATATTTGAAAAACATCTAAAATAGATCTATGTAAAGAATTGTTATATTGTAATAAATCTTTAAGAGAATAAGATTCAATGTTACAATCAAACAGTTTCAGAAACCATAACTAGATTAATATATTACTAGAGCATTTTTTTTTTAAAAAAAAGATGATCTATTATCTCTAAACTTGGGCAGTAAACACATGAAGTGTCATCCGTCCATCCTCTGTATGTTGTACAAGTGTTTACATATTTCCATCACATATTTGATGAACACTCAGTATTTGACATAGCCACGTTTTTAATTCTTTATTCTTTTCATTTTTCCAATGGACAAACCCTATACACAATACACTGCATATATATATATTTGACTATGGGCTTGAAACAAAAGAGAAATACAGTCAATACTTAGCTGTTACTTGGGAAATTTTCTTCTTCTTTTAAAAATAAGTAGAATTGCGCTCTACCATTAATTTTCATTAAATATAGTAATTCAAATACAATCAAAATACATCCCAGAATCCATAAGAACCGTAGACAAGAAAAAATTTTCCTGCCCCAATCGTTCATTTCCATCTAATTTATACTGACGCCACCTGTGTTATCTGTTCCTGTAATATAAATAATCAATTACATACAAATATTTGAAATCCAAACAGACAAAGACGATTCATCATAAATTCTTACAGTAGCCTCAGAAGGCCACTCAGGCCATAAAATTAATATAGAAAGAAGCAAGCAACAAATAAAAGTGCACTAAAAAAATGTAACGCACATGTAGTAGTTTCATGCATAGAACATTCAATAGTGAAGCTAGAATTTCGTGTCAGTAGGATGCGTAAATTTTTTTTTCTTGAAAAAATATATATGATGTAACGTTTAATATAGACATAGTATAATAATAATTCTTAAATAAACAACTCTAAAATAATATTAGATAAAAAAGTCATGAGAAATTAAATATATATTATAATAACAATAGAAAATCTAAAATAATATATTTAATATACAAGATAATAATTCAAAAGTCAAGACAACAAAAAAATACAATAATTTCATATGAATTTTTTTTTTATAATTTTACATTATTTTTCTTTATTTAGTGGTAGTTTTTATATAAAATCCGAGTTGTATTATTGATCTTTTGTGGCAGTTTTTATTTAAAATGTCCTAAAATTCACAAAATATTATATAGACGAATCACGTAATTCGCGAGATTCGCGATAGTATATATATGCTACAAATAATTTTTTATCCAAATATTTTATTATATTCTAAGTTTTGTCTTAATAAGATTCATTGGGTATGAGGGAACAAGACGATTAGCTAGGAACAAATGCTACATGGGTCCCTATGCGATTTTTTAGGTGTCGTTATGCAATTCAAAACAAACACAATATGTCCAGCTGGGTCCTTCAAATTTTTAAGATGGGTCCCTAGTTTCTTGTGTATTTTTTTAATTACAAACAAATGTATTATCAAGTAAATTTCTTTTTGATGGACCCACCAAAATACATGTAGCTTCGCCTTGAAAACATCTAGACAAGAATCATATAAAATTTACGATTATTGATAAGGGAATTAAAACCTAGGTCAAATGAATTTATAACCTTGTTCTACCTTACTAATCGTTCTGGTAAAGCTAAGGGTCGAACCCAAGAGACGGTAATATGAGTACCGGACTTAATTTTTCTTAAAAGCTAGACAATAAAAAAAAATTATGGTGAATAAACTTAAAAGAATCTACTGAAATAATAATCGAGAACTAATAAAATAATTATAAAATGAATTGAGGTTTGATTTTGTGTTTTTAGATGTTCAAATGTATGCAAGAGATGTCCTAGGGGTTTAGTGTTCAAGTAATTTGGCTCTAAAGCACCTAAGTCTTCGATTGTGGTCTAGACAGAGGCAAATTTCGGTCCGAAATATAAGAATTTCGGTCCGAAATTCTTACTACTTTGGACTGAAATTGCTTTAGAATGAATATTTCGACTTGATATTTCTAGACGATGTTATGTAAAGGGTACTCAACAACCAGACCTAAGTTATAATCTCAGTTTTCACGATTTCGATTTTAACTTGGTTTGGAACTTGGTTTTCGCCTCGTAAACAATCAACGTGTACTTTCGTCCTAAGCTGATTGTTTAAGTGAGTTAAGTGAGGGTTCTAGAAATATTTAAGGTCTTGTCAGATCAATAAAAGATGCACCTATCAGTCGCATCTAACCTCCTCTTTCGAGCGTTGGTTTATTTCATGTACTTAACCATTCAATTAATTGATTTTGACTAATGTCCTAACGGTGCTGCAGACATCAATAGGTAGACAATAAAACAATTAATCAAACTAACTAAGCAAGAGATCAATCTCAACAAAACTCATCACATAACATAGCATAAATGATCAAGTCATAATATTTCACCAAATTTATCTACTAACTATCCCTAGAACATCATAATAAAGTCTAACCTAACATGTTTATAACTAAAACAATAAATATCATGTAAATAAGTACGATACAAGCCATGAAACAACGAAGCATAAGCATAAAAGAGTAAACCAAAATATCCGATGCAAATATCGCTGTCCCAGGGCTAAGGAATCGATGAGAGAAACTCTGGACGTGCTGCCGCCTTGTCCAACTTCTGACCTAATCCCCAATCCCGCGAAAAGAGCCAAGAACACAAGTGCAAAATATGGAAAATAATCTAGAGCGAATAATGGATGCCTTCTGGTCAAGAAAGACGCAATTAAATACCCTGGAAAAATCCCAGAGGCGGCTAGGGCAAGAGAGAGGTTTCCTTCTTTTCGAACTGCCATAAAAGAAACTTTCCATACATGGAATTTCGGACCGAAATTTCAGAATTTCGGACCGAAATTCTGCTGGTCTGGGCTGATAACTGGGGTCTGAGCATTCATGTGAGATCCAGGCTTGGCATGGTGCTTTGTAGGCCTTCTCTAGTCCATTTCATGCATCTATGGGCCAGGAATGAGACGTCTGGCAGTGACCTAAGCTCCTATTTGTCTTGATTGCGTATCTAGTCTTCAATCTTCACGAGAATTCTACAAAAGAACAAAGAAGCGGCGGCAGTACCAAATATCCTGAAAATCACAGTTAATTATGAGACAATTTATATTGGTTTGAGTGTTATTTTGGTGCTAAGTATGGTCAAAATACGCATATAAAAATGAGATATCAAATCCCCCCAAACTTAAATCTTTGTTTGTCCTCAAACAAAATCCTAAGCTTAAAAAAATTGACTATACTTAGACCTAGGATGAAATCATCTCAAACCGATCAATGAAAAATTAACCAATTGAATTTTCTTAACGTTTCACACAAGTTTGAACAATTCAAGCAAATCAATAATTTCAAACCAAGGGCATGGGTTTAATTTTCTTTTCGATTGAATTTGTGCATCTCTTAGTCCTAATGAATTTCATTTTTCAAATAAAAAACCCTAGCTTCTCCTTATCAAAATAATTGCAAACTCAATTTCTTTCGTCCGTTCTTTTTCACATCTTGCATAAATTTGTAAAGGAAATTCATCAAAGTTGAAAATTTTATAATGAACCCTTCTCAATTGAATTTATTTTTCACCAATTTACATTGTGCAAGTCGAGTCGTGGGGCTTTACACCCTAGAGGATATAATGCGGTGTCATTGGCCTTAAATTTGCTACTAGCACATGTCGCGCTAGGGAGGTTGGACGGGTGTTGCTCGACTATGGCCACGGTACACTTGGGCCATAATACTCAACAACTCCTTTGCCAATGCTTTCACACCAGGTCCGATACCCTCCAATTTATGGTTAAGTTGGTGGAAGAAGGCCTCGGTGCATCCTCGTTTTCACAACTATTTAAATTTTTGTCAATTTAGAATTTTGCTCGTTGGTGATTCAAGCATTTGAAGAACACATTCTAGGGTCATCTTATAATTTTCAAAGTTCATAAAATCCTTTTTGAACAAATATTTGCAAGATATAAAATCGTTCACTCGACAAAAACTTGTGAATTTTGACTTAGATCATTTTGACAAACTTCAAGCATCCAAACTCAGGTTCTCAATTCTCAAACTAATTTTCAATTCGTTCTATTGGTGCACAAATCAACTTGAAGCATTTTAAACATCAATAGTCCTTGAGAAAAATTCTCAAAATGCTTTCTAAAATTCAAATTGTGTAAAACAGTAAGAAACTTCATCCAATTAATTAAAACAGAGATCAAACATTCATGCAAAAGTCATTTTCTAAATTTTCAGAATCCAAATTGCAATCCAAACAAAAGAGACAGAGAGAATTTCGGACCGAAATTTCCAAATTTCGGACCGAAATTTTTGCATTTAAGTCCAAAACAGCAAACTTCAATTTAAAATTTCGTCCATTTTTCGTGTAACCCCCCCCCCCCAAACTGAATAAGCACTGTCCCAGTGCATCAGAATCACAAGAAAATAAAGGGAGGAAGAAAGAAAGGTACCTAATCAAAAGGGAGGAGGAGGAGGCCCCTCGGGCGGGGCGTCATGAGGCGGCTGTCCGGGAGTACCAGCGGATGGGACAGTCGAGTCAGAAGGGGAAGATATCCAGTCTGGCGGCCATTGATTGTAGCGCAGGTAGTGGTGGTTGGCGTTGGCGAGACGAGACAACTCATCCAAACGCTGCTCCTGACGCGCGACCGCTGCCTGTGTAGCTGCAGAGGTAGTCAGGATAGTCCTCACCATGCCACTCAACTCACCGTACCATGAGGGGTACTCAACAGGAGCTTCTGGCCTATGGGAGCTCTCTGGCATGTCAGAACGTGGAGGCTCCCGCCGCGAAGGTACTGGGCCCATCTGAGATACTGGGGCTGCATGGTCCATGAGAACTAGCCAGGTGGAAGGATCAGAAGGGTCAACCCTATGTGGATATGGCAAAAGAATGTCTGGACGGCGATTCATCTTCCACCTGTACCTGAGAGATGGCCCTACATCCTCAATCTCCAAAAATCCCATCTCCCTGTACCTATCTGCATCAGTGAAAGACCAAGCAGTGCACTCTGTATGCTCTGGTAACGGGTCACCCGCGGCAAGTGCAATGCATGTCACATAGGTCCCCATAGAAATGGCCCCAGTACCGCGCTGATCGCGCTGGTCAATCCAATGATCTATCATGAGCTTGATGATGCACAATTTCTGTGGCTCGGGCTGGAGAATCTGATCCAAGAGTAATAGGTCCTCTGAGACAGCACGTCGCATGGTCTCGCCGCGAGAAAATAGCATGGAAGCTAAGGCACGGGTCAGAATCCTCAAAGTGGGGTGCTCAATCAGATGGATAAAAGTATCGGAACCTGGGGATCGTGTAATCCTGCTCCAAACCCTATCTCTCCTTCCCTTACTCCCCTTTCCTTTGAGATTGAGAACTGCACATCCGGGTTCCAACCCAAGCATGTCTCCAATCACATCAGGTTTGGTTTTCACATCATGGTTGTTCAACCTATACTCAATCCAATCCTCCCCGTTGTGCTTAACCCATTTCAATGAAGAGAGAAATTCAAGAGTGTACCTTTTGTAGGCTTCTTGCCCAATTTCCCAAAACCGTTTGGTAAAACCAACCTGTGCAGTCAATTCCAGAAATTCCTCCTTAATCCCCAAATCTGCCAGCACCTCCAAGTCAATCAATCTGGTGTGCTCAATGGGACGCCTCATGAGCCGCTTGTAATTGTCAAATTGCCACTTCGTCGGCATGTAGAATCCCGCCGCGGGCTCATACCTCGCGGCCTCAGGGTCCCTGGCCTCATTGCTGCCCAATCGGGGCTGCCTGCTGGAAGAGGCCCCCGCACCAAGAGTTTGAGACCTTGTCTTCCTCCGAAAATATTCCATCTTTCACCAGAAATCAAATGTCAGAACCCAAAATTTCGGACCGAAATTTGGAATTTTCGGACCGAAATTTGTGATAAAAATATGCAAAGAAGCCCCTGGTTTTGTGATTTTGCGTCAATTCTTTGAGAACACCCCAGGTTGACTCCCCAAATTCCCTGTGTTCCTTCCTTTCCCTCTGTTCTTCACCAGAAATTTCAATTCCCAACAGAAAAAGTGAGAAGCACCAACCTTAAACCCTAGAAAATGCAAAACAGTGCCGAAAAGATAGAGAGAACGGCCCAAGCAGTGAGATTATGTGAGGTAAAGTGCCGTAGAGTCGCTCGATGGGGTAGGACACCAAATTTCGGATTGGTTTTGGTCTAAGGCCGCCAACTTCAATTCAAAATCTCGTCGTGATGAAGCCGCCTCTTGAGAAACCAAAAGCACTAGCAGGAAGAGGGTAGAGAGGCGCCTCTAAGGGGGGTTCGATCTGTGAGAATGGTGGAAGGGAAAGGGGTGCGAGTGGTAGAGAAGGAGGGGCGGGTTTGAGTAGGCGTTTCTTTTTCTGTGGTTTCAATTTCTGGGGGTTTTCGAATGGGGGGAAAGAGAGAGACGAAGAGGTGTATTGATGTGGGTCTGGGTTTCGGATTGGGTAATGGGTAGATGGGTTTGGGCACTTAGAAAATTGCATCCATTAAGAAAAACATACCATCTCCAATTTGGGCCTGCATTAAAACAAAGAAAACAATTAATTAGGCCCAACAGACTATAACAACGAGAAGGCCCATCGAAAAGCATTAAAAAGGAATTAAAACAGAAGGGCCCAACCAAAATTTCGGTCCGAAAATTTAAATTTCGGTGCGAAATTATCAGTTTGGTACGTTAAAAATAAGTTTTGTGATTCATTTTATCACGAAAATTGGACAGTAAATCAAGAGAAATGGGTTCTAATTTTCCAGTGAAGTAAATCCTGATTTTGTCTCTGAAATTTTCAGAAATTGGCAAGAACATCTCCATTTTGTGTGATTCCCAAAATTGTTCGTGGTGTAACTCGCATGAGGTCGTGCGAAGGCCTGATTCTTGCGGGCCATAGGTGCTCTGGCACGAGTTACTTTCTTCATGATGTCCCGATCAATTTTGCTCTTTTCTTTTTCTTTTTGTTTTGGATTTCCTACACCAAACAGATAAAAATGATTAAATACTACAATAACATATAGAATTATTATATATATTATATATATATATATATATTTTTTATTTTCTGATTCTTATGAATCATACCACGTTTTTTTTTTTCAACATATATGATATTTTAACATGTGTGAAAAATAAAAGTAAAATAGAGAGCAGAGATGATATAGAGTCTTGGGCTGCCTCCCAAGGAGCGCTTGTTTTAGGTCAATAGCTTGACCGTCGTTGGCTAAGTTTCACTTGGAGGTTCGGAGAAGTAGAAACTAGCCACTTTCGCTATGTCTTCATTGGCTATATAATGCTTTAGTCTTTGCCCATTGACTTTGAAAGGCTCCGAATCCTTATCACAAATATCAATAGCACCAAAAGGGTAAACCTTCACCACACGGAACGGGCCAGACCATCGTGATCTCAACTTGCCAGGGAAAAGCCTCAATCGTGAATTGAATAGAAGTACCAAGTCGCCTTCCTTGAATTCTCGTCTTGAAATTCTCCTGTCATGCAAAAGTTTTGTTTTTTCTTTATGGAATTTAGCATTTTCATAGGAGTTCAGGCGTACCTCATCCAATTCGTGCAAGTCTAATATTCGCTTTTCTCCAGCTTTTAACAAATCCATGTTGATGGCACGAGTTGCCCAATATGCCTTGTGCTCGATTTCAACTGGCAAATGACACGGCTTGCCATAGACTAGCTTGAAGGGACTCATGCCAATGGGTGTCTTGAAGGCGGTTCGATAGGCCCAAAGTGCATCATCAAGTTTGCTGGCCCAGTCCTTGCGCGAACGAGCCACCGTCTTCTCCAAGATGCTTTTGATTTCCCTATTGGACACTTCAACTTGCCCACTTGTTTGAGGGTGATAGGCTGTGGCCACCTTGTGAATGACACCATGTTTCTTCAAAAGGCCATCAAAGTAACGATTGATGAAATGCTTGCCACCGTCGCTTATCACCGCCCTCGGCACACCAAATCGTGGAAAGATAATCTTAGAGAAAAGACGGATGACTGAGCTTGAATCTGCCGCCTTGCATGCAATTGCTTCCACCCATTTTGAGACATAATCAACAGCTACCAGAATATACTCAAATCCATGTGAACTTGGAAATGGCCCCATGAAATCCACGCCCCATACATCAAAAATTTCAACTTCAAGAATAGGGTTAAGAGGCATTTCATTCCTTTTGGAAATGTTGCCCGTTCTTTGACATTGATCAGAAGAAGAAACGAAAGAATGAGCATCTTTGAAAAGAGAAGGCCAGTAAAAACCTGATTGGAGCACTTTGGCTGCTGTTTTTGAAAATGACGCGTGGCCCCCATAGGCAGAGGAGTGGCAGCTTGCAAGGATGGCTTTGACTTCGTCATGTGGCACACACCTCCTAAAAATGTTGTCGATTCCAAGTTTGAAAAGGTATGGCTCCTCCCAAAAGTAGTACTTCGAGTCTGATTTCAACTTCTTTCTCTGCTGGGAAGTCATGTCAGAGGGTAAGTAGCCACTCGCCAGAAAGTTAGCCAGATCTGCATACCAAGGCTCTTCTGCCTTCTGTTTTTCTCCCAATTTTCGGTCCGAAATTTTAAAATTTCGGTCCGAAATTTCTGCTACAGACGCGATCTCAGCCATCACATCTTCAAATTTTGCCCCCAAAATTTCCTGCACAGAGAACAATTTTTCGTCAGGAAAAGAGTCATTTATAGGCATTTCAGTTTCTTGATCTTTATTTGAGTGTAAGCGAGAGAGATGATCAGCGACTGAATTTTCAGAGCCTCTTTTATCCTTGATTTCAAGGTCAAATTCTTGCAAAAGTAGCACCCAACGAATCAGTCTAGGCTTGGCATCCTTTTGCTGAGGAGGTAGCGAATTGCTGCATGGTCTGTGTACACGATCACCTTGGAACCAACGAGATAGGATCTGAACTTGTCAAGCGCGAAGACGATGGCAAGAAGTTCCTTCTCCGTGGTCGTGTAGTTGACTTGGGCAGGGTCCAGCACCTTGCTAGCATAGTAAATAGCCACTGGCCTCTTGTCTTTGCGCTGCCCAAGGACCGCTCCAACTGCATAATCGCTTGCGTCACACATAAGCTCGAATGGTTGGCTCCAATCAGGTGGTTGTAAGATAGGGACCGAGGTTAAGGCTTCCTTTAACCTACAAAAAGCATCAAGACATTCATCAGTTACAATAAATTCATTGTCTTTAATCAAGAGGTTTGTTAGAGGTTTAGCAATTTTAGAAAAATCTTTGATAAATCGACGATAGAATCCGGCGTGTCCCAAGAAACTCCGAACGTCCTTCACACTCTTCGGCATGTCAAGCCTTTCTATCACCTCAATCTTAGCCCTGTCAACTTCTATGCCCCTTGATGTGACCACATGTCCAAGCACGACCCCTTGTTGCACCATGAAATGACACTTTTCCCAATTCAAAACCAAGTTAACTTCTTCACATCTCTGCAAGATTTTAGAAAGATTAGCTAAGCATGAATCAAAGCAAGTGCCATAAACAGAGAAATCATCCATAAATACCTCCATTTCTTTTTCAATAAAATCCGAAAAAATGGCCATCATGGCCCTTTGAAAGGTTGCAGGTGCATTACAAAGACCAAAAGGCATACGCCTATATGCATAAGTACCATAGGGACAGGTAAAAGTGGTTTTTTCTTGGTCATTTGGATGGATAGGGATTTGAAAGAAACCAGAATAACCATCTAAATAACAAAAGTAAGAATGATTAGCAAGTCTTTCAAGCAATTGGTCAACAAATGGAAGTGGAAAATGATCCTTTCGCGTAGCGGTGTTGAGCTTGCGATAGTCGATACACATCCTCCATCCAGTCACCATTCTTGTCTGAATCATCTCATCTTTTTCGTTCTTCACCACTGTTGTCCCTCCCTTCTTGGGCACTACGTGCACTGGGCTCACCCATTTGCTATCTGAGATTGGATAAATAATGCCTGCATCAAGGAGTTTGAGGATTTCCTTCTTGACCACCTCCTTGAGATTAGGGTTGAGTCGCCTCTGCCCTTCAATGGATGGTTTGTGGCCCTCCTCCAAGAGGATCCTATGAGTGCAAATTGAGGGATCGATACCCTTTAAATCATCAATAGAGTAGCCAATCGCGCCTTTGTGGGCGCGAAGCTCCACCAAAAGTCTCTCTGTTTGATCTGCATCCAACCCAGCATTAACAATAACAGGAAATTTTTGATCTGGATCAAGAAATTCATACCTGAGAGTGGCTGGAAGAGGTTTTAATTCGATCTGGGGTGCAAAATTTCGGTCCGAAATTTTGGATTTCGGTCCGAAATTTTCGGTATCTGCTGAGTTGACCTCCTCTGGCAGGGCAATTTCGTCAGTTTCCTGATCGTCGACAAACTCCTCCATGCTTTCTTGTACTCCAATAGATTCCTGCACATCAGAAAGAAAATTTTGATACAGAATTAGTGCATTTTCATATTGGTCCTCAAGAGATTTTTCAACAATTGGCTCAGTTTCCTCAATCATGCAACAATGGTGGTTATTGGCGCTAGGGTATTTCATGGCATGCTTGATGGAGAAGCGAAGCGTCTCCCCTCCAACTCTAACCAAGATCGTGCCTTCTCTGGCATCCATCATCACCCCTGCGGTACTCAAGAAGGGACGCCCCAAAATGATTGGAACCTCTCTGTCTTCTTCCATGTCCATCACCACAAAGTCGTCTGGAATAAGGAATTTGCCAACTTGCACTGGAATGTCTTTGATTTCACCCATGGGCAAACGCTTTGATGAGTCAGCAAGCTGAATTGTGATGTTTGTGGGGAACAATTCACCAAATCCGATCCTCTCAAAAACTGACTTGGGCATCAGGCTTACACTTGCCCCCATATCACACAGTGCTTGTTTGATGAATTCCTTTCCAATCAAACAAGGCAAAACAAACTTCCCTGGATCCCCTAGTTTAGGTGGCATTTTTCTTTTTAGGGCCTCACTGCTCATCCTTGTCAGAACTATCGCCTTCAATTCTTCCAGGGATCTCTTTCCAGTGCACAGTTCCTTGAGAAATTTGGCATAAATGGGCACCCTAGTGAACACATCAGAGAAGGGGATGGTGATATGGACCTCCTTTAGCATCTCCCAAAATCGCATGAACTGGATATCCTCTTTTTCCTTAGCCAACTTTCTAGGAAATGGTACAGGAGGCTGGTAAGAAGGCTCTGGAACTGCATTTCCTCCCTTTTTCTTCTCTGGGGGGCCTTTTTCACCCTCTGGACCAGAAATTTCGGACCGAAATTTGTGAATTTCGGACCGAAATTCTGGCTCAATTGGGTGGCGTTGCTCTGTCTGCGCGCCTAACTGAGCTCCAGTTGTGTTGGTTGAGTCCAGGTGAGGTGGGGAAGGTGGGGCTTGTTCCAAACATGGTCCTTTCGTCTCCTTGACCTCCCTGCCCTCGCTGTTTGGTTGCTCGTCCGCCTCAAATGGCATCGGCGGGTCCATGTATTGCGTGCCGCTCCTCAATGTGTGCAAAGCTTTGCACTAGGCGTTAGGATTCACCTCTGTTTGGCTTGGTAGCTTTCCTTGCTGCCTCGAAAAGTGTGATTCCATCATTTGTTCCAACCTATTCAAAGTTCCAGCGTTAGTTTTTAGTTCCTCAGTCAACATTTGATTAAATTTACCCTGTTCATGCATAAAGCTTTGGACAACTGGTGGTACACCCTCTCTATTGTAAACAGATTTTCTTGGAAAAGGTTGGTCACGACCGTTGTTGTTAAATTGGGTATTTTTATACAAAGTTGGTTGGTTGGTGTTTTTGTACTGGTTCCTTGGCACAAAAGGTCTATCTTCATTGTTGTGATAATTAGGATGATTCATGTCTGCCCAATTGGCTTGTTCTCGATCGCTCAAAGAGTAACTGCGACTGAAGATATGTCCAGGAAAGTAAGAAGGTTCGCTGTTGAGCGAGTTGACTTGATGCCCATCGCCGCCTCCTCGTGCAAGTGGACAATCAATGGAATTGTGCCCTTCTTCGCCGCATGCTCCACAGGTGTTGGAATTGAGATGGGTGCCCTGAAGTGACTGATATGCTGCTAATTCCGCTTCGAGCTCGGCAATCCTCGAGTCTCTTGTTGTGATCTCATTCACTTGGTGCTTGCTAGACGGGCGGCGGTTGTTGGGAACCGGATACCACTCGTAGTTCCTGGCACATTCATCAATTTTTTCACGTGCCTGTGCTGCATCCAGTCTTTTAAATGCGCCACCTGAAAGAGAATCAAGGTTAATTTTAATGTTGTCATATAGACCACTGTGAAAAGCCTTAATTACCATCCAATCTTGGATACCATGGTGTTGACAAGAGTTTTCTAAGTCCCTAAAACGTTCCCATGCATCTCTCATTGACTCATTGTCCTTTTGGTGAAAATTATTGATTTCCTTCCTAATTGTGTCAGCCCTGTCGGCAGAGAAATACCTATCAAGGAAGACTTGTGCCATTTGGTCCCAACTCCTAATAGACCCTCTTTTTAAGGTTTTGTACCATTTGATGGCTCGGTCCTTAAGAGTAAACCTAAACAACAAAAGTCTAATGGCCTGTTGGGATACACCATTAATTTTAACCAAACGTGTGCAATCAAGAAAAGTTTGTAAATGAGCGTGTGGGTCCTCTTTGTCATCTCCGTAGAACGGATTCTGTTGCACAAGTGCTACATGGTTGGCGGTGATTATCATATTGTTGGCTTCAATTCCTGGAATCACCACAGGGCCACCCACGTGACTGGCTTTTGGAGCTGCAATGTCCATGAGAGATCTGTTCTGCCCCCCTTGCTCCTCTCCATCTGAATTTTCATGAACACTTTCGTCATCCTGCTCCCATCGCCGCCTTTCATCTTCTAGTGCTCGCCTTTGAGTCTCAACATTGGCGCGATCGGTTGCAAGTCTGGCCTCCCTTTGTTCGAGCTGAAGTCTCAGGTTCTCCAGCCTCTGGGTCTCTGCTTCGACGTTGACTGGGCCCTGATTGGCTGCCATCTCGCCCGCTGTTTCAGTCACCACCTCAAAATTTCGGTCCGAAATTTGGAAATTTCGGTCCGAAATCTGTACTGTCTCGGATGTTGATTGAGCTACGGAGTGGGCCTGGCTCGAGGTTGCTTGGTCCGAGAGTTCTGGGTCTGAGTCAAGTCCCCTGGTGAAGTACTTGCGCACAATTGGGGGCTTTGACTTGCCTTTCTTTGGTTTCCCGGCCAGTTCTCAACCTGAAAGTAAGAAGAATAACAACGAAAAGATTAAATAAAAAGAAAAAATCTTGTCTCTTAATACTAAAATAAGTACTTGATATCAATACCGTCCCCGGCAACGGCGCCAATTTGATAAGGGAATTAAAACCTAGGTCAAATGAATTTATAACCTTGTTCTACCTTACTAATCGTTCTGGTAAAGCTAAGGGTCGAACCCAAGAGACGGTAATATGAGTACCGGACTTAATTTTTCTTAAAAGCTAGACAATAAAAAAAATTATGGTGAATAAACTTAAAAGAATCTACTGAAATAATAATCGAGAACTAATAAAACAATTATAAAATGAATTGAGGTTTGATTTTGTGTTTTTAGATGTTCAAATGTATGCAAGAGATGTCCTAGGGGTTTAGTGTTCAAGTAATTTGGCTCTAAAGCACCTAAGTCTTCGATTGTGGTCTAGACAGAGGCAAATTTCGGTCCGAAATATAAGAATTTCGGTCCGAAATTCTTACTACTTTGGACTGAAATTGCTTTAGAATGAATATTTCGACTTGATATTTCTAGACGATGTTATGTAAAGGGTACTCAACAACCAGACCTAAGTTATAATCTCAGTTTTCACGATTTCGATTTTAACTTGGTTTGGAACTTGGTTTTCGCCTCGTAAACAATCAACGTGTACTTTCGTCCTAAGCTTATTGTTTAAGTGAGTTAAGTGAGGGTTCTAGAAATATTTAAGGTCCTGTCAGATCAATAAAAGATGCACCTATCAGTCGCATCTAACCTCCTCTTTCGAGCGTTGGTTTATTTCATGTACTTAACCATTCAATTAATTGATTTTGACTAATGTCCTAACGGTGCTGCAGACATCAATAGGTAGACAATAAAACAATTAATCAAACTAACTAAGCAAGAGATCAATCTCAACAAAACTCATCACATAACATAGCATAAATGATCAAGTCATAATATTTCACCAAATTTATCTACTAACTATCCCTAGAACATCATAATAAAGTCTAACCTAACATGTTTATAACTAAAACAATAAATATCATGTAAATAAGTACGATACAAGCCATGAAACAACGAAGCATAAGCATAAAAGAGTAAACCAAAATATCCGATGCAAATATCGCTGTCCCAGGGCTAAGGAATCGATGAGAGAAACTCTGGACGTGCTGCCGCCTTGTCCAACTTCTGACCTAATCCCCAATCCCGCGAAAAGAGCCAAGAACACAAGTGCAAAATATGGAAAATAATCTAGAGCGAATAATGGATGCCTTCTGGTCAAGAAAGACGCAATTAAATACCCTGGAAAAATCCCAGAGGCGGCTAGGGCAAGAGAGAGGTTTCCTTCTTTTCGAATTGCCATAAAAGAAACTTTCCATACATGGAATTTCGGACCGAAATTTCAGAATTTCGGACCGAAATTCTGCTGGTCTGGGCTGATAACTGGGGTCTGAGCATTCATGTGAGATCCAGACTTGGCATGGTGCTTTGTAGGCCTTCTCTAGTCCATTTCATGCATCTATGGGCCAGGAATGAGACGTCTGGCAGTGACCTAAGCTCCTATTTGTCTTGATTGCGTGTCTAGTCTTCAATCTTCACGAGAATTCTACAAAAGAACAAAGAAGCGGCGGCAGTACCAAATATCCTGAAAATCACAGTTAATTATGAGACAATTTATATTGGTTTGAGTGTTATTTTGGTGCTAAGTATGGTCAAAATACGCATATAAAAATGAGATATCAATTATGGTTTTTTATTTAGTAAATAAATATGTCAATTTTTATGCTCTCAACTTCCTCAACATGTTTTTCAAAAAATGCAACTAGCTCTGTCAAACGTGTCAGAAAACCACGGAAAACTCTATTTCGTTTGCATTCCGCTAAAAAAAAAACCAACTATTCATTTCATTAACTATTTCGTTTTCTAAACGGCAGAACATTCCGTTTCGTTATCGTTCCACTTTAGAAAATACACATGTAACGATTTGAAATGAGACTGAAATGGCTAAAACGGTACAATTTCGTATTTCGTTTGCGTTTCGTTATTAAAACGAAATAAAAACTGTTTCGTTAACCGTTCCGTTTCAGTTATACAGAACAACATAACGATTAACAGCAGGCCGTTGACAGGCCTAAATGCAACCTTCTATCTTCTAAAAATAACAAAAAAAATTCATTTTTTTTAATTTTTTTTAATGAATATTAGGGGTCAAGCCCCATAACATTTTAATGTCTCCGTTTGGATGCGTTGAGAAGAAGTAGGAAGAAGAAAGAATGGAAGAAAAAAAATTATAAACAATTCAAACTGTTCACAAAGTTACACACTTCCCAATACTTCTTCTCACTTCTTCCCTTCTTCCCACACCTATCCAAACGGATATACGTCATATTTTTTTTTCCCGAAGTTCTTGAATGTACTGATTAATTAAAGAAAATGGTATATTTTTAATATTGACAAGTATTTTAATTAGACGTATGTGCTGTAAAAGTTTCTCTAGAGATGAATGAGTTCTTCAATGACTTACTCATTGTGTTTAATTATGCATACATCATTAGTATTATGTTCGAGTTTATTAATTGTATACTTGATTTTAGACAAGTACAATTTAATTTTTGAAAATCAAAAGCGGATACGAAACAACACGAAGGGTTGTTGGAATTCATGGAACAATTACTTGAGATTAATAAGTTAATCTTGTAGTTAAATTGTTAATTAGGCAGTTGGGGTACTTTATCGTTTCATATAAACATCAGCTAATTATAACCTGTCAAAATTGACTTGGCTTAATTACTTCAAAAATGTCATTAAGCTCATATTTTCCTGCGATTACAACTACTTCAATGACTATCACTCTCAGGTCCGTAAATTATTATCATATTTTATATTCCATTTGTGGAGGGATCTGACAAGGTCAAATAGAGTTAATTAATGGGCGTTATTTTCTTAGTTCTGTCCTAGTACTCTCCGTTCCATGGCTACTTTGCAAATAAACCCAAAAAGATTGTTTCTCCCATATTTTTGTAAAGTCATTTCTGTTGGCTACTTTGAAAATATTAAATCAATCGCCAAATTAATACATGATTAGTAATCGACCTTGGTTTTTCTCTATTTTTTTTTTATTTTTTTTCCGTATAAATTTTCTTGTAGAATTATCTCCGTTGAACCCCTTAAGATTTACCGGTAATGATTACATAATCAAAATGTCAAAATGAATAAGGATGTGGTTGCCTAAGTAAACATTGATGCATTAGTTATCCATCAATTCAATTAACTTTTTACGTAGTTTGATTTTCAGTTAACGAGAACCTCAGGAATTAATTGGAGCAATAATTATAGTAAATATTTAGATAATTGCAATTGCAATTATATTTGTTCTTTTTGGCCATAAACAACGCATATATATGCTGATTGTTTGGCATCTAAAGTTAATGATTTTTTTTTCCTCTGTTATAATATTCAGAGTGTACCACAATCTAGCTTGCTGAAGGTTTTTGCAAGGGTAAGCCGGAAGATTGGGAATTTTGGTGGATATGTTAGCAAATTTGACACTAATTTCTATCATTTTCCGAATACATGAATAAACACAAGAGTTGATGCCAACCTGGAATGATTATCTCATTTAATCATTGACCTATCAAGGAAAGACCTAAAACTGAAATTTATATTCATTAAATGGGAATTCTCAGAAGTCACTCTCATGAAAGGAAAACAACGATAGTAAAAAAGAATCAATAGCCTATCCTTTGGATTTTCATTTTCCGAAAATATTTCCTATATATATTTTTCCAAAACAATAAAATTTAAAATTCTTTCAATATCAAACCATTTTTTTAAAATTCAAATATATTCAATAAATTATGAAGGAGCTGATGACTTGTGGATAGGTACACATATAATTGTTTACTGAAAATCCGGATATGCGCATAGTTCTTATTTACATATTTTCTCTAGAGACTTTGCGGGGGTTATGCCGTCATTTACCAATTGTTTTTATTATTAAACTGTTATTATCATATCAGCACCGACTTTAGCTGTTGAGGCCAAGTAAGAATCTATTTTTTTTTTTTGGGTAATATTTTTCAAAACATACAAGGGAAATTCTTTATTAGCTATAACAAAACATGTAAGGTCTTATAAGATATTAGGAAAATATCCAAAATATGTCTTTATTGGTTTCCTTAATCTGTTATGTTTCATATAACTTTTGAGAACCAGAAATTGTTGTACAGTGCGGGTCCTACGATACGGTCTAAAGGTTGCAAAATTCATGAAAAATAATCATTGAAAAATCTACAAAAACATCCAAAATATGAGCAGGAGTGCATGACGAATGACATAGCGTTTAGGGACATGCCAAACGGGCCTATGTCATGAAACCTACCTTTATTCTGTTTTAACAACCAATTGGGTGGCCCAAACCGATACCAAATAATTTTCACTGGCCCCAAGAGATGCCGCCAAGTGGCGCTAGATCGACCAATCATCTTCTTCCTCGGCTTGTGTCTCATTGGACAAGTCAGGTATATATGACACGGCCTCTCTGGTACAGCCTCTTTTGCCTCCTTTTTGTTTATGGCGACAACTGATAAGAACATAGGCGATGTGAGATGGAAATTCGTAGAACTAGCCTTTGTCATTTATTTTCTGATTCCAATAATAACCGTGTCAAAGACAAAGAATGAGATGAAAATTTGATAAAGGAAAGTTCAATACGACTAATTTTGTCACCAAAGTCCATTCTTTGTACAACCTTCCAAATTGAGTTCAGGAATCTGTAGAGTTTGATTAAATTTAACTTCACATGTTAGAAAATGAAAGACTAGCGTTTTAATAGCAACGCTTCCTCATGACATTTTTTCCCGTCAATGGGTGCGTTTGGATAGGTGTGGGAAGAAGGGAAGAAGGGAAGAAGTGGAAAGAAGTATTGGGAAGTGTTTGAATTGTTTATAATTTTTTTTCTTCTTCTTCTTTCTTCCAACTATCCAAACACACCCAATAAAAAAACAAAATATCAGATTTACAAAAAGAGGTCTCATCACTTTGTTCCTGTAGCATTAATCGATTGTCTCTACATAACTTATTGGTGATCTCTCGTGTGCCAAATCAAAGTGGTACAAACCCATTGCTCTATTATATAGGAGTTTTCTCATAATTAAATGCCACTTGTGTTCAATTTTGGGATTCGCTAGACATTTATTTGGGATAATTTCTACATATAATCTCAGAGAGATTGTGACCCAAATGGTCTAACAGACACGTCAAACATCACAACCAAAACCAGTCTCTATAAAAGATAATTACAAACAGCATACATTGGTGCCTATTGAGTTTTTTATTTTCATTGAGCCGTCTGATCTCCATCGGACCATGTAGAGGGTGTGTTAGTGGTGAATCAATGTGGTCCCCTTGAGAAAAATGTTCTTGGTATTAAAAGCCCTTGGATTTTGAATGGAGTGTCCTGATTTGGACACGTGGCAAGTAGCACGTGCATGCCATGTGGTGGGGATGAGGGGTGTAGAGAAGTTGCACCCAATTGGATGGAAAGCATTGGGCCCATAACATTAGTCCCTATCAATCTTTTTTGTGACAATTGGATAATTATCCTTGATTTTTAACAAAGGACCAATTCAAGGAAAAAATTTAAAAGGCTACCGTGGAATAAATTTTAAGTACCTCGAGGAAACTTGAAAAAACTATTATTTAAGGATGTAACGGGTCTGACTTCTCTAGAATCATCTTGATAATCATTGATGTGAACTCTGAGCTATCAATTTAACTATTTCATAATATATACCATCCTTGTGTAGGAAGTAAATAAAAATGTATGGGCCTTTATTAATTATTCATGAATTTTAGAAAATTCGAATAGGTTTTTTGATATAATATATTGCCTTATTTTCTTTGAATTTTTCACCTTAACTGGGGCATTTTTCTTTAGAGCATAAGTTTGTATATAATTAGGCCGATGATCTCATTTCATTATTAAAAGCAAATTAGTTATCGTTTGGGATTTTAAGGTATTGTATAATAAGAATGATTTTAATACCACAACATGTTGTGCATCATAAGTTGTAACGACCACTCTTTTTTATTAAGGAAAAAATATAATCTAAATTTATAATTCCAACTTTGATTTCGTAATTTTACGTAATTACTATATATGTATTCACATAAACATTTTAAATTTTTTTGACATATAGTAAATTAAATTCCACCAGCATACTACGCTTACGGAAAATTGATCACAAATTTATAATTAATGACTTTCTTCTTATTATTTTTTTTTCAATTAAAAGTAATCTAAAGGCAAGGTTTATAGATGGGCGATTAGACTATGATGTTGTATGGCGCAAAATGTTGGGCAACTAAAAGACGACACATCCATAATATGAGTGTAGCAGAGATGCGTATGTTGCGGTGGATCTGTAGTCACACGAGGCGGGGCCGAATTAAAAAAAAAAGATAACATAAGAGACCCCATATTTGCCTTTATGTACAAATACACTTGTAAAATGAAAAATTTTATCTGCGCCTGCTGCTTACCAAAGAAAAAACCATTTAAAGATGATTTATTATTTTGATCTCAAGCCTACCTCATTTCTGGCAACTATAAATTTTTGTGTCTTTATATATGACTAGAATTGTACAACATGCTTGATATCAAATTGTAGATTTAATATCTTCACTATAAAAAACATTTAAGAACATACATGAACGTGATTTGAGCTGTTAAATATGTGCTTTATTTTTTAAGATAAGATGGATCAAGTCCAACTTATTTCGAAATTAAATATCACAAATGATTTACTGGATGATAACAAATATTTATATATAGTTTTAGGCCGAACTTTAACCCAAATCACGACTCAAAACACTTGATTTTATATTTTTTTTAGTTTATATTTGTATAAATTAGGTATTGCTTAGGTTTTATTTTTTTTAGGGACATGGAGTCAATTTACAATAAAATTGGTATAAATCGGCAAGAATCAACACCAGATGCATGACCCAAAAATTTTTGTGCGACTGCATGGGCCTACGGTGTAACAATATGGCACGAGCGTGAATCAATTCCGAGCCAGCAAATTCCATCCTATTGCATAGGCCCATTATTCGATCGTACAAAGCTCCAAACCCTACCCCGCTCCCTATATAAGGCGCCTCCAATGTCGAAATTAGGGCATCTTTCATTATCCCTTCTTTTTTGGCGGCGCCACAACGAAAACCACCTCTGATCTACCTCCAGCAAACCCTGTGACCTCATGTGACTGCACCATCCCATTTGCCGCCTTGGAGACCCACATTTCAACCTCCACAACCCATCCTTCCACCCAAGTGACCTCGTGACGAATTCCTTTAGCCTTCCTCTTTTCCTTTTTTTTTCCATATATAGAGATTGTATATATCAATTTGTTTTCTTACTTTTGTTTCTTTTTGCATCATGTTAGACTAGATTTAGTTATGTTTTGGGGCTAGTTGAAACCGAGGTTAGGATTGATGTTATGATTTGATATTTGATTTCTATTGTGTACTACTTGCTTAATTTCTATATGATTATGCCAATAATTGTGTTTGGTTAGTTGATTGAACCTCCTATTCAGTGAATGACCACATCTAATCTAGGTTAAAAGATGTAGATTGGTTGATTTAATTGAATAGGCAACTCAAGATAGGTTATGAGTTGAGAGGTGACCAATTTAAACTTGAGACGGACAAATTTTTGCTTAGGCGAGAGTCTAATAGATGCCTTAGATAGTCAACAAGGAGACTTAGGATAATTAAGTCAATAAAACGAGAGTTAAGTGTTATTTAATCTAATGGGGGCTTTGGGCTATGTTTTGGATCAAATATTGTGACTAACAAGTGCGGGTTGAGGTTCAAGAGTTTAGGTATAGCTAGATTTGTCCAACACAAGTAAAAAACCAAAATATTGTGTCATTTCACCATTAACCAAGGGTCATGTGGTCGCATGGGAGACTTGTGTAGTCGCATAGGACTTTCTAACATGCACGAGTCAACGATTCAGCACGAGAGCGGCTGGCGTTGATAAACCAAAACTTGACCAAGGTGGAAGTGAAATTCTAGGACATTTTTATATCATATTTTACCACCAAAAATACAAAAATTGCTATTGTTTGCTTTCTTTTAGTTGATTATTTTTGTTACTTGTTAATTAAGTCCAAACTCTTCATTTTAATATCTAGATTTTATAAACAAGTAAGATTTAGTACTCATCTTACCATCCATGTGGATTCGAGATCAACTGTACCAACGAATTATAGTGCGCTTACGGTATTTTCAGGTTACTTTTGGGTAATATAAGCTAGTACCATCAGTAGGTTTTGAATCCACGATCTCTACTAAAACTATGTATTGTGTTTAATTTGTGCTTTGAATATTTTTTTTTTTGTCAAGTGCCAAATATATAAGTGAAATCCAATCACTTTTTTCGATACAAGTTTAAAATGTGAATAAGCCCTACACAATATATCCAAAAACATATCTAAGTAGTGCTTCAAGTTTTGAACCTGTAATCATTTTTTTTTATGATGAGCATGTCACTGTAATTTTGAAAACAAAAGGGCCGTGATATTGTTGGAATATATATTTTTATTTCTAATGAAAAAGAAGATACTACACATCACATGTATGATAAGATTATAAACAACATGTCTTGTTTTGTGTAGATGATACAGGAATTATATATTTTTAAGGTTTTGCAGTTTTTGCTTTAATGTATATTTATCGACCATATATAGTTTGGGGTTTTACCAAGTTTGGCTACTCCATTAATGCCTACTGTTCTATCTAAAGACTAAGATCATGACTTATTGAGGTTTTAGCAGACCATTAAAATCAAATCAAAAGAATGATAATACGAAACAAAGAATAAAGAGAACCACAATTGTCTCTTAGCTTGTTTAGGCAACTGATAGCTTGATAGGTATCGTCAATTGTAGTCCAATTCACAACAAAAAAAAAAAGAAAAATATATACTGTCAAGTGTCAATTAATTCCTAAATTTTGTAAATGTCAATGATGCATTATTGTACAAATTTATGAAATTTAAACGGCAGAAAATTAATATACACATTCCTGTCAGTATCACCTAATACTAACATCTTACATGTAAAATCTAGCTATAAGAACTTCTTTTTTTTTTGAGTATTAATTGGACCATTTTTTATTGATATAGAAACAAAACTTATATAAATTACAACAGTAATTTCTGGATGTTCTTCGCTTTTACTTTTGTGTTGGAAATATTATATTACTAGAAGTTGCATGCGCTTGAAATTTATCCACGTTATCCCGTTTTGTATTGTGTTAAAGAAGTTATTTTGCAAGAAATTTTCTGTGATTGAAGTTTATCCACGGTATAGTAAATTCTCGCAGTTCTTGATTCACCGTAATATTTTAATTGGCGTCCTAATCCTAATTCATCAATTCAACTTTGATCTTGTGCTGCTTTTTTAATGAATAATTTATTTGCCACATATTAGTATAAGTTTGTAATCATTCAACTAAATCATATTACCGAAACGAATTTTTTTTTCTTCCATAAAACTTGCAATTTATCATTGCTACATTGTTCCAAAAATTATCGACTCGGTACTATGCTAAGGATCTAACAAACTAACCGGTGATCAGGTCCTCGATTAGGGTTTACAACATATAACAGTTCAAACCAACTTCACTTAGTTGTACGCTTTGCCTAGAAAACTACTTACCACTCTCTCTTTCTCTCTCTTTCTCTCTCCCTCTCCCTCTCACATAGAAGTTGACTTGTGCCCTCTATTAATACTCTACCTTCCCCCTTCCTTTCCTCAATTCTTCTCTACTCTGTTAACGCCTCTCTCTCTCTCTCTCTCTCTCTCTCTCTCTCTCTCTCTCTCTCTCCATAGAAGTATAGCTATGGATATGAACTATCTAAGCATGGTGGAGGCAAAGTTGCCTCCCGGCTTCAGGTTCCACCCCCGAGACGACGAGCTTGTTCTCGACTACCTCTGCAAGAAGGCCGCAGGAGGCAGCAGCAGCAATGGTTTTTATGGCTTCCCGACTTTGGTCGATGTGGACTTGAACAGAGTAGAACCATGGGACCTTCCTGGTTAGACCTATTAACCTCATTTGAATTATTTTTCTCCATGTTTGTCCTTGAATAATTTTGTTCACACTTCACACTCATGCTTAGGTTTCTTGTTGCACTGTGAATTGATTTGATATATATGGAAATCTTTGATTTGTTTGCCTTTTCCCGGCCGTATGATATTATGCAAAAAATATCCTCAATTGTTGTATGAAGTACAATTGTCTTGTTCTCTGATTTTCTTGATCGAGTTATCATCTCTGCAAGTTTTTAGAAGACATGTTATCAAACATAATAGGTCTTTCTGAGGTAGTTAATCCTATCGAATTTTTCTGGTTAAGGACAGCTAGGACCGAATCATATAAATTCCCCAAAAACTATTTCATAATTCATTTTGATATCTTTCGACGCGGTACTGAATCTATTTTGATGTTAAAAATTTTGTGCCTTAACTACCATTTCGATGAACTAAGTACAACTTGATCGATCTGCTTTTAATTTAATCTGATGTCCAATTGATGGGCCATATATCTTTTATGGAGAATTTGTTTTGTTTAGTCTGATAACTCGGTCTTTTTGTACTTTTCAATTAGATCAACAGTACGGATAAATTGCTTTTAGGACCCTATTGCTCGTAAAATTTCAATTTTTGAAAAGAAAATTAATTTAAGAAGACCTTTGATAGAAGTCAATTTTCAGAAAGTAACCTCATGTACATGCGTTGCTTTGTTTCTTCTCTTTTACAATTTACAATTATTTTCTTTGCAAGCTTGTGAGAAAAGTTATCCATTATAACTTTTTTTTTTCCAGTTATGCTCTCCAATCGTAAATATCAATTTTATCTTCTTCCTGGTTTTCTTTGGAAGTAGGTACTTGCCAAGCTAGAAAGCACAGAAAACCCAATTTCATTCTCTCTTAATAGCAAGTTCACAGGCTACAAGTCGAGCATCAAGTTCTAATGAGAACAAGTTCACACGTCTTGTTCTCTTATTTTGGCTTTTTCCTCAAAAAATACCCAAAATAACAGAAAATTATTCCTTTTTCCAAAAGAGTATGGGGCCTTCTCAACCTCTTACAAGTGTCATCCTTTTAACATGATGGCGTGCCCACTTTACATCCCCTTATAAAGAAAATTGGTTTTTCTGTGGTTTTTATTGAATATACTATTATGCAATAAATCCCTGCATCACACATCCATTCGTCATTAAAAATCTTTCTTACAGATAGAAAACAATGAAATCTTCTCTGGTACGAGTAAGCTTATGAGCAATGACTTGTAACGCAGATATGCATCATCAGTAGATGCCATAAAGGTTTTAAAAAAACCTTAATCAATTCTGCTCTACGGAAACCAAAATTAAATGGGGGACAAACCAACCTAAAAGGGAACCTTTCCCGTTTTCCTATTGATGGAAATGCTAACAATTCAATTTCGGAAAAGGACAAAGAGATATCTTATATGGTACTTTACTAGGAAATATGCTTTGTTCCTTTCTTATCAAGATTCAAAAAGGTTGGATTAATTCCGCTTTTTCCAAATTAATTAGCATTTTGCCCAACAGAGCAACAACTATGTGAGGTTCTTATTTTGCAATATGGAAAGGCTTTCTGGTTTCTTTAATTACTTATTTCCTATATATTTATAAAATAAATGAAGGAACAAGAATTTGAATCACAAGAGGCGTAATTCATATAATTGTTGAAAAGGAAGTTTATTAAAAAAAATTAATAAAATTATTCTTGAAAATCTGGTTGCAACAAGGATTGAGCAATTCAGGAAAATATACCAAATACAGTACAACTTACTAACTTATTTTTCATTTTGCTCTCTATGCAGTTGAGGCATGTGTGGGAGGCAAGGAGTGGTATTTCTACAGCCTGCGGGACCGAAAGTATGCAACCGGGCAGCGTACCAATAGAGCAACTGAGTCAGGATATTGGAAGGCAACAGGAAAAGATCGTCAAGTTAGCCGCAAAGGGGTGCCTGTTGGCATGAGGAAGACGCTTGTGTTTTATCAAGGAAGAGCACCAAAGGGGAAGAAGACTGACTGGGTCATGCATGAGTTCCGCCGAGAAGGGCAAGGTGACCCGACAAAATTCTTCAAGGTAATTAACATCAGTTTTCTTGTCATTTTACAAAAAAAGAAAAAAAATATGGAATTTTAGTGTATATAATAGTTTTATGTAGACTACATGAAAAATTCGTCCTATGCACCATTCAAAGTGTTAGAATAAAGAAAAATCATTTAGTTGCTTCTATATTCTCATTTAATTTTTTTAGATAAGTTACAGAAAAAATTTTACTTTATGTACACAAATTTTGCACGTTAGCAAAGTAAATATTTTAGTTAGAAGATCTGTATTAGAAGTGGTTCATGGTTCTAGTAACAGCAATACATTACACTGAGATCAATACTAATCTTCAATGATTTTTATAAATAAAACGGCAGTAATTTAGGGTCAATAGTAGAAACCTAATACGAACATTTGAGTTATTCAAAGGGATATAGATATTTGACCGAAATAAAGACTACTACTTGGTGTCTAAATTTTCCACGTATGTGTGCTAGTTGTATTTCATCTAAAACCAGATAATGAGCTGTCTTTTGAATGGATATGATGCAGTAGATGCCAATTTCATAAGCATATATTGAAGTCTATATTATGGTCTATGCTTACTTTCTGTGAAGAAAAATTAAAAGCATGTGGTTTTGGATTCAATCAAAGCCGATCATGTGAATTCTTTGTAATATGAAAGCCTTCGCATGACATATATATGGTAGAGATCCTTACAACTAGATCCTCTTCATCCTGTTTAGAGAATGGAGTTGTCCTGCTTCTAGTTCTGTTTAATTATTAAATATCTCATGTGCACAAACTTGATTGGAGACGAGTTTAACTAAGACAATTGCATCTAATATTTTTCATCTTATGCATATTTGTATAAAATGAAGTCACTATCTTTGCCAGCTACATATGTTTAGAAAATAAAATTTTGTTCATATATATCGAAATAATATTATCAACATTCATTCAAGACTAAGACAAACTGCCTGGTCTATTTTCAATACTTTAGCCTTCTAAATCTTATTTTTAATTGCTTTGTTACATCCTTATCAAGAAAACAAAATCTCTTTTGACATCAACTACAATTCTACAAAATACAGACGACGCCCACAATGTATATACTAAATAAAATCAAATACGAACAGTGTTGAGTGGACCTAATTTTCCTTTTAAAATTTAACTTCAAGTCTAAGTTTTCTTCTATATTTGTTAATCAAACGCATGCAAGTTTAGGAATTACATTTCTCACTGCGAGTCTGAGTTTCCTTCTATTTTCTAATGATCAAGTGTATGCTAATTAAGAATTTACATCCTTCCCCTTGTTCTTTAAGTAGTACTAGAAATTTAATCTATAAAATTAAAGAAATAAGATGGAAATAAAGAAGAAGTAGAAGAAATGAGAAAGCAAACCCCAGCCAAAACCTATTGAAGTTCCTGTGACCGCTACCGAAACAGAGTTAAGAAGGTTTTTTTCTAGTTTTAGTACGTAGGATTTAGATAACTTGGGAAAATAAGAAACAATCTAATTATCCTAATCCTCATGCAAGGAGTAGTATTCAGCATCTGTTCATTTTATAACTGTCGTGTGGAATATGACTCCTGCTAAAAGGGAATAACATAGAACAAAAAGACAAAGTGGACAGTACATTTTTTATTTAACAAGCTTAGCAATTAAAAATCTCAAGGTAACTACGTTCATTACCTTAACATAATGCCCATATATTCGAATCTATTATAGCTTGTTAAATCAACCTCATGTCACTAATTCCATGTAACTTAAGTACTTAACTATACGGAAATCCCCAAAAAAAATTAATATATATTTTTTTAGAACTTACTCTACTAAAGATTAATCTTTCTTGCTTTCTTCTTCCAAAATAGGAGGATTGGGTATTATGCCGCGTTTTCTACAAGAGTCGTAGTACCATAGCTGTCACTAACAGACCAACAATGGAGAGCAGCTACCTGACTGACACAGCCTCAACTTCTCTCCCACCCCTTGTTGACACGACGTTCATAAATTTCGACCAACCACAGCCACGAAGCAATGAAGGGTATGAGCAAGTGCCCTGCTTCTCCACACTTCTTCAAAGTGCTATGCCAACCAGCAGCAGCCACGTACCGTCAGTACCGATTGTAGATGGTGCAAACAAAATCTTCAACCAGTTCTCTAGGTTCGATGGTGCTATAAAAAGAGAATCTCCTCAAAACTTTGGCCAAGGAGGGATTGAAAACTACTTGGTGGAAAATGGACTTTCACATTTGTTGAATACATGTTAATAAGAGCGGGAATCGAGCGATGATTTCATATTGGAAATTTAAAACTCTAGCTGAGCCTGTGGATTGTGATTGGAGTAAACTCTTGATTTAGTCCGGCAGGAATTGTTTTAGGATTTGCTTTGGCTGATAACTTTGGATTTATCTAGGCTTTGTATATAGTACTGAAAAAGAAGGGACGAAAATTAAAGAATGATTGATTAACTTGGATTATTGTACATAGTTTCTGCAAGGAGTGAATAATCTAAGGTTATTTTGGGATGTTTTACAAGACTTGTAATAGAATTAGGCTTTGAATGTGGAACTTTCGATCAATGCAGGAAAGAATGGCAACGATGAAGATATATCAACTGCAGTTAGTTTGTTCATGAAGGGTGTGTTTGGATCGTTGGAAGAAAGAAGAAGAAGAAGGAAGAAGAAGAAAAAAAATTATAAACAATCCAAACTCTTCACAAAGTTACACACTTTCCAATACTTCTTCCCACTTCTTCCCTTATTCCTTTCTTCCCACATATATCCAAACGCACCCGAAGACAAGAACCAAAATATGTCCCTTTGTGTTGTGTTGTGTTGTGTTGTGTTGTGTTGTGTTGTGTTGTGTGAATATAGAAGTGCTTTTGAGGCACATTTATGCGAAATGTGCTTTGTGATTTTTTGGAACATTTTATTTATTGTTTTTTCAAAAAAGGAAACTAAAATCAAAATTACAAAAGCTTATTAATCCAGCTTTCATTAATCTCATTGATTAATTTAAGAGAAAAAAGGAATGAAAAGGAGGATATATCATAAATGTCACCTTTAGTACTGATATTTAAGCACCTTTTTCAACTTCCTAACTGATATTTAAGCTCCATTTTCAACTTCCTAACATATATATTGGGCTCCTCCACACAATAATGGATGCCATGAAGTATATAGATTGTGGGTGATATGAAGGGACAAAAGAAGAGAAGGAAAATATTTTTCCATGCATGATGTGTCTTTATAAAAACTAAACGGAGAACCGATTAAGGGAACTAGAATCTTTCCTATAAAGCACATAAGCTAAAAGAAAAGGCAATGAAATGCAGAGCAGTAGGAGTGTAGGACCAATAACACTAAGTAAGGGGCACTTTAACAAATGCAACAAATATATTGCTTTTTTGTAACAAGGATACAATATATGTAGAAGTAAAGGGTACAGGATCGGCAATAGTAAAATCCGTGTGAAGAAAATATAGTTATATTTATAAGAAAATTACAAACGGTACTGTATTTCTATTATTTTTTTTTGGCATAATTAATTTAAGACTACTTGTATCTTGAATCATTTAAAAATAAAATCGAAAGTCAGAGAAATCAACCAAACGAAGATAATCTTCTTCTCCGTATTTGACAATATATATATTATTATTTTGATGAAGCCCTTGGTATTGAACATTTCAAGAGAGATTATTGAAAGCTACACATAGCTAACTATCAAACTTAGACGGTCTTAATTTTATTTTAACAATATGACGAGTACTGAATCATCACTTTAGACTATTCTACATTAGTATTTAATATATAATGTCATTGTAAGTAATCATACTGATTGAGCTAACAATAATTCATCAAGAACTTTGAAAAGACAATTAAACCGTAAGAATAAAATATACAAAAAAGTACTGCACGCCTCCGCCAGGACAGTTCAGAGTTATTTGCATGGAGAAGAGCATTGATTTCATAGTCTACCAGAGTATATACTCTTTTCTTGATTTGAATTCTTGTACCAACATGTCACCTAACACCTTGTAGCTATGATAAATTTCATATATCTTTTTGATCAAACAAAAAATAACTCTTCCAATGATATATATGCAGCTCCTTTTAGATAGCCGCACTAGAATTAAAGAAAAAATATTGTAAGGTTTTGCTATTGACTGCTGAGATATTTTTTTTCTCAAAAATTGTGAGGAGAAATATTTACTGTTTATTGAAACTCTGTACAAAACGATTCATGTGCAATTGGTTTCAGAAATGCGTGGCAAAGGAGATGAGAGAGAAAAGACACAACTCACAGCACATGAATTCCTTTAGGCCCACCAATTAGTATCTTAGTTCATTAAATGTATTACTTAATTATTTGAGTCCTAGATCCAAGCAATCATGCTTGTGTACTAATTTATGCGCAAGTGGGATATATTGGCTTAACTAGCATGCCATTTACTCCGAGTTGGATCTATAATAGGTTGTCCTCATGTGCTCTTGTTCTCATATAATATGTTGACTAACAATTATGAGTAGAACATGCCACAGTCGCTCTCTTTATCATTTGTTCATTACCAGCTGGAAGAAATACAGAGGAAAGATCTTGTGTTTTTGTTGTTTAAGAAATCAGAACAAAAAGGAGTTAGAAAATAGAAAGAGACTGTGATAAGTGATAGCTTTCATCATTTTTTTAAAAATTATTGCATTTGTTCTTGTGTTGCAGAATGTTTTTGTTGAAATTATGATGATTATTGTGTAAGTAAATGAATTATTTGAAGGGGGGGAAATATACTGGCATGGATTTATAAGGTTCAGCAGATACCTAATTAAGAAGCTAATAAAAGTCATACCCAGTATAAATAACTTGTGTGAACAAACTAAATACTTGATAGGCCTCAGACCCAATTTATTTATACTCATTATGGAAATTCCAACTTGTACAATTAAACTAATAACAAGTATTGGAACCATGTAAGGATATTATCTATCCTAACACTCATATCTTAACACTGTACCAAACTTAATAATTGAGCATTAAATAGTGGTCAATGTGGAATATTTGACCAGTATCTCCAAAGTTAAATATTTCTCAAAAAATCCACTTGTTCAGAATTTCGTACTCCATGTGGATCAAGAAGAAAAGAGGTATATAAGAAGTAATAGTATGCATGTCACTGGTGTCAGTCTTCAATCTTCATTCTTCAATTGAAGCTTCCTCTCTGAATATTTGGGCTGTTGATACATTTGCACCTGCTTTTTGGGCTGTTACTTGGGCCGTCAAAACACTTGTTTGTTAAATGGGCTGTTCTCTATAAATGGAATTAGGCTCCTTTGTATATAATTGTATAAGCCTAGGGCTGCATAACGTCGGAAACGACCACGAAATAGATTTCTTTCGTTGATCGTTGCATGTTGAGACGAAAAATTTTGTCCTCTTGCGTGTTTCGTTTCGTTTTTTGAACGCAAACAAAATTTACTGCGTTGTCTGTTGCGTCTAGTTTAACGATCAAAACGGTTAATACCGTTCAACTGTTTATCACATGTATTTATTACCAAATTAAGGAAGAAAAATCCTGAGATATCCATTCTTATTCTATCTCCATCCGAACTAAAAATTAATTAACAAAAATCATATAATGACAAGCTTAAATTGTTTTGACAATTGAATGATTTAATTGACATTTAAAAGATCGCCTGCAACTCATTAATAACGTCCCAAAAACTAATTAAAAAAAATAATTACAAAAGCGTACTAGAGACAAGATATTATTATCTTTTCACTAAAAGAAATAATACAAGATATATAACAGAAACGTCACAGAGGCAAGATATTAAAAGAAATAATTACAAAATATTGATAATAAACGTACCAGAGACAAGACATTAGTATCTTTCACTAAAAGAAATAATTACATAAACTAGGAAATAAACGTATCAGAAACTAACAAGATCACAAATCAGAAAAACTGAAAGACTACTTTTTTTCAATAATTGTTTAAGTACAGAAAAACTAGTACCAGAAAAATCTGAATAATTGGTACCAGTAAATTTTCAATAATTACAAAAAAATACCAATCTCAACTGGTACCAGAAAACCCCCATCATCCTCCAATTTCACTTTGTTCTTACCAGAAAAATCAGAAAATTAGTACTAGTTGAAAGGAGAGCATGAGGTTGTGACCACTGTAGAAAGCCAGTCCACACACGCCTTCGCCGTTGGATTTTCCACCCTAAGCTTTGGCCAGTTGAAGGGAGAGGATGAGGCTCTCAGAACCCAAACGCTAGATCCGAGAACAACGCCTTCTCAGCCGTGTCTTCTGCTAGCCGAGGCAAGAAGGGCTTTAGTGCTGGCCATGGCGGCTACTCGAGGTGGAGGTGAGGCTTATAAGGTGAAGGAGAGGGAAAGGTGTTGAGCTCGGTTTCACTGCTAGTCTGAGGCGATGTACCGATCGGAAAAGATAATAGAGGAGGAGAAAGAGACGTGAGGCAAGAGAGACAGATGAGGAGCCATGTAAGGCGGAGAATCTGAGGAGGAGAATAGAGGGGTGAGCGGCGCATTAGGGTTTCATCCATATTTTCTCAATTTTATTCTCTAGAATCGGAATAATTTCACTCGCGCAGAATTATTAACGAAATGGACGAAACAACGATCACGAAACAGGTTCGTTTCGTTAATCGTTCCGTTGGTACGACGAAATTATATTCTATTTGCATTAGTCGTTTCGTCCCTAAAACGAAATCAAAATTCCTTACCGTTATCGTTCCGTTTCGGACGAAACGAAACGGTTAAACGGTCGAAACGGATTTCGTTTTCAGCCCTATATAAGCCCCAAACATTTCTATTTTTCCTCTCTTCGGAGAGAAGAGAAGAAGTGGTATCTTCGTCTTTCTTTCTCACGGAGACATTCTTCGCACTACGGCTCTAATCTCTCATCGATCGCCATTGACAACCCACCAAGAATCGGTGAAGAAATCGAATCGGAGGAATCAGTCGGTACACGAACAAAGTAGAAGAAAGGAAGATTCGGCGTTATTTAGATGGTAAGTCTATTCCAATTCTTGTTGATTCGAGCGTTTTTTCCTCCCAAATCGTGGCCAATCGGCTTGGAAAATGGATCAATAATCGGATTTTGGGTTGCCTTTAGATAGGTTTCCAACTCATGGTAGCAACAATGGTCTGTTTATTGCTTGCTTTAGTAGGAGGAGAGTCATAATCATAATGTTAACTAAATATTGCTTGCTTGACATGGATATTTTTAATTCCGGTACCACCATATGAATTTGGTTTGAATTATGTTGGATGGCTCAGTATTAAATTTAGATCAATTGGGGGTTGTTTTGATCCTAGTAATTTATATGAGGTTTTTGGTTTTCTATTCATCCAACGGATTTCGATTTGAGGATCATCTTTAAGAAATACTTTAAATTAGTAAATATTTCAACACCCCTTGATTAATTCCTATCACCCTAAAAAGTTTTTCGAACCAAATTACCACTGCATATTTGGAAGTATTTTCTTATCTGGCAATTTCTGTTAATAGAATTTGACCCGCATCACAGTCCACCACCATTCCAAAGCTCTCAATCCAAATAAAATCAAAATCGATGCACTCAAGCACACCTTGTGCACGTGGCTTGCAACCAAGTGTCACAGTCTAGAGAAGAAATTGGTAGTTTTTCCGTTCAGATCTCGATGAAGAAATAATGCATTTTAGTTAGGAGCGGAGTGTTCTAATAGAAAGGTTGAATTTGTAATTTTAAAAATTTAGGAATGTTCGGACTAAATGAAGGTGTGTCCGAATAAATTCTCTTAGGGGTTAGGAGAGACATGCTTCTTAGTGAATTATTTTATTCTTTTTCCTACATTTAAATAATACACTCGAAATTAAAAGGATCTCTATTGTTGATGTAAGTCGTAACTGTTAGAATGCTTGTTATTTATTATTAGTGTTTCCAAAGGAGATTGTGAATTTCTGTACTGATTTTGTTATAAACATATTGTATTTTTTTTGTCGTAGGCTGCCAAACTTATTGCAAATTTAATTGTTGTTGGTGGTGGAATATTGGGAAGAGCTGTCCTCCAGGCATATCGCAAGGCCCTTGACAGTAAGTCCTATTTTTTCAGAAACCTTATTATTTTTCTGAGAACTTATAGCATTTTATTGATCACTTATAATGAAAACCAAATAGCCAAACCGGAGTGACCAAGGCATAATTTCACTTTTTCCTGTAGCTGAAATTTAGAAATTTTAGGGTATGTACCAAATTTTTCAAAATTGTTTTTTTTTTTTACATCAAAATTAGTAAACTTGGAAGTTTGCATCTATTGAATGTAAACAAGGGTAATGAACCAAGTTTGCAGAATGGGATTGCGCACTGTGCTTCAAGTAGGTGATACCATCCCTTGACCCCTCCACCCCCATCCCAAATCCCCAGTTTGCATTTATTGATCCTGACTTAAAAAACAATTTGTCAATATTGTATACCAATTTTATGTATGCAACAAATACAATTTACTTAAATGAGAGAGATGACTCTCTCTCTCTCTCTCCCTCTTTTCTTGGGGGAACCCAATATGATAATATTTAAGAAAGTAAAAGGTTTATAGAGTAATCCATCTCTCTTGTTTTTTTTTTCTTTTGAAGAATTTATCAGTATTATGTTTCACGTAATGTAAAATAGCTTGCGTTATTAATTTTTTTATTATTAAGTTGCCATGCTTTTGTCCTTTATAATTTTTTATGTTTAATAAAATTTAGATGCTAATAAATCCGGTGTTGCTCATGAGACAATAAATAACATAAAAAGAGCTAGCAAAGCCATGACTGAGCAAGAAGCCAGACAAATTTTGGGCGTCTCTGAACAATCCTCTTGGGAAGAGATCTTACAGGTTCTCTCTCTCTCTCTCTCTCTCTCTCTCTCTCTCTCTCTCTCTCTCTCCCTCTTCCCGCACATCAATGGTGTCTTCTACAAATCTACACTAGAATGACCAAATAAATCTTTCCATCACATATGGCAACGTGGAATACACAATGCAAAAGATGAAACTTGGAATCTCTATGGTTGAGTACCAATACGAAGGGCTATATGTCATGCAGATTATCTGGTGTGATTACTACTTCGAAATTAGAATTTTCCAAACTAGTATTGTAGGATAATCAGTTTTGTGTTGTGGGATATTGTGGTTCTTACAAACTTACAAAATTATTTTCCAGAGGTATGATAACTTGTTTGAGAGAAATGCAAAGAATGGGAGCTTCTATCTACAATCAAAAGTTCACAGAGCAAAGGAATGCCTGGAAGGAGTTTACAAAAAGGATAACCAAGCTTCTAGTTGAGACTGTAAAATATTTTATTTTTTGTTTCTTTTCTTTGGTAAATCAATTGGTAGGACATGTACATATGTTTGCCACCGTACTGGATAATTAAAAGATGGTAACTGATTTAATTAATAAGATAAGAAGACTTGTGAACAAATTTTCTTTGATACACTTAATTTCTGTGCTGCTTAAGTTTTGATATTGTCTCATTTTATTTCACGGATGCAAAATAATGAGCTAGTTTATAGTCCAATTCAGTTCATGTTTTGTAGGTAGAAATGGTTATTTGGTTTGGCTGCCGAACTGATATCCGTCGCTAGAAAAACCTCGTATACGTATGTACGGTGTAACGAGCCGCACACAGTTGAAGAGTTGACCGTGACGAGCGGATTCTGGTCTAGTTCAATTTGAATAATTTTAATTGAAAACGAAAGTTAATTTAAGAATTTGCTACAATTAAAGTTGGCATAAGAACCCGAAAAAAGTTTAAATATATTTATGGCTCCGTTTGGATAAGTGTGGGAAGAAGAGAAGAAGGGAAGAAGTGGGAAGAATTATTGGGAAGTGTGTAACTTTGTGAAGAGTTTGAATTGTTTATAATTTTTTTTCTTCCCTCGTTCTTCTTCCACCTTCTTCTTCTCTCATCCAAACAAAGGCTATATGAAATGGATTTTACAATGAAATATATTCAAGTGGTTTGTGGTTAATTTGGGGACAAAAATTTGTCGAAGGTTGAACGCCGTCTAATTGGGAAATATTATTGATTAAAATCTTTCGAATTCGCAGGAATATAAATACAATAATTAATTATTTTAAAGTTTGGAATAAAAATTTCATGTTATTCTAGTATACACATTATAAATTTCATCGCATGATACTCTTTCCTATTTTATTTCAACTTTTATCAAAAATTCCTCTCCAATTAATTGTTTCAACCCTTGGATCCTCAAAACTCCAAAATAACCCTTCTTTTCATACTCGACCTTAACATCTGAATAGTTTTCATTTATTGAAACCCCTCTTACCTCCAAGTCAAAATCCAAACCCAAAAACACCACCTTCTCTACAACCAAATCTTTGCCAAAACCATCTCCTCCATTCATCACTTTTGACGAAATCTTAATTTCACTGCCTTCAACTACGTCACTTCCAAAACTAATTAAGCTCCAATCATTCCCGTCTCCCACCATTTCCACTGATTCGCCATCATCCAAAAACAAGTGACCACTTGCATTCCTCTCTTCACCAAATGCAACCAATAACTCAAAACCACTCTTTCTGGCCAATTCTGTTGTTAATGCCTCCTGTTGCATTGGAATTATATTGCCTCCATTCAAATGCACGTTGATTGTATCTTTTGGCGCATCAAGAGTTGAATATGCACCATTATCTTCGTGAACGGTTTGCGCATAATCAAATAGGTTGAACCACCTCCCTTTCGGGAAATAAACATCAACCTTTACTTCTCCCGGTTTGAGTGCTGGTGATATCATGATACCTCTGCCTAATAAGAATTGTTCATTTATGTCATATGTCTTGGTGTCTTGTGGGAAGGAGAAAAAAAGAGGCCTTGCAATTGGTTCACCGGTCATGTGAGCCCCATACATAAGTGTGTAGAAATATGGTAGGAGACGGTAGCGAAGACCCAGAGCCTTTTTTGCTGATCTCATAACAGATTCCCAAAGGTAGAGCTCACGTCGGACTGTACCGATTGCAGAGTGGCCCCTCGAAAATGGATAGAATGCACCAAGCTTTAAAATAGAGAATAGTAATTAATTTTTTAAGTTCAAATCTTCAAAGACGACAATTATAGTAAATCTTGAGAGAAGGAAATGCAAGTCCATAACACAATTGAAGCACATAAAATTTGTTGTTTAAATTCATATACCTGAATCCAACGACTGCAAAGCTCCTCTGTGGGGTCTCCACCGAAGCCACATATATCTGCTCCGATCATTGGAATACCAAACATTCCAAAATTAAGAATACTCGGGATAGAGTACTGCAAATCGGTCCATCTTGCTAAATTATCACCAGTCCAATGAGCCGCATACTTGCCAGACCCAACAAATGATGACCTGGTAAGAACAAATGGCCTCTTACCAGTATCATTTATCAGTGCATAATTTGTAGCCCTGGTCTCCAATAATCCATGTATATTATGTGCATCATATTCAGTTACATTGCCATAGTGGATTGCGGATACTGGTACAGTTTTGTTGTTGATGGGTCGAAACACGCCAGAGTTATTGATTTTGTAAGGTGGGTCATCAAGGGAACTCAACACAGGAGGATCAATGAAATTTGATATTTCATTCATGTCTATCCATAGACCATAGACCGGCAGGGTTTTCCGAAAGATAGATATTTCACGGGCCCAAAATTGGACTGCAGCAGGGTTTAGAAAATCTGGAAAGTAGACGGGTCCAGGCCAGACCTCTCCAAGGTAGTTTGTCCCATTCCATTTTAGGAATACATCATGTTTTAATCCTCGTAAGAAGGTAGCATAGCTTTCATTTGTACTAATACCTACAAAAGAGAAAGATCAGGGAAATATGTCATTGTAACATGTAGATTGTAAAAACTGTAGAAATAATAGAGAAAGAGATTTTTATTATTGTCTGATTGTCTTATTTTGCAGTGCCTTGGAGGCATAAAAATGTAGGCTGATAGTTCGTATACATAAATGGAGGATAAATCCTACCGGTTCTGGATATCATAATATAATAATAGATTGCAGAAATAATAACCTAGTATATTTATGAATGTGGGAGTCAAGGACATATATGGTGACCAGGTTGTTATCTAAGAGGTAACGTATTCAATTTTCGTTGGGCGTGTAAGAAAGAACAAACTGTATATAACACAATGGACTATACCTCTCTAAATAAATTAATGGTTTTGTTCCCAAAATGTAACATACTATATTTATCTATAGAATGGTATTCTCTAACTGAAACAACGCCAATTAGGCATGAGAACAACTCAACTAAGTTCTGAAAATGAAAATCCTAAATGAAAAAATTAATCTTTTTGCAAATATTAGACCAGATGGAAGAAGATCGCAGTCCGATTTAACCAACTTCCAAAATGGTGCTAATTTTAGGCCTTGTATTGAGGATCTTTTTATTTTAAATTTTATATTGTACCTTTGTTTGAGCAAGGTTGTGGAAATGTAACTTGCATTGGGTTCGTAGGTTTCAACATGTAGTCTTTTTCAGTAAGCTTTTGTTAACATGTGATTATATTCTTGTTAAGCTTTTAATTTACAAGGGGACTTGACAACTTGTCAGTGCTTATCTCAGTACGTATATTTCAATTTTACCTGGGTCAAGTATAAGAACATATTTCTGCCCATTTTGATGCAGTTTATCAACAAAATTTTTCATTTCTTTAGCAGGAAAATTGATCGGATCAAGAGTAAAATCCTTATAATCATCCATGTAATCTATGTCTGTCCACATCACTTCCAGTGGAATATTAGCTTCGGCATATCCTGCCACTACACTTTCGAGATCCGACACATTTTTGTACCCATATCGGCATTGATGGAACCCTGTTAAAAAAATATAGAAATATACAAAATTTAATAAAAGGATAATCTCCTGCAAATTAAATTTGATCATCTATATGCCTTCATAAAACATGGACAAGATTTGTCAGGCCCTTTGTTCTTGTTTCTTATAAAAATTGCCCCAAGTTAAAATTAAGAGCAAAAATTAGATGCCACTAACCAAAAGACCAGTAAGGCATTGGAGCGGGCCTTCCAATAAGGTCGGTGTATTGGTTCACAACCTCTAGTGGTGTCGGTCCGGCAAAGAAATAGAAGTCGAAAATGCCCCCAATTACCTTGTACGTTATATACGACCCTCCATACACTACATCCATCCCGTTACTATTCAAAAGTAATACACCATGTGTTGCCGCGTTTGGAGATGACCGCACATCCATGTAAAACGGGTGTGACCCGTACAAATTTAGATCAATCATTGCTGCTGGTATATCAGAATTCCACAATGTATATGTATCATTTGTTACCAGCCTAAAAGATCCTTTTGTATGCTCTCCCAAACCGTACAGGTTTGATTTTTCATCCGGTAAATTTGAAGTGATCTCCAAGTATCTATCTGTTCGAATAGCACTCAGTTATCGTATCAGGCTGGATATGCATGGAGATATGCAGAATTCAAAGAAGGAAATAAAGCTTGGAAGATACAGACGCATCTGAGTTATAATTAGAAATATTATTTATGTAATTTTGAATATTAAAAGATATGTTGCTTGGTTTAGCTTGCTTGATGAACAAATCATGTATGGTTGTATAAAACTGAATAAGCGTATGTATCAAAAATAAGTTTTTTCAGAGAATTAATAAAATTGGGTGGGAGGGAGTTTTCTTGGGTGTTGTGTGTCTCTTTTATCAGTTTTCTGGCATGGTATCAGAGCGGTTCTATTGATCCTGATCGCTTAGTATCGCGAGAAGAAGAAGATGTCTGGCACGCAAGGAAATCAAGAGTCAACTTCCACCGCCGCTCTAATTGAGCAAATGGCAAAGATGATAACTCAGATGGCAACTTTACAAACTGCATCTATGAGCAATTCTCAGCAGTCTACGCAGATCATAACTCAACCTGCGATTGCTGAAAGTAATATCTATTCCACCTGTATTGATGTGAAATTTGATGGCACAAACTACTCGTTCTGGCGCCAGGCAATGGAGATGTATGTTGGTGGTCGAGAGCGGATGAAGCATCTTTCTGGAGAGCCGGCTCCACCGCCTATAACTGAAGAAGTAGCATATCGAAGATGGGCTACTGATGATGTGGTAGTAAAAGGTTGGATCATTAGTTCCCTTGAACCTCGTTTGAGGGGCAGATATATCAATTACCCAACTGCTAGGGATGTTTGGCAACACATAGCTACAACCTATTATGATGGCAGTGACGAGGCTCAGGTTTATGCATTAAACCGCCAAGTTACACATGTGAAACAAGATGGACGAGCTATTGAAGAATACTACGATGAGCTGCAAGGACTGTTTCAAGAAATCGACTTTCGCTGCCCTAATCCAATGGAGTATGCAGTAGATATTGACAAGTTCAACACCTTTATTCAAAAGACAAGGGTGTATACCTTCCTTGATGGACTTGATGACACACTGGATGCCATGAGGGCGCAGGTGATACAGCTAAGGCCTTTTCCCTCCCTTGAACAGGCGTATGGCCATGTGAGAAGAGAAGCAAATCGGCAAGGAATAATGGTCAAAGGCGGAACAGGGATAGAAGTACGTCATGTTGCTATGGCGACTAGAGGATATAAGGCCGGTAAGATACATGAGTCACAGAATAGAACTTTCTTTATTGACAAAGCTAAATTGAAGTGTACAGTTTGTGGTAAGAACCGACACACCAAAGACCAGTGCTTTGAGGTGCTTGGCTATCCTGAGTGGTGGAAGGGCGACAAGAAGAAAAAACATGAGGAAAAGAGCAAAGTAGCAATAGCCTCAACCACTACCGTAGGCAACACAGCACTCATACAAGCGACAGTGAGCAACATACCAACTCAGCAGCCTGGCGTGAGTCAATCTGAACCAGAAGAAGGATGTGAAGGTAAAAATGGTATTCCTAAACTTAACATTGGGTATTGTAGTATCTCAGATGTGTGCACAAGATATAAAACCAATGGGTGGATTATTGACTCAGGAGCAACTGACCATATGACAAATGAAACAAATGAATTAATGAACATAGGGATTTCACATAAAACAGGGGTCATGAATGCAAATGGGGAAATACATCCCGTGACAGGTGCATGAGAAATGATATTGTCTGAACACCTTAAGTTAAAAAATATACTGGTTGTTCCATCTCTGGCAACAAAACTAATATCTGTGAGTCAACTTACAAAGGATAAAAATTGCAATGTTCTCATGTTCCCTGACTATTGTATATTCCAGGATATTCCCACGAAAAAGACCATTGGCCATGGTACTAGACGAGATGGGCTATATTACTTGGATGATTTTTGTTATGGAAGTAGTTTTATTGTAAAAGGAGAACAATCATGTAGGGAGACAGTTATGTTATGGCATAAAAGATTAGGACACCCGTCATTTGGGTATATGGAAAAATTGCTACCTGGTTTATTTTTGAATTTAGACTCAAAGAATTTTACGTGTGAAACTTGTATTAAATCTAAGAGTCATAGAATTACTTATTTTAGTAGCAAAAATAAATGTGCAAACCCGTTTGATTTGGTGCATACAGATGTTTGGGGGCCATCACCTATTATTTCTAAATCAGGTTGTAGATGGTATATTTCCTTCATTGATGATTGTTCAAGAATGACTTGGCTTATTTTACTCAAAACAAAAGATGAGGTTTCTAAAGTTGTCCAGGATTTCTATACAATGGTGAAAACACAATTTGGAAAAGAAATAAAGATAATTAGGAGTGATAACGGCACCGAATACATGAATAAATATTTACATAATTTTTTTATTGAGAAAGGAATTATTCATGAGACAACTTGTGTTGGCACACCTCAGCAAAATGGAATTGCCGAGCGAAAAAATAGACAGCTTCTTGAAATAACCCGGTCATTACTTCTGGAAAACAAGGTACCACCCGTTTTTTGGGACAATGCATTATCTTATAGTGTGTATCTTTGCAACCGAACCCCTACAAGTGCTAATAATTTTAAAACACCACTCCAAATATTCTCATCTCATGTGACTATGACCTCGGTTCTGAATTTACCACCAAAAATTTTTGGTTGCATTGCTTATATTCATATTCAAAAACCATTTCGCACTAAGTTAGAACCACGGGCTGAGAAATGTGTTTTCCTAGGCATGGGAACAAATAAAAAAGGCTACAAGTGTTATAATCCAGATAATAAAAAATTTTACACAACTAGAGATATCACTTTTATTGAGAATGAGCCTTATTTCAAAGAACCCCAAACTCTGGTTCAGGGAGGCACTAAGTATAGAGAACCAGACGTGGAGTTTTTAGTCCCATTTACTAACTTGGAAAGTTTAGATACGAGGTTTGTACCAGTTGACCAGGTACTCGAGGCGAGTAATGTTGCCCAACCAACGGAGATGGGAACAGAACAACATCATAGTTCGGCAGAATTAAGAGCAGAACAACCACTCCTTGATGGAGCTGTTGATGAAGCGATGTTTGAGGCAGAGCCGGAGTTGTCAAATGATCCGGGTTCGGCAATTGAAACAAACTCAATAAATGGTGAAGCAGTTGAAAATGAGGTATGTATATCTGATTTAGAACCTAGACTGCCTCCACGTAGCACCCGTGGTAAACCACCAAAGCGGTACATCCCAGAAGATGGGACAAGTAGGGAAATAAGGTATCCAATCTCAAACTATACCTCAACTACTAGTCTGCCCCAACCATTAAAAGAATTTACAGAGCAACTATCTTCTGTGACTATACCAGAAAAGGTTGAAGATGCTCTTAAAAGTGAGAAATGGAATAGGGCAATGCATGTAGAAATGGAAGCTCTAGAAAAAAACCATACTTGGAACATTATTGAATTACCACCTGAAAAAAAAACAGTGGTTGTAAGTGGGTTTACTCAATCAAATACAATGCAGAAGGGAAAATTGAGAGATACAAAGCGAGATTGGTTGCGAAGGGATACACACAAACATATGGAGTAGACTTTCAAGAGACTTTTTCCCCAATTGCTAAATTGAAATCTGTTCGAGTCCTACTATCACTTGCAGCTAACCGTGACTGTCCACTACACCAATTTGTTAGAGTTATGTCCTAGAAGTCAACAATTTAATGACTTAATTATTAGTTTATGTTTTTTTTTGGATGATATTTTATCATCTGTTCCTAGGTTTATTATTGACAGATCATTCAGGTTGAGGATCTGAATTGTAGATCTCTGTGGATCATTCTTTAGAATGACAATAATAAATCTAAACGGTCCATAATCTTGATAATTAACAAGGAACATTAATTATCTTATAAGATTAGTATGCAAGTTAAGTGATGATTAAGTTCTACTAATCATAGGTAAAGAGTTACCAACTTAATTGCATATGTGTATGTTATGGAACATAGCACAGGACTTGACCCATCGAAATAAACATATGGATTGTGTTATGTGTCATTGTTTATTTCGTTGTGATTTTGGTTCTAAGTTTGAGATGTTTATCTTTTCCACATGAGGATAGGTTCAATAAATACTGTCTACCGCTGATTCCCGATAAGGGCTGCTATACGGACTTTATTTATGTTCTCTTGAATTGTGCGGGAAAAAGTTAATCATCAAGAAAACCGTATGTCCCTCATTAATTCACTTAGTGAGTGACGATATCTGTTTGGGCCCCTTGATGGAGTTGGATCGTATGCGCGCAACTAAGCGATCAACTCTAGATCAAGAAACGTATAATATGCAAGAATGACACATTCCTATCTTGGATTATACGATGATATCGTGTGACATAAGAATCAAAATAGAGAAACATATTTATTCTCTTATGCAGGATTGAAATATTGTAGCAGTACACTATTTATGCGAATTGGGAATCATAACGTGTTGCTAGATACCGCTTATGATTATTGGAATTAAATAGCGATTTAATTCCATGACCAACTTAGCATAAATCCTCAAAGGGTCACACAAATAGAGCTATACCACACAGTGCATTAATTATTTGTTCACAGCAGTAAGTTCTGTGAAAATATGATGAGTTGATTAATTAATTATATCGTTATGGACCGTTATAATTAATTAAGTCAAATGGATCATATAGAAATATTTTAGTGCATTTTCTAATCACCAAATAATTATTAATTAGTTAATAATTATTTATACAACACATATTTTAATTATAAGGCTTTAATTTAAATGTTAAATTTAAAGCCCAATAGGGATCCGATTTGGGTGCAACTTCAAAGGTCCATTTAATATAGATTATATGGATTAATTAACACAACACACATAGCCCAACTAGGCCCATGTGTGGCCGGCCTAGAAATGGTGGTAGGTGGGTGGCATGGCTTGTAATTTTGGTGAACTCTACCCTAGGGTTGGTGCACTATATAAGGAGGTGCATAGAAGCAAAATGGGACTAGCTCTCTTTCCCCTTAGTCTAGCCGCCACTCTCCCTCCCCTTTCTCTTCTCTATGGCCGGCGCCACCCTCTCCCTCTCTCCCTATTGCTCATGTGTTGAGCTCTTTCTCTCTTCCACTTAAATTGGTTAATTGAAGATGAGAGAAAGCTAGGTGATTAGCCTTGATCTCCAAGTTACTAGCATAACTTGAGAGATTGTGGTTAATCTCTTGGTGGACTCGAGGCGGCCATCGATGGAGGTGGAGACGCAAGGAGAGCACGCTATCGATTTCTATGCCGTAGGATCGAGCCCCGCGAATACGATTTCGCGGGAGGTAAAATTTCCACCTATCTCTTTGTGTCGAATGGTTTAAGTACTAGATCTCGTGTTGCTTGTGTTTTAATTGGATTAATTAATAGTAATTAGTCACAAAATTAAAATTGGGCAATTTCCTAACACAATTTGATGTAAAAAATGCATTCTTACATGGAGATCTGGAAGAAGAAATTTATATGGATATCCCCCCTGGTTATGGGCACATTGGTTCAGGAAACAGAGTATGTAAACTCAACAAGGCGTTGTATGGTCTCAAGCAATCGCCAAGGGCGTGGTTTAGAAGATTCAGTAAGGCCATGAAAAGCTATGGGTACACTCAGGGGAATTCCGATCACACCATGTTCTTTAAAAAAAATGGAGGTAAAATTGTTATTCTCATTATTTATGTGGATGACATGATTATAACAGGTGATGACAGATTTGGAATTCAGGAACTTGAAACAAAGCTGTCAAAAGAATTTGAAATGAAGAACTTAGGGAGTTTGAAATACTTCCTTGGGATTGAAGTATCACGCAAGAAGGACAATATATTTCTGACATAAAGGAAGTATGTTCTAGATCTCCTAGCTGAAACGGGTATGTTGGACTGTAAACCAGTGAGTACTCCAATGGAGCAAAACTTGAAGTTAGAAGTCCATCCTGATCAATGTCCAACAAACAAAGAAAAATACCAAAGGTTAGTTGGAAAGTTGATTTACTTATCACATACCAGACCTGACATAGCTTATGCAGTTGGAGTAGTGAGCCAGTTCATGCACAGTCCGAGCGAAGAACACATGGTGGCAGTCTTGAGAATATTGAGATATCTCAAGGGAACACCAGGCAGATGAATCAAGTTTGAAAAAAATGGACACCTTAAAATCGAAGGATATACTGATGCTGATTGGGCAGGAAATGTCATGGATAGAAGGTCAACCTCTGGATACTTTACCTTTGTTGGTGGTAATCTAGTGACATGGAGAAGTAAAAAACAGAAAGTGGTAGCTTTATCAAGTGCTGAGGCTGAATTTAGAGGCATAGTAAAAGGAATATGTGAGTTACTGTGGCTACAGAAATTAATGAAAGAATTAGGATTGGAAAGTGGAAATGTGATGGAATTACACTGTGACAATAAGCTGCAATTGCTATCTCTCATAATCCGGTACAACACGACAGGACAAAGCATATAGAGGTAGATAGACACTTTATTAAAGAAAAACTTGATTCTAACATTATTTCTCTACCGTTTGTTACCTCAGCTGAACAGGTGGCAGACATCTTAACAAAAGCTGTGGCAACTAAACCATTTGAAGAAATCGTGGATAAGATTGGAATGACAGATATCTACTCAACTTCGTGAGGGGGAGTGTTCGAATAGCACTCAGTTATCGTATCAGGCTGGATATGCATGGAGATATGCAGAATTCAAAGAAGGAAATAAAGCTTGGAAGATACAGACGCATCTGAGTTATAATTAGAAATATTATTTATGTAATTTTGAATATTAAAAGATATGTTGCTTGGTTTAGCTTGCTTGATGAACAAATCATGTATGGTTGTATAAAACTGAATAAGGGTATGTATCAAAAATAAGTTTTTTCGGAGAATTAATAAAATTGGGTGGGAGGGAGTTTTCTTGGGTGTTGTGTGTCTCTTTTATCAGTTTTCTGGCACTATCCTTAAACACAATTTTTGGCCAAGTGTCGAACAATATATCTCCTGTTGAGCGTCGAGAGACAGTAAACCGAGCTGGTGATGTGCCATGGAGCGTGAAAACCAGGTTGGAGTTTTCTGAGGAGAGGAATTGGGTTTGAGGTTTGGATCCTGTCTGGTTGCTTTCTAGTATGAATCTGCGTGTGGAAATTGGTTCGCGAGGTATGACATATTGTGGAACTTCCCATCTCTCATGCTTTGAATCAGTGATTCTGACACGCAATCGGTCCTTGGTCTCGTAGCTGCATTAAGTAAGATGAATAAGTACATGCTACTTCAAATGATAATAAATAAATTAATTAGAGAAGACAGTTTTTGCAAGCGGTTATCAACACTTTAATTTTCATATATTGATTCGTAGAGATTTGAATTTTCTTTACATAATATTTTACGTAATGCGACCAAACAATTTGTTCAAGAGGATCAACACTTTAATTCCCAATTTCATTATTTAGAGAATTAAATTAATGGCTGCATTAAGTCCTTGACCGGTTCAAGGATGATATAAACGAGATCATACCCGTAACCGGTAACCTGATAATCTTGAGTGACAGAGTAAGAAGCAAGTGATGAAGAAAAGAAATAAAATGACAGGACAAAATGAAATTGAAAATTACAATAAAGCACTGATAGTGTCGTCATTTATATAATTGGATGGAGTAACTTGTCACGTGGGCGTCAGAAAGGTTGAACCTTGAAGTCGTTAGTTGGAGATCTGTTGTTACCTCCACGCTGTGTGCTTTAAGCTACGTTTTGACTGAGTCTAGATCAGATGTGACAGTTCACAGCACAATGTAACATTTATTAGTGTTTATCTTCGATGCCGGGGAAACGGAGTCATAGTTGGCTGGATAGTTTTTGTGGCTATAACTGTGGCATGTCATTGGGCTTCGCCGCTCATTTTCGTGTGGAACCAAACAATTTTCATCTTTCTTTGTTTTAATAGATATATTTTGCATTAATTAATGTATATTTTATTAATTTAAAGTTCAAATCGCCACACAGTGTAAAGAAAACTGTCTTTTGAAAAATCAGAATTCATAAGAGATAATGGCGCTTTAAATCCTGCTTATTTCCAAAAAAAAAAAAACATAAGAGAGATGAGGGGGGGGAGGATAATTTGGTCAATATGAAATATTGGATAAGAAGAGGTATAATTTATGTTGTAAAAGTGAGAATTTTCTAATCTTACATATAATAAAAATGCGTGGATGGTCTCAAAAGGTGTCTATCAAGAGAATGCCTTGGTGTTATTTAAAAGGTGTCTCACCAAAAGATGCAATCGAGTGGATAGTTCTTCCACCAAAGGTTGTAAATATTTTATCTATAAATAGTACTACAATTTTCGGATTTTCATTAATCATTTCACATTTACAAAATGACAAGCATAATAGATATCACATCACTTTTAGATAGAAATCCAGATGTGATACGTGTACGGATCACGAAAAATTTGACTTGCAACTGATTGGAGGACGAAAAATACATGAAGCATGAATTTTGTTTTACTAGATAGTAAGATAACTTTTTTATGCAATACATTTTTTTCCCTATATCATTTTGATTTCAATATTTAACTAGAATTTGTTTCCAATATTTTTTTTTCATATTTATGCATTTGGGGCAACAACTTTATGGACATATAAATTTAAAAATATTCAAATTTTTTAAATTAATAATAATATTGGCTTAAAATATTTTGTATTTTTTATTAGAATACTTTTATTTGGATATTGGATATTATCAACGAACCCAAAATATATTAGAGGAGGCTATTGTACGGTTCTCCGCAAGTTTTGTATTGATTTTTCTACAAACACTTATGTTACTATTTTGACATAAAATGTTCTTGTCATATTCGTGTGTTGCCTGATTTCAAGTCTTTTAAAAATATCTGAACATAAATTACTGACTTCCTACAGCCCATAGGCAAACCTATTGTTTAATTACTTTAATCATACAAATTAAAATTTATAATTCTTAATTACAATTTAATAATTAATTTCGATATTTTTAATACAATTTTTTATCCAATTTAATTTTTAATATTTCGTAATGCTTTTTATTTTTAAACAATCTAAAAATTTTGTAAACATTAAAAAAAATTGTATTCTTATTTGTAAAATAAATAGTTGTCCTTTTTATTTGAAATTATTATTAATAAATCATAATGAGATTAATTAGATGCCAACAAATAAAAGGGTCCTAAAATATGTCTTACACCAACTAGATAATTGTTTCATCTCCTTCTTAAAGTGCATATATATAGTTGTAAATATAATAAAGTATTCTTTTTATTTAAATAAATTTTAAAATCATTATTAGACTACTTAAATGCTAATAAATGAAATGGTGCGATAATATATCATAAAGTGTCCTTTTTTTTAATTATTATTGAATTATCATAATTAGGTTAATTAAATGATAACAAATTAAAAGGTGTGATTGTATATGATAATGTGCCATTTTTTATTTTATATTATTATTAAAAAAATTATAAATAGGTTAATTAAATGTTAAGAAATGAAAGGGTGTGAGTATGTAGTCTTATTCAATGAATGGGTGCTAATGACAAGGTGCCTCTTAACATATATTTCATAGGGTTTCAATTAATATATTTCTTTCCAAAGAATGCAATCAATTTGATACCTCAAAAGATTCAATTTAAAAGATGCATTGCCAAAAGATACAATCGAGTGGATGCCTCCTCCACTAAAGGGTGCCAACATTTTATCTATAAATAATACATCTTTTTTAAGTTTTCATCAACCATTTCACATTTACAATAAAGACAAACATAATTTGAAGATGAAAATTATACATGGGGATGAATTTGTTCTTCTAGAAGTAAGGTAAATTTTTATACAATAATTATTATTAATACCGGAATGTTTAAATCATTGTTAATTTTAATTTTTTAACAAATCAATTTATCGAATTTATCTTCTTATAGCAAATATACTTTAAAAATAAATTCTTTTATATTAAATCATTGATTAAAAATCATCTATATACTTAAAATAAAAATTAATTCCATAATGTTCCATATATTGTTTACAATGGATACCATTATCGTGGAGCGGAGCTCGACGCACAGATCTAGTTTAATTAAGTTTAGGATGGCAATTTTCAAAGGTTGAATTTTGGAGTGGCAAATTTCTAATTTTCTAATTTTAGAGTGGAAAATATCTAATTTTTTCTTTTAAAACAATCCTATAAATATTAATTTCGAAATTGATTAAATTATTCTAAAACTTACGTTCTGGTGAGATTCACAATTTATATAGAAATTATTAGTATTATAATAATTATCATTTGCATCGTTATTATTAACACCATTGATGTTACTATTATCATCATCACTATCACAATTACGAGTACAACTATATATTGGTAGAATATCACTATCGTTCTTATTGTGAGTGTAATTGTCACTATATTACCATTAATTATGGATATAATTATTATTGGTGTTTATCATTTTCCATCTTTCTATTATTATTCTTCAACTTATGTTCTGGTGAGATTCACAATTTATATAGAAATTATTTGTATTGTAATAATTATCATTTGCATCATTATTATTAACACCATTGATGTTACTATTATCATCATCACTATCACAATTACGAGTACAACTATATATTGGTAGAGTATCATTATCGTTCTTATTGTGAGTGTAATCACTAATTGTCACTATATTATCATTAATTATGGATATAATTATTATTGGTGTTAATCATTTTCCAGCTTTCTATTATTATTTTATTAGTTACTCTAGCAAAATAATAACAAAGATGATATGAGATACTTAAACATGCATAACAATGTTCAACCCTTTTAATGGCGCACATCAATTCATTTATGCTCTGACATTTCATGGTGTTGTTTTGTCAACATAATTTGGCATAAAAAAGTTATTCCAATAACTTGCTCTTCAACTACGAACAAATGGTTAATAAGTATATTTTTTTTAATGATCATCGATGTCGTGTCAACGATGAAAGCTTAATTAAGAAATATAGAAGGTGGAAAAGACATGAAAGCTTAATTAAGAAATATAGAAGGGTGAGTTCAATGTATTTGTGGCTGAACACATCAAGCAATAATTAAAACTCAACCTTCAACAGATTGCCGGTACCTATGTATATATAGCCAAAAGAATTTATAATGATAAAAGTATATTTTTGACATGTTAATTGGCTTTGATATTGTGATTGCTAGGTACTGCCGCTCCCGGTTAGACAAAAATTGGATAGGAAAATAATATCATATGTGATCTAGAGACAATTTGAGAGCTATCAATTGGTGCTCAATTATTTGAGCTGGAAATGTGAAGCAAATATTCTAGTTATTTACAGGTCTCTAATAAAAATGGTTTTCACTCCTTTAATTGAGCAGGCAATTTGATTTTATGTCTCAGAGAAAATAAAATATTTAAAAATTTCGGTCCAAGTACAAAGGCAGAGAGGCTACAGAAAAATTATCGCACTTTTGTTTCATGGTTTAGCAATTTACTGATGCACTGTACATATATATGCTACTATATTCTATCTGAATTAAAACAAATTTATCACCTTGCAACGAGATTCAGGCTTTCAATGTCGTCTCCATAGACCGACGATTTCTGTATGACCGACAGCTCGGCACTGAGCCAACTCCCTGACGAGTCCCGCTCAACCGAATTAACCACATAGCCATAGCCGACGACTTGTTCCTCTTGAAAGCAAGAGCAAGAGAACAAGATGAAGGTAATAGAGAGGCAGTAGAAGAGTATTATGAAAGAGAGGTGTTTAGACCCCATTTGAAGTCCCATATTTTTAAATGATTGTAGATCCCTTCAGTGTTGATTGGTTATATAAAGCTAAACACTAGACAAGTTCGGTCGTATTCGAATTATTAATTATTGGCCGTTCGTTTAGACATGCTCATTTGGAAGTTGGTTGTCTTGATTGACCCAAGAGACAATTCAAACGTCAAGACCGCATTAGGGGTGCATAACGTAAAAAACCGTTGCATTGCATTGATGCACGAAATTTTTGTGCTTATTGCGTTGATTGTTGCATCCGTTTAACACATGTTGCGTTGATCGTTTTGTTAATGGGAACGATCAAAACGGTTATAACCGTCTTTGACTACCTAACCGTTTTACATTTTTATTAAGATGCAAAAAAATAAACTATTATGCATTTTCTATGAAACAGAGATAGAGAAATGACAGGTTAGGTCAAGCGGGAAAAGAGGAGGAGGCACCATCATCACCTCTCGCTCTCGACGGCGATTGTACTAGGTGGTGCAGAAGAGAGAAAGATAGATGTGACTGTGTTCGGCGGATAAATGACGGAAGCGACGCTGCAGAAATCTAATTTTACTCGTTTCTCCCTCGATCTCTCCGCTGAGGTCCTCTGCAATCTAATAATAAAACCATGAAAAAAATTTTAGACTAAATGCGCGAAATAAACGACCACGAAACAATATTTCTATTTGCGTTAGTTGTTCCGTTCCTTAAACGAAACTAAAATCCTTATCCGTTACCGTTCCGTTCCGGACGAAACGAAACGAAAGAACGATTGAAACGGCTACCGTTTTCAGCCCTAGACCGCATAAGCGCGCAGAAAATTCTATTGTCTGAATGACATATAGATGATCAATTTAATATTTTTGTTTCTTACTAGTTTGCGCTAGTTTCTATTACGCTCAGTTCGTTTTTGGAACAATTAGACTCGAGAATATTGTTGCAAACCTGACCCATATTGCGTAAACCCCATTGGGCTGGAACGAGGTCCTCTGGTCCGGCGACCAGATCTGTTGTCGTTCTGTGTGTCCGATCAATAACGAACGTCTTGTGATTAATATAAATTTGATATATAGGTCCTGAAAAGTTAACCGTTGAGTTTAAATGGGACGACCCAAAAACAAATCCGACCAGTGGATCTGGACCCCCATTGGGCTTGTATCTGTTTATATTTATGCACACGTAACGTAATATGTGAAGGTGAATTTAGAGTTTTAGATATTAGAAAAGAAAAAAACCCTTCAATTTACTGCCAAATCCATTCTTCTTTCTCCTCTTGTACTGTATCGGAAGAAAGTCTAACATCTTTCTGTTTAAAAGGGACTCTGGTCTAGTTTATTTTAAGTATTATTATAGAACGGATATTGAAATTAAGAATGGACTAGAAATCTAAAATTGAAGTTGGCTTGAGCCCCGAAAAAGTTGAAATATATTAACATGAAGTGATATTTTGTAGTGATTATCAAGAGAATAATTGCGGCACAAATGAAATTAATATCACCCTCGAGTCTGAATATATAATCGATGAAATTCTTAGTAGTCACAAAAATAATAATGTAAAAATTCATCCTTATTTTTTAGTTTGTAACAGAACTTTCATGATCCTTCGTTATTCGTACACAATAAAAAATCTATCACATAATACTATTGCCTTATTTTATTTCAACTTTAATCTCAAATTCCTCTCCAATTAATTGTTTCAACCCTTGGATCTCCAAAAGCCCAAAACCACCCTTCTTTTCATACTCAACCTTCACATTCGAATAATTTCCATTTATTGAAACCCCTTTTACCTCCAATTCAAAATCCAAACCCAAGAAAACCACCTTCTCTACTACCAAATCTTTGCCAAAACCATTTCCTCCATTCATCACTGTTGAAGAAATCCTAATTTCACTACCTTCAACTACCTCACTCCCAAAACTAACTGAACTCCATTCATTCCCATCTGCCGCCATTTCCACTGATTCACCATCATCCAAAAACAACTCTCCGCTTGCATTGTTCTCCTCACCAAATGCAACCAATAATTCAAAGCTACTCTTTCTTGCTAATTCTGTAGTTAATGCCTCCTGTTGAATTGCAAGTATATTACCTCCATTCAAATGCACGTTGATTGTATCCTCTGGCGCATCAAGAGTCAAATGTGCACCTTCATCCTCATGAACGGTTTGTGCATAGTCAAAGAGATTGAACCACCTTCCTTTGGGGAAATAAGCATCGACAGTTACTTCTCCCTGATTGAGTACTGGTGATATCATGACGCCTCTGCCTAATAAGAATTGGGTGTTTATGTGGTAGGTGTTGGTGTCTTGTGGAAAGGAGAAGAAAAGGGATCGTGCAATTGGTGCACCAGTCATGTGGGCTTCATACATGAGAGTGTAGAAGTATGGTAGGAGGCGGGTAGCGAAGACCGAGAGCCTTTTTTGCTGATCTAGCAACAGACTCCCAAAGGTAAAGCTCACGTCGGACTGTGTGAATCGCAGAGTGGTCCCTTGAAAATGGGTAGAATGCACCGAGCTATAAAAACATAGAATATAACCAATTTGTGTTACTTTTTTTGTAAATATCCTGATAAAGAAATAAGAGTCAATAAACACAATTTGGGACATAAGTAATGTGATTAAATTCGTATACCTGAATCCAGCGATTGCAAAGCTCCTCTGTTGTGTCGCCATTAAAACCACATATATCTGCTCCAACCATTGGAATACCAAACATCCCAAAATTAAGGATACTTGGAATAGAGTACTGCAAATCATTCCAAGTTGCGGCATTATCACCAGTCCAATGAGCCGCATACTTGCCAGACCCGACAAAGGTCGACCTAGTAAGAACAAAAGGCCTCTTACCAGTGTCATTGATCAGTGCATAATTAGTAGCCCTCGACTCCAGAAATCCATGTAAATTATGTGCATCGTATTCTGTCACATTGCCGTAGTGGATTGCAGATGCGGGTACAGTTTTGCCATTGATGGGTCGGAACACGCCAGAGTTGTTGATTTTGTAAGGTGGATCGTCAAGGGAGTTCAATACAGGAGGGTCGATGAAATTTGATATTTCATTCATGTCTATCCATAGACCATCAACCGGCAGGGTTTTACGAAAGATAGATATTTCATTGGCCCAAAATTGGACGGCAGCTGGGTTTAGAAAATCTGGAAAGTAAACGGGTCCAGGCCAGACCTTTCCAAGGTAGTTTGTCCCATTCCATTTTAAAAATACATCACCTTTTATCCCTCGTTGGAAGGTAGCATAGCTTTCATTTGTATTAATACCTACAAAAGAGAATAATTAAGGTAAATGCGTCATTAAAGGATGCATGAAGATTGAAGAAACAAAACCAATTCAACTCAACTATGTTCTAAAAAAGAAAATTCAAGTTAAGTTGTTTGTTGTATGATACCCCTGCCTTTGAATAAGGTTGTGGAAGTGTGACCTGGAATGGTGTCATAAGTTTCAGGTATATGTAGTCTTTTTTAGTTGACTTTTTGTTAACATGTGATATACTTGGTGAGCTTTTAATAGAGGCTGGCGGCATAATGCTGCTTGTTCCAAAAAATAAAAATAAGAAAATAAAAAGTTGATGTTGTCTAAATAAAAAAGCCCTATTACGGGACTACTTATCAATGCATAAGCATTTCAGAGATGTCTAGATTTTACCTGGATCAAGTATAACAACATATTTCTGCCCCTTTTGATGCAATTTATCAACAAATTTCATCATTTCTTGAGAAGGAAAGTTGATTGGATCGAGCGTAAAATCCTTGAAAGCATCCATGTAATCTATGTCTGTCCACATCACTTCTAGTGGAATATTTGCTTCTTCATATCCCGCCACTACACCTTCAAGATCTGACACATTCTTGTACCCATATCGGCATTGGTGGAACCCTATTAAAAAGTTAAAAGCACCCAATTAAAATAAAAAGAAAATTCTTCTGCAATTAAAATTTGATTATCTTGGAAGCATTTATAGAACATAGACAAGGCATGCTGCCCCTCTTTCCTTTTTCTGAAAAAAATGCCCAGAGTTGAAACTAATTAAGAGCAAAAATCAGACATCACTAACCAAAAGACCAGTAAGGCATTGGAGTGGGTCTTCCAATAAGCTCAGTATATTGATCCACAACCTCAAGCGGGGACGGTCCAGCAAAGAAGTAAAAATCTAAAATGCCCCCAATCACCTTGTACGTTATATAGGACCCTCCATATATCACATCCATTCCGTTACTATTCAAAAGTAACACACCATGTGTTGAACCAGCTGGAGATGACCGAACATCCATATAAAACGGGTGGGACCCGTATAAATTTAGATCGACATTGAGTGCTCCTATATCTGCATTCCACAATGTAAATGTATCATTCGTTACCAGCCTAAATGTTCTTTTGGTATGCTCTCCCAAACCATACAGATTTGATTTTTCAGATGGTAAATTAGAAGTGATCTCCAAGTATCTGTCCTTGAACACAATTTTGGGCCAAGTGTCGAACAATATATCTCCTGTTGAGCGTCGAGAGACAGTAAACCGAGCTGGTGATGTGCTATGGAGCGTGAAAACCAGGTCAGAGTTTTCTGAGGAGAGGAATTGTGTTTGGGGTTTGGACCCTGTCTGGTAGCTTTCTGGCATGAATCTGCGTGTGGGAATTGATTCGCGAGGTATGACATGTTGGGGGACTTCCCATCTCTGGTGCTTTGAATCAGTAATTCTGACATGCAACCGGTCCTTGGTCTCATAGCTGCATAAGAAAAGAGAAATAAAAAAAAACATGTTTTGATGGAAAAGATAGATAAATATAATTACAAGTAACATAGTACAAACTAGAAGAACAACACTTTTAATTTTCATATGTCAATTCGAAGAGAATTTAAAATTATGAACAGAATACAGCATAGCAGAATTTTTTGTTTTTTTCTCTTTGTGAAATAAGTAGAGTTAAAAAGGGTATATCACTTTCCTTGAAGAAAAGCACCACATTCACAAAATCCAGTACCAGTATACAGACTCTAGCACTGGTACCATCCTATCTAAGGTACCACTACAAGCTAAGAGAATCATCTTGCCTTGCCATATATCAACATCCATAATTAGCAAAGGAAATTTTTTATTTCTATCGGTGCTGATACTTGCCTTGCAAATAAATCAAGAATTTGGATGTCGGGCCCATAGACAGATGAATTGCGGATTAACTGAAGGCGAGCATGCAAAGAAGTCCTTGGCGGGTTCAAGGACACTGATACGAGATCATACCCATAACCAGTAACCCGATTATTACGAGAGCCAGAGCAAACAGAGCAAATGATGAAGAACAGAAACAAAATGAGAAGCCGGGTAATAGATGAAGCACTCATCTCTCCCCCAAATTTCGTTTTACTAATTGTTAATACTTAATAACATACAATAATGAAATTGGCAACTATAATCAAGCACTGATAGTGACACAATCAATATTTATATACTTGGATAGAGTACCTTGTCAATGTCATGAACACGCCAGAAAGCTAAAGGTCGTTAGTTGGAGATCTGCTGTGACCCCACTCTGTGGTTTAAACCACATTTTTACCGAGTGTAGATCAGCTGTGGCAGTTCACAACATAGTGTACATACATTTTAGTTATATTTTTTTTAGAGAACTAGGCAGTAGCTACATTTTAGTTATTTGATATCTGAGAACGTATAGTTGATTAATTAGATAATGTTGTATGTATAAACCATAATTATTATTGAGTTACGATTAATAGAGAAATATTCAAATGATTCAGGTCAACAAATCACGTGAAACGCACCTGGAAATAGTTTGAAAAGAAAAATAATACTTTAACGCATATAGTTGCATCGGATTAGCAACAATCCTTTTTTTTTTTTTTAGTGATAGACTACTGACCTAATCCTTGTGGATATTGAGCTGAAGTGTATCCCACGTTGCAAACACCCGAGATGATCAGCTATGAGGTCCAGGCAGGTAGTTCTTTTCTACAATTTTTCTTTTCTTTATTATTTGTTTATTTACTATTGTCTAGTAAGGCAACAAGGGGCAAAGGGGCTGGCACCCAGAGTGGCGGAGATACATTCAACAAATGAGGCTCAATTGACCCCCGTTGAAATTAATTTTTTTGCTGCCTTGTATATAAAAAATTATACATATAGCATGAACTTTTCTATAACACATTAATTTGAACCCCACAATAAATATATAAAATTATATTGATTGAATCCCATTAAAATTTTAATATGGATCTGTCTTATGATATATTTTTTTTATGCAATTAGCAATTTCTACAAAATATGGAAAGATATTGAATAAGAAAAAAAATAGTCAAGTCTGCTAATTTCTTGTCTTCCCATTTTCAATTTTCATTCCATTTTCAGGGAGAGCACAATTTTATAACAACATGTATTCTATTTTTTTCCCTTTTTTTCCTTTTTTTCTCTCGTCTTTGCTTGCATCTGGCAGAGAAAAAAAATGATTCTTTGATATTTGCTAATTGGTCAAAGCTTTGAATTCTCTAGTCTTTAGATAATGAAATAATTTAAATTTTCTCATATTAATATTATGAATTTATTGAACCCCATTAGAAAAATTTCTAGCTCCGCCACTGCTGGCACCTAAGATTTTAATATGTAATAAGGGTTTGAATTATATGCTAAATTTGATTAATATGTAATACTTTGTTCCTCTTTGTAAAAAGGTCCAAATATAATAGATAGCTCAATTACGATTTAGTTAAATTTATTATTTATCCAGAGTTCTCTAGTAAAATAGTATTACTGTTTTTTTCTTTTTTTTATTTAAAGTTTCGAATTAGTCTACCCTAACTCGAAATCCTAGTTTTACCCTGTGTCTTAAGGCTGTGCTACAGTAATATTTAAGACCTCCAAACTAGTTTCAAATATATATGACATTGCACTCAAGATTTATTGCAGTCTTTTATACTTTTATTATTATTCACTTATTTCTCAGGGTGGATAAATTATTCTTCTGTGAGATTGATCGATAAATGACATCACGCTTATTTTGGGATCATAGAGTGCATGTAATTTGCCACATTATTTATGTTCAAGTAATCGAGGAGTCAAACTGACGTCGGCCACAGATTTTTTTTTTTTTTAAAAAAAAGGTTGTTGGCCATCCGATAAAGCATGCCAGCGGTAAGTTTTATAAAAACTTAAAAATTCATTCTTTTAATGGATTATTAAGTTTTTTAATTATAATAATATTCGACGTTATATGTTTGTCCTCTAAATTAATCTATAAAAAAATGTACAAAATGTCCGATAACACAAAACAGAGAAATAATTTTCTAATAACTTGTACTACAACGACGAATTAGTTAGGGTCAATAAGTAGCTTTTATCAATGTTTTGAAAAGCGGACCGGATCGGTTTAACCGCGAACTGGATCCTGGTCCAGTCCATTTACCAATAAAAACCGGCGGTTTCTTCCTCTTGAATTGTAAAAATTTGAGAAAACAAATTGTCCTAGGCATAAATCGATGCCCAATCGATCTCTGGACCTCTGAGCGAAAAACCAAACTAACCACGGGGTTAGCATGGGTTTTTAGTACAATTTGGCCTTACTTTATTTAAAAGTTGTATAAAATGGTCCGGTTAAACCATTAAATCTTTTTGCCATCCGGTTCGATTGCCGGTCGATTTTAAAAATATTGGTATTTATTAAAGAAGGTCTTTTATTAAGAAATATAATTAGCGGAAAACAAACGGGCCAGGTGAGAAAATGGTGACTTCATGACAAGAATTGTAGATGCAAGGGCTTAACCATAAATTTGTAAAAGCGATCCGATAATAAACAGAATTGAAGGATGAGTTAAATTATGCATTTTTTTAACACGACAAGTAATAATTACTTTTTTGCATTTGGTTTTAGTTCTGTAGCACGAGTAATGCAAGAGCTATAAAACAGAGCAACAAATTATATCACCAAATTTAATCATGCCTTTCGCTTTACGCGCATATCAAAAACATTAAAAAAATCCGGCTCTCTTTTTCAACCCCTCACATTATTATTGAATTAAAAGAAAAAATAATTTTGAAGAAATTAAGGAAAAAAGGGTTGAAACGCCAACCCGTTAATTCTCCAATAAAGTTGGTCTTTTTTACTGTCCACATTATTTTGAACATGGAGTTGAATATTTTGTCATTTGCAACACTTTTGACGTCAGAAGCAGCAGTGTGAATTTGTTAATGTGGGTCTTTTGATTGTTCATTTCTCTTATTATTCGTCCAACTTGACCCTGAATACTGAATTTCTAAATCGGATGACCGTCCTTTCGTTTCGTTTCGTTCAAAACGAAACAAAACGGTTAAGATTTTTTGTTGCGTTTTATAAACGAAACGGTTAACGAAAGCTTAGAACAGTTTCGTCCATGTATATTTTCGTAGTATTTTCGTGATTTAAAACGAAACGGTTAACGCAAATGAATGATCAATTTCGTTTTAAAACGAAACGGTTAACGAAATCGACCGTTTTCGTGGTCGTTTTAGACGTTATGCAGCCATAATTACGACGAGTCAAAACTCAAATTTTAAGTTAGAAACAAATGTATAATATGGTCTTGATTTCATACAGGCCTGGTCCAGCCAGCCCGGTCTATTGAGATCTTTGTAAGATCACATCCACTAGAAAAGACCCACGAGTCAATGGCCTAGAGGCCTAGACTCTAGATTAGATAAATTTTCAAGAAGATATTCAAAAAGATGATTAGCTTTTATGGACAAGTCATCAATGATTTCAATTATGGTGCAAGCAGCAAGCAACAAAAACCAAACCAATAGGGTGGACTCCGAGGGAAATGCATCCTCTGGATGGCCATCCATGGATGGTTTTAGATCTCAGCCGTCTGATTTAATCTCAATGGCTATAGATGCCCCGTGCATGATACCTGGATTGATAGGCCCGAAAAGATCTAACCGTTGAGATTAAATCGGACGGCTCGGATCTAAAGACGTCCACTGGATGGTTGAATACAACCATCCAGAGGATACTAGTTCGGACTCCGAGTCCGTATTTGACTGCTATGGGTCCAATTAACAATCAGATTTTGACTGGACCAGCAGAAAAAATTAAAGTTAATTATCTCTTTTTTCCCCCTCCCATTTTAAGGTGAAAAACAAGATAGTAAACAAATATCTCCTTTCAGAATTGTAATAGTTCGGAAGTCCATAATTATTTCAGGCTGATGGTTTAGTAAGCTGAACTATCATTATTTATTAGATATGTCGGTATGATAAGACTGTATTAATCAGTCCCACGTAGGGCTGGCAACGAGTCGAACTCGAGCGAGCTAACCTTAGCTCAAGTTTGATTTGAAATTAATTCGAGTTTTGTCGAATCGAATCGAATTTGTATCGAGTTTCTTAACGAACCCGTCGAGCTAAATTATAGTACTTTTTATATATTTTTTCAAGCAACTAATATACAAATTAATTAATATTTATCAATTTTAATATTATTTTTATTCATAAACTAGTATTTTATTCATTTTATAATAATATTTTAAATAAAAATAGCATTTATATGTAATAAATAAATATATTATATATCAAATTATGTACTAATATATAAAAATTAGTTAACAAAATTATATTTCGAGCCAATTTCGAGTTAATTTCAAGCGAGTCGAATTTTGCTTCGAGTCCAAATGTATCGAGTCGAATATTTTTCGAGCGAGCCAAGCCACGAGCTTTTTTGTCACCCCTACTCCCACGAGGCTATTAATTAGAGCAGCACATGTTTGTTGTTTGTTCATCCAAGGTTTTTTGCTTTTTATTGAAAAACGTGAGAGAAATTTAGTGGTCACTATGTTGATTCACCATTTCTCAAACATTCGGTTAACATGTCAGTGGTGAGCTCTGAATATATGTTCTTTGTCAACCGTGGATATCTTTTTTGCATTGGTCATATTTTTGCTTGAGAATTAATTGGAAGTGGTTTGGTTGTGTACCACGTTAGTCCAAAAGATATTATGCTTATCTTAACAATTATTTGGTAGAGTAGTGTCATTTTCAATTGCTCTCATGTATTTTAATGAAACATAATTATTTCTGGGCAAATTAAAGGAAACAATAGATTAACGATACAAAATAACCATTTTCTTAAGACTCTTTAATATAAGTTTATCTTTGGCTTGCGCGAATTATGGCATGAGAAGCTATAAAACGTACTTTAATTAGCCTGTACCCATGCATTTCCGGCCAAAAAATTTATATTGATAAAGGAAAAAATTGACAGATGGAGGACTTCTTAGAAATTAGGTAACAAATAACAAACATATGGTAATTGGCTTTTGATATTGAAGACCTCTGTTGACAATTTGGATAGAAAAGAAAATTAGAGATCTTTGAGCTATTAGTGCTCTAACTTATTGGGAGGGAAATGCGAAACAAATACTTACGTGCATGCCTCTAACAAAAAAGATGTGTTCACAGCTTTTAAATGCTTTCCAAATGAGCATCCAAGCTGGTATTATATCTCAGAGAAAAGAAGTATATCTGAATTTTTTCAGTAATTTACAGATTATAACAGTTTAATATATGCCACTATCCATCCAGAAGTAGAACAAATGTATTACCTGGCAACAAGATTCAGGCTTTCAATGTCATCTCCGTAGACCGATGATTTCTCTATGACCGACAGCTCGGCACTGAGCCACCCCTCTGACGAGTTCCTCTCGACTGAACCGACCTCATAACCATAACCAACAACTTGTTTCTCTTGCGAGCAAGAGCAAGAGTACAAGGTGAAGGTAACAGAGAGGCAGTAGAAGAGTATTAGGGAAAGGGAAGAGAGGGGTTTAGGCCCCAAGGGAAGTCCCATGTTTCTTTGGTGGTTGTAGTCTTGTAGAACCCCTTCACTTGATTTGTTTTTATAAAGCCAAACACTAGAAAATTTTGGTCCCATTTCCGAATTAATTATTGGTTTATTTAGCATGTGCTCCTTTGAAAGTCGTTATTCTTGTTTAAGATCCCAAGGACCATTTAAATTTCAGGACTGCATACCCCCGCAGAATTTAATTGCTTGATTGAAACATAAATGATCGATCACTTATTATGAATGACTCTGTCTTGGTAAAAAATAAGCAAGAAACATTATTGGAGTATTTAGTTCACATATTGCTTTGAAATATAATTTTCTGACACTTATTTATTATATTACTTTCACAAAAGAAAAGAATGATTAAAAAAATCTAACGGTTTTGATATGCTATTTCGATTTTTCAATTTGGAATTGATAAAAGATTTAATTTTAAAATAAAAGGCATGCATAGTGAAGGCTAAAAAAAGGAGACGTCTAAACCCTCATTGTTTTTTCTATTGGGTGCGTTTGGATCGTTGGAAGAAAGAAGAAGAAGAAGAAGGAAGAAGAAGAAAAAAAAATTATAAACAATCCAAACTTTTCACAAAGTTACACATTTCCCAATACTTCTTCACATTTCTTCCCTTCTTCCCACACCTATCCAAACGGAGCCATTAAGACATTGGAGATGGAATTACATGTACTGGTTTTGTACGTACAACTATTTTGTTCATTCACTATTTAGTCTATCCAGAAAAAAAAAACACTATTTTGTTCATTAATAATTTACTCTCTTCTTTATTTTATGGTACAAGAATTTTTTGGACAATGTGTTAGTCTATTGTGCACTAAAAAGAAGTTTAGACTATATATTAATGATTTAATCAAATGGTTGTTTTAAACAAAAGTATTATTGTGGTTGCACAGCACATCTATCACAATATTTGACAAGAATCAAAGATGATTAAATATGTAAATGTTTCTCTTTTCCTTGTCACTGAATATCATCGGATAATCAAAAACAAATTCTAAATCTTTCACTAAAACTGACGTATCGGAACAAATTTAACACCCAAAAAAATCGAAAATATTATTTCAATCTATATGTAAGCTCAGTAGTTTTTTTTTTTTTGTAGTAAGCTTGGTTTCCGGTACTGTCATGATGATCCTGCATATTTATAACTTGTGTGATTTTTTTTTTCCCTTGAAACCTGTTTATAACTTGTTATGATGATCATCAACAGCAAGTATCCATCATTGACTTCGTTGACTTGACTCTTAGACATGGTCAAAGTATTCTTATTTCCGGCAACAACTTTTAAGTTAAGTTTAAGTAAAAGTGTACATAACTAACTACAAGCAAAGGAAAGGGGACGGGCTTTATTGTGTTCTTTAGAAAAAAGGTACCTGTAAAGTTTATTTTTCTTTTTCTGTTTTTGTTTTCTTGTAGTCGTAGAGTATGGGGTATACTTTTTTGGTTTGTGCACCAACAACCATTGATTGTCGGTATTGGTTTTGGGATTGGTTATGCAAGTCTGTAGAAGATGGTGTCCACCGTTTCAGCTTTGAATGTGCGTAGACTTGCTTGACGGTAGGGTAGACTCGCTATTATCTATTTCGATTTTAGAAATAGATATAATAATATCTTATTGTTGATAAGTTTATGTTAATTTTTCGAATGCAAGTAATTACGTCCTGCTACGTGTTTAATATTTTTATATTGGAATATTCTATTGTCAATCAATTTTTTTAATCCGATTTAAGCCATGATGGATCACCACCGTTCATAATCTAATAAAAAAAAAATTGTATTTCAGACAGTATAAAATATTAATCCACTGCAAATTGTTGATTTCCACCGTAATCCAACTGTTGTTGTAATAGTCTTTCTAATTTCATATAATAGAAATTTTACTTTATTTGGGGAAAGAAAAAGCTTTGCAGGATTATTTAAGCCAATTAGACATCGCCACTGTCTTGCCCTTCATAGAAAAAGAACATTGAAACAAAGAAAAGGTGTGTGGTCAGGTATGTAACTACAGTGTGAATCAGCTCAGTGCGATTTTTTTTTATTTTATTTTCCTTCAGATGGTTGTATATTGACATTTTCATAATCCAAATTCGAATCAAATTCAGAGCCAATGAGTTAGGAAACGTAAATCATGTACGAGTTTCTATGTAGAAACCTTTTGAGGGTCTTGAATTCAAAGTCACTATAGAGGAGAAGGGTAGTCAAAATCGAACCAAATTCTAAGAATTGTTGCCCATCCTATAATGGAAAGTTCTTGATACCAGTCTTTTGATCACTGCTTTGAACATTGGGAATAACTCCTACTTCAAAAAAAAAAAAAGAAGTACACTTGTATTATACTTGATCCTATTTCTGCCTTATTTTTTCTTCCTGCTAAATCAGCCGCTAAGACTGTCGGTCTAATAATTATTTGTAAGGTTAATGTACACCAAACCATGATTCCACAGACTAAAATGTCCGTTAAATCAACTCAGAACAGGATCCTTATCAGGTACCCCATTGGGAAGTTGCATGCTAGTGATATCCTCTCTAGGCAAGTGGTATAGTGTGCCATTAGTTCCCTCGGCCGGCAAATCTGAGCTGCACACTGAGGCCAACTCTGCATCAGAAGACTGCTGTAGCAGAGGCTGGGTTGATTTGCGGTTTTTCCTAAAGGTTAGATATAGAACTGCTACAACATATATAAGCAAGCCCAGGAACCCAAAAATACCCGCGAAGACTTTTGCAACAGTATTAAGCCCACTATGAATTAGGAGCTTTGTGAAGCTTGATGCAAGGAAGTACGTGTTTATGATCATGATGAAAGAGCCTATTATCCAAGTGAGAGCTGTGATCTGCATTAATCAATAATTAAGGTGCCCCTTGTGAGATAGTTGTCAAACTGTGCTATAATTTTTTGGGCACTATACAATAAAGCAACATGATGGCTATTTATTTACTGTCAAGGAAAGGTTTTTCCTGCAGAAAATTTCAGCCTAATAAAAAGGATTGAGAATTAGTGAATAACTTACAATAACTGAATTAGTGTATTGCCCCATCTTGGTATTACTGCTTGTAAATTTAAGGAGTGGCACCAGTGCAAAAGGAAGTTCAAAAGACAGTATCATCTGCATTGATATATATCATTAATTGGCATGGATATATGGTAGGGGAAAAGAACATTTTTCATGCAAGAATATTTTATTAAAACTACCGAGGCAATGATAATCAGCTTTCCAGCCGCGGCAGAGCCTCCAATTACTGAGACAATGAGACTAGGTAAAATTGCAAGAGTTCTTGTAAAGAGGTTTCTTAACCATGGTTTCATCCTCAGGTCCAGAAATCCCTATAAAAAGACAACAAAAAGTAATAATCTTGTGTGCATATATGGATGTACATGCGTTTCTGTGTCTGAGAATATTTTTTTTTTGGTGGAAGTTAAAAATTCAGTGATAAGGAATACAGATGATCAAAGGAGAAATATCAGTTTACAATTTTACAATTAAACAATTTTAGAAAAAAAAAACTGTATAGAATTGAAGGCAATGGTTCTGTACCTGCATGACATATTGGCCAGCATAGGTACCAGTGATGGTTGAGCTCTGACCAGATGCCAATAAAGCTACTGCAAATAATTTTGAACTCCATGTTCCCAACACATTCTATAAAAACAAAAAAAGTTATACTCTTCGTTATAACTCAAGGGTGGGAAAAAGATTCTAAAGTTCTCAAATTCTATGCATATATTGAACCCTAGCTTGCAGATGGAAAAAGCATCTTTTCCAATTTACAAATCAAAAGATAACAGAATCATGTTAAAAAAATATTATTGAAGAACCTTTAGTAGAAAAGAGGCCTTGTTAAGGTCAAGGTCATCACAGTTGGCTTGATCTTGTGGATCTAAGGTGTCAGAGCTGCACACAGCCCCACTGACAGATATGATCGACACATTTATGAGAAATGCTATTGTAAGTGCAAATGCACTTTCTAATGTGTAAAATGTGATTGCCTCCTGAAATATATAAAACTTAGTGAGTTTAACAGAAATAAAATAAAATAAACTTTTAGACAGACCACACAGTACGATGCAAGATAGTAAGGAGAAACCATATAAAAATGGTTTAACTTTTAAGATGTACGACGTGGCTGGAAAATTTTTTTATAATTTTAATTATCTCATGTACTGAGAGATCTGAAACTATAATAAATTAATAACAGTATGTTTGTCAGATTGAACTTGAATCTTCTTATGATTTGAATTGGATAACTTATGAAAATTTCTTAAGAATTGATGTTTACATGACATGCCAGTGGTATAAAATAATAAAAAGAAGGACAAAATCATATTTCAGTCATAGCTGAGGATATATCATATGGAAAGGAGCCAATTAATTATTGAAAGAACTGGTACATCCTCATTGGAATCAATAAGATTTGCTTTTAAATAACCCAACCAATAAATGGTCAACTCACTGCTAGAAATGAAGAATGGTTTCATGTGATATATTTATTTATGTCATATATGTTTATTTCTTTTTGGTTATATTGTTATTGTGTTTTGCTTGTTTTTCTTTTCGTTATTTTTGGGTTTTGAAATTAAACCTCTAACTAATTTTAAATTAATTTTAATAAATTAAAACGACATACATACCTACCTTCAATGAAGAAAAAAGTATTAACACAACAATAACAGTGCTGGTATGAACTTGTAAATGTGATAGCTCTATAAAATCTAGACTATTTGTTTACCTTGATTCCACGAACTGATCGAGGCACTTTTCTTGATAGTACCAAAGCTGAATGTAGAAAGAGGTTATGCCTACATTTTAAAAATTTAAATTAGGAGGGAATTAATTTCAAGTATGTCCGTGCAAAAAATCAGAAATTTTCATATATACCCTGCAAAACAACAACATGTTTGCTGGATTTTTTTTTTTTTTATAATGTCAGATGTAATATTTCACCAGAATGCATCGCTATGCTATATATGTAAAAAGTTCAAAAATGAACAAAATAATAGATGTATGTTTGGGCTTACGGCATGACCATGGCACCAAGTAGAGAAATTGCCAAAGCAGTTGCACCATTTCCTTTAAGAGACGGTACAAAGAGACCCCTTAAGACCTCTGATGAATTCGGCTTTGCGTAACCAAGTTCAACAAAGAAACATGCAGCCATTAGAAACACCAGACCAGATATAAATAATTCGAGCTTTCTTACCTGCATCAAAGTTAATTATTAGGAAATAGCCAAGCATTTTCAATATTGTCAAAATGTCAAGTATTGCATAAGGCCCTTTTTATCGCACTAAAAAGGAACTCCACAATGTCCCTACCATGACAATTACCAGAATTAGTTTCAGAGTAACTTTTGAAGATGCAACACGCATCAAAGTATAGAAAAGGTTAGTTCTTTGTTCCTTCAAACAATATCTGAAAGCTTGTTTATAGCCATCCATTCAGGTCCTCCATTATTTTTTTGTCAGTTTTATCGGTTTTATCAACCAAGTGCTAATTTTATTCATACAATCCAAGTAAGAGCAAATCAAATGAAAGCCAAAAGGCACCTACTGGTGGCATGGTCCAGTGTGCCTCAATAACAGACCATGAGATTACTCTTCAGCATAGAAACAAAATATTACCCCATATTGTTGCAGTAGGAGGAGCATTAGAGTGCTGAGTCCTGTTATGAGAACCCCAATCCACACGGGTATCTTAAAAAGCATATTCAGTGCAAAGGCAGTACCGATTACTGAAAAGGTGATTTTAGAAAAAAAAAAAAAAAAAAACAGTGAGAAGCAAATGTTGCAAATTTAAATGAGAGATTGAACAGGTTTAATCTTATTTTCTTTTCCATAGCCTACTTTGATTTCCTATTAACTAAAACAGTATGGGTGAAATGCGTAGGCTTTATCCACAATTGCTACTGTTCAGAAAGGTACCAGCAAAAAAGAAAAGACAAAGATAAGATACCTTCAGGGATGTCACATGCAATGACTGCGAGCTCAGCAAGCATCCATAATATAAAATTAGGTACCTTTTCATATTCTGCTCTACAATGCTCAGCCAAATGTTTCCCTATTTTTTTTTCATAAAAGTAGAAAGGGAAAGTAATTCAAAAACCCTTCCAATCACCTCTAAGTTCCATACTGGCCCCGCTATTATTTTTAATGACTAAAGCAATGTATTTCTAAAAGAAGATCTTTCAATTTTTGTTTATTGGAAACAAAGCTTTCAGTAAAAAAAGAAATAAAAAAATATCACCACACCTGTTACAACTCCTAACTTGGCTGCAAGAGATTGAATGACAAGAGCAGCACAAGAGGCAATAAGTATAATCCACAGAAGCTATTATACAAAGAATTGACAGTCAATGCTTTAAGACGTATACAACGTACTATAGAATATGGATTTTAGACAATAAATTTACCTCGTACTTGTATTGGGCTCCAGATTGTAAGTCAGTCTCAACTGCGTTAACAAAAAACAGCCTTGTTAACTACCAGGACTACTAAGAAGGATAAATAGAAATAACTTGGGTGCGAGAAGGGAAGGAGGGTAAAACTTTACAATTCCCAGGATCAATATATGCAATGGAAACGAGGAAACCAGGTCCCATGTATGCAAATAAGTTCTTCCAGCTACTTTTCTGTTGAAAAGTGCATTAAAAAATTAGCATGCAGAAGCACTTCATATTTTAACAATATTAAGCCTATTTGAGGTAATGTGCCTTCTTATGATTCAGCACCATTACTGGTCAGCTTGAGTCCACATCTGCTGACAAAGAAATTATTGAGCCTACTGCCACAAATTTTTGCAACTATCCAGTAAAAATACTGTCCAAATTTTTCTTAATTTCTTCTAGAGCAGATTTTATTGACCTGATTTGAACCATCCTCCAGATTGGATGGCTCAACTGCATGTCATCACTGCAATTTTTTATGACCAGCAAAAGTGGAGTCCAGTCAGCCCTAGTACAGACCAAGTATTCCATCTTGACAAGCTGAGCTAATTTTTTTTTCCTTTTGTCTGAAAACCCTAAACCCAAAACCTACCAGAAAAAGTTCTGAGCATAAATTATTAATGCACAATTGTTAATACATATTGGTATTGTGATACAAGAAAATCTGAATGGTAACTAATTCCCCTAACCGACCGACCATTGTCTCATAAAAAAAAATTCCTTTTTGATTTAATTTCACAAAAATCAAATCGAAATTGATTAAAAAATATTTGTGGAACTCACCCCGCTGTAAAATGAGAATTAAAGAATTAAGTGGTACCTCTGAAATGACAATTTGATCCACATCTATACTGTCAATTAATGGTTCACTAGGTCCATTTGAATTAGACCTATTTGTGTGGCTAGTTATAAACTGCGGCTGTGCATCCCTGGCTTCAGAATTCATTACTGTTCCTCTTTACCCCTCTCACTCTCTTCCTTTCTTGTGTCCCTTAAGCAAATCCTATAAGAAGAACCTTGCACTGCTAATTAGTATGCTCAACAGTATATATATCAAGTTCAAAGGGTAAATACGTGAACTTTATAAGATATGACAGAATATGCCAGTTTGAAAAAAAGGAAGCAATCAACGGTTGAGACTATATATACTAATTTAAAGAGAATAAATTCCAATAGGAAGTGGAAGTACCAAGTATAATACTTTAGGTTATCATGCATTTATATAATTGTTGCATGATCTCATATGATAGAACAAAGTAACATTTGTTAATTAAATATAGATAAAGGGCCAAATTCTTACACGCACACAAGTTGTCCACGGAGAATGGAATCAGAATAATTTTGATGGGGACAAACCCCCAAAATATTAAAAAAAAAAACTAAGGAAAAGATATGGAATAAGATCCTAAAAGTAATGCTCTACTTGTACTGAAGACCAATTCACATTATGGCTCTAAAATTTAAGATGGAATTACAATCTTTAGAGTAATGCTTCGAGTAGAATTGCTATTCCAGCCAATTCTAAAATATATCCAATTCCCCATTTGGTTGAAATAAGAAGTCAACAATCACACAATTCACATGCTTCACTGGAGACTAAATTATTCCAGAAATGAACAGAGAAACATGACCAAAGCACTGATGCTGTCCAAAATTTCTCAACTTATTGCTTATAGTAAACGGAACTATGAAGAGATAAGAAGCCATTGACTTAATTAGAATAATCTAATAAGCTGAAGTAATCTCAGCTCGTAAGCTCTATCTACATCTTAGACTAAGCAAAAGAACCAACCAATACGACTGAATTATAAACAAAAACGATTTGGCGGTGTGTGATAGAAGAAAGAACAAGTAATAAAAGAGGTGGTGAAGTACGTACCTCGACCAAATTAATTGTAGAGAAACTGAAGGGCTCAAGTGAAAAGGTGAGAGGTTATTGAAATGAAAGCAATGGCGAAGAATATATATAGAGAGAGAGAGAGTGGCGATTCGAGTAAGTGTGCTCTGCTCTCTCTTGTCTCCGTCTCTCTATTTCGTTTTCTTTCGATACAGAGAAAGAGAGAAAAGGAGATGAAATGATATAATTGATGAATTGAATAAATTGTTGGCTGATATGAGCCGGCGTTTCTTTTTCTTTCTTTCTTCTTATGTTAAGTCAAACTTCGAAAGCGAGTACTAAAGACAAAATTTAATTGATTTGCTCAGTTTCTCTCCTGTCCAATAGTACAGACATCGGTGGCTTTTTAATGCAAGATCTGTGCTTTCCATTTAGAATTGAACGGTTAGCTTTATCACTGCCACCATCCCCGTTGCCTCCGCTTAGTGTATTGCAATTAAACGTGTTGTCTCCTGTCGTGTCAAACACGCACGTGTTTATAGTTCGTGTAGTATCGTGTTGATATGAATTAATATTTTTAATGTATCGTATTGTGTCGTGTTAAGTGAAGGCTTTGATAAATACGAAATGCATTATGATACAGCACATCTGCCACGACGTATCGTGTCGTGTTGACATGACGTATTAAACATGTCAATCCATATTGTAATTTATTTTAATTTTTTACTAAAAATTCATTAAAATTTTCTTAAATAATTTTAAATAGAAAATTATAATAAATTGTTGAAATTTATTTTTAACTTCGTATATTTAAATAAAAATTAATGATTGAATAAAAAATTATGAATAAAAGTTATTAAATTTATAATATAAACACAATATAAGTTAATAAATTCTAAAATAATATTATTTTTCCCGTATCAACTCGTGTCACGTGTCGTGTCGCGATAAGATGTATCAATGACTATAAGTCTACAACACAACACGACTTTGACATGACACACATATGTCGTGCCAATTCCATAAACGTGTCCTACCAATACGCTCATGTCGTGTCATTTTGGAAAACACTACCTCTACTGACAAGTGTATCAGTGGGAACCTCTGAAATTTTCATCCATATAATAAAATCTGCAATACTATTATAACCTTTTGACATATCAACGGCTAGGACCTTAACAAAAATAATGAAATAAATTGTAAGAAAAAGGCTTTATTCATGATAAGCAACAAAAAAATAAAGTTAAATTGGCATGAACATAGAAGAAAACTTCATGGTTTTTATTTGTTTATTTATTTTTTTTTTTTGCAAGGCTAAAAGGAAGAAATAATTTGATTGTCCAGATGAATTAGAACTTAGTCATGAAATATTTATTAGTGCACCAATAAATGTTTTTGCCGGTTCAACGGTTCCGCTAAAAACCAGACCGGACTCTCTTGTTCATTGCGATTCGAAAATAGCCAAAACAATCGAGTCAGTTTGGACCGGATTGGAATCTGGTTCGCGGTTGACCGGTCCAATTTCATACATAACTTTGGTCTTTTAATATTTTTGGATTAAAGATTGACAATGGAAAGAGATATTATGAAAAATAAACCATAGTATTACATTATGCAATCTATGTCATCATAAGGATATTGCGGTCTTTTAACATATACATATGTATAGATATACAAATTATTTCTCAACTTTACAATATTCCTTTTATTCCAAAACCAAATACCTAATACATAACTTGGTACAAATACTTATATCTTTTTAAATTATGTCACCACTTATTCCATACATCAAACACCTTCTAAGATATTAGTCATGGCGCACAAGAAAAATGCCATGAAAAAATTTTCACAAAATTAGTAATGAGCAAACTCAAGCCATTGAAAAAATCTCAAAAGATAATACTAAGTTCGAGGAGGAAATCCACCATCAATTTGAAATGTAATGTTGCAGATTCTTTTGATTTTCTCTAAAATCTAAATTAATCCATAAATGAAAATAGACGATTTATGATTTATGTTATACTCAAAGTCGCTCTATATACAGGTCAATTAGACTGGTTATGAGCTTAAATACGATTCTCATAGTAAATTCATTAATTCACGGTTTCACACCAATATTGTCAAGACGATCACAAGCAATGTGTTGCAGGATAAAAATTCTCTCTAGCGGACCAAGTCTGCTCACGTGTTGCAAATCAAATTTCGTCTCTCCGATCTAATTTCAACAGACAGATTTTCACAAACTAAGCGAATTTGGAAGGGCCTGATGTTAATCACGGGAACTCATTATCGATCTGACGGCCCATATACAGGCTGCTGCTGTGTAGCAGTGATGTGGTTCCGAAAAAATTAATACTAACCTTACTGTTCATATTAATTTTGATAATAACAAAAAAAAAATCAAAATTTTAATACTAACGTTGTTGGATCGTCATCCCAGTTGACGAAAGCCCAATACCCTTGGATCGTCATCCCAGTTGACATAATTAAACATAATTATATACTTATATTTTTATAATAGATGTTTTAATTATGTTTAATTTTTAATCATAAATTATACATTTTGTAATAATAAAAACTTTGGGGGCTAAAATGCAAAATTTGCATTAAAAAAATTTCAGAAACTTAAAATATTTGGTTTTTTTGTTGGATCGTTATTTCGGATGACGATCCAAGCTTGGATCGTCAACTGGGATGACGATCCAAGGATATTGGACTTTCGTCAACTGGGATGACGATCCAGCAACGTTAGTATTAAAATTTCTATTTTTTTCTATTATTATCAAAATTAATATGAACAGTAAGGTTAGTATTAATTTTTTCCCGATGTGGTTCCTGTGTTGCATGCATTAGAATCTGGGCCAATTAGGAGTTCCAAAAATGAGGCCCAAGATCTAATTTTATAGCAGTTGCCATCAAGCCCGCATAAATCAATCAATAAATTAATCTTTTGAAAATATTCTTTCAGTCTGTGTTAGTTTATTGCTCTAGAGACTCTGTTTTTCATCTTGCATTGACGAAATTACTAAAAATAACTGGTTATACCAGAACAGTAAATAAAACTTGAGAATATTTTCTTTTTAATTAAGTTGTGCGATTTCATGGTTACTTTGATTTGAATTTTGAAATGGGGCATAGGGGACCTTCTTATATATATCGTACTGAGTGTCAAATTCTGTACCTTTATTCCGATGCGATCCATGCATGAGGTCACAAACTCAAAACTAGATCAGGTTGCTATAGAAGCAAATAATGCTACGCACCTTAATGTTGCTTTTATAGATCACTACCAATGATTTTAATCTAATTTCATTGAAAATTTTAAACTTAGTGTCTCATTTTTGGAGAAGCATTGCAAATTGGGGAAATAGATAACGTTAGGCCCAAAGGGGTAGCTTGAGATCCTTGCACTGTTGCAGCACTAGCGTTGAATTCAGACGTACAGTGGTGCATTACATATTTACATGTGCTAGTTGCTGAGAATCGCTACTTATATTCTCTGAGTCACCAGCGAACTAATTACAACAGTTCTATCATCTTAGTAATAATACCTATGTTTCATTGTTTATCTATGTATCCTAGTGTTGCCTGCCCTGGGGCTGATATATCTCAGCATTTAGGTCCGGATCAAAATTTCATTTTTCTAACTTGGGATTTCATTTCAGTTCAATTGATTTCACATAACTTTGTATTGGATCTAATTACATAGGATTTGTAATTTAAAAAAAAAAAAAACTCCACAGCATTTGTAAACCCGTGCTCAATGCAAAAGAACGTTTTATGATTTACTAGATAATAATAAGAACAACAATAACAATAGTCACAAAATTCTAGCTTATTTTTAAATTTGTCTTAGATTCAATTAATATCTAATATATAACTAAACACATATCAGATACAGATGATAACTAACAATTAAAATTAAAATGATTAGTTTTACCAATTAGAAATTTTAGCTATACCTCAAAACTCTTAACAGAAGTTAAAATTTCAAAATGCATAATTTTTTTTTCAAAGTATATAAACGTGTCATGTATAAGTGGTAACAAATATCAATCAACTAGTCGAAAATATTGCACGTGGGATAAGAATAAATTTAACAAATACATGAGGTGAGGTTGTTCATTTCTCAGCCTGCTCCTACGATCAGCTAAATTGTTATTTATATGGGCTGGAAACTCTAGCAACGTATTTGGGTTTAATGTTTCCATTTTCCAAGAACATTATTGGGCCTAGACGCCGTTAGCATGATAAATTAACTAAAAGAAAAGAAAAGGAGCTTGGCATTAATAACTTAATTTTAATATTTTTTTTCCTTAGTTGTCACTTAAAGTCTATATGATTCGTAATAAGCATTCATTATGCTCTTGAAATTGACTTGCAAAGTTGCAATAACTCCACACCCTTTTTCTACCTTTTAGTAAACTACTAAAATGTAACTCCATATAACTGGATGTTGAAAATCAATCACATCTCCTAAATGTAGGGAAAACTTACTCTATGAATTATGCATCCCCTTGACTAAACACACAACATTCCGGCTGTAGTGTTGTCCACATAAGGATCTATAAATACAACACGGATCATTACATGTTTGAAAGTTGAAACTGACAGCTCGAAGCCTAGTAGCATAAAATCCTATCCTTCCTTTTTCACACTGCTCTTGATTTGGACTGGGCTTTAAATGAATAGTAGTGCTAGTGCGCTATGTAACTGTTCTAAATACTTCTGATACAAATTAAAGTCCAAACCCAAAAGAGAGAGAATTAAGGAAGGGGGCCTATCATATAAACTGTAGCCTACCACCGACGTCGGAAGATAGCTTGTAGGTGTTCATTTTCAATCTAATTCAAATCCATCTTGCGACTAATAAGTGTGGTGTGGCGTGGCTCATCTGTCTTGGATTGCATAAAGTCATATATGTTCCGATCCGACCAAATTACCAAAATAATTATGATTTTTTGTATAATAATTAGTAAAATGATATGGTACATTGTAATGTATTGAGCTTTTTGTACATTAAAATTTTACTCGTGGATATTTTTATAAATTGATAAATTTTATTAAATCAATTTAATTTATAGGAGAAATCTCATATGAAACAAAATTTTACATTTTTTATAATTTCTTTTATTATTATCTAAAGAGGTAGACTAAAATCAGCCACGAATGACGGATCGACTCGTCAGCTGTTGTTATATCTCAACTTTTGAGGTTCTAATAGCTAATCTGAACCATTCAATGTGATCTCCATAATGAAATCTCATTGGAGACCAAATTCTATATTTTTTTTCTGAATTCTTTTACTATTTTTTTTAAGGGCATTGTTATTGAAGGGTCTAGAATTGTTTTGATTAAGAATTTCGTAAAATACCAAAAAAATATTAAAAATTTTCAGAAAAAATGTAAAATTTGGTCTCCAATGTGATTTTAATATGGAGAACACATTAAATAGTTCGGATCGACTATTAAAATCTCGAAAATAAAAAAAATCATCCTAGCTGACGATCTCATTAGTCAGTCGCGACTAATTTTCAGTCTACCACTTATTTAAATCATATCATTTTTGGATTTGCTAATTAAAAAAATTCAAAATAGTACTAAAAAATTATTAAAAAAATATAAAATTTTATTTGCTATAAGATTACAGCATATAAATTGTATTATTTAAATTAGATTTGTTAATTTTCATAAATAGGTACCAACAAATTAATATAATTCTGATTAAAAAATATCAATACATCGCGATGCACTGTATTATTTCTTTAATAATAATTAACGCTTAGTTGCTCAAATATGCATACATATTAAACAACAAAATTAGTCGGGTCGGACGTGAGTTCATTCAGGTCAGATCAGTCAAAATGACCTAATTCGATCCCTGTGAGATGATCGAATCAGACTCGAAATAATAATAATAACAGCACAGAATATATTTTGTGACAATGACCACGAATTTATACGCCAAATAAAAAAAAATGAAGTTGTAAATAATCTTATAGACGAGATTTCCTAGAGGATTGTCTAATTTAAAAAGGAGATTTTTGCGGGGAAAAAAATATTACTGTATTAGCAGTGTTACTGCTAATGGTTACACAGTAGGTATATAATCACCTCACAATAATAATTTTTTTTAAGATAAATTGGGGGTCTAAGTCACCCAACTTATTATTAAATTAAATGTCTATGAAAGACCTCCAGTCGGGTTTCGAACCTGCGACCTTTATCACCTCACAATAATTTAAAATAAAATAAATTTTTCATAACAAAATATAACTGCTTTTATTTTGTTAATGTTGAACTTTTTTCCCTGACATTAATATCGAGAAATTGTAAATCGGAATTGTGGTTATGGCATTGTATTTGATTGAATGATTACGATTAGTGCTGTGAATGGGTACGGTACAGTACAGCAGAAGGTATTTTTATATCCTCACTCTTTAAAATTTTCTTTATCCATAACCGTCAAAAAAAATTTTATCCGTACCCGTTAAGAGTTAACGGTAAGAATATGGTAACAATATATAATGATAATAATAATATTATTAATTTAATAAAAAAATATATAATGTGCTAAATAAATAATATCAAATAAAAATATAGATAAAGTAAAATATTTAGATAATATTTTAGATATAATAAAAATCGTAAAATTTATTTTCATATCAATTGAATTAAAAATATATATATAACTAATTATAAATTATAATATAATATAGAGTGTAACTTAATTTTTTTATCATCATAAATTTGGATGAATATCGAAATTAATAACATATCTTACGAAATATGTTAAAACATGATTATATATACATATATGTTTGTAAAATATTATCCTTTAAATAATGGGTACGAAATAACCCTTACTCTTACCCGTACTCGATAAGTTAATGAAAATTTTTTTTTACCCAACCCATACCAGTTAATCTAACGAAAATTAAATCTTACCCATCCCCGTGTTTTTAATAATTTTTAATACACTCTAAATACAATTTTTATGCCATAAAACAAATATCAAGTGAATATATGCAATAATATACTCTTTGGAAATGATAACCAATTCGATGAGTCTCCCGCTATTGTCCTACTTTATAATTAAATCTATTTGCATAGAAAGAAATGATAAAGCATCTTTGATAATCTTTTGAAATAAACGAGGAGGCAGAGTACAGAACGAATAATCATTGACACTTCTCATGTTTGAAGGGGCGTACATGTTATTTTCACGCTTTACAGGGGCCCTTACATAACGAAAATTAACAATACCTCTTGCATAGTTGCATAATTGGCACATGTGGGACCTATTACTGCTTGCACTGCAACCTTCGGTACAGTAGAAATGCTGAGAGGGTAGGGGTATGAAAAATAGTACTAGAGCACTTGAGTGGTAAAAAAGAATGAAGCATTGGTACAGCTACAAGTCATGTGGGACTGCTTTTGAGGTAAAAAGAGATAACAGCAAAGAATAGTACATGTTTGGAAAATGAAACCATGATTCATGTTAGTGAATTTTCATAGTCGTCTGGACTGGCATCTTTAAACTCTGCAAAAAGTAGATTCCAAATATTTTGAAGAGATCAGAAAACTTACTTTTGAATGGTGGCTGATTAATTGGTGAACGTCATATTTTTCTGTTGGGATAACGAATTTATTAATTCAAACAGTTTAACAATGCTTGCTAGCTAGCTGCAAGCTACAAAAAAAGTTGAAAAGATGCATCAAGTATATATATCTACAAACCTCCATACCTTCGTATAATATATTTTATAGATTACAATTACGTACAATATATATTATTTCTCTTTTTTTTTTAGGGTCAGCAAATTGCTGACATTTTTCATTAAAAAGAAAAAGGTTTTAAAAAATGAAAACAATAAAAATCAGGATCAATACCAATATCAAAATTGGTACAACAAATAGCATAAAAACTCCTAATAGAAGTCTATACCCAATGAACTAATACCATATATATGGGTGCGTTTGGATAGGTGTGGGAAGAATGGAAGAAGGGAAGAAGTGGGAAGAAGTATTGGGAAGTGTGTAATTTTGTGAAGAGTTTGAATTGTTTATAATTTTTTTTCTTCCCATCTTCCTTCTTCCTCTTCTTCTTCTCTCATCCAAACGCACATAGTTCTAATTCTATCAAACCTATCCTAGCCGGTACCTACGAGCTACAATATATATTATTTCTCATTTCAATGTATTTTTCGGTTTGGATGGTGTGAGAATGAGAGGAATAAGAGAAGAACTAATATTGGAAAGTGTGTAATTTTGTGAAAAGTTTGGATTGTTTATAATAAATTTGGGAGTAAAAAAAACTATTCTTTTATTCCTGCACCCATCCAAACGGAGCCGGATATTATGAGATTTCGTCCAAGTTGACGTACGTATAAGTTTCGCCTATAAAATTCTTCAGAAACTATAAAAACCTCATTTAGCATCTTTCTAATTTATACATAGAGAGGAACTAATTCAAGGTACCTGCACTTTTATCATATGTACGTATATTCTAGTATCTTTAAAAATGGATAAGTTTCTATCACCAAGCATTTGACTTACAGTTTTGTGCCATTTACCATCTACTGCAGAAATGTGAAAATTCAAAAGTACACCACGAAAATGCCAAAATGGTGGGGTCAACCAATGTATAGGACAACATTTAATAACTCGTATACTATGAATTGTGCTATGCTGCTATGCAGTATGCACTCAGCACTCTGCAGTTCTGGAGTCAATTGTGTAAGTATTCACTATTAATTACACCAGCGTGGAGTTTGTATTTAATTTATTATACTTTCGGATTTTATGTATATATATAGAATTCTCTGATAATAAAAATGAGTATAAAAAAATATTTATCAAAAGATGAGTATATAGAAGAGAACAACTTTTTATAAAAATTATTTTTTATCTAAGGCGGTGCTTAACTTGTGCAGATCTCAGCTTTAGAAAAAAAAAACTTATGCAGATCTCGGCAGTGTACCAGGTTTACCAGTCAAGCGCAATTATTTTGCCGTATATTCGTTTCAAAATGCATATAATATATGTGTGCAAACGTATTTCTGATTTGAAGTCAAAATATACAAACCTCGGTCTTTGTTTAAGGAAAACAATTAAATTATTTATTTTATCAAAAGTGATAGACTTAGGGTGCGTTTGGATGAGAGAAGAAGAAGAGGAAGAAGGAAGATGGGAAGAAAAAAAATTATAAACAATCCAAACTCTTCACAAAATTACACACTTCCCAATACTTCTTCCCACTTCTTCCCTTCTTCCCTTCTTCCCACACCTATCCAAACGCACCCTTAATAATTACGTATAATGTTGTTACATATGCCAATTAATAAAGTATACTTTTAACGCCACAATAATCATTCCTTAATTGTAATGAACCGCTCAATGCATATTAATTCCAAAGGCCATATAATTAATTACCAAGCAAATGATATATAAATTTATTTTGGCGCGCAAAACAGAACACTAATATAAAAGAACTTAAATGTCTCGTATTAAATAAAAAAAAAACAAAGATCTTTCGATCTATTGAGCATTTGTAGTGAATTGGGATTATTTATGAGCCACGTATATTTAAGACAAAAATCTCTTTTAGCAAGCTGTATCTAAATATTTATTTTTTTTTTGAGATAAAAGCACGGGTCAAGCCCAGTACCTTTTCATTGAAATTTAAAAGTCATAAATACAAACAAGACTAGCAAGAGGCTAGGCAAAGCAAATAAAACAGTTACAAAAAAAAGAAAAAAGGAAAAAACGAACTGAACTAGTCAAAAGATAAAGCGCCTAAAAAGAAACAGAAAATCTCCACTCGTCTTGCACTGAGTGCGCTAATGATAAAGGGGTCTTTGAAGAGGCTTTGAAAATTCTCTCGCATCTCTCCCTCAAGAGGAGGTAACAGGTGATTGCCAGCAAATGTTTGTAGGCAGGAGGAAAGTTCAAGGACAGAAGAGCAGTTTTAGTAGATGAGCGTGAGAGGTCAGGTGCACCAGAGATGGTGAAAACCTGATGCAGTATCTAAATATTTATTAGCCACAATTTGCTCCAAATGGAGATGTTACATTATAACGGACCGTCTCAAATGCACAAATCACAATATCACATCATCATATGATGATATTAGTAACCTAGCAAATAAACTTAAGGATCATTAAGTCTTTATTAATATTATAGGTACAAGACATTGGTTAATTCACATTAAAATTTTCAATGCATGCTAATTAAATATGGCGTCTTTTCTGGTCATCGATCATCTCTGACAGTGTCTGCTTTTTTTAATATATATATATATATATATATATATATATATATATATCAGCATTTACAAATGAAAAATGATATGCTAACTGGCAGAATAAACATTCCCTCACATTTTACTTTAGAGATAATTCATAATTCTAATTCAACTAAGTAATATAATCATATACAAATTTAAATTTTTTATGTATTTGTCAAACTTTAAGTAGCATTTACTACTAGGCGACATCCATTTAGTGGCATACTTATTGGCAGATAATGAGTCAGAAGCCAAGGCCAAAATCTTGGTGATAGAAATTATTTTCAAAATGAAAATATTTATTACTAGCGTTTCTGTTTGACTTAGAAATATCTACCCGATTTATTTACTATAGTGCATAGGGCATTCCGTACACCGTGGACTTTTTCGGAGGTATTTTTGTGTATTGACAAATCTAATTTAACCAATCTAATCTACATATTGAAATTCCACAGCAAACCAAATTTTACAATTTTTGAAATTTTATTACTATTTTTTTAGAATTTTTTAAAACATGTCATTTTTAGAATGTTGTATTATTTTTAACATTAAAAAAATGACATGTTTTAAAAAAATAAAAAAAATAGTAATAAAATCTCAAAATTGTAAATTTTGGTTTCCTATGAGATTTCAATATGTAGATTAAATTAATTGAATTAGATTTATTAATTTATAAAAATATTTCTGAAAAAATCCGCGATGCATTGAATGCTCTATGCACAATGGTGCATAATAAACTTTCGAGATATATATATATATATAATAAATGCTCGCTATATAGGTTCATCACTAAAGTATAAAAAAATGTACACAATTATATATACAGATGAGAAACTATGTAATCAAACGGTATATAACAGCCGTATGATAAGTTTCGCTACGGTCAAACCGATTTGATGGATCACTCCGTCAAATCCAACTAAATTTTAAAATTGAAAGTTTAATCATTCAATTTGTTCTTCATATTAAAATCTACTTGTAGACAAAATTTTATATATATATTTTTTATTTTTAAATACTGTTATTATTGGATATTTTAGAACTAATTAGATCGAAAAATTTTAAAAAAAATTCTAGAGAAATAGTAAATTTTAGAAAAAATATAAAATTCTGCCAGCAAAAAAAAATTAAATATAAAAATTATATTGAACAATTTGAATCAATCATTGAACTTCCGAACTTGAGATTAGTTCGAATTTGAAAAAACCCTTCGTCTATATTCGTTTAAACATTACAATAAAATTAGTACTTATTAAAAAAAAAAAGGGGAAATTTTCATGTATGTACATCTTCGGAGGATCAGCGACAGCACATTAAAGAATAAGAAAAAATAACATCAAAACTAAAGGACATTTGTATATAGATTATAGAACCATAAAAGGCCATTTAAATATAAAAGCTAATGTAATGAGCGACCAAAGAAATGACCGAAAACCATATAGTAATTAAGAATTAATTGTTTTAATATATATAGTTCAGCTATGGTGAGATGCATCACAAAAAACTCTCCGTAAGATGCGATCAAAACTCATGACCGGTTCAAAATGGTCGATCCAAATCGTCTAATATGATCTCTCTATTGAACTCTCCATGCTGACTAAATTTTATATTTTTTCAAAATTTTTAAGTATTTTTTGAAATTTAAAAAAAAAATCGTTAATCTAATTAGTTCTGTGTCGTTCAAAAACTGTCATTTTTAAAAATCCATAAAAAATATCTATTTAAAAATTTTGAATAAATTGTAAAATTTGGTCTGTAAGAAGATTTCAATAACGAAATCATATTGCACGGTTCGGATCAATCATTTTGAACCAGATTCATGAGTTTTAATTGCATCTCACGAAAAAATTTTTGTGATGCATCTCACCATAACTAAACTCAATATATATATATACACACACTATAATAGAACGGATTAATGCCTTCCGAAACTATGAAATTGGGGCTTTAGCAACTTGAGTTTGAATAGTACATGACCTATTCATTAATGTCTTTAAACTAAAGCAACCGGGGATACCTTTCAATTTCTGTCATTATCTGCTATATAGTATCTTATGTAGAAAAAACGCTCCACCAAAAATTTGTTAATGAAAAAGATAGTGAAAGGCAATGGATCCAACAAATGATACCAAAAATTCCGTCAAATGGGCTGAGAGGAGCACAACTGCTTTTTTTTCATTAAAACAATTTTAAAGTTTTTAATAATTATACATGTCAACAAAATCGTCACTACTTATCTCATCAATTGCATATATTGCTTTATCTATCGTACACTTTCATTGTACTAAATATTAAATAAATTTATTCTATTTTTAAAAGTAAAATTTTCTCAATTTTGAGTGAAATCTTCAAAGACCTACTAACCATGTTTCAATTTTTTCAAGTTTAACAAACGTACCTACAAAAGATTGCTGAGCAATCACATTTCCTGCAGCAAAACAAAAAAAAACATAAAATCTAAAAAGAGAATCATCATTGGTGAAGTCAAACTAGGCCAATTCGATAACTAGCGTATCTAGTTTTGACAATGCATTTAAATTTTAAATTAAAAACAGAATGGAATAAAAAACGAGTAATATTAATGCATCAAAACTAGCAATCTTAATCCCATTAGATGCTAATGCGCCACAAAATCAAAAGAACGATAATCACATTTTTGCTTAAATATTTCGTTAAGATTCAAAATTTAAATTCAGGTGAGGTTCATAAAATTAGAAAAGACCTCAAGCCCTTCCACTCAATGGGTGCGTTTGGATAGGTGTGGGAAGAAGGGAAGAAGGGAAAAAGTGGGAAGAAGTATTGAGAAGTGTGTAACTTTGTGAAGAGTTTGGATTGTTTATAATTTTTTTTCTTCTTCTTCCTTCTTCTTCTTCTTTCTTCCAACGATCCAAACGCACCCAATATAGCAGAAGGTAGAAAGTTTTTTAGTCCGGACGGTTTAGCTAGGTACGTACACTATGAGCATATGTATGTATATCAAAATTAGCTAACTAGCTAGCTAAATCTTATGGCTCCGTTTGGATGGTGTGGGAATAAGAGAAATAAGGGAAAAAGTATTGGAAAGTGTGTAACTTTATGAAGAGTTTGAATTGTTTATAATAAATTTGGGAGTAGGAAGAAGCTATTCCCTTATTCCTATAATAGGCAAGAAATTAACCGAAGTCAAATAGAACATACCCACACATGTCACATCAATTGCGTAAAAAAAGACATAAGATTTGGATTATTAAATCTAACTCTAATGTACAAAAAATCGAAAAACAAAATATCGGTTATATATGGATTTTTCTTCTGCATATGTTGTGTTATGTTATTGTTATAATTAAATATAGACATGGTAGTAGGAATAAACCTGCATGTAAACAGAGATCACTCTACAAGAAATTCGAAACAGATTACAATTAGAACGACCAAACAAAATTAGGACCCCGTAACAAATCTGAATGATAAAGCATTGAACCAACGATATTTCCCGGATCAGGGAGAAGTACGTTATATATGAGCACAACTGAAAGGAAATGGTGATTATAAACTGCTTAGTGAGGAGTGCTATATAATGAGATGAATTGAACGAAAAATAGGTGATCGTAAGCCACTGAGCTGTTCCGCGGTACCAGCAATGGAGCAGGTAGTGGTTCTTATATGATATTTTAGAATCAGTAGCTATGTTTAGAATATTTTGATTTAAACTTCTAAAACATACTGTAAAAGTAAGATTTTCTCCTGTCGTATGAAATCCCAAATTTTCTCACTGGGTTGTCTGAAAGCTTGTGATCAGAACGCAGAAGGAGAGGGATGCAGACTGGGATATAACAAAGTTTACAAGTGTATGGTCAAATATATAAATATACCCGTTCACTGTATATCAGTCACATTCTACGAGGGAAATACTGTACATAATTAACATGCACATTCTATCTTGTCATGGAAAAGTGGAATACACATGCGAATGGAGGATAGATAATTGAGCTAGATAGCATAGACTTTGTAGTTAATACAATCCTATCTTTGATTCTATGAATGGTAATATCCATATCAGGGAAAAAATTTATAACATATAGATGAATTTACTTTCCATCATGAGAACTGCAATAAATTATTGTCTTATGGGCTGAGAAGAAATATATTATCCGAAAAATATTCCTTTGAAATACCTCTGAAAAGCTGCTCCATCTCTCCATCAAATCTGGAATCTTGACCAAGAGAATCTCTTTGCAGATCATATATAAATATTTGATCTCATTTACTTCACAAGCAAGATCTGATAAATATTAAACTTAAAAGAGACAAATAAGACATTCAATATTTCTGTGAAGATTTATGTGAAAATAAATATCTACTAAAAACAAAGATTAGATTATCTAGTACACCAAGAATCGTTAATATTCAACAATTGAAGTTAACAAATATCCCTCACTGGTACTGAGGGAAACAAATAGAGAAGTATATATTATATAGTCAGAAGGGGAGTGAATAGGCATCAGTAATTAGGCAATTTTACATTTTTTAATCAATTTTGTCTAAGAGATCTACATTATACTATATTAATTTTTTGCTTAAAAAAGTGTCATCGTCATTAGCCAGAAAAAGTATTAAATGATAAAAAAAGTTTAAGATGCATTCATAAACAAAGGAGGTAATAATGTCAAAGAGCCCATATTAAATCATCCAGACAGTATTTTTTAGCACTTCTTACCCATAATTTATGTGCGACGTCTATCTACTAGGACAAAACAGATGTAAGAAATAATTTCCTTCCTATGAAGATTGAAGTGGGAAACAATGCTATATTTGCATCAAATAAAGGAGGTACCAATCACTGATCCAAGAAAATTCATGAATGCATCTATAATTAAACTTCTAGGCGAAATGGAAAATAGAAAAATATTAGCAGTAGATTAAGAAGATACCAAGCGAAGAATTAATCTACTATAAATATCGTTAATTGTTTAATAAAGATTTGCAATATTAAAAAAAGAGTGCAATTTAAAGCATATAGATCCAATGAAAGTACGATCCACAAAAGATATATAAATTTTGCAAAATTAAAGAAGTTTGTCAATCATTTAGTGATAATGGGCTAATTATATAAAATTACTCACCTTCTTAAGAACTAGATCTAGTTAAAAAACACTATAGTATACAATTAATGGTTAATCATTTTAATATTCCTTGAACAGAAGTAATTTTTATTTTACTAAGGAATGGCGACATGATCCAAGCTAGACATGAAAAATTATGAACTGACAGAAATTTCCATTTTGAACAGTCAGAAAATGTTTACAAACCTGATTATAATTAGCAAGCAAATGGAAAACGACTAGAATTACAGAAAAGCATGTAAGAACTAAGAAATAAAACCCCCCAAAATACACATCAAATATACGCAGAGAGAGAGAGAGAGAGAGAGAGAGAGAGAGAGAGAGAGAGAGAAGGAGAGCATGCTTGGCTCCTTGTACGCCACCCACAGAAGCAAATCTAACCATAGATTAGGTCTTTATGTGTGGCATACAGGGAGCCAGGCACACGCCTTTTTATTTTCTCCAATCCCCATAAGACAAACCTAGCTCTCTCTTCATGCTAATCCTCTCTATTGCAAAACATGAACACATGTACCTAAAAGGAGTAATCAATAGAGATCAACTCATTGTTTTCTATCTCTATAAACAGATATAGGACTTACCAAAGATTCATCCATTTATAGATCTCGCATGGTGGCTCGCAAATAAGAAAGAAGAACCCTCTCTGACAGAATGGAGAGAGACCAATTTGTGGTAAGGTGGAAGAGAGTGTGTTGGAGGGTCCAAGGGGTGAAGTGACGGGGGGATATATAGCCAAGAGGGTCATAGGAAATGTCAATAAAGCAAGAAACATCTCGGTTAAACATACGCAATTTTGATACAAATCGCCATATTTTACACCAATTTGTTTCTCCCTCACGTGGGAAGTATGGGGTGGGGGTTCAATCCCCATCTGCTCCCGCGCGGGACCGTCCAGCATAGCGTACGAACCGTCCGATCTGATCTGGACGGTTCGGGCCTATCAATCTAGTTACATGTATGGGACTCCCTTTGTCATTGAGATTAAATCAGACGGCTCTGATTCCTACGCTGCACGATCCCACGCGGGATTGGATTTCATTTCGTGGGGGTTGGGCGGTGAAAAACTTCTATCTCGATTGACAAGAATAACGTAAACACAAATTTGACCTTTTTGGATGGATGAGAATTAAGGCTATTTTTCAAAGTCTCCGTTTGGATGCATTGAGAAGAAGTATGATGAATAAAGAAGGGAAAAAAATTATAAACAATTAAAACTCTTCACAAAATTACAAATTTTTCAATACTTCTTCCACTTCTTCCCTTCTTCCCACACCTATCCAAACGGAGCCAAAGAGACTAATTTTCGGAAGAAAAAATCATTCTAAATAATACTCTTCTCGCAATAACATTTTTATTTAATTTTAATTCATCTCTTTTATTTTTTTTCTCAGCTCACTATCCAAACAATATTTTTCTTCCCGAATAATACTCTTTTTATTTTTTTTTCGAAATAACACTCTTTTATTTTTTCTTCCCGGAAGAGTTCTTCTTTTCTTATTCTCAACCATCTAATAGTGCAGATATAAAACCAAAAAATATACAACATAATTAAGTAAGTAGAAATGATAGAAATTCAGATTGAAATGACAAAAGAGAAGGTGGAGAATATCGGCCTTATAAGCAGGAATTTGACTTTCGCTATAGGGCTTATATCGGAGTTTTAACTCATGCAATGTCGTATAGCGCGGATAGCGTTGTTCTTCAAAAAAAATAAATTATGGTTCTTTTTAAATTTGTTTATTATAAAATCCTTTATTTTAGAAAATTCGGCTAAATAATTTTCTTTTCCGAAACTGTTTGTACATATTTTATTGTAAACAATCGGTTATCTAAAACTATGTATTATCGTATCACTTTTAAATAAAAAAAATGTTCAACATAGTTGTGATATTTATATCATAAACAAAAGGGCATCAAATGATCTTGTCTTTTACTGAATATAATAACAAAGGATATGGACCTTGAGAGAAATCAAGATAAAAGAAGAAGAACAAGAGATGATAGAAAAAAGAAGAACAAGAGAGATTATCCCAAAGGAAAACCAAATATTTAAGGTTACAAATTCTTTACAGCGTACTGATCTTATACCCAAAAATTAACTTATTCCGATCGGATCCTAATCGGGATGATAAAGATCATCCCCGTATTTCATCATCTCCACCATTCCCAGTGACATTTTATTAATAACAGACGCGTTTTCTAAAAATGAAAAAATTCTTATCCCCATCCAACGATATCCCATTCTCTCTTTCCTTTTTGTTCCCTTTGTCCCTCTGTTTACCTCCCCCCCTCTCACCCGGCACTGATAAACTGGAACAGTTAGTATCCGAACTACAACAATTACTCATATTAATTTTAACAGTTAGTATCTAAACTACAACTACAATAATTACTAATACTAACTACAACAGTTAGTATCCAAACTACAACATTTACTCATATCAACTTCAACAATTAGTATCCGAACTACAACTACAACAATTACTAATACTAACTACAACAGTTAGTATCCGAACTACAACAATTACTCATATTAAGTTCAACAGTTGATATCCGAGCTACACTTACAATAATTATATATATTAACTACAACAGTTAGTATTCGAACTACATCAATTAATATACCAACTTCAACAATTAGTATCCAAACTGCAACTGTTGAAGTTAATCTGAGTAATTGTTGTACTGAGAAGAAGGAAGGCGATGGAGATGAGAGTGAGAATCAACATGGAGTCGCTAGACAAATTATTTCTGAAAATAGAAAAAAAAATTAAACGCGTCCCTCCCCCCTTCCCTTCCTCTGATTCACTCTGGCGCTCATCCTCTCATTCCTTGGACTCCCAAAAATGGAAAAAAATTTTCAAATGCGTTTTTTAAAAATGAAAAAAAATGAACGCATCTGTAAAGGATGATGGGAATGATAGAAACACTGGGATGATCCTAAGCAATTTCGGATCCTAATTGTTACAGCTAAATTCCTTCATTGTGCCTTAATTCTCAGCGGTCATTTAGTTTCATAAACAAAATGTTACTGAACAACACATTCAGTGCGGCGGTTATGATTTAGGTTTATGCCATTTTAAAAATTATAAATTAGAGAAATGTCATCACTAAATAAAAAAATTAGATTTATGCGAGCTTTTAAAAAAATGTTTTTTTTTTTTCAGATTTAGAGACATTTTATAGCCAACCGCACGAATGTCACAGAAAAAATGATAAAATAACATAACACTTCATTTATATTTTTTCGTCGATTAAATGTAAAAAAAATTGTTTTTTTTTTGTTGATTAAACGTGTATACGGTTTCCGGATTCTAAGAACACCAAAGATATGCTCATCACCTTCAATGAAGTTTATATGTCAAAAGACATATCGTGTATTGAGAACATAGTATATTTGATACATATCGGGAATAAAATGCTTAGAGATGTTCAATATCGTGTACCACTGCCTATCTAGCTAAGTACAATATCGTGTACCAATCGTCCATACAAATGTAGTATTATACACAAGAATACATATGAGTTTGACACAAATGCTGGCATATACACACCGTTTTTTTACTGAAAAACGTCGCACCGTTAAATCAACTCCGGACCGTCATATCGAAAAAAAAACACACATTTTAAAAGCTTAGATTTATGGTATCAGTTAATTAATTTGACCATTTTTATCTTTTATATATGCCACAATAAAATATTAAAATTGAAAATATGCCACTGTAAAGATTGAACTAGAAATGTCATCACAAAATAAATAATTAACTTTACTCCATAAAAAAATGTACAAATTTCAAACTTCAAATTTAAAATTTCAAAACTCGAAAAATATATATTTTTGAAAATTCAAAAGTTTAAAATTTCAAATTTTTTTTAGATTTAAATTTTGAAAATTTAAAACATGAGATTCAAATTTTAAATTTAAAAAAACTTGAATTTACAAATTTGAAAATTGAAAAATTTTAAATCCATAATTTAAAATTTTAAAATTTAGAAATATAAATTTTCAAAATTTTTTTGAAGTCGATAATTTTTCTCCCATTTCTTAATGATTTAATCTAATGAGGGTATTTTGGATATTTTTTAAAAGTTAGAGTGACATCTCTCTAATTTGAATGACATATTTCTAATTTTGACAAACAATAATGACATAAAACTAATTTTAACTATTTTATAGTGACATAAAGCATATTTACATTTAAGAGTGATATATATCTAATTATCTATATTTCATAGTGGCATATACATTTCTAGTTATTCCTACGATTAATTATACCAATTGTCATTACTAGTACCGTCTACCACAATTGAAATTACATCATGTTATTGTTTAGTATAATTTTGTTTACGAAGCATATTTGCAGAAGCAAATTTACCAATATAAAGAATCAAAATATATACCTTTTTCCTAAGGGTGGTAAATAAGGAATAGTGAAGAATTGATGTTGTTTGGATATATCTTATTTATGTGATTCGTAAGGAAGGGAGAAGGTGATTCGCCATGAACAAATGCGACTTAGATCCCTATATGCGATTTTTCAAATGTTGATGCGTGATTCAAATCAAACATGACATGTCTAATTAGATCTTTCAAGTTTTTGAGATGAATCTCTGTATTGTTTTTTCATTTACAAATCAGTCCTATCTTAAATTAAAAAAAAAAAAACAATTCATCTGGCCCGAACCCACCAAAGCTAATCTAGCTTCGGTCCTTAGCAGAACTATTTGTTCCTAATAAATATAATTTTTTAAAATAATTAATTTATAGTTGATATGTAGTAAGTAATTAAAAAAGTTTTAAGACTAAGACATATAACAACACTTATTTCAATTATTTTCCAAACCAACCAAAGAAACGTAAACGTTAAACAAAATTACATAATACATACAATAATAAATAACGCAGGAGTAACAAGCTTCGATTAAAAAAAATTGTACAAGTCTGATATTTTCTGCATTCTTTTATATAAGGAACATAACGTCTATCAAATAGCCCCGCTGTACCAATTAATAAACTATTTAACCCTTTTGATGAAATTTTCTATTTTGAAATTTGCTATTATAGGCCATATTCTATATGATTTCGACATTATGTAATAAAAAAATGGATACATAAAAAATGATTGTTTTGACCCGTGTTTATTATTAGTCCTTATACAGTGCCACAACAAACATTGATTAAATTATATGAATTTTTATGAGCAAACTATCAAATTGTGCAGCAGTAAGCTCTCAATATATATTTTATTTTGAAATATTAATTTGAAATAATTTAAAAAATATTACGTCAAGAAATTAACGTTATATACTTATTTATCTATTGTTTTGAGTGAACTTATTTATTTATTTTCTTTTTTAAAATGGTGACAGACCCTTTGTGCATAATTATTGAAAATCTGAGTACTGTTATAGTGTCATCACCACAGGCCACCCCAAGTTCAGCCAATGATGGGTGTTCGACCTGGATTTAATTCGATGGTAGTATGTACTGAAACATCTCACTGTGACTTTTGGCCGGAATAGAGACTACAGGAGAACAATAGATGTAACGCACGTAACCACACCTGTCCCTGCTTTACACCTCTATTATTCTCTATCACTATGTAAACTGAAATTACTGATGGAAGAAGGGAATGGACTGAAAAATAAATCATCAGTACTCATATTATTATTTATAAGAAAAAATGTCTAGATAGTACGAGATATAAAATACTGTGATTATGTAAAATTAAACTTCGTGTGTGAACTCTTAATTTAACATGCATTATAAAGAATAAGAAAAAAAATCATATAACAATCGTTGTCGCTTGTTATTATATATACAATATTATTTCAGACAATAAGTGAAATAGAATATTTATTTTTATTGCGCTATAAGATTATACTTAAAAGCAAATAAATACTATTTTGAGTTTGATAGGAAAAAATTAAAGCTGATATAAATTATCAAAGTTAGATTCAAATTGCTAATTATTGTATCTAAAACTATTCAATTAATTAAAGAGTATCCTTAATAATTTATCATTAGGTTTTCATTCATATATAGCATATGGTAGTTTTTTTTATTAAATTTTTCATTTTTTCTGAATAAAATTGCATGAATATAATTACTTTTTACATTTTTATAAACACATCATACTAAAAATACATATAGAAATAGATATATTTCCTTTGCCTATAACTTTCCAAACTATTTTTCAAATGATGATACTGCAGAACCGACAAAAATATATGCACTAAATGTCGGTATACCTCAATTACATGATAAAATATAGTAAGCATATACAAATATTAAAATAATAAACATTTTACTTTCTTGTTTTTTGTTTGCTGATCACATCTTTATGCATTGAATTTTGCATATTTAATTAGTGAATATAAGTTTCTCGCTAATTTTTAATAAATCAACATCTTAAGTCAGTCTTCGTTTATACAAAATTAAAAGTAAAATTCATCCAGCATAATTTTGCATCTAGGTACAATTGAAGGAAATAACAGAGGATAATACGAATCTCTCTCTTTTCCTCGCGCGCTCAAGCCTACTTTATTTGGTATAGTGTGTGAGATGGAATTTTGTCTGGAGGCGCTTGGATGGAGCGAGAGATTCTTTCAAGCCAACCTGACTCGGCCAATGAAAGTGAAGGAAAAACATCCTTGCACTTACACCTTGTCAGGCTTCCTCTTACGGTTACAACAGTACCCCCATGTGATTCTGAAATATACAAACTCTTTTATTTATTTATTTATTTATTTTTTTGGTGTTTTCAGTTTTTTAATCCAAAATTGTAATTAAAAGAAATCAAAAGTTTTATTTTGAAGAAAAGCCTGCAGTGGTAATTATTTCATTATTAACTAGAGAATATTACTAAAAGATTTTAAATGCTCGTTTTTTATACACTTCTATTAATGTTCTCACTTTCAGTAATCAAACAGCTAAATATAAATAACAAAAATCAAATTGATATTGTTAGATATTTCGACTTTATTTTGATCAACACCAATACATAGGAAAAAGAGGTAGACTAAAATCAGCCATGACTGACGGATGCACCCGTCAGTCGCGATTATATCTCAAATTTCAAAGTTGTAATGGTTAATCTGAACCATTCAATATGTTCTCTATAATGAAATCTCATTGGAGACAAAATTTCACATTTTTCTGGATTTTTTTACTATTTTTGAAGTTTTTTAAAAATCATTGTTATTGAAGGGGTCCAGAATTGTTTAGATTAAGAATTTTGTAAATACTAAAAAAATATTAAAAAATTCAGAAAAATATAAAATTTGGTCTCTAATGAGATTTCAATATGGAGAACACATTGAACAGTTCGGATCAACTATTAGAATGTCAAAAATTGAGATTTGATCGTAGCTGAAGGTCTCATCCGTCAGTCGCGATTGATTTTAATCTACCACTAAGAAAAATGCACTAAATTTGAACAAATTCTTGACATTGAACTTTTCAGTTTTTTTTTGGGATCGCTTATATTAGTAAAAAAAAAAGAAAATAAACTTTAAAAACAGAATTTATTTAAATTTGAAAAAGCTGAAAACGGGCATTGAAAATCCTGCAGATTATCTAATTAATGTAAAAAAGAATGAGGTGGACTAAAATCTGTCGCGACTGACAGATGAAACCGCCAACTACGATTAATTCTCATTTTTTTTAGATTCTAGCAGTTGATCTGAAAAGTTCAATATGTTCTCCATATTGAAATCTTTTTGGAGACCAAATTTTATTTTTTTTGAAAATTTTTAGTATTTTTTGATATTTTACAAAATTCTTAATCTAAACGATTCTAGGCATTCAATAACAACGATTTTTATAAATCTCAAAAAAATAGTTAAAAAAAATCAGAAAAATATAAAATTTGGTCTCCAATGAGATTTCAATATGGAGAACACATTGAACGTTCAGATTAGTCATTTGAATTTCAAAAATTGAGATATAATCACGGTTAACGGGTTCATCCGTCAGTCGTGGCTGATTTTAATCCACCTCAAAAAAAATTGTTTAAGGCCTTGCTACAGAAGAAGGGAATGGAAGGAAATGGGGAGAGGATGAACTGACCATACCCCGCCCAAGTGTTATTCCTTGCTCCAGAACATATTTTTTGAAGGAGAATGGAGGAGAATGGAACATATTTTCTATGTAGAAAAGAGGAGAAAGATAAAAAATCTTGTTACACCTCAAATTTGAGGAGTAACTCAATTTCCACACTCTCCTCTTCCATTCCTTCTTCTTTCTTTCCAAGCCAAGTTCTGAAGCAAAGCCTAAAGGAATAAAGGTTACAAATTATATGGTGTAGCGCTACACCGTGTATCGTACCAATCCGGATATTTCAGAATCAATCTAACGGTTCTCTTTCGTTTCTCTCATTTTTTTTATAATAAATGCAAATCGATGGATTGGTTTTGAAGGGTTTGGATTTTTGCGCTACACAATGTAGTGCAACACCAAACTTAAGCCTAGTACATAAAAAATATTTATATGAGTTTGTATTGTATATTTTATGGATAAATACAAAATACGCCGGACTTTGCTGGCCTCCATTGTTGACTGTATTTTGATCATCTAATCGATATTCCAATTGCGCTTGTCGGATTATCAAATTTCAGATTTTTGTAATTTTTTTTAATTTGCAAATTGTGGTAAAGAAGAATACAAATAATTTTTGACAATTTGACATAGGATCCATCTAAATCATACGGAAATATATATACGACTTTATGGTTATCAATTTATATATTATTTTATCCTTTGATAAACATTAAGTTTATGGTTATCAAATATTTCTTATAGCAATATCATCATTAATATATGTCTAAAATTTGAAAAGAAGAAGACGGCTTGATATGATTATAAAAATATAGCCATATCAATATAAAAGTATTATCGATCTTCAAAAAACAAAATAAATAAAAGTATTATCAACTTGCAGAACGTTAGCCGTCAGGGAAGTAACATGGTAGAAAAAATTAGTTTGAAAATGTTACCATAGGAAAAAACTTAAAATGATATACTAGCTAGGAAGGGTAAAAATTATAAACGGGACATATCTGCTGGATCAAATAAGGACAAATAAAATTTACAATTTTAGCGGACAGGACGGACTTTATTTTAAAACGTAGTAATTAATTCTTGTAAGGATTCTACCCGCTACTAGTTCATGAAAGTCAAGATGGATCAAGTCATCTTTAGGCCGCCTCACATTAAAAAAAAAAATAATAATAATAAATAATTTAGGCCGCCTCGACCTAGTTTGGTCTTTTGTTTATATAGGACGTCTAGGATAATATATAGGAACTTTGCTTATCAGAATATGTAAAAAGGGGACAAAATACTCTCAAAATGACTGCAAGCAGAAAATATTTATTTATTTATTTATTGTTTCGGTATTTCTGTAAAAAAAAATAGAGATTAAACCTTATATTTTGTATTACAAACATTTGTAACAAATTAAATATTTGATAATAAAGATTCCTTCAATTAATTTATGTATTTATTGTTTTGATAATAAAGTTTAGACATATCCCCTCTGCTACTCAATTTCTATTTGGACCCGTGATTATTAAGTTAACGGTCCTTATCAGAAGAAATTTAATGAAAGAAAAATTAGATATAATAGGGGCCGGCCAGGTACTCAGGTTTGACATGCTAACTAGGAAATGAAAAATATCATCACCGTCTGATTTGAATTTTTTTTTCTTCAACAGTTAGGAGTCAAATCGAACCCGGCAACTACCCAAATTATAATTCATCTTTTTTTTAAAAAAGCATTTAATTCATGTTTTATCTTACGTAAATGGTTAATCTCCGCAAAATTTAAATGAACTGGCATGGGGCGAGGAAACAAATAAAATCAAATAACTGACTATTAAAACTTTTTAATAAATTATTCCTGTATCTTTTATGTCCGAATACAAATGCATATATTCATCATTAATTGTTAGTTTACATTGTTTAATGCTGATGTTAATCTATAAATCAAGGGACACAAAGATATGGATGTCTATGTCTAATTTTTTTTTTTTTTTGAAAAATCACCCCGTGGGGATATGTCTAAACTTGGTGTGTTTGGATGCAACAGAATATATAAGACAGGAATAAGGAATAGAAATAAAAAATTTCGGTTTGCGTGCTTATTCTTATTTCTTATTCTTATACTATGATTTTGTTAGTATAGGAATAAGGGCCCTTATTCCTTATTCTTGTATTGTTTGGGTTGCACAAGAATAAAAATAAGCACGCAAACCGAAATTCCTTATTCCTATTCCCTATTCCCTACCCATCCAAACACACCTTCGAAGACATGCAGTTTCAACAATGACTACATTACGTGCAACAGGTGTCAGATATATTTGTGCCATTCTTTGTACGCTTCTATCATTTTAAATAGCAATAATTAATGGACAAACAAATACTCAATCGAGCGACTTCCATTCTTTTAATTTCTATATAATAGAATATAAAATGTTACTTAACCGGTTAACCCAACCATGAGTGCCCTTATTTTCTGCTTTAAACGTTGGATAAGCATCATTTATACGATATTACTTATCAAAAAAATTGAGAGAAAATCTTCATGAACTTATTTTGACATTTTTTTTATCCATATAGTTCATTAAATTATTTTTTTCCTCTATGAATTAATTTCTTTAAAATAAGAGGAGAATTGATCCTTCTAATTTAATTATTTTGAAACTTAAATATTATCCCAAAAAGTTTTCAATTATCGGATTCCGAATCAGTAACATTCATTCAAAATATGTTATTATTAATTACTAGACTATGGTCGAAACTCTTAATTATTTATTTGTATATTCATGTTCTATATATCTATTAATTATTTATGTATTATGTACTTCTCTAATGTATTGACTGAAAGCCAGTAGAACCAAAGTAATTCTGAATGAGAAAAAAAATAAAAGTAATTTGTAATGAACAAGCTCTGTAATAAAGTTTGTTTTATTCCAAAGCGTTGATGCATGCATGGTCGCGATACAACAGTTCTGTAGGTAGAAATATCAAATATGTCATATTACAAGCAACCAAAAAAAAGATATTTTAAGATCAGAAGATCAATTTGATAGATACATTATTGTCTTGTTTCTGTATCATGCTAGCTCTTATTAGCGCGCGTAAAACATGACCTAAAACATGTCTCTTTTATATTTTTAATAACTTTTACAAAGAAAATGAGGTGGAAATTTGAAGGACTACTACAGTATAGAAAAGGAACGAACGAAATCAAAACATATATTATTCGGCACAATTAAGTCCGACTCCGAAACTACTGTGAGCGCACAGTAGTTCGAACAGTATGGCTGACTGGCGGGACCGCTTTTGATCCCACTTTCATCCGCATCCGCATCCACAGTCGCCGCGCTTCGTCCACAGTTCCGTCCGCATCCGCATCCACAGTTCCACCCGTTTGCTTCTTCCAGATAGTTCCGACCATGTGGCTCCTGTTAGAGGTATGTGTTTCTCTCTCTCTCTCTTCGTTAGTGCTAGGGTTTCTCTTCTTATCTCAGATAATCGCCGTCTCCGATCTCATACTGGTAATAGCCTGCGTTCTTCCTCTCCGATGCATGGAAGGAGGTACAGCGCCGTCGCTAAGCCTGGACGGATCGGGTCGTACAAGGATTCAGTTGATTAATCCGATAGCAGATAGTCGCTGCTGCAAGTTCAGCCAATCAGTTTCCCCAATTTGCTTCTTCGATTGTGGTTTGATTTCTTTTTCATTTCTATTGTGTTGTGTCTTTTTTTAGTCGATATCATTCTTTTCTATTCAGTTTATGTGATTTCTCCATCTTTTCTTCCTATTTTGTTTTCTAATTTTGGAGGTTGATTACAAATTGGCCTGAACTTTTTTCCTCCTTTTTTGTTGCTTTGCAGGTTCATTCTTCTATTTTGGGCTTATCATTCAATCCTCCTTGCTTTTGAATAATTTCATGGTTGTAATTTTTCCTCTTTTATCACATTCATATTTTCATGTTCCTTTCTCCGTTTCTTTTCCTACATCCACGATTTTGATTATGCAACTAAATCACGTCAAAAATAGTTATAACAATTAAGCTTGGTGTACTAAATTGCCCATCCTAATATTCATACCGTTTCTCTTTTTCTCTACAACTAACTAAATAAATTATAAATTATAGATCAAAATGTTCTACCTTGCCATTGGTACGCTCTTCTCTCTCAGGTAACAATTCTCGATTGAAATCATTTTACTCTTATTGACTTGATCACAAGCTAAAGTAATTAGTTTTGTTTTCTTTTATGAATTTTTTTGGTACTGTCAGTCAGATACTCAGTTTATGCCTATGAACAGTAATTTGTTTGTTTTCATGGGCATAAAAGTCATGTACTGAGAATCTAACATTTTCTTCTTAATTTTTACTATTTCAATACAAGTGCTACATTCTTGATGCCTCATTGTGATTGATTTCAGCGTGCTTCTTTTCTTTCAACATTGCTCATTTCAATTTGTAATTGATTTTATCTAATATGATCTTATATATGCGCAGTACCACAAGGAGGAGAAGCTGATTGCTCGGTTTGAAGACACTTTGATTTGGTCTGCAGTTAAGCTACCACCCGTATATACTTGCCACTATTCAATGCAAATGTTGATTGCTCCAAAAAAAATAAAGAGAAATTTAACAGGTGTTAAAACACAATAGTATACATTGTTATGATTTATTTCGTGACATCCATCTGTCTATAGCACTACCAGTAAATGGTCCAACTAATCTGGTATGGAATCCTGTGAGATATATATATTTTTTTGGTAAATATAACCTTGCAAACATTTGAGTTCCCTTGATTAGATTTCTCACGCTACATGTTGGTTAAATAGAACAAAAAGATATTTGAGGAACCATAGTCATATTATTTAATCTCTTTGTTTTCTCTACAATTAGCTTTTTGATCGATTGATTTAGATATATAGAGATTTTTGTTAGATACCAGTAACCAATTTACCAACATATGTTTGGATGGGCTCTTAGCGTTTGGCCCATGGCACTGTAGTCTGTTGAGAATTTTTTTCTTTTTTGTTTGCCTTCTTAAAGTTCTTTTGTTTTTTCTTGGTTATTATCCTTTTACATTGTTATCCTCTCTTTCCAGGTTTGGTTTGCATATGGTGCAATCAAAGTGGATACTGGTAGCATAGATATGTTAAAAGGTATCCTTTTTTCTCCTTCTCTTTTGCTATCCTCTTTTACAGGGCTATCAAAACATAATATATATTTCTCCTTTTGCATCTGATATATATTTTTTTTCTTCAATCAAAACATAATATATATTTCTCCTTCTCTTTTGCTATCCTCTTTTTCTCCTTCGTGTGCTTCAATAACCTATCAGATGCAAAAGGAACCTCCTAGAGCAAATGAGGTGCTTTTGCTTGCAATTCTACTAACCTTATAAAGTCTTTTGTATTTTAGTTTAAAAATAATAGTCCTCTAATTACATTGCAACTTTTATAACATGAACTTATGGAATTAGACTTACGCGTGGATCGGTGATGCACATTATAGTTGCTGAGCAATTCCTGTCAGTTACGTACTTTCTTTGTTTCTTGAGGGCCGGCAACATTCTTTCGCAATCAATTTGGACTGCTCCATTAGTGCAATCAAGCTTCTTTGGTTTATTTTTGTTAATCTCACAAAATTACGATATCCATATAAGGGCAATTTCGTCGAATATTTCGATGACAGGATTTTAGTGTATATTTTTCTCAGTTGGCATTCAATCTTAAGCTTATAGAATACAGATACATGCTCAATGAATATGAAACAGATATTGAACTATCTACTGGCACTTAATAGCAATTGAGAACATTAATTGATCGTATACATGAAAGTTGTTGTTTTGTTTTCTTTACCTTTTTGTTAAAATGGTTTAATTATACTCATAAGTATATGTTTTCTTTTTATTATTTATTTATTTAATCAGTTTGGTCAATTTCTACACTGCTAAGAAAAAAAATTTCACAAGAAACCTACATCCTTAACATAATCTTCTTATTCATATTTCGCCAATCATAATTATTATGCCATGTGAGTAGCATCTAATTTAAACAATATCTTAGATATTTATTGGTCGAATTTGTCCAATCACTTAATTGAGTCATTTTCTGTTGTTTGCATTGTTCTCAGCACCTTCATTATTGCTTTATCAAAAATCAAATCAGTTTGTGCTAGATGAGATCGGAGGTAGATCGCTCAGGCTGCTCCTGAGATCGGGAGCTGCGAGTAAGGATAAGGTGCTCATTATGAACACGAGACATGAGGTCAAGCGATACGAGGTCGGCCTCCCTTCCCTTGCAATCATTCTGTACACAAGGCCTGAGCATGCTCCTTCATCTATCTTTTTCTCCTTACATTGCTTGGTGATTGATTCTTCTTTTATGGTTCTAGCTGTGAGTTACTTTTTCTCTTTTTAGTGTTGCTCTTTTTTGTTTTGACTTTATCACTGTCAAGTATGAGAGCAAAGTCCTACAAGCAATAAATCAATCTCCTGTTATGTTTGAATATGAAATTAGAAAATTATGTCTCAATTTTGAGTCAAGTATGAGGGAAAAATTAAGCTGGCTTTAGAGGAACAAGTGAAAATACACCCACCTCAAACGTATAATTGATTAGTGGGATAACTAACTGAACTCCTAAAAAATTTTGACATATTTTTAATAATGGTAAAATCATTCATATAGTTTAATTCTACTATTACATTGCTTTCCATGCATTTTGTGCAGGTTGCGGAGAAGCTATATCAGGTCTTACACAAATGTAAAGAGATATTAAGCACGAATGGTATATCTGTGGCGACCGAGTCACTAAACCAGATATATGACTCTGTCAATCTGATTAGGTTTGATGAGGTACAACTTATGCTGTTATTTTTTGTCTTTTATTTTGGCTGCTAATTACGCACGAGTACTTTACCGCATTTGAAAAGGGCATTGTGGTATTTCGATTTTGGAATTATAGACTAAAGAAATATTTTTTTATGCAAGTAACTAGACCTTTGGATTGACAATATGTATATTCAGTTGGAAGTTGACGATATTGTCCCTAAGAAAAATCAAGCTGAACATATTATGCATGTCAGTTCTCCTTAGTTTGCATTTACCAGTTTTGGAGTAATTTGGTCAAGCTAGGTAAAATGAATTGTAATAGTAGTACTATCAATTGCATCAGGATTGAAATGAACTGTAATATTTTTTCCCATATTTTGTTTATGTTTATAGGTGTACCAGTTTGTATCCATATTAAGCTAAAACTAATTTATTTCCATGCATGACCATTTTGCCCTTACAAACCACATTTCGCTAAATATATTTTCATATCCAAACACATCAGTCGTTGCAGAACCAGATTTCGCTAAATAATTTTTCATATCCAAACGCATGAGTTGTTGCAGTAGCATGGTACTGATTAATCTAGAAGGAACACAAGAACTGATTTTTGCAATATAGGTTTATCGTATTCTTGCTTCTTCAAAGAATAAGACATGAAAAAAATATCGTATTCTCTCTCTTCATTTTCTTTTTTTGCCTCTCCATTTTGCTTCTGTTCTTTGCAAGTTTACCCCTCTTTTGTAGTTCTGTTTTCTTTCTCTGATTTTCTTTCTCTGATTTTGTCTCTGTGTTCACAAGTTTGCAAACTTATGTTGTCAGTTTTCAGTTTTGATTTTGTGCTCATCACTTTTGTTTCTCTCTTCATTACAGATTTTGTTGGAGTTATGGGAAAAAAACTGTCAAACCCCTGCTGCTGGAAGCATTTACGAAACTTTAGGTAAAATATTTTTTGTGTATTAAATTATATATGCCATCACAGGTATGAAAAATATCAATATGCAAACTCTTATGGAATATTATTTTTGTTTTTTATTTTTTTTTAGTTCAATGAATGTACTAAACTAAAATTTTATTGTCTTTTGTGAGTTCAACAGATGTAACTGAAAATTCTAACTTGGATGTCCTTAGAGCTGGCATTCTGGTTCGTGCATGTTGCTTCTACATGAGGTCACTATGCAAAGAATATCAAAAACAAATATCTCACCAAGTAATACAATTTTTTTATTAATTTTGAATAAAAATATTGGTCATTATGTCGAACTAATTGGCACCTCACTATTAGTATAGTTAATCAAAACTTGGATTGATATAAAAATTGTTGCTTAAAAAGTTATAGTCGTGTTTAATTGATGCAACCCTTAGTTTGTTTGTTTCTTCTAATACGGTAGGACTTTTGAAAGGCTGCATTTTTTCACATGGCTGAAAAACAGTCATGTTTGGGACCTGAGCACTTATATTGTTGAATTTTTAAAATGTGTTGATGAGGTGTGTTATCTTAAAATTTCGCAGGATATTCACAGTAAAGAGGCCTCATTTATTCAGCCAGATGGACCATAAGCCTAATTACTTGGCCTAATAAAGGGAGCGTTATGATATGTCGTATGAGAATTCCCACTATTATGTAGCCGCTGAACATTTATAATGTGTATATGTGATCAACTAATCTTCTCATAGAATTAGAGAATTTAATTTGTCAAATTCAGCTTAATTTTATCGTCTTTTCACTCATCAGATTATTTACTATTAATAAGACTGGAAAAATAAAATCAAGACGAAAAATAGATCGCGCAACGCGCGACGCACCCACTAGTTTCTTAGAATCTTCCGGTAGAATCTAGAGATTATTTCATTTCCACATTTTTAGGCGGAAAAAAAATAAATTAAAGAAAAAGTAAAGAAAAAGGAATTCCAGACAACGAACAAAGCACCAAAAGCAGCTGAGAAGTGAGAGCAGCTTCCATGGAGGTCCTGATCACGTAATCAAATCCTTACGTTGTGATTTTTAGTAATACTTTGAAGTGTGATGCCAATTAATACTCATATATTCATTTTCATTCCATTCAATATATTGACTCATGCTGTGCTGTCACATTCTTTTGACGTAAGTAGACTAAAAGTGGAGAAACAATTTGCAATTGCTTTGTGGTTCAATGACGAAATTAATTAGTATTATTTACACAATAATAAAAAAAATTACGACGATCCATTTAGCAAATTTAAGGGCGCGATTGTCACTATATATAAAAGAAACATGGCAAGAAATAATGAGACTTAGCCAACGAATTATTATATCTAAAAAAATGCTATTATTGAGAAGACGTTTATTCATTAATAATAATATATATTCAGATGTGAAGGTTAATTTTCAAATTTATAATGGAAAAATAGTTTACAATAAAAGCCTAGCTTTAAAGTTTGCGTTGACTAGGTCTAATACGCGCTCGTGCAAAAATTAATTAGGAATTTTTGTTCTCAATAGATTCCATTGACTTTTGCATGTCTTTAAATTTGTCCAAGAGGAAGCAGCTTATAATATAAGATTAAAAAAGGTAATTTATTTTTTTTCTCCACCAAACCTAGTTTATTTGTGATATGGTACACAGTGAATGTTATATATTGGAGATTGCAAAATAGAAACTAGATCGATAAGAATTATTAGATGAATATCATCTGCTGTTATATGGTGGATTGGTGGGAGAGATAGACAACAGAGAGAGTAAGATAACTTAGACTTGCTAGAATATAAAAGAACAGAAGTTTTTTTTAACGAGTTAGATAACACAATTTTTGGAATGCTTTGGTTGGTTCCAAAAATTGTGTTTTTTTTAACGAGTTAGATAACACAATTTTTGGAATATCATCTGTTCTATTATAACTTAGACTTATCTATTAACACAATTTTTGGTCTCTATCTCGTGCTAAGTATTCCAATGAAATTTTATCTTTTATTCAGATCATTTAAGTATCCTAATCTAAAATTACACGTATGAAACAGATATTCATTACACTGGTTTGTACAAAGTTTCTCGCAATGGGAGATCTGGATGCATAATTACATTACTTTTGAGTCTAGTGGTTGGGGTTGGGGGCTCTTTGAAAGGAAGAAGGACAAGAGAATGTTCTCCAAATAAACAAAAATATCAAACTATGAAAGAGCTGGTTTCACATGCTTGCATAATTGCATTCCCCTGTGAGGCATATGGTGGAGTAGTCGACACCATTGGCTCCATCATAACATGCATGCCTAGTTATAATAATGTATAACTTAGAAGTATGTTAGTTGGTTCTATATGTTTATCATTTCTTAAGTACAGAAACCGTAGTGGCCTCTGTTATGATGGTCCCTATGGATTAGCTGGTACTTAACTTGAAAGAAAGCCAGTTGCAGGATAAAGTTTTGGAGTACGTGTAAATTTAATTAAGTGGGTGTTTACCTAAATTTCTAAAATTGTTTTATGCTTTATGCAAGGAAGAGCTTTCAGCCTTTCACGTATAAATATATGAGACAGCAAATATTGACTAGTTGGTTGATGGTTTTGATTGCATATCCAATGCAATGTGGCCTTATTCCTTGAATTCTCCACCTACTCCCAAGTTACTAATGTGTAATAACAATATTTCAAGCACTGAAGCACCAAGCACGTACAGAAGTCAAAGAGTCAGGATATATAGGAAAAATTATGTCTTAGCCTTCCCCATTTTTTTTTTTGGCGAAAAGGCCCTTAGGCATTAGATTGAAAAGAAAGTCACAGTACATCCAGAAACAAAGAGCAATTAAATCTAACCTACCTAAACTGCAACTACACGGATCAAGAGTGCTTAAAATCTAGAACTAAACAAAGGAAAAAACACAAAGAGAGAACCTACAGAAAACGGAACAGAGGAAAAGTGTACCCACTAACATTCAAATCCCTCATCCTTGCAAGGTTTGCCAGTTCATGTTCTTGTACCAGTAGCTCTCTAGCGATGTGGCAGCAAGAGAAGCCACTGTATTGCCTCATAACATCCAAGATATCCAACAATAAGGTATAAACTCGCCAGTCCACTGATATAAAACTAGCAATACTTTCCGTTTGTGTCTTTTAAAACTACTTTCGTTTGGTTGGTCTATTTTGATTGCTTTGGTTTGAGTCCCATGGGCCATGGCCTTACACTCGTGAACTTTTCTTTATTTGGCATGATTTTAAAATATTAGATGATCCAAGGCCAGTAGCTATAAGCCTATAAGTATGTCTAGTGTAAAGAAACTTTAAATTAGTATCTGATGAACCTGTAAAACAGACAAAAATGCAGCCACACATTGCTATTATTTTCTTTTGGTAAGTATATATGTCTCTTATGTTTATCTGCTTTGATAAATAAAAGGTTAAAAGCAAGGCAGCATTTGATTTATTTAGAAGCCTTCGTAACTATATCATGATTATATTACTTGTACCGTTGTACGTACAGTTGAATGCATCCATGTAATTAAAGATTAAAGCATAATATTACCAATTTTTTCAACAAGACAAATTGTATATTTTTCTTAAAAATTTGAGGACATTTATAAAATATGAGATTGGTTACGGAATTTTTTTTAAATCAACTGATATAAGAATTGTATAATTATGAATAAGAATATATATTTTAAAGTAGTAAAAGAATTTGAAAAAGAATGTAAAAATTTGAGCAATACGTACGGATCAGCTATTTGATGTTCGGATGTCGAGACAAGAAAGTCTGAAAGTTTATTTCGCCAAGTATATTAATCATCCTATATAAAATACAAGTATTTCTAATATATTTAACCAAAATATTTTTTTTATTAAAAGTCAAGGGTAAATTTCTAGAATATATTCAGATTGATCGATCAATGAAAATTGAAGGGCTTAGATCGCATGTCATATGAGGGGGGGGGGGATAATTTTTTTTCCATAGATTAGGCATGCATGGACCACCTTAGACTTTCAAATATATCTATCTGAAATTTCCAAATGTATTTAATTTTTAAACTATTTTTAATTTATAAATAGTAGTGTAAAAAAATTGACTCTAATTTTGACCGCATTTTAAATTAATAAGTGAGGCCACGGGTTTTAATATATAGTAAGTATAAGTATAGATTAGCATGATCAACGATCGAAGCTGTCTTACTAATCTAGCCACATGTGATCAATTTCCATTTCTGCGCGCCAAAGATCTGGAAATGAAATAAAATAAAAGGTTTGTCAGATCCACGCATTAAAAGTAATTTATACAATTTATTTATAGCATATGATATGGCAAAAGCCGGGACACTACGTGACCAAAAGAAAACTACGTACTAATTAAGGACATACAACTTTAGAAACTTTAGAGGCTTAGATCTCTCATCCTAATATAAGATCAAGTGTAACTATCTGTCATTTAACATGATAAAAACGCACTAATTCAACAATATTTAAATAAAGTAGAATATTTTTTAAAACGGAATTGCTTAGGACCATCCCTAAGATACTATCATCCTCGTCATCCTCACGCGTACGTAACAAATCCCTCTCTCCCCACGCGTACACTCTATCACCTCCCCCTCCTCTGTACGCGTTCTCCCTCCCCTGCCCTGTCCTCCCTCCCACTTACGCAGTCCCCCCTCCCCTCTCCCCCCTCCTCTCTCCCACATACGCGGTCCCCCCTCCCCCTCCTCCCTCCCATGTACATCGTCCCCCCCACCCTTCTTCTCTTCCTCCTTCAACACTTCATAACTGTTGAAGTTAATATATTTAAATGTTGAAGACAATATCGTAATTGTTGAAGTTAATATATGTACTGTTGAAGTTATATATGTAATTGTTAAAGTTAATATGTTTTATATGTAACTGTTGAAGTTAATATATATAACTGTTGAAATTAATATATATAATTGTTGAAGTTAATATGTGTAACTGCTGAAGTTATATATGTAGTTATTGAAGTTAGATATGTAAGTAATATGTTATATATGTAACTGTTGAAGTTAATATATATAACTGTTGAAGTTAATATATATAACTGTTGAAGTTAATATGTGTAACTGCTGAAGTTATATATGTAGTTATTGAAGTTATATATGCAAGTAATATGTTATATATGTAACTGTTGAAGTTAATATATATAACTGTTGAAGTTAATATATATAATTGTTGAAGTTAATATGTGTAACTGCTGAAGTTATATATTGAAGTTATTGAAGTTATATATGTAAGTAATATGTTATATATGTAACTGTTGAAGTTAATATATATAACTGTTGAAGTTAATGTATATAACTATTGAAGTTAATATGTGTAACTGCTGAAGTTATATATTGAAGTTATAACTGCTGGAACAACACTCTGTCTTTCTTCCGAGTATATGCAAGTAATATGTTCTGTTGAAGTTAATATATATAACTGTTGAAGTTAATATATATAATTGTTGAACTTGGCATATTTAAATGTTGAAGGTAATATTGAAAGTGAGCATATTTAAATTGTTGAAGTTGACATATATATTAACTTCAACAGTTATATATATTAACTTCAACAGTTAAATATTTAACCTCAACATTTATAATCAATATATATTGTGTGTGTGAGAGTATGATATTATCAGAGTGGGGGGGAGGGGGGGCGTACGCGGAAGGGTGGGGGTTGGGGAGCGTACGCGGGAGGGTGGGAGGGGGGCGAGCGTACGCTGCAGGGGAGCGTACGTCGGAGGGCTGGGACGAGCGTACACGGCAGGGAGGGAAACAGAGCAATTTCCAGAAATAGAAAACGCGTAGAGCCAAAAATAGAGAAAACGCGTGGGGATGATGGGGATGAGGAATATCGGGGATGATCCTTATCACCCCCGTTTTTTAAAATATATCATTTTACTGTTAATGTCATTTGTTCAGAAGTATATATACAAAATGAAGTCCAACGGTTGCTGTTTCTGTTACGATTATTTCTTCTCAATATGTTATCTCTCGAGAAAAATACACAACCACTTGACAAAAGAGAAAATAATTTGTGAATCGAAGATTCAGCTTTTAGTCTGTCTGTCGGGGCTCTGAAAGATTCTCTTTCATTGTTCTTCGAACAAAAAGACGAAGATATGAAGGGAAATATAAATATATAAATATACATATATCTTTTTGAAAAATGAGTGCTACGGCGTGATCAGGTGATCAGGTCCAATGAAATTACATGGACGGTGCACTACAGCGTAATATTTTTTATGTAAAAAAATTAAGCATGGTTACATGGATACGCGTGTCATATTGGATTTGCTATGCGTAATGACTAATGAGTGTCGTCCGTCGATGGGTTTTATTTTGGCACCGTTTGGTCCTCAAATAAGGAGTTGCATAATTTAAAATGTAATAGATATTTGGCTATTGAATAAGAAAAATTAATTTTAAAAATTGAGGAATATTTTACATGTGCGTGTGTGTATATATATATAGATCAAAATATACATTTAGTTGTGCAGTAAGAAGTTGCATAACTTAAGGTTGTATAAGTGTTTATGTAGTGTTATGTAATGAATGTTTGGTTGTATAGTAAGGAATAGTAATTTTATGCATGCATATATTCATATCAAAAGACAAAAATGACTTTGAATTCGAGTTATTTGATGTAGTAACTTAAGGACAATGCTTATTTAGTATGCAATACATACTTGGACTGTCTATTTCAGATTAGACGATTGAAATCTAACCTAATTATATTATTATTATTATTTAATACTAATAATAAGAATAATAAAATAAATAATAATATTATAAAATTAATTAAATAAGTAATAAAAACAAATAATGTTGTAATATTGTATATAATAATAATAATTATTGATTTTATTATTATAGTTTTTTAACAGTATTCTTATTAAAATAGAACAAATCATACTCCTCCTTTTGAATAAGTATTATTATTATTATTATATTTTAGAAATAATTAATATGAATGCATTAGTGTTGGACATTGAGAGGTAGTGAGAATTAGTTGAAGAGTACAAATATCAAATGAGATGAAAAAAATCCGATGCATAATTATTATAAACGCATATTTGGTTGCATAAATGATATATGGTGGAGTTATGCATCTTTTATGTAGCAACCAAACTGCTCCTTCGAGAGTTGTTAGTCATGACATTTTGCTTAGGTGGCGAGTCAAAGAAAATGTAGGAAAAATGTCCAAAGAAAAAAAAGACGTTAATTTTAAAAAGTAGCAAAAAAAAGAAGATTAATTGATTATAATAATTTCATAAGCATGTAAGTTATACTCTATTCTATATATTTTATCCATACAAATAATGAAATTTATCTTACGTTAAAACAATATATAGCACATCATCCACAGTGTAAGATTGTAGCAGCTAGCTAGTTTAACTTGATGAATTTTGTTTCATTACAAACTCTCAATAAAATCGAAAAAAAAAATTCGAATTTAATTACAGAGTTTTGATCAAACAATTTGCAATATGAATAGAAGATTGACTATCGAGTTTTGATCTTTGCTAGTAACCAATTTAATAGATTTAAAATATTAGTACCATATGTAAAGAATTAAAAAAATCTATAAAACAATTGATATACTAACTAGTTTTGCCACATTTTGAAGAATTTCTTTTTATTATTCCTTGATATTCTGAGGATATAGGACACGTGCTTTAATTTTCAGTTTCATAAATTTTTTTAAGATAAATTGGGTCAAACCTCCCAACTAATTTTTAAATTAAATATTTATAAAAGATCCTAGTCAAATTTCAAATTTGTGCTTTTCACTCAAGATGAATTGCTCTTTGTCACTGTACCAAAAATTAGTTCTCCAATTTCATAAAATTAAATGTAGAAATAGTAATTTCTGTTGTAAAATCAAAGCAGATAACAGATGTCGACTTCCAACAAGACCAAGACCAACCAGGGGCGGAGGCAGTGGGGGGCCAACATAGGCCTGGCCTATGTTGTGAATTAAAAAATTTAATTACAAACATAGAAAATTAAGTGTAAATTAATGACATTTAGGAATTGGGCCTACTCTATGACCATAGCTCACTTCAGCCCATTAGTCTTTAACTCATCTCTTTCTTTTGTGAATCCATATCGTGAGATTCATCTCTCTTCTCCGATACAACTCTTCGAACTGCTAAGTAACCTAGCGCTAGTAGCGAGTAGTTGTTGTGTTTGTGAACAGCTGTGCGAGGTGACGACTAGCGACCGACGACGAGGAGGCGGTGCCTATTCATCTTCTCCGACGACCAGCCGGAGCGGGCAGCGGTCGGCGACACTGCGCCTGTGCTTCTCATCTTCTCCCGTTCTCCAATATTTTTGTTTTAATACATATATATATATATATATATATATATATATATATATATGATGTAATTTTTGGTACAAATACATATCTGAATATATGATGTAACTTTTGCATTAAATTATGCTTATAATTAGTGATTGTCATAATGTCATTTACTAATTTGTAAGTATTTTTATTGTTTATTTAATTCTTCATATATATTTTTTCTACTGTTACTGTTAATTGTGATATTAGGATGGAGACATGAAGTTTTTGGATTTTGATATAAGGAAGGCATGCTAATCAAGATTTGTGTTGTGTACTTCTTATAATTTTTTATAATAAATTATGGGATGATAATTAGTAAATAACTTAATATTTTTCCGTATTTTTTTTCTAGCGGTATTTGTCCTGAAAAGGCTGGAATGGTTGCTATATTGATTGCTGGTATTCTCGGAAAAAAAATGAATGGACTATCACAAACCAACTAAGGTCAGTCCTTCAAACCTTGGCCTACTTCATCTCTAAATCCTGAATCCGCCCCTGAGACCAACCAATTATTGATTTCTTGCCAGAGCATATTTATCGTACATATATCGGAACTGATTAACAACATTTCATGTGCCATTTTCTCTCAAATACAAAATTAAATAACTTTAGAGGTGGAAAGTTCAGCAGAAGACATACTCATACGATTTTAATTTTCTTCATTTTTTTCTTAATTTCCCGGCCATCCAATAAATGACCGGATGATGAATCGACTTCGTCCAATGAAATGTAGTGATGGTGGATGCTTTTTCTGCATGGCATGTATGATGTATTGATGTATGACAAATGCAAAAGTAATTCATATACGTCGGACCCACATGTTTCTCCCTTTGACTTTAATTAAGATCAACCAAACTTGTTATATTGTATGTTACCATAGAATTAAGTAGACAGAAATATTTATTCATATGCATACCTGATTTTAGTCTAGCTATAAATTAGACAATTTTTTTTTGTTGTTCTTTGATTATTAACGGAAATTTTGTTTCCCGAAAATGTCTATTTTTGTTAGTTGTTTTGTCGTTTTGAAAATGTGGACTTGAATGTAATATCTTATAGTTGAAGGTTATGTACGCAAAACGTGCAAAAGTAGCTCTTTACATATTTTATTAAAAATTGCCTATGCAGAGAATTGATACCTCAAATTGTTCCTTTTATAAAAAGGCGTTAGACAAAAGGTATAAAGTCAAGGCTGAGAAGATCTTTAGGGATTATATTGGATTTATGTTATATTAAAGTTGAGATGTTTGTTTAAGTCGTGGTCTATACTTTGGTCGACAATTTAGCCTTAACCACTATCACGTGTAGCCGTTGGGATATTAGAAGATTTTCAAGGTTTACCTTTATCTCTTTTTAGTGGATTAGGATTGGAAGAGGCGTCAGTGCATTCTTTGAATTTTGCTAATTAATGTTTGCTCCCCCTCTCTTGTGTTTTAACTTTTAACTCTCAAGAGGACGATGGACAGAGAAAAAAATGTTATTTAAAAATTATATTTCTGGTTAATATAAATTTTGTATTAGCTAGATAAATTATTCTTAAAATTTGGTTATAATTATAGATAAATGTATAAAAGCGGACATTTTTAAAATTTGTATAATTTGTAATAAGAATGGGCATCAATTTGTTAACTTCTGGTGTTCTATATTTGAGGTTCTGCAATGATTCGCTGGATTCATACTTTCCAAAAAAAAAATAATAAAAATGATTCGCTGGATTATGGGTCCCCGCAAATGTAGCAACAAACAAAAGAAAAAAAATACCTTAAAAAAAATTAAAACGGAAACAGCATGACAAAAATAACAGGCAGCAGGAATTGCGATGTACAATATCCGTACATATCATGGAGGAAATCGCTCAGGAACAATAAATGAGTTGGTATAACTAAATCAATTATTGACTGAGCAGTGTCAACTAACTATTTAATTCTATTCATGAACTTGTTTGGTAAGGTGCAATATAGTACTAAATATAATTTGCAAAAATAGAAGTTACTAACAATAATAAAAACAGATAGTATTGATGAGCCAAACGACTCTCCTACGTGCATTTTTTATCCTGCATGACTCGGTCCGATGAATCAATTTGAATTCAAATATTACCTGATATATATATGGCCCTAATCAGAATAACATTTTATTTTTCTGGACATGGCCACATGGGATTTCATTTCATTTCAATTCACTCGAAAATTTTGTTCAAAATTGATGGATTTGATAAGGCCATATTTTCTGTGTATAAAATTGTATAACTCGAAAATTGACTACAATCCAAACTGAATCAAGTCACATCCCAAACTCGATTAATATACGTATCGTTATGGACCCAATATGATCCAAAATGCAATATGATTTGGACCTGAGTGGACTTAAAATCTAATATTTTGAGTTGATTTGTCGACGAAAACATAAATATTATTAGCTTATATACTCTTTGGGAGCCTGTTTAAATTTTAAATAAATATTGTTTAAGACTTTCATCTGTTTAATATTAAATGTTTTTCTTAATTACTGCATATTTTGAAACATCACTTATTTTCATTCCTTTTTTTATGAAATATAAATAATGGGCGGAACCGCATGTTTCATTAAAAAATTACTAATCTTTGACAAGTTCAAGCGGCACCAAATATAGATATGATCAAGTAACTAGGAGCAACTAGTATTTCAAACAAACTAAAATGACACATGACTCACGATCGACCAGTACTCTGGCATGTTTCAGCTCTCCAAATCTGAGCACCTACCTGATAAGCATTCGTAAGCCTTTAATAGTACCTAAATCTGTACTAGTAATCCTTCAAAATGAACATTAGAAAAAACCTAGCCACACGGTGGGAACATATATATGTATGTATCCTTAAAAACACTGCATTGGATCCAACGCTTGTTCACTGTCTAATTAATTTTGATGAAACTCATCACTAGACTCAACTAGACCTACAAGCTTTAGCTAGCTACATTATCTCCAACAAGAGAATTAATTAGTCACAGTAATTAATAACTACGGACGCTACTTGAAGTCCTTTGAAAACATTTAAATGGAGTAAATTAAATTGTTTATTTTTCTGAAGATATATATATGAGGACGTCTCCTTTACATCACAAACTCATGAGAACATCAAATTTTGGTGTGTATCGACAAATTGATGGATCGATACGGAATAGGGATAAATGTTTTTAAATTTTTCTCACTTAATTACTAACTTCAAAGAAAAATGAACCTTCTACGGCTCCGTTTGGATAGGTGTGGGAAAAAAAGAAGAAGGGAAGAAGTATTGGGAAGTGTGTAACTTTGTGAAGAGTTTGGATTGTTTATAATAAATTTATTCCTTCTTCCTACTTTTTTCTCAACGCATCCAAACGGTGTCTACAGTACTAAAAACTAAATTAAGCTGCAATTTCAAACAAGAATGTTTGTTTTCTTGCATACCAGATTACTTGCCGAAAAGTGTTCTTTCTTTATAGTTTAAAGCTATTAAATTAGGGTCCGTTTGGATGGGTGCAAGAATAAAGAAATAGTTTCTTTCTACTTCCAAATTTATTATAAACAATCCAAACTCTTCACAAAGTTACACATTTCCCAATACTTCTTCTCTTATTTTTCTTATTCCCACGCCATACAAACGGAGCATTAAAGAATTTAAGTAGCTTCCAACAATGGCATGCATCTCTATATAGTCCTTACAAATCATATCTTAACAACGTAAGAGACATTTTCCGCAGAGGCGTCATTTCACCTGACATGATTTCATATGCTTTTAAGAGGTACCTGACCCATAGAGCCGGACAACTGGACAAGCCCACACTACTGGTACTGGGTCTGAGCGTACCAGTGCTAGACCCAACAATATAATTTAGATGCAGCTCATAAACCTGGATAGAGAAGCAAGTAATATATATCCCTGCACCAATCAAACAAAAGCATTTCCTAGTGCTGTCCCTGACCACTCAAGTCCAATGAAAAGGACTCATCTATATGCACTGCAATCCGTATCAGCTGTGGCCTGTGGCTCTGCCTTCTCTGTCACAATTTGGTTGAATATGTCATGTATTATTTGAGACTCCAGTTATTCGTCCTCAGTCTCTCTCTCAAAATATGTTACATCATGCAGTGGTGAAGGCACAAGTCAATTGAAATTTTGAAATCATCATAATTTCAACCGTATTCATTTTTTTTTCCCAAAAACTTGACATGGCTTTCAAGGACAATCACAACCATATTCATTTTCTATTGAAAGAAAAAAAAAGGAGAAGGATATAAAAAAAAGTAAGGGCTAGCTTGTGATGATGTGATGTGATCTCAGTTCTCTTAAATTTATACCTTAAAACCGGCTCGGATTATATATACATGAAAACCACGCATCATGAGGCATGTGGAAGGCCAATCTTTTATGGACTATAATTTGTAAGCCTGACTATTCAAGGACCGTGTTTCAATACTCCGATCATAACCAAGTAACTGATTGTTGTAGAGCTGAGATTTGATGTTTTAGACCTCAGATTTGGAAATCGAATCCATCCAAGGACCAGTCAATTAGACAAGGACCATTAAATGTATTTTACCTCAGTTTTTATATTTAAAAAAAAAGGGTTAGAATAGAGCTAATACAGAAATTTAATTTAAGAAGTAGCTCTATCATAAAATTATCTAATTAAATTATTTTGTATCACATTTACAAAATGGAAATTTTAAAAACATTTTGTAAGAAAATTCTTTTTAATTAGATAATAATAAATTATTGTTAGAGAAGAATAAAATGAGGAATAAAATAAAATAACAACGCAACACGCTAAAGAAGTAATAAAATGAGGAAGAAAATGCCTTTAGAGAATGTGCATCCTCTGAATCCTCCTTGCAAAAGACACTGTTTTCCTATAAAGCCATTTAACGTGAATATCAAATTTCAGGAAGTAATATAAAACGGTTCCCTCTTCAAAATGAGGAAAAAAGAAAAGAAAAAGAAAAAAAGAGCAAAACGACACAAAATATGCTTCACCTCTGATCACTATCTTATGGGTCAAGTATTCCAAAAGGTCGATATCTCAGATATATTTGATGTAAGAGGTTGCAAGAAAGTGAGGAAATGATTGATAAACCTAACTTCCATTTTAGTAGTAGTCTCTTCTTCAAGCAACACAACTGCGGTCAAAGTAAAATGCATCAATTAAGAAGTTGCTTCATCGCTAAAAGAATTTGTCAGTTTGGGATTGAACTGTCCCAAAGCAGCCCACGTGTCAAAGAATTAACGAACATCAACAGAAATTATCCTTTTTAAAAAAAAAAAATTCAAGTAGGCAGAAATTTTTACGCTACCAATTGGGCTTCTTCCAAATTTAGGTGTGGGCATCTCAGATGTGGGCTTGGGCTCAATGTGTGAAAGACAGAAAGAGGAAAATATCACCAAGATTTGGAATGAAATTACAAAACATAAGGGACAAGGTTGAAGGGATCACAAATTCACAACTCTCTCTATTTCTAACATTTACACTATGCTCAAGAGAGGGCCAAAGGGCAGAATAAAATGAAAGGAGAGGGGTCACCGGACATGTTCAGGATTTGTTACTTTCTTCAAAAACATAAAATTTTGGTTGGAGAAGGATGGAAAAGGAGCATGTATTAAATTTTGTCACTTCAAATTTTAGGTGTAAAACTCTTTCCACCTCTTTTTAATTGGAAGTGTATTAATAAAAATACAATGAGAATTGAGATATTAAAACCATACATTAGATACAATCCGCATTGAAGGATACCATACTGTTAAGATAAAAAATATTACTGTACGATAGGAATCCCCATTGACATGGTACTAAGATTCTTTGAAGAAGCCTATGTCAACTGCTAACCTGTTAGTACAGTTAAAAACACTGGACATGTAGTTTCTTTTAAAAAAAAAAAATTGCAAGAGTTCACATGGATTCTCAATATATCTCACAATATCTCGACTTCGGCAAGTATAATATGCACATTAAATTTCATTTTCGAACTTTAAATTTAACATTTACACCCCCTTCCAAATTCAAAGTTTTTTGTTTTATACATTTTCGTGCATTCTACAGACTATATGATAGTTAAAACTATTACAAATTAAGCTCTTCTATCTCATTCTCCTTTCCTCTCTTAGCAAATCCATAATAAATCCCAAAACCCAATAAATCTATACAATCAAAAAATAGGGAAAAAAAAAAACTACCCAACAAACTACTCCCTTAAATTCACCTAGAGAAAAAATAAAAATTTATGACAGCATTCATCACTCTCTTTCGGATATTGCTGTAAAAGTTATGGATACACGTGTACTATCATCAGATGAAGAAGCCACTCCTAGTGAAGAAATTGGTGGCCTGTTTCCCTTCAGTTTAACTTGCATGAGGTCTTGAATTACTGCTGGTTTGCTGATCTCTTTTGAATCCACTTCCAACTCACCTTTCAACATGTGTATTGCCATTGTCATCGTGGGTCGTAATTTCGTGATATCTTGTGTGCACAACAAGCCAACTTTTAGAAATCGGCAAGCCTCTTCTATGTTTAGGTCTTCATCTAGAGATGGATCAATTATCTTCTCAAGTTCACCACGCTCAAATAAAGACCATGTCTGCAAGAGAAGAAGCCCGTGTATCACTTCCTGAGACTGCGAGGGTAAAACCATTATTTTATGGTTTTAAAAGCTGGTATTGTAACAATACAGTTTCCATGGTATATTTGAGAAACTGTAAGTGCTTGTTTTTCCCTTCAAAAGCATCAAACGAACCTTCCCAATACCTAATCAATCTTACCAAATAGCATACTAAATTTTGACTGCCATTAGCTTATCTTTTTAAATGATACAAACTACTTCTCACTCATTGTGAATAGATAGGCATCAGAATGATACTCCGGGCATTTCTAAAAGCAAACAAAGGGAAGGAACATTTTAATGTTTTGTAGGGATACAAGGATAAAGGATTGGAGACAATGCAGGATATCTTTTAGAAAGCGAAAAAAAAAATCCTTTCCTTTGTTTCCAACAATATTCAGAATATTTCCAAACTTGTTACACATTATAACCCTTCCAATAGAAATAAAGTTGTTAGATAGAAACAAGTATAAAGAATGTATCATGTACCTTCTCTAGAAGTAATTGGTCATCGTAAGGTAATTTCATGTTTGTGTTGGACCTCCCACTAACAATCTCAAGCAAGAGCACCCCAAAGCTGTAGACATCTGATTTCCTAGTTACTTGCCCTCTAATTGCATATTCAGGTGCCAAATAACCACTGAAAAAAGAAATAGAAAGAATTGATTGTTACAAGGAGTCATCTTTCTTTTTCCCCTCATATAATAGTTTCATCCTAAAGATAACTTAAAGCATCAACCTCATATATATGCTCCCCTAATATGAGACAGCCAATTTATTTGAACCACTGTAACAAGTGGCAACTAACATCAAATCTGTCCAAATTTAAAATAGAACTGTAGATATTTTATTTGTCAGTAAGGAGGGACTGAACCAAATTTAATGATCTTTCATTTCATTTTTCTCCTTTAGTGGCTTCTTAAATATGCTACAATTGTTCAAAAATTGGACGTCCCTCAGAAAAAGAAAATACAACAGTTATTTAATTTCCTAAGTATACTTCAGATTCTGATCACATTTATTACATTTATTTGCACTTTGCAGGTAAATGAGTGCTACAGAGATAATACAGAATACAGAGTATCCTATATGGTTCTAATAACACCAGAAGCTAACTTCCAAGTTGTTTATTGCTCATTTTCAAAATTAACAGGATTCAGTTATCATATTATATTTAATTTTTTCATTTTTCATGCAATAATGAATCCCTGTTTTGCAATTAAACACGAGTCTGTTGTTTTTTCCCCTGATATAAGGTCTCTCACAATCTAACATTTTTTCATTAATTACTTAACTATCTCCATAATCTTAACAAATCTTCCATTTAGTACAGAAGATGTGTTTTTCCTAATGAGATCATTTAATTTCATTAATGACCTAGTATCATAAGGATTTGTCAAAGCAAACACAAGTTGAAAATTAAGACCATAGGAAGCTGAGAATGCAGAATTAAATACAGATGAGTCAACGAAGTACAGTATGTTAATTATGCAATTTATTAATGGTCAACAAGTTCACAAGTTCTTTTAAATTAGGTAGAATTTGACAGGTAGCCGTAGCCCTTGTAAAACCACAAAATAAACATGGAATAACAGATATCTCCACGATGGTATCACACATGATACTCTGATTGCTTTACAGGGGTATCTATAAAATTTCAGCTTTCAAGGGGCCATAGATGGCATTGAGGGGTTTTCTTGGGGTAGTCCTGAAATTCTTTCTCATTTTGTGGCATTACTATATGTCTCATTCACATTCTTGTATGAAGAATCCTCAGAGAAATGTCCAGGGGTTAAGCTGAGATTCTTGGCCATTAGCAATGTAAAGCACAAGGATACTTCTCCATTGGGAAAATGATAAATTTGGGGGTAGTATCTGACTGCATTGAGTGATTATACAAGTAAAATTTGAGATAAGGACCGGCAAGTGGACATGACTGGATACAATTTTCCGTCCACTGTTATTGCTGAAAGATATGTTGTCCTTGAGTTTTATGCATAAAATTTTATAATTGGCATCATTATCCTTTTGAATTATATACATATATATACATATATATATATTGCAATAATCATTGCAGCCTGTTTGTAGACCAGTATATCTTGAACTGCAAGAATAAGCATATTATAGCATAGAAAGGTGATTAATTAAATCAGAGTTCCAAATAGAAAGAACAGCATGTCAATTATTTTCTCCTTTTGTTCATATTGCTCATAGAATGCTGGTAGTGTTTCGGCTGAAATGTGTGATAGGTTGAAGCGGTTAAGTATAAGGGTTTAAAGTGTGAGGTAACTAGTTGGATGACATTTCAAAAAAAATGTTTTTGAGGCCAATCAAATATTATTTATAGTAACTCCTTCAAATTACTCATTGTTTTGTCTATACGTCCAAGCTCTAGCTTGATGTTTTTGATAAGGCTTAGTGGGTATTAAAGTTCAAATATTACATAATTTTTTTCTGAACCAAGTCATGCTTAGAGCCTAATATAGATTTTTTTTTTTTAGATAAGACTAGATAGTGACTATCTAGGTAGAGCCTACGATAGATTTGTTTAGTAAAACTGTGTGCTATTATGGTTGATACAAGGGTAAACCAAAAAAAAAGTGCGTGACTCATTGGCTAATCATTGTCTTATTAAGCAGCCCAAACCAAAACATATTTAGAATATCAGGTAGACAAGTGTCCTTCAGTTAATGCTAAAACAGACTTGATCCATTTGGTTTGTGTGACTGAGCTAAAGAATGGTGCTGCGCAGATAAAGACCTTATCTCGTCAGTAAGTGCAACTACCACATTTGTGATTTGATGACATTAAGCCTCTACTCTCTATACATAGGATTAAAATTGGCCAAAAGATCTGCTTTATATTCTAGCTCTTCTTTTGTGAATAAACTTACAAGTAAAGACGGGCAAATCTCAACCCTAGTCATTCTAGCTCTTTCTTTTAGCTTACTTCTTAAACATTTTGGTGATAAATGGTCTCTTTTAGTATGCACAATGAAAAAAAAATAATAAATAATCAATATTGAGACTCACAATGTGCCTGCAACCCGGGTGCTTACGTGGGTTGTGTTAGGCGGGAGGAGCCTTGCGAGCCCAAAATCTGATATTTTTGGGTTCAGATCTTTGTCCAATAGAATATTACTTGCTTTGATATCTCGGTGTACAATGTGGGGATGCACTACTTCATGCAGGTACGCCAGTCCATTAGCAATGCCTAAACTTATTTTCACTCGTGTTCTCCAGTTAAAATGGATGTTGCTCGGGTTAGATGACCTGTAACCTTAAGATATTAAAAGTAATAATATAAGATCAGTACTTGTTTACTTGAAAAGTTTTGCCTATGAAATAACTTAAAAAGTAAGAATCTGAGAATGAATAAGAATAAGAAATACCGAAGAAAGTCAGTGTGAACATTGTCTCATTTTTATATCAATAATTGAACTGCTACTTTCTTTCTGTTCTTAATTAAATCATGGAATTCAGACTATGATTGCAATTTGTACATCTGAACATTGATGATTTGCATCAACCACACAGGAATCCAACTGGGATTCCACTCAGGTTTTCTGAAATACAACTAACTCACCAAGAAGGGTTTGTGCAAGGCTGTTATTTTCAAGATAATTGTAGACTAGTATTCTATGGTCTCCTTCCACGCAACACCCGTAGAGCTGCACAAGATTCTCGTGCACTATTCCTGAGATAACTTTTACCTCTGTGAGGAACTCTTTAATGCCTTGTCTTGACTCAGTCGACAGCACCTTCACAGCCACTTCTGTTCCGTCTTTTAACCTTCCCTGCACCATTACAGACTTATTATAGAATAAATTAAAAAATATGCACATATTATAGACAACCAGACCAAAATTTTATGCTCATACAGACTCTAATAAGCAATCAGAGTGCCTCAAATGCGCACTTCTGTTTTGCCTTTCTACCCAATTAAACCACAGTGTGTGTTGCTGAGAAGGAAAAAGGAAACAGACAAAGGTTAACTAAGCCATGTTGGACTCCAATTTTGTAATCACAAAGGTTTAGCCTTGTCAATAATTCAAGCTTCAGTTAGCAAAGTGAAACAATCCAGGAAAAGACAAAAAAAAAAAAAGAATCCACTCATTGGGGGACACAATTGTGGTCAGATGGTGATCACCTCAGAATGTCCATACAGAATGCTCGGCCTATATTTACAATATAATATTGGCTGTATAAAGGTGCCTGTGGCACTACCTTGTAAACAGATCCAAAACCACCTTCTCCAATTTTATAAGCAAAATCAGATGTAGCTTTTCTCAGCACCTTGTAAGAATAATTTGTTGTATTACCAAATGCCTCAATATCTGGAAACAAAAGGACTTCATTTTATTATCGCAAAATATCATGTTGAACTCGAAAGTCATGCTGGAATGAAGATATGACAACTTAAAATAAACAATACCATAAGGACTTCTAACACATGTCCTTGGTTCCCTCTTATTTGATGCTAATGGTGCTTACCAGAAATTGCCATTTCAGCTTTGATACCATACCAGCAAGGATTGGTAAAGAGATATCAATAATGTCACTGATTAGAGTTCAGCTCATTTCTGCTCAGTCATACTGGTCTAGAAAACTCAATCAGATCCCAAATCTCATGTAGATACCATACTATGCACAATTACAGTGATATACGTACCTTCATTGCCACTATAAGGTCTCTGAACAGAAGATTTTTTCCACTTCAAGAAAGAACAGAAACAAGACATACTAACAAATTAGCTCCACCAGTGTCTTCAAATAGGGGTGATATATATTTTTGGTCTCCCAATCTAATTAGTTTTGAATTTCTCTTGAATTTCAGAACTTATTTCATTGTCCTGACTCCTGAGAGAAACACGAAACAAAAATTCAATCAAGACCCTGGTGAATAAAATTGAATCAAAAGTATTTGGTGCCGGACCAATTCATTACCTTGCATGGTATTCTGTAACCAAAATCTGATAATTAGGTCTCAATTAGCATCAACTTAGTCTTAATTAAACAATTGAGCAACTGAATCAAGACACTTACATAGTGTTTTTCTCTACAATTCAAACTCAAATTCTCCTCATAAAAGAAATGAGAGCACAATTTGCTCAACAAAAGTAAAGGACTAACAATTTAACTCAAATGAGTAGGCAGAAATAAAGAAACTATTCAATAACACAAAATAGATCAATCAAGCTTGATAAAGGAAACACAAAGAAACAAACTTACGAAAAGAAAAATTGGATTGAAGCAGAATTCTGAGGCGGCGCAACTTCAACAGTAGGTCTTAGCCAAAAAAACAATTGGGTAGTTGGAGAGTGATGAAATTGAAATCTCTCTATATTTCTCTCTTCCAGATATTTTCCTTTTGAGTTTTGACTTGTTACTTGGTAAGAGATAATTAGCAGAGTTGGAAAGGCATTATATATTGACCGTTAGCTGTTAGTCAGCGCACAAAGTTTGATTTCTCCAGTTGTTTATAACAGGAGAGCTCTGGTATTTTGACTTGATCAATGTATATATCCTAGGACCTAGGACCTAGGATATTGAACCAATTTAACTATGGAGAATTAAATTTTTTTTCACCTAATGAATTTCTTCTGGTTTAATCTTTTTTTTTTCTCCCGCACAAAGAGTTAATTATAATAAAAAATGGGTGTATAATTCCTTTTCTGTGCATAAAAAGAGTGCATTTGACGAAATTTTGTGAAATTTTCTAGATGTAGTTAGCAACAAGGACAATAAAATTATCTTATAATTGCATGTGCTCTTCTTTCCCAGTATATATACAATTTTTTTTTGTCTTTCTTAACAACTACAAGGCTATTGCTCATATCAATAACCAGCATTAATTATATTGGAGTAATCACATAGAAATATCTTATATTAAAAATCTTAACAGTATTTTTTGAAATCAATTTTAAAAAAATAAAAAATTAAGATATAAGCATGTTGATATATTGTCATGGGTAAAAATTTATGTGCCGATTAAATATTATATAATTTGTTATTTTGGCAATACATACTTTTTTCCACTCAAAAAATTGAAACATTCAAATTACTTGATAAATAATTAAACAATCAATTTTTGTATGATTCTCAAAAAAATCCCTTCTTATTTTATATTACTAGGATTTCTTTTTGCTTTATAAAGTAGGCACAAAACTGAAAGCGACCTGATAGACTGGATACATCCGGTTCAAGATTAGTTTTAGCGAGGAATGCTGAACCGGTATGTGAAAAGGCGCGTTGGCCCACTGCATTAACTATACTCTCTTATTGGAATTTGGAAGCAAAGAGTTTGATCAAAGACCGTTTTGACTTGACCTCGCCTAACAAGGCTCCTTTACATTTTTCTCTTCCTTCTTTTAAAAAGGTAAACGAGTTACGAGTCATGGCCATTAATAATTTTCCCTACATTTTTAATCATGTGGCTGCTTGTCATTTAAAGTGAATAAGTTTGTCGTCTAAAGTGACAGCAATCAATTTATTCAAAACCAAGACCTGTTAGCAGATCGAATTTTTTAAATTAAATATGAAGATCGAATTTAAAATCAGTAATTGAGTTTCCAGCTCACATTGTTTGATTAAAAAGTGTTGTTCTTATCTTTTACCACTAGATCAATGGCAAGTGGTTGAGACTTGAGACAATTGTCAAAGTGATTTTCCAAAAGAGCAATGTTTCGCTACCAATAATTTTGTTACCCCTAAATGCTTATATTTTGCTTTTAAGTTATTTTTTAATTTTAAAATTCAACATTAAATTAAAATCATTGATCTTATTTAGTTTCACGAGCGATGCTTTTTCATATAAGTTTTGTAAATTTTGAAGTTTATTTTATACTTGATCAAGAGATAGAAAAACAAACGGACCTTGTTAACTATGATAGATTTGTTCTAATACATTTATATTTTAGTCTTTGATTGAGTATCAAATAAAATCTAAAATTTATAAAACTTATATGAAAACACATCGCTTGTTAAATTAAATAAGATCAATGATTTGAATTTAACATTTAAATTTTAAAATTAAAAAATTAACTAAATAGTAAAATGTTAGCATTTGAGGCAACCAAAATATTAGTAGCGAACCTTTCCTCATTCCAAAAACAGTGGCAAATGCGTTGTCATGTATTGTTTACAAAGAACAAGCTAAAAGGGCCAGCAACTTAGCAAATAAAATAAAATTAAAATACATCAATGTTTTGCAAATAAGACTAGAAATATACATTTTTATTTGGCACATTTTATATATATAGAGATGTTCTTAACCAATTGCGTCATTATTCAAAATCATATAAACAACAAAAATATGCACTACTATTTTAAAAATAATCTTTCTTTTTTAAGAAAGAAAGAAAAATTTGTCATTGAAATATTTTAAAAAAAATAATAATAAAGTGAATGTAGGACTTACCGCGCGTGACTTCTTTAAAGCCATTTTAGTGTTCTTATCATTAAGGCGCTAGACTACATACATCTTATAAATAATCTAATAGGAAATGAAACATTCCCTTGTGAAAATATCACAAGGATATTGGATACATTTTTTTACGTTAATTTACCTCTTAATATTGCGCACACATGTTCATATTTTAATAATCATAACCTAGTTATCATAAACAGTGTTTTTAACACCGTATCGAATATAAAAAAATTCCAATAATACTAGAACTAGTATAGTGACCGAAAAATAACAATATTCAATATTCTGAGATGAAATATTAGAAATACTAGATTTCAGCCACCTAACAGGTAGGGTGCCGATACAGTCACACAGTACTAGAAAGTAGAAAAGGCTGTCTTTCTATAACAGGCTTGGGACTGTAATATGCTTTGGAGCTTTTCATAAAGGAGGTAGCCGACACAATTTGCTCTATCCTGGTTCCTGGCCATTTGACACAATTTTCATAAACGGATTTTTTTAACATTTGTGCTCTACCCATTGACCAAATGACCACCACCACCAGTATCAAAATGACAAATACTATGAAAAATGTTGGATATAAATTTGGAGGTTTGACTATTGAAGAAATAAAAAAAAAAATCAGAATTCAGAGAGTTGCTGAAAGGTGATGTATATAGGGCATCTTCAAACAGGAGCCACATTTTTGTATTTTTATAACGGAGTCTTCATAACTTGCAGCAAATCAACTAAATGCGGCAGCTTATAAACCAACCGAAAAATTGAAAAGGTCAAAGTAAAATGTCAACCTACAAAATAAGTGAGCCCCCAATTCATTAGGAGGGAAAAAAAATACTAATTTGGATAACATGCATGGTCGTCATAATTTATGGCAGCAAATAGCCAAATACCAAAGGGATAAGTCCTCCATATTTTGCAATGTCAATAAAATCTGCCGAGTCAGCATTTCTCTTTCTAGAAAAGCTGAACGAGAATACTGACGTGGACCCAACACGTAGTGGGACCCATCACAAGTGAAGTTAAAAAAAAAAACTCAGTATTTAGTCTCTCCCGGGGAAAAAAAAACAGAATGTTTTTTTCAAGAAAGGACTGTTCTATATATAATGAATTTATGTTGGATCATATCAGCAAAGCTTCTTTCGATATAGAAAATATTTTCTATATTGGTACTGTTTCATGGTTTCTTATTTTTACCCGGTAAAAATAATTACATACAAAATCAGCAAGAAATTAGTAATTATGTGCTGATGGCAGAACCAAATTATCTATCATTCTTTTTTTTTTTAACATATTGTTATTCTGTCAACTTTCTCTTCGATCCATCAATTTTGACCCAACACATTCCAGAGAAAGAACAGAGAGGAGTTTCAGTCTTTCAGAAGAAAAGATAATTGAAAAGGGAACAAATAAGAGTCAATTACTTCCATTAATTGAACGCGGCTCTCAACAACTAAGAGTTAATTACTCCCGAGGCTTTTATTACCTTAAAAAAAAAAGAAATACTTGTAATAAAAATTGATCGTTCGACAGCACCAAAATAGGCTGCAAGAGAATAACTTAACACCCCTAATCCCCTACTGTCTCTCTCTTTTTTGCTTTCATTCAGAGACTGGCAAAGCTGTAAATTATCTCTCTTTTGCCCTCCCGATGCTCATTGAGGAGAGAATAAAAAACCAAAGATATCAAACTAACAATATCTAGCTAGGGAATTTCGATGCTCCGGTGAGTACTGCGGTCTACGTCATTGCCGATGATGACGATGTGCGGGCGTCATTGCGGATTTAACTATCTTGCATGCTTTGCTGTATCTCTTTTTCTTTCTCTTTCGTTATCCTCTTTCCTTGAAACAAAACTGATTCGACACATGTTTCTGATAATATGTTCTCTGGTGTTGATCCGGCACTAATTCTATTCCCTGTGGTTAAAATACATGTAGATATTAGAATATTTTGGCCTGGTAAAATGGAAAATCAAGAATGTATATATTGTTGTTGTTGTTATCAGAAAAATAAAATTTTGAAATTGCTGAAAAAAATATCAAGTTGGGTAGGGACCAATTGTAAAAAGACCAGATACAAGTGTTATATAAAGGTTAATTTAAAATTGTCCAATATTTTAATTCTTGAAAAGTACCTGTATTCTAACGTAATTAACTTTCCTGCTATAATATATGAATTTTTTTTCATTCTTAAACCTTTTTCCATTTGCTATAAAAGAATACCCAAACTTATCCTGATATTCAACTTATAAGCACGAGAATAAGATATAAAAGAGAGACTGTTCATCTTATTCCTTTCTATTCCTTTCTTTTTTGCCTCTTCTCAAAATTGTCCGATGCATATTCAAGACATTTACCAAAATGTTTTTTGAGACAGTTAGAAAGGAATATAGCCAATAATAAAAAAAAATAATGACCCATTTTGAGTTTAGATGAAACTTAATGAAAGAAAATCAGAAACATTATTATTATAAATTTATAATATTATATCCGAATCAACTAGGTGTCATGATTAAATTGAACGGACCCTTGAACAACTGTATAAGTTAATTAGTCCCCAGGATTCGATACGAACTTTTTAAGAAATACTTGTGATAAAAATTGATCATTCCACAGCACCAAAATAGGCTGCAACTGCAAGAGATACAAAACAGACTACCTTTACATCTCTAATCCTCTACCATCTCTCTTTTGCTTTCTCATTTTTTTCATTAAAAGATTTGCCAATTCTCTCTTTTGCAACGGTGCTGATATATATTTAAAAAAAAAATAAAGCGTTTTACTCTCCTGATTGAGCAGAGAGAAAGAACTAAGATATCAAAAAAAAAAAAAAAAACCCTAAACTTATTCAAATTCTAATTAACAATATCTAGGGGATTCCGATGATCCGGTGAGTATTGTGGTCAACGTCATTGCCGACGATGATGATGTCCGAGGCGTCATTGCGGATTTAACAAAAACAGGGGGTATCTTGCTCTGCAGTCTTCTATGCTGTTCTTTAAGAAGCTCTCCGGCGGCCCACTCGACCCTCTCTTCGTTCGTCTCTTTCATGAGTTTCTTTCCTTGAAACAAAACTGATTCGACACATGTTTCTGATAATATGTTCTCTGGTGTTGATCCGGCACTAATCCGATTTCCCTGTGATATAATGCAAGTTGATATTAGAAAATTTTGGCCTAATAAAATGGAAATAGTTAAGAATGTACATACTATTTTTGTTGTGTTCAGAAAAGTAAACTTTTGAAATTGCTGATAAGTATTTTTCAACAGATGATGAACAGAACCATTTAAGTTGAGTAGGGACCAACTTTAAAGAATTCAAGTTTTATTTCAAGGCTAACATAAAATTTTCCAATATTTTAATTCAGATAGGTACCTGTATTCTGACATAATTACTTTTCCTTCTCTCACCAAAGGCCATTGCCACTGCTTGATCCACCTGCATTACAAATCAAAACCAAATTAAGTCTACAAAATCCCAAAACAACCCTTTAAACTAGGCCCATAATTAAGATTAATTCAGTAAATTTTTACACTTACCGCATCAGCCTGACAGGTTCCGGCAATACTAGCAGCACTACTCAAACGGGTCCCACTGCCCCCAATAGAAAAAACAAATACATCCTCTAACCCGTTAACAAACGGAAACTCTTGCTTATTGTGCATCACATGAGTAATCCCCACTGCAGTCGGGTTTGTATTCGCACCCGCATCCAAAACCCGTATTCTCGTCTCCCCATCCATCGACTTCACCTCTTTACTCCCCTTCCTCTGACACAAGGCAGCCTCACACACATCTCGGATCTTAAAATCAAACCCGTCAGCCTCGACAGCATCCGCCCGGGAGAAAACAAACGGAGCTCCGGTATTCAAATCATAACATGTTATAAGCAGAGGTTTAGAAGCATCCTTCAGAGTTGCCTCTCCAAATACTTTCTCAAGTGTTTTATTCTCCTTTTTAAATAACCTTCCGAATCGGGTTTGGGTTTTCGATTTCTCTAAACTGATTTGTCGGAGTAGAACAGAGGCGTCTGAGGCAGAGAGGTTATTAGCAAAGAGAAGAGAGGCAAGGAGTGCGCCGGATCCGGACCCGATAGCAAGGTCGAAGAAGTGTGATATAGTTGCGGAGGGATCACCGGAGAGGCGTCGGAGGGATGATTCAAGACGAACGAGCGAGGCCGCTCCGAGATCGTCAGCGCCACCATCGATGGATAGGATGCGTACCTTTCCGGCAGGAGAGGTCGGTCGAGGTGAGGCCTTTCGCACTGGAGAGGTGCCGAAGAGGAACTGAGATTCTAAAATGGAGAAGATGTCTTGACACAGCTTGGGAGAGTCGAGTGAGGGAGAGGCCATTGGAAAAGAAAGAAAGAAAGAGGTATTGTTAAATCTTGACCGTTAGATTGCTCGGTTCAAGTTTTGAGATTTGTTATTTGTTTGATACGTTTGTCTGAGATGAATAGGAGAAGGCGCGAGGAGTGTTTTATAGGAGGCGAGAGAAGCGCAAGATAGCAACCGATCACCCGGTTTATTAAATGTTAAATGAGTGAATGGACCCGGAGTATTATTTGGAGAATACGCCGGATACTATTTTTGGTGGAGTTACAAGTATTCCCGCGTTTTATTCGTGCACCGTGTCTATTAAATGTTCTATACGAATCTTATCCGCCCCGTGAATACTATTTTTATGACCATATTGCCCTTGCTTGTTAATGATATTTTCGGCAACTTGACATTTATTGAAGTGTGAGTGTGCGAATGGTCGGAAGGTTAGGATGGGAAACATATAAGACAACTGGATTAACGGGACACGTGGCGATTCAAGAAGTCGAAGATGCCTTTTTATATTATTTTTTAAAGAGGTTGAATTGTTGGGAGAATCGAGGGTTTTGTGGCAAATAGTACGACATGATTTATGGAGGTGAATTATTTAATCCATCCTGATATTTCATGACAAGTTACCCAACAGCATTTGGAACAAGTTAGTTATGGAGAAAAAATGAAACAGTAACAACAAGTTGAGTACTTTATTTTAAAATTATTTTGTTGGGTCGGAAGATAAAGATGCTTCTCTCAAATTTGTCGGCGTAATCAAACAATGAAAGCAAAAAAATATTATAAAAAAAAGTTTAGACTATTTGAACACCTCAGCTTATGATGAGTCTATGACTATGACGATTTAGGTACAAATACAATCGACGTGTACGTACTGAGGCTGCCCATTCAATTTGGTATCCTAAAGTTACAATCGAGAATGAAGGTTTTTGTAATGTTACATACTAAACACACAATCACACGAGTGGATGATTGTATGGTTTGTTAAAAAGTAATAGTAAAATAGAAGGTTTGGAAGGATAGGAGTGGCTGATTGGTCAAATAATGGCCTTGCGAATTGCGTGTGCTTTTGTTAGGGAACAATGTTTCATGAAATTAACAAACTTATCAACTTTAATCATGTCTTCATTTTTAAGTTGTGTGATGATTCTCGGCGGAAGCTTCGGACCTTTGAGCAAGGTATAAAATAGAGGAACCTGTCTTCATTCTGTTAATCTATGAATTATATTTGAATAGACCCATGTCAAAACCCTTCTTTATATAATTAACAAGACAATTCTTTGTGGAGAAGACTAAGTGTTTGGCTCGGTCCGAGTTGGGCCAAACTCGGACCGAGTTGAACCACATCCCTTTGGCTCGGTCCGAGTTGGCCAGAACTCGGTCCGATTTGGACCGTCTGACTTTCCTTTTTATGATTTATGCATATATGGAAATGTAATAAAAAGAAATATTAGCCTACCTATTATAAAGGAGGCGCCTCCCTCTTCCTTTCTGACCTATCTTCTTCCCCAATTCTCTCTTGTACTCCATTATTATTGAAAAGAAATAAAAAAGTGATGGTGTGTGTGCGTGTGGATGTAGGTACGATTTCGTACTGAACCACGTTAAATCTTCGTGTTCTTTGCTGTGATTGCTTTTGTTTACATGGTATCAGAGCAGTAGGTTCTGAGATCTGTACGGCTCTATCTTTGTGCGAGTTACTGCACAGCTATTTTTCCCGTCCTCGTGCGAGTTACTGCATAGAGGGTTTCTTCTTGGTGCGAGTTACTGCACCATCGATCCTTTCTTCTCAGCCAGATCCCACCGAAACCTCGATCAAAACCTAAATTTCGGACCGAAATTTGCGATTTTCGGACCGAAATTTTCTCTAAACGAACTCTAAACAATGAATCCTACATCTGATTCTGACCCTAAGACACCTATCCCTGATCCAAATTCTCTAGACGCCATGACTCATATCCAAAACCTAAACGATTGTTGGATTATAGATTCAGGGGCAACCGATCATATGACTTACAATAAGGACGACTTGCTAAGAGAATCTCATCCAAGGAGGACTGAGATCGTCAATGCAAATGGGGAAGTTTATCCAGTCACAGGGGCTGGCGATGTTCAATTTTCCTCTTCTCTAACTCTTTCAAATACTTTATTGGTTCCTTCTCTTTCATCAAGACTATTGTCTGTAGGTCAATTGTGTGAAGAACTGAACTGTGTTGTACTCATGTATCCCAGATTTTGTCTCTTTCAGGACCTTATGACAAAGGAGATTATCGGTCGTGGTATTAAGAAGGGAGGACTGTATCATTTGGAAGACATAGCTACTGGAAGAGCTCACTTATCAGCTGGCTCGAGTTCAAGTAGGAAGTCTTCAATTTGGATGTGGCACAGACGTTTGGGACATCCTTCATTCGGGTATCTCAAGAAACTTTATCCAAGTTTATTTTCTGGATTTGAGAACGAATCTTTTGAGTGTGAGGTATGTATTAAATCTAAGAGTCATCGAGCCCATTTTGCTAAGAACTTGGATAATGACAAAACCACTCCTTTTGACCTGGTTCACTCTGATGTATGGGGGCCTTCCCCAGTTGAATCCCTAGGTGGTAACAGATGGTTTGTGTTATTTGTTGACAATTGTACCAGAATGACATGGATTAATTTGGTAAAGCATAAAAGTGAGGTACCACTTGCCATAAAATCTTTCATTACCATGGTAAAGAACCAGTTTGATAGAAATGTTAAAATTTTCAGAAGTGATAATGGAAGTGAATTTGTCAACAAAACAGTAAGAGAATTTTTTAACACCAATGGGATTATACATGAAACAAGTTGTGTGGGTACTCCCCAACAAAATGGTATAGCAGAGCGAAAGAATAGGCAAATCCTAGAAATGACTAGGGCAATGATGCTAGAAAACAATGTACCTCATTCTTATTGGGATAATGTAGTTACATCAGCAGTTTACTTGATGAATAGAGTGCCTTCTGTGGTACTTGACTTCCAAACACCCTTGCAAGTACTTTCAAAATACTGCTTAATTCCCTCTGTCCTTACAATTCCACCAAAGGTATTTGGGTGTATTGCCTATGTTCATATACAGAAACATCAAAGGTCAAAGTTGGATCCTTGTGCTGAAAAATGTGTGTTCATAGGCTATGGTCAACATCAAAAGGGCTATAGGTGCATGAATCCATCCTCTAGAAAAGTCTATACCACTATGGATGTGACATTTATTGAAAATGAAGGGTATTTCTGTAAAAACCAGACTCATTCTCCGGGGGAGAGTGTGATAGACAATGAACTCTGGTTCGATGCAGTAAGAAATGATGTTTTTGGATCGAAATCTGAGATTTGCTCAAATGAGCCTGTTCAACTCGGTCCGAGTTCGACTCATCTCGGTCCGAGTTCAACCCATCTCGGTCCGAGTTTAGATCATCTCGGTCCGAGTTCGACCCATCTCGGTCCGAGTTCGACCCATCTCGGTCCGAGTTCGACTGAATGTGAGCATTTGAATCTAGAAATGGACCCATTGGCTAACTCGGATCCATCTGAAGAAGGTTTGGAAAGTGAAGATGAAGAAATGATACAGTCTCCTACTTCACCACATGATCAATTTCCTGAGTCAGAGGTAAGTAATTCTGAACATGTTACTTCTGAATCTGTTACTACTAATCATGGTTATCAGTTACCTTTCAGAATCAACAGAGGCAGACCTCCTAAGAGGTATAGACCAGATGAGGTTGGTGAGGGCAGGTATGCAATGGCAAACTTTATGACTATGTCTCACATGCCATCTTCTGTGAAAGAATTTGATAGAACCTTGTCGTCAGTTCACATTCCAAGAAATCTGAATGAAGCACTCAGTGATCCCAAATGGGTGGATGCAATAAAGACAGAAATGGATGCACTTGAAAAGAATGAGACATGGGAACTGGTGACAAGACCAAAAGACAGAAAGGCAGTAGGCTGCAAATGGGTATTTACAGTCAAATATGGGCCCACTGGAGAAATAGACAGATATAAGGCGAGACTGGTGGCAAAAGGCTACTCTCAGACATATGGAGTGGATTATCAGGAAACTTTCTCACCAGTAGCAAAGCTGAATACTGTTAGAATTTTACTGTCCATTGCAGCAAATCAAGACTGGCCACTACACCAATTTGATGTGAAGAATGCCTTTTTGCATGGTGACATTGATGAGGAGATTTACATGGACATACCACCAGGATATGGTCACTCAAGCAGTCAACCTCTCGTGTGCAGACTGAAAAAGGCGTTGTATGGTTTGAAGCAATCTCCTAGAGCCTGGTTTGGAAGATTCTGTAGTGCTATGAAGGGATATGGATATACTCAGAGTGATACTGACCACACTTTGTTCTTCCTTAAGGATAAAGAGAAAATTGTAATCTTGATAATCTATGTTGATGACATGATAATTACAGGTAATGACTCAGAAGGAATCCATGATTTGGAAGGAAAATTGTCTAGAGAGTTTGAAATGAAGAATCTGGGAGGCTTAAAATACTTTCTAGGAATTGAAGTAGCACGCAATAAGGAAGGTATTTCTTTATCTCAAAGAAAATATGTGCTTGACTTATTAGCAGAAACAGGTATGTTGGATTGTAAGCCTGTTGACACACCAACTAAGCAAAACACCAAGTTAGGATTATTGTCTGACCAGGCACCTGCAAATAAGGATCAATACCAGAGATTGGTAGGGAGACTGATTTACTTATCACATACTCGGCCTGATATTGCCTATGCCGTGTCTGTGGTAAGTCAGTTCATGCATGCTCCCAGCGAACAACATATGGAAGCGGTTATGTGGATTTTGAGATATCTCAAGGGATCTCCAGGACGAGGCATCTTCTTCCGAAGAAATGGTCATCTTCATGTTGAAGGGTATACAGATTCTGACTGGGCTGGAGATGTAAGTGACAGGAAATCCACATCTGGATACTTCACATTTGTTGGAGGTAATTTGGTTACATGGAGAAGTAAGAAACAAAAGGTAGTGGCTTTATCAAGTGCTGAAGCAGAATTCAGGGGGATTGCTAAAGGGTTACAAGAGTTACTATGGATAAAGAGAGTGCTTAAGGATCTTGGTCTCTATGACAACAAGGAAATGAAATTGTTTTGTGACAACAAGGCGGCAATTGCAATATCTCAAAATCCAGTGCAACATGACAGGACCAAGCATATTGAGGTTGATCGACACTTTATCCGACAAAACTTGGAAGAAAAAATCATTAGCATTCCTCATGTAAGAACAGAAGAGCAATTGGCAGACATACTGACAAAAGGAGTATCCAGCACTATCTTCCATGGAGCTATTGGCAAGTTGGGCATGCAAGATATCTACCTGCCAACTTGAGGGGGAGTGTGGAGAAGACTAAGTGTTTGGCTCGGTCCGAGTTGGGCCAAACTCGGACCGAGTTGAACCACATCCCTTTGGCTCGGTCCGAGTTGGCCAGAACTCGGTCCGAGTTGGACCGTCTGACTTTCATTTTTATGATTTATGCATATATGGAAATGTAATAAAAAGAAATATTAGCCTACCTATTATAAAGGAGGCGCCTCCCTTTTCCTTTCTGACCTATCTTCTTCCCCAATTCTCTCTTGTACTCCATTATTATTGAAAAGAAATAAAAAAGTGATGGTGTGTGTGCGTGTGGATGTAGGTACGATTTCGTACTGAACCACGTTAAATCTTCGTGTTCTTTGCTGTGATTGCTTTTGTTTACATTCTTCTCCATATAAATTAATATGCAACCAATTGGATATATGAATATTTGCCCACGAATGCAGATCTCTGATGTCAATTTTGCTTGGTTGATGAAGGAACAATGTATAAGTTGAAACTTTCAGACACATTCACTATCTATTTAATTTTCATTTAAATGTTAAAAAAAAATTCTGAATACACAAGCATACATTATATTGAATATATATCTAAGTACGCATTCATCAATAGTCAATTATTATTATACAGTAACCAAACGCGTATTTTAGCGTTGACTGAAACAATAAAAATTGATATCCGAACTAAGTTCATATTTTTTATAATAAGTGTATGTGCTGCAGTCGCCAAATATGTCTTATATCTTAGTTATGCCTTTTCAAAAAATATATATATATATATATCTTATGTCTTATTATGCAATACATAAGTTTATTTTTTTAATATATATAGGAGATCCGACAAATAAATTCTAAAAGTTTAAATTAATTATATATGGACAATTAATGGTCGGAACAAGATAATATTGTGACAAATGTCAACAATTTTGCCTAAAAGATGAAGCAGCCAATTATGCAATAAAATATGTATTATGAGATGTGTCAATAAAGGCAAATACGAATATAATATACGAGGCAAAAAAAAAATAAAATAAAGGGTGGATATAAGTTTTTGTTGACAAAAACTTTTATTAAATCAAATTATTCTTTTCCTTTTTTTGTTTCATGAAATTGAAGGGAAATAATTAACGAAATTAAATCATCGCTGCAAAAAAAAAATCATAATATGCTAACTACTATGTTCCCTTTGTGTTTTTTACTTTTGACTATGTTTTGAACTTTTCCCGAGAAATGTCGTTTTGTAGAAATATTTTATTCATTTGGGTTCGGCAGCTTCGGCTCTACCAAGTGCCTACTTCGACAAAACCCGCTAAGCAGTCCCAATCTAACGCTTCAATCACAAATCAGACGGTTCAAAAATACTACCTTTTTTGAGTCGGTGCATTTAACAATAATACGAGTTAAACTTAATTATGCCTCACAAAACCATAAAAAATTTTCTGTACCAACTACTAACGGTGTGGAGCCAATCAGCCAACCCATAATTTCTTCCCATTATTTGAAACAAGGACACTTGGCATTACACAAAATATGTTTGAATTTAAAATGTGTACACAGCTTGGTGCCTAGCTTTAGTACACTGCACAGCGCTCGTGTTCCCTTGACCTAACCATGATTAATTTGTCGTGATGCATGTTTTAAATAAATCACTGTGTTTAGACTAATCATGCATGATTTTGCATCCCGACAGATCAACGTTGATTTGATTTTGGTGTTCTTATGTAACCTCACACGTGCAACACCTTCTCGGAAACTAGGGTGGTCTTTTGCGAGCAGTTTTGCATTTCTTTCTTCTTTTCCTTTATGTGAATAATTTTGCACGAGTTGTTTCAAAGATCTTTTATGGCATAACTAAAAGTGCTTTTTACTGGGGCACACTTTGGTGGGTCAACTTTCATTGTCAACAGTAAGGGGACTATTCTTAATTTGACATTGTTTCAACTTTTTTTTTTTGGTACAAAGGAATATAAAATTTCTGAAAAATAAAAAAGACATAATTATAAAGTATAAACTTGTGTGCATAAAGAGAAAGTTTTATTTATATCATTAAAGAATTTTTTTAATTCAATGAAAGTTTAATTTGAAATTATTTATTTGAAAAATATTCAGAAAAAAAATGAGTTCTGGAAAGCATGTGTCGGCAACCTCGTACCCAAATAAGAAAAAAGTAGGGTTGATGGGCTTGAAGTGTTTTCAGTTTTCTTTTTGTTTTACGACGCATGTCAACAAATTCTATCTATGAATGATATGGCAACTCTAAATTCAAATTTTGTTTAGAAAAAAATGAAATAATTATTTTTAATTACGTCACCTCTACGAATTGAAACTACTCTTTACGACCTTTTTCTTAAAATTGGATCTGATATATTTTTTAATTAACTCTTACAAATTTGAAGCCTTCAATTTTGACAATATGTCATGTTAATTCAGCCATCACAATCAACAATTGGGTTCAGAGTACTGTTTCAAATCTTTGCCTAATTAATTACGTGGAAAAGGACTAAACCATTCCATCAAATCTTTGCTCCTGTAGCGTTATAATTTTAGATATCTTGTTAGTGTACTGTAGGATATATGAGGAGTTTCACAAACAAATTTAAAAAAAGTTTTATTAATTGCTCGCACGTCTTACTAATTGTGCGTGTTATTTTTTCCGAAAGCAATAGAAAGGTGTCCGAGCTAAAAAAAACGAGAGGTCAAGGTTTTCGAATTAAACAAAAATGTTTGAATTAATAGATTGATTATATATAATTAAATTCAATTCGCATACAATCAGCCTATTGAACTTGTTTTCATATGTCAAGTATATACATATTGCATCAGGGATTGTCACACTGATAGCACTAATGCCGGAATTTAGTATCAAAGAAACTATTTTTCTTTTTGGTCATGTAATTTCATCTCCAAATTGTCCGTAATTAGCGATGTGCCGTCGCATGTATGATTTTATTTTTAAAAAAATTGCTAAAGAGGACAATTTTTGTAAAAAATTCAGACCCTCTGTGCACCTACCAAAATGTCTTGCATTAATTGAGAAGAGATAATGGGAGGGTACTGTGTACATGTCCCCATCTTTAATTTCCACGAGTTGCACATAAATCATAAATTATAATATAAATATGACTATAAATATAAATAATAATATAAATGTGACTATATGTACATTTACAAACTATTTAGTTACACCATATTATCTACGTCATCCTTTTTATTCTACTTTTTCTTCCCTTAATTTGTTCTGATCGGACTATTTACGTGTCCTTATGATACATGTATTCTCTCCTCATTTACAGGATAAAAATGAATTTCGATGAGTTTAAGGTGAAAAGAAGTAGGAACAGTTTTGCCATCCAAACTATCACTAAATATAAATTATAAAGTGAACATATAACCAATCAAAGTGAACATTTACAAATAAATAAGTGTTATCACTTATTCCGAATTTACATGCATATTCAACTTATTTTCATTGAACTTATTTGTTTATATGTGTTCACTTTGATCATTATATATGTTCATCTTGTCTATTTTATTTGTTCACTTTGTGTTTAGCGATTGCAAGAATGACAAAAACTACAGATGACAGTCAGTGGCGAAGACAGAGGGGAACCGGCAAGGACTAGGCCCCCCTAATAATTAGAAAATGGGCAATCATATGTTAATTTATTAAGATAAATTTATATAGTTAAGTTTCATGGACCTCCTCTAGGCTCAAAATATTATGCACAATGCTACTTCGGTTAAGAAAAATTAATGATTGCATGTATTATTTTAGGTAATTAATACTTAAACTTGTAATTTTCTTGGTTTTGAATTTTATTTAGTCAGATTTTGGCCCCCGCCATTCTTCAATCCTGACTTCGCCACTGATAGGCCTGGCAAACGTGATAAACGACCACGATATTAGTCATTTCCGTTTCCGTGCCGTTTGATGGAACGATATATTTTATTTTACGTTTATCGTATTGTTTATCAAACGATCAAGATTTCCATCTCGTTGTTGTATCGTTTAGAAATACGACTCAAACGGCAAAACGTTAAAAAAACGTTGAACCTAATGAAATTTCAGATTTTGAAAATTTTGAATATATAACCTTAGAAAATTCCAAAAAATAAGCAAAAAAATACCAAAAAAAAAACACATGTTGCAAAGTTAAAAAATTCAAATAGAACAAGCAATTGTTTCACATCAATCTTTCATAGAAAATAAATTTTACAACATGCCATATTTCAAAATCCTAACTTACAAGTTACTACATACTAACTTCAACATCAAATCGTAACATACAACAAAATCCAACAAAACTCAGATATTCTTTTGCTTATGATGACAACCCCTCAAGCTCAACCCAGACCTCAACCTAACTTCTCAGACTCGTACCAATCTCAGCCAATGGCTTAAAAATCATGCTTTTTAACATCATTGAAGCTCACTGATTGAGGTCCAAGGAGCCAAAGAGAAAATACTGGTACAAGTACCAGCACTCCAGGCTTCATCATAACCAAAAGAATATTGAGCTTTGAGCAACTACAAGCCACATTACAGACACAAGTCACAACTCACAACTACAAGCCAGCAAGACATGAAGGCAAATGAAGTGACTTACAAAAAGGCATGTTGACACCACTGCACAAGTGCTCTAAGTACAACTAGCAGCAGTAACACATATAGTGTCACCATCAAGTGCTTCATCACTTGACCACATAACATCACCAAAGTTTCCACCTTGTTCTGAAATTAATTGAAGACAGTAATTGTTAGATATCATTATTCACTAGCTTACAAAAATATATATTGAAGTTAAACAATTAACACAACTTAGTACCTGTCACTGAAGCCCTAAGCCAATCTTGTGCACATATGAGAGCTTGAAGACTCTCATCACTTAGAGAGCTTCTGACAGGGCTCAATGTTCTACCAGCACAGCTAAATGTAGACTCTGAAGCTACTGTTGAAATTGGCACAACAAGGATGTCTCTTGCCATCTTGGCCATTATAGGGTACTTGGGCACTTTTAATTTCCACCATGCAAGAATATCAAAGTCATCATCCATGCTAGCTAGGTCAAGTGGTTCAGTTAGGTATTCTTCTAGCTCTGACTTTATAGGTTCAGAGGTCTTCCTCACATTCAAGAAGTCCTTCAAACCAGCTTTGGTGTTGCTCCCAGAGCTTGATGCACCAGAACTATAACATGAAAACAAATAATTGTATTACTATTTGAATTGAGTGAAAGAAAAGAAAATGTATTATGTTGTGCATATTACCTTGAATGAGTAGATGATGTGGCAGAGTGTGATTGAGATGTAGGGTTTGATTCAGAGTATTGCTTGAACAATGCATTCAAGACTTGTTTTAGGCTGTCAGTGAATGTTGCAGCATGACCAGAAGGATACAACTCACCAAAGTAATACTCAACTACTGCCATCTTGCATCTAGGATCCAATGTGCATCCAATAGCCAACAAAATATTTCCAGTATTCCAATATTTCTCCCACTTGGTCAACATTTTCTTTCCCATTTGAACAACAAAGACATTTGCATGATTACACATTTTTTGAATGTTCAGATATACCTCACAGAACTCAGGAAAAAATAGATTAAGTGTTGGATATTTTGTTCCACTGAGTTTGTTTGTGGCTTCATAAAAAATCCTGAGATGCTCAACAAGTATTGCAACATTATTCCATTCAACATCATTGGGGCAGTAGGTAAAATTTGGATCAAGAGCAGCATACCTAATGATTGCACCTTTAAGTTCTAAGGCCAACTCAAGCATTAGAAAGGTGGAATTCCACCTTGTTGGCACATCCCATGCAGGCTTCTTCTTTGGTGCTTTAGCCTGTTATAAAATAAAAAATTAGTACACATGTACAATTAAAATATTATATTGGCATATTAATAAAATTGAATTAATAAGAAATTAGTACACATGACCTGAGTTATTGCCAAGTTGAACTTCTCCATCCTAGACTGTGAGTTTCTAATATATTTCACTGTCTCTCTCACATTTTCAATCTCATTATTCAAGACACCTATACCATCTTGCACTATGAGATTAAGGACATGGCATCCACACCTCTGATGAAAAATATTCCCACCTACTGGTAGTTCCTTTTGAAAGGAACTTATGTTCAACAACTCCTTAACGCAAGCATCATTTGATGTAGCATTGTCAAGCACTAGACAGAATACCCTTTTATCTAAGTTCCAAAGCACAAACTTCTCATAAATGGCATTACAAATGTTTTTACCAGTGTGTGGAGAGGGCAAACTGGTGAAATTGATAATTCTTTTTCTCATTTTCCACTGGTCATCAATGAAGTGACAAGTGAGAGACATGAAGCCCCTGTCTTTACCTTTGCAAGTCCATAAGTCAGATGTAAAGCTGAACTTACAATCTAATTTTCCAAGAAGATCGTACAAAAGTTGTCTCTCCTCCTCATAAAGGCCAATGCAATCAGCCTTTAATGTATTTCTTGAGGGAATTATGAAAGAAGGTTGCAGGTCTTTTAGAAATACCCTCAAGAAATAATGATTAACACAATTAAATGGGTACTCATGAGCTACAACCATTCTAGCAAGACCCTTCCTACTTCTTGCTTGATTAAATGCCCACAAGACGGGCCCATCTACTACAACTACAAGAAAATGAATACTAACAATTAACTAACTACTAAATTGTAACAATTTAGTAATAATTAACTGGGTGCATACTAACAATCAACTTCAAGTTCACTGGGTGCATAACTAACTACTAATAAGTAATAATCAAAGGTAATGCAACTATAATTAGGAAATATGATCTGAACTAAAATAAGAAAAGAAAGCACAAGCATACCTTGTTCTTTTCCAGCTTGCAACATGTATTGCATTGCATCTGGTTTGAACCTTTTTTCTCTTGGTACCTTCTTACAACTTTTTTTAATATGCACCCTCAGTCCACTAGTTCCCCTTTGGTTTCCTTGAATTATGACATACCCACAGTAGATGCAAGTAGCAGTATAGCTACCATCCTCAGCTGGCTCTCCTTCTGTGAAGTGTTCCCACCATGGAGATGTCTTCTTTTTCAATCTCTTTCTAGCAGGGGCATTTGGTGCTGGTGCATCTCCAGCAGCAGCTGCAACAGTAGGTTCATTCGATGCACCACCAGCTTCAGCTTGTATTCTTTCAATTTCCTCTTGTGTTTCCCCATGTAATCCTGGTCCCATGCTAATTTCCATTTAAAAATAAAAAAGTAACTCAGTGAACAACTAAACAAGCAATTAAAATTTCAAACAAGCAAATTTCACATAAATATAAAAAAAGAAGATAGAAAGGAAATAAAACTAACTCATCGTCAGACAACAAATTTGGCTCAGAGATTTGATTTTCCTCGTCTGAACCATGCACCATTGCTTCTTGGAATCAACAAAGACTGAGAGCAACAGAGAAAAAATTAAAAAAAAAGCTCACTGCTCGCAATAGGAAAAACTGAATAACTAAAAAAAGAACGAACAATACCTTAGTTATCTGATTCTCTTCTTCTTTATCTTCCTCTGTCTATGTCTGTTTTTAAATTTCTCTTTTCTTTCTCTATTCCTTTCTCTCTATGTGACATAAGAATATATAGCCTAGTACGAGTAGAGAAAGTGGTAGCACTCATGATTTGGATCAGTGAACAGTACTAATCGACAATCAACTCACTGGTCTCACAGAATTCCAAATGAGCGAGATGACAGCACCTTTCTCGGCCTTGTGAGCCTAATCTACATCTCAACAAGTACAAGGAGGATCTGGAAACACCAGAGAAAATCGTCGATTGCAGTTCCCAAATCACCAAATCAAGCTACAAGCCTACAATGTACAGAGATCAAGGCCAAGGAATGATTCTCTTCTTGGAAGGGAACAAAAGAGAGATAGAGGACAGAAGGAAGATGCAGCGCCGCGCGTGAAAGAGGAAGAGGAAAAGAGCACAGAGAGTCAGAGAGCGGCGCGCGTGAGAATGAGAGAGAAAGGTAGGGTTTCAATCATATAATAACCCTCGACTCCTTCGCCCCTCTCTCTGCTATTCAAAAAATTCTACCTTCGTAGAATATAAAACGGCATAACGAAATATACGGAAACGGTATCGTATGATTCCGTTTCCGTGCCATTTTTTATAACGATACTTATATATATATCGTCAACGTTTCGTTTTTTAAACGAAATGAACATTTGGTGCCACATTTCGTTTTCATCCCAAAAAACGAAACGGCATCACGTTTTTTTGGGCCGTTTTGCCAGGCCTAGCCACTGATGACAGTAATTAATTTTCGAAAAGAAGTTATTTAAAGAGGTATAACTCATTTGCAAATATTTCAACCCAATCTATTGTATTATTCTCCATGGTATTGGTACTCGATGTTTAAAAATATTTAATTATTTGTAGCAAAAAAAAATATATTTCTTTATGTATTGATCGATCATCTTCTGTTACCACAGTTTTCTATCATGAACATTTATGCATGCTTGATCTTATTTTTATATTTTTCATAACATTATTTGCTCCGTCGAACTGTCGAAGTCATGTACACTGGGGTAAAATGTATATGCAATATGAAAAGAATGCCTAGAAGTTCATCTCTATTACGTTCATCCACTTATAGTTCATAAAAAGTATATATTTGCTAAAGTGAAATATTTGATTATTAAAAATTAATTAAATTGCATTATCTATATAAAATATATAAAAAACTATTAGTTCACAATAAAATATAATAATTTTCATATTAACTATTTAGCTAATTATTATAAATAAATGAACAGATATATATATTTTTGGGTTAGTCATCTGCTAACGTTTTCCTTCCATCCGTGTAAAAAACATTCAGGAATTACGCCCAGATGCCCAGATCTGAACGCTTTTTTGACTGCCAGAGACATTGAATAGGAGGCACTGCGATCCATTCCGCAAGTACTTGATATGCATCGTGCGCACTGTGCCCCACTATTTTGTCGTACATGCAAGTACCTTTGTCGGCGCTATGTCATGTAATTAAACTTTTTTTTTTAACAAACTGATCATGTAAAGATGCTAATGCTAATGGGGCTAATTAAATAGCTAGAGTGTCCTTTTATTTTTGAGAAAACTAGCTAGACTGTTGTGTTGTGGCACTACTGATCGGGTGCAAATCTAGTCAAAATAATTTTGTTTTATCTGATTTAATCTATCGTAGTAAAGCTAAGGGTCGAATCACATGGACGGTTCAATTGATTCTTACTTAAATTATCTTATTTAATTAAACTTAGGGTATAAGAACAATCTATAGTGCTAGAAACAATTCTAAGAAATTTAAAATAAAATTCAGAAAGTAAATTACTGATTAAAATCTAAATCCTAAGGTTGACTTAACGATTAAGAAAAAAAACTAGGGGGTTCAGGTCAGGAACTTCACCTATGTTGCAGGTTCCAAACGGTCCGTCTGATCTCTCAGACGGTCCGTCTGAACCACGTGCTGAGGATTAACTAAAAGAATTTAAGCTATTTCATATGCAGATTTATGGCTTAATCCTAAATTCCAGATTCTAACCATCGTTCAGTTCTGGTCTTTAGTTCAAGTCAATTTATCAATTAAAATCTCCAAATTTGGTCATCACCAATACCTAAAGGCTTTAAAATCTATCTTTCATACAAAGGACATCTTATAACCATCGTTACAAGAAAGGTTCACCTATCGGTTACTTAATCCCGGTTTCATTCATCAATTATTTCCATCCTCAATTAAGCTATTCACAAATCAACTAAGGTATAGATTATTGCAATCAAATTAGACAGCGCCTTAATCTAATAGATCCTAATCAATTCTACCTAAGCAATTCATGAAATCACATGGCAATTAGAGATCGAAAGATAGAAATCATATGAAAATATCAAAAGCTCCAACTAATCAAATCCAAAAGCAACAACATAAGTTAGGTTCCCTATCCAAAAGCAACAACATAAGTTAGGTTCCCTACCATTGCCCCTAAAACACAACTTAGCCTAACATAGTATCAAACATCACAAATAAACAAGGTTTCTCCACAATCATAGAGTTAAAAGAAATATTACAACAAAAATCAATCTTCTCTCCTTCTGTTTCTGCAACCTGGCGTCTTCAAACGGACCGTCTGATCTCTCAGACGGGTCGTTTGTCTCTGATTTCTGCTAGGGTTTTGAAGCTTTTTATCTCTAATCGAACACACCCTTTTTTCTGGCTTCAGATCCCCTTTTATAACTTCAAATCCTCTCTAAGGTCCGTGGAAAATCGTCTGGAATCGTGCCAAAGTGGAGAGAGTCGAAAATAGAGTCAGTTTCTTCCAAAATAGGACATGCCCGGAATATGTCGGTTCTGGACAGTCAAACGGACCGTCTGGGGATCTAGACGGGTCATCTGACGGCAGTCTGGGCTGGGCTGAAATGTTGACTGGGCCTATCTCGAATTCTCTCATCAAAAGTCGCCAAAAGTCATTAGAAACAGTAGAAATCATCGCGGAGAACCTGTAAATACACTGAGCAATAGCAGTACCTAGCTTCTTTATCTAAAATCAACGATTTTATCATCAAAATATGCAATATTAAACCAAATAATAGACCTAATTAAGGTTGAAACATATACATGAAATCCGCTGATCAACTACCGTGCCGAAACGTGTTAGATTAAAAATGTATGTTGAATTTTGTTTTTATCAAATTTAAAATTCAAACAAATCACTAAAAATGATATAAAAAATTTAAGTATCAGGTTTAGAAAAGATATAATTAACAAAAAGATTATATGACATAATTTTTTTGTAGAAATGTCACTGTAGCATTGAAGAGGAAAACCCAAGCTCGGAAACAGAGAGTGAAAGTTGACTTTTACTGAATAGATTCTGGCTTCTAGGAAACTTATCCGGTAAATTAAGCGAATATTTTATTTTTTCCCTTCTTTTAAAATATATATATATATATATATTTTGTTTTTATCAAATTTAAAATTCAAACAAATCACTAAAAATGATATAAAAAATTTAAGTATCAGGTTTAGAAAAGATATAATTAACAAAAAGATTATATGACATAATTTTTTTGTAGAAATGTCACTGTAGCATTGAAGAGGAAAACCCAAGCTCGGAAACAGAGAGTGAAAGTTGACTTTTACTGAATAGATTCTGGCTTCTAGGAAACTTATCCGGTAAATTAAGCGAATATTTTATTTTTTCCCTTCTTTAAAAAATATATATATATATATATATATATATATATATATATATATATATATATATAGGATGGCTAATGTGCCATAGATGGCACAGAGGGTCCCGTGCTATAGAGTCGTTTTTCGAAATCCAAAATTCAAATGCTCAATTTGAACCATCCAAGTTATTCACCAAATTAAAATATCCTTGGAGACCGAATTTTGCATTTTTTCGAATTTTTTTGCTATTTATTATGATATTTTTAAAAAACGTTATAATTGGAGTATTTCAGACCCTCCAATTTGAACATATCAAAATAAATACTAAAAAAATTCAAAAAAATGTAAAATTTGGTTTCCAATGGTATTTCAATATGCTGATCAATTTGAACGGTTTGGATTGACCGATTAAATTTCGGATCTTCAAAAAATGACTTAAAAAAGACATCTATGGCATTGCCATCTATGACACTTTATCCCACCTCTCTCTCTCTCTCTATATATATATGAACGTGAAAGCCCGTAGGCAATAAAAGATCAATATTCTACTAAATCCATATGGAGAAATGGTGCATCCGTACACCTATGTAGGTTTGTACGCACCGACATGATTTTAAGTGCATAAAATAAATTATCTAAAATTTACTAGTCCCAACGGTTTCAGGAGAGTTGACTTTAACATAATAAAGTGTAATATTTTTAGTCTTATATAAGTAATCAATCAATATATTTAATTTCCGTTTGTGAAATTTAAATTCACATATGAGTGATTTGCAGATCTAAAAATATCATTTTATTCACGACAAAAATTTCCAATCAAGTCAATTCAAAAGTTTCATTTAAGATGCATTTCATTGATTATTAAAATGAATGGGATTTTTTTAATACAAATTATTTTGAAAATAGTCAATTTAAAGGAAAAAGACTCGTAAAAGTGCCTCTTAGAAACTTCTTATGTGATAAAAAAGACTCATAAAATGTTCCTAATATGCGTTTAGAAACTTATTTAAAGGAAATAGTTAATTTTGAAAAATATGCTAAAATTTTCGGGACCTCTAGTGTTTCCTAATTAAAGCATCCAAATCATGAAAGCAATATCAGTCCAAGTTATTGATCTTACATCAGCTGATGTAACAACAAAATAGTTGGGAATAATAAAGTCCGATTTGTACTCTTTCCTTAATTCAAAGGTTACGCGGAAAATGACTTGCACAAAAAATGGTGTTAACGGCAGCACCAAAAACGTCCCTACAAAATCACAACTCTTTATTACATAAAAGTAAAATATAAACTCTGTTCATAAAATTTCTAATATATCAATAAAAAAACAAAATATTATATCAGAAGAAGCATAGTACAATATTGTACCCAAAAATATGTCGTTCCGAATTGTTGCAACTATAAAAATTCACTATTTTACAGTATTACTATATAAATGCTTTACATTTTTTGTTTCATTATCAGTACTTTATGGTACAGAGAAAGATGTCCCAATAATGAAAGCTAGGCAGCGACATAGGAGCCGACACATAAGAAAGAGAGAGAGAGAGAGCAATTAATTTGGCGCGCGAGATAGATCAGCAAGAGCAGCTCTAAATGAATGATGACATGTATGTATCACTCGCTCACAAGAGAACTATGGTGACTTGGTGAGTGATCCGGACAGACAGTATTACAGTAATGCTAAATGCTTGAGCCAGCTTGGTCTAGCTGGAACTGACAAGATATATGAAGAAGATATAGATATTGATATAAGATCTGCATGTGTCCTTAGACTTCATTGTATGAGCTGGATAGTTGGATGATCCCCTTCTCCGTACCACCGTGCCGACGCTTGTACCTTCATGTAATCCTTTATGTGAATTTAATACCGGGTTTGGATAGTAAATGCAGAGATATGCCTTCTAACTAAAGATACTTTGGGATAGTATGTGCGGAATTGTTGTAGTTTATGTTAGAAGGAAAGGACTTCATAGTAATTAATGTTTCTTTCAAAACTTTTGTCATATTATAATTAAATTATATTTTGACTTATCGTTTATGAACAGTTGCTGATAAAATATTTATGAAATTGACAGAAAAGATCAAAACTCAGATAACGAAGCAAACATTGATCATATTAATGCATGCATAGTCATCATTTATTGGACACAGAAAGTAGTATGATATGAGTACTACTGGACAAATAAAACCTTAATTTATTAGGGGCACGTCATGACGTATTTACTTGTAGACTGTCGTTTTTATTTTGATGTTTTTGCATGCTTAATATTTTTTTATTTTATAATTTTTTTTGGACAACTATGAGCAAGATCGCAATATGTCATCTTAGAAAAAATACAGGAAAAAATATGCAAATTAACAACCTCAATCATACTGATTAGAGCTCACATCTCTTTCCTTCCTTGTATAATTTGTTTCCTTTTAATTAAGGATAACGCTCTCATGCGTGTTGATATCTTAATCAAGTGATTGTGACGACAAAGCGACGTACGGAATCCTTTTAGAAAAAAAAAAGTTAGCATTTATGTTTGTTTATTGTGCTGTCACAACTATACAGTTTAATTGAGCCAATTCTAATCATCCAAAGAGAGTCTTATTCTAGGATAATGTCAACCACTATAACAACATTTATGTTTGATATTATTGTTTTTTTTTTCAAACTTCTTATCTTAGCAACAGTTTCTGATAAAATATTTATGAAATTGACAGAAAAGATCAAAACTCAGATAACGAAGCAGCATTGATCATATTAATGCATGCATAGTCATCATTTATTGGACACAAAGTAGTATGATATATATGACTGGACAAATAAAACCTTAATTTATTTGGGGCACGTCATGACATATTTACTTGTAGACTGTCGTTTTTATTTAGATGTTTTTGCATGCTTAATTTTTTTTTTTTTTATAATTTTTTTTGGACAACTATGAGCAAGATTCCAATATGTCATATTAGAAAGAATACAGGAAAAAAATATTGCAAATTAACAACCTCAATCATACTGATTAGAGCTCACATCTCTTTCCTTCCTTGCATAATTTCTTTCCTTTTAATTAAGGAGATAACGCTCTCATGCGTGTTGATATCTTAATCAAGTGATTGTGACTTTCTTAAGGACGACAAAACGACGTACGGAATCCTTTTAGAAAAAAAAAAGTTAGCATTTATGTTTGTTTATTGTGCTGTCACAACTATACAGTTTAATTGAGCCAATTCTAATCATCCAAAGAGAGTCTTATTCTAGGATAATGTCAACCACTATAACAACATTTTCGTGGAACTTTTCATACGAGAAATTACGTATCTTTGTTGTTATTATTATTATTATTATTATTATTATTATTATTATTATTATTATTATTATTATTATTTTCAAGCTTCTTATCTTAGTAAAAGTCAATATAGAAAAAACACGAATTCCACGTAAAAAACATGAATATTCAAATGTTGGGTTAAATTTTTATTTTGATGTCATCCGCCAAATTTAAAGCAATACACGCATGTTCATGAAACAATATATAATAATTTGCTATTATATTTGTGATTTGTAGTTAATTTATTTTAAAGATTTTGAAAGTTCGAGAAATAAAAGTCATTAGGCATTTGAACGATACTAAAGGGAGTCCAGCCAGATATAAAAAACCCTTAGAATTTTTAGACAACGAAGTCTAATTAAGAAATCATAAAATTATTTTTCATAAAACTTCGCTTCAGGAAAGTATTTATGAAACTTCGCTTAAATTTTTAATCACGTGTGGCTGAATATGGCACGTGGGCAATTTTCTGATAACTCTGATGACAGAGACCAGCTTTACACAGTTAAATAGAGTTGTTGTTTTTACTCAGATGTAAATTTATTGAACTGGTCGGGTCAAATAAAATTGTGTAGTTTGTAACAAACAGAGATAGACATGTCAGATTTACATAGAAATTAAGAAAATAAGCAAACCAATTTAAAACTAATTTGGCAGAAGGTGGTGTCGGAGAACCATCCTAAATGGGCTCAATTGAAACATGTATCACAACAAAATCAAAATCATCAATTAGTTAGGTCAGGAGACAGCACTAGCTGGATCGGCTTAAAAAAAAATACAAAAGAAGAAGAAAAGAAACTAAAGCTTGCTGAAGTGCCACGCGTCCCATGGGAAAAAAGGTTTTGGAGTTATTGACTCGCTAATGATTCCGTATTAAGAGGTGCATGATAACTAGCTTAATGAGCAAGTGTTCTTATGTAACACAATCCATGTTTGTCCTCGGTTTACGAACTGTTTTTTTTTTTTTGTAATTTTTCTCATATCAGATGATATATATTTAAAAAATATATAACTAACGAAAATAACAAAATTATAATATTTTATGAAATTGGAGTATGCAGTACTTCCTTAATTCCTAAGCAATCCAAATGGAGCCAAGAGTAATTTAATTCTAATAGAATAATAGAGAAAGGTCAGTCATTTTTTTTATTCCTTTGATACATTTTATTTCTAAAAATTTAATAACTTAAAGTTAATCTCAAATATAAAATTAAATATTAGATGTTATTTAATATTGTTATATGTACACGTAAAATTTGGAAATTTCAAGTTTATTTTGATTGGTATTAAGAATTTGTGAAAACACACTTATCTAATAGCATACACGAGTAAAACATTAATTACTTCTTGGGTCAGATGATTTCTAAAAATCAATTTGAGTTTCTGGAAATACACGAGTAAAACTATTTTGACTTTTCAAAAAAAAAAAAAAGTAAAACTATTTTGAGTTTCTGGACATCTGGATTGCTCACGTCAGATGATTTCGTTTTACCTGCTTTATATCATTTCAGATTGAACAATATAACAAAACATTAATAATCCGTGTGAAGATAATTACAAAGGGGGCGTTTGTTTGTGTAGTAAGGAGTTGCATAACTTAAGGATGCCTAAATGTTTATGTAGTGTTATGTAATAGATATTTGGTTGTGTAGTAAGAATGACTAACTTAATGCATGCATATATTCATGTCAAAAGACTAAAATGCCCTTAAATTTGAATTAGTAGTATGTATTATATGTTGTGACCTAATTATTGTTAATTATTAATTTTATAAAAATTAATTATTAATGATGATAATAAACCATTTTTACTATTATGAAATATTTATAATTTACTTTTAATTAAATATTATAAATATTATTATTTATTTTTATAATAAAAATTATTATTGATTAATTATCTTCAATTATTTATTATTCTTAAATCATTATTATTAATAATTAATTGTATTTGTTAAATATTATTAATTATAATAATTAATCTTTGTTATTTATTATGATTTTTTAATAATTATTGTTACTTATTAAGTATTATTATTTGTTAATTAATATTAATTATTTTTTATTATTATAAAAATTAATTATTAATGATAATAAGAAATCATTTTATTATTATGAAATATTATTAATTATTTTTAATTAAATATTATAAATATTATTAATTATTTAATAATAAATCAATATTGTTTATTAATTATTATTATTACTTGTTATATATATTAATTATAATAATTAATATTTATTACTAATTATGATTTTTAATAGTTATTGTTACTTATTAATATTATTATTTATTAATTATTATAGATTATTAAATATTATTATTAATTATTTCTAAAGGGTATTGTTGGAAAAAAATTAAAGGAGACCGGTGCATAACTTATGCAACCTATTTAGGTTGCATAACTTATGTACCCTTAAGGCATCTTATGTAAGAGGTGTTTGATAACTTAAGAATACATAACTTAAGTTATGCATCTTTTAAGTCACAAACAAGCGCCCCCAAAGGCATTGGCGAACGTACTACTATTTTTGCAATAAATATAACAATAAATTTAGTATCGTTATTGTAATGATATGTCGACATAGTTTGCTCAGGACACAATTTGGAATATTTTGTATAATTGAATTGAGCAACACTTTTTAATGTAGAATGACTTTATTTCTGCTCTTAAATGACCACACGGTAGACTTCTTATTAACTCCAAAAGTTGATGATACGTTTTCAATACACATGAAAAGGACTTGAAAATAACATGCTTAAAAAGTTGGAACCATATATAATATAATTTTGTTTTATTTGTATACATACTATATTTTCTCTAAAGGCTATTGCTTGTGAAGTTGTGATGCAAAGTTGCAATGCGTTCGAATGGACCTACTACGGGAATCACATCCTCTGCCCCATTTATGGTTGGTAGAGGGTCAACGTTTGATCTAATCTCAATGGTTAAGGGAGCCCCGTGCATGTAACCTAAATTGATAGGTCCGAAAAATTTTAACCGTCGAGATTAGATCTAACGGCTCGGATCAAACGTTGGCCCTCTACCAACCTCAAAAAGTTGGTACAGGATACGCTCCCCTACTACGGCCCACTTGATTTGGTTTTACCATTTGCTTTTACACAAACCGCCCAGATTATGAATAAGGGTACATGCCTTCAAAAAAATATATATTAATAAGGGAAGTGGCGAAGCCAGGATTCCGTGTCAGCAGAGTTCATAAATTTTTTTTTGCTGAAAATATACATATGATGTAACGTCTAATATAGACATAGTATAATAATAATTCTTAAATAAATAACTCTAAAATAATGTTAGATAAAAAGTCATGAGAAATCAAATATATATTATAATAACAATAGAAAATTTAAAATAACAAATTTAATAAAAGATAATAATCCAAAATTCAAGACAAAAAAAGTACAACAATTTCCTATGAATTTTTTTTTTCATAATTTTGCATAATAAACTCTTTAAAAATCTCATTGAGCACTTATTTTTCTAATTTGTTGTGATAGTTTTTATATAATATCTGAGTTGTATTTTTTTATCCATTGTGGTAGCTTTTATTTATAATGTCTTAAAGTTCATAAAATATTATATAGATGAATCACGTAATGCGCGAGATTCATGCTAGTATGTATATGCTACAAATAACTTATCATCCAAATATTTCATTCTATTCTAAGTTTTATCTTAATGGGTGCGTTTGGATAGGTGTGGGAAAAAGGGAAGAAGGGAAGAAATGGAAAGAAGTATTGGGAAGTGTGTAACTTTGTGAAGAGTTTGGATTATTTATAATTTTTTTTTTCTTCTTCCTTCTTCTTCTTCTTTCTTCCAACGATCCAAACGCCCCCAATAAGATGCATTGGGTAGGAGGGAAGAAAGACGATTAGCTAGGAACAAATGTTACCTAGGTCCCTATGAGATTTTTTTAAGTGTTGTTATGCAATTTAAATCAAACACGACATGTCCAGCTGGGTCCTTCAAATTTTTGAGATGGGTCCCTAACTTCTTGTGGATTTTTTTTAATTAAAAATAAATGTAATATCAAATAATTTTTTTTTTAGTGGGTCCATGGACCCACCTTATTACATGTAGCTTCGCCCCTGAATAAGGGTACATAGAATATAAAATAATATTGTTAACCTCAATTAGAGTTGCGTACTACACAAGTAATAAGTTATAAACATGAATCGGTCGATCCCAACATTATTCTTGCTGATTAAAACGATTTATGCACTTATGCACTCGTAGAATGCAATTATTTTAATTTTCCTACCCTACAATTTTAAAAATAATACAAACACCTCACATCTTAAAAATTTAACGATATTGTGCTTGGTTTGTATGCTTTCCATAGTTTTTAACTAAATATGTGCATTCACGGTATCAGGGATAAAAAAAAATATGAAAAAAAAAGAGGTATCAGCCGACTCCATTCGTGTTGGACTATCTTAAAGCAATGTAACCTGTTTTTCATCAAGTTTTTAATTATATCTAGTAGAGAACAAAATTTTAGTTTGCTTGTCGTTAAGCATTCATCCTTGTTGTTAAATTATGTAAAGGAGGACCAAAAGGTACCAGCCAAATCAATTGCGTGTTTTAGAGAGTTCAATAAATTGTCAGGATTTGAGAATAAAGGTAAAATTTCTTGTATTATCTACTACCCTCAAAAACGTGTATGATAGATGCCTTTTTGAAGAAAAAATAAATAAACTTTTTCAGAAAAATTGTCTGCAGGCTGTTAAACTTGAACTAATCAAGGCAAAATTTGAAGTCATTCTCTTTCTACAATTTGATTCTATCTCCTGCACAAAGGGGGGAGAAATTTACTTTCAAGGTCCCTTACTGGTATGCTACTCCAATAATGGTATGAAATCAAACATTTGTTGGTTCTTTAATATTGTGTTTAAGAACCAGATGGTATTTTACTACCCATGATTTGTACTGTCTTCTGAATTTTAGGGCATTTCCCCAAATTACCCCTTATTGAGGTAGCCACTGAATAATGAAAACACCTCACAAAAACAGATTTTTTACGTGGCTCTTAAATGTAATGACAGGATTCTTAATAGGCACAATTTGCTGACACATGATGTTGGAATGGTTACCTGTTGTGCTACGCTGATAAATATTGCTCGTAGAAAGTTTTTTTTTTTTTAACTGTAATTAGTGCTATTTGTTGGTGGCTGATACGTAATGATATTATTTTTAATAAATTAACCCCCAAAATCAGGTAGTACCTCACTAATACAAATCTGCGAATTAATTGACTATTTGACAGGGAATATGGTAAGGAAAGTCAAGTAATCAAGTTGGTTCTTAACAAATGGCTGCCAACAAACTGGGAAGTGATTCTGCTGCAAGAGTGACAGCCAACACTGCACCTTACTGATGGCAATGAGATGGCAGCAGTGCAGCAAGAAGTTGCAGTGTACTGAGAGAGAACAAGGAAGCACATGCATGCAGCTAAAACACAGAAGACTTTGTTTATGAATTTTGCATTAGCTTCTGATGTCTTGATTTAGTATTCTGTAATAAAGAGTCATAAAAAGCAAATTGTGATACTAGGGATGTGTGATTTTCTATTTTTAGTTTTTGGTATTTTTATTTCAAAGATGCACTCAGGTTCAGGTCAGTGAGAACTAAGAACTGACTACTGAGATATAGAAGTCTGCAATAATTGTTACTTTGTTCCGTTTATAAATGAAACATGTGGCCTAACAGCTTAAAAAAAAAACTCTCTTCTGCAAAAACTTATATTCTGTTACTTCATTTTATTTAAAACTCTGAAATTAGAAAGTTGAATATGAATTGGGGTGTGACAGGTAATAAACCTAAATGCTGTTAAGTTATATTCTATCTGATAATATTCCAAACTTCAGATTGAGTCTTAGCTACACCCCAATCTACAAAGAGATGTTTGCACTTCCCTGCACAATCTACAAAGATTGCACAATCCAGCAATGCCTTCACCTCGACCCATTCCATCCTTTTCCAATCCAGGCTATATACCTCAATCTTTGTAACACGCCTCCGATCAGGATACATCATAGAGATGTTTGTACCATTGTTAAAAACGAAGAGTACAAGCAACAGTTGGCCACAAGCTGGGGCCCAAAATGCCACCTGTCAAAGTCGTGAGGTGCATGAATAGGCCTGAGTACCTTGGAGAAACGCACAGAAGGTGTTTGATCAGAGGAGAGATCAATTTCCAAAAGCCTGGCACGATCGTTAAGGCCAAAGAGGCGACCTTTGAAAGAAACAACGTGAACGATGAACGAGATGTCAGGCGAGTAGCGATGGCGTGTCCAGGTGGCGTCGGGAGAGGACACGTGGCAGGAGAGAAACGCGAATTTGGAGAAGAAAAGCAAAAAGCGGGAAGAAGGAGAAAAGGGAGGAGCAGTGAGGGTCGCGTAGTAGTAAGAAAAACGGTGGTAGTCAGAAGGTAGAGGAGGGAGGAGGATGTGGGACCCAGTGATGACGTCAGCGAGGAAAGGTTGGAGAGGAAGAGAAGATAAGGCAGGGAGGAAGAGGAGGTGGCCGTGGGAGGAAGAGAGGAAGCGAGCGCTGGAGGAGTGAGGAAGGAGGAGAGGGGAAGGGGAGAAAGCGAAAGGAGGGTTCATGGGGGTGAGGAGGTGGGAGGAAGGAGGAGAGAGGAGGAGAGGAGGGAGGGAAGGGAGGAGGGATGGGGAGAGGGCACGGAGGAGAGCGCGCCAGGAACGGCACACGGAGGCCAGGGAGTAGAGGTCGTGGAGAGAGGGGAGGAGGAGTCGAGCGATGATAGCGAGAATCAGGTCTGGCATTTCCGACCAGTCTCTCGTCGCCGAGGCCGACTGCGGTGTCGGTGACGTTGACATTGTTGTGTTTACTGTGATGGTGAATGGTATGGAGATGGAGACGGGAGGTGAGAGTGGTATATCGATGGTACGTGTGATTTGATGAGATCGGAGAAATTGAAGAAAGGGTATTTTGAAAAGTGGAGTCGTAGACTAGACTAGGTTGGGTGGTCGGAGACTCGAGAAGTAGGAAGTTTCGCAGAAAGTAAACACTTTATCTGCCGACACGGTTTATTTTATTTTTTTTAATGAAAATACGGTTTATTTGGATTGATGGATATTGTGGGATATAACTTCGTCAAATCATATTATCATCATATATCGAAATTTTAAAAGTTGTGATTAGTTAGAGTATTTATTGATTTTTAAAAATTGAGTAATTTCTCCTGTAGGCATTAAACCTCTTGCCTCTTCAAATTTTTTTTTATATATTCTTATCAAAATAATTATTTTTATTTGCCCTTTGAAACATGAAAACCTTTCAAATCTACCATTTCCTTTGTTCAGTTCGAAATCCTTGTTTTACTTTATAGTTTCTCATTTATTTTTAAGTTAAATGAATATTGTGGCTTCCTTTATAAATTAGAAATCTTCCTCACCGCTATGATTTGCGTCCCTAAGGACCCTAACGTCACTTCACTAAACTATCCATTTGATTCCTCAAGCTTTTTTTAGACTATAATAAATTCTATCTAAATAGTTTTTATACTTGATTGTTTTGGCTCACGCAGGATAAGTGAAAAGAAATTGGAGCTCCAGTCCACAGGGCTGGAAGGGTTCACGTCCAATCCAGTCTAATAATAAAAGGTTAATGTCCATGACTAAACCATGTTCATAATAAAAACTAATATCCGTCCATGTCCAAATTATGTATTGATCTATTGCAATCAACTATTAGTCCATGATTTATCCATTTGGACGAAGTTTTAATCAAAAACTTACAAACGTGTTTAAGTTCCGTGAATTACCATTTTAGGCGCTTGTCATGCAATAGTTTTATGAGTCATTGGTATACTTCGATATTTGTCCTAACAGCTTATGCACCATAGTGGAAGTAACTGGAACAAATTAAAATTAGTAAAAAAGCTTAGTTAGTAAATTGCAGGAAAAATTCATGAATAATCACACAGATATGTATATAGAATATACAGATTTTCACAATATCTCTTACGGTTACGGATATTAGGAAATATATATTTGAAAGGATATTAAATAAAAGCAGACTCATGGAAATAGAGGCAGTAATTATTTAATCGAATGTCATGTGCAGTACTGATATAATTCATGGAACTTATACAAGTATGTAAAATAATTTCAACATTCAAATTTAAATTTTAAATTTTTCAAATTTATTTTATAATTTCGAATTTTGAAATTTCAAATTTTGAATTTTGAAAGTTAAAATTTCAAATTTTAAAATCTGAAATTTAAAAAATTGAATTTGAAATTTTACACCATTAATTTTGAAATTTCGACTTTTGAAAATTTTAACAAAATCAACAATCATCAAGAAACATATAAGTTTCACAATCAAACCATATTCATATATATGCATCGAACAATCATATCCATTCAAACTGAATCTATTTGTACTTAAGTTTGTATTTGTCCATACTTGGACTGGACTTCAATCCAGACCAAAAATAGTCCAAACAAAAATGTCTAACATTATCCAATTTATATTGTCCATGGACGGTCTAGTCCGTTAGCAGCCTTGCCAGACAGTGACCAATTGTCATAGTCTAAAAAATAAAATAGCAGACATAAATTGGGTAGATGTAGATGTAAATTTATTAATTGCACATTAAATATTAAAATGGAATGGTAAACTCTTATGGGTAGCAGCACCTTGATCCAAATTTTACAACCCACATACGGTACGGATTTAAACACATTAGGTTAGTAAGACAACAAAGTGGGCCGACATATAAAGTGTTGTTTGTGTTCTTGTACTAAAAGCCTAAAACCAAGTTTAGAGAACGGCTAGGATCCATGCTGTTGAAATGGGGTTCTAGTTGGGCTCAAATTAAACTACGCAAGCATCTTAAATAATCTTCTATTTGGTGTTTGAGTTTCTTGCACACACTCCTTGTAGTTGTAGCATAGCTTGCCAAGTCAGATGTCTTTACACCATAAATTACTGAAGCTTATTGATCAGAATTCAGAAGTTTAATTTTCAAAATAAGAACGCCTTTAGGAATTCTAACACGAGGTAAGCAGTAAATATTTTTGGTTCCTTACATTGAACGCAGTCACAGCTCAATTATTACTCTTGTGCTCTTTAACATTCATTGTTTTACTGTTTTGACAATTTACTAATTGACATAACTAGACGACATGATATGGGACAAATGTAAACTCGTGTGCTTCAATTAAATTGGACGCTCAAATTTTTGGAAATTGGAAACTTTCCACTTTTCATTCATGGCAACAGGTAACTTACATGATCTCAAACTAATTATCTGCAACTGCTCTTCTCTCTCTCCATCTCACCAGGGACGGCCTTCCTCAACTAGAAGTCTAGAACTAAGAAAATTCCCGGAAAAAAAAAGAAAACAAAGAACAAAAGAACCAAAAAAAAAAAATGTGCACAACAATATTTGCATCAATATCTAGGGGATTCAGAAGACCCTGTCAATGTGGTCAACGTCATTGCGGACGATGACGAAGTCCGAGGCGTTGCCGCTGGTTTAATAAAAACAGTGGGTATATTGCTTTGCTGCCTTCTCTGTTGTTCTTTGAGCAGCACCTCAGCAGCCCATTCAAGCCGCTGTGTGTTCGTCTCTTTCATCAATTTCTTTCCTTGAAACAGCACCGACTCAATGTTTGCTTCCAATAGTATGTCCTCTGCTGTTGATCCAGCATTGATTCCATTTCCCTGTTGAAAATTTTGCCAGAAATATTAGTGCTGTGAAAGAAATTTATCAAGTAAGGATGTTTGTACTGTCCTTCGAATATTGACAAATAAATACATTATAGACAGGCTTTTTCTTTAGACTGCTACAAAACACAACAGTACAAGAACCACAACAAAAACTTTAATTTCATGTTACACCAGTTTATTTACAAATTTCAGAAAAAAAATCAGAATATTCAATTCATAAGCTGCAACTCAGAATGTTAAAATAAATTAAAACAAAGTACCTGTATTCTGATGTAGTTGCTCTTCCTGCTCTCACCAAAAGCCATTGCCACTGACTGATCCACCTACATTATTAAGAAATTAAATAAAATCAGAAACTCAAAGTCCAGAAATTGTCTGACAACCTCAGTAAATTAAGATTTTATTATTTTATTTTGCTAGCTCAATTAGGTCAATAATAATTAGAAATTACGGATTTTCACTTACCATATCTGCTTGACTAGCTCCGGCAACACTCGCAGCATCACTCCTGGAGGCCCCACTGCCACCAATTGACAAAACAAATACATCATCCAACCCGTTAACAAAGGGGAACTCCTGCTTGTTGTGCATCACATGGGTAATTCCCACTGAAGTTGGGTTTGTGCTCACACCCGCCTCCAAAACCCGTATTCTCGTCTCCCCATCCACCGACTTCACCTCTTTACTCCCCTTCCTTTGGCACATTGTAGCCTCACACACATCTCGGATCTTAAAATCAAACCCGTCAGCCTCAACAGCATCCGCCCGGGAGAAAACAAACGGAGCTCCGGTATTCAAATCATAACATGTTATGAGAAGAGGCTTAACTGCATCCTTCAAAGTTGCCTCTCCAAATATTTTGTTGAATACTTTGCTCTCCTTTTTAAATAACCTACCAAAGCGGGTTCGGGTTTTCGATTTTTCAATTCGGGTTTCAGACAGGAGCAGAGAAGCCTTCTCAGCAGAGAGATTGTCAGCGAATAGAAGAGAGGCAAGCAGAGCACCAGACCCGGATCCGACGACAAGGTCGAAGAAATGTGAAAGAGAAGCAGAGGCATCACCGGAGAGGCGGCGAAGGGATGATTCGAGGCGGAGAAGAGAGGCCATGGCGAGATCCTCGGCACCATCGTCAATGGAGAGGATTCGTACCTTTCCGACTGTGGAGACAGCTGGAAACGAGGGTTTTGAGGCTCCAAAGAGGAATTGAGATTCTAAAATGGCGAAGATATCTTGACAAAGCTTAGGAGAGTCCATGGCAGGGTCGTAGTATACTGCATTTAATGCCATTTTTGTACAGGATTTGATGCTTTTTTATTTGAACTGTAGATTTTTTTTGTTTCTTTCTTTTTGTGAGATTGACAGAACCGGAGGAGAGGTCTCATTTTATAGCGGGAGATGAAGGCGCGAGGTAGATAACACTCGTGCGGGATTGATAGTTTGTTGTTTGGACTTGGAACTCAACGTGGCAGACCTAGTTACCAACTTACCATGTGTAATGGACCTAATGGTCCTGCTTTCTTTAAATGAGTTATACTCAGAGCATTGCATCTGGCGGAAATTAGGGAATTATTGAGGTGAGGGGTTGAACCTGTTTCAGGGACATCGGTGGAGGAATCTTACCGACACGTGGCAGCAGGAGAGTTGCAGAAGTGGCCCGCCCAGTAATGTAATACATAACATTTATCTTTTGGTTAAGTCTTTTTTTTTATTGCAAGTTTTTTTTTTTTGGTATAAATATTCCCCCTCTGTTAATCACAATTTTTTTTTCTTGTACCACATTGATAAATTTTCAAAGACAAATTTGTTATCTAGCATATTGTCTGATTATGGTAACTATCAAACTGGCTGCTTTCGAGAAATGCAAGTGAAAGAGATTTTTCTTTTACCTCTTTTGAATTTAACTTATTGAATACGACGTTTTTATTAAGAAAAAATATTTATTGCATTAGGTCTGGGGATATTGTTATGTATTGGCCGGGGCAAAAAAAAGATCATGTTCAAACTAACCTCGTAACCATCTTTTATTCGCTAATTCTTCACACGGGTGCGCCTATGATTAAGGTTGATGCTTATCATTTGGTCAACAACAGAACTCCAATACTCAAATCATGCATGTGATTTTGTTAGGGGACAGCTAGTTAACACATTTTTATTAGCAAAATTAATCACCTAAATCAAAGCATATCAGACATTTTTTTTTTGGGTGTGTTTGGATGAGCCGGGAATAGAGAATAGGAATAAGGAATTTCGATTTGTGTGCTTATTCTTATTCCTTATTCTTATACCATGGTTTTGTTAGTATAGGAATAAGGGCCCTTATTCCTTATTCTTATATTCTTGTGTTGTTTGGGTTGCACAAGAAAAAGAATAAACACGCAAATCGAAATTCCTTATTCTTATTCCCTATTCCCGACCTTTTCAAACACACCCTTTATGTTCTTGGCACCTCAATCATTTGTGATATAATCATTTAGCTCATGTGATTAGACTAATTAACTATGCTTTAGGAAGCCTCAAAGCAAAGGCTTTCTTCTAACATGTCTCTTGGCGGAAGGAATGCATCAATGAACAAAATCAGTGTTAAAATACACTAAATTAAAGAGTGGCCAGATTCTTTTGTGGCAGTGCTTTTGTAGTTGGGTTGCACTGATTGCTAGGGACACACTACATATGAGGAGAGAAAATTGCACATTTTTGTTTTAATTTGTTCCTTTTATCTTAATTAAGAGTTCTTTAATACGTTATTACGTTGGCCATATATTACACATTTTTGTGTCACTACCAACGTTGATGCTTTTAATATTTAGTTCCTTTTCTAACTAATTGCATGAGTAGACGGAACATTAAATTATCATTGAGTCATGTCACATTTGTAAATTATTTTCAAACATTCAAGATATAAAATTAAAGAAAATCATAGGGTGATTTAAATGCAAAAATATAAGGACAAATTCTTCCCAGTTTTTTTCTGTTAAATACATCTATATAGTTTTAGTACTTTACATTTAATCTTTTAAGCTCCGTTTGGATAGATGTGGGAAGAAGGGAAGAAGGAAATAAGTATTGGGAAGTGTGTAACTTTGTGAAGAGTTTGGATTGTTTATAATAAATTTGGGCCTTTTTCTTTCTTCCTTCTTCCTTCTTCCTTCTTCCTTCTTCCAACCCCATCCAAACAAGGCCTCCGTTTGGATGGTTGAGAATAAGGTAGGAAGAAGGAAGAAGGGAAGAAATTTATTGGGAAGGGTAAATTTATTGGGAAGTGTGTAACTTTTGTGAAGAGTTTGGATGGTTAGAAATAAATTTATTAGTAAAAAGTGGTTATTCCTTATTCCTTATTCCGGGAAGAAGCCATCCAAACGGAGCCAAGAAGAATAGTCTATTCCTAGACGAAAAGTATTAGAAAGTGTATAATTTTGTGAAGAATTTGAATTGTTTATAATAAATTTACGTCTAGTTTAGAAAAAAACTATTTCTCCCATACGATCCAAACGTTACCTTGTTACAGCAAAAGTTCCGAGTTCCGACATAGACACGAACACGATCTTATCATTTAAGGTGGTACTTGTGTTAGTACAGTTGGAGATGGACCTAACATACGGTCACCTACCTTGTCCAACTCAAACTCATTGTTTCAAGTCAAAAGGACCTTTGGTCTCCCAAAACACCGATTCGTTCACATTCACACCGTGCACCGATATGTACAATCCAGCTCCACTCATTCTACTTAAAAATTTAAGACAGCAAAAAAAAAAAAATAATAAAAAATAATAATAAAAAAAGAAAATAAAAAAATAAAAAAAGTTATCACTTACCAGGCAACAATACGCTAATGCTCCCTGTACAGGATTCCACTTTGGCCTATGTATGTATACAAAATAGTAAAATTTGTTAGCTTTTGGACTAGTAGTGTGGCGAACCATTAAAGTTGCAAAGTTACATGTCAAAAATTAGGTTAGCTAGTAGCCTAGTACCAAAGGTAAGGCGCTTATAAAGATATGGGAGATATTTTTTACTTTCACTTTTGCTGTCTTGGCCTCTGTCTAATCCGGAGAGAGGGCAGTGTGCCTATAAAAATACTTTCAACAATGATCACGGACACTGGACAAAAGGACCAACCATGTTAGTGGAGTACATCACTCGATGAGCTGAGGTCTCTATCATTAATGCCATATGCCATATTAATTTCTACTAACAAAAGGAGGAGGGATCTAGTAGGCAGTAGCCACACCATTTTGGTATGCAAATACTCTAAAATACTCTTTTTTATACTATTTTTAAAATTCTATAATTAAAACGTCGAATTTAAATCATTGATATTTTTTAGTTTAATGAGAGATGTCAATGTGTTTTTATATAAATTTTGTAAATTTTAGAGTTCATTTGATACTTGATCAAGATCCAAAATATCGAAGCATGCAAATGAATTTTCAATTTTCTTTTAATGTTTTTAATTTAAAAGCACAGAACACCAGGTAACTACACGCAATAATTCATAAAATGAAATTTAAAAATCATAACAGTAGAAAATAAAATTTTAATATTAACAACAACGACTATTTGAATAATGTATGTACTAAGGAAGTTAATCCAGTCAACCATTTTATCCGCCATGCCGCTATCCATCCTCCTAAAAATTAATTTCGATAACCTCAGCGAAGGTGAGAAATTATAATGTTGACATCAGTGAAGGTGTGGGCAATGGTGCAATACTAAGATCTATTTAGTAGTCTATATAGTCACTACTCACTACTCACTACTCTGTAGTCAGTACTCAGTACTCACTAGTAAACTAGTAATGCTCCACGTCTACACAGAAACTTATTCTTTTATTCCGTCCTTTTATTATTTTATTATTAATTATTATCAATAATACGCATCTATTATTCTTTTCGCTTGTATTCACTTTACTGACTGTTCCCTTCTCGAGATCAAGTGTAAAAACTGAAACGGAACAGCGGCATCTCTCTCTGCTTCGTCATCAAATCAAATTGCTTAAAGTAGCGTTTTGATTTGCTTATGGAGAAGGCGGTTTCTTCAGCCTCTAGTGATCAGCAGGTATTTTTCTATTATCTCTCAGATTTTGTTATTTGTTATTGAAATTTTGTGAGAGATTTTCTTCTTCTCGGGAAAAAGCACAGAATTTTGCAATTTTTATGTGCTGGGTGTGGAAATTCTGTTTAGTGGACAGGTGGTTATATTGCTTTATTATACTGGTACAACTCTTGGAATTGTTCCCTGAGAAATTTAACCATGGTTTTTGTTTTAATGGTCTGTAGTTTGGTACAAATGGGGAAAAGTTCTCATTTGTGGTCTTTCTTACTGAGATTTTGTTAAAATAATTGTCAATTCTTGTGGATGTTTTATCTTTGGGATCTGATTTGCATCAGTATGAAAAATCACTAAATGGGTAGGAATTCCTTAATAAGTTAATATAGTCCTATCCCAGATTTTTTTGTGAATTCTAAAATTAACAGTGATAATTCTGTAGCTAGATTCAGTAAGTTTTTTTAGTAACTGTCCACTTGCCAAATCCTCTTGTGATCTAAGATGTACAGCTAGAATTGCTTAGGAAAAGGTTGGATTTGTTGGTAATTATTTAAGAAGCATCATGAGAAGATTTCAGTAAATTTATCAGGACCTATACCTCATCATACAATATAATTGATGAGATTTATGCATGTTTCTCGTTCAGCAAATGGCTGATCTCATTTCATCAATCTTCATCAATATAAACATGATTACAATTGAAGACTTTTCTAAAGATACTTAAATTAAAAAAGATATGACGGTATCTATTGCCCAGTGACATGCTAATAAAACTTTATTTTTTCAGAGATTTATTTTTTGTTTGATTTAAAAAAAAACTATGTATAAGGAACCCACCATTTTCAATAACCGATGCATTACATATAAGATTTGAAAGCATTTATTGCCTATTAACTCCATTATAAGATTGAAAAACACTGCAAATTGCCAGAAACCACAAAAAGTAACTAAATAAGGCTCAGATATATAATTTTCATTATTCTTGTGAAACTAAGTTTTCAAAAAGATATGCTTGTGAAATTAGTTTTTCAAATTTGGACCATCACTTGTATCATCTAGTCTTTTAATAATGACTTCTGAATTACAACGCATTTTCATTTGTGGCATGCTTAAAATTATTTGTTACAGCTACAGGCACTTAATTCAGAAGAAATAAATATGACTACAGAAGCTACTACACCCGCTGTACCGAACTCACGAAAGCCACCAAACCTCTCCTCTTTACAAATACCTAATCGAACTATGGAGAACCAGATTTCTAGTTTGCCCTCCTCCACAAGAATTGCCATTTCACCAAACCTTAGTTCCTCAAGACATGGCCTGCCTCCTCGTCCATCCTCCACGAGAGTGAAACCATCTTTGCGAAGTATTCTTTCTTCAAAGAGCTTTATAGGAAGAAGCAGATCCAATAAGGAGGGTAAGGAATCTCAGGAGGGAGAAAGAACTATACTTATCATGCCAGGAGAACCCTCGTCAGAAGGGGAAAAATTGGAAAGACCCTCGGGTTCCGGGCTATTTTCTTTAACTAGGGTTTTCTCAAACGTTTCTACTAAAAGAACACATTCATTGCCTGTGACTCCTGTTGGGAATGCACTACCCACTCGTAAGGACAGTCATGCTGTTGACCTTCCTGTAACTGGTGTAAGGTTCTTTTGGTTATTTGTTTTATGAATATATTCTTATATAAAACATTAAAACTTCACTTATACATAAACACCTGAAAATAAGAAACAGAACATATGTTTTTCTAAAAGGTCGAAATAGCCCAAATGCACTTGTAAAACAAGAGATATGTCATCTTCAGTTATTTCTGTTAATGCCCAAACTTCCCTACTCTGCAAATTTGTGATAAACAAACTGTTTTTTGAACTCTTGGAGATATTGAGTAGCAATGGTCATCCTTTGATTTTCAGGAATCACATTTTTAGTGTTATAAATGAAGCTTTTCCTTTTCTTGAATTACTTGTAATGAATTTAATGATAGGCTGAAGTACAAAAGAAGATCAGGCGCTCATTTTCTGTTCCTGGAAATGTGAAAAATGCAAGTCTCAGAAGGATGGATTCACAAGGATTAATTCGTGTTATACCAGTGACCCCTCGACCCATACGTGTAGATGATACCAATTCCACAGAAGGTAGTGATATAGAAGAAACACCACCAGGTATTAGTTGTTTCTCTATCCCTTAATTTTCTTTCTATAGTGCTTATATATGTTATCAATTACAAGGATATGCTAGTATGATGCCATCCACCGCCAGCTTGTGCTGTCAAAGTTTTGGTCCAAAACAGCACGTCATATATTTATTTAATTACCTTAGTGAGACTAATTGAATTTAATGGATGCTTAAATACTTTAACAAGATTTATTCTACTTTAAAAGGGTTTCCACCAACTCAAGCCAAGAGAAATGATAATACCAATGCTCAAGGTATTATTAATTGAAACAACAAATTACAGAGATCAAATTATCCAATCTAAACTAGTCTGCGACCATTTTCTAGATAATTGTGGCCAAGTGCATGCTATAGAATTGTTGTTTTATCAGATTCAGAAGCCAATGATGGAGGAGAAGATATTCCAGAAGAAGAGGCAGTATGCCGTATCTGTATGGTAGAACTTGCTGAAGGAGGAGAAACCTTAAAAATGGAATGCAGTTGCAAAGGTGAACTTGCATTAGCCCACCAGGAGTGTGCAATAAAGTGGTTCAGCATAAAAGGGAACAAGACTTGTGATGTGTGCAAGCAAGATGTACGCAACCTGCCAGTAACTTTGCTTCGCATACCAAATGCACAAAATGGTACCAGACGGGCAACACATGGTGCTATCCAACAAAGTGAAGACAGTGGGTACAGGTTATTTGTCATTATTAATATATTTCTATTTGTTTCGAATTTATTTTTCTGGATTTTTGTGTTTGTGATTCTGTTTCTGTGCATGATGTATTCAGCAGTTGTTACAATAAAGTAGTTCATAAAACACTATACTGGCATATTTTGCTTGTGTTTAATAAAGCAACATCTTCATTTTGATCATATGGGCCTATGGTTAGCTTTATTGGGACAATAGCAACGCAATATTATCATTTTAAGTCTTAAATAACTAGTAAAAAATCACCCAAGTAGAAGATGTTCACCTGCTGTCAGGAATGCTGGGTTCGGCACCTTTTTCCTGCTAAATAATATGGTAATCAGTCTTCACAGGCAAAATTGCTCTATTTGCCAAAGGATATGTTTCTATTTTTTTTTGGAGTAATTGCTCTCATATTTAATGTGTTGCAGTTTTGGGTTTCTGTGCAAATGGGGTTCTTATTGGTCATTTATTGAGAAGGGGTTATTTGCTGTTTAGCTCAATAAAGCAGTTGATAAAACATTATACTGGCATGTCGAACAAACCAATATGTTAATTGTGATTGCATGGGCCAATAAGTATGTTTATAGGCCCAATGATGACCCAGGATTATCATTTTCAAACTTAATTTTTAGCGAAAAACAGCCAAATAGAAAATATTTACCTGCTTCCAGGCACCTGATATTTCCTGCTCGACAGTAGTAATAATTGCTCTCAAGAATTAAAACTCCTAAAATGCAAAATGCAGTATATTTTGTGCAAAGTTGCTCGGGAAAAAAGGGCTTTATTGCTTATTATTGCACTATTTAGGTGCTTTGTTGCACTCAATATCAATCTGGATTCCATACTTTCTTCATGGTTGAATTTGAGGAAGATGACTAAGTTTTTCTAATCAAGAAAATTGAAATGCTGATATTCACTTTTAGCAGTAGACATTAACATCTTCTTTACTTGTATTCTAACTTCTCATCTTTTCCTTTCTTCCTTTTTTCTTATTTATATTTTTAAAATGTGAAACAGGGTTTGGCAGGATGTGCCTATATTGATCATGGTTAGCATGCTCGCTTATTTTTGCTTCTTGGAGCAACTTCTAGTATGCAATCTTTCTTTTTTCTTTTTGATTTTTTTTTTTGGGTGTTTGTACATGTGTTGTGAAGGTATCAAAATCTTATTTTCAATTGTTTGCTAAACTGTTGCTGTGTCAAAATTTGGAAGTTGGTCCCTTACTAAAAGAAATGCATTTTTTCTTTGTTTTTTTGGGGGGAGTGGACCAGCTACTCTTAAACTGTTAATTTCTCATTTTAATCCATCTGTGAACCTCTTTCTACAGTCTTAAACAGAAAACTATAACATGATAATTTAGGTCAGAGTGCTAAATCATCATTGTTATCAATTATCTTTGCACTAGAACCATCTGTGGTCTTTGTGTAATGGTCTAACAATAGATTGATTATCATTTTTGTGACTGATTATCAAATAGAACGTGTCTGACATTTTGAATAAAAAAAGGTTAGTGATATGGATACACGTGCTCTAGCTGTGTCTTTGCCTTTCTCATGTGTTTTGGGGCTTCTCTCTTCTATGATTGCCTCTACCATGGGTAAGTGGTAACGCATAAATTCCTCTATCTCTTTCAACTTATTACTATGGTTTTCTTTCAGGGAAGTATTTTTGCATGACTGCTGTTTGTTAATTGTACTAACAAGTACGAAACCAATTTTTTCTCGTGCTTGTAATGTACAACTGATGTTTGGTGGTAATGAACTACCAGCCACAATTGTTAGATTAGCCTGACAGTACAGAGTTTATGGTGTCAGTTTTTCCGCTGACTATTTTTAACTCATTCATAAAAAGCACAATTTTAATCAAAATATAATTTTTAAAATCATCCATAATTTTCAACGGCTAAATTTTGACTCAATATGAAAAGGTCAGTAATAGTATACTTAGTAATTGTTGCATGACTTAACCTTATTACTTATAACCAAAAGTTATTTGCAAGCAACTCAAGAAGTTTGCTAATAAGAGAAGTTTGTGAAATTGAAAGCTAAGTCGAATATCGGGTGTTTCTTTTGTTCTGGAAGATATTCTTAAATTGTGTTGTTGACAACCTGGTTTTAATTTTCAGTGAAGAAGAATTATATCTGGGCATTTGCTTCCTTTCAGTTTGCCATTGTGATCCTCTTTGCTCATATCTTCTACAAAGTGGTATGCTCATTTCATAGGAAAATAAATTTCATTCGCAAAGCCTCTCAGATTTTGATCTGGATACCTACCACTACACTATAGCATGTAACAAACTTATTGAGCTTGTACAACAAGCTGCTGATCTTTCACATATGCAATTGTTTATTTGTTCTTCCATTTATTATTTTATATATTTTCTATGCTTTCATGGTTGTGTGGATTCATATATGTTGTCAAACCTGTTAGTAACATAACTATATTGGTACAGCACTGGAATCAATGCACCAATCAATGGTTTTACTCTTTCTGTATAGAATTAATATTAATCCTCATCTAATATACAAATTTAAAATTTTAGCTTAAGGTAACAGCAGTCCTGGCAGTACTTCTTTCTGCTTTTACTGGTTTTGGACTTGCAATCAGTACCAATTCCTTGTTGGTCGAGTGCATGAGGTGGAGATTGAGGCGAAACCAGATGCTAGCTCAACGACGACACCAACAACAGGAGCAAGAATCTGGTAACAGGGTGGCGCCCGATGGAGCCCTGCCTCCTCCTGTTTAAGTTTAATTGACTAACCAACCGAGGTAAATGCAGTTGATATGACAGGATATCTTATTGAAGGTATGGGAGATTGAAAAAGATCCTCCAAGCTTGCTAATGGGTTTGATAAGATGGTTTCATATTCAACACATGAACAAACCAATTGTTTAGTGTGCACTTGAGCATCGTTGGGTTGAGATTAATGTCCCAGTTCTTCTTCTTGAAGTTGGCCAATATGTAACATAAAATATATGTTATGTCAAATTTGTAGCCTGTGATTTGTTCATTCTGTGTGAGGTTAATCTATAAGAAAATACTGTAAAAAGAATCAATAGCATTTTGTACAGGCGATTTGGCTCACAATTTAGTTTACTTAAGATAATGGTAGTCTATTAAGCCATGATATATGAAGTATAAACAAAAGTTATATTAGTTTCTTTAATGCAGTCATTATGAACTTTCGACATTTCAATTTAAACAAGGAATTAGTTTAATCATTTACTAGTAGCGTTTGACAAATGTGCTTGGAACGTATATTGTAACAATGCAGAGTACAATGTAGATGTAGAATGCTAGTGCTGTAGAGTTACATAAAGGCAATAGTGTTCCTATATAGTGCAGCCAAGTTACCATCATAATGGACAGGTATGAGAGCCATTTGCCTCTGGCTATTAACATACCGTCGTATTTGGAGAAATGCTTCTTTTACGGGAAGTATTTTACTAGTTGCCATTACTATTCACTTATTCAGAATGTTACAAATATTTTGAACTTCACTGGACATTAGAGGGCAACTCCAAAAGCCCGGATTAATTTTGATAATAGGTCTATCTATTTCCTACCTACCCATCCAGTCTATCTGTGAAACATCAGGCGTGACCTGGACCCTCGCATCAGAAAAGGAACGATATTTGTCTGAATTCTCAAAATAGCCCTACAATTAATTACTATATTTTTAGTTTAGACAATATTATTTTAAAAGAGATATATTAAATATTAGTGTCTTTGGCACAACCCACGAACAAGTTGGGGTGAAAGAAAAGCTCGTAGCTTGTATTAGCTCGACTCGTTACAACTCGAGTTGTTAACAAGCTAGCTCGACTCGTCTCGTTAAGGCTCGATAGGGTAACGAGTCGAGCTAGATATATGATTTTATTATATAATTTATTATATTTAGTACTCAATTTGATAGAAAATATACTTATTTCTTAGATATAAATATTAATGTTTAGTAAAACTTATGAAATAAATAATATAAATAAATGAATAATTTACAATTTACTTAAAACTTACAAAATATATATAAAAAATTATAATAATTAAGCTCGTTTATGTCTCAATAGTGGCTCGTGTTCGTTAAGGCTCGGCTCGACTAACTCGAGCTCGACTAAAGTCAAGCTAGAGCTAGGGTCAGCTCGTTCGTGTTCGACTCGTTTGCAGGGGTGAACAAGGCTGTTCACCAACTGTTCACCAACAGCTTGTTTCCTGTTCGTTGTTCCCTAGTTTGCAGAAAAGAAGAAACAAAGAACTAACCCTTGTACGCTGTTCATGAATTTTTGTTCCGCATTTGGTTCACGCGAAAACTAGCCCTTGTTCGCGAAGAAGCACCTTTGGAGATTAGTGTGTTTGGATGTGCTCACCAACATGCGAACAGCCGTAGTTCGTGTGAACCAAACAACTCACGAACTAACCTGTTTGTGAACTTCTCCTCTAGTTTCTAGTTCCCCGATTTCCACGAACTGATTTTGTTCATGAATCTTTGTTCGTCCTTGTTCGTAAACCATCCAGACACTGATTCCGAAGATTCCTAATTCCAAAAACTACAATTGGGCACGCTCTCGGCGTTAGATTTTGGACTAATCTGAACAAAATAAAAATGTAATAGCTGAATCTTTTCAATGGAGCACAGTACTTGGAATCCGTATCCGCTCCCGCGCGGGACCGTCCAGCGCAGCCTTAGAACCGTCCGATCTGATCTGGACGGTTCGGGTCTATCAATCTGGTTACATGCACGGGGCTCCCTTTGCCATTGAGATTAAATCACACGGCTGTGATCTATACGCTGGACGGTCCCGCGCGGGACTAGATCCGATTTGCAGTACTTGGGGTGTAAAAGGATGGAACAGGAGGTGAAAGATTGGAATCATTCAATAGAAATGGATTAAATTTTGTCACTAAAATTTGGGATGTAAAATTATTTTCACCTCCCTTTAATCTATTCCCGTCCATTCCATTTTAACTCCCCTCAATATTCTCCAGAGAGCATTAGCAGAACTGAAAGGCCGAAAATTAGTTGTGATATTGCTTGAAAGAATATATAGAAAATTATAGCTAGTATCTTTCTTTTATTGACCGTTATTGTTTGTTGTTTTAACTTTTTTTTTTTTTCAAGAATATACTTTAATTGTTGAAATTATCCAATAATATATATTTAATGAAAATATTTAGTTCACCATCGCGCACTAACCTTCACAATATAAGAATATAATATGCGTAGGCTAATTTCCATATCTACTCTTGGTTTTCTCAAAGGACAAAGGCACATCATTAATTCATGGCAAGAGGATGTATGCATACCCCAGTGTGTAACAGACCTTGTGGTTTATTTAGCTTTGGATAGGAATTTTGTCGTTTTTAATTAGACTTTTTTATTTCAGTATTTTTGCTTTTTATTTCCCCTTTTTCCACTTTCTAGCCAGTAAGGCTATCTTAAGGGTAGTTTGGTAATTTGTTTAGATGCAGTCTATTTATTTGGAGAGGTGGGTACCCAACTACCCATTGATTTTGGGTTTGTAATCGCAGCACCATGTAGTGCAAGTTGCAACTTTCTTTTGATTTTATTGAATGTGCCTCAGGGCCTTTTCTCAATAATAAAAAAATTGAAAACTGCTGTCGAGCCTCACAAGTCGGAATTCAGAAAAAGAAAATAAATAATAAATAAAACCTCTCAAGACCATCTAAAGTTTAAATATATATATATATATTATTTTGGCAGATGCTTCGTGATCGACTTCTAATGCAACAAAATCTTATGCTAAGAGATTGGCCTTCATCTGCTACTTGTCTGCATCTGTTGAAACATCAGATCACTTTTTTTTTTTGCGGTGCCAATTTGCAACGTCTGTCTGGTCCTTGATACAAATCCGATTTAGGCTACCTTTATTCAACTTCACGCTAGGAATTGGTAATTTCTGGCTCTCCCACGGAAAATCTCAAACTGTTGGACATCATCCAGGTTGCTACATCTTGGAATATCGAGAAGGCACGCAACAGACAAATTTTTTTTGACGTTTCAACTGCTCCAAAATTTATATCGAAAGAGATTTACACATGTGTACACTCTTGGATGAAACATGCCTAGTTTTTATTTTGTTATCAATTTTTTTTTGTATAGACCTTTAGTTTTTTAGTTATTTAATTTTTTTTAATCCTTTGTAAATACTTTTTTTAATTAATAAAATTTGTCGGTATGGTACTTTATCACCTGACTCTTAAAAAAAAACTTCTAAAATTACTTTCTCTGCCCCTCTGTCTCCCTCTCAAGTAGAAGATAAAAGTGCAACATTTACTAACTAAAAAAATTACAAAATGTAGAAAAAAGAAAAGCTAATATGAATACAAAATAATTACCGAATCACACAAATTAATTTGTCTATTATAGTAATCGACTAAAAATTAGCAAATAAGAATATCTCGTATTCAACTTTCATTCTGCCAAAACCCGTGATCTTCATTGGATTACTGTTTTTATAACTTCTATCCAAATTTAACAGCTATTACTGTCAATTAAATCTTTCAGGACCTCTGCATCTCAAAATGAACGTGCAAAGTTGACCTTGTATCAGACTATCAGGGGATGTGCAACGGTAGACCTGTTTAACGTGTATAACGGCAACAGAATTAGCCATTTCGTTTGCCGTTCTGTTGGATAAACGATATATGGACTACTTTACGTTTGATGTTTTGTTATACTAACGATATTAAATTTTGTGCCGTTCACGTTTCATTTTGTGAACGTTCATGAACGTTCTAACATTTGAATTACATAATACCTTAAAAAACTTAGAATTTTGGGAATTTTTTTTTGTGCCACTCAAAATTTGAGAAATTGAGTATTTGCCACCCAAAAGTTCAATTTTCTGATTTTGCCACCCAAAAACAAGACCACCCTTCTGTTATTGCCCCTTTGGATTTTTTATAATATAAACAGAATTTTGTGACCATTCTACCCTCGTTCCAATCGAACCCATTCGAAAACCAAATCAGCAAATTCAAACCAGTCGTAATCTAACTCAGTCCAGTCCAGTCGATGTTACCTCTCTCCTCTCTCGCGCACGAACACCTTCTCCTCCCTCGATGAACCCTAAACCTTCTTTTCATTCTGAATCGCACCTCCTAGTTTTTCTCTCTCGCACCGAATCACTATCTTCCTTTGCTGATCTCTCGCTCAGGTCTTCCTCAGGCGCTCCATCTTTTCTTGCTCGCTCAGGTATGTCTTCCTTCTGTCCTCTTAGGCCATTCAATTTTTAACGTCATATGTGGAGCATGCGCTGAAGCACAATTGAGTTTTGACGGCTATTGTAGATGCCGTAACGTGATGCCTAAATTTGTTTCTTTGCTTGTTTGTTGATATTCAATTTCCAATCTGTAGTCTTGGGGCCTCAATAAATTGGTCTCGGAGAAATTTGTTTTTTCTTTTTGTTAAATTTGGGATGCTTCCTTTTGGAAATTGTATATTTAATTGAATGTATGATTCTAATTATCGAATAATTTTCTAATTTATGCTCATACTCTAGAAATTGTATACTTGTGTGTTCAGCAATTGCTATTGGTCTAGATACTATGTGTGCAATAGATGAATTGCAACTTATAAGAGGTTTATTTAACCAGTTGGTACTTCAATTGAGCATGTTATTGAAGCGATTTTTTCCAGGTCACTTAGTAAAACTGTTTTTTGAGCAACAGAGAGAAAATATTGAACTAATAACAATGGTCTTGTATAATAGGATTTGGTTCAAAACAGAAAAACGTGAACCAATATCAGTAAATATCGATAGGGAAAATCAACAAGTGCAAAGGCAATTAGGTTATTATATCAATACTGATATCATTCTCTAATACTTACAATACAAAATTTATGCTTTTCAGGTCTTGAATGTTCAATACTGATATCATTCTCTAATACTTACAGTACAATATTTATGCTTTTCAGGTCTTGAATGTGATTAATTTCTAATGGCCAAAACTACTAACTGGAGTGGTTCAAACCGCAGTGGCTATTACAGGAGCCAATTGTAGAAATTGTTTCTTCTAGGAGTTGTTTCTTGTAATTCATTTTGATGACTAGACTGTTAAATTGACAAAGGGATAGACATGATCAGTTTCTTATGAGAGCAGGATTTTGGACTAATTTAAAATTATTTTTAGAAGCTATGATTTCAGGTTGTACATGTAATTACTCTTTCTTTATATGCTTGTTTATTACATGTCTTTGCAGTTATATTGTTTTTGTTATACATGTCATTAGTGTAGTAAAAATTAATCAAGCAAGCATAAAAATTGCAACACTCTTATAGGTTGTAGTATTCACGACTACGAGTGCCACTGTGATTGTTATTTTTGTTCAACCCGGTACCATAAGTGGACTGAAATTGTTGTAACACGAATTTGCTTTCTGGTTTGACTTATAGGCGCCAGTATTTGTTCAATTTAAAGCTGTCTTTTCGGCCTAATAAAATTTTTTTTTGCAGCAGCACTAAAAGAGTCCGGGAAGGAAAACGTTCACATCAAAACTGATTAATTGGCCCAGCACATAACTGATTAATTAGTTGACTGTCACGACAGTTTGTACCACTATAGTTGGTACACGCTCTATGTGACCTGAGTGAGAGATATGAAAAGCAAGACCTGAAAAGCAAACATGGTATAAACCTGAAAAGCAAACATGGTATAAACTTGTGTAATGTTTTTTCATAGAAAAAACATTACACAAGCATTCATATAACGTTCACAGAAGTAACAAAATACAACATTCATACACAAGCATTCATAAAGTTAGAATTTTTCATAGAAAAAATATTACACAAGCTTTCGTTCAAACAGACAAAAATATCAAATGTTACACTGACCCACTTGGATCCCATAGAAGTTTCTCAAAATTTAATAACCTTTCTTAGCCATTAAAACTAGAATATACACATGTATGATGTATCATCATAGAAACTCAGTTGTTGGAATCCAAGACGTCAAGTGTAATAAGACAACACATACACATATTGATATTGTCTCAACTTAGTGATCTCAATAGAGGCAACACATACACATACAAAATAAGGCAACACATACTTTAAACAAAATGATGCAACACTTGGTGGTCAGCCAACAAAAGAATTAAAGAAGCATACATAATAACATAAAATATAGTGTTTGAGAGGGCTCACTGCTAAAGGTAGTGTTTAAGCAAGTAACAAGGCCACATAACCTCATGGTTGACTGCCACTAGAATTGCCACAGATAGTGTCATCAGAGGGCTCACTTGACCAAACAACATCTCCAAAGAACCCACCAGTCTCTGCATTAACAATTAAAGTGTATAACAAGTCATATAACAAAAGTACATAACAATTAAAGTGTATATGAAGGCAATATAACAAAAGTATATACCTGTAACTGAGGCCTTCAACCAATCCTGTGCACATATAAGAGCTTCTTAGCTCTCACCATTTAGAGAGCTTCTGGTTGGACTTAGAGTTCTACCAACTGTGCTAATTGTAGACTCTGAGGCCACCGTTGAAATAGGCACAGCCAAGATATCCTTTGTCAATCGAGCCATTACAGGATACTTAGGGACCTTTAGTTTCCACCATGCTAGGATGTCAAAATCTACATCCACACTTGTTCCATCTAGGGCATCAGATAAATACTCCTCCAACTCTATTTTTGGCGGCTCAGCATTCCTCTTACCACTTAACCCTGCCGTTATATCACTAATGTCGCTTGTCCTATCAAATAACATATTAATGAGACATTTAAACAAGCAAAAAAAAAAATAAATCAAAAGTTCAATTTGCCTAGGTTGATGTCATAAACTCATTTGTGCAGATGAGCTTGTCGAGGTGTTAGCTTGGTTCTGTGTGTCCTTTGAGTATGAACCTAAGTACTCTTTGAACAATTGATTCAAGCAAGCTTTTAGGTTATCCATGAACCTAGGACATTTCTCTGGATGCAACATCTTAAAGTAGTACTCAACTACATCAAGTTTGAACCTGGGGTCCAAAACACAAGCTATTGCCAATACCACATTTAAAGTTAGGACACAAATCACTTAAGAATACCTTCAAGAAGTGGTAATTTGCACAATTGAATGGATAGTCATGCGCAACATTACACCTAGCAAGACTTTTTCTACACCTTATCTGATCAAACACCCAAGGTGCAATGCTTGGCTGACTACCTAATAAGTTACAATAGAAAAATGAACATAATTAAAATTAACATGTCAATGTCATTCCAAAAATTAACTAATTAAAATTAACATGTCCATTTCAAAATAACCTTCATGCAAGTTTGTCAGCTTGCAAGAGCTTTTGTAAAGCATCATGCTTGTGTCTTTTTGATGGATGTATTTTCTTACAACCCCTCTTAATATGATTTCGCATATTGTCGGTACCCCTTTGGTTACTTATAGCATACACAATGCCACAATATAGGCAAGTGGCAGTGTAATTGTACCATCTTTTTGAGGAACACCTTTTTTGAAATGAGCCCACACAACAGCCTTTAGGTATTCTTTTGTCTTCTTCTTCTTAATGGTTACTTCAGGAGGAGGAGGTTGAGCATCTCCTGCTTAGCAACATTTTGTATCTCTTGTATCTGTTCATGGGTTTCACCATACAACCCAGGTCCCATGCTATTATGAAACAACACATGCATTAATCAGCAGTTCTATATTTGTAGTTACATATTTACATGCATTACACAACATAGAACACTAAGGGTGTGTTTGGATGCAACGGAATAAGTCGTGAATAAGGAATTTCGGTTTGCGTGCTTATCCATATTCCTTATTCTTATACCATGGTTTTGTTAGTATAGGAAATAAGGGCCCAAATTCCTTATTCTTGAGTTATTTGGGTTGCACAAGAATAAGAATAAACACGCAAACCGAAATTTCTTATTCCTATTCTCTATTCCCGGCCTATCCAAACACACCCTAACAGATTACAAGCATGCATGAATAGTAATAAAATGTTTTAACAAAAGACTCATGTATTAATTAAAAGCATGCATGAATAGTAATTAAATTGTTTTAAGCAATAAATTAATTGATTTTATATGTTTTACTAAATAAATAGACGTTGTACAAAATAAATACTAATTCTTTTATGAAGAAATAATATTTAACAATTATCAATACTTCATTAATAGAAAAATACATTTTCAATCATTACATGCATTAACTGCTAGGGCTCAAAATCAATTCAAATAATAAATGAGTTCAAATAACTGATGGGGCTCAAAATCAGTTAAAATAATAAATGAGTTCTAATCATTACAGGCATTAACTGCCGGGGCTCAAACTCTCAATGATTAAGCTAATTAAAATCAATTCAAATAATAAATGCATTTAATGCAGACCATCATAAATCAGTTCAATGATTAAGCTATTAAACCGAAGCTATTTTAACTGCTTGGTTTCAATGATTAAGCACACTAAATACATTTAAAATCAGTTCAAGCTGACAAGAAGTAATCAATTTTAGCAGATAAGTAGATAACGCATTATTTTAGCAGATAAGTAATCAATTCAAAGTATACAAATTCTAATGGCAAAAGTATACAAATTAAAAATCACACTCATCACTTGAAGACATGTCAGGCTCATCAATTTGTTGTTCTGTCATCCTTGCAAATTGCAACCTCAAAAATCACAATAACCTTCAACAAGGAAACAAAGAAAAAAGAAAACCTTAATCAACGAAACAGAAAAAAAATAACAGGAAAAATAGAGAAAAAATAAAGAAAATAACCTTTGTTTTCTTCTTCTTCTCAGTGGCCGTCTCTCTCTTTTTCTCAGCGTATGTCTAACTCTCTCTCTTTTTTTTCTTCCTTCAAACAAGCAATATATAACCAAACGCCTCAACATTTCAGTGATCCAAACCCTACAAGAAATTAATGGCTGTGTTGCTTTGGCCATCAGATAGGTCATTGTCTCACACTTTCTCAGCCTCTAATCCATCAAATCTATTCCCAAATTGTCATTGTTTTGTGAAAACTTGTGACAAATCGACTACCAAATGCATACACAGCCACAAAAGCTAGTGATTTATAGGGTAAATTTGTTAGAGTTATGTCCTAGAAGTCAATAATTTAATGACTTAATTATTAGTTTATGTTATGGATGATATATTATCATCTGTTCTTAGGTTTATTATTGACAGATTATTCAGGTTGAGGATCTGAATTGTAGATCTCTGTGGATCATTCTTTAGAATGACAATAATAAATCTAAACGGTCCATAATCTTGATAATTAACAAGGAACATTAATTATCATATAAGATTAGTATGCAAGTTAAGTGATGATTAAGTTCTACAAATCATAGGTAAAGAGTTACCAACTTAATTGCATATGTATATGTTATGGAACATAGTACATGACTTGACCCAACGAAATAAACATATGGATTGTGTTATGTGTCATTGTTTATTTCGTTATGATTTTGGTTCTAAGTTTGAGATGTTTATCTTTTACACATGAGGATAGGTTCAATAAATATTGTTTACCGCTGATTCCCGATAAGGGCTGCTATACGGACTTTATTTATGTCCCTCATTAATTCACTTAGTGAGTGACGATATCTGTTTGGGCCCCTTGATGGAGTTGGATCGTATGCGCGCAACTAAGCGATCAACTCTAGATCAAGAAACGTATAATCTGCAAGAATGACACATTCCTATCTTGGATTATACGATGATATCGTGAGACATAAGAATCAAAATAGAGAAACATATTTATTCTCTTATGCAGGATTGAAATATTGTAGCAGTACACTATTTATGCGAATTGGGAATCATAACGTGTTGCTAGATACCGCTTATGATTATTGGAATTAAATAGCGATATAATTCCATGTCCAACATAGCATTAATCCTCAAAGGGTCACACAAATAGAGCTTTAACCAAACAGTGCATTATTTATTCGCAGCAGTGCGTATTGCGAAAAATATGATAGTTTGACTAATTAATTGTATAGCGTTGCGGACCATTATAATTAATTAAGTCAAAGGGATCATATAGAAATAAATCAATGAATATGCTAATCCCAAATTAACTATTAATTAATTAATAATTAATTATGTTCAACTCATTTAAATTAATTGAGCTATTGGTTCATTATTTAATTAGTTAAATAAAAGTCCAATTTGAGGTCAATTGAAAGGAGTAATAAATGGAATGGTTAAATGGGCTAAGCCAAGGCTTAAAGCCCACTTAAAATGTCGGCCAAGAAGGGGCATTTTTGTCCAAGTGAAAGGTTGGTAGAGACTAGGTAATGAGGTCTATATATAGGGGTTCATTTTGAGGGAAACCCTAGCCTCCTTCCTATCTTCTCTCACCTCTCCTCTCCTTGGCCGAAATCCACAAAGAAGAAAGAAAATTTCAGAATTTTCTTTACTCTTCCTCTCCTTTCTTCTACCTCAAGCTCATGAGTTGAGCACAAACTCTCTCCACCAATTAAAAGGGCTAATTGAATAGAAGAGAGCATACCTTAGGATTAGACATTCCTCTTCCTCTTGCTAGCACAAGGGTAGAAGAGATTGGTTAATCCTCTAGGTGGACTCGAGGCGGCCATCAACGGAGGATGAGACGAAGGAAAACACGCCATCGATTTCTATGCCGTAGGATCGAGCCCCGCGAATACAATTTCGCGGGAGGTCCAAATATCCACCCTTATTCTCTTGTGTCTTGTTGAACTTAAGTACTAGATCGATTGTGTGATGTTTTAATTGCTTAATTCAAGGGTAATTAGCACAAAATTAAAATTAGCACAGTTTCCTAACAAAATTGAGATAAGATATAATCATTTGGTTTTGTAATAAGGAGGCAACAGTACACTGAATGTGTCGACGTGTAACTGTGCAAAGAGGAGAAATTGAGAGACAGAGAGAGCGCATGACTGAGGTGAGGTATGAGAGATGTCATCTAGTCAGGCGAGGAGGAGATTATCGAGGTAAATTTGGCGCAAGGACGAAGAAAATTGGGAGGAAATCAGGGAAAAGAAAAAGAAACGAAGGAGGCGTAATAACCTAGGTCCCCTTTTTGAGCTGCGGAGTCGACTTTATGTCGACATATCTCACCCAATCCATCTTCTGCTATATTTTGGATTGCAACTATATAAAATTCTGAACGGAACAAATCTGAAACGCGCACGGAACATGCAATATCGTTTGACGTTCCACAATTCCAACGATACTTGAATTCGTTCCGTATTCCGTTCTATTTTTACCGACGGAATGTGTCTTCGTTCCGCCACTCGTTCCGTATGAACGGAACGTGGACAGTAAATGAATTACGGCATACCGTCGGCAGGCCTTGATCGGGTGCAAACCTAGTCAAAATAATCTTGTTTTAGCTGATTTAATCTATCATAGTAAAGCTAAGGGTCGAACCACAGAGAAGGTGTTGGAATATCGGTCTTTTACTTTAATTAATTAGCTAGACGAGTTCAACTATTTTTGGGCGTTTAAAGAATCGAAGGTGTGTTCAAATCATAAGTCTAAAATCAAGATCAAACTAGAACTAAACGGGAGATAATCAGCAAATCTGAATTCTATGGTTTCTGGTTTCAACTTAATCTGGTCAGTTCAATTCCCAAACGGTCCGTTTGATATCTCAGACGGTCCGTCTGAGCCGTGAAACTGTTTACCGCTTAGCTATTCCTAATATGTGTGTGGAATCATATTTTAATCAAAGGTTACCAGATACTAACCATCGTTACAGTTCTGGTTTCGTAGGTTAATCTACTACTTCCCTTAAAAACCCTAAGATTTGGTCATCACCATTGGCTTAAGTTTTCTAAGTCTACCTTTCAATTCGGAGGATATCTCAGAACCATCGTTGCGAGAAAGGTTCACCTATCGGCTACTAAATCCTAGTTTCACTCATCAGCTACTACCATCCTCAAGTTGGTCAATCAATTCATACAAAGGTATAGATTATTATTACCATACTAGACAAGGCCTTAATCTAATTGGTATAATCAATTCTACCCTAGCAATCAATGATATCACATAATCAATTAAATCATGAAAGATAGAAACACATAAAGAAATAATTAAGCAAATAAACAACTAAACAAATAAGTTTACAACCATAACCCTAGAATAACAAATCAACAACTCAAAGACATCAAACAAACAAGAGAAAATGAGAAATAAGAGAAGTTACAACCAATTGCCCTTGCTTTCCCTTGAATTTGTTGAAATCTCCTTCTAAACGACTCGTTGCTATCGCACACGACCCGTTTAACGCTGCCACGATCTGGACTTGAGACTAATCTCTCAGATTTTTCTATGTCTAACCCTAAAAATTGACCTTGGATCTAAAACACCACCTTGTATGCCCTTTGTATGGCTTTGTATGGACTTGTATGGCCTTGTATCAACTTAATCTCCTCAAAGTCCTCTTAAATAGGCATTGGAATTTTTTAGAGATGCAGGAGGTTTGTTCCGGACGTGTTGGGAGTCGAAAATAACCACCCCACCAAGAATAACCACCAAATCGGGCACTTTCTACTATTTCTGGAAGGTTCCTGTAACACTCCTGAATTTTTATCGTATTTGTTAATTAGTTTGAACCGCTAATAACATGAACATCTTTTTTTTTTAATATAGCAAATATACTTCTTATAAATATTGGAATTATTACATTGTTATATCAATATTTTAAATTCTATTTCTTTTGTCTAGAAATCATACTTAAATTTTGCACTAGTATTATTAGATATTTTTAATTCATACCTTTTTGTCCTATCCGAGATCAGTTTTTGTTATTTAGTATAGATTAGAAAATTGAATTCTGCTCCATCAATTCCTTCATTATTATGTCTAAATGTCCACCGTTTTATATTCTTAATTTCCTCCATATTTTATTTATATTATTATAATCATTGTCTCCACCGTTATAATTTTGTTGGTGTCGGTTATACACCATATTAATTAATCGGCTTGGAGTCCACGTATCTGTTTGCATCCATTTTCCATTTGTTCCTCATATAAGTTATAACCGTTCCAGACTATAACCGTATCGTTTTATTTTTGCCTACAACCTTTTACTCATTTTATTTTTGTCTACGGCCTTCTACTCAGAAAAAGATATAATCGTTCCATGATGACACTCCATCTCTCTCTCACCAATTCGAGAAACAAAATATCATTCCCGCGTTGAATTTTATTACCTTTCAATTTTGATATTCATCTCCTTTTAAAATCTACACTATTTGAAATACGAAGTGATATATCATTGGTCATCCGATTGGAATTTGAGTTCTACATCATGATCGTTGTCGTTTTATCATTCGTCAGGTAACCAGATTTCTCTATAATTTAATTTTCGCATTGATTGATTTACATGCCGTTTATTTATTTGAATGAATTGGTATGATATATGTGTATTCTGACTGCGTGTATTTTATGAGTCAACGGGTCTCTGTTTGTGACTTGATTTGAAATGGAAAAGTGAAATGGAATGTGAAGCGGAATCGCCTAGAGAGGGATTCGCGCTAATTGGAAAGTGAATTGAGAAATTGATTTGAGAAAATCTAGACCCGTTGGTTTCTGTGAAATACATTTATTTTATTGTTATTGATGTGTGGATTAATCCGATCGGTTGATATTTGTTATATAAATTAGTTATAGAGAAGCTGCGTCATTAAATAACTGGTTACTCGGCTTTGTAGCTGACTCCGTTTTGCTCTTATTTATGTTGTGACGTAGGTTGACGGGCCGTCGGATGGATGATCAGATACTGTGTCACCTCACGACTCGTGTCTCGGATACGGGGTGTGACATTTGGTATCAGAGCCTTCGTTCCTCGGACTGTGTTTGGGTCCGTTGTCGTTTCGGTTGAAATTTCTTTTAGGGTACCGATATAGTTCTAATTAATTTCGAATTGTCCAACTTGAATTCTTTTTGCTCAATTGACTTGTTTTCATTCGATTTGATTTTTGTTCATTTCATTTAAATATTCATTTGTTCGAATTTCGAGGACGAAATTCTTTTGAAGGAGGGAAGAATGTAACACTCCTGAATTTTTATCGTATTTGTTAATTAGTTTGAACAGCTAATAACTTGAACATCTTTTTGTTTTAAGCCAATAAGTTAATATTAAATTATTGAAGGATGTCATCATCATAGCATAGTTATTATGGTAGGAAAACATGATGCATAAATTGTTGCTACTTTAATTATCTTTTATTGTTACATTTAATTTCACAAATATCCGTGCTGGAACTGAACACCGCATTGAGAGATTATTTCAGTCTCTCATCCGCTTTTCATTTTTATGGATTCCAGGTGTTGAAGATCTGTAATTAGAATTTTCACAGGAAGAGTAAGGTCAAAGGATGCGGGTTTTCTAGGATGCCACATTTGCTTTATAATATTTTCGTTGTTTTTATGAACAAGAATGGATTTGAAACGTTGAATGATCAGGGGAGTTTCGTGTTAAAACTCACCCTAGAAGTTTATGTCTTTTCTTTTCTTTGCCCCGTTGTTGGATATTGATGTTTAAAATTTATGGAAGTGGCATCTATCATCATATGTGAATTGTTTGTAGTGTATATGATGTTGTACGCCTTGCGTCTTTGTACGCGGCGGGTTGTCGAGGTATACTTCGAGTTGTGTAAAAGTGACTCGGGGTGTGACAACTTTAGTTGGTATCAGAGAACAGCATATTCAATACAAATAATCACCCGCTATGAGAGCGAATTAGTGTTTTATCCTCATCTTCCTAGGATATTAGTTTTGTCAGATAATATTAAGTAAAAAGATATTTAACTAGGGTAGTATTTTGGGTTTTTTTTTTTTAGAAATGGCAAGAAGAGGATCGAGTAGAGTTACAACAGACAATACGGACGGTACTAACAATCGCACTGCTGCAAATGGGACCCAAATTGGAACTGATCATTTAGAGAGGGTGCTACAGGGTCTTGAGCGCATTGCCCGTGTCGTTGCGGAGGCCGATCAGAGGACACCTCGAGAAGGGGACAATTTCTTTGAACTTTATCGTTCCTTCTTATCCCTTCAACCTGCAAATTTTGATGGTACTGGAGATTTTCTAGCAGCCGAGAATTGGCTGGCGGACATCAAGGACAAATTCACCTTGGTTCGAGCTCCGGAGGAAAACAAGGTGGAGTTGGCCACTCATTTTCTCGAGGGACATGCTCGGTTCTGGTGGCAAGAGACCAAGAGAAGGTTTGGTGGTGACCTTGAACGCCTTCCTTGGCAATGGTTTGAAAAACAATTTGAAGGGAGGTTCATGGATGTGATGTCTCGTGAGATGCTCAGACAGCGTTTCACTAACCTCAAACAAGGAGGCGACTCATTAGGGGAATACAATTCTAAGTTTGAAAACCTAATGAGGTATGCTCCAGACATCATCAACAATGAGTTTCGTCTGAGGCAACAGTATCTAGGTGGGTTGAACCCTCGCTTAGCACAGTTAATTGATATTCCGGGGATCAATGAACTCCCTGATTTGATGCTCCGTGCTACCACTGTGGAGTCTTATGATGCCCGTATTGGCCAATCAGAAAATCCCAGGAGTGTAAGGCCAAGGACTGAAGAGGTTCAGAGACAAGAACCACAAAAAGGGAGTAACTCTATGGCGAAGACTGTCGTTGAATCAGGGACAACGATTTGGTGCAGGCGCTGTGAAAGGCCCCACACTGAGGCACAATGTCGCTATCTAAATGGCTTGTGTCACAATTGTAACAAGTCTGGCCACTTTGCAAGGGAGTGCCCCCACCCTGATAGGCGGGGCGTTGTAGGCCACGTTACTGGAGGTATAGGCCGTGGAGCTATTCAACAAGCAGGAGGTAGAGGATTTAATGCCCCTCAGCGAGGAGGCCGATTTGGGAATAAATCGGGGGAAAGAGTTGGAATGTACTCTCACTGTTGCTGCACACATAGAGCCCATGAGGAAGTGACTGAAGGACCTACTGAAACAACAAAGGTTTCTACAGAAGTTATGGCAGGTACTTTAGAACTATCTGTGTATCTTGACTTTCATGTTGGTTGACACAGGTTGTAGCCACTTAGTTTTTTCTAGAGATTGGGCGGAAAGGTACCAAGTGCCAACAGAAGTACAGGAAGAGTCCTTCAAAATAGGAACGCCCATAAACCAAATTGCTACTTATAAACTCCGGTATTCTAGACTTTTGATTTAGGAGGCATGGCCTGAACTACCTGTAGACCCTATATTAGCCGAGGCAAGCCGATATGACTTTATGTTTGGGCTAGAAAGATTGATTAGGCACGTTGTTATTGTTAACTTCCCAAAATGAGTACCCACCTTTGTAGGGCGCTAAGAGAAGGTATAGTTCAGAGGACTGAACCTTTTTTTTTTAAGGGGATGGGATGTAACATTATGTTATTTAGCACTATTTTAATTTAAAATTTAAAATAATTTAGTAATGATATTTGAAATAAAAACTAATAATTCTTGAATATTTTTATGTACATGGACTTTTACTTTTGGGTATTAAATATTTTTCTTCCGTTTAATTACTTGGTCAGATTAATATATTTATTTTTAAGATGCTAGATTTATGCACTCTTTCGTTCCACACCAAAAAGGTGGTTATTTAAGAGGCCTTATATTTTTATATTTCTTTTACAAGCCAATAAATAAGGAAGGAAGTTATTTGCGCTAATTAGAGGTGGTTATTTTTAATGAGAGAATGCCTATCAACAGAGGTGGTTATTAAGAGGCACCAGTTAAGTTAAATGCGCTATACTTATATCACTTTTTCTCATGTATAGCCCAATCGCTTCCTTTCAAAATTCCATTTCCAATTCATTTGTTTAAATACTGCTAGAAGAGATCGGTGCTAGGGAAGAAACAGCGGTTGAGAAGTAAGTTTGTTCAATACTTTCTTTTGATCTCCGTAAATTTGATCGGCAGTGTAAATCCATTGAAATTCTCAAACCAGTGTTGAAGTTATGCTCCGTCTCTTTTTCATAGACATATATATGCTTGCTTTATTACCGAGTATACTACTTTATATTTCTTGAGATTTCAAAGACCTGACTTTTATACTATCAAATCGTATATTATATATTACAAGATTTTGACAACAACATATTTTAATTAGGCCAAACTCCCTTGTCCTTGTATGCACCGCTTATTGATTGGTTTTCATAAATGACAATATTTAACACTATTTATTTCCTAGTGCAAGTGAAATTCAGTTATATTGTTTTGTATAAATTAACCTTTGTCTAGTTGGGTTGACTGTTTCCAATTGGGGTTAGAGAGTCACTTGTTAGAGTATTACGAGTAGATTGATTCCTTACACTGATGTCGTCTGTTGGTTTTGGGTTTGCTTGATTTATTAAAATGATATATATGTTTTTTTTTATATTTCGGATAAATAGTAATTAGAAATAATTACACGTAATTTAGGTACAAGTCTTGAAGGGCAACGAGAAGATTAGAAGTTTCGACGTACCGCATTATTTGACAGGTGCGGATCCTGGTTTGATGTGAAATTGATTTCTTATATATAAGAAGTGTATGTTTTGTTTCCCATTATATATCACTAGTATTTATTTCTTCATAGTGCATAAATGCATTACTATCCACGGTGGTTACACATGTTGTTTTATGAGAAAAAGATAGATGAAAACAAAATTACATAATTAATACGCATGGCTTGAGTATATAAATGCATGTGCATAATGTTTAGTGCTAATTAGAAATGATAGTAGATATTATTTACGTTAAAGTACAGTGTTAGTGTTAATGAGTAAAAGAAAGTGGAAACTAAGTTTCTAAATATTAAGTGGAGTGGATGGTAACCATTGTATTAAGTGTTTGGCTTGAGGGCTCTAGTACTAGCGCGCTTCCCAGAAGTTGTCCGTTCGCGACGGGTAAGTGGGCTTTCTGGGTTAGTGGAATTGATGTCGAACAAGTGGGCTTGGTAAGTGAGACGTGTTACCAAATGTAAATAAAAAGTGAAGTTATTAGTAGAACATCTTTTTGTTTTAAGCCAATAAGTTAATATTAAATTATTGAAGGATGTCATCATCATAGCATAGTTATTATGGTAGGAAAACATGATGCATAAATTATTGCTACTTTAATTATCTTTTATTGTTATATTTAATTTCACAAATATCCAGGCTGGAACTGAATACCGCATTGAGAGATTATTTCAGTCTCTCATCCGCTTTCCATTTTTATGGGTTCCAGGTGTTGAAGATCAGTAATTAGAATTTTCACAGGAAGAGTAAGGTCAAAGGATGCGGGTTTTCTAGGATGCCACATTTGCTTTATAATATTTTCGTTGTTTTTATGAACAAGAGAATTTGAAACGTTGAATGATCAGGGGAGTTTCGTGTTAAAACTCACCCTAGAAGTTTATGTCTTTTCTTTTCTTTGCCTCGTTGTTGGATATTGATGTTTAAAATTTATGGAAGTGGCATCTATTATCATATGTGAATTGTTTGTAGTGTATATGATGTTGTACGCCTTGCGTCTTTGTACGCGGCGGGTCGTCGAGGTATACTTCGAGTTGCGTAAAAGTGACTCGGGGTGTGACAATTTTAGTTATCACTCAATTGAATTCTGTTTGCTCAATTGACTTGTTTTCATTCGATTTGATTTTTGTTCATTTCATTTAAATATTCGTTTGTTCGAATTTCGAGGACGAAATTCTTTTGAAGGAGGGAAGAATGTAACACTCCTGAATTTTTATCGTATTTGTTAATTAGTTTGAACCGCTAATAACATGAACATCTTTTTTTTTTAATATAGCAAATATACTTCTTATAAATATTGGAATCATTACATTGTTATATCAATATTTTAAATTCTATTTCCTTTGTCTAGAAATCATACTTAAATTTTGCACTAGTATTATTAGATATTTTTAATTCATACCTTTTTGTCCTATCCGAGATCAGTTTTTGTTATTTAGTATAGATTAGAAAATTGAATTCTGCTCCATCAGTTCCTTCATTATTATGTCTAAATGTCCACCGTTTTATATTCTTAATTTCCTCCATATTTTATTTATTATTATAATCATTGTCTCCACCGTTATAATTTTTTTGGTGTCGGTTATACACCATATTAATTAATCGGCTTGGAGTCCACGTATCTGTTTGCATCCATTTTCCATTTGTTCCTCATATAAGTTATAACCGTTCCAGACTATAACCGTATCGTTTTATTTTTGCCTACAGCCTTTTACTCATTTTATTTTTGTCTACGGCCTTCTACTCAGAAAAAAATATAATCGTTCCATGATGACACTCCATCTCTCTCTCACCAATTCGAGAAACAAAATATCATTCCCGCGTTGAATTTTATTACCTTTCAATTTTGATATTCATCTCCATTTATAATCTACACTATTTGAAATACGGAGTAATATATCATTGGTCATTCGATTGGAATTTGAGTTCTACATCATGATCGTTGTTGTTTTATCATTCGTCAGGTAACCAGACTTCTCTATAATTTAATTTTCGCATTGATTGATTTACATGCCGTTTGTTTATTTGAATGAATTGGTATGATATATGTGAATTCTGACTGCGTGTATTTTACGAGTCAACGGGTCTCTGTTTGTGACTTGATTTGAGAAAACCTAGACCCGTTGATTTCTGTGAAATACATTTATTTTATTGTTATTGATGTGTGTATTAATCCGATCGGTTGATATTTGTTATATAAATTAGTTATAGAGAAGCTGCGTCGTTAAATAATTGGTTACTCGGCTTTGTAGCTGACTCCGTTTTGCTCTTATTTATGCTGTGACGTAGGTTGACGGGCCGTCGGATGGATGATCAGGTACTGTGTTACCTCACGCCTCGTGTCTCGGATACGGGGTGTGACAGTTCCAGACGGACCGACTGAAATCTGGCTGAAAATAGCAGTTTTTTCCTGCGAAAGTCAAACGGTCTGTCTAAATTTTCAGACGGTCCGTTTGGAAATTTCTGCACTGCGCAATGTTACTGTTTTGCCCATATCTCTTTCATCCCGATTCCGTTTGAGGCGATTCAAAAACTAGCGGAAACTTACGAGGAGCTCTACATCATCATTGATTCATTCAGGTCATGTTTTTGTCCCAAATATGCATTAAAGTAGGAATTATGGTAGTAACTCATTCTTGACACAAAAACTTAATTAAAATGACCCTAATTAACCTAACTCAAGTCAAATAGTTTAGTTTGAAATCCAAACCCTACCAAAATATGTATATAAAATCATCTCATCAAGACCTATGAAACGGTGCAAGGAACAAATTGCTCGCATACGGACAAATATACCAGCTCATTCCATCGATATAGTACATTATTAACATAAGAAAATGAAATAAAATAAAATATCTCAATAATAAAGTTTTCTTTTTCCTATTTCACCCCTTGCAATGCTGACTTAGATTATGCTAATTAACATGCAAAGTTGACCAATTGTATGCCAATGAGGGGACAAAGTGAACAAGTTGCTAGCATACGGACGAAATACAAGCCAGATCTGATCATTAATGCTGTATTCTAATAAAATAATAAATAAATACCAGGCCTTATTTAGTGTATTCTCATCCTCATACCCACCTATCATCTATTCAATCCTCATCGATCATACCTAGTTCCTTCTTTTCAATTACCAACAAATAACCTAGCTACCCCATTGAGATATGGCTGAGAGTGTAGTAAGTTTTGTGCTAGGAAAGCTAGGAGATGCTGTTGTTAAGGAGGTGCTCCACCTGTACGGCGTTAGTGAGCAAGTGGAGAAGGTGAGCCGTGAACTGAGCCTGATTCAGGCTTACCTTAAAGATGCTGACACAAACCGCAAATTAGATGAGAGGCAGAAGCACTGGGTGAAGGAGGTGAGAGATCTTGCTTACGATATAGAAGATGCCATCGACATCTTCCTCACAACCGTACCAGAAAAAAAGCCAGGCAAGAGGGAGGCTGTCAAGAGGATGTTTATGAAAGCTACAAAACTGCCAGCTGTTCACATGCTCGGAGATGAGATTAATAGGATTGAGGCAAGGTTCCAAGAGATCGAAGCAAGTAGAGTCAGGTATGGAATAAACAATCTTGGTGAGGGTGTTGATGGAGAAAGTGGACAGCCAGTCAAACGGATTGTCCTTCCAGGCGTTGATAAAGAGGATATTGTCGGTTTTGAAGCAGATAGAGATGAAATTCTCAAGAAATTGCTTGATGAAAAGGACAAGAGGCGTTCTGTGATCTCAATCGTAGGCCAGGGCGGGCTTGGCAAGACAACTCTAGCTCGGAAAGTATATAATAGGTACAGAAACTTTCTTGTTAAATTAATAAATACTTTTAAAGTTTTAATAGAATGATAAACTTTTCTCACCTTTTGATAATTGATATTTGAAGTTTTCTAAAAGGTTGCCCTGTTAGATATTTGAAATATTTAATTCGTAATAATACTTTTGAAATTGCTTAATAAGGATCACGTAATTCATATAAAATTAAATAAATCATAAGTTAGAACTTACAATTTTGTAGAGAAAACATCTTGATGCGGAAATTTGATCTTCTCCAATTTTTCTTAGTCCTTAATGATGGTAGAATAATTATGACGTTTTTCTGAAATTTCTTGTTTCTTTATTAGACGAAAATATGGAAAAAGGTGCCACTACTTAATAAAATTTCAGAATTAAAAGACTAAGGTAATTGAAGGGATCAAATCAGAATGAATCTGGTCTATTGATTTTCCATCAAAATCAATGCACCCTTTAATAATATTCCATAAATGAACCTGGTTCAAATTAAACCATATAGGCCACTTAATAAATAATTAATATTATTAATTTTTAATATTATTAATTATAACATTTTCCCACTTGGCCTATGAAATATCATAATGAAACACAAATTCAGAATTTGCTAATAAAACATAAACCTTGTTCAGTTAGAAATACCAAACTAAACTAATATAATCAAAATAACTAAAACCATATGGTTTATTAAATTCATTCGATCCACATAAGTATATTTGCTTATATAAATTACATTAATGCGCAACAAAAGAAATATGCAAACATTATAAAATCAGTCAATACATAAATGAAGCTTCAATACATAACTTAATTATTACATCATTGTTCATTACAACATCACAAGTCACTAACCAAACCCATGCCGGCTACATGCTCTTTGAAAAGAGTAGGTGGTAGTGCCTTTGCTAGAGAGTCAGCTAACATAGCTCTTGTATTGATGTGTTGTATGACAATAATATTATCCTTAATTTTCTGTCTAACAACAAGATATTTGATGTCAATCCATTTAGTAGCACCACTGGACTTGTTGTTTTTAGAGAAGAAAACAGCAGCCTCATTATCACAAAATAGCGTGAGTGGTCTTGCAATACTTTCAATTACTTGAAGTTCAGGTATGAAATTCTTCAACCAAACTGCTTGACCAGTAGCTTCAAAACACGCCACAAATTCTGCTTGCATTGTGGAAGATGCAACTAAGGACTGTTTGGCACTCTTCCATGAAATTGGTCTCCCTGCAAGCATGAATATGTATCCTGATGTGGATTTTTTCGTGTCTACACATCCAGCAAAATCCGAATCGGAATAACCAATGACCTGAAGGTTATCGGACTTTCTGTAAGTAAGCATGTAGTCTTTAGTCCCTTGCAAATAGCGTAAGACTTTCTTAGCAGCTCGCCAATGATCCAAACCTGGATTTGATTGATATCGGCCAAGCATGCTAACTACAAATGCAATATCAGGACGTGTGCAAACTTGAGCATACATTAAAATTCCAACAACCGAAGCATACTCATTCTTTTCCATTTGCTTACGTTCTGATTCAGTTTTGGGACATTGAGCCTTGCTGAATTTGTCACCTTTGAAAATGGGAGCAACACTTGGAGAACAATTTTGCATATTGTAGCGCTTAAGCATTTTCTCGATATATGCCTTTTGTGATAAACCTAAGAGATCATGAGACCGATCACGGTGGATTTCAATGCCTATGACATAAGAGGCTTCACCAAGATCCTTCATTTCAAATTTCTTTGAAAGAAAACGTTTGGTCTCGTACAACATGTCTAAATCACTGCTTGCTAACAAAATGTCATCCACATACAAAACAAGAATGATAAATCTGCTCCCACTAACCTTGAGATACATGCATTGATCAAAAGTGTTTTCTTGAAATCCAAATTCTGTTATGACCTCATCAAACTTGAGATACCATTGTCTTGAAGTTTGCTTTAACCCATAAATTGATCACTTCAACCGACAGCCCATATGTTCCTTGCCTTTAACAACAAAACCTTCAGGTTGTTTCATGAAAATTTCTTCATGCAAGTCACCATTAAGGAATGCGGTTTTCACGTCCATTTGATGCAACTCGAGATTATAATGAGCTACAAGGGCTAAAACAATTCTTAGTGAATCTTTCTTTGAGACAGGAGAAAAAGTATTATCATAATGTATACCTTCTTGTTGCGTAAAGCCTTTAGCAACCAGTCGGGCCTTGTATCTTTCGATGTTACCATGAGAATCGGTTTTAGTTTTGTAAACCCATTTGCATCCTACGGGTTTAACACCTTTAGGTAACTCAACAAGGTCCAAAACATCATTTTGTTGCATTGAGTTCATCTCATCATTCATGGCTTCCAGCCACTGAGATGACTTATCACTTTTCATGGCGTCCTTGAAGGAGATAGGATCATCTCCATGACCTATATCGCCACCTTCTTCCGTAAGGTATACAATATAATCATCAGGTATTGCAGATTTTCGTTCTCTTTGCGACTTGCGTAAAGGTTCTTGTGGCAGCAAAGGTACTTCTTCATTGTTAGGAACATTATTAACATTAGTAACTTCATTTAGTAATAATGGAGAAACAGAACTTGTAGCCTCTGAAATGACCGAAGTTGGAACATAAATTCGATCTTCTTCATCGAGGTTTATAGTTCGTTTTTCATTACTTCCACTAATGTTGCCATTTTCAAAAAATACTGCATGTCTTGTCTCAACAATTCTAGTGGTATGCGAGGGACAATAAAATCTAAAATCTTTGGACCTCTCTGGATAACCTATGAAAGAACAACTGACGGTTTTGGAATCCAGTTTCTTAATTTGTAGATTGTAGACTTTTGCTTCAGCAGGACAGCCCCACACACGTAAGTATCCTAGTTGCGATTTTCTTCTAGTCCACAATTCAAAAGGTGTTGCTGGAACAGATTTACTAGGAACTCGATTGAGAACATGTGTGGCTGTTTTTAAAGCCTCAGACCACAAAAATTCTGGTAAAGTGGTATTGCATATCATACTTCATACCATATCCATTAATGTACGATTACGCCTTTCAGCTACTCCATTTTGCCGAGGATCACCCGGCATAGAGAATTGATGAATAATACCACTTTCTTGAAGAAACAAAGCAAATGGACCTGGACTTTGACCTAAGTCAGTATGCCTACCATAATACTCACTGCCTCTATCTGATCGCACTACTTTAATTTTAAGATTATGCTGATTTTCAACTTCAGCCTTAAAAATCTTAAATTTGTCTAATGCCTCAGATTTTTCAGAAATTAAGAATACATAAGCATAGCGTGAGTAATCATCAATAAAAGTAATGAATGATTTGTGTCCGTTGAGACTCGGAGTGGGAAAAGGACCGCATATATCGGTGTGAATTAATTCCAATAGTCCCCCACTTCGAGTGGCTCCTTTCTTATTTGTCTTAACAAACTTTCCCTTAACACATTCAACACAATTTTCAAAATCAGAAAAATCTAATGTCAGGAGAATTTTATTTTTAATGAGACGTTGCATTCTATCTCTTGAAATATGACCCAATCTGCGATGCCATAATTTGGAAGAATATCCAACATCACGATTTCTCTTTGTGCCACGTTTATGATCAACACAATTAACATTCAGGGATAATAAAGAATAAAAAAAGGAAGAATCCAAACATAATTTATATAGATTGTCACATAATAATCCAGAACCAACAAATTTAGAGTTATGATATAGTCTAAACTCATTATTTCCAAACTGAAACATAAAACCACACGCATCAAGTCTAGAAACAGAAATTAAATTCCTAATCACACTAGGAATATAAACTACATCATGCAAATAGAGAATAAACCCACTCTTCAAGACTAAATGAAGAGTTCCTACGGCCTCCACTTCAGCCTCTAATCCATTAGCTACTTTAAGCTTCCTTTTTCCCTTTTCCAGCATCCTCACGGAAAGAAATCACTGCAATGAGTTCGTAATGTGCACGGAGGCACCAGTGTCAATCCACCACATATTTAAGGGAACATCAATTAAAAGAGACTCACAAATCATATAATTAAAATCATTACCCTTCTTGGCAAGCCACGCTCTGAACTTGGTACACTCCTTCCTTACGTGTCCAGGTTTCTTGCAGTGATTTCACTTAAAAACACGTTTTGTACCAGATGTACTTGCTTTGTTAACACCAAGACCAACATCATTCTTATTCTTTCCTTTACCATTGTTGTTTTTCTGTTTTGGACTTTCAAAGGCAGCATGTGCAAAGTCAGGTTTTTCAGTCTTAAGCCTTTCTTCTTCTTCAACACACATGGCAATCAATTCGCTCATTTTCCACTTCTCTTTCTGCGTGTTGTAATTGATCTTGAAAGGACCAAACTGAGCAGGAAGAGAAGTCATAATGAAATGAACCAAAAATCCCTCAGAAATTGCCATGTCCATGCCATTTAATTTTGCGGTCATATCATTTATCATCATGATATGTTCACGTACACCGCTAGTCCCATTATACTTGGTAGTGAGCATTTTCATTATGAGAGCACTTGCATTAGCCTTTGATGTACTCTTAAACTGCTTCTCAACAGAGGCTAAAAATTCTTTAGCAGTAAAAAGTTCACCAGCAATAATCTTTTCAGGAATGCCTCGCCGAATAGCCAAAGAAATGGTGCTTTTGATAATCATGAGAGACATGCGATTAGAACGCTCCCATTTTGCATAAGCAGTTTTTTCTTCATCTGCAGCATCATCCTTTGGTTTTTAAGGTTTATCCAAACGTAATGCTTGGTCTATTTCAAGAACACCAAGACCAATCTCAATTTGCTCTTTCCAAGTTGAAAAATTAGTTCCATTCAATGGTGTTATTCCAGTGATTTGATTACTAATATTGCTCAATGCTGCAAATTCATGACAAATAAAATGCTTACTATTAACTAAAATCCACAGACATATAAAATTAAATAAATTAGATCAACTATAATTAGGGGACTAATAATTAATTAATCTGAAATAATAAAACGCCAATTAATATTTCAGGTTTAATAGTTGATCCATTAAAATCAATTCAAATCACCATTGGGCAGAAATAAATTGAAACATAAGACAATATTCATTTAATAAATTATACTTGACAATTAAAGTTGGTAAAATTGACATTTATAATTTATTAAACGAAAACATAAGTAATACTATAAACATCATGTAAAACATAGTTCCTTTTAATAAAATGATAGTCACAATTAAAGTTTGTAAAATTGATAACAACCATATATTAAAAGTAAATTCATATGAAAATAAATTATATATAACATAGTACTGTTGGGTTGCTTGATATATATAATATAAAATCATATAAGTTTAATATTATCATATGTAAAACCATACAAACTTTATATACCGTTTTTGAAAATAATTACATAAAATAATAATATATGATAATCATTATGAATTGTTAAATCATATATTAGTAAATAATATTTCTAAGTGATAGAAAAAAAAATGCAAATTCCGTACTTAATTGCTAGTTCCGTACTGTATAAAGTCGCATATATACATAATTGCTAGTTCCGTACTTAATTTAGTTAAGTAGGAAATGCAAATTAATAACGCCTCTTCAGTGGACCAGAGGCATTAAAAAGACGTGATGCGCATAGGAAAGAAAATAGACAATAGGTGGCCTACAATTTAGAAGTATAAGCCTGCGTCCTCACTGTTTATACTCGGACAGAAGTGCTGCAAATAAAGGTATGGATTGAGGTTGTACCAAAAAAATGAACTTATCCTTTGTATTCAATCCAAAGCAATAAAAAAAAAATTTTCCAGCGCACTTGCCTTTTACCTTTCTCTCTCTATGTGTACTACATGGTGAAAGCAAGGATTCATATCTCCCAAAACGCACATAGAGAAATAAATATGAAAATAATTCTGTATATTGTATTTTCCAGAAAAATTAATTCTGTAAAAATTAATACTGTATATTCCAGAAAAAATATTTCTGTAAAAATCCATCAAATACATATTCAGAAATTACCATTAATTAATGATTGAAGTACGAAAATATCATTAAATTTCAGTAAGTAAATCAAGATTTGTGTAGTAATTTTATATGAAATTACGTACCGCTCCGATACCAAATGTTAGATATTTGAAATATTTAATTCATAATAATACTTCTGAAATTGCTTAATAAGGATCACGTAATTCATATAAAATTAAATAAATCATAAGTTAGAACTTATAATTTTGTAGAGAAGACATCTTGATGCGGAAATTTGATCTTCTCCAATTTCCCTTAGTCCTTAATGATGGCAGAATAATTATGGCGTTTTTTTGAAATTTCTTGTTTCTTTATTAGACGAAAATATGGGAAAAGGTGCCACTACTTAATAAAATTTCAGAATTAAAAGACTAAGGTAATTGAAGGGATCAAATCAGAATGAATCTGGTCCATTGATTTTTCATCAAAATCAATGCATCCTTTAATAATATTTCATAAATGAACCTGGTTCAAATTAAACCATATAGGCCACTTAATAAATAATTATTATTATTAATTTTTAATATTATTAATTATAACATGCCCTTGAAAAAAATATGTTAAAATAGGCTTTAAAAATTGTAAATATTACATAATAGCGAAAGGTAAATTACATTCTTGCTAGAATGGTGGAGTCGCTTGGGTCCATGCGTGGTGGCACTTTTTGTTATTCTCTTAGGGTGCGTTTGGATGAGAGAAGAAGAAGAAGAGGAAGAAGGAAGATGAGAAGAAAAAAAATTATAAACAATCCAAACTCTTCACAAAGTTACACACTTCCCAATACTTCTTCCCACTTCTTCCCTTCTTCCCTTCTTCCCACACCTATCCAAACGCACCCTTAATTTTTCTTTTGTTCGTTGTGTGTACACTTCGAAAGAATATACATACTAGTGGTGGTGTCGAGCATTGCGCGACCTATTTCTCCTATATATAACTATCGTCTATCTTTGTCATCTACTAATAGAAGTTTTGTTCGGTGAGACCATATGAAATATCCCTAAAATGTTGACAACCAGCATATGTTCTTTGAAAGAGCAATAAAATTAAGAGAACTTCTTCAATACCTAATGAAAATTTATCCTGACAGTCGATACCAACTTTTAGAGTATGAATTGGAAGAGGAGTGCACTCAGGGAGACCACCAAATAAGAAGTAACAATTAATCATTGTACCATTGAAAATTACAACCAGAGTTGCCTCATTTTTCTTTTGGTTTCACCTTACTTGTTCTTTATCAGTAAATATCATCTATATACTAAAACACATGTGCGACAATATTTATAAATGGTTATTTATATTACAAACAAAATAATCCGAAGAAATAAATCCATTGAGTTAAGTTAATTCCGAAGAGAAATACCTATTGCTTTAGTGAACTCTTGCATGAACTTAAGCGTCCATATAAATAACAAATTGTAGAAGAAAATTCTGAGAAACATTCAATATATCAGCAAAATGGGATAATTGACAGTAAATATAAATTAAACCCATAATTAAATTAGAAACAAAGAAAGAATTAAGTGAAATCTGGAATGTAAATAAGAAACAGCTTCATAAACAGTAAGTTTGAACAACAGTAATTTTAAAAATTTGGTGCTTGGTGAATAAAGTTAGAAAGAATATTTATCGTTTTTTGCCCTCACCTATATAATAGCTCTTCATAACCACAGTTTCACAGCCAGAAAAGAAGCATAAAGGAGAAAGAAAATTTGCAAATAATGAACTCTTCGCTAATGGTTTTCATATAAGCACGAAACTTTGGTTGTCAGTGAAACAATCATAAAATAGAAAAATTTGTATACTTTAGCCCCAAAAAAAACCTGACTGGTGTCAACTATGTAATTTTATATGCAACCAAAAAAGAATTCTCTCATACAGATCCAACTTTAAATACTCATCCTTTTGGCGTTCTTCTTTACCAGATAATCAAGCACTAAAGTATCATTGAAATATTTGAAGAAATTGCCCTTATGTTATGTAAATATGGCAACCTTACAGAATTACCATAATAAAATTCAAAATCAGTACCTCTACTGAAAACGACCAAAATGTGAGGCAATCTCGCTAAATTTTAGTTTGGGAGCAAGACCAAAAAAGTTTTCTTGGACTGAACATCATGTTTGAGACATCAAGTTAAATATTCAATGTTGGTTTTGATCCATTGCCTAAAAATTTCTCTGAGAGTTTCTTAAATATTGTCCATGAACCTATACCAATTGTACCTTGTTTTTCTCGTGTACTGGTACACAAATATTTCCATTTAATTGGTATCCTTGTTTACATATACACAGAAATCATATTTAATATTCTTTTATGATAAGTAGAAAGTTACCTGCAGACTACAATAAAAGCTGCGATTTTCTAACTCAGGGCAATTGTGAAAAAAAGAATCGTACTTGTTGCTATACAAAACTCAAGCTGATGGTGCTAGTAAGATCTGTTTTGTGGATATCAAACATTCATTACTTTCTTGTCAATTTTAGAACAAATTTTACAACACCATAATGATTACTGCAAACAAATTTTAAAAAATAAGAAAAAATAACCAAGTAACAAAAAAGTAAGGAGAACTATGAACTAAAGAAATAATTTTCTTTATTAGAGAATTAGCTATTCTAATTACTATAGGAAATAACAAAAACTTAATAGAAAGGAACTTTAGAAAAACGAAATTACAACTGACCTGAGGAAGGATAACAATACATAAGGGAGGAAGCTCTCCAAACAAAAGAAAGGAAGACAGATTGAAGCTTAAAAAAATTACATTAAATGAAATGAACTAATAAGAGAGAGCGAAAAACATCATGATAAATCATATTTTGATCTTTTTACCGAATATTATCAACTTTGATTTTGGTCATTTATGAGGGAACTAATATGACAGATTTCATTTATGAGAGAAAACTATTGGTTTTGGTCAACTCCTTAGGTCATAAATCACCTATAACCTGTCGAAAAATCATCAGAGATATCACACCTCGAAAAGGGTTGGTTGGACAACAAATCAACGTTTTGAAGAAACCACATCAAAATGATTGAAGAAGAAAAAAAATTACCTATGCAGAAAATAAAACAATCTTTGGTACTTACATAGTTACATTAGAGCACACACAGAGGTGCACCAAAGGAAACCGTCAGAAGATGAACTTTGTTAGATTAGAGCTCTATTAAAACAACAGTTAAAGAAAAGTAACTAAACAAAACACTGAGAGGAGAGATAAAATGTTACCGGAGAGAAGGTGATGGGCCATCCAAGTCGTTTATCTCGCTCCATGAAGAGAGAGAACCCTATTTTACTCTCCAGCTGTTCTTAAACTAAGAAGCAAAATAAAAGGAAAAAAAATGATTATGTAGGAAAGCAAAGACATAAATAATTATATTATTAGAAAAAATGAAACCAGTTTCATTTTTTGTAATCACCTGAGAAACATGTAGGATGAATGCGAAAGAAACCCGATCAAGATCCAACTGATAAATCTGAATAAAATGAAATGTACTGGCATGAATGTTTGCTAAACTCAGGTCAATATAATCTATGAAACAAACAGATATCCTCAAAATTTACAAAAGAAAAATAACAGAATTGGTTCTTTGTAAATTGACGGAACGCTCTGACAAAAATGATAACAACAAAATTCTCAAGGTGGATCAGCTCATACCAGTAACAAACACGACAGATGATCCAATGAGCTGATCCGTCTCTGACAAAAAACCCGTCCGGCCCGTTTAACCCGTCCAACCCGACCCGTATTTTAACGGGTTGAAGCTTTAATCGGGTTGGTTCGGGTTTCAATTTTAATAACCCGGTTGTATTGGGTTGGGTCATAATTTTGTTGTTGATAAACCCGTACCCGTACGCGACCCGTTTATAGTTTATTAAACATCATCATCCATCCTTTCGGTTATTTTGAGTCAATGATAAATTTACAATATCTATTCTCATTCATTACTATTAGGTATTTATTAGCGACAACCCTAATCCCAACTCCTGCACGATGCCTCGACTCCTCCCCTCCCAACTTGGATTTGACGATTTCCTTCAGAGCTCAAGCCACGTCATAATCTTACTTTCACGAGACCTAAAATTACTTGTTTGAATAGTTGTTTGAATTGTTTGAATAACTATCTATTTATACGAAGCTAGTGTTATTCATATGTTATCAATTGAAATTATATATGCTTTACATGAACCTTTTAGGGTAATAAAATTAGCACAATTTATGAGACAAGTTAATAATATCGTTCATATAGTATTATAATTCTTACCATAAAGAGTGTTAGAAAAATTATCATAAGTAATAAAACTAGCACAGTTTATGAGATAAGTTAATAATATCATTCAATTTACTAACATTAAACTACATATTTAAAAGTGTTTTGTATGTTATGTGCTACTTATTTTTTATTTTCATAGAATTGAAATTACAACCCGTTCAACCCGCATAACCCGTAATAATCCATACGTAAAAATCTGTTAGATTGGGTTGGATTACGAGTGGGTCAACTAAATAAAATTTTTAACTCAGTACAATTGAGTTGGGTTGAAATATTGCTAAAAAATTACAAACCCGTCCATTGTACAACCCTAAGAGGAGGAGAGACAGAGACAGTAGTGGAGAAAGAAAGGAATCTCCGTACAGAACCTTTTCTGACCGGTCCGAGAGAAGAGAAAGAGAATTCTCTGGTAAAAAAATGATCGAACGGACAAAATGCATTGAATCGGACGACTAGGATGGTGTATGCTGATTGAACGGTCATGATTGAAATATTGTCTGAAACTGTTTACCTATAGCATGCGGATCCAGATCTGAATTACGCTGATTAATATATTATTAAAATTAAAATTAAAATGATTTCTTCAACCGGGTGGCAGTTCTTCATTTTTGTTACCCTTTTGATTTTTATTTTGCTAGTTGTCTGTGCTCTTCAAAATTATATCCTATTTGTTAAAGCTTAAGACCTAAATTATGTTTTCTACAGCGAAACAGTCCAGCAGCAGTTTCCCATTCGCATATGGGTGGTTATCTCTCAAAAATTCAATTCGATCGATATTTTAAGCAAGATAGCAGCGCAACTCCAAATCCAGCCGCCTAGAGACCTTGACGATTATGACCGGCTCACTGAGCTTCGTCGGTCACTTCAAAAGACAAAATACCTAATAATCTTAGATGATATTTGGGGTGAAGAATTTTGGAAACAAATTGAAGAAGTTATTCCCGATACAAAAAATGGGAGTAGGATACTTATAACCACTAGATTTGAAAAGATTGCTCTGGCAGCTGATCCAATGAGTGTACCATATAAACTTCCAGTTTTAAATGAAAAGTCAAGCTTAAAGCTTTTTTTCAAGAAAGCTCTTCCAAATTCAAATACGAATGAAACAATTCCTGATGATTTGTATGATATCGGTAAAAAAATTACTAAAAAGTGTGGTGGTTTGCCTATTGCATTGAGAGTTCTGGGTGGTCTATTGTCAACAAAACCTGTTGTATCTTGGCGTACGGAGATGGAAAAAATGGACTGGGGTAGCGAAGGACAAGAGTGTAGTGCCATCATAGGCACTAGCTATGACGACTTACCATTTGCTCTCAAGTCGTGCTTCATGTATTTTGCTGCATTTCCTGAAGATTACGACATCGATGCGATACCTTTACTTCAGATGTGGGTTGCAGAGGGATTCATACCACAACAAGAAAACAAAACACTTGAGGACACAGCGGAGATGTTCTTGGAAGATCTAGTGCAAAGGTACTTCATAACAAATTATATCAATCTCTAAATTATTTTTGTCTATAATATCCAAAGGTATTATTTTCATTATAAAATGATCGAAATTCAATTAATTAATTAATTAGTCTTTCATGATTAAAATAATAAATATATCATCCATTTATATATAGCACTTATCATGCAAATAAGATAAAAAGTACATCTGAATGAGCAATATAAATGAAATTTCAATATTTATGATGACAACTTGATACATTTGATTGCATACATACCGTTAGAATGACAGAACCGACCATCCTAGGAAGAAATTTATTATAAACAATCCAAACTTTTCATAAAGTTACACACTTCCCAATACTTCTTCCCACTTCTTCCTTTCTTCCATTCTTCTCACACCTAGGCCTGCCAACGGAAACAAAAAAAACGTTATGCCGTTCCGTTTGCTGAAACGGAACGGTAAACGGTACTGATATTTGTTTTGTTTCCTTAATGAAACGGTAAACGGAATATGAAATGGAGCAGTTTAACGTGTTTTAACGTGTTTTTGTACATGCCGTTTAGCGAAATCATTTCGTTTAGTAAGTGGAACGGTAAACGGTAGCGAAATTCATTTCGTTTCGTTAACGGAACGGTAAACGGAACACCCCATTCCGTGTCCGTTAGCAACGTTAATCAGGCCTACTCACACCTCATCCAAACGGAGCCATAAAAATATTTATTGTGTCCTTCTCATCAAAGAAAATTATCTTGAGAAATATAGATGTTTAATCTCGTCGATATTTTCATCTTTCTGGCAATCATATTGTTGACTTTTAAAAATGCTAAAAAACAATTGACAACTTCTAAAGTTTAGAGGCCCAAATTTGAAAATTTGTAAAAGGCATCTTTTCGTTTAGTTTCCTCTACTTAATTTCAAAACTTCTTCCCCTGTAATTCGCGAGAAATTAGGTTCAGAAGACATTATTAGGAGAGTGAGGCTACGACACTATACATAGCATTTGTAATTCGGAAGTACGGTTATAAATTTTAAATTTTGTGTTTTGATAACTTATGCGAGTCACTCAATTTGATCATGTATCCAAATTTAGCAAGAAACTAAATTTTATATTTTATTTCTAACTTTATTATTTTGAAAATTAGATAATGTTTTCTCTCTCCTAAAAAAAATCACAGTCTTACAAATATAAATTCTGACTACATATAAAATTTTCATATATACTTGTGATCGTTGGATAGACAGGTTTAAAAGTAAAATCTAGTTTCTACCTAACTAGACATAAGTGTACGATTGAAATTGGGTATAGCTGAGTGTTGAATCCATAGTGACGGTAAAACTATTACTTTAATTATATAATCGCTATTTTTTTATAATATTTGAAAGTATCATTTTCAGTATAAAGTTATCGAAATTCAATTAATTAATTAGTCTTTCATGTTTAAAATATGGACTTTATCATTCATTTATATAACACTTATCATGCAAATAAGATTTTAAGTATATCTGAATGAGCAATATAGACGAAATTTTTCAATATTCACGACAATTTTATACATTTGATTAGACACATATCGTTGGAATGACGTCAGGTTATGATATTACACATAGCATTAATTCAGTATTAAAAGTATTATTGTAAATCAAATTTATATTTTTTTGAAATTTTTAAGTATGTTTTTTAAATTTTAGAAAATTGTCAATTTAACTAGTTCTTAAGCGTTCAAAAACACAGTTTTTAAAAGTCCGAAAAAATACTTAAAAAATTTGAAAAAATATACAATTTGGTTTGCAAAGATATTTCAATAGGAATATCATATTAGACAGTTTGGATCGGTCATCTTGAACTAGATCTAGGAGTTTTGATCGTAACTCACAAATCCTCTTGTGAGTTGCAACTCAATATAACAAAACTATATGTGTGTGTGTGTGTGTGTTGTGAACCATGACGCATAGAGGGCTTCGTACACCATGACTGTTATACTATTAACCAATCTAAATCGACAAATCTAAATTAACTAATCCAATCTATATATTGAAATCTCATAGCAAACAAAATTTTATAATTTTTAAAATTTTTTTACTATTTTTTTAAAGCTTGCTATATTTTGCTAAAAATTAGTGTATTTATAGCAAAAAATGACAAACTTTAAAAAATTCGAAAAATATAGTAAAAAAAAAATTTATAAAATTTTGTTTGTTATGATATTTCAATATATAGATTTGATTGGTTAATTTAGATTTGTCAATTTTTCAAATCACCGATCAAATAGTCATGATGTACGAGCCTCATATGCATCATGGTTCACAAAAGATACTCTCTCTCAAATTACCATAGAGTTTTGCTATGATTTGTCGGGCTCTATGGCCACTTATTTTCCCCCAAAATAAATGTACCAATTAACTTAACACCATAGCGTTCCAAATCAACCACCAGAGAAAATTTTGTATGTTATTAAAGCAAAATAGAAAGATACAACTGATATCGGTACTCAAATTAAAAGGTTACATAGGGAAAAAGAATTGATGAATTTTTAACTTCTAAGTCAATATTGTACAGTATTATTCGCTCTAACCTCCGATCTGGAGCGACTAAGCGCTCACAGGCAGATGAATTTTTAACTCCTCTCTACCAACTACGTACCCTCCGATATTTGGTTCTAGAGCACAAGCTAAGGAGATTTCGATTTGGAGAAGTGATTGAAGGATTCAGATTGATCGTAGAAAGTTCAGATTTCGAGAAAAATAAGGTCAAAGTTTTAACATAGCGTATCTCTCTTTATGTATATAACATACATAGATTACAAGGATTAAGTTTTAACTAGTGTTTAAAATTTTTTAAAAATTATTGTTGTTTTAGCTAATAAGATCAATAATTTTTAAAATTTCAATAAAAATTATAAATTTTTTTTTAAAATATAAAATTGGGACTTCAAGAAGATTCAAAATGAAGATCACATTGATTTGTTTGAATCGATGGATCGGCTATTTGAACTTCAAATTTGAGAACTGATCGAGTCAGATGAAGGGTTTGATTAAATGTGTTTGATTTAATTCATTCTCCCTATATCTAAAATAATTAAGGATGAATTATTTATATTTTTCTTTTGTATACTCTTATTATGTTCTATACAATGATCGTAATAAATATCTATACTAGATAAGATAAGTATGCGCGCGCTTTTTGACTAGTAATTGTTATATTTATATAAAAAAAATGCTATATGCCACAAAATAATTGTCCATACAATTTCGTTTCGTCGATCGGCTGTGTAATGATTAGTCCCTCATCGAGTAGGCTTCCTTCGCTTTTGGTTTTACAACATGGCAATATATTGCTCATGAATATTTCAACAGTAAGAGCAAATTTGAACTACAATACTAAATTATTAATAATGCTAAGTAAGAGAAAATATTTCATTTTTATTGTGGTTGATGTTGTCATGGTAGAGGTTACCGTACGTAATTATATACTATCAATACCGACATTCATCTATATTCCATATAGATAGAAAAGAGTGAAATATAGTGGAGTTAAGTAAAAAAAAAAAAAGTAAAATGGATACTTAGTCATCAACGGTGAATTTTAATAATGCTAAGAGTGAAAAAGACGATAAGAAAGAGAAACTCTCCATTAAACCCCTCAAATTAATCTCAAAATGGGACCTTTTTATTGGATTTCAACCAAATAAATTAAGATACTTCGTAAATGATGAAATAGTTTTTGTGTATAAAATTACGATTTCAAATAAGAGATTCCATATGATTTGAAATTGAATTCGTCTTTTATTTAACACCAGAGAATCGGTCAAGAATAATTTTGTTTTTCATTTATATTTTTTAATTTCCAATTCAACTTCATTTCTAATTTATATGGGTAATGGTGCACACGCTGATGGGAAACACCTAATATATTTGCCAAATAATAAATTTGATATTACATTTTTTGTTGATTATAAAGAAAATATGTAGTGATTTAAAAAATTGTAACATTGAATTGTATTATCTTAGTTTAGTTACAAATTACAAAGATTGAAGCCAAATTTGATTTCTCAGTAAATGAAACTCGATTTGTCTAACAGGAGCATGATTCAAGTATCGAAGAGGGATTATTATTGTGGTTTTATCCAAACGTGTCGTATACATGATCTCCTGCATGATCTTGCTATTAGAAAAGCTAGAGAGGAGAACTTTCTAGTGGTCTTTCCAAAAACAGATGGCGTGCGACGTGTGGCAATCCATGGTAAAGTGCCCTGTGGCGAAATGGCATCTGTAGTTTCAAATCTGCGCTCCCTGTGGTGTTACGGGGAAGTGCCGAACGTTTCTCAATTTACTCGCCTTAAAGTGTTGAGTAGTTTTGAAATCGCAGATTTTGAACCTGACAAGTTTGGGAGATTGACTTTATTAAGATATCTTGTTCCTTTTTCAAAGGTGCGCGAAGAGAACAAAGTTTATTTTGGGAAGTTCATTGGTGGTATGAGGTTTCTCCAGACCCTTGATCTCCAGCATATATTTCGTTATGATCTACCTGACTGTGTATGGAATATCAAAACATTAAGGCATGTTTTACTTCGTGGTGGTAGTTTGGGGCCCCCACCATCAACAGACTTGACAAATCTACAAACGTTAAGAGGTGTGAAAGCTAGAGAATCATGGGTGGCCCAAGGGTCACCTAAGCTACCCAATGTGAAGCATTTGCATATTGAAGTACCTAAGGCCCAAGGCGGAGTTCAATGGGATGCCATCGTCACTTTACTAAATACAATGAAGCACCTCGTCGTTCTTAATTTGTGGGGCCCAGATATCCCATTGAAGATAATTGATATGAGGCATTTTCCATTTCACTGCTGTTTAACAGATCTTGCCTTAGCGGACACCAACAGAGGCGACGAGGACGAGGAACAAAGAGCTCAACCTCGTAATCAAATAGTTCTTGATGTCGGTATGTTGCCAGAATACCTGATTAAGCTCCAGCTTCGCGGTATTAAATTTTGGAAAGATCCATTTCCCGTGCTGGAGAAGTTGGAGAACCTTCGGTATCTTCATCTGCAACGTTCTAAACTTCTGGTACGACTGTGCTGCTCTGCTAGAGGGTTTGGCAAGCTAGAACAACTTGAATTATTCAGTCTAACAGGACTGGTGGAATGGGAGATAGAAGAGGGTGCTATGCCCATGCTTAAGAATCTAGATGTAACTGATTGTCCTAGTTTGCGTGTTCCTCTTGGACTACAATACCTGACAGTTCTTCAAAACCTATGTTTGGTGGATAATGAAACCAGTAGGACAGAGGAACATGAGATCTGTAGCATATGCAAACATATCCCCAACTTAAATATTAGGGTTATCTGAGTGAGCCTGCACGAAGCCTACTCAATGTCTCAATCTAGCCTGAATTTGATTCTATGTACCTTCAAGTTTCTTTGTTAGTTCTATATATTTGTCCCTTTGGATGAATTAAGGAACAATATGAATTTCAGCTTCCATTGTTGTAATCTTATAATATTTGGGTACTGGAGCATGCATTTTTTTTTTTTTTTTGAGGGCTAGCAAGCTAGCAATTTTCATTAATAAAAAGAAAAAGTTTACAAAAGTCTCAAACACTCAAAATCCATACCAAAACCGGTACGAACATCAAAAGAAAACAAAGTAAACTGTTAACAAGTTTACATTCTAACTGGTACCAATCCCGTACCACCAAAACTGGAGAATGCATTTTATATGATATGCGTGATATATGTGCGATTTTGTTGCTATGGCACTTCAATTTATTTAGTTTTATGTTCATCTCTATGTTCCCATACTCATCTGAGTTGTCCTACTTCGTAAATTTTTTTCAAATCAGATGTTAACAAACCATTTTCATTTGGTTCAATGTGGATCAATGTAATCATTGCTCTGTTAAAGACCCTCAATAAAATGTTTATATTACTGATTGTACTACTAGAGTTGTCTCCAAGATATTTCGTAAGTACTTTGTTAGAAAATGGTATAAAAAAGCAAGTGATGCATGAAAAGATTGTATCATTAGATGATATCTTTTCTGCTCCAATTTCCCTGAAATTGCCAAATTTTGACCGAAATCTGAGATAAGTTGTTGAAATTTGATTTCTCTGGGATAGTTCATTTTATTCTGTTTCGTACTTCTGTTTAATTTTGACATATCCTAACGCCTCCGGATCCAGCTCATTTAAGAATCGCTAAACTTTGACCAAAAACATTAACAACTTTTGACATTAGTTTCTTTCTCTTTTTTTTTTGAAAGGTGTTCATTTGAGTTATTGTTAAGTTTCGATCTGGAAGACATTAAAAAAGAATAAATAGAAAATCAGACAACTGGTAAATCGTTAGAAAAGAACAAATAGACTTCTGATGTGCCTCTTGCCATTGCTACGTTGTAAAAGAGTAACAAATAATTATTTGGGTAGAAACTAAAAAGATTTGGGCTGTAATTCATTTTGAAGGTGGCAATGACAATATACCCGGCGTTATATTGATTTGAGGTTGTTTGATAGCACTCTTTGAACTTAATTATGCTCTGTAGTCTGTATTGATTCAGCTGTTACCGAATACTGTCTATTTTCACACTGAATTATAATTATAGCTTAAGACATTTACCTCGTCGACAAATTTAAACTTAATATAATATATTATAACCAAACAAACTGTTTTTGTGATACATGACAACAAAAGTAAAAAAAAAAAAAACCTTGTATTGATGCCAGATGCTGCATCTAATACAATATAGCTAAAAATCTACAATTGAGCATTAAATTTTCGCACACATATCCTGACAAAATAGACAACATCAGCGAAAAGACATGCCATTTCAGACAACGAATGTCTAATTTTGTTGTTCCTTTTTTTTTATCTTGATTCATGCCCGTAGGCGTACTCCCACAACCCCACATCCCACAGTCAGTAGTCGGACTCGAACTTGTGCCAACTCGTAGGGATTTTACACCTTTACATCAGCACTTGGCAGTGGAGGCATGTCTAATTTCCTCAATTCAATTTACACAATGAAGCAGCCTCCGAAGAGTCTCCATTTGTAATTTTTGTCTTCGAAGGTTCTCGCTATTTCTGCAGCTTTTCTAGTAGATGTGAGACAAAGAAGCGAAACAAATACAGCTAGTTGTGTGAACTGTGTGGAACCCGTTATGGGCTTGACCCCTCGTTTTATTCAAGAAACTTCTGTGATTTTTACATATTTTAAAAGCATCGACACCACTGATCGCTTAATTTTCTATTTTGTTTTATTTTATTTGAAATCGCCCGCCTTTTTATTTTATGGGCGATCAGCAAAGAAATAGCCGACCATTAAACAACATAAAATACACTCTATTTCTTATCCTTTGAAGTCCATAAATATCAAATCTATACTAGATAGCCACTATCTAGGATATCTAAAAAAAATAAATATCAAATCTATATATTGACTCTCGGAAATTGTTAGTTTGTTAGATACCATCCTCATCAAAAACAAAATTAATTTCTGGTAATTAATGCCTTCAAAACTATATTTGTTCAGAAATGCAGACAACAGAAAAGAAGCAAAAGAAATAAAAAAAAAGCAAAGAATAAAATAGAAAATGATTAGATTGCAAACTGCGCAGTTCCTTGTTTAACTTAGAGCATCAGAAAAACTTGCATATTTCCATATGCTTGCTAGCTTCCGTTGAACGAGGACTCCATTGACCAAATTTCCATATCATTGCATTAGCATATTTGGTTAATCACTCTTTTTTTTCTCAGTTTATTTCAACTAATTTCTCCGGGCCTTTCTTCCAGAACTAAAAATTTTCAACTAATTTCTGCTACAATTTCATGTAAAACCCAACAATTTTTCTTTAAGGAGAAGTTAAGAAACATACTTCAACGTTTTAGAATGTAGGAATTTGTACAAATTAATTAGTCGCATTAATTAGGTGGACGGAGTACTAAACTACTAACAAGGCCTCAAACTCGATTAACTGAAGCAAGCCAATGTTTAGGCAGATTTTACTTATTTCTATTTATTTATTACTTCCGCAAACAACATAATATTGAGAGCACCAAAGTCCAAAATGTTTACAATATTCATTCCATTAAAAATAAAGTTATGAAGATCCAAACTGAAGTCCAAAGAACAAGGCTACATATAATAATTCCTGGCAAAGCTTTTCTGAAGTAGATAACCACCAGAGGCTCCCAGTCTGCTCCCAGAGTTGCAAGTTGCAACCATGATATGTGATCTGAGCCATCAAGTTTGAATTTCACAGAAAAGAAAAACGCCCGCAAAACACCTGTATCGCAATGTGAGGCTTTTGATCTGAATGAAATGGTTCTAATTGCATGCTATGTTTGTGCCATTCTAGGGAAGCAGATGCGAACACAACCACTATAACTCTCAAAATACACATAAAACAGAACAAAAGAAACCTCCACCAAGAAAAAGCAAATCCCCACCTCTGAAGTCAAAACCAAGGCACTTCCACAGGCAATGGGGCCAAATCATTCCTCCCAAATCTGTCTTCATCATAAAAACATGCACGCACAACCCGTCCACCGAAGAACTGGCCCTCTAAATCAACAAGGGCTTTTGTGGCCTCCTCAGATCTCTCAAACTGAATAAAAATTCTGACAGCCTCCTCAGATGAAAAAATGGTTTCAGTTATCTCAAAAATGGGCACACGAGTCACCGTGCCATATTTTGCACACTCTGATGCCACCTCATCCTCCAGCTCATCAATCACTTCTCCTGACCCTACCTGACAGAAGCAAAACAAAGATGTCAGTTTTATTTCTCCTGACAAAAATGGCAGAAGTTGCCAGATTGGCATGCACATCAAGTGGTAAAATGACTGATATATATAGTGGAAGGCTTAAAACCCCAACTACTCACCTAGCATTGATATTTGGTGAACATCATATGTAAATTATATATTTTGTAAATATTGATAAAATTAGATGTAGGTTTTTGTGGCAAGGAACAGTAGGTGAAAGGAAGAAGTATGCTCTGATTAATTGGCAGAAAGTATGTCTCCCTAAAGAGATGGATGGTATGGGTGTACTGGATTTAGACAGCATGAACAAAGCTTTGTTGTTTAAATGGTGGTGGAAGTTACATAATCCACATTATACAGCTGAATGGAAGGCTTTAATTAGACATAAGTACTATAACAATAGTGTAGGTAAATTCTCATACTTTTGGAAAGGAATTAATTCCATTTAAGAAATAGGTAAGGCTTTTTGCTATTATACCATAGGTAATGGCAGAAATATCTCTTTCTGGCGAGATATTTGGTATAGTGATTGCACTTTAGCTACTTCTTTTTACTTCCTTTACAGTATTTGTAGTAACAAGAATTGCTCCCTTGAAGAGGTGATTTTATCACATGGTAGAAATTTAACTTTCAGTAGATCTCTCCTGGGTGTGCTTGCATTAGAATTTCAATCACTCATGCACATTATACACCACACACAACTTATTGAGGAGGAGGACACTATGTGTTGGAGATGGGACCCAAAAAGGATCTTCTCAACACATGCCACTTAAATTTTTTTAGTTTTTAGGGGTGTTGTGTTATAACTGTAGCTTAATCTTAAATCAATATTAATGAATAAACATGATATGTTAATTACTTAAGCATTCTGTCAAACACATAAACAACCATTTACATGTGCAACACATTCAAACTCATTCAACACACGAGTTAATAGCCTAACCTAGTTACTAACCTAATGCATAGCCGAGAGAAATGTAGGATACTGAATTCACATGAAATAATGCGCCAAAAATGGTCAAAAATCTCGGCCTTTCTCTCAGGCATTTCAACAAACACGCGGTGTTCATGATGAAACATGATTAGACATAGCCATAAATGCGAGAAGAAGCTGGTAAAACTTTGCAACTGCATTGTGTGAACTTCTAGAAGCCGAAATCGGCTGTAAATAACATGTGTAAATTATGGAAGTTTGGTAGATGAAAACTTTAGCTATAAATAGAGGTTCATGGTTCTTCAAATCCTCAAACCAAATCAAAACCACTTTTAAACAAGTTCAGAGAGTTTGAGAGAGCGAGAAGGAGCTTGGGCAGGAGCGGGCTAGAGCAGAAAGGGCGTTCGGCATCTCTCTGAAGAGTCCGTCGTTAAGGTAGGGGTCGTCCCGACCTTTGTTGTTCCATTCTCTTCCTTTTGAATTTCAATCCCATTTGATTATTTTGATCCAAAATAATATTAAGTAGTAACTTAATAATCATTTAGAATAGATATAAAGATATAGTTGTATATATTTTACCATGAGAATGAAAGACAGTTTTTAAACTGCGAGTAACGCGGGTTGTGTTTGTTGGAGAAGAAAGGTTCGACTAATTGGTTGAAATAAATACTATTTACTACTATATCACAAACATTAGTGAAGCCGACTTGGTGCTGACAGAGTCTATAACGCATTTTGCAGCCCAAACCCCAAGTTCAATCCTTGGTCCCATCAAATATATTTTTTGAAATTCTGAAATATTCATTTGGTTTCCACGCTAACTTCGAAATACCATAATTCCTTCTATTTAGCTCCGATTTTTACAAATTTTAGCTCGTTGGAAAGCTTACAAAAAGTTCTAAAGCATCATTATAATTTTATGCGTTGATATATTTTCAATATATGTCATTTTAATTTGGAAAGCCAAAGAATTTATTGGTGTGTTGTTCGAATATTCAATTAGCATTGTATTTTGAGTAAAACGTGTATATTAGAATTTTTTCAGAATTGATTCAGATAATATTATTTACATTTATAAACAATATGAAACTGATATGTTAGATTTCAGTAAATATTTAAAGATTATATAGTTAGTACGTCATTTTATTTAAAAACTTTATACTATTTATAATATGATTACAAATTGGTGATTTATGGAATTTATGATGGTGAAATTATATTTTATGGGGAAGTCAATTGAGTTGATGTTTGATATACACACAAGAAAAATTTATTATTTTGACCAGTACCTGGTTGGCGATTCCTTCGGAATTAGCTGTCCGTCAGACGTGTCGGAACTCGGTTCCTTCAGGGTGTTAGAAGAAGCGTATTTTCACTGTGGCAGGTGAAAATGCCACTCCATCTGCTATTGCGAGTGCGAAATGGTCCAAACTAACGGTTGATTAGTATGGTTCCATTCTGAAGTGTGGCCAAAGTATGTTGATGACGTTGGTTCCTCAAAATAAAGTACTTTTTATGATGATTAGTTGGATTTTGATATATTATAGAAGAAGTGTAGATTTTATTGTGTTGACAAGTAGTTGCATTTTGATGCATTTCATTAAGTTGATTTATTAATTTTATTTTAATTTTTGAATTTATCTCCGATTGACTTCCAGAGGTTGGAAGTCAAGATTGTTCCTACTGAGTTGAAAATTATACTCACCCCCATTTTAAATCCACAGAGACAGTGTCGAAGTAAGAATATCGCTAATAGCTTGAGCCGCTGCGTGAAGTTAATCTAGAAGTTATTTAGTTTTTAATTATGAGTAGTTTAAGATTATTTATTAGATATTTTCGAGAAGTTTGTTAATTTAGTATGTCTTTCGCTGCGAGATTATAAACTCGTTTAGGGTCGGATGGACCGAATTTTGTATTTGAGACTTTATTATTTTAATGATGCTCTGTTTATGATTGCTGTTAAGTTGTGTACATTCTGAGAAAAAAAATGCTCTCGGGGTGTGACATGTTGTACTAAACGTCTCTAGGTTTGTCGATTACAAAACAATATCATTTGGTATTTAACAATTTTCTTTGAGTTTTATAGGAAGAAGATGCAAATTATGAAGACTTGGATAAAAACTTTGAGCAAGATCAAGATCAAGATCAAGTCTTTAGAGAGCTTGTAGGCTAGTTTAGACTAGGATAGAAGGTATACTTTAGTCCTTGTTTATCCTTGAAATGTTCTAGATAGCAGAAAAGCTCAATATACCAGCAAAATTCTATTTTTTATGACCCAGCGTCGTACAACGCCGAATAGTGTCACAAAACGTTGAGCAACTCCGTTGTACAACGCTCAGTAGCGTCGTACAATGCTACAGCTAAAGACTTGGAAAATTTCCTGAGTTTCGTCGTGCAACGGCATGTAGCGTTGTACAACGCCACAAAAATCCCAAGTTATATGTGTTGTTCAGACAACACTGCATCGATGTTCAGACAGCGCTGTCTCATGTAAAACCCATGTAAATAGTTATTTTTACATGCAAAGTTGCAGGCAGCGTTAAATAACGTCTTTCAGTGTTGTGTAACGTCAGCGTTGTGTGACGGTATATAGCGTTGTACAACGCTCTATTGAATCTGTCAGAGTTGTTCCCTTTGTCTCCTTTCTAACGTTGTGTAACGCTAATCAGTGTTGCACAACGCTCTGACAATTACAACGGAAATGTCGGAGCTCTCCTTTGGCTGTACACTCCTTCGTTGTGCAACGGCATATAGCGTTGCACAACGTTCTGACAGACCAACGGCTATATTAACTAGCCGTTAGAATTTACAACAGTCATATGTAACGTTGTACAACATTATTTAGTGTTGTACAACGCTATGTCCAGTTTTTGCTGGTAAACTTCTCCTTTCAAGCCCTATTTATATCCACCCCCTTGTTTTCTCTCCAAAGAGAGTTTTGTTTTGCAAAATTAGACCAGAATTGAGCCTTTGAACACAGGGATACTCTCCCACTTGAGCTTTTCATAGCTAGACCATCTTGAGAGATTTAGTAGCCTCAAACACCACCGTCCCGACATTGTCGTTAGGTGTAGGTTGGAATAGGTTGAAAGCTCTTCTCATTTGAGGCCGTTGTGCCATTCGAGTTAGGCCGATCCGCCTCGGTTACTTGGTGTACGAGTTGATTCGGTTCGAAGTTGTAGACCTGTTCTTATTGGAATTGAACGAAGCGCGTCCTTTCGTGGTAGCGAAACTCCCGGAGACGTACGACTAAAGCTAGCTTTTCCTAGTGGGTCGGAACTCCGTAATCATACTAAGTGTTCAATCTCTCTCTCTCTTTTTCTCTTTATTTTCTTGCTATACTTGAATTGCTTGTGTGCTTGTGTGTATTGGTACCAATTGAATTGTGTTAGGATTGTTCATACCAAACCGGTCTAAAACTTCAATTGTTTCCGCTAAATTTTAGTTAAGCCGCCTCCTTTAGGGACAACAAGGAGCATTCAGGTAATAAACGCTATTACTCTCTGAAAACTCGGTATACCACACCAAATTAAGGCCTTTATGTGGCTCATGTTGCATAATAGAATCCTCTCTAAAGAGAATTTGAGTAAAAAAAGGCTGGCAGGGTAATACTGACTGTATTTTTTGTGGTCAACTTGAAACTTTTGATCATCTGTTTTGTAATTGTTCTTACATGCAGCACATTTGGTTCTGTCTTGGTGAAAGTAATTGTAACTTAATTAATTGTAACTAGATTGTTGCTGACACAAATACCAAATTAATTATATAATGAAATCATATAAAATCAGCCCTAATTAAGACCAAGGAAACATTAATAAGAGAAATTAAGAATCTTTTAATTAATCTCTAATTATTAAAAAAACATTATTAATTAGTAGCTTTAAGAAATTAAAGAAAACAAGTACAATTGTATACGAATCTAAAATAAACAAATAGCAAAGGAATTTAAATATACGAATTAGTTTATAAAAGTACTCGACAAAGAAATATGAAAATTTCGGGATCAAAATTTAATAAGATTCTGAAATTTATAACTCCAAAACCTATTTGGGTTTGTTCCTGAATAATTTGAACCGTCGGATCTTGGAAATATCCTCCTCAATTTTTCCCACGATTGGATTAATATTCGGATCTGATTCCAAACTCTTCCTTTTTTTATTGTAAACTTTGATTGATATGATCCATGGTTCCCCGCGAGAAGGAAAGAAATAGAGGTTCAGCTAGCAGCACAGGGTATTTGTCTTCATTTTTCCCTCCTTGTAAACTTTGATTGATATGATTCATGGTTGACCTTTCTCCATCTCGGTTCCATGGACAGTGAAGTTAAATGAATTATTTGAAGACCCCAAATTGGGTTGAATGCCTCCTTGGTACAGCCCTTGTACCATGTAAAAGTTTGTGTTGTCATGTAGCCCAATTGGCTAGCTGGTATGACTTCTAGTTCTATACCAGTTGGTATGGTGTGAAAAATAGGATACTGGTAAAAAGGTTCTAAATTCCGGGGACTATTTCATAAAATTTTTCTTGTATTTGGGTCTCCTTGCAAATGCCTCTGATTGCTTTGTTAACTCAAAACCCTTCCTTCTTGAATTCGATAATGTTGGATTTAAGTCAAAATAAGTATGCATATGTATTGGACTAATTAATCAAATTAAATTAGATTCTAGCATAATGATATTTATTTACATAAATTTGGATCTAGAATTAAGTGTCTAGTTTTAGTTAGCACGCTATATTTACAATCATGAAGCATATAACAAAGCTAAGAATAATTGAGTACAAGTTGATAACATGAATCAAGATCCTATAGCTGATAAAGAGGAGAACTTAAAGAAAACTATAGTGAAATAATTAAAATATTTGAATTACATAGAATTCTGTCCAATTAATCGCTTAAAAGTATTAAAGAAATAAGACTTCTATGCTAATCAACTATGTCTACTACAGCATATATCGTGTTTCGTTGTTCAGATATGTAAGCTAACAAAAGTAAGTTGCGTTAAATTAAATAAAAGAACCATATTAGGTTCAGTTACAACTAAGCAGGGATCCTAATGGATCATTCTTAAATTTAATTCATTGAAGAATGCGAAGAAATTAATTTGAATATTATTTTTACATATTTCTTTAAATATCATTAATGAAATTAATTTGATTAAATAAACTAAAATTTAAATTGACATTTTTCTAATGTGTTACATGTATCGTCCATTCAAAGTGAAAAAAAATGGAATTACAAAGGTTAAAAAAGGCCAAACGACTCACGCGGAAAAAATGAGAAAAAGGCCAAATTCAAAAATTGGAATCCGGGATTCCGATCTTAGCTAAGTTCGGAATCCGGGATTCTGCAATTACGGTCGGAATCCTAGATTCCGATCTTGTGACACTATCTAAAAAAATATTTTTATATTGATATTATTTTTAATATATTATATTAATTTAATATTATTTTAAAATTTTTCGGGGTGAAATAAAACTATAAAATTGGCCCAATAATTTGTGATCCAGACCCGCTTAGACAACCACTCAGTTCTCCGACAAAAATTAAATATAATTTCACTGTTCACTCGAATTTCGAAAATAAATGAAAGAAATTCAAATTTTTTAACTAGTGTTGTAGAAAGTAATTTAATTTTGTCACTCAAATTCGGGATGTAAAATTAGTTTCAGCTTTTCTTAACCTATCCATGTCCATTTCACTCCCTTCAATTTCCAGAGCACAGTGTTAGCGGTAGAACTGAAAGGCCGAAAATTAGTTCTGATATATTGCTTGAAAGAAAATAGAAAATTGTAGCTTGTTTCTTTCTTTAATTGACTGGGATTATTTATTGTTTAACTTTTTTTTCAGAATATACTTTTATTGTTGTAATTATCCAATAATGTATGTTTAATATAAAAATATTAGTTCACCATCGCGCACCAACCTCCAAAATAAAAATATTATGCAAGTAGGCTAATTTCTATATCCGCTCATCTCTTGGTTTTCTCAAAGGACAAAGGCCATAAGCCATGTTCTAGTTCAACCAACTGCTGTCGACCTCACAAGACTGAATTCAAAATAACAATAATAATAATAATAATAATAATAACCTTGCAAGAGTCTATTCCTTTTTCCTCTCATTCTCTCTGAAGTAGAAGATTAAAAGTGCAACATTTATTAAATAATCCTGCGAGTATATATGAATACAAAAGAATTACCGAATCACACAACTTTGTCTATTACAGTTTTCGACCAAAAATTAGCAAACAACAATATATCCTATTCAACTTTTATCTGCCAAAACCTGCGATCTTCATTGGACTACTATTTTCATTACTTTTATCTAAATCAACAGCTATATATTGCTCTATATTAAATCCTTCAGGACCACTGCATGTGAAAATTAACGAACAAAGTTAATGACTGTATGAGACGTGCAAGGAACAAATTGCTGGCATACGGACAAAATACCAGCTCATCGATCCGATCAATATAGTACATTATTAACATTAGAAAATGAGATAAAATAAAATATCTCAACAATAAACATTGTTTTTTTAATTTCACCAGTTGCGGTGCTGACTGCCGACTTAGATTAGATATGTTTATGGTAATTAATAAGCTATCTCCGTGACTACAGCATGTGAAAATTAATATGCAAAGTTGACCTAATTGTCTGTCAATCAGAGGACAAAGTGAACAAGTTGCTGGCATACGGACAAAATACCAAACCAGATCCGATCAATGCAGTATCCTATTAACATAAGAAAACTAAATAAAATGAATTAGTTTAATAATGAAGATCGTTCTTCGATTTCATGATTTCATCCGATTGCTTTTAATTTATACTCGGAGATGCCTCATTCTCACATGTTAAGGTGCATCAGCCAGCAAAACTTATTTTAGTGTTTTCTCATACTTAATAGTCCTCAGCTATCATCTCTTCAATTAATCCCCACCATTCCTATATAGCTTCTTTTCCATTACCAACGTACATAGAGATATGGCTGAGAGTATACTAAGTTTTGTTCTAGGAAAGCTAGGGGATGCCTTTGTTGAGGAGGTCCTGCACCTGTATGGTGTAGGCAAGCAAGTGGAGAAGGTGAGTCGTGAACTGATCCGGATGCAGGCTTTCCTCATAGATGCTGACACAAAGCGCTTTGTTGATGAGAGGCAGAAGCAGTGGGTGAAGGAGGTGAGAGAACTCGCTTACTGGATAGAAGATGCCATCGACGTCTTTCTCTTGACCGTACCAGAAAAAAAGCCAGGCAAGAGGGAGGCTGTCAAGAGATTGTTTTTGAAAACTAAAAAACTCCCGGCTGTTCACATCCTAGGAGATGAGATTAATAAGATAGAGGCAAGGATCAAAGAGATTGAGGAAAGTAGAGTCAGGTACGGAATAAACAATTTAGGTGAGGGTGTTGATGGAGAAAGCGGACAGCCGGTCAAGCGGATTGTGCTTCCAGACGTTGATGAAGAGGGTATTGTCGGTTTTGAAGCAGACAGAGATGAAATTCTCAGCTTATTGCTCGATAAAAAGAACAAGAGGCGTTCTGTGATCTCGATCGTAGGACAAGGCGGGCTTGGAAAGACAACTCTAGCTCGGAAAGTATATAATAGGTATAGAAACTTTATTGTTAAATTGATAAATACTTTTAATAGAATGATATATATAAGAATTTTTCTAAAAGATTTCCCTCAAAATATTTTTTTTTAAATAGGATTTTAAAATTGTAAATATTACATAATAGCGAAAGGGAAATTAAATTCTTGCTGAAATGGTCGAGTGGCTTGGGTCCATGCGTGGTGGCACTTTTTGTTACCCTTTTGATTTTTCTTTTGCTGGTTGTCTGTACACTTCGAAAGTATATACTTATTTCTTCAACCAGGTGGCACTTCTTCATTTTTTTTTACCCTTTTGATTTTTATTTTGCTAGTTGTCTCTGCTCTTCCAAATTATATCCTATTTGTTCAAGCTTAGAAGCTAAAATTCACATCTATATGTTTTCTGCAGCGGAGCAGCCAAACAGCAGTTTCCCATTCGCATATGGGTAGTTATCTCTCAAAAATTCAATTCGATTGATATTTTGGGAAAGATAGCAGACGAATTCAAAATCGAGCCACCTAGAGACCTTAACGATTATGACCGGCTCACTAAGCTTCGTCAGTCACTTCAAGAGACAAAATACCTAATAATCTTAGATGATATTTGGGGAGAAGAATTTTGGAAACAAATTGAAGAAGTTATCCCCGATGGAAAAAATGGGAGTAGGATACTTATAACCACTAGATTTGAAAAAGTTGCTCTGGCAGCTGATCCAATGAGTGTACCATATAAACTTCCAGTTTTAACTGAGGAGTCAAGCTTAAAGCTTTTTTTCAAGAAAGCTCTTCCAAATTCAAATTCGAATGAAAGATATTCTAATGATTTGAAGGATATCGGTAAAAAAATTGCTAAAAAGTGTGGTGGTTTGCCTCTTGCATTGAGAGTTATGGGTGGTCTATTGTCAACAAAACCTGCTGCATCTTGGCGTGCAGAGATGGAAAAAATGGACTGGGGTAACGATGGAGAAGAGTGTAGTGCTATCATAGGTACAAGCTACGACGACTTATCATTTGCTCTAAAATCGTGCTTCATGTATTTTGCTGCATTTCCTGAAGATTACGAAATCGATGCGAGATCATTACTTCGGATGTGGGTTGCAGAGGGATTCATACCGCAACGAGAAAACAAAACACTAGAGGACACGGCAGAGATGTTCTTGGAAGATCTAGTGCAAAGGTACTTCATAACAAACTATATCAATCACTCATTTATTTCTGTCTATAATATTCAAAGGTATTATTTTCATTATAAAATGATCGAAATTCAATTACTTAACTAGGTGGGGAAGCGCGACTTTGTCGCGTCTTAGTGGATTTTTTGTTTTTCAATTTCAAGAACCAGTAATAATTTGTCACTGCCGCTATATGATGGCTAACATAAAATTTGTTGCATTCAGGGGCGGATCCAAGTGTATCCAAAAGTGGGCAATTGTCCCCCCATACTTTTAAAATAATCCCTTGTGTAAAAATTATATGTTATTGAGTTAGATCATTCAATTTGTCCCCCTAAAAATTTTAAGCATTTCAACATAGTTATTCTTTGCCCCTCTTATTTTGAAATCCTGGCTCCGCCCCTGGTTGCATTGTTGAAATTTTAATTAGATCAGCTCAGAAAATATAACATTCCATATTTTAATTTGTTTCATACATGAATTTCTTTTTTTTTGGGCTATTTCAAAATGGCTCATCTGTCTAATCGAAAGAATTGCCAAATTTATCTATACTAATTAAATTGCAGTATTTGAGTAGTTAGTCGAATTTATTATAGGACCAACTATTTTTTCTCAAGCTCTTCAGCATCAATATACATCGAATTTAATAATAATGATTTTAACAGAGAAGCAATTAAAGAAACTCAAATGACACATCTTTTCCTTTTTTTCTTTTTTTTTTGGGAAAAAAATAACCCAAGAATTACCGTCTCAGTGAAAATTAAACTTGATTACAAATAGTACTTAATACCTCAAACCTTTATGCGTCATGCATTAGCTTCTACTAAACTATTACTATAAATCTAGGTCCTCATACTCATCAAGCAAGAGAACACATAGTACCCTAGATCTGGAATTATAAAACCAACAAATAACAAATAAAATCAAATATAGGTGTGACCCAATATTATCCTCCGACCTGCTGCTCTATAGGTCTCCATTTCCTACTTGTAGAAATTGACGTTTCTTTTCCTATCTAAATTATGTCGTCCTGAAGAAAAAAACATAACAATTACTATAAATCAATGCTAAATTATTGGGAACCGTATGAATTGAAGAACTCATGGTGGTTTAGTTTGACCCATGAAGCTGTTGTCAACCAAATGTAAAAAAATATATATATAGGGATATTAAATCATCTGGTCTGTCAGAATTGACCGGTTTTATTAAAACAAAGTGTCACCAAATTCATTAAGCCTGATGAGAATTTTGTATATATATTATGTTTAATTATTATGCGAAGACAAAATACCTTTTTTCAGTGTACTCTTACGACCTCACTTTGAAACTCTGTCTTCTATAATCCCACATGCGAAGACAGATAGCATTATTCAACTTGTAATTCTGAGAATACACAAAGAAAGTCAGAAGATATGTTGCAGGTCTTTCTCAAGTAATATTTATACATATTTAATTAACATATCACTATATAATTCTCTAATAATTTATGTTCTTTTTTTTCTTTTTGCTTTTTGACTCAAAACCTTACTGGTACCACTCAGTGACAGTCCTCCCATCTCCCTCTAGTTAAATGAAAACCTTAGTTCTTATGTAGAGCCTATCTCACATATATTCATTATAAGATGAAATAATATTTTCTAGATCCACATCATCATCCACAGTTAAGTTTTACATAAAGTTGAATCAAATCATAATATAATTAATTTAGATACTGGAGATACCTAATTTTTAGATAGATGTCCATGTGCATGTAACAGTAAATAAGGAACGATTCACTATGATATTAATTGAAAATATGTAAAGTAAAACAAAGATAAAAAAAATAGAATAAATGTTATTGATTGACAATTGAAACAAATAGATAGCAAAAAAATCTTTCTATCTCAATAATTTGAAAACTGAAATGATAAAATAGGAGGTAGCAAATCAGGACTAAGTTAGTACCTTTGTGACTTGATGAGGCAGTGAAAATTCATCACCGCACCTCTTCAAAAAGCTTTACCTCACAACCATTCAAATCTGTTATAAACATCAGTGAAATATTTCTAAATCAAAATATAAACAAAATATAAGAATAAATTATAGATGCTACTGTCATATTTCGAATTTGGACACAAACAAATCGTTCACATTGGAAAAATTTTGCAGAAGAACCTTTGCTCTTTTGTTATAGATATCATTTTGTTATACATTTACTCTTGCATATATACCATCTTGTGGTGAATGCAGATGTCTAGTACAGTAAAACCATTAAAAAAGACAAAGCCTAACTCTTTCCTCTTTGTCAGAACTTATCTTCTAACTTGCAATACTGGAAAATTGGTGAATTATAGAAAAAGATCCACTACATCAAGCCATAATTTTTTATTATTTTAGAACAATTGAATAAACCAATACTGTTCCATGGAGCAACAATCGATAATTGTTTTAAAAAATAAAATACTTTAGCTTTATTTTACTTTAATTTACGTGGATACCAAAGACAGCTAGAAGAATAAATAGCATCATAATTAGATTCAATTTTGCAACTTCGATTAGGTAGAAAATTGCGCATTAAGCAAGAGAGAGAAAGGTAGAGATGCCACAGTACTGTTGCTATACCTTTCAAGTACCTCAATAATTCCCTTTTTTTATAGTAAAATCGTCTCATTGGCTTTTAATATATTAGATTATCCATGAGCTGTAATTCCTCTGTGGCTTCCAAATACATTGTTTAGTTCATATCATGATGTAAAGAAATGAACCATGTCTCTGTCTGACTGGATTCAAACCATTGATAAACTAAACAAATAGAGCAATAAAAGCAGTACTATTTTTCTCTAGTACATATTCAATTAAGAGATAATACTATGCATGAAGGGTAAATTGTATTTTCTCAAATCAAATAGTGATTTCAAAATGTATTGAAAAGCTTTACTCATTGACAATATGCACTCAGAAACTTACATATCAATAAAATTTAGTATTAAACATGAACAAAAATCCTAAATAAATAATTTGTTAATATATTAAAGAGGTATATGAAACAGTGAAAAAAATATAAATATGTAACGTAATAACTAATTAGATGGCCATCTTTATATGCAAACAGTGATTTAAATAGCGCCGCTATGAACCGCGATAGCCCCGCTATAGCGGTATGACTTGATAAGCCGCTACGGTGCTAAACTAAAAGTGCCGCTATAGCGGTGTTCATTGTTATATAGTAATATTAATTAAAATTATATTTATTTTTGGCATTTTATTTCTTATGGTGGCTATAATGGTAAAAATTAGCAAAATATAGATGCACTGTAATGGTCTTTTAGAGAAATATAGCGACACAATTTATTACTTGCTGGTATAGAATCAGTGCTATAAATATTTCTTTGGCAAATAAACTATGACTGACTTGACATAATATTAAGTACAATGAGATTTGTCTATTGATTGCAATAATGGATTTTAAAGTGTATGTGTTAAATTTAACTATCATAACATGCATATAATTTAATACAATATTTAATTTTTAATTAAAAATATGTATATGATGTAATAAATAAGTACATTTGTACATGCTCGTTGTGATCCCATAGCGGCCGCTAAATGACCGCTACCCGCTATCCGCTAGGATATGAGGTTGTCCGCTACCAATCCGCTATCCGCTATTTAAATCTTTGTATGCAAATGACATTTTACAATATATTGTGGATCCTCAAGTATTCATTATATCAGCGAATCACCAAAATAATCTAAATATATACTACTAATGAAGCAAGGATTTGATATAGTCTTTGTAGCTAGAAATATGTATTCCATGACTTCCTTCATATCAATTGTTTTTTTTTTTTTTTTTGAAGCCAGTAGTAGAACCCACTGAGTTGAATTCAGAGTCTAACAATTTTTCAAATAGAATTTCTAAAATTTTATTTTGAAAATAGAATTAACAGGTGATGGCGAAAAAAGTCTGGACCAAATACCAATAGGAATTTGGTCAATAAACCAATAGAATTAACAGGTAACAATGAATTAACATTTTGCACTGATAATGAAAATAGTCAGAGATTTATACTACCTTCAGTTATCATCTATTGGAAGATCGAAAAGTTTTACTAATCACACCAGCAATTTGGTCCAAGGTAGATCTGTACGGCTATACCTTCAAAACTTTATGATATCTACTCTGCATTAAAGGAATTTTATGATGAAATAATCAGGCGGCATGGCAACTAAAAAAATTGGCAGAAAATATTTCCAACATGAACATAAAGAGGAACAATACAAATAATACCGCAATCAATTTTGAGGAGCAGCCAGCGATATATGAAGGGATCGAGAACAGATTTGGCAGAGGATGGGTTGTGTGCAGGGCCAACAAGGGGCATATTTGGCGTAGGATTTGGCGAGGGTTTTGAGGTACCTTAAATTTGGCGCAGAAGAAGAAGGGTACCATCGGGAAGAGGTGGGCCGCGGTTGGCAGAGAGGAGGGGGAGGCGGAGAGACGGTGGGAATTCAGTAGAGAAGAGGACGTGCAGGATTCGGAAAGAGGTGGTGCGCGAGATCGACGGAGGAGGCAGAGAGAGAGAGAGTTGAGTAGCGCGAGAGAGAGAAACACATACGCTGCTAGGTTTAAAAAGGAAGAAAAATTCGATGATCAGATTTCAGCCAAAAGAAACAACGGCTTAGATTGCCGTGTCGCTGATGGAAAAAAAAACGGTCCACGACACCCACGGGATTTAATTAATAAATATATATATATATATATATATATATATACTATAGATTAGTCCTTCATGATTAAATATTAAATATATCATACATTTATATATAGCACTTATCATGCAAATAAGATAAAAATATATCTGAATGAGCAATATGGACGAAATTTTTCAATATTGACGACAACTTTATACATTTTATTGGATAAATGCCGTCGGAATGACGAAATCTGAACACCCTAATATATAGCTACAAAAAGTATTTGTTGTGTTCTTTCCATCAATTAATGAAAATTATCCTGACAAATAATATAGATGTTTAATATTATCGATATCTCTACATCTTCTACCAATCATATTAATTGTTGACTTTTAAAATTCTAAATATCAATTGACTACTTAATTCGAAAACTTCCTCCCCCATCATTCATGAAAAATTAGGTTCAGAAAACATTATTAGGAGAGTGAAGCTACGACACTATACATAGCATAATAATTCGTAGTACGGTTCTAAATTTTAAATTTCATGTTTAGATAAGTTATGGGAGTCACTCAATTTGATCATGTATCCAAATTTAGCCAGAAACTAAATTTTAAATTTTATTTAAAACTCTATTATTTTGAAAATTAGATAATGTTTTCTCTCTTCAAAAAAATGCTAAAAAGTTCTTACAAATATAAAATTTGACTTCATATAAATTATCATAAATAGATATGATAATGGCTTGTGATCACTGGATATGGACAAGTTTTAAAATAAAATCTAATTTTTACCTAACTGGTTGTAATTTTACGGCTGGTTGGGTATAGCTGATTGTCAAATCCACTAGGCGGTAGAATGAGTAATTTATAACAAATTATATAATCACTAATTTTTTTTCTATAATATTCGAAAGTATTATTTTCATTATAAAATGATCAAAATTCAATTAATTAATTAGTTTTTCATGTTTAAAATGTTAAATAATATCATCCATTTATATAGCACTTATAATGAGCAATACAGACGAACTTTTTCCATATTCACGACAATTTTTTTAAATTTGATTAGATACATACCGTAGGAATGACATTATACATTGGATTATATTTTGCTTTTGCACACTCTTATTATGTTCTATAAATGGATCGAAAATAAATATCTGTACTAGATAAAATAAGTATGCACTTTTTGACTAGTTGTTATATTTATTAAAAAAATGTTATAATAATTGTCCATACAATTTCGTTTCATACTGTGTAATGAATCTAATGATTAGCCCCTCAGTGTTATCAAGTAGGCTTCCATAGCTTTTGTTTTTACAACATGGCAATATATTGCTCATGAATCCTACCTTATTAGACAGATGAGATGAAAGACATACTGAAATGAAAGAGAAACTGGATTTATGATTAATCATAATCATCAGTGCATATAAAAATATGAAGATGATTGTAATTTCAACAATAAGAGCAAATTTGAACTACGATACTGTTAATCAAAATGTTTTCATTTTATTGTGATTTATGTTGTCCTGGTAGAGATTATCGTGATTATATATTTTCAATATCGACATGCATCCATTTTCCATATAGATAGAAAGAGTGAAATATAGTGGAGCTTAGTAAAAAAAAAAAAAAGTAAAATGAATTTTAATAATGTTAAAGGAGGAGAGTTCCGGTGCCCACATTTTGGATGCCCCCAAATGCCCCAAAACACACTTTTTTACTACTTTTACAAAATATAAAATTCAAACTTCGAATCCAAACCGTTGATCTTATTCGATATAACGAGCGATGCATTTTCATATAAGTTTTATAAATTTTGAAGTTTATTTGATACTTGATCAAGAGGCTAAAATATGAACAGATTAGAATTAATCTATCATATTTAACTACATTCGTTCAATTTTCAATCTCTTGATCAAGTATCAAATAAACTTCAAAAATTATAAAACTTATATGAAAATGCATCGCTCGTTATATCGAATAAGATCAACGGTTTGGATTCGAAGTTTGAATTTTATATTTTGTAAAAGTAGTAAAAAAGTGTGTTTTGGGGCATTTGGGGGCATCCAAAATGTGGGCACTGGAACCCTCCTCATGTTAAAGAGTGAAAAAGATTATAAGAAAGAGAAACTCTGTTTAAACCCGTCAAATTAATCTAAAAAAATGGAACCATTTTTATTTCATTTCAACCAAATAAATTAAGATACTTCGTAAATGATGAAATAGTTTTTATATATAAAATGATGATTTCATATGATTTGAAATTGAATTAGACTTTTATTTAACACCAGAGACTCGGTCAAAATAATTTTCTTTTTCATTTATAAATTTTAAATTTCGAATTCCACTGTATTTCTAATTTATAGGGGTAATTAATGGTGCACACGCTGACGGGAGAAACCTAATATATTTGCCAAATAATAAAATTTGATATTACATATTTTTATTATAGAGAAAATGTGTAGTGAATTAAAAATTTGTAACATCGAATTGTATTATCTTAGATACAAATTACAAAGATTTAAGTCAAATTTGATTTCTCATTAATTGACACTCGATCTGTCTAACAGGAGCATGATTCAAGTATCAAAAAGGGATTATTATGGTGGTTTTATCAAAAGGTGTCGTATTCATGATCTCCTGCATGATCTTGCTACTAGAAAAGCCAGGGAAGAAAACTCTTTGGTGGTCTTTCCAAAAACAGATGGCGTGCGACGTCTGGCAATCCATGATAAAGAGCCCTGTGACGAATTGATGGCATCTCTAGATTCAAATCTGCGCTCCTTATGGTGTCGCGAGCGCTTGCCCAACGTTTCTCTATTTACTCGCCTTAAAGTGTTGAGTGGTATTGCTGATCTATATGAACCTGACAAGTTTGGGAAATTGAGTTTATTAAGGTATGTTAAAGTTCGTTTGGCAGTGTACTCAAAGGATAAAGATTATTTCGGGAAGTTCATTGGTGGTATGAGGTTTCTCGAGACCCTTGATCTGCGGGGAAGTTATATTTGTGAGCTACCTGATTTTGTATGGAATTTGAAAACGTTAAGGCACATTTTACTTCCTGGTGACAGTTTGGGCCCCCCGCCATTAATAGACTTAAGAAATCTACAAACGTTAAGAGGGGTGAAACCCAGAGAATCATGGGTGGCCCAAGGGTCACCTAAGCTACCCAATGTGAAGTATTTGGAGATTTGTGTACCTAAGGCCCAAGGCGGAGTTCAATGGGATGCCGTCGTCACTTTACTAAATACAATGAAGTATCTCGTCGTTCTTTATTTGTGGGGACCAGATATTCCATTGAAGATATTTGATATGAGGCATTTTCTACTTCGGTGCCATTTAACAAATCTTACCATATTTGACACCAGCAGAGGCGACGAGGACGAGGAACAAAGAGCTCAACCTCCTAATCAAATAGTTCTTGATGTCGGCATGTTGCCGAAATACCTTATTAAGCTCGAACTTACCAATATTAAATTTCGGGAAGATCCATTTCCAGTGGCGGAGATGTTGGAGAACCTTCGGTATCTTCATCTGCAACGTTCTAAACTTCTGGTACGACTGTGCTGCTCTGCTAGAGGGTTTGGCAAGCTAGAAGAACTTGAATTATTCAGTCTAACAGGACTGGAGGAATGGGAGATAGAGGAGGGTGCTATGCCCATGCTTAAGAATCTAGATATAGATAGATGTCCTGGGCTACGTGTTCCTCTTGGGCTACAATACCTGACAGTTCTTCAAAAGCTAAATTGGTCTAAAAATCAAACCAGTGAGAATGAGAAAAATGAGATCCGTAGCATATGCAAACATGTCCCTGATTTAAAATTTTGGAAATGGTGAGCCTGCACTGCTTATGTAGTCACGAAGCCAATAGCATGAGTTTCAACTCTATACTCAACGTATCAATCTACCCTGAATTTGTTTCTATGTACCTTGAAGTTTCCTTGTTTCTAATTACTCTGTTTTACTTTTCTGCAATGTAATCTCTTTTTTTTATTTCTATATATTTTTCCCTTTGGATGAATTGATGAACAATATGAATTTCAGCTTCCATTATTGTAATCTTATTAATATTTAGGTACTAGATCATGCATTTTATATGATATATGCGTGTGCGCTTTTTAGTTTTATGTTTATCTAAGGGATGATACTACTAGAGATGTATCCAAGATATATTTCGTAAGTATTTTGTTAGAAAAGGGTATAAGAAAGCAAGTGTTGCATAAAAAGAGTGTATCATTATACTACTAGTCTACTAAAGCCGTCTCCAATTTGATATCTTTTCTGCGTTCAATTTCCCTCAAAATGCTAAATTTTGACCGCAATCTGAGATAGGTTATTGAATTTCGATCGTCTCTGGGATAGTTCATTTTACTCTGTTTCGTGCTTCTGTTTTGACATATCATAAATCTTAACGCCTCCAAGGCTCCAAATGCAGCTCATTTAAGTATCGCCAAACTTTGATCAAAAACTTTAACAGCTATTCACTTAAAATTTACTTACTAGGGCTAGAACATTAGCTTCTCTCTCTTTCTTGAAAGGTGATCGTTATTTTTAATTTTCGATCCCGAAGAACAATAAAAAATGAATAAATAGAAAATGAGACAAATGGTAAATCGTTCAAGCATCAAAAGCCGATGTACTTTACAAATACTGTTAGCATTTCAAACTAATAAACTTTAGTTCATTTTAATATAAAATCAAGTGATAAAAAATAGTAAAATACTGATAATATTAAAATAATTATTAAACATTTATATCTTGACCATTTACTTTGTAATGATCAATTTTTTTAAAAAATTTTGAAATTAAATTGTAAGCACATTATTAATTCATAAAGCAAAATTATGAAATTGTAGCTCAAAACATTTATATCTTGACCATTTCTGAAATTGTAGTTCAAAATTACTGAACAAATTTTTGAAGTTATGTACGCGATTGTCTTAACATGTCAAAAATTATCACTAACTTTATTCTAAATATAGAACTTAATAACGATCATGATCAATTCTCGACTGAATTAAGAGTTAAAACAAATGAACTAAAAAATTGATATTCATAATCTACAACAGAGTGGATTACCATTCAACTATGAAATCATAAAGCTGTCTAGCATAGGAAATTCTTCTTTTTTTTTTTTTGAAGGTAGGGAGATGATTATCTCTCCTACAAATATATTGAACGAAAAAGTTTTGTACAAGGTAAAAAGAATAAATTGCAAGGACAAAAAACAAAAGAAAATGCACAAATTAAACTATACACGATTCAGGACTAAAAGTCCTAGCCTAATGATCCAAAACTAGTAGCAGTTAGCATAGGAAATTCTAAGGGTGTGTTTGGATATAGGAAGAAGGAAGAAGAAGAAGGAAGAAGGAAGAAAAAAAATTATAAATAATCCAAACTCTTCACAAAGTTACACACTTCCCAATACTTCTTTTCATTTCTTCCCTTCTTCCCACACCTATCCAAACGGAGCCTAAAATTATAATATTTCATTTCTGGAGGTTTCGCATTTAACTTTCTTTTGTCTAGATTTCTGTAACCTCCTGTTGGCAATAAATTGGGAAATGGATCGATAATCAAAAAGGAAAAGCAAAGAAAATGTTGGTATATACTGTAAGCATCAATTGGACAATTACCTCAAACTTTGGATCTGTATCTACGTTTGGATGAGCTCTAGGAATTAGAGAATAAAAAAATAAGGGAGTAAATTTATTATAAACAATCCAAATTTTTCACAAAATTATACACTTCTCAATACTTCTCCCTACTTCTTCCCTTATTTCTCTTATTCCCACACCATCCAAACGGATTGTGAATAAAATATATATTCCTGATCGTTAAAACAGGATGAGTGAGGATGGACTTAAATTGAAAGTCTTTCATGTGCTTATTGTCTTTGCTACGTTGGAAAAGTGTCACAAGTAATTATTTGGGTAAAAGGATTTGGGCTGCAATTCAGTTTAAAGGTGGAAATCAAAACATATATAAATAGCCGTTCCACTAACTACAGTTGTTTCACTGTAGTTAGCACTATTTAAGCACAGTTAATGCATCTGGGCCATCCATTCTCCGCACTGAATCCTGATCGTTCGATTTGAGTATTATCCTCCTTTGGATCTGTTCTTCTAGATGGTTCTCAGATAAATATATTCGCTTATCCTCCCTCTCTCTTATCTTTCTCACACATCCATTCGACGGACCGGGCAAATGGGATCCCTGTACGGAGGCAGCTGGGATGCGCCGTATTGTCCGCCACGTGGGATGGATGCGTAAGTCTGTCTCTCACACGCACAGTTTTTCGATCTCATCTTCATCTCTCTCTGATTTTCACTAGGTTTCTCTCTCTCTTCTCGATGTCTCTGTATCTCTCTCACAAGCGTAAGCTCACCGCTTCGTCCTGTTTATGAGCTCATTGCCGAGCTCGCCTCTGAATCCAATCTGCAATGAAGAAACCTTGGCCTCTCCTCTTTCGGATAAGTACCGTTTTCACCTCCTTTCTTTCTCTCTTACAATGCTAAATAAATAGGTTTTGTATATTTCTGCTGAGTTTTTTCTTTTTATTGTAACAGTGCGATCAATGGAAAGATCGGTCGCTGCTCTATGAGGTGAGTATAGTTTCTTGCTGAAGGATCTTAGAGCATGATTTTCATTGAATTATTTTTCTATTAATTTCTATTATGTGGGATCTTACAGAAGGATTGTTCTCCTATATTTATTTAATTTAGGCACAGATCCATGCGTTGTTACTTCGGACCTTCTCGATGGGATCATAGATGTGTGCATTGAGGTCAGCATTTTAATATTTTGTTTCTACACCTTTACTTGAAATTCTAATTTGTGACTATATTTTTGTTTTTTATTAGAAATGATAGTGGCATTCAGATTACCTATATTCTTATTTTGTCCATATGATTCTTATTCTTTTGCTCTTTGACTTGCTTCCTCTAATTTTGCATTTTTAGGCGTTTGATTTTATCGCTTGACATCATACATTTGTATTTTCCCTCTTTTGTTGCTGGATTGACCGTTCCGGATGGACTTAGTAGCTCATCTCCATCATCTTGCTCTTAGTGAAGCAGTGGTGAATGTGCTGCCTTCTCTATTGAGCTCACATATTATGGTATTTCATTTGCATTTTGGTAAAAGTATGCATTCTTATGAACCTTTAACATGGTAAATGACACTTAAAATATTCAACTTCAAAGCAAGTATATAAGAAATTTTCTTTGTATAGTATAATTTTTTTGGTGCGTGACCTGTGGTGCATTTATATATTTTTCTCAGGCTGCATTATATTTATTTTTTTGCATGATAAAGGGAAAATCTGCTACAAAGGTCTTTTATTGTAAGTAAACATTATTTTTTTCAATTCAGACTCGAACTCCATCCTATTAGTTTCAAAGTGAATTTCAAACTATAACTTTCATCTGTTCTGTTGTTTCCGGTTCTTGATGCGGCCTTTAAAAGATATTCATATGGTCCTTTAAAACCTCCACTCCTTCAAGTTTCTTCTATTCAAACAGTTCATTGCTTATGATTTTTGCATCTTTGTAAGTTTTAAGGTGTAAAGGTTCTATGGTTTCCTCTTTTGCTCTTTTGGAGTCGCATGTTTTGCTCGGTAGATAATGTTCTCTCAAGGTATTTTTTATTTAATTTGTTTTTATTGTTTTTATACCCATGGCCTATCATCATCTATTCTTCTTGATGGGCATTGCAATTAAAAATTCATGGGAGTTACGTAACCTGTTTTTTATGGTCACGAGTGTTGGTAATGATAGTTTGATTTTGCAATTCAAAATCAGCGGAGAATTTGGGATTAATTTTGTTTGTTTTGTTGTTCAAACTATGTGCCATTTTTTTCGGAGAAAGCAAAGCTGGCTGGCAAGGAGGAGAGCGAGATTGATCATGTTGTTAGCATGGTTGAGCTCTTCAAGTTTTCTGTATTTATCTTCATATATTTATTTTGCTTTTTCATTTTACTATTTGCTGAAACCTTCGCTTTTTTTTTCTTACTTCTTTCTTATTGAGATTTCAATCTGTTTTTTACATTTTTTCCCTTCAGTTTGAACTGAATTCATATGGCCTATAGATAGTTCTGAAATCAAATATCTCTCTCCTTTTTGTTTGTTAGATCAATCAGATCTATTGAAGTCGTCACTTGATTTGTTTCAATATCGACTTTTGACTTTTGCTTTTGTAGACGAGGATTTAATTAGATCAAGGATCACTCACCGCACGTCTGGAAAAGCACCCTTCCCAATGAACTAGCAACAAAATCCAAAGACTCGCTGGTGTACCCTTTAATTATTGTCACCATAAATGTAAGCAAAATTGCTACAGTGTCAGTATGATAATCCCTTGATTAATAGTATTGTATAAATGAACTTTTGGTGCACATAAGATGTTTGTGAAATTTCCTAAATGGTTATCTTCATTGTAAATAATTTGGAATTTTATCTTTTTCTGTATACCCTTGATTTCATATCAGAGGAGGGTACATTCTTTACCAGTATAGAAAATTTGTGTGATATTCTGACATTGATCATGCTTCTAGGCTGTTGCAATTTGGAGCCCACAAGAAAGGAACTCAAGGCTCAAGAACAATCTGTTTGAGGATTTAGAAAGAGGTGATTGCTATATTATTTTGTTTTCTACCAATTAAGGTTGCATGTTGTTTTTCTTTTTGACATTTTTACCGAATTTTTTTTTACCAGCTCGATAGTGGTAAAAACTAGGATCAATTTACTTTTTGTGTACTAATTGTTAGTTCATAAAGAGAGGCAATGACAAGCTTCAGAGGTTGCATGTATTTGCAAGCTTATCTTAATTTTTTACTCAACAAGATGTTAGTTTATACTATTTTTAGTACGCACAGTAGAAATTTGTATTAAGATAAAGTTTGAGGGCATGTTTGCAAAGATGAAGCATTTTATGGGAAAAGATATTACTAATCTAAATTGTATAATGTGTTTGATCAGGTTGACAAATTGTTCTGCATGTTATATATGTTTGATCATGTCTAATAATTTAGGTTATAGCTGAATAGAAATCAATTTCAAGATGCCGGTAAAGGCCAGTGACAGAATGTAGGTTTGCGTGCTGAAAAGTAATACTATGCATGCTCTGTATAAACATAGCCGCACACATAAAAAGGGTTTGAGATTTTCTCTAAATATTAAGTACCGACTTCTATTTTAATTGGTATTATTTTTAGTTGTACCAGTTACCGGTATGGGAGGCTGCATAGTTATATCGACTCAATTCTTCATTTGTTGGTATTTACAGCCTTGGCTAGGTGAATCTGCATACTAGCAAATTTGATACATAAGCATTACATGTAACCATTCAGTGATCTTTAACTATACATGATTGATACATGTCGATTTCCATTTCTGTTACGAATGTCTATGGTCAAAACTGGTGCTTCATGGAAACGACATGCAGTACAATTTCTTCTAGACTAATTTTCACTCTCTAGACATCATTCATTTTGTATTCCCTATTTTATAACCTTAAAGTCATTTGATACTGCTTTAAGGTTGGTACAGTGGTATCAGACATTTTTTTTTCCTTTGGGTACATGACAAAGGCAAACCATGGATTTAAATATGAATTGTAATTGTTTTCATATTGATAATGCAAAACGGACTATAAACATTTTCTGTCGATTCCTTGGGCTTTAAATCGGGCATTGAGGTTGGTACAACGGTACAAGTTTAGTGTGTACCTGTTACCTGTCTTAGGACCGAATATAAATGAACTGCAATGAACTATTTTGATTCATGCGTGATGACTCACACGGTTTGGGACAAACATCTCAAAATTTTATTTTATTTTCAAGAGCATTGAATCCGGGCTAATTAACAAATTGTAGTAGAGCTGGAATCCGAAATAATTGTAATTTTTTTGTGGTAGCGCCTAACTTGATCAACTTTATCCCCTGTGCGTCAATCAATATTAATAAATTAACAAATTTTACTATAGCTTTTGAATTACTTGGAGGTATTTCTTAATTGATTTTTTCCAACAAAATTAATATGAATGATAAAAGAGCTAACAAAATATGACACAGCAACAAAATTAGTATGAATGATTTTTTTCCTTGCAGACGGAATCCAACTGCTAAATTAAACATTATATCTAATTATAATTACACCATCAATAAAACAACTATACTATCATTATTATATCTAATTATAATTACACCATCAATATAACAACTATACTATCATTGTAATATGAATAATTTTTTTCCGTTTTTACAAAGCGCGACACCAGTTTATTAATTTTTTTTATTGATCCATAAACATCACCTAAAAAAATAGATCGCGCAACGCGCGAATGTCCACTAGTGACAATATAACCAGCGTTATATTGATCAATTTGAGTTTGTTTCATAGCACTACTTGAAAATACCAGAATCATATTTTTAGCTGTTACCGAGTATTGTTAATATTTTAGGATACTATTTAATTTTTTTAGATGTATTACCAAAAGGCCGTTAACTATGAAATTAAGATGCGTGCATAATTATCAAGTCGTCTCTCACCTTGAAAAACATGACTTCAGATGCAGATACATTTTTTCAGATAATAAACCCCTGCTGGTACGCTGCCTGGTTTGTCCAAAAAAAAAAACCCCTGCTGGTAACCATAGTTAATACATTTTCTCTCGCTGACAAATTTAAACTTAATATTATCTTGTAACCAAACAAATTGCTATTATGATACATGAGAACAAAAATACAAAAGCTTGTATTATGCCAGATACTGCAACTAATATAATATATAGCAAAAGGTGTATAAATGAGAATTAAATTTTCGCACTTGTATCCAGACAAATAGAACAAAACATGAGCGAAACAGACATTTCATTTTCAAACAATGAATGAATTATTCTTATCTCCACCAAGACAATAATTTTTTCTTTTTCTTTTTTAATTCATGCCCATAGCCATAGGCATACTCGCACAACCCCTACATCCCACACATTCTATAACGTGATTTTTTTAAACCAAAAAAACTCAATTTTTTATTTTAATAAAAAACATGCGACTTCTCAAATTTGAGAAACAAACATGTCAGTGCGCAGGTGGGCTGCGCAGGCGTGCCCGCGCCACTGCCATTGGCGCGGGTAGTACTTTCTCCTGAAAACTGTGTTTAAAAAATCGTATTTGCCTCTCTGACAGGACTGTCTGTGCCAATGGCAGTGGCGCGGGCACGCCTGCGCCAGTGGCAGTGGCGCGGTCAGAACCAGCGCAGTCCACCTGCGCACTGACATGTTTGCTCTTCTAAATACCTCTGTCCTAGGTTTTTTATTAAAATAAAAATTTGGGTTTTTTTTGTTTAAAAAAATCACGGCATTCTATAGGACTCGAACTTGTGCAAACTCATAGGAGTTTTATGCCTTCACATCAGTAGTTGGTAGTGGAGACTCTGTCCAATTTCCTGATGCACGAACGATAGAGAAAGATAATGAAAAATAACGAACAAAAGAAATTTTGATTGAGATCACACAGATTCTCAATTTTATTTAGAAAAATGGCTACGAAAATCACCAAAAATCAATATCCTATCTTCGCCGCCTCCGTTCTTTTATATTTAGTACATAAACCAAATTAGGAAATTAATTTTATGAAAATAAAAGAAACCCTAACTACCGTGCAAAAATATTCAAGATACAAGGCCCACATTTAAGCTGGCCCATATTGCATTTCTTCGTCAATCTTCGTCATTCTCCCCCCCCCCCTAAGAAAAAGATTCGTCCTCGTATCTGCCACTTCATCTTCTATTTCATATGTCTCTTTCTCGTTGTCAGTAATGTATCGAGATAGGTCTGCTACATTAAAGGTCTCTGAGACATTATATTCACCTGGCAAGTCCACCTTGTATGCATTGTCATTGATCCTTTTGAGCACTCGAAATGGTTCATCGGCTCGAGGTTGTAGCTTGCCATACCTACCAGTTGGAAAGCGTGCCTTTCTCAAATGAATCCATACTAGATCTCCTTCTTTAAACACCACCTTCTTGCATGTTTATCTGCTTGCTCCTTGTACTTCTTGTTGGATTTCTCAATCTGATCACGAACCTGTGAGTGCACGTGCTTGATGTGTTCAGTATGTTCTTCTGCATTACCACTGAATTGACGTTGAACAGGTAATGGTGTGAGCTCGAGAGGTGTTATGGGATTGAATCCATAAACAACCTCAAAGGGACTTTTTCCTGTAGTCCTACTATGTGATCGGTTGTAAGCAAATTCAGCTTGAGGTAAGGTGAGGTCCCATTGGCGTGGACTGTCACCGACCAGACTCCTCAACAGATTTCCCAGACTTCTATTGACCACCTCCGTTTGTCCATCAGTTTGGGGGTCTTGAGATGAGCTAAACTGCAGTTGAGTGCCCATCTTGCGCTAGAGAGTGCGCCAAAAGTGACTTACAAACTTCACATCTCGATCCGAGGTGATTGTTTTGGGTGCACCATGCAGTCTAACAATTTTCTGCAAAAACAAACGAGCTACCTGCGAAGCATCAAAGGTTTTATTGCAAGCAATGAAGTGCGCCATCTTAGAGAACCAGTCCACCACCACCATGATTGAATCCTTGTTTCTATGGGTTCTAGGTGGCCCGAGAACAAAGTCAAGACTGACATCTTCCCAAGGAGCCATTGGGACGGGTAGAGGCTGATATAGACCCGCATTGGTCCCTCGTGTTTTGGCCAGCTTACAAGTCCTGCATCTCCCCACAAATCGAGCCACATCTCGCTCCATTTTAGGCCAATAAAACTGGTCTTGCAACCACGCAAGTGTTTTATCAATTCCAAAATGCCATGCAAGTCCTCCAGCATGCCCTTCTGTGATAACCTCCTCTCTCAAAGAACCCTTAGGAACACACAATCGGTTACCTTTAAAAAGGAAATCTTCTTGTTTGATAAACTGCTGAAAAGGACCTGATTCGCATTTCTGCCAGATATCTGTAAAATCAGGGTCATCTCCATATAACTCTTTGAATGCATCAAATCCGCTCACTTGAACCCGCATGGTTGATATCAATGAATGTCTCTGACTCAATGGATCTACTACCTGGTTCAACACTCCAGCCTTGTGTTTAATAGAGAAACTGAAAGTCTGTAAAAACTCAACCCATTTGGCATGCCTTGGCTTCAGCTTTTGTTGCCCATTGATGTATATCAATGCTACATGATCAGAGTATAAAATAAACTCTTTGAAAATGAGGTAATGCCGCCAGTACTCGAGACTTCTTACTATGGCATAAAATTCCTTATCATAAGTAGAGTACTTGAACCTGACCTCATTTAGTTTCTCACTAAAAAATGCAACTGGCCTACCCTTCTAGCTCAACACACCACCAATACCCACACTAGATGCATCACAGTGCACCTCAAAAATCTCCTCAAAATTTGGTAAAATCAGAACAGGTGCTTCAGTTACCTTTTTCTTCAGTAATTGAAATGCCTCCTCAGCCTCTTTGGTCCAGGTGTACTTGCCTCCTTTGATACAGTCGGTGATATGAGCAATGATAGTGCTGAAGTTACGAATGAACCTTCAATAGAATGAGGCAAGATCGTGAAAGCTCCTGATATCATGGAGGTTTGTCGGTGTTGACCATCCTGTGATTGCTTTCACCTTGGCTGGATCCATCCGAATACCTTCCTTAGACACTATGTACCCAAGAAATGTCACTTCACCAGAGAAAAAGTAACACTTCTTGGGTTGGTATACAACTTCTGCACTCGCAAGACCTCAAAGACTTGTCTCAAATGTTGCAAATGTTGATCCTCAGAAGAACTGTACACCAAAATGTCATCAAAATAAACAACCACAAATTGACCAATGAAAGGACGGAAAACCTGATTCATCAAGCGTATGAATGTGCTCGGTGCATTGGATAACCCGAATGGCATCACCTTCCATTCATAGAGGCCATCTCGAGTCTTGAAAGTTGTCTTCCATTCATCTCCGGGTCGGATCCGGATCTGATGATATCCACTCCGCAAGTCAATCTTGGAAAACACAGTTGCTCCATGCAATTGGTCAATTAGATCATCAAATCGAGGAATTGAAAAACGGTACTTGATGGTGATCTTATTAACAGCTCTACTGTCTATGCACATCCTCCATGAGCCATCTTTCTTTGGAACCAACAAAGCTAGCACTGCACATGGGCTCCTCATGCTCCTTCAGACTCATGCGATAAGCAGTTTTATGAGGAATGATAGCCCCTGGCACAAGATCAATGCAGTGTTGGATATCTCTCATAGGTGGTAATTCGGACGACAGTTCCGCCGGTGCCACATCAGTGAACTCTTTCACTAACGACATGACCTGTGGAGGGAGTTCCTGGCCATCATCATTAGCCTCTGTCACCACCAAGGCAAACACATCACTCTTTTGATCCACTTCCTTCTGAAATTCCACCCGAGATAGCAACTGACTTTTTGCCTCTTTTCGCAAATCTGAAGGACCAAGGGTAATGGATACACCATCTTTCTAGAAAGTGTAGGTATTTTTGAACCCATCATGCTTTGTTCTTCTATCAAACTGCCATGGCCTTCCCAATAAGATATGACAAACATCCATAAGAACCACATCACACAAGACCTCATCAGTATATTTCTTTCCTATTGAGAATTTCACAAGGCACCGCTTTGACACTTTCACCTCACTGCTCTTCTTGAACCAAGTTTGTAAGGTTGTGGATGATTTTCAGTACTCAACCCCAACTTCTCAACCATGGTGTTAGACACTACATTTTCACAACTACTCTCATCTATAATCACATTACAAACCTTACCTCCACTGGTGCATTTGGTATGGAAGATATTGTGTCGCAGCCATAACTCATCTTCACCAACAATAACACTCAATGCTCTTCTAACCACCAATGATTCACCTGAGGCAGCATAAGTGATCTCCTCATCTTCAACTAAAGGGTTCTCATCATCATCCCCATAATCATCATATGTTGGGTCAACATCTTCTTCACCAGTGTGACAATTTGCTTGTTAGGGCAGTCAGCAATAAGGTGCCCTAAACCTTGGCATTTAAAACACCGCTTATTTGTGAAAATTCTTCTACTAGGCTGTCCCTTCTCCGGATAAGTTTTGGGATTTTGGATTTGGGTTGTTGTTGGGTTAGGTTTTGAAGGAGGTGCTCTCTTGTCTGTCTCAATTCCCGAAGAACGACCCTGGAATCTAGAACCATTAACCCTTCTCTTCTGTTGTGATTCAACCTTCAAGACCAACCTACATACATCTTCAAAAGAATAATATTCTTGTAGGTACACCACATCAGCAATTTCTGGTCTTAACCCGGCAAGAAACCGAGCAACAATCTGTTCATCCTCTTCCACCACACCACATCGCATCCGCAACATATCAAACTCATTGGTGTACTGCTCCACTGTCAGGTTTCTTTGCTTAAGGTTGTGATAATCAATAAAAGCTTCCTGTTTGTATTGGGTAGGTAGGAATTTGGTCATTAATTTTTTTTTCATCTTATCCCAAGTTCGGATCTTTAGTTTTCCTTCTCTAACACGCCTACTTTTCTCGTGTTCCCACCAGATTGAGGCATGTTTTCTCAACTTAATGGCTACTAACTTCACTTTCTGATCATCAGTCAGGTTTTTTACATCAAAAACCCGCTCAACATTATGCATCCAATCAATAAACTCATCAGGATGAGATTTACCTTCAAACTCTGGAATATCAATCTTCATCTCCAGGTTTTGAAAGGATTGTTCAGGCTCTGGTCGAAAATCTCTGGTTTCGCCCCTGATTTGGATTCCCCCACGGGTTGTAATCCTCCTCGTCGCCTGCTCCAGAAGAGTTGAAGGACTCTGAGTCCTCCCCTTCTTCTCTGTTTGTAGAGCCCATCACTGCTTCTGCGAGTTGGTGCTCTAACTCTCGAATTTGTCTTCCCAACGCAGCAATCTCTAGATCTCGTTGGTCTCGGCGGCGCAGCTCTTCTTCTTCGAGGTTGAGGTTGAGGTTGACTCCACGACTCCGACCTCCTCGGCCACGACCTCTACCACGACCACGATTCACATCCGTCATCCTGGGCTCTGGTACCAAATGATGCACGAACGATAGAGAAAGATAATGAAAAATAACGAACAAGAGAGATTTTGATTGAGATCACACATATTCTCAATTTTATTTAGAAAAATGGCTACCGCCGAAAATCACCAAAAAATCAATATCCTGTCTTCGCCGCCTCCGTTCTTTTATATTTAGTACATAAACCAAATTAGGAAATTAATTTTTTAGAAATTAAAAAAAACCCTAACTACCGTGCAAAAATATTAAAGATACAAGGCCCACATTTAAGTTGGCCCATATTGCATTTCTTCGTCAATCTTCGTCATTTCCTCAATTGCTTCAATTTACACAATGAAACAGCCTCCGAAGAGTCTTCATTTGGAAATTTCTGTCTTCGAAGCTTCTAGCTATATTTGCAGTTTTTCTAGTAGATGTGAGACAAGGGAGAGGAACAAATACACCTAGCTAGTTATGATTTTTACATACCTATTTTAAAAGCAGAGACTCGACGGATCGCTTAATTTTCTGATTTTTAAAATTTTATTTGAAATCGCGGCCTTTTCTTTTTATGACCTATCAGCGAAGAAATAGCCGCCCATTAAACAACAAAAAATACTATCTATTTCATATCCTTTGAGTCCACGAATATCAGATCAAAATATTGACTTGATTATGACTCTCAGAAAATGTTAGTTTGCCAGGTACCGTATTAGTCAAAAATAAAATTAATTTCTGGTAATTAAAGCTTTAAAAAAATATATTTCTACAAAAATACAGATAACAGAAAGAAGCAAAAGAAATAAAGAAGCAGAGAATAAAAAAAAAAAGAAAATGATTAGAAGATTGCAAACTGCGCAGATCCTTGTTTTAACTTAGCATCAGAATGACGGCCTCCAAAACTAGGCTGGCAAATTTCCGTCGAATGAAGACTCCATGGACCAAATTTCCATATCCTTGCATTTGGTTAATCACTATTTATTTTCCTGAGTTCATTTCATCGAATTTCTCCGGACCTTTCTTCCAGAACTAAAATTTTCCACTAATTTCTGCTACAATTTTTCTGTACATGTTGCGTCAATTTCATGTAAAGTCCGAAGAATTTTTCTTTCAGGAGAAGTTGAGAAGCATACTTCAACGTTTTAGATTGTGGGAATTTCTACGAATTTATTAGTCACATTAATTAGGGGGATGCAGTACTAACACGGCCTCAAACTCGATTAAATGAAGCAAGCCATTGTTTAGGAAGATTTTACTTATTTCGATTTATTTATTATTTCGGCTAACAACATAATATTGAGTGCACCAAAGTCATAAATGTTTACAATATGCATTCCATTAAAAATAATGCTATGAAGATCCAAACTGCAGTCTAAAGAACAAGGCTACATATAATAATCCCTAGCAAAGCTTTTCTGAAGTAGATAACCACCAGAGGCTCCCAGTCTACTCCCAGAGTTGCAAGCTGCAACCATAATATGTGATCTGACCCATCAAGTTTGAATTTCACAGATCTAAAGAAATAAGCCCTAAAAACACCTGTCTCGCAATGTGAGGTTTTTGTTCTGAATCAAATGGTTCTAATTGCATACTATGTTTGTGCCATTCTACAGCAGCAGATGCAAACCCAACCACTATAACTCTCAAAATACATAGAAAACAGAACAAAAGAAACCTCCACCAAGAAAAAGCAAATCAACCTCTGAAGTCAAAACCCAGGCACTTCCCCAGGCAATGGAGCCAAATCATTCCTCCCAAATCTGTCTTCATCATAAAAACATGCACGCACAACCCGTCCACCGAAGAACCGGCCCTCTAAATCAACAAGGGCTTTTGTGGCCTCCTCGGATCTCTCGAACTGAATAAAAATTCTGACAGCCTCTTCAGAGGGAAAATTGGCTTCCGTTATCTCAAAAATGAGCACACGAGTCACTGTGCCATATTTTGCACACTCTGATGCCACCTCATCCTCCAGCTCATCATCCACTTCTCCTGGCCCCACCTGACAGAAGCAAAGCAAAGATGTCAGTCTTATTTCTACTGACATAACGTAAGTTGCCAGACTGGGCATGCATATCAACTGGTAAAATGATTGATATATACAGTTGAAGGCTTAAAACCCCAAATACTCACCCAGCAATAGTACTTGGTGAACATTATATATAAATTATATCTTTCGTCCACAATAGTACAAAGGCCAACAAGGTATGGCTTCTTATAAACTTTCTATAAACATTGGATATAAATTCCCAGCTTTAAACACACTTTTTAATGATTTCTTGGAGGTGCTCAAATCGAGTTCCTTGTGTTTTTACATCCCGGTTTTGCATTCAGTTCAATGTCAACCAATGCCTACTGATGAGCGAACACCAAGACAAATAGATGTAACAATATCTGTGATAAATGCAACTATGATAATAATAATAATATCATGATGCTCATAGCAATGTATTAATAGTACAAATAATACAACAACAATTATAATAATAACATGAAAACATAATAGTTTTTTCTTGTCTTATAAGCACTCTAATCAGGTCCAGTTCAAGAGAATTTCCAGTTTTTTTTTTTTTTTTTTTTTTTTTGTATTTGGTTGGTGCTTGGCAGAGATCTACACAAAAATCTAATCCTTAACGGTTCAGCATGTACTGCAGTACGTGTGCTCGTTTAAACTATGAATCTCCTTTGACAATCATATTTGGATTCGTAACAGGCTTCGAGAAAACAAATCTGAAATAATAGATATTTATATAAAATGAAAAACGACAGCTGACAGAGATTACCATGTTATGAAGCATGATGACCCTGGTTGGCACACCCTCAAAAGTAGCACTTTTGGGCTTCTTCGCCTCACTGGCATTGACAATAACACCAGCCCTCTTGTCGGTCTTCTTGGCCATGAGAGGGGTGGTTATTCCCTGCTCTTGCTTTCCCAGGCCCTGCCCCTCCTTCCATCCCATCTTTGCCATCATCCTCTGAGCCGCTGTCATCTGGGTTCCCTTTTTCTCTCTCTCCCTTTCTGGGGATCTCTCCTTCTCCCTCCTCCCTCCCATTGCTGCTCTCCTCCTCCACGCCTCCTCTCCGGATATGTTTTGGCTTTCTCTTTCTCTATCCCTTTCCCTTTCCCTTTCCCTCTCTCTCTCCTCCTCTTCACGCCGACGCCTCTCAATCTCTCTCTTCCTCTCCTCCTCCGCTGCAAGCCTCTTCTTCTCCCTCCTATAGTCTTCATAATCATTTGGTTTTGCAGGATCGTACTCGTCAATGACTGTGGAGGTGACGCCTACAAGAGCTGGTTGGTATGAGGTAGGCTCCAGGGTAGTGTCAAGTAGTACTGATTGAGGAGCCGTGGTTTTCAGCTGGGATTGAGCTAGGGTTTTGGGCCTGAGGAGGGAATGGGGTGGTGCAAGAATGGAGGCAGGTTTGCGTAAGGTTGGCGGTGCCATTTTTGTACTGCTTGACCAGACAGATGAGGTGGTGGTTTTTTCCTCGTCAGCTGAGGAGGATGGGGGAGGGAGGTCTCCATATAGGCCGCCTAACATTTTTATAGGAATTTAATATTTAAAAAATTGGAATTGGATTGGGTTTTACAGTTTTAGAGATTGTATTTCACTTCGTTAAACTGCAAGAACAAGAAAGTACGAGTAATTAAGAAACTAGATATTTAGATATTTGCATATTAGTTCAACAATAAATGATTAATGAACTTTAACTAAACATGTAACTAAGCAAAAAAAAAAATACAGCAATAAGACCGAGGCAAAAGAAATTTCAGACCCCTCAAGTGCTAGGATACCATTTGCGAAATTACACACCAAGAGTTACCATTGACTACTTCAGTCAATTTCTCGTTTCACTTTACTTTTAAAAATGCAAAGTTGTCAAACAACTCAAATCTATTACACTAATAGCATTAGCATACTTTGAAATCCACATTCTAAAATCCAATGCCTTTTTGCTATATAAACAAAAGACACATTTATCAATCCAAACTATAGATTTTTTTCATGTCAAGAAATATTACTTAATGTACTTGAAGTAATAATTGCTAGTAATCATTTATTTTGAAATTAAATCATTCTTAAGATGAGTGAGGTAATTCAGGTGATCAACTATCATAACCAGCTCTGAAGCAATATACTAGAGAACACATTCACCTGTATAAACACCAACCAACATCCAATCAACAACCCCGTATATAGTTGAGCAATTGGACAACTGATTTCAGAAGATACAACATCAGTGAGCCTTTAAGTCTTCAAGCCAATTGTACACTTTTCATGCAAAATAAACCTAAAGAATGGTTGTTCTAATTCAAATCCAATTCGAAATCAAGGTCGCTTAAGTTTATTCAACAAACCAAGAATGATTGCTTGGTTGCTTACCTAGAAACGGCACTCCAGTTGGTTGCAAGCTGAGGGAAATCGGGTCAGAGTCAAGCTCCGGTTGCCATTCTAAGTAAACCCAGCTACATAATCGGCAGAATCTAGTCGTTTGAACAGAGAATTAGCTAGAATTGAGTTTTCCGTCCTCTTCTTCTCAGTACTAGATGGCGGGAAGAGCTTGAGAGAATCGACTGGAGATACAAGCTAGGGTTAGGGTTTGAACATTACACGAGACGAGAGCCTCGAGAGGAAATAAAATGAGAGATCGACTGAGAAAGACAGGGATTACGGGAATCGTATCCTCTGCCAACCTTTAAAAGGTTGGCAGAGTGATAACTTCTTGTGTGAACGGTTAGATTACAATCTAACGGTGCACATAGATGAAGGAGAGAATACGCTGAAATTGATCCTGCCCGACTGCCCAAGTTCGTCTTTCCTCTTAAAAAAAATTATTTTATAATTCTCCGCTCGTGGAGAAGTCGAAAGAGGAAAAAATCGATCGTCTGCGCAAAAGTCGTATCCAATTCTCTCTTCGTCGTCGATCGTCCAAGCAGAAGTCGAAGAGGAAAAATCTCTTCAGTCCTTCCCGTCACTTGCCCCCTCCTCGTCAAATCTCTCGTAATTTTGGAGTATATAGGTAAGAATCTGTACATCTCTTACAATTTGGTTGGGGCGCAACCTGTTGGACACTCTGGAAATATAGATACAGAGTAATTTTCGATGGTGACTCTCCAACATTACACAAAGTGTTCTTCGACACTGAGCTCAATGTTAGAAATTGCTCCATTTTGGATGTCACTTAGTTAGCAACCTATCATTTTTCTTTAATTTGATCTTTACCAGTATCTGTTCAGTTTTGAATTTTGCTTGTAATTAGTTATTAGGGCCTTGTAAAAACGCTTTTTTATTTAATTTTACACATGCTTTTGGCCACTGGCTAACATGCCTTCGGAAAAAAAAAAATCTGTACTTCCTTAAGACATAGCATGCAGCTGAGACAGCAAATAGTTTTTTTTTTTAGACAAGCTGGATAGAGGCTATCCATCAAAGAAAATGATATGTAAAATTTTCTTCATCTATTCCATTTTTGCAGTAAAGAAAAGAGCACCGAATGCAAACTGAGCAAAAGCATAGAATTCGTCTTAATCCAATTAGCACTTTTGAGTATAGATTATCATTCAAATGTAAGCAGTCTACAATATCTGTCAGAATAGAAGCACTACACTTAACATTCTTTCAAAGTTAGTTAAAAGAAATTATAGTAGCATAGTGTTCAAAGAAATGAATTATTTTTAGTAAAAATCAAGGGCTTAATTGCATAAATGATATTTAGTGCTATATTGTGAAAATCAATGATTTCAATGGTTTTGGTTTCAGCTTTAATTTATAGATAAAATTAACTGTTTGAGCAAAAATCAGTGATTTCAGTGATAGTTCAGTACTTGAGGTGGTTGGTACCATTGGTAAAGCGCAAGTTCTGTTTGAGCTAGATGCAAGGTGGTTGGCGATACATGACTTCTTTTACTTTTCTGAGCAAACTACACTTTATTTTCATTTATAAATCTAAATATAGATTGGCTGGTTTTTATTTTGTTATCCAATACACGTACATCTCATATGAGTAATATGAATAATGACTCTTTTGCTATCTGAGTTGCTGCCGTCAAAACTATATGTTTTCATTTGTTCATTCCTTGCAAACTGCATCTGATTTGATATTTATAAATTTTTTTATTTGAAAAGGGTTTCTAAAGCTATAAGATCAGCAACTCAGCACCACCTTATCCACCAATTTTTAAACGATTTTCTATATAATTCCATGTGTTTGAAAGGCATAAACAACAACATTTAAGTGCTCTCTTTAGAATTGGTGCGGCTCAATAAGAATGATTCGTACAAGTTCACTATAGTCTAATTTGTATAAGTTAACTATACTCTTAATAATACTTGCATTGGTGCGGCTTAAACAAGAAAAGTAGAATGAAACAGAAATTCATCAGAAATTTAGAATTCGTTACTAAACATCAAACAAGAAAAAAAATAGCACATAAGACTAAAATTAATAACACAATCATCATCATCCATAATTGCATGCATAAAATTCTCGACCCAAGATTATTTGTTGATTTAGATATCGTCCCATCAAACGGATTTTTGCATTTTTTTGCAAATGTAGAACACCTTTGAAGAACAGCCTCTCTCATCCCTTGTTTTCGTTTCTCAATCAAAAAATAAACCTAAAGGCAAAGAAAAAATGACAAAAGCTCAGATGTAATAATGGACAGGTCTGCAATACTTAAGCTTAGTTTTAATGTCTTCAAAAAGTAGTAAGTCATTATATAGTCCCAAACAGACAAGTTTAGACATTGATCCTGAATCATCATATATATGGCTACTATCACTTCATCTTGGAAATTACTACTTTCAAGGACAGTTTTAACCAGTAATAAATGGGCCAACGATCCAACCAATACAACAAATTCAATAAAAAGTCCAATGTTAAAACACAAGAACTTTAAATTTTAATTGTTTGAGGCCACACATGAGAATTAGAACTACTTCCATCCGAAAACAATTATTCTTGTTCACTCAATCAAGAAATATTTCGCTTACTAAACAGACAGTAATTATCTGTCAAAGTATATGTTTGACAGAAGCAAGAATCTTTCACATGAAAAATATAAAAGTGGTTGAAAATTGGAAAATGACTGTCAAAGTTTTTTTTTTTTTTGGCAATTATGTAAAATAGGTGTGCATCGCACCAAAAGAAATAGAAATTGGATCGAGTACCTGTATTTTGTGTTCAAGCCTTCCACCAGATGCAGGGTTTATCAAATCTAAGATTTACAAGATCGCCTCGGCTCCACGACGCCTATCGGTTCTAGGGTCAAGTACCTATTTACAGCTAAGATTTCATCTAGCTCATACTTCTCCCAATTAGAGAATGATGATATCTGTAATCTCATTTGAATCAAATGGTCCAAAATATCATGAACAATCCAGGGGCTGAATCGTTATGTTCAGCTTGATAATTTTAAACTTAATTCACAGTAAAATCACAAGTTCCAGATTTACCTTTTTATCCAATTAGTCCTCGCACCAGGCTATAAATGAACCAAAAAGTCAAATTTTTTAAATGAAGCACAATAAAAGAACACGTCCTGACTCCTGAGATCATTCTTGCAGATTAAAACCTGGGTGCTTTCTTGCAACTGCTATAATTTATAAAACTCATGGTTGCTTTATAGAACAAAGGGTACATAACTATTCCGGATTCCACAATAGCATCCAGTAATAACCAATTGCATAATGTAAATTAGTTTTGAGTAATTGGCTAGTTACTACTGAGGGAAGGGCATAAGCATACTAGTCAATCCTCTTTCCAGTGAGCCACAAGACAACAAAAGGCGAATGAATAGCCTCAGGCTTGCCGATGATACTCGCGACGGTTTTCGACAGCTCAGACAGTATTCCACAACGCCTAGCCTCGACAAGATCGTCTCGTCTGTCTTCTCTTGCTCAATCAGAAGGAGGTAGTCTCCTTCCTTCCTTGATTTCTCTCGCTCTCTTCCTCGATTTCTCTCGAATGTGGCAGCAATCGACGTCTTTTTCTCTCGATGGATCTTGATCTAGGTTTTCTTTCGACAGTACACGAAAGCGTTTGTGGGAGGAGACGAGCGTAGAATTATAAAATAGTTTTTTTTAAGAGGAAAGGCGAATTTGGGCAGTCGGGCAAGATCAATTTCAGCGTACTCTCTCCTTCATCTACGTGCGCCGTTGGATCGTAATCCAACCGTTCAGACAAGGAGTTGGCACTCTGCCAACCTTTTAAAAGTTGGCAGAGGATACGATTCCGGGATTACGGGCACCGATTTGCCAGACCGGGGCGGATTTGGGCCGTTATATTTGTAACGAACAGGGGCCGTTACAACCGAAATTTTAAAAAATAATATTAAAATAATATAATCCAATAAAATTAATATCAATTTAATCAATTTAATATAAAATAGTATCGTAAGATCGGAATCCTGGATTCCGAACGTTAGATCGGATTCTCAGATTCCAATCTAACGTTAGATCGGATTCTAGGATTCCGATCTAACGTTAGATCGGAATCCTGGATTCCGAACAGTGCTGTAACTGCTCAATTTTGTCGTTTTTCATGGTTTTATTGTACTTCTATCATAAAAATTAATTAAATATGTAAAATTTTAATATTAAAATAATATATTATAAAATTTTAGTAATATATTTTGAAGATAAAATAATAAATTAATATATTTTATTTTACTTCTATTTATAAACATTAATTAAATATAAAATTTTAATATTAAATTAATATATTATAAAATTAATATATTATAAAATTAATATATTAAAAATTAATTAAATAATATTATTTAATAATTTGACTTAATTTAATGTAATAAAATCTTATTTAGTTGTTTGAAGTAATAAATTTAATTTGATTGAGCTATTATTTTTTTAACTACTTTAATTTAATTTACAAAACAATATAAATTATTAATTTAATTTTACAATTTTAATTAAAATATAATTATTAATTTACTATTTTTTAATTAATGAATATGATAATTAATGAATATGATAATTTATTAATAAATCAATTTTAATTACAAAAAATATAATATATATATTTAAATTTTAATTTATTAATTAATATAATTAAAATATTTATAATAAATATTATTAAATTAATAAAATAAATAACAGTAAAAAGGGAAAAAGACCAAAAACTGATTTGATTGGGCGGTGGATTCCTGACATGCTTAGATCGGAATCCTGGATTCCGATCTAAGCTTAGATAGGATTCCTGGATTCCGACCTAAGCTTAGATCGGAATCTGAGAATCCGATCTAATCTTAGATCGGAATCCAAGATTCCGATCTAAGCAATAAGTTGAGCACACTGCGGCAAATTATTTGATTTGATCGGGAATTGACGTGAACTTTTAAATCTGTTTGCTAATATCGGAATCTCAAATTCCGATCTTATCACTATAAATAGTTGGTCGTTATCACAATCTTAATATCATCTATCTTTTCCAATTAATTATTAGTCATATAGAAATGTATTCAATTAGTGTTTTTGTCAATCAATCTCCCTTTAATCCAGCAAATAATTTTCGTTTTGATGTTTTTCCACAAACTGATTATGAATCTATTAAACAAATAATTTTGTCCTCATTGGGAATTTATTAAGGTGAGTTCAATTTGAGAATTGTTTCGCGTTTCAACGTAATTATGGACGGAAGGTTTCAACAAATTATTTTGCCGGTGAACTCTCAAAATGAATGGCGATACGTTCAACACGAGTGCTTTGAGGCAAGGCGACTTGATGGTCTAGAAATGCATGTCGATTTACTTCCGGCACAAGGTAAATTTAATTTTGAATTTAATTATGTGACATTTATTTTTGGAATAATAGAATTATTTGCTTAGATATATATATTTATATTAATATTAACTATGAAAATAATAATTATAGAATAATAATTAAAATCATATTAAAATCATATTAAAATCATATTAACTATAGAATAATAATAACTATGAAAATGCGATTTAATAACACATTTTTGTACAACTATCCAAATTGTACAATTTTTGTACAATGATTATAACAACTATCCAAATTGTACAATTTTTGTATGTGATTATAACACATTTTTTTTATTATAATTAGGTGGTTATTATAATTATAATTATAATGAACAACAAAATTATGAGGAAGAAGAACACCAACAACCAAATGCAACCAATCAAGATGAAGAGAATGAAACCATTACATTAGATTGGGATCCTTGGGACCCTAACAGTATAGATCCTCGTGATAGTACACTTCAGGAAGAAGAAGGTACATACTACGAGTCTCACACCGGTCAAGGCACTTGGGAACATGGTGGTAGTAGTAGGCAAGAACATGGTGGTAGTAGTAGTAGTAGGCACAGCCGGCCACAAGAAGAAGAAGATGTCGTTCAAGTAAACGAAGAAAACGAAGAAGAAACACGTCGACTCGATGATTTATACGACCGAGGTCCCGGTTTTCAGTCAGACTATGCAACAGGTGAGGACTTTAGTGATGAAGAAGTGGACTTATTTGAGTCAGAGGGAATCGATGGTGGACCCCAATCAAACGTGAACCCCAATCACCAGTATTACCTTACAGGAAGGACAGAAACATACCATCCCGTAGGGCAATTTCTAGATATTTCTGAGTATAGAAATTCCGTACCTCAACCGTCTCAACCTCATGGATCAGGGCCATTAGCAGAAGGGACAATTTTTTTCTCGAAAGAGCAACTCATAGGAGAGTGTCAAAAATACTCATTACGTTTAAATGTACAACATAAAACCACTGCTAGTTCTCCGAAAAAATTAATATTGAACTGTAAGGAATATGGTTGTAAGTGGCGTATGTATGCCCGTACAGAAAGAGAAGGCAAATTTTGGAAGATAATAACGAATGAACACGAGCATACATGCGTGAGGAGGGCCGGAGACTTCACACATGATAATTTAACGGCTGAGGTTATCGCCAACTGTATTACAAATGCAGTAAAGAGAGATGTCGGTATTTCCTTACCCGACGTTAAATCTCTACTGGAGAAAGAATACCCGAATGTGGTGCCCACTTATAACAAGATTTGGCGGGGACGAGAAAGAGCAATCGAACATCTTTTTGGTTCATGGGAAGATTCGTACAACAAACTACCGAGTCTTTTATTGGCTATACAGAGGACGACACCCGGCACGCAGATAAAGTGGTTGTTTAAAAGCGTAGGTGATCCGAACAGAGCTATGTTCGAAGCAGCAGCATGGGCATTCGGGCCTTGTATCGCGGCGGTTCCGTATATTAGGCCCGTGATTAGCATTGATGCCTCTTTCTTATCAGGTCGCTATAAGGGTAAATTCTTAGCGGCTTGCGGTTACGATCCTGAGCAACGGCTTGTTCCGTTAGCATTTGCTTTAGTGAGAACGGAGGATGAAGCTTGCTGGGGTTGGTTCATGAAATTTCTAAGGGAACAAGTGGTGGGACCAAAAAAATTTTGTGTTGTCTCAGACCGTCATTGGGGAATAAGGAACATGTTTAAAAGACCACAGTACGGATGGCAAGAAAGTGCGGAGCCTGCATTGGCCGTACATCGGTATTGTATGCAACATTTATGTGAAAATGTGTACAAGGTTTCTGGTAAAGACAAAGGTATACCACACAAATTTAGAAATAAGTTGGCTAACAAGAAAAAGAAACGGCCATTCATGAAAATGTGGGAGGAACTCCGAGTGACAAACCCTGAAGTTATCGATTATCTTAAGAAGTGTGGTAAAGAAAACGAGACAGATACCAATGAGCGAATGAGACCAGAGAGATGGGCACAAACTTTTGACACTGGTGCACGTTGGGGTCTTATGACTAGTAACGGATCTGAAAGTCTAAATAGCCGGTACAAGGTTGAGAGAAGACTCCCAGTTGTTGGACTCGTAGAAGGCACTTGGTACAAGACTGTGCAGTGGTTTATTGAAAGGAAGCAAATAGCATTGGGAAGACAGGCAGATGGAGAACGGTGGCCAAAAGAGGTGCAATTAAAAGTCATGAAGCATACTCTTAAAGCGGGTAAGCATTGATATTTTAATATTTACTAAAAATTAACCTTCATTTATATTTACATTTTTTTTTATATATTTTAATAATTACAGCGCTGATGACTGTGGTAACCATTGATATTGAACGTGGAGAGTTCGAAGTACAGGTGCCCAACGAGAAAGATTTCCCTGGAAGAACGTGGAAGTACAAAGTTCTCATCAACCGCAATTATCAACCGGAAGATCCTCAACTACCGACCAGGCGTGTGACGTGCAAATGTCAAAAACCTCAACTGACCGGAATACCATGTGCTCATGTTGTTGCCATATGCGGTACATATAGATGGGAAGTAGATGAATTTATAGACCCACTATATAGTACAGAGAACATGGTTAAAATATGGTCATCAAGTGACTTCCACTGCTATGAAGACGAAGAGAACTGGCCTCGCTACGATGGACCTGTGGTGTTCCCTGATAAGAATATGATTAATCGGGGGCGGCGAAAGAAGGACCGTGATTGGATGTGGATGGATGCAATGCGAAATAATAAAAATAAAAAAAGAAGAACCACAGAGGACAACAACCCACAACCACCTATCTCTTTGGAGGAACTTCAATCTGGTAGGCGTGCCAACACGCATAGACGAACAAGTACAAGGAATAGAGCTCCGCCTTCAACAGGTAACCGAGGTGAAAGTTCTTTTTCCAGGGAGCCAGTTCAACCTGGCCGAAGTTCTGTTAGCGTAGATCCACGAACTCAAAGTCGTATTAGTCTTGGTATAGGAGGAAATGAACCACGCCGAAATTCCATTAGCGTGGATCCACGCTCAAGTTCTGCTAGGTATGTCACAAGTCAGGGGACATCAATTACAAGGGATAGTCAAGGAGCATCGAGTAGCAGAGCACAAACCGGAATACGTGGTGGAATTTTACGTCTTGGCGCAAGAATAACTAATTTTGCAAGAGGAGGAAGAAAATAATTGTAATTTTTATGGTGATAATGTAATATTTAGTTGAATTGTACTTTTATTTAATGTGATAATGTAATAATTGTAATATTCGTAATACTACGTTGAATCCAGAACTGTTTTATCAATTGAAAGTGTGACTATCTTCATCCTTTGTCATTTTTGTTTTGAACAAATGGTACGCCTAAAAATTTTGAAATTTAAGTTTAGGAAAATAGGTCCGCCAATTAACAGCTCAGTATTTTTGATACAATTTTTCAGAGCGTATTTCATATTTTTCTAGCGCCAAACTTTTCGAATCCAACGCTGTTTTTTCACTTGAAAGTGTGACTATCTTCATCCTTTGTCATTTTTGTTTTGAACAAATGGTACGCCTAAAAATTTTAAAATTTAAGTTTAGAAAAATTGGTCCGCCAATTAACAGCTTAGTATTTTTGTTAGAATTTTTCAGAGCGTATTTCCTATTTTTCTAGCGCCAAACTTTTCGAATCCGGAGCTGTTTTTTCAGTTCTAATTTTTCTCATATTTAATTATCAAAATCTTAATTATTAAAAGCAAAAAAAAAATAAATTAATTACACATAAATTTTCATATGAATTTTTCTTATTTTTCCGTATTTTTAAAATAATTTTACAATTTATCTATTTTTCTAATTAATTAAGTAGTTTATAAACAAATAAAAAGACAACAAAAAAAATCTAATATAATTAATAAATTACATATAATTTTAAATTTTATTTTTCCTCATTTTTTCCGATTTTTTAAATATTTTTGGAATATTTTATTTATTTTTTTATTTAATTAACTAAATTAAAAACTAATAAACTAAATAAATAAATAATAAAATAAAAAAAATAAAATTAAACGTACTGTGCTCGCGCGCGGAAAGGAGGTCCGGAGCTGAGTTATATCGTAAACGTTAGATCGGAATCCAGGATTCCGATCTAACGTTCGGAATCCAGGATTCCGATCTTACGATACTATTTATATTAAATTGATTAAATTGATATTAATTTTATTGGATTATATTATTTTAATATTATTTTTTAAAATTTCGGCCGTTACAAAAAGGTATTCCGTTGTAAAAAGCTCAAGGCCCAAGGTATTAGTTATGGGCCTTTAGAAATTTAAGCCTGTAAGAGAGAAGAACTGAAGAAGGGGAAATTATGAAATTGACATTATTATTTAGGTATTTTATTCTTTTCATCCCTCCATTCCATTGTTAACAATATTTAAAGTTTGAGACAATTTAGATTTTGATTCTTGAAATTAAATTTTATATGCTGATACTTTTATTTTGAATTAGTTAGATTTTGGAAAAGTCAAATTGATTTTTGAAGTTAAAAACTATATTACAAACCCTTTGTTAAATGGAAAATTTTGAAACAGTAAAAAAATGAAACATAATTATACAAATATATATATAAACATCCATCATGGAGGGTGCATTTAAAAGTATATCCTAAACAAGCACTAACATGTACTTTAATCCAAAGAACCAGCTCTTGGTCTAGTGGCAAAGAGCAATGCATCTCAAGTAAGAGGTCGCAGGTTTGAAACCCGACTGAAAGGTCTTATAAACATTTAATTTAAAAATAAGTTTGGAGACTTGACCTCTAATTTATCTTTAAAAAAAATGTACTTTAATCCACCTCAAACTGAGAGCAGTATTTCATCGCCTCATTCAGAAGTATGGATTGAGTATTTCACTAACATGATTCTTTCCGTTGAACATTAGAGAACCACTCCTGTAGTCCTGTTTTTAAGTATCGCAAAATGTACCATTTTTCTAACTGCTTAAGAACACAAACTCAATTCACCCTTAAAAACTTGATTATCCCAAGGCAAAGAAGAAAATGACGAAGATACATCTTGTAAATTTAAATACATGGTGTGTTAATTGCGTTGATAAGGCATGATCCGAATCATAAATTATAAAATTAATATGGATCCACGGACCAACTTTTATAAATAAATATAGTATGGATATAGATATCTGATGTCGAACATAATTTAGCCACTACACATTTTATTAACTACGGGACTTGCTTTATTTCAATTATTAAAAGAACACTGAAACAACATAATACAATATAATAAATAATCTTTAAAATTTGTTTTGTAGAATTTCTTAATTCGTAGGACATAATGATATAATATTGAATTTTGGAAAAAAAAAAGAGAGAGTATTTAATATTTATTTATGCAATGTAGTCCAAACAAAATAGAGATTATATGAATTATGCTTTAAACAAAACATATATGTAATATACATACATTGTTGCTTTAATTATTTAAGAATATAAAAAATTAATAAATCCATCTAAATTATTTTCATATTCAATATTCCATAATTTAAAAAACTATTATAAGTATTTAATATTTATTATCATCTTCTGAAATTAAATGTCATAAGTCATGTCGATTCCCTAATTTGTTTTCAAAACCATGACCTCTTGAAAGTGAATTGTTCTTTGCCACTAGACTGAGAATTGATTGTTCTTTCTTTACCATAGTCAACTATTTATGTGCGTAAAAAAAGTGAATTATGTACTTGAAAAAATTAAATTTTTTAGTAGGTGAAGAAAGCATTCCCTTAGAAAATATATCGTATAGATCATCTTATTTAAGTGCGGAGATCCATTGACTATGAATTAATTCTGCAATCTTTGACTAGTATTAAAAAAAGTATATGTATTTTTTTTATATTTTTAAATCAAACATTCAAAACATGATCTATACTCTCTCTCTCTCTCTCAATATATATATAATATATATATCATACAAATACAAAAATGATAAAATTCAGAACATGTTTTACCATTCATAAAAAAAAAATAATTGTACAACAATCTAAATAATACTTGATAGCATACTAAATTATATTTAAATTATATGTAATTTGTTACAATCAATCTGTATAATCAACAGTATATATCCATACATTTCTAATTGTCAACTTTTTAATTAACATAAAAAATTTTAAATTAAGCATCGGCACTCCAGATCCGCACCCATTTTACAAGACGAGAAACATTTCCCTCTCGTCGAAGAAACGAAAAGATAAAAAAAACCTCTCCAGTGGGAACAAGAACAGAGGGGACAAACTGATAAATTGAAAGCCCTATAATAATCTAGTTCAGTTCTAATAAATAGTCCCCGACCACCAAAACCAAAAAAAGAAAACAATAAAATAAAAAGAAAAGAAAAGGGTAAACCTCCTTTTTCTCGACTCGTGCACTCCAACCCGGAATCGTATCCTCTGCCCATCTCATTAAGATGGGCACTCTGCCCATCTTTCATCACTGACCGTCCGATCTAAATTAACGGTTAGATTTACAGCCCTCTATTTTATCTCTAAAAACACAAAACAAAAAAAGAGTTTTCTCTCAATCGCCGAAGGAGTCGATCACTCAACGCTTTCTCTCTCGAGCGTGCCTAGATCGCTCTCTCTCCGTTTCTCTCTACTATCCGATCGAGGTGCACCGCCTCGTCTCCTCTCGAAGCATCTCCACCGCCAAGAGATCAATAGACCTTTGGTAGCCGAGCACTTCGACCTCAGCCTGACCCGTGGAAGGAGAGAGGAGGCGAACGACGGCTAGGCGTCTTGGAAGGCGATCGTGTTAGAGATATGTCCTAGAAGCCAATCATATTTGGCTACTTCTATGGTTTTATGTTATGGATGATTTTATATCATTTGTTCCTTGATTTATGTGTTGACAGTTCATTCAGGTTGAGGATCTGAATTATAGATCACTGTGATTCATTTAGTAGTAAATGACAACAATAAATCTAAAGCGTCCATAATCTTGATAATTAACAAGGAACATTAATTATCAATAAGATTAGTATGCAAGTTAAGTGTTGATTAAGTTCTATAAATCACAGGTTAAGAGTAACCAACTTGATTGCATATGTTTATGTTAATTGAACATAGTACAGGACATGACCCAACGAAATAAATATATGGATTGTGTTTTGGTGTCATTATTTATTTCGTTATGATTTTGATTCTAAGTTTGAGATATTTATCTTTTCAACATGAGGATAGGTTCAATAAATATCGTCTACCGCTGATTCCCGATAAGGGCTGCTATACGGACGTTATTTATGTTCTCTTGAATTGTGCGGGGAAAAGTTAAATAGTCAAGAAAACCGTATGTCCCTCATTAATTCACTTAGTGAGTGACGATATCTGTTTGGGCCCCTTGATGGAGATAGATTGTTTGCTAGCAACTGATACAATTATCTCTAGATCAAGAAACGTATAATCTGCAAGAATGACACATTCCTATCTTGGATTATACGATGATATCGTGAGGCATAGGAATCAAAATAGAGATATATTTTTTATTCTCTTATGCAGGATTGAAATATTGTAGCTGTACACTATTTATGCGAATTGGGAATCATAACGTGTTGCTAGATACCGCTTATGATTATTGGAATTAAATAGCGATTTAACTCCATGTCCAACGTAGCATAAATCCTCAAAGGGTCACAGAGAATTGGTGTTTTAACCATGCTTGCATTATTTATTTATTTGCAATAATTGGTATTGCAAAATATGATGAGTTGATTAATTAATTAAATAGCGTTGTAGACCGTTATAATTAATTAAATCAAAGGGATCATATAGAAATAAATTAATGCATTATCTAATCCCTAAATAATTATTATTAAGTTAATAATTATTTATTTTAACACATATGCATCTTATAGGGCTTTAATTAAATAGTTAATTAAAGGCCCAATAGGGATCCAAATTAAGAGCAACAAGAGAGGCCATTTAATGGTTGATTAAGTGGACCCATGAGGCAATGCAATTGGCCCATAAAGGCCCTTATTGTGGCCGGCCATACAAGGTGGTAGGTGGGGTGGCAATTTGGTAAATAGTTAGTGTGAGGTAGGTAGGGTTTGCACTCTATATAAGGATGTGGATGGTTGCAAATCCCTCTCTCTCTCTCTCCCACTAACCTAGCCGCCCCCCTCCCTTGGTGTGCGCCTCCTCCCTCTCATCTCTCCCTATTGCTCATGTGTTGAGCCCTCCATTCTTCCTCAAATCAATTAGTTCATTTGCTAGAAGATTGGGAAAGCTAGGGATTAGGCATTTCCTCCAAGTTACTAGCATAACTTGTAGAGGATTTGGTTAATACCAAGTGGACTCGAGGTGATTCGACAAGGAGGCGGGAGCTAGACGCGAGCACAACCACCTACAACCTAGCCGGTTCGAGCCTCTTGATTACTACATCAAGAGAGGTATACCTTGAACCTTTCTCTCTTGTGTGAATGGCTTAGTGCAAGATCCGTGTTTGTGCATGATTGTTTATGGATAATTAGGAGTATTTAATCATAAAATGAAAATTATGCACTAAACTAACAGATCGAAGCAAATCTTCTCTGCCGATCGGAGCAAATCGCAGGAAATTGAAGCAACTCGAAGCAAAGCCTAATTCTTCGTCGCCTCTCTACCTCCCCTTCGTGATAGGTACTTGTACTTCCTCTGCCTCAAAACCCTAGTTCTTCATCAGAGAGTTAGCCTCAGATGCTTTTTAAACAATCATTTCTCTCAATTTATATTTTATGACGTTGAATGATCAATTAATTGAAGTAGAATATGACAAAGATGCTTAGCCTTAGATTTCTCTCCGTTTATTTTTAGCTAGAAAGACTGATTATTATGAGTGCTCAGTTCCTGGTAGTATATATTGCCAGTATGAGTTTACTATTTAACAAACTTTAATCCCAACAGTGTTGTTGGCATTTGATGTAGGTCCTTCCACTTGTTCCTCCTGGAAGGAAGTCTACAGAGGATGGGTCGCCTTATTTTGGTTAGGTGACAGACTTTTTCATAATTGAAAGGAAATGTATATTGTATTTTTGAGTTTTATTCCTCTTTAACTTATGTGTGGTGATTGTTTTTTGTGTTAATCAAGGATTCTGGTAATGGATTCAATTTCCATTTTGATTGGCATTGTTACAAGTTGACCCGCCAATCTAATTTTGTTCTTATCCTTACTCATTTTTATTTCATGGACTGGATGCGAATTGTGGGAAATGGGAATACACTTCTAAATAATGGTCTTCTGACAGGGATGTATTCTCCAGGGCTGTATTCTCGCAAACTGACCTAGGGCGTAACAGGTTCACATCTAAAAGGTTGAGAAGTTCGATTAGCACCTTGGTTCGATTATGCTGAGACCTATGTTTTCTAATCCAATACGTACATAGTCTGATTATGTAATCCTTGTAATCTCATCTTGTTGTTTAATTAAATTAGTTTGATTCTTGTATGAAGAAGTAATTAGTTTTAGTTATCTAAACCTTTTAGAGATATGTTTAATGAAGATCTACAATGTTTTCATGACATGGCTTTTGTATATGATGTTTATTATACATTTTTTTCAATGCTAACGTACCATGCTTGATTGAATTCTAATGTACTATGGTCTATGGTGACTTGATGTGTACCATGCTAAATAAGGAATTTTAACGTGCGCTTCCCCTGCCATATGTACCTACACAACATTTCAAATATCATTTAAAACGTCCCCTTTACAAAATGAAACATCATTTGAAAACAACATATCATCGTTTTAAGACACGTGATTAGAAACCCAATTAATGAAGCCAACTATAATTAAAAACCAAATTGGAAATCTTATATTTTTCAACATAATGAGAACTTCATATGTATGGCACCAGTCATTGAATACAATCCAAATTGTTACATTTAAAATAGTCATTACTCGAAGATTTCGACATCTTTTTTTTTTTACGCTGCACCCTTAGGCCAAATTTTCATTAAAGAGAAACAAATACAGATTACACTGCAGTTTACGGGACCCCCCTTGATTTCAAAACTCAGGCAGGAATACTCCTGTGAGTTTCTAACTAATTCTTTTACTGGCACTACATACTGAACCGCTACTGGCAAAGCTACCAAAAATAGAAAGACACAAAGATAAACTAAGAAAATACACTAAAAGAAAAAGACTACTAGTTTCTCTAGCTAACAGAAAACAAAAAGAAAATAAAGAAGCCAGCAAAAGGAAAAAAAATGCTAAAGGGGTTATGCTAGACCAATCGAAAGAATCTCATATCCATCTCTAGCGGGCATTCTTGTGTTAAACCTGGGTCTGGTGGGTATCCATCTTCAGACCAAGTTGTACCTGTCCTTCTTGCTCTATTTGCCAATACATATGCCGGTTTTACCCCTTCTCTATTAATGTGTTTTACAGAGAACTGATCTGCTCCCTCTCTTATTAACTGCATGGCACGGTGTACTACTGTTCTGGCTCTCCAGGATGGTATTCTTTCAATGTCAGCTTCTACAATTGCATTTACCAGACTAAGACATTCGGTATAGACCCAAGTTTTTGTTATTCTGCAAGCCCTTTCTGTCCTTCCTTTTAACCTTTCAATTGCATGTACCAAGGCCAGAGCCTCTCCATGGAAAGGGTCATTTGCTGATACCATTTTAAAGCCCACTGACTTGATGACACCATACTCATAGCATACAAAAGCAATGCCTGTTCTTCCATCTGTACTTCATGATGCGTCTAAAATCATATGTCATTCTCCCTGGGCCACCGCAATTTGGTTGTCAAAATCTGGCATGTGTAAGCATGGTTGGTGAAGACATTAAGCAATGGATTATGGACCTTTTTCAGGATTTGTGTAACAATAACTAAGGTAGCAATGGTATGTGCAATAGCTTGTTTTAAGGCTAACAGTGGTAAAACCAAGAAAAGTAAAACCATTACTTTTCATTACCGGCACATAGTACATAATTCTAACAAGATTTCCAATTTTTCCATTTATTTTATACATGGATAATGTGGCAGAAAAATAGCAAACTCTATATGAAAATTATAAACAGTACGAGTAAATGTTTTCATGTGTCTTTCTTGGTGCTCATGCATAGTTTCAAACCGACTAAATTGATTTTAATTTCAAAATAGAAGTATAGAAGAATTACAGAAGGTACCTTTTCGTAGAGAGAAAGGAGAGCGATCCTAGGGTTTTTCTTCTGGCGCCCTCATGAGAGAGAGCGATTGACCCCTTTCAGCGATTCTGAGAAGAAACCTTTTTTTTTTTGTTTTGTTTGATATAAAGTAGAGCGATTTAGATCTCAACCGTTCATTTAGATCGAATGGTCCACGCTGAGAGATGGGCACTCTGCCCATCTTAATGAGATGGGCAGAGGATACGAATCCCTCCAACCCACCCGACCCCCGGACCGAAATCCTCTACAGCCGTAAAAGCCAAAATTAAAAAATTTTTAAATTAAAATGATGAATGTAAACCGTTGATTTTGTTCAAATTTACGGGAGATGCATTTTCATATAAATTTTATAAATTTTAGAGTTGATTTGATACTAGATCAAGTGGTCAACAAATGAACGAATCTGGTTAACTATCACAAATTAATTCTAATACGTTCATTTGTTGACCACTTGATCTAGTATCAAATCAACTCTAAAATTTATAAAACTTATATGAAAATGCATCTCCCGTAAATTTGAATAAGATGAACGGTTTACATTCATCATTTTAATTTTAAAATTTTTTAATTTTGCAAAAAATAAAGTTGGCTCGACATCTCTACACAGCCATTTACGTAAAGGATGTCGCCTCCATCCTTCTCTCCTCTCTGATCCATTCGAGGCCGCGTTGGATCTCTCAAGAGAAACAAGTTCCTTCTAGTTCTAGGGTTTTGCAAATCCGAGCTTCTGCCTCGTCACTCTCGCGCATCAGTCAAACCCTAGATCCGTGGAGGTGCGGGGTTTAGGTCCAGCTTCTAACCTTTTGCGCGCTTGATTTGCGATTTCTGACAAGATGTTTTGGCGTATGACTGGTCTGTCCACGGCCTCGCCAGTAAGTTTTCTGGCTATGGCACTCTCGGATCTTTTCATGCTCTTTTTCTATGTTAGATTAGATGTTTAGATTTTTGTGATGTGTTTGACTAGCGTAGATATGTAAATCTCTGTGTATAGTTGCAAATTCTACTGTTTTTTCTGAAGTAATTAGACTCTTTTGGTGTGTGTGCATCTATAGTTGATGCCATCGGTACTTTTAAGCAACATTAGGTTTTAATTACGACATTTGAATATGAATATACCCATTTGAGGGATCAAAGTGGATTTAGAGAGATTGCAGGCTGCTTTGCTGTCATTTGAGTTATTTTGTTTATCTGAATTGATGTATTTGTTTCCAAATTAATAAGATCAGAAAGCCCTATAACTGATCCTAATTATAGGGTTAGAGCCCTACAAGTGATCCTAAAATGTTGGTTTCAGGCTGACAAGTAGTTTTTATGTTTAAACACTGGTCAATATGAGAAATCTCTCTCATTTAGCCAATATAAATTAAATATTGTCCTAAGGAATTGGGACAAAAGGAATTTAACCTTATTTCCAGGAGAAATCAGATTGTTGCCTTTCCTTGTTACATCAGATGAGCTGCTAAATCTAATACGGGTAGTGATATGTAGTGGATAAATCCGTAGCAAGTTTTGTTTCAAGAGAAGCTTGGAGTTGGCTATCATAGTTAACACTTAAGAATTTGATCATAAAAATTACTTTGCTGTGTTTACTTTCATTTTTTTTTTTGAAAATTAAATAAGTGGGATTATTATCATGTGTCGCAGGTGGATAGTATATTAGACAAGGAAAGCTTTACACTTGAAGAACTCCTTGACGAAGATGATATTATTCAAGAATGCAAAGCTCTGAACACCCGACTCATCAATTTGTATGCCTCCATCTCTCTCTCTTCTGCCTATGTCTGTGTGTTTGTTTGTGTACAATACAATTGTAATCATATTAGCCTCTGTTCACCCGGTTTTGAAGGCTACATTTGAAACATTCAATCATTTTATTTTTGGTTAATCAGGAAGTTTTTCTGCTGTTAAAAGTATATATATGTGATTATATATATTTTTGGAAATTCTAGATAGAGATTATCTAGGTAAAAAAGTTATAATTATGTTGTTTGGAAAGTGATAAACTGCCTGTGGATTGTGCATTATTAACTTCTGTCCCGAATTAAATTTATCGTTTTGTAACAGCAAGTTTGTAAGTTAGTTTTATTAAAAAGGTTTTATTAGCACTATTATAATATTTTTAGCATTTAAGTGTTCTTTAGTCAGGCTCTCTTATTGGAGACTTATATGTCATAAAGTATAGCTTCATGTGTGCTTTAACTGATCATGTTTCTTACGGAATTAAAAGAAAAAAAAAGGAAGAAGCTTGTTGCGACAAAAGGCTTTATTCCTATCAAACCTAGCTGCATTTGGAGACCTTGTGCAATTAATCCTGGTTGATTTGCTTTCTTATGTAGTCTATTTGCTTTGTTATGCAGTTTGAGAGATAAGGCACAAGTGGAGAAACTACTTAGATACATTGTGGAGGAATCACCAGAAGATGCAGAGAAGAAGCAGTCTTTCAAGTATCATTTGCTAACTGGCTTTATAATTTGTTATATTAAATTCAACTTTGTGTTTCCTGTTGAGGTAAGATATGAAAATATATATTTTTTTTTCCTGTTTTGCAGGTTTCCTTTCATAGCCTGTGAGATATTCACCTGTGAGATCGATATCATTTTGAGAACCTTAGTAGAAGATGAAGAGGTTAAGATTTCATATGTTTCCTTGGCAATGAATTATTTCTGTTCCTGCAATGGCTTCTTTGAAGGGTCATAATGAACTTATTATTATTATTTCATTTAATTTTGCCCAACTCTCATTTTGTGGGTTTGTTTACAGTTGATGGATTTGCTATTCTCCTTCCTGAAACCTGACCATACACACAGTGCACTATTGTCTGGTTATTTCAGCAAGGTAATTCATACAAACTTGGTTGGCCTCATGATGTCTAGGGCATAGTATTTACTTCAGTTTTCCTTTCTTCTGATGGCAGGTGGTGATCTGCTTGATGCTTCGCAAGTCAACTCCTCTCATGAATTATGTTCAGGTATCCATCTGAAATAATAACACATCTAATAAAAGTACATGCCATACTATGAAGGCAGCTTGGGAGTGAACCTGTGAATAATTATTAGTTGATACTTAAAATACATTCTTTACGATGCTAATTTTATATCTTATTTATATAGGGACATCAAGAGATAATAACACAACTTGTTGACCTCATTGGCATTACATCCATGATGGAGGCAAGCTCTTAGAATCTTTTAGTTCTGTTGTACTGTGTTTTGCAAACAATGCCTGCCACTTGTCATGCCTGCAACTAATGTTCCATCAAGTTTTTGGATTGTGCAAGATGAACTCAGCTGTTAGACCCTGTCATGGAGATATTACATCTTAACGCATGTTCAATTATAATTTGATTCTGTCCAAGGCAATTGTTGAGCTGCTAAGGATCATAAATATACAAGGACCTTGTGGATATGAATTGACCAGTGCTTTAGGTTCTATGGTTGAGTTTAATTGAAGATGACCTATAAATATGGGCGGTAGTTGTAAAACATGTTGGAGGGTGTAATTTCAAGAGAATTAAGATACTGCAGATTTGGACCAGAGCCCTTAATAAGGAATTATAAAGAATTTTGTTTCTTATTTGAAAGAAATATCAATATTGTTTCGACAAATTAAAAAATAGGGTCCATTCTTGTATAGGATGAATGGCAGAAAATAACAATTGATTCATTAATTAATGATTTTGGATGAACACTATAAATGAAATTACGCCTTTTGAAACCTTGGTTATGAAGACAACATTGCACGGGCATGTGTCCTTCTACTTGCATTATGCTTAAATTTTTTAAATCTAAGACACAGACATTTCTATATTATCTTCAAGGTTAGGGCCTCTTTGAGCTTTTTTTTAAATTTTTGCTATCTGACATCTCTTTTGGAAGCAGGTATTGCTAAGACTAATTGGTGCTGATGAGACTATGTACACTGGCTCTTCAGAAACAATGAAATGGTTAGAAGATACCAATGTGCTTGACTTGATTGTTGACAAGTTTAGCTCTTCTGTATGGTCTTCTCTCTCTCTCTCTACCCCCCCCCCCTCACATTTTTTTAATAACTAAGCTTGTATTTCCATATTATTCTGTTTAGTCCAATTGTTGTGCTATTTCTTAATAAGTGGGATGGGATTTTGGCTAAAAAACTGGAGCAGTTGTTCAAACTTGCAAAAGGAATTTGATTGTAATCTGATTGTAGTGAACTGTGAACATCTTATTATTCTCTGATTGTTGTACCATGATTGTTCCATTGATTTACAAAGTTGTTTGCCTCAGTTTCTACTAATTACGCAATTTAGTTTGGAATTTGGAGAAATATGACAGAATAACATGGAAATTTATGTAAAACACATTTTAAGCTGTTGAATGTTTGAAATTTGTACCTCATAGCCTGCAAATCCATTTCCTATGTGCGGCCTCAATGCTTTCTTGTATGTAAGTGCCTTGATTCCATTCTGGAAGAGGTCAGGGTACAGTACCCATAAATTATCTTTTTGTACTGAGCTTTAAAGGCAGGTTATGCCAATTCCAACTGCCAGTATACATTTTTATGCCAGATTCTTTTTCAAAGCTTATTTGTTAACCAGTAACAAAGTTGAGCGATTCTTCTTTTCTTCAACTAGATCTCATTTTTTTTTTTTGAATGCATTAAAAAAATAGGAATCTCCTGAAGTGCATGCTAATGCAGCAGAGATTCTCTGTGCAATTACCCGATATGCTCCCCCAGCTCTTGCATCCAAGATTTCCAGTCCAAGGTAACTTTTTTGCTTTGAGAAGAGTAAGATGTTTATTTGTTGTATGTTGCTTCTGGTATGACAGTTGCATTAAGCTTCAAATAAGATATACTTGGGAGATGCTTGATTAAGGTCTTTGGTTGCTTGTTATTTAAAGAATTTTCAGATCAAGTATGTTGTTTTCTTTGATAGTATCTTCCGGTTTATACGAAAAAAAATTCATCTCTTTCCTTAATAACTTTCCTTCAGTTTTGTGGGGCAATTGTTTCACCATGCGCTTGAAGAATCGAGACCTAAATCAGTACTGGTACACTCGCTATCAGTTTGCATTTCATTGTTAGATCCCAAGAGGCTGGCCTCGGCTTCTTACCAAGCATATAGAAGCAACCTCTCTCATGGTACAGTGGTTACTGCAAGTCCTGAGACAGTTGATGGCATGCTCAGTAGTCTAGGTATTTTTTTTAATTATATCCTTAGTTTGCATTTTTAATCCTTGCTTTTATTTGGTTTGCAAGAGCATCTGAACATCCAACATTTTTGGGTTTAGACCAACAAAGTAATACTAAACTGAAAAAAAGGTTATATCAGCATTTGTGCAAGCATGTCACAAGGTTTAGTTTAAGTGTTGTTTGACATCAGAAGGTTGCAATCAAATAAAAGAGATCAGTTTATCTTATAGGAAACACGAAAAAGATGGGTGCAAATGAACTGTGTTGAAATTTGGCTCTGCTACAATTAATTCAGTTGTGTGATTAGTATTTAATTCTGGAATTTCAGGAGATCTGTTGAAGCTACTGGAGATCTCTGCAGATGAAAGCACCTTGCCTACAACATATGGCCACCTTCAACCTCCCTTTGGAAAACACCGTTTGAAGGTCAGCATAAAAGTTTTTAACTAGTTTATACCTGCTATATTTGTCTCTACAAAACCTCAAAATTTTAATTTATATCTTTCCAAATGATAAAAAAAAAATCTTAATGTGCGTTAGTGCTTTTTTTTTTTTTTTAAATAAGGCTATTTATTTATAGAGGTATAGCCCACTGTGTTAAATAGAGTTTACCCCTCTTCTGCACCCAGTTGGAATTGAGCTCGTTACCTCTAGGATAACGGCGGAGCCACTCAACATCTGTGCTGGACTCCTACGTTCCATTAGTGCATATTTGAGGGATATTCATGATAATTCTGTATTGCCGGAACTATATATGAGATACTATTAAGGCCTTTTTCAGGAGCATATGAAATTTCTTTTCCTATGTTTTGCTTACTAATTTGGTTTAAATAAAATATGGTTCTTATCAGATTGTTGAGTTCATATCAGTTTTGCTGACAATCGGTAGTGAATCAGCTGAAAAGGAACTTGTCCAGCAAGGAGCGGTTAAACGGGTCATTGATTTATTTTTTGAGTAAGAAATGTTGATTTCATTTCATCTACTTCTATTGCCTGCCTCCCTACAATTTATAAGTTCTTTGCATTAAGAAAGAAACAAACTTTAGTTTACTTGTTTGTTTAATCATTTATTTAGTTATTTACTGATAAACTGTTTTTAAATGTAGGTACGCATTCAACAATTTCTTACACCACCATTTAGAGAACATCCTAGTGTCATGCTTGGAGAGCAACAAGAGCCTACTTACTGACCATGTCTTAGTTGACTGTAAACTTGTTGACAAAATTCTTAATTCAGAGAAGAATCCTACTCTCTCCAGTGATCCATCTAAGGTTATACATCATGTTCTGGATATTTAATGTGAATGTTCAATAGCAAAATTGTTTTGTATAATAATTAAGTTCCTAAGAAGTTGCAACTATCATTTAATGACAAATTATGCAAAATTTGTAAGTCATGTCCACTTATTTCTAATTTATACAACTGAAACCTGAACTGCCTAATTTATTTTGTGCTGCACAATGACAGCAGAATAGATTTCTATGGGTGATTTTCTTATCTTTGTAAGAGGGGAAAAAAAACAAGAATAAGTTGAAGTTTGAGTTGTGTCTGCTGTTGGTATAGGATCATAGTTCTTTGTTGTTCAATAATTTACATGGACATATATCAGGTTTTATCCTTAATTTCTGAATGTCATATTACATGTTATATCTTTATATCTTTTTAACTTGCAACGTATTTGTCTTTCAGCCAACAATACCGACTGAGGGACGAGCACCTCCAAAGATAGGTAATAGTGGTCACATGACAAGAATTGCAAACAAGCTTGTGCAGTTATCCAATAGTAACAGCACTATTCAGACCCATTTACAGGTTTGCCCCCTTCCCGACCCCTGCTGCTGCTGCTGCTGCTCTCTCTCTCTCTCTCTCTCTCTCAAGAGTTAAGTGAGGCTATTTTCAGAGCTTATTTGTTTTTGTTCTTTCTTTTTGGTGAAACAGGAGAACAGTGAATGGTCAGAATGGCTGACTAATGTTTTGTTAAAGAGGAACGAAGTTGAAAATGTTTATCAGTGGGCTTGCGGGTCAGTTTCTCACTTATCAAAATATATTTTTCTTTATTTTTTATATAACTCAGGCCACTTGCATGTTATTTATAACAGAAATAAAAAAAATGTCTAAGCCTTTTATCCCAAACAAGTTGGGGTAGGCTAGAAATGACACCCCGACCCTGGTCATTTCTTGTATATATGGCTGAGTTTTTACGCTGGCTCGCCAAGCCTATCGCAAGCATGCGGGCTTGAACCCTGGACCTCTTAGAAGAGAGCCAAGTGCTCTTACCACCTGAGCTACTAGACCACATGCTTATAAGTTATAACAGAAATAAGAAAAGCAAAAAAGCAATCTTCCTGAAAGTTTTCTGCTCATTTATCATAATTGTCTGTGCTTAAAGTTGGTAACTAAATCCTTGAAAGCATCAAAGGATCAGTATCTATTTATGTTTTATTTTTGGTCAGATGTTTGCTATTTTCGCTACAAAATGAACCTCAAGCTTTTCTCAATGTACCCTTTTTTTTCTCACTTACCCTGAGGTAAATCATTTTGAAAGGAATTGGAAAAGATGTAATGAAACCAAATACATGGTATGTCTTAGGATAAGCAAGAGTTATCCTGTCAATAAATTCTATAGAATTTTGCCATGTCATGGGAGATATTTCCTCGATTGGTTTTCACTCTTTTACCTTTTGAAATGGGGAAGCAGAGTGCAGATGCCATAAAATTACATTCAATATCATTTGTTATATAAGATTTAACAGAGAACTTATCTTATCATATATAATTCTTTTTGTCAGACGACCGACATCATTGCATAATGCTGGGAGAGATAGTGATGAGGAGGACATGCGGGACCGTGATTATGATGTAGCAGCTCTTGCTAATAACCTCAGCCAGGCCTTCCGATATGGCATTTACTCCAATGACGATCTTGAGGAGGTCTCTTCTTTTCATCTTTCTTTCCTGCTTTTATAGTGTTGGCGGATTAAATGTTGTGCCTGTGTAACATGCGGTTTGATTAATTCTTTCAGGGACAAGGGTCACTTGATAGAGATGATGAGGTTTGTTTCTTTGTTCTTCTTTTACCTTAATACCCATTTTCTTTCTTTGGTTTACTTATTTATTTTTCTTTCAATTTCAATGGGAAATTATAGGGGTGGCAAATGAACAGGGTTGGGTACCAGTGATGAGCATTATTATTTTTTTTCTGGAAATGTAGTTTCGCAGGAAGGTCTGACATCTGAGAAATGCAAAAATTGCCAGTGTGTCAAATTTGGTTTCTTATCTTTGGTATATTTCTTATGGTGGAACCTTACTATGTTCTATTGACAAGGGTCAAGTTGGCAATTGTGAGCTCTACATAAATTTACGCTATTTAAAGTATCAATGCAACCAATACTGGAAACACATATATCTTATATCTTAGAGCTGGCCTTTATTTGAGTAATAATTATTTGAGAATGAATCTTAACAGAGTCAGTTTGGCTTGGACTATCAATGCTGTATTAATATTACATCTGTTTATTTAATTTTTAATTTTATTGTTAGGATGTATATTTTGATGATGAATCAGCTGAGGTGGTGATATCCTCGCTTCGTCTGAGTGATGATAATGACAGGTTTGCTCCTTTCTTGTTAGGTGTAAAAAAATTTTCGAAAAGTGCAAAATTAATCGGAGCTATATTTCTATCTTGGCTTTCAAAATTTCATTATGCCCTTGCAAGTTCATAGATATAAACATAATTTTTGTCCCAGCAAAATGTGGAAATGCTAGTATATCCCTGAAAAGAGGCCTGTCGGGCCTCATTACTGGCCATCTCATTTCACTATTTGTTTCAATTAAGTCTCAGTAATGATGGATAAATTGGCATCCATACAATGTAGTGTCTTGATGTTTTCAGCTGAGCTTATGTGAAATTATTTCAAATAGACGATTCTAACTGTGAAATTCGCTACAAAATCAGCTTGTGGAAATTCACCTCAAAAGTGAACTATAAAACTAAAAAATTTGTTGCTTGATGTTACACACTTTGGTTGTTTATTTAGACAAGCTTGTGTTCCTCCATTCTCAGTTTGCTTCCTTTCATTTTTTAATGACAACAGTAGTTCTTTGTTCACAAATTCAAACTGGTTTGCATTTGAGGATGACCGGGGAGGCAGCTCCCTTACTTCCCCATCTGACAACACAGCTGATGATGCCCCAGCCAAGGTTGAAAATGAAGAACAAGATAATGAAGAAGACACTGCTGATGAGGTCATTCTCGACCAAATTGACAAAGTTGCCCCCTTCTCAGATGACATGGAGACTATTGTTCTGGGTAATGGGCCCACCAAAGAAGCCAATGGGGATGATTCTATTACACCTGAAGTGGCTTCTGTTGAACCTGAAGGCAAACAGGTTGTCCCAAATGGTGTTCTTGAAAATGAAACCGCAAAAGATGATGCGACAGTTACCTCACCTGATCCTGTATCAAACAAGAAAGAGGAAGTTGCTGATTTTGAAATGGAAGCTTCTCCGAAGGTGGAGCCACAGATGGGCTAAAGAAGTTCCGATCGGATCTTATAAGTTTTGGGTTCCAACTCAAGTTGTGGTGGTTCTTTTTGTGCCTTTTGAAGGTAAAGGCAGAATTAGTAATTTTGGCTGTCTTTTGGATTAGAACTTGTACAAAAGCCTCTCCTAACCTTGTCATCACACTGTCGTTCTGTAGGTTTTCCTTTCCTTGTTTTTTTTTACCGGTAACTTCTTCACCCAATTTTTTTTTATTTATATTTGTTGTTGTTGTTTTTTTTTTATTTTTCTTTTCTAAATTAATTGGTACTGGACTCACTAGTGGGGCAGTCTATTGTAGTGTTGTCTTATGATAACAGCTGATGCATTGGATAGTGACTGGATGGATTTCTGTGATAATACTAGGGCCTCTTTCATTACTACTATTTAGACTTTGATATTCGAATCTTTCTAGAACTATGTTGTCCTGTGAAGGTTCATTTTTATTGTTATTATTATTATTATGTTTGTCAGCATAACTGTTTTTGTTATCCAGTACTGGACTTGGTGGAGACGTCCTTGCTTGAGTTTTTCCTTGGATGGTTTCTAATTATTTATTTAAAGTTCATATATAATGCACGTTGTTGTATCATTTTGGATGCGATAATGTGTCGTCTTGGTCTCTACAAGTTCTGGACGGGGTGATGCCAAATTCAATTTACGCCTGATAGTATAGTTCTGATAATTTTTAAATTTTATAATTTCTGGTTTAATGTGATAATTTTGCTGCATGCCTGAATTTAGATCAAGCAATTTCAAGCTTAAAATCTCTCTACTTTGTACCTTATTTATAGATTCTTGCAATGTTTAATCTTCGGGGCCGTTTGGATCACTTAGGAATTTGGGGAAGTTGCAATTCTTAGGAATAAATTTATTGGGAAGTGTGTAACTTTGTGAAGAGTTTAGATTGTTTATAATAAATTTATGGTAGGAAGATGAAATTCTCCAAATTCCTTGGGGAATCCAAACAGCCCCTTCATGATACTTTATTTTTTTCGTTTCGGAATGTACATGTTTAGTGCAACATGAATTTTATCAGTGAAGTTTGAGGGAACCATTATTCTGATCGCAGTTCCGACAACTGATCAAATTTTGAAAAAAAAAAAAAAAGTTACAGAACTGACTAAACCTACATATGAAGTAATTTTGAAAGACATTGATCAATATGTCAACTTATTAACCCACAAGAATGACAAATATAACATAGAGAAAATATCTTTTGCACAAATTTCAAGCATTGAAGCTAAACTTAACTGCTGAGTTTCAACTTTTCAGTTGAAAACTTTTAAACACAACCCATCAAGTGGTAGGTGATTACTGGTTCCTAGACGATGGTAGTTCATTTTGCAAATATCAATATTAAAGGTGCTGTACATGTTGGTTATTGGTTCCTAGACGATGATACAAATTAGCCTGATCTTTCATAAAACTAATAAATAAATATATTCCGTAATGTCCTATTCAAATGTTTTAATAGTTACGACCCAAATCTGGGACCGACCTGAACCCAAACTGCACCGAAAATTTGGTCTGACAGCATAAAATAACCAACCTGAGACCTAATATAACCAAGCTGAAATACCTGGTAGCAAGAATGATCCAAGCATGATGTCCTGAAACTGATAGATCTGACCCAACCCAGATACAACATGCATGCTTACCACATTGTAATGCTGCATTTGTGTCAAATTAAAACTCTAAAAAAAACACATCCTGTGCTGAAAATTATACCAGTAAGATGTCATAGAGAACATACTGTCTTTTGAAGTAATTTGCATTAACCCAAAAAAATCACAAATTAAGAGGCTTTACTTCCATAGAAGTTCAATCTATATCATGCAGTCGCAACCAAAGTAGACAAGAAGGAGAATAAAGCATAAAACAGCAGGTACAGAGCTAATAAAAAGAAAGAGAGACTGAAAAGATCTCAAGGTATCTAGCTAAGAGACATGAGAGACATTTTCTCTTCAATCGAGCAATCAACATGGCATGAAGACCGACATGCAGCTGGTATGAGAATAAGCCCGAGGCATCTCTGATCTGCCAGGCCTGGTGCGGATCTTGATGTAATTCTATACTCCACTGCTTCTTGCAGTATTATATTCCCTTTCTTGTCTATACAGTGAAACACCCCGAGGAAATATCTGCCGTCATTCACGCCAATCAGCATATGCTTATAGAGGAGCTTCTTTAGCTTGCCGACAAGTGGGGAGCTATTATTGGTTGACAACTGTGTGTGGAATTCATCAATTGCTGCAACTTGTGATTCTTCCATTATTACCCCTACAACAGATAGGAATATCTCACAAAATGCTAAAAATCATGAAATAACTATCCCTGATACTGATACTTCCTCACTGTTTACATCTTGACTAATCAGGCAACAAAATGGGTATGGCCTTCTAGAAAAATTATGTGAAATGAAAATATATGTATAACACAAGTGCTACCCTTATTATAAGATATTTATGGAATTGTACGAGTATTTATGTTTAAGTAATTTAATATTTATCATGCCAATTTATTACTGGCACAAGCCACAGTGGACTGCAAAGCCTGTAATTGTTAACCATAAAGAAAAGTATGATTCATATTATAGATTACTTAATTGCAGAGAAAGAACACAGTAATGTGTCAAAATTCCTCTAAATGATCCAATAAGAGCAATACCTTAGTAATTGGTGTCTGATAAATGATAATGCACAGTCACCAGAATAAACTAAGAAGGAAATTAATCAGGATCAGCCAACAGATTTTCAACTAATTAATATCTGCATAGGACCAACACAACAAATTTAACATTAATTTGAAAAGCAATCGAAACTAAGTTTATCTCAAAAAGATTCAAAGTTTCATGCCTGGTTGTTTACAGATTCGGATCGGGTCGGGACGAATCGGGTACAAGAGATTCGTTTAGAACGGGACCTAAAAGAGAGGGATGATGAGAGATTTTTCTGGCAGGCTATGTATGGGGGAATTTGCACCGAAGACCCTGTATTATCCAAAATGTTTTAGTAGTACTTTCTGGTGCTCCCAAAGAAGAGAGAAGGCACGAAGCTTTAGAAGAGGGAGAAGATGAAATACTTTGGGCCGTTGGAATTGGACCTGGAGTCCTGGACTGATTTTTATGTTCAGTGTTTTTTTTTCTTTTTTTTTTCCTTTTCTTTTCTGAGTACTTGTGTCTAGAATCTAGATTATACGTTAGGGGACATTAGAGTCTGTCCAATTAAATATAAAAAATATTACAAAAGAAAAAACTAAATTTCGGATCTCAGTCACAACTAACAACTATATAATTCTTAATTAGTATTACCTTTTTTTGCATTTAAGAAATATACACGGTTAATCGAATTATTTGTCATAATACAATTTTTGAGGTCTTAAAATAAATATTTAATTGTTTAAAAACTTTCTTTAACATAAAATTATTGCTTCTAATTTATTTTATTTAAAAAATTCATCCGGTTTTTTATTTTTTAAATAAATATTTATTTTTTTGAAGCCAACTTTTAAGATCGCATTATCAGATATGTTTACAGAATTACTTCTTGTTGCGAGAACGCGAGACGAAAAAAAAAGGAAAATAAGAGTTACCAACATAGAGCAGCGCAAGAAATTCACGTAAGAATTGTGCAGTCTGATCCAACAAAATATGTTTATCAATTCAAACTTCGAAGGTAATGTGGATATGAGATAGTCTAAGCAAGTAAAATGAGGTGCATTTAACTTAAATAGTATGTTTAATATCGGTAATGTGGAAAAATATCAAAGACTATATCATGTTTTGATATTGGTCGTGATTTCAGACCTTTTGTGAGCCTTCAAATCAGTACAACATTCAAATTTCATCGTCCAAAGTTCCAAACCACAGACTGAAGAAAAAAAAAAAAGACAACAATTGTTTTTTTACTCGATTAAAGATAGAATTGCTAACTACTTTGTGAATTTCATATGGGTATTAAATTTAAACTTTCTTTCATATTACAACTTCAAGGCGCAACTTGTACAAATTCATTATTAATAACTTATAATAAGTAGAATCTATGCAAAATATAATTTCGATTGTCTGATTAAGATCAAGCACAATCAGAATAAAATAATATAATATCTAAAAAATATTGTTGTAAAATTTATACTAATTAAAGTTAAAACAAATGGTCAATATTGTATATCATAATTTTCTAGATGCAGCACTGTCCGTCCGATCAGCGTTCCGTCGTTCTTCGAACACGCTCATCGCATGTCAACTTCACGCCCCTAACCCCTTTCTCTCTGCCGCCTCGACTTGAGTTTGAGTAGTATTCCCGTACGGATCCGTGTCGTATACGCGATTAATATTAAACTCAGGGACTCTCTTATAATTTCATACCCAAATTTCTTTCTGAGTTCCTCCAGTGCTTTTCATTTCTCCATTCTCTCTCTCTCTTTCACCTCTCTCTTGCAACCCTAGACTAACCTCCAACCAAAACCCTAACCTCTACATCCAGCCATGGAAGATCCCGATGGAGGCCTAAGCTTCGATTTCGAGGGAAACCTCGACAGCTCGGCGCTTCCCTCCTCCGCCCCTTCCGCCGCCAACCTCCCTTCGGCCCCTTCCACGGCCGCTTCGGCGCCTTCCTCCGGCGCCGATCCTACTTCCATCGGACCTGTAGGAGGAGGTCGGAGAGGCAGCTTTAGACAAACCGTGTGTCGTCATTGGCTCAGAGGGCTGTGCATGAAAGGGGATCTCTGTGGGTTTCTCCACCAGTATGACAAGGCTCGCATGCCCGTTTGTCGGTTTTTCAGACTCTATGGGGAATGTCGAGAGCAGGATTGTGTTTATAAGCATTCCGAGGAAGATTTTAAGGAATGCAATATGTATGTGCTTTTTTTTTTTTCTTTACTTTGTGCGTTTTGATCATGTTGGATTGTTTGAAAATTTTCTGAAATTTCAAGTTGTTTGGATGGTAAAAGCTTGAGTGAGGTTGTACTAAACCTTATTCTAGCAATTCCTGCTAATTGTGCTAGAATTTTTCCTCAGCAATGAAATTTCAGTTTTTTTTATTGAGGTAGTTTACATCATTGCTGCAACTTATAACACTTGAGGGTAGGCATCTGCCTCTTTTGAAGGAGTTTTAGATGTAGCACCCATTTCTTTTAAAACAAACTTTTTGTGAATTAGCTTTATTAATCCCTTGCAATCATCCAAATATAAATATACCAATTACCAAACTTATTTTTATCTCTTCGTTTCAGGTACAAAATGGGCTTCTGTCCAAATGGCCCCGACTGTCGGTATCGGCATGCAAAGCTACCAGGGCCTCCTCCTCCAGTTGAAGAAGTTTTCCAGAAGATTCAACAAATGTTTTCTTATAACTATGGCCCACAATCTCGCTTCTTCCCCAAAAACTCAAATTTCAACAACAATAGTAGCAACAACAACCATAATAATAATAATAATACAAATATCCCAAATGGAGAGAAACAGCAGCCAACACAGGGCTCCCAAAATGCTATGGCTGGGGGCCAGCAACAGACACCAAGTCAGACCAATCAGCAGACACAGCTGCAGCAGGGTTCTCAGAATGGAGTTCCAGGCCCCCCGGTCAGAACAGCATCGCCACTTCCTCAAGGACCCTCTAGGTGTGTGTGGAGTTTCTAGACCTCGTTAGGTTTTGTATAGAGAAAAAAAAAAGATAAATAAAGGAAACATACTATTACTTTGTTTGTATTGAAGTTGAACACTTGACTATTCTTTGAAATTTATTTGTTGTGGAGTTCAATGATCTTAATCCTGATTAACTATTATATAAATTCTTTATTAGTCTATCATACCTCTTATCCTTGTATTCTCTTTTTTCTTTCAGTAAATTTTAGCATTTTTTATCCTTTTTTGTATTTTCTTTCTTTGTTCTCTTTTTCTTTGGTGAGATATGCAGGGACAATACTCTAGTTTTGGAACTTGTTTGGTCGGAGTTGGTGGGACCGATTGTCAATTCCAATGCTTTTTATTTCTCTGTTATTGCAAATTAACTATCCTGTCATATTGTGGTGCAATTGCACCTCATTGTTAACTAAAATGTGCAATGATAACAGCTTATCAATTTGTTGGTTCTGAGTTTAAAGTATTCAGTTTGGTGTTCATTGGTTCTATTTACTATTTCAGCAAGGTGGGTCTAGCAGCTCGATTGTGTTTTCCTCCTTTCTAGGGTCTCTAAATTTAATGTAATATATGCCTGACTTAAATTTTCTGGAAAATTCTCAAAAATTTAGAGGAATTTACTAGAAGTTAGATTAAAGTACTGGTATGCCAGATATATTCAGTTCTGATACCAGTATGGTAGGTAACCTTTTAATATAAATACTGTGGTTCTATGCTTTTCAAAATATGTTCTTATTTGCATTATACAAAGTAGTGTTGTGTCTCTGTTTTTTCATCAGGGTTTGTTTCATACTAATTGATAGGTATGGTGCATCGTGGCTTCTTTCTGAAAACTGTCTAGCATCTCATTGGATTTGTAGTGAATGAGCGATGCACTTTGGCACAAGTTCGTGCCTTTCATGTTTGCATATGTGGACTAGGTCATTGTACCACCAACTGTAATTTCAAGTTTTATATGGTTGCCAGTTTGATTTTTTTCTGGCTAGTATAACATTTCGTAAGGATCTGTGTACTACGACAGTTGGGCCTGGTACCAGAATGCCTTCTGAGCCTGATGTACCAGCATGACTGGTATGTTGTGGCTTGATCTGGGACTCAGTACCAGAATTTCAGCATACATGGTAGCTTGTTTTAATGAAGTAAATTAGGTTTGTAGCTTAGTTGTAGTGGCTTATAGACTCTTGTTTGCTAACAACTTTTAGGATTCAAAATGTTAATCTTAATTTTTTTTTTTGTTGTGAAATTTAAACCAGGTACTTTATAGTAAAAAGTTCTAATCGAGAAAACCTAGAGATATCTGTACAACAAGGAGTGTGGGCCACTCAACGAAGCAATGAAGCAAAGCTAAACGAGGCTTTTGAATCCACAGATAATGTCATATTGCTTTTCTCTATCAACCGTACGCGACATTTTCAGGTTAGGTTTCTCACCGCGTTTTTCTTAGTGTAAATTGCAAAACCACCAAACTATTTTTCAATGTTTCAATAGTCACTCGTCATTTGTCACAAACATTAGTGAACTAATAATTGGATATTAGGATAATATTGGAAGTAACAGTTTCCCCTAATTTGACAATCTTGACTTTTTTAGCCCTTGTGTACTTCATTTGGATCGAGTGCAATAGTATTTTTCCTCTAAAAGTGAATTCTTTACCTCATATGTTTTTTCTTATTTGTTTGTATGGTTTCTTTATAGCTCGTACTCTAATTTTTTAATTACTTTGAAGAGTACTGCAATGAATGAAGGTTTTATGCATGGACCAATGTGCTAGTACCAAATTTGTTTAAGAAAAGGACGTACACTGATAATACACTCTAGTATGGCAGTATATCATTTCTTCATATTTGGAAATATAATAATCCAAAGAAAGTGGATTTGTTCTCCACAGAGGAGCATCATGTAAATTCAACATTTGTGTGATTTAACATTAATGTTGGCTAGAAATAGGACCTAAAGGAGCATTTAAATGTCTATAGTTGGCTTATAGTTGGCTTTATAATTTAGGTGTGTGCCAGTATTGATGCATACAACATAGTATGGTCACTCAATGACCTCTTGGTACTATTTTCTTATTTCTATGTTGATGTAACCCTACTTTTTTATTTACCAAATGACCTGTGCTGCTGCAAAACAGGAAAACTTTTAAACTAGGAAGATAAAATTTTTAATCTTCTCTCCCATGTATTATTTGGGTTGCCTATTCTCTTCTCTTTCTAGGGATAAATTGTTTAGTCCTTTAAAGCAATTAAGCGAGTCTTATAGATGACACATCAAAATTTTGGACATTCCCTGTTTTCAAGTATACATGAATTTTATCAATTTGCAACTGTTGGCATCATTCACGACGAGTATAAGTGAACAACAGCAGCCCTTGCAAGATAGCTTAGGAAGCAAGCTGGTGCTATCTTTGGATATTAGCAGTGAAGTTAGTTTTGCTGAAAGAATCAGTGTAATTTTTTGTGTTTTATGATCATATAGGGTTGTGCAAAAATGACATCACGGATAGGAGGATATGTTGGAGGAGGCAATTGGAAGTATGCACATGGTACTGCTCATTATGGTCGCAACTTCTCTGTTAAATGGCTTAAGGTAATTTGCAATTATTCATTTGAACCTATGGACTTTTCTTATGCCTTCACATTTATATGTTATTAGCATTTCTTGTCATAACATTTGTGTGACGTGTATTTTGTAGCTAGGTGAGTTGTCATTCAACAAAACACATCATCTCAGGAATCCATACAATGATAATTTACCCGTTAAGGTATGCTACATTATTAGGTGAAAACTTCATTGTACCTGCCACTATCATGCATCCTTGTGTTGCATATTTTGACTTTTTTTTTCAATTTATATATAGCCCGAGATTTTTTTTTTTCGCATCCATACTTTGTTGCGTCTTTGCAATTGACACTCTGAATAGCATGCAACTTAGAACAAACTTATCATATATACATCTAAGACCCAATCTATATGGGATTGGGTGGGGATGTTTTGACACCTTAGCTTATTTCGGGACCTTTGGAATCATCGTAATTGTTCAATTTTGGAAAAACTAAAATTACAGATGTATACTTTAACATGTATTTAGGCTGTGTACTAAAGATTTGTTCAAGACCTTGTAAACTTGAATCAGTGAATTTCCAATTACTTGATGAATGGCCAAACAATGTTCAAATTGTAGCAGTTGATACACATTTATGTAAATGATTGAAAAGGCATGTTCATTAGTTATCTATTTTTACAAATTTGATTTCAGTTCTCTTTGACATTGGGCAAATTTCTTGAGTGCAATATATCCCTTTTCCCAATAGATAGTCTCAAGGTTTTTGATTAATGATTAGAAGTTTGACCTTAAGGGTCTATTTGACACCCCTTAAACCCATGGGGATTGGGATACATCCGATTTTACCTTGGTGTGTAGTTTGCACAACTGTTTTTTGCCATATTGAGCTGATATTAAAATAATACCCTCCACTATCCCATGGGTAGAACCGTTGAAGACAATATTTCTTTGACCCAATTTTGTTTATGTTCGTCTTTCTTCCCTGCCAATGGAGCAGTTACCTTTTTCTTCCCTTTTCCTGTCTGATTTAATCATACAACCCAACTGAACAGTCCCTTGTGCACATTCCTGTATGTTCTTGTGCCTGTTATTTCGTGTAAATTGAATTTGTGATACCATTTCTTGGATTCCTAAGCCAAATTGAGCTGACTTCAAATAGATTGGGACAGCTCGGATTGTAAAATCTGGGCATTCTTTTTTTAATGTCACAAGGATTCTTTCGTCTTGTTTGAACATTGCAAAATATAATATTGCTGACTTATTGCACAGATCCATACCTTTTCGTAAGCCAGCTCGTTCCTTGTCTTTGCCAAATTCTTGCAGATAAGCCGGGACTGCCAAGAGTTGGAGCCTTCCATTGGCGAACAACTTACTTCTCTTCTATATTTGGAGCCTGATAGTGAGCTTATGGTACTTCTCAATTTTAATATATATTATTTGGTTCTGGTTATAGTGCCACAACGTTTTTTTCCATTTTACTCTGTGACAATTCCAGCTCTTGCCTGACTGCAACATAAGAAGAGTACCAAAGTACTCTAGTTGGGAACTGTACTGAATGTTCTTTTACTACTGTTTACCGATAGAAAAGGCGCTTGTCAAACTGTTGCGACAAACTTAACATCCAATTGCCCAATCTACTTGACATATTCCTTAGTTCAACTTGGGTGTAGAAAAATTGACTTGTCTAGAGGCATGGCAGAATTACTGGAACTTGAAAATGCTTCTTTTGCAATGCACTAACATTTGTAATAAGTCCAGAAAGCTGTTCCTTGGATGTGCTAGTTGTAAATTGAGAATTGCTGGGTTTAATTTGCAACTTTACCTTCTGTACTTTTAACTTTTGCGCCAACTTTATTTTTGAAAGTGTAGATTGCACAGGGTCTTTATCTTAATGTTGAACTTCCCCATGCACACTTTGTATTTAACCTTTATTAATATTGCTATTTCACTTCATTAGTACTATCACTGTATTATTGTCATTGTTGTCATTATCTAAAAGGGAATAAATGGCATTTCAGGCGATGCTTGTAGAGGCTGAACAGAAGCGAGAAGAAGAGAAATCTAAAGGTGGGCCGACTAATGGTGAGGCTGCATCAGCTGGAGATAATAATAATAACCAAGATATTGTCTTATTTGATGAGAATGAAGAAGAGGATGAAGAGGAAGAGTCTGACGAGGACGACGACCAGTCAGTATCACGGGCACGTGGGCGAGCAGGTGCAAACATGCTCCCATGGCAACCCCACATGCCTCCACGGGGCCCAGCTGCCTTAGGCCTCCGCGGTTTCCCTCCTGCGATGATGGGCCCTTCTGATGGGTTTGGTTTTGGGCTTGGACCTGGTGACGGTTTTGGAATGCCTGAATTGTTTGGTATGCCGCCAAGGGTTTTTCCACCTTTTGGTGGGCCCAGACCAGGACCCATGGTTTTCCCTGGCATGCGGCCTGGTCAACCGGGGCCGCCTATGTTCCCCATGGGTGGATTGGGGATGATGATGGGACCAGGTGGACGGGGGGCCCCATTCATGGGCCTTCCTGGTGGCATGCCCATGGGTGCACTCGGTCGGCCAAACCGGCCAATGGGTATGCCTCCGTTTGCTCATCATCCGCCCGGTGGGGCTAACCGAGCAGGTAAGAGAGATCAACGGAAACCTGTTGGGGATCGGCAAGAGAATGGACCAGAGAGGCGTGATCCAGATGCTGGCACAGACCACGAGATGGAGTATCAGCATGGTGGAGGGAGGAACGAATCAAGAGATGAAGGGAGCGAAAGTGAAGAGGAGGTTGGGCCTAGACGGCATAGGGAGGGTAAGAGAAGGCGGCGTGGGTCTGATTCACCCTCATCAGATCATCGCAACTAAATTAGCGCTGTATCTTTTGTCTATTTTTGGAATATTTACATTGTAATGGATTGACTATAACGGTATTTTTGTTAGGATGATTTTAGTTTAGTGGTTTTGGATCTTATGAAAGTTTCTGACGTTTGTTTAATATCTGTAGGTTATGTTAGTTTCAAAAAGAAAATATATGTAGGTTATGAGATACTTTTATTGAGGAAGTAGGTAAACTTAAGGCCATAATCTAATAACTATATATATTATCCCGCAATTTAGGTGCAGGATACTGTAATGCAAACTGAATGTAAAGATACTTTATTCTTTTGACACATCTTTTATAGGCTTCTCGTTTGTTGTAGAAAATAGATTTATAATAGTAACAGAATATTTCTGCGTAGCATTTGCTACTTGATTTCTTTGTTATATTTTTGCTAACACAAATGAGTAGAGAAAATTAGGAAAGCTTGGTTTATTATAAGATTTGAAAAGAAATATCAACTTCTCTAACTTGTTGCATTACTGGAGATGTTCCTGAAAAATTCTTGCAACAGAAATATCAACTTTTTAAAATAACACGAGTCGCAAGAAGGTTCCCTTTTCAAAATTTTCTTACGATGATTATAAGGTAAAAGCTATGATCATTTACTGTCGAATTCCCTTTACATGATGGTAATAATTCAAACACCTACATTACAATTTTTTTTCTTTTTTCTCTTTAGCACACCATAAAAAAATTCAAAATTTAAGAGAAAAAAAAAATCAATCATCATTCCTGAGAGCTCAGCCGTTTCATCTTTCTCTTGTTCAGATCAAAATCTATACTGATGAATGTTGCCACCAAATTATGGCTTGACCAGCATCTTTTTAAACACAACAAAACCATCTCTGCATCGTAAAAGCAAAAGAAAAGAATAATGAGAAATAGCACCAAGGTTAGCTTGGTAAATCCTTAAAAATCATGGTATAAATTATTGTCCTTGAAAGAATAATGAAAAACAATTGAAGTGGTTGGTACTGGCGTCAGACCGGTAAGCACCTATACGGCTATACCTGCATTTGCATGGTATGAACAATCAAGCTCTTGATGGTTTCCATTCTAATTTTATCACAAAAAAGCTCAAATTTCACCCAAAACCAACTAAAAAGAACATACAAATGTTCCATGGTTGGTATGAGCTCATACGTCAGTTCTCAGCTCGGTTTTACTTAAATTAAGCCTCAGATTTCGTCATTTTCGACACCGCCATGCATCATGATCATCATAAATCATAATTATCACAATTACTAGAAAGATTAAAAGAGTTTTAAGGCGGGAAATCAGAGATCATACAGCCTTAGGAGCATAGTCATTGCTGTCCTCGCGATTTACAGCACCCCCTTTCTTGTTACCGTTGATTGTCTGTTTTGCAGGCCCCACTGTATTAGTTTCCGGCTTCTTTTCATCACGTGCTTTTTGGAATATGACCGTAAAGCCCTCGGCAGAAGCAGGGTTGTTCACGTCCCATTCCCCGAACTTTGGTAGGGGCCGGCCTTTGTCTTGCTGCAAAAAAGGATTTTAAAATATACAGAATAACAAATCAGTTATATGATATCAGATACTCTTAACATGACCTGATACTTCCAAAGTAAACAACTAAATATTGTAGTATTTGATGCTGGAATTATGTATGATATCAGCTATCGGCTATGTTTTAATTCATTAGTAGTGTATAAATTTGGAAAAATTTATTACCAGCTGTCTTGGTGACGACAAAATATCAAATTGGAAATTCTCTTCAACACAGAAATTGCTTTTTACAGTGTAATTTTAACAAAATTAAATTCTAAAACAGGCTCCATGCGCCAAATTAATTTCAATGTGTGACATATGCTTTCTCATAATAACTCAAAAAAGGAAGCATTTATATCCAAAACTTAAATGCGTGATGTATGCTTTCTCAAAATAACTCAAAAAGGAATCATTTATATCCAAAACTAACATTTCCTTCCTTAGGAAGGAAGAATTCATACATAATACATTGCAAAAACTAACTATGATTTAGTTCTTTCTCGGTAAATTATGACTAAGCATATGGTGCTTGCTAATAGACAAGGACAATTTGACATCATTTTTCATTTCATTAAAAAAAACCAAAAAAAAACTTTAAAAAAGAGAACAATTAGCCATACATGATTTTAAATTACGTAAATAAGGCAAGGCGAATGCCTCAATGTATGTATGACGTATGTACCATGAAATTAAATTGCAAAAAAGAAAGTCATGATACCTATACCTAAAATTCAAGTTGCACAATGATCAGACCAAATTTGAGAGAGAGAGAGAGAGAGAGCTTACAGACGCCATGGTTGTTCTTTGAAAGAAGGCCCGGATAAATGTGAGAGAGCGAAGGGGAGACAGGACAGACAGGACAGGAGAGAAGCGGAGAGAGAAAGCACCCCAAAAATAGAAGAGGTCGTCCGTTGCTTCGCCGCGTGTCTCCACCTCATCTTACCTGTTGTCTGTTCGCTGTTTCTACGTTGTTTGTTCCTTCCCTTTTGGTATTTTGATTCTTTTCTCAATTCCAGAAGGTTCCTGCTTTCTCCATTTGGGTTGGAGCTGGAGCCACCAACCCCTTTCTATATTTGAAATTAAGAGCGATCCATTGCTTCTTTGTACAGTAAGGCGTGTCCAAACCGTTAGTGATAGTCCAAAAATCCTTGGTCCTTGGCCCGCCCTTTGGAAGACCGTTCTAAAATTCGGACCGGACCGGCCCTTCGAAGGGCTTTTCGATGGACAAGGATCTAGAAGGGCCGGATTTTGAAAGGGCCGGGTCTAATTTTTTTCAAAGACGGATGTTGAAGGGCCGGATTTTGAAGGGCCGGATCCGACCTAATCGTTCAATAGTGTTGACTATTTGATCATGATGGGACGATAGAAATTAAAAAACTAATAAAAAATTAAATGTTGGTATTATTTTAGAAGGACTAGAAGGGCCAAGGACTTATAAGGGCCGGATTTTCAAAGGGCCGGTCTCGTGTTTGAAAAAACAAACCCATCTAACCCGTCCCATCTCGACCATTTTTCTTAACCCGGTCCGATCCGGCCCTTCTACCAAACCCGTCAAGTCCGGTCCTTTGAAATCCGGCCCGGCCCTTTTGCCTTTCACTACAAACCGTTAACTGTTCGATTTTGATGCAGTTGAGATCTGATTTGAATGAACGGTCGAAGATTGACACATTTTTGGTGTCTGTTTTAGACCGTTCGGACACGGACAATTTAAAATTACTGTTATGAAATGGATCCAGCAAATAATTTCCAAATATGATAATGTATATCACACACGTAAAAAGTGATAAAATGTATACAAGTCATACACTCAATGGCTCAATGTAATGATCGATATTCACAACACTTTGATGAAATATCCTCTAAGTTATACGAAACTTGACATATGTTCAATTTGGATAGGTGTGGGAAGAAGGGAAAAAGGAAAGAAGTGGGAAGAAGTATTGGAAAGTGTGTAATTTTGTGAAGAATTTAGATTGTTTATAATTTTTTTTCTTCCTTCTTCCTTCCTTCTTCTCCTTCTCTCATCCAAACGTAGGCAATAACAACATGGCTACCAGTGTGAAATGAAGCAACATGGCTATGCTTGTTTTTGTTATAGCAGTACTTTTTGGGACTCCGTGAGAAGTTTTTTTTTTTGTGTGTGGATAAACTAGGTAGTGACTACCTAGTAGTACAAGAAAGAAAAATAAACAGCACTAGAAAAAGAAAAAAAAAAGAACAACACAAAAAATAAAAAAACGTGGGAAGTTGGTAACACCGCCCGCAAAAAGGAGGCTTCTTCTGCTTCATTGCCTGTAAAACTATTCCCATCTTTTTTACATTCTTTTTATTTGATTAGAAAAAAGTTCTTAAGATAGTCAAATTAATTTGCTTTTTAATAGATTTTTGTGCCACATAACATACCACATAACATGGTAATAATTAGAATATAACAAAAGTGTAGAGTTTGAGACGTAACCTTTGTAATTACTATGAATTATAAGTATAAATATTATTTTTTTTACTAATCATAGAAGGTAAAAGGTGTATCGTTCTTTTTGTCTTTTGAGTCGGTACCAGCGCTCCACCTTGTCAAAAGGTGGTTGAGTGGCTCATGCCTTCAACATTGTCGGTATTTTTTTTTTTAAAAAAAAGTTAATTTTAAAATGATTATCCAGATTGTCAAATTATTCCGTTAATAACAATTCCTCATCCTAAGAGGAATTAAATTTTGTCTAGCATATTTGCCTAATGCATTTAGCAAAAGAGAGCCACCTCCAATACATTTAATCATATTATAATCCTGTGCATGATACAAGTTTAAACTTCAATATTACCTGGATTTAATGACAAAAGGCCTTTATTTCCTTCCTTCCTTAACTTGAAAAAATTATGCGGTTTTAAAAATACATTAACCAATATTTCTTGTAAGAAAATCCATTTAATTTACAAGATGATTTTATGTGGAGTGTGGACTAAAATCAGAATGAATTCAAGAAAAGAGAACAGAAGGAGACATCTATTATGTATAAGAGTTTGCAATTGAGCGAAATCATCATATGTTGTCCCAAAAAATTGGAACTGTAGTTTGTGATGCTGAATGCAATCAAGGAGAATGCATGAATTTCCGAAATTAAATTTAATTCCGGAGATAGTAAATTTGAGTTAGATATCGCATCGAAGTTGATTGGAAAACAGAACGAAGTCCAAGGAAGAAAAAATCAAGTCTGACTTTTGTATGGAAGCATTTTCACTTTTTAACTGATACAAATATTAAATACTCCTTTGAAATTATGTAATCGGTTCTAGCCTAGATCTTTTACACAAAGAGCATTGTTTTAAGAAAATACACTACACGCAATTCTCGTATAGAAACATTTTTTTTCCTGTTAAAAGACGTCTCGGTTTAACGACTCAATTCTGTTCATGGATATTAATTGCTCAAGGTCAAGGCCATCTTCCATTTACATGATAAAAAGGATTCGGACTGGCCATAGTCATGTATTATTGTTCATCCTAATTTAACGTTGAAGTTTAAAAAAAAAATGTTATCATTTCGACAATATAGTTCAGAGAAAAAAATTATGAAATCTTAATCATTACCTGTACCATTGTACCTGGTATTCCAAAAATTTAATTTCTACTGCAAATGATGGCCTGGGCCTAATTTTACTGACAAGTTGAGAAGTGGCATGTTTAATGTTTCGGTAACTTATTTCCAAAACTTGCTCAGTTTTACAGAGTCAAATAAATAACTATTGCTTCTTTATTAAATGTTAAAGGACAATCGTAAAGTCATAAATTATTGCTTCTTTATTAAATGTTAATTATTCAAATATACGGAGGTCACTTGCTTAAAATTTTATTACAAAAAAAAGGTTGTGGAGTCATTTTCAAAATCACTTTACATAACTTTAGAAAAACAATTGACACATACAGCTCATTTGTGTCCGCCCTAATTTTACAATATCAAAACGTATTGATTATATCAGGAGAATTACTATAAATTTAGGTCCTCTTAAGGACTTTTACCAACTCAAACTGATACAGTACAGAGTACACTCTTCTATTGCTACTGTGGATGACACCAATATATTCTTAGACAAGACAAGTGATCGATGGGGAAACCAAGTCTCAAAATAAAAACCTCGTGTCTGCCGATCTAATCGTTTGTAGAACAGCTTGAGGGTCGAATCCACAGGGACGGTGTTGGAATATTAGTCTTTTACTTTACTAAACTAGCTAGACGGTTCAACTCTTATGTGAATTAAGGGTTGCAGGTGAGTCTAAATCCTAAGTCTAGTTTCAAGGTCAAAATAAGAATTAATGAGAGAGATTCAACAAGTCACATAATTCTAGGGTTTCTGGTTGCTAACACTTCTTCTTAGTCCCAGTTCTAGCGGCCCGCTGACTCTCGTAGCGGCCCGCTAAAAGAACTTAGGTCGCTGATCTATTAGACTGGTCGCTGGCTACTTGGCGGGCATAGACAACCTCGCTGATTCACTCAGCGGCTCGCTAGGATTAGCGATGTAATTGCAAATTGACTTAATTCAGTTGATAATTGTGTAGGGATAATGACTTAATTAAGGTTCCTAGATCAAACTCTCGTTTAGGTCTGGTTATCAATTAATTAACCCAATTTTTCTCGTATAGAACCTAGATTTCAACTAGCGTTTCTTGGTCTAGTTTCTACAAGTTTATACCTTTCTAACCTATGAAATCCTTGAGTTTTCACTCTTGGAAAGGACTTAACTCTCGTTAACTAGTCCTGGTTTAACCTTTCAGTTTACAACCTTCATGTTAATCATAATCATGCCTAATAATCTAAGTTTATTTGGACTTAACCACCTAACAATTAAGCGAGCTCTACTTAACGGGTGTAAACAAATCTACTTAAATAATCATGGCATAACCAATTCAAGCAATTCAAGCAAGGTATAAAACACAAAGATATCAAATAAACTAAATAAACATGCAATCAACAACTAAGAATTCGAGTTTACAACCATAGCCCTAAAACAAACAATCAACAACTAAGAAACATCATACAAACACAAGAGAAAATGAGAATAAGGAAAGATTACAACCAATTGCTCTTGCGTGTATCGAAATCTCCTATCAAACACGTCTCTTGCTGTCGCAATCAACCTGCTTGGCGCTGCCTCGATCTGGACTTGAGACTCAACTCTCAAATAACTCAATGTCTAACCCTAACTTGACCTTGGATTTGGTCTCCTTCTTGTTCTCTATTGTTCTCCCCTCAAACTGGTCTTTAATAGGCCTTGGGAAGGTCTAGAAACGCTGGAAATAACTGAAGACGTGCTCTGGATGCACTTGGAGTCGGTAGAAACCGCCATCCAAATATAGAATTCCCAAATCGGGCGATTCTGCTAAATCTGGCAGTTTCAGGTCTGCGGGCCGCTGGGACTATCAGCGGGTCGCAGGAAAATGTCAGCACTGCGTCCTGTCAGTATTTTGGGCATATCTCCTTCATCCGAACTCCGTTTGAAGTGATTCAAGATCCGTTGGAAAGCTTAGAACGAGCTCTTCAACTTTATGGACTCATCCAAGTCATTTCTTGTCCAGAATCTGCAATAAAATTAGAAACTATGGTAGTAACTCATTCTTGATACAAAACTCTAATTAAACTAACCTAAACTAATCTAAACTATGTAAACTATGTAAACTCAAGGCAATTGGTTTAGTTTGGAGACAAAATAGCATCTGAATATGCTTATAAAATCCACTCATCAAATCCCCCCAAGTTTAACCTTTGCTTGTCCCCAAGCAAATATCTATCTTAGAAGGATAGTTTGGCTCTAAACTAAAACAATGACTTGAGCCTTACAAGTTATAAAGATTATTAACATGCACCAATATCGTGATTTGATTGAATTATTTAGACAATTTTACAAGCTTTTTCAAATTGAATTGAGTTGTCTCAAACGACCCACGCTTACCCCACATGTGAAACACTTAGGATACTTGTAACTATTGCCCATAACTTATCTTGTTCAATTCCTAAACTTGTTGATTTTTCAAAATTTGATAAATGACTTGGCAAAGAGATTCGGGATCACACCCTACCATCACAAATAACATGTCATATCAATTTATTTTACAACCAAGTCTTCAAGTACTTAAACCGCTATATTGATTTTCGAAAACGCATTGAAAATCGAACTAAAGTGAGGCGGAAAAAAAGTACAACTCCTCACCCATTCTATTCCAAAGTTTTTGGGTTGGACTTTTTAACTTTTCTCCCGGGGCTAGGAGGGTTTTCCCGCGGTGGAGAGGTTAGCCAGATTATGGTGGATTTATTTTCGAGATTTTTCTCGTTTTTTTTCTTTTTTTTTATGTCATGAGCCTTTCTGTTTTTACTCATGATTTATGGAAGTTCTTCTATCCACCATAACCTATAGCTTCCCGCAATGTCCATGGCATTGCACGCTTTTTAGTTCCCCTTTTTATTTACTTTTTCTTTTGGTATATACAAGGGTGTGTATTTACATCTTCGACTTTTAATAAACTTGAAAACAACGGTTGTTTGACTCTAGACTTAGTGTTTATTTCCTTAGTTGACATGTATTTGGATCGGTAGAATCGATCTTGACAAAATTTGGAAATTAATTCAATTGGTGGTTGTCTTGGTTTACCGATTTCTAATTGGTCAAGTCATTCATACTACTTATCAAATCATCAAATTTAAGTCTCAATCAAGATAGATTATGATATAATACCTACTCATTTCCTAAGGTCACAGGGGCTAGTCGATCAATTAGATGACCCACAATTCAAATCGAAAAATTTTCTAAAACTCTTTAAATAATTCATTTAATTCACGATATCAAAACTTGTTAAGTATCTCCCTAACTTACCTAAATGCAATCTATATGAAATTATCATGCAATAGAGACAATTCCTAAATGAAATGCACAATTATACCTGTCAGTGCCAGTTTTAGCTACCCACAGAAAATCTCAGCGGGTCGCCGATGCACTCAGCGGGCCGCCAAAAATCTCAGCGGGTCGCCGATATTGGGACAGATACGAAATTAACACCTAATATGCATGATGCAAACCTAGATACAACTCCTATTCTCTCCCCCCAAGTTTAAAACTTTGCATTGTCCTCAATGCAAGGAAAACATAACTTAAAAGAGAGAAAGGAAAGGAAACTCATCGAATTATTGTAGTGGTTGTGAAGTTCGCATAGGGGTTGGTGCGACTTGCAAAACGGCTTGTATGCTCCTTCATGGTGTATCCCCCAAGTTTGAGCTCTTGCATACAATTCGTGTAATGGTGCTTCTAAAAGCTGATTTGTCACATTTCTTCAAACCTAAAACCAACAACAACAATTGATAAGTTATAACTAACTAAAACAACTAAACCTAATTTAATCTAAATGAGAGAAAATGAAATTTTTGGGCCTTGGGTTGCCTCCCAAGAAACGCTTGTTTTAGGTCACTAGCTTGACCACCTTGCATTTACTCATCTTATCTTCACTTTTCTCCCTCTCCACGCATCATAGTTCTCCCAAAAGTGCTTGAGCGGGTCCTTTGAAACATGCTTGGAGTGTTCTTCTTTGGATGTCATCTTCCTTGGCTCAAGTACGATGTGATACTTGATTTGCGGTTTGTTGTCTTCCATCACATCAAGTTTCTCCAAACATCTTCTAAGAGTGCTCAAGTCGATTTGGTTGAACTTCTCATTTGTGTTGTCGGATGCCTCGACTTTGAGAGTAGTGTCACCATCTTTCTTCTCTTCAAGTTCATCATTCATGTTCTCAATTGGAGGATGCTTCAATTCCAACTCATTAGATTTGACAATTTCAGCCCTAAACAAACTTTGTGGAAATGGAATTGGAGGGATATAGGGAGGAGGTGGTATGTACTTTGGTTCATCAAATTCCTCTTGTACCTCCCTATTCTCAACTTGTTTGCTTTCAGTTTTGTTGGTATCTAACCAAATTTGGGTCTTCTTGGAACTAGAGTTTTCAATTTCATAATCACTATGCAAAGACAATTCATTGTTTTGTTCATTGTGTGGTATATATGAAGAATTCTCAGTCTCTAACATCCTTTGATGATGGGTAATGAGAGTATTGAGAGAAGATGATATAGATTTCATTTCTTTCAAAAGTTTCTCATTAAATTCGATTTGGTTCATTTTAAATTCCTCAAACCTTGATTCAACACTTGACATTTGCGTAGATGATCGGAAATTATCAAAACTAGGAAAAAAAGTAGACCTATGGTATGGTTGAGACACTAAACCATCATTGTTCAAAGCAAAAGAAGGAAAATCACTCAAACCAGAATTGTATGTCTGTCTGTTGAGGTTCCAGCGGGTCGCAGGATCTCCCAGCGGGCCGCAGAAACTAGCAGTCATGTTTTGTGCTTCAGGTTCCCTCCATACGAATCCCGAACGGTTTGTTTGACAGTCAAAAGGTTCGTCGAATCCGATGAGGTTGCTGAAGTTTTGGTTGTCTCCACATGCAATATTGATCGTGTTTTGCACGTTGTGAAAAGCACGCTCAAATTCACTCATGTTCGCATTAAGTCCAAATTGTCTATTCATGTGGTTGATTTTCTTCCAATTATCCTCCGCCTCTTGCTCACGTACCTGAAAAGAAGGAAACATGGTGATAGAATTTTTTTGGTTTTTTTTTTAGATAAGACAAAATAAGTAAGATACAAGGATACAAGGGTGTCTATGCTAAATTACTAAAGCAAAATACCAATACTCAAGCAAACCGTCCCCGGCAACGGCGCCAATTTTGATCGATGGGGAAACCAAGTCTCAAAATAAAAACCTCGTGTCTGCCGATCTAATCGTTTGTAGAACAGCTTGAGGGTCGAATCCACAGGGACGGTGTTGGAATATTAGTCTTTTACTTTACTAAACTAGCTAGACGGTTCAACTCTTATGTGAATTAAGGGTTGCAGGTGAGTCTAAATCCTAAGTCTAGTTTCAAGGTCAAAACAAGAATTAATGAGAGAGATTCAACAAGTCTCATAATTCTAGGGTTTCTGGTTGCTAACACTTCTTCTTAGTCCCAGTTCCAGCGGCCCGCTGACTCTCGTAGCGGCCCGCTAAAAGAACTTAGGTCGCTGATCTATTAGACTGGTCGCTGGCTACTTGGCGGGCATAGACAACCTCGCTGATTCACTCAGCGGCTCGCTAGGATTAGCGATGTAATTGCAAATTGACTTAATTCAGTTGATAATTGTGTAGGGATAATGACTTAATTAAGGTTCCTAGATCAAACTCTCGTTTAGGTCTGGTTATCAATTAATTAACCCAATTTTCCTCGTATAGAACCTAGATTTCAACTAGCGTTTCTTGGTCTAGTTTCTACAAGTTTATACCTTTCTAACCTATGAAATCCTTGAGTTTTCACTCTTGGAAAGGACTTAACTCTCGTTAACTAGTCCTGGTTTAACCTTTCAGTTTACAACCTTCATGTTAATCATAATCATGCCTAATAATCTAAGTTTATTTGGACTTAACCACCTAACAATTAAGCGAGCTCTACTTAACGGGTGTAAACAAATCTACTTAAATAATCATGGCATAACAAATTCAAGCAATTCAAGCAAGGTATAAAACACAAAGATATCAAATAAACTAAATAAACATGCAATCAACAACTAAGAATTCGAGTTTACAACCATAGCCCTAAAACAAACAATCAACAACTAAGAAACATCATACAAACACAAGAGAAAATGAGAATAAGGAAAGATTACAACCAATTGCTCTTGCGTGTGTCGAAATCTCCTATCAAACACGTCTCTTGCTGTCGCAATCAACCTGCTTGGCGCTGCCTCGATCTGGACTTGAGACTCAACTCTCAAATAACTCAATGTCTAACCCTAACTTGACCTTGGATTTGGTCTCCTTCTTGTTCTCTATTGTTCTCCCCTCAAACTGGTCTTTAATAGGCCTTGGGAAGGTCTAGAAACGCTGGAAATAACTGAAGACGTGCTCTGGATGCACTTGGAGTCGGTAGAAACCGCCATCCAAATATAGAATTCCCAAATCGGGCGATTCTGCTAAATCTGGCAGTTCCAGGTCTGCGGGCCGCTGGGACTATCAGCGGGTCGCAGGAAAATGTCAGCACTGCGTCCTGTCAGTATTTTGGGCATATCTCCTTCATCCGAACTCCGTTTGAAGTGATTCAAGATCCGTTGGAAAGCTTAGAACGAGCTCTTCAACTTTATGGACTCATCCAAGTCATTTCTTGTCCAGAATCTGCAATAAAATTAGAAACTATGGTAGTAACTCATTCTTGATACAAAACTCTAATTAAACTAACCTAAACTAATCTAAACTATGTAAACTATGTAAACTCAAGGCAATTGGTTTAGTTTGGAGACAAAATAGCATCTGAATATGCTTATAAAATCCACTCATCAACAAGTTGGCTTCCAAGTCACAACTAACAATAACAACTCTTGACTCTTGAGTACTCCGCTCTGTTTAACAGTGATCAGTGTTTGGCAGTTTATTAACTATAGTTCCTGACTTGTACCTATTTTAGTTGGGTGTTTTGTTATCTACAGTTGTTCTCTACAGTTGAGCAACTGCACAACCAGCGGCGTCTACTACTAATGATCAACTACTTAAAAAAGTATATTTAATGAACCATTTAATCAGTCAGAAATTAACGGTTCAAATTAGATGAAAAAGTTTTATTTCTAAACAATCAATGCTATTATAATTTCGACCATTTAATTAGTCCAACACTCCACGTTAACAATGTTTTATTGCTGTTAAGCCTGTCCAATGTTTTTTTTAAAAAAAAAATTGGAAAAATATCAAATAAGCATGTCCAGGAAATATTACATATGCATTGTCTAAGGTCACAAACTGTGTAAGGACATTGGACACAAAAGATATTAATTAGTTGGGGCATAGTTTGGCAGAATGGCACGAGAAATTCTTTCAAGCAACAACATAATTTGAAAATTTTAGGGCAATTCCCTTTCCATTTTATTTGCGAAGCAATTGTAAATTTCTGACATGATGATTATATTTCCTTTTCGATATATAGTGTTGTTAATTCAACAATCTTACTAAATCAGCAATGTATCTTAAAAACGCCACATCAGTTTGAGGACATTTGCATTACTTACAAACGCCACATCAGCAATAAATTACAAGTCTCATTTTAATCGGAAAAATACAGATGGCATGAAATTTTGACTGAAAAAATGTTACTTTTTATGTTAAAAAATAATTCTTACAATTGTTGAAAATGTTTTTATTATTTTTTATTGGCAAAGAAATGTTTTAATCTTGGATTGTTTGCGGCGATAACTTTAACCGTGCATAAATGCATTAAAGAAGTCGATAAAAGAATTTATTGGAAGGTATAATGGATCTGTCATCTGTGCAATAATAAAAGTGGAAAACAGGTTCTGACACCTAATTATAATAAAGACAACACGCATCATCTCGTGATTGCTCGTGTCTCGTGCTCTTATTCTTTCTTCCATTATTTTTCTTCTTTTTCCAATTCCTCTGTAAACCATAACAGAAACAGAACCACATTTTTTGCTTTCCCAAAATCCTTCCGAAAAATTACTTTACTTTTGCTAATTATTATTTATACAAAATGGGGACCTTTTTTGTTGGTCTTTTCACCAATGCTACATTTGGTACAGTGTTATACTGTTATGGTAGTGTTGAAAACCCAGAATGTAGGTTCAATATTTTGATCGGGATAATATTGTTTCTATATAATATATGAGGATATATCGAGTCTAAACTTATGTACTAATTGTGTCGGGTGTGAAATGTTAAACATCAGTTGGCAGCTAGCATATAACAAAAATATGCTTGTTATAACAAAAATAATTTGCTTGTTATGAATTTCACACAAAATATCACCACATAATCTATCGCAACCATTAATGTATGTTTCCTTGATTGCTTTTCAGTTATATACAGGAAATCTCTTGATCAAAAATAAAAAAATGTTAAATTCCACATTATCATGCTGCAAATGGTATTAAACTACTAAACTAATCCAACATTAACGAAAGCTATGGGTTCCACATTCTAACACACTCTCTCTTTTAACACCTGTCTTCCACCTCCTTTATTGCCTCCATCAGGATTTTCCGTTACACTTCTTTGAAGGAATACTTTTGTACACAACCACTGAGGCTATAATCTATTGGGTTTCACGGGCTCAGTTGGGAATGGTCCCATATGTCAGTGTTTTGGGAACAGAGTTAGATATAGAGAAAATAACAGAAAACCTGTATTTTTGTACCCCTTAACTTTCCAAATAGACTCCATGTCACTACCTCTCTAATATCCTCTATTAGCATCCCAATTGCAGAATTATGAAATATTTACTAAAACAAATCAATTTGTTCTTTCACTAGTAATTATGACTTGCCGGACTTTCCATTTTGATTTTATCAGCGTATAAGGCTACGCCTACGCGCTGCTCCATACGGCAGGGATGGCGTATTGAAATGTTCAAATATTTTTTTATTAGGATAAAGAAAAAAAATACTATGTTTTTCCAATTTAAAATTTTTTAAACGTTATAAAGAATTATGGTTTGCCAGTTCCGCATTTTATTTAAGGTGATCACTATTCAAACACACTAAAATTCATTTGCATATAATATAAGTAAAAAAAAAAACACTGATAGAAAGGTCGACTGCTCAATTAAATTAAAACTATATTAATTTTGTCCGGCGTGAGTTCCGCGTGCGAGCCCTCTCGAACTGTAGATAGCACAGTTCGTCCATCCTGACCGTTCATCCGAGTGTGTTCATCGGGACCGTTCGATCGGTTACGTCCACGGAATGTGTGATCTTTCCTCTAGCCGTGCGTTTCCACTGTGCGGCTGTCATTCCTCCTCTTTATCTCACGTTCTCCTCCGCTTTTCGCTTGCTGCGCTGTCGATCGCTCAATGGCTCCGTCTGCTCGACACGACGTGGTAGCGCACTTTGCTCCCCTTCCATGGTCTCCCTGATCCGCGCGTTGTGCTCCTCAGGTACTATTTGCTGGGGTTTTGGTGTTGTGGTCCAGTGGTTTTTAGCACATTAACCGTTCGCTTTTAGGTATTTTGATTTCTCGTTATACGTTCGCTTTACGCTGCACATCGCCTCTCTCTTCTTGCTGTCTCACTTCCTGTTTTTCTTCTCCTCTTCCTCACTGTTCAAACGGTCGGTAGGCTCTTTTGCCTCTCTTACTCCAGTCATGTTACCGAACTGATATTGGTTTGCCGTATTTTTAGGTGGTGTGCGCTGATATTGGCCCGGTGGTATTTAGAGAACGACAATCCCCTCGGGTATTATTTTCTTTTCACTCTCCTTTCTCTTCTTCTTCCTCTGATGAGACAGTGCTCGATCAAGACAAGCGTCCCCACAGTGGCCTCTGATGGTTGTCGTTCTTTGTCTTCTCGCTTCTAGATTCTTCTTCTCCTGTGCAAGGTATCTTTTCTTCTCTGATCGAAACTTCTAAATGACCAATTTGTGTTTCAGATCCGTTTGATTTGTTAATACTTTTTCAGAATATCTCCGATCAACCTCCAAATTAACATTCCTGGTTTGATGTTTAGGATTATAGGGTTTATAGTTTGGGATTTGGAAATATTCAGAAATATTTATTTTTTTCTTTCTTAATTTCTTATTCTTAATTGGATTGGTAATATAATAATCCGATTCCATTTCTGTCTTTCATTTTCTTTTTATTTCTTTCCAAGACCCCAATGGAGTATCTGGATAGGCAATCCAATTACTTTTTTTTTCTTTTACCTTTATTCTTGGTGGCTCACTTAATTTGAACTCAAAGATCAAGGAAGATTTTCTAATCTGGCCCTGTGGTACATGAAATTTTCTAATTTTTTTGGCGCATAAAATTACAATTATTTTTCTTTCTAATTTCCCATGTTTTTTATTATTTCTTTTAAATTTCAGAACCACAAATTTCAGGATCAAGGGAATGATATAGCAAGATTGGAAGGAAATAGAGCATCGAGGCTTATGTTTTTTTTAACCTTAATGTTTCTCTTCACATCGATCTCCTTTGTTTCTTCTATTGGTTCTTGCAGCTTCAATCTTTCTAATTTTTTTGTACTTGATCCACATCTGTCTCTCTCCAGTTCCACCTCGAACTCTTTGTCTCTTCCCCGTGTGTCAAAAAATCAGTTTTAGTATCTGATTATGGTGCTACATTTATGAGAAATCAACTTTGGTATTTGGTTTTGGGTGCTAAATATATATATGTTTTGAAGCTGTATTCTGCTTCTCATCTTTTTTTCTATCTTCTTTGCAGAAGTCACTTGAGAAGAAATTTAAGGGTTGCGCTTTGCAATGTCCAGTTGCCGATGAAGAGTGACAGGTAGCCTTGCACAATTGCACAAGTAGTTTCTCATCTCACCTGAATATTTTTTCTCATGTGTTTGCACTTATTTTAGTGTTTTGCATTTCTTTCCTGGCAACAACTTTTTCCATTCAAAAAGCAAGAGGCACAATATCAGTAGGATAACTGACTATCTATATGTAATTATGCAGTTACTACTATATCATTTTTAGGGGTGCAAAAAAAAAAACCGCACAATGTAGATTTTCATATTCAAAGTTTTTTGTCTACTTTAAGATTTATCTATGTACATTCGCAGGGAGCAAGAGGCATTTAAGTTGTCAAGCTTTCAAAGATACTCAGCACTGAAGCCATCAAAATGGAGTCTTGGATGTTGCATACAATTCTTTCTCCTTGCCGATCACACCAACATTTCAACGATCTCAGGTCTAAATGGATCCCTATCAGGTCACCTCTCTCTCTCAGTTGTATTTTCTCTTTGATTGAATTGGTTAAATTGTTACCTATAGAAAAATTATTGGTCCGATTAATGGAATTTTTTTCAATTAGGAAGTGAACATGAGGCAAATGAAATTGGCGAAGCCCTCCTTTTCAATTATGTTTCGTATTTTTTTTTCTCAACTGTGGTGCTTCTTCCCTTTTTTTTTCCTCTCTATTTTTCCTAAATTTAGTCGATTAATTCCTTATGATAATGTAATTCTTAATTCATTTGATTCTGGATGTATTGGAAGTTTTATGTTGAGCTTACATTGATTGTTGTCCTTACATAATTTTGGGTACGGCGGGCTATACCTGTCATCGTTGTTGGCCATTTTGCATGTTTCCATGGTTTAAGAGACATGATCTTAAATCAACATTGATTTTTAGCCAAAATAGGTAGCATTAGATATCCTATTTTATAACTAACTTTCTACATTTTTCTTTTTCAGATCTAATGATGCATACATGAGTTGGCTCAAGCCGCTCCTAAAATCTTCATATGTTAGGAGTATATTTGTATTTTATATGAAATAGATGGAAGTTTAAAATGTGACAAACGAGTTTAGCATGATGGTTCTTACATATCGGATTTGGAAAATAAAAAACTTTATTGAATGTTCAACAATTTCCCTTCTTATATATACTTTCTTATTATTACAAAACAAATGATGTTTTTTTTTTGAAGGTATAACACACTGGTACCAGTTATTATCGGTACGATTTGGCTTACCAGTATATGTAATACAAGAAAAATAATTTTTTCCCTAAAGTTTAGACCTTGCTAAATATTGACCATAAAAACTTTGAGAAGAGTACACTAATAGTTATTGAAATTGATACATCTAATTGTTTGCATTTTGAATATTTGTTCTCCTTTTAATTTAAAAAGAAAGGTGTAAAAAGTTCTGCCATCTAACACTCCACATTCTTTCTTACAGTTTGTGGTCAACATTATAGCAATGGTGAAAATTAAGGCTAAGAGTATACTCTGTGCTCTGTACTTGCTACTTCAGTGAGCTTGAGGTACGTATAATTAGTTTTATTTCTCTTACAAGATTGCTTGCAGTAAATTTTAGCAAACAAACTTCTTTCTGTTGGAGATTTTGAGGGAGGATAATATGTATCAGGAACCAATTTTGTTTCCTGTTCAGCAAGCTCTTGGGTTAGATTTCAGTGTTCTCTATGCAGCTCTTTTTTTGTTGAGATCAGTTTTCATCGACTTAGCTCTTATTATGCTATGCTTCTTCAAATTAAGAGTTCATTGCAGTTATCGGGGCTCTTCTCATGCCTCTCAGGTATGGCACTCATAATATAAAATTTATTTTCTGCATATCTTCGGAAAACTGATTCCTTTTCCTTTGGTTATCTTTTTTATGCTTTTCTTAAGCTTACAGTGATAGGTATGTTGATAAATTTGTGTGAGACTGATCTGTATTGTTGTCGGTCATTTGCACTTAAAATTTCTTTATTTTATTTCTTGCCTCAGGTGTCTGATCTCTAAGAGAAGTTTATTTCATGCACCAATAAAGAAGGATAAGCCCAGTGTCAGCTTTAAAAATGAGTTATCTGACGACATATCTTTAGACTTTTGGTACCTATTTTAACAAGAATTATAACATCTTACATTAAAATTGGATGACTGTGTACAGTATTGTGCTTTAGGTTTGAAGAATGTAATGGTCTCTTTCATATTTTACCTGTCCAATCCAACAATAAGCAGTTTGGGAAATCTTCAAAATCAAATGTTGTGTTTTTTCCCCCTTTTTTATGGCATGCAGTTGTTACTTGATTGATGACATGTAGTTGTTACTCTAGGTTTTCAAGCTTAAATTATACATATAGTTAGCATAGTAATCGATCATGGCCGTCCGTTTAGATCATGGCCGTTCGTTTAGATCAAATTGATTGCATCTGTTTGTTTCACAATTACAACATAATCCAAGCTGTGTATTACATTAGAAAAATAGATATAAGATGCAACAAAAAAAAAACTATGTGCTATTAGATGAGAAAGTTATAAGAAATAAAACAAATGCTTATAATGAGGAAAAAGAGATGAAGTCAATTTTGTTGCTAATCGTCTCTCTTTGTTTTTCTGTTTATCATCTACTATATATATTTTTTTACATAGATATCAGAAGGCATAAGATGAAACAAGTCTGACCTGTGATCAATACACTTGCTTCTCGACTTGACGTGTGTGGAAATCGTGCCACTTGCTTCTCGAGTTTATACTTCTCGACATGTATGGAAATCATGACGCTCACCTCAATACACTTGAGTTTATACTATTTAGATCTGCACCCTTCTAATCAGATCATGGTGTATCGAACAGTCTTCCACTGTCTTTATCGCTTATGTTTAGTAAGAGTACTGTCAGCCTAATTGGATTTTACAAAATTGTTTTAAACTATTAGTACAATTGCTAAAGACGACATTTAAAAGTAACATGGAGAATTATTATTGAATTTTTCCATTTTAATTGGCTATGATGTTTCAGTCCTTAATATCTATTTTCTTAGCTGATTATTGATTGTGGGCATAACTACAATTGATGACACAAAACTGGCGCTTTTGTTTGGTCAGTGCGTTTTGTATTAGACTTCTCAGATTGAGATATACCATTTGTCTTGAATTTATATATATTTTTTCAATTACATAAGTAAATTCTTTAGCAATACAAGTATACATATTATTTTCATTGCAGTTGGTTCGGGATTCCTTACATCAATAATACTTTTATGCAATTTTGTCATTCAAACTGCTAATAATAAGCCTCTATATATGTATCTCCAGAAGGCAAGTTGATAGTATACCACTGTATTTATGTGCAACTTTTGTGCAGATGCGTCTCCAGCAGGCAAGTTGATAGTATACCACTTTATTTATTTGCAACTTTTGTGCAATTGTATTTATGTCATTCATAACATATTCACGTTCATTAGTAAATCGTTTCATCGCATATTTGGGTATGAATGAGTCGCGCAACGCGCGAGAATAAAACTAGTTAGTTGTTACTTTGAACTGGTAGACGGATGATTTGATTAACATAATGATAAAATCTTATGGCTTTTTGAGGAGTGATGTATGTTAAGTTGGAGATATACTAAAAAGAAGATTATGAGACAAAAATGATAAGTTGATAACAGATGCAAACAATTACCAAAATAATTTTTAATTAAAAAGAAGATATCAATAATCTCAACCATGTTTGTGATACGATAAAGTTGAAGAATTCTAAATTTTGTCTAGCAAGAAAATAAAGAGACCGGATGAAATCTAGAGTTCTATTTTTTTTTTTGAAAAATAATAATATATTGGAAGATTATAAGACGTTCTATGCAGACAATTCAAATTCAACAAATTTTTAGAGTAAATATTTTTTAAAAAACAGTATGATAAAATCGTTGTACAAAAGTTTATATGAAAGACTACAGAATAAAATTATATTATATTATATTATTTAAAATTTTATTACATCATACGGAAAATGTACTATGCATAGTTTTTTTACGTAGGTTGAAATCTGAATCATTCATTCCTTTTAAATGATTATCAACTATGATTAATTAGAGCTTGAATGAGTTTGACAAAATGTCCCTACATTTCATATACATACAAACTCCTTACTTTAAAAAAAAATCATAAAAAAAAAACTTATATTGCAGACTTATTAATTTTTGTACTTGAATATATTGCAGAAATTGGATAAGTCGAGTACGGAGCAAATAACAGAGAGGACACGCACGTTCGCTCGTCCTCTCCGATTTCTTTTTACCGAAAAGTTCGCTCGTTCTTTCTCTTTCGTAATAATAAAATACAATTACGAAGCCTCTCTCTCTCTCACGCAAATCAGTGTCAGCGAGCAGAAACAGAACCACTGTCTGTCAGGTTCTTTTCTTTTCTCTCCTTCTTCTTCTTCTTCTTTGTCCTTCAAATCCATTTGCATTTTTTTTTATTTATACATAAAAAAGGTTAGAGAGAAAGAGAAAACAGATGTAATTTAAGCACTATTTTTCTGGCTATCATTCTCTCCTGACCTCTTTTCATACCTCACTATTACTATTTCGAAAAGCCTTTTCCCTTTTCGCTTCTTCTACTTTGCTTTTAAGCTAACGATTTGTTTGTATGTATCTTCCTTCTTCTTCTTTCTACCTTTCTCTTTCTTCTTTTATTTATTTCTTAATTGGTGCTTGTGTTGTTAATTTTTGTACAAAATAGAGAAAACCCACTTCGAGGTATACAACATTGTTCTCAAATCTTTATATTATTTAGGAATAAATGCTGGAATTTATTCTCACTTGCTTTTCTTCGAAGCAAAAACAAAATTAATTTCTCCCTTTTGACTCTCAAAGTTACATGCAACTATTGTGCAATTTCTCAAAAATAACATTTTTATTTTGCCTGTCAAAGGTATCATGGGGTGCATTGCTTCTAAAATAGAAGATGAAGAGGCAGTGAGGAGGAGCAAGGAGAGGAAGAAGCTGATCAAGCAGCTTCTGACATGCCGGGCCCGCCTGGCTTCTGCGCATTTTGCCTACCTGAAATCCTTGCGCGACACTGGTTCGGCACTCCGGCAATTTGTTGAGGTGGAATCACCGGTGGACCCCACCAAAACGCCACCTAGAACCATCACACTGCCTCCTTCACCGCCCCCTTTACCCCCTTCGCCTCCGCCGCTTCCGCAATTCAGTCCAATGGTACATAAGCACAATCGACAGTTGCCGGAGAATTCTACCAGAGATAATTACAGTGAGATTGATAGTGAGACTGAGAGTTGTGTCACACCGCGGCCACCGCCACCTCCACCTGGAGTGGATTGGAGATTATGGGACCCGTTTGATGCGCCGGTAACCCTAAATTCTCCTATTTTGTTGAATGATAGAAATATGATCAACTATAGTAGAAAAGATTGGGATGATGAGGATTGGGAAGAGACAAACACAGATTATGAAGAGGATGATAAGGGGAGTAAATTTGAGGGAGAGATAGGGAAGGGAGAGATTTTAGGGACAGAATCGAAGGAGGATAACATGTCCCAAGCCAGCTGGCACACAAAGGAGTCTGATGTGGCGCTACTAGCCATGTGCAGGAATAAGAAGAGTTTGATAGAGATTGTGAAGGAGATTGATGAGCATTTTCTCAAGGCCGCTGCTGGAGGCCAAGATGTGATGTCATTTTTGGAGATAGATAGTGGCCGGCTCCGTCCTTGGGAAATTGATGGAAAGCAAGGTACTGTTTTTTATTAGTACTAAACGATTGGATCAAGGACTGCAATTGATTCCAATACATAAATTTTTGTCACCATTAAATCAATGAAAACCTAATAAATTGAAATTCAATTACGATATCTAGTATATTAGTATCATCTGTGTTATTCTTCTGATAGATTATAACATAATAATACGAAATCAAAAACCAATGCATATCAATTTCAGTTGCTCAATGTAGCTTTAATCATTGACAAATTTTGATCTTGCAGGGAAGAAATTGAAGTCTGCGAAAGTGTTTACTACACTTTCCTTTAACCGTTCTTTCAAATTCCCACAAGCTAATGACATCGACAAGTCCCTCCAGCATTCAATCTCTAATAATTATCGCCATGGAAATACTTTATACAAAATCCTTGAAGAGGAGCAGAGACTATACAAACTAGTCATGGTAATATCATAATTCTGATCAACTACCTAAATTTATTATCATCCTTCATCTGAAATTCCAATTTTCCTGATCAGCTTAATTATACCAAGTTCTGAAAAAAGGCCTTAGTTAATCTGTTATTATCCTCAATCTAGCCCAAAATAGCCTAAATTTACTTCAATCGTGCAAATTATAAATCCCTCTCGCAGCATAATTGTATCAAGTACCTAAACTGCCCTTTGACAAATCAATCATCCAATTCTATTGTAGGATGAAGAACACACCAAAATCTCGTTCCAAAAGAACATCTCAGAACTGCAGAAGATTGAGACTGGAAATCATGATATGATACAAGCTGAGAAAATGAGAGAGAAAATCGATGAATTGCAGATCCGTAAAGTTTCTTTGCAAGAGGCAGTAAATGTGACCTCTATGTCAATTGTGGTGCTAAGAGATGAAGAATTGTTTCCTCAATTGATTGAGCTCTCTGCTGGGTACAATTGAGATTTCAAATGACAGTTGAAATATTTTCTTTCACTTTTGTTTAATTTTATCATTTTGAGGACTATATTGTGCCAGTTTATATTTGCAATTCCCTGCAAGTTTGACCCAATTATGCCCCAGTTAAGCCCAAATTGCAGCTAGGGCTGTACAAGAAAATATAAAACCCGTCCGACCCGTTAAACCCTTCCAACTCGACCTGTATTTTAACGGGATCAAACATTATCAGAGTTGGGTCGGGTTTTAATTTTACTAACCCGATTGTACTGGGTTGGATTTTATTTCGAGGGTTGATAACCTGGTTTGTACCCGACCCGTGTTACCTTACTTCTTTAATTAAAACCTCTACAACTTACCTCTTAATCACATTTACTATTTTTTTTTGGCAAAACTCAACCAGAGAATGATTATTAATATATTAAACTCATCTCTCGGAAAAAAAATATTGCTGATGCTATTTTTTCCTCTAAAATTCTACTGGTAGTAAATGTGCAAAAACCAGTTCTTTTGCGGAAAGGCTACGTAGTACGTACATTGGTGAATATCTCAATTTTAATTGTCCGCCATTTGCTCAAAATTGATAGGTCTGTTAAATTATTTTTATTTAATTAATTTTGTAAGTTTTATTTATATACTATATAAATCATAACCTGTTTAACCCGTAAAAACCCTTAGATAAAAAATTAAACGGGTTGGGTTGGATCACAGGTGGGTCAACAAAAAAAAAATTTATAACCCGGTATAATTGTTGGGTTGAAATATTGATAAAAATTTGCAAACCTGCCCATTGTACAGTCCTAATTGCAGCACTGAGCTTGCAGTGGATACAAACCAAGCCCAAGGAAACGTTAACTAATCTGCTGAGCATTTAGCCTCAATCTAGCCCAATATTGTCACAATAAACCCGTTGCTTATTTTGTCCTCAAGCTGGTAACCTAACTTATAGGCAATCTTTTAGTTCAACGTATCACATAACCTACTTATCCTCAACTTTTTGTATCTTTCTTACATGCAAGGCTTGCACACATGTGGAGGGAGATGTACGAGTGCCATCAGGTCCAGACCCATGTGGCCCAAAAAGCACATCTGCTTGAAAACCGTCCAGGATGTGACCCGACAACTGACCTCCATTGGGAAGCTGCACGTCAGCTGGAAACAGAGATCACCAATTGGCAAGCCTCCTTCTGCAAACTTGTTTCTTCTCAGAGAGCATACATTCAAACACTCCACCAGTGGGTGCAACTCACTGATGGTTTCCCCGACCCGGGTGGGTTCATGGGTCCTGGCACTGGGATCCGTGCTCTTTGTGAGGACCTGAACCATGTGTTTGATAAGCTACCAGAGAAGGTACTTATCTTCAAGAATTAGTGAACAGTTGTGCCTGTACCTGTACCTGTACCTGCACCTATAGCAGTTTCAGTATGCTATTTTTGGTACCAATAACTGTTCAACCCACCTCCCCGCTAACAATCATACAAACATGCACTCAAAAGATCACCCAGCAAAATAATACTGCAATAAATTAATTGAGCTAAATATTTCGAAATAGACAAAAACATGTTGAAAACATAGAATAGGTTAACAAAAAATATCTACTTGTTTTTTGGGTTCTGTATTGTTCATAATTTTATCTGTTACCTAATCAGGCAATTGGAGACTCTATCAAGAACTTCTTATCTGTAATACATTCAATAGTATTACAACAAGCTGAAGAGAGGAGGCTCAAGAAGAGAGCTGACCTGTACGAGGTTAAGCTAGAGAAAAAGCTCGCATCACTTGGACATTTTGACAAACATGGTCCGGGTACTATAACGAATCAGGATCCATTATTTAAGGATCCCAAGATTGAGTCACTAAAGAGAAGGGTCGAAGAAGAGAAAGCTAAGTATTTAAAATCGGTGCAGGTGAGCAGAGCAATGAGTATAAAGAACTTGCAGACAGGTTTGCCAAATGTGTTTCAGGGCTTAACTGGTTTTTCCAAAATTTGTGTGGAAGCATTTGAAGGTATAAACGGGTCAGGTGGTGCCACCATTGCTGCCCCATCATGATGAATTTTCACTTATGTAATAAGTTGAATCTTTGCTAGTGCAATTGGTAAAATTTTCTTTGAACTTGATTTGTAAATGATTAAGATAAAGACGAAAGCAGTTTTTCCAATACCAATTTGGAAGTACCCAATCCAAAACTGGTTTTCACTCCGGTGTAATTATAGTGAAAGCTATTTCTAAAGCCTTGCTTGTACCTCCTCCTACTCTTAAGTGCATCAGAAAGAGTAATACAAAGGACTGGTCGCCTCCAGTAGTTATCGATTGGAGATCAAGTGTCTATAGCTCTGTCATGTTGGTATTGGAAAATTAGATAAATAAACGAATTATTAGAATATATGCATAGTGATTGGTGAAGCGAGTCTTAAAACTCGATAGTTTGTTTTACCTTTAGGCTCTATCATTGCTATATACAGTTATTTTTGTTTCTTTATGTGATATTTACTTATTTGGCAGGCAGAAAAATCGTCCTGCAAACGTTTTCAAATTAACATCGAATGGGCAATAGTCAACACAATTTGTACTCGATAATGTCTTCCATGCATTCTTACCAATTATTTTCTTTCCTTTTATGAGGAATGTATGCATTTTCTCTCAAGACAAGTGCAGTCATAATGGTGGCCTTCTTGAGATATCTGTGGCCAATACAAGCGATTGATAGAGGTTGAGTTTCTTCAATGGGGCCAAAGTTCATGAATCATGATAGAAAATGGCACCCTTTGATATGAATGAAATGCTAGTTAGTTCCTCTTTAATGGGCCAGATAAGCACCACGAAAATGTTGACATTTTGGGACAATCAAAATATTGGTAGCTGGACCTTGCTCTGCGTGGAGTCCTCCATATAAGACAAGTCCAATACAGTATTTTAATTATGATGGATTTTTTTTTTCTGAAACATTCTCTGGGGTAGTTCAGATGATGTGGACGACCAGGTGGTATTCAAACCCCATAATATCCTAAATCATCATAAAAAAAAAAAGCTTCCAGATAAGAGTGAAATGCGTCCGCCCCTCATCAACATGCACAAATGTTCTCTACAAAGTACACGCAAAAAGTTTAAAGGGTGTACAGGCATCATAAAGAATATCTAAAGCATCTATTAAAAAAAACCAAAACAAACTTGCAAACTCAATTCTAAGACAGCAATTATACAAAACGTAACTCATGAGTTTACAAAGATTGTAGTAAGACCTGCCTATACCCACCATAACTAGGGTAATAGGTCTCACTTAGTGAAGCCTTGTCAGTTCCTCAACTCTCTTACAAAGCTCCTCAACAGGGACCCCCATAGTCTTTGACACCTCTTCCATCTTCACCCGGCTCAAATCCAAGAATGACTCGATCAAATCCCCATCCAGAAAATTCCTCGCATCAACCGTTTTCTTCTCATTGTTGAAACTCCTCCACTGCTCATGACTCAGTCCACCAACTCCTTTGATCACCTTGACCAGATTCAGCTGCAATTTCTCAAGAAACAGATACTGGTCATGGGGCAGGGATGCGACAATGCCAATGACACCATTGACGGTGCCAAAGATGACTGTGGGGATAATGGTGCCGGTGTCAGAGTCAGGGAGACGCATGACAAGAGAACCATGGCGGAAGCAGTTGATAAACTCTCCAAGGTGGAACTCGCCAACGACCTCAAGCCGCCCTCGCTCCTCATCAGTAGCAGCATCACTATTTTTGCGTACTGTGAAGAGGTTAAAATTATTCTCCGCACCGAGATACACGTCATCATCAAGAATTTCAACAGCAGTCATCCAGTTAGCATTATAGTCACGAGCCAGCTCCTCTATTGCACCTTCCTCGTGCTGTTTGACAGAACATTTTGACACCAAAGCATTGTTGCAATTAGGGTAAAGAATAATATTAGTTAATAATGGAAACATCAGTATGCACAGTGAGACAAATTAACATGGCAAAGAGAAACAAAATGTTTTTTGACAGGAAATAGGTTGGATGTGCATTAGATGTTCTTGCTGCAATGCCCATTCCATATACTAAATTTACAGGTGCCTTTTGTTTTAGTTATTTGCAATGTATTGGTAGTCAACAAGGGATTACAAAGACAGCCAAACAGTACCAACCTTAATGATTAAAATGTAAAATGCTTTGATTTGAACATAACTTCCATAAGTACAGCCTCTTACCTTGTAAACTAGCAACGAAATTGATTTCATCAAATCCCCGACAACAATAAAATCACCGCGTGTCTGAACATATAATGCTAAAATATGGCCGTGGTGTCCACATTCAGACTGCAGCTCATGAGACCCATCTTCTCTGGCAACCCACTTGTACAGCTGGATCTTCTGGTTTATGGCCGCTAGTAGTTTCCCGTTGAATGAATTGAGACGGTACACAGCTCCTTTTGTTTCTTTTTCAGCAAGCAATTGTAGCTTTCCATCTTCTACAGCAAATATCAGGATGCGTCCCTACAGACATTGATTGCATGTAAGATGGTTTGGATGTATTCACTCCAAGTAATTTAACAAAATAATTGTAGTCTAAAACTTTATTGATTGTATCAGTCCAAAAATGCATTGTTGACCTTTGCCTGTTTTGTAGAGTTTCATCTGAGACAATTAGCCAGCAAAACTTAATAGTAAAAGAATAGTGGACAACTTACTAAACAATAATGGAAAAAAAAAAAGACTTCACCTAAAACCCTCAGAATTTCAACCATGGAGTATAAATGAAGTCTTAAAACATATGCTCCCTTTTCAAATGCCCTCTTTGACCACAAAAATGACCTCCTCCCAACCCCTTAAACTCTTGTCTCTCTGAAAATCTCACTCCATTATAGAAAATTCAAAGCAAAATAATCAAAGGATGCTTTCATAGTGCATTAGGTGTGTGTTATTCACTGCAGTAAATTGAAGAAGCACAACAAATATTAATATTGCATCAACAATATTACCTTGCTTGGTTCATTTTCTTCAGGGAGTACATACGCCGTACCAACACAGTAGTAGGCATTGCTATCCTCAGCGAAAGAACAGCTAAGAACACAGCAACCATATTCATATGCATCAAGAGCATAGGTCGAGATTATGTCAAATGACTGGTCATCTAACAACCTAACAAAATGTGTCTCCATATCTTCAGTGCTTGCTGCACGCAAAGTGCAGATAGCAAAGGTGCGAGTTTTTTCCTGGTGGCAGATTCGCCGTGCATGCTCCCCAAGCGGAATCGTGCGTATGTGGAGCTTTTGAATGTCGTCTATAGTGCCAATAGATAGCTCTCCTTCTTTTGCTATTGCCAAGCTGTTGTTGGTGAACCAACAAAGAAATTAATTATGAATATGTGAAGTTTGTAAGGTAAATCCTTATAGCAAGTATTTTATTAAACGATCAAGAATTTAAGAATACAACGTTTAGCATCTAATACAAGTTCATCCCAGCACTGTTTTTCCAAGTAGATATAATATAGTGGTTTCCTTGTCAGGGGGTAGAGCCATGTCAGGATACTTAGCAACAGTGTTTAGGCATTTCACTTCAGTAGTTCTTTCATTTTTATTAAAGTACAAACAGAATTGAACACCAACTAATGGAATGGACTAAAATCAGTGCAAAAACTTTGTGGCTAACAAAAGCACAGTAACTTCTGCAATTTATAGCTAATTTGAGGTTTTCCGTCAACATGTTTGTCCAGTCTGAGCAGCATTATACCTGTCAGGGAATGCAGCTGTGTTAAAAGGGCACATGTGACTGACTTCCTTCAGATTGACATTGCTATAAAGTAGCTTCTTGTTGCTGCTATAAATGACAGTTGGACGATCTGATGCAGCGAAAACATGTGTTGTATCCTTTGAAGAGAAGGTACGGAGACTAATAGGCTGTGTACCTAGAGACACCTTCTTTCTGTCACCCAATGCACCATTGCTGATGTTAAGTTGGAAGCTAAACAGGTGACCATCTCCAAGTGCACACAACAAGTATGGTACCTGGCACCAAAAGCAACATGAGTATGTTAGTTTATATGTTATTACAAAAAGAAAAGTAAGGCCCATAAATCATATAGAATGGCTTCTTCCTTTAGATAGTGATGGCAGAGCACCCTTAATTCCAAAACTTGCTTAGTAGGTATTACCGTATTACCTTGTTCAAATTGAGAAAGACAAAGACTGACCAATACAAAAGGTCATCATTACTAGAACATACCAGAACTGACCAATACTGATTCCTATAATATACACTGGTAGCATATTGATAGGGTACCCTTAGTGGGCAAAAATTTGTATGTACTTGATTTGCTTTGTTTGAGAAATTAAATGCAGGAGTAAAAATTCTAAGGAAAGGTAGTTCTTTCCATGCTCTTGCTTCTTTTGTTATTTTTCTTCCACAAATCCTTTATAAAACCCAAGGTACCAAAAGTAAACCCAACCCCTAAGACCATCTTACAAGCACCAATAAGCATAACAAATAACAAAGCAGGGGACAGAATGTGATTCATCAGTAAAGGACAGAAAACAAGACAGAAATGATACCCCTTCAAAGGCACACAAAAGTACAGAACGAGGGATAATCTCTCCGCCCAAATTCTCTTTTTTAAACAACTCGAGCCCAGGTAGAGAGAAGATCCTGACACTTATATCAGTCCACATGCCCACTGCTGCTAAAGAGCTGTGAGTTGAATTTTCGCCAATTGGGTTTATATCAAGGCAGGATATTTCGTACTCGAGCTGGATGTGCTTCACTTCAACTAATTTTGATTCCCTGATTTCAATGTATACAAGATTACCCCCACCGGTTGCTAGCAAGACCTACAACTTTGCAGAAACTAAATGAGATAAAGTGTAGTAATTACAAAATAAAAGCAACTAAAAGCACTTTGAATCAAATATTACATACATGAATTTTGAATTGTCAAATTGACATTTCCCAAGATGAAAGGATTAAAAAAATTAGTGTGCAGAGACATCCGAATCAGTACCAAATTGAACTAGGTGCTAGGGCAATACTTTGGAAGTTAAATGAGAAATATATTTACAGATATCAGGTGTATTGTCATATTAGGTATTTCTATCCAATACCAGGACATAAGATACTACCATATTCATACAAAACATAAGGTACCATATTCTGTTTACTATGAAAGTGTATTTATTCACCTGAGAAGCATTAGCTGTTGCAACATTAACAGAGAAACCAGCTGGCGCATTCCACTGATCGAGCAATTCACGAGAAGTAGAGCTCACTAACCGTACAGCATTACTAGTAACCTATTGACAATAAAAACAGAGAATAAATTACATAAAAGCTACATAAACCTCAATCTCACTGCTTTGCAACCAGAGGGTTACCAAACTACACCAATTATCTTCCTATTTTACTATCTGTACTTTTTCACTTATTGTGTTTCCTAATTTATTTTGGATGGGTTATTGTACACTAAACTTGTTATAAACAGATGAGAAAAAAATCGGATGCTGACCTGCAATAATATCAGTTTTGACTGGCTTTACAATAAGAAAATAAAAAGAACAATTTGCTTCAAACCTGGACAAGTTGGTCGTTGATGGCATTCTGGCAGTAGAGTGTCTGAGTTTGCGCATCAAACCCTTCGATCTCAGTCTCCTCCAGCTCATCTTCCATATTCATTGCCAGAAAGCGTGTCTCGGTAATGAAGCTCACAACCAAGAAAGTGTCATGTGGGTCATCAGTAGACGACTTCAGAGACCACAACCCCTTTATCCCTTCAAGCTCTACAGCTGCCTATTTTTTCATCGTACATGAAATTGGTTCTTTTAGCATGACAACAAATGACCAACTAAAAATTTATGTCACTCTTAATCAAGACATACTTCAGAGCACAGGGGTAAGGCAGAGAGTTTTTCATGCTTTCAATTTTACTTCGTTTAGCAGGACCAAAGGATATTTTCAGATTTATGAGAAAGCAACCAAATAACGCTCTTTGTAACATCCTAAGCAAGAAAGTTTTAGGTTCAGATGGATACATGCTATAAGTTACACCTAAACTCAAAATGAGATTAAATAAACTAAAATATTCAATGACCAACAAAGACCCATTGTTAAATAAAGGCTTGAGCAATACCTGCTCATTGATCCCAATGCCATTTCGCACAACACGGAGAGAGCCATCCTTGTAAGCCCCAGAGCAGGTGACCACTTGTCCCTGCCCTTGTCTCTCGAGATCAACAACACAGAAATCAGTGATGGGGCCCAGATTGACATACCTATCCAGCACTTCTACATAAGAACCTTTTGCATCTGGTTGGAGATTCAATTTTATTAACTGTCATATGGGGGGAAAAAAGTACAAAGAAGAGATAAGAGATGGCTCAGTTCCTTGCTTACCAGTTACAAACACATAAAGAAGAATGTGAAACAGAATGTCGTGGTACAAAATATTGTTTGACATGATATGGTGTTTTATAAAGTAAAGATCCAAACATTTCAATTCATACATGTATCAACATTTTTTTTTAATCTTTCCAATTTCAGAGTCTTCTAAAGTCATTCAAATATGCCCAAATTGTTAATGCAAAAAAAAATAATAAAAAATCATGTCAGTAATGCAATCCTCAGAAGTTGTACTTTCGGTAAACAAATGACCACCGAACTGTGTACATTACAGCAGATAAAACTCGTCCAATGGATGCCAGACAGAGAAAAAGAATTGCTTTGAACAAAGAAAACAGAAAAAAAAAAAAAAAAAACCTGGGAATCCCCATAGCTTGAACCAACATAAACCACAGCATTGTCGAGATAGGAGATAGTTGACGCTACTGATGTTTCGCCAAGATTCTCAATTTTAAGTCCAGTCACCCTTGAAAGGAAAGAAACAAATAATGAAAAATAACAAAGATGTGATAGGTCTATAAGATATTGTTCTATAATATCAACATGATGAGTTAATCCATTTTATGATATGCATACCTTTCTTTCTCGTGGATGATTACAAGCAAATGGAGAAGTCCAGTATGGTCGCTGAGCAAGTACCTAGAACCATCTGCATCAACTCTCCCATATGCTCTTATAATTGACTGAACAAAACCAATACACAGAAAAAGGAGAAATTATCAGAACTTAGCCTAAGTATCAAATACAAATTAGCTAGTTCAAGTTAAGATTTGGAATGCAGATCAAATAAGCTCGTCTATGAAGAATTCCATGATAAGTTGCTTTCAATATGAGGCCAACTGTAGGCCTTGAGATCCATTAATTACCCCACCAATCATATATCTAAATGAGAGGGAAGCACGTACCGGTCTTATTGGTATAGCTTTAAAAGCGGTAGCACTACAATATACAATTGTCTCCTCCCCGATGATAATGACTCCTCCCAAAGGCAAAGGCACAGGTATAAGCAAACCAGCCCCATTATCAAGGTTGCTCTGAGACCACGGCCCCTCAACAAAATCTTTATCCTTCAAGGATACCTCATATGTCTTTACATGGCGAGCATCTTTGTTATCCTTAAAAAAGGTAAAAAAAAAAGAAAAAGAAAAAGGAAAGTTAAAAAGGCAAAGGGAGAATGTAGAGAATGTAATACCTACGCAACTTAGAAACCATTGTTATTTAAAGGTGTCAAATGAGTTCAAGGGAGAACTTCATTAGTACCCATTTTACACTCAATTACATTGTATACCTAATAAAATGAAAGATATCAAGTGTGGCCCTGCAACCCAACACATGCCATGCAATCTAATATGTAAGTCCATACCAAAGAACACCATAATATGTCCAAAGTCCCCCACACTTCACTAGACAAATGGAACACAAGGTAGGAGGGTTCGGGCACTTCTTTTAGAACACATTTAAAGAGGAACATACACAACATAACTTTTGCGACGGGTACAAGAGATACTTCTAATTTAACAAACAAAACGTATGACAATATACATCACTCTCCTAGGTTAAACTTGTATATAATTAGCCACAAAGGTATTTTGTACCTGGTAAAGAACTCCTATAGTAGGTTTAGAACAACCATAGAGAAATTTTATGTCCAGAACTTGGAGCTCCTCAAGCCTAAAAGAGTATAAAAGCCATGTAGGTCAAATTGGTAATGGCAAAAGCATATTCTCATAATAGAGTTTGAATCATTTTAGGTTTCACAATACCTGATGTTAAATGCTTCCTTAAGTTGTCCCTTATTGTCAAATGGAATAACCTGAAAACAATAAAAGAAAGACTAAACATTCAGTATCAAAGCAAATCAGCTAATGAGCAATAATATTAATAATAATAACAATAATAAACGAAAATAAACTGAGCTATTACCTTGAACAATCCATCATACAAATGCAGTCCAATTAGCCGACAATCAGGATCAATAATCCCAATCTATAAAACAAATACAAAACTTATCAATTCAATTAAAATATCAAAGAGAACTTCATTATATATCCAAGAAAAGAAAATTTTAGACAAAACCAGAAAGAACATATGTAAGGATCCATACTACCTGGCCATTATCTGTGGGCCGTCCTATTCGATCAGACACATCACCCATAGCTCTGAATTTTAACAAGTACGTCAATCAGATGCTGTTACATTAGGAATAACATAACAACAATGAAGTACAATAAACATGGCTGAAAATTTCTCTGACCTAGTAATAAGATCTGATGATTCTGCATCCCATTGAAGCACACAAAACTTGTACCTTTGTGTAGCAATGAAAAGAAAGTCTTGAGCTTCATTCTAAAGAGTGAGGGGGAGAGAGAGAAGAGAGAGATCAGGGGATGACCAGAAAGGACAAAATGTTAGCTTTGAATAAATGGTGAGAGTTGTTTAAAAATGAGAGCGTACATGAGGACGAAAGAGCTCTAATGTTGCAATCCTTCCATAAATTGGCACATCCAACATGGGCTGAAAACAAACCATAGCCAAAGTTACTAACCATATTTAATAAATTGTAAACTTTCTTGCATGGAGCGAAAAAATTGTCATCAACAATAGGCACATAATACACACACACACACACACACATATATATATATATAAAGAGAGAGAGAGATTGGCTAAAGTATACTCCAGCAATAGTCCGTATGCTGGAATCGTTTCTCAAAATCTAAAATGCACACAGTCGATCCGAACCTTTCAAATTGTTCTCCGTATTGAAATCTCCTAGGAAACCAAAATTTATATTTTTTCGATTTTTTTTGCTATATATTATGCTATTTAAAAAAAAAACATTGTAAAGGAGTATTTATGACCCTTCAATTTGAAAATAGCATAATATATAGCAAATAAATTCGAAAAAATATAAAATTTGGACTTGAAGGATATTTTTACATGGAGAACAACTTGAACGATTTGGATCGACTGTTTGAATTTTAGATTTTGAGAAACGACTCTAGTATACGGGTTTGATCCGTATGCTGGAGTATACTTTAGCCAATCTCTCTCTATATATATATGTGTGTGTGTGTGTGTGTGTGTGTGTGTGAGTTGTAACTCACCAAAAAGTCTGTGAGTCGCACTCAAAATTCCGAAATTTAGTTTAAAATGACCGATCCAAACCGTCTAATACGATCTCCCTATCGAAATCTTCATGCAAACAAAATTTTATTTTTTTTTTTTAATTTTTAAGTATTTTTTTGGAATTTTAGAAAATCATTAATCAGTTTTTAAAATCCAAAATAAATACTTAAAAATTTAAAAAAATATATAAAATTTGGTCCGCATGGAGACTCCAATAGAGAGATCGTATTAGACGGGTTGCATCGGTCATTTTTTACTAAATTTCAGAATTTTGAGCGCGACTCACGGACCATTTGGTGAGTTGCAACTCACCATAGCAAAACTCTATATATATATATATAAAACCAAAACTAGAAGATGGATCCATAATACTGATCAATCTACATCTAATATGAACTTGAATCAATTGAAACATCACAGGTTTTTCATACTCACATCACAAATGCAGCATATATACCAGATGCATTACATTTTAGCAATGACTGCAGTAAAATTTTTCTTTGCCTATTTGTTTGTTTAGTGCTTTAATAAAGTCTATTGTTCAACTACAGTTCACTTTTTCTTTTCCTATGTTGATTGTCTAGTGCGTAAATAAGGTCTACTTCATAGTTCGAGACTTGATGAAGGATTTAATATGCCAACTTGCCAAGAAAAAAAGGCACTGACCTGAAGGCCATGAGGTGTGAGCAAATGAATCTCAATGCGCGTGCATTTACTGAAAGGAGTAGCAGAAGTTAAGGAAGATAATAGGGAAAAATGTGTGGCAATTAAAGCATGGCTCTTTTTCCTATGTTCTAAAGTAGGGTTTTACTAAATAAAAAGGATATAAAAAACATAACATCTGAGTTTCATTTCATCTTTTGCACAAGTGCAGGCAGTAAATTTGTGTTAAATTAACCAAAAAAAGAATGAGCTGTCTATCTTAAACAGCATTCTTTCCGAAGTTCATCTGATACTACAAAAGAAGACATCAAAAGTTTTAAGAACAGAAAAGAAGAGCTTTCCCAATTTAACATGGCTTAAAATTTTTTTAAAAAGACAGTAATTGTAATGTCAGAATCCACTGATTTCCCACTTGTCAATATAAGAAGATTGATTAATAATGCAAAAACAAGGAAATAAACAAACACGGCACCACAAACTGGAATCAACACAGTTCCAGTAGATACAAGGTTTCAAAGCATATGCAGTGAAAAATATACAGTCTCCCCAATTCACTCTAAAAAGGGAGCTACAATTGCAAATCCAGACATGCATGCATTCCCAATTAGATAGAAAATTGAACTCTACCCGGATCCACAAACCCACAACCTAGATTAGATTTAGAAAGCAAGTGTATTTTGCAATACATACGCGATGATGAGGTTGAGCTGGTTGGGGGCGGTGAAGTTACCGACGCAGGAGTGCGTCACGTTCGTCGGCTTGTGCCCCGTGACCACGTAGTTCCACACGCTCATGGCTGCGCTCTCTCTCTCTCTCTCTCTCTCTCTCTCTCTCTAAAAAACAAAACCCTAACTCAGTGGTCGAGGTGAATTAAGCGAGATGGAGGGAAGAAGAAGGGAAAAGGAGAGGGAAGGGTTTCTCTCCGCTCTAGAGAAATACACAGACGATTGTGAACCAACGCCACTTTCTACTGACAATGTGTCTCGATCCAAAACCACTGAATAGTGGACCCACCTTTAAGAATTACAGTCACGGTCTAACAGAACAGGTGTATGAGAAATTTATAACTATATGTGGCGGGCCAATGAGAGCTCCATCGAATGTATATGTATAATGTAGGGGTGTTCTGAGAACTGAGATGGGCTACGCCTATCTGCTCTATAGTTGAATTGGGCCTGGCCTGAGTGAATCTTGATGCAACAATTAGGCCCGACAAAATGTCCGAGGCCCGAGGGACTGAGATCGATGTCTATAACACTTTAGAAGGCCCATCAACTATTGGAAAACAGAGGAGTAGAGGACCATTTTTTGAATTTGGGAATTGGGACCAGTATGTACATGAGTCATTCTGCAATGGTTGATTTTATTGTACAAAAGTTGCACATAGTTCTAGATATTCCTTACAAAATGTATGCTTATGATTTCCTTCGGTTTTTGAATAAGAGGAAAAGCACTTTCAATATTTTATCAAGTTATGTATGTTCAACAGTAGAGCCCAGGATAGGCATCAATGCGACTTTAGGCAAGCATTGGTTTTATTAATCAGCATTAAATTACTGCATATTTGTTTGGTTTATACATGCTTCCTAGGCTAGTAACTACTAACATCAATTATAATATTTTAATAAATTAATTTATGCATAATTATCAGACATCATAAGAATATCCATAATACATCAACGCTGATTATTAATATGCAGGCTGTTGTTTGTAATTATGTGAAATGGAGGGTTTGGTATGCAAAAAGAATATAATATTGCGTTTAATTTCCAATCTACCGGTATGAATTAATATTATCCTCTGGAGAGAACAGAAGTGGCAGTCAATCAGTGGGGATGAAGCAACACTTTTGGTGGGGTCAGTCCAAGATATGACAGAAATAGAGGAGCGACTAAATAAAACTGGACAGAAAGAGAAAAAGAGAAGATGCCCCTTATTGTCAATTTGGCAACATGGTGCTTTGGTTACATTAATGTGCCTCGTGCCGCATTTTCAGGTCTATTACTCATTTCTCATGTTCTGTCTGGTTTTCTTCTTTTGAAGGAATTACTTTGTTGGAGCCTAATAAGATAACACTAGTGTTACACCTGATGGGATAAGAAAAGTGTGTATGTATGAAAGGCATCACACTCCAATAATGGCCCAAGGAAAAGGGAATGGTCTTTATGAAAGTCTAGAATTTACAAAGGTGGAATATCTCTGTGCTAAAATGGGGACACACATCACATGGGTTGGGGATCCGAGTGTGAATGCATCAAACATTTCTCAAATTATGTGGGGCTATAATCAGGCCTGAACAAATTATTCTCTCCTCTGAAAAAGGATCACAGTTCTTTCTTGGATCTTAGACAGAAAGAGAGAGGTCAGAGGTCCCTCGGTTGCCTAATTTCGTTGAATTCTTGGTGAAAAGATGATTCTTTCTACATCTACTTAATTTGAAATTAATGATGCTACCTTTTAAAATTAAATACAAGTCAGAGTGTCAAACAGACGTCAGCTATAGGAGCCAGTTGACTAGCTTATTGGTGGATTGATAAATAGTATTAAGGTCATTCCACAAATCATTTAATCCCATGTAAATTACAAGGCAACCAGGTGCTACCGTACCAGTAGGAAGCATATTCTTTTGGGGCTATAAACTGTCGGTCAAAGCTGTATAATTGAGCGAAAGAAAAACAACGGTGAAGCTATGAAAATGAAAAAAAAAAAGAAAGTCTATAAGCAAAAGCTAAGTTATTTTTGGAAACAGAAAATTACTAGCACGTTCTACATTCACAGGATTAGTAGACATGTGCTTCCGTATTACATCCAAGAAACATAAATCTAAGTAGGTACGTAAATACTATATTTGACATGATTATTAGGCATAGATCTACCATAAACTTATGGCCTGAAATTACCTACCTACCTAAAATATCTGCCTGTCACTTGGGGGACTCCATATTACAACAAAATAGTTTTTGTTCTTTTGCCGGTACTCCTAGAACTCTATTGTCCCAACTGATGCAATCCCATTGCTCAAGTTGTTTGGGTCATGCCGGCTATTGTAACTGTCGCAGGTCGCTAGTCTTTTTGCAGGGCCTGTTTGTAAGAGGTCAAAACCTTGTCGGCCCATCTGTTGCACCTCTTGTGGAGACAGTATCTTTATGCATGACACATTGTTAACAAACTCCCTGTCAAAAAAAGAATTACATTGAGTAAAATCTTAATACAAATCAGCATAACACACTGAGTTCTTGTTCGTCAACACAATTTGATCATTGATGTTAAGCCTCAATTAAGAAACATGAGCTATACAACACAAATTCACAGCAGCGTACCACCTCAGAGCACAAGTCTGGAAGAAAGAGACTCTTCCAAGAGTACAATCAATAGTAGCAGCCATAGGTCTCACAAACCAAAGAAAAAAACTAAATGAATCTGCCCAGAGAACCGAGAGAGAAACGTAAAGGAAAAAAATACTTACTTCCAGGGGTCATCGCCAAGGAGGAGGACATCCTCCTCGTGGTCGACAAATACAAGCTGCCAGCCTGATCTCACAGGGTTCTCCAACACCCCGTCTTCCAAACCAAACATCCTCGCCAATTCCCTCTTCAATTCACCATAATCACTAAACCGAGTTATGTCCAATGACCTCCCATATGTTCCCGACTTGTACACCTACCATTTAATCATAAATTCATAACATTTTAGCTCATGCAATGGAACAGTATCTTATTTTCTTCCTAAAAAAAAAAAAGAACAAACCTTCACAAATGTACAACCCGCTGGGCTGATTTGATCGAGATTCTCACGAGTAGATAAGAACCCTGATTCCTCCAAGCAACCTGTCCCGGCCAAAGCCTGGTTCAGAGTGAAGTCATCTTGTGTGGAATTCAAAAAGTCGCATGTTGAGAAAGGCACATGGTTCGCATCAATACCATCACCATTATTTATACAATTTCTTAGACTTGTCAGACCACCTTCTACCAATAGAGAATTTGAATTTATGTTATCCACAAAAGAATTGTTGTTTTGTGGGTCCATGGCTGGAAGCACTGATTCCAAATTGGTATCCAATTGCTCAATCGGGTTCATGGATGGAAATCCAGATGGCAATGCAATCCTCTTCGACGACCAAGGATTTGAAATGGGTACAGGTGTTGGCTTTGGCATCTCCTGAGAAAATACTGGCAAAGCAATCAAATTTGGGTCCGAATAACTTTGGGTCTCAGAAAATGTTGGTAAGATGCCCGAAATGGGAGGTTTCTGCTCAAGCTCTTGAGCTTGTGGGATTTGTGATTGCATTAGTTGAGCTTGGCTTTGTAAGTATGCTTGAGGTGGTTGCACTTGAGACATCATATGGCTTGATAAAAGGGAGCCCTGTTGATTATTACTTAGGTCCAGGGCATGTGGCTGGAACTGAAGCATTGATGCAGAGAGATGTTTTGCAGGAACCGGAGTTCCCCCGAGTGCAGTTGTGTTAATTGGTTGGTAACGGTCTGGTTGTAGGCCAAGCAGTGAGCTGTCCAATCGTGGTTGAATGTTATATGAAGGTAAGTTTATTCCTTGAAAATTAAGTGACTGAAAACCAGGGTTACCACAATCTCGAAGCCACATAAGAGGAGATGTAAAACCAACAGCATTTTCATCTTTTCCACCTACAGAATAGAAGGAAAACTGCTAAGCAGCTAAAAATGAGAACAAAATAAATAGAACAAGAGAGAAGAAATCATGAACAAACACCACTAGGGCACTACAAATACTGAGTTATGTCACATTCACATATAACAATAGGGTATAAACTCACTTAATTCTATTGTATATCAAACCATACCAACAAAGAAAATAAGCTTACCAAGGAAAGAAGGTAATCCCGGGGGCCATGGGCGTTTTAATCGAAGGGAAAAAGGTGAAGGATACATTGGGAAAGTTGTCAGCGGTTCAATTTCCCAAAGGGACACTCTCGGTTGCCTCTCACCAGCTGTTGATTCATCCCATCCAACCTACATTAAGAAATAAGTATAATAAAGCATGTTATTAAGAGACACACAGAATTGCAAGAGCAAGAGATCTAAAATAAATGAAAAGGAACAAATATTTAGATAAACATCATCACTTTATCTTTATCATTATTTGTACTAACTAGCAGTACCTTAACAGAGCGCCAATGTGAGTTGGGCCAACGGACAGGGTCAAGGTCACTTATCCCTGTAATTGTGCCCATGTATCTACAAAATTTTAATAACATGTAACAAGAATAGATAGTTTTTAAAATGGCACCAATAGTGAACATATGAATAAGGATGAGGAAGCTAAAAAAGAAATACCGGCGAACACTCGACTCCTCAGTCTCAAAAAGCATCCGAAACCGCATACCAACAGAAATACGGGTGTGATATACTGCCTTAACATACTTTGCAAGAGGTATCACGAACTCACATGGGCTAGCCCTGTTGTTAACAAGTCCAATAGAACTTTTAGTGATTATCCAGACATGACTCGGAAAATAACTACTATCAGAAAGGAATCAAATGAACCCTTTTTTTGGGCAAATTAACTCAATTTGCATTAGTTGCAAATCATACTCGGCATCTCTCCAATGCCAACGTACTTTGGATGTTAGTTGTTGTGCAAATTTATTAGGTAGTGCGAGGAAAAGGTATATTTTATTAGTGTGGACTAGTTTGGAAAACTAATCTAAGGTAAAGTATATTGGTTTCCCAATTTTATTGACAAGATTGTGAGAGATTATGTTAAGTAAATGTGAACTCCGTCTCATGGTCATCATTCCAGTGGTAATACACCATTCTAGACAATAAGGTCATTGGAGCCATCTTTTAATTGATTATTCTTTTTCATTCTAACGGTTGGCAATGCTCACCACATATGATACATACTGATTACTATTTGCAACTAATATACTCTCTTGGTGTAATTTGTATGGACAAAAAAAAAAACATAGAATAAGGAAAAAAATGATAGTTGGTGACACACTTGTGACACGCTTCGGATAAACATGCACCAACCTAGGGTTGTAGAAGATGGTGAACCGACTATTTGTAGCAGCGGCATGAGCTGCAGCAGCAAGTAATCCAATATGCATACTGTCACTTGACAAAACAGAAGAAGGCATCACAGTTTGTGGCCTATTTGCACGCCTAATGCCCAGTAGAAGCTGATTATTGTCGTTCCTATCAAACAAAAGTAATCATACAATTATACATTGGCTAAATAGGCAATTAAATTTTCATTATCATCTTTATCTCTTCATGGGGGGAAAAATATAATCTATAATCAAATTATCCAAAGCTTCACATAATTACCTAATGCCTCCACAAGAAAAATTATATCATATCTTTGATAAGCTCATCTTTTATCACCACTTTTGTGTGATTTCTATCTATCAAACTAAAGATATCTTTATGAATAAGATCCTGCCAAGTGATACAAGTAAAATATATCTAAATAATATCATCTAGCTATCAAATATATCTAAGTATCTAACACAAAAAATGTCATAAGATAAATTTTTAAATCTTGCGAAATTCAAATGAAATATTTTTTTATGCTAATTAAAACTGTATGTATTTCCTCAAAACAATACAACTCCATCTTGCCCTCCTTCAGGCACCATGAAGAGGGACATGGAATCTGTTCTTGAGATTTTGCAAATATATAACATAAAATTATCTCATAAAAAGAATTAAGGGGCTGTTTGGATGCTCTAGGAGTAGGAGGAATTTCCTATTCCTAGGCATAAATTTATTATAAACAATTCAAACTCTTCACAAAATTACACACTTTTCAATAAATTTATGCCTAGGAATTGGAAATTCCCCAAATTCTCCAAATTCCTAAGCGATCCAAACGGCCCCTAAAATAAAACATTACCAGATAAAAAGCACAGAATCTCCAGCAACAAGTCTTTTTGCACTAACAAAAACGCTCCAACCAGTAGTCAGAAGGTGCCTCTTTGGCTGACCTGAGTCAAACAATCAATTTAAGATATCAGATGTTAGTTTTCCATTTTTCAGAATGAACTCGTATCAAGTTTAGTAGCCACAAGGAACAACTAGGCAATCGGAAGTAAATTGCAACTAACCACGAAAGATGTGGCGGAATTTCCACTCATTCCCGTGCAAGTCTTTTGCAATAAGCTCTTGTGCTGGTGGCTGCTGAGAAAAATCCTATAAACACAAAAAGAAGAATTCAAGTAGTTAAAAGATAATTTTTGTATAAATCAGATCTCCAAACATTTTATGTTTGCTTACGGAGATGAAATAAATTAACTTAACAATAATTAATAACCAAATGCACAAATGATCTCCCGTCCCACTTCATATTCACTGAAGTTTTAAAAGCAAGAAATCAAGGGTGGCTTACATAATTTAAAAAAAAAAGGATAAGAAGAACGAAAAACAATAAAAGAACAAAAAAATTATCCCAAATGTTTGTTAGATGTTGTTTCATAAAGACTGATGGAACCTTCAACAGAATCTGATATCAGAATATGAACAAGTAGACATTCCAAAGAAAAGAAATTGCAAACAAGAACCATTTTGCATACCAATGGAGGGAAGACCTTTTCAGCAGCTCGTCTTGGTACCGAGAAACCACCATGTGTGCTTGTGTCACTGGCCGTCAAAGTTTTACAAAAATAATTTGTTGGCTGTTTGCTTAGTGTGCCTAATTCTGTCGGTAGATATGGATCCTTAAGCTCTTGCTGATGTATACATAAAAAAAAACATTTAACTTATACATACAAACAAGTAAATGTAGGTTTTTTCCAAACGAGCAAGCACACATATCACCCTTCTCCACTAAACTGCACACCCTAACCCTTTCCATAAGTAAGCCTTAATTAACACATAAGTAAACCAATTTAACATCCACTTATGATCAATTAAACCTACTTTAAGACAAGTTTGGTAACAAATATTGAGATACTAATAGAATGTTACCGGGTTAAGAGGTTGCAATGTCATTTGGGCATAGACCTCATCAGTATCTACATCAGCCTACAAAAGAGTCATGTCATAAATGCTGCAATAGCTATAATGCAAAAGGCAAAGAGCCTTGAGTTTAGTTGATATCAAGCTCAAGTAGGCTTACATGCATAGTGACATTATGCAATTGGCATATAAGCTGAGGTGGCAAGCTAGGATAGTTCGGGATATGCATATCGATTTCCTTATTCGTCGAAGCAGACACCTTCAAATAGCAAACATAACATATTTCACATCACTTGTAGGTACTTTTCTTGTATTCCTTGCATCCATATGAAACCAATATAATATGATAATTTTCAAGTACAGTACCAACTAAATCTGACATCAATTACATCTGTATACATCCTATTACTTTTCTTCAGTTTAATAAACCAAATTGCTAGTTGTTGATTGAAAGTATGCCTGTTTAGTGCAGTTAAGGCATAGTATCAGGTGCATATTAGAGAATTTCAAGGAAAATTGATTCTCAAATAAATCTTGAACACTCATATGAATCAAAATACCAAAAGAACCAAAAAGGAAATAATGATTAGCGTATGGAGGTGGTTATCATACCTACCTAGTACATCTCAAATAGCAGTTACTGGGATCATTACGCCTGCCAATTAACAGGAATCCAGCTGTTTCCCAAAAAACAGTAATAAGAGTGACATGTACCTGTTCGCTGTGACCTTGTGGAAAATATACAACACGGGTCCCAATGGCAGGGAGAGAAACAAGGGGTCCCGCACATGCATGCCATAGTTCTGAATTTAGGCACTTTGGCTCTTGCTCTCCTACAATTATCCATTGAAAATTTCATATTAGGCAACAATCAGTTGTGGTAAACTTCATTTCCTTTTCTTTACAAAAAGAAATGGTTGGATCAAGGGGGCAGATAGGATAGTTGTTCATGCCTCAAAAGAGTTGGCCCATTTGAGGCATTAGCCAATGGCTAATCAAACAACATAGCACAAGATTAGCATGAACTTAAAGCGTTCAGGATACTACATGGCATTTCGATAAGCTTAATTTAATATTCAGTGGAGAAAAAAGAAAATCGGGAATAAAGGCCTTAATTCTCAAAAAAGATTACATATTCGAAGCTGTTATTTGGTTGGTACTTGGAATATGAAAAAGTCATTGTTTGGTGTTCTGTCTTCCTCTAGAATAAAGCTAAACCTTAATCTACACATAAAGTTTGATTAGAAAATTATCAATTTCCCTCCATTCCCGAATTGAATAGGCTTTTCTCTCTGCAGTTATTAGTTACAACAGGAATGAAGGCTAATCCCTGTATACTCCAACCAATTTCCTCATAAGTTCATGTAGGAATACCAAAATAAGTAAAATAAATTAAAATGATGAAGAACCAACAAAGCATTTACAAACGCACTAAACAGTACCGTTCAGCACCAACTGGAGTGTACCCATAATGGCTATGATCGGTACACAAACCAAATCTGAACTTTAAAAGGAAAAAAATTCTTTATATATTTCTGAACTTATATTCTGAGAACAAAACGAATCACTCAATTTCAATAAATATTTCCACAATATTTATTTCTTCCGGTCGACAGTGATTGACACCGCAAGTTGTTTAAAGACAAATATAATACTGAGTTTCGGACAAAATCAAGCCACAAAAAAGGTAAAAGCAAAACTTGCTTCAGTTTTCTCTTGAAACAGACTTAAATACAAACTTTATAACAAATGCCAAAAGCCTTACCTTCTTGGGGCTGATTCAAAACACCTGACGGCGAGAGCTTCATATTTCACTACTAAAACTAACTTCACATACGAAGAAGCTGAAGTCTAATAATCTTTCTTTCCAATTTCTCAAGAAATTTTTGTCACTTAGACCAAACTCCTCCAAAAATCGATAGATGTCAGGTTCAATATTTGTCCTTGTATTCTTTTCTCTTTCCCCGGACCCCAATACAAAGAGAACACTCCAACGAATCACGAGGCCAAGGCTCATACAAGTAACGAAACAAGAGCGCAGAACCCAAAACAAAGAGAACCCACAAAAAATCTAGTTCAAAGTAGCACGATCAGAGATCAAGGGCCCCAAACTAGCACTCCTCTTTTGATTTCTAGCAAAGAAAGCAACTTTTAACTAGTTCTTTCGGCTCAAAGCCACTCTCGGATTTCTAAGAGACCTGTGTGCAGCTAACGGAGCCAGAGAGACGAAGAGAGAAGAGTACTGAGGCATCTTGAGCTACAGTATTTGTGGGGAGTTGGCATTTCGGAGATAGAAATGGGAAGTTTAGGTCTGGTTTAGAGAGAGAGATGGAGAGAGAAAGAAGTGAGAGAATTTGGTCTCGGGGTTTTAACCGCACGAGCGTACTAGCGGTGCTCTCTCTGTTTCTCAACTTTTTTAATTATTTTAAAACAGAGTAGTGTATACAGTATACTGCATATATTATTATTATATACCTTTACCAAAAGAAAAATGGAACAGAGAAAATGGGTTGTTAATTAACTAAGGACCGCACCAAGAGAAAACAAAATTGCTCACTGTTTAGCAAAAAAAAAAAAATGAAAAAAATGGAAATTTTTAGTTGCTTACCCATTAAAGAAAGTTATACTAGTCAAACAAGCCATGTAGTATAAAAATATTATATAATATTATAATGTATACTATATATATGAAAACAAAAGGAATATACTGAACAAAAGATATAATAATTACTGTTGTTTTCCGGGATTACAAAAAGAAAAAGTTAGATCAGTAGACCAAATGCAATCATGATGGTTATTGGATAAGAATTAACCTGGACCGTCTGATGGGCTTTAAAAGGTCTAAAATAATATCAGATAGTACGGAACTCTGGTTGCTTCTGGTTTAAGTTTTGAGTTGCATTTTTTGATGTCATTATTGGGATGGCGCAGATGTGCTATGTTTTTAAAATCAAACTGTCCGGTTGATCTAATCTGACTCAAATTGTTGGATCTTATAGTAAGGTATCTGAACCTTTTATGCGATCTAAGATTGGATACTTCTATGGATCAATAATTTTAAATTCTTGGCGCATGATATGGACAATATATGGGGTTGTTTGGATCGCTTAGAAATTTAAAAAATTTGAGATAGTTGCAATTCTTAAGAATAAATTTATTGGGAAGTGTGTAATTTTGTGAAAAGTTTGGATTGTTTATAATAAATTTATGGTAGGAAGATGAAATTTTCCAAATTCCTTGAGGAATCCAAACAGCCCATGAGAATTGGTTTGATTGTGTCCGGGAACAGAAAAGTGTGTGCAAAGGTACACGTTACGAGCCGATTGTGGAAACAAAAATTTTCTGCCGTAAAAAATTCATGTGTTCCACACATATAACAATTTGCAAATTTATGCATTAATCTCTTACCATTCTTTTCTTTTTTAGGTGGAAATTTAGTTAGAGAACTTTTTTTTTTTCTCGTGCAAGAAAATGTGCATTTCTTATTGTGTGTGCAAAGGTACACGTTACGAGCAGATTGGGGAAACAAAAATTTTCTGCCGTAAAAAATTCATGTGTTCCACACATAACAATTTGCAAATTTATGCATGAATTTCTTACCATTCTTTTCTTTTTTTTAGGTGGAAATTTGGTTAGAGAATTTTTTTTTTCTCGTGCAAGAAAATGTGCATTTCTTATTGTGCAAAGATTCTGAATCTCAAGCATTTGATTATGGGTGATTTAGATTTATGCCACTATAAAAATTAGAAATTAGAAATATGCCATCACTAAATGACAAATTATTTTTATGCCATCATTAAATGATAAAATTAAATTTATGCCATCAGTCATTTAATTTGACTATTATGCCCTTTTAAATATGCCACTATAAAATAATATAATTATAAATATGCCATTATAAACATTACAACTAGAAATATGACATCGTAAAAGAAAAAAAAATTGTCATCCATGTTGGTCCCTTAAAATAATCATTTGTTTAGTTGAAAATTTGATTACTATGATAAACAAAAAAATTATTTGAGTTGCAAACCACGTTTGTCCCTTTTCATTTTGTCACTGACAAGTATATTTATATAAAATCATTTACTTATCGTATATTTTATAAATCAGTTTCTTTTCACTATGCACCACATTAGATGTACGATGCACATCACGAAGTTGAGAAAAAATGAAAGTTTTTTTTTCTTACCGTCTAATTCCTTTCGTAAGGACACTCTGTTTTCTTGCCCCTTTCCGAAATATTTTTCTTTTTGTTTACTAAAAAATGTATCAAGGGTAATTTAGGTATTTTAAAAAGATATGTCAAGTTTTATAGTGGCATATTTCTAATTTTAATCATTTTGGAAGAAATTAATGGCATAAAACTAATTTTAACTCTTTTACAATGGCATAAAAATAATTAGCTATTTAAGAATGGCATTTTTCGAAATGACAATTTTCATAATGGCATATATCTAATTATTCCTTTGATTATTGGATGGATGAAATGTTACGTCTCAGTTAGATTTTAGTGCTAAAAAAATTCCAAAATTGTAAAGTATCCAATTTATCAGATTAATTATGTAGAGCATTATTGACGGAATTGTCCTAATTGGAATAAAAATAATGTCTTTTTTATTAAATCAGAGTGGAATGACAGTTTCAATCAGAACATAACGAATTCAAGTATGTTGATGTGCAAATACTTGTACGGATATTTTAAGTATAATTTTGTGTAGATATATTTATCAAAATTTTTAATTGTATGTGACCATTGTATGTTGTGTTTTTATGTATCATACTGTCACTTCCAGTTTTATTTATTTATTTATATTTTGAACATAAGATGAGGTTGAGTGCTCAAAACTTATTTCGAAAATTAATTGTCACATAGGACGTCCATCCAGATTTCAAACCCGTTACCATCGATAAAAAGTGTTTCTCTTTGCCAGTAAATGAAGAGTTGATTCCCATTTCCAATTTTATTGTAACGGCTATAAAGATTGTTGTCAGAGAACTGTGATAATTTAAAAATAGTGATTTAGACGAATTAATAAAAAAATATCGCTATTTCGACTGTTATTTTGGGTTTGGTTTGTTAAATTTGAGTTAAAAGTAATAGCTGATTTAGATCAACGACATTTACTGATCCATTGAAATTTACTTTACAAAACTTTTTTTTTTTAGAAAGGTCTTTATTATCTTTTTTTTTTTTGAAATTAAAGATACATAGGAGATTTAAACTCTTGATCTTTTTAAAATCAGTCTAGTACTCTAATCGCTAAACCACTAAGCCACATGTATTTTACAAAACTAAAATTTAAAAAATATTTAGTAAATCCTTTGGGAGCAGGTAGACACTGAAAGATCTTTGGAACTCGCTGCATCGACGCACTTGAAAACAAAACAAAAAGAAAGATATGATATTAGACAAACACTAGTTTATATGTTGACCAAGAACCACAAGCGGCTCAACTAAAAGTTTCCTTTCAGTAAATAACAAAAGAAACCATTTTATTTTCTTCGCTATCATTGAAAAAACATGGACCACATTTGACTCGACGAACAGTGGTCCCTTGCTTGCACCTTTTTCAATTTACTTTCATACACGAGCAATTTTCAAATCTACCTCTTCTTCTTTTATGTACCAATATGCATACCTAGTCACAGACTCACAGGATATATACGCTCTAAACATGAACTTTTGAGCATGATAAAAACAAAAGGAACCCAAATTGGTGAATTTTCTCCTGGATAAGATTTGAAATTGACGTAAATAAAATGCTAGATGGGTGCCTTCATGTGTCAAAATCCTATATCCACCTGTATGTAAGCATTATGGTACCGGATTTGAGCAGGAGATTATCCCAAGTAGACTCTTAAGTAATGTATGTTCTTATATGACTTTTGGTTAATTGTCACAAAAAAGCGGAACATAATTCTCAATGATTCGGCAAGTGTGGGGTTTAGAATAGATAAGATGTATATGCTGCAAGCATGAAATGACGTTGCAAATTGTAACATGTCATTTCGAATAATAGATAATCTTTGTTTGTGCTCAGAAAAAAACATGAAGTATATAAATAAGAAAATAATAAATTTATTTTAAAAGTCTATCTCCGGATGGAAAATTTGATAGCGACCTGACCAGAAAAAGCATCCTACGGATTAATACTATTATTTACCGTTGTCGTTGTTATCATTATTGTTTTATAATTTGTATATTTTTATCACCATCATACCGTTTTTCTCAACTCCTTTATTGTGTGATTAGGGTTGCTTTGTGGGCGGAGCGTTTTATTTAAAAATGAGCAATGATGATACAAAATTGACTTTATTCAATCAACAAGTATTTTACTTGTGTAACCTATAGAAGGGGAGGTACTTTTAGTTTCCTCTAAATAATAAATATTCTTTTTTGGGTTCTAAATGTATGTTTATTCTTTAAAGTATATTCATATTGTTTTCTAAAACAGTGAGCAAAATTTATTCTAGTTCAATCGTTGATACAATGGCAACCGTGATAAAGATGTGGTGCGTGTCAATTCTAGTTCAATTGAGGATTCCATTGAAATTTTGATTATTTGATTGATATAAGTACAATTAAATTTAATGCATAACTTATGAAACAATAAAAAATAAAAGCTCTGATTTTACAACTTGAACTGTATTGTAAATTTATAATAAATGAATTAAACAATAAAACTAGATGTAAATTAGAATTTCCATATTTTCATTTGCGACTTTCGAGCTCCATACTGGGACAAACTTTCTCATTTAAGATTAAGATTGATTGTGACAAACGAAACCTCAATAATAATAATGTAATCTAGGCGAGTAAACTAATTAAGATGCATCCTTAATTAATCCATTAGTACCTCTCAGTCTCAGGCGTCTTCCCCATAATAATAAATAATAAATAATAAGTAAATAAATGCACAACTAATCCTTCTGGACCTTCTCTACGTCTCTCTTGCTACATCGATCACGATGGTCATTTTCTCGTACGCGCATGGATATATCTGTAGCTTTTTTCGTATATGGTCCTCTTTATCTATGTTTGGAATGTGGAAATTGTCCGTTCATTATTAACTAGTCAACTAGGTTGTGTGCAAATATTACCAATCATACTTTTCCTGCGCGAATTTTTTTTTTATAATATACTTTCATGAATCATGGTTCATGAGTCATGACGCCTCCCAAAAGGGCTAAGCTGATCTCAAAAGTCAAAATTGCCTAACGGCTAGCAATCGCAAATCAGGCGGAATAAGAACAGCTAAACAGATCTGATTAAATTTTGGTGAATTCTGAACAGGAGCGATGAAATTAATTTCAACAACTTGAGTTGTTCCCATAATAATAAAAAAAAAATGAGTTATTCTGCGGCTTAGGTGTCAATTTTTTTGGAATTACTTTCCACCATTTTAAGATTCTCTCATCCTTTCATCCCAATTAATTTAGTGCTCATCATCATCCCCTCTTCATTCCCTATATTTTTTCTCATTCCTTCACTGTGTTAGTCTACCTTCCTTCTTCCATGTTCCTACCCCATCCAATGCATGCACTATTCTCATCCTTATCTCCATCCCCTGTCGTTAGCCCCTTTCTCCAACTAGAACAATTAGGTGTGTTTGGATGTGCTCACGAACAGGCTGTTCGCGAACAGCCGTAGTTTGCGTGAACCAAACAACTCACGAACTAGATTGTTCGTAAACTTCTCCCCTTGTTCCTAGTTTTCCGATTTTCACGAACGGATTTTGTTCATGGGCCTTTGTTCGTTCCTTGTTCGTGAACCATCCAAACATAGTTTATATAATTAGGTTTACTAACTAGAACAATTAGGTTTATTAACTAGAACAATTACGTGTATAAATAAAAATAATTAGATGTGAAAAATGGCAATTTTCTAATCTGTTTCCCAATATGTACCCACCACCAACAAGAAGATATACATAATTGTTCTAGTTCATACACCTAATTGTTCTACTTAATATACATAATTGTTCTAATTATTTTTATTCATATACCTAATTGTTCTACTTAATGTACGTAATTGTTCTAGTTAATAAACCTAATTATTCAAGTTGGTAAACCTAATTGTGCTAGTTGTGGGAGGGGGTCAGTGACAGAGGGATGGGGATGAGAAGTTGAGAACATTGCAGCTATTGGATGGGGTGGGTATAGGGAAAAAGGAAGGAAAGAGGAGATGAGGATGATCACCGGATCAGTTGGCGATGACATTCTAAAAATAAAAATATATTTTCCGGGATGATGGGATGAGAAATATTGGTGTTATCAGCCTTGATTTTTTTCCTCTATTTCACTGGTTTCCCACCGAAAAAATTATTTATGGATTTTTTTTTTAGACATACTAGATAGAAGCTACTTTTTTATTGAAAAAACTTAAGTTTTCAAATTGATATAACTTTTAAATAAAACAAATTACATTAAGAAAATTTGATAGGTATTTTTTTTATAGAATATAAAAATTGAATATGATTGGCCACGTAAAAATAACAAAAACACCCAAAAAGTATATTGCTTCAAAGTTTTCCTCTAGACATATCAAACACATGCTCTCTTTAAGACTTTAAACAAGGAGAAAGAAATTGCTAAAAAATTGAAATCATCTAATCAAGATTATGAGGAGTGAATTATGGGCGAATAGAAGTTATCCAATACCGAAATGCTTAATTGGTTGTCCGGACAAATATTTTTCAAATTAGGTCATCAATCACTTGGATAAAGATCTTGTATGGCTTGATTCATTCCGAGAACATTTTGTATACAAAAAAAAAGAATTACGTAGAAGTAGCGATTGATTTTCATTATTAAATTATACGGGTGTTGTTTTGTGCCCCTCCCACTACTATATTAATATGATTTGTGTATAAAATATAAATACTAATATTACCAATGAAGCACTGACGAAGGCTTAAAACCTAGGAATCAAATAAATTTATAAACCTAAAGCTAACCTCACTAGTCTTTTGGAGTACAGCTTTAGGGTCGAACCCAAGGGACGGTTTAATTGATTACCGGACTTATCATTTTTCAAAAGCTAGACAACAATATTTTTGTGGAGTTTTGATGAATTAAATGTAAAGGTGCAAGTAAAGTATATATTTTTGGTTATTTTGTCTATTAAAATAATGTAAACAACTAAAGTAAAGTTTTTGGATTTTCAAATAATATAAAAAGCGTCTTAGGGTTCAGGTTTCACCTTGGTTTGGACTCTAGAACACAGAACTTATCACTTTTGTGCATCAAACTATGTTTTTCAAGCGTTCACTTCTCTGCTCGGTCCGAACATGGATCTGTTTGGTCCGAACAGAGGGTGAAAGTGTGTGGTTTTGACCTTTTATGATATTTTATGCTTTGTGCTAGGGTTTGTTGGTCAAACCTAGATACTCTAATCCTCAGCTTTCGCTTGTTGGACTAAACACTGGTTCAATCACAACCTAACCTAATTAACTCAATTGGTTCACAACTTTTGATATAGAATTCAATCAACTTAAACTTGTTTGTTGGAGTTCATAAGGATATCTAGATGAACTTTTGGACTTGTCTAAAAATTACACTTTTGGTGTCAACTAATCTCCCCTTTCGGATCTACGATTTATCCCAAATACTTATCTAAATTATCTTGATTAACCTAACTTTAGAACTTAACTAAATGCGGCCGTACATCTAGAAGTTAATTAGACTTTAACCAAGTAATTAAAACAAGCAATTAACATAATTCTCAACAAAACAAATCAACAAAACATATCATATCATATTGAGTCAAATCACAACACATCGAAACCTAAGTTACTTCCCTACTCCTAAGACAACATAAATCTAGCCTAACATGAAAGCAAAATAAGATACAAGCTCCATCAAATCAAATATCAAGAGAATGGAAGAAATAAACCAAATATCGCTTCTAACTCAAGATACCGAACGTCCAGAGCCGTGGTTGTATTGATTCTGCCGCCGTCGCGCCTAGAATTGCTCCAAAGATGATGTCATGGTCGTGCTATGATCAAGAGGTGGAATCCCACGCCTTTCGGCGCGAGAACGATGGTAGAAAGGTGCCAAAACGTGGTAGATCGTGAAATTTCGTGTATAGTGGGTTCCCCCCCTTTTTCTTCTGGCCTAGGGGAGCATAAATAGTGATCTTCTGGACTTGGAAAGGAGGCTAGGGCGTCATGGCAAGAATTCATACCAAAATATTGAGTTTCCATGCTTGAAAACTTGCCAAATGCACTATGTCGGCTCTCAACTCGGACCGAGTTGGCTGAAACTCGGACCGAGATGGCAATTTAGCAGTTTTCTGACTTTCAACTCGGACCGAGATGGATCCAACTCGGACCGAGTTGACTCCAGACTGAGGAGAGGTAGTATTTCGGCCATAATTCCTTCACCCGAACTCCGATTGAGGCGATTCAATAGGCGTTGGAAAGCTTAGGATGAGCTCTTCAATGCTATTGATTCCATTTGACCAATTGTTTCTCTTAAATCCACCATTTTATGCATTAATTGAGTTTGATCCACCGAGTTCCTGCAATTCAATACAAAAACCACAACAGTACCCAATTCTAGACAAATATAGCACGAAGCACAATGAATATAGGGGTTTGAGTTACCATTTAAGTGTAAAGTCCGGTCAAAAAGTACATATAAATATGAGATATCAAGAACCAAGCTTTTATTCTCACTACTATATTAACTATCATACTACCTGTTTCCTTATAACTTCGAGATATTGTAATTATTCTCACTTTATATTAATATATAAACAATTACGTGTGTTTGGATGACTAAGGAATAGAGTATAAAGAATAAGAATTTTCGGTTTGCATTTTTATTCAAATTTCTTATTCTTATACCATGGTTTTGTTAGTATAGGAATAAGGACCCTTATTCTTTATTCTTGTGTTGTTTGGGTTACACAAGAATAAAAATAAGCACGCAAACCGAAAATTCTCATTCTTATACTTTATTTCTTAGTCATCCAAACACACCCTTAGTATATTCTTTCAATAACATGAAATTGATTGTTCTTCCGCGACATACAAATCTATACAACACCAGCAATAATTAATTTAATATGGGGCGCTAACTGTCCCCTCCGCAAAATATCTTCAAGGAACTTCTCCAAGTCCAAACACATGAGAATGCACATTTGTGGTCGTATTACTGCATAATTTTTCCCGTTGTGCAACAATATTTTAATTAAATAAATTACCAAAAAAGGAAATCTTATTAAGGCAGTTTGCTAAGAACAACATCTGGGGAGGGTACATTACTCGTTTAGTTAGTTCCAACTTGAAGGCTAGAAGCATGTGCTTCAACTATTATGCACTCCTCATAATCTTGATTAGATGATTTCAATCTTATTAAGTGACGAATCATGTCGCAAGACTATGGATTCTCCGTTTCTCCTCCCAATTTCAATTGTTAGTTTTTTTTTTTTTGTGAGTCGGTAGCAAATGAAAATTTCTTAGTGTCATGCGACATGATTCGTCACTTGCATCTTGTCATCCAACGTGTTCTTTTTCAGAGTCCATATTTCGCTTCCTCTCTTTCCGCTCCCCTCTCCTCAATTTGTCCAAGCGCCTTCACTTTCAACATCCCCTTTCCCTTCTATTTTAACTGTTCCCTAGCTCTCTTCCTTCTTCATATATGTATGTCTCTTCTCTCTGACAGTCTTCGCTTCTCCTTTTCTTTACAGCCCTCCAATTTAGCGCCTCTCCTCTCTCATAAAGAGGCCCTTCTTCCAACCCCTCCTCATTTTTTCGCTCATCTTTCTCTTTTTCTCTCTTCTAGCTGATGCCACCTGACGCAGCGAGTAGCGTAAGAAAAACTGTTTTCAGTCAGAAAAACAGAAACTCGAGAGAATAGATTTTTAATAATTCATATATCGTAATTTTTCAGAAGATACATCAAATTTCTTTTAAAAGAAAAAGGTTGGTTCAATTTATACTAAAATAACTGCTACTAGAAGAACTAAAAATAAAATAATTGCTAAATAAAATAACTGCTACTGTCTAAGGATTTAATCAGAATTTTCCTTCTATCTTATGTAAGTATGCCTCAGCAATTTGCTCTACATCAGCCTCTCCCACTAGAGAAAAACTCGACCCCGAGTTTTCTGGGTACAATGGCTCATCATCTAGAAAGAATGGGTAAATATCTACCACATTAAAGGTTTTAGATATACCTATTTCAGCTGGTAGCTTCACCACATAGGCATTATCATTAATCTTCATCTCAATCTGATAGGGACCATACTTCTTAGGTTGCAATTTGTTGTATTTACCCAATGGAAACCTTTCTTTCCTCAAAAATACCATTACTTGATCACCAACAGCAAACACCTTCTCCCTTCGATGCTTATCGACTCTTACTTTGTACTTAGCATTAGACTCTTCCCTTAACTACAGCACTACCGCTCATCCACAAATTGACGGACAAACGGAGGCCACCGGCAGAACCTTGGGAAACCTGATTCGCAATATTTGTGGAGACAAACCGAAACATCACTTCACCTTCTGACACCTTTGTTTTTTTTCCTTTCTTTTACCAGCATGACAAGTGAATAACTAATATTCATAAGACGTAAATAATTATGTCATACCCCGTATTTAGGATACGAGGCGTGAGGTGACACAGCATCTGATCATCCATCCGACGGCCCGTCAACCTACGTCACAACAAAAAAAATAAAAGAAAAATAGAGTCAGCTACAAAGCCGACTAACCAGTTATTTAATGACGCAGCTTCTCTATAACTAATTTATATAACAAATATCAAACGATCGGATTAACCCATACATCAATAACAAAAATTTAAATGTATTTCATAGAGATCAACAGGTCTAGGTTTTCTCAAATCAGTTTCTCATATCACTTTCACATTAGCGCGAATCCCTCTCTAGGCGATTCCACTTCACATTCCATATCACTTTTTCATTTCAAATCAAATCACATCAGAGACTCGTTGACTCGCAAAATACATCAGTCAAAATTCTCATATACCAATTCAATCAAATAAACAAACGATATTTCAATCAATCAATACGAAAATTAAATTATAGAGAAGTCTGATTACCTTATCAGCGATCTTGAAAAATGAAACGACAATAATCTCGATGTATCAAATTTCAATCGGATGGATGGACATATATCACTCGATATTTAAATGGGATTTAAAACGGTGAGAATTTGAGAAATGAAATAAAAGTGGGAAATGGAATATTATTTCTCGGATGAGAAATATACAAAATTAAAAGTACTTGGGCGTGTGGCTACAAGACAAATAATTAATAGATTCCTTTAATAACCGATGATACAGTATATATACAAGTAGCATGTACTAATCGGACTTGAAAACAAAGTTATCTCATTTAAAAGATTCCTACAGTTATCAAAATTACGGTTACTAAAATAGTAATAATTATAACTGAATAATTAAATCGGATAGGAGTAGATGTATATGCTATGGCAAAATTGAAAATATACATTTTATATGCAAAAGGTGCGGGCTCCAAGCCTAAATATATCATGAAATTAAATCTTAACTGCCACAAGTACGGTTGTAAGGGAACAAAAAAAATGGTTTGGACAAAATTTTATTTATTTTTTTTATATGTCAATCGTATATACAACTAATGATATAAATTCAGATATACACAAAACAAGGTCCTTTTGTAAATATAATAAGGAACAACAAAATTTAAATAAGTGGTTGAAATAATTAACAAATACGTATAAAAATTCAGGGGTGTTACAAATTAAGTATAAATGAGTAACTAATAAGTACACATGAGTACCTAATAAGTTTAAATACGTAGTTTATTTAAGAGAGTAACTAATATTCACAAGAGAGTACCTAATTAGTTTAAATACGTAGTTAATTTAGAAAAATAACTAATATTTATGGAGGAGTAAATAATAACTATAAGAGAGTAACTAATATTTATAAAGAAATAAATAATAAATATAAGAGAGTCAATAATATGAATGCGTATTTGTTTATATATTTGGGAGTATCTATTTATTTTAAGGTCCTTTTTTTGTAGCTTTTTTAAGTTTCTTTAGCCCACCAAACAAAATTAGAGAAATAGCTTCTTCCACAAAAATTGGTGGAATAAGTTCTTCCACAATTGTCTCGTCAAAGACAAGTCATAATTTCAAATAATTTATCATTAATTCATTATTCTATTTAATAATTGATTATAATTTTTTTTTAAATTATAATAATTATTAATTACAACAACAGATTAATAATATATTAATTATAATATAAGCAATATTATTTTATCATGTAACTTTGTGACTAAAATTACAATTAATATTATGATTATAAGTATAAATAATCAATAATATTATTAATTTATAAAATAACAATGATATTATTATATAAATTATATTTATATTTATCATTAATATAAAATTAGTTTTATAATAACAATTATAAATATTGTTATTTTAATTAAATTAATTATTATTACTATTTTATTATTACAATTACAACAGAAGGGAGATGGTGAAGGACAAGAAAGGGAGATGACGGAGTGCAAGAGAAGATGGTCAGGAGAGGGCGGAAGGTAGAGGACGAGAAAGAGATACTTTTGGATCAGCATTCTTGGTCCAGCGAACCATTTTAAATGTTTACTCGTATTTGATAAGACGGATATGGATAAGATTTTATTTTCGTTAAGTTATCGAGTATGGTTTGGATAAAAAAATTTTCGTTAATTTATTAGGTAAGAATATGAATAAGACTATTTCATATTCGTTAATTATCCGTATCGTTATATATATAATTTATATATAATCTTTATCGTAATCACAAAGATATCATTGTAAAATATTAATTGATAAATTAATAGCTAATTAGACAATTAAATTGCTTAATTTGATTAAAATAATACTATATTTAAATATTATTTAATATAGTATAATTATTAATTAATTATGTATTTTTTGTGAGAATTGACGTGAGAAGATTTTATTATATTTAAAGTATTATTTAATGTTTCACTTTATTAATTTATTTTTTTTGATATTATTTATTTATTTATTCATATTGTATAATTTTTTTCCATTGAGTTGTTAACATTATTATTTATTTTCTACTGTTACCTTACCCTTAATTGTTAAGTAGTAACAGTTAAGGGTAGGGTGTGGGTAAAGTCAATTTTTAACATGTAAGAGTAGGACATGGCTAGGTTACCCCGGTACATGGAAACATCAGCCGGTCCGTACTGGGTACGAACTGGATAGTGGTATCTTATCCGGTGCGTACCGGTACAGTCAACGATCAATGGTCAGCGTGTTGATATTAGTGTTTACATTATTTATTTATGTAAACTCCAAGTCTTAGCTAAATAAAATTATGTTATACAAATTATATTTTATAATATAATATAATTATAGATCAATATAATATTCAAATTATATATATATATATAGAGAGAGAGAGAGAAATGGTAGCGTCCAATATATAGGACGGATGGATCCGTCTAATATGATCGTTTTCACGTTTTTAAATTTCAAATGACTGATCCGAACTGTTCAATATGTTCTCTATATTGAAAACTTACAAGAAATCAATTTTTATATTTTTAAAAAAAATTTAATATTTTTTTGGTATTTTTGAAAATTCATAATATAAACATTATGGATCGTCCAATAACAACTATTTTCTAAGAGTAAATCTATTGTGAACCATGAAGCATAGAGGGCTCCGTGCACCATGACCGTTTGATCGGTGATTTTGCAAATTGACAAATCTAAATTAATAATTCCAATCTATATATTGAAATCTCATAAAAAATAAAATTTTATATTTTTTTATTATTTTTTTCGAATTTTTTAAAACTTGTTATTTTGGCTACAAATTAGTATATTTATAAGTAAAAAATGGTAAACTTTAAAAAATTCGAAAAAAATAGTAAAAAAATTTAAAAAATTGTAAAATTTTTGTTTGCTATGAGATTTCAATATATAGTTGGGGCTGGTTAAATTAGATTTGACAATTTGTGAAATCACCTACCAAAACGGTCATGGTGCAAGAAAGCTTATATGAACAATGGTTCACAATAGATTTACTCATTTTCTAAAATACCAAAAAAATAGTAAAAAATTTTGAAAAAAATGTAAACATTTGTTTCTTATAAGTTTATCAATATGGAGAACATATTGAACGGTTCGGATCGGTTATTTGAAATTTAAAAATGTGAAAATAATTACATTGGACGGAGTCTATCTGTCCAATATATTGGACTCTAGCCTTTCTCTATGTATATATATTACCGTATCTATACTAGAGATTTTTAAAAAATTTTGTACTGCCATACTTGAATCGTATCGAGTACTATACTTGGACTCGTACCATGCAACGTAGGACATGTGTAAAAAAAAAAAAATTAATGAATATTCGTACGAAAAATATCTCTATTGTATCTTTCGTATGTAAAGGGAAAGGTTTCATCCCCAAATATCTTCATTCTACTTGCCGATGTGAATCAGATCTTATGTGGCGGATCTACGCTATAAATCGTGCTTCGACATACTCTTCTAAAGTTTTTTGTTATAATTTTTTATTTTTGAAAGATCAATATTAATGAATTATCCACAACACTCATGCAATTTTTTTTATCTGTACTTCTGTTACTTTCATTGTGACTCAAGCAACAAATGATAAATTAAATCCAAATACAGTCTTAGAAAGCAATAGAGAAAAGCTCAACATTTTTGTCTCATTAGGTCTTTGACCCTATATAAATTAAATTGTTTCAAGCGCCATTATAAAGTCCATGGCAGACAACTTCTATGCTGCATGTAATCTTAGTTTGGTGTAATAGAGTACGCCAAGTTGGAAATCATCAAACAATGGAGTGTGTTCTTGCCATGTGCTAATCGTCTTATTGGTGACATTATTAGGTAGGCTATGCTATTGAATCTAAGGCTTGAACTAATAACAAAGCCAATCTAAACAAAAAGATTTGCACGTACGTTTCATATTTGCATGTTCTTAAATTCTTAAATTAATTATAGAGACCCGGTCCGTGTTACCCAAAATTGACTAATATTAATTTAAGTTCAAATCTCAATTATGCCTTTTTAACTTGACTATGAATATGTTTTTATTCTCTTTTTGTTGCTTTATATTATTGGTAAAATCATTAAACATTTCGGGGTACGCAATTAATAAACTTGCTTGCCGACAAGAGTAAAAACAAATTTCTTCTGTACCCTAAATAATTAATCATTCGTATTAGAAGATTCTTAAATTTAAAGAACACAAAGATAGCGATGCACCTTAGACCCACATTAATTAAATACTTTTTGTAATTATAAACCCTTTTTCTTATTTGACGAACTATTAGTTAGAGGAGCAAATTAAAGGGGCAAATGTTTTTTAAAAAAAAATTAAGAACTGCTACATAAATAGATTAAGTTTATTTGAATCTTTTACTTTTTTTCTCAAGTTAGTTTGTATTTATTGTTCTCTTTTATTTTGTATTTACTTGTGTCTTAACTTACATTGACTTATTTTAATTTTTTTGTCGGCAAGTAGCATCTTAAAAGAATTTGTTTCAAAGAAAGGATGTATACTTTTTGAGTGGCCTACAAATAAATGTTAGACCGTGTATGAAATGTTTTTTAAGGACCACTAGTCACTAGATCTAGCTACAGCATTACGTCGAATTCAAATCAAGTGTTGCGCGACACCACGTGTCGCGCAGCTCCTGGCCGTCTGATCAAGATCACATGGATAAGAGAGCCCCGTGCATGTAACCTAGATTGATAGGCCCGTCAAAAATGAACCGTCCGATCAAGATCAGACGGCTCGTAGGTGCGCGACACGTGGTGTAGCGCGCCACCAGATTAGGATTGCATTACGTCCCTCTCAATCTGCACTACTTTGGGAAAAGGGGTACCCCTTTGCGGAAAACTCACAAAGGGGCACGCAAAATTTTGCTGCACTTTTTAATTGTGATAAGACCAATGTGGAAATATATAATATACTATTGTTCAAACTTAAGATTATTTCTTGATGAGGTGATACTTTATAATTAATTTTTTTTATTATTCAATACGTTATTAGGGTTTTGTGGCCCACCTAGTACTGTTAACCGCCGAAGACAATTGGATTTGGATTTGTGATGCAATGCAATCTAATTAATCCTATCCTAAATTCTTTCTTCAAACTACGCTTAGAAAAAGTCCCGATTTTTATTAGGAAACTGAGAGCAAATCCGTAGAAAATACAACGATAAAATAGTGATCAACAACCCAAACTAAGTTAATCAATCTACCTTGTACCCTTAACCGGCCATTAATTTGACTAGAATTATCATAAATAAATTTTAGACTTTAGAGTGGAGGCTCAGATTAATTTAAAACCTAGCTAAAAGATTCTTATAAACATTTAAGAAGGCTAAAATCAGCCACGACTGACGGATGTACCCGTCAGTTGTGATTATATCTCAATTTTTGAGGCTATAATGGCTAATCTGAACCGTTCAATGAAATTATATTTTATATTTTTCCATTGAAATCTCATTGCAGACCAAATTTTATATTTTTTTCAATTTTATTTATTATTTTTTTTGAGATTTTTAAAATTCATAGTTATTGAAGGGTCCAGAATTCTTTAGATTAAAAATTTTATAAAATACCAAACATATTTCAATATGGAGAACACATTGAATGGTTTGGATCGACTGTTAGAATCTCGAAAATTGAAATTTGATTGTAGCTGACGGTCCCATCCGCCAGTCGCGACTGATTTTAGCCTATCTCAACATTTAATTATAAAAAGTTAAAATTTCTCGTTTCTTCTGTAAAAAAAAAAAAGGGAACTACAAATGCTACAACTTGGAGTAGAGGGGATGATGAATTGAGCACATTTTAGTTGATGGTAGTAAATGATGCATGACTTTTGGTCCCTTTCCAATGGTACAGAGTAGAAAATTTGGGAACTCTAGAAAGTATTCTATGCCTATACTAATGTTATCATCAATTATTACTATCAAGTGCCAAACTCTTGGTTTGCTAATTATTGAACAATCTAATTATCCTATTTTCATACGTGTATATAAGGCTGTACATCAGTACATGTGCTCTTCAAATTAGATTTGGTAGGATAAAAAACGAATGGAACATTAAATTTATAAATTTTACTCTGCTCGTTTCTTTCTTTTTTTTTTTCCTTTCACGAATCAAAAAGATGGAAATGAATGAAAGGGAATAAAAAATGAGAAATAAAGAGAGGTTTTGAAGAGTTAATTAACCCACCACTCTTCAGGTCAAACCTTCTATCCCCACACCTCCCTTTCCATTAACGAGCGAATTGTGGAGCAGACGAGTAATTAACGAAGCAAGTCCGTGTAAGACACACTCGGAGCATGTTAATTCGTTTTCTAGGTACCGACAAATGTACTCACCAAATGGGTGAATAAATTACAGATAAAAAATTATATATATGTTTTATTTTAAAAATAAAAAAATTATTTTAATGAAGTTTTCCATATTTTCGTATTCTCTTTTCAAATACATTGCTCAATCAATCTAGCAAACTTATATCTATCGCTAACATCCAGCCATTGATTTAAACAATTAATGACTAAAATTGTATAGAGTAAACAATTATTTACACCCTTTATCTAATTATTTTAGCCCTCAGATACGTGTTTTTATAAGTACTACCATAAGATGCCCTCATACGTGGACAAATAAAAAAATAAAATAATATTAGGTAATAAAAATATGTTGCTCAATCTACCAACGATACAAATAAATATGTTATTCATTTTGTTTCTTTATTAGACGAAAAATAAAAATATATTGTTACTTCGTCTGGTGATTGATGTCCAACCACAAATCAACTCAATCAAATAATAAAAATACGTGTTTACAAGCTAGATCTAGTGTGTTAACACTTCTCGAATCTATGCATCTGTAAGTAGTAGAGATATAGTAGAGATGTATGCATGCTTAATCCGACTTGGATATGCTTTATTTTATATAAGCATCTTCAAAAAAAAAAAAAGTTTATGAACATATAAACAAAAATCTAGTTATAAGCATAACTAAATGAAATGTTCCGAAGGTAATTTTCTTTTAAACTCGCGCATCAAAAGAACGTGTCACGTGTCATTGACAAATTTCCTTAATTTGTGTCGGCTACAGTTAATATATAATAAATCAAGCGTCACGTTTCAAATATTGTTAGTTATGTATCAACTTTAAAATTGTTATATCTTACAGGTTGAGTTAATATATTTCAAGAATCATATTTATCACAGTTGGCTAAGATAATTGCATATCAGTTAGAATTTGAACTACATCCAACTAGAAGACCTACCTTGTGTATCTTTTAATTTTTTTTTCTATAAAAGCAATAAATGAATAAAATTCTAATCAGTATTATTTATTTCCATGTAAGAATAATAGAATATTATATCGAACTATAATAATAGATAAGACCTGACTAATAGGAAGTCCTTGCGGCATCTCACTGTACCATTATTAAAAACTAGCTAGACAGCAGAGAGGGGATCTAGGTTTTAACCTCATCAAAACCAGCCACGAAAAGAAAAATTAGAGTCTCACACATGCAAAGAACAATCAAATATAGTGACCACGAGGGAAACTCTCCACCTAATCCCTTCCCCACTCCTCCGTCCTCCCTAGAATGAATCACCCTCTCCGTTTCCATTAAAGTTATTGGAATATATTCTCCTTCAACAATTCAGTAGTGTAGCTCAAAAGAAACCTTAAAGATAATGTGGAAACGAGTATTGCTTGTAAAAATAGAAATATATACACTATGCGAAATTTTGGTTTCTGTAACGGTTAATAAAAAACTTCTGTAACGGTACACGAAACGTTACTGTAGCCCCCGTTACAGAATGTCTAATAACCGTTACAGATCTATAACGGTTATTAGACAACAACCGTTACAGTAGCCCCCTCTTCTGTAACGGTTATTATCTAATAACCGTTATGGTATACGCAAGGGAAAATCTGGTACTGTTTTTTGTAGAACATGTGTAACGGTTATTAGATAATAACCGTTACAGAATCCAGTCTTCTGTAACGGTTATTATCTAATAACCGTTATGGTATTGTGGACGGAACAGGTGTGGTGTTTGGAGAACTTCTGTAACGGTTATTAGGTAATAACCGTTACAGAAGACTTGATTCTGTAACGGTTATTATCTAATAACCGTTACAGATAATATTTATAATTAAAAAAATGAAATTATAATATTCTGTAACGGTTATTATCTAATAACCGTTACAAAAGTCTTAATTTTTTTTTTGAGTTTTGCCTGTTTGATTGGCTAGCCCCAATTTGCTAGCCGAATTGGTACCAAATTGGTACCCAATTTACATTAACAAATGCAGCATATATATATATATATCACAAAGCACACATATATCAAACATATATATAATCATGCATATAACACAAACAATAAACAAAGTATTTACATATATCACAAGTATAATCAAACATGACAAGTCATCAAATAACACATTTTAATCAAAATAATACCCCTTGCATGAAGTCCATAACTTCTGTCACGACACCATCAATCATTTCTTTGTTGTATGGTACTCCAACCGGGTCGATCATCTGCATATTATGATAAACAAGTCAAAAATATTATTAGTTAGATCATGAAATTCTAAAATCTAATTGTTTGATCAAATGTTATTAGTTAAAAGAATAAGTTACTTACATGAGGTATTTCCTGAATTGCTATCCAATAAGATAATACGTTTTTCATGGCGAGCATTGTGAAATATCCACATTCTGTGCAGCCCTTTTGTATCGGACACTAATTAAAGATCCAACAAGAAAGATAGTTAAGATTTTGCACAGTTTCAGAAACCCTAGGTAGCTAATATATTTTTTTAAGTCTCGTACCTGAATTTTGTACCAATCAAATGTTGTTCGGGTCCTTGCATTATATTTTCCATTTTCCATAAGGTATCGCTTGTATATCCTGCATACAATATCATTAATAGCTTAAATAGAACCGTACTTAGTCCTTATCTCAATATCAAAATTTCATTTAGAAACGAAAACTTACTGGGTTATGAATCCCTTAATCAATATCTTTGGATTCTTGCGCTCGATAGAATCTGCTATTTGAACGGTGCGCTTCTCGACATTAATAACAAGAAGGACCCAATGAAAGCTGCAAGAATAGAGATTATTGTTTTCATGAAAATGAAACAAACATGTAAACGAGATAATTGATATTTTATTAGTTATAATTGTCCTTACTCTTGTAAATAAGGCAGAACCATATAATTGGATGAATATTGTGCGAATGACTTCATCAAGTAGTCCGCAGCTTGGTTTTGTTCTTGTTTGATTTTAGGAGCAGACAACATCTCTGGATCTAATACGGTGATGTTGTTTTCTCCTTCTGAAAGTTCATTCATCCAAAACCTACACTCACGGATATTAATTCATACATTTTTCACCTCCAATTGAATACGGTACTTTAAAAAAATATTTTAAAGATTGAAAATTCATACCAAGAGTACAACTTGACGATCGACACGTTTAGAGATTCTCTTCTAAAGCATTGGAGGATGTCGCACAATTCAACGTTGAACTTAACCTCGCCGCTGTGTGTACCCCAAACATCACATTGGTGCAACTCAAAATTTTTCTCAAGCTCTGGTTGGAGCATCAATAGTTCATACAATTCTCGTTCGGATGGGGTAAGCTTTTCAATTGCATCCTGCTCAAGTAGCGGATCGCGAGCAACAATCGACCCTGAAATAATCAGACACAAAAGAATAGATTATTCGACGTTGAGCAACAATCTACCCTGAAACAATCAATTGAACTAATTAGGTTTTGGATGAACCTGCACTTGGAACCTTTGGACTCTCGATCACCTTTTTCGCCACCGCCTTGCTCGCATATGGCTTCTTTTTTATCAAACTCTGCATTCAATGTCATCACATAATTAATTAGTGAGTTCTACTAGAGATGGATGAAATAAATTATCATAATTAAATAAAACGATACCTTGTGGCCTATCTCCACCAAAAATGACGGCCATGGGAATCGCCCTCCTATATTATTTCCTAATAGCTCATCTGACCTACCTGGGACTTGCCACTGACGAAAATCATCGCCTACTCGGAGAAGATGGATATAGAGTTGTTGATCAGTTAGTGGCACGCCGTGTACGATCTGACCAACAACACTCGGAATAATATTTCCCTCGGCCACCTTAATCTTCTGGTTAAGATGATCAAGGGAAAAGAGATCGCACGGCGTTTCTTCCTGAAATTCAGTTCGATCAGAAACCCTAATGCTAAGCCAAACATAAATCTAAATAGAAAAGAGAAAAGTGATCAATATGAACCTGAACAACGCTTCTCGGATCCGGAGGCATATAGCTTGAGGCAACCGTTCGGAATAACTGCTCGTTTGGCATTCCTGAGTCTACCTCAGCTTCAACGAATGGCTGGTACGGCGTCACAAATTGTTGCGGAGCTTGAAACTGCAATCCGCTACTGGCCAACCATTGTTTCACCTCCTGAAAATTATCAAGCAACCGAATGATGAATAATAGTTTTCATTCATTTTGATTACATTTTGACTGTCAAAAAGGATTACCTGAAAAGCTTCTTGTCTCGCCGCATTCATTATCTCCTCGGAGTGAATCAAGTCCCTTTTGGTTTTCTCAGCGGCTTCAGCTGCAACCCTGCTCATCAATTCTTCAATCTGGTCTGGTGCCATCCATCCTTCATGCGCATCCTTTCTAGGCTTTCTTTTATACACATCTTCCTTCTTGGTCCATAAAGGATATCCCCTGATTCTTCCTGGATGTTCTGGCCTGTCAACCGCCCGATTTAAGATTTCTTGTTCCGGTATTGACCCGGAATTGATTTCACCAGACATGGCACTCAACCGACTGAATGCCTCAATAGTCGACGAATCAGAGCTATGGAACGTGTAAGTATCTAACAAGCAACAAACAAATCTTATTAATAATCACAAAACAGAATTTGAAGTTAGCATATATAATAAGTATTTACATGTGTAAGTACCTTTATCCTTCGTAGCCACAGTCCTTCCCATGAAATACCTTTGACTCCTCGGTTCCAAATCGCCGATGGTAATGCTCGTGGAACCGGCCCCTTCAGAATCTCCGGGTATGACAATCTTGTCTGTAGGTTTCCATGAACCTTTTTTTCCTCTATAGCCAGTGGAACCCATCCTATGAGGCTCTTTCCATTTCTTTCTCAACTCCTTCGCTTTGTTGCTCTTTTGTACAAAATCTGCACCCGTCCTTTTGTTGAAAAATTCTTCCCATTCCTTTTGTGAGATTGGGTGTTTATCGCATGGATTTTTTGGATTGTTTGGATCGGCATTTGTGATGTACTCCTCAGCAATCCTACTTCTATAAGCCCTGTGACTTATGCCCATCGCTTTGAGAGTATTGTTCATGGCTTTATCATCTTCGATGTTGAACATTTTCTGAAACATAACGAAACGTTAGTTAATTGGTAGCATAGAAATTTAAATTAGATGATTTAAGTGAAAAATTATTCACCTTGATGTCCAACCACAACTCAAGTCTGGTTTCCTTTGAAACGTCCTTCCGCCAATCATTAATTGTGATTGGCACTCTTACTCTAGCCAGATACCCGCAATATGATGCAAATTTGTTCACCGCCTCTTCAGTACCAATTGGCACTCCTTCTTTGTCAAATTTAATCTCATACTTTTCCCCAGCAGCTTTTTTTCTCCTAAACTCTTCCATTGTCGTTCTGCTCCTTTTCTTTATTTCGAACGTTGTGACCTCCTCATCGCCGGATTCTGTACCAGTCTGTTCACCCTGTAAATCTCTATCTTGATCTCCAGACATATCTATTAACAAATAATTAACAACAATGAAACATTAAACGACAAGTTCAATCTCAAATAACAAACATAAACAAACATAAACATAAACATAAACAAACAAACATAAACATAAACATAAACAAACATAAACATAAACATTAACAACATAAACATAAACATAAACATAAACATAAACATAAACATAAACATAAACATAAACATTAACAACATAAACAAAATATATTAACATAAACATAAACATTAAACGACAAGTTCAATCTCAAATAACAAAATACATTAACATAAACAGAAACATTCAGTTGGATAAGAAACCCTAATACTAAACCAAACATAAATCTAAATTCTAAAACTAGTCTTCATCATCCGACAAAACAATGACTTCATCATCATCATCCGACAAAACAATGACTTCTTCTCTCCATTCTGTGTACGGTGCCACAAACTTGTCAATCAAAAGCTTGAAAAAAATTGCATGTTTTTCATATTTTGAGAGGCTCGGTTGCCCCTGGTTTTGAGAGGCTTGGTTTTGATTTTGAGAGGCTTGGTTTTGGTTCGTCTGGTTTTGAGAGGATGGATTGGCACGAACATTGCGCCTAACATAGACTCGTTCGATGGGCTTTTTCCCCTTTGAATTGCTTCCTTCACCTTTCTCCATTACTACCTAATTAAAACACCATATATAATATATATTAATGTTTGGCGCAATGTTCAATTTATTCAAACATGAACAAGTTTAAAATTCAAATAATTAAAAATACATAAATTTAAAATTCATTTAATTAAAACACACTAATATTCAAACATGAATTCATACACAAATAACATAAACTTCAAATTACATAAATAAAGTTCACACAAAATAACATAGATAATTTTATTAATTCCTAAGACAATTCAACCCTAATTCTTCTCTTCCTTATTCTTCTCCTCCTTATTCTTCTCCACCTCCTTATTCTCACTGGATCCCTCATCTATTTTAATTCCCATACTAAAATCAGGACCCCTTTCACAGCCTGGAGGAAGACGACGTACAGCCGACACAGCCCTTCTTTTGAGAGGTCCGTAAAACGGGACCCTTTTTGACACCACCTTAGGTGTTTCCTCCCCCACCTTGGATTCCTCCCCCACCTTATTGTCGTTTTGATCCTTCTCCATCTAATTTTCATTTTAAATAAATTTCTTAACTCCTTATTCATAATCAATTCACAATGCATATATATCTAATTAAATTAAATTCTAAATTATCAAGAAATAACATGCACGTCTCTATAATCAATTTTAGTAATAACATTTGCATATTAGCCCCAAAAAAGCCCAAAATTAAGCATATTAGTCCCTAAAACAGCACATATTAAACCCCAAATTAAGCATATTTAAGCCCAAAACAGCACATATTTATGCAAAACAGTCCCTAAAATTAAGCATTTTCCCAAATTAAACAGTCATAACTTTGCATTTCAGCACATATTAAACCCCAAATTAAGCATTTCAGTCCCAAAACAGCACATATTGTTGCAAAACAGTCCCTAAAATTAAGCATTTTTCCAAATTAAACAGTCACAATTTTGCATTTCAGCACATATTAATCAAGCACAAACAACCACAATTTTGCATTTCAATCAAGCACAAACAACCACAATTTTGCATTTCAGCATATATTTCAATCAAGCACAAACAGCCACAATCAACCACAATTTTGCATTTCAGCACACAATTTTGCATTTCAGCACAATTTTGCATTTTGCACAAACAGCCACAATCAAGCCAAAATTAAAATTTGAGAGAAAAGAAAGTGGGATTACCTGAGAACCGAGTCGAGTATTGCCTGAGAGCGGAGAGAGAGATAGATAGAGTTGCCTGCGAGAGTAGAGAGACAGATCGAGTGAATAGGGTGAAGAGGAGAGAGACAAATCGAGTGAATAACAGAAAGAGCGAGGGATTACCTGAGAGAGAGGGGAGAGAGCCGAGTAGTGTTGCCTGATATCGGAGAGAGAGACCGATCGAGAGAAAGAGCTGTAAAGGGGAGAGAGGGAGTCAGAGAGAGCGACAGAATGAGATGGGAAGGTAGAGGAAGATGAGAGAGGGATTACCTGAGATGGGAGAGGCGCGAGAGCTGTCGAGAGAGGGAGTCAGAGAGAGGCGCGAGAGCTGTCGAGAAAGGCTAGGGTTTTGCTTCTGTCGAGATGAGGGGCTTAAGAATAAAGGCTCGATCGATTTTTAGAAGATAATGACGAAGAGACGCCAGGATGAGTTTTTAATAAAAGGGTTCAACTAATCTGTAACGGTTATTAGCTAATAACCGTTACAGATTACTCTTCTGTAACGGTTATTAGCTAGTAACCGTTACAGAAGTCCAAACGTTTTTATATATATAACATTCTGTAACGGTTATTAGCTAATAACCGTTACAGAAGAGGTCTAATCTGTAACGGTTATTAGCTAATAACCGTTACAGAAGTCCAAACGTTTTTATATATATAACATTCTGTAACGGTTATTAGCTAATAACCGTTACAGATTATTTTAATTTCATTTTTTTTAACTTTTTGTTTGTTTAACGTTACAGAAGGTTTTCCTGTGAATTTTATTTCGGTATTAAGTGATTTTGACTGATTGTCGGTGTTGGTTAAGTGATTTTGAAAATTTAATTAAGTGATTTTGACTGACTGTTACATTTAAGTTCAACAATAATAATTTTGAAATGTTAAATAATATTGTTCAACAAAATGTTAAATAATAAGTTCAACAATTTAGAATGTTAAACAAAAATTAAAAATAAATTAGCACATATATGTTAAATTTCACCAATTAATGACCTGCAAAAATAAAAATAAAAATATTAACATATATAACAATTTAGCACATATATGTTAAGAATAATTTATATTAGTTTTTTAACTCACATGTGATTATGTAGCTACTTTCTTTTTTTTCCTCCGCGTATCGACCCACACGCCTTCGGTGTTATCTGTACGCCTATAACTGATCGATACTGGCTGTGATGTATCGTCGATACCGATAGAAAAAGGAGGTATTTCCTCGAAGTGGTCGTATGCTTCTTCATCTACGACATCACCAACACCGACAATACGTCTTTTTCCTGAAAGTGGCAAGTAATAAATAAGATGAACATTTGTACTCAATAAGGTGAACATTTGTACTTAAATAAGATGAACATTTACCTTGAAGCACAACATGTCTTTTCTTATCCGCCGGATCTTGAATGTAAAAAACTTGCATTGCTTGCTTATTTGCAAGTATAAACGGATCGTCTCGATAAGCCCTTTTATTGAAGTCAACAGTTATAAACCCCATCTTGTCTTTTTTAACTCCACCGTGACCGTTGTCGATACATGCACACTTGAATAAGGGTATCTTAAATTTCAGGTAATCTAGTTCCCAAATCTCCTCGATCCACCCATAATAAGTAGCCGACCTAACATTATCACTAGATAAAGCTACAACAGTGACTCCACTATTTTGCACAGCACTTTTACCATCCTGTTTCCTTGTGTACCAGGTAAATCCATTCAAGTCATACCCTTGGTATGTCTCGACCACGGCATCAGGACGTCTTGATAACCATTTCACGGTTTCATCGACCTTTGTTCCTTCTTTCAACTGGGACTGTACTTTATCTTCTAGCCATTGGACAAATTTTATTTCATGCTGTATGGTAATCAAGTTTTCGGTGTAAAAAGGGTATTGTTCACGTAACTCGATTAGATGTTCATTGATGTAAGGCGCCACAATAGCAAGATGTTGGAGAACTTTCATATGTGCTTTGGTTCTCATTGCAAGATCCGGTATATGAGTACTAGCTCCAATTGTACCTGAAAGGTGAACATTTGTGCTAAATAAGGTGAACAAATATTGTGCTTTAAGTGAACATTTGTGCTAAATAAGGTGAACAAATATTGTGCTTTAAGTGAACATTTGTGCTAAATAAGGTGAACAAATATTGTGCTTTAAGTGAACATTTGTGCTAAATAAGGTGAACAAATATTGTGCTTTAAGTGAACATTTGTGCTAAATAAGGTGAACAAATATTGTGCTTTAAGTGAACATTTTTGCTAAATAAGGTGAACAAATATTGTGCTTTAAGTGAACATTTGTGCTAAATAAGGTGAACATTGGAAGTTAATATATAACCTTTTCCTTCAAGTCTACCCTCATGTCGAGACTTTGGAAGACCGATTGGTTGTACATCCTGCAAATAATCGGTGTAGTACTCAATAACCTCCTCGGCCACATATCCTTCCACTATGCTTCCTTCTGGTTTAGATCGGCTACGAACAAGCCCCTTCAATTGACCCATGGCTCTTTCGAAAGGATACATGTATCGTAGAAATACAGGACCACACATTTTTATCTCTCTAACTAAATGAATGGTCAAATGCACCATGGAGTCAAAAAACGATGGCGGAAAGTACATCTCCAGCTCACATAGGGTTAGTACAACACCTTCTTGTAACTTGTCCAAACTATTCGGATCAATCACTTTAGAGCAAATGGAATTAAAGAAAAACACAACTTAGTGATGGTTTTCCTCACTTCTTCCCTTAGAATTCCTCTAATTGCGACCGGAAGTAACTGGGTCAGTAGGACGTGATAATCATGTGACTTCATACCAAGTAATTTGTTGTCCTTAATAGAAACCTTTCTTGATATATTCGAGGAATAACCAGTAGGAACCTTAATAGATTTCAGGCATTCTAATAAGCTTTTTTTCTCTTGCTTTGATAAATTAAATTGTGCTGCAGGTAGCCAAGTTCGACTTTTTCCCTTATCTTGTGCCGCTAGTTCTTGCCGGATCCCCATTTCAACCATGTCCTTCCTCGCATTTACGCCATCTTTAGTTTTCCCTTGAATTTCCAACATGCAACCAATCAAAGCTTCACATATGTTCTTTATTATGTGCATCGCATCTAAGCAATGCCTAATCTCCAAACTCTGCCAATATTCAAGATTCCAGAATATAGACTTCTTCTTCCATATCCCCTTGGGTATCTCATTTGCAAATTTCTTACCAAATTTTACATTAATGTCCTTCACCTGTCGATACACCCCTGAACCGGATAACGGTATTGGGGCCTTGTCTTTTTCTACAGTACCGTCAAACCTTTCCTTGTCTCGACGGTAAGGGTGATTGCGGTTCTTAATAAACCTCCGGTGTCCCAAGTAAACATTTTTTCTGGAGTTTTTCAAGTACACAGAATGGGTGTTTTCCATGCAAATAGGACACGCTTTCGCTCCTTTATTCCTATACCCTGACAGGTTTTCGTATGCAGGAAAATCATTGATTGTGCAAAATATCATGGCACGGAGGTTAAACTCACTTCTAGAGTGTGCATCGTATATTTTCACTCCATTCTGCCACAATTCACCAAGGTCATCTATTAATGGAGCCAAGTACACATCTATATCATTACCTGGTTGCTTGGGACCAGAAATCAACAAGGGCATCATCATGTATCTCCTTTTCATGCATAGCCAGGGAGGAAGATTGTAAATACACAATAAAACCGGCCATGTAGTCTGCCGGCTACTCATGTTGCCGTAAGGATTCATCCCGTCTGTACATAAACCCAATCTCAAATTTCTAGGTTCACTGCCGAAATCTTCAAATTCCATATCTATATTTATCCAATCTGGAGAGTCTGCTGGGTGTCTGAGCATGCCATCGCCTTTTTTCCTGCAGTCTGCGTGCCATCTTAACAATTTGGCATCCTTCGCGTTAGAGAAAAGCCGCTGAAATCTTGGTATTATTGGTAGATAAAACACCACTTTTGCAGCTGGTCCCTTACTACCTTCATCTTCAATTTGATCGTCCCTCGGTTTATACCGTGACGCATTACACTTTGGACATTTATGCAAGTCTCCGTACTCATTCCGGAATAATATGCAGTCATTTGGACATGCATGAATTCTCTCAACTCCAATTTTTAAAGGACATAACATCTTTTTAGCCTTATAAATTGAATCTGGCAACTGGTTATCTTTTGGAAGAAATTCTTTATGTAATAGTTTGAGCAAAGATGTGAAACTTGCATCACTCCATCCATTTTTGGCTTTAAGATTGAACAGTTTGAAAACAGCATTAAGTTTTGACAATTCACAACCAGGATATAAAGCTATTTTATCTTCTTCACGTAACATACCAAAAATTTCAATATTATCAACAAAATTTTCATCCACATTGTTCACAATTTCATCTAAATCGGCATTAAATTCTGAGTTATCTACATTTCTATCATCATCTACATTCTCATCATCAAATACATTGACATCATCAATTTCATCATCCAATGATACATTTTCTTCCTCATACACAGAATCCAATACATTTGTGCTAGTACTATCCCCCCCATTCTCTCCATGGAGTGTCCACCGACTATAATCCGGTTGAAATCCATTTATAATCAAATGAGCCTTCACTTCTTCAAAATTAGACCACTTCAACAAATTCTGACAAACACGACAAGGACAATACATTTTATCATCTTCTTTCATTTTCAAATTCTCTTTAGCACAAACCATAAATTCTTCAAGTCCTCTAAAAAATGTAGACGAGTATCGATTACTTGAGTACATCCACGTCCGATCCATCTGAACAATAAAATTTATGCAAATTATTAGGGTTTCGGACCAATTTGTCATATTAGGTTTTCGGACCGGTCACCATCCTAGCCCGCTCTTTGGATACTCTGTCTCATTAGCGAGCGTACGTTAGATGCAATGTGCTATCTGAGAAAAATTCGGCAGCATTTCCCCTTATGTTCCCTGAATACGCCAACACACGATTGCTCGTGCGTACGTATCCGTGGGAACACAAGAGAAATGCCGCCGAATTTTTCTCAGACAACACATTGCATCTAACGTATAACTCGCTGTCCTAAATGAGACAGATCGTATCCAAAGAGCAGTACTCCCGACCGGGAGTACTATCCGAGATTAATCCCTAATGGATTAATCTCGGACGGGCAATGACCTAAATTCAGTTGAGTTCCGGTATTTGGTTCCTATATGACAATACGAAATTCATGCCTATATATATATATATGCAAATTATTAACGAAATGCAAATAATTTAAAAAAAGAGAAGTTCATGAAAATATACTTTCAATTGTGTGCCTTCCGATCCGTTGAATCGTGCGACTTATCCGGCCGATGTAAGATCTTCTCCTATTCAATGATATCTTGAAATATATAAAAAAACAAAAATAACCATTAAATTAATGAAAAAATCGAAATAAATAAGAAAAAAATGTAAAAAATAAATTACGGTTCAAATTTAATTTTTTTTACCTTAAATCTGCTCTCCTTCTTATTCTCTTTCTAATTATTATTTTTTTAGAATTTTTAGAAATTTTTGGCTATTTTTTTGGAGTGAAGCCACCACCACAAATTCGCAATAAATGAGAAGATCAGAAAAGAGTAAAGTGATGCGGCGCTCTAGCTGTGAGTTTGTTGGGATGGGGAGAAGACCTAAATACAGAACAAACTATTCTGTAACGGTTATTAAAAAATAACCGTTACAGAATCATAAAAATATAAAAAAAAAGCCGTTACAGAATCATAAAAACATTAATAAAATTCGTGCTAAAATATGTAACGGTTATTAGAAAATAACCGTTACAGAATCATTAAAAAAATAAAAAAAACGTTAACCTACTGTAACGGTTATTTGCTAATAACCGTTACAGAAGATGGTTGATATTAATATATTTTCTTTTTTCTTTTCTGTAACGGTTGATAGATAATAACCGTTACAGAATATAAGAAATCTGTAACGGTTCTAATCCAACAACCGTTACAGAAGGTTGATGCATTTTTTTCCCTGACCATGACGGAAATGTTATTACGGTTGTTTAATAATAACCGTTACAGATTTGTGGCGCCAATTTTCCCGCCTAATGCCTCACTATTCTGTAACGGTTATTTCAAAAACCGTTACAGAAGTGTCGTTACAGAAGGTCCTTTTTCCCGTAGTGATATATAGACTTGAAATTAAGAATTCTGAGGGACCAAACTTATGATTTTTAGTTTACAATGTATAGTATTGTATATGTGTATGTTATTAATTGCTGCTGTGTTATTATTATTATGCACTACTATTATTTCAGATAATGAAGGTCGGTTCTCGCGTTCATCTAATTTCAAATTTTATGATACCTATTAGCTATATTCAGCTGATAAATCGACCGTGGCGTTCATCTAATTTAAAATTTTATCATAACAAAATATGCTCAGAAAAAAAGAAGGAGATTTATTACCAAATTAACTTGAAAGATTTGAATAAGTAGCTAAGCTGAGGATTTAGAACAAATGGACTTTTTCAGTCCCTATAAAATGGAGAGAAAACTAAATGTGGCCCCTAATTAACGTCCTTGGCAATGAGAGCATAGGTGGTCACACTATAGGAAATTTGCATGTGGAGGCTATGCTATGCATGACATGACAGCAATTTCAATTAGGACAGTAGAACTTGAAGGTAAAAAGCGCTAAAAGAGACTTTATATGATGTGTCAAAAGTAGTCAAAAAGGAAAGAAAAAAAATGGAATTAAGAATCACATGATGCTTCGTTATCTTCTTCTTTTCTTGGATGGATTTGTTAGTCTAAGTGGAACATCCATCTTTGTGGAAATTATAACTAACAGTTGAGTTAAACAAAATTTCCAATGGTCCTTAGTTTTGACACACTATATATATAGTAATCTATGTTATAGTTTATCTAAGTGGAATCAATGTATTAAAATTTAATCTCTCAGCCAACCCTATACTAATATGCAATCTAGTGCTTACTATATATCAAGAATCAACTCGAGAGAATGGTCACAGATCATGCTGATTTATGCATGTTAGTGGAGATGAACTTTATATATTATAATTAATTATACTGTTATTTATGTTAAACTTTTTGTGGATGTATTCAATATTTGAATATTAAATTAATGATCTAAATTCAATTTTTAACGAGTTGTCGAGAAAAATATTCAAATTGTACAAAATTTGATATGTTATTATATATCTAAAATACATTCACATTTATTCTATTGAAAGTATTTTTGAGTTGATTTAATGAAGTGGTCAAACTGTTTTATAATTTTATTTTTAAGAATTTCATCCATCCCGTAAAAGTACTCCTGAAGTTGGAAGCCACGTGTAGTCCAAATCTTTCAAGATAGAAAAATTTTCCAAAACAAATTTCAAATTTGATCTTCTATCTTCTTTTTTCCCTCAGAATATAATAAAATAATACCACATGCCAAAATTACTATCTACTTCTGCATACCTTTATGTTCTCTTAGGATGCCAGAGGCAAAAGCCAAAGCAATTAATCAAGTCAATGATTTTTCAGTTATTTATTTATAAGTAGCCAAAAAAATTATCAAGTTTTTGGAGTATCTTGTGAGAACCGACTCCAATAGTGAAAAACAGGAAGTACATTTGATACTGCTCTAGATGTCTTGAATAGTGTCAATCACAATCAAGAATAGTGCTGAGGCCTCCAAATTAAAATTATTATTATTATTATTATTATTATTATTATTATTATTATTATTATTATTATTATTATTATTATTGTTGTTGTTATTGTTATTGTTATTGTTATATAGTAAAGACAGCAACATTCTGTTAATGCTAATAATATAAGATAACTAAATTGGCACTATTATATCTAATAAAGGTCATTTATGACTAATCCCAAGGAATGCAGCATAACTGCATAAGACAAAAAATGTGTTAAATAATAGAATCCGGGGAGACAAGCACATTCCTTTCCAAATTTTTCTAAAGTAATTGTATAATGAGATATGGGTCTAATCTTAGGCTATTTTAGGCCCACAGTCGTATATTGAAAAGGATTAGCATAGAACTGGATAATGACAAATAGATCCGGTAGGCTTTGATAGAAGCAGTCTCCAACTTTGTCCTTTATGAATATTTTTTTTTGTTAGTGGCATCATGTGTCATGTGTGCCTTATATATTTTATATTTCTTGTAAGATTGGAATTATTATTTTAATTAAAACTAATTAACTACAATGGATATGTTTGAATGCATTCCTTCCTAGATAAAAATTTGCAATTTTGATTAACGCAAACGTATCATTTGAACGAATAAGATTCAATTAAAGGGATTAACTTGTAATATAACAAAAAAAAGGGTACTTCCACACAACAGCATGAGTTTAAATGGTTAACAAGTAACCGTGCGATTGGTTAGATAACATTTTTAATTGAATTCTTTTCTCTGGGTAGTCACTACCTAGCTTGTCAAAAAAAAAAAACATTTTTAATTGAAAATAACTAGAGAGCCTCTGTCCAGCGTATAAAAAAAATATTTTCAATTGAAAATATCTATTAATAATCTACAATATTCCTGATTTACATTAAAGTAGTACTACAAAAATCGGAACATCTTTTTCAATAAAAAAAGGAAAGATATGTCGGAACAACTAGTTTATACTTATACATATATACTAGTTATACTCAGTCTATGTTTATGATCTCCAAACAAAAAAAAAATTAAAAAGAGGGGGGGGGGGGTTTCTAACTGTCTTTGCTAAATAAATAGTCTCTATTCAGATCCACCGCTCGATAGCGAACATTGTAGTCTGATTAACGACACATTATTTGAGTACTACACAATTCTATGCCGCAGAAGAACCAAAAATCTTAGTATAAAGATAAGCATCAAGGAGGCATTTAACTAATACCTAAACCTAAAGATGCAAACCTACAGCTAAAATCTACAAGAGAGGGACAGAGATTATGATTAGTGATGATGAATCAATGTCCCTCGGAGCTTATTCTTTCTTTATTTTTCTTAATAATTATTACACGGCAAAGTTCATGCTTTAAAAGCTAAGTTCAAGCCATGTGTTTTTGACTAATTGATTGTGGTGTGGGGGAAGGGAACAATTGTTAATTATGCTTCCTATTCTCATCCTTTGATCGCATTGAAGGAGGCAAATGGGAAAATATTCCCTGTCCATTGCAATTTGATTTAGCGAATTGTACCGTTTGGATTGTTTAGGATTTTATGACCTTATTTTATTACGAATCAAGATTTTTTTAGACCCTCCAATTATGGCAATTTACAGTTTATTTATGTTTGAAGAAGCTTTGCAAATAGTGTCATCACTCTTACAAACAAATTAGTAAAGCATTTGAGATTAGGAAATTGATTACTGCCATATGCAGTTTTGCCATTCCTGCCATCGTTAAATATAAAGTGAACATATACAGCAAACAAAGTGAACATATAGATGATCTAAGTGAACACGTACGGACAAATAAGTTCAATGAAAATAAGTTGAATATGCATGTAAACTTCTGAACAAGTGATCACAACACTTATTTGTTTGTAAGTGTTTACTTAGATTGGGGGCGTTTGTTTGTATAGTAAGGAGTTGCATAACTTAAGGATGCCTAAGTGTTTATGTAGTGTTATGTAATAGATGTTTGGTTGTGTAGTAAGAATGACTAACTTAATGCATGCATATATTCATGTCAAAAGACTAAAATGCCCTTAAATTAGAATTAGTATTATGTATTATATGTAGTGACCTAATTATTATTAATTATTAATTATTATAAAAATTAATTATTAATGATGATAATAAATCATTTTTACTGAAATATTAATAATTTAATTTTAATTAAATATTATAAATATTATTATTTATTTTATAATAAAAATTATTGTTGATTAATTAACTTCAATTAATTATTATTCTTAAATCATTATTATTAATAATTAATATTACTTGTTAAATATTATTAATTATAATAATTAATCTTTGTTATTCATTATGATTTTTTAATAATTATTGTTACTTATTAAATATTATTATTTATTAATTTATATTAATTAATTTTTAATTATTATAAAAATTAATTATTAATGATAATAAGAAATCATTTTATTATTATGAAATATTATTAATTATTTAATAATAAATCAATATTGTTTATTAATTATTATTATTACTTGTTATATATTATTATTTATTAATTATAATAATTAATATTTATTACTAATTATGATTTTTAATAGTTATTGTTACTTATTAATTATTATTAATTATTATAGATTATTAATTATTTCTAAAGGGTATTGTTGGAAAAAAAATTAAAGGGGACCGGTGCATAACTTATGCAACCTATTTAGGTTGCATAACTTATGTACCCTTAAGGCATCTTATGTAAGAGGTGTTTGGTGACTTAAGGATACATAACTTAAATTATGCACCCTTTAAGTCACAAACAAACGCCCCCATTGTCTATATGTTCATCTTATTTGCTGTATATGTTCAGTTGTTCACTTTGTATTTAGCGATGGCTGGGATGGTATATTTGCCGATTGCACTTATAATTTCTGATTTAATTAAGACAGGTATATGTGTTGTATCCCTCGCGATAGTATGTATTAGATGTGCAAAATCTTGATCCGACTTTAAGGATCTGCCTCATTCATTTTGGGCCCAAATTTTAATTTGATTTGAGAATTTTAAAAAGTCAATCTAATGTTAACAAAATCCATGAGAATTCAGATAACCCATAAACTAAAATAAGCTGATTAGAAGAAACCAAGACTTAATATTACTTTTTTTTTTCCAAATATAATTCACTAGTAATCAAGATGACTAGCTACTAGTTTAGTGAAAAAGAACAATGCACGTTGAATAGAGGTCACATTTTGAAATCCGGTGGAAGATCCATTGTGGATATTTAATTTTGAAAATAATTAAAAGGAACCACTGCTAACCCTTCCACTCAAATAAGCACATAATATTTCTTGACAACATGATATCACATTTTTTTATGTTAACTTTAAGCAAATAACATTTCTTGACAATCCATTCAAATAATATTTCGTTTCATAGACCCATAGTTAATATCAATCAAAAGTTTCCCGATAAAATAAATATTTGCTATTCAAATAATATCATTTACAAATCTTATTGCAGATAGGGAAGGGGGAAGAAATTATGTAGAAAGACGCGGCTAGGAAACTTTGAATTTAATTCTTTTTATGAAATATCGATTTTTATACTCGTAGAAAACCATATTTTATTACCTTTTATGTAATAAAATAAAGGTTCGATAGTTTGTCTCATTTGAAATAAAATAAAGCTTTACAGCCTACAAATAATAAAAAAAAAATTCCCAAAAAACCACAAGGAACCTTTGACACAATTTTTTCTTTTTTTTTGAGAGAGTTGACACAAATATAAACCTCAGGTACGTAGATGCAGAATCTAGATCTAATTGGGTATCTGTGCTGGTGTCATACTGTCATTCCACTTTCCATCTGACTGGTACAATTAAATTGTGGAGCGTCAATTCTATTGGGGCGGCCAAACAAGTCAACTTTTTGGAGAGAAAAGAGAACAAAAAATACATCGACTTTTGAGAATTTTATTTTTGAAGTTGAAAATTTTGTGCAACCAAAATTATGACGGAACCCAAAGCACTATCTCTTTCTTAATTAATATTTTATTTATTCAAAAGCTCAATAGCTGCCAGGATTCTCTGAGAGGGTGGAAAGGCAAATATAAGACTTGAAGAAAATAATAAATTAACTAGTGATTTCTTTTTCCTAGTATTGTAAAGCTTTAATTCGTCACATCAGAAGGGAAGACTCAATTTTATTTTCCGAAAATTTTTAATCATGAATAAATAATATACATGCGGATAAGTAATTCCAGAAACTAAACGGCCTTCTAGATCTATCAAATATATTTTCTTAAATCCCCGTAAAGAAGCCAAAATGAGTTCGTCCACTGGCATGAGAAAAATAATTTTCCGTGCTAGACAATTTATCTCAATTAGCAATTTAAAATACAATAAACTGGTTAGGCTCCTGTAGCATAAGTAAAAAAAATATATAAAAATGCAATTTCAAACAATGAAAGTGAAAACACATGAGCGGTCCAAATGGCCTATATTCAACGTGGTAAGAAACCATTTTGAATTAGTTTGTGCAATGTGAGTATGTGACAACTTATTATTCTTTTCCGATTTCACTTGAATTTTCCACTAACATGGGGAAGATCTTTTGGAGATTTTGGGTTTGATACTTTAATTGGAGACCCCCACTAATAAAACAAAGAATGTAGGTAGGTGGTCAGGGGGCCCCAGTCCTCTAGAATAATTGAGGGTACTATTTTATTCGTTTTGATCCCTTCAATTTTCATCTATTTACCATCCAATGAAAATAATAAAAAAAATCACAACTTTTATTTGCTTTAAATGTACTATATATATATAGAGAGAGAGAGAGATTGGCTAAAGTATCGTTTCTCAAAATCTAAAATTCAAACTGTCGATCCAAACCATTCAAGTTGTTCTCCATATAAAAATATCTTTCAAGACCAAATTTTACATTTTTTTGAATTTTTTTGCTATATATTATACTATTTTAAAATTGAATGGTCAGAAATACTCCTTTACAACTCCTTTACAATGTTTTTTAAAATAGCATAATATATAGTAAAAAAATTCAAAAATATATAAATTTTAGTTTCATAGGAGATTTCAATATGAAGTATAATTTGAAAGCTTCGGATCGACTGTATGCATTTTAGATTGTGAGAAACGACTCCAACATACGGGCTATCTGTATGCTGGAGTATACTTTAGCCAATCTCTCTCTCTCTCTCTCTCTCTCTATATATATATATAGAGATTGGCTAAAGTATACTCCAGCATATAGATAGCCCGTATGCTGGAGTCGTTTCTCACAATCTAAAATGCATACAGTCGATCCGAAGCTTTCAAATTGTTCTCTATATTGAAATCTCCTAGGAAACTAAAATTTACATTTTTTCGAATTTTTTTACTATATATTATGCTATTTTAAAAAAACATTGTAAAGGAGTTGTAAAGGAGTATTTCTGGCCCTTCAATTTGAAAATAGCATAATATATAGCAAAAAAATTCGAAAAAATGTAAAATTTGGTCTTGAAGGATATTTTTACATGGAGAACAACTTGAACGGTTTGGATCGACTGTTTGAATTTTAGATTTTCAGAAACGACTCTAGCATACGGGTTTGATCCGTATGCTGGAGTATACTTTAGCCAATCTCTATATATATATATATATATATATATATATATATATATATATATATAGTTTTGCTATGGTGAGTTGCAACTCACCAAAGCGTCCGTGAGTCGCGCTCAAAATTTCGAAATTAAGTTCAAAACGACCGATCCAAACCGTCTAATACGATCTACCTATCAAATTCTCCATGCAGACCAAATTTTATATTTTTTCGAAATTTTTAAGTATTTATTTCAGATTTTTAAAAACTGCTCTTTTTGAACGGTTCAGAACTAATTAGATTACTGATTTTCTAAAATCTAAAATAAATACTTAAAAATTAAAAAAAAAATATAAAATTTGGTCTGCATGGAGAATTCAATAGGGAGATCGTATTAGACTGTTTGGATCGGTCATTTTGAACTTAATTCGAAATTTTGAGCGCGACTCACGGACGCTTTGGTGAGTTGCAACTCACTATAGCAAAACTCTATATATATATGTATATATATATATATATATATATATATATATATATATATATATATATAGAGAGAGAGAGAGAGAGATTGGCTAAAGTATACTCCAGCATACAGATAGCCCGTATGTTGGAGTCGTTTCTCACAATCTAAAATGCATACAGTCGATCCGAAGCTTTCAAATTATACTTCATATTGAAATCTCCTATGTATATATATATATATAGAGATAGACTAAAATGCTTTGCAAAGCATAGGAGGGTTGTGCTTTGGACTTCTGGTCCGTCAGATCGGCGTTCAGATCGGTGCTTAGATCGAATCAAACGGATACGATTTCTATCGCTGAGGTTTCGTTTCCCTTCTCTCTCCCCGTTAGTTCTCACTTTTCCCCATCTCTCCGTCTCAATATCTTTCTCTCTCCGTCCCTTATAATCCTGGCTCTTTCCTTCGAAGAGAAAATTAGGATTGGCGCAGCACAGTGAAGACTCGAGACTCGAGACTCCCATGACTCCGTCTCCTTCGCGACTACCTCTCCATCTCCGTCTTCCATCTCGCGACTTCCTTCACTGCGCCGACAACTCTCTCTCTCTCACCGCCTCCTTTTCATGTGAAACAACATTGGTTTACCCTAGTTTCGTCGATGGTCTAAATCAACATTGGGAAAGCCTCCTGTTGTTGAAGGAGATAAAAAGAAATTTGATTGTAGTATTTTCCATATACTATGGTGATATGATTGTCCTATTTAGAATTATCAATTTGATGTAATGTAGGATGGTTGTTGCTTTGATTTCGTGTACTGTAATGGATCAACTCTATCTATTTGGCTCTATTATGTTTTCTTTAATTGTGTTACTCTAATTGCTCTGATTGGGTCTGTTGCTTTGCTTCAATTGTGTTTCCTTCAATTTTATCTAATTCTGTTACAAAGTCAGCTATAACTTTCTTCTGTTGGTTGACATCCTTGGAATTATTTGTTACTTTGTACAAGGCTATTTGCTTGCTAAAACAATACTACGGAATCAATTCTGTTGTTTAAATTGGAGAAAAGATGGACATGTTATTATCACAATTTCAATTTGGAAATTGGTATTGTATGCCCATAATTGATAGGTGCCAAATTGGTATTGTGTGCCAAAGGGATTGGTACCAGAACAAGATGGATATGTAATTATCACAATTTCACATATAAGAATTGTCCAGCACAAGAGATACATCTAAACAGGACTGGTACAAGACTCAATAGAAATTCCAGTAAATGAAAAAAGCCAGTGTCAACATTATAGCAATCGGTACAAGACTCAATAGAATTTTGAAAATAATTAGTCCAGGCACCCCTTACGAGAAACCAAAAATGAAAAGACCAGTGTCATTAATAGCAAAATAATGGCCTCAGTAAGTCAGTAAGCAAACTATAATTAACATAGCACAATTAAACAACAGATTTAAATTAGCAGCGCTAGCTTAGCAATACAGTAAATGAAAAATAGCACAATCATCACTCATTTCAATTAACAACTCTAGAATTAGAGGAGACAGATCCAACCGTAAATTACAATTTTATCAGCATAAGAAAACTCAATAAAAAAAATTTAATTCTTTTCATAATAGGAGGATTTCGGTGGGACTAAATCATCGCTCACAAGGTAGGTTTGCTTGCTGATTCCATATGCTTTGACTAGTCATTCTACATTACATGAGAAATCTAAAATGATTAAATCAATCAAATAGATAAAAAATGATCAGAATTCTCTATAAAGAAGAAAGTTGTCCAAGCCAAAACCCAATCATTCTTCTCTACTTGGCCCCTGGTCTAAGGTTCAAGTAATACAAATGCATTATATATCCGCGAGTCCATTTGGACTAATAACCTAATAAATTTAGTTCAGCTACAAGATTGAGAAAAAAGATTCTGTTTGGTCCCTCAAATTAAATTGATACTATGCTTTTAGAAAATTGTGATTTTGTTTGCCAAATAATACGATTATGCAAAAATATAAGGAAAATTGTCAAAAAAAAAAAATCAATGGTAAGGTGAGAAGAGGTACCTGCCATAGTCGATTTTGACCTCGATAAAGTTACTGAGTTAACTAGGGTTTTTTTTTCAAAAGGTGGGGAGGCGAGATAGAATAAATGAGGCTGTAGAGAAGAGATAGAGTAAATGAGGCTGTAGAGAAGAGAGTCACGAAAAGGGAGGCGGAGAGAGCCATGGGAAGAAGAGGTGGAGGTGCGCCTAGGGTTTTGCCTTCGAAGAAGGGGGAAAGCTAGAGAATACGGAGGAGGAGATGAGAGGTGCTATGTTTAACAGAGAAAATAGACGGAAAAAATTATAACTAACGGAGAGAAATTGGCTCCATCAGCGCCCAGCCATGTATATCTAAACCGACAGATTTGATCTCGGCACCAATCTGAACGCGATCTGACGGACCAGAGGTCCAAAGCACAGCCCTTCTATGCTTTGCAAAGCATTTTAGCCTATCTCTCTCTCTCTCTCTCTCTATATATATATATATATATATATATATATATCACGGTACGTATTCATGCCAACTTAGTAAACTCGGTAAAGGATAAAGCTAGGGAGGAGAAGGTTTTTTTTTTGTTAGACTAACAAAAGATGTGTACAATAAGAAATAAAATAATGTCAAACAATAAAGATAGGTGGTTGAATCTTCCAGCGATATAGTTGGATATTTTTTCGAAAATTAATGGTTTAATTAAACACCATCTCATGACTTTTTTTCTGTCAAAGAGTTCGATGTTTTATCTGAAATCCACATCTAGACCATAAATTAGATCAGATCGTACAAATCGATGGTCCATAGTTGATACAAGGGTTGTTTACACCTTCTTAGTTGTAATTGTTATGATTTTTTATGGATGTTTTTATAAATAGCAGTGATATAATTTGAACAAATTTGACCAGTATTACGGGGTAATGCACGCGAGAATGATTTGCCTAGCGCTCATAACTCACAAATATAATTATTAAGAAAGAAAATAAGAAAGAAAAGATTTATTGTTACTTACTGCACATTACTCGGCGCCTAACGGGACCCAGCCACAACATGGTTTGTGCCTTAAAATTCGGATATATTATATCTGGATAAAATAAAAGCTGGTTGTCACTACTTGCTACTGTATCCTTGTTATACGTTAATATCAGATATAAAACAACTGATGTGATCTGAGGTAGTCCTCCCACATTATTTAATGGTTAAATTATTATATTTTATAACATACCAAAGAGTGCATCACATTCACATCATTCAAGGTCATGCTATTTGTGCAATCATACCAAAGCAACAAGTCCTACAACAATAATTATCTCTGTGCCATGATCATTTATTATGCAATATAGAAGCTCATTCAAAATCTGAACATGAATTATGCAATACAGAAGTATAGTTTTTACAATTATCATAATTATGAGTTATAATAACTTATACGTGTGGGAGTTGATGGATACAACATACGAGGTACGAAGTTTACTAAAATGTATCGTACGACCCAATAATAATGACAGCACATGAAACATAAACATAGGTACGATTTTTATTAATAAGTACCAGAATGCGGCCTCTCTTGCTTAAGAAAAAAGTAATATTTTTTTATTTACTGTGATCTTAGATGTCATTGAAGACTAACTTACAAAAATATTTTAAAAAAGCTTTGTTGTTACCGCACTGCATTGTTGTTACCGAAATTCAACATTTACACTTGTCCAAAAAAATATATATATTTTTTTTCTATTTTGTCAATCTGCACGTCAATACAAAAAGTAATTAAGTACAAAATTAACGAAGAAACAGAAAACGGATTCAGGGTATAGATGCTCAGGGACTTTGTGAACTCAATGCCTAAATTTATTACAAAACAAAATTAAATTCCAAATTTAAATCTCAAAAGATAAGCAGTTGAAAATGTCGAGATATTAAGAAAAAAAAATACGCCCATTATCTATAATTTTCTGTCAAAAAACAATAAAAAAAATAACAAAATCAACCGAGAATGCATGGAAAAATAATATCCTTGTTGGATAGGAAATAAAAAATAATCCATATTTGCATGGACATTTAAACCCCGTCCATCTTCTTAAACGGATAATTAAAAATAAAAGAATGAATTTCACAAGAAAAAATGACTAAAAGATATAATTTTTATTTTAATCATTTGCATTTCAAATTCAGTGAGTGAACTAAGGAGTGGACATGTATGCAAAATGCAATGCAATGAAAAGAGTATATAAATACGGATGATTGTGGGCATAGACAGAGTCACGGTGAAGACCATCTCCACGTATGCAACTCCAATTATAAACATGAACATTTCTTTTGGTATTAGAACCAGAACCCAATAGGCTCATTGCATTTTCCCTGTCTAGGCTTAGAAAGGTCCTTTTTTTTTTTTTTTTTGATATCAAACCCGTAGGCACATATGATTAAAAAGTCAAAGAATTACAAGACTCAAAAGGCAAAATTGGAAACGTAAAACCCACATAACTAAACCTATTCTGCCTTGCATACTTAGCTAACCCATCCACCAGCACAAGTCGATCCCTTGGGACATGCACACAACTAAAACCTGGATTAGTTTTAAAAAGATACATTACGTTAAGCAAATCATGAAAAACCCTCCATTCTAGCTGGTCCGCCTGCAGTAAATTGTTAATAACCTTGCTCAAGGTGATGCAATCAGTGTTGAACACACACTCAGTGATACCTTTGTTAATTACCAAAGTTGCAGCATGATGTAATGCCATAATCTCTGCATGAAGCGCAGAAGATAAGTACCCTGATTTCCATCCATACTCCTTCAAACTGCCACTCTCATCAGCTAGTAAATATGCCCATCCTGCCAAGTTGGGGTCACAAAACGAACCATCAACTTGACACATAGTTACCCCTGACCGAGCCCGATCAGGAAAGGGAACAACTAGTCGACCAGCAAGAAGCCCGGCATCAACCTGCAGTTTTTCATATGATGCTGCCAAGGATAAGAACTGTTCAGGTTTTGCTTTCTTTCCCTCATAAAGTTCCTTGCACCGTAGCTTCCAAAGGACCCACAAATGATTAGCTACTAAGCAGGTCTGGCACTCATCCAATCCACTCAATACTGCACTAAGCAAATCCGGCACATTATCAGGTAGCATATCAGTACGCATTCCCAAGGATGAGGCAAGCCATAGAGCCCTAGCCCATGGACACGTGAAGAGTGCATGCTGCAAGGTCTCGGCTGGGAATCCACACAAAGCGCATGGCCGTGCCACGTTTGCGATTCGCCTCCCTATAGTATCACCAAGGGGCAAGCTATTGTGCAAAGCTTTCCATAGGAATAGCCTTACCCGTGGCAAGATGCCCGGAGTATGCCAAATTATTTTAAGAATGTCAGGATGGAAACTGTGAGAAGTAGCTTCAGAGGCAACCAACTGATAAGCTTTGCGAAGAGTGAATTGGCCATTCCTGGCATATGAGAAGATTAGCCTATCCTCTCTTCCCGTGTTGACTATAGGCGGCCTGACAGAGATGGCAATAAACAGAGCCGTAGCAAAGCCAAATTCCTGTATTAGTTTTTCATTATCCCACTCACCTGTCTGGCTAAGTAGATCCGAGACCCTTAAAATTTTCTGCCTCCCCGAAGAGGGTTTAACCAGTCTCCAAAGATCATGCCAAGGTTGTCCAAAGACTTTGCAAGCTAGTCCGTCCCCAAACTGCCATGTGACATGGTTTTGCATATGCTGACGAGCATCAATGATTGCCCTCCAAAGAGAAGAGCATCTGTTTCTCCTAGTTGTAAACCACACACTTTCATCCTTCAAGTATTTAGCCTTTGAAAGCTGCACCCACAAAGCTGCTGAATTGGATGCTAACTTCCAAAGACATTTGAGATTAAAAGGCGTGTTAAGCATCGCTAAATCTCTGAGACCTAGACCCCCCACACATTTTGGGCCTGGTTATTTTATTCCATGCAACCATAGGCATTTTATTCTGATTCTTTGAGGACCAGAAAAAGGAGCGTATCCTTGACTGGATTGTGTTCAGTGTTTCCTTGGGGAGAGTGGCAGTTGACATGGCATGTAAGAGCATGGGTTCGATAACAGCTTTGATAAGTGTAAGCTTACCCGCTGGAGATAAGAAGGTGGCTCTCCAACCTTGAAGTTTGTTTTTGATTCTGTTGACCAAAGGTTGAAAGTGTGAGGGAGAACGGGCAGCTACAGGAGACCCAAGGTACACCTCCGTAGGGGTTGCTGAGGAGGCATTAAGAGCATTCATCACATAATTTCGCATCGGCTGAGGGGTTACTTGAGAGAACCAAACTTTTGACTTGCAATGACCAATTTGTTGCCCCGAGATAGCACAGAAATGCTCAAGGGTGAGGACTACTCTTTGCACTTCTTCAACTGATGCCTCACCGAAGATAAGGAGATCATCCGCATAAAGGAGAGTATTCAAGACCGGGCCATTTTCTTGATAACTGAACCCCTTTTAATTTTCCCTCAATTGTATCTTGCATGAGCATCCTTGTGAGAACATCCATGCATAAGATAAAGATATATGGAGATAATGCACATCCTTGCCTCAGCCCACACGTAGGGAGGAAAAACCCATCAGAGCTACCATCAAAAACAATAGAATATCTTGCTGAAGTGACACAAGACATGACCCATGATACAAACAGATCAGGGAACCCATACATACGCAAAACCCATCTCACGAAAGGCCATTTCATTCTGTCGAACGCTTTAGACAGGTCACATTTGTAGCAGAAAGAGTTTTTCTTGTAAGATGCTGTCGAGAATGAGTGTAAAACCTCCTGAAAGACAATCACATTGTCCGAGATGTCTCTTCCTGGTGTGAAAGCTGTTTGGTTATGCGCAACAAGGGACGGGATAAAAAGCTGCATTCGCTTTGCTAGCAACTTAGAGACCATCTTGTAAATCACATTGCAAACACTGATCGGACGGTAATCAGTTACCTCCACTGGGTTATCCTTTTTAGGAATTAGAATGAGATTAGATCTTGCTATTTCAGGAGGGAAGTAAAGCAAGTTAAAAATCTGGTGTATCTGATTTATAACTGCTGGCCCAAGTATGCCCCAATATTTTTGAAAAACACGAGCATTCATCCCATCCGGCCCAATTGAATAGATGTAAGCAGTTACCCTCCTAACATGTGGCATTTCACCAAGAAAGCCATACAAGGAATAATATGTTATGAGCACAACAATTCATTGTAAATTATTTTATGACAGTTTATTTTATAACTTTAGTAATACAATCAAATTAAAAAAATAAAAAATGTACGTAGTGTTCGTTTTCAATTTTTCATTTAAATACGTTAATGATGACCATAAAAGTACACTTTAATTTTAAATCCGACATTTGTCACATTGTATACATATACTATATATACATATCATACGTAATAAACCTTGCAAATGGTCCAGATTCAATGTATGATATATCAAAGGACATTTAAAGAAATTAAAGGTACACGAAATCCAATATAAAACCAGTACAACAATACATCTTTTTTATTTGAAAAATTCGATTCAAAAAAGTAAAATAAAAATTGGCATCTTTGTAAGAAAACGGGCTGGATTGCATTTAATCTGCTTTTCTCCACCAAGGGAAAATTAATGGACAAAATGCGGCCCAAAATATAGTCTTCCAGGTTATATTTCGGCCTTATTTTCTGTTGTTCACAAAAAGGCCTTGATGATACGCGGAACAATGTTTTTCTGGCCGAAATTAGGGGTGCATAACGTGGAAAACGACCACGAAAGTGGTTATTTTCGTTAACCGTTGCATTGATGCACGAAATTTTTGTACTTATTGCGTTGATTGTTGCACTCGTTTAACACATGTTACGTTGATCGTTTTGTTGATGGGAACGATCAAAACGGTTATAACCGTTTTTGGCTACCTAACTGTTTTGCATTTTTATTAAGATGCAAGAAAATAAACTATTCTGCATTTTGTATGAAATAGAGATAGAGAAATGACTGGTTAGGTCACGCGGGAAAGGAGGAGGAGGCACCATCATCACCTTTCGCTCTCGACGGCGATTGTACTGGGTGGTGCAGAGGCAAGAAAGATAGATGTGACTGTATTCGGCGGAGAAATGACGGAGCGACGCTGCAGAAATCTAATTTTACTCGTTTCTCCCTCGATCTCTCCGCTGATGTCCTCTGCAATCTAATAATAAAATCATGAAAAAAATTTTAGACGAAATGCGCGAAATAAACGACCACGAAATGTACCAGTTTCACTAATCGTTCCGTTCTGAGACGAAACAATATTTCTATTTGCGTTAGTTGTTCCGTTCCTTAAACGAAACTGAAACCTTATCCATTACCGTTCCGTTCCGGACGAAACGAAACGAAAGAACGGTTGAAACGGCTACCGTTTTCAGCCCTAGACCGAATGGGACCGAAAATACGTGTTTCACTGTTCTATAATTTAATGAGACCCCGTGTCATCGCAAGAGTTGCGCAGAATATAACCCCAAAATGCAATAAATAAACCAGGACTGATAACCATCATCCCCAAATTTTATCATCCCCATCATCCTCCCACTAATTAGATTAATTGCATTCCGAAAAAAGAAAGAAGGGGTGAGGATGAGAGAATGATAACGCGTTTTTTCTTTTTTGGATAAGGGGATGAGGGAGGGCGGGATGAGCGAAATAGATTTGAGAAATCAGCGTCTTACAGAATATAAAAGTTCTACTTAATACATAACAGTGACATAGGGAGGGTAGCAGTGACATAGGGGAGGGAACGAACACAGAATATAAAAGTTCTACTTAATACATAACAATTTTACTTAATACATAACAGTTCTACTTAATATATGTAAAAGTTCTACTTATATATATAAATGTTCTACTTATATACATAACAGTTCTACTTAATATATATAAAAGTTCTACTTATATGCATAACAGTTCTACTTAAAATATATAAAGGTTCTAGTTATTTACATAACAGTTCTACTTAATATATATAAAGGTTCTAGTTATGTACATAACATTAATATTGAATTTGGTCTTTCTCTATAACATTTTTTTTGCTTGACGTTGTATAATAGAATATAGATTACCATTATTGCGATAACTATAATGGAATAATAACTTGCCTAGCTTATACGATAAAATAATAACTTGCTTGTCTTATAACCGTGTAACTTGCTTGGATTATTGGAGAAAACTAATAATTTTTTTTAATGGGTTGACTCATGTCAGTGATGCGGTCTCTGGACTATCCTTTCTAATACCCTCTGTATCATTCTAGTTCCAGCACTTTCTAGCTACTGTCACGCGACTTCACGTGAGAGAGACTTATTTCTGTCTCTCCCCATCTCTCATCCATATCAAATTCAGAAATTAATCGAATCTCTTTTTGTCTCTCCTCCGATCCAGCTGCCGCCACATGATCTCTTCCTCCACCATTAATTTCTTCTCCGCCTCCGCTGCTTCTCCACCTCCAATCGATGTTAACAAGTTTCCGATGAACTACAATCTTACGACCTTCGACCCCTCCGCGCCTTCCACTCCTTCTTTCGATCGTGTGTGGTGCCTCGTCGATGGGGTCGACTCCGACGAGGAGCTCGGAGGCTAGAACAAAAGCTGATCAAGAATTTATTCCTGCCAACGGTGATGATGTGGCAGCACAAGTCAATGACTCAGTTTTGCAATCAAACAAAGATGGAAGGGGAAAATCCAGATCTAGCAAGGCGAAGGCAGAATTTGTTGCGGCTGGGAGCAAACAAGATCCAATAAGGGATTGTTTAATTTTAGTAAATGATCGGATTGTTGTAATAAGGGATCGTGTTATAAATTTTATCAGATATAATAAGTGATCATCTTACAAGCATAAATGATCAGTTTATCACAACAAAGGATAATCTTATAAGTGCATATATTGAATACGATAAGTGATCATCTTATAAATATAAATGATCGGATTGTTATAATAAGGAATCGTCTTAATATAAATGTATTGAATGTAGATGGTAGAAACGAGAATCAAGGGACAGAGCAGAGGGGAGAAGGGAAAACAAGTCAGGTATTAAACATGAGAGATAAGAGGTGAAGAAAGAAAGCGTAGAGAGATGAGACGAAAGAAGGAGAGAGAGAGGGAAGGGAGCGATCAGAGGGAAGAGGAGCGTAGCAGAGCGTCAAAAATGAAAAGAATGCTTCCAGCGCCCTTTCCATTTTTAGTTGGGATAGTACATGATGATAAATGAGGAGATTGCACTTATAATACTCGTTTTTTAAATATGTCACAACAAAACTCGCTATTTTAAGAAAACCCTCGACACATTTGCGAAAATTACGAGAGACCATATATCATAATTCATAATACAAAGTTGTAATGTGCCTGAGTTTAATTTATACATTACAAAACCAAGTATGTGACAGGCAATGTGCAAAGACACTAATTAATGAGTATAATGCAAAGCAAATATCACATGTATGTTGTATATGTGCTAACTTTATTCTATAAGGATAGTAAGTTTATTATGGTCCAAGATTACCAATGTTTTGTGGTTTGTAACGAATGCCTCTAAGGTAGGACGGGGTTTAGGATTTCACACTTGTATTGTTTCTCATTTACTTATAGGATTAGATCTTTATAATTTCAGTGGGAGGGTTAGAATATATTAAATTCACTTCATGGACATGACGGTGGAGCTAATATTGCAAGCAGGGTCATACAAATCCACAATAATGTTTATGGAAATGAGATGCTTATTATATGATTGTTTGAATGCTATGAAATGCCATAGTATAGATATGGATATATGCTTATGATGTGATTTCAAGGATTTTAATATTTATAACCAAATGCACACAATTAGGGTTGCAAACATACGACTTTCGCTGAGTATTCGAGGTCGATCCACGAGAACGGACTATTCGATTATCTAATCTAAATCTAATCAGTATTATAAATAAAAATTCGTGGGAGTCCGCATGCAAAATTTTTTAGAGACCTCGACACGACATCTTAAGCCCCGTCCAATTCTTCTGCTTTAAGCGATTTATATTCATTTTATATTTAGAATAAGTCTGTAACCTATTATGTGCCGAATCATAATGATCAAGATAGCTGTGCAAGTGATCCGTTACATTGTGACTATATTCTTTTTATTGGTATCTAGCCCTCCGCCTCTTCCTTTTCTCCTCCAAATTCCTTTTGGACTTCTGGCTTTTTCTCCTCCTCCAAATCCTGAGGACACATAACCTAGATCCACCTTTTTTCGTCTCTCCTTCGCCGACTTCCCCCCGTCCGCCTCCACCTCGCACTCGCTTAGCATCCTCTTCTCCTTCGAGTTTCTCACCACAGGTCACATCCACAGCGGTACCATAGGCCGCTTCCGCCGCAACAATGACCGTGCCCCCTTCATCGAATTTCAACCGCGAGATAGCCCCTGCAAAATCTCTGTCTTCATTGCCTCTGATCCTTCTCTTAGATTTGGTTTGGAAGGGGTGAAAAATGGAGATATGTAGCCTGTTTAGAGAGAGAAAGAAAGGGAAGAAGAAGACAACACTCTCGCCCATGCTCCTAACCTCTGAGATAAACAAGGAAACAATCATGCCAGATTCTCTGTCCGTTCTTTCAATCACCGATGATAATTTACTCGAAATAAGGGCTTGGATTTTCTATAAGCATACGGAGCGCGTTATTAGTTTGCTTTTATTTATTTTATGTTAGAAAAGGATTAAAGGCCACAGTTGTATGCTTTCCTTTAGCAACTGCAATTTGTTTCCCCCCTAACAATTTTAGAAAAGGATTAAAGGATGTTGTTTCCCCTCCGCCCCCCAGCCAATTCGTTTGGTGTTTCATGTAATGTGTTAGTTTCAGGATCACATTTTTAGGACCAAAAGTTTCCAATGAGGGCACCAAACTGCCCTGAGATTCTTAGTGACCCAAAAAAAAATGGAGAATTTTTGGCATTTCAAATGAAAGTTTCTGGATTATACTGTCAATGGAACATGCAATATTTTCTGCGAGAGATTAATTTTTTCCACCCTTTTCTCTTCATGCTTATTATAAAATACACCAAAATGGCTTCCTCGATACAATATCTACTGTTAATTAGGACAAAATTTTGGGGATGCTTTATGATTATTTCTCACATCATATCATTTAGGCATATTTTCTCTTGAATTCAGGTAGTTATTTGGTATATAATACATGCTTAGGTGATTTCTATTTGAGGTCAGCACCAACACCTCTTCTCCATTCGTATCATGTTGAATGAGCGACCAAGAGCTCCAGTCCAAATCTGATTCTCCATTGCAGCCACCCCATATTTTTTATTTTTATTGATCAAAGGTACTGATGCATCTACCAATATCTTTTATTCGGAAACCTGATTCTTAAAATCATTTTGGGTCAGAATGTGTTAATTGATTGTAGTATTTAACAATTTCATATTTGAAACATTTGCCTTCTGATGTCAGGAATGAAATGAGCAACAAAATTGATTAATACATTTTGATTTCAAGTTATATTATATTTATCATTTGCTGTTTTTGTACCTGTGAGTGTTTTTGTATGGTATATATTTATATATATGATATATGGGAACATAATTTAATTTTTCTTATCCTTTAGTTAAATTCCAAATTTTCTAATTAAACAGCCGCTCAATTACGAGGTGATATAATTTATAATTTTTTGCATCATGATGGAAAGGTGCTGAGATTATTATGATTTACAAAGATATTGAATTATTAATTTATTTATCTAATATAAAGGACCTATTTATAGAATGAATGAATGTAATACAATTTGTATAATAATGTCGATTAATTATAAAAGGAACATGATCATTATCAGTGGTGTTTAAATTTTGTCATTAATTGATAATTAAACATCTGGTCAATTAAGAGGTAATTTTGAAAATTTGTGCAGCATAAAGGAAAAATTTCAGGACCTAATATATCTGGGCATTATCAGGGCAGAGAGAAAAGCAAAAATCATCCTTATAAATTTATATATATATATATTGTACTTCCCTATAAATTTTAAGTGGAACCATGTGAGTTCTGAATAGATTATTATTCTATTAAGATCACAATATTTTAGAATCAATGGTTGATTGAATTGGCTGCAAAGTCTGATATTTTTCTTATTATGTTTTATGAGTAATTTTACAAGGTTGTTGCACCAATTGTCTTATGTTCTGCAAACTAAATTTTATTTGTTTGAGTAACAAGTGCCGCTTAAACTAACAGTAATATAAGCTAAGTTTTGTAATAGCTGAGGCTGTGGCTCTCACAACTGAATTTGATGGTTGGAAAGAACTAATGGAGGGGTTATTGGAACAGTAGTCGTGCCGAAGGAGGCAAAATTAGTGTTGATTGATGCCTCTTAGGATAAAAATAAAGGCAGTGGACTGGGACTACTGAGTTATAATGGTGTGGGAAGGTTGAAAGCAATACTGGCACAAAAATTTCAGGCTGAATCTCCTTTCTATGCTGAAGCCATAGCCTTACTTGAGGCGATTAAGTACACAGCTCAAACCTTAAATAGTCACACATCATTTTTCTGATTTTACAAGTTTGGTCAATGCAATAACATGCAGAGAAATTGACAATTTACCTTCTTGGCATGCAATACAACATGTGGAACAAGTTATAGCAATGATGAAAGAACTTCCTCGATGGTGAAAGTGAAGCCCTCACTGATGCACATGTGTTGACGAACAATGCATGGAGAAGAGGTCTGACATGACATGGATACCCAACTGCCCAGTAGCTTGCAAGAATTCAAGTTAAAGACAAACTTGGATATCTACATTTTTAAGATAGCGGACACTGGTAAATTGATGAATAATGAAGAAGAGCCAGCAGTAGGAAAGTGTTTTATGCCCAGTTATGGATAGAAGGGGAGAAGATTTGTACATGGACATATTTAAGATTTGTACATGCTTCAAATCGTGTTTTATGCCCAGTTATGGATATCTTTTGTCCCAAATAATGCTTTCTTTTTTACTCATATATAAAGTTGGTACTACAGTTAATCATACGGACAAACTGACATCAATACCTTATTTTGTGTATAGTTGTTGCAGTTTATTGTAAATTTGTTCGACATTTTTTTTATGTAATATTAATATATGACATCAATTTTCAGTTATTAATTTTTTATCATATGCATTAATCGTATTTCACTCACATATTGAAAAAAAAAACAAAATTTTTCTTCTTTTTTATCATAAAAAATTACAATTTGTTATCTAATAAAAACAAAAATAAAAAATACATTACACATTAAAAAAAATGTATATAATTTTGATCATTATTCAGAAATTCATCTATAACCTAACTTTTATAACCAGTTAACCACTTAACTAGATAGGAAAACAACACAACAAATGGCTAAAAAAATAATATATCAATTTTATACTAACTGTACTGTAGGCAAAAAAAAAAAAAAAGACCCAGTAAAAGTTTCTGAGAAATTCATATAGACCACTCCACATGACCACATAGCCCCCCAAAAAAAGCCAAGTATAACTTATTATGCCGTGATTTTTTTTTTGAGGGTTAAATAAAAAATAGTTTTATATAACTTTTTACCTTATATATCAAGTTTATTTTTTTATTACAACTATATTACATAGATGTCTTAAAATGAAACAAAAATAAAATTATTACAATAGTACAGTTCAGCGCGCAATAGATGAGAGGAAAGACATAGGTCGCGCAACGTGCGACAACCATCCCTAGTTCTTTAATTAAGCCGGATACAATAGGCAAGAATATTCAAATTGAGAATTATTTCTAATACAAAATTAAACTAAATTAACACTTGATTGATGGTCAATTGCATTACATTTTATACGACAAATTAAATCGTACAAATATTATTTATAATTTTATTTTTTTCTTTTAAAATTTAATACGAGTTGCATACATTTATTATCAAAATGTAATTTAGTGAGACGTTCTGTCATGGATCAATTTTCAGTCCGGTTTGAACCTAATAGATCGCAGCTATTTATATAATTAAAAAATACTTAATTTTTCAGTCCGTATATAAAATATTTACACGTTAGAATTTTCCTATTTTAATTAATTATTCTTAAAAAATTCATGTGTCCTCGGAGATAAAAATTTCTTACTTGATGGTTTAGAGTCTAGAGTCTAGACAAATGGCACTAATACAATTTTGATTAAACCAAGGATCGAGTAAACTTGGAAGAAACAAAAGATAAAAGCGAAAACATTAAAACACCATTTCCTTCTGAAAAAAATTGAAATGTGGAACCAAATTCCAATGCTACTTGTTTGTACGGTCATAGACAGAGAACGGAAAGGCAAAAGGGGAAAAGTTAAGTTTGTTTAGGAAAGACATGTCATGGTCTCATGGATCTTTAAAAATATTTTAAAGTTACGCACACGCAGTTATTTTATCTTGGAAGATGATTCTGCGTTCTGACCCTCAGAATTATGAATTACTAAGTTTGTTACTATATTATTTTGTTAGGAATTTTAGAAGACCAAAGTTCTTCAATTTTAAGTGCGTTTGATAGAAACTTATAAAATCGAATTACTATTATAGTTTTTATTAACTTTTGTTCATAGTGTCACATGGAGATATAATTCGGAAAGATATAAATTGTTCCAAGAGTCACAATTGGATTACTGTCGGAATATAATTCGGAATAAAGTGGTGAATAAGACCCAAAGTAGAGAACAAAATTCTTTTTTAGAGTTGAGTTTTAAAGATAATTATTAAAATAATCCGAATTGTACTTTTTAATCCATGCCATATCAACATATAGATCTTAGTTGACAACTAAAGTTTAAATTAAGAGGCACTTTATCCATCGCAGGTTTGAAACTATCAACCTCCTATAATAAGATAAATCTACCATGGATCTAATCTACTATTAATTTGAGTATATTTCTAGGGCAGCAATGTTATTTCAGGTTTCATAGGGATGTAAATGATGTTCTGATGTTTTATTGGGTATACACTCGATGATCCGCGCGCTTGGAAAAGAGTTATATATGCAGAATATCTAATTGACTACTTTAAAGGTTAGTTGACTGAAATGAGTGATAGCCTGATAGGATTTCAGAAGGAAAAGATGAACTAGAAAATATACTCTGTAAATTCCAACAAACAGCATGGCATGTCCATAAAGAGGACGGCAGCCGTAGCTGCCATCATATCACTCACACGTTCATTCTCAAATTGGAAATATCAAATTTCACATCAATATGTATATTTGTGCTTAAATCTTGTTTATTAGTGTTTAACAATGAGCTCCCTTAATGTAGACAGCATGTGACAATCATTTGATTCAAAGACACTATAGGTTGGCAATGTTAATTTAGCTTCTAATTGATTTGATTTTGTACCTAACAAGAAAGCCAAACAAGCAAAGAAATGCATGGTTGTAGTAGGATCTTTAATGTTTTACAATTTTTTCTAACTGCAATTCATATTTTTTAAAATTTAAGTCCGAAATATTTTACCAAAAAAATTTGTCCCAAATTGAAGGGGCTAAACACTTTTCATTTTCAATAAAGAGGGTCCATGGATCTCTAGCACATAATATAAAGAGATAGGCCGATACGCTAAAAATGGTTGGATTCCATTTGATTCAAATTATTATTTCTTTTTTTTTTATTTTTTTTCCAAAGACAGCAGGAAATGCGGGTTGCTTGGTTGTTACAATTGGTTCTCATAAAAGGTCATATTGGTAATGAATGTCTATGATGAGATATTGTCCATAAGTACAATTTTATATATATACCAAACATTCAATGGGTGATAATGATTCATACATGGTGACCCCGCCTTAAAAGTATGGGTCCATCGAATGAAGTTGCCATTCCAATGGTGGAACTTGAATGGACACATATGGCGTCGACAACTTGAAACATCAACATTTAACCACCAATGTTTTAATTTAAAATTAGAAATAAGAAAAGCAACAAAAAGATTTTTAGCATATAATGTATGAAATTTTGATTTTTTTAATGTTTATGTTATTGCTAATCGCTAAAGTAATAAAAGAGGTTATTGACGCTTCGGCCCGTACTAAGCTATGTCGGTAAAAATAAGCACCTTAATTAAAGTAATTTCATATTTAATCTTTTTTATTAAGATTAATTTCAGTTTTTGTCCTTAAATCTTGAAATAATTGTTGTATCACTGATCAATTACGCACTTTTCCACGCAAATTTCATAAATTAAATTTGTATGTGAACTATCGTTGATATTATCATCTATACTTCAGGCTCCGTTTGGATTGCTTAGGAATAAGAGGAATAACCTATTCCTAGGCGGAAAGTATTGGAAAGTGTGTAACTTTGCGAAGAGTTTGGATAGTTTATAATAAATTTACGTCTAGAAAGAAGCTATTCCTTCTATTCCCATACGATCCAAACGGGGCCTGAAAGAACAGTTCATGTTTGCTTTAGAAAGCACACTGACCATATGTACATATAGAATGTGATTACTTGAGTTGAGAATTTGGCCATAATTATTATAGAAAATAAAAATTAAGATCCAAATATTGCACGGCTTATTATTCAAATGTTTGTTCGTAAAATTTGCTTCTTTTTTTTTTGAGGGTCTATGCACAAAGACTTTGACTGACATAAAGACATTCTATATTAGATTAAAGGAGTTCACTTTAACTTCCAATCTAAAACACTATCTCCGGAGTCAAATTTGAAGTATTTGACTGAAAAATTGAAGTTGGATAACTGTTATACCTTCTTTCCATATGATCAATATTTAAATTTAGAAGGTTCAAATGACAAATGTGCTAAGAAAGCCTTTTCTTTTTCCTCTCATTACCAGTATATTAGTTTTTCATTGTCTTGTTCGAGACATGAAGACATTTCAAGTCCTCACACAACAGCACACAAAAACAAACAAACACACACAACCAATCAACCACTGAAAGAACCAGAAGATACTAAAACACCGGCCGGAATTAGAAGAGCAGTGCTTCAGGACTAATATCAATTGAGTTTAACTTTAACATCTCAAGTTCATCCAAGAGATGGATGAGTCCTGGCGCAGGAGGCAGCCGATAATCCAGCCTCACCAGGCTACTGACAGCCTTGGCCCAGATGACTTTCGTGACGTGTTCGGTGGGCCACCACGCTCTGTCCTTCTTCGCCACTTCTCCCCTTCTACCCAAGATGCTGATAACAGGTTTCGAATCACGACAAAAGAGGACAATTCACCTTACAACACAGTTTTTTGTCGGCCAGACTTTGTTGCGACAATCCACTGTGGTCGCAACGGGTTTCATGTCACTAAAAGGGAGGTAAAAACGGCTAACAATAAATCTTCTTATCAGCCCAGTCTTGTAACATCAACATGTTATAGTGATAACAGACCTCAAGTCACGAAGGGAGAGGAAAAACTGCCTAGTGACAAGGTATTGCATAAGTTGGATCACGTGTCTACAATTGATTCTACAAACGACAGGCCTTGGGTCAGTAAAAGAGATGAGCACCCCTCTTTGGTACCTGCTTTTCACAAACAGGATGGCCTATCAACAGCCTGTGATGGCCACAATGGTTTTCAGGTGATGGAAAGAGGTGGTGGTTCTTGGCAATATACCAAGTCAGGTTTAAATGCGCCAAAAACATATTCTGCACATAACAGGTTTCGGGTCATGAAAAGCCAGATTGATGATGTGTTTGCTGAAGATGCTTTTGTTTATAGGCCAATCCTGGGTCAGAATGGAACGACTTCACGCAATAATAATGAATTCTGGGCACTAAGAAGAGAGGAGGGATTCTACAATGACATATTTGGTTCGAATTATGGGGATAGCGGTGCGGGTTTAAGGCAGTCGAGGTCGAGATCCATTTCAAAGTCCGAGTCTGATCAGTCAACAGCTGTCAGCTGTACCTGTGAGGATGGTTTTTTGGCAAATGCCGGATATGGTGATGAAGGGGATCAGACACTTGCTTCTTTTGCTTCAAAGCTAAGGTTTAATTAATTTTATTTAATCTCATATAATTTTGCTATATATGTTGTACGAATTTAAGTGAGAAACTTGAAAAGGTAAGATTTCTTTAATTATTTCTTATGCAAATGTCATGCTACCAAGTTAATCAGACCTTTGCTTTGTTATCCAGTAGGAAGAGGGACATCATCTTCAGAATTTGATGATATAGGGTACATTTCTAATTCGATAGTTATTAGAGGGCTTATTTTGAAATATATTGCTCTTGCCAAATGCCAAGTCACAAGTTTGCATGCATGGACCTTTTTTGTCTGGACAAAGGTGGTCTACTGAATCATGACTCATGAGACACCCAGCATATAAAGTACTACTGAGGTTATGTCAAGAGTCCTCAAGATAACCTTTTTTATATAATTAGAAAATAAAATAATTTAAGTGTGACCGTTCTAACTTTTGAAAGATAAGCTTTTAGCCTTATATTAAGCATTACGCGTATGATTATGCATAGTAAGTTTAAAATTTTATCAAGTTATATTATGTGGTCTAAAAAGTTCCAAAGTATTTGAAGGAAAAAAAAAAAGCAAGGTTAACATTCAAGTAAATCAATAGAATGAATCAACTTCTAATGTATCACTGTATAACCGGAATTACACAAACTTAGCCAAAAGGATGAATTACTGATGAAAGTGGGTCAAAGGACGTGCAGTTCTTTTTAACTAATACAGGAGTGTAGCCACTCCAGAAAGGTAAGTTGACAAATGATTAAGAAATAACCACATTTAGGGTTTTTAATATTTAATTCTGAGGTCATATGGAGTTAAAAAGGAAAAAGAAAAGCGTATGACGTTTAACTCTTTCAACTAGGAAATTAATTACTATCATAGGATAATGTTGTTAAGGCTTTCTCTATGCTGTTTGAAACTGGATGACGAACTTAAATTAAAAGATGATTTTCGTTTGTACTATTATTGCTGAGATAACATCAAAATCAAGTCTTAAATGGGAACAAGAAAGCAAAGTTAGGAGCAAACCCCAGCTTTTCCAAAGTCATGATAAATGTGTTCGTAGACAAATTAAGTTCTTTGACTGGTCCTTTTATGGTATATATATATGAAATTGCTTTTGTTAAGCCAGGTAATAGATGGTCTTCAAGTCTTCAATACTTTATACTAACCCAGCTAGCAATACTTTGAAGCAGTGCAATAACATGGTAGGTTAAATTGTTCTAAAAAGTTCCCCTTAAATTATTCTGTGACAGATAGTCGAACAATACAAAAGCTACTTTAATTACACTTGTACACTCATTAATTATAAATGAAAAATGAAAAATGAAAAGAACATTGCAATCGGCTCAATGCATGCATAGTGTTTCATTATTAATTTACATCGTCTTAATTTTGTGCATATTGTGTGTCTAAAGTATGCATTATTGTATGTTCAAATATGAAATTGCCTATTTTCTTACTGTTTCTTTTTTGAAGGCCTTTTCTTACTGTTTTTATATAAGTTTTTTTTTAAGAAAGATATTGTACATGTATTATTTTCATGTACTATGTACTATTAGTACGGTTAATTGCTTACTTTCATCTCATACAACAGACCAATTATGATTCCATCAAAGCGCTACGACTCCTCGCCACCTTCAACCATCTCAGAGAGAGACAGCCAGAACAGTTTCCGATATGCAGGTGTTGCATGTCCCTCTTCCCCTCAAACACATTTCAGGGACAGTTCCAATTCTGGTAACTCAAATCATGCTAATACCACAAATAAAAGCCGGTGCACAGCCACTAGCTTCTGCTGTTTCACACCACCAGAGACTCTCAGCTTGGAGCCAAGCTTTCGGCTGAGCTTCAAAAAACCACCTTCTTCTGAGGATAACTCACCATCATCGAATATATCATTGCCAGTGCCATGCAAGGCCAAAGAAGTTGAGAAGGTTGTTTTTGAGATAAGTGATAGCATGAAAATTGAAGAAGAACAGAACTTTGGATCAGAGGCAAGTGTGGCTTTGGATGAAGCCATTGCATGGGCTAAAGAAAGCTTCATGAAGCAAGACATTACAATTGAGGGTAAGAGTGAGAATTTTATTAGTTTCAAGGACTGGAATGCAACAAATGGGAAAGATTGTACATATAGCAAAGAGAGGTGACTCAGGAGAGGCAGACACTGGACTTCTGTGTGAATAAGAGTGGGATGAGAATGATAAACCTATTTTGTGTGCCAATTTTGTACTCTTTTCCTTTTTAAGATTGTTATTTGATAAGCTGAAACACAAGATGGGATTGCGCCTATAATGTATACCTAAGAAAATACTTTTGCAAAATTTTTCCACATGGTGTTTTTAACACTAGCAGATAAAGCTCTCTGTTCCTGATTAGCAGGAACATAGGCTAGCTATAGCCTGTAGAATACATAAATGGACTATTTGGTAAGAGAGAAAGTCACGATCATATGTTTCTCAGTATGAAATACATGCAAAAAGCAGAAATAGCCAGAGAAACAAACACTGACAAAACAACAATTTCAAATGAAGGAATAACAGGAATATTCAAGTTCACAGGCTAAGAACAATTAAGCAACAAAATAAACATAGGAAAAAATAAATATGAAGGGCTATATCTCACAAATTTCATATTTTTATTGCATACAACCTATCAAAGAAAGGCCAAAATCCTTTCATTTCGTTTTGAAAGCACACCGTTAACAGGAGCCAAATACTTCAGCTTGAGCCTGATAAAATGCTAACAAAACTATGTCCTCAATTTTCTTCACTTCACATTGCTGAGTTGAAGTTTTTCTACTAGCTGGTTAAGAATCTACATCCTTGATTCATATGTTGTCTGCAACCCAATTAAACATACTCAGCTATTCATTTAAAAAAGAAAGGACATTATAATACATGTACAAAGTGAGTTTGTTGTTCATATAATGTAATTTTTCTTCCAAACATTCCTGCACATACAGAATGAAATAAAGAATTCAAAGGGAAAAAATAAAAGTAGACAAAATTGGACTCAAATGATACCCACATAATAGCCAAATTCAAGCTGATAATATACCACCAGTATGAGGAACTTTTAAACACTTTTTCTGAACCTCTTCGGCAACTTGTTCACAAAGGTTCTTGGCAATAAGAGATAATTCATCAGTCACTAAAGAAAAGGGATCCTCCTATGACAAGCATTAAAAGTACACTACTTAATAACATGGTGAAAAGATATCTAACATATATGCAACCGAAGCGTAGTATGTACCACTGATCTGAAGCTTTCTGCGGTGGTGAGCCTGATAACTGACATCATGCAATCTACATGAAACCTGGCGGCTATACAGAGCCTGAGCAAAAAATGGGTGGGGGGAGGGGGAATCACATAAAAAACATACGAAAAAAAACATAAATTCCTAATTTCAATTCAACTCACCCGGGCACAAGCTCATTTAGTATAACCAATTCAAATTCTCACAAATTTCCAATAAAACCTCTGGAAAATACGAACGAACAAAAGTTTGACAGCTCAACTAAGTGTAAGTGTAACTAATAACTTTTTCAAGTATGACATCCTTAGGAAATTCATTCAGAATTGCTACTCGGTCAATTTATTTATGAATCTGGACAGGTACAGCTCAAAGACAAAGTTTGACTTCATTCAAATATCTTGTAGGCATTTGCAATTAGCTCCTAATTTGGAGTAAGCATTCATTGACCCTATCTTTTCCCCTAACGATTGATGTTAAGTAACACAGAATTCAACACGATCATCCTCTTTCTCAAACTAAAGTACTAAAAAAAAATGATAAAAATTCTAGTACTTTCAGTTGAATAAATAAGTTGACTTTATTCTAATATTAACTATATATGTACTCAGAAAACTATTAATTCAGCTTGACGATAGTTTGAAGTAGAACCGCAATTTAGTTTACAATCCAAAATAAAGCATATTGTAAGAATCTTTTGAACAAAATGCACCTGTGGTCGAGTTTCCAATTGATTGATCCGATGAGAGTTTGAGAGTAGAACTTGTGTGCATAGCAGCCATGCTCGTAAAATCAAATCTCCTTAGATTCCTCGCTAGATTGCGCCTAGAGTACATACTGCACGCAGCACCTGATATGGAACTATAGAGCTTCCCTTTTAATTTTCTTTTTGTTTATTTTTTTTCGACGGACCTCCCGGTTTTGCACGGCCCATGGGCCTTCACATGCAATGCAATTAAAGAAAAGGAGTCCAATTTGAACGAACGGCGGGAATGATATTGTTCTGATCCGGGCCGTAGGATGATGGACCGCTGACATGGTTTCGAGTTTCAACCATTTCGTTCACCCGAAAAATTTTAAAAAAGTATTAAATTAATATAATATATTAAAAATAATATCAATATAATAATATTTTTTTAAATAGTATCACGAGATCGGAATCCCAGATTCCGAACGTAAGATCGGATTCCTGGATTCCGATCTTAGCTTTTTAATTTTTTTATATATTATTTATTTATTTATTTAATTTATTAATTAGTTAAATAATTAGAAAAATAGATAATATATTGTAAAAATATTGAAAAAATATGGAAAAAATAAGGAATAATTAAATTAAATTTTATATGTAATTTAGTATTTTTTTGGAAAATTAAATTTAATTTCATTTTAATTAATTTATTTAATTAAAATATAAATTTTTATAACTTATTTAATTAAATGAATTGTACCATTTAGAAAGGATTATAAATTTTCAGAATTTGCAGGGATACAAAGGCATAATCCTTTCAGAATGTTCAAAGTTTTATTAATCCTTTCTGCATTTGCAGGGATACAAAGGCATAATTTGAACATTAAAACTTTAAACATGCATAACTTTTGATAGGAAGGTCCGTTTGGCGCAAACGAGAACATTCCGGAAAGCTGGCGACGAGATCTACACATGTTACCGGGGTAAAATCCCGTAACGACCATTTTCGAAGCAAAAAAACGCTCTCTGGACCTCCAAAATCCACTTTGAAAGTTTGCAAACCTAAAAACCACTCTAAACTACTAAAAATGTTTTTAAAATCATAAATTAATCATTAAAAAGAGAAATGCAGTAAATCAAGTGAATTTAGTCTTTCTTCTCCGTCTCAGTAAAACATCAATCTCGTGTAATTCCTTTCTAACGCAATCCAGAAAGTGCTTCCTTTATAATTTTAATTTAAATTAATTAAAAATCTATACATAATTATTCATTTTTTAATTAAATAAATTAATTAAAAGGAAAATAAATTTAATTTTCCAAAAAAAAAAACTAAATTACATATAAAATTTTGTTTAATTATTCCTGATTTTTTTATATTTTTTCGATATTTTTAGAATATATTATCTATTTTTCTAATTAATTAACTAATTAATAAACTAATAAAAGGAAAAAAAATTAATTTCCCCAAAAAATACTAAATTACATATAAAATTTAGTTTAATTATTCCTGATTTTTTCCATATTTTTTCAATATTTTTACAATATATTATCTATTTTTCTAATTATTTAACTAATTAATAAATTAATTAAATAAATAAATAATAATATAAAAAATTAAAAAGCTAAGATCGGAATCTCGGATTCCGATCTTAGCTAAGGTCGGAATCCGAGATTCCGATCTTAGCTAAGGTCGGAATCCGAGATTCCAATCTTAGCTAAGATCGGAATCCTGGAATCCGATCTTGCGTTCGGAATCTGGGATTCCAATCTCGTGATACTAGTTAAAAAAATATTATTATATTGATATTATTTTTAATATATTATATTAATTTGGTATTATTTTTTAAAATTTCGGTTCATTCACGGAGGCCATGAATGAGTCAATGAGCGCAATTAGTGTTTAGATAACTTTAATTTATTTAATTCAATCATAAAAAAAAGTCTTTGTAGACTCGTCACTGGAGCCGAAGCAAGCAAAACCTCTTCTATAAAAGACTAAAACCCAAGCACAGCATAGTACGCCGCTCGACACATGCAGTGTTTCTTGAATGTTTGTATATTATTTTTCGGTCAATGGCAGAATCCTGTTCTTAGTTGAACTTACCACGTATCACTTATAACTTATTCACATCATCATTTTTCATATTACTTCAACAAAACAATTAAAAAGAGAGCAGTTACAAATTGCGTTAATGGTAGATTGCCAACTTGTCATGTAAGAATAATAGTGATTCAGGGGTAGCCGTTGGTGTGTGGTCTAGTAAATTACATGAATTTTATCGCTGACTGCTGGGGTTCAGTAAAGTATTAAGGGCTGGGTCAATTAAAGAAGAATTGTGTAGCTTACATGTCAATAAATCAAGAAAACAGTTTCAGCGAGTTTTGTTAGAAAGAGAACTAGAAACAGTTTCAATTTAGGGCTGGGTCAATTAGAGTTTTGTTAGAAAACAGTTTAAGGGAGATGAATGTAATAATCGATATCAGAATTTTAATCAAGAAATTCTCCGTTTCAATTCTCTCCTCTCTACTCTCGTTCTTCTACTTTTCCTCTCTGTATTCTCTCTCTCTCTATCTGCTATATATCTCTTCCTCTTCCAAATTCCCTCAAATTAACACAAAAATACCAAAATACTTAGCAAGATCATGACACAACTCACCATGCATCAAAGTACCTGATTACCTCTCATCCTAAAATGCGTACTGCCTAAAACGTGCGCAGCTTTATATAGAATAATGTATCTAGAAAACTATGTTACATGAAACGACTTACCAAGCAATAATAAACAAAGAAAGTAAACATATATGAGCAAAAGTGTCTCTGTGTTTGCCTTCTAGCATTAATTGTCCGGTTGCAAGTTGCAACTGTGAACTGTGACTTTGGAAGTATAAACAACAATACAACAGGTTTTTCTTCAACACATAATTAGATTTTACCATATATATGGACATTAATTTTTTTTTTAAATAGCACCCGTAGATGGAGTACCTGTTCATCACAGAGCCAATTAAGTTTTTTCAAGTCATACTACATGTTCATTATTAACATCGCTAATCACTCAAGAGGTACACTCGTAACTAACTTACAATAGTGAATCTCTCTCTCTCTCTCTCTCTCTCTAGTTTAGGTCTCTGATGAAAGCTACAGCAGCTGAGGAGCTGTTGAAAAATGACTTGCTCTGACTCTCTTTAGCTTCTAATTTCTCCTCCTCTTTTATTGTATCAAGCACAGTTTGCACCTTTCTCCTCCTCATGATTGAAGTGAATTGTGGCGGTGCAATCTCTGTTATGATTCGAGCCGCGTTTCTCGCACTGGAAGCCATTTTCTTCTACAGAGACAGAATTGCAGTGTGTGAGAGAGAAATCTTTGGTATGAATTTGTTAAATTTGAGACAGAGTAGTTTGGTTGAATAATTTTCTGTGTATCTTTACTTTACAAATGATGTACAAGCTTATTTATAAGCTGAGAAAGATAACGGTAAAATTGTACGGTAAAAAAGTTACCGTTTGGTTCCTAACGTTCTAATTCTAAAAATAGAAAAAAGTTGCAACCCTTTTTTATATAAATAAAAAAGTCGGATGGCAACCTAAACTAGCCTATGATGACATTGATCTGAGGCTAGTTAGCCCCTTAATCATCTTTATTTTCAACACTCCCCCTCAAGCTAGGATTGTAAATATCATATAATCCTAGCTTGCACGAAATATCGTCGAAAGGTTTAATGCTCAATCCTTTTGTAAAGATATCCGCCAATTGGTCTTCGCTCTTAACAAAAGGGGTTTCAATTTCTTTCGATTGGATTTTCTCTCTAATGAAGTGACAATCCACCTCAATGTGCTTGGTCCGCTCATGAAAGACGGGATTTGCCGCAATGTGTCTTGCCGCTTGATTGTCACAAAACATCTTCATTGGTACTTCGTGCTTGATATTCAAGTCGGCTAGCAATTGCTTAATCCACGTCAATTCACTTGCGGTAGATGCCATGGCGCGATATTCCGCCTCCGCGCTTGATCGTGCCACGACACTTTGCTTCTTGCTTTTCCATGTGACTAAATTTCCGCCTACAAATGTGCAAAAACCGGTAGTTGATTTTCTATCAAAGCTCCCGGCCCAATCTGCATCGGAATAGCCACATATTACATTAGAACCATTTTTCTTCATCCAAATTCCCTTTCCGGGACAACCTTTTAGATACCTTAATATTCGATTAATGGCATCTAAATGTGGTGTCCTTGGTGTATGCATAAATTTGCTTATTTGGCTTACGGCAAATGAAAGGTCCGGTCTAGTAACGGTTAGGTAAATTAATTTACCTACTAGTCTTTGAAAATGGTTAATATCATATAACGGCTCACCTTTTTCGCTATCAAGTTTTTCATTTATATCAATTGGGGTTTTGGCCGGCTTACATCCTAATTTACCGGTTTCCCTAAGCAAATCAAGCACATACTTTCTTTGGGATATAAATAACCCTTTTGAAGAGTGAGCAATTTCTATTCCAAGAAAGTATTTTAATTTGCCTAAGTCTTTGATTTCAAATTTTTGTTTTAGGTCTCTTTTCACATGGTCAATCTCAATTGGGTTGTCGCCGGTAATTATTATGTCATCCACATAAACAAGTACCGCGGTTGTACCATTGGTATTGTGTCTAACAAAGAGAGAATAATCGGCTCCACTTTTTTTAAAATTACAAGATAAAAGAAAGTGACTAAGTTTGCCATACCATGCCCGAGGAGATTGTTTCAATCCATAAATAGATTTCTTTAGCCTACAAACAAGATTAGGAATACCTTCTTTTTTGTGACCGGGGGGTATGGACATATACACTTCTTCTTCAAGTGTTCCTTGAAGAAAGGCGTTTTTAACATCCATTTGATGTAAGGCCCAATTGTTGTTTACCGCTATGGAAAAAAGTATCCGAACGGTGTTCATTTTTGCAACGGGTGCGAAAGTTTCATGGTAATCAATACCTTGGGTTTGAGTGTAACCTTTGGCAACCAATCTAGCCTTGTACCGTTCTATGGTACCATCGCTTTGGTACTTAATTTTATAAACCCATTTACAACCGACCACTTTTTTCTTTTTTGGTAGTTCACATAACACCCAAGTTTGATTTTTTTCTAAGGCATAAAGTTCTTCTTCCATTGCCTTGCACCATTTTGGATCATTTTTTGCTACTTCATAATTAGTTGGTTCTTCAATTTTTGATAAAGAATTTATGAAGGCATAATGATCATGAGAAATATTATCATAGGAAACATAATCTTGGATAGGATATTGTACCGAATATGTGATGAAGTCTTTTAACCTTGAAGATGGTTGAGTTTGTCGACTTGACCTTCTTAATGTTACATCTTCTTGATTGGTTTGATTTTCTTCATCAACTTCAATTTCCTCTTCTAATACTTCAATTTCCTCTCCGACTTGATTACCTATGTCATTATTCTCTAAAACAACTTGCCTTCTTTCTAAATTAGTAACACAAGGTAGAACAAAATCCTTTTTCAAAAGAGGATCGAAATCATCTTTTCCAACTTCCTTGTAAAAAGACTCATTTTCGAAGAAAGAAACGTCTCTAGAAATAAAAATTCTTTTTGTTTTTGGATCATAACACTTATATCCTTTTTTGAAGGTGGAGTAACCAAGAAAGATAGTTTTTATAGAGGCAAAATCTAATTTGTCAATCTTGTTTTTGTGAACAAAAGCAACACAACCAAAAACTTTTAAATGCTCAAGATTGACTTTTCTTCCATAAAGTATTTCCAAGGGACTTTTAAAATTCAAGGTGGCACTTGGCAATCTATTTATCAAATAGGTTGCGGTGAGCACGGCTTCCGACCAAAAAGTTTTGGGAACGGTATTTTGAAAAAGAAGAGTCCTAGTCATTTCAAGAAGATGACGATTTTTCCTTTCGGAAACACCGTTTTGTTGAGGAGTGTAAACACAAGTCGTTTGATGAATAAAGCCTTTTTGTTTTGCAAAATTTGAAAAATTTTGGTTAACAAATTCGGATCCATTATCCGTTCGAAGAGTCTTAACCTTTTTTCCAAATTGAGTTTCAACTAAATTGACGAAGTTTTGAAAATGAGAGAACACTTCGCTTTTATTTTTCATTAAATACATCCAAGTAGTTTTTGAAAAATCATCAATAAAAATAACATAATATTTAAAACCATCGTAAGAGTCTACCGGGGCGGGGCCCCACACATCGGAATGAACAAGTTCAAATATCTCACTACTTTTGGAGAAAGAATTACAAAAGGGAAGTTTTGCATGCTTAGCAAGTTTACAAACTTCACAACTATTACAATAATCATTTGAAAAATTGAACATCAATTTTAAGATTTTGTCGGAAGGGTGTCCCACTCGCTTGTGCCAAAGAGAACTTAAATTTCCATCCTTTTTTGTATTGAAAATACACTTGTTGCTATCCAAAATATAGAGCCCATTTTCTAAATAACCCTCACCAATCTTCTCCTTGGTGAGAAGATCCTGAAAAACAACGATTTTTTCTTTAAAAATTATTTCGCAATTCAAATCCTTAGTAAGCTTACTAATAGACAAAAGATTAACCGAGCAATTATCAACATAAAAAACATCTTGCAAGAATTTTTTGGTTAGAATACTAATAATTCCCCAACCATTAATCTTAACCTTCTCGTTGTTGGCCACGGTAAAGTATTGGTCACCGTTGATGGTATTGTAATTACTCAATAACAATTTGTTTCCGGTCATATGGTCCGTCGCACCGGAATCAAGAATCCATTTGGTGTCATTTTTTGGTGCATTTCTAGTGGTTAAACCAGTACTAAAACACCTATTTTCACAGTTCAAAAATTTAGAAACGTCTCTGGTCCCAACACCATTTAAATGTCTAATTGGGCTGGTTTGTTTTTGGGCCGAATTATAAGATTTGTAAAAACCTTGGCCTGCTCGCTGGCTTAAGAGCGTTGAGAGCATCGCCTCAAGTCGATCGAGTCGGTCTGAGTCTCCGCGACTTGGTTCGACCCCACTTGAGTTCAACGCCTTAACCCCTTCGCTCGAGTCAGACTTAGCAGAAATCAAACCCTTCTTCTCCTCTCTCGCATCTAGGTTTTTTCCGCCGTTCTTCTTCTTGGCAGCCTCAGCTTGGTTTCGATCACCACGCTTGGGTTTGAGGTGAGGATGAAGTACCCAACACCTCTCGTGGGTGTGGCCATCCTTCTGACAGTGAGTGCACCACTTGTCATTCTCCCCCTTTAGCTTGCCTCTGTCGGCGTTGAGATGGCGAGCTGAGAAGGCTTGGGCCTCTGGCTTAGGGTTCGAGTCAGTAGCGCCCATAGCAACTCTCCTCGTCGCCTCCTGCCTGATTCGAGCAGTTACTTCATCAAACAGGAGCCTTTCAGTTGAGAGAAGGATCTGTGCTCGGACTGCATCATAGCTCGAATCGAGTCCAGCTAGAAAGGTGTAGACCATATCGGTCTCGGCTCTCTCTTTGAGAATTTCCAGGTCAGTGGTTGGTGGCCTGTACACCTTGAGCTCTTCGTATTTGGCTCTGACAAGCCCAATAAATTCTGGTATTTCTCGGTTTTCTTGAGCAATTTGGGCTATGTCTCTTTTCAATTGGTATATTTGAGCATGGTTTTTTGTATTGCTGTATTGTTTTTCGATTGATTTCCACATCTCTGCGGCTGTCTCACAGTAGCAAAAGCTCTCGGCCAACTGTGGCTCGATTGAGTTTGAGATGAGGGTCATCACTTGACTGTCCCCCATGTCCCAAATTTCTGCTGCCTCTGTCCCTTCAGCGGGTTTGATTTTGGTGCCATCAGCAAACCCTAGCATCCCTTTTGCTCTAAGAGTGATCTTGGCTGCCTTGGCCCAAGGAAGGTAATTTTTGCCATTTAATGGCATGTTGGTTAATTTTTGTGAGGAATTAAAGTCGGCATACTGCCTTAAAGTTGGAGTTTGAGTAACAGTTGAATTTCGGTCTTGGTTTATTTGAGTTGAGTTGGAATTTTGCTGATCAGTGTCAGACATTTTGCTGGTTGGAATTTTTGTTGCGGAAGCTGAATTGGATCAGATACGCTCTGATACCATGTTAAATTTGAGACAGAGTAGTTTGGTTGAATAATTTTCTGTGTATCTTTACTTTACAAATGATGTACAAGCTTATTTATAAGCTGAGAAAGATAACGGTAAAATTGTACGGTAAAAAAGTTACCGTTTGGTTCCTAACGTTCTAATTCTAAAAATAGAAAAAAGTTGCAACCCTTTTTTATATAAATAAAAAAGTCGGATGGCAACCTAAACTAGCCTATGATGACATTGATCTGAGGCTAGTTAGCCCCTTAATCATCTTTATTTTCAACAGAATTAGTATAACCTCCCACCATTGTGGGAGAAGTATATATAGGGGAACTTATTTAGGTACGAGTGTGACCTGTACGACTCTTGTACAACCGTAGCCCTTTTAAAATTTATTTGAAAACATTTTACAAGTCCAGAAAACACTTCTTTGGCTAGAGAAGGACTTGTGGAAGGCTTCAACCAACAGGTCGGATCAATAAAAGGAGCTGACAGATCCAACTTTATACATAAAACTTACTAATACAGCATAATGCAAAAAAAAAAAAAAACATATTTTGTAATATAAGAGACCTTAGAAAATCAATGTTGCATGAGCCAAAATACCAGTCTTTTGATAAAAATCTCATAGACACAAAAATGTATATATAGAGGTAAGACTGTAAGTCATGAAGCTAACCATGGGCTATGGAGTTGCAAAAGTTTTATAACATTTTGATCGAGTATAAAATGAACTAAAATAATGTAATTTTTGTGGTGACACTAACTTTCATAAAATGGAACAAAATCAACCGTTTGGATTCGACATTTAAAATTTAAATTTTAAATATAAAAAAGATGAAATTGTGACAAATTGTGACACATACGAATTATGGCATTTAAATCTTCATCTTTATTTAATTAGTTGTTTAACTTTAATAGATTGAGAATTCTTTTTAAAAGCTACTTCAAATCTTCAATGGGTGCTCTTTTCTCTCTCCTTTTTCTTTTATTTTTCTTTATTTTTTTTAGTTGAGACCAAATACGTACTTAGTAAATTCATGGCAACAAACTATAAAATTAAATGCAATTTTCGGTATGTACAAGAAAATTGGAGTATTAACAATTATCAATTACATATCCATTTGTTACAACCACTAGGTAATAAACCGCAAGAATCATGTGGTCCAGAACTCGTGTAATTCATTCTCGAAGGACCATTTAAAAAATATCCTCTCGAGAAATTGTAAAGAATATATAAGATATATATTCATTTTTTATGTAAAAAAAGTTCAAACTGTCCCCTTCATACAGTAGAATAGTAATTTTGTCGTCTGAAGGGGTGAAATATGTCAATTTGAGAGGAAGCATAGTGCCAAGAAGTGAGTAACGGTCGGTGTTTCTAGGCCTTGAATGCAAGCTGTCCCTTGCCGCCCCAAAACTTTTTGAATTAATGGAGACAACGACGTGCTTCGTTTTGTGGATCGACACGTACAATTAGTAAAATCTTTTTAGATTTAATGATGCAGATGTTAATGTTGTTTTTAGACTTCTCTAAAAGTGACAATTTGGTGCTTATGGTATTAAATGACATCCTACAAACGTGTAAACACTATTGCTATATATATTTGCAACTGTTTGAATATTTAGTTTTCTCTAATTAAGCTTGTTTGCTGGGGACTAAACAAAAAAAAATTCTCTGGTCATGTTGTGCATTTATAACGAGAGATCAGACAAGTGTGTACGAATTAAGTTGCAATTCCAGCTTAGAACTGCAATTTTCCTTTTTTTCCTACATAGGGCTCAAAAGATCTTTACTCCTTTACTTTTCAGTGTGTTTTTATCGTTGACGAAAAGTGAAAACTTTAAACTTCAAATTTATAGACAATAAATCATTGGACTCAATAAGATGCAACTTTTTCAATGTAAATGTAAGAAGAAAAAAATATATTTAAGTCAATTTTGACAACCATCTTTTTGAATTTGTATGCGAAACATCCTCATACAGTTTTCACGTATCAATATTATAAATAAAGACCCGTGGGAATCTGAGTTATTTTGTTAAAATTTATCCGACACGGCAACGTTCGTTGATTTGTGCGTTCAGTATTCTTTTCAGATTTCTGCAACTTAAATCTGTGTAATTATTTATGTGGCAAGTATATCGCTTATGAAATTGATCTGATTCACCAGTGAACATTTATTTGACTGCACAAATTTTATTTTTCCATAGTTGCGTCCCCATCTAACTCCATCATCGCCCCTCCTCTTTCGCACAAATTTCTCTACTCTGTATATTCTATCTCTGCTTCCTCTTCTTCTTAGTACCCTCCCTCTAGCCCTCTCTCTGGCTGCCCCCGCCTCTTTTCCTTCCTTGGCTCCTTGCCCTTTTCCAAATCACCGCCGCACTCCTCAAGGGACTAGCACTGCTGCAGAATTCTCCATCGCCGCTTTACATCTCTCCGTTGCTCACTGCACCTCTACCCATGGCTTCGCCTCCTAAGCCTCTCTCCTTCGTTCTCCTGAAAAACAAAGGTGTGCTAGAGTTCTTCTCGGGATCCATGGAGAGATGCACGAATCCCAAGTTCCTTATGGTTTTTTTGTTTTAAAGTTTTTCTGTTCTCTTCTAGATAAGGTGTAAAACCAAGTTTTGATTGATTACTTTTTCCTCATCCAAAGCACCTCACAAAGTACTATCTCTACATCGCCTTATTGAATCCAATCTAAAGCTGTACTAATTTCCGTTGCATTTTTTTTCTCAATTTCCCCTTTATTTTCCCTTCTATTTAGTATCCTTTTTTATTTGGTTGTAAGATAGGGCAAACTTGAAATTACATAAGCATATTAGCTACATAATTATTGCCTCTATGTATTCTCTAATCTAAGATGTGAATTTTTCTCCTTTTAAGTTGAATTACGTTATAATCTACAATTTAATTCATTAAATTGATTTATAAGATAAAATTAGAACCTTGCCAATTATAGTTCGTGATCAAAATCAAATAATAGAAAGATAATTGCAAACAATCTGCTAATAATTGACCATTTGTCCCAGGTTATATGAATTATTTTCGATTTTTTGATGCACAAAATACGAGTTAAGGATATAAGTCATATAACCAAATAAGCTACTGATCAAGCCATTGAGTGAGTTCAGTATCAAAGAATTTGGGTCAATTATCAATTGTGTAAGTTTTACTTATCAATATGTTGAAATGTTGTTGTATGAATAAATAAATAAATAAATGAATGAATGAATAAAGAGAAAAAGGAAACTTCTTTACTAGCATTGTCATTAGGGATCAAATAAAAGTTACTTCAGAGTTTGATGTGCTAATTATATCATGGTTGTACGTCTAATAAAACTTCTACTTTTGTTTCTTATAACATTTTGTAGTGGCAGTTTGGAAAGAGATTGCTATTTTGGAGAATTGTTCTGGTCGATGTGTTAGTTCTCCGTGCTGACATAACATCAGGTAAAATTGGTTCAGAGACCACTGAAATTGAGCATTGTTTGAAGAAGCTTCTGAGCTAATTGATGAATCTCAGACAAACAAACCAAAGCCATTACAGTTAATTTTAATGGAATGCCATCTCATTTCCATTAGCTTATTTTGATAATCAGTTCTCATGTATTTGCAAGTAAATGGATAATATCTGGCTGTGATAAAGTTTGTTCGACTTTAAAAGAAAACATTTGGGAAAACTATCTGCTGGATCTCATTGCAAAAGAGTAGCAATTTGGTATTAAACATATCATGCTATTTTTACATAACATTGATTCTTCATATTGGATGTACCAGATAAGCACCAGTTATTATTTGTGATTTATACTGACAATGTTTCTTTTTTATGGTTTGGAATTGCACGATTTAGTCAGTTGTGCAGAAACAAGCGTTTGCATTCAACCAAAGTTCTAGGAAGTCAGTTCACTGCCAATAAAAATAGACAGAATGACAAAGGTTGAAAGACAAATGAACAAGATTAAGATAATAAATATATTGCTTTCATGCTATAAAATCAAGTTTGGTTTTCATATTGACAGAAAAGTAGTATTGCTTTTCACACTGGCATGATGCTTTTTCTATTCTCAAGTTCATGGTTTTCATACCGAAAAGAACAATCCTAATAAGTATATTTCAACTTGCATGGATCAGTTATTAAAAGTAGAATTGTTTGGTGTGGTGAATCGGTGGCAATTGCTGCTAGCAAGAGGCGCTTGGTAGCGGATATATGCCAATACGGTGTAGAGTATGTGTTAAGGGTGTGAAAAGATTTGCATTGTAATTTATTGTGCGCGTATTGTGTTTTCTTCATGTATACCATTTCCTGTACCGGGTCCTACATTGGTTTAGTTGTATAGCACTATAGCTATTTCAAGCAAGTTTCTAAACCACTTTGGAACTGATAATCAATAAAAATGATGACATCCTTATATTATTTTGAGCATCTAAATTATAGTATTTACTCTAATTGGTAGTACCAGATTTTGTGCAATAATAATAAATATATATAATTTACTGAAAAAAATGCCATTTTTAACGTGTGTTGTTACTAATTTATTTAATTTTCTTTTAATTTATCATGTGATAGAATTAATAAGTTTTGGAAAAAATATGTGTTAGCAGTTCATTCTTTTTATTAATTCACAAGATAAGATACATAAATAATCCTTTCATCTTTACCATCGATACATAATATAATCTTCATCTTTATTGACCATCTTTAATCATCTTTTTCAATTTTTTGGTCCTTTTATTTTGGAATGAAATAAAATAGAGGCAATCAGGATCGAGCGAAGCTCGATGTGACCCTCTAGTTTTTAGAATAAAAACTAGAGTATTGCGTGCATTCTAACCTATATATATGGTAATTAGGACTGTACAACGGGCGGGTTCATAATTTTTTATCAATATTTCAACCCGATCCAATTACAACGGGTTTAAAAAAAATTTTGTTAACCCAACCCAACCTGTATAAATTTTTATCTACGGGTTCTTACGAGTTTTCGGGTTAAACGGGTTATGATTTATAGAGCAAATAAATAAAAATAACTTAAAATACCGTTGTTTTGCATGACAAGTTATTCATTAGATACAGTAGTGACATATTATGCAGTATTGATCAAAGGTAAATGTTTACTGTAACATGGTTATGGAATCCAATGTTGAATTCTATAATGTAGCTTTCAGTCATTGTATCAAAATACAGACAATTTATTTCTACAAAAATTCTAGTCATAATGTTTAATTCTATATGTTTTACGTGTAATTAACATTACGATCTAAAATTCTAGTCACAGACTGAAATTCTATCCCAATATATAATTCAGTGTACAGTGAGTTTAACTTTACGAGATCAATCACCACCATTTCACAAACAACAACTTTATTTATCAATTTCCGTATTGCTAGTGCTTCCGAACAAATTCTAAATTTGAAAACACAGAAACAAATTCAGTCGTAGATACAGGGAAAAGACAAAGGCCTTGCAATTTGGGAATAGTTTAGGAATGGCGAAAGAATGGAACGGGTTGGGTATTTATCAACCCTCGAATTAAGACCCGATCTGATATAACTGGATTAGTAAAATTAAAATCCGATCCAACTCGAATAATGTTTGAACCCGGTAAAATACGGATTGGGTTGGATGGATTAGACGAGTCGAACGGGTTTTATTTTTTCATGTACAACCCTAATGGTGATGCATACTTGATATTGTAGTATATATATTTGACAATTACAAAAATGGACACTTGGTTATATTGTCTACTGATTATTGAAAATTGTATAATACATATTTATTGTTTTTAAATTCACATTTGTTATGAAATCACTCATAAAATACATAACGCACAATGGACACTTCGTTATATTCATTCATTTCTTTTGTTTCTTTTTTGGAAAAATCTGCCAAGCAATTCAGAGGGTGTTGCTTTGGAGGTGATTAGGCATGTCGATAGTGGAACGTTTTGAACGTTTTCGTTCCATTCTGTCCGAACGGAACGTTAAACGAAACACAAAATCTATTTCGTTTCTGAAAACAGAACAGAAACGGAAATGAAGGAAATGAACGGAACGTAAACAAAACACGAAAATGGACGAAAATGGGCTGAAATCAATAGAAAATAAAAGACAGAACGTTAAACGGAATAGAAATCTGTTTCATTTATCGAAATGGAATGGAAATGAAATAACATTTTCATTCCATTACTGAAACGGAACTAGAAAACGGAAATGGTAGTTTCCGCTTCCACCATTAACGTCTGACAGGTCTAGAGGTGATGATTAAATTTCTCACAGTATACTATGACTTCAGAAATAAAAAATAAAAATAAAAAATGCAAAAAGTTAGTCCAGTTCATTCCTTTGCATGTTTTCAATAATCATCAATAAGAAGGGTTATCTTTTGTTGTTAGAGGTTATACACCACAAACCGCTAAGACGTCGTACGTCCTCTACTATGACGTGCTGTGTGAACAATATTAGAAGGGATTTAAATTAAGATAATAGTATTTTCCTTGCAGAACGGTTTATTTTGATCTTATCTATCAAGAAAAGTACATTATATATATCAATATGGAGATGATAATGGTATTTCACGAAATAAGAGATAAATGTACCTCGGACTCATATTCAACGTCTGATCTTAAAAAGAATCGATTCGAATTGTTCGACGTGATTTTTATACTAAACTTTTTTTAAAAAAAAATCAGAATTATTATTTTTATTTTTTTTGTATTTTTATAATTTTTTAAAAATCGATTGATCTGATAACAACTCTATAAAAAATCGAGGCTGATAACTGCAATTAATTTTTTTAAACAATCAAGCAATCAATAGTACATTTGTTTTAAAAATTGCTAATCACTTCTATCCAGTGATTTAAATAGCGGCGCAATAGCGGTTTCGTTTTCCAAACGCTGCGATGCTATTTGAAATATGTGTATTTAGCGTTTTTGACGATGGCGGTTCGCTAGCGGTATTTATCGGTTATATAGCAGATATTAGCGGTATATAGCGGAAGTTTAGCGCAAAATTAAAGTTCTGCATATTGTGGGCTGCTTTATGAGAAGTTATAGATTTTATTTAACCCTTATAGGCTGGGCCCACTATAGATCGACCTGCCTCCCTCAATTGCCTCAACGAAAATTGGAAACAAATCCTTATTTAACCTAACCATTATCTAGAATCTAATCTTCATTTTTCTTTTTTATGTCGGCGCAACTGTCAATTCTCAAAATCGAAGAAGAAATCTCACTATCTTTCACTCACAATTACTCTCTTCTTTGTCAGGTAACCAAGATTGACTATTATGCAAGTTAGAGTATGTGTTTTGTTTAAATTTAAGGCTGTAACCAAGATTGATTATTATCTGTTTCGGTAACGTTAACCATTTAATGTTTAAACTCATGCTATAGTATAGCAATATGATATATATGGTGTTTATCTTGGATTAAAGTATATATGTATATAATGTGCATATTTTGGATTCATATTTTCAATCCGTTATGATCCGATAGCGGCCGCGAAATATCCGCTATGACATAAGCATATCCGCCATGGAACTGCTATCCGCTATTTAAATCATTGCTTCTATCCTAAAATAGAAAACGTCTCTCGTGCGCAGGGGCGGATCTACCACCAGGGCTCACGCCGTCGAGCCCTTGGAGCCCCCCTTTAGTCCCAGCTAATTTTTTCTGCCATTGGAGCACTCAAAAGTGGGGCTGAAGACTTAAACAGATGTTGTCAGACCCACCTAGATATTTTTTCTAGATCCGCCACTGGTCGTGCGTGTTTCACCCTCCTCCCCCTCTCCCCTCACCTTCCCACCCACCCATCTTCTCCCCTCACTTTCCCTCCCCTCTTCTCCCATCTTCACAAGTGCAACTCAACTTCTCCCTTGACACTTCTCTCTCTTTCCTCTCCTCCCCTCCCTACCTTTTATGCCCATCTTGTGTCTCCTACCATTATCTCCCTACTACTTCTACGTTTGACATCTTTTTGTCTAGAAGATACTCCTTTGTGATAAATAAATACTCTCTTAGCATAAAAAAATACTTCTTATGATCTAAGATAGTAAGATTCTTTCTTGAAACAGAGATATTAGATACTCCCATACATATTAAATCATCTCATTTATTTATTAGTTACTCTCTTATACATATTAGTTACTCTTTTATACTTACTAATTACTCCCAAAAATAAATTGCATATATACATTTATAAACATTATATACTCTGTTCCGTCGTATTTAAGTAGACATAAATTGATGGTCAATGGTTATCAAGAAAGAACGAAGGGTGTTGATAGTCTAGAGGGATGAAAAAAATGGTATAGTCAATAAGAAAGAACGAAGGGTCGAATCGAGGAGAGGAATATTAGAAGGAGATGGTGATGGAGAAAGAGATAGATGATAGAGAGGAGCAGAGAGAAAGAAGAGGAATACTCTAGTTTTTAGAATAAAAACTAGAGTATTGCGTGCATTCTAACCTATATATATGGTAATTAGGACTGTACAACGGGCGGTTTCATAATTTTTTATCAATATTTCAACCCGATCCAATTACAACGGGTTTAAAAAAAATTTTGTTAACCCAACCCAACCTGTATAAATTTTTATCTACGGGTTCTTACGAGTTTTCGGGTTAAACGGGTTATGATTTATAGAGCAAATAAATAAGAATAACTTAAAATACCGTTGTTTTGCATGACAAGTTATTCATTAGATACAGTAGTGACATATTATGCAGTATTGATCAAAGGTAAATGTTTACTGTAACATGGTTATGGAATCCAATGTTGAATTCTATAATGTAGCTTTCAGTCATTGTATCAAAATACAGACAATTTATTTCTACAAAAATTCTAGTCATAATGTTTAATTCTATATGTTTTACGTGTAATTAACATTACGATCTAAAATTCTAGTCACAGACTGAAATTCTATCCCAATATATAATTCAGTGTACAGTGAGTTTAACTTTACGAGATCAATCACCACCATTTCACAAACAACAACTTTATTTATCAATTTCCGTATTGCTAGTGCTTCCGAACAAATTCTAAATTTGAAAACACAGAAACAAATTCAGTCGTAGATACAGGGAAAAGACAAAGGCCTTGCAATTTGGGAATAGTTTAGGAATGGCGAAAGAATGGAACGGGTTGGGTATTTATCAACCCTCGAATTAAGACCCGATCTGATATAACTGGATTAGTAAAATTAAAATCCGATCCAACTCGAATAATGTTTGAACCCGTAAAATACGGATTGGGTTGGATGGATTAGACGAGTCGAACGGGTTTTATTTTTTCATGTACAACCCTAATGGTGATGCATACTTGATATTGTAGTATATATATTTGACAATTACAAAAATGGACACTTGGTTATATTGTCTACTGATTATTGAAAATTGTATAATACATATTTATTGTTTTTAAATTCACATTTGTTATGAAATCACTCATAAAATACATAACGCACAATGGACACTTCGTTATATTCATTCATTTCTTTTGTTTCTTTTTTGGAAAAATCTGCCAAGCAATTCAGAGGGTGTTGCTTTGGAGGTGATTAGGCATGTCGATAGTGGAACGTTTTGAACGTTTTCGTTCCATTCTGTCCGAACGGAACGTTAAACGAAACACAAAATCTATTTCGTTTCTGAAAACAGAACAGAAACGGAAATGAAGGAAATGAACGGAACGTAAACAAAACACGAAAATGGACGAAAATAGGCTGAAATCAATAGAAAATAAAAGACAGAACGTTAAACGGAATAGAAATCTGTTTCATTTGTCGAAACGGAATGGAAATGAAATAACATTTTCATTCCATTACTGAAACGGAACTAGAAAACGGAAATGGTAGTTTCTGCTTCCACCATTAACGTCTGACAGGTCTAGAGGTGATGATTAAATTTCTCACAGTATACTATGACTTCAGAAATAAAAAATAAAAATAAAAAATGCAAAAAGTTAGTCCAGTTCATTCCTTTGCATGTTTTCAATAATCATCAATAAGAAGGGTTATCTTTTGTTGTTAGAGGTTATACACCACAAACCGCTAAGACGTCGTCCTCTACTATGACGTGCTGTGTGAACAATATTAGAAGGGATTTAAATTAAGATAATAGTATTTTCCTTGCAGAACGGTTTATTTTGATCTTATCTATCAAGAAAAGTACATTATATATATCAATATGGAGATGATAATGGTATTTCACGAAATAAGAGATAAATGTACCTCGGACTCATATTCAACGTCTGATCTTAAAAAGAATCGATTCGAATTGTTCGACGTGATTTTTATACTAAACTTTTTTTAAAAAAAATCAGAATTATTATTTTTATTTTTTTTGTATTTTTATAATTTTTTAAAAATCGATTGATCTGATAACAACTCTATAAAAAATCGAGGCTGATAACTGCAATTAATTTTTTTAAACAATCAAGCAATCAATAGTACATTTGTTTTAAAAATTGCTAATCACTTCTATCCAGTGATTTAAATAGCGGCGCAATAGCGGTTTCGTTTTCCAAACGCTGCGATGCTATTTGAAATATGTGTATTTAGCGTTTTTGACGATGGCGGTTCGCTAGCGGTATTTATCGGTTATATAGCAGATATTAGCGGTATATAGCGGAAGTTTAGCGCAAAATTAAAGTTCTGCATATTGTGGGCTGCTTTATGAGAAGTTATAGATTTTATTTAACCCTTATAGGCTGGGCCCACTATAGATCGACCTGCCTCCCTCAATTGCCTCAACGAAAATTGGAAACAAATCCTTATTTAACCTAACCATTATCTAGAATCTAATCTTCATTTTTCTTTTTTATGTCGGCGCAACTGTCAATTCTCAAAATCGAAGAAGAAATCTCACTATCTTTCACTCACAATTACTCTCTTCTTTGTCAGGTAACCAAGATTGACTATTATGCAAGTTAGAGTATGTGTTTTGTTTAAATTTAAGGCTGTAACCAAGATTGATTATTATCTGTTTCGGTAACGTTAACCATTTAATGTTTAAACTCATGCTATAGTATAGCAATATGATATATATGGTGTTTATCTTGGATTAAAGTATATATGTATATAATGTGCATATTTTGGATTCATATTTTCAATCCGTTATGATCCGATAGCGGCCGCGAAATAACCGCTATCCGCTATGACATAAGCATATCCGCCATGGAACTGCTATCCGCTATTTAAATCATTGCTTCTATCCTAAAATAGAAAACGTCTCTCGTGCGCAGGGGCGGATCTACCACCAGGGCTCACGCCGTCGAGCCCTTGGAGCCCCCCTTTAGTCCCAGCTAATTTTTTCTGCCATTGGAGCACTCAAAAGTGGGGCTGAAGACTTAAACAGATGTTGTCAGACCCACCTAGATATTTTTTCTAGATCCGCCACTGGTCGTGCGTGTTTCACCCTCCTCCCCCTCTCCCCTCACCTTCCCACCCACCCATCTTCTCCCCTCACTTTCCCTCCCCTCTTCTCCCATCTTCACAAGTGCAACTCAACTTCTCCCTTGACACTTCTCTCTCTTTCCTCTCCTCCCCTCCCTACCTTTTATGCCCATCTTGTGTCTCCTACCATTATCTCCCTACTACTTCTACGTTTGACATCTTTTTGTCTAGAAGATACTCCTTTGTGATAAATAAATACTCTCTTAGCATAAAAAAATACTTCTTATGATCTAAGATAGTAAGATTCTTTCTTGAAACAGAGATATTAGATACTCCCATACATATTAAATCATCTCATTTATTTATTAGTTACTCTCTTATACATATTAGTTACTCTTTTATACTTACTAATTACTCCCAAAAATAAATTGCATATATACATTTATAAACATTATATACTCTGTTCCGTCGTATTTAAGTAGACATAAATTGATGGTCAATGGTTATCAAGAAAGAACGAAGGGTGTTGATAGTCTAGAGGGATGAAAAAAATGGTATAGTCAATAAGAAAGAACGAAGGGTCGAATCGAGGAGAGGAATATTAGAAGGAGATGGTGATGGAGAAAGAGATAGATGATAGAGAGGAGCAGAGAGAAAGAAGAGGAATACTCTAGTTTTTAGAATAAAAACTAGAGTATTGCGTGCATTCTAACCTATATATATGGTAATTAGGACTGTACAACGGGCGGTTTCATAATTTTTTATCAATATTTCAACCCGATCCAATTACAACGGGTTTAAAAAAAATTTTGTTAACCCAACCCAACCTGTATAAATTTTTATCTACGGGTTCTTACGAGTTTTCGGGTTAAACGGGTTATGATTTATAGAGCAAATAAATAAGAATAACTTAAAATACCGTTGTTTTGCATGACAAGTTATTCATTAGATACAGTAGTGACATATTATGCAGTATTGATCAAAGGTAAATGTTTACTGTAACATGGTTATGGAATCCAATGTTGAATTCTATAATGTAGCTTTCAGTCATTGTATCAAAATACAGACAATTTATTTCTACAAAAATTCTAGTCATAATGTTTAATTCTATATGTTTTACGTGTAATTAACATTACGATCTAAAATTCTAGTCACAAACTGAAATTCTATCCCAATATATAATTCAGTGTACAGTGAGTTTAACTTTACGAGATCAATCACCACCATTTCACAAACAACAACTTTATTTATCAATTTCCGTATTGCTAGTGCTTCCGAACAAATTCTAAATTTGAAAACACAGAAACAAATTCAGTCGTAGATACAGGGAAAAGACAAAGGCCTTGCAATTTGGGAATAGTTTAGGAATGGCGAAAGAATGGAACGGGTTGGGTATTTATCAACCCTCGAATTAAGACCCGATCTGATATAACTGGATTAGTAAAATTAAAATCCGATCCAACTCGAATAATGTTTGAACCCGTAAAATACGGATTGGGTTGGATGGATTAGACGAGTCGAACGGGTTTTATTTTTTCATGTACAACCCTAATGGTGATGCATACTTGATATTGTAGTATATATATTTGACAATTACAAAAATGGACACTTGGTTATATTGTCTACTGATTATTGAAAATTGTATAATACATATTTATTGTTTTTAAATTCACATTTGTTATGAAATCACTCATAAAATACATAACGCACAATGGACACTTCGTTATATTCATTCATTTCTTTTGTTTCTTTTTTGGAAAAATCTGCCAAGCAATTCAGAGGGTGTTGCTTTGGAGGTGATTAGGCATGTCGATAGTGGAACGTTTTGAACGTTTTCGTTCCATTCTGTCCGAACGGAACGTTAAACGAAACACAAAATCTATTTCGTTTCTGAAAACAGAACAGAAACGGAAATGAAGGAAATGAACGGAACGTAAACAAAACACGAAAATGGACGAAAATGGGCTGAAATCAATAGAAAATAAAAGACAGAACGTTAAACGGAATAGAAATCTGTTTCATTTGTCGAAACGGAATGGAAATGAAATAACATTTTCATTCCATTACTGAAACGGAACTAGAAAACGGAAATGGTAGTTTCTGCTTCCACCATTAACGTCTGACAGGTCTAGAGGTGATGATTAAATTTCTCACAGTATACTATGACTTCAGAAATAAAAAATAAAAATAAAAAATGCAAAAAGTTAGTCCAGTTCATTCCTTTGCATGTTTTCAATAATCATCAATAAGAAGGGTTATCTTTTGTTGTTAGAGGTTATACACCACAAACCGCTAAGACGTCGTCCTCTACTATGACGTGCTGTGTGAACAATATTAGAAGGGATTTAAATTAAGATAATAGTATTTTCCTTGCAGAACGGTTTATTTTGATCTTATCTATCAAGAAAAGTACATTATATATATCAATATGGAGATGATAATGGTATTTCACGAAATAAGAGATAAATGTACCTCGGACTCATATTCAACGTCTGATCTTAAAAAGAATCGATTCGAATTGTTCGACGTGATTTTTATACTAAACTTTTTTTTAAAAAAAATCAGAATTATTATTTTTATTTTTTTTGTATTTTTATAATTTTTTAAAAATCGATTGATCTGATAACAACTCTATAAAAAAATCGAGGCTGATAACTGCAATTAATTTTTTTAAACAATCAAGCAATCAATAGTACATTTGTTTTAAAAATTGCTAATCACTTCTATCCAGTGATTTAAATAGCGGCGCAATAGCGGTTTCGTTTTCCAAACGCTGCGATGCTATTTGAAATATGTGTATTTAGCGTTTTTGACGATGGCGGTTCGCTAGCGGTATTTATCGGTTATATAGCAGATATTAGCGGTATATAGCGGAAGTTTAGCGCAAAATTAAAGTTCTGCATATTGTGGGCTGCTTTATGAGAAGTTATAGATTTTATTTAACCCTTATAGGCTGGGCCCACTATAGATCGACCTGCCTCCCTCAATTGCCTCAACGAAAATTGGAAACAAATCCTTATTTAACCTAACCATTATCTAGAATCTAATCTTCATTTTTCTTTTTTATGTCGGCGCAACTGTCAATTCTCAAAATCGAAGAAGAAATCTCACTATCTTTCACTCACAATTACTCTCTTCTTTGTCAGGTAACCAAGATTGACTATTATGCAAGTTAGAGTATGTGTTTTGTTTAAATTTAAGGCTGTAACCAAGATTGATTATTATCTGTTTCGGTAACGTTAACCATTTAATGTTTAAACTCATGCTATAGTATAGCAATATGATATATATGGTGTTTATCTTGGATTAAAGTATATATGTATATAATGTGCATATTTTGGATTCATATTTTCAATCCGTTATGATCCGATAGCGGCCGCGAAATAACCGCTATCCGCTATGACATAAGCATATCCGCCATGGAACTGCTATCCGCTATTTAAATCATTGCTTCTATCCTAAAATAGAAAACGTCTCTCGTGCGCAGGGGCGGATCTACCACCAGGGCTCACGCCGTCGAGCCCTTGGAGCCCCCCTTTAGTCCCAGCTAATTTTTTCTGCCATTGGAGCACTCAAAAGTGGGGCTGAAGACTTAAACAGATGTTGTCAGACCCACCTAGATATTTTTTCTAGATCCGCCACTGGTCGTGCGTGTTTCACCCTCCTCCCCCTCTCCCCTCACCTTCCCACCCACCCATCTTCTCCCCTCACTTTCCCTCCCCTCTTCTCCCATCTTCACAAGTGCAACTCAACTTCTCCCTTGACACTTCTCTCTCTTTCCTCTCCTCCCCTCCCTACCTTTTATGCCCATCTTGTGTCTCCTACCATTATCTCCCTACTACTTCTACGTTTGACATCTTTTTGTCTAGAAGATACTCCTTTGTGATAAATAAATACTCTCTTAGCATAAAAAAATACTTCTTATGATCTAAGATAGTAAGATTCTTTCTTGAAACAGAGATATTAGATACTCCCATACATATTAAATCATCTCATTTATTTATTAGTTACTCTCTTATACATATTAGTTACTCTTTTATACTTACTAATTACTCCCAAAAATAAATTGCATATATACATTTATAAACATTATATACTCTGTTCCGTCGTATTTAAGTAGACATAAATTGATGGTCAATGGTTATCAAGAAAGAACGAAGGGTGTTGATAGTCTAGAGGGATGAAAAAAATGGTATAGTCAATAAGAAAGAACGAAGGGTCGAATCGAGGAGAGGAATATTAGAAGGAGATGGTGATGGAGAAAGAGATAGATGATAGAGAGGAGCAGAGAGAAAGAAGAGGAGAGGGGGCAAAGAGAAGTAAGGACGAGAGGAAGGAAGGGAGCGGAGGAAGGGTGGAAAAGCCATGGAAGGAGATGGAGTGGGATGAGGGGAAAAAAGCCGAGAGATAAGTATAGGAGGAAAGGGAACAATATGATGAAAGAGTGATAACATAGAGAAAAAGATCGGACAAAATAAAAGAGAGGGAAAAGGAGAGACAAGGTGAGAGGAGAAAGGAAAGAATGTCTCTGATTGTTTGCTTTTTGATTACTGAAAGCAATTCTAAAAAAATAATAATAAAATATAAAAAATTGTTTTAATTATATTTCAGTATAAAAGTGATTTCACATTTAATGGAAAAGTTATAAATATAAGAAGGCAACATTAAGGCTGTGTTCCACAAACTAGTTTTGGGAGGAAGGGAAGGGAGTGGAACGGAAAGATGGAAAAATTTATTCTGCCCATTTTATTTACTTGCTCCAAGAATCAACGCAACAAGAGAGAATGTAAGAGAACACATTGTAAGAAACAACAAAAATTGTGAAGAATTTACTTCAAGATTCTACCTTCCGATTTGGGAGTAAACTTTTTCCGGTCAAACATTCCATTCTTATACCTCCTTTTCCATTAACGAATGAAATCTCAAGCAGAACAAAGTTGCTCCACGTGATGTCGCGTGCTTTCTTCTCTCTTCGGCTTTTCATGAGAGGGAAATAAATTGACTAAAAAGAGAATTATTAGGTTTAAATTGATTAGAAGAAATAAATTAAAAAGTCCGGGTGCCAATCCTCTGCTTTTTTTTCTAATGGTTTAATTTTGACTTTATTTTAAAAAATATTGAATGTCTTTACCCTAAGATAATACATATACACCAAATTATCCATAAATTAAAGCTTTCCAGATTTTCAATATTATAAAATCTAAAACTAAATCAACAAAAGTTTCTACAATTAAAATTGTAGGGGAATAAAAATTGTACAAACAGTTAAATTTTGTATTCAATTCAACTGATAACATTACATCCGTCCGCCTCAAGAGAATGCCGTATGAACAAGGGTAATAGAGAAGTCATGACAAAATGCACATGATTGAAAAATACTCTCTCTCTCTCTCCCTTCTTTGGATCAGGACGTCAGAATTCTTCAACATATTCTAGTGTTCAATATCAAGAGAAATTTAGTTAATTAATTAATTAACGACTGAAAATGTGTGGATTAAGATCCTCAATGGCACGGCACACGTCCAGCCCACCATCTAACGGTCTGTATTAGTTTGAAAATTCATGCAGAGTTGTTAAAAATTCACATTTAAGTACCCCCATCTATTGATTTAAGAGGTGCAATGCAAATGACTCTAGTTGAAACTTGAAATTAGTTAGAGATAACTACGGCAAATAGCACATACATCACTATTCACTACTCAAAAGTTGAGTGCCTTAGTTTAAAATATTTTATGAGTCAAAAAATAAAAAATATATTTTTTGAGTTTGGACTTAATTAGAGATGACACGAAAGTCTCTGGCCGTCCGATTCGTCCCAACTTGTGTGGTGATGATGACGGTTCTATTCAAGTTAAAAGTAGAACTGAATTCACTGTAACTCTGTAAGGTATTTGTATTCTTTAATGTGATATTGCTTCGTGTAAATTAATGGGGTGTTAAATCCTCTAAACCGTTGATTATATTAAGAACGAATATATGCATGAGATGCTCGGGAAAATTGATTGAGGTTCTAATGTAATACTTTGCTTTTTTTTTCCCAACTCTATATAAATATGGGTCAGGTTTTTAAATTATAAAGTTTCAAATTTATTTATTATTTATTTGGAAAATTAATTTAAAATTTTCTATTTATTAAATAAGAAATTTAGTGAAAAACTGTAGAATTCCAAATGTCCTAAACAATAATCGCTAAGCCAGGCTTGAAATAGTTGAGAGGGACCGATGTTTCAACTAAGAGCAGTCAAAATGTTTTTTTAAGTCAGACTGAAGAAAATAACAATGAATGAATGTATTTGAATCGACTTTTGCTTATTACTAACTAAAATGAAAATGATGAATTAAATATTCTGCTGTAGAGTTTGGATGAAATTTAAAAGGGTAAATTACATAACGGTAAAACTATTTGGATTCTCTTGTTTAGCTAATAAAATGCATCAAACCTTACTAGCTTATGGAAGATTGATACTAAAAAATCATATATGGGTGTGTTTGACAACCGCCGGAATAAGCTTATTCAACTTTCGGAATAAGCTTTTCTCTCTCCTCTCTCCTCTCTCCTCTTATTCCGAATAAGAGCTAATACCACCATAGAGGTGGTATTAGAATAAGGGATTTGAATAAGTCTTATTCGGAATAAGGCTTATTCAAAAGATGTTTGGCAACATCCCGAATAAGCCTTATTCGGAATAAGCTTATTCATTCCGTTGCCAAACACACCTAATGTTAGTTACTAAAAATCTATACGCTATTCACATTTATCATAAGATTGACATTTTTAACAAATGATTCAGTTACTGTATCGAATAAATCAAATTTTAACAATGGTTGGCATCCCTTATTTCTCCCTAAGAGCATGAACAAGTCCAGTATTCAATCTTCCTAAACTGACAACTCAGACAAATTGCAATGCAGCTAATAATATAGAATATATTCAGATATCAGAGTCCGTGTGAAGCATTCATCAGTCTACACATGCCAGCATTCAATACAACAATAATTTCCCAAAAATAGAACTTGAGGTGAGTTGTTCCTGCAACTGACTCGTTTACATGTCTTGCAGTTACAACAACATAACAACGCCATTAGAGCAATTAAAGCCCCTTATAAATAGCCACTTTGTCTAGCTTTTAATTCAGAAAAGGGGGAAAAAAAAGGTTCTAGTAGAAAAACAAAAAGAGTTTTCTAGGTGAACTTTACTTTCAATAACAGTCGATGGCTGGTATCCAGTTTGCTCCCTTCACTTTAGAGGTGGCACGAAGTACACCTCGTTCGGTCAAAGCAGCTTTTGATGTGGTGGCGCCATGGCGTAGCATCGGTATCAGCACAGGCACAAGCACCAGCAGTAATAGCAACAACACTAACAACAAAAGAGGAAGAAGAAAAATTGGTTCTACTCTTGATCCAATCTCCGAGGAGGATGGACTAGAATCTTTGTAGAATTTTACTTAGATGTAAAGGAGTTACATTATTCCCCTTATAAAAAGTTAGTAAATTATCTTTACACAGCTTTATCATCCTTTTATTTTTTTTTCTCTGTTTTGGTGTGTGTCTATATTTGTTCCACTTTGAAAGGATAAAAGATGAACATAATATTAAAGGGACTTCCTTTCGTTCATAATTTTTAAGGAACATTTTTTTGTTTGAGAATTAAAATTAATCCATACAAAATAATTTTTCCACTGTAGAATTTCCATATTTTAAAATTACATTTTAAGTTTTCTTATAGAAATCACTTTAATTTGATCACATTTTGGATCCTAAACGGTTTTAGAAATGACTTTTAAAAAATTAAAAATAGTTTGAGAAATTGAATGTAACAAGCTGGAAACTAACGAGTATGAAAGCAAAACGGAGCAAAAAATCGAAGGCATGTGACATGATAGCAATAAGAGTTTTTTTTTTCTATTCTGTTTTTGTTCTTTGTAATGATCATGACAGCAATAAATTAAAATAGTTCCGCGCCCCTAAGTCAATAGTATAGGCACTAGTACTGCTGGGTACCGGCGTGGAGGGATATGTTTTGGGTTACTTTTCTTGGAAGGGCTCGTGCTATATTGCTCATTGTTTTCTGTATGGAACCTTGTTCTTTCAGCGTTGAAGAGGTGGCAATTGGTTCAACCTATTTGCAAAATTCTAAAAAAAAAATCGCAATTTCCGAAGCAAAGTATTACACTTTTTTTTTTCCTACTGATAATACGATGAATACATATATCCTGAGATTTAACTTGCACGGTGTCACACCCCGAACCAAGCCATAATTCGAGATGGACAGTCCCGCCACGCGTGCACACTCTACTGTACACACGTAATAATGAAATTTACATATCAAAATTTCCAGCCAGCATACAAACAAAATAATAATGCACAGCAGAAAGAAACTATTCCAGCCCGGCTTGATCTTCATGCTAAAACTCATCTGCTAAGTCTACCAAACCTGAACCTGCGCCACAAGCAATTATGTGGGCTGAGTACGTGAATACTCAGTGGTGGTACAGTGAACTAGTCTTTTAGGGTTTGGCTATTCAAAAGATTAGAACAAGTGTTTTATATAAAAGCCACATTAATAATGTCATTCAAGTGTCACTAAATGTTTAGCAATATTGGAAGTTTTCAGAAACAATTTATATTGTAAGTGATGATTGTATTCGGGTGCCATTGAGGATAACCTCTGGACCACGAAGGTCTGCCGTAATACAATCTAGTAAAATTATGTCTCGCTAAATATATGTGCCTAAGATAACTACCCGCGAGTATAACTCGCCCTGAATTCTCCGGGGGCCTCAACCATGATCAGTGGCAGAGGTCTGCATCGCACGGTACCGAGATGTTGCCAATGGAGTGCCGTTAGGTAGTACCTTTATTGACACGCCTGGAAAAAGGTACTAACTAGTCCACAATAAAGTATTACATACTAACTAACTGCTAAATATTATTTTGATTGAGAAAAACATTTATCCTTTTTAAAAGGGCTCAATTTAAAGAAATTCATAATTCTTCTCTAAAGAATAACAAAGTCTCAAAAGACATCCACACAGGTCATAAAAAGACTACCACACCTGGAAAAGTGGAGTACAGAAGTAACTACTCTGCTGGAAGGTTGGTGAAGTCCTGACCAGCTCCTGTAATCTCGTGCTCGGGATAGAAGTCGTCCACCGGTTCAGAGAAGTCTTGCGGTGCACCTAGCAAACGAAACTCACACGTTAAAATCTATGCTAACGATCTACCCAATTCTGGTTACTGTGTGCAAAACCATACTTGAATCCTAGACATTTACAAGGGAACTCGGATTCTGATTTAAGAAGAGTTGACTTGTGACTTCTGAAAAGGGATTCTGTTTTAAAATATATTATCTTAATTAACAACTTTCTAGAAATAATTTGACAAAGTTCTATCTGAAACTGGTTGTGCAGAAATGCTAACCTAAGAGATTTTTAGAAATATTTTGCTATAGTTTGTTTTATAAAATTATTGTGTAGTAAAGTTGAATTTAATAATATTGTGATTACTCTTAGAATTAATTTGCTAAACTTTGATTTATAAACAATGTGAAGATAGACGTTGTGACGAATCCTATAAGTCGTAACTACACGATAAATAGACGCGTCACATTTGTTTGGTTTTATTTTTCAGGTTTTCACACACGGGGCTTTCTTTTTTTTAAAAAAAAAAAATCTATGACAGAATAGCTGCGGATTGTAGTTCAAGGGTGTACCCGATATAGAAAAACAAGCCAGAAATCCTGTCTAGAATCTACCTCCCAGTTGCATCTACTTTTAGTATTTTTTACTAAAAATACCATAAATAATATTGTTTTCCATTTGCATAAACACATTCAAGTCAAATTTCAGAAAAAAAAGGACAATAATATCGCACTGATTGTAGTTTGGAACAAGGATTCACACGAGAAAATACAATCACCATCATCTAAAATTTAAGGCAGCTATCTAAATCTGTAGTTTACAAAGATCTCTCACCCTTGTAAACGAAAACAAAAAGCTAATATACATCTACAATGTTATTTATTCCTCATCAACCAAAATAAATTATATGAGCCGCAAATGCTAACAATAATCTGTTTTAAGTATAAGTATTTTCGAATCCTTCTCATAAATAGTCGACGAACATACTGATTCCATGTACAGTCATAGTCGCCTACCCATGAGACCATAACCTAAGCAGTACATGAGAGGGTAAAAAATTATCAATTCAGTAAACCTATGAGGAAAAGTTCAAAATAAATAGAAATATTGAAAAGTAAAAAGATGAAAAAGAGTGCATACTCTGTTCAGTGTTCTTCCACCACCCTCTAGCAATTTATTATTTACAATCTAGGTCCGCTAATCTAATCTGCCTTCTCTATTGGTCGAACTAGACAATTAACTTTAAACACCAAGCTAATTACTGCAACAAAATATGCAAACAGGTTAATTAGGACAAAAGGCGATCATTTAAAGGGGGAAAAAAGGTAATTGAGTAACTGTCATAGAAAGACTAGAGAAGAAAATAAAAATTACCTTATGTCAACTTGAGGTAAGCCTATTAATTGACATCTTCATTTGATGCAGAAAAAAGAGCTGATCTTATGTGCCAGCAACGGCTGACTTTGACTTCATATTCCGTGTATTTCTCTTAAGCAAAGGGTTTTCAATGGCATACACCATCAAGCACCCATCCTTTGTTCCTGCCAAGAAGCATTCCTCTGGAGTAACATGCAAAGATGTAATTACCTTTCCACCCCCCTCATACCGGTAAATCACATCAAGCGAATGCATGGATCGCACAATGAGTTGCCCATGGTCCCCAGCACAAACCAAGAACTCCCCACAGCAACTCAGTTCCATGCAAGTGAGTCGCCCATTCGACTCTGATGAAGCTACATGTTTCCCATTTATCGAATACATATGTAAGGAAAGGTCGTTTTCAGAATAGAAAACTATTCTCCCATGTTGGGAAACGACCAGCTTTGACAAAGAGCTCCCAGTTGGGTGGCGAATGGACCGGACATAGATCCCTTCTCGCAAGGTGTGGAAGATGCATGTCCCATCCTTGGATCCACTGATGACAATATCGAGATCTGTGCTGACGAAGAGGCATGTGATGATGTCATCATGGCCGCAGAGAATGTGGAAGGGGCTTTCAATGATGATGTGATCTTTTGTGGATAGGTCGATAGTGCCACGTGATTTTTTCTCCATCGGCCGGCCTTTGTAGGTATGCCACACCATCACTGTTGTATCATGGCTACCCGTTGCCAAAACAGTCCCGTCTGATGAAACTGTATTAATAATTTATTAAATATTTAAAATGTAAGTAACTTCCCAAACAAGAAATATTGAAGCCCATTTGTCCCTTGAAATGAATGCCTCTTACGGGCACAAGTATTTCCATACATTGGACATGCAGGTAATTCAACACAGGGCTGGTAATTCAAGGATAGCGCCATCTTAACAGCAGTATTCTAGCTGTGGTCAATTTCATCAGATTGATCAGCATGTGATATTATATGGTATTAGCTTGTATATACATCTTCATGCAACTATCTCGTTAAAGCAATATTTCTAATGAGATGCCATAGTTTCGACCTATTTTTTTAATGAAATTTAATATAACCAATATTTTTGGATTTTGGCAACTCAACTCCAAAAAGTTATCACAGAATAAATTTACCAGCTACACAACTGACAACATCTTTATGCTGGCGAATGCTCTGTACAATTTTGCCACCATCACTTAGAGAAACAATCTGGAAGCTGTTCTCCCAGTTGCCACCTATAATTAAATAATTTTCGTTGTAGATTTGCATTGTGGTGAGGCACTGTTGACCGAACTCTATGTTCTCAGCCAGATGGGTGCTGATTTTTCTTGGGGACAATACATCAGAACCAACACCAAATAGCGGATCCTGCAACACAAAATACAATAATTAATCTGAGAAATTTGTTGATTGAACAGCTAACAATTACAATTTGGCAGTAAGAGATTTATCTGCAGTTAGATGTAGAAAATGTTAGATGGCAACAGACAAGTGTATGTTACATTTCTACTAAGACCCTGACTCTGTTCTTAGTGGAGTTGGATTTTTTAGTAATGAATTGTGTAAGGTGGTTGTAAATGCATGAACAAAGAGTTCAGCCACAAAGTCATCCTCCGAGAGACCTTGTAAGTCCCGTTTAGATCCCCTTTTTCCAACTATTCGGGTGGGGATGGGGAAAGCTTAATTTTCTTTGAAGTTATTAGTCCTAAAACTTACAAAAGATTATGTACAGATAACTCTATCGATGGGAAAATTGTGGTACTTCAGCAAATTACCAGGTTCCCAGAAAATGTGAGGCTCCCACTGGACTGCAGTGAGGATGAAAGCCAGATCTTAACCGAAAGTGTGAGGTCCTGATTGACCAGAATAATGTCTGAATCGACCAAACCAACAAACAACATTGCAGAGGCAGCATTGACTGCATTGTTGATACACAATGTTAGTGCAATAGAGGCCGGCGCAAAATATAGGGGATGTGCAATCGGAATTGGTGGGCCCCTCCTTGGGTGTTTCTTTCTGAAGATCTGAATTGGCGTCTGACCAAAGTTTGCAATTTGGTCCTCAATCGCTGATTTTTGTAGCATGTCATCCATGTTTTCTAGATCAACCGCTCCTTCATACGTAAGGTAGTAGAATATGTTTGCAGCCTGAAAATTAGTGCAATTGAGCTCTGTATTGGCACATCAATTCATTTGGACATTCTAATCAGACTTTTTCATGATAACATACCTCAACAGCTGGCTTGCCACGTTGCTTATAACCAAAAATGAGGTCAATCCAGTGATGGAGATTCGAGCTCACATACTCACTTTCTAGGGCTTCTCGGTTTAACCGTATAAATTCCTCAGGAGAACCCTACATCAAATATTTCTTACTTAATCGCAGAATTTACCTTTTCAAGGGAAAGACAAATAACAAGTATGCAGACCAAACCCATATAAAATTAATCAAAGTTCTACTTGGCTCTAAGGAACAGAAGATAAGAAGATGTACAAACATAAAAAATAACAAAAAAGAATTTCCGCACCTTTGCCCAAGGGGGTAGAGTAACATCACCCAAGGGCTCGCCATCTTGTTTAACACCAAGGTGGTATGTATTGAAGTTCGAGAGAAATTCGGGCATGTAGAAAAACTCTGGTATGAGCTCCTTAACATCACTTGTATTTGTCAAGCAATTTTTGTAAGTGTTCTCAATGCTTTGGAAGAGCCGGTCAGCATGGTCAAACTTACCTCCCTGACATCACAAACAGCTTGTGAAGCTGAGTTCAAATTAGCTAAACTCATCTCTAGAAACCTCTACAAACCTCAAGTTTTCATTCAAAAGCAAGCAGGAGTTTAAAAGGTACAGAGATGCATATGACGATAACCTACCTGTAAATTACGATGAAGAGCTGTAAAAGGCTCGAGCCTCAGCAAGTAATAAAGGACTATTCCCATGCTTGAATAATGGGACCCATAATAGAAACTGTGCAAATGATTATAATTTCCAAAGAGAAACATATTAAGCAAAACTCACTGCAAAAAATTGTTAGTTAATTCCTTAAAATTCTGTAAAAGAAAATAAAAGATAACCTTGGAATATCAGGATCATTGAAGTTATGATAGCGGTCCTCAAAAACCTACAGAAAGCCCAATATCATCAACAGATATGATCTTTGCACACAAACAAGTATAATAAAGCACATCAATTCTGGCAAATATAAATCTGTTTGGTGTGGTAAACATTTTGACCAAGTAGCCTATTTTGTGCGATATAATACCTTGTTTATATTAATAACCCACTATTGAGTTTTTAATAGACCTTTTCTTGGCTCATGGCATACTCACTGAATAGAGGTTATGAAGCTTTTGTGTGGCACATGAGGGCATCAGGCCTCTTCACTAAAAAAAATATGATGGTGCTCATGTGTACTTGTGGATGCAGCTAATTCTAGTCAAGCCACTAACCTTAAATCGCTTTTCATCAAGAGCACCAACCGGCTTAGAAAGATCCCTAAAAGAGGAAGCCTTGTTTATGTCGAGCTTCTCTGATGTGTAATCAGCCAAAACCCAAGGAAATATCGGATACTGGGTTAAATCGTTGTATGACCGACCTGCTAAGGTGTTTAAGACCATGAGATACTCGAAATTACAAATCTCTCTCCTCCTCCAGCTCTCTCTTGCAGCCTCAGCCATCTCAACTGCCACCTGTCGATCAACAAATGAGAGAATTCCACTTTTGTCCCTTGAGCTGCCCTTGGGAAACAAGCACTCATTCCGAAGAGAGACGATCAAAGAGCCAATTTGCTTTGCTTCCTTTTGAGATGCAACATTTAGAAATATGGGTGGGGTAGAGTCATTGAAAAATATCTCTATTGCAGTGAATTGAAGAAGATACCGAGTCAAGTGAACGCCTTTTATCTGACAGTACAGAATGAAATTTTGTAAATAAATGAAGAAATATTAACATAGAATATTAATCAGGTTCTTCTTTCCAATGTAGGTATGCTATGAGCCTATACCAGTGAAAAAATATGTACTTACTTTTTCCTAGATTTAAGCTGCCTTTATATATAGGGGTACCACTCTTCTACCATTTTAGGTTTATTCACCATATTATTAAAAAACTTAAATGACACTTAACTATGCAACCGGCTGAAATCCTCACACACACAGAAACTAGAAAACTTGAGTAAAAAAATCTGCTTTGTTAGAACATATCACAAAACAACATACCATGAGTAAGTTCCATCTCCGGTGGCGTTTGATCTTGTTAGATTGATTGTTATTTGTCAGATAGTCAGAATTATCATTCCCATTCTTATCTTTCGATTCATTCTTTGAATCATTGCTCTTGTGATCCGGGAAGCCGTTGAAAACTGATGACCCACCAGTTCCTTCAACCAGAAACTCGCCAGAAAAATGTAAAACGTTCCTTCTTATGGTTAAGTGACCACCAAGCTTCCATTTTGTTGTTACTAGCACAGAAGGATGTGTTGATACCACCTATGGAGAGAGAGAAAGAAAGAGAGAGAGAGAGGTTAAACAAATACAGCAATAAATTTTACATAATTTTGCTTTTGTATGTTTGGAAGTATCATGCAACATAAAATATCATTAGGAAGTTGTCTTCTACCTCACTAGAATCAATCTCCATGGGAGTATAAACAGGCTCCTTCTTTTCATGCACATCACTCAGATACTCTGAGGAAGTGATCATGTTGTTAGCATCCTCTGGACTACCGCTTAGACCCGCATTTTGTGAATTGTTTACATCACTGTCACTAGCATCTTCATTTTGTGAATTGTTTACATCACTGCCGCTAGAATCCTCAGTTTGTTCTGAGCTCTCTTCAGTTATTCCCTTCACACCTTTCAAAAGAAACCTCTTCATCTTCTCAGGCAAGTTGGGCCCCATGCTGGACTCACTTAAATTGTTACTTGTTTCGTCACTAGATTTAATGGCTGGTGGGTGACACAAACGCTCATCAAAATTGTAGTTTCTCTTGAGCTTCTGTCTGCGGCGCCACCTGTCCTCAGTTCTGTCAAGCTTCCAATGTGTTGCCATTTTGTTTGGAAATGGTCTGGTGGACCATGGACCCCGCTCATCAGTAAGTGCTCGGTAGATATGCACCCATTTATCCTGTATCAAGGTTTTAAAATGCGATTTATGCGGTTTGACGGTTGGGTGCTGATTTAGCGTTTATCGGTGATAAAACGGTAAAAAATCGGTTTATGCGGTGATAAAATGGATAAAACGGTAATGCAGTATGAACCAAAATTAAGTAAAACAGCGATAAAACGAAAAAAACGGAGTATTTTAAAAGCTTGTCCTGTATACAAGGAAAGCATGTAATGATGTAGACTCTGTTATATTTTTGAGCTGAAGATAGCAAAAACCAAATATACGTTAAAGGGTCACCGTGGTGGTAATACTTAAGAATGGCATACCAGTAATATACACCATCTTTTCAATATTCTGCTATGGATTTGACATTGTTGTCACTTTGTATCTGAAATTGGTTCTTTACAACAACAAACTGAACATCCTTTAATGGACTGTTTACCTTGACAATCTGCTTGTCTTCCTCGTAAGCAAGCTGGAAAGCTGCCTTCCTGGCATCATCTGATGAAAGAATTGTGGCCTTGTTTGATTGAATCTCCACTTCAAAACCATGTAGTTGGTTTTGAATTTCTAAAAGTTGCTCACTCAGCTTATTACGAAGTTCCTCAATTTGCATAAGCCGGTCTGATTTAGCAACCTTCATGCACTTCGCTTCATCAGATGCCTGAGATAAGTTAGAGAGATTAGGTGTGAAGGTACTCGGATGACCCAGGTTATAACCTATCTTAACAGAAAGCTCAAAAAGCAATTTCAGAGAATCAGAAAGTTTGACTTCATTTCCGATTTGTGACTTTTAATTCCGGCATCAATCTAAAATTTTTTTTAGAAAGCAATACTAAATTTGGGGGGTCTTTCCACAGTGATTAACTCTGAACAAAGCCTTTATGTTCTATCACTGGATCAATAGTACCAACAAGAAAGTAGTACATGCAAATAGATGCAAAGTACTCATAGGGCCTTCTTGATAACCAAAATTTGAAATCTGAATATTATTGAATACAGCATTCAAAGGCTGCTAACTGCTAATGGCCCAAACAGAATAAAGGCTAACATGCCAGTGGTTTTGCAATGGTTCCTTTATACTGCTGAAATTAACTTTTAGCACAAGCAAGAATAAGAAAGTAAGAGGGGAGAAGGGAGAACATACAGCAGAGAGCACACGATCCTTTTGAAGTAGGTTAAGAATAAAGCTTTCTTCCCTATTGTTATTTCCTGTGTCAACTGTTTCATGGCCAAGCATACTTGTAGCGAGCATTGATTTCCCACTTATGACAATCTCTAATAGCAAGTGAGAAATGATGTGGTAGCGGGCTCCATCATCCATTCCCCCATAATTTGATCTTACCTTCATTAATGACCTGGTCCAAAGCACCTCATAAATTAATTTAGATATTTAATACTGCCAAAAGTCATAAAAACAGCATCATGGCACATACAATCATAACCCTGTACCCTAAATCATCCTTGAAAAAATAAAAAGAGACTTTTTTTTATTAGAAACTTTTATCTTCCACATGGCAGCCCCTGCCATGATTTTGAAAAAGAGAGAGCGACCTTTTCTCTCTTTTTTTTTTTTTTTGGGGGGGGGGGGGGGAGGAGGGTGGTACCAGATGATATAATGGAGCTTGTTCTTGGTTTGGTCATCATCTTGGCCAAAAACGGCAGGGAGAATAGAGATGAACTGCTGCACTCGCCGAGAGGCACTCTCCAAATCAGCCTTGCAAAGGTACATGATGATGAGGTGAAATAAAATCCTGGGGCACCTTTCTGCTCGCAACAGCATAGCTTTGTCAATGTTCTTGGTTGGTTTCCCTCCCCCCAGTGCTGACCCAATACTGGTTATTGTTGCACCTGTTTGCAAATGAAGATCAAATGGAAGACAGTACTTCATCAATGCATCAATTTAAGCTGCGGACAACTTCATGCTTAATCAAGGTCAATTACAAAAGTAATAGACGGACTTGTAGTAGAGTAAATAAATGTTAGGTCAGCAATCATATAATGAAAGATGACGCGAGCCTAAAGTTGGACCTTGCTCTTTTTTATTCTTATTGGATAATTTGGTCTTTGATGACAAATTTGAGATAAAATGGCCAATTAATGCTGATTGCATGACTTCTATAGTTCTATATACCAACAAACATTTTGGTGACCAGCCAAAGCTGCAATACTTGTCAAATATGTTCAGGACATTTTTATTTTCATGAAAATTAAACTTACCTCCAGCAACAACTACAGCTGCCACCTCAGCGGCTGGTATATTCAAGGACTCAACCAGACCGCGGGCTCTCTGGCCAAAAGATGGGGCAGGTGCCACATTTGCGATTTTGTTTGGTTGTTGAACCTTGTGAGATCCCTTCCCATTAACTGCAGATATTAGGATCCATATCTTGTCATACAAGCTCCACCATATGTAGGAGAAAGAGCCAAGACTCCAAAATAGCCTAAAAGATAATAAAATTTTAAAAAAAATGTTGTACCAAGGTTTCAAGCAGTATGCGTGGTTTAGCAATTGGTGGTTATTTTAGCATTTCACCAGTGATATAATGGGCGATAAACTACCATATCGGCAGTCCATATCATATCATAATTTATTTATTTGACACAAAGCATAATTATTACATCTATAACTTAAAAATAAGAGTTGGTTCGGTTCAAAGCAAAAAGAAAAGAGAAAGTTTAATATGCACTATAGTGCATAGGACGTTCTATGCACCGCGGACTTTTTCGAGGGTATTTTTGTAAATTGACAAATTCAATTTAACCAATCTAATCTACATATTTAAATCTCATAGCAAACCAAATTTTACAATTTTTTAGATTTTATTACTTAATATCAAAAATTGTAAAATTTGGTTTGCTATGAGATTTCAATATGTAGATTAGATTGGTTAAATTAGATTTGTCAATTTACAAAAAATACCCTCGAAAAAGTCCGTGGTGCATAGAAGTCCCATGCACTATGGTGCATATTAAACTTTCTCAAAAGGAAATTATATAATTACCAAAAATTAGAATATCCCTAAAATAACAAATTAATGCTAAGACCAGACCATATTTTCTTTATCATGCCAGTTTGACAATTATGAATATGAAATTTGCAAAAAGGCAAAGCACCAAAATAGTGCTTTCAATCATGTCAATGGGAGTTCATACATTGAAGTGATGCCCAAAATTCTTCAAACGTGATTAATTCATAAATATAGGTTATTTTACTGCTCTAAAACTGCTAAACATTTCTGTTTTATATTACGCTAAAATTGTTTTATCATCAAAAACCATTGTAATGAGTAGTTTTAAATTTATCAGGCGTTTTATTCAAGAAAACGCTAAAACTGTTTTATTGCTCCTTTATCACCACTATTTGAAACCTTTTGTAAGTACATATTTATGTGCATGTAATTACCACAGTAGCCAATCCATCTGCAGCATTCGTCAACAGAACAAAATAAAGAAACAAATATTGAGATATATACCTTTCAAGTTGATCACCACTCTCAGAATTATAAACTTCCATGACAGCAGAGTTCACGTCATATGTGCTTTCTCTTGATGTATTCTCTGATGAATTCTCTGTTGATTCTACCTTGCTAGACAACTGAAATGAAGATAAAATTGAGGCACATCAGAACAGATAGTACGTGAAATTTTGAAAAGTTAAATAAAAAATAGTTCCACATATTTGAGTTTAGAACCCCTAAAGCATTAAAAAAGAAAAACCGTGAAAGAATTCAATTAACCCAACTACCAAGGGTTACTATCCACTGATAAAACACCCAAACTCAATATAAGATAACAGAATAGCAATGCACCAAGGAATTGTGCCAACCTGAATCCCGATTATGTACCAACCATAACTGCTCGCTACTGACTTAATCGATATAAAAAGATAAGACATATCATAAACCAAATAATCGTCTTTTACCATAAGTTTGATGCCACTTTCACTAAGGAGCAAATCATCAATGAGTTTGAGAAGATACAGTGTGTTGTCACGGCATGGCTGCAGCAAGAAAATATTCTCGTCTGAAGATATTTCAATAAGGCTTCCTGCTAGATCTTCAAATATATCCTTCAGCAATTCTGATAACTTGTCCTGATAACAACAAAAAGTATTGATTTGGAAGCTAAGTATATTAAATTACATGACCATCTTTTTTTTAGGACAGGGTATGAACCCATCTCATCACTCAATAGGTTCAACAATTGATTAACAGTGGAAGACATCCCAATATAGAAAACCGAATGTAGCTTTAAAGTCATTGATACAAAGAGTGTTAAATATTTACCTCATCAATATTCAAGATCAGGAAATTAATGGTTTCTTCCAGCTGGCTCCATCCACCTTTTACTGAATATAAGTAGTGTGTCAGGACAACTGAGTACAAGTTTCTAACTAGTATTATTTCATCCGTTTCTGGTCTTTCTTCTTCATCCTTTTGTACTGGTTTATATTCCTTGATTACATCAAGAGATACTGAGGCCTCGAGCCATGAGCTCCAACCATGCTCCTAATAAGAGAAGTAAAAACAGATGTGCAGTTTATCTTAGCCATACTACAAGGCAAAAGGAGTTTTTTATATATATACCCCCAAAACAATATCAACCAGTCTGCATAGGAAATAACCCATCAGTTGTTTCTCCTAGTACATATCTAATCAAATGCATTAGCGACACATTTTCTGGCATAAAGGTTAAGGGACTAAATCACAGCCTCCAAGAACAGAAATCTGATAACAACACTCAGAAAGAAAAACAAAAATTAATTCATTTACAAAAAGGATTATTAACAAAAACAAGAAAAATTCTAAATTACCAACCATTGCTAGCCTCAGCCATCAAAGCTCTGTATTTGAATAATCGAACAGAAATATGAAAAAGGCAGCATTTTAGGGGGTATATATGCAATCCAAGAATAGGAAGGTCATTAAAGCTTTACCATGAGAGCTTCAATGTTTGATGGATTTGAAACTAAGAGACTAAGAAGATCCTCTAAGATCTTCACACGAACTGAAGAATCCTTGCAACATTGCAAAAACTTGAAAATACACCCCAAAATTTGAGGAAGCACAAAATGGGAGGAGAAAGCAGGCCCACTAGTATTTTTGTTCTTGGCTATGTCAGTTAGCAATTGTTTCTGTAGGACCTGAAAATTTTGGGAAAAAAAAAAAACATGCATTAGACCTAATTGCAACAATTAAGATTTGGTCTTAATGCTTCTTAAACCTTCTATCCTTTTTTTTTTTTGCCCGAGCAAAGGAATGCTTTTCACTGGACCATAATTTGCATGGTTATCATAAATGTTTCTAATACCAGAATGCATGCATTTTTATCTCATTTGGGTCCGACTCAGACATCTTGGGTCGAATACCACTGTACTGGCAAGTTAATGTTCATATATACTGAAAGTAAACTAAAACTTATATACATCAACTGACTGTCATTTCATTTCATTTATTATTTATGCCATTTCATTATTATCATCTGGATGTGACTTTGTTACAGCAATAATTAATTAATACCGCTCGTATCAACCTTGATATGGTTATTACAGATTCCTCTTAATGTCACACCAAACGCTTAACTATAATATACAGCACATAACAATTATCATAGTACCTGTTTAGGACTAGCTCCCCCAAGAAGAACATCAAACAGCGTCGCACGAAGGTTGTCTGACAAAGGGAACTTGAAAATTAGCTCAGAAATTGCCAAGAAAGTAAGATGTGGCATTGAACTAGTGCCCTTTTTTGAAACTTCAGAGAGGTATTTAGATCTTCCTGAAGCTAGTACAAAAAACTTGGCACCTTTCTTCTCAGATGCAAACCCAACCAAAAGCTTTCCTAACAGCTGTAGCCCAAGAAGCCTGATTGGCTCGACTTCCCTATTGCATTCAAACAGAAGATATACCATTAAGCTGGCATACTTTTGTATGGACATATTGAGAAGAAAAAAACAGTCAATGGTTTCTCAGTCATGATGTAAATTAATTTCAGAGGCCCACCAAAAGAAGGAAAAGTACCAATTTAGCATGTCGCATCTGCATTATTGCATGTGATTGCAACTTTTGTACAGTAAATTATCTATGGTTTAACAGTCATTATTTTTTTAATAACAAATTTCCCTTCTTTTAATGTATAATCTCTAAGTGGATGGGCAGAATATTATGACAGTTGGTGTCAAGCCTCAAATAAAGTTGACACATTGTTTTAACTTGAAAAAGAGACAGATTTTTATCTAATATTTTATATTTTTCCAAGTGATACCTGAAATAACTCCATTCTGTATTTTATCGAACTTCACCCCAACAACATATACAATTTACCAACCATCAAAAACAACGGTAACCTAACTAACACAAACAGGAGTGTCATAAAAACTTGGCTATGGCTACTAACCTTTGGAGAAGGCTGATGAAAACATAACAACCACCGAGAGAATTGACTTGCTCAAGAAACGAGTTCAGAAAAGAGTTCTGAGAAAGGGCCCGGATAACCATGTGCAATACATCCTCTATGCATGCCATATCCTGACTTCTCTCGAAAAATGATATAAGAGCCTTTATATCAGGTGCTGTTATCTTTTGCCTGAAAAAAGAAATTACAGAATAAAGAGATATACAGGTACCGGAAGTTTAAATTTAAAATTGTATATATTTTACACCAGGAAAATACAACTAAAGTTACTCCTGAGGTCTTATATAAAACTAAAATGCATGAAATCAATCTAAGCTTTTAGAAAACACTAAGGGATATTTTCTTATGCCAAGGATGCCATTTAACAGTTTAATGATTAAACAGAATAAAGCGGACAAGAAATCATAATACTGGAATTTTTAATTAAGAAACTTTTTTTCCAATTTTAAAATGTTCAAATTACAAATAGCACATCTTCATATTTTACAATAGCATTAAATATCAATTTTAGGTTTCTAACATAGTGAACTGGTTGTTAAGTACTAATTCTCAAAGAACAATAGAATGCAACCTTTTTTATACTACAAGTCCTCAATGAAGAGTACCAAATTAATCCTTAACTAATAGTTCAAATCTACAAGTAACAAAATATATAAATCATCGAAATCAATTAAATTGACCTTTCCCAGTGCTAAAATTATCCTTTTCCGGTTTCTAATCTACTTTAACAATCGTAAACCATTTCTTCTAGAAGATTATGATGTCAGAGGGTCTGAAAAAATTAAAAGGTTTATCACAACTTTTAAAAGCTTGAATCAATCAAATAAATCAGCATTCTTATATTCATGCTACTAACATCTTGTCTTCACTTGCACAATAGGCTAACAGTACCCCTAGAACACAGAAGTAAAATAACTAGAGGGAAGAGGAATACTGCCAAAATTAACTATAAATACCAGTAAATATAAGAAGTAGTAATTCAAAAGAGATGGTATGCACCTTATAGACATTTCAGCAAGACTCAAAAGGAGAAGACGAATCTTACAAATCTCCTCCCTAGGTGGCCTATCTCCCACGACTTGTTTCGTCACTGGGTGGATAAGTGGTTTGGCACCAAAGCCTGACTGGATATCAGGAATGTCCCAGTAGAACTGACGAATCACATCCAAAATTCTAGGTAAGGCACATAGTTCTGGCAACCAACTACGATTGTTCTCAAAATACTCAAGGAGGAACATGTGGAGTTCTCTTTGCACTTCATAATTCACGTACATCCATATGTATGGGTTGAGGTAGATTCGTACCAGCGCTTCTTTTATTAGGATTTCTGACATGCCTAACAAAAAGGGATTGAAAGGAGTGTCAAAATATTGTACATTACCATAGGTTGCTTAGTCATTCTATTTATTCTGATATTTTTTGTTATTTCTATGTATTTCCTACAACGCAAGTAGCATCAGAGATTGTATATCTTGATTATTTGAACTTCCGTTCCTTAGGTTTGGCTTGCTAAGTACAGTATCAGTGTAAACAATACAACAATTCAGCAAATTAAGTAATTTGCCAAAAAAAAAAGGGGGTGGGGCGAAGAAGAGAGCAACCAAAAAGAGAAAAAGAAAGGAAAATTCAAAACCTAATGTGCAGTTAGTGATTCATTGCTTTAATTAGACGACAGGTCATGCAAAGAGAAAACAATGCAACAAAAGGAAGCAGAAAAAAACTATTGCAAATTAATTGGCCTAGTATACATACCACAGCTCTTTAGCACATTGAACATGTACTTCAAAGACTTCAGGGTCTCCATGTTTAACTGACAAGGTGGGATTGACTGAAACAGAAATCCCAAAATTGCGAATCCAGACAGGAGATGCATCTGTTGTTGGTTGGAAACATTTCCATCCAAAACTGATGCAACAAGGTCAATAACATCAGCTGCCAGTCTATTATCACTTGGAGCAGATAAATTCATTGATAATTTATCAAACCGAGTCAAAAGAGGGAATAAGACTGAAACACCACCCACACAGTAGATGATCTCTTTTAAAAGGCGCCGTGAGCATAGCTTGGTACCATCCATCACTTTTGCTTCAAATTTTGTCTTGTCAGAGTTTTCAGATGCAAATGAGACACTGAACAATGTTCTCTTATGACTTGCCTGAAAAATTAACAGGAACAAATTGAAATTGAAATGTATATTGATGAGTCCTTCCATAGTTTTACAGAATGTCAGTCAAATACAGTGATGCAAAAGAGGATATCAGTAGAGATATTATAGCAGCACTCTACATAAATGAATTATTTTATAATCATAATTCAATCACATCCTACTATGATAAAAAAAAGCTGATGCCAGTTCAAAAACTAACTACATTAGCTATGTTTACGGAGGGGTTTGCTATAGAGAAGCAGTTCCTCAAAGCATCTAACCTGTGCATTTAATCCAAAAATAATCTTTGAAGAGAGCCCCTCTCGCATGTTTAGAATCCCGTTAAGTAACAAATCATCAGTAGAGAGGATACTCTGTTCACCAACAAAATTGTACATGTAACTTGGCCCGAGACTATATATACCCTTCACTTGCTCAGGAGTGAGGGTATCTGAGAAGGCATAAACAGGCCCCATCTGGCCAGTGAATGGATATGTACTTTGAAAACCAAGCACACCTGGCTCTTCACTAATTGGCATCAGTTCTGCCCCCACTGTACACCGCGTCATTATGTCAGTAACCTTGGTGTACCTGGAAATATAAGAAAGATTTACAATAAAAATGGAGGTGCCTAGGTCATTTGGGCCCTTACATTTTGTAATTGAGTAGAGGTGTCTATTTTTCTCTATTCTATGATACTTTGCTTTAGCAATCCTTAAGATGGATCAGTCACATCTTCTCCTACATTAAATTCAAACTCCTAAAGTTGACTGTTATAGTGAGCAAGTGCTGCATCAGCAAGCTTTCCATAATTTCATTCCAACACTAAACATGACTTGTTGGGTTCTCAATAGACTTATATGGCAAAGCAGGTTTTGATGTCAATATGTAGAGACTTGGTCTTGCTGTTACAAGATATAGTAACATTCTTTGAAGGTGAATCTGGTATATTGTACCGGCATTTCTCAGAAGAAACAAGGTTGCCATCGAGATAGCAACGAAGTTGGCTGCCAGCAGAGAAGGCCCTTCCGATGCTATGTGTTACAGAAACAAAATGCCATTGTTTCGGCATCATGTTCAAAGGCAACATCACACACTGTCTTTTTTGACTGATTGACTGAAATTTTCAAAAAGAGAAGAAATCAAACAAACAAAACAAAAATATCTCATTAACTGATTCCTCATGAAAAAAGCAGCAACAATCTGCTCATATGAACCATTAACCAAAATGGCTTGTTGAATTTGGTACCCCACCACCACCAGCATCTAGTGACAGTGATCCTTTGTGGTTCCATAAGAAACCAGCTGAAATCTGGAATGTTCGAACACACTATATTCTTTCTGGAGCACAAAGCTAGCCAGACATAGCATATCTGCAACATTGTACTTGTACCTACTCAATAGGTTTAGGAGCAAATAATAAGCAAAGCGGCACCAAAGAAGTTTTCCTATCAGGTTACATCAGTCCTTTTTTTGTTATTAATTTTGCCCAACCACACGTATCAAGGCCTCATGTTCGAAATAAACCCTCATGAAACTAATGATACCATACTGGTTGGTCTTGAGAACAGACTAATGGGGACCAGATAAGTTACCTCAAAAATGAGAGTGCCTTTAGCAAGCATTGCCAGACAACCCTTTCCATTATCAGTGAAGAAAGAAAAAAGACCCATTATTCCCCTGTCCGGAAAGTTCTCCACCCTCAGCCAACATGAGAAGGAAAATCCCCTGTTATATGGCCACTGAATTGGTGTTTTTATCTCTATTCCCTGATAACAAACATAACAGACAGACAAATCATAAATTGTGACAAGACAAATAGTTATCTAACATTTCATTCATATAAAATACCAACAACAGAGATAAAACATCAACTGACAAAGCAAACTTATCTTATCCAACAAGGATCTTAGCAACCAGGTACAAGTACCTGATAATCCAAAGATCAGATGCGCACATCATGAAAACACCAAGTTTCGTTCAATTTTTTCCTATATTTTTGGTGCATTTTGAAGATGTCAATTATTATAGATTAGAAAACACTAACATCTATCTTATACATTTGTATTTATTTATTTATTTGCTTCATTGATGATGCCAAACCAGTCTATTATAACAGTGATGACTGAAACTGGCATGAGACCGGTCAATAATGAAAATCAGGAACAACTCCTCTTCTTTTTTATTTTTGGAAGATAATGTGCTTTAGTAATCGCTATCTTATATAAAGCATTAAGGAAACTGGCAGTAACACTGTTGTAAAGCAAAAGTGGAAAGCAAAATACAGAATCACAATACATAGTATCAGGACGTTCCTCTTTTTTTCTTTTTGAAAAGCAAAGCCAATATTTCACACACATTAGTCCCCAATTGCAACTGACAATCAGAAATTTTATGAATTCAACTATTATACAGAGCAATCATACTATAAGACAAGTCCAACAAAAACTATTAATTACCTCTGCTTATTCATATCAAACAAATCAATTCTACAACAAAGTATTATGAACTTGGCCTCAGTATATATCAGTTTCTTCTCTTGATTCTTGTTCAATTCGTGAAATAACAAGAGAATGAGTGGGAGAGTTAGGACAAAGTGTAAAACAATTTACTAAGCTAGTAGTTTGTTGCTGGTTGAAAATACCTCAAGATTGTAGGGTTGGATGTACTTGCAGAGATTAAAGATGCTAGATACTGTTTTGTAAAACAGAAAACGAAACGATGTGTGTATGCTGGCAAGAGGGCATTGACACAGAGAGATACAGAGAGAGAGAGAGACTCACCGAATCGTGGCCACTAAACTCAAAGAATGCCTCAGGCCCCTTCTCCTTGATCATATAGCCAACACTGGACAACAGAAGAGAACTCTTCCTTTGCTTTGAGCCCACTTTGTCTCCTCTTAGAAGTGCAAATATTTTTCTAATATCCTTTCCAGATATGCTGTGGCCACCTATAATCTGAATCAGTTGTGCGATTTTCACAGTCACATCATCTCTCTCTTCAACAGAGAACCAGTCAAGGAGAAAGCTGAGGGCATCAGCCTTGAAACAAGATGTTCGGTTCATGATTGAATCTTTTATTAATGATTGAAGGATGTCTAGGCCGTGATGCTGTGTTCCATTGCTGCTCTGCCAACAGAAACATTCTTGGTTTAAGTAAACTAGCAAAAAGAGCCCACCCGACTGTGTGGGAATGAAAAAGAAAATCTGAGATGATTTTGTTAGGGGGCGATATTGGTATGGTGGGAAAGGATTGATTTGTTTTTCTCTTTTATTTTCTGTGAACACAAATTAAGAAAGAATAAGAAAGAAAACAACCATCTGGCGCCTTGACCCCTTTCTGTAAAAGGGTCTGACTATTTGTCTGAACTACAGATCTAAACCGTATATCAGATCAAGTTGCACAGATCAATGGTCTATATTGATGTTAACAAATGTTTGAACCCCTTTTTGTAAAGGAGTCATTTGACCTTATTTTGGGTGCGTTTATAAGTAGTATAGATGGATTCTTTCCTATCTGCCTTTACAAACTTCAAAAGTTGCATTCCTGCAAAACCATAATATCTAATACACCCCATTTATGTCCTTTGATTCCTAATTTACTCATAATAGACTATTTTCTTTTGGAGTAGGGTTTATTGGGGGAAAATTTTGATTTAATGGAAATATGAGGCGCAGAAAACAATTCTTAGAATCACAAATGAGCACAAGTCATATTTCATGTTTCCATGTCTCATGTTTTGTAAAGCATGCACATTTTCATATTTTTGCACTGGTATTTCAGATTCTGCAAGGATAGACAAATCAGCACTTTTTAGAGAGAGAGAGAGAGAGAGAGAGAACCTTGTGTAGGATATTTAGAAAAAGCACGATCACATCTTCATTCTGTATGAAACAAAATCATAATTATTAAAATATTCCGAGCATATTGCGTATGAACTGCTTTGAGGCAGGAAGATAGTATGAGGCCTGACAATCTTGATTTCTAAAAGTTAAAGCTAAAGTTTGACAGTTGTTACATATTATTTGATAAATAAGTTAAATTCAAATGCCATTCAAAACTTCAGTCGATGAACCATCAGCATCTGATTACTAGTTAAAAATGTTTCACAAGATTTGCTTGCTGTATCTTTTAGTTGTTAAAATATAAGTTTCAAGTGCTATTCAAAAAGTTAATAGATGATAACTCTGCAAAAAAAAATCACTATTTATAATAATACCTTTATCACGGTTTTATCATTCAATTCAAATTTCCCATCAACAAGCATGTCAAGTAGAGGACCCAGGAGTCTCTCACTTGGGAGCCACTTACAGAAGTCCATGAGTAAGCTCTGCAGTGTCTGATAACCTGGGCCTACAAGTGATCTAAATGCAACCTACAATCACCAACTATAGAGTAAGACTCCACTGTTTTTAGAGAATGAAATGCATAAGCTTGATAAAAATGGTTCAGTTCCTTACCAGACTTACTCTTTTAGCACAATATATGCAACCTAGACAGTATGTACCAGGTACATTTCAAACAAAGGTGCATTAATTAACTGCATTTTAAGAACTATTTTTCTTAAGAGAATAACAAACAACTGCTCTCCAACTTTTGGATTCCAAGTAAATGAAGTAGCATATATGTGGCAGCTTGAGTTTTTTTAAAGACCGCACTAGCCAAAACATTGTTTCTTTTTTGTATCAATAATTCAATATGCCTTTGTTCTATGAAAGGTTAAATTTCTGTATGACTATATATAATATTTAGTTTTTTCCCTTCTATTATATTATTGCATTATTGTTTTTGTTCAGTTACCAAACATTCATTCAATACATGATGAAATACTTATGGAGCAGGGAAAAACGGGTATCATTAAAAGAGAAGAAAATGCCTTGGAATCGTCATTTCCCGTCAGGAGAAGAGTTAAGGTTTGAAGAATATTAAGCACCAGCTGCTCTCCGTTCTTCTCATCTACTGACCCATTCAACAAAGAGACAACATGAAGAAAGCACTCCCCCCTACAGAACAAATCTTGATAGTACTGCACAAAGACAAGCACAAATGCAGAAAAGTACAGAGGAACTAAAGTCAGTATCAGGTCAAAAAATAATGAACTCAAAAGGAAGTCACCCAAAAATTGCACAGGTTATGTTGTCTACACTATGTACAGGGTTGCAAGATGGTATATTCTGTACAGAACAGAAACTATCATGCAGATATTTGATGCAAATAATAAATATATTTGGCATACAATATTTATGAACATAATATAAGGATTACGCCATTGTTTATGCAAGTGATTGCTTATGCATAAGCATAACCAAAATCCTTATTTCACATTGGACAGTCCGTGCAGAGACATTCGGCAATTAAAAAAATGTCTTTGTCATTTTGTTTATACAGCTACTAAAAGGTAGAATAGACATACTAGAGAAAGAGATACATACAGGTTGGTCCAGCATTATGATCTCTCTCATGTAAGCCAAGAGAATAATTGGAAGATCAGCAAAAAACATCTCCTTCTCCCTTGCACGAGTGAAAGTCTCCAAGTACTTGGAGCACAAATGCATTTTCCCTGTATGGTCCCGAGTCGTTGCTTTTGGTAGCTGGAGATGATCAATCAATTACACACTTAAAATATCAGTTCATTTTCTAAATAGTAGTTCAAGACCTGACCGTTATATTTCATTTAGCTAGCACATTAACAACTCATGTTATCTACTTCAGTCAACCATCAGTGAATAAGCTGATCTTAAAAGAAATTCATATTATTAATATACAATCTGACTAGAATGCTAAACACAAAGCTCATGTGCTTACCTGAGTAAACTAATTTTAGCTCTGGAAAAAAAGAAAAAAGTTCTTATCAATGTACCAAAAATAAAAATAATGTGGATTTGGGTATTACCCTAAATAATTCAAATATCTGATCAAGGACATGTCTTCTGAGACTCTCAACCCAAAATAACTCAAACAAGGAATCGATACAACTAGCACTATGCAAGACCAAGGCCCTCCCATTCTCAGCCATCGTTATGTATGCCTCAAAAAGGTCAAATGCTGACTCAATGCACAGCACCAAATCATTAACTTCCGCTTCCTTTATAGGCTCTTCTTCAGAGATATTCAACTTTTTCAACTGCTGAACCTCAGTGCATGCAACTTGAAGCACACGTGAGATACAATTGAGGATCTTGAAAGAAGAGAGGGTTTGTTCAGTCGCCAACTGAAGAACTCTTTGGAGACTCTTCAAAAGGAAACAGGATACCTTGGGATTTAGAATGGATTGCTCCAACGTGGAGAGTAGAAAAGAGCACTCAGGCTGCAAGGATTAAAGAAGTGCATAAGTTGCTATTGTTTCTCCTTTGATGGCAAGTGGTTGATTACTAATGATGTTTGTTGTCCACTCCCATGTTGTACCAAACTTTTTGTTTGAAAGATGCTGCTTTGCAGTTTTTTATGCCATTCTCGGTATAAAATTGGCATTAGTAGGATAAATATCAAATATTTTTTTATAGTACATCATTTATATTTGTTAAATGACCAGCTTGAATACTTAAATTTTTTATTTGCAGCATGTGGCAATTGCGTAATCAATTTTTCATGCATTCTACAACAGAAAGTGAATACATAAGAAACATATGCTAATCATATATCAGGTCGTTTAGTTTAATCCATAACATAAAAATACCTAATACAATGTGCTGTCTGCAATTGTTTTACTTGCTTCTTAAAAAGACAAAATTTAGAATCAAACAGAACTACCCAGGTCTGTCCTCTACGAAATTGGGTTGCTGAAATACATCTTACTGTAGTCAAATACTCTTTAGCGAAACCAAATTTGTCATCTTATCTTATAGAAAAAAAAAAAAAGGAAACAGTTACCAAGTTATTTGTGTTTCCATTGTGAGTCGCTGCAAATTCCAAGAAGGAAATAGCCTCCATTTGGAATTCATCCATGTCTCTTTGAGATGGCATGGAAGGGCTGATCCTGCCTTTCTCTTTGCTGTAATCAGCAAAATGAGTTCCTTCAAGCGATAGCCCAAAATAGAAAAACTTTTCTGAGAAGACAAGGTCCCACACACCCTCCTCTCGAAAAACTTTGAGAAGAGCTGGGGATGAAACCAGAACTTTACGGAATGCGCAAAGGATGTAGTGCTGCAATGTATTGCCCAAAATCCTGTAAAAGACGTAGATATTCAATAGGAAGCCATATGCATTGCATAGTTCACATTAGGAGAGGGAAAAAAGAAAAAAGGTGATACTGGTCGATTAGCAAAGAAGTTTCCTTTGTACCATAAAACAGAAATTACTAAATATTCTCTCCAGAACTCAAAGAAGTTTTTCAAAGGGAACATATATCTTGCACATTCAGTGTAATTAAGCATGTAATCTTGTAGGGGCCGTTTGGATCGCTTAGGAATTTGGGGAAGTTGCAATTCCTAGGAATAAATTTATTGGGAAGTGTGTAACTTTGTGAAGAGTTTGGATTGTTTATAATAAATTTATGGTAGGAAGATGAAATTCCCCAAAATCCCCCATCAATCCAAACAGCCCCGTAATAATAAATATACGTTTTGTAATAAATCAAGTTTACAATAATTTTAAGACGAAGTAAAAGCTTATATATCTAAACTTCTATATGGCGTTTGCCACCATGAACTAAGATTGGCTCTGTTTGTTTTACAAGATTTCAAGTTAAACGTGTATAAATCGAGAAACAAAATCTCCTTCCACATTTTCTAGCAACCTATGTTTCCACTTTGTTAATATCTAAAGACAAAAAGAAAAAAAGCAGAAGCCCAAACCTTATGTGGTTAGGTAACCCGCTGTCATTAGCGCAAGCTTTGATTAATGGAAACACTGTAAGCAGTGCTTTTATTATCCACCTAACAGCAAGCTCCCAATATGCCAATGACACTGTCTGGGAAGTTTGACCTAGACTTTTACCAGGGCTGACATCACCATCATGAAATCTGATGTCTTCATGCGGGAGGAGAAAGGAGCAGAGAGCTATGCAAAGCTCCACCGAGTACTCATTCCACTCTGTCAAACTGGGAATGTTGTTTTCAGTTTCACCAGAAACTGAGTTGACATCAGAATCACCAACAGGAACAGGAATGTGAACAGGAAGGCCTGTTTTTTGTCTTTGAAATTCTTGAAGAACAAAAGCCGGCCAGCAAATGCTATTCGCAAACTTCTGTATACGACCGTTTTCACATAGAAATTGAAGATTGCTTGTGTTGCCAAATCTGAATAACCCTAGTTAAGGCAAAACTATTTTGATACCTTAGCTTTGAGATAGCTTGAATATCTAGTTTAATTAGGTCTTCATTAAAATCTGGAAGTACAGTATCAACAGCTCTACTTAACATCTCAGTATGCATTTGTGGCATATGTGTAACTGCATGCCTTTGTCAGTTATATGTAAAACTAAGTAAATAAATAATAACACCATAGGATACATGGACTCCCTCAGAACTTCCATACACAGAATTTGGAGTCGAAATATTTCACTTCTGAAAAAGAAACTTGAATTAGTACAACAAGAACAAGAAATCGGTTCACAATTTCAGTACCATTTCTGGTTTATCCTGTAGCTCCACATTTTAGTTAGTGCCAGTTGCATGCTGCTTAAAAACACTTTATGATTTATATTATTGTTGGCTTTTGATCACCCTGATCGGAAGCTCCACAGGAATCAGCAAATGAGAAATGGGAATGGAATTCCATTACCATCATGATTGGAAGGGGAGAGTGAAGGGAAAAGAGTTGAGTTAATGCAATTTGATGGAGGCGAAGCTGTGTCGTTAATTCTTCCCAAAAACAAAGAAATTTGGCAAGAATTTGTACTGAAGGAAGCGCGGAAGTCAATCAGCCTGGGGGAGTGAAATCGTGCTGGTTTTTTGGAACAAATTGAAATCACATCTCCTCTTTCTTCCAATCAGCAGAATTCAGTTCTCATAAACTCTATTCTATTCTATTATACTGAAATAAACTCTATTCTAACTTCTTCCAATCAGGGTGTTAGTCTCCACTGATGTCTAAACATCATGTTATGGCAGAATATTTCCCCAAAATGCATCTTCACATAACTCCACGTCCAGGACATACAATAAATAAAAACTAAAGAAGGGAAAAAAAAAAAAAAAAAGTGAACCTTTCATCTCCTGAGTTACTGGGACTTTTGGAGAATGAAAATCTACTGGTGGGTAGACCAAGGCCGTCAAGAAGGACTTCAAGACCACCAATGCTTCTAAAATGGTTCTGGGCTCTGACATTCTGATATAAGGCTGATCTAAGAGTACGTAAGGTAATAAAATGGAGAGACAAATCCGTCCATTGCTCTTTCATATTAAGTCTCCTAATTACCCGCAATAACTCTGCAAGAAAAATCCTCATAAATAAGACTAGCTGAAAAACACAGGAATCAGACAATTTTGGAGAATTAGATTTTTCACAAAAAAGGCTTTCTAATATGTTGTAAATACTCTCTGGTTTCTACAGCAAATTGGCCAGGTGTGGTAGCTAAAGCATTGGCTGTTACACCACCAATTTGTTATCTCATTATGACTGCACATAAATACTTCTGCATAATATTGCAATTAGTGACAGTAGACAGAGAGAGAGAGAGAGAGAGGCAAGGAGGGCAGAGATTATACCAACAAGCCAGTTAACACCACCAGCTTCCATCACTAATACAATGGCCTTCTGTTGCCACCGCAGCATCAGATCAGGTATCGTTCCTTTTTTACCAGTGGGACTTGTAGTATCACCAGTACAAGTGCTACTAGAAGATTGTTCCTTGGTGTTATTATTATTTACAGTTTCTGTAGTCTTGGTAGGAGAAGAGTCCAAATCCATGAACAAAGAAATAATGGTTATCGCATATACAAGTATGGTTTGCAAGGTACGGGTCTTCTCTAAGCCGGCACTGGACAGTTGTTCATCTGCAGCAAGAGAACTAGCCAAACCCTTCAACTGTATAACCGCCGCTGGAATACAATATAAGACGGTAAATAGTATACAAAAGAATTAAAATATGGTAATTAAACAACGGTTTCTCAGACTTCTCATTTAAAATTAAAAATATGTCTAGCTGGCTAATAATTCTCAGTGACCCTTGTGATATAAAAAAAATCCTATACAAATAAATAAGTACCTTTTAGAAGGGCAGTAGCTTTCTGTACACCTCCGTAGTAAGTAAATACGCGACAGTTATGCATTGAGCGTGTCATGACCATTAGGCAGTTCAAAACATACAACCCCTCTGTGTTTAATACTAAGCTTGTTGATTGCTCTGATAAGTCTTCGGATCCACTGTTCCCAACTACAGAGAAATAGTTTCCGCACTTTTTTCAGAGAAATACTCATGCCAATGTATACTAAAGAAATATGTATGTAATGAAATTTTTCACTCACTATCGCTAACGAGCGAAGTTATCCGGGTGACCTCCTGTACAAGAATAAGCATCACCTCTGACGGGTGACCAAAAGAGCAACCAGCAATGGTATCTTCATTCCCTGCTTCCCTTTCAGTTAGCACCCCATGATTCCTTGGCTCCCAGTTATTGTATGTTTGTATGAAGTGCAAAAGAAATATTTGTAAGCATTTCTTCTTCTCTATCTACAGAAAACAAGTAAATACTGATCAATTTGCATAAATGTTCTATGAATTATGACTAATTATGACTTATCACAAATGGCAAGGAGAATTTTCAGCAATACCCTACAGAAGCTGTATATTGAAAAATTTTCTGATAAAAAAAATAAAAATCCTGTGTACCTGGTGTCTCTTGAGAGCACGAGATGATAAATTTCCCCTGTTATTTTCTCAAAAAATGTACCCAAAGTACCCCTCAATTAATTTTCTATCATTCATAGTTTTTTACATGCTTCTCTCAGAATGTGAGCATGAAAAAGGGCAAAATTGTGAAACTGATCAGGTGAAGGAGAATGGTAATCTATTAGATTTCCAGAAAGATACTGAGAGGAGAGTCAGATACTTGTAGTGAGCCATATTGTAACAAATCTAAATCGGCACAATACAAATACCTTGGTAATGCACATCAATAGATGAATTCCTTGTAATAAAACCCAACTGGTATATATTAAAACTATGCTTTTTTGTAGTACCTTGTCGACGGTATGGTCATATCTCTGCCATAGAGTACTCAGAACACCCTCCTCGCCAGTGTCCCTGGCAAATGTGCACAAACCACAAGCAAATTTACCAAAGAGCTACATGCATAAATTATAAGCACACAGATTTATAATAAGTACACAGAGATTGCTAAATCGGCCCATAAAGCCGGAGTCAACTGCTACTTATTGTAACAACATTCCCATTATTGCAACACACAGAATTGAGCATCAATTATCACTTACACCTCAACTAAGACTTAGATCACTCATCCAAAACAGTAATTAAAATGTAGGTCAAACTGATATAGCCACTAGTACCTACTGAAACCATCCCGAAATGTAGTATGAAGTTCTAGCTTCAAAATAAGAAAACTTACTCGAATTGTATCCTAGGAGAAGGAGCCGACAGCCTATCCGGTGGTCCCGAGTGAGTACCCTCGCCCAGTTGACTGCTCGATGATGACCTCCTGATGAGGTCAGCAACCCCCTTAACTATGTTCATACTTTGACCCCAGTATATCTACACTGCACAAACCAAAAATTACATCAAGTCAGAGATGGAGCGAGGCGGCAGGCCCTCAATTGCTTGTTTGTGAAGTACATTACCTCGAGATCAGAACCTTGTACCATAGCAATCAACAATCCATTGTTGCTACCATGATTCGGAATTATAATGGGAACCTCACGATCCGATTATTAGGTGAATTTTCGAACCCAATGGCGGCCTTAGGTAAATCGACGCTTGAATTGGTGGTGGTGGGGGGGGGAGGGGGTTGAGGCGGTGAACCACCGGTTCTCCGACGGCGAGTTTCGACGAATCTTCCTTTTTCTCTTCTAGTCTCTGACTGGTTGGTTCTCCGAACTTGGCACCGATTCTTCAAAGGCAGAGGCAGAGGTGGATGTGTTTCACGATCGGAAGAGAGATTCGGGGTTGAGTCTAGTCAAGTAATATGTTTCGTTGATTAAAAGGAAGAGATGGATCTGTCGGGTGGGCCCCGTTGTTTTCTAAGTACGCTTGCTGAGGTTGAGACAATTTTCTTGGGCCGTATATTTAGTTAATCACTTCTCGTCGGACGGACCTGCTATCGCTTACGTAATTTATATTTTGTGTTTGTGAACAAAAATATATTTAATTGTTTTTTCTAGACTTAATACATTTTTATTTGTTATTTTTTTCACTCTATTTTCTGTCTTCAATTTTAGAAATTCTGTAATTTCTACGTAAATTGGTGGACTAAAATCCTCTTATTAGACTTGACAATTGATAGAATAACTCTTATGTAAATTTCAGGTGTGATATACATCATCCATTAAAAAACCATCCAAACCATCCAATTAGATTATTTTGGATGGTTTGGGTGCAAAAATCCAGCATACACCAATTTTCGCTGACGTCATCATGATTTTTTTAAAAAATCGAGCGCTGACGTCATCAAAATAAGAGTTTTTTATGTTCAGTTAAACAACTCAAGGGATGAGTTAATTTATTTAAGTGTTCAGTTAAAAAACTTCGAGAAAGTATATTAAAAAGTTTTTTTGTTCAATTAAATCATTCAAGGGATGAGTTATTTGTAGTTATGTATTTAATTGAACACTTATTTATTGTATCTGAACATCATTGGTAACATAACTCTAATAAACTACAAAACAAGTCAACTACATAATTCCAGCCTTATTTCCATATCTCATGTCAACAATATGATCCCTTATCCCAACATTAGTATCCCTTGATATAACAATATGATCTCTTCTTTTCATATCTCGTGTCAACAATATAGTCCCTTATTCCAACATACGTATCTCTAGATATAATAAAATGAACAAAAAAACATGCGAGATGAATATTTAGGGAACTAAATTAACCTTTATAAAAAAATCAACAACGATTTCTCAAAAAAAAAAAAATTAAACTTGCTCCAACAACAAAAAATCTTTTTCAAAAATCAACAACGATTTCTCACCCTTTAATTGGCACTGGAGAAGTATGATTTTAAGAACACGAAGAGTGGTGACATCATTATCTACGACAAGCACATGTAGTAACCTCTTGGTTTTGTATATGAATTCGGTAGTGGTGCCCTATATTTCACAGATAAACGATCTTCTATTCAAAATGCAAGTATTGTTAAGTCTAATAATTCCCCTTTTTCAAATAAAAAACGAAGTGTCGAAGGCCTACTAGTTCAAAAAAGAACAAGAATGAAATTAACAATAACGAAGTTGATAAAAAGAAATTAACGCCTACGAAAAAGATCAAGGACAATCTACGGATAATGTGCATAGTAAAGCACAACGCCGGTAACGACCACACGGTACAGAAAACCCCCTACCCCCTCCACGTCAGCCCTATCCATGCCTCCTCATGGTAGAGCAAATCAGCACGAGTTTTCCACCACGAATTCACTGCTGCAACGAATCAAATCACGCCTCGCGACTTCGATCCGAGTAGGCGAGGGAGCAGACACAAGGAAGGATGCAAAGTTCGGATCCGTAGAGAATCTGTGGCGGATCTCTTTCGGTTCGACTGTATCTGCCTCAGGCGAGAGAGAAGGAATTTAGACCTTTTTCAAGGTCTCAAAATTATGTTAGAGAAGAGAAGAGAGAAGAGAGAGGAAAGAGTCCATGGCAGATCTAGGTTTTGATATTTTCAAAGAGAGAGAGAGAGACAGAGATGAGAGAGAGATGAAATGAAGAAGGGACGTCTCTGTTGGATTCATATCTATCTAGTCACGTGATTATCATGTGCGACTCCTCTGGTGGATGGTTGGATGGAAAAATAGAAGGATGATAAATACCAATTACCTGTAAATTTAATAATTTTTATCACAAATTGTGTTCGGTATTGCTCACTTAAAATCACTTTCATGAGTACTTAACATTGAAAAATTATCTATCTCATCAACATTTTTATTTATTTATTTATTTTATATCCTTACTGATGTGACTAAATTATTATGACATTGGTTTATTTATAAATATGTGCTAGAGACTACTTTACTTTATTTGTGATCAAGTTATCACTAAAATTATATCATGTGTGATGTTACTTCTATAAAAAAAAAATCATCAAATATATATGCGGCGTGTTTTTATTGTCTTCGAAATTTATAATTGATTTATATTGGGCTTTGCTTCTTTTTTATGCTTATAGCCTTATATTGTTTAAATTAGTGCTTTAATTGAATGAAATCTTTATTGACGTAATTTTCAACAAACCTATTTATACTTCAAACAAAATACAAATGGCCCGTTCCATTCATTTTTATTAAATAGTTAAGTCTAGTGATTAAATGCGGCAGCGTATAAGAAATCTTGAGAAACATGAGTTTATCGTTTTAAAACAAAATTTTAGAATCCGTTTCAGGTTTTTGAAAGATAATTTTATCTGTAAAGCATACATTTATATTTTTATTATTTTATGTTTATTTATTCTAAAAAACGTAATTATGTCTTCTATTTAATTTTGATACTTAGATTAATTTAAGGGCTCATTGGATCGACTGTTTGAAAATATGAAAGAGTATGTACTATGAAGGCCATTTCCATATTACAATAATAGGTGTTGTTTTATCAGAAATGCAATAATAGGTATTGTAAATCCTATATTATAGTTTTTTACTGATTTGATATACCCAAATCAGAAATTCGGGTATTGTTTTGCTTTAAAAGATCTGAACCGTTCTCCTTTCTGTTGTTGCCTTGTTGGATCTCCGCCCTTTATTTTTCTTCCTATTAATGTTTTTCAATATTTCTGTTGCGCGCCTCTGTAGTCTTTCGTGAAGATATGTAACCCTCAGTTTGATTTATGCGTGCGGGGCGCGAACAGGGCAACAATAGATCCGTGCTAGAAAAAGAAGTGGCGTCAAGGGTGTGCGACTGCGACCGTGCGAGGCACGCTGGAACGCAGGTGAGAGTGAGACGTGACGTGTCACGTGTGGGTGCACATTAATTTGATTTCTTGCGGCCGATTTTCTATCTGGTACAGATCGGCTATACAACAAAGTTGTAGAAAGTCCACCGAAAGATTAAAAGCAATGGGAAAATAAGATATATTATCGTTAAAATTGGATATAACCCACGTAATCAAGTCACTCTTGAATATAAAGTTTTTTAATTAATTTAAACAATATTTTAAATAAAAAATATTTGTTTTATATATGTATGACTAAAATATCCTTTCTTTCAGGATGAAACCCTAGCTCGTACCTCGCAATCTCGCATCTTTCCATATGTTATCCTAAAAGCATATATTTTATTATTATTCTATGCAATCTACAATTCCATCTTTAATTAGCGTAAGGACTAAGTGCGTCATGCCCTCCTTTCGTTTTTTTTTTTTTTTTTTTTGGAGTTTGTCAATTTGGATAAGAAAAATGCACTATTGAAGTCCAATCCAAGCACCTGATCCAAATAAAACTTTCTATAATTACGTATATTATCTTTGTAAATGCAAGCCCAAGTTTGTAGTTCATAAATTAACATATTTATTTACATCTTCGGCTGTGTTTGGATCGGAGTGGGAAGAAGAGAATAAGGAAAAAAAGGCCCAAATTTATTATTAAACAATCCAAACTCTTCACAAAGTTACACACTTTTCAATAATTTTTCCCACTTCTTCCCTTCTTCCCTTCTTCCCACACCTATCCAAACGGAGCATTTGTGAACGGGTGTTGGAGCGAACAAATACCGTAACAAAAGGCATGGTTTGAGTCTCGTTGAGGAAGATGAAGGATATTTTGGTCATATATATTAAAAACTGTTTTTTTTTAAATATTGTTTAAATAAATGAAAAGGGTTTATATCCAAGAGTGACTTGATTACGAGGGGTTATATCCAATTTTGAAAATTATAGAGCGTCATATCCAGTTGAGCAAGATTTGAGGGGTTATATTCAATTTTTCCAAAAGCCATACTTCCTTATCCCGCATTAAATAACAAACTAAATTGTACCATGGCTCTTTTTTTTTTTTAAATAAGAGCTGAAATTCAATCGTTATGATTTTATTGAACACTAAAATAAATTATAAAAATTGGCGGTAATATTCCTATATTTATTTATTTATTTAGTTTTCCAACTCTAGATGAGCTTAGGCGAATTTCCGATAATTCATCGCAATTTAATAAATATTGTTACTACTATATCTGAACATTAAATATTGGAATCATTCGATATATGCCACTATGAAAAATTGACACTATAAGTTTTTAAATATATCCAAAATACCCTCTCATTAAGAAATGACAAAGAAATTTATTGACATGAAGTAAATTTTTAAATTTCAGATTTACAAATTTTCAATTTTTAAACTTTGGATTTTAAAACTTAAAAACTTATCAAATTCAATTTTTTTTAAATTTTGAATAAAAATTTAAAACTTTTAAAATTCAAAATTTTGAATTTTAAATTTTCAATTTTTAAATTTCAACTTTTGAGATTTTAAATTTTCAAATTTTGGAATTTGGCATTTTGTTTCTTTTGTTGATGGCGTAAAATCAATTATTTACTTCATGTGACATATTTTGATATTTCTAATTTTATTATTGGGAAAATCAGCTATATACTCCTCAAATCATAGCCAATTGGAAATATCCCCCTCCAATCTTCATGACTATAGATATATATCCTTTTCCTTATTTTCAATGATTTTTTAATTCTGAAAAATTGCTTTCAAAATTTTCGGACAGAAATACCCTCATCTTCTCCTGACTATTCACCTTTCTGCTAGTTTTTGCTATGTATATGATAAAAAAATAATACGATATCATGTATTTCTTTCTCATATCAAATATTTTCATTTTTACTCTATCGCAACAAAAATTTTCTACTTCTCCTTAAAATCGCTAGAATACAATTGTGACCCGAATCCAAGTTTTAAAACCAATTCATCATGTATTACGTGCCAGTATATATATTCAAAAAACCTAATCGAGCAATCCAAATTTAATCGAAACTTATAATTTAATGATTTTAATACTTCTCCCTTTCTACCTCTTTGTATGAAATACTGGTAAACCCTTTGATTGACTGCTACCATCAATTGATGGACCCTTGAATAACGAATGATGAGTGATAGTCCTCATTTGATGATGTACTCTCCATGAGTGAGAAAAATCCTTTCAAAATTTGTGTACCTGCTCTAGTGGTTACAAGTATTTTCCAGTGATTTCAAGAAGTAAGAACTTTGCTGTGTGAAGAGGTAAAATGTCTGAAGGAAAAAAAGGACTTTGGGAAGATGAACCGTCTACTGAGGGCATTTCTGTCCAATTATTTTAAAAATAATTTTTCATAACTTAAATCATTTGAAATAATAAAAAGGACAAATATCTATAACAGTGATGATTATAGGGGGATATTTCCAAATTTAAAGATTAGAGGGAGATATTTCTAATTGGCTATGATTTGAGGGGTATATATCTTATTTTCCCTTTATTATTTTATAGTGGCATATTTAAAAGGGTATAATAGTCACATTAATTATTTAGTGGCATAAATCTAATTTTTATCATTTAGTGATGATATAAAAATAATTTATCATTTAGTGATGGTGTTTTTCTAATTTCTAGTTTTTACAGTGACATAAATCTAATTAACCCTTAAATATTTGACATTTTGACTTTTCAAATACAAGCATGCGATAGTTGTTCTAATTGAATGCAAGCTTTCAGAATCATGGTACTCGGTAGACAAACAGTCACAAGGCTGTAGACGAGACGAACTCGAGCTAGTCGAACCGAGTATTATCGAACACGAGCCACTATTGAGACATAAACGAGATCAATTATTGTAAATTTTTATACATTATCATTTCCTAAGTTTTAATTGAATATTAATGTTTATACTAAAAAATAAGTATATTTTCTATCAAATTAAGTACTAAAAATAATAAATTATGAAATAAAACTATATATCGAACTCGTCTCGCTACCTTATCGAGCCTTAACGATATGAGACAAGCTAGTTTGTTAATAACTTGAGTTGTAACGAGACAAGCTAATACAACTTTTTGTCGAGTCGGACACGAGCGAGCGAGCTGCGAGCTTTTCTTGCACCCCACTCGGTACTAGAGTAAATGCTCGAAACCACGTGTTTGATTATAATTCAGGCATGCATTAATCTATTTTTTCTTCTTTTGTTCCGCATTATTTTTTTTTCCCGAACTAATATACCCACGTCTAATTTCAAACTAAAATTATTAAATCAAAATATTAAAATAATAATATTATAAAACACAATACAGATAGACAAAGAAAAAATTACTGGACTCATCACTAGTTGAATAAATTAATTAAAGCCATGTCATGTCTAAAGCAGAAACGTGGGCATGTTGCAATCACATGTAGCGATGGGATAGTGATTAGTGGATGAGTATATATCCAATTCGGATTCGCTGTTGCGCGACACGCGGTGTAGCGCACTACGAGCTGTCTGATCTTGATCGGACGGTTCACTTTTTACGGGCCTACCAATCTAGGTTACATGCACGGAGCTTCCTTGTCCATTGGATCTTAATCAAACGGCAGCGGATCTCAATTTGTATATATCTATGTTCTGCATTTCGAAATCCGATTTCCCACTTGACCAGTTGGTGCATTAAACTCCGGGTCGTCCGGACCCAACTGAAACTTTATATATGGGTTCAATCTTGAATACAATCGGACCCGACGCAACAATGTCATGCGTAATTTTTAACCGATTCATATCCCTATCTCTATCCGGACCGAAATCCTCTGGCTGTAGAGGCCTCCAGCCGACACAAATTTTTGTAAAATAAAAAAATTTAAAAATTAAAATGATGAATTTAAACCGTTGATCTTGTTCAAATTTACAGAAGATGTGTTTTCATATAAATTTTATAAATTTTGGAGTTGATTTGATACTAGATCAAGTGGTCAACAAATGCACGAATCTGGTTAATTATCGCTGATTAATTCTAATACGTTCATAATTTGATCACTTAATCTAGTATCAAATCAACTCTAAAATTTATAAAGTTTATATGAAAACTCATCGGCTGTAAATTTGAACAAAATCAACGATTTGGATTCATCATTTTAATTTTAAAATTTTTAAATTTTACAAAAAATTGTATCAGCTGGAGACCTCTACAGCCATTTACGGCCGTAGAGGATTTCGGTCCATCTCTATCCTATCATATCCTTACCTACCACTTTTAAAAGTAGGGTAAAACAAATAGACGAAATATGTAAATAATTGTTTACTACATGCACGGTTAACTATTGATTATCAAAATTAATGGTCGGATGTTAACAATAAATGTAAAATTATCAGCGCTGATAAGCGCAATCAAGCAATCAGACCGCTAAAAATGGAAATATACAATGCATCTTCCTTTTGCCCCAGCGCCTCCTCCTGCCCATGTGTTTTTCCAAAAGTAGAATATCGCGCCTCTGCCATCCCCTTCATCTCATTTCTCCCATCCTTCGTGCCTCTCTCCCTCATCTCCTTTGTGCCTCAGCTCTCCCTTCTCCTTCTTTCTCATCTCATATGCGCCTCACCTTTCTCCTTCATCTCCTCTGCACCTCACCTTTTTTTTTTTCCGTACCCTTATAAAATATACTTTCTCGTCAAACAACAATACTCCCTTAATATATATGAAATATTCCCTTATATAGTATACAACTATGTGATTTATATTAAATACTCTCAAATAAAAATATATATACTTCATGAGGCTAATTAAAATACTCTCTTGAATCTATTAACTACTCCCTCATACTATTTACTAATTCACATAAATAATTGTTCATTTTAACTTATTAGATACTCTCTTTATTTTATTAGTTACTTCCTTATCATAAATTATATACTTCCATAACAAAACATAAATAATTACTCATTTAGACTAATTAGGTACTCCATTGTCAAATATAAAATACTCTCATAATAAAAATAAAGTACTCCCTTACATACCTCCATAACGAAACATTAATGTTCTTTTGTTCTTTCTTACGACATAAAAATATTATATACTCCCTTAAAATTTTATTAGTTACTCCTTTATATATATTAGATAATTAGTCTGATTATATATTATATATATAATTAGTCACACTCTTATACTCATTATTTACTTCCTTATAAATATTTAGTTACTTCCAAACAATAGAAGAACCAGATCTAAATGTTTTTTTCTTTTTTCATCCTTCTTGATCTTTACTTCTTTCTTTCCTATCCCAGATTTGATCACCTTCTTTCTCCCTTTCTACCTGCTAGGTAATTACATGATCGGATAGAGAGGTGAGGAGGTATATAGAGGGAAGGGGACGGGTGTGTCATAATAAGATGGGAGTTGTGTCAGATTGAGAGGTGGAATGTAGAGGGGAAGGGAAAGGAGTGTCAGATTGAGAGGGGAGTGCGTGAGGATAAGAGTGAGGGTGAGGGGAGCACGTGAGTCTGATTGCTTGATTCTCAGAGTTTGATTGCATTAAATAATTCTCTATTCCATAACACATAAGAAAAACTTCATTAAAATTTCTATTCAACTTTCTAGCCGGCAGGTTCAAGTAGCTGATTTAAATCTTATAAGAAATCAAATTATATTTTTTAAGATTTTTTACTAATTTTTTTTTTAAGTACAGGGACAGTCTGGAATTTCTAAGTTGATAATGGTTTATTTTTTTCTGGCCAACAAACTAGTAAAAGATATTTTACAAAAAAAAAATATGAAAATGTGTTTCCCACATCATTTCGGTGCGTAGATTCAAATGATCAGATTGAATGTCTTTAAATTTTGAAAATTAATTTACATTTGAAATTGTATTATTATCCTATTGATACTATAACCTCAATCTAAATCAATATTACTTATACAGCGAAATTACAGCGAAATTAACCTCAATCTAACGCATTTGTTCACACATTTCGAGTTCGAACAATTGATTTGAAAGTTGAAAGACATGCACGTCTCAAAGACCAGTCGAGTTTGTATATACTATATAATGATCTATAATACTCTCATTGATTAAAATAATTAAATAATTAGATTGTTAAATAATTTTAAGTCGAGTTTGTATATAACCCCATAGCCAGCAGATTTTTTTAACTCCGCCTATATTAAGCTTTGCTTGCATTATTTAGTATAGCCCGGTCCCAAGCCTGAGTAAAAATAGGAGGGTTGTGATAGGCTAGGCGAGCCAACGTAAAAAATCCAGTCATCCCTATGGAACCCTTATTCAAGACATGTATGATGGTGCTGTTACTTACATCAGGATATGTGATAGTGTGACTAGTGACTTTCCTATTAAAATAGGACTACATCAGGGATCAGCTTTATACAAGGAGAGATTCCTTGGTGTATGCTCTTTGCCGACGATGTGGTGTTAGTCGATGAGAGTAGGACGGGGGTCGATAGAAAATTGGAGTTGTGGAGACAAACTCTAGAGTCCAAAGGGTTTAGGCTTAGTAGAACTAAGACGGAGTATATGGGGTGTGAGTTTAGTGGGATACGACCAGTGGATGGAGATGTTTGTCTAGACGGTCAGATAGTACCTATGAAGGATACCTTTCGATATTTAGGGTCGATGCTGCAGAGCGATGGAGAAATAGATGAAGATGTTAGTCACAGGATAAGAGCGGGGTGGGTGAAATGGCGGCAAGCATCAGGCATCCTATGCGATAAAAAAATCCCGCAAAAGCGAAAAGGCAAGTTTTACAGGACAGTGATTAGACCTGCGATGTTGTATGGCGCAGAATGTTGGGCTACTAAAAGACGACATGTTCAGAAGATGAGTGTAGCTGAGATGCGTATGTTTTGGTGGATCTACGGTCACACGAGGAAAGATCGGATTAAAAACGATGACATACGGGATATGGTTGGGGTCGCACCGATAGAGGAGAAGCTGACCCAACATCGTTTGAGATGGTTTGGACATATTCAACGCAGACCTCCAGAGGCACCGGTACGTTGCGGAGTTCTTAATCATTTCGAGAACACACGGAGGGGGAGAGGGAGACCAAGATTGACATGGGAAGAAGCGGTGAAAAGAGACCTTAAAGAATGAAACATCTCCAAGGAATTGGCGATCGATAGGAGCGCTTGGAAGTTAGCAATTCATGTACCGGAGCCATGACGTAGGAACTTAGGGGTAGGTCCCTCTATTAGATCATGGTCGAGGCCTAGGTTTCTACTATTACTATTATTATTATAGGTATTATTATTAGTATGGCTACTCTTATTTTTAGTATGTTTTTTTTTGTTTTGTTCTTGGATGTGTTCTTTTATTGGGTTTCTTTCTAGCCTACCCCAACTTGTTTGGGACATAAGGCTTAGTTGTTGTTGTTGTTGTTGCATCGAACTTTAAATAAACTTTTGAACGACGAATTGTTCTGAATGTCATACTCAATAATTCAAAATTTGCCCACTTCAGTAAACATAGTAAACTACTCTATGGGGCTGTTTAGATTCTCCAAGGAATTTGGAGAATTTCATCTTTCTACCATAAATTTATTATAAACAATCCAAACTCTTCACAAAATTACACATTTTTCAATAAATTTATTTTCTAAAAATTGTAATTTTTCCCAAATTCCTAAGCGATCCAAACGGCCCAATGGTATCATTGGTATATATGAAGTCAACTCCATATTTAGACTGACTGGCGATCTCGTTTATCAGCGATCCCAATCCGATCCGATTGGATGGTTTTTTCGTTCTTTTTTCATGTGCTCATCAGTAAGATTTTGCTTAATTTCGTGTCATTTACTTCTGACACCGAAATCCTCTCCAGTCCAAACAGCGCAGCTGGGTGAGCGTACTTTTTAACGCTATCCTGTTTGGACGGTTATAGTAAGTACCAAGGCTACCGACGGCACAAACTGCGTTGTGAATGGACAGACCGGGTTGCAATATTGGTCCACATCCAGCACACTAAATTTGTAGATCAACTACAAACAGCTCACCATCTGTCCACTACCTCTAGGTTCATTCATTTATTTTATTACATTTGTTTTTGGAGATTCACCCCAAGTCTACTCTCGTACTCAGCGCATAATTATTATTATTATTTTTTTTGGGGGGAAGATTAAACGCCCGTAGGCTTACTCTGTGCATTATTTAGAGCAAGTGTACAAGATGCAAGATATTTTTTTTTTTTTAGAATTTGTCCGGAAAGTTTAGAAAAGTGAGAATACCAGAAATTATGGATTGTTCTTTAGCGAAATTTAATTACTATATAAATTTCAAGAAGTAGAAAAATAGAGTTGCGAATGAAGTTAGTAGTATAAATTCTACATTGTAGTTTAGCATCTTCTATATTATTAGAAATGAAAAAAAAATTATAGTATCAGAAAAAAAATTTATATACTAAAATATTTATTTGAAATGTAGGTGTAAAAAATTATGGCTAGTGTTCTCAATCTCAAATATCGCCACAGAGAGAGAGAGTAACTCAGTAACAACTGCTAATATCTTCAAACTAGATGAACATTAAAGCTAAAATGAGTGCTCGTTCTAGCTGAAATGGGTGTACAATTAAAGAGTTTGTTTACAAATTTAAGTTTTTTTTTTTGGCAACAATCACTCAACAATTATTCTGAATTTAAGTAGGCGAAAGTTCATTTTTATTCAAAAAAGGTATCGATTTCAATTAAATAAATATTTATTCTGACCAATTTTAATAAATTTTTCGTAATGGACAAGGAACCATGTGGGGGAATAGCTAAGAGGTTCTACTAAACAAGCTCGTAATTCGAGAATAATTTAGTCAGCACGTTCTAAATTTATATATGGATACAGATGGAAATTGTTCAGAATTAGTTCACTTTTTATGAAAAACAATTACTGAATTTTTCACGTTTCAAATAAATATTTTACTATATATATTTTTTTTTTGTAAAAAAAAACTTTCCGAGTTGGAGGCAGGATTTCATTAATAGATAATTTTTTTTTTCCGAAGGCTTAATAGCCAAAATTGAAAGGATACAAAGTCAAAGCCTAAAAAACGAAATGAAATCCAGTCCCGCACGGGACCGTGCAGCGCAGGAATCACAGTCGTATGATTTAATCTCAATGACAAAGGGAGCCCCGTGCATGTAACCAGATTGATAGGCCCGAACCATCCAGATCAGATTGGACGGTTCGTAGGCTGCGCTGGACGGTCCCGCGCGGGAGCGGATGAGGATTCCTAAAAAACTCGATAGAAAGGAAAGCTTTTTATAGAGTATCTACAACATACAACTATTTAGGAACGTTTCGCAACACCATAGATTAGTGAGATCAAACATTAAAGTTAGCACTTTTTAAATAAATTTGTTAACTTCTAGATTAACAAGTTATCCAACTAATTTAGAAGTTAGATTAACCTCATGCATGTCAAACGTCCCTTTAAACTAAACAGAGTATCAATCTCTCTAAACAAACATAGGGGCCGTTTGGATAAGTTGAGAATTTGGGGATTTTCTAATTCCTAGACATAAATTTATTATAAACAATCCAAACTCTTCACAAAGTTACACACTTCCCAATAAATTTATGCCTAGGAAGAGAAAATTCTCCAAATTCCTAAGCGATTCAAACGGCCCCATAAAGCAACCAACATCCAAGAAAAGTTTCAAAACTAGGATCATCCAAGGAACTCGGTATCATCAGTGTTGTTTGGATCGCTTAGGAATAAAGAGGAATAGGTTCTTTCTAGATGGAAATTTATTCCTAACCATCCAAACTCTTCACAAAGTTACACACTTTCCAATATTTTTCGTCTAGAAATAGACTACTCCTCTTATTCATAAGCGATCCAAACTAATAAACATGTCTATCTCTCTCGTGCAATTCATTCTAGGACTCCTATTCATTTCTTCTAGTTTGTCTGGCCAAATTAACAAACCTGTCAGATTGAAACTTTCGTCTGAGTGTGACATTCATATTGAAATTTTCTTGAAAATCAAATTTTATACTTAAAAAAAATTAACTAATTTTTTCAAATTTGTTTGGAGGGTTCAGAATAATAAAATCGAGAATTTTCTAGGATTTTAAAGAAATTGTAAACCAATTTGATTAAATCCATTATCTTTATCATTTAATATGATTTTTTAATATAATTATTGAACTTATGTTTCAATATCAATTTTTTTTCAAGGGAAAGCACAAAGCATACATGGTTCGGCTGTTTGGAAAGCATTTGTTGAATGGTGTCAACTTGTAATATAATAGTCACATATAAAAATATGAGTTTTGCTATGGTGAGTCGCGACTCACGAGAAGACATGTGAGTCGCGCTCAAAACTCCTAGATCTGGTTCAAAATGACTTATCCAAACCGTCCAATGCGATCTCCCTATTCAAATCTCCATACCAAACTTTACAATTTTTTTAAAATTTTTAAGTATTTTTTAAAATTTAAGAAAATTGTTAATCTAATTAGTTCTGAACCATTCAAAAACAGTAGTTTTAAAAAATCCGAAAAAATACCTACAAATTAAAAAAAATATATAAAATTTGGTCTGTATGGAGATTTCAATAGAAAGATCTTATTGGACGATTTGGATCGCTCATTTTGAACTAGATCTAAAAGTTTTGAGCGCGACTCACAGACCCTCTCGTGAGTTGCGACTCACCACAGCAAAACTCATAAAGATATTATAATTATTGGCTAGTATGGATCAAATCAACATTCTAAAATGAATCTGGACCAATTCAAATCCGTTTACATCCTGCATGTGCGGTGCTCTGATGCCACATTTCAAATATGGTATGATTTTCTTTTAGTTCAAGTGGTTTTACATTTGATTAATTTTTTTACCCCCCCCCCCCCCCCCCGCCGGTGCTAACGAATGGACTTTTGACAGTTTTGACAACAATATTTTAAATTAATTAAAAAATATCTTTAAAAATTAAAATAGAAAGAGCTCATTGACTTATAATTATCATTTTTGTGTGACAACTTTTATATAATTTATTTAAGTGTATATATTTTATCAAAGATTATAGTCTTGACTATTGTAAGTTACAAATAATACTTAATAGAAAATTTTGTTTCTTTTTTTTTTCGAGGGTCAATAGAAAAATTTGTTTCAAGTTTCAACATTTATTAAACATGTATATACTATAAATACAGTGTCTATTTCATATCGAATTTCAAAATTAGAATTATTTTTAACAATTATAAAATTATCAAATTTGCATATTATCGGTCCCACATTAATAAATTTGGATAAACCTTACGCTTCTTGTCTGAAAACTTGAAAAGTGAAAATAATACGAACTTTTCCAAAATTTGCGCCAATTCGGCACTTCGGCGGATGGCGGCAAAATAAACTAATCCAAAATTGTAAAATGGAAATATTATGACAATTGCAGGGGTATTTGTCTATTTGAAAGTTGAAACCACGTTCCCTTGAATTAAGAGCTGTAAAAAGCCATGACCTACGTTTTAGTTCCATAAATAACTGACTTATCTATCTCTCTTCTATGAATGTGTTTTTAGATCTTCCCACCTACTCCTCTGATCCTCTCTGTCAGCAGTTTATTTGTCTCCAACTCTCTCTTGTTGTATAGCTAATATCTACACTATAAGACAGTCCTTTTAACACTCACTAAATACAAGTGCCAGGGTTAAGACAAACAGGCTCAAGCAAGAGAGAGAAAGTTAGTGAAGGAGAGTAATGGAGACCTCTGTCTCCTCCTCCTCTCTCTTGTGCATCTTCATTGCCTCTTTCACAATCTCTTCTAATTTCATTTTGCAAGTGAGTGGAGAAAACCCATATAGGTTCTTCACTTGGGTCATCACCTATGGTGACATCTATCCACTTGGTGTCAAGCAACAGGTATGTATATCAAATTATCAACACACTTCCTTTACATTGGTACCAGTAATAAGTTTGGTTGTGACTTATTGGTACCGATGTTAATAGACCTGATTGTGTGATGCCTGAATCAAGCAATGGTACCCTTTTGACCGGGAATTGTTACTGAGGGGCGGAATCACAAATATGGAATGGAGGGGCCAAGAATCAAGAGATGGAAACCATAAAAAATATAAATTAATTAATGAAAAATGTGTATAAAAAATTATTATTCAATTTAATTACTTAAATCGTTACAAGTTAGAGTAACTAAAATTTTGGAATCTTTTTTTGATATAATTTGTCAATACAATAATTATATATTGAAGTTTTAAGGAGAGGTCAAATATAGCAACACATGATCTTATCTATCTTCAAATTTATTCAATTACATAGAAATTTTAGGGGAGGCCAAATATAACAACATGACTTGTTTTGATCAAAATTAGGTAAAATCTTAAATTTTCTAAATCATGGCATAAGCCAAGCACATGCTCCCCCCCTCCCCAACCTAAATCTGTCACTGCCTATGTAAATGTCATGTAATACAGTTCTTGTGCGGTGCTAAGCTAACTAATATACCGGTACATTGAGGTATCATTCAATAGTTCTAGTAATTATCAACGTAGACTAGCTCAGAATGTATCTATTTGTGTAATAACATAATTGCAACAGAATCATAATTAATAGAGAATATAACTTAATCTTAATTCAACTGATTTTTATAAAAAGATACATATTGCAGAGGATATAAACTGATTTTAATAAATCATTCAATAGTTCTAGTAATTATCAACGTAGACTAGCTCAGAATGTATCTATTTGTGTAATGGCATAATTGCAACAGAATCATAATTAATAGAGAATATAACTTAATCTTAATTCAACTGATTTTTATAAAAAGATACATATTGCAGAGGATATAAACTGATTTTAATAAATCACTTACTATTTCTAATTATTTTATTTTATTTTATTTGAACGACTGCAGGGAATACTGATCAATGGGCAATTTTCGGGGCCTCAGATAGAGGCAGTAACAAATGACAATCTGATAATCAATGTATTTAACAATTTGACAGATCCTTTTCTAATTACCTGGTAATTGGCTCTCTTTTTCTATTTATGCATCGATTTCCTTTTCCTTTTCAGATTTCTCTTGTTGAATTCACTGATTAGGGTGCAAATATATCGTTAATTTGAGTGTACACTTTTTTTTTTTATTAATTTTCACAGTCTTAATTTGACAATATCAAAATTCCTCCTATTTCTTTATTTGAAAAATAGGAAAAAAATAGAAAAGGTCTAATAAAGTACACTGCTTTTCATTTGCTTCTCTTACAACCAAGTATCGGGTACTGGTTGGATTGGATCTGTAATATTCTACACAAAGCACATGCCATCCTTTTCCCACTTTGTGTGTTTTTTTATTCCAAGAAATAATAAGAATCACACAGTAGGGACAGGGGCCACAGTGACACCGCATTGATGAATAAAACATGTGCAAAGATAAAAAAAAAGGAAAAAAAAACTAAAGATGTCTCAGATGTAATGGATCCTTAAAAGATTCAGTGCTTATTATTACATTTTTGTTCACTTACAAGAAATTGAATTGTTTGTACCAAGAATGTACTATGGTTGGTATCTCTAATGTTGTCTCATTACTGCGCTGCACAATTAAAGAATCTGTCAAAGGTTGCCATACTGCTTAGTGTTTGATATTCTGCATTACTAGACTCAACCCAACCAGTATCAGTACAGTACAGTAGCTAAATATGCATTGAAAACTGGAAGTTACATTCAATCCCACCTAATACTTTCTGGCAATCATAAAAATGCCATTAATGTAACCATAAACTTTTCTTTTATGGAATTCTATCTGCATTACCGTTTTAGATAAAGTATGAGAAAACTCCATAGGTGGAAAAGAGGAATAGCCTATTCCTAAGTCGAAAATATTGGGAACTGTGTAATTTTGTGAAGAATTTGAATGGTTAGAAATAAATTTTCGTCAGGAATTTGCTATTCTTGCTTATTCCTTACCCATCCAAACAGCCCCACATGACATAATATCTGAATAAAATGAACAAAAAAAAAACAAATAAATATAGGATCATATTTCACGTTTTCCGTATGAACAGTTGATACACATCCAGTGCATAAAGAAAAATGGTATAACATTATAGAAATTCAAATGAATTTAATTTCAACATTTTTATTTTCTTAGGGATGGATTGCAACAGAGAAGGAGCTCATGGCAAGATGGAGTTTACGGCACAAACTGCCCGATTCCACCAGGCGGCAACTTCACTTACATTATGCAGACAAAAGATCAAATCGGAAGCTACTTTTACTTCCCTTCTCTAGCATTCCACAAGGCTGCGGGAGGTTTCGGTGGAATTAGGGTCCTCAGTCGCCCGATGATTCCTGTGCCATTCTCACCTCCAGCTGGAGATTTTACAATACTTGCTGGAGATTGGTTCAAGGCTAACCATACAGTAATTTCTGCACACAGTTTATCTGTTTTATTACTGAATATTTTTAATGATTATATCATAATTCTTTTAACCCTCAAAATATATATCATACAGTCTGTTTCTCTATTTTATTCTTTTAATGATTATATTATACAGTCTCTCTTTTGACCCTCAAAATATATCATAATTCTTTTAGGACCAACTTCTAAGCCCAAATAGAAGGAAATATCAGGATATAATTTTAGGAAAATTAATTGGTTACTAAAAATTAGCTCTACCTCTGCTGGGTGGTTTGGTTAGTCCCAATTTGAACAAAAAAGTAAATTAGTCTCACTTTGTTGGCTTTTCTCTGAATCTAAATCAAAAGTGTAAAACTTTGCAAGGATTTACAAGCAATGTTGGACAGCGGAAGGGATCTTCCTTTCCCTGATGGACTTCTTATCAATGGCCAAGGTCAAAATGGAAACACTTTTACTGTTGATCAAGGTAAAGAAAAATCAGTGCAAATCCTAAAAATTGTATTTATATTAATTAGGCGGTTCATTGTTTATCTCTTAAATTGCAGCTTTTATCTCTTAATTAGGCGGTTCATTGTTTATCTCTTAAATTGAATAATAATTAAGACATAGGATAAAATATTGTCCATTTTTTCAGGGAAAACATACCGCTTCCGGATTTCAAATGTTGGTATCTCCACCTCAGTAAACATAAGATTTCAAGGCCACTCAATGTTGCTGGTAGAGGTAGAGGGGTCCCACACTGTACAAAACACATACTCTTCTTTAGATGTACATTTGGGTCAATCATACTCAGTTCTAGTTACAGCCGATCAACCGCCACAAGATTATCAAATAGTTATCTCGACAAGGTTCACCACTCCAGTGCTCAAAACCACTGCGATCTTACATTACAGTAATTCGGCAGGACCTGCTGCAATTCCTGCTCCGGACGGGCCCACTATTGAGATAGACTGGTCGCTTAACCAGGCTAGATCAATCAGGTTAGGTTCACTGCCTTGTTCTGGTTACTCATATTGAGGTCTCGAAAAAGATCACTTACCACAAGTGTATTAGAAACCTTGTAACTTTACTAATTCCATGTGCAATGAAATTCAGGTGGAACTTGACTGCTAGTGGGCCAAGACCAAACCCACAAGGGTCATACCACTATGGCCTGGTCAATACTACCCGAACCATCCAATTAGCGAACTCTCAGGCCACAATCAATGGCAAGCTCAGATATGCTGTCAATAGCATTTCCTTCATACCAGCCGACACTCCTTTGAAGATAGCGGATTTCTACAACATACCAGGCGTATTTACAATTGGAAGCATGCCTGATAACCCGACTAACGGTCCTGCCTATCTACAAACTTCTGTCATGGCAGCTAACATGAGGGAATATGTCGAAATTATTTTTGAGAATAGCGAGAACGTTGTGCAGTCATGGCATATTGATGGTTATTCCTTTTTTGTTGTTGGGTAAGATGGTTGGGGCATTTTTGTAGAATATATTTCCTTAATACTAAACAAAAATGTATTAAAATGAAATATTTCAATGGACAGAATGGATGGAGGGCAGTGGACACCAGAAAGTCGGCAGGGCTATAACCTAAGAGATACTGTGGCTCGTTGTACTGTACAGGTACAGAGTAATTACTATGATCAATAAGTCACTGTCATGTAGGGAATACAAGGTAATAGTAATCATATAATGTACGTACTCTATATTTCTTCTCTTATTATCAGGTGTATCCACAATCATGGACAGCAATATACATGGCACTGGACAATGTAGGCATGTGGAATGTAAGATCCGAGAACTGGGCCCGACAGTACTTGGGTCAACAGTTCTACCTGAGAGTCTATTCCCCAGCAAATTCATGGAGAGACGAGAACCCAATCCCACGAAATGCACTGCTCTGTGGCCGGGCATCTGGACGCCGGACGAGGCCTCTTTGAATTTTGACCTTGACCGGTCCGATTGAAGTTTTAGTGTCACGAAAGGGTGACAATTCAAGAGATTTTACATCAACTGTCAATTCTTTGTTGCCACATTTATATTGTTTGATTTAATTTTTATATTAGTTTACGTGTGCCATATTACTCATTGGCAATTGTACCTCCAAACAGGAATTTGTTAGAATATAAATTAAGAAATTAACAAATTTTCTTATGTTTGTTTGACGTTTTAATTGAACCGCGCCTGAGTTTGTTTTGTTCAGATGATGGTTAAACTCCGCATAGCCTCCCGTTTCCTATTTACAACACGTAGATGCAGTCATACCTTCATAAAACTAAAAATGCTTCCTGATCTTTATCTTTACTTATAAATTACTTATACAGAAATTTAGTTATAATTGAAACTCTATTTACATATCCAACAACATAAAAATAATAAAAAAAAGTGGACTAATTTGATATATGCCATTGAGAAAGTTTAAAGATTGTGTAGATTACTTGCTATATTGGATGATGTCAAAAATAATATCTAACCATTGTTAGTATTTAACTATTTATTCACAGCCTAATTGGGCCCCTTTTAATCCTTTAGATATGTTCACAAGCCTAAATTGGGCCTCTTCTAACGAATTCTCCATGTAGGATCACAAATAAGGTTAAATGTTAGGGTGCAATTTGCGAAATTCCTCGTGATGGTTACATATATCTCCCATCCTCACCTAGGGTTATCAGATCCTCTAGCCGCCCACAAATTGGAATCAGACTTCTACCCATTTTCCCTCTCTCAGCCTCTTGCAATTAGGTTTGTTTGATCACTTTGGATTATAAGAAGCAAATGATGGATTTTGGGTTGTAGTAAAATTTTCTTTTCTTTGCACTGTCTTTTTTTATATGAGATTTTACAATTCTCAATGATCACGTTTATGTTTGCAAAACAACCTCTTTGAATAAGCGGGCAAACCATTGCTAGTAGGTTTGTCTGAAAAATGAAGAGGCAGATCAATTTCTCAAGATATCGTTTCGGTTGCCATTTAATTCATTTAGTTGGCACTCGATTGTTGCTTGAGAACATTCTTATTTCGTAGATTCAATTTTTTTCATTTTCGTTACTTTTAATATTATACCCAGAGAGGAGCCATGAGGATGAAATTTATTTTGGACTAGAGTTTCTGATTTGGTTTTATACCCATTAGTTGAAGACTCACCCTTGGCTGTCTGAGCTTCTCTCTCTTCCAATTTCTGTTTGTCATAACATTGAATGTATACGTTATGTTATGGACCCATAATTGTTGGGTTGAAGAAAAAGAGTTTTGTGAGTTTTGACTGTTGGCGTTTGTACGGTATTGTGCGGTGTTTGCACTTGTCTGCAATTTCTTTGATGTGCTGTTTGATACCATATGAAATGAGACTTGCAATGTTTGGATCAAGCATTTTTTTAAAAAAATATTACTGGCATTACAATTTTTTTTTAAATAGTTAAAAAGGAAAAGGAGTTCGAAAAAAGATATCTCAAAATCAGTATTAGAGTAATATATTTTGTAATTTATAGTATATTAAAAGTTGAAATAATTAAATAAAATTATATGACATCATTTGATATTATTATTTTTAAATATTTTTGAAATGGAAATATTAATTAAAATATAAAATGTACAATTCAGAAGTATTTTAATATATGAAGATATTATATGACATAAAAATATTGTTAATTTTTAATATTTAAGGTTAACGTTGTCTTGACCGGCGCTAAAAATAGTAGTATTATTTAACATATTAAACAAATAGAATCAATAAAAATAGACATTTGAACTTTTAAAAATAAATATATTTCTCAATAAAAATGCACATTCCTTGCTGAGTGTGTGCCAGTGCTTGCACGCTCTGTGGTGCACACTGCACAGAGCCTAATGAAATCAAAGATGTCCTTAACTTTCTTGGTGATGAGGTGTAAAAGGTCATGATTTAATTCTGTCCGATCCGATCCATGTATGTTCAATAGGAATCAGATCCTCTTTTTCGACTTTCAAATAGCACATGATGATATTGCATGTACAAAATATATATATATATATATATATATATATATAGAATGGATTCAATCAAAGCGTTTTGACCGGAGTTTCAGTTAAACCTCGTCGGTTCTCAATTTTGAAAGTTCAAACGACCGATCCGAACCGTCAAATATGATCTTCATATTGAAATCTCCTTGCCGACCAAAATTTTTATTTTTTTAAATGTTTTAAGTATTTTTTTCGGATTTTCAAAAATCTTTAATCTAATTTGTTTTGAACCCTATAAAAATTGTTGTTTTTGAAAATCCAAAAAAAATACTTAAAAAATTCAAAAAAATGAAAATTTTGGTCGGCAAGGAGATTTCAATATGGAGATCATATTTGACGGTTCGGATCGGTCGTTTGAACTTTCAAAATTGAGATCTGACGGGGTTTAACTGAGACTCCGGTCAAAGCGCTTTGATTGAAGGCTTTCTATATATATATATATATATATATATATATATATATAGGATTGCTAAAATGCTATGCATAGTACGGATGACCTTCGTGTTATGGATTCGATCTTGAATTTTATGCTTCAAACAACCGATCCAAACCGTTCATTATCTTCTTCATATTGAAATCTCATTAGAAACTAAATTTTATATTTTTTAAATTTTTGTTACTATTTTTCTTAGATTTTTAAAAATACTTAATCTAATAAATTTTGGACCTTTCAATAATAGTGATTTTAAAAAATATGAGAAAAATAGTAAAAAAAATTCAAAAAAATGTAAAATTCGGTTTCTAATAAGATTTCAACATGTAAAAGATAATGAACGGTTTGGATCGGTTGTTTGAAGTATGAAATTCAAGAATGAATCTGTAGCACGAAGGTCATCCGTGCTATGAATAGTATTTTAGCAATCCTCTATATATATATAATATATAATATAAAAAGAGAGAGATTGGCTAATGTTCTTTGATAGGATAGACCGATAGAGGGGTCTTCCTATTCAGTTTAGCCAATTGCATCAAGATTCACGTGCTGATGGAATCTGACGGATATAAAATTTGCCCTGAGAGGAGTTGGGCGTCTAAATTTTTCGTGTCAACTCCGTTAACTCTGTGTCCGTCTCGATCTTCCATCTTTTCTCTCGTGCTCTCTCTCGTCTCCTTCGATCCAGGAGACACATGGATTTCGAGAATTATTTTACCACGGAGCTTTTTCTCCCCCATCATTTTAAAAAAAAGACACTTTTCCATCTCTCCCACTAACGCCTTATATTTTTTTTTCTGCTCCTAAATAAAAAAAGGCAATTGATCCATCTTATTTCCTTTCCTTTTGCTTTGGATTTGTGTGATTTGTGTTCGTTAGGTACAATTGTATTTCCAAATTGAATTGTTGAGAAACTTGAGATCTAATAAATAAATTGCTTATGAGGTCTCGGGCTGGACTTGGGTGTACTTGGTCTTGTTATTGACAGATGTTTCCAGTTGTTTCCTCTAATTTGCATTTTGATGATTATCCGTGGATGTATTATTCGCTTGTTACCGTGTACATAATGGATCATTCACTCAATATGATAGTCAAAGCTTCTCAACCCATCTGGTCCTTTTCCTTGAGCTACTCGTGCAACTCAAAAATTTCAAAGCATCTTTTATTTTGAGTTAGTCAAAATTCTTAATCAAAATTTCATCGCACCTCTTTACTAGCAACAGGTTCTCTCCACGATTTTTCAAAAAGCAACAAGGTTCTCTCCAAAAACGAATTTAGCGGCAGTTCTTGTTTGGTAGCAGCACGTGCACCTCCAATTCCATTCCAGATTTTATTTCGCTTGGTTTTAATTGTCCCGAGCACAGAGAAAAGATGGGATAGAGAGACGGACACAGAGTTAACGGAGTTGACACGGAAAATTTAGACTCCCAACTCCTCTCAGCGCAAAATTTTATATCCGTCAGATTCCATCAGCACGTGAATCTTGATGCAATCGGACAGTCCTAACTGAATTGGAAAATCCCTCTATAGCCAATCCTCCATACACACACACACACACACACATACATATATATATCTAGAATGATTCAATCAAAACGCTTTGACTGGAGTCCCGGTTAAACCCCGTCAGATCTCAATATTGAAAGTTCAAATGACCGATCCAAACCGTCAAATATGATCTCCATATTGAAATCTCCTTGCTGACTAATTTTTTCATTTTTTTTAAAATTTTTAATTATTTTTTCGGATTTTTAAAAATAACAGTTTTTGTAGGGTTCAGAACAAATTAGATTAACGATTTTCTAAAATCCGAAAAAAATACTTAAAAATTTCAAAAAAATGAAAAAATTAGTCGGCAAGGAGATTTCAGTATGGAGATCATATTTGACGATTTGGATCGGCCATTTGAACTTTCAATATTGAGATCTGACGGGGTTTAACCGGGACTCCGGTCAAAGCGCTTTGATTGAAATCTTTCTCTATATATCTACACACACACACACACACACACACACAGATATATATATATATATATATATATATAGAGGTGGGCTAAAGTGCCATAGATGACAATGCCATAAATATTTTTTTGAGTCATTTTTTAAGATCCAAAATTCAAACCGTTCAAATTGATCACCATATTGAAATACCATTGGAGACCAAATTTTACATTTCTTTGAATTTTTTTACTATTTATTTCGATATGTGTAAATTGGAGGGTCTGAAATACTCCAATTAAGGTATGTATTACTAAATTGAAGATATCAATATGATTTTATTGAATATTTTTTTTTAGATTGATGTTATTTTTGTATATTTCAATATGTTTTTAAATGGTCGATACTTGCTAAAAAAAATAAGATGGAATCAAAGAACGAGCTTTAGTTCAACTTTTATCACGCGAAGCGCGATACAATAGCTAGTTAATCTAAAATTCAATCTGGAAAAAACTTCTGTTATGTTAGAAATAGATGTCTGTACTTTAATGTCTTTTTGAAGCTTGTCTCTGCATACAATTAATCTCTTGAAATCGATTTAAAAATCTCATATCTGACAACAATTAATCCCTTTTGAGAATATTTTAGTTTTATCTTACTGCATTTCTGCATATACTTTAAGGTGCTCTTCTAATTTCAATTTCAAATGCTATTATGAAAATTCTAATATTGTTAATTTATTTCTGAAAGTTCCTTGGTGTGGTTTAGTGTCATTGTAAAGGAAATGGTTTGTGCATAGAAGTAGAAGGGTTTTAATTTGATTACACCCTGACATGTGATCAAATTAAGGAGTTGGATGTTTAGACAATTAGACTCTATCTTGGACTAAGTTCTGCTGCTATTTTTACTTTAACAAGCTATTTTCCAAGACACAGGTTCTAAATGGTTTTAATTCACACAAGTTTTTGAAGCGTTCTGATCATCTGATGTCTCATTGAACCTGCCAAAGTGCTTCTAACTCTACACTAAAAAAATACCCTGCACAAGCTTTTCAGGCTTTGCCGGATATATGGATATCTCTGAAGCTTTTGGTTCCTAATTTTTTTTTCTTTGTTTATTTTTTAACTCCGGGCATATATGTTTAAACCCTGATAGTTTTCTTTTGCTAAATTGTATTTCTAAATTTAAGTAGGTATGATAATATATCATCTTTGTTTTTTAATGCCAAACTTATATCGATTTCAGTTTAGCCGAACTGATATGGTGATATTAGATCTTGTTTGATGCAAATAAATTAATAAGCCTTGACAAAAAAAAAAATTAAATGATGCATATCGTGCGGACACATAACTAGTATTTAGATTTTAGACAATATTTTAATTCCCATCAAAATAAATGCACATTTGAATTATTATATCCTTCGTTTTAAAAAATTATAAATTTACATTTGTAGGCCTGAAAACGGCGACCGTTTCGACCGTCTTTTCGTTTCGTTTCATCTAAAACGAAACAAAACGATTAAAGATTTTGGTTGCGTTTTAAAAACGAAACAGATAACGCAAGTATGAAATGGTTTCGTCCATGTGCATTTTCGTGGTATTTTCGATCGTTTCGTTCAAAACGAAATGATTAACGCAAATGATAATCAGTTTCATGTCCAAAACGCAACGATCAACGCAACAGTCCAGTTGCGTGATCGTTTTACACGTTAGGCACCCCTATACATTTGGGATAAAATTTCTAAACACTGATATTTTCTTGTAGCTTGGCTGAACCCAAAATTTGTGTTTGGGTATTTGGGCTTGCAGATAAGTCGATATATGGACCTGCTCCAGTATAGGCCCAATCAACAGAGATTCAATCACTTTGTGTTCAAAAGTTTTAGGTTATTTGTATCTCTGTTGATTTCTTGTCGGAAGGATAATTACTCAAATGGTACTGATCAGTGCCTCTTGCTATACACTACAGGGGGCCAACCGGCCAAAGTTGTATTGGTCACGTACCGCGGTCAGAGAATAGTACTCCATAGGGGTCATGAAATACTTTTACTCTTTTAAAACTAGTTAAGCATCAGTCCATGCTGTACTGGTAAATGTTGCAACTACAATTACTGTTATGTTAAACTAAAGGTAATTATTTGCAGCATAAGGTAGTATTCTTATTTACAAATACAAGTATCTAAATCTATTGCAGCTCTACTAAAGCGAAACAGGGTAACCATTTGGTCAACTTAACAGTGTTTTTCACCAATTTGCCACAAGTGATCTGTCCCTCTTTTGTTCTGTTTCACTAGAAAGAACTAGAAGAGATAGCACTCATTTATAAGCTGATAACACCGTGCAGATATATTCATCAACAAATAACAATTTTATATAAATATACAGAATAAGGTGACAATACATACAATAAAATTTTATACAAATATACATAATAAAATCACACAATACCTATAATACATATACACTCATTTACAAAAACAATTTGAACTTTTCTCTTTACATACAATCAAGGGGGAAAAAAATGTAAATGCAAGGTTAGAATCATTGAGATGCTTCTTTTTGATATATAGCCCTGTGTTACATACCATAAAACGATAGCATCCTCCAGTGAAAAACATATCTATCCTTTCACAGTCTCTCTCTCACCATTCCCAAGCACAGCAAAGCCTCTGGTGTGAGTGGAGAAAGAAATGCCGATGAATCCAAATGTTCCACGATTGACCTTTTTATTGTAGAATCACCGAGATAGCAAACATAAACATATATACTTTTTTCTGCCGTTATGGGAGAGATAGCACACACATTTGATTAGTACACACAAATATAGTACATCACATCATCTTCACCAATTTACAATATATACAGCACACATTTATATATAGCGCATGGTTAGAAGCTGGTGGGGTTGTTTGGTTCATGGGTTGTATTCATCGGCTACAACACACATATTTTTCCTCAGTGAAAGAGTTCCTTTGATGATTTCTCACCCATTATTCCCAAGCAGTGGGACCCTCAGGCGTCAGAGGAGGAATAAAATGTTGGTGGATTCCTAAAGCATGCTCATCATTAGTTATGACGGACCCGCCTCCATGTCCGCCTGATGTCTCTCCTCCACTGCCGCCTGAATTGTCTGGATTGAGCAAAATCGAGAGCTCCTCCATTGTTTTCTGAATCACAGAGTCCTTCAATTCTGATTTTAGCATTGAGTTGTTCAGCCCTGAATTGGGAAAAATACTGGTTTAACTAATTATTCAAATGGTAATTGGATATAAATAATGAAACTATGAAAGCTCAAGACTAGAGAAGCTTCAAGAAACGGAACACACATCTTTGAATCTACTAGGCATGTGTACCTGCAATGGCAAATGCCACAGTAAAATGGGCTGAATCATGAAAAAAGAGCAGTGCATGAGAATGAACAACACGCATGTGTGAATGTCCAATATAATTTTATTGCAGAACTCAAATTACAATAACAAATATGGAATTAAGACACACCGTTAGTGCAATCTTGGCTGCCCCACTTGCTTCCAAGCTCGCCTTGCCGGTTCATACCACCACTGTTACCACCAATGTTAGCAGGGTTACCATTTCCCCAATTTGTTGGGTCAGCTGGTATGAGTTGTGGCAAAGATGGTAAAGATGGAATCCTTTGCAAATTTTGCAATCCAAGACCTGATTGTCCATCAAAAACTGGTGCACCTGTACCATTCGAACTCACCCTGGGAACTTGCCCAGCACCAACTTGAGTCTGGTCTAGGTACATCTGGGATGAAGGCATTTCACTCTTTATGGGCTGGTAAGAAGGCATCATAGAAGATGAATTTGAATTGAAATTTGTCAGTCCATAATTCATCTGTGACCTGAATGTACTTGTATTCTGCCCACTGTTGGCAAACGTGAGCATGGGCAATTCGGTCTGAATTTGATTTGTGAAGTTAGGATAACTTTGGAAGCTCTGATTCAAGAGTGAATTTGCACCAATGCCGTTTGTCTGTGAATTTGAGAAATTCAATGGAGATGGTTGCAAAAGAAATTGTGCATTGCCACCGTTGTAGTTAGTATTTCGGTTATCAGAAAAGGCAGTAATGTTCTGGTTGAATTTGCGGGTTAGTCCAAGTTCTCGTTCAACTTCTAGTGGATAAGGAGCTAAACCGGCACGTTGTCGGCGCTTCAGACGAGTGTTCCAGTAATTCTTTATCTCATTATCAGTTCTTCCATCCAACTGAAATATAATAAAATGAAGTTCATTGCATGAAACAAAGTTGCAAACCATAACCTTTATATGTGATAGCTTATCTGGAATTGGATTTTCACATCATATTTCTTTTGATACTCACATGAGTCGCAATACGTGCCCACTTGTTACCAATGCGTGCATGCAATCTCAAGATAAGCAATTCCTCTTCAGGTGAAAAGGGGCCTTTTTTTAAATTAGGCCTCAAGTGATTAGCCCACCTCAGACGACAACTCTTGCCACATCGTGCCAGACCGCTGCTTCTTTGCACCGCATTCCAATTACCTTCGCCATATCGCCTGACATGCTCTACCAAAATTGCATCCTCAGCTGCAGTCCACGGCCCCTTCCTCAATCCAGAATTTACTCCATTTGCACCATTTGTAGCTTGGCCTCCATTCATGGCACCATTTGCTCTTTCTTCATTGGCCCCGGCAACACCTGTTGTGCTGCTGCTATTGCTGTTGGTACTATTCTTCGTCATGAATTGGCACGATATAGGATACCTCTCTCTAGCCCCTTTCTTTGTTTTAAAAAAATAAAATAAAATAGTTGAGAAGAGAAGAATGAGATGACAGGTACGTTCCCTTCTCTTCTCTCTCTCTTTCTCTCTCTTCGATAATTTAATTTTTTGAAAATATTGTTGGTTCTGGTTTGTTAGGAGAGAGAGGAAGAGAAGAGGTGGATAGTTATAATTTTTTTCTAACCATGGTTATTATTGGTTAGTTTTTGGGTCAAGCTCTTATCAAGAAGGTAAGGAAAAAACAAGATTATTATTGCTGGATAATATACATGCTCCAAAATGGAATTAATGAGATTTTGTGTTGTGGAGGGATGGGGTGGCGGAGAGTGAAAAAAAAAGAAAAAAATTTATGAAAACTAGAGGAATGCTGGAGAGGCAAGGGGTGTGTGAGATGCTAATTATAGGGGGTGGTGGAGCTTCAAATTCGCGCAAAAAACGCAAAGATTCGAATGGAATGATGAACGTTTAATTCATCCTTCATGCATCAACCTAGGAACTGCTTAGGATGCAACCATTATGTACGCGAAATATTGTCATTCTAAACATGGAAAGCGTGTAATTTTTAGCTGTCGTCTATGTGTATGCATGATTTTAGTATGTGTGATTCTTTGTGACACATGAGTATCCATGAAAGTAAGCTTTTTTCGCCAAGTTTAAAAATAGAAAATTATTTTGAGAATTAAGTAGAACATAGCTATAAGCAGAAAATGTTTGAAGGAGCGCCTCACACTTAGCTAGCGCTCATATAGACAGATATATGCACAAATACATACACAAAGCACAACATGCATTACTTATTTACTATTACTATCTAAGAGTTCTTTTTATGCGTTAATTGTGCCTGTGAAACCATATAACACGCAAATTTCTTATTTTTATTGAAAAGAAGCACATGCTATAAAAAGCACATGTGAAACCATATAGCTAGCGCTCATATGCGTTAATGACGCATGTGCTGTAAAAAGCTTAGTTTCAAATAAAATCACTTGCATGGAAGTTGTGGGCTTTGATATTAGTTACAAACTGATCAGTCTCCAAATTGACAATATTTAGAATTTTAGTTCTGCATAAAACATCAAATAATCTTCGAAATAGAATATTATTATTAATTGAGTTGTCCTAAACTTAAGATGCTTAATAATTAATTGTCCTCTCAATTTTGTTTGCTAATGAGTAATGAGTTGCAATACTATTTGTGTATCCTTTCAGGGGTACCCAAAAACGTGTGATAACAAAGAGATTTACATTAGATTAATTCAAGGAATTCTGTTCTCTGTTGTAAAAGCATCACAGTTGGGAGTCAAACAATGGACCTCAGATATCGCAATAGGGTTTTAGTAGTTATAATTTTAGTTAAAAAATATCTTTATTTTCTTGTAAAAATAGGACATGTTTTTGTGTCAGTTGACAGTTCAATTGGATATAAAACGATAATGTTGGTCAAAGAAATGACTGGAGCATGAGAATTGACTAAAGTATGGTTCTTGGTCTCTTTAGAAATTAATGCTTTACAGTTGGTGGTCAAGCAAGAAACCCTAACCTTGGATTATGGTCTTGATAGTTTTTTTTAGTTAATAATTAAACTGACTAGTTTGTATTCAAACTTTTCTTGTGATCCAGTGGCATCGGTGGAAGGTTGATTCCATCAATGCAACTGAATCAACAGTCTACAACAGAAGTTATATCACTGTTGTAAATTGGAGCTGGGGAACAATTAATGATAACTACATTTTAGGTTTAATGTATGAAATTAGGACTTATAGCTAATTCTTATTTATTATTTACTTATACCAACATTATGGAACAGCGGGTTCGTGCAAGATTTGAGGGGTATAGTTTCAAAGAAAATTATAGTGTACATGTCTATTAATTTTGTCTAGATAGAGACCATTTTAAGTAACAATAATCGCAATTCAATTATTACAGAGGTTCATGATCAAATCACATACTTAACGATCTTCGAAAATGGACTAATATTTCATTCATCAGATAAAATAAAAACATTTATAAAATTTATTAACATAATTATAGAGAAAGTTTAATATGCACTATAGTGCATAGGGAATTCCGTGCACCGCGGACTTTTTTGGGAGTATTTTTGTAAATTGACAAATCTAATTTAACAAATCTAATCTATATATTAAAATCTCATAAAAAATCAAATTTTACAATTTTTTAGGTTTTATTACTATTTTTTTCGAATTTTTTAAGACATGCCATCTTTTGGAAAATTGTAAATAATATAACATTCCAAAAATGACATGTTTTAAATAATTAAAAAAAATACTAATAAAATCTCAAAAATTGTAAATTTTGTTTTGGTATGAGATTTCAATATGTAGATTAGATTGGTTAAATTAGATTTGTAAATTTATAAAAATATTTTAAAAAAAGTTCGTGGTGCACGAAATGCCCTATGCACTATGGTGCATATTAAAATTTCTCCATAATTATAATGTAATTAAGGATGATCTGCCATGAGAACCAGTGATCTGTCAACCTGTTTTGAGCTTTATTTTTTTTGTTCGAAGGCTTGTTGGTAAGTTGCCAACAAGATAAAATTTATATATAAAAACAGGAAACAAAAAAGAAAATAAAAGCTAGCTGCTAGAAGAATGAAAAAAAGGAAATCAAACTAACTGTTGTACCAAAACAAAATGCATATAGTTAAAATGGAGAGAACAAGTTTGCGTTGAAATGGAGTTGCCAAAATAAGAAATGTGCATCACAGATGAGGGAGGCAGCCCATTTTCTCAAACAAAGTGAAAAATAATTAACGGCCTAATTCTGATGGAGAAGCTCGGTGGCCCAACTATTGCATCCTGGACCCACTTGTCATAGGAAGAAATGAGAAGAAGTGAGTCTAAAAAAAATTCAAGTCCAGTGTAGTTGATGAAGAGGCGATGCGCTGAAAGATAAAAAAAAAAAACGTTTATTATTATACAACATCCTCTCTTTTAGCATCTAGAACATCCATTCGAAGTAGGGACAATTTAGTCATCCACCTCTCACTCCAAACCCTAGCCGTCCTCTCTCCTCTCCTCTTCTTTTTGACCAGACCAGATCTTGTTAGTTAAGTGCATAATTTTAATTTTTATGGTTAATTACTCTTAATTATCCACAATAAAGCATGCACACAAAGAAACTAGTACTTAAAACCATTCACACAAAAGAGAAGAGGTTCAAAGCTATACCTCTCTTGATATGGTAATCAAGAGGCTCGAACCAAAGCTTGTGTGTAGGTGGTGCGTGCTCCAAAGACCTCCACGTCGTGATGCCTCGAGTCCACTATGGTATTAACCAAATCCTCAACCAACTATGCTAGTAGTTTGGAGGATAAGCCTAATCCCTAGTTAACCCTTTCTTCAAGCAAATCAACAAATCTATTTGAGGAAGAAGGGGTGCTCAACACATGAGCAATAGGGAGAGGAAGAGGGAGGAGGCACCGGCCTAGAGAGGAGCTAGGGGGCGGCTAGGGTTAGGGGGGGAGAGAGAGAGAGAGGTGGATTTGCAACCATACAATCCTTTATATAGTGCACTAACCATACCTACCTCACACCAACTAATTACAAGATTGCCACCCACCTACCTCCTTGTATGGCCGGCCACATATTGGGCCCTTTATGGGCTATGTGTTTTACATTATGGATCCACTCAATCAATTATTAAATGGACCTTTCTTGTTGCTCCCAATTTGGTTCCCTATTGGACTTTTAATTAACACTTTAATTAAAGCCTTTTAATTTATACATGTGTTGAATAAATAATTATTAACTTAATAATAATTATTTAGAGATTAGATAATGCATTAATTTATTTCTATATGATCCATTTGACTTAATTAATTATAACGGTCTATAACGCTATTTAATTAATTAATCAACTTATCATATTTTGCAATACTAACTATTACAAATAAATAAATAATGCATGTATGGTTAAACACCAATTTTGTGTGACCCTTTGAGGATTTATGCTACGTTGGACATGGAGTTAAATCGCTATTTAATTCCAATAATTATAAGCGGTATCTAGCAACACGTTATGATTCCCAATTCACATAAATAGTGTACTGCCACAATATTTCAATCCTGCATGAGAGAATAATTAGCTTCTCTATTTTGATTCTTATTGATGTACGGTTTCCGTACTTTATTTTCAGCCAGAATAAGCCCCAAATTTCATTCAAATACTTGTGTTTTTACTCATTTTTCTTTAAATTGTGCTAATGTTAGATGTAGGAAAGTTCAGCCGTAGCCCGGCAAGTTTTTTTATACAGGTTCGTTACACTTTGGCGCGAAAAAAGGAGAAAATCGACCAAGTTGTGGAGATTCAGCAAGTTGGAACGGGCCGCCCCAACCTCAGGACGGGCCGTCCCAACTCAGTGCAGACATAGGCAGAGACAATCCAGACGACACGTTCAGCCCATTTTGGGACGGGCCGCCCCAGATCCAGACCAGGCCGTCCCAGTCCATAAACAGGCCAGATAGCTATTTTGAGACTTCCAAAAATAGTGCGCCTGATTTGGTGAGGCAGTTTCTTCAGTTTCCACCGCCTTTCTGAGCCAAAATACCACGTTTTGGAATCGCCTGAGATGCCTATATAAGCTCTGTCCTGGCTCCAAGTCGAGGGAGTTCGAATTTGCTTAGTTTTCAGAGCCAGAAAGGAGCAAGAAAATCATCCAGTCGAGACGGCCATCCACCAGCTTGAGACGCACCGCCCCAAGATCAAGACGGGCCGCCCCAGACAGGACAGAGCTTAGAAGTTGGAGAATTTCGAGCACAACTTGTTGTAACTTGGTTTTTTTTCTTTTTCTTTGTGTTTTTGTATGATGAAACCTGCTTTTTCTTGCATGGAGTAGTGTAGTTTAGGGGCTATGGTTCGCTAACTTTTCTTTTAGTTGTTTGTTTTGTTTGAATACTTGATTAATTGCTAAGTTAAGTTGCGTTTATGATTTCTGAAATTTAATTCTATCTTTTGTTGCAAATTGTTATTGTATGATCTGATTATTGAGTTAAACAAAGGCCTAGTTTAATTATCAACGTAAAATCAATCTGCAAAAACAAGTAAACACTTAGATCAATTAGGTAGGCGATATCCGAAAGGATTTAACCAAACTTTAAGCAATTAGAGTTTTACTCAATAGATCGAGAGATTGAGAGTTTACCAAGATCCAGAAATCAATTAAAAGCATCTAAACCAAGAAACGAGAGTTGAAATTTAGGAGTTTTTAGGAATTATCAAACAAAACCCCGCAATTTGACATGAACGAGAGTTAGAGCGCAAGTTTGTAGGTTTGGTTTGATTAAATCCACGCAAAAACACTCTGCAAATAACCAAGTAGGATGACAAAACAGAAATCAGATGATTGGAACGGACCGGTCCAAGGGTAGGACGGACCGCCCGAGAGGGGGCGTCCTGGCTTAGAACGGCTTGTTCCAGCCATCTGACAGGGTTAGGACGGCCCGTTCCATTCTGGAACGGTCCGTCCCAACCTTGACAGACAAGAAAAGTTAAACAACCTAAACCCCTAATCGTTTATTAACTGTTTAAACCTTTAAATTGTTAAAGTCTTCTAGGTAATTAGAACTCTAATTTTGCAACTGCAATTTGATTTTCTGTTTACATCTTCTTAAAACTTTTTTTTGTTTATTTAACCAAAAGAATTTAATTTAATCCGAACTGATTGAATTTAGGAAAAGAATAGTCCGTCCCCAAGATTCGACCCTTAAATTTTACTGCAAACGAATTAGTATCGGTTTTTAAGGAATTAATTTGACCAGTACCCTCAGCACCGATCACTTATGTCACACGATATCATCGTATAATCCAAGATAGGAACGTGTCATTCTTGCAGATTATACGTTTCTTGATCTAGAGATAATTGTATCAGTTGCTAGCAAACAATCTATCTCCATCAAGGGGCCCAAACAGATAACGTTACTCACTAAATGAATTAATGAGGGACATACGATTTTCTTGATGATTTAGCTTTTTCTCGCTCAATTCAAGAGAACATAAATAACGTCCGTATAGCAGCCCTTATCGGGAATCAGTGGTAGACGATATTTATTGAACCTATCCTCATGTGGAAAAGATAAACATCTCAAACTTAGAATCAAAATCATAACGAAATAAATAATGACACTTAACACAATCCATATATTTATTTCGTTGGGTCATGTCCTGAACTATATTCAATTAACATAAACATATGCAATTAAATTGGTTACTTTTAACTTATGATTTATAGAACTTAATCATCACTTAACTTGCATACTAATCTTATTGATAATTAATGTTCCTTGTTAATTATCAAGATTATGAACGCTTTAGATTTATTGTTGTCATTTACTACTAAATGAAAAACAACGATCTATAATTCAGATCCTCAACCTGAATGAACTGTCAACACATAAATCAAGAAACAAATGATATAAAATCATCAATGACATAAAACCATAGAAGTAGCTAAATATGATTGGCTTCTAAGACATATCTCTAACAGATCTCTCTCCTCCTCTCTCTTATCTTTCTCTCGCGTCGCTTCAGATCTCCTCCGAATCTCCTACCAGATCGCCTCCAAATCTCCGAGTCTCTGATCCAGACCGCCTCTCGCCGTGGGTTTCGGATCTCTCGAGTCTCGACCGCCTCTCTCCTTTCCTCTCCTCTCCTCTTCCTCAACATCACCCTCCTCTTCACTGCCATCAACCAGACTAAGGTTGGTATTCGATATGGCTTCACTGATTTCGAGGTCATGTACCACAGCGTGCCGCTTGGCGTTGCGATCGTGCCTGAGTTCAAACAGCCCGTGCATAGTTCGCATGTGGTGAAGAGCACTATCAGGGATGCAGCTATTAATGACTAGGTTGAACTCAGGATCAATGGAGATGTCGGCGCTAGGATTTTCGTGCTTGGCCTCACTTCTCCTAGGGTTCAGGTGATTAGATTTCTATACTTTTCATTTATTTAATTTAATTTCAAGCTTTTGGAATTTGCATAGATCGTTCGGTTAATTTCATTATTTGAATTCAAGATCTGATATCTTAAATATGATTTTTGTATTTTAGAATTATAGATCTGAAATTTTCGTGCCTTGTTATACTATTTTTATTGTTATTTTGTTTACAATAGTGCCTTTTTTGTACATTCTGGCTCTAGTATACCTGCATAAGCAATTGTCAGAAACTGTCTATGCAATTGCACAAAGGATGTATTAGATAGTACAAATATTAAGTTAAATAACATAAGAGATCATCTTATGTTCCATTGTCAGAAACTGTCTATGCAATTGCACAAGGATGTATTAGATACTGCAAATGTTAAGTTAAATGATATAAGGGATCATCTTATGTTCCATTGTCAAAAAACTGTCTATGCAATTGCACAAATGATGTATTAAATACTGCAAATGTTAAGTTAAATGACATAAGGGATCATCTTATGTTTCATTGTCAGAAACTATTTCTGCATAAAATTGCCTGAAATCATTATTTAGTATTAAATTATACTTGTCAATTGTTCAGTTAGTTGCTTTATATGTTATATTATATGTATCTAGAGATTAGATTATAATATATGATGTGTAAACAATTTACTTGTGCAAATGTTAACTTACTTTAAAATTTCCAGAAAGGATGTGTTAGATATTGAAAATGTTATGTTAAATGACTTAAGGGATCATCTTATGTTCAATTATTAGAAACAAGTTTCTGCATAAAATTATTTGAAAAGATTATTTAGTATTAAAATGTGATCTATTTGTCACATTAAGGAATCATGTTGTTAACATTTTATATCTGTATTTTTATTCATATTACACATGTTTTGGCTGCGGTTTGATCGAGTTGGTGTCCTTATGTTTGTTTGTTCTCCACCGACATTTTGATTTGTTCCAAAGTGAACATGTTTGTTGTAGTCTATAATTCAATTTTGATTTGTGCTGGTATTGTCGTAGTCGACAATAATTTTATAGTAGTGTGATGTAAAATTTAGGTTGTTTTGAATTGATTTTTAAATGGCTTGTTACTTTTTAAAATATCCCACAACTAGTTTAATTGAATAAAAAAACTATGAAATTAAATTTCTGCTGCAACTAACTGAACATATAAATACTTTAACTTCATTCCTTAACGTGTTTAACTGAACATAAAAACTTAAAAACTTCATATTATGATTGCATCAAACTGAACACCTAACACAAATTAACCCATCCCTTGACTCATCTAATTGAACAAAAAATTCCGTCCATTTGATGACGTCAGCACGGAAAAAAATTTGAAAAATTTATTTTCGAAATTTTTTTTATGACATCAGCACGGAAATTGATGACGTCGGCGGCAGATTGATAACGTCATCCATTGAAAACTGGACTCATCCATTAAAATGAAGTTGGATGTTTTAGAATCAGCTCCGATAAAAAACTACCAACTATTTGAATCCTCTAGGCTGCCAAGAGGACCTTGTTTGCACCTTTTCACGTTTAGAGGAGATAACTACCAAAAAATGAGTCTTATAAAGGGGGAGGCGCATCAGGCAACCGGGGACAGAAAAAAAAGGAAGAAGAGAGAGGTCTCGAGTTAAAAAAATAAGAGAGAAAACTGTGAGATTGAGAATGGTGTTCTTCTTTCCACAAAATTTCTGTAAAAAAAAAAAAAAAAAAACTGAAAAGAAATTGTAAGAGAGATAGAAATCGAATAGAGAGGCTATAGAAGAGAAGGAAAAGGTTTGTAAAGAAAGTTTGTCTTGAATAAAATTTCAGCGCATCTTTGCAATCTGATTTGTTTTATTTTAGTTTAGTTTATCTATTTGCAAATTTAAGTTTTATGCAACAGTAGTTTTCAAAATCTCGCTATAAACTCTCCCGTCTATTTTACACTTAATCATTAAATGCGCCATTCATATGTTTAGGTTTTGGTAACAAATTGAGTACTATGCATAAAGTCAAATAATCATTGTGTTAGAGATATGTCCTAGAAACCAATAATATTTAGCTACTTCTATGGTTTTATATTATGGATGATTTTATATCATTTGTTCCTTGATTTATGTGTTGACAGTTCATTCAGGTTGAGGATCTGAATTATAGATCACTGTGTTTCATTTAGTAGTAAATGACAACAATAAATCTAAAGCGTCCATAATCTTGATAATTAACAAGGAACATTAATTATCAATAAGATTAGTATGCAAGTTAAGTGTTGATTAAGTTCTATAAATCACAGGTTAAGAGTAACCAACTTAATTGCATATGTTTATGTTAATTGAACATAGTACAGGACATGACCCAACGAAATAAATATATGGATTGTGTTATGTGTCATTATTTATTTCGTTATGATTTTGATTCTAAGTTTGAGATATTTATCTTTTCCACATGAGGATAGGTTCAATAAATATCGTCTACCGCTGATTCCCGATAAGGGCTGCTATACGGACGTTATTTATGTTCTCTTGAATTGTGCGGGGAAAAGCTAAATAGTCAAGAAAACCGTATGTCCCTCATTAATTCATTTAGTGAGTGACGATATCTGTTTGGGCCCCTTGATGGAGATAGATTGTTTGCTAGCAACTGATACAATTATCTCTAAATCAAGAAACGTATAATCTGCAAGAATGACACATTCCTATCTTGGATTATACGATGATATCGTGAGACATAGGAATCAAAATAGAGATATACTTTATTCTCTTATGCAGGATTGAAATATTGTAGCTGTACACTATTTATGCGAATTGGGAATCATAACGTGTTGCTAGATACCGCTTATGATTATTGGAATTAAATAGCGATTTAACTCCATGTCCAACGTAGCATAAATCCTCAAAGGGTCACACAGAATTGGTGTTTTAACCATGATTGCATTATTTATTTATTTGTAATAATTGGTATTGCAAAATATGATAAGTTGATTAATTAATTAAATAGCGTTGTAGACCGTTATAATTAATTAAATCAAAGGGATCATATAGAAATAAATTAATGCATTATCTAATCCCTAAATAATTATTATTAAGTTAATAATTATTTATTTCAACACATATGCATATTATAGGGCTTTAATTAAATAGTTATTTAAAGGCCCAATAGGGATCCAAATTGAGAGCAACAAGAGGGGCCATTTAATGATTGATTAAGTGGACCCAAGAGGCAAAGCACATAGCCCATAAAGGGCCCATAATGTGGCCGGCCATGCATGGAGGTAGGTGGGGTGACAATTTGGTAAATAGTTAGTGTGAGGTAGGTAGGGTTTGCACACTATATAAAGAGGTGTATGGTTGCAAATCCCCCCCTCTCTCTCTCTCCCACTAAACCTAGCCGCCCCCCCTAGTGGTAGGCGCCTCCTCCCCTCTCCTCTCTCCCTATTGCTCATGTGTTGAGCCCCATTCTTCCACAAATCAATTAGTTCATTTGCTAGAAGAACGGGGAAATTAGGGATTAGTCATCTCCTCCAAGTTACTAGCATAGCTTGTTGAGGATTTGGTTAATACCAAGTGGACTCGAGGAGCTTTCGACAAGGAGGCCGAAAGAGCAAGCACCACCTTCATCCTAGCCGCGGTTCAAATCCCCTTGGTTACGATATCAAGGGAGGTACATCTTTGAACCCTTTCTCTTGTGCGAATGGCTTAATACTAGTTCCTATGTGTGTGCATGCTTAATTATGGGTAATTAATAGTAATTATCCTTGAAAAATTAAAATTGTGCACTTAACTAACAGTGATATCAGAGTACATGGTCGTACTTAAGCTATTTTGACACTTAATTAAGAGAAATTGGCTAATTAACGGATTAGTAGAGATGATGCGTTTGTTTGCTGTCTGGAAATGGTATTTTCTGTGTTGTTTCGCATTTTTCGCTTTGATAAGTTCTCTGGAAGTTTTTTCCATCTACATGAAAGTTGTAGATCTGTGGATTGTGATTCTTTTGACGTTAGATTCACTTTTTTCTGAATTAGTATAGATTTACTGTGAATAAAATGGCGACAGTGCGCAGAACCAGTTTCTGCTCGCACTGTCCTGTTTGAATGCCTTGAAAGATTTATATTTTGAATATAAGTACCAGTGTTCTATGGCTAGATTTAAAGAGGACTTGAAGCTCTTTCTGAGCATGTATAAATTGTTGCATGACTTGGATTAATTTGTGGGCTTTCAAGTATGAAAAGGAAGATCTCGTCAGATCCAGTTTGTAGAGCAAATCGATTGTTCTACTAAACTGTACCAACTGAGAACTCCTTTAAAAATTCTGTTTAAATGGAGTTGTTCTATTTTGAGTTAGGATTCCAGGAAAATTAATTTCATAATTTTTCGTGGAAGTTTGGACCTTCAACTAGGTTAGAACATTTCGATCGACAGTCTGTTCCAGTACAGAATTTGTTGATTGTTTAGTTTGTAACTCGAACTTTTTGAACTGAACTTGGTGGTTTTCTTTTCATAGATAGCTAGCCTATAGACTAAACTAGTTTTTCTATGTATATTGTATATATAAAAACTGATTAGAAGGTGGTCTAACAGACCAAATGGTTGAGAGGATAATCTGAAAGTCTCATAACGGTGTTTCGTGCACTTGTAAGAGATTTGTCATTTTTTATTCTCCCAGATGGTTTAAGATCTCTTCTTGAAATTTTTACTGGTAATCACAACTATGATAAGGAGCTTAAGTAATTTATTTGAGAATTTTTGGAGACCTAAAACCTTTGTTTTTATTGGATTCCATTAGTTACGTTTTTTAATAAATTACTGTTTTTCTAAGTATTCAAATTAGTTGAAAATAATTAGAAAACTCCTTGTTTGATCTCCTTTCAGTTATGGGATGTTGAAAGAACTTTCTAAATGAATTTAAACAAGTTTTGTTGTTTAAAATTGAGGATTTTTACACGGAATTTACTTATGGCAAACGATACGCAAAGATGCTTGAAAATCGTTAATTGGAAACAAAGTGCTTGTATGTGCTAACTTTGTTTTGTAGGTGGATGGTGGGTTTAGTATGGCTCAAGACTCAATGCCTTATGGTTGTAATGAATGCATGTGTGAATGTTTGTAATGCGGCCTTTGGTGCCATTAATTAATTAATTTGTTGATTAATTTTTGATGTAACTTGTGAGGCTTGCATGCCCCTAAGGTTAGGATGGGAATAGGATGTTTTCACATGTATTTTGCACCTTTATTTTATATAGGATTTAGATCCTTATAGAATTTAGTGGGAGGGCAAGTATTAGATTAGTTTTGCTCCATTGACGATGTGGCGAAACTAATGCAAGCGGGAGCCATACAAACCCACAACTATGAGATGCTTATGTGATTACTTTTGTTAGGTTAGGTATGGGTGTATGCTTACACGACCACCAAACAAAGTGTCATATGAATTGTTTGTCCCAAACTAAAACGAATAAGTTAAATCGCCCTCCTTCTCTCTATCCCCTTCACGCCGATTGTCACTCATGGCGCGGTCCGCCCAAGCGGACGTCATGATTGCCAATTCGGTAGTCGGGGTGCAAATAACTAAGATTTGCAAGGAGCAAATAGTGAGAAGTGACTTTTCGATGGACCCAACTAGAGTTTGGACATCGGGGCGAAGTTCGCTTATGCGAACCAAGAGTCATGGTAAGATGATTGGTTGTAGAACCTACCTTATCTAATCATTTTGGATGACGTGCCATAGCAGGTCCATTTTGATGAAAATAGGGGTCTTGGAAATCACTATACTTAGGGACTTTAAAAGTGTAGTGAAAGTTTTACTTTTGTTAAAACTAAAAACATAAAACTAATTGACCTTTAAATTCGATAATTGTTGTAGATGTCTTCCTCCTCTTTAACGCTTCGTTCTCTTCTTGAGAAAGAGAAACTCGCCTTTAACGGTGCTAATTTCTTGGATTGGCACCGCAACCTAAGGCTTGCCCTTAGGTTTGAGAAAAGGGAGTACCTCCTCACCACTCCGATTCCCTCTGCTCCTAAGGACACCGATCCAAAGGATAAGCAAGAGGAATATGAGAAGCACGTCAATGACGACATGGAGATGTCGGTCTTGATGGTTGCGGTCATGGAATCGGAACTCCAAAAGGAGTTCATCGATAGTGGTTATGGAGTGTTTGAAATGATCACTCGTCTCAAGAACATGTTCCAAACCAAGGCCCGCACCGAAAGGGCCCGTCTCATCAAGGCCGTCGCCAACACTCGTTTGGCGGAGGGTCATGAAGTTGGGCCACACGTCATGAAGATGGCGGGGTTGTTTCGGCAGCTTGAAAAGCTTGATACGCCCTTTCCTACGGGTGCGATTCAAGATTTCATTCTCAACTCCCTCCCTCCAAGCTTCACCGGTTTTGTTGTGAACTACCGGATGAATGGCATGGACAAGAGCATGGATGATCTCCAAAACATGCTCGTTGAGACGGAGGATAGTCTCAAGAAGGAAAAGGGCCCAAAGGATGTTCTTGCCGTGAGTGACAAGAGCAAGAAGATCAAGAAGCGAGGCCGTAAAGCCAAGAAGGGCAAAGGCCCGGTGACGCCCCAAGGTTCGGCCAAGGGTGCTCCCGTGGGTTCCAAGAAGAAGAAGAACCCGGCCACTCCCGAGACCGTTTGCTACTATTGTAGCAACAAGGGTCATTGGAGGAGAAACTGCCCCAAGTACCTTGCCGACAAGAAGGCGGGAACCGTCCAACCTTCTTCTTCAGGTATATTTGTCATCGAAACCCTTCTCGCTACCTCTAACACCGATTGGGTATTCGATACCGGTTCTTGTGCTCACATTTGTCGAAATGTGCAGGTCCTAAAGAATAGGAGGCGGCTCGAGAAAGGTGAAGTTCAACTCCGCGTCGGGAATGGCACGTGCATCTCCGCTATGGCCATTGGGAGCGTGGATTTAACTTTACCTTCCGGTTTTGTGTTGGAACTAAAAGATGTATTTTTGGTTTCCTCTATCACTCGAAACATTATCTCTATCTCTTGTTTGGACATGGATGGTTTTGATGTTGTAATAAAGAACAAGTTGTTGACCTTGTTTCGAAATGATGTTCGTTTTTGTGATGCGCATTTATTGAATGGTCTTTATGTGCTTGATTCTAGCGGACTTATCTTGAGTGTTGAGAATGACAATAGGAAACGTAAGATTTCACATGAGAATGCAACTTTGATGTGGCATTGCCGCTTAGGTCATATCAATGAGAAACGCATCAAGAGATTACAAACCGTTGGTCTCTTGGATCAATTCGCTTTCGAGCCAATTGACACATGCGAATCTTGTTTGATGGGAAAGATGACCAAAGCGCCTTTTCCTCACAAAGGAACAAGGGCAAATGACTTATTAGACCTTGTACATACCGATGTATGTGGACCTATGAGCATTTGTGCGCGTGGTGGTTATTCATACTTCATCACATTCACCGATGATCATAGTAGATACGGGTATATCTACTTGATGCGTCACAAATCCGAATCCTTTGACAAGTTCAAAGAATTTAAGAATGAAGTTGAGAACCAACTTGGTCGAAAGATCAAGGTCTTACGATCCGATCGAGGTGGTGAGTACTTGAGCCATGAGTTTGGCAACTATCTAAAGGAGTGTGGAATCGTTCCACAACTCACTCCACCCGGAACACCACAATGGAATGGTGTATCCGAAAGGAGGAATCGAACTTTGCTTGACATGGTTCGATCAATGATGAGCCAAGCCGATTTGCCTATGTCCTTTTGGGGATACGCCCTTGAAACCGCAACTTTTACATTAAACCGTGTTCCATCAAAGTCCGTTGAGAAGACGCCCTATGAACTTTGGTTTAAGAAGAAACCAAGCATGTCGTTTCTCAAGATTTGGGGTTGTGAAGCTTATGTGAAAAGGCTAGTGAGCGATAAGCTTGGACCCAAATCGGACAAATGTCATTTCGTAGGATACCCTAAGGAAACGAAGGGTTACTACTTCTATAACCGCAACGAGAACAAGATAGTTGTTGCTCGTTATGGTGTGTTCTTGGAGAAAGAATTTCTCTCAAGAAGAAGTAGTGGGAGCAACGTGGTGATTGAAGAAATTCAAGAACCGCAACAACAAAGCATGCCTCAAGTAGGCAATGTAGTTGTTCCCGATATGGTGCCAAATGAGGTTGCACAAAATGTGGATGCACCGAATGAGATTGTAGCCGAACCCATTCCACAAGTTGTTGTGGAAGAAGAAGTTCACGAACAAGCTCCCTCAAATGAAAACTCAAACATATCGCGAGTCGATGATGTTGAGGAAGCACCTTCACTTGAAGTTCAAGAACAAAGTCCACAAACCGTTGTGGAACAAGTTCAAGAACCTCAAGCATCTACCCTACGAAGATCGGCAAGGCCAAGTCGTCCACCTATAAGATATTTAGGTTTGCACGACGTTCTCGTAATGGAGAACGATGAGCCTTTGACCATTGATGACATGAGAAAGAAACCCGACTCCAAGGAATGGCTAAAAGCCATGGAATCCGAAATGCAATCCATGTATGACAACAAGGTATGGACCTTGGTTGACCTTCCCAACGGAGTAAAACCCGTTGAGAACAAATGGATCTTTAAGAGAAAGGTCGACATGGATGGCAACTTGACCATTTACAAAGCACGACTTGTAGCGAAAGGTTACAAGCAAATTCATGGTATTGACTATGAAGAAACCTTCTCGCCCGTCGTCATGTTCAAGTCAATTCGGATCATGTTAGCAATTGCCGCATTCTATGATTATGAGATTTGGCAAATGGATGTCAAAACCGCCTTCCTAAATGGAAATTTGGAAGAGGATGTGTATATGACACAACCCGAGTGTTTTGTGGATCCAAAGAATGCTAACAAAGTATGCAAGCTTCAACGATCCATTTATGGATTAAAGCAAGCATCAAGGAGTTGGAACAAGCGCTTTGATGAGGAAGTCAAGAAATTGAACTTCTCTCAAAGTGAAAAGGAACCTTGTGTCTACAAGAGGTTTAGTGGGAGCGTGGTTGTGTTTCTTGTTCTATATGTTGACGATATACTCTTGATCGGGAATGATATTCCCGAATTGAATGCAGTCAAGGATTCATTGAAGAAAGTGTTTTCAATGAAAGACTTGGGCGAAGCCGCCTACATCCTAGGAATCAAGATCTATAGAGATAGATCAAAGAGGATGTTAGGTTTGAGCCAAGATGCATATATTGACAAGGTGTTGCAAAAACACAACATGGCGAATTCCAAGAAGGGATTCTTGCCTATGTCACATGGCATTTACTTGAGCAAGACTAAAGGTCCGACAACGGAGACAGATCGGGAGTACATGAAGCGATTCAAGTATACATCTGTAGTCGGATCGATTATGTATGCCATGCTATGCACTCGCCCCGATGTGGCACATCCGATTAGCGTGACTAGTCGATACCAAGCCAACCCAGGCATGGCACACTGGACCGCAGTCAAGAATATCCTCAAGTATCTCAAGAGAACCAAGGAGAGCATTCTCGTATACGGTGGAGACCAAGAGCTCGTTGTAACTGGTTACACCGATGCTAGTTTCCAAACCGATCGAGATGACTCCAAATCACAGTCCGGCTTTGTATTTCTGCTTAATGGTGGTGCCGTAAGTTGGAAGAGTTCCAAGCAAGATACTACGGTCGATTCCGTCACCGAAGCGGAATACTTAGCGGCTGGCGAAGCAGCAAAAGAAGCCGTATGGATCAAGGAGTTCTTGACCGAGCTAGAGGTGGTTCCAAGCATCTCGGGTCCAGTGGATATCTACTGCGACAATACGGGAGCCATAGCTCAGTCCAAGGAGCCTAGGTCTCACCAGAAGACTAGGCACATTCTACGACGATTCCATCTCATCCGTCAGTTGGTCAATGACGGATGGGTCAAGGTCAAGAAGGTGGACGGTGCCGCGAACACAGCGGACCCTCTGGCAAAGCCTTTGTCTCGAGCCGCGCATGAGTTGCATGTTGCATCCATGGGGATTAGGCGTATGCCTGATTGGCTTTGAGTTGTATCTTTTATTTAGGCGTTAGTATGAGACATGTATATTTGGATATTACATTGAGTACTATACACTGGCTAGAAGTCACTATTGATTGACTCTAGGCCAAGTGGGAGATTGTTAGAGATATGTCCTAGAAGCCAATAATATTTAGCTACTTCTATGATTTTATGTTATGGATGATTTTATATCATTTGTTCCTTGATTTATGTGTTGACAGTTCATTCAGGTTGAGGATCTGAATTATAGATCACTGTGTTTCATTTAGTAGTAAATGACAACAATAAATCTAAAGCGTCCATAATCTTGATAATTAACAAGGAACATTAATTATCAATAAGATTAGTATGCAAGTTAAGTGTTGATTAAGTTCTATAAATCACAGGTTAAGAGTAACCAACTTAATTGCATATGTTTATGTTAATTGAACATAGTACAGGACATGATCCAACGAAATAAATATATGGATTGTGTTATGTGTCATTATTTATTTCGTTATGATTTTGATTCTAAGTTTGAGATATTTATCTTTTCCACATGATGATAGGTTCAATAAATATCGTCTACCGCTGATTCCCGATAAGGGCTGCTATACGGACGTTATTTATGTTCTCTTGAATTGTGCGGGGAAAAGCTAAATAGTCAAGAAAACCGTATGTCCCTCATTAATTCATTTAGTGAGTGACGATATCTGTTTGGGCCCCTTGATGGAGATAGATTGTTTGCTAGCAACTGATACAATTATCTCTAAATCAAGAAACGTATAATCTGCAAGAATGACACATTCCTATCTTGGATTATACGATGATATCGTGAGACATAGGAATCAAAATAGAGATATACTTTATTCTCTTATGCAGGATTGAAATATTGTAGCTGTACACTATTTATGCGAATTGGGAATCATAACGTGTTGCTAGATACCGCTTATGATTATTGGAATTAAATAGCGATTTAACTCCATGTCCAACGTAGCATAAATCCTCAAAGGGTCACACAGAATTGGTGTTTTAACCATGATTGCATTATTTATTTATTTGTAATAATTGGTATTGCAAAATATGATAAGTTGATTAATTAATTAAATAGCGTTGTAGACCGTTATAATTAATTAAATCAAAGGGATCATATAGAAATAAATTAATGCATTATCTAATCCCTAAATAATTATTATTAAGTTAATAATTATTTATTTCAACACATATGCATATTATAGGGCTTTAATTAAATAGTTAATTAAAGGCCCAATAGGGATCCAAATTGAGAGCAACAAGAGGGGCCATTTAATGATTGATTAAGTGGACCCAAGAGGCAAAGCACATAGCCCATAAAGGGCCCATAATGTGGCCGGCCATGCATGGAGGTAGGTGGGGTGGCAATTTGGTAAATAGTTAGTGTGAGGTAGGTAGGGTTTGCACACTATATAAAGAGGTGTATGGTTGCAAATCCCCCTCTCTCTCTCTCTCCCACTAAACCTAGGCGCCCCCCCCTAGTGGTAGGCGCCTCCTCCCCTCTCCTCTCTGCCTATTGCTCATGTGTTGAGCCCCATTCTTCCACAAATCAATTAGTTCATTTGCTAGAAGAACGGAGAAACTAGGGATTAGTCATCTCCTCCAAGTTACTAGCATAGCTTGTTGAGGATTTGGTTAATACCAAGTGGACTCGAGGAGCTTTCGACAAGGAGGCCGAAAGAGCAAGCACCACCTTCATCCTAGCCGCGGTTCAAATCCCCTTGGTTACGATATCAAGGGAGATACATCTTTGAACCCTTTCTCTTGTGCGAATGGCTTAATACTAGTTCCTATGTGTGTGCATGCTTAATTATGGGTAATTAATAGTAATTATCCTTGAAAAATTAAAATTGTGCACTTAACTAACACATTGATCATACGGTTTGTCTCAGACTTTTTTTTAAGCACCATCTCTGCCTTTTATATGCCATAAATACTTTATTTTGAGATGTTATTTAACTTTTCCTTGGAACTGATTTGCACCATGTACAGACAAGGTTTTGTACTTTAGATGCATAGTTGTATATAAAATTTGTAAAATCTTCGTAGAATCATACTTTATAAGTTGCCTTTAGTGATTACAGGAACTTCTTGCGAGTTGCAATTCAATCTCAAAACAAAACAACAAAAAGAAAAATCTCTTTTACTGACCCTTTAGCAGCACGACTTCTTGGCAAGGAAATTTGATCCATCACAACCATCTTGATCAAAACCTATATGTTTTCATCACAATCTGTAGCATGCTCAGTTGTGACTAAAGCAATAGAAGAAAACCACTTCATAGGGGTCTGTAGCGTGTCTCAGTCCTTATGGAGATGGTATGTATCTAATTGAGTTGGATTTGTAGCATGCTCAGTCCATTCAATTTAGGTTGTTTGAATAACAAAGATCAAAATTCCATGAAAAGATGTTGTCATGCTGTCGAAATTAACTTAGAAAAGTCACGTTTTACTTTATGTTTCTTGCATAAATTAATCTAAAATGTCACATGTCTTTGCAAATTTGGGCTCTTGATTTAACTTCTAAGTGAATTATGACAATTTCACACTTTGTTTGCAGTCTGTTTGTATTTTGTTTGACTTAGCACAGCTTTGAAGAAGTACACAATAACAAATAGATTATGTAGATATAAGATTGAAAGGGATCTTAGCACAGCTTTGGTCCCTATATATTGTTCCAACTTGATTAAAAGATGTCTTAACACAGCTTTGGCTTTTCTTTTTCTCAAGGCTGATCCTTGAATCAATTTTTCTAGGTAGTAAGCCATCCATAAAAGTGGTTTTACTGCAAAGAAAGGTTAGTCAAAAGGACAACAAAAAGATTTGATGATAACATAAAGAAACTACATGTTGTCAAAGTTTACTCAGAAATTTATCCTTCTTCAATAGAATAGCAATAGTTTCCAGCAACAAAAAAAAATAACTCCAAAGTTCTATGATGAAGTTTAGATCCCTATTGATAAAATATGATTAGTATTGCAAAATAATAGATGTGAAAACTGAAGTTTGAACAGTTTCTGGTACTTTTTTATTTCATGAATGGTTGAACGGAATCAAATGAAATTTTAATTGTAGATGAAACATGATAGGAAACTTCTCCTGTAAAAATTTCAGAATTTTTTGATGGACAGATTAATTATAACGAATTTTTGAAATCAGACAGAAACTGAATTTTAGAAAACTGTACCAGAAAATTGTGCCAGCAAATGTGTCTGAAAGTTCATAGTTTGATATCTTGAAATAAATCTCTAAAAATTCTACGAAAATTACACAAAGTCCCTCTGAATGTCTATTTTCAAATCTGAGAGTTTTAAGTCATAACTACAAACAGAGAGCAAGTGAAAATTAAAGAACCGCAGTGAGGTCTCTCTGTCTCAGGAATCCGATTTTAGAAAGTTGCCCTGAATTCAAAAATCGTGTAAAAATATAAAAAAAAGTCAGAAAAATCCATACTAGATACCAAGATTTACCTCTTGAAATCTAGTTTTAAATAAAATAAACCTCATGTGAAAATTCGAAACAGAACAAAAATAGTCATTGAAATAGTGATCAAAGGTCGTGTTAACTGACAAAACTGTATTTTCAGAAGATGACCTTGAAAGATCAAGTCCAAAGCCCATTGAAACAAATTCCGAAAATTCTATCAAAATGACATTAAAAAGGGAATTACTCATACTAATCAGAGATTGAGCAATCAAACAATCAGGGCAGCTCCTCCTTCCATTTTTGTTGCTTGATTTTATTTCCATCCAAATTATAGCCGACCTCACGTGATTAGCACGCCCCCTTTCATTATTTCGAAAATAGATCGGAAATGAAACCCCCTCTCTCTCTCCAAAAAATCTCCGACAGCTTTTGGTTTCGACACCATTGCTCTCTTTCTCTACGAGAAACCTCCATTGCACTCTCAGGCAAGGTTTTCATCTTAATTATTAGATCTAATCTCTTTCTCTCTATCTCTCTTGTTCTAGATCGTAATTTATCTTTCTATATTTTGATTAAAATTTCTAAATCGATGAATTTGTGTGATTTTAACTCAGATCGGACTATCTTAGGTCGATTTCCGACTATCAACTGGATTGCACGCTCTTAATTGATCAGGTCTCCAAAATTTAGTTAATTCCGTTTCTTTTCTCCTTTGATTTGTTTTTGTATGCATCTTTTGTGCTGGAACAGTCGATTTCAGTATGTATTTCTAGGATCAATTACTTATTTAGGTCAGATTTGATTGATCAAACATTTTTATGTTGTTGATTTTTAATTTCGCTGTGTAAATCAATGAATGATTGAATTTTTCATGACAGAGTTTAAGAATTTTTCCTTTTTCTTTCAGGTGATTTGAAAACTCTATCAATGTCACTAACAGGTTCATTTATTTGAACAAGGAAGTACATTCTTACTAATAGGGGAGTAACTTCTATTTGTTATTTTATTTCTTGGCAGAGAGAGAATCTACAAAGGGCCCTGAAGAGCAATTGCATGAAAAAGATAAAAAAAAGGAAAATCATGTTATCTCTCCCATTGAAAATAAACCCTCTTCCATTGGACAAGGTGAGGATGGCACAGGGAAGGTGCATGGTGTGAAAATTCGTAAAATTATAAAATAAAATTCAACTTTAAAATGGATAGATAATTTTTGAAATTATTAAAATTATTAAAAGTAATGACTGATCCGAAATTTAACAAGAAATTCTCAGAAATCATAAATTGGTCTAGTTGAAAAAAATATTAATTGTGAGTTAATGTAATTAATTAGAAATCTTCAAGCAAACAAATAAATATAAATTAATAATACTAAAAATCACACTCAGATTAATTAGCGGATAATCAACTCTCATTAATTTAAAATTCGATTTCATTTCGAGTCCGATATAAAAAATTAAATTTCGGCCATGTACAAAATTTTCATAAAAATTTATTACTCAAATATCTAGCTTATATTATAGAAATTCAAATAATTATTTTACAAAATTAGTATGAGTCGAATTTGTGTTAGAAATCTGATTTCTACTGTTGTTATAATCAATTTCCTAATATTCCTTTGTTCTGGACCGTTTGATTGGGTTTAGAAAATCCTGATTAATCTCAACCGTCTGATCATCTCCTGTTCCTTTCCTTTATCTCATCTCCTCTCCCTTCTCTCTCTCTCCGACAGATCCATCGTCCCCACCCCTTCTTCTTTTCTCCTTCTCTTCTCTCTCGATCCGCCATTGGCGATCTCGCGTGGTCCCTCGACCAGTCCGCTTGGACCCCTCTCTCTCTCGCCCCTGACAGAAGCGTTCGACCCCACTCGATCTCCTTCTCCCCCACTCCCCCCCTTCCTGTCATTTGGCTGAGACCCCACTCGAGTCCCTCTCGAGTGCATGTTGCGCTGTCCCCTCTCTGCTCCATACCTCTTCCTCTCGTCCAATCCGATTGGAGCCCCCACATGGTGCATGGTCCTGTCCCCTAATTTCTGTCAAACCGAAAAATTCCCCCTTGACCCAAACCCTACCATCACATCTCTTGCCCTCTCTCCCTCTGCCACCTCAGCAGCTCGATTGCCCCCTCTCCATCTCCATTCCATTTAAGCCACCCCTCTCTCTTCTCTCTACTCAGACCCAACACCGAGAACAGATACAAAGAAAGGAAAAAGAGCCAGAGAGAGAGAAAGGTGGAGGCTAGCGACTGGAGTGGAGGCGGCGGCGGTCGATGAGGCTAGATGATGGAGCTGACGGGAGGTGCAGTGACGTGCTGCGTTGTGCTGTGATGTGCTGAAACCCTGTTTCCCCTGCTTCCTTCTGTTTTCTCCCTTCCCTGTTGGTAACCCCTTCTCCTTGTTCCTTGTTTCTGTGTGCTTGTTTGACTGTGTGATTGACTGAGACTTTGTGTGGATGTCTGATCTGATTGGGGGTTTATGCCTCAAATTGAGATGCGAAACTGAGCCTGGTTTATTTGAACATGTGACTGTGATGGCTCAATTCCATCTGTGGAAAGTGTCGATGCTTGTCTTTGACCTGTTAATTGCTGAATGTCTCAATCTGAAATGTGTTGTTTGGACTTTGCATGTGATGGTTTAGGTCTGTATTTGTTTTGAGAGGCCTTTCTGAGGCTCTATGATGTTGATCTGATGTTTGGGTATCGATATCGCGTGTTAAGGCTTGAGACTTGAGTTGTGAGTCCTCTCTGTTGCTTGTGTTTGCCTCTGGTGCACGGTACAAGGCTGGTATCAGGCTTTGTACCAGTCTGGTACTCATAAAAACCTGCCCAGGGACCAATGTGTAAAGTATTTGGTTACCAGGGACCTTTTCATAAATATTTTTGAACTGATTTTGGGTCTGTTTAGAATTAATTCTGTTAATAGGGACTGTTAGGTAAATTTTAAGTAAATAAAATAATTCAGGGTCTTTTGAGTAAAGTTCCTGTGTTATTGGGTTGGATCGTGTTTTCTGTTTGGGTTTCGGACTTGATCCCGGAAACCCGTTGTAATCCAGGATCCGCTTGGATCCTGTTTTGTTTCCGTGTGGGCTGTGTGTTTTCACTCTGGGCCGTCAGGCCTGTTTCCCCTTCTGGGCTCGTCCCTCTGTTCTAATCCGTGTGGATGTCTTGTGGGCTCTGTGATTTATTTGTGCGTGGCCCATTTGGTGTTGTTGGCTGTTGAAGTTGTAATTTGAATTATATAAGTTGGTTTTTGAGAATAAAACTAGAACTTGGGAAAATAAAGCTAGAACTAATTGATGACTTGAATGAATGACTCGAATATCAAACTATGAGATTTTGGCCGAAAAACAATTATGTCGGATTCGAATTTTAATCGTTGGCTTTTAAATGGAAGATGATTAAAATGTCCGCAAAACAATTCTTTACAGGTACTATGATATAATCGGACAATATATGATCCCAAAACCAAATCCATTAAACTAAGTTTTCTTTTCTTTTCTTTATTATTTAGTTAAAGTCTTTTAAATAAAGTTTATTTATTTTAGAAAGATTAATAAAGAAATTTCATACTTAATTAAAACACTGTTAGAAATAAATCAAAGTTTAACAAATTAATTCTAAAAGTAATCACAATAATATTAAATCAAACTTCCCACACAATGATTTTATAAAACAAACTATAGCAAAATTATTTCAAGAATATATCTTAGATTAACGTTTCTGCACAACTAGTTTCAGATGAAACTCTGGTAAAGTATTCTAGAAAATAATTACTTAAATTAATGTATTTTAAAACAGAATCCCTTTTCAGAAAGCTTGAGTCCAACTCTTCTCAAATCAGAACCTAAGTTCCTTTGCAAATGTCTAGGATTTAAGTTTGGTTTTGCACACAGTAACCAGAATGGGATAGATCGTTAGAGTAGATTTTAACGTGTGAGTTTCGTTCGTCAGGTGCATCACAAGACTTCTCTGGACCGGTGGACGACTTCTCTCCCGAGCACGAGATTACAGGAGCTAGGCAGGACTTCACTGACCCTCCAGCTGAGTAGCAGCTTTACATCCGACTTTCCAGGTGTGTGGAAACTTTAGATTCTCTTTAAACTCTAGTTTAAGGATTAGATCTTTAATTTATGTGTGCATAGCATGTCATTGACATTAAGTAAACAGTTAAGAGCATTCTAGTAATCAAAAGATTAGTTGCATTTATAGGATAAGCATATATACTAATAAAGTGATTAATCAACTCAAAAGTACTCTTAATCAACACTTGCATCTGGTGTGGATCAGGATAGTGAGACCGAGTGAGATAAGGGCGTTTTGCACGCGATTTCCATTATCGGGAGATTGCACCCCAGCCATTGCCGGTGGTCTCCTTATGATAGCGATCTCGAGCAACGCGTTTCTGATGATCACTCTGCAGACCGACTTTTAGGCGGTTCTGCGGTCACTTAGTAGTTATTTATTATTGTTAGGATTTGTACGTATTCCCACTTGTCTCTATCGGATTCTTTGGGGTTGCTAGCCAGTATTAGACTTCCTCTCGATCTCCCTTTTCAGGAGCACGGTACCGCGACTTTCTGCCTACACCTCGATGGGGGTGCAGGGTTGGAGATGGCCTTCGGGGCTCATCGAGACTTCCAGTAGGACTTTGGTTGATCTAGGCAGAATCCATGACTTTATGGTTTATATGTGAGATGTGATTCTGGATTATGTTACACTGATATTTGACTGCTGAGTGAGGGTGCTTGATTCTCGTATTATTATTATTATAATAAAGAGCTTTGTATACTAATATCCGTTTCTCCAGAAACTTTTATATTTCTTTTGGCATGACATGTTTGGTATAGTATTAGCATGGTCACACTTATATCACACTTAGACTCTGCATTAATTATAGGATTTTAAAAGTGTTTAAGTATGGTTCAGTTCTAACTTTAGTTTAACCAGAATCTTTGGTTACCCTGTTATTGCACTGAGTATTCGCATACTCAGCCCACATAATTATTTGTGGAGCATGTTCAGGTTTGCTAGACTTAGTAGAGAAGCAACTGAAGATCAAGCCGAGCTGGAATAGTTTCTTTCCGCTGTGCATTGTTATTTTGTTTGTATGCTGACTGGAGATTTTGATATGTGTATATTTTACCAGTCTTTTGTTGTATGAACAAACAATGCCATTATTATGTGATATTATTTGTGATATTTGTATCTGTGACACTGTTTTATAGCCTTACGTGTGCACAGCAGATTGTGCATACGTGGCGGGGCTGTCCTCCCCAGATTGTGGCTTGGTTTGGGGTGTGACACATGGTAAGTTCATGTTTTGTCTTGTACACAATCACATACATTTCATTAAAGAGAATACATTCATATTAGAAGAGGAGTAACATAATTTATTTTGTTATTTGTTTGGCAAAGAGAGAGACAAGAAATGATGTTTCTCCTCACTCTCACTCTGGAGGAGAAAGAAATGACATAGGGGAGAACACTGGTCAGTTTATGATGTTTTGTTCATAGTTGTACACATTTCATATAATAGAGTAACTTATTTTAACAAGGGAGTATATTGTTATTATATAGGAAGTAACTTAGTTCCTTTTTTTTTGGGACAGAGAAGAGATCTTATGAAGGACTAGAAGATAAAGGTCCTAAAAGAGATACGGAGAAGATAAATGTTGTCCCCTATCTCACTGGAGAAGATGCTAGATGGGAGAAACATGGTAAGTTCATGCTTTTTGATATTAGGGGAGTAACTTATTAGAACAGTGGAGTATATTTATACTAGCATGGGAGTAAGTTATATTCATTCTTCCTCTTTGGCAGAGAGTCAATATTCAAAGGGACCAGTAGCATATATTTCATTTAAGAGAGTACATTCATATTAGAACATGAGTAATATAATTTATTCTGTTATTTGTTGGTAGAGTGAGAGAGACAAGAAATGATGTTTGTCCTCACTCTCCTCACTCTAGAGGAGACAAAAAAGACTCAGGGGAGAATACTAGTTAGTTTATGATGTTTTGTTCACAGTAGTACACATTTCATACAAGAGAGTAATTTATTCTTAACAAGGTAGTATATTGTTATTACATAGGAAGTAACTTATTTTCATTTTTCTTTTGGGACAAAGAAGAGATCTTATATAGGAAGTAACTTATTAGAACAAGGGAGTAAATTATATTCATTTTAGTTTATGATGTTTTGTTCACAGTGGTACACATTCCATACAAAAGAGTAACTTATTCTTAACAAGGTAGTATATTGTTATTATATAAGAAGTAACTTATTTTCATTCTTTCTTTTGGGATAGAGAAGAGATCTTATATAGAAAGTAACTTATTAGAACAAGGGAGTATATTTATATTAGCAGGGGAGTAAATTATATTCATTCAGTTTATGATGTTTTGTTCACAGTAGTACACATTTCATACAAAGGAGTAACTTATTCTTAACAAGGTAGTATATTGTTATTATATAGGAAGTAACTTATTTTCATTCTTTCTTTTAGGACAGAGAATAGATCTTATATAAGAAGAAACTTATTGGAACAAGTAGTCTTATAATTCTAAGAATTCTTGTTTGCAAATTGAATATAATTCCAGTGACAAAAATTCGGGTAAGCCATTTATGAAGTAATACGAGTAAATTATTTTGACAAGGGAGTAAATTGTATTTTTGAATGTCGTAATTTGTAAGCAGCTTGATGTTATTTTTGTTTCTGTAACGAAGGGAGTTAGTTAAACTGGGGAGTATATTAACATGACAGAGGTAGTAACCAAAATAATATCAAGTAGCTTGTTGTAGTTTGTAAGCGTCTTTATGTTGGATTGGTTTTGATAACTAAGGAAGGAAGTTTTTTAAACTAGGGAGTATATTAATATTACAGAGGGAGTAACCAATACTTCAAGCAACTTGTTATATTTTGTAAGCAGCTTGATGTTATATTGGTTTTGGTAACCAATGAAGTAAGTTATTTTTACTGGGGAGTATATTAACACAATACAGGGAATATTTTTCTAATTACTAGTTCTTGTTGTTTTTTTCAGATTTGTGTTGAAGGCGACAATTTGGTTGTTGCATACGACCTTATATTCGATAGTAAAAATGAGGTGAATGTTGAATTACCTCCAATGTAAACAATTTTAGTTCTTATTAGTTAATATGTTTGTTGATATACATTGGAATAGCTATTGTGTTTAGTTGTTATTTGTTGTTGGTTGTAGTATTGAAACAACTACTTGTTAGTAATGGATTTTGTTAGTTATTTTGAAATGTTTAGTGGAAAAATTTGAAATAGTTATTTCCTTATATCAGTTCTTTTAAGCAATTTTTTGTAGAAGTAGGTACTCTTATGTTATAATGAAATATTTACTCCCTTATATCAGTTGTTTTAAGTATTGTTTCAGAAGTAGTTACTCCCATGTCCAATGTGTATGTATTTCATAAACATAGTATACTAATTGATTGTATAGTCCCTTGAAGAATAGATACTCGCTTGTGTTAATTATTTTAAAAATTTCAATGCGTTTTGTTAATTTAGTTACTCCCTTAAGTGTAAATGTTACTGCTATTTTGCATATTTATTTACTCCCTAGAGTCAATTAAGATCAATATATTGGAAGGCAATTAAAACCTCACGCGAAAGAGCGGAAGTCGCACGAATATCACACGTGACGTCAGATTCACGCGGAAGGCTGGCGGAAAGCGCGTGTGATGTCATCTTTCACGCGGAAATGTGGTCCAGCGCCCTATTTAACGTTTTTTTCCGATTTTGACAGGCACACGGTTTCTATTTTTAACCGTTGATTGCGTGATTGCCTTAACCACTGATTGTACTTATCAGCTCCGCATTAAAAATCTTCTTTGAGTAGATTTAAAGCTGATTAGAGATCTGGTTGGTCTGTCTAAAGCGCAAAGCCTAGAAAACCTTCAAATTTGTCCAAATATCAAAATTCATAGAAAACTTAAAAAACCTCAAATGGAATATCCAAAAACTCAGAAATTTCTAAAGATTTCACTGATCATTTGATGTCAAAATTATCTAATGGTTGGTCAAATCCGACTTTGATCATTTTCATCATAATGTATCATGTGAAATTCCATTAGAAATTCTAAAAGTCCACAAAATCAAAATGAAATTGTGCGACTTCAATGTTTGAAATTTATGGTAAAATTCTGATTTGAGTTTGAAATCAACTCAAATTGACACAAATGCGAACCAAAGAAACAAAATTTCGATTTGTGTCCAAGTTGACTCGAATTGCGTCAAATCTAAATCAAAACTAACTTGAGTATTGATGAGTGGATTTTATATACATAATCAGGTACCATTTTGTCTCCAAACTAAATTAATTGCCTTGAGTTTACATAGTTTACATAGTTTAGATGAGTTTAGGTTAGTTTAATTAGAATTTTTATGTCAAGAATGAGTTACTACCATAGTTTCTAATTTTATTGCAGATTCTGGACAAGAAATGACTTGGATGAGTCTACAAAGTTGAAGAGCTAATTCTAACCTTTCCAACGGATCTTAAATCACCTCAAACGGAGTTCAGATGAAGGAGATATGCCCAAAATACTGATAGGACGCAGTGCTAATATTTTCCTGCGACCCGCTGAAAGTCCTAGCGGCCCGTAGACCTGGAACTGCCAGATTTAGCAGAATCGCCCGATTTGGCAATTCTATATTTGGATGGCGGTTTCTACCGACTCCAGGTGCATCCAGAGCACGTCTTCAGTTATTTCCAGCGTTTATACACCTTCCCAAGGCCTATGAAAGACCAGTTTGAGGAGGTTTTGAGGGAAAACAAGAAGGAGACCCCAAATCCAAGGTCGATTTAGGGTTAGACATAGAATTATTTGAGAGTTAGGTCTCAAGTCCAGATCGTGGCAGCGCCAAGCAGGTTGATTCCGACAGCAAGAGACGTGTTTTGATGTACGGTTTTCGTACTTGATTTTCAGCCAGAATAAGCCCCAAATTTCGTTCAAATTACTTGTGTTTTTACTCATTTTTCTTTAAATTGTACTAATGTTAGATGTAGGAAAGTTCAGCCGTAGCCCCGCAAGTTTTTTATACAGGTTCATTTCACTTTGGCGCGAAAAAGGGAGAAAATCGACCAAGTTGTGCAGATCCAGCAAGCTGGAACGGGCCGCCCCAATCTCAGGACGGGCCGTCCCAACTCAGTGCAGACGTAGGCAGAGGAAATCCAGACGACACATTCAGCCCATACTGGGACGGGCCGCCCCATATTCAGACCAGGCCGTCCCAGTCCACAAACAGGCCAGATAGCTATTTCGAGATTGCCAAAAATAGAGCGCCTGATTTAGGTGAGGCGGTTTCTTCAGTTTCTACCGCTTTTTCTGAGCCACAATGCCACGTTTTGGAACCACCTAAGATGCCTATATAAGCTCTGTCCTGGCTCCAAGTCAGGGGAGTTCGAATTTGCTAAGTTTCGAGGGCCAGAAAGGAGCAAGATAGTCACCCTGTCGAGACGACCATTCACCAGCCTGAGACGCACCGCCCCAGGATCAGGACGGGCCGCCCCAGACAGGACAGAGCCTAGAAGTTGGAGAATTTCGAGCACAACTTGTTGTAACTTGTTTTTTTTTCCTTTTTCTTTGTGTTTTTGTATGATGAAACCTGCTTTTTCTTGCATAGAGTAGTTTGGTTTAGGGGCTATGGTTCGATAACTTTTCTTTTAGTTGTTTGTTTTGTTTGAATACTTGATTAATTGCTAAGTTAAGTTGCGTTTATGATTTCTGAAATTTAATTCTATCCTTTGTTGCAAATTGTTATTGTACGATCTGATTATTGAGTTAAACAAAGGCCTAGTTTAATTATCAACGTAAAATCAATCTGCAAAAACAAGCAAACACTTAGATCAATTAGGTAGGCGATATCCGAAAGGATTTAACCAAACTTCAATTAATTAGAAGTTTAACTCAACAAACCGAGAGGTTGAGATTTTACCAAGACCCAGAAATCAATTAGAAACACCTAAACCAAGAAACGAGAGTTGAAATTTAGGAGTTTTTAGGATTTATCAAGCAGAACCCCACAACTTGACCTGAACGAGAGTTAGAGCGCAAGTCTGTAGGTAAGGTTTGGTCCAATTCACGTAAAAACACTCAACAAATAACTAAGTAGGATGGCAAAACAGACATCAGATGATTGGAACGGCCCGTTCCAAGGTCAGGACGGACCGCCCGAGAGGGGACGTCCTGGCCTAGAACGGCCAGTTCCAGCCATCTGACAGGGTTAGGACGGCCCGTTCCAGAGATGGAACGGTCCGTCCCAACCTTGACAGACAAAAAAAGTTAGACAACCTGAACCCCTAATCATTTGTTAACTGTTTAAACTTTTAATTTGGTTAAGTTTTTCTAGGGAATTAGAATTTTAACTCTGTACCTGCAATTCGATCTTCTGTTTGGATTTGTTTGGAATTTAAATTATTTTATTCAACCAAAAGAATTTAATTTAAAACGAATTGTTTGAACTTAGAAAAGGAATAGTCTGTCCCCGTGATTCGACCCTTAAACTGTACTGCAAACGAATTAGTATCAGTTTTTAAAGAATTAATTTGACCAGTACCCTCAGCACCGATCATGTTTGATAGGAGATTTCGACATACAAGAGCAATTGGTTGTAATCTTTCCTTATTCTCATTTTCTCTTGTGTTTGTATGATGTCTCTTAGTTGTTGATTGTTTGTTTTAGGGCTATGGTTGTAAATTCGAATTCTTAGTTGTTGATTGTATGTTTATTTAATTAGTTTATTTGATATCTTTGTATTTTATACTTTGCTTGAATTGCTTGAATTGATTATGCAATGATTATTTAAGTAGATTTATTTACACCCGTTAAGTAGAGCTCGCTTAATTGCTAGGTGGTTAAGTCCAAATAAACTTAGATTATTAGGCATGATTATGATTAACATGAAGGTTGTAAACTGAAAGGATAAACCAGGACTAGTTAACGAGAGTTAAGTCCTTTCCAAGAGTGAAAACTCAAGGATTTCATAGGTTAGAAATGTATAAACTTGTAGAAACTAGACCAAGAAACGATAGTTGAAATCTAGATTCTATACGAGGAAAATTGGGTTAATTAATTGATAACCATACCTAAACGAGAGTTTGGTCTAGGATCTTAATTAAGCCATTATCCCTACACAATTATCAACTGAATTAAGTCAATTTGCATTCACATCGCTAATCCTAGCGGGCCGCTGAGTGAACCAGCGAGGTCGTCTATGCCCGCCAAGTAGCCAGCGACCAGTCTAATAGATTAGCGACCTAAGTTCTTTTAGCGGGCCGCTACGAGAGTCAGCGGGCCGCTGGAACTGGGACTAAGAAGAAGTGTTAGCAACCAGAAACCCTAGAATTACGTGACTTGTTGAATCTCTCTTATTAATTCTTGTTTTGACTTCGAAACTAGACTTAGGATTTAGACCCACCTGCAACCCTTAATTCACATAAGAGTTGAACCGTCTAGCTAGTTTAATAAAGTAAAAGATCGGTATTCCAACACCGTCCCTGTGGATTCGACCCTCAAGCTGTTCTACAAATGATTAGATCGGTAGACACGAGATTTTTATTTTGAGACTTGGTTTCCCCTTCGATCAAGTATCAAATACGCTTAAGTTATAAAAAATTTAGTTTGAGGCCCCAAATCGTCTAGAATTAACATAATTTGAATAGAAATTGATTCAAATTAACAAAAGTGAAATCAAATTATAAGTTTCAGTTCAAAAGCGATCCAACTAGACTAAAGTCCCGGTTTGATCATAAATCTCTCGTCTCCTGAATCAGCGGTCCACTTTGTATTCAGAGTGCGAGTTGCAACGTTATTGTGCCTGAGTGACCGGTGCGGTTATACTCTTGACCGTATCTTTGCGAAGTTCTTGTTTCTGAGTCAACAATATGATATGTATTTAGAACTTGGTACTTCACAGGATTCGAGAACAAATATCTCAAATCCTAAATCAAATGTAAAAAACGAGAGCAAATATCTCGACTCCAAAACAAAACGATATTTGATCGACAAATTGACTGGTCGATAATTAACCATTATGGTTCAAGTTAGATTTAAATCGCATAAGTTCATTAGTTTTGATTTGGATTTAAATCGCATAGTTGTGAAATCTCACTTTAAAATCTCAACTTATCATAAAAATCTCATAAACAAATGTCACATGCATGATCACCAAACAAGTTGCATTTCAGAACTCTTTTAGCCTAGACACATATAATATTTCTTCGAATCCCTTAATAAGAGGTTCTCGCAGTTATTCCCGAGGTAATTAACAGCAGGGGCTTGCACTTGCTAGAAAGAAAAAACTCACAAAATAATAAACCTTCGCGTGAATAGAAATTCATACGAGTTCTTCTCTCTTCATTAAGAAAGGACTCATATCGAATTGTGACTCTCGGAGAGTATCTATATAGATCTTTCCATTTCTCGTGGATCTTTAGTTTATTATTCCGCGGCGAAAAAGAGTCTTTGACTCGATTTTTTTTTTCAAATCGATTATATATTTGTTCATAATTGATTTAAGATTCTTTTTTTTTTATTAAAAAGAGTCTTTGACTCCAAACTTTACCACATAATAGCATCTAAACTTATCATTGTAGATACAATATTTCGGGCCATCGAAATTGACCGTTTAAAATACCCCCTTACAAAAATTCAGTGAGGCTTTTGCGCAATTTTGAGTCCAAACTTAAAAGGCAAGCTATAGTACTTGTGTGTCAACAAAACAAGTCAATTACAGAATTACTTAAGGCTCCGTTTGGATGGCTTTTTCCCGGAATAAGGAATAAGGAATAACCACTTTTTACCAATAAATTTATTTCTAACCATCCAAATTCTTCACAAAAGTTACACACTTCCCAATAAATTTACCCCTTTCCAATAAATTTCTTCCCTTCTTCCTTCTTCCTACCTTATTCTCAACGCATCCAAACGGAGCCTAAGAAGATAGAGGTTATATTGTGTCTATATAAGACGTTACGTCATATATATATTTTCAAAAAAACTTTTTACAAATCCTGCTGATACGAAATTCTAATTTCGCCACTGTTCACAACTCACATCACATGTCAGTTCAGTTTTCTTTTTACTCATCAGCCGACCACAACAAAAATTATTAGCCGAAGTGCGAACCGCTAACTGTCATAAATTGGACCATTTCTCGATTTTCTGAACTGATGCAACAACAACAGCAATCATAAAACTCACCGTAGAAGAGACTAGAATATATTGTTTGTGGATTTCTGGTAAGTTGTTAAATTCGGGAGACGAGGCCACAAATATATCACATTTATCATATGTTAACAGAGCTTTGAGTTCAAGTTGTAGCGGGTCACACAATGACTCCCTTGTTCACTCGTCACGCTACACCAGACTGATGTGACGTTACACCAGCTGTCCACCAACTGCGGGAGCGAGGCACACAGATTACCTGTGCAGGCTTACAAAGTAATGATTCTATAAAGATTCTCTGATCAGTCATTGCGGGGCCCAAACGTCGGTGAAATTTCGAACCAGCTCAAGTTGACTCGCCACAGAAGATCCGAACTAAGATGAACTGTGGCGAAGCACTGGAAAAGAAGGCTACTTTTTCACTGGTTTCTGGTACGACAGTGCAAAATCCGTAGGTTCATGACCAAACCAAACCACCTCACGCTTCTCACTTTCTCACACTTATTATTATATAATAAAAACCTCATTTTTGTTTTTGAATTTTTAATTCGTATTTAATGCATCGCTCTTCTCTCTCCGTGCTTCGTGTCGGTTCTCTCTCTCTCTCTCTCTCTCTCCACCAATTCTCCATTGACGCATTCTGTAACCTTTGGTGGAAGAGAGAGATGAGATTTGGGTTTCAGTGAGGAGGCGAATCTGTAGCCTTTGGTGTGAAGAGTTGAGATGAACTGGAGAGGGAGAAGAGGCGAAGATGGTGGGGTTTCTACAAGATGGACTCTTCTCCTTTGCATTGGGTGCTTCTGTGTTGGTCTTCTCTTCACTAATATGTCATTCTCTCTTTCAATTGTGCTTCAATTTCGTGCTTGATTTGATACAATATGTGGAGATGAGTTATTGTTCGGAAAAGATCTCTTGTGGGAAGAAGTGATAGTAATACTGTAGATCTAATCGGATTCTATGAAATTAGGCTAATTTCACTTCTGGTAGATACTGAATTGTATGAATTCACAAAATTGGTCAGTGATTCTGTTATACAACTGATTTTTCCAAGTTAGGATCTCTACAAATTTCCCAATTTTTAATGAACTTATTTTGGTTGAACTTCCTTGCTTGTACTGTCCCACAATAGGCAATGCTGCAAAATGTACCTGTTTCAGGGTTGAATTGTTTGAGTATCCTTTAAAAGGAATTGTTTTCTATTTGTAGTATGTGGGAAATGCCAGAGCCTGATGAATTAATCAGAAGAAATGAAACAATGATAGATGAGATAAAGCTCTTATCTGGAAGTTGTGATTCCATTAAAGTAAGTACTACTATAAGTTAGATTTTTTATTTTAGTATATTTCTGCTTTGCTTTTGTGAACACTAATTTTTATCTTTGGAGACTTCAAAGAAAAAGGAAGTTGCCAATCTGACAAAATAAATAAAATTATAGGAGTTTCCATAGCAAATCTAGGATAATTAGGTGTAATCATTGCTGTTGTATTCTTTTATTTTGCTTAAAAGTACTCTGGCACTAACTTAGGTTTTGAATGCACTTTTGTTGATTATAAAGAAATCATTAGTTATCCTGAAGTGGAAACACTTATATTATTGATTCGTTGTTCTCTGTGGTCAGAGTCGGGAGAAGCAACCAAGGAAGGAAATTATACAACTTCCACGTACACAAGATGTACAGTAAGTTTCTCAAGTCTTTTGTACAGTTTATTAGCAACCATTTGCTAGTTATATTTGACCTTTGTTACTCATCCTTTTTTCTTTTTGTTTGTTTTGATTTTCACTAGAGAGCTAGATAAAACAATATCACACTTAGAGATGGAACTGGCTGCAGCAAAAGCTGCACAAGAATCACTTCTCAATGGGGCCCCTTTGTCAGAAGATATAAGCTTCAAGCTTGCCGAATCTAGGGGACGATCTAAGTATTTCATGGTGATTGGTATAAATACAGCCTTTAGTAGTCGCAAGAGGCGTGATTCAATTCGTAACACATGGATGCCTCAAGGTATTTTTATGATTTTCGTCCATTTTAATTTTCCATGACATATATTATTTTTTTCTGAATGATAAATTAAAAAGGAATATTGTCTTTGAAGTACCATGGTCAGTCACCATCATTTGTTGACACTTTTTATTAATTTTCTTTTGGCTTTATTATTTTTTAAGTTGATTATTTAAATTAAAAAAGTTCTTAATAAATAGGTGAGAAAAGGAAGAAACTTGAAGAAGAGAAGGGTATAATTGTTCGGTTTGTTATTGGCCATAGGTCTGTGAACTCCACCTTTATATATACTATTTTGGCCATATCCTTATTTTTCTAATCATAACCTTTTTCATCTTCCTACAAATAATTCCTAACAAGCCACTATTTGTTTCCAGTTCAATTTCCGGGGGAATAGTAGATAGAGCAATTGAAGCTGAGGATAAGAAACATGGTGACTTCATGAGACTTGTAAGTTTAGAAATTTATTTAATCAATCACCATCTTACTATTGTGAGAAACACCTCTGATTAAATATATTTGTCTAATTTTCAAATAATTTTCTTGAAGGATCATGTAGAGGGATACTTAGAATTATCTGGGAAAACAAAAACATATTTTGCTACTGCTGTTTCTATGTGGGATGCTGATTTCTACATTAAGGTTGATGACGATGTACATGTAAACATAGGTAATATTCCCCTTTATTTAATGTTATACTTTTGGATGTTATACTAGAAATGAAATTGAATTATCTGCTATTCTTTCAGCATCTCTTGGGCATGTATTATCAAAACTACTTATGAAGCCTCGAATTTATATTGGATGCATGAAATCTGGTCCTGTCCTCTCTAAAAAGTAAGCATTTTAAAATGCAGAAACATTACCAGATGAAATCATATTATTTTACTTGTTGCTGTCTTTCAGTTAGGCTGACAAGGTTAGCAATTTGGTTTTTTTGTACAGGGGTGTAAGATACTATGAGCCAGAGCATTGGAAGTTTGGGGATTCTGGAAATAAGTATTTCAGACATGCTACTGGTCAATTATATGCAATCTCAAAGGATCTTGCAACCTACATATCTATCAACCAGTAAGATATTCTTTTACTAATTCTCAAGTGAAACTTTCAATTTGTCAATTTAGTAAAATCGATAAATGGTCATGTATAAAAATGGAAGCACCAAAATATACAAATAGAGTATCTAGCACATGTAGCTGAAGAAAAGAGCATTGTTCTTACTTCTTAATTACGTATTTTATTGTAGGCATGTTTTGCACAAGTACATAAATGAGGATGTATCATTAGGATCATGGTTCATAGGATTAGATGTTGAGCATATTGATGATAAGCGCCTTTGTTGTGGCACTCCACCTGGTAAGTGTTTGAAATCTCTCTCCCCCCTATCCCAATCCTAGGAATTTTAAACAATATAATTTGTAATAATGTAATACGGAAAAGGTTCTGCAAACATGGTAAGGCTCCCAACCTCCCCTGGTCTCATTCTTCCCATAAAGTGTCTAAATTGCCCCTCATCTTGCTCTACATAGTTACGTGGATGAATGAACTAGAAGGAATGCTTTAGATATTGCTGTTAAAACAAAGGATAAAATATGGAGGGCATTTCACATGCAAGGATGCACCTTCTCTTACTGGGATTTTTAGAATTTTTCTGTGCTCCTAGCAGTACAGGAATGTGATTTAGAAAATATCGCTTTTTTTTCATCCATGTTTTTATCAAATAATAGATTGCGAATGGAAGACTCAAGCAGGGAATATATGTGCTGCCTCTTTCGATTGGACTTGTAGTGGCATCTGTAATTCCGTGGATAGAATGAAAGAAGTTCATCAAAGATGTGGAGAAAGTGAAAATGCTCCTTTTGAAGCTGTTTTCTAAATCTAGGAATTGGATGTAGTTGTACAAAATTGTTTCTGTACTTTTATTTTTGGTAATATTTACTTATGGTAAATGGTTGTCAAGCAGCTGGACGGACCTTTGTTTTACCATATGGTCTGCTCATAGCCTTAACAAAAATACATATAGAGAGTGAGATGTGGACGGGTTGGGTGGGTTTATTTGTTAAAAAAATTATTTTTTTTGTCTTGTGGAGGTAGTTTCACAAGTTATTGTAATAAAAGTTAAGTTTGACTAGGGTCAAATGTTCCTTTATCTTTTGTTTCGTTTTTTGGAGATATAAATGTGCAAATCATGTATTGTGTGACCTGAATGGATATTAGCTGTGCTGTTCCATCGGTGTCTATATTGAAAAAGAACAATTTTGCTTAGTTAAAAAGCTCTCCTGGCATGCAGTATAACTCGAGCCTCTTCCATGTGTAATTTAAGCTATCAATCACAAGTAATGTGAACTGGTTAATGGTTTAGGGTGCGTTTGGATCGTTGGAAAAAAGAAGAAGAAGAAGGAAGAAGAAGAAAAAAAATTATAAACAATTCAAACTTTTCACAAAGTTACACATTTCTCAATACTTCTTCCCACTTCTTCTCTTCTTCCCTTCTTTCCACACTTATCCAAACGCACCCTTAGAGTGTAGACCTTGATATCGCTCGAGTTTTGACAAATCACAACCCTAGTTAGCTGAATAGTTTGTATCAATCTGACTAGTGACTACTAGAGTTGGGTGACAAAACCTTTTTGTAAGAATCTTTTGGTCCCGTTTGGATCGCATGAGAATAGGAGGAATAACTTCTTTCTAGACGTAATTTTATTATAAACAATTCAAATTTTTTATAAAGTTATACACTTTTAAATACTTTCCGCATAGAAATAGGCTATTCATCTTATTTCTAAGCAATCCAAATAGAACCTTTATTATTAATTTATTTAAGACAGGAGCTTGACCCTTGTTTTTCTTCAGAAAAAAAAAAGTTGGGTGACAAAGTATTGAGTTTTCACAAATTTGACTAGGCCAGCCACTGGGATCCATATCTGGTTCAGGCCATTCACCAGCGCACTAAATCCAGGCCATTCAATCCATCCGAGGGTTTTCTCCGCGTCTACGTGATCCTTTTTTATCGGGTACAATTCATCCAGCGCAATACCATCTTACGCATCCCAAAGCAGGTTTTTTGGTTTTTTATGTTGTCGCGACAGTGACACTGACACCCCCAATGAAATAATATTTTTCTTTTGAGAACATGGAGAGGTAATCGTTGATATGTTTTTTTTTTTAAGATACTCAATTTATATTTTTAAATTAAATGTTTATGAAAGATTCCTTAATCGAGTTTCGAACTTGAGATCTTTCACTCAAGATGCATTGTTCTTTATCACTAGATCAAGAGCTGGTTCTTAAATATCGTTGACATGTTAATTTCGCATTTACGTGATTCTTCCAATGGCACTGGCACGACAAATTTTCTGATCAGGGATTAGTTTCTTAATATTAAAAATTTTAATAAATGATAATTATTTTAAGATTTTTGTGAAACATGATATTGGCCGGTAAACATTTACCTAATTTATCACTTTGGCATCCTGTTGCAAGCGGCTCATTTCTCATTCCTTTGATTACATGTGTTCATATTGATGTCAAATATACATTAATTAGTTGTTCATCTAAATAATTATCAATCTTGTCATATGCTAATTATAAATATTTATCTGTTAAGGGACGCTACATAACTATTAAAAATATAATTTGTAATTTTTATATATATACATTTATATATTTAACTGTTAAGGGACGCTACATAACTATTTTGTATTGAACCTGCGTAAAAGTAGTGAACGCATATATAGGTGAGATTTTCTCTTTAAATCGCATAATGCACCCCCCACTATTGATAAATGATAATGCAAGGACAACATAGAAAGGAGCTTAGACCCAATTTATCTTAAAGGCTTCGTTTGGATGGCTTCTTCTCGGAATAAGGAATAAGAAATAATCACTTTTTACCAATAAATTTATTTCTAACCATCCAAACTCTTCACAAAAGTTACACACTTCCCAATAAATTTACTCCTTCCCAATAAATTTCTTCCCTTCTTCCTTCTTCCTACCTTATTCTCAACGCATCCAAACGGAGCCAAAGACACATAGAAAGCAGCTTGTTCTCATTCTATGGGATGCGTGAAAGATGATATTGCGCTCCATGAATTGCATTGAGAAAAGAGTACATGAGCGTTCCAATAATAAGAGAGGACCGTCGGATGGAATGAATGGTCTGGATTTAGTCCGCTGAACGGTGTCGCACGGCAGATGGATACTATTCAGATATTAAACGGATATGAATATCCATAGAATATTGTCCGATACGAATACAAATGAAGATATATTTTGGATATTTATGAATTAACGAACTAATATATATAAATAAAAAATAAACAAGATATAATATCTATTAAATCTCATCATACATTAAAATAGTATATTAATCATATGTAATCATCATGATTAGAGAAAAAAAATAATTTAATGTTGTTGTCGTATATAATCATCTCGATAATAGAAAATAAAATGAATTTTAAATTACTAGTCCAAAGCAAAATATTATTGTAAGATAATTTATCTAATATATAAAAGTTAACTATTATCTAATTAAAAGTCTTCTCTAATGTAGAGTTAAGTAATAATTATATTAATCATCTTGTGTCATGATAGATAAGGATAAAAAGATTAATATCTATCAGATACAGATAATGTCCATATTTTATTGTCGGATATAGATAGGATTGGATAGTGTCAAACCATATTTGTATCCATATTTTTTTTGTCAGATACGAATACAGATACAGTTCGGATATTACATGTATTTTTCAGATTCGGATACAGATCGAAGCAGATTTCATCTACTCCGTTTTCATCCCTAGCTACTTTCTCCGGTTCTCCTTCTGCACTTTTGCTCCCCTGCCGACTCCATCGTTCCAAAAATTTGACTTCACTCCTTGTGCCTAGTGTGCCTTCCTTTCACTGATTTATTCGTCCTTACACCAAGAATTCTTCTTTTTGTGGAGTACAGTTTTTTTATTAAAAAAAAAAATTTCTATATAGGCTAGTGTATGCTCAGCCGAAAGGGAAACCCCTCTGGCAAGCTAATTTTTTTTTTTAAAAAAACAGATCTATAAATGGTGAGACTTGAACATAAAATAAAACACTCTTTCATCAGTTAAAGATTCTTGTGCATATAAAGGGACAAGGATGATACGTATAAAAAAGGTTTTACCAAAAGATTTAATAAAAAATTATTTGAAATCATGCATGGAAATTAGTTTCAATCCAAAGGTCGACATTGAATTTCTTTTAAAATATCATATACTCAAATCTGTTAATAAATCCTTTCTTTATACATCACATAATTGAGGTTTAATTAAGTGTAGTTTTAACATGACAAGATTGAGATAAAATACAATAACCAATAATAAAGGAAAGTCTATGAGTAGTAATGAGTAATGAATACTGAATATAGAAGAAACGGTAAATTTTTTTTACAAATTATAACCTTTCCTTCTCACTTACAACTTTTCTATTTGCTCTCTTATCAACGCTGTTAGTTTTCTTTTCTGGCTCGATTACCATAAATACATGGGTTAATTTGGGCACATATATTTTCTGGTAAAGCAAGCCCTGCGACTTACTCGAATGGTTTATTTCTGACCATGTCATTCGTAGCACTTTATAAATATGGTTCAACCAATTAATTTTGATAACTTTCCATATTTACATTCCCTAAATTAGTTTAAGCATGTTCTATTTAATGCTGCCACCAACATCTTCATTTGATATCTCTACAAACTCTCTTTCTTCAAAAATCGTCAGAATTCTCATACTTGGCGCAACCTTTTCAAGGTACTTTTATTTTCACTTTCATCTTTTATTGAGTTTGGTCAGGCCATCAAACATGAATTTCCATTTAGGCATCAACTAATACCAAATCTCATTCGTATGAAATAATAAGAAAAATAGATATGATTTAATGCCTTCTCTGTTGTACCTCCTTTGGGCAAGCTTTTTTTTTATGGCATGGGATGTCCGTTTAATTGCGTTTCCATTGGGGTTAGGGTAGCAATAGATTTTACTCATGGTTTTCTCGGCCACGGCTGGTCACAGCTTTCCCTCAAATTGAGTAATTTGAATTTTCCGAAAATCGATGACTTTCCCATGATAATATTATCACATCTCAAATAATGTTCGTAAAGTAGCATTAAGCTTGAAACTCAATTTAATATCTTCCATTGCATGGTTGTTTCCATTTGTCAGTTTCTTGGCCACGACTATGACTTTCCTTCAATTTCATGAGTATTTTCTCTTTGTTTTTCTTTCGAAATTCTTGCAACAGGAAACTTGGACGATCCTTTCGTTTTAGGAGCCGACAGAAAAGAAAGGGTATTAATTAGTTTCCTTCTCTCCTCCATTTTTTTTTGTTTGTTTCTTGTTTACTAAACTGAACAATTATGGTATATCCGTATATGTTGTGCGCCAGTCAAAGCTAGTCAAATAAAACGAGATTTCGTTCTCTTTTAATATCTGTCAGATCACAAGACCAATATGTATTTTACTTGTTTTAGAACGTACTGCTAGATTTTATTTTTATTTTTATAAATATCAATATTAACCAGGCCACCGTAATATCTGAGGTCCCGTTTGGATCCTATGGGAATAAGAGAAATAATTTCTTCCTAAGTGTAAATTTATTATAAATAATCTAAACTCTTCACAACGTTACACACTTTCCAATACTTTTCACCTAAAAATAAACTATTCCTCTTATTCGTAAGCAAACGGAATCTCAATGACTTTCCAAGTTTTTGGTGGTAGCTAGTTTGCCAAATTCATGCACCATGATTAAATTGGAACACCTTAAATATTGTAGGTCTATTTTTGCTTATCCTACTATTTTGAGAATTTTTGTGACATTTCGAATATTTTATGGGATCTTTTAATGCCATAAAACGTCAAAATCAGATAATATATTATATAAGTCTCATTAAATTATTGATAGATTTCATAAGAGTTTCTCAATGAATGGTGACGAAGTATAATTTTCTTCTTCCTTTTGACCTTAACATTTTGTAGGTCAACATAAAAGGACATTGCATTTGAATTGTAACAATTGTCCGAAAGAGCTCTCGTGGCGTTCGGGCTTTTTTTGGAGAATTTTTTTTTATTCGTGCCATGGCAAAAGGTACTTTCATGGACTTCGTTTTCATTTTCAGTGTGTTAGTTAATTTCCATGAATCCTTAGAAGCATACCGAGCAAGCAAATGCAGTACTAAATTGAACATATTTTATTGATCAACTGTCATAATTGATACATACTTTACAATCCATAGGAATTTGTTAGATAACTGTAACAATGGGGTTAGACATTGGTAAGTGGTAACAATGGGCTAGGGGTTCTGTTTGGACCTAAAGTTAGTACTTAAGACTAATTTATTTTGAATTCACATAAACCAGATTTTATCCTTTTAATCTTAAGAGTAACAAATAGTTAATGACAATACAATGTTCAGAAGTATGTTCTTTCGTGGAATATTCCCATGTCATCAGTATATAACTAATCATTAATTGGTTCGAAAGCTACCAGAACCTATATATTTTTCTCCTACGTCGAAGCTTAATTATTATCAACATTAGCTACCACCAGAGAAATAAGAAACTCCAACTTAAATATTTTGAAAATGCATTATTTTTAAAATAGTTAATTTATAGTATGTTAATTATAAAATATCTTTTCAAAATATTAACTGGATTTTTCTATTTTCCTTTTTGCTGTGCCAAATTTTTCGTTGGTTGAATAAGATTTTTTAGACTGAACCAAAAATTTTTTATTATTGGAAATAAGCTAGAAAAAACGCAGCTTTTAAAAACTAGTCAGTTCGGTCCACCCTGTTTTTTCAGTTTAACATGTTCCGAACGGTTCTCACTAGATAGAAAACGTGCCAGTTTTTTGTTTTCTATAAGAAAATAGGTACCAGCCTAATGACCGATCGAATCACGATCAAACCTGTTAGTGCCTGTCCGATTGTTTTTTTTACTTATTAGACATTTATTTTTTGTTTTCTTAATTTTTGACAGGATATAAAAAGAACAAAGGACACCAGTGCGACCATTTCGATATGGACGATACAGAGAGCATAATTTCTTCGCGCACTGCCATGTCTGATGTCATGTCTGATAGTATAACTGAAGATTTCACATTTGATAATTCTCTAGACAAACTCGTTGATGACCTTTATGCAAAAAGGTACGTTCATTAGCATTTTTTTGGTTTTGTTGGAAAATATATTCCGTTTTCTGTAGTTTTATTGTCCCACAATGTGGTTATACATATCACTTATTCATTTTCTATGAAGGAGCTTAACGAGAGAGGGAGCTTTAGTGAAACTTGTTGATGCCTTCGAAAGCTCTAATCTTCTCCCCTTTGTAGAGGACCGGTAAATTCAATTTCCTTTGTTTAGTGTACATTAATAAAAGATAAAAACTGTGTCCTCACATTTGACAAATTTGATAATATTTTTTATGGTATTATGTGTAAGTTTTCATTATTGTGTATGTATTGAATCACGAATTTTTTTACTGAGTGGAAAACGTTCTCTCTTCCCCACTCTCTCAACAATAGATAAAATTATAACAGTTATGCTGAACAATCCTTGTATTATGTCAGATGTTCCACCATATCTCACTTATTCATCAATTCAATAAAGAAGGGAATGACCAATGAGAGCAATCTGGCTTGTCGTGCTATTGGTATGCATGTCTGTACTGCATTATTTTCATTTGGATGTTTTCTACTTACTACCTTAATTTTTTGTTTTAACTAAATATTGCTCTGCTTAATTTACTTGGAAGGTTTATTATCCTTTACTATGGGTGGTGGGTCCAGCTCACATGAAATCATGGAAGAGGCGCTTCCGCAACTTTGTAAAATACTATCTGATGAGTCCGACCAGTCAAAAATACCAGAAGTATGTTAACTTAGATCTTTATTTTGTCATTTTTTTTTTCAAGTGCAAGTGAGTTATATATATAGTTATATACTACCACCTAATCTTTTACTATCCATAGCCAATTTTAAATGTAGATATTCTAATATTTCATTTTTTAGGTGGTTAAATGCATAGCCCTTGTGGCCTTCCTCGGTGCAGATGATTTGGATAAGACCGAAATGGCATTGGAAGCCATTTGGAAAGTTATACAACCTAAATCTGGATATAATGTAGGTGAACTTTAACTCTTAAGAACTTTTGTTGTGCTTCTTTTGTTTATTTTTCCCTAACAGATTCTAATAATTATATCTTTTTTTCTCATTTTTAGGTTACAACGGTGAACTACAAACCTCCTGTGGTGGTTGCCGCCATAAACGCATGGTCATTTCTTCTCACAACAATTAGCACCTGGAGATTAAATCCTGAGAATTGGATAATGTACGTGAAAAAATTTACATACCATATATTAATAATTAGGTTTGATAAAGTACATCTCAGTCTCACATTTTTCTCAGGCATATATCACACCTTTCTACTCTCTTGGAATCCGACGACCGGTCTATGCGTATGGCAGTTGGTGAAGCAATAGCACTATGCTTCGAGCTAAAATTATTTGTTAATATGAAGGCTAAGGTTATTGCTCAGATTGACACTCTCTCTTGTGAGGCTAGCCGTAAAGGGGCTAACAAGAAGAATCTCAATGAACAGCGGGAACTCTTTCGTAAAATTTGGGACTATGTCATGGTATTTGTTTTTCCCAATTAGGACATCAATTGTCAGCCAATACTTTTGAATCATTTTTTTTCCTCAATTATCTTTTTGAAATTTCTTCACTTGGTAGAATGGCGGGAACGTAGAAGAGACTGTAAAGATTTCAAGTAAAAAAGGAACTATATTGTGCATATCATCATGGACCAAGTTAATTCAGGTTTGATTATGATAAAAATAAATTTCTTCAAATTGTTAGAACTGAAAATTAATTTTGCTGTCATTTATTTTCTTTATTTAATTTTGCCTGTTAAATTTGCAGCTAAACTTCATAAGGCACTTTCTGAGGAAGGGTTTCCTCCATCATGCTCAGGTACACTACAATTGGTCCTTCTTTCCAAGTGATTAAGAATTCAAAGACAGTTTATTTACAGATTATTGTTTATTATTATTATTTTTCTGACTGAGGGATATGACGTATGCACAGGACAATCCTCTTATGCGTGAGATTTTCACCTTTGGTGTAGACAAAAAAGAAAATCTTCCTAAACGTGTCAAGGTCTATTTTTTTTTTAATAATTTCAACAATTCTTTCTAGTGTTTGTATTGCGATTTGGATGAAATACGAGAATGCATTGACATTCAAATTTACCCGTGATATCTAAAAAAACGATCATTAAAAAAAAATTATGTTCTTCATAGTTTAGACAAGACATGAGAATTACTTGAGCTATCGATCGATCAAGCATCACTAATAAAACATAATGTATTGATTTTTTTTTTCAAAATATTTTGATGACTAATTGATTCTCAAATTGCATATCAGAGGCACTTAAGTTTGTACAAAGAAGATCTCTGTAATTTTATTTTTTCTTAGATGAAATGCTTTACAAACTATTTCTTTCAATTCCTTCAATTTTCTAACACGGTTTTTCAAAATTTGGATATATTGCAGAAGATCAATAGGTCAGAATCAGAGAAGAAACTATATATGATGATGAAAAAAGAACGTAAGGTTGCTGAGGTAGGGTTCTGATTCTCATCGCGCAATATATTTTTTTCTTTTTTATTAATCATTTTTCATGTCTTGGTTTAAAATGCAAGTAACATTCTTATGTTATGGTGCTTTTTACAGGCAAGGAAACAAAGCTTCTTCAATGACCTAATGTACTGAGCAATTAAGAAAGCATTAATTTGGAAGAAACCTCAATAAATTGTTCGATGATCTCTTTGATATATTAGGTGTCATTTAACGTTCATTTTCAGTAGTTCAATTGTAGTTTATGTAATTATTTTCTATATTTGGAAGCTGAAGTTTGGAATTCCTTAATAACATAGTCGTAAAATTTTTTCTCTACTTTGTGTGATCTATGTTGCTTGGTCTTTATTTGCATACTATAGATTTTGTCATTAATCCAGAGTAGTTTTCAGTTATTGATTGAATGATGTGGCTATGATACTTAATTTGCTACATCGAAAAACAATTGTGAAAGCTGCATTTTGATGTACAAAAATAAGAGATTATTCTGAATCACCTCTTAGTTCATATTAAAATTAAATACAAATAAGTTGGGATTAAAAATGTATATCAAATTCAGAAATAACACTCATAATTTTAACAATAACAAGCTTATCAATACTTTAGAAATAACATTTTAAATTCTAAACAACTAATTCTAGTTTTATTTGTTAAATGATTCCAATATACCTCTAAATTTATAATTACCGAAAAATAAGTTCGTTTTGCGAGTTGCAAGGAAGGTAACGATCCTTAATTATCTTGGAAGAATAAATATACCACGCACAAGCCTGTGCCTGAATGAATGACACGAACAAGTAAAAATTGAGCATGTTTGAGTTCTATAGCACCTTCTCAACCACAACTACCAGCTGCTCATGGTGCAAACAGGCGCGATACGGAATAACGATTAATGGTCAAAATCTCTGAATCTATTATTAAAATTACAATTTACAAATACAATACTCTATATCTATTACTTAAATATCGATCTGCTAAAAATTATCAATCCATATTCTTCAACATCTAAATCCAAATATATGTATGCATCCCCAAATTTTGGATTCAAATCAAACTATATATCTATCACTTAATTGCACCACTTATGATTAAGTCTGGCAGACAAAAAGGATCCTTTGATCTGGTTTGAATTTTGAACATGGAACTATTGCACACGCCTATTAAAGATCCCTTTCAGGGATAGTACTTTCCTTTAACAGTTGAAGCAAAAATGTACAACAAATTATCACTTAAAGTTTTGTGTTTTTCTTTTCAAACCTATTAATTCCCGGAAATTGATTACTGCCATCTCTATTTCTACCATCGCTCGAAGCGCTCCCCTCTCCTAACCCAGCGAAGCGAAGCGCTCCTCTCTCCCCAGCGAGCGAAGTGAGCCCTCTCCTCACCCTGCGAAGCGCTCCCTTCTCCTCACCCGGGTACGCTCCCTCTCCCTTCGCACTCTTCAGTCTCTTCCTTCTGTGCATCTCTCTCCCTTCCCCCTCCCTTCTTTCTGTGTGTCAGATTTTGTTCACTTTGTTTATTGCATCTGTTCAATTTGTTATTGTAAGTGTTCATTTTGTTTTGCTGTGCATCAGATTTTTGTGTTTATTTTATACGTCTCACTTTGTTAGTGTAGATGTTCACTTTGTTGGTGTAGATGTTCACTTTGTTCGTTCATATGTTCAATTTGTTACTTCTATGTGTTCAATTTGTTTTGTTGTGCGTCAGATTTCTGTGTTTATTTTATGTCTCACTTTATTGATGTATATGTTCACTTTGTTCATTCATATGTTCAATTTGTTATTCCATATGTTCAATTTGTTTTGCTGTGTGTCAGAGTTCTGTGTTTATTTTATGTCTCACTTTGTTGGTGTATATGTTCACTTTGTTCATTCATATGTTCAATTTGTTATTCTATATGTTCAATTTGTTTTGCTGTGCGTCAGATTTCTGTGTTTATTTTATGTCTCACTTTGTTGGTGTATATGTTCACTTTGTTCATTCTTATGTTCAATTTGTTATTTTATATGTTCAATTTGTTTTGCTGTGCGTCAGATTTCTGTGTTTATTTTATGTCTCACTTTGTTGGTGTATATGTTCACTTTGTTCATTCATATGTTCAATTTGTTATTCTATATGTTCAATTTGTTTTGCTGTGCGTCAGATTTCTATGTTTATTTTATGTCTCACTTTATTGGTGTATATGTTCACTTTGTTCTTTCATATGTTCAATTCAATTTGTTATTCTATATGTTCAATTTGTTATTCATTGATGAAGGAGACAGAGGAAAGACAGAGAAGAGAAGAAAAGGCATGGAGGTAGAAGGAGAGTGAAGAGGGACGGAGGGGAGTGTGGCAGAGAAGGGAAGAGAAGAGGTGGAGAAGATGAACGCGCTAGGGAAGGAGGGGAGCGCGCGGGAGGGGAGGAGAGCGCATCTAAAGAGGAGGGGAGCGCGCGGGAGGGAAATTGAGGTTAGCGATGGTAGCGATTGCATAAATCGCGATGGTGGTTATAATTTCTGTTAATTCCCTCCCTCTTCTCACATTAAAAAATCCGTCCTAATTAGACTCCTAGTTAAATTCTTTTTACTTAACGGCTGTGTTTGGATGAGCCTACTTTATTATAAACAATTCAAACTCTTCACAAAATTACACACTTTCCAATACTTCTTTTCTTATTCCTATTCCCACACCATCCAAACGGAACCAACATTACAAACTTTCTTTATCAACCAAACCAATTATAATTATGAAGCATATATAAAAATATATTTAGGTCATGACAATGCAACTTCTCATGTTCCCCCAACCACATAGGACTGAGGATTTGAAACAGGAAACAAAAAATGGGGGTAGAAAATTCAAGTCCAAATGAGTTGTTTAATTACATCAATACCCACAAATCCATTTTATTCAGAGTTCTGATAAAAAAAGACCCGATACACTTTGAATTCCCTTGGCAACCTACCAATTATTCTCGTTAAAGGTAGAGTCCCCATCATTATAGAGACTATTATCGACATCATAACAACATTCATGCCCGGGACTTGGCATAAATTCTGGGAAAGCACTGGAGCAAGGAAACTCGAAACCACCAGATTGTTCTGCTTCATTGACCTCTGCGGTGTTGCGATGACCAGGAACTGGGTCAAAATTTGTAGGGTTCAGATTGTTGTCCACGCTGTGGCTTGACATTTCTGATCCAAGTAGGTTGCTGGTTGAGTTTGTTTCAACGCCTTTCTGATCCAGGCTGCCAATGTACTGCTGCAATATGCCTTTTGGTTTTGTTTGTCTGCATTTCCTTTTGGCGGAATTCTTTCGCTTGTTTGTATTCCAATGGTTTTTCACTGCATTTTCAGTCCGACCTGGAAGAAGCTTGGATATCTTTGCCCATTGAGTTCCGAATTCTGAGTGTGCTTTGATAAGGATTTCATCTTCTTCTTTAGTCCATTCAGCATCCTTTCATTTCACCAAAACAACAAAAAGGAAGAAATAAGAGGGGTTAATCTACCCTAAAATAAATTTTAAATCTAGATATTAGTAGACTACAAGTTGGGATAATCAGTATATTTATTGGCTATATATTCAACTGATACCAATTCACGATTAACTTTTCTACAGGCAATTCCTGCTCTTCTTATAATTTATATTCCATTTATATTTTATACAGTTCTATACATGTTGAAGTTAACAATATTGGACTAACTTATGAAAAAAGAAATTAGTGACTGATTACCTTATATAATATAACAACTCCAGTATATGGTATATATATAAGTACTATCAGAGAAGATCATGTCAAAATTCAAAATTTGCTGACATCAACTACAAACTGATCATAAAATGATAATCTATTTTTCTCTTCTCAAATTTTGTATGAGAGATAAATCACACAAATGTAGCATCCAACGATATGAAATTAGTGCTCAGTTTATTTTGCATGCATGATTTCTCATCTCAATTGTTAACAACTCCTCATTCTTTTGTTGAAAAACCAAAAACATTTTGTCAGTAAATTAGAGTGTTTAGATATCATAGATTCTAGTATCTCTTCTCCAGGTGATGAATAAATGGCTTCAGTTATATATACAGAGTTTTGATCCCTTGATCATTACTTTCAACAAAAGCTACTTGTGATAGTCATAAATATCATTAAATAATTTCAGTTATAATATATTGTGTTTCAAACGACCCTTAATTAATAGTCCACATAATATGTTCTTATACTGACGTCCCCAAATTTTCTATTATTTATGAATGTATAACTTAAGTATTGAATAACTAATTAATACACTTGAGTGCTCAAATTTCCTATTATTATATGTATATATTATTATGGCCTTGAGTTGCATAAATTTTAGAAGGGACTGAGGATCTATTTTTACTGCAACCTCTCTTACGATTGTACAACATTCTGAGTACATTTATTTACCTAAAATAAATTTAAAGAACATTGTAAATTAGAGGAAAAAAGTTTGATATTTGTACCTTAATGTTTGGTCTCACATGATTCCTCCATCTTTCTCTCAATTGTTTTCCATTCCTTGTTGGGAATTGCGCGGCCAAAACTGCCCATTTTCCTTCACCATGGATCCTCACCAGTTCTCTTAATAATCTGTTAAGAAAAAAAAGGAATGTTGTTAATATTTTTTGGAAGTCTCACAAACTCGTGCGCAAAATTATAATTTATCTGAGAAATATCGAAACCGTTTGCTTTAAACCACTCACCCATCTTCTTCAGGAGTCCAATTTATCCTGGTATATGGAGGTAAATAATTGGTTCTCTCACAAGAATTCTGAACCAATCCGGTGCAAATTTGTGTCCCTTGCTGTCCTGAAAAGGGCGACATTTGAGGGACGTTGTCGGTGGAACCTTCGAAACCGTTCCACGTGGGAAATACGTTACTCCATGAATCCGTTGGAACATTCAACGGTTGAAATACGTCATCAACGGAATATCCAGGAAGGTGTGATGTGGGAGCAACATTGCTACTTCCATCTGGAACTTGTTGCATGTTAGCTATTTCATCAACATAAGGAAAATTTACAAAATCTCCTTGATGACCCAGGGGGGTAAGTTGCTTATTTTGGACCATGAAGCTTGGAGGGACAAGGTCATAGGAGCTATTATTATTATTTTCTCCTTCTCCTGGATTGCTCAACCAAAAACTTTGGAAAGGAATTCCACTTTCATCAACAGTGGGTAAATAAAATCCGTTCTGATCTGTAAATAGCAAATCATAGTTGGTGGAATTTGGAGCGGAATCATACTCAGATTGATTTATGCTAGCATTTCCAGGAAGGAAGTTCATTTTAATTTGGTGATTGAAATGAGGGTTGATGGCGGAAGTGGACGAGGAGGAGGTAGAGAGGAAGAGCAGCGCCCTTGAAATTGGGAAAGTTGCTCTTTTTGTAAGGATTATGATATGGTACTCATTTATTTGTACTTGCAGTTTAAACCTGTTCTAAATGGTAATTAAGTCCGGTGTACCAGTCAAAATTGGTCAATCTAAGATAAATTAAAATATGCGTACATGGAAGGTGTTCTGACCGTACGTTTAATAACCATCCAATGACCTAGTCTACTATACAGTTGAAATTAAAAACAGTAAGCTTCATAAATAAAATTAATAGAATGTGTATATCTAATATTCCAAATCATAATAATTAATATAAAAACCTCAATACAATTTCTGATGTTAAGTAAATTTTCCTAAACCTTGTACTTGAAGAGGCCAGGCACGCCTAAAGCTACTTCAAAACCCTAAATTCAACTGACACCCAACTCCGACAGTCGTTATTACATAAGGTACTTCACTAAATTGAGGGCTACATGCAAATATGCAATGAACTTCCTTCCTCAAAATTGTCGTTATTGGAATGTCCTGCAAATAAAGTAAGAGCAAAGAACTAGGCTTCAATGAAGCTCAGCGAATAGTCATCTCTCGGTTGTGCCTCTCCATTTCTTGTGCTGAAGATGCACCTTTGGTTATAATCTGGGACATAAGCCAAGTTAAAATAGATCTACACTTCAATGTACAAACCTAGTGCATGTACTGCGCATAATTAGTATGTCTGTATGTGTGTGCATGTGTCCAATCAAACTATGAACGCAACGTACACAGTCATGCAGATCGTCTACATTAAGAGATTGCATTTCTAAGCTTACATCCATTAATTAGTATTAGATAAAATGGAAAGATCAACTCAAGGCTGTGTTTAAGATATTAAAAAAAACAAAAGTAAATAAAAACAATTGATATTCTTTATTAAAATGCTCGAGATTGATAAAAAAAATGCATCTAGATATTATATTTTTTTTTAGTGTTTCTGGGACACCTAACTGTCTACCAACTCATGTTATATATGTGTTAGCAAAAATTATATCTATCTTTCAACTCAAAGCACATAATTTTGAATAATTATAGATATCAAGGTAACAGTTTAAATCTATAAAAGATTACTTGTTTACTATAATATATAGATAGTAACAATTATATATTTTCAATTAATAAATAAATAATATTGCTAACAGATACAAAGATGATCAGCTTCTATATGCAAATACGTAAATATTCATCTTTCTAACTTTTTGTTTCTATTTTACTCAAAAGAAATTTTAATTATATATAGAAATGCGTTCAGATACATTTTTCCGTTGCAACTAATGGAATTATTTTCTCTCTTTAGGGGTGAGTAACTAATTGTTTGAATTCTAGAGCAAGTTTAATAAGAGTACTTAGAATTTATCACTTGATCTTTAGTGAACATACGGGGATCAACTTCTTAATTGTTTTCCTGTTGTTGATGCCATATCATAGCAGTAACATTTAATTTACAATTACGTCTTAAAAAAAAAGACATTTAATTTACAATTTCTTTAATTTTTATTTAAGGAAAAATTGGATATAACGCTGTTTCATATTATTTCTTTTCAAATAAAAAATGATTATTTCAAATTTAACCAAGCAGAATTATTATGAACAAATTAAAACGCTGTTTCATATGATTTCTTTTCAAATAAAAAATGATTATTTCAAATTTAACCAAGCAGAATTGAACATTGATTCGATAAAGCAATGAGTACCAATTTTCGTAACGCATTCAAAAAAATAAGACGCGTTCACATGTATAGTCATTATTCTCTTCTTTAATGCTTACTGAAAAAGTCGCTAAGTGCCAAACGATTCTCCAGGGTACCTTGTGCTTATAGACTAGATGAAATGACATTTTCATGTTTTATATATTTTTACTAGGTTGTTTTTCGGTTTTGCCCCAAAACACAAATATTTATTCTACAAAAAATAATTTTTTTTGGAGAAATGTTATAAACTTATTTCAACACGAACAGCTATTTTTTTCTAGCTCTCTAAAAATGTGTGTAATTGTAATTGAGAGTTACATATTACGTACCAAAGAAACATATCAAATGTACGATTAAAAAATAGCATGGCTAAAAATAAATATTAATTATGCTATATAAGACTTACGATTAAAAAAAATAAGAGAGAAAACCATACTGAGTAAAGCATATGTATAGAAAAATAGCATGGCTAAAAAGTTGTAATAACTCTATAATGAAGAAGATATCGATAATATTATCCGTGAAAAATTATTCAGATTAGTTCGTTGTACTTGAGTGTAGGTGAGATCAAATAAATAATTTATTGTACTTAACTCGGTATATATCTAATTTTGACTGGGTAGGGTAGAGCAAAACAATTTGAATTCTTTTTTCTGTTTTACTAATTTGAAAGGTTTCACGTGTTCTACGCACTATAAAAGCCCCAAAATTTTAGTGAACACCACAAAATGCCAAGAAATCCTTTTTGATTACTTGCAATAATAGACATGTTATCTCAAGTGTTGCTTTCTTCTTATATTTGCATAATTGAAGAAACGAAAATTGTCCAAACTTTTACCGAACTTTTTTTTTTTAATTTGAAGCTGTCACTGCACTTGAGAGGATATTGGGACCGAAATATTAATTTTTGCACGCTTAGAGACAACGAAAAAAAAGGGGGAAAATCCCTTATTGTAGCAAGGGAAAAAAAAGAAAATAATTTTTTACTTTCCACGTGGAAATGATTATGTACCTATACATCGTTATCCACACATATACGCCTAAAACAAGTCACGCTTCTCATTCCTATTAATCAGCTTTAGAGAAAGAGGACAAAAGAAAATACAATATATATACTCTCGTATTTGTGTTTGACAGCTCATATTTAATAATAACTAGCTGTCTCCGGAAAATCATATATTCCACATTTCCACTTAAAATTATAAATTTTAGTTATTTAAATTAATGCCAGGCGTTTCAAAGGAATCTCACAGTTACACTAAAGTGGGCAAGTTATCATTAGAAAAAACGAACTTGTTCAGTAAATAACATAGGGATACCTTGCTTATTTGACCATAAGTAAAGCTTCTATTCACTAGAAATGCATCAGTCAAGGCTTGACCCCCTTGTGAAATCATTCAAAAGCATAATCAATTTCACACATCTAAAATCAGCCGATTTATGGAGCATTTGAGTCTTTTCCAACGGAAAATAGAAAATATTGTCTACCATCTCTCCATGTGTCATCTCGTGCCATTGCGTTTGTACTTATTCATTTTATTCATTTATATTTCTAATTTGTTTATTTATGTGTTCACTTTATTCAATTATGAGTTAGATTTTTTTATTTGTATTGTTGTTCAGATTTTTATATGCATATTCAACTTATTTTTATTTAACTTATTTTTATGTGTTCGCTTTAATTATTTAAATATTCACTCTGTATATTTTATATTTTATTTTGTTCAAGCAATGGCAAAATTGTAGATTGCATTTATTATTTTTTGCCAAAAAATCATGTTTAGGGTTGAAAACGGAAGTCGTTTTAATCGTTTTTCGTTTCGTTTCGTCCGGAAGAAACGGTTAATGAAACAACGAAACGATTTCATTTGGTTAGACGAAACGATCGACGAAACAATGAAACGGTTTCGTCCATGTGTAAGTCACGAAAATTTCGTCAATTTTGATTGTTTCGTTTGGACGAAACAATCAACGAAATAAAAAATATGTTCCATCACATAGGATGAAACGATCGACGCAACAGCTCATTTGCGCCATCGTCTCGATCATTTTGCAGCCCTTCATGTTCATGCAAAGTTAGAGAAAGTTTGAAAAGAAGCCTAATAAATTTGAAGCCCACTTGAGAGACTAAGAACTTTATAAAGGCCCAAAAGTCTAAAAACAGGCCGTTGATTCAATGCCAAATCAAGTCAGTACCAAAGAACAATGATGTGCTGGATCACATCATCTGAAGGTCGAGGTGGAAATGTATGCGTAGGCCTGAAAACTGCGACCGTTTCGACCGTCTTTACGTTTCATTTCGTCTAAAATGAAACAAAACGGTTAAAGATTTTGGTTGCGTTTTAAAAACGAAACGGTTAACGCAAGTATGAAATGGTTTCGTCCATGTGTATTTTCGTGATTTCGATCGTTTTGTTCAAAACGAAACGATAATAAGTTTCGTGTCCAAAACACTCTAGTTGCGTGATCGTTTTACAAGTTATGCACCCCTATGTATGCGTGAATTCATTTTGATCACAAATATATATATATATATATATATATATATATATATATATATATATATATATATATTGCTCTACTTAGTTTGACCACAAAAATACAATATATAAATATATAAATATCTAAATATTTGCTATACAAATATACATTGCTCTAGTTATTTTGAAAGCGTATGAGGGAGTTTGAGACGGCCTGAGTTAGAATGAGAGTATCAGAAAGGGATTATGGTCTCTCCAAAACTTTGCCGTTGAAGTAGGGATTGCCACGGTCTATTAGTTTTCAGAAATTATAACCATCATCGTTAAATTTACCATCGCTACCCTCCGTTCTCTTCCGCGCGCTCTGTTCTGCATCTCTCTCTCTCATGTCGCAATTCTTTCCTCTCCTAACGATCCTCTCTCGTTTCTCCTCTCTTCTCTCTCAAGATTTTCCCTCCCTAGATCCTCTCATTTCTCTTCATTTCTCTCCTCTCTCTCAGAACTATTTCAATTTTTCAAGAAGACATATATGACAAGAAACTGAACATTTAAATCAACAAATTGAAAACTTGAGAGAGGATAATACTTATAACAGCAAAGTAGCGAAGTGAATACTTATAACAATAAATTGAACACATAAAAGTAACAAATTGAACATATGAATGAACAAAGTGAACATATACACCAACAAAGTGAAACATAAAAAAAATACAGAAGTCTAACGCACAACAAAACAAATTGAACACATAAAAGCAACAAATTGAACATATGAAGGAACAAAGTGAACATCTACACGAACAAAGTGAGACGTATAAAATAAACACAGAAGTCTGACGCACAGCAAAACAAATTGAACACATAAAAATAACAAATTGAACATATGAAGGAACAAAGTGAACATCTACACAAACAAAGTGAGACGTATAAAATAAGCACAGAAGTCTGATGCACAGCAAAACAAATTGAACACATAAAAGTAACAAACTGAACATATGAATGAACAAAATGAACATCTACACCAATAAAGTGAGGCGTATAAAATAAACACAAAAATCTAATGCACAACAAAACAAAATGAACACTTAAAATAACAAATTGAACAGATGCAATAAACAAAATGAACATAGTCTGACGCACAGAATGAAGGGAGAGGGAAGGGAGAGAGACGCGCAGAAGGAAGGGAGAAGGAAGGGAAAGAGACGGAAGGGTGCGTAGAAGGGAGAGGGAGCATACCCACGCTGGGTGAGGAGAAGAGAGTGCTTCGCTGGGTGAGGAGAGGAGAGCGCTTCGCTAGATGGGAAGAGGAGAGTGCTTCGCTGGAGGGAACGATGGCAGCGATGGTTGAATGGGAGATGGCACTAATCAATTTCCATTAGTTTTCCTTCCTCTTCTTTTTGAATTTTAGTTTAGTCCAATTTTATTTATTTTAAGCCGAAAAGGCACCAGAATAAACCAAAATCAAATTTGAGGGGAAAGGACTGGTACAGTTTATATATGTGACAATTAAGCAAAAAACATACAAAAACAAAATAATGTCAGTAAATTTTCAATCTCATAAGTGGGATGGCACTGATTTAGAAATTGTGCAGAAAGGTTGTTGCAAGCCAAATGGTAAGGGGAAAACAGATTGCTTAGACAAACATGACACAGATTCAGCACCCAAAGTGAAATATACCTCACCAAACACCAGCAATATTGAAATTACATTGTAAAATTTAAGCATACACCCTCACCATTCAACCAAATTAGGTGAAAAGAACTTTCGAAACAAAAAAACAAACTAGGTGAAATAGGCAACAACAAAAGGACAAAAGCGAAAAACAAAATAATTGAAAAAGTAAGTGTATATCTAGGGGACGTTGTGGCAAAACCATAATTTAATGAAATCAAGGGTTAACGTCAGTATTTTTAGATAATTATATATTAACAAATTAATTTCCTAACCTAAAGTTGGACTACTCTCATGCATGCCAAACGCCCCTATATAAATTAGCAAGAGCCGGCAGCATCAGTGGGTAAGGCATGAAGGACAATTTCCTAAAATTATTATTGTTATTTTTTTAAAAACAAAATGTAACATAAAGAACTTCACGCATGATTGGCATAATTAACTAGACACCTCACTTCATTATCAAACCATGAACAAAAAGCTAATATTTCAATGTTTAAGCAAGTTCATTATAGCAATTTCAATGCATTCTATGTAGAAAGAAAAATAAAAAACAAAAAACAGGAACTCACTGACAGAAATTACTCTGAAAGTTCATATGTTCTTTACTTATTGGTAATGAAAATAATTGAAAAAAACTCTACTTCACTACTCCGAACATTCTATTTAGTTTAGTTCAGCAAATATCTAAATAAAAGATATCAGCCTCTCAGCTTTCCTTGAGGCTTCTTGTTTCAGGCTCAGCTAAAAAGTACACAGAGAGAATACAAAAAGATAACATTTAAACAAAGTGCACAAATAATGAGTTGTCATATATGCCATCGAATCAAGATTGTTTTAATTAATAATATATCAAGCTCCCAGGTTATCCCAAATAAATGATGCTTCACTTGTGTTTGTTGTACCATACAAGAGTTCCAAGTACTTGTATAGACTACAGGGCAAGCTTGCAATTTTTCTGAGAATATCCAAAAAACACACACACAAATGTATACAACTATAAATTTGAGCAAAACTTTTTGCCGACTGACTTCAGGAATTAGCCATGTAAATATTTCTGTCAGAACTACGGGAAACAGATATGACGAGTATTTGAAGCTCTACATCACATACAAGGCCACCTGAGATAAATACTGATACAAGTTTGCCTCATCATGTTATCCAACTTGTTTTTGCATAAACCAAGATAAAAAGAGAGAACAAAAGATTGACTGCTCAACTTCTTTTTACATGAAAATAAATAAACTCAGCAGAAGAACAATAGCATGTAATGAATTAAGAATATGCACCAATGAACAGTGCTTTAATAGTATTAAACTATTGAAGTGACTAGCATCTGAATCAAGTGAGTCCCAAGTTCCTTTGAGCTAGCAACACAATTCTCATCCTAGGATAGAATGGTATTCAACATGTCCTTAAATTAAGTTGAGTCGTGCAAAAACAAACATACCTGAAAATGGTAGTACCAAAGGTTTCATCCATGCCTCAAGAATTATCACCGCTTCCTTCTCACCCACTTATCACCACTCCAGCCTATTTCTAGCTTCCCAATCTGGTAAAGCTGTAGTAACAACAACAGTTGGTATTTTCAGCAAAGAAGCCTGTTGACGCACCCACATAAATACTATGCAATATTTGCAATAATTGCAAACAATCCAGTGTAAAATTTTGTTCCAGCTGTCTCAAGTTGAATATATTTCAAACAAAGATCCAATATACTTCTAGATTTGGGATCACCATTTTTTTTTTTTTTTGACCCTGCCAATTTTTGTGGCCTGAACCATAGCTTCAGCTTTGAGGTACACATCTACAGTTAAAAGGAAATTGTGAAATTCTCATCTAGGTTCTGGGATGCATCTAGGTTGCATCTCTATGGAACCTCCTAAGTCACCATCAAGTATTTCTGTTCTGCAAGAATTTTGGATGGATTACTTCTCTATTGCACTCCTTGTTGGTGAGGATTTAAGGGATACAGATTTTGGGGACATGTAAAATTAAAAAATTGCCTTCTAGAATTGGGGTTAAAAAGGTAGTCCGTGGCCTCCCAAAAGACCTGTAGGTTGAGATAACATCAACTTCAGTAATATTTTGGAGAATTTACTTATATAGAAAACTCTGATTTGTAAACACAGCTGCATAGCATCTCTCAATTTGAAACTGAAATTTCAATATTGCTTGCATGATTGTTTTAAAATGTTCCATAAGCCAATTAACAATTATTAGCACGACATTCTTGGTTACTATCCATATATCTTCTATTAATTAATTGCACGTACATTGAATATGAACATAATTAAAGTGTACATTAAATACAAAATTTACTTTAGGAAATAATTTATTAAGTGCATGGTCATGAGCAAAAGAGATTTGGGAGATTGTTTTCTACTATATCTAACCATACATTGGTCTTAACACATAATTCAAAATAAATAATAATTTTAAAATTGATGAGATATGATAAGAAACAATTAACATCAGAGAAATAAAAAAGAGAAAGCCACGAAAGCATAAGGATGAATAAATCAGAACTTTGATGATCAACCAAATTAAACACAGCAAAGAGAAATTTAAATAGTTAATCAAGTGATGCCAAACAAACAATACTTAACAGAACCAAACCTAACCAGAAACAAGATAACAGGGAATGAATGGTACAACGCATGTATGAATCAAGCAATAAATACACAAAGAACAAGTGACGTATGTCACTAGAAAAAAGCTCAATATGATTTTAAATGTAGAGATCTTTCAAAATACTGCTAGTACTAATTGAAATTCTATTAAGAGCCCATAAATCAATGCACTAGATGCAGAATTAAGGGGTAACAATGAGATTTCTTAATGAGAATTTAACAGCTGTCCTAGTACCGACCAGCACAAATGTCCTAGAGATACAGAAAACTATAGCAGCTTTCAAAGGCAGTGTTTAACTGGTTGGAACTGTATTAGTACCACCTAATCTGATTCCATAATATGATTTTGGAAATATATAAATGTATATAATTTAAATAACAAAATGTTTCCCAAAAGGCCCAGTGATTATTTACAACATTAAAAGAAGAAGAGATCTGATATTGCTAATAGTGCCAACAGGGCCCTTGTGACAATATAAAAATATCCTCGCCCACCCCCCCCCCCCCCCAAAAAAAAAAAAACCCAAAATAAATATATAAATAAATAAAAATAAGAGGTTTCGAGAGGCAAACTCATTGTATGTTGTCACTAAGATATTATTAATGTACCTTGCTTCGTATCAGGTGCTGTAGTGCTTCAGCTATCTACCTTTCAGTCGTTTGCATACAATCATACTCAATCAGGGTACAGTATTCAAATTCACAGGGGACGGGTGAAAAGTAGCAACTGCAATAGACAAAAATATTCACATTATACAGAAAACTCTAGATCTGAAATTTACTTGTGGAAACAACTGAAAACAGTTCTCCTCAAAGATCTACGCAACAATAATTTTTGAAGTACATCATAAGCAGATCACCCTTTTTACTGATCAAGTACGCTCATTTGTCAGTACAGTTTAGTCAACACCAAAAGAAAAGAAAAAGGAAGTAGAGGTGGAATTAAGCCAAATTCAAGTTTTAATGTGTATATCAGGTAAGGTAGTCTAGAAAAAATGACATATATATTTAGGGTAGTCAGTTTTCAGGTTTAAAGAGGTCAGGCATGTGGTAAATTGGTATCAGACTATCAGGTCATTTTGGGCTTTGGATCAGGTCCATTTCATGTTGTCAATGTGTCTTGAGCTCGGGTTCGTGTTTAGTACAATAAAATACCCACTTTATGTGGGTTTCGGGCCTGTATAAATTAGTTTGAATTGGATCATACCTGATTTGAATCAAATGGGCTTTGAATCTGTTTTCTTATAATAGATCAAGCTTTTATCTGTTGTCGAGTCAGATTGCATTTGGTTTTAAGAAGATAGTCAGATTATGGTACCTCTCTCTCAAGAAAACTTGTTTTGTATATCCTCTAATGTGTAAAAGTGCGATCATCAGCACTCTGCACTCTCCCTCAACTGTATTCACAATAGGACTAACGTTTAAAACTTAAAAGTTACCACGGCTTAGCACTAAGCTGAGCTAAGGCCAGGAATTGTTCTCACCACCAGACACAGGATACGATGAAATCTTACAGCTAAAGTCCCTAAAATTTGTACAGAATATATGACTGGTTGAACTGCAAGGAACAGCGCATGTAGTGCAAAAATTGGACATGAACCTCACTATTAGACCAAAAGAATGTGTGGGTATAGAGTAAAACCAACACAACACAGTCAAAATCAACCAAAAAGAAAGGCAGCAAAATATGATATAAAGAAAACACAGACCATGTCAAGCTGACATGATAGTGACATATTTTTACTACTGCATGCTTTGAGCCAGTACAATTTCCTTTCAATAACTCGCAGAATAGTGTGATTATCATGTGATGATATCCAACTAATACTGGAGAAGAATGCTTTTCTTTGCATTATAGCCATCATTGCAAAAGTACAGTTTATATGTCTATAGTAAACAAAAATCTAATTGCTTAAGCCATATTCATAACCTTACAAAGAGAAGATCATTCTACAACAACCAGTCTTCCTTCTAAATAGAAAAGAAAAGCAAAAGGAACTCTATTAATTCAGGAGACCTGCAGCAGACATCAAAAGAAAAGAAAAAAGAAAATTAGTGTAAAAAATGCTGAAAAGCCTGAAATGTTTGACACTGTACTACCAAAATATTCAATAAGTATAAACAAAATTATTTTTCTAGACAATTGATGGTGGTTATTCATACAAATTTTCTTGTATTAGTCTAAAGTCGAAACATGTTGTGAAAGTTTATATTGCTTAAGCATATTTATTAATTCTCAACATATTAATTCAGACAAAGTGTGGTAACAAGTCATAATCACAACTCGTGAGTTTAAAAGGAAAACACCTGATAATTATTTTTTTTAAAAAACCTCCAAATAAATTGTTAAACCATTAATCGTGTACACCCGCAGGCCACACAAAGTGCTACACAGTGCAACAAATGACATTACCTCAAGTGGCTAGATTGATATTTAAGCTAGCAAAGGGAATTAGCATATTAGAATTATATTACTTCTAATTAGTTGCCTAAATTAGAGATTTCCATATCTCATGTATCTTTCCTATTTTCTCTATATATGTGTAGTGAAGAATGTAAGAGAACAACAAGAAAAATATTAAGTTACTATTATTTCTCTTCCTCTCCGTGTGTTATCTCATGCTAAAATCTTTTCTCTTAATTTCTGAATTAACCTCCTAACATAACTAGTTGACGATAATATTAAAAGACACAATTTTCTATTAGTTCATTGCATTTGTTAGCTCGTAGCTATGCAACAATCTGATCTTAGGCATGGACCAAGCACAGAAGATAAAAAAGTAAGAAGTTGATGTTAAATTTTAACTTAGTTCTGATCTTCACAAAATCTAGAGCACTTTTTTTTTTTTTGATGCTTTGAACCAGAAGGTAAGAGGAAGACACTATGAAATTGGGATTGTTTAGACTAATAAGTTCGCAGTCATCGTCTGCGAACACCTTTTTTGGTTTGGAAATGATGTCTGCAAATCATCTTATGTCTACAAGCTAAAAAAGGGGTCGCAATCAATGAATGTGAATTCCTATTTTGAAAATTTGCATCTTTCCTGTCATCTTCCTCACACATTGAATTTCAAAATTCAAATTATCAAACAAAAGTAGGTTTTTAGGTGTATAAAATAAGTTATTGGGAGGAAGGAGTCTAGTACATTGTGTCACTTTCAATCTACCAACTGAGTAACTGACAGGCCAGATTGGAAACATAAAAGGGGCAAATGAATCTCGACGATGAATGAAGGATATATTGCATAATTTATGAGAGCATTTCTGCAACCTAACAGCATTGCTTGGGAAAAACGAGGGAGAGCAGAGGTAATATGAAGAAGGAAGTTAAAAGCAGAGAAAATCCAGAACTTAGGATCTACTAACATATCAAATATTAACAAAAAAAAAAAAAGGCTTGGAAAACCTCGACGTATCATCATATGAAAAATTTTGAGAAACTACATAATCATAACCAGAAGGTGGAAAAGAGAGCGCCAACTAATTTTGCCTATTTCTCCATTGCATAAGTCTAAAAGCCACACAAAAATCTTGCAACAAGATTAAAGATTAAAATGACTTCTAGACAATAACTAATCAGCAGTTTTTGGAAGCTACTGTTTGTATGTCTTTGCAGCTTCTCACATTCTTTTGCCAGTCCACGTCTTATTTTGAACATCTTATGTGCAATTAGGGATTGCAAACTCCACATAATAATAAATGGAGTCAAGGAAATAAGACTACTAATGATTAAAACTATACTCATTAATTTGTTTAGGTTGTGTGTGACAAACAATAAAGAGATATTTCATACGAGTAATGATCTATTATGGTCAGATCAGATTTTCTTTTCAGTGCCCCAAGTAATTAAGAAAGTATATAAAAGGGTCAGATTCCCACATTAGTTATTTTAATTTTCCTTTTTAAGGTTTAAGACCAGCCTGAGTATGCCATATCTAGAATGGTAACCTTCATTTTTTACGGAATTTCCAAATAAAATTATGCCAATTGCTTGAATCAAAATCAGTTCTATGTGACTTTCATGAGAATTCAATGCCAACAACCAGATTGAAGTATCAACTAAGATGGTCCCAATAGAAGAACACCGGCTAAGATGTAGTGAAAATGAGCCAACAACCATTTGAGCTGAGAGGGTTATAAAATCATTAAGAATCATGCCAAAAAAATACATACCTGAACTGATTCAACAACCATTTGAGCTGAGAGGGTTATAAAATCATTAAGAATCATGCCAAAAAATACATACCTGAACTGATTCAACAAGAACTTCAATTTGCAGTTTTGCTTCCCTCTCCTCTCATTCTCTTACAGGATCGGTACTGATCATGATCATCTAACCCTGCATTCACATTCGCTGATGAACCTGGTTTAGAAGGACCCAAGTTAGCACGCTTCCAAGCTTGCATCTCCTCAAAATTGCATCTACTTACGGGCCGTCCTGCATCAGCTGCAACAAATACTTTTGTACAGCATGGGCATTTCAGATTGTTGTTCAGAAAAATAAGTGAATACTCAAACCACATTCTGCAGCTGGTGCAGCGGGTCCAGAAGGTTGTGGCACCAGGCACATGATGCTCAGAGTTTCCTTGTGCACAGCAGCTAGCGGTCTTTGAGGCGTCTTGTGCACTGCAGCTAGCACTCGGTTTCTGCGGCCGTGGCACTGGTCCAGCAGCTTGTGGGGCTCCTTTCGCATTGCAGCCAGCAGAACTTGGGGGCGGCCGTGGCACTGGCCGTGTGGTTCTATTAGGAGCACCTTTTGCACTGCAGCCATTGGTACTGGGGGATGGCCATGGCACTGGCCCCGTGGGTCTTTGAGGAGAACCTTGCGCTTGAAACTTGGTGCCCATATCAAAGCCAGCACACTTTCCAGGGTTGTTAAACCAATTTGAGCTTCCAGAACAAGAACCAACCATTTTTTGCACTTTCATGGCATGGGTTTTCCTCTTCTTATCAAACATTTGCCTTTTGGACTTGTCCTTCAGTACATTAAATGCATTTGTGACTAGTTTAAAGGCACATTCTGCACCAGGAAATTTGTTTTTATCAGGGTGTAATTGCAGCGCCAGGTTCCTGTATTGCTTCTTCAATGTTGAATCATCAGAAGAGGGGCTGAGAGACATGATGGCATACCAATCTTTTTCATCGCCGACCATAGATTCAGCCATGAGGTGCACGTCGATAGTTGTGATGAACAATGATATACCATCCAATGGAGGGAATAAGGTCTGGGCCTTCAGAGCAAACCTCTTGGCACCATTAAAGTCCCTCTGCTCGAACTTTTTCTTCGCAATTTCCTTGGCTCTTTCAGCCTCATCTCTGTTGCACTCCATTTAAAGAAAACTGTACTGTTTTAGGGGACTAGAGCTGCATATTGATATAAGAATTAAATAGATGGGAGATCAGGATGTATTTGGAACAGAATAAAGAATATTTACTAAATCAAACTACAAAACACATATATAGAAGAAACTGTTTCAGGACCAGAGCTGCTTTAATTATTTTGCTTCCTGTTACTATTTAATAATTTCGATAATTCAAGCTGAATAAAGTTTGCCTAATTTTTGACATCTCCTCGCAGATAGTTTGTAAAATGGTGATTGATATATGGCATGTGCCCACAGTAATAATTAAAAAAGACAACGTAATTCAAACAAAAGCTTTGCAAACCAACAACGAATTAGACGTATAGCAATATCAGTAACAACATATTTTTAAAAAATGTGTAAGAAAATTATGTGTTTTCAGCAAACTGCAAAATAGAGTTAAAATCCTTTACACCACCACCTCTTCTCTAAACAACCTAATCAAAACGTATTGACCCTAATATTTCACAAATTGGGATTTTAAAGGTTATCAAGATTCACCCAATGGCAAACGAACCTAAAATTGTGAGCGTCAAAAATCCACCATAAAATCAGCATTACTCTACAAACAAAATATAATTACTAACAGTCAGTTCCCCATATTGAAGAAAAAATCATAATTCTCACCACAAAAATATAAAAATAACACGCACAGGCACAGACAAGGTTTTAGACCTAGAAGAAGACAAAGACAAAAACTAACCAGACGAAATGAAGAAGCGTAAGGAGAGCACCTCCTCTCTGGACAAAAAATCAACGAAAACTGAGATACTCTCCAAAGGCAATGCGCGAAACGGGACGGAACGAATTCTCCAAAAGCTCTAAGCGTAAGGAAAGGAGAAGCGAACGAACGAAGCAAGGAAGGAAGAAGGAAGGAAGGTCTCTCTCCAACCGCCAAAAATTACTAGCGGAAATTACAAGAGGCGCTTCGGAGTTGGAGTTGGAGGTAAAACTAAAACAATGGTGGAATTGGGAACGCCATTCGGGTAAAGGATTTGGATTTACATTAACGAGCGGAGATGAGTGTGGAATTTAATCTCTGTATCTGATTTACTGACTGGTGGGGTCCAGAGGAGTATATGTCTTGTTCACTACATGTCAGTAAGGTGGGGCTTATAGGTTTTTTGGTTTTAGGTAACAGCGAATCATGGCTTGTGGATATACGCAACCCTGGTTATCTGAGGTACGGCGCCGTATCATGGTTGCATCTGGACCGTTCAATTGCTGCATCAGATGAATTTGGAGACTACCATGCTCGTGGGATTAAGGTAGGTTACGATAAATCATAAAAAAAAAGTAGCTTATATTTTTTAATTTGGATTTCGAGACTATCTTGGGCTCGGGATTTGATTTGGATTTTCAAAACTGTTTTGAGTCTTTGGATTATGTTTAGATTTCAAGGCTATTTTAGGCCTTTGAATTTGATTTGGATTTAAGGTTATTTTGGACTGCTTTTGAGGAATAGTTTCCATTACTATTTTGGGTCTCTTGTGGAAACAAAGTTTTGGATTCTCCAGCTATTTTGGGGCCACTTATGAGAATTTCTGGTTTCGAGCCGCTTGAAGTCAACTTGGATTTGCTGAAGAGATTTTGTTCCATAAATGAAAGGGAAAATTTTTTCTGTACCCCTCAAAACTGAGGAAATACATGATTTACCCTCTGAAAGTTCAAACTCCTGATTTTGCCCCTCCGAAATTTGGACACCTTCTCTTTTTACCCCTCTGCCATACTTTTTAATATAAATAAGATTAAAATAATGAAACTGAAAATTTCTGACTATTTTATCCTTGTTCGAATCCAACCAGAATTTGACTCGACTCAAATCCTGTATTTCCTCAGTTTTGAGGGGTAAAGAAAAAATTTTCCCTAAATGAAAAGGTTTCGGTCTAGATTTCAGGCTTCGTGTTTTTTACTTTTAATTTCTTAAGTTTCTTTTTGGGTTTTACCATTTTCACAATTTTATTTTATTTTATTTTAATTTTGAACTTTTGAAATATCTTTTTATATTTCTAATTATTCTCATTTTTTTAAATATTTAATATTTGATATATTTCTTTTGAAATTATTTTTTATTTAAAATTATCTCAATATTTATTTTTGAAAACTTATTAGAAAAGTTTAGTTGAGTTTTGACATCATTTGAGAATTTTACAAAATTCATTTAATATCATTTTAGAGTTTTATGAAATTTGTTTAGTATTGAAAATACTTTGAAAATAAAAAAGTCTATCAAATTGACAGAATTTTATATCAAAATATAAGTGAATTTAGTTTATTTGGATTTTTAAAATTTTATGAATATTTTATTTGTATTTTTCTGAGTTTCCTACTATTTTTAATGAATTTTTAAAGTTTCTGCTGATTTGGTAATTTCTGATTGGTCCACATACGCGGGGAAGGCTGAGTTGGCTTGCTGTTGGCGCTAACTGAGTGATGACGTGGCTTGCTGACGTGTCGAGGCGTTTGAGGCCTTTGTTTTCTCTGTGTAACGAGCCATGATCTTGTTAGTGACCCACTTCAAACAATTTGGCCACAGAAGATCCGAAGAATCGCGAGTTTATACCCATCTTCTCCGGCGGGATATCTCATTTTTGCAGTAAGGCCCCTCGTTCTTTTCCGACGAAATTGTGGCGATCCAGTCCACCGTTTTGGTGAGTTGGCATCGTGAGACTGAGGAAGACACATTGGTGGGCTCCATTTTTACTAGAGAGGCGTGTGGTGTCTTATGAAACCTGAGGCGTCTCGAGTTGCCATTAATGGCGATTGGAGCTTTCTAACTGCCTTTCTCTGCCAGAAAAAGGTTGTATATACTAAAGAAGGTATGTAGAGAACTAAAATTACTACGATTTTTCATGGTGAGGCTTGGAGAGAGGTGTATTGAACCTCGAGTTGAACTTGAGCAGAACGGAGCTAAGCTGGTGGGGCCCACACAACCACTTCCTTATGCCAGCAACCTCTTGGTTAGCTTCAGGGGATTGTGTTTAGTTTGTTTATGTGTTTGTTTCAATTTGGAGCACCACAATTTGATGTGGGGATGAAAGGGGCAGAAGTTGTATTTTCATTTCATTTTAATTTTGCATGTAAGTTAAATTGCAGCAAATGTGTTTGATTCAATACTTAATTTAAGTCATTTTAGTTTTATTTTAGATGTTCAATTTCATACAGGGAGTAGGAGCAAGCTAATTAGCACATTTCTCAATTTTCAATATTTTTGTTTTCAATCAAATGATGCTGTTTTAAAGGGATTCAGATTGGAGCTGCACCAATGTTTTAAAACCAGTTGTAGAGATTGCAAAACACCATGAGGAGTAATGTTTCAATAGTTCAAAATTCTCTTTGATATACTTCCTTTTATATATAGAGAGAGAGAGGATTGCTAAAATACTATGCATAGCACGGATGCACTTCGTGCTACGGATTCGTTATTGCATTTCATGCTTCAAATAACCGATCCAAACTGTTCATTATCTTCTACGTATTGAAATCTCATTAGAAATCAAATTTTACATTTTTTTGAATTTTTTTACTATTTTTCTCAGATTTTTGAAAATCACTGTTATTGAAGGGTCTAGAATTTATTAGATTAAGTATTTTCAAAAATTTGAGAAAAATAGTAAAAAAATGTAAAATTTGGTTTCTAATGAGATTTCAATATGAAGAAAATAATGAACGGTATGGATCGGTTGTTTGAAGCATGATATGCAAGAACGAATCCGTAGCACGAAGGGCATCCGTGCTATGCATAGCATTTTAGCAATCCTCTATATATATATATATATATATATAGAGAGAGAGAGAGAGAGAGAGAGAAAGAGAGAAAGAATGGCTAACGTGCTATTGATGGCACAGAGGGTCCCGTGCCATCAAGTCATTTTTCGAGATCCAAAATTCAAATGGTCTATCCAAACCGTTCAAGTTGTTCTCCACATTGAAATATCTTTAGAGACCAAATTTTATATTTTTTCAAATTTTTTTGCTATTTATTATGATATTTTTAAAAACATTATGATTAGAGTATTTCAGACCCTCCAATTTGAAAATATCATAATAAATAGCAAAAAAATTCGAAAAAATGTAAAATTTGGTCTCCAAAGGTATTTCAATATTTTGATCACCTTGAACGGTTTGGATCGACCGTTTAACTTTTGAATTTAAAAAAACAAGTCGATAGAAAATTGATTGCACGTTAGCCATTATATATATATATATATATATATATATATATATATAGGGATATGCTATGGTGCATCGCGATGTATTGAGGCTTTTGTACATCGCGATCATTATTCGTCAACTGTTTTATAAATAGACAAATCTAATTAAACCAATCCAATCCAATCTACATATTGAAATCTCATTACAAACCAAATTTTATATTTTTTAAAATTTTTTTACTATTTTTTTCGATTTTTCTAAAACTTTCCTTTTTTGGAAACCAATTAATAATAAAGAAATTCTAAAAATGGCAGGTTTTAAAAAAATCGAAAAAAATAGTAAAAAAATTCTAAAAAATATAAAATTTGGTTTGTAATGAGATTTCAATATATAGATTGCATTTGTTTAATTAGATTTTCAATTTGTAAAACTATCGATAAATATGATCGCGATGTACAAAAGCCTTAATACATCGCGATGCACCATAGCATTTCTATATATATATATAGAGATTGGCTAAAGTATACTCCAGCATACGGATCAAACCCGTATGCTAGAGTCGTTTTTGAAAATTTAAAATTCAAACAGTCGATCCAAACCGTTCAAGTTGTTCTCCATGTAAAAATATCCTTCAAGACCAAATTTTATATTTTTTCGAATTTTTTTGCTATATATTATGCTATTTTCAAATTGAAGGGCCAGAAATACTCCTTTACAACTCCTTTACAATGTTCTTTTAAAATAGCATAATATATAGTAAAAAAATTCGAAAAAATATAAATTTTTGTTTCCTAGGAGATTTCAATATGGAGAACAATTTGAAAGCTTCGGATCGACTGTATGCATTTCAGATTGTGAGAAACGACTCCAGCATACGGGCTATCTATATGCTGGAGTATACTTTAGCCAATCTCTATATATATATATATTCTTACAAAATTCACATACTTTTCTGTCCCTTCTGGAAATAAAGGAGAAAATACCTTTTACTTTTTTAGAAATTGTGTAAATTAGTAAAAATGTTTCTTTAATTTGTTTACAAACTTTTCATGCAAGCATTTTTGTAGAGAAATCCATAGAACTTGGATAATTCTTCCTTTGCAGTTCTGAGCTATTATTTGACATTGGATACAGAATCTTAGTAGCCACGGAATAGTTAAGTAAAGAAACCATACAAACTTTAGCTATAACCATGCATTTTAGTGCAGACAAACACATATCATTGCTAACTATTGTTTACATTAAAATTTAATTAAATTTTTTTTTATCATTTCACTTTTGTTCAATTAAGTCCAGAAGTTAAAGGAAATGTGATGTATGTTAATTTTAACATTATTTTGGCAGCATCTCCCCCTCTCTTTGTTTAACATTATCTCTTGTCCATGGCCAAAGCCAGTAAGAGGGAGATGCCACCCGGGAATGGAGAAACTCCAACCGAGGTAAAGAGCTAGGACTGGAGAGACTCCAGCCAAAGCTATGAGGAGCTAGACCTGAGCAAACCGCAGGCGAAGCTTGTGTCAAAACCAGAGTAGCAACAGTTCAATCAAATTTATGCAATTTCTTCAATTAAACTTCAAATTCGACTTACAATTTTTCTCCTTACACTTACCTTTTATCTTCCTTTTGTTTACAATCGCTTATAGGATTTTAATTTCACCTAATTTCCCTCTTCTAGCTATGCCTCTCAACTGTTTGAAGAAATGTCACTTTCTCTCTCTTTTGCTACCTATCCTAATGGAGCTTCTATCTGGCTTTGTAACTTGGGAGAGGTATGGTGGCTGCGTGTGATACCTTTGACCATTGATTAGTTACCAAGTCCTAATAATATTTGAATAATCATGATAAGTATTAATCATTAATTATATGATCAAGAAATTAAATAAAATTAATTTATAATAGAAAAATTTGTTGGGATCTCTAATATGAGAACATAGAATTGTTCCATAAAATGAGAAGAAAATATCTATATAATTGCCACGATTAACTGAATTCCATTCTGACTAAATTAAATTGATTAGTGAAATAGCTAATTTACAAAATTAGGAATTTTGATGTAAGTTACACAATTAGCCACATGAAATGGCCACAGAAGATCCGTAGGGAAATTAACAATTAATAAAAAAAGGAGCGAGACAGACGAGGTCTCTCCCTCCTTCTGTCTCGTCTCCCCCTTCTGATCTAGCAATGTTTTCGCCTCTTCTTTCTTTATACTCCGAGACATGAGGGCTTGATGCTCTCCCCTCTTTGTTGTGATGTGAGTGGCTGAGAGTGCGGCTGCCTCTGGCTGGCCCAACCAGAGGTTGGCACCTCTCGATCAGTTGTGCGTTGGCACGAGGAGACCCCTCTTCTCCTCCTCGTTAGAGATGGTTTGGCTATAGCCCCTAATTGGCGCGTTGGCGTGACTCAATTAACTCTCTTGAATTTTACTCATCTCTCGTCTCTTCAGACCTTCTCTGTCGAGGTAAGCCTATATATGTGCAATTGGGATTTAGGGTTTTGATTTGGGGATAAACAATAGACGAAGGGAGTGTTGGAGTTATGTCCTAGGAGTCAATAATTTAATGACTTAAATATTAGTTTATGTTATGGATGATATTTTATCATCTGTTCCTAGGTTTATTATTGACAGATTATTCAGGTTGAGGATCTGAATTGTAGATCTCTGTGGATCATTCTTTAGAATGACAATAATAAATCTAAACGGTCCATAATCTTGATAATTAACAAGGAACATTAATTATCATATAAGATTAGTATGCAAGTTAAGTGATGATTAAGTTCTACAAATCATAAGTAAAGAGTTACCAACTTAATTGCATATGTGTATGTTATGGAACATAGTACAGGACTTGACCCAACGAAATAAACATATGGATTGTGTTATGTGTCATTGTTTATTTCGTTATGATTTTGGTTCTAAGTTTGAGATGTTTATCTTTTCCACATGAGGATAGGTTCAATAAATATTGTCTACCGCTGATTCCCGATAAGGGCTGCTATACGGACTTTATTTATGTTCTCTTGAATTGTGCGGGGAAAAACTAATCATCAAGAAAACCGTATGTCCCTCATTAATTCACTTAGTGAGCGACGATATCTGTTTGGGACCCTTGATGGAGTTGGATCGTATGCGTGCAACTAAGCGATCAACTCTAGATCAAGAAACGTATAATCTGCAAGAATGACACATTCCTATCTTAGATTATACGATGATATCGTGAGACATAAGAATCAAAATAGAGAAATACTTTTATTCTCTTATGCAGGATTTAAATACTGTAGCAGTACATTATTTATGCGAATTGGGAATCATAACGTGTTGCTAGATACCGCTTATGATTATTGGAATTAAATAACGATTTAATTCCATGTCCAACATAGCATAAATCCTCAAAGGGTCACACAAATAGGACATTAATCACACAGTGCATTATTTATTTATTCACAGCAGTAAGTACTGTGAAAATATGATAAGATTGATTGATTAATTATATACCGTTGCGAACCGTTATAATTAATTAAGTCAATGGATCATATAGAAATAAATTAATGCATTAACTAATCCTAAAATAATTATTAATGAGTTAATAATTAATTTAGTTCAACACAATTTTAATATAAATGGTTATATTAATTAATTGGGTCGTTATTTGGTAGCAAATAGATAGCCCGATTAAAGAGCAAATAAATGAGGCCTTAATTAATAGAATTAGAGACTAAATTGAGTGGATTAAGTGGCCCATATAGGTCCATTTCGTGGCTGCCCATTATGGTGGTAGGTGGGATGGCATAGTTGTAATTATGCAAGAGGTCAATTAGGTTTTGTGCTCTATATAAGGACCACTTATGAGAGCCTCCACCTAGCTTTTCTCTCTCCTCTCATTCCTCCCATGGAGGCCGCCACTTTCATCCTCTCATTCTCTCTTTTGCTCATGTGTTGAGCTATTTTCTCTCCACTAAATCAAGGTTGTTGATTGATGCAAGAGAGAAAACCATAAGGATTAGGCTTGTTCTTTGGGTATGCTAGCACGTACCTTGTAGAACGTGATTAATCCTCCTTGGTGGACTCGAGGGTGGTTACTAGACGTGGTGGAGACGGTGGAGAAGGCACGCCATCGATTCCCATGCCTTGGTCGAGCCCCGCGAATACGAATTCGCGGGAGGTACAATATTTCACCTATCTCTTTGTGTCGAATGACCTTTTGCACTAGATCTTGTGTTGCTTGTGTTTTAATTGGATTAATTAAGCGTAATTAGTCACAAAATTAAAATTGAGCAGTTTCCTAACAGTGGTATCAGAGCACATGGTCGTACTTAAGCTATTTTGACACTTAATTAAGAGAAATTAGCTAATTAACGGATTAGTAGAGATGATGCGTTTGTTTGCTGTCTGGAAATGGTATTTTCTGTGTTGTTTCGCATTTTTCTCTGTGATATATTCTCTGGAAGATCTTTCTATCTACATAAAAGTTGTAGATCTGTGGATTGTGATTCGTTTAGCGTTATATTCACATTTTTCTAAAATTGTATGGATTTATTGTGAATAAAACGGCGACAGTGCGAAGAACCAGTTTCTGCTCATACTGTCCTGTTTGAATGGCTTGAAAGATTTATATTTTGAGTATAAGTACCAGTGTTCTATGGCTAGAATTAAAGAGGACTTGAAGCTCTTTCTGAGCATGTGTAAATTGTTGCATGACTCGGATTAATTTGTGGGTTTTCAAGTATGAAAAGGAAGATCTTGTCAGATCCAGTTTATTGAGCAAATCGATTGTTCTAATAAACTGTACCAACTGAGAACTCCTTTAAAAATTCTGTTTAAATGTAGTTGTTCTATTTTGAGTTAGGATTCCATAAAAATTAATTTCATAATTTTTCATGGAAGTTTGGACCTTCAACTGGGTTAAAACATTTCCATCGACAGTCTGTTCCAGTACAGAATTTGTTGATTGTTTAGTATGTAACTCGTTTTTTTTTAACTGAACTTGATTGTTTTCTATATATATTGTATATATAAAAACTGGATAGAAGGTGGTCTAACAGACCAAATGGTTGAGAGGATAAGCTGAAAATCTCATAACGGTGTTTCGTGCACTTGTAAGAGCTTTGTCTTTTTTTATTCTCCCAGATGGTTTAAGATCTCTTCTTGAAATTTTTACTGGTAATCGCAATTATGATAAGGAGCTTAAGTAATTTATTTGAGAATTTTTGGAGACCAAAAACTATTGATTTTGTTGGATTCCATTAGTTACATTTTTTGTTAAATTACTGTTTTTCTAAGTATTCAAACAAGTTGAAAACAATTAGAATACTCCTTGTTTGATCTCCTTTCAGTTATGGGATGTTGAAAGAACTTTCTAAATGAATTTAAACAAGTTTGGTTGTTTAAAATTGAAAATTTGTACACGGAATTTACTGATAGCAAACGATACGCAAAGATGCTTGTAAATCGTTAATTGGAAACAAAGTGGACTTGTACGTGCTAACTTTGTTTTGTAGGTGGATAGTGGGTTTAGTATGGCTCATGACTCAATGCCTTGTGGTTGTAAATTGAATGCATGTGTGAATGTTTGTAATGCGGCCTTTGGTGCCATTAATTAATTAATTCGTTGATTAATTTTTGATGTAACTTGTGTGGCTTGCATGCCCCTAAGGCTAGGATGGAAATAGGATATTTTCACATGTATTTTTGTTCCTTTATTTTATAGGATTTAGATCCTTATAGAATTTAGTGGGAGGGACAATGATTAGATTAGTTTTGCTACATGGACGATGTGGCGAAACTAATGCAAGCGGGAGCCATACAAACCCACAACTATGGATGAGATGCTTATGTGTGATTGCTTGTGATTGCTATGAATTGTCATAGACTAGGTATGGGTGTATGCTTACATGACCACCAAACAAGTGTCACTTAATTGATTGTCCCAAACAAAACATGATTAAGTTAAATCGCCCTCCTTCTCTCTATCCCCTTCAAACGTTGTATGATCGTTCATTAATGCATTCTCGCCGACGCGGGACATCGTGTTCCATCATCCGTGTCGGGGTGTAAATCGGATTTACTAGGAGCAAATAGAGAAAGGTTACTTAACGATGTTTTCTAATCGGATTGGACATCGGGGCAAAGTTTGTGGATGTACATGCGATATTTCACAAACCAAGAATCATATGGAATGATTGGTTGGAGAACCTACCTTATCTAGTTGGTTTTTGGTGTCACGCCGACGCTAGCACCATCTCAACGAAAATAGGGATCTTGGAAAACCTACTACATTAGAGACATTAAATAAATGTAGTGGGAGTTTTATTTGTTATAAATAAAACAATTGCATAAACTATATGACCTTAAATTGATTTTGTTATAGATGTTAAAATTGTTAATTTTTGTTGCGATCAATCTTTGAAAATGAACAAACTCGTTTCTAAAAGGTAGTTACTTGAAAGAGTAATGCCGATTCCTAAGACACGATCTTAGTGAAGAGAAACTTGAGTATGTCAATTCCCAAAACTTTCCTCAAACTACCCGAACGTAGCATCGCGATGATTGATTGACTTTTGGTGAAAAGTTATTCAATAAAGCGTATGACTAATATCCTCATTCAAAATTTCTAGACCTTTGAATTAGAGAATTCATATGGACTAGATTTAACTCGTACGCTCTCATTCGCTTACTCAAGAAAGTGTTCTTGGAGAAAGTAGATATTAACTCCATCATTTATGATCGAGTATAAAGAATATGAGTTGATCAAGAGATTCTTCTTTAAGAAGTTATATGAATGTTTCATTGGCTTATAAATCGAAAGATTTAAGTAGCTAATTGACAACTAGAGATATTAATCTCCAATGTCAAGGATTGTTGATATTGTCATACGATCTCTTTGGAATTATGAGGGATATAATATTACCTTTTTGCACGCTTGTTGATGCAAAAAGGTGATTGGTTAAGTATTCAAGAAATACTTCACCAAGGTATGAGTTGAAATTTCGAGACTCTCATTCATGACCATGTGTCACATGAGATGTTTCATTTGCCGTTTTATGGGAGGCATTTGAAAGGTTGTCCGAAGTACCATGATTGTGACGATTAGAAATATTCTAATCCTAAAGTGTATTTGTCATTCAAATTATCTCACTATCTCTAATTTACACTAGTAACTTGATACTAGTTCATATGCTCGCATTTAACGAAATGTGTTGGCAATGAAGAATAAGAGAATGTTCGAGAGATGTAAAGTAAACTCCGTATAGGAGATGACTTATTCGTTTAAGTCATTACCATTGAATACGTAGAGTTATCTTTATTAAGAGTTTGTTTTGGAATTGAAGGTTGCATACCTTAATCCTAACCTCTCAAAACGTCTCCATTTCATATTCGATGATGGATGATTATGCTTAGTAAAAGACAAGTTCTTTTATTTTGGATTTGTTTATATGATTTCATGCATCTTGATTGAATTTGCTTGAAATAGATAAGCAAGTTTTGAATGACAAATAAGATGCGTAAGACTTGACATAAAGTATTTGACTTTCATGTTATATATAACCGCTTAGTCACATACATAAACGAGAATCGCATTACGAGAGTTTCCGTAACGTAGAGCTCGTAATTCAATTCGATTTCAAATCGATTGATATGCGAATCATGTTTATTAAACGACAAAAGCGCCTTTAACCTATGAAGGTTTAAGGACAAGTGAATTAATTAGGACTTATACATATCGATGTATAAAGACCTATAAGTACTTGTGCAATGAAAGGTTGTTGATACTTTACTACTTAACCAACGATCATTGTAGATATTAATATATCTATTTGATAAGGTATAAGTATGAACCTTTTGACTGGTTCAAAGGAGTTCAAGGGTGAAGTTTAAAAGACCGTTCAAGAAAAATAGAAGTCTTAAAATTAATCGTGGTAAATAAGTGGTTAAGTCATATAATTTGAAATATTATCTAAAGAGTATGAAAATAGTTTCATAACTCGCTCCATGAGGAATAATATGTCCAAGAATGGAGGTATCGAACAATATTTTGTATAATTCGATCGATAATAAATCAAATGAACTTATTCAACTCGTATTAATGAATTATATTTGAGGATAATATTGTTTACACTGAATGGTGTTCCATCGAAGTCTATTGAGGAAGATATCTTACGAGATTTTGATCTCTAAGTATAATACTTCTCGAGATTTGGTGTTGAGAGGCTTATTTCAAGTATTGTTGACTTGTAAGCTTAAACCAAATAAGACACTATATATTTGTAGGATGCTTTATATTAAAAGGCACTACTTCCACAAATATGATAAGAACAAAGTAGTTGTTGCTAATCATAATGTAGTCTTGATGAATTGAAATTCTCAAGAAGAAGTAGTGGGAGTAAAGTGAGCATTAAAATAGTTTATGCGTCACTACAAGAAGTACTCTTATGGGAAACTTGTCACTCCATACATGGTACTTAGTGGGAGTTGAGCGAAACTTCATTCACAAGTTGTTTTGAAAGAAGTTTAATAGTACGCTCCTTCCAATGAGGACTCAACCATCTCACGAGTTGATGATGATTCGAGATACTCATGGAATATATATGAGGAGTCAAGAACACGTTCGACAAATCATTGTGGAAGTAGTTCATGAACCTCAAGTACCAATCCTACAAAAGATCAACGAGAGTTGATTGCCTAAGCCGTTTGGTGCATTGGCTTCACGACATTCTCAAACTTAGCATATGAGAATCCGTTGATAAACAAGGAAACGATGGAACGATCCGATTCCACATATATGGTTTGAATTCATATGATCTTTAAATAAAATCCATGTATAACAACAAGGTATAGACCTTGGTTGATGTTCATGAAGGAGCAATCAATCAAGAACGTTTAGATCTTCAAAAAGGAAGATCGACATGGATAACAAATCGACTATGTACAAAGCGCGGCTTCTCGCTTGTAGCTATGTCTAAGTCAATGACTAGTTGACTACGTACAAAGCACAACCTCTTGTTTATGGCTATGTATAAGTCAATAAAGATCATTCTAGCAATAGTTGTATTTCATATATATTGATATATGGAAAAACACATAAAACCGCCTTCTTCGTATGAATGAAGGAAGATGTTGTGCATTTGACACAAATCGAGGTTTTATGTATTGCTAAAAACATACGCAAGCTTCAAGGATCCATAAATGGATTTAAAGCAAGTGTTGTGGAGATTGGAATAAAAGTTTTGACAATGGAGTCAAGGAGTTGAACTTCGTCAAAAGTATCTTGTATAAACAAGATATTCAGTGGGAGCATAATTGTATTGTTTAAGATAACAATTCATTAATTGGGAATAACATTAAGAAAATGAACATTGTCAAGATTTCTTTGGAGAATGCTTTCTCAAATGAGAACTTAGGCGAAATCACCTAATCCTAGGAAACAAAATCTATAAAGATAGATTATGATGGATGTTAGGTTTGAGCAAATATGCATATATTGACGAAGTGTTCTAGAAACACGAAAGTTACACTCCAAGAAATGATGTCTAACTGTACGTCACATGGCATGACTTGAGTGTTTTAACTCGGTTTGTTGCAACTCGATTCAAGAAAGTGCATGAAATAGTTCAAGCATTCTTTCATTATGAGTTTCATTTCGTACGCCATATTTATGCATATGCCCCAATATGTAGTATCCAAAGGATATGACAAACAGTTGTCAAATGGATACAAGAGAGACACATTTGGACGATAATCAAGGATATCCTCGAGTACCTTATGAGAAAGAGTGATATAATGTTTCATCTCTTAAGATGAATGAAATCTCGTGTAAGTTGTTACACTGATAAAAGTTTTCCAAAGGATTGATATAATCACAGTTGAGCTACATATTTTGCTAAAAGGTGGTGTTATAAGTTTAGAAGGTGTTCTAAATGGAATATTACAACCGTTTCCGTCACCAAAACAAAATACATAGCAACTTATGAAGCAATAAAAGAAGTTTTTTTTTGGATCGAGTTCTTAGTCGAGCTATTATGGTTCTATGCATCTCGAACCACAACTTACTCCTAAAGAACCCAATATTACATTGGAGATTCAAATATGATCTATAACGATATCACTTGATATCATATGATGATGATCAAGAACATATATATAGTAGTATATATATATATGGTCGAACAAATTTGGATAGGTTCGCGAACACAGTGAACACTCTAACTTGACCTCTACCTTGAGCAGTATACGAGATGCAATTATGCATCCAAACGTGGTAGACGTATGAGTAACTAGCTTTTAAGCGTATTATTTATTTTGAGGTCCGAGACATGTATATATGTAGATATATGACATCGTTCTCAATTCTTCGTTGGCTAGAAGTCACTACTGATTGACTCTAGGCCAAGTGGGAGATTGTTGGAGTTATATCCTAGGAGTCAATAATTTAATGACTTAAATATTAGTTTATTTTTATGGATGATATTTTATCATCTGTTCCTAGGTTTATTATTGACAGATTATTCAGGTTGAGGATCTGAATTGTAGATCTTTGTGGATCATTCTTTAGAATGACAATAATAAATCTAAACGGTCCATAATCTTGATAATTAACAAGGAACATTAATTATCATATAAGATTAGTATGCAAGTTAAGTGATGATTAAGTTCTACAAATCATAGGTAAAGAGTTACCAACTTAATTGCATATGCGTATGTTATGGAACATAGTACAGGACTTGGCCCAACGAAATAAACATATGGATTGTGTTATGTGTCATTGTTTATTTCGTTATGATTTTGGTTCTAAGTTTGAGATGTTTATCTTTTCCACATGAGGATAGGTTCAATAAATATTGTCTACCGCTGATTCCCGATAAGGGCTGCTATACGGACTTTATTTATGTTCTCTTGAATTGTGCGGGGAAAAACTAATCATCAAGAAAACCGTATGTCCCTCATTAATTCACTTAGTGAGCGACGATATCTGTTTGGGACCCTTGATGGAGTTGGATCGTATGCGCGCAACTAAGCGATCAACTCTATATCAAGAAACGTATAATCTGCAAGAATGACACATTCCTATCTTAGATTATACGATGATATCGTGAGACATAAGAATCAAAATAGAGAAATACTTTTATTCTCTTATGCAGGATTTAAATACTGTAGCAGTACATTATTTATGCGAATTGGGAATCATAACGTGTTGCTAGATACCGCTTATGATTATTGGAATTAAATAACGATTTAATTCCATGTCCAACATAGCATAAATCCTCAAAGGGTCACACAAATAGGACATTAATCACACAGTGCATTATTTATTTATTCACAACAGTAAGTACTGTGAAAATATGATAAGATTGATTAATTAATTATATACCGTTGCGAACCGTTATAATTAATTAAGTCAATGGATCATATAGAAATAAATTAATGCATTAACTAATCCTAAAATAATTATTAATGAGTTAATAATTAATTTAGTTCAACACAATTTTAATATAAATGGTTATATTAATTAATTGGGTCGTTATTTGGTAGCAAATAGATAGCCCGATTAAAGAGCAAATAAATGGGGCTTTAATTAATAGAATTAGAGACTAAATTGAGTGGATTAAGTGGCCCATATAGGTCCATTTCGTGGCTGCCCATTATGGTGGTAGGTGGGATGGCATAGTTGTAATTATGCAAGAGGTCAATTAGGTTTTGTGCTCTATATAAGGACCACTTATGAGAGCCTCCACCTAGCTTTTCTCTCTCCTCTCATTCCTCCCATGGAGGCCGCCACTTTCATCCTCTCATTCTCTCTTTTGCTCATGTGTTGAGCTATTTTCTCTCCACTAAATCAAGGTTGTTGATTGATGCAAGAGAGAAAACCATAAGGATTAGGCTTGTTCTTTGGGTATGCTAGCACGTACCTTGTAGAACGTGATTAATCCTCCTTGGTGGACTCGAGGGTGGTTACTAGACGTGGTGGAGACGGTGGAGAAGGCACGCCATCGATTCCCATGCCTTGGTCGAGCCCCGCGAATACGATTTCGCGGGAGTTACAATATTCCACCTATCTCTTTGTGTCGAATGACCTTTTGCACTAGATCTTGTGTTGCTTGTGTTTTAATTGGATTAATTAAGCGTAATTAGTCACAAAATTAAAATTGAGCAGTTTCCTAACAGGGAGAGGATGAATTAAAGCTCAAGAGAGGTAATGATGCTCTGTTCCTATTTCGATTTCAAGTCAATTTTCGATTGGGTCTTTCGACTCTTACTAATTTGATTACTGTTAGGTTAATCGGTTTATGGAACTGTCCTTATTCTTGATTTGCTTGGCTTTGATATTGGCTTTGATCGTTCTTGAGTGTTTGAGACGCTTTGTAAAGGCTCACGAGCAAGGTATAATCCTACTATAAACTTTAATTTTGATACTTATGCTAAATTATAGGCTAATTGAGGAGATTGGAGTTAGTCAGAGCTTGAATTAGATGTATTATATGCTCTTAGAGATTATAAATGAGAATTGAGCATCTTAATATCATAGGAACTGTGTTGTCTGCTGTCTCAATTTCATGCATATTAATGTGATTAGATGGTTGTAGTGTAGTATATGAACATATAATGTACTTAGAACATGCATTTCATTCAATATAAGGCCATAGTTGCTTACTGTTGTGCTAGATGCATTGACTCTGTCATGGTTCAATTTAGGACATAATTTTTGTAAGCTATATTAATGATGCATTCATTTAGATTGGTGAACTGTCATATGCCTTCTTTAAGGTATAATGAATGTTGGAGTTATAAATGTGCTGTTTAGGTGCTTAATGCCTACTATTATGTTGTGTGCAATGGTTAAGCTATTCTGTCATGAAGATTGTTGAGGTGTTTTGCATCAGGAACTGTGCTTCTATTTTATCAGCATGTAATATCAACTTTATGCTTGGTAGTATTGTGCTACAACAGTGCATACTAGTATAGGATTTGAGAACTGGTTAAGTACAATACTTAATGCATTGTTGTTAAGAACAACTTGAGTTTTCATCAATTAAGCTAGTTCCACAGTATGTTAAATGTGCATGAGACTGGACCTTTGTTTGGCCTATGTGGATTCTGTTACTAAATGAAACATATTAATGATGTGGTATATACTAGTTGTATAGTGTTGTCAATGAATTAATGTGCATGATCATGGTGTAGCCATGCTATGTCAGTGAAAATAGAAGTTAGATGTTGTTTAGTTGCATATCATTTGCATATGTACAACTGCATCACTTAGCTGTGCTAGTTCCATGAGTTTTGAGGTAAATTCTGGTCTGCATCACGCATTTCAGTGTAAAACAATGCATAGATAGAGTAAATTATGAGTTACTCAAGCTTTGTTACATGCTTAAGATGCATTATAGTGAGTTATGTGACTAACTTTCCTTTTGTACCAGTTTCTGGTACAGATTTTGTGACTCAGGGACTAAATCGTAAGAATGAACTAATTATAGGGACTTAAATGTAAATTTCTGATGGCTTAATTGCGACATACGATGGATTCATGAATCTTTATGGGCTTTTATGTAAGAAAGAAGGGTCTGGAATTTGTTTCTGGGCTTTTATGCAAATTTAACGAACAGTTAATGGTTGTGGATGTTATTTTGTGGATGTTATTTTGACTATCGGATCGGGTTTATACCCGATAGTTGGTGTCGGACCCGTTGCGACTGACTCAGTCAGCTGGGTCAGGCTGACTGGGTTCGGCCGAGTGAGATGTGGGCTGGATTCTATTTTGGGTCGAGTGAGAAATTGAAAATCAAAGTTGGGCCGGAATTATTCCTTTGAGCCTTTTTTTTATCTGTTGGGCTTTTTAAAATGCAGGCCGAATTAAAATGTGGGCTTAAATAATTAAAACTCTGTGGGCTTTTATAAAATTAGAATTTCGAATTAAATTCTAATTAGATGCGATTATGTTGAGCTTGATAACTGGTAGACTAAAAGACTTGGACCCAATAATATTAGTCTAATCTCGATAGTCGGATTTTTGGGATATGATGAGATAAAGTCTACTTTTTGAACAGATAAAGTGGCAATAATTTATACAGACTATTCTGATCCCACAAAATTATAAATTAATTATAATTTTCTTGACTTCGATTAATTGTTTCTAAATTTAAATTTACTGTATTGTTGCATGTATTCTGTAAATTATGTCTGTAATAAAGAATGGATTCTGACTTTGATATGATTGTCATTGTGTAATGACTACTACTCTGTTAACAAGCAATTAAGATAATACAGTATACTGGATAAATAGATGATTAGGTAAGTAACTAAAATTCTTAAAGGACTTGGAAAACTACGTCAAATGGTTAGTGAGACAGTATACAGATAAATCTTCGTTCACTTAAAGGAATTATAGAACCACGTTAACAAATCTTAACAGACCTTAATCTATGATTGTGAACAGGAACAACTAGCGGAGCAATCTCTAAACCTGGTTCAGAAGGTGTGGATTTACATGGCTCTTTATTAGAATCTGGACAGTCGGTAACTTTAAATTCATGCATAGCAAGTTGAAACACTTGTTGGAAATTGCATTATATTGTGTATATAGTCAATAAAAATCCCAAAATAAACAAACTTACATGATGATAATGTTCCAATTGTTCAGTTGATAAATACTAAGTCTGATTTTGTTCATTCATTTGAATTGTGCTCAAAATAATTCAGACTTAACAATAAATGATTGAAATGGTTTAAAAAAATTTGTGATATTTTATCAAAAGATAGATTGAACTTGATTATGAAACCATATTTGACTATGTTGGCATAACAAAATTTTGATATAACTCACTCATCAGGTGATAATCGGTTTGGCCCCCGACCCGGTCAGAGTCTTAGCGCTATTACTACTGGAAAATTCCCTCAGTCTGTTCTGTACCAAGTGGTCTGAAACCATTGATTTGGGAACGATTCTCTCTTCTTCTATAAGGCCTTGAGAACTGGAGTGTATGTTATTTTGTGATGAATATTTTGCTATGTTATGCTTGATTCTGTCTGTGCATCTTGCAAAATTTGCAGCATGTCAGTCCTAGGCCCTTTTTGTTAGGAAATTGCTTAATTTTAATTTTGTGACTAATTACGCTTAATTAATCCAATTAAAACACAAGCAACACGAGATCTAGTACTTTAAGCAATTCGACACATGAGATAGGTGGAAAATTTGTACCTCCTGCGAAATTGTATTCGTGGGGCTCGATCCTACGACATAAAAATCGATGGCGTGCTTCTTCTTCGTCTCCAAATCGCCTCGAGTCCACCTAGAGATTAACCAAGCTCTCCAATTGATTTGTGCTAGCAAATCAATGAGAACCAAGCTAATCCTAAGATGACACCCTCTTCTAATCCAACAAGTAGATGTAATTTGAGGATGTGTGGCTCAACACATGAGCAATAGAGAGGAGGAGGAGAGGTGGCGCACGGCCAAAGAGGGAGAGGGATGGGGTGGTGGCGGCTAGGAAGAGAGGAGAGAGAAAATAGATCCCTAGGGGTCCTTTTATAGCCAACCAACCCTAGGTGTAAGTTGCTAGAAATTACACCATGTGGCATCCCTACCTACCTCCTCTTGGCTGGCCGCTTTATGGGCCTTTTACTCCTTCTAAATGGACTTTAATTCATCTAATTAAATCCACTTTTAAATGCTCTATGTTTGGGCTATAAATTTGCTATATACAAATTAGCCCAATAATTCAATATAACAATTTATATTAAATTAAGTTGAACCAAAATAATTATTAACTATTTAATAATTATTCTAGGATTAGCCTATGCTATTATTTATTTCTATATGACCCGTTTGACTTAATTAATTAGTACGATCTATAACGGTACATAATTAATTAATCAATTCGTCATATTATTCGGAATTTTTACTGTTGCGAATAAATAAATAAATAAAGCACTGTCTTGGTCAAAACTCTATTTGTGTGACCCTTTGAGGATTTATGCTATGTTGGACATGGAATTAAATCATTATTTAATTCCAATAATCATAAGCGGTATCTAGCAACACGTTATGATTCCCAATTCGCATAAATAGTGTACTGCTACAGTATTTAAATCCTGCATAAGAGAATAAAAGTATTTCTCTATTTTGATTCTTATGTCTCACGATATCATCGTATAATCCAAGATAGGAATGTGTCATTCTTGCAGATTATACGTTTCTTGATCTAGAGTTGATCGTTTAGTTGCGCGCATACGATCCAACTCCATCAAGGGGCCCAAACAGATATCGTCACTCACTAAGTGAATTAATGAGGGGCATACGGTTTTCTTGATGATTAGCTTTTTCCCGCACAATTCAAGAGAACGTAAATCAAGTCCGTATAGCAGCCCTTAACGGGAATCAGCGGTAGACAAGATTTATAGAACCTATCCTCATGTGGAAAAGATAATCATCTCAAACTTAGAACCAAAATCATAACGAAATAAACAATGACACATAACACAATCCATATGTTTATTTCGTTGGGTCAAGTCCTGTACTATGTTCCATAACATATACATATGCAATTAAGTTTGTAACTCTTTAGCTATGATTTGTAGAACTTCATCATCACTTAACTTGCATACTAATCTTATATGATAATTAATGTTCCTTGTTAATTATCAAGATTATGGACCATTTAGATTTATTATTGTCATTCTAAAGAATGATCCACAGAGATCCACAATTCAGATCCTCAACCTGAATGATCTGTCAATAATAAACCTAGGAACAGATGATAAAATATCATCCAAAACATAAACTAATAATTGAATCATTAAATTATTGACTTCTAGGACATAACTCTAACACTTTTCACTTGGTGCCTACGGTATGATTCAGTTTAATTTTGCATGAAAACTTTTAAAAGAAATTATGGATTCATATAAAGAACTGTGTAACTGGAACTAAAAACCACACTGGGAAAATTATTTCTCATCTGTTTGTTTGTTTGTTTGTTTTTGCCTCATTAACTTGGGGGTTCCAGGAAACGCGTAGCCATCTTAGGCCCACAATTGCCACGTTTGAGTGCTCAATTCTCAAGTTTAGAGTCCGGATTCCTAGTGTAGATGCCGATGCCATTCTCCTTGTGTGCCTCGAGGTGCAGCCTGAGGTTTATGTCTATTTGTATTTTGAACCGCCTGGTCCGGCTAGTCCTAGCGACGACATGGTGCCTGAGCAGGAACCCTCCTCGCAAGCGTAAAAGGGAGGATTCCTAACTGGACCAGGGGTTGTTATGTTGAGGTGTTGTTATTGTTTTGATGGCTGTTATGTTTGGTTGGCTGGAGGAGTAGCAAACAATAATATATTTTGTATAATATGTATAATATTTGAATGAGAACTATGTGAAGCTGGATGATAACAATTCACAGCTTATGTTTGTAAAATAAATAATGTGAAATATAATCTGGAGTTTTCTATACACAATGATTTTGGAATCTGTGCACAAAATTAAGCCCACAATTTAATTTCAGCCCGTAAATTAAAAAAGCCCAATAGATCAAAGAAGGCTCAAAGGAATAATTCCAGCCCAACTTTAATTTTATTTTTCACTCGGCCCAAACAGAAATCCATCCCGCATCTCACACGGCTGAACCCAGTCAGCCTGACCCAGCTGACTGAGTCAGTCGCAACGGGTCCGACAAAGATTCAATCGGATTTAGATCCGATCCGATAACATCCAACGCATTCGATCACAATTTGCATAAAAGCCTAAAAATAACTTCCAGGCCCGTACTTCTCACGTAAATACCCACAAGAATTTATCAATCCATCGCATGTTACGGTTAAGCCCTTTGAAATTTACACTTAAGTTCCCAAAACTTAATTTATTCTTACAATTTAGTCCTTGGATCACAACACCTATACCAGAAACTGGTACAAAAGGAAAGTTAGCCATTTGACTCACTAATATGCATCTTAAACATGTAATAAAGCTTGTGCAACGTATAAATCACCAAATAAAAGCATTATTTATACTGAAATGCATGATGCATACCAGAATTCACCTAAAAACCCACAAAACTGTTCTAACCCTGTAATGCAACTGTACACATGCAGTTGAGATGCAACTGTGCCAAACACAACCTTTGTTTCACTGACCTAACATGGCTACACCATGATCATGCACATTAATCCACTGCTAACCTTATACAAACAATATATACCACAACATCATTATGTTTCAGTTAATAACAGAATCCACTTATGCTAAACCTCCATTTATACAAATGTCCAATCTCATGCACACACTGATGCACTAACCTAACTAATGAAAATCAAAGTTATTCTTAACAGGAATGCATTAGGTATCCACACAGCACATGTACACTTCCAACACTCCTTAAACCTTAGAGAATGCACATAGCAGTTCACAAATCCATATGAATGCATCACTGATAATCTACTAATGCCATATCTATATGTGTATCATAACAGAAAATATGCACATGGACCCTATATGCTTTGTACAATCAATATGCCACAAATACTCCTACTGAATATAACAGAAATTTACATGATATAATCATTTAGTTATGCATAAACTTCTAAAGTGCACATCTGATATACACTACTCTAATTTAACATGGTTGATACAGATCAAAGTTGTCAACCTAACCACTGTCTTAGCAGCCACTTAATGCATATTTATACAATGCTCACTTTAGTCTAAAATATTCCTTGTATAATGCAACTAACTGTTCACAACTGATATGCCTCTGTTGTAGTCCCATGCAATATATATATCAGAAATGATGCATACAGTTTCAAATTTTGAGGCCCTTATACATATGAAGTGCTAGCAAGTATAGTATAGCTATTACCAACTTAATTACTATGCATAACACTGATGCCATATAAGGATATAGTACAAGCACTATTTCTGATGCAAAATACTTCAATATTCTTTATGATCAACACCCTAAACATGCTTAAGTCTCACTTAATGGTCCCTAACAGACTGTTAACATCAAACTAAACTCCTATTCATCCTCAACATCGACAATTAACCTAATAGTTAGTTCAATTCATCAAAATTAGGGTTCACAGTAGGGATATACCTTGCTCGTGAGCCTTCACAAATCTTCTCGAGCACTCAAGGATAATCAAAACCAAAATCAAAGTCAAGCAAATCAAGAACAGAGATAATTCCATACACCGTTCAAACCGAACAGTAACCAAATTAGTAAGAGTCGATAGACTCAATCAAGAATTGACTTGAAATCGAAATAGGGACAGAAAAATTACTACCTCTCTGAGCTTCAATTCTCCTCTCCTTTTTTCTTACTATTAACCCCAAACCAAAACCCTAAATCCCCAACTGAATACATAGGCTTACCTCGACAGCGAAGGACAGAAGAGACGAGAGAGGAGTGGAGTTCAAAAGAGTGAGTTAATTGAGTCACGCCAATGCGCCAAATAGGGGCTACAGCCAAACCATCTTGAATGAGGAGGAGAAGAGGGGTCTCCTCGTGCCAACACACAATGGATCGAGAGGTGCCAACCTCTGGTTGGGCCAGCCAGAGGCCGCCGCACTCTCAGCCTCTCACATCGCAACATAGAGGGGAGAGCATCAAGCTCTCGTGTCTCACAACATAAAGAAAGGAAGAGGCGAAAACATCGCCAGATCAGAAGGGGGAGACGAGGCAGAAGGAGGAAGAGACCTCGTCTGTCTCGTTCTCTCTCTTTTTTTTATTCGTTAATTTTCTCATGGATCTTCTGTGGTCGAACCATGCAGTCAATTTTGTGGCTTAATCAAAGTTCTAATTTTGTAAATTAGCTATTTCACTAAATTAATTTAATTCAGTCAGGACAGAAGTCAGATAATCGTGGCAATTATACAGATATTTTCTCATTATTTTTATAGAACAATGCTATGTTCTCATAACAGAAATCCCAACAAATTTTTTTGTTATAAATTAATTTTATTTAATTTTTTTATCATATAATTCATGATTAATACTAATCATGATTATTCATATATTAATAGGACTTGGTAACTAATCAATGGTCAAAAATATCACAGTGTGCAAACTCAATAAAGCATTATATGGACTCAAACAAGCACCAAGGGCATGATTTCAGAAACTCAAAAGCTTTCTTATCTCTCAACAATTCAAACCATCTCAAGCTGATCACTCACTGTTCATCTACATGATCAATGATGTCACTATCTACATTCTAGACTATGTAGATGACATAATTGTTATAGGAAGCAACAAGACAGCTATACAGGCACTTATTCAAACACAACATTGTAACTTCTCCATCAAAGACTTAGGTCAACTATCATACTTTTTGGGGATTAAGGTATCTTACTCAGCTACAGGTTTACACCTATCCCAAACAAGGTACTTTCAAACTATTCTGGAGAAGGAACAAATGGTAGGTGTCAAACCATGTTAGACTCCCTTACAAGCAGGTGTACAACCGTCCAAATTTGATGGTCAACCCTTGTCAGACCCACTATTGTACAGGACTATTGTAGGCATGCTACAATATGTTACAATCAGAAAGCCTGATTTAACCTTTGCTGTTAACAAATTGTCACAATTCTTTGCTCAACCAAATGACAGTCACTGGAAAGCTATTAAGAGAATACTGAGATATTTGAAAGGTACCATCAATATGGGCCTACAATTCACACCATCATCACAATTGGATTTGCAAATATTTTGTGATGCTGATTGGGCTAGATGTCTAGATGATAGGTGCTCAACAACAGGCTTTGTAGTATTCCTAGGCAACAACAATGTTTCCTGGTCACCAAAGAAGCAAAGCACTGTATCAAGATCATCAATTGAGGCTGAGTATAGAGCAATGACAGTTGCAACTGCATAAGTCATGTGGCTCAACTCTTTACTCTCTGAATTAGGTCATAAAACATCTTGATTACCATTAATTTGGTGTGACAATCTCGGTGCTACATTTTTTGTTGCTAATCTCATCTTTCATGCCAGAACCAAACATATAGAACTTGACTATCATTTTGTCAGGGAGCAATTGGCAAGTAAGCATCTCACAGTATATTTTATCTGTTCAGCAGATCAGGTGGCAGATGTAATCACAAAGAGCTTGACAAAACAAAGATTTAGTTTACTCAGGGACAAGCTAAGCTGATTAGGACAAAATTTTCGTTTAACTTACATTTTCCATTAACAGATTAGAAAAACGTACAAACAGTTCGAGGGATCTACATATATCAGGATATGAAGATGAATGCCCCTCCCTCGTTAACTAAGCCGCACGCAAAGAATATAAATGAATGGTTAAAAAAACATATATTTTTTTAAGATAAATTCTAATTTATTTTTAAATTAAATGTCTACGAAAGCTTTTCAAGTCAGATTTCGAAGCTGCGATCTTTCACTTAAGATGAAAAAAAAAACAAAAAAATTAAATATCTAATAAATCTAATTATTAACTGAATTTGTTTCTCGATAAAACACAAGTACAACAAAGGAGCACCGATTATGCCTGAAATACGGGTACGTCCAATAGTGATGTCCTTTTTATATTAATTGAACTCTTCTCACAAACTAAGTTTAACAAATACAAAGAAACCATTTAATGTTCTCCATGATATTTTGGTTATTTGGATTTTAAAATATAATAATTATGAAAGTAAAATTGAGCACATAAATTAGAGAGATATAGAAATGTTCAAGAGTGATGTTCATCTTAGTATGTTTGGATTAGAGGTAATCGAGGGAAAAACAGAGAGGGGAAGGAAAATCGCTAATTTTATTTTGTTTGGATTTTTATTTTTCGGAAGAAAAATTTAGAAAATTTATTACTATCATCTGGATTTTTGTCCACTCTTGTCATCGCTTGAACAAAGTGAATAAATAAAATAGACAAAACAAACATATAAATGATCAAAATGAACACATACAAACAAATAAGTTCAATAAAAATAAGTTAAATATGTATATAAAAATCAGAAAAAAGATGGCAAAATTTTTTTTCCTCAGTGTTCACTTTAATCATTTATATGTTTTCCTTGTCTATTTTATGTGTTCATTTTGTTGAAGCGATAACCAAGGTTGACAAAATTGTAGAGAATTATCATTTTTCGAATATTTATAGTTGAGAAAATTATCATAATTTCTTATAAAAAATTTAAAATCGTAGTGTAAACAACAAAAGTAAAATCTCATCGAAGGACAACAATACCCCATATCTAGCGTGCGATCTTCCTCGGCTGCTTTTTGGATACTTGCACTTAGGGTGTCAAACGTGCGAAACGGAAGCGGAACTGGTATGTTACGTTTCTGCTAACGCAAATAAATTGCATTCCGTTTTCGTTCTGTTTCGTAAAACGGAATAGTTTTTCGTTTTATTAGTTGTTTTGTTCAGCATTCTCTATTGATTTCATTTAATTTTTCATTGATTTCAGTCAATTTTTCGGTAAACGGAACACTAACATGTACTAGCGTCCGTTCCGTTTTAAAAAACGAAACTGAAAATTCTTCCGTTAGCTATTTCGTCTGAACGAAACAGAACGAAAACGTGCGAAAATGAACACTTTTGACAGTCCTACATGCTCTACTCTGGCTTTTTGACTTTTTGCTATCGTTCTTGACTTAGTCTCCGTTGTTTTGCTCTGAGGTTCCCTCTCCACTCGTTTTTCTTTTTTGTTTTCTTTATTCCGTTGGCTGCTTTTTAATTATGTACCGGCGAATAAAAAACTTTGATTTCTAACACTGAGTATCTAAGAGGTGCTATGGGACCAACAATATACCCTGTACCAATATAGTACTATTTTGTATAATCTGCACAAGAACAAGAATTTTTTTGTCATCCCCTTAAATTCGAAATCATAAAAAAAATCCAAGAACGAGGTATGGTTCTATTTTATTTTGTTTCTAATTGATTTGTTTCAAATATGTTTGAAAGACATGTTTATATGCTTCTCTTGGATATGGGACCCACAATATACCCTCTACCAAGTATATAAAACAAAATTACAAATATTTAAATATTATACAAGCTGAAAGAAACAAGCCGAAGAAGTCAAGAGTATAATAGTCAATTGTATTTAATTTGATCTATTTTACCTTCATTAAGTTGGATCATCCAAACAGAATAAAAAATTAAAGAAAACTCTTTTTCTTTCTCTTTCATTAGTTATCCAAATATGTAGAAGTAAAATATTTACAATTCCATTTCATTCTATTCTCTTCTTTCCAAAATTTCTCTCTCTTCTTTTTTCTTTTTTTGAGCAAAAAACGGGGGTCAAGCCCCAGCCTTTTATTGATAATAATAAAATATTTACAAACTGATTAAGTAAAAGGAAAAGTGAAAACGGTACCAGTAACAAGATGTTACAGGCGCCCTTGAAAGAAAAAAAAATGCAGATCAGCCAATCAAGGTACTATTCTCAACAGAAATTGTCATTCATAGAAGATCTCACTTGCGAGGTCCAAGAAAGTTTTGTGAGTCCCTTTAAAAATCCTATTGCAGCGTTCTCTCCAGAAAATGAAGAAGACCAGTAAGAAAAACTGTTTTGCCCTTTTCGAAAGATGTGAAGAAGTGAGTGCAGAGATGTCAACGGTAAAGGAAGAGATGATCTCACTAGAGAGAGGTTGCATTGACATGAGAATGTCCGAGAATGTTTTGAAAGTAGTACATTCACCAAACAAATGAGCAACAGATTCTTCAGCTTGCTTGCACATGGTACACCAGTTGACAATGGTGAGACCCTTACGTTTGAGTAGTGTTTACCATAAACCCGGCGGGTCAGACCCGACCCGGACCGTGCCAAAAACCGTGATGGACCGAGAGGGTGGTCCAGATCGGGTTTATCACGGATTTGGGTCGATATTTTAGTACATACCCGTCCTGTTCTTACCCGTGGACCGGTCTGGACCGAACCTTAAACCCGTGAAAACCTGTCTAAACCTAACAATTTCAGAAAAAAAAAACCAACCCGCGACCCGCATCGACCCATTTAAACCTAAACCCGTCCCTATTCTCTGGTTTCTTCGCCCAATCCACAGTCGACACGCGTCTTTTTTTTGCGCTGAAAAGCTGACTGCAGTCAGTACTCAGTCACGCGGAGAGAGTTTTTTTTTTTGAATGGTCACCATGCGGAGAGAGACTAAGAGACAGAGTTAATGAATCAACGGTTATTTTTTTTTGCCCAGCTCCAATGGAGCTTCGACACGTGTCCAAAAAAATGTAACGTCCAAAACGGGTCAATTATTTAAAAAATTACATATCAAATTTTTAGAATAAAATAAATTTAAAATAGACTACAAAATTATTTTATTATTAATTTTATTAGACATAATATATTTTAACTACTTTTATAACTTATATTTTACAATCTTTTGTCATGCAATTATGCAAACTATTGACAATAAAAAAATTAAAAAATTACAAATCAAATTTAAAATAAAAAAATAAAATTGACTACAATATTATACTTAATTATTTGATCTATAAATCTAATATATTTTAACAAATTTATATTTTATTTTACAAATTTTTGAGATGAAAACAATAAAAGAGGAAAGAATAAAAAAATCTGGAAAAAACCGCTGGACCAGCCCGGCCCGTCTTTACCCGTCCGGTTTACCTAGGGTCGGGTCTATCAAGGATTTGGGTCAAGGTTTGAGAGATGGACCGTGCTAACCCGTCCCGTTTTAACCTGTGAACCCGTGGCCCGTGATAACCCGTGGACCGTGGGGGTTTGGACCGAACCGGACCGGACCGTTTGGTAAACCCTACGTTTGAGGTTGTTAAGGTGGGGATTCTGTTCAAAAGAGCCTGCCAAGAAAAAATTTTCATTCTAGGAGGTGCTTTGATTTCCCAAATTGGAAAGATTGAGGAACGGTGCTTAGGAAAATCTTTGAGGAAGGTGTAAATAGATTTTGTCGAGAAAGATTTTGAGTCTGAGAGTAATCTCCACTGTGGTTCATCATCATCTTGCAGGTGTAAATTGTTAAGAGAGGAAGAAACCAAAGATGTAACAAAATCCAGCTGTGAAACGGCTATGTTTGAGGTGCACAAAACAGGTTGAAAAAGATGGTTGGGTGTGTGTATGTTTTCAAGGAAGAGCTTGACTGTGATATTCTGATCCTTGGCAAAGGAAAAAAGTTCCCCTCCTATGAACCAAACACAATTACTTCCATCTAAGTCATAGACATTAAAGTCTATTAGACTTGGGGTAAAATACACTTTTTTTAACATATATGTTCATGGTTAGAATTTGGGAAACAAAATCGATCAAAGTGGCATCTAAACTGATAGAGGCCGGGGCCTCTTTTATACATTTTAGTTATTTGAATTTTGAAATAAAAACAAATGAACATAGAGAAGTTGAAATTTTTTTCCTTTTTTCTTTTTTTTTTTTTTTGAGAAACCAGCAGATAGTACTACCTGGGTACAAGTACAAAAAAAGAAACTAAAACAGCTAGACAAACTAAAAAAAAAGGAAGCAAGCTAAAAACAAGAAAATTAGCAGCATTTCATAAAATCCTTATTCCGTTTGGATTGATTAGGAATAACATTTTCCTAGACGAAAATTTAGTTCGAAGCATTCAACTCTTTTCAAAATTACACGCTTTTCAATATTTTCTTCCTAAAATTCTTATTCCTTTCTTATTCACTAGGTGGGAAAACGCGGCTTCGCCGCGTCTTAGTGAATTTTTTGTATTTCAATTTTAAGAACCACTAATAATTTATCATTAAGTCTAAATTGTGTGCGATAGGTATATAAGTGCAAAGGAAAAATGTTATAATTTTTCTTTTCACATGAGCTGTTAAAAATTAATTACATATAAGCATCATACATGAGCTACTTTAGCATCCATATAGATTGAATTTTAAAAAAATATATAAGCAATTGAATAGACCCAAATAGAGCATGATAGCATCCATATCATCTCTTTATCAAATTGAACTTCGCTCGATATGAAAATTTCCCAAGTTTTAACAACAGATAATCATGAGTTAAGATGAAATAAAGAAATAAAGCACAATTTGATCTTACATTATATCGCAAATCAATTTTCACTAATCACTATACAAAAGCACAACGCGAGATGGAGCTGCTTCAAAATGTAATTTATTTACCTTTACAATCGTATACACTTATGACAAACACGTTGTTAATATTTCAAGTAACTCAAACCAACATATGCACCTTTCAAGATACCCTGTAGAGAAGACCTTTCGGTCCCTTTATAAGTGGCAGTGGTGCTGTCTCCATTTGGAGCATTGACACCAGCTATGAAGTCATAAGGAGTAAGAGGAGCTCATTTGATGGCTCTGCACAGGTGACTTGCCAAAGACCAGCACACAATCACTGTCGTATTCAGAAGCATAAAACTGAAATTCAACAATAATGCGCTAGTTTATATCACTAATATAAGTTGGAGAAAGTTTAATATGCACTATAGTGCATAGGGCATTCCGTGCACTGCGAGTTTTTTCGAGGGTATTTTTGTAAATTGAAAAATCTAATTTAACCAATCTAATCTACATATTAAAATCTCATAGCAAACCAAATTTTACAATTTTTTAGATTTTATTACTATTTTTTATTTTTTAAAATATGCCATTTTTGGAATATTGTAAATAGTACAACATTCCAAAAATGACATGTTTTAAAAATTTTCGAAAAAAATAGTAATAAAATCTCAAAAATTGTAAATTTTTGTTTTCTATGAAATTTCAATATGTAGATTAGATTGGTTAAATTAGATTTGTCAATTTACGAAAATATTCCGGAAAAAAATCGTGGTGCACAGAATGTCCTATGCACTATGGTGCATATTAAACTTTCTCTATAAGTTGTGCCAATGAAATTTATGTTTGACTTGTGACTTTGATTTCTTTATTCATTGAGAAATTGTTATGATCATACTGCATTAATTAGTAAAACCATCAGATTGACTATATATTCTACAGTTTGTACAATCATTTGATATTAATAGATTGACATAAAGCCAACATCTATATTCAAATGGCATCAAATGTGATGTATTAAGCCCATATAGGTACATGAATTTCTACAATTTGGTGGTGAACTCCTTGACAATTTCATCTAATCTGTGCACAACCGACAACAAATAGCTTTTAGATTAGCATAAACTCATATGAATTCAGGAGCAAAATTAATATTTAGGTTTCAAGCTACATGTTCTCAATAAAAATAATATATCTGGATCATTATAAAACAATAATTGGTGTTTATTAAATTTTATTTGCAATAAAATCTGACTTGAAGTGTGGTGGATTTTGTTTTGCCTGAAAGATATCTAATGCCAATTCTAACTATACACATGCATCTGGGCTAATCTAAATTGTCAATATAAATAAAAGGAAGCCACCGAGTAGGTCTACGAAGGATATCAGTTATTGTGTAAAACAAAACTTTTTTCAATAAATTCTGAAACTGAATAAAAAACCAGAATGTACACCTGCAAGAATCATTATTCATAATTTTTTAATAGAGTTAATAATAATCTTAGATTAATTTGATTAAGTTAACAAAAGCTAATACAGTTATGGTCCACCAGCAAAGATACAACAACAATGCATATCATTTAAAGGAAGTTAATAGCAAAATATAGCTCTAATTAAAAAAATAAGATTAGTCACGTTATGCATTTATCCAGTGTTCTTAATAGAAAATTAGTGTTATCAACATCAGAAAATGAAATCACCAACCAAAATCAGAAACTATTAGTAAAAACATGTATTAATGACCAATTCTTATTACCAGCATCAAATTTACAGAAAAAAGTCAAATATGCAATTATGACAATTAACTATATTTTGCATTATTTGGTAAAACTAAAAGAAAATTAGCAACAAAAGGAATTAGTTGAAAGCATCCAGATGAATATAGTACTTATATAAACAACTAAAAATATTAACATAGGGTAAAACATAGTTTGATATTGCTACTCTCTCTCGATATATTTTTTGTTACTATTTTTTTTTTTGACATATTTGTGCAAATTTAAACAATATAAAGAACTTTATAATCGCAGAATTTGGATGCATTGACAATGTTATTCAGAAGCCAAAGCCAAGTATTAACATCTGAATTTCAGTCTCCAACTTATTTCCAAAAATACCCTCCATCTATGGCATAAGATAAATAGCAAAATATAAAACAAAATTGAGCTTTGAAAGGCTAATCAGTGTTTGAAGCTATGGAGGTATAATATTATGGTTTCTTATTGCAATTTCTTAACCCAATTCAAGATCAAGAGGTTGCAGCATTTTGTTTTTGCATCAATTATCTCACTCAAAAAGTAATAAACTCAAAATACTTCAGTAAAGCAAATAACATTAGATGATTAATCCAGCAAATCAAAAAATAGAAAAGGGTGGTAAAATGTAATACCTAAAACAGATGTCCTTAATCTAAAGAAAAGAAACTTGGGAAGCTTTCTTGTTGCGCTCGTAGTCATGACTGAAAGTGAGACATTAGTTTCTGTTGGGGAGGGGGCAGTCCACGGAGGAGGTAGAAGGGGCTAGGTGTGAGACGGGGAGTATTGATCTATTTATGGCCATGTTGTTCAATTTCTGAGATTGCTAATTATACCTTCACTTCTTCAAATTTTAATCATCTATAGACTATAGACTAAATTAATAATATGCAGCTAGAACCATATAACAATAAATGTATAAATTTAAAAAATGTCATATACAACAATAGCTATGTCAATAACTTGTATAAAAAGTAAAATAACCTGGAAAAAGCCAAAAGAATTACTTGAATTTTTCGAGACAATTTTTTTTTTGCGTACACTGCTTGCATGAATGCCCATCAGACCATCTCATTTTTGCTTCCTCGCAAAAAGCTCAATAAACAGTTTGCACACAAACTGTGTTCCTACGATGAAGTAAAATTTGATAAATATCAAAAAAATTTATAGGTATTATTTTTTCTATTGATGAAGCATGAAAAATTAGCAAACTGTGATTAGCAATTGTTGCTATCAACCAAATAAATTTGAAAATTGTCATAATTGTTTTAAAAGATCTATCAGAATCAAACAAATTTGAGAGATTAAGCAACAAAAATATCATCAAAAATTTCAAAGTGTTTAAATTAAGAAATTTAAGATTAGTTTGATGTATTAATCTAACATTTTTGAGAATTAACTGCTGATTTTTGTATCCCTAAAAGGGACTGTAGAAGGGAAAAACTTGAATGCTGGCTCTAAAATTAAAGCACAAAGAACTTGAAATCACACAAATCATTGGGAAAAAATGGACTGTTGAAAGAAAAACTTCATAAACCTGGAATTTTTGCGACTTGCCATGGATCGTGAGAAGGGATCCGTCTCAACTCGTTGTCTGTTAGGAGGCGAAAAAGAGAGACTTAGGAGACGGTGGAGAGAGGTGAATCTGCCTCGCATCAGTCCATCTGGAGGCGATGGAGAGAGGTTTAGGAGGCCATGAAGAGATGCTTTTCTGTTGGAGGTGAGGGGAATTTGACGGAGGAGGTAGGAGATGAACAAAGAACCGTAGAGGAGGAGACAGCAAAATAAGGAGTGTCTCTTCTATACGGGATTGAAGAGTAAATCAGCAAAATAAAGAGAGAGAGAGAATCGAAAATGATAAAAATTTGTAAACTAACCACCGTTGGTCTCGTCTCTGTCTTCTCGGGGGCTCCGAAGGCTTGAACGGAGGCAATGACTATCTAGGATTTTAGGGTTTAGGGGAAATCTTCTCGTGTCCCACTCTAGAAGAGAGAGAAGGAGAAGCTTTGGCGAAGAGAAGAGAATAAGAAACGGAGATCAAAATGAACGGTTAGATTGCCGTGTCGCATACCGAAAAAAAAACGGTTCAGGACACCCACGGGATTTAATTAATACTTTAGATTAGATATACCATCCAAACGGCTAGCCTCGGCCACAATCCAATCTTGTTTCGCCCAAAGCATCCTGCCTTCACCTTTAAAAAATACTAGAGCACCTAAACTTTAGCCATATTACTGTAGATGCACTACATCAGATTTACTTAGGACGGTAAATAAAATCAAATAACTACAGTTTTTTGGGACTATCCATCTGGAACGTAAAACCCCAATCCAGAAAGTTCGCAATGGGATTGTTAGGTTTATCGGAGTTTATCTTGTAACGATCATTTAATTTTTTGGGACCAAAGAATATCATCTGGACTTTCAAAATTTATTTTGTAAGTTCTTAAACCTTATAATTACATAAAAAGTATTATTATTAGTCTTTAATGATCAGTACAAATTAGCTATTAAACAAGAGAAGAAAGTAGAGATATAGAAGTGATTGTTAATTGAAAATATAAATGGTTATAGAAGTTCAAGCAAAATATAAATGGGTTCCAATCACTCCAATTATATACGTGATTATTGCTCACTTTCATTGTGCATGCTAATTTCAAAATAAATGGCATATAAATGAGATATAAAAACTCTTAGAGTGACCTTAATATGAGATTACATATGATAAGCATAAAGGATAAACTCTTAGAGTGTCACCAAATTATTGCAGCGCACATTACTCGATGGGGTCCGTCGGACAGAAACCGGTCTCACTCTCACCAAATTACTGCAGCCATTAATTACTCTCCACTTGAATTATTTATTGGTATCGGTCCAATGGTCTCGCTCATTAAATTCTATATATCTCGCGTACAGGAAGGTCTGAAGGGGAATTGGGCAACATTGAGATTTGTCAAGGCTACAGCGTAACGGTAAGTGCTGATTTTGGTAATATTCCTACTGCCCTATATCTCACGTACATAATACATTGGATGAATTAGTTATATTTTTATATTTTTCTTATTTTTTCATTTTTTTTCTTTTTTTCTGATTTTTAAATACATTAAAAGTGTCCGAGTTTCCGATCGATCCGAATTTCCCTCCTTTGACCAACAGTTCGGTCCGAGTTCTAGTTTCAGAACCATGACGAGGAGGGTGGAAATATTAGAGTCGAGCATGGTTGTTCCAGCTGAGGACACACTGAGAGAAATGCTCTCGTTGTCGAACATCGACTTACTTAAAGGCATCAAACGCAGCAACACAATATATCTGTACAAGAACAATGAAGGTGCAAAAGACTTCTTCTCTGCAGAGGTCCTCAAGTCTGCCTTGGCCAAAACACTGGTGCTGTTCTATCCTCTTGCTGGCCGTCACGTGGTCGGCGATGGCGGATCTAACCAGATCGACTGTAATGCTGAGGGAGTACTATTTAAGGTCGCCCGGTCGGAGCTCACAGCAGATAGCATCCAATTTGAGCCTATGTCAGAAGAGATAATAGAGCTTTTTATTCCTAAAAAGCCACACTCCTCGTCCCTCCTAATAATGCTACAGGTAATTACAGTCATATAAATAGGCCTTAATTTCATACAGTCATAAAGAGACTAATGTTTACTTTGAGCAAGGCTAGAAGCCTAGCTAGAACAAATTAACACAATCATGACCAAAAATGAAAATAATTGAATCACGATAAGTATAGAATTAATACAACAGACCGTCATCAAAATAACTGATATATATTGCCTCACAAAATAGTCTTGAAATTCAGAACGTGATTATATATATATAATATGTCTATACAAATATACAACTTTCTACTTTTAATATTTTTCCCCTTAAAAATCAGAGTTATATTTTGAAACCAAAGCACAACACACGTCATATATAGAAGGAAACACTTAGAACTTGTACCCCCATCATATAATAACATAGAAGGTCCTACCCTGATTCTGGGAATGAAACGTCTCGATCCTAAGTAAGTTGTGAGTTGACCGCAATATTGTAACAAACACAAAGTTCTGGATTGAATCGTGCATATATATATATGATTCCAGGAAATACAGATTTCACTTGTAAGTAACAAAGAGATACGCATAAGTACAAAGTACTGTCCATCTTGAAGATTTTGCACCTGAAACGAAGACAAGTGCCTTGTTTAATATTCCAGTTCCAGTACATTTTAGAACTTGTTTATATTTAGACAAACACGGCAAAGGTCAATTTAACCTTAATTAAAGAAAACTTTCATCCACAGATCATTTCAGACACAAAATTAACCTGATTTTATATTGGGGGTCTAAACTCTAAAAATCGCCAACGGGATTTTTCTGTTACGTACTGAGAGAGACGGGATTTTCTATTTCTTGGTTGTACATTTGTAAACATTCTTATTTTTTCCTTAATTATAATTTGCCGTTGGCATTTTGCCAACGGCCCTCAAAAAAAAAAAAACTGTGAAAATCGCATAGAAAATATTCAAAGTAATACTCCATATCTAAAAATTTTAAATTAACAGTTCATGATCCATTTAATCTCTGATTTTATGTGCAGAAGTGAGATACTTAATTGATCTAAAAATCGGGCTTCTAATAGACGGATCCGGTCCATGTCCAATTCTGTCCAATGAAAATAACTATATGGACGTTATATGCATCGAACAATCACATATATGTTTCACAATCAGATCGTATTCGTATATATGCATCGAACAATCACAATCTTTCAAATTGAATTTATTTGTACTTAAGTCCGTATTTATTCACCATTCGTCCATAATTGTTCATAATCCGTTCATATGAGTTTACACAATTGGACTTGGAGTGGACTTCAACCCAGAACAAAAATGGTCTGTTCATGGACTGTCCTGTCCATTAGCTAGCAGCTCGATCTGTCTAACAACGGTGTTATTGTTGTGCAAGTGCAGGTAACACATCTCAAGTGTGGTAGCGTTGTGCTAGGCACTTCAACTAACCACATCTTTATAGATGGTCGAGGTGCTGCGCTTATGTTCCGAACTTGGAGTCAGATTGCACGAGGCGACCTAAAAAGCGTTGTTCAACCATCCTTTGATAATGGGCCTCTTTGTGCTCGGTCCCCGCCCAAAGTCAGTTTTGAATTTCCTGTGTACAATCCTGATGATCCTGATCCTTCAGAAAAAGAAGATAACACAAAATCTTGTGTTTGTGTTTTAAGGTTGTTCAAACTGTCGGCAGAACAAATTAGGAAGCTCAAAATGCGATGCAGCAATATTAGCCGCGTTTCAACCTTCTGTGCAGTTTCAGCACTTGTGTGGAAGTGCTACTGCAGTGCCAGTGCGCAAGAACTTGCTCTTGCTCCTGACAGGAAGTCAAGTCTCTATTTTCCTGCTGACATAAGGAACCGCATACATCCCCCAATCCCAGATTATTGTGCTAATGGGGCGATTCGGATGGTGGCGACATCTCAAGTCTTCGAGATCACAACCAGCCCAATTGGTAACGTGGCTCGCACTGTCAAGGCTGAAATTGATAGAGTCACGGATGAGTACATTAGATCTTTTATTGATTATGTGAAGGTAATGTCGGACCAGAAAATGCCTGTCAAGACCAAATATGTATCAGAATCTGATTTACGGATTCGAACCATTCTTGGGGTGCCACTTTGTGATGTAGATTTCGGATGGGGTCCCCCACAACTTTTTTCATGGGAAAAACCTACAGAAAATAGAGTTGCCTACATAATGAATCAACTGGGAAACGATAATGGTGGCATTAAACTCACACTGGCGCTCCATCCTTCCACCATGAAACTGTTTGAGAAGCTGTTTTATGAGGAGTTGGAGTTGTCATTTACCGATGACCAAATTAAATAAATAATCATCAATTATATTTATTTATAGCCTTATAGGAGGAGTATCCCCTTCCCCTCTTCCTTCCCGTGGAATAATCAAATAATAATGTTTTGCATTCATTTATAGCAGTCACTGTGGCACTGGCCACTGGGTGTGTTTCGTTATCCTTCTACTTATGTTTCAAGCTCAAAATTATGGATACATTTAGTGTTCTAAATATGTACCGTGCCGTGTCAAATACGCCGTGTCTGGATCATTTGTCGTACCGTGCCATGTTGTGTCTAAATATTTCACGTGCCGTATCGTGCCGTGTCTAAATTTTAAAGGATGGACACGACACGCCTAAGGACACAGCATGCCTCGTGTCCTTGATTGGTCTGTTAGATACTAACAATACAACAGATAATTAATGATTATAACATTTTTATTGTAATAGATTTGCATGCATTAAGCTTCACAAATTTATCATTTATTACTTACTTTTTAATAAATTTTATATTCATATATGGAGCGAAAACTCGATTTTCCCACCTAGGTTTTTTGTATATATTCTATACAAATCCATCCATATTTGTTATCAAAATGTTAGAATTCGTGTGAACTATTGCTTTTCGTCTGATTATAAGATAGGGACTGCTTCATTATAGGATAGGTTTTCTTGTTACATGAAAGAAACATTAAATGTAACTTTGTTCATTTTAAATCGCTTTGATAATTAAAATGAAAAATACCAATATCAACAAAGAAGAAAGTAGTAATTCCTGTTTTTGAATAAAAGAAGGGGTCAGGCCCCAAACTTTTTCATTGATAAAAAAGAAGTTACAAAGTATAGTGAGAGGCTATGAGGTTTAAAAAAAATGAACATAAAAAACAAAAAAGCTCAACCAAACTAGCTAAAAAAAATATAGCAAAAGAGAGTTCAGGTTACAGAGGTGAAAAGAGAAAAGAAAAGACAAAAAAAAAAAAACAAAGCTAGGAGAAAATAACTACTCATCACCTTCAAAAATGATAAAGTCTCCGATCATCCCAAACCAGTGAAAAAACCAAGTAAGAGAGAGTAGCAAGATTTTTGAAAATCTTGGAGCAACGTTCTTTCCAAGCCCAGAAGCTGATTAAGGCATATAAATCAGCAACTTTGAGTGGAAAGCTCTTGTTAGTTAGTAAATCAAGCAAGGATGGCAGTGATTGACATTGCATTCCATATTGGTTGAGAACCAGTAACAAAGCCGAGGTGAAGAAAGAGCAAGTGGTAAAGAGGTGAGAAGAGAATTCACATGCAACTTGGCATAGCAAACACCGATTTACCAGTATCATCTCTCTTTTTTGAAGATTGTCGATCGTTGGCAGCTTATCTTACAGCATTAACTAAGTAAAGGTAATGACTCTCACTACTAGAATGTGGCTTATCTGCAACGCGAAAAGGCGTCTGTATTCCGACACGAAAGGACCTTTACGCCCACTTAACGACGCTATCTAAGGGACCCCGATAATCTAGCCCCTAATACTAAACATCTGGGTCGGGCAGTCGCTAATTAATTAACTACGTCCTTAATTCTGGGTCGCTACAACGACGCAAGCGTTCTCGTTCGATGGCTGATTCGGTGGTTAAGTGCGTCGCTACTTAGAGTTTACCTTGTCGTTAGACCGACGCCTTCACTCAACGACCCAGATAATATATTGTCAAAGTTTAGTGGGTCCCACATTCGATTACAGTCGGTATGGTGACGTTGTTAATTACCGACCCTGATAATATATCGCGAGGCCCACCGTCAGGATTTAGTGGGGACCATAGTATATTCTTGTATGTGCACGTTGCTATTAATTTGAATCCAGGGCGTCGTTATAGCGACGCAATTGTTAATATCCGTATCAATTTCATTTATACAGTCATTCAATTCTTCCCGTACTAATTAGGTACCATCACTATTTAATTCATATTATTTTATTCCAATCACAGATATTTACAATTCACAAGCATACATATATTCACATTGTATAAAAAAAAAAGATCACACAATCGAACACAAAATCTAATTGAATTCATAAATTTCATTTCATTAAAAAGAAAATCAACATCTAATACAATAACCAACAAATATTCTGAAATCAAAGTTTTATGCATAAGAGCATGGCAATCTAACTATGCCGCGATGAAATCTTTCTACCTTAAATTCTAAAACCCATCCATATACTCATGATTAACTTGCTCGTGCAGTAACTGTGAATCCTCCAAGAGAAGCTTGCTAGTGCAAAGGACTTGTCGATGCTGCAACGGGCCCTATTGAACTGCTGTTGTCGACATGTGGTGGTGTAAAACTTCTATGTTGCTGAAAAATGAACAAAACATGAAACCAAGCAAGTCCATCAATAAAGTTAAACAAAACTATAAAAAAATTGACCAAACCAGATGGTCAGTGGACACAAGGTTCTGACTAGGTGATGCTGTGTATCCTTAGAGATCCATATCTCAGTGACACAAGAAGAAGGAACCTATGATAGCTACAATTCTAATATTAGAAGTTTTGCAATATTATAATTGTTATCTAGTACTGGATAACGATTCTAATAGTGTACCTACATTAGCTACAATAGTGTACTGGATAACAATTCTAATCTAACACTTTTTTTTTGCATTTTGAGTTTACCTACGATAGCTACAATTGTGTACTGGATAACAATTCTAATATTGACATTAACAAGAAGAAGGAACCTACGATAGCTAAAATTAGGTATAACAACTTTACCTTGCCAAAAGTTATCATTTGATAGTGAAGCTCATACCTGTGAATATAATTATTGTTAGGGCATATATCAACAAAGTTTAACAGTATCCTTGCAACAGACAACATATTGAAACACCAAAAATCATAAACTTGTATCCATGAACCCTCAACCTTTCCCAATCACACTGGTTTTGCAGAAAGTTAGTTTAAGCATTTTTTTCAAGGAATAGGAAATGACAGGAAAAGTGATCTGAAGCAGTGTTAAATAAAGAAAGTTGATGACCTTCAAGGTCTTGTAAATGTACACAGGAAATTATTCCACAAATTTGAGCAGGATATAAAGCTTACAATATTTTTTGGTCTAGCTTGCAAAGGCGAGGCCAAAGATATTTCTGAATTGATTCCATCACAGGATACCTTCATATGCAAAATATTGAGAAACAACAAAATTACATTGTTTGTAACTTGTACAGAGTTCTCTTTCAGATATAATTAATTAAGAAAAAGCTCTTACAGCTCGAGAAGATGCATCTGCAGTGACTCAGGGAGAGGTTTGAGTGGCACCCACCCGAGTCTCACAGCTATTCGACCAACATTTGTATCAACCTAGTCAAATTTAGATAATAAGAATCATATTCAGGTTTTATTCACAAAAGAAAAATTGCATCCACCTTTTCCACTAAGCTTCACTCAACAGCCCATAAACCCTAATTTGCACAGATGAGCACTAAAAGTGCCACGAAAAAACTGAAGAAAAGTTAGTATTATGTTGAACTTACTGGGAAAGCCACCTGATGAAGCACTCCACACTCTTCAAACCTAATCCATATATGCTAAGCAAATATTCCCTAAAAACTAATAAATCCATTTCCACCAAAAAAATGTCAAATAAATCAAATTGTACCAAACTGTACAAATATTTACTTATTGTATGACGTGTTTAGAGTTTAGACAGGTTTCAATTACGAATTTTGATTAAACAAGGGTAACAGAATATTGTGACTAATATACTGTGAATTCTTAACATTGGACAAATTATTGGTTTGTGAATCTATCAGTAGCAATCGTACATGCAATTTAATATTCACACACACACATCAAGTTCAAATTCAAAGCCTGTCCTGAACAAGTTGGGTAAGGCTAGAAATTGCACCCCGCCCTAGTCATTTCCTTTTGTATATGGCCAGATTTTCATGTTGGCTTAATATATATAATTATCTATATATTAGATATAAAAGGACTTACTTAGCTTTGTCTCCAGGAGTTCCTCTCAACCACTTAAGATCTATGCTGCCATGGTCTTCCACTACCCGATTCAAAAATTTCTAAGAAAATAGAGAAATAAGCTAAAAAGTTAGGTTGATCAATCACCATTCTTAAATATTGAACAGTACAGTACCAAATTGTATATATTAGTGGTCCTACTTAAAAACAAAATAATTTCAGTACACTATTATCCAGTACACTATTGTAGCTATCGTAGGTACACTATTAGAATTGTTATCCAGTACACTATTGTAGCTATTGTACCAATATTAGAATTGCCAATATTAGAATTGTCATCCAGTATACTTTTGGCAAGGTAAACTCTTTATCAACACTACAAACTCACAATGCAAAAAAAAGTGTCAGATTTGTACAGGTTCCTAGCTTGTTGCTTAACTACACAAAATAAGACTTGGTTTTGTATACTTCTTCAAACTTTGCAAATGTTGGGGACCTACCACAAAGCCTATGCATTTTTTATTAAAATTATACTTAAGCATTATTCTCAGATATCTAATGATACCGGTTACTAATAAGAAGGTGAGGAGGAAGCAAAATTAAACAAAACTAGCTATTGCATCGCGCTCCGCGCGATGTAAATCAATTTGAAGTGAATATATTGTTTGGTTGAGTATATTCATTGTTTGTTAATAGTACATTCAACAATAATCTAAATTGATTTTGGTTGTTTGGCAAGCAGGTAAACTGAGAAATGGAAAATGTGGACTTGAAGACTTTACTATTACGTCAATTATGATAAATTGAGTTCGAACTATTTGCTACTTCGAAGGACACCACATACATGATCATTTTTATTTGATCATTTCTATTGTAACATGATGTTTCTTGCAATATAAAGTGATTTATTGAGTGCAAGTGACTTGGTACAATTAAAGGGTATAAATAATAATTATACAAAATGGATTTGTAAATTGGCTGTTTCAAAAAGGATACAGCAAAATAAATATCAAACAGATTACACAATAATGGACTGCAAAAAGTCAATAGGCAATACGAAGATAGATAAGCTTTTAAGCATACGTAACTGAATAAGCTAACTACGAAGAAGCAAGCCAACAACATTATAAATTTATTAAACCAAAAAAGGGCCTTAAAAAAGGAGAACAAAACTCAATTTAAGTCTAAATTGAAGATAAACAGTTGAAGACAATATGTAGTCAAGTATGATAAGGAGAACAAAACTCAATTTAATGAAAAAAGGGCCTTAAAAGCCATCTTATCACCTGGCCTCATCGCCAAAAAAAAGTAGGATACAATGGCAGCAAATGGAAAGTCTTATATTTAGTTGTATGAAATCTGTATTCAGATGCACCATGTAATGTTGTGATAAATGAAAAAATTAACACTGTCAATTAGATGCTTAAACTTACTTTTACCTAATTTTTTCTTGTAGGTTCCTAACATGCTACAGTCCATACGGCATCTTACCATCAATATCAAGTATAAATGTAAAATCCTACATTACTAAACGTTGGTCAAATAGATAAATATAAATAGATCAAAGAAAACAGAGACGGATATTAGGATACCCCTACTGAAAAAAAGAAGTTTCCCCCTCGTCTAGCCATCTTCACTCTCTTGTACTACATGTTTCATAATAGTATTAAAATCAGAGAGGTATATTAATTAGCAAAGAAAACATAAAAAAAAAAATTCAATTGAACAACCCATGCTATAGTTGATTACTCAGACCACCTCGAGTTTCTTCACAGATCCATTTTCTTCTCCAATGAAGCGCTTCGTTATTACCTCAAATGCCCTTGGGTCGCTCCCAAACTTGCTCTCTGTTTCCTGATGGCCATAATCCACTCTGAACATCCTCAGCTACTGCAGATTAGAAATAAATAAATAAATTGACCAATTATAAGCATCACATGACACGATATTATATAAATTTACCAACCAACCATAATTAGAAGGAAAGAAGTTACTGGTATGCTTAACCTTATTTATTTCTGCTTTGTATGCCAAGTATATTCTGATTTTAATAATTCTAATCATGACCCTGTTAATATTATACTCAGAATATTAAAGCCATTGATAGGAGGAAGCTTCTTTCTTTCAGTGCATAATAATTGTTACCCAAAACTACACACCAGTGAGCGTACAAAATTCAAACAGGACAAATATTATTTTCAGCTTTACCAAATATGAATGACACACCAAAAAAATTATAACTATAAGTGCATAATAATTGTGAGATCGTTAATCATGCCTTGATATTTCAGAACGGAAAAATTTAATCTAGAACCATCATCAATCCTAACTTTAGATTGAAATTTTATAAGAGGCAGATATGAAAACAAAAGAAAAAAAAATACTGAGAGGTTGTCCCAGATATAAGGGAGTTGTAAGACCTCAGTTGTATCGCACTAAGAAAAGTAGCTCAGGGTAGAAATCGATAAACGCAAGATTTGGATGGGATCTAATGAAGAAGTAAATTTGAATTGAGCAATAAACATGGAAACATAATCATCAGACATACCTTTTTCCTTTGATAGCAACAATGAAAGGATGCCAATGTGTATTTGATCAAACGGAGGCTTCCTTGTACTTTCTCGTGGTCTCTCTTTTATTGGATCAAATATTTTGTTCTCTCTTTTTAGCTGATGAAAAGAAAACAAAAAAAATTTCAGTATAAGAGTTCATAACTAAATAACTAATAAAAACAAAATAAATAAAAAAGCATAAGGAGAGATGATCTACCTGCCTATCAAGAGCAGCTTGGACTGAAACCTAATTTCTTTTGTTTTGAGAATATGTTTTTTAATAAAACTGGATTTACCTCAAGAGCAGTTATGAATTTGTGACAATAAAACTGTAATGAAAATAGGGTTGAAAGAAAATTAAAATGCAGCAAAAATAGCATTGACATATATCATAATTTATACAATAATAACTAAAGGAAAACATAATATATTATAGAATAATTAAAATTATACCTTACCGATGCAAATCCTCTTGATTTCTTTAGTTTGGCGCAAGCATATTTTAGTATATTGGAATCTAAGGAAGGAAGTTCTCATGTTAATATACAGGAATACAAAGAAGCTCGAGTATAAATAAGAACAATTGCATTACTTACCTGGAAGTGCTTTTAAGACTCTCTGAATTGTTTTGATGGAAACATTCTGATGGGTTACTTTGAGACTGCCACATGGTGTAGTCACACCACATTTCAGGATAGTGATAGAGATGCATCAAGCACTGACATATGGAAAATAAAGAGCAAAATTTTAGCATTGAGAAAATGTACCAATAGTAAAACATGACCTACATATTAACAACAAAAGAGCTGCAACCAATAAAAGGATATATTTCAGAACAAACATGTATAGCATAGAATAAGCATGCAATGCGTCCATATGTGAAATGAACACATCCACTGGCAGTAGCAGCATCAGTTCTTTGTGGATTCCCTCTAGGGAAAAAAAGGAATAAAATTAGGAACATTAAAAACAGAGACCAGGTTATATTGTTGCCACACATCTATTCAGCAAGTTCAATTTTAACTACAACGAAGCATGGGAAGGTCCCGAAACCTAGGTTTTATACCAAGATTGAAACAAAGCCGAACTGGTACAGAAGCTTATTATGAAGGCATCACAAATGGAAATGCAGGTACCAGAGATACATGAGCCGATACCAAGGATGTGTTAGTGTGTATTTATGCAGTAAAGACCCTAATTCTCTACTAAATCTCGATTTTATCTGAAAATCTGAGGAATAACAAAGAATCAAAGAAATTACATCAATTCACTAATCTATCCTTATGACAATTCCTTCTCTATTCCCATTCTTCCTCCTTTACCAACCGTGCAGCCCGTTACACCACCACTGGATCTGGAGAGGAATAAAAATTACGATTTAAAGAAGAAATCACATTGAGCAGAAAATTTTGGGGATCTCCCACAATATTTTTGGCCTTTACTTCCTTTCCCCCATTTTCTTACCCCTTTAGCATCCCCAGTCACCAACCGAAATCAAAAAGAGAAAAAGAAAGAGCACCTATTTATACCACATAAGAGGAAAGATGCAATCATGCAATACCAAAAAATGGAGAGAGAGAAATAAGGGAATCACTTACAGAAGCTCCAGAGGCGGTGCAAGGCAGATTAAAGGTCAAACTGAAGCCAAAAATCAAAGAAAGTTTAGAACTATAATTACCTCAAATCCGGAGCATTCAGCCTCAATTGAAAGCACATGCTACCTCAAAACACCACCGCCATGCCAGAGAATGCCAACGACATCCAAAGAACGCTACCGTCAGCCTCAGGTGCCATCTCGGGTCAGTAACAGACTGAAGTATGGGAGGAAAAGAAACCCTAAACTTAGAAACGCAAGACAAACAGGAGAAGTCCGGAGGAAGAGGGAGATCGGAAGAAGCTGATGGCGCCCTTGGTAGCATGGATGAAGACCAAGTAATCAGGAAGGTTGCTCGGCATTACATGATGTTCATCATAGGGAGGAGCAAGGCTTCCTTGCTTGAGCCAGTCCGAAGGCGAGAGAGAGAGAAAGAGAGAAGAATCCTCTAGAAGAAAGTGGTCATGGGCAGCACGTGAATGGCACAAAACCAACCCAAAATAGTGGAAGGAACGGAGGGCTGAGATGAAGCACAACAGAAGAAAACGGATGGACGGGATTTGAAGTTAGTCTACAGTCCTCTTTCAGCTTGAAATTGAGATACTTATAATTACTACGATTCAATTTCCTGGTTATAATCGTGGAGTTCAAAATAATGCTCATGCTGATTTAAATTGCAAATGTCATTACAGACTTTTCGATTGGACTGAATCAATGACCTTTAGAAAAGTAATTACCCTTTGCAAAAGGTTGTCGCCTTCGACCTTGTCGATGGATTTGGTGCGGATGTAGAAGCTAATAAGCCCATTAACAAGACCAATGTTAATTAAGGAGAAGAAAAATAAAAGTCAGATTCATCTATTATTTGACCTATTACTATCTAACGAATATTGGTGAAATTACTACTCTTTTTCTATTACTTACTCGTCAAAAGCATACTCGCTCGCCCCTCGCTTTCATTCTTTTCTTGAGTTGAAGGAGGAAGGGGATCTACCGTCGTAACCTGCCTCCTCGCCTTCATTGTTGAGGATCTCGAGGTCAGAGAGCAAGGAGGAGAGGACCGATCGCGACCACTCCTAGCAATCGCGCTCTGACTAGTGCCTAATTTTCTGAGTGCGGCACGAAGAGAAGAAGCGATTTTGTCTCAAATCAGAAACTTGAAAGAGATAAGTTTGATGGAGAAATAGAAATGAAAGAGAGCGGCGGGATAAAATGAAACCCTAGAAAGTGAAGTGTATGGGCTCCAAAATTTCAGATTAAGTTTTTACTTTCACATTGTACGAATTAGAATAGTGGTAGTGTTCTTCTTTTATAAAATTCTATTTAAGTACAATCAAACACGAAACTCTTCTGCAATTTTAAAAAAAAAATAAAATTAATATGTCATAGTTAATCAAATTCGTTTATTTGTTTACATCTTGATCGAGCATCAAATCAACTCCAAATTTTATAACATTTATATGAAAACGCATCACTCATTGAATTGAATAAAATTAATAGTTTGGATTGCATGTTCGATAAAATTCGTTCATTTGTTTTCCGAGCATATAGTATATTCGATAATAAAGAGATAATCGAAACTTATTGACATATATTGATTAGTCATGTAAATCATAAATATATTAGTCTTGCAAATCATAAATGGGTATGTGGGTCTTTTTTTTCAAAATATAAAAAAATTGTTATTTGACGATATTTATATATAAATATTGCACTTGATCAATTGGATCGATTTTGTACTTCTCAAATTGAAATGCGATCGAATTTGACATCACAATATGTCAAATCGACATACCTATAACATTTCTCTTAATTCATTAAAAATTATCAATTTTCATATATAAACATATTAGTGAATACTTATATTTTTGGCAGTGGCTAGTGTCAAACATATAGGACACGTACACTTGTCCAACGCGATAAAATTTTAATTTTTAAAATTGGAATGGCCAATCCAAACCGCTCAAATTGTTCTATGTCGTTAAAAGATCATAGAATATTAAAATGGTTTGTCAATATGTCATTAAAAGAGTATCTAAATAATGGCATAAAAGACAACGGTTTTAAATAATATGAAACATTGCATATGTTACGTACTGGTTACATAATAGGATAATAGAATATTGTGAATGTGCCGTGTCATGTCGCACACATGTTAGAACTCATGTTGTGTCATTAGACCTGTCAAACGTTGAAACGGAACACCGAACAAACTGTTCTGCTTTCGTTCCGTTTCGTCAAACATAACAGTTTTTTATTCCGTTTAACGCTCTGTCCTTCATTTACCATTGATTTCAGCGGAATTCCGTTTCAAAAATGTTTATAAATTTCAGTTCCGTTTTCAGAAACGAAACTGAAACTCTTCCATTTAACGTTCCGTTTGGACAGAACGGAACGGAACACCCATTCGGAACGGAATTTTGACAGCCCTACGTGTCATGTTGATACGAGTTAATATTTTTAACGTGTTGTGTCATGTCGTGTCAAATTAAAAAATGATTAACACAACATGTTTAACATAACGTGTCGTTTTAACATAACGTGTCGTGTTGACATGACGTATTAAACATGTCGAGCCATATTATAATTTATTCACTAAAAATTTGTTAAAAAGTATTTAAATAATATTTAAAATAAAAAATATAATAAATTATTAAAAATTGTAAAAAAATGATTTTCTTAAAAAAATATAAATAAAATAGAGTAATATGAAAAAGTAAAAAAATTAATTTTCTTCTATGTTTCAATATGCATAAGTAATTACATAAAATAATAACATTTCATTCTTTAGAAATATCACATTAAGTTTAACTAAAATTTACTAGTAACTTTATATGAAAAAAGAGTTCTGAAATTTAATGAAAATGTTTTAATATTTATCATGAAAAATTTGAAAGTACAAGAACTCCAACGGTAAAACATAATATTTATCAATGTTTATATAACAGTATGTCACATGACACAATGTATCTAATATTCGCACGTAAAATCAGAATATGAAATTTTTTTTAACTCAACTATCAGCGTGTATGTATAGAGGATGGCTAACGTGTCATCGATGGAATGGAGGGTTCCGTGCTATCAAGTCATTTTTCAAGATCTAAAATTCAAATGGTCAATCAAAACCGTTCAAGTAGTTCTCCATATTGAAATATCCTTGGAGAGAAAATTTTATATTTTTTCGAATTTTTTTGCTATCTATTATGATACTTTTAAAAACATTATGATTAGAGTATTTCAGTCCCTCCAATTTGAAAATATCATAATAAATAGCAAAAAAAAAATAAAAAAATGTAAAATTTGGTCTCCAAGGATATTTTAATATTGTGATCAACTTGAACGGTTTGAATCGACCATTTGAATTTCGAATCTCGAAAAACGAGTCAAAAAAAATTGATGGCACTTGCCATCAATGGCGCGTTAGCCATTTTCGTATATATATGTATATATGAAAATTTATTAAATAAGAATTTAATTACCCTTTATTTTTTTGGATGATTATGAAATGACCCTTTTCAATTTTGATAAGAATTTTGATCTCCTCTTCCGTCCATGTAACGAAAAAAGGAGGGAAATATTTTTGTTCCCAAGTTAATCCTGGCGCCAATGCTTGTGAAAAAGAAAATTCATTTGGCGCCACGTGCCAAATGAATTTGGTCTCCAACAAGAAAATACAACTTGAATAAAGAAAAGCCATTGGATTTGATCCAAAGATCCACATACAAGCACAAAAAATCTCTGCGGGCATGATCCGTGGCACGTTAAAGCAACCAATTAAGAAATGCCACTTGTCAGCATTTGATTGTGTGATTTTGGCACCAATGTTAGTGTAAAACAATTGATTAAATAGTTACTATTCGTCAAAATTTTATTTGTAATTTAATAAAGAGCAATCGATTAAAATTTTTCAAGTATTTAGGTGTACGCATTGTAAATTTGTCATTATAATTTCATTTTGAAAAGATATTATTAAAAAAAACTGACTCTTTCAACTTATAAGTTTGTCTTTATATACAAATCTAATCTTGGTTGTTGGCTTAAAAATAGCTATATCAGATATCAGTATCACGACACAAAAATTTAAGTTATCTTTTCAAACTACTCAATTTAATATTTATATTGGAATCTCATTGAAGAGCTAATTTTATATATTTTTTTTCAAAACTTTTATTATTTTATGTAAACTTTTATATCCATGGAAAATTTATTATAATAATCAGACTAAATAGTTCAAATTGATCATTTGAATTTTCTAAATTGAAATTTTATATCCATGAAAAATTATTTAAAATATATGTTGAAAATCTAAAAAAAATTCAATTTAATATCTCTTTTTTTATATTTTTTTAAGAATGCATATAAATTTTTATGTTAAAAAAATAGGGAAACTCTCAAATAATAAAAAAAAGCGTCCATCAAAATCTATGTGAGACGTGGTGAAAGATCACAATCTATGTGAGATCAAAATCTATGTGAGACGTGTGTCCATCATAATAGGTGGCCTTTTAAGACAGAATAACTCTTTGAAAAATATTATCTAAATTGAAAGAATATAACAGCTTCTCTCGGTTTTTTCATACCCTTTACTTTGCAATGATGAGTGTGGTGGATTAGACCAACTAAATCTCAATTGGAAAACCAAAGACCACAACTAGCTACAAGAAATACGCCACTAGAAATGAAACATTTGAAAATTTCATCCACTCTTCATCTCTAAAATGAAACCTCTGAAAGATAAAATTGCACCCGCTGGGTCTTAAATGGAAAGATTGGATGTGTGATTGTATAATAATCAGAATATATCAATGTTTTTATAAAATTTCAGCCGCTTAAAGATAGGATGTGTGAAACCTCCAAAATTTCGCTAGCTATTTTTTCAAAACCTCAAAGATTGTTTTTCCAAAACTTTTCCGCCTAGAGTAATTTCACCTCCCCTCCTGGAGAAATTCGCCTCCCTCCAAAAAAATTTTTGCTGGCTCAACAAATTTCGCCTCCCTCCAAAAAATTTCGCCTCCCCGCCTGAAGAAATGCATCTAAATTTTCCTCAGTTCAACAAAAAATCAAATCAGTAATCCCTTTTCTTCTTCTCCCTTATCTATGTTCATTTCTTACTTTCTTCCTCTTCTCTCAAAATTAGATCGGCTTTTGAGTGCGACAACATACTTTCTGGAGGTATGGCTTCCTAATTACTTCGATGCTTTTGAGTGCGACAGTATACTTTCCATCTCAAATCAAGGTTAGTTAGGGATTCAATTAGGTTATCCAATGTCTAATTTCATGATTATTACATAAATCAAGGTCATTTAGCATTCAAATTGAACTGTTATTTCATTAATTAAGGCTCAGGTGGTTCAATTGCATTGGTTTTGCATTGCATTAAGTCCAAATTGTAAACATACACAAGGGTCTTAATTCAATTTTTCTTACTTTAGCCATGCTCGTGAATAATTGCTTCTTTCTTTGTTTGTATTCTTTTCTTTTATAATATGTGATATATATCTCCAAGTAATTAGGATTTCTCAGTAAATTCTTTTGCTAATTTTGCTTTACTTGCTCTCCTACCTCCTCCTCTGACTTTGTTTACTAGTAGGAGTAAATTGCTTGCCTCTTTATGTTTGATAAAAGGATAGGTTGTAGTATGTCGCTTGTCATGAAAATGTGAATATTAAATGCAATTATGTTGTTCTTAAACACCAGTATAATACTTGTAGAAATATGTCAAATAGATATATGTCAAATTGATTTAGTCGGAATAAATGAGGCTTTATGTAAAAAGGAAGTAGGAATAATTGAGGCTTTATGTCAAATAGATATATGTGAAATTGCACATCCCAAATTGGAGTGATATGAGAAATTAAGGGGTTTAATGAACTAGGTTGGCTTAATAAAGTTCTGTAATATTGAACATTACCATCTCAAATTGCATTTGTCAATTTTCTTTTATATTTATAATTTGGCACCAAATTTCTCTAGCAGACTCAGTTTCTTATTTCCTTTCTCTTCTTTTTAGGTTAATTAGAGGGAGCTGCTCCAACTTTGTGTAGGTATGCCTTCGGTTTAGGGTTAATTGTACAAAGTTTATTTTTTCTATTAGTTGGTTTTATCTATTTGAGGCCATACAAAGTTTGTGGTTTTGGAGCAAAATTGAAAGATTTATGGTGTGTTTCTTTTTTATAAAATTGAAATGTTAACCAATTTGTTATTGGTCCTATTCCAAGGAGGAAGCAATTCCATTAAGATAGTACCATGGATTTTTTTTATCCAACTTATTTTATTGTTTGACTTGCTGAATTGGTAAGAACTTTAGGTGTGCTGAGCATGGAAGACTGTCTCAACTTCTCGTCATTGTCTTCTTATTTCTTCGTTTAGTCTTTTACTTTTGTTTGTTCATTAGTTTAGACTTCTATGAAACTTTATTTTTTTTCCCTAGAATTATGTTGTGGTGAGACTAGTTGTATAAAATACACATTCTGTGCTGGTTTTTGTTGAATGAAATTATAGATGTGTATTAGTTTTTATTAAATGCAATTATGGATATATGTTATATTTTTAACTTTTTATGAAATATTTAATGCAAGTTGAGAAATAACACTTGTGTGGTTGATTACTACAAATAGCAGTGAAGAATGAAATTACTCTTGATGTGTGTTGTTTTGAAGTATTTACTTGATTCATGGATCTAATATTAACTTTTTACCATAAAAGTGTCCATGGTTAACCTTTTAATGTATTTGGGTATTGGGTTGATATATAATGATTGGTATTGAAACTGGTACACAGTAGAAAAAAATGGTACACATCAGAAAACAAAGTAATGTTTACCAAATATTGATCTATATATGCGTCGGTATACTAACACATTAAATCACCAAGTAATTTTAATTTAAAAATTTAGTCATTTGTTTATTAGAGTCCGTGTTGATATGTGTCAACTAGCGACTCCAATTACGCGCACCTATAAGAAAAAAAAATTGCGTCTCTATCCGAAAGAGTTATGCGACCTAACTAATACGCGTTCCTGTTGATATGTGTCGGTATGCCGACGCGAATTACATTCAGCATGTTCGCGTCCCTACAGAGAATTAAAGAGCGTCTCTAGTTAGCGGATTGTTGCGTCCTAACTAATATTCGTCGGCCTACCGACGCAGCTTAGAAGTCCTCAAGCCCGCTTTTTTCTTTCTGCGTCCCTATTTGATTGAGAGACACTAACATGTTGGTGTTGCGACGTAGTAAAACGAAATTCTGGTAGTGTCTCGGCAGCCCCTTCAGCTTCCAAACAAGTATAAGGTCAGATGGAACTTTTAGAAAAAAGGTTAGGAAGTTGTAAAGGGAAGCAACAGTGAAGGTTCCATTGGAGATAGACCAAAGAATTGTATCAGATTCATTGAAATTTGGTGTATCAGGAACTGGTATTGAAATCTGTAAAATCTGTACCAATGAGTTGAGCCGCTGAATTGTTGAAGTGGAAGAGAAAATAGAGGGCTTAAAGAGAACATAGGGCTGAAGCCGATTAGCAAGGAAATTAGCTACTATAATATTTGGTTGTAAAAAGTAAGTGAAGAGGTTTCTGAAACGAAAGCTTAGCACTCCCAAACTCCAGTTTTGGTGCCAAAAAAAAAAAGATGGTGTCACCTGAAGAAATCTAGAAAGAAATAGTAGCATTGAAGACTGGAAGAATTTCTTGGAAGGAACTGAGTAAAGGGCTGCAAACTGGTAGCAAAGTATATGAACCCTGCATTACTAAAATCAAATCTTTCCAAATGGAGGGAATAGGGTTGTACCATTGCTAAAGTCACCTCTCCAGCAAAGAGAGATTAAAGGAGGAGAGATCACGCACTCCTAGACTCCCGACAAGTTTCGGGGAACACACCTTGTCCTAAGAAACTTTCACCAAATTCTTACCAAAGGAAAGTGTTAAATGTCAACATTGGCCCAAAAGCCCATAATTGAAATATCTAGAATTTTCTCCAAAGCCCGTCACCGACTTTTGTTCACTCAAGTAATTTCTAGAAATAAGTAGTTTAATCTATTTGGAAATCTAATGTAATATCTAGAACTATCATTAACCGACTTTGAAGTGGTATAAATAGGACATAGCTCATTTGAATGTATCATCCAAGTAAGGACAAGCTAATCCAAGCAAAGCAAAATTAAGTCCACTTGCAAGAGAGTGTGTAGTTGTTAGGAGGTGTAGGAATATAGTGAGAAGTAGAGTTGTATTCTTGGAGGCATAATATTTGAGTAGTAGAGGTTGTAACGATAGTTCGGGTGCTAATAAAGAAGAAGTTTCAAGATAGCGCGTCGCCTCTACTTGACAATCTGGTATCAGAGTCAGTTCGAGCTAGTGGTGTCGGAGGATCGGTCGGGTTTCTTGTGAAGGTCACACATAGCGTCGGGAGTTTGGGATTCTTAGAAGAGGCTTGCTAGACGTCGTGAAACTAGTTGAAGCCATGGATTTCGCAGGTACGACTAGTGGTCTTAAAAAATTAAATAACACCAATTATACAAATTGGAGAACATGCATAGAGTCTACCTACAAGGTCAAGACCTATGGGAGGTAGTCAGCGGATCCGAGACAACTCCGCCGGAGGTTATAGAGACCACAGTATCAGTAGATGACTCAAACCAGAGCCCAATCCAGACCGGAAGAAGAACCTCATCCGTAGAGAAATCGAAAGAAACCGAGACTCTACGAAAATGGAAAATCAAAATCGGGAAGGCCATGTATGTACTCAAGACAACCATAGAGGAAGACTTGCTTGTGTACATACGAGATGCGACCACGCCTAAGATCGCATAGGACACTCTGGCAACGTTATTCTCCAAGAAGAATGATGTCCGCCTCCAACTACTCGAAAGCGAGCTCATGACAATCTCACAAGGGAGCATGATGATCAACCATACTTCACCAAAGTGAAGTCGTTATGCAACGATATTGCACAACTCGACCCCGAAGAGAAAATCAGCGAACAACGCATGCAGAGGATCATCATCCACGGTCTAAAGCCCTATTATAGCGGGTTCATAGCGGCGATCCGAGGATGGCCAACTCAACCAACCTTGTTGGAGATCGAGAATCTGCTCGCGAACCAAGAGGCTCTAGCGAGACAAATAGCCAAAGTCTCGCCAAGACAAGAAGAAAAGGCGTTATTCAGCAGCCGAAGAAAGGGTCGATCCGACAATAAGTCAAAAGGCAGACCCAGTCATAAGCCAAACCAACAAGGAAGGCCGAAGGAGAGGAGTAACTCTTCAGGGGGAGCTCGCAATCAGAGAAGCAATAACCGTCAGCCCGATGATCAAGACGATAGATGCTACAATTGTGTAAAGAGAGGACATTATGCTAGAGAATGCTGATCCAAGAAGAAAGTTCAGGGAAACGTGGCAACGTCAAGGGATAGACGACATGACAAGATTCATGAAAGCAGCAGCGAAGACGACTAGGATGTCGATACTGCATGCGCAGTTACAACTACCGACTCGAAGGAGAAGCTAGAAGAGAAGATAGAGGTTGCTCTAACAACAGTGAACAAGTCAGAGCGAATCAACTACGAGAGTGACTGGATTGTCGACTCCGGTTGCTCAAATCACATGACGGGTGACATCAAGAAACTCGAAGACTTTGAGAAGTATAATGGAAGGCAGGTGATCGTGACCGCCAACAACTCTAAGTTACTGATTGCCTATGTCGGTAAGACAATGATTTCCTCTCGCTTCAACCCATAGCAGATCGAGTTGCAACGAGTCTACCATGTTCCCGGCATGAAGAAGAACCTTTTGTCAATCACACAACTGACCGCACAAGGAAACTGTGTTGTTCGGACCGCAAGAAGTTAAGGTGTACCGTAATATAAAGGCGTCAGGCACACCGATCATGGAGGGTCGAAGGATGGAATCGATCTATGTAATGTCGGCAGAGTCGGCCTATGTAAACAAGACTCGGAAGAATGAGACATCTGATCTCTGGCATGCACGATTAGGACACGTGAGCTACCACAAGCTGAAGCTCACGATCGAGAAGTATATGGTCAAGGGCCTATCAAACGTAGAGGTACGCACCGACATAGTATGTGTGGGGTGTCAGTTTGGTAAGGCACATCAACTTCCTTACCAACAATCGAAGTATAGAGCTAAGGAGCCCTTGGAACTGGTTCACTCAGATGTCTTTGGGCCAATCAAGCAAACTTCTACAAGCGGCTCAAAGTATATGGTGACCTTTATCGACGAATTCTCGAGGTATGTGTGGGTGTATTTTATGAAAGAAAAATCCGAAACACTTTCCAAATTCAAGGAGATGCGCGAGCAACTTGGAATCATCAGAAGACCGGAAGTCAAAGGGCTCAATGTTGAGGGGAGTGTTAAATGTCAACATTGGTCCAAAAGCCCATAATTGAAATATCTAGAATTTTCTCCAAAGCCTGTCACCGACTTTTGTTCACTCAAATAATTTCTAGAAATAAGTAGTTTAATCTATTTGAAAATCTAATGTAATATCTAGAACTATCATTAACCGACTTTGAAGTGGTATAAATAAGACATAGCTCATTTGAATGTATCATCCAAGTAAGGACAAGCTAATCCAAGCAAAGCAAAATTAAGTCCACTTGCAAGAGAGTGTGTAGTAGTTAGGAGGTGTTCGAATATAGTGAGAAGTAGATTTGTATTCTTGGAGGTATAATATTTGAGTAGTAGAGGGTGTTACGATAGTTCGAGTGCTAATAAAGAAGAAGTTTCAGTATAGCGCCTCACCTCTACTCAACAGAAAGTCCTCCTGATGATGTCTAGTTTGGTTATAACCTATTTTGATAATCTAAAAACAGACATGAAGTAAACGGGTAAAGAGGTAAGACATGAATTAAGCAAAACTAATATGCCAACAAAAGATAAAAAGAGGAGCTCCAAGTGTTTAATTTACAATGGCACTTAAGGAAAAGAAATTCAAAATCTTTCTTTCTTAGTTTTTTGTTTGACAGCGGTAAATCGAGGTAATTAATGGGAAAAGTAGAAATATTGCAGCCAAGCATTGCTGCACATTGTTGTCTTATCAAGGGGTCAGCATTGAGGAAGTCCAGCTCTGACTTAAAAGGGTTGATCTGTAAACCTGTAACTAAGTGAAAGATAGAGAATATGACCTTAAGAAGGTGAGACTGTCCCAATTCGGACTTGAAGAAAAAGATTGCATCATCGGCATAGAGCAAACAAGGTTGCATTTGGGGAAAGGGAAAGAGAAAGGTGCCGTTTTGTTGCAATCTAACGAGCTACATGGATAGTTAATCCATCGCCAAAATGAAGAGGTAAGGTGATAGCGGGTCACCTTGCCTGACCCCCCGCTTTAGGCTAATCGACTTCCCTGCCAAACCATTAACAATGCCCCTAGATGAGCCTTGGAGGACACGACTTGCTAACCATCGAACCAACTCTGAAGGGAAAGCCATAGCTTCAAGGACTTTCAGAATAAAAGGCCAACTAATAGTATCGAAAGCTTTGTGAATGTCTACCTTAAGGAGGCCAAGGGGAATGTTGTTGGCGAAAGCATGACAAAGGAGATATTGGGCATAAAGCAAGTTTTCTGTTATTTGTCTCCTTTTTAGAAAACCAGATTATGAAGAATGGATAAGGTTCGGCAAGTGAGGCAATAATCTATTGGCAATAATTTTTTGGAGTATTCTTTTAGAAAATCTTTAGATTCAACTGGTGCCTCTACTTTTGGAACTAGGATGATATGAAGGGAATTAAGTGGGTACAAAGAGCCAATCTGAAGCGCATGGTTGAGTGTCAAGTCTCAAGACTAAGTCTGGGGTAAGCTCGGTAACAAAGCTTTTAAAGAATTCTCCAATGAGTCCATCTAGTCCAGAAGATTAATTAGAGGGCCAAGAAATAATGACATTAGTAATTTTCTCTTCTTTAATAGGTTCTGTTAAGGAGGTTGGTAGAGGTAGCTGATCAAGGTAAAGATTTGACCAGTTCAAGTTATGCAGATCAGCTGGAGGGGTACCCATAAGGGATTTGAAAAAGTCAAAAAATGCCCTGCCCTTGTTGAACTGATCAGAGAAGACTACACCTTAGTAAGAGATGCTCTGGATGGTGTTTACTCTTTATTGTGTGAGGCCTTTGCATGAAAGAAGGTAGTATTTCTATCACCCTCCAATTTCCACTTGAGCTTGGAACATTGCCTCCAGTAAACCTCCTCTAGTACAGACAGCTCCATAAACCTCCTTTTAAGCAAAGCTTTCAACTAAGTCTCCAGTTCTAAGAGATTCCTAGACTCAGCTGTCAAGTCACAGCGTGCAGTAAACTCCCTTATAGAAAATGCATTGCTTCAACTGGAGGAAATATTGAAGAATTACAAGTCTACTAAATCCACTTTATTTTACCAAGTACCCAGTACCATTGGATAACAACTAATCTTCTGCAATGAATTTATTTATGGTTGTATATAAAGTAATAGAGGAAAAAGGAAATAGAGGGAAAAAAGTATACTGCTCAGGTTTTTCGCTGATGATGAATTTGTTCTTCCCACCTTGCTTCAGTTCTCCATCTCCCCCACAAAAGTGAGCTTTATTTGAGCTAGTATCGGGCTATTAAGGAGTCGCCTCTGCCGTGAGCCACCGTTTCCACTGCTTCATGTCTGATGCAATACCGCCGACCGACCCCGAACCAAGATAGTCTTTGTCCATGAGCCATGCGTACATGCCCCGACCTACAGTGCCGACACCCAGTTGCTTCGTTTATGGGTAGAGCTAGAAAAAAAGCACATAAAGATGTTCATGACGAGTCTCTATCGACTTGTAGTATCGAGGAGAACACAGTTCTTTGGCCGACTCTTAAAATCAAGGAAGAAAATTCTCAATAGCTTTCCCTTTTTCTGTCAATTGGAATATGGCAAGAGATAGGAAAGAAAATCTTAAAAACGACCAACTCTGCATTGATTCAAGTTTCTTTCAGAGGTTCCTTACGAAATTCCCCTTTGCTATGTAATTTGTATTTGCATTAAGGTCCTTGCTAATAATATTTGAATATAAAAAAGGATGACAATAATTTCTTACGTGGGTTTGGAAATCTGGATTAAATTGAACAACACCAAACCAATTAAATTCGATCTGAAATTAAATAACGAAAGTAAAACTACATAGTCTAATCGTAGCGGGGCAGGATCTGTCTCCTTATCGAAGCTCGTGAAGCAACGATTCGAATCAGAGTCGAGCAGGATCTGAATCAGACCGGAGCCACTGCGGCTATTTTTCTCTTTCTATTTTCATTTTTTTTTTGGCTTCGTAAAAAGAGCGACGTCTTTTGCTTTCTCCTAGTCCAATAACACCCATCTGTATGTATGCTGGATCCTTTCTTGCAAGTCGACCCTATCCAAGGAATAGATCGATCCACGATCTATTCTTTTGGAAATTCGGAACTTAGCTCAGCTGACCCCCAATGAGGTGAAGCGACGAGGCGAAGCCCGGCCCGTAGAGAAACGAAGAAGAATTGATAAGCGGTCTCTCTCCCTCTTATTTTCTTTTTGGCTTCGTGAAGAGAAACGAAGAAGGATCGATGGGATTCCAGCTCCGTTAGCCTGTATTTCGAAGGAACGAAAGAGGTGGGATTAGGGTCTGGGGAGGAGACGAGGACTTCGCATCCTCTTGATGGCCATCATGGTTTCAATTTCAGCAGTCTGATTAAATCTCAATGGCCATAGATGTCCCGTGTATGATACTAAGATTGATAGGTCTGAAAAAATCTAACCGTTTAGATTAAATCAGACGGTTCGGATTGAAAGACGTACGAGATGGGATGAGGGATGAGGTCGATTAAAAAATTTCTCAATTGACTGTCATGAATGTGTAAGCAATTGGAGCATAATTAAATCCACGGGAACCAAACAAACAAAATGAGATTATAAGTTTATAACGCATCTAACCTCATTAAATTTGATGCTCCGTGTCCATCCTGTACGATTAGTCACCGCTCTCTCTCAGACGGAAATCCAACCGCTGGATTTCAAATTAACATCTCAGATAATTCGCGCGAGAAATTAGAAAACGGCACTGTCCATAGGCGTGAATATTGATGCAGGTGACATCAGCAAATGAGTCCTCCAAATCAATCCTGACCATCTGATTTGAGATCCAAGGGCTGGCGTGGGTTTGAGATTGTAATGATGAGTTTGCACTGTAGAATTCGCGTCAGCAATCCATTGAACTTTAGTAGGTTTAAATAAGCTTCTGACTAAAGAAGTGAATTTGAGGAAGAGAGGTTGGGATGGTTCTGAGAGTTGTGACTTGTGAGGTTCGTGGGTCATAGGAAAACATACAACACCTCTTCTAGATATTCTCAGATTTCTAATATCTGGAAGTGCAGATTAGCTAAAATAATTCCTAATTGTAGATTAAAATCACTGCTGATTTGTTTTATGCTGAGAACTTGAGAAGCTGGATAAGACAGATAAAATCTTGTTCCAATTAATTTGTGCTGCCATATTAATTATGAAATTACTGGCTGCATAGAAATTAGGTTTCTCTCAATTCAGGGAGGTTAAAAGCTTTCAGACAAATGGGGTTGATGCTGATTTGTACTCAAAATTATTGGACAGCTATGTGTCGCGGCTTTTTCGTCATCATTCTCCTCGAAGGAATTTCTCGAAGAACAATGGAAACATAGCCTTAGATTCACCTCCCTTAAGGTTTCGATCTCTATGGCGGGTATCTCTCAACACAAGAGAACCCTATAAAGAGTCGCTACTTAAAGAAGTTTCTTGATTTAGCGGGTCCTTTCTTTCCAGTAGGCGCAAGTCCCTACTATTAATTACCTCGTAATTGCTTATGATAACCTCTGATTAAGGGACATGAAGGGTAAAGACGTAATGGGCTAAGGAAAGAGACTTATGGAGTGCTATCGCGGAGGACTTAATTGATGGTACCAAGCTTAATTAACGGAACCCAATTAAGGATCAACGAAAGACTTCTAACTTGACTTGGAAGGAATGGATTTTGGTTTAGAAGAGGTCTTTGTTTGAAAGGGATGAATTTCCAGTTGGCATTGTTTTGTAGTTGTTTGATGAACTCTCGGAGCTATGACTGGCCTTCTTGTGAGAGTGAAGAAGAGTTTTACAACCTTCGGGGTCTCTTGAGCGACCTTTCGACGAAAGTTGGTTCTTTTACAACCCTAGGGACCATCTTGATCGATCTTCTTAATAAGAGTTGATTCTTTAACGACCCTAGGGACCATCTTAGTCGGTCTTCTTAATAAGAGTCGGTTCTCGGGACCATCTTAGTCGGTCTTCTTGTGAGAACAAAAGAGGGGTTTTACAACCTTAGGGGCATGTGGCGCCTTTGAGCCAAAGTTGGTTCTTTTACAACCCTAGGGACCATCTTGATCGGTCTTCTTAATAAGAGTCGGTTCTTTAACGACCCTAGGGACCCTCTTAGTCAGTCTTCTTAATAAGAGTCGGTTCTCGGGACCATCTTAGTCGGTCTTCTTGTGAGAACAAAACGGAATTTTTTGGACGAGGGGCCCGTAAGAATTCAATTTCTAAGTCATCTAAGGTTGATCTCAACCCTAGCGAGGGACTTTTTCTTAAACGAAGAGGTTTCGATTTTGACTTCGGGTTTCGTGTTTTGGACTTTTAATTTCTGAAGTTTCATTTGGGATATTTGATGATTTTATTCACCTTGGCCTTTGCACTTTTGATTTTTTAGAAATTCTTTTTCCATTTCGAAAATACTTGGCCTTTGAAGATACTTAATTTTTTTAGAAAATATTATATTCGAAATCGTTTAGACTTTTGAAAATATTTGTACTCAAGTAGACTTAGCTTTTTGAAGGTAGCACATTTGAAGTTTTTATTTCGAAAAATACTTATTTTTGAATTTTAGAAACTTTAGTATTTATAAGAGTCATTTTTAGAGTGAAAATGCTTCAAAAATACAAAAGGTCACTAGTTTGACATAATTCCATATCAAAGTATCAGTGAGGTTGGTTTATTTAGATTTTTAGAATTTTATGGATGTGTCGTTTGTATTTTTAGGGGGTTCCTACTATTTTTAATGAATTTCTAAAGTTCCTGTCGATTTACTGATTTCTTATTGGTCCATATCAGCTTAACATCTTTGGGGACACAGAATGGGAGTTGCTTGGTTAATTTCGTCATGGTTTCATGTGACGGATCGCTGACAGCTCTCTGACTTGCTACACCTTTCTTTGGTCACAGAAAACCAGCTGTGAATTAGCGCTGAAACTCAATTAACGGTTCCGACGAAGCGGGTATAGATTCGCTAACAGCTCTGGCCATCGCAACTGTCGAAGAGAGTACCTACGGCGTCGTGAGGTCGAGAGAAATACGATGGTGGCTTCAATTTCTGTTGAGTCGCCTTCGTTTTGTCGGAAGACCGAGAGCTTTATGTGACAGCATGATATAAGAATTCGCTTAAGTCCCTGTGCTTTTACATTTCCATTTACCGACGATCGAAGCCATTTCAGCTGTCTCGCTTGGGTTAGAATCAAGAAAGAGAGAGGACATGCTCAATTTATCTTGCGTTTACCTAATTTGCCAATGGGGCCCAAGGATTGGTACAGGAGGCGAGATGAATGATACCAATGACATTAACGAGTTTAACTAATACCAAAGAAAAGCTTGAAGAGTACTGGTGTAGTGAGAAGAGAACGTGTTAATGGTCAATTGGCACTATATTTACCCAATCCACTGGAATAACCAAGGGGTTAACATATCGATACAGTGAGATGCCGAGAGAGTCACATTTAGCCATACACAGATTTAACTTGATGGTATTTAAAGACAAGCAGAAATTGGTACTGGTAGGTCTCGATTGGCTTAAACTATGTCAAAAAAAAGATTTTTAACGAATGTATGCTTGGAGTTAACACTTATAAAGAATGATAAACCAATATACTAACGACACCAACTCTCATTTGTATATATCATTTATAAGGTTACATGGATGCTCAAACATATCTGTATTTGGTTTTGCATAACACCTTATATCATTATTTCTATTAACAAAGAAGGAGGGTATTAAGCAACGTTAACATCTCTACTGGTACATTGATCGAATGAGTACCTATGCTAAGGCCTCAATTATTTTAAGAGGCACGCTGACCATACAAACAAAGAATACAATTTCATCACTCAGGACCCTAGCAGTTACTTACCCAAATCCACAGGTCTTATTTAATCATAAGAAGCCGTCCATAAAGAATACCAACTCTCAGAACAACATTATATAATATTGACATTATTACAGCACTCAACTTCTCTAAGGATTATACTTAAACCATACAGAGGCAAAGAAACGTCAAACTACAACTAAGTCCACATACTTCATACAATTTGCACAGCTATCATTTACTAACAAAATCAAACATCGAAGAGAGTTATAAGTCAACATTGCTTGAAAGGAATTACCTGCTGTCATTATATCGCATAACAGTCCCCTATTTTCTTTATAATTAAACTCCAATGAGTATTTTTCTTGGGCAGTACCCATATCTCCTTCAAACAAATTAAATGTACCTTTATTGTTTGGTTCTATGGTTCTCTAATTTATAAAATACACATGACTTATATGAAGCAAGGTTTTTCCACTTTACTCACAGAATCAGGTCAAGAAAATGAAACCAAATCCTAACCAACCAACGAGAATCCCTCAAGATTGCACTTATGTAAAACAGTTCCTTAAAATGTGACTTAGATTCGTGCTGGCTGGCATGTTCTCATGATCACGAGATTGATCAATTTCTCAATACATGCGAAGTCAAAGCTAGGCTTTTAACTTGAACATGATTAAATTATAAGCTCTTCCATGGAAACTGATGCTATGCTTCAGATTTCCATGAAATTTCCCTTCTGGAGTTACCAGCCAGTAGCCATCACACGAGACTTGATGCTATGCTTCAAGCCTTCATGAAATCGCTTTCATGAGCTTCTCAAGAAACACAACTGATGCTAGGCTTCAGATTGTGTCCATGGAAGTATTCATTCAAATCTCTGGACAGTTTAGGAAAATTAACTTCACAAGTAAGGGAAATGACAGAATTGACCAAGAATCCATCACAAAAGAACTTTACTTAAAGCAATGTCCATGGACTTTTAATTACCAGGAGGGGGGATCAACAAAACTAAACTTAATCTTGGCTGATGCCATGCTTCAGATCAAGATTCTGTTCATATTCATCGACTAAAGTTCCAGAAAGAGGGATAAACAGAAGGAAATGATGAAGAACAACAGGGATTGAGTAAGCATTGAAGATCAAACGATACTTATAAGAAGAATGTATGAGTTAATGGTCTGTCACTGGACTCAATGCTAATCTTTGAATTGAGACCAGAATATACCTATGCTAACAAAAGTATCAAGAGCACAATTTCAAGCAGAGAGAGAGAGAGACTTAATTTATAGAAGATATTCTTCAAGGACACCTCAATTACAACCGTAATCATCAAATTATACTCATGAAAAGGAAATTTAACAAACAAGATCTAGTCTTGACTGATGTTATGCTTCAGATCAAGATCAAGATCTGTATCTTACTATAAACAAGAACAGAACCTATTGATTTCAATCAAAAACTGAACTTAGCGAGAGAAGTTGCGCCTCATTGATGCAATGCTTCAAATAAGAGCACAATCAGGAGATAAAGAGAAGGATTATCTTAATGAAGTTTGATCTTCACCTGATGCTACGCTTCAGGTTAGGATCGACCTCACAGTTATCCGATTGTAAATTAAGAAAGAAGAGAACACATTGATCAAAGATTGAAACTTCTTAACACCAAACTCACTCTAACTGATGCTATGCTTCAGATTAGAGCAAAAATCAACACATTGTTTAAAGAAGAGAGAAGAGACGAGTTTCAACCACGAAATTCAACAAGAAACGTCAAATTTTATTGAAAAAAAACCTTCAAATTCATTACAGAATCTGATCTCCATCTCAAGATCTCACCTTTCGATCTCTTTATCTCTACAGAATCGTTGTCCAGAGGACCTCTTCTTCCTTTACTTCTTCTCTCTACCTATGCACGACAAGTATTTGATCAAATGCCTAATCTCTCTCTATCCTAACTATCTGAGTATGTGTTGGAATGGGGATTCTCGGGACTGCTTCTGGACTCTCTTTCCTCTCTCCTTCTGCTCCTTATATATGCGAAATTTCTGCTCTATTTCCGTCCAGATGCAATGGATCTTCCTCATGCCCGGCGGTTGATCGTAACAAACCTCATTCTGTTGGGATCGCTTCTCCCTCTCCTTTCTTTGTTTCGGATACACTAGGAGTATAGCACACCGTGATCTGTTTTGCGGGTCCCATCGCTTTCATTCTCTTTTATTTCATCGACTCCGTGTGCACCCACTTCTCATTCGCGAAGGGGTCAACTTAAAGGAGAACGCACTTTCAGCGACATCCCTTCTGCTGTCTTTTCCATACGCTCGGTCTTCATGAGCCATATATAGTTCATCCATGTATTATCCCTGGTGTACAGAACAATGTGTGCAGCCATCTCTCGTATTCTCACAGAGGGAAATTTGAATGGCTCTCATCCCTCCCTCCGTTTCTTCAATTCACTAGAGTAATTGTTAGGAACTCAAGTCCTTGTGTAATTTTAATTTTTTATTAACAATTAATAAGAATTTAACTATTGCAAATAACGGATCTAGTCAAACAAACAGTTTAACATTTAAATCAAGACGTGTAGGAGGTTACCTCTTCTAGTATCGTAACTAGAAGGTTCGAATCCTTGGCGTAGGAGTCGGTGGCGTGCTCGTCTCCACCACCAAGTCGTCGACACTCACCTCGAGTCCACCTAGAAGTTTAACCAAGTTCTAACAGTATGTGCTAGCACACCTAGAACAAGACTAATCCTCTCTTCTATTCCAATTAATCAACTTGTTTAATTAAGTGGAACTAGTGCTCAACACATGAGCTCCTATGGAATGGTTAAGAGAATACAAGGAAGAAGAAAAACCATTTTTTCCCTTTTTTTTTTCTTCATTTGGTGGCGGTCACGGGAAAAGCAAAAAGAATAATAATAGTATTAGCTCTTTGGCCGAATTACTTTTTCCCTTTTATACTCATTTCCCTAATTAATTTAAGTGCAATTAATTACACTTAGTTCAATAGGTGGCCGGCCTCCCAATAGGCTTAAATGGGCCAATTAGTTTAACTAATTGCATGCCATTTAACATATATTAAATCTTATATTTAATTCCATTGGGCTCATTTAGACTTGATAAATTAGGTCTACTTATTTAATATAATTCTCACGACTATATTAAATACTGTTGAACAAGAATAATTATTAAGTCATTAATAATTATTTTAGGATTAGCATGTATATTAAAATATTTCTATATGATCCTTTTGATTTAATTAATTATAACGGTTCGCAACGGTATATAATTAATTAATCAAACCATCATATTTTCACAGTACTTACTACCGTGAATAAATAATTAATGCACTGTATGGTTAAAGTTCTATTTGTGTGACCCTTTGAGGATTTATGCTATGTTGGCCATGAAAAATAAATCACTATTTATTTCCAATAATCATAAGCGGTATCTAGCAACACGTTATGATTCTCAATTCGCATAAATAAATACTGTACCAATACAATACTTCAATCCTGCATAAGAAAATAATATCTTATTGTTTTGATTCTTATGTCACATGATATCCTTGAATAATCCAAGATAGGAATGTGTCATTCTTGCAGATTATACGTTTCTTGATCTAGAGATGATTGCATAAGTTGCTAGCAAGCAATCCATCTCCATCAAGGGGCCCAGTGGATATCATCACTCATTAGGTGTACTAACTGTTAGTTGAGTGCATAATTTTCATTTTATGATTAAATACTCCTAATTATCCATAAACAATCATGCACAAACACGGATCTTGCACTAAGCCATTCACACAAGAGAGAAAGGTTCAAGGTATACCTCTCTTGATGTAGTAATCAAGAGGCTCGAACCGGCTAGGTTGTAGGTGGTTGTGCTCGCGTCTAGCTCCCGCCTCCTTGTCGAATCACCTCGAGTCCACTTGGTATTAACCAAATCCTCTACAAGTTATGCTAGTAACTTGGAGGAAATGCCTAATCCCTAGCTTTCCCAATCTTCTAGCAAATGAACTAATTGATTTGAGGAAGAGAGGGGGCTCAACACATGAGCTAATAGGGAGAGATGAGAGGGAGGAGGCGCACACCAAGGGAGGGGGGCGGCTAGGTTAGTGGGAGAGAGAGAGAGGGGGATTTGCAACCATCCACATCCTTATATAGAGTGCAAACCCTACCTACCTCACACTAACTATTTACCAAATTGCCACCCCACCTACCACCTTGTATGGCCGGCCACAATAAGGGCCTTTATGGGCCAATTGCATTGCCTCATGGGTCCACTTAATCATTCATTAAATGGCCTCTCTTGTTGCTCTCAATTTGGATCCCTATTGGGCCTTTAATTAACTATTTAATTAAAGCCCTATAAAATGCATATGTGTTAAAATAAATAATTATTAACTTAATAATAATTATTTAGGGATTAGATAATGCATTAATTTATTTCTATATGATCCCTTTGATTTAATTAATTATAACGGTCTACAACGCTATTTAATTAATTAATCAACTCATCATATTTTGCAATACCAATTATTGCAAATAAATAAATAATGCAAGCATGGTTAAAACACCAATTCTGTGTGACCCTTTGAGGATTTATGCTACGTTGGACATGGAGTTAAATCGCTATTTAATTCCAATAATCATAAGCGGTATCTAGCAACACGTTATGATTCCCAATTCGCATAAATAGTGTACAGCTACAATATTTCAATCCTGCATAAGAGAATAAAAATATATCTCTATTTTGATTCCTATGCCTCACGATATCATCGTATAATCCAAGATAGGAATGTGTCATTCTTGCAGATTATACGTTTCTTGATCTAGAGATAATTGTATCAGTTGCTAGCAAACAATCTATCTCCATCAAGGGGCCCAAACAGATATCGTCACTCACTAAGTGAATTAATGAGGGACATACGGTTTTCTTGACTATTTAACTTTTCCCCGCACAATTCAAGAGAACATAAATAACGTCCGTATAGCAGCCCTTATCGGGAATCAGCGGTAGACGATATTTATTGAACCTATCCTCATGTGGAAAAGATAAATATCTCAAACTTAGAATCAAAATCATAACGAAATAAATAATGACACCAAAACACAATCCATATATTTATTTCGTTGGGTCATGTCCTGTACTATGTTCAATTAACATAAACATATGCAATTAAGTTGGTTACTCTTAACCTGTGATTTATAGAACTTAATCAACACTTAACTTGCATACTAATCTTATTGATAATTAATGTTCCTTGTTAATTATCAAGATTATGGACGCTTTAGATTTATTGTTGTCATTTACTACTAAATGAATCACAGTGATCTATAATTCAGATCCTCAACCTGAATGAACTGTCAACACATAAATCAAGGAACAAATGATATAAAATCATCCATAACATAAAACCATAGAAGTAGCCAAATATGATTGGCTTCTAGGACATATCTCTAACAATCTCCCACTTGGCCTAGAGTCAATCAACAGTGACTTCTAGCCAGTGTATAGTACTCAATGTAATATCCAAATATACATATCTCATACTAACGCCTAAATAAAAGATACAACTCAAAGCCAATCAGGCATACGCCTAATCCCCATGGATGCAACATGCAACTCATGCGCGGCTCGAGACAAAGGCTTTGTCAGAGGGTCCGCTGTGTTCGCAGCACCGTCCACCTTCTTGACCTTGACCCATCCGTCATTGACCAACTGACGGATGAGATGGAATCGTCGTAGAATGTGCCTAGTCTTCTGGTGAGACCTAGGCTCCTTGGACTGAGCTATGGCTCCCGTATTGTCGCAGTAGATATCCACTGGACCCGAGATGCTTGGAACCACCTCTAGCTCTGTCAAGAACTCCTTGATCCATACGGCCTCTTTTGCTGCTTCGCCAGCCGCTAAGTATTCCGCTTCGGTGACGGAATCGGCCGTAGTATCTTGCTTGGAACTCTTCCAACTTACGGCACCACCATTAAGCAGAAATACAAAGCCGGACTGTGATTTGGAGTCATCTCGATCGGTTTGGAAACTAGCATCAGTGTAACCAGTTACAACGAGCTCTTGGTCTCCACCGTAAACGAGAATGCTCTCCTTGGTTCTCTTGAGATACTTGAGGATATTCTTGACTGCGGTCCAATGTGCCATGCCCGGGTTGGCTTGGTATCGACTAGTCACGCTAATCGGATGTGCCACATCGGGGCGAGTGCATAGCATGGCATACATAATCGATCCGACTACAGATGGATACTTGAATCGCTTCATGTACTCCCGATCTGTCTCCGTTGTCGGACCTTGAGTCTTGCTCAAGTAAATGCCATGTGACATAGGCAAGAATCCCTTCTTGGAATTCGCCATGTTGTGTTTTTGCAACACCTTGTCAATATATGCATCTTGGCTCAAACCTAACATCCTCTTTGATCTATCTCTATAGATCTTGATTCCTAGGATGTAGGCGGCTTCGCCCAAGTCTTTCATTGAGAACACTTTCTTCAATGAATCCTTGACTGCATTCAATTCGGGAATATCATTCCCAATCAAGAGTATATCGTCAACATATAGAACAAGAAACACAACCACGCTCCCACTAAACCTCTTGTAGACACAAGGTTCCTTTTCACTTTGAGAGAAGTTCAATTTCTTGACTTCCTTATCAAAGCGCTTGTTCCAACTCCTTGATGCTTGCTTCAATCCATAAATGGATCGTTGAAGCTTGCATACTTTGTTAGCATTCTTTGGATCCACAAAACACTCGGGTTGTGTCATGTACACATCCTCTTCCAAATTTCCATTTAGGAAGGCGGTTTTGACATCCATTTGCCAAATCTCATAATCATAGAATGCGGCAATTGCTAACATGATCCGAATTGACTTGAACATGACGACGGGCGAGAAGGTTTCTTCATAGTCAATACCATGAATTTGCTTGTAACCTTTCGCTACAAGTCGTGCTTTGTAAATGGTCAAGTTGCCATCCATGTCGATCTTTCTCTTAAAGATCCATTTGTTCTCAACGGGTTTTACTCCGTTGGGAAGGTCAACCAAGGTCCATACCTTGTTGTCATACATGGATTGCATTTCGGATTCCATGGCTTTTAGCCATTCCTTGGAGTCGGGTTTCTTTCTCATGTCATCAACGGTCAAAGGCTCATCGTTCTCCATAACGAGAACGTCGTGCAAACCTAAATATCTTATAGGTGGACGACTTGGCCTTGCCGATCTTCGTAGGGTAGAAGTTTGAGGTTCTTGAACTTGTTCCACAACGGTTTGTGGACTTTGTTCTTGAACTTCAATTGAAGGTGCTTCCTCAACATCATCGACTCGCGATATGTTTGAGTTTTCATTTGAGGGAGCTTGTTCGTGAACCTCTTCTTCCACAACAACTTGTGGAATGGGTTCGGCTACAATCTCATTCGGTGCATCCACATTTTGTGCAACCTCATTTGGCACCACATTGGGAACGACCACATTACCTACTTGAGGCATGCTTTGTTGTTGCGGTTCTCGAATTTCTTCAATCACCACGTTGCTCCCACTACTTCTTCTTGAGAGAAACTCCTTCTCCAAGAACACACCATAACGAGCAACAACTATCTTGTTCTCGTTGCGGTTATAGAAGTAGTAACCCTTCGTTTCCTTAGGGTATCCTACGAAATGACATTTGTCCGATTTGGGTCCAAGCTTATCGCTCACTAGCCTTTTCACATAAGCTTCACAACCCCAAATCTTGAGAAACGATATGCTTGGTTTCTTCTTAAACCAAAGCTCATAGGGCGTCTTCTCAACAGACTTTGATGGAACACGGTTTAATGTAAAAGTTGCGGTTTCAAGGGCGTATCCCCAAAAGGACATAGGCAAATCGGCTTGGCTCATCATTGATCGAACCATGTCAAGCAAAGTTCGATTCCTCCTTTCGGATACACCATTCCATTGTGGTGTTCCGGGTGGAGTGAGTTGTGGAACGATTCCACACTCCTTTAGATAGTTGCCAAACTCATGGCTCAAGTACTCACCACCTCGATCGGATCGTAAGACCTTGATCTTTCGACCAAGTTGGTTCTCAACTTCATTCTTAAATTCTTTGAACTTGTCAAAGGATTCGGATTTGTGACGCATCAAGTAGATATACCCGTATCTACTATGGTCATCGGTGAATGTGATGAAGTATGAATAACCACCACGCGCACAAATGCTCATAGGTCCACATACATCGGTATGTACAAGGTCTAACAAGTCATTTGCCCTTGTCCCTTTGTTAGGAAAAGGCGCTTTGGTCATCTTTCCCATCAAACAAGATTCGCATGTGTCAATTGGCTCGAAAGCGAATTGATCCAAGAGACCAACGGTTTGTAATCTCTTGATGCGTTTCTCATTGATATGACCTAAGCGGCAATGCCACATCAAAGTTGCATTCTCATGTGAAATCTTACGTTTCCTATTGTCATTCTCAACACTCAAGATAAGTCCGCTAGAATCAAGCACATAAAGACCATTCAATAAATGCGCATCACAAAAACGAACTTCATTTCGAAACAAGGTCAACAACTTGTTCTTTATTACAACATCAAAACCATCCATGTCCAAACAAGAGATAGAGATAATGTTTCGAGTGATAGAGGGAACCAAAAATACATCTTTTAGTTCCAACACAAAACCGGAAGGTAAAGTTAAATCCACGCTCCCAATGGCCATAGCGGAGATGCACGTGCCATTCCCGACGCGGAGTTGAACTTCACCTTTCTCGAGCCGCCTCCTACTCTTTAGAACCTGCACATTTCGACAAATGTGAGCACACGAACCGGTATCGAATACCCAATCGGTGTTAGAGGTAGCGAGAAGGGTTTCTATGACAAATATACCTGAAGAAGAAGGTTGGACGGTTCCCGCCTTCTTGTCGGCTAGGTACTTGGGGCAGTTTCTCCTCCAATGACCCTTGTTGCTACAGTAGTAGCAAACGGTCTCGGGAGTGGCCGGGTTCTTCTTCTTCTTGGAACCCACGGGAGCACCCTTGGTCGGGCCTTGGGGCGTCACCGGGCCTTTGCCCTTCTTGGATTTTCGGCCTCGCTTCTTGATCTTTTTGCTCTTGTCACTCACGGCAAGAACATCCTTGGGGCCCTTCTCCTTCTTGAGACTATCCTCCGTCTCAACGAGCATGTTTTGGAGATCATCCATGCTCTTGTCATGCCATTCATCCGGTAGTTCACAACAAAACCGGTGAAGCTCGGAGGGAGGGAGTTGAGAATGAAATCTTGAATCGCACCCGTAGGAAAGGGCGTATCAAGCTTTTCAAGCTGCCGAAATAACCCCGCCATCTTCATGACGTGTGGCCCGACTTCATGACCCTCCGCCAAGCGAGTGTTGGCGACGGCCTTGATGAGACGGGCCCTTTCGGTGCGGGCCTTGGTTTGGAACATGTTCTTGAGACGAGTGATCATTTCAAACACTCCATAACCACTATCGATGAACTCCTTTTGGAGTTCCGATTCCATGACCGCAACCATCAAGACCGACATCTCCATGTCGTCATTGACGTGCTTCTCATATTCCTCTTGCTTATCCTTTGGATCGGTGTCCTTAGGAGCAGAGGGAATCGGAGTGGAGAGGAGGTACTCCCTTTTTTCAAACCTAAAGGCAAGCCTTAGGTTGCGGTGCCAATCCAAGAAATTAGCACCGTTAAAGGCGAGTTTCTCTTTCTCAAGAAGAGAACGAAGCGTTAAAGAGGAGGAAGACATCTACAACAATTATCGAATTTAAAGGTCAATTAGTTTTATGTTTTTAGTTTTAACAAAAGTAAAACTTTCACTACACTTTTAAAGTCCCTAAGTATAGTGATTTCCAAGATCCCTATTTTCATCAAAATGAACCTGCTATGGCACGTCATCCAAAATGATTAGATAAGGTAGGTTCTATAACCAATCATCTTACCATGACTCTTGGTTCGCATCGGCGAACTTCGTCCCGATGTCCAAACTCTAGTTGGGTCCATCGAAAAGTCACTTCTCACTATTTGCTCCTTGCAAATCTTATCTATTTGCACCCCGACTACCGAATTGGCAATCATGACGTCCGCTTGGGCGGACCGCGCCATGAGTGACAATCGGCGTGAAGGGGATAGAGAGAAGGAGGGCGATTTAACTTATTCGATTTAGTTTGGGACAAACAATTCATATGACACTTTGTTTGGTGGTCGTGTAAGCATACACCCATACCTAACCTAACAAAATAATCATATAAGCATCTCATAGTTGTGGGTTTGTATGGCTCCCGCTTGCATTAGTTTCGCCACATCGTCCATGGAGCAAAACTAATCTAATTCTTGCCCTCCCACTAAATTCTATAAGGATCTAAATCCTATATAAAATAAAGGTGCAAAATACATGTGAAAACATCCTATTCCCATCCTAACCTTAGGGGCATGCAAGCCTCACAAGTTACATAAAAAATTAATCAACAAATTAATTAATTAATGGCACCAAAGGCCGCATTACAAACATTCACACATGCATTCATTACAACCACAAGGCATTGAGTCTTGAGCCATACTAAACCCACTATCCACCTACAAAACAAAGTTAGCACATACAAGAACTTTGTTTCCAATTAACGATTTTCAAGCATCTTTGCGTATCGTTTGCCATAAGTAAATTCCGTGTAAAAATCCTCAATTTTAAACAACCAAACTTGTTTAAATTCATTTAGAAAGTTCTTTCAACATCCCATAACAGAAAGGAGATCAAACAAGGAGTTTTCTAATTAATTTCAACTAGTTTGAATATTTAGAAAAACAGTAATTTATTAAAAAAACGTAACTAATGGAATCCAATAAAAACAAAGGTTTTAGGTCTCCAAAAATTCTCAAATAAATTACTTAAGCTCCTTATCATAGTTGTGATTACCAGTAAAAATTTCAAGAAGAGATCTTACACCATCTGGGAGAATCAAAAATGACAAATCTCTTACAAGTGCACGAAACACCGTTATGAGATTTTCAGATTATCCTCTCAACCATTTGGTCTGTAAGACCACCTTCTAAACAGTTTTTATATATACAATATACATAGAAAAACTTGCTTAATCTATAGGCTAACTATTCATGAAAAGAAAACCACCAAGTTCAGTTCAAAAGGTTCGAGTTACATACTAAACAATCAACAAATTCTGTACTGGAACAGACTGTCGATCGAAATGTTTTAACCTAGTTGAAGGTCCACATCTCCACGAAAAATTATGAAATTAATTTTTCTGGAATCCTAACTCAAAATAGAACAACTCCATTTAAACAGAATTTTTTAAAGGAGTTCTCAGTTGGTACAGTTTATTAGAACAATCGATTTGCTCAACAAACTGGATCTGACAAGTTCTTCCTTTTTATACTTGAAAACCCACAAATTAATCTGAGCCATGCAACAAATTTTACATTCTCAGAAAGAGCTTCAAGTCCTCTTTAAATCTAGCCATAGAACACTGGTACTTATATTCAAAATATAAATCTTTCAAGCCATTCAAACAGGACAGTGCAAGCAAAAACTGGTTCTGCGCACTGTCGCCGTTGTATTCACAGTAAATCTATACTAATTCAGAAAAATGTGAATCCAACGCCAAAAGAATCACAATCCACAGATCTACAACTTTCATGTAGATGGAAAAAACTTCCAGAGAACTTATCAAAGCGAAAAACGCGAAACAACACAGAAAATACCATTTCCAGACAGCAAACAAACGCATCATCTCTACTAATCCGTTAATTAGCCAATTTCTCTTAATTAAGTGTCAAAATAGCTTAAGTACGACCATGTGCTCTGATACCACTGTTAGTTGAGTGCATAATTTTCATTTTATGATTAAATACTCCTAATTATCCATAAACAATCATGCACAAACACGGATCTTGCACTAAGCCATTCACACAAGAGAGAAAGGTTCAAGGTATACCTCTCTTGATGTAGTAATCAAGAGGCTCGAACCGGCTAGGTTGTAGGTGGTTGTGCTCGCGTCTAGCTCCCGCCTCCTTGTCGAATCACCTCGAGTCCACTTGGTATTAACCAAATCCTCTACAAGTTATGCTAGTAACTTGGAGGAAATGCCTAATCCCTAGCTTTCCCAATCTTCTAGCAAATGAACTAATTGATTTGAGGAAGAGAGGGGGCTCAACACATGAGCTAATAGGGAGAGATGAGAGGGAGGAGGCGCACACCAAGGGAGGGGGGCGGCTAGGTTAGTGGGAGAGAGAGAGAGGGGGATTTGCAACCATCCACATCCTTATATAGAGTGCAAACCCTACCTACCTCACACTAACTATTTACCAAATTGCCACCCCACCTACCACCTTGTATGGCCGGCCACAATAAGGGCCTTTATGGGCCAATTGCATTGCCTCATGGGTCCACTTAATCATTCATTAAATGGCCTCTCTTGTTGCTCTCAATTTGGATCCCTATTGGGCCTTTAATTAACTATTTAATTAAAGCCCTATAAAATGCATATGTGTTAAAATAAATAATTATTAACTTAATAATAATTATTTAGGGATTAGATAATGCATTAATTTATTTCTATATGATCCCTTTGATTTAATTAATTATAACGGTCTACAACGCTATTTAATTAATTAATCAACTCATCATATTTTGCAATACCAATTATTGCAAATAAATAAATAATGCAAGCATGGTTAAAACACCAATTCTGTGTGACCCTTTGAGGATTTATGCTACGTTGGACATGGAGTTAAATCGCTATTTAATTCCAATAATCATAAGCGGTATCTAGCAACACGTTATGATTCCCAATTCGCATAAATAGTGTACAGCTACAATATTTCAATCCTGCATAAGAGAATAAAAATATATCTCTATTTTGATTCCTATGCCTCACGATATCATCGTATAATCCAAGATAGGAATGTGTCATTCTTGCAGATTATACGTTTCTTGATCTAGAGATAATTGTATCAGTTGCTAGCAAACAATCTATCTCCATCAAGGGGCCCAAACAGATATCGTCACTCACTAAGTGAATTAATGAGGGACATACGGTTTTCTTGACTATTTAACTTTTCCCCGCACAATTCAAGAGAACATAAATAACGTCCGTATAGCAGCCCTTATCGGGAATCAGCGGTAGACGATATTTATTGAACCTATCCTCATGTGGAAAAGATAAATATCTCAAACTTAGAATCAAAATCATAACGAAATAAATAATGACACCAAAACACAATCCATATATTTATTTCGTTGGGTCATGTCCTGTACTATGTTCAATTAACATAAACATATGCAATTAAGTTGGTTACTCTTAACCTGTGATTTATAGAACTTAATCAACACTTAACTTGCATACTAATCTTATTGATAATTAATGTTCCTTGTTAATTATCAAGATTATGGACGCTTTAGATTTATTGTTGTCATTTACTACTAAATGAATCACAGTGATCTATAATTCAGATCCTCAACCTGAATGAACTGTCAACACATAAATCAAGGAACAAATGATATAAAATCATCCATAACATAAAACCATAGAAGTAGCCAAATATGATTGGCTTCTAGGACATATCTCTAACACTAACGAGGGACATACGGTTTTCTTGATGACCAGTTTCTCCCCGCACAATTCAAGAGAACATAAATAAAGTCCGTATAGCAGCATTTATCAGGAATCAGCGTTAGACGATATTTATTGAACCTATCCTCATGTGGAGAAACTAAATCATCTCAAACTCAGAATCAAACACTTATGAAATAAATAATGACACGTAACACAATCCATATATTTATTTCATTGGGTCATGTCCTGTGCTATGTTCCAGTAACATACACATATGCAATTAAGTTGGTAACTCCTTACCCATAATTTGTAGAACTTAATCATCACTTAACTTGCATACTAGTCTTATCTGATAATTAATGTTCCTTGTTAATTATCAAGACTATGGACTCTTTAGAAATATTATTGTCATTCTAACGAATGATCTACAGAGATCTACAATTCAGATCCTCGACCTGAATGATCTGTCAATAATAATCTCTAGGAACAAATGATCAATCATCATCAATAACATAAACTAATATAATAGCCACCAACTGATTGGCATCTAGGACATCTCTCTAACAATAAGCTGATATTTCATGCCTTGGCCTCTTTATTTTTCATGTCAATTACCCATTTTGATGGATTCTGAAGCTCGAATGATATGAATTATGAATTATGTTTTCTTCTCACTTTCTTTTGCCCATCGACATTAGCACTTCTATGTGGCACCCTCTTTCCCCTTTTCTTTGTTTGTGACTATGTTGTATTTGACACGCATTTTCTATGCCTCAACACTATGTGGTCTGAACTCTGAAACTCTGAACAGCCATAGCTGAAGATGAAGGAGGTCATGCCAATGCTGGAGGAGCTGCGTCTTCAACTGATGGGGGATGCTAGTTTGTTATCAGCATTAATATAATACGCCAGAAGCAATGATCCTATTGTGGGTTATGTGTGGAGTTATTGTAATGGAAGTTGGGTTGTTGATGCTATTAGATAATGAAGGATGTAAAACGTATGTGGACTTTTTGTTTGTTTGGGATTAGTGAATTGCAATCTTACCGTATCGTGGTGTGTCGTGGCAAACACGGGTGTGTTTAGCATCGTGTCGTGTCGTGTTGACACGGCTTATACATGCAACCGTGTCGTGTCGTGTCGTGTTGAGTGGAGGTAAAAGGCCGAAACAACACGGAAATTGACACAACACAGTTGGAAACCGTGTTGACACGCCACGATACAGTTGTGTCAACCGTGTCGAACCGTGTTAAAAAATTATTTATTTATTTATTTATTTATTTTAAAATAGTTAAATATATTTTAAAATTAGAGATAAAATGATTAAAAATTGTATTAAATTTTATAAATATGTTATATAGTCGATAAAAAATAATATCATAATAATTCATGATGATACAATATAATAATTACTTAACTAGATAATAAATTACTAATTACATAATATTAATTTGTTGAAAATTTTTAATTATAGTTTCTGTATTATATTTTTATCCTTAAAATTCAAATCATCCTTTGTTTTTATAATATATTAATATTTTTATAATATTTTTTTAATTTTAAGTTTTAAAATAAAATAAAATCTTGTTGTGTCGTGTTGTAACCGTGTTGTGTCAAATCGTGTCGTATTGAATCGTGTCGTGTTAAACCTTGTCAATTTTCTAAAAATGTCAACACGACACAGTTTTGACACGACACACCAACACAGTTGTGTCGTTTTGAATTTGTACACGTGGCGTGTCGTGTCGTGTCAACTGTTAGAGTTATGTCCTAGAAGTCAATAATTTAATGACTTAATTATTAGTTTATGTTATGGATGATATATTATCATCTGTTCCTAGGTTTATTATTGACAGATTATTCAGGTTGAGGATCTGAATTGTAGATCTCTGTGGATCATTCTTTAGAATGACAATAATAAATCTAAACGGTCCATAATCTTGATAATTAACAAAGGAACATTAATTATCATATAAGATTAGTATGCAAGTTAAGTGATGATTAAGTTCTACTAATCATAGGTAAAGAGTTACCAACTTAATTGCATATGTATATGTTATGGAACATAGTACAGGACTTGACCCAATGAAATAAACATATGGATTGTGTTAAGTGTCATTGTTTATTTCGTTATGATTTTGGTTCTAAGTTTGAGATGTTTATCTTTTCCACATGAGGATAGGTTCAATAAATATTGTCTACCGCTGATTCCCGATAAGGGCTGCTATACGGACTTTATTTATGTTCTCTTGAATTGTGCGGGGAAAAGCTAATCATCAAGAAAACCGTATGTCCCTCATTAATTCACTTAGTGAGTGACGATATCTGTTTGGGCCCCTTGATGGAGTTGGATCGTATGCGCGCAACTAAGCGATCAACTCTAGATCAAGAAACGTATAATCTGCAAGAATGACACATTCCTATCTTGGATTATACGATGATATCGTGTGACATAAGAATCAAAATAGAGAAACATATTTATTCTCTTATGCAGGATTGAAATATTGTAGCAGTACACTATTTATGCGAATTGGGAGTCATAACGTGTTGCTAGATACCGCTTATGATTATTGGAATTAAATAACGATTTAATTCCATGGCCAACATAGCATAAATCCTCAAAGGGTCACACAAATAGGACATTAATCACACAGTGCATTATTTATTTATTCACAGCAGTAGGTTCTGTGGAAATATGATAAGATTGATTAATTAATTATATACCGTTGCGAACCGTTATAATTAATTAAGTCAATGGATCATATAGAAATAAATTAATGCATTAACTAATCCTAAAATAATTATTAATGAGTTAATAATTAATTTAGTTCAACACTTATCAATATAAATGGTTATATTGATTAATTGGGCCGTTATTTAAATAGCAAATATATAGCCCAATTAAAGAGCAAAGTTGAGGGACCTTAATTATATGAATTAATGGTCCAAATGAAGGGGTTAAATGGCCCATAAAGGCACATTTCGTGGCTGCCCATTATGGTGGTAGGTGGGATGGCATAGTTGTAATTATGCAAGAGGTCAATTAGGTTTTGTGTTCTATATAAGGACCACTTATGAGAGCCTCCACCTAGCTTTCTCTCTCCTCTCATTTCCTCCCATGAGGCCGCCACTTTTTCACCCTCTCCTTCTCTCTTTTGCTCATGTGTTGAGCTATTTTTTCTCCACTAAATCAAGGTTGTTGATTGATGCAAGAGAGAAAACCATAGGGATTAGGCTTGTTCTTTGGGTATGCTAGCACGTACCTTGTAGAACGTGATTAATCCTCCTTGGTGGACTCGAGGGCGGTTACGAGACGTGGTAGAGACGGTGTAGAAGGCACGCCATCAATTCCCATGCCTTGGTCGAGCCCCACGAATAAGATTTCGCGGGAGGTATCGATTTCTCCTCTTTCTCTTTGTGTCTATTGCTTAAAGTAATAGATCTCGTGTTGCTTGTGTTTTAATTGGATTAATTAAGGGTAATTAGTCACAAAATTAAAATTGGGCAATTTCCTAACAGTGGTATCAGAGCACATGGTCGTACTTAAGCTATTTTGACACTTAATTAAGAGAAATTGGCTAATTAACGGATTAGTAGAGATGATGCGTTTGTTTGCTGTCTGGAAATGATATTTTCTGTGTTGTTTCGCATTTTTCGATGTGATATGTTCTCTGGAAGATCTTTCCATCTACATGAAAGTTGTAGATCTTTGGATTTTGATTCTTTTGGCATTGGATTCACATTTTTCTGAATTAGTATAGATTTATTGTGAATAAAACGGCGACAGTGCGCAGAACCAGTTTCTGCTCGCACTGTCCTGTTTGAATGGCTTGAAAGATTTATATTTTGAATATAAGTACCAGTGTTCTATGGCTAGAAATAAAGAGGACTTGAAGCTCTTTCTGAGCATGTATAAATTGTTGCATGACTCGGATTAATTTGTGGGTTTTCAAGTATGAAAAGGAAGATCTTGTCAGATCCAGTTTGTTGAGCAAATCGATTGTTCTAATAAACTGTACCAACTGAGAACTCCTTTAAAAATTCTGTTTAAATGGAGTTGTTCTAATTTGAGTTAGGATTCCAGGAAAATTAATTTCATAATTTTTCGTGGAAGTTTGGACCTTCAACTAGGTTAAAACATTTCGATTGACAGTCTGTTCCAGTACAGAATTTGTTGATTGTTTAGCATGTAACTTAATATTATTGAACTGAACTTGGTTGTTTTCTTTTCATGAATGGATAGCCTGTAGTCTAAACAAGTTTTTCTATGTATATTGTATATATAAAAACTAGATAGAAGGTGGTCTAACAGACCAAATGGTTGAGAGGAAAAGCTGAAAATCTCATAACGGTGTTTCGTGCACTTGTAAGAGATTTGTCTTTTTTGATTCTCCCAGATGGTTTAAGATCTCTTCTTGAAATTTTTACTGGTAGTCAAAACTATGATATGGAGCTTAAGTAATTTATTTGAGAATTTTTGGAGACCGAAAACTGTTGTTTTTGTTGGATTCCATTAGTTACGTTTTTTGGTAAATTACTGTTTTTCTAAGTATTCAAACTAGTTGAAATTAATTAGAAAACTCTTTGTTTGATATCCTTTCAGTTATGGGATGTTGAAAGAACTTTCTAAATGAATTTAAACAAGTTTGGTTGTTTAAAATTGAGAATTTGTACACGGAATTTACTTATAGCAAACGATACGCAAAGATGCTTGAAAATCGTTAATTGGAAACAAAGTGCTTGTATGTGCTAACTTTGTTTTGTAGGTGGATAGTGGGTTTAGTATGGCTCAAAACTCAATGCCTTGTGGTTGTAAATTGAATGCATGTGTGAATGTTTGTAATGCGGCCTTTGGTGCCATTAATTAATTAATTTGTTGATTAATTTTTTATGTAACTTGTGAGGCTTGCATGCCCCTAAGGCTAGGATGGGAGTAGGATATTTTTCACATGCATTTTGTTCCTTTATTTTATAGGATTTAGATCCTTATAGAATTTAGTGGGAGGGACAAGGATTAGATTAGTTTTGCTCCATGGACGATGTGGCGAAACTAATGCAAGCGGGAGCCATACAAACCCACAACTATGAGATGCTTATATGTGATTGCTTGTGATTGCTATGAATTGTCATAGGCTAGGTATGGGTGTATGCTTACACGACCACCAAACAAGTGTCATATGATTGATAGTCCCAACTAAAACATGATTAAGTTAAATCGCCCTCCTTCTCTCTATCCCCTTATAACGTGTATGATCGTTCATTGATGCATTCTCGCCGACGCGGGACATCGTGTTCCATCATCCGTGTCGGGGTGTAAATCGGATTTACTAGGAGCAAATAGAGAAAGGTTACTTAACGATGTTTTCTAATCGGATTGGACATCGGGGCAAAGTTTGTGGATGTACATGTGATATTTCACAAACCAAGAATCATATGGAATGATTGGTTGGAGAACCTACTCTATCTAGTTGTTTTTGGTGTCACGCCGACGCTAGCACCATCTCAACGAAAATAGGGATCTTGGAAAACCTACTACATTAGGGACATTAAATAATTGTAGTGGGAGTTTTATTTGTTATAAATAAAATAATTGCATAAACTAAATGACCGTAAATTGATTTTGTTATAGATGTTTAAATTGTTAATTTTGTTGCGATCAATCTTTGAAAATTAACAAACTCGTTTCTAAAAGTATTCACTTAAAGAAGTAATACCGATTCCTAAGACACGATTTTAGTGAAGAGAAATTTGAGTATGTCAATTCCCAAAACTTTCCTCAAACTACCCGAACGTAGCAACGCGGTGATTGATTGACTTTTGGCGAAAAGTTATTCAATAAAGCGTATGCTTAATATCCTCATTTGAAATTTTTAGACCTTTGAATTAGCGAATTCATATGGACTAAAATTAACTCGTACGTTCTCATCCGCTTACTCAAGAAAGTGTTCTTGGAGAAAGTAGATATTAACTCCATCATTTATGATTGAGTATAAAGAATATGAGTTGACCAAGAGATTATTCTTTTAAAAGAAGTTATATGAATGTTTCATTAGCTCACAAATCGAAAGATTGAAGTAGCTAATTGATGACTAGAGATATTAATCTCCGATATCAAGGATTGTTGATATTGTCATACGATCTCTTTGGAATTATAAAGGATATAATGTTACCTTCTTCGCACACTTGTTGATGCAAAAAGGTAATTGGTTAAGTATACAAGAAATACTTCACCAAGGTATGAGTTGAAATTTCGAGACCCTCATTTGTGACCATGTGTCACATGAGATGTTTCATTTGCCGTTTGTGGGAGGCATTTGAAAGGTTGTCCGAAATACCATGATTGTGACGATTAGAAAAATTCTAATCCTAAAGTGTATTTGTCGTTCAAATTATCTCACTATCTTTAATTCACACTAGTAACTTGATACTAGTTCATATGCTCGCATTTAAAGAAATGTGTTAGCAATGAAGAATAAAAGAATGTTCGAGAGATGCAAAGTTAACTCCGTATAGAAAATGACTTGTTCATCTAAGTCATTACCATTGAATACGTAGAGTTATCTTTATTAAGAGTTTGTTTAGGAATTGAAGGTTGCATACCTTAATTCTAAAAACCTCTCAAAAATATCTCCATTTCATATTCCATGATGGATGATTATGTTTTGTAAAAGACAAGATCTTTTATTATGGATTTGTTTATATGATTTCATGCATCTTGACTGAATTTGCTTGAAATAGATAAACAATTTTTGAATGACAAATAGAATGTGTAAGACTTGACATAAAGTATTTGACTTTCATGTTATATATACCGCTTAGTCACATAAGTAAACGAGAATCTCATTACGAGAGTCTACGTAACGTAGAGCTCGAAATTCAATTCGATTTCAAATCGATTGATATGCGAATCATGTTTGTTAAATGACAAAAGCGCCTTTAACCTATGAAGGTTTAAGGACAAGTGAATTAATTAGGACTTATACATATCGATGTATAAAGACCTATAAGTACTTGTGCAATGAAATGTTGTTGATACTTTACTACTTAACCAACGATCATTGTAGATATTAACATATCTATTTGATAAGGTATAAGTATGAACCTTTTGACTAGTTCAAAGGAGTTCAAGTGTGAAGTTAAAAAGACCGTTCAAGGAAAAAGAAAAGTCTTACAATTAATCATGGTAACTAGTTAAGTCATATGATTTGAAATATTATCTAAAGAGTATGAAAGTAGTTTCATAACTCGCTCCAGGAGGAATAATATGTCCAAGAATGGAGGTATCGAACAATATTTTGTATAGTTCGATCGGTAATAAATCAAATGGACTTATTCGACTCGTATTAGGGAATTATGTTTGAGGACAATATTGTTTACACTGAATGATGTTCCATCGAAGTCTATTGAAGAAGATATCTTATGAGATTTTGATCTCTAAGTATAATGCTTCTTAAGATTTGGTGTTGATAAGCTTATTTCAAGATTGTTGATAAGCTTGTACCCAAATAAGACACTTAATATTTGTAGGATGCTTTATATTAAAAGGCACTACTTCCATGAATATGATAAGAACAAAGTAGTTGTTGCTAATCATAGTGTAGTCTTCATGAATTGAAACTCTCAAGAAGAAGTAGTGGGAGTAAAGTGAGCATTAAAGGAGTTTATGCGTCACTACAAGAAGTACTCTTATGGGAAACTTGTCACTCCATACATGGTGCTTAGTGGGAGTTGAGCGGAACTTCATTCACAAGTTGTTTTGAAAAGAAGTTTAATAGTACGCTCCTTCTAATGAGGACTCAACCATCTCACGAGTTGATGATGTTTGAGAAACTCATGGAATATATGAGGAGTCAAGAACTCGTTCAACAAATCGTTGTGGAAGTAGTTCTTGAACCTCAAGTACCAATCCTACAAAAGATCAACGAGAGTTGATTGCCTAAGCCGTTTGATGCATTGGCTTCACGACATTCTCAAACTTAGCATATGAGAGTCCGTTGATAAACAAGGAAACGATGGAACGATCCGATTCCACCTATATGGTTTGAATTCATATGATCTTTAAATAAAATCCATGTATAACAACAAGATATAGACCTTGGTTGATGTTCATGAAGGAGCAATCCATCGAGCACGTTTAGATCTTCAAAAGGAAAGATCGACATGGATAACAAATCGACTATGTACAAAGCGCGGCTTCTCGCTTGTAGCTATGTCTAAGTCAATGACTAGTTGACTACGTACAAAGCACAACCTCTTGCTTGTGGCTATGTAAAAGTCAATGAAGATCATTCTGGCAATAGTTGTATTTCATATATGTTGATATATGGAAAAACACATAAAACCGCCTTCTTCGTATGAATGAAGGATGATGTTGTGCATTTGACACAAATCGAGGTTTTATGTATTGCTAAAAACATACGCATGCTTCAAGGATCCATAAATGGATTAAAGCAAGTGTTGTGGAGATTGGAATAAAAAGTTTTAACAAGGAAGTCAAGGAGTTGAACTTCGTCAAAAGTATCTTGTATAAACAAGATATTCAGTGGGAGCATAATTGTATTACTTGTATTGTTCAAGATAACAATTCATTAAATTGGGAATAACATTAAGAAAATGAATATTGTCGAGATCTCTTTGGAGAATGCTTTCTCAAATGAGAACTTGGGCGAAGTCACCTAATCCTAGGAAACAAAATCTATAAAGATAGATTATGATGGATGTTAGGTTTGAGCAAATATGCATATATTGACGAAGTGTTCTAGAAACACGAAAGTTACACTCCAAGAAAGGATGTCTAACTATACGTCACATGGCATGACTTGAGTGTTTTAACTCGGTCTATTGCAACTCGATTCGAGAAAGTGCATGAAATAGTTCAAGCATTCCTTCATTATGAGTTTCATTGTGTACGCCATATTTATGCATATGCCCCAATGTGTAGTATCCAAAAGATATGACAAACAGTTGTCAAATGGATACAAGAGAGACACATTAGGACGATAGTCAAGGATATCCTCGAGTACCTTATGAGAAAGAGTGATATAATGTTTCATCTCTTAAAAGGAGCTCGTGTAAGTTAATTACACTAATGCTAGTTTTTCGAAAGATTGATATAATCACAGTTGAGATACATATTTTGCTAAAAGGTGGTGTTGTAAGTTTAGAAGGTGTTCTAAATGGAATATTACAACCGTTTCCGTCACCAAAGCAAAATACATAGCAACTTGTGGAGCAATAAAAGAAGTTTATTTCGGATCGATTTCTTAGTTGAGTTATTATGGTTCTAAGCATCTCGAACTATAACTTACTCCTAAAGAACCCAATGTTACATTGGAGATTCAAATATGATCTATAACGATATCACTTGATATCATATGATGGTGATCAAGAATATATATAGGAGAATATATATATATATGGTCAAACAATTTTTGGATAGGTTCGCGAACACAGCGAACACTCTAGCACGACCTCTACCTTGAGCAGTATACGAGATGCAGTTATGCATCCATACGTGGTGGACGTATGAGTAACTAGCTATAAGCGTATTATTTATTTTGAGGTCCGAGACATGTATATATGTAGATATATGACATTGTTCTCAATTCTTCGTTGGCTAGAAGTCACTACTGATTGACTCTAGGCCAAGTGGGAGACTGTTAGAGTTATGTCCTAGAAGTCAATAATTTAATGACTTAATTATTAGTTTATGTTATGGATGATATATTATCATCTGTTCCTAGGTTTATTATTGACAGATTATTCAGGTTGAGGATCTGAATTGTAGATCTCTGTGGATCATTCTTTAGAATGACAATAATAAATCTAAACGGTCCATAATCTTGATAATTAACAAAGGAACATTAATTATCATATAAGATTAGTATGCAAGTTAAGTGATGATTAAGTTCTACTAATCATAGGTAAAGAGTTACCAACTTAATTGCATATGTATATGTTATGGAACATAGTACAGGACTTGACCCAATGAAATAAACATATGGATTGTGTTAAGTGTCATTGTTTATTTCGTTATGATTTTGGTTCTAAGTTTGAGATGTTTATCTTTTCCACATGAGGATAGGTTCAATAAATATTGTCTACCGCTGATTCCCGATAAGGGCTGCTATACGGACTTTATTTATGTTCTCTTGAATTGTGCGGGGAAAAGCTAATCATCAAGAAAACCGTATGTCCCTCATTAATTCACTTAGTGAGTGACGATATCTGTTTGGGCCCCTTGATGGAGTTGGATCGTATGCGCGCAACTAAGCGATCAACTCTAGATCAAGAAACGTATAATCTGCAAGAATGACACATTCCTATCTTGGATTATACGATGATATCGTGTGACATAAGAATCAAAATAGAGAAACATATTTATTCTCTTATGCAGGATTGAAATATTGTAGCAGTACACTATTTATGCGAATTGGGAGTCATAACGTGTTGCTAGATACCGCTTATGATTATTGGAATTAAATAACGATTTAATTCCATGGCCAACATAGCATAAATCCTCAAAGGGTCACACAAATAGGACATTAATCACACAGTGCATTATTTATTTATTCACAGCAGTAGGTTCTGTGGAAATATGATAAGATTGATTAATTAATTATATACCGTTGCGAACCGTTATAATTAATTAAGTCAATGGATCATATAGAAATAAATTAATGCATTAACTAATCCTAAAATAATTATTAATGAGTTAATAATTAATTTAGTTCAACACTTATCAATATAAATGGTTATATTGATTAATTGGGCCGTTATTTAAATAGCAAATATATAGCCCAATTAAAGAGCAAAGTTGAGGGACCTTAATTATATGAATTAATGGTCCAAATGAAGGGGTTAAATGGCCCATAAAGGCCCATTTCGTGGCTGCCCATTATGGTGGTAGGTGGGATGGCATAGTTGTAATTATGCAAGAGGTCAATTAGGTTTTGTGCTCTATATAAGGACCACTTATGAGAGCCTCCACCTAGCTTTCTCTCTCCTCTCATTTCCTCCCATGAGGCCGCCACTTTTTCACCCTCTCCTTCTCTCTTTTGCTCATGTGTTGAGCTATTTTCTCTCCACTAAATCAAGGTTGTTGATTGATGCAAGAGAGAAAACCATAGGGATTAGGCTTGTTCTTTGGGTATGCTAGCACGTACCTTGTAGAACGTGATTAATCCTCCTTGGTGGACTCGAGGGCGGTTACGAGACGTGGTAGAGACGGTGTAGAAGGCACGCCATCAATTCCCATGCCTTGGTCGAGCCCCGCGAATAAGATTTCGCGGGAGGTATCGATTTCTCCTCTTTCTCTTTGTGTCTATTGCTTAAAGTACTAGATCTCGTGTTGCTTGTGTTTTAATTGGATTAATTAAGGGTAATTAGTCACAAAATTAAAATTGGACAATTTCCTAACATCAACACGGGTTCGTGTCGTGGCAACACAGTTAACACGACACGATTTGTAATTCACTATTTGGGATATTGTTGTAGGGATCTCCTACTTAAATATATATATATATATATATATATTATTAATCGTATGGTTCTCTTACAGAGTGATGTCATCTTATATATAGAACCTTGAGTGCATCATCTCAATTCTCAAATGTATGCTTACATCACAAAGATGGCATCACTCCGCTCTAATAGGAATAATCTTTACTATATACTTATAAAAGCACCAGTCTAAAGGTCTATCCAAATTTGAGTCCAAAGGTGCAAACAATTGTTTACCCAATGCAATATAGACCATAGATTGATTATGATCTAATCAGATCAGTGGTCTGAATTGAATAACGAGTCAAAAGATTTAAACCTTTCATATAGACCTGTTAACTTTCGTCGTCGGAGCGAAATTGCGCTGATCCAAACAGTCGTAGCACGGCAGTTCGAGTCTCCGTATTTTGTTTTTTTTTTCGCTGGCACTATTCCTCTCCATCTACAAAAAGTTTTGTTCTCCTCTAAATTTCGCAAAAATGAAAAGAGCCGCCCCGATATCTCTGAACCAAATCTAGATTTTACATAAATCCTCTCACGATCTTTCTCCATCTGGACCCAATCCAATCGAAAGAAAACCCTAAATCCTCATTTCTTCGCTCCCCCTTCCCCCTGCTCGCTCCTCCGTACCCTCATCTCGGCCAGAAAAACTAAGATTTAAACCTAGGATTTGTTCTCCTAGGTTGCGCCGCCACCTCCAAAATGAAGCCAAAAATGGAAATTTCGCTGGTCTGACATTGAGTAAAACTATTAATTTCGTTTCCCCCGCATTCTGAGTTGCCATTCATTTCTGTTAGGGTTACTAATTTTTTTTTCTAATTTCTCCCAAATCGAGTCCCATGTCGGCGCGCCTCTTCTCATCCTCCGACAAGACAGTGGTGTTGATCGAGCTTCCTCCGTGCATGGTGTCATGGTTTCCACTCCTCTCCTTCGCGCTGAGATCGACATCGCTCTTGTATCTGCTTTAGTGAAGTACAAGCTGGTGATGGTAAGCAATCAATCGGTCGGAAAGACCAGTATTAACACCATCTTCACGTTCTTAGATTGAGTAAGAGTCATCGTTTTGGATACAAAATTATTTTAAGATTTTTCTTTTAATTTTGATTAACTTTACCAGTAAGAGAATATTTTGACAAAAAGTAGACTCATAAGTACCAGTTCATTTGGAATCAAACCAAACAGAGTTCTTTACAACAGATATTAGAAAGTAAAAATGCTGGCCCTTCTGTAATTTCTGAAACTGGAAAAAAGCTACAAAGAATTTGATTTTGTATGGTATATTTCTTCTAATTTTGTTTGATTTGTTGTAGGCTATATTGGGAAATAAAGTGTGTGAGCGTAATATAGTACCTATGGGAGGACATACGAAAAGCGCAGATGGAGATACCAGAAATCGAGTCTGAGCATGACGAGGTTTTAGAAATAGTGTAAGGAAATTTCAATCCAAACAATGAAAGAACATCCTCACACTGGATTTCCAGAGAATAATCTCTCTCTGAATGTAGACAAGTTAGCTTGAAAGGTTTGCATGTGATGCTGAAATTTTATTCTAATTTTGATTTTGATTTTGATTTGTATATCTCTCTCAATCTCTCTTTTTAGTGATATAGAGTGCTTGTTGTGGAGAAGACAGAAACAACCGAGAAGCTTGAACGGTAGTAGAAGCCATGAACAGTATTCTCCAAATGGTATTTGAGGAACTTCAATGTTTCTTTTTTTTTTATTTTGCAGGTTTTGAGTTTAATTTGTATGTTTTAGGATTAGATTATTCTCTCTAATTATTGATGCCTCATATGTTGTTAGAAATTTGAAAAATGGAGAACCAGGAGACAACTCCTTTGGTCAGGTACAGAATATAGTAAATACTAGAAGACAAATACAATTAATGGAAGCGTCCTATAAATAAAAACCAAAAATAATTTACTGGTATATGCATTGATTGTATGAGAACATGTACCTTTCCCTCCATAGATTGTTGAATGCATTAACATGAGATTGGTAATATGTTATGTTTTTATTATTTTAATAATGTGCAATCAGGTTTTGAGAGTACTTGACTGTTCTCGACTGAGCCGCCACACTTTGGCTACAACTAGCGATGATGGTAGTGTTCATCTCTGGGACACCATTTCTAGGTCATCTAAGGTACCAGTCTATATTACCTGATTATCCTTTGATTATCCTTCATTGATCGTGTTAAGAAGGTCATGGAGGTAAGGTCTTCTATTATTAAAACTGAATAGTTTTCATTATCTACGAAGAGAGAATTTTTGCCTTCTAAAATCTGAATTGTAACCTCTGCTCTTTAAATTTACTGGTATATCATAATGTTTGGATTTTTTCACTTTCGAAAGGCACATTGTCTCAGAGGAGAAAATTATGATTTTTGGGTTGACCGAGAAGGATACCAAGACTATTGAATACTGATATGAAGAGAGAGCTTGATCATTTGGTAATGAATATTTTCGTTTGTGATTTATTTAATTTAATTTTTATATGATAATAAAATTTCCAAAAGGTTTTTTAACCACCAGCTCATTTCTAGGCTGCTTTTCTTCAAGCGGCTGTTGATTATAAGAAGAAGATTGGCTTCAATGGTATCTTTATAGATTGACAAATAATGTTTATCAATTTTGCAGGGACCTTATTGATTGAACCTAAACATCAGGAGCAAACAAAACACCAGTAAGCATCTTTTTTTTTGTGACATTAAATGCCCGTAGTCACAGTAAACATCTAACAAGTTCAAGTTTGGTTTGGTAATATTTTCTATTTAAGATTTAACATTTTTTAATTGATTATAATATATAGGTATGATTGGGATGCTGCAAATTGGTATGTATTCTTCCATATTTTTTTATTATTCTTAGCCATTAACCATGTTAGAAGCATTCAATTTAATTTTATGTTTCATAAATCATGTTCTATTCAGGTTGGGATACAGACCAGTTCCTCACTGACATTTCTGAGGCTACTCTTGTAAATTGTAATGCTAAGAGTGACATTCCTAAATGCAATTTCTATTTTGTACTTTCATAGATGAAAATTGCCATCGATCAAAGCTCCAACAACAGTGCACATGGTATAAGCTGACTGATTTGATATTCATTTGTGTGAGTTCTGATGTCACATGTATATAGGCAATGCAACTATTATTTAGTTTTTGGTAAACCTATTGGTCCCTCAAGTTTTTGGTAAACCTATTGGTCCCTCAAACTATGGTAGCAGAAAGGCCCGCGAGTTGTCAGAGAATCCCCATGCGTCCATTCTTTTCCATTGGAATGAGCTTAACTGTGAGGTCATTGTTTCATTGTCAACATCAACATGTAACAATTTTTTATATGAAAAATGGCATTTGACAAAGCATAAATACTCTTGATATTTGAATGTATTTTCCTTTGAAAATATTTGTACTACATTACAAGAGAAGTGTATTTGAAACTGAACATACATTTTTATTTTATTCTACTTATGACAGTCCATCTTCTCATCATCATAATTTTATAATTTCATCTATTCATGTCGGTAAGAATTGAAGGGACTGTTACAAAGGTCTCTGAGAAAGAATCTGAAAAATATTTTCACAGCTGCCCAGCTGGGTGCTATGGTGAGCAAGCAGGTCCTTCATTTCCCATGTTCTTTTGTCCAGGCTATGATCATTTGGTAGAAAAATAGAAGTAATGTTGTTTTTATAAAAAAAAATTTTACTCATGGAGAGTTATGTGGTGGGTACTAGAAACGAAGAAAGTCCCCACAAAGTATGTTACCCTCATCCAAGACATGTATGATGGTGCCGTTACTTGCATCAGGACATGTGATAGTGTAACTAGTGACTTTCCTATTAAAATAGAACTACATCAGGAATCAGCTTTGAGCCCGTATATTTTTGCCTTAGTGATGGATGAGATCACGAAGGATATACAGGGAGAGATTCCTTGGTGTATGCTCTTTGCGGACGATGTGGTGTTAGTCGATGAGAGTAGGACGGAGGTCGATAGGAAATTGAAATTGTGGAGACGAACTCTAGTGTCCAAAGGGTTTAGGCTTAGTAGAACTAAGACGGAGTATATGGGGTGTGAGTTTAGTGGGATACGACCAGTGGACGGAGATGTCTGTCTAGACGGGCAGGTAGTACCTACGAAAGATACTTTTCGATATTTAGGGTCGATGCTGGAGAGCGATGGCGAAATAGATGAAGATGTTAGTCACATGATAAGAGCGGGGTGGGTGAAATGGCGACAAGCATCAGGCGTCCTATGCGATAAGAAAGTCCCGCAGAAGCTAAAAGGCAAGTTCTACAGGACAGCGATTAGACCTGCGATGTTGTATGGCGTAGAATGTTGGGCTACTAAAAGACGACATGTCCAGAAGATGAGTGTAGCTGAGATGCGTATGTTGAGGTGGATCTGCGGTCACACGAGGAAAGATCGGATTAGAAATGATGACATACGAGATATGGTTGGGGTCGCACCAATAGAGGAGAAGTTGATCCAACATCGTTTGAGATGGTTTGGACATATCTAACGCAGACCTCCAGAGGCACTGGTACGTATCGGAATTCTTAATCATTTCGAGAACACCCGGAGGGGGAGAGGGAGACCAAGATTGACATGGGAAGAAGCGGTGAAAAGAGACCTTAAAGAATGGAACGTCTCCAAGGAGTTGGCGATCGATAGGAGCGCTTGGAAGTTAGCAATTCATGTACCGGAGCCATGACGTAGGAACTTAGGGGTAGGAGCGATACCATAGGTTTGTAGGTCCCTCTATTAGGTCACGGTCGAGGTCTAGGTTTCTACTATTACTATTATTATTAGAGGTATTATTATTAGTATGGCTAGTCTTACTATTAGTATTTTTATGTTTTGTATTTTTTTTTTTGTTCTTGGATGTGTTCTCTTGTTGGGTTTCTTTCTAGCCTACCCCAACTTGTTTGGGACAAAAGGCTTAGTTGTTGTTGTTGTTGTTGTTATTGTTGTGAGAGTAAAATATTACCAAATAGGAGTGCGATATATAATGCCTACAAGGATTTGGAACAGAAATACTGTAATGGGTACCTGCCATCTCTCTCTCCCCACTCCCTCCCTCAATCCTGAGCACCCCATACACACACACAAACTTATTAACTCTTCCTGATTAAACAGAACTGAGATCCCTAAACTGGAGTATTAGAGAGGCTACAAATTGACACCAAAACTGTCAGACAGATGCTAATAATGATCAAATCTTTTGTTGATTATTGGGCAGGGTTATATGATGTTGCTGTCAAAGAGTGCATTAAGATGTGGATGCCAAGAGACTGGACAGAAATACCCATACAAATACAGTCATCTGAACCTACACTGGCTCCACTCATGGGAGATGGGTAGTGGCATGGTTGGAACCTGGGCAAGTTGATGCTGACACAAGCTTGACATCAAAACGCCGAAGGTCACTACGAGTTGGAGAAGAAGATGTTTTACAAAAAGTTGAACTTTCTTGTTTTCTTTCTTTGATTAGCCTTGGTTGTTTTGTAATAATGCCACCTTGAATCTGATGTTTGTTTCGTTGGGTTAATTGCTAGCCGTGGTTATACCAAATAGCAGATGGGTTTAAATTAGTTATAGCAAGATGTGGATTTGGAGTGTAAGAACTATAGCTGTACTCCTCCTTTTTATTTTAATAGAAACGAGCCTTTTTGGACCCTTTTTTTAAAAAAAAAATAACTATATCGTTCATTTTCTAATTTTTCCTGTTAAGTTGCAGTAACTGTCGAAGATTGAGAATTTGTTGTTCAATTGGAAAATTATTTCTTCTATCTGCTTTGATGTTGACATTGACATTGAAATTTATTCGCGAATCAGAATGTTTGAGCTAATATCATGCATATTGCAATGCTAACCTTAGTTATATACCAAATGGAACCATTGAATCAGTCAAGAAAAATGTGACACTATTAAAAGAATATGTAAATGATGTGTTGCAATTGTAAAATTATTGAAAAAAGACCGAACAACTTTTAGTGAAGCATATTAATAAGAAATTGCAAATATTAAAAGCCATCTTCTCGCTAAGAAATTGCAAATATAAGACCACTATTGATTAATTCAGTAAAGCTTTAAACATTTCAAATACAAAGACAAACATAAGAGCATCTCACAATACATAATTCCAATAAACAAAATTTCGCCCACACGTTGGGTGGGCAATGCTGCTAGTATAAGATAAATGCACAGAATCTGTGATGTCATGTGAAAGCTCATTAAGTAACCAAAGATGTTGTACCAGTAAATTACAGTATGTTCATTGGAACGCTATGTACCCTGGTATATCCTTACGCATTGAACAAAAAACCAGTACATATATTGTAACAACCAGAGTAGCAAAAATAAGGAACATCTTTGGCTCCGTTTGGATGAGGTATGGGAATAAGAAAATAAGAAAATAAGAGAATAAATTTATTATAAACAGTCCCAACTCTTCACAAAATTATACACTTCTCAATACTTCTTCTCACTTCTTTTCTTATTCCTCTTATTCCCACACCATCCAAACGGAGCCTATAAAATCACCAATAGCACACATTTTCTAAACAAAATGTACGCAAGCATAGAAATATAATAATGAAAACCAAATTATTGAAACATAACTATAATTACATTTTCAATTTTTAAATAAAGTTTAACATAACCAGACCATCACCACCGTTTATAGATAACACACATTATAACGTTAACATGCAATCTAATAATTTGGCGCATCAGAGCATGGCTGATCTGAGAAAAAGAAACCAAGATCAGAGTATGGTTGATCTAGCATACAATGAAAAGTTGGCTCAACTGACATCGCGCGCCATGCTTACTGGATCCTTATGCTAGAGACCATCCCTGTATGGCATGATACCAGCGTCCAGCACGAGTCTCTCTTTGTAGGCCTCCAAGTCAGTGCAAACTCGATTTAGCCGGCCCTTTAACATGCACAGATCAGCTAGACCCAGATCTGCCACGTCAGCATCCGAAATGCTGGGCTTCATAGGCCTCAACGTGGATTCAAGCATCTGCTTGCGCTTGCGGCTGGCCTCAAGTAGGGCTTTCAGGTCGGCCATTTCTCGATTCAGAGCAGCGTTGGCGTCGCGCGAGGGCGGCATGATGCGGTATTGAGCTGGCAGGGGCAAGTCGCTTTTGTTAGATGATTGAGAGGCGAGGAATCGCTCGATGACCTGGGGCACTGACGGGTGCCCGAAGGAGAAGGGCTTCTTAGCTGGAGAAAATACCAACACCGCCAAGTGGACCCCGCAAAGAACAGAGAGCTCGTGCGCCTTCTTGAACAGGCCAACACGTCTCTTTGAGAAGCACACCTGCAAATATATGAGAAATAATTAAGACCATATATAATTAATTACCTGCAGCCTAATTCCCCTTTCAATGTCATTCATATTAATTATCACATATGGTAGTATTTACAAGTACATTTTATGTAACTGTTTGAGCCCACTTAAACTGAAATAAGCTCTGTCTTAGTATATCATGAAAAAAATGTAGAGATGTTCAGACATTGGAAACTTCCGAGTTATAACTTATAAACAGATCATCCATAAGTAGTAATTCAATTTTCGACGATTAAAGATAATAAACAAGGTTCATTATTTAAAAAACAAAAAATGATTATATGCGTCACGTTTAATTCTCTTTCCTTTGTCAGCTGTTCCAAAAAATAGAACGAAATTCATAAACTTAATCGACAAGTAATTTTGTAATCTTGGTTAATACCCTGAAAATCGAGACCAAAAAGGCGAAAAAAAGGAAAGTCTTGAAGAAAAAAACCAATTAAAAACAGAAATCTGCCTTTGGAGACCGCTAGGTCGGCTACGAATATTCATCATCCCTAAAGAAAAAGAAAAAAAGCAACAACAACAAGGAAACAAAAAAAAAATGAATCTCCCAAGTCCCAAAGATAAACAACCAGAAACCACCAGGAATAATTCACAATGTTGAATCTTCAATTACAAGTTTTGCTATTATCTTCGCTTTCAAAAACAAGAATTTTCTTTTACTTAATGCCATAAATTAACAAACCAGGAGCAAAATTAAATACAGCATCTCATCTGAGTTTTAATTTATTTCAAACTCCAGGAATAATGATTCGCAATAAACCTATGACATCTTTAATCCTTAAAATCAAAAGAAATTAACTAAATCCTTAAAGAAAAGGTTAATACTTCTATAACCAAGAAATTAATTGAACGCAAAAAGAAAGCGAACAAAACGCATCAATTCTCTTTTACTCAAAGACCGAACAAAATAATCAAAACACCAAACAAAATCCTAAAGAAGACCAGCAACGAATACAAATAACAACAAAATTAAAGGATGAAGAGGCAAAATTCACCTGACGAGCATCTTCCTTCTGTATGCGCTCAATGGCGATCTTCTGACGACCCATGCTCTTTTTCTGGCCGTTGGATTGCGCTCCTTTCTTGATCACATGGCTACTACTCGCTACTGGGATCTTTGTCGCTGCACTCGCGTTGATCTCTTCCATCTCTGTCTCTCTTTCTCGCTCTGTTAGTTTTTCTATTATTATTACTTGAACTCTTGAATAGAGATAATTAAGTTAAGGGGAAGAATCAAGAATGGAAGTTGTAAGAATTAGGAAGGAGGCGCATATTTATAGACAGAGATTAGAGAGAAGCTTTCCTTATTTAATCAATTATTTAGTCCGTACGCACTCTTACGGGGAAGGGTCTTATTGTTAAAATTAAAAAGGAAATAAATAAAAATGGAATTTTTTTTTAATTGATGATTGGCGACCAAGCATAATTTACAACGGTAAAATTTGTAATTGATTGGCGACGAAATGCTGAAAATACTCGCGATATTTTTTGTTCATGATGCAGGTCGATCTTTAAGGTTTCAATTTAATTTTTTTACAGTATGTGTTAAGATTTTTAAGGTTCCAAATTTTCAATACATGTCAGAATCAAATAAAAGGAAAAACATGCGAATCCAAAATGTCTCCAAAATTTCATATAAATTGTGTCTATACATTCCTGTATTTTTCGAAAAATAACAAAAAGGATATATAGTTATATTAAAAATAGTTATACCAAATTTTATTTCCGCATTTACTTACCACCATCACATTTATATATTATCTTCGTCATCACTAACCTATTCAAAGAAAGTTACTATTTTCGTCCTCCAACCTATTTAAGAAAAAAAATCCATTTTTACGCTCCAGACTATTTTTTTATATTTTGTTAGCATTTTTCACGTAGCCTCTCTTACTCTCTCCACGCCCTCCTCTCCTGTCAGGTGGATCAAGAAAAAATTTTAACCCAGATTTTTCCACAATTATAATATAATAAAATTTAAAAAATAAAATAAATAATAAATTTAATAAATAAAGTTATTCTATACGTATATAGTTGAAATATTACAAAATACATTATTTTTTTAATAATCTAATTAATTTTTCATAATCTTTACTTCGCTATCAATGACCAAAAAACACAAAAAAATTAAAACAACACATTATTTTTAGGCATGTACAATATTTTCTGAATTTTCGTCTAGGCACTATGATTTTTTAAGTCCGGACACTTATCAAATCCTACTATCCGGGTCCTTAATTTTTCAAAAACGACTACAGGTCGCTTGTATTTGGATCCGCCACTGCTTGTCGAGCCCCCGACCCCACTCCAGCCCAACCCCCTTCCCCCACAGCGACCGACCCCTCTCGCCTCGACTCCTGATCTCGCCCTCCCATCAGGACAATATTAGTGTATTCTATGGGATAATTATTCGATTATCTTGATAATTTTGTGTATTTATCGTGATAAATAAGATAATAAACATATTTTTCCAAAACAATTAGTGTATTCTAGACTAGGACAATTAATTAGTGTATTATACCAGAACAATTAGTAGTCTACGGGACAATTATTGGATTCGCTTGATAATTTGTGGATCTATCATGAATTGATAACTAGGATGATGAACATATTTCTCCAAGACAATTAGTGTATTCTACAAGGACAAGTGCTGGATTATCTTGGTAATTTTGTATATCTATATCAAGACAATTAGTGTAGTTATTAAGACAATAACATATTTTACCAAGAAAATTAGTACATTCTTCTAGTGTATTCTACAAGGACAAGTGCTGGATTATCTTGGTAATTTTGTATATCTATACCAATTACCAAGACAATTAGTCTATTCTACCAGTACAATTTGTATTCGACGGTAATTACTAGATTATCTTGATAATTTGATGTATCTATCATCATAAATAGGAAAATAAACATATTTTACCGTAACAATTAGTGTATTCTACTAGAACAATTAGTATTTTCTACCAAAATAATTACTGGATTGTCTTAATAAGTTTGTGTATCTATTAGGATAACTAGTGTAGTTATTAGGACAATAAACATATTCTACTAGGACAATTATTGTATTCTACTAAGACATTAGTGTATTCTACTAGGACGATTACTAGATTGTCTTGCTTAATTATCTACCAGGACCATTAGTGTAGCTATTAAGACATTAGTGTATTCTACTAGGACGATTACTAGATTGTCTTGCTTAATTATCTACCAGGACCATTAGTGTAGCTATTAAGACAATAATATATTTTACCAAGACAATTAACACATTTAGTGAGACAATTAACGTATTCTACTGACATTTAGTGTGGAATAAATAAAAGTTTACTCCTGTATTGGAAGCAAATTAAGGCCTAAGCTGCCTAGCGCAGCTGGTATACCATGGGGGACGGGGTCAGCACTCAGGACGAGTGTTCGATTCCCAGTAGTGAATATGGGTGTGAGTGGGCCAGTGGGGTGTTGAGTTGAGCCTACGGACCTATATCAACAAAAAAAATAATAACTAAATAAAAAAAATTAAGTCATACATGCAACAACTTAGGGTATTTGTAATAAATAAAATTATAATAGTTCACTTGTGTACAGGAAGCAAAGGGCCCATAGTGATACGTAGATCCATTGCTTAATCACAGCCGAAGTTAACCTCAAATAATTACAGAATTGTGTATTTATATGTTTGTTAACTTACAGAGCCAATTCCTCAGGCCTCGCAAGTTCTATTAATTTTCATCCGCCACAAAAAGTTTGCTTAATTGATGAATCTGTCAATGTCAATTCACAAGAGTATTAGTGACATTGCATTCCTATTCTCTTGCAAAGGTACATAAACAATTTCTGTATTTTGGGACTAAGTGCTTGCGAAATCCTATTCTCTTGTAAGGCCATTGCACTGGAGCATGCAATTAATGCAACATCTCACAAAGCTGTTTTGCCCAAAGGCCAGTGCTCATTTTAGCTAATTGTCTCCATTTGGTGTTAAAAAAAATACAGACTTATCGGTTAACTAATCTTGTTTCTGACAAGATTGAGAGAGTAATTGAGAAATGTAAAGTGATTATGTTTGTTTATTCTATCGTTCCCTTATACAGAGTATGAGCATCTGTGTATATTTATATAGAACCTTGAAGTGCATCATCTCAAATTTTTGCTTACATCACAAAGATGACCTCACTCTAGGGCTGTCAATGGGTACGGTACGGTACGGTAGAAGGTATTTTCATTATCGTACCCATTAAATTTTCTTTACCCGTACCCTACCCGTACCCGTTAAAAATAGCTTTACCCGTACCTTATCCGTACCCGTTAAGAATTAACGGTACGGGTACGGTAACGGTAAAAAATAAATATAATAATAATAATAATTTGTACACTATGTATAAATAAATTATATCAATAAGTATATTAATAAAGTGCAACAATGGTGGCGAATATTTTAGGTTTATGCTTTTTTATTTTTTCGTATACTGAATGGAAAGAATTATAAATCTTAAATAAAATCTAGCAATATTTTTTTTACCAATCATGCAATATAAGATGCCATATGTATCATGTAATTGTATCGTTTTAATTGTGGCAATTACCCGTTATGAAAACGGTACGAAAAAACTTTTACCCGTACCCGTACCGTTAAATTAGCGAAAAAATTTCCTTACCCGTACCCGTTAACTTAACGAAAATAAAACTTTACTCATACCCGTCTTATACGGTACGGTACGGTACGGGTTGGATAAACGGGTAAACGAGTTTCATTGACAGCCCTACCTCACTCCGCTCTAATACAAGAATCTAAGACCAAATGCATAGAAGTTTTGTCATGTACAAAACTAATTAAGTAACCCAAGATGTTGTACCAATCAAGTGCATTATGTTCACTGAAACGCTATGTACCCAATGAAAACTAAATGGGTTACATGTATTCATGCCTATATGGTGGAAACCAGCACATATAATCAGAATAGCAAATAAGGAACATCTTTATAACATTACCAGAAGCACGTATTTTCTAAACAAAATGTACGTAAGAACAGAAAACTAATAATGAAAATCAAATTATTGAAACATCATAATAATTAGATTTTTAAATTTTAAACATCCAAAGTTAATCAAATCCATCAGACCATCACTACCATCTATAGATAACATACATAATAACATTAACATATATTACTATCTAATATATGATATCGGGTCACTGCTGTAAGAAATAGAAACCAAGATCAGAGCACTGCTGATCTGGCATAGCAGGAAAAGTCGGTGCATCTGGCACCGCCATGTTTACTGGAGCAGCTGACAACATCATGGGATTAACCTTCTGATCAGCCCAGCCATACCCGTAATTGTTGAACCCGTACTCCAAGCCATCGCTGTACCCGTAACCATTCGACATGAAACCTGCCTCTAGCATAAGTCTCTCTTTGTTGGCCTCCAATTCAGTCCAGATGCGCTCTAGCCCCTCCTTGAACTTGTGAAGATCTGCTAACCCCAGATCTTCCACGTCAGCATTCCATATGCTAGGCTTTTTAGACCTCAGCGTGGATTCGAGCATCTGCTTGCGCTTGCGGCTGGCCTCTAGACGGGCTTTGAGGTCGACCAATTCTCGGTTAAGCGCAGCGGTGACATCATGAGAGGGCGGCATGACATGGTGATGAGTTGACAGGGGCAAGTCATGGTTGTTAGAGGATAGAGAGGCGAGGTATCGGTCGATGACCTGGGGTACCGACGGGTGGCCAAAGGAGAAAGGCTTATTGGCTGGAGAGAATACCAATACTGCCAAATGGGCCCCGCATAGAACAGAGAGCTCGTGCGCCTTCTTGAACAGGCCAACACGTCTCTTTGAGAAGCACACCTGCATATAAATGAGAAATAATTAAGACCATACATTAATAATCTGCAGCCTAATTCCCCTTTTAATGTCAGTCATATTAATTATCATATATGGTATTGTATTTTACAAGTACGTTTGATGTAATTGTTTTGAGACCAGTTAAACTAACATAAGCTCTGTTTTAGTATATCATGAAGAAAAACAGAGATGTTCAGACATCCGAAACTTGAGTTATAAACAGATCATCTGTAAACAACAACTCCATTTTTGACGATTACAAATAGAAACAAAGTTTTAGACTTAAAAAAAATTATATGCATCAAGTTTAATTCTCTTTCCTTTGTCAGCTGTTCCAAAAAATGAAACGAAATTAAAAAACTTAATCGACAAGTAATTTTGTAATCTTGCTTAATTCCCTGAAAATCAAGGCCAAAGGGGAAAAAACAAAGTAAAGAAGGAAACTAAACAAATGATTACAAAAATCTTCCATTGGAGATCGCTAGAAATATGCATCTTGAAAGGAAAAAAAAAACAAAAAAAAAGAAATTATGCATCTCCGAAAGATAAACAACCAGATACCTCCAGGGAAAATTCACAACGTAGAATCGTTAATTACAAATTTTACTATTATGTTCGCTTTCAAAAAACAGAGTTTATTTTACTTAATGCCATATATTAACAAACCAGGAGTAAAATTAAGATTAATTTTTGAGAAAATTTAACAAAGCCCATACAAGGAAAAGAATACTCCATATTGAAAACTCTAATAATTAAATAAAGCATTATCATCTGAGATTCAATTAATTTCAAACTACAGGAACAGTAATTCACAATAATTCGAACAGGAACCCATTAACACAAATAGATGAACTAAATAATAGAAGAAGTCACGCAAAAGAAAATCGAACATGAACCCATTAATTCTCTTTTTTTTTTCTCACGGATCGAACAAAAGAATCAGAAACACGAAACAAAATCCTGAAGAAAACAAGCAACGAAAGCAAATAACAACAAAATTAAAGGATGAAGAGGCGAAATTCACCTGACGAGCATCTTCCTTCTGTATGCGCTCAATTGCAATCTTCTGACGACCCATACTCTTTTTCGGGCCGTTGGATTGCGCTCCTTTCTTAATCACACGGCTACTACTCGCCACGGCTGTCTTTGTCCCTGCACTCGCTTTCATTACTTCCATCTCTTCCTCTCTCCCTCGCTCTGTTACTTTCTTTACTCTTTGTTTTTTTTCACTTAATTGAAGAGATATAATTAAGTTAAGCGGGAAATCAAGAATGGGAGCTGTGAATGAAAAAAAGGAAGGAGGCGTATGGTATATATAGAGATATCAGAGAGAGATCTTATTAATTAGTCCGTACGCTCTTAGCAAGGGTCTTAAGTGTGAAAACAAAAAAAAGGAATAAAATAAATGGTATCTTTTTTTTTCGATTGATTGGAGACAAAGTAATTTGCAACGGTACAATTTCTGGTTTTAATTTTGATTTGGTAAATGTAAAATTCTTTTTACGCTGCAGTGGTGAGCACTGAAAATATTTATACAACTTTTGTGCTTGTACAATTTTTAAAATATGGATTAAGATTTGCAAGGTTCCATTTCTATATTCACTCATATCCAAATGTGAAGACACTAAATGCCATTAAAATTAAGCTTTCGAATTTTTTTTCCCCAAAAACCATTACAGGTAGATAACTAATTTCTATATCTTGAAATTTTTATAAAACTGGACACGAAATTAAACGATTCTAACAAATAGGCCAAAAGTTGTTGTAATAAAATCATTATTCGTATCTAACTTGGATCACAGTATATATAATTCCGAACTTAATCTGCATTTCGGATTTTTCTTAAATTTATCTCCTAATATCCCCTCTCTCAACCCACCTTTAAAATGCTGCATTAATTGATCGATTGATGTGAATAAAATCCTTGTTAGTTGAATTCAAATTTTAACTACTAACATTATGTCGTAAATCTAGGAGGTGAAAGATTTATCAGAGCATCTATGGAAACTAATCAAGCAAAATTTAATCACTTGTCATTAGGAGATCTTAATTGCGGTCGAGTTGGAAAATTACCATATAATGAGAGCTTTCTTGCCTACTATGCAAGAATTTTATTGATATAAAAAATATGCATTATCAAACCCTCGAGATAAAAAAAAAAAAAAAAAAAGATGTATAAAGATTTATTTGTTTTAAAGGTTAACCCCTTACAAAAATATTTTAATGGCGGCAAATCAGATATGACCCATTAAATTGAGTGTGCCCTGTGAATATGAATATATCATAATTTCAATAATGCATAACGAAAAAATAATCCTATTTAAGGAAATATTTTTATTTAGTTAGTTTTTGTATATAAATACGCACAAGAACTTTTAAATTATAATAATCTAAAAAAATGAGAAAATATGTTATGGAATGCGCTACAGACCTCTTAATTATTTGTTACTGTGCAGACAGTCAAACGTCGGTCAACAACGTCCTATAAGGTGAATGAAAATTTTATACATCGAAGTAAAAATTATATTAGATACAAAATGATCAAATTTATTCATTCTATCTGTGATATAAACATTTATATGATTAAATTATAAATTATTAACAAGTTATCATACATATTTTGTACTTATATCCTATAAAGTAGCATTTGAAGTAAAATTATGGCTTAAATTTAATTCGGTTAGCTAAGTAAAAATTTCCACGTACTTTCCTTCTTATTTGATTGATTTGATTGATTTATGAATAAATAGTTATGCATCCATTTTGATTAATAGATACCAGCCGGATAATGATATTAACATACTATATCAGACACGTGGATTGATGTTCTATTTGTCAATCAGGATTGTTGATAATAAGTTATTAATGTATAAGTCCTTCTTGATTATGATAATTTAATGTTTTCTCATTATATAATACTTGCGGTCTGATGCCTGTAATTGTTTGAGTGATTATCCTCTCAATAAAATAAAAAAAATTGTGTTAAACGGTTTGTTGGGAGGATAATCACTCAAAATAAGTCAGACCTGAATCATATTCTATATCGTATGGAGAGTTTAAATATACATTATTGAAGAAATCACTTAGAATGAATTCATAAACGGTTGAAATGCTCAAATCACTCAAAATAAGAATTATTTGCATTTTATATGTGTAATTACTTGGTAAAATCCAATCATTTTTAATAAATAAGATCTTAGTCACATTTTCAACCATATTGAGAGTTTAAATGATGATTATTGATATGAAATGACGTGTAATGAATTCAGAAATGGCTAAAATGCTCAAATGATACTTAGAATATGCATTATTTGCACTTTATAAGTGTATTATGTATAATTCAATCATTTTGATTAAATAAGATTTTCAATATAGTATAGATAAATTAAATGTAGATCATCATGAAGAAATGACTTAGAATGAATTCAGAAATGGTTGAATGCTCGAAAAATTACTCAAAATGAGAGTTATTTGCACATTATATGCGTAATTAGTTGGTATAATCCAAACTTTTTGAATAAGTAGGACCTGAATCATATTATACATCATATGGAGTGTTTAAATGTAGACTATTGTGAAGAAATTATAATGAATTCAGAAAGGGTTGAAATGCTTAAATTACTCAGAATGGGAGTAATTTGCACTTTATATGCGAAATTACTTGGTATAATCCAATATTTTTGAATAAGTAAGACCTGAATTATCTCCTAGACCTTATGGGGACTTTAAATATACATTATTGTGAAGAAATCACTTAGAATGAATTCAGAAATGGTTGAAATGCTCAAATTACTCAGAATGAGAATTATTTGCATTTTATATGTGTAATTACTTGGTAAAATCCAATCTTTTTTAATAAATAAGACCTTAATCATATTCCATACAGTATAGATAGTTTAAATGTTGATTATTTTGTGAAGAAATATCTTAGAATGAGTTCAGAAACTGTTGAAATGCTCAAATATTACTCATAATAAGACTTTTTTGCACTTTATATGCATAATTACTTGAAATAATCCAATCATTTTGAATAAATAACATATGAATCATACTATACAGTATAGATAGTATAAATTTAGATTATTGTGAAGAAATGACTTAGAATAAATTCAGAAACAGATAAAATGCTCAAATATTACTCAGAATGAGAGTTATTTGCACTTTATATGCATAAATACTTGGTATAATCCAATAATTTTTAATAAGTAGGACCTTAATCATATTCTTGACCGAAAGGACAGTTTAAGTGTAGATTATTGTGAAAAAAAAAAGACTTAGAATGAATTCAGAAATGGTTGAAACGCTCAAATTACTCATAATGAGGGTTATTTGCACTTTCTATCCGTAATTACTTGGTAGAATCCAATCTTTTTGAATAAGTAAGATTTGAATCATATTCTAGACTGTATGGAGAATTTAAATGATGATTATTGTGATGAAATGACTTGAAATGAATTCACAAACCGTGGAAATACATTAAAGATACTCAGAATATGCATTATTTACATTTTATATGATTAATTATTATGTATAATCTAATATTTTTTGAATAAATAAGATATGAATCATATTCAATAGAGTAATGTTGATTATTCGGAAAAAAATACTTAGAATGGATTCAGAAGTAGTTTAAATTCTCAAATAATACTCATAATGAGAGTTATTTGCATTTTATATATGTAATTACTTGGTATGATCCAATCATTTTTAATAAGTAAGACCTGAATTATATTGTAGACCGTATGGAGAGTTTAAATATAGATTATTGTGATGAAATAACTTGAAAGAAGTGGAAATAAATAAAAGATACTCAGAATATGCATTATTTGCATTTTATATGATTAATTATTATGTATAATCCAATCTTTTAAATAAATAAGATATGAATCACATTATTTGCACTTTATACGCGTAATTACCATGTATAATCAAATTTTTATGAATTAATAATATATGAATCATATTATAGACACAGTATAAGGAGTTTAAATGCTAAATATTGTCATCAAAAGTCTTATAATAAATTCAGAAACAATCGAAATGTAGAAACAATGCTCAAAATTGCATTATTTGCACTTTATATGCGTAATTGCCAGGTATAATCTAATCCTTTTGAATAAATAACATATGAATCATATTCTAGACAGTATAAAGAGTTTAAATATTGATTATTGTGATAAAATGATTTATAATGAATCCAAAATCGATTGAAATTCTCAAACGATGTTCAGAATTGCATTCTTCGCACTTTATATGCGTAATTACCATTTATACACCAATCTCTGTGAATAAATAACATATGAATAATATTCTAGACAGTATAAAGAGTTTAAATGCTGATTATTGTGATCAATTGACTTAGAATGAATCTAGAAATGATTGAAATGCTCAAACGATGCTCAGAACTGAAATATTTGCACTTTATATGCGTAATTACCAAGTATAATAAAATATTTTAGAATAAATAATATATGAATAATATTCTACACAGTATAAGGAGTTTAAATGTAAGTTATTGTGATGAAATGACTTAGAATGAATCCAGAAATGATTGAAATGCTCAAACGGTGCTCAGAATTGCATTATTAGCAATTTATATGTCTAATTACCATGTATAATCCAGTCTTCTTGAATAAATAACATATGAATCATACTCTAGAAAGAGTTTAAATGGAGATTCTTATGATCAAATGACTTAGAATGATTCCAGAAATGGTTGAAATGCTCAAAAGATGCTCAGAATTGCATTATTTCCACTTTATATGTGTAATTACCATATATAATCCAATAATTTTGAATAAATAATATATGAATCATATTCTATAAAATATAAGGAGTTAATGTATTGTTATCAAATGACTTAGAATGAATCCAGAAACGATTGAAATGCTCAAACGGTGCTCCGAATTGCATTATTTGCAATTTATATGTGTAATTACCATGTATAATCCAATCTTCTTTGAATAAATAACATATGAATCATACTCTAGACAGTATAAAGAGTTTAAATATAGATTATAGTGATGAAAAGACTCAGAATTAATCCAAAAACAACTGAAATACTCAAACGATGCTTAGAATTGCATTATTTGCACTTTATATGCGTAATTACCGTGTATACTCCAATATCTTTGAATAAATAAATATGAATCTTATTTTACAAAGTATAAAGAGTTTATATGTAGATTATTGTGATTAAATGACTTACAATGAATCCAGAAATGATTGAAATGCTCAAACGATGTTCAGAATTGCATTATTTGCACTTTATATGCATAATTACCATTTATACTCCAATCTATATGAATAAATAACATATGAATAATATTTGAGACAGTATAAAGAGTTTAAATAAAGTTTATTGTGATTAAATGACTTAGAATGACTCCAGAAATGATTGAAATGTTCAAACGGTGCTCAGAATTGCATTATTTGCACTTTATATGACCAATTACCACGTATAATCCAATCTTCTTGAATAAATAACATATGAATCATATTATAGACAGTTTAAAGAGTTTATATGTAAATTATTGTGATTAAATGACTTAGAATGAATCCAGAAATGTTCGAAATGCTCAAACGATGCTCCGAATTGCATTATTTACAATTTTTATGTACAATTACCATCCATAATCAAATCTTTTTGAATAAAAAACAGATAAATCCTATTCTAGACAGTATGAAGAATTTAAACGTTTATTATTGTGATCAAATGACTTAGAATTTATCCAGAAACGATTGAAATGCTCGAACGATGCTCAGAATTGCATTATTTGCAATTTTTTTTTTTTTTGGACAAACTAGGCAGAGGCTACCTAGCACAAAAAAAAAAAAAAAAAAGGCAGCCTCGCAGGGAAGTAGTGCCTTTGCCTAAAAACTTAAGCTAGCAATGCTTGAAGAAAAGCGTTGCTTCCCCTACTATCCAGTCGTGTATCGCACCCATCAACCTTTCTTCACTCCTGAATACTCTGTTATTGCGCTCGAGCCACACCGACCAAAAAGTTGTAGCCAGAACTGTTTTTTGGAAATCTGTAACTGTTGTGAATTCAAAGACTTGCTTAATTGACTGCATGCAGTTACTGGTGATTGTAATCAGTGGAATGCCAGTGCTGAGAATGACATATGAATAATATGCGTAATTACCATTTATACTCCAATCTTTATCAGTAAATAACATATGAATAATATTCTAGACAGTATTATGAGTTTAAATGCTGATTATTGTGATCAATTGACTTAGAATTAATCTAGAAACGATCGAAATGCTCAAAGGATGCTCACAATTGCATTATTTGGTCATTATAGGCGCAATTACCACGTATAATCCAATCTTTTTTAATAACTAACATATGAATCATATTCTAGATAGTATAATGAGTTAAAATGTTGATAATTGTGATCAACTGACTTAGAATGTATCAAGAAACGATCGAAATGCTCAAACGATTTTTAGTTATTGCATCATTTGCACTTTTTATGCACAATCACCAGTTATAATCCAATATTTGTGAATAAATAATAGATGAATCATATTGTAGACAGTATGAAGAGTTTAAACATAGATTATTGTGATGAAATGACATAGAATGAATCCAGAAACGATTTAAATGCTCGAACTATGCTCAGAATTGCATTATTTGCACATTATAAGCGTAATTACCATTTATACTCCAATCTCTGTGAATAAATAATATATGAATAATATTCTTGACAGTATTATGAGTTTAAATGCTGATTATTGTGATCAATTAACTTAGAATGAATCTAGAAACGATCAAAATGCTCAAACCGATGCTCAGAATTGCATTATTTGGTCTTTATATGCGCAATTACTATGTATAATCCAATCTTTTTGAATAACCAACATATGAATCATATTCTAGACAGTATAATAATAAATGTCGATTATTTTGATCAATTGACTTAGAATGTATCCAGAAACGAACAAAATGCTCAAACGATGTTCAGAATTGAATTATATGCACTTTTCATGCGCAATTACCATCTATAATCCAATCTTTTTAAATATATAACAGATGAATCATATTCTAGACAGTATGAAAAGCTTAAACGTAGATTATTGTGATCAAATGACATAGAATGAATCCAGAAACGATTTAAATGCTCGAACGATGCTCAGAATTGCATTATTTGCACTTTATATGCGTAATTACCATTTATACTCCAATCTCTGTGAATAAATAACATATGAATAATATTCTAGACAGTATTATGAATTTAAATGAGATTTATTGTGATCAATTGACTTAGAATGAATCTACAAACGATCGAAATGCTCAAACCGATGCTCATAATAGCATTATTTGGTGTTTATATGTGCAATTACCAAGTATAATTCAATATTTTTGAATAACTAACATATAAATCATATTCTAGATAGTATAATAAGTTTAAATGTTGATTATTGTGATCAATTGACTAAGGATGTATACAGAAACGATTGAACTGTAGAAACGATGTATAGAATTGCATTATTTGCAGTTTTTATGCACAATTACCGGCTATAATCCGATCTTTTTGAATATATAACAGATTAATCATATTCTAGATAGTATGAGGAGTTTAAACGTAGATTATTTTGATCAAATGACATAGAATGAATCCAGAAACGATTTAAATGCTCGAACGATGCTCAGAATTGCATTATTTGCACTTTATATGCGTAATTACCGTTTATACACCAGTCTCTGTGAATAAATAACATATGAATAATATTATAGACAGTGTAAAGATGCTGATTATTGTGATCAATTGACTTATAATGAATCTAGAAATGATTGAAATGCTCAAACGATGCTCAGAACTGAAATATTTGCACTTTATATGCGTCATTACCATTTATACTCCAATCTCGTAGAATAAATAACATATTAATCATATTATAGACAGTATAAAGAGTTTAAGTGTAGATTATTGTGATCCAATGACTTAGAATGAATCCAGAAACGATTGAAATGCTCGAACGATGCTCAGAATTGCATTATTTGCACTATATCGTAATTACCATTTATAATCCAATCTTTATGAATAAATAACATATGAATAATATTCTAGACTGAATAAAGAGTTTAAAAGGATATTATTGTGATCAAATAACTTAGAATGATTTCAGAAATGAATGAAATGCTCAAACAATGCTCAGAATTGCATTATTTGAACTTTTTATGTACAATTACCATCTATAATCCAATTTTTTTGAATAAATAACAGATGAATCCTATTTTAATCAGTATGAAGAATTTAAACTTATATTATTGTGATCAAATGACATAGAATGAATCCAGAAACGATTGAAATGCTCAAACGATGCTCAGAATTACATTATTTGCACTTTATATACGTAATTACCATTTATTCTCCAATCTCCGTAAATAAATAATATATGAATAAGATTTTAGGCAGAATTATGAGCTTAAATGCTAATTATTGAGATCAATTGACTTATAATGAATCTTGAAACGATTTAAATGCTCGAACGATGCTCAGAATTGCATTATTTGCACTATATATGCTTAATTACCTTGTATAATCCAATCTTCTTGAATAAATAACATATGAATCATATTCTAGACAGTATAAAGAGTTTAAATGTAGATTATTGTGATTAAATTACTTAGAATGAATCAAGAAACGATTGAAATGCTCAAACGTAGCTCGAAATTGCATTATTTAGACTTTATATGTGCAATTACCACGTGTAATCCAATCTTATTGAATAAATAACATATGAATCATATTTTAGACAGTACAAAGATTTTAAATGTCGATTATTCTGATAAAATGACTTTGAATGAATCAAGAAACGATTGAAATGCTCAAACGTTGCTCAGAATTGCATTATTTGCACTTTATATCCGTAATTACCATGTATACTACAATATCTTTGAATAAATAAAATATGAATCATATTCTAGATAGTATAATGAGTTTATATGTTGATTATTTTTTATCAAATTACTTAAAATGAATCCAGAAATGCTCAAATGATGCTTAGAATTGCATTATTTGCACTTTTTATACGCAATTACCATTTATAATACAATCTTTTTGAATAAACAACATATGAATCATATTATAGACAGTATAAATAGTTTAAATGTTTATTATTGTGATAAAATGAATCCAGAAATGATTGAAATGCTCGAACGATGCTCAGAATTGCATTATTTGCAATATAGATGCGTAATTACCATTTATAGTCCAATCTCTATGAATAAATATCATATGAATAATATTTTAGACAGTATAAAGAGTGTAAAGGATTTATTGTGATCAAATGACTTAGAATGATTTCAGAAATAATTGAAATGCTCAAACGATGCTCAGAATTGCATTATTTGCACTTTTTATTTACAATTACCGTCTATTATCCAATATTTTTGAATAAATAACAGATGCATCCTATTCTAGACAGTATGAAGAATTTCAACGTATATTATTGTGATCAAATGACTTAGAATGAATCCAGAAACGATTGAAATGCTCGAACGATTCTCAGAATTGCATTATTTGCACTTTATATGTGTAATTACCATTTACAATCCAAAATAAGTGAATAAATAAAATATGAGAAGTATTCTAGACAGTATAAAGAGTTTAAATGCTGATTATTGTGATCAATTGACTTGGAATGAATCTAGAAATGATTGAAATCCTCAAACGATGCTCAGAACTGAAATATTTGCAATTTATATGCGTCATTACCATTTATACTCCAATCTTGTAGAATAAATAACATATTAATCATATTATAGACAGTATAAAGAGTTTAAATGTTGATTATTGTCATCCACTGACTTAGAATGAATCCAGAAACGATTGAAATGCTCGAACAATGCTGAGAATTGCATTATTTGCACTTGATATGCGTAATTACCACTTATACGTCAATCTCAGTGAATAAATAACATATGAATAATATTTTAGACAGCATTATGAGTTTAAATGATGATTATTGAGATCGATTGACTTTGAATGAATCTAGAAATGATTTAAATGCAAGAAACGATTGATATGCTCAAACGTAGCTCGAAATTGCATTATTTAGATTTTATGTACGCAATTACCACGTATAATCCAATCTCATTGAATAAATAACATATATGACATATTTTAGACAGTACAAAGATTTTAAATATAGATTATTCTGATAAAATGACTTAGAATGAATCAAGAAACGATTGAAATGCTCAAACGTTGCTCAGAATTGCATTATTTGCACTTTATATCCATAATTACCATGTATACTACAATATGTTTGAATAAATAACATATGAATTATATTATAGATAGTATAATGAGTTTATATGTTGATTATTATGATCAATAGATTTAGAATGAATCCAGAAACGCTCAAACGATGCTCAAAATTGCATTATTTGCGCTTTTTATACGCAATTACCATCTATAATCCAACCTTTTTGAATAAACAACATATGAATCATATTATAGACAGCATAAATAGTTTAAATGTAGATTATTGTGATAAAATGACTTATAATGAATCCAGAAACGATTGAAATGCTCGAACGATACTCAAAATTGCATTATTTGCACTATATATGCGTAATTACCATTTATAGTCCAATATCTATGAATAAATAACATATGAATAATATTCTAGACATTATAAAGAGTTTAAAAGGATATTATTGTGATCCAATGACTTAGAATGATTTCAGAAATGATTGAAAAGCTCAAACGATGCTCAGAATTTCATTATTTGCACTTTTTATGTACAATTACAATCTATTATCCAATCATTTTGAATAAATAACGGATGAATCCTATTCTAGACTGTATGAAGAATTTCAACGTATATTATTGTGATCAAATGACTTAGAATGAATCCAGAAACGATTAAAATGCTCGAACGATGCTTAGAATTGCATTATTTGCAATTTATATGCGTAATTACCATTTATACTCCAAACTCTGTAAATAAATAACATATGAATAATATTCTAGACAGTATTATGAGTTTAAATGCTTATTATTGAGATCGATTGACTTAGAATGAATCTAGAAACGATTTAAGTGCTCGAACAATGCTCAGAATTGCATTATTTGCACTATATATGCTTAATTACCATGTATAATCGATTCTTCTTGAATAAATAACATATGAATCATATTATAGACAGTATAAAGAGTTTAAATGTTTATTATTGTGATTAAATTACTTAGAATGAATCCAGAAACGATTGAAATGCTCAAACGATGCTCAGAATTCATTATTTGCACTTTATAACCTCCATTACCATGTATACTCCAATCTCATTGAATAAATAACATATGATCATATTCTAGACAGTACAAAGATTTTAAATTCAGATTATTCTGATAAAATAACATAGAATGAATCAAGAAACGATAAAAATGCTTAAACATTGCTTAGAATTGCATTATTTGCACTTTATTTCCGTAATAACCATGTATACTGCAATATCTTTGAATTATTAATATATGAATCATATTGTAGATTGTATAATGAGTTTAAATGTTGATTATTGTGTTCAATTAACTTAGAATGAATCCAGAAACGATCGAAACGCACAAACGATGCTCAGAATTGTATTATTTGCACTTTTTATATGCAATTACCATCTATAATCCAATCTTTTTGAATAAATAACATATGAATCATATTATAGAAAGTATAAATATTTGAATGTAGATTATTGTGATAAAATGACTTATAATGAATCTAGAAACAATTAAAATACTCGGACGATGCTCAGAATTGCATTATTTGCACTTTAAATGCGTAATTACCATTTATACTCTTATATCTATGAATAAATAACATATGAATAATATTCTAAGCAGTATAAATAGTTTTAATGGAGATTATTGTGATCAAATGACTTAGAATTATTCCAGAAATGATTGAAATTCTCAAACGATGCTCAGAATTGCATTATTTGCATTTTATATGCGCAATTACCATCTATAATCTAATATTTTAGAAACAATAACAGATGAATCATATTATAGGCAGCATAAAAAGTTTTAAATATAGATTATTGTGATAAAATGACTTATAATGAATCCAGAAACGATTGAAATGCTCGAACAATGCCCAGAATTGCATTATTTGCACTTTATATGCGTAATTACCATATATACTCCAATATCTATGAATAAATAACATATGAATAACATTCTTAAATGGAGATTATTATTATCAAATGACTTAGAATTATTCCAGAAATGCTCAGAATTGCATTATTTGCACTTTATATGTGCAATTACCATATATAATCCAATATTTTCGAAACAATAACAGATGAATCATATTTTAGACAATATAAGGAGTTTAAATTGATATTACGGCGATCAAATGACTTATAATTAATCTAGAAACAATTGAAATGCTCGAACGATGCTCAGAATTGCATTATTTGCAATTTATTTTCGAAATTTCCATGTATAATCAATTCTATTTGAATAAATAACATATGAATCAAATTCTAGATAGTATAAAGTGTTTAAATGTAGATATTTATGATTAAATGACTTAGAATGAATCCAGAAACAATTGAAATGCTCAAACGATACTCAGAAGTTAATTATTTGCATTTTATATGTGTAATTACCATTTATACTCCAATCTCGTTAAATAAATAACATATTAATCCTATTCAATACAGTATAAAGAGTATAAATGTAAATTATTGTGATCAAATTACTTAGAATGAATCTAGAAACGATTGAAATGCTCGAACGATGCTCAGAATTGCATTATTTCTACTTTATATGCGTAATTACCATTTATACTACAATCTCTGTGAATAAATAACATATGAATAATATTCTGGACAGTATAAAGAGTTTTAATTGTGATTATTTCGATCAAATGAATTAGAATGATTCCAGAAATGATTGAAATGCTCAAACAATGCTCAAAATTGCATTATTTTCACTATATATGCTTGATTACCATGTATAATCCAATCTTATTGAATAAATAACATGCGAATCATATTCTAAAGTATAAAGTGTTCAAGTGTAGATTATTGTGATTAAATGATTTGGAATGAATCTAGAAACCATTGAAATGCTCAAACGATGGTCAGAATTGCATTATGTGCACATTATATGCGCAATTACCATGTATACCCCAATCTCTTTGAACAAATAAGATAAGCATTATATTCTACATTAAAGAGTTTGAATGTTGTTTGTTGTGATAAAATAACTTAGGATGAATTCAGAAACGATTGTAATACTCAAACGATTCTCAGAATTGCATCATTTGCAATTTATGTCCGTCATTACCATGTATACTCCGATCTCATTGAATAAATAACATATAAATCATATTCTAGACAGTATAAAGAGTTTTAATTAAGATTATTGTCATAAAATCACTTAGAATGTATCAAGAAACGATTGAAATGCTCAAACGTAGCTCAGAATTGCATTATTTAGACCTTATATGCGCAATTACCACGTATAATCCAATCTTTTTGAATGACTAACATATGAAACATACTCTAGTTAGTATCATGAGTTAAAATGTTGAGAATGAATTCAGAAATAATCGAAATGCTCAAACGATGCTCTGAATTGCATTATTTGCACTTTTTATGCGCAATTACAATCTATAATCCAATCTTTTATAATAAATAAGAGATGAATTCTATTCTAGACAGTATGAAGAATTTAAACATACATTATTGTGATCAATTGACTTACAATGAATTTAGAAACGATCGAAATGCTCAAACGATACTCAGAATTGTATTATTTACACTTTATATGCGTAATTGCCATGTATAATCCAATTTTTTTTTAATAAATAACATATGAATCATATTATAGACACTATAAATTTTTTAAATGTAGATTATTGTGATAAAATGACTTATAATGAATTCAGAAACGATTAAAATGCTCTAACGATGCTCAGAATTGCATTATTTACACTTTATATTCGTAATTTCCATTTATACTCTATCTCTATGAATAAATAACATATGAATAATATTCTACACAGTATTTTTTTTTCTTATAAGTTATACCACTTGTTACATGTATATAGTGTTATGTACTTATGTTGGTGTAATATCTACTTTTTTTTAGGAAAATGATATTTAAGTTAGAGAAGTTAGAGGTTGAAGTTTGTAATTTTGAAGGTAGAGGTTGACATTAGTGAAGTTAGAGATTGAGAAAAGTTTGTACTAACTTGAGGTTAGAAAATGTTGTTTGGTGTAGTATGTTAGAGTTAGAGATAGAAGAAAAAATAATAAAGTATTAATTTATATATTTTTTCTTTTATAACTACATCTACTATAATAAAATATTATATTTATTATTACTATTTTATAATTACAATTATTTTACCATTTATATTATTATTACCAAATTATACATATAATAATAATAATAATAATTATTATTATTATTATTATTATTATTATAAATTATAATTATCATTAAATACACTATATTTATTGTTGTATTTTATTATTGATTCTAAATTCCCAATCAATGTTATAATTATTATTAAATAATAATAATAATAATTGGCACCATAATAATTTAATTAAAAAATAATAAAAATAATAATTGTTATCATTAATTAATATTATAATTAATAAGTATAATTAATATTAATACTATAATTAATAATAATCATCATCATCATCATTATTTGATTAATTACCATTTATATTATTTACCAAATTATAAATATAATAATAATAATAATTATTATTATTATTATTATTATTATTATTAGCAGTACCGTAATAACATTAAAAATAATAACAAAAATGATAATTTTTATTATTATTTAATATTATAATTAATAAGTATAATTAATATTAATATTATAATTGTTAATTAATTATTAATTAATGATAATAATAATCATGGTCATCATCACAAATTTTCTTTTATTAATTTTTTAATACTCATGGCAACAAACTTCTCTCTAACTCACCATTTAGCAAAGTTAGAAAATTTGAGCCAAGTTAGTACAAACCCACTCTAATTCTAGGATGTTTGGTTCCATGAAGTTAGAAAGTTAGAGTTCTAACTTGAAGTTAGAGCTAACTTTGCTCAACCAAACATGGGCTATGAAAGTAGAATAATTGTTTTGCATTACCTGCACATTTGTGAAGCACGCTTTGATGTGAGAATTTGTAGTGACATCAACATTTTGGGTCTGTTAGATATGCTAAAAATAAAAGGGGAAATTGGATTTATGCCACTCTAAATTTGAGAAATTAGAAAAATGCCACCATAAAGTTCAGTCTTTCAAAAATGCCACTCTAAATTGAATTTATTTAGAAATTTGCCACTTTTATTGTATAAACCAACCATCTTTGTACCTATATTTTCGTATTGACTAAGTTGCCCCTTCTACCTAATGGATCTTTCTTCCCCCAAGTAGTTACCCATGCGAACTCAAGCACAAAATACACACACAAACTCATGTCTCAATTTTAGATAATTTCTCAATTTCTTGTGGGCTCCAGCACTCCCTTTTTCCCTTTTTGTTACTACCTCTATGCGTGGCACTTCTTTCATCTCTCTGAAATCGCACCCTTTGCTCTACTACCCATTTAACAATCATTTTCAAAATTTGATATGATACTTTCAAATGGCTATGGTCAACACTCGGATTTGGATTTGCTTTGCTGAAATAGGCTAGATGAGTTGGCATCATGAAAGCTGGATTATATTTGTGAGTAGACAAATTGGATTTGGCGAATTAAAAAACTTTTATTCCACCTGACTAATGTAGAGATGGGGACAGTGGCGCCGGTCAGAGGGCAAGAGATAGGTTTTGCTGGAGTACAGAGATGAGTGGCGATTTGTAAGAGTGACGTGGAGATTGGAGAGGAGACGGAGATTGGGGAAGAAAGATGCATCAGAGAACTTTTGTAAGAGGGGTAATTTAGTCAATAAGAAAACTTAGGTATAGAGATGAGTAGTTTATACTGTAAAAGTGGCAAATTTCTAAATTAATTCAATTTGAAGTGGCATTTTTGGAAGATTGAATTTTGCGGTGGCATTTTTCTAATTTCTCAAGTTTGAGGTGGCATGAATCTAATTTTCCCAAAATAAAATAAAATGAAGAAACGTAACAAGTATTTTTCAGTTTGTTTAAATCGTGGACAATGAAAATAAAATGTTCCTCCAATTTTCTTCACAATGTCTTTCTCAAAATTTTCCAAGAAAATCAAGACAATTAATCCTAGTTCAGATTCTTTTTTCCTACATATTAAACAAGCTCGTAGAGTTGTTTAACTCCATCCTCTGTCAGGTAATTTGACAAAAATTATTCAACATTTCAGTTCAGTAAAATTCACCGCAAAGTATATGAGTATCAGGAAGCCAATGCCATAGTATTAGATCATTATCATTACATCAATAGCACAAGAAGAAATATGATTGCAAAAATTTTGCAAATTCTGAGATCTCTTGGTGACAGCAGCTAGATGTAATTGAGGAAACTAAAGAAATAACATTCCATCCAGCCCATTTAAGTTCTATCAGACTGTTTCAAGGCCATGTCCACTGGCAGGCACATACCATTAATGGACACAGATGCAAATTTGTGTACTAGTAATGATTGGCATCTAAATATAACATGATTAATATATAGTTCGATAACGCAATTCAGAACTGCAAATGCACAAAACAAGAAAGAAAAAAAAACAAGAACATTACAACTTATGTATTGTGTTCAAATCTGGCCAATTTCAGCATTAATGCGAAAAATTACAATTATTATTAGCTCAATGAAAGTCCACCAGACCAACATTATTTCAACTCACCTACTGAAAGCTAAACCCTCAATTCCACTATATTTTTTCAAAGGGGAAAAAAACAAGAAAGACATTAAAAAGGGAAAAACCTAAGAAGCACCAACAATTCCCCTACTGAGTCCATCACATCTCCTAAGTACTGTTCTATCAATTGTAGGTTTCATTACAAAGGAACATATCCACAATTTAGCACAATCTGAGGGGCCTAAACAAATTTTCGAAAATTAGAAGAAAAGAAACGAATTTCTGCACATTGTAGCCCCAATCTCAGTGCGCGACTAAAAGATCCGACCCGAACCCGACATCACCAAACGGATCTGAGAAATCGGGGCTAGGAGGAGCAAAATACACACTCCGAGACGCAACAAGCTTCTTTCTTGACGGGTATCTCGGACCCGAAACCCGATAAAAGACGAATCGAGGTTGGCGACCTGTTGTCTCAGGCGCAACCGATTGTTCGTCTGGAGACGGAGAGGAAGGAGGCGCGAGGCGAGATAGCGGCACGGATCTGACGGATCGGGCGATGATCTTGGAGTCGCGGATCCGGGCGAGCGCACCCGGTTTGAGAAACCTGAGGAATCGATCGTCGGTAGGAGAAGATGGAGCGGATTTCGGGCACCTCCGATCCATTAACGAGAGATAAGAGAGAGAGAGAGAGAGAGAGGCGACGAAGGGAGGGAACAAAAAATGAGACGAGAGGGAGAGGGATTTTGGGATATTTATAGAGGGAGGGAAGATTACGGTCTATGAGTGGACCGAGTCTACGAGTTTATCATGTGTGACTTACTAGTGGGGTATGGGTTGTTATATACAGAAAGTGGGGCCCGATTTTAGTGAGTTGATTTTTTGAGAATATAATAGACCTGGTTCGCGGGTGTTGGTTAAAGGTAGGGAAAGAGAGGGAAAAGCGAAGTGTTGGTTTTGAAGGCGGGAGGGGGCCTTAGCCGCTTAGCTGGGTTTTAGTATTTACCGAGTCTTAGATTCTCTGTATATCTTATCTTTGTGTAGAAGTGTGTTTCTTATAGGGAAAGCGGAGATTTACCTATGTAGAATTATAGATATAGTGAAGTCACCCGCTACAATAAAGTATATATCTATTCAGAGTAGCAACAGCATGTGGCAAGGGTGGGAGATCTCCGATCATGGTTGCGGAGTGAACTGTTTTGGAGGGAAATTGAGAATACAAGTGGTAGGTGATCCCGGCATATGACGGTGTATGAATTTATAACTGTTCTAGTTATATTTCTTGTGGGACCTTGAGAAGTAATAGAGTGCAGTGTAATGTTATTATTTGGACTATGACCAGGTAATAAAGATTTTGCATGGTCAGAAGGTGGGTAGGCTAGGGAATCACATCCTCTGCCAACCATAAATGGTTGGTAGAGGGCCAACGTTTGATCTAAACCGTTAGATCTAATCTCAATGGTTAAGGGAGCCCCGTGCATGTAACCTAGATTGATAGGATCGAGAAATTGTAACCGTCGAGATTAGATCTTACGGTTCGGATCAAACGTTGGCCCTCTACCAACCTCAAAAAGTTGGTAGAGGATACGTTCCCGGTAGGCTAGGGTCAAATTCCTCATTGGTCATTCTTTTTTTATGAAAGCACTGGTTAATATTTTTTGGAGTTCTATTTTATATATACAAGGAAATTATTTTACATCATCTATAAAATTATCAAACTTGCACGTTTGTCCAATGTATTGTACGGAGGTACATCCAATGTGATCATTTTTAGATTTTGAGTTTCAAGATGGTGAATCCAAACCGTTTAATATACTCTTCATATTAAAATCTATTATGGAACCGAATTTTATTTTTTATAAAAAATTTTACTAATTTTTCAGATTATTAGAAAATAATCGTTCTGAAAAGTTATGAAACGTTTTAACTTTTAAATAATGATTTTTTATAAATCTGCAAAATAGTAAAAAATATAGGATTGCTGAGAAAAGCAATTGGTCGCCCTTCTTGCATTAAAACCGACCTGTCTTACCTTCTTGAGATCTTTCTTCTTTATCTTCTCAAATAATACCATTGGGCATCAGCTAAAGAACAGACCCTGGGGGGTAAGGGTGCGTAATAAGAGGAAAGCATTTAAGGAGAAAAGTACGAAGCCATGGACAATTGAATACCTACCTCAGGCAGCAAAGGCAAGAATACTTAGCTGCCCAAATAGCCTTTCATATATAAAAATATAAATATAAATTTGATTTCGTATTAGATTTCAATATAAAATCATATTGAACGGTTTGAATGGTTGGCTTGAAATTCAAAGTTAAAAAAAATGAATTGGATGGATCACTCCTTACAAGAGTTTAACCTTGCTCAATTTTTACAATACAAAAACATACAAGAATCAACGCGTAATTTACCAAGTTCAACGCAGTCTTACAGCGAGACCATACAGGCCCAATTTTCATTTCAATTTTGACTTCGCAGAATTAGAAAAATAATTAAAAAGGTTCCAAATCACCTTCAAAAAAAATTGGAACATTATTATTTTTTTATAATCAAAGATAACATGTCTCTGATTAATTAAATTGTCATTTTTTAATATGTCATGCCATCGATATAATCATCTGCTCTTTTGTTAATCAAATAACCTCGCGTCTCTTTTCATGTAAAATTATGGCCTGTAAAAGTGCATATGTTTGATGTGTTTAAGGTAAAAGAAAAAAAAAACACAATTTTTTCTGTATTTTTGTCAAGCTTTTAAAAAACTCCATTTTTTCCGTTTTATCGCCGTTTTATCAAGATTTTCGTTCACACCGCACAACCGTTATATCACCGTTTTTATACTATTTACAATTTTAAAAAAATGGCATATTTTACAAAATTCGAAAAAATAGTAATAAAATCTCAAAAATTGTAAAATTTGGTTTTATATGAGATTTCAATATGTAGATTAGATTGGTTAAATTAGATTTGTCAGTTTACAAAAATACCCCCGAAAAAATCCGTGGTGTACGGAATGCCCTATGCAATATGGTGCATATTAAACTTTCTCTGTTAATTTTCTACAGATTTACTCCGACTTAGTTTTATCAAACTGTATTAATTAAAAAATAATTTCTCAAAGGATACCAAAGGAAGCTCGGATCCAAATCCTCTACGGAACTTCTTTGTTCCGCATCGTAGAGAACATTTTATATGGACTGTCCGATCAAATCGGACAAATCCAAAGGTCAGAATTTAACAGGCGCTATTCAAAAAAGGAAAAATTGGATATAACCCCCTGTAATCTTCTCTAACTGGATATAACCCCCTACAATATTCAAAATCAGATATAACCCCCTCTAATCTTGTTTATCAAGTATATAACCCCTTTTCATTAATTTTAATTATTTTTTAATTGAAAAAAATCAGCAGCATAAAGTTATGTCCAAATTACCCTTCTTTCCAAAGAACTCTTGACCTTCTTATCTTCACAGTACGAAATTTCCTTATATATTCAATTCCAAAAATATTTTCATCTTCTTTTTTTTTTGTAATCAATGATACAAATGATTTCTAACTTTTAGTCTCTCTGCGTGGAATATAAAGCATCGAATATTAAATGAGACGGGGGAATCAAATGAGGGGCACTACTTTCATCCTTCATTGTTGAACAAATAAATTTTTACAATGATAATTCATTAACTATAGAAGATTCTCAACATAAATTAAAGACTAGAATAAATACAAACGGAAAACAAATATTGCAATGGTTCAAAAGCTTTTTATTATTCGATTATGAATCTATATAATTATCTGTAGAAACAAGGTGTGATTGTCGAGTGTCGAGATGCTTACCGAAGGTCTGCTCATTCTATTTGGTTTCGCTCCTCCAATGACTTTTCGATAAATATCATTTCTCTTTTTGAGTCGGAAAACAATATACTTGGACAGAATTTGAGAATCGTGATTGGAATTTGTCAATTTGATTATCTAAATTAAAATCGACAAACAAAGAGGTACGGAGATATCAGGAAGAGGAAGAAGAAGGGTAGTTTTGTCATAAATTTATGTCACTAAATTTTTTAAATTAAAAAATAATTAGAATTAATGAAAAGGGGTTATATCCATGATAGAGAAGATTAGAGGGGGTTATATTCAATTTTAAAGATTACAAGGGGTTATATCCAGATAGAGAAGATTAGAGGGGCTTATATCCAATTTACCCTTGAAAAAAATTCTTTGGGAATAACTCATCTCCGTCTCTTTATTTCTCTGTCTGAGAGCGAGGGTTCGCAGTTCATACTCTGAAAGATTGAGAGAGAGATAGAAGCGCTCGAGCACGAGAGACGGTCAGAGAGAATCATGCTGCAAGCGAGGAGCCACCGTTGCCGGAAAAAAGACAGAGGAAGCAAGTTATCCTTGCTTATGGCTACATCTATTATCTTTTTAACTTAAATTATCTTTCCTTTTCAGTGGAAATCAGGTTTCAGTTTGGTGATAACACAAATTAAACAATTTGAATTGTTCCGGTAAAACTAGAAACCAGATGAGGATTGCCAATTCTAGTGGAATATTCATTCAATTTTCGCTAATGTAAAATACGACCATCTTAAAAATGTGTTCTGAGAATATTCATGCTGAGAAAGGCGAGTCATCATCGCTGCTATCAAGCTGTCGGAAATCGTGGTTCTTTACTTGCTTCCTCTGTCTCTTTTCCGGCAACGGTGGCTCTTCACTTGCAGCACGATTCTCTCTGTCCATCTCTCATGCTCTAGCGCTTCTATCTCTCTCTCAATCTCTCATAGTACGAACTAGGAAGTAGGAACCCTCGCTCTCAGACAGAGAAATGACAGAGAAATGGAGAGGCGGAGATGAGTTGTTCCCAGAGGATTTTTTTAATAGCGCATGTTAAATCCTGATCTTTGGATTTGTTCAATTTGATCGGACCGTTCATATAAAATATTCTCTACGATGCGGAACAAAAGACCTTTGGAAGCTCTCCAGTTCATCCAACGCCCCTCAACTGTTCTCTTCTCCGTCTCCGAACCAGACGGGAGATAGAGAAAGACCGAAAGAAAGAGAGAGAGGAGAGCGATGTCAAAACCGAAGCTTTTGTCTCGAATACTATCGTTATTCAGCTCAAGAACTCAAGTAGGCGTCGATAAGGCGGGAAATCGGTACTTCACTCGTACGGAAGAGATCGATGGCGCCAGTTAGTACCACATTTGTTTTTCCCTCTTTAATCCTTCCTTAAATTTGGTTGATTTATTTAATAAGACATGCTTTAGGTTTAGTTCTGGTTTAATTGACTAAAAGAAAAAGCCAATTCGCCTGGTTTTTCTGTTAAATTAGTTGACCATAGAAACTGGAAAAAAGTGTTTCTGGTACTTGTCACTATGCCAAACTGACAGTGTACTTGTACTGCTGTAGTATGAGTGTGTGTGTGTGTGTGTGTGTGTGTTTGGTACACTTGACCTTTTGAAATGTCGCAAGTACTAAAGGTACTGTCTATGTTTTGAATCTGCTTTCTGTAAATGTTTCAGTGAAGGAGAAGAGATGGGTTGTTTATAAAGGGCAAGAACAAGACCCCACTACTATACCAGGTCAGATATATAATTAAATTTCTCTTTAAGAGTTTCAATTTCCTCTTGTTACCTTGTGTAGCATAGTGTAAAAATGCCTTAGATGAGATCCATATTACCATATGTGATGGCAGTTACCAGTAGAAATAAAATCTTAATTCAACTGAAATTCGTCACATAACAAAGTAACCGTTGGATAAGATACCAGACTTTAGGACTCTCATCTCAATTTCGGCTATTCTTTGAAAACTCTGATATATGTGATTGCAGTTGAGTGGATTTGCTGGTTGAATGGTCAAAGGAAGAAAGCTCCCACACCAGAGGTTCCCTTTCTATTTTTAAGGCAGCATTCTTGGCTGTATTAACCATACTGGCTCTTAATTCTTACCACGTAGACGTAGACACGAAGTATGTCCAAACTTTCAGTACCAGAATTTTTGTTTGTTAGCTACTCACTTGCGAGTTCTGATGGATGTTAAGTTTCGAAGGAAAAAAACTTTGCTGTAATTCTTACCTGTACTTGATAATGTTGCTGTCTTTCTTTTTTTCTTCGCCTAAGTTTTATAGTTTTAAAATTCTTAGGAATTGATCGAACTGGAGGCAAGACGTGAACGTGTCAAGCAAAATATTGAACGTATTATCGTTTTCCTTTGTTATTGTTATGGATTTATCTATCTATGCTGCCTTACGTATTGATTTTTAATAATCTGTCAAAATGTAGTTCTGAAAAAGAAAGAGGAAGAAGAAATAAAATCTGGTATAGGACAGAGCAAGGCCATAAGTATGCTTTTCTTTGACCTTTCAGATTTTAGTTATGTGCAATAAGCACCGTGTACATATATATTTTTGTGTATTGTGGTATATCTGTCAGTTATGTTAAGAATCGAGGAATGATTCATTTACAACTTTTCTAGTGTTATGGCTGTAATTCAATATTACTGTCTTCTGCATTTTTTTTTTTATAGTGCAGCTGATGTACTAAAGGCCAGCCTACCTAATTTTGGAATTTTCCCAATTTTGATTTGCCCTTGTCAATTTGGAGGATCTGTCTGTCATGATGCTAAAATTTCTTTAGGATTTTAAACAAATTAGATGCTTTGTTGGTGCTTTAATACCTCCCAAAATAGTGCAGAAAGTAAATTATTTTTTAAGAAGAACTGATTTATTGACTATTGATGGGCTAAAATGTCAAATTATTAATGGAAGATATGCCTGAAATTGTAGAGAAATCAGATACACCTGACCTGAAGAGCTTCATGAAGCAATTTCCTGAGCTTTCTATTGATCAAAATCGAGGTACAGAGTGCTACTGTCCTGAAATGGTATGGTGGCAGTGATCATATGTGTTGAAAACCAAATCCCAGTTGTAAGGAAAGAAAAATGTACATGAACAGATTACAGATGGTTCCATTTTAGAAAAATTCCAAATATGTCGAGAGCAAGCTAGCTATTCTCTTGAAAATGCCATCTTCTTCTGTGACAAATTCTAATAATCAACCTTGCTGATCTGACTGGCTAAATCTTAACCAGTGATTGATTGTGAGGTTCATGTCAGAATATCTCGACCCACTAACAGCTTTTATTTTTTTTCTCCCTTCTTCATCAAAAGTAAGATGCTATATGATATTAGCCCATCAAAATATGTGAAACATTTATAGCATAAATCCAGCCAAACTAGTAAACTTTAGCAATCTTACAGTTGAAACCTGATCCTACCAGTCAGTAGGTTAGACCTGACCCTGCATTTTGCATCTTTATTTTCGTGCAGTGGAAACAATAGTATGGGACCTAACAAGTATTATTCTCTCCTAAATTGACTGTACTAAAATGAACAAACTTTACCCAGTGCTATCAACTATGATCTGTGGGAGTTGATTTTTGTAAATAGAGCTGGACCACTAGTCAGGGATATGTTTACAGTAGAATGTTTTCCCCATTTGCTTTTCTTTTAATTAAGAAGCATAACATAAGGTACCTTTATCCTGTAACAGATAAAGAGAAGGCAGCACGTCCATCAGTTAATAAGACTAGAGAAAGGTGAATTTCTGAAAAAAAAAAAATTTCTTTCCCTTATGTTGTGTGGAATTTATATTGTTTGATTTTTTTTTTCTATTTATATGTTTATAAAGTGATCATGTTAAATTGGACTTTTTTCTGTTCTATATTTTGTTGAATTTATAATAAATTGTGTAAATATTTCAGGTCATCTGAACCAACAGGCTCAGGTGCATCATACCAACCTGGTACATGGCAACCCCCATCATAAAAGCTACAAGGGAAGGTAGAAATAGTTTCATTATCATTTATTCTTTTTTCTGTTTTGCTTACACAACAGAGTGCTTGAATAAGAAGGCAGAAAGAGAAGCGACAATAGTGATGTTAGTTGATTTTTGTCACTTGTCCATTTCCTCTAAATTGTATGAGAACAAAAGGCCTTCCAATTTTTGTAATCTGATTATGCTGGCTTACCAGTTGTGATATTTCTTTAGCTTTTGCTCTTATAGGCCCTGATCAAAATCTCATTTTTTTAGCATGGGATTTCATTTCATTTCATTTTGTTGGAAAATTCATGATCAAATGAACAGATTTGGTGTCATTTGGTCGAATTTCTATATAATTAGATCCAACGAAATAACGTGAAATCAATTGAATTAAAATGAAATGAAATGAAATCTCGCGTAAAAATCATTTTGATAAGGGCCATAGTGTTTCTGGCAATCTAACCCTTGGACTAGCTTATCAGACGTTATCCAAGGATTAATTACCCCTTGGTGGCTTACTAGTAGTGTTTCTGTAGCTTTATTGAGTTTTACATGCTACTTCAATTTAACCAAATTGATCTTATTTTACTAAACCAGAGAATATTTTCACGTGAAATTAATTTTTTTTCTTTTACAACGACACAATATTGCATTTTGTGTGTGTGTGTGTGTGTGTGTTTTAGCCTGTTACCTGCAATTTCCTCTATGATGACTGTGATAAAAAACCTAGTTTTCTGGCTGAGAAAATAACATTATATTTTGGTTTTAAATTACGCTCAACTCCCAGTTGCATTTCGTTATTGTTTCCTTTTATTTGTTTATGCGTTCTTTGGGTGAAGGCAGGAAAGACTGTATTATTAGCCTATTCGCAGAGAGAGTTAAAAAAAAAAAAAACACCCATGCCCACGTGTCAGCACACATGTACTATGTGGCATGTGCTGGCTGGTACATGGCACGACACGTCGCCTGATATTTGTTGGGCACATCTGCATGGCGTGCGTTGTACCTGGGCACTGCTGACATGGCAAAGTGGCGGTATTCAGACATTTCGTGCCGGTCGGCACGGTTGCATGCCTGCACCTAAACAAAACAAAAGTTGCTTTCATTAAAAAAAAATAAACAATTGTGTAAAAATCAAAGGAATTCTTCATAGCCGAGGTTCCAAAATTTTGTATTTTTTCAACATTATTTAAAAAAATTGGACAAAACAAAAAAGAATTATAATTATAAATTTTCTTTATGTATTTATAAATATATAACTTTTAGATTTTGCTAGAAAAGTGAAGAAACTAACAAGCGCTAAATTATTAATTGTGTCATACGATCAGCAATTAATTGCAACAGCAAGCTTATTGAACCACCCATAAATATGCGGAACACATTTTGTTTCGACCTGAACCTAATTGCACCGAATTTAATATCGACAATGCCCGAAATAAACGGTTAACGATGGGATTAAACCACCCACAAATAACTATAATTTAGGGGCCACAATAAAAGTTTTCCCTTATGAAAAGTTAGTATAATAAATTATCAAAAGATCTTTTCGTTTTTGCCTATTCATGTATCCTCCATTAAAAAGAAAAAGAAAAGAATAGAGATAATCGTTGGCATATGCATCCGAAATCTTCAACATTTTCAATAATTAAACAAAACCTCAAAATATCTTTTTTGTCTTCAATGAAAGGATATTCTTTATATTATTCTCCTTTTTGTGTTTAAATATGAAAATTTCAACATTAATTTAAGATTACTTGTTTATTAAAAATAAAATAAAAAAATTATTATTTAAAATAACAGGATGTTGCTGTTGATGCGCTCCACTCATCGACGAAGGAAAATTATGTTGTGGATAAGTGGACTTCAAGTTAATTGAAATAAAATGGAATAGTTCATTATTTTCATTACTCAACAACTCTGGTGAGAGCCAGTTTACTAATATAAATTTGGACTGCATTTAAACTACATATTTTTCTATCTTTTTTCTTTTGATGGACTTTGGAGAAATTGATTTAAATTGTTACACCTAATTCAAAAATTCAAGAAAATACAACTCGAAAAACTACCAAAAGTGAGACTTTTGAAAAAAAAAAATTTACTGCCAAATACAATTTCCTACGCTTCCTCCTGCACTTGAAATTTGACTTCCTACAATCAAATTGTTGTAATGTAAATTCATGACAATACTGAGAGAGAGCATGCCCTAGAAGAATATCAACAGGATTGAGTTTCGGAGCGTGCTCATTTTTTTTATGAAGATTTAAAGTAATCAGTTTATCTATCAACAAATAGTTATGATAGATTTAAGTTAAACCTTTCACATTGAATGAAGAAAAAAAATATTAGAAAAGATGCCTTCCGTTTATGAGGAAATAACATGTTATGATTTGATGGATAGATTGGCAAATTATCAATTTATCATGAATTCATGATTCATGAACATGTAAGCAAGTACTGATAAAAAATAATGTGGCGGAAAAAATGAAGCCAGGCAGTTGTCGATGAAGTCATATAAAATATATAAAAACCAACGCAATCAATGGTCGAATGTTAGCTAACTCACAATCATTAGCTGGAACATGTTTACGTCTATATTATATGATTCATTTATTTTATTATTCCGAAAAGAAAGCGACTAGATTATTTTTTATTTTTATTTCTTTTGAAAACGACTAGAGATTGAAGTTTCCAGAGGATGTGTGGGGATTAGGCTCGCTATTCGATATCCACCTAAGATATGATCTTTCTGATACATTCTCAGAACACAATACTGTGTCGCAACTCACCAGGAGACTTTCCCTGGACGATACTTTCTGGCAGTAAAAAGCTATACGGTTTCTAATATTTGAGTTTGGTACAGAAATTCTATGTTTCTCCGATGCGCCTAATTCAATTTCGCTCCGCTTTCTCTGCTGCCCCATCCTGAATTCGGAATTCCTGACCTATCCCGAAACAGTAAACAGCACGCCAACCCAACCTATTTCCGTTAGAATTTTTTTTCCTGGACATGGTCTTTAAGATCGTCGAAGTTCCTCGCCGTTCACCAAACCGTTGGGAGTTCCATGCCATCATTTTTGGATGGCACTAAATGCTAAAATTTTAAAATTTATCAATATTATAGAATTTTAAAATTTATACGTCAAATTCAAACAGCTGATCTCGTTCAATTTAACGAGCTACATGTTTTCATATAAATTTTATAAAATTTAAAGTTCATTTGATATTCGATCGAGATGTCAACAAATAAATGAATTTGGTTAACTATGACAAATTAATTTTAATACTTTCATGCTTGAATTATTTGATCAAGTATCAAATCAACTCTATAGAAAATATCAAAATGCATCTCTCATTAAATTAAATAAGACCAATGATTTGAATTTCACATTTAAATTTTTAAATAAAAATATTAATGAAATATGAAGTTGTGGCATTTGACTGCATCTAAAAGTGGTGGCATTGAAATCCTCTTCGTGTTTAGTCGTCTTTTTGGGTGTGTTTGGATGAGCCATGAATAAGGAATAAGAATAAGAAATTTCGGTATGCGTGTTTATCCAAATTCCTTATTCTTATACCATGGTTTTGTTAGTATAAGAATAAGGGTCCAAATTCCTTATTCTTGCGTTGTTTGGGTTGCACAAGAATAAGAATAAGCACGCATACCGAAATTTCTTATTATTATTCCTTATTCTAAGCTTATCCAAACACACCCTTATGTTTTTATTATATTCATGTCTCATGGAAGACTATAAACTTATTTTTCAATCTACACCCTAAACTTTCACCTTTTATGATGACTATATATCTTCATTAAACATATGATATGAATATTAAATTTAGAAAGTTTTGAGGAAACTTTAGTTAAGAGTATTAAATATTGTATTGGTTATCAAATTTATTAAAATTATGCTGAAAACTTTAATGATGCAATCAGCAAACATTTGCTAATATAAGATTTTTTTGCTTACATGCTAGAAGCAAAACTATGTCTTATCTCATCCTATAAATATGCTATAGTATGTTTTTTCTTTTCAATAAGTACGGATTTGCAATATGACATCATCAGTAACCCAAATGTTAATTAATGTCTTTCATATTTGATATCTTGCTTTTGTTATTTTTATTTTACAAAGACACTTCGTTGCTTTTTCACTTTCATGGTGTGGGGTGAGTGATAATTGATAAGTACTTATTTATTATTTTTTTGAACACCTAATAAAATTTTAAATTTACAATTCATTTGTATGGAACTTTTCAAACGAGGTATACAGAAGGATATTCAATAGTTTTCGCTGTTTGTTCTATAAAATTATATTATTAAAGAGGATGTAAGAAATAACGAATATATAATTATATAAGATACTAAAAGATGACTGTAATGATCTATCGCTATATATTTTTCGCTAAGTAGATATGTTTATACTTGTCATCCTACTATACATTCTACATTTGATTTAACAATCAATTAATCCTATGTTAATCTAACTAGGTGCATCTTATAAACATCAACTAATAAATTGGCTTATCATAACTTTGATTTGAAAGGAGAGTGATTTAAACCAGTTGCTCCAAAATGCATTTTCTCTAGACTAGACATAAAATAACATTTCAGGTCATTGAGACGCATAAAAGTTTTGACAAATAAGACAAAGACATGACCTACTTTTTGGGGGTATAGTTGCAAAGTTGCTTCAAACACCCACCACCCAACGCCGAGTTCATGCATACAACAACCATCAACTCCTCCAAAAATTTATATGTCACTGTCGTCACTTCGTGAAAACTCGTAATCCAAATCCAATCCAATTCAAAAAAGAAAAATATTTTCAAAGAAAAAAGCAAATAAAATATCGTAACGGAAAATTCACCTGAGGCAAGACAACCTGGTCCTGGTCTGTCTTGAGAGACGAAATATCAAATAAGGAAAATTATCCCCTACTCGCGGGATCCTTGTGAAACTAATCACTGCTCCACTCCATCTCTCTTCATCCTCGATACACACAACGATTCACTGAAATTGGGTCCCACCGCTACAATATTACATTCGCAATATATCTTTCTACATAGAATCGCCGCAGAAATTTCATCCTTGACCGAGCACTGCGCGGTGGACCCCAGTTGTCATAGAGAAGCATTATCGTAGGTGTGTGTAAAACACACTCTCAAGTCTCAAGTACTCTCCTACCGTGAGCCATCGTCTCTCTCCCGTCATCAATTCTGATCGCGTCTCTCTCTCTCTCTTTCGTCTTTCACTTTCTCTCTCTACCAAATCCATATCCGACTACCTTCCTCGCTTTTCTCGATAAATCATTGCGTCTAGGGTTTTTCCTCATGTATAAAGCCGCCAGCCTTGGCCTCTTACGCTCTACTCCGCTCAGATCCTCTCCTTCCTCTCTCTTCAAGCCTCTCGCCTCGTCTCGCATCTCTGCGTCTCTTGTCGGGTCTAGGTCCGTCGCGTTTGTCAGACCTCTCGGTGTGTTGTCGGGTTCTCTCAGGTACAGTTGCGGATCCGATCGGAGGTCGTCTTCGGGGAGTGTCAGAGCTTTGATCGGAGAGAAACCAGCTGTTGTTGATCGTTTTGAGAGGAACTTTGCGACTATGGGTAATTTGTCATTGTTCTTAATTCTGCCATTTTTGTTTATATTTGTTGGGTTTAAGACTTCATTTTGGCTAAATTTGCACGAATGGGAGCTTGTAGTGTCATTTGTAAAGTACTCGGGTGTAGTAAGCGCGATCAGCTGTTGTTGATCGTTTTTGTGGTTTGCACTATGTTTGGATAGTGATCGATAAGTTTATCTTGTTTTTGTTGCAATTTTGTGGATAAAGTCAATGGAGGTTACTCATTAACCTCTCTCCAAATTGAGGTCTAATAATGGAGGGAATGAAACTGTTATTGAAACTGATCAAGTAAGAGAAAGGAACAGATAATAACCTCCTTTTGTCTTCACCTCCTGATAACCAAATACAAAAACACGGTGATCAGGGTAGGGTTGTATATTCCATCTTCAAATTGTATTTCAGACTAAGACAACTGCACCAAAATAGCTTACTTACCCATGAATTCAAGTATAACCTTGTTTTGTTGATTAAATTATTTTTCATTTTATAATTGTTGGGTTTGTGTGCTAAATCTATTCTGTTATTTTTCATGACCAGCTGCTGAGAATCCTTTCAAGGGCATTTTGACAAGCCTTCCCAAGCCGGGAGGTGGTGAATTCGGGAAATACTTCAGTTTACCAGCACTTAATGATCCTAGAATAGGTAATGGTACCAGCGAACATTTAGTTTGTTCATTTTATGTTTTCTTGTGAATTTTGTTCATAATGATGTTATTAATCACTGCATAGTTATGTTAGTCTTTCTTTGTTATTCATAGAGTTTTTCTTATCGGATTTCATAGGGGCTGGAGTAACCTTAAATTTTCTTTTATTGTCTTTGCTTCTCAGTTCTGTATTCAAGCCAATGTAAGCATCCATAATTTTGTGTCTTGATTTAGTGGAGGTAACAGTCTTCTGTTTTTGAACAGATAAGCTCCCATACTCTATTCGAATTCTTCTTGAGTCAGCTATTCGCAACTGTGATAATTTTCAAGTGACCAAAAATGATGTGGAGAAAATAATCGATTGGGAGAACAGTGCTCCTAAGCTGGTCGAGATCCCTTTCAAGCCAGCTCGTGTCCTCCTTCAGGTCTGAATGAGGGAACCTATATTGCATCAAAATTGAAAATTTACAAAAAAAGCACTTGGTTATCATGAAATTGTTAGAAGTTCCTTTTCATTTATCGTTTGGAAAGTTACTCCTTACTGCTGTTTTCTGTGCGACTACACATGATGTAATGATAGTTTGGGCTACACATGAGTGCAACTATTTTTTACATTATACAAGATTTTATTTTTAATTACATTGGTTCTCTCAAGTACAATAGGCTGCCCTTTCAAAAATAGAACTAATAGTTTAGACTTTATGAGTGCTATTATTTTAGCATTGTAAATTTGTAGTACTGTGAACCTGTCCAACTGGCTGTTGGTATGTTTCAAAAATCTTAGCATAGTAGGGACTCCTTTTTCCTTTAAAAATAACCAAATAGTGGAATTTGTTGCAAATTCCCTACCCATGAAAGAAGTTCAAGGGCCTCTTTGTTTGTTAATTGTTAGTACTTTGTTTTTATAATTTTTACACTTGCATATATTTTTGGTATATATTAATAGGACTTCACCGGTGTTCCGGCAGTTGTCGACTTGGCATGTATGCGTGATGCCATGAACAAACTTGGAAGTGATTCTAACAAGATCAATCCTCTGGTTCGTGATCCTCTTTGCGTTCTGTTGATTGTATTTGACATTATCATTTGGGAAATCTGAGGCGTGGTAGTTCGTTAAATTTAATTTGAAAGAGGAGCAAGGCAAATAGAAAGAACAACTAGATAAGGATGGCTGTAAACTTTCAGTACGAATTTGTTTGTAATTTTAAGGGTACTTGTGCAAGTATATTATAAATGGATATTCAAAAGTGTGTATTTAAGAGTCTAAAACTCTAAATGTAGTGCCTCAAACCTTACTTCACCAAATGAGAATGTGCACTATACATATACTGATGTTGGAGAAAAATATGCTAGTAACATTTACAAAAAAATATTTGTCATACATTATTAATGCTTGACCATCGTCATACTAAGTATACTGATGTTAATCTCACGCATTGATTTGTTATTATTTTCAATTTGTAATTTGATCTTTTTGGGAAACTTGGGGTTACTACAGAAAAAGTAGCTATGATACTAGGGTAAATATGCTATATTGTATAATTTGATTACTTGTCCTGTTAATTTTGTCTTAATAATATTTTCTTTTTCCTTTTAATGCAGGTACCTGTAGATCTTGTAATTGACCATTCAGTCCAGGTTGATGTGGCCAAATCTGAGAATGCTGTTCAGGCAAACATGGAGCTTGAATTCAAGAGAAACAAAGAGAGATTTGCTTTTCTCAAGTGGGGCTCTACTGCCTTCCGCAACATGCTTGTTGTACCCCCTGGTTCTGGCATTGTTCATCAGGTAATGTGTAATGCGTATATTCAAGAAATTTGATAGATTTTTTCCTTTTAAAGTATCAATTCAGATTTTTTATTTTTTATATATATTTTTTTGTGCAAAACTTCTCTCTCTATTTGTGCAAAACATGTTTGTAATAGGCCCTCGGTTTACCCACATAGAATGTTAAGAAAGAAGGATAAGATCAGTAGTACTAAATGGATTTGATTGGGAGGGTTATATGTTATCTGTTAGATCAAAAGGGCGCATAAACTATAGGTATAACTGTACAAGTACAAAAGCAGTGTGTAGAAAGCGTCATGGAGTATAATTTACAGGGTACATGTTTCCTTTAAATCATCATTAGCAGCACTACAAAACATTGAAAATTTTCTTGAACTTCTCCCTTGTATTTTTTGGATGGGTTTCGTCTTTCTTCCACATTAGTTGAGAAAAAGATATGGAAAGGAGACTGATATTTTAAGTGGTGCAAATATGATATTTCTGCTTTTTACAAAAAGATCCGTGTTTTATCTTGTAGCAATGTGTCAGTGATATTTGAGTTTGTAGATGGCTGATGAAAAATTCTGCTTCACAATAATATTGTTAAGCTTACTAAGCTCACATACAACATGTTCTATGTGATCGTGATCTGTACCAAAACTCGTGCAATTGTTAGGATTTTCTTCTTATAAATGATCTAAATTAGGTCATGTTTCTTCTTTTGGGTTTTGTGCTCCTTAGGTGAATCTGGAGTATCTGGGCCGGGTTGTGTTCAACACAGAGGGACTGCTGTACCCGGATAGTGTGGTCGGTACTGATTCACATACCACTATGATTGATGGCTTAGGTGTAGCTGGATGGGGTGTAGGTGGCATTGAAGCAGAGGCTGCTATGTTAGGGCAGGTAATAAATCTAATGGCCATTGTAGACCTTTTCAATGTATCCAATGACTGCAGTTCCGTTTGAATAAAATTATGTTGGATCAACTGTAAAAAAAATAATAATGATAAAAGAGAAGCACCATCTGGTATTTTGTGCATAAGCTGTTATTTCTTTTGTAAAATAATTGTCTTGTTAAAGTTTCCCTTGGTGAACTGAAACATATTTTGTGTTTTTGATACTCAGGATATAATTATTTGCTTCATAGCTTGCCAGTTTTTGTGCTCTACCATATCTATTCTCTGTACAGTTTAACGCATGAAATTGTTACCTTTTCATCTGTATAAAAAGGTGAAAGCGAAAGATAATGATACTATTAATTCCCAAATTCAATTGTGCAGCCTATGAGCATGGTTCTACCAGGCGTGGTGGGTTTCAAGTTGAATGGAAAATTGAAGAATGGTGTCACTGCCACTGATCTGGTTTTGACAGTAACTCAGATGCTGAGGAAGCATGGTGTTGTTGGCAAGTTTGTGGAGTTTTATGGTAATTTTAGTTTTTACATCTTTCATTTTGGTATCTTTCTTTTCTAGCAGAAAGTTGTGTTCAATAGTTTCTGCATACGGTTCTAAAACCTTTGGTATTCTGTTGCTTGCGAAACTACAAAGATTGTATAACTATACTTTAAACATTGTTTATTAATAAAATTGCTCACTAAGTTAACTTTGCAAAATCATCTTAAATATATAATAGAAAAAGTTTCATGAAATTTCATAAACTTTGAAAGTATCCCTTTTATGCATATTAGCAGTGCAATAATAAAATCCTCAAGTAAACACCTATAACAACAGCATGTGGTCTAGTAGCTCAGGTGGTAAGATGTTCCATCTGTTAAGGTCTACACACGTAGACTAAGGAAACAACTACAAAATGCTACAATTTAGAATAATCTCCATAATTAGCAATATGTAATAATATGGGATTTTCATGTCCTTGACAATATTTAATTTCTGTCCTTTAGATAGTTTCCTTAGATTGAGAAATTACTATAACTTTATTATTCTGCTTATTTATATGTAAGAGGTTATGAGAAAAGAATATAGAAAAGTTTCCAAATTTCTCTCTTTTCTTTCTCTCTCTCCCCTTTCTGTCTCTCTTCTCCTTCCCTTCTCATTTGTACCCCTTACAATTGGTGCTTTCGTTCTGCCCTCATCCTCCACCATGCCTAAAAATCGATCCCAACACTCTGATGATCCAAAACCTGATAATCTGGAAGTTTCTTTTCTCCAGCAACAAATTGTAGACCTCAATTCTAAATTGGCAGATATGCTCACACCTGCTTCTCTACCTACCTTCCTGACCACATTACGGGAAGAATTGCGAACAGACATGCAACAACAACTTAATACGGCCCTAGCAACCCGTCCGACCAGCAGTGTCCTCGGGCCCCACCCACAACCAACCCTTCATGCTGACCATAAACTTCGACTCCACTTTCCTCGTTTTGCATCAGGTGACCCCACAGATTGGATTTTTTCTGTGCAACAATATTTCACCTATTATGCAACACCACCATCGGATTGGCTTCTCATTGCATCTATGCATCTCGATGCCCCTGCTGCCCGTTGGTATCAAGGTTTAGTAGAGGACACACATCTCTCTTCGTGGCAAGAGTTCACCACAGCATTGCAACACCGTTTTGGTCCATCCGAATATGAGGATCCAATCGGACAGCTTTCACGTCTTACACAAACGGGTTCTGTACTTGATTATCAATCCTCTTTTGAAGAACTTGCTAGTCGTGCTCGTTCTTTCTCTTCAGAACAATTGCAGAGTATCTTCATTGCAGGATTACAACCTCGTATTCGTCGAGCTGTTCAATGTCAGAGGCCTCGTGACCTCCATGATGCCTTTGTTTTAGCTCGTCTACATGAAGCACAACTTGCCGAAACATACACTTCATTTAACCGACCCTTGAACCCACGAGCTTCAGCCCCAAACCCAACCAAACAGCCCCAAGTGTTGCCTACCATTATCACAGCACCACCAACACCTTCGCGCCTTCCAGTCAAGCGATTAACATCCGAGGAAATGCAATCCCGTCGCCAACAAGGTCTGTGTTTTAACTGTGATGATAAGTTTACACCAGGTCATCGCTGTAAGGGTCGACCATCATTACTCTACTTGGAAGGTATAGAGGACGACCCAGGTGATTTTGACAACCATAGCTCCAATCTCTCAGATTCTGAGCCACCAGAACCTGAAATTAGTTTAAATGCTCTTCTTGGTCGCTATGGTGCTAAATCAATGCGCATGCTTGGTTATGTTCAATCCCGACCTGTTCAGGTCTTAGTTGATGGAGGCAGCACCAACAATTTCATTTCACGTCGGGCTGCTCAGTTTCTTAACCTAACATCTACTCCTACACATCTATTTCGGGTTCGTGTAGGAAATGGTGAGGTGCTTCAGTGCACCGCCTGTTGTCAAGCTGTTCCTCTTTATATTCAATCTCATCTATTCACTATAGATCTCTTTATTCTGGATTTGGAAGGCTCTGATATGGTTTTAGGGGTACAGTGGTTGGAAACACTTGGACCAATTTTAACAGATTGGTCTCAGCTCACAATGGAATTCACATATAAAGGCAACAATATTCATTTACAAGGCAATGCCTCCCTTCAGGCACAAGCTATTTCACCTGCTGCCTTGCATAAGTTAATTGCTACAGATGGTATTGGGTCTTCTTACATGTGCCTCACTGTTGAACCTACTGACCACAACAAGTTGATCCCTAACTTCACTACTTTACCACCAAAAGTGCAATCTACCATCACATCCTTCTCTGACTTATTTGCTGATCCACAAGGCTTACCACCATCTCGACCCATTGACCATCGCATTCCATTGAAATCAGGCACAGATGCAGTGAATGTTAAACCATATCGCTACCCTCATTTTCAAAAAAGCGAAATTGAACGCTTGGTTGCAAATCTCCTAGAATCTGGAGCAATTCGCCCAAGCTGCTCCGCTTTTAGTTCCCCCGTCTTACTCGTCAAAAAGAAAGACGGTACATGGCGCTTTTGTGTGGACTATAGGGCCTTAAATGCAGTTACAATCCGTGATCGCTTTCCAATCCCAACTGTGGATGAATTGTTGGACGAGCTAAATGGTGCCACTATTTTTTCTAAATTGGATTTGCGATCCGGGTACCATCAAATCCGAGTACATGAGGCTGATATCCACAAAACTGCCTTCCGAACTCATCATGGTCACTTTGAATTTTTGGTTATGCCTTTTGGGCTTTCCAATGCACCCTCGACATTTCAAGCTTTGATGAATGAGGTATTTCGTCCACTGTTACGCAAATTTGTGGTTATTTTTTTTTGATGATATTCTTGTGTATAGTTGCAGCCTGGAGGCTCACATTGATCACCTTACACAAGTACTCCACATCTTGCACTCCAATCAGCTTGTTGTCAAGCCTTCCAAATGCACCTTTGCGGTTTCACAAGTTGCATTTTTGGGCCATCTCATTTCTGCTTCAACAGTAGCTGCTGATCCTGACAAACTGAAGGCGATTTCTGACTGGCCTCCGCCAAGAAATCAGCGACAGCTTCGCGGCTTTCTCGGTTTAGCCGGTTATTATCGGCGTTTTGTTCATCGGTATGCTACCATAGCTGGACCACTCACTCATCTCCTTTAGGCGGTCACTCTGGATTTCAGCGGACTTTCAACCGATTAGCACCACATTTCATGTGGAAGGGAATGCGCAAATCTGTGGAGCAGTTTGTTAGCATGTGTGATATATGCCAAAAATGCAAGCCCACCAATCACTTTCCCTACGGTTTACTTCAGCCGCTGCCCATCCCCACCACCATCTGGACAGATCTATCCATGGATTTTATCACACATTTGCCTCCATCAGCAGGCTATACTGCAATCTTGGTGGTAGTCGATCGCCTATCAAAAGGAGTTCATTTGGCACCATTGCCTTCACATTATACTGCCACTCGAATTGCCCAAGTATTTTGGGACACGGTGGGCAAGTTACATGGCATGCCAAAGAGTATTGTTTCAGACAGAGATCCTATTTTTCAAAGTGCATTTTGGAAAGAGCTTTTCAAGCTACAAGGCACTAGGTTGCATTTCTCTTCAGCTTATCACCCCGAGTCAGATGGTCAAACGGAGCGTATCAACCGTTGCATCGAACAATTCTTGCGCGCCTTTGTCCATGAACAACCCTCTAGATGGTCTAAGCTTTTGAGTTGGGCTGAATTCCATCACAATACCACCTTCTCTGCAGCAGTAGGGATGACTCCGTTTGAGGCAACATATGGATGCAAACCACCATCTCTTGTCGCGTATTGTGCAGGTTCAAGTGCCCTTGAGGCAGTGAATCAAGATCTCACAACACGAGATAAAATCGTGCATCAACTCAAGACCAATCTCTCAAAGGCACAAGATGCCATGAAGTTTTTCGCCGACAAAAAACGCAAGGAGCAAGAATTTCAGCAAGGAGACTTGGTTCTGCTGAAACTTCAGCCATTTCGACAACTCTCCTTGCGCCATCACTCCCCACATAAACTCGGCTTACGCTTTTATGGACCATACAAAGTTCTAGAGCGCATTGGACCAGTTTCTTATCGTCTTCAATTGCCTGCCACCAGCCGCATCCACCCAGTCTTTCACTGCTCTCTGCTCAAGCCGTACAAAGGATCCACTACACCGGTCATTCATTCCTTACCAGCCTCCAGTTCTACTACCATGCCAGTGCATGTTCCAATTGCCATACTACAACACCGGACCATACTTCGTGGCAACAAACAAGTTCCACAAGTGCTGATACAATGGTCTGATCTTGCACTTGAAGATGCTAGCTGGGAGGATGCTGATACACTGGACTCTTCTCGCCTTGAGGACAAGTCGCTTTTCCAAGGGGGCGGGGATGTTCCATCTGTTAAGGTCTACACACGTAGACTAAGGAAACAACTACAAAATGCTACAATTTAGAATAATCTCCATAATTAGCAATATGTAATAATATGGGATTTTCATGTCCTTGACAATATTTAATTTCTGTCCTTTAGATAGTTTCCTTAGATTGAGAAATTACTATAACTTTATTATTCTGCTTATTTATATGTAAGAGGTTATGAGAAAAGAATATAGAAAAGTTTCCAAATTTCTCTCTTTTCTTTCTCTCTCTCCCCTTTCTGTCTCTCTTCTCCTTCCCTTCTCATTTGTACCCCTTACATAAGAGCACTGGACTGACTTTTAAGAGGTCCAGGGTTCAAGCCTGCATGCTTGCGATAAGCTTGGCGAGCCAACATAAAAACTCAGTCATATATATAAGAAATGACCAGGGTCAGGGTGTCATTTCTGGCCTACCCCAACTTGTTTGGGATAAAAGGCTCTGACTTTAAGCACCTATAACAACGCTCGTGGAAGTAATTAGAATGAAGCACAGTAGTTTTACTCATGTTTTTTTTTTTGGTTAAATCTAACTTTTTGTTTGGTATTTCAGGGGAAGGTATGGGTGAGCTGTCATTAGCTGACAGGGCAACAATTGCCAACATGTCACCAGAATATGGTGCCACCATGGGTTTCTTCCCTGTTGATCATGTCACCCTTCAGTACCTCAAGCTTACTGGAAGAAGCGATGAAACTGTATGACTTCCCTTAACAATTTAAATAGACATATATGCCTTCATAGTTCTTCAAAAGATGAAAAATTATTTTAATAAATGCAGGTATCTATGATCGAGTCATATTTGAGAGCAAACAAGATGTTTGTGGATTACAATGAGGTAAATATGTTCTAAACCTTATCAACCTCTTATAGTGAGGCAAGTTTAATCGAGCAACAACAATAACAACAACAACTACTAAGCCTTTTGTCCCAAACAAGTTTAATCGAGCAAGTTCCCTTTAAATTTTAATGACAGCCTCAAGCTGAGAGGGTATATTCATCTTATCTTGAGCTCGACCTTGCTTCTGTGGAGCCATGTATCTCTGGTCCCAAGAGGTAAATTAACTTTTTTACCTAGCAACTCAGATCTATAGCAAATAATATCAACTGTTTCTTCATTATCTGCAAATAATTCCCAAGGTATCTCATATTTGCAATTGACACAAAACAATTATGAAATATTTGCAAATAAGTAGTCTATTAGTCTGTTAAACAGATGAGATGTGTGCCATAATTGTTCCGTCATTACAATTTTCTAACAGATATGGACTTATCGAAACGGTTTATTTCATTGAACATCAATCTTTTCCTATTGATTTAAAATGATTCCCTCATTCATAGTTCTGTTGTGAGGCAATATGCCTGGGTAGGAGGAACAGATTAGGGGACTTTGTCAATCTTTTGTTTGCTTTGCTTAGTCAAACATATGAGATGTTTGCCATAATTGTTCTGTAGTTGCAACTTTTGCAGCAGATATGGGCTTATGCAAATGGTATATTTCATTAAGCATCAATCTTTATTTATTGATTCAAAATGGGTTCCCTCGTTCATAGTTCTTGTTCTGAGGCAATATGTCTGGGTACGTGGAAAAGATTAGGGGAGTTTTGTTTCATTCACAATTCTTGTTCTGAGGCAATATGTCCGGTTAGGAGGAAAAGATTAGGGGAGTTTGTCTATTGCCTGGGTACGTGGAAAAGATTAGGGGAGTTTTGTTTCATTCACAATTCTTGTTCTGAGGCAATATGTCCGGTTAGGAGGAAAAGATTAGGGGAGTTTGTCTATCTTTTATTTGCTGTGCTTAATTATCTTTGCTATGTGCCATTTGGGATGTCCGCAAATAGCACAGGAATGATTTGTTGAACTAGACATCTGAAATTTGATTGTGTTATTTGAAAATGTTGTGCAATATTGGGTGTTGTTTGAAATATCCTTGGTAAATCATCTAATTTGATGTAGTTAACAAACCAACAAACTGTCTCAAATGGTATGTATATTTGTTTCCTTTCAGGCCTCATGATCGTGTTCCTCTGAAAGAAATGAAGGCAGACTGGCATGCATGTCTTGATAATAAAGTTGGCTTTAAGGTAATGTTTCTATTGAAGGCTTCTAGTATCTTTGTTATTTCTGATTGAATAATATACCAGATTCTGATATTTTTGGAATTCTTTAGTTCGTTCTCAGCTATATATATATTTTTTAAAGCTTTTGAGGGATAAGGTGTTTATATATTATAACATTTATTACTAAGCTAGCTAGGCTTAAAGAGTTTACTGGATCTCTTGGCTATACATGGAGTCTTTTTTTGAATCTGAACCTCATTCGTAATGGTAAGGCATATAAGGGAAGGTTCATATGAAAGCTGAACTTGTTTGACAAGTGCCACTACTGACTGTAAAATTCTTCAAGATACTAAAATTATGTTTATTTTTTATAGTTCGTTAGCGGTTGATTTGCATGTAGGCAGTTGTTAGTGGTTGTCAAATAAGTTCGTTGTCCATGTAATCTATCCTGTTAAATTAGCAAGACTGCAAGAGTAGATTATTATGTTCTTAGCTGTTACAATTTGCACTCTTAAGTCATAAGAAATGCCTACAATTTTTTTTTCTTTCTTTTTTCCCTCTTTTGCAGGGCTTTGCCGTCCCAAAGGAAGTGCAGGACAAAGTTGTAAAATTTGACTTTGATGGGCAGCAAGCTGAAATAAAGCATGGAAGTGTGGTTATAGCTGCTATAACAAGTTGTACCAATACTTCTAACCCTAGTGTTATGCTGGGTGCTGGCCTCGTTGCAAAAAAAGCTACTGAGTTGGGGCTACAGGTGAGACAGATCCCTCTCTCTCTCTTCCCCCCTTCCCACTCCCCCTCGTGCTGTCTCCGAGTTCTATAGAAGTTGGCACTATAGTGTCTGGAAAATCTATAATTCTATATGTAGAACTCCGATTCAGTAAGAAAAAGAGGGTTTGGGGGTTAGTTGTGTGGGGAGACTTTGAGAGGTTGATAGATGGCTCTATCCTTCTGCTTTTCTTACCATTCTTTATTATCTTTGTCAGCAGTATATCTATTATGTGAAGGGTTGTAATATGGGATTGATTTTCAGGTAAAGCCATGGATAAAAACAAGTCTGGCACCTGGTTCCGGTGTTGTCACTAAATATTTGCTCCAGAGGTATGTAATTAATTTTGCTTCTTTATTATGTAACTCATTTTGCTTCTTCTTTATTAACATCCATAATAAATCTGAATGTCAGTAATTACTTTGTGATTCAGTTTGGCTCTGTTCTTAATTGGAATACATAGGATATTTTTAGGATCCTATGAAACCATCCGTACAACATGTGGTGCTATGCATAATATATAGTCAAAAGAAATTTCAAAGATTAAATGCATGCAGACCTACATCTGTGCATGCACATATTTGTTCATTGATTTACATGTGCACATATAGGGAAATGCTTCATATCTAATCTCTATACTACTACTATTCTAACTTAAAATGATTTGAATGAATTGTTTCAGTGGCCTTCAAGATTATTTGAATAAACAAGGATTTAACATAGTTGGGTATGGTTGCACCACTTGTATCGGCAACTCTGGGGACCTTCATGAATCTGTTGGTGCTGCTATTTCTGAAAATGGTACGCTCATGCTATCAGTTTATTTCCTTACTGCCCAGTCCTAGTGGTTTTTACTGGGAAAAACAGAAAAACACCAATAACATAAATCATGTAAAAGTTTTACTGAAGTAGCTTGGTAATTAGTTACTGATATCAGTGCTGAGTTACCCTTTGGAAAGAAACAGTTCTCTTATAACTGTAATTTGGTTTCAGAAATGATAGCTGCAATCTGGAGTTTTGCCATCGCTTGAACAAAGTGAACATATAAAATAGACAAAGTGAACATTTAAATAATCAAAGTGAAAACATACAAACAAATAAGTTCAATAAAAATAAGTTGAATAATTATATAAAAAAATCTGAACAACAATACAAAAAATAAAATCTAACTCATAATTGAATAAAGTGAACATATAGATAAACAAACTGGACACATAAATGAATAAAGTGAACAAATACAAACGCGATGACACTAGATGGTGGGTGGATAGATGGTAGATACTAGATAGTAATTTCCATTTGGTTTTGTTGTTCCAGATATTGTTGCATCTGCTGTTCTCTCTGGAAATAGAAATTTTGAAGGTCGTGTGCATCCTTTAACCAGGGCCAACTACCTGGCTTCACCTCCCCTTGTTGTTGCTTATGCACTAGCTGGCACTGTAAGCTATTTTCATTTTCCTTTTGATAACTGGAGTACTTTTATTTAAAGAGTTGAATGATTTGTTGTTATTTTTTTGACATTAGGTTGACATTGATTTTGAGACGGAGCCCATTGGGGTTGGAAAGGACGGGAAGAATGTTTACCTCAGGGATATTTGGCCTTCGAGTGAGGAAATTGCAGAGGTATATATATCATGTTCCCAAAATTAGATTGTATTCACTTTTGTTTTTAAAATAAATGTGTGACTAGTTGATTTGAAATGGATGGGTTAGATTTAAAATTCTGTACCCCTGAGTAAAGGGAAAGTTAAAGAGAAGGAATCAAGTATGTAGTGTTTTGAAATAGACAGGTGGAACCTTTGTAGTGAGCAGGTCATCAGTTTATACAAGTTTTATATGGACCCTTTGGTGATGCACATGAGATTTTTTGTAGTATGGAAATCTCTCACCACTTGCATATTTATTTAGAAAGGATGCCCATACTACTGCTGCTTGTCTCTGCTTACAGGGGCATGCTCTGAAATTATCTGTTGTCTCTCTTTTTTTTTTTGTGATGACAGTATTTTATTTCTTTTTATGCTTTTTAATTGCTGCAGACAGTTCAGTCCAGTGTACTACCTGATATGTTCAAGAGCACATATGAGGCTATAACAAAGGGCAATCCTATGTGGAACAATCTCACAGTGCCAGCCACCAGCCTCTACAAGTGGGATTCAGAATCCACCTACATCCATGAACCTCCTTACTTCAAGGGCATGACCATGTCACCACCTGGGCCTCATGGTGTGAAAGATGCCTACTGCCTCCTCAATTTTGGCGACAGCATCACCACAGACCACATTTCACCAGCTGGCAGCATCCACAAGGACAGTCCTGCAGCAAGGTACTTGATGGAACGTGGGGTTGATAGGAAAGACTTCAACTCCTACGGGAGTCGGCGTGGGAATGATGAAGTCATGGCCAGGGGTACTTTTGCCAATATTAGGTTGGTGAATAAGCTACTTAATGGAGAGGTTGGGCCAAAGACTGTTCACATCCCAACTGGAGAGAAATTATATGTATTTGATGCTGCCATGGTGAGCTAAAACCTATTTTCGTGGTTTCTTTTTTTTTTGTGTCCCTATGAAAGAATGCTTTCCTATACAATTAAAACAAAATTATGTGATAGGTATATAAATCTTCATTTCGATAACACCAATAACCACATATCAATGTTACAGCACACACATTCATTTAAGCTAACATGCTTGAAGAAGAAAGAATTGAACTGTACCAGTTTTTTTTGCATTGTATTTGTTATCAATACGAAGTGTATTGATAATGTGAGAACGGCAATACCTTCATTTGGAAATCTTCTGAAAATCCACAATCCTCTAAATCTAGTTTGTTGGCAGTACAAATAACTTGACATTCTTTTCGCCTTGATTAAATTCTGCAGAAATACAAGACTGAAGGTCACAACACAATAGTTTTGGCTGGAGCTGAGTATGGTAGTGGTAGTTCCAGGGACTGGGCTGCAAAGGGCCCCATGTTACTTGTCAGTATCTTGTTCATTCTCTGATATTTATTTATTTATGTTCACCTTCATGATTTATTCCTTACCGATTGTTCTCTTCACTTTTTATGAGCAGGGTGTAAAGGCGGTCATTGCAAAGAGTTTTGAAAGAATTCACAGGAGCAACTTGGTTGGAATGGGAATCATCCCCCTTTGCTTCAAGCAAGGAGAGGATGCTGATTCTCTTGGCCTCACTGGTCATGAGCGTTACAGCATTGACCTTCCCACCAACATAAGTGATATCCGGCCTGGCCAAGATGTAACTGTCACCACTGACAATGGCAAATCTTTCACCTGCACTGTTCGTTTCGATACCGAGGTTCTCTCTCCATCTCTCCCTCCCCCTCCCTTCCTCCTTTCACACGCACAGATACATGCACACACAAACAGACTGTTTGATACTGATTGGATGGCCAAATAACACTGCAACTCAATCTACATCACTCAAGTTAGCAAATATTTCAGGAACAATGTTTTTTATATTTAAGTTATCATGTATATGGGTTTGCAAATTCTGTTTCTTAGGAAATATTTCGGGAACAACATTTTTTATATCTAAGTTATCGGGTATATGGGTTTGCATATTCTGTTTCTAAGGAATCGGCTCCTGTCTGAGTTGTTTTCTCTATTGATATGTGCAGGTGGAGTTGGCGTACTTCAACCATGGAGGTATCCTTCCCTTCGTCATCCGCAACCTTGCTAGTTCTCAGAATTAGATTACATTACCCCACCTGGCACAACATTGAAGGTTTGAATTTTCTTGAATAAAAGGGGCTCCTGGGAGAGAACACTTCGGCTACTTGATTTTTGGTTAAATATTGTAGAGAACTTTGGTATAAAAATAGTTTTTGGCGTGAACCTAAATGCTATCAATTTAGGGAACAAGTGGTCATGTTGTGCTGTACTATTTTTGTTTACTTCTTGGTTTAGCTTGGCACATGTCCCACATGCACATAAGCTCTGCAATAAACATGGCTAGCAACATTGCCTACTACTTTTGTTAATAATTGAACCTTTTGTTTCAGTACCTGTTATTTCCCTGACAAGTTCTTGTTCTTGCATGTTGATGTATATTGGATCTAAAAATATCTTTTATGTTGGTCCATCTGAAATTCTACTCGTGTTTCTTTTCATTGATCACCAACAATACTTGCCTGAGAAACAGCTGATCAAATGCCAATGTTTTGTACTTATTGTGTCTGGGTAGGAACGGAACGTTGATGTGAATTACATGAAAATTGAATCTTAGATAACAAAGTCCACTGGTTATTATCTAAAACTCAAATAATTGCAGATCCCAATTCCTGAATACGGGCAAATTTGTTTCATTCATTGTAATGTCTATCCATAGTTAGCGAGATTGTTTTAGGTACTTGGAGTTCTGATTAGATGTAGGTCAGTGTGTTAACTCATAAAGTTGCACTTGTGAAGTTTACCAGCTCGGAATTTATGGTAAATGAAACAGTCCTGTCCCAAATTTTCAAAGAGAACTCTCATTATGCCGAGCCATGCTGCAAATGTTGTTGGGTTTTACAGAATTGAAATCATTTTATGTATTTACGGGAAAGATAGCCACGCATACTAAAAGAATCCAGCTGAGAAAATAAATTTAGCCATGTGCTACGCATCAGCTGCAAACGCTGTACCACAATTCTGGCCTAGTTCATGCATAACATTATAAGAAATTAAATATTACTTGTACCCCTACAGAACAATCAGCATTACGTATCAGTCTGTATCTGCAGGATATATACCTCAATTAGTGAAAAGAATTCTCGCAAATTTTTTGGTATTGGACAGAAATTTATAGGGTCAAAATTTTCTCGCCAATTCTCACTAGAAGGGAATTCCTGCAGCTCCTTGGTCGGTTCCAATAAGCGGATTTGGAAAAAAGTGATTTTCGTTTCCGTTTCTCGTGTTAAATTTTCCGGTTCCGATCAAAGCCTTGTGAGGTACATAGAGGATGCGAAATCGTTTCTGTATACCGTTTGGGAGAGAGATAGTGTCAAAGCAGATAGTGTTTAAGACTAATTAAAGGGCATTTTAGCAAATCCTCCGAAATTGCTTCATGTGATATAAATGAGAGAGATTGAGAGAGAGAGAGAGCAACAATCATCGTAATGTATGAAAGTTTCAGCGAAAGACAATTATAATCAATATAATTGTAAAACAATACTCCGCAAAATTAAATTAGGACATAAAACGCTAAGCATTATAACGACACAAAATGCAAGTGATCTGTTGTCCAGCAATCTCAATCGAGGCAACAAAGAGATAAAATTAGCTGGGGCCTAATGTATAGCTGATCAGATATGATGATTTGAAAAAAAAAAAAAACAAAAAACTCTAACAAATCCTAACATAGTAACATATTAAAAAGAAAAAGAAGAACTTGAAATGTTCACAGAAAGTGACGTTAATTTTTTTTTTAGGAAATTTATTACATTTTTGGAAACGAAATTACAAGAAATACGTGCATATTTGTCTGAACAGTGAGAGAGCCTAAAGCAGTAATGAGAAACCCCAAACAGTCAAAGGCTCAATTGCTCAAACTGTCGTCCAATCAGAGAAGAACCAATTTAGAAACTCTAAAGCAGTAATTGATTGGCTTTCAATCAATAATTGTCTTCTGCTATAGCGATGGCTCCAAAACGAAATACTTCTGCAAATTTCCTATCTGGAAGGAGTGTATACCCAATGCCAACTTTCTTTCCCCCTCCTCATCTGCAATACTCAAATCTCTACACACATCTACCTTGAATACAACATGTTTTGCCTCCCAGGGCTCTAGGTAAACCTTTTCGAAGCTGATCAACTGCTTCCTTGGTGCATTGTGCACGTGAGGAGGTGTAAAGTATAGCAAAACACTCTTAGCCCCCGGTCTTGTCCCTGTGTTCTGGACTCTTACACGCACCTGAAAGGAGAGGTCGTTACAATAGCTACCAGTTGCACTGATAGTTTCACAATGTTTAAAGAGGCATGCAGTGCCAGTGGGAATATTGACGAGTCTCGGAGCCTTTAAACGGCTGTATTTAAATGTTGTGTAACTGAGGCCGTACCCAAATGGGTAAATGGGAGTGCCAGTGTAGAAACGGTAGGTCCGTCCAGGGTAGCCGGTTGATGTGTCGGGCCTCATTCGCATGTCCGTCATTAAGATATTTTCAGAAAATGACTCTGGGTACCATGTAATTGGCAGCCTTCCACCTGAATTAATAAAGAGGAACAAGATAGTAGTTCATATCACCTCAATTTGATTAACAATTTTCGTAGTTGATTAATCCTTATGGTACTAGATTGTGAACTTTTAAAACCTACTTTGAAAATAAAGAAATCAAAATAGTTGACAAGGCACCTACTGGGATTGTATGATCCAAAAATAACATCGGCAAGTGCTGCACCACCATGCTGACCGGGATAACCAATCCAAAGGATTGAAGAAATCTTATCATTGGATTTTGCGAAAGATATGTCAAACCCGCCTGCAGACATGATCACAAGAACCACGGGGCCCTTTGATGCATTTGCAACCTCAGAAACTAGAGTGGCTTGTTGGCCAGGAAGGAGGAGGGAAACCCTATCCCTACTTTCTTCCTCCACTGAACGGTTTGCACCGACTATCAGAATTGTGATATCGGCTTGTGCTGCTGCATTCTTTGCATCATCCAAATGAAGATTTTCCGGAGGACACAGGACACTGGCGCAACCTTTAGCATAGATTGTGTTGACATGTTCTGATAGGCCTTGTAGAGGGGTTATGTAGCTGCACGGAATACCTATGTGTATAGAAAGATAAACATTAAAAGAGACTCCACTTTACTTGGATAAAGTTATAAACCTAAACAGAAGCTATTGGCATCTTCTATATCTTTCAGAAAATTCAAAATTAAAATAAATTAGACTGGAAAGATCAATCAAACATTTCGTCGGTTTACCTTCATAGTTGCCAATCATATCATGTGTGACATTAGCTTGGGGACCGATCACAGCTACTGATTTAATTGTCTTGGTCGAGAGAGGCAGAAATTTGTTATCGTTCTTGAGCAGGACAATGCCTTGCCTCGCTGCCTCACGTGCCAGCTCTTCGTGTGCTGGTGTGCATACATCCTTTGGACCCAAACTGCCATACCTTTGCTTCCTTGGATCACCATCAAAAAATCCAAGCCTCATCAAAACAATGAAGTTCTGTGTAACTGCCCTGTCTATTTCAACCTCCTTGACCAGCCCTGTTTGTATGGCCTTCAAAGTGTGGTTGGCTAAGAAAACTCCACAATCAAGGTCTAGGCCTGAAAAATTAATTTTGTGCAACTGTAAGATTGTTGATTTGCACAAATTTCATCAAACTACAAAATGAACATTTCTGTACAATATTATAGAGAAAATGTACCGGCATTTATTGTTACTGCTGCAGCTTCCTCCGGGGTTTTTGTGTAGCGTTGGGCATTGAAGATGACATCAACAGAATCACAATCGGACACAATGTACCTATAAGCATAAAGATTTGAAATTAAGAAGAGATAGAGTACTTTTGTGTAATTTTACTACTAAATTTTTCATTTGATTCTTATCTTTTAGTTAAGGAACTGAACAGAGAATCAACGTCAAAGCAATTTTTTTTTTCTTTTTTAGCACTATTATGGATGGTGGCGTTCTAGAGCTACTTAATTTTTATGTCATAATCAGCTCTCTGAAAAATGACAATGTCATCCCCACAAGATAGCTGGATAATGAATTTATGTATATACTAGTATACTAGATTAAAAATTTAATGGGCATCATGGTCAACGTACAAATTTCTGTTTGACATCTGGAAAACAGATTAGCATTACTTTATACGAGAAGTAGGATTTTAACTTATTAAGATCCAGGTTTGAAACCCGGATAGAGAGTCTTTATAGACATTTAATTTAAAAATAAATTAGGAGGGTTGACCCCCAATTTATCTTAAAAAAAAAAAACTTATTAAGATCATACCCATTAAGCTTCCATTGATCTCTTAAGACTCCTGAAAGTAAATTCTTATCTGCACAGGTCGGAGTCCCGTTAACCTGATTGTATGAGCACATGACACTGGCAACATTGCCCTCTGTCACACAACTCTTAAACGCTGGCTGAAATGTGTCTTCCATATCTTGCTTTGTCACCTATCCACATGAAATTAACTAATTGGATTGTTTATAATATGACTATATTTTAATAAAAAAAATGCATATTAGTTATGTGAACTCACAATAGCATTAAATTTATAGCGCTCAACCCCTTTCCAGTTATCAACATCATAGGCAGTATAATGCTTGCAACAAGCTGCGACCTTGAGCCTGTCTTTATCGTCTAGCTGTTGCAATCCTCTCACATAGCCAGATGCATACTTGCCTATAAGGTAAGGATCTTCCCCAGGAGTCTCTAATGTTCTCCCCCAGCGAGGATCCCGCAATAAGTTCATTGTCGGGCTCCAGAATGTCAAACCGGCTTTCCCAACATTATACATTGCCCGGGCCTCAGTTGAAACTGCCTACATTATGCAAAGTTAAGAAAGATTTCTAATTAGTCATCCAACAAGAAAATCTGATATTGACTACCTGTTTTTTTATGCATAGAAATTGAAGTTAGGCATCCAATAAGAAAATCTAATGTTGAATATCACTCGATATTTAAGTATTATCATAAATCTACTAAATTATTTTGTAATATTATTTTATCTTCCTTGTTCTTCAAAAGTCATGTAAAAGCATAAAGTTCATCAGAATATACTCAAGCCTTATAAAAAAGAAATTGAAAAGATGTAAATTAAGAACCAAAAAGAAAGAGACTTGCCTCTCCAATCGATTCAAATAGGGTGGTGTTGAAGGAAGCTGCTGTGAGGATAGGCATAGGAAAACTGGTTGCACTAGGCACAAGAGGAGAGAATTTTGTACCGTGTCCGACACTTGAGACACCATGCAAAGCTTCGGACCACCAGTTGTAGCTAGGAATCCCTAGACGAGGCACGGCAGGTGTCTGGTCTACAATATGTGTGATTTTTTCTTCTAATGTTAGTCGCTTCACTAGGTCAGCGACACGCTCTGTAAAGCTCAGTGTAGTGTCACAGAAGCTGAAGCTGGCAAGGGTTTTGTTTGAATCTGTATCACAAGCAAAGACAGGGATTTCGGCATAGACATAGCTACTACTAAGAAAGCAAATAAGAGAGAATTTGAAGAAAACCAACGATAGCAGTAGTCTGGCTGTCATTTTTGTTCTTATTTTCTCAACCTTAGTTTTTGATGTCAGAAGAGCAGAGGCTAAGGTGGTATATATACTGAAATATTGTTATTGTTAGTTTCTACTCAACCATTGTAATCCTAACGCCAATCTAATACTTTCTATTATTAGGTTAATATAATTGGATAAATTGGATTTTGTTTTTCTAGTTGAACGTAGCTAATATAGTTTTTTTGAGGAAAGACTTCGATAATATAGTTTTTTTTTTTGAGATAAAGAAATCTTGTTAATATTAACATAGCACTTAATTTAACAAGAAATTGGCCTTCCAGTTTAACAAAAAAGTTGAATTTAAACAGATTATGACTCAGTAGTATGAACTCCAGAACGCACGAATAACAGTTTCAATGTATCTTGTACAATTGTAGGAGGCTGTCTCATCAGCATTTTAATAATATGTTCTTATGAACATAGAATGTGTAGTAAAAGGGAAGGTTATAATTAATGAACAAAAGAAACACAAAAAACGAACAATATTCAAGTCTCCTGATAGGTGTTAACACCTTTGGATGTGATCAGGAAAATGATGTGGAAGAAACGGATCAGAGGAAGAATTAGGTTTTCAGAGCGAGAGTAGGTTTAGACTGGAACCAATTTCCAGATAGGCTCTTGGCATGACTCCTCTAGCGTTGGCAATTGGCTTGGGATAAGATTAATTAGTCAGAACTGAGGGAGAAGAACAGCAGAGAAAACATTGTCAGTCTTCTTAATTTGGAAGAGCCGTAATGGAAATTTTTAATGGAAATTTTTAATTGTCAGAATAATTTTGGATAAAGGAAAACAGGAAATAATATATAATTTCTGCATTTATTTTATTATTGAACAACATTTTACAGCGAATTAACTCCTTATTAGCCCAAAACTAATTACAGATTTTGATAATTAACTAACTTTATTAGCCGTTGATCTGGACACGTCATCGATTCATGTGTTCCTTGGATAATCTGATCCCTTCAGTAGTTCAGTTTAATTACGCAGTTCCCTCTTATCACTGCTTCCCGTAGACCCTTTTCTTCTGTTGAGATAACCGTTGGACGGACCGTCCTCTTTTTTTTTAAAAAAAAAAAAAATTGCCAGCCTGTCTTTAGCTGACGTGTTGGAAGCAGCTGAAGATTGAGAGAAGTAATTCTGATTATTGTCAGAATGTAACAAATATAACTAATAACGGCCGAGCAGCATACGTTAATCTCTATTTTAGTATTATAATCATATGTATTATTTACTGCAGTTTGTTTAGCTACGATTTAGCCTTAACAGAGAGAAGCTGTTCTGTATGAACTCAGAAAATCAATTGAAGCTTTTTCGTGCTATTTCTCTTCTTCTTTGCGTTGCTTCCAATTACTTTTCTCACGCTACTTCTTTCACAAAACTTACAAACATACACCACAAGTATCATACACTCATAAGGAACATCTCAACTTAACAAGCTCAAAATTATTGTATCTACACAAGCACTAATAACAACAAAATTTTCATGTAAATACGTATCAGGTCAAAGGACCTACATATTTTTTAGAAACTTGGAAGCCTGCCCTGCAAGTGCAACAGATTTTGCATTGATGCTGTTCGTTAAATATTCTCTCTCAGCTCTCCTTCTATTTTGCCTTGCATTCTTTGCCCTCTTTGGTGCCAGCCTAGTTTCCCTTGACAACACTGCCAGCCTGAACCTCTCTGCTAGAGGCAACAGTGGTGTTTCATTAGAAGAAGGGGGCTTTGCACTCCTCTCAGCAAAAGTGGAAGGAGGAACGGAACTGGCCCACGTTCTTGGGTCAATGTCTTGTACAATAGAATGGTCGAGGGGTATTTCTGGAAATGCCTCGATTGGCACTTTGTGTCGTCCATGAAAACCAATTGGAGATGGGTTTGGGTTCACAATGATTCGTGGACATTCAGTAGATAAAATTAATTTTGAATCTTCATCAATCTTCGGCTGAGCAGGAAAAACTTAAGTTAGCTAACAATACATACATGATAAAATTGATTTTAACTCGTGTCAGATTTGATATTTTGTTAATGAAATGCAGGCCTCTCTTCTTCGGAGTCTATTTCTCAAAAAAAAAAAAATTAGAGTTATGCTAGAGTCAAATGTATTTGACTCACGGAACTAATATCCTCTTAACTCACACAACTAATATATGCAACATGGGCTTTTGTTTCGGTTCAGGTTTAAATAAATATTGAACAAAATGTATTAACATTAAAAGTTTTAGACTATCTGATCTTTGCCTTGTTGTGGTTTAAATGCACCATACATAATGTATAGGAACTGCCAGCAGACCCCACCTCCCTAACAATCATGTAAGGAAGAGGAACTAAAGTTGCAAATTTCTGAAAGATTTATTTCAGTAATTTGGCATCAGAAATAAGAGGAAACAGTGAAGCATTACATGTATGACCCAACAAATGAGTCTACTATCATATATAATGCAGTAATACATGAAAACTATATGATGTTACTCTAAATAAGAAAGTATGACTTCCACTTTTTGTAAATTTCATTAAAATATCAAAATTATCCCTCTTCTTCCGTTGTGTACAGAGTGATGACAAGAAATAATTCATCGGACAGTATTCATGTTTCTTAGGTATAGATATGAAATTCCCACTGTATTGTTCGAGGCATACTTCATCCTATAACATAGTGTGATGGTATTTTGTAAGGTAAAAGTGTTAAATTACCAATCAGATACATTTACATACCCATAACAGCCATCTAAGAGACTCTGCACCGCTTGATATGCTACTAGTATCAAGCTCCTCCCATGAATCTGCTTCAATGACATTTAATTTAGGCTTAAATAAACTCAGGCACCTTCTTGCAGTCAAATTGCATCTGGGGCCTCCTCTGCAATTGATTCATTCATCTTTTTATTTCCTGTTTATATACAAGTTTGGTGCATGGTCACATTCCACGCACAAGACGTGAACAAAAACCAACAACCAAGGTCTTGGCTATGATACCAGCCAACCACGACAGATTTTTGTTTTGTCTTTTTACCTTGTTGTATCTATAATTCCTTTTTATTCTAACTTAGCTTCAGCAAGACATTTTGGTCAAATTTACAAAGATTGACTCACCAATAAAAAGGGCTGGGGGAGGGGAGGAGGGTTGAGAGAGAGAGAGAGAAAGAGAGCAAACCCGCATCTGAATACTTCCAAAGAACGGCACTGACATATAATCTCAGAGACACCAGCTGCAGTCACATTCTCGCAACGGCTACATCACAAGTGGTTTTAATAAGTTGTGAGGCTATTTACTAGAAGATATAAGCACTGATATGGTTAAAGAAGAAGTATGCATAACAAACCTTATATCAATAGCATGCAAGTTAGTACAAATCTTAGAAACTGAGACAAGGCCATCATCAGTAATATCTGATCCAGAAACATCTAGAAGTCCCCAAGAAGGCTCTGCAAGTGTGGTAAGAACCTCATCATTCAATAGCCTCCTCCGTCTTGCTATCGCCAATACTATCAACTGCACACGCCTGAATTATTTTAGTATTTAGTTTGAAAGACATGAAAAACACAACAGATTCAATATGATATTTATAACACTGTTAATTATGGCCAACAATAGACTTTCCTAAGGTTTACTCTAAAATGACCTCCTTTGCAAACTGCAATGAACTTGTCACTATATTTGTAAAAAAAATAACTGACTGCATTACACTCCAAATTAACTTTTAAATATTCGGGCTTGTTTGCAATAACAGGTACGGAAGAATTGCCAGGCTTATTGAGCAAGAAAATCATAAGATCTTTGTTAAATTATGTATGATATTGAAGTTACCTACAAATAAAGCAATAATTACTGAGCTTAATTGGTAGAAAAATAATCTCCTAATAAAAATATATATTCTTCATCTGGATACCTTAAGTTCAGGTGGAAATCCAGCTGAGATGTCAGATAAATCAGAAATAATTTCCTCTAAATATTCTCCAATAACTCCAATGCATAAACTAACCAACTTTCTTGGCTTCGGTTTCTGTGGAGCTTGATCTGATTGAAAAAATTTACCAGCTTCAGAGTCATATCATATACCAGGTACTACAAACTAGTCCTGAACAATTTTTCTGCAACTATTTGGGTGCTTTATGTTCTCTTTGGCCATGAAAAAAATCACACTAAGGCACTAAGCTGAGCCTGAAACAGCAATCTACCAAAATTATCAGGTTTGGTACTGATACAAGCAGCCAGTAAGATTGGTAATCTCTCATTATGAAGGCAAGAAGATGGTCAGAAGCCAACCAATATGTTCATAATTATACCACTCTAGAAATCATTTCATCATACCTCCTTTAATTTATTTAATCAGTTTGTTTAGCTATTTAGCCCATAAGAAAAAAAAAGAAGGTACGACCAACATTTCGAGTTTTATTTAGAAACTAAGATTATAAACGCAAACGAAACTACATCAAATTCACCATAAAAAGCCTAATTAAACATCCCAACAATGAAACTTGAATTAAACTTTAGAATTTTCCAATTAAAAAAAAACAAACAAAATCTTACGAAGAAGATTCGAGAGCATGGGAGAAGGCGTCAACTTCTGATCCGGTGCAAGCTGGAGGATACTTAGGGCTGACGTCAGCTCCGACGTCGACTGGTGCTTCTCCATCAAAGGAGAGAAGGAGAAGAGAAACAGAGATCAGAGACTGGGATGACGTCACCCTCCGTCGCTGACTGGTTATGATTTGTAAGAGAATGGTAAAAAGAAAGAAAGAAAGAAAGGCCACCGTTAGATTTTGATGAAATCGCTGGATGAAGATTAACGGAGGGTTTTACTCCATGGCTCCATGCTGACGCAAGTATTGCGTATCATATATGCATTTAATATATTCATTCAAAATAATGTTTAAATTATATAAATTTTGTGCTTAGAGTATTTATGTATTTTAATTAATGTTAAGAATTTTTTATTTTCAATTTTAATTAATTAATAAAAGATTTTATCGTTTTAAGATAATTGTTGTCAAGTGATCTATCATATTAAAAAGTTATCAATATTAATATTTACTTACAACATGACTATATATTCATTCTGCTTTAATTGAAAATTTTTGTTTGTAAACTGGGTTGATGGTGTCCGGTTTCAACAACGCCAACAAAAAAAAAAAAGAAAAAGAATTTGTTTTCCATTTTGACAAGTGAAAAGAATAAGAAACCAGATGTAATGCCAAACGCAACCTTATAAATCTTTTAATATGTCTCAGGGAAATTAGAATACATAAATCCAGATTACTTTTTACCAATGCCAACTACCTAAAATTCTAAGTTTACTTATGTTGTGTACATCCAGCCCTTGCCTTTACAAATATTCATCGTAAATATGCAAGGCTCCAACTACTAATTATTAGATAATTCCTCCCAAATCCATGGCGGAAGTGATGGCGGCTGCTGACGTGGCACTTCACACCGCCTAATGAAGGCATTGCGACATCTATTTGAGCAAACTGACATTTTTTTTTCCCCTTTTTTTGCGGTTTTGCTTCCTTCTTTCAGTTCCTACCTGGGGAGACGAAGTTTTGGAAAATCTTTTTGGGAAATGAATTTAGGGGATGCTGTTTATATATACATGAGATTTCTTGGTTACTTGTATGGAGACGTTGCTTGGCATATAAAAAAAAAATCAGATAAGATGTGAGCAGTTATTTTTTAATATGGTTTTAATAAATCAGAACTTTAAAAAATCTTGAGCGTTATTAGAAAATCAAATTGACAATTTTTTTATAACGTTGTATCATTTTGATATAATACTTGGATTTCGCCTGCGGTAATTTAATCACCGCTTTAGTATTTGTATTTGGATACGTGATAGCTTTACTTATTTGATTTATTCAAATTTATTTAAAAAAACTATTAAACACTCAATTTGCATATGTTCAGTTTTGTTAAAATTAATTAAGAGAAGATATAGCGTTATAAGTATTTATATCGATAATGAAGAAAGTCATGAAAACATAAAAAAGTAAAATTTGAAATCTAACATTACATGCATGATCTATATAGAGTAATAATTATATCATACCAAATAGTAAATGAATTAACGTTTATAAAGCGATTAAAAAAAAATTGAAATTAACAACTCTTAAATTATCACCGAACGACTTAAATTACACAAAATTGATTGGACCTCTATTAGCATATACCACGTACTTCATTTCTCGATTTTTTTACTTTATTTAAATTTATTATTTTCATCCTTTTTTTTCGGTAAAACGATGGAACTGCATTACAAGAGCATTTAAAATTAATTTCTTAGAAAGAGAGAAATTTGCAAAAACTTTTAATCCGCCTAATGATGTAGAAAACCGTGAACAACATTCCTGGATTGGCGTCAGCTGAATTAATTAATCACCAGAATACCTAAATAAGTTACTCCAGAAAACAATAAAGTAATTAAACTATATTATAATCCGCCTAATTCTATTGAAAACCGTCAACAAAAATTTCCGCGACTACTAGCTGAATTAGTCAATCTATCACCAGCATTCGTAATTAACAAATTAAAAACAATAAATCAATTAAGACAAATTCAATAACTGGTTAACGAAGCTACCACCTCCTAAATCCTAATTAAGCAAACCAATAGAACTTTCTCCCCCGTTTATCAACAATAATAAAGACAATCCGTGTGACTGATCTGAGACAGCATAGCAAGGATATGAAATAGAATTAAAAATACAAATTTAAAAGAAAGGAAATAAGATAAATTTATAATTGATAGATTTTGCAACGAAAGTTCGATTGATTATCTTTAGACAACCTTAAATTTCTGATTTATCTCCATAACACTTATATTAATATTATGGATATTCTTAAAAAGCCAAAGCATGACATATAGCAATATTTCACAACTATTCTTTTGTTCTATTCAAGTTTCGAATGAGTTTGCTAATCCATCCTTAGTTCCCAACTTCTTTATCCTAATTGATTATTTTCACGGGGAGTAAATAAATTTGTCCCCAACTTATAACAAACCAATTTATCCTGAATACATATGTGAACACTGAACAACAAATATAAAGTCCAACCCGGTTTTTGGGTCTAGTTGTAAAGTGCAATGCACCTTTCGCAGGTTCGAAATTCGACTAGAGAATCCTTTACGACATTTAATTTCGAAATATGTTGAAGAGTCCATATTTTATCTTCAAAAACAAATATAAAGTAAATTTAAGTACAGTCCGATTTCAAATGAATAGCCAAAAAATGCTATTTTGCCGATGAAATATGCATAACTAAATGGGAGACCGCTCTAAGTGAATGTGATCGTCTAGAATAAATTGAAAAACAATGCTAGAGGCCAAAGGTTTAAATAGCGGACTCGTAGCGGACATGCTAATATCATAGCGGATAGCGGATAGCGGGTATTTAGCGGCCGCTATCGGACCATAGCGGATTTGCACACACAAGTGCATTTTGAAGGTCTAGTTTAGTCTAAAATAAAAAATTAAAATAATTTCATGCAACTAATTAATACTAACTAAAATTATATTTATTTTCTATGCATATTTGAGCATTAAATTTTAAGAATTTGAAAATTTTCAAAACATAAAAATTGTGGCCACTTTTGTAAACTTTTCATAGAATTTTAAATCACATCAATCGGAGTTCGTATGCGTAAGTTATACCCAAAATACTATTATTATATCAGCAAATTATAAACTGTACCGCTATTCCCGCTATTATACCGCTATATCACCCGCTATTTCACCGCTATATCCCGCTATTCCCCGCTATAGGTCGCGCTATCAAACGGGCCGCTAAATCTATAGCGTTGTAGCGGTGTACCAAATAGCACTGCTATAGCGCCGCTATTGCGGCCGCTACGGCCGCTATTTAAACCTTTGCTAGAGGCTAAGAAGTGAAAAAGTATGAAGAAAAATACTAATTTAAATATTGTCAAAGGGTTGTGATTCGAATTAGTAGTAGTACAAATGTTATTTAATTTTTATAACTTAAGAAGTACTAATTCGAAGAGTGTCAATATACATTCTTTATAAATCATTGCATTAAAAAATAATGCTAAAGTTAATACTATTTCAAAAAAGTACAATTAAATTATATCTAAATAAAAATAATGAGCAAGGTTCTGGTGCCATATTTTTTTTATGCCACAAATGTCACACTTTACTTTTTTATTTTAAATTTCAAAATTTAAAATATAATCGTCCGATCCAAACTGTTGATCTTGTTCATTTTAAGGACGGATGTGTTGTCATAAAATTTTATAATTTTTGAAGATTATTTGATGCTTGATCAAAAGGTCAAAAATGAACGGATCAAAATAAGTTAAATAGATTCATTCTAATAGGTTCATTTTTCAACATCTTGATCAAGTATCAAATAAACTTTAAAAATTATGAAATTTTAGGACAACGCATTCGTCTTTAAAATGAACAAGATCAACGGTTTGGATCGGACGATTATATTTTAAAATTTTAAAATTTAAAATGAAAAAGAAAAGTGTGGCATTTGTGATAAAAAAAGATGTGGCACCGGAACATTGCTTAAAAATTATATATTATTTCCAAATTAGTGATGTTTTTATGCAAACGCACCCAAGTGGTTTGGGGTATTAAGAAAGACTAATGATCCCTTGTAACTATCTGTTCTCTATTTTTCTCTAATAGAAAGTCAGTAAGTGAGTCTCAACTCTCAAGACAAGACAAATGAATGCTTGTCGTGTAACTTCTTCTAGTCTTCTCGTGCACCTCACATGCTTAAATACGAGTCTATTTTATTACATCAATACTGATAACCCCTAATCTAGCTCGTAGGTTTCAACAAAGAGTTTAAATCAAGAAGAGTAAGAATTTAGATTAATACATGGATCTTTTTGTTTACAGAATGTCTAACCCCCCTTCCCTATGGAGAAGGGTTCCTATTTATAACTATTTGGTGGTCCCTCATCACACTGGATCTTCTGTGGCCTCATCGTGTTCTCATCCTCATTACTTGACTGCGGCATGAAGATCGTCATGGCCTCTCTCAATCTCGACACGTTCCTTTCTCGCCTGTGGCCAACGTTCATCCGGACGAGGTTAAGTGCGAGGTTGAGTCGAGGCGTCCTGAACGGTTACTGCCTAAAGGTCACAGAACATCCCGCGGCCGTTATGGAAAGGACATCCGTGGTCAGAAACCGTTTCCTCTAGGGGACCCACTGGTGAGAGCTCCCTCTAACGGTTTCTGACCCCCCTTCCAAGCGCAGCGATCTCGGGCCCGCCTTCATCATAACGACTCGTGGACTCCTTTCTCGGAAAAGGGGGCTTTACAAGGCTTTTCGTAACTATTAGGCCCATATTCTAATCTGACTATATCATTAGCCCTCGAGCTTCTGATAAATGCTTGTATTTTATCAGAAGCTCTTTATAGCAATTTCTAGGTGGTGTCATTGAGCTTCAGGCGATGTTTGAGCGATGTTTACTTACTAGCTAAATTCTTTGAAAGGAAGACGACGAAATCTGTGAGGCCCTCATTATCCGCAAGCCCTCAGAGGGTGTTTGCTGATATCCGAATTCACCCGACGCAGTCGCACAGTGATGGTGTCAATTAGTATCCGAGTCCGCCAGACACAGGTGTACAGTGAAGGTTGGTATGATCGAGCCCTCATACGAGGTTGAAAGAAATATTTGGTGAAATTAATAATATAAAGAAAGACAGCGGGGGCCACAAGATCTTCTATAGGGATTCTACAAAATCTTCCCATCATTGCACCCTTTGGGGGGATCGAGTCGCACGATTTGTCTTCTCATTGGGATTTGGGAAAAGGATAAAGTTCCCTTCTAGGCGGGAGAACCGAAGAGACGTGTCTTTTATATAGATTCAAAACTTTCATTTGTCTCTCTCTCTGTTTTCAATACATTTACTGTGCCCCTGCAAGTGTCTTCTTCTTCTTCTTCCCTTTTCTGTCGACGGCTGCTGAATATTGGTACTAACCTTTTCTCGTTCTTGCTTTTCTTTCTATTACTTTACTTTTGTCATAGCCTATTCACCTTTTCCTTACTATCATTTTGTGTAAATCTGCTTTGTTGCTTAGTTCCACCATGCCTAAGAAGGTTTTCAGGAGTTCAGACTCTAAGAAAATTAGGAATAAATTTCCAACATCCAGAGGTTTCGAATCACATCCTTGGATTGATTCGAAAACAGCCAAGTTCAAAAGGAGTTTGATCTTTGACGATCCAGAGGAGAGTGAGTTGCATGTGGAGGGAGCGGACAAATTGGATCGTCCCTTTGAAACTTCGAAAGGAAGGGTGTTCTTTGCTAGGTCTGCGTGGTGGGGGATACGCCTACCCCTGTCACCCTTTCAATGTACGCTTCTCAATATGGTACAGATTCCTCCAGGCCAACTTCTTCCTGTCGCCTGGTGCTGCATCACTTCCTTTGAACGTTTGCTTACGGTGAACTTTTCAAGCATAGGTTTTAAGGCTAAGGTTACCCCTACAGTGGGGTTATTTGGATATTATTTCAAATTCTGCCGTCATAACGAATTCTGCACCATCAGAACTGTGCACCGTCTGTTTGCCAATAAGCCCAGGAAGATAGGCAACTGGGAGGAGAACTTCGCCTTCTGTCGAGGAACCCTAATGGATGGGATGGGCATCTGTTTGGATTGGAACATGACCTCCACTGGATTCACCAAGGTAGAATTCCCAGAACCTACCGAGGATGAGTATGCTATAATAACCCATTTGGGTAGAACTTCTCAGGCGGGCTACCAGTTGTGTTGGGACGGGGGTAGCCCTGTAGCAGATGATCGCACCTTCGCTGAATGCATCGAGCCTGATGCTGGCGCAGATGAGGACCTACCCCTACAGCAACTCAACTATTCTCCTCCTCCTGAAGAAGAAGGGGAAGGATCACCACCGCCGATTGAGTCTCCAACTACTAAAGCTCTTCCTGCCACGAAAGCGCCTCCTGTCAAAAAGGCGTCCATTTCCGTCCCCAAGGCTTCTGCGATGTTTAGAATTGCTAAGGGGGGCGGCTCTAAGGGTTCTAAGCCCGCTTCTTCTCGCACTTCGCAACACCCCAAAACCGCGCAGACATTTGAGAAAACCCCAGCGGAGAGGGCGTTGGCCGAGGAAGGGTCATCGGCAAGGGAGACTAAAAAGAGAAAACGTGTCGAAGGTTCCTCGAAACATTCATCGCCAACTCCCCTAGACTTGCCTGGATCGTCCGTTGGTGGTGAATTGGCGATGCCTGCCGCACCAAGGCAGACATTCAAAAAAACTTCTGGGAAGACACCTGTTGGTGAACAAACTGCGCCGGCTCGCCCTTCCTCTTCTTCCCATCGTCGCCTATCTACTCCGGATGATTCTTGGCGCACAGCTCGCGTCAGGAAAATTCATGAAGATGAAAAAGTTTCTCTGCGCCTCCCTGGTATAAACGTGGATCCTTCCAAAATTCAGGTTTCACTCTTTGTGTGTTGTTTTTTTTTTTTTTTTTTTTTTTAACGAAGTTGTTTAAATGCATAGGTGCCTCGTCTTGCTGCCTCCCTGCACCGCGTGTCTTTGGACCTATGTCCACAAATTAGTAATTCGCTTACTAGCTTGTCAATGGAGGAGAAGTTCATGCGGATGCACTCTTTACTGATGGAGTTAGGATGTCTCCAAGCGAGTGTCCATGGTCAATCCCGCAATTTTGGAAGTGCTTGGATGAAGTCGTTATCTTCTTTGGCGGAAAGAAATGCTCAAATCGACAAGGAGCTTCGCGTGCTTCGTGGAGAGCAAGAAACAGATTGGGGCTTCAAAGTGGATCTATCGCAATTCTCGTTTGCGAACCGCGCTTCTGACGAGGACAAAGCTGAGATGACTGCGTTGTTTGAAAAATTTGCCGCCGCTCAGGACACTTTGTTGGTTCGCGCACAGGCTGCTGAAGCGGACAAAGATCTGATGTCGAAGACGCTGGGCCGTGCCTCCCGCGTTAATGTTGACCTTCAGAATCAGCTATCTGCGGCGCAAATATCGCTGGACCAACGCGACAAACAATTGGAGAAGGCCAAAGAACTTGTTCTCCAACGAGATGGGGCCATATCTGACTGGAAGAAAACATGTGAGAAGGTAGCGCGTCAGGAAAAAGAACGGATAACTGAGTTGGCGAAGTTGAAGTCAGCCAACGAGGCTTTGGGACGAAAAACTGAGGAGTTGCTAAGCGAGCTTCAGAAGAAGGACCAAGAATTGGCAGGTCTTGGTGAAGAGGTGTCTCGGGTGCAGGCCGAAAGGAACCAACTGGCATCTGAAAAGAATCAGCTAGCCTCAGAAAAGACCCAGCTACACTCTGAGGTTATTCAGACCTCCTCGCTGCTCCAGAAATCTTCTGTTCGCCTTGTTGAGCTGCAAGCCGAGGTAGAAAAGTTGAAGTCTCTTCCTGCCACTGCCACTTCCAAAGACAAAGAGATTTGTATTGACAAGGGAGAAGTCCGCTCTTCCCATGATTTTCTTCAGGCTTTCCTTCAATCAACAGGTGCCCAAGCTGCAGCTACTCGCCTTGTTTGCGGGGGTCTTCATTATATGTTGAAGTTGAAGTGTGATCAGTTGCGCCAGTACTATCCGTTCACCCGGGAGGAGTTTGGGATTATGGACCCTGCGCCAGAGCCGGACGTCATTCTATCGCAGTGTCGCTGAGATGAAGAAAGTGGCGACCTCATTTATCAAGACGAGGAAGGTGATCGAGTGGTCGAGCTAGGTATGGAAGTGACAAAACCTCTCTTGACTCCGCGCTACCCTTGGTCAAGCTCTGGCGCTGCTTGGCCCTCAGACATAACTCGTCCTTCAAGGGAGGAAATTGAAGTTGAAGACGACGACGAGGGAGGGTCTGACGAGGAGAAGTCTGCGGGGGTGGACACCTTTGGGGAGGCTGGGCCTGTTGCCGAATTAGCTGAAGATCTTGCTCGCCTTTCCCCACATCATGCCGAAGGGGCAGGGTCACTCAATATTTCCGAGCAATTTGACCAGATGTTGAACGAGCAAAGGGAATATAACTTGCTGCATCCAGATCTCCAGCTAAGTAACTTTAGTCTTCCTGGTGGCTCTTTAGGCGGTGATGTAGATGGAGAGCCATGAGTTATGGTTCCATATTTCATTACTTGTTGTATGTTATTATGTAAACGCGAACCTTTTGAATTATGGTATTCTCTTTAAAAGACTTATCTTGTGCGACTTGATTATGCAATTATTTTGTTGCTGTGTCTTGGATTGTGTGATTGTTTTGTTGTTGTTTGTTGTCGCTGCGAATTGTTGTTGCATAAGTCTTTCGAGATTTGGACGGCAAATATCACATGGCAGAACGAGCAAAGCGACGAAGTTAATGCGCAGGATAATATTTGAACTCATGTGACATGTAAGTACGAGTGCGTGTTTGATAAAAGTAAAACAGGTTTAAACTCATTTAAAAGAAAGTAATGAAACACACGCAATTAGTAATTTGAGAGAAGAAAATGATGTATGAACAGGCTTGAACTCATTATATTCTCATTATATTCCATAAAAGTACATCATATCATATCTTAGGTGATACATGCCTAACGAGGTTAAGGGATGTTGACTTTCTTTCCTAGCTAAAGGGGGGGCGAGGAGTCGTTGCACATAAGGGATGTTGTCTTTCTTTTGTCCTTATGACTCCCCTTTTATCGTGATGGAGGTCGACTGGAGAGCTACTCTCTTTTACCATCACGCTTGAAGACGACGCTGGGTTGGACTGGGCTCCTTTGGTTATGTAGAAAGTGTGCATCGCCGCGCCCTTGTTTGGCGTCGAAGTTGATACCTCCTTTGACGAGGTGTCTGCGGCGATCTTGCTCCTTCCTCTCCAAAGGAATTGGCCCATGATATAGGCTTGCCCTCTCTCTCGCGCCGAGCATTCCCCATCTGTCGTTGATGGTTGGCGATCGGCTGTGCGAGGACGACCTCTAATTTAGATATGGTAAGGTCGCCTGCTTTAGAGGCCGGGCTTGCGACAAAGCTCTGTCACCGCCGTCGTCTTCGTTTATGTGGGCTTGAAACGGCTGAGTTTTGTTATTTTCATTTACTCTCGGTTCCGCCGCCCAAACCCACTCGACGGATGCCCTGCTTGCGCACACGGTCAAGCAAGGCTACCCGTCGATGGGGAAGGTTTAGTAAACAACTAGAGGGATTTTACCTCAGCTGTTCTACTATACCCTCCCGGACTTATCAGCTGCTTTACTATACCTCCTGTTCTTTTCTTTCTCTCTCCTTCTTTTTTTTTTTTGTTTTTTGGCCATTTTTACTCAAGCTCTTGTTTGTGTCTTGTGTCTTAAGGAAGAAAGATGGCGTTTAAGATTTTGAGAAGAAGAATGGGGGCTCTTGGGACGAAAGTGTTTGTGGGGTAACCCGCCTATTTATAGGTGTCCCGACACCGACAATGGTGGGCCCCCTCTTGTCGTGTTGAAATAAATATGAGACTTGGCGTATTAAATGCTGGATATGAATTGTGGCCCGAGGTAGTTGGGTTGTATCCTTAAATTTCGCCGTATATGCCAGGAAATAGATATCTGCTTCTTTGATGAAATGGCTTCACTAAATTTGGATAAACTTATACATATGATCGATTACTTAAATCGTAAGATTAATGTTTATTGTATGGCAGATGGGGAGTGACCGTGCGACTAGAGCCTGTCGTGATGGTAGACTACGCATGGTTATGCGACTAAGGTCTGTTTGGATGGAAGACTGCGCATGGTTATGCGGCTAAGGTCTGTTGTGATGGCAGACTGCGCATGGTTATGCGGCTAGGGTCTGTTGTGATGGCAGACTGCGCATGGTTATGCGGCTAGGGTCTGTTGTGATGGCAGACTGCGCATGGTTATGCGGCTAGGGTCTGTTGTGATGGCAGACTGCGCATGGTTATGCTGCTAGGGTCTGTTGTGATGGCAGACTGCGCATGGTTATGCGGCTAAGGTCTGTTGTGATGGCAGACTGCGCATGGTTATGCGGCTAAGGTCTGTTGTGATGGCAGACTGCGCATGGTTATGCGGCTAAGGTCTTGTCATAATGTAAGTGATTCATGAAAAATTTACAATGAATTCCAAAGTAGAGACAATTTAGCATTCTGGAAATAAAACATTTTACTGAATTTGGCAAAGTACACTTTGATATGCAGATTAGGTACAAAGTTCCCTTCACTGTGTTACATTGCTTAAAAGAAATTAAACAGCATGCAAAAAGGTACAAGTTTTGGCTAATTTAATCCTAAGGTTGCTTCACTTCGTCTTTGGAGGCTTATGCTACGGTATTGCTCCATCGAAGTCGGTTGCTTAGGGGGGGAGGGGGTTGCCGATCACTTGTAAAATTTGCGCAGATGAACTGCGTTCCAGGCATTGGGAAGATCACGTCCTGATAGATCTTGCAGCCTGTACGCTCGTCCTTCTATGGATCGAGTCACAATGAAGGGGCCATCCCAAGCGGGATCGAGCTTTCCGATATGTTTCCCAGTTGCTTCCACACTCCTCAATACCCAATCACCAGGTTGGAAGTGTTTTGGGGCGACCTTTTTGTTGAAGTTTTTGCGCATCTTTCGCTGATATTCGGCCATCCTTGCGCGCGCTTCCTCGCGCAGCTCATAAATCACTTCCAGTTCTACCAACTTTTTCTCATTGTTTTTTGTCCATTCATAAGCGATGGTGCGCAGTGTGGGCTGCACGATTTCCATAGGGGTGACTGCCTCCATTCCATATACCATGGCGAAGGGGGATCGTCCAGTGGCAGTTCTTGGAGTGGTGTTGTAGGACCATAGGATCTCATCAAGGAAGTCGGGCCATGCTCCCTTGCTGCTCTCCACCTTTTTCTTAAGTCCTTCCAATATGGTTCGATTGGAAACTTCAGCTAATCCATTGGTCTGAGGGTGACTGACCGAAGAAAAGAGAGAGAGTATGTCGAACCCTTCGCACATATCTTGAAATGGCGCGCCTGTGAACTGACGACCATTGTCAGATATGATGGTATGAGGTATGCCATAACGGTAGACGATGTTGTGCTTGACAAAGTCGGCTATCCGTGGGGAGGTTATCAGTGCAAGTGGTTTTGCTTCTATCCACTTGGTGAAGTACTCGACCGCTACGACCAAGAAGCGCAGGTTTGCTCTTGCTGTCGGGAAGGGGCCTAGTATGTCTATTCCCCACACATCGAAAGGCCAGGAACTTGCAATGGTGTTCAGAGAGGCGGGAGGCCTTCTTGAGACACGAGAATGGTATTGGCATCGCTCACATCGTCGCACGACGTCGATCATATCTTTTCTCATGGTTGGCCAGAAATAGCCCTCCCTTTCGATGCGCTTGTCAATGGTGTAAGGGCCTTGATGGCTGCCACATATACCACCATGTACCTCATCAATCAGTTTTCTGCCTTGCGATTCGCTGATGCAAACGAGCCAGGGCTTACGATATCCCTTTTTCAATAATTCCCCCTCCAAGATGGTAAACTCGGGTGCCCATCTCTTAATTCTTCGCGCAGAAAGTTTGTCCGTTGGCAACTGTCCTGTGGTTAGATAGTCCCAAATGGGAGTGTACCATTCAAGCTGGGCGCTGATTGGCAAGACTTTGGGTTCCGTCGTTGCAATGCAAGCTTCGGGTATTTCCATGATGGTAATAGGTGTCTCGCTGCTCATGTCCGATCCCTTTGCTAGCTTGGACAATGCGTCTGCGGTTTCATTCATTCCCCGCGGGACATGCTCGATCATAGCTTCTTCAAAAGTTGCTAAGACCTCTTTGGCCTTCTCTAAGTACTTCGCCAAGGTCGGGTCGTGTACCTCATATTGCCCATTGATCTGGTGTACCACGAGCTGGGAGTCCATGTACACCCTGACTTTAGTCGCACCAACTGCCTCTACCAGCCGCAGACCCGCAATCAATGCTTCGTACTCGACCATATTGTTAGTGACAGGGAAGGTTATGTGAATGGCGTAATAAAAGATTTCTCCTTTGGGTCCTTTGATCTGTACTCCGAGGCCCGACCCCCGTTCAGAGGCGGCGCCATCGACATGAACATGCCACAAAGCCTCCTGATCCCTTTTTTCTGTCCTTCCTGTACTTTCCACCACAAAGTCTGCCAGCACTTGTCCCTTGTATGCTGCTTTAGGCAAAAAGGAAATGTCGAATTCTGATAACTCCACTGCCCATTTTAAAAGTCGTCCCGATACATCAAGATTACCTAAAGCCTTTCTCAAGGGAAGATCGCTGATCACTTTAATCGGGTGCGCCTGGAAATAGGGGCGCAGTTTCCTGGCTGCGACAAGTACGGCAAAAGCGCCCTTTTCGACTGTTGAGTATCTTTCTTCGGCATCGCGCAGTACCTTGGACACGAAGTATACAGGCTTTTGCACTCCGTCTTCCTCTCGAATCAAGGCCGCACTAACTGCGACCGCTGAAGCGCTGACATATAGGTATAAAGTTTCTCCCTTGGTTGGCCTGCTGATTATTGGTGGACTGGATAGGTAAGTCTTGATCTGCTCGAATGCCTCCTGGCATTGCGGGGTCCATTCAAATTTTTTGGCCTTCTTGATAGTCTGAAAGAAAGGTTTGCAAACCTCTCCCGAACGTGCTATAAATCTATTCAACGCGGCTATCCGCCCTGTAAGTTCTTGCACTTCTTTCACAGTTCTGGGAGCTTCCATGTCGATGATAGCTCGGCACTTGCTGGGATGCACCTCAATGCCTCGTTCAGACACAATGTAACCTAAAAATTTTCCACTAGACAAGCAAAAGAAACTCTTCTTTGGATTGAGGCGCATGCCGACATCCCTCATTCTTTGAAATATCATGTTGAGATGCTGCACATGCTCTTCGCCAGTACAACTCTTAACGACCATGTCATCGATGTATGCCTCGATGATTCCTCCCAATTCGGTTTTAAAAACCTTGTTCACCATTTGCTGATACTCAGCTCCTGCATTCTTGAGACCGAATGGCATAACTTTATAGCAAAATAATCCTTGCTCAGTTATGAAACTTGTTTTCTCTTCATCATCGGGGTGCATATGTATCTGATTATACCCGGAATAAGCATCCATGAAGCTGAGGTATTTGAAGCCTGCGGTAGAATCGACCATGGCATCGATGCTTGGTAATGGGAAGGGCTTTTTGGGGCATGCCCTATTCAAATCAGTGTAATCGATACACATGCGCCATTTTCCATTGGATTTGCGCACCAAGACGGGATTTGCCAACCACCGGGAGTACTCCACTTCCCTTATGGCCCCTGCCTTAAGTAATCGATCCACCTCGTCTTGTACAGCCTTCCTCCTTTCCAGGCCTAACTTGCGCTTTCTTTGCTGAACTGGACGTGCTTCTTCATAAGTATCAATGCGATGCTCTGCGATGGCCCTGTTGATACCTGGCATCGTGTCGTCCTCGTTGGCAAAAATGTCTTTATTGGCAATCAAACACTCTCTTACCATGTTTCGGTCTGTTGCAGGTAACAAGGTGCCAAGTTGAGTTACTTGTCCGTCTCGTAACACGACTGGTTCCGTATCTTCCATGGCTTCTGTTGACGGGGTTTTTGGCGGTTCTGTGCTGAGTGCGCCTAGGCTGGCCACGAATTGGCGGTGTTTTCTAGATCGCTCGATGTGAGCAATCTGGGGTGCCATTGTAATTCGGTAGCATTCCTTGGCCATTTGTTGTTCTCCTCTCACTATACCCACTCCTTGTGGGGTTGGGAATTTAATCATCAAGTGCGGAGTGGATACGACTGCTCCGATGCTGTTAAGGGAAGTGCGCCCCAAAATGACATTGTAGGCGGATGGGGCGTCCACCACGATGAAGCGGACGTTAGAGACCACCGTTCGGGGTGCGTCCCCGAACGAAACGTCCAAATCGATGGTCCCCAAAGGCTTCAACTTGTCACCCGTAAAACCGACAAGTGATGTCGTCATCGGCTGCAAGGGATACTTTCCAAGGCCCATTCTTTTGAGAGCATCAAAGTACATCACATCGGCAGAACTGCCTGTATCAACGAGGATTCGCTTTACCCGAATACCGTTAATTCGGAGCATTAAAACGATGGCATCGTCGTGAGGCAGCTGAACACCATCATAATCATGCGGACCAAATGAGATGACCTGGGTAGATTCTGATCTATGCTCGATTTGGAAGACGTGAAAAGGTTGCTGCCTCCGGGGATTATCAGTTGCTTTACCCTCGATGGACATTACTGGTGGAGGGGACATGCGTTGCTGTCTGTCAGATGCGGTTATTTGGGGCCGTGGGTTACTGGGATGCTCAGTGCGACGATCGTCTGCATTGGTCCCCGATTCATGAAGGTGTTGCATCTTCCTTTTGCCCTTGTCGTCCTTTGCCAAAAAATGTTCAAGGATGTTTGTCTGGCGCACTAACCTTTCAATCTCATCCTTGAGCTTAAGGCAGTCCTTGGTACGGTGTCCGCTACTGCCGTGATACTCACAATAGCTATTCCTGTCGAAAACTTCGGTTCTGGTAATGGGTGGTGTCCTTCTCATCTCCTTGTTATGCTTGATTTTATCATACATACGATCCTGAGGCTCTGTTGTGACGTGGTACATTTTATAATATGGTGTATTGTCCTCCGCAGAGTTAGCGCGACGGCCACGGTTTCGTCTGGAAGGCTTAGCATCTCGTCGTCGAGGACGTGGGGAACGACTGCGCTGACGATCTCGAGGTGAACTTGGGCGCTGTGGCTTTCTTGGGGATATGCTTTGTCTGTTATTTGGTGCAGCAAATGTGTTGTGACGATAACCTTGGATGGCCGCGATGTGCTCCTCTGCGCGAATAAGGTGTTCAGCCCGTTCCCTAAATGCAGCGAAGTCAGAAAACTTTTCCGTCATTGCTGCCCACTGGACATGTCCTTCCAGTAACCCGCGCTGCACAGCTAACAGCGCCATGTCTTCCCGATAATCTCCGCACTTATTGGCTTCGATGGAAAATCGATCGAGATAATCTCGGGTGTGCTCAGAGGGGTGTTGTCGAATACCCATGAGGTCCATGCATGTTTTGGGAGGTGCTCGAACACTAGCAAATCTTTTAAGGAACTTGGTGGTAAGGTCTCTGTAGCTGGACACCGAACCGGGAGGTAGTTGTGCATACCACTCCCATGCGATTCCCTCTAGTCTTGTAGGGAAAACAAGACACATGGTTCGTTCAGATACCCCGGTGATGAGCATAGACTCCCGGAAGGTGTTAATAAAGGCTCGAGCGTCGTGAGCTGGATAAGCGGGGTACTTGTCAAGGCTGGCAAAATCCTTAAGACGAAGGGCCTTTCCTTTGTATAAGTGTCTAGCCAAGGCTCCGCGAGGAGGTGAAAGACTGTCATGCCGCTTCAAGGGGATTTTACGCAAGCGTTGGGTACGCAGTCTGGACCGTCCGTCACTAGTGTCGCTTGTTTGAGAAAAACTTGAAGATGAGGATCTTGTTGAAGTGCTGTAGCGTCCGCGACGTTTCCTTAAAGGCGGCTGGCGGGAAGATAGCTCACTCGAACTATGAGTGTCGTACTCGGAGGATGGTGATCGCTTCCTGGACCGTCGAGAACGGGATTTGGAGCGACCTCTTGTATGAGAGCGGGAAAGATTAGGAACGTTAGTGTATTGGGAACGCCTGTGAGACGGCTGCGGTCTGTAGTCTTCGCTGTGTACAGCTAGTTCCTCTCTGTTTGACAGTCGGGTGTGTGTTTGATTGGATGGTTGGGTTGGAACCCCTGACTGATTGGCTGAGAATATGGGGTGTTGATAGGGATATTGCTGAGGGGGAGGTGGGATGATAACTGGAGGTTGGTACGGTGGATCGCGGGGAGCCTGGAACTGCTGAGGAAGGGGCGGTTGCGGTTGATGGTTGTGGCTGCTGTGGACGGAGGAGGGTGTAAGGGAAGGCATTGTAGAAGGGAGGACATGTGGTGGTGGTTGATAATTGCGCATGTCGTGTAAAGCAGCATTGGTGATGGTAGGGGGGTTGTGTCTTGGGGCTAAGGAAATGCTAACAGATTGATCGGAAGTTTGCTCCGTTCCTGGAGGTGGGGGTTGTGGGGTCATTGCTGGAGTGTTGAAGGTTGCAGTGCTAGTTGCCATGGTTTTTGTGGATGGTGTACTAAAGTCTAACTTTCTTGGACTAATATTCCTACTCCCTTTCATGCGAATTGGAGCTCAAACAATAAGAAAAAGGTCGTATTTCTCGATTGTTAGGATGAGCTCTTGTAATTTACGGTGGGCGCCAGTTGATAACCCCTAATCTAGCTCGTAGGTTTCAACAAAGAGTTTAAATCAAGAAGAGTAAGAATTTAGATTAATACATGGATCTTTTTGTTTACAGAATGTCTAACCCCCCTTCTCTATGGAGAGGGGTTCCTATTTATAACTATTTGGTGGTCCCTCATCACACTGGATCTTCTGTGGCCTCATCGTGTTCTCATCCTCATTACTTGACTGCGGCATGAAGATCGTCATGGCCTCCCTCAATCTCGACACGTTCCTTTCTCGCCTGTGGCCAACGTTCATCCGGACGAGGTTAAGTGCGAGGTTGAGTCGAGGCGTCCTGAACGGTTACTGCCTAAAGGTCACAGAACATCCCGCGGCCGTTATGGAAAGGACATCCGTGGTCAGAAACCGTTTCCTCTAGGGGACCCACTGGTGAGAGCTCCCTCTAACGGTTTCTGACCCCTCTTCCAAGCGCAGCGATCTCGGGCACGCCTTCATCATAACGACTCGTGGACTCCTTTCTCGGAAAAGGGGGCCTTACAAGGCTTTTCGTAACTATTAGGCCCATATTCTAATCTGACTATATCAAATACCATTAAGCACTAAAGTTGATTGTTTAAATAATTAATTGAACTTTGTACTTTTTATTTCTATAATGAAATAGGTAGCCATGCGTTGCTTTTCTTCAAAAAAAAAAAAGTCACATCTTCTCTTTTGTTTTAAATTTTTTGAATGAAACTTGATTGTTTGATCTAGTGGTTTAGTTATATTATGTAAACTAAGTGATTCTTAATTTGAATTATTGAAAGAACATTTATTTTCAAATTTCTAAATAATAAAATTATTGGTTTTAAAAAACCAACCTTCAAAACAAATTTTTTTTTTTTTTGAACGGATACATTACTTTTAATTTGAACAGTGCAAGTAAGCCATTAACCAAAGTCACAAGGTGTGGCCTAGCCCGTCCGATTTTCCTTGCTGCCACTATTCCACACAAGTGGGTTCACGAGATAATTAATATCTCTTCGGTGCTTACTCTGCAGTGCTCTTTGGGTGCGTTTGGATAGGTGTGGGAAGAAGGGAAGAAGAAAAGAAGTGGGAAGAAGTATTAGGAAGTGTGTAACTTTGTGAAGAGTTTGGATTGTTTATAATTTTTTTTTCTTTCCTTCTTCCTTCTTCCCATTTCTTCTCAACTATCCAAACATAGACTTTGAGCTTCCTTTCTCATGACCGTTTGATTTAATCTCGATGGTTAAAATTAACGAACTGTACGAATTAAAAAAAATTTCAATATTAATCACATGACATCTATTATTCATGACATCTATTATTCATCGCACGCACAGAAAGCAACACTGCTCTCTGCAATACTTTGCAATGAGATGTCGTTCGGTCCGGTGGGTTCATTGTCAACTTGTCATAATGGCAGGTTCTTCTTCAATAGAAATGGTGCACTGCGTCATTTCTGGAACCAGTTAGGACTTAGCAGCCATAAATCCAATCTGACTGCCTTGGAAAGTGGAAACTGTGTTAATTAACTTTGACAAACACTCGTCCAATTTGTCAGTTAAAATATTTCCTGACATGTGGGTACCAAGTCTACTCCGACAATATTTTAAGTGGCTTGAGCTCTGCGCCATCATTAGGAGCACCATCATTAGGCGTGCAAACGATATGGATTATTTGGATGACTTAGAAATAAGAAGAATAATATATTTTTAGGTAGAAAATATTGAGAAGTGTATAATTTTGTGAAAAATTTAGATGGTTAGAAATAAATTTTCACTTAGAAAGAGACTATCTTTTACTTAACGGTTTCGATTCAACCCTCCGAAATGGTTAACGAAACTGATTTTATATTTTGTTTGTTAAACGAAACAATCAGCGCAAATTAAATTAGTTTCGTGAAATAAACGAAACTGAACTTGTTTTGTTTCACTTATATTCGTTTAACTGTTTATGTTATTTTTTATGTATTTTTTAAGTATTATGAACGAATTTTGATGAAATATTTAATGTGATATTGAGATATATTTTGTTAGAATTTGATAATATTAATGATGTATTTTTTATAAAGTTGTTTTGTGAATTATTAGCGATATTTAATTTGATATTGCATTTGTATATCACTGAGTAACGAAAAAAAAGTTTTTATCGCCCTTTGAAATGAAACTATCAACGCAAATTTTTTTTACTTTTGTTTGAAGAACGAAACAGTTAACAGAAAAAAATATTATTTTGTATTATAAACGAAACGGTTAACGCAAATAAATATTTTCGTGATCGTTTGGCTCTGTTTGCAGGCCTACCCTCATCTTGTCCTTATTCCTTAGATTCTTTTCCACTTAACAACTGACTATTTCAGATCCATTCATTACCGTCCGATCCGAAATCTACAGTCCAGATGTGTCTAGAGCATGAATTCCTTCCATACAAAATTGATGGACAGAGGTAGCCGCTATCTAGTGTATCCAAAAAAAAAAAAAAATGATGGACAGAGGGCTCTTTTGTAATACTTCCAATTTTCACTTTTCTGTGAGAATTTTTCTCTATATATAAATTCAAAGCACTACTCTCAAGAGCACTCCACTTCACTGAGAGATGGGTTTCTTTCAACTTTCCCTCCTCTCTCTCTTCACAATTCTCTCCTTCTCCAGTTCACTCGCCGTTGCTGCAGAAGAAGGCGCCAAGTTTTGTCCCAAAAACTCAAGCCTTGCTCTAAACTTTTACAAAGAATCGTGTCCCCAAGCAGAGGAGATCATAAAAACTCAAGTGCAGCTTCTCTACAAGCTCCACAAGAACACCGCTTTCTCTTGGCTTCGTAACATCTTCCATGACTGCGCTGTTCAGGTTTCATTCCAAACATATTTCTTTTTTATGCTATTATGGCTTATTTTTAGTGTAGCACTAGCAAAACCCTGATTTTGCACTAACAAGTTTGTCAAAACTAGTGAGAAGTGACGTTTCTGGGGCAAATGATCTTGGCATTTCAAGGTTGTTAGCTACTTGTCCAATGTAGCTAGAAATATAACAAATGTAGGTGTTATATTGGTTCAATATCCTTATTTTAGGAGGGAAATTTTGTAAAATCACAAATAAAGCTTGACTCTTCCTTTGTGGGTACAAATTAATTAGTTATTGGGTAAGTATGAAGTGGAAAGAATAAAAAATGTTACAAAAATGTACTTCTATTTTAGAGGTAAGTACTTTTCTATTTATTTTAGTCTTGTGATGCATCCCTGCTGTTGGATTCGACGAGACGAAGTGTTTCAGAGAAGGAAATGGACAGAAGCTTTGGCATGAGGAATTTCAAGTACATAGAGACAATTAAAGAGGCAGTGGAGAGAGAATGCCCCGGTGTTGTATCCTGTGCCGATATACTTGTCCTCTCCGCTCGGGATGCCATTGTCGAGGTACATTTTGTGTCTGTGCATGCATCATCTGTTAAGCAGAGGGGCAAGCCTTTATGAGATTTTGAATACTTGTTGGACTTTGCTGTAAATAAACTGGAGTTCATGAGGGATCGGTACTGTTTTGGTACTGAGTGATAACACTGATAAGTAATTGACAGTCAGAATTTTACATTAAAGGATTCTATGTTTCATAATTTAGAGCACCCTATGTGGGTATCATAATTGTCCCACTACTGCAACAAGTTGAGATCTGGTGCCATTTGTATCCTTTTTTCAAAGTGGTCCATTATGGCACTGCATTTTTAATTCCTCATGATCAGTAACCTTATCTTGAACTGTCGTACAATCCAATTAATATTGTACTGATTTAACTATTTTCTGGGGCATGAGAAAATTTACCTTATAGAAAACTACTATGATTCTATAAATGTTTCAATGCGAGGACACTAGTGACAGTATGACACAAACAATGCTTTCTTTCTCTTTAAAATAAAAAGAAAAATATGGAATATTTTGCCACAATCTACTTATTATCATTATTTTTTTCCTTTGAGTTGGATAGATAGGGGGTCCATTTATACCTCTGAAAACAGGAAGGCGAGATGGGAGGAAAAGCCGCGCCCCACTACTTGAACAGTATTTACCAGACCACAACGATAGCATCTCGTCTGTCTTAGACAAGTTTAGCGCCATTGGCATTGACACTCCTGGTGTGGTCGCATTACTTGGTAGTGTTTCTTATCACTTTTAATAACTTTGCAGTAATAAGTTAATTGCACAAGTCAGGAGTAGATCTGTAAATGCACTGCTGCTATAGAATTTTTGGCATATGTTGGAGGTTATGTACCTAACTGGTGCACACACTGATTGAAAACTGGAGTGGGTAAAGTGCATACACTAATTTGGTGACTCTTAGATTCAGATCTCTAATATTTACTTTTCCTTGGGTAGACCAAATTCCTTTTTGTCATTAGTAAGCTGTAAATTCACTTGTCTTTTAGTCCCAACATACCATATGCAATAAGTATGAGATGACCAAGGGAGCAGAAAAAACTAAAAAGTGTCCTATACTTAATTTGGCGCAACAGCAAAGTACTCTATATTATGTAAGCTTTAGGGATCTAATTTGCTTGAAACAGAAATTCCAAGTACAAAACATTTTGAATCTGTTCATTCATTTAACACAATTCATTTCATTTTGAAGGGTCCCATAGCGTCGGCAGGACCCACTGCACGAAGCTGGTGCATCGCCTGTACCCCGAGGTTGACCCGAACATCAACCCAGATCATGTGCCTCACATGCTTAAGAAATGCCCCGACCCGGTACCCAACCCGAAAGCTGTACAGTATGTACGCAATGACCGTGGAACTCCGATGAAGCTCGACAACAACTATTACCGAAACATACTCGATGATAAGGGTCTCTTGCAAGTGGACCATGATTTAGCACATGACAAAAGGACCCGCCCTGTTGTGAAAAAAATGGCCAAAAATCAAAACTATTTTTTCAGAGAATTTGCTAGAGCGCTCCAGATTTTGTCAGAAAACAACCCTCTTACTGGAGATAAAGGGGAGATACGCAAAAGATGCAAAGTGGCTAATAAGCGCAGCGTGTAGGCAAAATTGCCTTCTCTTTTCTCCTCTGTTTCTATTTTATTCCATTGGTGTGGTAGCTTGAGTGCCTCTTGTGTTGCAATGTGTGTTAGAGATATTAATCATTGTTTATAAATAAGTGACTTTGTGTACTTGGAATAAATTCTGTTTGTCTTTCAGGGAATTTCAGTTTTGGTTTTGTGTAGCTCTCATGTTTTGAGTAGGCATATTTTGATAACCACTTTTTATCCAACAATGAATCAACGATAACTGATCAAACGGTTATAAAAAAAATAGTAGATATATTACGTAGATTTAATTTGGTGCTGTTAGAAATATTCGAGCATTCATTACGTGTCAAAATAATTTTCAAATTACCTGACAAATGACCAATCAATTTTAAATTGCAACAAATTTATACATAAACTTATTTGACTATATAAAGAAGAACATTATAATTTTTTTTATTCTGATAACAATTTGATCGGTTATCAGAATTATATACGTACAATTTGTAATTATTTGCATACTTAAATGTAATTATATACATAATTTTGTATTATGCAAGCAGATAAGCATGAGTTTTCATATCTTCAAATTTGAGAGAGTGAGTGAGTGACGATATGGGCTTTTGTTTTGTTACATATGTGGACAAAATGTGGGCAGGCATTTCACGTGACTGTAGGCTTAAATCTAGGCAGGGTTTTTTTTTTTTTTTGAATGATAATCTAGGCAGGTTGGTTAAGGGCTTTAAAAAATATCATCACTATCTTTAAAAAATAGTAACTTTTTACTTTATGAATTTGAACGTATGTGGTCAAAATTTATAAATTCAATTACATAGTTTAGACATTGGATCTCAAAGAGCAAAAAATGTGATCAACATTTGCATCTAAAATTCTTACAGATGTAAATGCTTTCATTCAATACTTGAATGCAAATTTCAGAAAAAAGAAAAATTTACTAGTTTCTTAAAAGAAAGATTTGTTATTGGTGGTGTTGTTGTAAGTGTTATTATTATTCTTTATTATGTCTGAAATATACAAGGATCCTTTTGCTGCACAGAAACGAACAGTGTGGATTTTCAGAAAATTTTTCATACAAATTAATGAACTCGCACGAATCTTGAAGTGACGCTCATGATTCGATCTGCGTGACTGCGTGTAGCACAGTCACATGGGAATGATGGGATGTATTTAATGTTGTTGTTGTTGTTGTTTTTTAATTATTATTGTAAGGTTGTATTTAGTGCTGTACCTGTACTGCTGTAGTGTACCAGCCAATGGTCCAATAGGCAATAGCTACAACCCACTTGCACGCTTTCGTCTTTTGCATACGCCAGCGTCCAGAGACTAGATTAGGCTCCTCTTCATTGATGGAATAAGGAAAGCGTTTCAAGTAAATTTGAGCTGTTCATCTCCCATCCGACGACGCAGATCATATATGACTGATTTATTTAAATCTCACAACCGTAGGATACATGTTGGACGGCGTTTATTGTTCCATAGAAGGCCAGATTCACCTATGCTCTTATCGCTATTTCAAACCCATGAAATATCTAGACGGTAGCAGGATCTGGGGAATTATTTTGATCAAGCAGGTGGCATTGCCTTTTTAGATTTCAAAATTTCAGGAATTGATTTGGACGAGAACCAGCTCTTGGTCTAGTGGCAAAGAACAATGCATCTCGACTTCTTGAGTGAAAGGTCGCAGGTTCGAAACCCGGTTGGAGGATCTCTTTCATAGACATTTAATTTAAAAATAAGTTTGATGACTTAGATTTTCAATTTATCTTCAGAATTTCAGGAATTGATTTGGACACCCTTTAAATTAGTTCGACCACCCTTATATTTTCAAAATGACAAATTTATCCTTTCAAAACACGTCGAGTTATACCTGATCAATGCTTTCTAATTAATATTTTCTAGTATAAGATTTTATATACTCACTGATTTCATTATTTTTCAAATTAATTATGATTGAAAAAAAATGCTTGTACCAGCAAAGAAACAGAGAAAATTTTGAAGAAATTATGATTGAAAAAAATGCGTTAATTAATATTGGTTGGTCAGCTATGAACCTATGATATATATCTCAGGTATGTAATGTAGATCAAACATTTAGGGATAATTTCGTCTTTAAAATATGCTAAGAGTAAATGGATTAAATTTGATGAACAGCATGCTGATTTTGTGCTTTGTTTCGGAATCAAACGGTTGGAGGATTAAATGATTAGTTGAGGCTTGAGGTGGGTGTTTGACAACTGCCGCATTGGGTTTGGGTGGGTCAACCCGGATCCTCAGCAGCCATAAAAAGGACTGCTCCAAACAATCTTTTTCTTATTTTTTAAAATTCAAATGAAAAATCCAAACCGTTGATCTTGTTAAATTTTACCGCCGATGCGTTTTCATATAAATTTTATAAAATTTGAATTTGATTTGATACTAGATCAAATGGGTAATAAATGAACGAATCTAGTTAGATTAATTCTAATACGTTCATAATTTAGTCACCTAATCAAGTATCAAATCAACCTTAAATTTTATAAAACTTACATGAAAATGCATCACCAATAAAATTTAACAAGATCAACGATTTGAATTTTCCATTTGAATTTTAATTTTTTTAAATATTAAAAAAAAAAGAAAGGACTGTTTGGAGTTTTTTTTTTTTTATGGCCGTAGAGGATTCGGGTGCTGAATCAAAACTTGGGTGGGTTGCCTTTTATTTTACAAAGTAGTTGGACGTGCTAAATCAAAATGGTAATAAGTTTTTAAAAAGTGGTAAATAAAGAACACGTGTAACGCGATAACTAGAGTTTTATTGGATTGGTTTCGGACAGACTACGCATACTTAAATTCTGGATGAGATCAAATGTGCCCATCTCTCTCAAGCCTACTTTTATCCTTCTTACTGCAACATTATTGATGAAATTCATCGCGTATTCGCATATATATAAAGTAAAATACTATTTGTGTAATGTTCCATAAATTAGACACTCTGATTAAAGCTATATTTAACATATTACGTATATATAATTATATAGCAGTTGAAAACGAAAAAATAAAATGAATTTGATAGCTAACATATAACACATATGTGACCTATTTCTGCAATTCTATTGCTAACACGTAATGAACGATTTTGGCATGTATAAATGCAAATGACAAAATAGTATAAATTTGTATGCCATAAGCAATAGATAGTGATAAACAATATACATGATACATAGTTCTTTTATTTGTAAGATTACTATAAAATTAAGTGCAGATAGTACGTTTTGGAACTTTTGAAAAAGGAGAATAACACAATAGCAATATTTCTAAAAAAAAAATGAAAGTGTATTTAGGATAGTGTTAAAATCTGTTACTAGAGATTAGTATGTTTTGTATCCAATAATAACTGTTATATGACTACTATCGCATAATTAATTATCATTATCATTATTGTTATTAATTATTTGGTAATCGATGTTGAGAAGCATAATAAAATCATATTATTAAAAATCATAATATTTAGACATGATAGCAAACGTACCCACCCGATGAGTGGGTAAATAAAAATTTGAAAAATATTTATACTTTGAAAAAAAATCGAAATCTCCATAAAAAATAATTTAATAAAATATTTATTTCTTAATATTGAAATTATTTAAAAAATTACATATAGAAAATTATACTTATGTGTTCTATTTTCAAAATGAAGAAAATAAAAAATATTTTAAGAAAGTATGTTGTTATGCTCTCTTTCCAAACACAGTGCACAATCAATCTAGCTTAAGTTCTTTTTTTTATTATTTTGCTAATATAAGCATAGAAATAATTCAGTGACAAATTTAGTTTTATTTGAAGTGAAGAGTCAATAAATTTATATCTATCGACAACCATTGATTTAAACAATCAATGATTAAGAATGCATAGGGTGAACTATTGTATATATTTTGGTCTAATTATTTTAACCCTCAGATATTTTCGAAAGTAATAGGAATAGGGATTAAGCACTTACCTTTTTTAATGAGAGAGAAAACCTAAACAAAAATAGACGTTTTAATAATAACTAGCATATACGCCCATCCAAATGTATGGGCAAATCTTACTATTTAGAAGTAAATTGAAGTCAAATTTCTTTCCATCATTAAATCTTTCCAGGATTCATGTCATCTCCATATTGGCAGCGTGACTTAGTGAAGGAAAATCAAACAACCAAACTTGCAATTTGTATAACTTGTAAAAACCAACAATTAGAGGGAAAAAAATAATACTGATTTACCTAAAAAAAAATAAAATGCATTACCAATTTTGTTATCAAATTATATTTTTTTCATTATCTAACAATCACCGACCATTCAAGAGGTCAAATATCAAATGCAAGTTAGAACTGACTTGTACTGATTCTCAAAACAAATACGATCAAGATCTAAGCTTGACCGAGAAGTACCTCAAGTTCAAAACCAGAAATAATGTCCAACAAGCACATCATGATCCATCTTGTGTATCTGAGTCGTTAATCTATTTAATTGAGCACGCTCACCACTAAAATACAAATAGTAACTTAAGGTCAGCAACCAATCAGTTGTGCTAAAGTAAAAGTTCACAAAAGGAAGTCTTATTAAAAAAAAAATTAAGAAAGGTGGAAGTGCACCTGCTTATCTAAGACAAGTGTATAATCTGTCCTAGAATTACAATCAGACAAGGTCTTTTTGTAACCTATAAAAAAGAAACCACCTTCAACAATAAAATTGTTAACCCAAGATGTGCTAATCTAAGTTAATCTCAAGGAATCGACTAAAAATGTTATCATTGTTATATGGTAAATTTCTCATGGTTTACCTTAACATTTGCATGCTATTAAAAGTTTAAGAAGATCTTCTCCACTATCTGATGAATTAGATAGAGATTAAGGCAATGTTCCACTGATTTTCTACAGATTAAGGCAATATAGAGATGAATTAGGCATTACTTGGGGAGCAAATTCATTCCTTGATGTTCTTCGGGCACATTTATTCTCTATACATTCATACCTTGATATTCTCCCTAAACTACCAAATATGGGTTGTTTTAAAAGGAAGCACATCTGATTATTACAATTGGTAATTGCGGGATACCAAGTGCTACAAAGAAAAAGGAAGGACTCTGAATAGGAACAAAATTGAACCGAGTTTAAAACAGTTAGCACTATGATGATATTATTGGTCATAAACAATATTTTGAATTAAATCACACATTAGTCATATGTATGACTTCCTTTACCAGTAAACCTAATTTGCTCAGTACATCCTCACAAATACAACTGAGTATCTACAAATCAAATTAAAAAATTCCAAGTAAAATACAAATAAAAACAAACTAAACTAAAGAAAGAACTAAAATTATATGCCAATTCATTAAGCTTTTCAAGACTCTCATACGAAAAAAGAAATAAAAAAGGAAATCGGAAAACATAAACTGGTAAAGGCAAAAAAAGTAAAGATACCCTGCAACTAATCGAAAAAAGACAAAAAAAAAGTTATACCTTACGGAATGATCAGTAAACCTAATTTGCTCAGTACATCCTCACAAATACAACTGAGTATCTACAAATCAAATTAAAAAATTCCAAGTAAAATACAAATAAAAACAAACTAAACTAAAGAAAGAACTAAAATTATATGCCAATTCATTAAGCTTTTCAAGACTCTCATACGAAAAAAGAAAAAAAAAAGGAAATCGGAAAACATAAACTGGTAAAGGCAAAAAAAGTAAAGATACCCTGCAACTAATCGCAAAAAGACAAAAAAAGTTATACCTTACGGAATGAAGAGGAGAGCTTCGTCGCATGCTCTGCTCGCCTCCAAAATCAATGACTGGGCGGAGAGGACACACAACGAAGTTGGAATTTTATTGCAAGAGAGGACGCGGGAGGGGTAGAACCGTCTGAAATTTTCCCACCGCTTTTCACCCAGCGAAATTGTGGCAAATTCCGATCAAGTAGGTCTGACTCCTGTTAATTCCAATTGACGTTGCCGTGCTTAATTTGCCATCCCGATCAAACCCTATATGATTCAGTAATAAACAATAGGAATAATAGAGAAAGTAAAAGTTGTTTTATCTTCCTTGCAAATATCTTCCATCTAATTTTGAAAATTGGGTCAGATCAAGTTTCACATTGAGTTGCAAATATCATCCAGCTCGTCAATTGTGCCAATCATGTGACGGCTCCCGATTCTGCACTCAATACCAGCCATGATGTGGCCAATCGTGCCACCAATAGGTTGGGTGAAGAACGGATTGCTAAACAGTTCGTGACACCGAATAAGTTTGGCAAGAGGGGTGCTGGTCTGCCAAACCCGTGCCTGAACCTGGCAAAAGGATCACCAAAGACGAAATCATCACGACCTCCTTGTTCCATCTTGGTTTCCTTTTTTTACTAAAATAATAGAAGAGATCTTTATATTTTGTCTTATTTCTTGAAACAAACTACTACGTAAAATAAATGTACTCCAATTTAAACCACAATTAGTATTCTGGTGCCTTATTTCTTCCTCAAAATAAATCGGTATCTGAAGTAGAATGTACTCCTATTTGAATCACAATTGGAGTTTTGGTGAGAGTAGATCCACTAAAATTAATCAAATAATTGAAGGAGTAAGAAATCTTGACAGACAAATCTCAAGTAATTGTACCTACATAGATAATATATAATTGAAGTTTCTTCCACACCGCCGAGGCAAAAATCGATGCCTTCACTAAAATCCAAAAGAAAACATAAGACTGATTAATCAAAATAAAAACAGTAAAAATTTCTCAAAATGATATTCCAACCACGACAAATTTTCGTGAAAAAAAATAAATAAATGAAGCGAAGAAAGAAGGTGCCCAATCTGACCCACAATAAGTGACCCTGAAATTATGTGAAAGGAATGAAAAATGATCGAAAATTCACATACCATTGATTCGTTGTGGCAATGACGATAGTAAAAAAAAAAATCTCGTCACAACACGGTACTCAAATTTTGCTCCTTCTCCTACAGTGTTTTCACTGTATCCAGGGTTTTGATGGCCTCGGCAGCGCGCAGCTTCTTTGCACCACATCGGATAGTTCACAGATGCCTCATCGGAGAAGAGGTTCATCCTTTGCTGGCCGTGTGGAGTGCCTCTTCTTGGTGCGCCTTCCCATGGCGAGGTGTTTGATGCGTGCGGGAGAGAGAGTGGGGTGAGTTTTGCGGAGGAAAAGTGAAAAGATCTATAGGTAGGAAGGTGTAATCATCAAATCTATTAATTTGGGGAGGCATTTTAATGAAATTAGGGTTAGCAAAGAAAAAGAGGAAAAGAAATCGTGAGATCGCGAGCGTGAGTACCGAATGAGAAAGGAAAATTAATCGGTGGCGGAGAAAACCTAAAGCAAAAATATGCGGAAGCTGGGATTCGAACTCGAGATGCGAAGCTACGAAAATTTGTTAACTACCAATCCACCGCCCTGACTTATTTGTGTGAAAGGTCGACTCCTTTGTAGAAATAGCAATCTGAACCGTACATCATATTGATCAATGGTTTATAATGATGCTAACAAAATTATTTGGATCCCTTTGTATGAAAAATCCTGACCTTGCTAAGGGTGTAGCAGAGATAGAGATTACCGACAAGCTACGGATATATTACTGTACATTCTGTTATCCATAAAAAATCAATTAAGCCAGCCTCCACGCTTTCTCTCATCCGCCGCTTCAACCATATTCTGAGATTCCCAACAAATTAGTTTCCTTTTTACCTGATTCAACCAACAAATCACTTTCCCTAAAGATTGTTATTCTTTCTTCCCCAAAAAGCTTTTTTATTCCTTCTCTTATCCTTCAAGCAACACTATTCTGGTTGCTTTAGGAAACTTTTGCTTCAGATACCCTTGTAAGCATCTCTCTCTCCATCCTCTGGTTGGATATTGTAGATCTCAGGCTTTGTTGATTAATTCCCAAGTTGGGTCTCTGCTTTGAATTCTAGTTTCATTGAAGAAGTACTCTAAACTTAAAATTTTCTATTCTGGATGTAATTCTTCCAAAGTTAGATAATTTTTGTTGGAATTCAAATTAACTTTTTAATTTTGCCATTTTGTTGATTTGTAGATTTGAAATTAAAGTGTCATGGAAGGCGTTGTTGTAAGGAGAGTAATCCCATCTGACAACAGTTGCCTCTTTAATGCCGTTGGGTTAGTTTTAATTTAATTTAATTTTTGTTTAATTCAGGATCGTTGTGAATTTCATTGATACAATCATTTTTCTGAATAATTCTCGTAGGTATGTTATGGAGCATAATAAGCACAAAGCTCCTGAGCTCAGACAGGTTTGAATTTTGTGCCTTCCAATCTAATTATTTTACATTTCGTACTTTGTAGTTTAGTCTTTCTCTGTATTACCTTTCGTTTTGTACATATTGTTAATTTTCTGCAATAAACATATTCAGTAAAGCAATTCTCACACTAAAGAAAGTGAATTTTAAAGTAGTCTAGTATTATATTCTTGTCCTACCAGAATTGTGCTGTTTTCAGAATTAGAATTGAAATTTTGTGATAATATACGAGTTTAACCAGGAGCAATGTGTATAATATGGCGGTGATTTATGGTCTTGCAAATAAATCTAAATTACTTTCTGTATTTGCAAATGAGAAACAACATTCATTGTGCTTGTTTATAGCCTGCAATCAAAACCTCCAATTTCTTTTGTATAGTTCAATTTCAGTAGCTTCTGCAGAAAAGAAAGGGTGGTAAATTGTCAGTAATTGATGGAATAGGAATATGCCATTTTCATCACATTATTTTAATGGTTTCATGTTAAATACTGATAACCAGAACTTCTGTTTGGAGAAATGTTGGATCTCTTATTGTAGGTGTGTTATCTGGACTATTTTTACTCTACTATTGTTATTGTTACACTGTTGGTCATATGAATTTCACTATTTTCTTATTACTTTGAGACTCTGATTTATTGTTATTCTTGTTTCTACTGTCATTTCTGTCATCATCAATGTCATAATAATCATTATTTTTCTGGTGTTTTAGGTTATAGCAGCTGCTGTGGCAAGTGATCCGACAAAGTACAACGAAGCATTTCTTGGAAAAGGAAATGAGGAATACTGTTCTTGGATAATGGACCCTGAAAAATGGGGAGGTAGCTATCTTTCTGGCATTCATTTTATTATATGACTATAAGATTGAGTGTCTTTATGTCTAGGTTAACGGTTTACAGGCAAGGTTACATTTTCTTTTCTCATCTTATAGTTTCTGTTGAACTGTCTACCGTTCCTCCCTTAAACAATTATTGCACTAAGTCTTTTACTCATGATGGTTCAATGCTGTACCACCACAGATTGCAACTTAAATGTTCAATTCAGGCTCAATTTAACAATTACAAACTAATAACAATACTAGCTAATTGAAAGAAATGAAGATTCTGAAATAATTAAACTTCTCTTTTTGTATTTTGTTTGTTCATGAGCTATAAAACTTTCTTTTTCTGACTTGCTCTTTTTGTTTGGTTTACTACAACAGGTGCAATTGAATTGTCTATATTATCAGAATATTATGGCCGTGAAATTGCAGCTTATGATATCCAAACTACACGCTGTGATTTGTATGGCCAGGTATCTTTTTTTTCTTTCTCTCCCTCTCCCTCTTGCTCCCTCTCAGTGGGTTGGTGTTTTTGTGTTAGTGCTGTGCACGTTAAGAGCAAAAAATCATCTGCAGCTTTGCAAGACAAGAAAACTCTTATGCACCCCTAAAAGCATCTTAATATATAGAATAATTTCTGAGAATTGCCCTAAAATAACCCCCTTTCCCTCTCTCCTCCGAAATGAGGAAGGTGGCTACCTTGGCAATCTTTTTAAGGAAAAGTTTGAACTTGTAAGGCCACTGTAGATACTTTTGGATATCTTTAGGGGCATGCATATAATTTTATATTATTAAGATTAAGCATAATATTTCTCTCGATGCAGGGTTATAGATAAAATTTAATATTTTCAGTGACACCTGAAATTTTTTATTTCTATTTTACTGACAACAATTATTAACTCAGGAGAAGAAATATAATGAGAGGGTTATGCTTATCTATGACGGATTACATTATGATGCCTTGGCAGTATGTATTTTGTTAATATTCTTGTAAATATGGATTGTTATAAACAACCACTTTCTTCAAGGTTCAGTTGATTGCTTGGGTTGTACCTGATGAAACAGCTTATTATGGCTTGTTAATTTTTCTTTTTCAGTGCTCGGTGGTTAAACCTTAAGCCAAAAAAGAACTGCAATTCATTCATAGCCAAGAAGAACAGAATTATGTTATAAACAGAAAGGAGAAACCCAAAAGTTAAAGATTAATTATAAGTGCCATTATTCTGTACTCTTCTATCCTTAAATTTCTGGCACAACATGACAGATGACACCAGTTGAATCGGCACCTGAGGAGTTTGACCAGACAATATTTCCAGTTGACTATAAACGGTCCATTGGTCCTGCCGAAGAGCTTGCTCTCAACATGGCGAAAGATGCACATAGGTACCTGCTGCTATGTGTTTTCAACTTGTTTCTAGATTTTTTTTTTAATATTTTTTTAAGCCTTGCTTTTGTATATACCTATTGCAGTATAGAATTAAGCCATGAAATTATGGACAGTGTCAGGTTAAGTCAAGTAATCTGATTCTGTTACCAGTAGCTAGTGGACAAGTAGTTCTTACGAAATCTAAGACTATTTGTTGACTTAATATTAATTCGATGCCCCCCTGAATTGTTCATCTTCAGAAAAAGGAGCTACACAGATACATCGAACTTCACCTTGCGGTGTGGTGTATGTCAAATTGGTGTTATTGGTCAGAAGGTAATGTGCACTTTCTCTTTTCATATTGTTTTAGTTCACCAGTTCATGAATTAAGCCTCAGTAAAATGTATTACCCACATGACTTGAGAAGATACTCCCCATTTCTCAAATAGGATAAGGTATTGTGTGAATTTTGCACTTACTGGATTAATTTCATGCTTTAGTTAGGGAATGCAGAAAATTATAATTCTTTCGAAAGTAATAGTTTTTCTTGGATTGACTAAACAGGAGGCTGTGGAGCATGCACAAGCTACAGGCCATGTCAACTTTCAAGAATATAGATAATTTATAACAATTCAACATTATATATTGTTGTAACATGTCATGTAATTTCATTTTGTTTTTTTTTTAGTTCCACCTCCGTGGTGATCCCATTTTGATTGGTATTTTTCACAAATCCAAATTCTATTGAGAAACATCTCAATTTATTAGACACAGCATTCCAATAATTAAATTGTTTTGTAGTTGTTGATAGTTCAAGATGGTACATGATTGTAAGCTGTAACATTTTAATTTAAACTTTATTGTCGAACTGCTTGATTTATATGAAGAGGGTGCTTTTGTCAGACCCATGGCATTATCAAGTTCTCAAGGATGTTTGTGTGGATAGTTTTAGTTAAGCTGAAGGCACGGAAGAATCAGAGTTAACCACCCTATATAGGAAAGCAGCTGAAATTACCATCTATTAGCTTTCACTCTTGAACAGTGTCTATGAAAGATTCTCAGATAAATTCTTTATACGTTTGAACGTAGAAAACATAAAACGTTACCAGTTCTTATATATATATAACTAAAATTCTAGTTGAGCTGGTTATATTTAATGCGAAAAAATTACACCTACACGACCTAATTTATTTTTAATATGAAAAAAAGAAAATTGGTAAAGCGACAATAGGAGAAGTTCCGACCTGTGCATGCGTATCAGCGTATGTGTAGTTTTACTAGATCTGTAACTGTGCAATTCTTAAATAGACAGTTAGAAATGAAGTCAGCCTGTCAGCGTGAGGATAGGGCAATTTGGGCTTTTTTAAATTTAAATTTGTTTTATATTTTCGGCAACCAATTAATTATTTTTCAATTTTAATTCCAAGTCTAGTTTCCACTTTCTGCACCCATAATTCCAAGTTAACTTTAAATTTTAATTTTAAATTATTGTTTTGGATGTACTTTCTTATTTCAGTTCACCCATACATTCTTATTTTTTGGATGTGCTTTCTTATTTTCTTCTCCTCCTGTTTTGCAAAAGAAACATGGCATTTGAGGGGGTTTTTTTTTTTGCAAGCTTAAATAGTTCATCTTTACTAATACTGGATAACTTTTTTTCTTTTTCTATTGCGCTCGTTTTTGTGTTTAAACTTTTTATTTTTTTTTCTTCCATTTATAGAAATTGTAGATATATTCTTATTATAAACCTTATTATTTAATAAAGTTGTAGATTATTTATTTGGGCAAGAGACTGATTTCTACTTTTCAATTTATTTCAAATGTAAATGTCTACGAGGGATTCTAGTTGGGTTTCAAACTTGTCACCATCATTTAGTGTGTTGTCCTTTGCCGCTGAAGGATTGTTCTCAAATGCAGAGGCGGATCCAGTGGTGGGACGGGTGGGGCTAGAGCCCCACCTACCGCCGTCGAGTGCAGAAGTCTCTCTTTAGCCTCAATGAAGTTTTTCAGCCATTGAAGCACTCAAAGGTGGGGCTGAAGAACAGAAAAAGAGAAACCGTTCGATCAAATGATTCATTAGAGCACTCAGCTCCACCTAAATATTTTTTCTAACCCCACCTAAATATTTTTCCTAGATCCGCCACTGCTCAAATATAGATAATTAATTAGGTAGCAAAATTGTCTTTAAAAAGAAAGAAAAGAATAACATTTTATGCCTTAATTAAGACTTGAAACGTTCAGGTGATGATCAAGTCACAATCAGCTGCCTAGCATGGACCACAAATAGCACACGTGTACACTGAAAAAAAACCGGGAATTGATTTAGACAAACGATTTTTTACTGCTCGCAACGGAATATTTTTTCAAATGACTAAAATAGCCTCTGATCCGTTTAACCTTCGCAAAACAACTTCAACCTCCTCTCTGCCCAATAATTAGTCCCTCGACTGTATTTTTTTTTTCTATGTTAATTATTGCAATTAAACTAGCACTATTTTATTAGCTTACAATAGATTTTAAGGAGGTGTTATGAAGGTTTTAAAGTGAAAAGTACGATATCAAAAGTTTTGCATTCTGATGAAGACTTTTTTGTTTTATTCTTTTTTCTTTTTGCATGTTAAGTCTTCCTTACAATTTAGGCACTATTTGTAAACTATTAGTCACTGACAAAAATATTGACTTAGAAACAACACTGAACAATTAACGAAACAATAATATTGATTTAGAAATTGTTACATTTGAAAGAAAATTGTTGGTGAATAAGTTTAATCTCCGCAAATGAAAGTAAAAAATAGTTAAAACTGAATTGTAAATTTCAAATTTGTTAGAAGAAAGAAAGGACGACACGGTTATTGCAAATCCAAAATCCCAAATTTCTGAAAACATTATTACTTATGTTTTAATACTTATTAGAGGAAGATTACAATCGTCTCTTATAGCAGGGAATCTAGAAGAAAAGGAAAGAATTATTAAGGAAGTAATTTATTGTAAGCTTAAATAATAAAAAAAACTTAATTAATATTAAGGGAAATTTAATCATTTGAAAATATATTATGTTGCGAGCAGCAAAAAGTCGTTTGTCAAAAGCAATTCCCTTGAAAACCTAATTAGTCTTTAATCAAAATTTATAAAAATATGATATGTTTGTTCTTAACACCTACGTTAGTACATATAATTGCCACTAACCACTTTTTCCATCTTTCCTTATCCGTCTAGCGCTGCTAGAGCAGCTGGCTAAGACATTTGCCTGGTTCCATAGAGACCAGGGTTCGAATCCCAGCATTTGCTGGTTGAGAGTGTGTGTGAGTGGGTCTACGGACAATTATAAAAAAAAAAATCTTTCCTTATCCGATATTTTTGTTGTCAACCTTCTTACTAGACTAAGTCTTACATGGACTGCTAACCTGGCACTTTTTCCTTTTAATATATATCCTTAGTTCCTTACTCTACCAACGACTATTCTTTGTGCATTACTGCATGTCCTCCTAGACCCTAGACCCGTTGATCTTGTTGTTCACAGTCATCGGTTAATATCTTTGTGGTGTACACATATATTTATCTAGAACATGTGTACGTCACATTTTCTCCTTCTATTATTTCACAAGATCAACGTGTGTAAATTCTGATCCGTCAAGAGACCATTGTTAATTCTTTCCATGCAGTCATCTCTTTCCATTCCTAGATTCCAGTTTAGCGTTGTGCACACACTGCACACATCCTCTCTCTCACCCTGCAATATATATATATGTATATATTAACTATGTGTTTTATCTCCGACAAATAGTGCATTTGCATCCGACATATAGATTAAGAGGTTGAATATCTTGTCTAAGCGGCAAGGCAAGCACACAAAAAACACACTAAATAACAAGCAAATAAAGAGAGGAAGGACCAGATCGAGCTCTTGATCTCTCTCTGACAAAGATAAACGCACTTTTCGTGAAGGTTGTCAGTTTGAAATTCTGCTGGAGATTGTTTTGTGATATTTAGTTTCGAAAAAACTCAGAGATCTTGATTCCCATTATCTTCAAAAAAGCGACTGAAGAGAGGAGAGAAAGGAAAAACTAAAAAATGGGAAACAGTTGCCTCAAGCCGAGAGCATTGACATGGGTGGATGATCAAGAAGATTATGAACAAGAGGTTTTGAATGAGGAAAAGAGAAAGTGCAAGGACAAGAATGAATACTCTTCGAGTAGTAGTTTGCTGAAGATTAAGATCACAAAAAAGCAATTAGAGGAAATATTGAAATTATCAAGCAAGAGGCAATTGCCTATGGAGGTTTTGAGCAATTTTATAAATTCAAGAAATACTGTACTTCTTTCTGAACAGACAAGTAGATGGCGACCGAAATTGCAAACTATAGCAGAACAAGATGAATAGGAGTACTTTAATAGATAATTATTTAGCTAGTTTCAATATACGTGTATTAATCTTTATTTGTTCATTTTTTGTAATTATTATTTTTTTTGCAAAACATTGATTGTTTGCTAATTCATGTGAGTTTTGGTGTCACTTTTAAGCCTTACTCTGAGATACATGTATATTAATGTGGTGTAGTATGTTTTAGCTAGTTTTCTTTCTTTTTGGATAAAAATGCTTGTAAATCTACTACCAAATATATTGTTATTACACAACAAAAATTAATTTGTGTTATTTAAAAAGCAATGTAAGCCAATCAGAGATTAAAAAAAAATTGATTTTAAAAATTTTCACTCTGTAAATCCTTTTGTTTCGTTAATGAACATGTCACATGTGTTTCTTAAACTAATGCCTGTAATTAAAATTATCGCATTCCGATTAAAGCAAATAAAATAAATGAAAACCTCAAACCAAATTTAAAAATAATATTTAGTGATAATAAATATTAAAATTAAAAATGAATTCATCCGGACAAGTTAAACTTTTCTTATATAAATATTAAAATTTAAAATTTTAATTGCGAGGTCTAACAATCATGCACATCTATAGTATTAATTAAAAGCCGTGATTTTCTCCTCTATTTTTGACTATTTTTGCATTTTTTATTTTTTGGGTTAAATATAGTTTTCTATTTTTGCACTTTCTGCAATTAAAATAGTTATATTTTTTAGTTATATATATTAAAAATATTTATACCAATCATTATTTAATTTATTTAAAAATTAAATATATTAGAAATCATTCTAAATTATTGTCATCTAAAAAATATAGTACAGTGAAACTAAGAATATTTATGCCCAGTTAAGATACTGTCCGGTTGTGCATATCTTTCTTTTTATTTATTTTTTTTGAAAGACTTGGTATAGAGGCCACCAAGGAAGGTTGTGCATATCTTTATGCATGGCACGTTTGTGAGAAAAAAAAAAAGTATATTGGGGGCTCTCCTCCTGTTCTGCAAACGAAACATGACATTTGAGGGTGTTTTATTTATTTTTATTTTTTTTCTTCTTTTTTTGCAAGCTTGTGAATTGCTCACCTTTACTAATACAGGATAATTTTTTTTCCCTCTTTCTATTGCGCTCGTTTTTGTGTTTTGGCTTTTATTTTTTCCCCTTCCATTTATAGAAATTGTAGATATAATCATATTATAAATCTTTTTATTTAATATAGTTGTAGATTATTTATTTTGTGCAAAAGACTGACATCTACTTTTCAATTTATTTCAAATGTAAATGTCTACGAGGGATTCTAGTTGGGTTTCAAACTTGTCACCTTCATTTAATGTGTGTTATCCTTTAATTTGCCACTGAAAAAAAATGTTCTCAAATGCAGATAATTAATTAGGTAGCAAAATTGTCTTAAAAGGAAAATACAAGAAAAGAATAACATTTTATCCCTTAATTAAGACTTGAAATGTTCATGTGATCAAGTCACAATCAGCTGCCTAGCATGAACGAAAAATAGCACACGTGTATACTCAAGAAACCTCACACGTGTACCCTGAAAACCTAATTAGTATTTAATCAAAATTTCTAAAAATATGATATGTTTGTTCTTAACACGTACGTTAGTATACATGATTGCCAGTAACCACTTTTTCCCATCTTTCCTTATCCGATATTTTTTTTGTCAACCTTCTTACTAGACTACGGCTTCCATGGACTGCTGACCTGGCACTTTTTCCTTCTCCTTCCATTATTTCACAATATCAACGTGCGTAAACTCAGACCCGTCAAGAGACCATTATTGTTAATTCTTTCCATTCCTAGATTCCAGTTTAGCGTTGTGCACACATCCTCTCGTCTCTCACCCTGCTATATATAGATTAAGAAGTTGATTATCTTGTCTAAGCGGCAAAGCAAGCGCACAAAAAACACACTAAAACACAAGCAAATCAAGAGAGAAAGGATCAGAGTTTTTGGTGTCTCTGGTCTAGTGACAAAGATAAACGCACTTTCAGCGAAAGTTATCAGTTTGAAATCTTGCTGGTGGTTTTTTGTGAAATTTAATTTCGGAAAAATTCAGAGACTTTAGTCGCCATCTTATCTTCAAAAAAGCAACTTAAGAGAGGAGAGAGGAAAAACTAAAAAAATGGGAAACAGTTGCCTCAAGCCAAGAGCATTGACATGGGTAGATGATGAAGAAGATTATGAACAAGAGGTTTTGAAAAGCAACGAGGAAAAGAGAAAGTGCAAGGACAAGAATGAATACTCTTCGAGTAGTAGTTTGTTGAAGATTAAGATCACAAAAAAGCAATTAGAGGAGATATTGAAATTATCAAGCAAGAGGCAATTGCCTGTGGAGGTTTTGAGCAATTTTATAAATTCAAGAAATACTGTACTTCTTTCTGAACAGACAAGTAGATGGCGACCGAAATTGCAAACTATAGCAGAACAAGATGAATAGGAGTACTAAATTGCAAACTATGCAAAACGTATATTGTTTGCTGATGAACATATTTGTAACAGTAAATAGAAATACCAGAAAAACTGAGAAAGAAGAAAGCTTAATGTAAACTTTTATTCCATTGTGTATTTGTGTTGAATTATTTTACAAGAGGAATGAGTATATATAAACCGAGCTACTGATTATTCTCTTGTTTCATAACCAATCACATAGCTACATCTGTCTCCAATCACATAGGTGCACTTGTTAGTTGTTACCAATCATATAGCTACAAATGTCTATTGGAGATATTCCTTTGTGAGGACCAAAATGCGCTGGCTGTAGCCTGTAGATGCTGGCTAGAAGTTAGAATCACAAACTTGTGCAATCCTCTCCATTTGACTTGTCAACTCCATTTGTCAATTGTACCAATTATGCTCTAACAATATTACAATTAATCTGTCATACTTAACAAGATTCGTTCATTCTATAACCTCATGATCAAATATCAAATCAACTCCAAATTTAATAAAACTTATATTGAAACACATTGCTCGTGTAGTTGCAAATGATCAACTATTTGGATTCAATATTTAAATTAAAAAATTTTAATTACTGATGAAATGTAAAGTTATGACATTTGATGACACTCTAAAGTTGTGGCGCCGAAACATTTTTCTTTGTAAAATATACTCTCTTCTCACGTATACGGAGCTTTCAAAATCGTATCAAGACACTGTTAGTGTATCTTTATGGCAAGTTTATGAAATTAAATGAGTTTATTGTAGGCGCTCCTTCAAAATAAAACACGTCGACATTAATTTGAGGAATTTCGTGCAAGAGACTGAATTGCTAGCTAGCTAGTCTTTATATCGGAATAAACTCTTTTTCTTTTCCTAGTGCACTTGTATTTGTTATTTGTTTTTTTTTATTTTTTTCTATTTTATAAATTGTCGATATAATAATACTAATTAATTTGTAAATTTACTTAGATATATATAAAAATCGTATAGGTATCGCGAATCAATAATCTTAAAAGGGAAAAGAAAGAAAAGAAACACATTGTTCAAGCTTTAATTAATTGTGTTCAGGTGATCAGGTGGTCACTATCCCAGCTAATTCCTAGCATGGACCGCAAATCAAATAACTCAGGTGTGTACTCCATCACTACGCGAAATTTTGGCTTCTGTAACGGTTAATAAAAGACTTCTGTAACGGTATATGAAACGTTACTGTAGCCCCCGTTACAGAATGTCTAATAACCGTTACAGATCTATAACGGTTATTAGACATTAACCGTTACAGTAGCCAATCTTCTGTAACGGTTATTATCTAATAACCGTTATAGTATTATGCAAGGGAAATCTGGTACAGCTTTTTGGAGAACATGTGTAACGGTTATTCTCTAATAACCGTTACAGATAATGTTTATAATAAAAAAAATGAAATTATAATATTCTGTAACGGTTATTCCTTAATAACCGTTACAGAAGGTCCTTTTTTTTGTTTCGCTTTTTTTGATTTGGCTAGCCCAATTTGCTAGCCGAATTGGTACCAAATTGGTACCCAATTTACATTAGATAACACATGCAGCATACTGTTACAATCCAGTACTCCAAGAGATGCTTATCTGAACACTCATTAAAGCACGCAACTCTTCATATGATTAACAATTCAAAAATTAAAGCACGCAACTCTTCATATTTTCAGTTTCAAACTCATTTGTACTATAAATGACCAAACTGTAGAACCCCACGCCTTTTCAGTTTCAAACTAATTTCTCACTTCTCCCTCCTATCTCTCTACTCAAAAACCAACCATGGAAAACCTTGATCCCATCAGAGTTGATGAAGACGACATCACTGCTCCGGCCAGTGCAGAGATCACCAAATCCATTGTCATCCAAATCATGGAAGGTGTAACTTTGCTTGATGTCATGATAGAGATGAGAAGACGCCTCCCTGCAGGACAACACAGAGTGACAACACTCCTAGAAAACCGATTTCTCATCATCGGCCCCTCTGAGCAATGGCGCGATGAGATGTTTAGAAAAGGCACTATTGAAATCACATATGGAAACAACATGAGGCGGCCATTTCCCATCCTCATTGATCCTCCAAGGGAACTAGACCCCAGAGCAGATAGTGTGAGGCTATGGGTAAGAATTGCTGATCTTCCATTTGGATGGTGCTCATGGTATGGAGCAAACATCTTTTTCCCTTTTGGTACAGTTTTACATGCTGATGCACCAACATACATGGGTATAGATGCCAGATTTGCTAGAGTAGAAGTATTGGTTGAACATAGGGATAGAATACCAGCCTCTCGTGCATTTGAATTACACAGAAGAAATGGAAAAATTGACCTACTTCGTGTTCAGTACGTAGTTGAGGAACCACAAATCAGAAACCCACGTCATGAATACATCAAAGCTTTGCCTAGGATTGAATGGTCCCCTGCTGATGAGGCAAGACTGCAAAGTATCAATCCACCTGATAGGGTTGATTCTGGCAGTACTACAACCATGCGACAGAGCAAGAGAAAAGCAAAGAAAAAGGCTGCAAAAACCACAACCCCCAATAATACTCAAGCAAAAAAAAGGAAGATAGATGAGGTCATCCCCTCAATGATTACTAGATCACAAACCAAGGGAGGAAGCAGAACTAAGGAGACAGGAGTTCTCATTGGAGACACCAGGGTAATCAAACCTACAAGCTCTAGTTCTAAAGGAAAAGGAGTACAAGAAGATCTTGAGGCACAGTTCAGGAAGGAGATGAAACAGGCTAGGAAAGAGAGCCACAGAGCTCAACATGAGGGCCCAGGGCACACCAGTGGGCCCAGTGTACCCCCTGGGTTCAACCTAAGCTCTCAGGAGACTGATACTGATGAGGATGAAAAAACTGACACAGAGAGTGACAATACAACCCCTACTGAGGACCAATCAGTCGATGAACTCATGAAGACACCCTCAGAGGAGCCCAGCAAGATGTCATTCTCCACAGAAGGTAACTCTACATTTCTTTCTAGTAACAATATGTGCAGAAGTCCTAAATAGCTTAGAGAATAGCTTCTTTCTAGACAATATGTTCAAAAGCCCTAAATAAATCCTAGTTTAGTGAATAGCTCTACATAAATCCTAGTTTAGAGAATAGCTCTACATAAATATACATTTAACTTTTTCAATAATTGCACTGACTTGAAAACAGACATGGAAAAAACCTTCATGGATTTGGCAAAGAAGCAGGAAGCAGCAAAGAAGAGCAATGGCTCCACTGATGACACATCCTCTACCTAGATGCTGCCCTTTTTTTTTACTTCTCAGTTATTTATTGTTGTACTGTACTGTTAATGGCAAGAATTGTGTGAATTGTGTGATGTTTAGATGTATGTTTGTGATGTTTAGATACAGAATCAAGCTTGAAACAATATAAATTGCTCTTGAGTAGAAAGGTTTCTATTGACATTTGACATTTGTGGCCAACAGGCACTATTGACCATAGCATTGTTTGTCAACCGTAATTCAGCTCAATTATTTAGCTCAATTATTTGTCAATTACAACTTAAAAGCAAAAGGAAAAAAAGCAGTTAACCCTAAATCGCATATATATGAAAAAAGAGGAGTTTATGAAAGTACCGAAGAAATATAAAATTATCCAGTTTTCGATCGATTCGTTGAATCTGCTCTCCTTCTCCTTGTCGTTCTTTCGATCAATCCGTTGAATCTGCTCTCATTCTCGTTCTTTCGATCGATCCGTTGAATCTGCTCTCGTTCTCATGAAAAAACCGAAATAAATAAGGAAAAAATATGAAAAAATACGATTCAAATTTTTTGTTTTTTTACCTCAAATCTGCTCTCCTTTTTGTTCTCTTTTTTTCAGAATTTTTATAAATTTTTTGCTATTTTTTGGAGTGAAACAGAATGGATAAGAGAGGTATTTCTTTGAATAAAATGAAAAGAAGAGAGAAAGGAATGCGGCTGGGAAGACTTAACCTAAATACATAACCTTTCTGTAACGGTTATTTAAACAAACCGTTACAGAAGACTTATTACAGAAGATTGGCTTCTGTAACGGTTATTAGGTAATAACCGATACAGATAATGTTTATAATAAAAAAAAATGAAATTATAATGTTCTGTAACGGTTATTAGGTAATAACCGATACAGATAATGTTTATAATAAAAAAAAATGAAATTATAATGTTCTGTAACGGTTATTAGGTAATACTGATACAGATAATGTTTATAATAAAAAAAAATGAAATTATAATATTCTGTAACGGTTATTCCTTAATAACCGTTACAGAAGGTCTTTTTTTTTGTGTTTCGCCTGTTTGATTGGCTAGCCCAATTTGCTAGCCGAATTGGTACCAGATTGGTACCCAATTTACATTAAACACATGCAGCATATCACACATATATCAAACATATATATAATCATGCATATTACACAAACAATAAACAAAGTATTTAGTTTGCCTCACAAGTATCAATCAAATCAGAATCTCAATATCAGAATCGTACAATATCAGAATCTCAATATCATTAATAGCTTAGATAGAAGTGCTTGGTTTGTCTTAAATTTGGTCAGAACGTACCTGAATCATCAATATCAGAATCTCAATATCAGAACACCTGAATCAAGTTGTAGTCTTCCGAAGAGGTGCTTGGTTTGTCTTAAATTTGGTCATAATTGTCAGACAACTTCTTCAATTCTTCCTTTAATCTCTTTGCCTTCTCCTCTCCCTCCCCCATCTATTAATACTCAATCCCCTCTTGCTGCCTCTTCCACTTCTCCTCCTTTTTAGTTCTTTCTTCAGATATGGCAAACCTTCATGATTGGCAATTTGTGCCTATGAACAGTGCTGCTGAGTTTGAAGATCTCAGACCTGATCATTTAAATGTGTTTTACTCTCCTATACAAGATCTTGACCCTGAAAATGAAGTTCTGCACAGAGCGGCGATTGTTACATTCCAAGCAGAAGGATTACTTCCGCCTGATCTTGAGCACCGCTTGGGATTCAGACTTGCACGTCAGTTTGGTTTTGCAGTTCACCAGTATCGTCTCTCTCCAGTGCACCCAACCTCTGGAGATTTTCTTCTGGTTTGCCCAAATCAAGGGGTCAGGAATGAAATCTGCAGCCTAGGTGTCATTTACCTGCAGAATGTTAGATTGGTTCTAACAAGGTGGACTGAGCGTGCTGGTACAGTTTATGAACCTCCTCTTTATCGTACCAGAATCAGAATTACTGGTCCCCCTCTTCATCTCTGGAATAGAAGTGCCATTAACATGCTGGTGTCTGGGTTTGGTTATCCAATTTTCACTGCTCCTCACTTCTCTGATGGGATCTTCCTTCATTTGCGTTTGCTTATTAAAGGAGCTCATCCCTCAGAGATCCCTCATCATTTGGTTATCTCTGCAGACCCTCGAGCTGCCAGAGCTAGGGTACATATTGAAGGTTTTGAACAAGTTGGAGGGCCCACTGAACCACCTTTTGTAGGCCCCGGCAGGCCTTGGGTGCCTCCTCCACCTCCTCCACCACCTCCTCCACCACCATCGACTGACACCGATTCAACTCCTACTGGATCAGCTTCTGTTGCTCCTCCTACTGGATCAGCTTCTGGTGTCTCCTTGCCAGTACATTGTGCTACTGGTGATCCCTTTTTAGCCATTGCCTCTTCAAGTTTTCTGCCTTGGTTCTTTAATGCTATTAATGCCTCCTTTAATGTACAGCAGTTCTAAGTGCTTCTTCTCTTTGTCTTAAATTTTTTGTTTAGCTCTGTATGCTTTATGGCTGTAATCCTTAAATTTTCTTCTTGGAATATCAACAAAGAGCATTCTTCTTTACTTTGCCTTCACTCTCTTCCTTTTCTCACCTGATCTGTGTATTATTGCTAGCTACTACTTGATGACGTTTACTATATGACAACACGAAATTGATGCCTATATATATGCAAATTATTAACGAAATGCAAAATAATTTAAATAAAGAGGAGTTCATGAAAATATACTTTGAACTTCTGATCCGTTTGAATGTTGAAAAGTGCGCGCGACTGAGAGTTAGATGAGTGAGGATGATATTTTATTTATACATAACCTTTCTGTAACGGTTATTTCCAAATAACCGTTACAGAATCACTAAAAAAATAAAAATAAAATTATTTGCCTCTATGTAACGGTTGTTGGATAATAACCGTTACAGAATATAATAAATCTGTAACGGTTATTATCCAACAACCGTTACAGAAGGTTGATGCATTTTTTTTCCTGACCATGACGGAAATGTTATTACGGTTGTTTCATAATAACCGTTACAGATTTGTGGCGCCTATTTTCCCGCCTAATGCCTCACTATTCTGTAACGGTTATTTCAATAACCGTTACAGAAGTGCCGTTACAGAAGGTCCTTTTTCCCGTAGTGCATCACACAGCCACACGTGTGCTCTGAATACCTAATTAGTCTATAATCAAAGTTTGAGAAAATATGATAACACGTAAGTTGCCACGTACTAACCACTTTTCTATCTTTTCTTCTCCGATATTTTTTGTCAGTCCTCTTAGTAGACTAATTCTTACATGGACTGCTGACATGGCATTTTCCCCTTTGCGAACCGCTGCCTCCAACGACTAACTACCTCGCGCAATTTCTTCCTAGACCCGTTCTTGCTTGTTCAGAGTCATAGGTTAGTATCTTTGTTACAGATATGTTCTTTTCTACAACATGTGTACGTATATTTTATCCTTGCATTATTTCACAATATCAACGTGCGTAAACTCTGACCATTCAAGAGATCGACCATTGTAATTAATTCTTTCCATGCAGATGCAGTCACTCATCTCTTTCCATTCCTAGATTCTAGTCTCAAGCGGGTGCACAAATTACACATCCTCTCTCTTCCCCCCCGCTATATATATTTCCTACTTACGCGTTTCGTCTCCGACAAAAAAGTGCATTTGCTTCCGTTTAGGCAAGCGCACAAAATACACTAAAATACAAGCAACTAAAGAGAGAAAGGATTAGAGCTCTTGGTGAATATTGGCAAAGATAAACGCACTTTCAGCGAAAGTTCCCGTTTGAAATTCTACTAGAGGTCTTTTGTGACATTTAATTTTAAAATAATTCAGAGACCTTAATTCCCATCTTATCTTCAAAAAAGCAACTTAAGAGAGGAGAGAAAGGAAAAACTAAAAAAATGGGAAACAGTTGCCTCAAGCCAAGAGAATTGACATGGGTAGATGAAGAGGATTATGAACAAGAGGTTTTGAAAAGCAATGAGGAAAAGAGAAAGTGCAAGGACAAGAACGAATACTCTTCGAGTAGTAGTTTGCTGAAGATCAAGATCACAAAAAAGCAATTAGAGGAGATATTGAAATTATCAAGCAAGAGGCAATTGCCTATGGAGGTTTTGAGCAATTTTATAAATTCAAGAAATACTGTACTTCTTTCTGAACAGACAAGTAGATGGCGACCGAAATTGCAAACTATCGCAGAACAAGATGAATAGGAGTAACTAGTAAGTAGCTGATAATTTAGCTAGTTTCCACAGTAATACATGTATTTATCTTTGTTTGTTCTTCTTACTTGACATTACTCATCTTGATACCTTTTAGAATATGTATATATATTTTTTGGCAAAACGCACATTGTTTGCTAATTCATGTGAATAGGTAGTTGGGGGGAGAGAGTAGCGGGAGGGGGGTTTGCTTCCCCCAATATTTTTGTTTGTAATACATGCTAAATTGGGGTAATGTATATTATAACATTTAGTTCTTTAGTAAAAAGATAGCTGAAGTACAATTAATCCAATTAAGTTTATTATTTATTCGGACTAATTTAGTTATTACTTTTTTTCTTCCCTCAGAGCAAAAGAGGAAAAATCACAAATAACACATTACTTAATATGAAAATTTTTATCTTTGTTTATTTTTTAAAAAAATACTTCTTTATTGTATTTGATATAATTCATATTCAGAAAAAAAGTTGCTACTCAAAGTAAAGAAAGAGTAAATCTATTATGCATAGAGATCGACTTCCGTGCATCATTGCCTTATCGGTCGATGATTTTAAAAATTGACAAATTTAATTTAATTAATCTAACATAAATATTGAAAATTTATAGCACACAAAAATTAATATTTTATAAAAAATTTTATTATATTTCTGAATTCTTTAAAACTTTTCATTTTTGGTACAAATTATTAGCTAATAAGAATATTCCAAAAATAGAAAGTATTAAAAAAATTACAAAAAATATAAATTTTTATATTTCAATATATAAATTGGATTGGTTAAACAAGATTTGTCAATTTATAAAACCATCGACCAATTAGGTCATGATGCACGGAAGCATCTATACATCATGATGCATAATAAATTTACTTGTAAAAATTATATTTATTTTTATTATCAGTTTTTAAAATTCTTAAACTTTCGAACTTCGGTCCGCCCATCCACTCCCCTCCCCCTCCCTCCCTCCCTCCCCAACCTTTCCATTCGGAAATCCTAGCTCTGCCCTTGGTAGTTATGGTGTCATTTTAAATTTTACTCTAGCTAAGATACAAGTATATTAATGTGGTTTGGTGTGTTTTGGTTGTTTTCTTTCCTTTTGATGAAAAGGCTTGTGAAATCTACTACCATATATATTGTTATTACGCGACATAAATTAATTCGGGTATTTATTAAGCAATAAGATAATCTGAGGTAGAAAAAAAAAAAGAAATTATGTGGCCCGCTTGACGCTTATATGACAAATGAAAAAAAATATTGGGTTGTATCGTGGCACGTTGAAGGTTGAACATCCCATTTTTTATATCCTATTATGTACGAGCATGATGCGAACTCGCACCTTATCACACATCATGTGTCATATTTAAATTTGTCAATTTTGGAGGCAGTGGTGTTCACCATAGCTGCAGAGAATTTTTATGATTCTTTTTATTATTCGATATTTTCCTGTGTTTCTGATTTTAATAATTTTCTTCAAGAACTTCCATATTTTGTTATTTTACGATTTAAAATTGACGATCATTAATTGGAATAATCGAGGGGAGGCACATGCCACTCCTTAATTGGACGAAATTAAGTACCCAAGCGCAAAATACTGCTTGTCATTCATCCTATAGCTAGACTACTAATTTCATATTCCAAACCTCAGTTTTAAAAGACTTCTTCAAAGTTCAAAGTCCAATGCATGCCTCTAGAGTTGAATTGCGGATTTTGGTCCTCATCTGATTGCATACCCCCAGCTGAGTAGATTAGATAGCGTTTGGATCTGTTTAGCTGATCGTGTTGGGGTTTTGACTTCTGGGAGGGGTTTTTGTTTTCCGTTTTATTTTTTGAGTTCATAGTTGTTGCTTCTTAAGTTTCTGTTTCATTTTTTTTTTTATGAAACGTTGGTTCTATTATTTTTTTTTTAGATCAATTAGCACTATCCAAGTAATGGTTTGTTATAAATAAGGAACATAAAGTTTACACACATAATAAGTATATTAAATCCAAGGGAGAAAAAACAAGGAAAACGAGAAGAACGTCAGCTTCAACTAAGAGAAACTAAACAAGGGAGAATATATATATATATATATATATATATATATATATATATATATATATATATATATATATATATATATATATGGTTGCCACTTTTCTTCCAGTGATACGTAATAGCCTGAATTCCTTGTAATTAAGCCAGAAATTGTTCAAGAACCCCAGCGTACAAGGATACTAAACCTAACAACTGATATTATAATTCATGGTCACCTATCAAATATGGCGTGCATCCTAGTCTGACCGTCCAAATATCATTTTTCAAGATCTTAGACCGTCTTGGTTTAAACCGTGACTGGGTCAAACTGTTATGGTCACATTAGAAAACTTCTTCAGCTTGCTCATTTAATATATATTACTTAACATTTGGTTTTTTGTGCATGACGTGATTAAAATTGGTGTAATAGTTTAGTAGGCCTTACCAGTAGGGGTGTCAATTTGGTACCGTTTCGAACGTTTCCGTTTTACGAAACGGAACGGAAACGGAATGAATTTCATTTTCGTGTGCTGGAACGGAACGGAAAACGAAACAGCCTGTTCCGCTTCCTTCTTTAACGTTTGACACCCATACTTACCAGGTCAAGCTCAAGCCTGCTAAATTAGATATCCTCCACATGCTTCAATCGTACTGTATGAATACTGATGATTTTTTAAGAAAACTGCATGTTTCATTTGAAATATTTTCTTTTAAAAGTTGTTCTATTGTTTAGCTTTTCTTTTGAAGCATCATTCCGGTACTTCTTTTCTATACCATTTTTTACCTTTATTTTTTGTCATCCATCAAATTTTTTTGCTTGGTCATATTTGATACGGTTTTGACCGAACTAAGCGTTGGCACACGCCTAGTTAACCTTAATCGAATTATAAATTGTAATTGCGGCGGTAGAGCTCCAGGTGTATGCTCCTGGTTCAATCTTAGGATAAATCAGGGACACATTTGTCATTTGTCAAGGATTCGGCCTCCTAATTGAATATAAAGAACTCGAAAACAAAGCAAAAACTAGGCCTCCTAATTCATTCGAGCCCAGTCAGAAAGATTCATTTATATTGAATACAAACTTGTCGCGGAACCTAATGATCAGAGTTTTTCCCACTGATTTTTTACACTAAATGATTCCAAAGTCGGCAGCCTAGCTACAAAAGTCTTTCGTTTCTTGTTTCTCAATAAGATAATAATTAGAAAAAGGTTTAAATGAAAACTTTAAAAATCAGGCACAATTAGGAAGGCGTTCTTAGCATGAAGACTTGTTCCGGTACTTACATTATAGTCGTTCAAGAATGGTACTTACATAAATGTATAGTTAATCGAGAATCTCAGAACAATAATAAGATTCCACAACCCCGACCACCCCCTCCCCCACCCCCAACCCAAAATCGAGAAACAGATCTATCAAAAAATAGGAAAACAAAAGGAGAATAAACAACTACAGGCAATGGGTAAATGAAGACGGTTGATTTTCTTTTCTTTATCTTTTTGCAAAAACCTAGAGAAAATCACTAACTTTAGATTGAAAACCCAGTCAAGGGACTTACTAAGTTTATATACTTATATATTAAAAGGGTTAACTAAAATATTCTAAAAAATGTCATAATTTCTTCAGTTTGTTAAGTTAGTCATTTCGGTTATTCTCTGTTCTTGCTGTAGAACCCCTGCTCACTATATTTTTGCACATCCTGTAAGGAAAACAAAATAGGCATTAGAGTTTTTAGTATAGATCCTCAGAAATAGGTAAATTAGAAAAAAAAAATTAGAGTCGAATAAGGTTACAAGTCTAATTCTTGTCTCTTTTTGCTGATTTCATGAGACCACAAAACAGGGTCCACATTGCGAGGTAAGGGTTCCTGTTGCTGAGACCTATCTCTTAGCCACTGCTCTGCTTTGGCACATTCATTCAAGACCTTGGGAAAAGAAAAGTTTTGATTAAATATATAAATTTACATAGGCTAAAAAGCAAAGTATTCATCTGTACCCTTGCAAATCCTCCATAGTTTTACATGACAGAATGTCTACAAAAATGACATATTAATGGTAAAAGATCCTAAAAAGTTTCAACCTTCTATTCTCTAAACTATTTGAAAATTTTCAAACTGATCAAAAATAGCATTCAATGGAAGGTTTTGGGATCATGCGGAAAATGAGCAAACTGAAAGGATACACAATTCCAGTTCCAGCATGGTTTCTAGGTTAAAGAAAATACATTTCTTATTTTATTTTTACTTTCTAGATGACTTACAGCATCTTTTTCATAGCTAGTCATAGAATCAACAGCCATTCGGTGGCCAACAATACAATCAAGAAGCTCTCTCGTCGCAGAAGCTCTAGCTTCTTCCTCTTTACACCGAATTTCTATTGGATCCACCAGCTATTTTCATAAAAATTGTACATTTTAAGCAGATCAATCTGACTTGATTAATAACTGAAAGACATGGATTGCATTCAAATGGAGTCAAGGTTTCATATAGCGGTTCTCATGGTTTAATGGTTGGGGGCTGATTTAGCCATTACATTCAATAAACTACGATACCGGCATTTATATCATATCTTTTATTTAATAATCATAACTTCATAATTAAATAATTAATACATCTATAACTTAATAATTATACACAATGTACTTGAATAGTCTGACAATGTACTTAAATTGTTCAGAAGTACATGCAAAACGATAAAACTGACATATTAACATTAAGGCCATGAATTAATACTAGATAGTGTTCAATATCAGCCAATAAATCCACTAAAACCACTAAATTGGACAGTTCAGATGCTAGAACATTTTATCGTCGTATTTAAAACCTTGAATGAAGTAAAAATAAACTAGGGGTAACTCATGGATGCAATAGAAATGTCAACAAAATTTGATATTTATCCTGAGTAACATTGCTTCTTCCCATAAATATGTCAGTGGAATATTGCATTCAAGTCTAGGTTGACGTTTCGGGTCGGGATCATTTTTAGATAAGGTTATCTCGAATTCTGGTCATATCAAGCTTGTATTGTTTTTGGGTTTCAGGTCACTCAAGTTTGGGTTGTTTCAGGTTAAAAAAAGTCTCCGTTTGACTTTTCAAAAATCATCAGATCAGGTAAGACCCAGTCCAGATCAGGTCCAGCCAGATTTATTCCAGACCAGGTCAGGGCTGGTTCTTGGGGTTGGATCTGGTTTGTCACCTCTAGCTATTTGTAGCTTTCTCTTTAGCATGTGATAAATAGAGCCAAATTGGGTAAATTTAAGTCTACTAGAGGTTTTCAGCACAAAATAATGGTATAGTCCAAGATTATTCATGTTAAATCGAGAAGCATTGAATAACTGAGATTTTTTAGGAGCTAATCCAACAAAGTGTGAAACAAATTAAAATAAGTGATTACCACAATTGCAGTATTAACTAAAATCTAAAATTAATGTCAAACCTTTTTTAGTTCCTCAATTTTGCAAGCATAAACCTTTTCAGTCTCATTATCTCCATCTTCATATAGCCAATCTTCAGTTTGTTGCAAACTTGTAGAAATTCCCTCCTTCTCTGATTCACTTGCAAAGCTTCGGTACCTCTCAAACAACTATTGACACGCAAGTTTTGAACCATTAGGATTATTATTCCCAAAACAGAGAGTTCTGGTGCAAGCAGCAGTTTACATTTGCCAAGGTTCATACAAAGAATCCACATGATAGTTAAAAAGAATAACAGAAAGAAGAAACAATTTTCCAATGGACCTATAGATGAGGTATGTTTTTGCATGAATCAGAATTGAATTTGGTATAAAAGAACTAAGGTCGTAAACACTGGAATCAAATCTCACTATAATGGTACTAGTAGAGCTCACCATTTCTTTTGAGAAAATCATCAAAATACGTGCCAACTCAGCTCTTATTTCCCAATTAAAAATTGAGAGATGAGGGGAGCAAAGGCGATAATATTGCGAAAAGGCCATACCCAACAGAACTGCATGCTGAAAGGTAGGGACACAACAACAACTAAGCTTTTTGTCCCAAACAAGTTGGGGTTTTTAAAGGGATGCAACACAGGGACTTCCAGGAGGTCACCCATCCTAGTACTACTCCTGTCCAAGCACGCTGAAAGGTAGGGACCTAGTAAAAAATAAATTCAACCTACCTTGTTGCGAATGTCATATACATAGCCCTCAAGCTGGTTCTTCCGATCTCTAGTTTGCTCCATGAGCAAGTCTTTATACTGCAACTCTCTTTCTTTCTCCTGTGCTTTCTGTAACTCCTCTCTGCTCATTCCCCCATATACAATCTCTTTCACTGACAAGTCCTGCCTTCTCAACCTCCTGCCTTTCTTCCCCTGAAAATTTGGGAAATCACCTCATTATTTATTATTGTCATGTAGCACTGCCACAATGTTAAAACAACAGCCAGCAAAAATCAAAGTGCATGTGCATGAAATTGGTCACACATTGGCACTAATACTTACCAAAAGAACCCTAAAACCACAAATGACCTTCCTGTTGACATAAAACACTTGTGCTTTTGACTAAAATGACCAAGAGATCACAAAAGAATACACACTACTTTATCCTTACCTTCAGAATACGATACAGTCATTGGTGGTACTTGCACAAAAAAAATAAAAAATAAAATAAAAAGAAAAAACACTCATCTTATAAGCTGACAACCAATATGCCAATCAGGTGTCCTTGTTAGTGTTGTTTTCTACTAACTATAATTATTAATAATATAATTTTACAAGAAATATGCAAAACAAAAAACAAAAGGTCCCTTATAATTTATACTCAGTGCAAATGATGGTTATTAGATAACTTCTTTTGTTTAATTGCAAATAATGGATCACCATTTCCCATTTTTTATTGTAAATGTTGACAGGTAAAGTGCTTTATGGATATGAGCTGCAAAGACTAATACTAGGATATCAATATAACATTATGCTTTACAGAAAATTTAAGTGATTAGGCACTTAGAGAAAACTCACTGCAGGTTCAATATTGTCGGGTTGGGACCTGGATTCATCATCAATATCCATATCCTCGACCCTGTAACTTCCATCTCTCATAGGTGAATCAGTTACTTCATCCTCTTCGATCAACTAGAATAAAAATAGCATATTTTGCAATCACATTCTAAAGTAGGTAATAGTATGAAAGAAACAAAATTTTCAACTTTTCCTTTGGAAGATTAAATACATTTTAAAATTAATCAAGCTTGCTGTTATAGAAAAGGCTTCTGCGAATCACGCCCACTAAATTTTGCAATTATTTTATCTAATTTTTGGGGTAATATGGTCATCATTTGACCGTCATTTAAGAACAACAAAAGAACGAAAACAATTACATGCATAAGACATGTTGCCCCTCACAATAACCATAACAAATAAATGCAATAAGCCAAATGAAGTTATAAATAGTAATGCTCACAGTAGCAGATTCAACATAAACAATTCCATGTAGATTCAATCTGACTTTGACTTTGACTCGTGATTTCTCACTGTGTGCCTCAAAGGGACCAATCTACAAAAGTTAGACAATATTCATATATAGTCAGAAAAACGAGCATATATCATTAGCCCCTTAAAACAGTACCGACAGCAAAGTAACAAAAGCATGTAAAGAGATGGATCAGCGAATACAATTTTTTTATTCCTTCCATCAAAGTTTAATACCAAGGATCATTATACCAGGTTTACCCATATGCAAGAAAAAAACATCACATTTGTCTGCTAAAACACTAGCTTTACTGACAGTTTTGTATTTTCTTTTCTCGCTTTGCTCTTTGTAACTACTTGAAGACTCATACAGTACCACACCAATTACTCGTAGAGAAAAAAACACAAGATTGATTCCCAAATTACTAATATCCCACCAATTTAGTAAGCTTTTTTGAGAATACCAAGCACTTCGTAGGACATGGAGGCTATTTCAATTTGCTAAACTTAGGGAATAAATCAAATCTTCCAGAATGAATAATATAACTTAGGGGATACATCAAATCTTTCAAAGTGAATAATTCATATAGTACCTCAAATTTGCTAATATTAGTAGCAGCTCCAGATGGCAGTTCAGCTGGGTCAGTGTAGAATGCCTCCAAGCTGAAAGAATTCCTTTTATGGAAAGTGAGCATTTTGACACTTGGAAATGATTGGCCTCTCTTGAAAATGGCATTAGATGAAGATGTTGAAACAGGGCCTTCTTCTGTGGTGAATCCAATTGAGAAAGGATATGAATCTTGCACCTAAAAATTGTAAACAAAATTAATGCTCCTCACCTGATCAAAGTACTCAAGATAAGTACTAGAATGGTAATTAAACCAGTCTTTCGGTCAAATATGTTTAACCGGACCTTATCTTTAAACTTGACTAGCTACAGCTTTCACATAAACCAACATCATCACAGTAAAGATCAATTTCCCCCTTATGTTCAAAAGGCCATTTATCTGGACTAGAGAATGAGGCTCCATTTCTTTTGGCCATACAGCCATTAACAAAAACTTCCAGTGTTTCAAGTACCAGTTAATTCAATTACCTGTTCTACATACAAACCAAACTAGGAACAAACAAAACTTACCTATAAGTAAAAATTTAAACAATGAGAAACCAACCTCATAATCCCTAACTTTAAAAACTGGGCTCAGCATTGCACAATGCAAAGCACATCCCCTTGCCACACACTCACTAGCATTAATGGTGCGGCTCGGTTCTCGGCGAAAGAACCCAGCCAAAACCCGTGAAATTGCTGGGACCCGGGAACCAGACCCAACAAGCTCAACTGCATGCAGCTTATCCACACCTGGCAACCCAGAACACCCCATTGCCTTTCTACATGGATCAAGCACCCGCTCTATCAACCCACCACACATTTTCTCGAATTCCTCCCGTTTAATCAAGCCCTTGACATCCTTCTCCTCCATCAAGCACTCAATACTCAACGGTGCCTCGGCATTGGCACTGAGGATCTTCTTAACCTTCTCACATGCCATTAGTAACCGAACACTAGCTTTCTTATTACTCCTGACATCAATCCTATACTCAATTTTGAACTTCTCCGCAAAATGATCGAACAACACCTGATCAAAATCCCTTCCTCCCAAAGTCGGGTCGGATGCATGCGAAAGAACCCGCATGGCACCCGACTGGAATTCCAGGATCGAAACCTGAGTGTCACACTCCCCCACATCAACCAACGCCACGTTATTAACCGATCCCAAATCGGATTTATAAATCCCGTATCCCAACCCCGTGGCTGTTAAATCATGCATCAGCCTTAGCGGATTCAAACCCGCGATCTCAGCTGCGTCAAGATACGCGCGTCGCTGGAGATCGGTGAAGTATGAGGGGATCCCGATGACACACGCGTCAACGTGCGTTTGGAGACTCTTTTCGGCGATGGATTTGAGGTGCGCGAGGAGCATGGCGAAGAGCTGGACCGGCGAGAAGGGGGTGTTTTGGTGGCTGGACCCGGTGTAGATGTGGTGTTTGAGGGAGGTGAAGAAAGAGGAAGGAGAGAGAGTGTGGGAAGCGACGGACGCGGCGCCGAGGAGTCGGGAGTTGGAGGACGGAGGGAAGGAGAGAGCGGATGGCGTCTCGCGCGAGGATTCGTCGTTTAAGATAACGTCGACGCCGCGACCCCGAGCCGCAGCGATAACGGAGGTGGCATTTCCGGCGTCAATTCCGACGGCGGAGTTCATTGTGGATGGGAGATGAGATGAGGTGGTGGTGGTAAAGGTTAGGTGGAGAATGGCAATGACGGAATTCGAAAAGAGAGGAGGGGAGAGTGTCTTTGCAATTCGGTTTGTTCACGAGGTCTAATTTTAGATGACGACCGGAAAGTGAATGAAAGCGGACACAGGAAAATTAGAAATATATTTATGTACACCATGATTAGAATGGCATTTTTTATTTTTACTATGAGATTTTATTTTATTTCATTGGAAAGTTTTTTATTAAAATGGATGAATTTGATGTTTAGTTGAACTTCTTATAGTTTTGGACCCAGCGAAATCTCGAAAAATAAATTCTAATGAAATGAAATAAAATAAAATCTTGCATAAAAATCATTTTTATCAAAGCTTTAGTTTTTTAAGATAAGATTTATTTTTTTACTAGTTTGAACTGGATATTTTAAAATTAATTTTTTCCGCAATTTTTTTATCAAGTTAAATTCAATATAATAGAAAGAGAAAATTTGATTTTGAAATGCATTTTGTTGATCGAATTTTCGAAAATTTCATCATTTTGGCTAAAAAAAGATCATAATAGAATTGGAAAGAGATGTCGTTCGGTTGCATTGCCAACGTGAACTGCATTTCTGAATTCTTTTTCTTCATTTTCCTTTTTCCGCTTTTAAACAAAGTGTTAAATAGTTCAGGCTCAGGCTAGTTGTTGTCAACTATTAAGTCTGTATTAATGGTCGGATAATTGAGCGGGCCCGTAAATTAGTTAAGGTGGCTAGAAGGGAGAACTGGTGGGCCGGGTTGTCATAAGTTTATTAGGCCTAGTATTGGACATAAACCAGGCCATATCGACTTCATTTCTTCTGTCAGACTGTCACTCACTAGTCACCATCACATGGTGGGAATCAAATCCTCAGCAGCCTAATATTCGGCGGTAACAAAACAATTTTTTTTAAATTTAAAAATTTGAAAATTCAAATGCTGCATTCAATCTGCTGATCTTGTTTAATTTTACAGGTGATGGATTTTCATATAAATTTTATAAACTTTGAAGTTGATTTGATATTAGATCAAGTGGTCAACAAATTAACGAATCTGTTTAGCTATCACTGATTAATTCTAATACGTACATATTTTGATTACTTAATCAAGTATCAAATCAACTCTAGAATTTATAAAATTTATATAAAAATACATCGCCTATAAAATTGAACAAGATCAACGATTTTAAATTTATAATTTGAATTTTCAAATTTTAAAATTAAAAAAAAAATGTTTGGCTGTTGGTATAGCCGATACAATCGGCTGCTGAGGATTTGATTCCTCAAATGGTGCTATGATGGTCAGCAGTTATGTGGTAACATTTTTGTTTGGTAGTCAAGGCCCTTCTGCAAGCTTTCATTAATAAAAAATTCAAGTTACAATCTTTTATGTGGGGAAACACAAAAGAAAGATAAGCAAAATCAACACAGATACCTTATATATATAAAAAAAAAGTGCAATCAAAGCGATTTCTCGATTCAATAGAAGTCCAAAAAAGTCAATATGGTACCCAATTAAGGATAGAGTAGATATGTCAAAAGCAGGTCTGATTACGCCTCTTATGATTTCTAGCGTAATTTGCTAACAGATGCGGCTCTAAATTGATCTCTCTTGGGAGTTGGGATGAGATCTGAAGAGATTGAGCAGATCCATAGTATCATGATAATCTTGTCATAGCACAGAATCAAGGTTAATGCAACCTAGTAAAATTTGCTTCAGCTGTAGACAGTCTGTAAAACGTGGTGTTGTAATACTTTTGCTTCTGATAAATGGAAGTAGTAGACTAGTAAGCCTTGAGCTTACTTGTTTAAAAAATAAAATCAAAATTATTTATTGTCGGCTCATAACTGGACTAGTTAAGATTTTAATCGATTAAGTCTGGGAATAGAGCTTGGAAGTGTCATCTAGAACCATTTGTCCACAACGCACCAGTCACTACTCACTAATTAATATGTGTCAATATGAACTAGGAAGTTTACTTTTGGTGACCATTATTGTGGCCTTTTAGTCCCATTTTTTCCTGAATGTAATATCAATTGAGATCTTTATTTTGAAAAAAAAAAAACACAAAATAATTTCATATGCACCAATCGCCATGATCCGAAATAGACCCTTCATTAATCAGTTGATCCAATGTTGTAAATCATGCATATTCATCTGTTAAAAATAGTTTATCTTCTAGGCACATAAAATGATAAGTACTTTTAGCGTTTTTTAGGGTCATTTGGCGAAAAGACAATCTACCAAAATTTTATTAAACAAAAGAAAAGACAATCTTACTTTTGTAAACCTTTTCTTTTGTTTAATAAAATATATGTTGGTAGATTGTCTTTTCGCTAATTTTTTAGTTGATTGTCTTTGCACTTAATAACTGATTATCAGAACCATGTCTAAATCCAAATATATCCATGTCTATATCCATACTTGACAAAATATATATATATATATATATATATATATATATATATAGAGAGAGAGAGAGAGAGAGAGAGATTGGCTAAAGTATACTCCAGCATACGGATCAAACCCGTATGCTAGAGTCGTTTCTGAAAATCTAAAGTTCAAACAGTCGATCCAAACCGTTCAAGTTGTTCTCCATGTAAAAATATCCTTCAAGATCAAATTTTACATTTTTTCGAATTTTTTTACTATATATTATGCTATTTTCAAATTGAAGGGCCAGAAATACTCCTTTACAACTCCTTTACAATGTTTTTTTAAAATAGCATAATATATAGTAAAAAAATTCGAAAAAATATAAATTTTAGTTTTCTAGGAGATTTCAATATGGAGACCAATTTGAAAGCTTCGGATCGACTGTATGCATTTTAGATTGTGAGAAACGACTCCAGCATACGGGCTATCTATATGCTGGAGTATACTTTAGCCAATCTATCTATATATATATATTTTGTCAAGTATGGATATAGACATGGATATATTTGGATTTAATATATATTATGTTATTTTAAAAAAACATTGTAAAGGAGTTGTAAAGGAGTATTTCTGGCCCTTCAATTTGAAAATAGCATAATATATAGCAAAAAAATTTGAAAAAATGTAAATTTTGGTCTTGAAGGATATTTTTACATGGAGAACAACTTGAACGGTTTGGATCGACTGTTTGAATTTTAGATTTTCAGAAACGACTCTAGCATACGGGTTTGATCCGTATGCTGGAGTATACTTTAGCCAATCTCTCTATATATATATATATATACACGTTTGACTACTATTTGATCTGTATCCATATCCGAAAAAAGAATATGTGATTCGGTCCGTTTTTTTTATATGATAATACTTAACGATTACTGGATAACTTGGCTATAATATATAACATGTGGATCGAACTAGTAATTAACATGATATGAAGATAATATGAAAATTAATTTTTAATTTTCTTATTTTCTTTTATCGCGAAGGCTACATTAATTTGATGACATGTGATTAACATAAAATTTTGATGTATGATAACATATAATATCAAAATTAATATTAAGTTAATATCTGATTTATTTTTTATTTCTATTAGTTTGTCAAATTATAAATATTTGTATTTTTATTTGTATATGATAATATTAATTCAATTCATATTGATATCAGCTTAAGATCCAAACATACTGCAGTATCGTATCCAAATATATTCATATTTGTATCTAGAAAAAAAATGTGAACATACATATAGTTTTACCATTATCCAATCCGTTTTCATCTATAGCACTGTTTATTGACTATCATATATAGTTGGAGATGAACTGAAGTATCGAGAGTCTGAGGACATCAATATTCAAAATATGGACACATTAAATTTTTATTTTTATTAGTTTGTCAATTTATAAATATCTTGAGATTGAGGACATCCCTCAAGTCATTTGAAATTGAAAGATTTGTAACTAATATGCTGTTGTCTTCTGTCCAAGGCCGAATACTACAAGATTTTTTTTTAAGATAAATTAGAGGTCTAAGTCACCCAACTTATTTTTAAATTGGGTGATTTAGATTTATGCCACTGCAAATATTTAAAATTAGAGATATGCCATCACTAAACAACAAATTATTTTTTTGCCACTATAAAATAATAGACATTAGTTTTTTGCCATGGTATATTTTTATGACAATTTTACCCTTTTAAATATGCCACTATAAAACTAAAAAATTAGTAATATGCCATCACAAAAGATATAATTTATTTTATGCCATTGCTAAATAACAAAATTATTTTATGCCATTGGTGTATAAAAATCATGGCATAAATCTAATTAGTCATCTAACAATGGCATATTTCTACTTTTCAAATAAAAAGGATTAAGTTTTCAATATTTATTCGCAAAACTTTTTGTGCCGATTTTTTTTCACGCAGGTAATTATGAAAAATTAAATTATAATGCTCTTTGTAGACTTGATTATACTCCTCGATGGCAACAAAATTAATTGTGAAATACATAAAAACAAACTATAATACTCTTCCACAAATGTTATATGAGTAGCATTTTAATGAAAATGAAAAGAAAACCGTGCCAATAATAAAATAATCTTGAGATCAATTATTCCCAGACATACAATGAAATTAATAATTCCTAAGTATTTTTTTCAAACAATTTAAATACTAATTTTTCAAATATCATAAAATCATTCATGTAAGCATATCATGCTTCATTCTCTTCCTTATCTGTGAAATGTTGTGTCTTTCAACTGATCTTGGAGGTCTTGATGTACTAGGAGTTTTCCTACAGTAATAAAAATTATTTAATGAGAAGTTCATTCTATGAAATAGACACGTCAAAAATATGTAAATATAATAACCTTCTTTTTCTTGCTAGAAGGTGCTTGATCACCATTTACGGTGAATCTATACCAGCAATGATTCTGCACGTACATATAGGAGATCTAATAGAAAAACATAAAGGCTCGTCATAAGGAGTTAGAATTTATATAACCTTTTCATGGAGAAGGTGGAGGTCGAAGGTGGAGGTCGGTTGACAGTGACGGCAACGAGCAGGTGAAGTCTGGCATGCGTGGCGAGCAGGAATGCCGGACCAGAGTGGCGGTCGGGTCTACTTCCTCGCACAGTACTGAAGGTTTCGCGTGTTAATTTTTCTTGAGCGCCGTCTATGGTTTTTCTTATTAGGGTTTGTTTTTAGTTGGGGGTTAATTTGGTCATTAAAAAAAATAATGGCAAATTTGGTAATGGCATTTTCATAATGTAGTATGTTTATGGAGAAATAGTGGCATAAAACTAATTTTAGCAATTCTATAATGGCATAAATTTAATTAGCAATTTAAGAATGACATTTTCCTAATTGATAAAATTCACAATGGCATGAAACTAATTATCCCTTTTAAATTTAATGTCGATGAAAGACTCCCCAGCCGGGTTTCAAACCTGCGACCTTTCACTCAAGAAATCAAGGTGCATTGCTCTTTGCCACTAGACCAAGAACTAGTTCTCTATTTTTAAATTAAATACTACAAGATTTTTACCTAAACCTTTAAATCAATTAAACAGTAGGACTTAATTTTGTCCACGTTCACTATTTCATGTATGAAAATGATTGAGAATTTCTATAAATCAAATTGATAAAAATTTCAGGACTGACTTCACAGTTTGCAGCTCTAAGCATTATTAACAACTTTGTTATTAAAATTTTCCCAAATAAATCAACAGTTGATATTTTTAAATTCAACGGCTAATATTGTTTATTGAGGACTTATACGGACGCACCTCTTCGTCCTAAATGGAGAAGAGATCGAGTATAAAGTAGAAAGTACAAAGGGTTGTGAGTTGTGAGTTGTGACACTTAGCAAAGATGGTCAGGCAAAGTCCGACAGGCGGTGAGGAGGCAGAGTCCGTGCATGTGTCTACTTCCATTTGCAGGTACATCCATGGAGGGTTCATTTTTTATTTTTTATTTTTCCATCAGAACCGTCCACTTTTCCATTTTTTAGGCTTTATTTTATAAGCACAATTTGTTCATTATTAAACATAATGACAACATTTGTAATAGCATTTTTAGAAGTTAGTATATTTTGGAAAAAAAAAATAGTGGCATAAAACCATTTTTAATAATTCTATAATGACATAAATATAATTCGCAATTAAAATGTGGCATTTTTCAAATTGACAATAATTATATTTATAGTGGCATATAAGTAATTTTCCAAAAATAAATACAAAAGGAAAAGGCTGGTAATCACGGTGAGGTCCAAGTTAATGATGTAATTAGTGTTGTAATTACACCTTATCTGTTGGATATCAACTAAAGGAGAGCACTAAAGGAGTGTGATGTTGACAAAAAAAAAAAAAAAAAAAAGGAATGTCAGGTTGCGTTTGATGCCGAATCTTTCAAATCCAACGGTTCTGGCTTCTGGGTGCCATGGCGATAAGAACATAATCAAATCTCACAGATCCAAATGGGTCCTGATAACCTGATTCCTGAGATTAGTCACATTTAATTGGTTCCTGATGATTTCTTATTGCTGGAATAGCATTCTCCCTGACTTGACAGCTGGACAATGACCGCCATTGGGCAGTGACTGTAAATGTATAGCATCTCTTTAGCCTCTTTAACAACGCATTATTAAATTATCTAGTCCACAAACTGTTTGTTTAGCTTTTAATAATTGAGATATATTTTAAGTAAAGTATGTTTCAAGACATTGACAAATAACTTCTGCAACAGGATTATGTTTGTGACTTGTAACATATTTGCTTTCAGCAATTAAAAAAGGAAACATATCGAGAACCACAAAAAGATATAGGTTATCGAAATAAAAAAAATAAAATTATAGATATATTTGGAAGTTGGAAGATGTAGAAATGTAGTATTTAATTTATTGTAATTTAAAAAAAAATGCATGATCAAATATTAAGAACCGGTAAAGCTAAATTATTAGTTTGGAAGAGTTTTGCGAATCTTCAAAATTGATAAAAACATGATCACATTTAAAAAATACTTTGTAATTTGGAATAGATTGTGCAACAAATTCATTGCAATATGAAATTCACGTTACTAATAGTGAAGTACTGATAAAGCTAAGTTATTAATTTTTTGAAATTGCTAACTAATTGTTTTCTAATTTTGCACAAAAATAATTTATAATCCATCTAAATTGTAGAGAAGAAATTTCTAATTTCAATTTCTAAAGTTTGTTCGTTGTCTGATTATTATCACAGTACACATTGAAAGTGTTATCAATATATCGTTTTATTTGGGAAATATACAACTTGATATCATAATTTGCACCATCTATGATCAAACCCCCAAATGCGCACATCAATATTGACTAATCTTTGTTCTACAAGTCGTTCTATTTTAAATTAGAAATATGGATCCCACTAGCCTTCAGAGCTGAGATTTACACCAGCAATTCCATGTTCAAATATATATATATATTTTTTGATAAATGTTCAAATCTTTACAGACAAATTCTTGTCTGTAAAAACCAATGTTTTAAAGATATTTATAAGGACTTCGCTCTTGTCATTTGTCATTAAATTTTAACATCTCTTTTGAAATTTTGAAGTTTAAGTAATTCACAAATTCTCTACTAAGAAAGCATAAAATATATAAAAGACAAAAAGTGGAACTAATAAAAATGATAGAAGAAATAACAGCACATCATAGTACTTTTTCTGAAAGGATTTGTACATACTAAAAAAGTGATACAACTATTTTCTATTATTGTATGCAATATAGTTTGCTTTTTTTTTTATGTATTTTCAACTTGCATATAGTATTTATTAAGAATAATAAATATATATCCGGTTTTCAATAGGTATAGATTTTATCATTAATTAAAGCACTTTCGGGGAAAAAAAAGGAAAATATAAATGAACTTAGGTGGTGTTGATAAAAAATCGCAAAAATAATTTCTCTTTTCTTAAAAGTTAAAATTATAAAAAAAATAAAGTAGAAAACAGATTGTTCCTTTAATTGTTGCACAAATAAAAAAAAATTACAAGACGAATGTCAAAAAATAAAATTTGAAAGCAGGCCGTACATGTAAATATTAAATACTGAGGTTCAATTGCAAAAAAGAAATTCGAATATTGGAAACTTGAATGATACAGAAAAGAAGAAAATGATATCCACTTTCAGTTGAGTGCCTTTCTTTGTCTCCATTCTTATTTTTAGTGACGTTATTATCAACGTGCTTACCTGATCAGCTAAATAAATGACCCTCCATTCTCCAAGAAAGCGTGAACCTTTTTTCTTTTTTTTTTAAGCAATACCCTGGGTCTAGAAAGTGTGACCTTTTCCCTCTGGATGGGAGCGCAGAGACAGATACTGGAAAAAAAAAAAAAAAAAAACTCGTGGCTCGTGGCTGACTCGTTCGAAAAAAATTTAATTCGATTCGATATTGACTCGATATATTTGGACTGGTTCAAAATTAATTCGAAATTGACTCGAAATATAATTTTATTAACTAATTTATATATATTAGTACATAATTTGATTTATAATATATTTATTTATTGCATATAAATACAATTTTTATTTAAAATATTAGTTTATAAATAAAAAATATTAAAATTGATAAATATTAATTAATTTGTATATTACTTGCTTGAAAATATATATCAAAAGTACTATAATTTAGCTTGACGAGCTTGATAAGAAATTCGAGACAAACACGATTCGATTCGACAAAACTCGAATTAATTTCAAATTAAGCTTGGACTAAGGTTAGCTCGCTTGAGCTCGACTCGTTGCCAGTCCTAGATGCTGCTATGTTTGACGGTGCTTCCGAACAATGAGTTTGCGAACAGTAGCTGTTAGCATCAATCAAACAACTGGCGAACTGTAGGAACAACGAACAAAAGACCTAGGGGCCGTTTGGATGGGTTGGGAATTGGGGGAATAGCCAATTCTAGGCATAAATTTATTGGGAAGTGTGTAACTTTGTGAAGAGTTTGGATTGTTTATAATAAATTTGGCATAAGAAATTCCGGGAATTTGCAATTCCCACCTATTCCAACCTCATCCAAACGCCCCCCTAGTTCCTAATTCCACCTTTTTGTGAGAACAACGAATACCACTTGGAAGCGAACAACAGTTGGTGCTTGTTCGTCACGTGATCCAAACAGATGGATTCATTTTGTCCATTTTTTATTGCAAATATAAAGTCAGATAAGAATTTTGTTAGTAAGTTGTTTAAAAGATAAGAGAGAAACATAACACCAAATCGAAGATTTAAAATTAAAATTTATCTCATTTAATAAATTGAAATAAACATCTGCATTTAAATGAGAATCCGCCTTAGTCTAGCGTCTGAGGCAATGTTTTTCTTGAAAACGTCGGTCATGGTTTTGAAATTTTTAATTTGCAAAAATGCAACGCTTCAGTTAAAAAAAAAAGTGAAGCTAAAAATAATAACTATTCATTTAATTAAACTAAAAGTTAGAAATAGTCTTTCTATTGATATATTATCTATCACTATTTTCAAAAGGAAATTGATTACTACCATATGCAGTTTTTGTTATTTTTGTCATCGCTAAACACAAAGTAAACATATTAAATAGAAAAAGTGAACATATATAATGATCAAAGTGAACACATACAAACAAACAAGTTCAATGAATATAAGTTGAATATGCATGTAAAATTCTGACAAATGATGATAACATTTATTTGCTTGTAAGTGTTCACTTAGATCGTTTATATATTTATCTTGTTTGTTGTACATGTTCACTTTATATTTAGTAGGGATGACAAAACTGCATATGGCAGTTATCATTCATGTTTTCAAAATATTAGAAACACTATTACCAAAATATTATGTTATTTATCAATTTCATTAAATATTTTTTATATTTCAAATAAAAAATAATAGTATTGATATATGTACCAGACGGACACAAACGTATGCTATGATAATTAGGTAAACTTTAATCTAGAAAAATTCTTTAGAGAAAATTAATTTTAAATTTCGTACACTAATTACAGATGGATTCATCATATAACTCACATCTTAGAGGTGTGTTTGAAAGTGAAGTGAACAAGGATGTATTGCTTGTTCGCGAACAAAAATTGTGAACAAGAATTAAAATAAAATAACATGTTCGTAACCTAGAAAGTGTTGTGTGTCGATGATGTGTTGGGAAATTTTTTTTACAAATATATAATAGTAAATTATTTTAATCTTATAATAACATTTGGATGACGCTAAAGTAAATTGTATGAAGTAACTTTCATTTGAGTTAGAAGGTTGAGAACATAGTACTTATTTATATACGAGTAAAAATAATAACGTTACACAAAATTGAGAGAATCAAATTTATTCGAATTCACATAGCATCCAATGAGAAGATTAATGGCCAGGGAGAACAAACTTTTAAAATTGCTTTTTTCTAGCTAAAATATCACTAAAAATACTTAAAAAGTGTATATATATGAACACACAGAAAGATGTTATGGCGCATCGCAATGTATTAAGGCTTTACATTGCGATCATTATCCGTCAATCGTTTTATAAATTGACAAATCTAATTAAACTAATCCAATCTACATATCGAAATCTCATTACAAACCAAATTTTATATTTTTCAAAATTTCTTTACTATTTTTTTTGAATTTTCTAAAACTTTCCTTTTTTTACCAACTAATAATAAGGAAATTCCAAAAATTGCAGTTAAAAAAAATGTAAAAAATGATAAAAAAAAGTTTCAAAATATATAAAATTTGATTTGCTATGAAATTTCAATAAATAAATTAGATTGATTTAATTAAATTTGTCATTTTATAAAACTATCCACATATATGACCGCACTTTCCACATATTTTGTGGAGGCAAAATTAAGAGAACACCATCCACATATTTAAAAAGATTTCTCCTGAAAGAAAAAGACCAATAGATTCCCCGGGTTTAATTCCAAAAGGTACAAAATAAATTTTAGTTATCCAAGTAAATTTGTGCAAAATAGCCCTCCAAAAGACAACATATTTGTTTTTTTCTTCATTTCATCACCACAGAACAATCGTCAGCTCCAACACTGTTCTTTATTTCCCTCTCCTTCCGATTCTGTCCTCCTCTGTATAAATACAACCAAAATTCATAGCGAGAGCAAGAGAAATGCAATAACCCAACAAACTCAAATGGGTCGCCCTCCTTTGCTCTTCCTTCTTCTAATCATTCTCTCTTTAGCTCCTATTACCAAACCCCAAACTACAAACACACAAAATGTTACTAATATTAACATAGGAGCTCTCTACACATTCAACTCCGTCATTGGTCGGGCTGCCAGGCGGGCGATTGACATGGCACTAGAAGATGTGAACTCAGATCATACCATACTTCCTGGCACGAAGCTCAATCTCATCTCTCAGGATACCAATTGTAGTGGGTTTCTTGCTACAGTTGAAGGTAATTTACCGTTAATAATTATTTTTCAGTGTGACAGGACATTGTTTACTCTAATATTAAAAAGTTGTTGTCTCAAAGTAGTATATTGGAGAAAAGGGACGTATAATTTTATCCTAAGTGGTTGTACTCTTTGCTAGCTGCATGCTTAAGGAAAATAATATTGTGGGTAAATACATGTGCAACAGGGGGTCTCAAGTTTGCATTATAGATTAGTTCACAATTATTTACATGGCAATATCAGATAGGGGCAGAGGTATATCCAGTTAATGTCCTGATTTTCGGAGGAGCAACTACAAACCATTTCATTTTGTTACTATATAATGGATTTGACCGATAATTCATTCGATAATATCATCTGTATCTGGTTTTTGCTATTAAAAGAGCTCACGTTATAAAGTGGGATAGTTATATTGACAACTCTAACAAGTAACAATCGACACTATGCTTGTTAAAATAAAATAAATAAATAAAATATTGTTACGATGTTCTTATCATATGTCAAATTTAGTGCAATTTAAAACTCCATAATCTATCAAACAGTTTTATCAGATTGGTATGTCGTAAATAATCCTTAAATATCCCAATTTGTTGAGAAGTTTATTTAAAATAATTGCAAACAAATTTGTAAAAAAAAATTATTTCGGTGAATTTTGTTGTAAGTAAGTCAAATTTACAAGATTTGCATGGGTATCTATTCATGTCGATAATAGAATTTAAGCATAAATCCGAGCCATAATGACGCAACACACGTGGGCCACATGCCACAGAAGATCTGACAGAACTGTTTTATATCGTTTAATGAGTTTATATTCTGTGGCTTAAATTTGTATTATATCGTATATTGTATATTTGTATTATATCGTGTATTGTATTTGTATGCCACATGCCACAGCAGGTTTATATTCTGTGGCTTAAATTTGTATTTTCCGGCAAAAAGTGCTGAGGCCGACCAAAAAGTGCTTTGTATTGAGTACTTTTACGACACAGAAGATCCGGGAAAAAGTGCTTTAGATCAACAATGTTTAGATCAACAATACCCAATCTTATGTCTTTTAAATATGGATATAAATTACATATTGTTTTAAGATTTTTTTTGAAATAAAAGATGTTAAACTGAAGTTTATTGCCGCTGATCGTTCCTTGTTCCACTCTAATCAATATATAAATAAAGTACAGTTCGGTAGAAGTGGATTGATTTTGGTGTCATAGAAGTGAGACTTTTAACTTCTGCATTTTTCATTGAGCAGCAGAGTAATTAGCTTTTTCATATATCAATACCCATACTGACCTTGGCCAGCCGGATATATACCAGACAATGTTTTGTAAATTTAGTAGATGCCATTTATTTTCTAAGAATAAACATATAACAACTATAAAATTTAAGTATATATCTAACAGTTTTGTTAGTTTTGTAGTCTTGTAGATACCAAAGATAAACAAACAAAACATACATGGATGCATCATTCATATGTACATATACAGAAGTCCCTTCATTAATGAGTGGAAAAAACAAAAAGAAAATTCTGCTGTCTTTGCATGTTTAATTTACTCCCTCCTCTCTGTAAATCTTCTCTTAAAAACACATGACTCTTAACCTTAACTAGGCGGTAACTGGTAAGTGACTATCTAAACAAGTAGGTTAATGTTCCTCTCTGTTTGTCAAACTCGATCCAACAAACTAGTCTCAAACAAATGTTAGTTCTTGTTCATGAATTTTTTTTTTCAGCATTACAAGTACTTGAGAAGAATGTGGTGGCGATCATAGGCCCACAGTCATCAGGGGGAAGCCACATACTCTCCCAGGTGGCCAATTCATTACAAGTACCACTACTGTCCTTCTCTGCAACCGACCCAACCCTCTCTTCCCTTGAATTCCCCTACTTTCTCCGTGCCACTCAATCTGACCTATTTCAAATGCGTGCAATAGCCGACATTGTAGACTTCTTCCAATGGCGAGAGGTCACGGCAATTTATGTTGATGATGACTATGGTCGCAACGGCATTGCTGCCTTAGGTGATGAGCTGGCTCAAAGAAGGGCAAAGATTTCCTACAAAGTGGGATTTGGGCAGGCTGCAGACCTCACTGAGATCACTGACTTGCTGCTAAGAGTAAATTTATTGGAGTCACGTGTTTATGTTCTACATGTAAACCCAGATTCCGGCCTAACTGTATTTTCTATGGCACAAAAGTTGGGTATGACAGGATCTGGTTATGTTTGGATTGTAACTGATTGGCTTGCTGCTGTTTTGGATTCCAACGGGTATGGTTTAGGGTATGGGTACGAGTCGGTGGATGCTGACCCCAATGTTTTTAATCTGATACAAGGTTCAATTGTGCTGAGACGACATACCCCAGATTCAGATCTCAGGAAGAAATTTGTATCTAGGTGGCGAAACAAAACAGGCAATACTGATTCAGGGTCAGGTCTCAATGCATACAGTCTGTATGCTTATGATTCAGTGTGGTTAATGGCACGTGCAATTGACCAATATTTAAAAACAACTGGTAACAGTGTAAATTTCTCAACTGATCCGAAATTGCGTGATGTGAACGGGAGTACTTTACACTTGGCAATGTTGAAAATTTTTAATGGTGGAAAGGGCTTACTCCAAAACCTGCTGAGCACAAACTTCACAGGTGTTACTGGAGAGGTGCAGTTTGGACCAAGTCGTGACCTGATCCAACCTGCATATGACATTATCAATGTAGTTTCTACTGGGTCAAGATTGATAGGTTACTGGTCAAATTACTCAGGTTTATCTGTTGTTTCACCTGAAGTCCTGTATCAGGAGCCACACAATTTGTCAGGTGAGAGCCGCAGGCTATATGATGTGATGTGGCCTGGTGAGACAACACAGCAACCACGTGGTTGGGTTTTTCCAAACAATGGCCAGCCATTGCGAATTGGAGTGCCTAATAAAGGCAGCTTTAAGCAGTTTGTGTCGAGGGGGTCTTATTCTGAAACCAACAGCAATGCTAGTGGGTATTGTATTGATGTCTTCAATGCAGCAATCAAGTTATTGCCATATCCTGTTCCATGTTCATTTGTACTGATTGGAAATGGTACCGGTAACCCAGTCTATAATGATATCATCAATATGGTTGCTCAAAATGTACTCTTTCTCTCTCTCTCTCTCAGATCAATACATATCGAGTATATATATATATCAATACAGACTTAGTATCGAGCATACAATACAATCATAGTAATACTATTGGTTAAACTCAAAATTCTATAAATTTAGGGGAGAAAGGTGTCATGTTTGGAAAGAATGTTGAAAAGTCCAATTACCAGACCAGAGTCATATTTGATGGCATGTCAATTAAACATGTACCAAGACATTCCTGTGATGGTAATAGCTGAATGAAGTTCTCAACTGCTAACTAAAAGACCAACAAGAATTGAGTGAACTGGTAGCACATTGGTCAGCCTGATACCGAGATACCCAGGCGACTTCTCCGTTTGGTTTTGGTAGTAAAATGTACCTGTACAGTCTGTACTTTATGATCTTGTGATCATGTGGGTATAGCTTGTAATGGATCAACTTGAATACTTAGGTCTGTTAGTTTACTTGCTGATCCTTTTATTTATTTTTTTTACTTATCAGAAATTGGATGCAGCAGTGGGGGACTTTGCAATAATTAAAAACAGAACAAAGATGGTAGATTTCACTCAACCTTATGCTGAAGCAGGCATGGTGATACTTGCACCTCTTAAGCATCATAGCTCAAGTGCCTGGGCCTTTCTGAAACCTTTTTCACTCCCAATGTGGTGTGTGATCGGTGCGTTTTTCATCTTGGTCGGTTTCGTTATTTGGATTCTCGAACACAGAAGAAATGATGAGTTTCGAGGCACGCCTCGAGAACAAATTGCCACTATGTTTTGGTGAGCTTTCACTCACTACCTCTATCTTATTAACCTTCTTCCCAAAGTCTTACACCAGCATTAATTGGGCTTATTGAATTTGAAAACACGTAATGAATTTTCCTTTATTATGAACTTGAAAAGCACATTGTAGTTTCATGAACACTTTTAACTTATATTGATTTGTTTGCCATTGTGCAGGTTTAGTTTCTCCACTATGTTCTTTGCGCACAGTATGTTCTCTTCTTCCATCTCTCACTTAAAAATGCAATTATGCACTCCAAAACATAACTCTAGGAAATAGATGTCGATACACAAGCACAATTGAAAATGATAGGAAAGGACCTTTGTAAGTATTTTTAATACATTATAAAATGAAGTTTTTCATCCAACATTTGCACTGGCACAGAAGAAGCATTTTCAGGTGCATACCTTTTATTTTGGTAAATGGAAAATAGAATATAATTATTTTAATATATTATATTGTTTTGGTTTTGTATTTGCAATTTTAGGACAGAACACAGTATCTGTACTAGGCCGAATCGTGCTGATTGTGTGGTTATGTGTGGTCTTGATTATTACATCCAGCTACACTGCATCTCTCACCTCGATTCTAACTGTCGAGCAACTAACCACTGGCATCACGGGACTTGATAGCCTCATAGCCAGTCATGACCCTATCGGGTAATTTTAAAATAAAAAATCTTGATATTGTTAAACAAGTAGTTTTTGCGCACCTATGCTTATTACTATTATTTGCAGAAAAAAAAGTAAAAAAAAATATATAACTCATAATGTTTTTGGTTTAAGAAGAAACCCTTCAAGCCTAACATTATTGCTATATGCATTAATCTGGCTATTGGAGCACCTTCTAATTAGAGAAATAAGACAAATCCTGATCAGCAATTTGAATCAGGCATTTTGGTAGAATACTTATTATTTGGATTGTTTACAATGAAAAGAAGTAAATCTATTTATATAGAGGAAATAATTCCTATAGTAAGCATTCAGCCATTCATGTTGAAAGATCACAATTTTTGAATTCTTATAAAATCAAAACACAGCTTATCTGTTCATCATTCTCCAATCTATGTCTATTGTTTTGTTAAAAGAAAATGACAGGATCAGCACATACAATTCTAAACGTTGAGGAGCACAAAGGGAGTCGTCTACAGAAGTTATCAATTCATGGTTATCATGGAAGAGGAGTGACGTTTAGACGCCAACTTATCTTTTTTCCAACTATATTTAAATGATGAATCTTCAAAAATATAAGATTCACCAATTCTTTTGACAGGTACCAAGTTGGCAAATTCGTAAAAAATTACCTAATGGAGGAGCTGAGCATCCCTGAGTCAAGGCTTGTGCCACTAAGCACCATGGAAGATTTTGCAGATGCCCTGAAACGTGGGCCCCAGGGTGGTGGCGTCGCTGCAATAGTTGATGAGAGGCCATATATTGATATTTTCCTCTCAACTTATTGCAAAGACTTCCGCATTGTTGGCCAGGATTTCACGCAAGAAGGATGGGGTTTTGTAAGTTGTTTTCCCAGGTTTTTTTGCCAAGTGCACAATATGGTTTACCACACTGAAATTACAATTCATTCCAGTTCAGAAGATATTCTTTTAAGCTCTAACCATAGACAGTTTGAAGACTGAATATTTCAAATTTAGTGGTAATGCATCTTCGGTCAGGTTTCAAGTATCCATATTTTAAAGAGGCAGGTTCAGCATCCGCTTTTTGAACATAAATAGCTCAAACCAAAACTCTAATGTCGAGTTAAAATTGTTAGGTGTGTCACTATTTTTTTTTCCTATGGATGCATAAAGAATTAAACCATTTCAACATTTTTTTTAGTTAATGTTGAGAGTTTGTGAAATCCAATGATATTAAAGTTTTAAAACTTTGTTAAAATGCATTTAGAAAGTGGAGGCATAGAAAGTGCTGATGTTGAACCTAATTTATTTTTTTAGTACAGCTTTCTGGGATCCTTACTTTCATCATTTTGAGATTGAGACTACTGTATAATCTATATTGGTGAATGTATATGCATTCTTAACCATTGTATCATGTGTCCCCCCACCCCCTACAGGCATTTCAAAGAGATTCTCCTCTGTCAGTTGACCTCTCAACTGCTATATTGACATTGTCAGAGACTGGAGAACTCCAACGCATCCATGACCAGTGGCTGAGCACCAAGGGTTGCGGCTCTCAAGATACTGACATCGGGGCAAACCGTCTAAGTCTAAGCAGCTTTTGGGGACTTTTTTTAATATGTGGGGCTGTTTGTTTATTAGCTTTGATTGCGTATTTCGTAAAGTTATGTATCCACTACAGAAAATACTACAAGAAAAATAGTGATACAAGAGAGGATCATGCTGCTCTAGCTAACAATATGTTGCTATGTGGCAAGCAACAGCAGAATCAGCCAAGGCACCTAGCTTCTTTTCCAAGTTTCCAAAACTTGATTGAGTTGTGGAATACCAAGGAAGAAGATCTCAAAAAGAGAGCAACGAGTGGAGAAATGCCGAGCAAATCTAGTGGTAATGGTAGCCAAACCTCACAACATTCTATGGATTAACTAATAAATAATGTAAATCTGCAAGGCCCTTGTTTATATAACTAGATTTTTCAATACCGGCTCCGCCAGAACGGCAGTGGTTGAGAGTTATTTCATGTTGTTTATTAGCTTAATAACTTAGATATGTATTTAGTAGTCTAATTACTGTTAGTTGTTCGGTTAAAAAGTTCCCTTAATTTACTGGAAGAGGAAAGAAAAGTGGATCACATTTGAGCATCCTTGAGAAAAAATGAATTCGGTGTTGAGTAAGATTTTGGAAACAAAATGTGTGAAAAGTAATCAAAGATTAGGTCTGGAGAACATCTAATTTTATTGAAGGGATACTAAAAGCGTAGAAAGTAATCAAAAGTGTAAAATATTATGCGGAGCGTCTAGCTAGCGATCCCCTCTCCTCTCGCTCCCACCCTCCTCCCTCATTTGCTCTGATCTTCCCTTCTAAATCAACGATGCCCTTTCACCTTCCCTTTGATTCTCCCCCTTGTCTTCTCTCAATTTAGCTTTATTCATGCCATCCTTCAACGCGGCCTCATCTTCCTATTTCAAAAGGTATTTGTCCAAATTATTTTTGTATATGTTTACTTTGTTTTACATCATTTGTTCACTTTATCTATTTATTTATTCAACTTATTTTTCAAGTTATTTATTGTATTTGTTCAACTTATTATATATATATATATAGAGAGAGAGAGAGAGAGAGAGAGAGAGATTGGCTAAAGTATACTCCAGCAGCATACAGATGCATATAGTCGATCCGAAACTTTCAAATTGTTCTCCATATTGAAATCTCCTAGGAAACTAAAATTTATATTTTTTTTCAAAATTTTTAACTATATATTATGCTATTTTAAAAAAACACTGATAAAAAAATTTTCAATGAAATAAAATCACATTTTTTAAAATGGAATTTTGATCAGGCCCTTAAATTAAATCACATTTTAAAAGATATTATTTATTTAATCGAAGCTTAATACTATTATTGTAATATTAGACTTTAAAAGTTCGAAGTTAATGCCTGACTTTCAAAGTTAAACATTAGCCCAACCCCTATATATTAAATAGATATTTGCAAAAACTATGAAAATTATTAAAAATAATTTTGTAATTAAAAATATTCAATAAATATTTTTAAAATAATTAATTATTTATTGATAGACGGAGAATGAAGATAGTCTCTGCTCTATTTTTTCTATTTTTTATATTTTCTACAATTCTTTAACATTAAATAAATTAAATATATTGAATCACATTTTTTTTTCCAAATTTTTAATATTTTTATATTTTTGTAAATATTTTTTTATCATTCAAATAAAATTAATTTTTTAAAAAATTTTTACATTCTTTATTAATTTTTAATTTATACCTACTTTTAAACTATTTTTTAAATTTTAATAATTTATATTGCTAAAAATAAAAAATATAATTATTATTCAATTCGATTAAGAGAATATTACGAACCTTGATTAAAAAAAAATAAAAGCGACGTGCTTGGAACAAAAAATAAAAAAGAAAAAAGAAAGAAAAGGAAAAGGCTGCTAGTCACGGTAAGGTCCAAATTTAACGATGGAATTAGTGGCATAATAGACCTCAATCGTTGGATGTCAATTAAGTAGAGCACTAAAAGAGTGTGATGTTGACAATAGGAGCATGTATCGTTTGATGAGCGAATCTTCCAGATCCAACGGTTCCTGTTGTCTGCCAAATGCCAATGGACAAAAAAAAATGTCGAAATATCATAGATCCAATTGGACTCTGTTAAGTGATAAGTGCTAACTTGATTCCTGAAATTAGTCACATTACCTATTAGGCTATTTTATTTATGTCTGCCTCGACGAATTCTCCGGGCCAATTGGTTGCACCCACGTAGCACGTTTGGGGCCAATTATTTCCCTGATTTTTATTTCTATAGCTGGAAGTCTGGAACAGCATTCTCTCTGACTTGACAGCTGGACAATGACCGCCATTGGGCAGTGACTGTAAAATGTATGGCATCTATTAGGCCTCTTTAACAATGCATTATTAAATTCTCTAATCCACAATTTGCTTGTTTAGCTTTTAAATAATTGAGATATTTTATAAAGTATTTTGTAAGACATTGACAAATAGATTCTCCAACAGGATTATGTTAGTGACTTGTAACATATTCGCCTTCAGCACAAAAAAATAAAAGGAAAAAAAGGAAAAAATATTAAGAACCATAAAAATATATATTTGGACGATGTAGATTTTAGTAATTTTAAAATTGCATGATCGATATTTTAATACTGCCAAAGCTAAATTATCAGTTTAAATGGTTCTTAACTATTGTGCAAAACAAATATATTGGAAATTTTGTGATCAAGGGCAGATTTTTAAAACAAAATATGATACAAGTAGTGTTTTCAATACCCTACCAGTTACTGGAAAATTTCGGTAATACCGGATACCGGAACAGTGACCAAAATCGGCAGAAGTATCAGGTATTGTGAGAGAAAATATCGAAATTTTTTTAAAATATCGAATTTCGATCACCAGGCCCGTTAGAGGTACTGCCATACTGGTATAGTATTAAAAACACTACTTACAAGTCATTGACAAATAAGCATTAAAATTAAATTTTGTTTGTTGACTTGTAACTTATTCGCCTCAAAATATATATTAAAGAATAACCATACTATATGACTTTTAACTTATAATCTGATTTATTGGTTCACTCTCCAGTGATCATTTGGCCACTGACTCAGACCAGAATTATTAGCTCGGTAATTACTGAATATTCCCTTTTGTCTGTCTGACCAATAGTAAGGGAAAGGTTATTTCCGATTGGGCATAAGAATTTGAGTGTTATTGAAAATAATCTGATCTAAACCGTTATGCTTAAATTGAGGCATATTTGCAGCATGACGGTGATCGGCCCATTTCGGTTGATACCAACAGTACCAATCCATCTCAAGTCTGCACTGTGACTGTTTGCATTGTTCAGTTTGTTCATTTAAATATTTCTTCTACATTATATTATGATTTGAATTTACGGGTGTAATTCCTGAACTCGGATTCGTATAAAAATTCGCATAATTATAACTAAAATCCACACTGAGACATTTTCTCATATGTGCATTTTTTTGGCATGTTAATTCTTCGGCGGTTGGGGGTTCTAGGAGCGGCGTGGACGAGTCATCCCAGTGCTATAGCTACTATGGAGTGTTCCTTTTTAAAGCTTGAGATGTATGTCCCTAGTCTTCGGTGTCATGTGGCCATTCTGTTAAATATAAAATCTCCAGATGTCTATGCGTACTTGTACTTGGATGTCCCGAATAACGGTAGTGCTGGTGGTGGTTGTGTCGTGTCAAATGAGGAGCCAAATTTGAAGCCTGAGGATGAGTATGTGTGTGTGTATAAATAATATTGCCAGGTAGGATTAGGAAAAGGCTTAGCAGAGATGGATAATTGGGTAATTTGCTCATAGAACTAGCGGGAGGGTAGGTTAGATAGTATAATCTGGCAGATCTGTGGAATCACTATTTTATGTACATAGATATATTATTTATGAACTACCCTGTAATATGAACCTTGAATAATGTGAAATATTTTTTCTATGTGCAAAACTGGGACAAAAATCAAGAAAATAGAATAACTCGACTGACATAGATTCTCTCAAAAGAAAAAAAAAAATGGATGCATGAAAGCATTACGGGAGTGATCTCCACTCTCGTGACTGGGAACCGCCATGCCTAGCTTCGGAGTGTGACAATATTATTAATTAGTTGTTAAGTATTAAATATTATTTTATTATTATAATAAATTGAAGGGTATAGTTGGAAATAATAATAAAAAATAATATTTTTTTTAATGGAGGTCTAATACATAACTTAAGGCGCATCCTTAAATATAATAGCTTACGTAGTCTTATGTAATCTCGAGCAATTTATGTTTAGTTTCATGAATAATACATATGGGGCCGTTTGGATGTTGCAGGAATTTGGAAAATTTGCAATTTCTAGACATAAATTTATTAGGAAGTGTGTAACTTTGTGAAGATTTTGGATTGTTTATAATAAATTTGACATATAAATTGTCCGCAATTTGCAATTCCGGCCCCATCCAAATGGGACCATAGTACTGAAGTTATTATGCAACCTTTACTTCAAAACCAAATGACACCAATAGTGTTCGTAAAAATCAATAGTGTTTGTACAAACGAATGTCTTGATGATATTTACAAGGACCTCACTCTTGTCAATATATTTGTACATCTCGTTTGAAATTCAGAATTCTTTTTATAAAATTATTATTCCTGACAACACGAGCAACCGCGCAAAAGAGTGCATATTTTTTTCTTCTAAAATAGGTAGATTAATAAAACTAATATTGTCATTAGTCGTCACTCAAATCCTCTAGTAAGAAGACATGAAATATATACAACTCAACGTAAACTAGAATGAACTTTTATATATGCAATACATTTTTTTTTTTAGAAAAAAAAACTATTTAACTTTTTTCCGAAAGCATTTGTGCTTGCTAAAAATGATATAAGTATTTTTTTTATTATTGTATACAATACATTTTGAATTTTTAGATATTTTCAGATTACAATATTACATATAGTCTGTTATAAAAATAAAAATAAATATCTGTCTCTTCAATAAGTATAAATAATTTATTTATCAATATACACTTTTTACAAAAACAAATAATCAAACTGTGTTTCATTGTGTTGATAAAATCAGCAAATAGCTAGTTTCTCTTTTCTTAAAAGATAATAATTATAAATAAAATGAAGTACAAAGTCAGACCGGTCACTGGTACTTTTGGTTATTGCACAATTAAAAATTCTGAGAGGATGAATGTAAAAAAAAAAAATTGAAAGCAGGCGTACATTTAACAGTAAAAGCGAGGTTCTATTGCGAAAAATTTGAACATTGGAAACTTGCATGATACATAATAAGAGAATAAAATACTGCACGCTTGCAGTTAAGTGCCTTTCTTTGTCTCGTTCTTATTTTAATTGACGTTCCTATCAACGTGCTTACCTGAGCTAAATATTTGAAAATGACCCTCCAAGAAAGTGTGAACTTGAAAACAAAGCTTTTCAACTTTCCCTCTGGATAGGAGCCTAATGAGAGATGCTATAAGGTTTGAAATGATACCAAGCCCCAACTTTTTGTCCTCTTTCTATAGCAAATAAGATCAAATAAGAATTTAGTTGCTACATTAGTTTGTAATATTAATTAAGTTAATTACATATAAAGATTAGCATCTTTTAGTGATGGACAAAAGTTTGTGTCATTTCACTCTCTATTTGCATGTAAGGTTTTTGTGAGAAAAAAAAAGTAAGAGAGAAGAAAAGGAGACATGATTATCTAGATCGACATCCTGGAGGCTACCATCAAGGCAAGACAAGAATATCGACTTAGTAGTGCCCTTTCTGTTTCGAAAAAGCAATAACAACTCCAATCAACAATCAGTTATTAGCAATGACGGGAGGTCACTTTAAAATTTTGGAAATTTTCTTGTTATTCTTAATTAAGATTCTGTTACATATTTAAGTGATAAAATCATAAAAGACAGAAAAATAACACCAAATTGAAGTAAAATTAATAAAATTTAATAGATTGAAATAAAAATCTGGATTTAAACCAGAACCTGCATTTTAGTTTAGTGGCTAAGGTAACACATATCTTGAGTGGGTGGAGTGAGGTTAAATGAAGTCAGGATACTTGACCTTCCATCTTTAATTCAAATATCAAAATCTAACAATTACGGAATATCAAGATCTAACAATTAAATGAACCGCCATTTTAAATATATTAGGGATACTATTACGGAATTAAAAATAAACATGCTAATTATCTATATCATTAAAATATTTTGTGTATACAAATAAACGTTAACAATATTGATATATATATACAGACGAACACATACATACAGACAATTATTGTGTTTTGCAACGCCGAAGAGTTTTGTTTTTTACTTTGCATGAAAATCTCCATTTCTGAAGCTTCAATAGCCAACAAGATGCTCAATATGATTTACACATTGAGATTTTATTAGAGACCAAAATTTAGATTTTAATTAACATAAAAATTATTTATAAAAATATTAAAACGCAAGAAATATTAAAAGCAAGAAGTATTAAAATATATATATATATAGTGTTTTTCCGACTCGATTGTGATATTCATATTACATTAAATCTCTTGAGTTGATATTTTGAACTGCTCTTTCTAATGGCTCCGTTTGGATACGTTGAGAATAAGGTAGGAAGAAGGAAGAATGGAACAAATTTATTGGGAAGTATGTAACTTTTGTGAAGAGTTTGGATGATTAGAAATAAATTTATTGGTAAAAAGTGGTTATTCCTTATTCCTTATTCCGGAAAGAAGCCATCCAAACGGAGCCAATGAAATTCATATTACATTAAAAGACATATTTATCGATAATTAGGAAAGCATTCATCTAATTAATATTTTGAGCGAACTAATTCTAAATGTTGCCCTCTAATTATGATCAAATTCACTGTATGACTCGCATCACAAATTATCTTTTATCTTGTAAAAAATTTATTTAGTATTTCCGAAAAGATTATCCAATACAAGTATGCAATATCACCATGATTTGAAACAAAAATTAAAGAAAAATAAATAATTAAAATTTTAATAAAAATGGTAGAGTTAATAATAACGTGTTTACTTAACTGATAACCTTTTTCTATATCGTCTTTTTTTTTTTTCTCACGCGCGAGATCCATAAAATCACTTAAAATACCAACAAATTCGGCCGCTAAACATACTTCCAAGGCCCGCAGTACCAAGGGCTGTCCAATGGGGGAAAGAAAATTTAGCTCTATAACAATACTTTGGAGGAATAGAAAATGGAAATTGATTACTACCATCTCTATTTCTACCATCGCTACCATCGCTCGAAGCGCTCCCCTCTCCTAACCCAGTGAAGCGAAGGCTCCTCTCTCCCCAGCGAAGTGAGCCCTCTCCTCACCCTGCGAAGCGCTCCTCTCTCCTCATCCGGGTACGCTCCTCTCCCTTCGCACTCTTCAGTCTCTTCCTTCTGTGCATCTCTCTCCCTTCCCCCTCCCTTCGCACTCTTCAGTCTCTTCCTTATGTTCAATTTGTTGGTGTATATGTTCACTTTGTTCATTCATATGTTCAATTTGTTATTCTATATGTTCAATTTGTTTTGTTGCTTGTCAGATTTATGTGTTTATTTTATATCTCACTTTGTTAGTTTATATGTTCACTTTGTTCATTCATCTGTTCAATTTGTTATTTCTATGTGTTCAATTTGTTTTGTTGTGCGTCAGATTTCTGTGTTTATTTTATGTCTCACTTTGTTGGTGTATATGTTCACTTTGTTCATTCATATGTTCAATTTGTTATTCTATATGTTCAATTTGTTTTCTTGCTTGTCAGATTTATGTGTTTATTTTATATCTCACTTTGTTAGTGTATATGTTCACTTTGTTCATTCATCTGTTCAATTTGTTATTTCTATGTGTTCAATTTGTTCTGCTGTTCGTCAGATTTCTGTGTTTATTTTATGTCTCACTTTGTTGGTGTATATGTTCACTTTGTTCATTCATATGTTCAATTTGTTATTCTATATGTTCAATTTGTTTTCTTGCTTGTCAGATTTATGTGTATATGTTCACTTTGTTCATTTATATGTTCAATTTGTTATTCTATATGTTCAATTTGTTACTTCTATGTGTTCAATTTGTTTTGCTCTGCGTCAGAGTTCTGTGTTTATTTTATGTCTCACTTTGTTGGTGTATATGTTCACTTTGTTCATTCATATGTTCAATTTGTTATTCTATATGTTCAATTTGTTTTCTTGCTTGTCAGAGGAAAGACATAGAAGAGAAGAAAAGACACGGAGGTAGAAGGAGAGTGAAGAGGGACGGAGGGGAGTGTGGCAGAGAAGGGAAGAGAAGAGGTGGAGAAGATGAACGCGCTAGGGAAGGAGGGGAGCGCGCGGGAGGGGAGGAGAGCGCATCTGAAGAGGAAGGGAGCGCGCGGGAGGGAAATTGAGGTTAGCGGATTGCATAAATCGCGATGGTGATTATAATTTCTGATAGAAAATTTATTAGAAATATCACATACGATTCATTGTCTTATTTACAATTCACAGAATCTCACGGCTTGCCATCATCGTCAAGTTTACCTGGTGATTTACATCTGACAAATTATGCTTAAATATATGTTTTCAACCATTTTATAATAATGACTACAGATGTAAAATTTGTCAAAATTTATGAGGAAATTAAAATTTTGGAGTTATGATCGGGTCAAATATATTTAACGCTTGTACCCGTCAAACGCGGTTAGATCTTAATTGTCGAGTGTAAATGATTGATCTAAGTTGCTCATTATGCTTTTCACATTAAAATATGGTAGGAGACCAAATTTTATATTTTTCGATCGAATATTTTATTATTTGTAAAAAAATTAATAAATTCATATGATTAAAAGACTATGAATAGTCAGATAACAGTGATTTTCTAAAAATCTTAAAGAATTGTGGCTCCGTTTGGATACCGTGTGGGAAGAAGGGAAGAAGGAAAGAAGAGAAGAAATTTATTATAAACAATCCAAACTCTTCACAAAGTTACACACTTCCCAATACTTCTTCTCACTTCTTCCCTTCTTCTCACACCTCATCCAAACGGAGCCTGTAAAATTTTCAATCGAGATCACAATGGGCAGTTCTAATTGGTCATTTCCAACTTGAAAATGATGATCTAAACTGCTTGACGAGCACATCCGTCAAACTCGTTTGACTCTAACATTAGTCTTAAATTTTGTTCGGTCATTTAAACATAGTTATACTTAAAAATTCAATACGAACTATATATGAATATAACGAAATCATTTTCTAAAATTGCATATGAACTGCCAATTATTTTCAGATTATAATAAATTTGATCTATGTCTTATCAGAATCATATAAAACATTTATAATTTGAGTTAAATAATTTTTGTGAAATTCATGTTGATCGTTCAAAGTTTATTGTAAAAACATTACGTCATATTTTATCGAATAATAAGATGTCAATAATAAATCATGTCATTATTATCTTTTTTTTAACATGCACCCAGATCGAAGTAGATTTTTTGTTTTAAAGGAATCGGCACCATCTTTTTTTTTATATATTAATACTATAACTGCTGATGTGGGGTGGATAAAAAACACTCGGAGACAAAATTAAGAAAATGCCATCCACATATTTAAACTGTGCTCTTGGAAGAGAAAAAGTCCAATAACTTCCCCGGGTTTAATTCAAAAATGTACAGACTAGATTTTATAACCACAAGTAAATCTGTGCAAAAGGACCCTTCAAAAATAACATATTCTTTTCTTCCTCATTTCATTGTCACAGAACAATCGCCAGCTCCAACACTGTTCCTTACTTCCCTCGTTCCGATTCTCTGTCCCCTCTGTATAAATACAACCAAAATTCATGGCGAGAGCAAGAGAAATCAATAACCCAACAAATTCAAATGGGTCGCTCTCCATTGCTCTTCCTTCTTCTAATCATTCTCTCTTTAGCTACTATTACCAAATCCCAAACTACAAACATACAAAATGTCACTAGTATTAACGTAGGAGCTCTCTACACATTCAACTCCGTTATTGGTCGGGCTGCCAGGCGGGCGATTGACATGGCACTAGAAGATGTGAATTCGGATCATACAATACTCCCTGGCACGAAGCTCAATCTTATCTCTCAGGATACCAATTGTAGTGGGTTTCTTGCTACAGTTGAAGGTAATTTACCATAAATTTTCAGTGTGATAGCCTGATAGGGCATTGTTGACTCTAATATTAAAAAATTGTGGTCTCAAAGTAGTTTATTGGATAAAAGAAATGTATAATTTTATCCTAAGTGGGTGTACTCTTTGCTAGCTGCTTAAGGAAAATAATATTTTGGGTAAGTACATGCGCAACAAGGGCTCTCAAGTTTGCACTCTACATTACTTAATAGTTATTTACATGAACTAGGTAGCCGCTATCTAGTATCAGTATGTCAAAAAACACTTCTTTACATGGCAATATCAGATTGGGGCAGAGGTATATGCAGCTAATGTCCTGATTTTCTGAGGGGTAAAAACAGACAATATCTTTTGGTTAGCATATAAGGGAATTGACCCGAGTAGATTGGATTATATCTTCTGTATCTGCTTTTTGTTACAAAAAGAGCTCATGTTAAGTGGGATAGTTATACTGACAACCACAACAATCGACACTATGCTTGTCAAAATAAAAAAAGAAAAAAAAAAAAAAAACTTACAACGTTCTTATCATATATTAAGTTTAGTTGCAATTTGAAAACTAATCATAATCTATCAAACATATTTATCAGGGATTGGTATGTAGTAAATAATCCTTAAATATGCCAATTTGTTGAGCAGTTTATTTAAAATAATTGCAAACAATTCTGTAAAAAATTTTATATTTATTTAGGTGAATTTTGATGTGAATATATGCTTTCCGTTCTTAAGTCACCCTATTATTATTTGCAAAGGTGATTTACATGATTCACATGGGTATCTATTTGTATAGATAGTAGAATTTGTAGATCAAGAACCCAATCTTATGGCTTTGAAATATGTATAGATTACATATCAATTTGAGATTGTTTTCTTAAATAAAAGATGTTAAACTGATGTTTATTGTTGTTGATCTATCTCAGTTCCACACTTCCACTCTAACCTATATAAATAAAGTACTGTCCAGTAGAAGTGAATTGATTTTGGTATCGTAGAAAAGCGACTTTTAACTTTTGCATTTCATGGAGCAGGAGAATGATGAGCTTTTTCATATATCAGTACCAATACTGACCTTGGCCAGCTGCTACCGGGCAATGTTTTGTAAATTTAGTAGATGCCACTTATATTCTAAGAATAAACATATACAACTTTAAAATTTAAGTATCTAATAGTTTGTTACTTTTTAAGATACCAAAGATAAACAAAAATCAACAAACACATACATGGATGCATCATTCATGTGTACATACACAGAAGTTCTTCATTTAATGAGTGGGGAAAAAAATTCTGCTGACTGTGCATGTTTTATTCTCTTCCCCTCTGAAAATCTTCTCTTAAAAACGCACAACTCTTTCTTGCAAGCTTTCTGTTTATTGTGGTCATTGTGTCAAAATACTTTTCTTCCCTTGTTCTCAATTTTTGGTTCATCAAGGGCAAGGGAAAACCTACACCTAATGTAGCTTCTCTTGATTTATATTTAATGAGAAGGCTCAAAGGTCCCTCGCCCACATTTAGCGGCCATGGAGGCTTGAACCCATGACCAATTATTGAAGGCCACCTTAGTAATCTATCACTTACTAGATGATTTGCTTTAATGTAGCTTTTTATGTATTCAAATGTCATGCCTTTACTTGGTGCTTTGGTATCAACCTGCAAATTCTTGTTATAGTTGCTTGATTTTTTATGATTCGAGCCTAGGGTAGCTATATAATATCATCTTGTTCTCAGAATTAAATGAGCAATCTGTTAGACTCAAAACTTTGACTAGGTGGTAACTGGTAAATGATTATATAAACAAGTTAATGTTTCTCTGTGTGTGTTGAATCTGATCTAACAAATTAGTCTTAAACAAATGCTTGTTCTGTTCATGATGTTTACCAGCATTACAAGTACTTGAGAAGAATGTGGTGGCGATCATAGGCCCACAGTCATCAGGGGGAAGCCACATACTCTCCCAGGTGGCAAATTCATTACAAGTACCACTACTCTCCTTCTCAGCAACTGACCCAACCCTCTCTGCCCTAGAATTTCCCTACTTCCTTCGTGCCACTCAATCTGACCTATTTCAAATGCGGGCAATAGCCGACATTGTAGACTTCTTCCAATGGCGAGAGGTCACAGCAATTTATGTTGATGATGACTATGGTCGCAACGGCATTGCTGCCTTGGGGGATGAGCTGGCTCAAAGAAGGGCAAAGATTTCCTACAAAGCAGGTTTTGGGCAGGCTGCAGACCTCACTGAGATCACTAACTTGCTGCTAAGGGTAAATTTATTGGAGTCACGTGTTTATGTTCTACATGTAAACCCAGATTCTGGTCTAACTATATTTTCTGTGGCACAAAAGTTGGGTATGACAGGATCTGGTTATGTTTGGATTGTAACGGATTGGCTTGCTGCTGTTTTGGATTCTAACGGGTATGGTTTAGGGTATGGTTACGAGTCGGTGGATGCTGACCCCAATGTTTTTAATCTGATACAAGGTTCAATTGTGCTGAGATGGCACACCCCAGATTCAGATCTCAGGAAGAAATTTGTGTCTAGGTGGCGAAACAAAACAGGCAATTCTGATTCTGGGTCAGGTCTTAATGCATACAGTCTGTATGCTTATGATTCAGTGTGGTTAATGGCACGTGCAATTGACCAATATTTAAAAACAAATGGTAACAGTGTAAATTTCTCAACTGATCCGAAATTGCATGATGTGAACGGGAGTACTTTACATTTGGCAATGTTGAAAATTTTTAATGGTGGCAAGGGCTTACTCCAAAACCTGCTGAGCACAAACTTCACGGGTGTTACTGGACAGGTGCAGTTTGGACCAAGTCGTGACCTGATCCAACCCGCTTATGACATCATCAATGCACTTTCTACTGGGTCACGATTGATAGGGTACTGGTCAAATTACTCAGGTCTATCTGTTGATTCACCTGAAATCCTCTATCAGAAGCCACAAAATTTGTCAGCTGTGAGCCGCAAGCTATATGATGTGGTGTGGCCTGGTGGGATAACACAGGAACCACGTGGTTGGGTTTTCCCAGATAATGGCCAGCCATTGCGAATTGGAGTGCCTAATAAAGGCAGCTTTAAGCAGTTTGTGTCAAGGGGATCTAATCCTGGATCCAACAGCAATGCTAGTGGGTATTGTATTGATGTCTTCAATGCGGCAATCAAGTTATTGCAATACCCGGTGCCATGTTCATTTGTACTGATTGGAAATGGTACTGGCAACCCAGTATATAATGATATCATCAATATGGTTGCTCAAAATGTACTTTCTCTCTCTCTCTCTCTCTCAATACATATCAAGTTTATATATCAATACAAGTTAGTATCCAAGCGTACAATCATATAATGCTACTGGTTAACCTAAAAAGTCTATAACCATTAGTTGATAAATCCTTGTTGACTTTTTTGAAAAGCACACAGAAGTCCAAATACCAGATCATGAGTCATATTGATGGTGTGCCAATTAAACTTGTACCAATACATTCCTTTGATGGTAACACCTGAATGAAGGCCTCAAATATGGCTAACTAAAAGACCAACAAGAACTGAATGAACTGGTTGCACATTAGTCAGCTTGATACTGAGATATCCAGGTGACTAGTCTGTTTGGTTTTCGTAGTAAATTATGCCTGTACTATATGATCTTGGTCTTGTAGGTATAGCTTGTAATGGATCACCTTGAGTTTCTGTTAGTTTACTTATTGATCCTTTTATTTCTTTAACTTATTAGAAATTGGACGCAGCAGTGGGGGACTTTGCAATAGTGAAAAACAGAACAAAGATAGTAGATTTCACTCAACCTTATGCTGAAGCAGGCATGGTGATCCTTGCACCTGTTAAGCATCACAGCTCAAGTGCCTGGGCCTTTCTAAAACCTTTTACACTCCAAATGTGGTGTGTGATCGGTGCATTTTTCATCTTGGTTGGTATCGTCATTTGGATTCTCGAGCACAGGAGAAATGATGAGTTTCGAGGCACTCCTCGACAACAAATTGCCACTATGTTTTGGTGAGCTTTCACTCACTACCTTTATCTTAAGCCTACGGGCAGTTTAAATCTCAAAAAAAAAAAAAAAAAAAAACCTTTATCTTTATTAACCTTCTTCCCAAAGTCTTACACCAACATTGGACTAATTAAATTTGAAAACACATAATAAATTTTCCTTTCTTATGAACTTGAAAAGAACATTATAGTTTTCATGAACACTTAAGCATTCATACTTCTTCTTTTTTTTGTCCTATCTGTTTTAACTTATATTAATTTGTTTGCCATTCTTCAGGTTTAGTTTCTCTACTATGTTCTTCGCACACAGTATGTTCTTTTCTTTGATCTCTGACATAAAATGTCAATATGCACTCCAAAACACAACTCTAGGAAACCGATGTCAAGATACAACCAGAAAAATACAAATTGAAAATGATAGAAAAAGATATAACAGAGAGGATTTATGTGAGGTACTTAAATACATTATAAGATGAAGTTTTTCTTCCAACATTTGTACTGGCACAGAAGAAGTATTTTCAAGTATGCATCTTTTATTTTGGTACCTGCAAATAGAATATAATTATTTTAATTATTATATTGTTTTGGTCTGTTTGCAATTTTAGGACAGAACACAGTATCTGTACTCGGCCGATTAGTGCTGATTGTGTGGTTATTTGTGGTCCTGATTATTACATCCAGCTACACTGCATCTCTCACCTCGATTCTAACTGTCCAGCAACTCACCACTGGCATCACGGGCCTTGATAGCCTTATAGCCAGTCGTGACCCCATCGGGTAATTGTAAAATCAAAACTAGATATTTTTAACCAAGTAGTTTTTGCACACCAGTACTTATTTATTACTATTATGTACAAAAGATGCATATATAACTTGTTATGTTTAAAAAGAAAACCTTCAAAGCTAACGTTATTGCTATAAGCCCTAATCTGGCTATTCATTTGAAGCACTTTCTAGTTAGAGAAATGAAACATATCCTGATCAGCAATTTAAATCAGCCATTTTGGAAGAATACTTATAATTTGGATTATTTACTATGAAAAGAAGTAAATTTATTGTAAACTTAGAGAGGAAGATTAGGGGGAAAAACTTGAAATTATGGCCTCCTAACAAGAGGCTCGTTTTTATATTAATCAGAGAGGTTCTTTTACATATAAGATCTTGAACTTAAATAAATAGCATAAATATATAACTCAACATTTATTTTCAGTTATATAAAGGAAACAATTCCTAGTAAGCATTGTTGTTATCTATTCACAATTCTCCAATTTATGTCTATTGTTTTATTAAAAAGTAATGACATGATCAGCATCATACAACTCACGTTGAGGGCCCCAAAGAGAATTTTGTCTACAAAATTTATCATGGTTATCATGGAAGAGGAACAATATTTAGACGCCAACTCTATCCTTTTTCCAACCATTTTTACATGATGTATCTTTAAAAATATAAGATTCACCAATTCTTTTCACAGGTATCAAATTGGTAAATTCGTAAAAAATTACCTCATGGAGGAGCTGAGCATACCTGAGTCAAGGCTTGTGCCACTAAGCACCATGGAAGAGTATGCTGATGCCCTGAAACGTGGGCCCCAGGGGGGTGGTGTTGCTGCAATAGTTGATGAGAGGCCATATATTGAAATTTTCCTCTCAACTTATTGCAACGACTTCCGCACTGTTGGCCAGGAGTTCACGCGAGAAGGGTGGGGTTTTGTAAGTCGTTTTCCCAGTTTTTGCAAAGTATTAAGCCCATATTTAAGGTATTAAGCCATTTCAACATTTTTTTTTTATTGACATCATAAGTTTGTGAAATCAAATGATTTGGATAGTTTTATACATCAGTATAAGTTATTGATTTAAACCAAAAAATAGTTGAGATGCCAGAGGTTTTTATGTACCTGTAGTGAACGTAGTATAGATCATATATAGGAGTTTAGCTACGGTGAGTCGCGACCAAAACTCCTAGATCTAGATCAAAATGACCGATCCAAACCGTCCAATATGATCTCCCTATTGAAATCTCCGTGCAAACCAAATTTTTTATTTTTCCGAAATTTTTAAGTATATTTTTCGGATTTTTAAAAACTGATGTTTTTGAATGGTTCAGAACCAATTAGATTAACGATTTTCTAAAATTTCAAAAAAATACTTAAAAATTTCGAAAAAATGAAAAATTTGGTCTACATGGAGATTTCAATAGAGAGATCATATTGGACGGTTTGGATCGGTCATTTTGATCTAGATCTAGGAGTTTTGGTCCCGACTCACCGGAGAGTCCATGAGTCGCGACTCACCATAGCTAAACTCCATATATAGTGGGTATTTTTTGTTGATCCAGTTACAAAAACTTTGTTAAAATGCATTTAGAAAGAGGAGGCATGGATAATGTATGTATTAGTACCTAATTTTAAATTTATGTACAGCTTGCTGGGATCCTTTCATCATTTTGAGACTACTGTATAATCTATATTAGTGAACGTATATGCATTCATAATCAATGTATCATGCCTTTCTTTTCTAATTCTTTTTTTTTTCCTTTTAACAGGCATTTCAAAGGGATTCTCCTCTGGCAGTGGACCTCTCAACTGCTATATTGACATTGTCAGAGACTGGAGAACTGCAGCGCATCCATGACCAGTGGCTGAGCACCAAGGCGTGCGACTCTGAAGAAACTGACATCGGGGCAAGCCGTCTAAGTCTAAGCAGCTTTTGGGGACTTTTTTTAATAAGTGGGGCTGTTTGTGTATTAGCATTGATTATATATTTCGTAAAGTTATGTATCCAGTACAAAAAACACTACAAGAAAGGTAGCGATACAAGAGAGGATCAAGCTGCACCACCTAACAATATGTCGCCACGTGGCCAGGAGCCAAAGCACCTTGCTTCTCTTTCAAGTTTCAAAGACTTGATTGATTTGTGGAATACCAAGGAAGAAGATCTCAAAAAGAAGAAACGAACGAGTGGAGAAATGTCGAGAAAATCTACTGGTAATGATAGCCAAACCTCACAACATTCTATGGATTAACTAATAATGTAAATATGCATGGCCCTTGTTTATATAATTTAGTTTGGCAGCCCTTTAGAAAAAATAAAAATCGGCACTGCGTGAGATTTTGGATACAAAAACTGTAAAAAGTAATCAAACCCGCGGCCTGCAGTTAAAAGTGTGTTACTCTTTGTCATTAGACCAGAAGCCAGTTCTCAAACCATATGTAAGATTTTGATCTTTGATACTATATTATCGGGCTGTGGTAGGAAAAATTTTAAAGGAAAATATCCTGTTTCAATCAAACTAAAATCTGAAAGTGAAGATGTTTAGCATCTAGGAATTCTCTAATATGATTTTATATTATTCGCCTGTAATTTTCTTGGGGTGCGTTTGGATAGGTGTGGGAAGAAGGAAAGAAGGGAAGAAGTGGAAAGAAGTATTGGGAAGTGTGTAACTTTGTGAAGAGTTTGGATTGTTTATAATTTTTTTTCTTCCCATCTTCCTTCTTCCTCTTCTTCTTCTCTCATCCAAACGCACCCTTGGATGCAAATATAATTCGTCTCGCAACGCTAAATTGCAACTAGTACATATGTATGTTTCGTCATGACGTGATGTATCTTAGATTGTTACCAACACTATCTCATTATTTTTCAGTACCAAATGATCAATATTTAAATTAAGGGTGAGCAGAACATGAAAGTTTGTTCATATTTTAAATAATTAATATTTTTGTGATGTTTTTGAGTCATATACTCGTATTTAAAAAGTAAAATGCAACAGAATCATCATGACCGTAGGATAGATCGAATATTTAATTAATCCCTAAAAAAATCTGCAAATTTTCGTTGATTTGCAATTGTTACTAAATTAATCAACAGTTACAAAAACCATTGAGTAGTTCTGTATAATATTTTGTTTAAATAGTGATACTCCAAAATTTTAAAATTTATATTTTTAATTAATATATATTATTCTAAATTTTTTTAGCCCTAAAATGCAAGTTTACTTAGGAGCTCACGAAGAAAATTAATAAAAATCTTGTTAGGGGCACATGTAATTGTGCTAGTTGAGACTAATCACATTTAGAACTTTAATATTCACAGGACATGCTTTCAGACCAACTGCTACTCTCAATCTCTTCAAATTATTGGTGTTGCATTCTATCTTTAATGCTTTTATTTGGTGATGTTTAAGTAAAATGAAGTGGAACCTCCCTGTCCAGAGATTTCCTTTCTATCCAGAGTTCCAGACCTAGTCAGTGTTTTTGTTTTGTTCTGATCGGAACATACATAAAGAAATTAAGGGCCGAATTTGGTGAAAATGTGTCAGTCGAATTTTTTTCGTCGACCTGTTTGGAAATGTAACAGCCCATTACAATTGAATCCATTCAAATTCCAACATTCTATATTAATTGGCCCAGTATTTATTCAGTGTGCATTATGCAATGAGCAAATTATGTAATTTGGTCTTGGATATTTGAAAAATTAATATTGAATATCAAACTAGTTACTTAATTGTTATCAAAATTCCATGCAACCATAAGATAATAGGCATGCGTGCAATAAGATAATTGATAAATGTGTCTTAGCATGTATGTATTTTAATTATGATGTGTGAAAAAATTATGAAAAGAACTTCGCTTATGAGCTCATGAAGGTATGCGCATTGTCAAAAGATTCATGTGGGAAAAGAAAATCAGAAATGTGGCATTTATATCCCTCTGTAGAAGATAACACTTTCTTTGATTATTCTAGTAGGTATCCGACTACCAAGGGATGTTGAATATGCCTGGTGATAAAAGAAATAGCTTCTTAAATCTAAGCTATTTGGACCCCCCAAGTATTTTCAAAATCCAACGTTCCACTTCTAAAAAAAAAAGTTCTTCTGTATGTAATAGTTGTAGAAAAATGAAAGTGATGACCACAACTATATTAAGAAGTGAATGAAGTCGACTCAACCTACCATATGCATTGAATTTTTATATATGTTTATCTTTCTTCCCGGAGTTTTTTTTTAATTAAAAAATTCTTAAAACAGTTTAATGAATGGGCTATATTGATAGACATAATCATTAATTAACGTGTTTATAAATAATAACACGATTGTCAGGATCCGTAAATCATATAAAATAACAAAAATCTTGAGTATAAAACATACAAATTGAAGAGCAGAAATCGTTAATCGTTAGGCGGAAGCGTAAGTACTGATCTTCAACGGTTTTCCTTAGACATTATGATGGGCTTCTTTATAGGCGTTTTCTCTACTCATTTCTCTTTTTCTTTTATATTTATGTGGCAGAAAATAAGAACCACATAATAGAGAATGAGTATTAATAATATATTTCTAAGGCAACCCATTGGGATCAATACATTGAATGTGGACATCAGAATTTTCCATCAAAATAATGATGCACCCTTTAGTAATTTAACTTAAATGAACTTGGTTCATAATTAACAATATAGACCACATAAAAATTTCAACATTCTCCCACTTGGTCTATATTGAATTATCATAATGAAACACAAATTCAAAGTTGGCCAACATAAACTTAAACCTTGTTTAGTTAGAAATACCAAACTAAACTAATACAATCAAAATAACTATTAATGTTATTTGACCCCCATTAATTATAGCATTGGTATTCTTTCCAACAAATGATTAATATAATTCATTCGATCCACTTAAGTAAATTTGCTTAAATTAAACATAATGCGCAACATAAGAAATAAGCAAATTTCAAAAATCAAAGTCAAAGTCATAATTTGAAGCTTCACATCATAACTTAATACATAATTCAATACAACAAGATCATGATTAGCAACCAGACCCATGCCGGCAAAAATGGGTGGTAATACTTTAGTGAGAGAATTAGTTAACATAACTCTCAAATTAATATGTTGTATTATTATAGTCATATCTTTGACTTTGTAATTAACAACAAGATATTTAATGTTGATCCATTAGACACTTGCTTGATTTGTTGTTCTTAAAAGATAAAATAGCAGTCGCGTTAATTCAAAAATAAGATAAGTGTGTTAGAAAGTGTGTAATTTTCATTTATTTTGCTAATTACAAGTTAATTAAGCCAAGAACATCACACACAAAAGATCTAGTACACAAGCTATTCAAACACACGAGAAAAAGGGTTGGAAGTATACCTCTCTTGGTATCGCAACCAAGAGGCTCGTTCCAACGGATTGGTGTCGGTGGCGTGCTCTCCAAGAACCTCCACGCCGTGCGCCTCGAGTCCACTAAGGAATTAACCACCTTCTCTAATCAATTATGCTAGTAATTGAGAGAAGTGTGCCTAATTCCAAAGCTTTCCCTCTTCAAGTTAATTCTCCAATTAATTTAGTGGAAAAACTTGCTCAACACATGAGCTAAGAGGTGGATAAGAGAAGAGAGAAAGAGAGGAAAAATTCTGAAAATTTTCCTTCCTCTTTGGGAATTTCGGCCAAGGGAGAGAGAGGAGAGAGAGGTGTGTGGAGGCTAGGGTTTGCTCCCAAAGAACACCCCTTTATATAGACCTCATACCCTAGCTCTCATCCAACTTTTGATGGACAAAAATGCCCCTCCCTAGCCGCACCTACCAACCCTCAAATTGGGTTGGGCCTCAAGTCTAGTTGAGCCCAATTCTCTTCTATTTAATTTCACCTTCCATTGGACATTAAATTAACTAATTAATTTAAAGGCCCAATTGCTCAAATAATTTAAATGTGTTGATTATAATTAATTATTAACTATTTAATAATTAATATGGAATTAGTCAATGCATTAAATTATTTCTATATGATCTATTTGACTTAATTAATCATAACGGTCCATAACGGTATACGATTAATTAATCAACTTATCATATTTTGCAAAACCAATTGTTGCAAATAAACAATTAATGCATGTGTGGTTAAACACCTTATTATGTGTGACCCTTTGAGGATTTATACTATGTTGGACATGGAATTAAATCGCTATTTAATTCCAATAATCATAAGCGGTATCTAGCAACACGTTATGATTCCCAATTCACATAAATAGTGTACTGCTACAATATTTCAATCCTGCATGAGAGAATAATTAGTTTCTCTATTTTGATTCTTATGTCACACGATATCATCGTATAATCCAAGATAGGAACGTGTCATTCTTGCAGATTATACGTTTCTTGATCTAGAGATAATTGTATCAGTTGCTAGCAAACAATCTATCTCCATCAAGGGGCCCAAACAGATATCGTCACTCACTAAGTGAATTAATGAGGGACATACGGTTTTCTTGATAATTAGCTTTTCCCCGCACAATTCAAGAATACTTAAATCAAGTCCGTATAGCAGCCTTTATCAGGAATCAGCGGTAGACATGATTTATAGCATCTATCCTCATGTGGAAAAGATAATCATCTCAAACTTAGAACCAAAATCATAACGAAATAAATAATGACACGTAACACAATCCATATATTTATTTCGTGGGGTCCAGTCCTGTACTATGTTCTATAACATATACATATGCAATTAAGTTGGTTACTCTTAACCTATGATTTATAGAACTTAATCATCACTTAATCTGCATACTAATCTTATTGATAACTAATGTTCTCTGTTAATTATCAAGATTATGGACTTTTAGATTTATCGTTGTCATTTACTACTAAATGAATAACAGTGATCTATAATTCAGATCCTCAACCTGAATGAACTGTCAACGATTAAATCAAAGAACAAATGATCCGAAATCATCAATAACATAAACTATAGAAGTGGCCTAAATAAGATTGGCTCCTAGGACATATCTCTAACAATCTCCCACTTGGCCTAGAGTCAATCAATGGTGACTTCTAGCAAGTGCATAGTACTCAATGTAATATCCAAAATATACATGTCTCATACTAAAGCCTAGTAATAAAAGATACAACTCAAAGCCACTCAGGCATACGCCTAATCCCCATGGATGCAACATGCAACTCATGTGCGGCTCGAGATAAAGGCTTTGTCAGAGGGTCCGCTGTGTTCGCGGCACCGTCCACCTTCTTGACCTTGACCCACCCATCATTGATCAACTGACGGATAAGATGGAATCGTCGTAGAATGTGCCTAGTCTTTTGGTGAGACCTAGGCTCCTTGGACTGAGCTATGGCTCCCGTGTTGTCGCAGTAGATATCCACTGGACCTGAGATGCTTGGAACCACCTCTAGCTCGGTCAAGAACTCCTTGATCCATACACCTTCTTTCGCTGCTTCACCAGCCGCTAAGTATTCTGCTTCGGTGACGGAATCGGCCGTAGTATCTTGCTTGGAACTCTTCCAACTTACGGCACCACCATTGAGCAGAAATACGAAGCCGGACTGTGATTTTGAGTCATCTCGATCGGTTTGGAAACTAGCATCGGTGTAACCACTTACAACGAGCTCTTGGTCTCCACCATATACGAGAATGCTATCCTTTGTTCTCTTGAGATATTTGAGGATATTCTTGACCGCAGTCCAATGTGCCATGCCGGGATTGGCTTGGAATCGACTAGTCACGCTAATCGGATGTGCCACATCAGGACGAGTGCATAGCATGGCATACATAATCGATCCGACCACAGATGGATACTGGAATTTCTTCATGTAATCCCGATCTGTATCATTGGTCGGACTTTGAGACTTGCTCAAGAAAATGCCATGTGACATAGGCAAGAATCCCTTTTTGGAATTTGCCATGTTGTGTTTGTTCAACACTTTGTCAATATATGCATCTTGGCTCAAACCTAACATCCTTCTCGATCTACCTCTATAGATCTTGATTCCTAGGATATAGGCGGCTTCGCCCAAATCTTTCATTGAGAACACCTTCTTCAATGAATCCTTAACTGCATTCAACTCGGGGATATCATTCCCGATCAAGAGGATATCATCAACATATAGAACAAGAAACACAACCACGCTCCCACTGATCCTCTTGTAAACACAAGGTTCCTTTTCGCTTTGAACGAAGTTCAATTTCTTGACTTCTTCATCAAAGCGTTTGTTCCAACTCCTTGATGCTTGCTTCAATCCATAAATGGACCTTTGAAGTTTGCATACCTTGTTAGCATTCTTTGGATCCACAAAACACTCGGGTTGTGTCATATACACATCCTCTTCCAAATTTCCATTTAGGAAGGCGGTTTTGACATCCATTTGCCATATTTCATAATCATAAAATGCGGCAATTGCTAACATGATCTGAATTGACTTGAACATAACGACGGGCGAGAAGGTTTCTTCATAGTCAATACCATGAACTTGTTTGTAACCTTTCGCTACGAGTCGTGCTTTGTAAATGGTCAAGTTGCCATCCATGTCGACCTTTCTTTTAAAGATCCATTTGTTCTCAACGGGTTTTACTCCGTTGGGAAGATCAACCAAGGTCCATACCTTGTTGTCATACATGGATTGCATTTCGGATTCCATGGCCTTAAGCCATTCCTTGGAGTCTGGTTTTCTTTTCATGTCATCAATGGTCAAAGGCTCATCGTTCTCCATGACGAGAACGTCGTGCAAACCTAAATATCTTATAGGTGGACGACTTGGCCTTGCCGATCTTCGTAGGGTAGATTCTTGAGGTTCTTGAACTTGCTCCACAACGGTTTGTGGGCTTTGTTCTTGAACTTCAAGTATAGGTGCGTCCTCAACACTATCGACACGCGATATGTTTGAGTATTCATTTGAGGGAGCTTGTTCTTGAACCTCTTCTTCCACAACAACTTGAGGAATAGGTTCGACTACAATCTCGTTCGGTGCAACCTCATTTGGCACTATATTTGGAACAACCACATTACCTACTTGAGGTATGTTTTGTTGTTGTGGTTCTTGAATTTCTTCAATAACCACGTTGCTCCCACTACTTCTTCTTGAGATAAACTCCTTTTCCAAGAATTCCGCATGTCGTGCAACAACTATCTTGTTCTCGACACGGTTATAGAAGTAGTAACCCTTCGTTTCCTTAGGGTATCCTACGAAATGACATTTGTCCGATTTGGGTCCAAGCTTATCGCTCACTAGCCTTTTCACATAAGCTTCACAACCCCAAATCTTGAGAAACATCATGCTAGGTTTCGAACCAAACCATAGCTCATAGGGTGTTTTCTCAACGGACTTTGATGGAACACGGTTCAAAGTAAAAGCTGCGGTTTCAATTGCATAACCCCAAAAGGACATAGGCAAATCAGTTTGGCTCATCATCGATCGAACCATGTCTAGCAAAGTTCGATTCCTCCTTTCGGACACACCATTCCATTGTGGTGTTCCTGGTGGAGTGAGTTGTGGAACGATTCCACACTCCTTTAGATAATCGCCAAATTCATGGCTCAAGTACTCACCGCCTCTATCGGATCGTAAGGCCTTGATCTTTCGATCAAGTTGGTTCTCAACTTCACTCTTAAACTCTTTGAACTTGTCAAAGGTTTCAGATTTATGACGCATCAAGTAGATATACCCGTATCTACTATAATCGTCAGTGAACGTGACGAAGTATGAGAAACCTCCACGTGCACAAATGCTCATAGGTCCACATACATCGGTATGTATGAGATCTAACAATCCATTTGCCCTTATCCCTTTGTTGGGGAAAGGCGCTTTGGTCATTTTTCCCATCAAACAAGATTCGCAAGTGTCAATTGGCTCGAAAGCGAATTGATCCAAGAGACCAACGGATTGTAGTCTCTTGATGCGTTTCTCGTTGATATGACCTAAGCGGCAATGCCACATTAAAGTCGCATTCTCATGTGAAACCTTACGTTTCCTTTTGTCATTTTCAACACTCAAAACAAATCCATTCGAATCGAGCACATAAAGACCATTCAATAAATGTGCATCACAAAAATGAACTTCATTACGAAACAAAGTCAAGCACTTGTTCTTTATTACAACATCATAACCATCCAAATCCAAACAAGAAACGGATACAATGTTTCGAGTGATACATGGAACTACAAAAACATCCTTGAGTTCTAACACAAAACCATTAGGCAAAGTTAGTTCCACGCTCCCAACGGCCATAGCGGAGACGCACGTGCTGTTACCGACGCGGAGTTGAACTTCGCCTTTCTCGAGCCGCCTTCTATTCTTTAGGACCTGCACATTTCGACAAATGTGAGCACACGAACCAGTATCAAATACCCAATCTGTGTGAGAAGTAGCGAGAAGGGTTTCGATGACAAATATACCTGAGGTAGAAGGTTGGACAGTTCCCGCCTTCTTGTCAGCTAGGTACCTTGGGCAGTTTCTCTTCCAATGGCCCTTGTTGCTACAGTAGTAGCAAACGGTCTCGGAAATGGCCGGGTTCTTCTTCTTCTTAGAACCCACGGGAGCACCCTTGGCCGAACCTTGGGGCGTCACCGGGCCTTTGCCTTTTCCTTTGCGGCCACGCTTTCTTATCTTCTTGCTCTTTCCACTCACCGCAAGAACATCCTTTGGGCCCTTCTCTTTCTTTAGACTCTCCTCCGTCTCAATGAGCATGTTTTGGATGTCATCCATGCTCTTGTCCATGCCGTTCATCCGGTAGTTCACAACGAAACCGGTGAAGCTTGGAGGGAGAGAATTGAGAATGAAGTCTTGAATCGCCCCCGAGGGGAAGGGCGTGTCAAGCTTCTCAAGCTGCCGAAACAACCCCGCCATCTTCATGACGTGTGGCCCGACATCATGACCTTCGGCCAAGCGAGTGTTGGCGACGGCCTTGATGAGACGGGCCCTTTCGGTGCGGGCCTTAGTTTGGAACATGTTGGATAGGCGAGTGATCATAGCGAACACTCCATAGCCACTATCCATGAACTCCTTTTGGAGTTCCGATTCCATGGTTGCCACCATCACGACGGACATCTCCATGTCCTCGCTTTCATGCTTCGCAAATGCATCCTTTTCCTCTTGGGTAGCGGTTGCCTTTGGAGCCGATGGCATGGGAGTGGTGAGGAGATACTCTCTTTTCTCATACCTAAAGGCAAGCCTTAGGTTGCGATGCCAATCCAAGAAATTGGCACCGTTAAAAGCGAGTTTCTCTCTCTCAAGAAGAGAACGTAGCGTAAAAGATGAGGAAGACATCTACAACAATACATAAGTTTTAAGGTCAATTAGTTTATGCTTTAAAATTTGTTTTAACTAAGTAAAACTTCCACTACATTATATCATGTCCCTAAACGTAGTGAATTTCCAAGACTCCCACAACTTGTTAATGCAACGACGGCGTCGGCAGAACATTGCACCAACAAATGTGAAATAGGTTCTCCAACCAATCATACGTTCCTATGACTCTTGGTTCGATTAACGAACTTCACTCCAATGACCAATCCGATTTGAATCATTGTTAAGTCACTTCTTTCTATTTGCTCATAGTAAATCCGATTTACACCCCGACACGGATGATGGATCACGATGTCCCGCGTCGGCGAGAATACATCAATGACCGATCATACTACGTAAGAAGGGGATAGAAAGAAGGAGAGTGGATTTTGATTAGACTTAATTCTTTTTATTTGGGACGAATAACAATCATGACGCTTGTTTGGTGGTCGTGTAAACATACACCCATACCTAACCTATCACAAGCAATCATACAAGCATCTCATAGTTGTGGGTTTGTATGGCTCCCGCTTGCATTAGTTTCGCCACATCGTCCATGGAGCAAAACTAATCTAATCCTTGCCCTCCCACTAAATTCTATAAGGATCTAAATCCTATATAAAATAAAGGTGCAAAATACATGTGAAAACATCCTATTCCCTTCCTATCCTTAGGGGCATGCAAGCCTCACAAGTTACATCAAAAATTAATCAAAAATTAATTAATGGCACCAAAGGCCGCATTACAAACATTCACACATGCATTCATTTACAACCACAAGGCATTGAGTCTTGAGCCATACTAAACCCACTATCCACCTACAAAACAAAGTTAGCACATACAAGTCCACTTTGTTTCCAATTAACGATTTTCAAGCATCTTTGCGTATCGTTTGCTATAAGTAAATTCCGTGTACAAATCCTCAATTTTAAACAACCAAACTTGTTTAAATTCATTTAGAAAGTTCTTTCAACATCCCATAACAGAAAGGAGATCAAACAAGGAGTTTTCTAATTAATTTCAACTAGTTTGAATACTTAGAAAAACAGTAATTTACCAAAAAATGTAACTAATGGAATCCAACAAAAACAACAGTTTTCGGTCTCCAAAAATTCTCAAATAAATTACTTAAGCTCCTTATCAAAGTTGTGACTACCAGTAAAAATTTCAAGAAGAGATCTTAAACCATCTGGGAGAATCAAAAAAGACAAATCTCTTACAAGTGCACGAAACACCGTTATGAGATTTTCAGCTTATCCTCTCAACCATTTGGTCTGTTAGACCACCTTCTATCCAGTTTTTATATATACAATATACATAGAAAAACTTGTTTAGACTACAGGCTATCCATTCATGAAAAGAAAACAACCAAGTTCAGTTCAATAATATTAAGTTACAGCCTAAACAATCAACAAATTCTGTACTGAAACAGACTGTCAATCGAAAGGTTTTAACCTAGTTGAAGGTCCAAAAATCCACGACAAATTATGAAATTAATTTTTCTAGAATCCTAACTCAAAAAAGAACAACTTCATTTAAACAGAATTTTTAAAGGAGTTCTCAGTTGGTACAGTTTATTAGAACAATCGATTTGCTCAACAAACTGGATCTGACAAGATCTTCCTTTTCATACTTGAAAACCCACAAATTAATCCGAGTCATGCAACAATTTATACATGCTCAGAAAGAGCTTCAAGTCCTATTTATTTCTAGCCATAGAACACTGGTACTTATATTCAAAATATTAATCTTTCAAGCCATTCAAACAGGACAGTGCAAGCAAAAACTGGTTCTGCGCACTGTCGCCGTTTTATTCACAGTAAATCTATACTAATTCAGAAAAATGTGAATCCAACGCCAAAAGAATCACAATCCACAGATCTACAACTTTCATGTAGATGGAAAGATCTTCCAGAGAACTTATCACATCCAAAAATGCGAAATAACACAGAAAATACCATTTCCAGACAGCAAACAAACGCATCATCTCTACTAATCCATTAATTAGCCAATTTCTCTTAATTAAGTGTTAAAATAGCTTAAGTACGACCATGTGCTCTGATACCACTGTTAGAAAGTGTGTAATTTTCATTTATTTTGCTAATTACAAGTTAATTAAGCCAAGAACATCACACACAAAAGATCTAGTACACAAGTTATTCAAACACACGAGAAAAAGGGTTGGAAGTATACCTCTCTTGGTATCGCAACCAAGAGGCTCGTTCCAACGGATTGGTGTCGGTGGCGTGCTCTCCAAGAACCTCCACGCCGTGCGCCTCGAGTCCACTAAGGAATTAACCACCTTCTCTAATCAATTATGCTAGTAATTGAGAGAAGTGTGCCTAATTCCAAAGCTTTCCCTCTTCAAGTTAATTCTCCAATTAATTTAGTGGAAAAGCTTGCTCAACACATGAGCTAAGAGGTGGATAAGAGAAGAGAGAAAGAGAGGAAAAATTCTGAAAATTTTCCTTCCTCTTTGGGAATTTCGGCCAAGGGAGAGAGAGGAGAGAGAGGTGTGTGGAGGCTAGGGTTTGCTCCCAAAGAACACCCCTTTATATAGACCTCATACCCTAGTTCTCATCCAACTTTTGATGGAAAAAAATGCCCCTCCCTAGCCGCACCTACCAACCCTCAAATTGGGTTGGGCCTCAAGTCTAGTTGAGCCCAATTCTCTTCTATTTAATTTCACCTTCCATTGGACATTAAATTAACTAATTAATTTAAAGGCCCAATTGCTCAAATAATTTAAATGTGTTGATTATAATTAATTATTAACTATTTAATAATTAATATGGAATTAGTCAATGCATTAAATTATTTCTATATGATCTATTTGACTTAATTAATCATAATGGTCCATAACGGTATACGATTAATTAATCAACTTATCATATTTTGCAAAACCAATTGTTGCAAATAAACAATTAATGCATGTGTGGTTAAACACCTTATTATGTGTGACCCTTTGAGGATTTATGCTATGTTGGACATGGAATTAAATCGCTATTTAATTCCAATAATCATAAGCGGTATCTAGTAACACGTTATGATTCCCAATTCACATAAATAGTGTACTGCTACAATATTTCAATCCTGCATGAGAGAATAATTAGTTTCTCTATTTTGATTCTTATGTCACACGATATCATCGTATAATCCAAGATAGAAACGTGTCATTCTTGCAGATTATACGTTTCTTGATCTAGAGATAATTGTATCAGTTGCTAGCAAACAATCTATCTCCATCAAGGGGCCCAAACAGATATCGTCACTCACTAAGTGAATTAATGAGGGACATACGGTTTTCTTGATAATTAGCTTTTCCCCGCACAATTCAAGAATACTTAAATCAAGTCCGTATAGCAGCCTTTATCAGGAATCAGCGGTAGACATGATTTATAGCATCTATCCTCATGTGGAAAAGATAATCATCTCAAACTTAGAACCAAAATCATAACGAAATAAATAATGACACGTAACACAATCCATATATTTATTTCGTGGGGTCCAGTCCTGTACTATGTTCTATAACATATACATATGCAATTAAGTTGGTTACTCTTAACCTATGATTTATAGAACTTAATCATCACTTAATCTGCATACTAATCTTATTGATAACTAATGTTCTCTGTTAATTATCAAGATTATGGACTTTTAGATTTATCGTTGTCATTTACTACTAAATGAATAACAGTGATCTATAATTCAGATCCTCAACCTGAATGAACTGTCAACGATTAAATCAAAGAACAAATGATCCGAAATCATCAATAACATAAACTATAGAAGTGGCCTAAATAAGATTGGCTCCTAGGACATATCTCTAACAAAGTGACCTTACAATATGCCACAAAAATTCTACTTGCATAGTGGAAGATGTCATTATAGACTACTTATCACTCTTCCATAAAATTAATCATTATATATACAAGCACAAATAAATAATCTAATGTGAATTTCTTATTGACTAATAAAATATCATCCACATACAAAATGAGAATGATAAATTACTCCCACTAACCCTGAGATATATACATTGATTTACAATATTTTCTTCAAATCCAAACTTGACCTCATCAAATTTGAGATATAATTTAGAAAAGTTAGTATTTCATCATCGCTGCCTTTATTGATAATTGCAACATAATCTTTTCATAATGTCTGGTTTAATTTCAAAATACCAAGACAAATCTCAATTTATTCTTTTCAAGTTGGAATAATTAGTTTTATCCAATGTATATAATTCAAGGAAAATAAAAGTGGTTACTATAGTCAATTAAAATTCACATAGCATAATCAAAGAACTAATATTTAATTAAACTGAAATAATTAATAAAACGCCAAATAAATTTTAATTTTAACATAATAGTTCTTCACATTCAATTTATATCACCATTGGGCAGAAAATAAATTGAAGATAATGAGACAATTCTATTTAATAAACTATAATGTCAATTAAAGTTGTTCAAATTGACATCCTTAATATTTATTAAATATAAACATTATAGTGATATGTAAAGTAAAATATCACAAGTAATATAATAGAATTGAACAACTAGGAATAATAATTCGTCAATCTGAAAACAATAATACAACATAAAAAAAAAATTCAGTTTTGACATGATAGTTGTCCCATAAAATCAATTTGCATCACCGTTGGGCAGAAACAAATTGAATCATAAATAAAAATTCTATTTAATAAACTACAATGGCAATTAAAGTTGGTAAAATTGACAATCATAATTTATTAAATGTAAAACTTTATTGTGATACGTAAACAAAAAATATCACACACTTCTTTTTAATAAAATGGTAATTATAATTAAAGTTGTTAAAATTGATAATGACCAAATTATTAAAAGTAACTTAATATGGTTTAAATTATTCATGTTCAAAATTAATAACAAGCTTCTATTCATCCGTTTGTATACTTAAGTGCACATGAAACCACAAAATAAATATCATATATGAGTTTATCCACTTAATAAACATAATGTGAACATATTTCGAAAGGATGCGAATAACAAGTGTGCATCTGACTCATTGAAATTTCATTAAAACACGATTAAATGAAATTAATTAATGCATTATTCATGCCCATTGGCGAAACAGTTTGATTGATTAATCGCTTAAACGATTACCAAAAATATTAAACGGAACTTAAACTAAAACTCCATTTAATAAGTTAATAAGTGAAATAATAATTATGGAGTAACTATGTATTGATCCCATCATCCACGTGAATGGTTAAAGAAATGATTTAATGGGATCATGCCTAATTATAGTATGTACAGAGTACAGTACATGAGAGGGGAAATAATAATAGTAATTCAAAATATTTTTCTTAAATATGGAAATGAAGTCCCACGTAATTCTTCTCAGATCAAAATTGAATGCAAATAATAGGGTGCGAAATCCGTTTGATTCACTTAAACGAAAGAATTATAACAATTCAACCTGAGCAATTCGTTTAATGATCCGTTAAAAATGCTTAAACAAAATGCTAAACGGAACCCTAATGAGTTATTCATTTCAAAATGAATTTTCATGCATTCAGATGAAACAGATTGAGCGAAAAAACTTCATTCACATAAATGAATTGTTTAAACATATAAAAATAAATTCTGAGCAAATTGTCTAAATGAAAGTCTCCACTCAAATATATGTTTAAAACATTTACCTAAAACGGAACAAAAACATTATGTTTTACTTTTAATTCTAACAGAATTGATAAGAAATTTTGTAAAACAATTTTCATTAAAGTAAAACATCTCGTCTCATAAGTCTAAATTTACGAGAAAAACATATATACTCATAAAATAAGTTTGTATATAATATGAAATTATGATCGGCTCGGATATCAAATGATAGACGTAATCATCAATTAACGTGTTTATAAATAATAACACGATTGTCAGGATCCGTAAATCATATAAAATAACAAAAATCTTGAGTATAAAACATACAAATTGAAGAGCAGAAATCGTTAATCGTTAGGCGGAAGCGTAAGTACTGATCTTCAACGGTTTTCCTTAGACATTATGATGAGCTTCTTTATAGGCGTTTTCTCTACTCATCTTTTTCTTTTATATTTATGTGGCAGAAAATAAGAACCACATAATAGAGAATGAGTATTAATAATGGCTCCGTTTGGATGCGTTGAGAATAAGGTAGGAAGAAGGAAGAAGGAAGAAGGAAAGAAATTTATTGGGAAGAGGTAAATTTATTGGGAAGTGTGTAACTTTTGTGAAGAGTTTGGATGGTTAGAAATAAATTTATTGGTAAAAAGTGGTTATTCCTTATTTCTTATTCCGGGAAGAAGCCATCCAAACGGAGCCAATATATTTCTAAGACAATCCATTGGGATCAATACATTAAAAGTGGACATCAGAATTTTCCATCAAAATAATGATGCACCCTTTAGTAATTTAACTTAAATGAACTTGGTTCATAATTAACAATATAGACCACATAAAAATTTCAACATATATATGCCATTGCCATACATACATACATACATATAATAAACGCAAGAAATCACAGTAATTTTGTTTTTACTCCTTATTTTACCCTCCAATATAACATTCTTGTTATTGATTCCGGGGAGTTTAGAGAAACATATCTTTCGTTCAAAGTAGCACTGCTATTAAAAAATTGTACCGTGTTCGTTTTTGACAACTGGAAGAAGTAAAGGAAAAACAATGTGCCGTCTGGGTTTTAATTAGTCCGATCTCATCTCTGACAAACCAGACAATATCTTGGGCACACAACGCTCAACATTAAATATGGAAACTTTTTTTATATAAAAAAAAGGAACTCCGTTAGCTTCGGCTTTAACATTTTGGATGTTTAATTGTGAGTAATTAAATCTGCATCAATTTTAATCAAGCCATCTAACTTATTTTTAAAATTTAAATTAAAAGTTTTTGAAAAACCTCGAGGTGAATTTCGAACCTATGATCTTTCACTTAAGATGTATTGTTTTTTGTCACTAGACCAAGAGGTAGTTTTTTTTGTCCAATATATATACTGTGGTTTAGAAACTAAGACGTTAGAATATTCTAAAGTTTACTTTAGCTTTCATTTCTCTAACAAACATATATTTATTCAGTGTATTCGCGCGTGAACTATCATATTAATTATTGCCTTGTATCAAATTTAAATTTACGATAATTCCAGGTAAAAAGTCACGAGTTATATATTTTCATTTTATGTATTTTAACAATAATTGAGATCATACTTATCCTACATTGAGCCCCTCATTAAATGCCAACTTGGCAACATTTCCAATCCAGGAAATGTTTTTTCACACTGCACCAAGTAATCAATAGCGACCTCCATACTTCATACATAGATCAAACCTTCATTTTTATTTGAAGAAAATACATAGATCAAACCTATTCTCATATATGTAGTCATATACATAGCACCCGACTTTTAAATACATCTCTGCGTATAGCAGTTAAAGTTTCATCTCCTCCGATAGCTGTCTCTATCCTTTCAAAACATTAACCAATAAACAAACCTATTCAATCCACCATCTGACACGGTCATTAATTTCACATTTACTGGTCCAGTAGTGACAACTACCCATATTTACTACCCCTTGTACAGTACTTCTCTCCTTGTTATATACCTTTCCCTACACTGAAGAAGAACACAACCTCACACCATTACACTTACACACTTGACAGTCCTCACAAAACCATAGTTAGTGGCATTGTAAAAGTTACATGATGTTGATAGATTTCACTGATCTTATTCTGCTTGTCACCACCACTATCCTGGCAGTTCTTTGGTGGCGTAGTTTTCAGAAAGCTAGTAAAGCGACTGATGGCCTCCCACCTGGCCCGCCTGGCTGGCCGCTTGTCGGCAACTTGGTGCAAGTCATTTTGCAACGCCGTCCCTTCATGTATGTAGTGCGCGACTTGCGCTTAAAATATGGCCCGATATTCACTCTCAAAATGGGCGCTCGAACCATGGTTATTATATCCTCATCTGACTTAATCCATGAAGCACTGGTCAAGCGGGGCCCAGTTTTCGCAAACCGGCCTCCGGACTCTCCAACTCGTCTACTCTTCAGTTGTGGCAAGTGTACTGTCAACTCTGCCCACTATGGCCCACTCTGGCGGACTCTACGCCGAAACTTTGTGGCTGAGCTAGTGACACCAACACGTGTTAAGCAGTTCTCATGGATACGTGAGTGGGCCATAAGCAACCATTTTGAGCGCCTGAGAGCCGAGTTTCGTAAAACCGGCAGCGTGGAATTCTTGGCAAACTGTCGTTTAACAATATGTAGTATCTTGTGTTGTATTTGTTTTGGTGCAAAGGTGCCAGAATCACATGTCAGAGAAATAGAGCAAGTCATGAAGGAGGTCATGTTGATTTCCACACTAAAGCTGCCTGATTTTTTACCTGCGCTGTCACCTTTGTTCAGGAAAGAGTTCAATGTGGCCAAAAAACTTAGAAAGAGGCAGCTGGACTGCATGTTGCCTTTGGTGAGGGCTAGGCGAGCTTTCCTGAAAAATGGGGGGAAGATTGATCACACTAGGTATGTGTTCTCATTTTTCTGGTAATAAATTTCTGACTAACTTATAAATTTATTGAAAACAAAGGGAAAAAAAAAGATATATATAATAAATAATAAAATAAATCTAATGAGAATATATATAGTAAATATTTTCTTACGAGTCTCTTTTTCCTTGATCAGTGAAGGTGCGCCTGAGTTCGAGATGGTATCAGGGGTCGGTGAGGCATACATAGATTCCTTGTTTGATATGGAAGTGGAAGAGAAGAAAGGAGGGCTGGGAGAGGATGAATTGGTGACGCTTTGTTCAGAAGTTATGAGCGCTGGCACTGACACGAGTGCAACCGCACTCGAGTGGGTCATGTTACATCTGGTGCTCGATCCTGTAGTGCAGGATAGGGTGTACAAAGAGGTTGTGGCCAAAGTGGGGATGGATAAGAGCAGGAAAATCACTGAGACTGATGTGGAAGGCATGACCTACTTGCAGGTGTTTTCTTTTGTTCCTTTCTTTATTAATTAATAAAAGCATTTGATATATAAATGTTCCAGTCACAGAACAATTCTTATGATAAGGTTAAAAAATTCTTATAATACGTTACCATTAGTGTTATCTAAGTTTGATCATACAAAGGATGTAGAGGATCTCTATTTTTTTTTTAAATGAAATGTCCGTGTGGCCCCACTGAGGACTCTATTTTACTTATTTTGACTTATGTCGCTTCACTATTCTAGTATATATAAAATGGTAAATTTTACGCTTTATCCTCTAAATTATCTTTGAAGTTTGAACTGTTTATATGGGCACAGGCTGCACAGCGTTTTCTGATAAAGAGTGTCTAGCAGGCAGCATGAATTTTAGCACCTACTTAAATTGATTGCTCAGCACTCAGCAGCTGGAATTTGAAAATTTCTGCTGCATATATATATAAAATTAGAAATAAAGCTCTGAATATTTCAGGATTTACATGTTTATGTTAGGTTGTTTTAATGCTAACATTCTCATTGAAATTTCAGGCAGTGGTGAAGGAGACACTAAGGCGACACCCTCCAAGTCATTTTGTGCTATCCCATGCTGCAACACATGATACAGAGTTAGCCGGGTGTGTATTGCGACAGACATTTTTAATTCTGAAACTATCTTAACAAACTGATCACCTCACTTCTTCGAGATATATACATCTGCAAACAAAAATTAAATAAATAAATATCAAATGGTAAAAAAAAAATCGTATAAATATAGATAATATTTCTCATTAAACGAACTTTTTTTGCAGCCAAATAGACATCAGCTAAAGAACTAAACTTTTATCTATATTCCAAATTTTTTTTCTTTTTTTTAAATTTAACACAGAATTATAGAAAATTTACGATATGAATATAATTTAGGACTCCAAGTCTCCAACAAGATGCATTGTTTTAATAAATAACATTTTTCTTGTTATAGGTACCGTATTCCAGCAAATGCAAATGTGGAATTCTACACGGCATGGGTGACACAGGACCCAAGCATATGGACAGACCCTGACAAGTGGCAACCAGAGAGGTTCTTAGAAGGAGGGGAGGGATATGACGCTGACATAACAGGAACCCGTGGTGTGCGTATGATGCCGTTTGGAGTTGGACGTCGAATCTGCCCGGCGGCAACTCTCGGCATGTTGCACGTGCATCTCATGATGGCCAGGATGGTGCGTGAATTTAAATGGATTGTAGTTCCTGGTGAACAACCGCCAGACCCAACCGAGACGTTCGCATTCACTGTTGTGCTCAAAGAACCGCTCAGGGCTGCAATTGTGGAGAGAGATGATAATCATGAATAGGATGCGGTTGCCAGTTGGAGATGTGTAGAAGATATAGGTCTAGTAATTGGTCATTTGCATTGTTTTTCTTCTTCATAGTATGGTGCTTTTGTTTTTCATGAGTTACTATTAGTTATTTTTGGTGGTGATGTCTGGTAAGTAGTACTTTCAGATCAATGGAGACTGGAGAGAGATCTGAGGCTCACAACTGGGTCTATAGTCCAACATGCCATGATGTATTAATTAATTTGTGTGTTATATTGTACTAATGTATGCTCGTTGTGTTAAATACCATTGATACTAGGTAGGTTGAACAGTTCAATATAACAATGCGATGAATCTAGAAGAAACTATTACAACCGTTTTCGAGCACTTGCCATTGATTGACTACATGTGTAATGGTAAGTTGGTAACAGCAACACATGTAATTAAAGTCCTCAAATTAATACATGACCGTGGGTTCGGGGGATGTTGAGATTGAATATTAAATTACATAATACAAAGTAAGATTGGATTTTAGTAAATTATCTATACGTCAAAAGTCTAGAGCTGTACCAAAGAGAGCGTTCTGCAGTACAAGTGTCTGGTGGAAATTTTTAAAGAGGTACATTTTCAAAGTGCTGTCAGCAGTAAGCCTGTAACAAAATTGGATATGAAGTGACACGTCACACAATGTCAGTGTGGTGGAAATCTTAAAAGAGGTGTGTTTTGATCCCCTTCTAACAAAACAGAAGAGTCCTTATTCTGCATATAGGACCTTTGATCCCCAAATCTTTACCTTGTGCTGTACCAATCCAGCATCTCACCTTTAACCAAAATCTTCTCTGTACCAAACAAGAGCTGTATACATTTTTCTCGTAATAAATGATTGGTTTTTTGGTCGCAGCTTCTAGATCAAGCCAACAATTTCTGTCCAACCAGAACATGTGATGAAGACCTAACAAGTCACATGGAATTTACACAAACATGGGTTTGAATGACTGAATGGATGAATAGGTTGAAAATTGATAACAAGAATAAAAGAGGAAAAATTCACACAAGTGAGAAATATAACCACTTTTATGATGAACTTAGGAATATGTATTTAATGAATTTCCACGTCTTAAAATGCACACTAATCTTGATGCATACTATTTAATGACAATTATGACAATTGTCACGTGGTTTTGACCAAGTCAAAAATACTTTTAAAAGTTTTTACAAAATTGTATATTTGAGTATTGTGCTAACGAAATCAAAATGTTTTTCACACGGAATTTCATTTCATTTCAGTTCAATTCAATTGATTTCACATGATTTCGTTGGAACTAATTATATGAGAATTTCAACCAAATAGCACCAAATTCATTCATTTTGATCAAGAATTTTCCGACGAAATGAAATGAAACGAAACCCCAAGTTAAAAAATGGGATTTTGATCGGGGCCAATATATGCCATTTTGCATGTAAGCATTATTCAACTGCAAACATCTATTCATAAAAGGTGTGAGACCTAGAAGACAAATTTTGACAAAAGAAAGTCTATCTAATTATTTTACAACAAAAGAAGATAACCCAACTATTGCATTTCCAGTCGAGAGAACTTAATCCAGCCTTTTTTTCCCCATTTCAGCCAGATCGCTAGGTTTTTCTACTCAAGTTTAACCTCGGCCTCTCGCTTTGGTGGATCCAACTGCAGATAATAGAATGGTTCTATCGGTTCTTCCCTGAAAATGTACAAAGGTTGTTTTAGCAACTGGCTCCTACCAATACAGGCCAGTACAGACCAGGTACAAGACCTAGATATTCTGTCATCTCCTAATTAAGCCGATTAAATCACAAAAAATGACAAGTGATGGGCCAAATGCTGACTCTATGTACTAAAGTTAAAAACAGTTGAATAACAAATATGAGTCACGGGAACACCAGGCACCCAACAGCTTTACATACCGGTATCACATCTGCATGAAATCAAGATTGCAGTCCCCTTATTTTACCATTGAATCAAATAAAAGTTCACTAAACACATTAAGATTTTGAGCAAGTTCAAACAGCTCAATTGTCAAATTTACCCTCACAAAACTCGTCCTTTTCATTTTGTAAAAATATGAAGTTAGAATGAGCTTAAGCTCATCAAAGCTGCTCATGACCTTAACCTCAAGAACAATCCAATGAAAACTAACAATTAATTCAAACTATTAATAACAGATCTACTTCACCTGAGCTATTAACATCTCAAGTTTGTTGTTTATTTGACTTTACTGTAAGATCAAGTAGAAAATTGTTGCATAATGAAGACACCAACTTAAATCAGTTTTCAACATCTTGATCTTACACAAAACAAAATGTTGGCAGAAAATTAGTTGGAACCCAAATTCTTGGTTTACCAAATATATCAAGATCAACAGTTCAAGTTTGTTATTTGAAGTCCAAACAACATTTTTTTTCAAGTGGTGAGGCTAAGCTCGCATTAGCCTTTCCCAAAACATTATTCAAAATAATTATCAAAACTCTACCCAGGTTTCGATCGCATGCATCTCCAGAAAAGCTTGAAAGGACCTGGTACGGTCTTAAATGGGTTTCCTTCAAAGCATGCCTAAAAAATCAAAAGATAAATTATTTAAATTCTGGATTCCTGTTTGCCATTCTCAAAGCCAGAAAATTTAAATGTTACTTTGCAAAACTGTATGCACCTCTTTGTGAGCATAAGCAATTACCAATATCAACACATCCTTTTGAAGTGTAGGTGGATGGGAGTTGATGAGCATTTGCAGTTCTTTTAGGTTACAAAAACAAAAAGCATACAAAAATTTTGTGCACCAGTATTAATAGCAGTTGCATCAACAACTGCACTTTTGTCAGTATTAGTACTCTCTAAAAACAGTACCAGTATTAATAGCAGTTCTGGTTTTAGCCTGATACTATTGTCCAATGCAAATTTCCTTTAGAGCAAACCAGTACCAGTCTTAACCAAACTGGTGTATATTTTATACATTTAGCTCAATTGTACAAAATGTTGGTTATGCCATCATTGCTATTCATTTGTATATGTTGTTTGCAGCATAATCATATAAGCAACTGAAAACTGATACTATGTTTTATGTTTGAACTGAGAATGATTCCATGAATCCCAAAGGAGCATAATCATAAAAGAAAACCAAACCTGAATAACATCTTCAGCCCGATCATTGCAACGATGGGCCCGAGGTTCTCTCGTTTCTCCCTCTGGCAGACCCCATGGACTCTCCCTCCTAGGCACTGGACGTGTGCTCATTTCCTATATCTGTAAACCAGTCAAGCAATTAAACAATAATCGAAATTCTTCCAGCCAAGAATAGAAACCATGACCCAGTTCTGTTTGTTTTTCCTACATTCTGATTCAAGGAGATGTTGCTCTAACAAGTAACAAAGACTAATATTAATGATTTTCATGGCTTAAGCTAACAACTAATTACATTAGATGCAATCTCAATATAAGATATGACCGTTAGAAAAAATTTACCACAAAGCAGAAGCAGGAATAAAGGGAGCTTTAAACCCTTAAGACAAGCCGATATGAGCTGCCATTGGTGTAAAAAAATCAAATTCGAACGAGCTACAATCGAAATTGCCGTTAATTTGAGTTCGATTTGGTGAAATATCTGAGCTAATTACTGAGCTCAAGTTGACACCGTTAACATTGGAGCTAGCTCGTTCGGTTCACTAACAGCTCAATTAGCATCGAAGAAAATGAACAGAAATAACAGAACTACATGAAACGGAGGGGAGGGGAGGTAAGGAGGAAGAGTCAGAGAGAAGAATTTGTACCAGATACGAGGCGAGAGCGAGACTCAGGTAGAGATGCGGAGCAGCGACAGCGAGAGAGAGAGAGAGGAATCGGAGAGGAGAGGAATTACGGTTGTATTGGGCCTAGTCTTACGGGCCAAATGGCCTGAAAAGTTCAAAACATTTTTTTTACCGAAATTTTAAAAAATAGTATTAAATTAATATAATATATTAAAAATAATATCAATATAATAAGTTTAATATAAATAGTATCACGAGATCGGAATCCTGGATTCCGAACGTTAGATCGAAATCCTGGATTCCGAACGTTAGATCGGAATCCAGGATTCCGATCTAAGCTTTGATCGGATTCTGAGTTTCCGATCTAAGCTTAGATCGGAATCCGAGATTCCGATCTTAGCTTTTTAATTTTTTTATATATTATTTATTTATTTAATTTATTAATTAGTTAAATAATTAGAAAAATAGATAATATATTGTAAAAATATTGAAAAAAATATGGAAAAAATCAGAAATAATTAAACTAAATTTTATATGTACTTTAGTATTTTTTGGGAAAATTAAATTTTTTTTCCTTTTATTAGTTTATTAATTAGTTAATTAATTAGAAAAATAAATAATATATTCTAAAAATATTGAAAAATATAAAAAAATCAGGAATAATTAAAAAAATTTTATATGTAATTTAGTATTTTTTTTGGAAAATTAAATTTATTTTCCTTTTAATTAATTTATTTAATTAAATATAAATTTAATTAATTTATTTAATTAAAAAATGAATAATTAAGTATAAATTTTTAATTAATTTAAACAACCATTTCATATGCGTCCCGGATGTCGTCCTCTGTATATATTATTTTCATATTATATATTAAACAATCATATCGAGTCTCATGATCAAGGAAGCACTTTCTGGATTGCGTTAGAAAGGAATCACACGAGATTGATGTTTTACTGAGACGGAGAAGAAAGACTAAATTCACTTGATTTACTGCATTTCTCTTTTTAATGATTAATTTATGATTTTAAAAATATTTTTAGTAGTTTAGAGTGGTTTTTAGGTTTGCAAACTTTCAAAGTGGATTTTGGAGGTCCAGAGAGCGTTTTTTGGCCTCGTCGCCAGCTTTCCGGAATGTCCTCGATCGCCCCAAACGGACCTTCCTATCAAAATTTAAGCCTGTTTAAAGTTTTAATGTTCAAATTATACCTTTGTATCCCTGCAAATGCAGAAAGAATTAATAAAACTTTGAACGTTCTGAAAGGATTATGCCTTTGTATCCCTGCAAATTCTGAAAATTTATAATCCTTTTTAAATGGTACAATTCATTTAATTAAATAAGTTATAAAAATTTATATTTTTATTAAATAAATTAATTAAAATGAAAATAAATTTAATTTCCCCAAAAAATACTAAATTACATATAAAATTTAATTTAATTATTTCTGATTTTTTTCATATTTTTTTCAATATTTTTACAATATATTATCTATTTTTCTAATTATTTAACTAATTAATAAATTAAATAAATAAATAAATAATATATAAAAAATTTAAAAAGCTAAGATCGGAATCTCGGATTCCGATCTAAGCTTAGATCAGAAACTCAGAATCCGATCAAAGCTTAGATCGGAATCCTGGATTCCGATCTAACGTTCGGAATCCAGGATTCCGATCTCGTGATACTATTTAAAAAAATATTTTTATATTGACATTATTTTTAATATATTATATTAATTTAATACTATTTTAAAATTTTTCGGTTTTTTTTACAAATCGAATGATATGAACTGCATGTCTGCATATCGAGGATGGATAGGGAACACTTTATGTGTTTATTGTCCGAATTTGAAGACAATAGATCATCTTTTTTTCAGATTTCCTAATAATAAATTGATATGGTTATGGTTCCTGAAACAGTTTGATTGTAACATTGAACCTTATTTTCTTGAAGATTTATTACAATATAATAACTCTTTACATATATTTCTCTTAGATGCTTTCCAAATTTCTTGTGGTGCAATATTTTTGGATTCTGTGGAATAATAGAAATAAGATATGCTTTAAGTCAGATAAGCACCATACTTATAGATATACTGCTTCTCTAATCAAATCATTGCTTAATCATTGGTCAGTTCTGTGAAAACCTGCATTGAAGGAGCAAGTTTTTGGGATGATCCCTGATGTCAATGAGCTTCCTCTTCAATTGGATAAAGCTTGATAAAAGGTGGATGGGAGGCGACATCTATGCAAGAAGGGGTGTCGAAAAATAAAAAATGTTGCTAATATTTGGCCTATTTATGTTGTTATTTATCTAAAGACTCTATTTGTGTTATATGCTTGTTCTTTATAACTGTATGAGTTTGTTGGGTCAAGTGCTAAGGGTAGAGAATAATAAAAAGGGGACATTGGTATCACATACTAGTACCGTGCAACTTGGGGTAGAGTTATTCTACTAAATTCTACTATATTTTGCAGTAAGACTTTGTATGTTTTTTAACTTTCTTTAATGAAAGTGGTAGAGCACTAAAAGCTCTACTTGTTTAAAAAAAAAATGATATGAACTAACTTTTTCTAGTGTAGTAGATACTGCAACAATAAAAATATACAAATTATTTCATTCATGTAATGATAATAAATGTGTAAACCATATACACACATAAACTAATGAATTAACAATAGGAGTATTAAGTACTTCACTTAACTCAACAAATAAAAAATTGAACCGTAAGATACTGCAAATATTCCAGTAATAGTAGATTCTACACATTAATATATATATATATATAGATTGGCTAAAGTATACTCCAGCATACGGATTAAACTCGTATGCTGGAGTCGTTTCTCAAAATCTAAAATTCAAACAGTCGATCCAAACCGTTCAAGTTGTTTTCCATATATAAATATCTTTCAAGACCAAATTTTATATTTTTTCAAATTTTTTTGCTATATATTAATGCTATTTTAAAATTGAATGGTCAGAAATACTCCTTTACAACTCCTTTACAATGTTTTTTTTAAATAGCATAATATATAGTAAAAAAATTTGAAAAAATATAAATTTTAGTTTCCTAGGAGATTTCAATATGGAGAATAATTTGAAAGCTTCGAATTGACTGTATGCATTTTAGATTGTGAAAAACGACTCCAGCATACGCGCTATCTGTATGCTGAAGTATACTTTAGCCAATCTATATATATATATATATATATATATATATATATATATATATATATATATATATATTGACATGGAAATGTCCAGGAGATTTTGTTGAAAACATATTTAAAATTTTAACGTTGGGAATTTGGGATGTTGAAAATCCTATATCGGCCCAAATAAGTTAAAAAATTTTAGCCCATGTAGTTCTCAGAGCAAAACCCAGTATAGCCCAAGGACTAGTAGCGCAAAGCAATTCCCTTCTAATAGAGATGAACCCTAGCCTGAGAATCCGGAGCTATATAATAGCAGCTCTTACCAGAGCCTCTCCTTTTCGATTGCGCGCCTCTTAAACACAGATCGGCTTCTCACCCAGCCTAAGAAACCCCAACTTCGGATTTCAACTCGCGCACTCAACCATGGTAATCTCATCTTCTCAGCATTATATTCGATCGATCTATGTTTTAGTACTTTATTTATTTGCTAGATTTAAGTTCAGATTTAGGGTTTGAAGCTCCCTTTATTCCTCCTCTCTGGTAAATTTCACTTGAAGTTTTTTATGTAATTTATTAGGAATTATTAATCCTGATCTGTGCTTTATAAAAAAAAAAATGCCTGAGATCGTAATAAAAAAATAGAAGATGCTTAATTGTTAGCTTCTACCAATTGGAACAGGTAGAGGGATTTCTTAGTGTGTCAGACCATTTGCTGGTGTTTTACTTTACTTACTGTTTAGTATTTACACATGGTATGTATGATTAAAATACATTTTTATCTTGATTTTGGGTGGAATATAGTCGAAGAAGGGGAAAACCAGGGAGCCTAAGGAAGAGATTGTTCTTGGCCCCGCTGTTCGGGATGGAGAGCATGTTTTCGGTGTGGCTCACATTTTCGCTTCCTTCAACGATACCTTCATTGTGAGCTCTCTCTCTCTCTCTCTTCATATATATGTATGTGTCTGTGCGTGCGCACATACTATATCCTTACTCATGCTGTCTTGTGGTATTCATTTCAGCATGTGACTGACTTGTCTGGCCGGGAAACTCTTGTTCGCATCACAGGTACAATAATTTTTAACACAGTTTTATGTTATAATAAAATATTTCTGGGAAATTGGCATATACACCTTTTGAGTTAGTGCTTACCATGTAAAAGAATGCTGTTTAACAAAGAACATATGAAGTATCAATGGACAAGAGGTGGGACAAATTTTTGGTTCTTGTGAAGTCATTAGATAGGGTTTTTGAAATTAATTACTGTGTGAGAAACATTCAGATAATATGGTAAAATTTAAGGAAGGGGCATATGGAAAATTACTCTTTTTTTTAGTGCATAGTAACATCTACAGTGTTTTCTTTGAATTAATTTTGAAAGGTGGGATGAAGGTCAAAGCAGATCGTGATGAATCATCTCCTTATGCTGCCATGCTTGCAGCTCAAGATGTGTCCTCTCGGTGCAAGGTTTTCCTCCCACTCTATGATCATGTTTTGACTATTTTCTGAATTTTGGGGAAAAAAAGTTGCCTTATTACCCCCTGGTTCTGGCCATTGAATTACACAAAGGTCATTAGGAAATGTGAGAAATAGAATGGCATTTCATGCTTTACCAGTATTTCAGATGCCAGACTTCCATGCTCTTTCATGTTGCCATGGCCCTTGTCTGGAGGAATTTATGAAATCTGATCCAAGTGATCTTCTTTTTTACTTCTCTTAGGAGCTTGGAATTACAGCATTGCACATAAAGTTGCGTGCAACTGGAGGCAACAAGACAAAGACACCTGGTCCGGGTGCCCAGTCTGCTCTTAGAGCTCTCGCTCGTTCTGGCATGAAAATTGGTCGTATTGGTAATACATCTGTTACTTATGTTCAAGTGTTATAAATTTATATCATTGTATGAAGATTCTAGGATATGCATGTGAATATAATTGCACAATTACCTTTGCATTGGAAGATTTCAAGTCAAATTTCATATAATAATTCTGACCTAATTGTTTTATGTAATACCTTCTTTCTTCAGAGGATGTGACTCCAATTCCTACTGATAGCACACGCAGAAAGGGTGGAAGGAGAGGAAGGAGACTTTAAGTGGAATCTCCAACTTTGTCTGTTTGTTGTTTTCCCTAGTTCTCATCAGTTTTGACTTATTAGCGGGAAGTCATGTCTACATAGAAAATTTTGTTCAAGGTTAGAGGGAGCACCTTATTAATCAGAGTTTGGTTTTTGGATGTTTCTGTTGGATTTATCTTTATTTGGATATTCTGCATCTGTTTGTGCATGGGGTGTCTTTTGATATATAGTTAATATTCATATATAATGCTTATTGGAAGTATGACTATGCAGTGGGGTCAGGATGTATTGTTATTACTCAAAATATTATCTCAACTTCATTCCATTTAATAATTTTGTCATAAAATTAATGACCCCTTAGCCTTTACTAGCTCGGTAAGTCCTCTATTGGCTATGTTTAATCATTTGCTATCTATAAACAAATAGCATGAGGGAGGATGTTGGCATTATGAAAGAAAGTTTAGTTCTTGCATTATGTATATTTCCATGTGATAAAATAGATTGCTTTAGAAATCATAATGTGAATTTTTTATAGGAATCAATGTATTGTGTATTACACTATCCATTATCCAAAGATATCAGTAAAATTGAAAAAAAAAAAAAGAAAGAAGCATTCCACCCAGAATGACCATTACACCATGATCAGAAGAATTTAGGCATCATAATTTAGATTATTATAGGACTAGCAGGATCAACCCAAGTAAAGGCCCTGTTGAGCCAATTAGCCCCACAATCTTTAGTGAAGCCCCACTTGGTGAGGGTGGTGCTTGTGAGTTAGGGTTCTCTTCACCACTTGGAGCTACTGATTGTGTAGTAGGGTTAGTGTTGGTCTCTTCACTTGGTGGCGGTGCTGTTGAAGGATTGGGGTTTGGTTCTTCTCCACTTGGAGGCAGCACTGGCACAGAGTCATTGGCGGTAGGGGGTGGGGCTGTGAGCTCACCAGGTGGAGGTGGAGTTTCAACTGGAGAATCAATGGGAGACATTGATGGAGGGGATGAACTTGGTTGGCTGTCTATCTTGCTGGTTCGGTTGGCCAATACTATAACAACTAATGACTCTTTCTTCATACAGTTATCTTCGATTCCACTGATGAAGAAGAAGGGCCCAGATCGGTCAAAGGTGAACACACTGTTACCATCATCAAATTTTTTGATGTAGGATGATGTTTTGCAGGTGTTGTATCCGTCTTGATCCACTACCAGTACTGAATCGTTTCCTTGTGGATACGTGAACACTGCATTGAAGTTACCGCAGATAAAAAGAAATTAATATAAGTTTTACTTCTTTTGAATAGCAATAGTAAAACAGTTAATATATGTTGGGAGTAACTTACCTAGTGAGTCCCCAATTTTAAACCGGTTTGCCTGGGCCCATTGGTTGTATGATACAGTATTTGGTGCTGGTACACTCCAACCAAATGATCCCCCCACCTTGAACTGAGTTGCACCGGCCATTGCTGCAAAAAGGAGGCATATGAACACAAATAGGTATACTTTTTCCATTCTAAAGGATTTTGTTGCTAAGAGGAGCAACTGAATATGTTTTTGCCTCTGTGAATTAAATTTTTTGGATAAGTAGGGCTCTTATTAGGAACGTATATATAGAGACCTAAACTAAAGTGTCTTTACAAGCTGTAAATGAGCATCAGACTGTGCCTTTAATATCTTAGCCTAACAACAAAGCATATCACTCGTTTCAATGTTCAAGTTTGTTTTGATGCGACCTTATGTTGCCATCCTCCAGAAATAATTCTGCAGACTCAGTTTTCCTATTTTTATGATATTGGAATATTTTTGCATTCTACTGTGTTCAGACTTATATATCCAGTTTTGCATAGTGATAATACCCAAAATTGTTTGGAAATGGATCCTTTGATAAATCATTGCCTGAATGTTTAGTGACACATGCGAATTACCCTAGCATATTGTTGGTATTGTAAAGATGTAATAGAAGTTTCTAGTTTTATTTTGTAGTACTTATTCCCATCCTCTTTTTTTATTGCTCCATTTATTTTTAAAATTGAGATAATCCCGATTACCTGTTTAATCATGGAAACATTTCTTACTTTTATATTATAAAACATTCAATTCCAAGCTGAAAAAATACTGTTCATTTACATTCTATCCCAGCCGTCTGATGCGTGCGATGGATTTAATCTTGATCGTCTGCTTCTGCTGTCGTTCCCTTGCGCAAACCATGTGGGTGGGTCAGACACGTTTTTGATTCATCTGCATTTGGTCCATGCTTCCTCATTCTCTGTTTTGTGGGTCCCATAATCAATGGAGTTGGCCATCTGCGTGCAACGAATATACATCACTTTTATCTTCTGGACTCTTCCTTCCTGCAGACTCCTCTTTCCCACGAGAGTTTTCCTGCCAAGTTTTCTAGAGGGTTGGGTTCTCCACTTCTCCTTTCTCCTACTTTCCCACGCTGGGTTCTTCTCCTCTACTCAAACAATACATAAATTCTAGAAGGGTTTTTCTACATTACCTCTCCATCCCTCAATATGAGCCGCTTATTTCCTCTCCCAACGATCCAGTCGGCCGTCCGCTTCAGCGCGTGCTTATCGATGCTTCTTCCTTTTCTGCGAGGGAGATAGGTGAGGGAGAGAGAAAGAGAGCACTTCCCGATTCTTCTCTCAAAGGATGGCAATCATCTCTCGACCTAAGTGGACAGAAGTTGTCGAGCTTTCTCCAGTTCTCCTCCTTTCATGTGCCCCTCCTTCTGAGCCAAAGGAGAGAAGGAGAGGATAAGGCGCACATCGTCTGTGCTCTAGGCGTACTGGCCATTTGAGTGGGCAGGAGTTCGCAAGTCTTCTCTCCCTTTCCTGTGTCTTTTCCATTTCTTTACCAGTTCAACGCAGATTAAGAGACAGTGGACAAAACCTAAAGCTTTTGTTGTTCCCCCTTGCCAGGATCAGCCCACACGCCTTGCCTCCCTTCTACCGGTAATAACCCTCCTCAAAATGTTGATTATTTGCCTTTAGATTTTAATTAATCAATCCTAAAAAAAAATCAACTCAGATGGTGTATTGGTCTATTAGAACTCGAACGAGCTGCGTTTTAGTTAGATCATATTATAGTGTTCTAGGTGGGCAGTTTGTGGCCTTTGAAGCATGAATTTTTCAGTTACTGTTGATTTCGAGCATCAAGCTAACGTCCAAGCCGACTTGGTAAGTAGACAAGAAAGCAATTGCGAATGATTGTCTTTGGTTTGGTTATTTGATTTTGCTTTAGCAGGTTCAATTACAAAATTGCATATCGTGACCGAGTTATGATTTGTTGCTAATTTTTTTTCACGGTTGTTGCTCTCTGATTTTTTTTTAAATATTTCACTGCATGCTTTTTTTCAGTTATTGATTTTTCCTTGCAAAAGAGATTCATTTTTTTTTATGGGCTGCATGTGTACAACTTCCTTTGTCTGATAGATTTTAATATATATATTCTTTTTGGTTTTTAGGTAAAATAAGATGAAATTGTTCACAAATCTAAGTGGTGCCGCACAAGGAGCAACAAACCAGCTCAAGTCAAGTGGCTGATGTTTGCCATCAAATATGCAAAATTAAATTCATGAGTATAGTTCTCTTTCTTTATGTATACTTCGTTGCGTAAATTTCCATCAAACAAAGTTCAGTTTATATATATATATATATATAAATAGATTGTTTGTTTGGTCCATACATCAGTTTTCCTATGTTCATATTTTTGGTTTTAACATCCAGGGGCTTTAAAATCATGATTTCTGTCCAGTACTGTTGTTCCAGTTGAAAAGATTTCCAGGTATATCTATGATTGTTTTTGTTCATATTACTACTCTGATATATATTTTTATTTAATACACAGAGTCAATTTTCAAAGTGAGATGGCCTTTGATTCTTAAATCATCAGTTCAGAAGGTGAATTTATCTCCTGTTGCCCAATTTGTTTGGTGTAGTCGGGTTTATACCGTTTCTTATGGATTGTCGTGCTTGCACTTATTTGTCTGTCACCATTTTTTTAGGGTTTCTATGTTTGCATTATAATTGGCTATTTTTCATTTTTGTCGATTGGCATAGGGCAGCAATTTTTTTCTGGACAATTGACAACAGAATAATTACTTTGCTTACTGATAATTACGCCCAATTTGTTTGGTATAATTACTTTGCCCACCAAATTTCAAGCTTGCCTCAACTCATGATTGTATATGTGATCATCTTCTCTTACCTTGGTATAGTTTCAAAATGATTTCTTCTAATGGTCTATAGTATGAATAACTATTTTCATACGACTTTATGGGTTCTTCAGTGGTCAATAGAAAAATACAGAGTTTATTCAGGATAAATTTTGTGGTCTTCATGTCTATTTTGCTCTTTTGACTGGTGGTTGATGATTTGATATGCTATAGTATTGTTTTTATCTTCCTGTAGATTTTATGGCTGGATTTTCTTTCTTTTACCTAACAAGTTTGAACATTTCAGGTTCCAGTTTTAGAGAGAATTATTTATACTTATTCCTACAGTTCTTTTTTTTTTTCTCAAACTTAGGTCCCAATTAATCTTCCTGTAGACTTTATGAAAAAAAAAACAGAGGAAACATAAATCTTGGCAGTATGTGGTGGTTCAGCGGAGGTTCTGATCCTTCGAACTTCTGAGCTTTGGGTTTACAAGCTGTTGGAGTTCAACAGGTTATATTTTCCCATCCTTTTTAGAAACTTCACATAAATAGAGCAAGATGGCTCACATTTCATTCCTTCTTTTTGGTTTGTCAAGAATAATTCAGTGGAATGCACAGTTATCATAGTCGGGTTTAGATTAAATATGTTTCACTAAGCTAGGCTTTTATGTGAACCTCTGTATAATTGAGCTAATTTGTTTAAGCGTAAGGATGCATTTTACTTCTGTGATATATATTCTAGAGTTTCAAACAATTAAACAACAGATTACCATACTGCTTTTGTAAAAAAATAAAACAACAGAATTAAAGCAGTCTGGTGGTCTAATAAGGGTAAGATAGGAAACCTTATGAAAAAATATTTCTTGCAAGGACTTTCAGCATATCGCACAAAATTTCTATGACAGGTAGAATATTTTTAGATGTGTAATTGTTATTTTTGTAGAATGATTGCAACAACGCCATATAAACAACTCAAATAAGAAGTTGACTAACACTAATCAATTTTTATTCTAGGTTGCTCGAGTTCATGTGCGAGTCATTGAAGGGCTGACCTTTGGGATTAATCTTTTCTGCCTCTAAACACAAGAAAAGATTGATCAAATGTAATCTTACAAGTTCATTTCATTGAAGTCATATTAGATTTGCTCCAGAATTTTAAAACAACTTATTATGTTTCACTTTTTTTTCTTTCAATTGCCCAATCAATTATGCTATTTGACTGGTTTGTATAAATCAGATGAAAAAAAGGTGACAAATAAGCTTCGTCTTCTCTTAAACTGATGGTTTTAATTTGTATCGTATTGATTTTGTTTCCTTGCCATTACAGATGAAGATTAAAAGGTTGATGCCATTGTGCGTGGTCCATTGGCATAATTAATTGGATGAAAAAGGTGACAAATAGCTTCTTCTATTGAAATCATAGCATTGTTAGTCAGTACATTTGGCCTAACATATTATAAGTTTGTGATTTTCGATGAGGTCCTTAAACCACCGTGATCAAATAGATCATATTTTGCTTCATGTTGCTGTTCTAGGTGGTGGTTAAGATATAATTGTAAGAAATTATGGAATGTGCAACTTTCCTAGGCTAGGAGGTGGTACGATGTTATCGCGTGAATATACTTTTCCATTGGATACATAAACTATCCATGCGCAACTGTCGATCAACTGTCATCGCGCGAAGCGCGATGCATTCACTAGTTTATATAATTTCTAATGTTAGCCGAGGATATGTAATTAACCTGGACAACCTTACTGAAGTGCAATGGTACCAGATGTTGAAGGAATCCCTAAGCAGTCCATAGAAGTATAGGTTCTTGACCTAACATTGGGGCTATACAGGGTGTCTCTGCTACAGAAATTTAGCCTCTTTCTTTCATTCCAAGGTTTATCGCCTCTTACGTGATTCCCTTAGTTTGATATTGTTAGCTAGATCGGATCCAAATGATACTTTTAGTCAAAGAAACTGTATTTCTTCATTCAGCAACAAGTTTTATTTACCACACTTAAAAAAAAATGGTAATGTCAAGTCAAAACATATTTTCACATCAATGATTAACTATGTCCTAGTAATTTCTTGTTTTCCAATGAAGATCCCTAGTACGTCTAGTTGAAAGAAATTGATCTAAACTTGAGAAGAATAATATAACCATAAAAAAGCAAAAAAGTACATAAAAATTTTTTTTTTAGGGGGAAATAGGTCCAGAAAGCTTCTCTTAAGTCTTAACCCGCCACTAATGTACAAACCGAAAACATTACAGCTCCCAAAAATGTAAAATCTAAAATATTAAAAAAATCAATATAATACTTTGTACAAAGAATAAATAATCATCTAAATTGTGAAGAATAAAGAAAAAAAAATAAAGGCAAACTATACACACCCATAATTGAAGAACTAAATAACCTTCCCTTGCTCAAATTTTATGTCACATTCTTTATTCCAAAAACCACTTCCAAATGTAACTTAACAACAAACAATAGTCTTGTGTGCGAAGAAATTATGATGCTAGAAAGAGAGATGGTAGAAATTTTCAATGTCTAGGTTAGCCGGTAATCTTTTCTCTCTTGTTCAAAATCTTCGAAGGCAGTAGCAAAAGAGGTTCGTGATTTTGATGATCGAGATGATCTTGCAGACGTTGTCGAACCGGGAGATGTCGGCGATTTTGTTTTCTTCTTCTTCTTCAGCTTTTTTGGGGCCTTTGGAATGTCAGGTGGGCATGTTGCCTCAGAGAAAACCCCAAAAGATGGAATGTCTTTCGGCTGATCAAAATCTGTATAATATAAGATAAAAATATACAAACATTTACAAGTTAGATTAATTTATTTTGAAAATATAAGAAATAATGAGCATGTTTTATGAGAGCAATTATAAATCAAAGCCATGATTTTGCAATCATGCATAACTAGTTATAGAAAGCAGATTTGTCATATGTGGGAAATCAAGCAGTTCGTTATCTAATTTGTATTTCTTATAACTAATTAGAGACTAGTGAACCTACCAAGATTTTCCCTTGTTTAAACATATAATTTAATAATCGAAACCAAAGTGGCAAATTTTGCATTTTCAATTGGATGATCGTGGCATGCATTAATTGTAATTTATTATTATTATTGTTATTTCTAGACAATACACAACTCCCAGCTAAGAAGTTTGTGGATAATTGGACTATATACATTGACTGGACCTGGTCAATTAGTGGTTGCACCCATGACCCATGTAACAGAGACTACCTTTATTTCGTGCAAGCATTTTTAATCCTGTAGGCTGTTTAATTGTGCAAAGTGGCCACTAACTGCATCCTTCTAATAGATGTTTTAATATTTATAATTCATTCTCGAGCTGGATTTTTAATATAATATATTGATGTTAGATTACATTGGTCAGAAGTTAAGGGGTAAGTTGCTATATATATTAACGATTGATATTTTATTCTTCGTGGAGATTTTACTAAGAAACCACCCCCAAAAACATTGAAATTCGTTGTTCATTTTGTGACTGAAAATTTGAAAAGTGGTAATTAATGAAATGTATATGCATGCAAAGGTTTATTACAAACTAAATCATGAGTGTTCGCATTCAAAAGCTTTTTTTATTTTTTTTTATGAAATTGGAAATTATGAAGTATCAAATTTTCATTAAAGTATACTTGCCTTGTGAAGCCCAAGAGGCGTCTCTAGAATTAGCAAAGCTTCCTGATGAGAAATCTGATGAGGTTTTGAAATCGTGCATCTACAACGCATAAAAGCACCTTTTAGAAATCTGAGTTCTAAAGTAGCAATTTAACGATTAACTAGCTAGTAAGACATTTACCCAGCTTGGGTTACTCCCATTTTGACCATCCCAACCAATGTGTGCCACGTGTTGAACATCTGTCGGGGACCCGATTACCATCTCGTGCTCCTTATAAACTACGCATGTGTAAAATTAGTAGTTAGCTTAGAAATATAATGGATGCAAAAGCTCAAATGCTGACAAGAAGCTTCAATATCAAAATATTATAATTTTTTAGTAAGAATTTGTTGCACTCTGCTTGTGAATATTTTTAATATGTATATATGAATACGTTCATGCTTATGAACAAATGCTGATCTATTGATGATTAATGCAATCACTACAATACATTACCAGTTGATCTTAACAGAACTCTTAAATTATCACTTAATTTCTTAACTAGAACTTAATTAATAGCTTTATTGTACTTTTTTTTTCAACTATGTGATGTGCTTTTTGAAATAATTGATTGAATTGTGACCATTCTGACGTGTGATAATGAACACAACAACATAATATAGCATGGAGATTAGGAATGTTAAAGAATGAAAATTACCAAATATTTGGGAGAAAAGCTTGATGCTCTTCACAAGACCTTTCATCTTGATCGCCATGTAGTTAAAGAGTTCCTTAAAACAGCATGAACTCCTATGTATGAGCAAAGGAAGGTTGTTGTGTGAATTAACAAGTTTTGGCAAAGATAAAGGAGACATAGATGCATCACCTACTTACCCTTTTTTATTTTTTTTGGCTTGTCAGAGAAATTAAAAGAAAACTTTTGGGTGCATGCTTCATTTTGAAGAAGTAATATTTGATTTTTTAGCAAACTTTTGACATGATATGAATGTGCATAGTTGAACTTCTGACCAAAGAAACCATAGAAAAGTGAATGACATTTTTTGTACAGCATATCTACTGATGTTATGCAGGAGAATTGGACAATCATATATGTATGTAACGAAATTTCACAGTAACAAAGGACTTTTTGATGCTAGGAAGCGCAGCACAATCAAGGTTTTTTGTTATTTAAAATAAATGTGTGGATATATTCACAATTCGTGTTACAAACAGGTGTAGATATCATATACCAAATGACAAATAAAATTCAATATTAAGTACACAACTACACAAGGACGGATATGCTAGCTAGAAGTACCTCTTGAAAGAGTTGGGTGTAAGTAACAGTGCCACGCTTGGTTGCACAATGAGTTGACTTGAGACCGCTTGTTTCACAAATCCTTTTCTTGATTTTGCTTCAAGTGCAATGCAATGCACATAAACGACAAAGAGCTTTTTGCTAGCCTATCTGCCTATGAACTTGTACCACCGAGAAAGAGACAGGAATTTGGGAGGTGAATAGCAGAATAGGTGATGAAAAGGGTTTGTACTAGGATGAAGGAGGTATAAATAAACGTGCTTAGTTTATGAGAGGCTTCATTTTCTCTGTTTTAATTAGTGTTGGTATCTTAAAATACTTTAGCTCACCCGTTATCGTCCCCAACAAAATCTCTCTGATGATATATATTTATAAATATATAACAGGAGTATGTCGACAATAATTACTACATCTTGGGTATTTGTTATACCCAAATACCAACATTTTGATCGAGTATCAAATAAACTCTATAATTTTTAAAACTTATATGAAAACGCATCGCTCGTGAAATTAAATAAGATCAATTATTTGGATTTAATATTTGAATTTTAAAATTTGAAAAAATAACTTAATAGCAAAATATTGGCATTTCGGGGCAACTAAAATGTTGGTAATTGAACCTTCCTCATAACAAATATATAGAACTAGTGTCACAACTCAACAAAAATTTATGAATTTCCATTAATTTTATATGGTAAAATAGAATTATTTTTGCCAACCTTAAAAACCAGTGTCACAACTCAACAAAACCTAATATATAATCACTCATCTAAATTGTTAATTGATAGTTTGATACAACTAGTTTGTCATATATCGAAAGATGAACCTTCCTGATCAATTCTATCTACTTTTAGTATATATAACAAGAAAAACTACAATTAATTTTATATTTTGTCAATTTTTTATCTTATTGGATCAACAGTTGTTAAATAATTGTATTATCAACATATATGATATATCATTTTTATTTATGTTTATTCTCTGAATAGATGATTTTGTAAGCAGTACTATATCAAATATTGTACTATTACATAGAAAATCATACAGTGATATAATCTCACTCTTTTCCAATTTTGGTGTCAAAGATTCTAAATTATACTTTTGGTTCACAATTAACATTTGGTCTGTTAATCTATCTTAAAAAAAAACTTTTGGTCTGTTAATCATTTTTTAGTGAACAATCTACGGAAATGTGGTCTCTGGCAAATGCAAAATAATTAAGTTATGTTCGGGTATATTCAATTCACCCCGAAACATATCGAACACTTTTTTTTCTATTACAAAAAAATTAGCAGCAAGAAAAATCTTACGCGTTTGATACCATCAAAGGTTCATGCATAAAGATTTTCAATTCTAAAGTACGTGCCAGAACGACAAAATAAGCAGTAGTTGTTGTGATTTACAGGAAAAGAGAATAATAATTACTAGTTGTTGTAGAATTAAAGCACTCGTGTATGGTGCGACAAAGATCTTTATGCATCTACTTTGGGATCTCTCATGTTAGTTGTGATCTTTGAACTTTGATATATGTGTGCGTGGTATCAATGTTGCAATATTTTCCTTTTTAAAACCAAAAATATTGTTCTTACAAAGAAAAATTAATTACCATTTCATATTAATTATCCATCTTTTTTAACTGTTGTATGCTGATGCATGAATGGCATTTGAGAATTACTCAAGGACAAATAGTACTCCCTGCTTCTGATTTTATTTTATGGTATATGAGCGCGTCTAGAACCTATGACAAATTATAAGCAAGAGTTTGTCTATCTTTAATTATGTACTTTTCCATTTTTTAAATCATTGGTCGAATGTGGTTTAGTTAAGAAAAAATAATTAAAGGTATATTTGCTTTTGAAGATTTCAGATGCCAATAATTTATATTTTTTTCCCCTGTTTTAATTGAGCTGTACCAGCTAGGACATTTCGAATTAATTATAAGATAAAATAAATTCGCGTCACCAATGGATTTTAACGCAGTTTTTATTAAAGAAAAAAGTTATCACATTGAATTTAGACGTGTTCTTATCTTTGTTATTAAAAACTAGCTAATGTTACGACAAACTTATTCAAACAAAATGTTCATTTACTATAATTCAATCATACTTACATTCATCAAATTTTTAGTACAAATAATTTTTTTCTTTTGAAATGCTAAAGAAATTGTATTACTTTAAGAATTACAATGCACCTTAGACACATCAAACGCATTTCCATGAAGAGATAGGAAGAATGGCACATGATATTGGCTGATCAAGATTTAAAAAGAAAAACAAGAGAAAAAAAAATGCAAAACATAGTCGGATAGATTTAACCCAGTTTATGTAATATAAATTGATCAAGTCTGCTACTCCTTGCAGGAAAACAAAGAATTTACATTTGAAAGCAAATACAAATTTGAGGTAAAAGTGGGAAGAAGGGAAGAAGGGAAGAAGGGAAGAAGTGGGAAGAAATATTGGGAAGTATGTAACTTTGTGAAGAATTTGGATTGTTTATAATTTTTTTTCTTCTTCTTCCTTCTTCTTCTTCTTTCTTCCAACGATCCAAACGCACCCTATATTTAATATTTACTTCCCTTCATTTTCTAGTTCATTTACACGAATACGACAGCCTTGCACTATAGGTGTTAATTAAAAGAATTATATAATTGAAAATATAAATTAAAAAAATAGAAAATCAAACTATATATGATTACTTCAACAAATTACTGCACAGCACAATCTTTAGCTGAATTGGCAATTGGCCGAATAAATTAAATATTTCTGAAATTGGAAAGTACTAACAATCTTCTACAGAAATTATTCGTTTTGTTTCCAAATGGCAAATTAAATAATTATGAGAAAAAAATTGCTATATAATTTGTGGCATTAGTTGTCTGATGCCACTACATTGTCTCTCTCATTTGTTGCGTAGAATGGATTCAATACTGGTATGATCTTTGAGCTGTATAAAACTAGAACTCACAATTCTCTTTTAGTGCAAAACAAATCACTTCATTTTAATTATTTAATCTTTATCATCCCGTGTACATGGCACTGTCTAAGTGGCTGTCAATTTAATTTTGCATTATGTAGGGCAAATTTCATTTATGCCAAGTCTTGATTTAAAAATTGAGATAACTATAAATATATATTGTGTAACCAAACATATTAATTGGGAAATTCAGTTATTAGCTCCTCTTTTATTTTCTTCAAAGGTAATTAAAATTGAAGAAGTGACTTAATCATAAAAATGTGCTTAGAACCTGACTAAAAACTATTTCTGAATATTTAAAATTGGAAGGCTTTGATGCTATCGTTTTATACTTATTATTTTTAAAAAAAAACTTACATTAATCTTTCATCGTTACCGTAACTCATTTCAAACAAGCAATATAAACCATTGATTTTGTCCTATTAAGTAATGTAGTTACATTTGAATTTTGTAACGAGCGAATTCAAAATGTTACTCTTTTATATTGAATCCATTACTTCAAGAAATAATTAAAGCATGCAAAAAAAAATCATATTTGTCCTTTGAAAATTAAATATTGAGTTATAGGTGAAAACAAAATTTTGATCATATAAAATACTAAAAGTCAAGATAATTATATTTCTCATCTTATATTATTGTTCTTTCTTCTCTCATCCGTGCTCGCCTTGTTAAGCCAAAAACCATGGGAGTTTAAAAGATGTTCCAAGAGTCAGGACGAAAATTGGCTGAGTCGCTATCTGGAAAGTAATTTTATAATTTCTGAGGACCCCTGCGTATATTTCCAGTTTGAAAGGGTAACACAACATTTACTGATTTTACAGGGGTATAAGTGAATAACCTTTGGTAGTATGATTTTCTCTACATATTATTCCTGTTTATTTTAATTTGGGGCTTACTATTAGTAGGAGTCACGTTGGAAAATGTATGTGCTGGTACAATGGAGGAGGTCTTCGAGCTAATCCTTCCAACTCATTGATTTTACTTGGTATGATTTATTTTTAATTAGGAGGAACCAACAAAATTATTAGGTACTTTTCGCCAATAGATTATTATCCGAGATACTATTTCAATCACAAAGACCACTATATTATTGTTGTATAGTTAAGTGTAACCAAAATTCCGGCCATCACAATTAATAAGCAGATAGGAAGAAGGGAAACATAAAGTAAATAAATTCACTTTATAAAAAATCATTTCATATTTGGAGGAGATAAACTGCAGTCAATCAGTTAGTCATTATGTTCCTAAAAAAAAAAAGATAAAAAAAGAAAAAGCAATTCTTGAATTAATTGAAAAATTATCAGTAATCGGTATTGACTGGCAAACAGTCAATTAATTTTTTTTTAAATGACAAACAATGGACGGAGAAATAAAATTTTATAACAGCGACGGTGAAATATAATACTATTATTATTCTAATTTTTATAAAAAAAAGTATGATTTGTAGCTAATGGGGCTCAATAACGAAATAATTATCATAGTTTATGGGATTCAAATATGCATTTTCTTAGAATATACATCATAATTAAGTTCATTTCGAGGGACAATGACACTTTTTTGGGTTACTTTATGACACAAGTCATCATTTAGAATAGATACATACACAAAATGCTTTCTGCATAGATTTGATCTTTTAAACTGACTACTCAACCAACCGATTGCCCCGGTATAATTTTTTATTTTTTTGTACACATGAAAAAAAGAACATATTTATAAAATGAGATTGAAGAAGTTCAAAACGGAGAGGATTTTCTCGAATTGCAAAAGATGATATCCATGGAGAAAAAATGTTAAGCTAGACTTAACCCTTGTTTGAGGCTTTGGGCTTTGTTTATCATTGCAGAAAACTTTGTACAAGCCCAAAATAAACATGATTAATTGTATCACAAACTCAGCCTTAAACCAAAGCAACAAAATATCTTCTCCATCATGACATAAGACGTATGAAGGACCCGCCAAACACATCTTCAAAATGGACTTCATCATTCAGCCTAATTAAAGTATCATCGACTCTAAAAGTCTGTCTCCGTTAATTGAAAAAATATGTATATATAAATCATTACCTAACAGTATTTAATTTGATACCAAAATACAAGAATATGTTTATAATTAGTTTGTATAGAAAGATTCACTAAAATATCCTTAAATATCGAAGAACACATAGGATATGTATGCATAATAGTTAAACATTAAACACTATTTTAAATGAGTAATGAATTGGAATTAATTTTTAGCATAAAGTTAAGTATATTTTACGGGTATTTATTTATTTATTTTGGTAGAACAGCCCGTAGGCAATTTTACGGCTATTTTATGATGTTTTGCAGAAGCGGCGAACCTAGAATTTCATATCAGCAGGGTCTATAAAATTCTTTTTGAAAAAAATATATGTACGACAATAATAAAATATCTAATCAAGCTTTTAAAAAAACTCTATTTTATCCGTTGTATCTAGATTTTCGTTTATATCACACAATCATTTATCTGTTTTATTGTTGTACAATCGTTTTATCACCCGTAAACGCTAAATCACACAAATCACATTTTAAAATCTTGCATCAAATATAGACATAGTATAATAATAATTTTAAATAAACAACTCTAAAATAATGTCACATAAATAAACATGAGAAATCAAACATCCATTATAATAACAATTGAAAATCTAGAATAATTATCCAATATACAATATAATAATTCATCCAAAAATCTCCTATTCTATTATAAGTTTTATCTTAATAAGATTTATTGTGAAGAGAGGAAGAAGGCAATTTATTAGGACGAATATGACATGAGTCCTATGTGATATTACGGAAAGACCTGGAATTCGATTCTCGCTGGGATGAGATTAATTGGGGTGTGGTGCCTACGGACTTTGATAAAAAAAAATAAAAAATTAATTAATTTTTTTTCAGGTGGGTCATGACCCACCAAAAATGATTAAAAACTGAAATTACGCTCGCAAAGCAGTAGGAATTCAGCTTAGCGATGGATCCAAAGATTTTCAAATCCATGCCAGTCATCGTGAATAAAATTACTTGTCATAAAACAAATATATTATTATTATCAATCTAGCATGATTAATTAGATTCATTCATTTTTTTTCTCTACTTAATCTAGTAGTGTAAAAACAAGTTTGCAAAATTTTATAATTTTTTAAGCTCTCTGAACGATTTGAATTATACATTTTTGTTTAAATTTTGAAATATAAATTAAAAAAATTATTTTGTTGCATCGGGCGGCGCCAAAAATCTACGGCATTGAAACTATCAAAATAATTTATTTATATATGTCTTGTTCAACAATAAATTGTGTTTAAAATACCTTTTTTTATTTAGAATTTGTTAAATAAAGATTTGCTCAATAAAGTCGAAATAATTTTAGGCGTAAAATTAAATTATATATATCATGTTTAAAATGCAAACTAACGTTGCCTTAATAAAGCAAAGCCGCTAGAATTGGTTACATGTCCTCGTTTCCTACGTCCATATTTAATGAAAAAAAATCTATATATATTATATTATATTGCAAATTGCAATAAAAAAATACAATAAAGAAAAAGATACTCTAATGCATTAGATGTTATATGCACTAGGATCACGAGAACCGTGAATTGAAGAGTTATTGACAACAATGACAAGGAAGATCATAGGAAATATTAATACGAACCATGTATGTTCCACGTCCATGAATTCTTCCTCGCCTCACTAAGCTTTCACGCGTCATTGTCATGAAATCCTATTTGAACCCGGAGTTCAAAGACCCAGATATGCCAAGATGTCGGACACGCGTACAAACAGAGTGCCGGTCTGCCGAGATTTGTTCCGGGACTTTCTAAATATATCGATTTAATTTCCATCCTTATGAAGTCACCTCTTGAGAAATCTCTAGAGACGTGTTAGAAACGGTCACTGACAAGACAGAGGCAACAACAATTTAGTAAATTAATTAATTGAGGCGGTAGCTGACCGGTGGTGACCATACCTACCGAGAGACCTTATAAAAGGAGCCCTTGATACCCTAGCCGATTCATCAATCTGTGAATAATAGTAATCTCAAATTTCAACAAAGCTCTTCTTTTCGCTCTTTCAAGGTATTTTCTCCTTTCCTTCTCTATTTTTAATAATTTACGGCAATCTTTTAGGAAATTTGGGAAATCAATTAGATGTAGTCTGATTCCTAGGAAATATTAGTTTGCAAAAATTTGTGGAACGAACTTTTCGTGTGCGTGTAACGCCGATTCATGAAATTGTTTGAATGAATTTGCCTTATTCAAAGGCGATCTTCTATATTTTAGAGATCGAATTGATACTACTGTGATTGATCTATAATAATTTCGTTTATCTTAGTCGATTTGTAATTTTTAGACCGATCCTCTTTAGCGATAGGTGTAAATTGAATTAAATTGTGTTCTTCTTTTCATAAATTAGGGTATTATCTCAGATTAACCAGGCCGTTTTATTTAGTAACCGGAGAAGTCTTCTTGATCTGGATTTGTAGATCTTGATTTTGATAGAAACATGCTTTGGTCCTGTAATAGAGATTTCTTAGAAAGAAACGAGTTGATCTTTTGTAAAAGAGCTCGTCTGATATGGTTCATCTGCTTAAAATTTGTCCCTATTTAGATAAATAGAGTTTTCGTAGGACATCAATTAGGTTCAGGTCAGTTCTAGTATTGTTACTTCCTTACTATGTTATGCTCATCTCTTTATTTATCTATATACTTGACAGATGCAGATCTTCGTCAAGACCCTCACTGGAAAGACCATCACCCTTGAGGTGGAATCCTCTGACACCATCGACAATGTAAAAGCTAAGATCCAAGACAAGGAGGGAATCCCCCCGGACCAGCAAAGGCTTATCTTTGCCGGCAAGCAGCTTGAGGACGGCCGTACCTTGGCTGATTACAACATCCAAAAGGAGTCGACCCTCCACCTTGTGCTCAGGCTCAGGGGTGGAATGCAAATCTTTGTCAAGACCCTTACTGGCAAGACAATCACCTTGGAGGTTGAGTCATCTGACACAATCGACAATGTGAAGGCTAAGATTCAGGACAAGGAGGGCATCCCCCCGGACCAGCAAAGGTTGATCTTCGCTGGCAAGCAGCTCGAGGATGGTCGCACCTTGGCTGACTACAACATCCAGAAGGAGTCAACTCTTCACTTGGTGCTCCGTCTTCGTGGTGGCATGCAGATCTTTGTGAAAACCCTCACTGGCAAGACCATAACCCTTGAGGTCGAGAGCTCCGACACTATTGACAATGTTAAGGCCAAGATTCAAGACAAGGAGGGCATCCCCCCGGACCAGCAGAGGTTGATCTTCGCTGGTAAGCAGCTGGAGGATGGCCGCACCTTGGCCGATTACAACATCCAGAAGGAGTCGACTCTCCACTTGGTGCTCCGTCTCCGTGGTGGCATGCAAATCTTCGTGAAGACCCTCACAGGCAAGACCATCACCCTTGAGGTGGAGAGCTCTGACACCATCGACAATGTCAAGGCCAAGATTCAGGACAAGGAGGGAATCCCCCCGGACCAGCAGAGGCTGATCTTTGCAGGTAAGCAGCTGGAGGATGGCCGCACCTTGGCTGACTACAATATCCAGAAGGAGTCGACTCTCCATTTGGTGCTCCGCCTCCGTGGTGGTATGCAGATCTTCGTGAAGACCCTCACTGGCAAGACCATCACCCTTGAGGTGGAGAGCTCTGACACTATTGACAATGTTAAGGCCAAGATTCAGGACAAGGAGGGGATCCCACCGGACCAGCAGAGGTTGATCTTCGCCGGCAAGCAGCTGGAGGATGGCCGCACCTTGGCCGACTACAACATCCAGAAGGAGTCCACTCTCCACTTGGTGCTCCGTCTCCGTGGTGGTATGCAGATCTTTGTGAAGACCCTCACCGGTAAGACTATCACTCTTGAGGTGGAGGGCTCTGACACCATTGACAATGTCAAGGCCAAGATTCAGGATAAGGAGGGGATCCCACCGGACCAGCAGAGGTTGATCTTCGCTGGCAAGCAGCTGGAGGATGGCCGCACCTTGGCTGACTATAACATTCAGAAGGAGTCGACTCTTCACTTGGTTCTCCGCCTTCGTGGTGGGAACTAAGTGATATACCTCTGGCTTTTGGGTGTTTGCAGCTGCTCTTTTATATGGTCCAGTGAGGGTCTTGAGAGATCTGTGTCGGTTGTATCTTGTGATCTGTTTGGTGGTTTTAGTCTCTATGTTGGGCTATCCCTGGTTACTACTGTGGGAGTAGCTTTGTATCCTGTTGGTGTTGCTTTGGAGTTGAGAATAATTGAGAGCAGTGAACATGTGAAATGAATGTAGTATTGAACTTGTGAAATGAAGTATCTTGTGTTCAGTAATTCTCTTTGGCAATTGTTTCTGTTTTTTATTTTTTACTTTTCTCTGTTTAGCTTTATTTCTCTGCTATTTGGACCTTTAATCTGTTTGTGAAATTGCAATCATGTTATGTTAGTTCCAGTCCTTGATTATTTTGAGAAGGTAACTGATACTTCCAGTTGAAGGTTACGTCTTTAAGGACCTTTATAAGCTTTGATATTTGTGGGATTGGGGTTTTGTTATGTTAGTTGCACACTTTGACTAATTTGCTAGTTATTATATATGATCAATGATGGGTTTCTGGCTGCTATCGTCTTTTTTGTTTGTTACATGTGCCTTTAAATATGTTGTGTACACTAAGTGTTTCTTATGGTACATGAGTACAGGACTGACTGGTGCCAGTACTAGGGGATATTTACTGTTGCAGGACCAACCATGCTGTTTCTGATATCAAGCAGTAGTAACTGGTACAGCGTCTACTAAAACAATACTGGATTCCATTATTGTAACCGTTGGGCATGATTAAGGGTCTACTGGGCTACCTATAACAACTGCTCAAACCTAGTTGTAATAGGGTAAACTTTGAAGGTATATTTTTATCTCAGTTTATGGCAATGAAGGAAGCGGTTGATAAATGTCTTGGCCCATGAGCAAGAATTAGTATTTTAAGTAATTGGTTTATGAACCTTATAGAAACAGTTTGTAACAAAAATCATGTTATGGAAGCAATTAATTTAATTTTACGTTTATTAACCTAATGATTGTGAGATTTAAGGGACTAGTTTTTATTTGACACAACTTAGCAGAGGGTGCTAAGGAAGAGAAACTATAACACTCCTGTTGGGGATTTACTGGTGTTATTGCTTTTATTTCAAAAATAAATAAATACATAAATTGATGCTAAGACCACTCCATAGGTTTGGCAATCGTAGGTTAACAAGTTAGGCTGCTAACCTAAAAGTTAGCTAATCTCATATATGCCAAACGCCCCCATAATGTTTAGTATGATCTTGCTTATGATTTTGTATTGTAGTCTCTGGTGTATGATTTAGTAATTCAATTAGATAGTGTTCTTGTTTTCTATTTGCATGACAACTTTTGAACTTCAGCCAGAAAGGATTTTCTGACCGACTGGAACTGTTTCAAGCACATGTTTGTAATCCTAGGACTAGGATGAAATTCAAATACAGTACGGATGGATTTAATGGCTTCAAATTGCAACTTGTAATTTATAATTTACTCCTTTTCAGTTACCAGTTTTTTTATTATAAAGTAGCTATATCTTCCTTAAAGAAATCTGGGTTATGTTGTGTCAGTCATTGTTTCTTTCTTTTTTATTTATCATTTTTTCTAGTGTTGCGTGGGAGCTGGAGCACAAGGGACTTCCATTATTGATTCCTTTTTCTTTATGTAACTATCACGAAGATTGAAAGTATCTGTAGCCCTGTACTGGATTATTGATTCCTTTTATTTATCATTTGGGGTTGGGGATGGGGGTGTAGTCCAAAAATTGAGCTTTAGTGTGAATGTTGGATATTGGAGAGCTCATTAAGAAAAATAGTTGCTGAATGCAGTTTGAGCCTGTAGCCCTGTACCATGGTCCATGGCGACATCCTCTCACCTCAAAAGGACGAAGCAGCATCTCTGATGCTGTTAATTTGAGGGTGACAGACAGTCATGAAGGCATTAGACCAGTTTATGGCAATGTATGTGATTACAAATGTACTGTTTATATTCTGAATCAGTTTAATGCACCCATTGCCATTAGGCCATATGTTCTAGTACTGTACCTGTACCGCCTGTTATTCCGGTAAGTATGTCAGTTGCAAGTAATCTAAGTGGTCACTATGTATATAACGTCTGGTTCCTCATCTTTATTTAGGGTTAACTCAACTCTTTCTTTTTTTTTTAAATTTTTATTTATTTATTTTTTTTATTGAAGGTTAACTCAACTCAGTCTTGCACACTGAGAAAATAGTTGAGGTGAACAACAAGCAACAAGGACTATTGAAGGTAACTGAGAGTTGCATCTGGAATGTCATGATCCATATCTCATTGTAGATTAGAGGAATAGAAAAGGAGGTGACTCAACTAAGGCTTACTTGCACACTGAGAAATAGTTGAGCTGAACAAGAAGCAACAAGGGTTACTGACAGTGACTGAGAGTTGCAACTGGCAAGGTCATGATCCATATCTCCTTGTAGATTAGAGGAATAGAAAAGGTGGAAATTGGACACAATCATAGACTAGGCAGTGATTAATATCTTGTTTTAGACGGATCATTAGATGATTATCATATACAGCATTCAATTATTGATTGACTGTCAATGCCAGTGGAGATGGGACTTAAAAGTTAGTTTTTTATTGTCAATTTTTTTTCTATAACGGGCTTAGCAACAGTGCAACTGATCTACATACTGTTATGAACATTTGGGATTTAATTACAACAGAAAATAATAGCTTTCTATGGTTGCTCGGTAAAAATAAGATACTTAACACAGATAACCTCTCAGGAAGAGGACAGCAGGGACCAATTTCTGTGAATTTGTACTATTTAAGTTATATTGATCAACTTTCTTCGTATGGAGTTTATAATTATTAATCCCCCTTTAAAGTTGGATCTGTAATCATAATAATAATAACATCTAATAAAGTGCAGTACCATGAGCAATTTTCTTTATATTAGGTATTTAGGTGTCTTCAATCTAGACCAAAAATGTATATGCTGTTGGGTAGAATGTAGAATTTGTTTTAAGCAAGGAAATATGAATCTTTAAGACAGTTGGCAAATTGATTATTTATCTCTAAAATTTATTGAAGAGCTGTATGACAATTGACAGGTACAGTAAGTGATGGAGGTACAGTTCTTTCCCTGCAACTGATTGGTGGATAATTAAGCTTGGATAAAAGGAAGATTTTGAGAGAGTTAGCCTGTTGCTTTCATGTGATAAATGTGGTTCTATTTGCTTTGTAGCAAGATCTTTGAGGATGATGATGGCGGTGTTGTGTGTTCCAGTTGATACCAATAGTTTTCCGAGTGTTACAGGGTGTCTATTTGCTGTGAGGCTTATTCTTTACTTTACTTTGATTAGGGGTTGAGGTTAGTTATTTTCTGGAGGTTTGTATTTGAATGATCAGCTGCATTTTGTTATTTCTGGTCTCTGAATAATAAAAGTAGAATCAGGTTAATGAGCTGATCAATTATTTTCAGGAGGAATTGGGCAAAAGAATTGGGATTTAACTGATACCAGTACATATTGCTAAGTATGGTGCTGTACCGGCCCTTTTAATTTGTTTATGTATCGTTAGGTTTAGAGCAGAATCGATGTGCTAGTATCGTCTGGCTTGTATCGCTTGGAATTGTGACTTCCAGCAAACCTAGAAAAAGAGTATGTGATTAACTATCTTATTTACTGGACTTGTGGCTCCTTGAGAGCAACAGAATGATTCGACCAATCATGGTCAACTAAATATAAACATTATAGTTGAAAATATCTTACAACGATAACAAAACCCCAAGTATTGTTGCAGCCCCTCACTACTATTTCCCTTTCTTGTTGTTGCATACGTTCAATACTCTTTTTTTTATGGTTAAATAAGTGACATTCTATTTTCTTTTGAGAAAATTTAAAATAAAGAGGGGGGAAAAGTATAATTGGCAATTTGGCATAGTCACCGGTTTCCATTGGGTTTCCTAAACTCAAAGTCTGTTCATTAATAGCGCGTCTTTTTCTATAAACATTTTCTTATAATGTTCATTGAACAAGTTGCCAAGATTTTTTGTTTCCTTTGAATTTAATGGGCTCCTAACTTACTATTAGTCTATTACCAAAGTTTTGAATGATCCTCTTTTTCTAAAAAGTTGAGCTTATGTACATAGATGCCCAAACAGTTTAAAATCTTTGCAAGATCAATTTAGGAATAATGTACAAATTTTCCCAGCAACGCATGGACATTTTGGTACTTTAGGCACTTGAAAAAAAGGAAGCCGAAAGTTGAAAGTGAACCCAAATTGGAAGTACAAACTTCATAACATCATGATAGTCTGATAGATGAACTTTTTTCGGAACAATACCCAAAAAAAAGGCATACTTAACCCTTAAATATGTCTAATTAAGCTTTGGATTGTTTGCTCAAATATTCCTAAAAAAGAGTAGTTCTCCCATGTCTTTTCGTAAAAAACAGAAAATTGCGTGGGATTGATTCTAGAAAAAAAATGAGGGATCTGTTATGTCGGCTAATGTGGACCACTTACAAAGAGAAAAATCAAAGAATATCATCGTGGTCTGCAAAGCTTAAAGTTCACTATCGTTTGTGTATCCATTGGATTTGATGGTATTCATTATCGTGCTTTAAAAAGAAGAGAATATTTAAATCATCGGAATGCAAAACAATAGCTGAAACAAAGGATATATGGTACTAGGTTCACCGCTATTATTTGAAAAAAAAAGAAAATAATTATTCAAAGTAAAAGCTCAGATATTTTAATTATATTATATGTTTGGTAACAAATCTGTTAATCTAAATTACATAACTGAGACATTTTATTAATTCTTCGTAGAATTAAATTATTTTTTACAATCATGTCTCTGTTTCTCTCCGGTTGTACATCCAGCAAGTCGAAGAAAGATAGATACAAAACTTATTAGAAGTTATTTGTGCTAGTTATGCTTCATCTTTTTGGCATAAAGTCTAGACAATTTATAAGAAATATGGTATTATAATATGATAAATTTATTATGTTTGCAATTAAAAGATAAAGATCTATAATTGTACACATTTGATGATGTTGTATTAACGATGTCGTCAGCTAAACCAAATTTGTACATTTGATGATGTATTATTATTAATGTGTCAAATTGTCAATGATGATTTCCTGTACTAGTCAAAGTAAGCCGTCTTGAGATGGGCCTATTGTCTCTATTGTACCTTAAAGATCACGCAGTGACTATTATTTTGGGCCAGACCCAATGACCTAGTTTACTGGAAATGGACGAGTTTGAAGGTTTGAGTCGTTTGACCAAATTACATTTACAACGTCTCCATAAATACAAAGTTACAAACAGTTTATCCCCATAAGAATTTAACATTTATTTTTTCTTAACATAAGTATGATAAAATGATCACATTTACTTAAAAAGAAGAAAAAAAATGGAAAATGTAATTTAGTTAAACCAACAAATAAATCAGTATAATTAGTACAGACGAAAATTCAACATTCCCATATAGAAAAGTTTTTAAGGAGAACAATCCGTAAGTTGTATTGATTATTACTACTTTTAACACGTATAATTAGAAACAATTAAGTAGACGTCTAAACTATGAGACCTGCACAAGTCATATAGTTTCAGGACGAAAGCAACAGTTTAACAAATGAGACGTCAACTTGTCCAGTTGTCCTATATTTCTTTTCAATGACAAATCTTATCGAATAAAATAGCACAAACTTTAAATTGTTCACCACGCAAATTAAGTATCCATAAAATCTCGTCCATGCAATTGTCAGAATATTGAAATCCAGTGCATGCACCTGCCTCTTTCCTCGTCACGTTGAAAAAACATCATTTGTCTACAACTTTATCTACCTAAAATTTGGATAACGAATTAATTGTATTTGAACAAATGTAAAGATTTTGGAATGAAATTGATTTTCCTGCCTCCTTTGATTACACGTTACAATGCATTTATACACTCTGTGCCCTAAATTACATACCAAATCAGCCCAATTACCATAAACGACCAATTACAATCTAATGCAATCTATCCAATAACTACACGCAATCTAACACAATCTTTTATACAGTAATTTAGTTTCCTACACTCCCCCTCAAGTTGGAGCATGCAAATGTGAAATGCCCAACTTGCTCAACAAATAAACAAACTGTTTCTTCCCTAGCGCCTTGGTAAATATATCAGCTCTTTGTTCAGAGGATCGTGTGTACTGAGCAATTACTGACCCATTCTTGATTTGATCACGTACAAAATGACAGTCCAATTCAATATGTTTTGTCCGTTCGTGGAACACTGGATTAGTAGCTATGTGAATGGCTGCCTGACTATCACAATGGAGTTTCATTGGCTTGTTATGGTCAATATTCAAGGAACTCAGAAATGATTTCAACCAAATCAATTCACACACAACATTTGCCATTGATCTATACTCTGCTTCAGCCGAAGAACGTGACACAGTTGGTTGTTTCTTGGTCTTCCATGACACAGGAGACTGTCCTAGCATCACAAAATATCCGCTCACTGATCGTCGAGTCACAGGACAGCTAGCCCAATCCGAATCGCAGTATGCATTCAACTGCAACTCACTATCAGTTCGAAGTAGAATACCTTGACCTGGGTTGCTCTTCAAATAGCGCATCACTCTGAGCGCTGCTTCATAGTGTGCTTCAAGTGGTTCTCCCATAAACTGAGCCAGAGTGTGAACCGAGTAGCTCAGCTCCGGTCTGGTGATAGTCAAATATATCAGTTTGCCAATCAAACGCCTATATCTTTCTGGATCTTTCAATTTTTCACCTGCACATTCAGCTAATCTGTGATTTTGTTCAAGAGGTGTACATGCTGGTTTTGCTGCCAACAGTCCACACTCACCCAATAAGTCAAGTGTGTACTTTCGCTGAGAAAGAAATACACCTTCTTTTCCTCTTGCTATTTCTATACCCAAAAAATATTTAAGTTTTCCCAAATCCTTCATATGAAACATTGTACTCATATACTTCTTAAAATCATAGATTGCTTCATCATCATTCCCTGCAATCACTAGGTCATCTACATAAATCAGAATCGCAAGAAAAATTTTACCATTGCGATAAGTGAAGAGAGAATAATCTGCCTTTGACTGAACAAACCCGTATGTTTCAAGAGTAGTGGTCAGTTTGTAGAACCACATACGAGGAGCTTGTCGCAGTCCATAAATCGACTTCTGAAGTCTACAAACCTTCCCGGGCAGTGAGCTTGAGAATCCTGGTGGCATACGCATATAAACTTCCTCATGCAAATCTCCATGCAGAAATGCATTATGGACATCCATTTGGTGCAACGTCCATCCCTTTATGGCTGCTATTGACAGAAACGCTCGCACACTCACCATCTTTGCAACTGGTGCAAACGTTTCTGCATAATCAACTCCTTGTATCTGTCGATTTCCAAGAGCAACCAAACGAGCCTTGTATCGCTCTACCTGTCCATCTGCATGATATTTGACACGATACACCCATTTGCAACCTATTGCAGTTTTACCAGGTGGCAAATTCTCCACTGTCCAAGTTTTATTTCTCTCAAGAGCATCAATCTCAGCTTTCATAGCTTCGCACCATTTATCAGATTTAATTGCTTCTCCAAAATGAGCTGGCTCTCTCTCCTTTGTGATTGCATTCAAGAATACTCTGTGAGAAGGAGAAAATTTATCACATGTCACATAGGTATTTATTGGATATCTCGCATCAGAAACTGAAACATCATTGTGTTCTCCTTCAACTCGAGCTGTGTAGCAAATATAATCTGCATATCGCGCTGGAGGTCTCCTCACCCTTTCTTCATGAACAGCTCTTCGATTTTCTCCACCATGATTCTGTTCAGTATCATCCCCTGCATCTTCTATCAGCATTTCTCTAGAAGTGTCTGAAGAGTACGTTGTTGATGCTGTTTGTTCCACTTGCAGCTCATCACATGCAGTATTTTGATTGTCATATGTGTATTCATCACTCCCCCTATCTGTTAGCGCATCAATTTCATGCCCTGTCTGATTCTCAACTGGAATGTCGTGCTGAATCATCTGATTTTTGTCAGGTTTTATGCATGGTTCTGCTATGTTTTCAGCAAAAGGAAAAACTGTTTCATTAAATACTACATCTCTGCTTACAAAAATTTTTCTTGTACTCAGATCATAGACTTTCCAGCCCTTTTGACCATGAGGATAACCAACAAAGACACACCTTTGACCTCTCATGTCAAATTTGTCTAAACCGGGTCCTTTATGTGATACATAACACAAGCATCCAAAAATTTTCACTGCACTATAACTGGGTGTGTTTCCAAATAACAGTTCATATGGGGTTTTATTATCCAAAACACGTGTAGGTGTTCTATTTATCAAATACACAGCAGCAAGAACACATTCGCCCCAAAAATTCAGAGGTAAGTGTGCTTGAAATCGAAGAGCACGAGCAACATTAAGTATATGTCGATGTTTTCTCTCAACCCGACCATTCTGTTGTGGTGTGTATACACACGACTTCTGATGCAGTATTCCATGTTCAAGACAAAATTCCTCAACTTTTCTGTTTGCAAACTCAAGCCCGTTATCGGTTCGAATGCACTTAACAGATTTACCAAATTGATTCTTCACCAACGCACAAAAAGAAATTAATAATTCTGTTGCCTCTTTCTTCTCCCTCATTAGGAAAATCCAAACAGCTCTTGAATAATCATCAACTATGGTAAGAAAATAATGAGCTCCACAATAAGATGCAGTTTTATAAGGACCCTAAACATCACAATGAATCAAATCAAATGAGTTATTTGCTTTATTAATACTCATAGGAAATACATCTTTGGTTTGTTTAGCTTGCAAACAAATTTCACACATAACAGTTGGAACAAAACTATCATTCTTGACAACAGGAAAAGGCCATTTTATTTGTGTTGATGGATGTCCCATTCTTCTATGCCATAACATCCAATCCTCCTTCTTCGTATGACCAGCTTTAGCTCTTGTCAGTGAATGATAGAAATATACACCATCTCTTATTTTACCCACACCAATCACCATCCTCGTAATAAGGGCCTGCACAACACAGACGGTGTTAGCAAAGGTAACAAAACACTGGTTGTCTTCAATCATCTTGCTAAGTGAAATCAAGTTACAGTTCAAGCATGGCACATACAAGACTCTGTTCAATACTATTCCACTATCAAGTTCAACAGTACCCTCTTGATTGGTCACAATTTGTTCTCCATTAGGCAGTGTTACCATTGAAGGGTTTACTTTATACACATCTTGCAAGACATCAAAACAACCAGTCATATGATGTGAAGCACCGCTATCAAGAATCCATTTACTGATAGAATAATTACCTTGCAGTTTCTCATTTGTGCAACTTGTACTGGTACTAGTTGAGCCACCTATGATTTCCATAATTTGTTTCAACTGCACATCACTCAGCCCTGGTATTTGCGGCTGATTCACTTCTCCAACACCAGATCCTATGTTCATATTTCCATTATGTGCTTGGACAGCATGAGCTGAAGTGCGACCACGCCCTCTGCCCCTGTTACCACTGCGACCTCCTCCTCTAGAGCCACGACCACCACGAATCCATCCTGCTGGATATCCAATAATTTCGTAGCAACGGGTGATTTCATGACCTTGTTTTCCACAATTAGCACACATTGGCTTCTCTACATACCCAGTTTTCTGTTGATCATTATCCCCCTTTTGAACTCGCATAGCAAACCCAACAGCATTGGGGCGCTCATCTTGAGTGCGCACAACTGAACGATGCCTCTCCTCTTGTACTACCATAGAGTAGACCTTGCTCAAGGTGGGCAGTGGATCCATTCCAAGAATATGAGTTCTAACATTCCCAAAGACAGAATCATCAAGACCCATGAGAAATTGGTGAATCTTCTCATCGTCTCTGTCCTTGATTAATTGGGCAGTCAAATTACAACTACACCCCCCGCACACACAAGATGGTACAGGTGTGTGACTGCTCAACTCATCCCACATGCCTTTGAGACGAGTGTAATAGACCACAATAGAGTGCCCATGTTGTTTTGCTGCAGCTATCTCAGATTTAAGTTGATAAATACGGGGTGCATTACCAACAGAGAACCTTTCTTTTAGGTCATCCCATAACTCTTTAACTGTTTCACAATAGGCTATGCTAGGTTGCAGTTCAGAATCAATGGAGTTGAAAAGCCATGAAACCATCATGGAGTTGCACATATCCCACATCTCCGACAAATCAGTGTTTGGTTCTGGTTTGACTACAGTACCGTTAATAAACCCTAGTTTATTTTTGGCCCTCAATGCATTCCTCACAGCTTTAACCCATATATCATAATTACCATCTTTCAAAACACATGACGTAATCGTCATACCTGGATTGTCAGAAGAATTCAGATAGAACGGAGAAGAACTAGCAAGAGTTGATCTCACAGGGGGAACAGATTTTTTTGGTGTCATTTGGATCTGCCATCGGTTCAGGAACACAAAATCAGAAAAGAGGCAGCAGGAGGCGCTCTGATACCATGAACAAATGTAAAGATTTTGGAATGAAATTGATTTTCCTGCCTCCTTTGATTACACGTTACAATGCATTTATACACTCTGTGCCCTAAATTACATACCAAATCAGCCCAATTACCATAAACGACCAATTACAATCTAATGCAATCTATCCAATAACTACACGCAATCTAACACAATCTTTTATACAGTAATTTAGTTTCCTACAGTATTTATAGAATAATATGTCATGATTCAAATCTTTATATAATATAATATAATAAAGATGTTTTTGCCTTGATAATAAGCACGCAGTTATCATTGCGTTGGCAAAATTATATATGTGTTCAAATTAATAAACAATGATGATTAGCACTTTCTTTTTTTATGGGTCAATTAAAATTGAAATTGGTTACCGCCGTAGTTGCTTTTTACCATCGCTTGCCATCATCCTCACCCGGTGATTCTTTAGCGGTGGACTCAATCAAGCAGCGTGTTACCTCTTTTTTTTTTTTTCTCTTTGTGCCTTCTACATTCTCCTCACGCGATCGCTCGCTCTTGGCAATGGGCCCCTTCACCCAGGACTATCTCCCTTCCCTCTTGGCAATGATTCAGAGGGCTCTTGGAAACACCTTATTTGCAAGAGGAGAATCGTCTTCGAAGATTAGAAAGGAAGAGTTTCTGGTGATGACACGGATGTTGCATGGTTTGGCAAGATACTCGAAGTTGGATTTGGTGGTGATGATGATGAAGTAGTGGGAGGAGATTGCGAAATTAAGAAGGAAAGGAGAAGGGCAGGTGACAATCGGAGGGTATGTGACATATCTTGCCGAGATGAAGGACATCAATTTGACATGACTTGAGGATCTGACCGAATGTACAGCACCATAAGACAAGTACCTTAGGTAGATCGGGTTCTTAGTTGGCCCGGATGACGGGTCATGAGCATGGAAGAATGAAGTGCGAGAGCCCGTGCCATTGTCTCTTCATGACAATTTCCGTTGGGGAGATCCTAACACATGGTTGTTGCCTGAAGCCAACCAAGGAGCGACTATACCTGATGCTCCAATGCAACAACCCCCGCAAGAGCCTGTGCAAGAAGAATACCAAGGGTCGCAGCCGTTTGGCCAGTACGGGATGCCACCGTACCAAATTCCACCCTTTACCATGCCTCAAGGAGAGTTTTATGCGTGAGGTTCATCCTCAAGTGCCCCGCCATAAGAAGAGTTCAGCTACGCATCCTTATGCGCTAGCTTGAACAACCTAGCTCGCCTCTCAAGCGAATCAATCGAGCTTGGGAAGAGAATCAGCAGCGACAAGTGCGAGGCGATTGAGAAGGAACAAGCGAAGGCGAGGCGAGACATCAACCTTCTCCTCCAACACGAAAGAGAGAATGAGGTGGCTCGTGGACGGGTGAACGAGACATACGAGTGGTTCTTCCCGATCTATGGACAGCCACAGCCTCAGTGAGATTTGGTGATCGATCGGTTCGGCACGACAAATTGTGAGTTTCTTTCACTTTTTCCTATTTTTCACTTTTAAATTATGCTTGTTTCACTACAACAAAAAAGATTATTAGTACCGGCTCATTAGTACCGGTTTTTAAGAAAACCGGTATTAATAATACATCATGGCATTTTCGTAATTGTCAGATTTATTATTTAGTACCGGTTTTTTTAAAAAACCGGTACTAAAAATCGTCTGAAAAAAAAAAACGTTTTTAATTTAGTACCGGTTTTTTATAAAAAAACCGGTACTAATTAATTGATTATTAGTACCGGTTTTTTATAAAAAACCGGTACTAAAGTTTGGAAAGAATAAAAAAAATCAGTTTTTAATTTAGTACCGGTTTTTTATAAAAAACCGGTACTAAAAATCAATTAATTAGTACCGGTTTTTTTATAAAAAACCGGTACTAAAGATTTGAAGAATAAAAAAAACCGCTATATATTTAGTACCGGTTTTTTATAAAAAACCGGTACTAATTAATTGATTTTTAGTACCGGTTTTTTATAAAAAACCGGTACTAATTTTAAACTGATTTTTTTTATTCTCTCCAAACTTTAGTACCGGTTTTTTATAAAAAACCGGTACTAATAATCAATTAATTAGTACCGGTTTTTTATAAAAAAAGGTACTAAATTAAAAACGTTTTTTATATTAAAAAAACAATTCAACAAAGCTACAAAAGGGACCCCCACAGTGCCACTTAGAGGAGAAACTGAAAAATAGTAAGCTTTTAAAACATCTCCTCCCTCCCTTCATCCCTCTCTATCACTATCCAAAATTTGAAGAGGGGGAGTTCACTGAAGGTGTTCACCGACCCTGATTTACAGAGGAAGCGACGAGTGGCTAGCTATAAGGCCATTGGCTATCACGGCAACGTTAAAGGGTCCTTCAAGGACAACTTTAAGTGTGTCAAGAAGAAGTGCATACAAGTTGTGAATGGATGGTGGCGAAAAAAAAATAATCAAGGTATATATGTGTGTATGTACTAAATTTTATTTATATGTGTATTACTTAGATTTTATTCATGGTTTGTTTGGTGAGTTCATTTCGTTTTCGATGATTTAAGAAAACAAAATCAGTTTGTGAGGGTTACTTGCTAAGGTAGAAACTTTACATACAATCAATTGATTTATGGATTACTGATTTGTTATTTAATTTTCTAAGTCGATTTTTATTTAGTTTTGGGTTTGCTGTTTGTTTGGTAGTTCTCTACTTGAATCATAGTTCTATTTCTAAGCCTTGATGGTGGGGTGGTTATTGTTCAAGTTACATTTTTCAATTTTGTTTCTTATAATTTATGGTTTCTCTTCGATGCTTAAAAATGAGTGTGATATCTTTATTAATTATTAAAAAAACAGCTAAATATTGAAACAAACATTTTAAATCTATGTTAACAAAGGTTAGGACAATTTTGTTAAAAAAAAAAAAATTAATTTAGTACCGGTTTTTAACTAAAAACCGGTACTAAATTAATTTAAATTTTCGGTTTTTTTTTATTTAGTTAATTAAATAATTTATTAATTTAAATATATTTAATTAATTAATTAAATAATTAATTAAATAATTTCTTAATTTAAATAAATTTAATTTAGTACCGGTTTTTTATAAAAAACCGGTACTAAATTAATTTAATTTTCGTTTTTTTATTTAATTAATTAAATAATTAATTAAATAATTTCTTAATTTAATTTAGTACCGGTTTTTTATAAAAAACCGGTACTAAATTAATTTAATTTTCGGTTTTTTTTTATTTAATTAATTAAATAATTTCTTAATTTAAATGTATTTAATTAATTAATTAAATAATTAATTAAATAATTTCTTAATTTAAATATATTTAATTTAGTACCGGTTTTTTTATAAAAAACCGGTACTAAATTAATTTAATTTTCGGTTTTTTTTTTATTTAATTAATTAAATAATTAATTAAATAATTTCTTAATTTAAATGTAAAAAACCGGTACTAAATGAATTAATTTTAGTACCGGTTTTTTATAAAAAACCGGTACTAATATGGTTTATTTCATGATTTACTACCGGCTCATTAGTACCGGTTTTTTATTGCTTTTAGTACCCCCTATTATTAGTACCGCTGCAAAACCGGTACTAATAATACAAAAAAAACCGGTACTAATGTTTATTAATGGCGTAGTGTTTGTGTCTGTTTGATGCAATTGAATAAGTTTGGGGAGGGGAGTTTGGAAAATTGATGGAAATTGACTTGTATCTAGGAAAAATGCATCATTTCATGTAGAAATATACGTTCTCGGAATGATTTCAGGCGGAGCCGCCAGATTTCTGGCGGGCTCGCCAGGAATTATTCCCCTTTTGCACTGCTCTCATGACAGTTTCAAGCGGATCCTCCAGGTTTCAGGCGGGATCGCCTGGAATCCTGTCTTGAGCGTTTTTTATGTAGTTTTGTATATATTGCATAATTAATTCATATAGTTTACATTTAGATAGTTTAAGGAGATAATTGGCAATAATTAGGATCAAGGTTTGAGCAAATTAGAAAGTGAGCATGACTTGAAACTAAAATTTGAAAATCTGAATTTGAATTTGATTCGACTTAATACACTCAAGGATTAAAAGCAATTGAAAAATTTGTATTTTAGTTAGATTTTAATGCAATTTAGGTTAGAAATGTGGTACTGCTATTTGTCCTTGTTTAATTTCAAGTTCAACGATGATTTGGTGTGAAATTGGGCCCTAGGCAGAGTTCAAACGGAGCAAGTAAAGATCTAAGCGACTGGAGCAAAGTAACAGGATCAAACCAGACAAGGCCCCTATTCTGGCGACCCCGCCTGAATCAAACTGACATGTCTAATTTGAAGACGATATTTCTGGCAGAGCACATTCCCTATTTTCGGAAGAACCAGACATGATCTCCACGCATGGGAACTGTCCTTGAAGCCTATTTAATCATGTGAGAAGACACCAAAAAGGACAAGTCAGTTTTAGAGAGAGAAATCGAGAGAAGATAGCAGAAATTTCCCGCAGCAGTCTCCTGTTGACCCCGCCAAAAACCTGTCGACCCGCTAGAAGACAAGCTGAGAGTGTTTTGCTGTTGTTTCTTATTGTAAACTTTCTTTATTTGCTTTCTTTGATGTTTACTTTGTTGAAACATGTTGTTTTTATGTTTAGTATGACTTATAGTGAGTAGTTTAGTTTAGGGGCAATTGTAGGGAACCATTACTTGGTAGATTTATGAAGTTTAATCTAGTTTTCTAATTTTTCTGAGTTGCTTTGCTTTGCTTAAGTTTATTTGCTTGATTTTGAGAATATGAATTGAATTGTTTTGAAGGTCTCATCATTTGGTTTAGGCCTGACCTAGTAGATAAGCAAATAGAACCCTAATTTCAAGACAATTTGTATTCCCTTACCTTAGGATAGATAGTATACCTAAAAGGTGAACCCGGAACTTAGCTGAAAAGTTTATTCCCTCCTAAGATCGAGAGATCTAGAATATCCTACCAAATAGTTAAAGCAAACTCTAAAACCTAAGCCAAGAAACGAGAGTTGAAACTTAGGATTTAGGGAGGTTTAGAGGTTAAAACTTAGTAATACCAAATAAAAAACGAGAATTAGTATTTGGACCAGAGTTTAAGCCAAAATTCTGAACTTACAGAACTTAGAAACTGATTAAACTAAATAATCGAACTGTTATGGCGACTCCTCCAGGAAGCTGGCGGCTCTGCCTGGATAATGCCTGGAAGTGGAACCCGATCAATTGACCCTAGTTTAAGTCCTTAATTCGAGTTTAGATCTTTTCTTAAATTTTTAGAGTAATTTAGAGGTTAATTAGAGTTTAGAATTAATTCCTTTAGTTTAAATTTAATTCTTTTAATCAATTAATCAACATTTGACTTGTTTACCCTTAGATTAATTAAACTAAGTTACTTAAAGTCTATAGTTTAGAATAACCGTCTCTGTGATTCGACCCTCAAGCTACGCTGCAATAGATTAGATTTGAGGTCTAATTTGACTTAGGTTTCATCTCTGATCAATGCCGTAAGAAAAAAAAGAATTGATTGAGTAATGATAGAGTCAAACGAGATTCTCGTCTCGCCAATAAAAATTTCAAATGACTGATCCGAACTATTCAATATGATCTTCATATTAAAATTATCTTGAATACCAACTTTTACAATTTTTTTTTTCAAAATTTTAACTATTTTTTCTCATATTTTTAGGGTCTAGAATTAATTAGGGTGAAGAATTTTTAAAATTCAAAATAAATAATAAAAAGATTCGAAAGAATATAAAATTTGACCTCTAAGAAAATTTTATTATGGATGATAAATTGAGCTGTCCGGATTTGCCATTGTACTAACGATAATTGAGATTTGATCATATTTGACAGGTTCAAATGTCAAATGCGTTCGACTCTAACACTACTTAGATTTATTTGCTCAATTGTTCCTGAAATTCATGCGTATTCACTTTCACGGAGGACTATGATCTATGATTGAGATTAAAGTTGTCTAACGTTGATAAATGGCAAGGAACGAGGTGTTCTGTTTGTCGTTCCGTTAAGCAAACGAAACGGATTTCGTTGCCGTTTGCCGTGCCACTTAATAAACGAAATGATTTCGCTAAACGACACGTGAAAATACGGTAAATCGTTTTATTTCTTGTGTCGTTTGTCGTTTCGTTACCATTTCACGTCACGACAAAACGGTCCAACGGTTTCGTTGACAGCCTTAATTGAGATAGTAGAACCAACCAAACTATTTGACCCCATGAAATGAGACTCATGTTTTGCGGAAATAATAAATTATTACATCGGATATAAACTACTGATTGAATTTGTAATAAGTTCCCATTCCTTTCTTGTTGCCTTCTTAATAAAGGGAAAAGGAAAAACGGAAAAAGATTAAAAAAAAAAAATAAAAAAAAAAAAATAATGACACTATCTGTTGGAAATGGTCTGCCAACGGCAAGTTCTCGGTTTCCTCCACTTATGAGGCTTTCTCTACGGCAGGAAAGTTCTCCACAAATTTTAAATGTCTCTGGAACCTCAAGTTGCCGCCTTCCCTCAAGTTTTTCTTATTTCTGCTCTGCAATAACCGTTTGCTGACCAAACAGCAACTGAGCCGTCGAGGAATGCAAGTGACAACTACCTGTGTTCTCTGCCAAGCATCTGCCTTTGAGGATAGTTCACACCTGTTCTTCAATTGCGCCTTCATTTCCACCCTTTGGAACAGGCTACAGAATTTTTACCGACTCCCTAACCTGTCAGGAAACCATTCCACACTTTCCTCAATGACAGAGCTGCTGGGGCACATTGCCGCTGACAGGCTTCTAAGCACGGTTGCCTGCACAACCTTCTGGGCTGTTTGGATGGAGCGCAATAACAGGATTTTTAGAAGTTCAAGCAAACCTATAGAACTACTAGCAAGTTGGGTTAAGGAGGAGTCAGCGAATTACTACAAGTTTTGTTGATTTGATTTCTGCTCTTTTTGTTTGTTTTCCCTTGTACGTTTGACAGCCGCTGTCAAACTTTCGAAAAAAAAACTTATTACAAAATAAAATTTCAAAGTAATATGAAATAGTAGAAAGTCAGATGACCGATAAAGCGCTTCAAGCATCTTCAATAATAGATTCTAAGCCCCATAACCATAAGTGAGATTTGGCATTGCTTTTCTTCTTTTTCTTAATTTTTGTCTTTTTGCATTTCAAGCGACACAGCACGAGCGCTTTGAATCTACATCATTGGCGTAAAGCCGTAAACCCAACTCATCATGTGCGCCCCCAATTGTCTTTCAAATTTGTACACAAATAATTTGGGAAGTTGCAATGAATTGTTGTTCAAACGTTTATCAATCAAATTTAATGGGTTTAGTGGATTGTTAATTCCCAAATCGACAATCCGTATATCTATTTAACAGAAAATGTCTACAAATTAAATCTGAGTCGTTTAACTGCATCATTATGATTTGTACTAGGGATAAAGAACCAAAACTATTCGTTAAATAAATTTCATGAAGATATAGCTGCGGCAATGAAAATAATTAAGTCCAGAAAGTAAAATCTGACCCTCTAAATTCTATTATATTTTTAATAATACCCAAATTACCCTCTCCCTCTTATGAAATTTAATTATTAATAAAAAATACGGAAATAAAAAAAATAAAAGGGTGCCGCACACGCACATGTGGCAGGAGAATTTTAATGGTATTGAATATACTAGCGGAGAATTTCATTTTCGTTCATGTTTGATTGTTCGAATATTTAGATATATGCCACCATAAAAATTAATAATTCTAAAAATGACATTCTTAAATTACAAATTAGTTTTGTGGAACTACAAAATAGTTGAAATTATAGTTTTATGCTATTATTTTCTTAATATCTTTCAAAATATAATTAATTAGAGATAAAATCTATTAGATTTAATTATTAATAAAACAACTTACGGAAAATTTTAAAAAATATATATAAAAAGGGTGCCCCGCACACACATGAGGCAGGAGAATTTTAATGGTATTGAATATACTAGCAGAGAATTCCATTTTCGCTCATGTTTGATTGTTTATTTAGTTTGGTTCTTAGAACATGCTCTACAATCTTCTTTTTTTAAGGTAAATTGGAGATCTAAGTCACCCAATTTACTTTTAAATTAAATTCCATGAAAGACCCCCAGCCGGATTTCGAACCTGCGACCTTTCATTTAAGGAGTCAAGGTGCATTGCTTTTTGTTACTACACTATAAGAAAGATTGTTTTTACATAGATTTTTATTGCTAGACTTTTTTATTTATGTTGGATATTGTTGGTTAAACATTTTCTCTCGATTCGCCGATTTGCAAAACAACACCAAAACCTTTGAACTAACATCTCTCTTTAGTGTTTTATAGCTAAATTTATTGAAGAATGGATTAAAGCAAGTGTGGCACTTAGTTTGGAGCTTCAAGAGATTGCTTTGGTCTAGTTAGAGTCAGTAATTAAGGTTTAATTAAACTCTAAACTAATCTCAATCAATTTGCTGGTAAAATGCTCAGTTTTTCTGTCCAGCGTCATACAACGCCAGTGGCCGTTACACAACGCTGAGTTAATTCGATTTTAAATTGCAAAATCTCTGACAAGGTTGGAACAGCGTTACACAACGCTCAGTAGCGTTGTGCAACGCTAGTTCATTTGTTTTTAAACCAGTTAAATCCTTTTTCCCCTTGTCAGAACGTTGTGCAACGCTAAGTAAAGTTACACAACCTTTCCACCCCTACGTTGTGTAACGCCACTCAGCGTTGTACAACGCAGTATGCAGCAGGCGTCTCTGCATTGCTCAGACATCGATCTGCATCGATGCTGCATGCATGATGCCATGTTCCATACATTGTTGCGTTGTGTAACGCTCTAAAATTCGCTCAGACTTTGCTTTTCCGCCCTGGTCGCGTAGAGCAACGCTGACTAGCGTTGTGCAACGGCGACGTTGTGTGACGCCAGTCAGCGTCGTATGACGTTCTGACAATATTGTTTGAGTTTGTCAGTTCTACCTTGTTCTCTTCTTGCCTTCGTTGTGCAACGCTACCTAGCGTTACACAACGCTCTGACAAGTTCCAACGGAACTGTCGAGGTTCTGCTTTGGATTCTGCTGAAGCGTTGTGCAACGCTATACAGCGTTACACAACGCTCTGACAACTCATAACGTTATTGTCTGTGACCGTTTGATTTTTCAACGGCTATTTCAGCGTTGTACAACGCCATATAGCGTTGTATAACGCCAGAGTCTGTTTTGACTGGTCTTTGGAGCTGTTGGCGCCCTCTATAAATATGGGGCCTCTTGGAACTGTTTAGACACTTTTGAAACCCTTGAAACTCCTCCCTTTTGAGCTCCAACCAGTTAGACATTATACTCTCTTGTGTTTGAGCATTATTTTAGCAAAATCATTGAGATTAGAGTGTGCTAAACCAATCCACTAGTGTTAATTGCTAGATTAGTTGAGTGATTTGGTTAGAGCCTCAATCCTTTGTGTGTTTGAGATTGTTTAATCGAGTTAGGCCAATCCACCTTGAGAGTGTTTGTAACAAGGTGATTTGGTTCGAAGTTGTAGTCCCGTTCGTGTGGAATTGAACGGAGCGCGCCCATTTCGAGGTTGCGAAACTCCCGGAGACGTACGACTAAGGCTAGCTCCTCCTAGCGGGTCGGAACTCCGTAATACATCGCGTGTTCAATTTCTCTCTCTCTTTCTCTCTTTATTATCTTGCTACTTGAATTGCTTGTGCTTTGATTGTTTGTATTAGACCAAGTTTGAATTGAACCAAATATTGACCATACCGGTTTAGAAATTCCTTTTTGTGCCTATTCACCCCCCTCTAGGCCTAATTTTAGGGACAACAAAGTGGTATCAGAGCAGGGGTTATCTTTTGACCATCTTGTTAGGTAGATAACCTCGATTCATGGCCTCTAGGGTGATAGAAAAACCGGACAAGTTTGGTTCCACTTGCAAGAACTTTCGTTATTGGAAGAGATGTATGGTTGTATACCTTAACTTGATTGACCTTTGGGAGGTTGTTGATAAGCCATACACACCAATTGTTGATAGTGAAGGTAGAGAAACCCATGCCTCTAAGACCATTAGGACCAAAAATGATAATGCCGTTAATGTCTTGCTAAATTCGGTACATGAGTCCATAGCGGCCATTTTTGGTAGCTCTACTAGTGCACATGAAATGTGGGTCTCTCTCTTGAACCGTTATGAGGGAAATTCTCTAATCAAAAGCTCTCGACAATTTGAGTTAGAGTCTAGATTGGATAATTTCCGCATACGGGAAGGTGAATGCATCGAGGAGATGTATACTCGATTTATACAATTGCTCGATGAATTCACTAACATAGGAGAGTCCTTATCTAATAGTCGTGTTATAGGAAGATTGCTTAGGGCTTTGGTGGGAAGACCTCAATTCGACACTCTCATCTCGACTCTTGAGACACAACAAAGATCCCACAACAACCTCACACCGGAGATCATCTACACTCATTACCGGTGCGTGGAGGAGAAGCTCAAGCAACTTGGAGAGTTGAAGTATGAGCCCAAAACCGTGGCATTGGCGGCAAGTGACAACAAGGCATCTCCCTCCAAGAACCGCCACAATGACAACCACCAAGGGAGACACCGCCACTCAAGTGACAAGGCAAAAGGCATCATCGACCTTGATGAGGACAAGCAAGGAGCCGTTCTCTCAAAGATGTTTCGAGCTATCATGGTGTTTGAAGGAAAGTTCAACAAAGAAAGGCTTGAGAATGACGAAAGAGCTCTTTGCTTCGTGTGCCAAAAAGAAGGTCATACCATGTACTCTTGCTTCAAGCTCTTCCCTCACTTGAAGAAGGACAAGGAAGATGGTGGCAAGAGAAGAGGTGATGGCCGGTTCAAGTCCAAAAAGGGACACTACAAGAGCAAGAAGAAGGGTGAGAGAGCCATGCAAGCCACTTGGGACAACGATTCCGATTCGAGCTCATCCTCTCAATCCGATTCGGAATCCGAGTGCGACTTTGACAACCTTGCTCTTGTGGCTCAAGTGAATGATGTGGTGATGCCGGTGGATGACGACCTAGATGATTTGGTGAAGGAGGTCTTCAACGAGTTCAACCGAGGCAAAATCTATGTGCATCCATTGAGCAAAGCTAGCTTTGATGAAGCATCATCCTCTACATCGACTCTCACACAAGCTCCAACGACTATTCAAGAAGAACCATTCACAATTGCCATTGAAGTGCCCAAGGTCACAAATGAGGTACTTCTAAACTCATTCTCTAGTAGTGATAGCGATTGTGATAGTGAGAATGACTTGAGCTTGAATGATGATGCAAACTTGCAATTTGATAGGTTGAATGATTATCTTGATGAGTCTCTTAAGACTATTGCTAGTCAAAAAGAGCAAATTAGTCTTTTGACGACTAAGGTGCATGATCTTGAATCTTTGGTGACAAGATATAAGGGTATGATTGAAAGTTTTGAAAAACCAAATGTTTGTGAAAAATGTCAAACTCCTTTGAGTGAGACAAATGTTTTGAAAAATGAAAGGGCTTCAAGTTCGTCTAGTGCTTCTCATAGCACCAAGATGAATCTTGATAAAATGTTTGTGGGACAAAAACCCAATGACAAAACGGGTCTTGACTTCAAAAAGAGGAATCAATCCTTTTCTAGACCAAGAACCATGTCAAGCCCAACACAAAATGAGAGACTTTATCACAAGAGCACCAATGGTAGGAACACACACGGGCAAGGGCAAAAGAATTTTGTTGGCTCTCAAAATGGTGCTCAAAAGAGTTTTGGTAGGAATAGAAATGGGTCTCAAAGACCTCAAAAGAACTTCCAAAACAATCGGGGCCCAAACAACTTGTATTTCAAGGGACCCGATGGGTGTTTTCATCCTTTTCAAAACAATGGTGGGAATAGGAATAGAACACACACTAGACCTCAAACCAATGGGGGAAATCAAAAAGTCTCTCAACAAAACAAAAGGAATTTTCAAAAACCAATTTTGAGAAACTCTCAATCATACACTTTTTCTAAGGATCCAAAGATTAGGGCCATGGAGCTTAGGCGTCATTTTCAAACCCATTTTGTTAGAGAAAGTTCACAAGTGAACAAGCCAACTTGTGCTTGTTGCAACTATTGTGGTAAGAATGGCCATGTCACACTAGAATGCAAAGTTAGGAAAGCAAATCATACATCCGGTTCAATTAACATGATTTGGGTTCCTAAAGTCACTTCCACATCCGTTTTGATTGGTGGAAGTGGTTCGAGTGTGGCTTAGTTAGCCATCTTCTTTCCCCAAGGTTATTCTTGTCAAATCTTAAGGGGGAGAGATTACAAGAATATATTAGTTGTTTGTTTCTAACTAATATGCATTCTTGTAGGTTTGTTTGTTATCATCATTCAAGAGAAGTGCTTGGATCATAGATAGTGGTTGTTCACATCACATGAAGGGTGATGAATCTTGTTTCAAGACACTTGAACCTTTTGATGGTGGTGAGGTTACTTTTGGTAATAATCTTAGGAAGAGCTCTATTATTGGTATAGGCTCAGTTGGAAACCAAAATTTAACGGTTTTTAATGTTTACCTTGTGGATGGTCTCAACTACAACCTTTTAAGTGTGAGCCAATTATGTGATGCGGGATATTATTTGAAGTTTGATCACTCCTCTTGTTTTGTGCATCAAATTTCGGATAATTCTCTTGTTTACACGGGACAAAGGAAAAAGGATGTCTATTACTTAAACTTTGATCACTTCACAAATGGTGAACAATGCTTTAGTGCCATAGCTACCGGTTCATGGTTATGGCATAGAAGACTTGGTCATGTTTCCCTAGACTCCATTAAGAAACTTGTGAAATTGAAACTTGTCCGTGGTCTTCCATCACATAAACTTGACTTAAATGGGTTGTGTGAAGCTTGCATGAAAGGCAAGCAAACCAAGTCTAGTTTCAAAACCAAAGAGATCATCTCAACCACTCAACCTTTGCAATTGCTTCATATGGATTTGTTTGGACCAATCAATGTCTTGAGTATAAGTAAGAAAAGGTATGTCTTTGTGGTGGTAGATGACTATAGTCGCTTTACTTGGGTTTTCTTTCTTGCTCACAAGGAAGAAGCATTTGACCATTTTGTTAAATTTAGCAATCGGGTTGAAAACGAAAAAGGGTTGAAAATCTCTAGAATTCGTAGTGACCATGGAAGGGAATTTGAAAATGCTAAATTTGATGAATTGTGCATAGAAAAAGGATATAAACAAGAGTTTTCCGCTCCACGCACCCCTCAACAAAACGGTGTAGTGGAGAGGAAGAACCGAACCTTGCAAGAATTAGCACGCACCATGCTACATGAATTTGCCGTACCCAAATTCCTTTGGGCCGAAGCGGTAAATACGGCATGTCATGTAGTAAATCGTGCATGCATTCGTTCTCAACTCAAGAAAACCCCTTTTGAATTATGGTTCGGTCATACTCCTAATATATCCTATTTCCGTGTATTTGGCTCCAAATGTTTTGTCCTTGATGAGTCTCCTAAAGTAACCAAGTTTGATGCTAAGTCTTTGCCCGGTATTTTTGTTGGTTACTCAACCACAAGCAAAGCGTATAGAGTCTATTTGCCAAACTCAAAAGTAGTTATTGAGTCTATTAATGTCAAATTTGATGAAAAAGTCCTTGAGGATTCCAAGGAAGGTAATTCTATTGTAGGTACACAAATGGAAGAAACTACACAAGAAATCGAGTCACAACCTCAAGCACAACCACCGGTGATTATTGAGGAGCCTTTGAACCGGGTTGATGACATTTTGATAGGGGGAGAGACTCATGAGGAGGGCATCTTAGAAACAACTCAAAATGAAATGCCTCATGATGATCCTCAACCTCAACCGTCTCCCCAACCGGTTCATGAGCCTCCCGAAGTGCTTAGAGAAGTTTCCTCTCATCCTCTTACTAATGTCATAGGTGACCCTAGGGAAGGTGTTAGGACTAGGTCTAGTTTGCACCAAACTATTGGTCATTGTGCCTTTGTTTCTCAACTTGAACCAAAATCCTTCAAAGAGGCCAATGTTGACCCAAATTGGATTGTTGCCATGCAAGAAGAGTTGAACCAATTTGAAAGAAATCAAGTTTGGGAACTTGTACCATTACCAAAAGGTAAGCAAGTTATTGGTACCAAATGGGTTTTTAGAAACAAGCTAAGTGAGGATGGTATTGTGGTTAGAAACAAAGCCCGTTTGGTTGCACAAGGTTTCAAGCAACAAGAAGGTATTGATTTTGAGGAGACCTTTGCACCGGTTGCTCGTCTTGAATCCATTAGAATGCTCTTGGCTTTTGCCGCTAACAAAGGCTTTACCCTATTCCAAATGGATGTCAAGAGTGCTTTTCTAAATGGTTGGATAGATGAGGAAGTTTTTGTCCAACAACCACCCGGTTTTGTTGACCATTTCAAACCGGACCATGTGTATAAGCTTCACAAAGCTTTGTATGGTTTAAAGCAAGCTCCTAGAGCTTGGTATGGTAGACTTTGTACCTTTCTTCTAGACAATGGCTTTAGTAGAGGCAAAATGGATACAACTCTTTTCACTAAGAAAAGAGATGACCATTTGCTACTTGTGCAAATTTATGTGGATGATATTATCTTTGGCTCTACTAATGCAACTCTTGCCCAAGAGTTTTCTTCTTTGATGAGTAGTGAATTTGAGATGAGCATGATGGGAGAACTCACTTTTTTCTTGGGGCTTCAAATCAAACAACTCAAGGATGGTATCTTTGTGAACCAAGTCAAATACGCCAAGGAGTTAGTGAAGAAATTCGGTGTTGAAGATAGCAAGAGTTTAGACACACCCATGGGCAAAAGTGCGAATATCGATGCGGATGAGAAATGCAAGCCTATGGACATAACTCTCTATCGGGGCATGATCGGTAGCCTCCTCTATCTCACGGCTAGTAGGCCGGATATTATGTATGCCGTATGTCTATGTGCTAGGTACCAAGCCAATCCTAAGGAATCTCACCACAAAGCGGTAAAACGTATCTTGCGATACGTCAAGGGTACTCAAAACCTAGGTCTTTGGTATGGTAGACAAACCGAACTAGACTTGTTAGGTTATACCGATGCCGATTTTGCCGGTGACCGTATGGACCGCAAAAGTACTAGTGGAACTTGCCAATTTCTTGGTGGTTCACTTGTATCTTGGTCTAGCCGCAAGCAAACTTCGGTTGCTCTCTCCACCGCGGAAGCGGAATATGTAGCGGCCGGTAGTTGTTGTACCCAACTTCTTTGGATGATGCAAACCCTTAGGGATTTTGAATTAGATTTCCAAAAGGTACCAATCTTGTGTGACAATACTAGTGCCATCCTTATATCCAAAAATCCGGTATTGCACTCTAGAACCAAGCACATAGAGATACGACATCATTTTATCCGTGATCATGTTGAGAAAGGTGATGTGGAATTGGTCTACATCGACACAAAGGAGCAAATCGCCGATATCTTCACCAAACCTCTTCCAACACAACAACATCTTGAACTTAGGTTCAAACTTGGTATGCTTGAACTCAAAGATTAAATTTATGCATGTCATGGTGTTGTCTTTGTTGTTTGGAGCTTATTTCAGTCTAAATTGATTGTATTTCTTTTGAAAACCTTGAAAAATAAGTTTTTAACTATTTTTGCCTCAATTTTCTGAATTTTCTGGTTTTCTGGACTCTGGCGTTACACAACGCCATTCAGCGTCGTGCAACGCAAGAGTAACGTTAGTTTAAAATGAATTTTGAATTCTGTCGAGTTAAACGTTGTACAACGCTGCATACCGTTGCACAACGCTGGTTTGATTTTGTCTTGTAACGTTGCACAACGCTGACTATCGTTGTACAACGCTGGCTTTGTATTTTCATTTTCCTTCGCTGAATTTTAAAAATTTGTCGAGTTCAACGTTATACAACGCTGATCACCGTTGTACAACGCCTTTCTGTTTCTTTTTACTTAACGTTGTACAACGCTGTTCACCGTTGTAAGACGTTGTTTTATTTCTTTATTTTATTTATTTTATTTTCTATTTTGTTTGGCTTTAGTGTTGTACAACGCCCTTTAACGTTGCACAACGCTGGTGGTAGCGTTACCCATCGCTACTCAGCGTTGTACAACGGAGCAGTCAGTTTCTGCTCATTTTTCGCTGTTTTGACTTCTGCGTTGTACAACGCCCTTTGGCGTTAAGTAACGGTGGACGCGTTTTTAACTGTTGCGACCCCACCTCTTCTTCTTCTTCTTCCTCTTTTCTCTCAAATCCGAGCCCCTTCTATTTTCTCTCTCTTTCTCTCCAACTCACACCCCTTCATCTCTCTCTCTCAATACTCTCTCTCTCCACTCCAACCAATACCACCAAAATACTCCTCTCTCTCTCCTCTCCACTCTCATACCCTCAATTCTTTCTATCTCTCTCTCTATCCCTCAATCCACCGAAACCCTAGCCACCGCCATCACCGTCAATTCCGGCGATCCGACCGTCGGATTTTCGATCGGCTTCGGTTCTGTGCTCTCCAAGGCCATCTCATCCTCTCCGGCTCTTCAATTTAAAGGTTTAGCCTCATCCTTTCTCTCTCATTTTTCAATGGCACCGAAAACCGCAACCAACAAACGGTCTAAGCGCAACCCCAAGGGCGTTTCCTCATCCAACCCACCGGTTCAACCCGACCAACCAATTCCAATGGATATACCCCCGGTACCCGTGGATTGGACCCTCTCCTCCTCAAATAATTACCTATTCAAGGACTCGGTCTCGTACATGCACTTTTGCCAATACCGCGATGTCAATCGCGAGTGTTCCGAGTGCTTCTACTTCGAGCACCCGTATGGGGTATACCATTTGAATCCAAGAGAATTAACTTGGATCAAAGAAAGGATCGAATATTGGAACATGGCGGGTCTTCTCGCACATTCTCAACCATACAACCCGTCATTGATCAAGCTCTTCTATGCCAATCTCACAATGACGTGGACCGAGGGCCACCCAACCGCCAACTCTTATGTCCTCGGTCGCCACATCTCCATCACCGAGCAAACATTGGCCAATCTCCTTAGCCTCGACAATGACAACTTGGAGATCTACATCCATGCCACTTGGCCACGTGAGTTGCCTCCTTATGATGAATTTCACCGATTCTTTTATTGTTGGAGGAACTACACCGCTCGTCAATTCACCGCCACCGAGCTCCCGGCTTTGCACCGCCTTCTCTTCCTCTTCATCAACAATATCATCACTCCGAAGGCAACAATCAAAACAAATGTGGAGCAATTCGCCGTGTTTCTCCTTCGATCTCTCCTTGAGATGAATCAAAAGGTGAATCTCCCTTATATCATGCTTGCTCATATGGCACGGGTCGATACCTCTTCTCGCTTCTCATTTCCATATGCCCACATCATTCAATCTATTCTCATCGAAAACGGGATCCCTCATGACACACCCCTTTGGGGCGAACCCGTGCCCGAGAATGCCATTGCCACTCCCGAAAACCTCATGGCATATCTCAATGTTACCGGATGGATGGCCCAAGATGATGACTCCATTGTGCCCGGTCCTTTCCACCGCAACAACTACCTCTTCCGGCCCAATGCCACTATAAATCAATATGAAGAGATAGGCAATGAACCATTGCATGTGCCCGGCGGACGGGTGGAGGGTCAAGGCGCACCTCAAGACTTTCATGCCTATCTTGATGCAAAATTCGCCGCTTTGACCACTCACATTGATACGCGGTTCAACACAATTGAGGAAAACTTGACCGCTTACCAAGTCAAGACCGATGCCTCGATCACTCATCTCAAGGATGAGATGATTAATCTTTGGGGGAAGATGGAGCTCCATCTCAAAAGGGGATCCGGTAGTGGCGCGGGGGATGATGATGAGGAGTGATTCTAGCCAAAACCCTCTCCAAGCCTTAGCCCTCTCTTTTATCTTTATTTGGACTTTTGATTTTCGTAGTTTCTTTGCCTTTCGTCTCTCGTTTGTGATTTTTCGTTGTTTTGAGTGTCTTAGTTATGCTAAATGGATTTGGTTTGTTTTATGGATGTTGCATGAATGATGTTTTGTTTTTAATGAATTATGTTATGTATTAATGTATTATGTTTGTGCTAAATGGTGTTGTTTTAGCCTTTTTCCTTTATTATGCATGCATGGTATACAATTGTTAGTTTAAGCCCTCATTAAACCTTGTTAGATACCCCTAATCAAATGAACTTAGTGGCCAAATTCTTTTCGAAAGGGGGAGGATTCTTATGGTTTGTCTTCAAGGGCATTTTGGGTATTCTTTTCCCTAATTGCAAAAAGGGGGAGAATTAGGTAATTTGGGTTATTCCGCCTTGTTGTATCAAGTCCCAAATATACCTTAGGTGTTGTTTTGCAACTCGGCAAAAGGGGGAGATTGTTGGTTAAACATTTTCTCTCGATTCGCCGATTTGCAAAACAACACCAAAACCTTTGAACTAACATCTCTCTTTAGTGTTTTATAGCTAAATTTATTGAAGAATGGATTAAAGCAAGTGTGGCACTTAGTTTGGAGCTTCAAGAGATTGCTTTGGTCTAGTTAGAGTCAGTAATTAAGGTTTAATTAAACTCTAAACTAATCTCAATCAATTTGCTGGTAAAATGCTCAGTTTTTCTGTCCAGCGTCATACAACGCCAGTGGCCGTTACACAACGCTGAGTTAATTCGATTTTAAATTGCAAAATCTCTGACAAGGTTGGAACAGCGTTACACAACGCTCAGTAGCGTTGTGCAACGCTAGTTCATTTGTTTTTAAACCAGTTAAATCCTTTTTCCCCTTGTCAGAACGTTGTGCAACGCTAAGTAACGTTACACAACCTTTCCACCCCTACGTTGTGTAACGCCACTCAGCGTTGTACAACGCAGTATGCAGCAGGCGTCTCTGCATTGCTCAGACATCGATCTGCATCGATGCTGCATGCATGATGCCATGTTCCATACATTGTTGCGTTGTGTAACGCTCTAAAATTCGCTCAGACTTTGCTTTTCCGCCCTGGTCGCGTAGAGCAACGCTGACTAGCGTTGTGCAACGGCGACGTTGTGTGACGCCAGTCAGCGTCGTATGACGTTCTGACAATATTGTTTGAGTTTGTCAGTTCTGCCTTGTTCTCTTCTTGCCTTCGTTGTGCAACGCTACCTAGCGTTACACAACGCTCTGACAAGTTCCAACGGAACTGTCGAGGTTCTGCTTTGGATTCTGCTGAAGCGTTGTGCAACGCTATACAGCGTTACACAACGCTCTGACAACTCATAACGTTATTGTCTGTGACCGTTTGATTTTTTAACGGCTATTTCAGCGTTGTACAACGCCATATAGCGTTGTATAACGCCAGAGTCTGTTTTGACTGGTCTTTGGAGCTGTTGGCGCCCTCTATAAATATGGGGCCTCTTGGAACTGTTTAGACACTTTTGAAACCCTTGAAACTCCTCCCTTTTGAGCTCCAACCAGTTAGACATTATACTCTCTTGTGTTTGAGCATTATTTTAGCAAAATCATTGAGATTAGAGTGTGCTAAACCAATCCACTAGTGTTAATTGCTAGATTAGTTGAGTGATTTGGTTAGAGCCTCAATCCTTTGTGTGTTTGAGATTGTTTAATCGAGTTAGGCCAATCCACCTTGAGAATGTTTGTAACAAGGTGATTTGGTTCGAAGTTGTAGTCCCGTTCGTGTGGAATTGAACGGAGCGCGCCCATTTCGAGGTTGCGAAACTCCCGGAGACGTACGACTAAGGCTAGCTCCTCCTAGCGGGTCGGAACTCCGTAATACATCGCGTGTTCAATTTCTCTCTCTCTTTCTCTCTTTATTATCTTGCTACTTGAATTGCTTGTGCTTTGATTGTTTGTATTAGACCAAGTTTGAATTGAACCAAATATTGACCATACCGGTTTAGAAATTCGTTTTTGTGCCTATTCACCCCCCTCTAGGCCTAATTTTAGGGACAACAGATATTGATCTATTACTAGATTTATTTTTTTTTTATTGCTAGATTCAATTGATGTACTAAATTTATAATTTTTTTAGCAAGACACAATTTTCTATTAATATCTCTTTAAAATTCTAGCAATTTATTTTTGCTAGACTTTTCTAATCTTGTAACATCTAGTGTAGCAATTTAAAAAAGTCTAGCAATTTATTGTTGCTACATTAGATATTACAAGATTCAAAAAGTCTATAAAAAATAACTTGCTAGATTTTTTAGAAGCTATTGATAGAAAATTGAGTCTTACTAAAAAAATTGCTAGATTTAATGCATCAAATAAATCTAGCAATAGAACAATAATCAACATAAATAAAAAAAATCTAGTTATGAAGTCTATGTAAAGACCATTTTTTTTATAGTGCTAGACTAGGAGCTGGTTCTCATGCTCTACAATCCTTATAAATATACTCTATGACATCGAAACCACATTACCATGTTATTGATAAAGGCGATACTTAACAGCATAATGCTGGAACAATTTCATTGTTAATATTTTAACCGTCATGTATTAAAATATACATTATTTTTAAAGCCCTCTATTTTTATGTATCAATGGCATAGAATTTTTTTTTCATTTTATAGTGGCGAAACTAATTTATATTTATTTGTAATGTTATAAAACTAATTATTTTTTAATATGACATATATTTAATTTTATTATTTTACAGTGGCATATTCAAAAGGACAAAATGGTCTATCAATGATGGCATAAAACTAATTATTATCATTATTTTACAATGGCATAATTAGTCTTTAGTGATGTATCTCTAATTTCAAATATTAGAAGTGGCATAAATCTAAATCATCCTAATTTAATTTATCAAAGAGACCAAAGATAGATAAAAAGTTCCATCCTAAAATTAGAATAAAATCTTCTACCTATCCAAATGGTCCAATCCCAGCATGTCAGAACATCTATTTGGTAGTCGGACATACAGGACCCAAGATGCTTACCTCTTTGCTGGACCACGGCTCAACAGTCGTCTGATTAACAGGGGAAGTGATGAACCGATGATATTGATACGAGAGAGATAGAATTTATTAACTTCATTTATATATGTAAATGTATATATTTAATAATTCAGTTCGGTCACTGGATTTTGCTTTGCTTTCCAATAGTAAAGTCAGTTTATGTAAGCTCTAAAAGATGATATATTATATCGGCAACAAATTAATTGGTCAATTATGCCAACTGATCAAATAGTTATTAAATATTAAATTAAAGTGGAGTTATATATGTCATCTAAATAGTTTAGATAGATTTATATTAGATTGTTGCAATATAAGAATCAATTGGTCAACAACAAACGGTTTAAAGAAACTAGCAATTCAGTCTTTGCAGCCCTTTGATAGATAATCAAATGATTTTAAAATTACAACAAATTTTGTACACAACAAAGTTAGGTCTATGATCGAGGGTGTGAACCAAGGTCAAACAAATAAACCTTGTACTCGACTAGTCGCTTGTAGTAGAGTAAAGGTGTCGAACCCACAGAGATGGATATGAATATTATTCTTATTATTTCGTTAAATCTAGACGATAAAAATTGAGAAGAGAATCGGTAACTCAAATTGAACAAATTAAAGGAAAATAAAATTATGCAATTGCAAGTAACAAGAATATGCAAAACAATTGAAACAAATATTTTTTGGATTTTCTAACGGATTAAGATATGATAATAAAGGTGCCTTAGGATTCGATTTCACTTAGATCTGGCCACAGGGTCGCAAAACTTAGCACTGTCGTATTCAGCCTTGCTAATTCGGTCCGAATTCCGGACCGAATTCCACTATGTAAATGCTGTGGTTTACTCTTTTGTTGATTTATTCAAGCTAAAGGTCCATCTAGCCAAACCTAACTCCCTAACCCTCCGCTTTCGCCTATTGGGTACGGTATTTGGAATGGGATCTAGTGTTGAATAACCTTCATCGAGTGTATTGCACCCCCAACTTTCGTTGTTCGGTGGACTTACTCGAGTTTACCAATGGTTTTCTACGAGGTATCTAGTTAGATTTTCGCCTAACTAGAAACGTTCACTTTTGGTTATTAATTGGTTATTAATTGGTCGACTTTCGCCTTTGACCTACCTCGAAATACTTGTACAGAATTCGATTAATATAATGTAAAGAAGTTCCCAACAATTGCGCGCGTACAAAAGTCGAGCGATACAAGTAATAACCGGTCCAAACACAAGCAATTTCAATAAAAATTCCAAGGGTAATTAACTTCGTCCATCAACAAAACAAGTAAACCAAGCAAAACCAAAATCTAAGCTACATCTATCCCTAAAGCAACAAGTTTTTAGCCTAACATACTAATAGAAATCATGCAAATAACAGTATATAAGTTTAAACGAGACATAAATTTAGAAATTAAAGAGAGAATTGGTTCGATACAACAAATAGCCAAGTTTCTAAAGTTGTCCACTGTTGCCGTCGCACTAGAGAACACCTTGAGACCTTCGGAACTCGTTGGAGCAGCAAGGAACAACTCTGAATCGTCCTCTACCACCTGGCCAAGTCGCACAAGAGGAGAGAAATTGTCCCCAAACCAGATCTAGATCTGCTGGAGAGAGAAAGGTGGAAAATGGAATGAAAGATAGCTCTTCTAAAGATGGAATATGCTTATATTACTCCTCTCCCCTCTCCTGGACAGCTGGGACGCGATTTTCCTTCATTTTGGGTGGAAAAATAGCCTTCCTAATAGAGAAAATGCCTTCAGGACGCAGCCAGAAATATTTCCGTGTATAGCAATTCGGACCGAATTCCAGAAAATTCGGTCCGAATTAGCTTCTCTGTAATTTTCTGTGACGCAATTCGGTCCGAATTCTTGTGCCAGCATTGCGCACCAATAGTATTTTGAGCATAATTTCTTCATCTGGGCTCCGATTGAGGTGATTCAAAGATCAACGGAAAGCTTACAATGAGCTCTACAATGCTATTGCTTCCATTTAGCCATTTGATTCTCTTAAATCTACCATTTTATGAAATGATTATGCGTGATCCACCAAATTCCTACAAAACAAGTCAAATTCCACGACAGTATCCAATTTTGTCAAACAAACAGCAAAACAAGATAATATCACGATTTTAGTCACAATTTCGATATAAAGTCTGGCCAAAATATCACTATAAATATGAGATATCAGTCTAAACTCAATTTTATTTTCCATAAAAATGGTCTCTTAACTTGTATAGTACAAAATTATGCCGAACAACGCTTAAAGGATATTTATATATATGACAGGAAATCCTTCGAGCAGTGTTTTAAAAATATTTTATTGTGGGCTAATTCTCAAATACATATATTTGCTAAATTAATTGCTCATTTCAGAGGCTTACAATATACTTTTTTTTTTTAAGTGATAAGCTTACAAATATGACTAGGGTTTAACTCGAAACTTCTTGTTCCATGCGTGAAAGTTAGCAGAACCACACAAGGACACATGTTTATTGATTTTTGTGTGGATAGAGGCCACAAAGGTAACTAGTAAGTTTTTTTTTTTTTTTTTTTTTTTTTCTTTTTTTTTTGAACGACACTAATAAGTTAGTTGGTCTATTAGTCGGTGTGCCATCGCATATATAGACAAAATACCTAGAAAGAACTAGTCTCATTTGCCAGCTGTAGTCGCTATTGCTAAGAAAGGCATAAAGAAAGTTAAAAATTTAAAACCAAAGGAGGAAAGAGATACAACTCCCCCCCCTTCAAAATTTCAACGTTGATTCAATCAGTTCCTTGAATTGTATCTTTTAAGTTAACTCTCTAACTTCCGGTACTATTTCATTTTTATATTTATTTGATATTTGGTACTGATTACTACACAACTCATTCAATAGTACAGAACAGCTGGTAAAATTTCACCTAATCTTTTTTTTTCAAAATTGTGAAATAGACGGTTGTTAAATGAAACACATTCGATAAATTATTGTTAGAGATTTTGGGAGAAGAAACTATGAGCAACACAAATTGACAAATTTTATGAGTAAGATAATTGCATTACATTAGACTTCACACATAATTATAGAAATACATTACTTATAACAATACAAATTTGTAGATAATAGCATAAATAAAAATTTTCAAAATATTCTACATAATAAATATACAAATCATTCCTCCAAACGTAGCATGTCAGATAACTACTATATATTACGACAGTCTGATAAATTGTGCTTGATGCACAATATTAGTACAATCAATAAAATAACACTCATTAATGCAGAATAACTAGTACAATTTCACCTATAGATTTCTTGCAAAAGTACAACCAATGAAGTTATTAGATATAATACGGATTTTGGTAGAAGGACAATTATCAATACCGTATGATCATTGGAATGCTTAAATTAATAAGAGTTTAAGAATACAGTTAAATCAAGTAAATGAGTAAGAAAACAGCTTCTATAACCCAAAAAAAAAAGCAAGGACTTTGAACAAACTATAATTGTTCAACAATGACCGCAAAGTTCCGTCGACATAATAAAAGCACATACCAAGATAAAAGGATGACATTCCTTGGTCTCCTTGAAAAATGCTCTACTCGACTCAAGTAAGCATGTTGTATAGGCCCCACTCTGTTTTACCTCCAAAAGACATCCTTGCACTCCACACATAGACATAGTCACATAGCCTCCAGATTATCATTAATTTTCCAACTAATTAATTATATACTTGACAAATTTATTTTGTTTTGCAAAGAACGAAATGCAATATAACTAATAAAAGGAGTATATTTGTTAGTATGCAATTAATGCTCATATCTGGCCAAAGGTCAGCAAATATCTATCTCTTTGATGGATAAGCATTTGTGAATTTGAGGGACCAAAATACGCTGAGTCGTAACTTGTTACATTGTGATAACATTTCAAAATAGCTTTAAGTTAGAAATGTGACGCTATGCTAGACCCACCCAATCGAAAGCCAGCATGAGTGCATGACTAGTACCTAAACCCTTCTAGTTTGCTATTGGACTCTACTGTTTCAGCACAATATTGCAAACCCTACCTACTTGGCTGCTTATCATTTTCTCTTTTGGCTAATACCCAAAAAGCAATCAAAGAAAGACAAGTAATTAACAAGCCTTGATTTAAAGCCACTTGTTCCAAAACCTTTCTTAGTTCAAAGGTTTATAAACCCCCCTCCCTCTGCTTCTCTCCATCCCCTATCAAAGAAAGAGAGACACATTGAGTGTGTCAGAGACTCAGAGTACTTGTCATTGTTGAAAAGTAGTATAGCCATATAGTTAAAACTTGATAAAAAGAGTGAGAGATGAAGCAAATAAATGCTTGTGGGGTTTTGCTTGTGGTATGGTTTATTTTTGGTTCTTTGAGTAGTGTGCAAGGTGACCTGAAAATTGGTTTCTATGATGAAAGCTGCCCCCAAGCAGAGAAGATCATTTCAGAATATGTCAAGAAGCACATACCTCATGCACCAACTCTGTCTGCTCCTCTTCTTAGAATGCACTTCCATGATTGCTTTGTTAGAGTATGTGATTGTGTAAACAATAATATGCATGTTAATTTTTCATTCCTTCCTGTCAGCACATTATAAATATAATTGTGTGTATTTCTTAATTATTTCCAGGGATGTGATGCATCACTGCTACTAAACTCAAGCTCTCAACAAGCAGAGAAAGATGCGATACCAAACAAAACGCTTCGCGGTTTCGACTTTATTGACAGAATTAAAAGCCTTTTAGAGAAAGAGTGTCCCGGAATTGTTTCATGTGCAGATATCCTTTCACTGGTTGCAAGAGATGCAGTTGTGACAATTGTAAGACAATCACATCACAATATTAGAGAAATGTAGAACTAATCAATTGTAGCACTGTTCATCATAGAACTTATTGTGCAAATGGAAGTTCTAAATAAAAATGCAGAACTAACTAGTATTTGCATGGGTATATCACTTGGGCGATCGATTTAAATGTTGTGAAAATTTGTTTTCCAGGGAGGGCCAACCTGGAAAGTTCCGACCGGAAGAAGAGATGGCACAGTGTCGAACAAGACGGAGGCTCTACAAGATATACCCGCGCCTAATATGAATTTTAGCCAATTAATTACTTCATTTGGGAAAAAGGGGCTTGACTTGAATGATCTTGTTTGGCTATCAGGTACTGTCTTTTACTCTGTTTCTGCCAATTCAGCTATTTACAAAGTTTGCATTTGAACAGGAAACAGAAAACAAATGAGTATTACTTGACCTTAAATCGAATTCTATACGCAACACGACCTTAAAAACACATGAAGTTGAAGTTATTTCATAGTATAATAAAGAATGAAACTGAAGATAATACAATCCTAAGCTCTACTGCTTAAAGAATTGTGCTTAATAATATCAATTATTGGTAAATAGTAGCCTCCTTGTTACTATGGCAATCATTGGTATAAGCAAGCTATAGCTGACATTCTTCAAGGAGTAAAATTTTATGAAAGCTCATGGAAATGAAGTACAATAATTGATTGATTTTCACTTCCTCCTGCTGCTAGCCATTATTTTTCTTATCATTTCCTTTTTGAGAAAAAAAGAGTTAGACATTATTGTTTACTTTTTATTTTCTTCCATAAAAGAGTGTTCATGGCACTTAAAAAAGTATTAGCTTGAGAATTATATGATTACAACCTTACATAAAAAAAAAACTTTCATTATTAACGGTCAGGGGACCGTCAAGGTCCCCTCCCCCACTCTCAAACGAAAATATTGTCAATTTGATATTATTTTTTTTATATCATATTCTTCTGTAAAGACAATCTTTCCAGTAGCTTATGGTTGTTGGAAAAGTATCATACCACTAGCAAAAGTTTTAATTGTTGATTGGAAAAAAAAAATATTGGCACCTTAACATATCTTTAAATTATTTTTCTGAAATTAAAAAAATAGCTACAATAAGGGGGAAAATGACTGCTTATAGGGTAATTTCACCCCCCCCCCCCCCCCCAAAAAAAAAGGAGGGAAAAAATCCAATCTGAACCAAGAGAGGTGCCAAATGTGCGTTGCTTCCAATTGTTTCCTTCTTTTTGGCTTTATGAAAATGGGAATTTCGCATATAAGTTGGCATTATGCATATCACATGCATGATGCATCCAGCATGGACAAAAAAGTTTCGGCCTAATCACTTTTAATGTTAGTGGACTTATTGTCTTCTCGCCTATCATTATAGCAATATATATTATGCAATTGGATTCATGTCAAGATGCTATTATTGAACATTGTTCCTTTCGAAAATTCTTTTGTCATTATTATTCAATTTGATTACGATGTACGACTTATGTATATGTGGGTAGAATGAAGAAATATTGCCAATTGCTTAATTTGTTCTTTTAGGTAATGAAAATTAGCTCTGATATTTTATCAACCCGAGATGAGAAAACAAAAATACAAGAGAGAGAACTGATATCAAGTGTTTAATTTGCCTATGCATGCAACTATGCAAGTGTTGTTGAAGTTACCGGAACAAAAAACAGAAAAACTAAAAAAAACAATACTGTTTAGCATTACAAAATGAATTTACATTTTCCTGGATTAATTTTGTCATTACCTGCAACGCTCTTTTGTTTTTGTTGAACCTTGCTAATTAACTAATTCATGTTTTTTTCTCAATTATTGGGGCTTAAATAAAAAACGAATAATAATTAAATTAGGTGCTCACACCATCGGCATAGGACACTGTAACGCCTTCAGCAAACGGTTGTATAACTTCACTGGCAAATTCGACCAAGACCCGTCAATTGATCCATTTTATGCTGCCAACCTTAAAAAGTACAAATGCAAAAGTCTGTCAGACAACACGACATTCGTCGAAATGGATCCTGGCAGCTTCCTGACTTTCGACAATGATTATTACAAGAACCTCCTCAAGAGAAGAGGTCTCTTCACCTCTGACGCAGCTCTGATTACAAATGCAACAGCTAAGGCAGGTGTAACTACACTTGCAAATTCTTCTGACAGCGTGTTTTTCACGGTGTTTGCTATTTCAATGGAGAAGATGAATCAGATTGAGGTCAAGACAGGAAGTGAAGGGGAGATCAGGAAGCATTGTGCACTGGTAAACTGATGACTGTTTTTTCTTTTTTCTTTTTGAGGGTTACATTTTGGTTTTTGGGTTATTTTTTCATTTATCTCTGTGTGAACGTAAATGGAAATAAGCGCAGAGTATTTACTTTGCTGCATTATCTTGCAAAATGTTTTGGCCTGTACTATTTTACAGATAGTTCTGTCAGTATCATTTTGGTTTTTTGGTTTTTTTTTTCTTTGTTCTTTGGTTTTTGGGTTGTAATTAGGTCATTTGTCGGGTGTACGTCCAATTGTTTCAAGGAATAACTAAATGTAATTAAGCTTTATGGCAAGCTGGTATAATAATTGATTATATGTTCTCATTTTGGAGTTGTGCCTCATGGTATTAATTGACTTTGCTACATAAAAATAATGAATGTGGGAGTGCATGAGAATTGTACTGGAAAATTTAATGCCAGAACAACTTAATTAAAGCTTTCTTTATCATGATATAAATCTGTTATAAGTTTATAACGTAATGCTGCTGGTCGCTTTTTTATCTAACAGCTATGGGAAAGGACCTTTTAGAAAATTGAATGTCTTTTCCATGTGTAGTTTGATTTCCAAACGAAACAAGATATGCGGTGATATGACATTTGAACTAATTTGACATCTTGATGGCAAAATTCATTCATTTAAAAATGTAAATTTGTAGAAAGATAAGAACTGAATACTTGATTATAACTTCAATGACAATGAAGTGGTAGAGTTGGTTGGCATATTCTCATCTTATTACGTATTCATAGTGTTGTCGGTACATTAAACACAAGAACAGAGATGTAAGCAAGTTAGTTTTAGAGAGATTACCGTTTGACAACATATTAGGTGTTTTTTCTTAAAAAAAATGCATAAATTTGGTAGTACATCACAATCCATATAATAATAATTGGCTTTTTCTACCAGGTGGTCAAAGGTTTATATTATTATTTCAATGTCTGATACCGAACTACTTTTAGCAGTAGGTAGAACAAAACTTTGTTTTTTTTGCATTCACAGCACGGTCTTTCTTCATTAATAAAACTAAGATTCTAGTAATTAAACTATTCAAATGTTTGTTTTTTAATTTTTTTATTTTTCCAGGTGTTGAAAGCACACGGGTCTTCTAACATTAGAGAAGCACAAACAGACAATCTAGATAATTTATGATAGCCACATATTAATCTGTTATTTTGCAAAGAAAAAAAATAAGGGGCCCAAGTGATCCACAATTTTAATACCGATCAAAATTTTGAAATTTATACCTCGCACAAATAATATTATTTTAATAAACAATATTAAATATAATTTTTATTTAATACCTTGCGAAGTTAACCTTTTATTTATTTACAGTTCTGTTATGTTTGAAGAACCATTGTTTCTACGGCATTATTAGCTTAAGACAATTTTAAACTCACAGACCACAGTACATGTATTGAAATACAATCCTCGGAATATTATTTCCTTACTACGGCTAACTTATTTTTTAACCGGTATTTCAAATTTAAGCCAACTTATATGAATTCCAAAAATACTATATTCTTGGATTGAGATTCCTTAAGACCTTAATACTGGACCGAACATGATCTCAGTTGTCAGAATTAAAAATTAATTCCTCATTGTTCACAATAGTCCCCACTCCCCACAATTATAGGAACTTTTAGACAGCCACAGAGTACGGGTGGAAAAAAAAATGTCAATAATAATGAATAATCTGAAAATATAGATTGTATATCATAACTTTTAAAATACTGAGGGTCATCTTATAGTAAGTACTGTTTATCACTTTATTTTTAGGGATAATATTGTTTTTTTTTATCGCAGTTTGTATTAAGAAAATACCACCACGATTTATATTTTTTTCGAAATAAGAGTAAACTTTATTTACATAACGTTGGGTTCACGGCTGAAATTATGCCCTTTTTTTTCCTCAATTTTTCTTGGATAATTTTTTTTTTCATAGATCTAAAGTTACCACTCAAAATCATCTACAAAATATAAGCACACATTGCTAAACAAAGAGGTGAAACAGCGATATAAAAGTTTAATGCATGTATCTTTTTTCGTTATTTTACCTTTTTATTTTCCTGCTTTTACCAACTTGCGAAATCCACTTAACACGAAAATGGAAAAGTGGGGGATAATAGGTTTGAGTTGGAGAACTTAAGTTAGCGTGTCTATTTGGTAAGATTATTTGACCAATTAACTTATATATGTAGGCTTTGCATCTAGAAATAAAATTATAGAAAAACTTGACAAGAACTTTATATACAACAATTTTACAAATATAGAAAAAATTGGAACAATAGAATTGCAGCAAACAATCTGAAATGATTAATATCTTAATTCGAAAAGGGTGAAATCTAAGATTTTCGTCCGGAGAACAACTTTTATTAATGATACATTTAAAGAAATTACATCTGATTGTTATCAATCAGACGACTTATGTAAAATGTATGCGTATCACCACATGGTTAATCATATTGTTTAGAATTAAATATATTTTTAAGTTTTTAACGTTTAAATGTCTGAAATCCGCAGGACACAAGAAAGTTTGTAGCAAGAGTCCAAAAAAGAGAAAAAGTAAATGGGCCGAAAGGCCCAGTTATTATTATGGGCTCATATTATATTAATTTCTTTAATAGTCAATCAGCATTTTTCTCGTGTTCATTTCATTAGGCATTAAACCCATAATTAATCAGTGTACGAAAGAAAAAAAAAAAAAAAACATTTTCTTCCCTATTTTTCCCCAAGAAGCGCGTAACATATGAGATGTCGAATCCTGCTGAGATGCACATGATTCTCTAGTGAGATTTAATTGGTCAGTTGGGTTTTTGAGAATTCTGATCAGATCTGCGACTAACGGTTTCGATGGAATCTACCAGTACCAGTAACGAAAGAGCCGAATCAGTTCAGGGTTTTAATTCTTCTCCCCCTCAAATTTATTGTTATTTCTTTCACGCTAATAGATTGGTTAGGGTGTTTCGAGGCAATTTTTTAGTTTCTTCTTTTGGGAACTTTTAATATTGGGACTTAATGTCGCATTAATTGGGGGATGTGTTGCCAATTCTAGCTGCTCCTTTTGGGAATTTGGAACCTACAATAAATGTGATTTATCAACAAATTTATGAAGTTAGAACTGTTCAGGTCTCAAATATAGTTGAAAATTTGAGGACCCAATTGCAATTTTGTTTGTCTGCATTTGCAATTTCTGCAACTCAGATGTTGATAGTATTGGAAATTTGTAATTTTCCAATCTGTAATTCAGATTTCATACCAGTGCACTTTATATTGTCTGTCAGTTACTAAGGAATAAAAGGATTCCATTTTGAACTTCACTTTTTTATTCCATGGAAACAGAAAATATAGATGCCAATATCAGCAAAGAAGGGCATTGTTGGAAAGAACTGAAGAAATTTTTCGATTCGGATAAATGGAGATGGACTCTCGGATTGATTTATATAGTGGCTGTTGCGGGAATTTGGATTGCAGCCAGTTACATTGTTCAATCTGTTGTCGACTCAGGCGTATCTCCTTTTCTCATCACCTACATATGCAACTCACTCTTTGTCATTTACATCCCCATTGTGGAGATTTCACGGTATTTTGAAGATTCTATTACAAAATTATTGTCGTCTTTTAATGAGCAAAAAGGTTGTGAAATGTCAGTGCAAGATTCAGCTGATTTGGAGAGTGTAAATCTACTTCAAGCAACTGATAGTTGCAGGGTTCAAGAACCCAAGGGAGAAGTTATAGAAGCTTCTGACGGAGGCGAAGATAAGGGGTTATTGGATTCAAAGGGGAGATGGACCCGTACTCGTATGGCAAAAGTTAGCATTCTGATATGCCCGTTTTGGTTCTTCGCGCAGCTAACATTCAATATCTCCCTCAAATACACCACCGTTACGGTATGACCTTTGCAAATATTTTATTTTTACCAGGTCTTATTAAGCAGTCAAGGACTATTACCAGTACTATTAGTTTGTTTCCGCTTGTCTCTTGAATAAAATGATAGTTAGTTCTGATGTTATAACATTCCGGGGTTGCCCAATTATTTGGTTTTCTATTGACCAACTAACCTTATGAAATACAAAAATGAAAATTAAAAACTCGTGTTACTGTCTGTTGTGCCAAGTGGTACCCTAACTTATAATTTTGTGCTCTAAAAAAAAAAAACTTATAATTTTGTACTATTTTATATGCCACTTTCTTCTAGTCTCTTTTATGCTGTGCTGACATTTCTATGAGAAATAATGAAGTTAAAAAGACCTGGCCCTTAGTTGAATTGTACATAACAGTGAGGTTTAGGCAAATGTGTATGCCTCATACTGCCAAGATGAAGTAACTAGCATATTCTGGTACCAAATTTCTCTACTGTATGGTTTTGGCAAATGTGTATGCCTCATAGTGCCAAGATGAAGTAACTAGCATATTCTGGTACCAAATTTCTCTACTGTATGAGTTGAGCTTATTTCAATTCTAATAGCTCTCTCTCTCTCTCTCTAGTCAAACACTATCCTGAGCAGCACATCAAGCCTCTTCACATTTCTGGTCGCATTATTTTTTCTTGGAGAGAAATTCACGTGGATTAAACTAGGAAGCGTGCTCATGTGTATGGCGGGAACAATTATTGTCAGCTTGGCAGATTCAAATTCCAAGTCCAATGCCATCGCAACAAACCCATTATTAGGTGATATTCTTACTCTCCTATCTGCTGGCTTGTATGCCATCTACATAACCCTTATAAGGAAGAAGCTACCAGATGAGAAGGAAGGGAAGGGAGAGGCAAGCACAGCACAATTTCTAGGTTTCCTGGGACTATTCAACATGCTTCTTTTCCTACCAGTTGTTTTGGTTTTGCATTTTGCTAGGATTGAGCCATTTCACCGTTTGACATGGCAACAAGTTGGCCTTATAATTGGAAAAGGTAAAGTTTTTTTTCAGAGAAAAATTGATTTAGCTTTACTTTAGCCTTATATGGTTATACCTGGAGACTATTCAAGCTCGCAAAAATCTAAAAATCATATATGCTTTTCCAAGACTGGGATAATAAAAAAACTGGGCGGTACTTGGCGCTCTTAAAAGGTATAATTATACTCATAGGATAAACAAGAATTTTCCACCTGTAAAAATCGAGAGATATATATATAAGGATAAATAAAATTTGGGTGGATGAGATCAGTATTTTGCTACTTTGCTAGATAGGGACTACCAGTATAGATTGCACTATATAAATGTGCATCACCCCTGAAAACAGAATACAATATAAGGGCACAGATGTAACAATAGCAAAAGCCAAAATGATTGAAAGAGCATCTGCTAAAGAAATTTTTCTTTTGTGAATTAGTAATTCATTAAACTTAACTTCCAGGTCTATTGGATAATGTACTGAGCGACTATCTTTGGGCAAAAGCCATACATCTGACCACAACAACAGTGGCAACAGCAGGTCTGACAATTCAGGTCCCAATAGCTGCAGTAGTCGACTCCATTACTGGCCATGCACCACATCTCCTAGACTATGTGGGTGCGGCAGCTGTCTTAGTTGGCTTTGCTGGTATAAACATCCCTTCTGATTCTTGCTCTGGTGTGAAATACGAAGAATCCGCTGGAGAGGAACTGGATGGCCAGGAGATTGTCATGGCTGGAGAAGATGTTCAGCGGCCTACTGATAGACGGCTGTCTGATGTTTCATAGATTAGGATAATTACTTGTTGCATAAATAGAGAACATTGTTTGTTTTTTTATGTGATCCATATGCCTGGCATAGGATGTGACATTGTAAAAATCAAATTCATAAAATCTCATATAAGAAGCATTGGTAATTGTGTGTAAAAGTGCCTGAAAGTATCTCTGACCTAATAACTGTTAATTAGAGATAAATACTGATATGAAACAAGCACGTAGTGCGTTCATTATAGCAACGTGCTCAAAATTTCAAAACCTTAAATTACAGATTTTTCCTTCCAAATTTCAAATAACAAAGACTTGATTTCACTCAAAAATTACATATTTTCATTAACTTTAAAATATCATAAGAAAGTTTCCTGGCATACGTATACCCAAAGTTAAGCATAATACAACGGCCTCTCTATGACTGAAACTCTGAACCGAAATTTTAAAAAATAGTATTAAATTAATATAATATATTAAAAATAATATCAATATAATAAGTTTAATATAAATAGTATCACGAGATCGGAATCCAGGATTCCGATCTAAGCTTTGATCGGATTCTGAGTTTCCGATCTAAGCTTAGATCGGAATCCGAGATTCCGATCTTAGCTTTTTAATTTTTTTATATATTATTTATTAATTTATTTAATTTATTAATTAGTTAAATAATTAGAAAAATAGATAATATATTGTAAAAATATGGAAAAAATATGGAAAAAATCAGAAATAATTAAACTAAATTTTATATGTAATTTAGTATTTTTTTTTCTTTTTATTAGTTTATTAATTAATTAATTAGATAGAAAAATAGATAATATATTCTAAAAATATTGAAAAAATATAAAAAAATCAGGAATAATTAAAAAAATTTTATATGTAATTTAGTATTTTTTTTGGAAAATTAAATTTATTTTTCTTTTAATTAATTTATTTAATTAAATATAAATTTAATTATTTTATTTAATTAAAAATGAATGATTAAGTATAAATTTTTAATTAATTTAAACAACCATTTGATATGCGTCCCGAATGTCGTCCTCTGTATATATTATTTTCATATTATATATTAAACAATCATATCGAGTCTCATGATCAAGGAAGCACTTTCTGGATTGCGTTAGAAATGAATCACACGAGATTGATGTTTTACTGAGACGGAGAAAAAAGACTAAATTCACTTGATTTACTGCATTTCTCTTTTTAATGATTAATTTATGATTTTAAAAACATTTTTAGTAGTTTAGAGTGGTTTTTAGGTTTGCAAACTTTCAAAGTGGATTTTGGAGGTCCAGAGAGCGTTTTTTGGCCTCGAAAATGGTCGTTACGGGGTTTCACCCGTGTAAAATGCGTAGATCTCGTCGCCAGCTTTCCGGATTGTCCTCGATCGCCCCAAACGGACCTTCCTATCAAAAGTTAAGCCTGTTTAAAGTTTTAATGTTCAAATTATGCCTTTGTATACCTGCAAATGCAGAAAAAATTAATAAAACTTTGAACATTCTGAAAGGATTATGCCTTTGTATCCCTGCAAATTCTAAAAATTTATAATCATTTTTAAATGGTACAATTCATTTAATTAAATAAGTTATAAAAATTTATATTTTAATTAAATAAATTAATTAAAATGAAAATAAATTTAATTTCCCCAAAAAATACTAAATTACATATAAAATTTATTTAATTATTCCTGATTTTTTCCATATTTTTTCAATATTTTTACAATATATTATCTATTTTTCTAATTATTTAACTAATTAATAAATTAAATAAATAAATAAATAATATATAAAAAATTTAAAAGCTAAGATCGGAATCTCGGATTCCGATCTAAGCTTAGATCGGAAACTCAGAATCCGATCGAAGCTTAGATCGGAATCCTGGATTCCGATCTAACGTTCGGAATCCAGGATTCCGATCTCGTGATACTATTTATATTAAACTTATTATATTGATATTATTTTTAATATATTATATTAATTAAATACTATTTTTTAAAATTTCGGAACTCTGAAAGAAAAGTAAGAGAAACAACATTTTGGGCTGTAACTAGGTCTGGCCCGTTAAGCACTCTTGGGCTCAAGTGGTCTCTGGACTCTGGAGTTTGATGATAAAACTAGGGTTTTTAGGGTTTTGTATTATATATAAAAGATGTAAAGCCATACCCCAGGGTATCCATCAACGGCGGCTTCTTTCTTCTTTCGCAAAATTGTGGGTGTTTTGTGTTTACTTCACCTTTTTCTCTCAAATTTTTGTTCCAAACTTCCACCGGAAATAAACATCTTTCTTGTATTCTTTTTTGTCTGCTTATTAATTATTAATGTTCTCGTTTGACTCTTTTGAGAAGAACAAAGGAGAGATGAGATTGCTATGAGGATGAAATTTATTTTGGACTAGAGTTTCTGATTTGGGTACATTCCCATTAGTTGAAGACTCACCCTTGGCTGTCTGAGCAACTCTCTCTCTCTCTCTCTCTCTCTCCCTCTCCGTAATTGTTATTATTTTTTGTATTTATGACTATATTATTATTAATCTGCTTTCAATTTTAGGATCATTTACTTCTTCTGATATTGATATTGGGTATTCAGTAAATCGATTTTTTTTTATATAACAAAGTAGTTTTCGAATAAAATCCCTTGTAATTTCTGTTTCATGACATTTGGGGTTCATTTGTTGAAAAATTCTTTGGCGTCCATTACCAATTCTGGGGGATAAATTAATTTCCTTTGGTATAATGGCTCGGGCGCTATATTGACATCTTTTGTGGTCATCCTGATCTTTGGAGTTTTTTCGTGCCATCTGGTCTTGGAAACGCCACATATATCTTTGATTTTTCACAATCACAATTTTTAACAGAAATTAAAATTGTTTATGCTTGTTGTTGTTATTATTATTATTATAATGTAATTTGAAGTATATAATAAAACTGGACAAATTACTACTAACAGAAGGAATTGAATTAAGGTTAAGCACTAACTTTTTATTGTTTTAATTAATTTTTAATGAAACTGAAGTTTTAAAAAAATATATGTAATTATCTGGACCAAGGTGGAAAGGCAAAAATTTTGCTCAGATGCCAGTTCCACTCATGTCTGAAATTATAATCCAACTTAGATCGACAGCTATTATCAGTGGTACCGGTTTTCTATTAGAAACTGCATCAGAACTCACTTACCTATTAAGCTTATACCTTTCGGCGAGCAACCTAAAGCTTCTATTGATGCCAATTGCCAAACAGTAAATTGTCTTAAAGTAAGATGCGTAAATAACAGGCTTGATAAAATTTAGAGTATTGTTTGGCATCAATATAAACGAGTATACGGTCAATTGGTCTGTGAAGTCATTACCAAGCTTCTATTGAGTTTGCTGGCCAACGAGTATACGGTCAATTGGTCTGTGAAGTCATTACCCCAATCGGTGCTAGTGACTTAGAGCCATTACATGATATAAGTAGAAATGAATTGTTCCCTGCTTACTATAGGGCATACTTGCATCTGAGGACCAAAAATTGGGTTGTGAAATTACGGACTAAAAATGGGTTTGATTTTGTGGCGTACCGTACCGGCACCATCTAGCACTGTTATACTCTTAGGCTTTGTTTGGATAGGTGTGGGAAGAAGGGAAAAAAGGAAGAGGGCAAAGATAGTTGGATTGTTGTATTAATTGTTATTGCTTTAGTTCTTTTAGATAGTTATTATCTTAAATCTGAACTTAGATGTCTATAAGTGTTAATTTGAGATAAAAAAGAGGGCAAAGATATATATATCTAAGACATTTATCGGTGAACTACATTCATAGCAGTAGGTTTAATATAAGAAGTGATTTTATATATTATCTAGAAGTTTTAATAATAATTTTGTTATTGTTTTTTTTTTTTTTTGACATCGTTAAGTTTGTTTCAACTGTCATTTTTCTACAACTAATTATGTGATTTAAATAGCTTATGTTCTCATTAGATTAGTTAATGTTAAGGTTAAAAGTAAGTGTATTTTATTTTCTTATTTGAACCTTGGTAGGCGAAGGTTTTATACATATGAAGGGATATAGCATGGTGGGTACTACTTCACCTCTTATGTTGAACATATAGGAATCTAGATTTTAGAATGTTGGTTGGACTAATTTTAAAAGGACTAGACTTTAGAACTGAAAGACAAATGTATTATAATTGTTATTATAACTAGGTATGAAGATCAAAATTATTTGTGTTAATTATTAAACTAGTTTATTCTTTACATACATGTACATTTACAACTATTTTGATAAATTTCTTGGTGTGTGAGGATTATTTGCAATTACTCCCCATCCTATTTTAATTGTGCATATAGATGCTAAAAATTTGCAATATAAACCAAATATCTTTTTGAATTCATATTCATGATTGCATTCTGTTCAAAAACATATATATTTAATTATTTATATATAGAGCATAGCATAGCAAGTAAAGCAGGCTTGCATATTTTCTAACATAATTGGACAACGTCCATCTATGTCTTGTCTGTAAAGGTTATGTTTAGGAGTAGATTAGTGGAAATGAAATAAAGGTGAACATTTTCTCTACTTTAAAAATATCATGAAAAAAAAAACGAGTTGAACATTGTTCTTTTCGAAGGTAGTGGAATATTTTATTAGTAATGAAACATGCTTCAGTATAAGTTTGGCAAGTAGACTATGTTATCAACTGCATTCAATGTAAGGTTGCTAGTAACATCAAATGTTGCATATATTTTATACTTAGATTGCATTTTCATAATGTAGACACTAATTGATTTTGTTATTTATGATCTGTTTATCTGTTAATACTATGGATGTATATTACATTTTAGTTTCTTATTTTATTATTATTATTTAATGAAGAAAAAAAATATTCATTTCGTATGTTGCTCTAAACTATTGAAAATGTGTTGGAAAGAGATTTAGTACAAAACGAGTTTCGCTTCTAGAAATCTCGAGGTAATATACTCTAGTTAGAGATGCTAAATAGTGTACCAAGCTCAAGTTTTTTTTTTGTAATCTATTTTGTGAAATGAAGTATTTTCTATTTGACAATTAGTGTTGGTTAGAACGAAGTGTTTCAAAATTTCTTTTAAATAATTTTTATATCGAATGCTCAATACATTCTTAATATCCTTTAGTTTATTCAAGAGTTCTAGATAATGGTGAATATAGTTTAATTTTCAGTATGTCTCAACTAGTAATAGGTCTTTAAAGAACTACACCATAAAAATTTATAAACTCTATGGCTTAATTTTGTCACTTAGTACAGGAATATGACAAAACTAACTAGTCACTAGTTTTGTATACATATTCCAAGCAATGCAAGGAAATATCATTACTTCTTTGACTGACTACCAAAGAAGTACATAATGCATCCTTGCAATGTGGTACTAGTTGAAAAAAAAAATTTATAATGTAATATTGCTTCTGAATTTATGGTTTACTTATTTCTGACCAAACATAATGAAATGCATGATGGTCATAACTACACAATAGTGACATAGTACAGTAACCGTCCTTAAAAACTAATCTGAGATAATATGGGAATATAATAGCACAATTGAAATTAATTAGAGTAGCAACTCTTGACTTTTAAGGAAGAGCCACTCTTTAGAAGGTTGTAGTTAGTTAGAGTTTGGTGTTGTCACTCTTTTGAGAGGTAGTGATGAGAGCGATGTTGCCGAGTTGTTCGCTAGTTCAGATACGGAGCCGTTCAGAGGACTGAACGTTTTTTTTAGGAGGGGAGGATGTTACATTAGTGAAAATTAGAAATTATATTTTTTTAAAATATTATTTAAGAGATCTATTAAGCTAATTCTTGATATGATTAATGTGAAGAGAATTTAATTAAGTATCATTTCATTGCACGGCATGAGTTAATTTGTACTTTTAATTTAGCCTTTTTGTTGTTGGGTGCATAGTGGGAGATACTTAGCATTTATACTTTTAAGTTTAAAAAAAAAAGAAAAATCCCCAAACCTCTTCCCCACCAGCGTGCAACAGAGGAGAGAAAACCCTCATTTTTCTCTCTCTCTTGCGCACAACCCCTTCTTTTCTTCTCTTTTGATTCCATTCGGTTTCTATACAAAATCCACTCTAAAAAGAAATAGAATAAAATCTGGAAAAATTCGGGAAAAATAGAAAATGGAAAGTGGAGGTGAAGAAGAGCACATGCAACTAATTTATTTTCGGTTTTGAGCATTATTCATGTAAGTTTTCATTTTCTTTCTAATTATTTCGGTTTTAAACTTATTAATGGATTTGAACTGTATTTGTGGGAGTAAAACTCGATTTTGAGTGGAAAAATGTTGCATGCATGATATATTCTTTAATTTTCGGATTTTTGGTGAGTTTTGTAGTTGCATGTCAATTATTGGTTGATTAAAGAGTTGATTATGCTTCTTATAGAATGGGATGAACTTATTTTGAGGATAAAATGTAATTTCAATGGGTTTTGTGCATGAAAAATATTTTGGCCGAATTTAATAAATTATATTTCGAATTTGGTTTTTATTTATGGGATTTTACTTAGTGCATACGGTAAATTAATGAGTGCATTGGAGTTTCTATAAAATCTAGAACTTATATGAGTTCTACAAAAATTATTGGGTTTTAGAGAAAAATTTCAGCAAGCTAATTTTTAGACAATGGCATCATGATGTTGCATTTTCATGGTATTCTTGTAGTAAAATAATTTGCATTCATAATCTCATTATTGCACATTTTGGACAGCAAATAGTATGTTGTATTTAATGGATTTTGACATGATAATGAGTTATAATGACTTGTTTAATATCATGAGATGTTATGTTAATATGTAGGAACACTTTATACACATTTAACACTAAATTTTGTAAATTAGGATAAAAGTTATGAGAGAAACTATATAATTTTCAAATCTGGAATTTATAACCTAATTATGAATTTAAAGGGGCTTAATCTAAGATTTTGCTTATATTATAGATTTAGGAGACGAGAGATTTAGTGTGGGTGACGTCAGTGCTTCGAGTTCGCTTCAGTCAGTTCTTTTCTTGTGGAGTTCAGGTGCGGATTCACATGAACTCAAAGCTTTTAGTTAGTAGGAATTATTTACTTTATTTATTTTGCATGTTGATTTATTGTTGATTGCATGACTATCATATGACTGTTGCATTCGAGATTGTTATCTTATGTTATTCTTATGAATTGAATTACAATTATTTGCATGTTGTATGGTATTCATATTGAGAAACTGAAATGTTGGATTGTGTATTGGTTATGTTACTACTTGTACGGTTGGCCAGTTTCACGAAACATCGTGCAGATGCCGGCTAGCTACCGGTGCACGCTATGTAGTCAGCGCTGTTACATGGGACTCAGATACCCGAGCTAGACGGGGTATGAGGGGAGTGATTCTGGAATGTCAAGTAGGGTATTTTGATATTGTCTTGGATTACTTTTGAGGATTGCATATGATTGACTTGTATTGGATTTGGTCTTGATCCTCGGTTGTGAGGAGGGACTGGTTCTGATCCCTATTTATAGGGAGGAACTGATTGACACGAAATGACTTGATTGAGAGATATGAACCAGACTTAGTTGCATTAGTTTGGACCAAATAATATTGCCGACTTTTGTAAAAAAACTTGTGATGCTGAGATCTGTTCTATTTAGACTTGCTTGTCGGCATTGCATTATAATTGTGCATGATTATATATTATATCTATTTGTTATTACTTGCTCGTTTCTTCTTGCGTGTATTTAATTCCAAACATGAAAGTGGAGTGTTCATGTGCTGGAACTGAATACCGCACTGAGAAATTCTTTTTCTCACTACGCTTTGCGTGTTTCCACGATGGATGTGGGTTCCAGGTACCGAAGAATCGAAGCGAGGAAGTGAGTTTAGAAAAAGTCCAGCTATCGTGCCATGTGGTGGGAATTCTATATTCTTTTAATACTTAGACTAAATGTGATCTTATCATGTACTCTCAAAATTTTCGCATTTAGTTCAGTATTCGTTTGTATATTTGGGTTATGATTTATATTCTGGTATTAATTTTGGCACTATATGAATTATGTTATTGGAATGCATATTTTGTTTTACCGCCTTGTGTGTATTTTAGGATAAATATGCACGGCGGGCTGTGCTAGCCCCGAGTTAGAGGTGTCACATTTGGGTTGTCATAATTCTCAATCGATTTATTGATATCTGAATAATGAATCGCAACGCGGCGTGCCTTGCTGCAACTCTCCCAGTCATCTGGATTCGAACAAACCATGAGAAAGTTGATCTCTTTCGCTTTTTGGACAGCAAGATCTCTCAAGATGTCATGTACCTGACAATACTTGATGGAACCATCAGAAAATCTTCTTGATACTTGAATAATGCTCCTGTCATAAGCATTCAATAAAAGATGTATAAAGTGTAAGACAACTAGAATGAATCATACGTATTTAACAAAATTAATACTTGTGTCAGTATTTTTTTTTTCTTTTGAGTAGCTAGCATTCAATGTATGGACCTTTGGTTTATATATAATAACTATATATTGACTAAGTATATATTTATAGTACTTGGATGTGCTTAAAATGTAATATCGAAACATGATTATAGAATAATAAACAAATAAAAATTCTTGCTAACAAAAAATGGACATTTTTCAAATCTGAAAAAAAAACAAAATATTATACAATTTTTTTTATTTTAGAAGATTTTGATATATAAATTCTATTGAATAGTTCGGATATTAAAAAGGTTGATTTGGATCATTAATATGGAATTTAATTTGTTTTATATAATATAAAGTATATATTGACCAAGTAAATAATTAAAGCACTTAAATGTGCTTAAAATGTAATATCGAACATGATTATAGAATAGTAAACAAATAAAATGCTTGCTGATGACAAATGGACATTTTTCAAATCTGAATATATATATATATAATATAATTTGAAATTTTTTATTTATAAAATTTCGATATATAAACTATATTGAATAGTTTCGATATTAAAAAGGTTGATTTGGATCATTAATATTTCAATTGAAGGGCTAACGGTAATTCATTATGATAGGCGGGTTTCACATCGAAATATTCAACTCTTTTAGGCCTTAATTTCAATTAAATGCTTGTGTTTTAGTTAGATTTAATGCAATTTAGGTTAGAAATATGGTACTGCTATTTGCCCTTGTCTAATTGCAGGTTCAGTGATGATTTGGAGCAAAATTGGGCCCAAGGCAGAGTTCAAGCGGAGCAAATCAGGGTCCAAGCGACTGGAGCAAAGGAACAGGGTCAAACCAGACAAGTCCCCTGTTCTGGCGACCCGCCAGGATCCTGTCGATCCCGCCAGACACAAACCGACCTGCCCAATTTGGAGAGATATTTCTGGCAGAGCACTTTCTCTATTCTTGGACGAACCAGACATGATCTCCACCTATGGAAACCGCCTTTGAGAGTTATTTAAACATAGGAAGAGCTCCAGAAGGGGACAAGTGAGTTTAGAGAGAGAAAAATCGAGAAAAGATAGCAGAAATTCCACCCAGCTGCCTCCTGTCGACCCGCCAGGATCTCTGGCGACCCGCCAGAAGACAGGCTGAGAGCTGTTTCCTGTTGTTTCTTGTTGTAAACTTTCTCTATTTTTCTGTCTTTTGATGTCTAGTTTGCTGAAACCTATTATCTTTATGTTTAGTATGACTTGTAGTGAGTAGTTTAGTTTAGGGGCAATTGTAGGGAACCATGACTTGGTAGATTAATGAAGTTTGATTTAGTTTTCTAATTTTTCTAAGTTTCTTTGCTTTACTTGAGTTTATTTGCTGAAATTGTGAATTGAATTGAATTGATTTGAAGGTTTGCTCACTTGGTTAGGCCTGACCTCGTAGATAAGCAAATAGAACCCTAATTTCAAAACGATTTATGTTCTCAAACCATAGGATAGTTAGTATACCCAAAAGGTGAAATCGGAACTTAGCCGAGAGGTTTATTCCCTCCTAAGATCGAGAGATCTAGGATATCCTACCGAATAGTTAAAGCAAACCCTAAAACTTAAGCCAAGAAACGAGAGTTGAAACTTAGGTTTTAGGGAGGTTTAGAGGTTAAAACTTAGTGATACCAAATCAAGAACGAGAGTTAGTATTTGGAACAGAGTTTAAGTCAAAAATCTGAACTTAGAGAACTTAGAAACTATTTAAACTAAATTGTCGTACTGTTCTGGCGACCCGCCAGGAATCCTGTCGACCTGCCAGGAATCCTGTCGACCCGCCAGGATAGTGCCTGGAAGTGGAACCCGATCAATTGACCCTAGTTTAAGTCCTTAATTCGAGTTTAGATCTTTACCTTAATTTTTAGAGTAAATTAGAGATTAATCAGACTTTAGAATTAATTCCTTTAGTTTAAATTTATTACTTTTAATTAGTTAACCAACTCTTTGACTTGTTTACCCCTAGATTAATTGAACTCAATTACTTAAAGTCCAAAGTTTAGAATAACCGTCCCTGCGGATTCGACCCTCAAGCTACGCTGCAATAGATTAGATTTGAGGTTTAATTTGACCTAGGTTCTACCTCCGATCACATTAGAAGTTTTATATCTACAAAATTGAAAATTATATAAAAGAATTCTTATATAGCATGTATTGTTTAGTTCATATTCAATGGATCAGACTGATCGGTAGGATCTTACAAACAAGATTTAGAGGCGAAGAACAAAACATACATGGCAACGAGCTACCAGTATTTAATGTTATAAGGAATCCGTCAGGTAGCCTTTTTGTTTGGGAAAAAAGAAATAAGTAATCAAATAACTCACTTAATGAAAAGTTAACTACTATTCCTTCTCAACGTTCATTATTAGAGCTTTACTGGGTACATTACATAAAACTAACTACAATTGTTTGGGAACATCATGACCGAAATAACATCTTGTACGTTTCTCATCAGTATCAGTATTTTATAAATAAAAAACCGTGGGAGTCCGTTTAAATTTTTTACATCTCAGCAGGACACGGCAAAGTATGTACTTAATCGGAGAATTGTATGGTTAAAATTTTTTTATTTTTTGCAATTGAAACTCTGAGTGAAAATATGTTGCCGTCAGTTATGGACATTAGTTTGGACCCGTTTTAACAAGGTGGCGTTGAGTGGCCACACAAAAAATCTATCCATTCAGGACATTGTTTTGGTTTTTACCAAAAGGCAGCGCAAACCCAGGCATTTCTCTTCCCTACTCTAATATCTCGCACAAATCGACGCTCGACTTCGATGGTATCCACCCTCCCTTCCTCTCCATTAAACAACTATTATGCCAACTACGAACCCTTCAACAGCCGATGCCGCGTGTAAGAGCAAGTGGAGTTAACAAAATCTGAGCCCAAACGCCATTTGACAGCCCCGACTAGGGTACTAATCAGATCAGATGTGTAATCACCTTTCATTGGTCCTTTTTGCAAATTAGGTTGTAATTTCTTCTGATTAATAGACCATGTATTATGCGTTCATGCAAGTTGCAAATTACATTAATTAAGTGTAAAATTTTGCAATTTTTAAGGGATCAGGTTTCATTTTTGCCAATCTTTGCTGAAATTTTGATTTAAAATTAATCTATGGCCTAATCTCTTTTCCCTTTTGCATTATTGTGATAAGTTCTATAGTTTTAGTACTGATTTTTTTAGTGAAATCATGTCGCATTATATTTTTGGATCATTCAATTAATTAGTGGTGGAGGATATTCGGCTATAGATTTGTATAGGATGATTTATGCCTTTAGAATTGGCCCAAATTTGTTTTGACAAATGTTTTAAATATTCTATAAAATTTATATGATACTATATTGATAATTGATTATATTGTAATTTGCATTTAATTTCTGTAGTTACCCGCATTAATCAATTTTGTCCTATTTCAACTCTCTTCAATTTGTATTTCAGAAAATTCTGTCATAAATTTTAAAATGGTGTTCAGTTTTGAAATTACAAACCTGTAAAGGATATGTCATTTAATTCTGTCATAAAATCCTAATTATATCATTAAATGTTGTTCAGTTTTCAAATGTTTATGCGCAACGTAGAGCAATTAAGGGTTTTTAATTGCATGGTGGTCCATAATTTATGCGTATCTGAGAGAAATCCATAATTACTAATTGCTGAGATATCCTTACAGGTTGTGCAATGCCTTACTGCAATCAATTTTATTACACGCATTAAAATTGATAATTAATACAGAAAATTTATCGTTTTTCTTCTTATATATGCTTTTGTTATGGCTATATATAGGTGTTGAATTAACTCTGTGGGCAGACTACATGCTTTTATCAGCACGGAGCTAATTCTTCTTTTATCAGCATGGTACCAGAAAATCTGTCAATAGTCCCACGAGATGATGCAGTACAAAGCTATTATTGATGCTACCTATCCGAACTTGAAAAAATTGTATTCTGGCATTCCTTACTTGCACACAAGAGCAATAATAGGTATGCTTAGAAGATTGATAAACGGAGAGGAGGAAGAGATTTATGCGCTACATTAGTAAGTGCGACGATGTCTTGGCTTAGACTCACAGCGATGGAGGTATATTTTTTTTTACCAGTTTGCTTGCTGTAAAGAGCAATCACAATATTCAATTAGTCAGTAATTAAGGTAATTTTCACATGTACTGATTAAAATTAGTTTTTATATTTTCTTTTTAAATCTTTTATGGTAAGCAAATCATTTGGATTACTATTCTAGGAAAGCTTATTATCCAAGCTTCAAAAGCTTGCAGTCTATTCAAGAAAATTAGTATAAAAAATTTAGTATTTTTATACTGCCAATCAATTAACATAGGTTAGTATATAAAATGGATCTAATTGCTCAATGGCATCAGCTTTGCTTTTAATCAATTGATGGAAGCTTTATGATAGTTCCTGTAATTTTCAAAATTGGTTGTTCATAGAAAATTTGACAAGACCTCTAAGTTACATAGAGAAATGGATAGTTCAGCTGATCCTTCGATTTTTCCTGTAACATATGAGGAAGCACTTGGAAATCCACATCACGAAGGAGTTGAAGGAGAGATCCAGCTCCCAACTCCCCATATACCACTTCAACATTGTTACTAAGGTATTTTCTTATTATACATGAACTAAAGAACAAGATGGGATACATTAGGCAATAACTAATTTTTTTGTTATCTTGCTTTTTGTTTTAATTTTTGGCTGTCAAATTTATCATTTTTACCATCATTTCATTTTTTTTACCATTTGAAAACAGTAAGCTCTCATTTTTTATTTTATATATATATATATATATATATATATATATATATATTCTATCAAATTGACTTATTGTATTTTGGTTTACTATCAGTTCGTTTTCTCGGTGTTATGATAATTATAGGGCAACATGAACCCATGTGGCTACATATTTATGGGTACAGGCACACATGTCTTTCATTACCAGTTATTAATGTGTGATAACATTTTAAAAAACAAACAAAAATTTGATAATTTTGTTATAAAAATTTGAGATTTCTAATAGTGAGATACGTCCGGTGATAATTTATGCAAATATAAACTGTTTACTGTTCTTAAATTAATATAACTTACGTTAGGTATTACATGTTAGTACTTTGTTGTTACATGAATTACTAATAAATGTTGTTAACTATTGGTATTGGAATTGAAGGGACACCTACTGCATACTGTATGCTTAGCTACTGCTCAAAATGAAGGGACAGGTACAGGTACAGGGTCGATTTGGTACTACTGCGAAGCTGATTAGTCATATGATTTTGTTTTGTTTATACTCAGAGAAGGGAGGGATGTTGATAAATATCAGCATAATTAGTTATATGATTTGATTTTGACTTTGTTGATTAAAATTTGTTAGGTATATATAGTTTTCCACTTTTTGTTTTACGCTACACTGTGATCAGCATAATTAGAAATACTTTTGCCTTTTGAGTTGCTGACCGTTTCAGCCTACTTAAATGAAAGTTATGTCAAATTTTTGTGCATAAGATGGGTCATAAATCTTCTGCATTAAAATATCAAATAAGTTATATACACCAATAATGTGTGATATAATTATATTTAATGACAAGTTTTACATCAAATACCCTAAATTCCTCCATGTATATAACATTATCACTGATTATGATTTCTTTAAGGTCCTGATCAAAATGATTTATTTGAGGGATTTCATTTCGTTTCATTTCAATTCAATTGATTTCGTAGGTTTTCATTGGATTTAATTACATATGAATTCCAAATAAATGACACCAAATCAGTTCATTTTGATCAAGAATTTTCTAACAAAATGAAATTCCAGGTTAAAAAATGGAATTTTGATAAGGGCCTAATTATCCTAAAACAATCTGACTTTCCGCATTTTCTTGACCGCATTCATTGTCCAATCTGTTCCACCTGAATTCTATAAGCCAGTAAATCAAAGAAATGTAAACTGTAACAATATTTAATTTAAAGAGTTCTCAAGGTTAAAATATTAATATTCATAATTATAATTTCAATTACATTCGTAATAATTATAACATTAAAGAAAAAAATTACAATCTCTATTTTCACACTCTTCCTAGACCGTTTAGTCTGAACACATTTGAACATCTCTTATTATAATATGTAAGAAGATCAAATAAACAGCTTACCAAAAATCTCATCGTTCCTCAAACCTCACCTAAATTAATTTTCAGCCAAAAATACATTTATCTTTACAGATTTGTAACTGACAACATATTTTATATTTATTTGTTAGTCAAATATCGAGCGAAGCTCGATTAACCCCCCTAGTATATATATAAAGCAACGTATCATGGAAAATAATATATAACAAAATTAATTGAAGCTGAGGACAATGTTAATAGCTAGAAGAGAATCACTAATTAAGGGGTTGTGCTAAAAAATATGGCACATACTGGCATGGAAAATTAAGAATATGATATAACATAAAGAAAAGCATATGGAAATCTGCTTGGTGTTTGCATTCATCAATCATCATGGTGCATAATAGAAATGGCAACTTTGACCAATTCTTAAGGTTAATTAATATAATATTGTTGGTGTTGAAATAAACAAATTGAAGGATCAAGGAAATAATAGTCATTTCTAATTAATTAATTAATTTAATTTTTATTTCTTTGTCATCCAAACATGGGAAAAACAGAGAAACTTATTTTTCATTATTCTCTTTCATTAACTATCCAAACAATAGAAGTACAATAACTTTTTTTTTTCCCGTCCCATCTCATTCCATTTCTTCAACATATCTTCTGCCTTTTCATTACTTTAATGACAGTGTAAAATAATGTATAATATAATATTTGAAAAAAGAAATGAGATTTATTTAACATAGCAGTGCAAGTGATACCTTTGCACGAGATCCTCTAGGAAGCATTCAGCTGTTTCCTCCAATGTTCTTCTTTCTTCATGTGGTATGAGCCTCTCTGCAACCCAGATCCGGAGTAAAGGTTTAGCCTCGATCATTTGGTCTTCGGGGAAAGCCGCAAAATACAGAAAACATAACTTCTTTGCAAATGGCAAGTGATCATAACTAGTAGCCATAATCCTAGCACACTCAATTCCATCATCATGCCAGCTCATTGTTTGCAACAACTCATTCCATGCATGGTAGTCATATGGTCTTATAGATAATAGACCCCCTAATACTACTAATGCAAGCGGCAAACCCTTACATTTGGCAGTGAATTTTGTTGCAAGGTTATAGAAATCGATAGTTGGACCATCAGGAAATTGAAGCCTTTTAGGAACAGCTTTTTTGAGAAAAAGCTCCAGACTATTTTTGTCATCTAAAACTGGGAGTACGTATGGTTCGTATGCGGTATCAGTCTTCTTTGCAACATTCACAAACCTTGTGGTAACGAGTACTCTACTCCCATTTCTCGTGTCAGGAAGGACATTTATTATTTCTGCCCAAAACTCTTCTGTCCAAATGTCATCAAAGACAATTAGGTACATCCTTTTTTCAAGAGACTTTGATATTAGAAATGCAAGCTCGTTCATGTTCATATTCAGATTGTTTGACATGATATTGAGATCTTGTGCTATCTTTCTCAAAATGTGGAGCAAGTTATACTTTTGAGAGATAGTAATCCATATGGCCTTGCCAAAACTCTTGACGACATCATTACTGCAGAAATGAAAGAGTTCCACTTAGTAATCTGATATATACGTACATTAAAAAAATTTGAATGTGAAGAGTATGTATTTATGTACATACATATATATATATATATGAGCTGCACTATTTTATTTACCTATTAAATGTGTAGGATATAAAAATAAAAGAAAGATTGCTTGCGTATTTTAGAAGGATAAAAAGCAGGATAGGTTTTCTATTATTTGTATAATGTATATATCATGATTTTGCAAATTTATTTGGTCTAAATCCCAAAATATCAGACAATTGAAACCTAATCGAATGATATGACTATGTACATGTTATTTAGCATCTAACAATTGGATGGAGTATAAATTTTGCAATTATGTGAATCATATATAAATAGATTTAGTAATTTATAAAATGAGTACTAATCTAATAATTATTTTAAAAGGTTGTTGGCGTATAATGAGAAACACTAAAAGGACTAATGTTATATTAAATTAACAACCGGAGAGAAGGGATGATGATCAATATACCTGTGACACACTTTCCGAGTGAGGGTAGTCTTTCCAATCCCGCCAGGCCCCACAACGGAGACGACAGTGAGGTTTCTATTTTCTTTATCAAGTAAATGCTTGACAACTTCGTCTATATCTCTCGCAAAGCCAACAACCTCTGGATCGCCGATGGGATTCAACCTAAAACCCGGATCAATCTTTCTCTTTTTATTTTCTCTAAAAATATCCTCAGTACCCAAAGTATTTATTTCATATCTCTTTCTATAATCTTCAATCTCACTGATTCTACGTTGGATCCTTTTTATCTCTTCTTGAAAGTTGGAAATAAATGGGATTAGTGTGGTTATATTTGCGAGCCCTTTAAGGCGTTCTGTTATAGTGGAAGGATTGTCCGGGTATTCCAAGAGGGGTTTTTCTTGGCATTCGAAGTTGAACCTGTCAACGACATCTTCTATTTGGTAGGCAATATCCATGACGTCCTTCAACCATTTAATCTGCCTATTGTCTGCTACATACTTCTCATCGACATCCTCGATGATTGCGTGAATATAGCTTAATTCACGGCTCAGCCTCTCAACCTCCTCTCTAATTGTGTATAGGGATTGAAACTTCTCAGCTGCCTTCACAAAGGCAAACTCGCCGAGTTTGCGCAACACACCATTCAGTAATGCCTCGGCCATCTAACCCAGTCCCGGATAGCTATATGGGTAACCTTTGAATTATTAGCAGACAAATTGATGGTTTTAGTATTAATTGCTTGTAGTGCACTAGTGCTATGGAAGAAAATAAGCATATGAAGATTAGCAAGCAACTATAGATTCTCATATTATATATACCAGTGAACAAGCCTTCTTTTTCTGTTGTAATGCTAATCACAAACTCACGATCTCGATGTAAGATTTTTGTTTTTTTTTTTATTTGAAATGCTTGATTTGAAAAATATACATACATATATATATATATATATATATATATATATATATATATATAGAGAGAGAGAGAGAGAGAGAGAGAGAGAGAAAGCCTTCAATCAAAGCGCTTTGACCGGAGTCTCAGTTAAACTCCGTCGGTTCTCAATTTTGAAAGTTCAAACGACCGATCCGAACCGTCAAATATGATCTCCATATTGAAATCTCCTTGCCGACCAAAATTTTCATTTTTTTGAATTTTTTAAGTATTTTTTTCGGATTTTCAAAAACAGCAATTTTTGTAGGGTTCAGAACAAATTAGATTAACGATTTTTGAAAATCCGAAAAAAATACTTAAAAAATTCAAAAAAATGAAAATTTTGGTCGGCAAGGAGATTTCAATATGGAGATCATATTTGACGGTTCGGATCGGTCGTTTGAACATTCAAAATTGAGAACCGACGGGGTTTAACTGAGACTCTGGTCAAAGCGCTTTGATTGAATCCATTCTCTATATATATATATATATATATATATATATATATATATATATATATATATATATATATATTTCTAGATAAATTTATTAGATCCGTTTCATTTTTTAAATCAGATTGTGCTCCAAGCCTCAAAAATCTCTTCTGCTCTGCCCACCGAATACAACAAGTTAATTGTTATTGGTAACAATTAATTTAGAAAGAAATATCGATATATCATGGGCTCCACGCCTCCACCCCTCCACCCCTGCCCACAGAGCTTTCCATCGAACGCAGCTGTATGCAGATGGTATTACTATTTGGGTGTTTTTTTTCTCCTCTTGGTTTCCAACTAGTACATCACATAAGACCACTCCCTTCATGATCATATAGAAAATATATATATTTTTTTTTTATATTTGTGTGTTGCTTCCTCCTCTAAGAAGTTATTAAGTATTATTTGTTGGTTTCTTATTCTTTCAAGGCCAGCCCAGCTGGACATCCTCAATTTCTCATTAAAGTTCTTTTTCGAACTTTATGCCCTTCCGAGGTCAACTCTCAAGGACTCTGTGATGAAAGTCCCCAGACGGCCAGACCCCCACATCCTGCAGGGTCCACTGCCACCTGGATTATTTAAGGTTGAAATTATCAATGTAAAACCAGCAAGAGAGATATTCCCTTGGGCTCTTTTCGGCTGTGTGTTTTGATGATTGCGAATTGGTGGATAGTAAGGAAGAATGTCACTAAAATCATGTTAATTTTCTGTCTGGAATTTTGTTTTAGTTTGTACTTTTTTTTGTTGTTATTAGGGTTTTGTTTTGTTGTTATGTTAGGCCTGCAATGTAAATAACAAAAAGTTGTACGGTTTTTAATTAACTATCAATCCAATAAACATATATTCTATTTCAATGTTAATGTGTAAATTTGGTTGGATGCGAGAAAAGCGTGTTTGATATGTAACGTATTTGATGCAATATATTTCTGTTTGAAGAAAAATTGCATTAGAACTTGAGAGGTATCAGCCAGAAAAACAAGACCTAAACATGAACAAAGTTGCACCAAAGGCGGGTTTAACCATGATAATTTAGAATTATCGAAATAGAAAAAAAAAATATAAACATTAAAGGCCTGGTCTCTAGTCTGAACTTCGACATCTAGTAAAGATAACTAAAAAAAATCACTAAATAACTTTTGACAGGGGGAAAATAAGCACATCAGCCGAGATCTTGCAAAATGAAAATTCTAATTCCAAACAAGATATCAGCGTGTGGTAGATCTTGTACTAATGGTTGAGTGGTATGTTGTACTCCTCTGCTTTCTGTAAGAGGAATATACATCATCATACTGACTTGGCTCGTTTGGATCCACCGTAGCACCCAGACCCAGCCGCCCTGACCCAGTGCTGCCTGAAGACGGAACAGACCCATCAGGGCACATCCCTGTTTCTGGATCAACAGTCTGTAAATTTGGCGGGGGTGGTATGCATGCCCCTCCCTTGCGTACCAAGCTCTCTCTTTCCTCCGTCCCTCTCTCGTAGTCGTCATACCCATCATCGGTTTCATCCTTCCTCATTGGGCCCTCTGAAGGGTTTGTTTCCCCAATCTCTCTAAAAAACTTTGAGACCTGTTCCAGAATTTCTGACTGTGGAACTGGGGATGGAGGTATTATCGTAGGGATGTCTAAGGGGCTCAAAGGGGAGTATGGCACACCACTACCAATCTGCATCTTGCGTACCATACCAGGTATGAGACCTGGGGGGAATAACGGATAGGGAGGTGGATTTGGGTCAGCCTGATTTGGTGCTGTAGTGGTGAGTGGTGTGATTGGTACGACAGGTAGGGTTGGTACCGACATGGGTGCAGAAACTGAGGCAGGGAAAGGGGGCTGTGTTGGTAGGGAGTAAGGTGGTATATGAGAGGATGGGACAGACATGTTATGTGCTAGTTGGTTTTCAGGTTGTAAGTTTTCAGAATGCCAACTTTGAGGTTGCTGTTGAAACCCTGAAACAAATTCAAAAACCACCCTTAGATATCCAAACCAACAATTTGGTAAACAACTGTAATGTGCCATGCAGCAGATAATGGCACAAAACTTTTTCCAGTTCAAAAGTTGGTAGTACCTCCTATTAGAGAACAATCCCCAAAGTACCATTATAATAGAAAGTGAGCAAGTGAGTGAGCAATTGAGAGAGAGATACCTGAGGGGACAGGGATTGGTATATCAAAAGGTGCGTGAGCAATATTGGCACCGGCCTTCATCTCCTTGTCAAGGGCAGAAATGTTATTTTGGTCAAAGACCTCCTTTGAAGCCCAGAAATGTACTATTTTTTGAAGGCGAGCCTGATTCTCCTCTCTGTTTACTGGATTGTTGTAAACCCTAGAAAGCATTGAACCTAGCACAGGAAGCAGTGCAAGTGCCTCATTGTCTAGCTCCTGGGGGTTTGTTCTATGTTGTAAGCTGTTACATCAACATATTTCACGCAGCCACAATTAGATAGTTGCAATATGTATCTATTATATGTATTCTGACGTGATGGTTCTCTCTCTCTCACTCTAATCTCTATTAATTACCAGTTAGAAGCACAACTAGACATACTTTATTGATAATTAACCATACTTTGCCAGTGGAGAAAATCATGATATGGACGGCTTTGCTCTAAATATCAAGGCATGCTACAAGGAAAAGACTTTATGGCCCATTGAAACCACAGATTTGGAGTCCACTGTTTTGTGCGCACAAAACATAACCAATTAACATGCCCTTCTGTACTTCAAGGATGAATCATGATATATGCAAAGGAGCATATATAAATAACCATTTTTTTTTTCTTTCTGTGTTCTCTCTTTCTCTCCTCATCGTGTACATAGGAATACAGAGATAGTGGGTACTCTGGATATCTTATAGAACAAATAGAGAAGTAACAGGTAGGGATACAGCGTGTTGGCGGATTTTCCTTTTTGTTTCGTTACGTATTTCTGGAGTATATTTGACATTATATGCTATCTTAGAGCCAAGATGAATACAATATTTTGAAGTTTTGTGGTTTATATATCAATCATTCTGGCCTAAAATGGGGGAAAAAAGTAGAGATCAGAACCTTTCAAACAGTATATCATTGGCCAAGAAAATGATATGCAACTGCCTCTCAGGGTCATCCATTGCAAAAACCCGATCTCTCAGCACCTCAGCCAGCGCAGGTGCGAATGGTGCCCGCTGCATAAACCATGACTTGGCCCCCTTTATAGATTCCTTCGTGCCACTTAGCCCCCTCAACACTTCCTCTAGCTCAGCTGCCACATCAGAGGGAAGCGGGCCATGGAGGCCCTTGAAAGGCCTCTGCTCATAGTAGCTTTGCACTGGAGGTTGTGCCTGGTGCTCATAGTATGGAGGGTTGTGGGGGACTGGATGAGCCATTTGTGGCAGGCCTCCAGCGTGGTGGGGCATGTGGGGGTATTGTGGAGGAGAATTGAAATGGGCCCCACCTGTCAAAAAACAATTGTATTTAGTACTTCCCCCAGAAATATAGTACTAATCCACACTAGTTCCTATTTCCCCCCTCAAAAAACAAAAGAGAAAAAATTAGCTCCTGAATGCTAGCTATAGAATGTATTACAAGGAGCTTCTGGGAAATTAATCAACCATTAAAGGACCTTTCCCAGTTCTACAACCCGGCACCCATCATTTTCATTTCACATAATTTTATTTTCCTAATTTGTACATCCTACAAGATTTCAACAATATATCATACTGGACATTCAGAGTTTCCAAAAAAGAAGCACAGTTCTTCAAGTTAAATATAACAACAATTCATGAGTTATGTAACAGACTTTTTTGTTTCAGGGCGTTATCCCTGTCAAAAAGAGCTTGTATTGTGTGTGGCTCTGGTTAGGCAATTGAAGTGCTTTTCGCGATTCATGCGAGGGGGTGCAAAGTATTGTACAATTTTCTGACAGCTTACCTTCTCAAGAGAAAAAACCTTTTCAGATAATTGAAGGAACAATGTGCAAGACACTTTGGAAAATTTAGAAATGTTGCTATATTCAATAATGCTCTTAATACCACAACTAGATGTACTTTATTGATAATTAACCTTACTTTACTTTATTGGGCAGATTCATGGAAGGAATTCACCAAAGAGGTTGTACACAAATGGATGCCAGTGCACTGGGAAGCTGCCCCAATTCAAATGGTTTCCCCAGAAGAAATGGTGGCAGATAGGGACCTTAGAGAGAGAGCAGCTGCCTACATGGATTGCTGTGCAGTGATAGCAGCAGCAAGGAGCTCAAAATACATATTATTTACGGTTTTCATTTTTTGCTAAAAATTTGAATATGATGTTTAGATGCAATGACTGTGAATGTGAATGTTGTTGGGTTTGTTTTGATGTTTGGTTTTAGCATAAGTAGCGATAGATAGGTACCAATGTACCAGATTCATTCTGATGTACTGGGGTCACTATTTTTAATGCTATGCAGGAGAAGAATGTCTGGCAGTTCTCTGCTGTACCTTGTATCTTGTTTCATTCTCAATGGAACAGGGCAGAAATACATTTTTGTCCAAAAAGAAATAACAAGAGAGAGCTTGTACTTGACTCATTGTCATTTCAATCGTTGTACATGACTATTTTTTTCTGAGAACTCAATTTGGATTTTAAATACTAGCTAGGTTAACAGTTAAGCTATGCTACCCTCATACTCCAAATACCCCTGCATAGCTGTATTGGGCGCGTATCTGATACAGATCATGTAAGATACGTATCAGATGCTCCATGTCATGTATCTAAATAATCTAATTATTTAATCAATTTGACAAATGGATCCAATCTCCGATACAGCTCCATGCATCCCTATACAGTCCGGGTTAGGTTATGATACTTCAGATTCAGTCCCAGATATGCAACCAGAAAAGAAAGCTGTTCTATGTGAACCCACTCTCTCACCTAGCATTGGTTCACCAGCGAGTGCCCAACTCACAGTACCGCCGTGTTCCACTCAAAATGCTTCCCATTTCCACGCATCAGTACCAACTATCAAGTACCGCCTATGATCTGATCATTTTTCCCTCTTCAGCTTTTATTTTGGAACTTACAAGCTCCAAGTCTCCAGCTTAAGGCTAAGAGCGAATCAACCTAATGGCCTGATTCCTCACTCTCATTTGCAACCTGGCTACTATCATGTCTGATTTTAGTTTTTTGCAACCTGCCAACCCACCTCCCCCCCCCCCCCAAAAAAAAAAAAAAAAAAAAAAAACTGGCCAGAACCTTTTTCTGATAATCTGAAATAGTGAATGGTCACTAAATGAATCTTTATTTTACTTATTTACATTTCAAAATTTCCAATTTTGAAATGTGTTACTACTTACTAGTATGCAATTTTGATCTGTTTATGATGAGCTTAATTAATAATGCACTCTCAGTTTCAAATTTGTGGCAGCACTGATATGTATTAGGAAAATAACACAGCCACGCATAAAGCATAGCAAATGTGATCAATTTGTGATATATGCTGATTAGAATTTTGCTATGTTGCTATATGGTATTCTAGACTAATTAAATGTAAAATTGTAAACTTTGTTCTCTTAATTTGTGGAACTTATGGATTATTAAATTACTTACGATAGCCATATCTTATCCTAGCTTTTGACAGAATACCATCTTGTCTTATCCATGTAGTATCAGATAAGATACGTGCACCCATAATCGTGCATCGTAGATTATATGATTATACTATAACTTTTAACTTTGAAACACAATTCCAGGTCCTTACCAAAATTAAAGGTTAGTGCCACTATGAGTTTGACATAATGGACTTCGCATACTAGCTACCACTCATTAGTGTCATTACACATTTCAATAACCTTTTCTTCGAAGAGAGACCAATTTCAATTCATTGCATAACTTTAGCTCTACACACAAGTTTTTTAGTTGAAGGTGGTACCTACCTATTAAGAAGAGTCTATAATTGTAGTAAGCGTGGCCCTCTCCGCCGAAGAGGAATGCATAATCCGGGTTGTCATGCTGTTTCTCTCGAATCATGATCTCAAATTCAGGCCCATTTTTAGCTATGTACTCGACCAACTTGTCTATTCTCTTCTGAAGTTCAGGGTCAGCAGGGGGTCCAACAGGAGGTGGTGGGTGGTGGTGGGGCATGAATTGAGGCAGCGCGGGGCGGTGTGGTACCCCGCCAAAAGGAGGCGGAGACTGGTGGTGGGGCCCACCAGCATAGGGGGGAGGTGGAGGGTGAGTGTAGAATTGGTGGTGGGGCCCAGGTTGCTGCGAGGGTGGGACGGGATGAGAGGGATAAGGAGGGTACGGAGGCAGTGAAGAGTGGTGAGGTGGAATGTATGGTGGGCCCGGGAACTGCGGCTGTGCATATTGTTGGGCTTGTGGAGGAACAATGCTGCCAGCGTACTGTTGCTGGTTTTGCGTGTACGACATAGCAGCTGCGTAGTCTTGGGCCTGACGATCCATCCCGCTCAGAGTTTATTTTGAAGGCGAATCAATCAATTTGAGATAAAAGGTTAGAGGGAGTTTATAGAGTCGGGAGGGGCGTCGGCGTTGTGTTAAATGCGAGGCGATCTGGAAGAGCGAGGAAGGGAGGAAGAATGAAGAGGCAAGTCGAAGAGGCGAAGTGGGAGTCAGAGACTCAGAGAGAGAAGGTTGCTAGGGTTCGCGAGCTGATTCCCATTCGGATGCGGGATTACGGGTCGTGTACTTCCTGTTCGACCGTCAATTGAAATGAAATTGGATTAGATGTGGCACTAGTAGTGTGATAGACTGTGTTTCAGCCCACAAACGAAGGAGGTTATTTTAAAGACAAATTATACAAGCTGAAAAAAAAAATTTGCATGTGTAAAATCAAATGGATCAAATTTAACTAGTTAAAAAAATATTATACGAAGAAGATATGAAAAAAAAATAAGTGCGCAATAGAAAAAATTATCTCTAGAATTAAAGTGCATCTCATTAGTTACGCTCTTGTCTTTTTTCTTCGAGTTATTTAGGGTTTATATTTTCTCTTGAATTTTTTTGTGTAATTTGCCTAAAAATTGTGACAGAGAGAGGGAAAGATCGATAGTTTGATGATTTTATATATTTTTAAGGCAATATCTTTATTAGTAGATTTTACACCGTCATTTTCATAGTTTTTTTTTTTTTGAGAAGTTTATGTTAAATCTTGCTTCTACTTTTGTGTTTGGATGGAGGCTGGAAAATAATAAAAATAAAAAATTTTGAGAATCTTGTACCAATCTTATTCTTATCCAAATTCCATAATTTTGTTAGTATAAGAATAAGGACAAAATTCTTTATTCTTGTGTTATTTGGGTTGCACAAGAATACGAAATTTGGAGCTTATTTTTATCCAAACTTTATTCTAAGGCATAAAAAAACACATGTTCTTTTATGTGCTTCATTGTATGCCTGATACAAGTTCGACAAAATTACTCTTGTTTATTTACTTATATTGTGTTAGGCATCGGTAACAAATATATTGTCCAAAAAGAGCTAATAGAAGTAATTTAATGTAAATTATATAAACATCACTTATTATAATAATAGACATTTTATATCCCTCATCAGTAAACTTAAATAACTAGAAATAAAATATCATCGCATAAATAGTATCAGTATTACTCTATGTTGCATGAATACGGATACGGCAGTACGAAAATTTTCTAAAAATCTCGATAAGGGTACGGCGATATATATACTTAAAATCTAAATATATTTTTTAAATTATAGAAAAAAATATTATGTGACTTCAAAAATTATATAAAATATTTTTGAACTAAAAAATATGAAAATATTACACTCCTAAATTCCTTATATTTTTGTGAACATGTAGCGATGTATATAAAATTTTATTTCAAAATAAGTTTTCGAAGGCTCTCAAATAATTAAAAAACTAAAAAATAATTAACATTTTGGACGCAGTGCAAATTACAAAGAAACAACAATGTTTTCTTGTCCGATTTTGTATCTTTACCTTAGTCCCATATCTAAAAGTCACATCTCTTATGAGATTATATATAAACTAGGTTGATTAATAAGGTATCGTTGTGCTCAAAGCGAGATTGCCAAGCTCCATTTATTATCACTATATGACAAATTACAAATAGCTATAGGTAAATTTCAAAGAAAAATTTAAAAATAAATAGGTATAATTAGGTATGATACGTAACACATGCGAGTCATTTGACTATATGTATTGAAAGTACGGAAACGTACTCGGAACCGTACCCAATCTCATCAGACCGTATCAGACCGGTCAAAATGGATTAAAATAATGGATACACCACGTGACGTACCGAATACGTACCAGTACCGTACTGGTGGCGTGCTCGTATCCGGTACCGATACTCCTGGATATATAGAGTACCAGGATAATATATGTATTACCTCTTCCTACTCTACTTGTCTATCATCTCCTACCTCTCTTTTAACCTATGACCAAGATTTGATAAGAGAGGTGAAGTCAGGTGCAATGGAGATGACCGTCTCTTTGCCAAACTCTTATCTCTTCTTTCATCCCAAATCGAACGAAAAAGAAAAAAAATTAAACCTAATCCGAACGGAGAGAGGAGGAGAAAAAATAGAAGAGAGTTAGTCGACAAGACTGTTGCAACGACCAACTTTCCCAACAATCAATCTTTCTTCAAAAATATTTGATGCTTTCTAGAACATTTGATAGTTGAAGAGAAGTGCAAGTATTCAGATGTAATTGAGCTTGAAACTATCAAATATGATTAACTTTAATCACGACACTAATAATATTTGTATCAACTTATACATTCGCATAGTAACTATCATAGTATATGAGAACTCGTTAGACTACCTACATTCTTTAATTTTTTTTTTTTTTTAAACTTAGTAGAGATGTATTCTAGTTCTAGTCCGTTACTCTCTTTTATTTTATTTTTTTAGGAATAAAAAGAAGTAGTAAATTATAAAACAAATAATCTGCGTAGACGTACATATTTTTTGAAAACCCACATTTGTAAATTTGTAATCTGGACCGTACAAGTTTGATCTGAGCCGTACGATCAAAACTGAGCGGCTGAGAAACTCCTAATACTACTACTTACTAGTTACTACAGCACTCCTTGTTACTGTCCTTTTCCTCCCTCGGCCGCGCAGTTGCAGCCAGCGCAACGCCGGAAAGGAAAAAGAGACGGCGGCGATGCGCTACGTCAACCTCACAAAATCATTCATCGCCAATCTCTCGGCCTCTCGTCGCTCAATAGCCCGCGCCTCCTCACACTCCTCCACCTCTCTTTCCACAGAGCTCGTCTCCAGTCTCAACCGCGCCAAATCCAAGCATAAACCCCAGCCTCCTCTCTCCCCTCATTCTCCCGGTACGTTCCATCCTCCGATCTTCCCAAATTCTCTTTTAATAAGATACATCAGATAGCGAAAAGGATATTAGGGTGTTATAGAGCATTGACAATAAAATAGTGCAAGGATTTGACTTATAATTGTCATGAAATAATGTCAGGTGAGGTTGCCCGAGCCATAATTCTAGCTGATGGTTAGCAAACCTGTAACAGATAAGTTAGTATTTGGCTTATCTTTCTTTTTCACTTTCTCAGGTAGTTCTGCAGCTGAGGTTTCAAGAGAGATTTCTGACCTTTTGCTTGATGGAGGTATTTGTTTTTATGGGTTTTCAATTTTTTTGAAGTATATGATGAGGTTTGTAGATAAAATTAGGTCAATGTTTCTGTGGGACTTGAATGGTCTTTCACTTTACTTGGACTTCTAATGACTAGTAACTCAAGGTTTAGGGTTTAAGGTTTAGTTTGAACTTCTTTGACGAATTAGTTAGGTCAATTTAGGTGCACTTTATCGGCAATCAGCCACAGAATTCTAACTGGATCTCTGTTCATTGTAAATTTCAGAAATTGCTGAGGAATCTACCTCCAACTCTTCACCAGAATTTGCTGATCGAAATTTGGTTAACAACTTATTAGGAATAGATTGGAATCCTAACCCTAGTACTACCCAAAATGCACGTAAAAAGGAAATGACAAGAGAGAGGAAAAAAAGATCTTATTTCAAAAACACAGAATCACGGCGTTACACCAAGCTAATGAAGGTCTCTGTCAAACGACTTGGTACAGCTTCAACCTTGGAATTTTTCTCAAAACTTGGGAGAGAATCTGGTACAAAGGAATATAATGCTTTAATTCGTCTTTGTATTGATGGGGCTAGGAGTAAAGACAAAGAGGAGGCATTTGATTACATTTCTGATGCATACAAGTTGCTTGATTTAATGAAAGAGAAAGGTTTTGTGATAGAAGAGGCAAGCTATGGCCCAATTCTCTTGTACCTGGTTGATTTTAAAATGGTACATGAATTTGATGAGATATGTGAACTTTTAAAGGAGGAAAACCGGAGAGCTTGGTTTAGACTTGCTTATTATGAGATGTTGTTGTGCATTAGGGTTTCAGATGAGGAGAGAATAAAGAAGCTATTGGGTGCAATCAGCATGGCATCAGATGATGATAAATATAACTTAGCTGGTACAGTATTGTATTTACTGCTTCGATTCTACAAATAAGTATTTATTCAGTTACCCTATAGAAAATCAAAATTTATTATATATCCTGGCAAAATGGGAGTATTTCAAAATTTAGTATGTTATATGGTGTACAAATCCTGCGTGGTAATCCCTAGGCCAGAATAGTCCATATATAATGCGAGCATGCTTCGTCTTCTTAACTTTTCTTTTGGTTTTCTTTTATGAATCTGGAACAGAGAACTATTTTTTGGCATTTTGTGAAAGCGACAGGGAGGAGCAGCTAATTAAGTCGTTGGAAGTATTAAATATAAATAATATTTCAAAACCTTGTTATGTGGATACCATATTTAAATCCCTTGGGAGGCTACAACTCGAAAATGATGCTCATAAGCTCCTTTATGATATCTCCAAAGCTGGTTTGTATCTATCTCTCGTAGTGAAAATTAGTACTGTACAGAAAGTGTACCAGACCTGTCCAGACTGCTTGTTACATACCTGACCTCACAAATTTTTACCGACAAGTAATCTGCCTAGGAAGTAAACCCTGTTTTTATTTATTTATTTTTTTTTTTTTTGCAAATGAAGGTCTGTTTCTTGTTTGCAACAACAACAACTAAGCCTTTTGTCCCAAACAAGTTGGGGTAGGCTAGAAGTCTAAGCCTTTTATCCCAAACAAGTTGGGGTAGGCTAGAAGTCTAAGCCTTTTATCCCAAACAAGTTGGGGTAGGCTAGAAATGACACCCCGACCCTGGTCATTTCTTGTATATATGGCTGAGTTTTTACGCTGGCTCGCCAAGCCTATCGCAAGCATTCGGGCTTGAACCCTGGACCTCTTAGAAGAGAACCAAGTGCTCTTACCACCTGAGCTATTAGACCACATGCAAAAAAAAAAAAAAGGTTCTTCATTTTACAACCAGAGCAATAGTCCTTGTTCTTATATCTCTTTCTTGGGACTAACTTTTATTAAACAGGGTCGGGTAGTGAAAGGTTTTCAGCCTTGGTATATGAGTACACAACTAATTTACCCAATCTACAGGTATGATAACATGTTGTGATTTTGTGATGGTAATTTTGCTTTAAATTGATACATACACCTAGATGTAATGTATTCTACTTGAAATGTCTTTTAGGCCAAAGATATGGTACTGAAGTTTGCTTCCTTGCACGAGAAATTTGAAGCCGTACCATCTCTCTTATACTATAACAAGCTTATCTCCTATTTCTGCAATTTAAATCTGGTACTTTTTTTATTCAAGTCCCCTTTTGTTTTATTAAAACTTCTTGAGACTTGTTTTTCTATTGTCCAGAGGCTTCATGGTCAGATTGACTTAATTTTTAGCTTGAATAGTAATATTTAACTGTAACACACAAGATGATTTTACTTATTTTCTTGTTGTTGGCTAATTCAATTTGTCTTTTTGGTGCCATCATACAGATTGCTGAAGCACTAGTCGTAGTTGACTACATGTGTAAATCAGGATTGAATGTGTCAATTGAAGTATTTGATCCAATATTATATGCTTGTGATCAAACTTGTGAGCTTCACATGGTAAAGTTAGTTGCTGTTGAATATATTTATAGACTTAAAACCATCAAAATACTCTGTATATCATCTCAAATAAAGCTACATATATTACCAAATCAAGTGTGATTCTCTATGGGACTGCATGAATTATATTTGAGTATTGTTGTTAATCTGCTTCCGCAAACGGTTCAACAAATGCTTATTCTGTCCGAGTGGTCCTCCCGAGCCAATCAGTGTGATCTACATATAAAAATATTGTGGGAAACCAATTTTTACTATATTTAGAATTTTTAAATTTTGCAAAGAGAGCCCTAAAATAGTGAAAAAATAAAATGCTGGCATGACAAAAAGGGCTACCTTTTAAAATTTTGAAAAAATTAGTACAATATTTTGATATTTAGTTCGCATTGGGTGGCTTGGATCACCCATTTGGAGATGAAGGAGTTGCTTTCTGAATCGTTAGAATTTCAGAATGCTAATGTGAAGCTCATTCCCAACTCTTATGTTGGGCTTACAGTGGAATTCGTCAACTTTTTAAGGAAAAATTTATTTGCTTGCAGGTTCGTAGTATCTACTCTGTGATGCATGAACATAACTTGAGACTGAAGGGAGAGACATTTAAAACATTGATAAGCTATTTTGTCAAGATGAAAGATGTAATCTTACATTCATTTTTGGAAAATACTTTTGATTTCCTTCTTTTATAAGCGCATCTATGGATGGAAATTAGATAGTGTTTTGGGATCATCTAGTTATGGGGAATGATTCTTGAAAAAAGATTATATATCCTTATAATTCTTGAAGAAAATGGCTTAGTATTCTTTTCTCCACATCTTAGAAATCTTTTATGTCGGGGAAAAAAAAATGACTCAATGGCCTCCCTTTTCACACATCCATGGAGGGAGAGAACATATTAGACAAGATTTCTTCATATTCCAAAATGGGTATAGGAGGTAGGGTCGTTGTTTTTAATTCTTGGAGAATGCTTGAAGGACTGCTCCTTGTGTTTGTGTAGTTTCAAGGAGCTTGTAATCTGCTGGAAGAAGCTAAATTAACTGGTGAGATCCCAACTGCTGGCATGTACAATGCTATTATTCATGGTTATTTGAAAGAGGTATGCTTTTCTATGTAATGTGCTTTCTTATCATTGTTTTCATTGGTGTTAATTGAGTTACTATTGTAATGCTTCAATAGTGATATTTTTTTTTTCTCTTTTAATTGTACTAATGCTTGAGATCTCATTAGTAACTAAATTTCAATGTTCTGCAGAAGAATAGATCGGGTGTGCAAATGATACTGAAGGGAATGAAAATGAGTGGTGTAGAACCAGATGCAGACACTTTCAGTTATCTGATTTCAAATTCTGACTCGGAGAAAGACATTTTAAAGGTGAAATTAACCATCCGTTTTATTCTGAGTTTATATCTATGTTTTGATTAAAAAAAAGTTTGTCGAGCCTGAATCTATTATTATCTTGTTTAACTCAACATAGTTCCTCACTTATTTTAAAAGATATAAAAAAAGTAATAAGGAGAGGTTTTCTGATGATTTTACCAACATACATAAGAACGTAGTAAATGACACTTTTATTATGTTTCTAGAGGTACCTAATCCTCTTTTGTAGCTTATGCACTTAATATATCTGATGCTTTTTTGTGGGGCCAACTGAAATGCAAAATAGTATCGGGAGGAGCTGAGACAAGCAGGGCTGCAAATAACAAGAAGTGTTTGTATTGGCCTAATACAGGCTTATTCTAAACTTGGTATTTTCCACATGGCCAAGCAGGTAGGCCTATTCTGTGTTATGTCCGTGATATTGGTTCCTTTTAGTAACAAAATATTCTGTATTATATCACATTAAAATACAAATTGATTTCTATTTTTATTGTGTTGTTTAGATAAATTATTCATTAAAAAGCCTAGGTTGAGCCATCTGATACCAAATTGTCTTGATACTACACCAACCTTTGGCATTCACCAAGACTGACTTGTATAATTTAACATACTCCAAGTAATATATACACCTTTTGGCCATAGTATGAGGGCCAAATAACTGAAAGAAACATGGTCATGTTTTGTCATTTTCCTAACATTCACCAGTCCTCATGTAAGATCTGAATTTTTGCAAATATCACTAACTATGATCTAGTTTGTACAGAATATTAATTGGTGGGTACTCAAGTAGACTTTAATTCTTCTTCATTAAAGTATGAGAAGAGAGAGATCAATATTGCTGCTTTTTTGTAATAGGTTGTGGAGGATCCAGATGTTCCATTACGATATATTGTCGAAATAAAGAGTGCACTTATGTCAAATCTTGCTGTACATGGAGAAATTTCTGCTGCAATTAAAATTTATGAAGAAATGAAACAAGATGGATTCAATCCCGAGTCCAAAGCTGTCGTGTCTCTTATAGTAAGCCCTCACACCCCCTCCCCCCTAACCCCACCCCACACATGGATGTACTGTGTTTCATTTTTCTTTATTGCTAGCAAGCGAAACATTAGTTAAGGAAAAATAGGAGTTCAAATAGTTCAGGATCTAGTCATTGAAAGTTACCAAGTTATCTCTGAGCTTTCATTAGGATGAAAAAGGTTACTGGGGTTTCAGAAAGAATAGATAATTCTCCTTCCATTTGCTATATCCTATTGTAAGCATAAAGCTCATGCTGATCTTGAATTTCCTTTTTGTCTGTATCTTTATATAGAGAGGAACCATGCAATTGCACCAATGATGCATATAATGTCTAAACATTGAATATCAACATGCCGCCTGTTCATTTTTCAGGCTCATATGCTCCATATCCAGGATAATTTGCTTCTTGTGGTTTATCCGTTACCTTTTCAAAGTTATGCTAGTACCTTAAACTTGAGATGCTAGATCTTCCACTTTATGCCACCTATTTGACAAAGAGCCTACTTAAGTAACAATGAAGCAGTTGAAGAACTAATTTCCTGTACAAACATGTCCTTTCCGTATTCTTGGCTCTTCTCTCTAATTAATATCCTTACTGTCCTTTTGACGGGTTTAATATCACTGGCTGGAACAAGTGCAATTTGACATGGAAGTTAAAGAACCCATTCGAATATTATATTTCTTGTTAAATAGTTTGGACATAAAGTATAAATGAATTCTCTTTTTCTAGTGTGAAAGTTGACCTTCCCAGTGAAAAAGGTACTTTCTCATTGTATCATGTAAATTTGGTAGCATTCCTGCAGCCTTCCCTAGTGATTTTCTTGTGCTTAAACCATACCCAAAGTGTCCAATCTTTCCACTTTTGTGTTAACAAAGGGCAGCTTGACTGCAACTTGTGATTGGAGGGGAGTGTTAATTATGAATTATTGAAGGCTTATGTTTATGCAAAACTGATCTCTTTCTCTCTGTCCCCCCATCCCCCCCCCCCCCCCCCTCAAAAGGAACATATTAAGGCAGAAGGAGAAATGGAGAGGATCACAGGGCTTCTAAAGGAATTGAAAGATTCAGTGCATTGGTGTGATGCCTGCTCTCGAGTAATCCTTTATTGTGTGCAACATGACTGCTTCAAGTAATGTTACAGACTTTAAGTGTTCTTTTTGTATATTTAGTATGAGTACATTATACAATTTGTTTTCTGAAATAAAGACAAATAACTTTCTTTTCAAACACTATGTACCAGTGATGCTGTTGGTTTCCTCAAGGAACTAAGGGAAAAAGACAAACCAAGTGCATACATGTGTATTGATCAGGTACGGATGGAGTTGTTAATTTTTAATGCCTTAATAGTATACTCTTTTGTTTGATTTCATACAAGAGACCTCATCTTAGAATACTGCAAAACATTCTTGAACTTTTTGCTTTGGAATCAGATATTTTGCCATATGAGAAACACAGAGCCAATAAAACTGGAGACAGGAATGCGACTGCTCCATGTTTTGAAGGAGGAGCTAGGCTTTCATGTGTCCCGTACCAGTCTAGATTTTTTGCTGAGCATGTGTGCTAAAGCCGGAGACTCTAGGATGGCCATGATTGTTTGGAAAGAATATGAATCAGCTGGCCTGCCTTATAATGTCTTGACAAAGTTAAGGTATGTATTTCATTTGTGCACATATGATTTACGACTATTATTCTCATTTTTCAAATTGATACCAACTAATTTCTCTTTGATTAATTCATAGAAGCTTGCAAACCAATATCGGTTAATAGTAAAATTAAAATCTAATTTAGTTTAGTTCAATATGGGATGGGGAAGTAAAAAGCTCAACATTTTAAGGGTTTTATGCAAATATATAAACATTGTTTGGTGTTGTTTGCTAACTGGAGCAATGCTAGTGGCTCTTTGGAAGAAAGAAAAACATTAAAGACTCTATATATATCATCGATGACTTATATAGTAGTTTTCATCTGTTTCATGTGAGAATGTATTCCTCAATAACTGATCATATTCTAATAACTACTTAATGAACTGATAATAATGTAGGATGTACCAAGCATTGATAGCTTCTGGGGAGTTTGAGGATGCGAAAAAGATGCTGAAGGACATACCACAACAAGATGAGCATGTCCGTTACATTATTAAGTCTTATAAACAGGCGTATCTTTGTCAGGTGAGGAGCACACGTGTCTGCTGATTTGAGAAAGCATTGAAAGCTGTCGAACAGAAGGGATCGATTGTGTTTAAATGTGCTGACAAGCCGGGCCAAATATAGTAATAAAAGAAAATGACATAGTGTTTATGGTTGTCGAAGGGTGCCAAAAGAAGTTATTTGTGGACTCTTGACAAGTCGTGGGTGAGCACCGTAGACTCTGAAGAAAATGGACGTCCAGTTTCCAAAAATGGGAGAAATGTAGAAGTGTAGTTTCTTTCTTTTTTTTTTTCTGGAAACTGAGGGATGGCGTCGTTGTAATTCTTCTCGTTGTGAATTGGTTAAAGGGATACATATCGATAACAACGGCCATAACATCAGAAAAAATACGAAACAGTTGACTTGTAAACGGTATTGGATAGCATCGCTAAAAACAAGCAATTACCTATCTTAGACAAGAATTAATATAATTGATGATCGTTTTATCTTAATACTTTTTTACAATATTATTTTCAAGTAAAATATTTTTAAAAAAGTAGTACGTAGTTTATAGATATTTTGTTTACTACTTGTTTGAATTGTGTATTAGATTTCATGTAATTGAAGTTTCTATAATATAAACAATTATAATTTTTACTCATTTGATGAATAATAAAAGTCGTTTCAAATTTCTCCGTTTTCATTCATACAATGAGCATATATACATAGCATTTCAAGTGTTGGGTCTTAAGCTTAAAAGTTCTTTTTTATTTTAAAGATTGTTAGAGTTGGCAAGCTAATTGTTTGTCAGTACTTATCCACCTTTTTATCTGATTGGTACAACAGAGCTTAAAATTCGTTATTAACCGTGAAGTGAGTTGATTTTTGTAATAAGCACTGTTACAAGATTTACTTTTTAAATTGCCACAATTTTTCTTCGAGAAACTTGGTATGGCTACCAAGGCATTAGAAGGTAAAACAAAACAAAAGCAAATGAACAGCAAGACAATATGATGAGCCCCTAACAATACATCATTCTGAATAGTGCAATAAACCAAGGTTTCGTTTCTCTCCTGAAAATTCTTTCATTCCTTTCTCCTCATAGACGCCACATTGCGAAATTAATTGAGTCAGAATCTCAAAGCTTCAACACAATTTTTCTACTATCGTCATTTGAAGTTAAGCTAGTCTGGCTGCACGAAAGCACCATCAAATCAACTCTGTCTTGAAGGATTTATATCAACTCTGTTATTTTTATTAGATTATGTTATGAATTTTCTCTCTTTTTTGGAGAATGGCGACACTCAAGTTTATTAACTCAATAAAAAGACAGTGATTTTCTTTCTCTGGTTGCATCCAGTAGTAAAAAAGTAGGGGTTATTCTGTAGTTGTTTGTTGGTACTGTGGTTGATTGATCTCATGTGTGTGTTTTACTTCTTTGTTTGCAAGTGGTATTTTTGTTTCTTAAATAAGGCAGAGAGAAAGTCTTCCTTCTCTTGGTGGTTTTTTAGTTGTACCAGTGGATAGTTTGTTCTACTGGTACGATAGATAAAAGCTAGGGGTAGAAGGTCTGTTTTGGTTTGACTGTATTTTTCTGGATGTTTGTTTTGTTCCTTTTTGGCTTTTCATAATTGAAAAGTGGTAGAGCCTCCTCTAATTATTTTCCAAAAAAAAAAAAAATCTCTTTTTTTTTTTTTTGGCTAGACATTCTTGATTTTGTGTCGAGTTCCAGCGAAGCTAAACTAATAATATACTTTCAGGTGTGGACATGAGAGTATAAAGTTGGTAGTAGTTCAAACCACTACTGTACATGGAGCGGTTAGTACAAACATAAAGCTGATGTCGGTATTGTAATCTTGGGATATTTTGAGCCGTACCTAAAAGTATATGTCTCCACAAATTGCTTTATTTTGGGGAAACCGTGTCTACTTTTTAATTTCAAGAGATAATAGTGACTTTTACATGTATGGAACTATGGATCAAGAGATCAAATGATTTTTTTAGACTAAGTTTTATATTTTCTGGAATGCACTAGAATAATATTGTTTGTCTTTTTCATGAGCTGTTCAGCCTACTTTCAGAACCATTATTCTTTAATAAGTACACTCACAATATTGTTGTGTTAACAATCATTCATTCATTCTCACTACTAACTAACCAAAAAGGAAATTTCAAATAACCTCACTTTGCTTTATTCATTTTGAGCCATAAACAGTTAATTTATCAGCCTCGAAACCAAAGAGGGGATTACCTAAATAGAATTTTGGAGTTGATTGTGGCACCATCATCGATCATGCTATCATTTATAGTTTTTTTCATGACATACACAAGGCTCACACCAAGAGAATCCAAACTTTGGATTCCCATAATTAATGGGCTCAAGAATAATCGAAAAAGTAGTGGCTTGAAATAAATTCCTATTGTAGGTTCTTAATTATACTCTTGTCCCTAATATTACGTGGCACTGTTGCCTTTTTTTTTCTCTTTTTTGAAACTACTGTGGCCTTTTGTTGTTAAAGTGGACTTTTTACAAATGAGACACTAGTACCTTTTCCAGATAGAATCAAAGAATCGTGTATAATTTTTTCGTCGAAAAATATGTAAAAGTTTAGAAGTCAAAACACACTAATTATTTATATCATTTTTATTCTTGATTTATAACCATATGGACATTAGAAAGATTTGCAAAAACAATAAAACAAATGTTCGTTATGGTAAATCCAATGAGGAACTCAAAGGCTGATTTATCTGGAATTAATGGAGATTAATTGACTCCTATATTTATGAAAAAAAGAATTGAACAATGTACTGATTATATTCTAATTAAAACATTTGATATCTATTATAATTTTAACTTCCATACTACAAAATAATACATAATACAAAATTAATAATTGTACAATCTTTAATCAGAAAATAGTCGGTTCCTGTTGAAAAATGCATTTGCCCATGAAGAAATCTGACACTGTTTAGACCGTATACTAGGTTGGTCGCTGAAATAACACACAATTACACACTTGACCATATTCATAGTGGTTGCAGAAAAAAAAATGATGCGTTAACAGTAAATGTCTGACCACAATCAAACTTTTGCGCAATCTATGCTTTGGTTGCTGGCTATGTGCAATACAAGCTCACGCCTGAAAAGGGGAAGATGCGCTTTCACTTCTCCAAATCAACCAAAGGGAAAATGTGACGTTGGGCCATATAAGATCATTGCTCTTTAGTATATCCTCATAATGTGAGAGACGAGAGCAAACTTTTTAAATATTAAATAAATGTTATTTTGTGAATTTCCCTTCAAAGTTCGGAGGACAAATGAACCACTGAAGTCCTCTTATTTTTTTTTACCCTACTACTTGAATGGATTATCTTTTTATTAAATTAAGTAAAAAGTAACTGAATTTCAAGATTTTTGCTTCTTTTGCTTTTTACCACATTCCATGTCAGCATATAGTTCTGTTTCACTATCATATCAGTATCGGTAAAGTTAACTCATGGTCAATTAACTACTAACTATAAAAGCTTGATTGCATTAAAGGATGATTGACAGCCACATTGGACAAAATGAAATTATTGAGAGGCTATGCGCCTATTCTTAGACTGCCTAAACTAGAAATAGAGTGTCACAAAGAATTATTTCTCGAATAGTGCAACGGCATATATCGTCCATATTAGGTTCCCAAAGACAAACACAAACGAAAAGAGTGTCTTTATTTTACTGGTATGTTATATTTCAAAAATTTGTTTGACGATTGTGACCATTAATTAAATAACTAATATTAAAAAAGAGAACTTTACATGAATGATGTTATTTTGACAATGATAATTAACCAAATTATTATCAAAATAAAAAAAATTAGGTAATCATTATGTATAGCTTAGATATGTGGTGTATTTATGTCACACCCCGTATCCGAGATACGAGGCGTGAGGTGACACAGTATCTGATCATCCATCCGACAGCCCGTCAACCTACGTCACAACAAAATAAAAGCAAAACGGAGTCAGCTACAAAGCCGAGTAACCAGTTATTTAACGACGCGGCTTCTCTATAACTAATTTATATAACCAAAATCAAACAATGGGATTAATCCATACATCAATAACAACAAAGTAAATGTATTTTATAGAGATCAACAGGTCTAGGTTTTCTCAAATCCATTTCTCATATCACTTTCACACTAGCGCGAATCCCTCTCTAGGCGATTCCGCTTCGCATTCCATATCACTTTTTCATTTCAAATCAAGCCACATCAGAGACCCATTGACTCGTAAAATACATCAGTCACAATTCGTATATATCAATTCAATCAAATAAACAAACGATATTTAAATCAATCAATACGGAAATTAAATTATAGAGAAGTCTGGTTACCTGACGAATGATAAAACGACAACGATCATGATGTAGAACTCAAATTCCAATCGGATGACCAATGATATATCATTTCGTATTTCAAATAGTGTTTTTCAAATAGTGGAGATGAATATCAAAATTGAAAGGTAATAAAATTCAACGCGGGAATGATGTTTTGTTTCTCGAATTGGTGAGAGAGAGATGGAGTGTCATCATGGAACGATTATATCGTTTTCCGAGTAGAAGGCCGTAGACAAAAATAAAATGAGTAAAAGGCTGTAGGCAAAAATAAAACGATACGGTTATAGTCTGGAACGGTTATAACTTATATGAGGAACAAATGGAAAATGGATGCAAACAGATACGTAGACTCCAAGCCAATTAATTAATATGGTGTATAACCGACCAAAAAATTAAAACGGTGGAGACAATGATTATAATAATAAATAAACTATGGAGGAAATTAAGAATATAAAACGGTGGACATTTAGACATAATAATGAAGGAATTGATGGAGCAGAATTCAATTTTCTAATCTATACTAAATAACAAAAACTGATCTCGGATAGGACAAAAAGGTATGAATTAAAAATAGCTAATAATACTAGTGCAAAATTTAAGTATGATTTCTAGGCAAAGGAAATAGAATTTAAAATATTGGTATGACAATGTAATAATTTCACTATTTATAAGAAATATTTTTGCTATATTAAAAAAAAGATGTTCATGTTATTAGCGGTTCAAACTAATTAACAAATACGTATAAAAAAATCAGGGGTGTTACAATTTAATTTGGTGCAATTTGCGAATATATTGATTGGTTTATCCATTGATCCGTATAAAATATAACGGTTCAATGTTATCAGCATTTAATATTAAAAACAAGGAAAAATTGGATATAACCCCCTCTAATCTTCTCCAATTGAATATAACCCCCCACAATCATTAAAATTAGATATAACCCCCTCTAATCATCTTCACTAAGGATATAACCCCTTTTCACTGATTTTAGTTTTTTTTTAATCAGAAAGAAATCAATAACATAATTTTATGACCAAATTGCCCTGTCTCAAAAGGCTTTTCATCTTCCTCTTCTTACTCTCTGTTCTCTCTCTACCGAAAAAAAGGTGTAGACAAAGAAATCAAATGAGGGTCCTTCTACATCCTTGACTATTCAACAAGTAAATTCTCATTGTTTCATGCAACCTTAATTATCGATGAGGACAAACAAGACAAAAAAGAACTTATATATTCAGTGAGCCAAGGGGACTGCTTATTAAACATTTGAACTCAAATTATTCTCGGACTGAAAAAAAAGAAGGTTAAGAACCATTAATAAGATTAAATTCAATATTGAGCCTTCTTGCAAAGAAATGATATAGTTTCCTAAATCCTAAACAGAACGGTTCTTCAAACCTTCGTGATTTTTTTTTTCCATTGCTTCTCGACTTTAAATTTTGATGAGGTTCTCCACTTGTGGATGGAAATTTCTTTTGAAAACTTGTTGAATAATAACCGTTATTTGCTTTTTTTGATCTAAATACTTGTTTGGTAGAGAAAGACCAATAATTAGAAGCACAAGGAAGATGAAATATTCATTTGGAGGGAGGACAATTTGGTCATAATATTATGCTGTTGATTTTTTTTAATTTAAAAAATACTAAAATCAATGGAAAGGGGTTATATCCTTAGTAAAGATGATTAGAGGGGGTTATATCCAATTTTAATGATTGTAGGGGGTTATATCCAATTGGAGAAGATTAGAGGGGGTTATATCCAATTTTTCCTAAAAACAAACAATTCTCGAATTAAAGAGAACATTTCTATAATTTTTATTTTATTTTTGTCATGATAATCATTTTATCAATTGTCACAGTTGACACATAAAAATAGTTGTTAATGTATCCGATCTTTAATTCGAAATACGTACTTATTTGACTATATGGCAGTTCACTTATATTTATCATATCACTTAAGCTATCAAATACCTCAAGCATATTTGTTTAAAGTAAAAGATGAAAATCTTGCTCCATAATTTCATTAATATGTTGTAAATGCACAAACAGAGGATCACTTGTCAGTGATTAAATCGAGAAAAAAGTAAAGAATACTTCAATAAAAAGATACAGTCAGTCAGTAAATTAAAGAGAGAGTTTGATTTCTTGGACGGTTTATCTGATATATTTCCCTCTGATTTCTTTTGTTGGTCTGCTTATAACAAAAGTGCACATATCGTTATCTTCAGATGACAATGCACGTTGCTATCTCAAGTCGTTTCCAGAAGATTGCGTTGTGATGACCAAGTAAGAAGCTCTTCTAAGTTACCCAACTTAAGGTGTGTGGAGAAGTTTGACTTTGGTCAGATATGACATTTCACATGTAACTAATGCCTAATGGTTGTAGCTTCACTTGACAGCTTCTGTCAAGGTTTCGGGGAAAAAAAACTAATAGGTATAGCTAATGAATTTGAGTTGTAACTGTTACACCAAGTTTATGTGCAGGGCTGTTTTGGGCCAATAATTTGCAGTAGCATTTGGTCCAATAAATTAAGAATAAAAGTTCCCTTTGTGAGATATAAACTCTTAAAAAACTACATGCATTCTATCCGTTCCAGCTCAAATAATTGATACATTGACCATTGTGTATGTATATATTATATTCTATCCATTCCCTAACCATCTCCTAATGCTAATTGGATTTATCTATGATGTCTGTGGTGCTTTTATCAGATTCACTCTAATAACGATGGTAATTATCAAACAAGGATATCGATGAAAGGCAAAATAACAGGAAATATAAAAATAGGAAAGCAAACTAAGTCAAAGGATTAGGTGGTCATGCTTCCCATCATTTGGTCTCCTTTGCCTTTAGCAGGTAAAGCTTTCCTGTCTTTTTATGAACCTTCATATCTCTTGCTTGGATCTTTAGTTACGCAATTTATGTCAAACATGCACTCTGCGTATTAGTTAAGCGCCTTTGGACAATTTCTTTATATATCATTCATCAATTAAAAGTTTATAATTAAGTAGCTTTTGCTTTAGAAATGATCACAATATTTGAAGATGTATAAGGCAGTCCAAAGTATGACTTTAGAAGAGTATTGTGTTCTATTAGAAAATTACCAATTTCTTAAGTTTTTGGTGTGACTGTTTTTTGTTGCAGTGAAATATTGTATTGGAAGTTTTCAACACTCTCATAAAAATGAAAGAAAATTCTCTTCGAAAAGAATATCTTTTTTGTACGTTACATTTTTTTCAAATTAATTAAGTAAATGCTGTAATTAATTTGTAGAATGCATATTTACTATTTAATTTGTTTAATGTAGACTAAATGTTCCCAACGTGAAAAAATGACTTTCTTTAATATATTTCTCTGTATAAAAGTATAGTAGATAATATATTTTTTGCCATTCGTTCACGAGATGTATTCGGAATCAGAAGTAAGAAGTAACTCCAAGATTCTGCTTTCTCATATAACAAGATAACTTTCTATGTATAACATTGCAAGTTTGCAACCTAAGTTAGGGATCGTTTGGATCGCTTAGGAATTTAGGGTGTGTTTGGATGAGCCGGGAATAGAGAATAGGAATAAAAAATTTCGATTAATGTTCTTATCCTTATTCCTTATTTTTATACCATGGTTTTGTTAATATAGGAATAAGAGCTCAAATTCCTTATTCTTGTGTTGTTTGGGTTGCACAAGAATAAAAATAAGCACGCAAATCGAAATTTCTTATTCCTATTCCTTATTCCCGGCTCATCCAAACGCACCCTTAGGGAATTTGGGAAAGTTGCAATTCTTAGAAATAAATTTATTGGGAAGTGTGTAACTTTGTGAAGAGTTTGGATTGTTTATAATAAATTTATGGTAGGAAGATGAAATTCTCCAAAATTCTTAGGCTCCGTTTGGATGTGTTGAGAATAAGGTAGGAAGAAGGAAGAATGGAAGAAATTTATTGGGAAGGGGTAAATTTATTGGGAAGTGTGTAATTTTTGTGAAGAGTTTGGATGGTTAGGAATAAATTTATTGAAAAAAATCCCTTATTCCTTATTCCTTCTTCCCACTTCCCACCATCCAAACACAGCCTTAGAGAATCCAAACAGCACCTTAAGCTCGCTACGACTATTCATAGAAGATCCACAGACGGATGGGGCCCAGCTGAGTCTAAGCAGTTTGCCACTTGGTTACTCCTAATAGAATTTGACCTACCCAGTCATAGTTCTTTGATTTTTTTTAGTTCCATAAGTTAGATTATTTTTTCCCTCTATTTTTAAATTCTAAGAACAACGTTGGACTGGTTTACAACTTTAACACAAGTGCTCGCATAAGATAAGAGCTTATCTCTTTCCCAAAAGAAAAGAGAAGTTAAAAGAAAAAGGCCAATGTGGTTTTTTCTTGCAAGTACAACAGAAAGTAAAATTGCAGGCAGTACCGAGTAATAATGAACTTTAAATTCTTCAATTTGACAATAATTGCTTCGTGGCTTTCAGCGATTGAGCATGCTCTCAAGTCATATCTCTTTGTTCTTTTTGTGCTGTACTCAGTACCGACAGTGATTGCTTCATAACATCTCCACAATTAATCAGAATGTTATCAAAATAATAATATAATAATAAATAAATACATTTATTCATTGTAATTCCAATTCTAATCTTCCCTAATGTACATGTTTGCACATGCTTTTGCGTGTGTGTGAGAGATAACACATTCCAGATTTCCAGTCTATACTCTTGGATATGCCATTTTGCTGGAATGAAATTTTGATTGCCATAGTACAATACCGCCAAACATAGCAAATATGTAGAAAGAAGAATTTAATTTGTTTCTCAACAATGTGACTAGACCAGTGTAAGACTAGTTTATATATAGTTAATGCTTGTCAAATAAAAAAACGTGGTATACAGATAGTATGATTAAAGCTAAAGCGACCAACAACTCTGCTCAACGTTCTTCTACATTCTAACATAATCAATTTTATATTTCTCACATTAATTTTTTCTCTTGCTCAAGGCAAGACAGAGATTAATCTATCATGCAACTTTAATCTCTTCCACCTATAAATATCCCATGCTGCCACTTATCCTCCCATATCACAAAACTCACCACCTTCTCTAATACCGACCATCTATCCACACAAAAACAAACGCACAGACACACACTGTAATTGCCAATGGCTATTCAACTAGGGAGGTGCATTGTGGTTGTTTCTCTTCTTGCCCTTATAAGTCCCTTGTGCATGGGGGGAGGGTATGGAGGGTACCAGGGAGGGCATGGAGGGTACCAGGGAGGATATCTGTACCCGCAGTTCTACGACAAATCGTGCCCGAAAGCAAAAGAGATCGTGCAGTCAATAGTGGCACAGGCAGTTGCCAGAGAGGCCAGGATGGCTGCCTCTCTCCTCAGGCTGCATTTCCATGACTGCTTTGTTAAGGTCTTCATATTACAATCCTTCCATTATGTCTCTCTCTAATTATTTTCTAATACATTACATGTTATTATCATTGAAAATGGGTACATACTCTTTGTTAATAGATATAATCATTAGCAAATCGTTCTTACTTATGAAAACAAAAGCAGTGGCAAATCCTCAAAAGAATATGTGCAATCATTTGGTCTGAACTTTGTATTACATTTGTCATAGTTTAGCACATGGTCTTCCACTTAAAAATAAGCTTGCTAGACCTGAAGAAATTGCTAATATAAACATTAAAATATTGTGGGCTTGTGGCTATTTAGGGATGTGATGCATCAGTTCTACTGGATAGCAGCAAGAACATAATTAGTGAGAAAGGATCAAACCCGAACAAGAACTCTCTGAGAGGTTTCGAAGTAATTGATGAAATCAAGGCAACTCTTGAGAAAGTGTGTCCCCAGACCATCTCTTGTGCTGACATTGTTACTCTCGCTGCAAGAGATTCTACAGTTCTGGTTAGTTCTTATATTATTTTGTCAACTACTTAACTTATCCGATCATTATGTAATATGTATGCAACAAAATATCTTGTTAATTTTCTCTAAAATTTTATGGAGCATGAGTTAACTTGCACATTGGACTGCTGTTTATACTGAAATTTTACAGGCAGGGGGACCGTACTGGGAGGTCCCACTAGGAAGAAGAGACTCATTGGGGGCAAGCATTAGTGGATCCAACCACAATATACCTGCCCCAAATGACACTCTTCCCACCATTATAACCAAGTTCAAGCTGCAACACCTCGACCTTGTTGATCTCGTTGCTCTCTCAGGTAATCCCTGTTTAAAAGCTTACTATGTATAGATCTTCAATTACCAAAAAATGGAAACAACAGGCAATGAAAATTTTATCTTTCTTGTTAGACTTATTTTCTATTTCCATCCTTTAAATTGTATGGCTGCCTTTTGCATCTTATATAGTTGAAGTGTTTGGCATAAGATATTTGTAATTAGACCTCTAGATTTGGTACTTGGCTTGGGTTGTTGATTGGTTCACTGTAATGTCATATTCAAGAAGCTGTGGGTACAACTGAAGATTTACCATAGATTATAAATGAGCTCGGGTTAGATAAAGAAAGGTCCAGTGGAAAATCTCAATAAAGCATGACTTCATATTAAACAGGGTTTTAGCTACTATTCCTCCTGAAAGCCAGATATATCTAATTCCTTATGATGGATTTGAGCAGGCAGCCACACAATTGGTTTGTCACGATGCACCAGCTTCCGACAGAGGCTTTACAACCAAACAGGCAATGGTCTGGCTGACAGCACCCTCGAAGAGTCATTTGCTGCACAGTTGCGTGGAGGTTGCCCAAGGTCAGGTGGGGACAACAACCTCTTCCCACTCGACCGAGTGAGCCCCACCAAGTTTGACAACTTGTACTATAAGAACATTTTTTATGGCAAGGGGCTGCTAAGCTCAGATCAGATTCTCTTTACCAAGAGCCCCGACACCATGGCCTTAGTTAAGCTCTATGCCGAGAATGAAAAGCTTTTCCTTGAGCAGTTTGCAAAGTCGATGGTCAAAATGGGGAACATTTCACCATTGACTGGGTACAATGGCGAGGTGCGGAAGAATTGTAGGTTTGTTAACTAATTAACAAGGATGGTTTGTTCAAGGGAGCTTGATTTTAGTATGAACTGTCAAATGTATAATCAAGAATACTCTGATTCTTTTCTTTTATTTGTTTTTGCTTTTGTGGGGTTGACCAGTTAGTATTTCCACTTTATTGTTTGTGTTGTAATGGTTGGTTATGATGTTGTTGTTGTTTTTTTTTATTTCTTACTTGAATAAAGTTGCAAAAAATTCTTATGAGTCATAGAGTGCTGTTTTTAATTGTCTCCAAGTATTTTTTACTAACAACCTAATTTGTATTTCATACTGTATTGTAGAATTTGTCTTTATAAAATGGAAGGTGTAACTCTATGACCACTAATCAAGCAAACTGCCCATTAGGGGGCGTTTGACGTACATGAGATTAGCCTAACTTTTAGGTTAGTAACCTAACTAGTTAATCAACAATTCCCAAATGACTTTGAGGTCAACGGAGTAAGCACTCACTAGAACTAATATTTACTAACTTCATCTCAAACACTAATCCCAAAAGTACTAACATTAATCCCTAACCTCACTAACTTATGGTTTTGCCAAACGCCCAAGTAATGATATTGTGTAAGCTTATTATTGTTGTTAGTGCAAAAAAAAAAAAAAACCATATTGCTCAATTTTCAACCGAGTCTGATCACTGAAGTAGTCAAAGCAAATCAAATTGACACATGAACATTCAGATTACATATATTTCTTGTGGTTATATCAAAAGAAGTACAAATTTTTCTATAGCACATTACAAGACTAATAGAACAACAAATTAAAACCCTAACAGCAAACAGATTTGTACAAACTAAATGAGATCCAAAAAGGAAAAAGAAAAATTTTAAATTAACCTGTCAAATTCAATGGTGCTCTCCTTTATTTCCCTCCAATTTGCAATCATCACGACATTGAGATGGTACCCATCGAGTGATCTGCCTTTCATCCACAATCGTCCTCTCCAAAAGTTCTGGCAAACTGAAGTTGACTTCATAACCCATTACATTAAGAAGCAAAACTGCCTTGGCCACGCCATTACAAGCTCTAACTGCACAATGAAGGTCCGACCATACCCTCAGCCTTTCGCTCTGTTTTTCCCCTTTATCATTTTCCCAATCTACAACAACTGCATACTCAGAGTGTACTAGTGCTGGATGGTGTCGGTACACCACATAATCAACGCCATTTTTTGTCCCTAATTTCACAATCCAATTTTTGGACCTTAAATGCACGTAAGCTCTGTAGTAAATGGGGAATAATTCACTTCTATTTCTCATGAAATTCCACAAGTCATTTACATCGATTAACTTTGCATTGTCGATCGATACTTTAAGACACTTAAGAAAATGGTGTAAATAAAAGGTTTCTTCAGGGCTTAATTGGAAGTACTGCTTGCTGTCATAAGAAGTTGTGAGTTGCCTGCCAAAGGAAGTACGATTTAAGAGCTTGGTAAGTTCTGGTACAGTTTCTAGTAGAAAGTCAGTACCAATGGGAAGAGCTGCAGACTCAGAATTTGAGAGACAAACTTGCAGTTGGGCTATGATTTCTGACATCGGGTTGGAGTTGGCTATTTGGGCAAAATTCTTGCCTTTCCACCTTGGCCCTGATAACTCCATATTTTAGTCTGCAGTGTCCAAAGATCACAATAAAGTTTGCTAAAAGGAAGTAACAAGGAAATTACTTTTTAATGTCTAAATTAAATCCCTTGATGAAAGGAACTAGGATGTCATCAAACTAACAATAATGATGAATAATAATCAGTATAACAATTTTTCTTTTCTATAAAATTTTTTTAAAAAATATGAAGCATTTCCAGGATGAAATGGCACAAGAAAGCCCCAAGTTTCAGCATCGCCGCAAAATAATTCAATGCAGCACCATACCATTACACAAAGGCAAATTAATTTATTCCCCAGAAAAGCTATTGGAGTTGGACACAAAAGATTTTAATCATATCATTTTTGGAACAAAAGAAGAAGGTTAAACAACAAATTTTCATAAAACAGAAGAAAATTATATAATCAATTTAATATTCGAACAGTTGAGGAAAGGTTTTAAATAAGCAGCCTGTCTCAATCAATCCAGATTTTGACAAAAATAAAAGCAACAATTTAATGGACAATACACTACTAAGGGTAATTGTTCTTGCCTATAAACATTCCTACAAACTGAGTATAAATTAAAATTCAAGTAATTAAATAATTGGAGACTACCAAAAGCACAGAAGTAGAAATATAAAATGAGGAGGTGCTCAGACAGCCAAGGGTGAGTCTTCAACTATGGGTAAGAAACCCAACGTCAGAAACTCTAGTCCAAAATAATATTCATCCCCATAGCAACCTCATCTCGACTAATTTCCACAAGAAGAACCAGATATAAACAATATATAACGCAAAAATCAACAAAGAGGCTCAATTTTAAATGAAGTAAAACAAAATTTGGACATAAAAAAAAGAAGTAAATACAAACATTTTCGAAACAAGTAGTAAGACTATCCAGCAAAGCCACCATTTGCATTTCTATCATATGTGCAGAAGGATTTAAAAGCTTAAAAATAATTGTTTTCTAAGGTTTTCCGCCACCATGAATATTACTGTAACACAAACATTTACTCTCATGTTCCCAAAGTAAATGAAAGAGGAAGGGAGGCAAAATGAAGGGTTAAAAGACTCGAGTTACTTGCTCCAGAACTATATGTAAGGGGAGGGAGTGACAAGCTAAGTTGTTATGTTTATAATTTAAATATTATATGAATGGACCAATTTGCCCGTAGTTATTTGTGAAACCAAACCAGATTCTTAACAATGAGGAATGTCGTATCAGTTTCAGGGGCAAAGAGACTATATTTGACAAAATGTGAAGGGAGACAATGCATGTGGAAACTCCACTTCTACAAATTAATGATTTCAAGGCATGACATCTGATATGGACTGTTTTCCTTTGGAGATGATGAAGATTTCATTTTTTTTCTTGTTCAGATGTAAATGTTTCCTGATCTCTCGATTACATAATGTGATTTTATGTTATTTAGAGCCCTGCAACATTTTATATTGACTTCAATTGATTCTAGCATTGAGTTCAGGAAGGGAAGGAATAATATGTACGCAAACTTTGAATAACATGATTACTATGTATTTGTGAAACAAACAAAGGAATTATACTTCACAAATTAGTATCAACTAATTCTCTGTTTGTTTTTTTAAATCATAAAACCCCTATCTCAAGAACCAATTAAATATTATATCATGATAAAAAAGAAGCAAATAGAGCAAAATATTTCAGACGATAAAATGTTTTCCCCAAATATTCAAGCTTTGGAAAGCCAACTTTTTTTTTTTTTAACAAAATCCATTTTACAACTAGGCATTATAAATCAAGGTTCTAAAATGCGGCGCATTATCGCCGAATTATCGAAAATAGCGGTTTTGAGAGACCAACCGCACGATAACATTGAGATATTTTCTGAAAAAGCGGTCCTTCGCATAAACGGATTTAACGTCGTTTTATCGTTAAATTAATTCGGTTTTAGCGGAAAAAAAACGGAACAACACTCCTAATATAAAACCCAACCCAAATTTCTTCAGAACCCTAGATCCCTTCCTCAGTTCTATCGCCGTTCCTCTTCCTCATATCGTCACTCTTCTGCTCCCCCACCCACAGCCCCTCACCATCTTCTCCGTCGATCTTTCCGTTCTCCGCCGTTTGCTCCGCTCCTCTTCCACCCACAGCCCCATTTGCTCCGCCTCTTTCTCTTCTCCGCTGGTCCATATTAACCGTAAGTTTTTCACATGCCTTTTCACACTTCTTTGCTAAATAATCTGATATTCGTAAGTTTTTCTCTTCTCCGCTGGTCCATATCAATACTTTTTTATTCATTCATTTTACAAAGCATTTACCTTCTTTGCTCCCAATACTTTTTTATTCTCTGGAATTGCTCCCAATACTTTAGTATTCACTAAAATTGCTAACGAATTAAGGTTGGTTTCATCATTAATGAATAAATCGCTGGGCTATGTAATAGTTTAACCTTTTTTGTTTTGATTCTGGTATCGTACCAGTAAAAAGTAAAAACCAAATGATGCAAAGAAGAAAGGAACACTTGGATTTTGTTTTTTTATCAGGAATTCAGGATGCTTTAATTACTGTAATATACTCTTTGGTTTTTAATGTGTGCCTACGGGCTTGTTTCAAAAAAAAAAAAAAAAAAAGAAGTAAAAACCATCTTGTAAGGTGACATGTTGTGTACTTAAAATATCTTAATTGAGTTAATTCTTAAAATATTGTTGGGCTAACTCAAATCTTACTGTTATTTATGCACTGTATGTATGTCAAATTGTCAATATTTTTTTCATTGATTCCGTTATTTATACATCAATCTCTTTGTTCTCTCTTTGTAGTTAAGAATTATGGCGAGCTCTTCGACAAATAAGCCAAAGTCTAAAGATCCAGGATGGGACCACTGCTCCTTAACGAGTCCAAATAGCAATTTGAAGGTCACCTGCAAACATTGTCTGAAGATAGTGCATGGGATTACTCGATTGAAGTATCATCTTGCTGAGATTCCAAAGGATGTTGCTCCCAGCACGAGTGTCCCTGAAGAGGTGAGAAAGATCTTTTCTGATGATATTCTTGCCAAAAATAGATTGAAGGAGAAAAAAATTGAGGAAACAAGTCGAGTGAGGAGGGAAGTAAATTTAAGCCACTCAGAAGGAGAAGAATCAGATGGTGATGAGGCTCAAGCTAATGTGATTAAAATTGTGAGGAAGAAATCTGTTGGGGCTGGACCTATGGATAGTTTTTGTAAGCTATCTCCTGAAGAAGCAAGAAAACAAGGTGCTAAGGAAAAGGTTCAATCTACAATGACAACAAAAAATCAAGAAGATAGGAGGAATCGTGCTTGTGAATACATTGCACAATGGTTTTATGAGGCTGGAATTCCACATAACACGGCTGCCTAGTTTTGACCGTATGTTGGAAGCTATAGGAGATTATGGTCGAGGTTTAAAGGGTCTATCCCCTTATGAACTTAGCGGGCCTTTCTTACAAAAGCGCAAGAAGAAAGTACAAGAGGCAGTTATGAAACATAAAGTTACATGGGAGTCTAGTGGTTGTTCGGTTATGACAGATGGATGGACTGATAAGAAGGGAAGAGGAATTATGAATCTTATGATTCATAGTGCAGAAGTTGTCTGTTTTCTCAAGTCAATTGATGCTTCAGCTAAAAAGAAAAATGGTGCATATATTTTTGATATGGTTGATAGATGCATTGAGGAGATTGGTGAGAAGAATGTGGTTCAAGTGGTGACTGACACTGCCAGACCTAATCAGACCATGGGAGCCTTGTTGAGGGAAAAATGGCCACATATCTATTGGACAGGATGTGCTGCTCACTGCATAGATCTCATGCTAGAAGATATAGGGGGCTTACCAAAGGTGAGAAGCACGATTAAAGATGCAAAGGTGATCACTGTTTTTCTTTATGCACATACACGTGTCTTAAGTTTAATGAGAGAGTACCTTGACAAGGATGTGGTCTGTGCTGGTATTACTCGTTTTGCAACAGCTTATTTGAATTTAAAAAGCCTCTTGGAAAGAAAAAATGACTTGCGAAGGTTACTTCGATCTGATGAGCTTAATGATATGGGGTACTTGGGCAGTGTCAAGGGAAAGAGAGCTGATAAGTTAATTAGGTCTGATAAGTTCTGGCAAGGGGTAGAAGATGCTATCAACATTTTTGAGCCATTAGTTGAGGTGTTAAGGCGAGTAGACGGCGATACACCGGCCATGGAATTCTTATATGGTGATTTGGTAAATGCTAAAAATGAAATTGCTTCAAGATTTGATGAAAAGGAGAAGAAGAAATACAAGGTTGCTTTGGAAATAGTTGATAAGAGGTGGGATGATAAGCTCAAGACACCATTGCATTTGGCGTGCTATTATTTGAATCCATACTTCTACCATTCAAATAAGTCAGAGATGGAGAGAAATACCAATTTCAGGGGCAGTCTGACCACTTGTATGGCTACCATGGGTCTTGATGATGAAGCACAAGATAAGATTCTACAAGAGGAGCTAGACCTTTATCGAAACAATGTCGGATCCTTTGGAATTAGCACTGCTAAAAGACAACGTACTAGAAGGAACTTCAATCCAGGTATCGCAATTTAAAATTAAAAAATTACTTAGTAGTTAGTACTTATTAATAAATGTGTACTTTTTACTTACTTGCTAATCTGAAATTTAAATGATAGCACAATGGTGGCAAAATCATGGTAGCAGTGCACCTCATTTGCAACAGTTTGCAACAAGAATATTGAGTTTGACATGCAGCTCGTCTGGATGCGAAAGGAATTGGAGCACATTTGAGCAAGTAAGCTATCAATGCAATTGCTATTTTATTTAATTTGAATGCCAAGTTCCCTGTGATGGCTGTACTTTCTTGTAAAGTCTGTGACAAAGGACAACACTGTGCACCAAAATGGCAAAATCTGATTAATATCTTTCTTACTTAACAATTTAGGTGCATACAAAAAAAAGGGCTAGGCTTCTCCATGGGAGGTTAAATGATCTTGTGTATGTCAAGTTCAACTCGAAGCTTCTTGAAAAAACTATTGAGAAATAGGGATCCAATTGAGATAAAGCACGTTGATGTTATTTTGGATAAAAATAATGATTGGGTTAACAAGGAGAAAAAGGGTAAAGATACTCAAGCTGATGTTGAGACTAGTGCAGAAGATGATGTTGAGTTAAGTGCTGCAGAAGCTAGAGCTATAATTTCAGGAAAAAAAAAAAAGTGAGAGGAAATGCTAGCAGCAGCACATCTACTTCCGTCCGAAAAAGAAGAAGGATTATCAAAGTAGAGGAGGATGAGGAAGAAGAACTACTAACATCATCTTCATCAGAAGAAGATGAAGTTGTTGAGATGGATGATTCATCTGCCTCAGAGGAAGAAAAGGTTTCCCTTTCCTGTTCAATTTTTATTTATATGTTCATTGTGCATGTGTGCTTGTCTGTCAAAGTAATGCAACTCAATAGCAAATACTAGTCATTAATTAACTTATTTTTGCCTCTCTGATTACATTCTCTATAGGAAAGCAACTGATTGTGTAAGAGGAAGATGGAATTCAACTCAAGCCTCATGCTGATTTAGATGATATAATTGACTTGGATGATGCTTGCCGTAGGATCAAATTTATATTTTGCTTTTATTAGTTATATTGTTGACTTGGATGATGCTTATTGTAGGCAACGTTTGAATGTTTGCTATATGTTGAACTTATTTAGTATAATATTTGCTGTAGGCAATGCATACTGAATGTTAAGTGTGCATTGTATTCACTTGTTAAGTTACTCAATGTTGAACTTATTTAGTAATTAGTAGAATATTTAGACATTTAGTATAATATTTGCTATATGCTTCTTGTATTCAGTATTTCAATGGAATGTATGGTGTAGGCAACACTAATGAAGTGATGGCGTGATGCTTTGTTTAATTTGCTGGTACAATGGTACCGTTAGTTATACACACATCAAAAGAGTAAATTAATTAAATAAGTAAATATTAAATAAAGTGCATTGGTTTCTTACTATTGTATTTTTTATAATATTTTGAATTTTTGATACGCATGTATTATACCACACATCAATTAACTTTTGAGCTCCCATTAAATATCAAGTTTATCAACCGCATGCACACCACATTATCACCGTTTTATCACCGATAAAACTCCGCATCGATAATTCAATACCGAACCGCTAAACCGCATAAACCCCATTTTACAACCAGGCATTATAAATAGACAAATTCAGACTATTAGAGGTTAAACACTATTTTAATTGTACATGTTTGAACCTAAACACTATTTTAACCTCTAAAAGATCAGATGCTGCAATACAACAATCAGGCATTTTAAATAAAGAAATTCAGACCTTTTTAGAGAGGTCTTTAATTTCTTATGATTACTATATAACTTACAAAATCAGAGAAAAGGAAGATATGTTTTCAATGGACCAGATGTGAAGTAACAGAAAAGATTGGTCAAAGTTGAATTTATGCAGAACAGACCCTAAAGAAGATCTATGCAGAACAAATGTGTCCTAATTTTGTATCAATTTTGCATGTATAACTAGGAAAGATTTTAGAATTTGAACACTTTATATGCCTAGTATTTTGCTAAAGCATTTCGAGTAACCTTTGGCACCAAAAATAAGTGGTTCCATACTTGGATTCTAGACTATGCTTCTCAACAAAGTGTTGACTGCTAATTTCAGTAGCATACAACCCCAAGCCTACACTCATGATGTGCTCAGCCTGCTACTGTTACTTTAACTAGAAATTAATCCCAAATAAACAAGAATTAAACCCAAATATGCACAAAATAAACTAGAAATTTGCAGAAATTAATCACAAAGTAACAGAAAATAACCCCAAATAACCCTGAAATTATCTAATGCTACTCTACCGTCATTTTGAAATTTGATACTAAATTAGATAAACAACGAAGAGAAAAAAAAAAATTGCAATTTGAATGAAACTAGTGGGATGAAGAGAGAGATCCAGGATACCTACGTACGTTTCTCTAGAAGAAGAAAGAGCTCGTCCTAGGAATGTGGAAGGCAGTGAGTTAGAGATGGAGAGAAGCACGGCTCAACAACTTGTCAGAGATCGGAGGAGGCGGAGTAGTGGAGTTTGGGTTTTTAGGATAGAACAGAACATGCCTCTTGAGTCTTGAGAGAGATGGTGGTTGTGACTTTGTGCGAGTGAGAGGAGGTGAAAGGCGGAATGTGAGTGAGAGAGAGACGGTGGTTTGGTTCGGTTCATCTGCGACTGCGACTGCGAGAGAGAACAAATTAAAGAGTCGAAGAAGAATGAGTGGGAGTGGAGAGAAAAACATCTGAGCCGTCGGGTCCGATTTGATGAACGGTCCGGATCCTCTCTGTTGTTAATAGATTGAATCTGTCCTACTTGGATTCATTATGCACTTCGCATTTTATACTTCTTCTAATTTGCACTTTTATTTCAAGTAAAATTCCAATCGAATTACAGGTTCATTCATTTGATTCACCATCTGATTTACTTACGTTAGTTAACTAATGATCCCGTTTTATAATTAGTTTGGTATTCTGATGAACGTTTCCTTTTATTTTATTATTATTATCAAGATAGAATAATTACTCTGCGACCTTTCACTATATATTGTTGTTTGCCACTTGACTTAGATATATTTTTGTAAGGGTGGAATATTCGTTTTTGCAATCATTCTCAAGGAAGTAAAATTTCTTGTATTTGTATATGTTTCTCAAGTAATGCAGCTTCTCTTGTGCTCAAATTACTACTATTAATTATTTATAAAGAATTTCTATATGAATCCTGTTCACCTGTTGAGTGCTACTTTGGTGGCCTAAATGCCCTGTTACCTTCGTATCGAAGACGTGATTACAAACTTTGTTGGTTCAAAATCAACCATTATTATTTTAAAGATAAAATTACTAAGATGACTTTTTGAAATTAAAGAATTATCTTTAATTTCAATAAAAAAAAAGTTAGAACTAAACCAAAGTAAAAATCAGAAAGTCAGATACGTACACAGTCAGAGATGATAAAGCCACAAATCATCAACTTATATTAAATAATGAACTAACATTGAAGACCTAAAATTAATTAATTATTGGAGCGATGGCGACCAGACAGGCGGCTAAGCGGGAGATCCGACGAGCCAGCAGCCCTCCTCCGCCACCACTCCTCCGTACCTACATCCCTCTGTCCCGTCAAAAGGAACAGGTGACTAAGCGGGTCACTGAGCAGGAGATTCGGCCAACCCACAGCCCTTCATCGCCATCCGTCAGCCCTCCACCGCCGCCACTCCTCCATGCCTACATCCCCCAGCCACGCCAAAAGAAACAGGAGATCGCACACAAGCCCCCTTTCAAAGCAGGTCCTTCTCAGCCACATCCCTCTACATCCCAGGTTAATTCTTCTGTGAAGTCTAGACTTGCTCCACTTCTTCCGACCCCTCCTTTTACCATTTTTTCCCTTAAACTCTTCACCAAGAAATCTTATCAGAAAAGATTTGCTTGTTTTGATTCTCTTAACCCGAAAAACCGCAATTGGAAGAAAAGCTCTCTTCATAAAGTTGGCACTTCACCCAATCCTGCTTTGAAGGTAAAAAATACCAACACTGCTTGGACCAAAGTATTACCCAGGAAATTCAGATCTGCTAGTGGAGTTAAACTCTTTACAAAAATCAATTCTGAATTGCGCTCTCTCAAAAAAGGTAAAAAATGTTTTAATTGCCTTTTCTCTGGCCACCGTAAGTCTGAATGCAGCCTACCTAAAAGGTGCATTGTGTGTCGTAATTTTGGTCACTGTGCACGCACATGTCCCCTCTTTTCATCCGAAACCTCCCCAGTTGCCAATGTAATTTCAGAACCTACTCCCTCTTCTACTGGTTTTACTATGCATTGTGGCTCAACCTTACTGCCTTTCGGTCATACCCCGCAAGGCAGGCCACAATTTCCACCTAATCCTCATCCTTTCCATGGATCAGATTTTTTCAGTGATTCTGATTCTGGTTCTGATGTTGTTTCTGGTAGGTCTACTCTCTCTTCTATGTCTACAACTGGAGTATTCTTGTGCGAAGCTTCACCTTCAGAGGAGAGAGTAATCTTATGTGAAGCTTCAACTTCAGTGCCTCTCCTCTGTGTTATTCTTAATCCTATCTTGTGCTCTATTCAAATTGCTCCCTTTTCTTTTTCTAACCTTAACTCCGCTGTCTTGATCTCTTTTGACCCCGGTTGTTGGCTCTCTTCTTTTTGCTCTCAAGCTTCGATGTCGGTCTTTAATTTACCTCTCCAACCTTCCTCTACAAGCTCAAGTTTTAACTTTCAGATTTCTCCAGCCTAGAACTTTGCTACACAACAGTTGCAGGAATTGGAGCTTCTAGATAATTCCTGAGAGGATGAGCCGCCGGGTTTTGAAGGGCCTCCACAATTCCTTCTTGCTAAGCTTAAAAAGACAGTTCAGACAAGAAAGGAACCGCCCCGGAATCTCTCTCCAAGGAGAAGTGAAAGGATTAAGTCTAAGTCCTTAGGACCGTACACTTCTGCTATCCAAAAAGCCCAGTCGGTTCAATATGACGAGCGTACTGCCAACAAAGGAAAAAAGCTGACTTTTAAAGCTCAGAAAGCTCTTGATGATTTTCTGAGGGATGTTGAACCACCAACTATGGTTCAAGCCGAGTTGGTTCTCTTTGCCGCTGGTGTGGCAGTCTCTGTTGAGATCAAGAAGATGCTTATTGAAGCAGGAATCGTTTGATTCTGATTAGCTTCATGTTGGGGCTCTGTTGTTGCATCTTTTAGTTGCTTTTTTGAAGACCTTATCTTCTGTTTTTTAATGGAGCTTTATGCGACCAGTTCCAGTTTTAGTCTCTTCTTTTTAGTGAAGGCTACTGCTTTTATGGCTCTCACTCTTGTTTCTCCCAAGATGATCATCTACACTCTCTTTTATGGTTGCTTTAGTTATGCTCTTATGCTGGAATGTTCGTGGGATCAATGACTTTGACAAAAGACTTGCAATTAGGCATACAGTGACCATTGAAAATCCCCATTTTGTTTGTTTTCAAGAAACTAAATGGGATTGTGCTTCTGATCAGCTGGTAAGGGAGACGTGTGGGTCCAGGTTGAAGTCTTACATTGTGCTTGATGCGATTGGTACCAGAGGAGGGATTTTACTTGCTTGGGATCAGAGGCTAGTCTCTCTCTCCAACTCTTTTGCTTCACATCATATCCTCTCTGCTGATTTCACTTTCAACTCTGATGGTTCCCCTATTTGTGTTTCAACGGTTTATGGACCCTCCACCGACGTTGGAAAAGTCGATTTTGTTTCTAGCCTGGCCCTTTTTGCACCTGACAACAATGTTCCTTGGATTGTTTGTGGGGATTTTAACCTTACTCTTGCTTCTAATGAAACTACGGGGAGAGCTCATAATTCCTCGGATGTGCACTTTTTGCTGACGTCATTTCAGCACTAGATTTGATTGATTTGAGTTTGCCTGGAAGAAGATTTACTTGGTCCAATAACCGAGATTCTCCTACTCTAGCTAGGTTAGATAGGGTTCTTATTAATCTCTCTCTTTCTCAAATGTTTCCTAATGTTACTCAAGAGGCGCTTGCAAACACTTCTTCTGACCATTCTCCTTTACTTTGCACTATCAAAACAACCTTCTTTTCTTCTAATCTTTTCAAATTGGAAAATTTTTACTTGAGTGTTCCTAGTTTTCAAGATCTGGTTCTCAATGTATGGTTCTCCAATCAACCTGCTTCTAATCCACAACAGTTTCACGACAAATTGTCTCTTCTTACTAAGGAGATTAGTGCCTGGTCTAAAGGCAGGATCTCCAATGTAAAGCTTCATATACAAGTCGTGAGGAACTTCTTACTGAGATGTGACAAAGTGATGGAGATCAGACCCCTGTCGTCCATTGAGAAGTTACTCAAGTGTTTGCTAAAAAAGAGGTTGGTTCAACTTGGTAAATGGGAAGAATGCATTTGGAAGCAAAGGTCTTCAGTTAAGTGGAGGCTTGAGGGAGACAGAAATACTGCTTTTTTCCATGCAAAAGCTTCACAAAATAAGAGAAAGAACTTTGTGCAATCTATTGAGGTCAATGGAGTAAGGGTTTCTGATCAGAAATCTAAGGGCCTAGCTTTCTTTCGGTTCTTCTCCAATCTCATGGGCTCTTATTCTAACCCTACTCCTGATCTTAATTGGTCAGTTCTGTATCCTGAACCTACCTCACTTGCTGCCACTTCTATCTTGGCTACACAAATCACTTTAGAAGAAGTGCTTGAGGCCATCTCCTCTTGGCCTACATACAAATTCCCTGGCCCAGATGGTTTTACAGGAGACTTCTATAGGCATTTTAAGCATGAGTTAGCTCCTGAAATTACTGATACTTTGAACTCTGCTTTGCACTGTGGCTCTCTTTTCCTCCATCATAGCCCTCATTCCAAAAAAAGATGAAGCTTGTACTGTTGCAGACTTTAGACCTGTAAGCATCGTCCATTCAATGCAGAGAATTCTTTCTAAAATCCTCACAAACAGGCTTACACCACTGCTCCCCTCTCTTTTGTCTGAAAATCAAACAGGCTTCCTCAAAGGAAGATCAATTACTGATAACTTTGCCTATGCGCAAGAAGTTATTTTGCATGCTTCCAAGTCTGATTTGCCACTTGCTTTGTTTAAAGCCGATATTCATAAGGCTTTCGATACACTAAGCTGGAATTTCATAGAAAATTTTTTTCATGCCTTGGGTTTTTCTGCCGGTTTTATAAATGCAGTTCTGAACTGTGTTTTGAAAGGCTCCTCCAGAATTGTTCTCAACAGTATTGCTGGTAAGCCAATTGTTTTGAGAAGAGGAGTGATCGGTCCTGAGGGTACTGGTCAAATTAATTCCTTAAATACCGATACTAATTCGTTTGCAGTATAGTTTAAGGGTCGAATCACGGGGACGGACTATTCCTTTTCTGAGTTTAAACAATTCGTATTAAACTAAATTCTTTTGATTAAATAAACGATTTAAATTTCAAACAGATCTAAACAGAAGGGCGAATTGCAGTTACTAGATTTAAAATTCTAATTCCCTAGAAAAACTTGGCTAATTTAAAGTTTAAATGATTAATAAATGATTAGGGGCTCAGGTTGTCTAACTTCTCCTATCTGTCAAGATTGGGGCGGACCGTTCCATTTCTGGAACGGGCCGTCCTAATCCTGTCAGATGGTTGGAACTGTCCGTTCTAGGCCAGGACGCCCCCTCTCGGGCGGTCTGTCCTGACCTTGGGATGGGCCGTTCCAATCATCCGATGTTTGTCTTGTCATCCTACTTAATTATTTGCTGAGTGTTTTTACGTGGATTGTATCAAATCTAACCTACAGACTTGTGCTCTAACTCTCGTTCAGGTCAAGTTGTGGGGTTCTGTTTGACAAATCCTAAAAACTCCTAAATTTCAACTCTCGTTTCTTGGTTTGGATGTTTCCAACTGATTTCTGGGTCTTGGTAAACTCTCAATCTCTCGATTTATTGAGTAAAACTCTAATTTCTTAAAGTTTGGTTTAATCCTTTCAGATATCTCCTACCTAAGTGATCTAGATGTTTACTTGTTATTGCAGATAGACTTTGTTTTGACAATTAAACTAGGCCTTTGTTTAACGCATTAGCCAAATCTAACATTAACAATTTGCAACAAAAAGATAGAATCAAATTTCAGAAATCAAGAACGCAACTTAACTTAGCAACTAATCAAGTATTCAAACAAAACAAACAACTAAAAGAAAAGTTATCGAACCATAGCCCCTAAATTAAACTACTCCATGCAAGAAAAAGCAGGTTTCATTATACAAAAACACAAAGAAAAAGGAAAAACCAAGTTACAACAAGATGTGCTCGAAAATCGACTATCTCCTAAGCTCTGTCCTGTCTGGGGCGGGCCGTCCTGATTCTGGGGCGGTGCGTCTCAGGCTGGTGGATGGCCGTCTCGACAGGGTGGTTGCCTTGCTCCTTTCTGGCTCTCCAAACTTAGCAAATTTCGACTCCCTTGATTTGGAGCCAGGACAGAGCTTATATAGGCTTCTTGGGAAGCTCCAAAACGTGGCATAGTGGCCCAGAAAGGCGGTGGAAACTGAAGAAACCGCCTCACCAAATCAGGCACTCTATATTTGGCATTCTCGAAATAGCTCTCTGGCCTGGTTGTGGACTGGGACGGCCTGGTCTGAACATGGGGCGGCCCGTCCCAGCATGGGCTGAATGCGTCGTCTCAGTTTCCTCTGCCTGCGTCTACAACGAGGTGGGACGACCCGTCCTATGATTGGGGCGGCCCGTTCCAGCTTGCTGGATCTGTGCAACTTAGTCGATTTTCTCCTTTTTTTCGCGCCAAAGTGTGATGAACCTGTATAAAAAACTTGCCGGGCTACGGCTGAACTTTCCTACATCTAACATTAGCACAATTTAAAGGAAAATGAGTAAAAACACAAGTAATTTGAACGAATTTAGGGGCTTATTCTGGCTGAAAATCAAGTACGGAAACCGTACATCAAAATCCCCCAAGCTTGAACATTGCTTGTCCCCAAGCAAAACTCTAGACTTAGACCTGAATTAGACCCTAATTGAGTTCAAATACCTGTGTACTAACTAGTTCAAAGAATCCTTTTAGTTTATACTTAAGTGATTGCGACTTTAAGTTACAAGGACATTTTCAAAAAGTTTTTCCATTAAGACCAAGTTATTTTATTTTTGAGTGACTTAACCTTTTCTGAAATCAAGCCAAAGATCCTCACATCACATTGACTCTGTTTCATTTAACTAAGCATTAAATCAGTTAATTCTTCAAAGTTTTTATTCAGTTAGAAATCAAGTAGAAACGGGATCGAACCTGCTTAACTCAAATAATTCAGAATAACTCCACGTTGTTTTTGCACAGACTTGCGATACTTTAAACCAGAAAATTAAATAACTTAAAAGAAAAATTATTTACAAGATACAATTCTCCTGGGGCAAGGAGGTTTTTCCCGAGGCGGAGAAGTCGGCCAGATAAGAGCGGATTTTTAGAGGATTTTTCCTCTTTATTTATTTATTTTTTTTTTATACCATGAATCTCTTTCTGTTTCTTACCCATGGTTTATGGAATTCTTTTAATCCGCAAGTACCTATAGCCTCCTACAGTGTCCATGGCACTGCACCACTTTTTAGTTCCCCTTTTTATTTTGTTTTTGGTTTTTCCATTTTTTTTTTAATTTGATTTTGAAAAGAAAATTGCGAAGGTCTTTAGTTTCTGAAAATCTGTGCAAACCATCTTACAGTTATCCTTATTTTTGAGTTACTCAAATGATCTTAGGCGAACTAAATCAAGCCCTTTGCCGACTCTATTCAATACAACCGTATAATTACTTTTGAAATTAACTATCCAATGCTTAGCAAAATTACTCCCAAGTCAAATGAAAGTTACTATCCTTAGCTTGCCTCAAATTAGTTTAGTCAAATTCATTTTGCAAATTTTCAACAAAGTTTTTAGTTTTTCTCAGAATCTGCCCAAATTTCTCAAGTCACAAACATCAAGATTAGCTAAATGATCCTTAGAACTATCCTAAATGCAACTTAGAATGATTGAATTATGCAAATCCTACATGTATATACAAAAACTGCCAATGCATTGTGTCTGGAACGGCCTGTTCTAGCGTGGAACGACCCACTGGGGCGGACCGTCCTGATGGTGGGACGGACCGTCCCAGACACAATACTTGACTAGTTTCAATGCTCAGACAGTATTGGAACGGGCTGTTCTAGACTGGGACGCCCTGTTGGGACGGGTCGCCCCATTGGTGGGACGGTCCGTTCCAATGCTGTCTGAAACTGGCAATATGCTATGCAGATGCTCTAAGTTATCCATTTTTTCGATTTTTCGATCCTTTAACCCCCCCAAGCTTATCTACTGGACTGTCCCTAGTCCTAGTAGATGCAAGAAAGAAAATAAAGGAGAGAAAAATAGAAAAACGTACCTGAAAACTGGCTCAGAACTGTGGTGGATCAGGTGGCGGTGGAGCGGAAGGTCCAGGGCCAAAGATGTGACTCGCGAGGCGGCTGAGCAGATCGTCGTTCCTTGCATTGCGCTCATCTTGCTGCTGCCTCCATCTCCTGTTCTCCTCCCTCTCTTCATCAAACGATGCCTGCAAGTTCCACTGAGCGGTGTGGATGTCATGCAGCATATCAAAGTAGCGCTGGTCCGATCCCCTGCCGTATCCCGGCTGCCACTGTGGCTCAAACCCTCCATGCGGGTGTGGCGGTGAGGGGGATGGATGAATATCCTCCATACGGATCCCGCCCCAAGTGAAGTGCTCGCCCGGAACATCATCAAAGGGCTCAATGTGGGGCACCGAAGGGAAATGGGAGGGATGCTGAGACGGGTGGCTAGAGGCACCTGCTGCCTCTGCCTCTGCCGATGTACCGGCGCCTGCTGCCCTAGCAGCGGCCTCCATCTCAGCCAAACGGCGCTGCATCTCTTCTTCTTCATGGTTGATCAAACGCCCATCTCTATCAACCAGAAGCCAGGTCCTTTTGTTTTGGAGATCTATGGACCTGGTGAATGGTAGCGGGAACCGATGGCGGCCATAACAAAACTGATACTCGGATCCAACCTGGGCCACCATCCCCATCTCAACCAGCTGCCTCATGCCTAGCCGGTTTGGTCCTCCGCTTCGCCTCAACTCATCCCAGGGCACTGTGACATCATACTGGCGGATCAAATGAGTCACGTACCCGCCAACTGTGATCTGACCTGTGCCTGCCCTGAGATTGTTGGCCTGTTTCTCGAAATGCTTCATCATGAAGTAGGCCAGATTGAGCTTTGCCTCTCCCTTTGGATAGAAGATCTGGTTGAGGATTGCTTGCTCACCACGGGTCAACTTGACACCCGACTCACCTTTGGCAAAGATGGTGAGAGAGAGCATCCGCTGTATGAAGCGGATAGTCGGGTGCTGGATGTGGGAGGAGCGGCGTGTGTTGACTGGCTGTCTGTGCTCCAGAGACAACTCCTCCCAAAGGTTATCCTCAAAGAACTCGTCAGTGATCTCCCCATTTTCAAGCCCAAAGAACCGGGCAAAGTCATTCTCGTTGCAGATCATCTTCTTTCCGTTCGCACGGAATGTCATCTGCCAGAGATCATCCTTGAAGAAGAGGTCAAGGGTGCAGAGGAACTCCATAGTGAGGGCCGTATAGGCTGGAGCTCTGATCTTCCAGAATCTCGGGCGAAACCCGACAGATCTGGTGAGACGGAAGAAGTCGTCACGGATGCCAAGCTGATCTAGCACCCGCAAATCAATCGCCTTGGTGCTTTGGAAGTGTTTGTTGCGGAGGTTTTTGAACCTCTGCTTGGCATCTGAGCCCTTGAGGCGGATGTGCACATCGGCAAGCTCAATTTCAGCGGGCTGGGAGGGGTAGGTTTGCGTCTCAGGGACGAGATCCTCCACCTCTTCTTCTTCTGCCTCTTCTTCTGCCTCCGCTGCTGCATTGATCTCTGCATCTGTGGCAGCTGGCTCAGGATCAGGTTGAGCTTCAGGCTGGTAGGACTGAGCCGTGTCAGCTGGCTCGGTCTGATCGTCAGCCATGCCAGACACTGACTCTAGCTCGGACCAGTAATACACGTAAGGTGATGGCTGCCTGCGCCTGACCCAACCCGCGAATGGAATGATCTGGTCCGGATCCTCAACTGTGTAATGCGACTGAGAGATGGGAGGCGGGTTAACCATGAACTCCCGCGGATCGAGCAGGTATTTGTCAAGCGGTGGGATAGGGCTGTCGTCCTTCGTTGACCACCCACCGATGCCCCTGGTAAATGATCTGGGCACAAGGATTTTCCTTTTTACAGGCTTGCGCGGGAGATCGCGAAATAAGTATTTTGTGATTTTGTCTGAAAGTCTCCCTGAACTTCTCCTCTGCATGGAACGGGTCGGTCCAGAAATGGGGCGGTCGGGTCTGTCCTGGAATGGATTGTTTTTGGTTGTTTTATGGGTTGGGGCGGACCGTCCTGATAATGGGACGGACCGTTCTGGACTTATGAGGATGTAGAGGTCTTGGTTGGGACGGGGTGGTCTGGGAATGGGACGTGGGTTTTATGGCAGGGTTTGTAATTGGGACGGGTCGCCCCAAAAGTGGGACGGTCCGTTCCAATTAAGTTTTGGGCAGAAAAAGGTCAAGTACCAAGGGTCTTTTTCCGACGGTTTTTCGATTGATTTTGCAATTGGTTTTTGGTGCAAACTCAAGTGAATTGGTTGAGGTAATGGAATGAGAGAAGAAGGAGTTTGATTTTACCGGAAAATCCAGAGGAAATGGCGGCGGAGGCAGCGGTGGCAGCGGTGGCGGATTCCGGCGAAATCGAGAGAATGCAGGCGAAGAGGAGACAGAGGAGAGGTGCGAGAGCCTGTCGCGCGGCGAGTGCAACGGCGGAGATGGTGGCGACGGCAGATCTGGCGGTGGGCGCGGCGCGGCAGCGGCGGATGGTCGCGGCAGCGAGAGCAGGGCGAGAGAGAGAGTGGGTGAGTGAGAGGAGAGAAGGGGGTGGCTCTGGCGAGGCGTCGTCGGCGGCGCTTCGTCGGATTTCGCGAGGGCAGAGAGAGGGGGTCGGGTGAGGGAGAGAAGGGAAAGAGAGAGAGGGGTCTGGGTTTAAATGGGTTTGAATGAGGAGAGGGGGATGGGGTGTAACTGTTGGGATAGTGGGTTAGTGGGTCGGGTTTGGGTTAGTGGGTAGTTACTCGCCCAAAGTCGTGCATAACTGTCAGGTTTAAAAATGGGGCGGACCGTTCCATGCTTCGGACGGACCGTTCCATTGGCTGAGTCTTCGTGCCCAATTGCATGGCCTTTCCACTCCGTCCTGGTCCAAACCTGGCCGTTCCACTGGTTGGGACGGGCCGTTCCAATATTGGGGCGGTCCGTTCCAACCAGAATTTCCTCCCCCAAGCTTGTCTTTCTTAGACCTTCCTCAGTTTCTCGTTGGTTTCTTCACGTTTTCTTCCTGAAAGAAGTCAATCACATCACAAATTAAGCCAAGTATTCAGGTTATTTAGCCTACTTCTAATTTTTTTTATTCTTTTATTGGTTTTGAAAATTTTTATTTTGTTTTAGAATTTTTGTCATAAAGAAAATTGAATGAACCAAATATAAATTTAAAAACAGAACCCTTGGGTTGCCTCCCAAGAAGCGCTTGTTTAAGGTCTCAAGCTCGACCCCTGATGTCTACGTTTCTGCGGGTGAGGGGTTAGTCAAAAAGCGCACTTCCCCTCCTTCTGTGCTGGCATTTGGATCAACGTAGATCTTGAGCCTCTGTCCGTTCACCTTGAAGGTCTCATCTCCTTCCTTGTAGATGTCAACAGCTCCAAATGGATAGACTTTCTTCACAACGTAAGGGCCTGTCCATCTAGAACGGAGTTTACCTGGAAATAGCCTCAACCTAGAATTGAACAGAAGCACCATATCACCTGTTTCAAAGGATCTCCGTTGGATATGCTTGTCATGCCAGACTTTTGTTCTCTCCTTGTAGATCCTAGCATTGTCATATGCACTTAGCCTTATTTCCTCCAGCTCGTGCAAGTCCAGAATCCTCTTCTCTCCAGCTGATTTATAATCCATGTTGAGTGCTCTAAGTGCCCAGTATGCCTTGTGTTCCAATTCTACTGGCAGATGGCACGCTTTTCCATAAATCAGCTTGAATGGGCTCATGCCTATAGGAGTCTTGAAAGCTGTCCTATATGCCCATAAGGCGTCATCCAATTTTAATGCCCAATCCTTCCTTGTACCGCTCACTGTTTTCTGCAGGATATTCTTTATTTCTCGATTTGATATCTCAACTTGGCCACTAGTTTGCGGATGATAAGGGGTTGCCACCTTGTGTCTCACTCCATACTTCTTTAAAAGATTCTCAAACTGTTTGTTGATGAAGTGTTTGCCCCCGTCACTAATGACTGTCCTTGGAATTCCAAACCGTGGGAATATGATCTTGGTAAAAAGCTTTTTGACTGTTGCTGAATCTGCATGCTTACTCGGTACAGCTTCCACCCATTTGGACACGTAATCAACTGCCACAAGAATGTACTCATAGCCACATGAAGATGGAAACGGTCCCATAAAATCAATCCCCCAAACATCGAAGATCTCAACCTCTAGAATAGGATTCTGAGGCATCTCTTGGCGTCTCGAAATGTTGCCTGTCCTTTGACATTGATCGCAGGAAGAGATAAATTTTCTTGCGTCCTTGAAAAGCGTGGGCCAGAAGAATCCGGATTGCAGAACTTTGGCAGCGGTCTTAGACACTGAGGCATGTCCTCCGTAAGCTGAAGCGTGGCAATTGTGCAGGATTTGCTCAATTTCGCTCTCCGGTACACACCTTCTGAACATTCCATCAACTCCAAATTTCCACAGGAAAGGGTCCTCCCAGAAGTAGTATTTAGCATCGGCTATGAATCTCTTCTTCTGCTAGAAGGACATCTGATAGGGTATAACTCCGCTCGCTAGATAGTTCGCAAAGTCAGCATACCATGGAGTCGCCTGAGTTGGGACGGACCGTTCCAGATTGGGGCGGGCCGTTCCAACTGTATCGCCTGGCTCAGACTGGGCCGTTCTGGCTGGGACGGCAGTCCTGACATCCTTTGCTGTGGTTGGGGCGGGCCGTTCCATGCTAGGGCGGTCCGTCCCAGACTGGATTGAGTACAAATGTTCGTCTGGAAATGAATCGTTGATTGGCAGTGTCTCGGATTTGATGCCTTCTGCTTTGATCCTTGATAAATGGTCAGCAACACTGTTCTCTGTACCTTTCTTGTCACGGATCTCAAGATCGAACTCCTGAAGCAAGAGAACCCACCGGATGAGTCTTGGCTTGGCGTCTTTCTTCGAGAGTAGGTACTTGAGTGCCGAATGATCGGTGTAGACTATAACCTTTGAACCGATCAGGTAGGACCTGAACTTATCTAAGGCAAAGACTACTGCAAGAAGCTCCTTCTCTGTCGTGGTGTAGTTGATTTGGGCTTCATCTAACACCTTACTTGCATAGTAGATGGCATAGGGTTTCTTATCCTTTCGCTGTCCGAGTACTGCTCCAACTGCATAATCACTTGCATCACACATCAATTCGAACGGTTCATCCCAATTTGGAGGTTGCAAGATCGGGGCTGTCACTAGTGCTTTATTCAATCTGTCAAATGCATCAACACAACTTTTATCAAAGATAAATTCTGCATCCTTCATAGTCAAGTTTGTTAAAGGCTTAGCAATCTTAGAGAAATCCTTGATGAAACGCCTGTAGAAACCGGCATGACCAAGGAAACTCCGAACATCATTTACACAAGTTGGCTCCGTGAGCTTCTCAATCACTTCCACCTTGGCCTGATCAACTTTAATCCCTTGTTCCGAGATTATGTGGCCCAAAACGACTCCTTCTTGCACCATGAAATGGCACTTCTCCCAATTCAAGACTAGGTTAACTTCTTCACATCTCTTCAATACCTTTTTCAAGTTAGCTAGACAGTGATCGAAAGATGTACCATAGACAGAAAAATCATCCATGAAAACCTCCATGTCTTTTTCTATAAAATCAGAAAATATAGCCATCATGGCTCTTTGAAATGTTGCTGGTGCATTACACAAACCAAATGGCATCCTACGGTATGCATAGGTCCCATATGGGCATGTAAAGGTCGTTTTTTCCTGGTCTAGGGGGTGAATTGGTATTTGAAAGAAACCAGAATAACCATCTAGATAGCAAAAGAAAGAATGCTTAGCCAGGCGTTCGAGTAGCTGGTCAACGAATGGCAAAGGAAAGTGGTCCTTTCGGGTAGCTGCATTCAGCTTGCGATAGTCCACACACATCCTCCATCCTGTGACGATTCTTGTTTGGATCAACTGGCCTTCGTCATTCTTTATCACGGTTGTGCCTCCCTTCTTTGGAACAACATGAATGGGACTAACCCATTTGCTGTCTGAGATGGGGTAAATGATCCTTGCCTCTAGAAGTTTATGGATTTCTTTCCTCACAACTTCGCTCATGTTCGGGTTGAGTCTCCTTTGATGCTCCACAGTTGGCTTGGAGTCCTCTTCAAGTAGGATCCGATGGGTGCAAATCGAGGGATCGATACCCTTTAGATCCTCAATCGAGTATCCGATTGCCTTCTGATGGATTCTCAGTTCTTTTAGTAGCTTTGCTGTTTGATCTGCATCAAGATTGGCATTAACAATAACAGGAAAGGTTTGATCTGGGCCCAAGAATTCATACCTGAGATTGTCTGGCAGGGCCTTCAGTTCTGGCCTGGATTTCGCATCATCTGAATTGGGGCGGGCCGTTCCAATTTGGGGCGGGCCGTCCTGATGGGTGTCCAGGCTGAGAATTTGTTGGATTTCAGCTGAAGATCGCAGCTGCATGTTGGCTTGATCCGCCCTGATTTGGGGCGGTCCGTTCTGTTCCTCTCTGGCAGCCAAATACTCAACCATTTGGAGAATTTCGTTGAATATTAGGTCTGCCTCCTCCTCTTCAGGTCTGGCCGAGAAGGAATGGTATGCCTGAACAACACGTGTGTTGAAGGATTCTTCAACAATGGCTTCCAATGATTCCACCATAAAGATTGAGTCAATATGGTCTGGCATCTTCATGGCTTTCTCTACATCAAACTCCACTTTTTCATCTCCAACCTCTAGGATCATCTTACCGGTCTTGCAGTTGATGAAAACTCCAGCTGTTGTGAGGAAGGGGCGACCGAGGATGACTGGAACATCTTGATCCTCTTCCATGTCCACAACCACAAAGTCACAAGGTACTATCAAATCGCCAACTTGGACTGGCACGTCGATTGCTATTCCTAATGGCAGTCTAATTGATCCATCAGCAAGCTTCAAAGTCATGCGGGTCGGGCTCAACTCCCCCATTCCTATCTGATTATAGACTGTCTCGGGGATGAGACTAACACTTGCTCCGAGATCCAGCAAAGCTTTCTTCTCTTCTGCATTCCCGATTTTACATGGGATTGTGAACTTGCCTGGATCTTTCATTTTGACCGGCATCTTCTTTGTGATCAGAGCGCTGCATTCTCCGGTCAAGGCCATGGTCCCGCACTCCTCCAGGTTTTTCTTGTTGGAAAGGAGGTCCTTCAAGAATTTAGCATAAGATGGCATTCTGGTTAGGAGATCGGTGAAGGGAATTGAGATCTTGATCTACCGTAGAATGTCCAAGAACTTCTCGTATGCCATGTCCTTCCTGGCTTTGGCGAGTCTCTGCGGATATGGAACCTCAATAACTCTGTTGGAAGGAGAGACGGCCCTCGGGACTTGCCTGCTTGTGGCAGTCGAGGTGTTTGGGGCGGTCCGTCCTGGGTTGGGGCGGTCTGTCCCATCATTTTGTTCTGCTGCTGGTGGGCTTGTTCCAATGTCTGTATCAGCGCTGGGCTGGTCCGCCTGATCAGCTTCTGCTCCGTCCTGAGGTGGGGCGGGCCGTCCCAAGATCGGGCGGACCGTTCCAGATAGTCCTGGAGGAGAATCTGAGGGCATTTCAGGCCCGTCGTACCTTGTCCCACTCCTCAATTGATGCGAGACGCTCTTCACATCCTCCCTAGGGTTTGGTTCAGGTTGGCTGGGGAACATACCTGGTTTGGTGAGAGCTCCGGCGCTAGATTGAGACAACCTTTCGTCGAATCTTTGAAGAAAAGCTCCCATGTCCTCCCTGATCTTCTCCAACTCCCGGTGGACTGCATGATTGAAGATTCCTTGACTCTGCATGAATTTCTCAACCATGGGCTGCGTGAGTGTCTCTTGAGGGCGTTGTTGGTTCCTTGGTGGTCCGGCTTGGCTGGGGTTAGCAGCTCCATTTGGGTTTGAATAAGAGAGGCCCGGATGGTTTCTCTTATCACGATAAGCATAGTTGTTGGTTGGCGGGAAAAAGGAAGGAGGATTCATGAGTGCATTCACCTCTTCTGTCTTCTCTTCTCTCTCAACCAAGTGGCATGCCTTGGCCGTATGTCCTTCTTCCTCGCAAAACTGACACTTAGCCACTGCTTCAGCTGGTTTCTTGTTGAGATTTTTGATCATGACGGTCAAAGAATCCAGCTGTGATTGCATGTGGGTATCCTTGTCCACTTCAAGAAGTCCTCCTTTCTTCTGGGCTCTAACTGACCAGTTGGTTTGAGACCTGGCCATGTTCTCAAGTAAAGCCTTCGCTTCTCTGCAACCCATCTCAAGGAATGATCCACCTGCAGTTGAATTAATATTCTGGCGAGTCATATCATCCAAACCATCATAGAAACTGACAATAAGCCTATTTTCAGGAACATCATGGTGTGGACACATCCTCTGCAGGTCTTTGAATCTTTCCCATGCCTCAAACAGGTTTTCATCTGGCTCTTGTTGAAAGGTTAACAATTCCCTAACCAATTTAGTTGTTTTTACCCTAGGATAAAACCTATCTAAAAAGGCTTTGGTCAAGTTTTCCCAAGAATCAAATGGTGCATCATTGAAACTGTTAAGCCAATCCTCAGCTTTGCCCCTAAGAGAGAAAGGAAAGAGAGTTAAGCGGATTATTTCAGGATCCACGTCTTCAGGGACAAGGGTTGTGCAGTTGCGCAGGAAGCTTTGCAAATGGCGATTAGCATCTTCGTTGGGGGCTCCACCGAAGGCTGAGTCCTTGATCAAAGCAATCAAGCTTGGGTTGTAGTAAAAGTCACGGGTTCGCTCAGCCTTTGGTGGTCTAACTCCAAGTCGGACGTTAGTCGCTGTTGGTGCACTGATCTCTCTGAGAGGTCGATTGGCCTCGGCTTCCCTTGCTGCTTCGAGGGCTTCTCTAAGGGCTCTCTGGACGGGAGTCTCCTCAGGTCTTCCCCCATTGCCATTCAAATGGTCAGCCATGTCTTCTTCGGGTGGTGTCAAAGGTGGTTGAGTTCTCTCTGGATTTCTGCGGTTGCGCTGGTAAAACTGGCGAAACGGTTGAACCAGAGAGCCTTCCTCCTCTGTGAGTTCAGCTAAACCTGGAGCGGTGCGTCCTAAAATGGGGCGGGCCGTTCCAGATGAAGATGGGCTCGATTGTTGATTCTGTTCTCCTTCTCCTTGTTGACGAAAAATTGTGTCGCGTGCGCTGCCTAGTTCCTTCTCCTTGTTAGCCAGCGTATGCGACTGCCAAAATTCAAAAACAAAAGAAGAGGGTGAAGAGATATTGAAAGAATTCAGGTTAGAACAAAAGTACAACTTAGAAAAAGGCACCGTCCCCGGCAACGGTGCCAAAATTTGATCGGTCCTGAGGGTACTGGTCAAATTAATTCCTTAAATACCGATACTAATTCGTCTGCAGTATAGTTTAAGGGTCGAATCACGGGGACGGACTATTCCTTTTCTGAGTTTAAACAATTCGTATTAAACTAAATTCTTTTGATTAAATAAACGATTTAAATTTCAAACAGATCTAAACAGAAGGGCGAATTGCAGTTACTAGATTTAAAATTCTAATTTCCTAGAAAAACTTGGCTAATTTAAAGTTTAAATGATTAATAAATGATTAGGGGCTCAGGTTGTCTAACTTCTCCTATCTGTCAAGATTGGGGCGGACCGTTCCATTTCTGGAACGGGCCGTCCTAATCCTGTCAGATGGTTGGAACTGTCCGTTCTAGGCCAGGACGCCCCCTCTCGGGCGGTCCGTCCTGACCTTGGGATGGGCCGTTCCAATCATCCGATGTTTGTCTTGTCATCCTACTTAATTATTTGCTGAGTGTTTTTACGTGGATTGTATCAAATCTAACCTACAGACTTGTGCTCTAACTCTCGTTCAGGTCAAGTTGTGGGGTTCTGTTTGACAAATCCTAAAAACTCCTAAATTTCAACTCTCGTTTCTTGGTTTGGATGTTTCCAACTGATTTCTGGGTCTTGGTAAACTCTCAATCTCTCGATTTATTGAGTAAAACTCTAATTTCTTAAAGTTTGGTTTAATCCTTTCAGATATCTCCTACCTAAGTGATCTAGATGTTTACTTGTTATTGCAGATAGACTTTGTTTTGACAATTAAACTAGGCCTTTGTTTAACGCATTAGCCAAATCTAACATTAACAATTTGCAACAAAAAGATAGAATCAAATTTCAGAAATCAAGAACGCAACTTAACATAGCAACTAATCAAGTATTCAAACAAAACAAACAACTAAAAGAAAAGTTATCGAACCATAGCCCCTAAATTAAACTACTCCATGCAAGAAAAAGCAGGTTTCATTATACAAAAACACAAAGAAAAAGGAAAAACCAAGTTACAACAAGATGTGCTCGAAAATCGACTATCTCCTAAGCTCTGTCCTGTCTGGGGCGGGCCGTCCTGATTCTGGGGCGGTGCGTCTCAGGCTGGTGGATGGCCGTCTCGACAGGGTGGTTGCCTTGCTCCTTTCTGGCTCTCCAAACTTAGCAAATTTCGACTCCCTTGATTTGGAGCCAGGACAGAGCTTATATAGGCTTCTTGGGAAGCTCCAAAACGTGGCATAGTGGCCCAGAAAGGCGGTGGAAACTGAAGAAACCGCCTCACCAAATCAGGCACTCTATATTTGGCATTCTCGAAATAGCTCTCTGGCCTGGTTGTGGACTGGGACGGCCTGGTCTGAACATGGGGCGGCCCGTCCCAGCATGGGCTGAATGCGTCGTCTCAGTTTCCTCTGCCTGCGTCTGCAACGAGGTGGGACGACCCGTCCTATGATTGGGGCGGCCCGTTCCAGCTTGCTGGATCTGTGCAACTTAGTCGATTTTCTCCTTTTTTTCGCGCCAAAGTGTGATGAACCTGTATAAAAAACTTGCCGGGCTACGGCTGAACTTTCCTACATCTAACATTAGCACAATTTAAAGGAAAATGAGTAAAAACACAAGTAATTTGAACGAATTTAGGGGCTTATTCTGGCTGAAAATCAAGTACGGAAACCGTACATCAAGGAGTGAGGCAGGGTGACCCGATTTCTCCTTATATTTTTATCCTTGCTTTTGATTTTCTCTCCAGATGGCTTGCAAGGCTTAACTATCTTGGTGCACTACCTGTTCCAATTCCTTCAATGCACTCAACACTCTTTTATGCGGATGATGCCATTATTTTTTTCAAACCACACATGCAACAAGCTCAGCTGCTAAAGGTGGTTTTGAACACTTTTCATTTGCTTTCTGGTCTCTCCCTTAATGCTCACAAGTCTAATTTGGTGACGATACATTGTGATGTTCTTGCAACCCAATCTCTAGCTCAAATTCTTCAGTGCGGAATAACTTCCTTCCCTTTGATTTACCTTGGTTTGCCCCTGACTGACAAAAAACTCAACAAGGCTGATTACGAACCTTTGCTGCTGAAATTTCAAAAGAAATTGATGGGTTGGACATCTTCTTTGCTTTCAATTGCTGGAAGGTTAGTCCTTTTCAATTCGTGCTTAAGTTCTTTGCCTGTGTACTTCATGTCAATTTTTAAATTGCCTATTTGGGTTATTAAAAGAATTGATGTCATTAGAAGAAACTTTCTATGGCATGGTATACATCAAGATGGCAGAAGAATGGTGATGGTTTCCTGGCAAACTGTTACCAAGCCAAAAATCACGGGAGGCTTAGGAGTCTTGGACTTGAAAGCTTTTAACTCTGCACTCCTAGCTAAATGGTTGTGGAAATGGGCAAATCCTTCCTTGTCACTTTGGAAATCCATTGCTTCTGCTTTGCAAGGAAATTGCTTGTCGTTTGGGCCTCTAAACAGCAAATTCACTTCATTATTGAAGATTACAGAATACTTCTTCAATGTGGGCCTAACATTTCAGCCTAATTCAGGTCACTTTACTCTTTTTTGGCACCACAACTGGAGCTCTCAAATTCTTAAGTTTGCTTTTCCTGACCTGTACTCTTTTGCCATTAACCCCTATCTTTCAGTCTCCTCTTTTGCCTCTTCAATTGGTGATCCTCTACCATTGTTCAATCCTTCACTTCCTACTTCTCAAATAGCCATGTTACAGCTTCATGTCCTTATTTCCAGTGTTTCTGGTACTTTACTTCAGCTCACTGTTAATGCTCAAGATACAGTCTCTTGGAAACTTAAAGGGACAAATGGGTCTTTCTCCACTTCTTCTGTTTACTACCTAATCAAGGAACATCCCTCAATTGCTTGTACTCTTTCTCAAATTTGGAACTTCAAGATACCTCCAAGGTTCAAAATTTTTCTTTGGCAGTTATTTCAAAATAAAATTGCAACTCAAGATAATTTGCAAAAAAAAGGATGGTCACTGCCTAATAGATGTCACCTATGTCTTGCTGACTCAGAAACAGTGGTTCATCTCTTTAATCACTGCTCTTTCTACAAATCCTTTATGACAGCCCTTTTTCATCATGCTGCATCTTCTAGCTTAGGTGTTGGCCTATCTCTTCCTCACAGTCACACATTCCTACTCAACAACTCAACTTCTCAAAAGCCTTTGAAGGATCTAGTAGCCATTGGCTTTTTCATTTTGTGGAGAGAAAGATGCAATCGGATCTTCAAGGATGTGTGCAAAACAATAGCTGATCTTTTACTTGAGACTTTTCTGGAATGGGACGCACTCAGGAAACCACCTTAGCTTTTTTCCTTTACTCAATCATTCTTGTATACAAACTTTTATAGATCTTATTTTTTCTTTCTTACCTTTTTGACTCAAAATTAGCCTCTGGCTTATTTGTTTTGTACAGAATTTTATTTAATTATAAAAGGCTGGGGCTTGACCCTTGTTTTTTCTTCAAAAAAACATTGAAGACCTAACCAAACAATTAATCTAATAAATTTTAATACACTATATGTGTTTGGATGCTTTACGAACAAGGGATGAACAGGGGAAATAACAAAGGCCCACGAACAAAACTAGTTCATGAAAATTGGAGAACTAAGAACTAGAGAGAAGTTCACGAACTACAGTTGTTCGTGGGTTGTTTGGTTCTTGCGAACTAGCCTAGTTCGTGAACTTCTAATTCACGGATGTTGCCAAACACATTTCTGTTCATAGTTTCTTACTGTTTACCGTTTACTAGTCTTTGGTTGCGCCTACGGCGCAATAATTCTTTTTCGTAAAATAACGACATTTCATTACGTAGTGTTTATGAGTTAGTTTACACTGTTTATTAACTTTATAATTTACTCAAAAAGAGTTTCGGCTATTGTATATAGTGATGTCATAATTTCACTAATTACAAGATAAAATGTGTAGATGCTGTTGCCCTAGATATCATATAAGAATAAAAGAATTTTTAAAAACTTTCTTAATTACATAAAATTATTGAACATAAAAAATATGTCAGGATCTCTTAAAATCAAAAGTTAACATCATCAGTTCTGATGAAATAGGAATTTTAAGGTGTAGTGGCACAGAAAAAAAAAAAGACCCTAAACCTAAAACTTAATTAGGTTTAAACCTGAATGAGAAATTAAGACGAAGAAAGATGTCAAGCCTTAAACAATACAGATAGAGTTCCAAGACTAGAGGACGGTCCCAAGCAAGATTTCTCATGATTTCAGGGGCTTGGACTACTCAAACTGAAACCATGATATGCAATACAATACGAACTTCCGTTCCCATGTATCGAATTTCACTGAACAGTTCAACAGGAGTGCCCTTCAATATGGATTTGTTGAATCTAGAAGTACTACACTGAATGGTAAGCAATCACAACCAAGGACATACCTGACAAACAGCAAACACTCATTATGTTGTTATTCTGAATCTGCATGGCAAATGTGCTGTTGCTTTTTTTTTTTTTTTTGTGGGTTTTAAAAGCGATCAGTGAATTTATTGAAGCATAAAACCACAAGGAAAAGGGAAACTTAGGATACCTGCGAAGAGGGGCGCCAACTACCATGAAGCCGTTCAAAGCATGGCCTCAAATGCAGCTTCTTAAAATCCATTTCCTTATTCAAATGAGTCAACCGGACTGCATATTTAGAAACCGGCCGCTTAAAAACATTGAGAACAGTGCCAGGATGCCAGCCGCTTTCATAGAAGGCCTCAACGGGATCATTCGCGGAAAAGGAAACCGCACTAGCGCGGCGGGGGCGGGGCCTCAAGTGGTGGAGATGGACAACCTCTTGCCTGGCAGCATGGGAATAGTCGACGAGGTAATAGTTCTCCCAAAAGCGTTTGGTGACGGTGGCGGGGAACCAGGCAAATGGCAGCGGGGGAGAGCGGTATTCTATGAGTTGGGCGACTTCTACTCGAGCCCCTTTGTCGAAAATCGAGGCGGGTAGGTTCTGGTCCTGGTCCTGGGGCAGGACCCAGTGGTGGGAGAGAAATTCAAGGTGGGGCCTGAGCTGGGAGGAGTGGAAGGTGAAGACCTGGCGTGGGAGGGGGAAGCAGACATCGACAGTATCGTAGCCTGGGCCGACGACCACGCCGGGCCACCAGACACCGCCGCGGAAAACGTCGACGCAGTCGTGGAGGCGGAAGGAGGAGGAGGAGGAGGAGAAGGGAGGAGGGAGGGGACGCACACGGGTGTCGTTGACGGTCTCGTGGATGTTGTTGGAGAAGGTGGTGCAGGGGGAGGATAAGAGACAGTGTAGCGGCGAACTTTGGGGAGGGAGCCGATCACGGTGGCGGAGAAGTAGTAGACGCCTTCCTTCGATGACTCTGCCGACCGCACCTCCACCTTGTCTCCGATCGCCACTTTCATCTTTAAACTCTTCCTTGGGAGTGGTGCTTGCGCTGGGGAATTGCTCAGCCCACGCTCAACTTACTCATTCACTCCCTAATTTTTTAAAAAGACCAAAATACCCCTGTACAGTTACCGTCACTCTCTATTTTTTTTTTTTACATATCGCAATTCGGAGTTGTTACCGAATTTTAGATATCCCTCTCTATTTTTCTAAACTCCCGCCAAATTCAGCATAAAATATCTAATTCACATTCACATATATATAGTCCCCTCTCTCCACACCTCTCTCTCAATGCTTATACGCTGCTGATCTAGCCCCACAGCTTGTTCATTAATTTGTTGTTAGTCGGCCCTCATGTTACTGGTCTAGTCCCCACCTCTTCTTGCCCTCATCTTGCTCATTTGTTGTTGATCTGGCCCTCACAACATCACCTCTTTTATCAAAGTAAGAGCTATGATCCAAAATCTTTTTGGAGCGTAGTGGTTTTTAGAAATTAATATTTTTTTTTGTATAAAGTGTTTTATTTTATACTAATTTCTTAGTACCAATTTTCTAGTACCGCTTCCCATCCCTTTATTCTCATTATATCTACCATATTCTCACAATCACCATGATATTTCTCTCACATAGCATTTTTAATGAAAAATTGTAGGCACTGAATTTCTCATTTTCTTAGCAAAATAAAATCAATAACAAGAAGTCAATAACAATTATCAGTATCAACTTCCTAAAGCCTAACCACTGAATTGAACACTTACAAAGCTACCCCAAATTACTATCTTTAAACCAGTATACCATACAAGATAAAGCATACAAGGTTACATACAAAATCAAACAACAAAGTGATGTTCACTGTATTGAATTTACAACAGTAATAAATTGCAAATTCTAAAACTCTTGGCTCCCAACTAGAGAGGATGAAATCTTGTCTCCAGTTCTAGATATTGTCGTTAGCATATGCTAGCCACAAACCTGACCAGTGATATAAAAGTTTGACACATTAGCCACAAAGCAATTGTTACATGATTATCAATCAATCTTATTAGCTTTGTGTTCATGTGCAGATGGATCCAAGCAATGAAGACCAATTGCTTTCTACCAAGTTTGAAACACGAGATAAATTGTTAGATTGTGTTCGAGTTTTTTATTCAAAAAAGGCTATGCTTTATCTATCCTTTGCTCAAAAGCGGAAAGGTATGTAGTATTGCAATGTGATAGAGGTGGCCATTATCGGAATACCCGTAACCTTTCAGAGAATCAAAGAACCAGATTGCTTACAACAAGTTGTTTGATTAATTGTCCATTCCAGCTATATGGAAAAAAAGATATAGAAGGTACATGGACAGTTGAGATAAAGAATAACTTACACAATCATGAGCCTTCAAATGATGTTTCTGGTCATCCATCCTTACGTCAACTTACTGGTGATGAAATGGAGGCTGTGGAACGCATGATAAATGCTGGAATTCGACCGATGCAAATACTCTCATCTCTTCGTCAAAGTAATCCAAACACACGAGTCACAACCAAACAAATCTATAATGCAAAAAGAAAAATCCAGACGGAGAATTTGCAAGGTATAAACATTAATTCAAAAAAATTCTTAAGAGTTTAGGCAATTTAAATCTATTTACTCAACAATTGCCATTGTTTGAAATTATTGGAGTGACAAGTTTCAATACATCCTTTTACTCTGGATTTGCATTCTTAAAGAATGAGACAACTGAAGATAATATTTGGGCTTTGCAAATGTTTAAGGAGACTCTCCAACATGAGAATCAACCATCAGTTATCATTACGGACAGGGAGCAAGCACTAATAAATGCCATATCAATTATTTTCCCATCAGCAACAAGCCTTCTTTGTGTATGGCATATAAATAAAAATCTAGTTTCAAAGTGCAAACCCTTTTTTGAAACAAACGATGGTTGGGAGACATTCATGTCTGATTGGAATAATATTGTATACTCATCTTCAATTGATGAGTATAAGAGTAGCTGGCAAGTGTTTGAATCAAAATACAAGGAGAAGAAAGGTGCTCTAGTGTATATGACTGTAGAAACTCAGTGTAGAGAGATAGAGAGATAGAAGAAGTTTAGTTAATCTTTCTTAATCCTTATTTCACTTTACAAGAATAAGAAACTCTCTAAAAGATGTTGTCAGATCAACGGGATAGTGTAACAGCAACTTCACTGATTTTGCTAGTATCGTAGACATTTTTACCATCAACTTTGCAATTACTCCTAAAAGTCTATATACAAAAAGTGAGAACTAAAAGCATATTTGATTGTCCGATCCACATGGTAGTTCCCACAAATTTCTCTAAAAGCATATTTGATTGTCCGATCCACAAAAGTTGAGACAATTTGAGTAAATCCATTCAAGTAATTATTACCTTATCCAAGAAGAAATTAAGAGATGGTCGTTGTGATTCGAAAATCGAAGGTTAGAGATTCCATCAGTAGGCGATTTTCACAACTCCTTGCCTCCGCTGCCAAGTGGAACTGGAGCGGCGCTCATGGCAGTTTCAGCCGATCGATGGAACTTCTAGGGTTTCGTTACGAACACGAGCGGAAGAGAGATGCGAATTCGGTGAAAGAAAGAGGCCAGTGTTTGCGCAGATAAAACGAGCGGAAGGGAGAGTGGCCAAGTGTGTCGTTAGGCGGAGCCGGAACAAGGCGAGAGAGAAATCAAGCTCCAGCGCTAAGTTCTGAGAAAAATAAGCGAAAAACGAAATGGGAGAGGGGAGGGTATTTTGGTCCAACGGGGAGTGAATGAGTAAGCGAGGCGTGTGCTGAGCAATTCCCCTTGCGCTGGTGGAATCACATCCTCTGCCAACCTTAAAAGGTTGGTAGCTAGAGTGCCGATTTATGATTTGAACCGTTAGATCTAATTTCAACGGTTAAGGAAGCCCCGTGTATGTAACTAGATTGATAGGCCCGAAAAGTTTTAACCGTCGAGATTAGATCTAACGGCTCGGATCTAATGTTGCCACTCTACCAACCTCAAAAAGTTGGTAGAGGATACGGACCCGTGCTGGAGTTGGGGTTTGGGGTTTGGTTTGCACTTTATTACAAATAAAAAGCAAACTGAATTGTAATTAAAAATTATTTATTTGGATCCCAAAGCAGTGTCGTATCCGTATATGCGCGCACTCGGCAGTTGGCTCAATTTCATTTCTTCAGAATTTTTATAACAAACACCAAAACATGACAAATTTATATCGCTGCTGTTCTATCTAACAGCGTTCAATAAAGTTAGTCTTGATGAGTGATGACCAACATTTTTCATCTAGTACTCTGAAAATTTAATTAGATGGAAACGAATTATTTTTTTGTAGAGAAAAAGGCCGGTAGGCTAAATATTTCGTTAATAAAAATCTTACAACCAATATTACATATGCATATCCACTTGTTTAATTTACAATATCATGCAATATCAATTCAAACGACCTAAAGTATTAATACACACGTAAAAACACACATAAGAAAATATACTACGATTACATCACACGATTATTGAAAAATTAAAAGAAATAAGAAGGAAAAAAAATGAAGATTGGAAACGAATTTAACAGAAGAATTTATGTGATTAGTAAAATGTGTTATAATTTTATTTTAATTTTTTCCTTTATATAGTGGTTAATTAAATTTTTCATTTTCCCTGCCTGTATGTATTTGATAAGACGAGTATGGATAAGATTTTATTTTCGTTAAATTATCGGATATTGGAAATGTATGAAAAAATTGTTAATTTATTGGGTAAGTGTATAGCAAAGCTATTTCATATTCGTTATTTGTCCATACCGTTGTATGTATATAGTTCATAATCTTTGTAATAATCGAAAAGATATGATTGTAAGATTCAATTGATACCTCGAAAATTAATTAAATCGGAATATATATGATTGCAAGGTTCAATTGATAGGTAATTACTAATTTAAAAAGATATGATTGTAATATTCAATTGATACATTAATAACTAATTAAATCGGAACGGTAGATATTGTTGTAAGATTTAATTGATACATTAATAACTAATTAAAAATATATGATTGTAACATTCAATTCATACGTAAATAAAAAGAAAATATTATTTATTTTTAATTTTTATTCATGCACTACATTAGAAAAAACTAAAATTTTGGAAAGATCACTTCTTTTCCGTCGTTGTTTGTTTATCCATATTATACAAGTTTTCTTCATTAAATTATTAACATTAATTATTATCCATTTTCTATCGTTATTTTACCCTTACTATTAATTCTTAATGAGTAAGGATAGGATACGGATAAAACAATTTTTAACGGATACGGATATAATATGGATAAATAAAATTTTAACGAATACAGATAAAAAAAATATCTATACCGTATCCTACCTAACCTATCTATCTATTGAGAGCCGTACGCGCAACCATGGGCAGCGTCGCTGTTGTTCTATGCATCAATGTTCAATAAAATAAAAGTAGTTCTTGATTACCAACTTTATTCATCTACAATAATGTAGCGTTTAACTAAAATAGTTTTTTGTTTTTTTTATCTTCGATTTAAAGCATTATGATAAAAAGTGAATTTATAGACCAATAGGTATATATATTACGATATATAAAATGTTTAATTTATTATAATACTAGATATGATAGTCATAGTTTCGCTGCGAGATGCTTTTAGATTGAGAATCAAATCAACCATACAACATATGCAAGTATCATTATTTTCTAGATTACAATCATTTCATGGCAACTGTCCAATTACAGTTGCCTTCTACAATATCATTATTAGATAACAAAATAAAATCTCAATTGTCTGATTTTCCGACGCTTTTGACAAACACGAAATACCAAATCTCTTATTCTCTAATAATTCTTTGGGAAATTCTGCCATGAGGTCTAAATTTGAATCGGGCTTTAATCTCAATCATTTATTTTCAAAAAAGATTAATTCATTAGCACTCATGAATGGTTGTGATCGAAACCCGATTCAGAAATTGGACCTCATGGCAGAATTTTCCTTCTTCTTTAACTGTTATTGTTAATGTTCCTATTTTTTTTTCTTAATGCCTTCCCGTTACTATGGTTGTCCTTTGGATGTTTCACAATAACACCTTAAGAACCTACTTTGACAAAGAAAAAGAACTAGCTTAAAGCATAATTTATAATCAAGACGTCAATCTAAATAAAATATTATAAGTCTTCATGAAAGTAATGGTAAAGAAAAAAAATTGGTTTAATCATAATTTCAAGCATAATTTATAACTAACCATAATAACTGGTATGGAAGTTCAACTGAATGTATTCGTTAATTCTAATAACTTTAGTTCATATCTTTTTATATTCTTTTGTTTAGTTCAAAACAAAGAAATTAACCTCTGTTATCATGACCAGTAAAAACTGAATGTTTTGATGTGGCTTAATTGCAAGGAGTTTATAGCAATTATCTTCTGGTACGTTCGACCGATTAGCAAGTAGATATCAAAATTACTGATATGATGTCATTACCAACGAGGTAGTAACTCAAAATTAAATATTATTATCAATCTATGCTAGTAGAAAACCTGGAATTAGAATAAGCGAGTAATTATATTCGAGGTAAAAAAAAACAATGATATGAATCATATCAAAATCTTGAAAATAACTTTATTGCTAATACCTCTTTAATTAATAAGATAGAAAATATATGTTCTGGTACATAAATGGTTTCATGCTGGTACCTTATCAAGTTTTCTAACATATCTTCCAGTTTTTTTACTAAACCCTCGAGAGCCTAAAACAAAAAAATAGTACAGGATTAAAAACGACAAGAGGATCCAGTGGACTCCAGTTCAGAGGATCTCGTTCCGGGATGTGACGGGTTGGCGGAAGAAGAAGAGGCAGAGAAAGAATTTTGAGTTTTGTCGGTACTGGGGAGAAAGAGAGGTGATGGCTGAGGGAAACAAAATGGAGGATCAGATCATCGAAAATTAGAATTTACGGTCCAGATTGTTGTGTCGCTAGCGAAAGCAAAATTGGACTACGACGCCCGCCATTTTTAATTAATACTATAGATGACAGAATAATAATTCAAATTTATTGAATCAATTACTAAATTTATTTCGGCTCCGTCAACATGCATGGTTTTTTTTTTTTTTTTTTTTTTTTTTTGAAGTGCAATTGAAGGAATCAAACTCAATGTATTCGTATCAACCTTTTAACAAACTCTATTTTTCTTTTGTTTTATCACCGTTTAATCTTAATTTTGGTTCATACCGCACCGCACTATCATTTTATCTGTTTTATCGTCTTTTAAATCATTTTATCACCGATAAAAACTAAATCACCTTGTAACTGTCAAACTGCACAAATTGCATTTAAAAACCTAAATTCGTATAAAACTTATCTGATTGTAGGCGTGAGAAATGAACATCAATACACAAACATGCGACAGTCTTCACTCCTGAAGACGTATTAATGTTTGCTCAAATCCATAATATTTTTAATTTTTTTAATGTTCTGAAGACGTGTATCTCAAATTTATTATATATATATAGAGAGAGAGAATGGATATAGAACACTTATGTGTGTGGATCGTTTCCGTACACATAAGTTATTTTTCAAGATTCAAAATTCAAACGGTTAATCTGAACCGTTTAAGTTGTTCTCCAAATTGAAAATCCCAGATAGACCAAATTTTACATTTTTTTCAAATTTTTTACTATTTATTATGATATTTTCAAATTGGAGGGTCTGAAATGCTCCAATTATAGTGTTTTTTGAAAATATCATAATAAATAGCAAAAAAAATCGAAAAATATAAAATTTCGTCTATCTGGGTTTTTCAATACGAAGAACAACTTGAACGGTTTGAACTTTGGATCTTGAAAAACGACTCATGTGTACGAAGACGATCCGTAGTTCTGTACACATGAGTGTATTTTATCAATTATATATATATATATATATATAGAGAGAGAGAGAGAGAGAGAAAGCCTTCAATCAAAGCGCTTTGACCGGAGTCTCGGTTAAACCCCGTCAGATCTCAATGTTGAAAATTCAAATGACCGATCCAAACCGTCAAATATGATCTCAATATGAAATCTCCTTACCAGCCAAAATTTTCATTTTTTTGAAATTTTTAAGTATTTTTTTCGGATTTTCAAAAATCGTTAATCTAATTTGTTTTGAACCCTACAAAAATTGCTGTTTTTGAAAATCCGAAAAAAATACTTAAAATATTCAAAAAAATGAAAATTTTGGTCAGCAAGGAGATTTCAATATGGAGATCATATTTGACGGTTCGGATCGGTCATTTGAACTTTCAAAATTGAGAACCGACGGGGTTTAACTGAGACTCCGGTTAAAGTGCTTTGATTGAATCCAATCTCTCTATATATATACACTAGCAGCAGTGCCCACCCAATGTGTGGGTGAACTTTAATATATGATATGTGAAAATGAAGCACCGTTTGGTTTTAATTTTGGTATTGAAGTATCAGTGAATTTTGTTTTTTTTTTGGGGATTTTTCTGAATTTATGGATATTTTATTTGAATTTTTATGAATTTTCTATTATTTTTGGTGAATTTTTAAAATTTTGGCTGATTTGGAATTTTCTTGTTGGTTCAAGACAGATGGAATTTTTTAAATTTAATGCAAGCCTACGGGCATCTTTAAACTTCAAAAAAAAAAAAAAGACAACCAGGCTGAGGTGGCTGTCGAGACAGATGGCTGTGGCCGAGATAATTCGCTGGGCCTCTATTTCTCTCCTCTTGCCGTTGGGCCTGACTGGATATTGGTCCCTAATGTATTTCCCTCTTTCTGAATTACAATTCCGTGACACAACCTTCTGATGTCGGGCTCCTCTTGACCATAGAAGATCTCAGAAGATTCGGCGCTGGAGCTTAGTCGAAAAAGGTGGGTTTTATTTTAGGCAAAATTAGTTCTATACTCCTCTAATCTTCGCTAATTGAATATATACCCTTCTAATCTTCAAAATCAGGTGTATACCCCTCAAATCGTGTTAATATGGGATATATACCTTTCTCAATATTTTACCTGGTTTCTTATGTATTAAAAATGAAAATTTCAAAACTGGGACCAAAATACCCATGTCCATCTGACCATCTCATCTCTGTGAGACGTACTTCTTCTTTAGCCCATCTCACGTGCATTCTAATTAGAGACTTAGAGTAACTTATATTCTGTAGCTTCTCAGCCTAGTTAGAGCATCTTAGATTCTGTAGCTTCTCACCCTAATTGTTCATCATTCACATTAAATTGGATTGAGAAACAACGGAGCTTGCTGATATAATAGTTTTCTTTTTATGGTCAGGTGACAATCACCACACCGACAAAATTTTATTAATAAAAAAATAATTACAAGGAATAAGAAAATAAAAACAAAAAAGACCTGTACAGAATAGCAAAAAAAAAAAAGAAAAAAAAATGAAAAAAAAAACCATGCTTTTTGTCCAGAAGTTGATATCATCCGAAATAGTCTCGATTAATAATTCAACTGGAGTGCCAGCACCTTCGAAGATCCGTTTATTCCACGTCTTCCATAAGTTCCAAGAGGTTGCCGCTCAAATGATATCCCAATTTTGTATTCCATGACCCCTATGTGATAGCCAAAAATCCGAACAATTAAGTGTTAGGCCTAGGATCGGAAGTTTGAATCGAATCTGGAGTGAAGACCAGACATTAATAGAGAACTGACTGTGTAAAAATAGGTGATCAGTCGTTTCAACTGGGCCATGACTGTAACCGGGGCATGTAGAAGAGGAAGGCCAACCTCGGATCAGCAGATTCTGTTGAGTTAGAAGGCGATCCAAAAGTAAAAGCCAGAGAAAAATTTTGACTTTCGGTGGAGCTTTGATATTCCAAACTGAAGGATAAAATATAGAAAGAACACCAGTATTTGAAAGAACATGATACGCACTGGACGACGAGAAGAGTCCGTTTGTAGACCATTTCCATACATTGTTGTTATTACCAATAGAAAGGACATAAGAGACGTTGAAAAAAGGGGCAAACTGAAGGACATAGTTACAAAGTGAGTCGTACCAATAAGGTTATCGGCTTAATGAAACAGCAATCGTTATTGGGCTTGACATACATTTAATTGCAATAGAATGGAGTTCTAGGCCTCTTGTATATAAGTGATTTTGTTTGTTTATTATGTTGTACATCTAATTTGTTTACTGGTCTCCATATAAATTTGTTTGTGTACTTAATTAAATTTGTAAATAAAAGACAAACGGAGGTGGAGGCTAACATGCCATATCAATCACTAACATATAGTCCATTTTTATTTATCCTCTTTTAGATTTTGGTCGATAGATGATCTGTTTCTCTATAGTTGGTGACATAGACAAGAAGGATATTTTGGTCCGATATTTCAAAAATTAACTTTTAATATTTAAGAAACCAGTAACGATATTAAGAAGGGTATATGTCCTAAATTAACATGATTTGAGGGGTATACATCTGATTTTAAATATTAGAGGGGTATTCAGCTAATTTTGCCTTTATTTTATTTTTGAGGATGGGTTCGAATGATAATGGATTCAGATCCGTTAACGATTCCGGCTATCTCAACCTACATGGAAGGGCTCCAAGGCACCGTGAAGCTGAGGGGAACAGAACCATGTTCTTTGCTTGTGGTGCGTCGGCCTGGTTATGTGGGAGAACCGAGAGCTGGTACGGGAATAGTAACAAGGTTTCTTAGAGCTCCATTTGGATAGGTGAGGGCAGAAGGGAAGAAGGGAAGAAGTGGGAAGAAATATTGGGAAGTGTGTAATTTTGTGAAGAGTTTGGATTGTTTATAATTTTTTTTCTTCCCTTCTTCCTTCTTCCTTCTTCCTACTTTTTCTCAACGCATCCAAACGGAGACAAAGATGGTTAGTTTGGGATTGGGTTCTTTGGCACCAGGGAGGTAAGGAGAGTAAATTGCAATGTTCAATTGATCGTGGGAATCTTCGGTGAGTGGGATGAGTTCGGTTTAAATACGACGAAAGAAAGAGGTCGGTATAGTGGGGTTACCAAAGTTTGGTATAGCGACTTAGCGAGTGAATGGTACCAGTACTTAGTGGTATTGGTTTAGTTTAATTTGGTTTGTATCCTGGAATAATTTCTAATATAATTAGCACGACTCCAGTACTCCAATGTGGCAGCAGGATTTACTCTTCTTTATTTTGCAATTTTAACTGAACTGAGAATAATTGCTGACTGTTTTTTTTTTATAAATTTTATACAAAATTAAAGATTCATGCTTTTACTTAATTGGTTCTAGAGAGCCTATTCAGGTTGTACCGTTGTTGCAATAACACAAGACTCATATTCATATTTTATTTTTGTTTCACTTATAAACTTGCATTCCTAAAGAAGTACGAGAGTATAAAATATGTCATATCTTCTTATCTAAGTCACTTTATACAAGCAATATCCGATCGGAAGAAGAACATTTATAAGACAACGAATTGTTGACAACATACTGACCCCTTTTCATATAGCAAGTACAATGAAATTAAACAAAATAGAAGGTTAAAGGCACTCAGACAAGATATAAAATGATAGAATCAACACATTCATGTATACTTGTGCCATATGATCATATAAAAAGAATGTCAAAATTAATGCAAAATATAACACACATCAAGTCACTGATCCCATATTGGAAATTTATGTAACATGCATTTATTGAAACCAAGCTTTTAAAAAACTCCGCTTTTTTCATTTTATCGCCGTTTTATCTAGATTTTTGTTCACACTGCACAACCGTTTTATTTGCTATATCGCCGTTTTATCACCGATAAACGCTAAATCACCATCCAACCGCTAAATCGCACAAATCGCATTTTAAAACCTTGATTGAAACAATAAGCACTTTTACAATACAGTAAGAAAGTGTCGTACTAAACGTCTCTAAGTTTGTCGATTACAAAACAATATCATTCATCATTTAACAATCTTTTTTGAATTCTCACTATAGGATATGATATGGTATGAAAACGGTATATGAACTTAAGAAATGGATTAGAATGAAGATGATGATTGAAGAATAACTCAAGCAGGATCAAGATTAAGTTTCCTCATGCTTGGAACTAGTTTAGACTAGGTTAATAGATATTAAAGCTCTATATCTCTCATAATGACCTTTTTAGCTAGAAAAGCTCAAGTTTCTATGATAAATTAAGTAATGGTACTTAACATTACTTAATAGTAGTAGTTGGTCACGTATTGGATGTGTTTTGCAACCAAAATGTTGAAGAAGCATTACACAAAGCAACTTGGCGTTACACAACGCAACTTGATGTTACACAACGTCACCTTAATTTCGTCACCGTTTCGACCGTTTTACAGCCCTATTGCCCTATATATGGACCAGAGTAATTATAACTCATGATATGATTCTACGAATCCGGACCTCAGCCTTCTAACCAAGTTAGGAGCCGTTCAGGCCGAGCCCAATATTTTTGGTAACAAAAATCGTACAGCGAGTGAATTTGCTCTGATAGGTTTAGATTGTATGATCTTAATGAGCCCATCAGATAATTGCATAATTGCAAACTTGTCAAATGTAATCATAGTAGTGTTGTAAAGATGGGGAAGAAATGCAATGTTCATGTTCTCATGCACATTGCTCGCAAGGCAAATTTATATACATCAGGGCTCAGGCCTTATGACTCCAAGTAACTAGCATGTGAGTTGTTGAAACTTGGTTTCCTATCTTATTGAAGGATGCATTATTAGTAATATGTGTTTAGTGATTATATTATGCGTAATGTTAGGGGACATTGGAAGAAACTAAATATGATTGTAACGTAACATTTGCTTCAAGCGAATCAATTTAAGTCTAAAGGTGAGATTTGCAGACTGACATCTTTTTTTTCAACAATTTATTGTACAACGGATGGGTCATAACTTTTTAATCGAAATTTCAACCCAACCCAATTATATCGGGTTGAAAAAAAATTTTAATTGACCCACTCGTAACCTAACCCAATCCATATGATTTTTCACGTATGGATTAATACGGGTTATGCGGATTTAACGGGTTAAAATTTTAATTGTAGAAAATATAAATAATTACATGATTGAAATAAAAATCACTAGCACATCACATACTACACAAATTTGAACTCAAATAACAACAACAGCTCTAGGATAAATTACTTTTTAGTTCGAATAATTTTGCAACAAAATAAATGTGAATTAATTATCCTAGCAGTTATTTGAATTGTATTAATCACATGCAAATTAATGACTTACAATAAAAAAAAACACTTTTTGACCCATGACCAGTGGAGAAGACGAGACGTGCATGTTTCATATTGCAATTAAGTAAAAAGTAAATGCAAATTAATGTATATGTTTATTATGCGATACGCAAGATATGATCAATAAAATTTAAACGGGTCGATTTGTATTCGGATTATCTAAAAAATGACATAACCTGATTCTGTTGTACCGGATAAGTAAAATTAAAATCCAAATCAATTCGAATTATGTTTGAACCCGTTAGAATACGGGTTAAATTGAACGGGTTAAATGAATCGGGCGGATTTTTATATTTCTTGTACAGCCCTACATCCCTATATGCATGAGTGCTGCTTAAATTAGCAAAAGGAGATAGAAACTTCCTTTTTTTAAAAAACTACGAGACATATTTATTTATAATTACTTTATTTCTTTACCTTCGCCGTATTTTTAAAATGATGATGTTGGAAAATTTTGTAGTTAAACAGTCAGTAGCATTTTGTAGCATATTTTCAAGTCAGCGGCTATTTAAGTCAAACGGTCTACCGCAAATATTGGAAAATTTTGTCGTTTATACAAGCATCAATGAGGAAGATTCCCAATGCTACAAAATTTGCTATAATCATCGATGCAGGAAGGTCGTGGAGTCGCGTGCATTTTCCTGTTTTAACGACGACTTGGAGTTAGTTTCCATTTGTATGGAGATGGAATTATTTGTTTAGGTATGAAATTGATGTCTTGAGGGATAAAATTGATCTAATTGAGATTGTCTTGACTCTTGAGCCAAATTACATGAGACTGTTACTAACTAACTAGTTTTGACGTTGCAATTGCATTGGTTTAAAATGCATGTACTATCTAGTCCATTGGCTTAGCTAACCTGATATGTATATATCTTATAATGAGATAAGAATAACCTCTTGTTAATTGTTTAATGTAAATTAGGATCTTTTTATTAACTGATGATTTTTTTGTGTTGTATATTCAGATAAAATCAAGTTCGAGTTCTTTTGCTAATGTTCCTGAGAAAACTGCACATTCCCTTGTAGTTGTATCCCTTCTAAAGAAGGTTACAGATGTGGTCCCACGGAAATTGTCATATTTGGAGTAATTTTTTAATTTTAAGTGCAATATGACTGGGTAGTTGATAAAGTATTAGAAATATTTTCTCAGCACATTTAAGTCAAAAGATCTGCTGCATTTTGTAGCACATATCCAAGTCGGCGGAATTGATGCTTGAACTCCCTTTTTTAACTACGCTGGTCTAGCCTACCCGAGCCTTTTATCTGCATTAAATTTTCAATGCAAATTTGAACACCGGATTGCCGAGACAAAAATATAGATATGGGTTGAGTATTATTAATTAAACACGCGTGCAGATCGAATATTAATTAATATGAATACAATACAATTACACACATGGAAATTCAGATTTTATAAAATAAAAAAGTATCACATTTTACGGTTAACTGATCTATGGGCCCCAGTGATCAGGTTTGACACCTGGATACCTCATCTTTACTACTTATAAAAGCACCAGTTTAAAGGTCTATCTAATTTTGAATCTAAAGGTGCAAACAATTGTTTACCCAATGCAATATGAACCGTCTATTTTTACGATTTAATCAGATCAGCGGTGTAAATTTACTGTTGAGATAAAAGAGTTAAACCTTTCGCATACACCTGTTAACATTCGCTGAGCTGAGTTGTTGTCGCTTAAATTAGCGCTACACAGGTTCGATCCTCCGTTCCCTTTTTTTTTCTTTTCATTATTGCATTAAAATCTCCAGCCGTAACAACTCTCCACCACAAACTCATGGCCTTCTCTCTCCTGGCGAGTTTTGGCCACCACTCCTCTTTCCCCTCTCCAATCCAACCATGGCCGCCGCTCTCCTCCGTTGTGTCTCTGCTGCACATCCTCTCTCCTCCGCGCCCCTTGTCGGACTCAAATTTGAAGATCTGAGAAGACGATCAACTCCTTTCTCTTGATTTGTTTGCTTTTGGACACGCTAGCCCTCACAGAATTCTTCGTGCTTTCTTCTTCTGCATCCATCTGCTAGAGGTTTGTAGAGGTAAGAAAATTTTGCATCTGACTTAATTACACTGGTACAATGTAATTTTGAGTAATATATTATCGATGCGGAGTACAAATCATTTTTTCTCATATCGCCTCTAAAACTTTTTAACATGCATCTAAAACATTTGTCTTATTGTTCTTTTTTTTAATATAGTACTGTTCTACTTGCCGGATTGATTTTCTATTTTTATGCATTTGACATAACTTTGGTCTAATCCATTTACTTTTGATTTTTTGATCGCCCTTCTTTTATTGTATTTTTGCAATTTGGTAGGCAACGAAATTTAATAAATGTTCGAGAGGAATCGCCATATTGCTGAGATGCATTAAGAGACTGTTTGGATTTCTTTGCTAGATTTGAAGGATCTGGTAGCCCTGATAGCCGAGCAGGTAATCAACCAATCTATCTCCTAAATAGTATTATTGTTGGTGTGCAATTAACCATTATTTTTTTTGTTGCGTACTAGCTAGGAGTCAACTTCTTTGCTCTAAGAAGGAATTACAGAAATTCTTTATTGGTATTATTTGGAAAAAAAAAGACATGCAGAGATTATAAAAGAAGTAATAAGAAGGGAAAAAGAACAAGGAATTATGTAGACGCATACGTGAAGTTAAAGAAAGCAACTTCTTTTGGTTTACCATTAAATAAAAAGAAGTAGAGAAAACATCCAAATTGTGTGTTCCCTGTATAGTTTTAATAATCAGTGGGTAGATGGGGCCATAATTTTGGAGGGGTTAGAAAGAAGTTTTCAGACTGACTATATCATGAAGGTAAGTAAGCTCATGTTACAAATAACAAAGAAAAGTATTTCGACATTATTCAAATCTATATTATTTATTATTAAATCTGAAGCCTCATATCCATTTAATGATTTTAATCAGATTATGGGGCTGGACTTATGGTGTTGATCCAATTGTTGTTTCTCAATTTTAGTTTAATTTTGAAGATAGAGATGACAAGGGGTAATGCGATAGAGGGTTCAAAATGGGTAAAAATAAAGGAGTTGCTTTCCCTATGCTCTTCAGGTTGGAACTGTTTTTAATTTATTTTCCATTGGAGGCGTTTCAATTGATTGAATTTTTGACAGTACATCAGGATGCTTGCAAATTTTTTCTCATTGAGAGTTGGCCTTGATCCATTAATAAAATTAGCATTTCCATAGCAAGTAAATGATGATTTCAATATGGTACTGCCTTGACTTTCAATTGGTTACTATTGCCTTAATTCCACTTTCTTTTTCTTAATTCACTGCTTTTAAGTTCAGTCATGATAAACAAACTATTTTTGAAATTCCTCTTTGTTTATTGATTCTTTTATTTTATTTATAACTGAAAAATTGTTAATTTCACAAGCATATTATTAATTTCATGCATACTGCTTTCAAATTTGTACATGCATATCAACCATTTTATTTATAGAAATGCAAATGACCATTCAAGTCAAAATCACTCCGGTGCATCTTATTCATTTAATCTGGAGTATTTTAATTTGAAGAAGTGTATAATCCTCAAAAATTGAACCTTCTATTTGTTGTTGATTTTTCAGTTTTGTATTTTATTTGGACATGATGAAGGATTCATTGAGCTGAGAAGCTACAAATTCTTTCCAATACAGGTACATGAAAATCTGAGTTTTTTTTTTTAATTTGTGCATCATTTTGCATGATTGTTTGTGATTTTATATTAAGACACAAATGGACTATATCGAAATAAATAGTCAATTTTTTTCTACATTGACTATGTAGTAGATTGCATAGACAAATCAGAAATATGGTAGTATTTTTCTTCTGAATGTAAATCTTCAAATAAATTCGACTTTGATTGATATCATTGGGTTATGTTAAAATTAATTTTTGTCATAGGCAATTTTTATGTTTTGTAAACCGGCTCATAAAGTCTACTAAGAAAAAGGAATGGAATATCTCATTTAATTGGCCAGATCACGTTGCCAACCATAGAATAATTCCTTTATATAACCCATGTATGTTTCATTTATTATATTTCCTTAGGTGCCCGATTATTTATGCGATATTTATTTAATGATTATAATTTGTTATGCTATTTTATTTCCTACCATAGAGGCGGCACTTAATTAGATTAGTCAAGTCCACAAAGCAATTTCAGGTTTAGGAAAAATCTTGGACTATATATATTTGATATAAATAGAAATATTATTAATTGGATTCTTCTTATTTAGAAATTCTTTCAATGTATTACCAAAATCACCATCATTAAATTATATTTGGCATTCAGCTTTAATGATATTTGTGTCCTTCCATTTGTGCCTCCCAATTAGAAGAGCTCTTTTTGTCACATCCAAACTCAATAAGACTGTCAAGTGATTTTGTAAAACAAGGTTTAACAATTCTCAAATAAGTGAACAAATGAATAGATGAATAATTGCACAAATGGAAATAGAAGCATGTTTCTCTTTGAGGGTAAAATGATCAAATTTCATATAGTAAATTACATTACAGTAAACTAAAGAATAAGCTAATTTTAATTGATTCAGTTGGTTATTTTATTTTAGTTTATTTTGTTCCTATGCACGTTACAATTTACTTTTTCTTAGGTTTACTTTGGTGCTACCAGTAATGCTTTCTTACCAGTGAATGTGATGTTGTCCTCGGGTATGCTTTCTTACCAGCTTTCAGGACAGAAAGCTGGTATAAAGAAGAATAGGGCAGCTAAGATCGTATAGGATATGCCTCTACTACCGTGTAATCATAGAAAGGGTAATATTTCAAATTAGAAAACTCAACTTGGTTTGCTTCAGTATCATAGATAGATTCACTGGTGCCTTTTTTCTTCTATTATCTTCTCCTTGATTTTTTTGTCTGCTACACTTGATTCCACTTCATAATTCAGTTTCAAGTTTCAAGCAGAATGATGAGCAATTTCACAAACCAGAACCAGATCAATTTGGTCTCTGATGGCATCCAAGAAATGTCTTATAGGCTTCATGCACAAAGATGGTGGACCCGACATAACGGTTTCTCAAGTGCTTTCTTGATGCTGGAAATGTGCAGGGCAGGCTTTCTTCATCCTTGGCATGTGGTTAGTCGTTAACAAGAAACACTTGGAAATTTACTGGTGAGAAATATAAATTGACGTTTCATGTTTACTAGGCTTTTTCATGTTGAGTAAGTTAAATAGAATGACCCAAGAAGAAAAGAAAATCTTTATTTTTGTCTAAATCTAAATAGCAAGCAGGAAGTCAGTTCTTGTAAACCGTGTTCATTGAATTGTTTCATTGCTGGTCCATTGCTTCCTAATATGTATTAGTTTGTTCTATCTTCTTTTACTAATCATGTTTGTGGGAGAATAAAAAATGTCATGAGTGAATGAGCAAGTGAGGCTTGGCTTTTTACCTGCAAAACTTGATGTGTAGATACTAGATAGTAAATTGACATGGTATAAACTCAGGGGCTTATGCACAAAATGAATAATGCTTGCATTTGAAAGTTCTCTGTTCAATATGACTTTTTTAATTAAAAGTAAGTTGCTGAAATTCAATTTTTCTGTTTGCCCAGTTAAGCATTGCAATGTAAATTTACATGCAATGTCCTATTGTGGTAAAATAATGGATGACATTATTTGAGATTTCTTGTTTCAATTCCTGTCTCACGATCTCTAAGGGTTCTTTCACAAAATGTAAGAATTAGCTTGTTAAATTACAGTAAATTGGTAGATTGGTACTAGAAATTAAGTTGTAGCTAGAGTCCTAAAGAGAGAATAGCTTGGTACCTATATTTGTTATTGTGAAACAGTTAAACATGATTCATGGAGTTAACTATTAATTGCAAGTTTAACCATACAATGTCCTTAAATAACCCCTAAGGAAATAAATATGATGATGTGCTTCATACTGTCCTTTTTCATCTGTTCAATTTCCAGACTTAGTGTTAAAGATTTTGTTTCTGGGGGACAATTGTAGTTTGTATATAAGGAAGACTTAGTGTACACAAGCATAGTATACAATTTTGACTTTACTATGAGCGTAGATGAAGTACAAATAGATGATTTAAAATAATTCTCCGAGTTGTGTTAATAATAGAATAAATATGGTAAGCATATTTCAAAATTGAAACAGTACTATAGTTTGTATCCAGCTATATTATTAGAATTTTGATTTTATTCTAGATACTTGTGTCTATGTGTTTCTGTATCCATGAGCATTTAATAAACATCTTTGTTGCGATTAACTAATGTTCGGAGCTATACAAGTAGTAATTTAAGTTTCAATAAAAAAAACTTAGTTGTTTTGTAAAGATTTGCCAATACATTTGGATGGGCGTATATGCTAGTAAAATAAAAAGGGTATGACAGTTTTTTGTCGGCACCGTTCGATTTAAATTAAACGTGTCCGATCAATCCGCTACATCATATAGGTCAATTTTCATGTAATAACTCCTCAATCGATTTGATACATCCGAGACCAAACGGTCCCGATTCTGAAAGCAGAAGATACGAAGGCCAGGTCTCAAAAATTGAAAATCGGAAATTCAAATAGTTGAAGCACAATTGCCACGTCACTCATTTTGTTCACTATGCCTTTGTTTGGATGGGGTTGGAAGAAAGAAGAAGGAAGAAGGAAGAAGGTCAAAAAAAAATTATAAACAATCCAAATTCTTCGTAAAGTTACACACTTCCCAATACTTCTTCCCATTTTTTCCCTTCTTCCCTTCTTCCCACACCTATCCAAACGCACCCTATAATAGAGCAATAGATGCTCTCTCCTTGTCAATCTCGCTCTTAGAAACGCATCGAGAAATTTAAATCGAAGAGAGAAAGGTGGAGACGCTTCACGATCTAATTAAATTTGACAATAGAATTCACTGTTTCAGGGACTGCACTCGCATTGACAAAGGAATGCAGCCGCACTCGTGTCAGACCATATCTTATACTCGATACAAAAATTTAGAAAAAAAAGTGCGAAATTGAGTGTAATTGAGCAAATAATTTAGTGAGATTTGAAATAAAGATAAGAATCTAAGAAGAAAGTGTGAAATCAACTTTTTTATTGAATTTATAAAATACAAGAAAATTCGTAGAAAATAAGTATAAAAATGAGAAAATGGTTTAGAACTCAAATTCGGATGTGTTTTCTCTCTCCTCAACTTCTCCTTGTATAGTACTAGTTGCTGACATCATTTATTTTTCTAATTACATCCTCTAAAACGAAATCAAGAAGAGATCAGCTAGTAAGGGAGCTTTCTCCATCGTAAAAGCCTCAACAGTCCAATTATTCCTTCTCTTCTCGATCATCTCGAGTTACAAACCCCTGCACTCCTCCAGTCCCTTGAGTGGACCCCTTTTTCAACTTCTGTCTACTTAACTCAGAGAAGCCCAGCCCATTTTTATCTAATTTAGACATCGTGGTGTTCTTTGGAATCTGTAGTTAAATCGGATGCACCTACATCCCAGGCAAGAGAAGAAGACGACGAAGAGGAAGAACTATGGAGGAGGTGTCGCCATTGCCAAGCTCTGCTCCAAGATCCGATCCAATCTTGCTCCTCTCCTCGTCTCCTCCACTGATTAACTTCGTAATCTAACTTTCTATTTCCTAATAGTTTTCTCTAATAATTCTCCCTATTTGGCCTAGTTTTTATGATTTTGGAAAAAGAACACCACGATGCAACTCTAAATGCTTGTTGATGTTTACATATTTAATAGAATCCTATTTGAGCATGCTTAATTTGTGAATATAAATGTGTTATTTAGGTAGGCTTTGCTTCTTTTTTCTCTTCTCCTCTGTTGTATTTTCTTTGCTTACTTTTGTAATCTCTTGTAATTTTTTCTTATTAATACAATTGTTGATGTGGCTTTCGCCACCTAACCTTAAAAAAAGAATATATATGTGTTATTTTCACGGCTAGATTTTCAATTTTCTGTATTAAATAGAATCCTATTGGATTAGTCGATATGACCTTCAACAGTTATATATGTTAACTTCAACAGTTACGATATGACCTTCAACATTTATGTATATTAACTTCAACAGTTACGATATTACCTTCAACATTTAAATATATTAACTTCAACAGTTATGGTATTACCTTCAACATTTATGTATATTAACTTCAACAGTTACGATATTAACTTCAACGATTTTATATATTAATTTCAATAATTATGCTCGGAAGGGGGGAGGCAGGGACGGATCTAAATAGAACAAAGGGGGTGCAATGTCACCACTATTTTTTTTTCATTCCAATATTTTTGTATGTATTTTGTGGTTAAGTAGACCATATTCATAAGAAATTATGCATTTGAACCCATAAAAATATAAATATATTTCAATTGTTGAACCCCATAATTAAAAATTCAGATTTTTCTTGTTTAAATTCTATTAATATTATTATGATATTTATAATCAAATTTTAATGACACCCATTAAAAAAATTTCTGGCTCCGTCCCTGGGGGGAGGGGGAGGGAGGGAAACAGAGCGGCAGAGGGAGGGGGGACAACGTACGCGAGAGGAAGAGAATATGCAAGATAAGGATTTCCAGAAATAGAAAACGCGTAGAGCCAAAAATAAAAAATGCGTTTAATAACTGATGGGGATGATGGGAATGATGAATATTGGAGATGATCCTTATCACCCCGGATTAAAATTATTAGAAAGGGGTTATATCCATGACAAACAAGATTTCAGGGGTTATTTCTAATTTCAAAAATTTCAGTGGCTATTTCCAATTGTAGAATATTACAGGGTTATATCCAATTTTCTCAATAAATAAAAATATTTGTAAAAGCGGAAAGGAAAAAAAAAAAGCGAAAGGATAAAGAAAAAACAAAAAAAGCGAAAGGAGGAAGGAAAAGCGAAAAAGCGAAAGGAGAAACCTCTGTTACAAACTACAAACCCAAAAAAGAAACCTCTAAAATAGTGGGTTTCGGACATTCGGTAGCACATATAGGAAGCTCTACATATCCTGTGCAAAGTTTACATAATGTAGTTGGTAATTTGCAAATACAAATAATAATAATAATAATAATAATAATAACAATAATAATAATAATAATATTATTATTATTATTATTATTATTATTAAAAGGAGACAGAAATGAAATCAGGATTTTCTCGATTTCAGCTGGGAGGAATGAAGCAAGCATCCACTGATCAAATAGAAATCACACTAATTCTAACGAAATTAAAAGAGAAATAAACAGTACAGCATTAGAAATAACTAGGAAATAAACCTGGAGAGAATCATTTACTCTTCAGTTTTGTGTCATTGCACGTTTTAAAACACAAAATATTATTCCAAACTGAGGCGATGAACTTCTTTAGCTATGGTTTATTAATTATTATGCCTACTGGCAGTTCATCGAAAAATAAATAAGAAAAATATTTACACTCTACAATTTACGTTAAGATCACTAAATTATATCATATGATTTTTGTACTGGAAAATTGTAAGTGTGGTTGTCTCCATTCTCTACCGATGTTGGTTGATCACTCTGCTTGCGTTATTAATGGGGGGTTCGAGCTACTCAAAATGGTTCAACCCCGTTATGGCCTAAGCCCAATCCCACTGATCCAGACTGATTGCCATTTATTTATAAAATCATGTTTTCAGAATTAATTCACTTGTATTCCTTTATACTTTACAAGCATTTATCTTTTCTGAGAAAAAAATAAATAAAACAATCTGCGGCAGCGGCATCTTAATTAATTCTAAATACCGTGATTCAATTTTTTTAAGAAAAATAATCTCAGAAATAATGCAATTCCAATCTAAACTTATACTTTTTATTGACGAAATTTTGAAAGAGAAACCTTAACGTCAAATTCAATTATTAATAATTATATAAGATTGCTAGAATGCTACTAGCTAGCTTGTATCGTAGCACGGATTGATGGATATCGTACTACGCGTTTGTTCTCAAAATTTATGTTTCAAATGTTTAATCCAAACAACTCAATATTATCTTATAGCTAGCCAAATTTTATATTTTTCTGAAATGTTTTTACAGCCACATTGATCAATTAATCATTTAATTAATAAAATTCAATTCCAATCTGGAGAGAGATTCATAATTAAAAGCAAGGCATTTATAGATAATTAAACCGCCGGGCGTTATTACAATCTTCATACTATATTATATGGTTTGTTGTGTACAATAACAACAACAACAAAGAGTTACAGAGGTAAAAGGAAGAAAGTGGAAAGCTTAAACCTAGAATAATTAATGACATTCAGGATTCTTGTATATTGCGTTACAATGAGGCTGGGTGTAGGACCCGCCTGGCTGGCCCTTTCCTGTCGGCAAACTGGCAGTCAGCGCACGCTTTAGGTCTATATTATTGTTATTACCAGCAAGGATTCGTTTATGGAGCTCAAAGCTGAACGGAAACGCCAGTTCCACCTCTTCCTCGAGTACCGTATGAATCGATGCGCTACTGCTACTGCTAATGCTAATGCTACTGCCGTCTGTTTCGTTGTCGAGTTGTTGGTTTTCTGTAGTTGTAAATGTAGGTTTTGGGATTCTTGTTGCACTGGCCGGAGCATTCGAGCCTCTGTTATGCACCGACTGTGATGCAGCAATGGGCACCACTAGTACTAGCGCTAGCAGTGATAGTATTGGGAATGAAACCGCTGATGCCATGTTCTTCTCTCTGCTCTTATTTTTTTTGGGATAACAACAACATCTCGCATGCGGACTTGTTTATATAGATCAGTGTTTTCAATACCCTACCAGTTATCGGAAAATTTCGGTAATATTAGGTAAGTGACTGAAACGACACTATCCAATTCTGTGAGAGAAAATACCGGAATTTTTTGTAAAATAATAGAAAATATCAAATTTCGGTCACCAGGTCGATAGAGGTGCCGATATAATATTGAAAACAATGATATAGACATAGCAATGGCCAATGGGTAAGAGTCCCATATTGTCTGGACCTACCAAGTTTGGTGGGGCTTTGCTTCAAAAATTGAATACCGAACCGAACCGGCCGGTTTTACTGGTTTGTTTTGAAGCAATTTGTTGGGTCAGTTTAGACCGGATTGGCTACGGTTCGACCGACCGATTTGGTCTGATTTTTAAAACATTGATTTGGTTTTCATTTTCAACATGTCTAATTATACAACTTGGCAGCAATAATTGCCAAGACTTTCAACAAAAAAAAAATGTCCAATTATGTATGAATAATTTTTTTAATTATGATCTACAATTACTCATTGTTAAGATAGACCAGTGGAAACACTATCTTATCTTTATCTTATTGCTGAATTATGCCACGGAAGATCAGAAGGGTGTAAGTGGATCATTGGTGACTCTTTTTTTTTTTTGAAAGGGATCATTGGTGAGTCTAGTGGTTTGTGCAGTAACCAATAGGTGTATGCCTGCCGACGGTAAATCGGTTACCGTGTACCGTGCACGTTCCGTCCAAACGGAACGAGTGACGAATCGCTTTTCAGCATACATTTTTGAAACGGAATGGATTTCGACATACCGTTGGGTGAAATACAGTGTAAAATGAGTCGTTCCGCTACGTTCTGTCCATTCCGTTGCAAACGGAACGAATAACGAATCGTTTCACTGCATACCGTTGTTGAAACGGAACGGCAAACGAAACGGCCCATTCCGTTGTCATTTACAACGTTAAACAGGCCTAAATAGGTGTGTCGAACATTAGAAACGACGACGAAATTAACTTGTTTCATTAAACGTTTTGTTTTGGTGACGTAATTGACTTCAATTTTGTGAACAGTTTCGTGTAGTGAATAAACAGTTAGGGCTGTCAACGGTATCCTTTTAACCGTTTACCTTATCCGTATCGTATTCGATAAGACGGGTATGGGTAAGGTTTTATTTTCGTTAAGTTATCGGGTATGGGTATGGGTAAGAAAAAATTTTCGTTAATTTATTGGATAAGGGTAAGGGTAACGCTATTTCGTAACCGTTATTTATCCATACCGTTATATATATAATATATAATTGATAATCATTAATGGGAAAAGATATGATTATAATATCCAATTAATATGTTAATAACTAATAAGTCAATTCAATTTGTAGATTTAACTGAGATAATATACTACATTAATAATTTATAATTCATGATGATGAGTAAGTAAACTTTTAATTATTAATTAGTTATATATATTGTTCATGAGAAGATATTATATGATTTTATTATATTTAAAGTATTATTCAATTTTGCACTTTATTATATTTATTTGATATTATTTATTCATCCATATTGTATATTTTTTTATTGAATTATTATTATCATTATTATTCGTTTTTTACCGTTACCCTACCCTTATCGTTAATTCATAACGGGTAAGGGTAGGGTACGGATAAGTTAATTTTTAACGGGTACGGGTAGGGTATGGATAACAAAAAAATTTAACGGATACGGGTAACGAAAATGTCTCTACCGTACCCTATTCTACCCATTGACAGCCCTATAAACAGTCAAATTTTCGTGAAATTCACGTAATTTCATATCTTTTTCATTGTTTCGTTAATCCTTTTGCTAAATCAGACGAACAAAATTTCACTTTGTTTACTGTTTCGTCATGGAGAAACGACACAAAAAACGGTGAAACACAATTTTGTTTGCCGCCCTAGTAACCAATGATCAAGTAAACTCTGATTTCATTTCAGTATTCTTTTATTATTATTATTATTTGCAAATTACCGCTTACATTATGTAAACTTTTCACAGGACATGTAAAGCTTCCTATATGTGCTAGCAAAACCCACTATTTTAGAGGTTCCTCGGTTGGGTTTTGTAATAGAGGTTTCTTCTTTCGCTTTTTGTTTTTTCTTTCTCCTTTCGCTTTTTTGTTTTTTCTTTCTCCTTTCGCACTTTTGTTTTTTCTTTATCCTTTTTCATTTTTTTTCTTTACCCTTTTTCATTTTTATTAATAATATAGGCCACATAAAAAAATTCTAACAATTTTAAGTTTCCAAATATTATTAAAGAAATCACTATTAACCCCCTATCATCTAACTAGATATACATCTCTTCAGGAGAAAAAATTCCTTTTATTGAGCCCTTCCATAACACCATATTAACTGATAAGAGATATTCTGAATAAGCAACATAAAATCTCTTTGTTGAACTAAAGTTGTCTTCTAAATCTAAGAGTTTGAAAGCTATTATTAACAGCTTAAGCCAGTATCAGCTTCTTGTCCAAACAAATTTCATATAGCTTAGGATATAGAATTTTGAAAGGGAAATCACCATCACATTTATCCTTCCAAAAAAAAGATATTCTTACCATTTCCGCCTTAACCTGTCTCAATAAATCTATAATTTGTCCACCCATGTTACATGCCTTCCAAAAAAAAAGGAACCAAAGCTATCAATTAGTAGAATTTGAATATTTATGTTGAATAATTGATTTCCACCATCCAACACATGACGGATCTTTGTATATCCAAATCCATTTTCACATCAAAGCCATTTACACATGATTTCATTTTATTTCATTTCAATTGATTTTACAGGAATTCGTTGGATCTAACTACATGGGAATTCCAACCAAATGACATCAATTTTTTTCATTCTGATAAAAAAATTTTCCAACAAAATGAAATGAAATGAAATGTTAAAAAAAATTGGAATTTTGATCAGGGCCTTAGAAAGTTCATGAAAAGGAATCATATAGGTGAAAAGCAGAGAGAATACTATTAATCAATATCCCATAAGAAAAGAGATTGCCTACCCAACCTTGTAATCTATTGTGACATCTTTCAACGATGGTATCCCAATTAGACTTCTTGTTTTTTCTTCAACAGATCAGCCAAGTGTTTAGCTACATCCCTCTCTACATTTATAGGGAATGCTTCGCATTTATTAAAATTTATCTTTATATCTGTCAAGCTTCGCATTTATTAAAATTTATCTTTTTATCTTTATTCTATGATTTTGTTAGTATAGGAATAAGGGCCCAAATTTTTTATTTTTGTGTTGTTTGAATTGCACAAGAATAAAAATAAGCACGTAAATCGAAATTCATTATTCTTATACCCTATTCACGGCTCATCCAAACACACTTTTAAGATCAGCTTGGAAAAAAATGAGAGTATCATCCGTGTATGTAGTGCGGATGGTAATCATCTGACCTTCATCAACTGCTGACCCCATCCTGAAAGTAGGCATGCACATCTAGCTTTTCTAATCATATAGTTTAAAGTATCGGCAACCAAATTGAATAATGTAGTGAAGGAGTTTATTTATGTGTGGTTTGTGCAATTAAATCTAAATTTACAAGAAATTCAAACACACATAACAAGAAACTAGTGGAACTAAGCATTAATTGTACAAAGAGATATATAGGATTGATTCGTACTTCCTTTCATATCGTAATGAAAGGGCTCGAACCAAGACGTAAGAGTCGATGGCATGCTCACCCTTCTTTTTTTCTTGCACCTCAAGTCTACACAAAGATGAACCAATTTCTACTTGAATTATGCTAGTAAATTAAAAAATTTGTCTAATCCTTTTGCTTCCTTTTTTCTATTAATTCTCTAATTAATATAGAAAGTTATACTCAAATAATTAAATGCAAGAAATAAAAGAAAATTTTCACATCTGAAAATTCTTCAAAACCCCTAAAGGTGGCAGCCTAAAGTGGAGGAGAGAGAGGAAATTAGGGTGCCCTAATTTTATAATTAGTGGTCTTTATATAGAGAGTTTAACTACGGTGAGATGCATCACAAAAACCCTTCCGTGAGATGCGATCAAAATTTATGAATCTAGTTCAAAATAACCAATCCAAACTGTCTAATATGATCTCTCTATTGAAATCTCCATGCAAACTAAATTTTACATTTTTTTCAAAATTTTTAAGTATTTTTTTAGAAATTTTAGAAAATCGTTAATCTAATTAGTACCATTCAAAAATTGTCGTTTTTAAAAATTCGAAAAAATACTTAAAAATTTTGAAAAAATGTAAAATTTGGTCTGCAAGAAGATAGCGAGATCATATTGTACGGTTTGGATCAATCATTTTGAACCAGATTCATGAGTTTTGAACGCATCTCACGGAAGGTTTTTTGTGATGCATCTCACCATAGCTAAACTCCTTATATAGATCTCTCCACTAAACCCTAGAAGGCACCACTCCCCTTATATAGACCTCTCCAATTAGTGTCGTAATTATCCAATTAGGTGCCCTAATTTCTCTATTCCTTGAGTACAAATGTTCAGTTTATTGAGTAAAAATGTTCAGTTTATTAAGTATTTTGTTTATTAAGTATAAATGTTATGTTAGTTAAAACAAAGAATAATCTTATAAGCACAAATATTCAATTTATTGAGTATAAATATTCAGTTAGTTGTAACAAGAGATTATCTTATTAGTGTGTTTATTAGATATAAGAAAGTATCATTTTGTAATCGTAACTATTCAGTTAGTTGTAATAAGTGATCATCTTAATATAAGTTTATAGAGTGTAGATGAGAGTCAAGGAATAGAGAAAAAGAGAGAGAAAAGCGTTAAAAATGGAAAGGTGCTCCCAGCACGGTGCCAAAATATGGAAGTTAGAGCCTTAGAGGGGAGGGATGCGTGCGAGATAGAGGAAAGGATGGGGAGGGATTAGGGAAGCAGAAAAAGGGAGGATGAATTTTTCTAGTGCCAAAAAAAGAAAGACGCTTCTACTGAATTTTTCATTTTTGATTTATAATGATGATGATATAGTGAAGAGATAGAGAAAGTCACTCTCGAAATTAAAAAGGTGAAAATATTGTGATATCGTCTTTAAAAGCTGCATATTACAAATTCACCGATTTAAAACAATTGGATTATACATTATAATTACGAATATAATGTGAAGATTTTAAAGATTTTGACTATATTTGAGCATTTCAAGCAATTTTGCATTCACTTTAACTCCTTTGATCACAATAATCTCTATTTATACTCTTTATATTGTCTAGAATATGTTTTGAGGTCAATTATTCAAAAAGATTGGTTTGTACAATGTAATTATTCACATAATATGCACATTTTTTCAGATTTTAGTATATTTCAGAATTTTAAGTGATTTTTCATTCATTTTAAGTCATTTGATCTCCATAATCTCTATATATCCTATATATATAGTCTAAAATATGTTTAAGCGGTCAATTAATTAAAAAGATTGGTTTATACGTTATAAGTATTCATATAATGTGCATATTTTACAGATTCTGAGTATATTTGAGCATTTTAAGCGATTTTGATCTCATTTTAAGTCTTTTGATCTCAACAATCGACATTGAAGCTCTTTATATAGTCTAAAATATGTTTATGAGCTAAATTATTCAAGACAATTGCATTATACATTGTAATTATTCACATAATGTGCATATTTTGCAGATTCTAAGTTTATTTGAGCATTTCAATTGATGTTACATTCATTTTAAATTATTTGATGACAATAATCTCTATTTAAACTATTTATATTGTCTAGAATATGTTTATGAGCTCAATTATTCAAAACGATTGGATTATACATTGTAATTATTCACATAATGTGCATATTTTACAGATTCTAAGTTTATTTGAGTATTTCAATTGATGTTGCATTCATTTTAAGTTATTTGATGACAATGATCTATATTTAAGCTCTTTATATAATCTAGAATATGTTTATGAGCTCACATATTCAAAACGATTGGATTACACGTTGTAATTATTCACATAATGTGCAGATTTTAGAGATTCTGAGTATATTTAAGTATTTTCAAGCGATTTGGCAATCATTTTAAGATATTTGATGACAATAATCTACATTTATGCTCTTTATATAGTTTATAATATATATATGAACTCATTTATCCAAAATGATTGGATTATACATTATAATTATTCAAAAAAATTGCAGATTTTACAGATTTAGAGTAGATTTGAGCATTGCAAGTGATTTTAAATTAATTTTAAGTCATTTTATCACAATAATCTATAGTAATTCTCTTTATATAATCTATAATATGTTTACGAATTTATTTATTCAAAAGCATTGGATTATAAATTGTAATTTATCACATAATGTGCAGATTTTAAAGAATCTGAGTATATTTGAGGATTTCAAGCGATTTTGCATTCGTTTTAAGTGATTTGATCACAATAATATATATTTAAGCTCTTTTTTGTCTAGAATATGTAAATGATATAACTTATTCAAAACGTTTGGATTATACATTGTAATTAAGCACATAATATGCAGATTTGAAAGATTCTATGTATATTTGAGCATTTCAAGCGATTTTGCATTCACTTTAAGTCATTTCATGACAATAATCTATATTTATGATCTTTATATAGTTTATAATATGTTAATGAGTTCAATTATTCAAAACGATTGGATTGTTCATTGTAATTATTCATATTATATGCCGCTTTTATAGATTCTTAGTATATTTAAGCATTGCAAGCAATTTTGCATTCATTTTAAGTCATTTTATCACAATAAGCTATATTTATGTTTTTTATATAGTTTAGAATATGTTTATGAACTCACTTATTCAAAATGATTGGCATTGTAATTATGCACATGATGTGCAGATTTTACTGATTCTGAATAAATTTGAGCATTTGAAACGATTCTACTTTCATTTTAAGTCATTTGAACACAATAATCTATGTTTAAGCTCTTGATATAGACTAGAATATATTTATGAACTTACTTATTCAAAATGATTATATTATACATTGTAATTAAGAAACATAATGTGCAGATTTTACAGATTCTAAGTATATTTGAGTATTTCAACCGATTTTACATTAATATTAAGTCATTTGATCACAATAATCTATTTTTAAGCTCTTTATATAGTTTATAATATGTTTATGAACCATTTATTCAAAATAATTGGATTATACATTATAATTATTCACATAATTTGCAGATTTTACAGATTCTGAGTATATTTAAGAATTTCATGCGATTTGCATTCATTTTAAGTTATTTGATGAAAATAATCTATATTTATGCTCTTTATATAATTTATAATATGTTTATGAACTCATTTATTCAAAATAATTGGATTATATATTATAAATATTCATATAGTTTGCAGATTTTACAGATTCTGAGTATATTTGAGCATTTCAAGCGATTTTAAATTCATTTTTAGTCATTTGATCACAATAATCTATATTGATACTCTTTATATAGTCTAGAATATATTTATGAACTCACCTATTCAAAAGCATTGTATTATACATTGTAAATTTTGACATGATGTGTAGATTTTAAAGATTATGAGGTTATTTGAGCATTTCAAGCGATTTCGCATTCGTTTTAAGTGATTTGAATACAATAATATATATTTAAGCTCTTTGTTTTGTCTAGAATAAGTTTATGATATAACTTATTCAAAACAATTGGATTATACTTTGTAATTATGCACATAATGTGCATATTTGAATGATTCTGAGTATATTTGAGCATTTCAAGCTATTTTGCATTCATTTTAAGTCATTTCATCACATTAAACTATATTTATGATTTTTATATAGTCTAGAATATGTTTTTACGAAACAATTGTATTATACATTGTAATTACGAATATAATATGCAGATTTTAAAGATTGAGTATATTTGAGCATTTCAATCGATCTTGCATTCATTTTAACTCATTTAATCACAATAATCTATATTTATGGTCTTTATATAGTCTAGAATATGTTTATGTGGTCAGTCATTCAAAAATATTGATTTATAAATTGTAATTATAAAATAATGCGCAGATTTTACAGATTCCAAGTATATTTGAGCATTTTAAGCGATTTTGCATTCATTTTAAGTCATTTGATCACAATAATTTTTATATATATTTTTTGTATAGTCTAGATTATATTTATGCGGTCAATTATTCAAAAAGATTGGTTTTATACATTGTAAGTATTCACATAATGTGCAGATTTTACAGATTCAGAGTATATTTTAGCATTTTAAGCGATTTTGCTCTCATTTTAAGTCTTTTGATCACAACACTCTATATTTAAGCTCTTTATGTATTCTAGAATATGTCTGTGAGCTCATAATTCAAAATGATTGGGTTATACATTGTAATTATTAACGTAATGTGCATAATATACAGATTCTGAGAATATTTGATCTTTTCAAACGATTTTCCATTCAATTTAAATCATTTGATAATAATCATCTATATTTCTGTTCTTTATATAGTATAGGATTTATTTATGAACACACTTATTCAAAATGATTGTATTATACATTGTATACACACATAATTTGCAGGTTTTACAAATTCTGTGTATATTTTGGCTTTTGAAGCGATTTTGCATTTATTTTAAGTTATTTGATGACAATAATCTATATTTAAGCTCTTTATATAGTCTAGAATATGTTTATGAGCTCACATATTCAAAACGATTGGATTATACATTGTAATTATTCAATTCATATACGGATTTTACAATTTCTGAGTATATTTGAGCATTTCAAATGATTTTGTATTCACTTTAAGTCATTTGACCAGAGTAATCTATATTTATGATCTTTATATAGTTTAGAATATGTTTCTAAACAAAGTTATTCAAAACGATTGGATTATACATTGTAATAGCGCACATGATGTGAAGATTTTAAAGATTCTGAGTATATTTGAGCATTTGAAGCGATTTTGCATTCATTTTATATCATTCGATCACAATAATCTATAATTAAGCTCTTTATAAATTCTAGAATATGTTTATGAGCTCAATTATTCAAAATGATTGGATTGTACATTGTAATTATTCACATAATATGCAGATTATACAGATTCTGAGTATATTTTAGCATTTCAAGCGATTTTGCATTCATTTTAAGTCATTTGATCACAATAATGTATATTTAAGCTCTTTATATAGTCTAGAATATGTTTATGATATCACTTATTCAAACAATTGGATTATACATTGTAATTATGCACATAATATTCAGATTTGAAAGATTCTGAGTACATTTGAGCATTTCAATCGATTTTACATTAATTTTAAGTCATTGATCACAATAATCTATATTTAAGCTCTTTAGATTGTGTAGAATTTGTTTATGAGCTCAATTATTCAAAATAATTGGATTATACATTGTAATTATTCATATATTGTGCAGATTTAACAGATTCTGAGTATAAGCATTTTAAGCGATTTTGCATTTATTTTAAGTCATTTGATCACAATAATCCATATTTATGCTCTTTATATAGTTTAGAATAAGTGTATGAGGTCAATTATTAAGAAAGATTGCATAATATGCAGATTTTACAGATTCTAAGTATATTTTAACATTTCAAGCGATTATTTAAGATCTCTTTATATAGTCTAGAATATGTTTATGATATCACTTATCCAAAACAATTGGATTATACATTGAAATTATGCTCATAATATTCAGATTTGAAAGATTCTGAGTATATTTGAGCATTTTAAGCGATTTTGCATTCATTTTAAGTTATTTCACCACAATAATCTATATTTAAGCTCTTTATATAGTCTAAAATATGTTTATGAGCTCAATTATTCAAAACGATTGGATTATACATTGTAATTTATCACATAATGTGCAGATTTTATAGATTCTGAGTATATTTGAGCATTTGAAGCGATTTTACATTTATTTTAATTCTTTTTATGAAAATAATCTATATTTATGCTCTTTATTATTCACATAATATGCAGATTGGACAAATTCTAAGTATAATTGAGCATTTTAAGCGATTTTGCATTCATTTTAAGTTATTTGATGACAATAATATATATTTAAGCTCTTTATATAGTCTAGAATATGTTTAAGAACTCATTTATTCCAAATAATTGGATTATACATTGTAATTATTCACATAATATACAGATTTTACAATTTCTGAATATATTTGAGCATTTCAAAGGATTCTGTATTCTTTATAAGTTATTTGACCACAGTAATCTATATTTATGATCTTTATATAGTTTAGAATATGTTTCTAAACTAAGTTATTCAAAATGATTGGATTATACTTTGTAATTGCGCAAATGATCTGAAGATTTTAAAGATTCTGAGTATATTGAAGCATTTCAATCGATTTTGCATTCATTTTAAGTTATTTTATCACAATAATCGATATTTAAGCTATTTATATAGTCTACAATATGTTTATGAGCTCAATTATTCAAAACGATTGGATTATACATTGTAATTATTCACATAATGTGCTTATTATACAGATTCTAAGTTTATTTGAGCATTTTAATTGATTTTGCATTCATTTTAAGTTATGTGATGACAATGTTCTATATTTAAGTTCTTTATATAGTTTTAGAATATGTTTATGAGCTAAATTATTCAAAACAATTCGATTATACATTGTAATTATTCACATAATGTACATATTTTACAGATTCTAAGTTTATTTGAGCATTTCAATCGATTTTGCATTCGTTTTAATTGATTTGATCACAATAATATATATTTAAGCTCTTTATTTTATCTAGAATGTGCTTAGGATATAAATTACTCAAAACGATTGGATTATACATTGTAATTATGCCACATAATGTGCAGATTTGAAGGATTCTGAGTATATTTGTGCATTTAAGGCTATTTTGCAATTATTTTAATTCATTTGATCTCAATAATCTATATTTTACCTCTTTATATAGTCTAGAATATGTTTATGAGCTCAATTATTCAAATTGATTGGATTATACATTGTAATTACGAATAAATGTGCAGATTTTACATATTCTGAGAATATTTTAACATTTCAAACGATTTTACATTCTTTTTGAGTCATCCGATCACAATAATCTATATTTAACCTTTTTATATAGTCTAGAATATGTTTATGAACTCAAGTATTCAAAAAGATTGGATTATACACTGTAATTTTGCTCAAATAGTGCAAATTTTATAAATTCTGAGTATATTTGAGCATTTAAAGCGATTTTTGTATTCAATTTGAGACATTTGTTCACGATAATGTATATATTAAGCTCTTTACATATGCTAAAATTTGTTTATGAGCACACTCATTTAAAATGATTTGATTATTTATTGTAATTACACAAATAATGTGCAAATTTTAAAGATTCTGTGTATATTTGGGTATTTCAAGCGATTTTGTATTCACTTTAAGTCATTTGTTGACAATAATCTATATTTATGCTCTTTATATAGTCTAGAATATGTTTATGAACTCACTTATTCAAAACGATTGGATTATAAATTGTAATTATTCACATAATTTGCAGATTTTACAGATTCTGAGTATATTTGAGCATTTCAAGCGATTTTGAATTCAGTCATTTGATCACAATATTCTATATTGATGCTCTTTATATAGTCTAAAGTATGTTTACGAGCTCACTTATTCAAAACGATTGGATTATACATTCTAATTATGCACATAATGTGCAGATTTGAAAGATTCTGTGTATATTTGAGCATTTCAAACGATTTTCTATTCATTTTAAATCATTTGATCAAAATCATCTATATTTATGAACAAACTTATTCATTTTCCATTCATTTTAAATCATCATTATAGAGTTTAGAATTTATTTATGAACACACTTATTCAAAATGATTGGATTACACATTGTAATTAAATACATAATTTGCAGATTTTACAGATTCTGTGTATATTTTTGGCATTTAAAATGATTTTGCATTCATTTTAAGTTATTTGATGACATAATCTATATTTAAAATCTTTATATAGTCTAGAATATGTTTATGAGCTCACATATTTAAAAAGATTGGATTAGACATTGTAATTATTCACATAATATATGGATTTTACAATTTTTAAGTTTATTTGAGCATTTCAAATGATTTCGTATTCATTTTTTAAGTCATTTGACCACAGTAATCTATATTTATGATCTTTATATAGGTTAGAATATGTTTATGAGGTCAATTCTTAAGAAAGATTGGTTTATACATTGTAATTATTCACATAATGTGCATATTTTACAAATTCTAAGTTTATTTGAGCATTTTAAGCGATTTTGCATTCATTTTAAGTCATTTAATCTATTATTAATCTTTTTATAAAGTCTAGAATATATTTATGAGCCCAATTATTCAAAACAATTGGATTGTACATTGAAATTATTCACATAATATACAAATTTTACAGATTCCGACTATATTTGAGCATTTCAAGCGCTTTGCATTCATTTTAAGTCATTTGATCACAATAATGTATATTAAAGCTCTTTTTATAGTCTAGAATATGTTTATGATATCACTTATTCAAAACGATTGGATTATAAATTGTAATTATGCAAATTATGTTCAGATTTTAAAGATTCTGAGTATATTTGAGCATTTCAAATGATTTTGCATTAACTTTAAGTAATTTGATCACAATAATCTATATTTGAGCATTTCAATTTGATTGTACATTGTAATTATTCACGTATTGTCCAGACTTTGCAGATTCTGAGTATATTTGAGGATTTGAAGCGATTTTGCATTCATTTTAAGTAATTTGATCCCAACAATCTATATTTATGCTCTTTATATAGTCTTGAATAAGATCATGAGGTGAATTATTAAGAAATAATGGTTTATACATTGTAATTATTCACATAATGTGCATATTTGACAAATTCTTAGTATATTTGAAGCGATTTTGCATCCCTTCATTTTAAGTCATTTGATTACAATAATTTATATTTAAGCTCTTTATATAGTTTAGAATATGTTTATGAACTCACTTATTCTAAACGATTGGATTACACATTGTAATTATTCAAATAATATACGGATTTTACAATTTCAGAGTATATTTGTGCATTTCAAACGATTTTGTATTAAATTTAAGTTATTTGACCAAAGTAATCTATATTTATGATCTTTATATCGTTTATAATATGTTTCTAAACTAAGTTATTCAAAACGATTGGATTATACAGTATAATCACTCACATGATGTGCAGATTTTAAATATTCTGAGTATATTGGATTATTTCAAGTTATCTTGCATTCATTTTATGTTATTTGATCAAAATATCTCCATTTAAGCTCTTTATATAGTCTATAATATGTTTACGAGATGAATTATTCAAAATGATTGGATTATACATTGTAATTATTCACATAATGCGCATGTTTTACAGATTCTAAATTTCTTTAAACATTTCAATCGATTTTCCATTCATTTTAAGTCATCTGATCACAATAATCTATATTTAAGCTCTTGATATTGTCTAGAATATGTTTATGAGCTCACATATTCAAATCGATTGGATTATACATTATGATTATTCACGTAATGTGTAGATTTTACAGATTCTTAGTATATTTAAGCATTTCAAACGATTTTGCATTCATTTTAAATCATGTGATCACAATCATCTATATTTAAGATCTTTATATAGTCAAGAATATGTTTATGAACTCACTTATTCTAAACAATTGCATTATACATTGTAATTACGCACATAATGTGTAGATTTTAAAGATTCTGAGTATATTTGATCATTTCAAGCGATTTTTCATTTATTTAAATCATTTGACCACAATAATCTATAATTAGGCTCTTTATAAAGTCTAGAATATCTTTATGAGTTCAATTATTCATTACGATTGGATTGTACATTGTAATTATTGACATAATATGCAGCTTTCAGATTCTGAATATATTTGAGCATTTCAAGCGATTTTGCATTCATTTTAAGTCATTTGATCACAATAATGTATATTTAAGCTCTTTATATAGTCTAGAATATGTTATGATATCACTTATTCAAAATGATTGGATAATAAATTGTAATTATGTAAATAATGTTCAGATTTTAAAGATTCTGAGTATATTTGAGCATTGCAAGTGATTTTGCATTAATTTGTAGTCATTTGATCACAATAATCTATATTTAAGCTTTTTATATTGTGTAGAATATTTTTATGGGCTCAATTATTCAAAACGATTGGATTATACATTGTAATTATTCACGTATTGTGCAGATTTTACAGATTCTGAGTTTATTTGAGCATTTGAATAGATTTTGCATTCATTTTAAGTCATTTGATTACAATAATCTATACTTATGCTCTTTATATAGTCTACAATATATTTATGAGCTAATTATTCAAAACGATTGGATTATACGTTGTAATTATTCACATAATGTGCATATTTTACAGATTATTAAGTTTCTTTCAACATTTCAATCGATTTTCCATTCATTTTAAGTCATCTGATCACAATAATCTATATTTAAGCTCTTGATATAGTCTAGAATATGTTTATGAGCTCACATATTCAAAACGATTGGATTTTACATTGTGATTATTCACATAATTTGTAGATTTTACAGATTCTTAGTATATTTAAGCATTTCAAGCGATTTTGCATTCATTTTAAATCATTTGATCACAAGCATCTATATTTAAGATCTTTATATAGTCAATGATATGTTTATGAACTCACTTATTCTAAACAATTGCATTATACATTGTAATTACGCACATAATTTGTAGATTTTAAAGATTCTGAGTTTATTTGATCATTTCAAGCGATTTTGCATTTATTTAAGTCATTTGACCACAATAATCTATAATTAAGCTCTTTATAAGAGGAATGATATACTACACTCTGGTGTATATACATGCACCATACACTGATTTTTTCTACCGTCGGATCGCTGTAATTTTCGTGGTTAGATTTTGATGAAAGGATGGGATAGATGCGCTATAGGCTCTCCGTTTTCTCCGTTTCATTAAAATTTTCCGTCTTCTGTTGAAAAAAAAAGGAAAACCTTGACAGCCTCTGTCACCTCTACCGCCTCAGCAACTCTCGCTTTCCCCCACTTCATCTCGCAGTTCTCTCTTTCATCGCATCGACACCTTTCTCTCTACTTCACTCCTTTGTTGACCTTTCCTCCCTTCTAGCGCTCTGTGCTTCTTGGATTCGTCGATTGACAGTTTGACACCAGTGGAGGTGAAACCAACAATAGAAAGGGGCGAAGGTCCAAATTAACAGGCGAGAAAAGATAACTTTGTTTATTTTTTTATTCATTTGCGATATTAAATGTCTCAAATCAAAGATTCTTGCCTTATTTTCATTGTTATGAAAGTTCTAACTTTTAGCGTACATATATATCAGAGAAAGGGTATGATGTGCGACCAAAAACAGAACAATCATCTAGGTGTGTTAAGATGTGCGAGCTCAAGTTGGCAAATCCTAAGAGAGAAGCGCAGAGTGAAGTGATGAAAGTACAAACTACAAGAGAGAGAATCGTGCAAATAAGAGTTTTGGCGTTCAATTTGGTGCAAACGGGGATGAGACCATGAGTGCGAATAGAGGTGCGGACGGAGAATTAAACAGAAGGAGACGGAAATTTTAATAGAAATGGAGAATCGAATAGCAATCAGCGCCATAATCCGATCCACTCATCTAAATCTGGTGCACGATATTTAAAGCGATCCAAAGTCTCAGAAATTCAGTGTATGAGGACTCAATACTCCAGAGTGTAGTATATCATTCCTCTATAAAGTCAAGAATATGTTTATGAGTTCAATTATTCAAAACGATTGGATTGTACATTGTAATTATTCATATTATATGCAGCTTTTACAGATTCTGAGTATATTTGAGCATTTCAAGCGATTTTGCATTCATTTTAGGTCATTTGATCACAATAATGTATATTTAAACTCTTTATATTGTCTAGAATATGTTTATGATATCACTTATTCAAGACGATTGGATTATATATTGTAATTATGCAAGAGTTTTGCTATGGTGAGTTGCAACCCACCAAAGCGTCCGTGAGTCACGCTTAAAATTTCGAAATTTAGTTCAAAATGACTGATCCAAACTGTGTAATACAATCTCCCTATTGAAATCTCTATGCAGACAAAATTTTAAATTTTTTCAAAATTTTTAAGTATTTTTTTGAAAATTTAGAAAATCATTAATCTAATTAGTTCTGAACCGTTCAAAAACAGCAGTTTTTAAAATTCGAAATAAATACTTAAAAATTTCGAAAAAATATAAAATTTGGTCTGCATAGAGATTTCAATAGGGAGATCGTATTAGACAGTTTGGATTGGTAATTTTGAACTAAATTTTGGAATTTTGAGCGCAACTCACGGATGCTTTGGTGAGTTGCAACTCACCATAGCAAAAAATCATTATGCAAATAATTTGCAGATTTTAAAGATTCTGAGTATATTGGATCATTTCAAACGATTTTGCATCCATTTTAAGTTATTTGATCACAATAATCTATATTTAAGCTCTTTATATAGTCTAAAATATGTTTATGAGCTCAATTATTCAAAACGATTGGATTATACATTGTAATTTATCACATAATGTGCAGATTTTATAAATTCTGAGTATATTTGAGCATTTGAAGCGATTTTACATTCATTTAAGTCATTTGATCAAAATAATCGATATTTATGCTCTTTATATAGTCTTGAATATGTTTATGAGGTTAATTATTAAAAAAGATTTGTTTATACATTGTAATTATTCACATAATGTGCAGATTGGACAAATTCTCAGTATATTGGAGCATTTTAAGCGATTTTGCTTTCATTTTAAGTCATTTGATCGCAATAATCTATATTTAAGCTCCTTATATAGTTTAGAATATATTTATGAACTCACTTATTCCAAACGATTGGATTATATAATGTAATTATTCACATAATATACATATTTTACAATTTCTGAGTATATTTGAGCATTTCAAAAGACTTTGTATTCTTTTTATGTCATTTTGATCACAGTAATATATATTTATGATCTTTATATAGTTAAGAATATGTTTCTGAACTAAGTTATTCAAAACGCTTGGATTATACATTGTAATTGCGCACATAATGTGCAGATTTTAAAGATTCTAAGTATATTGGAGCATTTCAAGCGATTTTGCATTCATTTTAAGTTATTTGATCACAATAATCTAAATTTAAGCTTTTATATAGTCTAAATATGTTTTTGAGCTCAATTATTCAAAATGATTGGATTATACATTGTAATTATTCACATAATGTGCTTATTATACAGATTCTAAGTTTATTTGAGCATTTCAATTAATTTTTTGCATTCATTTTAAGTTATATGATGATAATATTTTATATTTAAGCTCTTTATATACTCTAGAATATATTTTTTTAGCTCACATATTCAATACGATTGGATTATACATTGTAATTATTCACATAATTTGCAGATTTTACAGATTCTGAGTATATTTAAGCATTTCAAGCGATTTTCCATTCACTTTAAGTCATTTGATGACAATAATCTATATTTATGATCTTTATATAGTTTATAATATGTTTATGAGTTCAATTATTCAAAACGATTGGATTGTACATTGTAATTATTCATATTATATGCCGCTTTTACAGATTCTTAGTATATTTAAGCATTTCAAGCAATTTTGCATTCATTTTAAGTCATTTAATCACAATAATCTATATTGATGCTCTTTATATGGTCTCAAATATGTTTGCGAACTCACTTATTCATAAGAATTGGATTATACATTGTAATTTATCACATTATGTGCAGATTTTACAGATTCTTAGTATATTTGGGCATTTCAAGCTATTTTGCATTTATTTTAAATGATTTGATCACAATTATATATATTTAAGCTCTTTATTTTTTCTAGAATATGTTTATGATACAAGTTACTCAAAACTATTGGATTATACATTGTAATTATGAACATAATGTGCAGATTTGAAAGATTCAGAGTATATTTGAGAATTGCAAGTGATTTTGCATTCATTTTAATTCATTTGATGTCAATAATCTATATTTGAGTCTAGAATATGTTTATTAACTCAATTATTCAAAACAATTGGATTATACGTTGTAATTTCGCACATAATTTGCAGATTTTGTAGATTCTGAGGATATTTGAATATTTCAAGCGATTTTACATTCATTTTAAGTCAACTGTTCACAATAATCTATATTTAAGCTCTCTTTATAAAGTCTCGAATATGTTTATTAACTCACTTATTTAAAAAGATTGGATTATACATTGTAATTATGCACAAAATATTGAGATTTAAAGATTCTGAGTATATTTGAGCATTTCAAGCGATTTTTACATTCAATTTAAGACATTTGTTCACGATAATTTATATTTAAGCACTTAACAAGGTCTAGAATATGTTTAAGAACACACTCATTCAAAACGAATGGATTATTCATTGTAATTACACAAATGATGTGCAGATTTTACATGTATTATGTATATTTGGGTATTTCAAGCGATTTTGCATTCATTTTAAGTCATTTGATCACCATAATGTATATTTAAGCTCTTCATATAGTCTAGAATATGTTTATTATATCACTTATCCAAAACGATTGGATTATATATTATAATTATGCGCATAAAACATAATGTTCAGATTTGAAAGATTCTAAGTATATTTGAGCATTTCAAGCGATTTTGCTTTAATTCTAAGTCATTTGATCACAATAATCTATATTTAAACTCTTTATATTGTGTAGAATATGTTTATGAGCTCAATTATTCAAAACGATTGGATTATACATTGTAATTATTCACATATTGTGTAGATTTTACAGATTCTGAGTATATTTGAGCATTTGAAGCGATTTTGCATTCAGTATAAGTCATTTGATCATAATAATCTATATTTATGCCATTAATATATTCTAGAATATGTTTATGAGGTCAAGTATTAAAAAAGATTGATTTATACATTGTAATTATTCACATAATGTGAAGATTTCACAAATTCTAAGCGATTTTGCATTCATTTTAAGTTATTTGATCACAATAATCTATATTTAAGTTCTTTATATAGTTTAGAATATGTTTATGAACTCACTTATTCTATACAATTGGATTATATATTCTAATTATTCTCATAATATACGGAGTTTACAATTTTTTAGTATATTTGGACAATTCAAACGATTTTGTATTCATTTTATTTCATTTGACCAAAGTAATCTATATTTATGATCTTTATATTGTTTAGAATATGTTTATAAACTAAGTTATTCAAAACGATTGGATTATATATTGTAATCACGCACATAATGTGCAGATTTTAAAGATTCTAAGTATATTGGAGTATTTCAAGTGATTTTGCATTCATTTTAAGTCATTTGATCACAATAATCTATACTTAAGCTTTTTATATTGTGTAGAATATTTTTATGGGCTCAATTATTCAAAACGATTGGATTATACATTGTAATTATTCACGTATAATGCAGATTTTACAGATTATGAGTGTATTTGAGCATTTGAATAGATTTTGAATTCATTTTAAGTCATTTGATTACAATAATTACTTATGATCTTTTTGTAGTCTACAATATATTTATGAGCTTAATCATTCAAACGATTGGATTGTACATTGTAATTATTCACATAATGTGCATATTTTGCAGATTCTAAGTTTCTTTGAACATTTCAATCGATTTTCCATTCATTTTAAGTCATCCGATCACAATAATCTATATTTAAGCTCTTTGTATAGTCTAGAATATGATTATGAGCTCACATATTCAAAATGATTGGATTATACATAGTAATTATTCACATAATATGCAGATTTTACCGATTCTTAGTATATTTAAGCATTTCAAGCAATTTTGCATTCATTTTAAATCACAATCATCTATGTTTAAGATCTTTATATTGTCAAGAATATGTTTATGAACTCACTTATTTTAAACGATTGCATTATACATTGTAATTACGCACATAATATGTAGATTTTAAAGATTCTGAGTATATTTGAGCATTTCGAGCGATTTTGCATTTATTTAAGTCATTTTATCACAATAATCTATAATTAAGCTCTTTATAAAGTCTAGAATATGTTTATGATTTCTACTATTCAAAACGATTGGATTGTACATTATATTCACATAATATGCAGCTTTTACAGATTCTGAGTATATTTGAGCATCTCAAGCGATTTTGCATTCATTTTAAGTTATTTGATCACGATAAAGTATATTTAAACTTTTTATATTGTCTAGAATATGTTTATGTTATCACTTATTCAAAACGATTGGATTATATATTATAATTATGCAAATAATTTTCAGATTTTAATGATTCTGAGTATATTTGAGCATTTCAAGCGATTTAGCATTAATTTTAAGTACTTTGATCACAATAATCTATATTTAAGCATTTTATATTGTATAGAATATGTTTATTAGCTCAATTATTCAAAATGATTGGATTATACATTGTAATTATTCACATATTGTGCAGATTTTACAGATTCTGAGTATATTTGAACATTTGAAGAGATTTTGCTTTCATTTTAAGTCATTTGGTCTCAATAATCCATATTTATGCTCTTTATTTAGTATAGAATATGTTTATGAGGTCAATAATTTCTAAAATATTGGTTTATACATCGTAATTATTCACATAATGTGCAGATTTGACAAATTCTAAGTATATCTGAGCATTTTAAGAGATTTTGCATTCATTTTAATTCATTTTATACCAATAATCTATATTTATTCTCTTTATATAGTTTAGAATATGTTTATGGACTCACTTATTCCAAACGATTGGATTATATATTATAATTATTCACATAATATAAGGATTTTACAATTTCTGAGTATATTTTAGTATTTCAAACGATTTTGCTTTCATTTTAAGTCATTTGACCACATTAATATATATTTATGATTTTTATATAGTTTAGAGTAAGTTTCTGAAATATAAGTTATTAAAAACGATTGGATTATACATTTTAATCGCGCACATAATGTACAGATTTTAAAGATTCTGAGTATGATGGAGCATTTAGGGCGATTGCATTCATTTTAAGTTATTTGATCATCATAACATATATCTACACTCTTTATATTGTCTAAAATATGTTTATTAGCTCAATTAATCAAAATAATTGGATTATACATTGTAATTATTCGCATATTGTGAAGATTTTACAGATTTTGAGTATATTTGAGCATTTGAAGTGATTTTGCATTCATTTTTAGTCATTTGATCACAATAATCTATATTTATGCTCTTTATATAGTCTAGAATATGTTTATGACATCAATTATTAAAAAAAGATTTTTTTTTATGCATTGTAATTATTCACATAGTTTGCAGATTTGACGAATTCTAATTATATTTGAGCATTTTAAGCGATTTTGCATTTTTTTAAGTCATTTGATCACAATAATCTATATTTAAGCTCTTTATATAATTTAAAATATTTTTATGAACTCACTTATTCCAAACAATTGGATTATATAATATAATTATTCACATAATATACGAATTTTACAATTTCTGAGTATATTTGAGCATTTCAATAGATTCTGTATTCATTTTAAGTCATTTGACAACAGTAATCTATATTTATGATCTTTATAGTTTAGAATATATTTCTGAACTAAGTTATTCAAAACGATTGAATTGCACATTGTAATTACGCACATAATGTGCAGATTTTAAATATTCTGAGTATATTGGAGCATTTCAAGCGATTTTTCATTTATTTTAAGTTATTTGATCACAATAATCTAAATTTAAGCTCTTTATATAGTCTAAAATATGTTGATGAGCTCAATTATTCAAAACGATTGGATTATACATTGTAATTATTCACATAATGTGCATATTATACAGATTCAAAGTTTATTTGAGCATTTCAAATGATTTTGCATTCATTTTAAGTTATGTGATGACAATATTTTATATTTATGCTCTTTATATAGTCTAGAAAATGTTTATGAGCTCACATATTCAATACGATTGGATTATATATTGTAATTATTCACATAATATGCAGATTTTACAGATTCTGTGTATATTTAAGCATTTCAAGCGATTTTGCATTCACTTTAAGTCATTTGATGACAATAATCTATATTTATGCCCTTTATATAGTTTATAATATGTTTATGAATTCATTTATTCAAAAACGATTGGGTTATACATTATAATTATTCACATAATTTGCAGATTTTACAGATTCTGAGATATTTGAGCATTTCAAGCGATTTTGAATTCATTTTAAGTCATTTGATCACAATAATCTATATTGATGCTCTTTATATGGTCTAGAATATGTTTATGAACTCACTTTTACATAAGCATTGGATTATACATTGTAATTTATTACATGATGTGCAGATTTTAAAGATTCTGAGAATATTTGAGCATTTCAAGCTATTTTACATTCGTTTTAAGTGATTTGATCACAATAATATATATTTAAGCACTTTATTTTATCTAGAATATGCTTATGATATAACTTATTCAAAACGATTGGATTATACATTGTAATTATGCACATAATATGCAGATTTGAAAGATTCTGACTATATATGAGCATTTCGAGTGATTTTGCATTCATTTTAATTCATTTGATCTCAATAATATATATTTAACCTCTTTATACAGGCTAGAATATATTTTTGAACTCAATTGTTCTAATCGATTGGATTATACATTGTAATTACGCACATAATTTGCAGATTTTACAGATTCTGAGAATATATGAACATTTCAAGCGATTTTACATTTATTTTAAGTCATCTGATCACAGTAATTTATATTTGAGCTCCTTATATAGTCTCGAATATGTTTTTGAACTCACTTATTTAAAAAGATTGGATTATACATTGTAATTATGCACATAATGTACAGATTTTACAGATTTTTAGTATATTTGAGCATTTCAAGTGATTTTGCATTAATTTTAAGTCATTTGATCATAATAATGTATATTAAAAATCTATATATTTTCTATAATATGTTTATGATCTCAATTTTTCAAAACGATAGAATTATTCGTTGTAATTATTGACATAATGTGTTGATTTTAATGATTCTGAGTATATTTGAGCATTTCAAGCGATTTTTCATTCATTTGAATTCATTTGATCACAAATAATCTATATTTATGCTCTATATTTAGTCTAGAATATGTTTATGAGGTCAATTATTCAAAACGATTGGATTATACATTGTAATTATTCACATAATTTGCATATTTTACAGATTCTAATTATATTTGTGCATTTTAAGCGATTTTGCTTTCATTTTAAGTCAATTGATCACAACAATCAATATTAAACTTCTTTATATTGTTTAGAATTTGTTTGTGAACTCACTTATGGAAAACGATTGGATTATAAATTGTAATTATTCACATAATGTATGGATTTTATAGATTCTGAGTATATTTGAGCATTTCAAGCAATTTTTACATTCATTTTAAGTCATTTGACCACAGTAAATAGTTTAGAATATGTTTCTGAACTAAGTTATTCAAAACAATTGGATTATACATTGTAATTATGCACATAATGTGTAGATTTTAAAGATTATGTGTATATTGGAGCATTTCAAGTGATTTTGCATTCATTTTAAGTTATTTGATCATAATAATCTATATTTAAGCTCTTTATATAGTCTAGAATATGTTTATGAGCTCAATTATTCAAAATGATTGAATTATACATTGTAATTATTTACATAATGTTCATATTTTACATATTCTAAATTTATTTGAGCTTTTCAATCGATTTTGCATTCATTTAAGTTATTTGATGACAATAATCTACATTTAAACTCTTTATATAGTCTAGAATATGTTTATGAGCACACATATTCAAAACTATTGGATTATACATTGTAATTATTCACATAATGTGCAGATTTTACAGATTCTGAGTATATTTAAGCATTTCAAGCGATTTTGCATTGATTTTAAGTCATCTGATGACAATAATATATATTTATACTCTTTATATAGTTTAGAATATATTTACGAACTCACTTATTCAAAACGATTGGATTATGCATAATAATTTTTACATAATTTTCATATTTTATAGATTCAAGTATATTTGAGCATTTCAGGCGATTTTGCATTATTTTAAGTTATGTGATCACAATAATCTATATTTATGCTCTTTATATAGTCTAGAAGTTGTTTATGAGGCCAATTATTCAAAAAGATTGGTTTATACTTTGTAATTATTCACATAATGTGTATATTTTACAGATTCCAAATTTTTTTAAGTATTTCAATCGATTTTACATTCATTTTAAGTTATTTGATGACAATAATCTACATTTAAACTATTTATATAGTCTAGATATGTTTATGAGCTCATATATTCAAAACGATTGGATTGTACATTGTAATTATTCACATAGTGTGCATATTTTACGGATTCTGAGTATATTTAAACTCTTTATGTAGTCTAGAATTTGTTTATGAACACACTAATTTGAAACGATTGAATTATTCATTGTAATTACACATATAATATTCATATTTTATAGATTCTTTGTATATTTGGGTATTTCAAGCAATTTTGCATTTATTTCAATTCATTTGATCACAGTAATCTGTATTTATACTATATATATTGTCTAGAATATGTTTATGAACTCACGTATTCACAACAATTGCATTATACATTGTAATTACGCCAAAAATGTCTATAATTTAAAGAATTTTGGTATATTGAAGCATTAAAAGCTATTTTGCATTCATTTTAAGTGTTTTGATCATGTTAATCTATATTTAAGCTCTTTATATAGTCTAAAATGTGTTTATGAGCTAAATTATTCAGAATAATTCGATTATACATTGTAATTATTCACATAATTTACATATTTTACAGATTCTGAGTGTATTTGAGCATTTGAAGCGGTTTTGCATTCATTATAAATCATTTGATCACAATCATCTATATTTAAAATTTTTATATAGTCAAGAATATATTTATGAACTCACTTATTCAAAATGATTGCATTATACATTATAATTACGAATATAATATACAAATTTTAAAGATTCGGAGTATATTTGAGCATTTCAAGCTATTTTGCATTCATTTTTAAGTCATTTGATCACAATAATCTATATATATGCTATTTTAATAGTCTAGAATATGTTTATGTGTTCAATTAATCAAAAAGATTGGTTTATACAATGTAATTATACACATAATATACAGATTTTGCAGATTCTGAGTATATTTGAACATTTCAAGCGATTTTACAATCATTTTAAGTCATTTGATCACAATAATGCATATTTAAGTTCTTTCTATAGTCTAAAATATATTTATGAGCTCGCTTATTCAAAACGATTGGATTATACATTATAATTATTCACATAATTTGCATATTTTACATATTCTGAGTACAATTGAGCATTTCAAGCCATTTTGTATTCATTTTAAGTATTTGATCACATTAATATAAATTTAAGCTCTTTATATAGTCTAGAATATGTTGTGATATCACTTATTCAAAACAATTGGATTATACATTGTAATTATGCACATAATGTGCAGATTTTAAAGATTCTGAGTATATTTGAGCATTTTAAGCTATTGTTGCATTCAATTTAAGAAATTTGTTCACAATAATTTATACTTAAGCTCTTTACGTAGTCTAGAATATGTTTATGAACTCACTTATTCAAAACGATCGGATTATATATTGTAATTACTTGCATAATTTGCAGATTTTACAGATTCTGAGTATATTTGAGCATTTCAAGCGATTTTGCATTAATTTTAATTTATTTGATGACAATAATCTATATTTAAGCTCTTTATATAGTTTAGAATATGTTCATGAACTCGCTTATTCAAAACAATTGGATTATACGTTGTAGTTACGAACCTAATGTGTAGATTTTAAAGATTCTGAGTATATCTGAGCATTTCAAGAGATTTTGCACTCATTTTAAGTCACTTGATCACAATAATCTATATTTAAGCTCCTTATATAGTCTAGAATATGTTTAGGAGATCAATTATTCAAAACTATTGGTTCATATATTGTAATTATTAACATAATATGCAGATTTTACAGACTCTGAGTATATTTGAGCATTTCAAACGATTTTGTATTCATTTTAAGTCATTTGATCATAATAATCTATATTTATGCTCTTTATATAGTTTAAAACTCACTTATTCAAAATAATTGGATTATGCATTGTAATTATTCACATAATTTGCATATTTAATAGATTCTTAGTATATTTGAGCATTTCAAGCGATATTGCATTTATTTTAAGTCATTTGATCACAATAATCTATATTTAAGCTCTTTATGTGGTTTAGAATATGTTTATGAACTCACTTATTTAAAACGATTGGATTATACATTGTAATTACGCACATAATGTGTAGATTTTACAGATTCTGAGTATATTTGAGTATTTCAATCGATTTTGCATTTATTTTAAGTCATTTTATCGTAATAATCTATATTTAATCTCTTTATATAGTCTAGAATATGTTTATGAACTCACTTTTTGAAAACGATTGAATTATGCATTTTTATTATGCACATGATATGCATATTTTACTGATTCTTAGGATATTTGACATTTCAAACAATTTGCGTTCATTTTTAAGTTATTTGATCACAATAATCTATATTTAAGCTTTTTATATAGTCTAGAATATGTTTATGAGCTTAATTATTCAAAATGATTGGATTATACATTGTAATTATTCACATAATGTGCAGATTTTACAGATTATGAGTATATTTGAGCATTTCAGGCGATTTTGCATTTATTTTAAGTCATTTGATCACAGTAATCTATATTAAGCTCTTGATATAGTTTAGATTATGTTTATGGACTCACTTATTCAAAACGATTGGATTATACATTGTAATTATTCATATTATGCGTAGATTTTATAGATTCTGAGTATATTTGAGCATTTCAAGCGAATTTACATTCATTTTAAGTAATTTGATCACAATAATCTATATTTATGTTGTTTATATAGTCTAAAATATATTTATGATCTTACTTAAAACATGATGATATTGATATTTTAGTTAGTTCACATTATTATTAACATATTAAAAAATAATATATTAGAAACCAAACTTTATATTATGTAAAAAAATATTGTATCGAGCGAAGCTCGATGTCCAACCCTAGTTATGTAAACAATACACGTCACAAGTCAGATTTAAAAGAAACTGTAATTTTTTCAAGTAGGGAACAAAAAAATAATGTAATTGATTGTTGCTTTTTGAATTTAGAGCGATAACATTGGGATTTTTTCCTAATTATGTTTATCACAATGTAATAGAAATTTCTTACAATGCGCTTTTCGTAAATACTATTTAAAATCAATTTTCTATAAAATCGACAAATATTCCTTTTGTCATAAAGAAATAGTGGCGTCAACATTTGTCATTTTAATATAATTTTTTCCGTTACAGTATATTATAAAATAATCTATAGTTACAGCGCAGTATAATTCTTCCTTACTGCTTGCTAACATTTTTTTAAAAGAAAATTATATATATAGGGGTACAAACGGATCGTTTTACATAAAACTGTATCTTTATCTTTAAGTTCTAGGTTTATTGTTCTTTGCTTAGCAGCCGCTGCTAGGTTATCTAAAAAAAAAAGTTCTAGGTTTATTGGGCCTCCAGCCCATAAAAAGAAAAGCCGCTTAATTAATTGGTAATTACTAATTAATGATTTCCGGTCAATGATATTTAATTAATTAGTCCCACAATGAGCGGTTAAAGAAAAATGGACAGTATATAAACAACCTTGAGAGAGTACTGATTGTGGTCGTTTGCTATAGGCGGCCATAGTTGTATGTTGTATTGTATGTTGTATGTATAGTTATAATATAATAATTACTGTACATATAAACTTAATAAACTTAATATTAATATATATACAAATACAATGTACAATAGAATATAGCACATTTTTTGTCCTTTTTTTTCCCCTTTCGCTTCGCTTCAATTTCGATGCTATGATTTATAATTAAACGAGTCCGATCAATATAATAGATTGGGACAACGTAGGTGCTGTAACTGAATGCTTACAAGTTTTTTATGATGCCACCACAAAAATTTCAGGTACCAAATATATGTGTTATTTTTTAAATATTCAAGTACTAGAAATCTCTGTTTTAGTAAATACTATGAAGTTTATTTGATGAATAAAAATTTTATATATTTTTTAAATTTCAGGTACCAAATATCCAACTTTGAATCTCTTCTTTAATGAATTCTGCGAAGTTTACCTGAGTTTGCGAAATTGGCTAGACAGTGACCATCCTTTCATAGTCAATATGGCTACTCGCATGTTTGAGAAGTTCAAAAAATATTGGCACATCAGTAGCGTGTTATTAGCCATCGCCTCCATTTCAGATCCTCGTATCAAGTTGAAATCAGTTGAATTTTATTTTCAGCAAATGTATAATCAACCTGGTGAAGCTGAAACTAACCTGAATCATGTGAAATCATGCTTGAGCGTACTATTCAATGAGTATTTGGTGCTACATTCTAAAAATCAGAATCGATCAGATGGGTTAAAGTCATCTAGTAAGCAATGTGATAGTTCCTCAAGTGGTGGATCATCAAAAAAGCTCTGTACTAATATGCGACGTGGCCTAGCAATGTTTATTGAAGAATCATTTACAACAGAACCTACCAAATCAGAGCTAGATTTATATCTAGAAGAGCGTATTGTTCGAGGTTTAGAAGATGATAATTTCGACATCTTAGCATGGTGGAAATGCAATGCTCCAAAATATCCAGTTTTGTCTCAATTAGTTCGAGACATTTTAGGCCGAAATTATTTAATATAAAAATTCAGACACCAAAAAATTTAATAGAAAGAATTATTTTTTTTTATAATAAGAAGAAAGTTCCAACGCGTTTATAAACCGCGCCTCTCTCTCTCCTCTCGAACGCGTTTTATAAACGCGTTAGAAGCCTTAAAACGCATTTATAAAACGCGCTAGAGTCTGCAGTGATTGCGGCGAAAGTTTCTGACTTTGCGCGTTATTTTCTGATTTTACGCGTTTATAAAACGCGTAAGAAGCCTTCTTACCATTTTATAAAACGCGTTCGAGAGATCTAATTTCCATATAAATACCCAACCTTCTGTCGTCCAAAATCAAAAAAAAAAAGGAAAGAGATCTGAAAAAAAGGAAAAAATGAGAGGAAAACAAGTGTTAGATGGTGAAATGAAAAATAATATTAGTTGGTGCGAAACTAATAGCCATAAGGGTTGTATGCGGCACACTTATTCACTGATACAGAGTCGCACACAATCCTTATGGCTATTAATATTCCACCAACTTTAAAATAAAAATTTTCCCGTGGAATCTGTTATTACGTGTAGAGGACGGTTTGTTGGGCTGGGTCTACGAGCCATAACACCGCAGCCGACATCCTTGGATGAGAATCTGCATACATGCAGTCATCTTCATCCAAGTCTCAGAAAAAGAGAGGGTCAATATGACAATCAGTCGCCCGACTCTTGTCTATTAGTTGCGGTGATGTTTTCTCTTCCCACCCTTAGCAATGGATCTTCTACAATTTTTTTTATGTGGTTCAAAATTTTAATATCATGTATTTTGTAATTTTTTTTGTTGTGTATTGTGTGGTTTAAAATTTTAATAAATTGTAATTTTTAATTTGTATTGTGTTTTTTATTATAATGTTCATTGAGTTGTAATGTCTAATATAATTTAAATAAATATTAAGTCTCTTAATATTAATATTTCGTATTTCACAATAAAAATGAAAATGGATAAAATAAAAACTAAAATAAATTAGATAATAAAACTTACAACACATATACTACGCGAATTAATACATATACTAAAACACGAATTAATACATATACTAAAACATAAAAGAAAACAGATAATAATAGAACACACAATAATAAAAACATCTAATTATAGAAAACCTAATAATCAGTCCAAATGATATATGTCATTTCCATTTAACGGGTGATTTTCAAATCCAGGAGGACATGCCTGTTGCAAACGCAACCAAACGATTCCATCTCCACGTCGGACATGATATCCTCCATCCCTCTTAACTACATCCGTCCAATATTTCGGCCCTCTCGCTTCAAAAACGTCGCGTTGAAAAACCTTCACGTAAAATTTGTCGGAAGGATAGTGCAAGTAGACGTGCCGAAGAATATCTCGTTTACTTATTCCTCCATCTCCTTGTAGAAGCACACCGGTACAAACATGACGTGGTTTAGTTGACATTATGTTTTCTCGGTTTCTTTTCTCTGCGTAACTTCTCTAAAGTTTTGGTTTTTTATTTCTGAATTTTCGACGTGAATTTGCGGAGAAGGAGGACTATTTATAGACTCAACCCTTATTACCCGTTTATAAAACGCGTAATAAGGTTTGAGCGCGTTTTATAAACGCGTACGAAGGGCTAAGTTAATGGAATTCAATAGGCTGTCAGTCTGTTTTACTGTTTTACCTGGACTCCACCTTCGTACACATTTATAAAACGCGTTCGAAGGCCTCCAATGCGTTTTATAAACGCGTACGAAGGTGGTGTCCACTTTTTGAGCAGCGTGATACTGTGTTTTACTGTGTTTGAGCAGCTTTTTATAGCGCGTTTTTTGAACAGACCCCTATTCTAGCGCGTTTTATAAACGGCTAAATAATTGCCTATATATATCTCAATTCGTTCTCCTATTTCGTATCACAAAATCACAAACAAAAGACGCGTAAAATCAGAAATTTGAGAAATGGAAAAGGCTCAAAACAATAATTAGATGGGGGAGGAAACATCCAAGGTGGGGGAGGGAACACCTAATGTGGGAGCAAAAAGGATCCCATTATACGGCCCTCCGAAGAGAAGGGCAGTCTCGGTTGTACGTCGTTTCCCTCCAGGATGTGGCAGGAGCCCTGTTTTTAGTATGGGGGTTAAAATAGATGAGAGTTCTAGTGAGAATAAGGAGGAGGAGAAGAATAAAGAGGTTAAGGAAGTGGAGAAAAATTAGAGTTTAATTGTGCTAGAATAATGGAATTTATCTATTTTATTTTCTATGAAATTTAATTTGTAATATGAACTTATGTTTTAATTAATTATCTAAATTATTGTGTATGAATTTATGTTTTATCTATGTTTTAATATTTATGACTAATTAATATAAAAATTAAAAAAAATTTCCATTACAATATTCAGAACCCATTAATATAAAAATTAATAATCATTTCCATTACAATAACTCTCATTAATATGAAAACAACGATTTAAATTAATAACAATTTTCATTACAATAATTCTCATTAATATGAAAACAACGATTTTAAATTAATAACAATTTTCATTACAATAATTCTCATTAATATGAAAACAACGATTTGCGGAGACTCATGGACGGTTGCCCAATTCTGTGAGAGCCTTCGACAGTCGTCGAGTTCTTCCCTAATTGGGTCGGCAGAACTCTACCGCCCATTACCCATGATCGTAGGCAGCAGAGTGTTGGTCTACCTCAGATGATGATGAAGTTAGCGAGCTGTCCATCTGGGCCGACCTTCGTACATAATAACAGATTCCACCGGAAAATCTCTTATTACAATTTCACACTTATTAACAATGAGAGGTGAGAATGAGAGAGATGAGAATGATATTCAGAGGTGAGAATGAGAGATGCGAGAATTGGACGTTTTATAAAAAGGTAAAGCCTTTTAACGCATTTTATAAAAGGGTACAAAGCCTTTTAACGCGTTAAAACTCTGAGCCCCACCGATGCCCCTTGTCAAAACTCTGAGCCCATTTATATAGTTTTGGCCGCTCGTTGTTGTCATTTTCATTAATTTTACCACAATTTCTTAGGTACTGATAAGCCCTCAGGTTGTTTTCCTTCAGTACTCCCCAATTCTCTCTAAAACGTCTAGGGTTTTTCTTGTTAGCAAGTCTACATTTGAAAAAGTTTTTCAAATCAGCATCTTGTGACCCGCCAGCCTCCTTCCATAAGTTTTCCGCAACATGCTGCATGCAGAACTGATGAATCGCTACTGCATGCGCACCTTGTGCCTTCCAACCGTAATCTACGGATGCAAATACCGCTTTTATTGCCTTATGACGGTCAGATATGACACAGTATCTAGTGCTCCGCCCTAAAACTTCCCATCTAACCCAAGACATAAACCATCCCCAACTATCCTTATCTTCTTTTTCGCCCAATCCGAATGCAACCGGAATTAATCGATTTTCTGGATCATAATCACACACTGAGAACAATCTACCTTTGTATCGGCCCGATAAAAAACTAGCATCAATTGAGATAACAGGTCTGGCATATTTCATCGCTTCTATGCACGGACCAAAAGTCCAGGCTGCCATCTTGAAGACGCCAACGTTAGGATCGTCTGTAGGCCAAGAAACTATTGTGTATTTCGTTCCTGGGGTCGTCGCCTTCATTGCCTCCAGAAGGCGTGGAAGTTTATTGTAGGCCCCTTCCCAAGACCCAAACAATTGCTCCAACGCTCGCTCCCTCCCACGCCATAGTTTATTATAAGTCGGTTCAATACGTGGATATCTAGCCCTTATGAGGCTTCCTATGTCCTGGACATTTTTTCCCAAATTTTTTTTCAATTCATCCCTAACGTGTTCGGCAATGAGACTAGCTGTAAGGTTTGCGTGACCTTTTTGGCCCGGGGGTCTCGAACAAATATGCTCATTTGGATTGGTAGAGATCTTCCAATTTGTATTATAACTCTCACGTCTACCATACAATCGCCACTTACAATTCGGTTTTTGCATGCAAACCATTACAATTTTTTGTTTATTGCTAGTTTCCGTTCGAACTTCTCGATTTGTTTTGCATGAAACATCACAGACAGCTAGAATTAGTTGTTTTTTGGAACCGAATCGTTTACCAACAGCAAGTTCGCCTTGTGGCCCTAAACTACGCTCCGGCATACCAGCATACTCAAACATGGAAATATCACACAATTCACTTACAGGATGGTGCAAGTCCGTCCTTCCTGAAACGTATGGCTGGTCGCAGTTTGCATAAAAAGGCACTTTTCTCTCGGAGAAGTCCTCCACATCGGTATATTCTTCTCCGGTAGGAAGGTCGGAGTAAGTCGCCGGACCCTCATCTTCATCACCATCGGCAACCTTGACTTCATCTCCTGATGTGTTATTGTCTTGCGTAGGAACGGACTGTTCGCCAGTGTATTGGTAAGGGGTGGATTGCTGGCCACACATAAGGTTTAAGGAAGTGTTTGGCTCACTGCTACCGGGCTCGTCAAGGGGTGTTAGGTTCAGATCTGGTCCCGTGCCATATACGGGGATGAAATCAACATGCAACTCAATAATCGGTAACCCTCTCGTCTCGAATGTCTCGTGGTAAAAAAGGCGCCATTGATCTTCAGAATTTACAGGAAGAAATAGCGATTCATATCTCTCATTTACAATTTCGTTGTAACGACCATGGATATTCAAAGTGTACTGGGTTTCTAAAATCTGTAGCCTGCTGTATAATTCATTTCGAATTTCAGCAAATGTGGTATGCATACTACAACCGATGTGGAAGTAAGAAGCACCAAAAGTTGGACATTGGTTGACATATATTGTAATTGTAGACATTTTTGGATTTGATTGATAGGTTTTTAAATTGTAAGAGATAATCTGTTGTGGACGATTTCAATTCTGCGAGAATGTATAGTCTTATATAACTTCAAATAACGCGGTTATAAATTCACAAACTTATAGACAGAAATGACTAAAGTTCGATCGAAATGACTAAAGTTTGATCGAAGTGATAGAAGTTGGAATGTTGCCCTCCCAGCGCGTTTTATAAACGGGTAAGAAGCCTTCTAGCGCGTTTTATAAACGCGTTAATTGCGTTTTAACTATTCCGAAAGTTCAGCCTTCTAGCGCGTTTTATAAACGCGTTTTAAGGCTTGTAACGCGTTTATAAAACGCGTTTGAGAGGAGAGAGAGAGGCGCGGTTTATAAACGCGTTGGAACTTTCTTCTTATTAAAAATAAATAAATAATTCTTTCTATTAAATTTTTTGGTGTCTGAATTTTTATATTAAATAATTTCGGCATTTTAGGCGTCCCCGTTTCGACGGTCGCATCTGAGTCTGCTTTTAGCACCAGTGGAAGGATTCTTGATGATTATAGAACTTCTCTAAAAGATGATGTATTAGAAGCACTGATCTGTACTCAAGATTGGTTGAGAGCTTTTGCAATTGGTATGTATACCTCTTTTCAAAATTTAGCATGTGAATATTTATTTAACATTTCAACTATATAAATAATGCTCTTAACTTGCTACGTTTTCAACAGATGAGTGTGCTGATGAAGATGGAGCACTTATGTCATTATCGGAATCTATTTGCATTGACGAAGAAATTGATTTGCACTCTGTTCCGGTTAATATAGTATAATTAGTAATTAATTATATATTTTTTGTGACAATTGACACGAGAAGATATTGTAGGATTTTATTGTATTTAAAGTATTATTTAATGTTGCATTTTATTAATATATTTAATTGATATAATTTATTTATTCATATTGTACAATTTTTTTTCATTGAGTTATTAATATTATTATTCATTTTCTACCGTTACTTTACCCTTACCGTTAATTCTTAATGGGTAAGGATAGGGTACGGATAAAGTCAATTTTTAATAGGTAAGGGTAAGACATGGATAAAGAAAATTTTAATAGATACGACTATGAAACATGTCTCCGTATCGTACTCTACCGAGGCCTATCTCTCATTGTCGATCTCGCTCTTAGAAAGTAGACACAGATCGAGAGATTTAAATCGAAGAGAGAAATTAAGGTGGAGAAGCGATGAGTTCGAGCACTATAACGAGCTTCTTCAGACAAGAGAAGAAGAGGACGAACGATGGAGGAGGCGTCACCATTGCCAAGCTCTGCTCCAAGATCGGACTTGATCTTGCTCCTTTTCTCGTCTCCTCCACTGATCAACTTCGTAATCTCACCTTCTATTTCCTAATAGTTTTCTCTAATTATTCTCCCGATTGGATTAGATGATGCATGTCTTCTGATTGATCTGACATTAATAGATTGAATTTACTCACACTTCGATTATTGATTAGATTGCATTGCACAATTCTAGTACAGTAAATTAATAATGGAATCTTGCTTTGAAATTCGAGCATACTCAGTGAAGACGTGATATTTTTATTGCCAGCCTTAGATTTTATTTTGAAATGTATTGAACTCACATATTCTATAGCTATTGATTGATCTAGCATTAATAGATTGAATCTACCCGTAATTTGATTCATTATGCACTTTGTGTGTTCTTTTTCCCCCCCAATTTGCACCTCATATTGTATTCTTATTTCAAATTAAATTTCAAAATGATTTCCAATAATGTAGCGGCCTTTTGGGTACAAGGGTTGGAAAGAATAAGATAGGGGAGGGGCACTGGTACCATTGGTTGAGGTGGTACCAGTGCCGATTTATTTTTGTTCTGAATATTTTTTTTTCTTATCCGTATGTACTTCTGTGTTACACAAGTAATAGGAAGTGGTGGAAAACCCACTAGTTTCAAAAAAAAAATTCCAAAATGATTCTGAGACTATTCATCTGATTCATAATTTGTCTGCACTTGCAATAATTAATTATTTGTGTTAAATCCCCTTTGTCAGTAGATGTTTATTAGTAGTTCGATAATCTGATGAATGTCTCCTCAGTAGATTTTTATGAGTTATGACTCCAAAAAGGATGAATAGAACTTTCAAAATCAGTAGTCAGTACACAACATTTTTCACCTCCAGTTAATCTCACACTAACCAATTTTTCAAATAATATTATGTTTGCAGTTTCTGAGAATATTTGCAATAAATGCAGGTTCGACAAAGGAGTTGAGCAAGGAGGCAGAGGAGAGGTTGAGAGAGTTTGACATAGACATGAGGTATGGTCCATCAATGGGGCTCACCAGGATTGAGAGGTGGGACCGTGCTTCGGCCTTGGGCCTGTGTCCCCCTGCTGATGTGGAGTGTCTTCTGCTTGCCACATCAACCATCTCTCATTGCCTCTGGCAAGGCCGAGTCTAATTGCATTCAGATTGTGTGTCAGCTTATAATAGGTGGCATATGATAATGTGCGAGTGACCAGCAATAGATTGGTAGAGGGTAGGATTAAGAAAGGTAGCTAAGGATTCTAACAGAAAATGTAATATTTCTCTAGTGCAGATTTTATGCAGACATGAGTGTTAGAAAAAGTAGGCAATTGATTGAGTTGTGTTTGTTTTCTGTTTATGTACATAACCTTCCCAACCTGCTGTTTTCTTTCATTATTTGATCTCAAAGTTGCTGCTGCTCCATCTGAATTGCTTATGAAGCTAGCTTCCACGACTTGTTTTGAAATGCTATATGGTTGTGAAGCAATCTGCAATGTCAATTTTAGGAAGAGAGATCGTCTAAATTCTATACCATATTGAAAGAAGATGATCAGTACAGTGCGCTCCAGCACCCATTGTATGTAAAAAAAAAAAAATCTTATTGAGAGAATGTTGCACAGTAAATTAGCAACAGCTCAATTACTAAAGACCATTCTGTGATTCAATGAATTAAGACAAACACTCGGTTTATACTTTTATAGTTACTTGATTCTTTCTTTAGTGCTGTGACGACATCAATTTTTTTGGCCATCTCCAAGTAGTAGGAAATTATTGACCTTTATCTGTTTAATAAAGTGAGAACTAGTTCCTGCAAAATTCTGTATTCAATTAAAAGCTCCTGAAAATACCAGAATAAAAGACCAAAAAGAGAACTAACAGCTCAGGATTGACTGCCAGCACAACTTAAGAGATACATTCAGGACCCATAAGTGATATATCATCAATTCATCGAATCATCGTTGATTATTTTCTTGAAATATACATCCGAACAGTCCACACATTAAGGAAAATTTCATTACAACACATGATGAAACACTCCAGTACATGAATGCACAACTAATATACATCGACATGAAGAAACACACCATTATATGATTGCAATAAATACAAACATGTACTACATATGAAAGAAAGGAGAGCGCAGACGCTCCAGATTCATCACCTCCGAACGGTCTACAAATAGGTTCACCTACCAAGAGGTAAAACAATTTAATTAGAACAAATCTGGATCCAGTAGATCGTGACATTAGCATATATTCCTTATAAGGGCCATCCCCACAGGCTCACACAGCACTTGACATTTTTCAAGGTACTTAGTGAAAGCATAAGAATAAACAGTAAACATAGTATTTCACAGCTTGTTGACAAATATGTATATAGTCTTAAAATTTTCTTTTGCAAGCACAAATTTAGTTCTAAATTTCTAATTAAGGAACCAAATATTATTAGGGCAAATCATGTCCCTTTTAATTTGACAAAGTTAGGGAGATTTTCTTTTCTTGAAGGACTTGATATTCATTCTAATGGTTTTGCATCATTTGCAAAAAGATACAAGGCCTTCTTGCAAGGACCTTTTTTTCAAATACTTTATATATTGCAGTGAGTTTGCAAAAATTTCTATATATCTGGAGTCAATTTTTGTTCTTCCTGGTGTATGACCATCACTGGGGCCCTTAATTAGCACTATTTATTTGCATGTTAGCAAAGAATTCATGACAGATACGTACTCATCAATACCAAGAAAAAGAAACATACCCTAGGTCCATATCTTTTCACGAACCACTCCGAGGTTCTTACATCAGATGCCTCAAACATGGTTTTATCGAGACCCAGACGGCTTATGATCTTAGCAATGATGTCAGCCCGAAGAGAGTCAGGATACATGCATACATCATCAGCATCTATCATAATCATGTCTGCACCAGCATCCAAATATCTCTCTGCCTTTCTTATTAACAAATCCACATCTTCAACTTTTTCTACACAAAATTTTAAAGAACAATGATAAAATGCCATACATCACAATAAGTAGCTCTAAATAACAAAATGGTATTAATCCTTTCATGACTGTTTACATTAAGTTCATATTAGCAAAATTAAAACCTACATCATTAAAAAAGTCTTAACAATCAAACAACCAATAATTAGTTAAAATGTATATATTATTGCAGTATTTTATCAGCACTACCATGCCTGTAGTTCCAAAGTACAGGGAAATTGTTCAAAAACAATTTTGCAAATCCATTACACAATAGATATTGAATTGTTGAATGTTTGATAGTGCAGTGTCATTTTCATCATATTAAGAAAATCCAGGAGCTTTTCTCATAAGATTATGTAAGAGGAAAATTTAGGACTAATTACCCAAGCTTCGTTGAACTGGTGCAATGTAAGCTCCAAATGCTCTGTCACCTCGTGCTGGAATATCAGTACTGTCAAAATTCACTGCAAATACAGGCCTAGCCTTCAGTCCAAAGCTCTTTATTAGTCGCACAAATCTCAAAAGCACTTCCTCTGGCAGTTTCAGTGACATTGTATTCAGTTCAATTGTATCGAATCCTACATTCCTGCATTCCTGAAACAACTCCCCATGTTACTGTACTCGTTATGTTGATTTAATTTTCCATCCCTGGTGGATCTTTGTTTGAATTTGGTCGAGTATTACAACACAATAGTTCAAGGTAGCATATTCGATTTTTTTTTCTGTAATTGTAGAGTTTACCATACACAGCCAATTTTATAGGGGCAAGGACAACAATGATGGGAACTGTCGACTTCATTTGCACAAAGCTTCCCATCCCATGATCTTTTAAATGAAGTAATTTTCATTAATTCAAATTTTGTGCATCCAAGCAATTAGTGGGCACTATTGATTTATAGGCAATTTGATTGTCTTATCTTATTCTCAAAATCCAGAGTGCTCAAGTCAATTGTGGGGATTATTTTTTTTTTCTGACACACCTCTAAATAAGTTTTGAAAGAGGCAGGGCCAGCTCGAAGCAAATGCTCTCCCCAATCACCGGAGCTGACATACATGTTGTGCCTATGTGCCAGGTCAGTAATTTCCTTAACAACTGAGCTTGGTGTCAGCCTTTGGGTCCCACCTGAGAACTTCAATCCATCCACAAACTCCCCGATAGAATCCATTATGTCCTGTAATTACACAATTAAACCAGTTCAACTTTACAGCTTCTGTTTTTTTATCCTGTAATTAAAGCTTACACTTTACGAATTAAGTTTACATCCTAGAATGATACATTTAATCAATTAAAGGTTACAGCATATGTTTGATGTTTCACTACATTTGCAAAAAAAAAAAAAAAAAAAAAAACCAATTTTGCACACTTCACAAACAATACCACATATTTTCGGATCAGTCACTAATAAGTAATAACGCAACTAATAATACTCTAATCGGTAATTATGAACTACAAACCCAGCCGAAAATCCTCTAAAATATTGGGTTTTGGTTGCACACATCAGAAATTCTTCATGTCCTTTTGCAAATAGTACACAATGTAAGTAATAAATTGTAAAAAGAAGACTGAATTACATATGGTTTTTCTCAAATATGAAAATTTTATAATAGGAAAGATGATTGAAAACAAGAGTTATTCAGCTGGGAGGTACGAAGCAAGCATACACTGATCAAATAGCAATCTCAAAGATAAATAAAGAGTACGCATGAGAAGTAATAAATAGGAAAAAAAAAAGAACCTGGAGAGAGCCATGGCGAAGGAAGAGGTAATCAGGGCTGCGCATCTCCGTCAATCCGTAACGGCGTGGCTTCTCCGGCCTATCCTCATCGTCCGTGAATCGCTTCCATCTGTAGTAATGGAACGATTCCATCTCTCTCTCTCTGGATCGGTTGGTCGTCTCGTCTCAATCTGTGCTTTAGAGCGAAGCGAGAGGGTTTTACCGTTTAAGAGATGAGATAAGCGCGAAACTGGACCCATGGACATGGAGAGATTGCTCCAGCGCGTTCTCGAAGTGTCTCTCTTCTTCCACCGACACGTGTCGCGCAGAGACATCTTTTGGATGCTCTGTGGAGTTTTTAGTGTGGAAGGCGTGAACAGAGTCATTTTTATGTGTTTTGAGTCATTACACGCTTTGAAACGCGAAATATTATTCAAAACTGCCGCGATGAACTTCTTTAGCTATGGTTTATTTATTAATTAATTAGGCCTACTGGCGGTTCATGGAAAAATAAATAAGAAACATACGCGTACGGGCTTTTAAATTTTAAAATAATAATAATAATAAATAAGAAAAATATTTACACATGAGATGATAATCCGAATCTACAAAATTTACCTTAAGATCACTAAATTATATTATATGATTTTTTTTCTTTGTACTGGAAAATTGTAAGTGTGGTTGTCTCCATTCTCCACCAATGTAGTTTGCTTGCGTTATTGGTGGGGTTCGAACTACTCAAAAGTTAACTCAAAATGGTCCAACTCGTTATGGCCTAAGCCCAATCCCACTGATCCTGCCTGATTGTCCTTTATTTATAAAATCATGTTTTCATAATTCACTTGTATTCCTTTATACTTTACATTTATCTTTCTGAGAAAAAAGTAAATAAAACAATCGGCGCAGCGGCATCTTAATTAATTCTAAATACCGTGATTCGATTTTTTTTTAAGAAAAATAATCTCAGAAATAATGAAATTCAATTCCAATCTAAACTTATAGGGGCCGTTTGGATGAACCCGGAATTTGCAAGAATAGCAAATTCCGGAATTTAATTTATTATAAACAATCCAAACTCTTCACAAAGTTACACATTTTCCAATAAATTTATACCTAGAATTGGCTATTCCCCCAATTCCCAACCCATCCAAACGCCCCCATAGATTTTATTGACGAGATTTTAGAAAGAGAAACCTTAACGTCAAATTCAATAATTAATAATTATAAGAGGATTGTTAGAATGCTACTCGTAGCATGGATGGGTCTCGTACTACGCGTTTATTTTCAAAATTTATGTTTCAAATTTTGAATCCGAACAACTCAATCTCATCATATCGTAAGGAAAAATGCTAGTCCAATATATTGGAACGGATGGACTCCGTCCTATACGATCGTTTTTACGTTTTTAAATTTCAAATAACCGATTCAAACCGTTCAATATGTTCTCCATATTGAAAACTTATAAGAAATCAATTTTTACATTTTTTTTGAAAATTTGTACTATTTTTTTGGTATTTTAGAAAATCGTTGTTATTGGACGATCCATAATGTTATATCATGAATTTTTTTACAGCCCCATTGATCAATTAATTAATTAATTAATGATAATCAATTCATAACTAAAATCATTTATAGATAATTAGACCGCCGGGCGCTATTACAATCTTCATACTATATATCATATGACAAATTTTGTTGTAAACCACCACCACCACCACCAACAACAACAACAAGTTATAGAGGTAAAAGGAAGAAAGTGGAAATTAAGCTAAAAGCTAGAATAATTAATGACATTCAGGATTCTTGTATATTGTGTTACAATGAGGCTGGGTGTAGGGTTGGAATGGCTGGCCATTTCCTACCGGCCTGTCGGGAATCAGCACTACTTTGGGATTTAAATTTTTGCTTTTATCACCAAGGATTCGTTTGTGGAGCTCAAAGTTGAACGGAAACGCGAGCTCCACCTCTTCCTCGAGTACCGTATGAATTGATGCGCTGCTGCTAATGCTACTGCCGTCTGTTTCGTTGTCGAGTTGTTGGTTTGTTGTAGTTGTAAATGTAGGTTTTGGGATTCTGGTTGCACTGGTCGGAGCATTCGAGCCTCTGTTATGCACCGAATGTGATGCAGCAATGGGCACAACTAGTACTAGTGCTAGCAGTGCTAGTATTGGGGGTGAAACCGCTGATGCCATGTTCTTCTCTTTTTGCTTTTTCTTTTTTTTTTCTTTTTCCTTTTTGGGTTAACAGCAACATCTCGCATGCGGACTTGTTTATATAGGCATAGGCGCATAGCAATGGGTAAGAGTCCTGTATTGTTTGGACTTTGGACCTACCAAGTTTGGTGGTGCTTCTCAAATTGCATAAAGAAATTTAATTAATTCTATTAGTCTGATATTTAATTATTAGGCTTTCAACTTGTCCAATTATATATGAATATATTTTTTTAAGAGGAATGTTCCAATCCAAACATTTTGATTGCCGCAAATGCTAACATCTTGCTATTTATTTATTTTTAAAAATTTTAAAATTTAAACGTTAAATTCATACCGTTGATCTTATTTAGTTTAACGAGCGATATATTTTCATATAAGTATTGTAGATTTTGGAGTTTATTTGATACTCGATCAAGAGATAGAAAAACAAAAAAATCTTGCTAACTATGATAGATTCATTTTAATACGTTCATATTTTAGCTTTTGATCGAATATCTCTAAAATTTACAAAACTTATATGAAAATACATCTTCTCTTTAACTACATACAATCAATGTTTGAATTTAAAATTTGAAAAAAAAAGACCAATTAACAAAATATTGGCATTGCAACTTTCCTCATCTTTAAATTGTCATCTACAATTACTCATTGTTAAGATGACCAGAGGAAACACTACCTTTATACAACTTTTTATTAGGAACCTTTAAGTAGTGCCAATGGTTGCTAAACTATGCCACAGAAGATCAGACGGATGTAAGTGGATCATTGGTTACTGCACAAACCACTATAGTCACCAGCGTTCACATTCTGAAGCAAATTAATTTGATTTTAGTGCTAATATTCATCATGATTAGGTTATCATGACGATTGACGATTGATAATGTACAGTACGTATTCTTTTACTTTAGGATTTTGACCATTTACAAGTCCAGATAAGCACTTGAGTTTAATTTTTGAAGAAAATATAGTCCAAATAAGTCTGAATTAAAATCTGGAAAATATTAGTCTAAGTTTCATTAGTGTTTAATTAGCTTACTCGACTGCGAGTCTGTGATATTGGGCCAGACTTGCTTAAATCATGAATCCCCCCCCCCCCCCCCCGAAGACTAAATATAATTAATTTCAATCAGAACTAAATATATTCAATGTTTTTAATTTAAGAAAAATCAATATAAATCATCCCCCATCCAAAATGTTGCTCATTACCTTTGGGGGCGTTTGGATGAGGTTGGAATAGGTAGAAATTGCAAATTCTCGGAATTTCTTATGCCAAATTTATTATAAACAAGCCAAATTCTTCACAAAGTTACACACTTCCCAATAAATTTATGCCTAGAATTGGCTATTCCCCCAATTCCCAACCCATCCAAACGTCCCCTTTTAGTTTTAAACACCGGACTAAACAAGAGATGTGATTGAACTATAACCGTGCTTGATATATTTGTGTATCAAATCCAACGTCACAATAATTCATACAACTTTAAGATAATTTATCAAATAATTTTTTTAATATTTTAATAAAGTATTCATATTTTTAAATTATATTTCATATCTTTTTTATTTTTAAAATATTTGTGGATTCTTGAGTGTGAAGCTCTTTTTTTTAAAATATAAATAATTCATGTTTGTATCTATTATATAGGTCGTTACACTAAAGTCTGTATTTTGCCTTAATTATATAGTTCTAGTTCGGCCCTCACATTACTTGAATTAATTTGTTTTTCCTTTCTTTGGATGCGCACGACGGCACGACCGCAAGAGGCACAACTTAAAAAATGGGACTTCCTTTCTCACAACTTCAAAAAAAAAAAAAAAACTCATGATGCAGATTGAATTCTCTTTTTTTTTTTTAGGATCAGGTGCCAATTATCACATTGACAAAATTATATTAAAAATATATATATGTATAAGAGAAAAAAAGAAAAAAAAAAACAAACTGTAAAAAACCAAAAGAAAGGGGAAAAAACTATAAGATCCTAAGGACCTAAGCGAGTAACTGAATTTGAGAAGATTTTCTTCATGCAGATTGAATTCTCATCTTTTGCACTATTTTTGATGCCTTTAAAATGTAGCTAATCCCATCAAATGAGAAGAACTAGTGGCATAGCCACAAATTGGACAATATGTGATGTGAAAGCCATAATTCCGGGCAGCTTGACAGTTAATTTCTTTAATTTCTAAATTATACACTTTTACTGCATTGCCCAGCGCGATTTTCGTTAGTAAGTTTACATAAGACGACACAAGTCGAGTATTCAATTTCCATTACTAAGTAATTAAATCTCTCTATATTATTTCGTTTGTTTTTTATCCTCCTTTGTTGAATATACCGCAGGAATTTGCTAGTGTTCCAACTTCCAAAACAAAATAAACAACTAGTTGAATGGAAACAAGGAAATTCTCAAAGGACGTAATTAGAGTTAAGTTGATATCATTTTCTTTGCGCTTCTGAAGTTGAGATCTCTCAGGAAAGCCCTCAATTCTCCATCCAACAGCCCACCTTCAGCCAGCACCTCGGCGGCCCTCTCTCTGACAACCGTCATCCTCTCTCTCACTGTCCCCAGCTCCCGCTGCCTCCTGACTCCATTACTGTTGAATATCTAATTGGAAAAGTCAAAATTTTAATCAACGGTGATATATCCGATTAAAGTATATACATGAAGAATTTCATTTATTTGTTTGATGTCCTATTTTATCAAATACATGTGTCGTTATTTTTCTGCTTCATCATATTAACATGCATTGATTCTAGTCTTGTCATTTCTTATTTATGACCATAAACTTGAGAACAAAACGTGTGAACGTTGGCCATTCATTTTGATTTATTTCTGGTCCGTTACAAATCTTAAAGACATTCATTTCAAATGAACGTGGTTCTTATTCCATTAAATAATTTTAATGACCATTTTCCTTACGGCTGTACAAGAGGTCATTGATATTCTATATAAGCAGTTTATTCGGAAGATATTGAAAATACCGAATATACCATTTGATCAAGAGAGAAATTGAGACAGAAAAATAAACTTGATCAAATTTCTATTCTCCATATTGATATTCCTCATAATAATTTCAATTTGATTTTGAACAATATTCCGATTGATTCTGCTGGATATTGTCGAGATCTCTCATCAGTCACTTCTCCGGTCGTGCCCTAAGGAGTGACACTTACCCGTCTTATCTTGGTTGCGGTTCCTCTTGCACGTTGAGACGGAATACGCTTAAGGACAGCGCCTAGCGCGATTCGGGTAAAAATATTTTGATTACTCATTTTATTTATTTTTATGCTATCCGAATTTATTTATTTGATTTTGCACCAACAATTACATACCTCACTTTCACTCTTATCTCCTCGGCACTCACCAGCTCCTTGTTGTACCCCTGCTTGAAAGATTTTTTCAATGGTGTGGTGTAGAACAGGGAGGAGAAGGCATACTGCTAGAGCAGAGGCGCCTGTCGTCATTTAAAGATAAGCTGGAATTTCAAGCTCTCGAGCTACCCTGATTGCATCAGTTTGAAAAAAACCAAGGATAATTGTGCAAAGTTTTGAGACAGCAGAAAGCTAGACCAAGATAATTGCGCAAAGTACCCGAGTACTGGTTATTGGTTAATTGTCATGAGTTTGATCATTGTTAATGAGAGAGAATTAATTGAGAAACTAAGCATTTTGAATATCGGAGAAATTAGTGTACACAAGGGGCAGGTGGATTTATTTAAAGGAGGCAGCTGTGGCAAAAACCACTCATTAAAATAAAAATAATTATGTCATCCTGTCATCCATGATTTAATATGCCTGTACCCGCTCGACATAATTATATAAAAAAAAAACTCGATTTGAAATCCGATCTTAACTTAATAAAGTTAAATGAATTTATTTAATCTCATTATATTGCAAATATAAAATATCGTGAAATGATAACTACAAATTGCAATTTTGCCATTGCTTAAACAAAGTGAACATATAAAACAAACAATATGAACACTAAAAGAATCAAAATGAACACATACAAACGAATAAGTTCAATAAAAATAAGTTGAATATGCATATAAAAATCTAAATAACAATAACAAAAATCTTAATTGATAATTGAATAAAGTTAATACATATATAAAAAAAATTGGAAAATTAACAAATACAAATACAATGGCACGGGATAGCGCATGAAGAGATGATAGATAATAATCAGCTATTATAATTGTCATCGCTAAATAAACCATCGCTGTCATCACTGCTATATGTTACAAATGTTCAGTTTAATAATAAGAAGCGTGTCAGTTAAATGGGTCAGAGTCGCACCAGAGTCAGAGTCGCGCATGGGTCAAGAGGTGTGCTAGGAGGCAGGGGTTGAGTAAAAAAAGATTTAATTTGAACCGGATCGGTTCATGATCCCTTCTAATTTTTTTATGTGTTTTTTGTCCGGTTTGTGACCCCTTTGCTTGGTTTTTTTCTTATAGCAGTTATATTTCGTGTTGCAACTAAATGAACATTTATATTTAAATAACTGAATATTTGTACATATTAAACTGAACATTCGTACTTACTAAACTAAACATTTATACTTAATAAAATAAACATGTTTGCTCATAACATTTATAATTTTTTGTTGTAACTAACTGAACATTTATATTTAAATAACATAACATTTGTACTTATTAAACTGAACATTTAGATACGACGAAAAAGTACGTTGGGTGATGGACCTTCGCTGAGACGTTGTGTGATGGACCTTCGTTGGGTGATGACGCGGATGGTAATTAGTGCGATGACACTAATTAATTTCCGATAATAATTTCTATTTATAAAGCCTACAATGGGCTTTGTCCAGGCTATATTATGGATTTGTTGGGCCTTATAGACTAGGTTTTATTCAACTACCAAGTGTGAAGGCCCAAATACAAACGGAAAACCGACGAGGTAAGCCATTTGAAATGGCCCAATTCCAATCAAATTTACTGGAGCAATATGTTTTTCAAAATTTAATATTCTAATTCCTACAAAAATAATCTTTTCTGATTCTTGTAAATTAACTATATACACTCAATTATTTTTAACTAATTCTTCTAAGAACCTTCTTAAGCACATTTCCTTAATCTTCTCTTAGTAGATAATAATCATTTTGAAGGAAAAGATAAAACCCTGTTAAGCATCTGATGCAGAAAAAATTCCTTGCTTATTTTCTCCACTTGTTTGTATAATTGTATCATATCTTTCTACTGGTGCAGAGGGATTCCCATTAGGCATCTGGTTCTACCACCACGTTCCCATATTTCATGGCAAAAAAAAACTATATATATTGTTTTTTTCTTTGAAATAAGAGGACTTTCTGCCGGCAATAAATGAACGCACGATGCGGATTAAATTCTCATCTTTTCCTCTATTTCGAGGCACCAGTCAAAGGCATCTAATATACATTATACAATATCAAATTCGCATTTAATAGAAGTGTTTTTTTATGCCTAATTGATTAAACGAGTTGACCGTTAATTTCTTTTAAAGTAGCTCTGTATTCTCATTTCTGATTTTTATTATTTATTTATTTATTATTATTATTATTTGCCCTGCTAAACGTACTGCAGTTATTGCTACTGTTCCAAACAATATTCCAGCTAAATGAATACAAACAAACAAATCAACAAAGGGAGCTATTTTGTTTTATTTTATTTTAGTCTTGGAGGACATACCCATAGGCTAACAACGGGAGTATTTTGTTTATTTATTTTTCTAAGGACGCGACCGCAGGATAACAAAGGGTTTAGAGTCTTAGAATTTTCTATAATTTGTTATTGAGAAGTATACTTGAATTTTTTTTAAAAAAAATTTCCCCTACTTTTTTGTTCTCTTTGTTCTTGTAAACTATTTTTTTGGATTAGTGAAGTTTTACTTGACAAATACTACTACTCAAAAATAAAAATAACTAGCAACGGCTTGTTCAGAATACAATAAAAAGAAAAATAAAGATCTTTGAACTAAAACCGCCTAAGAAAAATGCTTAACTAAGTAAATTAAGAACTAAACCTTGCATGGCTGATGCAATATATGTAATTAAATCAGTAAATTCGGTGCTTGCAGTAGCTATCGTTTTCTTGCATCCCGGATATCTTTCACAAAAGACCTCAGTTCCTCATCCAACGATCCGCCTTGAACCAACGCCTTGACAGCCTTCTCCCTGAAAGCCCCCATGCGCTCTCTCACTGTCCTGCCACCTTCTGACTCCATTAGATACCTCACTTTTGCCTCGACCTCCTCGGCATGCACCAGCTCCTTGTCATACCCCTCCATCGCCATTCCTACCTTCAACTCCTCAACCAACAATACCTTGTTTATCGCTTGCTCGGCATACAATGGCCAGCATATCATTGGCACTCCTGCTAGCATTGCCTCAAGTGCCGAGTTCCAGCCGCAATGGCTCACAAAGCCTCCGATCGACTCATGGTTGAGCACCTCAATTTGTGGGGCCCACGACTTGACAACCATTCCCTGTTCTTTGGTCCGGGTCAGGAATCCATCAGGCAAGAGTGAATTTAAATCAGGTTCGCTGCGTGGCTTGAAGATATTTTTTGCATCATCTCTGCTGCATACAACCCACAAAAATCTATGCCCGCTGCTTTCTAACCCGACAGCGATCTCCTTGATTTGTTCAGGTGAGAAGGCACCAGCGCTGCCAAAACATAGGTAGATGACACTCCTCTTGGGCTGCGAATCTAGCCAAGCAAGGCACTCATGCCTTCCCTGGCTTTCTTTTTGTTTGTCAATACCAGCTATTAATGGACCAATACAATAAACTGGAGGCATCCTTCCGACGTCTGGCACACACCTCCCATCTTTCAATGCTACCACGGCCCTTGGCTCCAGCGCTTCAAAGGTATTGACGATGATCCCATCGGCTTCAGTCATTTGACTGTAGTTCCTAATGCGGCCTTGGTACGTCTCACTCTCTCGGTCATGAACCGACACCGGCATATCAGAGGCCAGTATTGGAGGTACACCTGGGACATGTACCGGTTCGTCTGCCATGTCCTTGAAAGATTTTTCAATGGTGTGGTGTAGAACAGGGAGGTGAAGCCACACTCCCAGAATAGAGGCACCTGACGTCATGAAAAGATATACCGGTATTTCAAGCACTCGAGCTAAGCAGATTGCATCAGTTTGAAAAAAATCAAGGATAATTGCACGAATTTTCACGGCAGCAGAAAGAGAGCTCAAGAATTCAAGGAGTTTTGGGTTGTATTCTCGAATGGTGTCATACTTTAAACAGATGGGATGCTTGTTTTTGACGACAGGGACTGAAACAGCCGGCAATGTGTGAAAAGAGATGGAAGGATCGGGCGAGGAAATGTCTGACCTGGTACTGTTGGTCGAGCCGGATTGATGAGGCATCGCAGTGGTGACAATGGTCACCGAGAAACCATGTTGGACTAATCGTTTTGCAAGCAGCACCATTGGAGCAAGGTGGCCGGCACCCATGCCGGGATATAGCACTATTGTTTCCTTTTCCATTGTTAATGGCCAGATGGTGCGTTCCTGACTCCTGAGTACTAATTATTGGTTAATTTGGTATGGGTTTCATTATTGACTATGGGGGTGATGAGATCGAATGTGGGTAACTGAGCATTTTGAAGATCGAAGGAATTAATGTACAGGGGGCAGGTGTGAATTTTTTTTATTTTTTTACAGGCGTTTGGTATGCCAAAACCATCAGTATAAAAAATTTTAAAAACTTGTGTTGTCCGTGAACCGTGGTTTAGTATACCGGATACGATCGATATAATTATTGGAAAATTACTCTACATTGAAATCCAATTTTAATCTCGATATATTTACAAATATAAAATATCCGAACACAAAATTATCCCGATTTCAAAAAAGTTCGAAATTGAAACTATTTATTCAAAACCGAAAAGAATCGGAATATATACTGAGATATATAAGTTTGATTTTTTTTTTATCTCTCTGAACTGTGGGTGCGTTTGGATAGGTGTGGGAAGAAGGGAAGAAGGGAAGAAGTGGGAAGAAGTATTGGGAATTGTGTAAATTTGTGAAGAGTTTGGATTGTTTATAATTTTTTTTCTTCCCATCTTCCTTCTTCTTCTTCTCTCATCCAAACGTACAAGTTATTGTGTGTTAAACATTTATTGCAGTACAAATTAAGAAATAGTTCAATATTCCAAAATTTTATTTTCTTTGTGTGTGTTCAATATTCCAAAATAATTGAAAATACTATTTAATTACAATTTTCACAGGTAATTGGGAATTTATTTAATTTAATATTATATCTTTTGATTGTCAAAGAACAAAATGTTTGCTCATTGAATCTCCTCCGTATAAATACTTTCATCATTGGTTTCTTCAAGATTCAGGCAACCAACTAGCCAAACACACACACACATATACATGCGAGCAGTTGAAATTCTTTTGAAAATAAATAAATAAATAAAGAATTTACGAAAATAAACTCTCCAACCGGTTGAAAACCATACCCAGACTAGACTGAAATTGTTAGAAATTATTCAAAACCGGCAAGACTCGAAGACTTTCTGGAAGGAGACGTACGACCTAACTACTTAGATTAGATAGATAAATTTGTACTTTATAGAGAAGCTAAATGGGGCCGGTTTGTGTTGCACGAAATTCACAAAACACCAATGTTCGGTCAGTGGTTACGTAACAAAGAGGAATTCATTAATGTACTTAACAACAAAATGTTGATTGGGTTTCTAGAAGCACTCAAGGATTTGATAATAGCATGGCAGTATATATATAGAAACCCTTAACACATCGCACTGTAACATTACTGACTCCTTAGAACGGTAGACCTAATTCCAAAGCTGTCCGAGTCAAATTATGACTATATATATAAATTAGATTGTAGTAGATCATGAATTATATGATCAAAAAATAAAAATAAATAAATAAAAATAACAGAAAAAAAATTGAGGGACGTCTGATTTGAGAGCATGAAAATATTATGCATAAATTATTTATTGAGTATTTTTGTATATTTGCTATAGGTATCACTTCTAGATCGTTTGAATTCATTTAAGGCTCCGTTTGGATAGTATGACAATAAGAAGAATAAGGTAAGAAGTATTGGGAAGTGTGTGTAATTTTGTGAAGAGTTTGAATTGTTTATAATAAATTTGAGAGTAGGAAGAAGCTATTCCTTTATTTCTAGGCTCATCCAAACACAGTCTTAAATGGTAAAATAACTAATTTACAAAATAAGTTTTGAGAAGGTGGCAACACAATTAGCCATAGAATAACCAGCCCTATTTTTTAATAAAAGATGTCGAGAGTCTCTCGTCCGATTTGTCCTCTCTTCTTCTTTGTTTTCTCGAGCTTCTCTCGAAGCTTTTTTCTTATTTTTGAAATCCTGGCCTTATGAAATATTATTTGGGAGTAAAAAATATTATTTCTAAACGATCAAGAATAAATTTTTGGGGTCTAAAATATTATTTTTAAGTGATCCAACGTCCGGATTAAAAAGTGATTCCAATCACTTCTTAATCCATATTAAGAAGATGATCCTATTAGAAATAAAAATTTAATCTAGACGTTAGACCGGAGCACTTAAAATTAATACTTTAGATCTCAAAATGCTTATTGTTGATCATTTAAAAATAATATTTTTTTACTCGGAATAACTAATTCTAATATTATCCTTAGATTATCCAAAACGCACCCGTCCATGCCTGCTTAACATTTCGTTATTTGTGCCAATTACATCATAGATTTTTCTTTTTTTAATTTTGTTTTAACGTGACGTTAATTAGCCTCAGCACATTGATTTGAGGTCTGGAGATATCAATTACAGGAAATACATAGATGCATCTATCTCTTCAGGCCTCTTCACCAACAAAAGCACAAATAAAATAGGGTCTTGCTAAATTTTCACTTGTTTCTGCCATCGCTATGGCGGGTAACCAATCACTGTAAAACTTAATTACCGTCCGAAGGCAAGTGCAAATGTTTTCTAACACGACTCCAATGTCTCAGTACATAAATATTACATACTATATATATAAAGCAGAGTACACAATTACACATACAAGATGCAACATATAGATATAGCAAGAAGTACATAAGGAAAGTAGGAAAGGTAAACAAGTCACAGATACATGCATGCTTGAATCTATATATGTGCAACAGGGGTGAAAAAAAAAGTTTACTGGAAATCCACCGTGCCTTTGGAGAGAACGTTTTCGCCGCTGGTAGGATGAACTCCAGGCACATCGCCTGTAACAGTGCTCCCGGCCTGCCAAACATGGTTGTACTTGGCCTTCGCATCAGGGAGACCCAACGTAGCATAGATGATCATTTCTTTCTTAACATACTCTGCTGAGAGAAGCGACACAGGAAATGTTAGATCTCCGGGGGCCATCGAGGGGGAGTAGCTATCTAGCTGTGTAGGATATGCCACAAGACTTCCATTGGAGTGGAAAAATGCGACTAATACCTGTTCAGAAAGTGAGTCATATGTCATTCATGATTTTGGATTGGATAGTGTCCGCTTTGTTATAATGTAATGTGCCAAATTTGTGCAAGTGCTTTTGACATCACTTTTACATTTCTATTTTCAGAACTTTTTTAAATCAGTTTCTAAAATAGTTCACTTCTAATTTTCTGGAATGTGTTAAAGTAGAGGCAATGATACCGAGAGCTAATATGGAAGTAATTAAATTTAACTGGTCAATGAGGTTAAAATGCTGTGATCAATGGAAATGAAAAAAAGAGAGGAGAAAAAAATAAATAATGGGGGAGGTTTTCTGTATGTTGGTCAAAAAAGAAAATTAAATTTCGATTTAATTTACAGCACTACGGTAAATGCATAAATTAACTGTAGTGAACCAAAATTATATTCCAGAAAACATTTTGTTAAATTTTTACTAACTTAATAAAAATATACCAATTAATGTATATATGGTCATTCTTGATCCTACCTGTGAACCGACCATGGATGATCCTTTAGGGTTCAAACCCCAAGCAACCCACCCAGAGCTGCTCTGTGGTGCCCGAAAAGCAATGTCAATGGAATTTCCTGAGCTAGACTGGTTGTAATGAAGTGCTGCTCCTAAATGCGGGAGATCGGTACACGAGCTATAAACCCTGTTGTCAGAGAAGGTATGGCTAGAGCAAGAGTCTGCATTACATATGTACAAAAAGGAGATTGTAAGGATAGAAAGAGGTAGAACAAATTTGAGTTGAGATGCCATTTTACAAGCTAAGATAGTTCAGTTTAGGCTGTGGATACACAAGCAAATGCAGGGTGTAATAAAGAGTTAGGGTTTGGTGGGGGGTTGGGGCTGTGTTGAACATGTGGTTTAGTTGTAAATGGTATGACATAGTTTTGGTGCCATTCTCTAAGTTAGGTGTGTCATTGATTGGAAACGGGGTGTTAAAATCAATACATGTGTGATAGAACATATATTATATATGCACATTTGGTAGGAAAAAAAGAAAAGAAAATACTCAGGTTAGAATTGTTTGGTACTCATTTTTCTTTTGTAATTTAGAATACAGTCTCCACTTTGATTTTCAAATGCTATAAGTGTTGTTGAACTAATAAGTTGAAAAGTTATTACTGTTAAAATAAGGATTTTGCGTTGGTAAATAGCATTCGGTAGAGCAACATATACTGGTAAGTCGCGTTGAAAATGATGTTAGTCATTTATTTGGAACCAACAAATTGAAATTTGAAATAAATTATTATCTTTTCCATCTCCTTCTTTGAATGCTTTATCCTTCTTCTTTCTTGTAAAACTTAATTAAATAAAAATAATTGTTAGTCAAAGCACTTCAGTTTCCAATCTTCTGGGAAAAAAAAGTTTATTTGGAATTAATTAGTTGAACTCCCCCAAATTCTTTAGGTTGGGCCAATTTTATTTTAGCGTTCTCTATTCCACTCTGCGCCCAAGTTCCAGCAACCTTTTAAACTCCTGAAAAGATTTGGCCCATATATTAGCCCATCAAAAGCCCATTGAAAGACGGATCACGGTTCACGGACGGCCGTTCGGTCTTTTATTTCTAAACCCCGCTCCGTTAAAGCGCAATAAATTATAAATGGTAATATCATTCGGAGATTCCTTGTACGAGAAAGAAGTTAAATCCGGCCGTCAAAACCAATATCAATCCAACGATCCAAATCCTCGATCCGTGGACTCCTATCCCGTTGGTTCCGTAAACACACCTTTTCTCCAAACCTATATATTCTCCAATCTCTTCTTCCTCAAATCACTCACCTCCTCAGACCCACAACTCAGTAGCTATTTATCTCCTCTCTCTCTCTCTTTCCTCTCGACGACTTCTCAAATTCAAAGAAAGAAAGGAACCAACAATGGCAGGGAGAGGAAAGGCGATCGGCGCAGCCAAGGCGACCAAGGCCACTTCTCGGAGCAGCAAGGCGGGTCTCCAGTTCCCTGTTGGTCGAATTGCGCGGTTTCTCAAGACAGGCAAGTACGCCGAGCGCGTCGGTGCTGGTGCTCCTGTCTACCTCGCCGCTGTTCTTGAGTATCTTGCTGCTGAGGTACTTTATTTCGCCATGGTTGGCTTTGATTTCGGATCTTTCTTTCCTCTTCTGCTTTAGTTTGCAATACCATGTAATCTTGTGGTGAATATCAATGGTTAGATTAGTGATTTCTTAGTAGATAGATAGAAGTAATTTTGGAACAAAATCTGTAGATAATGTAAAAAATGGTAAGTATTTGATCCCAAATTAACTGTGTGTTGTTTAAGGTGTAGATTATTTGTGGCTGTTTCTTTGTTGCAACTCGTGTGTTAGTACACTGCAAGTTTCAACTAACATGTTTTTCTGTTGTGTAGGTATTGGAGTTGGCTGGGAACGCAGCGAGAGACAACAAGAAGACCAGGATTGTGCCACGTCACATCCAGCTGGCAGTGAGGAACGATGAGGAGCTGTCCAAACTGCTGGGTGCAGTTACCATTGCAAATGGAGGGGTTATGCCAAACATCCACAATCTCCTTCTCCCCAAAAAGACCTCCAAGGCTCCAGCTGCAGATGATGACAATTAGATTAGATTATATTAGATATTAGATTCTCTTTGGTTTAGGATTTAACTGTCAGGATAATGGTAGCTTCTAGGTTCTGGTTTTTGGTTCTTGGGTCTGATTGGGTGTAAGATTTGGTCAGAAAAGGAAAGATGTATCTTTTGGTGTATTGTTGAGGTTTCAATATAATATTGCTATTGAAATGCTTATAAACTTTGTCTTCTTGTTTTGTTTTGTGTTATGAAAAAGAAAGAAAGGATTCCTTCGATTTGATTCTAAATATTTGACCCGCTCTCTAATTTTGAGAAGATTTCAAGTAAATTTGTGTGGTCTTAATCATCAAAAAAAAAAATTGTGTGGCCTTGTTTTTGTATACTTAAAATTTCAATTATGGGCCCATTTCTAAACTCAAACTGAAAACCATTGAAGCCCAATATGAATTATGAAATGGGCATCCCAGCCCATACAAGTGTTGAGTTGAATAGTAAATTTGAATTTATTTTTTTTACCAAGTTCTACAATCCCACCAAAGAATTTCTGTTTTCTACAATCCCACCAAAGAATTTCTGTTATCCACAGTTGGCAACAAACAGCACTTGAAGTTAAGAGGAAAAAACAAATATTGGTGGATGAGTCGCAGGTACAAACCGATTGACGATTGATTGGTTCGAACAGATCGGTCCAGTTTTATGGTACAATGTTGCTTGTCAGCGTCTGTCATGGTGTCCCCCCTTTCTATATTTACGTATAGTCAAGTTAATCAAACAGTCTTTAATTGATGATGATAACGCTTTTGAACCAATTATTCATAGTACAAAGTATATTGAACCTCAAACACTGTACATCAGCAATCCAGATTTGCTGTTGCGCGACAAATGTTGTAGCGCACGTACGAGCCGTCTGATCTTGATTGGACGGTTAATTTTTTACAGTCCAAAGCAGTCTAATTCTAAATATGCCATCACAAAATGACTAATTGGAAATATGCCGTCACAAAACAAAATAAATTTGATATTTGCCAATATTTTATAACAAAAGCATATAAAATTTCATATATGTCATTTAAATTATGTCATTTTTTTTAAATTGTCCAAACTATCCCTTCTTTTTCTCTCCCAAATCACCTCTCCCCATAACCCATCTCTTTCCCGTTCACATTTTTCCCCTAAAATTGATCTGTACCACTTTGCCCCCTCACAAACACCATCACTGCACCTGCCTTCCACTTCCGGTTGCCTCACCTCGCACCGTCGGCGGGACAACCCGCGGCCACCTCCGCCTCACTACACCTTGCACGCCACCTCCGCTTCACCAAATACCCTCCGCCACTCACATGCCTCGGTTGCTTGCTCCGCGCCGTCAAATGTCGTTCGACTTCGGAAGCTTCGCGCCCTCTTTTAGCGATGCCTTTATTTGACTCGAGCAACAACGATAATGCCATCCTTCGCTGCATCATGTGCCACCTCAATCTCATTCAGATTCGACTTTCATAATAAACGGGGGTAATACGGTCCTATGTTGCACAGGTACGGGTACGAGTACCGTACCCGGTACGGTACGGGTACGGCGGTACGACAATTTTAAAAAATCTCCGATACGGGTACGGCGATATATGCATATATAATTATATATATTTTTTTATATAATGAAAATAGCACGATATAAACTTGCATGATTTATCTGTATTATCTGCATTCATGAGCTAGAATTACATGATTACATCTCAAACTCTCTTGTTTCCTTCAATATCGACTACATCTGTACCGCTTTTTCATTAAAGAAATGCAAAATCAATAACATCAAATACAACACCCAGTTTTCCAAGGAAGAAATAATACAACTGCATTAAGCATGACAGTTTGCATTTTGCAACAATAAAAGCAGCCATAAGTTCACTTCTGAAAAGTTAAAACTGAAAATAATAATACAACTACATTAAATGTTCTATAAAACAACAGAAATAATTCAAAATAGGAATCCTTCATTACAACTACATTTTAGAGGTACTAGGTGCAAAGCCCACCAGATCCTGGTACATGGTACCTAAGCAAAATACTGAAAATAGTAAGGAGGTACTAGGTGCAAACCCCACCAGATCCTGGTGCGTGGTACTGGTACCTAAGCAAAACAGCAAACATTATGCATTCAATTTCAACATACCTAATTGAAATTTTAAAAGTTAAAGAAAAAGCTGATACAAGTACCATGAAGGGAGACAACAGTACCATTTTATTAGCCTTCAATAACGCTGCATAAGTGAAACATAAACAAATATATTAGTTATTGCTACCAGAGGATCTGGAGTTCTGGACTCATGTCACATGCAAATTGCAATTTCAATTAATAAGCTTGTTTGAGTCATTGAGTGTCAATTTCAGTAAAAAGAGTAGTACGAGTTTGAGTGTCAATATAATATGGTTTTTTATATTGAGTTTCAATATACCCTTTTTGAGCAGTAGGTTGTGTTCCAAATGGTACAACACGGATTTGAGTGTCAATTTCAAGTTATTTTGAATCCATAATTTCAATCAATACGATTATAAATTATCAATTTGCTCAAAATACCAACTGAGATCATGTATTTCTCAAATAGCGAAAGAAAATAAAGAAGAAATAGAAAGGGATTGTAGAGTACCAGTCTGAGTCGAGTGTAAGTCTTGCTTCGTCGTCAAGAGAAAGAAGGGACTGGTACTCGGCGGGGCTAGGTCGGCGGCGTCGTCGCCGAGAAGAAATGATGGGAGGTTGGCGCCCGGCGGGACTAGGTCGGAGGTTGGCGCCCGACGGGGCTAGGTCGGCGGCGTCGTCGCCGAGAAGAAGTGAGAAGTAGAGAACTTAGAGAAGCAAAAATAGTATTGAGACGGCTAGGTTAATGAATTAATCTCTCTGCAAACGTACCGCAGCGTATATTGACCGAACCGAAAACGTACCGACGACCGTACCGGGCATATAAATATAATAAATTAATCCGGTGCGCCACGTGGCGTACCCGGTACGTACCCGTACCGTACCGGACGCGTACCCGTACCAAAAACGTACCCGGTACCGGTGCTCCATCATATATGGAGTACCGGGGTAACATAGATACGGTCATTTTAACTAGTCGATGGCATATAATCAATTTGTAATGTTTCACGGTGGCATAAAACCAATTACTTGTTGTGCAGTAGCATATTTCGAATTTTAATCTTTTACGATGACATAAATCAAATTTCCCCTATTAGTTATTACTACCATTAATTCATGACGTTTATAAATTAAAAAAAAAGTTTTATATATGGGTGCATAATAAGATATCAATGATCTATCAATCATTTTCAGATAGTAAATGGTCTTTGATAACGTTTCAGCGATCATTAAATTTACGCCACTTGTTCATTTTAAATGTATTCAATTTGCTATAAATTTAACATAAAAGCAAGAAAACAAACAAAATATACCACTTTAGAACTCTTTCTATTCTAATAACACAAATCAAATAATTAATAAGGTTCTGTATTTTTCTTTGAGCCCTATGTCATCATTGGACCATCACTAGCATTTGGAATTTGGATTGTTGTTTTCGCATGAGTCAGACCCATAGTACTGTCTTGTAGTTCGACCCAGCATATAATTAGTATTTTGGTTTGTTCCCTAGTTATATTTGTCAATACCACACCAATTAATTTATTTATGGGAAAGTTTTTGATTAATTTGGAAGATTAGACAGTATTATTGGGACTTTTCTCAATCAACCTTAACAAAATTTTGCTTATTGCACGGCACTCGAATCGTCACACTGTGGAAAAATTAATTGCTGGTAAAAGCATCGGTGATCAAACCTAATCTAATAAGAAAAACAAAAAAAGTTTACAAGTCACTTTGCCGATAAAAGAGGAGATGGACGACCAGTAGGCGACGGAGGAAAGGTGGTGGGGTTTAGGTGTGGCGAGCAGGCGACGACCCTCTTCCAGATGCGTGCACAACTGCACGTCCATTCGAGGGAGGCAGATTTTTTTCCGTAGGATTTCCTAAACTAATTAAACAATTTAATAATATTGATCGAGATGAACTAAAATCAGCCATAAATGATGAATGAATCCGTCACCCGCGGTTATATTTCAAATTTTGAGGTTCAAATGGCTAATTTGAATCATTCAATGTGTTCTACATATTGAAAATCTCATTGGAGACCAAATTTTGTATTTTTCTAATTTTTTACTATTTTTTTGAGATTTATAAAAATCGTTGTTATTGAAGGGTCCAGAATTGCTTAGATGAAGAATTTTGTAAAATATTAAAAAATACTAAATTTTTTTTTAAAAAATGTAAAATTTGGTCTCCAATAAGATTTCAATATAGAGAACACATTGAACTGTTCGGATCGACTGCTAGAATCTCAAAAATTAAAATTTAATCGTAGCTAATTTTAGTCTACCTCATATAATAATAATGGTAGCTTTGGATTTATTTTTTTTTAATTTACCGAAAAATGTTAGAATGACAAATATAGAATTCAATTTAATGGTGACAAATATTTTTTAAAAAATATAGAATTTTGATAATTATATGGTGGCATATTTTTAATTAGTCATATAAGAATGACATATTAGTAAGTGTGATAGTGGCATAAAACAATTTTTCCCTTTTAAAAACTAGCCTCGAGAAATGTTTTATAACTATTTCTCTTGCCTTTTATTTGTTTTACATGTTTATTTAATTTGTATATAAACACTAATGATCTCTCAATAGAAAATTATTCAATTTCATCCGTTAGCTAGTACGGAATATGATGTGTACTTTTTGTATTGCATTGAAAATTGTTATTTATGTAAATTCAAATTTCTGCGGTGGTAAATTTTTACATTGTTTGCAACATTATGCTAATGTTTTGAAAATAGTTCTAGTATGAATGCATTAAATTCCAATACCTGTGAAAAGTCTTTCCTTATTTTTTTTTTGGTTCAAAATATATAGTCAAGAAGAACTTTATGACAATCGAGAAAAAGTTAAAGCGGGTCAAGCATTTTTCTTATTTGATGGCAGAAAACTGTGCAGTGTTTTCTTAAAAAAAAAAAAAACTGGTGCAGTCTGCATTGTTTTAGGGGCGTTTGTTTGTGACTTAAAGGGTGCATAACTTAAGTTATGTATCCTTAAGTCACCAAACACCTCTTACATAAGATGCCTTAAGGGTACATAAGTTATGCAACCTAAATAGGTTGCATAAGTTATGCACCGGTCCCCTTTAATTTTTTTTTCCAACAATACCCCTTAGAAATAATTAATTATATTTAATAATCTATAATAATTAATAATAATAATAAATAATAATATTTAATAAGTAACAATAACTATTAAAAATCATAATTAGTAATAAATATTAATTATTATAATTAATAAATAATAATATATAACAAGTAATAATAATAATTAATAAACAATATTGATTTATTATTAAATAATTAATAATATTTCATAATAATAAATGATTTCTTATTATCATTAATAATTAATTTTTATAATAATTAAAAATTAAAAATTAATTAATATTAATTAATAAATAATAATACTTAATAAGTAACAATAATTATTAAAAAAATCATAATTAATAACAAAGATTAATTATTATAATTGATAATATTTAACAAGTAATATTAATTAATAATAATAATTAATTGAAGATAATTAATCAATAATAATTTTTATTATTAAATAAATAATAATATTTATAATATTTAATTAAAAGTAATTATTAATATTTCATAATAGTAAAAATGATTTATTATCATCATTAATAATTAATTTTTATAGTAATTAATAATTAACAATAATTAGGTCACAACATATAATACATAATACTAATTTAAATTTAAGGGCATTTTAGTCTTTTGACATGAATATATACATGCATTAAGTTAGTCATCCTTACTACACAACCAAATATCTATTACATAACACTACATAAACACTTAGGCATCCTTAAGTTATGCAACTCCTTATTACACAAACAAACGCCCCCTTAATGTTTAACGTTTCATTTTGCGCTTTGCCGTTACTATTGCCTTCCTCCCTTGTTTAATTGTAAAATAAAAGAAACTATAAACCATAAAAACAGAAAGCAATTAATACCTCATCAAATTAAAAAAAAAACGGAAATTACATTCTCTATTGCGCTAGCTTTTTACTTTTTAATAACCAAAATAGTGAATATTGCGGCACGGAAATAGACATATAGTTTGATCCAAATAGTAGATAATTACGTTTTAACTTCTAACTATTAAAGATTTTTTTTAATACATTTTTTTTTTTTTGAAGAAGAGAGTCAGAGACTTCCAAAGAGATATCTCAACCAAATTTCTAACCTGTATTATTATTTTTTTTAATCTTTATTCCTCCCCATCAACCATCTCTTTTATAAGACCGATCGAAATCGAATGGATCGATAGAAAACCTGTTTATCCTATCAACTGCAGAGGGCACTATAAATTCTATTCGTCCATTCAAAAGTTCTACCAATCCCAGAATGATTACCATAATTTTTATTTCTTTAGGGTGCGTTTGGATAGGTGTGGGAAGAAGGGAAGAAGGGAAGAAGTGGGAAGAAGTATTGGGAAGTGTGTAATTTTGTGAAGAGTTTGAATTGTTTATAATTTTTTTTCTTCTTTTTCCTTCTTCTTCTTTCTTCCAACGATCCAAACGCACCCCTAAAGGAGAAAATTGATCAATAAGGTATAGCTCATGGGGTTATTTCTAGACAAATATATTCGGGAGCTTCTTGCAAATTGGCCCTTCTTTTCAAATCAGGATAGCAGTATTAGGTTTTGTGTACACATCAAATCAAATGGTATCCGTATTTTTTGGTCTGGTGTTATGTAAACCACATAAATCCTTCCACCAATACTTCAATTCACATTCTTTGATTCGGTCAATTTTTGTTGATAATACAATACATATTAGATGCACTGGTCACCAGTACACACCTACATGTATTAACAATCTGTTGTCTAAGCAAGTTTTGTGCATTTGTCGCTAAAATCTGTACTGCATTTCAAATTTTCAACAACTACATAAAAGTTAGGCTTGTTGTTCATCGACAAGATACAATAAAACTTTCCAACTTTAACCATATATAAAAAAAATTTACTCAGATTATAAATTACATGTTCTATTTTTATTTAAGATGTATGGTTCTATGTCATTACATCAGAAAATTATTATGGTTAGACTGGTTACTGAAAGATGACCGTGTTTCACAAAAAAAATGATTCGCTGGTATACGTCCACAGCTGTACCTGGGATCCTGAAAGAATTAACTTCTTTTTTTTTTATTTATTTACTTTGGACAGTAAATTATCAATCAACTTGTTAAAGCAGATAAGAACAAAATAAACCCCACAAGAAATGGAATAGAATGTAAGTTATATAATTTGTCGGGGTGTTACTGATGCATTACCGTTATACGTTACGGGGATTTTTTTTTTTTTTTGAAAGATACGTTATGGGAGTTATTACTATTGCAATAATACATTAAACATTAACTTTTACTGCCAAAAAAAAAAATTTAACATGACTTTTTTTTTTTTTACTTCAACGGTTACAATCCTTTTTACTTTGTTTGAATCACAATACAGTACTACTAAGAAATGATGATCAAAACTGATGATTTAGTTTTCTCCAAATATATTTCCAAAAGAATTAACAAAATATTCTTTACATCGCTATAAAATATACAGTCAGTGACTGATCATTTATTTGGAACAAAAACTTTTTGGTCAAATTTAATGCAATCTATAAACTATTATCAGATGTTCTGAATTTAAGTTGGGCTTCATTGCTAAAAAGTGGAAAAAAAAGTCGTGATATTGGCAGCTTTAAGCTACCTTTGTAATTCGATCTAAATTAAGTAATTAACCATGCCATCACCAAAAACTCTCATTTGGATTCCCTAAGGAATTTGGAAAATTTCGTCTTCCTACCATAAATTTATTATAAACAATTCAAAACTCTTCACAAAGTTACACACTTCCCAATAAATTTATTCCTAGGAATTGCAACTTCCCGGGGCCGTTTGGATCGCTTAGGAATTTGGGGGCCGTTTGGATCGTCCAAGGAATTTGGGGAATTTCATCTTCCTACCATAAATTTATTATAAACAATCTAAACTCTTCACAAAGTTAGATATGTGTAAAAGAAGAGCTAGATATGTGTAAAAATTTTGATACAAATCAATCCATCCATTAGACGTTCCGAATTAATCGGTTATTCATTATCAAATGCAAAAAGAATATAGAAAAATAGATGCATTTAATCTAGATAATGTGCGACAGTTATGGATATTGTCATATTATAAGAAAAATATCCGTAATGGCCAGTAATTCGTATAATATCATTGTTAGTTTAAAAAAATTGACACAAAAAACTTGAACCATTTTTTTTCTTTTGTTTTTTTTTTTTTTTTTGCTCCAAAATCTTCTCGGTGATGAATTATTGTAGACGGTTATCCGTTTATGTTCCGGCCCATTGTTTTGAAAATTTGGAATCCTAACGAGTTCAATAGAGTACTTACCAATAAAACAGCTTCTGATACAAGAAACAAAATTATACACCAAGCTTTTCAAATTATCAATACCCACGCAAGTACTCAAATCAATCATATATTCATATCAGATCTCATGGGATACAGGACCCCTGAAACGCCTATTAAATCCGGATCCGTAAAGTAATCTGACCAAGATTTTGTTTTCTAAGGTTCAGTGCTTGTTGGGCCCCACATGCAGTGACCATTACAATAAATTGAGATCCGTTGCCGCGCGACACAGCGTGTCGCGCGGTATGCTGGCCGTTTGATTAAGATCCAATGGACAAGGGAGCCCCGTGCATGTAATCTAGATTGGTAGGCCCGTAAAAAATGAACCGTCCGATCAAGATCAGACGGCTTGTAGTGCGCGACACGCGGTGTAGCGCAACAGCGAATCCGGATTGCATTACAATATGCCCATTAGCGGGTTTTTCAAAAACCCAAAGTCACTGACACGGTGACACCACTTTCTCTTCCTATGAATGTGTGCACCAAAATTATTTTATGTTCATTCAATTTCAATGAGTACACATCCTCTGTTATTCATAAATAATTGTAGGGTTTCCTTTGCTACCATATCTGACATATTTAGATATGAAGATGGGAAAGATGTAGATAGTTTAATATTTTTAAAACTGCACCTAACAAAAAACCATAATAAATTTTCAATAGGAGACAAAACTTAGATATTTTATTGCTATGGAATAGGAGAAATAATAGAGGGATGGGGCTACTCTATCTTGGGACCCTTAAAAGCAATAATTTCTGCAACGACCAAAGATTCCAGGTCTATACTGTGTGGAAAATGAGCACAGTTTAGCATTTTCAAATCCCATTTCTATTTTAAAACGGTGAGTTTATGACTTGTGAGTTGTGACCTGTGAACCTTACTCTGTCCTTTTGCTCTCTTGCCATTAAAACCCATTTTTTCTCTCTCTGTCGCCTTTGAGTTGCATTTGTTCGATAAGTTTTCTTGTTTCTTCCTTTTGTGGGTCTTTCTCTTAGTTGTGTTGTTCACCTCTTTCTTAGATAGAGAGAGAGAGAGAGAGAGTTGTAACAGTTCTTGGTGTTTTTCTTCTATGGCTATATTCATATTCATTCACTCACTTCTTTTCATCAGAAAATGGAGAGGTTTCAAAGTTTCTATTTAAATCCATAAAATCCAATCTCCGAATCCATTGAGATTAGGGTGATAACCCAACTCAAACGCAAGAACACAAGGCAGGTTGCAATATTAGAGATGCCTACTGTTTGGATTTCTCTGAAAAAGACTCTCCATTGCAAGACAGACCCGTCGGAGGTGCATGAGCCGAAACCCAAGTTGAGACAGAGCCTCCATTTTTCCTCCCTCCTTGGAAGGAAGAGACCATGCCGGTCTGGGTGCACCAGGTCCATAGCAAATTTGAAAGATGTTGTGGTCCCCGGCAGTCGAAAGGAGCATGAGAGACCGCCGAGTTGTAGCCCAAGATCGATCGGTAGTACCGAGTTTGCAAACCCAATAACCCATGAGGTGGTGCTTAGTGGGTCTCGATGCGAGCTTAAAATTACCGGCATTGGGCAAGAGGCTGCGGATACGGGTCCATTTGTTGGCATGCTTCGACCTGGTACACCGGGTCCGGGGTGGGCTGTACCGGGCAATGCGAGCCCGTTGTTCACGAGGTGTAGTACAACGCCTACAAGGAAGTCCAATCTGTTGTTGTGTGGAGAGAAGGAAGAAGAGTTTGTATTAGGGGAAAATGGGGGAAGGCACAGTGTAGCGGGAAATGGAGCTCTTTCTAGGGCTTCATGCCATGAAGGGGGAAGGTCTAGCAATGGTGGTATGATTTGCCATAAATGCGGGGAGCAATTTGTAAAATTGGAGAACCTGGAGGCTCACCATCTTTCTAAGCATGCAGGTTAGTGGAAATAACTTTTTTATATTTTAATAAATGTTCTATAGGTTTGACAAAGGGTATATAAAAGTTTTCTTCGTATCTTGTTAATTAAAATATGGTTTCATTTGTAAAGTGGCTTTTTAACTGTGATTCCCTCTTAATCAAGTTTTTCATAATTTGAAGGTTTTATTTATTGGCCACCACCTCTATGCCATGTATGGTAACTTATTCATAATTTAGAGATAATTTGACAGGGCTTGGAATATGTAGTTCGGTTTTAATATAATTCATACGTCACCCAAATTATACGACGATTTTTTTTTCGTTGGAAAAAGAACCGATAACTTAAAGAGGCATATCTGTAATTCTGTATGAAATATCCAGTTCATGAAAATTAGACAATGATTACAGTTGTAATTGTTTTTTCTCTAAAATAAGTTAAATTACTTTATGCTTTTTGATATTTTATCAAGTGTGTCTAGTTTCTTCATCTCAAGTATCAATCAATTATGTCAAACCATTACCAAATAAGCAAACGGGCCACAATTCAGCAGCTTCTTCTATTGTTTATGGACATTAATTGGGATACACATGAGCTGTATATATTTTAATCAATTCAATGAGTAATTTGGATACAAATTAAATATTCAAGTATAGTTTTTTTTAGAAAGCTTCACACAGTGTCTGTCAAGGAAATAATTAATTGAAGTATTGTTCTGAGAAAGAATACTTGGTAGAATAAGGATGCTAATTTATTCTCGAATTATCCATATCTTCACTGAGAACTATTTATCAACTATTACTCAGATAATAATGTGTGGATATCATAATAACACCAATATTGTTCCTATAATGGTATGCTGGTGTGTGTATTTTTTTCTTCGTATATATTTTTTTTTTGCGCAAAAAATAGGGATAAGGTCCCCATCTTTATATTAAACGAAATTACAATATATATTTTTTTGAGCAAAAAATAGGGATAAGGTCCCCATCTTTATATTAAACGAAATTACAAAAGTTAACGAGAGGCTAAACTGAAAAAACAAAAAAAGAAGAAAATAAAAAAATAAAATTTAGGGCTAAAAAATAGAAACAACCAAAAAATAAAAGAAGCAGCTACGAAGAACAGAACTAAGAATTCAGGACTTCCCAGTCAGAGAACACCTGATGAACCAGCTCGCCCTTAGTTTGGTTTGTTCTCCTGAAAATCCTTGAACAGTGTTCTCTCCAAACCACAAAACAAAGAATTGCCATGAGCTCCCTCTGTGCCTTAGGAGTTGCCAAGTCCAGGATGAATCTTGGATTTCCTGTGGAAGAAAGAGAAGGAAAATCTGCAGAGTGCATGCGTGCCCTTTGTACAATTTCTATAAAGAAATGACAATCATTAAATAGGTGATGAACCGTCTCTTCATTTGATACACACAGGGAACAAATATTTGCAAGGTGCCAACCTCTTCTTTTAAGGTTGTCAATTGTGGCAATCTTATTTTGCGCCATTTGCCATATGAAGAGTCTCATCCTTGGAGGAATGTTTAATTTCCACAAACAGAACAAAGTTGAACAAAGTTTAATTTTGTTTCATTTCAAGTTCGTATCATTTCCTTTTAAACTAGTTCCTGTCTAATAAATCTTCACGTAGAGGGTCTTTGTATGTGTATTGGCTTCTTTCAATTGATGTTACTGATATGGTCAGAAGTTTGAGAATTCTTGGTTTCTCTACTCTGTTAAACAGTTATATCTATGATTACATTGCTAGCCAGCTTACATATCTTGGTAGTTTGGTACTACCCGGTTGATGAATCCTTCAAGTACTTGTGCAGAAAGTGCCATTAAATACTCTAGACACTATAATATTTATGATTATAACCTTTTAAAGGAGCATTTATTCAGACTATAAATTTTCTCTGACTTTATTGCATGCATTTAAATCGTCCTACCCAAAGCTGAAGTCTAGCATGTACCAAATTTAAACTTGAGAAATAATGAAATACATCACATGCAATCTTTCACTTGGTACATATTTTGCTTTATCCATCCCATAGTTTATTAGTTCATATTCCCATACTACTAATGATATATAGAAGCAGTTATTTATGTGGTACCACTGTACTAGAGATGACTTCTTTTGTTAAGTCAGCAGCCCGTTCTTAATTCATAACAAAGGAATTACATGTTAATGGAAAATTTCATTTATGTAGTGACTGAGCTGCTTGAAGGAGATTCATCGAGAAGGATAGTAGAGATAATATGCAGAGCTAGCTGGCCCAAACCTGATAACCCATTCAACAAAATTGAAAGGATTTTGAAGGTCCACAACATGCATCGTACCCTTGCTCGTTTTGAGGAATACCGTGAAGCTGTAAAAGCAAAAGCAAGTAAGCTTTCCAAGAAGCATCCTCGTTGCCTTGCAGATGGGAATGAACTTCTACGGTTTTATGGTACAACTGTCTCGTGCTCTCTTGGCTCAAATGGGTTGTCCACCCTTTGCGGATCATTAAAGTGCAATGTTTGTCGGATTATAAGGCATGGGTTCACTACTAAAAAGGAAATGAAAGAGGGTGTTGGGATATTTACAACATCTACTAGCGGCAGAGCTCTGGAATCAATTGAAATTACTGGGGAGAACACAGCTATTAGGAAGGTTCTGCTTGTCTGTCGGGTGATAGCGGGTCGGGTTCACAAGCCCATGGAGAATTTGCAAGTGTTCTCGGGTCAACTTGGTTTTGATTCAGTTGCTGGTAAGGTTGGCCCTTATTCAAATATTGAGGAATTGTATTTACTGAATCCAAAGGCCTTGCTTCCTTGTTTTGTGGTCATTTGTAAACCATGACCAAAAGGCAGCTTTTACATTTAGAAATGTAAAAAAACTAAAATTTCGGAAACTAGAAACTGAATTGAAATTTTTGACTATATAGTAATCCTGCACTCTTGTTTAGCATCCCAGAGGTCAACGGCCACTAATTAACTGCTGATGGGGAGTTTAATTCTGAATCGCTAACAAAGTTTGCGGGATTTTCTTTATCAAAATGTTTCATTTCGTTTGAACTTTCCAAAAATTTACATTTTTTGCACTTCTAAACATAAATTTAAGAGAGACAGAGATTATAGATATGTAAAGACCGCAACATTGTCAGTGTTATGTCATAGCTTTTCTTTGGAGTGATTTTTAGTTGGTTTGATAAAGGTAGGCAGTGCAAAAATTTGAGAAGGCCTAAATTGGAGAAATCGTCCTTCTTGTTCTATATTTCTGAAGTAGATATGCTTGCCACTTTTAAGCAGTGCATGCCTTAGCATTTAAATTGATTTAATTTGATGCTGCGCTACTGAGGTTTGGTAAACTTCTTCCAAAAGAAGGATGGTTCAAAGTGTCTTCAATTAATGTATCTCCTACCTCAAGGTTCCCAGAATTTTTAGTAACAAAAAGTATAAGGTTCAATATTTAATGAAACGAACAGAGATTATTTCCTCCCTCAATATTTAACAAACATATAAAGTGTCTTCAATATTTCTTCTACATGCGTACAATCAAGTTTCTAAATATCACATGATGTTTATTTGAGTTCTTGGTGCCATAATAGGTCGAAACAAACAGCTCATTCCTTGAATTCTACCTAGTTATCTAGCAGACCATTTTTTATTATTATACAAAACTGAATGCTATTTTTCTACCTAGTTATCTAGAAGACCATTTCTTATACAAGACTGAATGCTTTCCTTTATAACGTCCTTGACATCATATTTGAATCTGTATCCTAAATCAAGGAGCTGCTCAGAAGAAATGACTGAAGGGGCTGATCTGTTGAATTCCTCATCAAATCTGTATCAAAAGCAAGAAACAGTCATGGACATTTTGGATGATTATGACAGTTAATATGGAATTTACAAAAATTGAGTCATCAACTAGTTGACAAGAAATTAGGTAGAGAGAAGAAACAAAATATTGCCTTTTTGAAATCAAATTAGGGAATTCTGAAGACAAAACATCGACAATTTGAGGTATAGTACAGCTCCCAACAGAGCACATGTATCGACCTGTGGCCTCTGAAGTCTCAAAAAGAAAAATGTGGGCTCTGCATATGTCTTCTACATGTACCAGCGCAATCGATCCCAATCGAGAGTGCACTGAGACCAGTATTGGATAGAATTTTGGATTGCCTGACATGGAGATAACATAATTTTAATATTAGAATATGTATATCCTCTTTAATTCCTTTACAATTGGAGTTGATCAACACTGTAATGACTTTAGCCAGTACATACAGCCCAGATACACCAGTAGGTACAGCTGTTAAAGTACTGAAATACAGAATAATAATTTTTTTTCAGATAAATGAACTAAAACTTTTAAAATCTGGAATCATTTCTTTCGTTAACGGTGATTTTAAAAAATATTATCCTGAAACATTTGCAATATATATAATTTAAAGGATGCGAAGGTTAAATACAATTGAAATTGGCCAATTACCAGTTATAGGAGAGAGGAGAACTTGGAGGCTGGAGGGAACAGTTGGAGTTAAAAATGGACCAGCAACAGTAGGTGGGATAATTGAAACCAAGTCAATTCCATTTTCCTTTGCAAATTTGAAAGCTTCTTCCTCAGTGGATAACTTTGATAAAACATACACCTACATTCCAAATAGTTAAAAGAAAGAACCATGAATTAAAAATCACAAAATAATTAAATAATTTTCAAAATCCGTACACAAACATTTAGAGCAAAATGAGAGAATATTTTTCGAAAAAGAAAAATAGTCTAATTAGAAAGCATCAACAGATGTATGATTCGCTCGACTTGTATGAACACTAGAACCTACCATACTCTTGACTTTGTAAATATAGAGGCAAGATGAACTGACTAGTGCAGTAGTGCCTGATATAATCGAGGGGTGGGTACCAGTATTGGCTCATAAATGAAATAGTCCCATTTTGTTCTTACGGGAACGGCGAAGGAAGGAAGAGAAACCAAGCGAGAGATTAATTACCCATCCAGAATTTTTAGTTTTCCAGACTAAGTTGGCAGGAGTGACACATGATTCATCAACAACTGGTTTCCAATCTCCAGTTTCATCTTTGGCTGTGATGGTACTGATAGAAGAGGTAAATACCACTCGTTTCACTGTACCAGACTTGACACAAGATTGTAACAGGTTCCGTGTCCCTCGTACTGCTGGCTCGAGGATGTTTCTTCTCACATGATCCTCTGCAGTTATTATCAGATAATATAAAATGTTAATTCTAAGAAGCAACAAATTTAATTTTATATATAAATCTAAAATGGAAGTTATTTACCAATGTTTTCTTGTACTGAAGTGCCAAATTCCATCGAAGCTGCCACATGGAACAATCCCACACAACCTTTTACAGCTTCGTCAAAGCTTCTATCTTCATTAAGATCTGCTCTAAAGATTTTTAACCTATTAGTACCTTCAAGAGTTGATAGCATTCGCGAAGCCTTCTCTGCATTGAAGAAACGTAAATTATGAATTACACAATCTAGTTTCCGAAAGTATGAATAACTTATAGAAAGTTGATAGCAAGGTGTTTTAACAACACAGTTCCTTTTGCTATCAAAATCACTTCCTGAATATAAAGTGAGTGATATCATGAGTAATACGCATCATTACTATCTAATTTTAAAAAAAATGTACTCTATGTCGAGTTCATTTCATTTTTATTGGAACACAGTCCTTGCTTTTTCCTCTCCCTTTGTTAATCATTTCATTCAAATTAGTCATTTGTACTGCAAACTTGTGGAACATTTATTCAGTGATGATATGACTCGAGTCTTCGTTAATAAAATGAAATTACTATTTGTAGGCGCTTTGTTATGCAGCTGCTGCTGAGTTTGGTTGTAAAAAATTAGTTCAGCCCAAATTCGGCCCAACCAAATATCGGCCTCTATGTAAACGATTGAAAACAAAAGTGCTTCCAGAGTTTTTGTTTTGAAAGGGAAGGTGCTTCCAGAGACCAGAGTTCCAGACTTCCAGTGCACAAATTGATACACAGCAAACAGTCATACAGTAGGAAGTGACCAACGAAGAAGACAAAAAGGTGAAGAAAGAGGTAGACTGTGTACTGAATTGGTACCTTATTACTAGTTCTAACTAATTAGTCATTTCATCACTTGGTACCAGTCGTGGCCACGACCACCATGCTTACAACTTACAAGATCTATATGGACAACTACTTCAAAAAATTTAGTACTTACTAATTATGACACAAAGGAAACTTGTGAGACATCCTAGGACGTTCAAGTTCGTAATGATCTCAAAATAGATTTCCACCTCCATATATATACATCACAACGTCTTAATTAACTGTACTAAATATGGTCTCGTTGGTCATGATTCTCGATAATGGAGTGAATTTATCCCGTTGTAATAGTTGTTATAGACAAAACTATTGTCATTGTCAACACAGACGTCATTTGTACATGCTTATATGGATGCCCAAAGAAATGATACCGCCCAAGAAAACTTCACCATTCCAAGTTTTCATGTATCAAAGTGAAACCCAATAAACATCTTAAAGAGAAAGGTACGTACCGGGGTCTCTTGCGGTGGCATGGACATAATAGCCTTGTTGTAGTAGCAAGCGCACCAACCATGAACCGATGTAGCCAGTGGTACCGGTCACACATACTCTCTTCTCATGACACCCCTTCATCTTCCTTATCTTTTATTTTGAGATCCGGTAAAGATGAAAGAGCCTCTCTCTATACTTAATTAATATACAATCAGGGTTTTGATAACTACAATATGGACATACTATACTAGGTGTCATGTGCTTAGAGGAAGAGAAAAAAGTACCAATTGCATTTAATTTATTACGTAGGTTGGCGCATCGCAGTTGTGTCATCTATTTTATCGTCTATTTGGATTCGTATCTTCTGATATGTCTCTATCAATTGAAAATTTTGCAATGCATGAATGGGCCCATCAATAAAAAGATATGAATATATCAAAAAGAATCTTTTAACGCCTCAAAATCCTTGATATTAACTATGTTACATTTATGGGATACATTATAAAAGGTCTACAATTTCATAAGATTTTTGTGATATGTTTTGAATGATTGAAATCCAAACAGAATTTTTGAGTAAATATTTTATTAATCTTAAGAGACAACATATTGTGCGTAGTATATATGCGATATGAAATTCTAGAGGATTGAAATGTGCGATAATAGGAGAGAACAAGAATTTTTTGTTTCTGGATAGAGATCAGGTCCGGTAAGATTGGCAGGTCATGAGTTGCTAATTAAGGATGTGTTTGGAAGTGTGGTGAATAAGAATAGAATAGCTTGTTTTTGAATAAGGATGTTGAATAAGGGATGGTGAAGAATTGCTTATTCATGGAATTGAGCATGTTGTTTGGATGGTAAACTAGGAATAAGAACAAGGGAAACAATATTAAAATATAATAATTTATTGTTTGGATGTAACTTCCTTTCTATCCTTTTTTTTTTGGCGCCACCTAAATGATGGTTATGCCAGGTTATGCTAGGAAATGAGCAAATAAAAAATGAGCAAATTAAAAAAAATATCAATACTGAATTCTCTCAGTATTAGGTTACGCCACCTAATTGTAAGCAACTATAAACACCTCTATCCTTTATTATATTTGTCGTACCACTAATTGCAATAAATACAACTATAAATTGCGGTAGAAACTTGCTAATGGAGTTCATTCGAAATATATCAATACTTAAAAGCTAAATTGCAATCCAATACCAAATCCACAATAAAATATATCAATACTGAATCCTCTCAGTATTTACAATCCAATACCAAATCAAATACACAAATTGCAAACTATCTCGAATGAAAACATGATTGAAACAAATTAATAACTCTTACAATAAATAGGACCACTAATGAAAATATGATTTTATCTATTATCCCAAAGCATATCTCTAATCCTATCTCTCATTGCACCTCCAACTTGTGTATCAGTGCCCCTATATTCTTCTGAAACACCATCATTTCCCGAGCCGGAGTCGGAGTCCACCTCATCATCAGAAAAATCATCATCTAAATTATCATGTTGGTGACGCTTGATGAAATTGTGGAGTATGCAACATGCAATGACGAGGTCGGTTTTAAATGCTGTTACACAGTTAAAAAGTTTCCTAATGATTTTCTGGTACCAGCAAGAAGGCATTCTGGACAGTTTGCAAGACTATTTTTATTTCATGAAAGGTTGAACGGAATCAAATGAAATTTTAACTGTAGATGAAATATGATATGACACATCACATGTAAAAGTTTCAGAATTTTTGGACGGACAGATTAATTATAAAGAATTTTTGAAATCAGACAGAAATTGAGTTTCAGAAATCTGTCAGAAAACTGTGCCAGAAAATGTGTCTGAAAGTGGGACCTCAAAACCTTTTAAATTGATCTCTAAAAATGTACCTTGAAAGGAAGAAATTGTGGCTGCTTGAGTTTTGGGTGTACTGGTGCATCCACACCCGGCAATTTTATATAATCTGATTTCATGAGCAATACACATTGTAGGACATTCCTAATGCATCTTTGAACTGTTTCGTCTGAATGTTGAAAATCCTCAGTTAATTTGCAGATTGTAGCTCCTTGGCCCACCAGTTGTAAAAACATTCCCACATGCTCCTTGATTATTACATCTCCTTTGCATTCCAATCCTTTAGATTTGAGTTCATCGCATAGAAGATAGAAGTTGGCTGTGCTAACCCGATAATTATCATGACATACCATATCATGACCGTTTAATTGACGTAGGATATATTCTTTTTCAGACATTTTTCTGTCATGCTTCAACAACCGCTAATATTAGGGTTGATTAATACAATAACTTACTGGTACCAATATTACTATGGATTGAGTTAGAGCATTACTTAAAATTTTCTAGTACAAATTGACCTAAAAGCCAATGTAAGAAGAAAAGAAATAAAGGGACAATGAATGTAAATTACCTTCTTATGCAAACTAATTAAGCAATATTAGGTGATGTCACAATCTGCATAGCAAAATAAAAAGTTTGTCAGAGAAAGAAAACCCAAAAATCAATATCTTGAAATAGTCAATTAAAATATTTTAGTGTTAGCAAATTATTTAATTTTGAACTGTTTGCCAGAACTATACTAAGTTGAGGCAGTTATGCAAGTTGTAATTAACACCAAAGACATATTTTGATTCCTATCACTGATTGCAGTAACTACTGGTAAAAAAAAATGCAAGTTCTTGGTAAAACTGGTAATTAATAAAGCTGTACATGTTGATTTATTTTTAATCAAGTCAAAAGTTCCAAAATTCTTTCAAAAGACATATGTTACGTCTAATATTTTTAATGAAGACCTAAAACATAACTATTGTGTAGCTGTCCAACAAAGAATATATGTGGCGGGGCTCACTGTGTATGACATGTGCAAGGCTGCATAAAAGGATATATGTGTCACTGATATTTGTTTACAACACAAAAGCGGAGGTAAAAGTGAGAGTTGGTCAAATGATTCGAGATCGAGAAAGAGAAAAAATCGGCGATCGAAGGTGAAAGAAAAAAAAATCAGAATATCAATCGAGATCGAGAAAAAATCAAAATATTTGTTTACGTGTGCAATAGAAGATTGAATCGAGATGGAGAAGAAAAAAATTGTTCAACTAAATCGGCGATTGACGGTGAAATTAAATAGTTTATCAAAAAGAAAGGAGAGGAAACCAACTAAATCAGAATATAAATCAAGTAAAAAAGGAAGGAAAATGGAAAAGAGATTGACAAATGAAGCTTACCTTACAAAACGAGGCTCTATCGAATCGGATATCGACGGTGAACTCGCCACTGCCAACCAGTTCGCTGATTTCTCCTCAGATCGGCGTAGATCTGAAGAGGAGTGCACCACCTCTAAGGTAGGTAATCGCAATAATGGAGGAGATGAGCAACGGTTAGAATGAATTGAAAATAGTTTCTCTCTCTCCCTTTCTCCATTTTTTAATATTGATGAAGGAATATTTTAATACTAAATACATTCACGGGAGCACAGTTTAGCCTAGTTCCGACTTTTCCTTGGAACTGGAATAAGGGGCCTGAATAGCTAATTCAGCTTGTTCCAAGTTGTGTTTGGCATCCTTCAAAATAAGCTATTCTAGAATAGCCCTTATTCAGTGCGTTCCAAACATGCCCTAAGGCAATTGACACGTTTGACTTGTCGAGAGATGATCTGAATCGTCCACTTTCTCTTTGGATCACGTGACCCATATCGGAAGGACTGCGATGGTCTCGTGAGTCGTGACTTCAATTTTGTTGTCTTTATCCGGTAACTTAAATTTTGCGGCCTTTATCCGTAACAATGCAGCTGTATTGGAAAAAAAGAAAAAAAACAATGCAGCTGTATTATTACAAAATTGATTACTGTGATGGTCTCATATACCATCGCTGACCATCGCACGTATCCAGAGTTTGGTCGTCAGGTTATTATTCTCTTCATTTTAGTTATTTATTTCTACAACTGTTCAGTAAGATAAGTATAAATATTTTATTAAGTGAGTATAAATATTCAGTTAGTTACAATAAAAAATATAAATATTATAAAAAATTATTTATTTGAATAAGTATAAGTGTTTAGTTTAGTAAGAATAAATGTTTGGTTTAGTAAATACAAATGTTCATGTTATTACATGATGTACGGTTTTCGTACTTGATTTTCAACAAGAATAAGCCCCAAATTGTGTTCAAATACTTGTATTTTTACTCATTTTTACTTTAAAATTACGCTAATGTTAGATGTAGGGAAGTTCAGTCGTAGCCCGACAAATTTTTTATACAGGTTTATCACATTTTGGAACGGAAAACGAAGAAAATCAACATGTTGTGCAACTTAGACAGGTTGGAACGGTCCGCCCCCAACTTCAGGACGGGCCGTCCCAACTCAGTGCAGACGTAGGTGATATCGTCATTATTTGTAGGCATTTGGACCGTACTTGGCACTCAAATAACACTCAAACCATTGAATTATTCAATAGATTGCTATGATTTCCATGGAATTGGCTCTACCGTCGTTTCTTCTCTCATTTTACAGGACTTTGATGATTTCTGATGATTTTGGAGCATATAGATGGATTCCCGACGTAGCACGCACGCTAGACGACTCATTCCTAGCATTGGAGGCTCTTTTCTCTCTCCTGGTCGACCCGAACAATCATCTGTTCGATCCGACCAGCACCTATGGCAGCCAGGCGTCATTTTCTCTCTCATGGTCGACCCGACCACAAGCCTGTTCGATCCGACCAGCACCTATGGCAGCCAAGCGTCATTTTCTCTCTCCTGTTCGGTTCGAACAAAGATCTGTTCGGTTTGACCAGGGTGCCGCCATATCACATAAGGCATTATTTTTTACATAGAAACTGATGAAAATGGCAATTTCCTGCGCCCTGGTGCCCTAGCCTTCCATCCTTGCGACCTGGGACATCCATATATACACCTCTAGACCTGAAGGAAAGGACACAACCTTCCATACCACAAATTCCACTTTCCATAGGCGTTTCTCTCTCTTCCACCATGGGAGATCATCAAAGCTTGGTTCTTTGAAGCGACGGCAGCAAGGAGACGAGTTTGATGACCATCTTGCAACACACCACTGCCTGGAGATCGTAGTTTGAAAGCATAAAGGAGTATTCGGTTTATTCTTCTATGTTTTCTTCTCTATTTTCAATGGGCTTGTATCTTGTTATTTCTATGTTATTTGTTGTGTGTTTTAGTACTATGTTAGGCTAAATTTATGTAGTCTTAGGGGTAAGGTAGTAACTTAGGTTTGGATGTTGTGATTTGACTCGTTATGTTATGATATGTTCTGTTGATTTGTTTCGTTGAGAATTATTATAATTGCTTGTTTAAATTGCTTGGTTAAGTCTAATTAACTTCTAGATGAATGGCCACATTTAGTTAAGTTCTAAAGTTAGGTTAATCAAGATAATTTAGATAAGTATTTGGGATAAATCGTAGATCCGAAAGGGGAGATTAGTTGACACCAAAAGTGTAACTTTTAGACAAGTCCAAAAGACCTCTAGATATCCTTATGAACTCCAACAAACAAGTTTAAGTTGATTGAATTCTATACCAAAAGTTGTGAACCAATCGAGTTAATTAGGTTAGGTTGTGATTAAACCAGTTTCTAGTCCAACAAGCGACAGCTGAGGTTTAGAATATTTAGGTTTGACCAACAAACCTTAGCACAAAACATAAAATATCATAAAAGTTCAAAATCACACACTTATACCATCTGTTCGGATCGAACAGACTCCTGTTCGGATTGAACAGACTCCTGTTCGGATTGAACAGACTCCTGTTCGGATTGAACAGACTCCTGTTCGGATTGAACAGATTCCTGTTCGGACCGAACAGAGCGGTATATGCTTGAAAAACACCGTTTGATGCACGAAAGTGATAAGTTCTGTGTTCTAGAGTCCAAACCGATGTGAAACCTTAACCTAAGACGACTTTTATATTGTTAAAACACCCAAAAATATTTATTTACTTGCACCTTTAGATTTAATCAACCAAAAACTCCATAAAAATATAATTGTCTAGCTTTCGTGAGGAAGTAAAGTCCGGTACTCATTAATCCGTCCCTTGGGTTCGACCCTAAAGCTGTACTCCAAAAGACTAGTGAGGTTAGCTCTAGGTCTATAAATTTATTTGATTCCTAGGTTTTAAGCCTTCATCAGTAGGCAGAGGCGATCCAGACGACCCAGTCAGACCATGCTGGGACGGGCCGCCCCAGATCCAGACCAGACCGTCCCAGTCCAGACCAGGCCAGGCATAGCTATTTCGAGATTTCTAAAGATAGAGCGCCTGATTTGGTGAGGCGGTTTCGACAATTTCCACCGCCTTCCAGAAGCCACAATGCCACGTTTGGAACCGCCAATGATAACTATAAAAGCACTGCCCTGTCCCCAACTCGAGACATGCACGAAATCCCTAATTTCCAGAGCCAAATAGAAGCAAAGAAAGTCAGCCTGCAGAGACAGCCAGCCACCAGCCTGAGACGCACCGCCCCAGGGTCAGGATGGGCCGCCCCAGACAGGACAGAGCACAGAATTAGGAGAATTTCGAGCTCAAATCTGTTGTAACTTGGTTTTTCCCTTTTCTATGTGTTTGTTTGTGATGAAACCTGCTTTTTCTTGCAAGAATTTAGTAGAGTAGTTTAGTTTAGGAGCTATGGTTCGATAACTTTTCTTTTAGTTGTTTATTTTGTTTGAATACTTGTTTATTTGCTAGTTAAGTTGCGTTTATGATTTCTGCATTTATGATTTCTGCAGTTTATTTATTCTATCTTTTTGTTGAAATTTGTTGCTGTTCAAGTTTGATTATTGCGTTAAACAAAGGCCTAGTTTAATTGCCAAATTAAAATCAATCTGCAATAACAAGTTAACACTTAGATCAATTAGGTAGGCGATATCCGAAAGGATTTAACCAAACTTTAAGTAATTAGAGTTTTACTCAAAATACCGAGAGGTTGAGAATTTACCAAGACCCAGAAATCAATTAGAAACACCTAAACCAAGAAACGAGAGTTGAAATTTAGGAGTTTTTAGAATTTATCAAACAGAACCCCTCAACTTGAGCTGAACGAGAGTTAGAGCGCAAGTCTGTAGGTTAGGTTTGACTCAATTCACGCAAAACACTTAGCGAATAACCAAGTAGAATGACAAAACAAGCATCAGGTGATTGGAACGGTCCGTTCCAAGGTCAGGACAGACCGCCCGAGAGGGGGCGTCCTGGCCTAGAATGGCATGTTCCAGCCATCTGACAAGGTTAGGACGGTCCGTTCCAGAGATGGAACGGTCCGTCCCAACCTTGACAGACAAGAAAAGTTAGAAAACCTGAACCCCTAATCGTTCGTCAATTGATTTATCTCTTAAGCACTTTAGTTTTCTGGTTAATTAGGACTCTAATCCTGCAATTTATCTCCTATTTGGACCTGTTTGAAATTCTGAATTGTTTATTTAACCTTGGAATTTAATTTAATCTGAATTGTTTAAACTTAGAAAAAGAATAGTCCGTTCTCGAGATTCGACCCTTAAACTGTACTGCAAACGAATTAGTATCGGTTTTTAAGGAATTAATTTGACCAGTACCCTCAGCACCGATCATTACATATAAATATCCAGTTTATTAAATATTACTTTTAGTTTTTTTTAATAGGTGCATGTCAACCGAAGGGGTCACGAACCGAAAAAAACCACATGAAAAAAATCACAAAGGGTCATGAACCGATTCGGTTCAAATTAAATTTTTTCCTATTCTATTCCTAGCAAGCCTCTCTCCAAGGCTGACGCGATTGATGCGCAGGCCTATATAATAAAATCATAGTTGACACATTTAACTGAACACTTTTGATTATTAAACTGAACACATTTGATTATTAAATTAAACATTTGTAACAGATAACAGCGATGGCGCGGGATGATTTTTTTAGCGATGGCACTTATCATTTCTGGTATTATAATTATCTACTTCTATAGAAGGAACATTGAAGTTTGTTGGGCTTTGGAATTTTCATCAATAGTCATTTTGGGTTTTAAAGTTTGATTTAAAGGCCTACTTTAGAATGGTCCTGATGACAAAGGTTGCAGCCTTGCAGGCCTATTTTAGATGTTATTATTTGCTTTGTTTTTGGTATGCGGAAATATCAGCTTATTTAATACCCTGGGAAATGAAAGGAATTTTGTGTCTGTTATAATTATCAGTTTAGTCAGCTTGCCGACTAATATATATGATTAAAGCTTGACCCCTATTTTAATTCAAAAAAAAATATATGATTAAAATTTATTTATTAATTTTTTATAGCATGCTTCAGGATGAGTATTTTCTAAATTCATGTTTGTTTCATTTGGTTGTTCTGAGATATAAAATAGAACTGAGTTTGTGAAAATTTTGTTTGTGTTCTGGATTACTAAGACCAATACTTTTCCTGTTTGTATATGTACAGAACAAAGCAAAAGAATGCTACTCTGAATCCAACTGCTGCTGTTCATGTATATATGTATTTTTTCCATCCAATTTTAAACCCTTTTTTAGTATGACGTGAAAAATACTCGATTAAGAATTTGAAATAAAATATATGAAAAAATAATTACAATCTTTGGTTAAATTTTTTTTTTACTTTTTGTTTGAAAACATCGTCGGCCATTTAAAATGTATATAAGACAACATTGTTTATAGATAATTACATAAATGGAAACATGATGACATTCGCTTGCTACCTTTTCTACTTTGCAGTTTGCTCCAACAGGTGCCAGAGGCGCCACCTTGACTTTTTTTCCCCTTTTCAGTTTTCCCCGATGTCCCCTTCTTAGTTTAATCAGTAGTTTGCAGTTTTTTATTTTATAATTTTCAGTACCAGGTGTAGTTGCTGGTGTTTTTTTTTTAGCTATTTTCCTTTACTTTCCTTGCTACCTATGGGGACTAGACTAGATTGCGGGGTTTACTTTTTTTCTCAGGCTGTATGTCTGACTCTAATTTCATCTTTGTAATGTCTAAATTTGAATTAATGAATGCTTTGCCTAGTGTTCTAAATACGTGTCGTGCCGTGCCGTGTCGTGTCAAACACGTCGTGCTCAGATAATCTCTCGTGTCGTGTCGTGTCGTGTCTAAATATTTCACGTGTCTTGTTTTGCTGTGTTTAAATCCTAAGAGATGGACACGACACGCCTAAGGGCACGCCACGCCTCGTGTCCTCGTGTCGTGCCGTGTCGTGTCTTCATTAGACGTGTCGTGCCGTGACGTGTTCAAACACATTTAACTTTTTGACATGAATGTAATTTATTTATGAAATTTAAAATTATGTTTAGTAAAATACGTCAAAAATTAAGAAAGTAGCGTGCTTTACCATTGAATTAAAATATAGATTAATTTTTAACAATGGATAAATATTTTGAACAACTTCTTATCAGACTTGGTAATTATTTTACTAGAAAATAAACCAAACTCATGAAAAGGTACACAAATATTTTCAATGTCTTCTAAGAAGGCAGACCGATCAACAAAATATTTTGACCTTGCACTTTCAAACCAATGCAAATTTCAACGCTAAATTGTTGCTAGTCTGATCTGCTTAAACAAGAGGAGAGAAATAAATATTGGAAATTTGAAATGTACAAGAGCCGAAAAAAATTATTTCAATTTTTTGAGACAATGAATAATTTATACTATCCTTATTAAAATAATGCAAGATATGACAAAAAATATTTGATTCTTTTTAAGACAAATCACAGATAGATTTCTATATTTAATTTACGCATGGCTCTAGACCCTTCTATTTTTATTTGTGATTTAATTATTGAATCACCCTAATTATATTGTAATATTTTGATTTCCAATTCTAACGATTTACAAGTACTTTAGAAATAAGTCTATTAATATAATCATTGATTTATGATTAAATGTATCTTCGGCAAAAATTATGGAAAAAATATAATAGTATGTACATAATTGAGAAATCTATTGTGTTTCTATAACACTTAATGTGTGTCTCCTTTTCGTATTTGGCGTGTTTCTAATAAGTGTCGTGTCTTTCGTGTCGTGCCGTGCCGTGTCTCGTGCCGTGTCGTGCCGTGCCTAGACAATTTGCGTGTCGTGTCGTGTCGTGTCTATTTCATCAAAGTTGGACACGGCACGCTTTTGGACACGCCACGCGAAATTCTCATGTCGGGTTCGTGTCCGTATTTTGCCGTGTCGTACCACCTCCGTGCCGTACCGTATCGTGTCGTGTTCGGACACGCCGTGTTTTTTTCAGAACACTAGCTTTGCGTATGGGCGGTTTATCCAAAAAAAGAAAAAACAACTTTGCAGTTAGCATCATGTTGATGTAGGTCCAGAGCGCGGTCACACTTTCTTTATGTTGCTTGGTTTTGTTGCATTGCACCGTGTAGCCGTGTAGGTGTAGATTTGGTGAATTCCGCTTGGTTCTTCTATTTTGCACGTTTTGTTGGTCAGCTTCGCTTCGGAAACTTCACCTGATTTATCAACAAATAACAAATTTGATCTTCTTTAATCCCTGTATTCCAATGAAGTAAATTTGGTGCCCTGATTTGGTATTGAATACAATCATGACGCAAAATATATTGAAAATGGATAATTTGACTTAATATAGACAAAAGTATTGGTTAAATCTATAGTATTAATTAAATCCCGTGAGTGTCTGGTTCCGCTATTTTCTTTTTATTCCGACACGGCATCTGAGCCGTCCATCTTTCGACAATCTGATGAATGATCTTCGTAGCCTCTCTCTGTCTCTGTCCCTCTGTTCTCTCCTTCGTTAAACCTGCCTCCTCATCTCCTCCTCCGCAAACCATCTAACCCTAACCCCTTACCCCTCCTTCACGCGGTTGCCTCCCGTCCTCCACGCGGCCATCGCTCCCTCTTCATCGTCTCTTCCTCCGCCAGACTGATCCCACCTCCATCTCATCTCCTCTCGAAGCACCTCCGCCTCCTCTTGAACCAACCCCGATCAGCACCTCCGCCTCATCTCCTTGGTCAACACCTCCGCCTTCCTCTCTAAGCGCCCGATCAATACCTCTTGGTAAACTTTATTTCATTGTCTTTTCAAGCCATGTCTTAACATTTTTTTTTCAGTTATTTATTCTCTTTTTTCCACAACTGACCCAAGTTTGGCTCTATGTTAGTTTATACCTGAACGACGAGCTGATTTTTTGTCAGGATCTGATTTCACAGATGGCTCTGAGTACCATTTGCACAGCTAACATCTTTGTATCGTTGGACCAAAATAGAATTTATTTAGTACAACATGTAAATTAATTTCTTTTTTTTGGATAATAAGAAAAATGTAAGATAGGAGCAGCTGAACAGAAAAAAAATTTAATATTGATCTCTTAATTTTGTAGAGATTCCACTTAGATTCCTAACTCAAACTTCACTCAGCTAGGTTCTGTAAGTGTTTAACTTCTAATGGTGTTACTGTTACATCCAAATTTCATTAAAATTCTCAAATCAAATGTTGAAAGCTCAATTTGAGCATTCCAAATTCATGTCAAAGTACCTTACAAAGTGTTTACTCTTCCAAATTCATGTATAATACAGAAGCTAGCGTATTGTCAAGTTCATGTATAATACAGAAGTTAGTGTATTGTCAAGTTAGTGTTACTCTTACAGAAGTTAGTACCTTACCAAGTGTTACTGTTACAGAAGTTCATGTAAAGTACCTTACGTCCTTACCTCAAATCAAAAGTTGAAAGCTCAATTTGAGCATCCCAAATTTAGGTATAATACGGTCTTTCGTTGATGTCAAGTGCCTCTTATATCTACTTAGGCAATCAAGGTATTGTTGCAATTTCAAATATATTAACAATAATTGTGCAGTTATTTCAGTAAAATTATAATAATATATTATTGAACTTGCATATCAAAATAAATCCTTTTGGTTGAACAATGACATCTAAAGTTATGTGCCAAGATTAATTACTAGGGGCAGATAAACTTTATGTGAAGCACGTTCATATGCTAGAATTGACATTAGTGCAACAAATGAATACCCCTATTGATAAATTAAATTTTATTTTTTGGTAACAATTCAATATGTTTTTTTTTATCAGTTTTTAATTTTATTCAAATTAGATTGAAATCATGACTCATTTGGTGATTCATAGCAATTATTAGCTTTTTAGTAAATGTTGTTATTATCAATGCACTATGGTATTATATACGTTATCTTTTGGGTGCAAATTTTTTTACCATGAAAGAATAGAAAAAAATGAAAGGAAAAAAAAAGCCTACTTTGCTATATGTTTATTTTCTTTTTTCTTTTTTTGTCCTTTTTGTTTGCTATTTGTGTTTTACTTCATTAGTTTAGATGGGATCTCTTTTGCACCGGATCTTTGCGCACCTGAAGAGCCACAAGTCTCAATATGTGGAGCACTACTATAATATTTGGTATTGAAGAAGAACGGACTGGTACAGAGTTATCTTCAATCCAGGGCTAGGTAAATATAGATGGCCACCACAACTACCTAATCTGTTTCATAACATTTTTGGATGTCTATCTGGCCCACGTAGCAAAAGATGTGCTATATATATATATATATATATATATATATATATATATATATATACTTTTTCTTTTTCTTTTTTATGAAAACAGAATTATATCTAATTAGATCAGCGGATTGTCAATTCCTGTATGTCATAATATGTTGCGTGCAACTTCTTACAAAGGAGAATCATCATTGCTTGAAGGTAATTTTTGCTTATTTGGACTGCAAAAGTACAACTAAAATAATTTGTTAAAAATGATGTGTAAATAGACAACAATCATAGCATAGCTGTCATAGATACAGATGTTGTATCTTGCAGCCTCATCCTGCACACTGGATATTTATGGCCTGAAATAGTATGTAATTTATGAATTCTAATTTCATGTTGTTGTCAGATAATACATGAAACAAAGATATTTTTGAGTTAAAAACTTATCCAGTTATGAATTTATTTAAGGGAAGGGTAATGAGATCTGAATTGTACCAGTATCTGCTGTGTTGCTTTCTGGTTAAAAAAGCGATATCATTTCCATACATATATGGGATAGATAAATCTGATAATAATATAAATAAAGATTGGTGATTTAAGTTTGACAACAAATTCTGACATTATATGTTCCTTTTGTCTCAGGAAATATTATTAATTTCCCAAAAAAGATGCATAGGAAAATATTTATAGAAGCAAAATTTTTTCGATGACTTTAAAATCTTATAAAATTTTCTTTTTCTTTTGTCAATATTTCTTTTCTAGGCCTAATTGGGTGACTGAAAATTGTTGAAAAAACCCAAGCAGAGATACAAACGTTATTTTCTCATGCTGTAGAAGTGGTTTCAAATAATTGCAAAACTGCCAATTTTCTAGGTCCAATTGGATGACTGTACTTGGTGACCAAAATGATAAATATTAAGCATACTTTTGTGATACTAATTGAAGGATAATAAATGTCAATGCATAACCCAATTCTGCATGCTGGCTTTGATTCCAAGGCAAGCAAAACTGGACAGGCAGCCATGCATAAGGCTCTATCTGACATGTTTAAAGAAGTAAACAAGATGGTCAGGAGGCAGTTTATGGGCCCACCATCCCGAGAAAGAGAGCAGGGACCAAAACATTGATCGTCCTCTGGGCCGAAGAATAAGAGCCGCTCGCTGAATAAGTACTTTGTGGTGTTTGTTTAGAAGACTACTTTTTTCCTTAATAAACTACTCAGTTGATATATCTGGTACAGTGGTCCAGATTGGGATTGATATCCAAGTTATCCCTAATCAGGGCTTATTTATGTATTATAATATATCTAAAACATACAAACTTTTAGCATTAACATGATTTGAATTTGCAATTAAGTAGAACATGGACATTTTTAGATGAAAATCGATTAGACTAACTAATTTGACATTATCCCTCCGTAGAAAAATGATTATTTTATTATTTATTTTTTACCACAGGCAATAAGTATCAAGTAATTTTTATGAAAAATTATGTTATGATGCAGTGAAGTGGCAACAGATTGTAGTTGGGCAGGTACACTATATGGCTGCAGCCTTCGACAAAACCACCATCATTTCTGATTAGATGGATTTGGTTAGAAGACCTATGAGATGTATGGGGCATAACAGACTATGCTCAATAGAAAAGATTATTTGTCAACAGACTATGCTCAATAGAAAGCAAAAGAGATGTTTGTTATGTCCGTAGTGTGACAGGCTATGGAATGGAGACTATTACATTCCTACTACTAAGTAAATCATATAAAATAAAATTAACACATAGTAAATCATATAATATAAAATTTTATTTTATTTTATCTGTTTCTGGTACCGAGTACCAGTATCTTTATTAATATAATGAATCACAAAATAATAAACATACAGGCTGAGTATATAGAATCTCTTCAATAATGCTGAATTGAATGCTTTAAACATGCCTATGAAGGATGTTCAAGAGATGGGAATAAAAGATTTCTCTTTTCATGATGGATTGTCTCCCATCGGTAGGAAATGATGAATGGTGGGTCTTAATATACAAAGGGAAGATGTTAATTTAACTCACAGATGTATATCTGTACGTGTTATAGATTGTTATAAATTTTTAGTATCTTTTTCTGTTGATTTATTCAAAAACTGAAAATTTTTTCTTGCTTTTTGCTTGAAGGAATGGCTAGGTTACTGATCAAATGTATGATGCCTTTATTTGGTCTCTTCAATTTTTTATATGTTTTTTTTTAAAATTAAATGTTGAATGGATGCTAAAACAACTCAGGTATGATGCTTATGCACTGAATTTTTTGCATCCATGTGAAAAGAAAAATTATAGCATTTTACCTTAGTACTTGCCGTCGACACAATTTAGACTTAATGATAAATTATTAATGGTTCTTCAGATTGAAATAAAAAAAATTCGCCAAGGCGCGGCAAAGCCGCGCTTCCCCACCTAGTTATTATTATATAAAATTGACACTTATCGCCCTACAAAAGGATTGCTCTGCCACCGACCCATTTTATGTTTTTCAATGCCTATAGTAAAATATTATAAAAAAAAATTAACAATATTATATATATATGAAAAGGTTCATGAATATCATTATTAAATATTATATATATCTTGGAAGGAACATAGCCAACAATGATTTTGGAGGGGTCATTACCCCTAGATTTATGCAAAAGCCCTTCATGTTTTCATAGTTTCATTGAACTTGTCCCCTTCAAAATCTATATACCAAATTGGTTTTTTTATAATTAAAAATTAATAAGAACTATGATATCGTCATTATTTGTAGGCATTTGGACCGTACTTGGCACTCAAATAACACTCAAACCATTGAATTATTCAATAGATTGCTATGATTTCCATGGAATTGGCTCTACCGTCGTTTCTTCTCTCATTTTACAGGACTTTGATGATTTCTGATGATTTTGGAGCATATAGATGGATTCCCGACGTAGCACGTACGCTAGACGACTCATTCCTAGCATTGGAGGCTCTTTTCTCTCTCCTGGTCGACCTGAACAATCATCTGTTCGATCCGACCAGCACCTATGGCAGCCAGGCGTCATTTCTCTCTCCTGGTCGACCCGACCAGGAGCCTGTTCGATCCGACTGGGCATCACAACAGCAGACTTGTGCAGCTGTTCTTTCTCTCTCCTGTTCGGTTCGAACAAGGATCTGTTCGGTTTGACCAGGGTGCCGCCATATCACATAAGGCATTATTTTTTACATAGAAACTGATGGAAATGGCAATTTCTTGCGCCCTGGTGCCCTAGCCTTCCATCCTTGCAACATGGGACATCCATATATACACCTCTAGACCTGAAGGAAAGAAGACAACCTTTCATACCACAAAATTCCTCTTTCCATAGGCGTTTCTCTTTCTTCCACCATTGGAGATCATCAAAGCTTGGTTCTTTGAAGCGACGGCAGCAAGGAGACGAGTTTGGTGACCATCTTGCAACACACCACTGTCTAGAGATCATAGTTCGAAAGCATAAAGGAGTATTCGGTTTATTCTTCTATGTTTTCTTCTCTATTTTCAATGGGCTTGTATCTTGTTATTTCTATGTTATTTGTTGTGTGTTTTAGTACCATGTTAGGCTAAATTTATGTAGTCTTAGGGGTAAGGTAGTAACTTATGTTTGGATGTTGTGATTTGACTCGTTATGTTATGATATGTTCTGTTGATTTGTTTCGTTGAGAATTATGTTAATTGCTTGTTTAAATTGCTTGATTAAGTCTAATTAACTTCTAGATGAATGGCCATATTTAGTTAAGTTCTAAAGTTAGGTTAATCAAGATAATTTAGATAAAGTATTTGGGATAAATCGTAGATCCGAAAGGGGAGATTAGTTGACACCAAAAGTGTAACTTTTAGACAAGTCCAAAAGACCTCTAGATATCCTTATGAACTCCAACAAACAAGTTTAAGTTGATTGAATTCTATACCAAAAGTTGTGAACCAATCGAGTTAATTAGGTTAGGTTGTGATTAAACCAGTTTCTAGTCCAACAAGCGACAGTTGAGGTTTAGAATATCTAGGTTTGACCAACAAACCCTAGCACAAAGCATAAACTATCATAAAAGTTCAAAATTGCACACTTATACCATCTGTTCGGATCGAACAGACTCCTGTTCGGATTGAACAGAGTCCTGTTCAGATTGAACAGAGTCCTGTTCGGATTGAACAGACTCCTGTTCGGATTGAACAGATCCTTGTTCGAACCGAACAGAGAAGTAAACGCTTGAAAAACACCGTTCGATGCACGAAAGTGATAAGTTCTGTGTTCTAGAGTCCAAACCAAGGTGAAACCTGAACCCTAAGACGCTTTTTATACTGTTTGAAAACCCAAAAACCTTACTTTAGTTGTTTACTTTATTTTAATTGACAAACAACCAAAAATATATATACTTTACTTGCACCTTTACATTTAATTCATCAAAACTCTATACAAATATTCTTGTCTAGCTTTTGAAAAAGGATAAGTCCAGTAATCAATTGTACCGTTCCTTGGGTTCGACCCTAAAGCTTTACTCTAAACGATTAGTGAGGTTAGCTCTAGGTCTATAAATTTATTTGATTCCTAGGTTTTAAGCCTTCATCAGACTATAAAGTAGTAGACAGCGGTACATGAATAGGCAATTACCTTTTTTTTTTTTGGTTTGAAAGAAATGAATAGGCAATCTTACGTATAATACTATAATTACATATAATATAATAAAGATGCGTGGATGGTCCCAAAAAATACGAATGAAATGTGCATATTTTAACATAGAGATCATACAATGTCATTTAAAAATGTCTCGCCAAAAAGTGTGATCAAGCAGTTGTTCTAAAGGGTGCAATAAAAAACATGTATTTCTTGACATATAGACCATATGGTGCTTTTTTGCCATCAAATTTCTTTACCATATCCTCGTGTGACTTTGATTTCAAGTTTTTGGAAAATATTTGAACAAATATTACTGATTTGATTATCAAACCCGGGGAGAGAGGAAAGACTGGAGTTACGGAAATAGTGTAGGTGCATTCATTTTCGTCCTCTCCCGTCCGGTCGAGTGGCTTTTCGTAGGTACACCAATTTGTTTAAATTTCTACAATCATATAAATTTAAAATTATATTTCTGAATTACAATTTACTTATTAAGTAATGTTTATATTTAAAAAAATTAATTAAATCTATTTTTTATATTTTATAATATCTTTTAAAAGTAACAATTATCATTATTGTCAGTCATGTATAGTTAAAAATTATATTTCTGAATTACAATTTCAAATTCACATAGATGTCGTAGGAAGGATTTATGAGTTTTTTTTTTCTGTGAAAGACATAATGATAAAAGGGCAGTCTAAACTAATCCAAACTGTATATCTAACTAATGAAAGATCTTTTACTTTTATAATGTCAACATAACTATTACTTAAACTATTTTATAGTTCACCAACATTAAGTTCTAAGATATGCATAATTTATTTTATAATTTTCGCACTTTAAATTTAAACAAATACAATGTATTTTATATTTAAAATTAATTTATTATTTTAAGACACATATCCTTATTATTTTGAATTCTATATTTACTTTTATCTGAAGGCTATAGTAATTGATTTTGTTTTGTAGGATAACTTTTATTGATTTTGTAAAACTTTGAATAGCTTGAAATGAACTCTAATGGAATACCAATCATTTTAGCATGCAATTCCATTATGTTGAAAGAATATGAACATATATATTGGCATGAAGTTAATTCGATCATGTTGAAAACTAAACCATATATGGAAAAACTTAATTATTTCAGTTTTTGCTTTTTTATTATCATAATTATGTTATCTTATATAGAAAATATACTTTAAAAAACAAAATACTTTCCATTAAAATCATTTTATTTTCAAAATCAGTTATCGACTTAAAAAAAATTAAAAGCACAATTTTTAATATATTGTTTACAGTAACATCCAGAGCGAAGTTGGACTTACAGATCTAGTTCTCAATAATAAACTGTACTCGGTACATCTCATACAATTATTTACAATATTTTCTCAAGCCAAATGCCACGATTAAATGCTCTTATGGAAATTAATATTCCCAAAATAATTCACTTACGCGGGTCATTGCCAAAGAAACAAAGAAATTTGGGCTGTTTACATTCTTTGTTCTACTACTGCGAGAAAGATGCGCGCGTACGTTTTACGGGACTTGAAATCTCTTTACAGAGTTGGTACAGGAGCTCTTGCTGTATTGCATTGCATACCAGATAATTAATCTGTAGGAGGATTGAAGTCTTATGTCAGATTTTAAAATTTTAATTTGAGCCTTGATCAGGATCTAGTACTCTTAAATTTATATCCAATTAATACTAAATTTTGGTTGCAAACTTACAACATACGATTGAGTACTAGTTAAGGTTGAATTGCTGGAATGATGTTGGAACGTCGGTCTTTTACGTATTCAATTAGCTTTTTTTTTTTTTTTTTGATCACAGCCCGTGGGCACTCACACCCCACACACACACTCGAATTATCTCGCTCCAGCGAGATTTGAACCCATGTCTCTCCGTAGAGAGACTTGTGTCTCTACCAACTCGACTAGCGAGCGGAGACGTATTCAATTAGCTAGACAAGCTGAAATTCAAATCTAATGTAGTGTAGCGCGTCAATCCGGACTCTTCAAAATCAATCCAATGGTTCTCTTTTATTTCTCTCAATTTATCTATAACAAATACAGATAGATGGATTAATTTTGAAGGGTCCGAATTGCCGTGCTACACTGGATTTGAATCTTGATGAGTTCTGTAATGATTTAACTTTGATTCTAATCCTAAAATTGATCTAAATTTCAATTGAGAATGCGAATTTTTACTTTTTGACACGAATTGGGGGTCAATTAATAGGTTCTCGTTGTCTGGCCGATTTCGGACGGGACCGTTTGAATCCTAATGGGTCCTTTCGAAATCACCGCTAAGGCGTTAATCGATTTTTATTTAGTTCTACACAATCTATATAATGCAGATAATCATATTTAAATCCTTGAGTTTAATCTCGGATTAAATTTTCTAGATTTACCTTTCTAATCCCAAGAATATCTGATACCTTTCGATGGGTGCGTTTGGATATAGAAAGAAGGAAGAAGAAGAAGGAAGAAGGAAGAAAAAAATTATAAACAATTCAAACTCTTCACAAAGTTACACACTTCCCAATATTTCTTCCCTTCTTCCCACACCTATCCAAACGGAGCCGATGATATTAGGTGGAGACATCTTTTGGTTTAATTTCGGATTCACCTTTCGGTTATTATCTATCCTTTGGTATTGCAATCATAAATCGACTAGAGAAGACCATACTCTATTCTATTCTTGCACGTCAACAATTTCTTAATTAATACAACAGAAATCAAGAACACAGCTAATTTTCACATGATAATTTAAGAGTACACCTATTATGCATCATGAATGAATTCATGATGCAAACAACTTCCGTGAATCATAATCGTTTTGGTCGGTGATTTCGAAAATTAAAATTTAATTTAACCAATCTAATATATATATGAATTGTCATATCAAACAAGATTTTACATTTTTTTTACTATTGTTCCGAATTTATTTATACTTTATATTTTTGGAATATTCTTACTAGTTTTATCAAAAAATGACAAGTTTTAAAAAATTTACAAAAAATAGTACAAAAATCATAAAAAAGCGAAAATTGAATATATCTTAGCTGAGATAAATAATATCGTGTAATATATATTTTAGCTTACGTTAAAATATTACATACCATAAACTAGTGCAAATAAAAAAAAGGAGATACTGCTGAGGCAGAAAAACATTTTTTTTAAAACAGAAAAATATTTGATTGATTACACAAGGATTATTACGAATTAATTGTTTTTTATTTTCTAAAAAAGAATGATTTAATTTGATAAAATTTTATAACTGCACGCGGATATAAAATTGAACTGATTACATTTTGAGGAAGATTCACTACCAACATTTTCTAAATGTCAATATTTTACTATTTTTAAAATTCAAATTTAAATTCAAACTATTGAAATTATTTAATTTAATGAGCGATGTGTTTTCATATAAATTTTGTAAATTATAGAGTTTATTTTATAATCGATCAAATGCTAAACCATGAATGTATTAGGATGAAAATATCATAGTTGACAATGTTTGTTTGTTTTTCTATCTATTGATCGAGAGTATGAAAAAATTCCAAAATTTACAAAACATATATGAAAATGTATTGCTCATTAAACTAAATAAGATCAACGATTTGGATATTTAACGTTTGAATTTTGAAATTTTAAAAAATAACTTAATAGCAAAATGTTAATACCAAAATAACTTAATACCAAAATATTAGTAGCGTAACTTTTCTCATATATTTTATTCGACTTGATCGGACTTCATTTTTTCTGAAGTTATTTAATTTAATTAATATTCAGTCAATATTTTAATAGTCATAGTTGGCAATGTTTACAATCCGGATTATATAATATCACGAATAATACACACATATCTTGTATATATCTATTTATAGGCACGATGATCAATGAAATTAAATTATATATAAAGCAAAGTTAAGACTTAAGACAAACTGGAGCTGAACTGGCGGGTTAGTTGATGTTCACGTGCAGAATTAATAGAAAAATATATAAAAGAAGGGATTAATTAAAAATCATCTTAATTGGAGGCGTAGAAATCGTGTCTCTTTATTCAAAATTTCATCATGAATCTATGATATATATTCTTTTCATTTTTTTTAAAAAATTTGGAGCGGGTAAGTATGATTCAAGTCAATACAAAATAAAAATAATGAATATAGTTGGTTTTCGATTACAATGTTATATTTAAAAACTCATCTAAGGACTTGAACTTTTCCCAATTTCTTCATAAAGAAAAGACCATCAAAATTAACATAAAAATTCTAGAAATTAAAGTATATCACAGCAGTTGGTTTTCTTTTAATGTTGGATCCTTTCGTAAACTACATCTAATAAGCTTTAACATAGTGGAGTCTTCCCCTAGTCCCTCCCACGTCCCACCGAAAAAATAAAATAACAATAATAATAGTAGTAATAATAATATAACGCAAGAAAAGAATAATTACGCACACAACATTAGTTACATATAATAGAGGTTGTGCTGGTTTTGCCTAATTTCTCTTCCGTATTCCGATTATATTACTAAAAATCAATGCATCGCACTATTACTAATTCTAGCAATTATAGAATATTTTGTCTGACGATCACAATATTTACCTAACAAGAATATATATGTTTTTCAGAAAATCTGATTGCTCTTTGAATAGATATTATGCTCTTTTTCCAGTAAAATAGCCTTCTCGTATATAATATTCATAAGACAGTTCTACCTAACAGAAACTTACCACATTGCATGCATCTCCCTCTATACATATTTTTCTATTTACTTGATGTTTTATTTAGACAAATGCTACGGAGATAACATCGATATAAGTATATTATACCATTACCATAATTAATACAGGTTAATTAAGTAAGTTATTATGCAGATTAAAAATTTTGTAAGCTAAATGGTCACTATAAGAAAGACGGTCTTTACATATATTTTTATAACTAGATTTTTTTTATTTATGTTGGACCTTGTTCTATTGCTAGATTTACTTGATGCACTAAATTTAGCAATTTTTTTAGCAATGCTCAATTTTCTATTCATACCTCCTTAAAAATCTAGCAATTTATTTTTAATAGATTTTTCAATATCTAATGTAGCAAGTTTTTTTTTTTTTTGAAAGACTTCCTACATTAGATATTATAAGATTCAAAAAAGTCTATCGATTTATTTTTGATAGATTTTTCAATATCTAATGTAACAAGTTTTTTTTTTAAAGACTTGCTACATTAGATATTACAAGATTCGAAAAAGTTTATCAAAAATAAATTGCTAGATTTCTAAGGAGATATTAATAGAAAATTGAGTTTTGCTAAAAAAATTACTAAATTTAATGAATAAAGTAAATCTAACAATAGAAAAAGTTCCAACATAAATAAAAAAGTCTAACTATAAAAATCTATGTAAATGTCATCTTTCTTGTAGTGAGTAATGATGGTATGGATGAAAATATACTATTTTTTACTACACTTCTTTTTTTTTTCATTTCAACAATAATAAAGTACTATTCAAATAAGGTATATATATAAAGTTATTAATATGTATGATAACTCGATCGATTAAGTTTAATAATGTTAATGATATTGATAATGGTGTCAATGGTAGGATATGTATATCAGCCACCTTTTCCTATATTTGCAACTTTGTTTAGAACCCAAAGAGTTGCTTTCATGTTGAAAAATGGATTTAGAGTATGCACCAATAGATAATTCTATTATAAAGTACAAACTTCCTTGCCCGTCACCAACCCAGTTTGACATGTTTAGAAATAATAAAACTCATTTCAAGTTTTGGAAAACTTTCTTTATTTTTGGAAGTTGCGCTTACAGCACTTAATTGTACTTTGATAGTTGAAGTGGCCGAATGCGTGCTAACTTTGCAAACCTAGCATGTTCGATGGACATTAAATATTAACAGTAGGATTGTCAAATTGAATGTTCGATTAACGGATTTACTTTTGTGAAATTTGTTACTAAATTAGACTCGATAATCAAACGGCAATTATCAGCCAAAATGAATATATTTTTTATATATATACGCTCCTACACCTAGTAAAATACCAACAGGAACATATTTTAACTAATATATTTAATTAATGACAAATTCTACATGCTTAAGTTTTTCAAATTCCATTGGAGTCTTAATCAATTACAACTATATATTCATCATTTTACATGAATAATCCAGATTTCAGCCCATATAAACAAAAAAAAAACTGATTGATAACAAAATTTTTCTTAATTTATATAGCGATATATTCATAAAAACAATGAGTTGCTTAAACTATATATGAAAATAAATTCAAATATACTTTCATGTATTAAGTTTGCATTGAAGTGACTATTATATACATTTTACACTGTTCATGCATGAGTGTAGATCTTAAATCCAACCGTCTTTTAAAAATACATCCGTACGTTTAATAATCCAATAATTATCATATATCTACTCTTATATCTAGTCTATACGCAATAGAGTAATACTCTCTCGTAAGGGGTCATATCATATCATGCCCTTTTGCTTGAAAAAAAGATTGCTTTGCTTGATCAAATATCATACCCAGTCCCAATCACACCTCTCTCATTCAGTTTAGGATCCTGGGATGGATCTTCTGTGGCTAGTATGGTGGATAACCCATTTCTCTGAATTAGCACCTGGACAGCTATTAAACTCTAATTAACCATAAAAGGTTTCAATATAATACTAAACATTAATAATCAATTATCTATATTACTATATACCTCCATTCCATACATCCGGAGGCCTATATGTACTATACAAAGGAGACAATATATTATATGACTCGCTGCACGTCACAATCCCTTTCTTACCCTGACTCAAATCTGAAAGCACTTCTAAGTAGGGCTGTCAATGAAACCCGTTTACCCGTTTACCCAACTCGTACCGTACCGTATAAGACGGGTATGGGTAAAGTTTTATTTTCGTTAAGTTAACGGGTACGGGTACGGATAAGGAAATTTTTTCGCTAATTTAACGGGTACGGGTAAAAGTTTTTTCGTACCGTTTTCATAACGGGTAATTGCCACAATTAAAAAGATACAATTACATGATACATATGGCATCTTATATTGCATGATTGGTAAAAAAAATATTGCTAGATTTTATTTAAGATTTATAATTCTTTCCATTCAGTGTACGAAAAAATAAAAAAGCATAAACATAAAATATTCGTCACCATTGTTGCACTTTATTAATATACTTATTGATATAATTTATTTATACATAGTGTACAAATTTTATTATTATTATATTTATTTTTTACCGTTACCGTACCCGTACCGTTAATTCTTAACGGGTACGGGTAAGGTACGGGTAAAGTTATTTTTAACGGGTACGGGTAGGGTACGGGTAAAGAAAATTTTAACGGGTACGGTAATGAAAATACCTTCTACCGTACCGTACCGTACCCATTGACAGCCCTACTTCTAAGACAATTGATCTCTCACCTATCTTCTAGGATTGCAACCGCGCGAGTGCCTCCTTTTTAACACTAAATGGAGCCACCAGTTTCACCTAAGATGGAGGTGATCAAGGCATCATCAATCAGAAATTAATTAATAATATTTTACTTATCTCAAATTGAAATTCTGATCGATATAATCGAATAACAAGCGTTAATCTTACTAATTAAACTAGGAACTAATTCTTGGGAATTATGTATGTCAATTTGTCATTTATTATATCCAGCTAAGATAACAATATCAAATACAAATAACAAATGTTAACCACATGCTCATTAGTCATTGCTCAGCAAACGGGCCTATCAAAGACTGGTAAGAACCGTGAAAGGATACGTAACTGGAAGTATCCATTTATGAAGGGAATCAAGAGGAGAATTCATCCAAAACTTCGTACTTGTTTAACACCATCCTATTATTCCTGTTGCTTCTGAATAAGTTCCAGAATAAACACTAACCTTGATGGTATAAATATGTCATTAGCTGAGATAGACATATGTATATGCTTTCTGATATCATCACATATTCCTAATTACCAACTCTAGCCATGGCTTTGTTTCTACTTGTACATTATCTTTTAATCGGCTTTGTTGCCACTGGTGAAGCTTTAAGTAGAGGTGATTTTCCATCTGGCTTTGTGTTTGGAACTGCCTCTTCGGCATATCAGGTATGTGCACATATTATATATATATAATTATATATGCAGATATATACACGATAGTTATCTGTATACATGTCTTCAATTATGGGGAAGAATGAATTGTATTATGCTCAAGTCTGAATCCCCTATTGGGTTTGTTTTGAAGTATGAAGGAGCAGTGAATGAAGGAAGTAGAGGGGATAGCATATGGGATACACTCATAAGTAAACCAGGTTTGTGCAAAAAAACAAAACATCTATTCTAGTTTTTATTATTTGCAAATTTGATAATTTAGAAGGTTTAAGAGAAGAGTTTTAAGCAGGAAGGGTGTTGGATTTCAGCAATGCGAATGTAGCAGTCGATCACTATCATCGGTATAAAGTTAGTAGCGAACATATATAATCTAAACTGCATTTTGATTTTCCTTTTCCTTGTTTTTCATTGTGTCCATGAAGTTCTCTTTTTTTCTTTGTTCTTTTTATGATTGGTACTTGGATTTTATTCTTTACCTTGAAAGCTTAAGATGTGGAAGATATTTGTAAAGTAATCAAATTGAAAAGGGGTAAATTGGTAAAATGCAGGATGATGTGGATTTGATGAAGGACATGGGTATGGATGCCTACCGCTTCTCCATTTCATGGTCAAGGATCTTCCCAAGTATGCTCAAATAGTCAAATTCAATTAAAATTTCTTTCAATTTTCATTTTTTAATTTGAAGAAGTAATAATAAAAATGAAAAAAAAAACAATCCTGAAAATATCATTTAGATTATTTCTCCTGTTCCTGAAAGTAATCAAATGTAAGTATGTAGGAGTAGGATATAGGGTTATCTGACTCGTGCGTAACAGCGTATACGTATTAATCTTGTCTTGTCAGCAACGGTACCGTTTTGCTCAAAAGAATTATCAGCTTATCCAGAAACTGTTTCTTTTGAAATTTGAAGGCCTAATACAGTAATACTGCATCTTTTATTTATGTACCAAAGATTGTATTATCAATAATTGTAAACCAGTCTATTAGGCTACGTTTCAGATAACTATCGCAATTTTGTGATTAGAGTGACGACAAAGAAAGAAAATACAAGTATACAACATTACCAGTCAAAGTCAACCATACTTGAAAAGGGTCAATCTTGATTTTCTGTGGCGGATGAAGAACAACCTAAAGTGGTAAATACTCGTAAATGGACACCAGAGAATTGAATTTGAGAGTAGTTGTCACAAACACCTTGAGTCAGTTTGCACTTTTCAAATAGACAGAGGATTGGGACCTAGCGGTTTTGTTAGTTTGTTTCACTCTGATTTGCAATAAAAGCGTAAATGTTTTGGAATTGTAGATGGGACAGGAGAGCCCAATCCAGAAGGAATAAGCTACTACAATAATCTCATCAATGAGCTACTAGACAAAGGTCTCAGATACCAATTTGTTATGTAAAGGTTTCTCAGCTAATAATTGAGATTCGTAGTGATTATATCCATCAATTATCTCACATACATGTATGTGTTAATTTGTTCAGGAATAGAACCTTATGTGACACTCTACCATTGGGATCTACCACAAGCTCTTCAAGACAGATATGGTGGTTGGCTAGACAACCAAATTGTGTAAGAATAACTTTGAATTAAATATAAAATTTACATCATAAACTAAATTAGTTCCAAAAATATGGAATCAATCGCTGGTGCGAAACCTGGCTGGAGGGTCTTTCATAGACATTTGATTTAAAATAAGTTGAGAGCCTTGACCCCCAATTTATCTTAAAAAAAAATGTGGAATCAAATGTACGAATATGTATATTAGAGAATCAACTAATTGAGAAACAAAACTAAACTCAACTCTATACACATTCACACTAAAACAAATATGTACTGATACAGGGGAGATTTTGGACAGTACGCGTATACATGTTTTAAGGAGTTTGGAGACAGAGTGAAGCATTGGATAACAATGAATGAACCACAAGGTTTTTCGATTGAGGGATATGATACAGGTCTCCAGGCGCCAGGACGATGCTCAATTATGTCCCATTTGTTCTGCAAAGAAGGGAAGTCATCTACTGAGCCTTACATTGCGGCCCACAACCTCATCCTGTCTCATGCCAATGCTTTTCATATTTACAAACGCCATTTCAAGGTTGTTATATGCATAAACTTGTATAATGTCAGAATATTAATTTGAAGCTTAACCCAGAATTAAAAAAAAAAAATAAAATGAACTCAATTTGTCTAGTAGTTGAGAAGGGGGTTCAAAAAACAACTATGGATAAGTGAAGAGTTGTCAGAATTTCTGGTTAAACCTGTTTATAATTGCACACTTAATTCCATATTCTTAAATTAGAAATACTTAACATCACTTCTGGTGCTGCTAATGCAGGAAAAGCAGAAGGGTATTATTGGAATCGCTCTCAACTCAAAATGGTATGAACCATTATCTGATGTCCAAGAAGATATTGACGCTGCTCAGAGGGCTATGGATTTTGAGCTTGGATGGTATATATTTATTCACAAAATTTAACTACATAACTTTTTTTGTTTATTTGGGAAATTTCTAAATTTTCCTTACACCCATATTATACATGTAAGTGTTGATGGATCTGCAAATGATCTTACACCCTCATTGCCTGTATGAGCAACGTCAGACCAAAGGAGAAAACATCCTTGGTTTCTCAAAAAATATTATCATAAAATGTTTACCATTTCATGAAAGTGTTTTAAAATATATTTCGGCCTTTTTGTGCTGCAAATACAGACTCGAAATTTTTACAGAAAATTTAATACCCAAAAAACATGTTACTGAAAACATTTAAAAAAATCAGGTTCTTAGGTCCCTTAATATATGGGGAATATCCGACCTCAATGCAGAATCTAGTAGGGGCAAGGCTACCACAATTTTCGAATTCAGAGTCAAAATTGGTTGCTGGTTCGATTGATTTTCTAGGAGTAAATCACTACACCTCGCTGTATGCAAGAAATGATAGAACGAGGATAAGGAAACTAATCATGGATGATGCGCAGACCGATTCGGCCATCATAAGTACTGGTACGGTAACTTTCAAGTGGTATGGTGATGCTAATTAAAAAAAAAGGATTAAACTTGTGCAAAACAACATTAAAATCAGAGTCAAAATTATAATGACTAATTTCTATTGCACATTTTCTCTATTTTATTTTTGAACAGCATATAGGCATGGAAAGATTATCGGGGAAAAGGTACGTTGTACAAACTGCAGCTAAGTAATTCAAATATCATATTCTTTCTTGGTCTTCCTTGTAAATATGTAAAATTTTGTGCATACTATAGGCAGCATCACACTGGTTGCATGTAGTTCCTTGGGGACTTGGGAAATTGATGAAGTATATCAAGGAGAACTACAAAAACCCAGAGATTTTCATTACTGAAAACGGTGAGCGTTTTGCCTGACAAGTGATATTATTTCAACAAATCTAATAGAAGAAATTCAATCAATTTATTAAATAAGTATATACAATTGTAGGAATGGATGATGCAAACCTCCCGTTTGCAAGCATAGAGAAAGTGTTGAAAGATGAAAAGAGGATTAACTATCATACTGATTATCTTAAGAGCTTGCTTTCTTCAATGAGGTATATTTAATTTTTGGGCTTATTGTAGACAGCAATTTATTTTCATTTCTTACTTAATCCAAAAGGAAGCTACCATGCAGCAATTCCTTCATGATACTGACATCTACAGTGTACCATCAGGATTGTCAGGTACTGCTTCAGAAATCTTATTTCCTTCATAATATTTTTTTATTGCAGAGAGGATGGATGCAAAGTTAATGGATATTTTGTGTGGTCACTGCTTGATAACTGGGAATGGAACTCAGGATACACAGTTCGCTTCGGTTTATATTACATTGATTACAAAAATAACCTCACAAGGATACCCAAAGCTTCTGTACAGTGGTTCAAGCAATTTCTTCTAGAATCTGAATCCAAATTGGATTTCTCAAGTTGAGATAGGATATATGTTTCTTTCTTAATGATAACTTATGAACTGTAAAGTTACTGTAAATTCATCATTACAAAACCTCCAATTGTAATTCGTTGTAAGTTAATCTATGTAAAGTTCAGGAACTTGAGGCAATGTGAACAAATTAAAACTAAAATAGAAGATTCTTTTTTTCTTTTTTCCTTTTTCCTAGCTGGTTTCTGTAAATTGTATGACACAATAGACAGAAAGATATTTAATCAAAATTCAGGTGTATTGCTTATTTCCGTTACTTCAAAAACTTTTTTTTTCCCAACGTTTGCAGTGGCTGCCACCATTACTTCAAAAGTTAATGCATATATTTTTTATTGTTATTGTTACTGCTGATGAAGAAAGAAACTGAAAAAGAGATTAAGGATCATGTAGTAGTAGTATATATATTTATTGGAATAAATATAAAAAAACCATTACATTGCCTGCCTGAATTTGTAGAAAAGGAAAAAAGCATGGAACCACAAAATGTTACAGTTACAAAATTGGAGAAAAGGTACCCTTCATAGGCAATTTATGGTGCATTACATTGCCTGCCTGAATTTGTAGAAAAGAAGGAAAAAAACATGGAACCACAAAAATGTAACAGTTACAAAGTTGGAGGAGAAAAGGTACCCTTCATTAGGGCTGTCAATGAAACCCGTTTACCCAACCCGTACCATACCGTATAAGACGGATATGGGTAAAGTTTTATTTTCGTTAAGTTAACGGGTACAGGTACGGGTACGGGTAAGGAAATTTTTTCGTTAATTTAACGGGTACAGGTACGGGTAAAAGCTATTTCGTACCGTTTTCATAATGAGTAATTGCCACAATTAAAAAGATACAATTACATGATACATATGCCATCTTATATTGCATGATTGGTAAAAAAATATTGCTAGATTTTATTTAAGATTTATAATTCTTTTCATTCAGTGTACGAAAAAATAAAAAAGCATACACCTAAAATATTCGCCACCATTGTTGCATTTTATTAATATACTTATTGATATAATTTATTTATACAGAGTGTACAAAATTTATTATTATTATATTTATTTTTTACCGTTACCGTACCCGTATCGTTAATTCTTAACGGGTACGGGTAAAGCTATTTTTAACGGGTACGGATAGGGTATGGGTAAAGAAAATTTTAACGGGTACGATAATGAAAATATCTTCTACCGTACCGTACCCATTGACAGCCCTACCCTTCATAGGCAATTTATGGTGTATTGTCTTGGTATGAACGTCAGTGGACTGGAATGGAATCCCGGTTTGAGTATGAAGGAAGAAATAATAAAAAATGCCTCACGGTACGAGTGAATCAATTTTTTAAGACTTATTTAGATTAATATTTTGGACAGGATAGAAGAAGAAGGCTATAGTTCAATTGTTATTTCATATTTTACTATTAAAATTCGAATTTTTTTAAAACAAGTCATACAGAACCAAAATTAATTTATCCTTGTCAAGTTGTCATATTCAAAGTGATGGTTTTCTTACCGTATTTTCAGACACTTAAGACTGAATTTATATCCTCCATCAAATTTTTTATCCAAACCGTTCGATTAATGATGGATACCCGTGATTAATATTGAGCCCACCAAATTTCATACAGTCCGTAAAAATCTATCCGTCAAAATTAGATCGAACGGTTCGGATCAAAGATCTGCCCTCTTAAGACCGGCCTTTTAAGGTTTTTTTTTTTCCGAAGTTTAACCTTTTTGAGGTCTGAGAGAGTGCAAAAGTTATTTCGTATTTCATTATTTCGGCGTGAAAGTACGAATCTCTCCCTGCGATTACGAAGAATTATCTCTCCTTGCTTTCTTTTAGGTTTTTCCCTCTTTCTCTGTCTTCCCCTTTCTTCTTTGGTAGTACATTTCTAACAATTCTTGCTGGTAGTAGTGGAGACTACCTTGGTTATTTTGCTTCAATTTTTCACTTAAATATAATACAACTTTGTAGAAATTTGTTGCGCATCACGGTAATTCTTGGCGATTAATCTCTTTTTATACTTTCTTTTAGCGACGCTATTTTTTTCCTTTTAAGTTTTAACTTACAAAAGTTCCAATAAGGGGCAAAGTTTTCGCTTCTGTACTTTTAGTTTGTCGTAAATTTTGTCTAAAGAAAATAGTTTGATGGTGAGGAAGTCCACAATTTGCTTTGTTTTTTCTAATTTTGTTGAGATCTATTTGTGTAGATTGAGAAGTCTGACTAGCACTAAATGGCTGAAACAATTGTTTACAGAAGAAAAAGAAAGAGATCAAAGAATCCATCTGATATAGCTGAGGTGTGATTTTGTGCAAGAGTTTTACACATAAGGCTTATTTTTAAGTCTATAGTAGTATCTTTATAGAGTACCTGGTTTACTGATTAAAAAAAATTCATTTGTTATGAAAGAAGAAAATTTAGAAAGAAGCTTGATCTTTATAAAGTTGCATATAACAATTATGTACTTTTCTGTTGGGATAATTGCTAGCCTACCCCTTGCATTTATTCATAGGAATTTGATTTGCCATAATTGGCGATACCATGTCTAATCAGGTTTGGTTTACCCCATGTCTTAAACCCCCTTAAGTCCTTAACCAGTTAATTTACCTTTGGTTGTTTCCAAATTCAGCTCTTGGGTTACAGCTACTAGAACTAGTCATGGATCCTCAATAGAGAGGTCAGGGTTGGTTACTGGTAGATCCCCACTCCATACCCATAAATGGTCAGGTCCTAGCCAAGTGGTCATGACTCATGAGGTTTGGGCCTTGATTTCAGTAGGTTTGGAGGTGAATTGTACAGAGAGGGCACAAAGATACTTGATATTTTGATATCAAATCAACTTTTGGAAACATCATATTTATGAATAGGGGAAATCTGAGTCAAACATATATAGGGAAATATGCTATTACATCGACCTTTTTAGGAATAACTGCTATAGTTTGTTATGTAATGTTGCATCCTTGTTAGGTTTAGAATGGTCAAATGTATCTTACTCCTACCTGTGATCTTATCTGACTAAACTTTGAAGCGTTCTCCAACTAACCAAATTTGAAACCTGGGAACGTTATTATCTAAAAAATTGCGCATCTTAGTACCAAGTTTATCACAAGAAGGTCCAAGGACTGATCTTTCTTCTGAATATTTTGTTGCAGGATGTGAGATTTAAAACATTATCAACGGATAATGGACATGAAAAGATGATTGTTTATAAAAGGAGAAATATTACAAATATGCAAATTGAAGATCATCTTGAGGTAAAAAATAATTATTCGAATGCAATTTTGATTCATTTTAGGACACTTTCAATCTTTTTTACTTTTGAGAGATGCTCTCAAAAGTAGTTTATGTAGAGGTGCTAGTGGTTAGTGTCGGGAATTTGGGTCTATAGCCTCTCTCTGTAAGTTGATGAGCCATAGTTACCAGAAAACAGTTCTTTATAGTTGATGCAGAGCATATGGCTAGTGATTATATGGTCTAGATGGACCAGAAAAAGAAAGGAAGAGTGCATATGAAAGCCTAGTTATTTTAGTAGTAGCAGTTATTTATTTCTAGCAGTTATTTCTATTTCTAGCAGTTATTTTAATTTCCTAGCAGTTATTTCCTATGTTGTAGACAGAACCTCTAAAAAGAGGATGTATCTTTCAGTTTTAATCAGAAATTAAGAAAACTCTAAATTGTGTCTGTACGTATTTCTTCTCTTGTGAGAGAAAATAACTGACTTGCGCTACTCGCTGCGTCAGGTGGTATCAGAGCGGGTTTTCCTTCCATAACCAATGGCAGGAAAAGACAGCCATGGCTTCGACGGAGATCGGAACATGGAAAACCTCAGGGCCGAGGTTAAGGCTCAAAGAGAGGCAGTTACAACTCTGGAACAGAATGTCCAGGGCATACAACGGAGCCTCGAGGGTATTGTCGCACGGCTTGATGCCATAGCGGTAAACCCTAACAGGAATAGGGCTGAAGGAAGAGATCGGCCAAGAGGTGATGCTGCTCGAGGCGATTTCCATGACAGACCTGTTCTTGAGAACCACCGAGATAACTCCACACAAGGAGATGACTCGGAGGAGGAAGAAGAAGACTGGTTTGGCCGTTATCGTGCCGCTAGGCGTGAAAATGGTCGTGGCAGAAATCAAGGTAACCAGTATGAAAGAGATAATTATGATTTTAAGTTGAGGGTAGATATTCCCAGTTTCAACGGGGGATTGAATATTGAGGATTTTATTGATTGGGTGGCTGAAGTTGATCGGTTCTTTGAGTATATGGAGATTCCTGAGGAGAAAAGGGTGAAGTTGGTGGCATGTAGGTTGAAAGGGGGGGCCTCTGCATGGTGGGAGAGGCTTCAAAACAGAAGGTATCGTGAAGGGAAGCAGCCTATTAGAACTTGGTACAGGATGAAGCAGTTATTGCAGAGAGACTTTCTTCCTCCTGATTATGAACAAATTCTCTTTCAGCAATATCAAAGATGCAGCCAGGGGAAAAGGTCTGTTCATGAGTACACCGCTGAGTTTATGCGGTTGGCAGAAAGGAATGATTTGCGGGAGAGTGAAGGCCAGCAAGTTGCACGGTATTTGGATGGGCTGAAACCACAACTTAGAGATAAGATTGGGGTTCAGGTTTTGTATAATTTGAATGAGGCAAAGAACATGGCCATGAAGGCAGAATTGATGTTGCAAGAGAAGGGCAGTAAGTGGAATTCAAATAGAAGTGGTTTGGTTAATGAAAGTTTTCCTAGAAACACTCTTGATAGAAGTACCACAACACAAGAGGTGCAGAAGGTGGCAAAGGAGGACAAGGCAGTAGGTAAAAGGCCGATGGATAGAGGTGAAAAACAAAAGCCAGCCAACCCTACCTCTAAATCGATGGTGGGCAAATGTTACCGGTGTCTACAGCCAGGCCATCGATCCGGTGACTGCCCCAACAGGAGAGGTGTTAACATTGTGGAGCGAGAGACAGAAGATGAGGTTTATTGTGAACCTGATGAGGGTGATGAAGAAGCAGAGTTTGATAGGGGTGAAGATGAAATGGAGCCGAGTTTTGGTTATTAGAAGGTTGATGCTGGCTCCAAAGCAAGATGATGCTACCCAGCGCCACCAATTGTTCCGAACCAGATGCACCGTCAACGGCCGTGTCTTTGACTTAATCATAGACAGCGGTAGTTGTGAGAACATTATTGGCAGGGAGGTAGTGAACTCATTGCAATTGGCTGTTGAAAAACATCCAAATCCTTACTCCATTGGATGGATTAAAGCTGCTGAAAAGATTAAGGTGACTGAACGGTGTAAGGTCCCTTTTTCTATTGGAAAATATAAGGATGAAGTGTACTGTGATGTTGTGGATATGGATGTGTGTCACCTACTCTTTGGCAGACCATGGCAATTTGATGTTGATGCCCAGCATGCAGGAAGAGATAATGTGTACAAATTGAAAAGAGAAGGAGTGAAGTTTACTCTAATTCCTTTACGAGTAAACAAGCACTCTAATACTGCTAAAGTGAAAGAGCAGTCATATATCACATTGATGAACTCAGAGAAAGAATTGGAGGTGGCTGTGAGAGAGTCAAAAGTAGTTCATGCATTAATTGTGAAGCAAATGCTCTCACTGGATGAGCAAGCCGCAGAAATACCAGAGGCAGTGAAGCCTCTAATAGAAGAGTTTGTGGAGGTCATTCCCACTGACCTACCTAACGGGCTTCCTCCCATGCGAGACATTCAGCACCACATTGACCTAATTCCAGGTGCCAGCCTTCCAAACTTGCCACATTATAGAATGAGCCCAAAGGAGAGTGCAATTTTACAAGAGAAAGTGCAGGAATTGTTGAACAAAGGCTATGTTAGGGACAGCATGAGCCCATGTGCTGTACCTGCATTATTGACACCTAAGAAGGATGGTAGTTGGAGGATGTGTGTTGACAGCCGTGCAATCAACAAGATCACCATTGGTTACAAGTTTCCCATTCCGAGGCTTGATGATATGCTGGATCAATTAAGCGGCTCGATGGTGTTCTCGAAAATTGATTTGAGAAGTGGATACCATCAGATCCGAATCAGACCTGGAGATGAATGGAAAACTGCTTTTAAAACAAAGGAAGGGTTGTATGAGTGGCTGGTCATGCCGTTTGGGCTGTCAAACGCGCCAAGTACCTTTATGAGGGTGATGAATCAAGTACTGAAACCTTTCATTGGAAAGTTTGTAGTAGTTTACTTTGATGACATCCTCATATACAGCAAGTCAGAGGAGGAACACCTCAAACACTTGAGAGAAGTGTTGGTGGTTTTGCAAGAGAACAAACTTTATGCCAATTTAAAGAAGTGTAGCTTTATGGCTAAAAGACTGTTGTTCCTTGGCTTTGTTGTTGGATCAGAAGGCATACAAGTAGATGAGGAGAAGGTGACAGCCATTAGAGAATGGCCAGCACCAAAAACAGTGAGTGAGTTAAGGAGCTTTTTAGGGCTAGCAAGTTTCTATAGGCGTTTTATTAGAAACTTCAGCACTATAGCAGCTCCAATGACAGAATGTTTGAAGAAAGGAAAGTTTTATTGGAGTGAAGAGGTTGAGTCAAGCTTTGCTGTGTTGAAAGAGAAGTTATGCTCAGCTCCAGTCCTAGCCTTACCAGATTTTGATAAGCTATTTGAGGTAGATTGTGATGCAAGTGGAGTTGGAGTAGGAGCAGTTCTATCTCAAGAAAAACAGCCAGTAGCTTTTTTCAGTGAGAAACTAGCAGATGCTAGAAGGAATTGGTCCACCTATGATAAAGAGTTCTACTCGGTGGTGCGAGCTCTTAAAACATGGGAACACTATCTGATCGGGCGTGAATTTGTTCTATATTCAGATTGTGATGCATTAAAACATCTGAATAATCAGACCCGAATCAGCAAGGATATGCATGCAAGGTGGGTGCAATTCCTACAGAAGTTTCCATTCAAATTAAAGCACAAGGCTGGAGTGCAAAACAAAGTGGCAGATGCCTTAAGTCGCAGAGCCAATTTGCTTGTCACTTTGAGCCATGAGGTAGTCGGTTTTGAGCAGTTGAAGGATTTGTACCGAACTGATGAAGACTTCAAAGAAATTTGGAGGAAATGTGACACCAACCAGCCTTGTGATGATTTTCACATCCATGATGGATACTTGATGAAGGGCAATCAGCTGTGCATCCCTTGTTCATCATTAAGGGAGAAGCTGATTCGCGACCTGCATGGTGGTGGATTGGCCGGTCATTTAGGCAGGGACAAGACAATTGCTGCTATTCAAGAAAGGTTTCACTGGCCTAACCTGAGGAGGGATGTGAGTAGAATTGTGCAGCGATGCTATGTGTGCCAAACATCAAAGGGACAGTCACAAAACACTGGACTGTACATGCCACTTCCAGTCCCTCACAACATCTGGGAGGATCTGTCTATGGACTTTGTGTTAGGGTTGCCTCGTACTCAGAGAGGTATGGATTCTGTCTTTGTTGTTGTTGACAGGTTCTCAAAGATGGCACATTTCATTCCATGCCGAAAGGTGGCTGATGCACAAGGCATTGCCAAGCTGTTTTTCAAAGAAGTGGTACGTTTGCATGGAGTACCCAAGTCAATCACATCTGATAGGGACAGCAAATTTCTTAGCCATTTTTGGAGAACCCTATGGCAGATGTTTGACTCCTCCCTCAACTACAGCACCACTGCTCATCCACAAACTGACGGACAAACCGAGGCCACCAACAGAACCTTGGGCAACCTGATTCGCAGTATTTGTGGAGACAAACCGAAGCAATGGGATGCGGCACTAGCGCAAGCCGAGTTTGCATACAACACGGCAAAACACAGGACCACGGGCAAGTCACCATTCTCAATTGTGTACACTAAGCCACCAGATCATGCTGTTGACTTAGTGAAGTTGCCACGAGCCCCTTATGCCAGTGTTGCTGCAAGACATATGGCTGAACAATGGCACACTGTGACGGCAGAGATAAAGAAGAAAATTGAAGAATCTAATGCTAAGTACAAAGCAGGAGCCGATAAGCATCGGAGGGAGAAGGTGTTTGCTGTTGGTGATCAAGTGATGGTGTTTTTGAGGAAAGAAAGGCTTCCAATGGGAAAATACAGTAAATTGCAACCTAAGAAGTATGGACCCTATCAAATTGTGAAGAAGATAAATGATAATGCCTATGTGGTGGAGCTACCAGCTGAAATGGGTATATCTAAAACATTTAATGTGGCGGATATTTACCCGTTCTTTCCAGATGATGAGCCATTGTACCCAGAAAACTCGAGGTCAAGTTTTTCTGTGGTGGGAGAGACTGATGCAGAGCATATGGCTAGTGATTATATGGTCCAGATGGACCAGAAAAAGAAAGGAAGAGTGCATATGAAAGCCTAGTTATTTTAGTAGTAGCAGTTATTTATTTCTAGCAGTTATTTCTATTTCTAGCAGTTATTTTAATTTCCTAGCAGTTATTTCCTATGTTGTAGACAGAACCTCTAAAAAGAGGATGTATCTTTCAGTTTTAATCAGAAATTAAGAAAACTCTAAATTGTGTCTGTACGTATTTCTTCTCTTGTGAGAGAAAATAACTGACTTGCGCTACTCGCTGCGTCAATAGTACAGTGTATGTTATAGGTTTGTGGTTCACTGTATCCCAGAGTGGAGGAACACTATGGGTAGGTTTAATTATTGCCTTCCTTTTTTCTTTTTTTTAGTAGCTGCTGTTCATTTTTCCAAGGTATTACTGCAATCAATGCTTCCTATAGTTGAGCAATGGAAGCGTGCTCATATCATATACATCTTTCCCATTTCGAGTATCAATCATTGCAGACAAGCAATTGCCTCATTTTTTTTATGGAAAATAATAAAAAATATGATTGGTTACAAAGAGGTAATATGCTGGTCTGTTCCTTACCTTTTACCTTTTGTTGGTTTGGTTCTACAGCCAGTTAGTGCTAGTGTTGTGAACTTAATTTAAGTATTGTTTTAAATATGGATCTGAAACAACTGACTCTGGATCAGAGTAACATACTGAAAATTGAAAAAAGAAATAATTAAATGGACCAAAACATTTGTCCACCCAGCCTATCTATTCCTTTTATATTCTCTGTGCTTATACCCTTCATTACTACTTTCTCCTCTCATTGAGTTTGAGCTGAGCCAGCTCGCTTGAAATGGAATCAACTATTAAACGAGCTGGATTAATCTTAGTGCTTTGTTTCCTTCTGCCAATCTGAGCTGCTTATTGCTCAATATGTGCCAGTTAACCCTAAAACGTCTTTGTCACCTCCAGCCACAACTTTACCCTCACTCTTCCAAATCGAAAGAACCAAAACCTTACATCTCACCCATTTAAAGGCCTGTCACGCTGCACAGCGTGTGGCCCTTTTTGCATCATCGCTCTTTCTTAATCTGTTCTAGCCTCGATCTGGTGCTGTGCTGCAAGGTTTCCTGGCTTGGTGTGTTGGTGCTTACCTAGTGGCTCTCTCCCTCTACAGTTTCATTGATTGATTTTAATTTCCATGTTAGTCATAATATTGCATAGTTCCATTCCTAAATGTTTTAATTTCACTTTGATATTTCCATTTTGTGATAGTTGAAGGTGAAGTTGGTTTTCAGCTTTGCTCTGTCTGGTGTTAATTTTAGTTTTGTGACTTTGACTCGGTGGCATCTCTGGGATCAATTAATCTCAGTTTTACCAGAAACTTCCCTTACCTTGTTAGTTTTGAGAAAAAGGTCAAATTGCATTTCTAGCCAAGCAATTAGATCAGTCAAGAGTTGGATTGCGAAGCCTTGGGCAATTGGTACCAGTTGATACTGTTAGATGTGAATTTGGTATGCCCAAAAGGTTTTGGATCTTTGGTGAATTTGATGACTTCTGGGTCCATTGTGCAAACTTTTTAAGTTTTTCTTGTCAGATATATTGTTTTGCTTTTGCAGAAACAATTGAATCTTTAAGAAAATGAAAATAATATAAAATTATAGTGGGCCTCGATTTCTGGATAAACTGTTTATTAGAAATTTATGCAAGAAAAATTATGCAAAATTAGGGGATAATTTAGTTAGCTATTCTTAGTTAGCTACTAATTTAGGGGATAATTTATGCAAAATTGTTCAGTTTTATTGACAAGCCAATCAACCTAGATTGATTTTAAACAAATCGAGATTGAGTCACGAGTTTCAGCTTGAAACTGCACTTTCTTTTGAGCTTGCTCTAATTTAAGCTGTACAAGGTGAGCTCAAGTTGGAAAAAGCTCTGGCTGTTCAGCTTGAACTCTACTTATTTGCGGCTCAAATTAATGGCCATGCAGCCCCAGAAGTGGTGGAGTTTATGTTAGGTTTCGGTCCAGAATTGGCTTTTGACGCTTAAATTTTGAAAAATTTTCAGTTGGGCTTGGGCACAGCTCTGATGTAATATGTAGGTTTTTGGGTCAGTCAGATTCTGACAACTCCATTTCCTGTACAGAAAATTATTACTGCATTTTTTAAACTAGCAGATTCGTATTCTATAAATAATTAAATTAAATTTGTTGCAAACCAGGTCAAGCAGGGTTTTGGTCAGATATTTATAAACTAAGATTTCCATCTAGAACCAGTTGTAATTTATGAAATATTACTTGGAATTTTATGTGGCTTGGGATGAGCCTACCAGCTAAAGTTTTGAATTGTCCACGAACATACATAATTGGCATACAAACTCATCTCTTTATTTGCAAATGCTGTGTTGCAGGCCGGCAGAGAGGTAATAATGCCAACAGGTGAAAGACATGAAAGGGAAATCATATCAACAAATGGAAAACATGGACAAATAATTGGTCATGAAGGAGGAACACTGAGAGGGACCCAACTTAATGATCTTCCTGAGGTATATATATAATTGAACAACACAGTCATTTTGTTTTAGGGCTACTTTCTCTGCACCACCTAGAGTCAGTATATGCCATAAAGTATTTTTCCATTTTCAGGTGTCACATTTGCATTATCTAGAATAGATACCGTGTTAGGTGGTGTTCACATAAAACCTTATCAAGACCCTCCATCTAACAATGGTGCTTCTCAAAATCTGGTGTTAAATGGTATTTTGTTTTTCTCCAGCTCAGGTTCAACTTATGGGCTGATAACATAAACTAAAGAATAGGCAGCCCATCTAATGTCATGTCCAATTGGTGGTCTGGATCCAGTTTCAAATTATTAATGCTGTACACCATAATATTATCTCGATATAACTTTGGGACTAAACCCTCAAAAAAAAAAAAAAAAACTTTGGGACTAGAGACAGGTAAAATTAATAATATTCATATTTTCGCCAATAGTTTGAATTATTAAAATTTGTGCAATTTTTCAGGACATCTTGTGTTCAATTATTTCACGTTTACCGCTTGGAGATGCTGTTAGAACAAGCATACTGTCAACTAAGCTGAGGCGCATATGGGCAAGCCATCCTAACCTTACTTTTACCAAACGAGCCATGTTTCCTAAAAGCAAAATTAAAGGAGGCGAACAGTTTGCATTGATTGAGGGCATGCATGCTGTGTTAAAACAACATAGAGGCAATGGAGTTGAGAGAATATTCCTCCAAGCCTTACTCGACCAAAGCACTAGTAGTGCTCTTAACACTTGTGTTAAATTTGCAGTCACCTCAGGCACCACATCTCTCTCTCTACTATTGTCTCCTGAACGACCATATTGCTTCCCAACTTATCTCTTTGACTTGCAAAATGGATCAAGGTCGGTCTTGGAAGAACTCCACCTCAAGTATGTCTCCCTAAGGATACCAGCTGGATTTACAGGGTTTAAGCATCTTAAAAGGCTCAACCTGGATTGTATGTATGACATTGTGGCAGACGAACTCCAAGCTCTGCTGAAAAATTGTTTGTTGCTTGAAGTTTTATGCATCAATGTGGTCTACAAATTTGATAAGTTGGTGATTTCTCAAGCTCTGAGCCATCTAAAATACTTGTCCCTCACGGCATGCCTTGGAGTGAAAACAATAGAAGTTGCTGCAGCTAATGTTGAAAGGTTCGAGTATGAAGGGAGCAGTGACAATAGCATTGTGTTTCCTCAGCCTTTAAAAAATGTCAAATATGCCTCCGTACAATGGGGTGCTTTTAATTCTCATGTTGGTGAGTTTGTGCTTAGTGTGCTTCCTAGATCCTTTCCTGGGCTCGAGACTCTTGTTTGGAAGACCTACGGAGTAGAGGTGAGATATACTAAAACATTATTGTTTTGTTTTATTTTTTCCACTTTTTATTTGTTGATTCTTAACTTTCTAGTTTGCCATAAATATGCATATTGCATAAACAAAACTTGAAATGTAGGGGATAGGAAAAATAAAAATTTACCATTATGGATAAATGAAGGACATCCTTTCTTTGATAATCAACTTCCATAAAAAAATAGAGAGAATTAATTATTCTACAATCTAGAGCTGTATTATTTTGTTTATTCAAAATAAGAAATTCAAGCATGCAATCTACAGTAAAACTAAACACGATGTTAGTCTGCAATTAGTCTGATCCACAATAAGCAACTATTAGATGCAAAACATTCTTAAAGATTTGTTCAACAAATTTTGAATTGTTGATTTGTGTTAGATGGATGGATTACCAAATTGCCTGGGGAGATTTCAGTGCCTGAAATCAGTGCATATTGAGTTGTGTGCTCCTGTGCTTGCTTGTGATGTTCTCTCTCTTGCAGCTCTCTTGGATGCTGCGCCTTCCTTAGAGAGCTTTTTTCTCAAGGTTCATACTGATATTTTTTCAATCTAATGTGTTCTTTTTTTAATGTTTATTAGAATCAAATAAAAGTTCAACATGATGGTAGTGTGGCGAATAAGCAAATTTTGTTTATTTTTTGCAGCTAATCGGTTTCATCAATGTCCCATATTCTGGAATAGAAGAATTTAGGAGGTTGCCTAGTTCTCCACATCATCACATTAAATCAGTGGGAATTAAAGAATTTACTTGCTCAAGGGATCAGATTGAGCTGGTTGAATATATTCTTGAAAATGCCACTGCTCTTGAGCATATGATAATCAAAACCAAAATTGGTTGTTATAAGGATGCTGCTATACACTCTCCATATATTAAAAAAGACAAACGAGTTGTAATATTATAGTTAGTGTAGGTGTAGCAATCTTTTAACTTAATTTCCTAAACTCTTCTCTATGGAGATTGAGTGTGCAAGTTAGTTGTGTTGTTAATACTGTTCATTAGTGTGTGATGTGTTACTCTAGTCTCTGTAGAGCATGGTAATATGTATATATATTAGTGTTAGTATTTGGATACTTCTATGAATTTTGCTGAACTCATATTAGTCTTCTGATATTTTGCTGGACACTCTTTAGCTTCTGGAAGTCGAGATTAAAGTTTATTGAACATGAATGCACAAAAAAAAAAAAAGCAACGACCAGTTGTGCTAATCGAATAAAGTCCTGTTGATGACCTAGCTTGATTGTTTATTCCGAATTTTGGTAAAATGGTGAGTTGAAGTGTTCGACTAAGGTTCAAAATGAGATCCATGAAATTTTCTACCAGTATAATTTTTGATAGTCTATTTCCTACCAAGAAGTGGATTTCAATGCAGCCGTAAGAATACAACTCTACAGCAGCCTATTACAATTGTTAATTTCCAATTAAATTATTATTTATTTGACAAACACTAAAATTGATCTTATTGTAACTCTACGTATCTTTTGACTACTTAAATCAAATTATGATTTTCTTGTAAAATAATTTGTTATCGCACATTATAGCATGGATAATTACCATCATTACAAATAACATACAAGAAAATTCGGTCGCTCCACCTAATTCTAGACTATTACTCATTGTGAGTAGTCTTCACTCTTCAATCCTTACTGTGTGCTCCTAGGCAGAGAGTAAATATTTATAAACAATCTAAACTCTTCACAAAATTATATACTTACCAATACTTTATGCCTAGGAATATGAAATTCCTCTTATTCCTAAACGACCCAAACGGCCCCTTAATCCTTTGGGTCTTTCCAGCACCAGAAAGTTTATGTCCTATTTTGTTTCTATCCTCTCTCTTGGGTGCAACTCCGTTAGAAAGCTACTCTCTTTTGGTAAATAATAAGCGTGTATTATTGAGCTTAAGAGTCATTTAAACTCAAAATTTAACAGTTCACCTATAATTGACAGATGATGTTACTAAACAATCACATTTATGTTTCATTCGACTTTGTACAACTAGTTGTTTTAATCAACTACGGACAACAAACGAAAAGGAAAAACCGGTTTTATGTAGCTATAGATCTGTCCAAATCACCATCTCAGGTGATTGCAAAAATCAAATTTAAAATGTGTTTCATGGTAATTAATTCTGTGGAGAGATTCAGCGTTTAACAGTTCAGTAAAAGAAAATGACTGAGATACCATATACATGCATGTCCTTATAAAATAAACCGAACATGCTAATATACAAATTGTACTATTATTAGTTGAAAAAAGGAATTGTACTTGTACCATTATAACTTCGTAATACAAATATAGCATGTAAAAGAAACTCGTTAAGGATTTTCCGGTCTTGTATCTCTCTTTGAGTCGCTCTATAATATAAAATACAGAAATTTACTCAGTATGGATAAAAGTAATCTAACATTGTCATTTGACTTTTTCATATTTAACATGAGCTTAATATACGAGTCGTCACTGCTAAATGAAATCTATTTATCATTCAATACGAAATATCGCATGCGTTTTGAAATGAACGATAGAAGAATAGAGTTCTTGACTTGAGGCTTGCGCGTGAAATAAGACGAGAAGTGTGCTCAGATTGTGTAAAAATAATGCTAATATTATATTATTAAATATAGTACAAATATTATTCAGATTGCATAACCAAAATAGTACTAAATCTACTATTCATACAAAATACTGGCTTAGCAAAATCGCACTAATCTAACATTATTTCTAAATGAGAGAAATACATAATAAAAGTGAATTACACAAATGCAAAAATAGAAACACTACATCAACCTTGTGCTAAGGGTTAAAAAAAAAATTATCGAGTGAATAAACACAAATACTAAAAGCCTTGGTGCAGATCAGAAAATTTATTTGTTCAAACAAAATATCAATAGTATATCTACTCCCGGAATGCCATTGCTTGATGTCATTAGTAAAGCAACAGAGAGATTTAAAAATCACAAGTTTTTAATCATCATACTAATTTTACTCATCTATTAGTGGAATGTGAAATTTACCTGGAATGCTAACTTCATCAAATTGTATTATAATAGCTCAGTATTTGGAAACGCAAAATTGCATTTTCTATGTGTACACCAGCCATTGAAGTTTCAGAAACAATCACTAGATTAAAAAAGACTAACTCAATATATACCACGCTGATGCTATTGAATTTGGGGACTCACTATTGAATTTGAACGCACAAAAAGGCAACTTAATATTGCCATATATTGCACAATTTAAGGAAAAGTCAATTCAAATGCTAGTTTGTAACCTAAGATCTCTTCCTATTTCTAAAATAAGCATTGAAAAAGAAAGAATTTGACCAAGAAAAAAAAAATTTAACTGTTTTCCACATTTTGAGTTCCCATTTGACCATCTGTATAACACACACAAAAATAAAGGAAAGGAAACTACTATTTCTCGCCAAATTAAAAAGAGAACATACCTGAAATTCTAATTTGACCAAAGAGAAAAGAAAAAGGAGAAAGATCAACCTTTGTTTTTGCTCCACTTCCTCATATTCTTTTTGTACAGATATCCCTGTCTCCAATGTCCAGAATCTTCACCATGAGCCACAGATTTTTGCATGAGAACCTCAATCACCCTCTCAAGCCCAGCTATGTCGAATTTTACCCGATCTGGCACCACCAGACTACGACCTCCTGTTCATGGCAACATGCATTGGGATTTGGGCATGTAGGATAAGCACACCCAAATTCAATTATAACAATCAGGATCCTGAAATTTAATCAGGATTCTTCCAGAGACTACACCAAATGTTAAATTTAAGTATATACTGCAGAATAATAAATGTCAATGTGTCCGATAGTAGGATTATCAAAAAGACCACATAATAGTTGACTGAAAAAATAAGCATGTCTAGTCGGATTATCAAAAAGACCACATAATTGTTGACTGAAAAAATAAGCATGTCTAGTCGTATGTGTTATCAAAACATGTTGTTCTTTCCATTTGAACTCCTTCAGATACAGCTTTTCTCAGAAAGATCATTTTGGAAACAAGGGATGTTCTCGGGAAAGTTTAAACAAGGATTACACGAAGAGAATTTACATAAGAGACAATAAGGAGAAATTGACATCAGTTCATGTTGTGCCATGCTGTAAAGGAGGTCTTTTATCAAGAAAAATACTCAAGTTCTTTTTTAATACAAAAAGAAGGCACAAATAACTTATTTGCCTAAACTTTAAAACATAGCATTATGTGCTCTTAACTGACAACACTAGTAAATAAGAAAACCTCAAATTAGAAACCATATTTTGAAACCTCAGGGAAAATTAAATTTGCTGCTGTGAACCTGATATTTCCCACAATTATGATAAAAGAATTGATAAGAAAGAAATCAAGTATGATTAAAAATGCTTCGTGATTGATTTCCACATGTTGGAATCCCATCAGAGCATCTATTATAAAAATATAAAGTTAAAAAATAAACTTTTGCTGTATGAACAGGAAGTAATAGTTATTTCTCACCCAATTTTACACTTCCACAGGAGAACATACCTACCATGCTCTCAGAATTACAACAAAACCCCACAAACATTAAAAAAAAAAAAAAAATCAGCCCTTTTTTGTTCCTTTTGTACAAAAGCCTATGTTCTCCAAAGCCTAAGATTTTCACCTAAAGCCACAGCATTTGCATTTAGTTCAATCGGATCACTAAATATCACAGTTCTACAATCTGAGGAGATAAATCAATGATGAGGCATTTATTATTACCAACTATAGTTGATTTTCCCCTAATAATTTGTACCTTTTCCAGAAAACACCATATAAATGTCAAACTTATTTCCATCCCCCCTATAGATTCTTCCCAGGTTTATAAACTAAGAACTCTAATCCAAAGTAGCATCATTAACCCATCTACACCTACCTAACTGGATCCAATTCAGTGACCAAATTGAACTCATGCAAAATCGGTAGCTAGACAACACTCCACAAATTTCCAAAAACATCACCTGAAGCAGCCCAGTTGAAAATCTTGTAATGTCCTGACCAGAGAAGCTGCATTCTTCGCAATCTTTCCCTCGTCGCTCTCAATCAAACTCAAAGATACATCCAAAGCCCCCTCCTTTACTGCCTCCATCGACATATCCTCGCAATCTGAACACACCAAATTCAGAACCAGCAATGCATTATCAGTCCCTCTCGCACTTCCAGTTCTTGCAACAGATACCAACCACCTAACAAGAGATTCAACCTTTCTCATCTCGGCCTTCCCTTCCTGGTTCTTTGCCAACTGACCCAAAACCTCAATTGCCCTCTCAGACCCAGCCATACCGAATTTCACCAAAGCCGGCACCAACCCAGCCCGAACAGCCCGCCGCCGGTTTGCTGGGAACTTGCACAGCTCATACAAAACTGTTGCTGCCTCGCGCATGCACTGACGATCAGCACCCTTTGACAGCAACCACGACAGCGCAGGGAAAACCGACGGGTGGGCCCCAATCGTACACTTGTTGACATCAACCATCGCAATGCTCGTCAGAACTGTGGCAGCCACAGCAGCAGCTGAAGGCGTCGAACCTCCTTGTGACAACACCACAGCCAGAGCATCAACCGCCCCGTCAGCAACCAAACCGACACGCGTGTCATCTCCATCGAGGCTCAACCTCAATAACGCCCGCAAGGCAACCTCTCGCGACTCACCAGGCGACACCACATGGCCCAGGAGCACTGTCACGGCACCCGATTCAGTGGCCCGGTGCCGAAATTGGGAGCTGGATTTGACATAACAGTAGAAGCTGGAGAGGGAATGAGGAGAGGAGACGAGAGAAAGTGGATCGGGAGGAGAGGAAGAGAGGCAGGGTTGTAAATTAGAGGAAGGAAGAGAGAGAGAAGGAGAGTGGGAAAGGATAAGACGCCGAAGAGCGTGGTTTGGAATTAGAGGAGGCGAAGGGGGTAAAGGGAGGTTGGTCACCGGGCAGGTGCGGTTACCGGAGTCAAGCCAGCGTTGAATAGAGGCGCGGTCGAAGGTGTGACCGGAGGTGAGAATAACCGGGTCCGTCATCACCTCCAGTGAGATCGGGCACCGGAAGTCGTCGGGCAACTCCACCTCCATATTTATGCTCTTTGTTTGTGAGCGCTGGACGGGCAGAGACAGTTGATTCCTGGAGAGGAAGGGAGTTTGGGTTTTTGTGCGGTTTCGAGAGAGAAAGAAGGGGAACGGTTTTCTCTTTGGACTGTGGGAGGTGCTGAGGGAAGAAAGAAAGAAAGAAAGAAAGAAAGCGTGTGGGACTGAAATATTGAATTTTCTTCTCCTTCTTCTCATTTTATAAAAGGATTTTTGTTTCTGAAATGGAATGAGAAACAAAATGGGGGAGGTCTGAGGTCCGCCTTGAGTTGGATTCTCTCCAATTGAAGTTGCAGAGTTTCACTTTCCAAGTTCAATCTACACCGTCCAGATCATACCTGGCAGTTATGATGGAGGGTAGTATGGAAGGATATGTTATGGGAATTGGAGGGATGTGTGGAGGGAGGAGTGGGTCTGTCGTCGTGGACTCGTGGTTGATTGTAAGGACTAGAAAATAGGGGAGTGTACGGTGGGTGGAGAGCAGAGGTGAGAATAAGAAGATCTTGACCTCCGCCGCACGAGGAGTTTCGTTTTTGCTTTCTGTAATTGTACGGTATCCCAATAATAGAGACTATTTAATACATTTGTCATTAATGGATTTTTTTATACTTGTTAAATTTGTGCATTACTATTGCCTGAATTATTGTTTATTTTTCTGGTATATCCGTTTGACTCGAGATTTAATTTTTCTACAAATTAATTAGTTGGTACATCATAAAAGTATTGTTACCAGAAAAAAAAAATACATTTACTGTAAAACAACTTCCCGATATTATACATGTATCATTAACATTACACATGTATTATTACTGCAAAAAAAAAAGTCTATTTCTTTTGGTAATGATTTTTTATCACCAATCTCCTCGTGATTTGTATGCACATGTGCAGATATCATATGGATATAATGAAAAATATGATAACGATATAGATTCAAATTTGAATAGATTTGCAAAAAGGACAATTTGAATACGAATAACGTACATTTCTTTATTTAGTAATAATATTTCTTTATATTCATGAATTCGTGCAAAGTATGCTTGTAAGAATATATTTTAACATGGTTTATGTTTGTCAAGTACGAATTTAATACGATTTATTAAGTATGAACTATGTGCACAATTTAATACTAGGAGAATCTAATTAAACACATCAATTTTGTGCCCCCATCATGCGGTGCCTCAACCTTTGAAAATGCATTATAACCAATTAAAACTATAAAATCCAGATAATAAAAATAAATCATATGTGTGATATTGTATTATTTTCTTACATGCACACTACACAATAAATTTTATGATTATCACTTTGCTTTTTAGCGTGATTCGTGCACTTGAAAAATTAATGTTCAGAAATTTCCTATTTATGTATTTTTAAAAGCTTTAGAAGTCAGTGACAACAAAAATAAAAAAGAAACTCATAATAATATATGATTAATAAAGAAATATTGATATATATATTATAAATTTATATATTTATTTTTATATTAAGTTATTGAAATTTTAGGCATGAAAGCATAGCAAATTAAGGCGTGAAAAATCCAAAACCGCTACTTACAAAAAGAATTTGTCACTTGCAAATACATATATTATTTTACTTCAATATATATAAAAAAAATCAATATAAATTTTGATAGTAACTTCTTGACAAATGGATCTAACATTGAATTTCGTTAATTTTGTAGCTTTCAAGTAATTAATACGAGAGATGGACTCCAAACGTGGGAAACATATCAAGAGTTTAATCATTTTCTTTGTATCAATAATGAGAAATTTGATAGAAGATCCTAATAATAATGTACCCTTCAAATAATCAATTAATAGGTTGCTATTCGGAAAAAAAATATTTGTGTCAATTGTCAACACTACTATGAATTAGGAATCGACTAAGAAAGTAAGAATCCTTCCTTTTTTTTTTTTTATAATGGTTTTAGTTCTTATGTATGCACATAGTTCTTTTTCTTATATTTATTTATTACAAATCCGTATGCTGAAATAGTCAAATTTAAAAGGAGAAAAGATTTAGTAAAAGTACCATTATAAATGAAATGGATTCTTTACAATTATAAAACATTCAATTCCAGGTTGAAAAAACACTGTTCATTTAGGCTCTATCCCAGACGTCCGATTTTTTCCTCTGTGTGATGGATTTCATCCTATGCGTTCAGCTCCACTAACCCAAGTCCTTCCAGATTTTTTGTGTTTGTATCTTCGCATCTGATGTGTTGCTCCTCTCTGCTACACTCTTTTCTTGCGTTTCTTTATGGGGACAACAGAGCTGCACAGAACGGCTGCACGGAGAGGCTACACGAATAACAGAGACGTGCACCCACGCTTGCTTTACTGAAAGGTTCCTTCTTTCTCTCTCTTCATTCTTCTTTTGAGCTCTATTGCTCAAGGACGCAGCTCCCGAGGACAAATCGCTGCACCTCTCTGCCGGTGTATTTCGGATGTCTCCGGCCTCCATAGTCGATGTCGATGGTATAGACGTATAGATCGCGTCTTCCTCTTTCGATTGAGCTCCAATTTTGCTCTTTTTGGATCCCTTCACCATCTTTATTCGAGAAAGTGGTGTTCTAATTGTTTGAGAAGGAGGTGTCGGTGGAGTTGAGACAACGCTGCCAACAGAGCCGAATATCGACCTTTGGAAATAGTGAAAACTAGGGAGGCAAAAATCAACCTTCATATATCAGATTTCTTCTCTTCTTCTATGTTATTCTTTTGTTTTGGTTCTTCCTTTTTCTCCATCTTTTCTTTGAGAAATTCATCTCCTGATTATTCTAGAGCGAGGCGTCAGCGGACTTGGAGACAAAGCCGGCAACAGAGCAAGGGATCGACCTTTGGAAAAGAAAAGTAGGGAATTAAGGTGTTGCTTCGATTTTCAAAGGGCCGACTGTAGATTATTATTCTTCTGATGTGTTCTTTGTGGAACTACGTGCGGTCACGAATTATAGGTATTTTTTTATTTTTTTCTTTATAGGATTAGTGTCGTTTTCAGTATTGATTTATCCTTTTCTTACTATAAAAATTCAAGTTGACACCAAATAACATAAGTTTTTGAAAAAAAGTTACCACTATATACTTGCTGTTTGATCTCTGATGTGCACCGCAGACATTCAGCGCATATTATTTTGAAGCTTTTTTATGAGCTAAGAAAAAAATTTATCGGACATTTTTACTTGCAATTTGTGTTCAATTAATTATGTTGTCAGTTGTACCTTTGATAACGGTGATTTGTACCTAAACTGTCACTGGAGTTACTTGATACTGTAAATTTCCACTGGATGTACTCACTTCTTTAGCGACTCTCGCTGCAGTCCCTTTCCTTTTGTCTATTTGTGTTAGATGTTTCAAAATTTTGACCTAAAAAGTTACTCACTCTCTGTCTGAATTCAGATAAGCCAGATCATGGTTTCAGGAATTGGACCTGAGAGGTGCTTTTCGAGGCTGCAGGTAAAATTCAAGCTGCTCTGACAATACTATTTCTTCCTTCATGATCTCTCAAGGATTAAGCCAAAATTTTTCGAGTATGTCCATCGAGCGATATTGTCAGTATATGTATGGATTTAGCCTTGAACATGCAGTTTTATGGAGTGTAATTCATCTCTTTTTCAAGTAACTGTCAGTTGGCTTAATCCAATACTTAGAGTCACTCATTACAAATAATGACTTCATTTTTGAGCCCCTCATATGCCTTTTCAGGTATTTGGTCAAGTCTTTGCTTTCCGAAGAGCCGAAAGGGTTTAAAATTGCGAAAGAGTGCATTGGCAGGTTTCAACAAGTGCATGATGGTTTTTTAACCTATCCTTTTTAAGAAAGTTGAGGCGCATATTATACAGCAGAGACTCAGAAGGTACTCAATCGATTATTTATTGTATTTAAGTAATATGATACTTGCTTATGGAACTTAAATGTTTAATTTTCTTTCTCGATTTCCAATGTATCAGTTGGATTATGAACCATGTCTGATTGCATCATGTGAGGAATCACATGGATTACATGGGCTAACAATGGTTGTGCTCCGAAGCTTTTGATATAGGCTGTCAAAAAATGATCTCTTCTTTCCACTCCGATACTTAGTTTAATGTAATAATGGCTCAGATTAGCCGTGTTGTTTGGCTTCCAAAAAAACATTCAAAAGAATTAGAAGTTTTTTCCCTTTCCATTTCTTTGATATGGCTTGCATTGTATTATTTTTTCCTTTGATATGACTTGCATTGTATTATATTTTGGTCTGAAATGTATATATTTTTCCGACTTTATCTTAATGAAGGAGTTTAAGAACAAATTAGATTTAAACTTTCATCGCGCGGAGCGCGATGCATTCACTAGTTAAAGTAATGTCCTTCCCATTCCTTATCTAAAAAATTTTGAAGAAATTGTGCAACTGCTTTCACATAATTAACTACCATAATCAAAAGAAAATCATGCTAGATTCTAGTTTGAAGATGGGGTACAATTGAAAAGGACGTGAGAGACAAGGTAGGTTTGGATCAACGAAAGGTCATGAAGAAGGGGTAGGTTCAACCAAGACGCGTGGCGTGTTTTCCTGAGGAAAGAGACTATGCCTCTTTGATTTGTCTTTAAATTTTATTTATTGCATTTATTCAAGGATAAATACAAGTCAACGGCCACTAGGCCACAAAATATTAGCATCTTCTTTTATTAATATTCTAATATAATTTGGATCACGCGTAGACTTTTTAAATTAATATATTCATCCTTGGGTTTCACACTTTTTTTTTAAAAAAAAATTATGGGTCTTACTTTCGCCTGTTTGTAACGTTTCAAAAAGGCCTCAACTGTGAAAGTTATCCATATCCTTCTTGGCCTTTCTTTGCACCAAGATTGGTACCTACACGAATCATGAGGTAGGAGTACGGCTGAAAATTATCTAGCATAAAAAATGTGAAAGTCAAATGCTTTTAGCATGTGATTTTCACATATCTCATTTTCTTATTTATGTAGGAAGAATAGGAAGTGGAAGCGTTGCACAATTTATTAATTAATACACAAATTTATATTGCAAAGTCAAATAAGATCCAGTGATATATATGCATTTGAAATTAAACAAAGTCAATAACTGTTGCTGTTTTAAATCAATAGCTGATAACGTATGTAAAATTACGCAACGAGTCTATTTACTCAATAAATTACGTCCTAAACGAAATTAATTGAAGAAATAATGCCAGTTCTTAAAAGGTTGATTTTATTACAACCATCACAAACTCGACGATTCAATAAAACCCGGCTCATTTTGAATTTTTAAGACAATTTGCAACATCTCATCAAATATCTTCAATTTACATTTTTTTCCCTCTAAATAGAAATATTAGTTATCTATTCATCGATAGAATTTTACTTTGATATTTCTCCACAACTTTAATTTAGATTGGAATACCATAATTATATTAAATACATATTATTTTTTATGATGGACAAATTAATCTTTTGATCTTTGCCACTTCAATGCCAACATCATGGTGACATGGTCTATTGGTCTTGAATCAATTCTCATCTTCTCTCTTTCTCTTACCTCTCTCTTTCCCTCTTTCCTGGTCAAATCACCAGGGAGAGAAATTGCCCAGCAGTGATTATTCATTAGTTAAGGCAAAGGAATAGGGTAATAAAAGGACATGTTATGTATTACTTAAACAAATATCTCTCATTTGTGTGCTTATGTTACAATCTACGAGAAACACCTATTTTGATGGTACTTAATTAATCATTGTTTGTTTATTATTACTTCATATATTGTTCATAACCAGGGCTCCGTTTGGATGGCTTCTTCCCGGAATAAGGAATAAGAAATAACCACTTTTTACCAATAAATTTATTTCTAACCATCTAAACTCTTCACAAAAGTTACACATTTCCCAATAAATTTATCCCTTCCCAATAAATTTCTTCCCTTCTTCCTACCTTATTCTCAACGCATCCAAACGGAGCCCAGTATATATTGTACTAAGAATTTATAGTACCATATCGCACTATAACCAACACTATACTAGTACTGTTTGGTACCAGTACTAATAAGTGTCGTTCAGTGCCGACAAAAAGTTCACTGGTGCCATGATATGGTACCGAATCATATGGTATCAATCTGAATGATATTACCCGCTTACTTCCTCAAGCAATCAGCAATATTGCATAATAACATTCCAATATCGAACGATAAAACCACTCATTAGTTCTACTTTTTCCTATTTTTGTTTTAACTTGAAAGCTGCAATCAAGATTTCGAGAAACAATCCAAAATAGTAAATTATTTGTAGTACTGATAAAGAAACATGCAAAACATAAGATATGTATTTTTTTTATGATTGATTTTGTTGAATTGTTGTTGGGTATGATTGTCTTTTGTGTAAATCACAATTTGTCATGATTTCCTTATGATAATAAGTTAATAACAGATTGCTTGTATGTTGTTCACTTGTTCTATTAAAATTACAGGAGAAGTTAAGAGTGCCTTTATTCGAAAACCAGTAAGAAAAGTCAATTGAGAAGTACTCGTATTATATTATTTTTTAAATAAGATTGTCATTTTTATTATTTTTAAAATAAAATTGTTGAAGTGATAGCTACCAACATTTATGGAATCAGTAACTTGTTTCGATAGCTACCAACATTTTGTCCAATTTCAAAGAATTTCCTTCATGCCAATGGAAAGCACAAGAAATTCTCCAGTTCATACAATTGGACAAGAGATGAGTTGTGACTCGTGAGGAAAAGCAACGGCTGGTCTGGTCAAAGAGTGCCTCTCTTTTCTTTTTTGACCGAAGCATTTGATTTGATTTCCAAGTAACCGTTAGTGGGTTGGAGATTTATAGCAAGCTGAGTCAGAAAAGGAAGGGTTGTTTGCCTATTTTTTTTTAGTGTGTCATAATTCTCCTTGCTCTACCATAAATAGTAAGATTACAAGTTTCACATGGACCGCACCAGATAAGTTTAGTACCAATCGCATCAGTAGTGGACGACCACTATTTGTGGATATCATAATTCATAAAAGTTTAATATGGACTTCTGGATAATTTCGCCCTTCCCACCAAAAAATAAATAAATAAATAAATAAAACAGTGAAAAGAGAAAATTGTAATTATTTCATGATGTAAATTTAGATTATCTTTGGTTGATGTAGGCAAGCAAAATTCTTTATGCAAAGTTATGTCATATGATATTATGATAATAATTATAACGGCTCCATTTGGATGAGTCCTAAGAATTAGAAAATAAGAGAGTAAATTTATTATAAACAATTCAAATTCTTCATAAAGTTACATACTTCTCAATACTTTTTTTCTACTTTTTCCTTTATTCCTCTTATTCTCACACCATCCAAACGGAGCCAATAATAATAACAATAATATTATGGTTGTCTCTTCCTATTCTTTTATTTTGTTTTGAAATACTCGATGGCTAATGTAAAAATATATCGTTCTCCTCCGTCACATTTGTACCTTTCTTTTTTACCAACTTTACTAAAATCGAAGTATAAAGATTTCAATTTATTGAGCATGATGCGAGTTCGATTTTAAATCCAAGTAGATAAAGTCAGCTTTGAGTATGACTTTTAAGTTTTAAGTTTCAAAATTGTTAGAATTCAAAGCTGACTTTTTGTATATAGTATTAAAGTGTTTAGTTTTCTATTTTTAGATCTGCACTTTCTTTCTTTGTTGATATACTTCTTCGTTAATTCGATATATATCACTGCAATAAAGTTGAGCATCTGAGTAACAGGAACTGGTAACATTCCACTGTCTTCAATTATTTTGATAATAATAAATGAATATATTAATTTATTTTGCTTCCTTCATTTTTTAGGATAATTTTTCAATAAACTCGAATGTTATATGATACCAAACGGCCCAATGAGAAGACGTCTTGGGATCTTGTTCAAATATTTTGATGAATTAAGCATAAGCTTCTACCAAATCTAATTACCTACCCTAGTTAGGTTTAAGAAACAAAAATTAATTAACAGACGACTTGACCAACTCTCTTCTAGTTTCGCAAGAAATCTTTGTGGGGACTCAAACTAAATATACATATAGAAGTAATTATCACATTGGGATTAATCCTCCCTATGATGATAAAATTATTTGGCTAGTTCTCATTTTGAAATTTATCTATCATTTGTATGAGTTAGCCAATCAATTGTCATTTTGAAATTTTTTTGTGACTGTCAATTTACATGATCAATTTGTGTGTTGGAATAGAAATTGGAAATATAATACTGAAGTAGTGAAGTTCCGAAGAGTACATGACAAATCCATCGGACCTGATTGGGTGAAAAGAATGTGAATTCAAATTTATTTAACTATATGTGATGTTGAATATCAGGATAAAGTTGTATGAGAGTAGTTATCCGGTTAATTAGCTTAATTGACTTAAAAAGAATTTTTTAAAGGATCGCAATAACGTCCAATTAAATATACCCGTTGACAATTTAAGTAATTAACTCTATACAATAATAATCCGGATAAGAAAGAGTCGTAACACCATATAAACGATAGGAAAGATTCACGCCTTTTTGGTGCATTTTTGTTTGTTAATTTTGTTAAATATTATTTCTGAGAAATAATGCGGTACGTTGCGACAGTAGTAATAGTAACAATCTATTAAAAGTTCTCCAAGTTTTTTTAGCGAAAAATTTTCCAATTAAAGGACAGTTCGAGACCATCTCTTGATGGCAAGAAAAAAAAATTGTACTAGTTCGAGGCACATGAGAAAAAAAAAATTCTAAGAAAACGACAAGAATTCATTATAGCAATACCATCTATTGTCAATGCACTCATTTTCTAGGAATAAAATAGTTGTTGACCAGCAAGCATCAATTATTTAAAAATAAAACTGTTGAAGTATTTAGTGCGTAGGTAAATTTTTAAGACGTTTACTAATTTATAAATCTTTCGCTTGTCTCAAGAAGGTCAAATATAATTAATAAATTCAATTTTCTAAATATGTGCTATGTCTCTACTAAAGCTATATCACAACTTATTAAAGATTGAACAAATATACGAGTAAAGAACCAAAAATAAAAACACGCAGCTGTTACTACTAAAGCTGCTATCCCCCCCCCCCTCCCCCTATTTTATCTATATAAATTGGCTTACTACATAACAAAACTCAAGATTTTCAAGTTTGGTGTACCTGAGGCTCATCTAAATTATAATCGTATATATACTCAACTTGTTCTACATATAAAGTCATAATTGGTACATAAGCTCATTTCATTCTGTCAAGTTTTTCAGGCAAGTTATTATGCGATATGTTATAAGAACTAATGCTTGTTATTATTATATAATATAATATAATAAAAGTAAAATAGTAAACAAATTTGAAACATTATAAAATTTTATATCCAACAAAAATTGAATACGAAAAAGACCTTGAACGATTCAAATCTGTTATCTAAAATATAAATGCGAAAATAATGTGTTGTTCATGACCCATGACCCATCCATACAACACGTCATATTTTAATCATCCTCAAATATGGCTGCATAACGTCTAAAACGACCACGAAAACGGTCGATTTCGTTAACCGTTTCGTTTTAAAACGAAATTGATCACTCATTTGCGTTAACCGTTTCGTTTTGGACGAAACGGTCGAAATTACGAAAATACACATGGACAAAACTGTTCTAAACTTTCGTTAACCGTTTCGTTTATAAAACGCAACAAAAAATCTTAACCGTTTCGTTTTGTTTTGAACGAAACGAAACGAAAGGACGGTCGAAACGGTGACCGTTTTCACCCCTATGCTTGATATTGCATTGTCTTATGTTTTGAAAAGCCCAGCAGGCTTATTCTGAAGTCTGAAGTCTGAACTGCCTGAAACCAGGCTTTACAAATTCACAAAACTTTGCAGAGAGAAAAGGCCCAATAATATTTGAAAAAGGAAGCAGATAAACATAGTCCCAGCCACTCACTTCCTTCCATAACTCCATTTATAAACCCAAACCCCTTCTCTCTCTCTCTCTCTCTCTCTTATCTTATCTCCTCTCTTCACCTTCAGAAGTGGCAATGGCGACCACACTCCCTTCCACTCTCTCCTTCGTCGCCACTCCCTCGCGCTCCTCTTCCACTTCTCCATCCCGCTCTCCTCCCTCCGTCTCCTTCCCTCTCCACCTCCGCCGTCGCCGCCTCTCCGTCTCCACCTCCGCCACTGTCTCCCCCAAAGTAGAGGAGCTTGGCACCACCATCTCCAATCTCACCTTGGAAGAGGCCCGCAACCTTGTCGATTATCTTTCTGAGAAGCTCGGCGTCTCTGCCGCTGCCATGGCCGCTCCTGTAGCTGTTGCTGGTGCTCCTGCTGCAGCTGGTGGTGGTGAAGCAGCCGCTGAGGCTCCGGCTGAGAAGACTGAGTTCGATGTTATAATTGAGGATGTTCCAAGCACTTCCAGAATTGGTACCATTAAGGTAATAAGTTGCCTGTTTATTTGTACTGGTTTACTGAGAATGGTGCTTAGTTGGTACTGTACCAGTACTGTGCATAATTGAGCCTAAGTTGTGCATTAATTTGTGAAATTAGTTACTTGAGAGTTGAGACTGAAATTATGTTAATTGGACAGTTATTTGTCTGGTAAAAAGTGTGTATTCTAGCAGCATTGGTATTATTTAGCAATGTTGTCAGAATTGTATGCTTGACCTGTTTTATCAGAGTCGGTGGATTGTTGGGCTCGATTAACTTCAAATATTTCCAAGTGAGAAAAAATTACGACCAAACTCAATTGCAATGACCTTGCCTGAAAACTGGGTCTGTCTCTCCAATTTAATATCAAATAAATGTTAAGAAATGGGGATGTAATATAAATGACAGGTAGTTAGAGCACTGACGAATTTGGCATTGAAAGAGGCAAAGGATTTGATAGAGGGATTGCCGAAGAAGTTCAAGGAGGGTGTGCCCAAAGAAGAGGCCGAGGCAGCCAAGAAGCAGCTCGAGGAGGCTGGTGCTAAAGTCTCCATTGCCTAATTTCTATTCCTACACTTTTCTTTTTTGAGTTCTGTGATTTACATAATTTGAGGTTGTGTTTAGATACATTGTTTGATATTTCTTTGGTTACTTTCAGATTTTGCCTATGTCTTGCAAATAATTGAACAGTTATATTTTTGGCTCATATTTGTAAAATTTATTTTATGTTTAGCTAAAAATGTATTCCAAAAGCTGGTACTAGGAATGTTTAGCCAATAGGAATGGCATGCATACCAGTTGGGTACCAGTATGATATGATTTTTTTTTCTTTCTCCTTGTTCTTTCTGACATTTGTCTTTGTATCTAATATATTGAAGCACGATACTCACCAAATGGTTGAGGGAAAATTAGTATCTTTGAAGCAATAAAATGAACCTTCTGATGACATTTATTGATAGTTCAAGTTGCAACGTTGTTCACCTTAAATCTCTAACAGTTAACATGACTGTCCTTGTGCAGCTACTTGAGAAATTTTTGGGTTAGTGATCGATTTTAGGATTAATGGATACATCCCAGCATCTCTCATGTCCACGTGTTAGTAACCATGACACACTAAGACCTGAATATTATATTGTTCAAAATAAAATTTTAAATTTTAAACAAAATAGTAATTTTTTATAACTTGAATGTCCATGTATTTAAATAGTCATCAGGATGCCCATGTATTTAAATAGTCATCAGGATGCCCATGTATTTAAATAGTCATCCATACCAATCGCAAGTGCCACTCGAGTGTAGAAACTTCTGTTCGCAGCTACAACTTTTGAAAATTTAAACGAGTTCAGAAGAAAATTTTATGAGAAGAGATTTGAAAAAGTAGTGAATCAAATGTACTGACTCTCAGCATGTTTGTTATTTTTGTAACATTATTGATTGTCACTTGAGAAATGCTAGAGTCCAATATATTGGACGGATGGGGTCCGTCCAATAAAATCGTTTTCATATTTTTAAATTTCAAATAGCCGATCCGAACCGTTCAATATGTTCTACATATTGAAAAACTTAGAAGAAACCAATTTTTACATTTTTTTGAAATTTCTTACTATGTTTTTGATATTTTAGAAAATTGTTGTTATTGGACGATCCATAATGTTTATATCATGAATTTTCAAAAATACTAAAAAAATAGTAAAAAATTTCGGACTAATGTAAAAATTGATTTCTTGCAAGTTTTAAATATGAAGAACATATTGAACGGTTCGGATCAGTCATTTGAAATTTTAAAACGTGAAAAGATCATATTAGATGGATACATCATCCAATATATTGAATTAATATGCCTGACGTTCATGCAAACGGAAGAGGTATGAAAATTGATTACTGCCATCTGCAGTTTTGCCATCCCTGCCATCGTTAAATATAAAGTGAACATATACAACAAACAAAGTGAACATATAGACGATCTAAGTGAGTACATACAAATAAATAAGTTCAATAAAAATTGGTTGAATATGCATGTAAACTTCTGAACAAGTGATGACAACACTTATTTGTTTGTAAGTGTTCACTTAGATCGTCTATATGTTCACCTTATTTGCTGTATATATTCACTTTGTATTTAGCGATGGCTGAGATGATATATTTACCGATGATACTTATAATTCCTGGGTCCGGTAGGTCAGGCTTGGGTGGGATTCGAACAATCAACTTCAAATTTCTGGAGAAATAAAAATATTTGAGATTCTAGCAGAGTAAGGTAATTTTGTAGTTGGGCCAATTTTGTTATGGGCCTACGATTCTTTTCAGGCTTGTTAGAAAGGAATGAAGTCTTCGATCCATTATTCCATTTGTGTTGACACTTAACTTTTCTTTTTAATTTAGAGACTTTGTATATTTTTCTTACTATTTACTATTTAGCTTGTGAAAAATTTCCTCTCTTTTCACTCCTGCAAACCCACTTTGTCACCTTTCTTTAAGCAATAACTATTATATTTGTTTGGTTACGTGCCAAAAGGTCTTAGGGGAAAAAAAAAAACTCCTTTTAGATTTTGCTCCAAGTGGATCAGGTCAATTTATATCTTAATAATTTTGTCATTTCTGTTATTTGTATAGTTAATTAGAACAAGTCCAATTTTCAACCCTCCAAATTTCAGGTCAGCTCTAATACAGTGGAGACACGGATTTGACTTGTAATTTCGGGTTAATTCGGGCAGTTGGGTAGCGTTGGCATCGTCAGCTTCAACTCCTCTAAAGTTGATCATTATTTAATTTAACAACAGGATAGGTATGCAATTTGAGTAGAAATAAAATAAAGATATGGTTGTCTCAGTCGGTGGAGACAAAGTAAAAGCCAGTGATAATAGCCTAATAGTAACAGGTCTCCATACCAGACCGTATACGTGGAATGCGCTGATAAATCGAAGTATCCAATTCAATTTGTTCGTATTAATTAAACAAACAAAAAAAGGAGAAAAAAAAAAGAGAAACATGATCTACATGCGTCTCTCTTCTCCCGCTTCTCAGGCTCTCCAATCCGGATTCGCTGTTGCGCTACACCGCGTGTCGCGCACTACGAGCCGTCTGATTTTGATCGGACGGTTCACTTTTTACGGGCCTACCAATCTAGGTTACATGCACGGGGCTCCCTTGTCCATTGGATCTAGGTTACACAGCGTGTCGCGCGGCAGCGAATCTCAATTTCAGGCTCTCAGCTGGAGCTTCTTTGAAATATCCTTGTTACTATGCTTTCGTTCCTTTGACCTTCTTAGACGATTCTGTTTCCTTATGGTTTTACTCTGTAGAGATATATGTAGTGATTGGGAACAATGGGATAAAATTGACCTTTTGTACAATTATCTATAGAAAATAAGATGTAGGTACAACTTAGGTTTTGTTGGGAGTCGCTTTCCTTGCACGGCTCTCCTGTTTCCTCATAGCGCGGATGCACTTTTCTCTCCGTTTTATTTAACTGGGCGTCATACTTACTGAGTGCTGCTTGGATCGTTGGAAGAAAAAAGAAGAAGAAGGAAGAAGAAGAAAAAAAAATTATAAACAATCCAAACTTTTCACAAATTTATACACTTTCCAATACTTCTTCCCACTTCTTCCCTTTTTTCCTTCTTCCCACACCTATCCAAACGCACCCTAATTTACTATGTATTTATACAGTTACTAGTATTTTTATGTGTCAAATGAAATATGAACAATTTCAATTATAATTTTCGATATGTTTGAATTGAAATATTCTTTGTAATTTTTTTTTGGGTTTATACAAACAATAGATACACGTAACAAAACATACATTACACTAGATGCACGGAAAAATATCTAACAAAAATACTTCTATTTAAACTATATAATTTATTTATTATCATGACAAAATTTTTTCTCAACAAATGACTGTTATATTTATTTAATACTCTTTCTGGGATTTAATGGTGAATTATTATTTCCAACTGAGTTTGAACATTGATTAATCACAACAGTTCATAATTGTAAATATATAATATGGATTCGGCTTATGCAGAAAATTTAATCCACTACAGAATTTACCTATTCTATTTGGCCCTCACATCATCTAATAATTAATCAATCATATTTACGTTAATGGTATTTACTATTTGCATCATTTAGAAGATTTGAAGAAAAGGAGAAGCCCATTACAACAACAAATGGAGATGATCTAATCTAATCGTGTGACATCCAGCCCAGATCTTGTTACATCTAAGCTGTCACTTCTCTAACATCCCACCCGTGTTCAGCTCCATTTCCTAGAACCCCCACTGATCCCTACCCTATTTAAACCACCACTCTTTCCTTAACCTTCAGTTCCCCATCAGAAATTCAGAATTCAATTTGATTCTTCTCTCTACTCCTCAATTCCTCCGAAGCTACAACGAATTGCAACATATATAACAAATACAATATCTAGTTATCTACAATGGCAGCCCAAACCGATAGACCGCTCGACCAACTCGAGGATTTCTTCCCGATCATGGCCGATAAACTCGGCGAGGAAGGTCTGATGCAGGAGCTTTGTAATGGGTTTCAGCTTTTGATGGACCCGGCACTCGGCTTAATCACTTTCGAGAGCCTGAAGAGAAATGCAGCTTTGATGGGTCTTGACGGATTAGGCGATGACGAGTTGAGGATGATGATAAGAGAAGGGGATTTGAGTGGAGACGGTGCGTTGAATGAAGAGGAGTTTTGTATTTTAATGGTCCGGCTAAGCCCCGAGCTCATGGACGGGCCGAGAAGGTGGCTTGACGACGCGTTTCAACAAGCATTCGGGTTTGAGCTTGGGCTTGATCATTGATTGAGTAGATTGGATTTTCAGTTTTATGTTTTTTATTTTGTTTCTGTTGATAGGACGAGGTTTAATGAAATCGTTAATTTTGCCAAAAAAAAAAACAAAAGGAAAAAAAATGAATGGAACAGTTGCTAATTTTGTTCTTAAATTTGCTCTGCTTGTTTTGTTTGGTTGCTAACCGCGTTCTAACCATACACGTGTTTGTTGTTTTGTTAATGACGTATTCATGAGCTTTCATTAAATGGAAGTCCCTACGAAGTTTCTATAAGAGACCCTAGAATGTGCTTCTCAAAGATTTCTGAATGTAACAACTAACAAGTAAAGCCTATTAACTGATGATAGCTACACATAACTTTTAGCTATAGATATTCAAATTAACTTTTAATAAAGACAAAAGTATGAAAATTAATTGGAGGTATATGTATGTCCTTCCCTTTTGGAAATAAAAATAGAGACTATAAACATTGAACCCGTAACCTCGATTTAAAATATGTTATTTTCAAAACTAAAAGATAGTTTTTAATATTTATACGTCATGTATATATTTATGATTTCTAACAGTGGGGGGAAGCTGATTGCGTCACTTTCGTCTCCATCATTATAAATAAATAAATAATGCATGTAAGGATGCTATTCAAGTAAGCTGTGTCCCCTGATGTTTGGGGGAAAAAAAGAAAAAGAAAGGAAAAAAAAGTATTTAATAAAAGTTTGAAACTTGATCAAGCTTTCCTGTTACGAGTTTGTACAAGAGAATTTGGAGTTGCTTCTGAAGTATCGTTTCTAATTCTTCTATATTATTATAAAAGCTATGTTATATTTTCCATATAGAAAATTGTACCTGGTTCACTACAATTCTTTTCTTTTATTGAAAATTTCTTTTTAATTTAGTGGTTTTCAAAATGGAAATTTTGTGTTCATAATCCGATTAGAAAATTTCTTATAGATAATTAAAGTTGAAAGTCCTTGATCCATTTTAATCTTAAAAAAATCATATAATAAGTATCCAATGTAGATTGATAATTGAAGTCGAAAAACTTTAATTGTCTATAGCCAAACGATAGTTTTCCAATAAATTGATTATTTCCAGTATATGTTAAGGATATTTTGAGAAAAAATTGTTTGCCAAACAAACATTTTTTAAGATAAATTGATAAAAATTAGTTAAGGATATTTGATGAATAAAAAATTAATAGTGGATATGATTTATTTCAAGAACATTGCGCTCTTCCGACTATCCAACATCAATTTGGCAATAGGTTAATTATTTAACACTATATGTCTTTCCTCTCAGTCCAGCGGTATCCTAAATTTGGAACCAAACCGGTCAAATTAATAAAATGTTTTGAGTTGTAAACAGGGTGTACTGTACAGCTCAAACCTTAACAATTATTTGTATTACTTGTAATTAATTTAAGCAAGATAGCAGCTGAAGTGCACGTGTTTGATACCTTTGGAGCGAATACATTTTATAATAATCAATAATCAATGTAATCCTCAATGATTCATTCATATTATTTTTATTGCACAGAAATCTCAAAGTCCTACTAGAAAACCATCAATACGGATAGATTAATTTGTAATATCTAATTTTCAACTCAAATAACCAATATAAACTATTTTAAAACCTATATTATACTTACTATGTGTGTGTGTGAGAGTTTTTTTTTTTTTTTTTAAGAATGATGCATGCTGATTTTCTTTCGTTTTTGAAAATCTCTAGTTAACTATTTGGAAACATATAGCTACATTGTGATGTCATAAGATACCATAAATTATAAATAATTAGCGACATCTAAGATTGTATAGCTGGTTTGTCTCCTAATCTTTCTGTCTAGTTGTTAACTTGTAATAGTGATTCATTTATTATTTAAATTATTAAATTAATAATTAGTGTCAGTTGTTGCCTCTGAGATTCTTGTCAATCTGTTCCTTTTCTGTAGAGGCAGTGGCATCAATGGCAGTAAACTTAAATTAAATTTTAGTTTTGTCTGATGTACAACAAACAGACAAGATAATCATGCAAGTTTATGTCTTTGTTTGGATCAGATCTCTCTTAATTTCTTCGCTTGATTCTTGATATCACAGCTGATAGTTCTGTTTCTTTAAGCTTTCTTTTATTAATTTGTGTCCAGCTCATCAGTAATCACAACAGTACGCTGTATTTTCGATATGCCATGAATCCAAGATATAAAATTCTGCTTTGCCCACATATCATCTTTTATACTAGATAAGTTTTTGAAAATAATAATCAGAGCATACAATACAATTTTAAAATGTTTCCAACATCAAGATATTAAATCAAGTGTAGTACTTGATTTAGTAAGTCAAGACAATAATTTTTTTGTTGTGCGGGAAATTGGGACGTTTGGCATGCACGAAGTTTAACCGTTTGGATGGTGTGTCAATAAGGAAGAATAATTTCTTTAGGAATAGTTTCTTCCTAAACATCCAAACAAGTTAGGAATAACAATAAAAATAGCTTCTTCTAACAATTATATATACATAGTTTCAACAAAATTAGCTAAATACTAATAGCTAAATGAAATTTTGTGTGTTCTTTAATTAGTACTTTATTTACTATTAAAATAATATTTTATTTAAATTAATATTAATTTATTTATTCCTAACTCACCATCAACATTTTTTATTCCCGGAACTCTTTTCACTCTTTCTAAAGTTACACACTTCCCAATATTTTCTTCCTAAAATTCTTATTCCTTCCTTATTCCCATACCATCCAAACGGCCGTTAATCTACAATTACCAAATAAGTTAGAGGCCAACGTAAACTACCACCAAAAATACTAATTTAACTCCTAACTCAGTAAACACCCCCATATATAGTGTTCAACTAACCAGATAGTTTCGATGAAATATTAAGAAAAGTCACAAATGCATTCATTAAGGCATAAAAATAAAAGAAATTAAAATGATGCGTATGGAGTACCAATTAATTTTCTTAATGGCGGGTTATTTGAGCCCCAATATTGTTGCAATTTGACCAATAAATCATTTGTCGGATGCCAAATAATTTTTGAATAGTTTCTCACTAAATATAAGACTTATTCTAGATAATGGACGACCAAACACAATGTAACCCCCTTTTTTTTTTTGAACGGTTTGGTTCATTTTTCTTTTGCTGCAGTCGTTAAAATGTTAGAGATATGTTCTAGAAGCCAATCATATTTGGCTACTTTTTTGGTTTTATGTCATTGATGATTTCATATCATTCGTTCCTTGATTTATGTGTTGACAGTTCATTCAGGTTGAGGATCTGAATTATAGATCGCTGTTTTTTATTTAGTAGTAAATGACAACAATAAATCTAAAGCGTCCTTAATCTTGATAATTAACAAGGAACATTAATTATCAATAAGATTAGTATGCAAGTTAAGTGAGGATTAAGTTCTATAAATCATAGGTTAAGAGTAACCAACTTAATTGCATATGTTTATGTTAATTAAACATAGTACATGACATGACCCAACGAAATAAATATATAGATTGTGTTAAGTGTCATTATTTATTTCGTTATGATTTTGATTTTAAGTTTGAGATGTTTATCTTTTCCACATGAGGATAGATTCAATAAATATCGTCTACCGCTGATTCCCGATAAGGGCTGCTATACGGACGTTATTTATGTTCTCTTGAATTGTGTGGGGAAAAGCTAAATCATCGAGAAAATCGTATGTCCCTCATAAATCATCAAGAAAAACGATATCTATTTGGGCCCCCTTGATGGAGATAGATTGTTTGCTAGCAACTGATACAATTATCTCTATATCAAGAAACGTATAATCTGCAAGAATGACACGTTCCTATCTTGGATTATACGATTATATCGTGTGACATAAGAATCAAAATAGAGAAGCTAATTATTCTCTCATGCAGGATTGAGATATTGTAGCAGTACACTATTTATGCGAATTGGGAGTCATAACGTGTTGCTAGATACCGCTTATGATTATTGGAATTAAATAGCGATTTAACTCCATGTCCAACGTAGCATAAATCCTCAAAGGGTCACACAAAATTGGTGTTTAACCATACGTGCATTATTTATTTATTTGCAATAGTTAGTATGGGAAAATATGATAAGTTGATTAATTAATTAAATAGCGTTATAGACCGTTATAATTAATTAAATCAAATGGATCATATAGAAATAAATTAATGCATTGTCTAATCTCTAAATAATTATTATTAAGTTAATAATTATTTATTCAACACATATGTTAATTCAAAGGCTTTAATTAAAGTGTTAATTAAAAGTCCAATAGGGAACCAAATTGGGAGCAACAAGAAAGGTCCATTTAATAATTGATTGAGTGGATCCATAATACAAAACACATAGCCCATAAAAGACCCTTTGTGTGGGCGGCCTTGCATGGAAGTAGGTGGGTGGCAATCTTGTAATTAGATGGTGTGAGGTAGGTAGGGTTAGCACACTATATAAAGGGTTGTATGGTTGCAAATCCACCTCTCTCACACACACACAAACCTAGCTGCCCCTAGCCCCCTCTCTAGGCCGGCGCCTCCTCCCTTCTTCCTCTCCCTATTGCTCATGTGTTGAGCCCCCCTTCTTCCTCAAATAGATTTGTTGATTTGCTTGAAGAAAGGGTTAACTAGGGATTAGGCTTATTCTCCAAACTACTAGCATAGTTTGTTGAGGATTTGGTTAATACAATAGTGGACTCGAGGCATTCCGACGTGGAGGTCTTTGGAGCACGCACCACCTACACACAAGCTTTGGTTCGAGCCTCTTGATTACCATATCAAGAGAGGTATAGCTTTGAACCTCTTCTCTTTTGTGTGAATGGCTTTAAGTACTAGTTTCTTTGTGTGCATGCTTTATTGTGGATAATTAAGAGTAATTAACCATAAAAATTAAAATTATGCACTTAACTAACAAAAACGACATAGGTCTACATAATATGACGACGACTAAAATATAATGCACTCGATTTTTTATATTTCCATTGATCAATTCAAATCGCTCAATGTGATTTTTATGTTAAAATATTATAATAATTAAATTTAAATTATTTTTAACTGTTACTAATTTTCAGATTTTAGAAAACTATTATTATTAGACGATACATAATGCCTTGGATCAACCTATTTTTTTTAAAAAAAATATGAAAAGATAAGTAAAAAAAGTTCAAAAAAGTGTAAATTTTAACTTGGAGATCACATTGAACAGTTCAAATTAGTCATTTAAATCATGAAAACGAAGATATATATAAACTTTTATGCGTCGACCCATTGTCTGGATATATACATCCCTTCGTGCAATATGTTGTTTTTTTATAGCCTTTACTAAGAGAAATGATAACTGTCGTCTGTAATTTTGCCATCGCTTACCATCATTTGAACAAAATGAACACATAAAATAGACAATATGAATGATATCCTCGATATCATTGGTATTTTGACCGTACTTGGCACTGAAATTTTACCCAAACCATTAAATTGCTTGACAATTACTTGCTATTTTCCCAGGATTTGGCTCTGCTGCCGCTTCTACTTGTTTTTACAGGGTTTTGATGATTTTCATGGTTGCATGCGCGCCAGACGACTCATTCCTGGCATAGGGACACATTCTAGACCGACATGCGGGCCACTTGCCACCTAGATGACTCATTCCTAGGCTCTGTTCGACCTCACCATGGCTCCGTTCGACCCCAGCACCTTTATTTGGTCCATCTCTCTCTCCACTTCGCACCGAACTGTCTCTGTTCGGACCGAAGTGCCCTCTATTTACTTCACTTCTCTTCTCTAGGTCAAGCCTTTCCCCAGTTCGGACCGAAGCCTATCTCTCCAGGTCGAACAGATGAGTTTTGGTATGTTTTTCATACATGGAAACTGACATTTTGGCAACTTTTGATGCTCTGTATGACCTAACCTCGTCCCCAAGCAACCGGAGGGTTATAAAAAGGCCTCTCCTCTCTCCAGAAGGGGACTTTTGATTCGGAGGAGAAAAGGAGACACCTAGTTCGAAATTCCATCATCACCCTAGTGTTCTACGACTTGTTTGAAGCGACGGCAGCAGCGAGGAGCAGATCTCACCATTTCACCTCTCATCCACTGCCTAGGAGAAGTTGTCTTGGCATTAAAGGAGTAGACTTTATTTTCCTTTATGCTTTTATTTCCTTCTTCTATGGGCTTGTATCTTTATTATGCTTATACTATGTTTATTTGCTGTTTTGAGAACATGTTAGAGTAATTTATTTCATGTCTTAGGGTATGGATGTAGTTTAGGTTTAGGTTGGTGTTATGATTTGATATAACTTGACTGTTTGGCTTTATGATCTTATTATTGAGAATTATTATTATTGCTTGTTTGATTTACCTGCCTAGACCTGATTTACTTCTAAATAAAGGCCTGTTTAGTTAAGTTACAAGGTTAGGTTAGACAATTGGAATCGAATTAAGTACTTGGGATAAATTGACGATTCGAAAGAGGAAATTAGCTTATACCGAAAGGTGTAGCTTCTAAGTTGGCTGAAAGGCAACTTAGATATCCCTAAGAAAACCAATAATTTAGACATAGGTTAATTAAAATACCGACACGAAAGTTTAGCTTTAATTGACCTATGTGGGCAAAGTAGAGTCCTGTGCTAACTTCTAGACCAGAAGACGACAGATGAGGATTAGGAGACATAGCTACAGCCGATCTAAGCCTTTCATAAAGTTAAAACTCAAGTTATATAGTCATAACCCAACATATCGACCTCTGTTCGGACCGAACTCGTCTGGTTCGGACCGAACTGAGAGCATATGTTTCGATTTATTGGTATTTAATGCATCAGCGAGAAATCCAGCAATTCAAAGGCTAAACCTAAGTGAATCCTGACCCCTAAGACGCCTTTTTATACCTGAAAGAAAAACCCTCAAAAATCTACCTACCTTATTTTACCTTTCCTGAATTGTTATTCAGAACAAAAAAAAATAACCAAAAATATCAACTTTGATTGCTTTGTTACTTAGTCTCTTTAATTTGCAACATTCTCTATCTTATTTTATTGTCTAGCTTCAGAAAAATAACAAGTCTAGTAATCGTTAATCCGTCCTGTGGGTTCGACCCTAAGCTTAACTTTGACGACTAGTGGATTTAATTCTTTCATCAATGAACATATACCGAACACATACAAAAAAAATAAGTTTCATCATGTTTAGTTAGATTTTTAAATGCATATTTAATTTATTTTTATTGAACTTATTTGTTTATATCATTCACTTTGATCATTTATATGTTCATCTTATCTATTTTATGTATTCACTTTGTTCAAGCGATATCAATTTCCTTTTTTCAATGGGAGAAGCACAAGCCCGGAGCTGCTTATCGCTTGCGCACCAATTGGGTTAGTTTTGAGAAATTGACTTGAAATAACCTAGACGGTTGGTCAATTTGCACCACTTGCAATCAGCATTTTGCATACTTGAATAAGAAAAACCTCAAAAACTGAGGCAAAAATTATTATTTTTTTGGTTCTTACATTTATTAAAAATGCTTAATTCATACCGCAAAAAAAAAAAGTCGCAATTGGTACTATGTGTTCACCCAATTAAGGACCAAGGAAGTTGCAGATGACTTCATAAACTTATAATTGTGGGTGCTGCATTTCTAATGTAGCTTCCTTTGCCTTTAAATAGGTCAATTTGCATGTGCCATGCTTAAATACTACTTTCTAGATGCCACTATAAAGCCATCATTAAAAGTAGAGAGAGAGTAGAGAGAGATACTACCATATAGCCCGACAACTTTCTTGTAAGATGAAAATATGAGACATTCAATCCGTAACTGGAAAATGGGCTTTTTAGTGAACTTACAAGTTCCATTTAAGAATCATATAAAGCCCACTGTGGTTTCCCAGAAAAAGAGATCCATTTAAGAATCCAACGGATAAAATGGCTGTGCAACTCGAAGGAAACTCAAACTATGGAACCAATTCCTCTAGAATTATTAGTGTATTTGTTTCTGCAATTATCCATGTGACTAGTGTTCCAGTAACAAATAATGAATTGTAGATCAGAAAATTCTGGAGGAATAATCACATACTTAAACCTGTCCAGACCACCGTCATAGACTCACAGTTGCAAGAAACTTCTGAAATTTGTGCCACTTATTGAACATACATTAACTAATGCAAACAACTTTCAGAAAGAGTTTAATGAGGGGAAAAGTGCTTTACAAAAGAGTGCATATTTTAGTTGTAATTTCCTTCTTCTCAGATTATAAATATCCCAGCTGTTCATCATCAACCTTGCCAAGCTAACTGATAGCCACATATACATCAGCCAGGCAAAATAACATGGCAAACAGCTCAATTTCATTTGAAGACTTCCTCCCTTCCATGGCCGAGCAGCTGGGGCCGGAGGGTCTAATGGAGGAACTGTGCAAGGGATTCAATTTATTGATGGATCCCAGAAAAGGGGTGATCACATTTGATAGCATCAAGGAAAATGCGAGAGCCTTTGGTCTCGAGGGGCTGAGCGATGACGAGTTAATTGGTAGGGGTGAAAACAGTGACTGTTTTAACTGTTTTTTTGTTTCGTTTCGTCAGAAACGAAATGATACGGTTAATGAAATTTTGAAATGGTTTCGTTTTTGTGGTATTTTTGTGATTTTTTCGATCATTTCGTTCAAAACGAAACGGTTAACGTAAATGATAGTCAATTTCATATCCAAAACGAAACGGTTAACGCGACTAACTATTTTTGTGGTCGTTTTGACGTTATGCACCCCCACTAATAGGTAATTGTACGGATTTTTTGGGGCTTCAGTCCAAAGCTCAAATGTAAGGACCATTCAAAGCCCATTAAAAGGCCTAACAGCCCAACCGAATTAAGGAAAATTCCTAGTACTAGTAGTGGCGCCGTCTCGCCGTCTCTTTTAAGCTGAGAAACGGGTTAACTAAAATTGAGAAATTAAAACCCTTAAACCTTGGTCCGAGATAACAAATGACGGCCACCTCCGTATGACCATTTTCTCATCAGTCTACTAGGGTTTTAATCTAACATTTTACTTTAGACATCTCCATGTAATGGAAATTCTACTATAAAATATTTGCATGGATATGTCAGGTCTGGTATCAAGTACTCAATAATGTTTAGAATCCTACATTATTATCGTTTTTATCCTTGACATGATGTCATTGCTTTGACATAATGTGCTTGTATGATTATCAAAATTTTGCCAGCCTCAAGAAAGATATGGGATTAGCTTTGAAAGTGAGACTGACACCTTGATCGGAAAGGGAAAAATAACTAGGGGATTTGATTTGATTGGAATCGGAAGTAGAGGAGTTGGATTTCACAAATCCTGTCGGTGATCAGAAAGACAAGAGAAAGGATCAGATGAAGTGGTGAGAAATCCCATCAAATTTCATCGTTTTTGAAAGAATTTACAAATGGGATTCGACTCCTAAAAAGTCCTGTTAAATCTGATTCTCCTCTGCAGTTGTTCTCCCTTCTGATCAAAGAATTTGGTGAAATCAGAAATCTGAATCGCATTCCCTTGAACTTTCTGACGAATTCAAAATTTTTATTATAAGTGGGGAAGTTCAGGCAATGATTGACATGGGAAAATCTATTTGATAATATAGCTCCTGAAACATTTTTTTTCTACAAAGACAAAAGAGAAGCATTGTTCTTAGGTTTATACATAAATTACCAATTGAAATTGGAAAATTATAGCACAAATACTGCAGCCCCTTAATTTTCTAGCGGCCTTCAATTCCTGTAATAGTCAGTTGATCCCCAGTAGTTGAATCATGTTCGTAGGACTGTTGGTACAAGGACCAATCAGAGGGAAAACTTCTAATTCTTGTACCAACCAAGGGTTTCTTGGGGTCCTGTAGCAATGTGTCACTTGACAGCATAGTAAAGAAAGCGCTCATAGACGGCCTATCATCAGGACTTTCTTGTACACATAAGAGAGCCATTTGAACATATCTCCTTAGTTCTGTTTCGGAGACGGAGCATTTTACTGCTTCATCTAGCAGCTTAAAAGAGTTTCCTTCTTCCCATAATTTCCATGCCTAGATGATGATTTAAACAGTGTATAATATATTAGAAACTGTCTTGATCAATATGACTGTTGTGAAAGAAAAATTAGATTTACAATTTTGTCACTCACATATGCAAGAAGATTCTGATTCCCCTGGTTCTTCTTGCCACTTATTATCTCAAGAATTAGAACTCCGAAGCTATAAACATCAGATTTAACTGAAATTACACCCTCCAAGACATACTCAGGAGACATATATCCACTTCAAACATGAAAAAAGGACAGGTAAAAAGTCAATATGAAATAGTCACGTCAAACTGATTTATGATATAATTGAAACTAAATCTACACATACCGAGTCCCTATCACAGTTTCTGTGTTTATTATTCCCTGTTCTCTTTTAAACAATCTTGCGGTGCCAAAATCTGAAATCTTGGGATTCATTTGTTCGTCTAGCAAAACATTTGCTGCTTTCAGATCCCGGTGAATTACATTGAATCTTGAGTCTTGATGAAGATAGAGAAGCCCTCTAGCAATCCCAATTACAATTTCTAATCTGGCAGTCCAATTTAAGGAGGCACGTCTTGTAGCATCTGTTGCATGAGCTTACAAAATATGAAGTACTCAAGCAGTACAAACTTTGCATGCATTATAATCTTAAGAGATATGAGAAATTCAGTTGTAATTGTTCAAATACGAGGAAAATAATAATTATAGTAAATCAATTGTGTTCGAAATTTGATACATACCAAATATGTAGAAATCTAAACTTTTGTTGGTCATGTACTCATAGATCAACATTCTCTCGTTATTATCAATGCAGCAGCCAAGGAGTCGAACAAGATTCCTATGTTGCAGCTTTGTGATCAGCAAGACTTCATTCATGAACTCGTTCAATCCTTGCAGTGAATCCATTGAAAGCCTTTTTACAGCAATTTCTTGGCCACATAGTAGTTGACCCTAATGTAATTTGACATTTCTATAATTACAAGAGGAACTATAGGGAAAAAAAAAATTGAGTGATAGCTTATATATTTTACTTCCACTTTGTTCATAATTTTATTCAGAATATGTTTATATATAAAAACAAAAAAGTGTAATGTTCGCATTGTTCTTTCACAAATCATGCAGCCTGATACATAAGAATACCTTGTAAACAATGCCAAATCCTCCTTCTCCTAACTTATTTGTAATTGAAAAATTATCAGTGGCTTGTAAAATCGTGCACAGGTTGAAGATGGGGAGATCTGCGCCCTTCAATGAGTTGCTTTGTGCCAAATGCCTCTTTTCTATATCTGTGATAAAAGTCTTATTTACTTATGAAGTTTAGTTGTCCAAAACTATTTTTTAGTTTTAAAATCAGGTACCTTGTTTTGAATATCTCATCTTCTTCCTCCATAGGAGGTATACAAACAAAAATACCAGGAGCAGTAGAATTAAACTACTGGATATTACTCCAATAGTTGCACGCTTCTTTTTGTTACTTATCCCTACATTCAAAAACATATGTACATTTGTCCCCATCAAAAGGAGCCAGAATTAAAGAATGAAGTAAATTTCTTTAGAGAAATTATTGATCAATATGTCGCTTCTGAAACTTTATTGACTTTTTTAGTTTAGTAGTGTCATTAACTATCTATGATACTGATAGAATCCATAAAAAGAAAATGGAATACTGAAGGAGGATAAAGGAAGGAGTGTTGGATGGAAGGGTGGTGTGTTTGGGGGGGGGGGGGGGGGGGAGGGAGGGAGGGGGGGAAACGAACCGAGCTCAGACTTTGCAACCTTCAAGTAGAGATCTTGTCCACCAATAACATACCTCATGTCAATCAGTGCAGTGTTCCACATAACACAGCCACTCCCTTCTCCCCTGATATCTAACAGGGTATAGGCTACACATGAACAATTCATCAAACACCTTTTCCTGCATTCTTCAATACTAATGCTCGCATCAGCTATTGCATCATGTGAATATGGTATCTCCACTCCTTCTAATTTATAGAACCCATCACTATCAGTACTACAACCTAATGGTGTCGTGCGTTTGCACCCACCTGAAGTGTATTTTATGGACCATTCATCAGGTGCCACTGGCTCAAATCCTTTGAGACAACTACATGCCCGGATGCCATCACGCTGACATATCCCAAATGGCCCGCACTCTGCAAAGCTGCTGCACTCATCTATTGTTTGGAAATATATTGAGTTCCATTTCTGATTACGCTGATCCCAGATGAAACGTTGTGAAATACCAGTTTCATTCATTACTAGTCGGGAAATTGTTGAGGCTGACTTCATTTCAATTCCATAAGACACCTCATCTTGGTTCCAGACAAACCGAATATTAAAAAGGCTTGTATAAGTTGATGTCTGAGGTGCCCAGCTAAAATATAGTCCATTCCACATCCCACTGCGGGATTTGATCTGGGAACGGTCCCGTACAACAAGTTCCGGAGCACCTTGAGGATCCAACTTAAATGTGTAGTCACCTTCTGATGGGTCATCTCTGCTCTTCCAGGAAGAGAGGTAAGTCTCAAAACCAGTTCTCAGGTTCTTGCCAATTGTCATGCCAGTGAGCATTGTGTTTGTTGGATAATCAAAACTCTGCCATATGATTCTATTGCTTGTTTGATCTTTTAGTACTAGATTTCCTGACTCATTCAGTTGCAAGATTGGACTGTTAATACCATCTGAGGATGTAGTTCTGGGTGACCACACTATCCTCCCTGACGCATCATATAGCTTTAGAGACCCTGATTTATTTAAGATTAGTGTGCCAGACGTGTTGTTCAAGGGACTATCTCTGTTTGCTACCCATACGACAGTGTCAGGTGAGAATGCATACCATATACCCAGAAAGCGATTACTGGATGAGCCTGGGCTGAAGAAGCCAAGTTCAAATATGGAGTTTGGTGTGACAAGAGTCTGTCCATCAGTAATGTTTTGATAAATCTGTAGAGTATCCGCTGGAAAAGTAGATGGTGAGAAAGCAAGGAGAAAGAGAGCAATTGTGACTTGTTTGGAAATCATCTCCTCTTCTTTCACCTCTGTTACTAATCTGAAGGAGATAGTTAATGGGTTTGGAGTCCACAGACAATGAATGCACTGTTGAAATGAATAGACCTGCGAAGATCTATGAATCAAGTCATAATTGGGACAGTTTTTTGATAGGATGATTATTACAGAGAATCAGAGATAGAGAGAGGGGAAAAAAAGATTTTTTAAGAGGTTGATTTACGGGACAATCTACTCCATATTATCTCATTTGAAAGTCAAGGGAGGGTTTACGATTGAAAAATCAATGGAATGCAATTGAATCATGAATTTTCTTAGTTGATGGATTGACTAACGACTAATCACCTTGACCATTTTCCAACACTTTATAGACTTGAATTCTTTTAGCATTGATTACTAAGTTTGAAATGTTATACTGGGAAGTGAACCCGGGAATCTATGTAGACTAGCAATCTGGCATGAACGAATAAGAACTACATATTGTAATATTAATTTTGTGGTTGTGATAATGCAATTGACTAATCTTACATCGTAGAGTCAATGACAGCGAGAAACTTTATGGATTGTTGTAAATGGTCGATCCATGCTTTTAGTTGTTATGCGAGTATAAGTCCTAGACATGAGCTATCAAGACTGAATAAAATTGACTAACACTACATCATAGAGTTCTAGACGGCCAATGAAGGGAATTCATAGCCCAGAGCACAATGAAGGGAATTCAAAGCCCAGAGCACAAATCCTTTTATTTTATTTTATTATTGACGAATATTACCTCCTAAGAAATATTAATTATGTTTAATGTTTTATCATAATTGATATAGTTGAAATAAATACTAACTAATTGTGTTAAAAGGTGTGGGTTCGAAATCCGGCTGCTGTTCCTTTGTGACATTTAAGTTGGAGAGCTTTGCAAATCAATCATCAGATTATTAGATTGTGTCAACAATATTAACCATCGATACAAGAATAATTTGAGAAAGGGCATTAGAAAAGTGCCTTTTTTTTGTGAGTGTCGTTATCCGTTTTTCACAATTGGGCATGAAAAACCAAAATGTTTAAGTTTGACGACATAAAATCCAACAGTTGAACACAATAACTTAAACACGAGCAATTTATTCGAAATCGGCACATTGTTGGGAAAAAAATAAAACTTTTTTCTAAAAATATTTAGGCTAAAGAATAGGAATAAAATTATAAAAATACTTGATTAGATTATTACAAAAATTAACTCATGGAATTAAAGAAAAAATAAATAAGAAATGGACCAAGCGTTGTATCAATTTGACTGATTCCAAATGAAATTATGGGGTTTTAATGGAGTATATTATGCTTTTAAGACATTGCTGGCATATGTGAAAATCCACCTAATTTTTTTCTTAGCAACGCATTACATTGACAAAATATGACTGTTCATTAAAGAAGCAAAAGTTGAGCACATTACATGCAGATAGCCTAAAATAATAGTTTCTTGATTATTAACCCGAAAACCCCTTTTGTACAACAAAACAAAAGTGGGGTTTACAACATAATAGTGTTGGGTCCCTTCTCATTTAGCTCCTTTTTAGTTTTCATTTATGTCATTGTTGTAATAACCAAACTTTATAGGGTTATTGTTGTAAATGTTTGTAAACATTGAAATATATATGCATAATGAAAATTGGGGATGCACAATTGGCTAACCCACCAAAAAGCTCATTTTTCTTTCTCTGGTTGTGTCCCGTGCGTGAGTCCCCTGGGTGCGAAACACAGAAACCCAAAACCACCATCCACTCTCCTCTCTCTTGATCTCTCTCTCTGTACCGATCGGTACCAACACTTCCTCTCCTCCATAATCTCAACAACTGGTTTCAGAGCGCAAGGTTCGTCGCCGCTAAGTCGCTGTTGCGGAAACCCTAGCCGTCGAGTCACCGCCGTCAAACCCTAGCCGCTGCCGAGCCGCAGCCGTTGATCACCTCCGTTTCCGACATCGATCGGGTTGTTGCCGTTGAGTCGCGAGTGGCCGTTACTCCGCCGTATTGAGGTGAGGTTCTCTTTGACCGGTGTATTGCATTTGGGATCTAGGGTTTGTGTCTAAAATGGAAGAGAGCAATAGTGGTACCATGGTTAAGCTTACATCTTCCAATTACTCCATTTGGAAGTCTCGTATGGAAGATTTGTTGTATTGCAAGGATGCATATGAACCCCTTTCGGGTACCAAACCCGCTACTACCACCGATGATGTTTGGAAAGTGTCTAATAGGAAGACAATAGCCATTATTAGACAATGGGTTGATGATTCCGTCTATCACCATATCTCATCCGAAACCGATGCCAAGGTGTTGTGGGAAAAGCTTGAAAGCTTGTATGAGCGCAAGACCGCTCAAAATAAGGCCTTCTATATTAGGAAATTGGTAAACATGAAATACCAAGAAGGTTCCTCGGTATCAGATCATTTGAGTCGGTTCCAAGATTGTGTGAACCGTTTATCTACCATGAAAATGGCGTTGGATGAGGAGTTGCAAGCATTGATTTTGTTGAGTTCCTTACCCGATAGTTGGGAGACTTTAGTGGTGTCATTGAGTAATTCGGCACCCGATGGTGTTGTGACCCTAGCCATGGTTAAAGATAGCATGCTCAATGAGGAGTTGAGGCGTAAGGAGTTAGGGATCACTAGTGAGTCTTCGGCTCTTGTCACCGAAAATCGTGGAAGGAGTACTCAAAGGAATGCTTATGGTGATGATGATAGGGATAAGTCAAAGGGAAGGTCTAAATCAAGAAAGGGGATTACATGCTATTATTGCAAGAAGCCCGGCCACAAGAGAAGTGAATGCCGGAAGTTGAAAGCCAAGAATGATGGCTCCAAGAGAGATCAATCTAGGGGAAGAAGAGAAGATGATGAGAAAGAAAGTACCACCGCAATTGTTACAAATGATGAAGTATTTATAGCTTGTGATGAGGGTTTTGTGAACTTTACGAGTCAAGACTCCACTTGGGTGGTTGATTCCGCCGCCTCATTCCATGTCACATCTAGACGTGACTTGTTCACTTCCTACAAGGAAGGTGATTTTGGTGTTGTTAGAATGGGGAATGGAGTTTGCAAAATCTTTGGCATTGGAGATGTTTGTGTGGAGACTAGTTTAGGATGCAAGCTTACTCTCAAGAATGTTCGGCATGTGCCGGATATGAGGCTTCATTTAATTTCGGTGGGTGCCCTTGATGATGAGGGGTATCAAAGTTGCTTCCTTGGTGGGAAGTGGAAGTTGTTGAAGGGTCATTTGGTTGTTGCTCGAGGAACCAAATCCGGTTCGCTCTATGTTACTCAAGTAAAGGTGTGTGGTGAGGTGAATGCCGCCGAGTGTAACTCAACCGATTTGTGGCATTTGAGGTTGGGTCACATGAGTGAGAAGGGCATTGAGATTCTTTCTAAAAGGAAGTATGTGCCTATTGATGGTACTTCACTTACCTCATGCACGCATTGTTTGGCGGGCAAACAACATCGTGTAGCCTTCAAAAGAAATCCAACAAGTAAGAGGCCGGGTGTGCTTGATTTAGTTCACACTGATCTATGTTCTATGGGAGATAGAACTCTTGGCGGCGCTCTTTACTTTGTTACCTTTGTGGATGATCATTCAAGAAAGTTGTGGGCATATTCTTTAAAGACGAAGGATCAAGTGTTGGAAGTGTTCAAGCAATGGGTTGTGGAGGTTGAAAGAGAGACCGGTCGGAAGTTGAAGTGCATCCGATCGGATAATGGTGGAGAATACCGTGGTCTGTTTGAATTATTTTGCAAGACCAATGGTATTAAACTTGAGAAGACCGTGCCCAAAACTCCACAACAAAATGGTGTGGCCGAGAGGATGAATCGCACCATTTGTGAGAGAATTCGTTGTATGCTCTCTCATTCCAAGCTTTCCAAAGGCTTTTGGGGTGAAGCTTTGAACACCGCGGTTCATTTGATCAACCGTTCTCCTTCGCATGCATTGGATGGTGACATACCCGAGAGGGTTTGGAAAGGTAAAGATATTTCTTATGACCATCTAAGAGTGTTTGGTTGTAGGGCTTTTGTGCATATACCCAAGGATGAAAGGTCAAAGCTTGATAGCAAGACTAAGGAGTGTGTTTTCTTTGGGTATGGAAATGGTGAGTTTGGATATAGGTTGTGGGATCCGATTGAAAAGAAGTTAGTGAGAAGTCGAGATGTGGTGTTCTTTGAACAAGAAACCATTGAAAATTTGAGCAACCTCGACAAGGCCAAAACCGCTTCAAGTAGCCATGTTGACCTAACTCCTATTTCAAGAAACAACCTAAGAACCGAAACCAATCACCCAAATCATAGCCAATCAACCGAAACCAATGTCCCACAAAATGAAGAGAATGATTCTCAAACCGAAACCTCTTCAAGTGATAGTTCTCAAGTGCAAGAACTAAAGAGGTCAAGTCGAGAAAGACGGGCTAATACAAGGTACTCTTCTAATGAGTTTGTGTTACTTGTAGATGGTGGTGAGTCCGAATGTTATGAAGAAGCCATGTTGTCGGAGCACAAAAATAAGTGGTTGGAAGCCATGCAAGATGAGATGAAATCCTTGCATGAGAACAACATTTTTGAATTGGTGAAGTTGCCAAAAGGCAAGAAAGTGCTCAAGAACAAATGGGTATATCGTGTGAAATCCGAGGGTCAAGAGGCAAAGCCAAGATATAAAGCTCGGCTAGTTGTAAAAGGATTTGACCAAAAGAAGGGAATTGATTTTGAAGAAATCTTTTCGCCGGTGGTCAAGATGTCCTCAATTCGAGTTGTGCTCGGTTTGGCCGCTAGTTTGAATTTGGAGATTGAGCAACTAGATGTCAAAACCACATTCCTCCATGGCGATTTGGAGGAGGAGCTCTACATGAAACAACCGGAAGGGTTTGTTACAAAAGGGCAAGAGCACTTGGTTTGCAAATTGAGGAGGAGCCTCTATGGCTTGAAACAAGCACCTCGGAATTGGTATAAAAGGTTTGAATCTTTTATGTGTGACAACAATTTTGAGAGAACCATCTCGGATAATTGTGTTTTTGTGAAAAAATTTTCTAATGGTGATTTCATTATTCTCTTGCTCTATGTTGACGACATGTTAGTCGTTGGAAGGGATCTAGAAAAGATCAAAGAGTTGAAAGAGAGTCTTGGAAAAGAATTTGCCATGAAAGATTTGGGTTCGGCAAAGCAAATTCTTGGCATGAAAATCACTAGAGATCGTGGAGAACACAAGCTTTGGTTGTCACAAGAGAAGTACATTGAGAAGGTACTTGAAAGATTCAACATGAGCAAGTGTAAACCGGTTTCCTCTCCTCTTGCTAACCATTTTAGGTTATCACGTAACGGTTGTCCTAAGAGTGGCAAGGAGAAGGAGGAGATGAGAGATGTACCATATGCATCGGTTGTTGGCTCTTTGATGTATGCTATGGTGTGCACAAGACCGGATATTGCTCAAGCGGTTGGTGTGGTAAGTCGTTTTCTTTCTAACCCCGGCAAAGAGCATTGGAATGCCGTCAAGTGGATACTTCGGTATTTGAGGGGTACAACCAACCGTTGTCTTTGTTTTGGTGGCAAGAACCCAACTTTAGTAGCATATACGGATGCCGATTGGGCCGGTGACATAGACTCGAGGAAGTCTACATTCGGTTATTTGGTGTGTTTTGGAAATGGAGCCGTGTCATGGCAATCTAAGTTGCAAAAATGCATTGCACTCTCCACTACCGAGGCCGAGTACATAGCCATTACGGAGGCATGCAAGGAGGTAATTTGGTTGAAGAAGTTCTTGCATGAGCTAGGCGTTCGGCAAGAAAGGTATGTGTTGTTTTGTGATAGTCAAAGTGCAATTCATTTGAGCAAGAATCCGACATTTCACTCTAAGTCCAAGCATATAGATTTGAGGTATCATTGGATCCGCGATGTGCTTGAGAAGAAGAAATTGGTGTTGGAGAAAATCCACACAAGTGAGAATGGGTCGGATATGTTGACGAAGCCGGTACCGTCTTTGAAGCTTGAAGCTTGTTGTGAGAAGGCGGGTTTAGTTGATCGATGCACTCCATGAGTCGGGAGGAGGAGTTTGTTGGGTCCCTTCTCATTTAGCCCCTTTTTAGTTTTCATTTATGTCATTGTTGTAATAACCAAACTTTATAGGATTATTGTTGTAAATGTTGTAAACATTGAAATATATATGCATAATGAAAATTGGGGATGCACAATTGGCTAACCCACCAAAAAGCTCATTTTTCTTTCTCTGGTTGTGTCCCGTGCGTGAGTCCCCTGGATGCGAAACACAGAAACCCAAAACCACCATCCACTCTCCTCTCTCTTGATCTCTCTCTCTGTACCGATCGGTACCAACACTTCCTCTCCTCCATAATCTCAACAAATAGTACCATTTACTTTCGTCTGAACTCCATCTCAATTTCCCATTGAACTCGGTGCTAGATAAACTTTTTTGCTTAGACACCAGCTGCAATTGAGTAATTGACCTTTCCTCATAACCTCATTTGCCAGTATATGTGCTCCCTCTACCGCATTTCTTTTTGCAAACTGTAACTTTACTTAAAGCAAATTTGAGAGCTCTTCAACTAATTGCTGAAGAGAACTATCTCACTCCATAAGGGAGAATCCTGTATCATTTAAATAATATTTACAAGTATGTTACAATCAGTACGGAAAGGATGAAAGAAGTAAATAATCGCCTTTATAAAAAGTAAAGCTTGGTGTAGTAGAAACGCCTCCACCATGAAAGCATCATTTGCCCTCGTTTTCTTTCTATTATGGAAAAATTAGTTTTTCTTGTGGATTATAAATTATTGCCGATATGCCCACATCTCCCTTCTGATCCCATGAACCATCAATTAGGATGGTTGCAGCCCCATTTGGCAACTGGTACACCAGATCTCATTTGACATTCATATGCTGCAATAAACTGGTGTTACCCTCCTTACTGCTCCTACCTTCAGCCAGACTAGCAACCTTGTCAACATCATACTCATCATTTCTAAAGACAAAATTATATATTGCCTTCCAAATTTGCCATAATATATAATAAAAAAGACAACTTTGCCCTTCCTCAAAGGAGCTCATGACATAGATTATAACCTGTTTACATGCGACAAATAATTGACTTTCAAGGCTAGCTTTGATATAAAACTAAATTGCTCTAGATGATGGACAAAGAATTAAAGCATGATTTAAGGTTTTTAGTTGCTGCCCACGTATATTACACAGTGGTGAGATTCTCTGAAATATCCTACTAAGTCGTTCTGCTGTTGGCAAGGCATTATGTAACTCTCTGCATAAAAATGTAATTACCCTTGGGGCCACATTTTTTATCTTCTAAATATTAGTCCATAAAATATAATAGAACTGCTCATTTTGTTGCTACAATTGTAGTCCTGACATGATTATTTGTAAGTTCCTTTGGTAACATATCAACAGAGTATCTTTATGCAATGCTTTGTCTGAGGTCTGTTTTCACGATCCATTATATTCCTAAAATTATTCCGTGGAACCAATTGAATAACATACTCAACCTCCAGGTAATTTCAATTAAATATAAGCAAAATTATACCAATTATCCAATGAAGTAGGAAAATCTGATTGTAAACAGTAAGTAATAAGCGAGATGAGAATAAGGAGAGAGTGAAAAATTACGAATTTAAACAATAGGCCCATAGAAGTTGAATCGTAAAATGTATCGTGTATCGTAGCATTAAGTATCGTATCGTGTATCGTGTATCGTATCGATTCGTTTAAGATACGCTAAGCTATCCTTAAAATTATGTAAAATAAGTAATTAGAATTTATATTGAACTATTTTCATTAAAAGAAAGTTCTAATATCACATTATATCCTTATAATCATTCGATAATTCAGCCTTCTTTAAATATAGTGTATAAATATTGGATTTTACTTAAATTTTATAATATATAATATGCATAAAACATTTACAATTTTAATTTATGATATTACACTATAAAATCTGTATAAATTATACTCATTATTAATTATTTTTGTATGTATAAATTATTAATCATTATATTATTTACAATAGTGTAATGTATTTTTATAACAACATATTGTATAATATTAATATATTTTTTATTTGTATAAATTATAAATATTATATTATATAAAACTATAATCTATATAAATTATATTACAAAATATATGCAGAAACTATTAAGCTATTAATCATTATAGTATAGTATTATGCTATATAATTTGTATAAATGATGATGATTATTATTATTGTTGTTGTTCTTATTATTCTACTAATATTCTATTATAATCTTTATTAATTATAGTTGAAAATGATTATTATTGTTATTATTATTCTACTAAAACAAATTGTTTCACTATTGAGTATTACCGAATCGTTTGTATCTTAAGATACACCCTAGTATCGTAAGTTACATATCGTGTATCTTAAGATACATTAAGATACACTGCAATTGAGATACAATGGTCAAGATACGTATCGATCGAGCTATGAATCATATCGTATCGTGAGTTACGTATCGTGTATCTTAAGATACTAAATTCTATGAATAGGCCACTAACGTGCAGGTCTGGTTTGTCAGTGTTTCCTCACGACATTCTGACAACCGTCGAGGTAGCTTTACCTTTTTCAAATTCTGTTATCACAAAAAAAAAAAGAAAAAAGAAAAGCAACAAAGCTATATAAGAATGAAAATGCAAGTGTATTTTCAGAGGCATTTAAACAAACACTTAATTTGCAGGATATTAACCTTGATCTTTTCATTATTTAAATAAACAATTAATACTTTGAAGCTCTCATTGCCGTATTGGTAGAATTGCACTAACCGAAATATATCAAAAGGTCATAGTGTCAATAATTATTTTAAATCTGTAAATTCAATTTTATTTACAAACTAAAAGTAATTATTTCAAAAGAGTAAATTACAGCAATAAGTTCCTCAATGAATTAACAAATGAGATTGCTTAATTAAGAATCTAAAAAGTGCTTGCAGGAAAAAAATTATATTAATAATAACTAGTTGTATTTTTTTAGATCAGACGGATTTGCAAAGAAAACAACTATGCTGGAGTCTCAGATTAGAAAAGATGTGATTGACAATCTTGGATATACAGAGCTTTACTGTTTACACATTGCAAGATGCAAAGGGACTAATTCATATCCCCTCCTCCTTTTTGCTCGATTTCGTCTCTATAACTCCCTTCTCCTCTGTCCTTTGCGTTGTGGCTGACCCTTTCTCCACTTAGGAATTTTATGTAAGCTCATACACATACATAAAAAATTCAACAGAGATTGGCAAAGTAAAAAACGAAGGAACCAATTATAAGCAAAATAGAAAAATAATTTAGTAGAGACATGAGGACCTAAATCTCCTAAAAAAAAATTGGTACAAAGAGGAAAGGGAGATCCACCGGCACGAGAGAGGAGGGTGAAGTAGAGAAGGTGAAGAATCCCTCTCAAATAACAATAAGTTTGGAAAAGGAGAGAAGAGAGTTAATTGTGTAGAAAGCGTAGCGATTAATGAAAAGTAGAGGAGAAGAGGTGGCACACAGAAGAGAAGACGAAGGAAGAGGCAGATGAAAATTAAAAGAGAAATATTGGGCAGTGCGAGAAGAGAGAGAAAACGGAAAAATGAAGTGTCGCGTCGCAGAACAACGAAGAGACGCGAAAACGAAGAGATAATTTGTGCAATTAAGAGTTTTAATACCGTGTCGCCGTGTCTTGACCAACCAGTTTCAGTGAAAGGGATCAGACACACAGGATTAAACACTTTTTTTTTGAGGAAAAGGCCCGTAGGCTAAATATTTTATTAATAAAAATCTTACTATCAATATTATATATCTATATACATTTTTTTAATTTACAATATCATACAATATCAATCCAAACAATTAACCTAATAATACACACATAAAAACACACATAAACAAATAAACTATAATTACATCACACAATTATTGAAAATTAAAAGGAAGAAAAAAAAAATGAAGATTCAAAAGACTTTCAACATAGAATATCTTCTTTTTCATAGGCTTCTTATTTTTAATGTCGCTTCACCGTCAAATAAGAAATATCATTTCGTGATTGTTAAGAAACCTGAATAAATAACCACGGAAACCATAATATAATCACAGACTATATGTTTATTAAACCGTTCATGTAAGAAATGGAGAGAATATCAGAAAAAAAGAGTAGAAAAGCGATAAGCCAAAGAATAGTAAAGGAGAAGAGAAACGTCGAGAATAGAAGATGAGTAGAAAGTCATCATTAAACATGATTAACAAATCCTTGAAAAAAGAAGAAAAATTAAAGAGAAGACAAAAATAAAACAGAAAATTAAGAAAATAAATACTAATGGAACAAACCAAACGATGAAGAATAATTATAAAGAAGATCTAAATTAAAGATGTGGCGGCGGAGGAGAGGCCTAAGCCTTTCCCCACACCCTCACCGGTGGTGGCCCTCGGTTTTAGAGTTTTTTTTTTCCGCTTTTTTTTTTTTTTTTTCTTTTCCGAAGAGGCGCGATCCAAGGCAGCAATTACTCTTTCTTGATTAGTGTGACACAGGATTAAACATACTGTACTGTAGAATGTAGATTAACCGGTAAATTTTTTTAGAGGTTCCTACATTTTTTTTATAATTTACTTTTAATAACTCAACTTTCATTTATCCTTCCAGAGCCACTAAATTTCCAAATAATTTAATTTTGATCACTCTAGAATATTTCCGTCTAATTCGGTATGATTTAATTGTACAAGTGAAAGTATAGACTTCGAAATCTGGATCCCATTCGATGTCCAAATGGGTGGATGTAATTGGGAATCTCTCTAATGTGTTTAGTTCAACATGCTTGTGTTTTAATTTTGTGGATTTGAAACACTTTCCAGGAATTTTCTATTACAATTTTACAGCTTGAACCTCAACCATTTTGATTTTAATTTCCTGCTTGTTCATTTTCAACTCCTGAGTTTCTTTATTCTTTCTTTTCTCGGACAGGTGTTTTTGTTATATTTTCTAATTAATGTTAATTTTCTTGTCTGTAATTGTTCAATTTGTATTATGGGGATAAGTTTATATCCGATGAAGCTTATGAAAATGTACGATAATTTCTCTTTTGAGAAGGGTATGCATGAATCAAGCTCTTTTTCAAAAGCAATTTGGTCTCAGCTCATGAGGTCAAATAATCTTGCTTGGCATGACAACTTATTAGAACTTTTCTTTGGTGGAAGAACAGAAGCCCCCAAATAGATTAAAACCTATCCTTTGGGACTTGACAAGGGCGGGCGAGTGCTGGCTAATCTGGAAAGAGAGAAATGCTAGAATTTTTAATAATATGTCCTCTACGCCTGCATGACTCGCCACTCGCCAGTGACATAATCATTTCAGCTAGACAATGGTTTTTGAACCGCTGATTTTTTTAATGCTGTTTTAGAATAGACTTGATCGATGTCTTTCGGACATCTTTTTTCTTTCTTTACTTTTTTTTTTTCGCAATTATACTTAGTAGATTGTACTGTTTACTCATTATTTTTTAATAAATTTTTTTGTTGGTTGGCACACACCAACTAATCTTCAAAAAAAAAAAAAAAAAGAAAAGAAAAAAAGAGAAGGGTATGCACGAAGTATGGAGGGCATTTTCTTTCATTTCTAACTACAGGAAGTATGTTAATTATATATCTCGACCGAGATTAATTGGTAATGGTCTTCCTCTTCTATTTAGTTTTAGGCAAAGTAAGTTGCATTTATATTGCTGGGATTTGACTTTAGGAAATATTAGATATTTGCCACCTTAAAATAAAAAAATTAGAAATTTACCACTCCAAAGTAAAGTTTTTGAAAATTGCCACCACAAATTCAATTTACTTAGAAAATTGCCACTTTTCAATTCCAACTTTTCATATTGACAAATATACCCTCTCTTGTTGATATAACCCTGCCTTAGGGTTCTACCGATTAGCAAAAAGAAAAAAAACATCACCACATGCTTATCTCTACTACTATTAGTTTACACTTATTTAGACCCAAATTAGAGTCGAACAACAGTTTCATAATAATTTAGAAAAAAAAAACGAAATTAATATTTTGAGTTACTTGGCCACATGACTTGGTTGCTTACTTGCTTCACATATTTAACCTCTTTCCCAGTCCCAGTTATTTGCAATAAGTTAGGAATACACATGCAATTTTTACACCGACCGATATAAAAGGGTTGAAAGTTCACTCTTTCGTGCGCAATTTACCCATCTTTATTTCACACGTACGGATGTGCTTCGCAAAATGCAGATAAAAAATCCCTAATAATTACCAATCAGGTGTGATATACACCATCCATTAAAAAACCATCCAAATCATCCAATTAGATTATTTTGGATGGTCTGGGTGCAAAAATCCAGCATACACCAATTTTCGCTGACGTCATCATGATTTTTTTAAAAAATCGAGCGCTGACGTCATCAAAATAAGAGTTTTTTATGTTCAGTTAAACAACTCAAGGGTGAGTTAATTAATTTAAGTGTTCAGTTAAAAAACTTCGAGAAAGTATATTAAAAAGTTTTTTTATTCAATTGAATCATTCAAGGGATGAGTTATTTGTAGTTATGTATTTAATTGAACACTTATTTCTTGTATCTGAACATCATTGGTAAAATAACTCTAATAAACTACAAAACAAGTCAACTACATAATTCCAGCCTTATTTCCATATCTCATGTCAACAATATAATCCCTTATCCCAACATTAGTATCCCTTGATATAACAATATGATCTCTTCTTTTCATATCTCGTGTCAACAATATAGTCCCTTATTCCAACATACATATCTCTAGATATAATAAAATGAACAAAAAAACATGCGAGATGAATATTTAGGGAACTAAATTAACCTTTATAAAAAAATCAACAACGATTTCTCAAAAAAAAAAAAATTAAACTTGCTCCAACAACAAAAAATCTTTTTCAAAAATCAACAACGATTTCTCACCCTTTAATCGGCACTGGAGAAGTATGATTTTAAGAACACGAAGAGTGGTGACATCATTATCTACGACAAGCACATGTAGTAACCTCTTGGTTTTGTATATGAATTCGGTAGTGGTGCCCTATATTTCACAGATAAACGATCTTCTATTCATAATGCAAGTATTGTTAAGTCTAATAATTCCCCTTTTTCAAATAAAAAACGAAGTGTCGAAGGCCTACTAGTTCAAAAAATAACAAGAATGAAATTAACAATAACGAAGTTGATAAAAAGAAATCAACGCCTACGAAAAAGATCAAGGACAATCTACGGATAATGTGCATAGTAAAGCACAACGCCGGTAACGACCACACGGTACAGAAAACCCCCTACCCCCTCCACGTCAGCCCTATCCATGCCTCCTCATGGTAGAGCAAATCAGCACGAGTTTTCCACCACGAATTCACTGCTGCAACGAATCAAATCACGCCTCGCGACTTCGATCCGAGTAGGCGAGGGAGCAGACACAAGGAAGGATGCAAAGTTCGGATCCGTAGAGAATCTGTGGCGGATCTCTTTCGGTTCGACTGTATCTGCCTCAGGCGAGAGAGAAGGAATTTAGACCTTTTTCAAGGTCTCAAAATTATGGTAGAGAAGAGAAGAGAGAAGAGAGAGGTAAAGAGTCCATGGGAGATCTAGGTTTTGATATTTTCAAAGAGAGAGAGAGAGACAGAGATGAGAGAGAAATGAAATGAAGAAGGGACGCCTCTGTTGGATTCATATCTATCTAGTCACGTGATTATCATGTGCGACTCCTCTGGTGGATGGTTGGATGGAAAAATAGAAGGATGATAAATACCAATTACCATTACCAATTACCTGTTTTCACTTCTAAAATTAATATTCAAATTCACTTTTTTGTAATCTGTAAACTTCCTAGGCATAGGCGATTTCAACAATATTTTTTCAAATCTAAGGTGAAACATATTGGTTCATATTCACTTTTTTTAATCGGTAGAATAGGCATAGATGATTTTCAGCATGAGGGAGACAAAGAATAGGGTATTTTGGTCAATATGAAAAATTAGAAATTAAAAGTGGCAATTTTCTATGTAAATTTAATTTAAGATGGCAATTTTCAAAAGTTAAATTTTAGAGTGGCAAATTTCTAATTTTTTAACTTTGAGGTGGCAAATATCTAATTTTCCCTTGACTTTAAGCATCTTATTTATGTATTAGCTTAACCCTAGGTTCTTACTGATGAATTTAAAAACTATTGTTCCAAAAAGGTGTTCAGTTAAAGAAAAGTTATAATAATAGAAATTGCTCCTTAAACAATTTTTATTTACTAACATAATCTTTATCTAAAAAGGCAAATTAGAAGCATTGTGCTTAGGTTTACAACAGTATATAAGTAACCAACAGGAAATTGGGAAATAATAGCACAAATGCAGTCTCCTGATTATCTAGCGACCTTCAATTCCTGTTATGGTCAGTTGATCTCCAGTAGTTGAATCACGTTCGTATGACTGTTGGTATAAAGACCAATCTGAGGGAAAAGCTCTAATTCTTGTGCCAACCAAGGGTTTCTTAGGCACTTGTAGCAATGTGTCACTTGATAGCATAGTGAAAACAGAGCTCATAGACGGCCGATCATCAGGACTTTCTTGCACACATAAAAGACCCACTTGAACATATCTCGTTAGCTCTGTTTCAAAGACTGAACATTCCACTGCTTCATCTAGCAGCTTTAAGGAGTTCCTTTCTTCCCACAATTTCCATGCCTAGATTAAGATGATTATTTAAACAGTGTCTTATATAATAGAAATTGACTTGATTGGTATGAGTCTTGCAATATGAATTAATTAGATTGACAACTTTGTTACTCACATATGCAAGAAGATTTTGATTCCCTTGGTTCTTCTTGCCACTTATTATCTCGAGAAGTAGAACTCCAAAGCTATAGACATCAGATTTAATTGAAATTGCACCCTCCAATACATATTCAGGAGACATGTATCCACTTCATATGTGTCAAAAGAAAAGACAAAAGGTCAATATGAAATAGTCACATCAAAATGAATTGTGAGATATAGAAACTAAATATACACATACCGAGTCCCTACCACGGTTTCTGTGTTTATTATTCCTTGTTCTCTTTTAAACAATCTTGCGGTGCCGAAATCTGAAATCTTGGGATTCATTTGTTCATCAAGCAAAACATTTGCAGCTTTCAGATCCCTATGAATTACATTGAATCTCGAGTCTTGATGAAGATAGAGAAGCCCTCTAGCAATCCCAATTATAATTTCTAATCTGGTTGTCCAATTTAAGGTGGCACGCCTTGTAGTATCTGTTGCATGAGTTCACAAAATAATAATTAGGCACTCTAACAGTACAAGATTTGGATAGAATAATAACCTCATAAATTATCTAGTTGTAATTAATTAAAGATGGCGATAATGACAATAAAGGTAAATCAATTGTGTTTGAAGTTGGATGGATACCAAATATGTAGTAATCTAAACTTTTGTTGGTCATGTACTCGTAGATCAGCATTCTCTCGTTATTATCAATGCAGCAGCCAAGGAGTCTAACAAGGTTCCTATGTTGCAGCTTTGTAATCAGCAAGGCTTCATTCATGAACTCGTTCAGTCCTTGCAGTGAATCCATTGAAAGCCTTTTTACTGCAATTTCTTGGCCACATGGTAGTTGACCCTAATATATTTTGACATTTGTATAATAATTGTATTAATACAAGAAGAATTACAAGGATACTCCTGGGAAAAAAAAGAGTTTTCCATTTATAATCCTTCTAATTTTTGTCATATTTTTATTCAAAATAAGTTTAGAAAGAAAAACTATTATGTTAGCATTGTTCTCTAGCAAATCATGCAGCATAATACAAATAAGAATACCTTATAAACGATGCCAAACCCTCCTTCTCCTAACTTATTTGTAATTGAAAAATTGTCAGTGGCTTGTAAAACTGTGTCCAGGTCGAAGACAGGGACCTCCGTACCTTTTAGTGAGTCACTTTGTGCCAAATTCCTTTCCTTAATATCTGTTGCAAAACATTTATTTGAACTTCTGAATTTAAGACATCCAAAATGTTTTTAACGTTTAAAAATATGTACCTTGTCTTGAATGTCTCATTTTCTTCCTCCAATGGAGGTATACAAGCAAAGATACAATGAGCAGTAGTATTAAGCTACTTGATATCACTCCAACAGTTGTTGCACTGTTCTTTTTGTTACATCTTCCTACAATCAAAAGCACATCTACATTGGTCCCCATCAAAAGAAGCCACCATGAAAGAATGAAGTTGATTTTTAGAGAAATAATTGATCAATATATTACTTCTGAAACATTAATGACTTGTTTAGTTTAGTAGTGTCACTAAATCATTACTGTAGTACTGTTCTTATGCTTTAGTAATACAAGAAACGGTGATCTATGCTACTTATTAATCCATAATAAGAAAATGAAAAATATTGAAGAGATTGGGGTTGGGGGTGTGAACAAACCGAGCTCAGACTTTGAAACCTTCAAGTAGAGATCTTGTCCACCAATAACATACTTTGTATCGACCAGTTCAGTGTTCCACATAACACAGCCACTGCCTTCTCCCCTAATATCTAATGGGGTATAGGCCACACAAGAACAATTCATCAAGCACCTTCTCTTGCATTCTTCAACACTAATACTCGCATCAACTATTGCATCATGTGAATATGGCGTCTCCACTCCTCCTAATCTATAGAACCCATCACTATTAGTACTACAACCTAATGGTATGGTGCGTTTGCACCCACCTGAAGTGTTTCTCATGGACCATTCATCTGGTGTCACTGGCTCAAATCCCCTGAGACAACTGCATGTTTTGATACCATCACGCTGACATATACCAAATGGCCCGCACTTCGCAAAGTTGCTGCACTCATCTACTGGTTGCAACCAGAATAAGTTCCAGTTCTGATGAGACTGGTCCCAGACAAAACGTTGTATAAGACCATTTTCATTCAGTACTAGTCTGGTAATTGTTGAGGTTGACTTGAGTTCATATGCATATGACACCTCATCTTGGTTCATGACAAAATGGAAATTTAAAAGGTTTGAATAAGTTAATGTCTGAGGTGCAAAGCTAAAATACTGTCCATTCCATATACCTGTACGGGAACTTATCTCAGAACGGTCCCGTGTAATAACTTCTGGAGCACCTTGAGTATCCATCTTATACGTGTAGTCACCTTCTGATGGGTCATCTCTGCTTTTCCAGGAGGAGAGATACGTCTCAAAACCAGTTCTCAGGTTCTTGCCAACTTTCATGCCAGCGAGCAATGTGTTTGTTGGATAATCAAAACTTTGCCATATGGTACTATTAGTTGTCTGATCTTTCACTACAAGATTTCCTGAATCATTGAGTTGCAAGATTGGACTATTAATACCACCTGATAACCTAGTTCTAGGTGACCATACAATCCTTCCTGAGGAATCATATAACAGAAGTGACCCAGTTCTATTTAATTTTAGTGTACCAGAGGTATTATTCAACGGACTATCTCTGTTTGCTACCCATAAGACGGTGTCTGGTGAGACTGCAAACCATATTCCTACAAAGCGATTAGTGGACGAACCAGGGCTGAAGAAGCCAAGTTCAAATATGGAGTTTAGTGAGAGGAGAGTCTGTCCATCAGTAATGTTTTGATCGATCTGTAGGGTATCATTTGGAAAGGCAGATGGTGAGAAAGCAAGAAGAAAGAGAGCAATTGTGGTTTTTTTAGAAATCATCTCCCCTTTTTTCATCTTTTCTGTTACTAATTTGAATGAGGTAGTGAATGGGTTTGGAGATTGAAACAATGAGTGCACTGTTGAAATAAACATACCTGTGAAGATTTTTCCATCATGGTCTTAAATACTATCAGAGTCGATGCATAATGGGAACATGTATGGTCTTCCAAGAATATCTAGGATGATTATTCCAGATAATAGAGGGCAAAGAAGTAAAACCTTTCAAGAGGTTGATTTAGGGGTTAGTCTACTCCATGTTATCCCTTCAGGATCTCCAGGGAACGTTTACGAAGGAAAATTAATTGAATGGAATTGAATTATGAATTTTCTCACTTTTTTATGGTTACCAATTATTTCTTTTTTGCATTAATCAAACTAAATTTGGAGATTAATCGCCTTTACCGGTTCCCACTCCTACATGTTAGACAGTCACCCACTCAAATCCTTTTAGCATTTATTACTAAATAGTACTTTTTGGGAAGCAAACAAAACAACGACATTGCAGAGAGAACAGGGCATATATCTAGACCAGTATGAAAGAAAAAGAAACCATATAGTAATATTAATTTTGTGGTTGTGCTGAATGCAATTGACTAGTACTACATCATAGTCTATGACAGCAAGAAAATTTATTGATTGCTGTAAGCGGTCAAGCTATTTTATGTTGTTATTTGAGGTAAATAGCTGACTAGCTGTGAAAATGTCACTACTTGCGAAAATTTCAATTCTAACTAACTATGACTTATGCAACAAATTTCAATTTCCTCATACTAAAATTACTCAGCCACTGGGCGCCACACATAATTTGTTTTATGGGAAAATTAGATACATGCCACCTCAAAACTTTAAAATTAGAAAAATGCCACTCCAAACTTAACTCTTAAAAAAATGCCACCCCAAATCAATTATACTCACAAATTTGCCACAATTATACAATTGTCATACATTCTGAAAATAAAAATACTATAATTTGATGTGTATTTCAATATTTCCTAATATACCCCTCTCTTTTTTCCTCTCAAGTCCCGTTCTCGTCCATCCCTCATCCGATGTTCGCCTCTCTAAACCCTTTCGATGACCTTCTCTGGCGATCTCTCTCTCTCATAGAAACCTGAGACATGACTATCTACTCTCTACCTACGGCGCAGAGACCAGGAAAAGCTCTAATGAAGAAAGAAATGGACTCGCACCTTTAGTCTCTTTGCTACGATGTAATCGCAAAATTTTGCCCCCTTCTCTCGCTATCTACGACGAGTCAGAGGCTGTACTCAATTTCCCTACCTCTCTCTTTCTCCCCACTTCCCCCTTTTCGCCACATAACTTAGATCCGTGTATAGAGAACTATGGTCAGGGTCTTTATTCAGGTCACATTTCTCTTCGATTTTGTAAAATTCTTGCTCTAAACAATTTGTAGAAGGGGTTTAAGGTATAAGGGCAAAAATGAGGTTATTTGAAATTGTGCATGTCGTCGTTGTACTCTTTAAAGAAGCGATTGTGCGAAGTATCCAAATTATCTCTTCGATTTTATTAATTGAAAGCTGAAGTTTCTTTTAGCATTTCAATTCATTGTCTCAAACTAATTATTTTTTTAATTAGTGTTTGTGCTAAATTTGCCAACTTAAGGAACTTCATATATCTGAGATATAATTGCGGAGGTTATATACTGAGAAGAAACTATTTTACCAGAATAATGAAAGTTCCGTTAGATATTCCAAATATAATTACAATATATAAATAATGCTAATATGGAATGAGGTGTTTTTCATGAAACTCAATTTCATTTTTGTTTGATTTTCTTTGCAGCGACATAAAGAAGGCGCACAAGCTAAAAAATGATTATTTAAAATAAGTTTTGATGTTGTACTCTATTTAGTATGATAGTGTAAATAACCAGGCTGTGCTGCTCTAGTTTGTTGTATGTATGTATGTATGTATAAATTTTGACAAGTTGGTATCCACAATCTCCATTATATATACTAGCTTGGTCCTTCTGTAATTTCAATACCATTATTATTTAAAATGGAAGATTTAGCATGTGAGACTTAATTTTTGTTACAAATAGAATTCAAAATAGAACACTAATAAAGGAGGATAAACTCAAACTATCTTTATTTCATGAAATTACAATATATTTTTCAAAATACATACATGGTTCTATTTATAACAATTACAAACCGCCATTGAAAATAAACCGACTCCAAAATTTTACGGCTCACATTTATGTATAACAACTCAATACTAACTTTGCTAGCCGCAATTTTTGACCATCCATATTCATACTTGTGCCGTCATTTTTAATTTGAGTTTACACTACAAATTCCTCCCTTAAACTCAAATATCTTCTGTCTTTCATTCCGATTTTCATCTTGCAATTATTAAACAGTTCCATCGGCAATGCCTTTGTGAAAATATCGGCTGCTTGATCATGACTTGCTACATGGCTCATTTGCACATTTCCATTCTTTATATGCTCCCGAATAAAATGGAATCGAACATCTATGTGCTTGCTTCTTTCGTGATGCACCGGATTCTTAGCTAATTCAATCGCCGATTTATTGTCGACTCGAATTTCAGTCGCCTCATGTTGCGGAAGTTTTAGCTCGCGAAGTAAATTCCTCAACCAGATTGTGTGGGCAACACACCACGATGCTGCTACGTACTCTGCTTCGCACGTCGATAATGTCACTATTGGTTGTTTCTTCGAGGCCCAAGTAAAGCCGTGTCTCCCATATAGAACACATAGCCCGATGTGCTCTTGCGATCATCTACGTCTCCGCACCAATCACTGTCGGAGTAACCCATCAATTTATATTCTTCTGAATTCGAATAAAATAACCCGAGTGCTTCAGTTCCTTTGATATATCGCAAGATTCGCTTGATCGCCTTCCAATGTGAGTACTTCGGCTCTTCCATGAATCGGCTCACCACGCCGACACTAAATGCAATATCGGGTCTTGTGCATGTCAAATACCGCAAACTTCCCACTAAGCTTCGGTATTTGCTCACATCTACTCGATCTCCTCCCTCAAACTTGGAGAGTTTTGCACCGAGCTCCATCGGTGTTGACACGGGATTGCATTCATCCATTTTATATTTCTTTAAAATTTCTTTTGCATACGCCTCTTGCGACACAAATATCCCTGCATTTTCTTGTCTAACTTCTAATCCAAGAAAATATTTCATCAACCCCAAATCTGTCATCTCGAATTCACGAGTCATGACTTCCTTAAATTCTTTTATCATTTTCTCATCATTCCCCATGAATATGACATCATCAACATATAAAGCAACGTATAGTAGATTACCTTCCTTTTCTTTCACATACAGTGCATGTTCATATGGACATTGCTTGAATTTGTTCTTCTTGAGATATGTGTCGATTCGAGAATTCCATGCTCGAGGTGCTTGCTTCAGGCCATAGAGTGCCTTTTTCAATTTTAGCACTTGTGTTTCTTTGCCAGGCTTCATGTATCCAGGTGGTTGCTCCACATATACTTCTTCTTCAAGCACACCGTTCAAAAATGCCGATTTTACATCCATCTGATAGATTGTCCATTTGAATTGAGTCGCTAGAGATATGAGAAGTCGAATTGTCTCCATTCTCGCAACCGGAGCAAAGACTTCATCATAGTCAATTCCGACCTTTTGTCGATATCCTTTCGCGACGAGTCTCGCCTTATATCTCTCAATTTTTCCTTCAGCATTCATCTTCTTTTTGTATACCCATTTAACTCCTATGGGTTGACATTCTTCTGGCAATTCTACCAGCATCCAAGTGTCGTTCTTTTCAATAGCAGCGATCTCTTCATCCATCGCATCTCGCCACTTTATATCTTTCACTGCTTCTTCAAATGTAATATTTTCGGCATCTGCTAAAAGGCATACTAAATGTACCTCAGGTGTTGATTCATACAGATCTTGCAAGCTTCTCGTTCTTGGTTGTCTTGGCTCATCTTCATCATCGGAGCTCTCGTGACTCGTGTTTGTTGTTGTCGGTGTAGAGGTTGACGGTTCTTCTTTTTCATTCGCCATCTCCTTTTGGTTGTTCCAGTCCCATGCGATTTCTTCATTTACTTGCACATCTCGACTTGCGATCACCTTCTTTTCAATTGGATCGAAGAGTCTGAAAGCCTTCGTCTTCTCGTCATACCCGATAAACACATATTTCTTGCTTTTATCATCTAGCTTAGTTCTTCTTTGATCTGGTACGTGCGCATAAGCCACACTACCAAATATCTTAAGATGTGACACTGTCGGCTTGATTCCACTCCAAGCTTCTTGTGGTGTCTGGTCCATCAGCTTAGCATGCGGACATCGATTCTGCACATATACGGCACATCGTACCGCTTCTGCCCAAAACTCTTTTGGCATATTCTTGGTCTTCAACATTGATCGTACCATGTCGAGAATAGTTCGATTCTTTCTTTCTGCTACACCGTTTTGCTGAGGTGAGTAGGGAGCTGTTAGGAATCTCCTTATGCCGTGTTCGTCGCAGAAATTTATGAAAGCAGTTGACACATACTCACCACCTCTATCCGATCGCAATGCTTTAATATAATGGCCGGTCCTCTTCTCAACCATCGTCTTGAATTTCTTAAAGATTTCGAACGCCTCAGACTTTTCTTTAAGAAAATACACCCACGTCTTTCTTGTATAATCATCAATAAAGGTAATAAAATACCTCCTTTCTCCAAATGATTTGGGTGTGATCGAACCGCATATGTCAGTGTGTACCAAGTCGAGAATTCTTTTTGCACGATACTCTGTACTTCGAGGGAATGAGGTTCTTGTTTGTTTGCCAATTACACATCCTTTGCAAAATTGCATAGGGTAATCTATGTCGGGTAAACCATGGACCATGCCCTTTTTCGCCATCTCTTTTAGGCCATCTCGGCTCAAATGCCCAAATCGTAAATGCCATAGCGAGGCTTTATCCGTCATATTAATTTTTAAACATGTTTCTTGCACGTTTCTTAAATTGAGCTTGTATGTGCGATTCTGGGCCATTTCCACACGTGCCAGTAGGCAGTTTCTTTTGTCCTTCAGAAACATCACCCGATTTTTCATGAAAATCGAGTAGCCTTTTTCCATCAATTGTCCCACACTCAGAATATTACTTTTCATGTCTGGCACATAGTACACATTTTCAATTGTACTTTCTTTGCCATTATGATAAAAGTTGATTTTACCTCGACCTTTTACTTGAATCTTTGATGCGTCACCAAATGAAACGTGACCATCTTTAACCTCTTGCATCTCCTTGAATAAATATTTGTGCCCGCTCATATGATTGCTAGCACCAGTATCGAGATACCACACCGTGTCGCTGTCGGAAATGATATCATTATGTGCCACCATGAGAACATCATCGTCTTTTGTCTCTTCTGTCACGAAATTCGTGTTTTCTTCTACCTTCTTTGGTAATCGACAATCTCGCGCATAATGCCCATGCCGACCGCAATTATAACAGTCGACGTCGGGGCGGTATCCACGGCCACCTCTTCCTCGGCCACGTCCTCTACCACGAGGATTCTGTTGAAATTCAGTTGGCTGCTGCCTTTGATAATAATTATTCTGTCTTCCGCGACCTTTACCTCGATTCTGGCCACGACCTCCAGATCTGCCTCCTCTTCCTTGGTGGTTGTGCTCAGCATACATCGCTTTATCTTCATTAATTGTCGCTTTTGCTTGTAGCGCCTCGTCAAGAGATTCTTGTTGAATTCTCTTCATTCTCTCTTCATGGGCTATCAACGAACCATTCAACTCGTCGATCGACATGGACTCTGTATCCTTCGATTCTTCAATCGCCACCGCCACATGGCTAAACTTTGAGTTGAGAGAGCGTAGTATCTTTTCTACAACTCTTACATCTTCCATCTTCTCACCAAGCCTCTTCATTTGATTAATTATAGCCAACACTCGAGTGAAGTACTCTCCTATGGACTCACTCTGCTTCATCATAATTGTCTCAAACTCGGCTCTTAAAGTTTGGAGTCGAACCTTCTTCACTTTGTCAACTCCAACCACCGAATTTTTAAGAATTTCCCATGCATCTTTAGAACTCGTCTCATTGGCAATCTTCTCGAACATGTCGTCATCCAATCCTTGATGGATGGGACTCAGGGCACATTGATCTCCACTTCTTTTTTTCTGCAACGCGTTTAATTCAGCTACTGTGAGTTGGCTATCATCATCAGGTTCTTCAATGCCATTTTCAACGATGCTCCACAAGCCATGAGCACCAATAATAGCTTTCATTCGCAACGACCATTGATCATAATTGGTTTTGGTAAGAATCGGATATTGGAAAGAAATATTTGGATTTCTGGTTGCCATTTGAACGAGACACTTGACAAGGCTCTCATGCCAATTTGTTACAAATAGAATTCAAAATAGAACACTAATAAAGAAGGATAAACTCAAACTATCTTTATTTCATGAAATTACAATATATTTTTCAAAGTACATACATGGTTCTATTTATAACAATTACAAACCGCCATTGAAAATAAACCGACTCCAAAATTTTACGGCTCACATTTATGTATAACAACTCAATACTAACTTTGCTAGCCGCAATTTTTGACCATCCATATTCATACTTGTGCCGGCATTTTTAATTTGAGTTTACACTACAATTTTTCTGTGTTTGTCTCTGATTATTGATGATTGAGCTTGTACTATTTTCAAGTTAAACAAGACACCTCTAATAAGGCACATGATAGTAGAATGCAGACTAGGATGTTAGGTAATTGATGAGTTATATTAGCAATATTGATTGCTGATAAAAAAAAGTAATCGTTGGAAGTTATTAGGATGTGAACTCTTTATAAGCTCATTTTTTTTTTAAAGCTCCTTTTAAGCCCAAAAGCATTTTCAATGTACAATAATGTTTTAATGGCAATACGACAGCCAAAAGAATAGCGAGGCAGATTGTTTATACAAGTAAAAGAATGAATACATTTTGTACAAAATATACATTTTTTAATCCTGCAGCACTGGTACATACACTGGCAGCAAACCAGTAAAAGAAGGAATACATTTTGCACAAAATATACATTTTTTAATCGTGCAACACTGGTACATACACTGGCAGCAAACCACGCTGGCCGAAGCATCCATATCCATAATTTTACATTGCTCCATTATGATTTATCTAAAATACACCAAAGAACATTAAATTTTAAATTATTACTGCACAACCAAGAACCAAATCGTATGTACAAGAACACATCAACCTTTTAAACATCAAGCCCCCCCCCTTCCAACTTGGTCCCAACCTGCATAGAATATAATTTATAAATCTTAAATTAAATTGAAGACATCTAACTTGGTTAAGAATAATAAGAACAATGCAAGAATATGTACCAATTTGGCAATCACCAGCTGAGGTATAGTTGATGCCTTGCACTAATTCCTCCAATTCCCCATTCAAGCGCTGCAATATGAAAAAAAAATATATACTCACTAATTAACCTCTCATACTCATCTAATGGGATCAAACAATAAGCAAATTGAAGTTACTCAATTGAATGCTTTATTACAATAGCATTCTAAAATCTAACGATTTGGCTTAAATTGATACAATTAAGTTTTACTGAATAATACGTAACTTCCACGTGAATAATTATTTTGCTTGGGGACCCATTTGCATGAATCTATATCCATAATTATTTTCAATAAGAGAAAGAAATTAGTGTTGATGATTATAAGAAACAGAACAGAAGGATTCTGATGTCTAAATTTTATTCCAAGTTTGTTCTTAATCAAGATTTCTTGTGCAAGTAACTCATCTCGAGGCTCAATTTGAGCACGTATCTAACCTTTTAAAGGATAACTCTTTGATATCCAATGGGAGAGCAACAAAGAGAGTATTAATAAGAGGGCCTGGTCCAAATTCAGCTTCTTCAGCAAATTTCAACAGCATCAATTTCAAATTTGATTTGTCAATTGATATAAGGAGACACCCATTGTATGCATGCCAGCAAGATGATAGGTAGAATTCCAACAAAACTGAATTAAACACAATCGTTACCTGATCAAGAGCAGTTCCGAAATCAAACCTAGAAAGATCGAGTGATTCAGAAATGGCCTCAGCACCTTCAATCGCCACATCCGACCGAGAGAGATCGCTGGAGTGATCGTTGGTAGAAACCGGGGCGAAGAAAGCTGAAGGAAGGTCCCACAGGTCAGAATCGAAGAAGAGGCCATACTCCTCCTCTGGCAAAGGCGGCGGCCGGGACTGACGGACGGCGACGAAGTCATTGCCGGAGGACAATATTTCTCATATATATATTGGCTACGGAACTTTACTCATATATATATATAGGCTCCGTTTGGATAGGTGTGGGAAGAATGAAAGAAGAAAAGAAGTGAGAAGAAGTATTGAGAAGTGTGTAACTTTGTGAAGAATTTGGATTGTTTATAATTTGTTTCTTCTTTTTTCCTTCTTCCTTCTTCCTCTTCCTGTATCCAAACACTGCCATAGAGCATAACTTCTTCTATTACTCTGCACTTGTTGCTTAGGCAAGGAATTCCTTATCCCCGAAAAAAATATTATGTTAATGCATTGTTTTCCTATGGACTGAGAAAAAGTACAATTACTTGGGCATGATTTATCCAATTAGACGGTCATGAACGCGTAAGACGTGGACTTTCCTACAAGCAGTTGATAAAGTTTTGGTAGTATACAAAGAGGCCACATACTAGCCGGCCGTTTTTGGGTTTGTGCAAGGACATATGACTAGTCTTTTATCCAAGCCATTAAAATTCTCTATAAAATAAAATAAGAATAACTCGGTTTTTCACGAGTCAAAAGAAATGGACTAATTCTTTTTTTTTTCTTTTTGAAAAAAAGAACGTCTGATCAAGAAGAGTCATTCCTGCTTCATGCAACAAACAAAAATATTACAGCTAAAAGGTTCCAAATCTAATAAGTATCAAAGCAATTTAAACTAAAAACGAACCCTACCAACCAACAGACAGAGTAAAGGGTTTCGAAACAATTAAACCGAGCTAAAAATATTAAAGCTAAACTAAGAATCAAGCTTCATTCGAAGAAGTTGGATCAGCTACTGCCCCAACAATTCTTTCTCCTCTAACATCAACATTCACTTGATTTCTAGCCTCAACAGCCTTCACAAAGTCACCAAACTTGCCCTGCAACTCACCTGTATCATCAAACAGTTGGTCAATGTTCCACATCTGTCTCCTCTCTGGCTACCAAGCAAAGGCCACAAAATGTCCTATTACCTGCCAAACATCTCTCTGCAATTGGTGTCACTGAACTCCAAGCCTCTGTGCATGACCGTTTCAACCCAGATAAGCGTTTGACTTTTTGTGCAGATCCTGCTGCTCAGGTACAAAAAATTTGTACTCCTTTACCCTTTGTAGACAAATTATCTTTGGATTCTTGTCTTTTCCCTGAAATTTTTGTGACAACTGAGCAGTCTTTTGCCAGTGAGTTAATGGTTGCTTCCAACAATTTTGAATTGGTTTCAAACGCCTCTCCCTCGTCAGAGAGGAATATACCAGTAATTGCACCTTTACAAGTTATGCCTGACAACCAACCCACTAGCGGCCCTTTATCTATTATTCCAGTCAGCCCGCTAACTGCCCCTGGGGATAACACGTCTGGGGAAAAAAGACGGGCCTTTTTGAGCTCAAAAACTGGTTTGAGAGTACAGAAGTCAAAAGTGTTGCCTGTTTGTAAAACAAAAGCCCGCAAAACTTACTCAAGAATTAAGAAACAAGGTCCTTTGACTCAAACTGCTACCAACGCCTTAGTGGCTACTGCTGATACCTCTGATTTCATTAATGTTCCTCTGCAATTTGTTGAGGCTATCGATATGGCAAATCTTGTTGGTGTCAACCCCACAGTGCTTCTTAATGAAAAAGATAAATTTAAAAACAATGTGGCATATATTGTACTTTCGAATCCTAGAATTCAGTTGAAAAAAGCTACAAATTTGGACTTGCAACAGGTGCCTACCTCAAGCAGTCGCAAGACTTTAAGGCACAACAAGGCTCCTTTAACTTCTTCAGAAAGAGTTGACATACCGGGCTCTGATGAAGAACTAGGAGATTACTCCTCAGAGTAGTTCTCCTACTTATCAGTAATGCAGCTGCCTTTTAAGGTGCTTTTGTTATCCTCGTTTTGTTTTTTTGATGAATTACAAACCTCTTAAGTTTTTGTCCTGGAATGTTCGGGGCTTGGGGGATGGTAGTAAAAGGCTTGTTGTCAGTGACACAATACGCACCTCTCGGTGTGATATTTTTTGTTTACAAGAAACAAAGTTAAATTCCCCTTCTTTTCATGTGGTGTCTTCTTTTACTCCTACTTTCTTTGATAAAAACTTAATCTTTCTGGATTCAAACGATACAAGAGGAGGGTGCTTAATTGGCTGGAAGAGATTTTTGAATGTGCTCAATTCTTGGGTCACCCGTCATACATGTTCAGTTATTCTGTTAGACTGTAGAACTGACATCACTTATTTAGTTACAAATGTCTATGGCCCAACTTCTGCTGCTTTAAAAGCTGATTTTTTGAAAGAATTGAGATACACTGCAACTCTAGCACCTCCACATTGGATTGTTCTGGGCGACTTTAATGTCGTCAGGTGGATGAATGAGCGTTCAACAGTAGCAACCGAGTTCACTCAAATGAGAGACTTTAATGATCTTATTAGGGACCTTACTTTTTTCGATGTTCCTCTAGCAAATAAACGCTACACCTGGTCTAATAAGAAGCCGCAGCCTATCATGTCTCGTTTGGACAGAATTTTACTTTCCCCGCAGTGGCTTAGTTCCTTTCCTGTTCTAAACCTTGAAGCTTTGCCCACGATAGTCTCTGATCATGTGCCACTAAGGTTACATTGTAAACAACCAGCACCCATGCCGAAACGGCTGAGAATGGAGTTATTCTGGTTCGACCACAGTGATTTCCATAGCATCACTGACAACACATGGATTTCCTATCAAAACCAACCTGCAGCTCAGCGCTTTTTTTTCCAAAAACAATGCTCTACAAAAACATTTAAGCACCTGGCACAAATCTTCTTTCCCTCACATTAATGTGCATCTTTCAAATGCCAAAACCTTCATTTCTCTCTTTGACTCCCTTGAAGAATTCAGATGCCTCACCCCTCTTGAACTAAAGACTCGAGTTTTGATGAAGGAAAGAGCTTACTGTCTAGCAAACATAGTTGAGAAAAGATGGCACCAGCGAGCAAGAGTAAAATGGCTAAAATGTGGTGACCGTAACACTAAATATTTTCATGCCACGGCTTCAGCAAAGATGAGAAAGAAAAGGATTTCAAACCTCCTTGTTGAGGACCAATTGCTCACTGACCCAAGAGCAATTTTGCATGCCTTTACAGAGTATTACTCATCTCTTCTAGGCAGGTCAGTTCCTGTTCACTCTTGCTCTCTACACACCCTGTATGGAGAGAGGCTGTTACTTTCCCATCTTGACAGCCCCTTTTCAGTCTTTGAGATTCAAAAAGCAGTTGTCAACTTAGCCAATAATAAGGCTTCCGGCCCAGATGGATTACCAAATGAGTTTGCCAATATTAAGTGGGATGTTGTAAAACAAGATATCATCGACATCTTTTCTGATTTATTTCATGGAAACCTCATTTTAGATGGTCTCAATTTTGCACACATCACCTTGCTTCCTAAAACCACAGATGCAAACACTTTAACCTCCTTCAGACCTATTAGCATTATCAATTACATCCCAAAACTGATTGCCAAGGTGCTGGCAAACCGATTGGCCAGTGTCATTGACCGTCTCATCTCTCCAACCCAAACAGGCTTTGTAAAAGGAAGGTTAATTCATGAAAATTTCTTAGCTGCCAGAGAGATCATTTCTCATCTCACAAAAAGCAAAGAGCCGACTGTCCTTCTGAAAATTGATTTCTACAAGGCTTTCGACACAGTAAATTGGTGCTTTCTCTATGATGTGCTCAATTGTTTTGGCATCCCTCCAAATTTCCTTTCTTGGATTAAGCTTCTAATATCTACAGCCTCTTCTGCACTTCTCGTCAACAATCAGGTGGGCCTTACTTTCCAGCACCATCAAGGCTTACGACAGGGAGACCCCTTGTCACCTTTCCTCTTCATTATTGTGGCTGATGTTCTTGCCAAAATGTGTGATGCGGTCAGTACTTCGGTTCCTTTCAGCATTTCCAACCGCCTTCCTTCACCTTTCCACATTCTTCAATACGCTGACGATACCTTGATTTTCTCCACAGTGAAAGGAAATGCAATTCAAGCACTTAAACTCACATTGACCATGTTCTCCCTTTGTTCTGGACTCAATCTGAATCTCTCTAAGTCAACTTTTGTGCCTTTTAATTTGAGTAATCAACAGATTGAGCAGATTAAAGAAGTCTTGATGTGCGACTGCTCTAATCTCCCTCTTCCTTACTTGGGTCTTCCACTAACTGCTTGCAGACCGTCCAAAGAAACCTACCTTCTATTACTAGAAAAATTAGAAAACAAGCTAGCAGGATGGAAGAATAAATTGCTGTCTAGAGCTGGTAGATTGACCTTGGTTTCCTCTATCCTTTCTACAATACTGATTTCTTTCATGTCTGTTTTCAAATTACCTGTGTGGGTGATAAAAGCGATTGATAAAATCAGGAGGGGGTTCATTTGGGGTAGATCTCCAGGGGGTTCAAATGACATTCCCTTACTAGCTTGGGACAGAGTTTGCCTTCCTAAATCGTTTGGTGGTTTTGGCATTTCTAATTTACAACTACTAAACCTCTCCTTGCTACTTAGATGGCTTTGGCGCCTTTTTGATAAACAAACCTCCCAGTGGACTCTAATTGCTAAGCTTCTCATCGCCTCCAGAAATCAAGAATCACCTCTCTCCTGGTCTACACATGGCTCTTTTTTTTGGAAGGATTTACTGCAACTAAGACACCTGTTCTCCATTTCTACAATTGCTACAATTGGAGATGGAAAGAATACCCTTTTTTGGTATGCAAACTGGGGACATAGTCACCTTAGCTTCTTCAATGGTGTTACCAGACCTTTAGCACCCACCTTAACTGTACACAAAGTGCTCAGTAACCCTGCAACTATAATTCCAGCACCCTGGCCACAAGATGTGCACAATGCTATTCAATCTTTGCAAAATATCCATCCTACTATGGATACTGCTGATGTTTTGAGATTGATTTGGGACTCATCAGGTTCTTTCACTGTTAACTCTGCTTATAATATGCTGGTTTCAGCTGGTAAAATGTCTTGCCAAGCTTCCTCCGTTTGGAAAGTGAAATTGCCACCATCTGTTCATATCTTTGCTTTACTTCTTTACCATAATAGATTACAGACTCAAGAGGCTTTGCTCAGGCGCAATTTTATGGTACAGCAAGGTTGTGTCCTTTGTAGCACACCTATCCTTGAAACAGCTACACACTTATTCTGTGATTGCACATATGCGCTGCAACTTTGGAATAAAGTTCAGTCGCAATTCCCTTCATATGTCTCATCAGGTCACCAGCATGTACAAGCTCTTTTAATCGATGCACTTTCTGAAGCTCAAAGTAATCGGGGGAACACGAAAGCAGTTGTTGTCATCACTACCCTATGGGCTCTCTAGTTAGAACGGAACAACCGTATTTTCAGAAATGAAGAGAGAAATGTAGATGCACTGCTTCATTGGGTGGTTTTTCAACAGGACCATTTCAGAAGATTCTGTTAATCTTTTAGTCTTTTTATTTCTTTTCTTTCTTTTTTTTCTGTTTTTCTTCTCTTTTTCTTACTTGATAGCCACTATCAAGTTTTATCTAAAAAAAAAAAAAAAACTCACCTATATCATCTGACCAATTACAATGTAAAGAAATTGCATTAAGAAATGGACTAATTCTAACAATTGCAGTCTGGATATCACGCCTTTTCATTTCAACAAGGTTTCGCTTGACGACATTGAATTTTATTTGAGCGAAATTGGATTTTATTGTACACAGTACATGGAAAATTTTACCATTATTTTTTTTTCGCCGATAGATGATTATGAATAAATAATTTTAATGGAAAGGATATTATTTTTAAAGTATATTTGCTATATAAGACTATACTGATAAATGATATCAAGAAACATCAAAATTGGATTGAATCAATAAGTTTTTATCATAAAAATAAAAATCAATAAACTAATTGAAAAAAATTATAATTTTAACTTTGTAAGATTACAATAATTTAAGCAAATTACTGAATTGGTGTATATATATAGGGTGTGTTAAGTTAATAACCATCAGTTTCGATATTTTCAAAATCAAAATAACACACATATATGGCAAGAAGATTTGATGGCAAAGAAGTAATATAAGTGTTTTTGAAAAAAAAAACAATAGAAAACTTGAGGGAGCTAAATGATGGCCTCCTCTAATATGCTTAATGTTGAACAATCCAATCTCACACATGGCTCCTTTTATAAAATCATTTTGGATCCATTTATAATATCCAATATCAACAATACCTTTTTAATTTATAGCACCTTCATATATACCAAAACAAAAAAGTCTTTTAATAAAGAAAATAGTTATTAATGATAAGCCAATATTATTGTTAAGTTAAAATATGTGAATATTTTAAAATTTATATATGTCGATAAAATTATTGGCCTAAAAGCAAAATATGAAAACTATGTTAGTAAGAAATAATGGTCACATATTTAAAATAGCAAAAAATTTTTTGGTATACAATTTAAAAATGAAATAGGAATCTTTTTTTGGCATACAATATAAAAAAGTCTTTGAATGTAAAAATAAAATTCATAAAAAATATCTTACTATCTAATAAAACAAAATTCATGTCCTATATTGATGAGAGGATTTTATATGTATATTCAGGTAGGATATGACTCCAAACTAAATCAATTTGTATTGAGTTTAGATAGTTTAGATGAGTTTAGGTTAGTTTAATTAGGTTTTTGTGTCAAAGAATGAGTTACTTTCTTAGTTTCTAATTTTATTGCAAATTTAGGACAAAAGAATAATTTGGATGAATCTATGAAATTGTAGAGCTCATTGCAAGCATTTCAAATATTCTTGAATCACCTCAAACAGAATCCGAATGAAGGAGTTATAGTCAAAATACTGATAGGACTGCTGAAATTTTCCAACGGTCCATCGAGAACGCTAGCGGCTCACCATGACTGAAACTGCCTAATTTACAGGAATTTCCCGGTTTAGCAGTTCCATCTTACATTGTTAGTGATATAAATGGAAATTATAATGAATGCAAAATAATTTTTCATTAACAAAAAAAAAATATAACACATGTATTTAAAAAAAATAGAAAAGAAAATTCATATTTCTTTTTTCCTTGACTCATATTTTTTATATTTTTAACTATTTTTTTTCTAAGAGATGAAAGGGAAATAAAAGGGAAAAAATAGAAATAAAATTTTAAGCACTCTTCTCTCGATAATTTCTTTCTTCCTTGACTCGTATGTTTGAGAATTATGTTTCCTCAAAAGAGAGATTCAACATCCTTATATGGATGCGAAGAAAAAACTTAACTGATTATGTGACAAACAATAATGTGTGTATAGTAACTTATATTCACATCACTGACAACAAATTGGTGGTGGAAAATACTTATCGCATTATATTTTAACAAAAAAAATTAATAAAATTTAAGTTATAAAACTCTTTGAAAATAATTGATAATATATTATTAACAAGAGTTTTGTTCTTCATTTTAAAGACCTTCTAACGTTGGGATTCACATCCTCAGCAGCTATGGCTGTACCAAACAACCAACCCTTTATTTTTTTTAATATTTCAAAATTTTAAAATTCAAATATTAAATTCAAACTGTTGATCTTATTCGATTTTATGGGTGATGCGTTTTCATATAAGTTTTATAAAATTTGGAGTCGATTTGATACTTGATTAAGTGACTAAATTATGAACGTATTAGAATTAATCAGTGATAGTTAACCAGATTTATTCATTTGTTGACCACTTGATCTAATATCAAATCAACTCCAAATTTTATAAAACTTATATGAAAATGCATCGCTCGTAAAATTGAACAAGATCAATGATTTGAATTTTAAAATTTTAAAATATTAAAAAAAAGTAAAAGTTGGCTGTTTGGTATAGCCAAGATTAGGCTGCGAATCCTCCAACGTTGAGCGGCTTGAGCCTAGAGTGTAGGCTTAACGGAGCCCATGAAAAGGCCCAACCTCCCAAGTGTACAAGCAAGATACCTAATGGCGCCATCTCTCATTCTCTCTCCCGCTCTCTGCGGCGGAGGTTTAACCTGAGAAATGAAAGGATACGAGTCAGCTCTACTCTATTGCTTCTGTGTGAAGCTACAAACAAGAAACAAGTGAACTAAAATGGAGAAGAGCAGTGAAAGGCCTACTAAACAAAAGATGGAGACCACTGTAAGACCATTTTCTTATCTTATTAGTCTACCAGTGTTTTCTCTTTTGTGAAGAGTTGGATAATTTAGCCTGATTATAAAGGTTAAATACATGCATATGGGTATATGGACATGCGTGGTTATCCTAATTTTGGGTTTTTGATCTTCTTCTCAGCAATTCATTAGATCCATAAGTTCTCTGCATAATTGTTACTCTAGACTTTGCAAAAGTCCCAAATATATAGGGAAATTACAAGTAAAATGGTTATCAAGGAATTAAGATTTTTTATTTCAGGTAACCAAATATTATTTGTCCCCCTTAAAACTTTGGACAAGTATATTGTTCATTTTCTTTGCTTCCCAAAATTTCATAATTTGAATATCACAAGGTGCAAGTGAAGAGAAGAATTGTATACAGGGAATCTGTACCCCATATTTATAAAAAGGGGAATGATGCCTTAGCCTTAATTGGGAATCTCTCTGATGCACTAAAATTCAAGCTGCTTGTTTTCTATTAGTTCTGAAAAAAAATGTTATTTGTAAATTATTTTTCTGATCATTTCCTGGGCATTGACTCTTTTTTCAGAAGTTTTCTATAACAAATTTACACTTTAACCCTCGATCATTCTGATTTAACATTCATACTTGTTTGTTTATAATAACCTCGCGAATTTATTTATACTTCCTTTTCCAGATAAGTATTTTGGTTGCATTTTAAATTTAAGTTTTTTTCTAGTTTGTTTGGTATTAAATTTAGACTTTTTCTTAATTGTTCAAATTGAGTTTGGAGATTCCAGATAATGAAGTAACTAGTGTCAATTGAGACATCCGACCATAAGTTATCTCCTGTATCGGATGAAAATGCAAAATGATTTCTCTTTTGAGAAGGGTGTGTACAAATTTTCAGGTAGTTTAATCATGTTACATATAATGGTGTCACTGTATGTATCAGCTGCTGTTCGTTCTTAGGTTTCTGGATGCTGGTGACTCACCTCGGCATATGAATTTCTCTACCCTCCACAATGATTGAGATTTGTTCTAGTTATTCTTGTGTAGAGATCATGTGTGTTTTGCTCATTGATTCGAAAAACTTTCTTTGTAAATTTGGATTGTTGTTTGTTTACACTTCATCTTAAACATTTATTTGATATCTTGTGGTTGTCTTCATTGTCAATCTTCAGTTCAATATTTGATAGAATATTTTATTCCTTGCTAGCATATTTGTTGCTTTACAACAACAACGAAGCCTTTAGTCCCAAACAAGTTATGGTAGGCTAGAAATGAATCCTATCAAGGTCAAGGTCACCAAAAGGAAAAAAAAAAAATAATGATGATGATGAATAATTGAAAGTTGTTACTATCTAGGTAAGTGCTCTTCAGCATTTCGTTGCTGTATCTAAATTTGTTATCTAATATTTTCCGTGACATACCGCAATTCCCGTGATGTCATTTCCATTATTCAACCAGGTCACATTTGATTTATCATTCAATTTCACAAAAGGGAACAGGGTTTTTGATCTAACAATTTATAATCACACAGCTCCATGCAATGGAACCACCGCTATAGTATATTTGCAGTGAATGTCTGGTCCGGTAATATATTCTCAATTGCTAATACTGCTCAGGATCCTGCATTATTATCTCTGAAATTATCCTTGACATGATGTCATTGATTTGGCATAATAAAGACAGAAAAGATAACATGTGTTAGAGGAGTGCTCAAATTCTTCTCATTTATTATGTAGAGACACGATGTGCTTGTTCCATTATCAATTTTTTTGTGCCAGTCTCAAAGAAATATGGGATAGCTTGGGTTTGAGGTTGAGGCTGAGTGTGCGGAGCTTACCTGCCAAAGAAAAATTGACCTGAGCTGCAAAGACCTCAGGTGGATTTGGAGAACTTTCTCTTTCATAATAACTGCATAAAGTGTGTTAATTATCTCTACTAACTGGTAAGTTTTTCCTCTTATAGTTACTTTCAGGCAAAGTAATTTGCATCTATGTTGCTGGGACTTGACTTCAGGATCATATCTTGCTCAAGTATTTATGTATTTGCTTAAGCCTTGGTACTTTCTGAGCAATTTTAAAACTATTGTTCTAAAGAGGAGTTCAGGAAAGCTATTTAATAATAGAAATTTCGCTCCTGAAGCAATTTTTATTCACTAACACAATTTTTTCTACAAAGGAAAAAGAGATGCATTGTGCTTAGGTATACAATAGAAAATAAATAGCCAACAGGAAATTGGAAAATAATAGCACAAATAGTGTACTCTTTTGGTTTCCTAGCGGCCTTCAATTCCTGTTATGGTCAGTTGATCTGCAGTAGTTGAATCATGTTCGTTGGACTGTTGTTGGTATGAGGACCAATCAGAGGGGAAACCTCTAATTCTTATACCAACCAATGGTTTTTTGGGGTCATATAGCAAAGTGTCACTTGATAGCATAGTGAAAAAAACACTCATAGATGGCCTATCATCAGGACTTTCTTGCACACATAAAAGACCCACTTGAACATATCTCCTTATTTCTGTTTCAGGGACCGAGCATTTCACTAATTCATCTAGCAGCTTTGAAGAGTGTCCTTCTTCCCATAATTTCCATGCCTATATGATGATTAAAATAGTGTATAACATATTAGAAACTGACTTGATCAATACGCCTCCTTGCTAAAGAAAAAAATAGCTTTATAATTTTGTCACCCACTTATGCAAGAAGATTTTGATTCCCCTGGTTCTTCTTGCCACTTATAATCTCCAGTATTGTGTACGAAAATGACATATTAGTCTAATGTACAATCTATTTTATCAGTGATGTTTATCCTCCGAAAACTGAAGCATTATGCACTGTACATTTTGGCGTCATTTAGTTTTTTATGTAAGCTGTAATTATATCACCCACTATTTTATTCAAAAATAATTTATTGAAAATTTATCATCCATTAACATGCTGCACTATGATCCATATATTATAAGAATTTTTTCGATGCTAAATATCAATAGAATGATAGATACATCGATCGAACTCTTATATTTTATACCTTTCTACCAACAATTGCACAGCAATATTATTACAAGCTTTCAAGAACTCTTTATCGGCCTTCAATACAAGTAAGAGTTAACTCAATTGGACTGCTGGAACTTTCTGGTGTAATTTTAGTGGAAAGCACAGGTTTCTTCGGCTCAGGCAAACTCATGCCTTCATTTGACAACATTGATAGAACAGTTGACATGGTTGGTCTATCATCTGCACATTCTTGCACACACAAAAGACCCACATGAATGAACCTCACTATATCAGACGCAACACTACCTGCATTATCAATTGCTTCGTCTGCTAACTGTATTATTCTTCCTGCTTGCCACAACTGCCATGCCTAGAGAGATGTAAATATACAAATAAATCAATGCATTATGAAGACCTCGATTAATACTAAATTTAGTCAATCTAAATTTAAATGAATACTTGGGAAGTTTTATTACTATTATTATTATTATTATTATTATTATTATTTGGAAGAATTAGGGGTCGAGTCCCATAAGTCCATAACTTTGAATTCAATAAGTAAAGAAGTTACAAATTACAAATTTCGCTTATAAAAAAAGAACATAACATTAATGGTTGAAAAAAAAAACATAAAAAAATGAAAGATGAAATGTTCTCTCTAAATTACGAATTACTTGTGAAGTTTTAAATGATCGATCTATTTTTAATTTTGAAATCGCCTCAACTTTCTAAACAGAGTAACGATTATAGTGAGCCAAAAAGCTCAATGGATTTTCTCTCTTTCAGGAGAATATACGCTTTTCTATATATAATAGTGGATTGTATTGTGTAACCAACAGCATCATTATCACAAAAATGTACTCACATATGCTATAAGGTTGTGATTTCCTTGATTTCTTTTGCCACTTATTATCTCAAGTAGTAGAACTCCAAAGCTGTAGACGTCTGACTTCACTGAAATTTTGCCTTCCATTGCATACTCGGGAGACATGTACCCACTGGCAGAAAGACAAAGACAATGCAACAATTATTGAATAAAAAAAATATTAAGGAAAGATATATTTATCGTCTTATCAGAAACTAAAGATATCTCTACCGTGTGCCTACAACTCTTCCAGTATCCATCTCATTTTGCTCTCGTTTGAATAAACGTGCAATTCCGAAGTCTGAAACTTTAGGTGTCATTTCTTTATCCAGAAGTATATTTGCAGCTTTTAGATCTCTGTGAATTATATTAAATCTAGAATCCTGGTGGAGGTAGAGAATCCCTCTTGAAATTCCAGCAACTATCTCCAATCTCATTGTCCAACTTAGCACTTCTCGTCTCACTTTATCTGTTTTCCAATCATGCTTAAGTAATTAGGCATTAATTTATCAAGCTACCCATTTTAGTACAGAAACATATTAATTGATAGAAGTTCTTTTTTTCCCCCAAAATTTGACATGGACTTTTAAAAGAGGAGGCACACAAAATTGACAATAATCCACATAATGAACATGAATTAATGTTACATTAAATCATATTCTAATGAGATTAATCAAGGAAGTAATGTTATCTGTCTTTCTCATTCACTAATGTTTCATGTGTAAGAGAATCTGGAAAAACATGCGTAACTATATTATTTTACATCTCATAAGTCATAACATAAACTCTGTACCATATGAAGATAATGTAACGAAATTAACTTCTTTCATAAACAAGAGACCAAAATTGTAAACATGCATTATGTACCAAATATGAAGAAATCTAAGCTCTTGTTTGGCATGAACTCATAGATAAGTATTCTCTCTGAGTCGTGAATGCAACAACCGAGCAATCTGACGAGGTTACGATGTTGTAGCTTTGCGATGAGCATGACCTCATTCTTAAATTCATTTAGACCTTGAGATGAACCCTTTGAGAGCCTCTTCACTGCAATCTCTTCACCACCTGATAGAACACCCTGTACATTTATAACTACAATAGTAAGATCATAAGTAACTTATGAGCTATTAATTAATTGCAAAATGATAAGGGCCAATTGCTTTGGTTTTGTTTCTTCCTTTTTTCCACCAAGTTAATCAGTTCTTAACAACTAGAATACACATTTAGTGTTTGTTATAATTCAATTTTTCAGCTGGTGTGAAAAAAAAATGAGGTTTGTCAGGAGGGTTGCCACGACATAATATTTGTGCCAAAGTAAGAGTTTGTTAGACTGGATCAGTGAAGTTGTCAGGTTGTGACTTGCATGAGATCAGGGGCTCGGGACAGAGCAGCCTCTTTCCTGGGAGCAGAGTTTGGAAGAATCACTCAGAGGGTTAGGTTTGGGAGCTTCACCAGATGAAGTGGAAGAGGGTATCTGAGGTGTTTGAATATTATAGTGACTGTAGAATCGAATTTTTAAATTATATTCTGCTAACAAAATAAAGGGAAAAAGGAAAACTGACCCAAAACGATACCAAACTAAAGGTGAATTGAAATAACAACCACAAGTACCAATACCTTGTAAACAATACCAAAACCACCTTGGCCTAACTTATTAGCATCGGAGAAGTTGGCTGTGGCTGCTTTCACTGTTTCCAGATCAAACATTGGAAGCTCTGTATCATGTAGAGAGCCACTCTCTTTGTAATTGCTCTTTTCTTTACCTATCAAATAGGAATTAAATTACTCACCAGAAAAACGTACGTACAAGTAACATATAGCAGAGTAAGTTAATTTTTAAAGATACCTAAGTCGGCATATCCAGTTTTGATCTTCCTCCGGCGTAGACGAATGCAATGGACTGTAAGTAGCACCAGTAGCATAACAGCAGTTGGTACCATTATGCCTATGAGCACTTGGATCTTTCTCTTTCCTGTTGCATCTGCATTACAACATGATATTCATGACTTAGATTAATCATGAATTGCTGAACACACACATATACACATGCACACGATAGGTATACCTATAGTTTACAATTATACCTGTCATACTAGGTAAATCAGTTAGGTTCTTTATCCCATCCAAGTTCCGGTTCGTTACTACTTACCAGTCCACATTATTTTCAAAAATCATAATGTCATCAACTTATATGTATCTTACTGATACAAATTATATATCAAGAACCCAAATTCAGCGAACTAATTCCTTATATCAACTTACATACATCTTACTAATACATGTATGTCAAGCCAAATTCAGCAAATTAATTGCTTACTAATATATGTTTCACACTATATATCAAGCTTATTTAGGCATGGAAATTTTAAATACCAAAAATCTTTAAAATATGCATGACGAATTAACACAAGTACCATACTTATTTGGTGGTGCTTCACATTAAACTAATGGTGATGGTGGAGCCTGACATTAGGGTCATGCTCATATAAGTATCAACATATAAGTATCAACATATCCTCTATGAATGAAAACCTTTCTTAAACAGGCGTAAACATATAAGTATCAACATATCCTCTATGAAAAAGAAAATTGCTCTTCAGCTCAAGTAATTTATGTTAGGATCATCACCTCACCTATATATATCCTAGTTTAAACATGTTGATGCACAGGTGTGCACTAATTCAATTAATATATCATTTTCGCTGTCTTCTTGCAAAGCGAAACAAATTATAATTTATTGAGGCAATAACCACCGCATTTGACAATTATATCTATTTTTGTGGTCTTTTCCCCAAGCATGACACGAAACACTCTGCAAAAGAATGGTTTATTTTGCAATTATAAAAATATATAAAGTCTAGTTAAAATTTATTACCTAGGTATGATTTATCAAGCTTCAGATATAGATCCTGTCCGCCTTCAATATACTTTATATCAATCAAATCATATTCATATCCCCACATGATGCACCCACTACCACCTCCACTAATATCCAACAGTGAATAAGCCAAGCAAGAACAATTTATGGAACACCTCCTCTTACACTCCATAATGCTAATACTTGCATCAACCGTTGCATTCTCTGTGTCTGGTAACTTCACACTTTTAACTGATTTGAAACCATAACTATTTCCTTGACAATTCAATGGTGTTTCTCGTTCGCAACCTCCTAAATTATTTCGCATAGTCCACTCTTTAGGTGATTTTGGACTAAATCCAGGTAAGCATTTACATATTGGAGCTTCATTGCTATTGCATGTACCAAAGGGCCCGCATTTTGCATAGCTGTCACACATATCATTGGGCCAAAACCAGTACACGTACCAATTTTTTTGGTCGTGGTCCCACATGATGCGCTGAAGCACACCAGTTTCATTCAGTACTATTCGGGACAGACGCATGGATTTATCAGCCTCGATGGAGTAGATAACCTCTTTAGATGTTGAAAACAATTTGAAATTGAGCATGTTTTCATAAGTTGCCATTTCAGGTAACCCACTGAATCTCGGCCCGACCCATGCGCCAGTTTTGAACTTGATTCTTTCACCATCCCATAACACAAGTTCTGGTTGACCAAGCGTATCCATTTTGTAACAGTAATTGCCTTTTGATGGGTCATTTCTGCTTTTCCATGAAGTAATATTCCACTCAAATCCTGTGGTCAAGTCTTTACCAATTTTCATGCCAGGAAGAAAGGTATTTGATGGGTAATCAAAGCTTTGCCATAGGATGTTATCACGGTTTTGATCTTTAAGTACGAGGTTGCCTGAATCAAGCATTTTCAGTATTGGATCGGACATTTTAGGCATAGATGGGTTAACAGAGGTTGACCATATAATGTTTTGCAATGAATCAATCAAGACTAATGTCCCTTTAGAAATGGAAAGCGTACTTGAGCTGTCGTTCAAGGGATTGTCGTGGTTAGCAACCCATACAATGATTTCTGGTGATACTGTGTACCATATACCAATGTACCACTTAGTTGTCGATGTGGTTCGGTTGAAGAAACCAAGCTCAAAGGTGCCGTTCAATGAGACCCGGGTTTGTCCATTGGCTAATTTTTGTGTTTGATCAAGAGTATCTAACGAATAAGATGCTAATAACAGTGAGGAGAGAAGCATAACAGTACCATACCGCCTGGACGAGGTATCCCACATTTTCTATGGTTTAAAGATGGATGAGCTATGTAATTTTAAGATTGTTTTCTTAGTTAGGATATTTGATTATGAGGAAGAATGGATTAATTGACCGTTCAATTCTTTGTGCTATTTATATGTACGTACTGTTCACCCAGTTAACATAGTCAATATTGACTGTAGTTATCTTCAAAAAATATTGACTGTAGTTATATTTAGAACATTCCTCTTTATAGAGTGGTCGACTGGTAGCTATATAACTATAAGGTCCAGATACGAGGCAGTATGTACAATGTACTGGCATAATCTCGCTTCGTAGAATGTCATGATTATGCTCTAGTAGTAATTGTATTTTAAATTAAGTTAAAAAAAAGACCTTCAAAAAAAACATTTTAGTTTAAAAATGCTTGTTCTTGGGTGCGTCTATGAATTGGAGTAAAAAAAAAAAAAAAACATCATAGTAAAAAACACCCATTAGAAAATAAATAAAGAGAGAACAACCTGAAATCCCACAAAAGTTAAATAGATACCTTGAACAAAAATGATAAATGCAGAGTATGAGCTAAGAAAATCAAGAGCAGAAGAAAGAATTTTCCTACTGAAGAAGAAAACAAATAAAACAGCCGTAAAAGCATACACCAAAAGAACGTTACAAGCGCATGTCTATTAGCTAGGCATATCTAGACACAAAAAAGAGAGAAAAAGGATAACAAAGTAGAAGAGTTAAAAAAAAAAAGGCAACGATTTGTATAGAGGGCATGGATATACTAAGCAATCCCTACACTTGAAGATAAGATTAATTGAAGGACGAAATTTTAGTCGCATATCTTGAATTGACGGAATTTTAATCACTTATTGGAAATTTGGACGCAAATTTGATCTCCTACTTCTAAAGAATCGTAACTATTTATTGATTATGTAAAAAAATTTTGACAAATGTTTAGTGTGGATCTATGGTCTTTTTTTTTTTTCATATATGGATTGGAATATTCCACAGTGGCATTAGGTTAGATCTTAAGAGGTTAAATTAAACAGGTCGTGGAATCCACACTACAAGTTCTATTGTGTCAAATTAAAGTTCAGTGAGAATCGGTTGAATATTCCAATATATATATTTTTTTAAGACAGTCAACACATTGGTTGAATATTCTTATTCTACATTACATATCGTAAGCTAGCATTAATTTCGAATGAACATCCGACAGGACGATTAATTAAGTTTTGATGTATACATTAATTGAAGTTAAGATCCTACAAGCAACCCAGCTGGTATTTCGTGGCAAGCTCTGTCGAGTTTTTTCTCTGATGGCAGCCGTGGTACTACTCTACTACTCACCATTGCCAATTCCGGTGCCGCAACTACGGAAAAACTCCGCTGCCCGTACCTACGACAACGTGATCATATCACGTCTTGGCTCACAGGTAAGTAAAGTAAGAAACCCTAGTATAGGAGTATGCGTGATAAGTCATGTGATACGTTCACATTGACGTGACATGAAAGATCGTCCTATACGGATTTGTTTACGAGAGCTTTATTATCTGTAAGACTGTCAATGGATAGGATACGGTAGAGATATTTTTCATATCTGTATCCATTAAAATTTTTTTTATCCATACTTTATTCTTACCCGTTAAATTTGACTTTATCCGTATCCTACCCTTATCCGTTAAGAATTAACGGTAAGGGTAGGGTAATGGTAGAAAATGGATAATAATATTAATAACTCAATGAAAAAATATTGTACAATAAAAATAAATAAATATTATCAGATAAATATATTAATAAAGTGCAACATTAAATAATACTTTAAATAAAATAAAATCATACTATACCTTCTCATGTCATTTGTCACAAAAAAATTACATATCTAATTACTAATTATATAATATTTTCTCAAATGACAACTGAGAAGAAATGATCTTCTGAAAAAATTTATTATTTTTTAATGTAGTCCGTGAATGAAAAAAATATAATTAACATATCAATTAAATTTTACCATTATATCTTTCCAATTTAACGTAATATTATTTCAATCAAATCTTATAATTTAATTGTCTAGTTTAATTATTAACATATCAATTGAATCTTACAAATATATCTTTCAGATTTTAGTTTATTATTAACGTATTAATTGAATCTTACAATTTTATTTTTTGGTTATGATAAAGATTAACGGTACAGGTAATTAACGAATACGAAATAGTCTTACCTATAACCTTACCCAATAAATTAACGAATTTTTTTTTTATTCATACCCATACTCGATAACTTAACGAAAATAAAACCTTACACATACCCGCCTTATCGAATACGATATGGATAGGATAAACGATTAAAAGGATAACATTCAAAGCACTACTTATCTGTTTAATCTTGATAATCTCGATTATGTTTTTAAAATCTAATATTTTTTTTCTATATATATTATTTTTCAAATTATTGTTCTTAGAAGATTGAGATATAAGTCATTCAACTTTTTAATATAATAAATATTACTTTTATTAATTGATGTGTAACTTTTCCATCCAATAGTAACTAAACGTCTCCATTTTGGGACGTGTGGACCAAATGGGACAGGTGTCCTGCCATACGATAATCTCATAATCAGGATTCAGGACTAGGCTTGAAAACTGCGACCGTTTCGACCGTCTTTTCGTTTCGTCTCGTCTAAAACGAAACAAAACGGTTAAAGATTTTGGTTGCGTTTTAAAAACAAAACGGTTAACGCAAGTATGAAATGATTTCATCCATGTGTATTTTCGTGGTATTTTCGTGATTTCGATCGTTTCGTTCAAAACGAAACGATTAACGCAAATGATAATCAGTTTCGTGTCCAAAACACAACGATCAACGCAACAGTCCAGTTGCGTGATCGTTTTACACGTTATGCACCCAGTGGCGGAACCAAGGGGTGGCGGACGTGTGCCATGCACACGCCAAAGTACCAAAATTTATTAGAGAGGTTATAGTTGAGCCTACGTCAAAGGTCCAAAGCTGAAGTAAATGAGCTCATTTGATCTAGTTAGTTGTCTAAGTAGATAGTGGCAGAGCTAAAAAAATTTGTAATTGGGTTCAACAATTTCATACTATTAGTATTTTTTGTTTATTTAAAATAAATTCATAAAATATTATATATTTTTATCTAATTTTTAAACATCATAAGTCTAAAATTTTAAATAAAATATAATTTTAATCAAATACTATAGGAAAGAATTTAGAATTTAAAATATAATGCATTTCACTTGACTTGTATTTTTTTTCCCTTAGCAAAGAATTCCGCATAATTCTAAATTATCGTAAATTCTGATATCCTGTCAACAAAAAACTTAACTTCGTGTTGAAATATTTAAAGTAATATGAAAATAAATTTATGACATTTTAGAATTTTTTCAAACCTGTTTTCAATTAATCTTAGTTGTCGCATTGAAACATGTAAGACTTATATAATATTGATGAACAACATTAGTACAATTCTTTACATAAAAAGTATTGCATTCTTGTTATTTATATTAGATAGAGATAGAAATATTCTATGTTCTCAAAGTTAAGCAACAAAGTTACAGTATATTTTTTCTAAAAGTAAAATGGTAAATTAATAATTTAATTGGAAACTTTTTTGTCTGATTTAATGTGTTTTTAATGAAAATGGGAAGAATTACTAACTTAACATAATAACTTCAAGAGAAAGCAAGTTACGCAACCATGAACCATATGGATGGGGTCAATAGTAGAATCATTGTGTATTTATGGAGTTCAAATTAAGAATAAACTATAAGAAAATTCAATTTATAAGTATAAATCCTTATATTTGGCATTTTTTAAATAAAAGGGGGTCAATTGACCCTCATTTCATCAACGTAACTCCGCCACTGTAAGTAGAGGCTTCATTTCTCTCAATTTAAACACTTAGAGACCAATTCTCATTCTCTTACACAAATTTATCTCTCAATTCATGTCAGAGAGAGAAAGAAATATCTAATTTTTAAATTGTTCCTCCTAATTTCTAAATCCATCTCCCAATTCGACAATTCTCATTCTTGTTACGCAAATCCATCTCTCTTACTCTCTCTCTCTCGGTTCGGGAGTAAGGAGTCAGGAGGCTGCAGGCGATACTGTAACAGACTCCAAGACTGCGATAGACAGTGCTATTTTTTACTCCACAGTCAGCTGATCGGCCCACCCTATGTCGAAATCCTGGTTCCGCCCCTGTATGCACCCCTATTCAGGACACCATACCATCTATTCATCTCATCATCTGCCTTTCGTAGGTACAACTAAACTAGTGTATTTTACGCGCTCCGCGCTTTCTTATTTGGTAAATTTAATTTTTGAAAGAATTGGGTTCTAAAACAAAATTGGAATATAGAACGGCTTAACTGACAAGGTTTTTTTTTTTTTTTGTATTTTTGATGAACCAAATGGCTTAACTGATCAGAAAGTTTGTGGCCACGCTGTCGCTACGCGTAAATGCCTAATCCACGTGCTCTGACTCTGAGTATGCTGTCAGGAGACTTTCTGCATGATATTCTCAAGGTCTTTTCAGAAGACGGTTGTTCTAGATTTGTGGAGGAACAAATAACTCAAGGTCTTTTCTGAAGTCGAAGGACCAATTCTTCCCACGTTGAGATGATTTTTTTTTTAAGAAAATAAGAGATCTTTGTCATTCAATTTCTTTTTGAAAATTAAAGATATATGCGAGACTTGAACTCTTGATCTCTTGAAGACTAGTCTAGTGCTCTTACCACTGAGTCACTGTGCCACATGTCTAACATTCAGCTGATAGTTTGGTGTGATATATGTTTAAAATTCTACCCGCTCACATTAATTATTGATAAATTTTGGATATTTTTTTCATATTTTTATCTTGCATATATAATAGTTCCGACTTGAATCTATTAATTTAAGGAGAAAGGCTACATACTTAATTCTCTAATCTTTTGTACTTATTTTTTTTAAGATAAATTAGAGATCTAAATCATCCAATTTATTTTAGATTTTTTTTGTGTGCGTGTGTTTAATTAATTTGTGGCTCTTATTTGTTTTGTGGAAGACTTCGATTAATTATGTGTTTTCAGGGATTGTACGTTAGTTTAATCTAGTTAATTAATTAGAATAGAAGGATCATTGTTGGTTTTGAGTGCAAGTTTTTAACCTGTTGTTGAAACTGCACGAGGGATTTTTATTGGTGTTAATGATGTAACATTCATTTTTTTTTTGTTTCACTATAATGATAGTTATTCACTTTTTATGCTGATTCTTGATAAAATAGATTTAATTTTCTGTTTGGTTTGACTATTTAAGGAGACGTAGAAATGTGGTCTGGACCTTGGATTGTGTTTGAAGATTTTAATGTGTTGAGATACAAATATGAAAAAAAAATGGTAGTCACTTTAATATATCTATCCAACAAAGCTAGACTTATCAATTGATTTCTGATCTAGATTTGATGGTATCCTCTGTCAGGTCATAATTAAGTACACATGGTCTAATACGAGAAACAGCCCTTATTTAGCTTTGTCGGATAGATTCTTTTGTTCTAACTAGTCTAAGATTTTCTCATATGTGGAAAATAAAGAAACAAAATATTATTAGATAATAAAAATATGTTGCTTAATCTACTAATGATATAAATAGATATGTTATTCAAATTTATTTTTTATTAGACGTAAAACCAAAATATATTATTGTTTTATCTGGCGATTGATATTCAACCACAGATCAAATCGATCGAACGACAGAAACATATGTTTACATACTAGACCTAGCGTGTAATACCTCTACGGCCTATACATGAGTTTATAAGTAGTAGAGATGATTGTAATTCACATTACAATAATGTTGCTGTTAGAGGACTTCCTAGGTACAAATCTGAACATTCTCCGTTGATCTTAAGTTCTATTAATGATTCTACCCAATCATATAGTTTTAGATATGATAGTGCTTGGTATGAGATTGATGAGTTTTCAAATCTAATTCCTGGGTGGTGGAACAGTGTCAAAAATAGCTCAGATAATGCTATTTCTTTATGTAAAAAGATAAAATGCTTAGGATAAAAATGAGGGGATGAGACAAGAATTACTATGAACAGGTCAAAAAATCAAAGTTAGATATTCTATCTAAGACTAAACAGTTTCAAGTTATTCAGGAAAATAGATCAGATTGGAGAGATAATGAATACCTTGAATATATTAAGGCTCAAAAAAGTTTAGATGTAATTTATGATGAAGAACAAAAATATTGGTGTCTCAAAGCATAAAGTGATTGATTACACAAAAGGAGACACTAATACTATAAGTATTAAGCTTAATGGCTCAGTTTCTAATTATTCAAAAAGGCTCCGTTTGGATAGGTGTGGGAAAAAGAGAAGAAGGAAAGAAGTGGGAAGAAGTATTGAGAAGTGTGTAATTTTGTGAAGAGTTTGGATTGTTTATAATTTTTTTTTCCTTCTTCCATCTTCCTACTTCTTCTCAACGCATCCAAACGGAGGAAAAGAGAAGTGGTCTGTGGGAGCAACCAGTTTACTTGGTTAAGCCGGTGTATTGAGCGTGTCCAACAGGTGCAATTGGCGGGGCTTCTAGTTGGTGGGTGTGAACCAAGTGTGGGCCACGACAACTGCTTTAGATCTATTGCTCTCTTTTTCTCTTTAATTTCCTGTTTTTTTAGCTTTTGTGTTGTAGTTCTTTTTCGGTTTTTTTTTTCCTTTTTTCAGTTTAGCATTCTGTGTTGTATTTGGAAAAATTTTATTTCAATGAAAAGTTTTGGGGCTTGACCTCTTGCTTTCTTAAAAAAAAAAAAGTTAAAAACCTTTTTGGCTACACGCTTATACAAATAAAATCTACCGATTTGAGTTCTAGTGATATATAGCTTCATACCTATCATTTTAAAGATATTCATAAATATCATTTTAAAGATATTCAACTTAATTAATTTGTTTAACGTTGGATGAGAATTATTAATTGACAAGTACTACTGAAATTAATAACTACAAGAAAATATCGATCTGAATTAATTTGTGGCTTTGCAAAATGCCAAATACTCTGTGCAAATATCTTGAATCTCATGTGGCTACAAGGATCAAACATTAAATAAGGAAGACTTGTATGATGTATCTGGTCAAATTTGGAATCCAGAATGCGGCATCTGTAGTTATTATTCTGTTAAATGTTATACTTGACAGGTGTTGTAGGCACTACAAACAGTACCTATTTTTGGTCCATGAAAGGGATTCTGGATTAACATCCTGGGTCCTGGCTATTGTCAAAGCAACTTGTTCTCTGTATTTGAATAGTCAATCTGAAATATCTGGGGGAATCTACTGGATTTCTGTAATAGGTAATAACTTGAATCACTATCACAAAGGACACGGTAAGTTTTTGCTAGTTCTCCAGCGCAGAAGTCCTTTTCTTCTGTTTAAATGCCACTTTTTTTTCAAATCATTTTAATAATATAAAAAAATATATAAAGTGAGAAGAACAAAATATGAAAACTACAACGTTTTATACTGAAATAAATATTCACATATAAGTTTTCCGAACCTCACTTTTACTCGCGAATAATATCATAAACTCGTATGCACAAATATAGCGTGCAGACTATTAGAGGAACTTTAAAATTTGAATTTTGGACAGTTTGATTCGGAGTTGGACTTTCAATTTTTACATGACTGATCTCTCGGACTCTCAATAGTCAATACCCACCAAAGGCTCCGTTTGGATAAGATGTGCAAAGAAGAAAAGAAGTGTGAAGAAGTATTGGAAAGTGTGTAAATTTGTGAAGAGTTTGAATTGTTTATAATAAATTTATTCTCTTATTCTCTTCTTCCCAAATGGAATCCAAACGGAGCCAAAATGAAATCCAAACATGTACAGTGGGAGTTATTTGTACCAGTACTCTACAAATCTACAATGTGTAGGGGTGCATAACATGCACGAAAATTTTGTATTTATTGCGTTGATTGTTGCATCCGTTTAACACATGTTGCGTTGATCGTTTCGTTGATGGGAACGATCAAAACGGTTATAACCGTCTTTGACTACCTAACTATTTTGCATTTTTATTAAGATGCAAGAAAATAAACTATTCTACATTTTGTATGAACCAGAGATAGAGAAATGACAGGTTAGGTCATGCAGAAAAGGGAGAGGAGGCACATCATCACCTCTCGCTCTCGACGGCGATTGTACTGGGTGGTGCAGAGGCGAGAGATAGATGTGACTGTGTTCGGCGGAGAAATGACGGAGCGACGCTGCAAAAATCTAATTTTTCTCGTTTCTCCCTCGATCTCTCTGCTGAGGTCCTTTGCAATCTAATAATAAAATCATGAAAAAAATTTTAGACGAAATGCGCGAAATAAACGACCACGAAACGTACCAGTTTCACTAATCGTTCCATTCTGAGACGAAACAATATTTCTATTTGCGTTAGTTGTTCCGTTCCTTAAATGAAACTGAAATTCTTATCTATTATCGTTCCGTTCCGGATGAAACGAAATGAAAGAACGGTTAAAACGCCTACCGTTTTCAGCCCTAGTCCAAACAAGTGAGTTTGGTGGAATAAGGTAGGCTTGAGCCCAAACTTTTACACTGCTTACTAGGCCTGTTTTCAGCCTTCGATAGCCCGTTCCCCTCACCTGAATCGAATTCTCCTTCGTTCATAATGGATGGACCCGCAATGATCCGAAACCCACCATCCATATATTTATTTTCTCCACTCTCCATCATTTTCAATTGAGGCTGAGGGTACACAAACCTAATAGTAGAATCTGGATGAGTTTATTTTTAATCCGACAGCGGAGAACAAGTCAACGGGACCACTGTTGCCTGCTCCTTCAGTAATCAATGTAAGAACGTTGGACTCTTTAATTTAAGTTGATTTGCCTCAATTGGAATTCCTTGGATCGAACATTGTACATTATCTGCTGAACTACTAGATGGTTACCGTCTTTATTTTGGGACGCCTATGTGCAAAAAGTTGTTAAATTTGCTTCAGAATGAGGTGGAATTGAAGTGAAAATTGTAGACAGGGATATTTGAAAACTTTATTATAATTTATGGAAAGGAGCCGATGATTTTTTTATTTGGTCTGATGCTTCCCAATTGCTTACTGTTACTAGGAGGACCTTTTGAAATATTGTGGAATATTGAATTAGTGCAGTTTCTGATATGTAGGGGTGTTACTTCCAAACATTCAGTACAAAATTTATCAGGACCATATGGACTCAATCTGATGGTGCAAAGGACCTGTGTCCTGTATCAATGGGAAAATTAATACATGCATTGTACATTTGTACTTGATTCAGGTTTTCTGTTGCTGGTTAGACTAGACATCTCAGGGGAGCTTTCTTTTTTTTTTTTTGTTGAGCTAGCTTTTCATGTGAACGGTTTCGAAATTTAATCTTTGAATGATCCAACCCCCTTTGCATTTTTTTTTTTAATCCTATTTTAGCAATAAATTATTGACTTTTTTTTTCTGGGCTCTAAAGTATAGAGGTGTTGAAATGAGATTGAAACTTAACTACATCCTAAGTTGATTTAACTACATAATTTGCTGTGGTGTAGAAGATCAGAGAACTGAAGAAATGGAGACATCCAATCAGCCTCAAATGGACAGGGTCATAGCTTAGTAAATGTTGTAATTACTTCTGTAACTGTTTCTGTTAAAAAGAAGCCTGAGTAAAACATTGTCTCAGTACAATTATATATACTAGAGAGCAGTATCATTTGTGAGTGAGTATTGTAAATCAATAAAGAGATTTTCTATCTTTCTCCAATTTCTCTACATGGTATCACAGAGCCCGAAAGAGCATACGCTCAATTAAGATCCTGAGCTCATCCATGGCGCAAAACGCCATTACCAGACCAACTCCGATTCAATTCTCTCATCAAATTCACACAATTCTCGATCAAGAGAACTTCTTAATCTGGAAATCGCAGATCCTACCAGTTCTCAAAGGACACGGCCTCATCGGCTTCATCGATGGATCCAAGCCATCTCCCGATCCCTTTCTGACTGGTGCACATGGCACTCAAACTGCAAATCCTGATTTCGAGCTGTGGAGTCAACAAGATCAGCTCATTCTTGCGTGGATTCTGAGCTCCGTCTCCACCTCAATTCTGTCTCAAGTGGTGAATTGTGAGACCTCGGCAGATCTGTGGTGCAAGATCCAAGATATCTACTCGACTCAATCAATTGCAAAGATTCTTGATCTCAAATTGCAGCTACAAACATCAAAGAAAGGGGGCCACTCTTGCATTCAATACCTTCAACAGATGCAAACCCTAGCTGATCGGCTGAGGAGTGTTGGAGCTGCTATTTCTGAGCATGAATTGGTAATGTACATTCTCCAAGGTCTTGGTACTGAGTTTGATAACTTTGTTACTGCAGTTTCCATGCTTGAGGTACCTCCTTCCATGGCCAAGCTGAGCAGCTTATTGTTAGCTCATGAGGCAAGAATTCAATCAAACCTCAGATCTATTACCAACACTGCTGTTCACCTCACAACAAATGATCAGATTCAGAATCAGTCTCAGCCACCTCAACAAGCTTATTATACCAGTGGAGCTCAAAATCGTCAGTCAACTGGTGGTCGTCAGCAAAACAACAACTACAGAGGCAGAGGCCGTGGAAATTACAGAGGAAGAGGGAGAGGCCGTCAGCAAGCTGCTGCTTCTCAGTCATCTGACATACACTGTCAGATCTGTGACAAGTGGGGCCATTCTGCCATTGAGTGCTATCATAGGTTTGATATCAGGTACACTGGTCCCATTTCTTCCTCTTTCCCTTCTCCTTCCTTCAATGCCCCTTCTTCCAGTGGTACATCACACCAAGCCATGCTAGCTGAACCAAATCAAACTCCATCAGCATCCTGGTTTCTGGATTCAGGTGCCACCACTCATGTCACAGCTGATTTCAACAATCTCAGCTCCTCTCAACCTTATCAAGGACATGATGTAGTCCACATTGGAAATGGTATGCCTCTATCTATTACTCATGTTGGGTGCACAACCATCAACACATGTGGCAAACCACTCAGACTGACCAATATGTTACTAGTGCCAGCCATTACCAAAAATCTATTAAGCATTTCACAGTTGATACAGGATAATAATGTTGTTGTAGAATTCTCATGTCAACATTGTTTTATAAAGGATCCACAGTCCAACAAGATTCTTCTCAGTGGCACTCTACATAATGGACTATATCAACTGGATACTTCTTCACATGGCCAGCAACAAGTCTTTCATACCTCTCATACAACAATGGATCTATGGCATTACAAGCTTGGTCACTGTTCTTTTTCTGTCTTAGAAAAACTTAGAAAAACAAATGTTATTTCTGCAATTTCCTCTACTCATTCTACCTGTTCAAATTGTAATAAGTCAAAGGCTCATAAATTGCCTTTTGACAGTGCTCAAACTAGGGCTACACAGCCATTAGAAGTTGTTCATTCTGATGTGTGGGGTTCATCCCCAGTTCTATCTGATAGAGGAAATAGATACTATGTACACTTTGTTGATGAATTTACAAGATTTAGTTGGATTTATCCCTGTGCTTGCAAATCAGATGTGGCAAAGATTTTCATTGTGTTTAAATCAAGAGTTGAAAACCTGCTGGCCTGTAAGATAAAAACAATGCAGTGTGATGGTGGAACTGAGTACAAGCCGATTATGGCTCAATTTCCAGAAATCAACTTTCAGGTGTCATGTCCCTACACACCAGAACAAAATGGCTTGGCTGAACGCAAGCACAAACATATAGTTGAACTGGGACTTGCAACTATGTTTCATGCTTCATTACCAATGAAATATTGGGATTATATTTTTGAGAGCATGGTGTTCATCATAAACAGATTACCCTCTACAATCCATCATCTCTCACCATTTGAGCAGCTCTTCAAAACAAAACCTGACTACAAATTTATGCATGTATTAGGTTGTGCTTGCTACCCTCTCTTAAGACCATACACTCAAAACAAACTGGAACCAAGATCACAAAAGTGTGTTCTACTTGGTTACTCTCAGATTCACAAAGGTTACTATTGTCTCCACATTTCTTCAAACAAAATATACACATCCAGACATGTTACCTTTGATGATCAAGATCTTCCCTTTACTTATTTTATTGATTCAACCCCTTCTCAACCCTTGTCACAACCCATCACATCAAATAACTTGACCATATTGCCCCCCCTCAGTCCCCCACCAACTGCAACCACTGCCACAACCCCAACTCCTTGTACTGTCACTCCAGCAAGACCTGATACATGCACACACCCTACTGAAGCTGCTACCACTTCCGCTGCAACTACTGCCACTCATCAAATGATGACAAGAACCAAGACAAAAACTCTCAAACCCAAGCAGTATCCAAATCATCAATTATATGCTATCTGCAAGTACTCACCTCATCAAAACATGCTGCCAGACCCCACAACATTCAATCAAGCAGTAAAACACAGTCATTGGAGAAAAGCAATGGCAACAGAACTGGATGCCTTAGCAAAAAATGCCACTTGGCAACTAGTTCCTCTTCCTCCAAATAGCCATGCAATTGGTACCAAATGGATCTTCAAAACAAAATACAAAGCAGATGGTTCAATTGAGAGACACAAAGCCAGACTAGTGGCCAAAGGGTACACCCAGGAGGAAGGCATTGATTATACAGAAACATTTAGTCCTGTAGTCAAGCCTACTACAATCAGAATAGTGCTGTGCATTGCTCTTTCTCAGTCATGGTCACTACACCAACTGGATGTCAATAATGCATTCCTAAATGGAGAATTGCAAGAAACCGTCTACATTGAACAACCAACTGGTTTTGTTGATCCTCTCTTTCCTCATCATGTATGCAAGTTAAACAAGGCCCTTTATGGTCTTAAACAAGCTCCCAGGGCATGGTTTCATAAACTCAGGAGTTTTCTTCATACACAGCAGTTCAGAGATTCTCAAGCTGATCCCTCTTTGTTCATCTACAAAAATTCTAATGTTGTCATTTATCTCCTGGTTTATGTAGATGACATTATAATCACTGGCAGCAATCCTTATGCAATCTCCTCTCTTATAAAGGCCTTAGATCAACAATTTTCAATCAAAGATCTTGGCCAATTGAATTACTTTCTGGGCCTAGAAGTGACTCACCACAACTCAGGTCTGCACTTGTCTCAGTCCAGATATCTCACCTCACTTCTAGAAAAGGCTTTAATGCAACATGCTAAACCGTGTCAGACACCGATGGAGGCTGGACTTCAGTTATCAAAGTTCTCAGGCTCACTCATGGATAATCCACAACTATACAGATCCATTGTTGGGGCACTACAGTATGCAACAATTACCAGACCTGACATTCAATTTGCTGTTAACAAAGCCTCTCAATTCATGTCTCAGCCAACTGAAACACATTGGCAGCTGGTAAAAAGAATATTGAGGTACTTAAAGGGTACTATTACTCATGGCATTCTCCTCAAACTATCAACTCTGACAGTCAATGCATATTGTGATGCTGACTGGGCAGGCTGTCCTGATGACAGACGCTCAACCACTGGCTTTGCTGTTTATTTGGGTGAAAATCTCATCTCCTGGTCATCAAAAAAACAATCCACAGTCTCCCGGTCTTCAACTGAAGCTGAGTATAGAAGCATGGCAACAACAGCAGCTGAACTAACTTGGTTACAGTCCATACTAACTGAACTAGGTTGCACAACATCCATACCAACCATGTGGTGTGACAATCTTGGGGCCACATTCTTAGCATCAAACCCTGTCTTTCATGCACGCACAAAGCACATAGAACTGGACTTCCACTTTGTTAGGGAAAGAGTAGCCAACAAACAGCTCAATGTTAGGTTTGTGTGCTCTGCAGATCAAATAGGGGATGTATTCACCAAGGGACTGTCCAAAGCTAGATATCATCATCTCAAAGACAAGCTAAATGTGTTTGACAACCCCTTAAGCTTGAGGGGGCCTGTAGAAGATCAGAGAACTGAAGAAATGGAGACATCCAATCAGCCTCAAATGGACAGGGTCATAGCTTAGTAAATGTTGTAATTACTTCTGTAACTGTTTCTGTTAAAAAGAAGCCTGAGTAAAACATTGTCTCAGTACAACTATATATACTAGAGAGCAGTATCATTTGTGAGTGAGTATTGTAAATCAATAAAGAGATTTTCTATCTTTCTCCAATTTCTCTACATGTGGTTTTTTAACCATTTTGATGTCATCTTAATTCTGTAGCATCTTTTCATTTGACTGAACATTCCCCCTATTCAACTTATTTAATAGCGTATATGCTCTATTTCTTGTGATGGTGATGATGAGCTGAGGGTAGGGATGATGATGCTTATTATATTTCCTATTATGTTACAACTACTTGTATAGTTGTATAATTGTATGTCGTGATGAGAGTGGTTTCTCTTCTTGTGGCGCTCTTAGTACTTTTGTCTGTAATTTTGATTTTTTTTTTTAGTAATGAAATTTGTTAGTTTTCCTTCTTGAGAAGCTCCTGGATATAAAAAAAAATTCTAATTAGAAAGACCTCATCAAAATTATAGAGAACAATCTACACAATTCAAAAATAAAAGAAAAAAAAATCTCGCCCAAGTTGAGCGTCTTTTTTGATGAGAAGTTGGGAACTTCCAACTTAATGGAACAGAAATTTGATTTTTTTTTTTTTTTTTAGTAATGAAATTTGTTAGTTTTCCTTCTTGAGAAGCTCCTGGATATAAAAAAAATTCTAATTAGAAAGACCTCATCAAAATTATAGAGAACAATCTACACAATTCAAAAATAAAAGAAAAAAAAAATCTCGCCCAAGTTGAGCGTCTTTTTTGATGAGAAGTTGGGAACTTCCACTTAATGGAACAGAAATTGCCTTACTTCCACTAGTTGTATTACAACATCCTTAATATCAATCCGTTCACTGGGTCGTACCTTTGCACAAGAAAGTCCAACTCCGAGAATCAATTGTAGGCCTGCTTCAAACCTCTCGCCCAAGTTGCGTGTCTTTTTTGATAGAAGCGATTCATCGACGACCTGAGCGGCCTGGGATCCGTTTGACAGTTGGTTCTCTACAAACTTCTGTAGAGTTAGCTCGTCCATGAACATTGCATCGGTTGGCCGCTTACCAGTGAACAATTCGATAAGCAGTATTCCGTAGCTGTATACATCACCTTGAAGCGAGATGTGGTTGCCCACGCCATATTCTGTTATTAGTTATCAGCATAGAAAACAAAAGAAAAAAGAAAAATGTTTGCATCCGAGTTAATTAAATATGACAGAGGAGCACATCCAGCCATGTGGAATAAGCAAGTTGCACTTTCATCACAACTAATAATCAATAATTACCTACAAGTGTATCTAGTTGTAGTGAAAAAAAAAGTGTGTGAGAGAGAGAGAGAGATAATAACCTGGAGGAACATATCCAATGGATCCCATAATAGCAACCGAGCTAGACTGATCTTCGTATCCCTTCTCATTTATATTTTGAAGGAATCTTGCCAGGCCGAAATCTGCGATGTGAGCAGTTAAGTTTTCATTGAGAAGCACATTACTTGGTTTCAGATCACAATGCGCAACTGGAGTGGGACAATGATTGTGCAGATAGTTGATTGCTGTTGCCACATCGATAGCTATGTTCACTCTTTCAACGAGAGTTAGGTTCCTGGATCTGAATTTCTGATCTGCTTTTGGATGCACCCACAGATCAAGATTTCCACTTGGCATGTAATCAAATACCAAAGCCTTGAATTCACTCCCTGAAGGGGTGACAGTCGAGCATGCTGTCAGTATATTAAGAATGTTGCGGTGCCGTATTTTCCTCAAGGCCTCACACTCCACCATGAAGCTCTCGAATGCTCCCTGCTGCTGGATATCAAGCACCTTAACCGCAATAAGCTCACCACCTCCCAATTTCCCCTTGAACACGGATCCATAGGTCCCTTCTCCAATCAAATTGTAAAATGAGAAGTTGTCCGTCGCCTCCACAAGTTGGGCATAAGAGAGATTCAAATACTGAACCTCTAAGGGTGGCTTAAATACTGAGTTCCTTTTGCCCCTCGAATTTCTATTTTTTTGGGGATATTTTGTTTTTTTGGGTAGATATCTTGAGTTCCTGTTTGACACGCAGGCAATATACGAGTAAACTACCAACATAACCAAGAAGATTCCACTAGTAACAGTAACTGCTATCTTTACTGCTAGGTGCTTGTTATTCTTCTGGGCTATCTGTGGGCAAGCAGGAAGATTCAATGATATGTCTCCGATACTCGGCTATTCCCGACCACTGAAGCAACAGTTCAGTTGGCAAAAATGCCTTCTTTTGGGACTTCACCGGTGAGGTTATTAAAAGAAATGTTTACAATTTTACATGCTCCAAGAAGCGAAAATTGGCTAGATAATAAGGGAGGGCACCCGATAGATGATTATGGGAAAGGTCAAGATTTTTCAAGCCTCTTTGCCTTTCTAAAGATCCGGGAATCCATCCTTTGAATAAGTTGTTGCTCATACGAAGAGTTTCCAATGCAAGACATTCACCAAGGGTATCAGAAATTTGATCTGATAGGTTATTGAATGAGAGATCGAGATAACTAAGGCTCCGGAGCAAACCCACCTCATACACTCGCCCGCTCAACAAATTATGAGACAAGTCGAGATAATATGACAGGGAAGAGAGGCCAAGGAGATCCTTGGGAATGGATCCGCTAAGAAGATTGGATGAAAAGTTCAAAATATTAATTTCTGACAATTGCCAATGCTCGATGGTATCTCACCTTGCAATTGATTGTCGTCAAGACGACACTCATACAACCGTGAAAGGTTTCCAATTGAAGATGGTATGCCTCCTGATAACCGATTGTTAAACAACAACAGACCTTCTAAGTTGCTAAGTTGACCAATAGAGTTGGGTATTCTGCCACTAAAGTAGTTTGATGAGAGATCAAGGAGCGAAAGGGATGAGAGAGTTCCAATGACCGAGGGTATCTCTCCAGTAAGCATGTTGCCAGCAAGACGCAGGGTGGTGAGCTGTGTGAGATTTGCCAGAGAAGGAGAGATTGTGCCGGTGAGGTTTATGGACTCGAGGATGAGGCCTGAGACTCTGCGTTGCTTCTGCTGCTGCTGTGTGCAGGTAACACCTGTCCAATGGCATAGCGCCAAGCTCGTGTTCCAGGAACTCATTGCGCCGGAAGGGTCGCTTCTGATTGCGCCCTTGAAGGAAAGCAGTGCCAGCTGATCGGTGTCATCTTCTGTAGCCGACTCACTCTCAGATAGCTCCTGCTGCACAAAGAGAAGAGTTAACCAGAGGAAGATAATTAGAGAATATAGGTGCCCCAATTTCCCTGTCCCGGTCCCTGCAGCTGCCATGTGCTTCGATAGTTGGAGAAAGCTTCCTAGATTTAGAAGACCCGGCTACCTAGATCTTTTTACCGATATATATATGTTTGGTTTGTTTGATTATTATCACATTAACTGGAATAATCTGGATGTATTTCTGGGAAAACAAAGATTTAACTGATAGTCAATTTGCGTGTTTCGATTGTCTTTCATAATTGACGGATGGGACTGTATATAGTAGGCTTTTTTCTATTGGGCAGTAGCTGCTGTCCGTAGTAGCTTTAATTAGATTCAGCATGCAAGTCAAGAGTCAAAGTCTTCTGTGAATCATTGGCGATGACTAGAAAAATGAAGTACTTTTTATATATGTGCTCACGTCTGCATAATGCTTTTCTTTAACCACAGTTGAAGGATATTTTAATTAGATAGAATTAATAAAATAACTCAGTAAAATTTCTAAGTATCAGAATTTATAGAGAAGCAAATTAGCTGGATGTTTTTAAAGGGTCGAGTGGCGATTACAGTACCTACGAAACATTTATTAATTAAGTTGGATGTTGTATTTAAAATATGCTTGAGCAATGTAAAGTGCAAACCACCTATCTAGATGCAAAATCAAAGAAGAGAAGACGTGAATTGATGCCACACCAACTGATGGAGGTTTTCAGGATTACCAAATACATCAATAAGAGTGATGATGCCCACGATTAGGCAAATGAAAGATTATCTTATCAATTACAGGCTAATTAACACTAATTAGCGGAAGGCTCAACTGGACAATAAGCTTTAATTTGCTGCAATACACAGTTTGATCTCAAGCCTGAATGCTTCACTGTTTTCTCTTGGTTACGGATCCGCCAGATCAGCGACGACCAAACTTTGGCAAATTGTTGTAATCTCTATATACTATGATTGTGTTGATGATAGATATAGAAAACTTGATATTTTGTGATTGTTTGATGTTGACAATGAATAGTGAGTAGTAACTTTAGTTAGGGGTAATTGTAGAGAACCGATATACTTGGTAGCTATGTGATGTTTATTCACTTATTCAGTTGATGCTTTGTTGATTTGATTTGTCTTTCTCGATTTATTCTTTTATCTTGTCAATTGTGAATCGAAGGTTTTATCCAACAGACTAAGACCTTGTTTAGATTGATCATAGGTAATTAGAATCAGAACTTCGAGTTAAATTACGATTGCATGCTTTAGGACAAGTATTATCTCAGAGGTGAATCTAGGACTGAGCGGAGATGTATGTCTCTACGTATGATCAAGAGATGTAGAATGTCTTTATGGTTAGAAAGGTAAATCAAGAAAATCTAAGTTAAGGAATGAGAATTGAAACTTAGAATTTCTAAGAGGTTTGAGAATTGAATTTAGAGAATTAAGCCAACAACGAGAGTTATGACTCAAGACTCTGTTTTAATTCGAGAACCTGCAAGTTAAACACAACATTTAACTAAGAAGACTGATCAGGCAATGTGTTCAAGCGGATCAACCTGAAAGGGAACGGACCCGCTTGAACACAACCAGGGATAGAAACCCAAAACAATTGACTCTAATTTTCCCATTTATCGAACTTCGTAAATTTAATTATCTTTTAGCTTAATTTCAGTATTGTTGGGATTGTTGTTTAGCTGCCGAAAACATCAAAAATTATCTTAACCAAAATACCAAAAAAACTGTCAAACTTATTTTCTTTTCACCATTTTTCGCTAAATTAAATCATTTAAGTTTAGATAAAGCTCTAAAGTTTAGAAGAGCCCATCCTGTGGACTTGAGCCTTGAGCTATAACTGCAAACAATTAGGTCGGTAGCTTCAAGGTTTTGTTTTGACCAGGTTTTGGCCTGATTAATTTCTATGTAAAAATTCAATAAAAATTTTGAATACAAATAATTTTTTTTTTCAAATATATATGTATTTTTAAACATTGGGAGACAATATAGATTGTACAATAGAAACAATACATAGTAGACTCACGTCAAAGTTTGTGTGTGTATATATAGAGTTTAGCTACGGTGAGTCGCGATCAAAACTCCTAGATCTAGTTCAAAATGATCGATCCAAACCATCCAATATGATCTTCCTATTTTAAATCTCTATGCATATCAAATTTTTCATTTTTTTCGAAATTTTTAAATTTTTTTAAAAATTTAGAAAATTATTTATCTAATTAGTTCTAAACTGTTCAAAAACATCAATTTTTAGCAAGCTTCTATATTTCGGCGAAATAATAGAAATAGCGGTATTCTGTGTCAAACCGCATGAACGTTACAGCCTTAATTGAGAAAATGACGTAACGTGTTATTTCAGTTATTTCGGCGATATAACGCGTTATTTCAGTTATTTCGGCAAAATAACAGGCTGTTATTACTACTATTGTTAAATTGTGTATTCAATATTGAACTATTGTTAAATTGGTACAAGCTGCTACTGCTACTCAATATTGGTACACTGCAGTATATTAAATTTGGTATGGCCGTATGCTATTTGTATGGAGTATTGGAGATGTATAAACATATAAATTGATAGTTATAGAATTGATGTGTGTCAAATTTTGAAAAAAAATACTACACCGTTATATCGCCGTTATAACATCGAAATAATACCGAAATAACATGGGGACCTGGACCGTCATACCGAAAAAAAAATCAAAATTTAAAAGCTTATTCTTAGAAATAAAAAAATATTTAAAAATTTCGAAAAAATAAAAAAATTTGATTTGCATGGAGATATTTACTTAGGCTCCGTTTGGATAGGTGTGGGAAGAAAGAAAGAAGGGGCCGTTTGGATCCCATGGGGATTTTGAGGAATTTCATCTTCCTACCATAAATTTATTATAAACAATTCAAACTCTTCACAAAATTACACACTTCCCAATAAATTTATTCTTAGGAATTGCAACTTCCCAAAATTCCCCAACTTCCTAAGCGATCCAAACGGCCCCGAAGAGAAGAAGTGGGAAGAAGTATTGGGAAGTGTGTAACTTTGTAAAGAGTTTGGATTGTTTATAATTTTTTTTTTCCTTCTTCTTACTTCTTCTCAACGTATCCAAACGGAGGCTTAGATATTATAGTATGCTATATGCTGCACATAGTTGGTACGACTCACTGGTGCAGTCCTTGCCCTTTGTTTTGCTATATCAAACTGAGAGGCTACAACTTATATCGATATCAAACTCATACAATGGATCTGTGTAGGTTGTATTAGAAGCATTTTTTTTTTTTTTTGGACCATGCGTTAGTCAATTGAAACTCATAGGCAAGTGTGTACTTGTTGAAACATTTGAATAGTAGTATAGCACACCAACAAGGCCAGTGTACCTATTGAATATTGCAACAAGGCCAGTGTACCTATTGAAACATATAGAGGCGCAATTAGGGCTGTCCAACGCTTACAACGGCAATGGAATGGCTCATTCCGTTTGCCGTTCCGTTTCAGTAAACGGTATGTTATTTTATTCCGTATTCCATTCCGTTTCAGTAAACGGTATGCCATTTCATTCCGTTATTCGTTTCGTTTGGACGGCATGGGATGGAACAACGTATTTTTACACTAAAAACAAGTGTATTTGTCGAAACGGAAGCAGAATGATTCGTTCTGTTTACCGTTTCGTTTCAACAACGGTATGCCCTCTTATTCTGTTTACCATTTCGCTTCTGGAAACAAAATACAAATTCGTACCGTTATCCGTTCCTTTGGAATGGAATGAAACGGAAAACGGCAAAACGGTATATCGTTGACAGGCCCAGGCGCAATGCACCGTCAAGGCAATTAAATGCAACATTACGCAATTAATGGACCAACATATTGAAACCGGTAAATTAGTGAAACAGAAAATATTGTCTTCATATCACTGATTGCCATTATAATTTATAATTTTCTTGAATAACTTAAATATACAAATTAATATATCAAAAAATAAAAATAAATTTGTGCCTCAAGAATCATGATAAATTGTCTAAATTTCCTTCTATTAAATTTTTTTCATGACTTTTTTTACCTATTCTCTTTGTAGTACATAAAAAGGACATTTTTTGAAGAAAAAAATAGGACATATTTGAATTGAACCAGCCCTCCATTTAATATGCGTGTAATGACCAACACCTGAAAAAAATCAAATCTCTTTCCTCCCACATGTGCGCTTCCCTTCCTTCATTTCTGTTGAATTTTTGGTACATTTTGTTTATGAAATTTCGTTTTTGCATGTTAAAAAACAGAGTTTTCTGGGGCTAGTTATATAGAATAACATGGGAGAGGTATCACAAACTATCTAAAAGCCACTTGTACTGTTTTTTTATCTTATATTTTATCTGCAGCTAATTCTGTACAGATTTCGTGTTGCGATTGACCAAAAGTGTATAATGATCCATTACAAAACAGTCTACAAAGAATTCAATGGAGGAACCTTACAATGTTTGTACAACACATCACGATGACGTCACCAAGACACCGTAGATAATATCTCCTAAGATGTAGTATTGTTTGATGATACTTTGAAATAACCAACTAGCGTTTTGCATATGTATGTATGATGGACAGTTCCTAGTTTTATAGTTTGGGTGATCCAATCCATGACCTATATCAATAATGCACAAAAAGTAAAAAAGAATAAAAAAAATAATGTCGAAATAACGATATTACATTGCTTTTTGATGTTGGTTAATTTCGAATTTTAAAAGTCCAATACTAGTTAGTATCCTTCTTTCCAAGAACGATACAAGCTATTATTGGATTTTACAAGTCCGAGTATCAGATTTTCAAAGTCCAATATTGTAAATCTATTCTTAAAATTCAGTTTATTTTAGTAATATTTTCAAAATTTAATAATATATTAATAATATTTTTATTTTTTTCGGGCCTAGAAATAATATTGAGACAGATTATAATAATTGATCCTGGCCCACAAATCATAAGTATGGCTCAATGTTTAGCAACGATGAACAATTTTCTTTAAGAAATTCTGCTATGAAATAGTTTTTATTATTTTGTTTTAGAAAAGAAATTGATTACTCATCAATTACAATTGTTCATTATTTAAAATTAATGGTTTAAACTTCAGTCTATCCGAATTTTCTTTTTTTTTTTAAAAAAAAAAGAGAACACATTCATTACAGAACAGAACTTTCCATTTTGTGTCATTTTATACGACTGAACATGGAACAGTAATGGAACAACACTGCCTAGCCTTCCTTCGGAAGATCTTAGGTATTCTACGTCTTTTGTTGTGTAGTATTTCCTGTTGCTGTTATTTTACAGCTGAATTTTTTTTTTTTAGGTGCGACGCATACATGACAATCTGTGAAGCAAAATAAAACATAAAAAATCTCCTATCTCACCCCAGTTTTACAAGAACCGTCTCCCCTCTGAATTAGCCATCGTTCTCACATTTTACTTCTTTGGCCCGACACATAATTGACTACACAGGCAACATTAGAAATGAAACCGGTAGGGTTTAGGGACGGCATTTACGCTTATGTTGCCAGAGTGTCAGAAAAGAAAATTAATAAATATTAAAATGCTTAAACCTTAGTTAGCTCTGTGAAATGCCGCCGTCGCGCCACGATTTCGTAATTAATTTCTCTCTCTCTCGCTGTTGATTGTGGAGAACGGCCAATGGACCACTGCTGCGTTCTCCTTATATAGTGAAGAATTGAGGTAAGAACGTCGGACTTTTTAATTTAAATTGATCTACCTCAATTTAGAGTCCTTGGTTCAAGCATTGTATATGCTTGTGTGTTGCAATTGAACCCTGATTCTATTCAATTACATAATCTTAGAGTCCTTCATGCCTCTTTTATGGAGCAAAATGTATTTAATACATTTTATAATGATTTATATTTTTTTTAATCGAAGTCCTTTTTAGTGTCAATTTGAATTGAATCCCATTAAAGCTTTGATGTGCAATAAATTTATTGTGAACAATTATCTGTTAACATATAGTTTATCAGGAAATTGTTATATGCATTGTACTTGGGTTTGTGATTCCTGTTCCTGGTACAGACATGCTAGGCAGAGTTCTTTTCAGCTGTTTTTTTATGTGATCATGTTCAGCGCCATAAGATTCTTGATAATATATTCTTGTTTTCATTAGCTCAAGTAAGTACAATTGTGACCTTGAGAGTCTATTGATGAGGAACTGATGGGAATTGCAAATAAGATAGCTTTGTTCAGACGGTGAACTGGAGCATATTGTGGATTAATTATTCATGGCCAGGTTGACCCTTTGGCTGAACTTTATGCAGCTAAGCTTTCTTTGAAGTTTACTTATTTAATTTAATTTGTTTTAAATTTTCATCTAGCTAAGCTCCCACAACAGTGATGTTGGCTTAACGGAAGCATATTAACTGGAATACTGCCATCTAGGCTACAGCTTGAATGCTTGATGGTAGTTGCCTATGTGCTTGCATAAAAGAAAGTTCCAGAAAAGCATTGTACTGTGGTTAGGAGCTGGGTTGGGGATTTAGTCTGTGGGGTTGTGTGAGTGGGGTATGCTTTTGTGCTTGCACAAATGAAAGTTCCAAAAGAGCATTGTACTACGGTTAGGTATTAATCTCAAACTTGGCAATTACATACAAGTTTCTAACAAACTACGAAATAACAATATGTTTGGTAATTCAATTGTTTGAGCATTTTCATGAGAACATTTTTATTCTCTGAATTTTCTACCGACCTTCAATTACAGTCAATGGATCTACACCAATGGACTCGGACCCATTGAACTGGTGATCAGCAGTGAACTCTCCAATGCTTCTCCAAATTAAGGATTTCTTGGGGACTGGTAGCACCATGTTATCACTTGATAGCATCATGAAAACAGATGACATGGATGGTCTATTGTCGGGGCATTTTTGCACACATAAAAGACCGACGTGCAAGCATCTTGATAACTCTGTTGTAAGACCTGTGCTTTCTACTACTTCATCAATTAGCTTTAAAATACTCTGCTCCTCCCACAACTTCCAAGCCTAGAGCATGATTTATATGAGTATGCGTCAACTATCACATTTTTTCACATCAGTTTTGCTGTGTTAATATATTAAACAGATGAGATTATGACTTACATATTTTACAAGGTTTTGATTTCCATTGTTCCTTTTGCCACTTATGATCTCAAGGAGTATGACTCCAAAGCTATAAACATCAGATTTGACAGAAAATTTACCCTCTGTGATATACTCTGGAGACATGTATCCGCTTCATACATAAGAAAAACGAAAAAGAAGAAATTAATTAATTAGCATCACATGCAAAGATAGTCCAGTTGCTGTAAAAATTGAATCTACATACCGTGTGCCAACCACAATTTCTGTCCTTATTACCAACTGGTCTCTTTCAAACAATCTTGCAGTGCCAAAATCTGAAATCTTCGGATTCATCTCTTCATCTAACAATATATTTGCTGCTTTCAGGTCCCTATGGATTATATTGAACCTAGAGTCATGATGAAGGTAGAGAAGCCCTCTTGCTATCCCTTTTATAATATCCAATCTGGTTCTCCAACCAAGAGTGGCACGCTTCTCTGAATCTGTTTCAAGTTTCCATCAAATATGTAAAACTTTCACAGGGGTAAGATTTACATGTTACATTTCATATGAATAATTGCATTTGGTGCTATAGACTGAGAGATGATCAAATATTTAAACAATCAACCAATAATGTCACAATTCGCAATGATTACATGCATACCAAATATGAAGAGATCTAAACTTTTGTTGGTCAAAAACTCATAGATTAACATTCGCTCGTTGTTGTGAATGCAACATCCAAGGATTCCAACAAGATTCCTATGTTGTAGCTTGGCAACTACTGTTACTTCATTCATGAACTCATTCGATCCTTGGAATGAATTCCCGGTGAGCCTTTTCACTGCAATTTCTTGACCATAAGGAAGTTTTCCCTGATATTATTTAGCATGTTGTCAGTATACATTGTTTGTTATTTCTTATGGAAGAAGAGCATCAGCAAGATTAAATTAGAATAATTACCTTATATACAGTGCCAAATCCTCCTTGTCCTATCTCATTTGTTTTTGAGAAATTGTTTGTTGCTTGCAAAATAGTTTCTATGTCAAAAACAGGGAGATCTGCATCCTTGAACGAGTCATTTGCTAGGGACCTCTCTGTTGTTTCTGGAGCAACACATGATTTGTTTGTGAATTATGAAGATTAGATATAGTAGTAAATTTGAGTTACAGTATCAAATTCACCTTGTTTTGAATCTCTCTTCTTCCTCCAGAGTAAATAGCCAACAAAGCATATCAGAATTACTGTTAAAGCAGTCGAGATCAATACGACTGTTATCACCAACATCTTTTTGTTACTACTACCTACATTTAATGGCATTCATCAGGAAGTTTTCAAACTCTCTGCACTGGTTCTTATGAAATTCACTATATAAAAAATCTAAGCCCAACTTCTTTTTCTTTATAGAAATTTATAAAATTATGAAAAAGAATAAAAAACTTGGCAAAGCAGTTCCCTTCACAGAAGTTCATTAATTTTTTTTTTAAGTAATTAACCTCTATGGGTTACTGAAATATAAAAGCTACTAGCATCCAACTTGCTTACACCTGGGGCCATTTAAGCAACCTTAAGAACACAAGCTAACTACAAAATCTTGACTCCATACCACTATTTTTGGTACCAGAAATGTTCTGTTGTTGGTGAGTACACTCAGGACAGAAATGTTCTTTTTATTTCTTGTTATTAAACTGCTGTTATTATTACCAATCAACAACTCTTATAGAAATTCACACTCCAAATTGGTGAGTGCACTCAGGTCAGAAATGTTTTGTTATTTCTTGCTGTAAGTGCTGTTGTTATTAGCAATCAACAACTGTAGATTAAATCAGAAACAATATCAGTGAAAGCAAAAAATCATACCTAGCTCTGACTTTGAAATTTTCACATAAAGTTCTTGCCCATCTTTGACGTACTTTATGTCAATCAGTTCAGTGTTCCACATAACACACCCGTTCCATTCTTTAATGTTGAAAGGTGCATAAGCTAAGCAAGAACAATTCATCAAGCACCTTCTCTTGCAGTCTTCCACACTAATATTTGCATCAACAGCTGCTTTATGAGAATAGGGCAGTTTCACTTCTTTGATTACATAAAACCCATCACTGTCAGCACTACATCCTAATGGTGTCCTGCGTTGACAACCTCCTGAAGTGTTTCTCATGTACCATTCGGTAGATGCTGCAGGCTCAAACCCTCTGAGGCAACTACATGTAGTCATATCTTCGGGCTGGCATACACTGAAAGGCCCACACGTTGCATAGTAGTCACACACATCTTTTGGTGCTGACAAAAACACATTCCATGTCTGATGTGGTTGGTTCCAGACGAGCCTTTGCTTCACTCCAGACTCATTCAGCACTAGTCGGGAGAAGGGTGCATTTGGTTTGGCCTCGAAACTATATGATACCTCAGATTGATCCCGCACAAACAAGAAAGTAAACATATCAGTGTAAGTTACCATGCTGGGCTGCCCGCTGAAATATAGCCCGTTCCACATCCCAGATCTATACCTGAGCTGGTCACGGTCCCAGATGATAATTTCTGGAGCACCTTCAGTGTCCATCTTGTACGAATAGTTACCCGTTGACGGGTCATCACCACTTTTCCATGATGAAAGATACGTCTCAAATCCAGTTATCAAGTTCTTGCCCAGTTTCATACCCGGAAGCAATGTGTTTATTGGATAATCAAAGCTTTGCCAAATGATAGTATCACTTGATAGATCTTTTAGTATTAGGTTGCCTGAATCTTGCAGCTGCAATATTGTTGTATTGTAACCATTTTTTATCGCAGTGGGTTGCCATATGATCTTTTCTGATGCATCATATAGCGCAAAGGAGCCATTATTATCTACAGTTAGTGCGCCAGACGTGTTGTTCAAAGGAATATCTCGATTGGCAACCCAAACAACAACATCAGGTGCAACTCTGAACCATATGCCAACAAAGCGGTTTGTAGAAAGGCCGCGGCTGAAGAAGCCTAGCTCGAATGTGCCTTTTGAAGATGTTAGTTTTTTACCATCAACTATGTTTTGACCATGTTGTAGGGTGTCTGTGGAGAATGCAATTGGTGAAAATGCAAGGATAAACAGAGGAATTGTGAATATTTTGGGAAGAACATCTTTTTTCATCTTTCAAATTGGGAACAATGGATTTTGATGATGAGATATAGAACAATGTATAATGTACCACGTATATAGAATAGATTAACTAAAAAGTTTCTTTGTCATCATTTGTTGTTCTATATGGAATAAAGATGTTTGTATGATGTTGATGTGCAAATACATTTTGTTTTACTCACTCAAACGGAACAGTAACCAAAGACTTGCGCGTAAGACTTGATGGATGACCGGTTATAATAATTGGGGGTTCTACTTATGGCTATGGGCCTATGGCCAGTGTTTTAAATACAGTAGCACTATCGAAATGGTGATGCTAACATAGTTTGACCGGATGAAATAGTATTTGTAAAAAAAAGATGAAAATAACTTCAGAAAATATATAATAAAATTAAAAATAAACTTTCCAATAAAAACTATTTCAATTTCAAATAGTGCATTGTGAATTAATTGTGATTAATTCGAGATATGTCACTACAAAACTGTACAAATTTATTTTATACCACTTTGCCCCCCCCCCCCTGAAATATAGCAAATTTGACATTTGCCACACCAACATATGTTAGTTTTTTATGATGTCGCCAAAATACCCCTTTTGTTAGGTTTATCGTAATTGAAAAAAAATTAAAAATAAGTAAAACAATAAAAGTCTAGAGAATGACATGTATATATATAATATGGCGGCTACTCACCTTCGCATCTAGAGGATCTCACCAGCGCTGTTGGTCGCCAAGGTCGGATCCATCACCATCAGCGACACCCTCAATCTCTAACTTAACCCTATCCACGGTAAAGTGGGATTATCCTTTTTCTATTTGAGTTCTACTAATATTTTTTTTTTATTATTGTTCTGTAGTTGTTTCTTTCGCGATGAACTATCTCAAATTAATATTAACTTTTCACAATGACATATTGAAAACCAATTTTTATTTATTTTTTTCCAATGATATAAAATCAAGTTCTTATTGTTTTATAGTGACATAAAGCCAATTAGTCGTTTAGCAATTATATATTTTGAATTTCAAACTTGCTTCCATAGTGCTACAAATAAAAACTAAAAGTTGAGCATTAATTTAATTTTTTTTAAATAATACAGCATTAATAAACGTCTCTCAAAGTTATTATTATTTTTGACTGAAAAGTTAATTTAGAAACATCGATTTATTATAAGAGACTAAGAAGACTAGAAGGGTCTATTCGAATAATTTACAGTGTAATGCCACTTGTCCCCTCAAAATTATCCCAATTTTTTAAGATTATCTCAACACGTCCAATAGAGACCTCTTTCTTTTTTTTAATACAATCAAAGGGCCTTGGAAAGACTTTATCTGAATTAGTTGAGGTCAAGTCAAAACGGTGTTTGCTCAAACAATTTATAGTGACATAAAACCTATTAGTCGATATAAAATCTAAGTATTTATTGTTTTATAGTGGCATAAAACTAATTAGTCGTTTAGCAATGATAATACACAACGTCTCTCTATGTTATTATTATTTTTTGACTAAAAACTTGTACGCAGTTAATTTATAATAAACATCGATTTGTTATAAGAGAATAACTAGACTAGAAGGGTCTATTCGAATAATTTACAGAGTAAAGCCGCTTGTCCCCTGAAAATTATCCCAATTTTTTCAGATTATCTCAACACGTCCAATAGAGACCTCTTTCTTTTTCTAATACAATCAAAGGGCCTTGGAAAGACTTTATCTTAATTAGTTGAGGTCAAGTCAAAACGGTGTTTGCTCAAACAATTTGCTCCTTAATTATTTAAGGAAAATATGATGTAACTTTACAGTGTTGCTTATTAGACTATGATTATTTAAGTTTGCGTCGTGTCGTTTAGATTAAACCAAGCATGACGTCTTGAGCTAATACTCAACAATGCTTGCGTAATTACTAATGTTATTAGGCCACTGAAATTAAATTAGTTTGAACTTCCTCATAATACAATTTTTAAATTGAATTAACACATTTCGGAAGCGATTAACATGATTTAAATAATACAGCATAAATTGAAATTTATTGCGTGATATAATTATATTTCATCAGCTAATTAGAACTTAAAACAGTTGCGTGGACTAATTGATCATGAATAAAATATCAGCTAATCTACAATACAGTTACTATAAATTTCTATCTTGCATTTTGGGATATGGCACTACGGAATTAAGAAAGAAAACAGTTGACGTTAAATTTTTAATGGGATAGTACTTTTTTGCAAAGTCAATAAGGCTCTGTTTGGATACCGTGTGGGAAGAAGGGAAGAAGAGAAAAAATTTATTATAAATAATTCAAACTCTTCACAAAGTTACACACTTCCCAATACTTCTTTCCACTTCTTTTCTTCTTTCCTTCTTCCCACACCTCATTCAAACGGAGCCTAAATGTTTTTATTTAGAAAGGCTGAAGTCAATAATTGGTTGCTGGAAGAAATAAGCATATCCCTAGCTTCAACGCTGTTGTACGTTGCCGATTAATTACTCGTGTTGAATATCGATGAATTCTTAGTCGAAGTGTTTGACAAACGAAGTTGAATTATGAAGAGTTTATTGAGAGGGTTGAATTATGCTTTATGCAGAGTTGTCAACTGAATGAGAGCTCTTGAACAGCAAAAAATAGGTATAGATGTCGGTCCATCTTATGCTCAGTGGTCAAGAAGAATTTATGCTCTTGTGGGTCTTACAAAGAATAAAATTTTGAGGGGTTTTAATGATTATTGAGATTTCACTCGTCAAAAATTATCTATCACTTTTGTAACGATTATATTGTAAATATTAAAAAAAATTATATTTATATGTGCACGGTGTAATATTTCAATTATATGAGAACCAATTCTTGGTTTAGTGACACAAAAAGCAATGCATCTTAAGTGAAAGGTCGCATGTTCGAAATCTGGCTGGAGATCTTTCATAAACATTTAATTTAAAAATAAGTTGGAAGACTTGATGAAATTTATCTTTAAAAAAAAATATTTCAATTATATATAAAATCTGAATTTGTATTTATTACAAGACACGTAAGTATGTAGCATATGTATTAAATTAAGGAGCAGAATTCTTCCGTTCTGAGAATTTGGTTTCCTTGAAAATGTCTTATTGCTGTGTGTTTAGAGTTGCAATCTTTTACTTGATAATCTCTATTATTTTTTTCTTAAGAAAAAACTTGAGATGTTCGGAATTGATATGAGAACATTGGAACAACATGTGCGATAATCTATGTTTTTTTTTTTTATTACATTACCAACTAACTAGATGAGTTTCAATGACGAGGAGAGTCCCAATATACTCGTTTTTAAGATGTCTCAAATACTACAACTTTATTTTTTTAATTTATATTCAAATTTAAAATCGAAATATCAAATCTAAATTATTATTTTTTAAAAAAAATTTACGAGAGATGTTTCTATAATTTTGTTTAAGAATTTTTGGAGTTCATTTAATACTAAATTAAGGGATTGAAAATAAATAGTTTTAATTAACTATGGACATCAAAAATAGTAATACGTTAAATTTCGATATCTTTGCAATAAATTTCAAATCATTAATTTATATCAGATACAAATATCAAAACAAATTTATGATTTGGAAAAAAAAAATCTATAAAATTTAATCGTGTTCTGATTTAGATGCAATACGTATGTAATTTGAAAATATTTCATTACTGTATGTTATATGCAATAAATAGAAAAAATCTAGTATAATTTGGTTATTTTGCTTATAATTACTTATGAGATAATTAAACAAATTTGTGTAACATAAGTATGTTATAATTAAACAAATTTGTGTAACTTAAGTATGTTATATGCAATAAATAGAAAAATCTAGTATAATTTGGTTATTTTGCTTATAATTTGACAATGCATTAGGGAGAAAATAATATAAATATTAAACATGAACAAACTCAATTTCGCTTCTTGTGTGAACTTTTTATTTAGCGTATGTATTTTTTTTTTTCAAAAATTTGATATTACATTTCTGAAATAAACATTTCTTCTTTCTGAAAAATATTATTTCCAAAAACTTTTGGAATGAAACGTAATAAAAAATAGAATCGAAGCCTAATAATTAAGAAAAGGTTTGATCCAAAAAATTTTAGACCAAACGCAAATAAAAGTGGCACAGTGGCTCAATAAAAAAAAACAAGAATGATAATTGTCATCTGCAGTTTTGTCATCCCTGCAATCGCTAAATACAAAGTGAACATATACAGCAAACAAGGTGAACATATAGACGATCTAAGTGAACACTTACAAACAAATAAGTGTTATCATCACTTGTTCAGAAATTTACATGCATATTCAACTTATTTTCATTGAACTTATTTGTTTATATGTGTTCACTTAGATCGTCTATATATTCACTTTATTTACTATATATTTTCACTTTATATTTAACATGGCAGGATGAAAAAATTGCAGATGACAGCAATTTCCAAAAACCAATCCGAGTTCACTTTATATTTAACATGGCAGGATGAAAAAATTGCAGATGACAGCAATTTCCAAAAACCAATCCGAGAGAAGGGGAAAAAATGATGTGATTTCCCATATCGTGTGGGACTAAGTTTATTATGTGATCTGAGGTGGGGTCAGGGGAGCACCTGTTTGGAAATTTTTTTTCCCATTTTAATCAGGGTATTGAAGCGGGCTAAATAATTAACATTGCAATTAAGATTTGAGACCAACAGGCCTCGTTGGCTATTCAGTGGGTTAAACAATATCAGCGATCGACACAGAAATGGAACTTTTGAGCTATAATCTAACGTACTCAATCTGTAAATGGACAGTCGCAGAAAATCATTTCAAATTACTATTTCCTAACCTTTTTCTTGAATCTACTATTCCAAGCATTTGAGCAATATTTTTAAGAGATAATTAGTTTTATGCCACTATGAATTTTGTCAGTTAGGAAAATGTCATTTTTAAATTACTAATTAAATTTCCGTCATCATAAAATTGCTAAAATTAGTTTTATGCCACTACTTCTCTAAAAACATACCAAATTCTAAAAATGTCATTCCCAAAATAGACAGTCTTTATTTTAATAACTAAATTGCCCCTCATTAAAAAAACCCTAAATTAAAAAAAAAACAGACGGCGGCGCACAAGATGTTGAAATTTAATTAGTATTGGAATGCCTAAAAATGTTGAAATTTATTGTCTTTTTCTCCTCCACAATATCATTTAATTTTATGTATTCAACCAAAACGAAATATTATATTTCTGTAATCATTTGTAGAAGAGCTTTATAGTTTAATCTTATGTGGCAAAGAATAATTTTGTAATTTTTGCAGTGGCATAAAACTAATCGTTATTGATTTATAATGGCATAAAACCAATTGTATTTTTTGTGATGGCATATCACAAATTTTTTTAGTTTTATAGTGTCATATTTAAAAGAATAAAATTGTCATATCAATTTTCGATGGCATAAAACTATTTTTTAGTATTTTACAGTGGCATAAAAATAATTTGTCATTTAGTGATGACATATCTCTAATTTCAAATATTTGTAGTGGCACAAGTCTAAATCACCCTATTTTTAATACCTACCGGCCATCATACCTGCGATGGTGGCGGTAAGCGGTTTTTTCAGTATATACCGGTTAGTACATGTTCATATAATACAAATTAATTACCATTGTAATTAAGACCAACAGGCCTCGTTGGCTATCGCCTATCCTGTGTGGTTTGGAGTGAAAGAACAAGGCCGGATTTCAAAGGATCAAAATCAACGGGTTTGATACAAGGGTCGGATCGGATCGAGTCGAGAAAAATGATTAAGATGGGCTAGATTAGATGGTTTTGTTTTTCGAAGGGCCGGATTTCAAAGGATTGAACTCAACGGATTTGGTAGAAGGATCGAATCAGATCAGATTGAGAAAAAAAAAGTTAAGATAGGCTGGATTAGACGAGTTTGTTTGTTTTGAAAAAGGATACATGGCCCTTCTAGATTCTTGATCTTTCTAGTCCTTCTAAAATAATATTAACATTTATTTTTTAATATTTTTTAATCTTTACCGTCTCATCATTATTAAATGGTCACTACGATTGAAGGGTTAGATCAGATCCAAACTTTCAACATTCGTTTTTGAAAAAAATTAGATCTGTCCCTTTCAAATTCTACCCTACTAGGTCTTTGTCTGTCTTAAGCCCTTCGAAAGATCAGTCCGATCCGAATTTTAGGAAGGTCTTCCAAGGACGGGCCAAGGATAAAAAATTTTTAGGTTATCACTAGTGGTCAGCTTTGGCGAGTTGAAACCGGCCGGTTCATACTGAAAATATCAGGTTTGTTACTAGTTTTGTTCGGTTGACGACAGTCCAATATTTGGATCTTTTCCTATTGTATCTAGACGCGGTATCGATTTTATCGGAAAAATCTAATACCTCGTTGGGTATTGGAAATATTGCATTTGAGTAAGAGCGTCCTTATTAGGGGTGCAAAAAAGTTCGTTCAACTCACTCGATTTGAGGTATTTTTATCGAGTTAACATGATGTTGAGTCAGACATAAGTTCTAATTTTGACAACTATTTACATCGGGTTAGATTAAGCATTTTATACTAGTATAACTTGTATATGCTCCATCTCACTTGTTTATCACTACTAGAAAAATATATCCTCATATATGGGCAAATAAAAGAAGAAAACAATACTAGATAATAAAAATATGTTGCTCAATCAATGATATATATAATTATGGTATTTGATTAATATTTTTATTAGACGAAAAATCAAAATATATTATTATTTTATCTAGCGATTAATATTCAACCACGTATCAAATAAAAAACATGTGTTAGCGCGCTAGAATGCGCTCTAAAGAAAAGTAAATCTGTTTTTTCTAAAATAACAACGGAGTCATCCAGTACTAGTCTACTAGACAGACTCCAGGTTCATCTTGTAGGCAGCTACGTTTCATATTTTGTCAGAATTCAGATGCGACGTCTAAAGTATTTATATTTATTTTTTAATTATTAAAATCCGTGGGTCTCGTGGTCCGCTATTTTATGTGTCAGCGACACGGCAATCTCAGCCGTCCATTAATTTACGGTAAAATCCGGTCGTTTCTTTTTTCTACTCTTTTAGACTTATCAGCGCATCTTCCCTACCATCTCTCTTTGCCTATCTTTCGGCGGACCTCGCTCACCCCATGCCCTCTTTCACACACCTATACTGTCGCCTCTCCACCTCCTCCTCCTCCGCCAATCCCGCTCGACCTTCTCTTGACGCTGCACAACGTTTGCCCCATCCCCAATGTCTTCTCCATACCTTCGACTTCGATGCCTCAATGTCAACAACGCGCTGGCTAGCTGCTCATCCCCCTCCAGTTTCGTCCCTCTTCGATAAGACCCCTAGATTTCCTTCACCGATTACTTAATCCTTTACTGAAAGTGAGGGCACAAGAGAATGGGCAATAAGAAGGCACGCTAAGGAAAAGGTCAGAGCCAACGTGGCTGGAATAGGATAATAATTGAAAAACCATTTGGATTAACCAACCTCTTCACAAAGAATTACGCATTTGCTCCAAACAAAATTTGAAGAAAGCCAAATTTACAGGTACATCTCTTCTTTAATCTTTTTTTTTTTTTTTTTTAAATTTGCTTTCTTTTCGCCTATGATATTTTTTACAATTAATTCAGAATTGGCCCTCTTTTGGGGAAATATCTGATTGAGAACCTTACTGTTATGAGATTTTGGAACTTGGTCTTTGAGCCCCTTTGGAGCCGAACATACATATGGAATGTTCAATTAAGATTCAATATATTAATTATTTAATTTTTATGTTATAATTCAGTAAAGAAAGTAAATAGATTCTGAACTTTTGAAGGATAAATTTGATATATATTGTTTAGAAGTGAGTACTTTAGGGAAGTATCCTTTGCATCAGTCACAACTCACAAGTAAGTTAATAGAGAGCATACTTTGTAGTAAAAATTGTCGTATGAGTCAATTAAAATCCAACCTCTGTTCTTAATGCACTTATTAGGGAAGAAGCGCTGCAATGTTTCATGGAAATGTAATTAAATTCAATGTTATATTAGGTAACTGAAAATAAGAACCAAATGCCATGATAGTCAACAAATGCCACTGCTATCGACTAATCAACATAAGAAAGTGAACCAGTTTCCAATTTTATCCCTGATCATCTTTAACACTTTCTATTCAATATTTATAACATACCCTGTATAACTGGTTATGCCACTAGACATATAATTTGCTAACGGTCTATAATGTGACTTTGTTCCCAATTTTATCCCTTTCTTCGTAGGACATGAGTTGCCAAACATATTTTCTTTCTTAATATACATTGTTATAGTTTACTTAATGCAGTTTAGATATAGTATTTAATGCCACTAGATATTGATAGCTTTTCTCATCTCAAATTATTGTTGCTTTTTTTTTTTTTCTCAAATCAAAAGCAGTATGTACCAGTATTCAATGTGACAAAAAAAAACTGTTTTTTTAGCAAATATGTGAAACTTAGTGTCTTTATGGTTTGCAATTAATATATCTTACTGGCTTCCCCATTATTAAAATTGAATATAATATATTATAATAGTTAATTTAAACATTAAAGGATGACCATTTTAAGATTAGATTACTTCATTCTTTGGTCCACTTGCTTAACATTTGACAACACATTATTTTCATTTTGTACCTATGATGATTCTGCATCAATAAATTTTCCATTTAAATAGATTCTAATTGTTTTTCTAACCATCGATTTCTAAGTTTATCTGTATGTGAATGACTTATGTGTTTCACTCATTTATCTTCCTTTAATTTCATACATTGATTATCAAAATGTAGATGTTTAGTATCAATAATTTCCACAGACTGTTAAGGGTTAATATGTGAATATAGCCCTGGAGTAAGTGGGAAATATATTATGTAAATTTATTAAAATTAGTTTGTGTAATATCGAACATTGTTGATTTGGCAAAAGAGTTACCTGGAATGTGAGCTGTGCTTCTTTTTCTTTAAACAAATAATTTTAATTATTCATGTAAATATCATATTCTTATATAATAGAAAGTGCAAGTCTCATCTTACTATTTTGTATCGGTACACAATATGATAGCCAGCAAATGCCACTACCAACTAAGCGTATAGGACAGTATACTTATAGTTGCTTGCTTGGGAACTATATATTAATAATAATAATAAACAATAAAGGAAAAACCTAATCCCCCGCCTCTGTATCTGGCGCCAAGCTATCGGGAGGGTTTTGGGCTTTTGGGGCAGCGTTGGAAATAGGAATTACAAACCCACCTCCGCAGCTACCTACTAGCCAGAAGCCCAGAAGCAAGTAAGAAACCAAATTAGAATGCTTAAATTTTTGTTAGCTCTCTGAAATACCGCCGCAGCGCCATGATTCCTTAGAATTTGTGGAGTTTGGATGCTTTTGATTCTAATCCGACAGCTCAGAACGAATCAAATGGTCCCAAAAATCAATGTAAGAACGTTGAACTCTATAATTTAAGTAAATTTACCTCAATTCGAAGTCCTTGGTTCAAGCATTGTATATGATTGTACACTTGTCTCATCTTTTATGGGTCTTTTTACTAGAACTATGTAGATGGTTGACGTCTTTGTGCATTGGTAATACCGTATTTGTTGTAAGGTTGTGATGTCTCATGTTGAGCTCCCTAAGTTTGACGGTACTGATTTTTTTTCTTATTTTCAATTGCTCAGGTCAATAGAAATGTGATCTTGAAAGTCTTTTGATGAGGAGCTGATGGGAATGGTTGAATAAGAGAGCTTTGTTAAGACGGTGAGTTGGTGCATAATGTGGACTGTTTCATCTACTTAATTAGGTTCAAAATATTGTCTTGTTTCAAATACGTTTTGAATTACTGTACTGAAATTTGCTTCTTGAATATGGAACTGTACAACCTATGAATTTCACTAATTAAGGCATATTGACTAGGGCACTTCCACCTCGGTTACAGCCTGATGGAAACGGCATATGTAAAATCAAATCCTAGTACGAGCTTGTGGGGTTGTGTGCCTTTGGGAATGCACCAAGAAAAAAAGAAACAATTGTAACTATGTGGGTGAGTATTTAATTCAATCAATCTTAACAAACACATTTATGTAAAATTTCAAAAACTCTTAAATTATACTATATTTGGAATTGAATTGTATAAGCATTATGATGACAACTTTTCTATTCTCTGGATGCTCTAGCGGCCTTCAGTGCCTGTTATAGTCAATTGATCTACACTAATTATGTCAGAATCATAGAAGTGATGATCAGCAATAAAACCACCAATGCTTCTCGAAGCTGAGGATTTTCTTGGGGTTGGCAACACCAGGTTATCACTAGATAGCATCATGAAAACAGAAGACATAGATGGCCTATCATCAGGGCATTCTTGCACACATAAAAGACCCACATGAATGAATCTTGACAGCTCTGATGCAACAACTGTGCTTTCTACTGCTTCATCAAGTAGCTTCAAAATGCTCTGTTCCTCCCACAATTTCCAAGCCTAGAGCATGAATTATGAGTGAGGTATCAGTCAACGATTATCTTTGGTCAAATTATTTTATCTATGCAAATTTTAAAAACATGAGACTAATACTTACATCTGTAACAAGGTTCTGGTTTCCCTGGTTTCTTTGGCCACTCATTATCTCAAGGAGTAGAACCCCAAAGCTGTAGACATCAGATTTAACAGAAAATTTACCCTCCTGGACATATTCAGGAGACATGTACCCACTTCATGCATAAGAAAAACAAATAGAGGAAATCAATAAGCAAGGGGAGTCAACTTACTCTACATATACTGTATAGAATTAAATCTACATACCGAGTTCCAATCACAGTTTCTGTGCATAATACCGCGTGTTCTCTTTCAAACAATCTTGCAGTACCAAAATCTGAAATCTTCGGATTCATATCTTCATCTAACAACACATTTGCTGCTTTCAAGTCCCTATGGATTATGTTGAACCTAGAGTCATGATGAAGGTAGAGAAGCCCTCTTGCTATCCCTGTTACAATGTCCAGTCTGGTTCTCCAACTTAAAGTGGTACGCTTTTCTGCATCTGTTGCAGATTTCCATCACTTATGAAAGCTTTGGCAGGATATAAGATTTTTATGTTACAATGGAATTGAACTGTTGCATTTCGTGCTATAGATTCAAATGTGGATCAAATAGTTGAAACAATAAATCAATGTTGTCATGAGTTAGGCGCATACCAAATATGAAGAAATTTAAACTTTTGTTGGTCAAAAACTCATAGATCAACATGCGCTCATTGTCGTGAATGCAACATCCAAGGAGTCTCACAAGATTCCTATGCTGTAGTTTTGCAATCAGTGTAACTTCATTCACAAACTCTTTCAAACCTTGGGATGAATTCCCGGATAGCCTTTTTACTGCAATTTCTTGGCCATAAGGCAGTTTTCCCTAATATGTAGTAATGTAACACTTTCATTAAATAAGTTGGAACTTCAATATTCATGTCCTAAATAAACTAGATATCTCTATGATAATTGATTTAGGATGCTCATCCCTTCTATACCAACGCATTCAGTTTTCTTTTAATATAATTAATAGATTGATTATATATTTAAGTAATATTACAGAAAAAAATGAAGTATGGATTACTAATATATTTTTGGAAGAAGACCATCTTCTGGAATAAAATAAAAAGAATACCTTATAGACAATGCCAAATCCACCTTGTCCTACTACATTTGTTATTGAGAAATTGTCTGTTGCTTGTGCAATAGTGTCCATGTCAAAAACAGGGAGATCTGCATCCTTGATTGAGTCATTTTCTTCTAGGGTCTTCTCTTTTGTGGCTGAAGCAAAATGTGATTTTCTATATGAATTGTGAAGGACTGATATCACAGTAATTAAATTTGAGCTTGCAATCAGTTTACCTTGTTTTGAATTTTTCTTCTTCCTCCAGAGTAAACGACCAACAAAGCATATTAGAAGCACAAATACAGCACTTGAGATCGTTCCAGCTATTATTGCCAGTCGTTTTTTGTTAGGTGTACCTACATTTAGAGGTACTTGTTGTTGAGTTATTTATAGTATTATGCTTATCTATCATATCATGTTGATTATGGTAATTTTGGTATTTGTAGAAGTATAGGGGCTATATTGTAAAAGACAACTATTCATTAATATAAAAGGGAGCCTCTGGCAACAGAGGTCATCATCCCTAATTTTCTATCTAAATTTCTCTCTTATTTCTTCTTGGTATCAGAGCCGGCGGCGGCGTTTCATTTTTTCTCGTTGCACCATTTTTCTTTCTCTGCTTTTCCCTTCCGCCTTTGTGAACCGCGTGTAGACCGAAGGCTTCTGCTGTTCCCTGTACACCGCGATCCTACACCATCGCTTCTGCCCGCGTGTGTGAGCCGCGTGTGCACCGGATCTGTGCGCACGGGTGAGCAGCGTGTGGAGCAGCGCTGAGGCTCCTGTGCACCGCATGTGGACCGTGGCCTTCTCTCCTATACACCGCGTGTGGACCGTCGCCTCTTCTCCTGTGCGCCACGCAAAGACCGACCCAGAAAATGTTCATGGCTGCTTCAGGTGTTATTTCTCTTTCTCTTCAGATCTGTTTTGATAAATGCTAAAACCGTGATCGTGTGTCTGCGCGGTTTGAATTAGAGAAAATAAGGTGTGGCTGGTATTGGAAGATCAAGCACGGTTTTAGAAGATGGAAAAACTTCTTGCAAAGTTGGATGCAGATGATGTGAAAACTTTGCTCGAGCTCGTGAAGGTGTCGCACAGAGCCGAGACACATCAACCGTCAGTAAAGCTAGATCTTCCACCAGTGGAGTTGAAACTTGATGGACCAGCCACGTATCTTAGTTGGTCACGTAGGATTCAGGGTGCTCTGGCAGGAAGGAATCTAGAGGGCTTCCTGACAGGAGAAAGAACAGCACCAGAAAAGAACACTGATGCTTGGAATGCATGGAAGAACACACACATGTTGCTGTATACATGGCTTCTCAATTCGATGGTTCCTTCGATTGCTGTGACGGTGGATGGCATTCAGAATGTGAAGGATATGTGGGCGAAGTTGAAGAAGATCTATGCAGGAACTGAGAACAACATGCGGGTATTCCAGATCGAACGAGAGATATAAGCAGTAATGCAGGGAGATAGGTCAATCCAAGAGTATGCCACAGATCTAGAGCGATTGTGGGCGGATTATGACTATTTCTCGCCAGTGGCATGCTGCAAAGACCCCGAATGTAGGAGGGGGGAGAGAGATGCTCAGAGAAGAACTATGCATTTTTTGAGGAGGTTGAATCCAGTTTTTGAGCACAGGACTGCAGTTTTATTAGCTCAGACAAGAATTCCATCACTTGATGAGGCTATTGCAGCCATGATGCAGGAAGAGAGTCGCATTAAGCTGCTCTCAGAAGGTAATGGTATCGGTATGCGCTCAGCATTGACAGTCTCAAACTCCACTATGACAGGAGTTCAGGGGGAGACTCGTAAGTGCTATAATTGTGGTGAGGTGGGCCATCTGAGGCCTGCTTGTCCTAAGCCACTCAAGGAGAGAGATTTTGGTGGACACGGACAGTCTGGTGGTCGTGGCCGAGGCCGTGGTGGCCGAAGAGGTGGAAGAGGAGGCTACCGGGCAAATCTGATGGTAGCAGAAGAAGGAGAAGACACTGGGGTGGTCTTCACTGAGGAGGACCAAGCGCTCTTGGAGGTACTTAGTCGGAAGCAGAAAGCAGCAAGTAATGGGGACAAGAAGAGTGTGACCGAGGATGCATCCACTTCGTTCTTGCCTAGGGGTAACATTGCTACTTATGCTCATTCGACCCAAGGTACTAGTAACACACATGCTCTTGCCTCTATATCCACCTCCGGATCACCAGAATGGATAGTGGATTCTGGTGCATCTCGACATGTGACATGTAATGCTAGTGAGTTTTCCTCTTATACTCACTTAGCAGTGCCTGAGAGCATCCAAACTGCTGATGGTACCACACAACCAGTGGTCGGTAAGGGTACTGTCAATTGTACTGGTTCTGTGACTTTGTCTAATGTTTTGCATGCTCCTTCATTTCCAGTAAACCTTTTATCCATTAGTGCTATCATACTCCAACTAAAATGTGTTGTTTCTTTTGATATTCCAAAGGTGATATTTCAAGAGAAGGGGACAGGTCGGAGACTTGGGACTGGCACTTGGCGTAGTGGTTTATGGTACTTGGATCGTGAAGGGCTAGATTCAGCATTAATATCCATGGTAGAGGGGACAGAAAAAATGGGATCTGAGATGAGTGTGGAGGATGTGTTGATGCTTCATCACCAACGCATGGGGCATTCCTCTTTTAATGTTTTGAGTCGTTTGTATCCAGTTTTATTTGAAAAGGCTAATAAACTAAAACTTGTTTGTGATGCATGTGAGTTTGGCAAGCTTACTAGAAGCTCTTATGTTAGTCCTGGTCATAGGAGTTCTTGTGCGTTTGACCTGATACATTCTGATGTTTGGGGACCTTGTCCCACAAGTTCTATGAATGGTTATAGATATTTTGTGACTTTCATTGATTGTTTTTCTCGTGTTACTTGGTTGTATTTGATGAAAAATAAAAATGAAGTGTTGGCTTGTTTCAAAGATTTTCATAGATCTGTTCAGACTCAATATGGGGCCGTAGTGAAAATATTGAGGTCTGATAATGGGACAGAGTATACCAACAGAGCATTCGCGGAATACTTGTCAGCTCAGGGGATACAACATCAAACAACATGTCCATACACACCAGCTCAAAATGGAGTAGCAGAAAGAAAGAACAGACATCTTCTAGAGGTGGCTAGAAGTATGATGATCTCCATGAATGTCCCAAAACATTTGTGGGGACAGGCAGTTTTGACAGCTGCAGCATTGATTAACAGGATGCCCTCAAGGGTGTTGGAATGGAAGTCTCCATGTGAGGTGTTAAAAGGAGATAATGCTGGGATTCTTCCATTGAAGGTGTTTGGATGTGTGTGTTTTGTGAAGGACAACAGACCTTCTGTAGGTAAACTTGATTCTAGAGCTGTGAAATGTATATTTGTGGGATATTCTGCTACACAAAAGGGTTATGTTTGCTGGAGCCCAGTGGAAAAGAGGTTGTTTGTGAGTATGGATGTGCATTTTCGAGAATTCGAACCATATTATACATTGGAGGCGACATCACCATTTGGTAACTCGTCTGATTCTGAAAGTATGAGACGAGAGGGGGAGAATGGTGATAAGATGGAAAAAGGGAAACCAATTCCTTTGTTGATTCCTACGTTGGTTGAAGAACATGAGAATGAAGAAGAAGAAGAGGAGGAGGATGAGCAAGAAGAGGAAGATCATCATGCAAATGTCAGGACTCAAGCCCAGCGTGAATTGCAAGTGTATACTAGGAGGCCGAAAGAAGGTCCCATGAATGCACCAATAATACCACTTGTGCCATCGAGTCTCTTGTACCGGCCTACCCCGACTCTTGAGACACCTACACCTACAGAATCCTCAAACTCAGAATTCACAGGTGATATGAATCCTCCCTCTTCTCCCCACTCTTCAATAACATTAAGGAGGACCTCTCGCAGTAATGCGGGACTTCCCCCTGATCGTTACGGTTTTCCACATGATATTGCACAGTTTGTCTCATATTCAAACATATCACCTGTACATGGAGCGTTTATTGCATCATTAGACTCTGTTACTTTACCTAAGTGTTGGCAGGATGCTAAGAATGACCCAAAGTGGAAAGCAGCTATGCAAGAGGAACTCGGGGCTCTAGATAAGAATAAAACCTGGGAGATTGTATCACTACCACCTGGCAAGAAGGCAGTTGGGTGTAGATGGGTGTTCACAGTGAAGCAGACGCCAGAAGGAAAAATTGATCGCTACAAGGCACGACTGGTGGCAAAGGGGTATAGTCAAACATACGACATCGATTATGATGAGACATTTGCACCAGTGGCAAAGATGAGCACTGTCAGGACACTTGTCTCCCTTGCAGCAAATGGAGGTTGGAAGCTACACCAGTTGGATGTGAAGAATGCATTTCTTCATGGGAATTTACTGGAAGAGGTGTACATGGAAATTCCCCCGAGATTTGGCACAGCTCAAACAATAGGCAAGGTATGCAGATTGAAGAAGTCACTTTATGGTTTGAAACAGTCTCCTCGAGCTTGGTTTGATAGGTTCAGGAGAGCTATGGTAGGCATGGGATATCGCCAGATAAATGCGGATCACACTGTATTTGTTCGACACCATAAAGGACATATTACAATGCTTGCTGTGTATGTGGATGATATAATTATCACGGGTGATGATGAGAAGGAGATTGCTCAACTGAAAGTGCAATTGGGTAAAGAGTTTGAGGTGAAGGATCTAGGCTTGCTACGATACTTCCTTGGAATTGAGGTGGCTCGTGGAGCACAGGGAATCGTTCTCTCTCAACGAAAATATGTACTTGATCTTCTCAAGGAGACTGGCATGTTGGGGTGTAAGCCTGCGATAACTCCAATTGATTCGAAGCTCAAGCTAAGTGCAGAGGCAGGAGAGTCAGTTGATCGTGAAAGGTACCAGAGATTGGTGGGTCGTTTGATCTATCTGAATCACACTCGTCCCGACATCTCCTTTGCTGTAAGCGTAGTAAGTCGTTACATGCATGATCCAAGAAAAGGTCATATGGATGCAGTGTATCGGATTCTGAGGTATCTCAAAAGTGCACCAGGAAAGGGGCTAATTTTTAGAAGGAATGGTCATATAAATATTGAAGGCTATCGTGACTCTGACTGGGCTAGCTGTGTTGATGATAGAAGATCCACATCAGGATATTGTGTGTTTGTAGGAGGCAACTTGGTTTCTTGGAGGAGCAAGAAGCAGCAGGTAGTAGCAAGATCGACAGCAGAGGCAGAGTACAGGGCCATGGCTTCAGGGGTTGCTGAGTTGTTGTGGTTGAGAGAGCTTCTGAGAGAGCTAAAGATGGACCAAGGAGAACATATGAAATTATGGTGCGATAACAAATCAGCAATCAGCATTGCCAACAACCCAGTACAACATGACAGGACCAAACACATTGAAATTGATAGGTTCTTTATCAAAGAGAAACTGGATAGTGGACTACTCAGGCTAGGTCATGTGCCAACAAGAGACCAAGTAGCAGATTGTCTTACCAAGGGACTTAGCTCGGATGATGTATCAAGATTATGTGACAAGATGAGCTTAGCTGATATTTTTCGCCCATCTTGAGGGGGAGTGTTGTTGAGTTATTTATAGTATTATGGTTATCTATCATATCATGTTGATTATGGTAATTTTGGTATTTGTAGAAGTATAGGGGCTATATTGTAAAAGACGACTATTCATTAATATAAAAGGGAGCCTCTGGCAACAGAGGTCATCATCCCTAATTTTCTATCTAAATTTCTCTCTTATTTCTTCTGTACTCATCATCAAAATTAATTATGCTTAATACACTTTTCCTCCTTTTTTTTTTCATGTTAAGTCAAATATTTTATACCTTTCTTCTTTGGTATGTGATGTCATAGTAAAAAATAAAATAGAGCTAGATAATTTATACCCAATTCAGACTTGAAAACCTTCACATGGAGGTTATCTAGCCCACCATTGACATGCTTGATATCAACCAGTGAAATGTTCCACATAACACATCCACTCCCTTTACCCGTAATATTTGAAGGGGCATAAGCTAAGCATGAACAATTCTTCAAACACCTGATTCTGCACTCCTCAACACTTATATTGGCAGCTACAGTTGCATTATGAGAATCTGGTAGCTTTACACCCTTGAGAACATAAAACCCATCACTATTGGCAGTACATCCTAGCGGTGTCCGGCGTTTGCACCCTCCTGAATAATCCCTCATGTACCACTCAGTCGGTGTTTCTGGTTCAAATCCTCTGATACAATTACACGCAGTTACACTATTCGGCTGACATATACTGAAAGCACCACATTTTGCATAGTAATCACATTCATCTTTTGGTCCTGCCCAGAACTCATTCCATGTCTGTTGATCTTGGTCCCAAACCAACCGTTGCATTATACCAGCTTCATTCAGATATACTCGGGACAAGGTTGAGGATGATTTAGCCTCAAATCCATATGACACCTCATCTTGATTCCATACGAACAAGAACGTAAACATATCTCTATATGATAACATCTGGGTTGTCTCACTAAAGTACAGCCCATTCCACATTCCAGTTCTAAATCTAATCTGATCTCGGTCCCATAAGATAATCTCTGGTGCACCTTCAGTGTCCATCTTGTACTTGTACTTCCCTTCTGCAGGATCGCTGCTGCTTTTCCATGAAGAAAGCACAGTTTCAAATCCAGTTTTCCAGTTCTTGCCAAGTTTCATTCCAGCAAGCAATGAGTTCGTTGGATAATCAAAGCTTTGCCAGATGATAGTATTATTACTTCCTTGATTTTTCAGGATAAGATTGCCTAAATCATTCAGCTGCAAGAATGGACTGAAATCATTTGTAATACTCGTAGCATTACTGCTAGATGACCATACCATCCTTCCGGATGAATCATACAGAGCTAGGGACCTGTTGTTATGTATGTTTAGTATGCCAGAAGTGTTTTTCAAGGGATTATCTCTATTGGCAACCCACACAATAGTGTCTGAAGAAACTCTAAACCATATACCAAGAAAACTATCAGTTGTGGAGTCAGGTCTGAAGAAGCCTAACTCGAATATTCCATTTGATGAGATGAGAGACTGACCTTCAGTAATGTTTTGGTTGGGGAATAAGGTATTGGTATTTGTAGACCAGGTTACTGGTAAGTAGGCTAAAATAAAAAGAGCAATTATGAATTGTTTGGGTAGTTTTGTCTTCATGGTTTCAAGTTTGATGAGATAAAAACAGTGTGTATTAGTGGAATCAAAGGTAGATGAAAGGGCAATGACAGGGGGGCACTGTCTTCCCATATGGAATGGTAATTAATTCTTCGATAATAAACGAGCTTGGCCCCATCTGCATTTGTCAAGATGTTGGGTCCCTCAGGCCACCTGTTATTTTATTTTCTGTTGCTCAAGATTGTGTTGTGTATGCCTTTATAAACATGCAATATAAAAAAGAATGTAGCATCTTTTTAAAGTTGAGTGTCTTTTTCATCATTGAAATTTGTATTATTAATATTTACTGAGATGTTTTTCTTACATTATAATTTCAAATTTTAGTGATTCTAGAAACTTTGCAACTTAATTTAACAGCAGCCCTCGATCCATCACTGGCTGGGGTACACAGATTTGGATATATATTTTCTTCTTGGTGTTCTGACACATGCAGAAAGAAGACCAAGGCTAATAATTAATAAACATGGAGAGACTAAGAATACTTTTCCAACATGAATAGTAATGGGAATAACTACAAATCTACAATAAGACTGGAAACTTGGAAAATAAGCCCGCCTCGTGCACGATTTGATTGAACAACGTCATGATCAGCTGTGCATTTGTTCCAACGTTCAATTTAAACTGCACTTCATATTATATGTATGATTTATAAGGCTTGTCATGTAACGTCAATTAACCAGCAGCGTATATAGTTGTGGTTGTTTCAGTGCCTGCTCTGCTGTCATTCAAAGGAATTTAAATTACTTTTAATATTATTTTTCTCTATTTATGGTGGTCACAAAATTGTTGATTGTGATTGGGAGGGAATGACCGATTTGCTCTGTAGAGAGACTTGTGTTTCTGGTCAAGCAAGGCAAGCTTTAGAATAGTAAATTGTAAATAATTCTAGAGACCTGTGTTTGTCCAAAGTCCTCGATAGACTGGGACTTTAAATTTTGAACCTAATAATAATTTATGATCCTTTCTAAACGACCTACAACGCGACCTGACAACTTTTCAATTCTTCACGTCTGAATAGGCTGAAGTGAGTACTCTCACACACATGAAAAACTAATACACGCACAATTTCTCTGATAAACAAGCGTTTTGGTATTAATGATTATTTTACTACAGTGTTTCCAATAAACGAGGTGCAAGATTTGGATGGAGAGAGTGGTGCACCAATCTCAGCCTAGACAAAAGAAGGGTGTAAATGCCTCCAGTGTGCTCACTGGTGTAATATTACTAGAAGAGTGGTCATGTAAGGGACAGTTGCCACCCACAACTCTGGCTAACAATAGAAGGGGCTCATACAAGGCGCTAAGCAGAGTGGCCCAAATCATGTCTATCACTCATCCACTCAACAACAAAAGGTCGAACTCATTTCCTAACCCTGACTCTCTATTTAGGCCCACAACCTACCTTGGTTTAAAGACCAACTTCAGTAATTTAAAGAATAATTATGACAGCCCCAGGTTAAATGAACTCTTGAGCCCAAATAATATGTAAAAGTATAGCATATAAATAAATAATACCAATTATCCATATAAATAAGACCAGATTCTTGTGAGTGAATCTCAATCTTGACAGATATATTTCTGTAAAATTCTAATCGTATGAGCATTTTCACAAGAGATTTGCTCCTCCCTGGATTCTCTAGCGACCTTCAATGCATGTTATAGTCAATTGATCTACACTACTTGAGCCGGACTCATAAAAATGGTGGCGATCAGTAGTGAACCCTCCAATGCTTCTCCAAGTTGTGGGTTTTTTGGGGGCTGGTGGCACCAGGTTGTCACTTGATAGCATCATGATAACAGAAGACATGAATGGCCTATCGTCAGGGCATTCTTGCACACATAAAAGGCCTACATGCACACATCTCGATAGTTCTGTTGCAAAAGTTGTGCTTTCTACTGCTTCGTCAAGTAGCTTTAAAATGTTCTGTTCCTCCCACAATTTCCAAGCCTAAAGAATGGATAATGACATAATTGAGTTAGGTATGTGTTGACGATTATCGTCAGTGGACATATCAGTGTTGCATTGTAAATGTTAGACATACGAAATTAAAGCTTACATATGCAACAAGGTTTTGATTTCCCTGGTTTCTTTTGCCACTCATTATCTCAAGGAGTATAACTCCAAAGCTATAAACATCAGATTTAACAGAAAATTTTCCCTCCGTGATATACTCTGGAGACATGTATCCACTTCATAACAAAGAAAAACTAATATATTAGACAAAATAATAAGAAGGATTAGTGAACTTAATCCATTAGCTGTAAACATTGAATCTACATACCGAGTTCCAATCACAGTTTCTGTGCTTATTACTGCCTGGTCTCTTTCAAACAATCTTGCAGTGCCGAAATCTGAAATTTTTGGATTCATTTCTTCATCTAATAGTACATTCGCTGCCTTCAGGTCTCTATGGATTATGTTGTACCTAGAGTCGTGATGAAGGTAGAGAAGCCCTCTTGCTATCCCTGTTACAATTTCCAATCTAGTTCTCCAACTTAAAGTGGCACGTTTTTCTGCATCTGTTGCAAGTTTCCATCAATTATGAAAAGCTTTGACAGGGTGAAATTTGTATGCTACAGTTAAAATGAAGTTGTGTTGGTTATTATAGATTGAAGGGAAATCGAATATTTTAATTAATCAATAATGCCATGAACGCATACCAAATATGAAGAAATTTAAACTTCTGTTTTTCATGAACTCATAGATCAACATTCGCTCATTGTTGTGAATGCAACATCCAAGGACTCTTACAAGATTCCTATGTTGTAGTTTGGCAATTAGTGTGACTTCATTCATGAACTCGTTCAATCCTTGGTATGAATTCCCAGTGAGCCTTTTCACTGCAATTTCTTGGCCAGAAGGTAGCTTTCCCTACGATGCAGTAATTCAGGATTGTGATTAATACAAGTAGGAAACTTCAATGTGCGTTTACAGAAATATGCTAAACATCTATATTAATTCTTGATTTCAGATGCTATCCAGCCAACCCCAATAAATTGAACTTTTTTTAATTAAATTAAGGTGCTGATCGTATTGTTTATTGTTGTTTTTTATCATTAAAGAAAAAAAAGATGAACACAATAGTTATTTGTTTTGGACGAGAAATATGAGCAGGATTCAAATGAAAAAGAAACCTTATAGACGATGCCAAATCCACCTTGTCCTACTACATTTGTTATGAACAAATTGTTGGTCGCTTGCAAAATAGTTTCTATGTCAAAAACAGGGAGATCTGCATCCTTAAATGAGTCTTTTTGTACCAGAGACTTCTCTGCTGTGTATGAAGAAAAATATAATTTCAATATGAGTTATGAAGGTTATATTATATCCAGCAGTAAACTTGAGTTATTTTTATTGGCTCCGTTTGGATGGTGCTAGGAATAAGAGAATAGCCTCTTCCTAGACATAAATTTATTTCTAACTATCTAAATTATTCACAAAGTTACACACTTCCCTATATTATTCATCTAATTCCTAAGCGATCCAAACGGAGCCATTAAGAATTGGCAGGGTCTACCAAGGGAAATTAAAAGAGAAATGACAGGAAAAGCTATAAATCCTTACCAAATAAAACTAGTCTAACACCACAATAAATTTACCTTGTTTTGGATTTCTCTTCTTCCTCCTGAGCCAAAAACCCACGAAACATATTAGAAGCACCAATACAGCGCTTGAGATTGCTACGACTATTACTACGAGCAGGCTTTTTTTACTCGTACCTACATTTTGTGGTACACATCAAAAAGTTACAGAAAATTTCGTACTGTTTCCTATGAATAGACAAGAATCTCTACCGGTCCACCCAATTTCCATTTTTTCCAAAACGATAGACCCAATTCATGAAAATATAAAGGTTTAAAAACTACCCCTCCTTGACAAAGCTCTATTGATATAAAAGGCAGCATATTCATCATATTACTGTTAATTAGACTTCTTTTTTCCCTGTCAGGACAAAACCTCTAATACAGTAATTGTTCAATAATTGTAACGTCAATATTTACAATATGATAGAGAAAGATAAGTTATACCCAATTCAGATTTGGAAACCTTCACATAGAGGACATCTGGCCCACCATTCATATACTTCATGTCAATCAGTGCTGTGTTCCACATAACACATCCGCTCCCTTTCCCCCTACTATCTGATGGGGAGTAAGCCAAGCATGAACAATTCATCAAGCATCTCACCTTGCAATCCTCAATACTTATATTAGCATCTACAGTTGCATTATTCGAATCTGGCAGCTTCACCCCTTTTAGCTCATAAAACCCATCGCTTCTGGCCGTACATCCTAGTGATGCTCCACGTTTGCACCCTCCTGAATAATCCCTCATGTACCACTCAGTTGGTGTTGTTGCTTCAAACCCTCTCAAACAATTACAGGCGGTCACATTATTAGGTTGGCAAATACCAAAAGAACCACATTTCCCATAAAAATCACACTCATCATGGGGTCCTGACCAAAATTCGTTCCATGTCTGTTGATTAGGATCCCAAACCAACCGTTGCAATATACCAGCATCATTCATGACTACTCGAGATAAAGTTGAGTTTGATTTTGTCTCAAATCCATACCACACCTCATCGTTATTCCACACAAATGAGAACGTAAACAAATCACCGTAACTTGTCATCTGGGTTAACCCGCTAAAAGATATCCCATTCCACATTCCAGTTCTATACCTAATCTTATCTTTGTCCCATATGAGAACCTCTGGAGCACCTTCCGTGTCCATTTTGCAAATATAGTTACCTTCTGATGGATCATTGCTGCTTTTCCATGATAAAAACATCCTTTCAAATCCAGTTTTCAAATTTTTGCCTAGTTTCATACCGGCAAGCAAAGTGTCCGTTGGATGATCAAAGCTTTGCCATATGATAGTGTTACTTGTCTGATCTTTCAGTATGAGATTGCCTGAATCATTCAGCTGCAATAGTACTGGACTGAAACTATTCTGAATACTCGTTGTATTACTGCTAGAGGACCATACCATCCTTTCGGATGAATCATATAGTGCTAGAGACCCGTTGTTATGTATTCTTAGTATGCCAGAAGTGTTTTTCAAGGGATTGTCTCGGTTGGAAACCCACACAACAGCATCCGTCGAGACTTTGAACCATATACCGAGAAAACGGTCAGTTGAGGAATTGGGGCTGAAAAAGCCCAACTCGAATATGCCGTTTGAAGAGATGAGGTACTGTCCATCAGTAATATTTTGGCTGCCATATAGGGTATCGGTTGACAAGGCAACTGCTATGCATGCAAACATAAAAAGAGTAAACAGGAGTTGTTTAGGAAGTTTTCCTTTCATTGTTTCAGTTTTAAGGAGATTAGAGGAATGTGCATTAATCGAATCAGAGAGAAGGGAAAGGGATATATATAACGGATCTGTATCATCTCGATTTCTCTCTAAGAATTGATCTCTACAGTTTTTCATCAGGACTGTCCAATCTAATTTTGACAGTTAAGATTTACGGGATGTAAGGATCTGACATTAATAATGGGGCATCCATTATTGATCGGACAGTTGGAATGTAGAACTGCAGAGTGTAGGAAATGCAGAGGATATCATTCCTCGCATTAGTCAAAATGTTGGGTCCCTCAAGCCATTTAATTTTCAGTCAAAATGTTGAGCCCCTCCTTCATTACACAAATGTTGTACAATGATTATGTTATATATATGCCTATGCATGCCTTTATGAACATGCATTATTATTTTATTTATTTATTTGTTTTGTTGCACAAGAAGATTATGTTGTATGTGTATGCCTTTTCTTTTCTTTTTTTTTTATGTCCAATTCTTCGCTAACATTCGTTGTATTACACAATTTGGACCCTCCTGAGTTAACGAAAACATAATTTCCTTTTAATATCAGAATATAATATACTTTGGGCAAGATTGTTGCAGTTCTTCGTAAGAATAAAATGCTTACTCTGTTATGTTCCATGCATCTGATCATCACTTTCTCCCTCAAGATTTATTTTTAAGTTATCATAATATCTTCTAGCTAGTCAAGAAGTTGCTTTGAGATAGTTATGTGATTATGTCTCTTCCCCTTGTTTGTTCCATAACCGGCTCAAATACACTGATTTGTATCTAGACAATTTCTTCTTTGGTGGTCCAACACTTGTAAAATGTAAACCAAGACTTGTTGATAAACAACATCAGAGAAACGAAAAAAACGTCTACAACAAAATTATAACTTACACTAAATGCTAACCCATAATATAAACTGGTTAATTTCTTGAAAGTTTTTTTAAGTCCAAGTCTTGCCAGATTTGGTTGAACGTCGTTTTCAGCTGTGTACTTGTTTTAAGTTTAAAATATTTGATCTAGACTGTACCTCATATGCTGGGACTTATAATAATTTATAGTTCACGAGTTGTGGCTATTTTAGTCCGTATTCTGCTGGTATATACAAGGGAATTTAAGATGGTAATTTTTTGTCTGTAGTGGCTAGTAAATAATTGTGGCGGAAAAATTTCGGTCAAATTTGGAGTTTTGGACTTAGAATTGTTTGTTCAAAAAGCATGCATGGTGGACTGGGACTTCTAGAACCGAGATCGGAGCCTTACAAGTCCGAATATTTGTGTTTTCCGAGTTTGTTGACAATTCGCCTTGGAAATTTCACAGCAACATGTTAACCATCATCAGATCTTGCCACTAACTTAAACTCAATTAATCCTTCTTTCTATAGGATCTACCCATAATTTATTCAATTCTCACTCTAACTGTACGTCCAGATATAATTCCTTCAATGGAATGAAGTGGGTTCCCACACATACAAAATAAAATTATACGCACACAATTTCTCTGGTAAACGAGGTTTTAAATGCTAATTAAACACGAAAAATTTGCTGGTAAATAAGGTCTAAGATTTGTAAGATGAGATGTATATATATTGGTTGAAATTGGGAACGTAGTACATCATGAGCAATTACATGAACAATTTATTTCCAAGATCCAAGCAAATATAATTTGAAATTTTGTATTCATAAGAAAATAATTACAAATACAAAGGAAAAGTAAAAAAGAAGAAAATATAAAGCTTAACAACTATACAAATAAAAGAAGAATAAAAACAACCAAAAACACTTGAGCACGATCTTTCCAAGAGCGAATACAAGCACATATATCCTTGAGTAAAAGGTATCAAGCAGTGCCAACATTCGAGAAGATATGCTTATTGCGGTCCTTCCAAATATTCCATACTGTAGCCCAAATGATATCCCAATCTTTAATAGACGGGATTCTGAGAGAGCCAGAAATCCGCAATGCACAATGTAAAGTAAAAAAGAGAGAGTTTCAAGCACATCTGTATTAGAACCGGAATTTGTTATACTGACCTTCCTAGTCATTTACCATGAAATTTTATATCTATAAAACAAAGTTTGGCCTGATAAAAAATTCTTTTCATTGATTTTCTAAAGGGTAAAAACTCGATTTTGGAATAAAAGTATCAAGTTGAGTACATTTCACATATAAATAAAAAAAAGTTGATTTAGACTTATACCACTGCAAATATTTGAAATTAGAGATATGCCATCACTAAATGACAAATTATTTTTATGCCACTGTAAAATAATAGAAATTAGTTTTATGCCATCCGAAATTCATATGACAATTTTATCCTTTTAAATATGACACTATAAAACAAAAAAAATTGTGATATGCCATCACAAAAGATATAGGGGCCGTTTGGATCGCTTAGGAAGTTGGGGAATTTGAAGAAGTTGTAATTCCTAGGAATAAATTTATTGGGAAGTGTGTAATTTTGTGAAGAGTTTGGATTGTTTATAATAAATTTATGGTAGGAAGATGAAATTCCCCAAAATCCTATGGGGATCCAAACGGCCCCATAATTGATTTTATACCATTATAAATCAATAACAATTAGTTTTATACCATTGCAAAATCATAAAATTATTCTATGCTGAATACATAAAAAAAATTATCACGGAAAAAATAAAATTTCATTTTGGATGAATACATAAAATTATGTGATATTGTGCAGGAGAAAAAATAATAAATTTCAAATTCCACATATGCCACATGTTATATGAGTAACAAACGACATATAATCATGCCAATAATTATTAAATTTCAACATCTTCGGCGCGGTCTGTTTTTTTTTAGGGTTTGTATTAATGAGGGATAATTTAGTCATTAAAAATAAAGAATGACAATTTTGGTAATGTCATTTTTAGAATTTAGTATGTTTTTAGAGAAGTAGTGGCATAAAACTAATTTTAGCAATTCTATGATGGCAGAAATTTAATTTGAAATTTAAAAATGACATTTTTCTAATTGACAAAATTTACAGTGACATAAAACTAATTATCTCAATAAAGGAAATGTATCGCATTTCTCGAACCTCAATAGATAGTTAAAGTGCTTTTTCTCCAAGAAATGGGAAAGTGTGTAACTTTGTAAAGAGTTTGGATTGTTTATAATTTTTTTTCTTCCCTTATTCCTTCTTCCTCCTCCTTCTTCTTGCATCCAAACGGAGCCATAGGTATGAGGCCTCCTGAAAAAAAAAAATACAAACATTTTTTTTTTTTTTTTTTTGTTACCTGTCTTTCATTTTGTCTCTAAACAAATTAATATGCCAAAATTCAGAGCATTAAACTGATGAAATTGTCCCAAATCATTCCATTGCACCTGTTGCTCCCATAAATACAAACGAACTTACCATGAAACTGTAATTTTCCTCATCTATATATAGATCTGCTCTCATCTTGCAGTGAACAAACCATGGGAAATAATTGTCTGAAATGACGAACAAAAAAAATTTACAAGCAAATAAATGAACAGTACAGAAATCAAATAGAAAAGGAGATGAAGGATGGGTGTGTTTGGATGCAACGGAATAAACCGGGAATAGAGAATAGGAATAAGAAATTTCGGTTTGCGTGCTTATCCTTATTCCTTATTCTTATACCATGGTTTTGTTAGTATAGGAATAAGGGCCCTTATTCCTTTCTTATGTTGTTTGGGTTGCACAAGAATAAGAATAAACACGCAAACCGAAATTTCTTATTCCTATTCTCTATTCCCGGCCTATCCAAACACACCCAAAAAGAAAGTGAGATATGTAACTACTCAGTCCAAAGGATTAACTCTGATATAAGATGTGAATCTCTGGCACCAATTCGACAGGTTGGAGCAGCCAAGAAAGCCTCCATGTGCATTCAGCCAGCGTGCAAGCAACCAATCACAAAACATAACGACCATCTGAAAAAGAGAAATATCATCAAATTGAAATAAGCAGTAAATACATAAACCTAACAAAACACTTCAAGTTTTGTATTTAATTATTTATCCTCTCAAAACAGGAAGCTACTTTCATATTTGTAATTTCAAACTGGACGTCTCGTGGTTCTCAAAGTGAGATATCGATGTCCTCTCTTTTAAGTGCTGAAATACTCAAATATATTTTGTCACGGAAATCACCGATTTATTTTATTATTTTTATGGGCTATCATTTATTTGCCAACTAATGATAGGGGTTTAGGTTACATAACTGATCAAACTTTGGGTCAACATTGAACAACTACTGAACTTGTGAATTTTCTCGTTCTTGTCCTTTGTCTTGATATTGAACAACAGATCTTTGTTGTTGCATATTTGAATAATGGTCTACAAAAGACACAATTATTTAATTAATTAAAAATTAGCAATTGGACAACCGAAAAGCAGAAGCAAAAATTGAATAAAGAGAAATAAGAAAAAGAAGGAAGTACAACTGATATCAAACACTCATGTACTCAGTCACGCAACCAAATCATAAAGAGTATCGCCTGAACAGGTTTTGGTAACTGGCTGATGTACTTAGTAAAGTTCTCATCTTCCGGTGAAAAAGAGCAGATGAGGTGATGATATGCTCAAATCATAGAGAGTATCACCTGATCAGCACCTCAATGTGCTGCTCCATCTCCATTCTCTCTCCTTTGCATACATTCCATTGATATGCTAGATATGATCTAGGAAAACCATATGTCGATGTCATGACCTATAATTTTCAGTAAAGAAAGCAAAATAAAGATTTGACAAATAAAATAAAAATTTTACAACAAATTATAAGCAAAAAAATCGACAACTCCCATGCTGAATCAATCAAAATTGTGAGATTGAAACCATTGGAACCTGATTCAACCACTTGAAGGCCACTTAAAAATAATGATCAGAATAACAATTTTTAAAGGCCAAGTGAAATATTCAAAATCGTCAAGCAAAGTTCTATTGATGGGCATATCAAATTTCCCAATTAAAATTGTCTAACAATCACCTTATTTGCTAAAACTGCAATGCTAGTTGCAAAAATATGCTGACGAAATTAAAGAAAAATTACAAAAAAATGCAGGAAGATATAAAACCATGCATGACCAGAGCGGGGAAGTAGAGAAGCACGCGTGAGAAGGGAGGCGGAGTCTAGGATTATCAATGATGGTGCAACCTCTCTTCCACTCAATAGAAATGAAGATGTGACGGAATCAGAACTGAACCAATGTCTGACTGTCCAGGAAAAATAGATACCAGTACACTACCCTGATTTCAAAAATTGTGTAAAATTATAAAACCAGACTTAAAATAATTCATGATAAGCCTGAAAGTCTCTTTGTAGAATCTAGTTTCATTCAAAATAAACCTCATGTTCAAATTCAAAACAAAACAAAAAACAGTTATCGAAACAGTGAAACAAAGTCACGCTATCTGACAGATCAATTATGCAGAAAAATGACTCCAAAAGAAAAATGCTAAGACCCAGTAAATGAAACACCAAAAATTGGTTGAGCCAATGTCGATTGGTGAAAGAAAAATCATGTTAGAAAGTATCGATATATGTAAATTATAAAAGGCTTCAAAGAATCCTACTAATTAATATGAAATCCAATGCCCCTGGACGATAACAAGTCGGTGCACAACAAATTAACAAGATAATACGTAGAAAGTACATAATCCAAAGCATTCTAATACTATTACTTCACGCATAATTCTACCGGTAGCGAGCCAGTAATGTAAAAAGGCCAAAGAACTGTTCCATATTTGACAATTGACATCAAATTAAAAAATTAAACGCACCCAGGGGCTTCGCTTCTCTGGTCTTTTCTATTAGGCACAGAGTAGGTATGAAAGGATGCCTACTTGTCAAAGAACATAAACTATGATATAGCTAATAGTTACCTTTCTCGTGGCTTTCTCTTTTGTTTTCCTCTTCCTGACTAAGCTTGATAGGTCAACTCTTCCTTACATCAAAAGGAAAAAAATAGTTATAAAATGTCATCTCCAGAGTTTACAAACAAGAAATTTTTATTCCTATACACATAAGTATTGAGTATATTTTATCATATGATTTTTTTTTATTTTAGCACTTTATTGTTTAGTTCATGACTTCAGTTCATAATTTAGAAATTACTGGTAAATAGTGCTAGTACTGCTTTAGTTCATGACTTCAGTTTTGAAGAAAAAAATAAAATTTTCTTATTAAGACTTCACTAAGCTTGACGTTGAAATAGAATGTTTAGGAGGTTTATTGCTTTTCTTATCACAACACCAATTTTGAGAAAAAAAAACAGAATGTTCAAGAATCTAGAATAATTCTACCAGAATATGCTATTTAATCTTTCAAGCATAATTCTACGAGTAATTATGCGCCCTTGCCTGAAAAGAAGAGATGAGGGAATGAAAATGAAAGAAGGTTAATTAGTAGATGGAAGAAATGAAAGAAACTAAGAAAGGTTGGTAGTGGGTAGGGTACCTGGAGAGCTCCAATGGAGGCGCAAGTGATGTCAAGGTGGATGCGTGCCTCTGAGGTCCTGTTCGGCGGTCTCTCTGGATTGCTTAGCGATCTGTAGATCAGAATTGACAGATTGGAGGTGGGAGGTGAGATGGAGCATGCGCCTCTTCAAATCAGAAACCCTACGATCTGAAAAGGAATGAAGAAATGAAGAGAAGAGAAGTAAATGGATCTAATTAATCAAATAAAGTAGGGGTAGTAATTAGGTACAGAGGATTTGTGATTGGAGAAGTCACGAATGAGAGAGAGAAATTCACGCTGCGAGTCGAGGTTCGGCATGGCTGGATTGGATGAGAAGTAGCAAGGTTGCAGAATCCACTATGCCAGCAGTGTCGAGGGTGTGGAGATGGTCGGAGTCCGCAGCCATTCGTCTCGCACTCGCTCTCTCTCTCGTTAGTCGCTGCCACTCTCTCTTCTTTTAATTCGAATTCCAGAATAAAAATTTGAAACACTGCTTTCAAAGAAGAAGAGAAGGGGCGTCATGCAAAGATGCGAAGGGGGCAGCGAAAAAGGAAAGAAATCGCGGCAAATCACAATCGACCGAAACAGAGGTAAAAAGGAAAGAGCGGAAATCGATTGCTGGATAGCAGCGAAGGATATCACAATCACAAATGATTAACAGCGTGTTTGGTTTAGGGAAAAAAAATGAAAAGGAAGGAAAAATATAGAAAAAAGGAATGGAAATTGATGGAAAGGAATTTCTCCTGTTTGGATGATTAAATTAAAAGAAGGTAAAAATATGAGTAATTAATTACAAATGACCATTTTAACCTTGTTATTAAGGATTCGAGTTTTGCTAGTGCCGAGTAATGTTACTAAAATATAAGAGGACTCTGTATTGTAATTTATAATTAAAACCAATCTATGAGAGAGTAGTCCAACTGTAATAAATCCTGTCAATGGTAATAGTTTGCAAACTTGAGAAGCAATTCCAAACTGTATTAATTTGCCGTTGAGTACAGACAGGGACGGAGCTAGAAAATTTTATAGGGGGTTCACTAAATTTTCAGTCGCTTTATGAGATCAATAGGATAGTTTTTTTCGTTAATTTGAACCCGTTTAATTAGGGACTTTTTTTTTAATATTTGACAGCGGCCGTCAAAAAATATATGTTTAGGGACTTGAGAGATTGAAGTACCATCTTGAGGTTGCCGTCTTTTCAAAAATTTCTCCATATTCAATTTAACATAGAACATTAAAAAAGAAAATTGTCTTAAATATTTTGAATTAAAAAATTAAAATTATTATATTGTTTGATACATATAACAGCAAATAAACTTTCATTGTTTTCGTCATTAAAAATTAACACTTACAAATTTGAAATTGACTATGTTTTAGACTTGTAAAAAATTTTCAAACAACAATTTAACTCGCAAACCGGACTTTTGATATGTTATAATCAGGGGAAAAAAGGATTGATTTGATTAAAAAAAAAGTAAATTTGAAAAGTAATACCTTTTTCTCTATTGTTCTGGAAAAAAGAGGATTAGAGCAATCAAGTCCTGGATGAAAATTTTTCCATCTCATCTCGCAAGTTGAAAAGAGGATAGAATCTCTCGAGTTTCGTTTCAGTAAAGTAAAATTGCAGAAAGAGGAAAGGGCCAACTATTTTCTTGATGTGATTGGTTAATTGCACAACTATTATCTAATTGGGCTATGAGGCGCACAAACAACTAAGGCAACAACAATGAGTGCATCTTTATTTGCTCATATTAAATTGACTTTTTTATTATGGCAATACTTTTGCAAATATAAATTGTACGGTCTTTCCAAAAAACAAAAAAATAAACCTCACAAAAATTGACGCATAAATTACGTATGGGGTTCAATAATGATAAATTATGTAAATATTTATGGGGTTCAAACCTATGATGCATATAACAAGGTTACATTTTATAACTATCAAAATTAATATTAGCAATATAATTTAAAAAAAAAAGGGTGACATTGACACCCCTTTATTGAATATAAATCCGTCCCTGAGTACAGAGTTAACTATTTTAAAGGCTTTAAATTAACAGGATCTGTTACATAAAAATGTTGGAGATGGGATTCCAGAAAGTCAGAAACCCCATGGCCATGGGCTCTTCAAAAGATGTCGAAGCATAAAATTTAACCAACAAAATACCTTAAAAAATGTGATGCCCTCTTACGTTGACATGCATACCATAAGTTGGACTAAACAGCACATTCAACAGACAATTGCATAACAGTTTTTCAATTTTCTTATGGATCTCTTGGCTTTAGCAACCTAATTCGTCCTTGTGAAAAGCAGGGGAAAAAAACAAAAGGGCGCGGAGACTCGAACCCTCGTGCTCTGCAATCTCGAGCGAGCGCGACTCCGCTCCAGCGAAGGTTAACATCGCTCTATACGAAAGGTTTAAACCTTTTAATTCGATATTAAATTCAGATCACTTATCTAATTAGATCATAATCAATCCATAGTCTATATTGTATTGGGTAAACAATTGTTTGTATCTTTGGACTCAAAATTGAATAGACCTTTAGATTGATGCTTTTATAAGTAGTAAAGATTTAATATTAAGAATATATAATTTGTAATATTTTTTTTTAAGAATTACTCGATATTGTATATTGGATTGTGACATGTTATCAATGTGAATCTTCCGATATGCTTATTACAGTTTGTAGTGAGGATGAAAACGGACCGGATACGGGTCAGATAGTGGTCAAATCATATTCGCATCCGTATTTTTTTCGAATACGAATATGAATACGGATATGTTCGGATACGAATACGGCTCGGATATTAAACAGATACGGATACGAATCAGATATTATCGAATACGAATACGAATACTTTTTGGATAATTAAAAAAATATTTATAAATTAACAAATTAATAGAAATAAAACTAAATTAACAAAATAATAATCTCGTTATAACATTTTATCAAAAATACTATGAAATATGTATAAATTAATACTAATAGTAATATTATAAACATTACTAATCAACATTTATTATCTCTATTAATTGTACCATATGATCCGTATTATTAATTGAATAATTTAGTTAAACAAAATAATTAACAATCATTATCCTTCTTTTTATTTTTACGTAATTTAGTTAAATTTAGAGGTTTGAACCAGTATATATATTTACATAGATCAACTATAGCACAAAGTTGTTGCTTTGTCTACTGGCATTTGGTGTTGCATTATAAATAGTCCACTTGGAGCCAGAGAGATCCTGTTACCTGTTTATATTTGCATACATTCTGTTGTGAATCTCAATCTTAACCGATTTGCATACATTCTTGTGTCTTGCTTACATTCTTGTGTCCATAAATATTTTACTTTGGATATGAAGGAATGTGTATGTACTTTAGATTCTCGTTGTATTACTAAAGTACATACACACAGAATCTAAAGTAAAATATTTATATTTGCATACATTCTTGTGTTACCTGTTTAATTCACTACACATTCAAAATACACCAGACTTTAGTAGTGAATCTCAATCTTAAAACACATATAAAATTCAATTAATATATTGAACGAAAATTTGTATGAGAACGTTGCTTTTCTCTGGATTCTCTAACGACCTTCAATACATGTTATAGTCAATTGATCTACACTACTTGAGCCAGACTCAAACAAGGGGCGATCAGCAGTGAACTCTCCAATGCTTCTCCAAGCTGAGGGTTTGTTGGGAGCTGGTAGCACAAGGTTCTCACTTGATAGCATCATAAAAACAGACGACATAGGTGGCCTATCATCAGGGAATTCTTGCACACATAAAAGACCCACGTGTACAAATCTTAATAACTCTGTTGCAAAAATTGTGCCTTCTACTACTTCATCAAGTAGCTTCAAAATGCTCTGTTCCTCCCACAATTTCCAAGCCTAGAACATGAGATAGTGAGGTATATGTCAACTATTATCTTTGGTCCCACCAGATTCACAATTTTAAGTTTAAATGTACGAAATCAATACGTACATATGTAACAAGATACTGATTAGGACGGTTTCTTTTGCCACTTATGATCTCAAGGAGTAGAACTCCAAAGCTATAAACATCAGATTTAACAGAAAATTTGCCCTCCCTTATGTACTCAGGCGACATGTACCCACTTCATACATAAGAAAAAAACAAATAGATGAAATAAATAAGCAAGACGAGCGAACTTATTCCATATGCTGTAAAAATTAAATCTACGTACCGTGTGCCAATCACAGTTTCTGTGCTAATTACTGCCTGCTCTCTTTCAAACAATCTGGCTGTTCCAAAATCTGAAATTTTAGGATTCATCTCTTCATCTAATAATACATTCCCTGCTTTCAGGTCCCTATGGATTATGTTGTACCTAGAATCATGATGAAGGTAGAGAAGCCCTCTTGCTATTCCAGTTACAATTTCTAACCTAGTTGACGACGACGCTCGTCCCAAATCACCGGTCCGCCAGTGGAGGCCGGCGATAAATGGTTTAGTGGAATTAGAAAACACAAAGAAATGCTAAATAGCAAAGTGGAACTCAAAGAGCCCAAAGAGAAATTTCATTAATTAATCAACTGTCTTTTACAATGACAAGCACCCCTTTATATAGAAAGCGGCGCCTTGGACTACAAGTCAGTACATTTTCAGAAATACTACCCTAAAATGGAAATTTACAGAAAGAGAGAGAGAAAAATATAAAATTACAAAAATAGTAATGTCCTAAACTAAAGATAGTCCTCGTCAGATTCTGAGATAGGTTCGGATGAGATTCAGTTCGCGTCGTGCTCGGATGCAACATCCCTGGGTATCCTCGGGAGAGGTCTTGGTGAGATGCACTCGGGTGAGGGTGAGGTCTCGGGTGAAGTACCCTCGGGTGAGAGATCCTTTGGTGAGGTACCCTCTCGGGTTGAGTTCGCGTTATACTCGGAACCCCAAGGTACTTCGGAAGATATGTAGCGCCCCAACATACTTGGGAAGATATGTAGCACCCCAACATATTTCGGAAGAGTGACTCGTGTCTTGTTCGGATTGAACAATCTAAGTGACCTTGAATGATTACCTGCAACATGAACCCCGAGGTATCTCGGGTGAATAGAAAATCCCTAAGATACTTCGGGTGAAGTACCCACGTAATGTTCGGATTAAGCGATCCGAATGACCTTGGGTGACTTGCCACGAGGTATCTCGAATGAAATATCCCGAGATACTCTCGGATAAATTCCCGTATTACGTCAAGCTCCCGGGGTTGAGCAAAGCTTGACCTCAAGCTTGTATTTTCTTTGAATTGTTTATGAAAATGGCGAACAGCAAACACGCTCGAGATGTACATGACTCTGAAAAGCTCGAATCTGTAGGCATCCTTATTGAACTTCTCTAGGTTTGGATTTCGTCGAAACTTGCAACGAGTAAACTTGTTGTAATCACACCTCGGGTCATGATCTTTACTCGCGAAGACCCACTTGAGCTCGAGGATCTTCGTGTTCGGGTACTCTTGAGCTGGGATATCCTGGAGGAGATAAAGATACGAAGAAGCGCCTTTCGGGTTAGAGCTCGTGTCTTCAGTTGGAGGTGGATCGAGAGGACCTCGGGTGATGTGCTTATAGCATGTTTGCGAGATCACATAAGCTCCCTCGAGAGGACCTCGGGTGATGTGCTGGTGTATCACAAAAGGAGGAGCAAGTCGCGATGAGCGATTAGTCGTGCGGTTGCGCTCGGATTCATCCCTCGGCGTGTCACATACCCTGAGCGCGGTCACTTGAGCTCGCAGCATGTTCGAGAGATCGCGCTTCACTGCTTCTGGGTTTGGTTGCAGGAATGGATCCTTGTACTCAGATGTCAAAGCGATGTTGTGAGCTGTGTGCAAAATACCGGCCTCGAAAAGAGGAGTCGTCGAGGTAATCTCAACCTCAGCAGTGATGTTACCTCGGAATACATCTCGATTTCCTTTTACAACCAAACAATTTTCAACAACTTCGGAGTTAATATTGCAGATTTTTCCTTCATCTGGGCTAGCGTCGCAAATGATATCAACACGGAAGGTTTCCTGTTCACTCATTGCGACCAGACTTTCTTTGGCGACGTTGGGGTCAACCTCATGCACCTTTTTTTGATTTGGAGTAACCTCGCAGATGACCTCGCGAGTGACCTGACTTTCTTCGCCAATGTCGAGGTCAACCTCGTGAAGCTTATCTTCATCCAGCGTATGATGCTTGGAGAATGTCTTGAACGACGTCGCTCCCAATCCATTATGAAATGCTTTGATTCAGAGATGATTAGTTGGAACAATAAATCAATAATATCATATATAGTTAGATACATACCAAATATGAAGAAATCTAAACTTTTGTTGGTCAAAAACTCATAAATCAACATTCGCTCATTGCTGTGAATGCAAGATTCCTATGTTGTAGCTTGGCAATGAGTGTGACTTCATTCATGAACTCCTGCAATCCTTGAGATGAATTCCCAGATAACCTTTTCACTGCAATTTCTTGGCCACAAGGCAGCTTGCCCTGATATGTAATAGGCAATCATTCTGATTAATAACGGAATTTTAATATGAATTTATAAGAAATAAAGTAGACATCTTTGTTATTTATCTTTAATTAATTTAAGATGCCTTACCGACCAGTTCCATTGTCATCGTAGTATTTTTTAACTTAAATGAAAGGACTGATCATATTTCTAGTTGATATATTTGTTGGAGATAATCAAGTTAATTTATGTAGAGAATCTAAAAGAAAGTCTTCTTAAGCGTTGCACATGTGAAAGAGTGCATGCATCGTTACAGACAAATGTTGTTAAAATATAGAGGTTAAACAAAACTTGTCTCTTCCACCAAGATTTGTTAAAGGATAGTTATGTCCAACTGTTTTTTATTAAGGAAATAAACTAATCATTGTTCATCTCTTTTGGAAGCAGAGAATTACCAGGATTAAAATAGAAGTACCTTATAGACAATGCCGAATCCACCTTGTCCTACTACATTTGATATTGAGAAATTGTCTGTCGCTTGCAAAAGAGTGTTCATGTCAAAAACAGGGAGATCAGCATCCTTCAATGAGTCATTTTGTGCCATTTCCATTGTGTCTGAAGCAAAACATGTTTTTTATATATGAATTAATTATGAAGGCTATATACCACTATAAACATCATTTGCAAAAAGAACTCACCTTGTTTTGAATATCTTTTCTTCCTCCAGAATAAACAACCAATGAAGCTTATTAGAAGCACTAATACAGTGCTTGAAATCGTCCCAACTATTATTGTCAGCTTTTGTTTGTGTTGTGTACCTATATTTGGAGGCACTCGTCAAAATAGTTTTTAGGAAAGTCGCTGTGTCAGAATTAGCTAGGCCCGTCAGTATTAACGTTTCACCACGCATTCCGTCTAAACGGAATGTGCAACGAAAGAGTTTTTCAGTTTCGTACCCCCCAAAAAAATAAACTGTACCCCCTATTTACTTATTTTGTCAGGAAAAATCCTATAATACTGTTTCTCAATAATTTCTTGATTAAAAATAAAGCAAAGAAAGGAAATATTTATACCCAATTCAGACTTAGAAACCTTCACATGGAGTGTATCTAGCCCACCATTGACATACTTGATGTCAATCAGTGTTGTATTCCACATAACACACCCACTCCCTTTTCCCCTAATATCGGAAGGGGAATAAGCCAGGCATGAACAATTCATCAAACACCTCACCCTACACTCCTCAACACTTCTATTAGCATCTACAGTTGCATTATGTGAATCTGGTAGCTTTACCCCTTGTAGCTCATAAAACCCATCACTATCGGCAGTACATCCTAGTGGCATTTGGCGTTTGCACCCCCCCTGTATAATCCCTTATGTACCACTCAGTCGGTGTTGTTGCTTCAAATCCTCTGAGACAATTACAGGTGGTCGCACTATTAGGCCGGCAAATACCAAAAGCACCACATTTCGCATAGTAATCACACTCGTCTTTTGGCCATGACCAGAACTCATTCCAAATCTGTTGATCATGGTCCCAAACCAACCGTTGCAATATACCAGCAGAATTAAGCACTAAACGGGACAAGGTCGAGGATGATTTAACCCCAGTTTCATACCAAACCTCATATTTATCCCACACGAAGGAGAACGTAAACAAATCACCATAAGTTGTCATCTGGGTTAACTCGCTAAAAGATTTTCCGTTATACATTCCAGTTCTAAACCTAATCCGATCTTGGTCCCATAGGAGAACCTCTGGGGCACCTTCGGTGTCCATTTTGCATTTGAACTTCCCTTCTGAAGGATCGACGCTGCTTTTCCATGATGAAACCACTGTTTCAAATCCAGTCTCCAAATTCTTGCCAAGTTTCATCCCAGGAAGCAAAGTGTCTGTTGGATGATCAAAGCTTTGCCATATGATAGTATTACTTATTTGATCTTTCAGTATGAGATTGCCTGAATCATTCAGCTGCAATATTGGAATGGAATCATTTGGAATACTCGTGGCATTACTGCTAGGTTCCCATACTATCCTTTCAGATGAATCATATAGCGCTACAGATCCGTTATTATGTATGCTTAGTATTCCAGAATTGTTTTTCAACGGACTGTCTCGGTTGGCAACCCACGCAACATTGTTTGGTGAAACTCTGAACCATATACCAAGAAAATTATTAGTCGAGGAATCGGGGCTGAAGAAACCTAGCTCGAATGTGCCATTTGAAGAGATGAGGGACTGCCCTTCAGTAATGTTTTGGCCAACAGATAGGGTATCGGTAGACCAGGCAAATGGTATGCAGGCAAAATAAAAAAGAGCGATTATGTGTGGGTTGGGAAGTTTCATCTTCATGTTTTCAATTTTAATTAAGGAGATTAACACAATGGGCATTACATATTGAAATAGAGAGAGGACACAGGGGAAAGAACAGGGTATGTCCAAATATTAACGAGCTTGGCCCCTTCTTCATTGGTCAAGATGTTGGGTACGTCAGGCAATTTGGTTTTTATTTTTATTTGCTCAAGCTTGTGTTCTGCCTATATATGCCTTATATACCTGTCAACGATATACCGTTTCGACGTGTTCCGTTCCGTTCCGTCAAAACGGAACAGCTAACGAAACAGAAAATTATTTCGTTTAAAAACCGGAACAGTTAAACGGAGTGGATTTACTGATACGTTTCAGTGTAATACAGTTCAAATTTCGATGTTCTGTTACGTTCCGTCGAAACGGAACGACTAACGGAAATTTCGGCATGTACCGTCACAGAAACGGAACGGCAAATGAAATGACCTGTTCCGTCTCCGTTTCACATGTTTGACAGGCCTAATGCCTTATGAACATGCAACATAAATAAATGTCTGTTTTTTTACTAACATTTGTGCTATCGCACCATTTAAATATGCCATGTTATTGGAATTATAATTTTCCTTTTAATATCAGAATCATGCATACATCTTTATAAGCACGATATATTATTAATTACAGTTTGTCTCACAAGAAAAATTAAATTCTCTCACTTATGCTGTACATCTCATTCACTTCTTTTTCCCTGATGATTAATGTATATATATTATAAAAATATTGTAGTTAATAAGTTCCTTTGAGATATGAGCCGTATCTCTTATTCCTTTTATGAATTTAATATTAATGGTATGTTCATTTTTACATCATAATTACAAATTTCATTGATAATAAAAACCTTGGCAAACAGTTTTTATAGATGCAGTTGGCTCCCAGTGTATGTATGTGCTCGTTCCATGATTCCATCACTGGCTCAGGTACACAGATTTGGATGTAGCATTTCTTGTTGGTGGTACTACACTTTTAGAATGTACATCGATCAATGCCAACTATATAATGAATAAAATACATGGAGAGATGGAGAATACGCGCCTCCAACAAGTATTACTTGGACTAACTGCTGAATCACAACAGAAACTGGAAACTTTCATGAAACTTTGATAATTCATCATTCAACGTCATATATGTTCAGCTGTTCTCTTTATTTCAGTGCTTGATTTAGACCTCACTTCAGAGACTGGGACTTAAGTGATAGTTAAGAACTTAGGATACATATATCTAGCTATTCCGTCATAGTTCTGCTTCCATTCAAGGGGATTTAAGACAAGTAATTTTGTCGATAGTGAATCGTAAATAATTGTAGTGAAACTAGCTACTCGATCAATCGGTCAATTTTGAAGCTTTGGACATGATGAAATCATTTGTTTAAGAGACCATAATAGACTGGGACTTCTGAACCTGACATCTCAGAATACGCAATAACACAGCTCTCAAAATTTGTTGTGATATTTCATCACCAATCAATCATATTCTCCAAACTCTAAGGTTCTTTCAACATTAAATAATATTTTTTTTCTTTTCTATCTGGAAGACCTACAGTTCTACAGTACGGCCTACCCATCATTCAATTCTCGGTCTCCTTTGTACCTCATGGGATGGGACCGAAATAGCTCCCCCCCCCCCCCCGGCCCCCACACATGGAAACATTAATTTTACACGTAATTTTTCCCATAAACAAGATTTTTTTTTTTTGAAAAATAATAACTAGTGCAGTTTTGTCATTGTTGGAATAAAGTGAACATATAGAACAGGCATGTAATTCCTTTTTTAAATTTTTTTATGCATGTTAATTAACTTACTTTTATTTAACTTATTTATTTGTATGTATTCATTTTGATCATTTATATATTACTTTGTCTATTTTATGTTTTCATATTGTTCAAGAGATGATAAAACTACATATGACTGTAATCAATTTTTCTTTTTTTCTTTTTTGAATAAAAGATAAACAAGGTTTTTAATAGTTCCAGTCGGCCTCCAATGAAATTTAGTTCTAGTCGGATTTATACTTTTAGCATCTAATAACTACAGATGCCTGTAAGCCCAATAAGGAAGGTTCAAATTCGTTGAGATTTGACGAGCCGAAAAATTTAAAAATAATATTAAATTAATATAATATATTAAAAATAATATTAATATAATAATATTTTTTTAAATAGTATCACAAGATCGGAATCTGAGATTTCGATCGCAATTACGGAATCCAGGATACCGATCTTAGCTAAGATCGGAATTCCGGATTCCGATCTTAGCTAATTATTCATTTCAATATTATTTTTAATATTTAAAGCTAAGATCGGAATCCCGGATTTAAGATCTTTAAATAGTAGAAATAATATTTAATTAATTTATTTAATTAAATATAAATTTAATTAAAATATAAATAATTATTTTATTTAATTAAAAAATGAATAATTAAATTATAAATTTTTTTTCATTAATTTACATTAAAATTATAAATTTTTAAATAACCATTTGATCTGCGTCTCGGGTGTCGTCATCTGTATAGCCAATAAAAGACTCGGGAGTTTGTTGTACGAATCTTCCCACGATCCGAAAAGATGTTCGATTGCTTTCTCTCTCGCCCATGCCAAATCTTGTTATAAGTGGGTACCATATTCGGGTATTTTTTTCTCCACTAGAGATTTCACGCCCGGTAAGAAAATACCGACATCTTTCTTTACTGCATTTCTGATACAGTTGACAATAACTTCAGCCGTTAGATTATCATGCGTGAAGTCTCCGGCCCTTCTCACGCATGTAGAGGTGTACAAAAAAATCGTGAATCCGTTCAACCCACCCGACCCGAACCGTTTTTTACCGGGTTAGGATGATGCTGGATTGGGTACGGGTTCTAAGTTGACAAACCCGATACTTCGAGTTGGGTTGCGGATTTTGTACTAGTAAACCCGTGTATAGTTTAACCCACCCGTTTATCATTATTTATTCCTCTTTGTCTCACTTTTTCTCATGTCCTTACTCAAATATCTCTTATTTCATGAAGTTTCTATGTCCTCCATAGGCATGCACGTCCTCTATTCCTCTCACAATGACTCGAAAGTTGAAAGATTATTCAAATGCGTCTCTAATTTGCCTCGAAATAAATTGTAATAGCCACAAAATGATTTTATATGTATTAAATAAATTAATTAAATTAATTAATTAAATTTAATTAAATTAATAAATTAATTAAATATTATTTTTAATATTTAAGATTCAGCTTTAAATATTAAAAATAATATTTAAATGAGTAATTAGCTAAGATCGGAATCCGGGATTCCGATCTTAGCTAAGATAGGAATCCGGAATTCCGATCTTAGCTAAGATCGGTATCCGGGATTCCGTAATTGCGGTCGGAATTTCAGATTCCGATCTTGTGATACTATTTAAAAAATTATTATTATATTGATATTATTTTTAATATATAATATTAATTTAATATTATTTTTAAATTTTTCGGTTTGACGAGATTAGATATTTTCTGTGGGTGTATCTGGGTAATGAGATTCGGAACCCAAGTTGGGCTAGTAAGAGTGATCTCGGCCCCAATCAGTCAGAGTAACCATGCTGGACTAATAGCTTAGCCACCCCAATCGGCCTTACTCATTTTGTCTGGATGTCTATTTGGATACTATTTAGGTAGAAATAATCTATTAAACAACAATATTGTCGATGGAATATGTAATGGCATTAATGTCAACTTTTTCCTTTTCTGCCTAAACCTTCAGATATCAATTATGTATGTACTTGAACATAACTAATCTGACATGAGAATAATTTACACAGAATTAGTAATTTTCCTATACAGAATAAACAAACAGGAAAAATTGAGAACATTAAAGTTTCCTAACAATTCAATCAATGGGGTTTTAAAAATAAAATCAGAAACTGCTACCGGCCGACTTCAATAGCAGTAACAGTTAACGGATTTGTACTGGAGGATTCATGACTCTCAGATGTCTCCCATTCAGTTGCAGTTTTTGTGGATAACACAGGTTTCTTTGGCTGTGGTAAACTTGCTATTTCGCTTGTCAGCATTGAAACCACAGCTGACATCATGGGTCTGTCATCTGCACACTCCTGCACGCACAAAAGACCCATATGAACGCACCTCATTAACTCGGACATTAAATTTGAACTGTCTATTGAATCATCTACTAGGTGTATGGCGTCTCCTTCTTGCCACGACTTCCATACCTAGAAAGTACACATATGAGTATGTATAAGACACAAAAGAAAATAAATGATTACCATTTTATAACTAGATGAGTCACCTTATGCTTTATATTTTTGTCGTGGAAAGGAGCTTAATTAACATAACCCCTCTATGGCCTTCTATTTTACCAAGAATAATAGTAACGATAATGATAGATGTGTGTAAAACTATAAAGGGATAACCAAACTGTAAGACACGTTCATATGTGCAGTGAGCGCCAATACACGTCATTTTTAAACAAATTGTAATGTTTATTCAAATGGAAAATTTTTTATAAATATTAATTGGTATATCCTCTATCAAATAATTCATATTCTGCATTTAGTACGTCATATCACTTATAGATTGATGCAATAATAAGAGAGGAATGGATGCACGATGACACAGTGTAGTTATATTTTAAGGAATATACTCCGACTAAGGGAGAAATTTATAACTGCACTTAAAACAACAAATTACGCCATGTTATAAACGCAGTAGAGCGCAGGTACAGGTGTAAATTAGAATCTAAGAAAACTACTTACATAAGCTAGAAGGTTTTGATCTCCATGATTCCTTTTACCCGTCACTATCTCAAGAAGTAAAACTCCAAAGCTGTAGACATCTGACTTAACTGATATTTTACCTTCCATGGCATACTCAGGAGCATAGGTTTAAATAGCGGCCGTAGCGGCCGCAATAGCGGCGCTATAGCGGTGCTATTTGGTACACCGCTACAACGCTACAAATTTAGCGGCCCGTCCGATAGCGCGACCTATAGCGGGAAATAGCGGAGTATAGCGGGGAAATAGCGGAAAATAGCGGGCGATATAGCGGTATAATGCGGAAATAGCGGTGCAGTTTATAATTTGCTGATATAGCAGTAGTATTTTGGACATAACTTTCGCATACGAACTCCGATTGATATGATTCAAAGTTCTATGGAAAGTTTACAAAACTGGCCACAATTTTTATGTTTTGAACATTTTCAAATTCTTAAAATTTAATGGTCAAATATACATAGAAAATAAATATAATTTTAATTAGCGTTTATTAGTTGCTTGAAATTATTTTAATTTTTTATTTTAGACTAAACTAGACCTTCAAAGTAATTATTTTAGTGTGCAAATCCGCTATGGTCCGATAGCGGCCGCTAAATACCCGCTATCCGCTATCCGCTATGATATTAGCATGTCCGCTACGAGTCCGCTATCCGCTATTTAAACCTTTGCTCAGGAGACATGTACCCACTATAAAACCAGCGAAAAGAATGAACAATTATAATATGAAAAAAAAATATATATATATATATATATATGAAAAATGAACAGATCTTATCATATACAATTATTAAGATTTATGTAGGTATAAAATTATTTTAATGGACAGATAGGTACGCACCGTGTGCCTACAACCGTTATAGTACCCATCTCATTCTGATCTTTTTTGAACAAGCGTGCAATACCGAAGTCTGATATTTTAGGGGTCATTTCTCCATCTAAAAGGATGTTCGCTGCTTTTAAATCTCTGTGAATTATATTTACTCTGGAATCTTGGTGAAGGTACAGAATTCCTCTTGCAATTCCAATGACCACCTCCAACCTTGTTCTCCAATCTAACAATTTTCGTCTCTCTTTATCTGTTTTCAGTGCAGTTTTCAGTACTTAAGTAAATTACCATTGATGATTAGAGGGTAAAATAAATTAAAAATCATCACTGAACTATAATTATGAAAAACCCCTTATAAAATTTAAACAAATTAAGATCCTTAATTTAATTTAATAAAAAGATTCTATTCCTTTTGGGGAAAAAAAATTTTGGTGCGATTTTCAATAACATCAAATTTGTGATGGAAATGGTCATTATTAATTAGTAAAAATCTCAAAAATGCCCCATCCATGTTTGGATTAAGTTAACAGTATACTAAATATGATAAAGTTGTACATGTAAAAGCCATGGACTGTTCTTGTGATGTGATGTCCTTCTAATGAGTTAGAAATTAGTTCATAGACTATGTGCGTATGTCAAGCATCGAAAAATGCCTGTATAATGCACGTATATTGATTTCAGTGCCTCATTACAAATTGTTATTTGAAGGTTAGAAAAAAGGTTTGTAAATGAGAAACTTGTATACCTCTTCTAATAAATGGTTACGACTTATAAACTTGATTTATATAAAGGAACAAATATGTAGACATTGCATACCGAATATGAAGTAATCTAAGCTCTTGTTGGGCATGAACTCGTAAATTAACATTCTCTCAGAATCATGAATACAACAACCAAGCAGTCTCACAAGGTTCCGGTGTTGTAGCTTTACAATAAGCTTGACCTCATTCATGAATTCCTTTAGACCTTGTGCTGAATTTTTGGACAGCCGCTTCACTGCAATCTCATCGCCACATGGTAGCTTACCCTATAGTTGCATATGTACTACTAGTTAATAGTAGCACTAATTGGAGAACAAATAGTAAAAACTGACTTATCAATTGCAGTTCGGTTTTAACTTTCCTAATATTGCAGCTTTGGAAAGAAATAAATTAACTAAGATTCTGGTCATCAGCAATATTCACAACAGAGCATTGAAACCAGCAGAAGTCTTTATTGGTCAGTAGAAAATTAATATTATTAGAACATAGTGGTCCGAGTAACAACTATCACTACCTTGTAAACAACACCAAAACCTCCATGCCCTAATCTATTTACATCAGAAAAGTTGTCCGTGGCTGCTATCAGTGTTGTCAGATCAAATGTTGGCAGATCTTTGTCCACGAAAGAACCACCCTCAACGTCATTGTACCTCGTTCTGTTGTCTACGATCAAATAATACATGTACGCAGTATTAATTATAAAACCTTATACAAAAGTTATGGGGCTTGACCCCTAATTTTTTTTAAATAAAATATTAAAACCATAATTTGCACATGTAATATGCACAGCGTAAGTTATATTTTTTGTGTTTTTTTCCTTTTTTTTTTTGTTGTGAAGCTCAATTTGAAGCAGAATGGGTAAGTAAGTAGCTAGGGTACCTGAATTGGAATCTCTTTTCTTCCTTCTCCTCAGTATAAAAATTAGCAAGACTCCAATTAACAGTGATAAAACAGCAGATAACACTGCAATGCCTATTACCCAGTTATTATTGTTTTTGCTGCCAGTTGTAGCTGCATTAGCACAACTTTTGTTAGGACCACATCTGAGGACTGGTAGAAACCCCTACCACCAATTAGACCTTGGCTTCAGGAGGTTTTTATGATTACACAAGAGATAGAATTGGGTATTGCATAATTGCATTAAGCACCTAGCAAGAGATCACTCTTTAAAGACAACTACATATGCAAGCATTTAAGACAATAAATTTGCTGCTAATTTGGATGATGTGCTACAATAAGAATCATCATGCAAATTTTAAACGAACTCTGGTTAATCAAAATCTACCTTATATGGGGGCCAGAAAGTACGAGTAAAATTATGAGATGAAAAGAAAATCAAGCAGTGTCAAGTTTCACCTAGTCAACTACATTCACTAGAATTTTAAAGTTTCCAGGAGGCTCTTCCATAGATGAAGGGGTTCCTGCAATTTTTACCAGCAGTCCAGCACCCCTATCATATAGGATAATACAGACAAAAATTGGCTTAATTGAAAATAGGACACCTCGAGTTTTTCAAACTGATTGAATCTTCTCACAAATTTCAGAAGATTGCTTTGAACATCTATCTATGTATGATATGGCTGTTATATTTATAATGTCTTGTGCTTTGCTTGCAATGCAAGGCCATAATTCCTTTGCAAGTACATGTACATTTAATTGGCATTGTTTTTTCCCCAGGAAGTAAATTGAAGAATCAATATAAGGCAAATGATTAATTGAAAAAATAATTATCTTACGTAAGTCTGATTTTGCCATCTTGATGTAAAGGTCCTGCCCCGCATCAATCAACCTTATATCGACCAAATCATCACTCCAAGTGATGCAATCACTACCATCTCCTCTAATATTCAACAGTGAATAAGCCATGCAAGAACAATTTGCCAAACATTTGTTCCTGCAGTTCTCAATCCCAATACTCGCATAGACAGTTGCATTATGCGATTCGGGTACTTTCACTCCCTTAACCAAATAAAAGCCACTATCATCAGAATTACAACTTAATGTTGTTTTCCGTTGACAACCTTCTGAAAAATTACGCATCTGCCACTCTTCAGGTGACTTTTGATCAAATCCATCCAGGCAACTACACATGACATTATTGGCATTGCATATACCATAAGGTCCACACTTTTTATAGTCATCACAAGTGTCTTTGGGCTGATACCAGACCTCATTCCATGTTTGTTGATCTTGATCCCAAACTTTGCGTTGCAAATTGCCGGTAGTTGCATTCAGTACAACTCGGGACAATGATCCGGCCACCTTAGCCTCATATGAGTAGTACACCTCATTAGCTGACCAAACAAATATGAAGTTGAACAAGTTTTGATAATATGCCAGTCCCAGCTCAGGCATTCCACTGAACTTCAATCCATCCCATGCACCAGTTCGGAAATTGATATTTGTACGATCCATTAGTTTGATTTCTGGTACACCTTGAGTGTCCATTTTATAGCAGTACCGACCAATTGAGGGGTCGGTACTGCTTTCCCATGAAGAAAGGGTCCATTCATGTCCTGTGATGAAGTTCTTACCAACCTTCATGCCAGGAAGCAAGGTGTCGGATGGATAATCAAAGCTCTGCCAAATAATATCGTCTTTATTTTGTTCCTTGATTATCAGGTTGCCTGAATCAAGCAATTGCACTATGGGATTCGAAACTTCAGAACTGGATGAATTAGTTGACCATATCATATTTTTCAATGGATCAATCAAGTCTAGACCACTTTTGGAAATGACAAGTGTACCTGAACTGGGGTTCAAGGGATGTTCGCGATTAGCAATCCAAACAACTGTTTCAGGAGAGACCATGAATCGTATACCAAGAAACCACTCTTCTGATGTGGTGAAGTTAACCAAAGCCAGCTCAAATTTGCCACCGGTTGATTGTAGAATTGGGCCCTCGCTTATGTTTGTAGTTCTGTTTAGGGTGTCGATTGAGAAGGATATTGGTAGTATTGCAAAAAGAAGGAAATTATAAGCTAACTGCTTAAAAGGGATTTTATTCGCCATTTTCTATGTTTGTTGCCTCTTTCTGTTGTATTCCTTTTAAAAGGAAATTCTCTTTGGATGAGTCTCTGCATTTATGTTGATGAAAACTTGAAAAGTCAAGCAGAGTCGACTCTAGAACTAGGTCTTTAAAAGGCTGAGGATATATCCACACACTTTGCATTAAAGTGAATCGGCAATTTATTCCTTTCCTTTTTTTGTGCAAAAAGTTGTGACGTTTGATTGGCTTTGTTTCATATATACTGTTATAACATATAACTGCAAAATGGACGACATAAGCTTGAGGGTGACAAAAGGATCCGAATACTATTCTTTACCAGAATATTCTTTGATTGTTAGCAGAAAATGAGCAGATATTAGTTATATACTAGAGTTCAGGAGTTGCAAAGGGCTTGATTGTTGAGAAAAGTGGCTTAAGTTTCAATTTTTCAATTTTTCATCATGTAGAACTGAATTCTATGGCACCAAATTTCTCATGCTTTAGGATAAAATTAGAACTGCGAACATAACTGTATATATTAAATGTGCATTAATTGGGGTACCAATCAAGGGGACTCATGAACAAGATGAACATTTTAAATCCCCTATATATCTAGCCTGTGAGCATTACTTATTGATTTTGATAGATGCCTTGGTGGGATGTGAACATGCACGGAGAGATCGCTAGTGATTGCGCCTCTCCGTGTGTGGTCAAGCAAGTCACTAACAGGGAAAAATCAATTGGAATCAGCTTGTGGTGGTGCTGAGTCCTACCTATCTAATTATTTGAAAACAATGTGCAGTTGTGCACGCTTGACCTGGCACATGGGGCTTCATTCCTGGCCATGGGAGTAAATTTGGACTAAATTTGTTAAGTGTGAAAACTTAAAGAATAATCACAGAAAGACACAATATTTAACGTGGTTCAGTACAAAATCGTACCTACATCCACACGCACACACACCATTACTTTTTTTATTTCTTTTCAATAATAATGGAGTACAAGGGAGAATTGGGGAAGAAGATAGGTCAGAAAAGAAGAGGGAGGCGTCTCCTTTATAATAGGTAGGCTAATATTTTTTTTTATTACATTTCCATATATGCATAAATCATAAAAAAGGAAATTCAGACTGTCCAACTCGGACCGAGTTCAGGCCAACTTGGACCGAGCCAAAGGGATGTGGTTCAACTCGGTCCGAGTTCAGCCCAACTCGGACCGAGCCAAACACCATATTTTCTCCACACTCCCCCTCAAGTTGGCAGGTAGATATTTCGCATGCCCAACTTGTCAATTGCTTCATGAAAATTAGTACTAGACACACCCTTGGTTAGTATGTCTGCAAGTTGCTCTTCCGTTCTTACATGAGGAATACTAATTACTCCTTCTTCAATGTTCTGTCGGATAAAATGTCGATCTACTTCAATGTTCTTGGTCCTATCATGCTGCACCGGATTCTGTGATATAGCAATGGCAGCCTTGTTATCACAAAACAGTTTCATTTCTTCACATTCATAGAAGCCAAGATCCTTGAGTACCCTTTTAATCCACGGTAACTCTTGCAGTCCCTTAGCAATTCCTCTAAACTCAGCTTCAGCACTTGACAATGCCACTACCTTCTGCTTCTTACTTCTCCAAGTAACCAAATTGCCACCAACAAAAGTGAAGTACCCAGATGTAGACTTTCTATCAGTTACATCTCCTGCCCAGTCAGAGTCTGTATATCCATGAACTTGAAGATGTCCATTTCTTTTGAAAAAAATACCTCGTCCTGGAGATCCCTTGAGATATCTTAGAATCCACATAATAGCCTCCATGTGGTGTCACTGGGATTATGCATAAACTGACTTACCACAGACATGGCATAGGCAATATCAGGTCGAGTGTGTGACAAGTAGATAAGTCTTCCTACCAAACTTTGATATTGTTCCTTATTGGTTGGTACCTGATCAGGGAAAATTCCTAGCTTGTTGTTCTGTTTGGTTGGTGTGTCCACAGGTTTGCAATCCAACATACATGTTTCAGCTAGTAAGTCCAGTACATACTTTCTCTGAGATAAAGATATACCTTCATTGCTGTGTGTAACTTCAATTCCTAGAAAATACTTCAATCCTCCCAGATTCTTCATTTCAAATTCTTGGGAAAGTTTCTTCTCAAGGCCTTGAATTCCTTCAGCATCATTTCCTGTGATTATCATGTCATCAACATATATAATTAAAATCACAATTTTTTCCTTATTCTTACAAAAGAACAAGGTATGATCTGCATCACTTTGGGTATATCCATATCCTTTCATGGCACTGCAAAATCTACCAAACCAAGCTCTTGGGGATTGTTTCAAACCATATAGTGCCTTCTTCAATCTGCATACAAGTGAACGGTTACTTGAGTGAGTATATCCTGGTGGAATATCCATATAAATCTCCTCATCTATGTCACCATGAAGAAATGCATTCTTCACATCGAACTGATGCAATGGCCAGTTCTGATTTGCTGCAATGGACAAAAGTATTCTGACTGTATTGAGTTTGGCTACTGGTGAAAATGTCTCCTGATAATCTACTCCATCTGTCTGAGAGTAGCCTTTTGCAACCAGCCGAGCTTTATACCTATCAATTGCTCCAGTGGGACCACATTTTACTGTAAATATCCACCTACAACCTATTGTTTTTCTATCTCTCGGTCTGTCCACCAATTCCCAAGTATTATTCTCCTCAAGAGCATCCATTTCTGTCTTCATTGCATCTACCCATTTTTTATCAGCAAGGGCTTCATTCAGGTTGTTTGGATTGTGAACTGATGCAAGAGTTCTGTCAAATTCCTTCACAGATTCTGGCATGTGAGACATAGTCATGAAATTTGCCATTGCATACCTGCCTTCACCACTCTCATCTGGTCTGTATCTTTTAGGTGGCATGCCTCTGTTGATTCTGAAAGGTAACTGATAACCATGATTAGTAGTAACAGGTTCAGAAATACTTACCTCTGACTCAGAATTGATCATGTGGTGAAGTAGGAGACTGTATCATTTCTTCATCTTCACTTTCCAAACTTTCTTCAGATGGACCCGAGTTAACCAGTGGGTCCATTTCTAGATTCAAATTCTCATATTCAGTTGAACTCGGACCGAGATGAGTCGAACTCGGACCGAGATGGCCCGAACTCGGACCGAGATGGGTCGAACTCGGACCGAGATGATCTAAATTCGGACTGAGATGGGTCGAACTCGGACCGAGATGAGTCAAACTCGGACCGAGTTGAACAGGTTCATTTTGGAAAATCTCAGATTTCGACCCAAAAACATCATTTCTCACTGCATCGAACCAGAGTTCATTGTCTATCACACTCTCCCCCTGAGAATGAGTCTGGTTTTTACAGAAATACCATTCATTTTTAATAAATGTCACATCCATGCTGGTATAGACTTTTCTAGAGGATGGATTCATGCACCTATAGACCTTTTGATGTTGACCATAGCCTATGAACACACATTTTTCAGCACACGGATCAAGTTTTGAGCGCAGATGTTTTTGTATGTGGACATAGGCCACGCAACCAAACACTTTGGGTGGGATATTGAGTACTGAAGGAATCACATGGTAGGCTGAGAGTTTTTGCAATGGTGTTTGAAATTTAAGAGCAGCAGAAGGTAATCTATTAATCAAATACACCGATGAGGTAACGGCATGATCCCAATAAGAATGAGGAACATTATTTTCTAGCATCATTGCTCTAGTCATTTCTAGGATTTGCCTATTCTTACGCTCTGCCCTACCATTCTGTTGAGGTGTACCTACACAGCTAGTTTCATGTATAATCCCATTAGTTTTAAAGAACTCTCCTAGTGTGTTGTTGACAAATTACTTGCTATTATCACTCCTAAAAACCTTGACATTCTTATCAAACTGATTTTTCACCATGGTAATGAAGGAAGTAATGGCAAGTGGCACATCAGTTTTCTGTTTTACCACATTAACCCAAGTCATTCTAGTACTATCATCAACAAATAAGACAAACCATCTATTTCCTACTAGAGAGTCAACCGGGGAAGGTCCCCAAACATCAGAGTGAATCAAATCAAAAGAAACTCTATTATTATTATCATCATCTAAAATTTTTCCAAAATGAGCTCGATGGCTCTTAGATTTGATACACACATCACAATCAAATATCTCATTCTCAAAACCAGAAAACAAACTAGGATAAAGTTTTCTTAGGTACCCAAAAGATGGATGACCCAATCGCCTGTGCCATATCCAAATAGAAGACTTCCTACTTGAGTGTAAACCAGCAGATAAATGTGCCTGTCCAGCAGCCAAGTCTTCTAAATGATACAGTCCTCCTCTTCTAGTACCACGACCAAGAATTTACTTCGTCAAGAGGTCCTGAAAAAGACAAAATCCAGGATACATGAGTACTACACAATTTAGGTCTTTGATGAAGGGCTTTTATAACCTAGGAATCAAATAAATTTATAGACCTAGAGCTAACCTCACTAGTCTTTTGGAGTACAGCTTTAGGGTCGAACCCAAGGGACGGTACAATTGATTACTGGACTTATCCTTTTTCAAAAGCTAGACAAGAATATTTGTATAGAGTTTTGATGAATTAAATGTAAAGGTGCAAGTAAAGTATATATTTTTGGTTGTTTTGTCAAAAATAAAGTAAACAACTAAAGTAAGGTTTTTGGGTTTTCAAACAGTATAAAAAGCGTCTTAGGGTTCAGGTTTCACCTTGGTTTGGACTCTAGAACACAGAACTTATCACTTTCGTGCATCGAACGGTGTTTTTCAAGCGTTTACTTCTCTGTTCGGTTCGAACAAGGATCTGTTCAATCCGAACAGGAGTCTGTTCGATCCGAACAGGAATCTGTTCGATCCGAACAGATGGTATAAGTGTGTGATTTTGAACCTTTATGATATTTTATGCTTTGTGCTAGGGTTTGTTGGTCAAACCTAGATATTCTAAACCTCAGCTGTCGCTTGTTGGACTAGAAACTGGTTTAATCACAACCTAACCTAATTAACTCGATTGGTTCACAACTTTTGGTATAGAATTCAATCAATTTAAACTTGTTTGTTGGAGTTCGTAAGGATATCTAGAGGTCTTTTGGACTTGTCTAAAAGTTACACTTTTGATGTCAACTAATCTCCCCTTTCGGATCTACGATTTATCCCAAATACTTTATCTAGATTATCTTGATTAACCTAACTTTAGAACTTAACTAAATGTGGCCATTCATCTAGAAGTTAATTAGACTTAACCAAGCAATTTAAACAAGCAATTAACATAATTCTCAACGAAACAAATCAACAAAACATATCATATCATATCAAGTCAAATCACAACATCCAAACCTAAGTTACTACCTTACCCCTAAGACTATATAAATTTAGCCTAACATAGTACTTAAACACACAACAAATAACATAGAAATAACAAGATACAAGCCCATTGAAAATAGAGAAGAAAACATAGAAGAATAAACCGAATACTCCTTTATGCTTTCAAACTACGATCTTTAGGCAGTGGTGTGTTGCAAGATGGTCACCAAACTCGTCTCCTTGCTGCCGTCGCTTCAAAGAACCAAGCTTTGATGATCTCCAATGGTGGAATCGCCTAAGGAAGGTGGAATTTTGTGGTATGAAAGGTTGTCTTCTTTCCTTCAGGTCTAGAGGTGTATATATGGATGTCCCAGGTCGCAAGGATGGAAGGCTAGGGCACCAGGGCGCAAGAAATTGCCATTTTCATTAGTTTCTATGTAAAAAATAATGCCTTATGTGATATGGCGGCACCCTGGTCAAACCGAACAGGTCCTTGTTCGAACCGAACAGGAGAGAGAAAGAGCAGCTGCACAAGTCTGCTGTTGTGATGCCCAGTCGGCTCGAACAGGCTCCTGGTCGGGTCGACCAGGAGAGAGAAAATGACGCCTGGCTGCCATAGGTGCTGGTCGGATCGAACAGACTTGTGGTCGGGTCGACCAGGAGAGAGAAAAGAGCCTCCAATGCTAGGAATGAGTCGTCTAGCGTACGTGCTACGTCGGGAATCCATCTATATGCTCCAAAATCATCAGAAATCATCAAAGTCCTGTAAAATAAGAGAAGAAACGACGGTAGAGCCAATTCCATGGAAATCATAGCAATCTATTGAATAATTCAATGGTTTGAGTGTTATTTGAGTGCCAAGTACGGTCCAAATGCCTACAAATAATGACGATATCAAATCCCCCCAAACTTAAACTTTGCTTGTCCTCAAGCAACACCATAAGCTTAGAGTTTTGGACTGTACTTAAACCTTAAACATCAAGTTGTATCTCAAACCAATAAATGTCGTGAAATCAATTGCTATGCCTAAAATTTCTCACACTTTCATCAAATGAGTCAAACAAGAATCAAAATTAAAAACCAAGTTAAGTGTTCACAACTTAATTAATGCAACTCTTGGCCCTAAGTAAAGTCTTTTTTCAAAAATTAGAACTCTAGCTTCCCTTTGATATTTCAAAAGCGATCTCAATTTCAATTACCCGTTCCTTTTCACATTCCACAAAAATTTGTAAAGGCCTTTATCAACTTCAGAAATTTTATAATGAACTTTTCTCAAAAACAATTTCAATTTTTCACCAATGTTTTTTTTTCTTTTTTTTTCGTGCAAGTCGAGCCGTGGGGCTTTACACCCTAGAGGATAATGCGGTATCATTGGCCTTGAGTTTGCTACTAGCACATGTCGCGCTAGGGAGGTTAGACGGGTGTTGCTCGACTATGGCCACGGTACACTTGGGCCATAATACTCAACAACTCCTTTACCAATGCTTTCGCACCGGGTCCGGTAGAATTAAGCATGAGTTGTCCAATTATTTCTCGGTTTCTTTGAGTTGTAATTCCTAACAATTCATACCTAATCCAATACCCTCCAATTTGTGGCTAAGTTGGTGGAAAAAGGCCTCAGTGCGTCCTCGTTTTCACAGCTATTTTGATTTAATTTCCCATTAATTTTTGCTCGTTGGTGATTCGAGCGATTAAAAAGCAATTTCAACAAGACAAAATTCATTTTACAATTTCCAAAGTCGATAAATTTCTTTTCAAAAGTTTGTCAAATACGAATCAGTTCACTCGGCAAAAACTTGTGAGAATCGACTAAGATTGTCATGACAATTCTAAGCATCCAAGATCAAGTTCAAATTTTAAAGAAAATACTCCAATTTTGGTCCATTGATTCAAGATCAAGTGTGATATCAAAACATTCTAGGGTCATTTGAGAAAATTTTTGTTTGACTCAAAAACAAGGTTAAACGGTGTGAGATTTAACATTTAAAATTCAAATCGAGAGAGAATAGGCAAAACCAACTAATTTCCAAGCCAAAATCAAACCAAATCGTGCAATTTCCATGTTCTGGTCGGATCGACCAGGTGTTTGTTCGAACCGACCAAGGAGAAAGTTAAAAACATACTAATCTATGCAATTTTCATGCTCTGGTCGGATCGACCAGATGTCTGTTCGAGCTGACCAGAGAAGCAAAAAGTTCGAAAAAATTGCAAAAATTTACCAAAATCCACCAAAAGTTCGATTTTTCTCCTATTCCCCCCCCCCCCAAACTTAGATCAAGCATTGTCCTCAATGCATGCAATCGAATAGAAAAGTAAATAGGAGGGAAAAGAGAACTTAGCCAATTTTTGCTTTCCATATGTTGATTTGCTTCTAGTTTGTTCTCTCGTTGTCCAAGGCGGCTCTAATTTTTCTAGATCTTTTGATGCAATCCGTATGAGGTCGATCGGGGTTAGTTGGTTCACGTAACCCATGGTGCTCTAGCACGAATCGCATCTTCTTTCGTTTGTTCCTCAAAATTTTCCTACAAACAAACAAATACAAACATCAAATTCTATTTTTGATATTTTTTTGTTTTTCTAATTTTTATGGATTTTCTATTTTTTTATTTTTTTATGTATTTTCTATTTTTAATGACAAAATAAATAAAAGAGAGAAGAGTTGAGAAATCCTTGGGTTGCCTCCCAAGAAGCGCTTGTTTTAGGTCCCTAGCTTGACCATATTTCACTAGGTCTTGATCGGATCGGATCCGGAGAGCGAGACGGCGAGCGATTTGTCATGACCCTTGTTGGCGGGGTTGGAGCACTTCAAAGCATGATCTATTGAAAATCGGAGTTTCTCTCCTCCCACTCTTACCAAAATTGTCCCATCTCGAGCATCCATCTTCACACCGGCGGTTCTAAGAAAGGGGCGTCCCAAAATTATAGGCACCTCCTTGTCTTCTTCCATGTCCATCACCACGAAATCGCCCGGTATGACAAACTTATCCACTTGAACGGGCACATCTTTAATAACACCCAAGGGCAACCGCATTGAGGAATCGGCGAGCTTCAACGTCATGCATGTGGGTGTCAATTCACCAATTCCAATCTTTTCATAAACCGACTTGGGCATCAAACTAACACTAGCCCCCATATCACACAAGGCTTGCTTGATTGTTGCGTTTCCAATAGTGCAAGGAAGAGCAAACCTACCCGGATCCTCAAGCTTTGGGGGCATCTTGCTTTTCAAAGCCTCGCTACTCTTGTGTGATAGGGCCACTGTTTTGAGTTCTTCCATGGATCTCTTGCCCGTGCATAACTCCTTCAAGAATCTTGCAAAGATCGGCACTTGAGCTATGACATCTGTGAATGGAATGTTGACCTTCAATTCCTTGAGAATCTCCCAAAAAGTTCGAAATCGTTCTTCCTCATTCTTCTTCACAAGTCGCTGAGGAAATGGGACAGGTGGCCTATAGGTTGACTCAGGTTGTTGTGCCTTCCTTCTGCCCTTGCTTTGGACCACTTTTGTGCTCTGTTCGAACCGAACAGGAGCTTGGTCGGACCGAACAGAGGATGCAAGTGGCACCTCTTCAGCTTGTTCAGGCTCAGGAATGGTGCCTTGTGTCTGGGATGCCTCATGGAGTGGAGGGAATGCCAAAACTTCCTCAAGAATTGGTTGCATCTTCTCTGGTTCTTCCTGTTCGGACCGAACAGGATTCTGGTCGGACCGAACAGAGAGGCTGTTTCCCTCGTTTGGCGGTACGGGTGGGTCTTGGTACTCCTTGCTGCTTCGCAAGATATGTATGGACTTGATCTCTGCACTAGGGTTGACTTGAGGCTGGCTTGGAAGCTTGCCAGGTGGTCGGGAGAAGTGTGCTTCCATCATGCGCTCCAAGCGTTGCAAGGTGCTTGCACTTCCCTTAAATTCGTTGATGGTAGCCTTCAATTCGTCAGTGGTGGCCTTCAATTCATCTAACCCTAAAGCCACAGATTTGTTAATCTTTTCTTGCTCACTCATGAATTCTTGAACAACAATTGGAATTTCTTCCCTTTCGAAAAAAGGTTTCTTTTGAAATGATTGGTCTCTATTGTTGTTATTGAATTGGGCATTCCTATACAAATTTGGAGGGCTATTTTGGTACTTTGAACCGTAAGGGGGCCCATTGTGTAGGTAGTTCACTTGGGCCCCTCCGTTACCAATTTTGGCAAGAGGACAATTGATAGATGTATGTCCTTCCTCGCCGCACGCTCCGCATTGGTTTGAATGGAGATGTGTTCCTTGAGCCGATTGGTAAGCGGCAAGTTCAGCTTCTAGCTCCTCTATCCTCGCCTCTTTAGTTGAAATTGCGTGCACTTGTTGCCTCGAACTACTTGAGTGGCGGGGAATGAGTAGAGGGTACCATGTGTAATTTCTTGCACAATAATCAAGTAAATCTCGCCCTCGTGCCGTATCAAGTCTTTTGAATGCCCCACCTGAAAGAGAATCAAGATTGATTTTAATATTGTCATAAAGTCCAGTGTAGAATGATTTAAGGAGCATCCATTCTTGAATCCCATGATGTGGGCAAGAATTTTCTAAATCCCTAAACCGTTCCCATGCATCCCTCATTGATTCATTTTGGTTTTGGGCAAAATTATTCAATTCAGCTCTAATTTTGTCCGCTCTATCCGAAGGAAAATAGCTATCCAAGAAGGTTTGTGCCATTTCATCCCAAGACCTAATTGACCCTTTTTTCAATGTTTTATACCATTTTTGTGCTCGGTCCTTAAGGGTGAAGTGAAATAACAATAGCCTAATTGCTTGTTGAGGAACACCATTAAACTTAATCAATCTAGTGCAATCAATAAAAGTTTGTAAGTGAGCATGGGGATCCTCTTCGTCGTTTCCATAAAACGGATTTTGTTGCACAAGCACGACGTGGTTAGGAGCGATTTGCATGTTATTAGCGGCGATGCCCGGAATCACCACTGGTTCGCCCACGTTTCTTGCGCTGGGAACGCCAAACTCCATAAGAGTCCTTTCACGATCTTCCTCATCTTCGTTGTCGGAGTTATTGATGCTCCCTTCATCTTCTTGGGTCCATCGGCGACGTTCATTGTCAAAATCCCTCCTTTGACCCGCTAGGAGGGTCCGATCGGCTGTCAATCGAGCCTCTTTTTGCTCAAGTTGGAGGCGGAGGTCCTCCAATTCTTGTGTGCGCTGGACAATGGCCTCGGGAGTGAGTTGGTCGGCCATTGCGGAGTTTTCTTCTCTCTGTTCGGAGTGCTGGTCGGATCGAACGGAGCTCTGGTCGGATCGAACAGAGTCCTGGTCGGTTCGAACAGAAGTGAAGGAGGAGGAGCTGGCTTCTTCGTTTATTCTCCGGAGAAAGTCTTTGACCTTTGGGGGTGGGGACTTCTTCCTTTGCGTGTTACCTGCCAGTCCTGTAATCAAGAGAGAAGAAAACGTGAGTTTCAAAAGAAAAAGAAAATATCTAGTCTCTTAATACTAAGATAAGGATCCAATATCAACACCGTCCCCGGCAACGGCGCCAATTTGATGAAGGCTTAAAACCTAGGAATCAAATAAATTTATAGACCTAGAGCTAACCTCACTAGTCTTTTGGAGTACAGCTTTAGGGTCGAACCCAAGGGACGGTACAATTGATTACTGGACTTATCCTTTTTCAAAAGCTAGACAAGAATATTTGTATAGAGTTTTGATGAATTAAATGTAAAGGTGCAAGTAAAGTATATATTTTTGGTTGTTTTGTCAAAAATAAAGTAAACAACTAAAGTAAGGTTTTTGGATTTTCAAACAGTATAAAAAGCGTCTTAGGGTTCAGGTTTCACCTTGGTTTGGACTCTAGAACACAGAACTTATCACTTTCGTGCATCGAACGGTGTTTTTCAAGCGTTTACTTCTCTGTTCGGTTCGAACAAGGATCTGTTCAATCCGAACAGGAGTCTGTTCGATCCGAACAGGAGTCTGTTCGATCCGAACAGGAATCTGTTCGATCCGAACAGATGGTATAAGTGTGTGATTTTGAACCTTTATGATATTTTATGCTTTGTGCTAGGGTTTGTTGGTCAAACCTAGATATTCTAAACCTCAGCTGTCGCTTGTTGGACTAGAAACTGGTTTAATCACAACCTAACCTAATTAACTCGATTGGTTCACAACTTTTGGTATAGAATTCAATCAATTTAAACTTGTTTGTTGGAGTTCGTAAGGATATCTAGAGGTCTTTTGGACTTGTCTAAAAGTTACACTTTTGATGTCAACTAATCTCCCCTTTCGGATCTACGATTTATCCCAAATACTTTATCTAGATTATCTTGATTAACCTAACTTTAGAACTTAACTAAATGTGGCCATTCATCTAGAAGTTAATTAGACTTAACCAAGCAATTTAAACAAGCAATTAACATAATTCTCAACGAAACAAATCAACAAAACATATCATATCATATCAAGTCAAATCACAACATCCAAACCTAAGTTACTACCTTACCCCTAAGACTATATAAATTTAGCCTAACATAGTACTTAAACACACAACAAATAACATAGAAATAACAAGATACAAGCCCATTGAAAATAGAGAAGAAAACATAGAAGAATAAACCGAATACTCCTTTATGCTTTCAAACTACGATCTTTAGGCAGTGGTGTGTTGCAAGATGGTCACCAAACTCGTCTCCTTGCTGCCGTCGCTTCAAAGAACCAAGCTTTGATGATCTCCAATGGTGGAATCGCCTAAGGAAGGTGGAATTTTGTGGTATGAAAGGTTGTCTTCTTTCCTTCAGGTCTAGAGGTGTATATATGGATGTCCCAGGTCGCAAGGATGGAAGGCTAGGGCACCAGGGCGCAAGAAATTGCCATTTTCATTAGTTTCTATGTAAAAAATAATGCCTTATGTGATATGGCGGCACCCTGGTCAAACCGAACAGGTCCTTGTTCGAACCGAACAGGAGAGAGAAAGAGCAGCTGCACAAGTCTGCTGTTGTGATGCCCAGTCGGCTCGAACAGGCTCCTGGTCGGGTCGACCAGGAGAGAGAAAATGACGCCTGGCTGCCATAGGTGCTGGTCGGATCGAACAGACTTGTGGTCGGGTCGACCAGGAGAGAGAAAAGAGCCTCCAATGCTAGGAATGAGTCGTCTAGCGTACGTGCTACGTCGGGAATCCATCTATATGCTCAAAAATCATCAGAAATCATCAAAGTCCTGTAAAATAAGAGAAGAAACGACGGTAGAGCCAATTCCATGGAAATCATAGCAATCTATTGAATAATTCAATGGTTTGAGTGTTATTTGAGTGCCAAGTACGGTCCAAATGCCTACAAATAATGACGATATCAGTCTTCACATAACTGTCCTCCAGACAAGAGTTTGGATGAAAGAGAGGGAACCAAGAGTGTATTTGAAAGAGTTAAGGATGAGAAAAATTGAACTTCTCCAGCCCCTGTGACTGGATAAACTTCTCCATTTGCATTAACGATCTCATTTCTTCTTGGAACAGATTTTCTTACCAAGTCTTCCCTGTTGTAGGTCATGTGATCAGTTGCCCCTGAATCAATAATCCAAGAACAGTCAGTACTAGAAGTGTTTAATGCAAAAATTTTACCTTCATTCCTCTCGACAGAGGGCAAAATAGACAATGTTCCAGAACCTAAACTGGCCAAGTTTGCAGCTGGTAGGGTCTTTACTTCTGTGGCCTGGGCTTCTGTCATGTGTGCCTTCCCTTGTCTTTTTTTCTTATTTTCCTCCCACCAGTCTGGATAACCAATCAATTTGAAACACTGCTCCACATAGTGCTTTGGGTTTTTACAATGGGTACACCCGCCAGGTGGTACGGGTTTTTTGTTGTTTGGTTTTGGAGGATAGTTAGACTTCTGGAGGTTCAAGGTTTGAGTTTTTGCCACCATAGCCAAGGAACTGTCCCCAACTTCACCCCTATTCAACATGACCATTTGTCGCCTTTTCTCCTTTCTTACCAAGGCAAATGCCTCTTCTACGGTAGGGAGGGGATTAATTTGGAGAACACTAGCCCTGATCAGATCCAATTTATCATCTAAACCATCTAAAAAGGTCAGTACCCTATCTTCTTGAACCAATTTCTGGTACTTTTCAATATCATGATGGCATTCCATAGTATTAGGTCTACGAGTGTCTAATTCCTTCCATAACCCTTGTAGAGTACTGTAAAAATTCTGGACCAATTCACCATTTTGTTTGACTTTACTAATTTTTCTTTTGAGATCCAGAATTTGAGACAAATCACTACCATCAAAGTAAGAGGTGTTGACTGCATCCCAAACCTCTTGTGCAGTAGAGTAAGGTAAGAAGGTACCTATTAGTGATGAGTCCATAGAGTTAATCATGAAATCTTTCACCTGAGAATCCATCACCGACCATCGTTTATAAGCTTCCTCGTCTGAAGGCTTTGGCCGAGTTGACCCATCAAGGTGACCCAATCTATCTCGCCCATTGAGTTTCATCTGCAGCATCTGCGACCAGAGGTAGAAGTTCGACCCATCTAACTTGATCGACATCGTGGAGGTGAACCCCTCTTGGCTTTGAGTGTTTGATGGAGGTCTCGGTTGTGTAAGCAATTGGGACAAGGTGTTATTCAAGCTTTGAATAAGAGTCATCGGATCTAGTGGATGAGGATCAGGGATAGGGATTTTAGGGAGTGAATCATCAGGGTTACTCATGGTTTAGATCGTGGTGAGGGGTATTAAAGGTTCTGGTTGAGGTTTCGGTAAGATCTGTGCAGTAATTCGCACAGAGAAGAAGTAGCAACTGTGCAGTAACTCGCACAGGGATAAAAAACACACAGTAGTCAAGATCTACTGCTCTGATACCATGAAAACTTAAAGAACAATCACAGAAAGACACAATATTTAACGTGGTTCAGTACAAAATCGTACCTACATCCACACGCACACACACCATCACTTTTTTTATTTCTTTTCAATAATAATGGAGTACAAGGGAGAATTGGGGAAGAAGATAGGTCAGAAAGGAAGAGGGAGGCGCCTCCTTTATAATAGGTAGGCTAATATTTCTTTTTATTACATTTCCATATATGCATAAATCATAAAAAAGAAAATTCAGACTGTCCAACTCGGACCGAGTTCAGGCCAACTCGGACCGAGCCAAAGGGATGTGGTTCAACTCGGTCCGAGTTCAGTCCAACTCGGACCGAGCCAAACACCATATTTTCTCCACAAAGTGAAACAAAAAAATATAGATAGTACGTCTCTTGGCCTCTTGGGTCGTTGGTTGAGAGTCTTGAGACTTGTGAGGCTGTGACCTAGTTACCTAGCACACATTGTCTTTTCTTTGCAGTGAAGGGCGATGTAGATGTATTATACATTGTCCTTTTCATCCAATGAAAAAAGAGGCTCATGTCTACATGTTTCATTTGAGCAGCAGATCAAGATTTTAAGTTAGATAACTGTCTGTTCTCGTAATCTCGTTTACATATTACCCAATTGTGAAACAAATAGGCCCATTTAGGCCCAAAGTTTAACCCGGCATGTTGGTTTGGGTTTCGATTTTTAAACCTCTATTTGTTTTTTGGTTGGATTATTATGTATTTTGGAGCATGTTACAGTTTATGAAATACTTAAGGTGCTTGATCTTGTAATTTTTCTTACATGCAAAAAGTATTTATCAGATACTGGGCTAGTACACATCCAACGTAATTTAGCGAAAGAATGCTAATTGTAGATTTGTCTCCATCAGATAAACGATAATTTGACAAATTTGATTGAAGTTTTAATTATCCATCAAAAAAGTTGAAAGTGTTAGAAATATTTATTGGTTTTGAATAAATTACAAACCAGTTCAAACTTCGTGCCAAAATGACGGAAGACAAAAATTCGCTTGCAAAGTGCATGTGAGCCGGAAGACAGAAAATGCAGATTTGTTCGAGTAGGCATAAAAGGAGAGTGCTCAACAGCTCAAGAGTGAGTATTATTATTCACAAGGAAGATTTTTTAAGTATGTTTTCATTTGATAAGAGGATTAAAGAGAAGGGAAGGGAAATTTGTCTAATATATTTTGTTAAATGAAATTAAGTTTAACGTCAATTTAATTAACTATACATATTTTATGAGAATTATCTTAAATCATTAGGGGTGCGTTTGGATATAGGAAGAAGGAAGAAAAAGAAGGAAGAAAAAAAATTATAAACAATCCAAACTCTTCACAAAGTTACACACTTTTCAATACTTCTTCTCACTTCTTCCCTTCTTCCCTTCTTCCCACACCTATCCAAACGGAGCCGATGAGTAAATATTTGAATTTAAATTTAAGTTTCTGATGGGGTCTTATCTAAATAACAATAAATTGATTACTATATATCTAAGTTCGCCAACAATAAAATACCAAAGAACTGCAGGTTCAACCTGCACCAGTTGCCTTCGTTTCTTTCTCATAATTCGCAGCCACTCCGTCGGTAGTATTTCACTAAAATAGAGAACAGTGTACGAAGGAATCCAGGAATTATATAGAGTCTTATTTATATCTAGTCTATCTTATCTTGGTTGGATTCAAAGCATGTGGTGCATAATGCTTGTGCATGAGTAGTTTATTAGAGCTGCCCAAATCAGATCATGTTAGAATTGAAGCATGTGCATGACAGCATGAGTAGTTTATTAGAGCTGCCCAATCAGATCATGTTAGAATTAGAATTACATGTAGGTATGGACCACCCGAATCCATTTAGTAGGAACTTATTTTCTTCAAAATGTAAATAGCCGAATTTCACCAAATCAATTAAAGGTTGAATGTCACAAAACCTGATTTGTCCAAAATCAGTTTTGATGCATCACGAATTATTTAGTAAATATCCCTATTTGAACCTAAATTAATAAAAGCAACTCCTCAGCTTTGTTAGAGAGAACTTCAAGAGAAGAAAATATGGTATGAACTAAAACGAATATCCAAACCCGTCCAAACCTGATCCGAATGTAAAAAAAAAGTAAGGGCCTAGAATGATGTGTTACCCAGGGGCGGTTGTTTACTTGTTTGACATACCGTGCAACTTGCTTGATAAAGTAATATTTTTAGTTTTTTTTTATTTTAGGGACGCATGTTTAGCCGCAAGAAAGTTGGATTTCTTACAAACAAGCCATATATTTTTAAATAAAAAAAAAGATAAATCATTTTTTTATATTGAATGCAAATTTGAGATTGGTCATGATTACATCTTATAGTTTTTACCAGTCATTTGCTATTTATAATTGTAATTTATAGTTGATTGAAGCAAGGATACTACTTATAATACAATGGGTCCCAAAACATTTCTCCTTGCTCCATAGACCTAACAAAATTGATGCATAAACATTACAAACTCAATTAATGGTCTGGTTGCATGATCTTGATAACAAAATTTTGTGATCAACTTCAACGAGTTCCAACTTTATTGAGATCGAGCATAATATATATATGCACTGTGACTTTAATTCCTGATCAACATAATGTCAATATTTAAATATTTTGAAAGAACATCGCATGTGATAACATATACGAAAGAAAAGAAACTCTAACATTAATTATTAAAATAATTTGGGCATTATTTATAAACCCACAAAACCGAAACCATTTTTTTTTTCCAGGTAGTAGTTTTGGTTTTGGAATAGATGTAAATGAATCCAATGCAAAGACAAACAACCACCCTCTCCCTTTCAAACAAAATTAGAAAGCAAAGCTATCAGATTCCCAAATGCATGCATCTTGGTAGAGTCAAAGGCCCCGGAACCCATAACTATGGTTCACTCAATGGTCGCACATGTGGGACCGAGCCCAAACTAGATTCATGGTCCGTGCAAGACACATCTGTCCTTGTGCCTAGGTTCACTGAACCACCCACAGCCACAACCTCATACTCACGCAAGCGCACGCTCCTCGTCACCATAATTATTCCACAATTAATCTACACCACTAGATTCCCCAAGGCAGCTAGTCTGAAGTGTTTTTGTTACTATTTAGTTATGTTTGGATTGATAGCGTTTATTACTAGCAATTATTGTGAAATAAAATTTGGTTTTTGACAATGTTAATTTGTATTGATAAAAAAGAATGTTGATTAATTTTTAGAAATTATTGTGAAATTAAATTCAGGTATTGGCTATGTTTGAACTGACAAGAGTACTCTAACAAAATTTTACCATTGGCTATGTTTCTATTGACAAGAAATAGCGTTAAGTAACTCGAATTGACTATTATGCTGAAATAAAATTCAACAGTTGAATGGATGGTAGCTACCCGCGATTATTTAAATTCTACTATTTACTGTTGGCTGTTGTTGTTATATTATTATTTTATTTTAAGAAAATTAGGGTCAAGCCCCATAACTTTGAATTGAATAAGTAAAAAAGTTACAAAATACAAATTTCAGCTCTGGAAAAGAATTTAAAAAGCTTTAAAAAGTCAATCTATCTATCATTTATTATTATTACTATTATTATTATTATTACTATTATTATTATTATTATTATTATTATTATTATAAGGATTGCTAAACTACTACGTAGCATGGATAGGTCCCGTGCCATGAGTTTATTACCAAATTTTATCCTTCAAATGACTGATCCAAACCACTTAATTTCATATTTCATATTGCAATCTTATTGAAATAATATTTTATATTTTTGAAATTATAGAAAATCTTTTTACCTAATTGGTTTTATGCCCTCAAATAATTACAGCTTTTAAATTCCAAAAAGATAGTAAAAATTTTTGAAATAAAAATTTGATTTCCTATAAGATTTTAATATGACAACGAGATTGAGCAATTTGGATCTGTTATTTGAAGTATAAAATTGGAGAACTAATACATAGCACAAGATCTATCCGTGGTACTCATAGCATTCTAGCAATTCTATTATTATTATTATTATTATTATTATTATTATTATTATTATTATTATTATTATTATTATTATTATTATTATTATTATTATTATTAGTAGTAGTAGTAGTAGTAGTAGTAGTAGTAGTAGTATGAGATTTTTCTAAAATTCAAACTAAGTAGTAAAAAAAAATATAAACATATATAAATTTTGATTCCACATAGATTTTCTTATGGAGAACATATTAAGCCGTTTGAATTGGTCGTTGTAATCTCGAAATTTGAAATCTCATCGTGTTTGACAGCTTAAATGTCAAATACGTTTGACTCTAGCATTGTCTATTATTAGTAGCAGCAACATCAGCGGTAGAAGAAGATAATTTTTGTCATGATGATTTTTTTTTAAGTTTTTAATTTAGGAGTAAACAGATATAAATACAATCGATGTGGTGGTGGCTTGAGGGCGGAGGATGAGAACAGATCTAATTTAGCGGTGGCGTACGATTGATGCAGACAGACTGCGCAATTCATGTTGCCCGAACAGTTTTGTTCTGTTCGCTTTATTTAAAGATAAAGATGAGGACCACTTGCAGCCCCTTCCCGTGTCAACTTGCTATCAGTCTTGCTATCAGTCTTGTTTTTGTGGACTTGTGTCCCCCAAAATTGATTCCTAGATTAAATTCTTTGTACCGATTTGTACCGCTTCTATGGAACAGAGTGTATTAAATTTCATCTATGCATTATGTAGTTAAATATGTGAAAACGCATACGAATATATATTAGGATTTTGGAATATTGAATATCAAAACCGTAGAGGTTTCTTAATAAAAAATAATTTATTTGGAAAATTAATAGGTCAGAAACGTGTGTAAATTTATTTTTTTATTCTCTTATTCTCTTGGGTGTGTTTGGTAGGGGTCCGAATAAGACTTATTCGGGATGAAACCAAACGTGTTTTGAATAAACCTTACTCCGAATAAGGGCTTATTCAACCCCTTATTCTAATACCACCATTATGGATGCGTTTGGATCGTTGGAAGAAAGAAGAAGAAGAAGAAAGAAGAAAAAAAAAATTATAAACAATTCAAACTTTTCACAAAATTACACACTTCCCAATACTTCTTCACACTTCTTCCCTTCTTCCCTTCTTTCCTTCTTCCCACACCTATCCAAACGGAGCCTATGTTAGAACAAAAGCGAATAAGAAAAGTGAATATGAGTGAGGGGAGAAACTATATGCTTATTCCAACATCTTATTCAATGTGCATCCAAACACACCCTTATTATTCCTTTGTTTTCTTATTTCCACATCTCATCCAAACGGAACCATGTTAGGCAGGAGCCAGGATAAAACTATAAAAGCCCAAATTTCGCTGTCGGCAAGAATTCAGGTCGGGGTTCATCAGCAATACTTAATTTGACTTTTATTAATATTTTTTTAAGAAAATTAGATCAAAGGTTTGAAAAATATATTAATATATTTTGTATCAATATTTTTTTTAAAATTGAATAAAGATCGTAGTATAGTCCGTTTAGCTTGTTATTAATTTGTTGAATGCTAATCACATTATAAATATGCGATTTCCAAAATGAAAGTTAATTTGATAATTAAAAAAATCAAATTATTTTATATATAAATATGGGAGTTGCTAGTGTCAAACATATAGGACACGTACACTTGTCCAACGCGATGAAATTTTAATTTTTAAAATTGGAATGGCCGATCCAAACTGCTCAAATTGTTCTGTGTTATAAAATCTTCATGGAGACCAAATTTTATATTTTTTCAAATTTTTTTACTATTTTTTTGGAATTTTTCAATATGCTCAATCTAAAAAGTTCTGAACCCTTCAATTTTGAAAATTCGAAAAAAATAGTTAGAAAATATGAAAAAATATAAAATTTGATTATCAAAGATATTTTAATATAGAGATCATATTGAGCGGTTTGGATCGACCGTTTGAAATTTTAATGTGCTACGTTTGAATCGTGTTTGACGTCCTATATGTTTGATTCTAGCATTACTCTATAAATATTCCTAGTGTTTAGGTGAAAACTATCATGAATCAATTATTAAATATACAGCTGTCTCGTCGTGTGATTTGCTATTTTGTTATGATACTTTGTTCTTTGTAACTATATATATAATTCATATTTCAATTTTTGCCCAACTTAAAAAGCTGAATAAGATAATATTCTCGATGTACTTGTTCAAAATGATTATCAAAATGGCAGGCCTAATTTATTTTTTCAAGCTGAAATACATAAAACACCTGGTTAAACTCAAAAGTTCACTAAAATTGGATTCGGTTGAAGAAGTGCACAAGTTCCACACTCACATAAAATGACAACATAAACAATATATTTGATTGGGCCTATTACAGATATTTACCTGAGATTATGTTTTAAATGATGGTTTTAGCTCCCATTTGCAAAAAAAATATCTGGATTTGAGTTGGCCACCATAGGAAGATGCCATGCTGTTCCCTTCACGTGGTACTTCCACGTCAGCATAAGAGAATCAAGGAAATCAAATGAGGTCGTGGACTCGTGGTCCTTGTCGTGCCACGAGGATACATCATTTCCTCACCGCATATCTTTCTCAACCTTTGATTTAATTCATTTTTTTTTATATAAAGAAACCATATTTTTATCTTTCAATCCGAACTGACGCGATGCTTCCCTGAGTGGTTTTATTTTATTTTATGAAAGAAAGGGAAAAAAAAATGCAAGTGGGCGTAGAATACTTCCTTTGGAATAAGCACCGGCACCAATTGGGTTGCCTTTATTGATTGGGTTTAAAATAAAATTTGTGCTTTCATGTTGTACTTTTTTTTGCCCAAAATAGGAATTCCTATGTTGCGCATTATATAATTTATTATTACTTTTCTTTGATAGAACATTATGTTATATAATACTTATATTGCTGAATGGCAATGATTTGTTGCTTATACATATTGCTTGTATCAAACTTTTATCTAATGAAAAATGTTAATTAATGTATCCATAAAATTTTTATCTTTTTCAGTTACATGACAATAGAATATGAGGATATTGTGGTGCCACAACTTTAGAGCGCCATCAAATAGAATTCTTTGTTTTGCATCAATATTTTGAATTTTAAAATTGTGTCAAATTTAAACCGTCGATTTTTTTTATTGAGCGATATGTTTTTATATATATTTTATAAAATTTGAACTTGATTTTATACTCGATCAAGAAGTCAAACCATGAAAAGTATTAGAATTAATATGTCATAGTTAACCGGATTAGTTTATTTGTGTATCTCTTGATTGAGTATCAAATCAACTCCAAGTTTTATAAAACTTATGAAAACACATTACTTGTTAAATTAATCAAGATCAACAGTTTGGATTCAAAATAAAATTGTGTGGTCACGCTTTAAAAGTTGTGCATTGGAACCCTCCTCTAGAAATAATGAAATATATATAATTTTTCCTATATAAAATTATTTACAACAAAATGTTAGATTCGCATGTAAAATCCATTGTTAATATTTTTTATTAGGATAATTCTGCCATAGATACTTTTCTTTACATGAGCTTAAATTTAGATGTTTATTCGTAATGATGAATGGATGTGATTTGATTAGAGTTTAAATGAAGATTACAGATTTGAGCCTTGTATCTATGGCAAAATTACTCTTTTTATATTGTAAAAGTTAAATAGTTCCAAGTGGATGCTAACTAATTTTTTCACAGTTCGGCAACATGGAACAGGTTGTCAGCCCACAAATCACAACCAATGCCGGAGTAAATGGTTAGAGATGATGGCAACAAAATTCCCATTAATCAAAATTACAATTACTTTTAAGTATATATATATATGGATTTTTGTGAATATTTTTCACAATCACAAATATTTTTAAAAATAGCTTAAAACATCTCGTGACAGAATAAAAACATAGTTACCAATATAATAAGGGAAAAGTATGTGTCACTGAAGATAAAAGAGATTAAGTATAATTAATGTAGAGGAATTGTTTTCCGTCACAGAAAACATAAAAGATTAATAGACATTGAACGTTATTGCATATAAGTAATATATTTTTTTTTCTTATTGTTTTAATTATTTTTTCAGGAGTCAAACTGTCTATATATACAACCTATCGTTTGTTTATTCAATTTTTAGTTGACAAGAAAAGGTAGCCATATCCTCTGGGCTCTGGTCATCGATGCGCCAAATTATTAAAATAAAATAGGTTTGGTCAGTCTTAATGTATTTGAAAGTTGCATGATTAATATATTTGAAAGTTGTTCATACGAGTAGTAGATCTATAAAATATCTTATTAGTCATGAGGTCTATCTTATTAGATTATAATATATTAATAACTTCAAAATAAAGAAAGCGCAGCAGGGCAGGGGAATTATCATTGTTTTGAGAAATTATGAGAAGAGATTAACTTAATTATCTGGATCTAAGTCTCAATTCATTTTTACTAAATAAATGCCTAAACAAAGTTTAGAAACAAAATACCGATAACTCGTTGGATCATGTTTATTAATATTTTTTGGATAAATGAATTGACGTAATATTAGTTCTATGATTTTCCATTCCTTTTTTACATTATGCTTTGGACGACATCTCTCGTCCCAAACCACCGCTCCGCCAGTTATTTAGCGATTAGTAGATCAATTAATGAAATTTTTCTTTAGACTCTCTAAGTTCTCCTTTGCTATTTAGCGTTTTTTTCGTGTTTTCTAATTCCACTAAACTAGTTATTGCCGCCCTCCTATGGCGAAGCAGTGGTTTGGGACGAGAGACGTCATCAGCTTTGCAGAGAACATCTGTCGTTGTGATTAATTTATAAACTAAAGTTATTCGTCAGAATGTTTGAAAAGAGGAATATAGTAAAAAAAATTTAAATAAGACAATTTCTGTAAAAGAATTTACATTCCCAAAAATTGATATACAAAAAAAAATTCTTAAAATTGTATGATAATCCATCCAGAAACACACACAGAAAATAAGTTGTACATTAAAAGTTTTTTACTTCTGTTAAATTAAGATATATCGAACATATTTTATTAATTATTGGAAATACAAAAACCAAACCGATCATGACAAATAATAAGAACAATAATGGTCATAACTCGTAAAATTGAGGATATGAATGATGTAGCATGATTCAGAAATTAAAAGCTCAATTCTCTTCTATATTTATCTTTTTTATAATTTATAATTTTTACTGATGGCCGTTATTATTTGGGAAAGAAAAAAAAAGGCGGCGGTGGGAGCCACATGACAAGTAGTAACTCCGGAAGGAAGGCTCCAAATATTTGGATGTAATTCCATGCAACTAGAAAAGAAGCAGGGGAAACATACAAAATGATCACAAATAGAAATTAGATTAACAAAATAAAAGGAAAGATAAGAGGAGAGAGAGAGAAAGCGAAAGAGAAACAACCATTATTCAGCGCCAAGCCTTTCAATGGTTAATTCCCTGGTTTCATAAAAGGAGGCTTAGACTACACAACCGGTTTTCTTTTCTCCAACCTCCTTTACCTCTTTTCCCTAGGCACCAAGCCATATATATCTCTCAATTTCTTCTTTCTCCAATAAATTATATCTCCACTGCTATTTCTCTAATCACAAGTACAATCCACTAAACACAAGCAGAGACAGACATAGTTAGATAGTCGAGCGACTGACCGATCAATGGGAGACGGTAAAGGGAGAGAAGGTAATGGTAAATGTACTTTATGCGAAGGCATGGCTCAGATGTATTGCGAGTCTGATGAGGCGATGCTATGCTGGGACTGTGATGCTCGTGTGCACAGCGCTAACTTCTTGGTGGCCAGGCACACACGTGCTCTGCTCTGTCGGTCGTGTCAAACCCCTACGACTTGGAAGGCGTCTGGAGCCCGACTCACACCCACCGTTTCTCTCTGCTCGCATTGTTGCTTTGGTGGCGGTGGTGGCGGTAATCATGGTCTTATCAGAGAAGAGACTCAACAATTAGAAAATGAAGAAGAGGATGAGGAGGTTCATAATAGAAACGAAGATGATGAAGAGGGTGATAACCAGGTGGTACCGTGGAAACTAATGCCGGTTACAGTCACAATTACTCCCCCGGTGGCTAGCTCATCAAGTAGTGATGGGTCGACAGTACTAAAGCGGGCTCGAAATAATCAGGCAGATCAATCGCCATCCCCAACGAAGGTGAATTGCTTTGATTTTGTTTAGATAACCAACATCAGATTTTATTGACAGGACAATGAAAGTTCAATTGAAATTATATGAACAAGAAGCCTGATGAACACAACCTATCGCAAAAGAGAAATGGGATCAAATTGGTGATTGAAGTAAACTTTCTGTTGCAGGATGACGAGACCGAGCTGACATCAACACTGATGCAATTTGACAGAATGAAGAGAACTGTAGGAGAGCAGCAGGAGTTGTCGTCGAAAGAGGGAAGGAATCTCAGGTTGAGAAGGGAAAGGAAAAGATCATCAGCATTGACACAAACATCTGTGTCTGTGTCACAAAGTCAGCGAAATGCGGCATTTGTGCCGACTGCCGTCTCTGATGAGCCGACCATGTCATGTTCTTCTTCCCGGCAGCCTTTATCCCCTACTGAGTGAGTACACCTATTTTTTCCCCCTAAATTCTTTTCATTTTATCCTTTTGTTTTGTAATTTCTTTTCTTTTATTTTAAGATAATGGAAAATAGAAAACATTTTGTGTGGCTCAATAGGGGAAGTATGGTAAAATTAAAACAATCTTGTGATAATTAATTACCTTTAGGATGACCTACAAATAGTCAAATGTTCCTGATTTTTGTTTTCTTTTGGTATTGTAAAATATAAATATTAGAGAGGAGTAATTAACATAATTCCTTTCTTTAACACTATTTTTCTCGTTGCATTGCATTATTATTGTCATTATTTTTTTAAGATAAATTAGGGGTCAAGCCTCCCAATTTATTTTTAAATTAAATATCTATGAAAGACTCTCCAGCTAAATTTCGAACATGCAACCTTTCATTCAAGCGGATACATGATGTGTAGATTTCACATGAAAATTGTACACAAAGCATGATATTTACCCCGGTCAAATATACTATCCGGTTCCTAATCATTAAAATTTTAAACTCTCTCGGTTTTTTCTCTTTTTTTCTCGTACATTCTCTACTTGAATTGCTGATTCCATTATGTTATTTAACCATAAGCCAGCTTTGATTTCCCTTTCGTCGCTCCTTGAAGAAACACTGCAGCCATTCCCTTCTTCTTCCAACCCTCCGGTTCTATTGAGTTGAGGGGCTCAAATTCCTGCAGCATTTATTAAAGAAAATTATCTCTATGCCCATAAAAGTCATGTAATTATATATTTAACCATGAAAAAATATTGAAGTTTTATACCCATCTTTGAATGCTTTACTAATAGCACCACTTCTGAGTTTCAGTTTATCAACCGCATTCATTATTAAGTAATATTTATTACAAAGTAAAACTATACCCTCTCTTTTAAAATGTTTTGAATTTTAAAAGAAACGAGGTGCTCCAAGCAGCAATTGCAACTCTCTTCCTGTGGTCACACTCACACACGCATGGATGACTTCAGTTCCAGTTCAAAGCATACTCAAATTGGGAGTTATGAAAAACCACGCAACATATCTTGTGGTGTCAGTTAACCTTTTGCAAGATGTTTATCTCTTGTGTAGAGACAATTTAGCATAAGATATTTTAACAAAAGAAGTTTTGACCTTAAGCGTTGTTTTAATCTTCCATAAGATATTTTGAGAAGGACACTTCACTCTTTCAGTCCATAATACTAAAAACACTTTAAGGGGAGAAATTTTCCGATGCTTCCAACGCCACACATGCTTATCCTCTCCAACTAAAACGGAAATATCCATGAAAGGAATTATCATAAAAATGTCATAAAAAGTTTTGAGATTTGTCCTCTCATTTGGAAAAATTTGATCTGGTCCATTGGTTCCAAGTCGCTATAATAGTTTTACCCAAACCCATTTTGGAATACAACATCCATAATCACATCAGAAACAAAGCACTGTTTTTTACTTTTTACATTACTAAATTGAAGAGACCAGTATCTTAATTCTTCATCATAAACAATATTTTTGCCAATCTATATAACAAAATAACAAAGCCCATCTTAACAAAAATTGTTTTTCCCTATGCTAGTTTCATGTCATGTGAGAGTTCAAAATGAAAATTCTGAATTTGAAACGAAAATTGGCTCGGTTAACTTAGAAATTTTTGTCTCTGCAGATTCATTCAGTGCTGACAGTCTGATAATGAAGAGAAAAACTCAGCATGAAATATACGGAGAAAAGTGAATTTAGGGGCCTTTGATCTTGGCTTGATGCATATCGGATTCTGGTCAAATTAACTGGTACAGTGGTACCTACCTAATTAATTGAGCTGTGAGAAACGATCTTTTAGCAATTTTGTTGACGATACTGTTTTTATTGAATGGTTTCCACCTGCTCCACATTAGCCAATCAAATATTATCACATGGTCAATATACAACATATCTCACGAGGATGGCTAACAATATATTGAAATATTTAAAACTTCTCGAGCAACATCAAACAATTTATATTTCAGAGCGGGTTTGAATGATTAGGAACATGTTTTAATTTTATTTATGAAAATTGTTCGTTGTAACTAGAATGTTGATCTTCTAACCTCAACCTATGAAAAAGAAGATGAGGATTAGTCTTCAAACTTTGATTAAGCGTGTATTGTCCAAAAGAAAAACAATTTTTTCTCAGAAAAGACACAACGAAGAAGAACTCTAGGCTCCGTTTGGATGGCTTCTTTCCGGAATAAGAAATAAGGAATAACCACTTTTTACCAATAAATTTATTTCTAACCATTCAAACTCTTCACAAAAGTTACACACTTCCCAATAAATTTATCCCTTCCCAATAAATTTCTTCCCTTCTTCCTTCTTCCTACCTTATTCTCAACGCATCCAAACGGAGCCCTAATGAATAACAATAATAAAAAAAAAGAACACTTATTTGAGGTGTGATCTAAGGCTCCGTTTGGATAGGTGTGGGAAGAAGGGAAGAAGTAAGAAGAGGTATTGGGAAGTGTGTAACTTTGTGAAGAGTTTGAATTGTTTATAATTTTTTTTCTTCTTCTTCTTCCTTCTTCTTCTTCTTTCTTCCAACGATCCAAACGCACCCTAAGAGACTAAGACAATCTATAAAGGCTTTTCTCCAAGACACGACACAGTTTTCTTAATGGCTCCGTTTGGATGGCTACTTCCCGGAATAAGGAATAAGGAATAACCATTTTTTACCAATAAATTTATTTCTAACCATCCAAACTCTTCACAAAAGTTACACACTTCCCAATAAATTTATCCCTTCCCAATAAATTTATTCCCTTCTTCCTTCTTCCTACCTTATTCTCAACGCATCCAAACGGAGCCAATAAGCAAAAATATGGAAATAAAAATTGTAAGCGTCTCTTTGAAAATCGGTTGCATTACATCCTTGTGACAAAACCAACGTTTAACTCGTAAGCACCTTCAGATTATTGGAGAAGCAGGAGAATAGATGACTTAAATCTCATATATTTACATTGTTTCCGATCTGGATCATCTCAGGTTTCTGATTTTTACGGATTTGAGTTATATCTAGTTCGAATTATGTATGTCTTGAATAATTCTAGTTTCCAGGTTTGACATATCTTGGTAATGTATCAATCGGATATTCGGATTACACTCTCGGATGACTATTCTAATTAACTTGATCACATGTATGTGTGTGTATATACAGTAGGCAAACCTACTTATGTTATATTAACAAAAGAGTACCATATAAGGTACATACGAAGAAGGGAACAAGAAAAATATCACATGTATACCTATGAAATCGTAGTCTGTTCTTGGTCTTTCTCGTGAGCATCACATGGTAAGGTGCAATACCACGTTGAACAATATGGTTTCAGGCCGAATGGGCTTAAATCAATTAGGTTAAACTATTGTTGTGCTTAAATAAGGATTGGTTAGGTTAAGGGTCGGTCTGGTGCAGGTACCAAATTTGTAGCCTCTCTAATTAAGACCCATGCAATCCTATTTGAAAGGGCCTTGTAAGATCATAAATTGGACGCAGTCCGGGCTTCAAAAAAGACAAACAACCAAGCTTTTCCTCGCTTCAATAGTATTAAATTAATATAATATATTAAAAATAATATCAATATAATAAGTTTAATATAAATAGTATCACGAGATCGGAATCCTGGATTCTTTTTAATTTTTTTATATATTATTTATTTATTTATTTAATTTATTAATTAGTTAAATAATTAGAAAAATAGATAATATATTGTAAAAATATTGAAAAAATATGGAAAAAATCAGGAATAATTAAACTAAATTTTATATGTAATTTAGTATTTTTTGGAAAAATTAAATTTTTTTTCCTTTTATTAGTTTATTAATTAGTTAATTAATTAGAAAAATAGATAATATATTCTAAAAATATTGAAAAAATATAAAAAAATCAGGAATAATTAAAAAAATTTTATATGTAATTTAGTATTTTTTTTTGGAAAATTAAATATATTTTCCTTTTAATTAATTTATTTAATTAAATATAAATTTAATTAATTTATTTAATTAAAAAATGAATAATTAAGTATAAATTTTTAATTAATTTAAACAACCATTTGATATGCGTCCCGGATGTCGTTCTCTGTATATATTATTTTCATATTATATATTAAACAATCATATCGAGTCTCATGATCAAGGAAGCACTTTCTGGATTGCGTTAGAAAGGAATCACACGAGATTGATGTTTTACTGAGACGGAGAAGAAAGACTAAATTCACTTGATTTACTACATTTTCTCTTTTTAATGATTAATTTATGATTTTAAAAATATTTTTAGTAGTTTAGAGTGGTTTTTAGGTTTGCAAACTTTCAAAGTGGATTTTGGAGGTCCAGAGAGCGTTTTTTGGCCTCGAAAATGGTCGTTACGGGGTTTCACCAATAAAATGCGTAGATCTTGTCGCCAGCTTTCCGGAATGTCCTCGATCGCCCCAAACGGACCTTCCTATCAAAAGTTAAGCATGTTTAAAGTTTTAATGTTCAAATTATGCCTTTGTATCCCTGCAAATGCAGAAAGGATTAATAAAACTTTGAACATTCTGAAAGGATTATGCCTTTGTATCCCTGCAAATTCTGAAAATTTATAATCCTTTTTAAATGGTACAATTCTTTTAATTAAATAAGTTATAAAAATTTATATTTTAATTAAATAAGTTATAAAATTTTATATTTTAATTAAATAAATTAATTAAAATGAAAATAAATTTAATTTCCCCAAAAAATACTAAATTACATATAACATTTAATTATTCCTGATTTTTTTCATATTTTTTCAATATTTTTACAATATATTATCTATTTTTCTAATTATTTAACTAATTAATAAATTAAATAAATAAATAAATAATATATAAAAAAAATTAAAAAGTTTAGATCAGAATCTCGGATTCCGATCTAAGCTTAGATCGGAAACTCAGAATCCGATCAAAGCTTAGATCGGAATCCTGGATTCCGATCTAACGTTCGAAATCCAGGATTCCGATCTCGTGATACTATTTATATTAAACTTATTATATTGATATTATTTTTAATATATTATATTAATTTAATACTATTTTAAAAATTTTCGGTTTAATCTTGGAACTAAAACTAAAAATTGAGCGAAGCGACAGAAACTTTAGGTATAAAAATCGGACAATACCTAGAAAGTTGAATAAGTTTAAATATTTTATTTATTGACCCATTAACTAATTAGATCAAAACAACAGACACTCTAATTTGGGGGAAAACTCGCTGTTTTCGGAAACTAAACTAAACTAACCTAACGGAAAAAAAAAAAGAGCCGTTTATTAGACCTGTGTCCATTCGTTAAAAAGCGTAGTTATATTTCAGCCAATGTAAAATTTCTGTTTAGAGAGCCGTTGGAAATTACAAATATAAATCTCTACAACGGTAGCAATAATCACATTTTATTCATCACATCATACAAGCAGTAAAACAACTAAGGGAAAAACCAAGACCGGTCATTTTGGAAGCTACAAAATCAAGAGAAGTGACAATAAGACATCAACTTAAAAGATTCAACCAAACCGTTATAATTCTAGCACGCGGTCTCTTCACAATACATTCAATTAAACGTCAAAACCAGGATTTCTACGTCACATAGCCGCATGAGCTTTTTTCCACCTAATGTTAGAACAGAAAAACAGAGGTCATTGTACATCAAGACATTAAGCATAATGTAATATATTAATCCTTCCCCCTGAAAACACATCAAAATATCATATATTTGCACAAAACAAAAGAATTCTTTAGACCAACAGTGCAAGCATCATGACCCTGCTCCTTCCGTCAACAATGGAAAGACAGAAGGGTTATACACAGGGAGTAGTTTGGTAAGTATGCATTATTATTCTTGTTTTGCAGGTGTGTAAATCATGTTTGACATTTTGCTAGGGTTTACTATATATAAGAACCAAAGTAATATACATAATTCTTAAATTGGAATTGATGGTTAAAACAAAACAATTCGGTTATAGAATAAGTTGGACATCTCTAAGGCTGTGCTCCAGTAAAGTTTAGAGGGGAAATTAGGGGAGGTGAGGGAAGCATATGTAAAGTGAACTTCTACGCCCCAATTTTGGAGTTACTAAATTTAGTTGTTTGGAGGTGAGATCTTTACTCTCGTTGCAATTACCCCTCTTTCTTTAAAGTTGTGGAACAAGGTAAGGGCTAAAGTTCACCTAAATTCCCTCTCTCCCCCCTTCAAAATTTTGATTCAGGAGCACAGCCTAAAAAAGTATTCACTTCCACTGCTAATCCAGAATCGGATTGCGGACCTACTTTTCCTTTCTGCACAATTTGATCAAAAACATGTGCAAAATTATTTCGGTAACGTCATAGAGACCCAACAGTAGATAACGTGAATGGGTCTACATGCCACATCCATTTAAGAATGGACAATCCAGACTAGAAAAGCAGGTCCTGCAATCCAAATATAGAATAACAGCAAAGGCAGAATCCTTCAACAGAACCACAATTGATATCTGGCATCAATATTATGTTAATTGACAAATGATAGTAAAAGGAGTCATTGGATAATAGGTCCTAACATTCTCATACCCCAATAGCTGTAAGTTAGTTAGAAAGAAAGTATAGAATACCAGGAAATTAGATGAGTAGAACTGACGATCTTCCAATTAAGCATCTGTCATAATAACAAAATAAAACTGCAATGATCAGTTCAAAGCAAACACAATTCATAATCAAATTCAAAACAATTCGTAAAAACAAGTTCCCTGTTCCTATCTGATTAAACCTATGTTGTTCAAATTCTATATTTGGTATGGTTTCATATCTAATCTGAACTGTCTAAATTCAGCTAAACAAAAAGATGGAAGAGTGGCACAAAAGTGTTATCACAAGTAGGGCAGCAGATATAATGTTGTGTATAGTAGGTAAGTCACACTAGGATTACTCATTACTATTTAAGTAAAAAAGATGCAATATATTACTAGAAACAATCTGAAACTGTTTGTTAATTAAAAGGCACTATAATCAACTGAAACTTCAATATTGTTTGCACATTCACGTTTCAATTAGGCAAAAAATTCTATTTAGACAAATGCACAAATCCTTTATATATTTCAAGTCTCTCTTTCCTTAAGGAGTGAGAATAATTAATTGTATTCCAGAGGAACACTCAAAATCTGACTTCAGTTCTATGGGACAAATAACATTTACAATCACAAATCTTCTTACCAAAATTTAAGAACTAAATTGTGTATCAAATTTGGTCGAATTGAAAACAATTCAATCATCCATCAAGTACTATGAATTTAAAAGTACAATTTTACCGGCCTTACGAATAACCACAAAACATTTTTCAAATCACAACAAATGTGACCGTTTATATTCAGATTTTGATGAATTCTATCATCTATTTGTCAAAGTAGCTGTCATGTATCCTTTCCTCAGCTGTAGATAAAAGCCAAAAAGATCTAACCTTTCTTAGCATCAGACTCCACAACAGCACCAGAAGCGAAATCAGACTGCGTAACCTTGGCCGGAGCAGCCAACCCCACAGCCGGATCGTCAGGATAACGCACGACGACAACAGGACACACACAGTGATGCACACAATAATCACTGACACTTCCCAACCTACCCTTTGCATTCTTTCTAGAAGCACCAAAACCCCTGCTTCCCATAATAACAGCATTCGGCCCGAGCCGCTCGACCTCAAGGCACAACCTCTCCTTCATGTCATGATCCTTCACCACATGAATCTTAAACGGAATATTGGCATCAACCAAGGGCTGCGCCAGCTCCTGCGCCTTGGAAGCAGTGAAGGCATCGAAATCCTCCTCCCGCTTCTGCTGGATTTCCTCCGTCGGCTCCCCATCGTCGGCGTCGGAGATGGAGGTGGAGCCCCAATCGGCGCCGTACAAGACGGAGGTGGGACGCACGTGTAAGAGAATCACGGAGTCGCCAGGTCGGAGGTAGTTCTGCACGGCCCAGCGGAGAGCGTACGCGCTCTCGTCGCTGAGATCGACGGCGATCGCGATCCGACGGTTCGTGGTGGAGGTGGCGGAGGTGGGGTTGGGATCCATGGAGCAACTAGGGTTTAAGAGAAGAGGAGAGAAGGAAAGAGATTGAAGAAACGAGAGAGAGAGTGAGATTAGAGAAATGAGAAAGTTTTGATTGCTTGTTGATTTGGAAATGGTCTTTAGAGAATGCACTAGAATGGAATGGAAAGGAATTGTTTTGGGTTGGGATTTATTTATTATTTATTAAAAGGGAAATAAAATTGAAAACAGCGTGTTTGTTTGTTTACTCGGTTTTACAACGTGGTGCTTATGATATCCAACGGTTAGGATCTGTTTGACTGGATGCCTGCCTGCATGCTGCCAGGTGGGGCCCAGTTCACATGCCGTGGATAAATCGGACGGAGACTTTGTAGATAAGACGTGGTGATGGAATATGCTTTGGGGTGCTTTAATTTGTGTCCGCGTCAATTGGAGAGGATCCCAAGTTACTACATTTCGTACTAACTAAAAAGTCTAAAAAATGTCTTGCATTCTTCAACGCGTTTTTTGCACACATCACCTTGTAAAATCATTATTGATGAGGTAGCAAGGTAGGTGATGGATAAGACGTTGTAAAGAACATTTTTATATTATTCTCGAACTTTTAGTTTTCCTCTTTTTAAAATGCTTAATCAGCCATTTAACATTATTAGGTGGAGTTTACATGATTACACTCGACAATCGGGATAAACAGTTAAATCACCAACAAACACAAGTATGATTCCTATAAATTAATATTTTTTTTTTATATAGACGAGTCGAACACGTTTGATGGATGAGCCTGTCAAATATGATTAGATCCCAATTCTCGAATTACAAATGACCGATTTAGACCGCTCGTTAGTTTTTTCACTTTAAAATCTTATTAAAAAAATCAAAATTTATAATTTTTGAAAAATTTAACTATTTTTTAAGTTTTTTTTAAAACATCACTATTATTGGGTGATTCATAAATTTTAATCAAGCACATCTCTAAAAATATGAAAATAATATAAAAATTTTGAAATGTATATATATTTTTGTTTTCAATGAAATTTCAATGTGAAAAATACAACGGGTGATTTGTATTGCATTTCAATTAGGAAATTGATTATTGCAATCTTCAGATTTACTATCATTTGAATAAAATGAACACATAAAATAGACAAGATGAACATGCAACTGATCAAAGTGAACACATACTAGTGGTGGAGCCAGGAATTAACATTTGAGGGGTCAAAACTGTAATTTTCAATGTTTAGGAGGACAAATTAGTTTGTATATATATATATATATATATATATATATAATCAAAATTATTACTAATAATATATAGAGAAATTGAAATCACATGGGTGCGACAACCCACCCTGCACCCCTACTGCGTCTGCCACTAACACATACGAAAAAATAAGTTCAATAAAAATAAGTTGAATATGCATATAAAAATTTGAATAATGATGACAAAACTTATTTGTTCATATGTGTTCACTTTGATCATTTATATATTTATCTTGTCCATTTTATATATCCACATTATTCAAGCGATGATAAACGATGGTAACAGTTATTATTTCTCCTTTAATTCATCTGTTACGGTTATGAATATGAAACTATTTATACTTAGTAAGATTTTTATTTTTTTTAGCAGACTAATACATGATAAGATCATAAGATTGATTGAGATGTGACAGACATGAATCTAGCCTACAATGCAATTTTAAAAATATACTAAATTGTAAGTTTAAAACTTTGCTGAAGTTGGCATCATATAGTTTTAGTAACTGCACAGAAAATAATAATCTAAATCTAATACAATATAATTAGTCAGGAATGGTAATTAAGTTGCTAGACTCAAAATTTTAAAAAGTAAATTAAATTAAATTAAGTTCTATAAGTTATTTGCATATAATGAAATAGAACAAATTGTATCAAAAAAAAATAATAATAAAACATAACTGTGGTTCCATTTTATTTACTTTCCATCTTGGAAATAGTTAAAGAGTAAAGAGTAGGGAGAAAAATAAAAAAAAAAACTTATATTGTGAGCTCTGTTTTTTATATCCCATGACTTTGTATACTTTTTCTAATTATATATGATAAAATTTATACGAAAAAAGATAAGCCATGGGAGGCTCGGGAAGAAATTAAACCGTCGACAAGACGACAACCATTTTCCCTCAGGTAAGTGACAAGTGACAACTGAACAGCAGCAAAGAGTGACACCTCCCTTGAAGCGATGAAACATTAATTGCTTATGTTGCTTCTTCCTCCACTCAATGCCCCCACAAAATAGTTTGAAATATCTATAAATCCAACAATAGTTGCAAAGCTTCAACCAGATGTTATATCCAACAATAGTTTGCAATTTTTTTTTGCTGATGGAGTTGTGCTATTCTATTCCTTTTTTCTGAGATCGATTGTTTGTAAAATGTGGGTTGCATTTCTTAATGTAAAGAGGTGGACAGATCCTCCACTAGTTTCAAATAATAATAATAATAAATAAATAATAAAAAAAACATTTGGCGGACATTAATTATCTTTATAATCTTAACAATTATAAAAACAATTTAAAAATATGAAATCTAACAATTATAGATATAATTTATTTGTAAATTTAATACAATTTATTACTGTTTAAATTAACAGGAGGAGCCTGGAGGCTGGAGCCATGCCAGTATGAGTATGACGTGATAAACCACAGCTGGATCCTATACTAAAATGTGACGCCTGTTTACTCGGATTCTTTCGCACCAACAAACTTTGCTAGCACTGATACGTACCTCCAAATTCTACATCTTTAGTTTGTATAATATATATGGCTAACAAAATATGACTAAATTTATAATTTAATTTTCGACCTTATCGAAATAATTAACTAAAAAATTATTGCCTCGTGATTCCTCCTAAATATTGACACGACTAGTCCTTTTCATCAAAGCATATGTTATATTCAAACGCGGAAATTGACCTGTTTCAAATAACAAAAAGCTAAATTAACAGTAAACTCTTAACCTTTGATATTTGTGACAGTCGTCGATAAATTCAAAATTATCGACTTTACATTTTTGTCCTAATCTTGGCAAAAGAACATTCAAATTTATGTATTTTTACTAGACTGCCTAACTTTTTCAAATTTCAAACGACATCGACATTTTTGAGGGGGAGAGAGTGATCGAAAAGCAAAGGAAATTGCTTATTGCTGTAAAAAAAACAAGGGAATCGAAAGTGCGATCTGATCAATGACACCACAATGGATACAAACCATACACGTTGATTGATGGTTATCACAACAACCAACAAAGACAAGCATTAAAGATATGCATGATTTCATTTATTATGGCCCTGGGTTCACTACTTCACTTTTCTCTTCTTAAAACTTGCGTGTAGTTTACAGTGCAATTCAGTAACCAAAAAAATACGGAAAAAAAAGTGCAATTGTCATCATATTTCTCTCATTAGCTATGGCTTCACCAAAACCTCGCTGGTTTCTCCTCTTTCTCTTCTTTCTGTGCTGTAACATTCCTTTTATCTCGTTTGCTTCTGATCACATCTCCTTCAACAACACTCTTTCGGGGAACCAGACTATCAGCTCTCAAGGTGGCAAGTTCCAGTTGGGTTTCTTCCAATTAGGTAACAGATCAGAATCTTCCAATTACTATCTTGGTATCTGGTACAAGAAAGTGATAGAACTCACTCCTGTATGGATTGCAAACAGAAATACACCAATCTCAGACCCAAACAAAAGTGAGCTTAGAATTTTGGCCACTGGCAATTTAGCTCTTTTGAATCACAATACCCAGATTTGGTCTACAAATATAACCTCTCTAAGCTCGAATTCCACAATTTGTAAATTATTAGATACTGGAAACCATGTTTTACAATATAGTTCCAACGAAACTGCTACTCTCTTATGGCAAAGCATGGATCACCCAACTGATACATGGTTACCTGGTGCTAAACTCGGAAGAGGCAAAGCAACAGGCCAACAGAGGATGGTTTCAAGGAAGAATTCTGATGACCCAGCAGAAGGGATATTCTCACTCGAGATAGACCCAAATGGCTCTAGCCAATACTTATTATACTGGAACAGATCGAAACCGTACTGGACAAGCGGACAGTGGAATGGGAAAATTTTTACCAATGTACCAGAAATGAGTTCAAATTACCTATATGACTTTAAGTATTTCTCAAATGAAAATGAGACCTATTTCACATACTCATTGCAGGATGACAGTATAATTTCAAGGTTAGTGATGGATGTATCAGGGCAAATAAAACAGTTGACATGGCTAGAGGAATCACAACAATGGATCCTTTTATGGACTCAACCACAAGCACAGTGCGATGTTTATGCTCTGTGTGGTCCTTTCGGGAGTTGTAGTGATAAGAGTTTACCATACTGCAGTTGCCTGATAGGTTTTAAAGAAGTTAACTCCATACAATGGGAGCTTTCAGATCCAACCGGGGGTTGCCTGAGGAACTCTCCTCTAAAATGTAGTGTGATAAATGATTCGTCTTCTTCAAATGGACCAAACGATCAATTCTTTCAAATGTCTAGCATAAAACTACCTGATAACCCACGAGTTTTAAACACTGCTAATACTGTACAAGACTGTGAAAGAGCATGTCTGCAAAATTGTTCTTGCAATGCATTTGCATTTAGTAGTATGAATTGCTCGGTTTGGTTTGGAAATTTGCTTAATCTGCATCAAGAAACTGATGGGTCTGGAAAAACACTGTTTCTTCGCCTATCTGCCTCTGAGTTGAAGAATGGAGACCACATGGAAAAAGATATCATTTGGGTCATCATTGGATCTGTCATAGGTTTTCTAGTTAGTGCAGTCATTATCTTTCTAATGGTCAGGGGTTACAAACGGAGAAAGTTTGTTTTAGCCATGAGAGAATCTGAAAGTAGCTTGGCTACGTTGACATATGGCGATTTGAAAAGAATGACAAATAATTTTTCAGAAAGGCTTGGACGGGGTGCTTTTGGTTCAGTTTTTAAAGGAACATTACCAAATTCTCGCTATGTTGCAGTAAAAAGGCTCGAAGGGCCTCTCCAAGTGGGGGAAAAACAATTCAGAAATGAAGTGAGCACAATTGGCATTGTGCAGCATGTTAATCTTGTCCGTTTGAGGGGTTTATGCTGTGAGAGGAACAAAAGGTTACTAGTGTATGATTACATGGAGAATGGATCACTAGATAAGAAGCTATTCTATGGAAGTTCCACTGTTTTAGATTGGAAAACAAGATACCAAATTGCACTTGGAGCTGCACGGGGATTGGCTTACCTTCACGAGAGTTGTATAGATTGCATAATCCATTGTGATGTTAAGCCTGAGAATATCTTGCTAGATGAACTTTTTGTGCCCAAGGTAGCCGATTTTGGTATGGCAAAACTTGTCGGAAGAGAATTCAGTAGGGTTTTGACCACTCTAAGAGGAACAATTGGCTATCTTGCACCAGAGTGGATATCTGGGGTAGCAATTAGTGCCAAAACAGATGTTTATAGTTACGGTATGGTACTTTTGGAACTTGTGTCAGGAAGAAGAAATTCAGAACAGCAAGAAGAAGGACATGTTGACTATTTTCCACTGCGAGCTGCTATAGAATTAAATGAGGGAAATATACTCGCCTTACTGGATAGTCGTTTGAATGGAGATGCTAACTTAGAAGAGGTTGAGAGAGTTTGTAGAGTTGCTTGTTGGTGCATTCAAGATGAAGAACATAATCGTCCAACGATGGGTCAAGTGGTGCAAATTTTGGAGGGTATTTTGGATGTGGGCCTACCACCTGTGCCAAGGTCACTCAAAGCTTTGAAGGAGGACATAACAAGCTTGGTTTTCTTAAGAGAGCACTCCCTTGGAGAGCAAAGTTGTCCAGTTGGTACTTCTGATTCTTGAATCTCTTCTGGTTTGGTTGTAGCAGTTTTGCTAGACCTGGTAAATATAATTTCAGGTTTTTCAGCTTGTTATATAGTTAAACGTTATATCCTTTGGTTGTAGCAGTTTTGCTAGGCACTGTTGTTGCCTTCACGATCGATCGAATAAGCTGTACAGTACTTGTGTTAACTGGGAATTAATTATCTTTAGCCATGTAACTGACAGATGGGACCATGAAGTATACGCTTCAGTTCCTCTTTCATCTGTCAGAAGCATACATATATGCAGATAGAGCGCCCCGGTTACATGATAACAATAATTTGAGTGAAACTTTTGGAGAACAAGCAGCAAATGAAATATAACGGAGAGGGCAATTATTGTCGAATAACTTAATTATCTATAATAAAGTCAGGTCTTTTGAGAAACATAAATAAAACTCTTTGAATTTTATTTCTGTGTAGTGGACAGAATGCTATGCCTGATTCAAGAGGCCGGGATATTGAAAGGGCAAGCAGGTTTTTTTTTTTTTTTTTTTTTTTTTGTGTATGACCTATGCATTCAAACTTCAAAGCGTTTTTAGGTGTCAAGGCCATCTACAGAATGTAATTGCTGTTTTAGTAAAATGTGATCAGAATTTATTGAGTTGTGTAAAATTCTGTTTTTAAAGTTGTATGAATTTTAATAACTTTTAGTTGACGTTAAGGGATATAAAAAGTTCTATTGTCATAACCATGACACTGCCGACATGATGATCATACTTATCCAACCGACTGACCTAAGTCCAGTCCCGAGATAAGTAGATAAATCATTGTTATTTTATAGCCAATAAATATTTAATATTGAGAGTATAGTCAGTTTAGTGTTGATGGTGAGAAACTAGCTGACGAAATTGAATTATACGATCAAGAAATTAAATGACATAATCATATAAATATTTCTTTATTATCAAATCTGAAGATCATCATTTAATTTATACAGTATAAATACCGTTTACAATTTTGGTAATATTTAAATCTGACCGAAATTATGATCCAACTACAATGTCAGAAACATGATGAATCAAACAATTTTATGAGTATACAATTTCTGCCATATTTATCTCATATTCATCGGTACCTATTATCTCTGGCATATTCTATATACTAATTGATTGAATATTTGAATTGCTCATTTGCTTTATATAATTGTTTTAGAGGCAAGTATACTTATTAATGTTGACGGTTTTTTAATAACCAATCAAATTCACTGATAGACTGATAATTATCCCAAAAGTTTGTGAAACTCATATCCTAATTGAATTCAAATGCTTAGTTCAATAAGGATGGCTCAGATCACTCCTCCTAAGAATAGAATTGGACAATGATAGCATTTTCTTACGTAGCCAACAGGAAGGTATGTGAAGTTATCCTTGCGCCCCCCCCCCCCACATGCCAAATTTTAGTTTCTTTTATCCAATGTACAGATTCATTTTGCAATTAAATTGTCATACAACCCGCATAGAAACTTTTTTTTCATATATATACAGTTGTCAAGTCTGAATTCCATGTTTCCAACCTTTCATTCATCCCTGAAATAATTAAATAAATCTATTATATTGTTATGGCCTTCTGGGCCTGATTCCAAATGTTGTTAAATTCATTCATTTGCACATGGACCATGTGACATGGTGATGGTGTACATCTGCCTTCCGGGAAATGACACGCGAGCTATAGAAAGTAGAATGATCCCCTGTTAACTGCGTCACCAAATACTACTTTTACAGTTTACTTTTACAAACGCAAATTTCGCCATGGCAATGTCACTTCCCTTCGAGTGATGGAACATTGCTACTTTTGCTTTACTCTACCTGAAGACCCCACAAAATAGTTTGAAACAAGCAAATATTAAGTACTTTGAAATCTCTATCCAACGGTAGTTGCAATTTGTTGACAGTCACTGTCAATGTATTCTAAAAAAAAAACGGTAGTTGCAAAGCTCCAACCAGATGTTAGATCCCAATCATTGAGACATAACATTCGGCGGATATATCGTGGCCCTCGTGGGCAACAAATTAGAAAATCACTGAATTGTTGGTCATTTGATGCAAGGACCCAGCTGCTGCTTATGATCTAAAAGTTCACTGTATTATCGGTCACCTAATTAATGATTATTTATTTTTATAGTTTTAACAAAAATAAATATACTCCTATATCTAAAATCAAACGTTGCTATTGACATGTTTTATGTAGTACATATTATATCTTGCCAACAAATAATTAACAGAATTGTTAAATATTTTAGTTATTCAGTAACCTAATTTTTATCGGTTGGTTGATATTAAGACTCATGAATCATGATACATCATTAAATAATACTTGCATTATATAAATCGTAATGCTAAGAAGTTAAGGTTTGATAATTTCTTATTAATGTTAATTATCTTTGATTAATATTTTAGTTAATTTATATATTATTTAGTCTAATATTATTTAAAGGAATTAGTCTAATTGGCTGATATGAAAATTAATTTGGCATTTTCCAATATGTTACATTTCTTTTTATATAAAATATGACTAAATTTAATCAAAAAGTCAGAACTGAGTTAATTTGAGAGGGTTATATTTAATTTTGAAGACAGGTATTTCCAAATCAAGAAGATTGCGAGGGTTATATCCAATTTTCCCTTAACATTATAGACTTTACATTTGTCCTATTCTTGGCAAAAAAACATTCAAATATCTGAAGTTTTAATAAACCGCCAAACTTTCAAACGACAAGTGCAACAAAATAACCCATATATGGACTTCACACTTTTTTGAGGGAGAGAGGGAGAGAGTGAGCGAAAGGCAAAGGAATTTGCGCGATCATTTGATTAATGACATGACATCAAAATGGATTCAAACCAGAGGCATGTTAATCAACTCAATAGCCAACAAAGGCAAGCATTAAAGAAATGCATGATTTCATGTAGTCTATAACCTCGGCCTCGGTTGACTTTCCTCTTCTTAAAACTTTTATATATTATTTATTATTATTATTTTTTGTTTGAAACAAGTGGGCATTCGTTCACCGCTCTTTCATTGAAAATAGAAAAGTTTGTGCACCTCTTCTTAAAACCTGCGTGTGCTTTCAAACAGTACGATACAATAGCCAAAAAAAAAAAAGAAAAAGAAGTGCAATTGTTATCATTTTTCTCTCATTAACTATGACTTTTCCAAAACCTAGCTGGTTTCTCCCCTTTCTCTTCTTTCTGTGCTGTAACATTTCCATCTCGTTTGCTTCCGATCACATCTCCTTCAACAACTCTCTTTCGGGGAACCAGACTATCAGCTCTCAAGGTGGCAAATTCGAGTTGGGTTTCTTCCAGTTAGGTAAGAGATCAGCATCTTCTAATTACTACCTTGGTATCTGGTACAAGAAAGTGTCAGAATTCACTCCTGTGTGGATTGCAAACAGAAATACACCAATCTCAGACCCAAACACAAGTGAGCTTAGAATTTTGGCCACTGGCAATTTAGCTCTTTTAGATTACAAAAATACCCAGATTTGGTCTACAAATATATCTTCTCTAAGTTCGAATTCCACAATTTGTACATTATTAGATACTGGGAACCTTGTCTTACAATATAGTTCCAACCAAACTGCTACTCTCTTATGGCAAAGCGTGGATTACCCAACCGATACTTGGTTACCTGGTGGTAAACTCGGGAGAAGCAAAGCAACAGGCACACATAGGATGGTTTCAAGGAAGAATTCTGATGACCCAGCAGAAGGGATCTATTCAATCGAGATAGACCCAAACGGCTCTAGCCAATTCTTCATATACTGGAACAGATCGAGACCGTACTGGACAAGTGGAAAGTGGAATGGGAAATCTTTTACCAATTTACCAGAAATGCAAGAAAATTACCAATACAACTTTGAGTATGTCTCAAATGAAAATGAAAATTATTTCACATACTCAGTGCAGGATGACAGTATAATTTCTAGGTTAGTGATGGATCTATCAGGGCAAGTAAAGCAGCTGACATGGCTGGAGGAACAACAGCAATGGATCCTTGTATGGATACAACCACAAGCGCAGTGCGACGTATATGCTTTGTGTGGTCCTTTCGGGAGTTGTGATGAAAAGAGTTTACCATATTGTAGTTGTCTGACTGGTTTTAAGGAAGTTAACTCCACAGAATGGGAGCTTTCAGATCCAACTGGGGGTTGCGTTAGGAAATCTCCCCTAAAATGTAGTGTGAACAATGATTCCTCTTCAAATGGACCAAACGATCAATTCTTTCAAATGTCAACCATAAGACTACCTGATAACCCACATGTTTTGAACACTGCTAATACTATACAAGATTGTGAAATAGCATGTCTGCAAAATTGTTCTTGCAATGCATTTGCATATAATAGTATGAATTGCTCGGTTTGGTATGAAAATTTGCTTAATCTGCATCAAGAAACTGATGGGTCGGGAGAAACGCTATTTCTTCGGCTATCAGCCTCTGAGTTGAAGACTGGAAACCACATGAAAAAAGATATCATTTGGATTATCATTGGATCTGTCATAGGTTTTCTAGTTTGTACAGTCATTATCTTATTATTGGTCAGGGTATACCAATTGAGAAAGTTTGTTTTAGCCATAAGAGAATCAGAAAGTAGCTTGGTTACCTTAACATATGGCGATTTGAAAAGAATGACAAATAATTTTTCAGAAAGGCTTGGTCGGGGTGGTTTTGGTTCAGTTTTTAAGGGCACACTACCAAATTCTCGCTATGTCGCAGTAAAAAGGCTTGAAGGGAATCTCCAAGTGGGGTAAAAGCAATTCAGAAATGAAGTGAGCACAATTGGCATTGTTCAGCATGTTAATCTTGCTCGTTTGAGGGGTTTGTGCTGTGAGAGGAACAAAAGGTTACTAGTGTATGATTACATGGAAAATGGATCACTAGATACGAAGCTATTCCATGGAAGTTCTACTGTTTTAGATTGGAATAGAAGATACCAAATTGCACTTGGAGCCGCACGGGGATTGGCTTACCTTCATGAGAGTTGTAGAGATTGTATAATACATTGTGATGTTAAGCCTGAGAATATCTTGCTGGATAAACATTTTGTGCCCAAGGTAGCCGATTTTGGTATGGCAAAGCTTGTTGGGAGAGAATTCAGTAGGGTTTTGACGACTGTAAGAGGGACAATTGGTTATCTAGCACCAGAGTGGCTCTCTGGAGTAGCAATAAGTGTAAAAGCAGATGTTTACAGTTTTGGTATGGTTCTTTTAGAACTCGTATCAGGAAGAAGAAATTCTGAGGAACTGGAAGGACATGTTGACTATTTTCCTCTGCTAGCTGCTATAAAACTACATGAAGGAAATGTATTCTCCTTGTTGGATCATCGTTTGAATGGAGATGCTAACTTAGAAGAGGTTGAGAGAGTGTGTAAAGTTGCTTGTTGGTGCATTCAAAATGAAGAGCACAACCGACCAACCATGGGTCAAGTGTTGCAAATTTTGGAGGGTAGTTTGGAAGTGGGCGTACCACCTATACCGAGGTTACTCAAAGTATTGACAGAGGATACAACAAGCTTGGTTTTTTTCGGGGAGCATTCCCATGGAGAGCAAAGCAGTTGGTTGTTCTGATTCTTAAATCTCCTCTGGTTTGTTTGTAGCAGTTTTGCTGTGCCTGGATTATCAGTATATCTTACTTATTTCTTTCTTGGAGGGATTATGTTTGGTTAATTTAATTTTGGATTTTTCAGCTTATTATATAGCAAAACGTATTATCCTTTTGTTTTGTATTTTTAGCTGATATTATTAATGTAGTTAATTAGTACACTGTTGTTGCCATAGAGGTATATTTACATATTAGAGTGGTATATCCGTGCCTTTGTTTTATTTTAATCTGGTCAGGGAACTACTTAACAATTCATGTACTTGACTAGATTGACCATACCCTTCACTAATAAGCTTTGCAGACATTAACTGAGAATCAATTATCTGTGGCCATGTAACTGACAGAGTAGTATATCCTTTTTTTCGGTGTATGACCGATGAAATCAAAGCTTTTTAAATTTCGTTTCAAATGGTTTAGGTGTCAAGTCCATCTACTGAAAGTAATTGTTGTTTTAGTAAAAGACGGTGATAATTTACAGAGTTGTTTAGAATTATTTTTTTTTAAGATAAGATGGGGATCAACTCCTCCAACTTATTTCAAAATTAAATGTCACAAAGGTCTTCCAACCGGGTTTCGAAGATGCGTCCTCAGCTGAAGAAACACTGTTCTTTTGCCACTAGACTAAGATGCTTCCCGAGTTGTTTACAATTCTATTTTTAATGTCGCATGAAATTTTATCAACTTAAATTTAGTTGATGTCAGGGATGTAAAGAAGTATTTATGTAGTTATTATGCAATAGAAAATTTACAGAATTGGATATACAGAAAGAGTACTATGTCATATTTTTTTTTTTCTGTGCCACCCAAAACTAAGGAAATTGAGTATTAGCCACCCTAAAATTCAATTTTTTTTTCTCTATTTGCCACTATGTCATATTTAATAATATAAATAACACTAAAAAAATAATAATTAAAATTTGTGACAACTATACCCCTAGTCGAATTTAATCCAGTCGCTGAGGAGCCCACTCGCAAATAACAAATCGAACCAAATCTCTTCTTCTCTCTGAGGCTGAGGATGAACCTAAAGGCTTCCTCTCACAAATCTAACCAAATCGAGCACAGTTGGAAATCTTACCCAATCTATCTTCCTATCTCGCACGAACCACTCGAGCAGAGTTGGATACCTAGATAGATCGGTGCCGTCCACCACTCTTCTGTCATCCCTCACACGATTCACTGCCATCCTCCACTCCTCCATCGCCTTGCCTCTCTCACTGATCCGCTGTCCTCCCTCATATGGCCTCCGTCTCCATCCCAGGTTCGTCTATTCTTTTCAATCCGCCATTGCTCTTGTTTTCTTTTCAATCTGTCATAGATAAAGCTTCGTAATCAAAAAATTGACTTCATATTGTAGCGCAAAATTGACTTCATAATCAAACTTGAGCTGGCGAGTCAGACAGTCAACCAGACTTGATTAAATGCCTGTTTTTTCATATTGTCAGACAGTCTGTTTTTTTCATTTTGTGTGCAAGAATTGAACTGGACAAATTGAACTCATGGATAAGTTGACTTGATTTTAAGGATAGTTATAGCACAATACAACTCAGACGTTATAACAAGCAAATACTGGCATTTGTATAAGGAGCATATACTGTCAATTTCTATAAGCATCAAATACTGCACGTACTGCCAATTTCTATAAGAAGTAAATACTGCCATTTGTCTAAGGAGCCCAAACTGTCAATTTCTATAAGACACAAATAGTGCCATTTGTCTAAGGAGCACATACCGCCAATTTTTGGGTGGAAGAGAAAGGGAGCTGAGAATACTGCTATTTGGGTACTGTTCTTTAGGTACAAATGCTGCTACTACAAATACTACTATTTGGGTACTAATGTTTAGTTATTTACTGTGTTATTTATTATTATTATTTTTTTTTTTTTTTGCATTTCTGTGATTGCAGGAAAGAGAGGGCCAACTCCAAATGCTTTATTTGATGCTGTAATTTTTATATGTAATATCCATGGATTAAAAAAAATCTGTTGTGGTGCTGTTATTTTGTAATGGATTAAATATTGTTAGTTAATTATTGAAACCGTGTACCATGAAATATTCTGAATTATTAGAGAAACTGTACCATGAGCAGTTATTGAAACTGTGCTGTTATTTTTGTGTCAGATATTGGTATGAGGCGAAGGCAGAGGTGCTTCGAGAGGAAATCCAGAGGAGATAAGGCGGAGGCGGAGGCGCGAGTGAGAGAAGAGGCAGGAGGATAATATGGCGGGAGTATTTCGAGAGAGATGTAAAAGAGACAAGAAGCTTTAGGGTTCGTGGAAGCTCTAGGGTTCGTGAGTGAGAGGAGAGAGAATAGAGAATAGAGATCGGTTCGATTGGATCAGTCGACTGGGTTCAAATTGACAGGGGACAGGGGTATAATGGTAAGAAAAATTCACTGAATTCAATTGTTGATCATTTGAAGCCAGGACCAGCTGCTACTTAATTATTGACTATTTATTTTATAGTTTTAACAGAAATAAATATAAGTCTATATTTAAAATCAAACATTACTATTGAGTATTGAAATACAGAGGATGGCTAACGTGCCATCAAGTCATTTTTTCGAGATCCAAAATTTAAATGGTCAATCCAAACTATTTAAGTTGTTCTCCATATTAAAATATCTTTGCAGACAAAATTTTATATTTTTTCGAATTTTTTTACTATTTATTATGATACTTTTAAAATCATTATGATTAGAGTATTTTAGGCCCTCCAATTTGAAAATATCATAATAAATAGTTAAAAATTTTGAAAAAAATGTAAAATTTGGTCTCCAAGAGTATTTTAATATTATGATCAACTTGAACCATTTAGATCGATCATTTGAATTTTGAATCTCGAAAAACAAGTCGATAAAAAGTTGTTGGCACATGCCATCGATGGCGCGTTAGCCATTCTCGTATATATATTATACGGGGCTGATAAGGGTCTTTTTCTAGATTAATCATCCCCATCATCCTCCCATCAGTTAGATTAATTGTATTCCGAAAAATGAAAAAAAAAAAGTGAGGATGAGGGGATGATTTCCCTAACAGTTATTTATGCGTGTTTTTTTTTTTTTTGATGAAGGGATGAGGGGGGAGGAATGAGCGAAACAGAGGGGAGGGAGGTATGAGCGACACAAAGTTGAGAGAGGGAGGGAGCGACATAGAGAAAATTGAGGATGCAGTTACGTTATACAACTGTTCTAGTTAAATATATAATTGTTCTATTTAAATATATAATTGTTCTAGTTAAATTTATAACTCTTCTGGTTATATAACTATTCTAATTTAACATATAAATGTTCTAGTTAAATATATAATTGTTCTATTTAAAGATATAACTATTCTAGTTAAATATATAAGTGTTCTAGTTAACTCTCTCCCTCTCCCCTTTCCTCTCCCTCTCCCCTTTTCTCTTTTCTAATTCGCACTTTCACCTTGGCGCTCATCCTTCCCGCTTATTCTCTCTGTTTCACTCCCTCCTCCCTCATCCCTTCCCCTCCCCCTTTTCCCTCTCTGATTCGCTCCTCATCCCCTGGCGCTCATCCTCCTCTCATCTCCTGGACTTTCAAAAATAAAATTAACGTGTTTTTTAAAAATGAAAATAATTAAACGTACGTGTTGCAGGGGAGGATGATAGAGATGATAAAAGAAGAGAATGACAGAAAGCAATTCTGATATATTATATCTTGCCAATAAATAAAAGACAGAATCATTACGTATTTTTGTTAATCAAGTAATTTCATTTTTTTAGTATCTTGAAATTAACGACTCGTGTAATACATCACTAAATAATATTTGCATAATATAAATCGTAATGTTCAACCCATATATATAAACTGTACCTCTAAATTTATTTTATTTTTGACATTATTTAAATTGATTTAAAAATTATAATAAAAAATTGAAATGAATCATTGGCAAAATAGCAAAACATAAAATTAATTTCTTCCGTGCCAACAACAGTTGTGAACTCTCTCTCTTTTTTTTTATGGTTAACAATTGCGAACTCTTTGCTTTTGAATTTCTGCTAGTTGTTGATAAATATAAATCGTAGATCGTATATTTCTCCTATTGCTTGGACAAGAAAATTCAACTTTCAGTACTTATAAAAGACCACCAAAATTTCAACCGACTAGTAAAAGTGAAACAAAACAATTGAATTGCAATAAAAAAAAAACTTTCCAATTTTGCTACATTAGATATTATAAGATTCGAAAAAGTCTATAAAAAATAAATTGATAGATTTTTAAGAAAATATTAATAAAAAAATTATTAGATTTAATGCATCAAGTAAACCTAACAATAGAACAAGATCCAACATAAATAAAAAAAATCTAGCTATAAAAATTTATGTAAAAGAGAATGTCAAGTGGAAATGAAGGTATAACGGAGAGAGGAATTATTGTTGAATTATATCTCTAATAATTAGGTTTGAGAATTATGAATAAGACTCTTTGAATTCTAGAATGACACAATTTATGAGGGATATTGAAAAGGCAAATGTTGGTCCTTTTTATGTATACCTACGGATTCAGAGCTATTTAATTCTATTTTCAAATGGTGAAGCTTTCCGAGAATTTTGGGCTTCGCTAAATAAAGTTCTTGCTATTTTAGTGGACGATATAAATCAGACTCTAGACAATTAACAGATTAAGCATGGTGAAGGGGGTAAAAATTAAGGCTGAAAATGGGGAAAAATGTTAATTTAGTTCGCTTTGCTTTTAAAATAATAGAATTGAAATTTCAGTTAGGATTACAAAATCTTATGGGTGACTTTTGTGATTAAAAAAAATAAGGAAAAGAGATTTGAAGTAAAGAGAGTATTGAGTGTTTTGAATAAAAATTGAAAATACAGAAGTTTTTTTTCAAAAATTACTTGAATTAATTACAAGGAAACTACAATTCTGGTTACTAATTAATATAGACAGCATATCATCTCATAATGTCTACAAAAATTTTGTACCATTTTGAGTCTTTTATTTTTAGAAAATTGTTAATATATGACATCATAAATTATATTGGCCCTCAAAAAAAGAAATCATAAATTATATTGACTAATTTGATAGACAAAGTATCCATATGGTTCGTGATGCATTGCACCATTCTCTGCCAAACCTCAAAGGGTTTCACTTAAATCTTCTAGTTATTAATTATATTGTTATAAGAAGTAACTGATTTCCATTTTTTAAACGGTTGTCCCTTCGTTCCTCCTTGGCAGTCCTTCCAGCTTGGAATTTATCATCCTTGCTTTTCATTGGGCCGTCAAGTATATCCATTTTTTCCCTTCCAAATTAAACTTTTAGTTCCTTGTAAATTTGCAAAATAGTTTTAAACTTCTATTTCCATGCATTCCTCTGCAACCATTGTTCTACTTCACCCCTTTTTCAATTGAATACGCAATGGATATGTAGAAAATTAAAGGAAAAAAAAAATTGTGAAATGTTAGCTCGTAATTCTGATATGATATGCAATAAATTCATTAATATCGGAGTCCTTTGCAGAAATAGGGCTTCAGTTTTTGTTGCCTCAAGAAGCCGTCACTATAACACGGAGAAACCCAAATGGAAAAGGCCAGAGAAAGGATGCATCAAACTAAATTTCGATGGGTCTTCAAAATCAAAGAAAGCAAGCATAGGAGGTGTCTACAGAAACCATGAAGGTGTGTTCTTGCTCGGTTATTCTGAGCGAATCGAGAAGGCCACAAGTTCTGTAGCAGAGTTGGTTGCAGCAAAACGGGGACTGGAATTAGCATTGGAAAATGGATGGTTTAACATCTGGATCGAGGGAGATGCAAAATTTGTTGTTGATGTTATGGGAAAACCGGCACAAATGAGATCCAAAGAGCATGACAAGCACATCAACGATATCAAGATGTTGCTTTCATTGCTCAATCATTTTGATGCATCTCACATATTTCGAAGAGGAAATAAGGTGGCCGATAAACTCGCTAAGTTAGGCTATGGTATGAAGATGCCTAAAGTGTGGGATGAACCTCCACCTGAAATTATCAAGTTCCTTCGTGACGATGCCAAGGGTAAATAGGTTATGGAAAAGACAAGCATGTAAATAATACAAATTTTCTACTGCCAAAGGTTAGTTCATAGCAGTCTGAAGTAATGCATTTCACCAACAAGCAACTCAATGAATTATTCGATACATGATTAGTTCTACTACCAAATTTTATATTGTTTGTGAAGTATTTATCTGATTATTCGATACCTGTTAACTCTGGTATAATGATTGTACAAACATATTAGCAGATTGAATATTTGAATTACCCATTTTGCTGAATGTAATTGTAATAAAGGCAACTGTATTTTATGTTCCCAATCAATCTCACACAATAGCTAGTTATCCCAAAATTATGTGAAACTCATCCCGCATTCTAATTATCATGTTTATAGATCAATATGGACGGTTCGTATCACTTATATGGATCTATTTGGAAAGATTTCGACAACGACAGAAGAATTTTCTACGGTAGAAGGCATGTACAGTTATCCTTTTGTGTTCTTCTTTTTTGTTTCCTTTATCCAATGTACTTATTCTTTTTGCATTAAATTGTCATAGAGCCTGTACAGAAACTTTTTTTGCAATTGCAATAATATATAATTGGATTCCAAAGATGCAGACATTAAGACATATATCAAACTGACTCTGCAAATTTATTTCAAACAATGGGCTCACCCAAGCCACTATATAAGTCTATAAACAGCCCGAAAAAATTAAAAAATAATATTAAATTAATATAATATATTAAAAAAATATCAATATAATAATATTTTTTTAAATAGTATCACAAGATCGGAATTTCAGATTCCGACCACAAGATCGGAATCCGGGATTCCTAACAAGCCCAAAACTGGATTTTTGACGTTTTGAATGATTTTAATATAATTCTATAGTATAAATATTAGTTTAATATTAAAATTGTTATATTAATTTAATATGAATGGTTTTATTTATTTTTTTCAATTATGTAAAATGTTGTTGTTCTTATTTACCATAATAAACGCTTGTCTTGGCTCAAGTATCGCAACCTATCAGGCTTGATAATTAAATAAATTCCGTATGTTGTACTGGGCCTCATTCAAAGCCTTATTAAATTGACTGTTCCCGCATGGTATACATTTCCTGGGAATTTAGCAAGCAAACAACAACAGAGAGTTGGAATTAACGATCCTTTTTAGGCCGTAACAACTTTAGATCAGGTACCCGATGCCACTATCACACCACATAGACTTTGCTTTTTTAAGTTATAAATGAAATTATAGTTTGTTTTCTACATATTTTAATTTATTACAGAAATAAAATGGGAAAGCGTTTGTTCTTCGCTACAAATCTAGAAGTTGCAAAACATCAACCGATGTATATAGATACTAACATTTAGTTTTTTCGCTCCCATGAAAAGTACCAATGCCAATCTAAATCATTTTGATTGTCAGACGTACATGTAAAGAAAACAGTATAAGCCAAATTGAATGGCTTCTATGTTTGATTTTAATCCCAAGATCCATGAATTAAATATATCCTAAGATCTCATGGTTTACATATTGTCTAAAACAGAACGCATTTTCATTGTTTTCCAATAAAAAATATGTAAACAAAAATAACAGAGGTGAACAAGTAAGCCAAAGAGTCAAAGAGGCCAAAGCCTCACAAACCGAAAAAAAGTCTCCTTTTGCAGATATAAATAATAGTATTTTATATTAATCATTTATTTGCTTCAAAAAATATTTTCGAGTTCAATGGATTTACTTGAAATAGCTGACAAGTCGAAGCATATTTTGGAGCATATTAGAATAAAATTCTGAAAACTAGATTACGTTTTGATTTATCTAATTATTATTTTGTCAAGAGAAGCAACTGTTTTCCTTTTGTTAAACGGCAGTCTTTGAATTCTCCTTTACTTGGCATACCTCGCTTGGAATCTCTTATCTGTTTAGTTTTGGCGTCAAGTTACCTCCCATTAATTTAACTATTTAAATTGTATCTTAGGAGGCGCCTCTCCTTTCCCTCCAAACCTAACAATTCCATTCATTCATGTCATGATCCTTGTTTAGCATCTGAACGAACAACATCAACCATCAATAAAAAGTTACTCTCCAATTTTGAGATGATACGTAACTGCGTAACTAGCACTAGCAGTATCAGAATCTATTGCATAAGTAGGCAATCGGTTTATCTTTCCACGAGATACAGCCATCACAATGCCGAGCCACCCAAATGGAAAAAGCCAGAGAGGGGATGCGTCAAACTGAATTTTGACGGTTCTTCAAGAACAAAAAAAGCAAGCATAGGTGGTGTCTATAGACAGTGGCGGATCTAGAAAAAATATCTAGGTGGGTCTGACAACTTCTGTTTAAGTCTTCAGCCCCACTTTTGAGTGCTCCAATGGCAGAAAAAATTAGCTGGGGCTAAAGGGGGGCTCCAAGGGCTCGACGGCGTGAGGTGGGGCTCTAGCCCCACCCGCCCCGGTGGTAGATCCGCCCCTGTCTATAGAAACCATGAAGGTGCCTTCTTGCTCGGTTATTCTGAGAGTATCGAAAAGGCCACAAGTTGTGTCGCAGAACTCATTGCTGTGAAACGAGGACTTGAGTTGGCATTAGAAAACGGCTGGCTCAACGTATGGATCGAGGGAGATGCAAAATTTGTTGTCGATCTTCTTTTGAAACCAACTCGGGTGAAATCTAAGGAGCATGTCAAGCATGCAAGTGAGATAAGAATGTTGGCTTCTTTGCTTGATCATTTTGATGCCTCACATATATCCCGCAAAGGAAATAAGGTTGCTGACAAACTTGCCAAGTTAGGATATGATATAAATAAGCCTACAATTTGGAGTGATGTACCTACAGCAGACATAGCTCGGCTTCTTTGTGACGATGCAGCTGACAACTAATCCATATAGGAAAGCATGTATAGAAATTCTTGCAAAATATTTTGTACAGATTATCTACTTTGTATTTTGTTGTTCAATAGCAAAGTAAAACAAGATTGTGACATCATATTAGAACTTTTTTTTTTTTGGGAGGGTGGGGGGAGCATTTAATGCAATGCAAAAAAAAAAAAAAGTTTTTATGGGCCAAACGAGGCTCGTCTGTTGAATTCTTAGCTTCGGTTAAAAAGGCCTTGGATAATCAAGAGAAACGGTGCTTGTTTCCAGTTCGTAATTTCCCCTTGTACTTCCCTCATTTGGTTGTTCAAAAGCATCCTCTCCTGCAGTACAGTAGGTTATGTAGTAGTACATCTCAATTAAAATATCATCACTCAGCTCCACAATTACTACATTAGCCCAAACATAGCTCCAATTAAAGTTGTCTTTGTTTAAACAAAAAAAAAAAAACAATAAACCCTCTAGCTACTATTCATATATGCCTTTTTTTTGTATAAATGAAAGAATAGATTTGTAGGAATCGAATACAAATAGACTAAACAAACAAGAAGAAACCATAGATGGGTAGTACAGATGATGCTATAATGGCTTGTAGTACAATTATAACACACCTAACTCGGTCTGAACTTATCACATGTAATTTAGGGAATCTTTATATAAGGGATGAAGGAAAGCAAAAACCAAAATGGAAAAAACTGAGAGAGCAGCAACCAGCAAGGATATGAACTCCAAGATGAAAATGCATCATTGAGTGCAGCGTTGATGATCTCCTTCTTTGTTCTAGTAGGAGAAAAAAGATAGAGAAAATTGGGCATCCCCAGCGCTGCATTCAATCATGCTTTTTCCTTTCTTGGCTGATAAAAATAAGCCCTTTTGTTTGGTAGTCGGCGAAACGATTTCCTTAAAAACTGACGGCCTGCATTCCATAGCCCCATGCTGGCATGAAATTCAGATACCAATGAAGATTTCACAGAACTGGCAGCCTGGGTTCCAACTGTAGTAAGCTTACTTTTCTTACATTTCTTTAAAAACTCTTAAGTGTTGTACCACACTGAAAACATCTTTAAAGAAATCCAGCTACCAGTGATCATCAAAAGGACGAGTATCATATATATTTAAACACCTTCAATATGAGCTTGGGACGTGATGCCAGTCTATAAAAACTTAGGCCCCGATCAAAATGTTTTTTACGTGGGATTTCATTTCAATTGAATCGAATTCATAGAATTTCGTTAGATCTAATTACATAGGAATTCCAAACAAATGACGCCAAATCCCTTCATTTTGAATGAAATCCCATGTTAAAAAAATGGGATTTTGATCAGGGCCTTGATTATTCACAATCCTAATGGCTACAGTTTCAGCTGTACCAATTCAAGCAGAATCAATCGCTAACCTTCAATCTGACGAGCAAGTTCACTTTCCTTCTCGTCGTTTTTGATGATGAGCAACACCTCTTTCTTATCAGAAACAACAGCAGAATCATTCACTAACCTTCAATCTGGCGAGCAAGTTCACTTTCCTTCTCATCTTTTTTGATAATGAGCAACACCTCTTTCTTATCAGGAACATAACCTGCTAACTCAATCTGACCTTCAATTCATCTGATTTTCCAATGGTCCACATGTGTAAATGTGACTCATACCCAATTATGAACTGATATATGAATATATCATTGCATCAATTTCAACCAAACTACAAACTAGTAGCTCTCCCAAACCATTTTTACTCATAATAAAAAATTTAATACTCCTAGCCTTCTCGTGTTTCCCCGAACAGCACATACAATAGAAGAGAATGTAAAGCTCATTATTATCAGGTTTTAGCTGCAACAACTCATTGATAAAATACTCTGCTAAGTCTACATCTTTTGAAACTGACAGCCGGCCTAGACGAGCAGCTGGTCCTGTCAGCAAGCTCTCAACCAAATATGTAGCCTTGTCGAGCGGTCCTATTCAAACCAATAAACACCATGCACCTGTGCAGTCGATCTTTGGTTGCAAAGAGAACTCCACAAAAGGAAATGCCATCGTGCATTAGGCCTAACCTGTCCATATCTGAGAAGTCATAAGAGATACAAATACAATGCCTCCCTGACCTGACCATGTAAGGCAAGCCCTCTAAACATTGGGGTCCAAACAAGCAAAGAGCACTGCTCCAGTTCAGCATTTCCTCAAACACCTTGCGGGCACTACACAAACACACTCACCAATGAGTCAAAAACTCAAAACATACCCAATCAAAATGGGGAGCCTCTTGCATCAGAGAGAGGGGTGGAAAGGTTGCTGCGCAGTCTGGGATGCACGTGAGGAAACTGACTCAATAAGCAAGAGAAGCGTGTTGCCAAGTAATGCCAAGGTTAGGATAGGTTGAAGCGTAACAAGTAACGAGTCAACTGTGGTTTTTGGTTGCTAAATTTTGTTACTGAGAGTAAGAAACACGGTACTAATTGATTTCTTCTCGTCGTGGGAATGTAAGCTTGGATCAGTTTTATTTAGAAAACTAGTTAAATGAGAAATTATAACATCAATTAATAAAAAAAGTGCAACAAAAGAAAACAAAATTGAAACATTAATAAACAGTATAAATAAAATGTGTTTAGCAAATTAAATGCACTCTAAACTTTTTGTACACAAATTCTCATACCTTAGTGACATTTTTTTTTTTTTTTTTGCAACGAGTAAATTTTCATGAGCAATGTTAGAATAAAACATATAGGACGTCAAACACGATCTGAAGTCGACTGTTAAAATTTCAAATAGCCAATCCGAACCGCTCATGATCTCTATATTAAAATATTATTGAAAATCAAATTTTATATATTTTAAAATATTTCTAACTATTTTTTTTTATTTTTAAAATTGGAGGGTTCTCAAACTTTTTAGATTGAGCATATTCAAACATTTTTAAAAATATCAAATTTGGTCTCATCGGAAATTTGATTACGGAGAACAATTTGACCAATTTAAATCGGCTATTTTAAACTCAAAAATTGAAATTTTATCATGTTTGACGAGTTCTTGTTGTGTCCAACATGTTAGACACTAGCCACTCCAATTTTATCTACTAGAAACAATTCACTAGTTCATATGTGCAATTTAAACAACCATGAAATAAGAAATTTGAGTCATTATTCATATTATCATAATATTAGAATAAGCAATTTAGATGAACACGCATTTCAAGATCATAATTCTAATTTTTTATTCAACCCCTCGTCCCAACTAGGGTTTACCACAAACCCGGCGGTTCAGACCCGACCCGGACCCGACCCGTCCCTTTTCCCGACCCGACCCGAACCGTGGATGAACCGTGATGGACCGAGAGGGGTGGTCCGGGTCGGGTTTATCACGGGTTTGGGCCGCCATTTTAGCATAGACCCGTCCTCAACCCGTCCCGTCTTAACCCGTAGACCGGCCTGGACCGGACCTTGAACCCGTCCTAAACCCGCTTAAACCCGTTTAAACCCAAAATTTAAAAAAACCAACCTGCGTACCTACTGGTCTGGCTTTCCTCTTCCGCGCCCAATCCCCTCTCGACACGTGTCATACCATCCTATTGTTTTTTTTTTGCGCTGAAATGCTACACGCACCCCACGCGGCACGCCTGTCGCAGCCCCAGTCTCCTCTCGATACGCGCCCCTACTCGCCTACACGCTTCAGAGCACTCGACGCAGCCCCAATCTCCTCTCGACACGCGTCCCTCTGTGTCAGGCTGTCAGCTGATTAAATGCAACGGCCAATTTTTTCCCCCAGCTCCAATGGAGCTTCGACACATGTAAAAAAAAAGTAACAGCTAAAAATTAAATACGGCTAGAGTAAAAAGTAACGGTTAGAAATCCAACGGCTATTTCAGAAGTTCTTTTAAAAATAGTATTGCAACATTTATAACTCTATAAATACCCCTCTATATCATCTCATTTCCACACCAATTCAACTGCAATCTCTCACTCTCTCACTCTCATATTTCCATAGCAAACATTCTCTCAATCCTATTTCCATAATTTCATTTCCATTTTCATAATTCCATAATCCTATTTATATTTATATCCATAGTAGTTTTCCAATATTATTTTTGTAATTTCGTATTTAGTTAAATTCCAATCTTATCATCCAAAATTCCAAAAAAAAAAAATGTCATATCCACCTCCTAATCCTAATGACCAATTTGCCCAACGATTTATTTTATTAGACTTAATATATTTTAACTAATTTTTATAACTTATATTTTAAATCTTTTGTCATGCAATTTTAAAAACCATCGACAATGAAAAAACATTAAAAATTACAAATTAAATTTTAAATAAAAAAACTAAAATGGACTACAAAATTATACTTAATTATTTGAACTATAAATATAATATATTTTAGCGAATTTATATTAATTTATTTTACAAATTTTTGATATTGAAACAATGAAAAAAGGAAAAATAAAAATCTGAAAAAAAACCCACTTGGACCGGACCGGACCCGGCCCGACCCGCCTTTACCCGTCCGGTTCACATAGGTTCGGGTCTACCAAGGGTTTGGGTCGACGTTTGAAAGGTGGCCCGTGCTAACCCGTCCCGTTTGGACCCGTGAACCCGTGAACCCATGGCCCGTGATAACCCGTGGACCGTGAGGGTTTGGACCGGACCGGACCGAACCGGACCGTTTGGTAAACCCTAGTCCCAACACACACATATGTAACGTTCAGTTTTCGATGATGCCAAATTGCCAATTTACATCCGGAATTGCTTAATATCATCCCTAAAATTTTATCATCCCCATCATCCTCACGCGTTTGCTGCAACTAACTCCTCTCTCCTCACGCGTACGCTGTCTCCCGCCCCTTCCCCTCCTCCCTCCCACGTACACTGTCCCCCCTCCCCTTCTGCCTTCCAAGTACGCTGTCCCCCCTCCCCCCTTCTTCCTCCCACGTATGCTGTCCTCCCCTCCCCCTCCTCCCTCCCACATACACCGTTCCCTCCCCTGCATTCTTCCCCCTCCTCCTCATACACACTTCATAACTGTTGAATTTAATATATTTAAATGTTAAAGGTAATATCGTAACTGTTGAAATTAATATATATAACTGTTATATTAAACTTATTGCAGAGATAGAATAGAACCAAGGTCTATCTTTCTGATATTAACTTCAACAGTTACGATATTACTTTCAATATTTAAATATATTAACTTAAACATTTATAATATTGAAGAAGAACAGTTTGAGATGGGTGGAAGAAACTGAGTTGGCCTTTCAAACACTAAAAGAGGCAGTCACCGCTGCTCCCGTTTTGGCATTGCCGTATTTTTCAAAGGAGTTTTTGATCGAAACGGGTGCCAGTGAATTGGGCAAGGGCGCTTATGCAATCTGGTAGGCCAATTGCTTATCTTCCTGTAGTTTTATTGAGGAAGGAAGGATTGCCCTCTCACCTCAATGAAAAAGACCGACCCACTTCTTTCTTGTCTTTAGCCTGGCGTAGCGAACTTCTCGCAAAAAGATCACATCGAGCAGATGCGCTTAGGACACTAACATATTCTTCAACAATTACGAGTATATATTAACTTCAACAGTTATCTAATTAAGTGCAACAATTACGATATTAACTTCAACAATTATAAAGTCTGAGGGAAGATGAGGGGAGGGGTGGGTGAGACAGTGTAGGGGTGGGTGAGACAGTGTACGCGGGATGGAGAGGGGGGGAGGGGGAAGGATAGAAGAGACAGCATACACGTACGCAAGAGGGAGGGAAGCAGAGCGATGGAGGAAGAGGAGCGAAACAGAGGATGATAGCCAAAAATAAAAAACGCGTAGAGCTAAAAATAGAAAACACATTTAATAACTGATGGGGATGATAAGGATGGTGAATATCGGGGATGATCCTTATCACCCCCGATTTACATCAGCGAATGAACAGTACATTGTGGGATGGAAATTTACCAAATTTTTAGCGAATTTTCTGGGTGTACATATATGTAACGGGTCAGTTTGAAGTTGGGATGAGACCCGTCGAAAAAGACTGCATGCATTGCTATAATTATTAACTTATTATTATGCATAGAGAGACCTGATTGGGTGGGCCCCATATCTTTGGGTTTTTTTACGATGGGGGTGTGCTACTACTTTTCTTTTCTGCTATCTTTTTGCTTCTTTTGTCATCTCTTTGATTACGGGATAGAAAATACAACGGAGATAAAAATAGAATAGCAGAGTTATCTCAAAAATAGTTATCTGAATAATTGTTAGTTGCTGTTGTTGTACGATTTGTCATTAATTAATGCTACAAAATTTTCAAAGTCGATAATAATAATAAAAACAAACTATCTCACGAAGCGAGATTGAGCTCTCTATAAATATATAAAATCCATGTTTAACCAAAATAATCTATATGTAGGTTTGACATTCAATAATCAATTAATTTCTACTAAACTATATTTTGTCCATTCCAGTAATCCACACATTAGCAGTTGATGGTCCCGGAACAAAAGGTAACCCTTGAACAACTTATAAAGTAATTTATATTAATTAGGCATAATCATAATACAAAGGAAATTACATAGCCAGATAGTCCCATTAACCATAACCAAAGTTTGGCCCATTTTAGCGTTGGGAATTGAAGGTTCTCTGATAGGGATGAAAACGGAAATCGTTCAAATCGTATTTTCGTTTCGTTTTGTGCAAAATGAAATAAAAGGGAATGGAATTTTAGTTTCGTCTCATGAGCGAAACGATTAAACGCAAATTGAGACAGTTTCGTCTGGATAGCGAAACGATTAGTGAAATTGTACTGTTTCGTTTCGTTTCTATCGTCTGTTTCGTGAAAACATGCGGAGAAAACTAGAAAACTATGATTTTTCCGCCGCTCACCTCATTTCTCTTCTGCTCATTTGCGCTAGGGGTTCATCGTCTCCCTGCTCAGCTCACGGCTCAAACCTCCTTCTCCGATCTGTACTCACCATCATCTCTTCTCTCCTTCTTCCCTTACACCAAGCTGAGAACAGAACCCTTCTTCTCTCTCCACCCCGACCCAATCTCTCTCCCTCCGCCATGACCTCCTCTCTGATCGACTTCTCACGGAGGCATAGATCTTTTTCTCCTCTCTAATCGCCTCCATCAGAGACCCCTCTCCTCTATTACCTCCCTCTTCCCTCTTACTGCCTCCCTCTCATCTCTCACTCGAACCTAACAGTGAAGCCACACCTCTTTATCCCTTACTGCCTCACACCCACACACTCCTCTCAGCCCACAGGAAGACACACCTCTCTCCTTCCCTCACTGCCTATGCATCTCGTCTTCGTTGAGGAAGGAAGAGACCTCATTCATGGCTAATAACAACTCCTCAAGATTCTCATGAATTTACTCCTGATTTACTAGTAAGAGCAGAAATTTTGGGATTGATTGTTTTTATTTTGGCTAAGAAAGGATTTTAATTGAAGAGATTTTTGGGCTAATTTTGAGATTTTTTTTTTTTTGCTAGTTAATGGTGAATGAAAATAAAGGATTTGAATTCGGTTTTACTAGTAAGAGAATTTAGTTGAAATTTGTCAGATTTTGCAGGTATGAATAGATACCAGTAGGATTTTTTAGGATTTTATGATGGATATTTGTACATAATTGTATTTTGTGAAATTTACGATGGATATTTATGTACATGACTGGCAATTTATGATTGATTTATATAAATTACTGATTTATGATGAATATGTACATTACTGGCAATTTTCATTATTTTTTTCTTTCGCATTTTTCTTTTTCTGTTTTGTGAAATTTAGTTCACAAATTTTCCGTGGTGTGTTATAAAACAGTTAAACAATGAAAACGGTTTAACTGTGTTGATCGGGCGAAATGACTAGCGCAACAAAAAATTCTTGCGTTCAAATGACGAAACGCAACACGAAATTGAAAACATTTTCGTCAAATAGGACGAAACGATCAACGCAACAGTCCATTTGCGCTGTCGTCTAGACTGTTTTGCAGCCCTATTCTCTAATGTATCTGTTGACCCATTTTAGCATTGGCCCATTAACCAGAACCAAAGTTTGGCCCATTTCCAGATATACTTCCACTCCACATCTTCTACTTGATGCCCTCCCAAATTCCTCCATGATACGGTTGATTAGTTGAGTCTCTGCTCCATCCATCTTGCCTAGAAAAATAAGATCATCTGCATAAATAACATGGGTTAGTATTGGACAGTTTGGGGCTAATTTTATCCTAGTTAAAAATGATTATGAGTGCCTGACAAGAGGAACGACGATACTTATTTATCGTCATTATTATGTGACAGGAACCTAAATCTAATATGAATGTAATGGCATGCTAAAAGTTTTCATGATTCTCCTACGATTCAAAATGATCATAACAATCTTCGGAATATTTCAATATGAAAAATACAATTATAAAATTCGAGAGTTAATGTGGATCTAAAATTTATTCTAGAACATTCTTATAATCTCATTTTCAATATTAATGAAACTTTTATTTTCCTCATCAACATATTGAAATGCCCATTTTTCAAATAATTTCCAACAGTATTCAAATTCTAAATGATCCATCCGAAATTGATGAAATGTGCTCATTACTTTGCAACCCTTTCACTACGGGTTGTTACAAGAATTTTACTTCCTATCGTACTTATACATTTTAAACTAGTGGTCAACTCTTTCCATTTTATAGCATCTTCATTCCATACATCATTATAATTTTAGTTTCCTCAAACACTTCAAATGTCTAGAAATTTTTTGACTCGAACATAAATTTAATTGATAGCATAGTGACTTCTATATGTGATAAATTATGAAAAGAGTTTTAGCATCATACTTTGAAGAGAAACTCCACAAATTGATCAGAAAATAAATAGTGTTCTGATGTCATACCGAGAAAGCAATTTTTGCTATGCATCATGATTAAATAGAGAACTCATTCAAAATTAATGAGCAAGTCATGCATATGCGATGAGCGATGAAATTTGAGATGTACACCATATTAAATTTTGCTTCAGTCAAATTAATTCGATGGAAGACTTTGTCAAATTTGATCAAATCTTACATTTTACAAATTTAAATAACAGATTGAAATCATTTGATATTATATTCATATTAAAATTTGATTGGAGGTCAATATTTTTTAAAATTTAATATTATTTTTTTCAAAATTTTTCAAAATTTTTGATCTAATTATGAACTTCCAATATTAATAACAATTAAGATACGGTGTATTTTAGGCACCGTTTGGATATAGGAAGAAGGAAGAATGCTCAAATTTATTATAAACAATCCAAACTCTTCACAAAGTTACACACTTTCCAATACTTCTTTCCACTTCTTCCCTTCTTCCCTTCTTCCCACACCTATCCAAACGGAGCCCTAGAAAGTGTAGTTCGAGAGCCATTCTAGTTTAAATTTAATTGCTAGGACCCCAATAGCTCAAGTGCATAAGATTTTTCAGTGGCTCTTCAGTGTTCTTTCTTCAATTGCCAAGCATTGCAATTCTATTAGCATCAGATTGCAACGATGATTGTTGTACGCATCGCTACACTCTTTTAAGCTCTTTGGTCAGAGATCTAAGGCGTAAATGTAATTCCATCGGCACAACCCCAACCCCGCCTCTATATACTACTCCCATCCTCGCCGAAACAATCATAGAGTTTTGGATTGAGAGATGAATAATAATCTTTTTCTTATTTGTTAACTATTTTACAAATGTTTGTATAAAAGCCTTTTATAGGCGATGAAGAGTAACGGTAAAAAAAAAATGACCGTTAGATGTCTCTAACGTTACAATTTCAATAAAAAAAAATAAAAAGTTGTTGCAATCCCTATTTAAGGTCGGAAGGCAACACTAAATAATTAGCCGATTATGATAAGATTCGAAGACTAATCATCCCTTTAAGTTTTTTTATTCTCAACAAATCATGCACGACTTTCTTGTGGGTGCGTTTGGATAGGTGTGGGAAGAAGGGAAGAAGGGAAGAAGTGGGAAGAAGTATTGGGAAGTGTGTAACTTTGTGAAGAGTTTGAATTGTTTATAATTTTTTTTCTTCCCATCTTCCTTCTTCCTCTTCTTCTTCTCACATCCAAACGCACCCTGTAGAACCCATCTCTGCCCTATAATTCCCTCTTGGGAAAAAAAAAAGATTAATATGTGTGAGAAATAGCTTAGCTCTGAACTGATGTCTTATTGAGTTTTGTGGTTTAATAAGGGTTGTGAGCACTTGTGCTAGATTTTAAAGGTACATAAAAAGGGAAACCTGAGTGTGTAGAGTAGGTTAGGCGAGCCCGTAGTTTCATCAATGCAATAATCTGTCTTCTATAAACATACGGTGGGCTCATATCATTTGGGCCTGCCCCATGGAACAACAGATAGTTGGTTTTCATATATAATTTTCTTTTTCCCTTTTTCTGACTGTAATATTGAAATAATATTATACTACATATATATTTTTTAAATATTGAACTCTTTATGACGTATATTTATGCTAACATTCGGAATATTCTTTTGGAAAACAACAAAACAGCATGGCTCATTTATTATTTGTATGTATGACATCGTGAATTAGAGAAAACTCGATATTTGACTATTCGATTCGATTTTACAAAAAAAATAAATAATTGATCAAGTACTACAATCATCTCACAGTATTGCGTCTATTTTGTCAAGGATTTCTGTTAAGTATACGAAATTATGTAATAATAGTTTGAAGGTATATATTACAATTAGTTACCTCAATTTCTTCAGGTTAAATACTGTTGCTAGTTCAATAGTCACACTCAATTCATCAATATTGACAACTTTTCATTTCAAAGAAAATTAATCTTAAATATAAAGCTAAAGCAGTTTTTATTATGTGCGTTTACATCATGGCTCATCCTCTTGTTTTCTCTGTTCTATCTCAACAAAAGAATTTTTGTGTGTTGTTAAAATGGTCTTGTGATATAAATGGAAATCCTGAATTATTCTCACCATCTATGTTTTCAAGAACCTGTTAGCACTGAATTATTCTCAATCCATTATTCGTTAATTTAAAATTGGCTATATTTTATTCAACAGTATTTTGAGCAAGGGGACGAGCCAGGGAGACGGGAGACCTGAATCACCTCATCACCTGGCTTCTCAGAAATTTTGAGTTTTCAAATAATAATTTAAACCATTATTAAAAAATAATAGATAACCCAATAGAGCTACCCGACTCCACCCCAGGACAGTATTAAGTCGAAGGATTCATTGCATTAATACCTCCAAGCACATAATTAAAATGCACGCAAACTTTTATTTATTTTTTTTTAAGATCGAAAACTTTTATTATTATTTCAGCGACAGAGATATCGTTAATTTTTCTGTAAAATCGGAAAAGAGTAATTTCTTGAACTAGGGGGGCGTTTGGATGAGAGAAGAAAAATGGAGAAGAAGGAAGAAAGAAGAAAAAAAATTATAAACAATCCAAACTCTTCACAAAATTACACACTTTCCAATACTTCTTCCCTTCTTCCCACACCTATCCAAACGCACCCTAGAAGAAGTAAAAACAGAAATTAAATTATAGACTTTTTTTTAAAATATAAGTTAAATAAAAATTCCTTTTCCAAATATTAATGATTTTTTAAAGTACTTCTTAAAAATTCTAAACACTTAAATTCTCATCTTTCTAAAATTTTAAGATGTAATTTGGAAAGAGAAATGATAATAGTTTTGTCATCACTTAGCATTGCTTGAATAAAGTGAACATATAAAACAGACAAGATGATCCTATATATGATCAAAGTGATCACATACAAACAAATAAGATTTTGTCATTCCTTATTCAAATTTTTATTTACATATTCAACTTATTTATTTATTCACTTTAATCATTTATATATTCACATTGTCCGCTTTATATGTTCAAGCTATCAAATCTACTACTATCAGAAAATATTATCGCATCCCAAAAATTCTCCGAATATCCAAAAAAAAAAAAGGAAAGAAAAGGGAAAAAAAAAAGATATATTGGCAATCAGCAATCTTCAATGCCAGCCAGGGCCAGGCTAATTAATACATCTCCTGCAATTTTTTCCCCAAAATAAATATTATACATTCCTGCATCAAAAACTTAAAAGGGGCCGTTTGGATCGCTTAGGAATTTGGAAAAATTGCAATTTCTAGAAATAAATTTATTGAGAAGTGTGTAACTTTATGAAGAGTTTGAATTGTTTATAATAAATTTATGGTAGGAAGATGAAATTTCCCAAAATCCCCGATGAATCCAAACAGCCCCAAATAGATTGAGATCATAGATCTGTTGCAAAAGATATCTCAAGCACATAAACTTTGCTTATAACTGAATCCAATATTACTCATACACTCAAATCCTATCGGTCACCCATAATGCTGTCCAAAAATAAAAAAAAAATATAAATTAATTAGGCCCCCAGCAAATCAGGTGATAAGCCTTATTCAACTTCTCCTCAGGCATCTTAACTTTGCGAAGCGCATCACCGGCAGCGGCAGCTCCTCTCTCGCCGACACGAGAATTGGAAGGGGCCGACTGGTTAGCCTTAGTCGAAACAGAGCTTGCACCGGCACGATTCGATGCACGTTGGTAGATAGACCTCATTGTGTGATTCCAACGGCACAATCCGACTTGATCCTTAAGAGCTTCAACGACTCCGACACTCGCAGCTACCACCACTGATGCCTTGCTCTTGATCGCTACGCTCATTTGTGTGTTTAAGTAGATGTGTTAGAGAGTGATTGGGAAAGGGAATTGTTGTTGATATGATTCAATATTTCAATTGGTTTTGATTTGGTTTGGAAAAGGAAGAACTGAAAGGAACGTGTATTTATGGAGCCGTGAGAAAAGAGGAAGCTGGGAAGGTATTATTGGAAGATGCAGTGGGCGGTTTGCTGGAGAGTATTTTGGTGGGGTCCATCTATTCTGGAGTTTTTCCTTATTTAGCCCAGAAAATTATTATATTGCACGCGAATTTTGCAATTTTTGTTTGAATGAAACGTCTGAATTTCTTCCATATATGTCCTTTAAATATATTGGAGGTTGGGTCTTGTGTGTTTTGGAATGCTAAATGATACGTATTCCATCTGATTTTATTTTATTTTATTTTATTATTCTGATATAATAACTTCACATTTTTTCTCTTTATTTTAAATTATTTTTATTTGAAATATTTGAAGCAATATGAAAACCTTAAATCAATATGACTATTTTGTACTTTTATATAAATTATTATTATCCAGCTGGTTATATTATTTTTCTAATGAACATATTTTTTTAATATTTTAATATAGATATTTGCACAAAAAAAATTTACTAAAAAATTACAAAAAATTATAGAAAAAAGTTTTAACTTTTCTCCAGAAAAAAAAACATTTATCTTGACATGCTTGGAAAACAAGACTTGTATTTTTGGTCTACATTTACTGTCATAGCTGGTAACAAGTGTGCCGTTGTCTTGTCTGCATTATCGTTCGATTAAAATGGAACGCTCCATATCACTCGCTGCATTTCTATTCTTTTAAGAATGCTTTTAAAGCTTCATATGAACCTGCTTGCTTCAATCGTACGTAGTTTATGGCATATGCCACTATGGTAGCTAGTTCGATTTTGAATTTTTTATCCTTTTTATCATTTATCATATTTTCAAATAACTTTTTATTTGTAAAAGTAATATTTGCGATTCCGACCTCTTAGTCTATAGATCATACCAAGGCAACGGTCATAATCCAAAATCTAATCTAAACATATAATAATAATTAAGTATATTGTACATAAGATTAGCTAACGTATTGCTAAGGTGTAACGGGTCAACATGAGCAGGATTAAAGGGCGAATAATAATCTTTGCACGGAATACTGTACAATCCAATCCGCAGAAACACGTTTTAATGGGGAAAAAATGTGAGTCATTTATATTTTTTTTGGCTCTGAGCTCCTCTACTTTTCATTATTAAAATTTCTCATTCGATAGGACCCTAAATATTATAATTATTCATATAATTACACAAAAAATTAATGGAATTGTCAAAATAAAAAATATCTCAGTATTGAACCCAAAATATTGTAAAATTATTCATATAATTACAAAAAAATTATAGAATGATAAAATAATCTCACGTAGCTAAATGCAGCTAGTTTCCTTTAAATAAAAAAAAATTTTATGGAGTATAGACAGAAAAAGTACCATCACAATGTTATAAATCATCAGTATATAACACAAGCCGCCAGACTTCAAATCCAGTAGAAAAAAGCGCAGAAACAGGGAAGAAGTTTCATTGATCTGTACTTTTTCAAAATAATAAAGAAATTTATCGAGTCCACGCTATAGCGTTCACTGTAAAACTGAACATTCCAGACTTTGATGGGACCCAACCCAAATTGCCAAAGTCCCTTAACCATCGGAGATCCGAACCTTGTTTTAAAAGATGCGACGGATTGTTTCAAGTTTTACCATAAACTAAAACAGGGGGCTAACCGTGTTGCTTAATGCTTGGGAGATAATTCGGCTAGGGGCCTTGTATTAGCGTAGCAATTTTGGATCCTTCAAAAAGGACAGCTTTTACATTTAATTGTTTAATTTATTTATTTACAACTTCTATGGGAAACTTGGAATCTACTTCTGTTTTCAATACCCTAACGGTTACCGAAAAATTCCTGATAAAGAACAGTGACCGAAACAGCGATATTCGGTATCGTGATATAAAATACCGGAAAAGTTTGGAAAATACCAGATTTCAGCTATCTAGCCGGTATGAGACGGTAGGGTATTGAAAATATTGGAATCTAGGCTCTGGAGGAAATATGGTTTGAAATTTGGATTCTTTAAACTATGACATCTGTAATCTTGGTAGGATCATATATTATAGGTGGGTTGCTAAGTACTATTTGCAAGAAAAAAAAAATTAGACAATTGGCACGACATTTGGTGCATAGATATGGTGTTAAGAATATAAATTATTATATATAAATTGAAATTAATTATATAATTGACACTTAAAAATAAAATAATCTAGAACTCATGCTTAATAAATAAAATTAAGCATATTAAAATTAATTATATAATTGTACATATTTCGCATTTGTAACATATTAAAATTTAAAAAGACAGATTTGACGCGTGCTTTCACCCAGTCACCCAGACAATTCCTCGATGATTTTTACCAAAGAATAAATCTAATCCTCATAAAATATTTACTTGAGAAAGGTAGGCGTGTGGATGCAAATATGCAATGGTTCCATTTGTTCTAGTACTCCATTATCTCTATTATACATTCAACTTGTAATTAAATTTTCATTTAATGCCGAGTTGGAAAATATAAATAAATGAACCTTTCTTATTAACAGAAAAACAAATGTCTTTCTCTAAATTATAGCTCAATCATTTCACAGTTAATTTGTTTCTAATGCGACTGTCCAAATATATTGTCCACCACTCAAGTCTCATCAGTCGCTTGACTTTTAACCAAAGTGATAAGCTTCTCTGGCTTAATTATGTACTATCCAGCCATCAATATCTCTTCTTTGTAGCATTAAGTATTGTCACGAATTATTACATTCTGAAGAATTGTACAAGTTTGGGCAATAAATTTCAACGCGATAATTAATTACAGATTCAATCAAGAACCGAATCAAATGAGTGTTACATCTATTAATTTAACTTAACCATATTGTATGGCATTTTGCATTTTTACACAATAATACTCATGTAATTAACATAATTAAAATCACAATAACAACACTACTAACATAATCAGCAATCACGATGATATGTGTCCGTCAAACCCAAACAGATTTTAATTTTTAAGTTTCAAATTACCGATCCGAATTACTTATTGTGTTATTTACATCGAAATCTCATTGGAAATTTATTTATTTATTTATTTACTTATCTATAGACTTGCGAAAATCAATCGAATAAATGATGTTGAACCATCCAATAACGATTTTTAAAAATCTATAAAAGTAAAAGTAGTAATAGATTTATAAAAAGAAAGTGATTTAGTTTCCAATTAAATTTTAATGTGAAAAACACAATAAAAGACTTGATCAATATTTTAACATATAGAAATTAAAATACAATCTTGTTTGATAGATAAATTTGTTTGTCATGTCAAACGTGTATATAATTCTTAGGCTGTGCTCCAGAAACCTGAATCGGAGGAAGAGGAGAGGAGAGTAACGAAACTATCGGGAAAGTTTACTCTGACTGAGTGTTTACTCGCTCCACTCAGGAAGAGAAGGCAACGGAAGGGAAGAGAAGAAGATGGAAGAGCACGTTCAAATTTCGGAAAATTTAGAGTAAACTCCTACACCCCAAATCGAGAGTAACGAATTCCGGTCAATCCTTACTCTCCTCTCCGTTCCTCTCCTTTAATATCGAGTTTCTCGAACACAGCCTTAAGCGTTTTTCTTTGTTCTTTATATAAAATCCAAATAACAGAATAGGTGAATCTCGAAATTTTGGTTTGTGAGAGGAGCGATTCTTTTTTCGAAAAAGAATGTGGGAGGAGTGATTCTTGTGTACGTAAGAATGACTGATTTTATAGGAGATGATGTTTTTGGGAACACGAATATTAACGTCAATCTCTACTACTTGTAAAAATATTCATAAAAAAATCGGAACAATTTCATTTATGAACTATTGATTTGTGTGATCTAATTTGTTGTGTGGTCTAGATATTGATTTTAGATAAAATGTCAAACTCTTTGATATTTAAACAATTTATTTTGTTGAAAATATATCCACTTGTATCGTTAGAAGTTTCAACGAGATACATTATTTTATTTTTTATTTGCCCACATATTAGAAGTAGTTTTTGCTAGTACGTAAATAATTATTTTAGACAACATTGGTCGTTTACATCTCTATTTTTTTTCTCATTTCAAAAGATAACCCATTCCTTAAAAACAGATATTTACCATTGGTCATTATGATGATCCAATCATGTTAAACAGAGATATTTATGTTATCAGCATTTTTACCAATAATTTAAATTATAAAATCAAATTTATAATATTATGACCAGTCATGTAAGATATTTATGTCCTTTGACTAACCTCCTCTTTCTCTCTCAGCGTCTCTCCGTCTCCCCCCTCTCTCTCTCTCTCTCTCTCTCTCTCCCATGTTCTCTCTAGATGTGGCCTGAGCAGAGCCGCTAGGGAAAGCTAACGAAGACAACACGAATACACGATTCAATATCATAAAAGAAATTGCGTGCGCAGTGCGCACTATGGTCTCAAGTAGAGAATACTCCTGTTGAGTTTAATATCTTACACGTATTATGGTCGATATATTCGTAATTATATACCTCATAAGTAGTTTTTAAAACAAATATTTGGGATTTTTTTATCAAACAATCCCACAAATTGTAAAAATGACATTTTTTTTTATCTTGAACATGTAAAAGTACATGGATATTTCTCTCTCTCTCTCTCTATATATATATAGCTCTTACGAGGCCGACAGAATAATAATATAAAAAAAAAATCTTAATATAGGGCGAAACTTGTTAGCTTAGCCGTAACTTCGTTGCTTGGAAAATAACCAAAGCTCCGTTTGGATAGGTGTGGGAAGAAGGGAAGAAGTATTGAAAGTGTGTAACTTTGTGAAAAATTTGTATTGTTTATAATTTATTTATTTTCTTCTTCCTTCTTCCTATCTTCTTCTCAACGCATCCAAACGGTACCCAAGGAAAAAAAATATCCGGCCGTTATCTACTTATTATCTTTGTTATTCTTTATTGAAAAAAGAAATAAGACAAGGTTATAATGAAGTGTGCGGTTCTGATTTGACCATCAACGAAACCAAAGTACCAAACCATCAAAATTCAGAAATTTGCCTAAGTGCCGAACCTGGTTTTGAGAGATCACTGATAGATCATTCACCCACACAATTAGGGGTTTGCATACTGGAACGTGAAGCATTACGACCAGAACAAAATTCGAATCTAAAAAATAACCATTATATTTTAAATTGGAACAAAGAATTTTGAAGCATTATGGTTCGAAGTTTTACTAAATATAAATAAATACTGTCTAGATTAATTAGTAGGTAACCAATCGTTATCGGTAGTTAAACTTTCATTTATAATGATTTTGATGAAATTTTTTCGTGAATTTGAATGATTAGTGGGCTGCTATCAATACACTTAATCGGACGCTAAACTAATTAACCGATGGATTAATCATTCAGAATATGAAGTATATTATTTTTGTAGATCATATCTCTTTCATCAAAACTCAGAGTTTGGTACTACAGATTTTTTTTTTTAATAAAAAGTAGGCTTCGCAAAGAAAATACAAAAGCACAAACGTTGAAATCCTTTTAATTAAAAAAATTAAGATTAATTGAACTGACAGATGTTTGTTTGGTTAATTTCATGGCTAACGATGAGGGTTGCCCACAAGGCCACAATTATTGATATCATTTGAACTAATTAAATACAAAAAAAAAACGGGCTGGGAATAAATTATTGGGAATCCTCACCGTATGAAATTCCAAAATTGGAGTTGGGTATCCAAAACATTACATATCATACTGTTTGACAACTATATATTGGGTTTTGAAAAAAAAAAAGATTGTATTTCATAAAAATAATATTCTAAAATAAAAATTTTAAAATCAAAAGGTAAAATTTGAAATTTATGGGGCCGTTTGGATGTGTCCGAAATTTGCAAGAATAGCAAATTCTAGACATAAATTTATTATAAACAATCCAATCTCTTCACAAAGTTACACACTTCTCAATAAATTTATACCTAGAAATAGAAAATTTTCCAAATCTCTAAATTTCTAAGCGATTCAAACGCCCCTATAACAAGAACATGAAGTTCCAACCCATACTTAATTTTTTATTTAAAAAAACATAGAAAAATCAAAATCTACAATTTCAAACCCAACCTTCAAGAACTGGGTTCAGAATTTGAAAATCCGATTCCTAAAAGACCATAATTTAACATTTCAACCCTTCCAATAGATGAGAATTTCAACTTTTTTGAGGACCAAAATTTCAAATTTGTACCCTAGTTGAAAAATATTTTTTAATAAAAATTATATAAAAAAGGAATTTTAGATTTCGATTTTTCTAATTCTAAAACATATAATCTAGAAATTACATTTCTCAATTGGCTCCGTTTGGATAGGTGTGGGAAGAAAAGAAAAAGGAAAGAAGTATTGGGAAGTGTGTAACTTTGTGAAGAGTTTGGATTATTTATAATTTTTTTTCTTCTTCTTTCTTCTTCTTCTTCTTTCTTCCAACGATCCAAACACACCCAATAAAAAAAAAAAAGATTCGGCTTTGGGTACTTCCCCTCACAACTGTTTCGATTATAAAATCAACTAAAATCAACTACTAAGGCAAGGACCCAATGTAAAACTTTTGGCAAACATCCTGTGCTGTTTTTAAAATCATCGTGTCAGTTTTAATCATTTAACCGAATTTATGCAGACTAAGCAATGCACACTAATTAACTTGTCAAACATAGCATTCCACAGAACAAAAGCTGTTATACATACACCCAAAATTTTTCGTTCTGCGCCAGAATACCAGATACCACTAATTCAACAAAATATCAAAAATCTAAGAACATGCACACAAATTAGTGACCAAGTTAACAATTATTAATGTAGTTAATTAATTAGGTCCCCAGCAGATGAGGTGATATGCCTTTTCTAGCTTCTCCTCAGACCTGTTTGATCCCTTGTTGTTACCACCACAATTTGCACCAGTTTCGTTCCCTTTACCAAGAGCTGAGTTGGAAGAAACAACAATCATGGCATGATCCTTCAAAGAAAGAGCACCTGCTTGAGTGGAGGCATGCCGGTATACCGAGCGCATTGCATAGTTCCATCGGCACAACCCCGCTTGGTCCTTGAGTGCCTCAACTGCTCCGATGCTCGCTGCGACTAGCATTGATGCCTTCCTTGTTGTGCCACTACTACTCATTTGATAATTGATAGATTTTGTTATATGTATTAGTATGTAGGTTTGTTGCTTCTTGTTGAATTGGCTTGGCCTGGAGTCTTTGGTTCTGGGAAGGTGGGAGAAAGGGATGAGTATTTATTAGGAGCCAGGAAAGGTGGAGACTTGAAAGTGGGAAGCATTCATTTCTTTAGTAAACAGGAGGAAAAAACAGTGGGACGCCAGTGAGTAGTTTTATCATACTGGGAGTTTCAAGTTTGGTATCTTCTCTTTTTTTATTATTTTGTAACTTTTCTTTTTTTTAAAAAAATGTTGATTTTGCCATTATTTTCCAAATCGCTATATTTTCGAATTGCCACGTGATCAAAATTGTTCTGACGGCTAGTATATATTATAAGAAAAGTTCGCCTTTTTTAATATGTTACGGCGTAAGAATATTTTTGCGGCTATTTTTAGACGTGGTGTTTATTATTTTTTTTTTAAAAAAGAACAATTTCATGATAGAATACATAAATATTAGAGATACGTCACGGTATAAACAAAATATCGGGTGATACAGTACGAGACATCATACACATCATGATAAATAAAAATTTTGAAGACTGATATGATCTCAAGCTAGAATTCAGTAAGATCTGGTATGATTTAAAAGTTCCTATTTGTCACTAAGGCTTAACTTTTTTTAATATATTTTCTTAATTATTTCTTAACTATTTATTTTTCAATGTATTTTCCAGGAGTAAGAATGCAAAATAATTACAAAATATTTACCTAGAAAGGGAAAGAATCAATGAAAGGAAGGGAAAAAAAGAGAAAAAAAAGTATAGTATTGAATGTCGAAACATATTATAAATTTAAGAAAATTTTTTATTATTTTATATACATAAGGCCTTCTTTTAGGGGCCGTTTGGATGTTGTAGGAATTTGGGGAATTTGCAATTCTAGGCATAAATTTATTGGGAAGTGTGTAACTTTGTGAAGAGTTTGGATTGTTTATAATAAATTTGGCATATGAAATTCCGGGAATTCGCAATTCCCTCTTATTCCAACCCCATCCAAACGCCCCCTTAGATGGAGATAGAATGATGTTTGAACACACCTTTTTTTTTTCAGAGTCCCGCAAAATTTAAACCCCATGTTTATAGACAAGCTGACCTTACTGAACTTGACACAATGACACGGTGACACAGCATTTTTAAACTTCGAGAATCAACTGCTAAAATGTCGTAGCGTGGAGGGTGTTAGTGGAATAGCAAGGTTCCGATAAAAAATAAAAAAAATATTTTTTTAGAATAAATTGGGTCAATCCTTCCGATTTATTTTTACATTAAATTTCTATAAAAAATTTCTATAGGATTTTAAACATGCGATCTTTTATTTAAAATGAATTATTTTTTCGAACTGACGAGGATCATCCCTAAGATTCATTATCCCTATCATTCTCAGCGGGAACACGTTTTAATTTTTTCCATTTGGAATATTTTGGTCTCCACTGTTTCTCTTCATCCCATTCTTTTTTATTTCGTTCCTCACTGCTGCTCTCCCTCCCATCCTTTCTATTTTTGGTCCCCACTGTTTCTCTTCTTTTCATCATTTCCTATTTCGGTCCTCACTATTTCCCTCCCTCCAATCTTTTTCATTTCTGGTTTACAACAATTAGTATATATTTGAACTATAACAATTACTAATATTAACTAGAATTTTTAATATTCCAACTACAACCACTACTCATATTAACTACAACAGTTAGTATCCAAACTATAACAATTATTTATATTAACTACAACAGCTACATATATAACTTCAACGGTTACATATATAACTTCAACGGTTACATATATAACTTCAACAGTTATATATATTAACTTTAACAGTTACATATATAACTTCAACAGTTATATATATTAATTTCAACAGTTACATATATATTTTCAACAGTTATATATATATTAACTGTTAATATATAACTGTTGAAATTATATATACAGAAGGGCGGGAAAGGGGGACGAAACAGAAGAAAGCTGGATAATGCTGGATTCATCCACGGGAGAATTCAAGGAAGTGATGAGGAAATGAGGGATGATGAAAACACGTTATTAATTGCATTTTTGAAAATGAGAGAGAGATTCACGGGTCATTAATGAGCCACTGAAAAGAGATAGAGGATGATGGAGATGATAGAATTTAGAGGATAGTCTTAAGCAATTCTGTTATTTTTTTGCTACTAAATCAAGAGCTGATTTTTAAAATAAAATAAAACGAAATCGCAAGAGTCCAAATGATTCTTAAAATTTAAATACATAACTAGGCAAGCATTCTTTTTTGGAACTTAGCTTTATTTCCTTCCCCGGTTATTTCGTTGAAACAACGTAACTATTGTTATGATTAAATTAAGCTAGCAGACAAATACAAAAACGAGAGAGTTAAAATAACTTTAAATAAATGTTACAGAATCACGTGGCGTGATGAACTTGTGTGCTAGTAAGCTAATCCAATTTATCGCACTAGAACAATGCACCGGTGACAGTCTAAGCAAGTACATCAAGGGAAGGCTTTATCTATACAGTCAGTGACGAGTCCAGACTTTTTTTTAAACATGGACACAATAAAATATTATTAAATTAAATATAAAAAAATAATTTATATTGTTTTAACAAATAATATTAGTAAATAATTTTATTGTCATCAAATTAACTATTTTGATTGGAGAGCTATATTCAATTTCGCCTACACACAAATACACAATAACTATATCTATATTGTTTTTCCATTAATCTTTTGCTATATTAAATTAAAAAAATAATGTATTGTGGCCCATAAACCACCTATTCACCTTTTCTTATTTCTTTTTCCGTGTCTTTGTAAAGCATCAGATCAATGAAATGTCTGAAAAAACAAACATAATGGATTGTTAAAAGTCCAGTCTTAAAGTTCAAGTGCAGGCACAGTCAAATTTCAAGCCTAGGCACCTTTAAAATATCTATACATCGGACTTCTATTTTTGAAAAACAAGCCTGGGCAAGTGCCCAGGCTTGCCACTTATTGGCCTCGCCACTGTATACAGTACGTTCATACATGTGTAATTTAGTACTAATTTTTTGTTTAGCTTATTATTAATAATAATATTAAAATTTATCATATTTAAATTTCGACTAATCCATCAAATAATATTACTCGATATCTCTCTTCTCCTCTATTATTTTTCGACTTCCCGCCTTTGTACTCTTCTTTTCTGATGTTCTCATTTTCTTACATGAACGGTTTAATAAATATATCCTTCATGATTATATTATGGTTTTAGTGATTGTTTTTTTAGATTTCTTAACAACCACGAGATGATTATTCTTATTCGATGCTGAAGTGACATTAGAAACAAAAAGCATATGAAGAAGAAGATATTCCATGTTGGAAGTCTTTTGAATCTTTATTTTTTTTCTTTTTTTTCCCTTTTAATTTTCAATAATTGTGCGATATAATTATAGTTTATTTGCTTATGTGTGTTTTTACATGTGTATTAATAGGTTAGGTTGTTTGAATTGATATTGTACGATGGTCGTAGATTAATATGGGTATGTAATATTGGTTGTAAGATTTTTATTAATTAAATGTTTAGCCTACGGGCCTTTGTCTTAAAAAAATAATATTAAATGCTCCCGATGCATGCATAATAATATTCTGAATTATTATTATTGTTGTTATTAAGCACTTCACTTGTCCATTCTTAGTTGGTTTCGTCATTTCTATTTTTAAATTATTAAAATTCTTTAGAAATGCATGGTTTTATACATATAATTTTATTGTCAAATATTTAACGTGCGAAACTAGCAAAGACCAATCACATGGTTAGAGCATTATTTTTATTATAAATTTCTAACATTGGGTTTTTATAATTAAAAAAATACTTTTTTTTTTGTTTTGGCATAATGTGCGAAGATGATTGTTACTCATAAATTGCAAATGTCGTCACTTCACATAGTGTACTTTTATAACGTATGATTTCTTAATTAGAAGTTTGTGAAACTAACCAATTTATTTCTACCTGTTGGATTGCCAGAACATGTCAATGGACTTCATAAATCTTTTTTATGAATTACTGTTATACGAGATATATTGCATTATAACATGCACAATAATTCCCAAGAAGTGCGATACAACGAACATGAACGCAACGTACGAGGCGCTCTACCGACCTCGAACATATATAGGGTACGTTTGGATAGGTGTGGGAAGAAGGGAAGAAGTATTGGAAACTGTGTAATTTTGTGAAGAGTTTGGATTGTTTATAATTTTTCTTCTTCTTCTTCTTTCTTCTTCTTCTTCTTCTTCTTTCTTCCAACGATCCAAGAGAAAATGTAGTTCTTCTCATGAAATGAAAAGATGATTTAACAAAGACAAAGTGATGTTCGGGCATTACAATTTATCACACAAAATCACATAAAAAATAAATTTTGTGGTAGCTAAATAATTACTTTTATATATGGAATAAACTACAACTTGTTCTTTCAAATTTATAATTGATTGTGAATAATTAGGGTTCAAAATAAACTGAAAAACCTAGTCCATAGTAGAATGTTCCAACGATTATAAGTTGTTCAAATTTTGTTTTAAAAAATTATGAATTTATTTTTTAATAGTCCGTACTTCTTGCATTTATTTATTCAACTTCTCCATGCTTAATTTATATATCCCAGTTTATCATTTAATCTTGAATCATTTGAATACCAAAAAAGTATTTTAAATCTTATAATTCTAATATAATATCTTTTAGAAATTATGAAATTAAAAATTGGTTAAAAATAATAAAATAAGCGAAGTTTTTCCTTTCCATTCACAGATTCCAGCACCAAGATTCGGTTCCTTTCAGCGATTTGCTCAAGTTGCTTGTTTATACAAAAAGAAAAATAAAATAAAAAATCAACTACAGACAAGAAATCACATCAAAATCGCAGGTCGCTTAGTCAAAAGCGTTGCCTTTTTATACCAATAAACAACAAGAATTTCACCAGAAATTCAGAAAATAAATTTATTTACACACTACAATATTATTAGAATATATTTTTTTTCCAGTGATACCCATAAAGTTCCCTTTTTTTTGGATATGCATGTGACGTTTGTCCTATTGTTTTCTTCTGCGGTTATTAGTACGTAGTTTTTTCATATACAATTTGCGACGAAGTTCTCAGTTCAAAAAATTATCATGGCTAAATATATCGTTGAGTCTAGCTGTTGACTCTAGGAAAATATGTAAGTTTATTTTAAAATTTAAATTGAACAACTGCATTAATTTTTTTGCACTAACCATATATCAATTCAAATAGTTGAACTGTTATGTGTTCAGAAATAGTCTTGATTTTCATTATAGCAAAGTGCCAAGGGCTTTAAAACCAAAATTTTTTTCCCACTGTGATAGTGATATCTCCTAGACTCCTAGGCTGCTTGAGACCATGAAATGGTTTCAATAAAATCTTGGCTCAGTGAAGTTTTAACTTCTAACCCACGTGTAAGGAAGAGGATCCTTTGGGCGAGACGTTGCTGTCCGGGGAGACTAAATGCGTACATTATTATCGAAACAAATAATAAATGCGTACATGGTCCCACTGATGAGACAAACATGATAGCTAGAATCACAAAGAAGATTTATTAATTGGTACTCTTGTGGTTTGGGATACACCTTAACCACAAGGATGAAATGTCTCTATGAATCTAGAGCGCGTTTGATATCAATTCTGTCTATATATATTTTTTTTCCTATTTACTTTGTTGTCAGGTTAGTGCGGTTGCATTCTAATCAGTTTGATAAAGGTTAAATAAACAGGCTTATAATGCAATGTAATATTATTTGTAGTTTGATTCTCTTGAAATATATTAATTTTAAGTATAGATGTTTTCTGATTTGTTATTTAGAAATGAGAACGAAAATTTTAAAAAATAAATAAGAAAAAATGAAATAGTTTCTTCTTTACAGATAATTAATAAAAAAACCAAAAAACCAAAAAATTCCAAACACACACCTTAATTTTCAAATTTATTATATATCCTTAATTGTAAACTCTTGAAGGAAAAAAAAAAAATCTTCAAAAGTCCAAGCTTTGTTTCTGATTTTGAAAAATTAAGATATAAATTGATTTATTTTATATATAGTACTTTCCTACTTTAAAGCCATTTGTTTATATGGATGGACAACTACAGTACACCCAGATTCGGGTGAATCTAAGACTGTCTGGCGAGTGGTGAACCAAGCAGTCTAGGTACACCCAGTGTTATTACTTATTAGGATCTCAACAAACAGTAATTATTATTTTTATTTTTTATATTTTTGCTAGACCTCGTTTTGCAGAATCTAGGTCACATAATTGCATTCATTTGGAGGCTTGGAGAGCTTTATTCTAAGATCCGGACCATAGTTTTTTTAGTTAAATAATCTGTTGGATTAAATTGTTTATACATCATAAAAGAAGTTAACTTTCAAATGCTATTAGGTAATTTAAATAGAAAAATAAATACCATATTAATTAGTATTAGAATAATAATAAATAAAAAATGGATTCTAAACATGTGGCTATGTTCGCCAAAAAAAAAAGAATATCAATATTTGGAAAACAAAAAAATTAGAGAATAACGGCTCCGTTTGGATGGTGTGGGAATAAGAAGAATAAGGGAAGAAGTGAAAATAAGTATTGAGAAGTGTGTAATTTTGTGAAAAATTTGAATTGTTTATAATAAATTTATTCTCTTATTCCTTTATTTTCTTATTTCCACACTCCATCCAAACGGAGCCAATATTTTTGTAGTGCTTTGCATACATGTTGAGGTGATTTTTATTATAAAGATAAAGAAAGTCCACCAATCCACCATAGGACTTATTTTTACCCGCGTCTTGTTCACTGTCTCATAAATTCTATTTTTTATTATATATAAAGAAAGCAGCTGGATCTGTAAGCGTGACAGCCGAAAACACCGACCAGGTCCAAAAATACCGACATGTGGCTCCAATCGTACCTCCCACTCTTAGACTCTTAGTCCCAGCCAGCCTCAAACCATGGATCTCCAATCTCAAACCAGTGGTTCACTACCACTGATTTAGTTTCTTGGTCTAAAGCCCTTCCAAGTTCCAAACCAGGTTCTCCCCCTCTAACAAGGCTAATCCTCCCTGCCCATTTAATTGTGTTGTTCTGTGCAACAAGTTAGCTGCCACTTTCACAAATTGAACTTGGAAAACCCTATTTTATTTTAAGGGTGGTTTTTTTTTTCCATTCCTAAATCGTTTTACTCAATTTCATCAATAAGATTCTATTGCCTAATTAAAATTTTACTATGACAATTCATTAATTTTTTTTTATAGCATAGCTTATTTATTTATTTTTTTGAAGGCCGGCATAGCTTATTTTGAACTCGTCACACAAACCTTCCAAAATTAACTAGAGATCGCTTGACTTACACGGTTTCAAACGTTCCCCAGTTTGTCTTCTAATCATGCTTCTCATTAACCTTCACACACCAAGCCTAGTATATATATACAAGCCCTAGCCCCGAGAAGGAAAAGAAAAAAAAAAACAACTCGAAAAATGGATAAATAGAAGGAATATATCGAGCATCGATCGGGTCTGGTTACATTCAGGCAAATCATGTGCAACGGGCGGCAGTGCATCACCGAGGCGGCATTCAATACGATGCAAAAGAAAAGTGCCGACATGTAGCAGCATACAAAGGATGTAAACAAGGAGCAACATGTCAGAAACTCAGAAAACTACAAAGCTTTACCGAATTCAGCCGCTATCGTGCCAAAATTACCAGAGTTAATTGAGAAAAAGATGGTAAAGAAGGTAGGAGAGGAGCGGAAGAAGACAGACATGGCGGCGGAGCGCATCGAGAAATTGCTAATGCTGGTTGTGTGGGGTCCCAGTTAATTAATAGCCCCTTTTTGTTAATTATTCTTGAATTATTCCATGGCAGTTGCAAACTTAATTTCGATCTATGTATGTTTTGAGAGCTCTAAGTCTATTATATGGTTGCGACGTATATTATTGATCGATTTGTTATTTTCTTTTGTTAGAATATTGATTAATAATTAAGTGGATAAAGAGGCTTTTGTTGGAATATTAGTTATTTTGTAATTACAATTATCAACGGGTTCTGTTATAGAGGTCAGGGTTCGTAGATTATAAACCTGTACGAGGCTGATGCTCTTTCGAATGTTCTTTGTAGTATGTAAAACTGTTTTCTTATTCAATGGAAAGTGGTGGGGCCCTGGGGGGTTTATCCCCTACTTGTTTTCAAACCAAAAAAAAAAAAAAAAAATCAACAATTATTGAGTTTTTTCTTCATACGCGACATAGTTTTCAACTTAAGACGGCTAATTAAGTTCATCCATTAAATATTCTCCTCAATTAAGTTCGAAAGATCTGAAAGTGAGGTACGTATGAGATTTTTCATTCCAGCAAAGAGATATAATGTATTTAATTAACCGGTTATATCGATCCTCGCACTTTTGTTAAAGTATATAAATGTATATCAATGGTCCAACAAAAAAAAAAAAAATTGTAAGAGTTCCTTCAGTGGATCTGTCCAAGCAACAAATTAAGCTCATTGCCTCATACTGAGTTATACTTTCTGTATGTGAAAATATAGACGATCTAAGTGAACACATGCAAATACTGAACTTGGTATTTTTACAACTTGGCACAATGTCTGACTTAAGAATCTTCTATTAATTCCCAAGAAGACCTTTTTTCTTTATGCTAACTTCTTAGATTTCAACTCTGATTTGCTGTTGTTGCGGTTAAATTATATTCCCTCGATTTGAACCAGTACAAGACTGCTAGCAGGGACAGTTTTTCTTCATCTATGTCATGCAGCTTTTTATTTTATTTTTAGTTAGTGTTGTGCCACTTTTCAGTATAGGAGTTCTTTTTTATATATATATATATATCATTCTGTTGAGAAGTGAGCAGGATCATACAAAATCTATTGATGTTTGACGATTAAAATAAGAATAATCAGAATATTCTCTGCATTAAAAATATTAATCATAATATTCTTCGACTGAGCAGTGTGCAGGATCATACGAAATCTATGGATCTGTTAACATATTTAAATGCTTTTCCACCGAAAGTTGAGTAAATTTATTTATATATGTTTATTAAATTCAAGGTTTCAAAGGGCATTCGTAAGTTCGTGCTATGATATTATTGGCGCTTGATTCCTAACAAAATATATTCTGCTCTGGAATTTTGTAGGAACAGATTTGTTTTGGAATTAGTTAAATCTTAAATGGGTCTGTTATTATGGGCCTCACAAACTACTCATTTTTGTTTTAGCCCATAAATCTAGCGTGGTATACAGTTGCATATAATGGGTTCTGCACTTTCTGCACACAAGTCTATTAAGGTGGAGGAAATTGATTACTGCCATATGCAGTTTTGTCATTCCTGCCATTATTAAATATAAAGTGAACATATACAACAAACAAAGTGAACATATAGACGATCTAAGTGAACACATACAAACAAATAAGTTCAATGAAAATAAGTTGAATATGCATGTAACTTTTGAACAAGTGATGATAACACTTATTTGTTTGTAAGTGTTCACTTAGATCGTCTATATGTTTTCCTTATTTGCTTTATATGTTTACTTTGTATTTAGCGATGGCTGGAATGGTATATTTGCCGATGACACTTATAATTTCTGTAATGTGGATACAGTTACAAATCAGAGCTGATAAGTGCAATTAACCTTTCAGGCAATCAAGCAATCAAGCAATCAAGCAATCAGACTCAAAAAATATAAAAAAAATGTGTTCCGCTCCCTGCCAAATATGAAAACCATGTTTCACCTCTCCCTCACCCGCGTCTCCCTTCCCCTCACCCCACTTTATCCCTCTGTTCCGTCTCCCCTCTAATATCTAATATGACTAACGCCGTATCTAATATTACGAAAAGGGGCATGTAATGGCAAGCGAAATATTACAATGTGAATGGGATTGTGTGTATATACTATATGTGCATCAGTATAATATACTAATATAGACAAAACAAGAATTGAAAGGTTAAAATATACATCCAACCGCAAAATAAGATGACATAATAATACCACATTCTGAAGAACAATAGTTCAAAAACATTGATTTAATTCTAGAAACACCAAAAGCAGCCTCAATTAAAGTTCTAAAAAGATCAAATTAAATGCGCACAAAAAAATTAATTCTAAATATAATATATATGGAACCGCAAATAAAATGCTGATATTGATTGAATCATAATACCGCATTCTCAAGGACAAGTTAGTCAAAAACATTGATTGAATTAAAGCAGCCTCAATTGAAGTTCTAAAAAGTAAAAAGACCAAATTAAATGCGAATTGAGCAATAGAGCACCAAAAATTTCCATCATTAATGATCTCAAAAGTGCTAAAGATGACTCATTGAACACCATCCAGTCCAAAGATAATAACAATACAAAATGACTCTCACTCTATATATACATGCTTTGGCATTTCCAGCAAGAAAGAATGCAAACTTAATACAATCTAGTAACTAATCTCTCTCTAGCTAGAAATATACCTCTGCTTATAGACAGACCAAAAGTCCTTTTTGTTTTTCTCTTTCAAGTTTTTGTTGAACTTTTTTTTTTTCAGGTTCAGAGATGAAGTCTCAAACTCACAACAAAAAAAAGACATCATGTACAGATAAAAATTATGCACATGTGCTTCATACTATTCCATTGTGCAAGTTGGCTTACACAGGGATTGTTTCTATTTCCTGCGCGAGTTCAGCGGTCAACCTATCCGCTCTCTCATCTTGGCCACCGGCAAAGTTGTAGACACGAAAAGCAAATTGGAATGCTTTCCACAACAACTTCGAATTGCTGGTTGCAGGTTGATTCTTCCCTCCAGTTGTCGGTGTCAAAGGTAGTTCCTTTACATCTTTGCTTTCCTGCATTTACCATATAAAATAAATTTCTTAGACAGTCAAAATCACATAGAATAATGCATCAAACATGTTGGGTTCCTTCAGATAGGCTCATATTAAAAGAGGTAACAGGAAGGACTGAAATCAAATTCACACAAAATTTGAGGGCTATCATGAATAATTTTATTTTTCTACAAAAATAGTAGGTTCCCTCCTTGCTGCTGCCTTTTCTGTTCCTTAATTTGTTTTTACTCTTTGATCTCTTCCTATAATTGTACCATTCTTTTATCTTATACTCCAATGCTTCTGAAGCCATGCAGAGAGAGAGAGAGAGAAAGAGCTTGGTCAGCTTTGAGTTTATTTTAGTTGTGTTGGTATGTGTCAATGTGTGAGGTGCGGCTTTAAACTCTAATTGATTTTTAGTAAAAGTTTTTTTAGAAAGGTTGACAGTGGCTGTCAATACAGGTTTTTAGTAAAAGTTATGCCCGAATCCTGAGGATTTAGAAGAATGAAATCTTGTACTGCTCTGGCCTTTATTATTCTTGCATTTAACTCTATTTTCTTCTGAAATTACTTCTGCTTCTGAGGTGTTCACACCAAACATTTTCGAAGATAACTGTACTGGTATTTGGACCTTTAGGATTGGTATGAATATGTTTTTGTTTGGCTGTTTCAATCACGTCCACAAAGTGTTCGACTTTAGTTTACATAGAGCATTTTGGCAATTGGATGCTAAATTTGAACTGGTATGAATTTGTTTTGATTCAGTTTTGTTAATCAGGGTCTATCAAAGGAGTACGACATATGAAGCAAATATGTAAATACCTTCAGAGCAAGTTCAATGCAGTTTGAGGACAAATCAACTGTTGCTTCTTTTATTCTGAGCAGAATACTAAAGTCAAATTCAATGTTGTGGCTCTTAAATCTCTTGCTTTCTTCATCTTTTGTACGCTCTATAACATCCACTTCATCTTTAATCTACATTAAACATCACAGATCTATTATTCTTTCGGACCCAAAAGGAGTTGACGGCTGTTTTTCCAGGGGAAAACCAGTCTGGAATATGGTCATATTGAGAATTAATGTGCCTACCTTATTGAAGTATGGCTCAATTTTGTTGAGTTGTGGCAAAATTGGAGACGTCAATTTCCAGCCCTTAAGTGTAGACACCATGCCTTCTAACTTGGAATAAAGTGCTGCTGCCATCCTCAAACTCTCCAACTTTTTTGATGGAAATCCTTCAAATCTAGCCAATACCTGCAACACATCACAGCATTGTCTCTTCTGAGCATCTAATAAGCAAATGCTTAATAATCTGTATTAAGGTTTGGTAAATTTCTTGTTATTAGCATACATAAGTTTTATGTTGATTTGTGCGTCTGTGTGAAGTGCAACCGGATAAAATAATCATACTTGAACATAAAAAAGTTAGAACCTGTGTTTCATCTGTCAAGCACTCAAGGCACTGTTCGACATGCTTGTGTAACTTGACCAGCTCTGTCATGTCCTTTGTTTGGAATGAACTTAGTTCACCTTTTAACTGCTCTATTGATTTTGCATATTTCTCTACGTCCTCCTCAATCTGTTGAAAGTACGATGATCTGTAATGTAATTCCAAGGAATTAAGAACTGCTAGTGCTGGAAGTGTTTGATACATCTCAGTACCATAACAGAAAACATAGGAAAATGAACGAATTATCAATTGAAGAAGTCAAATTAAATTGAGACCTTTTTGTCATCTCGGCCAATGCATCAGCCATTCCTTGACCCTTGCTACCACTAGATGCAGTCTGACCTTTCCTGCCTTGAGATGTTTTACCATTCAAACTAGAGCCTTCCACCTTGACCTTTAGAAGTCTGTACAAGTTACCCATCTGGCTTGATCTTTTCAGTTTTGTATTTTTGGTTAGCAGAGTTCTGGCTGCATTTCCAGGAGGTGGCGGTGGAGGCACTCCTCCCTTTAAAGATGGTGCTATACCACCTGGTGGTGGTGGGGGTGGAGGCACAAACCCGTTTTGAGTTTTAGCTCCACCTGGTGGTGGTGGTGGCGGTGGCGGTGGAGGAGCAAGTCCCTTTTGAGTTCCACCTGGTGGCGGTGGTGGTGGTGGTGGAGGTGCTCCTCCTAGAGGTGGGGGTGAACTGCCTTTTGGAAGTGGCGGTGGGGGTGGTGGTAGTGGTGGGATTCGTTGTAATAAAGGTGCTCTGCCTGACAGCGCTGACAGTGGTGGCGGTGGCGGTGGAGGTGGCACTGTTGAAGATGATGCTGGATGTCTAGTTTCTACTTCTGAAAATCTTAGTGGCGAGGGCGAAAAAGGAAGGGTATCTGTTGGCTCCATGTGCTTTGAAGGTGAAGGAGGTGGGGCCCGTGGGGAGGGCGGCAGTTGAATGGTACTTGGTGCCATTAACAGTGGCAGTGCTGTTTTTAATCTTAATGACAATTGCGGTGGACGAGGAGACAGTGGAGGCTGTGAACGAGCAGATAATTTTACTGGTGTGTCTAATTTTGAGGACTGATTAGCTATTGGCTGATTTGATCCTAAGTCTGTTGTTGGTGCCAGTTCAAGAATCACTGGTGTTTCAATGATCACAGATGGTGAAGATGAGATATGATCAGCAGTAGAGAAATCAAGAGGATTTGTTTCATCATTTTCAGCAAAATTTGTTCTATTGTCCAAGATCTTTGCAAATGGGACCTGTCCAGCGATCTCTAGCCTCCCCACAGATGATCTAAAATATGCATTTGGTCCTGCTAGGTACATAGGCGACGAAGGAGGTGTCGGAGTTGGATCAACAGTTAGAAGTATACGAAATACAGGTGATGAAACAGGTGTTCTATAAGCCTCCATATTGTTTGTGCTTGGTCTTACAAGAATTGAATTCGGATGACTTGTAGAGGAAAGAATTCTGTTTTCTTTTTCAAGATGTATATGATCATTTTTGTTATCCTCCATTCTGCTGGTATAGCTCACAAGACCAGGATCTGCAGTTGAAATGTCGTCTGAGATGTCATGTTTGACTTCATCTTTAGATTTCTGAGAAAAATTAAGATTTGGATTTGGTTGAAGAGGAACAAGAGCACAAGGCAGAGAAGGTGCCACCATTGCTAGAGATTGACTTCTTTGACGAGTAAGAACTGGAGGCAATTTTTTGTTTGGAAACTCCTTCAGAATGGAGCTATCTTTTGGAGTTTCTTGCAACCCAGACTTAGGCTCAGTCCTTGCACTTTCATGACTAAGCTTTCTCTTCTTTCCTACTGGATAATAGCTTTCATGTATAGACCTCTCGACCAAATCAAACATTTGTCCTATTTTTGGACTAGAAGCAGACTTGAGGATCTCATATACAAGCTTCCCTACAAAACAATTATCTTGTTAAAATTGTAGAATGTAACACCTTTTCTTTCATTAAGGATGGATTTTGGACAGATGGAGATGATGGTAAGTTACCAATTTGCTCAAGATTTGAAGTATCCAAAGATGTATCCTCATCGGACTGGAGCTTGTCAGTATCGTGGATTATCTTCTTCCATGAATCTTTAACAAACTTCAATATCTTGTAAAGATGAAGAAGAGCCTATATTTGATGTAGATTGCATCATTTACATACTCTTAAGTAACTGACTCAAAAAAAGATACCCAAGTGGTTACTGTATAATATATTAGAAGCACACAAAGTACTTCTATAATATTTCTTGAAGTACATATTATTTGACTCAAACAAAACAACATATCGAATACACAAGTCCATCTATATGAAAGCATGCATTTTTTTCTTTACTTTTTTTTTAAAACAAGGAGATAATTATGTGCCTCGTTGGAATGGTTTGTTATTGGATTTCTTCAAATAAAAACAAAAAAACAAAAAAAAACAAAGATCATAAAAATTAACAGGCATGTATTTAACAGGGAGCTGGAAATAGCAGAAATAACCTGTCTAGTTGATACACCAGCGCTTGCAACTTGGATGGATGATAAGCATCTTGGGTACCTAGTCTTCAGGACTTCCCAGGTATCATATAGTACCTATATAAAAATGGACCTTGTTATGTTAAATTTCATTTTTTTTACAGAGCTATAAACAAGCGATTAATTACTCTTATCCATATTTTGATGGTACTACATAAGTTGAGAATGTGAAACAAGATTATGTGCCTCAACGGTTGACTAATATGATGAAGGTAGATGATTAAAATTCAGTGTAAGAATGTTAACATGATAAACTTCCTAGCTAATATGATGAAAAAGGCATCATGAATCAGAACCTCATCTAATGAGGACACAGCTGCATTTCCATTACTAATAACGCTGAGGGACCCCCTCAAAGAAGCAATTGCATCTTTGAGTTCCTTTTCAAAATTAGACTCAGAAACTTTGCCTCCATTGGAATTGCTGGCAATTTCAGGCAAGGCAGTGAAGCCATGATAACTGGTCGATCTCTGCATTATAGATAACGTCAAAGGTCATTTTTTTCCTTTGTACAAAGTTAAATTTTTATATCGACTATTGAACTCATCAAGATGGATACCAAGACTCATGTAAGATGTTTATACTGTATCTGCATTTGTGACAGAGCAGTTACTAGTTGGGAATATGGTTGTTTCTGATATGTTTTTGCTACTTTTTGTTATGGTTCTAGTGCTCTTGGATAGGCTTATAAATAAATTTGGGCTCATCTAACTGTTACTGCACAAGACATTCGAAAAGCTCTAGGCAGCACAAAGGAAACTGGAAATGTTGTGCACAATATTGGCCAGAAACCTAATTCAAATTGTTACCAGTAATTCTGGAACATTTTACCAGCCAATTATTCCAAAACATGAGAGGAAATGCTTGTTTTTGTGTGTGAGAGAGTGTAATAGATTGATACACAGAAAGAGAGAGAGAGTATTAGTAACGAGGAAGGTACACGAAGCTTAATTTACAAATTAAAACATACAGTAGAAGTTGCAGAAGAGCGATAGGCTACAAATTTGTTAATAAAATCAAATAAACTACCTGGTAAGATATTTGGTGGCTAGATGGAGTGGGAAATGGGGAAGATGAATTACGGTGCAGGATGCCGGGCTGCATGGTGGCTAGATTGCTATTAAAATCAGACCAGCTGCTCATTTACAGAAGCTATTTTTTTTTTGTGGTGATGAGTTGGCTTATTGTCTTCTACCAAAATAGCTGGTTACAAGGAACAAAACAAGTTGTGATTATTTATTTTTCCAGTAATTTAGCATTCTTCTATCTTTCATGCTTCATTTTGTATTCCTCTAATACAAAGTTTACCACAAGAAAATTGTTTATAAAATAATTAAGACCATCACTTGAGAAATTACTTTTAGAGAAAATTTCATTAAAAACCTTGATCTTTGAAAAGCGGTGTGCTGTTAAATTGGGAAAAGCTTTGCAAGAAACTATAACTTATCCCCATAGATTGGAAAATTTCATTACAAGGATGAACGAGCAACAAATTGGATAATTTTTTTTTAAAAAAAAAACAGATGAATGAAAAAAATTAATATTTTTTTTTTTACCTTGAGTGGCTCCAAGCCACCATGACAATGGCCTCCCTTTTTTTCCCCCCAAATGTTCACAGATCACAAGCCACAATTTCAACCCTACAGAGAGAGACGGAGATAGTTAAAAATGGAAACCTACCAGAAAACCTGTAAACTTATTTGTGTGGTGGGGAGTTGATGCATAAGAGCGTGTTAGTTTACATTTTTTAAAGTCAATGTGCTTTGCAAACTGAATGACCTATATTTGTTTCGGGACAACTTCGACGCTGTTATACATTTAGCGCATTTCTCAAATTTTGTTTTAGTGTTGCTGGCATCAGTATTAAATGACATGTTTTATTTTACTCAGCATTGAAGATTTTATAATTATGTTTCGATCCTAGCTAGCCAGTAAGAGCAATAATTTGCTCCCCGTAATAATGAATCTAAATTGCGTCTTAATTGTGTTAAATAAAATTATGACATCTTTATTTTATATTGACTATCATACACGTCTTTGATCATTATAAAAAACTAAAGAATAACTTTACAAAAAAATATACAAGAACAAACATTTTTCTTCTTTGGATAAAATATTGAAAAAATAGAAACTATTAAAAGTACTATCTTATAATTAAAAAATGTATTACAATTTTTAGAATTTATTTTCACCATTTGTTGAAAATTTCATTAAAAAAAACCAGAAAAAACATGCAAAATGTGATAACTAGAGAAGTTATCAATATTTACTCTACAAACCCATAAATTTTGCAATGTTCTTGCGACATTTTTTTAAATTTGTTTTCACATTTTTTATAAAAATTGTTTTGAGCTTGGCGCTGGTTGCAAAGTGGTGTTTTTGATAAATTGTTAGCAACAAAGAAGTATACAACTCAAGAGGGTTCTAATGCAAACATCTTGGATGCTCTAAATGTTAACATTTTGCTACGTAGTTAATTTTTCAAAATTTAAAATTCAAACGCCAAATCCAAAGCTTTGGTCTTCTTCAATTTAATGAGTGATGCTTTTTTTTTTTTGGTAAATTTTGGAGTTCATTTGACATTCGATCAAATGTTAAACATAAAAGTAGAATGAATCTATCATAATTAACAAGGTTTGCTTATTTTTCTATATAACAAGTGTTAGAATGAATCTATCATAATTTTGGAGTTCATTTGACATAGTTGAAGCCCAAAAGTGAAAAGAAGTGTCCCGGCATATGAGTGTACCACGAGATCAAATATTTTCTATATAACAAGCATAAACATACAGTTAAATTTAGTTTGAACATGTTAAATTTATTCAAGTAAATTGAGTAGAAAGTGCATTATCTTAGGATGACCAGGAATGCATCTTCTCCAAAATAGAATTGTCATGTACTACTAATTAAGCTATGGAAGTAGTAACTACAATTTTCTCATAGGTTAGAGGAGTCCCAGCTAGCATCAACTGCCTCAATAATCCTTCCATGAAGCAGCGCCCCTGAGCAAGCGATAATCCCCCGATCTAAACCTTCCAGATATACGCCTTTTGAAAAGTCCAGTGGAGAACCCCTAGCATCAGTGACTACCCCACCAGCCTCTTGTATTATGATGACACCAGCAGCATGGTCCCAGATCTTTTCCTTGTAACCGGCTCGTGCAAACTTCATGAATATCTCTGCATGCCCCCTTGCTACTGCTGCATATTTCACCATGCTATACACCCTCAGGGGCTGTTTCCTGCAATTTGCACACCACGGAGCAGATAAGTTTACAGAATGCTAATTCAAGGGAAAAAACATAAATAATCGTCGAATTATTATCTACTTTCTCTTTTAATATTTTAATTAACATCTTGATTTTTACCACTTTCTGCTATATCAGTTTTCAGTCAAAACGTATACATGTCCATTTCTCAATAGAAAATAAATCAAATCTATACCAAAAGCAAGTATGTTTAACCACAAAGAAAGATTGCCACAATGCTAAACTACTATAATGGCCAATAGCTGAGATTTCATGAAAGGTTTTGAAGACGGTCATGTTATTACCAAACTATGATCGTCTAATATTTCAAATATTGTTCGGAACTTTGGATATCCACAGTCCAGATATCATTTTTGGCGTAAAATCTATGCGTCAGCCTATAAAGTATAAACATTCTTGTTTTCTAATTGTCAAGGACGAAAACAATAAATCAATCATGACTTTAGAAGAATCAGAACCAGTTGCTGAATTTCATGAATGAAAATAAAAAAAGAACAAACAGAAATTTGGAATTGAAAAATATTTACCTGACACCTACGCTGTGCGCTAATCCTTCTGTGAACAAATGGTTCGAATTAGCCTTCTCAACAGGTTCACAAAATGTGGCACCAGCCGGATCACTCACTGATGAGACCTGAATAACCCTAGCAGATTTTTCTAGATCGAGTACCTGAGTGAGATCATGCAAGGGTTGCATCCAAGCTTGACCTCCTCCTTTTCTAGCATACAACACGCAACCTTTGTGCCATGAGCCAAATGCAGGAGGAGACAAATTAGACACAAGCCGATAGTAGCGCTGGTGGTAATTAAGCCATTCTTTCTTCATTGGGTAGTTGGGACATCCAAGCACACCAAGTACGACTTCACCATCTTCTATCAGAGCAAGAGCAATTGCATACTGGTCACCACGAACAAAACCTAGGGTCCCGTCAACTGGATCGAGCACCCAAAATCGACCCTTGGGACCTCCTCTGGAGTTGCATCTTCCTATGAGTTCAACAATTTCAGTCCTTCGCAATTCTCTCTCTGGGCCTGGTAACCCATAGCTTGGGGCTTCTCTTAGGCATCTGTTCACTGAACTGACTACCAAGTCAAGTAGGGGAGTTGACTCTGCAGAAGATAATTCACTTTCATCTTCTTCAGCAATTATTGAAGTGTGTTCTTCACCAAAGCACTGTGAAAGGACCCAACTCACTGTTGCTTGAACAGCCCAATCTGTAATTAGAAAAAGAAAAAGTACGTACAAAAATTACTTCAGTATTTTTTTTATTTAGAAAAAAGAAATTGACACTCTGAATTTTTAGTCCTCTTTAGACAGAATTTTGAGAACTCCTGCATTCAAATTCTATATCAGGTTATTTGACACTTGGCTCAGAAGCTCGTTTTTGCAATAATTCCTACTGTTATAGGATTTCACCAAACCTCCCCACAAAAGTTTTTGTACATCGAATTACAATCACAAATGCAAAAAATTTTAGAAAATCTAAGATTATATTAACACCTAAGAAATTTCTACATTGAGTCTCTGGTTGGAACAAAATAGTTTTACAATCTACCAAAAACCAAATGATCTTTGGCTCCAGAGAAGTGGCACTAATATATTTTCACCATTCCATGTCTTTGGCCATACAGGCATACTTTATATTGAACCCAGCCTCCCAGTTATCATATCAGTAGTTCCAAGGACCCAAGTCGTCCTCTCTCATCACATTGGCACCTTTGTTGAATCAAATATTTAGTCCTCATTTTGAGCAGTTCAAAATATTCTATTTCCTTAAATTTTATGAAACTTAAAACTGTAATCTAATCATCTAGACTCCCAATTGCAACCAATATAACAACCCAATTATACCAACTATGACTACCTGCAACAGTGACTGGCGATCGATCATCCTTGGAGGTTTTGAGGCCGCTGTTTTGGCCAGCAGGAAGAAGAAGAGCCTCCTGCACCCGCTGGCACAACCCGCAAGCCATCTGCACCGCCTTCACCGCCACCTCCAACTCCCCATCCCTATCCCTACATGCCGATTGCTGTGCCCATGCCAGCCGGTTCTCGGCCGTAGCCGAGGCACATACCTGCTTCCACCTCCACCTTGCTGGAACAGGAACCTGAATTGGGAAGACAACGGTATTGATGGTGAAAGAGAGCATCAGTACAATCAATCAGCAACGAATCTCAATCACCTCATCCTTGCAAGATTGTACAAGGGTTTGTTCAAGTTGGGTCGGCGCTCGGCAAGGAGAGTAGCCATAGTGCTCCGACAAAAAGGAAGCACGCTAGAAGGCGGCATGCATCTTGGGTTTTTTTTAACTAATCAATTTTTAATGGAATTTGGTTAGGGTTAAATTCCTCGAGCGAAAATGAGTGCGATTAATAAAAAATAAGGAAAAGAGAGTTGAGAGTCAAAAGTGGGAGACCAATGGCGTCACTTTTTTTCCTTTCCTATTTTTATCAGTGTGACTGTCAAAACTCAAAGGCCAGCATTTTTCTCATAAAAGGAAAATAATAAATATCAAGGAAAATATGCAACTTTTAACTAGGTCTGCTCTTGAAAATATCTCAGCTGCAACAGGAGGTAAAAGTATACCGACCATAATTGATTTCACACGTTTAATTGTAAAATCGAGTTTATAGGGTTTCAACTTTCAATTATGGGTCACCTGATAATTTTTTATTTTGAAATTTGATCAATTTTATTAATTAGTTATTAGTTAGATAAATTTTTGCAATATTTAAATAAATATTAAACTAAATAATTAAAAAAATAATTAATTTTTTTATATTAAAAAATAATTAAATAGGTGTTATAATTTAAAAAAAAATTGTATTTCTAAAAGAAGCTACGTGTCTCTCTCAGAAAAGATACCGGGTGATAGTGAGTAGTGACGGTGACTTCGTGAAAGATGCTGTCACAAGTTGGCTAGTGGCGTCGTGGCGAATGTCGAGAAGGAAAAGAAGCTGCCCCACCTATGGCTTTGTTATTCGAAATTGCTTAGACCATCCTTCAGATTCTATCATTTCCATCATCCTCACGTGTACATAACTAACTCCTCCTTCACGCACACACTCTCTCCCCTTTCCCTCCTCCGTACACTATCTTTCGCCCCTGTCCCCTCCTCCCTCCCACGTACGCTGTCCCCCATCCCCCCTCCTCCCTCCTACATATGCCGTCCCCCCTCCCCCTCCTTCCTTCCATGTACATCATCCCCCCCACTTTTTTTCTCTTCTTCCTACACACTTCATAACTGTTGAAGTTAATATATTTAAATGTTGAAAGCATGTAACATTTAGTTGCTTTTATAGGTTTAATTAATTATTTCCTACCATAAGTAACGTGTGAGTATTTTTTTTTTTTCTTTTGGTATTCTATTTTATTTATTAATTTGCTGTCCAACAACATTAACCGAGTAAGTCGGTTATTATCCATGTTATATATGCACCCTTTCATTTATTATATTTTTCCCTCCACCTTTCTATGTTGTTTCATTTTTCAGTTATAAAAAATTGCTATTATCAACAGAGGCAGTTATATTTGTAGAGGCGCTAGGCACATATTTTCTTTACAAGTTTAGTGCCAATAAATAACCACCTTCTCTCTTACAAAAAATAATCTAGCGTCCCCTCTCTGATATCTTCTCATTTTGTCTTTGTACTGTTTGAAGAGAGATCTGTGTTGGTGGAACCGAACTGGTGTTTGAGAAGTACAAGTCAAGAAGGTAGAAAGAATAGAAGTTTGGAAGTGCCGTATTAGTTGACAGGTGCGGATTCCTAGATTTTGTTAAATCTATTTTTTATTTCTGGTGCATTTTGCAATTATATTCAATTGCTGAAAAGACATGTTGCATCAGACATTCTAATTTGACTTTGGTTCCTATTCTCTCAAGAGGATTAGAACATGAATGTTAAGATTTTCAATTGTTCATTTAAATTGACTTGATGCATGACATTAAAATATAATGAGATCAATTAAATTGTGCACATGAATGATCTTTTAAAGTGTGAAATAGTAACCGTATTATCAAGTAAGGCAGACCTATGGAGTGTTCTAGTACTAGCATGCTACCCCCCTATGTGGCCCGATTGCAACGGGAAAGGGGTTAAGAGATGTGAGGCTGACCTATGTGGCTTGGTATGTGGACGTGTTATTAATTTATAAGTGATTGTGATTAGTGAACTCGAAAATGTGATAAGTGATAAAGTGGAAGTGAGAAATGATAATGAGATAAATGCATTGCATCAATACTTGCATGGCAATATAATTGTATTAGTATACTTTATTCTTTCCATGTTGGTATTTGAAGAATTCCACTAGGAGGATTTTTACAATATCTGGGCTGGAACTGAATACCGCACTGAGAGACTGTCTGATCTCTCATCCGTTTCACTTTTTATGTGAGTTCCAGGTATTAAGGATGGCGTTACAGACCTTCTAGAAGATTAGCAAGTTGAACAAGCGGGTCAAATTAATGCCACTATTTGATTTGTTTTTATTTGGTATTGATACATCGAACTAGTATGGGAGTCGTGTGTTAAACTCACCATGTTAGTCTTTGTCGTTTGTTGAATTTTATTATTAAGGAATATATAAAGTCTTGTGGCATTTTAAATTGTGTAATTATTGGTAGTGTATGTGATGTAATTTCCGCCTTGCGTAGAAATACGCGGCGGGTTGTCAAAAATACACCCATGAGTTATTTAAAAGTGACTCGGGGTGTGACAACTACAGTTGGTATCAGAGATAGACACATACAATACCAATAATTGACCCGCTGTTATTGAGTGTATTAAGGTCGTGTCTTAGTAGTTGATAATAGGATTGCCTTAAAGTCGTGTCTTGTTTTTTTTTTAAATAGTAATTAGTTGAATCGAAAATTGAACTTTAGTCTTTACCTGATCATGAACATCTTTTATTAGAAAATGACAAGAGGGAGATCTGCACTTACTAATGAACCTCGTGCTCCTACTGCTGAACAACAACCTACTCCTCCTATGGAACCCCAACAAGTTGTCAACAATATCGAGACTATGTTGCAATGCCTTGAGCGAATAGCTCGCACGGCTGTTGAGGTCGGTCAAACACGTCATCGTGATGTAGACCCTTTCTTTGAATTGTATTGCTCATTTTCATCTCTTGTGCCGCCACATTTTGATGGCACTGGAGATTTCTTGGCTGCAGAAAATTGGTTGGAAAGCATTAAAGATAAATTTCAACTTGTTCGAGTACCCGAGGAAGATAAAGTGGAGTTGGCAACTCAATTTTTGGACAACCATGCTCGCTTTTGGTGGCAAGAAACAAGGAGAAGATACAACGGTGATCTTCCACGCCTTCATGGGGATGGTTTGAAAAACAATTCGAGGAAAGGTACATGGATATAATGTCTCGTGAGTCTCTCAGACAACGGTTCACCGGCCTCAAACAAGGCAGTAGCACAGTTTCAGAGTATAATACAGAATTTGAGAACATGATGCGATATGCTCCTGACATAGTTAATGATGAGTTTCGTTTGAGGCAACAATACCTCTGTGGACTGGATCCTCGGCTAGCCCAACTAATTGACATTCCAGGAATCAACCGATTACCTGAGTTGATGCTTCGTGCCACAACGACAGAATCTTATGATGTTCGCATCAATCAAGTTAACTACACCAGGAATGTTAAACCTAAAATTGATGCCCCTAAAATAGAAGCACAATGGGTAGAAAATATTGGAGAAAAGATTGACCCTATTCCAAGGAAGAAACCCTGGTGCAGGCGTTGCCAAAAGCCTCATTATGAATCACAATGCCGATTCTTGAGCGGTTTGTGTTTTAACTGTAATGAGCCAGGTCATTTCGCTAGAGAGTGTCCCAAACCTGACAAGCGAGGTATTAACATACAAACCAACACAAACCCTGGGGCAGTGACCCAACAAAGGGGGCATGCAGGTGCTGGAGGAGATCGGGCTGGTGTATATTCTCACACTTGCTGCCACGCACGTGCAACCCAAGCAGCACCAAGGGATGGAACTACGAAAAATGAGGGTGATACGAATCTCATGATAGGTAAGGTTGAACTAACTCATCTTTCATGAATGTATGTCGATGGTTATGAGAAAATACTTCATTCTGGTAAAGATTTCAACTAAGAGGTTTTGTTTTTTTTTAAAGACAATTAAAATTATTCCGTCTAGTAAAAAAATTAGAGTTGCGCTGTAGAAGCATAATAGAGTCGGTATACAATTAAGAGTTGACTTAGGTTACTTTTTTTTCTTTTTTTTTATAGGCATGTTTCAAATTTTTAGTCTCAAGATTAATTATTCCGGGAACTGAACGAAGTTTTTAAGCAGGGTGGGATGTAACTTGCTGTTATTTTTTCATACATATATTTTATCATAAAAGTTTTATGTGTACTTTAAAATATATTTTTATTTTTCATTTTCAATTTAGACTGAACAAAGGTTTTAAGCGAAGAGGAATGTTGACATTAATTCTTTAAATATAGTTGTTTTAATATGTTCATATGTATTTTACTGTATAGATTTTTTTTTCAATAATATTTGGCACAAAGTCTTTTATTCAATGTTTATTTGTGGATGGTATAGTTCCAACAAAATTATCTAGGATATTGATTGATTTATATTGTTCTTCTCCGAGTATCAATTTAAAATTCTCATTTATCGTCGTTCTCTCCATTGTTATCCTATTTATTGTCTCTAATCGATGTAGAGCACTTGTTCATTAAAGTTGATTTTTTTTTGTAATGGTGTATCTCTGCCGATTAAAAATTTAAAATTTACTTGCTAATCTAGTTCTTGCATATATATATTTTATATACTTCATATTCATGTAGAGAACAACTTGTCTTGATTTTTCAAGCTTTCTTGCATTGAAGGTACGAATAACATATGTATTTTGTATATTAAAATTATTTTTATTGAATTAGTATATTTCTATTTTAAGGTCGGTGGGATGTATTATTATTACTCCTTCATATAATTCATTAATACATAGATGTAATTTGTATATGAACTTCTTGATTTATTCAAATTGCCCACTATTTAAATTTTGAGGACAAAATTCTTTTTAAGAGGGGAAAAATGTAACATTTAGTTGCTTTTATAGGTTTAATTAATTATTTCCTACCATAAGTAACGTGTGAGTATTTTTTTTTTCTTTTGGTATTCTATTTTATTTATTAATTTGCTGTCCAACAACATTAACCGAGTAAGTCGGTTATTATCCATGATATATATGCACCCTTTCATTTATTATATTTTTCCCACCACCTTTCCATGTTGTTTCATTTTTCAGTTATAAAAATTGCTATTATCAACAGAGGCAGTTATATTTGTAGAGGCGCTAGGCACATATTTTCTTTAGAAGTTTAGTGCCAATAAATAACCACCTTCTCTCTGTTAGAAAGTGTGTTAATTTTCATTTTTATGCTAATTACCAATTAATTAATCAAGCAAACAAAGCACACATAAGGATCTAGCATAAAAGCTATTTAACACAAGAGAAAAGGGTTGGAAATATACCTCTCTTGGTATCGCAACCAAGAGGCTCGTTCCAACGGCTTTGGTGTCGGTGGCGAGTTCTCCAAGCACCTCCTAATCGCGCGCCTCGAGTCCACTAAGGAATTAACCACTTTCTCAACTAATTATGCTAGTAATTAGGAGAAAGAAACTAATTCCTAAGCTTCCCCTCTTCTAGTCAATTCTCCAATTAATTTTTAGGTGGAAAGCTTGCTCAACACATGAGCTAGGTGGTGTATAGAAGAGAGAAAGAGGAATAGAAAATTCTGAAATTTTCTTCCCCTCTTGTGAGGTGCGGCCAAAGAGAGAAGGAGAGAGAGAGGTGTGTGGAGGCTAGGATTTGCTCCCAAAGAACACCCCTTTATATAGACCACATACCCTAGCTCTCATCCAAATTTTGATGGACAAAATTGCCCCTATCCTAGCCGCACCTACCAACCCCATATATGGGTTGGGCCTCAAGTTAAGTTGAGCCCAATACTCTTCCATTTAATTGCACCTTCCATTGGACATTAAATTAACTAATTAATTTAAAGCCCAATTAGCTCAAATAATTAAATGTGTTGATTATAATTAATTATTAACTATTTAATAATTAATATGGAATTAGTCAATGCATTAAATTATTTCTATATGATCTATTTGACTTAATTAATCACAACGGTCCATAACGGTATGTGATTAATTAATCAACCTATCATATTTTGCAAAACCAATTGTTGCAAATAAACAATTAATGCACGTGTGGTTAAACACCTTATTATGTGTGACCCTTTGAGGATTTATGCTATGTTGGACATGGAATTAAATCGCTATTTAATTCCAATAATCATAAGCGGTATCTAGCAACACGTTATGATTTCCAATTCGCATAAATAGTGTACTGATACAATATTTCAATCCTGCATAAGAGAATAATTATGTTTCTCTATTTTGATTCTTATGTCACACGATATCATCGTATAATCCAAGATAGGAACGTGTCATTCTTGCAGATTATACGTTTCTTGATCTAGAGATAATTGTATCAGTTGCTAGCAAACAATCTATCTCCATCAAGGGGCCCAAATAGATATCGTCACTCACTAAGTGAATTAATGAGGGACATACGATTTTCTTGATAATTAGTTTTTCCCCGCACAATTCAAGAATACTTAAATCAAGTCCGTATAGCAGCCTTTATCAGGAATCAGCGGTAGACATGATTTATAGCATCTATCCTCATGTGGAAAAGATAATCATCTCAAACTTAGAACCAAAATCATAACGAAATAAATAATGACACGTAACACAATCCATATATTTATTTCGTGGGGTCCAGTCCTGTACTATGTTCTATAACATATACATATGCAATTAAGTTAGTTACTCTTAACCTATGATTTATAGAACTTAATCATCACTTATTTTGCATACTAATCTTATTGATAATTAATGTCCTTTGTTAATTATCAAGATTATGGACTTTTAGATTTATCGTTGTCATTTACTACTAAATGAATAACAGTGATCTATAATTCAGATCCTCAACCTGAATGAACTGTCAACGATTAAATCAAAGAACAAATGATCTGAAATCATCAATAACATAAACTATAGAAGTAGCCTAATAAGATTGGCTTCTAGGACATATCTCTAACACTCTCTTACAAAAAATAATCTAGCGTCCCCTCTCTGATATCTTCTCATTTTGTCTTTGTACTGTTTGAAGAGAGATCTGTGTTGGTGGAACCGAACTGGTGTTTGAGAAGTACAAGTCAAGAAGGTAGAAAGAATAGAAGTTTGGAAGTGCCGTATTAGTTGACAGGTGCGGATTCCTAGATTTTGTTAAATCTATTTTTTATTTCTGGTGCATTTTGCAATTATATTCAATTGCTGAAAAGACATGTTGCATCAGACATTCTAATTTGACTTTGGTTCCTATTCTCTCAAGAGGATTAGAACATGAATGTTAAGATTTTCAATTGTTCATTTAAATTGACTTGATGCATGACATTAAAATATAATGAGATCAATTAAATTGTGCAAATGAATGATCTTTTAAAGTGTGAAATAGTAACCGTATTATCAAGTAAGGCAGACCTATGGAGTGTTCTAGTACTAGCATGCTACCCCCCTATGTGGCCCGATTGCAACGGGAAAGGGGTTAAGAGATGTGAGGCTGACCTATGTGGCTTGGTATGTGGACATGTTATTAATTTATAAGTGATTGTGATTAGTGAACTCGGAAATGTGATAAGTGATAAAGTGGAAGTGAGAAATGATAATGAGATAAATGCATTGCATCAATACTTGCATGGCAATATAATTGTATTAGTATACTTTATTCTTTCCATGTTGGTATTTGAAGAATTCCACTAGGAGGATTTTTACAATATCTGGGCTGGAACTGAATACCGCACTGAGAGACTGTCTGATCTCTCATCCGTTTCACTTTTTATGTGAGTTCCAGGTATTAAGGATGGCGTTACAGACCTTCTAGAAGATTAGCAAGTTGAACAAGCGGGTCAAATTAATGCCACTATTTGATTTGTTTTTATTTGGTATTGATACATCGAACTAGTATGGGAGTCGTGTGTTAAACTCACCATGTTAGTCTTTGTCGTTTGTTGAATTTTATTATTAAGGAATATATAAAGTCTTGTGGCATTTTAAATTGTGTAATTATTGGTAGTGTATGTGATGTAATTTCCGCCTTGCGTAGAAATACGCGGCGGGTTGTCAAAAATACACCCATGAGTTATTTAAAAGTGACTCGGGGTGTGACAAGGCAATATCATAATTGTTGAAGTTAATATATGTACTGTTGAAGTTATATATATAATTGTTAAAATTAATATGTTATATCTGTAACTGTTGAAGTTAATATATATAACTGTTGAAATTAATATATATAACTGTTGAAGTTAATATGTGTAACTGCTGAAGTTATATATGTAGTTATTGAAGTTATATATGTAACTGTTGAAGTTAATAATATAACTGTTGAAGTTAATATGTGTAATTGCTGAAATTATATATGTAGTTATTGAAGTTATATATGTAAGTAATATGTTATATATGTAACTGTTGAAGTTAATATATATAATTGTTGAAGTTAATATATATAATTGTTGAACTTGGCATATTTAAATGTTGAAAGTAATATTTGAAGTGAGCATATTTAAATTGTTGAAGTTGGTATATATATTAACTTCAACAGTTAAATATGTTAACCTCAACATTTATAATCAATATATATTGTGTGTGTGAGAGTATGATATTACCAGAGGGTGGGGCGGGAGGGGGAGGGGGGCGTACGCGGAAGGGTGGGGGTTGGTGAGCGTACGCGGGAGGGTGGGAGGGGGGCGAGCGTACGCCGCAGGGGGAGCGTATGTGGGAGGGCTGGGAGGGGGGACAAGAGTACACGGCAAGGAGGGAAACAGAGCAATTTCTAGAAATAGAAAACGCGTAGAGCCAAAAATAGAGAAAACGCGTGGGGATGATGGGGATGATGAATATCGGGAATGATCCTTATCACCCCCGTTATTCGGAATTGCTTCTTTTTTTTTTGAGAAATAACCCCCAAAAGGAAAGCCTGCATTCTATTAAAGCATGCAACACAGTACACAGAGTTTTACAGTACTGGGTCCGAAAAAATTAAAACCAACGTTATTGTTCACTTAAATTTCAATAATAACTGTAAAAAATTTAAAATTTAAAAAATAACATTATAGTATCGTCATCCGGATTGACGAGTGTACAAATTGCTTGGATCGTCATCCCGGATGACGATCCAAGCTTGGATCGGCAAATCAAACGACGATCCAATTATATTCTGCAAAAAGTTTAAATATTAAAATATAAAAAAATATTGAAATATTAAATAATATTAAAAAATATTTTAGATTGCTTGGATCGTCAGTTGGATTGATGATCCAAACAAAAATGGCGGCAAAAGTTTTAATATTTTTTAATTTGCAATTTTGCTTTTTAGCCCTCAAATTTTTTTTATTACAAAATATATAATTTGTAATTACAATTTAAATATAATTTAAACATCTATTAAAAAAAATATAAGTATATAATTAAATTATGCATGTTAAATACAATGAAGACCGCTATAGCGGCACTTTTAATTTAGCACCGTAGCGATCTATCAAGTCGTACCACTATAGCGGGGCTATTACGATTCATAGTGGCGCTATTTAAATCACTAATAATATATATGCATAAAACTATTTAACATGCATAATTTAAGGCATACATATATATAAGATTTTTTATATACATACAAATATATATGTGTAAAATTAAATACAAATAAAAGTATTAAACATGTCATACTATAAATTATATTTAATTTTAATATGCACTATAGTGCAGGCATTCCGTACACCGCAGACTTTTTCGGAAGTATGTTTGTAAATTTACAAATATAATTTAACTAATCTAATATAAATATTGAAATCTCATAGCAAACCAAATTTTACAATTTTAGAGATTTTATTACTATTTTTTTCGAATTTTTTAAAACATGTCATTTTTGGAATATTGTAAATAGTACAACTTTCCAAAAATGACATGTTTTAAAAAATTCGAAAATAATAATAATAATAATATATCAAAAATTGTAAAATTTTATTTTCTATGAGATTTCAATATGTAGATTAGATTGGTTAAATTAGATTTGTCAATTTATAAAAATACCTCCGAAAAAGTCCGCGGTGCACGGAATGCCTTATGCACTATGGTGCATATTAAACTTTCTCATAAAATATATGATACATATATTATTATATATATGTATAAAATAAGTATTATTCACATATACAATATTATATATTTAACATGCATAATTTAATTATATACTTATATTTTTATAATAGATGTTTAAATTATATTTAAATTGTAATCACAAATTATATATTTTGTAATAATAAATTTTTGAGGGCTAAAAAGCAAAATTGCAAATTAAAAAATATTAAAACTTTTGCTGCCATTTTTGTTTGGATCGTCAATCCAATTGACGATCCAAGCAATCCAAAATATTTTTTTAATATTATTTAATATTTAAATATTTTTATATTTTAATATTTAAATTTTTTGCAGAATATAATTGGATCGTCGTTTGATTTGCCGATCCAAGCAATTTGCACACTCGTCAATTCGGAGGACGATCCTATAACGTTATTTTTAAAATTTGAAATTTTTTACAGTTATCGTCGAAATTTGAGTGAACAGTATCGCTGGTTTTAATTTTTTCGGGTACTGGGCTTTGTTATTGTACAATTGAAGAAGAAGAAATCAGCTCAGTGAGTATTCAATACAAAAAGCCTATTTTAGACAATTATGCAGCCCATTTGCACAAAATTGAAGTATCAATTTTTTCTCTCGTATTGATACTGAGACCAAAAAACCACTGACGCAGGATGCAAAAATTTCGATCATAAGTTTCAGTTTATGAAGTTTAACTAAACAGTTTTATTGTTGTAATATTTATTAGTATAAGCAGTTGTTTAAATATTATAAAGCCATAAAGACGAGGGCATTCTTCTTATTATTATTAGCGTAGAATCATATGTTCTGATAATGTAATCACCAACTGTAGATATAGAAATACATTCTATTACTGTCAATACCTGCTTCGATCACCAAAAATTTTCTTAAGTATTATAACAGGTATCAGCACTTATCGTTGTGAATATAAGCACTCGTGTTATCAGAGACCCAATGCATGAGGTGCAACTTGAGATGGAATGAGTGTTTAGTACTTTTCAGGTTACATTTCCATATTATTGAAACAATTCCGGATAAATTCAGCGTTGATGATGGGTTTTGATTTGGGTTTTCAATGTCGTATTCATCATCTTTATTAGTTAAAGCGTACTTATCCAAGGTTACTTCTCTTTCGTCCTTTCTCAATCCATTGCTGCCAAGAAGCTTGACTTATGGAGATCAAGTATTTGGAGAAAAAAGGAAAGACAGTCAAACAAGTGAACTCCGTGTCTCCGTTTGCCCCACCATCTGTACTAGTACTAATCACTTGGCATCTTCCTTTTATCAAAGCAGTTGTTACCTCAAAGTAGTTATTATGTCGGCAAAACACTCTGGATAATCACTTTACCAGACTTTGGAATGTTGTATGCTGAAAATATTATTTTTTTCTCGGTGAAATATTTCACTTCAGTACTAATTTCAAAACCGATAATAATAGTTTGTCAGTATTTCTTCAACGACTTGATGAAAGTCTCAGGAACAATATTTTGTTTTATTATTTTTGCGATGGCAGATTTATCAAATATACCTCAAACCACAGGGCTTGCAAAAACAAAAAAAAAAAAGATAAAAAACTTCGGAAAAACACAAGGCATTGCAAAAATCATTCCCCCAAAAAATTACCCCTCTTGCGTACTTGTCTGGAAGGCAAGGCCTTGCCCGTGGAGAGCTATCTCAGACTAGGCCCCATAATTGCATACACTATTTCAATGTCCTTCTCATTTCTGCCAAGTTTTAGGGGCCATACAAACTAGAGATTGTCATTTACTCGAACCTGTTGGGATAAATCCTTAGGGTGCAATGAGTTCATATACCAGGATAACAAAGAGTCTCTAACATTGTAACATGCTTAGGTAATCTGCATAAACAAACAAGCATTGTTTCGTAGGGACCTCCACAACCCAGAAACATTCCCCCGAGGTGCTATATGAGATAGCTCATAAAGCCAACACTGGCATTGGTCATATATATCATAACAGCACTTTTCAAAGCGTACAGAGCTCTCAATGCACTGATGCAGTTTCTTACTGCACATTAAATGGAGCGTTTATTTCTCATGACTGAGTCACCAAACAGTTGATGGACAGGTAGAATGGAGAGTGCACATGTAAATTTGAAAAGCCCGACAACTACTCACAAAGGTCAGATGTTTTTAGAGTAGAGCGTCTATATCTAGCCAAAAGAAAGCAAGATCTTGGAGAACTGAGTTCACTGGCTACATTTTACCCTGGTCTGCTGATTTTGAATCAAATATAGTTGGTATTCCATGCACATTGCAAACATAAAACAAACAAAATGGAGTAAAAAAACAGAAGCAGTGCATTTTAGATTAGCTCAAATAAGTATGTATATACCACTAGTCCACTACTAATTTTTCAAACAACTGCTTAGATCTGAAACCACCTGGTGGTTAAACTGTTTTATTCTACATCTGACAAACAAACCTGAAAACATGAATGATGACAATTCCATCCCTGAGCTAATGGATCAAGGACAAACAACCTTGAGGTCTGAAAAGTGCATTATTTGTAACCAAACAAGACAGCAAACTTGTTTCTTCTCTTTCAAAATGGAAAAGCAAAACAGTTCAAAAATGCTCGACAGCTGAAGACATCTAATGGCCCGCTTTCACAGTTGCCTGAAAAATTGAAGGAAAAAAGTTAATAAACAATATTTATAATATAAGACACCACAATATAAAGATAATAAAAAATCCCCCACTGTTCAAAAAAAGCCTACACAGTTTTAAGCATATGAAAGTAACACACCGAAACTATTGGAATATAAAATTAAGGTCCATGACTTTTATCAATTTTTTATACTGTGGATGACACAACACAAAACAATAACTATACAAGTGGTACCCCTTAATAAAAGATTTATAGATATAGTGTGTATGTTTTACTGCATCAAAAGATTTAAGTATAGGCACATTCCTACTGTTGTCACTAATCACTTTAAAAAGGAATCAAATAACAGTATCTTTGGCTAACAAATGCTTTGCTTGGCTTTTTCTTTTTAAAATGTATTCAACAATTTAGAAGATCTTGGCAATTTCTGGAAAGAAAAGATCGTTTCGCAATCTCTTCACCACATAATGCCCTACTATGTTTCAGGCTTGTTGCATGTCCATGATAAGGCATACAAACACCCATTACTTTTCCGCTCTCAAAGTGAATAAATAAGAAATCATGACAACTAATGTGGATCATCCCACGAATATATTACAAGTAGATGTATAGAGGTATCTGAAACATTTCATTCTTTTGCCGGGGCATCCAGCATATTTTCCCCAATTTCAATAGACAGTAATGATGGAGCATCATGATGGCCCCAAAACATAAACAAAGAATATGTCTTTATTAATTACCTCCTCCTGTTTACTTTCAGGCTTTTCTTTCTTCCCACCACCAAAAGCCTTGGATCCTCCATATATAACCAGCCCCCAGGCACTTAAGCTTGCCAGCACAAACTATTCAATGCAAGGAAAAAAAGAAATTATATTAATAACAAATAATGAGGAGAGAGAGAGGGAGAACACAAATTTTAATTTTTAAATTGTTACTTTTACTTTAAGGTCACTTTACCCATACTTCAAATGCAAGTGGTGGGTACATCATGACTTATGACATAATTACATGATTATGCCTACAACATGCCTAATGAATCACTGATAAGGGTACCTCTTAACTAATGTCATAAAATATAAATACAGTGAGGAACAAAAGTAAAGAAAAGAAATGAAACTTACATGCTCTTCCTTCCATTTGGATGGACTGAGAGGATCTTCCCATATATTAACCTTGGCTGGTCCATGATGACCTGAAACATGCAAGTACTAAAATTTCAACAACAAAGAGTATCCACAAAATCTAATAATGCAGCAGGCACTCACCTCCAGTTAATATCAAAATAATGCAAGTGGAATTTATAAAACTTCTGCATTTCATCAAAAAGCAACACAACAACAACAACCATTTTGAAATTCCTAATTAAACAAAAAAAAAGGTGTAGCGAGTTTAAAAATTTGGGCAACATCTTTGTCCAAGTGCCACACTTTTCTAAAGAACACAAAATTCACCAAATATAACACAAATTAAATTTAGGAGGAATCAAAACCTTAATACGAACACCGAGCTATGCATTCTATAGCGTTGCATAACACTAAATTCACATCTAATTGGTACATATGCCCCCATTAAGCACATCAAATTAGGATCTGGTAAGTTAAGTTCCTAACAGAAACGAATCGACCAATAATATGCGACGATTTGAAATGGTAAAAGAACTAATACAAAAGGGGAACTAAGAGAGGTACCTTCAGCACTAGCCATGCCCCTCCTGGGAACGATCCGCGCCGCCGGGGTGTCAGCGAGCGCCACGCGTGCCATCGATGCCAACGCTGCTCGGGCCGCCATTGATCCTCCCCTTTCTAACCTTGTTCGTCGTCGTCTAAAGAGAAGAACCGAGAGAGAGAGAGAGAGAGAGACTTGGTTGCGCTGGATCCGATTCGTCTATGAAAGAGTTCCTTCCAAGTTCTAAGTTCTAACCTAATAATTTCATTCGTATTCGTCTCCAGTACATCAAAAACTCGGTCTCTCCAGTTCCTACCCCGGGAATTCTGAAACACCTCGTTTAAAGCGCGGGACCCAGTTGTCATTACCCATACAACTGTACACCGCGTACGTACGGAGATTAGCGCAATTCGAATTAATGTTTCTGAGATCCGACGAATCGGATCGGAGCGCTGAAATAGGAGAAGGGTAAAAATAGAAGACCTAAATTATTGTGGTAAGAAAATAAAAGAAAACCTCTGTAATTATATGTGTTTTCAAAATGGAGCTATAAAAATTATTCTGGTAACGAAAGCGGAGAGCACGAGCACTTACGTCCTGCTTGGCTTGGCTGGTATGCTGTGCGGTTTGCCTATATTCGCGGGCTTCCTCTACCCTTAATTTTGGGGCAAAAAAGCAAAAACCAAAAAAAAAAAAAGGAAAAAGAAACTGTTTCTCCTTCCCCCTTTGTTTCTTCTCTTTTCTCTTTCTATTTCAAAAACCTCAGCTTTCTCTTTCTCTTTTTCTTTTCTCCCAATTCCTTGTTTTCCTCAGATCCGATCGGGTTTTGTCAATTGTTAGTTGCATGGTCTAGTTTTGGGTTGGAGTGGATAGAATAGAGTGTGAAAGAGAGTTGTGGGTTGAGAATTGGGACTGAAAGGGAGAGAGATTGGAAAAGAGTTATGGGTAGTGGAGGAGTGGTGAAGAGTTCTATGGAGGCAATGCTTGAGTCTCTAATGAGGAGAGAGGAGAAACCGAGGGATGTGCCGCCTGCGTTGCCACCTCGACCGCCTTCGAGAGGTCGCCTTCCTTCCGGGAGAAAATCATTGCCTCCTCTTCGCTTCGGAAGCTCCGAAGAGAATCTCGTCTTTGATCCTCCTCTTGTTTCTGAGGTTTGTTGGTTTTTTTTTTTTTTCCCTCTCTGATTATTATTGAACTTGTTTCAATTGATTTCAGCTATTTAGTACTTAATTGTAATAAAAGCATTTGTTGGAGTTAGGATGATCTGCATGTGCATGCGCATACAGTAATAGAGGAAGAGAGAGAGAAGGAAGAGGTAGAGGTTGAGGAGTCAAAGGTGGATGTTGTGGTTGAGAAAGAGAAAGATGAGAAAGAAGAGATAGACAGTAGAACATTGAAACTTGAGAAAGAGTTAAAGGAAAAAGAGGAGGAGGTGTCTGTTTTGAGGCAACAGATTTCTCAATTTGAAACCAGGTGCTCTGATTATGAAGCTCAACTTAAGTGGTTGCAGGATCAATTATCTCTACAACAACAGCAACAAGCAGCTCGTATACAAGTAAGTTTCAGGACTAATTCCAAACACAAAAAAAAATAAATAAAATAGAATAGAAAAAAGGCTTGGAAATATTTATTATATATGGAGGTGGGTCTCCTATTTGTTTTGACTTAATCTTCTATTAAAGTGGGTCTTTATTGGGGGTTCTGCAGATTTATCTCACTTGTTTGAGCTGTTTGAGCTCCTTGTACGCATAATTAACCAAGCAATGTAATAAGACCTAGTAATCAGCTCCTATTACTAATATTGCACCAAGATTTTGGTTGGTACATGCAAGCATCAGAAGTGACCAAATTGGACCAATTTTGGTTGTGTTTTTTCTTTTTGTCCTGATAAGCTTGTGTAGATCAACCAATACTATGAACAGAATGTTGAGGATTATCAATTAAAGTTCCCAGGGAAAATCACCAGGAATCACACCTCACTTACCAACCCAGCCTCCCAGGATTCCTCCTCTTTATTTTTGCTGCCACAATTGGATGGTGCCAGTAAGATCTGATTGCAGGTCCAGATAACGCCAGACCTCTGTAAACTAGCATTTTAAAGATAGCTTTGCCAGTTTGGTAGGATTAGTAATGTTTAACCCAAAAGTAATGATGATTCAGATATGGCTAACACTTTCCAACCACATTGTAGATCTAGTCTGGTATTGCGTACCTTAGAACAAGAAGTTTGTACCAGTAACATGTAATCTGTGGTCGTTCTCATTTAGTAAATTTCTTCATCTGTTTTATTATGTGCATATTGTGAATTCAAATGGGTATCTCGATTATGTGCTGATCTTGAACAGGTGAGAAGAAAGGAAGGCATGAATGGCACCAACCATAATGATCCAGTTCAAGGCAACAAACAACGGCACCATTCTTCTGAAGATTCTAAGACAAATCCTGTCGGGCAGTTAATGAGTGAGTTTGAGAACAAAAAGAAATCATTTGAGGAGGATGCTAGGGCACTGGGTCAGTGGAAACCAGGTCAAGGAGCTTCCAGTTCAAACCCAGTTGAGGACCTTTTGAAACTCAAGTTTCAATTTACAGCATGGAAAAGGGACTACAAGGTGCGGCTACATGAGACGAAAGTAAAGCTCGAGAGGATGGTGGGAAGATCAAGGAGGAACTGCTGGGCCGGCATGAAGTGGATCAAGCAATGATATGTAATGTTATGTTGTTATGTTAATCTAGGTTGTAGTTTAACTGTTAAAAGAAATGGTTTCAAGTGCTCAATCGACCCTTTATTGTGATACAAAAGAGGGGCTGAATAAAATTATGCAAAAAGCTTGTTCCATGGTTAATATGCCCACTGTACATATATATTTTGATCTTATCTAAGTGTTTTAGCTCTGGTTTTGCAAGTGTGTGAGGCAACTGATGTTCTTTGTCGTTTTGGCATGCCAAGGACTCTAAAATAACATGAGATGGAACAAATAACATGAGATGGAACTGATGAAAAATGAAGATGATAGCTGGCCTTCTTTATTTTATTTGCTAGTTGTATTAGTATAATTTTGTGTGTTGATCTAATTTGGTGGTTGCAATTTCTGTGTAACTTCACAGAGTTTCAGTTTGTGTGTGTGTGTGTGTGTGTATTTTTTTTTTAAATGCTGCTTGTGAAGCAGATTAGAGTTATAAGTTTCTGTGTTGATCTAAATCTATCCCTTGTACCGAACTTGAGCATGTGAGGTGCTTGCCTTCGGGAATGAGGCAATGCAATCTGTTTGGCCTTCATTTTTTAATGACCAAACTTCTTCTGAAAGTTTGTTTCGTTTTGGATAGAGAAATAGTATGAACTTCTATACCAAAAGTCAATCTGTCATACAAAAAGTGTAGATTTTGATTTCTCTGACAAAGTTTATGGAAAGAAAGTAGCTTTTCTTTTATTAGTTTATTACTGTGTTTATGCGAAAGGAGAAATATATTACATCATTACACGTGCTTTGGTAATTGATGAAAAGACTATTTTATTGACTTCTCCAGTTTAAGCTTAAATTTTTGGATCCATATGCGCTTTTTTAGGGGTTGCTTCATAAATAAAAATAAAAATAAAAAGTTAAAAGAAAAAAAAATAGAAGGATGAACGTTTAAGTTACAAAATGAGAGGGGAGGGAAGCTGATGGTAAACATGATTAAAATTAATCCACCTACACTATTCTATTTTGGAAAGAATAATTAAAAAAAAGGACTTGTTTAGAAAATATAATAAAATCTTAAATTTCAAAATTAACTTGTAACTAATTTGTTCCCTTTTTTTTCTCTCTCCGGCCACCTCTTTTAACACATCCTAAGTAGGGATGAAAACAGATCGGATACGGAGCGGATGTTGGTCTTCCCATATCCGCATCCATATTTTTTTTCGGATACGGATACGAATACGAATGCATTCGGATACGAATACGGTTCGGATATTAAACGAATACGGATACGGTTCGGATATTTTCGGATACGGAGTCGAATACGAATATATTTTGTCGGATACAGATAACATTTTAATCTTCTAAAATTTCAAGAACCACATAAGTACAAATCTAATAGGATTAATCAATAAATTCAGTCTTTCCACATTTTGAATTCTAATAGTATATTTAACTATTCAATGTCAAATCATATCATGTTACCTTAAATGTCATCATATATTAAAATAATATATTAATCATATGTAATCATCATGATTATAGAAAAGAATTAATTTTAGTGTTGTTATCATATATAATCGTCTCAATAATAGAAAATAAAAATAATTTTATGTTACTAGTCTAAATGAAAATATTATTGTAAGAGAATTTATCTAATAAAAATTAAGTATTATCTAATTAAAAGTATTCTCTAATGTAGATAAGTAATTATATTAATCATCTTATGCCGTTAAAGATACGGATAAACGGATTAATATCTATCGGATACGGATAATATCCATGTCGGATACGAATACGGATCGGATATTGTCAAAAAACTCAAAACCATATCCGCATCCATATTTTTTTGGCGGATACGAATACGAATACGGATATGTTCGGATATAGATACGGATCGGATGTTACGCGCATTTTTCGGATTCGGATACGGATCGGAGCGGATATTTTCATCCCTAATTCCTAAGTATCTTATTTTTCTATGATCAACAACTTAAAATAGCAAAAAAAAAAAAAAAAAAGTGATGCACCTGGATTTGGTCAAAATCATGTGGGTCCAACTAAGATCTTGCTTGGATAAGAGTAATATACAGCTGTTATGGTACGTATCTCTATCAAACCACATGCACAAATCAGTTTGGAGATCAGATGGGGCTGCGTGTGGTTGGTTAATGCAGGGCCTACAAAATATGAAACCCGAGAGTTCTTGAACAAGGCATCATAACTGATTAAGAGATGGTGTAGAAGTTAAGATTTCATCTATCGGATTCGGAGCACTGGTGCAGACATCAATACATAATTTTAAGCAAATAGCTTTCCAAGAAGTCAACCCTCGCCATGAATAATTAATTTGAGTTTAGATGTCAATCAAATACTTCAAAAATTTTAATTTAAATGTGAACCAATAATTTGAAAAAAAAAAATCATTAATAAATTTGTTTGACAATAATGGATCCATAATAATAAACATAAGAATTTGTTAAGGTGGAAATTGAAATGGATAACAATGACAATGAATTATGTTGATAATTTTGATAATCGTACATTTTGTTGTTTTTTTTATTTAAGAGGATTGCTAAAATGCTATGCATAGCACAGATGATCTTTGTGCTACGGGTTCGTTTTTAAATTCCGTACTTTAAATAATCGATCCAAATCATTCAATATCTTCTTCAAATTGAAATCATATTGGAAACCAAATTTTACATTTTTTTTAAAAAAAATTCCTATTTTTTTTAAAAATTTTTGAAAACCGCTATTATTAAAGGGCCCAAAATTAATTAGATTAAGGATTTTCTAAAAATGTAAGAAAAATAGCAAAAAAATTTTGAAAAAAAAGAAAAGATAATGAACTATTTAGATCGATTGTTTGAAACATGAAATTTAAGAAAGAACCCGTAGCACGAAGACCATCCATGCTATAACAATCATCTATATTTAATTCGGCATTGGAAATAAGATTCATACAATTATTTTAATCAAATCATAGAAAATTATATTAATTTTATAAAATTTTATGGCATGATTTGAAATTCGCAATGTCTGTGATTTAAAGACTTAAAAAAAAAGTATGTACATGAAAATTAACAATATGGATAATAACTCCAAATAATTGGCACACATGTATTAAATGAGCACATTTGACTGATTTAATGGGTGACACAGTGTAACTGAGAAAACGAAATGTCTGTGATTTAAAAACTTTCAAAAAAAAAATATGTACATGAAAATTAACAATATGAATAATAACTCTAACAAATAATTGGCCCGCATATATTAAATGAGCATGCTTGACTGATTTAATGTGTGTCACAGTGTAACTGAAAAAACGAAAGAACTAGTTTGACTAACAAAATGAGCATGATACTGCCGATACTGCCAGTAGTATCAGCGATGGAATCAATATATCAACTAATTGTCTAATTTTAAAAAAAAAATACATATATTTCCCTGCATGTGTCTTCTATATTTTCGTCCATATGTATATTAATAAACTACTCATGCTTTCAGCATTTTTCATATTTTCACAGGATTTTATCCTGTCCACGTTCGCATCCATAACTCCACGTAAATATGAATTCGGTCAAATGATATCCAGCTCGTTTTAGACCACTTTCTGGCGTGTATGGTGCGGCCTTTTTTTAGTTTTAAGTTTTTCTAGAGTGCTGCTAAGTGCTAACAACCATCAATTGGAAACTCTCTACTCCACTCCGAAAAAAGCAAAACAACTGGCAAGTAAAAAATGATAGAAGCTACTTTGAAAAAGTTATACGTACTATGATATATTTTAAAAGAAAAAAAAAGAGGGAGATCAGTTGACACATTAATAATTTTAGCAACCATTAAAATAAACTTTAAATTTAAAATCTCATATTGCAGACATTAAGATTCATATGGTGAAATTATCACGCCTTTAAGAAAATAATGATGGTTTATGTATGTATTACCTGTCATCAAGTAATTCAAATTTTAAGTGGTTTAAAACTAACAGCCATCGACGTACCACGAAAGTGATATTCATATTTTTGAAAAAAAAGAAAGTGATACTCATATTATACAGAAATAGGTATTTATCCACATATTTAACAAAATATTTGTAAAAAATATTTTTGAAAAGATCAGACAAGAACATTTTAAAATGATAGCCCAATTTACAAGTTCTAAATGGCAAATGCTGGATACGAGGCTCAATTTAACCCAAACTGGCGCTAGTCTAAGGGTGCGTTTGGATCGTTGGAAGAAAGAAGAAGGAAGAAGAAGAAAAAAAATTATAAACAATCCAAACTCTTCACAAAATTACACACTTCTCAATACTTCTTTTCACTTCTTTCCTTCTTTCCTTCTTCCCACACCTATCCAAATGCACCCTAAAGTTGTTTATGTTTAATTAACTGAAGGCTGTCTAGAAGTTCATTGTCCTTTACAATTCCAATAATTATATAAAAGATTTTTATTCCAAGGAAAAATGTAACAATGGAATTTTTATTTGAAGCCTACTAAGATATGGACTTTTATCTTAGTATTTATCTGATTCAGATTGATTTCAAGTTATGATAGTCTGATTTTGTGATTAAAATCAAATTATTGAACAAATTGATTAAATCAATATTTTAGTATCCATTTAATGTTGTATATTTAAACTATCACATAAATATTTCATTTGGTTGCATTCATTGCAATAGACGATGATTTCACAAAGCCATTCCGTTTAAGCAAACTAATTGTTTTGATTTAGTAGGCTCAATGTTCAATTAATATCGCTCATTATTGTTTGATCGATTCAGTAACAATATCACACATTAAAAAAAGGTTTATTAGTTGTAATTTTCAAACGAACTGGTTATGTTACACGCTTATCAACAAAGGCCAATAACAAATCTAATGATCATCGAAATAAAAGATAGTAAAATTCTAGATATTTACAATCCCAGCCAAATAGGCCATTGACGCCATAGTTTCCTAAGTCTTTCATCTTCATGTATCATTTCTGCTTGTTCAAATCGATCTTCTTCTTGAAAATTTAAATTACCTATCTCGTATGAGTATGACCAGCTGACCACCGACTACTCTAGCGAATCACGTATCATTCAATTCAAATAAATTGAGATATTATATATTTTTTTATTATGTTAATATTATACCACATACAAATTTGAATTTTTTTTTTAAAAAAAAGAATGTGCCGTGTACAAAAATTGTATCAAAAATAAAAGAGAGAACCATCTGCACGAACGAATTTATAAAGAAAATTAATACACTTTCTACAAATTTGGATTTAGCATTGACATAAATAATATCTAAAAATATCTTACATAAAAAATTAAAAGGCATATAAATTTATTCGACTCAGTGCAAAACATTTGATCATTCGCTTGACCTATTATGGTAGGTTAGCCCATCATGTTTCAAAGAATAATCATATTATTTCCCAAGCGGATAGTTTCAATTTCAATTCCAGTGGCCTTTATTTCTTTTTAATTTTGACTTTCGCGGTTTCGCCTTCCTTTTAAAAAAATTCTATCGTAATAGATAATACATAAATAAAAGCCTTCCTTACATCCTAATTGATAAGCGTACCAAACTTTCAACATAGTTGTTGACTACGGCGGTAACGTGCTGATTGATTTGGAAACACCGTTTAGTCTAACACTGACAAACTCCGTTCAACTGATCTTGTACATTTGTAGTGTGCTAATTTTTCCCCCCCTTTTAGTTTAGGAGAGTTTGCTCTCCTGTGTTTTATCTTATAATCAAAATTTTGCCACTGGCCCTTCGCCAGCCGGCCTTCAAAAACAATAATAAAAATTATAAGTGTATAACTTCTTTCATCTTCATGTGTGAAACCTGAAAACACCATTATTTAGCCCAACATATATATAATTTCCGACATAAACTTCACAACTCTATGTTCATAGATATAGAAGAAGATGCAGAATTAAGCACAAAGCTCACCAATAGCAAAAGTAAAAATATCAACAACTGTTTTTGCAAGAATTATTGGATTCTGTTCTACTTACAAAACATTAATTTCTGAATATATATAATATTATTGTCTAACAGACATTGAGTACTAATGGCTTCTGATTAATTTTTACAGATGGGATATGTTTGACTTTGTGTTGGTCTGCTCCTTTAAGCTTCGACCTGAACTCATCTGACATTTCCCGTATATTTAATTCTCGGAGATTGGTTAGATATTGCAAGTCAGGAACCATCTCCAGCTGGATACAGTACCGTATTTTAAGGAGATTAAGCATCGGCATCGCACGCTCCTCTACTTTCAATTCCAGCAGATTTAGTAAAAAAGAAATTTTTAGTTGCTGCAGGCTTTTGAATCCTCTTGCGTAAAAGATTAGTTGTTTTCCTCTGTATGAAAAATCCAACATGCGAAGTACCTTGAGGCTGGGCAACTTCTCTAGTGCTGACAATAGGTCTTGCTCAAGGTAAGAATTTTTAAGCGTAAGCTTAACAAGGTGGGATGGGAAAAAGCTAGAATCACATACTACATTCCTGGCCCAACTATAGTTCAGGCGCAAGGAACGTACTTGCTCAAAACTTTTGAAGGCTGGGGTGAATCTGTTCCATCGATGATCGGCTACAGTTTCCAAGCCTGGGGTGAATACAGCATATTGATCACCGGTTACTGATAAGGAGTTTAGGTGCTCTATTTTAGCCATTGAATTTGTCAGAGCTTCCCAATCAATATCTGAATCTATGAAAACACCCAACTTACGAATACGAGGAAAGTGAGGCAACTTTGCTTTCCATTCACCCCTTGCAACCACACCCTTTAAGGTCACCAGATTATCCAAATTTGCTGAAGACGGTGGTCCCATCACAAAAGATCCCTTTGCCATTTTGACATGCCTCAACATTTTGTTATTCCAAAAGGAAGTAGGCATTTTACGTGGGTAGAACTCTATGTTAGACCGGAAGTACCTCAAATTGGTCCAGTGCCTCAACCATTTGGGATCATCATTAGGATCTCGGATATATCTACTATATTCTAAGTGCAAAGCTCTAACCATCCTAAGTTTATTGTAGTTTGGTAAATGTTCTCCAAAATAAATGAGAGAACGAAGATTTGGGGCAACTGTCCCTATTGGTAATTCTACATTAACATACTCATGAAATGCAATGCGGCGTGTCGGGGCACTGATTCTAGAAGTTGAATCTACATTGGACTTGGGGCATACCTGGAGAAAATTATTCTCTTTAGCCTTGCTAATAGCTAGTTCACGTAGAATATCATGTATGTAACAATACTTGATTCTACCTGACCATGATCTCTTTGAAACCCGAACCATGCACCTGCAATGACCAGAAGAGAAAAATATATATATATATATAGAGTTTAGCTACGGTGAGTCGCGACTCACGGACCCTCCGGTGAGTCGCGACCAAAACTTCTAGATCTAGATTAAAATGACCGATCCAAACCGTCCAATATGATCTCCCTATTGAAATCTCCGTGCAAACCAAATTTTTTATTTTTTCGAAATTTTTAAGTATTTTTTTCGGATTTTTAAAAACTGATGTTTTTGAATGGTTCAGAACCAATTAGATTAACGATTTTCTAAAATTTCAAAAAAATATTTAAAAATTTCGAAAAAATAAAAAATTTGGTCTACATGGAGATTTCAATAGAGATATCATATTGGACGGTTTGGATCGGTCATTTTGATCTAGATCTAGGAGTTTTGGTCGCGACTCACCGGAGGGTCCGTGAGTCGCGACTCACCGTAGCTAAACTCTATATATATATATATATATATATATATATATATATATACACTATGAATTAATTCTATCACAAAAGAAAATTAAATTACAAATGACAAATCCCAGTATTTACATTATGTATAATACATTAAGAGAAAAGTACAGATGTTGATGGGGAATCCCCCTTGAGGATCTAGGCTTTAGGAGCAAAATTTTTTGGTCTCTAAGTTTGGGACAAAATATTGTTCCCATGTTCCTAGCTTAATTTAGTAAGAGGCGTTCAATCAAAAAATCAGTATTGAACATACCCGCATACTCAAGAATGTTTGATAAAGTAGTTATACAATAAATCTAGCAAGAAATAGTTGTTCATTTTAGACGAGGCTTATTTTTAAGCACCCAAATTTCATTGCTCAGAGCTAAGAATACCTTTTATTCTTTGTACCAAATTTGTACTAAATACCCTCTCTGTTTTAAGGTAAATCATGCTATTAACAAATGCCCTCTTATTTCTCCTTTTACCTCATTTATTGACATAAGTTGAATAAAAGATAATCTTCGTTTCTCATTGACACAAAGTTCTGTGCTGACAACAATTTCAGTGATGCCTGACGGCGTGGGAAGAGAGGACCAAGGGACAAACGAGGCCAAGTCTGTAGCAAGATGCGTTACTAGAGTACTTTCTACAGTGAATCTACACTATTTGTGTTTGAGAACTGATTTTGAAGTCATGGAAATCCTTCAACTAGTAAAAACTGATTTTGATTTAATTGGCTCGGAAATATATTGATGATTGGAATATCACATAGGCATGAAAAAATGTCTATTTGACTACATGAGAATAATTTGGTCCTAGATTTAGGACGCCCATCATCATTTTGACTTTGAGCTGCTGCACTTGTTGAGTCCAGTACTGGACTGATAATAATGGCACAATATAATAGATGCTATTGTTTTTCTTTGTTTCACTTTTTTGTGCTATTTGATGGAATTCAGTTCAATTGAAAAGCTCATAATTCTTTCAATATTGACGGTGCAGTTGCTTGTATTTTTTTTTTTTTTTTTGTGGTTGGCTAGTGGCAATAATGTTAATTGGCTGTGAAGGTAATATTTCTAGATGTGTAATTACTTTTAACATAAATGGATAATTTTGTCATACAAACTTTTTTGAATGCTTGGACTAAATTGACGACTGTTCAAATCACTTCCCGGTTATATAACCCGACGTGTCTGTGTTTGCATGGTACAACAATTGATGATTGTTTGTACTGTAAATTATTATGTCAGCTCTAGAGTCGTATTAATTTATTCCTTAAATTCCATCCAGGAAGTATATTGTCCTTCTTCGTCATGCATTAAAGAGATTTACATATCTTTTGAGAAGAAGAATGAAATGTAATGAATGTTGTTCAGTAAAGACTGTGTCTATAAATGTGACCTATTTGCGTTTCTATATTTGATAAGAACACAATTATAAATGAGTCTGAAACAGTCAAATCAATAGTTTAGAGTATTTTTCTTTCTTAAATTCATATGGGTTTTAATCATCAATTTCAATTCCCTTTAATTTTTTCTTTTCAATAAACTAGACTGACTATCTAGTAAACCTTTAATTCTCCTTGTCTTGGATTCCAATCATCAAATTTCAATTGAAAACCATCTCCAATCAAATCAAATCCCACCAATTAAACATTTCCATCAGGGTGTAAGTGAAATGTAACATTTATGTTTTGTTATACTGAGATGGCTATTACCTGAAACTGATTTGAAAAGCCAACAGAAAAGTATTAAACAAAACATACCTTTGGATTAGTTCCTCCAGATAATTCTCTGCTGTTTTCTCCATTCTTTTTGTTGACTCATGTTGGATAATTCCCTCTGCAATCCACAATTGAATGAGAGTTGTGGCTCTCACTCTATAATCTTGAGGGAACGAAGCAAAATACATGAAGCATTGCTTAAGATGAATCGGTAAATCATCATAACTGGTGGATATAATATCCAAGCACTTGCTGCCTTCAATTTGCCAATCTAATTTCAATAGAATATCATTCCAAATATTGTAATCCAGATCTTTGGTTGATAAGATACCACCCAACACCACCAATGCCAGAGGTCAACCACCACATTTTTGCGCAAATTGTTTTATCAGAGGAAGTAAATTATCAGGGCATTTGTTCGCTGGCTGGTTGGGAAAAACTTTTTTCAGTAATAATTGTTGGCTCTCGTATGCACCTAAGATCCGTAATTCATATGGCTTGTTGGAAGCATCTGATTCCTTTGCAACGTTAATAAACCTAGTAGTATTTCATACAAGAATAAATAACTCAACAATCACTAAATATATGTTTGAACTATAGCTGTCTCATAACATGCTTATTTAGAAATAACAACCTGACGGTACCCTCACATTTATATATGGGCTAAATGAAGTTTTCTTCACATAACATTCTGCAATTGAAGGAAATTGAATTTGATATCAAGTGTCTTATAATAATCGAGATACTATCAGATATTAATTCAGGATTTTTTCTCTCTCTGATTATACTTTGTTAACGAAGTTGTTTTCCTGAAAATTAGCTTAAGTTGATGTATTGGATGGTCATTTTGTATCTTATATATTCATACTTTGTAAATTTTTTTCTATAAAATGAAACAAATCGAAACAGAATAAACCTGGTGGTAATTAACACTCGACTTCCATTGTGGTCTTCAGGAAGTCCTACCTCGAGTCGAGTCCAATGATCACTTGACCATACATCATCCAGTACAATAAGATATTTTCTCTTGCTCAGTGACATGTGAAGTTCTGTAATGAAATATTCTTCGTCTCCAACTTCTCTAGCATTTATCTGCAACTTCTCCAGAATTTTCTTCACAACATTAATAATTTTGAACTCCTGAGATACAGTTACCCATATTTTGCAATCAAAGTGATGTCCCACACCAGCACTGAAATTTGTACAAAGATAATTTAAAAGCAAGAAAAAACTTAACAGCATTCGTGATACAATTATAAAGTGTAAAAATTTTTTATTAGAATTTTAGTATAAAATCACCAGTATGGCTGTATTGAAAAAGAGGTCAATGAACAGGATTTCATGTAGGTTTTATTAGTGTCAGGTAACACATTCAGAAAAAACCAGAATATTTGTATTTGTAATCCTGGTTCTGTTTAGACAATTATATATTGTGATTTATATTAGTTTTAACTTCTAACTGCCCCTTTCTATTTTGGTAGCCACGAAGCCAACACTACAGGAAACTGGTTCAAGTGCATCAAACTTCTCTGATGCTATCGAAGCCAATTGCATCCGTTTGTTGATGCTACAGAGCTGTGGCATCAGATTTTTTATGGTGCAACTGCCATGGATGCTACTGATTCAATAGCATCAGTATTTTAATAGCATGGGCATAAGTCTGATGCAATTGTAATTACTAGTAGCATCTGTATGTTTGATGCAAGTGTTTGTTGTTTTGCATCCGTAGAGTGCATGCAATTGGTTTCGTTAGCATCAATTAAGTGGATGACAATATCTCTTTTTTAACATCAAAAAAATTGATGCTACTATTTTTATTTGCATCAACTAAAGCGGATGCCAAGGTCCATACTTTGCATTCACTAAGCGGATGTAATTGATTATGTTAGCATCAACCAAGTAGATGACAATATATGTTCTTTGCATCAAGTAAATAGATGTCATTGTTTCAAACAAGCTGATGCCATTGTTTCTTTAGGCATCAACATAAATGGATGCTAAGGTCTATTATTTGAATCCGCTAAGCTGATGCTATTGTTTCAATTAGTATCTGAAATTGCTCACAAATTTGTTTTTATTTTCTTATTAGTTTCCATTTTAATATGATATTTATATTACTATTATTTAAATTAAAAAATAATCTAAATATTACATAAAAAACAACACAGATATGAATATCTCAAATTTAATTAATGATCAATTCAAATCATTACAACATCAATGAAAGATAAAATTACAAATTTCTACTCAATATAAAAACATACAAATTGTAACTTTTCCAACCTACAATCTAATTTGTATTCTTATATCAATAATAATCAAATTAACCTACAACATAACTAGACATATCTAATAAGTATGAAATAAAATGTCTCTCATTTGACCTCAAGCACTTCAATTTTCCCAACAAATTACTTCAGTTCAATATGCTATGTAGCGCCACTTTGTCAAACCTGTTCTTCAAAAAATATGTTGAAAATATATATTATCTCTTAATAATGCTCTATGGTAATTAACACCAATTTTGGATATAAATTCAGAAAGATATACGAGATTACCATCAGAGCTAAAACCACCACAAGCGACCACACCACCATGGCCAGAGAAGGAATTAACAAAGACTTCTTTATCAACATTTCAAATGTAAATACTAGAAGCTTCTAACCCAGCAATTATCATGTGTCATCTTGGATGCCATTTCACCCACTATTTAAAAAAAAAAAAGAAAACCAAACTAGATTATAACATCTGCAAACTACAAATTGAAAATCAAGATCAGCTCCATGAGATAAATATGAACAAAGCATTGACGTATCTAGTACTAGTACTAGTACTAGGAACCTTAATAGATTTCAGGCATTCTAATAAGCTTTTTTTCTCTTGCTTTGATAAATTAAATTGTGCTGCAGGCAGCCAAGTTTGGCTTTTTCCCTTATCTTGTGCCGCTAGTTCTTGCCGGATCCCCATTTCAACCATGTCCTTCCTCGCATTTACGCCATCTTTAGTTTTCCCTTGAATTTCCAACATGCAACCAATTTGTCATATTAGGTTTTCGGACCGGTCACCATCCTAGCCCGTTCTTTGGATACTCTGTCTCATTAGCGAGCGTACGTTAGATGCAATGTGCTATCTGAGAAAAATTCGGCAGCATTTCCCCTTATGTTCCCTGAATACGCCAACACACGATTGCTCGTGCGTACGTATCCGTGGGAACACAAGGGAAATGCCGCCGAATTTTTCTCAGACAACACATTGCATCTAACGTACAACTCGCTGTCCTAAATGAGACAGATCGTATCCAAAGAGCAGTACTCCCGACCGGGAGTACTATCCGAGATTAATCCCTAATGGATTAATCTCGGACGGGCAATGACCTAAATTCAGTTGAGTTCCGGTATTTGGTTCCTATATGACAATACAAAATCCATGCCTATATATATATGCAAATTATTAACCAAATGCAAATAATTTAAAAAAAGAGAAGTTCATGAAAATATATACTTTCAATCGTGTGACTTCCGATCCGTTGAATCGTGCGACTTATCCGGCCGATGTAAGATCTTCTCCTATTCAATGAGATCTGAAAATATATAAAAAAACAAAAATAACCATGAATTAATGAAAAAATCGAAATAAATAAGAAAAAAATGTAAAAATAAAAGATACGGTTCGAAATTAATTTTTTTTACCTTAAATCTGCTCTCCTTCGTATTCTCTTTCTAATTATTATTTTTTCAGAATTTTTAGAAAATTTTTGCTATTTTTTTGGAGTGAAGTAGGACACCACAAATCGCAATAAATGAGAAGATCAGAAAAGAGTTAAGTGCGGCGCTAGCTGTGAGTTTGTTGGGATGGGAAGAAGACCTAATTAAATACAGAACTTTTCTGTAACGGTTATTAAAAATAACCGTTACAGAATCAATAAAAAATAAAAAAAACGTTAACCTACTGTAACGGTTATTTACTAATAACCGTTACAAAAGATGGTTGATATTTATATATTTCTTTTTTCTTTTCTGTAACGGTTTCTGGATAATAACCGTTACAGAATATTAGAAATCTGTAACGGTTATTATCCAACAACCGTTACAGAAGCTTGATGCATTTTTTTTCCTGACCATGACGGAAATGTTATTACGGTTGTTTCATAATAACCGTTACAGATTTGTGGCGCCAATTTTCCCGCCTAATGCCTCACTATTCTGTAACGGTTATTTCAAAAACCGTTACAGAAGTGCCGTTACAGAAGGTCCTTTTTCCCGTAGTGACTAAATCAAATAACCAACCAAGCTTGATAATAACAGAGTAGCGACATGCTTTGTAAAAGCAACTCGTGTATAATTAGAATAATTTTGTTCATTAAAATCAATATTTCAATATACATTAATTAATAGCATTTTTTTTCTTACTAAGTGTGACACTTTATAATATATTAATTAGAATTGCATTAAATGCAATTCCTGAAGTGGTGGCGTGGCATCAAGCCTTTCAATAACAAGTTGGGTTCCATATTAAGAAATTTACCTCAAATCCTTCAACAGAACCCTTGAGAGTAAATTTTAAGGCACCCAAAGCAGCATCCCACACTTTTACAAAACCATCAAACATGCTGATTCGAGTAGTCGGCCATCATGGCTAGAGACTAAGCTAGTCATTTATGTAATGTTCCACTCCTACAAAAGTAGATAAAAATATGACAATCAATGAATAAGTAAAAGGTAATTAATATTCTAGCAACATACACTTAAGCATGGTTAATTGTAAAAAGAGTGAGTAGCCTAAATCTACAATTAGTTATGGATCCATACTTTTATATTGCATATTTTCCACGCGCACACATACACACACTCCCCGTCTCTCCCAAGTAAAGTAGCACATGCGCTGACACACAAAAATATAAACGGCAATACAGTAAAAAGCAGTTAAAAATATTAAAAAATAAAGATAAAATAAAAGAAAAAGACATAAGTATAACTTTCTTGTATGCTTAGTTTACTTGCCCCAATTAATGAGAGAGTCTAAGCCATCGATCTGGAATTTCATTTCAATTTATCACGCTTCTAGATGTGAGAGAGACTATGGTACCAGTGTTAAGAGTATTAATACTGACTTGAATTGGTGACATAAAGCAACTTATCTTAGTTCTTGAATCTACTTTATTCATTTTCTCCAACTACATTTTGATTCGTACTAGTTCATCATCTACAACCTTGTTCTAAGAATATGAAAAGAAGACCATTCAAAATGTTATCACTTGAAGGATTAAAGCTATAATTTCACAACTACAGCTTCATCTCTTTTGCATGCATTAACCAATTCACAACCATGTTGGCATGCCCAATAAAGCCAATTAAACTATAATTTCACAACTACACCTCAATTAGCAGTAATTTACCCATAAATTACTAATTTATCCTTTTTCTTAGACTATGAAGAATATGCTAAATTACTATGTCTGGACGTATGAGATTACTAATTTATCCTTACAAAGTTAAATGCAAATCAGGACAAGAAAACAAGGCAATCTAAAAATATGTAAATTCACATGTAGAAAAATCAGGAGATAAATGGAAATGATAAATTATGATTGTTGATCACGTTCAGCCCCTTTCAAACCTTTAATTTCTCTTCCAAACTCTTCAACCAATGATTCCTGACAAACCCTTCAACCAATGATATTCTTTGAAAATGGAACAAAATTCCTGCATGACTATGCAGTACAAGATATGTATGGTTGTCCATGTAAGACTAATATTTATCCCAAATCGTTGATTTAAATTTCAATATAACAACAATGTAAAAAAATTAAGAAGCTATCTCACCTGACAGGGATCAACGGAATCAAATGTACTAAACATACACCATCTCCTTGAGACCTGGAAGGCGGATCTGGCCGTTAAGGCCGAGGTCGCCGTAAAGCAAAGAGAGCGGCTCCACATCTGTCACAAAAAAAGTCATGAGGCGAGAAGGGCTAAGATGCATATGTAGGTATTAATGCGAACAAGTACCACCGTATACGTCCATTATACCAGCTAAAATTAAAATCATACGATTACAATTTATACCCAACTAATGATGGTTTCATTATTTTTTAATAAAAGTGGTGTTGGAACCGGTTTACAATAAAAATAAAAATTAGCATAAAACAATCGATGTTAGTAGACAACAATACCAGTACTTCACAACTGGAACCGACTTTAGGAAGTTCAATGCATAAACAATCTGTAGACCCTTAGAGCACCAAAACCAAACAAATTCCCACATGTTATCAGAACAAACTACCACAAACAACTCTTCATTCTTCCATCTGCTGTACTAGCATTTTGAAAAAAAGCTTGCATTTTAACCCTTGATTCCTATCCAAAAGTTAAATTAAGAGATGTCAAAACTCAATTTTTGCATTGTACCCTTGATTCCTATTTCTTGATTGCGTTGAATCAGACAGATTGAAACTGGTACAAACTTATATCATGCCCTAAGGTTTTATATATTCAATTCTGCAATATGACAGCCTTGAATGCTATTTATACAACTCAAAGCTCAAGTTTTAAAATATCTGCAAACCAACCCTTAATATTCAACCAGTAAGCATAGTACAAAAAAGGACAAGACCAAATGATAGTGCTCCAATATTCTATATTCTATTGATATATATTAATATATGGTATTCAACTGTTAACTAGATAGCACTAGACAGCATGGTTTCCAACCGATAACTACAGGGAAAATATCATGACACTTCAAAGAGAGAAACCGCATTACCTTTTCTACAGCTCCACCTTAGATGAAACCTGAAAGTGATGAAGTATGATTAGTTGTGAAATAACTAAATAAGTAACTCATGAAAGAAATAAACTTCATGTCAAAATAAACACTTTCCATGCTTCTTTCTAAATCCAGTAAAGATCAAAAGGAATAAACTTCATGTCAATAACTCATACATGATATCAACAAAGGAATTTAATTAGCAGAAGTGCAATTCAAAATTTTTGTGAGTAGGCATCTAATAGTACAGAACCTACAAACTATGACTTAATTAAGCAGTATTTGGTCTGATCAGAACAAGGTGTACAAGCTAAATGAACTGAATCTGAAACACTATCTTCTTCATTGATTTTCCCAAAATACCCCTCCCTATATATGCCGTTGTATCTACAGCACTTGGTGTCTATTTTTACTCACCAGTCCCTACTTCCTACAGGAAATAGCATGTAAGGTCACCTCCAAAACAATTATTAAAACCTATTACATCCCAATGCCTGTTTTCTAACTCTAAGAAAAGCAACAGAATTCGACTGGTACAAATAAGATGGAATCTGATTAAGGCACATGATAATATTGTTTCAACTGGTACAAACAAATTTCAATAGTGACAAGCAATTCAATTGGTAGAAACAAATTTCTACTATCAGAAACTTGTCTCTAAAATCATGCAATAAAAATTGATTTCTAATTGGATAAACTAACAATAATTCATTGTATTTATAAATTCAATATGTCCCACTCTAATGCCTCAAACAGCAGGCCACTTTGGTCGTAAATCATCAAAAGTAGAGCAACATAATTAGTGTTGAAAATAACATTTGGGACAAACAATTTGATGACTTCTTTTATTTGCCATTGAACTTGACAGCTGTACATAGAAAAAAAATTGTTACTTAACTGCCATTGAACTTCTCATGATATGATACAGGCTAATCTGGTATCACAACTAGACTTAATGCATGGCCATGTTCAATTAAGAAAATAAAAAGAAACCAACTTTCACTCAAACAGGAAATCCTTCAAGCTCTGACAAGACAAATTAACATCACTAAAAAAAACTTCCATTTGGTGAGTGCGTGTAACAAAGGCCAACTCTTTCTATTAACTAGAACCTCCTCTTTGAACAATTGTTTAGGAGAAATGTCATATGAGACTCAAACAAACAGCATGACCCATGTTTCCTAAAGCACCGTCTCCTATGCAAAGTAAATTCAAATATTTGACCCTATAAAATATGAAGAAATAAGGTTTCAATTGTATCGATCAAGAAAGATAATTACGTATACTTATGACCAGATAAGAACCTCCTATAATTGTTTGATAGCTTTCCAGAGAAACCTTTTAGGGTTTTGTCATTTTAAACCAAATACTTTTGATAAACCATCATATGACAATGCTAACATTTAAATAATGAACGTCTCTTTCTTAATTAAATAGTAACCAATTACAGCACCATATTGTGCTCAGACAGCAAAAGGACCAAGATTATGTCCAGATGATACTTGATAGTTACCACTACAAGTATTAAAAAGAAAAAAAAAGTATCTGGCTTATCAAAAAAAAAAGTATTAAAAAGAAAAAGAGATGCGACATAGTACTGTTTGACCCTAAATTTTCGCGATTGGAGAAATAAGCAAATTTACGAAGAACTTCAGAAATTTATCAAAAATACCAAACAACCTTGAAAATCCAATTTAAATAAATAAATGGAGACGCCCAGGTCACGAAGCAAATGGAGAGAAGGTACACGCTGGGTTTAAAATTCTTCTCAGCAGAGCATTATAGAAGGGCCCGTTCTTTATACACCGTGTAGAAGAGGAGGCCAAGAACTTAACTGGTCCACGGTAAACCAGGAGCAAGCACGAAAGATGAACCCTTCTCTCCCAACCAAATTCGGTTAGAGGAAGGGATTAAAGACCAGAAAAAAAAAAGGAAGAAAGGGGGGGGAGCGAATTGGAAAATTTCGGAGAGCAATTGGAAAAGAAATCGAGAGAAAATTGAGGCGAAATTGAAGAAGAAGACCGAAGCTTAGAGCAAGAAGAGAAGCGATCGAGCGATTCTCCATTGAAGGCTGAAGCTTTGAGAGGGAGAGTTAGGCTTAGCTAAATTTGTAAAGAGAGAGAGAGAGAATAGTGTGTCAGATTGGGGCTTGCAGTGAATTCAAGTAACTAGACAAGAAATTGTGATTCGATTCACCAAGGTAATTGTAAAGAAAGTCAAAGATTGCTGTATTGCTGTGTTAATTGCATAATTGTTGAGTGAATTCGATATGTTGATCTGATTCTCTTGGTTAGGATTGAATTTGATCATTCTTGTTTAAATTCTGTGTGCGAATCCCGATCTTGAATAATCTGGGTCAAGAATTTGATAGGATCTTAAATTGCTAGCAATTGAACAGTTAAGTAGAACAATCGACTCTTGGTTTATGCCAACTGTGGTTTAAAATCGGTTAAGTTCCTTTTCTCCTCTCTGTACAGGATCTGAATTTGGTTCCTATGCACAGACTTGAGATTCTAGATAGAGAATGAGTCTAATTAAGAGTCAGTTTCATGATTGAGCATAGAATCTGGGTGAATTGTGTTAATCGTGACATTTGAGCATAACCTTGATTTGATCTGTTCTTGTCAGAATCGTAAGCTGATTGTTTCTTGCTTGAATAGGTCTATATTTGATAAAGCGCAATATCTTGTCATTCATGTTAATTGCTGTTTGAATATGTGTGTGAATCAGCTAGATGAAGTTTCATTGAGGCCAATTACTTGCAAGTCTAAGTTAGTCAGAATTTAATTGAAAGTTTCTCAAAATTGACATGAGGTGCAGTTAAGTCAGTTATTATGGTATTATGTTCAAATTAAACATGATTAGGCTTTGAGGCATCAAATATGAAGTTGTGTTTGTCTTATAAATAGAGGAATTGGCAAAGTCAGGTCACATAGGTACATTAAAGTAGCACTGACTATTGAATGTCATTATATCTTTCATTTCTCGCATAATGTCACAAGACAGAATGCCATTCTGTCTTTCCCTGCTATCAACCATCAAAGTCTGATTGAGACGCCGTCTCATACAGTCAGATTTTGATGAGAAGTAAAAGAAAAATTAAGGCAAAAACAAGGGGAGGTGCTGTCCAATTCTCCCCAGAAATTGTGCATAAATAAATAATGAATAAATTAGATTTTTAGGGTTTACTATGAAAATACAAAACCTCATATTCTGGTACTACCTTCTTTCTTTAAGTAGTGTGCTTTAATTCATAGGAATCAGGGTCGTAAATTAAAAGTCTAAGTTCTGTATAAATTAAAGTCTAATGTTAAAAAGAATGTTAGGTCTTAAATGAGAGTTTAGTAATAGCTTTGTATAGTACCTTATGAAGACAAAAATTGTTGTGTTAAATACTTTACATTCTTTACCTAACTAAGCTTTAAAGGATACTTAACTAGTTTAGTTTGATCTGTTGAAAGATAGCATGGATCAGGTAAACTGAAACGAACTTAGGAACAGTGAAATTTATGCCTAAGTTCTATGTGAAAAATGATAAAATTCTGGACTGCAGTAAAAAGTGTTCTCGGAGTACTGTGGATAGCTTGTTGGCTGTACATATGATTTCATAAGACCCCTCCCTTTGTTTTAAAAACTTTGCCTTAACCTGAAACAACAAATAAATGACAATGATGGGGGCATTTCTGGAAACCCATGAGAGAATACTTGTTTTAGCCTATCTTTTGATGATATTAAAGATGTGATTAAATGATAATGCTGTGAAGATGTTATAGATACCCATCTAGGTGATTTCAGATAAATGCTAGAAGGGTTTTCAGTTTATATACCCTTACAGGTAATACATGAGTATTGTGTACAAAGTTAGAGACACATATAACCTCCACCGTACAGAAATAAAGTTCAGCAAAGCTTGACTCACTGTGGTGCCCTTGATGTCATTGAGTCAAGTTGGTAAAGCTATGATTCTAACCAGTAAAGTATTGACTTGTGGGACACAAATCTTCAGTTTTTTTTTATGAGATGAGAAATGAATGCTGAGTATAAAGTGTAGATGCAGCAATTTCAATGTTAAATATAAAACTGAACTAGAATTATAAACAAGACTCTTAGCTCCTTTATTAATTTACTAACTGATTTTCTTTCTGTTACAATAGGTACTCACAAGGCATTTGAAGATTTTGACTTATGTTGCATGTAATAATAAAATCTGAATAATAGGGATTTGACATGATATAAATTTGTAAAGACTCTAAGTCAGTTTAGAATTTAATTCTTCCTTTTTCCTAGGCTGCATGTGCAAATTTGTATATAAATGCTGCATCAAAGATGCTATAAATATATGTTGATGCTTGATACCTATGATCTGTTCTTATCTGTCGGTTTTATGCCAATGAGTGTTATATGTCAGACCCAAAGGGTATGTAACCTTAGGTGTATGCAATAATTAACCATGCTCAAATGTGATATGTTGAAATGTTGAGAACTCAAGTTAGCAACCGAATGTTGTATATACCCCTGTACCGGCCCTATGTCAAAGCCAACTCAAGCCTTATGCATTAACCCATTTCTGTATTGTCTCTCCTACTGGTACCCGATATTCACTTTTACTAAAGCTGAAACTCAAACATTAAAACTCTACCCAATGTTTAGTCCTAGGTTGATTTCTCCCCTAGTACCATCCTATCCTCTGTACAAGTCCTACATATACATGTTTGATGTAATAAACATAACTAAAAGATTTCAAAAGACTATTTCAACAAAAAAAGTAAATAAATAATGATAAAATAAAAGGGGATTTCAAAATATATATATATATATGATGATAATATAAATAAATAGATAAAACATAAATGAAGATAAAACTATACGAATTTCAAAAGACTATTTCCAAACAAGTATTTTCAAATAAATATTTTCAAAAGTAAGAATAAAAAAGGAAGAGAAACTATTTTCATACAAAAAAAGGAATATTAGAAACTTAATGGAATCGAAAACTTAAACCAAAAGCCAGAAGCCTTAAAAGCCAAAAGCCCTTAAATTCAAATCCAAAACTCAAAACTAGGAACTCCAAAACGTAAAGCCAAAATCCCTGAAATCCAAGTCCAAAAAGTCAGAAACCCTGAAGCCTCAACTAAAAAACCAAAAACCCTTGAAACCTAAATCCAAACGTTAGAGACCTTAAAACCAAAAGACCATAAAACCTAAAACACAAAGCCAAAAGTCAAAATGTCAGAAAACGTGAAACCAAAACAAAAGTCAAACCCTGAAACAGACCACCAAAACTCAAACTCAGAAACCAAAACAAAAAACCTCTTCGTTCTCACAAGTGGCCCAAAATAGCCCCGAGAATTGAAAAAAACCAATCTGTTTCCACAAGGCCCAAAATAGCCCGGAAACCAATCTTCACAAGTGACCCAAAATAGTCCCGAAGATTGCAAAAACCCCTTTGTTCTCACAAGTGGCCCAAAATAGCCCCGAGAATTGAAAAACCAACCTGTTTCCACAAGGCCCAAAATAGCCCGGAAACCAATCTTCACAAGTGACCCAAAATAGTCCCGAAGATTGCAAAAACCCCTTCGTTCTCACAAGTGGCCCAAAATAGCCCCGAGAATTGAAAAACCAACCTGTTTCCACAAGGCCCAAAATAGCCCGGAAACCAATCTTCACAAGTGACCCAAAATAGTCCCGAAGATTGCAAAAACCCCTTCGTTCTCACAAGTGGCCCAAAATAGCCCCGAAAATTGAAAAAACCAACCCGTTTCCACAAGGCCCAAAGTAGCCCGGAAACCAATCCTCACAAGTGACCCAAAATAGTCCCGAGGATTGCAAACAAAAAACCTCTTCGTTTTCTCACAAGTGGCCCAAAATAGCCCCGAGAATTAAAAACCCAACATGTTTCCACAAGGCCCAAAATAGCCCGGAAACCAATCTTCACAAGTGACCCAAAATAGTCCCGAGGATTGCAAACAAAAACCTCTTCGTTCTCACAAGTGGCCCAAAATAGCCCCGAGAATTAAAAACCCAACCTGTTTCCACAAGGCCCAAAATAGCCCCGAAACCAATCTTCACAAGTGACCCAAAATAGTCCCGAAAATTGCAAAAATCCCCTCATTCTCACAAGTGGCCCAAAATAGTCCCGAGAATTCAAAAACAAACTTGTTTCCACAAGGCCCAAAATAGTCCGGAAACTAATCCTTACAAGTGACCCAAAATAGTCCCAAGGATTGTAAAACCAAATAAAAATCCAAACCCCAGGTCTTTCCCCAAAACCAAAATAACCTCAAATTGCAAACTATATCCAACACAAAACCAACTTTAGTCAATTGTCAATTGGGTCCCGTCAATAAAATCTGGTACCATCAATTGAATAACCAAATAGTCCTCAATTGGATCCCGTCCATTAAGTCTGGTACCATCAATTGAGTCCACTCAAGCCAAAAGAAATAAGCCCTAGCATAAACACAAAATCATTTTAAAGACGATTTTCCTAGCCTATTGCATACAATTCTTTAGATCCCTTAATCAGAGGTTCTCGTGAGCGATTACGAGGTAATTAACAATAGGGGCTTGCGCCTATTGGAAAGAAAGGACCCGCAAAATTAATAAACTCTTTTAAGAAGCGACTCTTGTTTTGGTTCTCTTGTTGCTAAGAGAGTCCAGTACAGAGATCGAACCTTAAGGGGGGTGAATCTAAGGCATTTTCCTTTCCTCGAGGGAACCCATTCCATCCTTTGAGAGAAATGACGAAAAAGCCCACACAAGTACCAGTAAGTGGGGCACCATAAATCATTATTGGTGATCTCTAAAGAAGCTGACGATAAACCTAGTAAAGAAGGGAACAAAATGCCAGACAAGATTGCCATTAATTTGGATGAATTGATCTCAAATCACTGAATAAAAAAAAATACCTCCCAGTTCTGAATCAGAGTAAAGATGTCACCTCTTGATCTCATCCTTAGAGCTGAAATTAAACAGGAACTTCTTGATCTGTGGCTTCAGATCTTCCCAAATCCCCGCAAGAGCTGAAATGCACGTGAAAAAGGCAAAATTGATACATAATACATGCATGAAAACACTTATATTTCAGTCAACGTCACTCCTACTAAACTGTTCTCGCCAATGTATTGTTCAATTGAACTTCATAATCAGCCAACAATATCAATGAAATTAATAAATATTGTTATGAAGATAATCAATCCATACCTCACTTGGTTGCCTGGATCGATGCTTGCCATGGAGATCAAACCCTCGAGATAGATGAAATCGGATCGACCAAGCGAAGAGGGTGGTCGGGGCCAATCAATGCGTCGTTTCCTTCTCCAGTTTACTCCACTGCCGGCGAGTTCCCGTTCGGATCTCCCTCCATTCGATTGAGTTCTTCACAAGCGAAATTGTTCCCTTTCGACTCTCAAGGGTTAAAAAATGAGAAAAGAGGGTTGCTTCAGATGGCAAAAATTTTTTGGGGAAAGAGAAGGTCGGTATTGTTGAAATTTTTTGAGCGAAATCTTGGTGAAATTTTTGGAGCGAAAGTGAAATATTTGGGGGGAAATCAGAGACAAGTAAAATACTGAAAATATTTTGGAGGGCTGTTAACTGTGCAAATGACATGTGGATCGTAATAGAAAGGGCATGAGACAGAATAAAAAGAAATAAAGAGGAGCTTTATCGATCCAACTGAGAAGGTCACTTCGAAGAAATTAAAAGAAAAAAATAGTATTTGTAAGCATGTACAAAATCGATGCAACCGAAAATCAATTGCATGCACAAAATCGATGCAATCAAATAAAATACGATGGCATCAACTGTTTTTATGCCATTGTTCTTCTTAGCATCGAAATAATTGATGCTATCGAGGTCAGTTGCATCCGTTTGTTGATGCCATAGACCTGTGGCATCGGCTTTTTTCTGGTGCAACTGCCATGGATGCTACTGATTCAATAGCATTTGTACTTCGATAGCATGGGCATTAAGCTGATGCAACTGTAAGTATCAGTTGCATCAACTAAAATGGATGCTAAGGTCCTTTCATTACATCCACTGAGCGGATGTAATTGATTCTGTTAGCATCAACCAAGTGGATGGCAATATGTGTTTTTTGCATCAAGTAAACGGGTGCTACTATTTTTGTTAGCATCAACTAAATCGGATGCCAAGGTTCATTCTTTTCATCCACTAAGCGGATGTAATTGATTCTGTTAACATCAACCAAGTGGATGGTAATATATGTTCTTTGCATCAAGTAAATGGATGCTATTATTTTTGTAAGCATCAACTAAAGCTGATGCCAAGGTCCATTCTTTGCATCCACTAAACGGATGTAATTGATTATGTTAGCATCAACTAAGTGAATGACAATATATATTTTTTTCATCAAATAAATGAATGCTATTATTTTTGTTGGCATCAACTAAAACGGATGTCAAGATCAATTCTTTGCATCAACTAAGCAAATGTAATTGATTATTTTAGCATCACAAATTAAATAATATAAAATAATGTAATATAGCACAAAAAATAATATAAAATATCAAAATTTTAATTATGAAACATCCAGTATCTATAATACATCTAATTAACTAAACTACATTGATACCATACAAAACACTTCTAGATAATCCGAATACCAAAATAAAAATATAATAGTACTATCCATACTAAATCAATACTAAACAAAATCCCCAAATTCTATTATCTACCAAATTCAAATCTACCAATTTAGCTTCTTCGTCATCACGTCCATCACTCTGAAATTCTGACTCGTCATCATCACTTTCATCACTTTCTAATTTTGGCTTGTTGACTCATCATACTCATTTATTTTTTTTAAGTTTGTATGCCATCTTTCTTTCAAAACATGAAATATAATCGACATCTTTGTCCTCATAAATAATCTTGCATACCTTCACTCTTTCAAAAGGTGGAACATATATAATCAACATCATCATCATCGTAATGGATCAATCGATTACGATTCCTAATGATCAAAGACCTATGCTGCTCAGCACCCTGCAAATGAGAATGAAACATCAAATTATATACTTAATTTAGTACCCATATATTTAATTTGATTAAGAAGCTAATACTAACTTGTACTATCATGTATTTCGGACAAAACCAGCCGACTGTCTAATAGAATCATGTACGATAATAAAATTCCAAAATGACTCGTCTAATAACTGTCTAATGGCAACGAAACATCAAATCATGTATTTGATGGTCTAATAACTTGTTGACATAAACCAGATAACTGGCTAAAGGAAAAAAAATCTTAAAGATTCTCAATCATATGAAACAAACTCAAGACAAGACAATAGTAGTGATCCTCAATCATATCGGCTGCCCTCGGCTCTAATACGCAACCATCCAACTCTAATTACAGTAAAAATACTAAGTTCTAATAGCAACTTATACTAAAAAGATTTCATTCGAACAATCATATAATCAATAAGATAGTCCGGTGGTCTGTTTTAAAAAGGCTTACTATACTTAATTTCTAGTACTATTGAAATTTATTTAAATGTCTAGACACACAGACTGTTAGACAACTTAGGATTAAGCATTTGGTTCCCTGGATAACATGCAACCCCTTGGTACCAACAGGTACAAAGTAATACCGTACTTTTTTTAAGCTCAAACTTTTTATCTAAGTAACTAAATAGGGTATGATTTTGGTATTTATTTACCATAGTATTTAATTTGCAACTATTACCAATTCGATTTTGGGCATTATTTACCATAGTCCTAAACTTTTATAAATATATTTAATCAATAAAATCAAGAAAGGAAATCAAAATGCTAGCAATCAAACATTACACAAATGATACCTTTAAATTTGAACACTATTTATAGACAAGATTTCAGCTTTGTATTAAAATAAAAATAATAAGAACCTTTGCATCAACATCCAAATATGCATAATCAAATTTCAGTTTTTACTCTATTTAGAACATTATGTATATAAATCCAGAATTACATCCCTAAGTTCAGCTCTAAAATATTATGCACTCAAGCCCCTTTATTTGTGATTTTTACCAATACATAGATTGATGTTGATATCAAGTAATAAACCCCAAGTTGGACAGTTCCACTGGTTACAATTAAACACCCAGCAACTCCTAGTGACATCCATCTTGGCCTTATAACTTCTCTGTTAAACAACTTTTTCTTGGGATTCTTAGTTCAAGCCAGTGCAGTATTACTACTAAGTACTAACTACTAACCTGTATCGCTATTGCCCGTACAGCAAGGTCATGATCAACGAAGAACTTCCTAGACACCTCGTCGAAAGAGAAGCGACCGACTGCGGAGACATTAGACGATTTCTCCCTCCATTCTTCTTCTATTATTACTATTATTTCTTATTTCTCTATCAATTCTTATTCTATTCACATACCACTCTAAAGAGCGAGAAGATTGTGCGATCTATTGTCAACGGAGAGATTATAAGGTTTTTCATGGCTGGATTGGGGGAGGGGGCGACGAGAAAGCAATAATAGAGAAGGATGTTTTATATGGCGGCGGGGAAAAAAATAACCCTAGAGGGAGAACGAAAATGAAAATAAATGAGAAGAGAATGGATTTGGCGCACTAGATTAGAGCCAAAAATTGTACGAAGACAAATTCTACTGATTGCAATCGACTTGTCACACTTATATCTTACAATTTTACACAATTACAATCGTGAAGAAAGTATGTGTAGAATATTTAGTGGGAATTGCTGGCGCCTAAATGATTTGTACAATTACTTGATTGATGATTTTTCAAATAAAAATTTATTAATTAATAGCTTAGTACATTTTTTGTGAATGAATAATTTAATACATTGATATGCATAAACTAAGTATTAAAAATATAACACTAAGTATGAATTTTTTTCGCGGATTCAAAGTTGGCTTGGAATTCATTTAGAATAAAATGATGAAAATTGTGCAAGTACTTTCATATAGCATAAAAATGGATTTTTCACGTGATGTGATAAAACAAACATGCAATAATAAATACTTATTTGATAATTTTTAAATTATACAACATTAATAATAAAACTGATCAAGTACTTTATTATGGCACAAAAATATTAATCTGATGAGTTTGTCTTTGTTAACTTGTCACAAAAAATATTTTTGTCCAATGATATAGACAACCATCAGTTTTAGTTTGGGTTTGAATTTAATACTATTTATTTATTTATATTATTTTCAAATTTATTAAATTAAAATAGTTTAGATTATAAATTTAATGATTTCAAATTATCAATTCATAATATTTATTTTTTACTCATTAAGTTTTATTATAATATATCATGTTAATTTTAACAGTTTACTATATTTTTTCAATTTATCGAACTAACTAATAGTTTAATTTCAATTTATCAAACTAATTAATAGTTTAGTACATCTATAAATTTTATTTCCTCTTTTATGTAAGGAGGATTTTGACACTATCCGATCCATACATGTATTCTACAAAACTCATATATATATATAGAGATATGCTATGGTGCATCGCGATGTATTGAGGCTTTTGTACATTGCGATCATTATCCGTCAACCGTTTTATAAATCGACAAATCTAATTAAACTAATCCAATCTACATATTGAAATATCATTATAAACCAAATTTTATATTTTTTGAAATTTTTATACTATTTTTTTCGAATTTTCTAAAACTTTCCTTTTTTGGAAACCAATTAATAATAAAGAAATTCTAAAAATGACGGGTTTTAAAAAAAAATCGAAAAAAATAGTAAAAAAATTCCAAAAAATTTAAAATTTGGTTTGTAATGAGATTTCAATATATAGATTGAATTTGTTTAGTTAGATTTTCAATTTGTAAAACTATCGGCAAATATGGTCGTGATGTACAAAAGCCTTAATACATCGCGATGCACCATAGCATTTGGTGAGTTGCAACTCACCATGGCAAAACTTATATATAGAGAGATAGGCTATTGTCCTTTGGATAGGACTCAATCATTTTCCTATTCAGTTTTAGAATGTCGGATGGTGTCAAGATCCGTGCACAGAAATAGATATCTGGTGTGGATCTAAAAATTTTCCGTCTATTTCTCCTCCGTTCCGCAGAGAAATCGAATTTTTGGAGACAGAGACAGGAGTAACGGAGGTGCGGAGAGAGGTGACGGAAAATTTTAACTCACAATTAATCAATATTCAGCGCAACGATCCAAACCAGATATCAATTTCTGTGCATGAATCTTGACACCATCCGAAAGTCTAAAACTGAATAGGAAAATGATTGAGTCCTATCCAAAGGACAATAGCCTATCTCTCTCTCTCTATATATATATATATGGATATTTATCTATATCAGATAGATATTCAATCTGCTTATTTGTATCTTCACTAGTATAAGATGCTTAATATAATTACTCATCTAATATTGTAGAGAAGACTTATTGATCAAATAATACTTATCTTCTATTAGATAGATTGAATTATGATAACATTTTGATTGGACTAGCAATATGGAATTATTTTTATTTTCTATTATCAAGATGATTACGTATGATGACAATATTAAAATTAATTCATTCTCTTATTTGTTTTAATATCCAAAATATATATGTATTTGTATTTGTATCCGAAAATATCCAATCTGTATTCGTATCTATTTAATATTTGAACCACTTACATATTCAAACATTTACGTATTAGTATTTGTATTTGACAAAAAAAAGGATATTATGGTTAACATATACATTTTTTTCCTATTTTTAGTTTTATCTGGATTATTTTAGTATTTATATTTGACAAGATATGCAGCACGAATTAACACGATAGAAAATAATATTATTTATTTATTTATTATATTATTTCAAATTTATTAAATTAAAATGAGATAATTAGCTTAATTATCTTTAAAGTAGTAATTATGGTATTTATCATAATAAAAATTAATATTAATATTATAATTATAATATTTTTCATTATTGTTTTGGAAAATGTGAGAGAAGGAAATTACTGTTTATATTAAGACAAGTGCATTTTAATAAAAAATATTTATAAATTAAAGTGAGTTCATATTCATAAAAAAAAACTAATTAATTTGATGAATTTGTCTTTTTGAACTTCTCACATGGTACATACAAATTGAAATATAGTATTTACATTTGAATAAATCACGTATTACCTTAGTTTAATAGTTTTCTTTTATTTCAAATGATGACAATATTAAAATTAATTCATTCTCTTATTTGTTTTAATATCCAAAATATATATGTATTTGTATTTGTATTCGACAATATCCAATCTGTATTCCTATCTATTTAATATTTGAACCACTTTCGTATTCAAACATTTACGTACTAGTATCTGTATTTGACAAAAAAAAAATATCGATATTATACATTTTTTTCCTATTTTTAGTTTTATCTGAATTATTTTAGTATTTATATTTGACAAGATATGCAACACAAATTAACACGATAGAAAATAATATTATTTATTGATTACATTATTTCAAATTTATTAAATTAAAATGAGATAATTAGCTTAATTATCTTTAAAATAGTAATTATGGTATTTATCATAATAACAATTAATATTAATATTATAATTATAATATTTTTCATTATTTTTTCGAAAATGTGAGAGAAGGAAATTACTGTTTATATTAAGACAAGTGCATTTTAATAAAAAAAATATTTATAAATTAAAATGAGTTCATATTCATAAAATAAACTAATTAATTTGATGAATTTGTCTTTTTGAACTTCTCACATGGTACATACAAATTGAAATATAGTAATTACATTTGAATAAATCACGTTTCACCTTAGTTTAATAGTTTTCTTTTATTTCATATTTGGTCATGGGCAACCACCTGCTTTAGTAATTTTATTTATTTCATTATTTTTTTGGGAAAATGTGTAAGAGGAGGAAATTACAATTAATAAGGCAACCACCTCAATTTATTGCCGCCCGGATGCCAGTGCAATTCTCTTCGTTGTAACAAATTGTATTACTTTCATACCTTAAAGGATTGCCCATGTGGCCATGTACCACTACATAGTTACATTTCATGTTGTGGTATGAGCATAGTTATATTTTCATTTTTGCAATAATTGGCTTTTAAGATGTATGGGTGTTTCATCTAATAATTGCTCTTGGGTGGTACATGGATCCGAGACTTCAGATTGCCTACATAACACTACATATGAGGCGCATGTACCAATTTAGACATGTACCACTACATATCAAATTTTTTTAAAAGCTAAAATGTGCATGTACCAATTCTCCCAATATGTCGGATAGCATAGGAGGCACTGGTAGAAAAGGTACAGATATCAAATACCAGTGCCGAGATAATTTTGTAACTCTTACTGTGTTTGTTCATGCTTTTCATTCTTTGAACTAATCATGATACATTGCAGTGAGCACTCATTGGTACCAAACATAACCAGCTTGCACATGAGAAGGAAAGCTAAATTAAAATATCACTTCTTTGAACTATCAATTCTTTGATTTAGCCCAAATATCAGACAATAAAGGAAACATTCTCATCAATACTTTTCAACCATTCATTGGTTATCGACCCTCAATGGAGTCTCCAAGGTACCCAGCAAGTCATGAAGAACTAGAGAGGTACAGCCTGAAAGAAGACAGTTGTGAGATTCAAGTCTGAAAGGACTAGCATACTGAAATCTTTGGTACCAACTTTCAAAAACGAAAGAAATAGCATGTCAAGTATAGTCGATAACCAATTTTTTAATTGGCCTCTGCAATTGAGCTATATTGTACCACCATATAAATAAGTAAATAAATACTATATTATAGAAATAAGTAAATAAATACTATATTATACCGTACATAGCGTACCTGTACCTTTACCTGGGTGACAATTGTCAAGCATATTGAGTTCAACTTAATTTGCAAAAGTAAACACTGGTGCAGCCTGGAAATTAAATTACAATTAAACATGATAAACAAAATCTATTTGAATTAAAATCATAAAACAACTCCTGAATTTAGGACATATTTTATGTCAACTTATCTTTAGAGAACAACAGATGATCACGTCAGAATCGTACCAAAGGTGTTTCAACTCATAATCACTTCCCTGAGAGTCCATAGTACCAGCGAGATCATCCCCAGTATGAAACCCGAAAAAAATAAATCATAGATCAAAGCAACTGTAGCTACTATACAAATAGAATTAATATGTCAGCCGAAAGTTTGAAATTATATGTTATTTGCATGTCTATAGAAATATTGCCTCTAATTCAAGCACAAAAAAAAACACAGAATTAATATGTCAGCCGACAAAAATTTACAGGACAGCAACATTAGGTACACAAAGGATTTTGGATATGACAAACAGAAGTGTGCCATTGTACTTGTAACTCCTTTGAATCCATCGAGCCAGTATGTGAGACTCAGGAGAGGTGCCAGAAAATTGCAAAGGCTCAATCTATGCACCAATTCAGGAAGTTACCTTGAGATTGTTTTCTCAGCATCTTTTAATCAGCTTCTTCATTCAAGTCTCCCATAAATCTACTGGATGCGAAGTTCCTAAATAAAGTAAAAGGCTATTATTGCTATATCAATGCACGTGACAACAAACAAAGTCAACTTGGTATTTCTGAGAGTACAAAGAAAGAATTTGTAGAATCATGAGTCGGCCTTAAAAGTTACACTCTTTTAAATTGGTCAAGATATTGAAACACTAATAGGAATCCGAACAAAAATCTTCTCATTAGTTCTTTTATCCAGCTAAAAATCAAGATACTAAAGTAAATAGAACTTTTCTTTATAGTAAAAGTATTTGGAAGAGCTTGAAGATAAAAGAGATAAGGAAAACACATCCTGGAACCAGCACTGCAGTAAAAAACTCATACTACTGAGTACCAAAGGTTTTATTTAATTCGCCTTCTGACAAGCTTTTTTGATTGCTGTTTAATTTGTTCAATTAATTCTACCATCAAGTTTAAAGTTATTTACAAAGCAATCCTTAATATTTGATATGTACCAGTCAGTGGCGAAATCCTTAATTTTACCATTAAATCCTTTGTTTTACATGATTAAGTTAATGGATTTTCTTCAGGGGCCTCCTCTAAATTGAAACCTGAAATAATCTTGGCCCCCCATCATTTGCCAAGTCTGGCTTCGCCACTGGTGCTAGTAGAGTAAAAACAGGTATCAATTGGTATTGCTCTCCCATAGACCATAGTCCCATAATCCATCTTTTGATCTAAAATATTAAATAATAAATATATAATAATTCAAGTATCAAATGCACCCAATGTATTTAGCAAGCAAAGAATGTAAACTTTCACATAATGTCTGTAGATAAAGAGGTTAAGAGTAACGACAATTACAGAATTAATCATAACTATAGTTTAACCCTACTATGAAATAATGTCTGCAAACAATAAGATAAGATCTAATTTATGTGTCTTAGTACCTCAAAAATTGCATTAATGGAACTTCAATATAATACTATGGTTTTAAAGAGTAAAAACTATCTAATAGAAGTATAGAACAAAGGGGTACCTGATGAATTAATGCTTCTCAAGAGGATAATGAAGCAATGGGATGCAGAATTCAACATCTTCAAATCGTCTTTCTGATGGAACCAAGGACATTGAGTAATAAAAACAGAAATGGTCTCAGAACTTTATCCGAAATCCATTTCACTATCACAGAACTTTTGTGCGTATCAATTAGCTCCTCCAATTCCTGACGAAACTGTACTGAGACCCTTTTCAACTCAAAGTATCTCCTCCAAATACGCTAATTTTAAAAAAAAAAGTGAATAAAATCAGAATCAATCAATACAAAAATCGAAAGTGACAGAGAAAGGTACCTGGATGAAGAGCACGGCAGTGGCGGCTCCCCTGAGGTAGCTTTGAAGCTCGCGGTCGTGGGTAACCTTCTCGAGGAGAGCATCTCGTGCACGCTCGCGCCTCTGCGAGAGAATAGACAAAGCGTTGAGTAAGAGAGAGGGATTTCGTAGGGGTTCAGACTTGAGAGAAATTGAAGGAAGAAGAGATAAACCTGGCGCCGGTGCGGAGGTACGGAGGTTGTGACCTTACTTGAATAAGAGACAGAGAGAGGGGGCGGTTGTTTCAAGGGGAAGAGGTTGCTTCACATAGCATTTTTTTTGGGGAAAGAGAGGGTCAGTAGTGAAATTTTTGGAGCGAAATTTTGGGTGGAAAGAGAGACTGAAAATTTTGGAGGGAAGAAAAAAAAGAGAATTCAGTACTTAGTAGAACATTTGGGGAAAATTAGAGAGAAGTAAAATGCATTGGAATTAATTCCGTGGGTTATTATTTGTGCAAATGACATGTTTGTTGTGATAAGAGGCGCTTTATCAGTCCAACTGGAAAGGACTACATAAAAAATTATAAAAAAAAATAAAGTATTCAGTAGCATCAATCATTTAAATGCAATTGAAAATTAGTTGCATGCACAAAATCGATGCGGTTAAATAAAAATGATGACATCAATTATTTTGATGCCATTGCTCTTGTTAGCATCCACATAGTTAATGCGAGTGGCATAAAAATAATTTTTTTGTAGGCATCCAAATTTTACAGATGCAACTGATATAGAGTTGATGCTATTGTTAAAAAGTTGATGCTATTGCAGCAGTTTCCTATAGTGAGAGCGCCTAGATACACTCTGGTCAAGAAGTTGCTTGCATATATGATCGACATCGTCCTGAAATCCGACGACCTCCGTCTTATCGATCTCGGGTATTATAACCGGCCTTACAGGTTGCTGCTGCCAGGTAGAGCCTCCTCCACTATTACTATTCCCTGGTCTCTCTAGCTCAAACAAAGTTACATTTTTCTCAATCTCACTCATCCTTTGTTTGATCTTGTTTATTTCAGTTCCTACTTCATGCTTTATAATAAGCGATTTCGGCGCACGAGCAACCCTTCTGAGTACACCTTTGGACCTTCCTCCACCCATCCCTACAAAGAACTTGTCCAAAGCATCCTCAATCATATAGGCCACCTCCTTCACATCCTCCACCCACTGTTTCACTCTGGCATCTTTGTTTTGTTTTGCATCAGCATCTTTGAGGAAGGCGCTGACCCATTGGAGCTCTCGTTTTGCCCACTCAACCTTGTCTCCAACCCCATACAGCAAAAGTGCTTCCTCATATGCAGCTTCTGTGATCTTCCCAAGCACATATCTCACTACAGCCTCAGCCATCTCGGTCTCTCTCTCTTGGTCACTTGATGTGGTGCTACTGTGCAGCAGTCTGTGCTAGATCTGATCTGAACTTTTAAGGCTTCGATTAAAATTGGAGGAGTATTAACAATGGTGGGTTTGTCAGTGTGATGTGTGAATCTCTCCATGAAGTCAAAGTTGACAGCTTGTCTCGAAAACATAAATCAAATAAAAATATTTATTTACTATCTGTTTCAATAAACAATACATATTCTCAGTTGATTAGCAAGTTCTATCTAAGGCTCCGTTTGGATAGACGTGAGAAGAAGGGAAGAAGTATTGAGAAGTGTGTAACTTTGTGAAGAGTTTGGATTGTTTATAATTTTTTTTGGCCTTTTTCCTTCTTCCAACCCCATCCAAACAAGGCCTAAAGTTAGTTGGTATAAGGCATTTTTTTTTCACAAAACTTTAATTAAATTAAATTTGTTGAAAAATGCAAACAAATTAATTAGATAGTTTGTTCTAGTAAAACAAAATAAAAAGTCCTTCGGTTTACTTATTCGTCGTGTCATGGACTCTCTATGGCTGTGTTTGGATTGGAGTGGGAAGAAGAGAATAAGAGAAGAAAGGTCCAAATTTATTATTAAACAATCTAAACTTTTCACAAAGTTACACACTTCCCAATACTTCTTCCCACTTCTTTCCTTCTTTCCTTCTTCTCACACTTCATCCAAACGGAGCCTATGACAAGTCAAATAAAAAAAAACTTATTCTAGTAATATTTGTTTTAATTGTTGAGTTTAGTGAAAAATTAGTATAATCTGTTTACAGGAGGCAGTTAAAAAAAATACAAAAATAGATTAAATGAAATTCAATTGAAGCAGGCTAAAAAGCCACGGCCCAATATATAGGAGCATGGCCGAACCCGAGCTGACTATTCGCCTAATGTGACAATCCAGCATCGTTCATGCGTTCTATATATCAATTTGATTTTTTTAACTTTATTTGTAGTATTATAACTATTGCATATGCTTTGATCCATACAAAACATACTTAAGTACTTCAATTACCCGATTCTAGTATTTTCCTGCCACAAAATCTCTGCTCTATTACCCACAAATTGTTATTTATACCAATCAAATTTGCTACATTTTACCTCTGTTAAACATCAACTGCATACCTAAATTCCACGAAAAATCCACCTAAAATTAACAGAAACTCCAGTAAATAACGTCCAGAAGAAAGCAAATTTCCTAATTGGCTAATTGCAAGCTCAGTCATAAGTTCCGTTCACAAGCAGTTTGTTGGTTTCAGTAATTTTTATATTTTAATACGAAATATGGGTTTGAATATTGAATAAGTTTCAATTTTTTTTTTTACGTGAAATCAAACAACACATAAATAAAAAATTTAGACTTATCCGGATACTTATTTATATTCTAACAAAATCCTAAAATATGAATAAGAAATATAAATAAGCCCTTATTCACTCCAAACATCTGTGATATATTTAGTCAATATGCATAGCAACTGATAAGACCCATGCATAGCAAAATCTATTCAACACAAAATATTTAAACATATAGAAAGGTATATCAATAATTTTGATTGATACCTGATCATCTTTGACTATGCAGACTAGCTATGTCAAAAATTTGTAGTTAAGTTTTCTTTGTTTCATACGGAATTCCGGTGTTTCATTTTCCTTTTTGATCCCCAGAGGAACATTCGAGAGTTACGTATTCAATAAGTTGTGGCTGAAGAAGTGGTTATACATACCCAAGGGATGGTCTTTCTGGTATTGATATTGCCAGAAAGGTGCTTTTATCTATCTCTCTAAGTTACTTTTCGCCCACTCATGTGTATGATTTTGTATAATTGTTTATTTTTTTGGCTGTGTTTGGATGGGAGTGAGAATAAGAGACTAAGGGTTTGCTCGAGGCAAAGATTTTTGATGAAAAGGAACATAAAGTAAGGGGCGAAGTAATTTGTTACTTGCTCCAGTATTAAAAACTAGAGGGAACGGAAAGTAAGACAAAAGTTCATCCGTACTATTATAGTTCCAATTTGTTACTCTCAAATCGGAGGGTACAAAGAGTTAGATTGGTCAATTTACTTAAATATCCTCTAAAAGGTCATGCCAAAAATGATGACAAAGAATAAAATGGTAAAACTAATTTCATATTTAATTTATACGATGAACTTTACTCTTTCCGTCCTCTTTCCCACTGGAGCAAGTAACATCATAACTTTACTTTCTTTCCATTACTTACCATTTTTCTCTCCACCTTTCCATTCTGTTCCCTTCCTCTAATACAGAACTTCTGGAGCACAGCCTAAGGAAAGATGAGAATAAATTTTTTATTAAACAATCCAAACTCTTCATAAAGTTGCACACTTCCCAATACTTCTTCCCTACTTCTTCCCTTATTCCTCTTATTCCCACACCATCCAAACGGAACCTTTGCCAGTTAAATAAAAAAAACAATACGTATTAGTATGTATAATTATTTGTTCAAGTTGAGGTAAATTCCCAATCTAAAAAACATATCGCAGCGAAACAACGACTTTCATGTTTAGCAAAAAAAAACATAAGGAAAAAAATAACACCTAAAGGAGAATAACAACATAAATAAAATATAAATATCCATATCAATTGCCCACAAGAGAGAAGGCGAAGGGAGAGAAAAGAAAAAAAGCAAAGAGGAATTTGAGGAAAGGCAGGAAAGCAAAGGAGAGAGATTCAAGAGAGGAAAAACAAGAGGAGCATGTGGAGAGAAGGGAAAGGGAATGGATAAGCGAGGTTGAATGTACCTTAATTTATTCCCTGATCTACTCTGATGCTCCTCTTTTTCTCCCGCGACACTTACCTCTTTCTCCTCTTTGTCGCCTGGAATGATGATGCTGATCGCATCTCGAGCATACTCGATGTGCTCAAATTGAAAATTGATTATTACCATCTCTCTCAATGTCATTGCTTGTCATCGTGATTCAGCGCTCCTTCTTTGCAGTGGGCCCATTCACGCAACGTGCTCTCTCTCTATCCTTCTTTTGTCTATCTCCTGCACGAACCCCACCTAGTGCATTATTTTCCTTTATTCCCTCCCTCTGACATCGGTGAGCACCTTTCCTCTCTTCTGTGTTTTTCCCCTTTCTTTCTCGCTGGTTTTTTCTCCATCTTTCTCCTTCGTGCTCCTATTTTCTTTCCTCTCTGTTTATCTCTCCTCATTCACTTTATTCATTCATAAGTCAAGTTTGTTTATATATATGTGTTCACTTTATTTAATTATAAGTTGATTTTATTATTTTTTTCAATTTTATATATGTATGTTCGACTTATTTTTATTCAACTTATATGTTAATTTTATCATTATAAATGTTCACTTTGTTTGTTATGTGAGTTCACTCTAACATTATAAGTGTTCATTTTGTTTGTTCTATCAGTTCATTTTATGATGTTATATATATTCGCTTTGTTTATTGTATGTTTTCAATTTTGTTGCTATAAGTTTTCATTTTATTTTGTTATATCAATTTATGATGTTATATATGTTCACTTTGTTCAATGTATATGTTCAATTTTGTTATAATAAGTATTTATTTTATTTTGTTTAAATTGTTTATTTTTTATTTATTATTCAGCTTTATCTTTTATAAGTGTTCATTTTGTACGTTCAGTTTGTTTTATTTATTTCTTTTTTTTTGTTCCATAAAGAATAGACAAGAGAGATGAGAGAAAAAAAAGAAAAAAAGAATAGAGCACTCCACGGTTTGGAGAGGAAATAGAAAGGGAGGAGATGGCGTCAGAGGAGAGCGGAGACGGATATAAGCGAGCGCGTAGGGAAGGAAAAGAAATTTGAAATTAACGATGACACGTGATGGTAAATCACACGATGACACTTATAAATTCTGATTTTGAACCTCTTAACTCTCGAATCCGCCATCTGTACTGGCGTGCTTTCGTCAAAGTGGCGCAGGCTCTGGGCCCACCGCTAGCCCAATCCCTTCTTTTATTTCTTCTTTTTTTGTCTCTCCTCTTATTCCTCCCCTTCACCTATGCTGCCACCGGGACTGGTGAAGAGGATGTTTTCGTCTCTACAACCAATCCGTGCCTTGCGAAGCGGGGCGGCGTCGGATCTACTCGTTGGTGCTCTCATTTCACCAGGGACAGGTGCTCCAATCTGATCTGAAACAGTGGCTCGATTATGTGGCTGCATGCTCTGTCGAGGACTTCCATTTACATGTCTTCCTGGCTGAACCTGCTCTGCAATAACAATAGTATTAATCGGCGAAGGAGTGCCATTTCCCTTATTTTCCACTTCCCTATGGACAGCCCCCCGCTAATTCGTCTCTCCCTTCGAGGTGTCCACGGAATGATGAACATACCAAAATTTGAACACGGGTTATGGTCTTATGGACTACGATATGGGCCGCAACCTGCTGGCTAATCTGGAAATACCGCTGTTAGTTCATCTTCCGTAACCAGCAGTACTCTTCCTTACAGTGTTCAGTCTATGGCATAGTGTCAAAGACAAAACACTGACAAACTCCTCTGTTTAGTGATTTTATACATTTGTAGTGTTTTACTTTCTTTTTTTATTATTATTTTAGGAGAATTAGTTCTCCTGCGTTGTAAATCTGTTACTTTTTCTTATAACCAAAATTTTGACACCGGCCCTTCAACAGCTAGCCTTCAAAAAAATAATAGTAATAATAACAAAAATAAAGCGTATAATTTCTCTCATTTTTATATGTTGAAACTTAGAAACACCATGGTTTGACCTAACATATATGACCTCCAACATAAACTTCACAACTGGCAACTCCATGTTTATTGAAGAAGCAAATTAATCACAAGCCCACCCATAGGCCATAGCAAAAGAAAAATATCAACAACTGATTCTGCAATAAGGATTGAATTCTGTTCTAATTATAAAGCATTCACTTCTGAATATAATACTAATGTCTTTTTAATGAAACAGATGGGATATGCTTGACTTTTTGTTGATCTACTCCTTTTAGCTTCGACATGAACTCATCTGACATTTCTCGTAATTTTAACTCCCGGAGATTAGTTAGATATTGCAAGTCAGGAACCATCTCCAGCTGGATACAGTACCGTATCTTAAGGAGATTAAGCATCGGCATCGCACCCTCCTCTACTTTCAATTCCTGTAGATTTAGTAGACAAGAAAGTTTTAGTAGCTGCAGGCTTTTGAATCCTTTTGCATAAAAGACTAGCCGTTTTCCACTGTACGAAAAATCCAACATGCGAAGCACCTTGAGGCTGGGCAACTTTTTTAATTCTGACAATACATCTTGCTCAAGGTAAGAATTTTTAAGCGTGAGCTTAACAAGATGGGGTGGGAAAAAGCTAGAATCACATACTATATTCCTAGGCCAACTATAGTTCAAGCGCAGGGAACGTAGTTGCTTGTAACTTCTGAAAGCTGGGGTGTACCTGTACCATTGAGGATCAGTTACAGTCTCCAAGCCTGGGGTGAATACCGCATATCGATCACCAGTTACTGAGAGGTAGTCTAGGTGCTCTAGCTTGGCCATTGAATTTGTCAATGCTTCCCAATCAATATCCGAATCTATGAAAACACCCAACTTACGAATATGAGGAAAGTGGGGCAGCTTTACTTTCCATTCATCCCTTGCAACCACACCCTTTAAGATCACCAGATTTTCCAAATTTGCTGATGATGATGGTCCCATCATAAAAGATCCCTTCGCCATTTTGACATACCTCAACATCTTGTTATTCCAAAAGGGAGCAGGCATTTTACATGGGTAGAACTCTATGTTAGACCGGAAGTACCTCAAAATGGTCAAGTGCTTCAACCATTTGGGATCATCATTAGGATCTCGTATATATATATCTACTATATTCTAAGTGTAAAACTCTAACCATCCTAAGTTTATTATAGTTTACTAAATGTTCTCCAAAATAAATGAGAGAACGAAGATTTGGGCCAATTGGTCTTATTGGTAATTCTACATTAACATAATCATGAAATGCAATGCGACGTGTCGAGGCACTGATTCTATAAGTTGAATCTATATTGGACTTTCGGCATACTTGGAGAAAATTACTCTCTTTAGCCTTGCTAATGGCTAGTTCACGTAGAATATCATGTATGTAGCAAAATGTGATTCTACCTGACCATGATCTCTTTGAGACCCGAACCATGCACCTGCATCAACCAGAAAAAAAAATACTATGAAATTATGAATTATTTCTATAAGAAAATAAAATTAATGTACAGATGGCAGATCCCAAAATTTGTACAAGTACAATACATTAAGAGAAAATATAGATGTTGATGAATGATGATACATCCCCCTTACGGATCTAGGCTTTAGAGGCAAAATTTTCTGGTCTAACTTTGAGACAAAATATTGTTCTCAAGTTCCCAGCTTAATTTAGTATAAGATACGTTCAATTGAAAGATCAGTATTGAACAGGCTTGCATACTGAACAATGTTGATGAAGTACTAATACAACTAAGTCTAGGAAGTAGTGGTTGTCCAATATAGGCCAGGCTTCTTTTTGAGCGCCCAAATTCATTGCTCATAGCTAAAACATATTCTTTATTCTTTGATTTGAATTTGTACTTAATAAGTACCCTTTCATATTATTTTAAGGTAAATTATGCTATTAAGTATTAACAAATGCCCTTTTTTCTTCTTTCCTCCATGTATTGACATAAGTTGAATAAAAGATATATAATAATTTATATGATCATGAATAATATATGTAGTTCTCATTTTTACCATCCATTCTTTCCTTTTTTTTTTCATTGATGCAAAGTTCAGCGACCGACAACAATTTCAATGAGGCCTGACAGCAGGGGAACAGGGAACAAAGGGACCAACGAGGCCAAGTCTTGAGAAAGATGGGTTGCCGGTTGCTAGAGTATTTTCTATAATGTTCGTGTGTGAACTGATTTTGAAGTCATGCAAATCCTTTAACTAGTGAAAACTGATTTTGATTTAATTGACTCGGAAATACATTGACGATTGGAATATCACATAGCCATGAAGAAATATCATGTTCATTTAACTGCATGAGAATAATTTGGACATAGATTGAGGAAATTCACATGCCATTTCGACTTTGTGATACTGTACAAGTCCAGTTTTGGAATTATATTGGCACAATTTAACCGATTCTTATTTTTTTTGTTTATTTCACCTTTTCTTTGTGATAGTTTATGGAATTTAGTTAAATTGAAAATGCGTGATTCTTTCAATACTGATGGTGCAGTTGTTTGAGGTTTTCTCTTTTATTTTTATTTTTTTTGGGCTGAGCAATGGTGATTGTTGGTAATTGGTTTTGAAGGTAATTTTTCTATATATATGTAATTTTTTCAACGTACATGGATAAGTTTGTCATAAAACTTTTTTGAAATGCATGGACTAAATTAAGAAGTGTTAGAATCACTTCCCTGTTATATGTAATTTCTTTCAAACTTGACTGTGTTTCCATGGTAAAACTATTGATGATTCTTTGCACTGTAAATTAAAATGGCGGTTGTTGTGCCGTATTAATTTACTAGAAACGTACTGTGCATATGATGAGACCTGATACCAGTAAAAACTGTAATGAATGGTGCAGTGAAATGAATGTTATTCAGTAAAAACTGTGCATATGATGAGACCTGATACCAGTAAATAAAGGATACGGGGAATACACAATCATATCTAATCCTTCTTACATCACCCTTATTAATTATTCTTGCTTGCATCATCCTGTTAATCTTGATTAGCTTAGAAACATAAACAAACTATGAACCTAAACACATTCCTAAGTAAACTAGCCGTTGGTAGTTGTATTAGTAATATCAGTAGGATTAATATCCTGATCAAATTTTCAATTAAGCATCACAGCCTTCATATATTTTCTGGGTTATTGCAAACATTAATAGAGAGATCTACAGTTAAAGTCTCATACCCAGGCCCCAGAAAAATGCAATATTTGCATTTCTATATTCGACAAAAGCACATTTAATTATAAATGAGGGTAAAACAGCCAAATTTCAAGAGATTAAAGTATTTCTTTCTTATAGTCATATGATTTTTAATCAACAATTTTCAATTCCCTTTGATTCTTTTTTTCGATAAACTAGACAGAGGCTATATAGTAACTCTTCAATTCTTCTTGGCTAGATTTTCAATCATCAAATTTCAATTGAAAATCATCTCCAAATAAAATCTATTCCAATTTTCCAATAAAATCTAATCCCATTAATTAAGCAATCCCATTAGGGTGTAAACGAAAAGTAATGTTTGTGTTATATTATACTGTGGTAGCTATTATCTGAACTGATTTGGAAAGCCAACAGAAAGTAATAAACAAGATATACCTTTGGACTAGTTCCTCCAGATAATCAATCCTCTGCTGTTTTCTCCATTCTTTTTGTTGACTGATGTTGGACAATTCCTTCTGCAATCCACAATTGAATAAGAGTTGAGGCTCTCACCTTATAATCTTCAGGGAACGAAGCAATATAAATGAAGCATTGCTTAAGATGAATAGGTAAATCATCATAACTGGTGGATATAATATCCAAGCACTTGCTGCCTTCAATTTGCCAATCTAATTTCAATATTATCTCATTCCAAATATTGTAATCAAGATCTTTGGTTGATAAGATACCACCCAACACCACCAATGCCAGAGGCCAACCACCACATTTTTGGGCAAATTGGTTTATCAGAGGAAGTAAATGATCAGGGCATTTGTTCACTGGCTGGTTGGGAAAAATTTTCTTCAGTAATAATTGTTGACTCTCATCTTTACTCAAAATTCGTAATTCATAAGGCTTGTTGGCAGCATCTGATTCCTTTGCAATGTTCATGAACCTGTACGTAGTATTTCATAGAAGAACAAGTAACTCAGTAATCACATAAATATATGTTTGAACTATAGATGTCTTGTCAGATAACGTACTAATTTATCAGATGGTACCCTCTTATATTTATATATGGACTAAATGGAGCTTTCTTCAAATACCCTTCTGCAATTGAACGAAATTGAATTTGATATCAAGTGTCTTATTATATTCGAGATACTATCTGATATTAATCTAGGATTATTTCTTGCTTTGATTACTTTATTAACAAAATTTTTGCCCCATAAAGTAGCTCAAGTTGATGAATCAGATGATCATTTTGTATCTTATAGATTGATGCTTTAAAAAAAAAATTTGCTGAAAATTGAAACAAAACAGAATAAACCTGGTGGTAATTAATACTCGACTCCCATTGTTGTCTTCAGGAAATGCTACCTCAAGTTGAGACCAATGATCACTTGACCACACATCATCCAGTACAATAAGATATCTTTTCTTGCTCAATGACATGTGAAGTAGTGTAATGAAATACTCTTATTCAAATGTTAAGAAAATGCTAGAGAAGTCGCCGACTTCTCTAGCATTTATCTGCAACTTCTCCAGCATTTTCTTAACAATGTTAATAATTTTGAACTCTTGTGATATAGTTATCCATATTCTGCAATCAAAGTGATGTCCCACGCCAGTACTGGAATTTGTACAAAGATAATTTAAAATAAGAAGAAAACTTAACAGCATTAGCTGATACAACATAATAAGGGGTAATTTTTATTGGAATTTAAGTATAAAGTATGGCTGTACTATTGTGATGGTGGTAAGCATTGAAAAAGATGTCAAGCGATTTTCATATAATGCAAAACTAATAAATTAACAGGCTTTCATGTGGGTTTTATTAGCGTCAGGTAATACATTCAGCAAAAAAAAAAAAAACAGAACATTTGTAGTTGTAATCCTGGTGCTGTTTAGATAATTTTATATAGTGATTATATTAGTTTTAACTTCTAACTGCCCCTTTCTTTTTTGTTATACCCAAGAAGCCAATGCTAGGAGAACAATCGAAAAAGGCAGGCAGATATGAGGTGGATTAATCTTTCGACTTTATTAGAAGGGTGTTTGGGTGGTGATCTGCTGTGTCAAGATAATGGAGACCCAGTGATGGGCCTCGTTCCGAATTGGCTCAAGGGTTATATAATTCACCGTGTTAAAAAGCTAGGATCTAAAATTACAATAATGAGACCTTAGCTTAATGGAAGCTGGCTACTTGGGTTTTAATAGTTTCAAAAGTAAGTTGCAAATAAACCAAAAGCAAAACATAAGAAGGTGAAGTAATTCTGCTTGAAAATATGTATTAAATAGATAGGTACCAACAAATAATTATATACCTTTTGTATATTTTTGTGGAGAGAGTTGTTTTTCCCCGTCCACCGGCTCCCACGATTGATATCACAGAGCGCCTAGAAATACTCTGATCAAGGAGTTGCTTGCATATATGACCGATATCATCCTGAAATCCAACGACCTCCGTTTTATCGATCTCGGGAACTACAATCGGCCTTACAGGTTGCTGCCTGGTAGAGCTTCCTCCACTGCTACTACTATTCCCTCGTTGTTCTAGCTCGAACAAAGTTACATTTTTCTCAATCTCGCTCATCCTTTGTTTGATCTTATTTATTTCAGTTCCTACTTCATGCTTTACAATAAGCATTTTCGGCATACCAGCAACCCATCTGAGTGCATCTTTGGACCTTCCTCCACCCATCCTTACAAAGAACTTGTCTAAAGCATCCTCAATCATATAGGCCACCTCCTTCACATCCTCCACCCACTGTTTCACTCTGGCATCTTTGTTTTGCTTTGCATCAGCATCTTTGAGGAAGGCACTGACCCACTGGAGCTCTCGTTTTGCCCACTCAACCTTGTCTCCCACCCCATACAGCAAAAGTGCTTCCTCATAAGCAGCTTTTGTGATCTTCCCAAGCACATATCTCACTATAGCCTCAGCCATCTCTCTCCTCTCTTGGTCACTATCTGGTGCTACTGGGCTAGATCTGAACTTTTAAGTCTTTGATTAAGATGAAAGGAGTATTAATCAACGATGGCGGGTAATTTGTCAATGTAAAGTTGTTCAAGAAAGTCAAATTTGACAGCTGGTCCCACAAACCAAACAAAAATTCTTTTTTTTTTCGAAAATAACCAAATTAAAAATGTTGTATATTGGCTGTATCAATAAGCAATATATATTCTCAAATTATTTTTTCGATAGCTTGTAGAAGTTTTATCGGTTGATTAGCAAGTTCTATCTAAAGTTAACTTATTAAAGTTAGTTTTCTATAAGACATTATTTTCAAAAACTTTAATTAAACTAAATTTGTCAAAAAATGCAAACAAATTAGTTAAATAGTTTGTTCTAGTAATATAAAAGTCTTTTGGTTTACTTTTAGTCGTTGTGTCATGGACTCTATGACAAGTTGAATAAAAAAATCTTGGTGTTGTTGCGTTTGGTGAAAAATAAGTACAATCTGTTTACAGGAGGCAATTAAAAAAAATGGAAAAATAGGTTAAATAGTTGAAGCAGGCTAAAAGGCCAAAGCCCAATATATAGTAGCATGGGCCAACCCTAGCTGACTATCCGCCTAAAATGCGTCCAGCGTCCTCAGACTCCTTGGCAAGCAAGCCGTCTTGTTTGAAAATAATGCTTTATTGTTTGTTGTTTATGTGCAATTATTATATTTAATTATTTATTTAATGGCATGTAATGTAATGTGACAATCCAGCAACGTTTTATATTTTGATTTGATTTTTAACTTTATCTATTTATTTGTATTATGTAACAATTGCATATGCTTTGATCTATACAAAGCATAGTTATAAAGTACTTCAATTAACTAATTTCAGTCTTTTCCAGCCACAAACTCTCTGCTGTATTACCCACAAAAATGATTATTATACCAATCAATTTTGCTACATTTTACCTTCTGTTAAACGGCAACTACGAAAAACCCATATAAAATTAACAGAAACTCCAGAAATTAACTTCCAGCAAAAAAGCAAATTTCTTAATTGGCTAATTAGAAACCCAGTCATTAGTTTCGTTCACAAGCAGTTTTTTGGTTTCAGTAGCTTTTTATTATAATAAGAAATGAGAAATGCTAGATTTCGTTATATGAGACGGATGGAGTCAGTCCAATATTACTATCGTTCTCATGATTTAAACTTCAAACAATCGATCAAGCCATTTAATATTTTTTATATTAAAATCTATATAAGAAACTAATTTTTATTTTTTTTTTAATTTTTTACTATGTTTTGGTCTTTTAGAAAATCATTGTTATTGGACGAATCCGTAATTTTTACATCATAAATTTTCAAAAATGCCAAAAAATAGTAAAAAGTTTCAAAAATAGATAAAAAAAAATTGGTTTCTTATAAGTTTTCAATTGAAGAAAATATTGAATGGCTTGGATCGGTTGTTTGAAATTTCAAACGTGAGAACGATCGTGTTTGATGGATGGGACAGACTCATTTGTCCAATATATTAGACGCCATCATTTCTCATACAAAGTATGGGTTTGAATTTGACACATTTTTTCAAGAACAAATGAATAATCCATATAGATTTTTTATTACCGGTTTTCATGCACACATTTCAAACTTAATTAGGCCTTAAATTTGGTTAATTATTCTTTTTTTAAATATAGGAATTTGATGTCTTTAGGTAGAAACTTGGTACTGTTGTCGCTTCTATGTATTTTGCACATTTCAGTTGATTTTTTGTGCTTTTGGACGATATTTTGGAGGTGGATCGAGCAGATTTTAGGCCCAGCCCTAAATGTTATAATTTCTCTTTGATTTCTTATGATTGCTGAGAAACTTTGTTAGAGTAATTTGTAGTTTCTAGGGGGCACGGTTGTGAACCAATTTTATGTAGTTGTTATTGATTTGCTTAGTTGGAGTTTATACTATTTTCTCGTGATTTCTATCTTTTGATTTTGATTGCTATGTGAATTCATGAATTGCTTAGATAGAATTGATTAGATCGATTAGATTAAGATCTTAGGTAGTTTGGTACCGATAATTTATGTCTTGGCATTATTTGTGATTGATCTAATCGAGGATGGTAGTAATTGATAAATGAAACTAGGATTTAAGTAACCGATAGGTGAACCCTTCTTGTAACAATGGTTGCGAGATATCATTTGTATGAAAGATAGAATTTAAGAAACTTAATTAAGCCAATGGTGATGATCAAACTTAGGATTTCTAATTGATGAATTGACTTATCTTTAAGAATCAAAACTATAACGATGGTTAGTATTTGATAATTAGAGTTAAGTCGTGATTTTGCACCTAAAACAACATAAATTCTGCTAAATATCTCAATCACACGTGGTTCAAACGGACCGTTTGGAATCTGCTACATAAAAGAAGTTTGCTGATCTGAATCCCTAATTTACATTGAATTGCGTGATTAATCTTTAGAGTAGTGATAATTTAGATTAAGATTTATTTCAGCACTTTAGATTACTTATCCTTTATTTTAAATCTCAAACCAATATTTATTTTAACTCGAATTCCATAAAAAGTCTATAATAATTTAGAAATTAGGATTTAGCTATTTTATCTGTCTCCGTGTTCGATCCTACAATAAGATTCAAATTAGATAGACCAAGTTATTTTGACCAGGTATTACACCCGATCAATTTTGATAAGGATTGCGAGATAGATTTTCTACGCTTAAATGTAGTATAAATAATAAAACTCAGCACATTAATTCACATTTAAGAAAAAAAGTATATCTTTTAACGCTCTACCATTTTTTTCACATTAAATTGGAATGCAATAAAATTAACTTGTGGCAAATATATAACTGATCAAATCATTTCAAGTAGAGCTAGTCATAGAAAGTAGCATTTTACATAAAAAAAATATTTCGAAGTAATAATTTTCCGTGTTAGTTGCATGGTTGTAAAATCAGCCACGACTGACGGATGCAACCGTCAGCTACGATCAAATCTCAATTTTCGAGATTCTAACAGTCGATCCGAACCGTTCAATGTGTTCTCCATATTGAATCTCGTTGGAGATAAAATTTTATATTTTTCTGAAATTTTTTAGTATTTGTTTGATATTTTACAAAATTCTTAATCTAAACCATTCTTGACCCTTCAATAACTATGATTTTTAAAAATCTCAAAAAATAGTAAATAAATCAGAAAATTTTAAAATTTGGTCTCCAATGAGATTTCAATATGGAGAACGCATTGAACGGTTCGGATCGATTGTTAGAATCTCGAAAATTGAAATTTGATCGTAACTGATGGTTGCATTCATCAGTCATGGCTGATTTTAGCCCATCTCATATTCTATTGCATCCTTACTTTTTATTTTCATATTAGACGATTTAAATGAAATTTAATGTTTATCGTTAATTTTTTTAAAGCGATAACAGCTTTTGAGGTCGCTCCTTAGTAATACGACTAGAAGTCATTTATAAATATTAAATTAATTGAATATAAATATATTAAATTAAATTTAAATTTTAAATTTCTTGGGAGGTTTAGACAATTAGACCCCATGGGCGGCCAATTTATCATTCTTTCTTTTCTTTTTTTTTTATTTTGCATAACTAGGCCTTATTTTAAAAGACGTAGCATGGTACACATTTAGTCCCTGATCAAAATTTCATATCTTTTTACATGGGATTTCATTTCATTTCGTTTCGTTAGAAAATTCTTGATGAAAATGACTGGATTTGGTGTTATTTGGTTGGAATTCTCATATAATTAGATCCAACGAAATCTAGTGAAATCAATTGAATTGAATTGAAATAAAATGAAATCCCGTGTAAAAAACATTTTTTGATCAGAGCCTTTATTAACTTTACTTTTTCCGTTCTGAAGATTTGAATCAATTCCTTACGACAAAAATGTTAGAGCCATTAATTGATGATTTTTTTTAAGATAAATTGGAGGTCTAAGCCACCCAACTTATTTTTAAATTAAATGTCTATGAAAGACCCCCTAGCCGGGTTTCGAACCTGCGACCTTTCACTCACCATTGATGATTTGTACTGTGTAAAATCCAAATAAAAATAAAAATAATACTTCAAATTTAAATTTCAATATTTTAATGTAAAATAGACAGCTAGATTTTGCAGTACAATTGGATGAGAGCGAGCCAACTCCATCATGATTCATGAGTCTGGACCGCGGGTTCATGTCAATTTTCTTTTTACCTTTGGTTCTAGAAGCAGTACGTACTATATTTGAATTTCATCAGCTAATCTGAACATACGGATCCGACCAACATCACTAATGCCATGAAGCTCTGATTTAAATCATCTTTAAATTCTACAATTCAAGATTAATACTCCTCTATATTTGCCACCAAAAAGTGCCTACATCTTGGTAGTTGTAAAAGATACTTTTTTCCTCTCACATTAATAATTCAGCATTCAATATTTTTTCCATTTATATTATTATAATATATTGTAGATAAATTACCAATGCTCATATAATAATTCAACTATATTATTAAATAAACAATTTTTCTAAATTACAATTATTGCATATCTTGTGAAATTTAATGTTGTAATGATGAGGACAAATTCTGCAATTAGATTGAACATATCTAAGGCATGAAAAGAGACAAAAAAAGATCCCCTGGGTTGCCATATCATTGCTTTCTCATGACACCAACCATATCTTCCTGAGAAAGAAAAGTCAAACCTGACATGTGCGTGGCTTTTTTCAGGAGCAAATTTATATTTTTATTCCTCTCTTTAGAAATGTGGAATGAATTCAGAAATATGGTCCTTGTAAGTTGTAACAATGGTCCTATTTCTGCTATAAAAAACAAGACGCAATAAAGGCAGCATAACCACCTTTTGCCACGCTGCAAAAAAGGATCAACAGTTCAACACCGTCCTTCTGACACCGTTAGATCGGTGGTGGAGGGACCGAGGGAGGATTTAATTTCACGGCGTTATCTCTTTGAAGGATCAGCTCGTATTATTTGAAAGAATATAAACAACATTTAAATGAATATGTATATAACTATATATCCTACAAAAAAGCGAGTGAGATTAATTGAATCTGTTAATGATAGTACAAGAAAAATGCAAAATAATATTTTTTAAATAAATACACGTAATTACATGACAAGTGTACTATAATAAATTGCTGACACAACATTGGTATTTGAAAATCGGAACGGACAGGTTATTCAATTTGTTGGAATGGGGCTAGTTCGCTTAAAAAAATAGTCATTGATCGATCTCAAAATGAAACAATGAAAAAATAGGTTTTTCCGGTCCAATTTTCTTTGGGATCTGTAAATCGAACTGGCTGATTTTATTTTTATTTTTTTGTGTATGTCTTTTTGGTTTGGTCTTAGCTTAAGTCTGATTCAACTGGTTTGTTTTTTTTTTATTTATTCTCTCTCTCTCTCTCTCTCTCAATTGATAATTTTTTTGCCTTTGAGTTTTATAAACTAAATTTATGCAATCTTTTACAGTTGTGTTTAGATAATTTGAGGATAAGTTTAGGAATAATTCTTCTAAAAAAATAATAATTTTAAGTACAGATTTAGTAAGAAGAAAAATTCTTATTCTAACAAATAGTTTGAAGATTATTTAAATCGATTTAACCAGTTCTTTTTAAATCGGTTTAACTAGTCTAATCGATGGAATCACCAAATTCATAATTCCACTGGTTCAATGGCCGGACCGATTTTTAAACATTGCATGACATTTTGATGCTTATTTATTATTGGTCAAGATTATTGTTGTTTGACAATTATAAAAATTTTAATTTGCAATGTCCAGTACAATTTAGACCAGTACTTTCCATTCAAAAAACAAATAGTAGTTCAAAGGGGCCGTTTGGATCGCTTAGGAATTTAGGGAATTTGAGGAAGTTGCAATTCTTAGGAATAAATTTATTGGGAAGTGTGTAACTTTGTGAAGAGTTTAGATTGTTTATAATAAATTTATGGTAGGAAGATGAAATTCCTCAAATTCCTTAGACGATCCAAACGGCCCCAAACTGCTTTTCAGATGGAAGTCTGGCAGTTCAAATTGACAAATCATAGGGGCGCACTATTATGTGTTTGTTATTATTATTATTATTATTATTATTATTATTATTATTATTATTATTATTATTTTCTACCACGTCAGACGATAAATATAAAGATATCTTGCTGTTAATTTGAATAATTATGAATTGAACTTTATCATCATGCTATTAAATAATCTCTATGCATAATTTTAAGAGATGACTATTTTCTTAAGAAATTTGTTAAATATTACGAAATTAGTTTTATCCTGAATTTGTCCTTGCCTTTAAACTTTGACATATATCTGACCAAAATAAATAAATTATTAAAAATCAACCTTCTCTATGACAACTACGTAAAACTTAAACTTGCCTTCTACTATTAACAAAAAAATCTCAACACATTATTTGTTTTTCACCTTTCAGCTTGATGAGATAAGGATGTCACCCAATTTTACATTTTAAAATTCACATTTACGGTGTGTTAATTAACATATTATTATTTTACGGTTGATACTTGTCAATTTAGAGATTACTGCTTGGTTTAATAATCGATATTTCATATTCATTACAATTGTTATTTTTTCAGTGAAATTGCGCTGACTCTGAACCTTACCGGTAGGTGAGAATCAGACGGACCAAAAGCAGTGGGAAAAGAAAGCGGAATTGCTTAGGACCATCCTTCAGATTCTATCATCTCCATCATCCTCACGCGTACGTAACTAACTCGCGTTCCCTCACGCATACACTCTCGCGCCTTCCCCTCCTCTGTATCCGCCCCTGTCCCCTCCTCCCTCCTACATACGTCGTCCCCCCTCCCTCTCCTCCCCTCCTCCCTCCCATGTACACCGTCCCCCCACCCTTCTCCTCTTTCTCTACACACTTCATAACTGTTGAAGTTAATATATTTAAATGTTGAAGGCAATATCGTAATTGTTGAAGTTAATATATGTACTGTTGAAGTTATATATGTAATTGTTAAAGTTAATATGTTATATATGTAACTGTTGAAGTTAATATATATAACTGTTGAAGTTATATGTGTAACTGTTGAAGTTATATATGTAGCTGTTGAACTTATATATGTGATTATTGAAGTTAATATGTTATATATGTAACTGTTGAAGTTAATATATATAACTGTTGAAGTTAATATATGTAACTGTTGAAGTATATATGGATCTGTTGAAATTATATATGTGACTATTGAAGTTAATATGTTATATATGTAACTGTTGAAGTTAATATATATAACTGTTGAAGTTAATATATGTAACTGTTGAAGTATATATGGATCTGTTGAAATTATATATGTGACTATTGAAGTTAATATGTTATATATGTAACTGTTGAATTTAATATATATAACTGTTGAAGTTAATATATATAATTGTTGAACTTGGCATATTTAAATGTTGAATGTAATATTTGAAGTGGGCATATTTAAATTATTGAAGTTGGCATATATATTAGGTTCAACAGTTATATATATTAACTTCAACAGTTATATATATTAACTTCAACAATTATAATCAATATATAGTGTCAATATATAGTGTCTGTGAGAGAGGGGAGTGGGAGGGGGAGCACACGCGGAAGGAATGAGAGGGGGACGAGCGTACGTAGCAGGAAGAGAAACAGAGTGATTTCCAGAAATAGATAACGCGTAGAGCCAAAAATAGAAAAACGCGTGGGGATGATGGGGATGATGAATATCGGGGATGATCCTTATCACCCCCGAAAAGAAAGCGCTGAATTTTTTCAAATGTAAAACTACAAATCTAGAAAAAAAAAGAGTATTTAGTCAACGGATACTGGTTAAATTTAACTCTAATAATTAACGAATTTAAAGTATATAGAAGCATAACAGGGCATAAATGGTATTTTAAAATTCGTATGGATGAATTTGACATTTGGAAGGCCACGGCTGACGAGTGACGCCACGTCGCCACGGTGGAAAATCTGCCAAAAAGATACAGGGCCGTTTGGATCGCTTAGGAATTTAGGGAATTCGAGGAAGTTGCAATTCTTAGGAATAAATTTATTGGGAAGTGTGTAACTTTGTGAAGAGTTTAGATTGTTTATAATAAATTTATGGTAGGAAGATGAAATTCCTCAAATTCCTTAGACGATCCAAACGGCCCCACAGTGAGGAAACAGGCATATACTTGCCGGAAAGATTGAAATCCTACGCACCACCAGGCCAAAAAGCTCAAGATAAACAAAAAAAAAAAAAAAAAAAACCAACACCCAAAGAAGAATAACAACATAAATAAAAAAAAATATCCAAATCAATTGAACCCAAGAGAGAAAGCGAAGGCAGAGAAAGAAAGAAAGAAAGCAAAGAGGAATTTGCGGAGCAAAGGCAAGGCGAGGAAGCAAAGAAGAGAGAAGATTTCATTTCAATTTTCAAGAGAGGAAAGAAAAAAAAGAGGAGGGAGCGTGTGGAGAGAAAAGGGGAATGGGGAAGCGAGGTCGAATGTGCCCGGATTTATTCCCGGATCTACTGGAATGCTCCTCCTTTTCCTCTTCTTCTCCTGCCAACGACGACGTCGATCGCATCTCCGAGCTCCCCGATGTGCTCCGGTTGCATATTTTGAGCCTCCTCCCTCTCAAATCCGCCATCCGCACCGGCGTGCTTTCTTCCAAGTGGCGCGGGCTTTGGGCCCACCGCTGGCCCGATCCCTCCTCCCTTTTTCTATCTTCCTGCTCCTCCTCCTCCTCTGCTCCCACTGGGCCTGCTGAAGAGGATGCTTTTGTTTCCACCACCAATCGCTGCCTTGCGAAACGGGGCCGGCGTCGGATCGACTCTTTAGTGCTCTCATTCCACCTGGGACAGGTGCTTCAATCCGATCTGAAACAGTGGCTCGATTATGCGGCTGCATGCTCTGTTGAGGACTTCCATTTATGTGTTTTACCGGCCGAACCTGCCTCTGCTGCCTCCTCTCAAACCCACCGCAATAATAATAGTATTAATCGGCGAAGGAGTGCCAGTTCCCTCATTTTCCACTTCCCAATGGATAGCCCCCTGTTAATTCGTCTTTCCCTTCGAGGTATTCACCTCTCAGCTGCCAACTCCGCCTCGACCCGGCTCGAGATTCTCGCGCTCCATTCCGTGACCTTGTCGGATGCGGCGTTGCGGAAGGTTGTGGCTGCTTGCCCGCTGCTCCGGTGCCTTGATATACGTCGGTGCCGAGACTTCCGCCGGATACAAATCTCTGCCTCTGGGCCCCACTTGAAGAGCCTTACTGTGGTTGATTGTCCCAAGGCCAACGAGCTTATTGTCACCTCTGCTCCCGGCCTCCGTTCCTTCCGATTTTGCGGCACTTTTCTTTCCAGGTATTCCATTGAGAATGCATATGGCCTGGAGGAGGTGTATTTCACCTCTGCTGTTCCCAACTTGTCACTGCCTAACAGTAATTGGGTCAGTTCCTTCGAGCGACTTGCCAATGTCACTGCTCTTACTCTCTGTAGCCATGCACTTCAGGTATACCTATTTCTGTTTGAATTTTATTTCTGCTTTCTTCTGTCGATTGAATTAAAGAATTATGTTCTAATGTTTGAATTCTGTTGTAGTATATTGCTGTTAGAGGAGCTGGTAAAGTTGGGCCAATGAGGAGCTTGTACCGGCTGGAAGAGCTGCAGCTGCTGATGCTGATGATGTCCGATACCAGCCTCAATGATCTTTTTTCCTTTCTACGTCTCTACCAGTGTCCTGTCCTTGAACGACTCTTTGTAGAGGTTCTTTTCATTCCCTCTTCGTTTTGTAATTCTTCAATTTTCCTGCAATATAAATAAATTATGAAGCACCAATGTATGTTGTAATTTAATTCTTTCTTGTGAGTGTTACACAAATGCATTACATTCCATAATTTTGTCTTGCAGCTGCCGACCTGCAATGATCAACATGCAGAGAACTTTATGGAAATAGAAGATGAAGAACCGCCTAAGGACTGTCTAGACAAACTTAAGACCATTAAAGTAAGAAATTACAAGGGGCACCACAATGAGGTACGCCTTGTGCAGTACTTGCTTTTGAAGGCTACCAATTTAAACTCTCTTGTTGTAATTGTTTCTCGGGAGAGTTTGGAACCAGAGTATTCAAAAGAACCCTCAAGCCGGTTACGGTTTCTCCACTTGCAGCTCTCTCTCTTTACAAAAGCTTCAGAAAATGCACAAATTGTTTTCTGTGAGTGTGACATTGATGGGATCCAACCGACTCACTCTGAAGCGTTCTTCAAGTTTTAATCCAATTTTGCTGGTTGTGTTCCTCTTTTAAGTGTAGGAATGTAAACAGACGGTTAGCTGTCTATTTCTGATCTGACAGTTCTGATTGTGTCAGAGTGATGGCAGCCACCCTGCCCTATTTTAAGAATAGCAGGTTGGATTTGATCTGGACTGCTATCCAAAACGGCCAGTCTGAATTTGCCTGGAGCTCTCCAACTGTGTTGGTACAACAGGAGAGGATGCAATGGAGTGACTGGTGGTGTGACCGCATAGGCATTTGGAAATGCTTTGGTCTTTTGAGCTGAATCAATGAATAAAGAACTACAAGTTTTGCCTGGTTCACATCTCTAAGGAGAGTACTCAGGTTATGTAGTAAATACCTCAGTTTTTTATTTCAATGTTCATTATACCATTGATGTATTTTGTGCTTTGGAAAGTTAATGAACAAGAGAGGCAAATTACCAAACAGGGATGCAAATTGATATATGTTGATATTATGGCTAGGTTTTTTTTCCCGATTTCTTAGGATTAATGCCATTGAATCAGTTGGCTACTTTTGGTGCTGTCACTATATTAACAGATTCTGGTAAATTGTTCTTTTCCTTCTTTCTCTTTTTTTCCCTCTGCTTCTACTGATAATGATATGACAATTGATTTGTTTTTAGGGTCAGTGATATGTAAAGAAAAGAGAAAAAATGTGGTACATATTCTGGTGACTTTTGTTGAAATGTTTTCCTAAAAGCATTTGTTTGTGTAATATCACAAAAGCAAATTCTTTTTTGAGTTACCAAAGATAGCTAGTGGGATCTGAACAATCTTTTCCTTTTTATATGATATACATCCTTGTAACATTAGACTGCGAGAGGTTTTTCTGTTATTTTATGTTTGCATATAGTAGTTTACTTGCCTGGTCGAGTAAGTAATTATTTTGAGTGTGAAGTGTTAAAATGTGTCTGGTTGAGTGTGTAATTGTTTTGATGGGTGAAGTATTAGAGAAGTTTTCTGAATCACTCTTTGGAAAATGTAATTTTAAGAACATATTTTTAGTGTTTGATGTGATCGTTTAAGTTAATATATACTTCGTTATGTCTGAGTCAACCATTCTGACCCCGGGTTTGCAATCTTAGTTCAACGGTGGTTTCACCTAAGACTAAAAGCGACCTACCTCCATTTTTCAAATGGTCAGTCACTCTCCCTGCCTGCTTATATGTAGTGAAACTTTCCTTTCACTTCTGAATTCTTAAAGGAGGCCTTTGTGAATAAAAAATTACAGTTCACTTTTTTTTTCAGAGAAATCTGATTTTAGTTTAAAATTATACTGTGCTAGAAATGTTATGTAATGTTAAGAGAGGTAGACCATAGACAATACATAAGGCTCCATTTGGATAAGGTGTGGGAAGAAGGGAAGAAGTGGGAAGAAGTATTGGGAAGTGTGTAATTTTGTAAAGAGTTTGAATTATTTATAATAAATTTATTCTCTTATTTCCTTCTTTCTTTCTTCCCAAATGGAATTCAAACGGAGCCAAAACTATAAAAAGAGAGATTGTGTTCTAGATCTACATATATAAACTAATTTCAATTTGGTCTGTCGACGCATACTCCAGACCGGCCTTACGAATATATTTTAACGGTAAATTTATATAATTTGGGTTTAGACTCTGTTTTTACATTTAAACCGAAGACTCTTATGTGCTTTGAAATATAAACTCGCTCCAATAGTAGGCCGAGCTCTTAGTGTAAGCCCAAAACTGGGTACTCGAATTCAAATGCAACGCTGAAATATTCAACGAATTCCAAGCCTACAAACGAGAATGAAACAATCAGGTCCAAGCCTAAAAGAGGTTAATAGGTTATGTAATTTCGGACTGATAAATTTTAATGACGTTGTCAATGTAATGAAAAGAAATAGTGTTTTTTATTAGTTCATATGTAGCCCCCCCCCCCCCCCTCTTTTAAAAAATAATAAACATATCATTAACATAGATTAGTGGGATCAGGAGCTGAAGTTAGTACTTTGGGACAATTATAACTTTTAGACTAACCCCATTTATGCCAAACGCACCCTAAAGAAATGCTCCTCAATAACACAAAGCTTGCTACAATTTTATATTATTCACGAGTTATATGCATTCATGTTTACTAGACCTATATGAACGCTAAATTTCCAAGTAAAAAAAAAAATTAAGGAATAGACTTCGATTAAAAAAAAAATGCTAAAATTATTAGCATTCAGGAACAAAAATTAAGAACGCAAGCCGTTATCTAATCAAAATCGGAGGTTGCCAGTATCGTTTTCCTTTTTGAAAATTGTATGTACGCATTCTGGAATAAGAATTTGATTAGAAAAAGTTTTTGACTAAACAAAATTGCATAAAAAATAAAAATAAAACAAGGCAACAACAGAATAAGAGAAGCGACGACCATAAAGCACTTAAAGCACAAATACAATTACTTTTCCAACTTTGTAATTATTATTATTATTATATTTTGAAAAAAAAAACAACTCTAAATGAGTCACCTACTCACCTGCATCCATTAAAGCATGCCAAGTTCAATACAAGCAGTAGAAAGTCAACAGGCTTGTGACTTAAAATAACAAAACTAAAGTCTAGAGATACTAACTTACTAAGGGGGCATTTGTTTGTGACTTAAAAGGTGCATAACTTAAGTTATGTATCCTTAAGTCACCAAACATCTCTTACATAAGATGCTTTAAGGGTACATAACTTATGCAACCTAAATAGGTTGCATAAGTTATGCATTGGTCCCCTTTAATTTTTTTTCCAACAATACCCCTTAGAAATAATTAATAATTATATTTAATAATCTATAATAATTAATAAATAATAATATTTAATAAGTAATAATAACTATTAAAAAATCATAATGAGTAATAAATATTAATTATTATAATTAATAAATAATAATATATAACAAGTAATAATAATAATTAATAAACAATATTGATTTATTATTAAATGATTAATAATATTTATAATATTTAATTAAAAATAATTAATAATATTTCATAATAATAAAATTATTTCTTATTATCATTAATAATTAATTCTATAATAATTAAAATAAAAAATTAATTAATATTAATTAATAAATAATAGTACTTAATAAGTAACAATAATTATTAAAAAATCATAATTAATAACAAAGATTAATTATTATAATTAATAATATTTAACAAGTAATATTAATTAATTGAAGATGATTAATCAATAATAATTTTTATTATAAAATAAATAATAATATTTATAATATATAATTATTAATATTTCATAATTGTAAAAATGATTTATTATCATCATTAATAATTAATTTTTATAATAATTAATAATTAACAATAATTAGGTCACAACATATAATACATAATACTAATTCAAATTTAAGGGCATTTTAGTCTTTTGACATGAATATATGCATGCATTAAGTTAGTCATCCTTACTACACAACCAAACATCTATTACATAACACTACATAAACACTTAGGCATCCTTAAATTATGCAACTCCTTACTACGCAAACAAACGCCCCCTAAGTCATACTAAGAAAGGTAACAGACACCAACAAAACATACACAAAAATAGCAACAAGGGTGATGAATAAGAATAGAATAGCTTGTTCAAGAACAAGGGTGATGAATAAGAAATGGTGAAGAATTGCTTATTCATGTAGTTCTCGGTATTGTTTAGATGGTTAGCTAAGAATAAGAACAAGAGAAAAAATATAAAATAAATTATATATTTTTCAACTAAGTGTTATGCAACTATTATTTTTGTGCTACCTCAATGTTGTTTTCTAATATGTATCAGTTATAAATCAAGCCACTATAAAAGTTTATAAATTAATAATATTTATTCATGAAACAAAGAAGCAATCAATTTGACAGAATAATTTATTGATGGAACAAGTGTGACACAGTCATCATACCAGTAAAAGAGCACTAACAACATATCAATACTAATTAACCAATCAATTGTAAAAACAAAAAATAAAAGGCCTATTGAAGCTACTTACAATCCAGTACCAAATTAACAACACTAATGAATGTTCAATTGTTGTAGATGATAAATAGCTAAATATGATAGATAACGGCGCACTGTGATTTTGCTTGCTAAGACAAAAGAAATATCAGCAATGTCATCTTCGTTAGTGCCACAAAATCTTGTCACTTAGTTGAGATTATTATAAATCCAAGAGTAACAAAATAGAAAATGGGGAACCACACCGAAACCATCGCCATTTTCTATTTCGGAGCTGTATCGACTCTACAAATCAAACAACTAAGAAATGGAAAAAAAATTTAAATTAAGCTGCCTTTTAAATGGAGCTCTATCGACTAGGCGTTCTTTGATAAACTCGTCGGCGGCAACCACTTTGCCAATTTTTCATCAGATCAACGTATGCTTGAAGTGGAATGCGCCATTGTTGGTTAGTATGGGCAATAATTAGAGAAGAGAGAGGCAACAATAGGGAAAAGTGAAAAGTAATTTCTCTCTCCGAATCTCTATTATTTTAAGATGGTGAAAGAATATTTTAATATTTTTAGTGGGTAATGGGAGAGCTGTTCCGAGTTAGTTCCAGTGTTTTGCTGGAATTAGAATAAGCAACGGAACAAGCAATTCTTCTTGTTTTGAGGTATGTTTGGTGACATCTAGAATTGCTAGTTCAGAATAACATCTTATTCTGAGGGTTCCAACTTCCAAACACGCCTAAAGATCAGTCTCCCAAAAGATCTTCATCCTCTTCACCCTATAATATGAAATTCTAAACAAACAAGGCCCCATCGCTTAATATGACCGAATTAACAATGATTTATGTTATTCACTTAATCTTAATTTTTATGTAGATATTTTTTATCGGGCCTGATAAGGACCATCCGCTAAATTCCTCATCCCCATCATCCCCGCAGACAACGCGTTTTCAACTTTCCGTATCGCCACGTTTTCGCTTTCTGTTTTCACTCCACGGTTTCTAACTAGATCTGACGTTCACGCTCTAATCGTCAAGCATACAACACGCTGACCAGATTAGATCTGATCTGTTCAATCTTATATGATCTGTTTTCAATTGAAGAAGAATTATTGTTAAAAATATAATTTTACAATATTTTCCATAACTACAACAGTTAGTATCCGAACTACAACATTTACTCATATTAACTTCAACAGTTAATATCTGAGCTACACTTACAACAATTACTAATACTAACTACAACAATTACTAATATTAACTTCAACAGTTAGTATTTGAACTATATCAATTAATCATATTAGCTTTAATAGTTAATATCCGAACTTCAACTGTTGAAGTTAATATATATAATTGTTGAAGTTAATATATATAACTGTTACAGTTATATATGCCAACTTTAAATATTACCTTCAACATTTAAATATGTCAACTTCAACAATTACGACATTAGCTTCAACATTTATAAATATTAATTTCAACGGTTATGAAGTGTGTGAGAGAGGGAGGGGGGAGGGTGGGGGGGTGGAGCGTCGGGAGGGAGAGGGGGGAGCGTACGCGGGAGAGGTGGGGGGGGGGGGGGAGAGCGTACGCGGGAAGGGATGGGGGGAGCAATCGCTCTGGCGCTAGACTTCTTAAAATGGAAGAGACTTTTGAAACGCGGTTTTTAAAAATAGAAAAAAATAAACGAATCTGTAAAGGATGATGGGGATGATAGATGATCCTAAGCAATTCTGATTTTTTATCTCCTCAAATTTCCAAGTCAGGATATCACCATCGCCTACCCTAGATCAACCGAAATGGAAAGGATGGTCCACATGGACCACAACAAAGGGGTGGGAAAGAGAATCCGAATTTGCTCCCGCGCGGGACCGTTCAGCGCAGCTTACGAACCGTCCGATCTGATCTGGACGGTTCGGGCCTATCGATCAGGTTACATGCACGGAGCTCCCTTTGCCATTGAGATTAAATCACACGGATGTGATTTATGCGCCGGACGGTCCCGCGTTTATCCATCCAATCTCCTTTTTCGATTTTTTTTTTTCGGAAGAACATCCAATCTCCCAATTTATCTCATCAGTGCCAGGTATTTTACTATTTTGAACCAACGTGACCTCACGTGATCGATTTCAATCTTCTAGACAAATATATACTTTTTAGGAATTTATTGTGAGATGCAAATATTAGTTTGTTCAATAGTACCTTTTTCTTTTTGCTGCCTAGGTCAATGAAAAAGTGGAAAGAATTCGTTAACTTTAAATAAATTATGCACCCATTTTCTTTTAAATATTTCAATATTTACAACTTTTATTATAACATAAATAATTTTCACCTTAATTATTAAGTTGATATTTAAGAAATGAAAATAATAGTAATTGAAAGTGATCTCCCTATTATATTTATGCCATGCATTTTTTTTTTTTTTTAAAAAAGTGGGTTCAAATCTAGACCCTTCATTTAAACCCTAACCAATCACAAAAGTTCATCATTATGAATGGATGATTTAGATTTAGGCCCATGTTAAAAAAAAAATCCTTATATAGACTTAATTTTTACACACTCAACGATTATGTTTAAATTAGTTTTTTTTTTAAAAAAAAATAAAGATTCGTATCTTCAAGCACGCAAAAAGAAATTTATTAGATACGATCGCACTTAAAAAACAAAATAATGCCCAACCCATTAAGTGAGACATGCTAACGTATATGCAGAAAACAATTTTCCGCTGATTGCACCGCCCAGTTTGCATAATTCTAAAATTTAATAGTCATTAGTCTAATTATTTTTTAATACGCTTCTTTAATTTTGAGGTCAATTTTTTTCCCTATAATACATGAATCTCGCAAAAAGTTAACTCTAGTTCCTACTCACAAAAGTATCAATTAAAAGTATAAATTTTTAGACTAAATGAAAGTTGATTAGAATAATTATTACTTTTTAAAATTTTAGAATATAAAGATCATATGTAAATCTTCATCACCTACAATTTTTGTAATAATTTTAGGGAGTGGCTAGTGTCAAACATATAGGACACTTACACTTGTCCAACGCGATAAAATTTTAATTTTTAAGATTGGAAGGGCTGATCCAAACCGCTCAAATTGTTCTATGTTATAAAATCTTCATGGAGACCAAATTTTATATTTTTTCAAATCTTTTTACTATTTTTTTGGGAACTTTTTTTTTGAAAAATAGCTACCCAAAAGTGGTAGCCTGCATGCTTTACTAATGCAATTTTTTTTTTGGAATTTTTTATATGCTCAATCTAAAAAGTTCTGAACCCTTCAATTTTGAAAATCCGAAAAAATAGTTAGAAAATATGAAAAAATATAAAATATGATTATCAAAGATATTTTAAAATAAAGTTTATATTGAGCGGTTTGGATCGACCGTTTGAAATTTTAATGTGCGACGTTTGGATCGTGTTTGACGTCCTATATGTTTGATTCTAGCATTACTCATAATTTTATTTCTAAATTTTTTATTAAAATATTTTTTTTCATGTTTTTGGATTTATTTTTATTTTTATTAAAGTATAATATATATTTTTATTAAAGAACCAGCTCTTGGTCTAGTGGGAAAAAACAATGTATCTTGAGTGAAAGGTCGTAGGTTCCAGGTGGTCTTTCATAGACATTTAATTAAAAATAAGTTGGATGATATACACCCTAATTTATCTTAAAAAAAGAAAATATATTTTTAAAATTATTATTTATCCACGCACATTAGATACGCATAAAAAGCAAGCAGTCGCACTGTCCCAAAACGACGAGTTTTAGCTTTCTAATTGGCAATCCGGAATAGATAAGTTTTGACAAGCTTGGATCCAACTTGCCGACATGTGGAAACTTGATTTAGTCGTTTTCTGTCGTCTTTCTTTTTCCTTATAATTATATAAATAAAAATCGTTTTCTACTGACGCTTCCAGTCTTCCACTCCTTCGCCCAGTCTCTACTTAAAAAAAAAAAAAAAATTCTCGAAACCTGCGCCACGTGGCAATCGGACTTTTCTAACCCTTTTTAGTTTTTTATCGGAGCGGATAGGAACGAGTTCAGATCTGGTGCCGCGCGGTACACCGTGTAGCGCGGCATCGTAGCCGTCTGATCAAGATCCAATGGACAAGGGAGCCCCGTGCATGTAACCTAGATTGATAGGCCCGTAAAAGATAAACCGTCCGATCAAGATCAGACGGCCCGTACGCGCGCTACACGGTGTCCCGCGCTACACGGGATTCGGGTCCGATAGGAGCAGAAGGTGGTGCCGTGGTGGTGGGCCTGGTGGCCCTGGTGGGTCGGTTTCCGTTGCGTTTCCCGAAATAATTGCAACAATAATTAAATCCGTTGAACCGATAACGTTCCCCAATCAAAGTGCACCACGTGTCAGCTTAGATCAGCGCTACTCAAAGATCCTTTCATCCTTTCCAATATCTGAGGTCGGTGAAAATTAGACTAATAAGTGATACCTACTATTAGTGGAGTATTATACGATCCGATCAAGCTCCCTCTCTCTCTCTTATATAAAAATACACCTGTGTTCTTCTTCATCTCTCTCTCTCTCGTCGGAGAAGAATCTAATCGAATCGAATCTGTCGATGGGATTCTCTGCCTTCTTCGTTGAAAGAGCTTCTCGCGCCTTTCGACGGGGATCTTCATTGCCTCAGCTCGTCCTTGTGCTCTCCGCTGCTAGGTTTCTCTTTCGCTCAATAGTAGATAATTGGAAGCATAGTAAATAATTTGGATTTGTTTCTATAAATTATAAAACAGTGTTTTAGTTTCTATATGTTGTTGAGAACGAATCTTTGCTGTTATTATTTAATTGTTTAGTAAGTATTTCCTCTAAACCCCGTAAGTAATTATTTAATTATATATTCAGGATTTTTGTTTCCATAAGTGTTACTTCTACAAGAATTCTGGAATTTAATAGCTCTTAATTCTTTAGTCTTTAGTTAATATAATCCACATCTTTTGTAACTGTTTCATCTGGTACATTTTGTAATTATGCCAAATATTCCTTGTTAGGCATAAAATGCTTGTAACTTGGAAGTAATCATTTATTAATTGGTCCCTTTTGCCGCAAGATTGGGTTTCTTAAATAACTAATGGGACCAATATAAAGTTGCTTGTTGACTCCAGCATTATCAAATAATTGCAACAATTTTATAACTGTATTTATGTAGAAGCCCCCCCTGAACTTTTGAACAATTTGAAATCACTCTGATTTAGCTAGATTTGTTGCTGGTGTTTGTGTGTCTGCAGTACTGGAGGTCTAGTAGCCTATGCTGATACAAAGCAAGAGAATGCGGTTGAACCGCCTGAGAAGAAAAAGTTGGTGGTGCTAGGTACGGGTTGGGCTGGAACTTCATTCCTAAAACACATAGATACCTCTGTGTACGATGTTAAAGTAGTTTCACCACGCAATTATTTTGCATTCACCCCTCTCTTGCCGAGTGTCACTTGTGGTACGGTGGAAGCAAGGAGTATTGTTGAGCCTATTCGCAAGATTGTTAAGAGGGTAACCACCTCTTTACTTAAGTATGTTTCTATTAGAAATGTTTATTCCATTTTGGTCCCTCAAAGTTTTTGAGTTTTCACTTCAGGTTTATCATATTGTCTTTTGGTTCTTGATAAGTTTCAGTCATGAAATTGACAAAGCTCTGAGTTCTGACATGAAGTTGTTTAATTTGTAATATACAAGTTTATACCTTTAGTTGAGATCTTACCAATTCGAATGAAAGAAATGGTACAAATCTGAATCTTCAGGAACCAAAATAAGAAAATTCAACTCCAGTGATTGGAAATGAAAGTAATACTTCATACACCATTTTGTGATTGCTTTTGAAAAAAAAAATCCCAGATGCTTTGATAACTTGATTTATGCTGTTGAAAATTCAAATATAACAGAAAAATGACCCTGTGAGGTTTCTGGAGGCAGAATGCTTCAAGATTGATTCTGTAGGAAAGAAAGTTCATTGCAGATCAGATGTGGGTACAAGTTTGAATGGTACAGGTGAATTTGAAGTTGATTATGACTACCTTGTCATAGCAGTTGGAGCCACTGTCAATACATTTAACACCCCTGGTGTTGTTGAAAATTGCCACTTCTTAAAGGTGCTCTTTAATTTGCATAATTGCTCTTAACTATAATGACTTGCAAATATTGACTACCTGTCCTCATTGGTTTGGGTCAAGACTGCATAAGCTTGTTCATACTTGACCTATTCAACCCTAGTCACATTTGTTTGTATCAAAATACAAGTTCTGTATTTTTGTCAAGATGATATATGTAGAAACTATAGTTCTGAAGGGCTTAGTCCAGCTCAACTTAGCCCAGTTTTATTGGACCCAGGGAGAGCTGAGACAGTTTGCACCCGATTTACTGGGCGGAACAGGTTCTTGTGGGAAATTCAAGAGGATTTGATGTTGACTTAGCCATGTCACCAGAGTCATAAACCATTCAGATATTTTGGTGCTAGCTTGACTGTTTTGTACTACTACTACTACTACTACTACTACTACTAACCACCACCACCACCAGCAGTAGTGATGGTGGTGGTATTGTATTTGTTTTAATATTAGTATTATCAGTATTATTAGTGTTAGTGTTAGTAATAGTATTAGTATTAGTACGATCACCATCACGGGCACGAGTATTAGTATTAGTATAAGTATTATTATTATTTTATTACTATTTTTCTATTCTTTGGTGACTTTCATCTTGCTGGGTTTTCCTTTCTAGCCTACCCCAATTTGCTTGGGACAAAAGGCTTAGTAGTTGTTGTTGCTTGTTGTGCTTGACTGTTTTGTTGAATTTGACACACAATAAGTCAAATTCTATTTGTGCTTCCTAATATATAAAAAATTTTGAAAATGCAAAGAGTAATTGTAAATTTTTCTATTATGTGTGCTTGTCTAAAATCCAGGTTCAGGTCTTCTGTCTAGTTTTTTGTGTATAATGTGAGTTACACAAAAAAGATGGGGACCCTATTTTTTCTTCAAAAAAATTGTGAGTTACGCCAGTGTATAATGTTAAAGTTTTTCCTTTCCTAGCAGCTGATTCAGATCTCAAAACAAAAAGCTCTTCATTATCCACAAACCAACAAATTTGGCAATGCCAGTCCATGAGGTTGACCTGATCTTACACTTTACTTATTCGTGGTTCTGCGGTTATGGCTTGACCCTGGTCAGCTATCTTGACCTGACCTGGTACCGCCAATGATCTGGAACTCAGCCAATTGGATTCATGGTGACCTATACTTACAGTACTGCCATGTTCATTGTTTAAATAAACCATGAAAATTGCAGGAAATAGAAGATGCACAGAAGATCCGAAGGAGCGTTGTAGAATGCTTTGAGAGAGCAAGCCTTCCTTGCCTAAATGAAGAAGAGAAAAGGAAGCACCTCCATTTTGTCATTGTTGGTGGGGGTCCTACTGGTGTTGAGTTTGCTGCTGAATTGCATGATTTTGTTACGGAAGATCTTGCTGAGTTGTATCCTCACCTGAGTGAGCTCGTCAGCATTTCTGTCATTCAGTCTGCTGAGCACATTTTGACTATGTGAGTTACAATAACGCCCTGTAACTACTTTTGAAATGTAATTTGATTTATCATTTGTACTTTTTCTGTGAAAACAAAAAGGTTTGACAAGAGAATAACAGCATTTGCTGAAGAGAAGTTCCAGAGAGATGGAATAGAAGTGAAGACAGGATTTAGAGTGGTGAAAGTCTCTGACAAAGATGTAACAATGAAGAGCCATTCAATGGAAGAGGTCTCAGTGCCATACGGAATGGTTGTATGGTCTACTGGTATTGCCTCTCGTCCCGTCATTAGGGACTTCATGAGTGAAATTGGGCAGGGAAAAAGGCGTGTGCTGGAAACAAATGAGTGGCTTAGAGTTCCTCAGTGTGATACTGTGTATGCCTTAGGTGACTGTGCTACCATCAGCCAGCGTAAAATTATGGTACGTTTTGATTTGCTGTTGACTTGTTTTACAAAAAAGAAAAAAGGAAAGGTATAATGTTTTCTGAGTCATTTGTAAATAGCATGCAGTACTCATAGTAACACTCAATGTTGTTGCGCTATATGCATATTAGTTCTTGGGTGGAAAGGTTATTACTAGATAAATTTAGCATTTTGCTTAATTTTAATAATTCATCTATTTTAATATTTCGAAACCAAAATTAAACTTGGATCAAGCCAAACAGATTTAGCTCCCGTGTCTCTAAGTTCATTGAAAATACTTATCGACAGCTGGTTGCACTGGATGGTGCATTCGTGTTAGGACGATGTTTGGTCAACTTTGAACTTTTGTGTTGTTTCTAATGGAAATATGATGCCTGATCATTTTATTCGTAGTGGAAAATAATTTAGACTATGAGTGGCTGGAGCATATTATCATTTGATTGAATTATCCTTGGTTTCTTGAAAGTTTGAATGCTTGATGCAATTGTCTCAGGATTGTTGCGTACTAAGTACAACATGAGATATATTGTGTTTCATAAATGGTTATGCTGGCAGAAACAGATCAACTAATGTAAATACCGTTGTGTGTTGCATGGGGGCAGGAAGACATAGTGGAGATATTTAAGGTGACAGACAAAGATAACTCAGGTACATTGACTATTGAAGAGATTCAAGACATGATGGAAGACTTATATGTTAAGTATCCACAAGTTGAGCTTTACATGAAGAGCCATCATATGAGTGGTATTGATGATCTGATAAAAGATGCAAAGGATGATGTTGAGCTGAGCATTGAAGATTTTAAGAAGGCCCTTGCTGAAGTTGATTCTCAAATCAAAAGTCTACCTGCCACTGCTCAGGTATTATGAAATGCATTGTTCATGTCTTTCTTTTTTCTTTTTGCGCCCCCCCCCCCCCAAACAAAAAAAGGTGGGGAAAAAAAAATCAAACCCCGCTGCATTTTCCTCATCCTTTTGCACCTAATTGTATTGGTGGTAGAACAGAGATTATGGCCTGCCTTTTAACAAAAAGAAGCATCAAACAAGAGGGAATGAAGGAATTAGAAGTTGAGATCTAATTTACACAGAGAAAGTCACTTTGTTGTTGTGAAAATGTACTCTAGAATTATTGAACAGAATGGAACAACTGATAAAAATGAAAAAGAAATGCAAAACCTAGGATTAAAAAGTAAAAACATTACAGTTGAGAAATATCTGATGGGGTTAAATGTAGCTCGAACTAGACTAAATTGGTCAAAAACATCCTAGGATTATTGAACTAAGGGAAAATGGAACTATGCACTCACTTATTTCTTAATCATTTGCTTGTTTCCCAAGTATCACAAATCATTACAGTTGAGAAATTTTAGTTCTCTGTTGCAAACTTTCTTATTTCTATTTCTCTCTATTTGCTGCTATCTCATAAGCTTATTTGTACTTGTCTGACAAATCATAAGGTTGCGGCACAGCAAGGTGAATACCTGGCTTACTGCTTTAACAAAATGAAAGAATGCCATGAGCATCCTGAGGGTCCCCTTCGTATCACTAAATCTGGTCACCACTTCTTTCGCCCTTTCAGGTTTTGCATTATCCTTTCCATTTTTGTCAGTTGTTGTTACCCTTCTCTTAGAAATATGATTAACAGTATATTTATGGATTATTATATGAAGGTACAAGCATTTAGGACAATTTGCACCATTGGGAGGAGAGCAAGCAGCAGCTGAGTTGCCTGGAGACTGGGTCTCATTTGGCCACAGCACTCAGTGGCTCTGGTACTCTGTATATGCCAGGTTGCAATTTCCTCTCTTATTTTCTTTTGTCATTCACAAGTAGTACCGTGCTGATGTGGAATCTGACCATGCAGTGGTGAAACTTAAGACATAGTTTTCTCAATTTTGACCAATAATAAAACATTAATTGTGTGCTAATATTTTTGTCTTAAATTTGATTTTGGTAATTCACCAGCAAACAAGTGAGTTGGCGCACGAGATACTTGGTGCTGTCTGATTGGACTCGTCGATTCATTTTTGGGAGAGATTCAAGTGGTATCTAAGCTCCACAAATTTTTCCTTCTTTTTACGTATAAATTATCCCAACAAAAAGGGAAATTCGGACAATACCAGCTGACTCTTTTGTGCATAGCACTGTTTTAATCTAGTTTAGTTTATTTTGTTATCCAATCAATTTCATTTGATTTGTAGATACCAGGATCGATTTGTGAATTTCACTGGAACTAATTAACACGTTACAATCATGTAGAGCAAATTTTTTTTTCTTGCATAATATAAAGCTTGTTAAAAAAAAAAAAAAGAGTTTGCTTGCTTTGCAACTATTACAGAAGTTTAGGTTCTCGGATCTGATTGATTTTAAAAAGCTGTATCTTTCTTTTGTACACTGGTACAAAAGAAGCAACAATTCACACTTTCTGGCCGAAAAGCAAAGGTACATGGTCCCAGATAAACAAAGTAATACTCGGTCCTCCCTAAACCTTTACGCAAAATTACTTTTTATGTAAATAAACCATTTACATTGGACATTGTATCAATCATTAATTTCAATATTCAACAGCCAAGCATGCATAGCATTTAGGATTTAATGCTTTTCTATGTTTTTCTTTTTTTACTCTATTGTACAGCTTTCTTTTATTTTTTAATTACAGCTTGATTGTAAATATTTGTCTTATTAATAAAATTTGTCGGTGTGGTGATTGCCACCTGACCATCAAAAAAAAAAATATTCAACAGCCAACGGACCATTTAATTTCAATGCGGTCAACCTCTTTTATTTGCTTTTGGTAAAAGAACCTGTCTCTGATATTGTTTTGGTTTGGATTACGGGTGGGTTAATTAAATTTATTTTTTAACTCAATATTATTGGGTTGGATTCAAATTTTGATAAAATATCATTAATCCATCCGTGGTGCATCCTAATAGAACGGATTAGTTAAGAGTCGCTTGATCTAAATTGAATGTTTTGATTGATGTCAAGACGATTAGACGAACAGCTTTGCCGCTCCAATTTTGTTCCAATTTAGTACTAAACAAATTCTACCGTCATTTTTCATCCAACAACTCCTGTTTTCGTCAATTATTCTCGCTGGCGTTAAGTGGATATGGACCGAGCCCAACTCAGTCCTTTTTTACATTTTTCCCTTTTTTACTTCTACTTACCATTCAGCATTATTTATGTGCGGTGTATGCACGCGCACAAGGTATACACCTTTACAATTGGAGTAACAAGGCATCAGATTCTTCCAGTGACCCATATAGTGATTTACTGTCTTTCATAAGAGATGCAATCCTGCCCCAGCTTCTCAATCTTTCGGTCCAAGACTTGCATAAAATTGTACAACTCTTGTCACATGTCACATGATGCCATTTCTTCTAGATTACTCACTCCTTTAGGGATGTTACCTATCATTCATGATTAGGTCCAGTAAGCCACAAGATGCCCACAATTATTAGCTCTTGTTAGTTATACCAAAAACTCCAATACGTGTTACAAAGCTCAATTTTTGTGTCACACTTTCTCAAAGTAACTCTGTGTCGAGTCACTATAATTAAGTAAGAGTGATTTGCTACAGATTTGAGCCCTACGGAAATTGGGATTAAATATTTCTACCATGTCATGCGTGTTAACAACTTCACAAGAATCTCATGCAGGACCCAAGGCAACCCCCATCTCCCAAGGGTATTGTAGTAAATTCACACAGATAACAAAGCCAGATCTCTAAACCGTTAGCAATATTGAATGATACAAAAATAGACAGCACCTCACAACAAAAGAGACTCGTGCATGTTGAGATAGTACTGAGGCAATTGTCTCGTTTAGACAACAAAAATACAAAACTGAGCCTATTGTCACAATCCACCATTCCATAATCCTATCTCCATTTGTCTTTCTATATTCAGAGATGGAAGAAACAGTAGAGTTCAGTTTATTTCATATGAAAGAAGAACTCAACCTGGAAGAAGCACTAGAGCTATTGACCTCTCTAATCAGCTCTTCTCACTCCACTCAATGCTTTCCACTAAAGTGGCAATTAATCAGAGCCAAACTTGAAGAGTTGCGCTCTAGCCTTCACCATGCCACAATTGGCCAAAATTCAGATCTATTCCCATTTGTACAATCTTTGGTTTCTACCTTGGATGAAATCCAATTGGCGGCAGTTCATTCAAGCAACAAATCTCACAATGGAGGTAGGCTTCTTCTCATAAGCAATCTCAACAAAGTTATCTCCATGCTTGATTTTCACATCAAGGAGTTGTCAACATTTTCTACGGGGGTTCTTTTGTCCCATTCTCATGCAATTGTTCCGGCAAAACCAGCAGCCGGTGCCAAACTAGACTATATCAAGTTCTACATCAGAGATATCTTCTCCAGGCTGACAATTGCCAGTTTAGATGTGAAAGCACAAACCCTGGCAACACTTGGAGAATTGCTCTCTGAAGACGAGCGGTACGTGCGAATTCTTACTCAAGAGATAGATGATGGGATTGGTATTTTAGTGAATCTCCTAGAAAATGAAGATGTAGGTATTATGGAGGAAGCAGTGGGGGTTGTCTTGGTAATCGCTGGATTTGATTCATATAAAGGCTATCTTGTTAAAGCAGGGTCAATGGGTCCACTTGTTCATGCATTAGAGAAAATAGGTACAGTACCAGGGAAGGAGAGGGTAATTCAAGTTTTGATCAAGTTAACCGAGAATTCTGAGAATGTATGGTCCTTCTCGGCTCATGGTGGTGTTAGTGCAATTGTCCAGAATTTAAATTATGCTGAAGATGCAATTGTTAGTAGCAGTGAGCTGATCAGTTCAATTTGTGTTATTATGAGGAATCTTATCAGAGTTGATGAGATCAAACGGTTTATCATAGATGAGGGGGCAATTCGAGTATTGATAAATCTCTTAAACATGAAACAACTTCAAGAAATTTGCAAAATTCAGTTGCTCGGGCTGCTAGGTGAGATATCTTTTAATAATGAAAAGAACAAAATAAAAATGGTCGAAGAAAGCTTGATTGTGTCTCTCACTGAACTAGTGGATCCTAACTTGCCATTTTGCTTAAAGACAAGAGAGGTGTCTCTCAAGTTTATCGAGTCACTAGTACCATATTTTGCGCCTGATGCCGGTCTCGTCGGGTGCATTGTTTTCTATCTAAAATTTGATGAGAACCCAATCCGAGAATCTGCACTTAAAATTGCGTGTCAACTTTCCAAGGTCTCGGATGAGTACAAACATATGATTGGTGAGGCCGGAGTCCTGATTGAGCTGGTACAGTTGGTCGGTTCAAAATTGGTTCAAGTCCGTCAATTGGCGGCTGAGACGATCTCTAATTTGGTGTCAGTAAGTCATGTTCGCCAACTTTTCTTGCAAGATGAAACCAACCTAAAGGAACTAATGCGGCTTTTCGATTTGAATGAGAGCAAATTTGCTACAACAAAGTTCCTCTTGTCTGCACTAATGTCCTTGTCAGAGAGCAGTAATGGAAGGATACAGATAATTGCTTCTGGTTATGTTTGCAATATAGAAAAAATGGCAGAATTTGGGGAATCAGATGCAAAGAAAATCATGAAGAAGCTTTCCAATAGTAGATTCCAAAGTCTTTATAGAAAAATTTGGAGCTTGTGAATTAGGAGCTCTTTTACATTTTTCTCTCTCTTTAATAAAAATAACTTTGTACACTCTTTTAGTATTGGATTAGCTTCGCCTTCTTATCATCTGTTTGTCTTATGCTTTTTCTACTTTAAGATGTCCCCACCCTTTTGGTGCAATTTCTTTGCGGTTTCAATTGTGAGAGGTAAAGTAAAAAAATAAAGAACAAAAAAGTGTTCCTTTCAGATGTTGATCGGAATTTATATTATTTGTTATCTTGTGTAGGAAAGAAAATAATCCCCTGCCAAGCTTCCAATTTTAATATTGGGAACTTAGACCACTTATCATCGTTCGACGTTTAGGATTTACAATCAGTAAGAAAAATTCATAAATACAAACAGATTATATTATTATTAAACACATCTAATACAGAGGTTTAGATTAAAGTGGGGTTGCAACTTGCAAGCTGATAAATTAGGAACAGTTGAGGGAGATTGAAATTTAAGACATCTGGAATTATTGTGCATTTCTAGAGAGGATTTTCACCAGATCTTGTCGATTTCGCAACCAGGTCAATATCTGTTCTTCTTTTTTGAATGGAAATTGATTAGTGTCATTCCACTCCGCGCCGTCCGGGTCATCGCGCTGCACAACGCCTCACGAAAATCAGAGCAGCGCTTTATCCCCTTTACTCACCCAGTGCGTATTTTTTGTTCATTTCGTTTTTATAAGTGTTCACTTTAATATGTACAAATGTTCACTTTGTACTAGAATTGTTCATTATTTTATAAGTGTTCGCTAGACCAAATATGCTCACTTTGATTTTTTTTTTTTTTGCCAAAAGTTTAGTTTGGTCAATACAAATGTTCAGTTAATTGAGTATAGCTGTTCAGTTAGTTGCATCAGAAAATATAAATGTTATGAGCAAACATGTTTATTTTATTAAGTATAAATGTTTAGTTTAGTAAGTACGAATGTTCAGTTTAATAAGTATAAATGTTCAATTATTTAAATATAATGTTTAGTTAGTTGCAACAGAAATATAACTGTTATAAGAAAAAAAACCAAGCGAAAGGGGTCACGAACCGGACAAAAAATACATATAAAAATTAGAATTGGAAATGAACCGATCCGGTTCAAATTAATTTTTTTCCAATTCTACCCCTGCCTCCTAGCGCACCTCTTGATCACGCACGACTCTGACTCTCGCGATTCTGACGCATTAAACTGAACACTTCTTATTATTAAATTGAGCATTTGTAACATATAACAGCGATGGCGCGGATGGTTATTCTGCCGATGGCACTTATAATAGCTGTTTTTAATGTTAATCTGAATTATAGTGACAAGGTTCTCGACATTGACAATTGAAAATGCAACACCAGAAAGAGTCAATATCATCATTTCATCATCTAGGATTATGCAAAATACTAAATAGCTGTGCTTCTATTTACTGAAGAAGAAGCTGCTGAGAAGCCATAGAATGATCTACATGCAATTTGAGAAGTAATCCATTCCATTATTTAAAAAGCGCATATTAAATTGGGCCACGTTATTGGACTTCCATCAAACGAAAATAATTTTGAATTTGAACGACATTTTGATGGATGATCAATTCAACTCTAAATTAACTTAAGTTTGAAGTATCCCACGCAATGATAGAAAATAAATTTGCACTATAAACATTTTAATTTGAATAATTTTTTAAGATATAATTATTTATGTAATTATAACCGCCAACGGAGTGAGGAGTTACCACATCTTTGGAATTGCCTTAGTCACCGACCTCCTCCTCTCAACTGTCAATATCTCATTAGGTCCGAGTTCCAATTGTATTGTAGCCTTTTTAGTATTTTCATTTAACAATAAAAAAAAAACATCACTCAACTTGAAATGATTGCCCATTGTATTAGCAAGTAATTACAAGAGAATCCTAACTTATAGCCTATAGGTAAAGAATTCAACTGTAACAAGTACAAAACCTCTTCATCATCAAGATTACCTTTAAGAATTACAATTGAGCCACAATTGAATTCAACTCGCTTACATGCGTTATCATTGATAAGGCATCCTTCTTTTTCCAGAGAAATAACCGATTCATAACATGTATCTTGTTTACATCCAAAGGTTGCTCATATGATTACTTCAATATAGCCCAAGGCTCATGAGTGGTCTTACATTGGTAGACATCAAATAAGATAGATTTATAGCCCCCAAACACTTATGATCCAACAACTCTCATTCATGATCCTCAATATATATAGGTTGTGCACCAGTTCCTATCAATGATAAATCTATTTCTTTTATCACCAAGTAATTTTGCATTAAAATTTTTCGAGTTGTCGAATTGCTATCATTCAACTTCCAAATTCCATATCTTTCTCTATTCTACTACCACACGTGTAACCACCGAACACAAGAACTAAGATTTATACTAATCTAATCCTTAAACTCCTATTCTCGATACCAAAAAAGCCAACACGTTCTAATACCATTTATTGGACAATATATCTGTACTGGCGCCTAAAATATTACAAGCAAATAAACAAGAAGTAATTTTCATCGAACACATATTGGACATAAACTAATATCCACTAGAATGAAACTATAATGCTACCATTTGAGTACCCAACAACAAACACTCAATCAAGCAAAAAAAATAAAGAAAAGACACAAAATTTTACGTGAAAAATTTAAAAAAAAAATCATGAAAGTGATCGATACAAAACCACTAATTAAAATATTATCTTATAAATACATAGAGATCATCAAACTATCAACTTTCATCTCTCATTCATACTCTCTCACAAGCACGGATAGAGAGACCTCCTTTCCTTGCGCACTCTTTTTTTTCTCCTAATTCCTTCGTATGGCCGGTTGGGCCACGATGTTGGACTTTCTATCACAACAACCAGCTGAATCTTGTGGTGGAAAGATAATCTTTTTCAACTTAAGAACCAACGCTACTTTTACTAAACAATTAAAAATAATACGTTCAAAATTTTATTTGACATTACAATTAAAAACGACTCAACATATAGATTGTTATCTGATTGAAAAAGTTAGTGTGGCTGACAAATTGGCAAACATATATCTAGTTTTGATTCGAATTGACTTACTTTAACTCAAAACTTTGTCATTGCTAATCTATAAATAAATTATTTTATGAGAAAATAGCAATTTATTTGAAATTAATTTGGTTTGCTCCAATAACTGAGTAATAGTCACATTTCACATAACATTATCTGAGAAAAGGTAACGTTAGTAGTAGTCGAATAATTTATCTTCTGTTATACATAACAATATACTAAATAATCCAAAAAAATTTGTATTTGTGATTGGTTGCATCAATACTGTTGAACATAATTTGGAATTCTCTATAGAGATTGCAGATAATTTTGAACCTATTGCATTTGAAAAGCATAAGAACTTAAATAACGTGCGATGCATTACAATTGCATGTAACCGAATGACTGTGCGATTTTTAATTTCTTTATGAACATTCATTAACATGATTACATGAAAGGAACCTTTGTTTCATTCAAAACATATTTTAGCATAGTTTATTAGAGGACAAAGAATGTTTTGAAAATGAAATATAAAACGAAGTTGCTAATTCCTTGTCTTTCCTTTCTGAGACCCAAACTTTTCACTATAAAAGTTCATAAAAGGAAAAAAAAATTAAAAAAAGAAAATAAATAAAAATTTTAGTCAATGAAAAGACAATTTTCATATGCCAGCGAGTCAGTTACCTTTCGCATGTCTCTTGCTCATTTGGGCTTTAATTTGTTTCAAACCAAAATTTTTTGAGTGCCAGATGGCGATAGCCACGCCATAAAATTTTCATCAATAAAGAAAAAGTATTTACAAAGGGATCAAATTAAAATTTTGTGTTCGAAAGTGTTGAATGATGAAAATAGCTCAAAAAATTGTAGTAAGTAGTAACAAAGCAGAAGTAATGATTATACGATATCAAAGGCCTCAAAATGAAAAAAAAAACAGAAAGACACATTTAGGTTTTGATCAACAGCACATAATAAATTGCATTTTGTTACATTGTAACTCAATCACAATAGTCACGACCAAAATGACAGACCAATGCACATACAGTTACAACATGAACGATGCATACTCTATGAGGCAAAACAACAAGCACTTGGCGAGCGTACACAAAACATCAAAGAAACGCACTAATAATCTTCCAACAGATCGTGGAAAGAAGAAACTCTTGTTCACCTCCGTCAGACTGAAAAAATTACTTCATCCCAATACTTGGTCGTGACTCGTGAGTGCTTTGTTCAGTGCATCACACAACCTTTTCTTCGGCAACAGCTTTGCAATCTTTGGAGCTTGTGAATTGCATTTCTTCCTTCTAATAGAATAACTTTGCACATCATTTAGTTCTGGATTAGTTACCTTTTTTTCCATCTGAAAATGTCCCCACCCCTTTTATTGCAATGTTTGTGCAGTTTCAAGTTTGAGAGGTAAAGTAAAAAAAAATCAAGAATAAAAACATTGTTCCAACAAATGTTGATGGAAATTTCTAGTATGTGTTATCTTGTAGGAAAAAATAATAATAATAACTCAACCCCTAAAACAAGCAGTCGACAGAGATCAAGATTTAAGAGAACCGGAACTAAATATGCTGATGTTGTGCTTTTCAAGACAATTTTCAGTTACTCTCATTGATTTCTCAACCTGATCAGCATCGGTTCTTCTATTTGAATGTTAGTTATATAGTGTCCAAGATGGAGCGTAATTTCATGATTATTTATATTTTCCAAAAGAAAGGTATAAGTAGGCATAGTTTTACAACTTTTTATCAGATGGGACAAGTGTGTGTTTCCAGGCATCACATTCTTCCTCACCATCCAAGTGTAATGTAATTATTATAGTCATAACATTTGATGTTCATAAGCTGCCATAGTTCAATTAATCCACGAAAGTACTCCATAATAAAATATTTTTGCCTATATATGAAGTTTTACATACTGGTATTAATAGCCAGAACAATATTTTCAATAATATGGTTAGGGAAATTTACAAAGTAGATGATTAAAGGGTGAATATAATATAAGGAGCAGAAAACAAAAAAAAGGATGCATGAATTTAGACACAGAGGCTTGATCTTAAACTCAAAATTGAAATTGGAAGCTAGCAAGTAATACTTGCTTAATGAAATTAAACAAGAAACTTGATTGGAATTGACTAACTTAGATCCGACCAGTTCATTAAGAACAAAAGCTTCTACTTCTTACGATAAATCTAGTTTTATATCTCAAAATATCAAAGTATTATGAAACTTTCTTATTGAAGCGATAAAAAAAAGAATGAAAACTTATTAATATCTTTTTTCCAATTGAACAATTTCTTTCCCTCCCAACTTGCTTGGGACAAAGGACTTAGTTGCTGTTGTTGTTATTATTGTTGAACAATTTCTTTCCCTTTAGGCAACGAGTAATGATACTTTTGAACAGGGGGCCTGGTGGGCTTGGCCTCCCCACATTTTTAAATTTGATTAATATTTATAAGCTAAATTTAGTAAAAGTATGGGTAATTATGTAGATTGGCCCCTTTAAAAAATTAAAATTTACATATTGGCCCCACTTAAGTTATTTTTCTGGTTTCGCCCCTGCTTTTGAAGCACAAATGTACAATGAAAGACTAAAAGTACAATCACAATAGTTTTGTGTTGAGAAAGAAAATTGTTTAAATTTTAATTATTTTGATGGAAAAAACAATATATATTATCAATATTATAGAAATTTTTATTATTTTAACATATATTAGAGTAAACATAATATTGTAACAAATTTGCAGTAAATATAATAAGTTTATTAACTATAAACATGCATCATTTATCTTTCTTTTTCAAACATGCACGTTTTTCAATATTTTAATATCAAGTTTGCTACTTTGGATACCTATTTTGGACCACAATTTTGTTATGTCATAAATGAAATATTTTATTTGGAATGTTCATCTCAGTTTGGACATCAAGTCAACAAAATTTTCTATATATCCAATAATGACTTCCAATTTTTCGATTAAAAGTTGGTTGCTGAAAATTAGTAAATTGATATCCAATTTTGATTCCAATAAGAAATTATAAAATCAAAATTCATTATTCATTGCAATTTATTGGTCTTTTTTTTTAAAAAAAATAGGAGTTGTCTACTCATTCCACATGAAAATAAAGCAAAACAAGACTTACAGAAGTTTAAAGACTACACTAAACCCAAATAACAATGCACAACTAAAATTTAATCTAATTATTAAAAACAATTTCAATTAACCCTAGTGCAAGATTGTTTTGGTTTGCTCCAATAACTTCGTAAATGTCATATTTCTTCTAAGATAGCATTGACAGTCATTTAGTTTTTCTTCAGTTAAAAAATCGTAAGCTAAATAATCCATGAATTTTCGGTTTTGTAAAGGTTGTTTAATAGAGTTTGAATTTTCTGTGGAGATGCAGCTAATTATATACCAATGGCACTTGAAAATAGCACAAGCACTTCACTAACTTAGTAGGCATTACAATCGCATGAAATCATATGACTCTACTCTTTTTCAATTTTTTAACATTCATTTAACATGAAAGTAACTTTTTTTTTTTTTACTATCCCTAACAAATTTTAGCATAGTTTCTAAGAGGACAAAAGAGCTACTTTTTCCGGTTCCCCAATCACCACTCATTGCAATTTACTATAGTATAAATAAAGATTTGTAAGGAAAATAACATTATTATGAAATTGCTAATCCCTCGTCCTTGCACTGGAAAAATTATAGTCTATGAAAAAGATGACTTTTCATCTGCCAGCGACCTTAAGCATAGCTGTTACTTATTCGGGATTTCATTTTTAAACCAAAAGTTTTATGCTCGGAAGTTTTGAAACCGTGTGGATAGAAAGATCAAGGATACCGAATCCAACAGATAGAAACGTCCGAGACAGACGGTTCAGATGTATTCCAGGGGTACCGTAAAAATTAAATCCCCTGGAATTGTATATACCTTTGATTTGATACTCCGTTTGGATAGGTGTGGAAAGAAAGAAAGAAGTGAAAAGAAGTATTGAAAATTGTGTAACTTTGTAAAGAATTTGGATTGTTTATAATTTATTTATTCACTTCTTCCTTCTTCCTCCTCAACGCATCCAAACGCATGCTAGGTTGTGCTTTCCTATAGAAGTTTCACTTCTCGTCAATTTCTCAACCGGGTTAACATCGGTATTTTTTTAAAAAAATTTTAGTCCATAGTGTCCAAGATAAACATAATTTCACAATTGACTTCAATTATAAGCATATTCTATACAATTTTTCTTTTTCAAAAAGAAATATATAACTAGGCATAGTTTTAGAACTTAATTTAAATCAAGTTGGACGAGTCACGAGTGCTTTTTCCAGGCCATCGTATACCTCTTCACAATCCAAGTGTAATGTAACGATTATTATAGCAAGTGGTGACGTTTTTGAATTTGTACTTTCTAGAAGAATTATACTTTATTTCAGATACAAATATTGCCCCCTTTTATATAAATAAATAAGTCTGATATATAATTTATTTATAAATTTAGAGGAAAATTTTTTAAGGGTCTAATATGCTCATTGTTTAAAATACAAATATTATAAGTGCATCACATTACTTAAATAACACATATATTTTCTGTATTTTTATACACTAATTGACAAATTTTCTAATGTTGTTTAAGAAAGATTAAGAGAGTTCAATTAATTAAGGAAACTTTATGTGATATAATTGCAGGGGAAAAAAGAATAGTTACACTACAGCTGCTTACTTCATCTTACAAGGGGGTATATTTGTCCAAAAAAATTTCTTAGAAAGCCCCAGAGAAGGGCACCTAAAACAAATCAATATGGTTAGGTCATTTTTTTCTAAAAAAAGCCAATTTGGTTAGGTGCATTTGATAATAAAAGGACAATTAAGAGCTCGTAATTTATAGTTTATTGAGAATAAAACTCGTCAGAATCCTTGTCGCCACGTCATGTAATTTTTGTTCTTTCCGCACATGAAATATTCTCCCAACTGCGAAATTTGTGCTAAACACGAATCATTCGCACCACAAAATTGGGCCCCGGTTGTCAGTACGTTTGTTTTGCAAGATCCATGTGCAACTAGTTTTTACCATCTTATCTGGACAATCATTCTACTTACTTTAAGCTCACGAATCGTCTAAATTTTACGCAAATAGTCATATTCAGAATCTGAATAAATACCTGTCTCTATGGGTGCGTTTGGATAGGTGTGGAAAGAAGGGAAGAAGGAAATAAGTGGGAAGAAGTATTGGAAAGTGTGTAACTTTGTGAAGAGTTTGAATTGTTTATAATTTTTTTTTCTTCCCATCTTCCTTCTTCCTCTTCTTCTTCTCTCATCCAAACGCACCCTATAGAAACCAAATATTTCAGTTCCTGTAAGAAATGGAGAGTATCATAGTTCTACACTTTTTCTACTTTTGGCTCAGTTTGGATAGGTGTGAGAAAAAAGGAAGAAGTGAAAAGAAGTATTGGGAAGTGTGTAATTTTGTAAAAAATTTGGATCGTTTATAATTTTTTTCTTCCTTCTTCCTATATCCAATCCAAACGGTGCCTTGATAATCACTCCGTTTTTCATTCACTGAAAACTAAAAGCTGAGCATCTCCATCTCCAATTCCATCTACTAGTCCGATGATTATTAGATTTATCCACTTCATAGAAAGGTAATTTTGTTTCCTCTCGATTGTCATATTGTATAGCTTGATTGATGATTTGTTGATGCCTTCGTTTATCCATAACCAATCGAGTCGTGAGAACGGGTGTTCTAGGTTTGATCGTGTATTTCAATTAGTCGATTTCCTTCGGTGCTTCATTTTCCTCACAAATTTTTAAAATTGACTCTCTTGGTGTTAAATTCTGTTTTCAATTACTAATTCTGAATCCAATAATCTCGATTCAAAGAGAAGCGGATATGCAGTAACTGTGTGCGTGTTTTATACAGATTGTACTGAAGTCTTATTTTTGTAAAATTGCCCTTCCAAGTTCCAAGGTATACTTGTGTAAAGAATTAATTACTATTCTTGTCACAGCTTAAATCAACTCAATACGTTAAGATATTGTTCAGCATCAATTTTATATTATTTTACTTAATTATTCCTTTGACCTTGTTGAATTATCCAACTCATACGCATCTCAGATTAACTGATCTTCTGCTAGAGTTTATAATTTATTAAAGAATTAAGAAATACAGCCATGGTTTTGGATTGATTATTAACACCATATTGAAGAGTAGTGTAATGCCTGATCAGCATCGCCATTGTTATTTTCTATGACCAATATATTCTATTTTTTTCGTAGTGGCCTTGTCAGAACCGGGAACTAGAGAGTTAGGTACAGTACCAGCCATGCCAAGTATTTACAATTCACACCAAACTGTTTTTTTTTTTTAGACCGGGCTGAATGCCCGCATTGTTGTCCTTTTTCCTTTATTTTCTGTCTTTTTTTGTTATTTGCACTTTTGTTCTTGTTAACTTAGCTTTTAATTTATGTCTTGTTGCATTTTGCATTTAAATTTTCCTTAGACAATGCCCCATGTGTTTCTATGCATTAATTGTTGTGATCACGATCATCATCATCTCACTATCTAAATGGTCCAAACAGGGCAGATCCAAATATAAAGTATTCTAGGCACTTGTCTGGGTTGTTTTTAGGAATAAGAGGAATAATTTATTTCTAGGCGAAAAATATTAGAAAGTGTGTAACTTTGTGAAGAGTTTGGACAGTTAGGAATAAATTTTCGTCTAGGAAATAGCTATTTCTCTTATTCCTAAGTAATCCAAACGGTTCCTAAAAAATAAAAAATTTGAATAGTAGGATTTGATTAGTGTCTGTGATGAAAAAATTATGGTGCATGAGCTAAGATTTAAAAAATATTGGTCCGTCTAAAAATAAACCTTTCTGCTTGTTAATTTTCACAGCAGGTCCAAAAAAAATGTGGCTTAACAATTTTCATAGCCGGTCTTCTTAGGCTTTGCTCCACAACACTATGGAAAAGGTGGAGGAAATGGAAGAGTAAGAAAAGTATAAAAATAGAGATTACAAGTTTATCTTTTTTTTTTTTTTTGAACAAATTACAAGTTTATCTCGCTCTAGATCTCAAAATGACATACATAGAGTTAAAGATGAGTAACTTCATTTGTCATGTGTGAAAAGACTATATTATCCTTTAAAGAAAAATTTGGTACCGTATTGGATTTTTTATGATATTCAACATTAAAAGATTGAGTGAAGGTATTATTGTCCTAAAAAGTTGAAGTTAAATTCTAGTTGAACTCCATTACTCCCCGATTTTGGTATCTCTCTCAAATAAGCTGCTGAGAATGTTTGGTTTTGTTCGATTTCTTCCGATTCACCCAGAAGCGTCACAAGCGTCCATGGGAGCAGGTTACTACGAATAAGCTCCGTTTCCTCTCTTCTGAGCAAAGCCTTATCCGTTCTCCGAACTGTACATCTCCTATTTTTCTAATTTTCTCCGTTCTCCGTTCTGCACTTGTCTGCCTGGCCCTGACCTAACTACCTCGATCCCTCATTCCTCAACACCTCTGTTCGCTCTTCGCTGATAGGCTGCTGGTCGGCCGCCGCCTGCGCCTTACTACCAAGGTAAAATTTTATATTATCATTGATTCATTGACCATTATATTGGTTGATTAATGATACTTGATTGGTTCTATCAATGACACGTCTATACTTCTATTGGTTATCATTGGTACAAAATTGAACTTAATTTGAGTAATTGACTAATTGACTAAGAGATGTATTCAAAATTGTGCCTAGGCTAAAAATTTTCCTGGATCCGCCACTGGTCCAAAGGTGTTAGAGGCTATAGCATCAAAAATAAAAAATTGAAGCTCCACATTTGTATGTTAGAACCCATAAACAAAGTGAAACTTTATACAGAATTATATCCTTATCATCCGAACAGCATTCCTATTATATTGATAAAAGGTGCTTCACATTTTAGTTGAAAATGACATCTATGTCTCCAAGTGGTCTGCTACAAACCATAAGCAATTCAAATTATTGGAAAGCATGGGAAGATCCATCATTCATTAAATGGCGGAAACGAGATGCACATGTACCGCTGCGGTCACATGACACAATTGAAGGTTTGAATTACGTGATTTTTACTTATTATTTTTATATTATTACCTATGAGGTGATTGTATTCCATAGCTCAGTCAGCATCAATTAGTGCAGCCAGTACTTGTTCAGTATAACTATACCTCTGAATACTTTATTCTGACCAAACAAGAAGCACCCGACTTTGATTCATGTAACAATACTATTAATACCCTCACCAAACATAGGAAAAATCATGCATACTCTCTTCTGGAACCCAATTTGCCCCTCTTTCTCATAACCTCTTTGTACTGGAAAAAAAAATTAAGCAGTAATTTTGGTACTTCTGAAGAACTTAGTGATAGTTATTGACAAACACAAATTACTTTTCTGAAAAAAGAGAAAAAAAAAATGAAACTAACATAAGGTGCCCTTCTTTCTTGCTTACGTAGGATCTCTTAAATACTGGTGTGATCGAAATAATGTGAACTATTCTAATGCTGAGAAGGCTGTTTGGAATGATGATGCGGTCTCTGCTGCCTTAGAGAGTGCAGCACAGTGGGTGAAGGGCTTACCATTTGCACAGTCTCTAAGTGGCTATTGGAGGTTCTTTTTGGCCTCTTCTCCTTCAAGCGTACCCTTGAACTTCCAGGAGTGCAGTTTTGATGATTCTAACTGGGATTCTTTGCCAGGTAATGCAAACAGATATGTTTCTTTTAAGGGGCATGTTGCATGCATGCCTATGACGAAATTTGAAGTGCAAATGTGCAGAATTGCCTCTGCATGTCCTGCAAAAAGTTAGGAACTCTCGAGTATACCAATAAGAAACATGAGATCATGCCCTTTTTTCCCTCCATTTTAGTCCTAATTTTCTTAGAAAGTGCTCAAAGTATCGTTCTTCCGTTGTTCTCTATCCATAAATAACCATGAGGGGAGAGGTGGTATGTGACCCTTTTGGCATAATTATGGAAGTTTTAGCCTGAGTGTTACTTTTATATTTTGCAGGGTTCAACTTGTGATACTATGTGAACATTTCATGTTCGTTCCTTTCATAAATATGATTTGTTCTTCTTTCTCCCCAGTAGTTTCATTATGATTTGGTAGAAGTTTTTTGATAGGTTCAGCACTGACCTTTTTAAACTCATTACTTTCCTTTTTGTAGTTCCATCAAATTGGCAAATGCATGGCTTTGACTGCCCAATTTACACAAATGTTGTCTATCCATTTCCAATGAATCCACCATTTGTTCCTACTGAGAACCCCACAGGTTGCTATAGGAAGCATTTTCGACTTCCAAAGGAATGGAGAGGTACATGTAACACAATCATGTTGTTATTTCTTTTTCATCATTAAGTGCACTTGTGCTTGGATTTTACACTTAGTTGTAATTTAATTGCACCATTATCCATGTGGAGAATTGATTGCCGGAAGGTATTGGCTCATTAGAGTCCAGCTTTTACTGGTACTGGTAGTGGGCCTGATTTGTGACATTGTTTTGGGCAAACGTAAAAAGTAAGAATGGAAAAGAATGCCCAAACGAACGGAAAAGCACCCTCAAATGCTGCAACAAAGAAATAGAAAATATGAGATTGGTGATGTACATATGGAATTGAATCAATTTTGATCAGAGATGGTTCTATAGGTCGAAGGATCCTGTTGCATTTTGAAGCTGTTGATTCTGCCTATTTTGCTTGGGTAAATGGAGTTCTTGTTGGATATAGGTATGTAATACATTATCTGGACGAAACTTCCCACATTTGAGGCTTTTACTATACTTCAATTATTTTACAAGATCTAATTATAATCTACATGGATTGATTTGGTCTTAAGGGAATAGGGACGTGTTGATTTTTCAATTTGATGGTCACATATAATCACAAAACCCAATGTTAATCTTCTTTTTTTTACTTTTCTGAAGAATATGGGAGTTGGTTGTCTAGTTAGAAAAGTAAATAGAGAAATATTTGATGGTACTTGAAATTATGATCATATACTAGTTTAGTCAGGAAAAAAGCTGCATTTTGCCCCTGAAAGAAATAACTGAAATTTGATGTGTTGATGCAGCCAGGACAGCCGGTTACCTGCCGAGTTTGAAATAACAGACTATTGCCACCCATTGGAGTCGGATAAGGATAATGTTCTTGCTGTGCAAGTTATGAGATGGAGTGATGGTTCCTATTTGGAAGACCAAGATCATTGGTGGTTATCTGGAATTCATCGTGATGTTATCCTACTGTCAAAACCACAGGTTTATTGTTAGTAAATGTAAAAAAATGAATTTCTTTTTTGTATTAAATCTTAAGGTTATAGATTAAGATGAAATGAAATCATTACTGTGTACTCTCTCATCACATATTCATTATTAATTATTAAATTTTAAAAAGAGACAATTTATCTTTTCAGGTGTTTATAACAGACTATTTTTTCAGAGCCAACCTCAGTGAAGATCTTCGTGGGGCTGAGTTGGAGGTATCATATTAACTTAAAAAAGTGATGATGTTATTTGTTTTGAATCTCTTATCGTCTAATATTAAATTTTGGTTGTGTTAGGTTGAGGTGAAATTAGATGTGCCTAAGGAAAAATCAGGAGATGTTTCTAGTGTGGCAATTGACGCTTTATTATTTGAAAGTGCAACATTGCCTGACAAATTGGCAAGTGAACTAAATTCTATACCACCTAGTGTGGTTGATATGAAGATAAAACCAGAACCACCTGGGGCTTATGGGTTTCCTGGCCATTGGCTGGAAGGAAAGCTAGAAAACCCTAAGCTTTGGTCCAGTGAGCAGGTATGTAAAATTCCCAGATCCTAGGACATTGCAGTAATAGGCTGTAAACTGTTGGTGTCTGAATAACCAGCTTATTGCAGGTTTCTCTCGATAACAGAAAAAAAAATACATAAATCCAAACCAAACAAATGTACAAACTACATGGTGGTTGTATGAGACTGCAGATCAGCCACCCTGCTGAAGGAGTACCAAGATCAACCAGATATTATATAAGAAAAATTCATGTGTGCCGAAACCTTAAGAAAAATTCCAGATTTCAGGAAAAAAAAAATCTCCTACACTTTGGAACTGGACTGTATCATCAGTTCCCAAATTACTGCTGTTTTTATTATCTTTCATGTATAATCACGGGGAAATAATGATGATGCAGTAAAACAAGGAAGCATGGGGAAGAAAACTGTTTTTACTGGATCCCAGTTTCTTAGTGGCTCATGTGGTTTTTACATTATTTTGCAAAGTTAAACAAGGAAGCACTGCTGCTATTTAAAGTTAACTGAACTATCTAATGTAAACATTTTTGTGTTATTGTTGCTGAACAGCCAAATTTGTACACGCTGGTTATTGTCTTGAAAGATTTGGCTGGGAATGTAATCGAGTGTGAATCATGCCAAGTTGGTCTTAGAAAAGTTGCACTAGTGCACAAGCAGATGCTTGTCAATGGGTTGCCTGTTGTAATTAGAGGCGTTAATAGGCATGAGCACCACCCTCGAGTAGGGAAGACTAATATTGAAGCGTGCATGATTAAGGTTTATTTGTTTATTTATTTTTATGTACATCTTCCTTATTTGAAACTACTAGACAAAACTCTCCCTCCCTCTCTCCCTCCTCCCTCTCTCTCTCTCTCTCTCTCTCTCTCTCTCTCAACAGAATAACTAATTTAAAGTTCTCTTAGAATTATTATTATAAAGAAGGAATTTACACCTGTTCAGTAGCTTATTATATGGAATCATTGCATGCCCAAATACCAACAAAAACAAGAGCGAGTACTTTTTTTTTCTCTTGAATCCAGGGCTATTGTTCCAGTTATGTTAGTTCAACGATCACTTTAATGTTTCACTACCTAATTGGAAGGCCAATTAAGTATCAGATGACCGAGATAATCCAATGATGCACCTGGTTTCCTGATGATACAGGTTTCTACTGCCTGATGCATACATTACAGACACGACCCTTACATATTTAAGTAATGAAGAAATAAGCACCAGAAAAGACCACAATGAGGCCAAATAAGGCATATAATTATAAAAAGTATGCTAATTCAACTGCAAAAGTAACCTGCTTTATCTGCACAGGATTTGGTGCTGATGAAGGAACATAACATAAATGCAGTGAGAAACAGCCACTATCCACAGCACCCAAGATGGTATGAACTGTGTGATCTCTTTGGTGTGTATGTGATAGACGAGGCCAACATTGAGACCCATGGTTTCTTTCTCACACGCAAGTTCAAACACCCAGCTGAGGAGCCTGATTGGGCCAGTGCGATGCTTGATCGTGGCATCAGCATGGTCGAGAGAGATAAGAACTATGCTTCTATTATAGTGTGGTCTCTGGGCAATGAATCTTCATATGGACCCAATCATTCTGCCATGGCTGGTATCTTTTCTTTGTTTCTCTCTTTTCATTTTAAATATCATTTTACAGCTAAAATGACATTATAGCTTGAAAGTTTGTGGCCAAAATTGGCCTGGGCTAACATAACTTCTCTTGATCTGCATGTCGTTTCTTCTTTCTTAATCTAACATCCCTTCTGGATTATGATATGCCTTGTTGGGTTGCTCCTGAAGCAACCTTTTGGTTGTGCTTTCTTTTGATGTTGCTAGTCAATCCACTTTTTAATTTTAACTTTTTCAGTATAGATTACCATATGTATGTTGAAGATGATAAATGATTGTTGTTCTTACCAATAGATTACCATTTGTATGGTCCCTGTGTGCTGCTGAAAACCTCATGCGATGGTGATGCAAGGCAAAACTCTAAATAAGCATGAACATAAAAGGGCAACAAAGAAGTTCTTCTTTTCTTGGTAGTCTGGTTACCGTATAATCCTGCAAAAACTCGTGGTCTTGATGTAGAGCCCATATATGCTAGTAAAATGAGGTCGTTCCTAAGAAAATAAGAAAATGATTTATATTTATTTTTATAAGTAGATTGCTTTTACTTTTTTTTTTTAAAAAAAAAAAGCTTGTTATGTTTGAATACAAATATTTAAGGGGTAAGTAAAAATTAAATGCAGGATGGATTCGAGGCAGGGATTCAACGAGGATATTACATTATGAAGGTGGTGGCTCTCGCACCTCTTCAACTGATATAGTGTGTCCCATGTACATGCGCGTATGGGATATTGTTAAGATTGCAAAGGATTCTTCTGAAAATAGGCCTCTCATTCTTTGCGAGTATACATCTCCTCTCTATTAATTTCAGTGCCTTTTTATGGCCCTATTAGTTTTCTACTTTAGCAGTTCACTCATCAAATTATTGACCAGGGGCGGAGGCACGCATATTCCAAACTGGGTTATTGCCCCCCTATATTTTCAAAATCACCCCTTAAAAGTACAAAAATTACATACAATTCAGTTTGATTTATTCAACTTGCCCCCCTAAAAATTTCTAAAATTTCAATGTAGTATCTCTTTGCCCCCCTTGTTCTTACATTCTGGCTCTGCCCCTGTTATTGACCTCCTTGATGTCCTCTTGATGGAATGGTTTAGCAACGCATAAATCATTTTGAGCTTAATAGGAATAAATGATTAATTACATTAATTTTTGCTTCTTTCTTTTTCTGCTTTATTTAACTTGTAACAGATACTCACATGCAATGGGGAATAGCAACGGAAACATAGACACATATTGGGATGCTATAGACAGCACCTTTGGGCTTCAGGGTGGTTTCATCTGGGATTGGGTTGATCAGGTTCTTTTTGCTAAAATCTTAACACCCTGTCCTAAATGTCAAAATTACAAAAATTGTTTCAAAATTTCATCTACACAATTTCAGGGTCTATTGAAAGACTTTAATGGAGCCAAACATTGGGCATATGGCGGTGACTTTGGTGATGAGCCAAATGATTTGAATTTCTGTTTAAATGGTATTATTTGGCCTGATAGAACCCCTCACCCGGCTGTTCATGGTAGTAAATCACTAGTCAAACAAATAATTTATTTTTTTCGTCACATGTGCATTCTAAAGTTGGAAAGCTTATATGTATGTTTTTGCTTTACAGAAGTTAAATATGTTTATCAACCCTTGAAGGCCAATTTATTACAAGACGGGATCCAGGTATGCACAATTTATTTTCTCAGAAATCAATGTACCACGAGTTCTTTGAAGCTGGAAATTTTCACATGTATTGCTGGATGGTTTTTAAGTTGCACAAAATACCACATTTTGTTACTAGCATTTGTACGGATTTCTCTACTTCTCTTTTCAATGGCAAACTTAACACTTCTGGACTTCAAAATACAAAAAATCATTGTTACAAATATAATGTTTTGTTTATCATGCAGTTAAAGAATGCTCATTTTTTTGACACGACTGAAGCATTTGAATTTACCTGGATTCTTCAAGGAGATGGGAACATCATCTCTTCTGGTTTGCTAGATGTCCCCATCATTGCACCTCAAAGGGACTACGTTATAAAATTTGAATCTTCACCATGGGAGACCCTTTGGAAGAAATGTGAGGCAAATGAAGTATACCTGACAATAATCACAAAACTAAAGCATTCTAACCGATGGATCAAGGAAGGACATGTCATTGCCTCTAGTCAGCTTTCTCTACCAGCTAATAATTTGTTTATTTCTCATGTACTATCTTGGCCAGATTTAATCACATTATTTCATAATTACACCTCGTTGGTTTTATCTCCTTGATGATTATTTTTTGTATTTCTGCAGGTTATAGAAATGCCTAAGGTCTCTATGGCTAAGGAACATGTTGGTGATAGTATAATATTTAGCAAGAAGGATGCTTGGGAAATCAAAGTAAACACCAAGACTGGAACAATTGATAACGTGAAGGTACTGTTTATTTTTATATATATGGAACAATTGAACTTTGTGTAATTTGTATGAACTTGACTTTCTGAATCAATAGAAAGTGGTGGGGGCTCTTCCCCTACTTGTTTTCGAAAATTTATATATATAGCAAGGTTTTAAAATGCGATTTATGCGGTTTGACGGTTAGGTGGTGATTTAGCATTTATCGGTGATAAAACGGTAAAAAAACGATTTATGCGGTGATAAAACGGATAAAATGGTAGTACGGTATAAACCAAAACTAAGATAAAACGGCGATAAAACGGAAAAAACGGAGTTTTTTAAAAGCTTGATATATAGATGGAACTTTTCATGTGAAATTACAGTCAACTGTTTAAAAAATATTAGTAATATTGAAATGCAACTCAGGGTGATTGAAAGCTTGTTAAGGAAAATGTTTCCAAAGGGATTTGCGGTCATTGACAGTTCGTACCACAAAAATATTACTTCTGTTGAATTAACATCAAAGTCGAATTGTCAGCCAAAACAGAAATGAACAAGAAGCGCATGTAAAACTCCTTCATCTCCCGCAGAAAGGGGAAAAAAACTGACCATTGAAATCAACAAAACAAAGTTTGCCTGACTCGTTGAAGGCACACCAATCTGTCACACACAGTTGGCACATACAAGTTGCTGTCATGTAATAGTTGGTCCTAGCAGGTATATGTATCTATCAGTTCGTGGGGTCATCCTTAGAAATATATAAAGGCACAAGCATATGGTCTAGTAGCTCAGGTGGTAAGAGCACTTGGCTCTGTTCTAAGAGATCCAGAGTTCAAGCCCACATGCTTGCGATAGGCTTCGCGAGCCAGCGTAAAAACTCAGCCATATATACAAGAAATGACCAGGGTCGGGGTGTCATTTCTAGCCTACCCCAACTTGTTTGGGATAAAAGGCTTAGACTTTAGACTTTTTAGACAAGCATATTTTCTCATTTTCAATCATTCATCTGTGTACCTTTGTTTCAATAATTATCCCTTGTTCCTTCTTTTTCAGATAAACGGTGAAATCATTCTCACGGAGAAGGGGATATCTCCTTGTTTTTACCGTGCTCTGACGGATAACGACAAAGGGGGTGAATCAAATAGCTATGCCTCAAAATGGAAAGCTGCCTCCATTGACACGAAGATCTCGACTCACTTGGAAGAATTCTCAGTCAAAGACCTTTCTGATCATTCTTCTCAAGTCTCAGCCCGACTTGTGGCCAAAAATTCTGATTGTGCCCTTGCAACTATCGAGGCTAAGTATACTATTTACTCCAGCGGTGATGTCATTTTGGACTATAATGTACTCCCTAAAAATGATCTACCTCCCCTCCCACGAGTTGGCATTGTCTTTCATGTGGAGAAACAGTTTAACATGGTGAGCTGGTATGGGAGGGGCCCATTTGAGTGCTACCCAGATAGAAAATCAAGCGCACATGTGAGTGTGTACGAGAAAAATGTGAAGGATATGCATGTACCATACATTGTGCCAGGTGAGAGTGGGGGTAGGTCTGATGTGAGGTGGGTTGGGCTGAGAAATGAAGACGGGCTTGGGTTGTTTGGATCCATTTATGGTGGTTCGCCACCTATGCAAATGAGTGCTAGTTATTATGGTTTGGAAGAGCTTGATCGGGCTACACATAATCATGAATTAATTGAAGGGGATGATATCGAGGTTCTCTCTCTCTCATTAAGCTTCCTTTATAGAAATTTGTTTTATTATCTTACCATAAATTAATCATTGGCCGGATATCAAGACCACATTATTGAGTGACAACGCTGTTTTATACTAGTACATGTCATGATGCACTGTACCAATTAGGAATCAGTTTGATGATCTGAATTTTTGGACATATCTTTTGTCTCGATTACTATGGTGTCTATTCAAAGGGTTAACAACCAACAATGATTTAACCAGGCATAAATTGAAAGACATAATTCAGAAAAAGGAAGAATATAAAAGTTATATAGACTTTACTGTCATATCATATCAGTGGGCTTATGTACATGTACCTAATATCGTGTATATACCTCCTTGTTTGCAACCTTTGTTTGATACCTCTAATATATATATATATATATTTTGTGTTTACTATTGTTAGGATAGGTATTGTTGTATAATTCATTCTTGGTGTTTTACAGGTGCATCTAGACCACAAGCACATGGGAATTGGTGGGGATGACAGTTGGACCCCATGTGTGCACGACAAGTACTTGATACCTCCGGTTCCATACTCATTTTCATTTCGTTTGTGCCCAATTCTTCCCTTCAGTTCTTGCCAGGAGATTTTTAAGTCCCGACTCCCACAGTAGAGATGAAGCAGTAAACAACTTATGAAGAACAACAATGTTTGGAGATTCATTGAATGATTGGGGGCTTTGTCAAATTCTTTAGTTACGAGTTTTTGTGGTTTGCTCTTTTGTCAGTACAATGCGTATTGCAAGAAAATAAGCTTCCGTTTGGATGCATTGAAAATAAAATAAATAAAACCTTTAATTTGCAACGAGCTGTAATATCGATTTAAGCTGTTCGTGTTTTGTAACGGCAGGAAGGAAGAAATAGGGTTTTGGTCTCTAACACACACACACACACACACACACACAAAATGATATGCGCGAGCCTACTTTTCATGCCACCAAATAAATTACCTAATACCATTCATAACAAACTTTGTACTAGGACCATACAACTTAAAAGTAACTCACACTTTATAATCTACTCCATAACAGTGCATAAGTGGGAAAAAGCTAATGTTACATTTGAAAGAACTTTTCTGATTTGTCCAAAGACCCTAGAAACTAATATTAAAAGATAACAGTCTTCTTTTAAATGTACTGGTAATAATATATAATTTTATTCGTACAGGAGGAAATTGACAAAGCCCCCAATCATTGGGCACAAACGAAATTGCTGGTCTTTCACCGGATGAGTCGCAAGCCAGCACAAAACAGGCATGAGGACATCAATCACCAAAAAAAAAGTATATATTCGCAAAGTAATAGCACAAAAAACGTCCTTATATGATGTCTAATTTTTGTATTTATTTAATTTAGCATCAATGCATGTATATGCAGAAACCTCACATGTTCATTTCCAAATTGTATGTTTGCTTCATAGTTGTTACAGGTACAAGCATCTTAATTTCTATTGTTCTTTTATGTGTATTGGATTTGTTAGGATTATAATTATGTTTAACAACTTTTTTTTTTATGTGTTAAAGCCAATATGAACAATTAGACTAACACCAAACAAATCAGTATTCAGTATTTATTTATTTATTTTTATTATAAATAAAGATGCGTGGGAGTCCGGATCATTTTTTTTTGTTTTTCCTACGACACGGCATCTCGCTATTACATAAGATTTCGGCGATTTGTATGGCGCAACAGTCTGTAACTCATTGTGTACCGAATCAAACTCATTCAAATAAACTTCATATTGATCTGTTACACCATAAGCATAAGTGCATATTTTTTTTGTCGAAGGATACAGACTCCTCCGTCTCTGGAACCAAATCCTCTACAGCCATAAAAAGGACTGCTCCAAGCAGAACACATAAGAGATAATAGTTTCTTGATTGTACCTACCACATGATTTTTTTTTACACTATCATTGTCAAGACAAACGTGTGTGAAAATATTGAGGAATATTGTGACAATTTAATCTATATTTTGGCAGATGTATGAAAATATGGATTTGCTAATTTGTTAATTTGAACAGATATTGTCAGCGTTGTTTCCTATTTTTCAAGAATAGAACAAATGATGGCAAAGGGTAGGCCAACAAAAATGCAAGTGTTGTACATAATCAATGAGAGGTTGGCATTTTATAATTATTTATTTCCTTAAATTTTACATCTTATCAATTCTATTCTCTGTCTTTCAAATTTAATCTAGACAAGATTTTGAGAATTTTATTTATTTTGGCAGCTTTTTTTATTTTGGTGTTTAAAGAATTGTAGCACTGAACTATATCATTTGGTATTTCATGTTGGAAGTATTGGGATATAAACATCTTTTTGTATTTGCCACAGAATTATAGTACAGCTGAAACATTAAGTTCAAAGCAATTTGAGATTACCAATTTCTTTTTTCCTTTTGGGTATATGTGAAAAATTTGTGTCTAGCGGGTCGGATCTAAATGTCAGATTGTCTGGCCAGTACATATTCAAGTAGCTAAATGGAACAAAATGCAATAGTTCGTTGGAAGGTTTAGACCATAGCTACAGGTCTTGCGCCAGTATGATCTGAATTGGTTTTGTCCTGTACTAATTCAAATAAATGAGGAGGGTTCTAATGCTAACATTTTGATTGTCCCTAAATGCCAACATTCTATTATTTTGTTACTTTTTTTAAAATTAAAATAACAACGTTAAATTCAAACCGTTCATCTTATTTAATTTAACAACACATGCGTTTTCATAAAAATTTTATAAATTTTAGAGTTTATTTGATACTCCATCAAAAACTAAACTATGAACGTATTGTTGCATCAAAAGGGACGAGATTTATGTAGCCTTGCAAAAACAGTGGGAGGGAGGAAAATTATTCGATATTCATCCTGCTTGTACTCCATACTTTTTAACATCTCCGTACTGATCATTTGGTGGGCCATTTTTTATTTTTCATTTGGTTTATTGATCTTAAGCTTGAAAAGACAAAAGAGCATGTTATTTAATAACTTTAACAAAAACAGGTTCAGGAATATCCCACCGTACAATATAGTATTTTGTGAAAAATTAATTATATCATATGTAGATTTGTCAAATAATGAGCATTTGAGATCACTAAAAAGGTGTAATTACGAATAATAAGCATGAATCAGTATATAACTTCCATATTTCAGATTTTATCTCCATACTGGTATAGATAATCATATTTCAGATTTATTTTGAATGAATAATGAATGTCCAAGGGTTTAAGGGCGTAATAGTCAATGATGGTTATTTCACTTTCGTTAAATTAGATCATCCAAATATATGAGAATGAAGGAAAGGATTTTTTTTTCTCTCCCCTTCATTAATCATCCAAACAAGCAAAAAATAAACAATTTCATTTTCCTTCCCGTCCCTTTCCTTCCCTTTTAACATTTTCCTATCTTTTCCATTCCCCTTCTCTGAACCAAACACAGTGTAAAAGTATATTGACAACGGTTTTATGGTTTGCGTTGAGAAACAAGATAGTTTTATATCTTAGGGTGCGTTTGGATCGTTAGAAGAAAGAAGAAGAAGAAGGAAGAAGAAGAAAAAAAATTATAAACAATCAAAATTCTTCACAAAGTTACACACTTTCCAATACTTCTTCCCACTTCTTCCCTTCTTCCCTTCTTCCCTTCTTCTCACACCTATCCAAACGGAGCCTTAATCATTTTGATAACAATAACATTATTTATTTTCAAAATTGTAGAAATTTTGATTGTATTAACATATATAAGAGTAAACAATATTGTAACATAATTGCAATAAATGTGATAAATTTATTATATATTAAATAAAATTCTAGTACATAATAGAAATTAATTAAATACATACGCAAATTGGAACTTTGGATATCTTGTTTGGTCTACTATTTTAAGTCATAAACAAAACCGGTAAGACCACTAAAGCATGACATTTCTATATGTACCCTTCTAAAAAGTGGGATAATTAATTCTTTTCATCATATCATTGTAGTTTGTGGAGGCAAAAGCATGGCATTCCACAAATTTTATAAACATTATGACATTGATACAAGAATGACAGATGATCAGAAGAAGAGGTTAACAAAGTACAGGTCTATCATACCTTTTTAAGATGCCGTCTGATAACCTACTATCTAGCTCATAGATCTCAACAAAGAGTTTAGATAAAGAAGAGTAGGAATTCCAAATTTTATTTCACTCTAATCAGTTTAGTACATAGTTTCTCTTAGTTTACAGAATGCCTAACCCCCCCTCTTCATGGAGGAGGATTTCTATTTATAATAATCAAATAGCACCGCTCCAGATCTTCTAAGGCCTATCTATGACGTCATCTCCTCTTGTAACTGCGACCTAAAGGTCGCCTAAACCTCTCCTAACCTCGATCTGTCTCTTCCTAGGCTTTAATCCCAAGTGTGCACGTGCGAGGTTATGTCAGGGTTCCACCTGCAGGCTCCACTTGGGAGGTCGCAAATCATCCCGTGGCCGTTATTACGATTACTTACTTTAGGGGATCACTCTCTTTCGGGGGCCCACGGGGAAATGTCCTTTCTAACGGCTTCTTACCCTGGACCCACCTAAAGCACAACGGCACTGGGTCCGGCTTAGTCATGACGGTTTTCGATCATCTTTTCCTTAGGAACTCCAAGAGGGACTTCTTTATGCGTCCTCTTTTGGCCCTCCACTGTATTTGGGCCTTAGGCAAGGCCTTAAACAGCTACTGGGCTCGTATTCTGTTCTGACTGTATCATTAGCCCTCGAGCTTCTGATGAATATTTGTATTCTATCAGAAGTTCTTCAGGAGCAGCCTCGGAATTAGGGGTTGATAGCGGACTTTTAGCGATGTTCAGGCGATTTTTGATTGACGACTAGGTTCCTTAAAAAAGGAGGTATTAAGCTTCGCTCAATCATTACAGTTTGTAAGCCCTCTGGCGATGTTCATTGGTGTCTGAGCGCAGTCGTACAATGATGGCTGCTATTACCGGGCCTTCGTGCGAGGTTGGTTGAAAAGATCTGGTGAATATAATAATGTTAGAGGTGGGACCATACGAGTTTCCCTAGAGATCCTACAAGATTTCCCCATTATTGTGTCTTCTGGGATATCGTGTGGCAACGATTTGTCTTTTCGTTGGAATTTGAAAGGGGATAAAGTTTCTCTTTAAGTACGAAAATCGAGGAGACATGCCCTTTATATAAATTCAAAATTGCCAACTCTTTCTCACTCCATTCCCAGTGCATTTTCTGTATCTTTACGATTCTTCTTTCTTGCATTCCGGTGAACTTCTGATTGCTGCTCCTCTCCTCTTGTCTTCTTTTGCTCTTGTCTTTATATGACGGCGGCCGATAATTACTGGTATTGAATCCCCTCTTTCTGATTTATTTTATACCTTCGTCTGCCTTTATCCTTTGATTCGTTCTTATCGTCACTCTTGTTTGAATTCTCTTGTTGTTTAGTCCAATCATGCCTAAGAGGGTTTTCAGAGTTGGTGACTCTAAAGAAGTCAAGGACAACTTTCCCCTGTCTAGAGGTTATGAGTCCAAACCTTGGATTGACGCCAAATTGGCTAAGTTTAGGAACAGCCTGATCTTTGAAGACCGAGAAGAGAGTGAGTTGCAAATGGAGGGGGCAGGTAAGATGGATCGTCCGTTCGAAACTTCGAAGGGCAGAGTGCTTTTTGCCAAATCTGCTTGGTGGGGAATACGCATGCCTCTATCTCCTTTCCAGTGTACGCTTCTCGACATGGTGAAGGTTCCCCCAGGCCAACTCCTTCCCATTGCTTGGTGTTGTATTACTTCTTTCGAGCGTCTACTTACGGTGAACTTTGCGACCTTGGGCCTTAAGAGGAAAGTTACTCCTATGGTGGGGCTATTTGGCCATTACTTTAAGTTCTGTCGTTATCATGAATTCTGCACTGTCAGAACTATCAATCGTCTATTTAACCTCGAAAACTTGGCAACTGGGAAGAAGATTTCGCTTTCTGTAGAGGGACTCTAATGGATGGGATGGGGATTTGCTTGGAATGGAACACAAACTCCTCGGGGTTCACAAAGGTGGAGTTTCCAGAATCTACTGACGATGAGCTGGATGTGATATCCCATTTAAAACGAACATCTATTGCGGGCTATGTGTTGTGTTGGGATGGGGGTGCCCCCATAGCAAATGATAGCACCTTCGCCGAGTATATTGAGACAGATGACAGTGCAAATGATGAAATTCCTTTGCAAGAACTTAATCCATCCGATCATCCCAAGGAATGGAAGGAAAGTTCGTCGCATCCAGCCTCGATTCCTACTGCGAAGGCTCCCCCCATCAAGAAGGGACCTGCTCCAAACTCAAAGGCTTCCGCGATGTTCAAGGTTGCAAAAGGGAATCATCCGAAAGGCTCTAAACCTACTTCTTCGCGCACCTCTGACCATCCCAAACTGGCTCAAACCAAACCAAACCAGCCCTCTGGGAAGGCATTGGCAGGAAAGGCTTCAACGGAAGGGGAGCTGGCCTCTACTGCGCCCAAGAAGAGAAAGTGCAATGATGATTCATCCAAGCATTCTTCACCAACTTCTCCTGGACCCCCTAAAGCGTCTGCTGGTTGCGCCCTGGTAGTTGCAGCTGCTCCTGAGAATGTGCACAACAAATCATCTGAAAAGGCGTCTGTCGGAGCAGAGTCTACGCGAGTTCCTCCCTCTTCCTCTTCTCAACGTCGTCCGACTAAACCTGACGACTCTTGGCGCGCAGCTCGCGTCAGGAAGATTTATGAGGACGAAAAAGTTTCGTTGCGTCTTCCTAGTCTGAGTGTGGATCCTTCTAAGACTCAGGTTCGTTTTGTCGTTCCTCCTTCTACACGCATATTAAATCCCTCTCTTTTTTTTACTGATTATGCTTTGTCATGCAGATGTCTCATCTTGCAGCTTCTCTTCATCAAGTGTCCCTCGAACTATGCCCTCAGATCAACGACTCGCTTACTGGGTTGACTATGGATGACAAGTTTATGCGGATGCATTCGCTGTTGATGGAGTTAGGGTGTCTGCAGGCGAGCATTCATGATCATTCTCGTAATTTCGGGAATGCTTGGATGAAATCTTTGTCTACTTTGGCCACCAGGAATGCGGAAATCGACCGAGAACTGCGCTTGCTCCGCGGAGAACAGGAATCGGATTGGGGTTTCAAAGTGGACTTGTCGCAATTCTCCTTTGCGGCTCGAGCTTCTGATGAGGACAGGTTAGAGATGACGGCGCTATTTGAAAAGTTCGTCGCCTCGCAGGATGCTTTGTTGGTTCGCGCCAAGACTGCGGAAGCGGATAAAAACTTGATGTCTGAGATGCTCAATCGAGCCTCCAATGTCAATGTTGATCTGCAAAACCAACTTTCAGCGGTTCGCGCCTCCCTGGATCAACGCGATGCGCAGTTGGACAAGGCTAGAGATCTTATCCTTCAGCGAGATGGAGCCATATCTGACTGGAAGAAGACGTGTGAGAAGGTAGCGCGTCAAGAGAAGGAACGGATGGCTGAACTCGCGAGGTTGAGACAAACCAATGAGTCTTTGGTGCAACAGAATGGAACATTGTCGAGCGAGCTCAGGAAGAAGGATCAAGAACTAGCGGAAATCAGTGAAGAAATGTCGCGCGTTAAGTCTGAAAGGGATCAGCTAGCAGCAGATAAAGACTGCTTACACTCTGAAGTGGTCCAGACCTCCTCTCTGCTACAGGAGTCTTCTGTTCGTCTTGCTGAACTCCAGGCTGAAGTTGAGAAGCTGAAATCTCTTCCTCCTTCCAAAGGCAAATATGTTTGTACGGATAAAGGAGAGGTTCTTTCTTCCCATGATTTTTTGCAAGCGTTTCTTCAATCTTCTGGTGCTCAAGCAGCGGCCACCCGCCTTGTCTGTGGGGGGCTTCATTACATGCTTAAACTTAAGTGCGACCAACTGCGCCAATACTATCCATTCACGAGGGAAGAATTCGGGATCATGGACCCCGGTCCTAAGCCTGACATTGCCCTATCGCAATGTCGTTGGGACGAAGAAAGTGGTGATCTTATCTGTCAAGATGAGGAAGGTGACCGGGTGGTGGAGTTAGGTATGGAAGTGACGAAACCTCTCTTAACTCCTCGCTACCCTTGGTCAAGCTCTGGCGCCGCCTGGCCCTCGGACATAATTCACCCCTCTAGGGAAGAGATTGAGGCCGAAGACGAAGATGGGGGAGGGTCTGATGAGGAGAGGTCTGCAGGAGTAAATACCTTTGGGGAGGCAGGGCCCGTTGCCGAACTAGCTGAAGATCTTGCTCGCCTTTCTCCTGACCGTTCGCAAGGTCCGAGTCATGCAGAAGGAGCGAGGTCACTTAATATTTCTGAACAGTTTGATCAGATGATGGATGAGACAAGGGAGTATAACTTGCTTCATCCGGATCTCCAACTGAGTGATTTTAGTCTCCCTGGTGGCTCCTTAGGTGGTGATGTTCCCGGGGAATCTCTGGATGGAGAGCCATGAGATATTGCTCCATGTTTTGTTGTTCTCCGTTATTGTTGTATGCTGCTATGTAAACATAAACCTTTTGGATTATAGTATTTACTTTTTTTTTAAAAAAAAAACTTATCTCGTTATGCATCCTCCCTTTTATTGTTGTGTCTTGGGTTAAGTAACTGTTTTGTTATTATTTGTTGTCATGACGGCTTGGTGTTGCTAGATAAATCAGGATGTTGAAGATAAACATCATAAAATATAAATAAGGGGAGCGACGATGTTAGTGCGCAAGGCAGGCTAATGTCTGTTGATATGGCAGACTGTGCATGGCGTTGCGGCTAATGTCTGTTGATATGGTAGACTGCGCATGGCGTTGCGGCTAATGTATGTTGATATTGCAGACTGCGCATGGTTTTGCGGCTAATGTCTGTATTCGTGATATGTAATGAACAACGGAATATTTTATTTGCGAATTCAAAAGAATTTGCCAAGTTGAAGAAAGATCATTTTATTAAATTGCAAGTTACACTCTGACAAAGACAACTTAGGCTACGAAACAAGGCTCTTCTACATGCTACATTGCTTGAAAAAGTAAATAACATAAATTCTTAATTAATTGAAAGCTCTAGCTACTTCGCTTCTTCCTTGGAGCCTTATGCTACGGTACTACTCCATCGAAGCTAGTTGCTTAGGTGGGGTGGGTCGCTGTTTACTTGTAAAATTTGCGCAAATGGACAGCATTCCAAGCATTTGGAAGGTCGCGCCCTGTTAAATCTTGCAACCTGTACGTCCGTCCTTCTATGGATCGAATCACGATGAACGGGCCATCCCAAGCAGGATAAAGCTTTCCAATGTGCTTTCCGGTTGCTTCGACACTCCTCAAGACCCAGTCACCGGGTTGAAAATGTTTCGGGGCGACTTTTCTGTCAAAATTTTTGCGCATCTTCCTTTGATATTTAGCCATCCTTGCTCGCGCTTCCTCGCGAAGTTCATAGATCGCTTCCAGCTCTACTAACCTCTTTTCATTGTTTTTGGTCCATTCATAAGCAATAGTGCGCAGGGTGGGTTGCACGATCTCCATAGGAGTGACGGCCTCCATACCATACACCATAGCAAAGGGGGATCGTTCAGTTGCAGTCCTTGGGGTGGTGTTGTAGGACCATAGGATTTCGTCTAGGAAGTCGGGCCATGCCCCTTTGCTGCCTTCAATCTTCTTTTTAAGTCCTTCCAATATGGTTCGATTGGAAACTTCGGCCAGTCCATTGGTTTGAGGGTGGCTGACTGAAGAGAAAAGAGAGCGTATTCCTAGTCCCTCGCACATGTCTTGAAATGGCGCGCCCGTGAACTGCCGACCGTTGTCGGATATGATGGTGTGAGGTATGCCATAGCGGTAGACGATGTTGTGCTTGACGAAGTCGGCTACTCGTGGGGAGGTTATCAGGGCGAGTGGTTTAGCCTCTATCCACTTGGTGAAGTATTCGACTGCCACTACTAAGAAACGCAGGTTTGCTCTAGCTGTAGGAAAAGGGCCTAATATGTCTATTCCCCAAACGTCGAAAGGCCAGGGGCTTGCAATGGTGTTTAAAGAGGCAGGGGGTTTTCGCGAGACGCGAGAATGATATTGACATCGTTCGCAACGTCGCACGATGTCAATCATATCTTTCCTCATGGTTGGCCAAAAATAGCCCTCCCTTTCGATGCGTTTGTCAATGGTGTAAGGGCTTTGATGGCTGCCACAGATGCCACCATGCACTTCGTCAATCAGTTTTCTACCTTGCGACTCACTGATGCAAACGAGCCAAGGTTTACGGTATCCCTTTTTCAGTAGTTCCCCCTCTAGAACGGTAAACTCGGGTGCCCATCTTCTAATTCTTCGCGCGGCTAGCTTATCTGTTGGTAACTGTCCTTTGGTTAAATAGTCCCAGATGGGGGTATACCATTCAAGTTGGGCACTGATCGGCAGGACTTTAGGTTCCGCTGTTGCAATGCAAGCTTCAGGTATCTCCATGATGGCAATGGGGGTCTCACTGTTCATGTCTGATCCTTTTGCCAACTTGGACAATGCGTCCGCTATTTCATTCATTCCCCTTGGCACATGTTCGATCATGACTTCTTCAAATGTTGCTAAGACTTCTTTCGCTTTCTCCAAGTATTTCGCCAAATTTGGGTCATGTACTTCGTATTGTCCGTTGATCCGGTGTACCACGAGCTGGGAATCCATGTATACCCTGACTTTTGTTGCGCCTACCGTCTCCACCAGTCGCAGCCCTGCAATCAATGCTTCGTACTCAACCATGTTGTTAGTGACGGGGAAGGTTATGTGAATGGCATAGTAAAAGACTTCTCCTTTAGGTCCTTTGATCTGTATTCCTAGGCCTGACCCTCGTTCAGAGGCTGCGCCATCGACATGAACGTGCCATGTGGCCTCCTGGTCCCTTTTTTCTGACCTTCCTGTACTTTCGACCACAAAGTCTGCTAACACTTGTCCTTTGTATGATGCCTTAGGTAAAAAGGAGATGTCGAATTCTGATAACTCCACTGTCCATTTTAAAAAGGAGATGTCGAATTCTGCCTTGGGTAAAAAGGAGATGTCGAACACTGGCAAATCTTTTAAGGAACTTTTCTGTGAGGTCTCTGTAACTAGATACCGAACCGTGAGGAAGTTGCGCATACCACTCCCAAGCAACCCCTTCTAACCGAGTAGGGAAAACAAGACACATGGTTCGCTCGGACGCCCCAGTAATGAGCATAGATTCCCGGAAGGTGTTAACAAAGGCTCGAGCATCGTGAGCCGGGTAAGCGGGATACTTGTCGAGACTCGCAAAATCCTTGAGGCGAAGGGCCTTTCCTTTGTAGAGGTGCCGAGCCAAAGCTCCACGAGGAGGTGAAAGACTATCACGTCGCTTCAAGGAGATTTTATGCGATCGATCCTTGCGCGGTCTGGACCTCCCATCGCTAGTGTCGCTCGTTTGAGAATAACTTGGAGACGAGGATCTAGTCGATGTGCTGTACCGACCGCGGTTTTTCTTCGAAGGTGACTTGCGAGGTGATAGCTCGCTTGAGCTATGAGTGCTATATTCTGAAGATGGTGATCATTTTTTGGGCCGTCGTGAACGGGATTTGGAACGGCCTCGTGTGTAAGAACGGGAATGATTAGGGACGTTGGTGTATTGGGAACGCCTGTGAGATAGTTGCGGTCTGTGGTCTTCACTGTGCAAGGCTAGTTCCTCTCTATTTGATAGTCTGGTGTACGTTTGGTTGGATGGGTGGATTGGTACACCTGACTGATTGGCCGGGAATATTGGGTGTTGGTAGGGGTATTGTTGAGGGGGAGGTGTGATAATGACCGGAGGCTGGTACATTGAATCGCGAGGAGCTTGAAACTGCTGAGGGAGGGGCGGTTGCGGTTGATGGTTGTGGCTGCTGTGAACGGATGAAGGTGTGAGGGATGGCATTGTAGAAGGAAAGATTTGTGGCGGTGGTTGATAATTGCGCATGTCTTGTGGGGTGACATTGTTGATGGTTGGAGGGTTGTGTCGTGGGGCTAAGGAGATGCTAACAGATTGATCAGAGGTTTGCTCCGTTCCTGGGGTGGAGGTTGTGGGGTGACATGCTGTTGTGAGGTCGTTGCTGGAGTGTTGAAGGTTGCGCTGCTAGTCGCCATGGTTTTTGTGGGTGGTGTAGTAAAATCTAACTTTTTTGGATGAATATTCCTACTTCCTTTCATGCGAATTGGAGCTCAAACAATAAGAAAAAGGTTGTGTTTCTCGATTGTTAGAATGAGCTCATGTAATTTACGGTGGGCGCCAGTTGATAACCTACTATCTAGCTCATAGATCTCAACAAAGAGTTTAGATAAAGAAGAGTAGGAATTCCAAATTTTATTTCACTCTAATCAGTTTAGTACATAGTTTCTCTTAGTTTACCGAATCCAAAAGCTTCAAAATTGGCGAAAGGACAATTATAAAACATTCATTTCCGAGCTCAAAAATCGCTGTTCATTTAGGCTCTATCCCAGCCGTCTGCATTTTTTCCCTGTTTAGATCGATTCGATCTCCTCCATCCGTCTCTATTATCGCTTTCCTCTGTTGCGTCCTTTGGTTTTTCTTCGTCTGTTCTCCTGTGCCTTATCGTGTCCCTTCTCTCTGCTCTTTTTTCGCTGGCCCTGGGATGGACTGTCCCTTTCTGCGTTTTCCTTTTCGCCGCTACACATAAGATCTCAAATCTCTCTTTTCTTCGCCCAGGCGTGGCCTCCTCAGTACTATGCGGTCAATCGACTGCGTACGGAGGGGCGTGGTCTCCTCAAGAGATCTCTCGATGCTACTGTTCTTCTGGGGATGCGTTTGGTCTGCCTTTGCTCTTCTCTTTTCTTTTTTCTCCTCTCTGCGATCGTCTCCTCAGTTCTCTCCGATTCTTCCTGGTCTGCCTTTTTCCCTTTTTTTTTCCGTGCTTCTTGCCTTTTTTCCGCCTGTGTGTGTTGTGTTGTAGAGCACTATCCAGTTGTTCCCGTTTGGCTGTGCCTTTTTGAAGAATGCAAAAAATTAGCTTCACTGTCCTGTGTTCTCACAGCCATAGGTGCTGTGTTGTGACAAAAAAAAATAGAAAATGAGAAGGTTTTCACTGTTCCATTCGTTTTTTTTAGGTCTGACTTCTTGGGGCCACTTTAGGTGTTGCTCTTACGAGAGCCAGAGTGTTTTGCCAGTGAACAAGGATCCATAGATCTCTCCGCGAGTGTGCTTCTACAAGGTACGAGGTTTCGTTCCACTCCGATTTCTTTTTTTTTTGCCATTTATTGCAAATTTGTTTGCCTGTGCTGCCTTCTTTGGTTATGATCAACCTCGATTAAGTAAATTAGTTCAGAATGGCATCTGATAAGGGAAAAAAACATGATTGTGCACCGTGAGTGTGCTTCTACAAGCTACGAGGTTTCATTCCACTCTGATTTCTTTTTTTTTTTTGCCATTTATTGCAAATTTGTCTGCCTGTACTGTCTTCTTTGCTTATGATCAACCTCGGTTAAGTAAATTAGTTCAGAATGCCATCTGATAAGGGAAAAAAAACATGCCTGTGCCTTTTTGGAGAATGCAAGGAACACTGTGCTATCTATCAAAGAGAACTGTGTGCTGCTTATTAGATCTTTCTTATTTGCTCGGTTGCTCCAGGCAGCCACGTTTCAAGCTGTCCCCATCTTATCTTCTTTTCTGTGTGTACGCACCTCCCGCATCTGCTTTGTATTTCGTTGTATTACAGCTCTGTGATTTTGCTTAGGCATTAGGGCTTATCTTCTGCCTCCATATGCCGCGCAAGAAGAGGTCGCGGCCAGATGCTGCCGCTGCATCGTCAGCTGGTCCATCATCAAGTACTCATGTTGGCGCTGCTTTGTCTGCCAATTTGGGTTTGTTCCTCTTCTGTCTGCACCTGCCCCACCTTTATACTGTCTTCGTATTCTTTTTGCCTCACTAGTGATATCGTTATCGATATGCTCTTGCTTCGTCGCTGGACCTTTCCTTTTCTGTAACATAACTGTGTTATTTCATCCTGTCATTTTCGGATCTTCCCTTCCATTCTTCGTCGCCTATCCATTTTGTTCTTTTCTGTTTATCGAAAGATTTCCAGACAATGCCTCTTCTTTTTGCGCGCTGTGCTCCTTCTGCTTCCTGCACGATTTTCTCTTTCTTTTCCGCATGTGCGCTTATCCTTCCGTTCCTTGCTAGGCCGTGCTGTCCAGCGGCGCAGCTGTGGTCGAAGAGGGAGGGATCCTGTTCTCCAGTCTGCTACGCCGGTCCCTACTGCTGCTGCAATGTCGGACCGTTCCTGTTTAGGTCTGCCTGTCCTCCATTTTTCCCTTTCCTCTTCCTGCTCATTCCTTCTTATTTTCTTTAGTTACGGATTATGTTCTCTTTCTATCGTTGTCATCTATGCTTTTTTGCCCAATATCTTACAGGCCCTCGCCCGGTCCTGCTTGATTTTGGTGACCTCGATCAAGTATGCAGCGATTGTCATGCGCTTTTCTGGTACCAAGAATGGTCCAGATCTGCATCTGAGCCCGATAGCCCAGAATACACTCTTTGTTGTCGCGGTGGCAAGGTTTCGCTTCCAGAAATTGAGGAACCTCCTGAGCCATTGCGCACATTGTTTAATGCAAGTGCTGAACCTGATTCTGTTCACTTTATTTCGGCCATTCGGTCTTATAATGCGATGTTCGCATTCTCCTCGATGGGTGTCAAGATAGACCAGCAGATCAATAGAACTGCTGGTCCTTATGTCTTTCGCGTGTCTGGGTAGGTTTGCCACCGCATAGGCTCTTTGTTCCCGCTAGAAGGCCAGCGGCCTGCATATGCCCAACTATATTTCTATGATACAACAAATGAAATAGAAAATAGGATGGCATCCTTCGCCACTGATTCAACATTGAATAGACCGCGCGAACACATTGTCAGGCAGTTGCTACACATGGTTGACACCCACAATGTCATTGCACAAGGCTTTAGGACAGCGCGGGACCGCATTGGTGCTCGCACTGATGATGATTTCTATCTTCGTATATCTTCATCGCGGAGACAACAAGATCCTCAGTACTCGGCGCCTGTTGCTGATGAGGTTGTTGGCTTAGTTGTCGGTGATTTTGATGAAAACAATTGTAGGAGAGATATCATCATTCAGTCCCGAGCTGGCCAGCTGCAGCGCATCAATCCTCTCCATCCAAAATACTTTGCTATGCAGTATCCTCTTTTGCTTGCTAGAGGAGAGGATAGCTATACAGAAAATATCGAGTATGATACATCGACTGCGAGTTCATCCAATGTACGCAGGGCTCATGTTACTATGCTCGAATATTATCATTACAGGCTGCATATCCGCGATAATGAAAGCCCCACATTTTTTAGATCTGGCAGGCTTTTTCAGCAACTCTGTGTTGAAATGTATGCATGTATTGAGGATGCTCGTCTTTCCTATCTTTATCACAATCAGGATAGCCTTCGCATGGACTCATTGCAAAATATTAGACAGGCAGTCATGGAAGGCGATATGTTCGGTTACCAGATAGGAAAGCGTTTCATCCTTCCATCATCTTTTGTTGGTGGCCTGCGCTATCTTTTTCAGAATTACCAGGATGCTCTTGCGGTCTGTAGATCAATAGGCCCGCCTCACCTGTTCATCACGTTCACTTGCAATCTTGCGTGGGCCGAAATACGAAGAAATCTCATAGGAAACCAGCAAGCAAGTGATAGACCTGATCTTGCGTGTAGAGTTTTCAAAATGAAACTGGATGAGATGATTAAGGATATCAAAGACAGAAATTGCTTCGGTCCTGTTGCTGCATGTCAGTCTTTGTTTTTCTTATTTTCCTTTCTATTGTTACTTAATTCACTACTTTCTTTCAATCCTGCGTTGTTCCTTGCTCCTCTTCTTTCATCTTTCCTTATTTATTTTCGGTTATTTCCCATCTCTGTAGTGATCTACACAGTCGAATTCCAGAAGCGAGGTCTGCCTCATGTTCACATCATTGTCTGGCTCGCTGACCGTACTTACCTTTCTGATGCGCGTGGTATCGATTCCATTATATCGGCTGAATTGCCTAATCCGTCGATCGATCCGGAAGGGTATGCGGTTGTTTCTCGCTTCATGATGCATGGCCCTTGTGGACAAGCCCGTCCTAGCTCACCTTGCATGGAGGACGGGCGTTGTAAAAAGCATTTCCCTAAGGACTTCTGTTCATCGACTGTTTTTACACACGATGAATTTGCTAGAGATATGTCCTAGAAGCCAATCTTTTTTGCTACTTCTATGGTTTTATGTCATTGATGATTTCATATCATTTGTTCCTTGATTTATGTGTTGACAGTTCATTCAGGTTGAGGATCTGAATTATAGATCGTTGTTTTTCATTTAGTAGTAAATGACAACAATAAATCTAAAGCGTCCATAATCTTGATAATTAACAAGGAACATTAATTATCAATAAGATTAGTATGCAAGTTAAGTGATGATTAAGTTCTATAAATCATGGGTTAAGAGTAACCAACTTAATTGCATATGTTTATGTTAATTGAACATAGTACAGGACATGACCCAACGAAATAAATATATGGATTGTGTTATGTGTCATTATTTATTTCGTTATGATTTTGATTCTAAGTTTGAGATGTTTATCTTTTCCACATGACGATAGGTTCAATAAATATCGTCTACCGCTGATTCCCGATAAGGGCTGCTATACGGACGTTATTTATGTTCTCTTGAATTGTGCGGGGAAAAGCTAAATTATCAAGAAAACCGTATGTCCCTCGTTAATTCATTTAGTGAGTGACGATATTTGTTTGGGCCCCTTGATGGAGATAGATTGTTTGCTAGCAACTGATACAATTATCTCTAGATCAATAAACGTATAATCTGCAAGAATGACACATTCCTATCTTGGATTATACGATGATATCGCGTGACATAAGAATCAAAATAGAGAAGCTAATTATTCTCTTATGCAGGATTGAAATATTGTAGCAGTACACTATTTATGCGAATTGGGAATCATAGCGTGTTGCTAGATACCGCTTATGATTATTGGAATTAAATAGCGATTTAACTCCATGTCCAACGTAGCATAAATCTTCAAAGGGTCACACAAAATTGGTGTTTTAACCAAGCATGCATTATTTATTTATTTGCAATAATTGGTATTGCAAAATATGATAAGTTGATTAATTAATTAAATAGCGTTATAGACCGTTATAATTAATTAAATCAAAGGGATCATATAGAAATAAATTAATGCATTTTCTAATCCCTAAATAATTATTATTAAGTTAATAATTATTTATTCAACACATGTATAAATTAAAAGGCTTTAATTAAAGTGTTAATTAAAAGTCCAATAGGGATCAAACCAAATTGGGAGCAATAAGAAAGGTCCATTTAATAATTGATTGGGTGGATCCTTTATGCAAAACACATAGCCCATAAAGGGTCCAATATGTGGCCGGCCATACAAGGAGGTAGGTGGGTGGCAATGTTGTAAATAGATGGTGTGAGGTAGGTAGGGTTAGCACACTATATAAAGGGTTGTATGGTTGCAAATCCATCTCTCTCTTTTCCCCACAACCCTAGCCGCCCCTAGCATCCTCCCTAGGCCGGCGCCTCCTCCCTTCTCCTCTCCCTATTGCTCATGTGTTGAGCCCCTTTCTTCCTCAAATAGAATTGTTGATTTGCTAGAAGAACGGGTTAACTAGGGATTAGTCTAATCCTCCGAACTACTAGCATAGTTTGTTGAGGATTTGGTTAATACCAAGTGGACTCGAGGAGTTTCGACTTGGAGATCTTTGGAGCACGCACCACCTTCAATCGAGCCTTGGTTCAAGCCTCTTGATTACGATGTCAAGAGAGGTATATCTTTGAACCTCTTCTCTTTGTGTGAATGGCAAAGTACTAGTTCCTTTGTTTGTGCATGCTTAATTGTGGATAATTAAGGGTAATTAACCATAAAAATTAAAATTGTGCACTTGACTAACAGAATTTGTCCGGTACAAGAGAAGGAATACAGGGATCACAGTCGAAAAGAATGGTTATGTTCTTGATAATCGTCATGTGGTGCCTTATAATATAAAAATGCTTCTCAGATATAATGCTCATATCAATATTGAGCGTTGTCATTCTACAAAAATGGTTAAGTACCTTTTTAAATATATTACAAAAGGGCATGACCGAGCAATGGTAGCTGTAGCGTCTGTATCTAATATTGCATCGTCATCGTCTCAGCGAACTGAGACAGCCCAGACTGCAGTAGATGAGATAGGGCACTACCTTGACTGTAGATATCTGACTCCTCATGAAGCAATATGGTGTATTTTTTCCTTTGACATTCATTATAGTTATCCCACCGTTGAGAGACTTCCTGTCCACCTACCATCACAAAACAATGTTGTTTTCAGTGATTTCCAAGAATTAGATGAGGTAGCAGCCAGTGAGTCTTTTTCATTGACAAAATTGCTCGCTTGGTTTGACCTCAATAAAAAAGATGAATTAGCTAGGCAGCTGACATATATTGAGATACCATCCAAATTCACATGGAATAAGGATCAGAAGTCGTGGCAGAGGCGCAAACAGAATAGAAAACGTCTGGCTAGGATGTTGTTTGTCCATCCGAATGCTGGAGAACTCTATTACTTGCGTATGCTTCTTAATATTGTTTCTGGTCCGACCACCTTTGATGATATCAGGACTGCTTCAAAGATGCTTGCAATGCTCTAGGATTACTGGATGATGACAATGAATGGCTGTACACATTGCAAGAGGTGGCTGTTGCGGCTTCTGCACAGCAAGTACGCAAGCTCTTCATAGATATCTTGCTGTACTGTGAGGTCACAGATACAGTTGGACTGTGGGATGCATGCTGGCAGCTCATGGGTGATGACATATTATACAATATGCGTTCCCGCCATAACATTCCTCAGTTCAGTTGTAGTGATACAGTGTTGAAGGATCACATTTTATATGAATTAGAGGAAATGCTCATCACTCGCGGTTCATCGCTTCAATCAGTCGATTTGCCTCTGCCTATTGAAGCAAGGCTCTACCAGGCTAATAATACCTTGCTAGCTCAGCAGTTGTCATATAACACTGTTGAGCTGCGGGAAGGCCTTCCTGCGCTGCTCAGCAGCTTGAATTCTGAGCAGAGATCCATACTGGATCAGATTTTGTTATCTGTCCTGAACAAACAAGGAAAACAGTTTTTTGTTTATGGAGCAGGCGGCACGGGCAAGACACATCTCTGGTCTGCCTTGACAGCCAAACTCCGTGCAGAAGGAAAGGTTGTTCTCACGGTCGCATCATCCGGCCTTTCATCACTTCTCTTGCAAGGAGGAGTCACTGCATATTCACGTTTCAAAATACCAATTGAGTTAACAGAAAAATCTACGTGTGATATCAAGAAAAATAGTTGATATCTCATTTTTATATGCCTATTTTGACCATACTTAGCACCAAAATAGTACTCAAACCAATATAAATTGTCTCATAATTAACTGTGATTTCCAGGATATTGGTACAGCCGCCGCTTCTTTGTTATTTTGTAGAATACTCGTGAAGATTGAGGACTAGACACGCAAACAAGACGAATTGGAGCTTAGGTCACTGCCAGACGACTCATTCCTAGCCCACAGACGCATGAAATGGACTAGAGGAGGCCTACAAAGCACCATGCCAAGTCTGGATCTCACATTATAGCCCCGACCCCAGTTATCAGCCCAGACCAGCAAAATTTCGGTCCGAAATTATGGAATTTCGGTCCGAAATTTCATGTATGGAAAGATTTTCTATGGTAATTCGAAAGGAAGGAAATTTCTCTCTTGCCTTGGCCGTCTCTGGGATTTTCCTTAGGTATTTATATGCGTGTTTCTTAACCAGAAAGGAGGCATTATTCTCTCCACGATATTTTCCATACTTTGCATGTGTGTTCTTGGCTCTTTTCACGAGAATTGAAGGGAGGAAGCGAGTTTGGACAAGGCGGCAGCACATCCAGATCAGTCTCCATCGATTCCTGATCATAGGAGAAGGAGTAAAGCACAAGGGTTACTTGGTTATCTCTTTCATGCTTTTATTTCGCTTTTCTATGAGTTTATTTGTTGTCTCATGCATTAGGATTATTGTTATTTGTAGTTTGAATATGTTAGGCTAAATTTTATGTGTCTTAAGGTTAGGATGTAGTTTAATTTGGTATTTGCTATGGTTTGATGAAGTACGATTATGCTATATGATGTTTATGTGTTGAGATGTTATTTTATGCTTGGTTACGTTTATGACTTGTTTGATTGTTTGCTTAAGAATGAACTGCAGAATTTTTAGGATAATAAACTAGAATAAGTTGTGAAATAAACTAAGTACTTGAGGTAATCCAAATACTCGAAAGAGATGTTAACTATCGACCGATAGGTGTAGTTTCTACGATCCGAAAGGACTTAGATGCCTCTGGAACATCAACACATAACCCTTAATCAACTAACTTCCGATACGAGAGTTTAGGGCTAGTTGGTTTCATAGTAAAAGTCATGTTCCATACCAAATTCAACTGAAATTGCGACAGCTGAGGCTGAGATTTAGGTCTGGTTGACAAGTAGCTTTCATATAGTTTAACCTAAAATCATCAAACCAACACAAAGAATCTAGAACAATTTACGGCACGATAATTTATAAATTTCGGTCCAAAATTTATAGATTTCAGGCAAATACTTCCAGTGGTTCCGCAAGGATCCAGATATGATACACTGGCTGCATCTATTCTGCATTCTCCGCTTTGGGATCGCTTTATCATATTGAGGCTCACAGAAAATATGTGTCTTGCATGTTATGCAGACGATCCAGCACAAGCATCAAGAATAGCAGAATTTGCTGCATGGCTGCTGGCTGTTAGCAATGGACAAATCCCTGCATTGTCGCTTGATGGTGCGGCTCTTGCTGAATGGATTAAGATGCCTGAAGAATTACTCATTTCCTTTGATGCCGATCAGCAACAGACCATCATAGATGCAATCTATCCAGATTTATCTGCAGCACATAGATATGATGATTACCTCCAAAACCGAGCAATACTTGCACCAAAAAATTCTCTGGTGGATTCCTTGAATGAGAAAGTATTGTCTCAGGTAGGAGGCCAATTATTCCAGTACTATAGTGCTGATGTAGCAGCTGGTAAAGATAACATTGACAGTGAGCTTAGAGGTAGCTATCCAGACGAATATTTACACACTATCACTTCTGGTAGTTTACCGCCGCACTGTCTTCGTCTCAAAATCGGTGTGCCTGTTATGCTATTGCGGAACATTGATCAACCAAATGGGCTCTGTAATGGAACTAGGATGGTCATTACTCAGTGTGCAGTCAGATTTTTAAAGGCGCGTGTTATCACCGGAAGCGCCGTAGGACAGGAGGTTTACGTTCCTAGGATCATGTTCATACACAAAGATGACAATTTGCCATTTAACCTCAGGAGAAAGCAGTTTCATGTTCGCGTTTGTTATGCGATGACAATAAACAAGAGTCAAGGTCAATCGTTGGATACGGTTGGTGTTTACCTTCCAGAGCCGGTTTTTGCTCATGGCCAGCTCTATGTAGCTCTTTCGAGAGTGACTTCTCCTAGAGGCCTGAAAATTCTTGTATCTAATTCATTCCATGATCATCCAGGCTATACCAAAAACGTTGTCTATAGAGAAATTTACTCAGAATTAGGTACCATGCCCCTCCTTATTTGTGCATCATTGAGTAGATTCTTTCTTTTTTTCGATTTTTTACATTGCCTTCTTTCATACTTTACTATGCTGTGTTTGTTTCTCACTGATTCATTTTTTTCCCCTGCCTCCAGAACACCATGCTGGACCTGGTACCGATCTCTGACCTCCCAACAAGACCTCACTCAGTGAGGATACAGGCAAGGATTGTGAGGGTGTGGCCAGCAAAAGGCCCACTTAGTCCAACCATTTGGTATTATGGAGCTCTCATGCTCAATGCAGCTATATACTTTCTTCCTTCTAATTTATTTGCTTACCTCCTTATTTTTTGCAGTATGCAAACCTTTCTCCAGTTCAAATGCCTGGCCTCATTAATCAATTTATTTGTTCATCTAGGGCAATGTTATAGAGGCTAGAATACCAAGGGAACAGCACCAGCGCCTTCATAGATTATTGGACGAGGTTCGTATCTGCGAGATAGCAAAATTCTCTATCAAGGCTGCCCTTACCCAGTATCATATTGTCCGAAGATCGCACATTGTGTCGTTCACCAGGCAAACTACTGTCACACCGCTTGCTTCTTCGAGCTTACAAATTCCAATGCACTACTTCAGCTTTGAGCCCTTAGATGACGTTGGCAGCAAGATTACAAATACCGACACAATAATAGGTGCTTATCCTCTGCCTGTATTAGTTGTGTTAAAAAATAAATCTTTCCTTGCTCTAGCTTTTATAGCCTTACATAGACCAAAAAAAATTGTGATGTGTATTAGTCGGTCCTGCATAGAACTGAAAAAAAAAATGTATATATATACATACATGTGTACATTGATCTATAATTGCCCCTCTTTCTGCTCAAATATGTTGATCTATATACTCTTTCGTTGTCCTCACAGATGTCATCGGAAGAATCGCTGGCTTCAGTCCTGTCCATGACGACGATGATCCAAACCAACGGAAGCCTGCACAGACTATGTACATAGCAGATGAGAGGTATGATTGACCTTGCCTATTTTTTGCTTTGCCCTGGACGATTCAGATAATATCCTAAAAAAATAAATCGTGTTTTGTCATTCTTGTATGTCTCACACACTGCTGCTATTTTTTTATATCTAGAGGCTACATGCTTGATGTAACGCTCTGGAGACAGTTCTTGCATCTGTTTGATGTTGCGCGCCTGCATGAAGAATCAAAGACTCACCCAGTTATTATCATTTGTGCTGCAGTCCAGATCAACAAATGGGATGGTTGAATTTTTTCCATACCTTATTTCTTTCCTTTGAACAGTCTTTAATTCAGTATTACAATTTCCGAATTGCCTGTCAATACCTTTCTTATCTGGCTAGATTTGTTCGTGCCTGCATCTCCTCAATTATTTTTCTTTCCTCTTGCTATAGTAGCATACAACGTGAAGGCATTTAGCGCTACTAGATTTTACCTTGACAGGGCTATCACAGAAATTGCACAGTTCGCTGCCAGGTATTGCCTGCCCGCTGCACAAATTCTCATGCACTACTTTAACTTTGTCTACAAAGCTTGATTCCTGCATATTTTTCCCATTTAACAGTCTACCACCGAACTTACCACCGATTGTGCTTGACACACAAGGACCGCCATATGATGGAGTGGCGGTTATCGACCATGCAGAGGAAATCGACCAGCCTGAGCCGGTGGTTGCCACTCTATCGGAATTTCTGGCTGTTCCGGTCAATATATACTCGGTAATAATTTCCTACTTTTTTCTATCGTGCACTATGTGCATAACCATTGACCAACACAGTTTTTCTATTAGAGTACTCTCTACAAATGCATAGCAACAATCGTTGATTTGGACAACAGATATGAGTGGTACTATGAAGCATGCAAAAAGTGTACCAGTAAATTAAAGGATCGGTATTGTTATGGATGTACAGCACATAGAGACGACTTCATGAATAGGTGAGTATCGCTGCACGAAAATATTTTTGTGGATATTTTTGCCCACCTTGCAGTCCAAAAAATAACAGAATTTTTCCTTTCATGACCATTCTATTCCTGTCGTTTCACTGCACAGGTACAAACTTCTTTTAAAAGTAAAAGATGAGACAAGCACAACAGAAATCACAGCGCTTGGTAATGTTGCCAAAATAATCATCGGGGCAGACGTGAATGCCATGGTGAAAGCACAAGAAAGAACGAAAGATGACGCGCCGCAGAAGGTCACAGCAGTCATTGGAAAAGCATACCTCTTCACAATCCTTCCAAAAGAATCGAACAAGTTTCCAGGAGTCAGAATGAATACGGTTATCCGTGTTGATCCAGTCCCGGCAACCGCTTCACCACTTCTAGCAATGGATCAACCTACTGCTAGCCACTGCAAGGCCGCAGAACAACACATGTAACAAATTACATACATAGACATTCATGCCTGCACAGTACCTGATCTCTCCACAATTCTGTAACATCCATCTTTTCCTCCGACTTTTCTTCTTGCATTCCTCACCCAATGCTTTCCTATTGTTACAGGCAGGACCCGACCAATAAACTTCTCTTTCTTGCAGAACACCATACAGAAGAGCACATCCCAGCATCTCCTTCATCTACACCTCCGCCAACACTAAAAGACACCTCACCAATTTCAACCAGTGCCATGCCTTCGACAGATGGAAAAGGGTTCTTTCTTCTTATAAACAATTTCAATTTGAACATACTTTGTCGTCCAAAATTCCATACACAGATGATCATGATCTACAAAAAATAATAATGAATAAACAGATTCCTCCACAAAAATTCATATGTTGCAGGCCCTTCAGTATTTCATTATTTATTCTTATTCCTTTGTTACCCATTTTTATGCCTATTATTTTCGATGCAGCAAACAACCGCTCCATCCACAACAAGATCATTTCGACGCTAGCGCGACAAGAAAAAGACTGTTTTCAGATCTAAACCCAGCTGGACTAGAGAAGTTAGCGTTTTCACCAACAATTTATTTTTCTTTTTCTTCGTTGTCGTATAGCTCGTACGAACAAGAAATATATATAGCTTACTTTCTATCTTTTCCCAGTGAATCCACTGAAGACCAGAACGCTACACCAACTTCTCCTTCCAGCGAAGTTTCCATCCCAGCCAAAAAAGCCAAGTCACAGCCCATCAAAAAAAGGACGAACAGGCACGAACCCAGCCCAGGTAAGAAATGATACGGTTTCTTTATTTCCACTAACACAGTACAGACAGTAATAAAATACTCTTTGTTTCAGCCATCTATCTTAGAGCCCTGCGAAAAAAGAAAGCACATTTTTGAAACAAGCACTCTGACAACGGGTCCTTCTCAACCGATTCCATGTGCTTCATGCCTGCTTGTATGTATAGTGCCAGTTTAGGCCTTTTGGTGTACTTAGTTTGTCTAGCTTAGATCAAAGAACTAGCTTCATGTGTTATGCGCTGTCAGAGCTAGCACTATCCATTTTGTGCTCCGCTATAGAACATCAACTGCATCAGATGACCAAGCCACCGCAGTGGCAGCAATTCATTCTGTGTACAGTTGACCTTCTATAGTGTGTTAGCGCCAATATATGTATTATCCAGGTTTGTAATATGTCATATCCTTCTCTGTATGTGTCTATTTATCTATCAGTGCCAGTAATGGACAAATCGTATTCTTTCTTTGCCTGCGATTATTTCATTTGACATGGTAGTAGCCAACACACGCAATCAACCTGCTGGCGCCTCAGTATTATCCAGTTCTGTAAAATGTACTGTTCTTCTCATTTGCAACACAGTACCATCTATCAAAAAAAAAAAAACCCCAAAGTTTATACAGCCATATAATCCGTCACATCCATCAGAAGAACTTCGCATTAATCTAAAAAAAACCCCTTCGATCAGTGTAGTTTTTAGTATGCATTCACTAGTTCCCTTCACTTCAAAGCTAGTTGGAGATGCCCTTGGTAATGTTCTTTTTTTTTAGTATTTTTTAAAACTTTTTTTATTAATTTTTTTATCATACCCTCATGAAATTAATGTATATGCAGGTTTGAAGCATGATGGAATGATAGCCCTTTTTTATATGAAAGTAATGGTAAAAGATCAAGGTGGATAGAAAGAGTGCTAAATGTCCACTCTTGAAAACATATTTTAAGGAGAAGAGAAAATACATCATGCCAATATGCCATATTTGGAGGCAATATTAAACGGTCTGGTTGGAAATCCAGAAGAAACAGATTCTTTTGTATCACATATGGCATTGTATGTTTTTTCGGGACTGTTATTTCCGTATAACAATGGAGATGTTGCTACAGGCTTGATATATTTCTACACTTCCAATGATGAACTCTACTAATTATTTTTTATTCAAAATTAGTTGTTCAAATTAGTTATGTTATGTTCAAATATGACTTAAACTTTGTTATTTTTCTAATCTATACAAATAAAAAATAGAAATAAAAGATCTATTGTAATTTGTTTTGTTGTTCGGTTTTCTCCAATATTTTTTTAAGTTAAATTGGGGTCAAAGTCACCTAACTTATTTTTAAATTAAATTTCTATGAAAAAATATCCAACCGAATTTCGAACATATGACCTTTCACTCAAGGTGTATTGCTCTTTGTCACTAGACCAAATAACATGGATGAATGAGCAAGAGGATGAAAATAGAAAAAAATTGTATTACAAGAATGCTCTCTCAGCACTTGTTGAAGCTACTCGCCTTGCGCCACAAGCTGTGGAGTATTGACTTCGTTTGGCTAAGCTTAGACGTTCAAAAAAGGAGTACAGATTGGCTATCGACGAGTGCGAGCAGACAATATTGATTAAGGAGCCACTTGACCCATACAAAGAAGATACCACGATACTGGAATGGAAAATTGCTTGGGAAGATAGCTCAAAATGCACATACATGTACATCTCAGGTTCTTGCATCATTTTTAAATTTGATGTACATGTGCAAGCGAGGGTGGTTCAACATAGGTTTTCTTTAACATCCTGATTTAATCAGTTCCAATCATCAACCTCTCAAGTACCGCATTTCTTTTACAGAGGGAGAAGTTTTTCCGCTCACTTGATACATTTAATTTTCTCGACTATGTCGATGGTACAAGCCCACATGGCCTTTTGCTTGATCTGATTTTCGAACAGTAGTAGCTGGATCATATGAGCATATGGTGTATGCAGGAGAAATTTTTTTAACCTAGTGAACTTCAACAATTATATCCTCAATATTTATTAAGATTGGTGAATCACCAGGTAGATGACATTTGGGGTTCTCTCCAATAGCTTACTAAGGTCATATCATTTTGTTTTGCAATCCGCTGCTTGGCGGCCCTGTTTTTTTTTTCTCCCCTAATTAGTAAAGTCATATTTATTCTAAAATACATAAGGAGTCATTTAGTTTCTCTATGGTTAATAAATAAAAATAATAATCTACGGATGCGTCAATGTTGTTTAATAGAGCTTGAATTTTTTGAACATTCATTTAATAGCCTTGCAAATAATTATATACCACTAGCACCTGAAAAAAGTATGCGCATCACACAATTGCATGAAATCACACGACTTTACTCTTTTTCATTTTTTGAACATTCATTTAACATGAAGAAGGTAATCCGTTTTTTACTGTTCAAATCAGATTTTAGCATATTTTATTAATAAGAGAACAAAAGGAGCTATTTTTTTTTCGGTTCACCATACATATTACAATTTACTGCAGGACAGAAATATCTGCAAATGAAATAAGAGTTGCGTGAAGTTGCGAATCGTTGTCCTGTAATTAAATTCCTAAAAGAAAATTAAAAAAAAAGTAGAAAACAAAAGTAAATTATTGTGAAAACCCGAAAAATATTAATTGTGAGTTAATGTAATTAATTAGAAATCTTCAAGCAAACAAATAAATATGAATTGATAATGTTAAAAATCACACTCAAATTAATTAGCGGACTATCAACTCTCATTAATTTAGAAGTCAATTTCGTTCGAATCCGATATAAGAATTAAATTTTGGCCATAAATAAGAATTTTTGTAAAAATTTATTACTCAAATCTCTAGTTGTGTTATAGAAATTCAAATAACTATTTTTATAAATTATTATGAGTTGAAATTTGTGTTAAAAATCCAATTTTCACTGCTTGATCAAATCAATTCCTAGAAATCCCTAAATCTGGACTGTTGGATTGAGTTTAGAAAATTCTGAATTATCTGAGCCGTCCGATTCATCTCATCTCTTATCTCTTATATCTCATCTCCTCACTTTCTCTCTTCTCTCTCCGAAACGGGTCATCTCTCTACCTGTTCCCCTTTTCTCCCCCTTATCTCTCGCGATCCGCCATTGGCGATCTCCTGTGGTCCCTCGACCAGTCCGTTGGGACCCCTTTCCCTCTCGCCCATGACAGAGGCTCTCGACCCCACTCTCCTCCTCTCTGTGTAATGGCTGAGAGCCATGCCCCCCCCCTCTCGACCCCATCCTTCCTTCTCTCCTCTAATCGATTGAACCCCACAGCACCCCTTTTAAAACCCCTGGTTTTCCGCTTCTGGTTTCCCCAAGCCGAATGGGAACCTGCCACTAGTCACTCTCGACTTTGACCTAAACCTTACCACCGCCTCTTTTGCCCTCTCTCCCCCTGCCACCTCAGTAGCCCGATCTGCCCCACTCCCCATCTCCAGTCCATTTAAGCCACCCCTCTCTCTCTTCTCTCTGCTCAGACCCAACACAAAGAACAGGTACAAAGAAAGGAAAAAGAGCAAGAGAGAGAGAGTGGTGGAGGCTTGGCGACTGAAGGTGGAGGAGGTGCTGGTCTGACGAGGCTAGGTGGTGGCGCTGACAGTATGGCGAGGTGGTGCTGGTGGCTTAACTTGATTCTCCTCCCTACTTGCTTCCTCTTCCCCTCCCGATTTGGTATTTCCTCCCTCTCGTTCTTTGTTTCTGTGGCTTGATTCTGTGTGATTGAGGCATTGAGATGTTGGCTTTGATCTGTGATGTTGATTGACTGCCTCAATTTGAATGTGTGCTTGTGATTGCCCCTTTGGTAGGGAACTGTAACTGTGCTGTCTCGGAATTACTTTGAAGTGAACTGTTAAGTAGTTGAGATCAGTTTAAATCCCTCCCTTCTTTGATATGTTCATCAGTTTAGATACTTAAAATCTGTTTAAATACATCTCTCCTTTGATCTGTGGTTTGGTCGAGGTGTTAGACACTGTACATGCTTGTTCAGGCCTATAATTTTGTGTGTAATACCTTACTAAAGCTTTATGTTGCTTGTTGATGCCTCTGGTACACGGTATAGAGCTGGTTCAGGCTCTGTACCAATCTGGTACGTGTTTTAAATCTGTCCATGGACCTCTGTGTAAAGTATTTGATTACCAGGGATCTTTTCATAAATATTTTTGAACTGATTTTGGGTCTGTTAGGAGTTAATAATGTTAACAGGGACTATTTGGTAAAAATTAAGTAAATAAAATTGATTTAGGGTCTTTAGTGTTAATTTTCAGTGTTATTGGGTTGGATTGCGTTTTCTGTTGGGTTTCGGATTTGATCCCCGGAACCCGTTGTGATCCGGATCCGATTGGATCTTTTCTGTGTGGGCCGCGTGTTATGCTTCCTCTGGCCCATTCGGCTTGTTTCTCCCGTGGGCTCCTCTCTGTTGTGATTTGTTCTGTGTGGACCCGAAATTTTAAAAAATAATATTAAAATAATATAATCCATTAAAATTAATATCAATATAATAAGTTTAATATAAATAGTATCGTTTGATCGGAATCCTGGATTCCGATCTAAGCTTTGATCGGATTCTGGGATTCGATCGGAATCCAGGACTCCGAACAGTGCTGTAACAGGAATTTTTGTCGTTTTTAGTGATTTTATTGTACTTCTATTATAAATATTAATTAAATATATAAAATTTTAATATTAAATTAATATATTATAAAATATTAGTAATATATTTTGAAGATAAAATATTATATTAATATATTTTATTGTACTTCTATTATAAGCATTAATTAAATATATAAAATTTTAATATTAAATTAATATATTATAAAATTTTTGTCGTTTCTTTAGAACCGGATTTTTGATATTTTGAAAAATGTTAATATAATATAATTCTATATTATGAATAATATTTTAATATTTAAAGTTTTGATATTAATTTTATATGGATGGTTTTATTTTTAATATTAGAAATTTTCAATTATGTTAAATGTTGTACATAATAAGTACATAATATTTTTTGTAATAATTTATTTATGGCAATAATTATAATATTAACTTATAATTAAATATTAGATTTATTTCATTTAATTCATAATATAAAAATACAGGAATTATAAGTGTCATCGGCAAATATACCATCCCAGCCATCGGTAAGTACAAAAGTGAACATATACCGTAAATAAGCTGAACATATAGACGATCTAAGTGAACACTTACAAACTTATTTTTATTGAACTTATTTGTTTGTATGTGTTCACTTAGATCGTTTATATGTTCACATTGTTTTATGTATATGTTCACCATTAGAAGAAGAATTGAATTTTGTAACCATAATATAAATTAGAACACTAAAATAAAAGAAAGGGAAAAATACATGAAAATCATAATATAATTTAGCACACTAAAATAATAAAAAAGGAAAAATGTACAAAAAAAACCATAATATAAATGAACACACTGAATTTAGTTTGGTACTTAAAAACAAAGTAATAAATATACTTAGAGATCTTAATCATCTACATGTTGCAGAATTTCATCCCACCAGGGTTGATCTTCTTCCGCATTCATTTCTTGTTGATTACTGGCACCATGGTTGTCGGCGAATTGAGCGGCCTCGTTCCAGAAAGCGGCATTAGGTTGTTCATTACTGGCACCGTGGTTTTCAGCGAGTTGAGCTGCTTCGTTCCAAAAAGCCTCCTCATGTTCTTGTTGATTATTCGCAGCCGGGTTGTCTGCGAATTGAGCGGCTTTGTTCCAGAAAGCTGCCTCGGCTTCTTGTTGCTCAATCTCAGCCATTCTAGCTACTGCAATTTTGCGTTGTTCATGTCTCTTCTTGATCTTTATTAGGCTCTCCTTAATTTTTTTTCCAATTTTTTCTTGTTGCAACCTCCGGCTCTCTTCGGCGGCCTTTTCTTCCATTCTTCTCCTTTCGAACCATTGTTCTTTCACTCTGAATCTCTTTACAATTTCATCCCTCTCTTCTTGTTTTTTGTGTTCATCGTAGTGGTCACGCAAAATGGTATCTTTGAAATTGAAAACCTGACCACACTTTGTACAGCTCACTGTGTGGTCTCCACGAAAATCGTATATGCTTTCGTAAACAATCATGGGTGTAGGATCTGGTTTCCACGGTTTGAGTTCCGGCATCGGTTCAGGTTCTGTGTAGTACTTTTTATAGCGTTCAGAGTTGCTCGACTCAGGTTTAGTCAGGTAATGTCGCAATCTCTCCCTGCGGTCTCTTTCTGGGCCACCATGAATGTGCCACTGATAGTGGGTGTATAATGGCCACTCGCCACCATATTGCGAATGGATATTGTAGTCGAATTTGCGGTAACATTTATTACATATTGCATGATAATCTCCTTTTTCGATCTCATTTGGATTGGCAGGGGAATGTTTGTAATTTGGCAAGTACTCATGTCGAGTAGATGGCCATTCCCGCACTTCACTGTTGGAGGTATTTCCTTTCTCCATGGTAGTGAATGTTGAAGAAAGAAGGATTGAGTGGGTGTGACATATTTTTGCTGAGGAAGAATAATTTTATAGATCATTTTAGACTTGCAATTATTTAAAATTAATAAATATAATGTGATATCTTTTCAGACTTTATCAGAATACGTTTGTCCTTTTGCATAGCTTAGGTAGGCATCAGTATACTTTTCAGACTTTATCAGAATACGTTTGTCCTTTTTGCAGTGCTTAGGTAGGCATCGGTATACTTTTCAGCTTTTATCAGAGCACGCCTGTCCTTTTGCATAGCTTAGGTAGGCATCAGTATATTTTTGAGCTTTTATCAGAGCACGCCTGTCCTTTTGCAGTTCTTTTTCCAGACTTTATTAGTTGCATGAATTAAATGACATTAAAAATTAATTAAATAAAATTATTTAATAATTTGACTTAATTTAATGTAATAAAATCTTATTTAGTTATTTGAAGTAATTAATTTAATTTAATTTCATTTAGTTAATTTAATTTGATTTCATTTACTTAATTTAATTTAAATATGTAGCTAAGATTGGAATCCTGGATTCCGATCTAATTTAATTTAATTTAATTTAATTTAAATATGTAGCTATTGAATATGGAATAATTTAATTTAATTTAACTAATTTAATTTCACTAATTTAATTTCACTAATTTAATTTAATTTCATTTAACTAATTTAATTTAAGTAATTATATTTGAAAAAGATGGAATAATTTAATTTAATTTCATTTCATTTAACTAATTTAATGTAAGTAATTATATTTGAAAAAAATGAATTATTTTAGGTAATGAATTATTTTAATTAATGAATATGATAAAATTAAATTCAATCTTAATTACATAAAATATAATATATATATTTAAATTTTAATTTATTAATTAATATAACTAAAATATTTATAATTAATATTATTAATTTAATAAAATAAATAACAATAAAAGGGAAAAAGACCAAAAACTGATTTGATTGGGGCGGTGGATTCCTGACATGCTTAGATCGGAATCCAGGATTCCGATCTAAGCTTAGATCGGATTCCTAAGTTCGCCGAACAGCAGCAAATTATTTGATTTGATTGGGAATTGACGTGAACTTTTAATTTTGTTTGCTAATATCGGAATCTCAAATTCCGATCTTATCACTGTAAATAGTTGGTCGTTATCACAATCTTAATATCATCTATCTTTTCTAATTAATTCTTAGTCATATAGAAATGTATTCAATTAGTGTTTTTGTCAATCAATCTCCCTTTAATCCAGCAAATAATTTTCGTTTTGATGTTTTTCCACAAACTAATTATGTATCTATTAAACAAATAATTTTGTCCTCATTGGAAATTTATCAAGGTGAGTTCAATTTGAGAATTGTTTTGCGTTTCAACGTAATTATGGACGGAAGGTTTCAACAAATTATTTTGCCGGTCAACTCTCAAAATCAATGGCGATACGTTCAACACGAGTGCTTTGAGGCAAGGCGACTTGATGGTCTAGAAATGCATGTCGATTTACTTCCGGCACAAGGTAAATTTAATTTTGAATGTAATTATGTGACATTTAATTTTGAATAATAGAATTATGTGCTTAAATATATATATTTATATTAATATTAACTATGAAAAAAATCATATTTATAAATGCGATTTATAAATAATAATTAAAATCATATTGAAAATCATATTTTAGTAATATTAACTATGCATAAAAACATAAATAAGAACAATTTCTAGAAATGGCTTTTAATAAGTAATATTTAATATCGTTATTATTTAACTATGCGATTTATAAGTATGTTATTACTACAATTTAACTATGTTTAAATATTAACTATATTTAACTATGCTATTACTACAATATTAACTATGCAATTTATAAGTAATATTTAAAATCGTTATTACAAAATAAAAAAGTACTGTAGTAGTATAAATAATATTTAAAATATCTGTGTTATTTATTATTATAATTTAATTTAATTTTTGTATGTGATTATAACACATTTTTTTTATTATAATTAGGTGGTTATTATAATTATAATTATAATGAACAACAAAATTATGAGGAAGAAGAACACCAACAACCAAATGCAACCAATCAAGAAGAAGAGAATGAAACCATTACATTAGATTGGGATCCTTGGGACCCTAACAGTATAGATCCTCGTGATAGTACACTTCAGGAAGAAGAAGGTACATACTACGAGTCTTACACCGGTCAAGGCACTTGGGAACATGGTGGTAGTAGTGCGCATCAACAAGGTGGTAGTAGTAGGCAAGAACATGGTGGTAGTAGTAGTAGTAGGCACGGCCGGCTACAAGAAGAAGAAGAGGTCGTTCAAGTAAACGAAGAAAACGAAGAAGAAACACGTCGACTCGATGATTTATACGACCGAGGTCCCGGTTTTCAGTCAGACTATGCAACAGGTGAGAACTTTAGTGATGAAGAAGTGGACTTATTTGAGTCAGAGGGAATCGATGGTGGATCCCAATCAAACGTGAACCCCAATCACCAGTATTACCTTACAGGAAGGACAGAAACATACCATCCCGTAGAGCAATTTCTAGATATTTCTGAGTATAGAAATTTCGTACCTCAACCGTCTCAACCTCATGGATCAGGGCCATTAGCAGAAGGGACAATTTTTTTCTCGAAAGAGCAACTCATAGGAGAGTGTCAAAAATACTCATTACGTTTAAATGTACAACATAAAACCACTGCTAGTTCTCCGAAAAAATTAATATTGAACTGTAAGGAATATGGTTGTAAGTGGCGTACGTATGCCCGTACAGAAAGAGAAGGCAAATTTTGGAAGATAATAACGAATGAACACGAGCATACATGCGTGGGAAGGGCCGGAGACTTCACACATGATAATTTAACGGCTGAGGTTATTGCCAACTGTATTACAAATGCAGTAAAGAGAGATGTCGGTATTTCCTTACCCGACGTTAAATCTCTATTGGAGAAAGAATACTCGAATGTGGTGCCCACTTATAACAAGATTTGGCGGGGGCGAGAAAGAGCAATCGAACATCTTTTTGGTTCATGGAAGATTCGTACAACAAACTACCGAGTCTTTTATTGGCTATACAGAGGACGACACCCGGCACGCAGATAAAGTGGTTGTTTAAAAGCGTAGGTGATCCGAAAAGAGCTATGTTCGAAGCAGCAGCATGGGCATTCGGGCCTTGTATCGCGGCGGTTCCGTATATTAGGCCCGTGATTAGCATTGATGCCTCTTTCTTATCAGGTCGCTATAAGGGTAAATTCTTAGCAGCTTGCGGTTACGATCCTGAGCAACGGCTTGTTCCGTTAGCATTTGTTTTAGTGAGAACGGAGGATGAAACTTGCTGGGGTTGGTTCATGAAATTTCTAAGGGAACAAGTGGTGGGACCAAAAAAATTTTGTGTTGTCTCAGACCGTCATTGGGGAATAAGGAACATGTTTAAAAGACCACAGTACGGATGGCAAGAAAGTGCGGAGCCTGCATTGGCCGTACATCGGTATTGTATGCAACATTTATGTGAAAATGTGTACAAGGTTTCTGGTAAAGATAAAGGTATACCACACAAATTTAGAAATAAGTTGGCTAACAAGAAAAAAAACGGCCATTCATGAAAATGTGGGATGAACTCCGAGTGACAAACCCTGAAGTTATCGATTATCTTAAGAAGTGTGGTAAAGAAAACGAGACAGATACCAATGAGCGAATGAGACCAGAGAGGTGGGCACAAACTTTTGACACTGGTGCACGTTGGGGTCTTATGACTAGTAACGGATCTGAAAGTCTAAATAGCCAGTACAAGGTTGAGAGAAGACTCCCAGTTGTTGGACTCGTAGAAGGCACTTGGTACAAGACTGTGCAATGGTTTAATGAAAGGAAGCAAATAGCATTGGGAAGACAGGAAGATGGAGAACGGTGACCAAAAGAGGTGCAATTAAAAGTTATGAAGCATACTCTTAAAGCGGGTAAGGATTACCATTGTATACTTTACTAAAAATTAACCTTCATTTATATTTACATGTTTTTTTATATATTTTAATATTTACAGCGCTGATGACTGTGGTAACCATGATATTGAACGTGGAGAGTTCGAAGTACAGGTGTCCAACGAGAAAGATTTTCCTGGAAGAACGTGGAAGTACAAAGTTCTCATCAACCGCAATTATCAACCGGAAGATCCTCAACTACCGACCAGGCGTGTGACGTGCAAATGTCAAAGACCTCAACTGACCGGAATACCATGTGCTCATGTTGTTGCCATATGCGGTACATATAGATGGGAAGTAGATGAATTTATAGACCCACTATATAGTACAGAGAACATGGTTAAAATATGGTCATCAAGTGACTTCCACTGCTATGAAGACGAAGAGAACTAGCCTCGCTACGATGGACCTGTGGTGTTCCCTGATAAGAATATGATTAATCGGGGGCGGCGAAAGAAGGACCGTGATTGGATGTGGATGGATGCAATGCGAAATAATAAAAATAAAAAAAGAAGAACCACAGAGGACAACAACCCACAACCACCTATCTCTTTGGAGGAACTTCAATCTGGTAGGCGTGCCAACACGCATAGACGAACAAGTACAAGGAATAGAGCTCCGCCTTCAACAAGTAACCGAGGTGAAAGTTCTTTTTCCAGGGAGCCAGTTCAACCTAGCCGAAGTTCTGTTAGCGTAGATCCACGAACTCAAACCCGTATTAGTCTTGGTATAGGAGGAAATGAACCACGCCGAAATTCCATTTGCGTGGATCCACGCTCAAGTTCTGCTAGGTATGTCACAAGTCAGGGGACATCAATTACAAGGGACAGTCAAGGAGCATCGAGTAGCAGAGCACAAACAGGAATACGTGGTGGAATTTTACGTTTTGGCGCAAGAATAACTAATTTTGCAAGAGGAGGAAGAAAATAATTGTAATATTTGTGGTGATAATTTAATATTTAGTTGAATTGTACTTTTATGTGATGTGAAAAATAATTGTAATATTCGTAATACTAAGTTGAATCCAGAGTAGTTTTTTCAGTTCAAAGTGTGTCTATCTTGGTCATTTGTCATTTTTGTTTTGAACAAATGGTACGCCTAAAAATTTTGAAATTTAAATTTAGGAAAATTGGTCCTCCAATTAACAGCTCAGTATTTTTGTTAGAATTTTTCAGAGCGTATTTCGTATTTTTCTAGCGCCAAAATTTTCGAATCCAGAGCTGTTTTTTCAGTTCAAAGTGTGACTATCTTGGTCCTTTGTCATTTTTGTTTTGAACAAATGGTACTCCTAAAAATTTTGAAATTTAAGTTTATGAAAACTCGTCCGCCAATTAACAGCTCAGTATTTTTGTTAGAATTTTTCAGAGCGTATTTCGTATTTTTCTAGCGCCAAAATTTTCGAATCCAGAGCTATTTTTTCAGTTCAAAGTGTGACTATCTTGGTACTTTGTCATTTTTGTTTTGAACAAATGGTACGCCTAAAAATTTTGAAATTAAAGTTTAGAAAAATTCGTCCGCCAATTAACAGCTCAGTATTTTTGTTAGAATTTTTCAGAGCGTATTTTGTATTTTTCTAGCGCCAAAATTTTCGAATCCAGAGCTGTTTTTTCAGTTCAAAGTGTGACTATCTTGGTCCTTTGTCATTTTTGTTTTGAACAAATGGTAAGTCTAAAAATTTTGAAATTAAAGTTTAGGAAAATTCGTCCGCCAATTAACAGCTCAGTATTTTTGTTAGAATTTTTCAGAGCGTATTTCGTATTTTTCTAGCGCCAAAATTTTCGAATCCAGAGCTGTTTTTTCAGTTCAAAGTGTGACTATCTTGGTCCTTTGTCATTTTTGTTTTGATCAAATGGTACGCCTAAAAATTTTGAAATTTAAGTTTAGGAAAATTTGTCCGCCAATTAACAGTTCAGTATTTTTGTGGGCCTTGCGATTTACTTTCTGTGTGGTCCTTTTCTGTTTGTGTTGGCTGAGACTTAAAACAAGTGCTTTAAGTTTGGATTTTGAGAATAAAACTAGAACTTGGGAAAATAAAACTATAACTAATTAATGGCTTGACTGAATAAACTGAATATTAAAGTAAATGCTTTTGGCCGGAAAACAATTAAGTCGGATTCGAATTTTAATCGTTGGCTTTTAAATGGGAGATGATTAAAATGTCCGCAAAACAATTCTTTACAGATACTATAATATATTCAATATATTCGTACAATATATGATCCCAAATCAAAATCAATCAAACTAAGTTTTCTTTTCTTTTCTTTATTATTTAGTTAAAGTCTTTTAAATAAAGATTATTTATTTTAGAAAGATTAATAAAGAAATTTCATAAATAATTAAAATACTGTTAGAAATAAATCAAAGTTTAGCAATTTAATTCTAAAAGTAATCACAATACTATTAAATCAAACTTCCCACACAATGATTTTATAAAACAAACTATAGCAAAATTATTTCAAGAATATATCTCAGATTAACGTTTCTGCACAACTAGTTTCAGATGAAACTCTGATAAAGTATTCTAGAAAATAATTATTTAAATTAATGTATTTTAAAATAGAATCCCTTTTCAGAAAGCTTGAGTCCAACTCTTCTCAAATCAGAACCTAAGTTCCTTTGCAAATGTCTAGGATTTAAGTATGGTTTTGCACCCAGTAACCAGATTTGGGTAGATCGTTAGAGTAGATTTTAACGTGTGAGTTTCGTTCGTCAGGTGCACCACAAGACTTCTCTAGACCGGTGGACGACTTCTATCCCGAGCACGAGACTACAAGAGCTGGTCAGGACTTCACCAACTTTCCAGCAGAGTAGTTACTTCTGCACTCCACTTTTCCAGGTGTGGTAGTCTTTTTATGACCTGTGTGGATGTCTTTTGAGACTTTGTTATTCTTTAGAGAAGAATTATGAATTTCTTTGAATTGAGCCCTTTTAAAAAGGATAAATGTTTTTCTCAATTAAAATAATATTTAGCAGTTAGTTAGTATGTAGTATTTTATTGTGGACTAGTTAGTACCTTTTTTCAGGCGTGTCAATAAAGGTACTACTCAACGGATCCAAGGATATCGCGCGATACTAGACCTCTGCCACTGATCATGGTTGAGGCCCCGGAGCATTAGGGCGAGATATACTCGCGAGTAGTTATCTTAGGCACACATAATTAAATGAGACATGATTTTACTTAGATTGCATTACGGAAGACCTTAATAGGTCCGAGGTAATTCTCAAGGACGAATTTATTTCGGCAGACCCTCGTGGTCCAGAGATTATCCTCAATGGTACCCGAACGCAATCATCACTTATAAAATAAATTGTTTCTGAAAACTTACAATATTGCTAAACATTTTGTGACACTTGAATGACATTATTAATGTGACTTTTTCATATAAACACTTGTTCTAATCTTTTGAATAGCCTAATCCCAAAAGACTAGTTCACCTTACCACCACTGAGTATTCGCGTACTCAGCCCCACATCTTTGTTTGTGGAGCAGGTTCAGGTTTGATAGACTTAGTAGAGGAGCAATTGAAGATCAAGCCGAGCTGGAATAGTTTCTTTCCGCTGTGCATTGTTATTTTGTTTGTATGCTGGCTGAAAATTTTGATATGTAAATTTCATAACCAGCGTCTTTTGATGTATGAACAATACTTCCTTTATTATGTGATATTATTTATGGATTATCTGTTCTGTGACACTGTTTATTTAGCCTTACGTGTGTACAGTAGAGTGTACACGTGTGGCGGGGTTGTCCATCTCGAATTATGGCTTGGTTCGGGGTGTGACAATTATAGTCGATGAAATCTGCCAGCGACTTTTCTCATGGCTCTTGTCCTGTTGTCCAATCGTGTTTTAAATTTTTATATCAAACCAAAAATATATATATAAATAAACCAAAATTTTTTGCACGCAAGTGTTGAAATCCCCACAAATTGTAGCAACTAGAAGAATTGAAGCATTGTACGAATCATCATACGACCCGAAATTAGAGAAACAGAAAGACACATTCAATTTCACGCTTAATGAACAGAAATTCCACATTTCCAAATTAGAGAAACAGAAAGACCCGAAATCATCATTCAATTTCACGCTTAATGAACCCTTACAAAGCAACAGCACAAAATAACTTGCATTTTGCTACAATGTAACACAACCCCAAAAGTCATGACAATGACAAACCGCACACAAATAGTTATGAGACAAACAAGCCATACTCTCTGTGGCAAAACTACAAACAATTGGCGAACATACACCAAACCAAAAACTTCTAATCTTGTAACAAATCCTGGAAAGAAGAAACGCCATGGTCACCTGCTTCACACTCAAAGAAGGGCTTCCTACCAATCAGATCTGCAACTCGCTTGGCCCGACCCGAGTCACGGGGGCTCTGTTCCGTGCATCGCACGGCCTTTATCTTAGGCAACAGCTTTGCCATCTTTGTTACCGATTCTGGCGATTTCTTGCCATTGCCATTCTTATTCATATCATCTCTGACAATTTTTGGTGGCGCTAGGCTGTAGCGGCTGGGAACAATTCTCGGCTTGCAGGTACCCCTTGAGAGCCTCCTATTAGATGTTGAATATTCTTCAATCTTTTCAAGCGTGTTCTTCGGCTTAGATGGGGTTTTCCTTGCAATTGCAGATATCTCAGTGGGCCCGAGGCTAACCCCTCGGCGGCTAGGTCGAGAATTAGAGACCATTTTGGGACCAGATGATTTCCATGGCTGAGATTTTTCCTTCTCTTCTTTGATTCCAGGAGGTTTCTTTGAACTCTGTATCAATCCTTGATGAATCTCTAAAGGCCCCAGACTAACACCTCTTTGTTTCCATAACTGAGACTTTTCCTTCTCTTCTTTGATTCCATGAGATTTGCTGGAACCAAATTTCTTTGAACTCTGTGTTAATCCCTGTTGTATCTCTAAAGGACCCAGACTAACACCTCTTTGCTTCCATGACTGAGGCTTTTCCTTCTCTTCTTTGATTCCACAAGGATTATTGGAACCAAATTTCTTCGAACTCTGTGTGGATCCCTGTAGTATCTCTAAAGGCCCCAGACTAACGCCTCTTTGCATCGACTTATTACTTACCGGCGTTTCAAATTTGAACTTAGCCACCTCTTTGAACTTAGAAGGCACAACCCGACCCGGTTTCTGAAACGAGGATGCCTTCTTTGATTTGAGCTCTTCAAGCCGGCGAGTGAGTCGCTCGATCTCCCTCTCAGTCTTCTCTATCTCCTTCTCGATATCTTCTCTGGTTGGTTTCTTCACGCCATAGTCGAATGAATCAAGCCGATTGACTGAGATCGGTTGGAGCACCGACCAGCCGGTCATGCCGGCCGATCCGTCAGAGCCCAGAGAGGGGTCGTCAAAGGCCGCATTGTTCCATACTTTGGGAGTATTAGGGGTCTCGGTGTTGTTGTAATATTGAAGAACACTCATTGTTCCAAGAGACAGAGACAGAGACAGAGACAGAGAGATTGATTTTGGTGAAGGTTTTGTGTCTTGGTTTGTGAAGGAGAGGGAGAGGAATAAATGGGGAATAGAAAATGGGGGGAAGGGGAAGGAGCGTCTGGGATTTTGACCGTTGGAGGAGAAAAGTAGACGTTGGTGAGAGGATGAATCTGGGGCGTCGGATGGTGAGCGGAAGCTCGCAACGGTCGGATTGGTAGGATTTAAATAATGATGGGGATTAGATTTATTTATATTTAATTTCAATTTGTGTTAGGTGTATCTTTTAATAAATTGTAAAATGTAAATGTGGGGATATACCAAATCTTCCGAGCACGTGGCAGGTTCCGATCGGGTCCTTGGCTGTGAAGGATGTTTTTATTTTATTATTTATTATTATTATTTACTCTGACGTGTTTTCAATAATCAATAAATAGAAAAATTAGCAATCATATTAATTTTTTGTAGCCCCAGTTTGCGCTCTTGTTCGTAATTTTAAATGGATAATTATCCTTTGTTTAATAGAAGTCTGCATAAAAAAAATATAGTCTACTGCATAATTTTCCTTAATTATTTATTATAATATTTTGTAATATAGAGAATTTATAGGGGCTGACCGCAAAAGGGCTACATTTTAATCGGCACTACTCACTAGGGAAACTTTTTTCCCCCTGGTATCAAAATAATCAGAGTACTAGCATTTGTAATAATAATAGGAAGTTGGAACGATGTAAAAAACATTCAATATTGGGCTCATTTCGTTTGCAACGACGAGGTGAATGTTTTTTTTTTTAGAAAAAAAAATAAGTAAATAACCCTGTTTAGATATACTCATATACAGATGAAGAGAGATGTATACAATTTTACAAACAGAATTGTACACTATAATTTTCTGCAATATATGTATAGCAATTTATAAGGACTTAACAGCAACATTATGTTTAAACCGCAGCAGGAATTCAGGAAATCCGCTGACAAAATCCGGTTAATAAATGGCAAATCCATTTCAGAAAAAAAATATGTAAATTTTGGTGAGTAATCGGCTTAGTAAATAACTAAACACTTCACTATACTGTTGGAGTTATGTCCTAGAAGTCAATAATTTAATGACTTAAATTTTAGTTTATGTTTTGGATGATATTTTATCATCTGTTCCTAGGTTTATTATTGACATATCATTCAGGTTGAGGATCTGAATTGTAGATCTCTGTGGATCATTCTTTAGAATGACAATAATAAATCTAAACGGTCCATAATCTTGATAATTAACAAGGAACATTAATTATCATATAAGATTAGTATGCAAGTTAAGTGATGATTAAGTTCTACAAATCATAGGTAAAGAGTTACCAACTTAATTGCATATGTATATGTTATGGAACATAGTACAGGACTTGACACAATGAAATAAACATATGGATTGTGTTATGTGTCATTGTTTATTTCGTTATGATTTTGGTTCTAAGTTTGAGATGATTATCTTTTCCACATGAGGATAGGTTCTATAAATCTCGTCTACCGCTGATTCCCGTTAAGGGCTGCTATACGGACTTGATTTACGTTCTCTTGAATTGTGCGGGGAAAAACTAATCATCAAGAAAACCGTATGTCCCTCATTAATTCACTTAGTGAGTGACGATATCTGTTTGGGCCCCTTGATGGAGTTGGATCGTATGCGCGCAACTAAGCGATCAATTCTAGATCAAGAAACGTATAATCTGCAAGAATGACACATTCCTATCTTGGATTATACGATGATATCGTGAGACATAAGAATCAAAATAGAGAAACATATTTATTCTCTTATGCAGGATTGAAATATTGTAGCAGTACACTATTTATGCGAATTGGGAATCATAACGTGTTGCTAGATACCACTTATGATTATTGGAATTAAATAACGATTTAATTCCATGGCCAACATAGCATAAATCCTCAAAGGGTCACACAAATAGGACATTAATCACACAGTGCATTATTTATTTATTCACAGCAGTAAGTTCTGTGGAAATATGATACGATTGATTAATTAATTATATACCGTTGCGAACCGTTATAATTAATTAAGTCAATGGATCATATAGAAATAAATTAATGCATTAACTAATCCTAAAACAATTATTAATGAGTTAATAATTAATTTAGTTCAACACTTATTAATATAAATGGTTATATTGATGAATTGGACCGTTATTTAAATAGCAAATATATAGCCCAATTAAAGAGCAAAGTTGAGGGACCTTAATTATATGAATTAATGGTCCAAATGAAGGGGTTAAATGGCCCATAAAGGCCCATTTCGTGGCTGCCCATTATGGTGGTAGGTGGGATGGCATAGTTGTAATTATGCAAGAGGTCAATTAGGTTTTGTGCTCTATATAAGGACCACTTATGAGAGCATCCACCTAGCTTTCTCTCTCCTCTCATTTCCTCCCATGAGGCCGCCACTTTTTCACCCTCTCCTTCTCTCTTTTGCTCATGTGTTGAGCTATTTTCTCTCCACTAAATCAAGGTTGTTGATTGATGCAAGAGAGAAAACCATAGGGATTAGGCTTGTTCTTTGGGTACGCTAGCACGTACCTTGTAGAACGTGATTAATCCTCCTTAGTGGACTCGAGGGCGGTTACGAGACGTGGTGGAGACGGTGGAGAAGGCACGTCATCGATTCCCATGCCTTGGTCAAGCCCCGCGAATACGATTTCGCGGGAGGTATCGATTTCTCCTCTTTCTCTTTGTGTCTATTGCTTAAAGTACTAGATCTCGTGTTGCTTGTGTTTTAATTGGATTAATTAATGGTAATTAGTCACAAAATTAAAATTGGGCAATTTCCTAACATATACTCCCTGCAATTATGGTGCCACAGAAACAATTGAAGAATTAATTATTGCATTGCTTTTTTAGAAACCCTTGGCAGCGGCTGCCAAGTAACTGTTGCATTGAGCCTTCCTTTCATTTAGTTTGGTGAGACTTTTGACTATTCTTAACAACAAGTTAAAATTAATGTTATTTGTCAGTATTCTCCAAGACCATTTTAAACATAAAAGTAAATTAATATTGGTGACTTCCAAAAAAGCATGAAAAGATTCGAGTAACAAGTCAATTTTGTCAAAGAACCACTTATATGATTACCTTTGAAATTCGCGTGTCCAACAGAACTAGAAGGTGCGCAATCCTCAAGTTCAGTTTGAAAGCTCATATATGCAACTATGCAAGTTTTGTTTTATTCATAAAAAGACATATGACCTTCGTAAACAAACAAGACCCAAGTACAATGTTGACATAGGGTTCCAAAAGAGGCACACATCAGAAACATGTAACTGGGAATGCGAAAAGTTTCGTCAGGTTAGAAAAATGTAGTGAAAGAGAGAGAGGGGACTCACGAGAGGATGCGCACAAGCAAGGCAGATTAACTTCAGACTTAAGGGTATTTAAGTCATAATATTAATTATTTTATTTTTAAAATTTTAAAAACGATTGAAAATAATGAAAAGGGTTTATCTCCAAATAAAATCAAAATAGAAGGGTTTATATCCGATTATGAGAATTAGAGGGGTTTATTTCCGAATAGAAAAGATTAGAGGGATTTATATCCGATTTTGCCTTGTTTATTTGTTGAATTGTTCGCTTCTACAACATGCATGACTTTTTTGTCAGGATGTTTACCTGAACCTGCAACTGCCACACGGTGTGCTACAGAGAGGCAACCGCAGAAGCAACCACAAATCCTTAATAAGAAATTACAGAGATAAAAAAAAAAAATCGGAGAAAAATAAAATACAGAGAGAGGCAGAGAGCACTTGTAAATTCAAGAAGCGAAGCTATGGGATTTCTATATACAGTTTAATCAATTTTTTAAGTTCAAAATTTGACATTTAAAATGCAATATGTGATATATATTTAATCATACTCATGACTTTTGGCTCTAGGCTAGTCATGCTTTATCAACTAGTAAAGATCATATTAATGGCAATAAAATAAAATACTAAAAAAATAAAATTTGGCACATATCTATAAAACTTTTTTTATCTTTTTCAAAACTGCTTAGGTATTGGGGAAGATTGTTATCTTACCAGCATATATAATTTATTGTCAGTGAAGACCCTGTACTCAAGTTGAAAATTCTTAATAACATAAGAGCAAGATTCCAATGTCAATATTTTGATTGTCTCCAAATGCCAGGGCAACCAAAATGTTGGAATTGAACCCTCCTTGTAACATAATATTTGTACGCGTGCCTTCGAATTCTAACTATAAACTCGGTTCGAATGTGCCCTTATATTCTTAAAAAAAATATTATTGTTTTATATTTGCTGAAAAGAAACTATTGTTTTATTTTATTTTTTTATAAGAAGCGATATAGTTTTTCTGATTGGTAGCGACGTTCAATAATTATGTGGGTTTTGTAGGTTTAATCCTGTTTGAGTCTGCTGGCTTTTCAATAGGGCTGTCAATGAAACCCGTTTATCCGTTTACCTAACCCGTATCGTACTTTATAAGACGGGTATGAGTAAAGTTTTATTTTCGTTAAGTTAACGGGTACGGGTACGGGTAAGAAAAATTTTTCGTTAATTTAACGGGTACGGGTACGGGTAAAAGCTATTTCGTATCGTTTTCATAACGGGTAATTGCCACAATTACATGATACATATGGCATCTTATATTGCATGATTGGTAAACAAATATTGCTAGATTTTATTTAAGATTTATAATTCTTTCCACTCAGTGTACGAAAAAATAAAAAAGTATAAACCTAAAATATTCGCCACCATTGTTGCACTTTATTAATATACTTATTGATATAATTTATTTATACAGAGTGTACAAATTTTATTATTATTATATTCATTTTTTACCATTATCGTACCCGTACCGTTAATCCTTAACGGGTACGGGTAAGGTACGGGTAAAGCTATTTTAACGGGTACGGGTAGGGTACGGGTAAAGAAAATTTTAACGGGTACGGTAATGAAAATACCTTCTACCGTACCGTACCGTACCCATTGACAGCCCTACTTTTCAAAAAAGAAATTTAAAAGAAAAGAAAAGATAGGCACGCCGGTTTAATTGCCCATAATGACAATTGATGACGACGGACATTTGGGTTTGAGTGTGTTTTTATTTGCTATGTCTAATAATCTAGAAATTAGAGGATTAGAAAATTAGTAATAGTTGCAACAGTTTTTATCATTTTGGATCATGACATGGGCTGATCCGTAGCAATATTACAACTCTGCCACCAAAAACAAGAAAGAGCTAGATAGAGCTTACAAAAAACAATGCTGCAATATTAAGCTTGCAATAGAGCAATATGATATAAAGAAGATAATTTTGTAAGTTCGCACCTGTTATGTTCACCTATTTATCTATTAATTAAAAAAAAATGTCTGTGTTATAGAGACCAGTGGCTGTCAAGGTTGAGAGAACCATATACTTGCTAACGTTTATTTGTTATTTAAACCAACAGCTTTTATACAATTTATATAGATTTTTGTAAAATTGTTAATTAGTAATAGTCATGTATTTTAAATTGGGGAAAATATTGACAGATAAATAATTATTTTTGTAGGAGGGATACAACTGGGCGTATTATGGTTTTCTTAAACCGGTCATGTTGCAAAAGGAACTCTCCGATGCAGTTATTGGTACTTGCTGTAGAATCAAAGCAGAACTCCTGGCTCATTGCTTCTTACCATTCAGTGTAAAAATTAAACTACTTCCCTAATTCAATTCAAATTTTGGACATACTAAAGAACTGAAGCTGTTGTACGATGGAGGAGAAGGGCAATAAAAAAAAAACTTGCAAATATCATAGACGGTTTAAATATGCCAAAAAAGTTCTGAGTTCCAAAATCAAATCTATGCACTTGCTTGATGGAGCACGAGTTGGACGCTTGTTCAACCAAAGAATAGAAGGTTGGAATTCGGCACTTTGTTTTGAGCAGCGGAGGAAAAAATATTGAGGTCAAACGATCAAATGGTCTGGCATATGAAATGTAAGCTCTACTAAAAATGGGAGAAAATAAATGCGGATTGAGGAGATGATCATTGGCCAGAAGCAGCTGGCAAAATAGCGAACTCATCAATGTTGTACGTATTTATTCTGGCAGAAACCATGTCTAGATTGATGATAACAAGAAAAGTACTGGGTTGGAAGGATCATTAATGCATAAAACCACATCATCAAAATGATAAGACCTCAATCCAATAATACCAGGATTTTCTCCTCTTTTACAGCCTCAAACTCTTAATTTTAAATTTTTAATTAGGCACAATTTTTCTTCAGTTCATGCATGAATAAGAGGCAAGCTTAAACAGTCAAAACAAAACTAATTGAGTGAAGTACCAGCAAAAGCAGTTCATCAATCTGGGTTTAAAGCATCAAAATTTTTATATTTCAACAAGTACATATCCAAAAGACCTTATTGGACAAACAGACATCATACTATATACAAGCTTGACATATTAATTTGTAGCCTACAGCAGTTAAGAACTGGCATGAACAAATCTCACATCATCTACACCATAAAGTGACCGCATTATTGCTTTCAAATGCAATGCTTGCAAAAACAAAAATAATAAGAAAAACTATATATAGGATGTGCACCTAATTGTGCAATTATATAACTTCTAATTGGAGAAGAAGAAGGTGGTACTATCACACTGACTACAAACAACGCTCCACATACTATACAGAATCAAGACCTTCAATTTGCTGCTTTGCCAGGTATCTCTCCCTTCGCTCTTTCTGCAGTAAAATGGAAGAAATCAACAAGAGAGGAAAATTTAAATGAAGGAAATGTGCTTGAAAGAGCCAAAGCTGATAAAATTGACATGACGGAAAAAGACCTGTCAAACCAGCTGAAACCCGAACCTGACCCTAAATTTTTGAGAGAAGATTGGACCAAATCCAATTTACCTTGAATCCAACAATCAAGAACCATTAATGACTTGTAAAGGTACAAATCCTGCAAAATCAACCTACCATGTTCGGTGCAAATGCAAACCACCTTGCCGAATAAATTAGGAACTTAACTTTTTATTCCTTATAAAAAAAAAAAGAAAGTTGAGTGAACTGAACAAAACTCAGCCAGGACCAAGAAAGCTGGAAGTCAACAAAACTAAAAACCAGCCAACCTTAAAAACATGACCAAAAAAAAAAAAAGCATTCATGAAATGTCTCAATTGCCTGTCTCTTTGCCAATTCTAGATAAAACTGACAAGAAATGTGAAGGAAGAAAGGTGCATATAGAAAACATAAACTTACCCATTCATCAATGACAAGGCCTTCACCAATAATGCGCGGGCCAACATCTTCTGGAGGTTTCTTACGGGCCTCTAGTGCTGCCTCTGCTTCTGCCAGCTGCCTCTTCAATTTCTCCATTTGCTTCAATCACATAATTTATATTACCAAAATGTCATTCAAATATGCATCATACAGTTGCAACACACAGGATCCAGTTCATTGATGTGCCTTAGTAATATTAAAAATATCATGTATATCTCAGCAAAATAAGGACTATCATGTTCAACCTTCAAACATTTGAGATTTCAATACATTCTATGTGATTACACGAATAACATACGCAAAATAGAAAGGAGTAGATTGAGGCATTAGTGATATTTGCCTTAATTTAGGATTACCCGTCATATGACTTGCTTTTTAGAAAAAATATGATTTTATGGTATTTCTTCAGGGACACACATGAAACTTTTCCTAAGAAAACAAGGTATATGTTATTAAAATCAGTGACAATATATCAAGAAATTCATATAAGCATATAGTGAAGAAAGAAAATAAATAGTCAAAAACATGTTTAGTTAATTAATTGAAAGTAGCATAGGTCATTGGCATGTAGCTGTTCAATATTTTTTTTAAAAAAAAAGTGCTATGACTAGTAATATCTACCGGGCTAGGACGATCGGCATCCAAGAAAACCACTCGCAATATTTGCTCCACAGCCACCTGATCCTTCTGTTCATCAAACTGCCAAACAATTATTAACCCATTAAATAAAAGAGAGATAAAAAAAGGAGACTTTAATGGAAAATAAATCAAATACACTATTCAATTGGAATATAGTTGAGGCAAGATACCAATTCGGGTACATATTCGATGGGTCCCTTGACTTTGAGACTGACGATCTTAAATTTGACCTTGCTTTTCTGTTCCATGGGCCTCTCATTATTTTCTGGATGCTCCACAAACTTAAAAACTGTCACAATCAATTAAATTTTAGATAGTTGATCAACATGTCTTTTAGGTAGAAATACAAACAGTAATTGTAGCTTGCATCCAACGTTGATGGTATATCCATTTCATATCGTGATATTCTTCAAGAAAAATTAACTAGGTAGTCTCTATCTAGTATATCTAAAAAAAAATTGAAATTATAGATGCATACCACGAAGCATTGCTCAAATGAATATACTGTAAAAGATGGATGCGAACTACAATATCCGATACAAATAACAAAATCTATCACACAGAAGACATCTATAAAAGAATTGAAGAAGATTACCTGTTGCAATTATGCTCTCGCCAGGAGCAAGTATTCCTCCAGGAGGTCGCATGAAGCAACTTTTCGGTGCCGTCGTTTGGAACTGTAAAAATATATAAATTTAATAATAAAAAAATGAAATAGAATAATTGATTTCAGTGTCAGGGTGGGTCTAATTCTAGAATTATTCTAGCTCATTAATCAAGACAGGCCAATCATTGACATATGCACTATTTAAAATTATAGTTGGTTAGAACGTGTGACTTTTCAACCAATCAAAAATCTGGAATAATGTTCACTATTGGTAATGGAATTACATATGGATTTTGCTCTTATCATATTAAAAATGACAAGAGAAGTGATGGAACAACTCTTTTGATAGAACAGAATAATTCTTAAAGAGATGGAACAAATTAAAAGGAGCAGACAGAATCAAAGGTAAAGTAAAAAAGAAGTACCTTGAAAGCAACATGGGATTTGCTGGTGTTCTTAATCCGAACCGCACTTCGCACTTGCTTCCCCGGTTCATCTTCTCACACAAACAAAAACCAACAATCAACTAATTAAACTCTCATTAAATAAAAAGGGAACAGAAATAAAGGTAAATTAGAAGAGGAGAAAGGTGCATACAGGGAAAGAATAGCTTGGTCGGGGGATCGAGACGGAGGCGGCGCCGGTGGGGGATAAGCGACCGAGCAATTGAAGAGACAGAGGCACCTCCTGCCCGACGGGCAGCTGACTCAGCACCGGAGCCGTCCAGTACTTGCCCGCGCCGTTGATTCTGGTAAGAATTGCCAAGGGTCTGAGTCGTCGCCGACGAAGAAGCAGCCTTCCCTCCCCAAAAGGGCATCTCTCTCTCTCTCTCTCTCTCTCTCTCTCTTTAATCACTTCTTTCAATCTCTCTCTCTCTCTCTATCTATCTCTTTCTCTGATTGAGTTGTCTGAGCTTTTTTCTGGTGGGAGTGGTGCGGAGTGGGGGATGGAAGAAGAAGATTAATTGCGCGTTTTTAAGAAGTGGCGTTCGGTGGTTCTTTGATCTATTCTGTCTATTTCCCTATGTTCTTTGCTGTTGCGGGTAGGATGAAATGCGGGACCCATTTGCAGAAGCGGCGTTTGACTGTTCAGCGACTCGCTGTTCTGGTAAACGAATGTGGGGTCTTATTTGTGGACCTCTAATATTATTTTTTGTGTGTTTCGCTTTCTGCTTTCCGACCATTTTCTGTTTTTTCTCGCCTCCTTTTCCCGCGTTCTGATTCTCTTCGGTTAAACTAAACGGCGTATCTGGAAAGTCTAGGAATGATCAAGTCCGTCCGTTTCGGATTGGACGATGATAACGGAGCTTTACGTGATACTTATCAAAACAACGAATTTTGAGAATGTTGATCAGCACGATCTTCTGTCGTTGGATATGAAACGAAGGGTACAGATCTTATGAGAGACTACAATCAAATTCGTATGATTGCAAAGGAGCGGAATCACTTTTTCTCCACTTCCCTTATCTCCTATTTGTTACTTGAAAACGTCATTAATTTTTATACGATGACTTCTGCGGTATGATTAAGGAATCTCTCACCACCCGCTCTTCTTGTACTTTTTTATTTTATTTTATTTTCTCAAGCACTAAATTTTGTTAAGTTAGATTGTCTTGCAGATTACTTAAAGTAACCGTTCCAATTTTTTATTTTGCCTTCCGTTGTAATTTTTCTTATTAATTTTTTATTGGAATTAAAAAATTGCGTTGGCAGGAACAAGAATTGAATATCTAAAATTACAATAATTTATTCATTTATACACTAAATATTAGTTTCATATATAAATAAATCTCCTTAATGATTAATGCCGACGATACAAACTATCAAGTGGGGGAAAAAAATTGGAAATTACCTGACCGGTAGTGAGGGGAACGGTGGAGACGTACCAGAAAGGGATGCGCATTCAATAATTAACTAAATAATAAATTGGAAGGAATAAAATCACAATAGAGGAGTTGACCTTGCCAGTAGTACTGAACAGGTCAGGTCAGGTCTGGTTAGGTCTCTATGCGTCAAAGACTATCTACACGGACCGTTTCAGATCAGGTGGTCCAGATTGACACATCAGTCATATTTTAGACCGTTTGATCTGATCTGAACGGTCTAAGTGCGACTGAATGGGTCAGTGAAGAAATCAAGTTTGGTTTTAGTGCAGTGTAGTTGGAATTCAGATCTGGTGCCGCGCGGCACACCGTGTAGCGCGGTATTCTAGCCGTCTGATCAAGATCCAATAGACAAGGAAGCTCCGTGCATGTAACCTAGATTGATAGACCCGTAAAAAATAAACCGTCCGATCAAAATCAGACGGCTCGTATGCGTGCTACACGATGTCCCGCGCTACAGCGGATTCGAGTCCGTGTAGCTCGAGTGGTGGAGTCATTTCGGCTTGTTTTATTATGTTTTAAAAAGAGTAAAAAAATACAAACATCTCTCACTTTTTCCTTTTTCTTGCTTTCTTTTTGAACGCACACAAAAGCGCTTCACGTGAACCTTTGGTTTCACACTTTCACACAGCTATTGTGGTAGTTACACGCTTACACCTTTTAGTTGTTTTGTTTTTTTTCATTTTTTTGTAAGTTCTTTAATTAAGCGCCTTTCAAGTTGTTGGCTGCGGTTGTGGACCCCAAAATCTTCTAATTTCAACGTATTAGTTAGTTATCATTAATTATTACGCGCCATCTATTAAATTTTCCTAAATAAATATTTAATGTGGGGTCTACATATGGGGTTGTAGCCTACTAGGCTGTAGCTGTATTGCAGAAGCCAGCTGCAATTATACGGCAGTCTGTTTTGGTGGAATCCTGACCGTCAGGTTACTTACTTACTTGAGATTGGACAGTTGCTACAATTGCTATTTGCCTATTTGGCATTTGATGGTGTCCGGTCGCTTTTGTGCCCTGTTCTTCCAGGTTTGTCACTTTATTGGATAGCTATGCATTTTTGTTTTTAGCGCAAGTTTGGTTTTTCTTACCTAAACTGATGATTCTGTCCATTTTGATTAAATGATCAAACCATACTAAAGTCCATCCGTAATTACCTATATTATAGTTAAAACAAATACAAGTTGCCAGCGCATAAACTGCTCTTAAGTCTTAACGTATGGATTATGTACCATTAAACAACATTAGCTAAATATTGAGAATAATGTTAGCGGATTAAATAATTTGATTTTTTTTCAAATATAATATTAAGACGCATATTAAAAAAAAAACTGTTTATTGATGAGTAAATTTGATGATTGGCCGCTTTGGATCAGTTTTTTTTTTCAGTCCAATACAAGCCCTAATAACCACAACTATTCATAATAAAAAAAATGGTATGTTTTTTTCAATCCACATAAAAAAGAATGCTGAATTTGCTATTTTAAAAGTGCGTAACTAATGTGTATTTCAATACGTTGATTAATATTTATCCGTCTTTAATTAAACAAAACATTAATTTATTTTTCAAATTGATAGAATTATACTACATATTGCTCACACAATTTTAAAATGAAAAGTACGAGTTTTCAACCGAACCACGCATGCACCCGACAATCGCAACTAAGAAAATCACTTAGAACTGCAGTAAAAAACTTCTTAATGGCTCCGTTTGGATGCGTTGAGAATAAGGTAGGAAGAAGGAAGAAGGGAAGAAATTTATTGGAAAGAGATAAATTTATTGGGAAGTATGTAATTTTTGTGAAGAGTTTGGATGGTTAGAAATAAATTTATTGGTAAAAAGTGGTTATTCCTTATTCCGGGAAGAAGCCATCCAAACGGAGCCAATAATATGAGAGAAAAATAATAAAATAAAATAAAAAATAAAAATAACAAAATCAAATCAGAATAATTAAAAGTGAAAGCTGATTTTAAATAATTTGGGCACTGGCTACCGACTCTTGCATAAATCGATAATTTGTTCAAAACAAAATGGGGAAAAAATTCGGAGCATGCATGGTTTGAAAAAAAGTAGATGGATGGATAATTAAAAGGTGAGGTGGAACAGAATCCTGTATATCATATCATTTATTGATTTAGGCAGGGTCGGTTGTATATAAGAGCTGGAAGGGCCTTTAGAAAAAGTTGGCCAGCTAAAGAAAGGCTCCTAACTTTATTCTTTCAACCTCCATCCACATACATAATCATTTCAGTTGTACACACTTGATTGTAATGTTAGGCATGTCATCGATTGATCTTTTCTAATTCAGATTACAACATTATGAAGTTTCTCTTTTTCCTAAAAAAAAAAAGAAAAAAAAAGAAAAAAAAGAGAGTTTCTCTTTTTCCTTGTTCAGATAAATCTTGGAAAGGATAAGCATCTCAATAGGATAAAATTTAAAAGTATCTCTTGCACCATAAAGACTATTTTTCAGAATAGACCCTTCATGGCCCTCTAGGAGCAATAAATTCAGTGGCATACTGATAGGCTGTTTTAACTGCTAACATAATATATTAGAAAACACAGTGACTTATTGAGTTTATAATTAGTTATTCTTAATTTATATCAATCAGAAATGAATCTAATATTGTAGACAATAGTTTATAATTTAAATATTATGACTATAGTGAATATCAATACATATATTAATCCTGAGTATAGGATCCGGATCCGAACACTGTAGCTAAGAACTGTAGACCTACAGTGTGGCTGACATGTGGGGCCTACTAATCTTTATTGGATGCGGATCTAATTCCTGAGCGCGCACTCTCTCCTTAATGCATCGTCGCTGCTCTTCTTGCCATGTGATCATCATTAAAAGATGGGTAGGACCCACACCAAGGCTTCAAAAAAATCCACCTGTCCAACCCACGTGACCATGCGTTCTTATTTCGAAATGCTTTCATAAAAAAAAAAAAATTTCAAATGCACCAATGCATGATGCATGCACGCTTTTTACCTGCCAACCTCCAAAACATCAATACTATTAAAATTATATTTTTTAAAAATTTTAAAATATCTTATATCATTTTAATATTTTAGAAAATCACAATAATTTTATTTTTTTCTTTGTAATTTTTAAAGGACTTTCTTAAATTATTTTTCCATCCGATATTTATTTAGATGCTCGAAATACTTTCAATTTTGTATTTTCTATGCATTAAATATTTTACAGATTTTTTCAAACAATATCGTATTTTATTGATGCGATTCATAAATTTACCGTTTTTGAAAAAAAAATATGTGTATAAATTATTACCAATTTGGGAATAGACGGTCCATCATACTCATCTGAACATTACATTTATACTATTTTTCTATGATTTTTCTTATCCTGTTTTCAATCATAAACCCAAAAAAACAATAATCAACAATACTTCTTTTCTCATATTCAATACTATTTTCTATCTGCTAAACATAGACTAATAAAATCTTTTTGTTCAACAAAAAATATATATATATATATATATACACACTAAAACTATATAAAAGAAAATAGATCGCGCAACGCGCGAGACCCCGCTAGTATAATTTGAATTTGACAAAAAAAAAATTGAAACTACAATCAGACTTTCAAATTATGGTTGTTGGTATCTTTCAAAAAAATTGAATTTGATTTTCCAAATTATGGTTGGTCATTTTACAAACTATGTTAAGACTTCAAATAACACGTTGTTCATTTACATAAATTCATTATCTCGTAGCTCAGTGGTCTAATAGCTCAATGATAAGAGTACTAGGTCGACGTCTAAGAGGTAAAGATTCAAGCTCTATATACACTTTTAATTTTACAAAAATGTTTGATGACAAAAACCTCCCTCTTTCTTCAAACTATATATTTTTTCAATCTGAATTATATTATTCAGACACAAAAAGAATATTCCAAAAAAGTTATCGTAACTAATTTCGCTAATTCAAAAAAAAAATTATCTAGTAGGATAATAAAATATTTATCGTCCACGGTGTAAAAGTACAAAATAAATGCGACCATGGTAACCTGGCATGCCAGGGATAAGGTTGCGGCTTTCCTCAACTTGGGTTTGTTGACATTGACAGAACGTACAAGTCATAAATTCATTGTCTCGTTTATGCTTTTTGAGTTTTTTTTAATATATATATATAGACAGAAAAATACTTCCATTGTTATTGATCGGCCGATCCATATCTCCGAAATGAGATCTGCTGCCGCGCGACACCGCGTGTCGCTCGGTATGCTGGCCGTCTGATTAAGATCTAATGGACAAGGGAGCCCAGTGCATGTAACCTAGATTGATAGGCCCGTAAAAAGTGAACCATCCGATCAAGATCAGACGGCTCGTAGTGCGCTACACGCTGTGTCGCGCAACAGCAGAGTCGGATTGCATATCTCCGGCCTCCGGGTCCTCCAATATACCGTTGTATTTTTTTTAAGTGTAATAATGGCTCTGTATGGATGCGTTGAGAATAAGGTAGGAAGAAGGAAGAAGAGAAGAAATTTATTAGGAAGGGATAAATTTATTGGGAAGTGTGTAACTTTTGTGAAGAATTTGGATGGTTAAAAATAAATTTATTGGTAAAAAGTGGTTATTTCTTATTCCTTATTTCGGAAAGAAACCATTCAAACGAAGCCAATATTAACAAAGAATAATAAAATTTTAACTTTTTATACTAATGTTTATTGACTCTATTAGTCAAGAGTACACGACAAATACTAGCACGCTTTGGAACTTTCCTCCTAATTATACTGCTGAAACCTGCGATGAATATTATTATGCCTACGAGATTCTTTGTCATTTTTTTTTGGGATAAATTCAACGCATTTGTATGATGTTTAAATTCAGACTACGGATTATTCGTTGTGGCAGGTCAGGCCGTAACCCGAAATTAATTAATATAAAAATTTAGACATAAAAAATTTTAATATACAGAATTATTATTTTTTTTAATAAGAAGAAAGTTCCAACGCATTTCAGAAGAGCGTTTAGCAATTTTCCTCCGTACGCATTTATAAAACGCGCTCCAGGGCTCCGAACGCGTTTTATAAACGCGTACGAAGGAGAAATAAGTTCGCCTCTTCAATTACGTCTTTTGAGGAGTTGACACCTTCGTACGCGTTTATAAAACGCGTTCGGAGCCCTGGAGCGCGTTTTATAAACGCGTACGAAGGTGGTAATTTTTCGAAAACAAGTTCTGACCGTTTTTTTTCTTTCTTCGTCGCTTCAGTCAGTCCAGAGAAGAGAAAACGAAAAAAAGAGAGAAGAGAAGAGAAGGGAGAAGAGAGAAGAGAAGGAAGAAGAGAAGAAGAGAAAGAAAGTTGCGGCCGGAGAAAGAGAGAAGAGAAGAGAAGAGAAGGGAGAAAAGAGGTTGCGGCCGTCGAAAGAGAAGAGGAGGCCGGAGGTGGTTGCCGTGCGAAGAGAAGAGGAGTTCGAAAGACAACGTACGCCGATATCGAGGTTTTTTATTTTGCATTTACTGAAAATTATGGATATATTAGTAAAATTTGTGGATTATTATTGAAATTGTGGTAATTATTAGTAAAATTTGTGGATATAATATTGTGGAAATTAGTGGTAATTATTAGTAAAATTTGTGGATTATTATTGAAATTGTGGTAATTATTAGTAAAATTTGTGGATATAATATTGTGAAAATTAGTGGTAATTATTAGTAAAATTTGTGGATTATTATTGAAATTGTGGTAATTATTAGTTAAATTTGTGGATATAATATTGTGAAAATTAGTGGTAATTGTTAGTAAAATTTGTGGATTATTATTGAAATTGTGGTAATTATTAGTTAAATTTGTAGATATAATATTGTGAAAATTAGTGGTAATTATTAGTAAAATTTGTGGATTATTATTGAAATTGTGGTAATTATTAGTTAAATTTGTTAATATAATATTGTGAAAATTAGTGGTAATTATTAGTAAAATTTGTGGATTATTATTGAAATTGTGGTAATTATTAGTTAAATTTGTGAATATAATTGGACATTTTAGAATGTTCATGGAATTTGTATGGAATTTGTATGGAAATTGTGTAGGAATTTATTGTCAAAATTAGTATGCAAATTGAATGGAAAGTAGTCGAAATTTTAGTAAATTGTATGGAATTATTGGAAATATTATTGGACATTTTAGTAAAATGTTCATGGAATTCTTGTATCATTGTTGTTTTAAATTGTTGTTCTTATATTATTTGAATCAGATGAGTTCAGCAGAAGATGAGGCTGGTCCTTTTGGTACTTCACCACCTCCCACCGAAGCACCCCCCACCGAAGCACCCTCCACCCAGCCTCGCCCAAAAAGACGTAGGCGTCGCGCAGCCCGTCCCAGTGCCCAAAATGTCAATCCACCTGTGCAATCGGCCAACGTAGAAAACCAACAGGTTTTGTTTGTTACGGATAACGAGCATCTCGTTGGTTTGTCTTTTGAGGAGGTAATAGATTGTTTTATGTTAATTTAGATTCTTTTGCTTTATTGTAAATGGTTATTATAAATTGTATTAACAAATTAGTTGAAAATGAGGTTTATTGTAAATTTTAGATTAACAAATTAATTGTCAATCTAATAAATTGTATTTATTTTAAATGCTTGTAAATGCTTATAAATTGTATTATAAATTGTATTTTTAATACAACGGGTTATGTTTTGTGTTAATGCAGCGTGAAACACATTTGGAGACGAGATCGCACAAGCGAACGATTAAGGTGGACGATCGGATTGAGGGTAGGCTGATCAAACTGGAGCTCAGTCACATTACGAAGGTGAAGCATGTCAACGTCGACATGCCATTACTGAAGGCAATGGTCGAGTTTTGGCGTCCGAAGACGCATACTTTTCATTTTCCCGTTGGAGAGATGACCGTTACTTTACAGGTAATTTATTTAAACTTGATATTAAATTTTTTTAATATAATTTTCGTATTAATTTTCACAATTAATTGTAACATAAAATTTTGACTTAACATGACACGAATTTAATGTCACATTTATTTAAACTTTATATTTAAAATTCAAATTTGAATATTAATTTTCATAATATTAACATGACACGAATTGCAATATTAACATGACACGAATTTAACGTATTTTGTAATTGTCACCAGGATGTTGCCTTCTTATATGGTTTGCGCTCGACGGGCATTCCAGTTAGGTCGAATACGAGAGGGCCCTGGGAGGAAAAGATTCGTGCAAATCTTTATCCTCATGAAGATTTGGGAGACTGGCACAGAGAAAGGAGTAGCAGGGAGTAAGTGAAAAAAATAAAGTGCAATATTGATTTTTGCTATTCAGTATATGCATTGCTTACTTGTATTGATTATTTTAAATTTGTACAATGAAGGGGCGATGTTGTGGGCAACAACATCAAGTTGAAATGGTTGCGACAAAATTGCGGGGTGGCGCCACAGGCAGGTGCTACTGATGAGGAGTTAGACCGATACACGCGTGCAGTTGCTCTAGAGCTATTTTGGGACGTTGATGTTTCCAGATATTTCTCAGAATTCTGTCCCAGCATACTATTTGGAGCTCGTATCGGTATAATTTTCTTAACTTAAATAATTTTTTTATTTGTTTACCAGCAATTTAATTTTGTTATTTAAAATAACCAACAATTTAATTTTGTTATTTAAAAAAAATAGAGCACAATTAACCAGCAATTTAATTTTGTTATTTAAAAAAAATATAGCACAATTAACCAGCAATTTAATTTTATTATTTAAAAAAAATATAAATTATTATAGCAAGACTAATATTATTATAGCACAATTATTATAGCAAAATTGTTTGCATGGTTATTATTGTTTTCAATGTTCTCGAATTGAGTTTGAATGCGTTGTTTAATTTAAATGCAGGGCAATTTGAATGAAGTTCCGGACTTCAATTGGGGAGGTGCCACGCTTGCTTGTCTATATCGTGCTCTGGACCGTGCCTCCATGCGTTTTAAGGTTGTGACGGGACCTTGGATGCTACTATTGTTTTGGGCATGGTCATACCTCCATGTTTGTCGCCCAGAGGTTGCTCCTATCGGTGGATTAGGACAGCCTAACCTAGATTCATGTGTGCCGTTTGGCAGGTAATAACTTATAATAATTTTTCAATAATTTTATGCAAATTACAACACATCAATCCTAACGTTCAAAATTTTCAGGAAATGGGGCGAAGCTCGGTCTTTCTCACGGAGCCAGCACCGCGGGGTAGTGGAGAACGCACGGGACTACCTAGCCGTGTTGAACGTTGAAGACGTCAACTGGTTTCCGTACGTACTCGACAGGGCTGTTATGCCACGGGTAGCACAGGAGGGTTCCATAGCGGAGCATGTTCGGTTGCCGCTCATTTTCTGCCACATTGTTGCCTACTACTACCCCGACCGTTATAGGCATCAGTTTGGACTGTACCAGATTACTCCTCCTCCACTACCTATGGTACGTTTGCTATATTTTTCCAATTTATCATATGATCAACTTCAATTTAATTAGAGTAAAGAACTAACGAGTTTATTTTAACAGAGTTGGGACGTGACACAGAACCTGCTGGGTTTCCAGCACGGTACCTATCGAGATCGCCCAGATTTTGCTACCATTTTTGCGGGTGCACATACAGAGTGGACTGACGAGGCATTACAGGCACGCCAGCTCGAGACTCGGTCCTGGAGTGCTACTGATATGTTGCGGTACTTCCGATGGTTTTGGCGATACGGTGCCTCCGAGAGACCCACGCCACGAGAGGATGCCGATGCACGTCTCCAGCGGACTCAGCAGCTGCCTCTTGCTCAGAGGCAGTACACAAACATGGGGTCCAGACTTCGCAATACGGTACTTCTTAATTTTTTTAAATATGAAATGTATGATTGGTAAATAGAATTGTGCAATATGTCATTATTCTCGTAAATTGCAGGGCAACTCTGCGCTGAAGAATGCACTTCATGCATTGGGACTTGTTGTGAAGAAGGGGTGCAGAAGGGTGGGAAAGACAATTCTCGCCAACTGTCGCTCGCAGTTGCATGATGCTTCCATCCCTTTGAGGTAATTTTAAATAATTTAATTTTTTGATTGCGTTTTTGCATTTTAAATTCAATAATTTATAAATTACAGGTTGGAGGATTTGTTGGAGCAGCGAGGACTTCCATCAAATATTGAGGACATACCAGATTCTGGGGACGAGTCTTCCTCTGCACGTCCGACTGTACCCACAGACCTTCAGGCGGAGGATCTGATGCATGCGGTTAGTATTCGTTCATATGCAAGTTTCAATTTTAGATACTAATTTATTTATATTGACATTGTTTTTTTTTTAATATTATAGGATGGTCGACTGAATACCGGGCGATTAGATGATATTTTAGGACCACGCACGTTCTTTCCTACTCAGTTTCCATCCTCAGGTCCTACTCCATCCATGCATAGTGCATCAGCATCGACCTCGCAGTTTGCTGGCATTTTCCAGCCTCATGATCCTCCACCGTACTCCTTTGCACCATTTGGTATGCCTTCCTCTTTTCCTGCATTTACTGTTCCTCCATTTACTGTTCCGTCAGTGCCTACGCCTTCTTCTATTCCATCATTTGGCACTCCGTTGGGTAGTATGGGAGGGACAGACTCGTTCAGCACATTGCTACGGACGGCCGGAGATGAGTAGGGTGATTATGTCCCTATAGCGACTCCTCAGGAGGCTGGGCAGCCTGTTGAGTTTGGGCCCATACAGCAGGAGGCTCAGCAGGACCAGCAAGAGGACCGCCAGGAGGAGGACGATGGGGATACGGAGTCCACTGACTCAGGAGACGTTACAGCCCCCGCTAGACGAGATAGGCGTGCGGTGAGGGTGATTGACAGATTTTCACCTTCAGGACCTAGGAGGAGGCGGCGGCGTTAGTTATGATTGACAGTTCTTTTTTGTTTATGGACTTCTGACATGTTTATGACTCCTGATGGACAGATTGTTTATTTTTCGTTTATGGACTTGTGATTGACTTGTGTATTACTGATGATGATTGACTATTTTTCGTTTATGACTTGTGATTGACTTGTGTATTATTATGACTTGGAATTTCAGAGTGCAAAGCACATTAACGTTTATGTATTGAAACATATAGTGCAAAGCACTACAAAAAATAAAGGAAAATAAAAAACAATTTCATTAAAACCACAACTTATAGTGCAAGGCACTACAAAAAATAAAGGAAAATAAAAAACAACCATAAAAATAAAACATTGCATTAACAATTCCAACTAAAGTACATTAACAACCATAATAATAAAACACATTAATATTACAATGATATATATATTTAGAGATTTTGACTATCTACATGTTGTAGAATTTCATCCCACCATGGTTGCTCATCTTCATCATTCGGTTGTTGTTGATTACTCGCACCAGTGTTGTCAGCGAACTGAGCGACTTCGTTCCAAAAAGCAGCATCATCTTCTTGTTGATTACTCGGAACACTATTGTCAACGAATTGAGGGCTTCGTTCCAAAAAGCCGCTTCAGTTTCTTCTTTTTCTATCTCTGCCATTCGGCTTGCCGCAATTTGTCGAAGTTCATCCCTCTTATTCATTTCTCTCAATTTTTGCTCTGATTTTTTGAGTCTTTTTTTCCTTGCCTCTTCTTCCCTAATTTTTTGATTATGATCCATTTCTTCATTTCTTTCTTTAATAATCCTCTGCGTCTCTATGTCCCGAGCTCTTTGTTCAGTCTCGTCGTGACGTTTGTGCTCATGGTAGTGCTCACGCAATATGTTTTCTTTGTAATTGAAAACTTGAGCACACCTTGTACAGGTCACTGTATGGTCTCCATTAAAGTTGTATATTTTCTCGTAAACGGTCCAGTGAGTTGGTTCACACGAGAGGTAGGGTTTCGGTTGTTGTTGGGGGATGGGTTGAGGTTCTGTGTAATATTTTTTGTACCAGTCATATCGTCTTTCTCGGTTCAGATTCTTTTCGTGTTCCCGCCATCGCCGCTCATGGTACTCCTTCTGTTCCCTTTCCGGCCCACCATTAATGTGCCATTGGTAGTGTATTTTTAACTCGAGCACGTCTCCCTCTTCAGTCGTGTCTTCATGGATGTTGTATTTCAAAGTGCGATAACAAGAGCGACAAATTGCCTCGTATTCTCCGTTTTCTGGTTGATTTCTATTGGCAGGGTAATGGTAGAAAGTTGGCCAATACTCAATGCGGGTTGCTCTTCGATAGTTTGGAACATCATTATTTGAGTTAGAGCTATTTTCTTTGTCCATTGTACTGAAGGTTTTAACAAGAAGGAGGTAGTGGGTGTTTGTGCATTCTAATTCAACAATGGCTGCTTTTATAAATAATTTCAGTAGTTCAAAGATGACATTGTAAAATCAAATCTTGTCATGTCTTTTGCAGTCTTTATCAGAGCATGCTTGTACTTTTTTTTCTAAAAATTAAATAATACACCTTCGAACGCGTTTATAAAATGCGCTCCAGGGCTTTCAACGCGTTTTATAAACGCGTACGAAGCTCTGACAAACGAGAGGAAAGTGGACAGCATCTCTCCTTCGTACGTGTTTATAAAACGCGTTCGGAGCCCTGGAGCGCATTTTATAAACGCGTACGAAGGGGAATTGCTAAACCCTCTTCTAAAACGCGTTGGAACTTTCTTCTTATTAAAAAAAATAATAATTCTGTATATTAAAATTTTTTCTGTCTAAATTTTTATATTAATTAATTTCGGGGCCGTAACTCTATTTAAGGCTCCATTTGGATGGTGTGGGAATAAGAAGAATAAGGAAAAAAATAAAAAGAAGTATTGGAAAGTGTGTAACTTTGTGAAGAGTTTGGATTGTTAAAGTGTTAAAGTTTTAGTTTCTATTAACATTTTTGTGTTAAAACATAATATTTATTTATTTATTGAGTTTTCTTTATATTTAATCAGGTAGTTAAATTTGAATGACTATAGGAACTGTTTGGATTTCCCAAGGAATTTGGGAAATTTCATCTTCCTACCATAAATTTATTATAAACAATCCAAACTCTTTACAAAGTTACACACTTTCCAATAAATTTATTCTTAGAAATTGTAACTTTCTCAAATTCTCCAAATTCCTAAGCGATCCAAACGGCCCCATAGTTAATTATAATATATTGACTTTAATGCATTGATTTACAGCACCCTGATCTTATGGGTGTGTTTGGAAGTGTGGTGAATAAGCATAGAATAGCTTATTTTAGAACAAGAGTGGTGAATAAGAAATGTTAAATAATTGCTTATTCTTAGATTAAGAGATGTTGTTTGGGTGGTTAGTTAAGAATAAGAACAAGAAAAAATATTAAAATAATGATTTGTTGTTGGATGGTTAGCTTATTCCATTCTAGTTCCAACATTTTGTTGGAACAAGAATAAGGACCCGAATAAGCTATTTTGCTTGTTCTAAATGATGTTTGGCAATCTCTAGAATTAGCAATTCTGAATAAGGGCTTATTCCAAGAATTAGAAATGAAAATGTAATAATGATAATTCTTACTTGAACATATCTCTTGTGAAAATGGTCAATATGTAACGAATTTGTTGTTTAGTTTTCCAAATTTGAAAAAATATATACATATAATGTCGGGTCATGTTGTTTTGACATTGGAAACTTTCTTGTCTATGGCTCCGTTTGGATTTCAAAATGGAAGAAGGGAAGAAGGAATAAGGGAATAAATTTATTATAAACAATCCAAATTCTTCACAAACACACTTTTCAATACTTCTTCCCACTTCTTCCTTTCTTTTTTTTCCCCACATTTTATCCAAACGGAGCCTATTATTGAGTTTCCTGGCTAATCGACAGATGTAAACATTGCTTTGAAGGAAAGAGGTCCAGACCTCAACAGACTTTAGCGGCTGCAAATAGAATGTTGCTCAATCTACAAACTGCTGACAATTTTTTCTCTACAACCATTCTTGAAGAAAGGGGCCCACCCAACTATACAAAGTATACGTGCTGGACTGATGCTAGTTGGGTCCAGTCAGGACATCATGGTGCTGGTCTGGCTTTTGTTCTGTTTGACCATGATAAACTGGTGTGTTACTGGTTAACTTCTGTTGAAGCTGATACCCCCTTCCATGCTGAACTCTTGTCCCTCAAAAAAGCTATACGATTTGGGGATAACAGATTGTACCTTCAAAACTGATTGCCTTCTTTTAAAACAGCTACTTTGCGGTGAGACCAACGTTTCAGAGGTTGATTGGCAGGCATTTCATGAGGCCATGGATACTAAATTGGTTTGGGATGATGTTAGTATTACTAATCGATGGCGTTGTACTCATATAAGCAGGGATTTTAATATATTGGCTGACCAACTGGCCAAGTATGCAAGAGTTAGGGACGTAGATTGTGTAGGCTATACTTTCCCTGCTTTCATTAATATGTAATGCTTGTTTGCCTACGGGCCTTTTCGAAAAAAAAAGAAAAATTGAGATTTCTATATGATCTGTTTCAATCTAATGCAGTAGTTAATGCCGAGCATTAAAGTTTTGAAAATTTTCTGAACTAGAAGAAATTACCAGACATGTTATTTCGAAAAGGGAATTACTCACAATAATCAACGTTATGTGCAATCAAGCAATCAGAGCGCTAATGTTCTCACCCTCCCTCACCTTCGTCCTCACCATGCGTAAATTTAATTTCCTTGCCTCTCTTCCTACGCACCCTCTGTGCAATCAGATCCGAAAGCACTCTCTCTTCTTTCGTAGTCGCCGTCACCTCCTCAACTGACTCGTCTCCGCCTCCGCCTCATCTCAACCTCTCCTTCGCCTCTCCTCTCCTCTGCCTCCGCCTCGCATCCGCCTCCGTCTCCCCTCACTGCTCCCTCTCCTATATCAATCAAATCTGGTCGAGGAAGAAAGAAGTACAAATCGAGAAGGATAAGAAGAGAAAAAGAGGTTTAGATCTAGTGCTGTTACAGCTTGGGAGTAACTAAATTACTGTAAGAGATGTAATTAGTCAGTACAGGGAGTATCTAATATGTGTAAGGAAGTAAATAACATTCATATCTGATTCTGTTGTTTTTTTAGAGTAACTAAATTACTATAAGGGAGGAAACTAATCAGTATAAGGGAGGAAATTGCTCAGCATAAGGGAGTAAATAATATATACAACGGAATAATATTCATATATGATTCTGTTGTTGTTTGGGAGTAATTGAATAGCTATAACAGAGTAAATAACTAGTATAAAAGGAGTTTCTAATATGTACAAAGGAGTAAATAATATTCTGAACTGATTCTACTGCTGTTTGGGAGTAACTAAATAACTATCAGGTAGTAAATAATTAGTAGTAAGGGAGTATTTAATACAAGCGAGGGAGTAAATAATATTCATTTATGATTCTGCTGTTATTTGGGAGTAACTAAATAGCTATAAAGGAGTAAATAACTAGTATAAAAGGAGTATCTAATATGTATAAGGGAGAATAACATTTAGAACAGATTCTACTGTTGTTTGGGAGTAACTAAATAACTATAAGGGAGTAAATAATTAGTAGTTGGGGAGTATTTAATACAAGTGAGGGAGTAAAAAAATATTCATTTCTGATTTTGACAACGGCAGGGCTAGGCTAGGCGACGGGAGGGCTACGAAGGCAGGGTTGGACGACGGCAACGGCAGGGCTGCGCGACGGCGACAAGAGGGCTGGGCGACAACGACGATAGGATTGCGCGACGACGACGACGACCAGGGTTGAGGGAGAGAGGAGAGATGGAACAAAGGGGAGATGAAACAAAGGGGTCGTTTGGATGCGTTCCAAATTCCGGGAATAAGCAATTCCGGGCATAAATTTTAATATAAACAATCCAAATTCTTCACAAAATTACACACTTTCCAATAAATTTATGCCTAGGAATAACAAATTCTCCCAATTCCTCCAATTCCTAAGCGATACAAACGCCCCCAAAGGGGTGAAGTGGGGTGAAGGAGAAGGGAGACGCGGGTGAGGGAGAGGTGAAACGCAGTTTTCGTATTTGACAGGGAGCAGAATACATTTTTTTCTATTTTTAGACTCCGATTGCTTGATTATCTGAAAAGTTAATTACAGTTATCAGTTCCGTTGCGCGACGGCGACCAGGGTTGAGGGAGAGAGGAGAGACGGAACAAAGGGGAGATGAAACAAAGGGGTGAAAGAGAAGGGAGATGCGGGTGAGGGAGAGGTGAAACGCAGTTTTCGTATTTGACAGGAGCAGAATACGTCGACCAGGCTTCAAAAGCTACTCCCATATCCAAGAAAATCTTTCATTTTATTTCTGCAATTCAGCTCATCACCAGGCTTCAAAAGCTACTCCCATATACGTAGGCCTGAAAATCTTTATTGATCCGATCTTTATTCATTCCTTTTTTAAGCGCATTTTAGCTTTGCCTATCAGTGGCCCAAGGGCTCCGACTCACCGCAGACTGATCCTATCAGTACGTTTGGTATGGCTACTAATAGCCAATTAGCCCAATTACAATAGCCCATTTTTTCTCATGCCAAACAATTTTCGAAAACAGCGACAAGCTTTTCATTTTTCAGATGCTAATTCTAATTTCAGCATTTCATTGGAATCAGGACGAACAAGGATATAATTTTCAGATGTTAATTCTGTGTTACACTACATTGCAATATTAATTTATACTCGTTAAATTAAGTGTTAAGGATTTTTTTTCCTCCAAAAAAAATATAAGTAATGCTAGAATCAAATATCTAGGACGTCAAATACGATCCAAACGTCGACCATTAAAAATTTAAATGACCGATCCAACCGGCTCAATATGATCTCTATATTAAAATATTCTTGAAAAATAAAATTTATATTTTTTTAAATTTTCTAACTATTTTTTTTTTCAAATTTTCAAAATTGGAGGGTTCATAACTTTTAAGATTGAGCATATTCCAAAATTCCAAAAAAATAGTAAAAAAATTTGAACAAAATATAAAATTTGGTCTCCACATAGATTTTATGACGTAGAACAATTTGAGCGGTTTTGAATCGGTCATTCTAATTTTAAAAATTAATTTTATTATGTTTGACACTAGCCACTAAATTTGTCCAGACATATAAACGGAAAAAAAAGTATATCTTCCTTGGAAGGAAGACACTCATTAACATACGTAATACGTTGGCATAAAGAAGAAAATGGTTTTTTTAGGGGAAAAAAATGGTGAATGACTTGTCAAGTTGTCATAGGAACAAGATTGATTTTTTCGTTTCTCAAATAGACAATACTTCCTCGAAAAGCTACATTGACATCCCATTGGGCAGCTATGTCGTTTTTCCGTTCATATTTTTGTTTACTTATTTTGTTTTTTTTTTTTTAACCTCTATACCACGCTTGTTCCTGAATGTTGATATATTGCACATGTGCACATCTAAATTCCATTACTGTCAAAACATTCATGCGTGGTGCAAAAAAGGAGTACGCACTAACGCACATGGTCAATCCCCGCTTTTTCTCGCTCACCTGTTGTGTCCGCATCAGTGAACTTCGGAAAGTCACGGATGCCCAAATATCTGTTTTCACTTTTCACATTGATCTGGACTTTTTTAATTTTAATGTCAGACAGACGGTTAGTTTTATTTTATTTTATTTTATAAACCTGTTAATACTTAATACACCTACTTATATCCGGCGGCGGAGGTAGATACAAGAAAGAAAGGGTCAACTGACCTCATTAAAAAAATATTAATCTTTTTTGAAATTTTAAGAAATCGTTAATTTAATTTTTTTTCTGAACCGTTCAAAAAAATACTTTTAGAAATCCGAAAAAATACTGAAAATTTTCAAAAAACATATATATATATATATATATATAATTTAGTCGACAAGGAGATTTTAATAGAGAGATCATGTTGGATGGTTTTGATCGGTCATTTTGAAGCAGATCAAAGAGTTTAGATCAATATGTACAGAAGCTGATGTACAACACCATAGGTATTCTAAAAAAATGGTATACTTAACAAGATGAATTTTCTACGGGTAAATTAATTTGAAGCTTATAAATAATTATATAATAATTTAATGAAAAAATATGTATAGATGCATTCTTATAAATGTGAATTTATATATATTAATCGGTATAGGAACTTATTTTACGTTTCTGATGATAACATTAATATTATGAATTTATTGAACCAAACTAAGAAAATTTTCTGGTTCCTTGTTGCTTCTTCACTCTATTCCGTTCTTAAGGCACCAGTTCCAAATCCATCAGTCAGATCTGGAATTAACGGTCCAGATTTGTTACAACAGTCAATAAAGTCCGTACATTTGGATAAAAACCGATTTCTTTTCAGAAAAATTCTTGATAGCGTTATAGCCTTATAGGCTACCTACTACCTAGTTATAAAACAAAAATCCGACCAGTAACATGTTATATACTTCCAAAGTAAGTTAAGTCGTCAACACTCAACAGGACGACTCCAAACTCCAAAGCCTGTCCACTTGTTTGGAATGTGTCACGAACAGCTAGTTCGTGAACTAGCGCTGTTTGCACAAACCAAACAACCCACGAACAACCGTAGTTCGTGAACTTTTTCCTAGTTCTTAGTTTCCCGATTTTCACGAACTAGTTTTGTTCGTGGACCTATTCGTGAGCTTTTGTTCTTCCCCTTGTTCATCCCTTGTTCGTGAAGCATCCAAACACATCCTAATATTTATCCAGCACTTGGGTCTTCTATTACTTTCCTGGTCACAGAGCATCCGAAATCTCAAATGTCGAACGACCCGACACGCGTCGCGCTCGACATATCCACGGAGAGATTCTTGTCGCAACGCAACGCAAAACGGGCTCACACACAACACAAGTACACAACGAGTCCCAACTCCCAAGCCCATTAAATTAAACTAAACCCCGTTTGCAGTTTTGCTTCATAAATCATAAGAGAGAAAGCGAGCCACTTTCCGTGTTTGTACGAGTCTACGAGATGATCAGATAAGACGAGAATCTTTCGTTTCTCCTCCCACACACTCCTCGCGTGCACCAACTGCCATTCATCGTTATGCTCGAGGAGTTCCGACAAACGCTCGCAGATGGTCTCCAGCCATGGAGCCGCTCGGTCCAGTTCTGGGTTCGAGCCGCTGATATCTACACTGGTTATAAGGTACTGTACCAGGCTCTTTCTTCTTCAGTGTGGCATTTCGTCGAACACATTGCATGCATACTTAGAGGTTATGTATGTTGTGATTCTTACTTGATTGGTTGTATGGAGTTTAGGTGTGCCAGCTTCGAGCCGGGCTTGTGAAGGATGTGGAGGTGAGAGAAGCAATGTGGGAGAGGCAGCATGAGCTTGCTGCTGACAAGATGTATTCTCTCTGCTCCGAGCTTGGCGGTCTATTTCTCAAGGTATAAAATTGTCCCTTTTTCTTTCTCTCGGCTTCCTGGGATTGTATGCTTATGTATTGGTAAAGGATTGGCATAAAGAAAATTGTACAAATTATTGGTTTTTGTACAAATTAGGCTGCGCAGATTCTGGGCAAGCCTGATCTGGCACCGGCAGCTTGGGTGAAAAAGCTTGTTACGTTGTGTGACAAGGCACCAGCCACTAGAATTGAAGTTGTGAAGCAAATTATTGAGAAGGAATTATGCAGAGGATTCGACGATGTGTTTGAACGGTTTGATGAAGAGCCTGTTGGATCTGCTTCAATTGCTCAGGTTGGTCTATGCTTCAAGATAATTTGAATTGTTTAGTGAACCGAAAGCATGTTTGAGATCACTTTTGAATTTTAATTTATTTTGTTTATAATTTTAATCAGGTGCATCGTGCAAGACTCAGGTCATCACAGACCAATGTGGCTGTAAAGGTATTCTTCTTGCAACTTAAAAGAAAATTTGCTTGTCTGGAACACTAGATTACAGATATGGCCATTCTAGTACGTAACTGTTGTGCACCCCTAACCAGCCGGTAAAAAAGGAATTCACACTGTTTCTTCATGTACTGCCTAACCTCAATTTCTTTCTGTGACTTGGCAACAGTATGTTTGGGTTGGCATGATTATCCCTGATTTCAAATATCTATCATAATTTCTGATACTTTTTGTATTTGAGATGAGAATTTGTGTTACCTTTAGGTGCAACATCCTGGAGTAGAGTACTTAATGCAAGTAGATATCCACAACCTACAAGCTTTTGTCCTCTTTTTGCAGAAGACAGACATCAAATTTGACTTATTTTCTCTAACAAAAGAGGTTGAGAAACAGGTAATTTCCTACCTATTGCTACTATCATTTAAAATTCAAACTAAATTTAGTAGCAAAGTCAAGATTCTGAATAGGTTAGGTTGGGGGCAAAAAAAAAAAAAAAAAAAGGATAGTGCATAATTATCCAATATTTCAAAAAATAACGATAGTTTTACAGCTATTATTCTTTACATTTACAAGTATACATTTGAAACTATTTTGGAATATCACCCCACCTGCAACGTAGTATCCCCCGCTCTTGAGTAAGTTTCTCAGTGAAGAAGCTCTTCTCATGTCAATTCCAATTACATGCTGCTTCTTTTTCTCATATTTTCAAATTTAATTCTTGTAAGTAACTATTTCTCTATTTTTCCCTTTGCACTTGTGTCTTAAAAGATTGGATATGAATTTGACTTTCTTCGTGAAGCTAATGCTATGGAAAGGATACGGAATTCTCTGACATCCAATAACAAAAAACCTCCAGTCTTTATTCCACGTGTGATTCAAGACATGGTAACAAGGTACTTCTTACCCAGTGATTTTTATGTTGAAGAAGGATACTCATGCATGTCTTGACAGAGACAACAACAATCTGTTCCTAATGGGCTTGTTTTTTGTGCTGTAAACTTCACTGAGCATAACTTTGTGAGTAGAAAGTTATGATTGTGTGTATTGTTTATGTTGTTAGGGATGTGTTGGTGATGGAATTCATAGAAGGGACTCCAATAATGAATTTGGGTAATGAAATAGCAAAGAGGGGCATAGATCCTGGTGGTAAGATTGCATCAATGGCAAAGCAGTAAGCCTTCTTCTCAAGAGTATGCCTCCCATTTCCTTTTCTTCCATAATTTATTCTTTCATGTTGAGCCACCCTATGCGACATCATGTCCATATATCAGTGCTACATCAGAACTTTTTTTCCCTTCTCCTTTTTGCACTTTGAAGTGAGTGAGTCTTTACACTGTGAAAAGAAGTACATGAATAATACATCGATGCCACTCCACTTGGAAAACAGTTGAAACAGTCTATTGGTAGAATGGGTTCTAATTCCAAAGTTTATAATCTCAATTTGAACTCTCGTCACAGTGATTAGTATTTTGCTGTTTTTACTATTTAGAAAGAGCACTCTGGTTTACTTTTGGTAGCATTGTAATTCTCATCTAATTTTTGTATGCAGAAAGATTTTACAAAATCTGACACTTGCTTATGGTCAAATGATCTTGAGGGATGGTTTCTTCCATGCAGATCCACATCCTGGAAATATCCTTGTTTGCAAGGGCTCTGAGGCAATTTTTTTGTTACACTTATTCATGAACAAATTTTTGTTTTCAGCACAAATAACCATAGAACCTTGTTTAATTTTGAAGCAAACTGCTCCAATTTTAGAACTTTAGCTGTTGAGAACGAGATCGTAGTTTTGGTAACTGTTTGGAGAAGTTTCCTGGTATTACTGTGTCCCATTATTGTCTAATTCCTATATAAGAAATACTCTGGAGAGGTATTAGATAGTATTATTTCCTGCACCTTGTGGTTTAGAAATGATATATATTGATATGAACGCCTCTGAAACACTTGAGTCCATGTGCTTTATTGAAAAGTCTAGGTAATTGACAGAAAAACCAGAGAAGTTTGGTGGTTGTATCTTCTTCTTGCGCTAAATATTTCAAATTTTTGCACTCAATTGAAAAAACTTTTGGAATGCATAGTTGAGTGGAAAAACACAATAAGTTTGTCAGGGTTTTGATAATTGTTTTCTTTTTTCTATTAAAGTCTGATTGTGTGCTGATGCCATTTTTTATTTTCCATTGTATCCACTAGGTCGCCTTGCTAGATTATGGACAAGTGAAGGAACTCCCAGAGAGCTTGCGCCTTGGTTATGCTAATCTTGTTCTTGCAATGGCTGACAATAATTTCAGCAGAGCTGTTGAAAGTTACAAGTACGCTACCTTTACTGTTGTTGATATCATCAAACAACGTACTAACAATTAAATGTTGGGGCCATGGATACTTCAAATTTAATTTCTAACTGAGCAATCTCTGGAGAGATTTTTATAGTATTTGAGAAGGTTTCATTTTGTAGGGAGCTAGGCATATGCACCGTGCGCAATTGTAGCGATGGAGAAGTTGAATTGTTGAAGCTATCCTCGAGGATGTTTGATACTAGAATGCCACCTGGTGTGACTATTTTGTCACCATTCTCTGAAGATTCTTCACTTAATAAAATTGCCGTCCAGGTTTGCCACACCACAAACTCCTTCCTTCCCACCTTCTGCCTCCTAAAAAGAAGAAGAAGAGAGGATTATAAACAATAAACAAATAAAAAAAGGGTTCTAATCTTTATGCACTTTTATCGACCATTAATATAAAGCAGTTCTTTCCTGAACAACCTGAATTTCCACACTCCACAATACCAAATTCATTCATTACAAATTTTTTTTGTTGAGTTCGTCTCTTCTAAGAGATCCAAGGTTCAAGCTCGCATGCTTGCGATAGCCTTGGCGAGCCAGCGTAAAAACTCAGCCATATATACAAGAAATGATCAGGGTCGGGGTGTCATTTCTAGCCTATCCCAACTTGTTTGGGATAAAAGGCTTAGACTTTTTTTTAGAAGATTTTCGGTAGAAATACTGCGAACATAGGCTCTTGCATGAAAGAGAAGGATAAACCAATTTGCAATTGGTATTGTATTACTAATAACAATAGCAGCAGTTATGTCCTCTTTTTAAATCTATCTTTGCATTTCATGTGTAGAGTTTCCCAGAGGAACTATATTCTGTGCTAAGAACAATTCAGCTATTACGGGGTCTCAGTGTCGGCCTTGGTATCAACTATTCATGTGCAGAGCAATGGAGACCCATTGCTGAAGAAGCATTATTTAAGGCTGGGAGATTGAAAGGTGCACTTTTTTATGAAACTTATTCCGAGATCAATTTAGAATTCCCAACTGGGTGGGGTTTTAATCTTTATACTTTGATTCAGGTCATTGAAGTTGCCTCATTATATTTTGCGTTTGAGGTCAATTTTGGTCTCAGTTCATTCACATTTAAGCTGTTGTGGGCAAGTTTAGGTTGGGATTCACATCTTTTTTGGTTGTATTGCTATTGATCTCATATGTGGTCAGATCTGATTTTGGTTGTGGGATCAGGCTTGGGGTCTTTGGCATTGTCAGGCTGGAGAGCCATTCAACTTACATCATTGATGTTTCAAAATTTTCTCTTTGAAACTGACAGTCCTCACCTTTATTCTTAATCAGTATTTCTGCCAGCCCATTCAGTTATAATATTTAGAAGTTGGTCATACTTTACTCCATTTAACTAATTTGGATTTCCTAGTTAATTTATAGTGAAATTAGTTAAAAAAGGCCAAATTCGTTCATCTAAGAATTTTAGAAATCAAAAAAGATTTTTTTGTTTATCCTAGTTTTATTGAATCAGAATTCCCTTTTGTTTCTTAAGAAATCGATTTGTAAAAAACTTTGCTCCAGGCTTCTAGGAGCTGTGCAATGGAGATTTCTCCCCAGTTTCTAATTGGTTGTCTAGGGTTGCTCTTAAATTTTGTTAATTATGGATACACTACTTCCCTTCCAGGGCGCGATATGACGTCGAGAAGGCGTGGCATTTTCAGCAGAATATTTCGAAGAGGAAGAGATTAGGACTATGTGATGGACAAGATTGGATTATTTGAAGTACAGGAAAATAAGTTTCATTTATATTGGATAGTTTCTCTTTTATGGTGTAAACCTCACGAAATTTCGGTATCTGATAAATAATTCTAGTAATTTTTTTCTTTTTAGGAACAGTAACTTAGCAGATATCGGTGTACAGACATTAATTTTTATTAGACACGCTCGCCATAGCAGATTCTTTGGACACAATCCACATAGACTCAAGTATTAGACGGTATACAAAATAAGATGGTAAAGCAGTGGGGAACCGTTCCATCTTATAAGGTCGTTGTAAAAGTAAATAAAATATGCAAAATCAGATGTGCAAAAATGCTTTACTTCTCTAATAAGATTGATAAATAACACTCCAAAGTACACTAAAACAACAATGCATATTCTTCAAACAAAACTCTCTCATAGCATTACATTATTACATATATAAAATAACCATTGCAGAGCATGGAACAGCAAAGCATGTATCCTGCACATTCTGATTACTTGAAAAAACTAATGATGGAGACTTAAGAGGAAGTATTGGTGGGGAACACAGTTGCCCATATTTGGCCTAAAAGATGAAAAACAGGCAAGAAGCACTACTCTGAAGACCGACTATACCGCATACCCAACCATAGTCAGTTTGGGTTAACCTTCCTGATGAGTTGGAGACTTTATTTTTCCATAACTTCCATTATGTAAAGCGTGCACGGTGCATCTTTACCTACATACAATTAACCCCTAGTCCTCTAAGACATTCTACTCTGCTGCATTGGCTCCCAGGTCTGAATGCTTACAGAAGATACATTGTGGCGTTCTGCACAAAAACTGGACGATAGAAGAACAGGATAAATTCCACTGTGCACAAAAACTAGAGATATAAGAGTTGCAACATAATAACCAATAACATGTCCCACACACATCCAATTGCAATGAGCACTGCCAACGATCGTTACCTCGAATGATACCATTATTTAAGGACATGAAGTTGATAATCATTCTAACAGTATTGTATTTGAGCAAGCATGATATTCTTGCGATGGTAAGATTGCTCGATTTCTTGTATTGTCAGATTTACAACACTGGCAAAAATTCCCAGACAAACACATAAAAGACCATTGGATGAATTTGATGTGGTATAGAAATCAGATATGTTCACACGGGTAATACCATAGCCACCATAGGGTAATTCAAAGTGCCATAAACATTTCTCCCCATGTTCTTTATTTTGTAATTGGTTCTCTAGGATTGCTATTCAAATTTGTTTATTGAGTATATGATACTTCCTTTCCAGGCCACATTAAGTCACCAAAGCGTGGTGTATTCAGCAGAAAAGTTTGAAGCGGAAAAGATGTTAGCTGTGTTAGGTAATAGATCAGAATATACGGGGAATTCATGTTTCATTTATATGGAGTAGTTTTACTTTTGTTAATGTTGTAAACGTCACAAGTCTTGATATTTTTTATCACAATTTTAGTCATTTTCTCTCTTAAACTGACAATGACTTTGCATATATCAGTGTATGATAATTAAGTTCTTCTATGGATACAATCCAAATCGACAAAATAAGTATTTGACAGTATCCAAAATAAGGTGGTTCAAGCACTGGTGAATAAAAATGTTTCATGTCAGGCAAGATAAAAAAGAACTCTTTGAAGTACAAATTGAAAAGCAGTGCAGATTCCGCCAACAAAGCTAATCAATCATGGCATTACAGAGATGAGCACTGCAACACATGAAACAAAATACCTGTGTGTCCTGCACACTCTGATATCTTCCAAAGGACCGAAACTAATAATGAGGACTTTGTCGAGAGGGTGAATTGGTCGGGAACACAGTTGCCCATCTTTGGCCAAAAAGATGAAAAACAGGGCAAGGGTTATTATTTCTCTGAAGGTATGAAATAGGAGAGACAAGACTTTGTGCGCATACACGAATGGATTTAGTTTCGATTAACCTTCTTGAAAATTTGGATAGAAAGGTTCTTCTTCCACAGCTTCCACTCTTTGTGTCGTAATACTGTTCTGGAAAATAATCACCAAGATCTGAGGTAAAAAATATCTTCCCATCGTAGTTCACAACAGGGTACGAGCATGAAACAGACAAGCCCCTGATAGTGTGCTTCTGTACCCACTCACAATAAACAGCTTCCCTGATAGTGTGCTGCTTCTTTACCTGCTTACACTTAACGTTGTCTGCTAAGACATACAAATTTGTTTCACTGGTTGGACAGAGTGGAACATGTACACGGAAAATACCTAGGCATTCTTCCAGTACTGTTAAACTGTAAACTGATGTTGGTACTGGAGTTGATAACAGGCATACAGTTTCCGTCCGCACATCAAAGCAAAGAATTGCTTTCTGTTGAAACCTGTCTGAAGCGACCCAATAAATAGAACCGTGCACAAAAACCGGAGGTATAAGACCAACAACATGATAACCAATAATACGTTCTGAACGCCTCCAACTGCAATTAGCACCGCCAAGGATCATTACTTCATATCTTGTAGTCCTAGATATGATGCATGTGCAGTCCATAATCATTCTTACAATTTTGTATGTGTCTGAGCAATCATCATATGCAAGCCCAATAGAAAGAGTATGATGCAGTAGTGGTGTAAAGAAAGAACTCAATGAACTTTTTGGTAGCTGCACAGTTTCTTGTGTTGTTGGGTTTACGACACTGGCAAAGCTTTTGTAATAAATACATAAAAGACCATTGCATGAATTTGATATGCCATAGGAATCAGATGTAATTATACGGTTAAAACCATAAGGGAACTCGAAGTGCATTGTCCTGAAACAACAAATTGCTTCCATGTTATAGTTTGAGAAGAAATAGGTATTGTATTGTTTATCATTTGTGCGCCCAAGTGCAACAATTGCATCACTAAGGCTCCTTTGATTCTCCAAGTGCTTATTGATGAAGTCAGGTGCACACGTCAATGAGGCCCAAGCCTTGCATGCCCTTCGACATCTCACGATTGATTTTGCTGGCAGCCTCAGCATAATGTCTTCAATCAAATCAAGAGGAATTTCAGCTATTGTAGACAATCTCAAAGGAGAAGATTGTGGGGCTTCATTCTCATGATTTATAAGCTGAAGTGGTGTAAACCTTGGGTAGTATGAAGATTTTATAGATCCATCACTCGTGTATTGCGTTGTTGTTGCTTCAGATTTATAAAATGCCCAGTTCAAGCAAAATCGGATCTTGGTACCAGGCATAGTCACTAGGCCATTGTACAAGTGTAATATCTTCTCTGCAGCCATAGGTGTTTGAAATGTCAGGAACCCATAACCACTCGAACAACCCGTCTGCTTGTTCCTTATGATTTTCACATGCTCACTCTATAAATTTTAATTTAGCAAAAAAAAAAAAAAAATGAAACCATCTTCTATATTTATGTACATTTAATACCAAACAGAAATGAAACTTCTCTTTTGCTCTCTGCCGGTTATTTTCTTTTAGTTAAAGGGTTGCAATCCCCTTGAGTTAACACTATTTTATCCAAACATTAAATTAAGCCGCCAACCATAATCTAGCTCTAATACATACCAGGGGAGAACACGGCACTGCGTTGAAATGGTAGAAGCAAAGGCACAGGTATTTCTCATCAGCCCAGTAAGGCAGATTGCCGATCCAAAGAGTACGTGCTTGCATCTCCCTAGAGATTGACATGGCGCAATACTGTTCTGTTTACCATACACAGGGTAAAACCTCAAGTTCAGATAATTCGGAATCTGCTAAGGAAGAATTTTTTTTTTTTTTTGGTTTCTCACTTTCTTGAAGTGGAAGAGAACTTATCAATTATAGAAAGCAAAGATAGGAAGCGTATAATGTTGCTATTTGGAGCGCGAGATTTCCGGTGCACAGCGCTGGGAGAATAATTGTTCCTCCTTTTTATACAAGTTAATCTATATTAAATATTCTCTCCTAGCTTATTGTATTATTAATCAATATTTTTCTTATAATAAATAAAATTCGGAAAAACAATGTCAATACCGAAAAATGCAGTAATAGCACAGATATACTATATTTACGCTATATTAAATTGCCTAAAAATCCAGTTAAAAAAATTGCCTAAAAATTACCAAATGTTTCACTGTGTGTGTTTTGTTTTTTTTTTCTTAAAAAAAACAAACTATACCCACATATTGATCCCAATTATAAAATTATTAAGAACATCAATATTGTGGAATAAAAAAACAAAAAAGAAAACATGTTTTGGTGATCCAAATTATAATGATGTACACATAATGATAAACTAGGGCAGATATTATGTTTTTCTTAACCCTGTTTTGTATACATTATCACTCCTACACACAAGGCCATAAAGTTTGTACTGTTTAACTCTATGGAGAACAACTCAATAAAACAGTGTACCGGATTATAATCGGGGACTGTATGAAAGAGCCTTCTGGATTCTCTCATGGCGGACGCTTACTGTTATTTGGATATAATTTAAATCTTGGGGACGAGTATGTTTAGATGCAAAAAAAAAAGGAGCACATGCAATAAAGTGTTTGTTATTTTCATTTAAATATAATTTTAGTATTTTTCTGAAATAAAATTGGATCAGTATTTCTGCCAACGCAAGCCCATTCTGTTTTAATATTTAATCATTTTAGTATTAATTCTAGTCATTTTCTCTCTTTCACTGACAATGACTTGGCATGTGTCAGTGTACGATATTAAGTTCTTCTGTCCTGTGGATACAATCCAAATAGACAGGGTAAGTATTTGATAATATGCAAAATGAAGTGGTGAAGCACTGGTGAACCGGTCCATCTCATAGCCCTTTGTAAAAGTAAAATGAAACGTTCCAAAATTGATGAATAAAAATGTTTTTTTCAGACAGGATATATAAGAACATTTTGAAGTACACATTCAAAACTCAAAAGCAATGCAGATTCCACCAACAAAACTAAATCAATCATAGCATTACATAGATAATCATTGCAAGTTTGCAACACATGAAACAACAAAGCCTGTGTGATTAATTAAGGCAGGGGCATGACCCTTGTTTTTCTTCAAAAAAAAAAAAAAAAAGCCTGTGTGTCCTGCACACTCTGATAACTTCAAAAACTAATAATGACGACTTCGACCAGAGGGAGGATTGGTCGGGAACCCAGTTGCCCATCTTTGGCCAAAAAGATGAAAAACAGGGCAAGGATATTTACTTCTCTGAAGGTACGAAATAGGAGAGACGAGACTTTGTGTGCATACACGAATGGATTTGGCTTTGATTAACCTTCTTGTAGAGCTGGATATATAGAAAGGTTCTCCATCCACAGGCTCCACTCTTTGTGTCGTAGTACTGTTCTGGAAAATAATCACCAAGTTCCGAGGTAACAATCATCTTCCCGTCACACAGAACAGGGTACCAGTATGGAGACAAGCCCCAGATCGTCTGCTTCTTTACCCACTCACAATGAACAGGGGCACTGATAGTGTGCTGCTTCTGTACCCGCTTACACTCGACGTTGTCTCCCAAGATATACAAATTTGTTTCACCGGTTCCCAGCTTGGATCTTGTACAAACATACCTAGGCATCCTTCCAGTACTATTAAACTGTGAATTGATCTTGGTACTGGAGCGGACAACAGACATACAGCTTCCGTCCTCACGTCAAAGCAAAGAACTGCGTTCTGTTGAAACCTGTCTGCAGCGACCCAATAAATCGAACCTTGCACAATAACCGGAGGTATATGAGAAACAACATGATAACCAATAACATGTCCTGAATGCCTCCAACTGCAATTAGCACCTCATCATTTGTTAGGTTTTCAATTCAAAGAACGACTCATGTGAAACTTTAACATAAACTAAGCGGAAGCATTACCTGGATCCATCTGGTTATTCTATGATCTTGAATATGTCTTTTATGCTCTAGCAGCACCTCAGCTACGTCTGTGCACGCACCAATGTTGGGAAAATGATCTTCCAATAGAGCAAGACAACCCTTGAGACCAGTGTGTCTAAATTCGACTGTTCTCTCTCTCTAAAACTGATGGAGAGTATTAGGGAGGGGTGTAGCGTGTATATTTGTGCTTGTCTTGTCTCTTGGGGACCGACTCCTATTTATAGTGGAGACACCAAGAGTGCCTTCCAAGTATTACCATAATGGTCCATCAACATATGACAATATTTAATTACAAATCCACCAATATTAGGCATCACAATCTTTTACACAAATCTCCAAGATATTATACTTAATAGCCATATTTATTCTTAGAATATTACCATATTCAACTATTCTTATTCATCAAGCAATATATGTCCATAATGATGAAATATTTCTTGCAAGATTTACTAAATATTCCAACATCATTACCTCGTATCTTGTAGTCTTAGACATGATGGATGTGCAGTCAATCATTCTTACAATTTTGTATGTGTCTGAGCAATCATCATATGCAAGCCCCACAGAAAAAGTACGATGCAGTCTCTCTGCAAAGATAGAAAAAGTACTTTCGGGTAGCTGCACAGTTTCTTGTATTGTTGGGTTTACAACACTGGCAAAACTTTTGTGATAAATACATACAAGACCATTGCATGAATTTGATATGTCATAGGACTCATATGAGTTCTTACTGATAAAACCATAAGGGAACTCGAAGTGCATTGTCCTGAAACAACAAATTGCTTCCATGTTATAGTTCGAGAAGAAAAAGGTTTTGTTTTGCATATCATTTGTGCGCCCAAGTGCAACAATTGCATCACTAAGGCTCCTTCGATTCTCCGGGCTCGTTTGGTAGTGCCAAGTTTAGCTTGACTTTTGGGATGCGTATCCTCTACCAACTTTTTGAGGTCGGTAGAGGGCCAACGTTTGATCCGAGCCGTTAGATCTAATCTCGACGGTTAAAATTTTTCGGGCCTATCAATCTAGGTTACATGCACGGGGCTCCCTTAACCATTGAGATTAGATCTAACGGTCTAGATCAAACGTTGGCCCTCTACCAACCATAAATGGTTGGCAGAGGATGTGATTCCTGACTTTTGGGTCAACGAACTAATCTACATGGTTTGTATCGCCAAACAATTTTGGAGTCAACGGGATTAGCACTATCTTCCTAACTTGGCCATATATTTAAGCTTTTCTCAAACACCAAAAAAAAAAATTTATATCGTATCTAAAGAGAAAAATCTTGAGAAGAAACTTTAAAATTTAAAATTTCAAAATTTCAAATTTCAAATTTCAAAATTTCAAATTTCAAAATTTCAAAATTTGAAATTTGAAATTTCAAAATTTCAAAATTTGAAATTTCAAAATTTGAAATTTCAAATTTCAAAATTTGAAATTTCAAAATTTCAAATTTCAAAATTTCAAATTTTAAATTTCAAAATTTCAAATTTCAAATTTCAAATTTCAAATTTCAAATTTCAATTTTCAATTTTCAATTTTCAAATTTCAAATTTTCAAAGTTTCAAATTTTAAAATTTCAAATTTCAAATTTTGAAAATATCAAGATTTAAAATTTTCGAATTCTAAAATGTCTAGATTAAAATGAATGTTATAATTAAATGCATTCACTTTGATCACTAACTTTAACCTATCATGCCAAACAACAATTACTAACTTTAAGTTAGTACTAATTTTTATTAACTTTAACCTCAAACACTAATCCCAAAATGCTAACTTTAACCTTTGATCCCACTAAACTTTGATGTTGCCAAACGACCAAGTGCTTGTTGATAAAGTGAGGTGCACAGGACAATGAGGCCCAAGCCTTGCATACGCTTCTACATCTCACGATTGATTTTGCGGGCAGCCTCAGCAGAATGTCTTCAATCAAATCAAGAGGAATGTCAGCTATTGTAGACAATCTCAAAGTAGAAGATTGTGGGGTTTCATTCTCATGATTAATATGCTGAACTGGTGTAAACCTTGGGTAGTATGAAGATTTTATAGATCCATCACTCTTGTATTGCGTTGTTGTTGCTTCAGATCTATGGCTCCGTTTGGATGCGTTGAGAATAATGTAGGAAGAAGGAAGAAAGGAAGAAATTTATTGGGAATGGGTAAATTTATTGGGAAGTGTGTAACTTTTGTGAAGGATTTGTATGACTGGAAATAAATTTATTAGTAAAAAGTGATTATTTCTTATTCCTTATTCCGGGAAGAAGCCATCCAAACGGAGCCTATAAAATGCCCAGTTCAGGCAAAATCGGATCTTGGTACCAGGCATAGTCACTAGGCCATTGTACAAGTGAAGTATCTTCTCTGCAGGACTGCATCCATGCGTGTTTCAAATGTCAGGAACCCATAACCACTCGAACAACCCGTCTCCTTGTTCCTTGTGATTTTCACATGCTCACTCTATAAATTTTAATTTAGCAAAAAAAAAAAAAAATGAAACCATCTTCTATATTTATGTATATTTAATAACAAACAGAAATGAAACTTTTTTTTTGCTCTCTGTCTGTTATTTCCTTTTAGTTAAAGGGTTGCAATCTCCTTGAGTTTTTTTTTTAGAAAAACTTGACAGCGGCTGCCAAGTAAACAATCTCCTTGAGTTAACACTATTTTATCCAAACATTAAATTAAGCCGCCAACCATAATCTAGCTCTAATGCATACCAGGGGAGAACGCGGAACTGCATTGAAATGGTAGAAGCAAAGGCACAGGTATTTCTCATCAGCCCAGTAAGGCAGATTGCCGATCCAAAGAGTACGTTCTTGCATCTCCCTAGAGATTGACATGTCGCAATACTGTTCTGTTTAACAATATTGACCATACACAGGATCAGGCCTCAAGTAATCAAGTTGAGATAATTTGGAATCTGCGAAGGAATAATTTTATTTTTTTATTTTTTATTTGGTTTCTTCAAGTGGAAGAGAACTTATCAATTGTAGAAAGCCAAAATAGGAAGCGTATAAAATAAAGTTGCTATTTGGAGCGCGATATTTCTGCTGCACAGCGCTGGGAGAGTAATTGTTCATTTTTTATACAAGTTAATCTATAATAAATATTCTCTCCTAGCTTATTGTATTATTAATCAATATTGTGCTTATAATAAATAAAAATAGGGAAAAAAGATGTATTCAATACCAAAAAAATGCAGTAATAGCACAGATATACTATATTTACGATATATTAAATTGCCTAAAAATTACCAAATGTTTCACTGTTGTGTGTTTAGTTTTTTAAAACAAACTTACCCACAGCGTGAACCCAAGTATAAAATTATTAAGAACATCGATATTGTGGAATAAAAAAAAACATGTTTTGGTGATCCCAAGTATAATGATATACACAGCCTGCGTTTGGATTGTTGGAAGAAAAAAGAAGAAGAAAAAAAATTATAAACAATCCAAACTCTTCATAAAGTTACACACTTCCCAATACTTCTTCCCACTTCTTCCCTTCTTCCCTTCTTCCCACACCTATCCAAACGCACCCATAATGATAAACTAGGCAGATATTATGTTTTTCTTAACCCTATTTTGTATACATTATCACTCTCTACACATGGGGCCATAGAGTTTGTACTGTTTAACACTATGGAGAACAGCTCAATAAATAGTGTAACAAACAAACAACAACAACTAAGCCTTTTGTCCCAAACAAGTTGGGGTAGGCTAGAAAGAAACCCAACAAGAGAACACATCCAAGAAAAAAGAAAAAAAAAACATAAAAATACTAATAGTAAGACTAGCCATACTAATAATAATACCTCTAATAATAATAGTAATAGTAGAAACCTAGACCTCGACCGTGACCTAATAGAGGGACCTACAAACCTATGGCATCGCTCCTACCCCTAAGTTCCTACGTCATGGTTCCGGTACATGAATTGCTAACTTCCAAGCGCTCCTATCGATCGCCAACTCCTTAGAGACGTTCCATTCTTTAAGGTCTCTTTTCACCGCTTCTTCCCATGTCAATCTTGGTCTCCCTCTCCCCCTCCGGGTGTTCTCGAAATGATTAAGTATTCCGATACGTACCGGTGCCTCTGGAGGTCTGCGTTGGATATGTCCAAACCATCTCAAACGACGAGTATGAAAGCACCTTCTCGATTCTCTCATGGCGGACGCTTACTGTTATTTGGATACAATTTAAATCTTGGAGACGACGAGTATGTTTAGGTGCAAAAAAAGAAAAAAGACAAAAAAAGGTGCACATATAATAAAGTATTTGTTATTTTAATTTAAATATAATTTTAGTATTTTCTGAAATAAAATTGGATCAGTATTTTTTTATTTTATATTTTTGTTGAAATTATAAGATTAGCTCTTGTCTTAATACCAATACAAATTAGCACTTTCTTGACTTTATATATTGACTCCGAATATTATTCTTACATTATTCACTTGAAAATTGAAACACGCCATACATAGGATACAAAAGTGGAAACAGAAGTTAAATACACTATTTACTCATTTACTCAAAAAAGAATTTTCAAAAGAAAGAGAAAGGAAAGATAAAATGGTATAAGAGACTAATTAATTTCGATAGAGGGTGCGATTGAGAGAACAAATAAATAGTCATGAAAGGAACAAATAATATAAGCATAGACTGAATAAGTTTTTGATGGTGAAGCACTTAACCGCTTCATCTGATTAATTAGCTCCTTGTAAAAGTCTGATGAACAAAAATGTTTTACTTAAGAAAGAAAACTGAAAAGAACACTCCAAAGTAAAATCCAAAAGCAATGCAGATTCCCCAAACAAAAGGCTAGTATCTCTCATAGGCATAGCATATGTATCCATTGTGTAAAGCCTGAAACAACAAAGTATCATGTGTATCCAGGTATCCTGCACAGAATGAATGCTTGAAAAACTAATTTTGATCAAGGGGGCCGTTTGGATCGCTTAGGAATAGCTTATTTCTAGGCGGAAAATATTGGAAAGTGTGTAACTTTGTAAAGAGTTTAAATAGTTAGGAATAAATTTTCATTTAGGAAGAGACTAATCCTCTTATTCCTAAGCGATCCAAACGGAGAGAACAGAGGACTAATGAGGAATACAATTGCCCATCTTTGGCCAAGAAGATAAAAAACAGGGCAAGAAGTATCACTTCTCTGAAGGTATGAAATTGAAGAGACCAGACTTTCATCAGTGCGTACACGAAATGACTCATTTTGGATTAATTGACCATCCTGAAGAGCTAGATAGACGAGTAATTTGCTAATATTTCCAAAACTTCCACTTTTTGTGTCGTAGTAGTATTCTTCAAAAGGATTACCAACTGCTGAGGTAACAAAGATCTTCCATTCACGGCTCACAATGGGGTCAAGAAAGAGTTTAGGCAAGCCATTGATAGTGTGCTTCTTCACCAACTGCTGAGGTAACAAATTTGCTCTGTTGGTTCCAGACTCTGAATGTAGGCAGAATATACACAGGCATTCTTCCAGTATTGTTAATCTGCTAGCTATATACTGTTACTTGTGGATCCTCAAAAAAAAACTTGTGGAATTGAGAAAATACGTACAATTTCTGTTGCCACGTCAAAGGAAGAAAATTGCTCGATGGAGATAACCCGCTCCAACGAGCCAATAAATACGTACAATAACTACATGTTTACCTTTGGGATTAAACAATATTGTGCTTATAATGCAAAACAATTGGAAATGGCTGGCCTTTTGAAAATTTTGGGAAAGACAGATAAACAATATTTAATATATTAAGTTGCATTAAAATACCAAATGTTTTACTGTGTGTTTATTTTTTTTAAAAAAAAATCTGTAATAACAATTATAAAATTTAGAACATTCAAATTGTTAAATAATAAAAAGTAAAATAAAGAAACATGTTTTGGTATGAAGTGGGACCTATGTTACATGGATACTCCAAAATGTACCCGTATCCCGTATCCGATGCGAATTCGTGTGCGATACGCACCCGACGTTTCACGTGGCGTATCCGAATATTTTATTGTGTTTGACCAACGGATTCGGTCATGATACGCCTCAAATACGTCTGGATACTCCTCAAATACTGGGATTCGTTTTTAAAACTATACAAAATAGAGAAAATATAACGGCCCAGTGGGCAGTGGCCCAATCTTTTCCTCACTTTGGTATGCGTGTTTGACTGTCTTACCCACCCTTTCATCTACTTTTGTCCTCTTATATGCATTTTTCTATGCTTCTTCTCTACGTAACGGGTTGTTTCAGTGCAAAAGAGGAATATAAAATCATCACACAAATTCACATATGGAATGAGATGTAGCAATATTAAAGGCAATTACTATGACCGCTCAGTCTCCCTCTGCTTTATTTAAATACCATCCCGCCCTTTATTCGAATTACCAAAATTATCTAATATAATTTCCTAAGATATTATATATTAATTACACGCATATCTTAATTAGACATATTCGAAAAAAAAATTATCCATTATTTACGCAAATTAACTGTTAAATTTCTCAATATAAATTGAAATATTATAAATTAATGTTAACAACATTATATTAATAAAATGGGAAAATTAGTTATTTGCCACCCAAAAACAAGGAAATTGGGATTTTGCCACTTTACCCACCTTTAAATGCTTTAGGAACCCCAAAAACTGTCCCCAAGAGAAACCAGATGTTGTAATAGAGAAAATTCAGGATTTTTGAATTAAACATTAAATAAAATGGAATAATTAAACCCGAAATGCCAGCCTAGAATATTTTGAAATTAAAAGTCATTTGGAAATTAAGAATAAATCTTGATTAAAATAAAATTATTTTTTTTTATGAGCGACTGGCGTCTCACTGCTGAAAGTTCAGTATACAGAGAGGCCTTACGAGCAACAGAATCATTAGAAGAGCCAGCCCTTGGTTTTGTTAAACCATCCGAAGCAACACAAAAGGGCACCTCAACAATTATCAAGCAGAACAACACAATCATTCAACTGCTTGTTAAAATCAAGGAAGAACTTGAAGATTGCAAGGATCAAATAAGAGACCTCAGAAGGACAAAAGCGCCTGAAGGGTCTGACACATCCGAGGCCCTAGAACAAATCCAAAATCAACTCAAGAACTTGAGTCTCGGACCGCCAACAACCTCAAATCGACCAACCATAACAGGCAAATTTTTCGTATATCGAGACCCAAAGAAAATATACGAAGAAGAAAAGAAAAAGATACAATGAGTCGTACTCAAACAGAAACAGTGAGTAGACCATCTGTATCAGGCCATGAAAACCAAATACCAACCATTGAAGATCAAATCCGGGATTACAGACTCGGAAGCCGGTTACGACATGAGGCACAAAGAAGATTGCCAAGACGTAGGCAATATCGAAGGACATTAGAATCTCAACTAAGTCCTGATGCGGAGCTAAGCGTCTCACAGTTCCGCAGAGCACAGCAAGTCCCGGCAGAAACACTATACCAAGCCGGATGGAGCGAAAGAAATCATCGGGTATACCAACATTATTCCGATGAAAGAATTTTGGTGGTTGGAGATCAAAGAGAAATTCCCTTTATCTCTCAAGAAAGTTATAACAGGCTCGTTGAAGAAGGATTACAGCACTTACACATAGGTGTTGTAATGGTCAGGCTATACGCTCTGCACAGAAGAAGTGCAGGGGTAAATGCTCTAGTTGTTTTAAGAGACACAAGATGGGGAAATGATACCTCACTGATAAGTTCAATGGAAATGGACTTAACAGACAACACACAACTGGCATACGCAGTTCCTGACATGATGGTTAGTATTCATGATTTTTACAATCACATCCAATTGGTTGTACAAACTCATGGGTATGAATCATGGCGAGGTGGAGAAAGCAACCTCTTAATCTCTCGATCTTTAATAGGGAGATTATCAAACACCAGCCACACCAACTTTCGGTACAATGTCCAAGGTGTAACAGAACACCTAGCAAGCAGAGGCATAAGGGCTATACCGGGACAACCGAGGTCAACCGAGGAATTGAGGGGTCAACGATGGATAATCAGGCCACCAGCAATTCCAGAAGTACAACACCCACAAACAATTCGAGTCAGATCAAGAACTGATGGCTCTCTAGCCATTAGATTTGGTGGATATACAGCAACCGCACCAGCAGAACCAGCAGTTGTCGGGCCTAATGACGAAGAAGAACTAGATGGAGAAATGGCTCTGATGGTGACAATTGAAGAGCCAGAAACCTTGGAAGAGTTGGAATCAATCCAACTACTAGCATCTCTGTCTAGAGAAGGGCCGATGCTAGATTATTGTCCAATCTGGGATAAAGATGAAGAATCAGAGGAAGAATGGCTCAATCCATTTGCCTCTGAAGGTGATAAAGACAAACTGTCACATTTTGCATACGCGGCAGAAGAAACAGAACTAGAATATCCTAAGATGAAGGCTTTCACAAAAATGATGGAATCAGCCTTTTCAACAGCTGAGAGTTCACTCACCCAGAGAAGGCCAACAGAACCAGTAATGGGTCCTGTTAACTATCCACCAGCAAGTACATCAAGGCAAACACCGATGCCAACAATACATGAAATCAGAGATCATGTTGGCAGACTCAAAGGAGGTTATGCACAACAGCATAGCGGGAGGTTCAACCTTCCAGATGCTCAAAGTGACAAAGGTGCAATTCTGGTATTACCAGAAGATATCGGGCAATACGGTGACGTAATTTCTCGATGGGAATCAATTACTCTCAATGTGGTTAATGACCGCAATTGGACGGATAACAAGAGTAAGGTGATTTTCATTGAAAATCTCCTAGGGGATGTAGAGAAAAAGATGTTCATCCAATGGAGAATGGCGTATCCCCATGAATATGAAGAATTAATAGCAGTTGCAGATGATCCCCAAAACGTAATCTCCTGCATTCGAATGATGATACTGCTAGAGGATCCATACCAAGGGTCCACTGAAGAACAGACACGCGCTTACCAAGACCTTGAGCGCTTGTCATGTAACCATGTTAAGGATCTGTTCAATTACATGAATGACTACAAGATCCTTGCAGCAAAATCCGGGAGGATGTACATTTCCTCAGAACTCTCGGAAAAATTCTTCAGAAAAATGCCACCTCTGATTGGGCAAGAACTAGAAAAGGCATTTTTGGACAAATACCCTGGGGCAGCAATAGGCGTTATGCCGAGAATAAACTTCTCATACCAGTACCTGGCTGAAAGGTGCAAACAAGCTGCACTCCAAAGAAGTTTGAAAGATCTCTCCTTTTGCAGCAAAATCCCGTTACCAGGCTATTATGGAGAAAGAAAGAAGTATGGACTTCGTAAGTCCAAAACCTACAAAGGCAAACCCCACGAATCTCATGTGCGTGTGTTCAAGAGAAAACATGCTGACAAGGTTCGCAAATGCAAGTGTTTCGTTTGTGGAGAAGAAGGACATTTCGCGCGAGATTGTAACCGCAAAACAGGAAACATTGCCAGGGCAGCCATTATTGAAAATATGGAACTGTCAGATAGCTGGGATGTCTACTCAGTTGATCTCAATGAACCTGATAGTGACGCAATTTGCTCATTATCTGAGGGAGAAGTTGGAAATGTTGCTTCAGCCGTAATCAATGATTTACCATTCGGCGAACAATCATTTATGATGCAGGCAGAGCAATTGAGCTGGCGGAGTTATATACAACTGCCTGAAGATCAAAGAGATTGTCCCCATGACTGGCAGGACAATGATTCAGTTCCAACGGGACATGAAAAATGTTCCATGTGTAAGGAAATGACAACTGAATCAACAAGGGCATACTGTAAAAACTGCCGCCTAACAGTATGTCCTATGTGTTCAAGATTCAGGCTGGGCAGACGAATACGAACTAAGGTGCAGCCAATAGCACCTTATGATAGTAAGGATCAGCTAATCAATGAGCTGATGTCTTATGTTCAATACCTCTTGGCGGAAAATGGAAAACTCAAACAACAACTGTTTGAGGCCAGAACAGAGGATCTCGAAGCCGAGTTTGATGAATTAATGAAGAAAGACAAAGGAAAAACCAAACTACGGTTCGAAGACGAAGAGGTAGATGAAGAAATAGAGATGGAACCCAAAAATCCAACAGGAGCTCTTCGAATAGCTTCTGCCAATACTATCTCTACTGAGGAAATTGAGCGATTTAATACAGTGGTCCAAGACCCTGTAAGGGGCAAAAGAGTCCTAAACAGACTCTACAACATGGAAATAACCTTTGAAATTCCAGGAGTCAACCCATTCAAGGTTCAAGCAATTCTTGACACAGGAGCAACTGTCTGCTGTGTCAACCAAGAAATTGTCCCAAAAGAGGCATTGGAACCAAGTGCCTATCCCATACAAATAAATGGGATAAACTCGACTCAGATAGCCAGTCTCAAACTCAAAAATGGCAGTATGCTGATTGAGTCGAATAGGTTCAGAATCCCCTTCACCTATTCTTTTTCGATGGGGAAGAAGGAGGGAGTTCAGATGCTGATCGGGTGCAATTTTATCCGATCCATGCAAGGTGGATTGCGAATCGAAGGCCAGAACGTGACTTTTTACAAAAATATCACGACAATTGCAACCACAACAGATGCTGAGGTGGTACAAGCCGCAATTCCTGAGCTCGACCTGACGGGCTTGGAATACATTGAAGTAAGAGAGGCCGTAGCATACCACCAAGAGCAAGAGTCACAACAGTTTAAAGAAAAGTTCAGACCACTACTCAACAGACTAAAAGAGCAGGGGTTCATTGGGGAAAACCCCCTGGAACATTGGTCGAAAAATCAAGTGACGTGCTCTCTTGACATCATAAATCCTGATCTCCAGATTCAGGATAAACCTCTGAAGCATGTGACGCCTCAAATGAAGGAGCAATTTGAAAAACATACAAAGGCGTTATTACAATTGGGAGTAATTAGGCCTAGTAAAAGCAGGCACAGAACTATGGCTATAATGGTCAATTCTGGAACCACCATTGACCCAGTCACTGGCAAAGAAATTAAAGGCAAAGAGCGCATGGTATTCAACTACAGGTCCCTCAACGATAATACCCACAAGGATCAGTATAGCCTCCCTGGCATCAATACTATCCTAAAAAAGGTCGGTCACAGTAAGATCTACTCGAAATTCGACCTCAAGAGTGGATTTCATCAGGTGGCAATGGCACCTGAGTCAATTGAATGGACTGCTTTTGTGGTGCCTGGTGGACTATATGAATGGCTCGTTATGCCATTTGGATTGAAGAATGCACCGGCTATTTTTCAAAGAAAGATGGATCAGTGTTTTGCTGGTACCGAAGATTTTATAGCGGTGTATATTGATGATATTCTAGTATTTTCTGAGAATGAACAACAGCATGCCGAGCACCTCAGAAAAATGCTAGAAATTTGTGAAAAAGGGGGCCTCGTACTCTCTCCGACAAAGATGAAGATAGCAGTCAAGGAAATTGAATTCCTTGGAGCAATCATTGGAAAGAGTAAGGTAAAACTCCAACCCCATGTCATAAAGAAGATTGTCTCCTTTGATGAGGAGAAACTGAAAGAAAAGGCCGGACTCCGAGCATGGTTAGGCATACTCAATTACGCCAGAAGTTACATCCCAAAACTTGGGACTCTTCTAGGTCCCTTGTACACAAAAACCAGTCCTCATGGAGATAAGCGCCTTAAACCGTCTGATTATGAACTAATCAGAAAAATCAAGGAAAAAGTGCAAAACCTACCAGATTTGGAGCTTCCACCAACAGGAAGCTATATCATCCTTGAAACAGACGGATGCATGGAAGGATGGGGTGGCATATGTAAATGGAAACCAAAGAAGCATGACCCCAGATCCATAGAAAAGATTTGTGCCTATGCTAGCGGCAAATTTCCGGTGATCAAGTCAACCATTGATGCAGAAATACACGCTTGCATGGAAACATTGAAGGCACTAAAAATTCACTATCTTGATCAGCAGGAGATAACGCTAAGGACTGACTGTCAAGCTATAATATCCTTTTTCAATAAGTCAGCCCAAAATAAGTCATCAAGGGTTAGATGGATAAATTTTGTTGATTATGTAACAGGGACAGGAGTGCAGGTTAACTTTGAGCACATAGATGGTAAGCTAAATAGCTTAGCTGATGCACTCTCCCGATTAACAACAAAATTGGCTGTTACCAGTGAAATTCAAGAACAACAAGAGCTATTCTTAGCACATCTCGAAGGAGCATTCGAAGAGGCAGATCGATTTAGTGACAGCCTAAACAAGCAGATGAATGAGCTAATTTTAAAAATTAGCTCCTTACTCTGATTTCCCTTTTAAAATCCAAACAAATGTTTAATTATTTTGTTTTTCTTTTTCAGGTCTGATGGTAATCTACGGAAAACCATTGATCTTTGACAGTAATCTACGGAAAACTGTCTTTTTGTTTAATAGTTTTAGTTTGTTTATATTTTTGCAGAAATGGTGCTGGAATATTTAACCCATATTTTTAGAAGCTATGAAGGATCTCCACGTTATAGTCTCAGGCCAGATTCCAGGATAGCGCTTAACAACGCTGTTCGTTGGGGAGCATCATGTGGCCAGACAGAAGAAATAGAAGACTATGAGACAATCACTTGTGATTTATTGTTTTCAAGGCCGACTTTAAATATGGAGGGAGGAATGAGAACAAGGCTCATGGAACTACACCAAGCCCAAATTCAAAAGTCCCTTACGGAGCTTGAAAAATTGCTAGTCATGAGCAATTTGCAAAAAGTTAGACTTGAACAAAATGCTAGCAAGGATAATTGGGCAAGGGATGCCCTCGAACCTGTTAACGATAATATCGAAAAGTTGATTGAAGCTCACAGTAAGCTTCGAATAATCCAGCAGAGCATCTATTATTAGGTAGTGTGCATAATATGCTTACTTTCGGTGCCAACCTGTTTGGTCTGTTAGTGGGCATCTTTTCTTTTCTAAAAGGCATCTTTATAATGGTGCCAATATGTAATAATTGTACTGGTGTGTTTTAGTGCGCCACTTGGTGCATCTTTAGGCGCATTATTGAAGTAGTGCGCTTTTCTTTATTTTTGCTTTTGGACAGCACTGAGGTAGTGCTTTCCTTTATTTCATTTTCAGATCGCACTAGGTGTGTCAGTGCGCATCTTTTATTTGAGTGGGAGACAAAAGTATGTGGTAATCCAATTAATTGCATGACGATGGGGCCCAATGAGCACCCGATGCATTATTGAGATACCAGACTCGAGTCTCTATAAAAGAGTGTCATTCAGAAGTTGCAAGACACACAGAAAAACTCTGAAGTCTTACTTCTTCTCTTGTAATTCTTCTATCAATAAAATCCTCCACTCTTTTTAAATCTTTGAAGCCAGTATTATTTATAATCTGAAGTTTCAAAGTCGATCAGTTAGCTTACACCCCCACTTTGGTATCAGAGCGAGGTTTGTTTCTTAATACTATTTATGGCTTTCTAAATTTCTGTGTGTTCTAGGTAGGCACTTAAGGGGGAGATTATTCCAAATCCTTAGAAAATTCAAAACTTGAAACATATATTTAATTAATTAAGTCTACGAACGTTAATTTAAAGTTTGAAAATTCTAAAAATTTTGGAAGAATCAAAAGAATCACACTGCCGTACAGTACTTGTTAGGAAAGGAAGATCGCGGATAAACACTGTGATGTGAGAGGAACCTAAGATCAATAGAAATTGTCATTCTAAAAATTAAATTCAAAGACTGTTAATTATTAACCCGGGTGCACAATTGGAGTAACTCTAGTATAAATACCAGGGAATATTCCCTCTAGAGTGGCAAAAACACAGTTTTGAAGATTTCGGGTGGCATAAACAAAATTGCCCCTAATAAAATATATAAATTAGTTTTTTAATGATTATTTTAATTAATTTATATATATTGTCGTATCCGAGTTTTTTAAAAAATACCGTATCCCCGCACCCAAGTAATATAGAGTAGGACCTGCATAAAAGCAACAGCAGTGGGCTCCGCACATAACAGGGATATACAAGAAAAGGCAAAAAAAAAGAAAAAAAAGAAATACAATACAAAACGATACATAAAACTAGAACGGATATTATGGTTTTCGTAACCCTGTTTTCTTTACATTATCACTCGTTGCGCATAAGGCCTTAAAAAGTTGTACCGTTCAACATTATGGAGAACAGCCAAGGAATGCACTATTAAATATATAACTGCAATTTGTAATTTTGTCCTTCCTTACCATAGTTTGAATAAAATAAACATATAAATAAAATAGACAAAATGAACATTAAACATTCAAAGTAAATATATATAAATAAATAAATTCAATAAAAAAATATTGAATATCTATAGTATAATATAATCTGTGTGAATTTTTTGCGCGGATTTTAAAACAAAGCACACACTCAAACACCGAAACAGATCCTATCCGTTGCTTTTTTTAAAAAAAAAATTTAATCTAAGCCGTTTATCCTATTCGTTGCGTAGTTTCGGTTTCTTCCCCGTGTTTAACTTTCTCATTTACTCCTCATTTACTGCCTCGCGCCTCTTCAGTTTCTTTCTTTTAATTCTCAATTTTTCTTCTTAATTCTTCATTTCCTCATTTTTTTTCCTCGTGGATACAGGAAGAGCAGTGGGATGGAGTCATAGATAGAGAGAACTAGCGATGGCAGAAGCGGAAGGAAGGGGCACGGAGGAAGGCACGCCTCCAGTTGACCCGACTACGGTACCTCAACAATTGTTTCTCCGAGTCTTTTGCTCCGGTTTCGACCTCACCGCCATCCAGCCCATCATCAAGGCTGACGTCAAGGATCCCCTCTCCTCTCATTCCATCTCCACTGTCGATCAAATCTTACTCAATCGCTGCTTACCCATCTCCAATTTCACGCCTCAGTCATCCACTTCCCAATCCCAACAGTAGTCACCTCTCCGTCTGCAACTCCGCCAATCATGTTCCAATCCCAAATACTCTTTCTCTCTCTCTCTCTCTTTCCTTCTCTCTCTATCGCTCTATTCTTATATTAATTTTGAGAAACAATCAATATGAACCAATATTTGTGAAATTGCAAGGGGAGGTATACAAACTGTTGCTGATCACTAAGTCTGTAGATTCAGAAAAACAGATTTTTTGAGTCGTTAACTATTTTTAGCATTAGTCATGATATTGTACTCAGTTTAGCTATCAACACTTACGATTTAACTTGAATTAATACAGTTATATATCTGAGAACTCTTTAATCAGTTTGAATTAAAAATAATGATTTCATTGTTGCATGTTGAAATCCTTCTTAGCACATGCATGCCTTAGTTTACAATGGTGAATTGCTGGATATTTAACAAGTGTTGTGAGCATAAGAAACCAAAGGTTTCAGAAACCGATTTAGTGATTATATCAGATTTAACAAGTAATCATGGTAGACCTTGATGACTGTCGTGATGCATTTTCTACAAAATTAAACTCATATTTTCAAATGTTATTTATTCTTCTTATGTTCAATGATTTTTTTTTATAATTTTACATATTTTGACTTAGAGGTGGGTGTTCAAGATCATGGGCTTCATGTTAGTGACACTACAACTGTTGTCAGGTACAATTTTCCTTACCTCGCCATGCATGTGTTTATTCATTTAATTTGATTGCTTAATTTTTTTCTATTTGTGTTCTTTTTTATTTGTATAATATTTCTTTTTAATCATAGATATTTTTATTGGATTTGAAGTCTATTATAAATTAGGGGCTGATAAGTAATGTTATAAATATGAACATTGAAAAAAATTAGAGTATGATAAAAAATAATAAACTATGTATTTGAGCTATATATAATATTTTTCCGATTAATAGTGCTATTGTTATAAGCGATAACAAGAAATGAATATGTAAAAAGTGAAATTTTGTGAGCAATTATTCTTCTTCTTCTTTTTTGTCTACGTTATTCATCTTTTAATTTCAAATCTGAACTAAGGCTAAGTACGATTGGGCTATATTTTTGCAAGGTTTATAACATTTTGTTGTTCCTTGGTATTTCCTTCAATTTCAGATCGGAACTGAGGACCAAGGGAAGCAACATCGACTGCAGAAGCATCTTTGCTTCAAACTCTTGCAGACTATCATTTTCTTCGAGAGGTAAAATTTATAAGGACAATCGAACTGTTCTGACATAAGAGGCCTTTGGATTTTAATGAATTTCTATGACTTTTACTACAACTGGTGATTGAAGATTAACTCATATGTTTGATTTTTTTTTATTAGATGTGGACCTTGTGGTACCTCCTATTTAAATTCTACCAGATACATATCAGTAAGGGTTTATGATTTCTTTCATATTATTTATTATTATCTAACAGACAATCAATATTAGATAGTGTTTATTTATTCACTATTAATCAATATGAAGAACCTTACTGATGGCAAAGTTGCGATATATGAACCTGACATTGGTTCAGTTAATTAAACACCCATATTGAAATTTCAAAATATAGACCAGCCTATATTTTGTGGCTTATTCATATATACCTTTGTATGTGTCAGATTATACTAGACCGATGAAGACCCGTTACGTCATAATACACGATGGCAAATGTTGCCATCGTGTATTATGATTTTTTCACTCTTCCATGGTCTCTCTACATCTTCCTTGGAATAGGTTTTACCCCATTTCTCTTTTGCCTGATGGCGCCCTCTCTCTTCATCGCCCCTCTCCATCATCTCTCTACCTCTTCCATCGCCTTTTCCGGGAGGTTCTCCGTCTTAGTGGCTCTCTCTCTCCATTGCCCCCTATGCGAGTTCTCCTCTCTCTGTAGCCTCATGTAGAAATTCAAGTCGAGACAGGTTTTGTTTCTTGCGATCCATGGCTAGATGCACAAATCCCACTTGATTGATTATGACAAGGCAAGTTTTTACCTATTTTTATACATTTTTTTATTTTTTTGTTTATTTTTTAGCTAGGTCTTTGTTTTTATTTTACACCTCAAATTTTTGGCTGGGTGTTTTTGTTTCTTTTCATGAGAGATCCCCCACACCAAAAAATAATAATAATAATAATAATAATAATAATAATAATAATAATAATAATAATAATAATAATAAATAAAGTCCACTTGGCACACACAATTCATCAGCCCCTCACCCCCCTCCAACTGAACACCATATAGGATTGGGAATTAAAAAAAATAAAAATCCAAATACTTGACATGGAAACAGAAATAGTTGAATTATTTTTGGGCGATCCTCTTTGTGATTCTTTATGTTTATGTGTGATTCAGGGTTGTTGCATTGTGTTCCTGGCTCCTGACTCTTTACTCCCAACCAATGATATTTAGACTGTATTTGTTTTTGTCATGCTATTTATTAGATGTGATTTCTCATGTGTTTTATTTTATGATAGGAAGATTTAAGGATTGAGATTCAATAATTTTCCATATTCTTGCTGTTATTATTTTAGAAATTTGGATTTATTACATTTTCTACAAATCTTATTATATGATTCAGTTTTGTTTAAAGAAATTGAACTCTTAGGTCCATTTAGTACTGATGTCGTTATTTTATCATTTGGTTGGCTATTATGTACCACTTAGTATATTTATATGATGTATGATATATATGGGAGCAAATTTTAGTTTCGTTGACCCTTCAATTTAATTTCAAATTTTTTAAGGCAAGACAATTTATTTTCTTACCAACCATGGATAGATGCACAAATCAAGGGAATCTTTGATGCTGCCATTATTATTTTGTATTAAATGTGCTTCAAAGCTATATTTAAATACTATTTATTTTACTTATATAGTGCTTAGAGAAATCAAATTGGTATAAAAACGGTCATTTTTGTTGCACTCTCCATTAATTTTATATCTACTGCACATGTCATCACTATCTGTGAAATTTTGTGAAAAAATGACCCTTCTTCTCTTTTCTTTTTATCTAGGTTATCGATTATCGATCTTTTAATTTCAAATCTAAACTAAGTCCAGGTACTATTGGTGCTATATTTTTGGGAGGTTTGTAATTGTTGGTTGTTCTTTGGTATTTTCTTCAATTTCAGATCTGAACTGAGGAAAAAATGAAGTGATATCGACTGCAGGCCATCTTTTATATCTTTTATATTGTGTGCTGCTGATTTTGAAGGAACAACCAAACAATCATCTTTTGGATGGTGGTTTCAGTATATTCATCTCTTACAATTAGGTAACTTAATTTCTTTTTTCTTATTATTTTTTTGAAAAACTTTGAAGCTAACAATGAGAAACAAAAATGAGATAAGCAGCCATAAAATGTTGAGGGAATGCATATAAATGATTGAATATTTTTCATGTATATTTTTGTGCAAACTTCACTACATTAATTTCTCATGTTGGATTCATGTATTTGTGAAACAGAAAGCTACACGTGTTATATGATAAGTCAACAAGTAATTACACATCAATTGTTGCTTTAAGCATCAATTTTTCTATTGTGGGTTTTTTTTTCAAATTTGAATTAATAATAATGTGATTTGTCTTTCTTTTTATTATGAAGTTAGAAATTCTATGGCTAATTTGTTTAATTTTTTCAAATTTTTGTCAATTTTGATCAGATCTTTTGGCATAGAAGATCTCAGTTGATGAGAGAGTGAATTCATATTGATTTTAGGTGTCTTGGTATATATTGGTAGGACCACTTGAGATCAGGTTTTTTTATTGGTGGTACAGAAAGGTGGGAGAAATTAGGGCTGGTATGACACAAGTACAGGCTTGATACCAGTTGCATTCAAGGAAAGACATTGGTACAAGGGTATGTTTTTTAGTATCAAAACAGTGAGGAGAAGGAAGAAATAATGTTTGTTATGGTGATTGTTAATTTTGGTGAGCTGATTTCTTAGTTGGTACAGTGGTTGGTACCAATGAATGCATAAGGAATTGGGTTTATACAAAAGGCAATTGTCACTACCATGGCCGTTATCATGTTCGTTGACCCGTTTAGTTTAGAATTAGGTGAGTTTACTTTAGTATATTAAATTCTGCCTAAAGTTTCAAGTAACATATTAAATTTGATATCATGTCTTAATATTCAATAGTGCATGTACTTAGTTACATATCATCAGAGATGCTTTCTCCTCTTTTTAGTACATTCTAATAATTGTAAAATTATTTATCTTGCATTCTATAAGGGACATTCAAATTTTTCTTAATATTTAAACTTTTAATATAGTCTAGAATATGTTTATGAGCTGACATATTCAATCCGAGTGGATTATACATTGTAATTATGCACATAATGTGCAGATTTGAAAGATTCTGAGTAATTGAATGTTTCAAGATATTTTACATTCATTTCAAGTTATTTTCTCACAATAAGCTATATTTATGCTTATTTTATATAGTCTAGAATAAGTTTACGAATTCACCGATTTAAAACAATTTGATTACACATTATAATTACGAATATAATGTGCAGATTTTGAGTATATTTGAGCATTTCAAGCGATTTTGCAATCATTTTAACTCATTTGATCACAATAATCTCTATTTATACTCTTTATATTGTCTAGAATATGTATGAGGTCAATTATTCAAAAAGATTGGTTTGTACAATGTAATTATTCACATAATATGCAGATTTTTCAGATTTTAGTATATTTCAGAATTTTAAGTGATTTTTAATTCATTTTAAGTCATTTGATCTCCATAATCTCTATATATGCTATATATATAGTCTAAAATATGTTTAAGTGTTCAATTAATCAAAAGATTGGTTTATACGTTGTAAGTATTCACATAATGTGCAGATTTTAAAGATTCTGAGTACATTTGAGCATTTTAAGCGATTTTTATCTCATTTAAAGTCTTTTGATCTTTGAAAATCTACAATGAAGCTCTTTATATAGTCTAGAATATGTTTATGAGCTAAATTATTGAAAGCAATTACATTATACATTGTAATTATTCACAAAATGTGCATATTTTGCAGATTCTAAGTTTATTTGAGCATTTCAATTGATGTTACATTCATTTTAAATTATTTGATGATAATAATCTATATTTAAGCTCTTTATATTGTCCAGAATATGTTTATGAGCTCAATTATTCAAAACGATTGGAATATACATTGTAATATTCACATAATGTGAATATTTTACAGATTCTATGTTTATTTGAGCATTTCTAATTGATGTTGCATTCATTTTAAGTTATTTGATGACAATGATCTATATTTATTATTTAAGCTCTTTATATAGTCTAAATATGATTATGAGCTCACATATTCAAAACGATTGGATTACACATTGTAATTATTCACATAATGTGCAGATTTTACAGATTCTGAGTATATTTAAGTATTTCAAGAGATTTTTCATTCATTTTAAGTTATTTGATGACAATAATCTACATTTATGCTCTTTATATAGTTTATAATATATTTATGAACTCATTTATCCAAAATGATTGGATTATACATTATAATTATTCAAAAAAATTGCAGATTATACAGATTCAGAGTAGATTTGAGCATTTCGAACGAATTTAAATTCATTTTAAGTCATTTGATCACAATAATCTATATTAATGCTCTTAATATAATCTAGAATATATTTACGAATTCATTTATTCAAAAGCATTGGATTACACATTGTAATTTATCACATAATGTGTAAATTTTAAAGATTTCGAGTATATTTGAGGATTTCAAGTGATTTTGCATTCGTTTTAAGTGATTTGATCACAATAATATAAATTTAAGCCCTTTATTTTGTCTAGAATATGTTTATGATATAACTTATTCAAAACGTTTGGATTATACATTGTAATTATGCAGATTTGAAAAATTCTGTGTATATTTGAGCATTTCAAGCGATGTTGCATTCATTTTAAGTCATTTGATCACAATAAGCTATATTTATGCTTTTTATATAGTTTAGAATATGTTTATGAACTCTCTTATTCAAAACGATTGGATTATACATTGTAATTATGCACATGATGTGCAGATTTTACTGATTCTGAATATATTCGAGCATTTGAAACGATTCTACTTTCATTTTAAGTCATTTGAACACAATAATCTATGTTTAAGCTCTTTATATAGACTAGAATATATTTATGAACTTACTTATTCAAAATGATTATATTATACATTGTAATTAAGAAACATAATGTGCAGATTTTACAGATTCTGAGTACATTTGAGCATTTCAACTGATTTTGCATTAATATTAAGTCATTTGATCACAATAATCTATTTTAAGCTCTTTATATAGTTTATAATATGCTTATGAACCATTTATTCAAAACAATTGGATTATACATTATAATTATTCACATAATTTGCAGATTTTACAGATTCTGAGTATATTTAAGAATTTCATGCGATTTTGCATTTATTTTAAGTTATTTGATGACAATAATCTATATTTTATGCACTTTATATAGTTAATAATAAGTTTATGAACTCATTTATTCAAAATAATTGGATTATACATTATAATTATTCACATAATTTGCAGATTTTGAGTATATTTGAGCATTTCAAGGCGATTTGAAATTCATTTTTAGTCATTTGATCACAATAATCTATATTGATGCTCTTTATATAGTCTAAAATATGTTTATGAACTCACTTATTCAAAAGCATTGTATTATACATTGTAATTTTTTACATAATGTGCAGATTTTAAAGATTCTTAGTATATTTGAGCATTTCAAGCGATTTCGCATTCGTTTTAAGTGATTTGAATACAATAATATATATCTAAGCTCTTTATTTGTCTAGAATATGTTTATGATATAACGTATTCAAAACAATTGGATTATACTTTGTAATTATGCACATAATATGCATATTTGAAAGATTCTGAGTATATTTGAGCATTTCAAGCTATCTTGCATTCATGTTAAGTCATTTGATCACAATAAACTATATTTATGATTTTTATGTAGTCTAGAATATTTTTTTTATGAAACAATTGGATTATACGTTATAATTATGAATATAATATGCAGATTTTAAAATTTTTGAGTATATTTGAGTATTTCAATCGATCTTGCATTCATTTTAACTCATTTAATCACAATAATGTATATTTATGCTCTTTATATAGTCTAGAATATGTTTATGTTGTCAGTTATTCAAAAAGATTCGTTTATAAATTGTAATTATTTACTTAATGTGCAGATTTTACAGATTCTAAGTATATTTGAGCATTTTAAGTGATTTTGCATTCATTTTAAGTCATTTGATCACAATAATTTATATATATTCTTTGTATAGTCTAGATTATGTTTATGCGGTCAATTATTCAAAAAGATTGGTTTTATACATTGTAAGTAATCACATAATATGCAGATTTTACAGATTCTGAGTATATTTTAGCATTTTAAGCGATTTTGCTCTCATTTTAAGTCTTTTGATCACAACAATCTATATTTAAGCTCTTTATGTAGTCTAGAATATGTTTGTGAGCTCATAATTCAAAATGATTGGTTTATACATTGTAATTATTCACGTAATGTGCATAATATACAGGTTCTGAGTATATTTGATCTTTTTAAACGATTTTCCATTCAATTTGAATCATTTGATAATAGTCATCTATCTTTATGTTCTTTATATAGTATAGAATTTATTTATGAACACACTTATTCAAAATGATTAGATTATACATTGTATACACACATAATTTGCAAATTTAACAAATTCTGTGTATATTTTGGAATTTGAAGCGATTTTGCATTTATTTTAAGTTATTTGATTACAATAATCTATATTTAAGCTCTTTATATAGTATAGAATATGTTTATGAGCTCACATGTTCAAAACGATTGGATTATAAATTGTAATTATTCACTTAATATACGGATTTTACAATTTCAGAGTATATTTGAGCATTTCAAACGATTTTGTATTCATTTTAAGTCATTTGACCTGAGTAATCTATATTTATGATCTTTATATAGTTTAGAATACGTTTCTGAACTAAGTTATTCAAAACGATTGGATTATACATTGTAATTGCACACATGATGTGAAGATTTTAAAGATTCTGAGTATATTTGAGTATTTCAAGCGATTTTGCATTAATTTTAAGTCATTTGATCACAATAATCTATATTTAAGCCCTTTATATTGTGAAGAATTTGTTTATGAGCTCAATTATTCAAAATGATTGGATTATACATTGTAATTATTCACATATTGTGCAGATTTAACAAATTCTGAGTATATTCACATATTTTGAAGCGATTTTGCATTTATTTTAAGTCATTTGATTACAATAATCTATATTTATACTCTTTATTTAGTTTAGAATATGTTTATGAGGTCAATTATTAAGAAAGATTGGATTATACATTGTAATTATTCACATAATATGCAGATTTTACAGATTCTAAGTATATTTTAGCATTTCAATTGCATTTCCATTCATTTTAAGCCATTTGATCACAATAATGTATATTGAAGCACTTTATATAGTCTAGAATATGTTTATGATATCACTAATTCAAAACAATTGGATTATACATTGTAATTATTCACATAATGTGCAGATTTGACAAATTCTAAGTATATTTGAGCATTTTAAGCGATTTTGCATTCATTTTAAGTCATTTGATCACAATAATCTATATTTAAGCTCTTTATATAGTCTAGAATATGTTTAAGAACTCACTTATTCCAAATGATTGGATTATACATTGTAATTATTCACATAATATACGGATTTTACAATTTCTGAGTATATTTGAGCATTTCAAACTATTTTGTATTCTTTATAAGTCATTTGACCACAGTAATCTATATTTATGATCGTTATATTGTTTTGAATATGTTTCTAAACTAAGTTATTCAAAATGATTGGATTATACATTGTAATTGCGCAAATGATCGGAAGATTTTAAAGATTCTGAGTATATTGAAGCATTTCAAGCGATTTTGCATTCATTTTAAGATATTTTATCACAATAATCTATATTTAAGCTATTTATATAGTTTAAATATGTTTATGAGCTCAATTATTCAAAACGATTGGTTTATACATTGTAATTATTCACATAATGTGCTTATTATACAGATTCTAATTATTTGAGCATTTCAATTGATTTTGCATTCATTTTAAGTTATTTGATGACAATATTCTATATTTAAGCTCTTTATATAGTTTAGAATATGTTTATGAGCTAAATTATTCAAAACAATTGGATTATACATTGTAATTATTCACATAATGTACATATTTTACAGATTCTAAGTTTATTTGAGCATTTCAAGCGATTTTGCATTCGTTTTAAGTGATTTGATCACAATAATATATATTTGAGCTCTTTGTATTATCTAGAATATGTTTAGGATATAAAAGATTGGATTATACACTGTAATTATGCTCAAAATGTGCAAATTTTATCGATTCTGAGTATATTTCAGCATTTCAAGCGATTTTTGCATTCAATTTGAGACATTTGTTCACGATAATGTATATATTTAAGCTCTTTACATAGGCAAGAATTTGTGTACGAGCACACTCATTTAAAACGATTGGATTATTTATTATAATTACACAAATAATATGTAAATTTTAAAGATTCTGTGTATACTTGGGTATTTCAAGCGATTTTGTATTCACTTTTAGTCATTTGTTAACAACAATCTATATTTATGTTCATTATATAGTCTAGAATATGTTTATGAGCTCACTTATTCAAAACGATTGGATTATAAATTGTAATTATTCACATAATTTGCAGATTTTACAGATTTTGAGTATATTTGAGCATTTCAAGCGATTTTGAATTCATTTTAAGTCATTTGATCACAATAATCTATATTAATGCTCTATATATATTCTAAAGTATGTTTAAGAGCTCACTTATTCAAATCGATTGAATTATACATTGTAATTATGCACATAATGTTCAGATTTGAAAGATTCTGAGTATATTTAAGCATTTCAAGCGATTTGGCATTCATTTTAATTCATTTGATGTCAATATCTATACTGAACCTCTTTATATAGTCTAGAATCTGTTTATGAACTTAATTATTCAAAACGATTGGATTATACATTGTAATTACACACATTATTTGCAGATTTTACAGATTGTGAGAATATTTGAATATTTCAAGCGATTTTACATTCATTTTAAGTTCCTTTGATCACAATAATCTATATTTAAGCATTTTATATTGTGTAGAATATATTTATTAGCTCAATTATTCAAAACGATTGGATTATACATTGCAATTATTCACATATTGTGCAGATTTTAGAGATTCTGAGTATATTTGAACATTTGAAGAGATTTTGCATTCATTTTAAGTCATTTGGTCGCAATAATCTATATTTATGCTCTTTATTTAGTCTAGAATATGTTTATGAAGTCAATAATTTCTAAAATATTGGTTTATACAATGTAATTATTCACATAATAAGCAGATTTGACAAATTCTAAGTATATCTGAGCATTTTATGCAACTTTTCATTCATTTTAAGTCATTTGATCACAATGATCTATATTGAAACTCTTTATATAGTTTAGAATATGTTTATGAGCTCACTTATTCCAAACGATTGGATTATACATTATAATTATTCACATAATATACGGATTTTACAATTTCTGAGTATATTTTGAGTATTTCAAACGATTTTGTATTCATTTTAAGCCATTTGACCACAGTAATCTATATTTATGATCTTTATATTGTTTAGAGTATGTTTCTGAAAAATAAGTATTAAAAACGATTGGATTATACATTTTAATTGCACACATAATGTACATATTTTAAAGATTCTGAGTATATTGGAGCATTTAAAGCAATTTGCATTCATTTTAAGTTATTTGATCACAATAATCTATATCTAAACTCTTTATATTGTCTAAAATATGTTTTTGAGCTCAATTATTCAAAACAATTGGATTATACAATGTAATTATTCCCATATTTTGAAGATTTTACAGATTTTGAGTATATTTGAGCATTTGAAGCGATTTTGCATTCATTTTTAGTCATTTGATCACAATAATCTATATTTATGCTCTTTATATAGTTTAGAATATGTTTATGATGTCAATTATTAAAAAAAAAGTATACATTGTAATTATTCACATAGAGTGCATTTTAAGCGATTTTTCATTTATTTTAAGTCATTTTATCACAATAATCTATATTTAAGCTCTTTATTTAATTTAAAATATTTTTATGAACTCACTTATTCCAAACGATTGGATTATATAATATAATTATTCACATAATATACGTATTTTACAATTTCTGAGTATATTTGAGCATTTCAAAAGATTTTGTATTCATTTTAAGTCATTTCACAACAGCAATCTATATTTATGATCTTTATAGTTTAGAATATGTTTCTGAACTAAGTTATTCAAAACGATTGGATTATACATTGTAATTACGCACATTATGTGCAGTTTTTAAATATTCTGAGTATATTGGAGCATTTCAAGCGATTTTGCATTTATTTTAAGTTATTTTATCACAATAATCTAAATTTAAGCTCTTTATATAGTCTAAAATATGTTTATGAGCTGAATTATTCAAAAAGATAGGATTCTACATTATAATTCACATAATGTGCATATTATACAGATTCTAAGTTTATTTGAGCATTTCCATTGATTTTGCATTCATTTTAAGTTATGTGATGACAATATTCTATATTTATGCACATTATATAGTCTAGAATATGTTTATGAACTCACATATTCAATACGATTGGATTATACATTGTAATTATTTACATAATATGCAGATTTTACAGATTCTGTGTATATTTAAGCATTTCAAGCGATTTTGCATTCACTTTAAGTCATTTGATGACAATAATCTATATTTATGCTATTTATATAGTTTATAATATGTTTATGAACTCATTTATTCGAAATGATTGGGTCATACATTATAATTATTCGCATGATTTGCAGATTTTACAGATTCTGAGATATTTGAGCATTTCAAGCGATTTTGAATTCATTTCAAGTCATTTGATCACAATAATCTATATTGATGCTCTTTATATGGTCTAGAAGATGTTTATGAACTCACTTTTTCATAATCATTGGATTATACATTGTAATTTATTACATGATGTGCAGATTTTAAAGATTCTGAGAATATTTGAGCATTTCAAGCTATTTTACATTCGTTTTAAGTGATTTGATCACAATAATATATATTTAAACTCTTTATTTTATCTAGAATATGTTTATGATATAACTTATTCAAAAGGATTGGATTATACAGATTCTGAGTATATTTGAGCATTTCAAGCGATTTTACATTCATTTTAAATCATTTGATCTCAATAATCTATATTTAACCTCTTTGTATAGTCTTGAATATGTTTATGAACTCAATTATTCTAAACGATTGGATTATACATTGTAATTACACACATAATTTGCAGATTTTACAGATTCTGAGAATATTTGAACATTTCAAGTGATTTTACATTCATTTTAAATCATCTGATCATAAATAATTTATATTTAAGCTCTTTATATAGTCTCGAATATGTTTATGAACTCACTTATTTAAAAAGATTGGATTATACATTGTAATTAAGCACATAATGTACAGATTTTATAGATTCTGAGTATATTTGAGCATTTCAAGTGATTTTGAATTAATTTTAAGTCATTTGATCACAATAATGTATATTTAAGATCTATATATTATCTAAAATATGTTTATGATCTTAATTTTCCAAAACGATAGGATTATACATAGTAATTATTCACATAATGTGTTGATTTTAATGATTTTGAGTAAATTTGAGTATTTCAAGCAATTTTGTATTCATTTTAGGTCATTTGATCACAATAAGCTATATTTATACTTTTTATATTCAAATGATTGGATTATACATAATAATTATTCACATAATTTGCATATGTTACAGATTCAAGTATATTTGAGCATTTATGGCGATTTCACATTATTTTAAGTTATGTGATCACAATAATCTATATTAATGCTCTTTATATAGTTTAGAATATGTTTATGAGGCCAATTATTAAAAAAGATTGGTTTATACTTTGTAATTATTCACATAATGTGTATATTTTACAGATTCTAAATTTTTTTAGTATTTCAATCGATTTTACATTCATTTTTAGTTATTTGATGACAAGAATGTACATTTAAACTTTTTATATAGTCTAGAATATATTTATGAGCTCACATATTCAAAACGATTGGATTATACATTGTAATAATTCACATAATTTGCATATTTTATAGATTCTTAGTATATTTGAGCATTTTAAGTGATTTTGCATTCATTTTAAGTCATTTGATCTCAATAATCTATATTTAAGCTCTTTATGTGGTTTAGAATATGTTTATGATCTCACTTATTTAAACCGATTGGATTATACATTGTAATTACGCACATAATGTGTGCAGCTTTTACAGATTTTGAGTATATTTGAGTATTTCAATCGATTTTGTATTTATTTTAAGTCATTTTATCATAATAATCTATATTTAAGCTTTTATATAGTCTAGAATATGTTTCTGAATGCACTTTTTCAAAACGATTGGATTATGATTTTTAATTATGCACATGATGTGCATATTTTCAAGATTCTTAGTATATTTGAAAATTTCAAGCAATTTTGCATTCATTTTAATTTATTTCATCACAATAATCTATATTAAGCTTTTTATATAGTCTAGAATATGTTTATGAGCTTAATTATTCAAAGAGATTGGATTATACATTGTAATTATTCACATAATGTGTATATTTTAAATATTCTGAGTATATTGGAGCATTTCAAGCGATTTTACATTTATTTTAAGTTATTTGATCACAATAATTTAAATTTAAACTCTTTATATAGTCCAAAATATGTTTATGTGCTCAATTATCCAAAATGATTGGATTATACATTGTAATTATTCACATAATGTGCATATTATACCGACTCTAAGTTTATTTGAGCATTTCAATTGATTTTGCATTCATTTTAAGTTATGTGATGACAATATTCTATATTTATGCTTTTTACATAGTCTAGATTATGTTTATGAGCTCACATATTCAATACGATTGGATTATACATTGTAATTATTTACATAATATGCAGATTTTACAGATTCTATGTATATTTAAGCATTTCAAGTGATTTTGCATTCACTTTAAGTCATTTGATGACAATAATCTATATTTATACTATTTATATAGTTTATAATATGTTTATGAACTCATTTATTCGAAACGATTGGGTCATACATTATAATTATTCACATGATTTGCAGATTTTACAGATTCTGAGATATTTGAGCATTTCAAGCGATTTTGAATTCATTTCAAGTCATTTGATCACAATAATCTACATTGATTCTCTTTATATGGTCTAGAAGATGTTTATGAACTCACTTTTTCATAAGTATTGGATTATACATTGTAATTTATTATATGATGTGCAGATTTTAAAGATTCTGAGAATATTTGAGCATTTCAAGCTATTTTACATTCGTTTTAAGTGATTTGATCACAATAATATATATTTAAACTCTTTATTTTATCTAGAATATGTTTATGATATAACCTATTCAAAACGATTGGATTATACATTGTAATTATGCACATAATATGCAGATTTGAAAGATTCTGAGTATATTTGAGCATTTCAAGCGATTTTGCATTCATTTTAATTCATTTGATCTCAATAATCTATATTTAACCTCTTTGTATAGTCTTGAATATGTTTATTAACTCAATTATTCTAAACGATTGGATTATACATTGTAATTACGCACATAATTTGCAGATTTTACAGATTCTGAGAATATTTGAACATTTCAAGTGATTTTACATTTATTTTAAATTATCTGATCATAAATAATTTATATTTAAGCTCTTTATATAGTCTCGAATATGTTTATGAACTCACTTATTTAAAAAGATTGGATTATACATTGTAATTAAGCACATAATGTACAGATTTTATAGATTCTGAGTATATTTGAGCATTTCAAGTGATTTTACATTAATTTTAAGTCATTTGATCACATATTGTATATTTAAGATCTATATATTATCTAGAATATGTTTATGATCTTAATTTTTCAACACGATAGGGTTATACATTGTAATTATTCATATGATGTGTTGATTTTAATGATTTTGGGTAAATTCGAGTATTTCAAACGATTTTGCAATCATTTTAGGTCATTTGATCACTATAAGCTATATTTATATTCTTTATATTCAAACGATTGTATTATACATAATAATTATTCACATAATTTGTATATTTTACTGATTCAAGTATATTTGAGCATTTATGGCGATTTCATATTATTTTAAGTTCTGTGATCACAATAATCTATATTTATGCTCTTTATATAGTCTAGAATATGTTTATGAGGCCAATTATTAAAAAAGATTGGTTTATACTTTGTAATTATTCACATAATATGTATATTTTACAGATTCTAAATTTTTTGAGTATTTCAATCGATTTTACATTCATTTTAAGTTATTTGATGACAAGAATATACATTTAAACTCTTTATATAGTCTAGAATATGTTTATGAGCTCACATATTCAAAACGATTGGATTATACATTGTAATTATTCACATAATTTGCATATTTAACAGATTCTGAGTATATTTAAACTCTTTACATAGTGCAGAATTTGTTTATGAACACACTAATTTGAAACGATTGAATTATTCATTGTAATTACACATATAATGCATATTTTATAGATTCTTTGTATATTTGGGTATTTCAAGCTATTTTGGATTTATTTCAATTCATTTGATCACAATAATCTGTATTTATACTATATATATAGTCTAGAATATGTTTATGAACTCACATATTCACAACGATTGGAATATACATTGTAATTACGCCAAAAATGTCCAGATTTTAAAGATTTTAGGTATATTTAAGCATTACAAGCTATTTTGTGTTCATTTTAAGTGTTTTGATCATGTTAATCTATATTTAAGCTCTTTATATAGTTCAGAATTTGTTTACGAGCTAAATTATTCAGAATAATTCGATTATACATTGTAATTATTCACATAGTTTACATATTTTACTGATTCTGAGTGTATTTGAGCATTTGAAGCGATTTTGCATTAATTTAGAATCATTTAATCATAATCATCTATATTTAAGTTTTTTATATAGGCAAGAATATATTTATGAACTTACTTATTCAAAACAATTGCATTATACGTTATAATTACGAATATAATGTGCAAATTTTAAAGATTCGGAGTATATTTGAGCATTCAAGCGATTTTGCATTCATTTATAAGTCATTTGATCACAATAATCTATATATATGCTATTTTTATAGTCTAGAATATGTTTATGTGGTCAATTAATAAAAAAGATTGGTTTATACATTGTAATTATACACCTAATTTATATATTTTACAGATTTTGAGTACAATTGTGCATTTCAAGCCATTTTGTATTCATTTTAAGTATTTTGATCACATTAATATATATTTAAGCTCTTTATATAGTCTAAAGTATGTTTGTGATATCACTTATTCAAAACAATTGGATTATACATTGTAATTATGCACATAATGTGCAGATTTTTAAGATTCTGAGTATATTTGAGCATTTCAAGCGATTTTTGCATTCAATTTAAGAAATTTGTTCACAATAATTTATACTTAAGCTCTTTACATAGTCTAGAATATGTTTATAAACTCACTTATTCAAAACGATCGGATTATATATTGTAATTACTTACAAAATTTTCAGATTTTACAGATTCTGAGTATATTTGAGCATTTCAAGCGATTTTGCATTAACTTTAAGTTATTTGATGACAATAATCTATATTTAACTCTTTATATAGTTCAGAATATGTTCATGAACTCACTTATTCAAAACAATTGGATTATGCGTTGTAATTACGAACCTAATGTGTAGATTTTAACATTCTGAGTATATCTGAGCATTTCAAGAGATTTTGCATTCATTTTAAGTCATTTGATCACAATAATCTATATTTAAGTTCTTTATATAGTCTAGAATATGTTTAGGAGATCAAATATTCAAAACTATTGGATTATATATTGTAATTATTAACATAATATGCAGATTTTACAAACTCTGAGTATATTGAGCATTTCAAATGATTTTGTATTCATTTTAAGTCATTTGATCATAATAATCTATATTTATGCTCTTTATATAGCTTAAAATATTTTTATAAACTCACTTATTCAAAATGATTGAATTATACATTGTAATTATTCACATAATTTGCAGATTTAATAGATTCTTAGTATATTTGAGCATTTTAAGTGATTTTGCATTCATTTTAAGTCATTTGATCACAATAATCTATATTTAAGCTCTTTATGTGGTTTAGAATATGTTTATGATCTCACTTATTTAAAACGATTGGATTATACATTGTAATTACGCACATAATGTGTGCAGATTTTACAGATTTTGAGTATATTTGAGTATTTCAATCGATTTTGGATTTATTTTAAGTCATTTTATCATAATAATCTATATTTAAGCTTTTATATAGTCTAGAATATGTTTATGAACGTACTTTTTCAAAACGATTGGATTATGCATTTTAATTATGCACATGATGTGCATATTTTCAAGATTCTTAGTATATTTGAACATTTCAAACAATTTTGCATTCATTTTAAGTTATTTGATCACAATAATCTATATTAAGCTTTTCAAGCGATTTTGCATTCATTTTAAGTCATTTGATCACAGATTAAGCTCTTGATATAGTAAAGAATATGTTTATCGACTCACTTATTCAAAACGATTGGATTATACATTGTAATTATTCACATAATGTGTAGATTTTATAGATTCCGAGTATATTTGAGCATTTCAAGCGATTTTACATTCATTTTAAGTAATTTGATCACAATAATCTATATTTATGTTGTTTATATAGTCTAAAATATGTTTATGATCTTACTTAAAACCTGATGATATTGATATTTTAGTTAGATATTCACATTATTATTAACATATATAAAAAATAATATAATAGAAACCAAACTTTAAATTATGTAAAAAAATATTGTATCGAGCGAAACTCGATGTCCAACCCTAGTGGATATAAAAATCTGAACAATAATAAAAAGAATAATCTAAATCATAATTGAATTAAGTGAACACATTAGATAAACAAACTTGACATATAAATGAATAAATACAAATACGATGACACGGGATGAAAAAAATTATTAAATAATTGGGGATTGTATATGATCATACTTTTAAATTAGCCTAAAGTTCTACATTAAAGTTGAACAAATGCTAGCTATTGACTTACTTTTTAGCCTAACTGTGCACAATTCCGCGTGATCTCAATACTGACTCGCAAAAACTAGCAAACTTGGCGAGTCTCAGTCTCAGGTTCCCTACTTGGCAAAATTGGATACAACCCCCTCAAACCATCAAATTTGGATATCAACCTCTCCAATTATGTTTAGTTTTTGGATATAACCCATTTTCATTATATTTTAAATAAAAATATTTATAAATTTACGACCAAATTTCCCCCTTTCATTTTAACATGTCATCTCCTCTCTATCCCCTTCTCTCTCAGTATTTTACAAAGGCTACATGCATGTCTGTACAAAATAATAATGTCAAACTAGGAAATAAATCAAGTTCTTATCTAAATGAAAAAAAATTGCAACTGATTTGAAGAAGCAAATTTTGCCCAAATTAAAATTGACGTAAAAAAAAATGCAATGAGCTAATAAAATCGAAAAAAGTAAAAACTTGGAGAAAGGGTGCTCACAGTTAGTTATCACTAAAAACATAAAGCTATTTATTTAGAAAATTAAAAAGAATCATTTTGATATTGCTGCAGTAAGGGAGGGAAGATGAATCGTTGAAGAGGATATAGAGGAATAAGAAGAAAAGGAAATTTCAGTCATAACTCATAAATTTTTAAAACTGTTTTTATTTATTAAAAATATAATCAAAATTAATGAAAAGGGTTTATATGTAAACTAAGCTTGATTAGAGGGGTTTATAACCAAATTTAAAGATTTGAGGGATTATTTCCAATTAAGTAAGATTTGAGAGGGTTATATCCAATTTTTCCCAATTAATAGTATGTCAAGAAAGAAGTGGAGCATTAATGGAGAAATACTCTAAAATAAATAAAAATTCTCTGTTCCACTAATATTTATATATTGCTTGTTTGTCAATACAACTATATTATTTTATGTTTCGTAAAGTTTTAACATGGCTAAGAATTTCCCCCAAAAAAAATTATAGAAAAGCTTGTATTCTCCAATACTGATTCAAGATTTAGATTATACATTTCTTGAAATTATAAATCCCAATTATCTGGGTACAATTCATTTATTTTGTTGGATTTTAGTCTCCAATACTGATTAATTGATTGATTCTCCTCGTGTTTCAATTTTTAGCAACAAGTACTCACAAATTTTCGAGTATTATTGGGTTCATTTGTACTATTTCAATTATTAAAATCCGTTATTCCATGGAACAAAAATTATATTCCACCCCCCCCCCCCCTCTGCCAAAGTTTACTTCAAATCTGCCTTGATTTATATGTTCTGGCGAAGAGGCGATTGAAGGCGATTTTTTCGGGATTTTTATGCCTCATAATTTGTCGTATATATTCTGTTGAAATTAAAATTATGAATTTATCCTAATTTTTTTTGGTAAAAAAAAATGTTTTTTTTCCTGGTTAACAAATAAAGATAAAACCATGATTTCTATATTATAGAAATTAAATCTTGGTTTGAGAGATTTTTTTTAGTCTCCATGATATTATCAATTGATTTAAACAAAAATTAGATGTGTAAAAAAAATCTTTATCAATTTAATAAGCCATAAAATAAGGAACTGATTTTAAAAACTGCAGAGTTAGTGTAATACGTGCTGCTTCATTTTTTTAACTTATATTTCATAAATTGCTGAGTTAGGGTAACACATGCTGCTTCATTTTAACTTAGGTTCCGTTTGGATGCGTTGAGAATAAGGTAGGAAGAAGGAAGAAGGGAAGAAATTTATTGGGAATGGATAAATTTTATTGGGAAGTGTGTAACTTTTGTGAAGAGTTTGGATGGTTAGGAATAAATTTATTGATAAAAAGTGGTTATTCCTTATTCCTTATTCCGGGAAGAAGCCATCCAAACGGAGCCTTAGATTCCTTCTCATGTATTATGAAAATAATCATATTTTTTTTAGACTCGAGTTATATTTCCGTCTTTAAATATTGAGAAAATTGGATTTATGCCATTGCAAAACATCTTAATTCTAAATATGCCATCCCAAAATGCTTAATTGGAAATATGCCACTGTAAAACTGAAAAAAAAATTTGATATATGCCACTATTTTAGAATAAAAACATATTAAATTTCATTTATACCATTATAATTTCTATTAAATTTTTCAAAATGTCTAAAATTTTTTTGAAGTACAAAATGTCTAAAATAACCCTCCCCAACCCATCACTCACGAGTCACGAGACCCTCTCCCAATCTCTCTGCAAAACTCATCTCCTCTCCCAAATCCCATTTTCTTTACAATCCCATCTCTCATCTCCTCCTCTGTATCTCAAAATCTGACCTCCAACACTTCTTGACGAGCAGTAGAACCTCCGCACGACCTCGAGCAACGCCTCCACGCGACGTGCGCCTCCCTCACTACACTTCCCATTGCCTCCGCCTCTTTGTCTTGCACCAGGCCATCGCATGCTGTTCGACTCCACTGTCCTCATTCACTTACTCGTCCACACACAACCCTATTCACCACTTCGCTGCACCCTGTGCCAACTCCACCTCACTCGGATCTGATCTCTCCTTTGAATACAAAAGGGTATTTTAGTCAATTCAATCGATCGGTGGCACGAAAACAATTTGTATTGTTTTATGATGGCATAAAACTAATTAACCGTTTTGCGATGACATATCTCGAATTTTATGTTTTTCGGATGGCATATCTCGAATTGCCCCTTAAATATTTCATGCGTCCCGGTAAAAGCGCATAACTGACAGTGGCGGAGCCAGAAATTTTTGCAATGGGGTTCAACAAATTTATAATATTACAATTTTTATTAAAATAAATTCATACATCATTATATATTTTTATCTCTTTTCTAAACACCAAAAGAAAGAAATTTTCATAAATTAAATAACAAAGTTATTGTATGCTTTTTCTAAAAGTAATGAGAATAATTGCTAACTTAATTGGAAATTATTTTGTCTCAAAATACGTTTTAATTAGAAAAAATTGCTAACTTTACATAATAAAATACTCATGAGAATGCAATCATGAACAAATGGGGTTCAATAGTATGATAATATTTATATTTTTATGGGGTTCAAATTTAAGTTAACTATAAAAATATTCATTTTATAAGTATAAATTTGAATGTATGGTATTTATTTTATGAAATTGAATGGGGTCAATTGACCCCCATTCAATGAACGTATCTCCGCCACTGATAACTGACCTGAATTGGTGTGGTACCACCATCGTACCGGTTAGCTTGACCTGCACCTGCATTGTTACGGTACCATCTATTATTTTGGAAAAACTCACGTGCTACGAGTTGCAATGCAAACTACCTAGTGGAAGGGACTGAAATCCTTTACCGTCTACTGCCTTCATCATTTTATTAATATTTAATTTTTTAAAATTTTAAATGTTAAATTCAAACCGTTAATCTTATTCAATTTTACGAACGATGCATTTTCATATAAGTTTTAGAAATTTTATAATTTATTTAATAATAGATCAAGTGGTCAACAAATGAACGAATCTGATTAGATTAATTCTAATACGTTCATAATTTAACCACTTAATCGAGTATTAAATCGTCTCTAAATTTTATAAAAATTATATGAAAACACATCGCTTGTAAAATTAAATAAAATCAATGGTTTAGATTCACCATTTGGATTTTAATGTTTTATATATAAATAAATTGTGTGAGGGCAGTAGGCCTCTATTGTTGTTCCCGACAGTAGAGAATTTCAGTCCCTAGTGGAAGGACTCCTCCTGGTGACCCAAGTCATAGGAGGTGAAGAAGTTACTGGTGTGTTTAGATGTGTCGCCATATTATGGCTCCGTTTGGATACGTCTAGGAATAAGGGAATAGTCTCTTTCTTATTCCTAACCATTCAAATTCTTCACAAAATTACACACTTCTCAATATTATTCCTCTTATTCCTCTTGGCTCCGTTTGGATGGTGTGGGAATAAGAGGAATAAGAAAAGAAGTGAAAAAAGTATTGGGAAGTGTGTAACTTTGTGAAGAGTTTGGATTGTTTATAATAAATTTATTTTCTTATTCTCTTATTCCATTATTCCCGCACCTCATCCAAACGGAGCCCTTATTTCTTAGCGATCCAAACGGAGCCTAAAGAATAAGTTTTATTCGAACAAATCTTTATTCGTTTCTTAATTTTCAAAAAAAATGGTGAAACTAAAATAAGAGATCGGATTGACACTTATTCGAATAAGTGCTTATTCGTTAGTCGCTTGATTTTGCACAAATAAGACATTCGCAACCAAACCAAACTTGAAGAATTAGTTAATTGAAGCCATAATAAGAACAAAAGTTCCTTCGATTTCAATTTCAATTTCAATTTCAACCGAGCAGCTAGAATATATTTATAGATACCCGCTAGAGAATCTAAAGACTTTGTACTCTCAATTTTTTTTTTAAAAAAAAAGTACCATCAGATTCTCTTAAAAATGCGGAGATGAGAGCCGATGGATGAGATTGAAGGGCTGCTGCTCCGTTTGATTTAACCTTTTCCTTTCCCCCGTTAATTCTCTCCGTCTCCCTTCCCTTCCGTGAGTTCTAACTTCTCTCTCTCTCAGACTCTCTCAGTTAGCACAAACCCCCAAACTGAAGCGCCGAAATGAAAACTTCCTCTCCGTCTCTCTCTCTGATCGACGCACACCTCTAACCCTAACCCTTTCTCTCCTCTCTCCTCCACTCGAAACACTTCTTTCTTCACAAAATCCCAAAAATGAAAAATTCTGCTAGGCGCTAGCACATGGATTTCTCACTCACCTCTCTCTGTCTTGTATTTGAAACACTTCTCTTTCCGGCGTCTTTGTCTCTCATCTCTGCTTGCAAAATCTGATTGCACATTGCAAAAGGTCAGATCTCTCTTCAATTGGTGCAAAATTGTTGTTCTAAACTATTTGTACGATGGTTAAGGTTTAGGCCAGGAGTACTTCAAATTTCATCATTACTAAGCTTAATGAAAACCATCAAATTGTTGACCAAATTTTATCATCCTGACTTCATTAAGCCAAATTGTTGCATCATATATGTATTTTTGTTTCTGAAATTAAAGAAACATTTTGTTTTTAGTAAACTGGTAGAGCCTTTGCTTTAGTTTCCTGTTTTCACAAGTAACTCATTAAGAGAGTTAATGAAGAAAGAGATATTTAGGAGGTACTTGGTTAGAATCTTGTCGCAGAACTAAAGCAAAAAGAGAATCCATGTTACTGCAAGTATTCAACGACTTTTCTTTGTCTCTGGTTCCTGTATGAATAGTGTCAATCAGCATATATAATGTTGTTATGTGTCAGCTGCAAATTTATAATAGGGTTAATCAGCACAGAATCAATGCTATTTGATAGAGTCAATTTCTCAAAATAAAAAATAACTTTTTTTTAATTAGTTAGTGAATTTTTATTAGCGTACAGTTTATAAACAATGCATGTTAACGCTAGTCAACTACTCTTTTATATAGGCACCTATTTTGAGAACTGATGGTTAACGAAGGAGCTTCGTCAACAATTGTCGATACTGACCCACATGAGCATTTAGAGTTTGCTCCTTTTGTCGGGAAAGAATTTAACACAGAGGATGATGCAAGAGAGTTCTACAATAATTTTGCTTACAGGAGGGGTTTTAGTATTCGCAAAGGACATCATTACACATCTGCTAAGTTGAAAAAGGTGACAATGGTACAATATGTTTGCTCAATGGAAGGCTTTCCAAATAAACCAACCAATCAAAGTACCCCTGAGAAGGAGAAAGCATACACTCGGACCGGTTGCAAGGCACGTTTTAAAGTCAGATTGCAAGGTGGGGTTTGGAAAGTAAGTGTTTTTGAAGATATTCATAACCATCCCTTGGTCACTTCTCCAGCTAAGAAGGGAAGCCTACGCTCCCATAGGAAATTGGATTATGAGGATAAAGAATACACAAAAGACAATTTCTCAGGGGTTAGACATGGGGGTACAAAAAATCTTAAGTTCAAGAGGAAGGGTGCGATTAATGAAATAGCATCCCAAAATCGGAAACTTGTTAGTATGGATGTAGAGGCAATTTTGGTGCATTTTCAAAAGAAGCAAGAAAAAGATCCGGAATTCTTTTATGATGCAGAGGTAGATGAGAGTGGGCGTTTGAAGAACATGTTTTGGGTTGATGGTAGAGCAAGGAGAGCATTTCAAGAATTTGGAGATGTTGTGACCTTCGACACGAACTTCAAAGCAAATAAGTATGGTTGACGCTTTTCTAAAATTTACTTTTTAAAATTTAAGATTCTTTTTGTGGTTGCAAAATACTGAATTTAATTATGCAAAGCAACAAAACATGTGGTTACTTATTAGTTTCTGATCTGTTTAATTATGGGTTTAACTTTCTTTTGTGGTTCCCTTTGTCATTACTTGTATTGATTTTACATTTGACTGGATTCATAAGCTAAAGCTGAATTTTTTTTTTATTTACCACTGTTGCCAACCGAATGATGGAAAAAGACTACACGGAGCCATGCTATTTATTAGCCATTATTTGCTAGAGCATCTATATTATTAACCATTATTTCCAATCTGATTTACTGAATGGCTCATTATTTACTAGACCATCTATGTTACAATCTGATTGCACCATTATTAAATAACTCTCTGTTGTAACAGTACTCATTGTGTTTTGTTAACTTTAGGTATAGCATGCCTATCGCACCATTCATTGGCATGAATCACCATCGAATGCCTATTATTTTTGGGATTGCAATGTTAAGGTCGGAGGAGAAAGTGAGTTTGATATGGTTGTTTCAAACTTGGGTAAAAGCCATGTATGATAAGGAACCAAGAGCCATTATCACCAATGAAGATGAAGATTCTGCAATGAGAATTGCTATTAAAGAGGCCTTTCCTAATACCATTCATCGGTGTTGTCAATGGCATGTGATGAGAAAGGCAAGTGATCATTTAGGGGCAATTTATAGCATAAAACCTGGTTTTGAAGATGAGTTGAAGCGTGTTATTAATCGTAGCATGACGGTGTCTGAATTTGAGAAGGGTTGGAGAGACATGCTTCGAAATTATGATTTAGGGAACAATCGACACCTCAAGGTTATGTATGAAAAAAGATCCGAGTGGGTTCCGGCATACTTTAGAGGTGTTTTTTTTGCTGATATGTCAACCACACACATAAGTGAAAGTGCTAATTCTACCTTAAAATTATGGACCAACGATCATTCTTCAATGTACCAATTTGTCTTACAAGTTGAGAAAACAGTGGGGGGTATTTGGGCAAATGAAAGTGATGAGGATATTGCAAACATGAAGGCAGTGCCCGAGTTGTCATCATTCCATCTTATTGAAAAAGATGCTCATCAAGTTTACACGTCCAAAGTGATGTCAATTTTCAAGGGAATTTTGAAAAAAACCCAACTTGGCGAAGTTAACGAGGTTGAGAAAGATGCCTTATATGAAGTAGCCATTAATGACCATCCAATCATTCAAAATTGGATTCCAGAAACCTACATCATAAAGATCAACAAATCGGAGGAACTAGTTTCTTGTAGTTGTAAAAGATACGAGTTTGAGGGTTTACTTTGTTCACATGCCATCAAGGTTATGCATCATGTACGAATGTTTCATCTACCTAATCGGTACATAATGAAACGGTGGTGCAAAGATGCTAATGCATGTACAAAAAGATCAAATTTTGAGAGGAGTATGGAGTTTGGGAGCACTCAAGAGCTACAGGCAATTAGGTTTGCTACACTCAAGCCCCAAGTGATGAAATTGTTGAAGATGGCATCAAGGTCAAGTAATGCTTTTAAACTATTCCAAAAAATATTAGATGTGGCAGAACAACAAATGCAAGAGGTGACCGATAAGCAAGAGACCCTAATATGTGAGATTGACACATCGACAAGGATACCATCTCAAGTGATATTAGAGCCACCAATATCACAATGCAAGGAGAAGAGGAAACAACCACAAAGATTTAACCCACAATCAGAGGCAAAGAAACCACGAAGATGTGGCACTTGCGGCAGCAATAAAGGAGGTCATAACAGTAGAACTTGTCCGGTATAATGAATTGAACATTGCAATTTAATGTTTCTGTTTCATTTAAGTTGTTGTTTACAATTGTTTTTTTTTTTCCAGCTAAAGAAAGTGCAAGGAAGAAAAAGAGAGGATGATGATGCGGACAGTGAAGAAGGTCAAGATGTGGAATCAGATGGTGCATATGAATATGAAGACTTGTCAGGATGAAGACTAGTAGTTCAGATAATATTAAATGATGATATGACCATTTTGATAAACTTGCTGCAACGCTTATGTATTAAATGATGATATGACCATTTTATGTATTATATTTTGATAAACTTGCTGCAACTCTCACACCACATGTTCTGTACCATCTGATACATAATATTAACCCATTTGTGTGTGGTACTTTGAATGTGTCACTGTCATCTAACTCTTAATTATGGCTGCTAGCGGACCAGGGCTGTTTGTGGGTCCACAAATCGGACAGCACCTTATTAGTAAGTGGACCGAGCCAGTTTCGGATAGGGTCGAAACCTTGGCTCGGCCCACATATAAGTATATGCTCAGCTCAGCTGAGCTCGACTTCTCCTTTGTTTGGCTTTCAAGTCTCAACTCGTACCTACCTCGACTTCTCCTTCGAACTTCACGTCGCTAGTTGGTAATGAAAGTTACACAGCATCATTGTCTTATGCACAAAACATTAGCTAGTTGGTAATGAAAGTTACACAGCATTATTGTCTTATGCACAAACAACGGTACTGAATACTGCATGTGGTACTTAAATTCTGAAAATTAAAGTTCTAAATATGGGTAAAATGCAGATACCTCCCTCCTCTAATGGTCTCGGTGGGCTTTCCCTTTTAATCTGTGCAAAATAAGATAGTTAGCACTTGTACATATCCAATTCAGTTGCGGAAATACTTCTACAGTGCTGTACACCTTAGGTTTCCTTTGTTCCTTTATAGGTATTGCGCAAATACCCAGGCATTTGGCCTACATTTACATCACAATCAACATGACATTTGGCCTATCTTTAGTACATTAATGAAGGTACATCAAATTCCTTTTGTTTTATTCTTTTTTTTTCTAATTTAATATCATGTAGTTTAGTTAGTTCCTTTTGTTTTACTTTTGAACTGTATCACTTACTAACTAAATGTTTATGGTATAAAATGTGCACATCATAGTTCTCTCTTACGCAGAGTGATGAGATCGATACATCACGGCTGAACAACCAAGCAGGCCAGCCTGGACAGGCTCGAACATTATGGAGAAGAGGGCTGACCTTGTACCAGCAATAAGAGCTGGACTGGATTTGGACCTTAAATTCTTGATTAGAGGGCTGGGCTGGATATCCAGTCGACTCAGCCCATTAGAAACGCTACTCTTGATTAAGCCTTTATAGTATATGAGCAATTGAGCAGTACAAGAGGCATGGAGCCCAGAAGAATTGTAATGAAATGTTCGGAGTCTAGTATTGTTCTGAGTTCTGACACATAGGGTGAAAACGGAAGTCGTTTCGATCGTTCGATCGTTTCGTTTCGTCTGAAATGAAACGGTAACGACTAATGTTTTGGGTTTCGTTTTAGAAACGAAACGGTCGGTGCAAATAGAAATCTGTTTCGTCTATGGAACGAAACGGTTAACGAAACATACCAATTTCGTGCTCGTTTATTTCGTCCATTTCGTTTCATTCTACGGTAGTGTTATTCTTCTGATTGCAGAGGATGGGGGCGGAGAAAACAATGCTGAAGATTGATAAAAATCTAATTTGCGCCGCTCCTCTCTCTCTCTCTTCTACAGCTCCGATCACCTCTTCTGTCTCTCCCTCTCTCTTCTCACCCAGCCGCTAAATTTGTAGTCATCGCAACTCGCCATGTCGCCTCTTTCTTCTCCTTCTTCTCCTCTCACTTCTCTCTGTCTCTCTCCATCTCCATCAGCCGAGCAACAGAGCAACGACAAAGTGCTTTATCTCCCTGGCCAATCTTTCAATGTCAGCTTCAATCACTACTCGGGTACATCACAATCAATGATTCAACGAGAAGAGTGGCCCACCTCTTCTTTTGGTTCTTTGAGGCTACAAAGGATCCCAATTCCAAGCCTCTTGTGCTTTGGCTCAATGGAGGTATGAAATGCCTCTTTCTTTGCCTTATCGGATCCTATTTGCTGATTCTCCTTTGTCTTCTGATCTTGACTGCCTGATCATGCAAGGCAGAGGTGGGAAACCAACCATGCTGATTTTCAAATACTTACTCCTAATTTACTGGTAAGAGCAACATTGAAAAAGAAATTTTGGGCTAATTTGAAATTTCTTTTGCTGGTTGATGCTGAATGAAAAAGAGGATTTAGAGAGCTCCTGATTTACTGCAAAGAGCAATGATTCAAGGTGGAGAACTCCAATTGTGCAGAGGCTGTTTGAGCTTTATGAGATTTGAGATTTCTAGATTTTTGTTATTTTTATGGTCGGATATTTTCTTCATTGTTTTGTGTTCGACAAAATTATTGCGGTTGGATACTGGTACATGAAGAGATGTACCAGTGTTGTGGGTTTTTTTTTGTAATTGTAACTTTTGTGGATTTTCTTTTCTTAATAACAATAGAGATGGAGTAATCTTTCAAAAAACAATATGTATTTCTCGCATATTTTCAATACTGAGGATGTTATTTGTTTGCATATTTTCAATATATAGGATGTGAGAAACGGTTAAACAATTTTAACCGTTTTGATCGTGATTTTGAACGCAACGATCAGCGCAACGAAATCTATATGCGTTTAAACAACGGAACGCAACACGCAAATTAATAAAATTTTTCGTCTCCTCACGAAACGATTAACGCAAAACCTCATTTTCGTGACTGTTTTTCACGTTATGCACACATGCTGTGAGTCTATTGTACAGTAACAAGTGGATTTTCTTTGCGCTAAGAAAAATAGAATGCTAACTTCAATTAAAAAACTTAATAAGTATTACAGTAAAACTCTATAACATAACAGAAGACTTTTTTATGCAAGATAGTAACAAAACCAATATCCATGGCAGAGCACTTTAACAATGGGAAAATTACCATTTTGTATTCTGCTCCTTCGCACACGCCATCAATTAATATGTATAAGGAAATAATGTATTATAAATGATCTCAAATTGTCTTACAAGCAACGGAAATGATCCGGCTGACAAATAATTTAGTCTGAACGACATCATCTGACCAAAATACTCCTAGCTAATTCGTTATATTACATATTTTAAATTTACTCTAATAACTTTCCTTTAATTATGTTCTCCTTTATTGTTCTTGCATATTTGACACTAAGAGAGAGCAAGGCTGTATTCTCCTTCTTCACACAGCTATTTTGCAAAGCTTGACAATGACCGGTTCAAATTAGTATTGATATGGATGGGAAATTGATGTTTTGTAATATTTATAAAGCAAGGTGTCTAAATATACAAGCCAGCACCTAAAAGGCAAACAGAATGAAAAAACCAAATTTAATTGTAATAGCTCACTAATCTGTTGTGCTCATGTAATAGACCAGTGTATAATTGCCGTACTAATTCTGTTAAGGCCCTAATCAAAATCTCATTTTTTTAACATGGGATTTCATTTCGTTGGAAAATTCTTGATCAAAATGAACAAATTTGGTGTCATTTGGTTGGAATTCCCACATATTTAAATCAAACGAAATCCTATGAAATCAATTGAATTGAATTGAATTGAAATCCCGTGAAAAAACCATTTTGATCAGGGCCTAAGTTTACCAGCAATGCCCCTGTTTATTACAAAGATAATAATTATGAGAATAATTTTTTGATGTCCTAATTTTGCAATTGAATTTGTAATTAGGCCCAAACAATTTATGCACATATTTGGCAAGTTGTGAAATTTAATATAATTGTAATCATCAAATTCAGTTAAATGAAGTTCAGCTCGTGACAGAAAGCTAAAGCAAGCACTTAAATGAATAGAGTTGTAACTCATATGCAAAGAGAAGGACCTGACAACTTGAGTACTTGACTAATAATAAGATGTTCAGTTTTGTACACAACCCTACTTCCACGAAACACCAAAATTAACCAGAAATTAAACAATACACTTTACCGCCAGCAAAGTATTCAATCACAGAAACTAAACCAAAATTGCAATCTGACATTCTGGCCGCTTAACTAGAAACTAATCAGAATTGCTTTGAGAAAATCAGAGGGGAAAGGCTTACAAAATCATACAAGAAAACAGATAAGGAAGCAGTGTTGGAGGGAGGAAGCTGAGTTAACTGAACGCAATTTACCAGATCGTGATGCGAGTCGATGTTCATTGCGCAGAATGTGTTTTTGTCTAGAAATATATCTTTCATCCAGATAGACTCGAATACCTAACCTGCATTGTTATGATACCAATTGTGGCAGTTAGCTTGAAATCCACCATAAACCAATTCTTATGCTCAGATATAATTTAATGATCACTTTTCAGAATTTGTATCAGTAATACAAAGGAACAAAGTTTTCTTACAATATTTAATTTAGATCCCAAAACTCTCAATTTAGTAATAGACGATGCAATTATTTATAAACTCTCAAAACCGAAACTGAACCATTATTTACAAACTAACAATCAAGATTCACTTTTACAGTTTTCCAAATAGTAACGGGTGCATCCTTCCTTTCTTACTAGAAACACTCTATGCTTCATATTCCATAACACAACTGGAGATGACTAAAATCAACCTAGTGACAGACAGGGATAGAGAATGGGTCTGGTTATTTATTTATTAATTATTAGAAACACAAGTTCATATCTAGTGTGATATTTTTACACACCTTCTGGTATGAAGTTCACCGGGCTCAGTAAATAAATCGCACTCACTCATACCTGCAAAGTTCAAGTTATATTACTCTTCACAAACTTAGTACTTAAATATAATTAGAGAAATACATTTCTTTTCTGTGACACTCGCTGTATACAATGTATGAAATTATCAGGAATACAATGAAACAAAATGGGGCAAAAAAAATAAAAATCTTTCATTTAATCATATACTTATTTCTCTTTCCTTTTATTTCTATTATCTCAGAAAACTTACGGTAAAAAACATGCAACATCTTGACAAAAATCGAAGCAAAGTATAATAACAACACCTATATCTCGACCAAAAATAATTAATAATAGAGCTTACCTTAATATCACATTTACACCTGAAGACGCTTTCTCAACTAGATTGAGTTCTTCTACTATACTTGCTTCCTCCTCTATCTCCTCAGAATGTAAAATTTCTACAAGCTTAAGCTTTTTTGCATTCAACATAACAAAGCATATCATCCCCATCACTACAATGTGTATCGATTTGTTCACAATGATTCTAATCCATCTCAAACTTTGTTCAAGGCAGCTGATCTCTTCCTTCTTGACACATTCCTTAATTTTCAATGCATCTGGCTCATCTAGTCCTTCCCACATTGAATCGTCAATACACTGCATTAATTTTTTTAATACATGACAATCCATCTAAGAAAGCCTTCACACATTTTATCAGCTTGTCACACTAATTGTCATATAAAGATATAATTAAGAAAAATCTTCTAATCCTTATTAGTTATTTATTGAGAATAAGCAATACTTTACTTTACTAGAGAGACAATATTGATTAAGTTCCAAGAAATTGTATTTTGGTCATAAATATTGTAATTATTTCCAACTCAATTGTTCTTAGTTCTTACTACCCAGATCATTCCTCTTTTATAAGGGTGCATACCGCATTCTGATTCCCATTCCTCATACCATATTACTCATATTCCTGTTATGAGTTAAATCGAAAATGTTTTCCTAAATTAATCGAGAATTTGAGGTCGAATCAGGCTCGCAACTACTAACTTGGCTATTGTCACTGACTGAACCATGTTACGGTAAAGAACAAAGTTTCAATTACCAATGGATGTGGTATCTATATTAGAAGACCACTATTGGATAGTAGGAGAAAGTTCAGTCAACAAACCCTTAAAAGCAAGCACATATGTTTCCTATTCAAATTACAGATCATTATACCATAGCTACTAACAGTGAAGTTAAAAAAGAATATAACCTCTATTTCTAAGCTTTCAAGGATAGGCATATTCCTCAGCAAACGACAAAAAGTTGCAAACGCCATTTGATCAAGGAAGTAATTTGCTCCTACCAAACTTAGAGATCTCAGCCGAAGGAACTGTATTGTGAAAGCCGAAGACGAAGGAACTTGAGAGAAACACTGCAATTAGGTATACAAATTCAATGTAGAGTAGCAAAACATTAAAATGATTTGATTGGAATAAGGTACAATTGAATCACCAAAGTTATACTGTGTAGGCCTTAACATATGATATAACCAGTATGACTCTTTGCCTGTCAGAATTTTTGTGTGTATTAACCCAACAAATTTTGAGACTTAAATGAAATATCTCTTGGAGAAATGATACCTTGAGGGTTTCGAAGTCCAATGAGAATTCTGAAACAATGGCAATATCTGCCATGAATTCGGATGCTGGTGCAGCAATCATGGCACACATTTCCGAAGAAGAAGTGGGCAAAATGTTGGAAGTAATAGAAGCAACCTCCAGGCAAGGAGCATTGATTACTCTAACTTGGTTAGTTCCAGTAAAATGGAATTTGATACAAGTAAGCAATGGGGAATTGAAAGTTAAGGACGGATGCAATGAATTATAACCACCAACGCCAAAGTCCTTGAGATGTTTTGATCCATCAATGAGCAATTGAATATTGCGCTGAGAGATGCAAACATTGTAGAGATTTAAAAACGAGAGGTGCTCAAATCCCTTGAAACCAGGGGGTAGGAGGGGATGGAAGGAACGTAAATCGAGATAGCTGAGAGATTGGAAATGAGGGAGTTGGATTTGTGGCCTAGGATCACGACGATCAGGGTTGATAATGGAAAGCTTGGTTGAAGAGTGAAGAGTGAACGAAGAATATTGGAAAGTTTCAGCTCTTTTACAGTCGTGTTTATGTATCGGAGTGAGAAATTGGTAATAGGACCGCGTAGAGAGCAGATAAGGTGCCGTAAGATGTCGACGTCGTCAGAGCAGCAGATATCGAAGAAGAGGTAGGAGACGTGGGTCCAGAGTCAGACGTGGCGCCAGGAACGCGAGAGGGACGATGTACGGACGGACTCCTCGATGGGGAGGAGTTCGAGTATGGAGGTTTTGATGTGTAATGGCAGAGAGCTCAGCCGATCCAGATCCAGATCCACGCCGTCAGCCATCGGCAACGTTGCTTATTCGCTGCTATTGCTTTATTGCTCTCTAGTCTCTACTCTCTAGTAGTGTGCAGTGTGAGGTGGTGCCGTGGTGCCGTGGTGAAAGGGGAGGGAACGAGATCCTCTCTCTGGTCAGGAATTCGCATCCTCTGGATGGCCATCCAGTGGATGGTTAGATCTCAGCCGTCTGATTTAATCTTAATGGCTATAAATGTCCCGTGCATGATACTAAGATTGATAGGCCCGAAAAAATCTAACCGTTTAGATTAAATCAGACGGCTCGTATCGAAAGACGTCCACTGAATGGTTGAATAACAACCTGAGAGAAAGGGAACTGGCGTTTGGGCCTCGTTTTCACTCTTGTAAAGCCCAAGCCCAAAGCTTTCATCAGTCCAAAGCAAACCCAATTTTTTTTTTTTTGGAATTAATCATAATTATCAGAAATCACGCAATCAAACGATCAAGAGAGAGGCGTCTCTCCTTTCACCTGATGATCGCTCTCTATAATCCTCATCCTCACACAACTTAATCGCTTCACCCTCATCCTCATGCAACCCTAATTATTTCTTCTCTGTTCGCGTCTCTTCTCTTCTTATGGACGCCTCCTCTCTACTCTCCCTCACACGTCGCCTCTCCGACTAATTCGACCGCCGCATCACTTCTTTTCGCATGAGAGATCATCTCAACCACATCTCCGACCATCGCATCGCCTCCATCTGCCTCATGCCTCTTCGTGCTCGGCTATTCTACGGCCAATCATCTCAACCACCCTTTCTCTTCCCTCCTTGTATCTCTTTCTCTCTCTCCGTCATTACGAGTAGAGAGGAAAAAAAAATTTTGATCTAGTTCTGCTACGGTTTGGGAGTAAATAAATAACTATAAGGGAGTAACTAATATAGAGATGGACTAATACCTGCATAGAGTAAATAATATACGTAAGGAAGTTACTAATATATTGTAAGAGAGTAAATAAGAAAGTATAATAGAGAGTAACTAATATGTTTAAATTTGTAGTTAATTAAAATAAGTATCTAATACCTGCACATAATAAATAATATATGTAAGGGAGTAACTAATATATTGTAAGAGAGTAAATAAGAAGTATTATAGAGTGTAACAAATATGTCTAAATTTGTAGTTGATTAAAATGAGTAACTAATATCTGCAGAAAGTAAATAATATAAGTAAGATAGTAACTAATATATTTTAAGGGAGTAAATAAGAAATATAAGGGAGTATTTAATACATGTGAGGGAGTAAACATTCAGTTCTGATTATACTATTGTTTTGGAGTAACTAAATAATTAGTATAAAAAAGTATTTAATACATGTGAGTAAGTAAATAACATCCATATCTGATTCTGTTATTGTTTGGGAGAAACTAAATAACTACAAGAGAGTATTTAATACATGTGAGAGACCTAACTAGTAAGTACTAACTACTCCCAGTAGACCTAGCTAGCAGTCATCACTTCTTCAATTACTCCTGCAACCACCTCCTGCTATATTAACACTTCCATCAAATTTCTTTTTTTTTTCTGGAAATTAGTGTGGAGCGACCATCATTCAAAAAAAAAGAGCATCCAAGAATCAGAACTAAAAAACAAATATGTTTTTACAAACTCACTGTTCAAATTACTTTAGATCTTATTAGTGTTCCTTTGCCAAAAAAAGAAAAATCCTTTTGTGGCAATTAGTGCTTTTTTTTAACTTTCATGGGTTCTTGAAAGTAATAACATCTAAATTAATGTCATCAGAAAATTCAATCCGACAGGATTTTAGATCGTAATAGAGATAAGTACAAAGATCTTGTTATCTTGTCTCTCAACCATTGAATAATGTTTGACCCAACGAAATCTGCACATTGTCAGTTATTTTGCCAAATATTGTATCTTACTTTATGTTTTTTTAATTATAATGTTGTAATTTGCATCAAGCTCTTTGTTGGATATTCGCCGATATATCAAAAGTGGGGAGATAATAAAAGATTTTAAGTCAATTGACTAGTCATTACTACATAAATTTGAGTAAAATTGCAATTATGTCGAACAAAGTTATTATATTTTCATCAATCATTTAAATATAGAAAAAATTGAACACTGAAATTAATGTTAATTCATCAAGTTCTTTTTATTGGCTCTATTTACCCCCTGCTGATCGGAATTTTGAACTTAGTTACAATTCTGTTTACTCCCTGTTGATTGGAGTTTTGAACTTAATTACTGATATCTCTTATTTATATATATATTTTGACCATACTTGACACCAAAATACTACCCAAACCAATGATATTCACTGCACTTTTGCATTATATTTTGCAAGATTGGACACTGCCGTGGAATTTGACTTGTTTTGTAGGAACTTGGTGGATTGGACACAATAATTGCATAAAATGGTGGATTTTGAAGAAGAAAATGACTGAAAGGAGTCCATAGTATTGTAGAGCTCATCCTAAGCTTTCCAACGATCTTTGAATCACCTCAATCGGAGTCCGGATGAAGAAATTATGGTCAAAATACTATCGATGCTCGATTCTGGAATTTTGGTCCGAAATTTATACATTTCGGACCGAAATTTCCAGATTTCGGTCCGAAATTTCTTTTATGGAAAGTGATTTTTGGTAATTTTCAAAGAAGGAAGGATCCTCTCTTGCCCTAGCCGCCTCCTGGTCTTTCCCTAGGTGTTTTTAAGCACGAATTTCGACCAGAGACGCATTCCACCTTCCATACAATAATTTCCATCTTTTTCCACCACCGTTCTCACGCCGAAAGGCGTGGGATTCCACCTCTTGCAGCGGAGCACGACCATGGCAGCAACCTTGGAGCGATTCTGGACGCGACGGCGGTAGAACCGATCCAACCACGACTTCGGGCGATCGATATCTCGATAGAAGCGATATTTGGTTTATTCCTTCCTTTTCTCTTGATATTTTGATCACATGGAGTTTGTATCTTGCTTTGTTTACATGTTAGGCTAGTTTCTTATGTCTTAGGGCTAGGTAGTAGTTTAGTTTAGTATTTGTGATGACTTGATGTGATTGGATTATTGCTATGTGATTTTGATGTGTTGAGAATTATTATTTATGCTTAGTTTAATTATTTGTTTCTTTTATGTTTACCTTTGGATGAATCGCGACGTCTTTAGGGCAATAAACTAGACTAAACACATAATTGATTAAGTAATTGAGGTAAGCCAAACGCTCGAAAGAGGAGGTTAACTAATCGACCGATAGGTGTAGTTTCTAAACGATCTGAAAGGACTTAGATACCTCTGGAAATCCAACACAAAGAACTTAATTGATTAAATTCCGACACGAAAGTTTAGGACTAGTCAATTACGTGGTAAAAATCGAGTTCCAAACCAAGTTTAAAACCAAAATTGCGACGGCTGAGGGTAGGACTTAGGTATGGTCGACAAGTAACCTTCACATAACCTTACCTAAAAATATCAAGTCAAAACAGAGAGTCTAGAGCACTTTTCGGCACAAAATATATATAAATTTCGGTCCGAAATTTATAAATTTTGGTCCGAAATTTTTGGTATCACGTGTGAAAACACGTGATAACAACGCTTTAGAGCTAAACTAAATGAACCCAAAACCTTAGGATATTCATTTGCATCTGTTTGAGTCCAGAAAACCTTGAAAATCACCAAAAATATTTATAATACTCGCACTTTAGATAATTGTCTTTTCCATAAAACTCCAAAAAAATAATTGTCTAGCTTTCATGAGGAAGTAAAGTCTAGTAATCAGTTGTACCGTCCCTTGGGTTCGACCCTAAAGCTTAACTAAAACGACTAGTGAGGTTAGCTCTAGGTTATAAATTTATTTGATATCCTAGGTTTAAAAATACCTTCATCAAATTGGCGCCGTTGCCGGGGACGGTGTTGATATTAGAATTTATTTTATTAACGAGAGACTAGATATTGTATCCTTTATTTTTTTATTATTGTTAAAAAAAAGAAAAAAATCATTTGTATCACCATGTTTTATTCTTTTCAGGACCGTGAACATGAAAGAGAGGACAATTGGAGGCGACGCTTGTATCACCAACTCGATGTTGTCAACAACCACATAAGGAAAGCATGCGATGAAGGATGGAGAGAAGATCCAAAGGATGCATGTGTTCAACGAGTATATCATCAACTCGATGTTGTCAACAACACCATAAGAAAAGCATGCGGAGGAGGATGGAGCGAGCACCAAGACCCATATGCCCAATACATGGACCATACACCACGCACCATGGAGAAATCTATCTCTTCTATGGATCGTATCAAGCATCAACTCAATGTGGTGAACAACACCATAAGGAAAGTATGTGGGGAAGGACATCTTGATGCAAAATCCGTACATGATGCATACAACTCTGGTTTGACAAATAACTCTTGTTTTTCTTGGTATAATTCATGTTCAATGTCTCACGATGAATCTAGATTGAATTTCATGGATAAAACTTCTAATTCTCAATTACTTTCGCAAATGTCAAACGATGAACTAATGTATAAAGATTTTATTGAAAACCAAAGAAAACTAAATGAGGAACTTCTTGAAAAATTGAATTCTCTGTCATCTAATTTCAAAGCTATTGCCACACAACATGAAAAGATATTTGAGACCAAAATTGTTCAAGAACTTTGTTCCTCATATAGATCACAAGATGAACAAAATGATACAATGACATTGCAAAATAATGAGGAATTAGAAAGTTTTAGTTCTTTGAAAGAAATTGCGATTTGTTATGAGTCCGACAGTGATGATGACACACAATTTGAAATAAATGAACAACAAGAGAAAATTGAAGAACCAAAGGTTGTAGCACCTCCACCCATTATTCTCCCAATTTTCATTCCACTTAGATTAACTTATATTGACAAATCTAATGAGTTGGAATTGAAAGATCCTCCAATTAGTTCTATTATTGATGAAACTGAGAAGAAGAAAGATGGTGGTAGACCTCTCCAAGTCGAGGCATCCGACATGAAAAATGAAAAAATCACCAAAGTCGACTTGAGCTCTCAACTTGGAAAATGCTTGAAAAATCATGATGTGATGGAAGACGACAAACCACGAACCAAGTATCACATCAAAATCGAGCGAAGAAAGATGACATTCAAACAAGGAAGTGTCAAGCATGTTTCAAGGATCTTTCTCAAGTACTTTTGGGTGAATTATGATGCGCTAAATGGACGTAAAGTGAAGATAAGATGAACATGAGAGGTGGTCAGGCTCGTGACCTAAAACAAGCGCTTCTTGGGAGGCAACCCAAGTCCTCAAATTTTTATTCAATTATTTAGTTAAATTTTCTATCAAAAAAAAAAAAAAAACTCATGGTTGGTTTGGATTTTATTGTTGGAAATGCAGGTTTTGATTGATTGTGGATGTCCTACTTGTGACTCGCGCTAGAGCACCACGGTTCGGAGAACAAAAAAGTTCACGACCCACGCACGACCTCATGTGAGTTGCATGCCACAAGAAAACAAGCCATGATGTTCGCACGCTCCAACACAGTTTTTACAAGCTCCAGCGAAGGTTTTGCACGCCTCACCGTCGCTCGATTGGATGTCTCGCCGCCGCATTTTGAAATTCCAGCGTCAAAACTCAAATTTTCTCCACAACAAACTTGAAGGACCTCTATGTGGACATGCTGAAAAAATTTCGTGACGATTCGAGCGACAGAGATCAAAATTCATTGATTTAAAGTGAAAATTTCGGTCCAAAATTTGTGGATTTTGGTCCGAAATTTGTGATGGACAGCACGATTTTTCCGTAATCATGAATTGGTACGCTTCCATTTTTACTCTTTTTACTTAATCTGTGAATGTTTAGCACTGGGACAGTGCTTTGTTCAGTTTGGAGGGGGGATAAAGAGTAAAAATTGCAAAATATGCAATATTTTGGTCCGAAATTTTTGAATTTCGGTCCGAAATTTTTGCTATTTGCACTGTTTTGCTCCATTTTGATTGCTGAAAAATTAGAAAATTAATTTTGGATGCATGCTTGATCTCTGTCTTGGTTATATTGATGAAATTACTCACTGTTTCACATTGTTCGAATTTTAAAAGCATTTTTGAAAATTTTTCTCAAGGATTTTTGATGTTTAAAAATCTTTAAATTGATTTGTGCACCAATAGACCGAGTTGAAAATTAGTTTGAGAAAAAAGAATCCGAATTTGGATGCTTGAAAATTGTCAAAATGGTCTAAGTCAATTCTCACAAGTTTTTGTCGAGTGAACGATTTTGTGTCTTGCAAACTTTTTTTTAAAAAGAGATTTTATGAACTTTGAAAATTATAAGATGAATCTGGATGTGTGTTTGAATGCTTGAATCACCAACGAGCAAAATTCTAAATTGACAAAAATCTAAATAGTTGTGAAAACGAGGATGCATCGAGACCTTTTTCCACCAACTCAACCACAAATATTGGAGGCTTAAGGAACTTAACAAATAAAAAAAAATGTTCAAGTCCGTAGTGGTCTGTAGCGAAAAATGCGTAAAAACCGGACCGACCTCCCTGGTGCGATATGTGCCAGTAGCATTTTCAAGGTCAATGACTTGCATTAAATCCTCTAGGGTGCAAAGCCCCACGACTCGACTTGCACAATTTAAATTGGTGAAAATAAAATTGCTTTGAGAAGGATTCATTATAAAATTTTCGACTTTGATAAAATCCTTTTACAAATTTTTGTGAGACATGAAAAAGAACGGACAAATGAATTTGAGTTTGCAATTGTTTTGACAAAGAGAAGCTAGGGTTCTTCATTTGAAAAATGAAATTCATTAGGACTAAGAGATGCACAAATTCAATCGAAAAGAAAACTAAACCCTTATCCTTGAATTAAATTTTTGAGCTTGCTTTAATTTGTTGTGTGAAACTTTTGAGTAAACTGAATGATCAATTTTTTCATGGCATTGTTTGGTTTGAGATAATTTGATTGTAAGTCTAAGTATGGTCAATTCCTTTGAACTTAGGATATTGTTTGAGGACAAACAAAAGTTTAAGTTTGGGGGGATTTGATATCTCTTATTTATATATATATTTTGACCATACTTGACACCAAAATACTACCCAAACCAATGATATTCACTGCACTTTTGCATTATATTTTGCAAGATTGGACACTGCCGTGGAATTTGACTTGTTTTGTAGGAACTTGGTGGATTGGACACAATAATTGCATAAAATGGTGGATTTTGAAGAAGAAAATGACTGAAAGGAGTCCATAGCATTGTAGAGCTCATCCTAAGCTTTCCAACGATCTTTGAATCACCTCAATCGGAGTCCGGATGAAGAAATTATGGTCAAAATACTATCGATGCTCGATTCTGGAATTTTGGTCCGAAATTTATACATTTCGGACCGAAATTTCCAGATTTCGGTCCGAAATTTCTTTTATGGAAAGTGATTTTTGGTAATTTTCAAAGAAGGAAGGATCCTCTCTTGCCCTAGCCGCCTCCTGGTCTTTCCCTAGGTGTTTTTAAGCACGAATTTCGACCAGAGACGCATTCCACCTTCCATACAATAATTTCCATCTTTTTCCACCACCGTTCTCACGCCGAAAGGCGTGGGATTCCACCTCTTGCAGCGGAGCACGACCATGGCAGCAACCTTGGAGCGATTCTGGACGCGACGGCGGTAGAACCGATCCAACCACGACTTCGGGCGATCGATATCTCGATAAAAGCGATATTTGGTTTATTCCTTCCTTTTCTCTTGATATTTTGATCACATGGAGTTTGTATCTTGCTTTGTTTACATGTTAGGCTAGTTTCTTATGTCTTAGGGCTAGGTAGTAGTTTAGTTTAGTATTTGTGATGACTTGATGTGATTGGATTATTGCTATGTGATTTTGATGTGTTGAGAATTATTATTTATGCTTAGTTTAATTATTTGTTTCTTTTATGTTTACCTTTGGATGAATCGCGACGTCTTTAGGGCAATAAACTAGACTAAACACATAATTGATTAAGTAATTGAGGTAAGCCAAACGCTCGAAAGAGGAGGTTAACTAATCGACCGATAGGTGTAGTTTCTAAACGATCTGAAAGGACTTAGATACCTCTGGAAATCCAACACAAAGAACTTAATTGATTAAATTCCGACACGAAAGTTTAGGACTAGTCAATTACGTGGTAAAAATCGAGTTCCAAACCAAGTTTAAAACCAAAATTGCGACGGCTGAGGGTAGGACTTAGGTATGGTCGACAAGTAACCTTCACATAACCTTACCTAAAAATATCAAGTCAAAACAGAGAGTCTAGAGCACTTTTCGGCACAAAATATATATAAATTTCGGTCCGAAATTTATAAATTTTGGTCCGAAATTTTTGGTATCACGTGTGAAAACACGTGATAACAACGCTTTAGAGCTAAACTAAATGAACCCAAAACCTTAGGATATTCATTTGCATCTGTTTGAGTCCAGAAAACCTTGAAAATCACCAAAAATATTTATAATACTCGCACTTTAGATAATTGTCTTTTCCATAAAACTCCAAAAAAATAATTGTCTAGCTTTCATGAGGAAGTAAAGTCTAGTAATCAGTTGTACCGTCCCTTGGGTTCGACCCTAAAGCTTAACTAAAACGACTAGTGAGGTTAGCTCTAGGTTATAAATTTATTTGATATCCTAGATTTAAAAATACCTTCATCAATTACAATTCTTAAACAATTGGCTTTATTATTACTCAGAGTGTCCGGGAAAGAAAAAACATATCCCCGTGCCAATTACTAGTGCAATTATTTAAAAAATATATATACGATACAACTTCAATTTGGATGGTAAATGTGAAAACCCGAAAATATTAATGTAATTAATTAAAAATCTTCAAGTAAGCAAATAAATATAAAATAATAATACCAAAAATCAGACTCAGATTAATTAGCGGATTATCAACTCCCGTTAATTTAGAAGTCAATTTCATTTCGAATCTGATTTAAAAATTAAATTTCGGCCATGTACAAATATTTTCAGAAAAACTATTTAATCAAATGTCTAGTTTATACTATGGAAAAGTCAAATATCTATTTTTATAAATTATTATGAGTTGAAATTGGTGTTAAAATCCATTTCCTACTACTGTTGTTATCAATTTCCTAATATTCCTTTGTTCTGGACCGTTTGATTGAGTTTAGGTAATCTTGATTTATCTGAGCCGTCCGATCAATTTCTTTTTCTCTCCTTTATCTCTTCTCTCTTCCCTCTTCCTCCGACAGATCCGCCCCCACCTTCTTCTTTCTCCTCTTCTCCTCTCGCGATACGCCATTGGCGATCTCACGTGGTCCCTCGACTTGTCCGTTTGGGACTTTTCTCTCTCGCCCCTGACAGAGGCGTTCGACCCCACTCGATCTCCTCTTCCCCCACTCACTTCCTCTCTGCCTAATGGCTGAGGGCCATGCCCCCAGTTGACCCCATCCTTCCTTCTCTCCTCTAATCGATTGAACCCCACAGCACCCCATTTAAAACCCCTGGTTTTCCGCTTCTGGTTTCCCCAAGCCGAATGGGAACCTGCCACTGGTCACTCTCGACTTTGACCTAAATCTTACCACCGCCTCTCTTGCCCTCTCTCCCTCTGCCACCTCAGCAACTCGACCCTCATCCTCTCCATTCCCTTCCTATATGAGCCATCCCTCTCTCCTCTCTTTGCTGAGACCCATTACAATTGGATAAGAACAGAAACAAAGAAAGCAATAGAGTGAGAGAGAGGTGGAGGCTAAGGAATCAGAGTGGAGTAAGAGGCAGTTGACGGGGCGAGGTGGCGGTGCTGACAGTGAGGCGAGGTGGTGCTGATGACTTAGCTTGCTTCTCCTCCCTATTGGCTTCCTCTTCTTCCCTCAGTTTGGTAACTCCTCTTTCCTTGCTCACTTGTTTCTGTCGTACCTGACTGTGTGATGTTTGAGGCATTTCAATGCTTGAGTTGATCTGTGATGTTGTGTGATGCCTCAGATTGAAATGTGTTTCTATGGTTTGTTGAGTGGTGAAACTTGATTGTATGTAATTGCTCTCAAAAGTCGAATATCTGATCTGTGCTTTTGTCTTACATCCTTATGAGGAATTGTTTCCGTGAGTCACATGGCTTGCATGCATGTTGTTGATCTGTTGAGGATGGCTGTTAAGTTGGAATCTTAGAGTATTTGGTGTCAGTTCTGTATTTCCTTCTTAATTTATGGTGTTTGTGTGATGCTTGAATAATGTCTATGATTGTGAGGCCTTTATGAGGCTTGTATGAGCTTTCTGATGCCTTTGGTACACGGTACAGGGCTGGTACAGGCCCTTGTACCAGTCTGGTATGCATTCTGTTATGTACAGGGACCTTTTTAGAAATGTTTTTGAACTATATTAGGGCCTGTTCATAGTAAAACCTGTTATTAGGGTCTGTTTGTTAATTTTTAAGAAAATAAATTAGATCAGGGACTTTAGTGTAAAAGTTCAGAGTTATCGGATCGGATTCCATTTCTGATGTTGGGTTTCGGATTTGATCCCCGAAACCCATTGGCTCCGGATCCGCTTGGATCCTGTTTTGTTTCCATGTGGGCTGTGTATTTTCACTCCGGGCCGTCAGGCCTGTTTCCTTCTGGGCTCGTCCCTCTTTTCTTATCCGTGTGGATTTCTTGTGGGCTCTGTGATTTATTTGTGCGTGGCCCATTTGGTGTTGTTGGCTGTTGAAGTTGTAATTTGAATTATATAAGTTGGATTTTGAGAATAAAACTAGAACTTGGGAAAATAAAGCTAGAACTAATTGATGACTTGAATGAATGATTCGAATATCAAAGTGTGAGATTTTGGCCGAAAAACAATTATGTCGGATTCGAAATTTTACTCGTTGGCCTTTAAATGGGAGATGATTAAAATGTCCGCAAAATAACTTTACAGATACTATGATATAATTGGACAATATATGATCCCAAACCCAAATCAACCAAATTGAGTTTATTTTCTTATTTCTTTTATTTTATTATTTTATTCTAAAGTTGTTTTTAGGAACTTAAATTGGAATAAATTCATACTTGATTAAAACACTGTTTGTAAACTAAATAAACTTGTTAACTGTTTTTCCAAACCAAATAAATGTGACGCGTCTATTTATCGTGTAGTTAAGACTTGTAGGATTCGTCACAACGTCTATCTTCACATTGTTTATAAATCAAAGTTTAACAAATTAATTCTAAAAGTAATCACAATAATATTAAATCAAACTTTTCTACACAATGATTTTATAAAACAAACTATAGCAAAATCATTTCAAGAATATATCTCAGATTAACGTTTCTAGTTTCAGATGAAACTCCGTCAATTTGTTGTTAGAAAATAATTACTTAAAACAGAATCCTTTTCAGAAAGCTTGAGTCCAACTCTTCTTAAACTAGGATCCGAGTTCCTTTGTAAATGTCTAGGATTTAAGTTGGTTTTGTACACAGTAACCAGAATGGGGTAGATCGTTAGAGTAGATTTTAACGTGTGAGTTTCGTTCGCCAGGTGCACCACAGGACTTCTCTGGACCGGTGGACGACTCCTACCCTGAGCACGAGACTGAAGTAGCTGGTCAGGACTTCGTTGACCATCCTGAGGAGTAGCTCTGTCTTCGACTTTCCAGGTGTGGTAGTCTTTTTATGACATGTGTGGATGCCTTAGGTTTTGTTTAAACCTTAGTTTAAGAATTAGATCAACAATTAATTGTGTGCATGACATGTCATTGACATTAAGCAAACACCTAAGTGCATGGCATTAACTCAAGATTAGTTGATATTGTGCATTCATGTTATTAAAAGTGTTAACTTTAAAGTGCCTTAATCAACACTTGCATTGGTGTGGTTCAGGATAGTGAGACCGAGTGGTATGACCACTCTGCAGGTCGACCATTGGGCGACTCTGCGGTCACATGGTTATTTATTATATGTATAGTTGTTACTATATTTCCCTTGATCTTTGTTATGTGCCATGATATATATTGGACTGCCTCTCGACCTCCTCGTGCAGTTTAACCGGTACCGTGTTTGCTGTCCCATACTCTTTCACGAAGAGATATGGGCTTGGAGCCCTGTTCGTCGAGCCCTGTTAGGGTTGATCTTGATATATACTTGTTAGGCGTAATTCTCGTCATACTGGGATTTGTGAGGATTGATTCAGGATTTTATCTTACCTATATATGACCATGAGATTGGGTGCTTGACTCTATATTGATACTTCGTATTATTCTATATTACTATCCTCTACTATTCTCAAACTTCTTTCTTTTATTGGGCATGGATTATCAGGTAGAATGACTTCATTAACACTTTAAGTACACTTAGAGATTGCACAATAGGAATTTAAAAGTGACTATCTTAAGTCTGGTTTAGTTCTAACTTTTGTTTAACCAAGACCTTGTTGGCACTTCCTTTTGCCACCACTGAGTATTCGCGTACTCAGCCCACATAATTGCCTGTGGCGCAGGTTCAGGTTTGGTAGACTTAGCAGAGGAGTTTTAGCCAGGAGACCAAGCCGAGCTGGAATAATAATTATCCGCTGTGCATTATTCTATGCTTTGTTTGTATGATGACTGGAGATTTTGATATGTGTATATTTTACCAGTCTTTTGTTGTATGAACAAACACTGCCATTAATATGTGATATTATTTGTGATTATTTGTTTCTGTGACACTGTTTTATAGTCTTACGTGTACACAGTAGAGTGTGTACGCGTGGCGGGGCTGTCCATCCCAAATTGCGGCTTGGTTTGGGGTGTGACAGCAGTGGCGGATCTAGTAAAAATATTTAGGTGGGGCTGAGTGCTCTAATGAATTATTTGATCGAACAGTTTCTCTTTTTTTATTCTTCAGCCCCACCTTTGAGTGTCCCAATGGCTGAAAAAATTCATTAAGGCTAAAGAGATGCTTCAGGACTCGACGGCGGTAGGTGGAGCTCTAGCCCCACCCGCCCCACCACTAGATCCGCCCCTGTGTGACAGTAAATAATTAAGCCTGCACCAACTTTAATCGACAAGGGCCAGCGGCATTAATTTGACTACTGTACATGTGCCTCGAATATGGTACACGCGCTAGGCGCGTTTGTTTTATGCAGTGAGAAAGAGATGCCTGAATTATATATGCAATGGAACTTGTGTTTGAATTGGAATTTGTTCTGATGAATTAACTTATATTTAATGCCACCGGACTTATCTCTCGCACACAAGACCTACCACAGTACCACTACCGGTACTCTCACTATATAATATATACTTACCAGCAGTTACCACTCATCCTTCAAAATCACAAGTAAACTCAAAAACATATCCCCGTTGATTGGACACACGATGACATTGTAAATTAATGGACACACGATGACACCACATAAAAGGTGTTTCCCTTCAAATATTGTCCGAAATTCATGTTAGTTTAATCAGAGCCATTGTTGATAAGCGAAACACCTTTTTATGTCGTGTGTTCATTGTAAATGCTTTAGTTTTATTTTATTTTATTATTTTTTTGTTTGCGTTTTTCTTGGTGGTAAATAGGCAAATAGCACAGGAACGCCACATTTAGAACATGATAAATAGACTAACAAACTTTAAATCGTATTAAATATTTGCCAAACTTTTAAAATCCTTAAAACTTAAATCTTAACTTCGAATACTTTATTTACATCATAATTTTGACGTAAAATGAGCACAACCTGAAATAAATTAATTTTTTTTTTAAGATAAATTGAAGGTCTAAGTCACCCAACTTATTTTTAAATTAAATGTCTATGGCTCCGTTTGGATGATGCTTGGAATAAGAGGAATAATATTGGGAAGTGTGCAAATTTATGGTTAGGAAGTGGCTATTTCCTTATTCTTAGCACTATCCAAACGGAGCCTATGAAATAGCTCCCAGTCAAGTTTAGAACCTGCGACCTTTCACTAGTTAAGGTGCATTGTTATTTGCCACCAGCGGCGGATCTATCACTAGGTCGGGTGGGGCTAGAGCCCCACCTAACGCCGTCGAGCCAATGTTTAAGGCTCTGTTTTGATTCCATTTGGGAAGAAAGGAATAAGGAATAAATTTATTATAGGCTGTGTTTGGATGGTGGGAAGTGGGAAGAAGGAATAAGGAATAAGGAATTTTTTTCAATAAATTTATTCCTAACCATCCAAACTCTTCACAAAAGTTACACACTTCCCAATAAATTTACCCATTCCCAATAAATTTCTTCCCTTCTTCCTTCTTCCTACCTTATTCTCAACACATCCAAACGGAGCCATAAACAATCCAAACTCTTCACAAAGTTACACACTTCCCAATACTTCTTTCCACTTCTTTCCTTCTTTCCTTCTTTCATTCTTCCCACACCTTATCCAAACGGAGCCTTAGAGATGTATATATGATGGATATATGATGAACTTATGTTGGTTCAATGTTCTTATAAATTCAGTCCCACCTAAATATTTTTTCAAGATCCGTCACTATTTGACACTAGATCAAAAGCTAGCTCTCGAAATAAATTAATTCTTATCACATACATAAATTTGAGTAAGAATGCAATAATGTTGAACCACTTTATTTTGGGTCTATTTTTTATTCATCATTAACGTTGAAATGTTAATTTCATCAATTGTTCGTTTAACGGCTTTAATTGCTCACAGTTGTTCTGAATTTCAAATTTAATATGTTCCTTGAAGAATTAGCTTTATTATTACTGATCAGAGCGCACCGAAAAATAAAGGGGGGTTTTCGTGCAGTACTACACTTCAGCGCAATGATTAAAAAAATACGATACAAACTTCCTATTTGAATTCAATTTTGGTGGTAAAAAAGTTGTAGTGCATTAATCAGACCGTGCCAGAAGCATTGAATTGCTGTCTACCTTCCCTTGCTAAGTTGCTATGTACGTTTCAGTCAAAAAAAAAAAAAAGTAAAAAAAAAAAAGAGGTTGTTTTTTTTTTTTTTTTTTTTTTGATCATCAAAGCCCGTAGGCAAAAGGTGGTTTTGTCTGTGAGAGAAAAAATGAGACTCTGTATTAAATGAAGACATAAACGAGGACTTGTTTGTATTAAATATGCTTTGATTCTGCTTCTGCAGCTAACTAGTAAGTACTAACTACTCCCAGTAGACCTAGCTAGCAGTCTTCAATTACTCCCGCAACCACCTCCTGCTATATTAACACTTCCATCACTTCTTCAATTTTTTTTTTTTTTTGGAAATTAGTGTGGAGCGCCCGCCATTCAAAAAAAAGAGCATCCAAGAATCAGAACTAAAAAACAAATATGTTTCTATATCTAACTGTTCAAATTACTTTCGATCTTATTAGTGCTCCTTTGCAAAAAAAAAAAAAAAAAAAAAAAAATCCTTTTGTGGCAATTAGTGTTTTTTTTTTATTTTCATGGGTTTCTTGAAAGTAATAACATCTAAATTAATGTCATCAGAAAATTCAATCCGACAGGATTTTAGATCGTAATAGAGATAAGTACAAAGATCTTGTTATCTTGTCTTTCAACCGTTGAATAATGTATGACCCAACGAAACCTGCACATTGTCAGTTATTTTGCCAAATATTGTATCTTATTTTATGTTTTTTTTATTATAATGTTGTAATTTGCATCAAGCTCTTTGTTGGATATTCGCCGATATATCAAAAGTGGGGAGATAATAAAAGATTTTAAGTCAATTGACTAGTCAATACTACATAAATTTGAGTAAAATTGCAATTATGTCGAACAAAGTTGTTATATTTTCATCAATCATTTAAATATAGAAAAAATTGAACCCTGTTGATCGGGATTTTGAACTTAGTTACAATTCTGTTTACTCCCTGTTGATTGGAGTTTTGAACTTAATTACAATTCTGAAACAATTGGCTTTATTACTCAGAGTGTCCGGGAAAGAAAAAACATATCCCCGTGCTCTGTCACAAAGGTAAAGTGCGCTTTAATTACTAGTGCAATTATTTTAAAAATATATATACGATACAACTTCAATTTGGATGGTAAATAATTAAGCCTGCACCAACTTTAATCGACAAGGGCCAGCGGCATTAATTTGACTACTGTGTGCCTCGAATATGGTACACACGCGCTATGCGCGTTTGTTTTATGCAGTGAGAAAGAGATGCTTGAATTATATATGCAATGGAACTTGTGTTTGGATTGGAATTTGTTCTGATGAATTAACTTATATTTAATGCCACCGAACATATCTCTCGCACACAAGACCTACCACAGACCACTACCGGTACTCTCACTATATAATATATACTTACCAGCAGTTACCACTCATCCTTTAAAATCACATGTAAACTCAAAAACTTCTATACCTGCCCCTCTCCACCTCTTCAGTCGACCTCTTCGTCTTACTTATGCCGTGATCAGAGTCCAGACTCAAGACCCGCCGGCACCGGTTCTCTTTCGCGTAACAGAGTACACACCCTCCGGCTACTCTCTTGCACCTCTCGTTCTCCTATAGCTACTCTTCTCTTTTAGTCGCTCCAGGCAAGATTTTGTTTATTTTTAAGTACACAAGCATATTTATAAAAAAATATTATAGTTAGACACTTAGGCTCCGTTTGGATGCGTTGAGAATAAGGTAGGAAGAAGGAAGAAGGGAAGAAATTTATTGGGAAGGGGTAAATTTATTGGGAAGTGTGTAACTTTTGTGAAGAGTTTGGATAGTTAGAAATTAATTTATTGGTAAAAGGTGGTTATTCCTTATTCCTTATTCCGGGAAGAAGCCATCCAAACGGAGCCTTAGACTAGTGCTGGTTTCCTATAGCATGCTGCATGTAATTGTTTTTCCTTTTCTTCTAGAAAAATATTTCAGCTCAATAAAAGGAAGTACGCGCGGAAGCGTTTCAAATTTGTTTTGCCGTAATTTATAGTAGATAAATGATGCTCTTGTTACTCCTTGACCATCTCGTAGCGATTTGATATATTTTCGAGTAGAAACAAATTTACAGTTTATATATTTGTGCTTGTCTCATCGATCGTTATTAATCTTGTTTTCTTATTTACTTATAAAATGACAGAGTCGATGGAATTAAGTAGTCCTGGATTTCAAGATCGGCAATAAATTAACGAGCCATAGGAGAGATTGGAAAAACAAGGTACATATAAATTTATTATTTTTTCTTACTCATGCAAAGCTTATTAATTCGATTACGGTTGTAGTGCAAAATTTTATAATATTCACCTGAAATTATAATCTGATTTGCTCGAACTACTACTGGAATTTAAACGACCTGCTTAGAAATGTTAAATAGAGTTTAAAACTACCCGCCGCATGTTAACCCTAAATCCAGTTTCTCGCACAGAGGATAATAGAAGATCTTGAAACTAATGAAAATTTAATAAGCATGAAAAACTTATTAAACGGTTTATTTTGAAATTGATTAGAGAAATACAGTATTTCGGTTCAATCATGGTCACGAAGCATTAATGTTGATTTCTAACGGATTGATCTGAAATTGATAGAAGGTATAAGAAAAATTAATCAAAACTTTGCAACATGGATTCTTTAAAGGCGTACATTAGTTATCAAATATGGGAGTTGCCGGGTTTTCAAACCGTGATCTTTATTTTAGGACCGTGTTTGTCAAGCGCTGCTAGAGCAGCTAGCTAAGACATTTGTCTAGTTCTATGGAGATCAGGGTTCGAATTCCAACATTTGCTGGTTGAGAGCATGAGAGTATGTGTGAGTGGGTCTACGGACAATTAAAAAAAAAATCCGTTAATATTTCATCTATTTCTCACAAGAGACTACAACAACGTTAACATGAATAGGGAAAATAAAAAAAAATGAAAAATGAAAAAAAGAGAACTAGAATATTTCAGTTCTAGCCTTCTAGGTCGTAGGCTCATAGCTGAGAAAATACAGTCACACTTTTATGATCATTTCTGAATTTTGACCTTGACAAATAGACGGTTTTAAGTACCGCAAGTTTTCAAATAATGTGATTAGGGATGTCAACGGCGGCCGTTTCAACATTATGCAGTTCCGTATAAACGAAACGGAACAGGTTTTATTTTGTTTCAGCAATGGAACGGAAAACGAAATATCAAACTCTACCGTTTCGATTGTTTCAGCCTCATTTCAAACTGTTTTATGTGTTATTTGTGAAATGGAACGATTAACGAAACATAATTTTGTGCCGTTTCACTAACGAAACGGTTAACGAAATGGATTGGTGTTCTGTTTCATTATACGAAACGGAAACGGTTTGGGCATATTCCGTGCCATTGAGCCACGTTGGAAATTTTTTTTCAATGATAAAAATGCCCCTAACAATTTTAAAAAAGACAAAACACCCTCAGAAATTTAAAAAAGAGCACAGCTGTAGCGGTAATTGGACTGCCGTAATGTCTCAGGCCTATAGCGGCAATAACATTACCGCTATAAGGGGCTATAGCGGCAATGCTATTACCGCTATAGGCCTTTTTTTTTTCTTTTCGGACTGACACCTCTGTCCTTGCTCTGTGGGATTTTGTTTTTTCCGCTATTGCGGTAATAGGAATGCCGCTATAGGGAGTTATTTTTTTTTTTTTCGGGGCTGACATTTATGGTTTTTTACGCTACTTTTCTAATTTTGGTCCAGCATTGAAGAGAGTAGGGTAGGTGATGGTTAGGAGAGTTAATGTACATTGTTTTTTTTTTTTGCTCCACTCTTTGTTTGTTCGGCCGAGAGAGAAGAAAGAAAGAAAGAGAGAAAGAGAAAAAGAAAGAGAGAAAGAGAAAGAAGAGAAAAGGAAAATAAGAAGAAGAAGAGAAAGGAGAGGAGAGACGCGGCAGCCATAGGAAGAGAGAAAGAAGGGGAGGTGAGACGCGCATTGAGTCGGTTCGGAGCGAGATATCGACAACCGGCAAGTGGTAACCGGTAACGACTCGATTAGTGAAATGTAGTTTTTAGTTTAATTTCGAATATTAATAAATGTTGAATGTAAATTGTGATGGGAATTGTATGAAAAAAATGATATAGATTGTTTTGGTAAATGTATTGGAAATTTATGAAAAATGTTGGATTTTTTTTTTGTAACATAGATAATTTGTTGGAAATTAAATGTTTAACATAGATTTTTTTTTCATTTTTTACGCAGTTTGTACATATGTTTAACATAGATAATGTTGGATTTAGGGTTTTTTCATTTTTTCCATTTTTTCCATGCGTGTTTGTTATATCTAAAAAAAGTTTGGAGAACAAAAAAAAAAAAAAGGAAGTATATGTATAGTTAGTTATTATATTTGGGAAAGGGCCGGGTAGGGGTTTGTATATATAATTGTTAGTTTATGGTAAAAAATAGTTAATTTTAAATAGTTAATAGAAATTTTTGAAATAGTTAATTTTAAAATTAACTATTTTAAAAAATAGTTAATTTTTTACCATATTAATTTGTATATGGTTAGACTAATTATGGTAAAAAATAGTTAATTTTAAAAAAGTTAATAGAAATTTTTGAATAAATTAGTTTATGTATATTATTATTAAATGGAAATTATAGATTAAATTAGTTTATGGAAAAAATTATTTAATGAAAATTATTGAATTAATGACAATGTCATAGTTTATGGTAAAAAATTAGTCACAACAATTTCGGGTAAAAAGTTAGTTAATGGAAATCTTCTACATATGGTAAAAAGTTCGTTGATGACAAAATTAGTTAATGAAAAAAATAGTGAATTTTGTAATCAATTATTTTATGGTAAAACATTAGTTATTGTATTAAAAAATCTAATTGAAATTATTGTATAAATTCGTTGATGACAAAATTATTCCAATTAGATGAGTTCTGGACCAGATGAGGCCGGTCCGTCTGGTTCTGCACCAGGTGCAGCCGCTACGACTAGGATTAGAAGACATAGAAATAGGACATGTCCTCCGAATCAGAGAGCGATAAATGCAACAGAGCATGAAAGAGATCCAGATAACGGTCCAATTTTATTTGTGCCGAGATCGGATATGTTGATTTCCTTACCTATGGATGAGGTAAATATATTTTCCAAAATAAATATTTCAACACACATTTATATAAAAAGTTCTTTATTAAAATATTGTAATTTTTGTATGATTGAAGCGTGAAAAAAATCTCTCAATATGCGGCCATAGAAGAGAATTGCCAAACGACGTACGGATTGAAGGTCGGTTGCGGAAGCTTGGCTTGCTTCACATGTCTAAGGTGCCGAATGCCAATTTGGATGTATCACTGTTGAAGGCTTTGATAGAGTTTTGGCGTCCCGAAACTCATACCTTCCACTTTCCTATTGGTGAGATGACGGTCACATTAGAGGTAATTTTTTGTAATGAATTTTAAATTATTTATTTATCATAAATTATAGAAATTAAATTATAGGAATAAAATTATAGTTTAAATTAAGAATGGCGCATTTAAAAAAATAAAATTATTTATTTGAAGTTATTTGTTGTATTTGTTTCAATTAATTGAAGTTGTAGTAAAATTCTCTGCACACTTGAAATAGTAAAAAAAAATATAATTTAAATTAAGAATGGCGGATTTTATTGAAATAAAATTATTTATTTGAATTTATTTCTTGTATTTGTTTCAATTACATTAAAAAAATAAAATTATTTATTTGAATTTATTCCTTATATTTATTTCAATTATTTGAATTTAAGGATGTCGCATTCATATATAGTTTGCGAACCGAGGGTATTCCAGTGATCAGATCGACGAGAGGTTATGACTGGGCGGAAAAAGTAGCGAGATTGATATGTCCGGTTACTCCAGTGCATCATTGGGCGAGGCGAAATAAGTATGTGGCTGTAAATATTTTATAAAATATTTTATTGTAAAATTTTTGTACTGTATTGTAATGGTTATCATTATAAGAGTATTGGTTCTGATTACAGGAGCGACTGTCATTTGATGAGGTTGAAATTTTTGCGGAACAAATTTAAGAATGGGCCGGTGGCGGAAGCTTCTGAGGAAGAACTTGATCGCTACACTTGTGCCGTTTGTTTGGAAATGTTTGGCACAATTATGTTTCCTGATGTGTCTCACAATACCGTTTCCGTGTACTATTTGGATTTGATTGAGGTATGAATAAATTATATATTAAGCATAGCTAATTTCATAATTAATAAGCATAACTAATTTCATAATTAAAGTAAAAAATTGCCGCTATAATTAAAAAAATAAAAAATGCCTCGAACCTTAGCAGAGAGCACTATTGAAGAGTTTTATATTACATTAATTGTAGATTTGTGGATATATATTTACACCAGATTTGTGGCTATCTTGGAAGATAAAATTAATAAGAGAGTCTCTCATTTTTCAATGAATATACGCACACATATATAATATTTTTATTACCATATATTTTATATTCTAAAAAAATATTATTTAATCAGGATAAAAGTATAAATTTTATTTAATTATCGACCCTATATTAGAATATAATGATTTGATTGTAATTATTATATTAATATTAGTACGATCTTTATCGGAAATTTTTGTAATTATGTCCATATACACGGCCAGAGGCACATAGAAGCCAAAGGGGCCCCTCCAAATTGTAAAAAAAAAAACCCTCAAAAGTTAAAATAATCCATACAAAATATGTGTCATAACTCCTAATATGTGTAAACTTTAAAAATTTTAAAATATGTGTACTAATGGACAAAATATTTTTCTTGACTAATTTTATAACAGGATTGTTTTAATCAAGAAAGACAGATTAATTGGGGTGGTGCAGTTATCGCAACTCTGTATCGGGGTCTTGATCGTGCAGTAATGAAATTCAAGAAGCCGCCAGGACCGTGGTTGCTTCTTTTGTATTGGGCATGGTCTTATCTTCATGTTTGTAGACCTGGCGTAGATGAAGTGAATGGATTAGGCCTTCCTGATTTAGATTCTTGCCCGCCGTTTGCATGATTTGTACAACCTTCTTTGAATTATTTTATTAAGTTATTCTTAAAATTAATTGTAAACTTATTTACTTCATTTTTTTTATTTTACTAATGGAAAAAATACTTTGGACGAATAAAATAATTTTTCTAAATTCGATTTGGTAATTCATTTAGTGATTTATCTTAATTATTTCATTTATGTAATTTTGTTAATAATTTTTTTTGGAAAATAAAGTTCACGCAAAACAAAATTATTTTATGGAAAGTTAACTTAATTTAATGTTAACTTAATTTATTTCTTTCGAAAATTAAATTATTATGAATAAAATATTTTATGGAAAGTTAACTTAATTTGTTGTTAAATATAAAGTTAACTTAATTTATTGTATGAATAAAGCAGTGTATACTTGGTTTCAATATTGTAGGGAAAGAGTGCGCTTGCTACCGCAATGGAGGCCATAGGATTGCTTGCGAAGAAAGGTTGTAGAAGGATTGGTAAGAAAATTCTTCGCAACTGTCAAGCACAATTAAAAAATGCATCTATGCCATTCCAGTTGGAGGACTTATTAGAGAATGAGGGATATCCACAAAATGTTGATGATGTACTCGATTCTGATACTGAGGAGCATGATGATCCTGTGCAGCCTGTGGATGATCCTGTGCAGCGTGAGGATGATCCTGTGCAGCCTGTATGTGAAATAATTATTAATTTTAATCACTCATTTTTTTTCCATGTGTACATGTTATATAGATGTTAATTAATTTTGTTACTTATTCAGCCTGAGGATCCGATACAGTCTCATTATATCCAGATTCCAGCCAGTGGTCCGACTCTTAGCCAGTTCCAGCCATCTGGCTCTACATCAACTTCTCAATTTGTAGGTATGTCGTATGACCCCACAGGCATATTTACTTCCTTCATGCCGCATTGTCCGCCTTACACCACGTTTGGTCAGTCAGCCTTTCCATACGTCCTACCATGTAGTACTCAGGCATGCCACGCATCATACGACCCTGTATTCAGTACGGACCCACAGGGTACTAATTCTGGGATCCCATCATTTTTTTCTCAGTTTGGTAGTATGGGTGGGGTAGACTCGTTCAGTACTCTTTTACATACTGGCATGTCTCTAGATGGTCCGTATCATTCATATGATCAGGGTCAGGGTGAGGGTCATGACGGGGATGAGGGTCATGACGGGGATCAGGGTGATGATGATGAGGAGGATCAGGACGTTCGTACTCCTAGTCCATGCCTTGCTAGAGGACGGGACAAGAGAGCGATTAGAAAAGTTAACAAATTAACATTGTCAGGAAGGAAAAGACGTTGATGCACTTGTAGTTTTATTATTATTGACATGGCTTGTAGTTTTTTTATTATGGACTTGTAGTTTTATTATTATGGACTTGTAGTTTTATTATGGATTTGTAGTTTTCATTTCAGTAGTTTTATTATTATGGACTTGTAGTTTTATTATTATGGACTTGTAGTATTATTATTATTGACATGGCTTTTAGTTTTTATATTATGGACTTGGAATTTTATTATTGGAACGCATCACGGGACTATCAAAATGATATGCAATTATACCATTGCCGCTATAGGTAGAAAAAAAAAGTAAAAACGAACTAAAGTAAAAATATGGAGAAAAAAAAGTAAAAAAGAAAATGTCTGCCGACAAAAAAAAAAAAAGGAATAAAGTAAAAGGACAAAAGAAAAATGTCTGCCGACAAAAAAATATTAAAAAAAGTGAAATAAGGCGAAAAAAAAAGTTCAAAACTCTTATAGGGCATGCCTTTTGCCGCAATAAGAAATTTTAATTTTTTTTATATATATTAATGTCATTTCAGCCGAAATAAATTACGAAAAGTCTAAAGTAGTGACAAACTTTTGTCACTTCAGTCGTTTCAGTCATTTCAAGTGTATTCTCATTTGTACAGAAGCAAAATGAAATGCTTATATAATCACATAAACGAGCTCAAAACAAATCAGTTCTTTCTCTTCTCACAAACACAATGTGTTCAATCAACTTCTATGTCAACCAATCTCCTACTACCGGACCCTGTTTTTTCAGTGTTTCTTGCACTCCGCAAACAACCTTTGCAGATATTAGAAACGCACTATATTATCAACTCCAGATTTCTGAAATCCAATACAATATAGATATCCGAGGCCGTTATAATGATATAGTACAGGGGAGATATGAACATTTATTTTTCCCTGTGAATTCTTAAGATGAATGGCGTTTATTTTACCACCAAACATTCGAGACGAGGGGTTTACCATTTATTGAGTTATACGTCGATTTCATTCCAGTTTACGGCACCGGCCCAGACGAGGGATTTCATGGTGCTGACGTACCAGTGGCGGTGATATTCCATATGAGAGTCAGGGCGTCGACAATTCTCCAATGTCTCCCGTGCAAAATAATAACAAGTCAGAAGATTATGTTGACGTTCGTGATGGAGGTGAAGAAGAAGGTCCGTTCAGTCACTCTGACCTTTCGACCGGAGAGGAGTTCACTGATGTGGAGGACTATACTCCAACCTTTTTATGCAAAATGTGACGATGCATATGTGTCGGGAAGAACAGCCATGCAACACCCTATAAGTCAATTGTCTGATATATCTGGTTTCGAAAGAGTTGGTATGTCGCAAAGAAATTTGGGCCATGAATGGGAACTCGCGCCGGGGAAACTTTTTTGTTCTAAGAAATAATTAATTTTAGCAGTTTGTGATTATTCTTGCAAAAATAATGTTGAAGTTAGAACCCAATCAAGCAACAACTCAAGAATTATAATGGTTTGTCTCCAAAAACCAAAATGTATGTGGAGATTGTATGCCATACCGGAGGGTTTTAATTCTAATTGGAAGATTTCTACCAATCCAATGAACCATACTTGTAGTAGACCGCCTGGCGAGACATTGCACGAAAACCTTACTGCCGACCTTATTGCTGAACATGTCCGAGATGAATTGAAAAAAAATCTTGCCCTCACGGTGCAAATGGTAGGGGGGCTCATAAGGGCACGATATTCGCTTATTAATCCAACTTACAATAAAATGTGGCGCGGGAGAGAGCGAGCGTTAGAGCAACTTTTTGGTTCTTGGGAAGGATCGTACAGTAAACTTCCACGATTATTGGAGGCAATCAAGAAGACGACTCCGGGAACAAAATACACTATTATCTCTTGGGAGACGAACGACCCAAACGTTAGAGTTTTCAAAATGGAGGCTTGGGCTTTCGGGCCGTGCATAGAGGCACTGAAATACGCACGACCTGTGATTTCAATTGATGCTAGTTTTCTATCAGGCCGATATCGGGGGAAGTTATTTACGGTATGCGGTTATGATCCAGAAAATCGTTTAATTCCAATAGCATTCGGTTTGGCGGAGAAGGAGGAAAATATTTCTTGGGGTTGGTTCATGTCTTGGGTTAGATTTGAGGTTATAGGCGACATGACCACCAAATATTGTGTCATATCTGACCGTCATAAGGCAATTAAACATGTGTTTGCTTCAACAGAATATGGTTGGAAGGCACAAGGTCCATATAAGGTAGCAATTCATCGATATTGCATGCAACACGTAGCTGAAAACCTATGGAAAGAGGCAGGCGGGCCAAACCACAAACAATTGAAAGATATTTTTAAGTGTAGACTTGCGAATAAGAAAAACCTGTTTCGTTTCAGAGAGAAATGGTTGGAATTGAAGGAATCATAAACGAAATGGTTGGAATTGAAGGAATCAAATCGCAAGGCTTATGAGTATCTTAAAAATTGTGGAAAACATAATGAAAGAGATTCCAAAGAAAGACCGAAACCTTATATGTGGGCTCAATCGGAAGACAAAGGTCATCGATGGGGTATAATGACAAGTAATGGATCTGAGAGTTTGAATAGTGTTTTTAGAGTGGAAAGAAGATTGCCGGTGATAGCAATAGTAGAAGGCACGTTTTATAAATGTGCTAACTGGATGAACGTCAGAACACAAGAAGCAAAGGAGGGGCTCAATTCGGGTGAAAGATGGCAAAAAAATCAATGATAAATTACAAAAGCACGGAACCAAAGCAGGTAAATACATAAAATATATTTATTTTCATATGTTTGTTTGTTTGTTTGGAATATAATTCTCATATTGTTTACATTTGAAATTACAGCTTCGATGGAAACAACCGTGTTGAGAATTGACCTCGGAACATTCATTGTTAAAGTCCCGGACGAATACAGGGATGGTCACAATTTTGAATATCCAAAGTTTCAAGTCGAGATTCCACCAGGGATGCAACCAACCGATCCTCAACTACCATTTACAGGTACCACATGTAGTTGCCAGAAGCCTCAACTAACTGGTATACCTTGTGCACATATAATTGCAGTTTGCAAGAAGTGTAATTATGATGTTGATCAATTCGTGGACACACGCTATAGCTTGTGGAACCAACATATGATTTGGTCTGCGGGTCAGTTCCATTGTTATAGGGATGAAGATCAATGGCCAGTTTACGATGGGGCAAAAATCATACCTGACAAGGATTTGATAAATCGTGGTAGACGTAAGATTGTTCGTTCGGAGATGTGGATGGACAAAATGGAACGCATGAAGAATAAGGGTCCTAACACGAAAAAGACAACCAAGAAGAAATGTCAGTCTTTAACAAATGAAGCTTCCACCAGTCAAGTACGCCACCCACAACCACCATATTCAATGGATGCATTGCAATTTGGTCGTTACAGTAGCACACCACCAACAATGATAAACAGTCCAACGAGGCAATCCGAACCAAACATTCAATCGACATTTCAACCTTCACGAAGGTCACTCCATGTTGATCCACGAAACATGAACGAACATGACGACCTTGCTGCAGTCCAACCACGTAGAAGTTCAATCAGCATCGATCCGCGGAGCATGAATGTCCCATCCGGGAGTATGCGATCTGAGTCTGCTCGATTTCTCTCAGGCCAAAGAAGCACAGCAAGTACTTCTGTGCAACGAAAAGGAAAAGGTTTGGCATCCTCATTTCGCAACATGTTCTCAAGAAAATAAATTGAGTGTTTTAATATTTATAATTATGGATTGAGTGTTTTAATATTTGTAATAAGGGATTGAGTGTATGGATTGTTTGAGTGTTTTATTTTTTTTAATTATGGATTGAGTGTATGGATTGATTTAGTGTTTTAATATTTATAATTATGGATTGAGTGTTTTAATATTTGTAATTTTTTTTAATTATGGATTGAGTGTATGTATTAATATTTATAATTATAAATTGAGTGTATGGATTGAGTGTTTTAACATTTGTAATATTTTTATAAATTGACAAATCGTCAAGATAATACAGTTTTCAGTTAAAAAAACAGCTCCGGATGCCAAAAGTATTGCGCTAGAAAATCATCAAGGAAGCTTCCAAAAATTCTAAAAAAATACACAATGCTTATTGAAGGACCTATTTTGACATACTAAAATTTCAAATTTTTTGGATAAATCGTTTGGTCGCAAAAAAATTGACAAATCGCCAAGATAATACAGTTTTCAGTTCCAAAAACAGCTCCGGATGCCAAAAGTATTGCGCTAGAAAACCATCAAGGAAGCTTCCAAAAATTATAAAACAAAATACACAATGCTTATTGAAGGACCTATTTTGGCATACTAAAATTTCAAAATTTTTGGATAAATCGTTTGGTCACAAAAAAATTGACAAATCGCCAAGATAATACAGTTTTCAGTTCCAAAAACAGCTCCGGATGCCAAAAGTATTGCGCTAGAAAACAATCAAGGAAGCTTACAAAAATTATAAAAAAAAATACACAATGCTTATTGAAGGACCTATTTTGGCATACTCTAATTTCAAAATTTTTGGATAAACCATTTGGTCACAAAAAAATTGACAAATCGCCAAGATAATACAGTTTTCAGTTAAAAAAAATTAATTAAATTACATGTTTTGTAATAAAGACTGTTAAAAAGACAGACGTGCTCTTACAAAAACTGAAAAAGTTCTGTGATATCATGGTGCATCATGTAAAAGGACATGCGTGCTCTGATAAAGCTGAAAAACTATTCATTGCTCCTGGTCCAACCTGTAAGAGGTATATGTGTGCTCTGATAAAGACTGAAAAAGTTTTTTTATCTCCTTGTCCACCCAGCAAAAGGACAAGCGTGCTTTGTTAAAGGCTGAAAAGGTGTCACATTGATTTTATTTTACATTGAAAAATTCTACAACTAAAGTAGTGTTTAAAACTACCCATTCATGAACCAGAATACACAACATCCACTATATCCTTCTTCTTAAAAACTTCACTATAATGGAGAAAGGAAATAGCTCTAATTCCAACAATGATGCGCCAAACTATCGAATAGCAACCCGGATTGAGTATTGGCCAACTTACTACCATTACCCTGCCAATAGAAATGAACCAGAAAATGGAGAATATGAGGCAATATGTCGCTCATGTTATCGAAGTTTCAAATACAATATCAATGAAGACACCACTGAAGAGGGCCACGTGCTCAACTTAAAGATACACTACCAGTGGCACATTAATGGTGGGCCAGAAAAAGAACGGAAGGAGTACCAGGAGCGGCGATGGCGGGAACACGAAAAGAATATCAATCGGCCAAAAAATTATGACTTGTACAAAAAATATTACACAGAACCTCAACCCATCCCCCAACAACAACCGAAACCGATGTCGGAACTTAAACCGTGGAAACCATATCCTACACCAATGATTGTTTACGAAAGCATATACAATTTTCGTGGAGACCACACAGTGAGCTGTACAAAGTGTGGTCAGATTTTTAATTTCAAAGATACCATTTTGCGTGACCACTACGATGAACACAAAAGACAAGAAGAGAGAGATGAAATTCAAAACAGATTCAGAGTGAAAGAACAATGGTTTGAAAGGAAAAGAATGGATGAAAAGGCTGCCGAAGAGAGCCGGAGGTTGCAATAAGAGAAAATTGAAAAAAAAATCAAGGAGAGCCTAAGAAAGATCAAGAAGAGAGATGAACAACGAAAAATTGCAGTAGCTAGAATGGCTTAGATAGAGCAACAAGAAGCAGAGGCGGTTTTCTGGAACGAAGCCGCTCAATTCGCTGACAACCTTGGTGCGAGTAATCAACAAGAACCTAATGAGACTTTTTGGAATGAAGCCGCTCAACTCGCTGAAAACTACGGTGCCAGTAATGAACAAGAATATGATGCCGCTTTCTGGAACGAAGCAGCTCAATTCGCCGACAACCCTGCCTCCAGTAATCAACATGAAATGAATGCGGAAGAAGACCAACCATGGTGGGATGAAATTCTGGAACATGTAGATAGTCAATATCTCTAACTAATTATTACTTTTTAATATTTATGTATTTTTTAGATATTTTGTTTTTAAGCAGCAACTAAGTGGATTGTTTTTAGGTACTTTTTTCTTTTTTTTAAGTGAGTGTGCTAATTTATATTATGGTTTTTTTAATGTAGTTTTTTTTTAAATTGAGTGTGCTAATTTATATTATGGTTATAAAATTTAGTTTTTCTTCTAATAGTGTGTATATTAATATTATTAATTTTATTTGCATAGTAATTATGAATACAAATCATACAAATTACTCAAAAAATATTAATATTATAAATTTTATAGTATAATTTGGTGTCTTCTACATTGGACAAGTGCACGGTATTGGTGTCAATTGATATAAAGAGATGTATTATGTGAAGCACGTACTTTCAATTTTGACCAACACCAATCCAGGATTTTGAAAAAAAGATGTTGTTGCATTGATAGGATGAATATAATATTTTCAAATTGAAAGTGGGTTTGTTAGATGTTGAACAAATTAAAAGGAAAGCATGTAATTTTCGGATAAATAATGTACATATGCAATTGCTATTTACATATGCAATTGCCACGTGCAACACATTAATTGTTTAATGTAACTAAGAGATTGAAGCCAATATCCAGGAAAAAAAAAATCCCTATAGCGGCAAAGCCAATGCCGTTATAGGGGAAAAATCCAAACCAAAAAGATGCCACAGAGCTGTCAGTCCGAAAAGTAAAAAAAAAAAAGGCCTATAGCGGTAATAGCATTGCCGCTATAGCCCCTTATAGCGGCAATAGCATTACCGCTATAGGGCTGAGGTATTACGGCAGTTCAATTACCGCTATAGCTGTGCTCTTTTTAAAATTTCTGAGTGTGTTTTGTCTTTTTAAAATTATCAGGGGCATTTTTGTCATTGAAAAAAATTTTCCGGCCACGTTTGACAGCCCTAAATGTGATGCCTAAAAAAAAGGTTTCGAAAGAATGACTTTTTGTTTTTTTAATTGACGATCACTCCTCTAATTGTCGCAGTGATGAATGGACGATTTTGTATCTATTTTGCTTTTGAAAAGGAGAGCTATGTGTAATTAAATCAGTTATAATCGGTTTTGTCAATGAATTATATATTTAATTCTCCAGTTTGACTTAGAAATTAGAAGGGGCTGGATCGATCCAAAATGCAAAAATAAAAAATAATAAAAAAATATATTACGAAGTATTTGAATAATTACTCAATATTAAAAGTACTAATTAATAATTAAATAAAAAGTAATATTCTTTTTCTAAGTATAATTTATCAAAAATTTGTTCCAATAGAAATTAAACTTGCATATTAGATGAAATTTTATATTTACAAGTATAGTTTATCACAAAAAATAATTAGTATAGAAGTTATACTTTGATATCAACAAAAGCTACAGATATTTATTCAGAACATATACAATTGTAATTATTCGGCATTCAAGTATATTATTATTACCGATGTTAATTACTATTAGTCAACAAAACTCCCTAAAATTCTTAGCAGACACAATTTATAGTATGTTAAGAAAAGGAGTGCAGCATTAATGGAGAAATACTGTAAAACCAAAATAATTCTTTCTCTGTTTCAATATACTAATACATAGCTTATTTGTTAATACAAGTAGATTATTTCATGTTTCATAAAATTTAAACATGGCTAAATACTTCCCAAAAAAGTATATATTTTTTTTTTGCATTGTACTCTGTCCAGTACTGATTAATTGATTGATTCTCCTCGTATTTCAATTTTTTTATATTTTTCAAGTATTATTGATCTCACTTGTACTATTTCAATTATTAAAATCTGATATTATTATCGTCGTCGTCGTCAGAGCTAGACGATCAAAGGGGATCAACCATGGCCAAAAAGAAGAAGAAAAAAAAAGAAAAAGAAATATGCGTGGTTTGTAGTTATTTTTAAAGGAGAGATGTGAAATAAAGCAAAATTAATGTGAGTGCAAGTGGAGAAAATGGTAATTAAAAATATGGTAAAATAAAAGACAAAGGTTGTAGATGGTGCAAAATAAAATAACTCTTTAGTGATAAAACTAAAGAAGTGATTGTCGAGTGTATTCATAAAATAAAAGGATAATGAAAGGTGCATTGGGCATATTGATTTTTAGTGTGTTGAAAAAAGCGTTGGAGATATAATAATATGTAGTAGATATTAAAGTTAGCATGGTATAATTCCTGTCGATGGCCTTTAAAGAATTGGTGAATCAAGCCTATATGAGAAACGTAACACGAGACATCCTGAGCGATTAGTTCCAGGAGAAGAGAAGCAGTGACAAAAGAAGAATGTTACTGGAGAAGACTTGAAGACCATGAAGATGAGGTATGAAACCCAAGAGAAGAAATGATGTAAAAATTGTGTGAGGGTGAAGCTCACATAAGGTAGGAAAATATGCAACCATGACTTTCGACTATTGAAAGCAGCAAGAAGCATAGACGCATGCTAGCTTTAGAATGAGCCCAAAAAAAGAAAGAACGATGATATTGCTCGATCGAAGAATTTGACACAAAATTGAATAATGTGAAAATTGTAACAAAAAATTAAGTTTAAGGGAGGATGTTGAAAATATAAATTTAATTACTACAATTAAGAATAATGTTCAAAAACCGTAAAGGATTAAATTCTATGAGTTTCATAGGAAAAGTGGATGTAGTTGTTTTTATCAGGTAGAGAAAATGCATGTAATGGTCATATAAGTTGCTAATAGAGGTCAATGTCATCATAGGTATATAAGTATGAGAATGAAAGAAATGCAATAGCTAGCTAGAGAGAATAAGCAATAAATTTAAAAAAATATTTTCAACAATATTTTGTCTGAAATTTTCTTTGTGATAAATAAAATTGTGCTGCGCCCCCATTTTACTTTGGTAACTTATATAGCAATTATGGAATGTCTCATTTAATATATCTGTTTGGATTGAATTTCACATAAAACTTGGGATCAGTGTGTGTGTGGTCTTAGGATTATGCTTCATCGTGTAGTCTTAACTCACAGAAAGATGGCCAGAAGAAGAGTGAAGATACTATTGGAAGGTGCATAACTTGAGTGATTTTATTCAGATTATTTTCTCAATTATTTGTAGATTTCATACTTAGATCGCATTTTGTCATCACCGTGATTAAAATTAGATCCTTGTCTTATATATCTAAAAATTTTTAGCTAAAGAACTAGATTGTGCATTGATTGAATGCATGTCTGATCAGATCCTTGTCTTATATATCTAAAATTCGTATCTATTGTGTTATTTTTAATACATCACATAGATATCAAAACCCCTGTTTCAAAGTCAAAAATATTTTTGTTTCCAAGTTGTACTAAGATAAATGAAGTGAAACTTGGAGGGTAGGGGGGATCGATGGGTGTACGGCTTTGATGGTTATCAAGGTGACTCATACCTTTATAGAGTTGTCAAGGTTTTCTCTCTCTCACTCTGTTTTTTTTTTCTCTCTCGATTTACCTATCTGAATACCACATATTTTATCAAATGTTGTTGTTGTGGTAGTCAAGTAAAGTAGCATTATACTTTAATCCTGGTGTGAATAATTGGCATTTCGTACTAATTATCTGGGATGGTTTTGTTAGACATTGATGAATGTGCAATCCAAAGTCCATACTCCAAGCCAGCGAACTGCCATAATTTTCAAAGGAGCTATCAGTGCTCTTGTTCTTTTGATTGGCGCAAGAAACAAAAGAATTTGAAAAAAATGCAAACTCAACGAAAAACTACTTACTGGTATTTTACTTTTTGGGATAAACTACTGCTATAATATTTCTATTGTTGTTTAAATTATTACTAGAGAGAAAGAATTACTTTTAGCTACAAAATAATGTTAAATATTAAAGAAAGTTTTGGAATTGTTCATGGTCAAAGCATTACATTGAATGGAAACTTTCTAAATTTATTTATTTCTTTCCAATGACATGAAAAATAAAAAAATATGCAAATAAAATGGAATCGTTAAAAATTAACTGCTTGCTAAAAATTTAGCTTAGTGATACCAAAACTCATCACACCTTTTATATATTTTTTTTGAGGAGAAGCCTGTTGGCATCACACCTTATATTTCATTTCTAATTTCTATATTTTTACCAAAACTCATCACATCTTATATTTCATTTATATATATTTTTGTTTTCCAAACCATTGATGATATGATCTAGGGAGATTCAATGTTCATCGTTTTTAGAATATTAACTAATTTTTTTAATAGATTACTGAACATAGTTTGTAATAACTTTTTTAGGAGCTTGTGCTATTATTGTCACACTATGTTTTCTGAAGATAGACACCTATGCGATTCTCAAGAACATGAAACACAAATATTGCTAAAGAAGATTAAATCAGATCAGGAGTTTGATTTTTTATCTTCACAAAACAAGAAGTAGCACAAGCAACCAATAATTTTGACAATGCAAATTTAATTGGTCAAGGAGGCTAGGGTGTTGTCTATCGAGGAACATTAATAGAACAAGTGATGGCCATAAAAAATTGCAAGATAGCTGACGAAAGAATGAAGAAAGAATTTGGTAAAGAGATGCTTATTCTGGCGCAAGTAAACCATAAAAACATTGTTAAAATCCTAGGTTGTTGTTTAGAGGTTGATGTTCCTATCCAAACATATTAGTTTATCCCAAATGGCACTTAATTTCACCACATCCATGGAAATAATCAAGAATCTCACATTTTCCTCTCAATCTGTCTTCGAATTGCTTATGAATCAACAGAAGTACTTGGCTACTTACATTTTTCAACATGTTATCTAATTTTTCATATAGATGTGAAGTCTTCAAATATTCTCTTGCATGCCCCTAATGTTAGGATGAGATTAGGATTTTCACATTATTTTTATTTAATTATAGGATTAGATTTCTATAATTTAGTGGGAGGGTTTGAAATGATAAGATTAATTTCTTGGAGATGACGATGGAGCTAATATTGCAAGCGGAGGGCATATAAACCCACAACAATGCTTGTGGATATTTGAGATGCTTATTATATGAATGCTGTGAAATGTAATAGAATATGTATAGGTGAATACTTACATGACTATCAAACAAAGTCACATAATGTATTGTCATGTTAAAATAATCTAGTCGACTGCCCTCATTCTCTCTATCATCTTCACGTCATTTGTCGTTTCATAGTGCGGTCCGCCTTTCGCAGACGTCATGGTCATCATTTGAAAGTCATGGTACAAATATGATTTGTTATAAGCAAATAGAGAGAGATTATTTTTCAATGGATCCAATAGGATTTGACATTAGGGCGAAATTTGTTTATATATAAATATGTCACAAACCAAGAGTCATATGATAGATATGATTGGTTGGAGAACTTACCATATCTAGTTGGTTTGGGACGACGTGCCCTCGCAGACCCATCTCAACGAAAATGGGGATGTTGGATAACCAACTATATTTTGGGACTTTAAATAAATATAGTGCGAGTTTTATTTATTATTTATTATTATAAATAAAAATATTATATTAACTAAATGATCTTTAATTTGAAATTGTTATAGATATTGAATATAAAATTTTCGTTGTAATCAATTTTTGAACAAGCTCGTTTTTAAAGATACTTACTTGGAAAAGTAGTACCAATTCCTAAAACATGATTGTAGAAAAGAGTTACATAATAATAGCAGAATAAAAATATCAACACTAATAAAAAAGCAGAGATGATCAGTTAAGGTAGAAAAATAAAAGTGATGCACATGATGCGACATAAAATAGAACATTATGAAGTACAAATTGAAAATGGACATATCATAAACTTGGCACACAGTTGCCCATTCTGATTGCGTGAAAAACTAAATATGATAATGACTTCAAGAGGGGGAAGAATTGGTGGGGATACAGTACTTTTAATTGTTTTATTTTATCTATTTCTTCATTTAAATAAACCAAAATTTTATTTTCTTTTTAATTTTGTTAAACTGGACAGATTGACAAACAACAACTACATTTGTTTCAGTCTCCAATTAGAAATATATTCCCATTATTAGTATTAAAAGATGCCCTGATTATCCCTTATTTGGCTTACATTTGGTGGTATATAAAATATTATATGGTCTTGTGTATGTGTAGGGAGAGTATGGGCAGGGCATAACATAGAGAGCCTTTACCGATATCGGTCGGACTTCACCAGAGCCAAAGGGTTTGATAGACACCTTACGATTACTTAGTCAAAGGTTTGGTCAGGGAGCTGCTGATATGCAAATATTCAATTTGCTATTTTTATGGCCATTTACCTAGTGAGAATGAATTCAATCAAATTGATTTGACCAGACTCCCGATTAAACTCTGTCAGATCTCAATTTCGAGAGTTCAAATGACTGATCCAAACCGTCCATTATATTTTCTCAAATTTTTAAAAACTGCTACTTGTGAAGTGGTTTAGAACAAATTACTAAATTAGATTACCGGGAGTCTGGTCAAATCGATTTGATTGGACCCGTTCTCCATTTAGCCGGCAATTTTCAGAATTTTAATAAGGTCAGTTTCCATATTTTGTCATACTGAACATTATGTCAGTTTCTATATTTGTCATACTGCTATGGAATGGGGCGAAACTGCTATTGTGGGTCTTTTCTGCAATCCCATTATGTTCAGTTTTTTGGTAGATTTTGTTTTTTCAGTATTAGTTTTTCAGGCTGAACGATGTTATTTTCATATGGCTACATTGGCAACGTATTTCGGTCTTGAACAGCAATCACATAGGCTCCGTTTGGATAGGTGTGCGAAGAAGGGAAGAAGAGAAGAAGTGGGAAGAAGTATTGAAAAGTGTGTAACTTTGTGAAGAGTTTGAATTGTTTATAATAAATTTTCTTCTCTTCTTCTCTTCTTCCTTCTTCCCACACGTATCCAAACGGAACCATAGGTAAAAAGGATACTTTTAATTGTTTTATTTTGCTTCTACTATTGGTTATGCTTTAATTGTTTTATTTTGCTTCTACATTTATTACTGGGGATATTATTAACCGAGATAGATATGCGGTCAAGTATAGTAAATAATTTACAAATTAATACAAGATGAAAACATACCAAACACCCATATCAATTTTCAAGAGAATGACAATTGAAAAAAAAAAAAAAGAAGAAGAAGAAGACCAATGGATGCTGTCTTCGTATTCAGATAACCGAGCTTATTAAAGAATAACCTTCCAGCATGATAAAAACAAAGCCATTCGAAAAGTATATGTCCTTCTGTCAGTAGGAATAAATTGAATGCAACATAACATAAGTGTCAGCAAAATGCAGCCATTAAAAATATTCAACAAGAAGTAAATTGCAAGTCCAGATTCGATTATGACTGGCTGTCTACTCAACAATCTCTCTGGACCTCAATTGGTTTGTTTAAAAATACCTTTTAGTTCAGAAAAGATATGCACTTTCATGCGGTCCGTAAATGATATACTTTTTCCCTGTTTACATTTTACTTAAACATGGCTGTGCATGATTGTTGGTGTCACACCCCTAACCAAATCTGTGTCAGGGGTGGACAACCCCGTCACGTGTACACACTCTGCTGTGCACACGGAAGGCTAAGTACAATGTCTCAGATACAATAAATCACAAAATAATGCCATAAAATAATAACAAAATAAAAATACACATCAAATCGACATCTGAAACAACCAAATATCAAATGGCATCATCCAGCAGCGGTAAGCGACCTTTAACTTCAAATCATCTTCAGTTAGACCTAAACTTGCTCCACAAATAAAATGTGGGCAGAGTACGCGAATACTCAGTACAATAACAGGGTAAGCTAAAGGTTCTGGTTAAACTAAAGATAGAACTAAACCATTTCTAAGTTGGATATTTTAAATCCTATCTTTAAAATCTAAGTGTGAGTTTAATTTAAAGATGACACTAATCTTAAAGTAATGACATGCCAAAATAAAATCAGAAAAATATCTGGAGAAGCAGATAATAATATAAATATAATATGATACGGAATTCATATTTAAAACGAGAGTGAAGCACCCGCACTCCAAGGTCAAATCATAAGTAATGTAAAATCCAGAATCCATTCACACATCTCAGGATATATGACATGAACCGTACCTACAGATTTATCTAACTCAGCTCTGCTCGATAACTCAACTCTGCCCCTATTCCCATATCCCCGCTAAAGGAGTGGGCAGTAAAACACGGTACCGGCCAACTGACTCATGGGGATCGAGAGGTAGTTTGATATAATGGCACACTCAACTCTTAGTTCAATGTCAAGCCAAAGGAATATACTAATAGTACAAATCAAGGGATTATACTAATAACAAATAACTATCAAGTGACCGCAGAACCGCCTAGAAGTCGGTCAGCAGAGTGATCGTCGGAGACGTGTTGCTCGTGATCAGAATCGTCATGAACTGACCGGCAATAGCTTGGGTGCAGCTCCTGACCGCAAGCAAAGCGTTCCTAGTTCACTCGGTCTCACTATCCTGATCCATACCAGATGCAAGTGTTGATTTTAAGCACTTTTAAGTTCATTAATCACTTTATTAATCTAGATGCATAACCTATAAATGCAACTAATCTTTTGACTATTAGAATGCTCTTAATTGTCTTAATGTTAATGACATGTTATGCACACATAAAGTTACTGATCTAATTCTTAATCTAAAGTTTAAAGAAAATCTAAAGCTTCCACACACTTGGAAAGACGGGCATAGAGATAGCTATAACAGTAAAGCAATGGCGAAGTCCTTGCCACGCTGTTGCACATCTTACTTAGATCAGCCATTGGTCAAATACACCTGAGTGGTCTGACTAATTACCTGACGATCAGAAAGGCTACGAATTAGACTAACGATCTACCTAATTATCCCACTATTAAAATCAAGTGCTGGTTATGTGTTCTAAACAATACTTAGTTAATTTTAGAAGGGATTATGTGTTGAAATATATTGTTAATTTTACTTACATACTTTATAAAATTTCAACAGAGTTTTATCTGATATTAGTGTGAAGAAATCTTTATTAAGCGAGATCATCATTGTTACTTCTTGAAATATTTTTATAAAATTTTTATTTAGAAAACACAATATGAAGAAAGATGTGTTGTTGAATTTATATCAACTTAATTTGCATGTTGGAATCACTTTATTTTTAGTTTGTCTTAAGAAATCATTTTACTTGTGTATGTGAATAAATAGGTAGTTTGATTCTAAGTGTGCTTAGACATCTAGTTTTCTAGAATTGCTTTGACATGTATTATTGTTAAAATATATTTGTTATTTACTTGTTTTATTCTTACAATATTTAAATTGTTTCAAGAACATTTGCAAAGTGTATAAAATGTGTAAACTCATAGTGAAGTTATTACTTTTATCTCATAACAGATGTCTAATCTTATATTTATTGCTTTAGAAAAGTATATTTAATTTTAGTAATTTTCATGTTACTAACAATTGTATAAAAGTATATTATTATTTGTTTATGAATAGAAAACCATTTTATAAGTGTTAACATTATTTAGTGGATACGAAGATATGATTTGCTCATCCAACGATCTCTAATTATTTCTCATTTGGATTTAGATTTAATTTATTAGTGAGTAGAATTTAAAAAATATTTATTAGTGAGTAGAATTTAAGATTTCTTAATGTGATTCTGTTTTAAAATATATTATTATATTTAGAAAAATATTTTATAAAATTTGGCAGAATTACATTTAATAGGTGGGTGTGAAGAAAAACGTTTTAGATGAGTAGTTACAGTCCATTTTAGAGTTGTGTTATATTATAAAGTATTTTAGCGTAGTAATATTTCTAATAGTGTTTTGCTTAAGTACGACATTCTATTATTAACTTTATCTAATTTTATTAAAAGAATTTTTAGTACATAAAAACGGATTGATAATCTTATCTTTTTAATCAAGTAATTTCAAGTTTCATTTATAGTTATTTTCATAAAGAAAATATATTTGTAATTGTGAATAATGTTGATATTAATTAGAATTAATATTATCTTTTAAATAATTTGTCATGATGATAACATAATTAATGTGATTATTATTATAACATGTTGGTGTTAATGTGTTTGGAATCATACACATTTGAATGACTGTACTGATGGTAATCATCTCCCATTTTTAAGTTTACGTATTAGTCTGATTAATTTAAATACTAATTAATTTATAAATAATCTCATTTTTAAGTTAATCTTTTTAATTAATTTACTTAACTAAATGTCAATCCTGAATTTAATATGGACCTGGCCCAGTCCGACATTTAATTAAAGTCCAGTAGATAATTATTTTCGGCCCAACACAGAAATTCAGAAGGGACAGCCCAAATAGGCTAGAGAATTAAACACACGGCCCAGCAAAAATGCAAGGCACAGAATCCCGAAATTTAAAAAAATAGTATTAAATTAATATAATATATTAAAAATAATATCAATATAATAAGTTTAATATAAATAGTATCACGAGATCGGAATCCTGGATTCCGAACGTTAGATCGGAATCCAGGATTCCGATCAAAGCTTTGATCGGATTCTGAGTTTCCGATCTAAGCTTAGATCGGAATCCGAGATTCCGATCTAATCTTTTTAATTTTTTTATATATTATTTATTTATTTATTTAATTTATTAATTAGTTAAATAATTAGAAAAATAGATAATATATTGTAAAAATATTGAAAAAATATGAAAAAAATCAGAAATAATTAAACTAAATATTATATGTAATTTAGTATTTTTTGGGAAAATTAAAATTTTTTTCCTTTTATTAGTTTATTAATTAGTTAATTAATTAGAAAAATAAATTATATATTCTAAAAATATTGAAAAAATATAAAAAAATCAGGAATAATTTTAAAAAATTTATATGTAATTTAGTATTTTTTTGGAAAATTAAATTTATTTTCCTTTTAATTAATTTATTTAATTAAATATAAATTTAATTAATTTATTTAATTAAAAAATGAATAATTAAGTATAAATTTTTAATTAATTTAAACAACCATTTGATATGCGTCCCGGATGTCGTCCTCTGTATATATTATTTTCATATTATATATTAAACAATCATATCGAGTCTCATGATCAAGGAAGCACTTTCTGTATTGCGTTAGAAAGGAATCACACGAGATTGATGTTTTACTGAGACGGAGAAGAAAGACTAAAATCACTTGATTTACTGCATTTCTCTTTTTAATGATTAATTTATGATTTTAAAAACATTTTTAGTAGTTTAGAGTGGTTTTTAGGTTTGCAGACTTTCAAAGTGGATTTTGGAGGTCCAGAGAGCGTTTTTTGGCCTCGAAAATGGTCGTTACGGGATTTCACCCCGGTAAAATGCGTAGATCTCGTCGCCAGCTTTCCGGAATGTCCTCGAACGCCCCAATCGGACCTTCCTATCAAAAGTTAAGCCTGTTTAAAGTTTTAAGCCTGCAAATGCAGAAAGAATTAATAAAACTTTGAACATTCTGAAAGGATTATGCCTTTGTATCCCTGCAAATTCTGAAAATTTATAATCCTTTTTAAATGGTACAATTCATTTAATTAAATAAGTTATAAAAATTTATATTTTAATTAAATAATTTAAAAAAGTTTATATTTTAATTAAATAAATTAATTAAAATGAAAATAAATTTAATTTCCCCAAAAAATACTAAATTACATATAAAATTTAATTTAATTATTCCTGATTTTTTCCATATTTTTTCAATATTTTTACAATATATTATCTATTTTTCTAATTATTTAACTAATTAATAAATTAAATAAATAAATAAATAATATATAAAAAAATTAAAAAGATTAGATCGGAATCTCGGATTCCGATCTAAGCTTAGATCGGAAACTCAGAATCCGATCAAAGCTTAGATCGGAATCCTGGATTCCGATCTAACGTTCGGAATCCAGGATTCCGATCTAACGTTCGGAATCCAGGATTCCGATCTAACGTTCGGAATCCAGGATTTCGATCTCGTGATACTATTTATATTAAACTTATTATATTGATATTATTTTTAATATATTATATTAATTTAATACTATTTTAAAAATTTTCGGCACAGAATCAAAACCGACAGGCCAGAAAATAAGCCACGGCCCAGGTGGGTATAAGGGGCCCAGCCTGCAAGCCTGGCGGGTCGGGTTCAGCGGGTGAGTGGGTTTCGGGGATCAAATTCGAACCCACAACCAAAATTTAGATCCGACCCGCAAATCCAACACTTTTACTGATAAGTCCACAAATTTATTTTATTTACTCTAAAATTTCATTTAAGTCCTTAATAACAGTTTTATTTATAAACTGGTCTGAAACCAGTTCAAAGATTTTACTATTAAGTCCCTGAAAACTAGAAACTTCACAGATATGTCCCTGGAAGCACATCAACGCGTACCAGAAAACCAACAGCGCGGTACCAACCTGGTACAAGGCCTGTACCAGCCCAGTAACCAAACTGAGAGCTCAACAACACAAGTTTAATCATCACAAGCTCAAAGAGGAGGCAAATAACACCTCTCAACACAGAATATAGCATACTCAAGCATTCACAACACAACTCAGTAAAACTGAGCTAAACACAAGCACATCTAGTCCTAAATAGTTCAAAGCTCAACAAGCCATCTAATCAAGCATCAAGACAGATCAAGTAAGACTCAATCGAGCCACACAGACAAACACAGATCAGATCAACACAAGAGGCAATGCACACACTGCATGCATTCAATTCCGCAAGCATGAAACAGATCAGTTCAATTCACAGCATGCCTCAATACACAATCAAGTAAAACAGATCAGATTAAAGGCAATGCACAATTTCAAAGCAAATCATTCAATCCAGAGCTCAAACAAGCAATCACAGATCAATTGACACAATTCAAGTGCACGCCTCAACATTCACAGCCCAACAAAAGAAAAAGAGAGGGGAAAGGAAATCAGTTACCAAACCGAGATAGCAAGCAAAGGAAAAGGAAGAAGGGGAAGAGTGGTGCTCAGCCTAGCTCCGCCAGTTGCCACCTGTGTCGCCTTGCCTCCGATCAGCCGCTAAGCGTCGTCGTTGCCTTATGTCACCAACCTCGTCACCAATGCCAACCCAACAGACGAGAGAGAGAGAGAGAGAGAGAGAGATGGAGTGTGTGTGGTGAGGGAGAGGAGTTAGGGTTTCGGTTTTGACAGGAGAGGGGGTTGAATGGGTGGCCGTGAGTGGAGTTGTGGGAGGAGAGAGGGATAGTGGAGGAGAGGGGAAGAGAGGCAGCGAGGGGTTTTGGTTTTCGAGACTGAGAGGTGAGGTGAACGGAAAGAGAGGGGAAGGTCTAGGCGATCGAAGAGGAGGGTGAAGTGAGGTCTGGTGTTGAGTGAAAGAGAAGGAGAGGGGAGTATTTACGGTGGCGAGAGAGTGAGGGAGAAGAAGAGAGTGAGGCATCGGCGGATCAAGTGGGTGTGAGGGAGACGGAGACCTCGAGGAAAGGTTTAAGAAGGAAGAGGAGAAGGACGGTGGACGCCAATCCAAATGAAATAGAATTCAGAATCTGATCAATTCCATGGATTTGATTGGATATCCAAAACGGCACTGATCCAAAGGTTGAAAATAATTCAGATTTTTGAGACTCAAATCAGACGACTCAGAACAGAGAAAACAGACTAATTATTTATTTGATTAGTAGATTACAGTTTTTAATCTGATTTTAAACTATGACTACTTGTATGAATTTGAAATTAGATTCTTGGTAAATTTCATTTATTTGTTTGCTTGAAGATTAATTAAGTACTAATGTCTAATATATATATTTTAAGCTATTTAATATCATAATTTATGAAAACTCTTTAAAGTCTAAGTTTATTTGTTTAATTATACGATTTTTAATCTGTTTAGAATTTAATAGTCAATTTAAGATTAATTTTTATTTTTAGCTTTTCTGGATTTTCACAGTTGGTATGAATGTTAATTCTTAATTAGAAAAAGTCGTAGATTTGTGAAATTTGCTACCTCTGATAGTAAATGTAGCCGGCAAATACAATTCTTCCAGCAGCTGTGAGTCCAGGAAGAACGATGAATGCTACAAGCCAACCCGACATTCCTGTGGCTTTCTTCCATCCAACAGCTAGTAATCAGATATAAGCAGCCTTCTAACTAGGGATGAAAACGGATCGGATATTATCCGCTCCGATCCGCATCCGAATCCGGAAACTAGCGGATTCGGATATTAATATCCGTATCCGAACGGATGCGGATGCGAATACGGATCTTTTCAAACGGATACGGATGCGGATGTGGGAACAGATATAGATGCGGATACGGATCCGAATACGGATAAATATCCGTATCCGCAATGGTTTGTTAAACGGATATCCGAATATGATTACTCAGATTGAATCCGCAATACATGTCCTGTCCAGCTTTATAATGTAAAATAATTTCCGAGATGGGGAATCGAATCGAACGCAAGCATCATTGGTACGAGTCAGCGACTTTAACCACCCGACCAACCATCACTTTGTGATTAATTCCTTTGTGGCTATATATATTTAAACTTCTATCATTAGCTTTACAGCCTATAGAATCCGTTTAGGTTCCAAGTTTTAAAGTTGTAAAATTTAGCGAGGATTAAATTTATTATTATCCATTATTTTGTTGATTAAGGTTAAACTAAATTCATATGAATTCAAGTAAGAAAATATATATTAAATGATATGAACAATCCAACCAATAATGTTAGATATAATTTAATTTATATATATATAATATTATTTTGATGTAATTTTGGATTTGATAGATTGAATGAATGAATCCTGAGTACTGCTTATATAATTATCGTATAATTTATATTGTCAGAATATTACTCGTTGCGTGACATGAAAATTTTCTTATGCTTCAGCTACTTCCATATACGACAAATTTTTATATGTACTATGAAATTTACAAAAAGTTCTAAAGAAATGAATAAAAAAGAATTGATAGCAATATGATCCGTATCCGACAAAATATATTCGTATTCAACTCCGTATCCGATAATATCCGAACCGTATTCGTATCCGATTAATATCCGAACCGTATCCGTATCCGAACGCATCCGTATTCGCATCCGTATCCGGAAAAAAAATATGGATGCGGATATGGGAAGACCAACATCCGCTCCGTATCCGATCCGTTTTCATCCCTACTTCTAACGATCTAACCTGTCATTATTAAATTAGTGTGCTGGGTATAGCTACCCACAAAAATTTAGAGTAGATGCAAAATTTACGAGAAATTTGATGTTGCATATGTCGAAAACTTTTCTTTGGAAGTTCAATTCAGATGTAATAAGCTTTTCTTTGGACACAGATTTTAGATGCAGTAGAAAAAAGGAAATAAAAATATATATATTTTTTTTAGGATCGGGTGGCAAAATACCACACTGGCAAATTTTAAAAAAGATATTTACAAAAGGAGTAAAAGGAAAAAAAAGCTAATAAAGCCTATACAAAAAAGAAAAACCCAAAATATAAAAACTAAACCTAAATCCAAAAAAAAAACTAAAATCTTAAATATATATGTATTCACCGGCGGCATCGGTTGCTTAGATGCAAAAAAAAAAATAAATAAATAAAAAATAGACGAAAATGGAAACCGAGTGGCGAAAATGGCACCGAAGTCCGAAAAAGGGAAATTGCTCGCGACACTCTCCAACATGCGCTGCCTCTTCGTATATACAGTTCGGATATTAGACGAATACGAATACGGTTCGGATAGTATATGTCCAGTTGTCCATTTTTGGTCGAAAAGATGGAAAACAGAGCAAAAGGTATTACTTCTCTAATAACCGTTATGGTATTGTGGACGGAGTACCTGGTATTTGGAGAACATCTGTAACGGTTAATACCTAATAATCGTTACAGAAGACTGGCTTCTGTAACGGTTATTAGGTAATAACTGTTACAGATCATGTTTATAATAAAAAAAATAAAATTATAATATTCTGTAACGGTTATTGCTAATAACGGTTACAAAATTCTTTTTTTTTGTGTTTCGCCTGTTTGATTGGCTAGCCCAATTTACTAGCCGAATTGGTACCAAATTGGTACCCAATTTACATTAACACATGCAGCATATATATATATATATATATATATATATATAGAGAGAGAGAGAGAGAGAGAGAGAGAGAATGGCTAACGTGCCATCGATGGCACGGAGGGTCTCGTGCCATCAAGTCATTTTTCAAAATCTGAAATTCAAATGGTCAATCCAAACCGTTCAAGTTGTTCTCCATATTGAAATATCTTTGGAGACCAAATTTTATATTTTTTCGAATTTTTTTGCTATTTATTATGATATTTTTAAAAACATTATGATTAGAGTATTTCAGGCCCTCCAATTTGAAAATATCATAATAAATAGCAAAAAAATTCGAAAAAATGTAAAATGTGGTCTCCAAAGATATTTCAATATTTTGATCAACTTGATCGGTTTGGATCGACAGTTTGACTTTTGAATTTCGAAAAACGAGTCGATAGAAAATTGATGGCACGTGCCATCGATGGCGCGTTAGCCATTATATATATATATATATATATATATATATATATATATATATATCACAAAACACACATATATCAAACATATATATAATCATGCATATCACACAAACAATAAACAAAGTATTTACATATATCACAAGTATCATCAAATCAGAATCTCAATATCATTAATAGCTTAGATAGAACCGTACGGTCCTTATCTCAATATCAGAATCTCAATATCAGAACGTACCTGAATCAAGTTGTAGTCTTCCGAAGAGGTGCTTGGTTTGTCTTAAATTTGGTCATAATTGTCAGAGAATGCACCTTCCCCTCCATGGAATTGAATCGTCTTCTTCAATTCTTCCTTTAATCTCTTTGCCTTCTCCTCTCCCTCCCCCATCTATTAATACTCAATCCCCTCTTGCTGCCTCTTCCACTTCTCCTCCTTTTTAGTTCTTTCTTCTAATTCTAGCTCTTCAAATATGGCTTTCAATCATGATTGGCAATTTGTGCCTATGAACAGTGCTGCTGAGTTTGATGGTCTCAGACCTGATCATTTAAATGTGTTTTACTCTCCTTTACAAGATCTTGACCCTGAAAATGAAGTTCTGCACAGAGCGGCGATTGTTACTTTCCAAGCAGAAGGATTGCTTTCGCCTGATCTTGAGCACCGCTTGGGATTCAGACTTGCACGTCAGTTTGGTTTTGCAGTTCACCAGTATCGTCTCTCTCCAGTGCACCCAACCTCTGGAGATTTTCTTCTGGTTTGCCCAAATCAAGGGGTCAGGAATGAAATTTGCAGTCTAGGTGTCATTTACCTGCAGAATGTTAGATTGGTCCTAACAAGGTGGACTGAGCGTGCTAGTACAGTTTATGAACCTCCTCTTTATCGTACCAGAATCAGAATTACTGGTCCCCCTCTTCATCTCTGGAATAGAAGTGTCATTAACTTGCTGGTGTCTGGGTTTGGTTATCCAGTTTTCACTTCTCTGATGGGATCTTCCTTCATTTGTGTTTGCTTATTAAAGGAGCTCATCCCTCAGACATCCCTCATCATTTGGTTATCTCTGCAGAGATACTGTAACGGTTATTTATATATAACCGTTACAGAAGATTATTATTAATTTCTTTTTTTCTCGAATCGTTGTTGGATAATAACCGTTACAGATTTCTTAAAATCTGTAACGGTTATTATCCAACAACCGTTACAGAAGGTGGACGCACTTTTTCCCTATTGCATGACGGAAATATTATTACGTTTTTTTAATAATAACCGTTACAGATTTGTGGTGCCAATTTTCCCGCCTTATGCCTCACTAGTCTGTAACGATTATTTCAAAAATCGTTACAGAAGTCCCGTTACAGAAGGTCCTTTTTCCCGTAGTGGGCCCTTCTACTCCCGGAGATGCACCCTTCTCTCTCTCCATTTCTAAGATGCACCCTTCTACTCCTCGTTCTCGTTTATTTTTCCATTTCTAAGATCCCTCTCTCCATCGAGTTGCTCTCGCACCTCTCCCATTGATTTGCACCACTGTGACACTATTGCATCTTCTCGCACCTTTTCAGATCAAGCATCGAGTTGTTGGAGTTGGAAAACACCGCATCTTCGTTCAATTCAAGCGTTTACGACAAGAGACCCGCTTCCTTGAAGTATTGTGCTTTCCAGTAATGATTGTAGCATGAAACTGAAAATGATTGTATTATTGTTGCTAGAAAGTAATTTATTCTTTGTGAGAAACAATAAGGATTTGTTTTTGTCAATTAGTACTCAACTAATGGCATCTTACTATTTTATTATCATGGTTCTGTTTGGAACTCAATTGTTGTGTTTGTAGAAATGACTAATCAATATTAATCTAGTGTTGCTTAGTTTGTTCTCTTTTATAAGCAACATTTGTTGTCCAGAATAAAAACCAGAACTATTTTCATATGTTTAGTACTTTTACAATTTTATTTTAACTTTCTCTTTAGAATTTTCATTTTATTATTGTAAGTAAGCCTCTGAAGATGCAAGGATCAACTAACAAAGAAGGCATCGTACATAAATTTGATAACTGAATAAGGCCTTAATTTTGTCTTCTCTAATGATGTTTAATACTATTTGTGTGTTTTCAGGAGAAAGATGATCAAAATTAAGGACCAGCCAAGACTACTGCTACAGTATTGCAACTAGATTAGTTTGTTATTGTTCTTTAGAAAGAAAAAGGTTGAGGAAAAATAGAATATGATGAATGTGACACGCTATGTGTTGTTCTAATTTGCATGTTTTCCTTTCTTTTTTTTGTTTTTTTGTTTTTGGTAGGGAATTTTAGACTTCTGCTCCTACTCAGTAATGGCATGTGTAAAGTTTGAACTTTGTGGCTGTTAGTTTGGGATTTTTCACAACTGATCAAAAAGTAGAAATATAAGCATGTGCTTTATTGCTATCTATTTTTCCCATCAGATATATTCTCTTTTGATTTTGGTCTTTATTTGAGTGATGTTTTATATTACGAATGTGACACGCTATTTGCTGTCGTTATGATTTTCATGTCATTAAAATGTCAAATGTAGTGAAGATTATTGGTTTAAAAATAATAAATTGTTGTTGGTGTTGTAGAGTTTCTTTTGAAAACCATTCGAATATCCATGCTCTAAAGAGGGTACCAAAAATATTGGTAACGGTCTGAGAAATCTATGAACTGAACTGTCTCAAAACCTCATTAACTAGGTGGTCATCACTCAACAATTTTATTAGAAACTAAGGACTCGTTTGGTACCGTCAAGTTTAGCTTGACTTCTGGGTCAACAAACTAACCTATGAGTTTTGCATCGCCAAACAACTTTAGGGTCAACAAGATCAATACTACCTCTCTAACTTAGCAAATTTTTATCTAAGCGCTCTCCAAATACAAAAAAAAAGACCCTACCTCTTTCAAATTTCAAAATTTCAAAATTTCAAATTTTAAATTTTAAATTTTAAATTTTAAAATTCAATATTTTATATTTTAAATTTTAAAATTCAATATTTTAAATTTTAAATTTTAAAATTTCAAATTTCAAATTTCAAATTTCAAATTTTCAAGTTTTAAATTTTAAAATTTTAAAATTTCAAGATTCGAATTCTAAAATGTCTAGATTAAAATAAATGTTATAAGTGAATGCATTCATTTTAATCACTAACTTTAATCTATCATGCCAAACAACAATTACTAACTTTAAGTTAGTGCTAACTTCTATTAACTTTAATCTCAAACACTAACCCAAAAATGCTAACTTTATCCCTTGACCCCACTAAACTTTGATGTTGCCAAATGACCCCCAAATGTCAAAGGGTATTACAAGCGAGAGCAAATTACAGTAAAGTTAATTTAGCAAAAATCTAAACTTTAATGCAACATGTGGGTATTGGTGACATATCGTAACACATTTCTGTTTATCAATATTGGTGGTTAATATATTATATTTTACGGGATCAGAGAGACCCATGAATTTGGGAGAGAGAAACTATTTTTTTCTTATTTTCTCTATAATTAAGCAGAAGAGAATAGGAAGGATATAAGGTTGCTATTTGGAGCGCAAGATTTCTGCTGTTGTTTATAAACCGAATTATGCTTATATGCAGGGCACCTTAAAAGGAAACATTTAATGCATTACAAATGGAATGGAAATGACTAGTCTTCAATATGGAGGAATGCGGAAAATAATTACATACTATTTTTACGACGTATTTAGGTTCTGCTCAAAATGATTTTTACGCACGATTTTATTTGATTAGAATTGATTTTTCAGGATTTTTTTGGGTCTAATAATATAGAAATTTCGACAAATAATATCAAATTTGTTTATTTTGATGAAAAAATTTTCAATGATATGAAATACCGTGTTAAAAAAATTCTAATCAGGGCTTAAATTACCTAAAAATTACAAAATAGCTTAGTTTAGTGCTACAACATGTTGCCAATTTTCTAACTTAGAAGACCACTGCTCAACGTATTAAAAAACCATCATATAACGGAAGTGGGGTCGGCCTTTCTATCTGCAGATTGTACCACTTGGCTTAGATACAATAATTTGTACAAGTCTTTTTTTTCAATCATAAATGTTTTACAGTATAGTCGTATCATAAACTTGGAAATCAGAAATTATAGAATAAAGGCTCCGTTTGGATGACTTTTTTCCGGAATAAGGAATAGGCCTGTCAAACGTGGCCCAAAAGCACGGCAGAGCCCATTTCGTTTGCCGTTCCGTTAAAGAAACGGTTTCAACATTCATTCCGTTAAACCGTTTCGTTTATGAAACGGCACAGAAATCCATTCCGTTATTCGTTCCACTTCACATATTACACATGAAACGGTTTGAAACTAGACTGAAACGATCGAAACGGCACATATTTGCATTCCGTTTGCCGTTTCGTTATTGAAACGAAATTCATTTCGCTGCCGTTATTCGTTTCGTTAGGCCTTAACGAAACGGCATAACGCGTTTTTTTCAGCCGTTGACAGGCCTAATAAGGAATAAGGAATAATCACTTTTTACCAATAAATTTGTTTCTAATCATCCAAACTCTTCACAAAAGTTACACACTTCCCAATAAATTTATCCCTTCCTAATAAATTTCTTCCCTTCTTCCTTCTTCCTACCTTATTCTCACCGCATCCAAACGGAGCCAAAGAAATCAACACTAATTAATAGAAAAGCAGAGATGATCAGTTTAAGGTAGAAAATTAAAAGCAACGTATATGATGTGATTAAATATAGGCAAAATCGGCCCCATACCCTTCAAATCTTTCTTATTTAGATATTTACCCCTCAAATCTTTAAAATTGATCTCATACCCTTCTATTATTAATGAAATTAGATATATATCCTCCTTAGCTATTTTAACTAATTTCTGAATATAAAATACTGATTTTTAAATTTTATGACGAATCTGCCCCTGCTCAAACTCATCCCCTCAAAGAGCCCTAAGAAGTACTAATATTTTAAAAGTACTGTTATTTTAGAACATTGTTTGGTAACACCAATACATATTTTGAGTAAATATGGGTATATGCCTATTCACATGGCGGCAATCAATGCAAGACATGAAGTTCTCAAAATACTTGTTGAAAAAGTGTAAGTTCCAAAAACTTCATTTTTAAGACCGTGAAAACCAACAATTTCATTAATAAAAAATAAAACCACATACCACAATACATATCGATTAAAAGAAACATGCTACGTGGACTGGTACCAAAATCCTTACCAGTACCTTATTGGTACCATAATCGGTTATCTCTCGTTCTATTATTGACTGGTGCCGCACTTAAATGAAAAGAAATTTATCTTAAATAAAAGCAATTTGTCATTCAAATAAAATCACACGGTGAAAAGAAAATCAATGCAAAATTTTATCTTAAATGATCTTGAGCTTTTTCTTGACCCTTTCTTATTGCCTTTAACTTCTGTTTTGGTTCTTCAGTCTTCACTAATTAGTGAGATTTCATTTTGAGAAATGGACTATTGAATGATAGGTTCTGAAATGTAGTCATCATTTGATTCTCCTGCATCCATGACTACTCTACACACATGAGAACAAGAGGATGAAAGTGAAATTGAAAAGATATTTTCAAAAACATTATTAAGAAAGATTTATGATGGAATAAGAAAGATACTTTTTATGAGAAAATAAGCGGATGTTTGTTTATAGAGCCAGCCTCGTTATCATAGAAATCCACTGATTGGTATTTTCCCATTTTCCATCATTAGTGTTAGATCAGCTTCCCCTCTTGCCTGCCCATGTCTTTTGCCTTATCAACTGTGTCCTGGCGATCACTGTTTGAAATGATCCAATAAATGGCACCGTGCACAAAAACTGGAGGTACAAGACTAACAAACCGGTAACCAGTAATACATCCTAGATGCCTCCAATTACAATTACCACTGCCAAGGTCCATGACCTCATATCTTATATTTACGGTCATGTAGTGCTTCATCATTCTTACAATTTTGTATGTATCTAAGAAATCATCATATCCAAGCCCCACAGAGACCTCATAATTTGCATGCTTTGGAAAGTTTAAAGTACTTTTTGGCAGCTGCACGGTTTCTTGTATTGTTGGGTTTATGACACTGACAAAATTTTCATTATAAACACATACAAGACCATTACATGAATTTGATATCTCATAGGATGGTGTTGTATGGGTAAACCCATCGGGGAACTTAAAATGCATTGTCCGAATACAACAAATTGATTGCATGCTGTAGTCTGAGAAGAAATAGGTATTGTATTGTTCCTTAGTTATGCACCCTAATGCAACAATTCCATTACTAATGCTCCTTTGATTCTCCAAGTGCCGATAGATAAAGTCTGGGCCAGACATCAAAGAGGCCCAAGCCTTGCATACCCCTCGAAACCTCCGAATTGATTTTACCGGCAGCCTCAACATAATGTCTTCAATCGCATCAAGAGGAATTTCAGCAGCTGTGGACAATATTGAAGTACAGGATTCTGGGATTTTCTTCTCATTATTTATAGACTGAACTGGTACATGTTCGCCTAAGGTAACTTGAAGATCTTATAGATCCATAGCTCTTGTATGGGTTTGCTGTTCCTTCAGATTTAGGAAATGCCCAGTTCAGGCAAAATCGGATCTTGGTACCAGGCATAGTAACTAAGCCATTGTACAAGCGCAATACCCTCTCTGCAGCTATTTGTGTTTCAAATGTCATGAACCCGTAACGGCTGCAAGAACCTTTTTTGTTGTCCCTTATGATCTTTACATGCTGATCCTACGAAAAATAAATTTTGCAAAACATTGAAACTAACTTTAGCATTTATACAATGAAAGAAGAAAAAAAAAAAAAGGTTTGCTTTGTATCTCTCTTTCTGTTATTTTCTTTAAAAGAAACAATTGCAATTTCCTCAAGTGTTAAACATTGGAAATTGATTACTGACATCTGCAATTTTGTCATCCCTGTCATCGCTAAATATAAAGTGAACATATACAACAAATAAAGTGAACATATACCATCTAAATGAACACATACAAACAAATAAGTTCAATAAAAATAAGTTGAATATGCATGTAAATTTCTGAACAAGTGATGACAACACTTATTTGTTTGTAAGTATTCATTTAGATCGTCTATATGTTCACCTTATTTACTGTATATCTTCACTTTGTATTTAGCAATGACTGAGATGGTATATTTGCCGATGACACTTATAATTCCTGGTCCTGCATGGAAAAGATAGAAGCAAAGACAAAGGTATTTCTCGTCAGCCCAGGATGGCAGATTGCAAATCTGAAGAGTTCGTGCTTGCTTATCTGCAGAGATCAGCATATCGTAACGCATTGGTGTTTATCAATGGTGAGTAATATATTATATTACAGGATCAAACGAGAAGACTAGAGACTCAATTTGGGAGAGATAGAAATTATGTTTTATTATTTCTTTTTTTAAGCAGAAGATAGCTTCAATTAGCTAGAGGAGAAAATAGGAAGGATATAAGGTTGCTATTTGGACTTGGACCTCAAGATTTCTGCTGCCATCAGCGCTGAGGGAATCTTTTTCCCCCTTTCTATACAATTTTACCTTCTCCTGTTGTTTTCTAAACCGAATTTGTGTTTGGATGTTGATTGAATAAGGAATATGAATTAGGATTCAGAAATTTGTGTCTCTTCATGTTTCTTCTTAATAATCAAAGATTTTGTTAGAATATGAATAAACACCATAATAAGACTAAATTTATTATTTATGTATTATTTGGGTTTCACGCGAATAAGGAATTTAAAGCTTATTCCTTATTTATTGTTATTTAGGATTTAATTTGATTAGAATCTATTTCTCAGGATTTTGTTGTTTCTAATAATATAGAAATTTCCATCAAATGAAATTAATTTGTTTATATTGATCATAAAAATTTTAATTGGTATGAAATCCCATGTTGAAAAAAGTTTTAATCAGGGCTTAAATTACCTTAAAATTATAAAATAGTTTAGTGCAACCACATATTGTCAATTTTTAACTTAGATCAGTGCTCAAGCTCAACGTATTAAACAACCACCATACTGAGTACAATTAATACTAAAGGAGGCATATTCTTGTTTTAAAACATAGAAAAATCATGAGAGAAGGTGTCCACATTTTCTTTTTATTATTTTCATTGTGCAACATACGTTCTTGTTAGTGTTAGTGTTAGTGTTACTTGTCTTTCTAATTTGCAGCTACTGTCATCAATTAAGGTCCTAAAAACAAAAACATTTTTTTTACTTTTGATCCAATTAAGAATGAATATTCGCCTTTCTTACCCAACCCACGAACTCAATAGTCTCATACCTTGCTCCTTAGCAAGACAAGATCTCATCCCACACATGGCGCTAGCCTCAATCCACGCTCGCCTCCTCCTCTCCGCCTCTTTCCTTCGCCCCCGACTCTCCTCCTCCTCCTTTTCCCTCACCTCTCCTCTCGCCTTCTTCCCTCTTCGCTTCCCTCGCGCCTCCTTCTGCTGTTCTGTCAGCGACGACCTATCCGCTACCACTGCCACCACAGTTCCTCCTGCTACCGCTCCTCCTCAGGGAAGGGAGACTGAAGAGGAGGAAAAGGAGAGCGGGAAGGACCCGGTCAGAGAGGCAGCCGAGGCCCTCGATATACGGGTTGGGAAGGTGCTCAAGGCCTGGCGCCATCCCGAGGCCGATTCATTGTATGTCGAGGAGGTTGATTTGGGAGAGCCTGAGCCTAGGACTATCTGCAGTGGTCTTGTTAATTATGTCCCTTTAGAACTCCTCCAGGTACCAGGTTCCTCTCTCTCATGCAAATGCACAAATGTACACAGTTTCTGTTCTGTTCAGTATTGGTATATTCAAATTGGACTGTCAAGAAGTGTTTCATTGCAGCCAATACTGGTACTTTGGTGTATGTGAACAATTAGTTAGTTAACTTATCACTATTTGTTATGAATAGTAGAGAAAAGGAAGTTTGTTATATATAACTTGACAAATTGTGCAGGACAGTAAGGTAGTTGTGCTAGCTAATCTCAAGCCAAGGAACATGAGAGGTATCAAGTCCAATGGCATGCTCATGGCTGCCTCTGATGAGGCACATGAAAATGTAGAGCTCTTGGTACCTCCAGAAGGCGCTGTACCTGGTGAGAGAATTTGGTTTGGGTCTGAAGATGAGAAGGATAAACAATCAGATGCTGCTACACCTAATCAGGTATTTATTCTCAGAGCTAACAATCTGAGATCTTGAGTGGTAGCATTAGGCACCTGTCAACCAAATGCGCATGTTACAGTAGTATGATATGAATTAGATTCCTATTTAATTCTATTTTGGTATGATTAGATTCCTACTTTCAGCTACCAGTTGCAGTACCTTAGCTAATGAGTGCAGTAATCCTTGTGAAAAGGTGCTGCAATAAAGTCAGGCATATGAATTTTGCTCTATTCGATCCTCTATTCTTGGAAAATAAAATTCATATTAACATTGTCCAGTTCGCGTTGAATCATTGCAACAAAGTCAGAATGCTAAAGTAATTTGGCATGATCTAAAGTTAGTGATATACTGCTATAATTAGGAAATAAAATATTTTATTTCGTGTATAATGCATTTGGACAGAGCCTGTGGTGGGATAAAGTTTGTGATTTGGGTAAAGTGTGAGTATTATTCAGAAATAGTTTGTTTATTATAATGCATATGAACATAAGAAATTACTAATGACTTTAGAAAGGAAACAGAATTCTGTGAATAATAGGGCATTTATTATTTTTTTTTTTTGTGAAGTTTCTATGATTTAGGAATGATTTCCAGAATTATTTTATGAATAACGTAAAAACAGTTTGATTAGTAACTAGTGTGTGAAAGGTGCTGAAGTTGAATTTTTCTTTTTGTAATTTCTTTACTATTTACAATGGTTTACCAATACATGGCTTGCATATATGCTATTTTTACACCTGTCTAATAACTAGTGAATAACACGCATCTCAGGTCCAGAAGAAAAAGATATGGGAGTCTGTGCAACCTAATCTGAAAACCACTGAGTCTTGTGTAGCTGTTCTTGGTTCACTACCGATGCGAACTTCAGCAGGGGAAGTCACATCCAAGTCCTTGAAGAATGCAAGAATTTCATGAGGCTTAGTACCCTTATTTTTCTTATTGATTGATGATTTAATGAAAGCACAATTTTGTCAAAAGATGTGATTGGTTTGTTGGAATTTTTAAAATTCGGCGTCTGTATTAGAGTACAATATAAATTTTGATCTTCATACACCTCTGTATTTGTCCAGCAATCTTTCCTCTCAATAGTGGAAAAGAAAATGAATTATTTTCTGTGAACTGAGAAATGATTTCATTTTGCTTATATTGTGAATACCTTGCTCTTATCAAGTAAATATATCTTCAAATTTACCAGCATAAACCCTGTCATTTGCAGTTATGGCTTTATTTGTTAATGGAGGAATAGAGTAAGGCTGAGTGCGTGAAATCAAAAGTGACGAACTAGTTGTTCGCAAACAGCGCTAGTTCGTGCAAACCAGACGAGGCATGAACTGGGCGAACATGCTGTTCGTGGCCTTGTTCCTTATTCTCCTTTTTGGCAAACAGCGAACGAAGTGGGGAGCTAATTAGCAGTTCACGAGCTCCTTATTTGTCCCTTGTTCGTTGCTGAACCAAACACACCTAGTCTTCTTAGTTGTTACTAACAATTGGCAAAAAAAAAAAAAACAAAAAACAAAAACACCTTTATGATAATGTTTAACAACTATATGCACAAGCATTGAGTAAATATGCAACCTGATATCTCATGTTTTATCTATGACACGACAAATTACCTTTACAAAGAAAAAGAAGAGAAAATTTCACATGATGCAAATTATTTAGGCCCTGATCGGAAAGGTTTAAAAATGAGATTTTATTTGATTTGATTGGATTTGATTTTTAAATGAAATTTGGTGATTGGAACTAATATATGAAGAATTGATTGGAATTGAAATTTGATAAAAAACCATATGAATGTAGGACAAATGATTTGAACTTTAGAAAATTGACCATTTTGCCCTTGTGTTCTTCTTCTTTGCTTTAAAACAAAAATGAAGGCTAAAAACCTTCTATGTGACGTCAACTAATGCAGCAGCATACCAGGAACACAAGGTCAGATGAAAGATACACATGAATTTGACAATGAATATAAGATCAGAATGACAAACATTAAAAAACATATTGAGGCACTATAAAACTTAGCCTATTAATTCACACAACCACCGTCGGAGGGGCTGGTTAGTGGTTACTGTTTCTTCTCAATTCGGAATTAGACCAAAAAGTGGTCAATTTGGGGCAGAGATGGCACCAGTAAATAACAAAAAGTTTCAAGGAAACTAAATTTTCTGAGTTTACTTTGCTTTTTCAGGAAACTAATTTCTTGAGTTCAACTTCGTTCCCACCTTACAAAACACCCAACTTCATAACCAAAAGAAACTAAGTTCATTAAATTTTCTCAAAGATGCTTGGATAGGTAAAGAACAGCTTGAGGAAAACGAAAGAGACCTGGGAGAGAGATACCGGAGGGATAAACTCAGTGGAAGGCTGTCGTCGACTTGCACCGTTGGGAGAAATGTATCAAAAGAGAGGCGCTAGAAAGGTTGGGAGATGGGAGAAGCATATCCGGAGAGAAGGACATTATGGTCGGATATTAAACTCACATGCACCGTTGTTTTTTCATGTTTAATACCTAAAGCTACTATCGATTTATAGCAGAAAGCAAAAATTGAAACATGGAAAGAAAATAAAAGAAAATGTAAAGAAAGATACATCAAATATCATGCTAGATATGACACACAATCTAAAAAAATTTGTGAATCTTATCAGGAGATCTCAGAACAAATCCCATTTCACCTTGGGTTCCGATCACAAAATTTCGGTTAAATAGGAATTCTGAATTCAAACCACATAAAAAAAAAATCCATTCCAATCAGGGGGTTACACTACAATTAAAATGGACCACAAACTAAACAACACAACTTTGCCTCATCTCACAATTTCATTATTACAAACCAAATAACCAACCATATTGATGCAAGCGCATAAGATCAGTGAGAACCCCGGGGATGGTTATGTCTCCTCCTTAGGCTTTGCTCCAGAACAAGCAATTCGAAGCTAAGGAAAGGAACGGAAGAGGAAAGAAAGTGAAGGAAGTCTAGAAGGATGGAGATGATTTGTAGTACCATGCTCCATATGTCAAAAGATCATATCAGCAGTGACTGGTTGTTACTTTGTTTTTAACATAGAGAATGACAAATTTGTCATTCCCTTTAATTTCCGATATAGAATGGAGTGGAGTATAAGGTTAGTGGGGTATGAGTGTCAGCGACTAACAGCTATAAGGGTATTATTGCCATAAATTTTTAATTCTTGGGACACCACGAGTACATCCCAATTTTGGGGGTTACTCGTTTTCTTCTAAAACCGTCTCCTGAGATCTTTCGCTCTCTACCGTTTCCTTCGGCTCACCCACTAATATTAATTGGAGCAAGACACAATGCTTACGCTTCCTTACCTTTGCTTCAGTTCCTCCCTTCTAGAGCAAAGCCTTAGTGTCTGAGCCCCGGGATTAGGAAGCTCTCCTCCTAAGTCCTGATTCTGTGATGGCTGTCGCCAAAAGCTTTCTGGATCCCTATTTCTGTATCCATTAATACCATTTTAATTCATTAATAAAAAATATATTCCGCAAAAGTGTCATCACTGTCATGGTTTGTCCTTAACATATATAACCCCATAATGTCTGCATCATCTCCTACTTTTATCAAAAATGTTACTTAGTTCATAGTTATTATTTTTCCTTTTAAGTTATAATCACAATTATTTCATTAATACATTAGAAATAAAGGAAATGAACACTTACACTCGGCGCATCATGTTATCAAGAGGAGTAGGAGAAGCCTGTAAGGGATCGACATATGGCACTGCATCCTGCTGACATTCAAAGATACATGACCATTATTGATAAACATTGACATGTGCCCGAAAAATTATTAATGTGGATACAAAATAATAAATAAGAAAGCACAGAAATTGCTCTAGTTTAATACCAGTTCCACAATCCCATCAAAATCATGTGAAAATTAATGGTTGTGATTAAGTCCACTTGCATGAGGCCATTGGCCTTCTTCGTCATTTCGGCAGTTGGGACATATCATCCATCCTCTTGCATTAAATTCCACTCCGATGCAAGCTAGTTATGCAAATATGATAAATTGTCAGTGATGGACAAAAGAAAGGCCTGATGAGTGATGAGCGAGATAAATTGGCAAGGATTGCTTGGCATAAAAATATTTGTGGTAGTCAAAATGTACACATTTTCCCTCCCTTTCCTTTTCTTTTCTGAACTCAATACGTATAATTCCAACAAATATGATATCCCTTATTAGTTATTACACAAAATACATTGGGAAATGATTTTATATTAAGCCATAGAATTCATTTATATGGCAACATATGTCCACCTAATAACAGCTAATTTAACCAAATTTAACCAAGAATAAATTCCAAAATCTCACGCTTAACCGAGAAACAAATGTGTTAGCAGTACTGTCTACAAGGCTGGAAAGCACGATAAAAAAGAGCAAAAGAATTATGTCCCCTTCAATCCAATATTCATGTCCCACTTGCTTGAGAGTTTCCCCAGATTTCCACTCTGAGTTGGTAGTTTTAGGAATGGAAAATATGCTTTGTAAAATAGGTAAATTGATGTATTAAATCTCATTAAGCAACAATGTAAATGCTTACGAACTGCTCTGCTCCTGGTTGTTATTTTAATTTTTCATATGATAACTAGAATAATTAATGGTTTTTAACGCTTCCTTAACAAACCATTTTGGCACGGCAATAAATATTGCTTCATCACTGCACTTCCTCGTCTTAATCCCCGCATTCATTATAATTAATTATCTATTTAAAAGAGAAAATTTGAAGTTTTGTGACCATATTAACACAATGAAAGATTTACTTTGATGCGTTTGTAAACCTTTTTTTTTCTAGCCTTTAAAAATAAACAATTCAGCAAAAACAAGATGAAAGAAAGAAGAGGGAACAACAGAAAGTAGCGAGGTGAAAGACATGGCCACAGCGGAGCTTAGAAAAAGCTCTGGTGCGATGATTTCCCACGGGCTCGAGACAGATGGAACAACTCGTCTGAGGCGAGGAATCTCCGCTACTAGAGTCACCAAATTGGATATCATCGGACCCACAACATCGTGTATAAACCGTTCCAAAAAATCGGCTATCCCCCCGTTCTCACCGAAGGGAAAAACAAAAAACTTTCATCATCAGTAAATACCCCCGCTCCCACCGGAGCTAAAAGCCATGCATCATCCCAAAAGCCTTCCAGTTCGATGGAAAATCTCGCAGACACCATTAAATCAAAATCCTTGCCTCTCTTCTTCCTTTCCTATCTGGTGTTAGACAGAGTTCAGCTCCGACTCAAAAATAAGTTGTTGCTCGGAGACGGAGACGGAGACGGACCCGAGAGTGAAACCTTCTGCGTTGGATTGGAATCCAACGGTGCGTGTGACTTTCACGTGATTTTCTCTATTTTTTTCCAAAATGAATAAATTAGTCATTTCCAGAAAACAGTTGCTTCTAGAAACTTAAACCACTTTCCCTAAACCACCGCCTCAAAATTAAAAAAATAGAGAAAATTAGCCGTATAACCCTCCAATTATAGCTAATTAAAAACATTCCCTCTATACTCCATAATTTAAAAGTATCCCCTCCAATTATGTTCACCTCAGATATTTACCACTTTCGCTAACTATAATAATTTTTTTATTCCTAAAAATCATTTTTATAAATTTTGAACAAATATGCCCTCAGCCACTCTGATGATTGACCTTCCTGCTATTTTCTCTTTTGAGTAAAATGTAAATTGTAAAATGGGAAATAAATATGTGATAGTGCTTCTCCTTCTTAACATTCCCTTTCTTAATCTATTTTTTTAAAGAAAAATATTTATTTCTATTGAACAACCTTGGAGGTAGCTTCTGACCAACTCAAGATTTTCATATTAACATTTTCATTAGTTTTATTTGTGTGTAAAAGATGTTGAAATTTGATTTTTTTTTTCCCTTTTTTCTATTTACTATGGTTCAACAAATACATGGTTTGCATATATGCTATCTTGTGCACCTGTCTAATAACTAGTTAATAATGCACATCTCAGGTCCAGAAGAAAAAGATATGCGAGTCTCTGCAACCTTATCTGAAAACCACCGAGTCTTGTATACTGTTCTTGGTTCACTACTGATGCGACGAAGTTCGAGTCTTGTGTACCTGTTCTTGGTTCACTACCGATGCAACGATGCGAACTTCAGCAGGGAAGGTCCCATGCCAGATTGCCAGTCCTTGAAGAATGCTAGAATTTCACGAGGCTTAGTGCCTTTTTTTTCTTATTACTTTAAAGAAAGCACAATTTTGTTAAAACATGTGTTTGGTTTGTTGGATTTTTTTCAAAGCCTGCGTCTGTATTAGAGATTACAATATAATATTTTTTTTATCTTACCTCTGTATTTGTCCAGCAATCCTCTCACTTAATAGTGGAAAAGAAAAGGAATTATTTTCTGTGAACTGAGAAATGTTTTCATTTTGTACTTGTATTGTGAATATCTTGCTCTTATCAAGCAAATAATGTCTTTGAATTTAGCAGCTTAAACATAGATAGTTTTTTTTTTCTCATAGATAGGCTTTGCAAAAATTAGATAGGAGTTTTTTCTCTTGGTTTTGTTGCCATTGTCTTTTGGGTTCAATGGAAGGAACGAAACAGTAGATTGTTTATAGATGCTAAAGGTTTATCAACTATCTCTTTGATTCATCAGGTTTGGAGTCTTTTTCTACTTTGGACAGGAAATGTTACAGGTCTGGAGACAGGTTTGAATGAGGCTATGCGCATAGCTCAGACTCCAGCGCCAAGAGATGGCATGAATGTGGCCCATACCTCTCAGTTTACAGTTCCCAACTTAGACGAATCGAAATCCTGTGCCGCACAGGTTGCAGCGTGCAAAAAGAAAAATAAACAACCCCCTCTTTTACAGACTGTAATGCACCGTAATTTGTCTTTTTGCACGCTGCAACCTGTGTCGCGCGGCACAGGATTTCGATTCCACTTAGATGAGCAAATGGTGAATGATTCTGATGATGATTTGCTGGATCTCTATGTAGTCTGGTTTCTGAGTTTGCTGTATTATGTTTTGGGTTTTGGATTGTTCAGTTTGGCCTGTAATTTTCTGTTTTGCTTTGTTTTTAGGTTGGTTGTTAGATACGCATGCTGTACTGGTTTTCTGTTTTGTTTTGGTGTCTTTGTAGAGTCACTGGTGTGGCTCAAACACTTCTTCAGTTTTAATGTTGGAAACCCTGCTTGGGGCTCTTTTCTTCAAAAAAAAAAAAAAAAAAAAATTTACCAGCTTAAACCTCTGGCATTTGCAATTATGGCTTTATTAATGGGGGTATAGAATAAGGCTGAGTGTGTGGAATCAAACATTTCACTTCTTTGTTGTCCCTACAAGAAGGCGCAACAAAAACACCTTTATGATGATGTTTAACAACTATATACACAAGCATCGGGTAAATATGCAACCTGATAGCTTTTGTTTTATCTATTACAAGACAAATCATTTCAACATGATCTTTACAAAGAAGAGAATGTTTTCACATAATGCAAACCATTTACAATACAACTAAAACAGACCACAAACTGAACAACACAAGTTTGCCTTTTGCTCTAAATTTCATTATATCAGACCAAAGTACCAACTACATTAATACGAGGCACAGTATCAGTACGCTGACTCTGGGCCCTGGGGATGGTAAGCTCTCCTCCTAAGTTGTGATTCTGATGCTGGCTGTTGCAAGAAGATCCTTGTTGGATCATTTGGATCCACATATCTGCATCCATTAATACCAATATATTCATTAGTATAGAATATCTTTCATACACAATTATGCACCAGTTCAAAGTGTCGCGGTTTATTCACCATAGAACCCCATAAGGTTTGCACCATCTCCTACTACAAAAATGCCACTTAGTTCATAGTTGTCATTTTTCCTTTTAAGTTATGATCACAACTGTTTCATTAATACATTAGAAGTAAAGAAAATGAACACTTACGCATGGCGCATCATATCATCAACAGGAGTCTGAGAAGCCTGTAGTGGGTCGACACGTGGCGCTGAATCATGCTGCACATTCAAATGTGCCTGGTTGTACTGCCTCACTGATGCAATTAAATTGAAAAAGAGAGGAATGAAGGTGCCACAACCTCCTTCCTTGAACAGTATTTTGAAGGAATGGGTTGAATAGAGTGCCCGATGCTGGTTATCTGGTACAACCTGGTAATTATTTTTTTTGTCAAATGTCAAGGTGCATATGGAAAAAACATGGATTAGCAACTAAAGTAAACAAAGATGGAGATAAGTAAGCACGGTACTTTTAAATAATTTAAAATTGGTTAACAAGTACACGAAAATTATATGTCATCAAACAAAAAATAAAAATAAAAAATACTGATGCACTACCAGGATACTTGACTGCATGACAGAAAAATATTAGGGCGAGTTGTGATGGTAATGGTGAATAACTGAATATACCTCAGTTCAAAACATGCAATGATAACCCAAATTAGTGACTTTTCTTTGATTAAAGTAGATATGACTCATATGAGAATATGTTGGCCACTAGTTTGCCAAACATACATGATCAGAACTCATTTTATTGATGTTTCAAATTTCATAGATTCAGGAGGCAAAAATAACTTACAGGTTCCACAAAACCAGAGATATTATTGCAGAAAAAGATAGGCTGGTTAAACTTTTCTCCATGCACATACAGCTGCACAAGCACAATTTAAAAAAACCAATATAATCAGGGTTAAAAAACCAATAACAACATAAAGTTGTCAATTTTTGGTAATTGTAACATTGTTGAAACCCACATTCTTTGCTCAATTACTAATAGCACTTATCAATTTTGGTAATTGTAACACTAATTATTGTTTCAAAATGAGAGGAAGAAACTTCATTTACTTACCAGAGGCAAGTCAAAAGCTACAAAGTTGCCAACAGGTTGATTAGCAACAAAAACCATCCTTATATTAGACAAGTATATAGTTCCCCTTGCTTTCACATTTCCACTCGGAACCCTGGCAATTCACAAAACAATAAAATAAACATTCATATACAACAATTCCTTGACTAGATCATGAAAGGTCAGTGAAACTAAATAAAAGAAGGGGGATTGGAGAGAAAGAGAGGAAGAGAACCCAGGGATCTTGTCGATCTCGAATTCGACGCCATCTCTGTAAAGGACGAAGGCCTCCCCGACGAAGGCGACTGGGATCCCGTTCGCCAACAGATCCGGGTTCTCGGCCATCTTTTTTGATCTTTTCTCTTCTTGGAGTTGGAATGGAATTGATCACTCGGTGCCTGCCGTGTTCTGCGCGTGTAGTCTTTCTCGGTGTTTTGTTTTCTTTCTTTTCTCGTCTCTGCAAGGCCAAGGATGGGTGTTCCGTACTTCCGTTCCGTTCAATGGAGAAGGGAAGACCAGTTATATTGGGCCGGGTCGGTCCGATGATGGGAAGGCCCATCGGGCCCAATATTTTAATAAATGTTATCCAGATTTAAGATTTTGTTCCTTTTTCAGTTTTTTCAAAATAAAATATGGCAAATTATGCGGTTGATTATTTCATGTAAGCTGAAAAAAAGAATTTTTTTAAAAATATATATATAAATACATAAATGGTTGCATTTAATTGGTGCTCTCTAGTTTATGGCTACATGTCCCATAAAACATAACTACAACTATGGGTGCATAACGTGTAAAACGATCACGTAACTGGACTGTTGCGTTGATCGTTGCGTTTTGGACACTAAACTGATTATCATTTGCGTTTTGAACGAAACGATCGAAATCACGAAAATACCACAAAAATATACACATGGACGAAACCATTTCGTTTTTAAAACGCAACCAAAATATTTAACCATTTTGTTTCGTTTTAGACTTAACGAAACGAAAAGATGGTCGAAACGGTCTCCGTTTTCAAGCCTAACTACAACTCTACAAGTGTGTTTTTTTTTTTTTTTTTTTTTGAGAAATTGACATGGTTCGCCGCAAGTGATTTCATTTCAGACGTGTAGGCTGTAGGGTAATGTGTAGATTCGTTTGATGTCATCATTTTGACTAAATTTGTCACCACATATCACGTAGTTACTTGTAGTTTGGAATAAAAAAAATTACCAAATGAAAATTTTAAAAAGCCTTACTAGTTACTAGTTGTCCGTAATTTTAAAGGACGCAACCAAAATGACAAAAACTAGTGAATGCATCGCGCGGAGCGCGATGAATATTGTATTAAAGTTGACTATTGATCGTACAAGTATTACACCAGCAATGCTAAAATATTATACCAGCAATGTAAAAAAATTAACTATTGATCATATAGCTATTACATCAGCAAAGTTAAAATATCAAAATCTAAACAGTCCTAAGTGAAGATGAAACCCATTGCTTGAAAAGGAGATCAAACAAAATTTTCAGTAAAGGCAATAATCTAATTTAAACAACAAAGGCGATGATTGTATGCCCATCTAATATTAGAAAGGGGCAGATCTTTTTGCTTGCTATTGATCCTATCAGTTTGAATGTATTAAATTTAATTTATGTTCAAAAGAGATAGCAAAACCTTATAGCTCCAAGTCAAGCATGCTTCCCCATCCAAAGAACAAAATTCTCATTGCAAACATCCAGGACTTGTTTTACAGTTGAGAGGGATAAAAGAGAGAAAATTGGTATCCACCTAAATTCATGTTAATTTCATCAGTATAGCAACCACCTATCAACCTGCAAAGCCACGAACGAAGGAAAATCAAGTTAATTTAGTGCATATTAATTAAGAACCAACGTTCAATACAAAGAAGGTGATGGTCTATTGTCTGCAAGTTACAATTGGAATAAATGATACCTACCGCTTCACATCTAATGAATGGCTTACCTCAAGTTACATTACCTGAATGCAACTGAGAAATGAAACAATCTAAAAGTAAGCTCTTGTAGAATCTTTAGTTTCAATAACAACTGAACTAATAACCCATAATTTGCACAACAAAAATATTATCAAACTAACACAACACAAAAGATCCCACTAATTTTTCTTTTTTTTGAACTATGTGAAGGGGATCCCATGAATACAGCTGATTGGAACACAATCCTTACCAGCAGTACAATCGCTAACTGGTACCAACTATACCCACATCCGATTAACTCGTACATATCTCGTACCAGCTAGAAACCCAACAGTTTATTTCTTTTCTTTATTGCATAAATGAAAAAAAAAAAGTTGCAGTAAACAATCCATAAAGCAATTGAATTTTAAAAATCAGCATACCAGATAAACTCGACCTTATTGATAATCTAATCTACAACAACTAAACCTGCAACTTACTCAACAATGGAAATCAAGAATTACCAACAATGACGAATATAAATACCAGCTAATATGTAAAGGGAGGAAAATCATGCAAAAAATAAGATAAATATCTTAACAGAAGTCCTACTACTGTAATTAAACGCATGCACCATACTAATCGAAAGCTGAACTTTATTTCTTTTTTCTATCAATTTCTTGTGCAAACTAACACAACAGGAAAACCTAAAATTAAAGAAAAGATTTAAAAAGAGATCAATGGCACAATAAAAGTGAAATCTCAAAAACAAACTGATAATGTGCATTAAAATAAGACCAAACTTTACCCCCAACATTCAGTGAACACTATTAATAACAAATGTTTTGCTTGTCTTTTTTTTAAGTGGCCAGCAGTTTACATGCCTCCAAGCTTAAATTATATACAGGAGAGAGATATCAAGTGGTATTTTATTATCAAACTCCAGATTTGAGAAAACTAAAAGAACATGAACACTTAGCTTAATTATAATGCATTTGTGATTGGCAATACAAGGTCCAATAATTAGACGAATCTGTGTTGAAAAGTTAAAATTCAATAATAAATAATAGAAGGAAGATATAAATACATATTCTAATCAAACTCGCAGCAAGACTGGCAGTAGGTGAAACAAATTCTAAGGAGCATCTTATTTTAGTGAAGGCAAATGACATGAATGAGCAAAGAAAACTGAAATCAGAAAAGTAACAAAGCTCATTTATTTTATCAATCTATAATATACACTTTCTGAAAGTAACACTCTAATCATACCCACCAATCTACCATGTCCAAAAAAAAAATAATATGAGAAAGAAAAAAATGAAATATGCTTGAACACTCATGTTTGTGATTGATCATGCGCAAATAGCAAAGGAAAACTTGTTGAGGTTCTATGCACATCTAGCGCCTGAGTCAACCAAAGAAAATAAAAGTAATTTGCACATATCAGCTCTAAGTATTTCCAAAATAAAAGAAGAGTAAATCTATTGTGAACCATGATGCATAGAGGGCTCCATGCACCACGACCGTTTGATTGGTGATTTTGCAAATTGACAAATCTAAATTAACCAATCCAATCTATATATTGAAATCTCATAACAAACAAAATTTTACAATTTTTAGAAATTTTTTACTATTTTTTTCGAATTTTTTAAAACTTGTCATTTTTGTCATATAAATTAGTATATTTATAGCCAAAAATGGCAAGTGTTAAAAAATTCGAAAAAAATAGTAAAAAAATTTCAAAAATTGTAAAATTTTGTTTGCTATAAGATTTCAATATATAGATTGGGTTTCTTAAATTAGATTTGACAATTTGTAAAACCACCGATCAAAACGGTCATGGTGCACGGAAGCTTATATGAACCATAGTTCACAATAGATTTACTCATAAAAGAATATCACAAAAAGGATCAGGAACACTTACAATCTCCATGAAATTTTCAATACTCGTTTGAAAGTCATTCAAAATGGAGACCAAACAGCTGTGCAACCAAATCGGAGAAACAATCCTCACTGCAAGCCAAAAAAAAAAAAGAAAAAAAGGCAAGAAGTAGAAATCATGTAGCTAAGCAAGGACTGAAAAGAAAAAAGAGCAGTTGTCTACCTGCACAGCGTCCCGAAACAATAATGGCAGAAATGTTGAGAAGCCACAAATTCCCAACCTGCAAGCTGTAGAAGGAGCAAAATAAGAAAGAATTAGGCCAAAATAGAGCACAGGATCGTAGAGGAAACAGCAAAAATCGCAAAAAGGAGAACTTGGATCTGAAAACATTTGAGCAAGAGAAAGAGAAGAGTAAGAGGTGGGAACGACTAAAAAAGGTGCTCACCTGGAAAATGAAGGAAGAATGCGAGACGAAACAGGAGAGGTGTGAAGCTAGGCTCCCATCCTCCGGCACAAAGCTAGGGTTTCCTCGTCTCTTCCGTCTCCCCTCAACCGTCTTTTTGTTTGATCTGAAAGAAATTGTTGCTCAGCCCCTTCCCCGATCTCCCTCTCGCCTAGTGCGTTAAAGGTAACTGGTCTTCTCCTTTTATTTTTACGATTGATTGATCGACTGGAAGAGGAGGAGAAGCTAGAAGCTTCTACGGAATCTACGTCGATGCGAACCTGGATCATGCACACCGTGCATCCTTGCCCCTCCTATTCTTCATTGGTCAATGTGATCCACGTCCATTCAGAAGAAAAAGAAACCATCACATGCATTCCCTTGAATTTCGGATAATTAATATACGAAGGATTGAATGTAGCCTTTTGTGGTGCGCAAGAAATCAAAATAGATGGAAGCAAACAAGGAAAAGCACCACGAAACAGAGCCCAGCAGGTTCACAGAAAATCAGTAGCGAACATTTCAGTGGAAACAAACGGGCAAGATTAAATCCATCACCCAAATGGAAAAAATCGGACGGTTGGGATAGAGCCTAAATGAACAGTATTTTTTCAGCTTGGAATTGAATGTTTTATAATTTTCTAAATTACAATTAATATTTTAAATTAATCTATGTTAATCTTCCCGAATTGATATTTATCGAGGTATGAAAATATTATGACAATTAAGAAGATTCGTGTCTGATCAAGGGCCGGTCTAGTTTGAGTAAGCGTAAGTATGAAAATATTATGACAATTAAGAAGTTTCGTGTCTGATCAAGGGCCGGTCTAGTTTGAGTAAGCGTAAGTATCTAACTTAATTTTCAAAAGTTGCAACTCAGACAGTAAGATCTTTTTCATACATTATTAGCTAACATTTTATATATGAGAATTGTTTTCCATCATTCTATAAATTCTATCATTCTCATCATCTTCAAATCTTCATTAAATATCTAACAAATTCAGGGGATGATGGCCTTCATCCTCATCCCCTCTCATGACAGTTAAAAATATATTTTCTTTTTTTATCTCTCATCCCATCATCCTGGCAGTTAGGCGATGAAATCCTGCAATTTCTCATTTTTCTGTACGAAGATTCCCCCCGAGGAACCTATTTACGTTGTTACAGTTCCTTAAGCATATATAACCAGTGGAGACCACCGATCTACTATCTGGAGTTTAGTATAAGGATAACCATCTTTCAATTTAGGAGGCCATCCCTCGGTCGAATCAAATGCAATTGATTTAGTTCAACATATTCAGTAATTGTTATATTTTTAATAATTGTTATTTTTCTAGAACAGTTAGTTATTTTTCCAAAATAGTTAGTAATATTAACCAGAATTGTTAGTTAGTAAGACTAACCAGAACAATTAGTTATTTTTGCAGAACAGTAAGTTATTTTTCCATAACAGTTAGTAAGTTTAACCAGAACTGTTAGCAGTTATTTTTCTAGAACAGTAGAACATTTATATATTTTTAAGTAGAACAGTTATGTTTTTAAGTAGAACAGTTCTGTTTTGAAGTAGAACAATTATGTTTTTAAATAGAACAATTATGTTTTGAAATAATATTAGTAGTTATATTTTCTTAGAAATGAAAATGAACAGTTATATTTTCTTAGAAAGAAGCTGAGTTCTTACAAAAAGAAAGTCGGACCACCGCTAGTTTAGACCAGTTGGTAGTGGTACTTGCCTTCCTACGAGAAGGTCAGGGGATCGAATCCCACTTGGGAGTGGGATGTTATGTGTGCGTGCGTGGGTGTAGTGTGCCTACGGGCTGTGATAAAAAAAAAACAAAAAGAAAGTCGGTTAGCTGTTCGTACAAGATAATTAGCAGGGACTTACCTTCCTGGCACGAATCCAACTAATCAAACTAATAAGTCAGTCGGACAAGTATCGCTTGCTCGTTCGTTTGTTTCTGCTCGTTCGGCTAGCTGTTCGTTTGTTTTTAGATGATGGGGATGAGAGAATATTAGAGACTTTATTAATGAATCTTAGGGAATGATAGAAATGAGAGAATATTAGAGAGATGATGGTTATCAGCCCGTTTATATATACTTAAGCTTAATTATAGTCTTGAATTGTACATCAAACTACAGAGCTTTCTTTGTCGTGCCTGAAAGGAAGATACTTTCGTCAGAATCTTCACCTGTTATTTAATATATTCTCTGTGGGGCCTCGTGCTAATGGCTGTGTAAATTTTAGGAACCTCAACAAATAGTCCAGTACATACTAATATTTTCACAAAAGGCCAATAATTGTTGAGGTTTTACGAGTGATTTGGCTCAATAAGAAAAAACCTGGATGACAGATGGCTGCATCAATAATTGGCATACGATTGACGTGCGGGTCCGTATCCTCTGCCTACCTTTTAAGGTAGGCAGGGTGCTCACTTTAGATCTGAACCGTTCGATCTAATTTCGACGGTTAAAATTTTTCGGGCCTATCAATCTGGTTACATGCACGGGGCTTCCTTAACCGTTGAGATTAGATCTAACGGTTCGGATCTAAAGTGAGCACGCTGCCTACCTTAAAAGTTAGGCAGAGGATGTGATTCCATTGACGTGCAGATGCAGTTTTTATTTCGGACTCCATCCGTGTCAATAGTCAAATTTCTTTCACGTTAGTTTCAACGCCGTTAGATGTTAAACCCACTACATCTCCTCCAGTCCTAGCGTGGTCAACCTGTTCCTGTTCCCTCAATTCAGATGGGATGGGAACTCCTTATTCCTATGATCCTATCCTGTTTAGGCCTGCGTTTGGATCATTAGAAGAAAGAAGAAGAAGAAGAAGGAAGAAGAAGAAAAAAAATTATAAACAATCCAAACTCTTCACAAAGTTACACACTTCCCAATACTTCTTCTTACTTCTTCCCTTCTTCCCACACCTATCTAAACGCACCCTAGGATATGTCCTTTTGTGGTGTAAAATTCCATAGTTAATTAATATTTAGTTGATAAATAAATTAGAGGGATGAAGGGATATTTTTTCATTCTTGACTTCATTTATAAAAAATAATTCAGAGGAAAAATAAAATATTTGACCTCTCCAGCTTTAGAATAAAAAATAACAAGTATTAGACAAATAAATTAGGAAAAAAATGAAATTATATTTTCCTTTATTTCAATCCCACAGTAGCAGAAAAGTATGAAGTAAAGACTACTCAAAAGATAAAATTTTGCAACCATACTCTTCTCTTTTAATCACTTCCTTTTGTATTGATTCAAACAGGGTTGAGGAATTAAAAAAAAATTCGTGAGTTTTTACTTAAATTGCAATTTTCTTCCTGGATGTGCATGTGCCCATTTGGCGTGAAGCAAGCACTGTCAATATCAAGTATTAACTACTAATATAAGTTCTGACCTTTTCAACAAACGGACAACTCTTTTAGTCTTTTATTTCGATCAAAATGGAGAGAAGTATCCAACATCCCAACACCTTTCCCTTTCCTTTCGTCCCCTTCCTTCCCTGAACAGTTTCTCAATTCTCACCTCTACCTCTTCATCCGAATTCCGAAAACAAAATCACACGCATCACTCTCTCTCTCTCCACCTCCAGTTTCCTTCTCCTTCCTCCATCTCTCCCCAACAAAAAAAACCCACAATGGGAGAAGACGACACCTCCTCCATCTCCATTTCCGACGAGCGCAAACGTCTCCTCGTCCCTTCCTCAGCGGACCCTGAAACCCGATCCGAATCCGAACCTCCGAAAGACCACTTTTCCCTTGGATACCTCATCTACTTCACACTCGGCGCAGGGTTTCTCCTCCCTTGGAACGCCTTCATCACGGCCGTTGATTACTTCACCTACCTCTATCCTTCCGTCCCCGTCGACCGCGTCTTCTCTGTCTCTTACATGATATCTGTTGAGAATAATGATAATTAGGGACTAGATTAACATTAGAATATTCATCAGTGACCTTTTTACGATAAAGCCCTCCAACCTTTTTATTCTTTAAATAAGGGGTTGCTTTTTATTTTTTTGACCGTTAGAACAACATAACGGTAAAATAAGTTTACCGTTTATGTCTTGCCTATAAAAGGACTTGTAAAGCTTTCTGTAAAAAAAACAATAAGAATTTATTCATCATCAAAATCCCTCAAAAATTAACATGGTATCAGAGAGTTTGATTTAAGCTTCCGAAATAACAAAAAAACACAATTTCTGCTCATTAGTAGAAAATGGCACAAGAGAGAGAGAAGCACTCGATAGTTGCCGAGGCCTCTTCTTCCGCCATAGCTAGTAGCTCAATTGAAGGGAAAAATACCCTCTCGTGGGCACAAATCCTGACCAAGCCTAACATCAAAAGTACTCATCACAACAAAGGCACAAACCAACCAGAGCAAAAGAAACACTCATCAGAAAAATCAGTAGAGCAACAAGAAATCGAGCAAAACAACCAATTGGGTTACCTCGATTATGGCTCTGACTATTCTCAAAATCAGTTACCTCATGCATACCTCCTCCGCCCTTCAAGCCACTCTGCTTTAGCAAGCAAGAAAATGGCTGATCAGAACCCTAACCTCGGCCAGCGTTTGTGCGAAGGAAAAAGGGGGAGTTTCAACAACAGACTCGGACAGTGTGAATACGGCAGAGAAGCGGTTCATACACGAAATACGAGCTGTTCTCTCCACCATGAACTTCCTCCTATCAACAAACGTGGTGACGATGGAAAGGAGAAGAGAGCACGGGAGAAGGTCTCGAGAAAGGGGGAGGAAGAAGACGCATCGAGTGAAGCGGTGAGAAAAAGGCTTGACAGGATTGAAGAGACCTTAATCTCGTTTTTGGGCCACGAAGGTTCAACGTTTTTATCATCTCACATTGGGCTTGGTACAGCCCATAAACCTGACGTTAATTTTTTCAATACTTCAAATGAAAATGGTACAAAATTAGAAAAGTTTGGGTCTGTCATAAGCCAAGGTTATAATGATGTAATTAATGCCAATAAGTCTAATTTAAAAATGGATGATTTAAATTCGGTGAGGCATAGACCTAGTTCAAAATTGGTAAATGATCCGAATCTCTTTAAGCCCAATATAGAAAAATCAATTGAGAATAGATGTTTGACCATAGGATCTACCATTATTAATGCGCCAAATAATTGTACCAAATGGATTCTTGATTCCGGTGCAACGGACCACATGACGGGAAACCAAAATTTATTGAAAACTTACCGTCCAATTAGTGGTGATCATTTTTTTACCGTAGCTAATAATGAAAAAATTAAAATTAAAGGATGGGGTATGATTAGTATTTTGTCTAAAAATTTTTTACAAGATGTCTTTTATGTCGAAAATTGTTCGGTTAATTTATTATCTATTAGCAAACTTTCTAGAGATTTGAATTGCGAAATCATTTTTAAAGAAAATGGTGTTGTTTTCCAAGATTTAATTACCAAGGAAATAATTGGTGAAGGTTTTCTTCAAAATGGTCTTTATTTTTTAAATAGCAATAGATTTGTTTTCAAAACAAGTAAAGATGAAGATTTGAGTAAACTTTGGCACAAACGTGTTGGGCATCCTTCCAATAGAATTTTAAACAAAATTTTTAATTTTTCTAATTTAGATTGTAGCAAGTGTGAAACTTGTAAAATTTCAAAACATACTAGACTTCCTTTTCCTATTTCTAATTCTAAAAGTAATGATTTATTTGAACTTATTCATTCCGATGTTTGGGGTCCGGCCCCTATAACTTCTTATAATGACTATAGATATTTTGTTACTTTTATTGATGATTTTTCAAAAACCACATGGTTATATTTGATGAAAAATAAAAATGAAGTTTTTTCGCATTTTCAAACTTTTGTAAATTTTATTGAAAATCAATTTGATAAAAAAATTAAAATTTTGAGGACCGATAACGGTACCGAATATGTTAATCAAAATTTTTCTATTTTTCTTAAACAAAAAGGTATTTTACATCAAACTACTTGTGTTTACACTCCCCAACAAAACGGTGTTTCCGAAAGGAAAAATCGTCATCTTTTAGAAGTTACTAGGTCTCTTTTATTTCAAAATAATGTTCCAAAAAGTTTTTGGTCGGATGCCGTTTTAACTGCGACTTATTTAATAAATAGGTTGCCGAGTGCCATTTTGGATTTCAAAAGTCCTTTAGAAATTCTTTATGGTAGAAAACTTGATATTAGTCATTTAAGAGTTTTCGGATGCAAATGTTTTGTGCACAATAAAAGAGTTGACAAACTCGATTCTACTTCAATTAAAACTATTTTTGTCGGGTATCCTTCCGAAAAAAAGGGGTACAAATGCTACGACCCAAAAAATAAAAAACTTTACATTTCTAGAGATGTTAGTTTTTTTGAAAATGAACCATTTTATGAAAATCATAATGAAACTAATGTTGAAAAAATTCTTCCAAGTGATTTTATATATCCATGTGTTACTAACATCGAAACAAGAGAGTTTCGAAAAGAATTGAGAAATATTGTAGGTGAAGAAGTACAAGAAGAAGGACTACAAAATGAGGAAAATCAAAACGAAGAACTTGAAGAAACCGAACAAGATATACATATTGAGGAGGATGAAGAAACTCAAGAGGAAGATTTGTCGTTGAGGAGATCAAGTCGGCAACCTCAACCTTCCACAAGATTAAGGGATTTTGTCACTTATTCGGTACAATATCCAATTCAAGATTATATTTCTTATGATAATGTGTCTCGTGAACATTGTGCCTTCTTAAATTCTTTGTCCAAAATTGAGGAACCTACCAATTATGAGGTAGCAAAAAAGGATCCAAAATGGTGTAAGGCAATGGAAGAAGAACTTCATGCCTTAGAAAAAAATCAAACTTGGGTACTTTGCAAATTACCAAAAAATAAAAAAACGGTCGGTTGTAAGTGGGTATACAAAATTAAATACCATAGTGATGGTACTATAGAACGGTACAAAGCTAGATTGGTAGCCAAAGGGTATACCCAAACTTATGGTATAGATTACCATGAAACCTTTGCACCGGTGGCCAAAATGAATACCGTTAGGATACTTTTTTCCATAGCGGTAAATAACAATTGGACCTTACATCAAATGGATGTTAAAAATGCATTTCTTCAAGGAAATCTTGAAGAAGAGATATACATGTCATTACCTCCCGGCCACAAAAAAGAAAAATTTTCTAACCTTGTTTGTAGGTTAAAAAAATCCATTTATGGATTAAAACAATCTCCAAGGGCATGGTATGGCAAGCTTTCTCAATTTTTATTATCTTGTGATTTTAAAAAAAGTGGAGCCGATTCATCATTGTTTGTTAGGCATAATACCAATGGTACTACCGCGGTCTTAGTTTATGTCGATGACATAATCATAACTGGCAACAACCAAATTGAAATTGATAATGTCAAAAAAGACTTGAAGTTCAAATTTGACATTAAAGATCTAGGCATATTGAAATATTTTCTTGGAATAGAAATTGCTCACTCTTCAAAAGGGCTATTTTTATGTCAAAGAAAATATGTTTTGGACTTGCTTAAGGAGACCGGTAAATTAGGATGTAAACCGGCCAAAACCCCAATAGATATAAATGAAAAACTTGATAATGAAAAAGGTGAACCATTAAAAGACATAAGCCATTTTCAAAGACTTGTTGGTAAATTAATTTACCTAACCGTTACAAGGCCGGACTTGTCATTTGCCGTGAGTCAAATTAGTAAATTCATGCATGCCCCAAGAACACCACATTTAGATGCCATTAATAGAATATTAAGGTATCTAAAAAGTTGTCCCGGAAAGGGAATTTGGATGAGAAAAAATGGTACTAATGCAATATGTGGCTATTCCGATGCAGACTGGGCCGGGAGTTTCGATAGGAGATCAACAACCGGTTTTTGCACGTTTGTAGGCGGTAACATAGTCACATGGAAAAGCAAGAAGCAAAATGTTGTGGCACGATCTAGCGCGGAAGCGGAATATCGAGCCATGGCATCTACCGCAAGTGAGTTGACATGGGTTAAGCAATTGTTGGCCGACTTAAAGATTACTCATGAAGAACCAATGAAGATGTTTTGCGACAATCAAGCGGCACGACATATTGCGGCGAATCCCGTCTTTCACGAACGGACCAAACACATAGAAGTGGATTGTCACTTTATTAGAGAAAAGATTCAAACCAAGGAGATCGAGACTCCATATGTCAAGAGCAAAGATCAATTGGCGGATATTTTTACGAAAGGACTAAGCATCAAGGCTTTCGAGGATATATCTTGCAAGCTAGGATTGTATGATATCTACAAGCCTAGCTTGAGGGGGAGTGTTGAGAATAATGATAATTAGGGACTAGATTAACATTAGAATATTCATCAGTGACCTTTTTACGATAAAGCCCTCCAACCTTTTTATTCTTTAAATAAGGGGTTGCTTTTTATTTTTTTGACCGTTAGAACAACATAACGGTAAAATAAGTTTACCGTTTATGTCTTGCCTATAAAAGGACTTGTAAAGCTTTCTGTAAAAAAACAATAAGAATTTATTCATCATCAAAATCCCTCAAAAATTAACAATATCATGCTTTGTGCCTCTTCTCTTCATTGTCGTGTGGGCCCACAAATCTGCCGCCTCACTCCGAATCAACACCGGGCTTTCTATGTTTACAGTTGCTTTGCTAATTGTGCCTGTCATGGATGCGGTGTATGTCAAGGGGAAGCAGAGGATGTACCCGGGATATGATGTGACGGTTGCCACAACGGCACTTTGTGGGTTCGCTGATGCATTGGTGCAGGGAGGAGTAATTGGAGCGGCTGGGGAGTTGCCGGAGCGGTACATGCAGGCTACTGTGGCTGGGACCGCTGCGTCAGGTGAGAAAATTAGGTGGTCAGTTAATTTTAGTGGAATCTTCTCTTGGAATTTTGGTAGTTGCCAAATGTGGCTTATAATTGTTGCACCATGTCAATCAATTCGTTGTTGAATTGGTTGATACAATAATTAAGGTCATTCTCCTTCAATTAAATGTCGGTTATGTCCTGCATCAGTTTTGCAATAAAAGCCTCAGAATTTGGGGAAGGGTGATGAGATCTGAATTGTACCAGTATCTGTTGTGTTGACTTTACACAGTGATATCATTTTTATTCATATATCACTATATCAGACAGTTAAATCTGATATAATACAAGTAGAGACTAGAGAGTCATGATTTTAAGTTGAAAACAAATAAACAATAGTTTTCACCGAAAATGAATAAATATTTAGAAAAAAATAATTCCTCAATAAGTTAATCTTAACAAATATTTATTTTTTCCTTAAAAATAACAAAAACTCAGCTTGTAATATGAAGTTTAATGAGGTTCAGAAAGAACACAATATTAACTAAAATAATTTGTGGAGTCAGTTTGAATTTTATAATTACCTTTCGTGTTGTCTTACAAAACTAATTCCAGCATAGCTGAATTTTAGGTGATGCAATTTTCTACTGTCAGAAGAACTCCTTAATATCACATATTTCCTGCAAAATAACAAACCAAACTAGCCTCTTGTATAAGCTTACAAAACTTTGGAAATATCTGTGTACACTGTACACCTTACTTTCCAATGTCCTTAATAATATTAGGAGAAAGAATAGCTGATCCTTTTATTTTTGACTAGGTCATTTTTTGTGAATGCATAATAACCTACTAAATTGTACTTTCAGGGGTACTTGTGTCTGCACTAAGAGTGATAACGAAGGCTGTTTACCCACAGGATCCGGCTGGCTTGAGAAAGAGTGCTATCCTATACTTTGTAGTCAGCATAATTGTCATGGTTGTATGCATAGTTTGTTACAACATAGCTGACAAACTTCCAGTGGTGCGACACTATAAGAATATCAAATTTAAAGCTCTGAAGGAAGAAGGTGACAGAAATGCTATGACTGGTGCCGCCTGGAGGTCTACTCTCTGGAGCATCATTGGCAGAATCAAGTGGTTTGGGTTTGGGATTGCTCTGATTTATATGGTGACATTGTCGATTTTCCCAGGATATGTAACTGAGGATGTGCATTCTGAGGCCCTTAAAGACTGGTAAGTAAAATAATGAAGAAAGAACCAATTAGATATATATATATATTTGTTCAATACTAATAGATTAGTGAATGCTGGTGTATACTAATAATATTCAAAACCACCACTGTGAGCCAGACAAGTTAATACCAAATTATCAGTGGTACTAAGCAACTAAATAATGAACTTTTTTTTGTAATAGACTCATCCAGTTTGCTTTTGTACTCATCTCACTGGTGAGTGGTAATACTGCATTAGGCTACTTGCAGCTATAGCATGCAAAAATGCACTTAATTGTTACTGGTAAGTGGTAATACTGCATTAGGCTTCTAGCATATAGCATGCAAAAATGATTAGCACTGTGGAAACAATATAGTTGCACCACTAAAACCTTTGATCATGATACATTTCAGATGCAACATTGTGGGACTAAATCTGAAATATTATACAACAGGTATCCTATCATTCTTATCGCCGGTTATAACATATTTGATTTGGTCGGCAAAGTCCTTCCGGCATATTACCTACTTGAAAATGGAAACATTGCTGTTTGGGCTTGTGTGGGACGACTTCTCTTTTACCCCTTATTCTATGCCTGTTTGCATGGCCCTATGTTCTTTCGTACTGAGGTCCCGGTCACTATCCTTACATGTCTCCTTGGGCTGACAAATGGCTACTTCACGGGTGTCATTATGATCCTTGCCCCCAAGTCTGTACCAATTCAGCACGCTGAGACAGCCGGCATTGCCATAGTGTTATTTTTGGTGATTGGACTTAACATTGGATCACTTGTTTCTTGGTTTTGGGTTATTTGATGCATTCAAGGTCTGATATGGAAGGCCATTAGGAGGCAATGCCATGGATGATGGAACATGAAATTTGGGTTGATTTTAGGCATTCATGCATTCTGTTGATTATGGATTTACAGACACAGTAACAACTCTGTTGTTGTTGCTCAATGTAAAATTGTTCATAGTATATGTACTGTTGTTAAATTTAGTGGGTTACACTTTCATCTGGAATTCAGATTATTTTTTGTCAATCAGTGGTTAAATTAAGTTCCTATCTGGTCAACACTTGCTGTGTTATATAAATGCTTGCTCCTTGAACTTGACTGTTTTTATGAAACTGTGTGGCTTTAACAGCAATACACATCTTATTTTTCCCGTTTGCCATTATTGAAAGCAATGGATAGCATCAGAAAGCAATCTATACTAATTAACAGCACTGTTCCCAGTTTTTCCTTCTAATATTTAAATTAGATAATGCACAACCAATCTAAAATCCGACAATACCTTTTAAAACTGTTATATACTCAATTTGAAAATATGATTAAAGTTATTGAATTAACCATTGTCGACCAATTTCCTCTCTATTTTTATATTGTCCTACACATTTTCACCGGATCCTATTTGGAGCCGGCTCTGAATTTGGATAGCGATCGAATTGGAACTGGGTATAAAAATAGCAATTCTACTTTGGAATATGTTCATCTGGTGCTAAATTAAACGGATTAATGATCGATTTGACATTCCTGCCAATGATTAATTTGCCAAAAATGGTGAGCTAAATCTGTACAGGCCGGCCATATCTCCCCCTTCAGTTAGCTTCGACATATATGCTGGTTACATCTTCGCGGTCCTTTTCTGTAAGGGAATGAAGAAAGAGGCGTGGCGGAAATCTTCTAATAAATCAGGGGAGGTAATGTCCGTAAGGTTACGCATAGAGTTACAAAAGGAATCAAGAGTTTTCTTTTTGCTAAGGGCACATGTTCATTGTTTCGAATTGTTGGGGGAAATATAAAGTGCAGAGACCAGTCTTCTTAGAAGTTCAAAGGGTTCGAGTACCTCCAATCCTCCATCGGTCAATCACTTTAAAGTGACGAATTAAAAAAAAAAAAAACCACGATGTTGTGCCTGTCAACTTCATGTGCTTGCAAATCGTTGGAATATTTAATGTTTATTCCGATGGACGTCAAAGCATAAATTCATCCGCATCATTCAGTTATTTTTTTCTTCATATCAAATAAGTAGATGTCCACTTAAATGAAACCGGATTGTTGAATTTTTTTTTTTATGGACACAAAATTGATAATGGCCGAATGTTTTCATTCTGCCATTTAAACTGATCAGTTTAAAATAAACTTTTAAAAAGCCGGAGGCACACATTTTGGAGGCATTCCCATAAGAATTTAACATATAATAAGCCCCATGAACTGAGCCTTTTAGGCCTGTTCAGAAATTAAAGAGAAACCCAGAATTTGAGTCACTTTTAAATATTATATAGACTACCAATAATAACAGTTTTGGGCTACTCCCGAAAATTTATCCTTGCATTTTTGCAAACCATTCAAAATGGGATGTTTTTATGTTCTCCCCCACAGCTCCACAAATCAGATAGCCTCTGCCGCAGCAACAGTTATAAAAGCTAGCAGTTTTGCCTTTGCCTTTTTCGATGCACTTTCACACAACAATGTACAAAAACAACCACGCGGCGGAACAGGCCTACATATCAAGTTTCAGATTCCAATGTCATCAACATAATGCGTCACATGAAAGGTGGCGGCATTCGAGATGGGCCCATATGAGGTGGGTACCCGTTGTCTGAACGCCCTTGTGGACCCCGCTCTCCTCTTGTCCTCTGTCCAAAACCAGCTAAGTTTTGCACATTTGGAGTTGGATTAAAAGGGCCCCACCACTGTGACTCACCCTCCAATGGGATCCACGGCAGCTGTGTAGGCCCCTCCCTACTTGGCGGTGCATACACCCGGTCCATGTGCCTTCCTAAGTTCTGACTCTCAGGTGCACCAAGCCGGTCTGTTGACCCGGCATGGTTGTAGCTGTACATTCCCCCCATATCAGCATTGTTGCTGGTAGTAGTGGAGGCAGTGGTAGAAACCGATGAGAAGAAAGTAACACCCCTCGGCCTGACTCTTCGCATTGTGACTAAAGATGGGTTGTTGGCATGCAGTGCTGGTTGGTAAATGTGCCCTGTGGCAGTACCAGTACTGCCACTGCTCCCTCGAGAATGGCTAGACCGTATCTCAGCTACTGGTGGCGGGACTATTGCCACCGTAGAGCCTACAGCATTTCCATTGCGTGGAACCGGCACTGGCCTGTAACACTATTTGTCAGAAAATGGCTTTCCTAACAGAAGAACAAATATAAGGGGAAAAAAAGGTCTCACTAAAAACTGTGTTCTATTGAGAAAATAACTCCTCACTTTTCAGTCACGTGCTACTAATATGGTCACATGATGGATTTATTATTGCCATGAGTCTTTTTTCTAAACTTCATTTTTTATTTATAAGCAAAATGAAGGTACAAAAAAGAACTTTAGTCCCTTAACTTCCTTTGTTTCTTCATGGTGAAGGTGTGTTGGGGTGGACAGAATATATTATTTAATTAGGGCTTGTAGAAACTTGAAACGCTAAATTAATTCCACATCCACTCAAAATTGCTTCTGTAGCCAAGAAAAAGCCAAACATAACTGTAAACTAGATCACCAACCAGGGGTCAATTAGCAATCCTTTCACATGCTATACTGGACCTAAAGATATGACTGATCAGAGCGGAATCCAATTGTGGAAATTGGCATCAGAAAGAGAACAAGGCAGAGTGTTCCTGTGAAACACCCAAAAAAGGAAATATGGAGATTTTCTGTAAATAAACAATTATCACTAACCCAGCTGGATAAGCTGGTAAGACTGGCATCAGTGGGACTCTGTGTGGGCCCACAGCATCAGTTCTACTATTATTCGGCATTCTAATTCCAAATTGATGAAGCTGATGCTCAGCTAAAGGAACTGTTGAGATGATCTCAGCAGGGAAGCCATGCGGGTTCATGAGGTCAACACCAGGATGTGCCCCACTGAAGGCTGGAACACCCCTGCATCAAAGTAAATTAAGAAAGCTGTAATTGTTTGGTATATGTTCTCTTCTTTCCTATTTTGTCAGTTCCTCAATGATAATTCTTTGATGGATTATAAGTCCAGCTGAAAGAAGCTCAGATTAACCAATCCTTTCAGGTGAAAAGCTCCCACTGCAAACCAATAGGTAAGTACCTGTAGTGGAATAGCTGAGTAGTGGATTCATGGATAGGCCGAGTGTCCATGGAAGCAGAACTGGACGATGGTGCATGCATTGAATGCTGAGCCATGTAAGGGCAGCCGTTTTGTGAGTTGGCACTGCTTGAGCCAGCTGCGTGGTCCCCACCCATTGAAGAGTTGTTACCCATGATATCATAATCTTACATTCAAATTAGTGAATAATACAAAAAAGAAATTAAAACTCAAAAAATATGTATCCACTTGCAATTTCTATGGTAGGTTTATTTTACATTTACTTTTTCATATCATGCCTTCTAGTGGAAATAAAATTTGGTTGGTCCTTTTTAGCAAATTGAAACAGTGTTACGAAGCAGCAAGCAAAAATTTGTGTCTGTCCTTGTAATTGTTGAAGAACGAAATAACTAATGGTGTTTCTCATTTTCTTTTTTACCTACTTTCATATTTATATTTATTCTTTATCAAGATTTTTAGATAATCAAGGTTTATTGGTCCCTTACTCTGAAATGGAAAATAATTTTGGTTGACCTTGGTATGTGATTTGTCATACTTACTCTGAGCTTCACAGGGAATTAAATTTGTTCTAGAGCAACTTACTATGAGCTTCCTTGGAAATAGGTACATTGTAGAGATAGAGAGAGACTGAATACTTTTAATTCCTTTTCAATCAATAATTACCAGCCAAGAAATGTAGGAACGAGGATGAGGCTGTAATTCTCATATTGCTTTCTCCCATTAAAATAACCTAAACAAAATATCTACTTTTAATGGAGATAAAATGAGTAAAACATGCTCACATGCATATGGCTGAGGCTCTTCTTGCCTGAAAAAAACAACAGGAAACAAACAAAACATTAATGATTGACATCCTACTCAAATAATTAAAATACACCTTTAAACCATGAAATCCCAAAATAAATGGCAAAGCCTCACATTTATCCAATCCATATCCTCACCATCCCTCACCAACCCTTCTTTTCTCCTTACAGTTGTAAACAAGGTTTTAAACAGCATTAGTCCATAGGTTGAGGAAATCATTAGTTTTTAGTGGTTTAGCAATGATAAAGCAGTCACTATCCTTTCGCTCGCTTCGCTCGAATGTAAATCACAGGAGAGGAAAATGCACCCCATTAAGAATGTTTTTCATACTGACATAGGGCAAAAAAGCAGGAGCGTAGACAGTAGGGGGCAAAGGGGAACCCCCCCCCCTCCCCTTAGGATTTTAAAATGTAAGTGCTTTTCAATTTTATGTTAAATTTAGTTGATACATAATATCTTACCCCTTGATAAAAAAAATTCAAATGCAATAGATAGCTCAAAAATAATTTAGTCAAGTTTATTATTTGTCCAAACTTAGTTATTATTTTTTGCCTCTTAAAGCAAAATCATAAAAGGAAAAATCACAAATGAAACGTATTACAAACTCTTAGTTTATTACTTTTTTAAGGAAAAAATACTTTTTTATTAATGTATTTAATACAATTCATATTAAAAAAAATATTACTATATAGTAAAATAATAATTTTTTATCGTATATTATCAATATTTACACTTTCGAACTTCAGCCCCCCTTGAGACGAAATCCTAGCTCTACCCCTGCAGAAAAGAAAACCTTAAAAATTCACACTTTCTTTTTCTTTTTTCTTCTTTTTTATAATCATTCTAAATTTAACTGACTCATATGGACCAAATGTAATCTGATATACTGGACCTTCAAATTGAAGATAAATTGCTACTTTATTCCCCTGTATCAGCAACCATTAGCAGATTTGCATATTTCTTACTATAGACTCCAAAAAACGATAAAATGGAATGTAGCGGTGATAAATCACACTATTATTTAAAAGCTTGGTTGCAACTACCAAAGAAGAAGAGAACTAGAGGTAAATATGAAGCCACTACCCACTAGCATGAAAGAATACAAGCAGGAATCACTAGTGCAGAACTACAAGGAAGCCCTATGCAAAATATGATGTTTGTAATTCTTAGAGATAAGTATCCAAGGTTTTATAAGCGCATACACAATTAACGTATACATATATACACATAAACAAATTAACACGGATGCAAAAATGTCAAATACATCATTTAGCAAATAATAATATATAAATACCATATAATCTGGTAGCGTAAAGAGGAACGTTAGTATAGAAATTCCATGCCTGATTGACTGCCCCACAAACCTTAGATATATCATTCAAGCACACCAGAACCAATACCAAAAAAAAGCTATCTAAAAGTGGAAGTATCATTCATACCATTGTCTGAAGTAAATAAACTAGAGTGCATTCCCTTTGTTTATACAGGGAACCGGTGAGGGTTGACAGTTAGTATGGACAGTGTTCTAAGTAATTAAGGAGGGGCAGACTTGTATAGATGATATCCTGTTACAAGTTGCAGGAGTATTTGTTTTTATAAATACATATGAGGGGCATACTTTATGTTACTGTTCTCCAGGGTCATATAGATAGAGGTATGGTAGGGGTAGTTAACCTGCCCTATAATGGTGCTTCTAAATTTTAAAGTTAAATACAAATAAAGTGCAAATGGAGAGCTTACTCAATCACTGAAGTTATCTGAGTGAATCCACGAACCGGGCACCAGTGAAATCCAATAGTAGGCTGAAATACAATAACATAAATTAATTAAATTCTATACCTAGCATTGCAAAAAAAAATTCAGCAGGAGATTCAATTTTAAGCCTTGTTATTATTACTACATTAGGAAATCCTTAACAAACAGAAAATATTATATCAACCAAATGAAATTGGATTAGGGTGAGACTGAACTTTTCAATGAATAACAAATAGTCCAGAACTGAAACATATTTAATCACACACATTTAATAAAGAAAAACTAGATACAAAGAAAATTTCTCAACACAGATGCTCTTTTTCTTTTTGCCGGGTTTAAGATACATGACCATTGTTGACGAACATTGGCATGTACCCCAGAAAATTATTAATGTAGAAACAAAATAATAAATAAGAGAGCACAGAAATTGCTGTAGTTTAATACCAGTTCAGCAAATGTGACATCATATATGTCATCTCCAATCCAATCAAAATCATCAGATGACGAATGGTTGTGATTAGGTCCACTTGCATAAAGCCATTGGCCTCTCTCCACCTTTCGGCAGTTGGGGCACTGCATCATGCCTTTTGCATTAAATGCCGATCCGATGCAATCTAGTTATGCAATAAATACGTGTCAGTGATGGATAAAAGATAGGCAAGTTAAGGGAGATAAATCATTGATGATAGCTTGGCATAAAAATATTAACCTTCAATTTTCCGAGGGACTTAAACAGAACAAATTTAATGTTCAAATTAGTAAAAAATGTACAATTTTCCCTCCCTTTCATTTTCTCTTTTTAACTCAAAACGTATAATTCTAGCAAATATGATATCCCTTATTAGTTATTACACAAAATACCTTGGGACATGGTTTTCTATCTATCCATAGAATTCATTTACATGGCATCAAATGTCCACCCAAGAATGTCTTAATTACAGCTATTGTATGCGAATTTACCCCAAAGGCATGAATAAATTCCAAAATCTCAAACTAAACCCAGCAATATGACAGTACTTTCTACAAGGCCGGAAAGCACGACAAAAAGGGAAAGAGAATTATCCACCCTTTGATCCTGTATTCCTGTCCCACTTGCTTAAGAGTTTCCCCAGATTTCCACTGCGAGTTGGTAGTTTTAGAATATGGAAAATAAACTTTGTAAAAGAGGTAAGTTTATGGATTAATCTCATTAAGCAACACCATATATGCTAACAAACTGCTCCTGGCTCTTATTTTATTTCTTCATAGGATAATTAGAATAAAGGTTTGTAACGTTTGTTTAACAAACCATCTTGGTACAGCAAATAAATATTGTTTCATCGCTACAGGTTCTTGTCTTAGTCCCCACATTCATCAAAGTGTTTTGCTTTTGAGGATTCAAACCTGTAATTGCCTTTTAGAGTAATAGCTCTAATCATATGAGCTACAGCCTACCGGCCAACGGTACAGACAAATACTTAATTAATTTTTATAGTAAAAAAGTAGAATATAATTTTTTTTTTAATTATTCCTGACCCTAACAAAGTGGGATTGGCATCCTCAGCAGCCGAATCTTGGCTGTATGGTACAGCCAAGTTTTTGTTTTTTTTAATATTTCAACATTATAAAATTCAAATGTCGAATCCAATCCGTTGATCTTGTTTAATTTTACGGGCGATGCGTTTTCATATAAATTTTATAAAATTTAGAATCGATTTGATACTTGATTAAGTGACTAAATTATGAACGTATTAGAATTAATCAGTGATAGTTAATAAGATTCGTTCATTTGTTGACCGCTTAATCTAGTATCAAATCAACTCCAAATTTTATAAAACTTATATGAAAACGCATCGCCCGTAAAATTAAACAAGATCAATGAATTAGATTCAACATTTGAATTTTAAAATGTTAAAATATTAAAAAATAAAAAACTTGGCTGTTTGGTACAGCCAAGATTCGGCTGCTGAGGATGCCAATCCTAACAAAGTGATGGATCAAAAAATCTAATAGAAAATCTCTTCACCGATATGATACTCTCTGGACTGAAATCCAAAACCATCCCTAGACCAAAACAAAACCTAATTTAACCTATCAAAACTAACAATTCAGCACAAACAAAAAAAAGGAAAGAAACAAGAGGGAGAAGCAGAAAGTACCGAGGTGAAAGTCATGGCCACAGTGGAGCTTGGCAATAGATCTGGAGCGTTGATCTCCCACGGGCTCGAGACAGATCGAACAACTCGTCTGAGGCGACGAATCTCCACTAGAGTTCAGATCCATCATCACCAAATCGCCTCTCGATCCTCTCCTTCCTCCAATTTAATTCGATCTGATTCGAATTGCTTGAATTCGACGCATGCGCAGATGCGCTACCTTGTGGAACTGGAACCCAATTTGCGCAGGAATCGAGGATGGAGAACTGAGTCGTCAATGGTGGATTGTACAAGCTGTCTTTCTGTCTATTCGGAGAAGCGCCGAGTGGATGGACAATTAAAGAGAGAGAGAGAGAGAGAAGGAGAAGGAGAAGAAGAAGAAGGAGCGCAAAGGAAAGAGAGCGCTTTTATTTCTAGTTTCGATGGAGAGATTTCGATTCTATGGTCTGTTCCTCTTATTGTTTCTGTGCAATGCTTCTCTCCGTTTCAAAACCACCGACATATCCAGTCCCTTGTATAATTAAGCGGCCGGTTGAGTACCATTTCCATTTATACAAAATAGATATTTAATTCAGTTTTGGTACTAACTAAAATAATATTTAAAATTTTAATCAATTTTTTTAAAAATAACATGTTTAAGTTAAGGAGTTTTATCAATTTTCATTTTTTTATCTATTTGTATTAATATTACAAAAATTCAAAATATTTATTCAAGTAAGCACATTAGCATAATAAATAAGATCTTTTATAAGAAAATAGTACTTAAATCGTATGAACTTTTTGGCATGCTTAAATGGATTCCGCCCCTTTGTGGGGTGCTGCTTTTCAAATAAAAAGTACGTAAATCACTAGTTATTTAATTATTTGAAAAAATAGAAATAAGTCATAATCTTGGTGGTTTCTAAGAATTTAAGTGTCGTACAATACAAGACACATACAAATCATTTTTTTAAGAATATATAATATTTATTTCGTACTGACATAATTAACAAGTTTCTTTGATGGCCGAATGCAATATATGGGCTGGCTTAATGGGCCTTGTATTTTACTTTTATGCACCAGTAGTATTTAGGTTAATTAGGTTAGTTATTTCCGAAAAAACTTTTTTACCAAGTATTGCATAATGAAAACAAGATAAAAAGGGGGGGCGCGACGAAGAGACGGAGAATATTGTTTTGTGAATTTTTTCGGCAGTAGCCATTGATATTTGAGAATCTGTGTGATCTCAATCAAAATCTCTCTTATTCGTATTTTTTCCACAATCTTTCTCTGTTGTTCGTGCATCATTTGGTACCAGAGCCCAGGATGACGGATGTGAATCGTGGTCGTGGTAGAGGTCGTGGCCGAGGAGGTCGGGGTCGTGGAGTCAACCTCAACCTCGAAGAAGAAGAGCCGCGCCGCCGAGACCAACGAGATCTAGAGATTGCTGCGTTAGGAAGACGAATTCGAGAGTTAGAGCGCCAACTCGCAGAAGCAGGGATGGGCTCTACAAATGGAGAAGAAGGGGAGGAGTCAGAGTCCTTCAACTCTTCTGAAGCAGGCGACGAGGAGGATTACAACCCGTGGGGGAATCCAAATCATGGGCGAAACCAGAGATTTCGACCACAGCCTGAACAATCCTTTCAAAACCTTGGGGTGAAGATTGATATTCCAGAGTTTGAAGGTAAATCTCATCCTGATGAGTTTATTGATTGGATGCATACTGTTGAGCGGGTTTTTGATGTAAAGAACCTGACTGATGATCAGAAAGTGAAGTTAGTAGCCATTAAATTGAGAAAACATGCCTCAATCTGGTGGGAACATGTGAAAAGTAGGCGTGTTAAAGAAGGAAAACCAAAGATCCGAACTTGGGATAAGATGAAAAGGAAATTAATGGCCAAATTCCTACCTACCCAATACAAACAGGAAACTTTTATTGATTATCACAACCTTAAGCAAAGAAACCTGACAGTGGAGCAGTACACCAATGAGTTTGATATGTTGCGGATGCGATGTGGTGTGGTGGAAGAGGATGAACAGATTGTTGCTCGGTTTCTTGCCGGGTTAAGACCAGAAATTGCTGATGTGGTGTACCTACAACAATATTATTCCTTTGAGGATGTATGTAGGTTGGCCTTGAAGGTTGAATCACAGCAGAAGAGAAGGGTTAATGGTTCTAGATTTCAAGGTCGTTTTTCAGGAATTGAGACAGACAGGAGAGCACCTCCTTCAAAACCTAACCCGTCAACAACCCAGATCCAAAATTCCAAAACCTACCCAGAGAAAGGACAATCTAGTAGAGGAGGTTCCACAAACCGCCGGTGTTTTAAATGTCAGGGTTTAGGACACCTTATTGCTGACTGCCCTAACAAGCAAATTGTCACACTGGTTGAAGAAGATGTGGACCCAACATATGATGATTATGGGGATGATGATGAGAACCCTTTAGCGGAAGATGGGGATATCACTTATGCTGACTCAGGTGAATCATTGGTGGTTAGAAGAGCATTGAGTGTTAATATTGGTGAAGATGAGCTATGGCTACGACACAATATCTTCCATACAAAGTGCACCAGTGGAGGTAAGGTTTGTAATGTGATTATAGATGGGGGTAGTTGTGAAAATGTAGTGTCTAATACCATGGTTGAGAAGTTGGGGTTGCGTACTGAAAATCATCCACAACCTTACAAGTTGTCGTGGTTCAAGAAGGGTAGTGAGGTGAAAGTGTCAAAGCGGTGCCTTGTGAAATTCTCAATAGGGAAGAAATATACTGATGAGGTCTGGTGTGATGTGGTTCCTATGGATGCTTGTCATATTTTATTGGGAAGGCCATGGCAGTTTGATAGAAGAACAAAGCATGATGGGTTCAAAAACACTTACACTTTCCAAAAGGATGGTATATCCATTACTCTTGGTCCTTCAGATTTGAGAAAAGAGGCGAATAGTCAGTTGTTATCTCGGGTGGAATTTCAGAAGGAAGTGGAGCAAAAAGGTGAGGTGTTTGCATTGGTGGTGACAGAGGCTAATGATGATGGTCAGGAACTCCCTCCACAGGTCATGTCGTTAGTGAAAGAGTTCGCTGATGTGGCACCGGCGGAATTGCCGTCCGGATTACCACCTATGAGAGATATCCAACACTGCATTGACCTTGTGCCAGGGGCTATCATTCCTCATAAAGCTGCTTATCGCATGAGTCCGAAGGAGCATGAGGAGTTGCAGAGACAAGTGCGTGAGTTATTGGACAAGGGTTATGTGCAGGAGAGCATGAGCCCATGTGCAGTGCCAGCTTTGTTGGTTCCAAAGAAAGATGGCTCATGGAGGATGTGCATAGACAGTAGAGCTGTTAATAAGATCACCATCAAGTACCGTTTTCCAATTCCTCGGTTTGATGATCTAATTGACCAATTGCATGGAGCAACTGTGTTTTCCAAGATTGACTTGCGGAGTGGTTATCATCAGATCCGGATCCGACCCGGAGATGAATGGAAGACAGCTTTCAAGACTCGAGATGGCCTCTATGAGTGGAAAGTGATGCCGTTTGGGTTATCTAATGCACCGAGCACATTCATGCGCTTGATGAATCAGGTTTTCCGTCCTTTCATTGGTCAATTTGTGGTTGTTTATTTTGATGACATTTTGGTGTACAGTTCTTCTGAGGATCAGCATTTGCAACACTTGAGACAAGTCTTTGAGGTCTTGCGAGTGCAGAAGTTGTATACCAACACCAAGAAGTGCCACTTTTTCTCTGGTGAAGTGACATTCCTTGGGTATATAGTGTCTAAGGATGGTATTCGGATGGATCCAGCCAAGGTGGAAGCAATCACAGGATGGTCAACACCGACAAACCTCCATGATATCAGGAGCTTTCACGGTCTTGCCTCATTCTATCGAAGGTTCATTCGTAACTTCAGCACTATCATTGCTCCTATCACTGATTGTATAAAAGGAGGCAAGTACACCTGGACCAAAGAGGCTGAGGAGGCATTTCAATTATTGAAGAAAAAGGTAACTGAAGCACCCGTTCTGATTTTGCCAAATTTTGAGGAGATTTTTGAGGTGCACTGTGATGCATCTGGTGTGGGTATTGGTGGCGTGTTGAGCCAGAATGGTAGACCAGTGGCATTTTTTAGTGAGAAACTGAATGAGGTCAGGTTTAAGTACTCTACTTATGATAAAGAATTTTATGCCATAGTAAGAAGTCTCGAGTACTGGCGTCACTACCTCATTTTCAAAGAGTTTGTTTTATACTCTGATCATGAAGCATTGAAGTACATCAATGGGCAACACAAGCTGAAGCCAAGACATGCCAAATGGGTTGAGTTTTTACAGGCTTTCAGCTTCTCTATTAAACACAAGGCTGGAGTGTTGAACCAGGTAGCAGATGCACTGAGTCGGAGGCATTCACTGATAACAACTATGCGGGTTCAAGTGAACGGGTTTGATGCATTCAAGGAGTTATATGGAGATGATCCTGATTTTGCAGATATCTGGCAGAAGTGCGAATCGGGTCCTTTTCAGCATTTTATCCGACAAGAAGGTTATCTTTTCAAAGGTAATCGCCTGTGCGTTCCTAAAGGCTCATTGAGGGAGGCAGTTATCACGGAAGGACATGCTGGAGGACTTGCAGGGCATTTTGGAGTTGATAAAACACTGGCATGGTTGCAAGACCAATTTTATTGGCCTAGAATGGAGCGAGATGTGGCTCGATTAGTGGGGAGATGCAGGACTTGTAAGCTGGCCAAAACACGAGGGACTAATGCGGGTCTATATCAACCTCTACCCGTTCCAGTGGCTCCTTGGGAAGATGTCAGCCTCGACTTTGTTCTCGGGTTACCCAGAACTCAGAGAAACAAGGATTCAATCATGGTGGTGGTGGATCGGTTCTCTAAAATGGCACACTTCATTGCTTGCAACAAAACCTTTGATGCTTCGCAGGTAGCTCGTTTGTTTTTGCAGGAAATTGTCAGATTGCATGGTGTGCCCAAAACAATCACCTCGGATCGAGATGTGAAGTTTGTAGGTCACTTTTGGCGCACTCTCTGGCGTAAGATGGGCACTCAGTTGCAATTTAGCTCATCTCATCACCCCCAAACTGATGGACAAACGGAGGTGGTCAATCGAAGTCTGGGAAACTTGTTGAGGAGTCTGGTAGGTGACAGTCCACGCCAATGGGATCTCACCTTGCCTCAAGCTGAATTTGCCTACAACCGATCACAGAGCCGGACTACAGGAAAAAGTCCCTTTGAGGTTGTTTATGGATTCAATCCCATAACACCTCTCGAGCTCACACCATTGCCTGTCCAGCGTCAATTCAGTGGTGATGCAGAAGAACATGCTGAACACATCAAGCAAGTGCACTCACAGGTTCGTCATCAGATTGAGAAATCCAACAAGAAGTACAAGGAGCGAGCAAATAAACATCGCAAGAAGGTGGCGTTTAAAGAAGGAGATTTAGTATGGATTCATTTGAGAAAGGCACGCTTTCCAACTGGCAGGTATGGCAAGCTACAACCTCGAGCCGATGGACCATTTCGAGTGCTCGAAAGGATCAATGACAATGCATACAAGGTGGACTTGCCAGGTGAATATAATGTCTCGGAAACCTTTAATGTGGCAGACCTATCCCCATACATTACTGACAGTGAAAAAGAGACATCTGACGCAGAGGATGAAGTGACAGATTCGAGGACGAATCTTTTTCTTAGAAGGGGAGAATGATGGCCGAATGCAATATATGGGCTGGCTTAATGGGCCTTGTATTTTACTTTTATGCACCAGTAGTATTTAGGTTAATTAGGTTAGTTATTTCCGAAAAAACTTTTTTACCAAGTATTGCATAATGAAAACAAGATAAAAAGGGGGGGCGCGACGAAGAGACGGAGAATATTGTTTTGTGAATTTTTTCGGCAGTAGCCATTGATATTTGAGAATCTGTGTGATCTCAATCAAAATCTCTCTTATTCGTATTTTTTCCACAATCTTTCTCTGTTGTTCGTGCATCATTCTTGAAAGAATTAGTATAAAGTTGAAGGTTTCTACTCGACTTATAATTATTTTACAAAAAATAAAAATCGATTTTAACTTTGTAAAAGGAGTATTGTAACCGCTAGCTAAGTAAGGTCAAGAACATGTTCACTACTGAGAGACTGGAGAAGAAAATTCTTATTATTTATTTCATTTTTCACATTCTATAAACTAATTTTCTTCTTTTCATATACGTCTCCGTCTTTTTCTCTCTTGTATTCCCCTTTCGGACAACCCAATGGCCAGGAAGTCTGGATTTTTTTGTTCACCTATGTGGTATATTATGTTCAACGGGTTGCCTCGCGAGAGATTTTAGCTACCCGCTACAGGTTTTACTAAAAAGGAAATAATACAAAGAATCCTTACCTAGAAGTCCGACTGATCGGGTCAGAAACTTTGACAGATAGTCAAAATTTAAAAATATTAACGTCATAAGCAATTCAACGCCGCCTAGTATTCCTCTGTGGCGCATACCGAGTAGCCAGAACGTATGGATTCTTCCCGAGAAGTGGGTCCCACACGTTGTTGTTCAAAGATGCACATGCATCAGAAATTATTTTATATAAAAATTTAGACACAAAAAATTTTAATATACAGAATTATTTTATTTTTTTTTAATAAGAAGAAAGTTCCAACGCGTTTTAGAAAAGAGTTTAGCAATTTCCCTCCGTACGCGTTTATGAAACGCGCTCAAGAGCTTGGAACGCGTTTTATAAACGCGTACGAAGGGGGATAAATTCAGCCCTGCAGTTATGCCTTTTGAGGCGAGTCAGGCCTTTGTACGCGTTTATGAAACGCGTTCGGAGCCCTGGAGCGCGTTTCATAAACGCGTACGAAGGTCATCTCCTTCAAATTCGAGAAATAGCCGTTTCATTTCTATTTTCGTTCGCATTTTCGTTCGCCAGAGACAGAGAGAACCAGAGAAAGAGAGAAAGAGAGAAGGAGAAAAGGAGAGAAGGAGAGAAGAGGAGAAGGAAAGAAAGGGAGAAAGAAAGAGAAAGAGAGAAGCCAGCAGCAGCGGCAGTGAGGGAAAGAGAAGAGGAGAAGGCAGCGGCAGCGGCAGCGAGAGAAAGAGAAGAGGAGAAGGCAGCGGCAGCGGCAACGGCAGCGACGAACTTGCGAAAGCGAGGTTTTTTTCAAAATTATTTTGTATTTTGTATTTGAAATAGTGATAATTGTTGATAATTAGGGGTTTAGGGTTTAGGGTTTAGTGATAATTGATGAAATTGTTGATAATTGATGCATGATGATAATTGTGAAATTGTGAAATTGTGGAAATTGTGAAAATTGTGGAAATTGTGCATGCCACCACATCATGTGGAAATTGTGGAAATTGAAATTGTGGAATTATGGAATTGTCCATATGTATGATTGATGATAATTAGTTAAATTTTATGTTGGATTTATTTTCTAGAAATGATGTATATTAAATTACTTATGAATATCGATGTAAATTTTAGTTTGTAATTATTGTGAAAATTATGTATAAATGGAATTAGTTAGTAAATTGTTCAAATAAAAAGAAATTTATATTGAAAAATTATGGTGCAAATTAACATAGTTTCAAATAACTGAAATTGTATATAGAAAATTATGTATAAATTTATTGGTGCAAATTATGGTGCAAGAAAAATGTTAACATATTATGATAAAATTATTCGATTATTGATCAGTAATTATTGTGAAAATGTCAATTATATAGAAAAATAATTTTTGTTTTGTTCGTTTTGATTATTGAAAAAAATATTAAATTCATTGTTGTTTTAAATTGTTGTTCTTATATTATTTGAATCAGATGAGTTCAGCAGAAGATGAGGCTGGTCCTTCTGGTGAGTTGGTTCACACGAGAGGTAGGGTTTCGGTTGTTGTTGGGGGATGGGTTGAGGTTATGTGTAATATTTTTTGTACCAGTCATATCGCCTTTCTCAGTTCAGATTCTTTTCGTGTTCCCGCCATCGCCGCTCCTGGTACTCCTTCTGTTCCCTTTCCGGCCCACCATTAATGTGCCATTGGTAGTGTATTTTTAACTCGAGCACGTCTCCCTCTTCAGTCGTGTCTTCATGGATGTTGTATTTTAAAGTGCGATAACAAGAGCGACAAATTGCCTCGTATTTTCCGTTTTCTGGTTGATTTCTATTGGCAGGGTAATGGTAGAAAGTTGGCCAATACTCAATGCGGGTTGCTCTTCGATAGTTTGGAACATCATTATTTGAGTTAGAGCTATTTCCTTTGTCCATTGTACTGAAGGTTTTAACAAGAAGGAGGTAGTGGGTGTTTGTGCATTCTAATTCAACAATGGCTGCTTTTATAAATAATTTCAGTAGTTCAAAGATGACATTGTAAAATCAAATCTTGTCATGTCTTTTGCAGTCTTTATCAGAGCATGCTTGTACTTTTTTTTCTAAAAATTAAATAATACACCTTCCAACGCGTTTATAAAGTGCGCTCCAGGGCTTTCAACGCGTTTTATAAACGCGTACGAAGCTCTGACAAACGAGAGGAAAGTGGACAGCATCTCTCCTTCGTACGCATTTATAAAACGCGTTCGGAGCGTTGGAGCGCGTTTTATAAACGCGTACGAAGGAGAATTGTTAAACCCTCTTCTAAAACGCGTTCGAACTTTCTTCTTATTAAAAAAAATAATAATTCTGTATATTAAAATTTTTTGTGTATAAATTTTTATATTAATTAATTTCGGCACATGCATGAATCACTGCTAATTTCTCTGTGTTGTGGCAATAAATGATGTGGCTATCTGTGGGGCTTATCAGGCCCCAGTTCCCAGTCAAATGAACTTCTCAGCGAAATTGCTGGTTTTAGTCAAAATTTGAGCATATCTTTTAATTCTTTGAATTACAAAAATGGAAACATTTTCTATCACCGACTACAGGACAAAAATGGAAAAATTTAGGGGATATTGAAGCATTGTTTGTTCTATTGCACATAAATGGATAAATTCTATTTAAATATGCCTAGTATAAGCCCTTTTTGTGAGCACTTTGAGTGTCCTTGCCTTTTTCAAATATTGATTTCTCTCTTTTTTTTTTTTTACTCATTTGTTATAGATGCACCTACTATGCATCACAGTTATTTATTATTCCTCTATTTGTATTAAGCTTGTGGTGACTGGAAAATTCCTTTAATTATATAATTTAGTACGCCTCTTTTAGAAATAATAAAAAAAATCTATCATTTCTAACAGTACGCCTCTTTTAAAAGGAAAAAAATAATGCACTTGCTAACTAGTTTCTTTTGGAAAAGAATCAAAAGATTATCACAGAATATTCTATTGTTTTTTTTTTCTTTTTTTTTGCAAATGAGGCAATCCAGCATGTTCCTCATGAACCTTGTATATTACGGTAGTTCATGAAATTTGCACTTCTATATAGGAGTATATGACTATAGGCCGCATGCAATGCATGACTATATTTTCTCAATACATTGTATTTCTTTTTTCTTTTCACATCAATCAAAATTGAAAAATCAGATTTCCTTTTCAATAATATGATTGTCTCAAGAAGCTACATAGCTGATCATTTTTCCCCTTGTATTGAAATAATTGAAACTACATTCCCTCCTATTTCTTTCCTTTTTAGGAAAGCATACAATCACTCGCGGCTCAAAGCTTGAACCAAATTATTACCACAGATTTGGTGGTTGAACCTACAAAAATTCATTTGGTAAAGTACAGCTAATAGCTATAAATCTTGTAGAAAAATTAAACACAATTTTTGTACATACATTTTTTTCCCTTGTAATAATGTGCTAACTTTTTATAACTGGGATTTTCGGTTAGTTAATGTATCTTACTATTTCCAATTTCAGACAGCTGCTGAGCTGCGTAGGAATAGGCACCAATTCACGCGATATAAGAATGTTGGATATTTGTTTAAAATGTTTTTTTCTCATCAAGATATTTTCATAAGTATTATACATTTATACGTTGGAAGGTATCTGAACAACTATCCTGCTCCTATTCAAAGTGAAAAGAAAGATGGTTTTAATAAGCTGTCTAATTCTTATGTTGTTCTTACCATTTTCCATAAATCATAATATATGTTATCATATGCACAAAAAAATAATTAAATTCGACACGTTTTATAATTCATTTGAATGACCTTAAAACAGTCCATATTTGACATTTTTGGATGAATGCCAAAGGACAGTCAAAATTGCAAGAATTTTGATAATAAGTAATTAAAAAGGTAAGCAAAAAGTTTTTATGATCTTTTGTATTCTAAAATTAATTTGAAAAAATATTGTCAAAATAATGAAGAATTTTAATTGAATCGCACTGCTTTTCTATATTGCGCGCTAAAGTTTTCTGTTAGTTCCGTTATAATTTTCTTTATACCCCAATTACTATATATATAGTACATGAAAATGATAAATGTATTGGGGAAAAATATAAAACTGAATTGACAAAAATGAACTTCAATTTTGATGAAAATATCTTTACCATCATACCAGACCATTTTAATTGTGACTCATTTTTTCTTCAGATTAATTGTTTAATTTTTATTGAATTTAGTATTCAATGCAATTCGTTGTATGATATAGCTTTCGATACACTCGCCATACCTCGTTATAGCATGACACGAGATCCCATCACTCTGGAGTCTGGACCACTAACAATTATATAGAAAATTAAATTTTTACAATCACTATCATAAGCTTAGAAATGGATAGACGTGCAGAAAGAGATAGAATCGCAATCAATAAATGTGCTTTATAAAATAGAAAACACAATTGTTATTGAAATCGTCTGATGTTATGGGAAATTCAGAAAATGATTTCTGTCGCTCTCCCTCTAGAATGTTGAGATAATTTACGTTTTTTTTTCCCTCCAAAATGTTTTGAAAATTTTTTGTGAACAATGCACTAGTCCTATTGAAATAAATAAAACGTATCGTGTATATATATACAGATATGTTCTCTCTAGAAACTCAGCGCATTCATGACTCATACTCTGGAACCAACTTCAAAATGGAAGTATGACAACACAATCCATCTACGCTTTTTATTGATATAATGCCTTTATTGCATTTTATTTTACCGAATTGTCATCAGTCATATTTGTGGTTAGCTACTAGCTAACAATGGATAAACATACAACATAATCTAACACGCTTGATAGACTCATTAAGAAAAGAAATTTCTATCAAATAACATTTGTGTTGCTCTTTAATACATAAATAAAAAATCTAGATGCAACATATTCCACATCCTAACGCAACGTGGTTTATCAATTTGACAAATTGAACAAGTAAATTTTGATAAGACTCTTTTAATCTCCCTTGTCGCATGACAGAAGTTACAGAACACCGTGGTCCGTGGCACATCATGTATCTTGCCAAATAGTTTTCTGGTTTTTCAAAATTGCAAGGACAAAACTTCTAAACAAATTATATGCCCCATATTTCATTATTCAACAAATTATGTCCTATACAGACTAAGTTAGGGTGTTAAAACCGAACTATGAGAGATTACGAGAGGTATTTTGTTTTGTTTTATTTTATTTTTATTTATTTTTGCAAGTCGAGAAATTGTTTGTTAACGCTGCCACTGGTGTACAGGATGTATGAGTGGTAAGTTTTAGGTAATCTCTTATGAAGATCTGAGGATGGGCTTCCTGGAGGCTCCGTTTGGATAGCTTCTTTCCGGAATAAGGAATAAGGAATAATCACTTTTTATCAATAAATTTATTTCTAACCATCCAAACTCTTCACAAAAGTTACACACTTCCCAATAAATTTCTTCCATTCTTCCTTCTTCCTACCTTATTCTCAACACATTCAAACGGAGCCGGAGAGAGGAAATGAATTCCCCCTGTTACTTGGAGAGGTCCGTTCTTAGGAAGGCCCTTTGAGATGTGCAGAGTCGGTGATCCGAGACAAAAAAATCTTTCTTTTTTTTTTTTTTGAGGAACAATTCATGAGACAAATTTGCTTCCTTAATGACTCTGCACTTGTGCATAAATATCAAGAGAGTTACTAAAAATGCATTCCTCCATATAAAAAACAACAAATCACCATGCCTATAAGAGTCCAATTGTCGGTAATAGCAAAAGAAATATGGTCTTCTAGTGGCTCTCGTTTTGGAGTAGAGTTGAAAAAGGCTATTGTCATGTGTTTGGTTGTCCAAGAACAAGAGAGAATAAGAAATAGAGATGAGGGAAGATGAACCAAACAATAAAAATGCTTAAGCTTCCAGATGAAGAACTTCTGGTAGACATCATAACAAGCAATAACCATCAAATTGATCTACTCTAACATAGCATGGTTACATGAAAAAATTGATCTACTCTAACATAGCATGGTTACATGAAAAATACTTTATTAGATATTAACAATAAAAGAACATATATATCAACAAGAATAACATAGAGGTACAAAAAGAAGTCAATAACAAATCTTTTTTTTTGAGAAACATGGAAGTATGGGCAAAATTCTCTCTCAAAAAAGATAAGAAATGAACATAAATTTTCACCCAATAAATCCTACTGCAGCTTCTTCAATTCTGAGTTTCTGTATACATGGAGACACCAAAATTTAGATTTTCAAAATACCAGAAAGTAGTTAGCATGCTTGAACAATAAAAATGATAAGGTTAACAAGAAAAAAAAAAAGTGTGAAACAACACCAATAGTGAGGATAACAGAAGGAAACAATAGCATCAGCAGCAACACAATAACAAACTAGAAATTTTCTATGGTACTGCAATATGGTGTGATATTTGTTCCATTTGCAATAATTAAGGGAGACTAAACAGCACTGTGTGTAGTGTTAACAGTGAATGCCAAGACACAAAGCATTTCGGGTTTTGATTTTTATATTTAATTTTATAATTAGTCGTATTTACAGATTGGATAAGTTCCATAGTTATCAACAAAAGTATTTACAGATCTTATCTATATATAGCCCAAATGAAATTGCAGCCTATTGGATGCCCCATAATGTTGCTACATACAATAATGAGAATAATGATGACCATGATGATAATCATAACACTAATAATGACAATAATTATGTCCTTACGTTTCATTGAGAAGAGGCATGCAAAATGCCATCTGTAGAGACGCCTCTCTTAATGGCCGCAAAGAATTCTCCAAGGCCAAGGTACCATCTGAAAGGAGGTCTCTTTGAAAGGTTGAAAAATTGTCAACAGTACTTTTAATCTGGCTACAAGGTGCAATATCAACTACAGCATGAGGTGCGCGAGAAGGTCCACTATCAATTGCAACTTTAGGTTTGATATGAGGTCTCTTATTAGAAGACCAAGCTGAGAGAGCATGACCAATCTGGTAGAATAAATAAATAAAATAAATTATAACAATATATTATAATAGTTATTAGAACTCAATATTATTAACTGAAGTACTTTTATATGGTTAACATCGTAAAAAGAATATTAACCCGCTACCAGGGGCGGAGCCAGATCCGAAACAGGGGGGGGGGGGGCAATATAAAAAATCTCTACAATTTTAAAGAGATTGTCATGTAATTTTTAAACTTTTGAGGGTTAATTTGAATTAGGAGAGCAGACATCCTTTATTATACATGCTTCAGCAAGTGAAAACATTCATTTGCCCTCTCTTCGTACTTCTATTTTAAGAATTTATCCATTTGTCTCGAGAAGTCAATAATTGAAAAAATTGAAGAAATCTCAACGATCATTCTAAAGATCAAAGAAGCCTCAAGGACGACATACTAAGAACTGAGAGTAATCTATCGTTGTAACAAAAAGGAAATATCATCCTAGGGTATTCCGAACCATCATTACCTGTCAACATACACTTGAATATAGGTTGGTTGGCAATTCGAGAAACTAAAATATTGACAATACCTGAAAAAGGCCACCTTGAAGAGCTGCGAAGATAACTCCTGACGAGACGGCAAACGCAGCTTGGCGGGAAAAAGACCCACCTCCCATGCCACTTACAATAGAAAATACAGCACCGGAACCGAAACCCGCTACCATGCTAGCGTAAATAACAACAATAATACATAGTTAAAAAGATTATCTAAAATGTAAAGGCAAAACGACAAAAAATAAGGTGTTGCCGTATCAAGTTTGGCATCTGGATCAGGTCCCGTGCCGCATTCAGTTTATCTTACCTTATTTTACTTATTGTTCAAGTCATGTTGCAAAATTAAAGTAAGCTAAGAAAAACAATCTGGGTAAATTGAAAGGATTAAGTTTATAGGAGGCTTAACTTCATGGAAAAAGGTAATAGAGATCAACTGGCTTAATTACCAAGTATCAATCATAAGCAAAAGGAGAGCTTAATTAAATAAACCTGGATTACCAAAAAATTCAGGACATGGACCCCTACCATTATTTTTCAGTTCTTAAAGTCAGAGCGACAATAATTAATCTATGCAAGTCCATAATGTAAAAAAGGAGCAGCAATTACCGGCCCTGAAGATCGTCTTTGCCTCTGATTCTCCTCATAGAACAAGATATAATTGCATTCGCACTTTCCATTGCTGCGAAATTACGAGCATCAATTAAGGGGCTACTTGTAGATACCTATAGCAGTAAAAATCACATCAGGCATACTTGATGCCATTTAAAAATTACTGAGAAATTTGAAAGATAAGATGCAATTGAACTTAAAATTGCATTTCGGCAACATACCAGACCAGCAGGGTCACATACTAGTATATAAAATACTCCACCAAACTCAAAAGTCACATGTTTTAATGAGTTCTTAAAATTCTGTTACTATCCTTTGTCCTTAATCAAACCCACAAACTGAATTCACTAAAGGGACAGAAAATAATAATAAATAACATGAAATCAAATCCTTATGTCCCATCACCGCTCTATTAAACCTTTTGGTATCATTCGTTGATAGCAACATGTAAATTTCTGATTTAATAACAGGAAAGAGTCCACTGACATAAACAAACTTGAACTTAAATGTTGTGTGTGGGTCCCACCAGTCAGGTACGGAGCTCGGGACCGGGAACAATGGATCAGAAATCTCTCTCTCTCTCACACACACACACAAGAACAAATTGAGAGAGAGGAACTGACCTGAGGTTGAATGTTGAGAGGCTTGAGAAGAGGAAGAGAGGAGAGTTCGGGTAGTCGAAGGTGGTCTCCGGCGAGGTAGGACATGGAAAGACACACGACGGCGCTCTGGAAGGCGGCGCCGGCGCCACATACGGCTGCCTCTACGACGAGCGGCTGAGCGGCGAGCCACGACTTGGTACCCTTCTCCACCTCTGCGTACTTGGTTTGTACCTGAGCTATCGACCTCAGGATTGGCTTCCTGAGGCGGAGGAGAGAGAAAGGCGGAGGTGGAAATAGCAGCGGCGTTGGTGGTTTCAGTGGTTTCTTTGCGTCTACCTCCATTGAAGAGCGCGAGAGCATGAGCAAGCGCGCCGACTCTCACGAAAGAGAAAAGAAAGAGAAGAGAACGCTCACCTCCAGTTAATATATAAGAAAAATTGAGGTAGTTAGAGAAGTCAATTATCCGATTATTATAATTTTCGGAAGGGGTTTTCGGACTTACGACTAGTCGACGAGGGTGAGTCGGATTATTGGTTTTTTTATCTAAATCATAATTTAAGATCAAAGCCATGTGGACGGAGATATATATCAAATCCGACTTTATTTCAATTAAAAGTTTAAATAATCGATTTAAACCGTTTAATGTGGTATTTATATCGGTATTATTTTGCCGATCAAATTTTATATACTATTCTTTAATTTTTTATCATTTTTGGTATTTAAGAAAATTTCGATCTAATAAATTTTGAACCCTCCGATAATAATATTTTTTAACATTTCAAAAAAATATACTTGAAAGATTTTAAATATATAATTTGGGTAACATGAAAATTTCGATATGAAAAGCAATCGGTAATTTGAGCTTTTGAATTTGAGATATAATCGAATTTGACGGAGCGATTTGTTAAATCGCTTTTCACTGTAGCCGAACTCTTTGAAATATTGCATACATATACTTCAATTTTAAAGTAGTAATGTGATATGAACTACGAACGCATGTATTCTATAGAGGGGAAAAAATTATAATACTATAGAAAGTATGCATTAATGCATTATTTATAATACAGTATAATTGTTGTTTCTATTACTTTTGGGTTAAGATTTAAATGGGATAACAATTTAGCAGGACTAGGGGTTAAGACTAGCATCCTAGAAGAATTCCACATATCGTGTGGACTGCAATACAAAAAGTGAGAGACGAGACTTTTGACTCGCGTAGGGTAGGGTCGTGGGCTTCTGAAATATTTCGATTTCTATCCTATCTTTTCAAGTTTTCAGGGATGTTCTATAACATTGTTTGTATACGAGTTCGAATATATCAAAAATCAATTAACAATTTACATATAATTTTTCTCAAAAGAATTAAATTATGTAAAAAATATTCAAACGTATTGTCAAATTTATATATTGTTTTTTTTGTATGAAATATATGCAATTTATATGTATCACTAGTATTGTTCTCGTACTTAGCTCTAAAAATATATATTTGAAAAAAAATTAATTTTAAGATGAAAGAATTTTATAAAAAATTTGCATTATTTAAAGATGACATATTTTGGTAAAATTAATATTTATTTTCACTTGATAGACATTGTTAAGAATTTCTAAAAAAAATAAATATCTTTTATCAACTAAATGACGTACAGATATAGTAAAGAACATGATTATCAATCATATAATATTCCATCCGAGAAATACAAGAAAGCTAGATTGCTTTAGAAAATAAAGACGTGTAAATAAGAGCAATGAAGTGTAATGATTAATCGCATAATATTTCATGCTAAAGAGATATAAGAGTTATCTGATAGGCATTATTGAGAGCGAACGACGTACGGGTACGGCACTAATATGACTTGCTTTTATTTCTGTTAAGGCGCACGGCAAACACCTATGCTTTTTAAACAAGAATATTGTTATGAAATTAATAAATATGTTTTTAATAAATATGCTTTTAAAACAAGAATATTGAGAGCGAACGACGTACGGCACCTATGCTTTTATTTCTTCATATTCTCCACTACTCATTTCTCTCCATATTCTCCACTACACATTTTATTTCTATGATCTCCACTCCTTATTTATTGATCATTAATGGAGATATCATTTTGTAGTCTATAAATAGAGATATTGTAAACATGAATGAATGGATGGAAAGAGATAATAAAAATTCTGAAATTGAGATTGAGAATTTTGTATTGTTTACTTTTGATATATTGTCTTATATTTTACAACAAATATAAGCATTATACAATAGTCATCTAATCAACACAAATAAAGAGAGAAATTATAACATGCCATGTTTTAAAATTTAGAAGATTTTCAATGTTTCTTTCGTAATTTTTAGATAGGTCGACGAACAATAAAAATTAATGTACCAAATTTCATTGTATACTCCGAAATTGGATGTGTAAATTTTTTAATCATGCCACTTTTTCTTCTCTATCTGTGATTCTTGAGAAATAACATTTCCTTATTGTGATTGTCAAATGTGTCAAGTCATTTCAATAGTGTTCAACTTATTAAATATACTGAGCGAAATTATAACTAAATTTGATTGTGAGAGCTTTATTTTACAATAGAAAAATTTGACCCGCTTTTATCTATGCATAGACAAATTCGATATGTGCTGCATTATGGATAGAACTAGAAACATACATTGTCAGCATAAGAAACGCTTGGCCTATTGTAAGTTGCGTCAACTTGTAAACACTTAATAAGATTGGCATCCTGAAGTTGTATTGAAGAAATAATATCCAAAATTTCCCATTCAAATTCTGAGGGAATATTACCAATTTACCAGGCTATACGCAACGTTTTGGAATTTGCATCCGTAAATCATTTCTCATCGCAAATTTAGTTATATATAACAGCCAACAGCTCAACTATCTTATTATAATTTTCTTTATAAAATAATGGGTTAACACAGTCTCTAGAAAGCATGCCAATAAAAATATGAATTCTTTTTTTCTTCTTTGAGAGAGAGAGAGAGTCATAATTCTTCATTCTTTACAAGTAGTGTGGAATGCAATGTGAGCTTCGGTATTAACGGATGGGATGTTGTTAAGAATTTGAGCGTCTACGCAGCGGAAGTTAGATTTTAGGTTCGAGGAGGCACGATCCAAGTGCAACTTGCACAAGAACCGTGCCCCTTAGGGCTAGTCAACACGAGAATCTCAATACAATCAAATACAAGTGAACACGATAATTTAACGAGGTTCAGCACCAACTTGGTGCCTACGTCCTCCACACACACGCACACTCTTTCTATTTTTTATTATTTTGTTAATGTCTGAGATACATATTACATGGAGAAGATGAATATTAAATAGGAAAACTATCCTATAGAGGCACACACCCCCTTTCCATAATTCCCCATTATTTCTTTCTTTATTTGTTACATTTGGCATTTTATTTACAAGGAAACTATCCCAACATACTAGAACCACACCCCTGGACGTGCCATACACGTATTTCCAACTTTGGTGCAGCCTGGACCTTTCCTTGTATGAAAAACGCGTCCGTTCTGCCAACCATTCGGCTGGACCTGGCCGAACACCTGGCCGAATGCCCTATTTTGATCTTCTATGGCAGCACACACCGCCATACTTCATGTTATAACACTCCCCCTCAAGTTATACAACTTGTAAGGACAATTTGTCTATTTTTCTTTAATAATTTGTGCCATGCATTCGATCCATAACTTGATCTTTTGCAGCACTTTCTCACACTCCCCCTCAAGTGGACATGTACTGATTTGTCATGTCTCACTTGCATGGAGTGCTGCACACCGGTACACACCGTCTTCTAAGGCACACACCTTTTGTCTTCATTGGCACACACATGCCTTCAAGTTCTTCATTCAAACTTTCCATGAGTCGCACACACGACGACGACACACATCGCCACATGGATCAGTTTATTCACTTCGCACGAGTCACACATCTTGTGCTAGACTCTAGCGCCTTGCAACAAATCATTTTGCCCGGTCCGTGCCCTTCTGGCACGCCCCGTGCACTAAAGCCAAGTAACCCTTTTGCTTTAAGCCACCTTCACCATTCATATCATCACACATGAAAGATATTATTTACTAACCTTATTCCAAGTAGATTACTCTTAGTCTTCTTCTATCGCGTCATATCTTCAACTTCTCCTTTTAATGGTTTTGAATCCTTTGACCTGTCACATGTTAGACTTGAGCATCCTTTGCTTGACTTGCACATGACTTGATCGTTACCTTCTTGGCCATCTTATAGAGCTCATTGCATGACACGATATCCACCCGACTCGAGCACACTTGTGCTCGACCCGAGTATTCCTTGAGTATATCTTCATTACTTGGATTAAGGTCTAAGTCTTGACTCGCCTTGACCACTTGACCCAACCTGGACCATATGACATGACTAGAGCCTCTCGTCCATTGATCTCTCATGCTTATTCACTTGATATCCAACTTGGACATCAAATATTTCTCTCACTTCAACTCTCCCCCTGAGAGGGATATTTGGTGGCTTGCATACTTGATTAATTCTTGACTTCACATGCCCTCGACTCGAAGACATTCAACTCCCCAACTTGAAGAGCCTTTCAGACCTAACTTAGGCCTTTCTTCTTGACCCGTCATGGGCCACAACTTGATTGATACCAAAGATCTCTCTCAATTTTGCTCTCCGCCTGAGAGAGATATTTGGTTACACATGTAACTTGCCTTTTTGTGTTTTTTGGACCCGACTTGGATCCTCTTGTTGGTCCCGATTTAGGCCCTCTTACTAGACCAGATTTTGACCTCCATCATGACCTAGTATAGGCCATATCCTTAGACCCGACTTGGACCATGTTCGTTGTTTCAAAACTGACCACTTTACCACTCATTCGGTCATCCATTCGGCCGAACACGTGGCCGAACAGACCCATCATGGACCATTTGACCTGTTCTAGGTTTTCGATTTGGACCCGACTCGAGCCACAACCAATACTTATGGCTAATTGACATGTGAAAAATCATTTGACCTATCATTCGGCCTACCATTTGGCCAAACACACAGCCGAACAAGTCTTAAATCCAACTAGGATTACTTCATTGACTCGACCTGAGCCTTCAATCTGACCCAACTTGGATTACTTTGATGTTCTATCTTTAGTCATTTCATCTATTGTCACATTCTTTCTATACCCAAACCATACAATCAACCATACAACAAGATCTTTTCTAAGCAAACCACAACAAACTAGTTTTATTCTGGATAAACCATGGTCACACAACCAACCAACATCTAATCACCTTGTTGATTCAATCTTCCAGAAAAACAAATAAGATACCTTATTTTTATTGTGGCTAGACAGATCTGCTTCTTTATGGTAGATTTGGACTCCAATCACCGCTCACAGGTCACACAACCCAAGCGATACCTCCGTGACAACTTCATATGACTCAGAAACACCATTAATCACCAGGGACGTGACCGTTCTGGCTCCCGTTCGGCCGAACACACAGCCGAATGCCTCTTTTCTGGTCCCGTTTGGCCGCGCACATAGCCAATAACCCTGTTCTTGATCTTGTACGGCCGTACACACAGCCGAATAGTCTGTTTTCAACATTTATGTCGCTGCTCGTGCCCCAAAGTCGATGTAGAAAGCCACTCGAACGGTTGTCTATCTCCATACACCTTTTTGGTTGAAGAAACACCCGTCTTGCACTTGCTTCGAGTCGTTCTTCGCCTTCCATCGCCTTCGTTTTGTCCTCCCATCTCTGAACCACGCTCTGATACCATGTTAAGAATTTGAGCGTCTACGCAGCGGAAGTTAGATTTTAGGTTCGAGGAGGCACGATCCAAGTGCAACTTGCACAAGAACCGTGCCCCTTAGGGCTAGTCAACACGAGAATCTCAATACAATCAAATACAAGTGAACACGATAATTTAACGAGGTTCAGCACCAACTTGGTGCCTACGTCCTCCACACACACGCACACTCTTTCTATTTTTTATTATTTTGTTAATGTCTGAGATACATATTACATGGAGAAGATGAATATTAAATAGGAAAACTATCCTATAGAGGCACACACCCCCTTTCCATAATTCCCCATTATTTCTTTCTTTATTTGTTACATTTGGCATTTTATTTACAAGGAAACTATCCCAACATACTAGAACCACACCCCTGGACGTGCCATACACGTATTTCCAACTTTGGTGCAGCCTGGACCTTTCCTTGTATGAAAAACGCGTCCGTTCTGCCAACCATTCGGCTGGACCTGGCCGAACACCTGGCCGAATGCCCTATTTTGATCTTCTATGGCAGCACACACCGCCATACTTCATGTTATAACACTCCCCCTCAAGTTATACAACTTGTAAGGACAATTTGTCTATTTTTCTTTAATAATTTGTGCCATGCATTCGATCCATAACTTGATCTTTTGCAGCACTTTCTCACAGATGTCTCCTATGCATGGAGCAGGATTTGTATTGGGTCATGTTAAGCCTTGGAATTCTAGTAAATGGTTAAAATGAATAAGTAATTAAATGCAGGCTTTGGTGTTGAACAGCGCTGCTATCAAATATATGTTGCTATCAAGTAACTCTAATACTAGTACTCTGCGAGTCCAGGGGCGAAACTAGAAAAATAACTTAAGTGGGGCCAATATGTAAATTTTACTTTTTTGAAGGGACCAATCTACATAATTACCAATACTTTCATTAAATTTAGCTTATAAATATTAATCAATTTTAAAAATGTGGGGAGGCCAAGCCCACCAGGGCCCCCACCTTGGCTCCGCCCCTGTGCGAGTCTTGCATGTATCAGATAAAATCACATTATTTTTCATTCCTTTTTGTTTTCTTTTGTGTCTGAAAGTGAATGCATTCAATTCAAATGGTTGAATTAATTTCTGAAAGTTTAATCTTTGATTCTTTCAACCATCCCAGATTCCCAATGGTCAGAGCCAGAGGTTAGTAGTGGGAAGTGTCTCTTGCTGTTCCGTTAAGGCGAACGAGATTAGATCAAAGCATATCATGAAGACGAGTTCAAGCATTACATGACTATTTTTAAATTAGTTAAAAATAACATTGATATCAAGAGATAAGTTGAGTTATAAAAATGGACTGCAGCCAAGCTAGCTTCTTTGCAAAATATAGTTTTCTTATCAGTGGTTGACTTAAAATTTTATTTTCAAATTTTGAACGGTTACATCAAATAGATACACGTAATTTATTTAAATATTGAATCTTGCAGATAATCATTATCAGAAAAATATACGAAAATAATAAAAGTTGGGTTTGTACGATTGTCAATTTGCATGGACTTGTTTGAAGGATAAAAACAGCTTAATTACTTGTAAGTTTCAAATTGAAAAATTGTACAAAATTGAACTTGTCGGGTCTGTAGAATTTATTAAGTCAAAAAAGGATTTTGACCTATCAATATTTTAAGGGATTAAAGTTTATTAGAATTTATTAAGTCAAAAAAGGGATTTTGACCTATCAATATTTTAAGGAATTTGACCTATCAATATTTTGACCTATCAAGTTGGCCCATACTCCACCTCACTCTGGGTTCAAATTCAAAACCTCATTGGCTTAAAAGTTCTCCCGGGGAAAGATACTGTGCTGCAAACAGTTTTGGACGTTTATGCATCTTTGCCCTCAACGGATAGAAACAAGAAGATGTGTTTTGTGCTCACAGCACTTTGGATGCTTTGGAGGGAGAGAAACAACAGAAGATTTCGAGGAGAGGAGATGCAAGTGCAGGGCTTGGCAAGGAATGTAATCCATGAAGGGGAGCTGTTCTTTAGGAATAGTTAAGTATTTAGATTGGAAGTTGTCCTGTGTTAGAATAACTTGGGAGGTTTTTGTTTTATTTTTTTAGTTTGGTCTCTTGACAGCTGCTGTCAAGGTTTCGAAAAAAAAAATATTTTGACCTATCAAGAGATTAGTGAATTAGGAATAATATACGGATTTACTTTATTCTGAATTAAAAGATAACCGTATTTAATTTTACAAATATAAGCCTTGAATTTAAATTTTCTAACATTGATTTATGCCAAACAATAAATAATGATGATAGCAATTTATATCAGGTCCAATTTCAAAGAAAAGTACATAAACAGATTGCAATTTTTTTTAAAAAAAAAAATTGCAAACTGGGGAGCGAGAATTCCGGTTGCCACATTGACTCAAGTGTTGCTATTTTCCATTCAATGTTGGCTAGAAATCTCGCTGTCTTTATTGGTCAAATTCCGATCAAAATAGACAGAAGTCACACGGCATAATTTTTTTTTTCTTTTTTGTTTTAACACTGTTTCAAAGACTTTTTGCTATTAATTTAGAGTCAGAAGAATCAAGCTTAGATATTTCTAGAACTGAAATATGGAAAGACAGTCAACGATGTCGGTTGCCGAATTTCTTTCAAAAGTCAACATTTTTAATTGCTCGTACAGTCGTACCGTTTTACATGTTGGTGTCGAATAAATTGAGAACAAATGTGATTATCTCGAATTTGAATTTCCACAAGTGTCTATCAGAACTAACGAACGATGATCAAGTGAAACTTGACAATCAATAAAAATTACCTATTGGTTAATAAAATTGTTTGAACGTGTATTCTAGAAGATTTAAGTTCGAAAATTAGGACTACTTAACCATATAATAGATGATTAAACAAGTATTATCACATATTTCACAATTAACAGACTTGTCAAAATTAATGATGGTCACGTTATCTCAATTATAGATAGGAAAACAAAGTTTGTCAAGCCTGATCTGGATAACATTAGTAATTAGTTAAAAAAGGACCATGCGATCAACTATGACACAGAGCATGATGGAGATCAGCTGGACCGTGACTCTATAACTGTAACACCCCACCAATATTTGACTTAAGTTGATCACGAATTTAACTCAGTTGACCAGTTAAAATTCTTTTGACCTTTGTTTGACCGAGATAAAAAAAATGATGAATGAATCAATTTGACCACTTTGACCAATTAAAAAGTAAAGTTTGCAAAACCTACTGTTTACCGCCTATGCCCTTCCTTGAGTATCCGAATAAAAACAAAATTAATGACACCTCATGCTTATGTGCTTATACGTGTCCTTTTACTATTGATTTTGCTTTCAAAGAATTTCACCTTCCGTTTATTTAAACATGCATATGCCTTCTCCTGCTTTGCAAAACCGAACTCATGCATGTCCCTTAACTTCCGATTTTATGGTGTTCATATTCCCTCAAAAACAAAATCATATCAGTTTCATGTAAGCAAAGACCAATTGAAATTTGATGAGTCGATCGATTGGAGTTTTGATGAGTCGGCCAATTGGAATTCTGAGTCTACGTCGCAGTCAGGATAGTCGATTGGATTTGTCTATTGATTTCTGGATCGTTTTATCAGGTAACCGGACTTCTCTATATTTAATTTCGTATTGATTGATTGATCTGATTATCGTTTGATTTTGATTGAATCGATGTAACCGGACTTCTCTATATTTAATTTCGTATTGATTGATTGATCTGATTATCGTTTGATTTTGATTGAATCGATGTAACCGGACTTCTCTATATTTAATTTCGTATTGTTTGATTGATTCGATTTATCGTTTGGTTTTGATTGAATATGTTTATTGTTTTGTGATTGGTATATTTTACGGGATATCGGAGTTTGGAATTGGATATGGAATTGAATCTGAATTTTGAGCCCTGATCCTCCTGAGTTCGGGGAGGGGCCGGTCCTGATCCTCCTGGCATCGGGGAGGGACCACTCTGACTTACTGACTGTCTGGACCTGATTATCTCCGTAAAATATATTATTTGTTATGTGGATTAATCCGATCTGATTGAACTTTGTGATAATAATTAAATGTAGAGAAGCTGCGTCGTTAAATAACCGGTTACTAAGGTTTGTACCTGACTCTGTTTGTTTTTTCTATTGCGACGTAGGTTGACGGGCCGTCGGATGGGTGCAGAAGATACTGTTTAACCTCGCGCCCCGCGACCCGCGACCCGTCGGTGCGGGACGTGACAGATGGTATCAGAGCATTCGTTCCTCGGACTGTGTTTGGGTCCATGTCCTTTCATTTGAAATTTGATTTCTGTTTGATTGGATTTGACTTGTTATCATCCGTTTGAATTTCGAGGACGAAATTATTTTTAAGAGGAGGAGAATGTGACATTTTGAAATTTCTGATATTTAAATATTAATTATATTTTAGATTTATTTTTGATACAAAGTTTTGAGTACTAAATTGGAAAATTTGTATTTAATTTTTATTTCTTAAATGTTTTGACCGGGGAAAAAAAAAACGGGTAATAAAATTTTGACAAAACTTTGACACGTGTTATCCCTTTGGCACGTGGCTGCATGTATTGAGAAACATGTCATCTCCTTTGATTCTTTCACCGCCTTAGCTTTTAAGTTCATATAATCTTTGGAGTTTCAAATCCTATGTTCCGTACCACTTTGAGTAAAATAAACTCTCATGCCAAGCTTGATTATTAGCTAAATTATGATTTCAAAATAGTTTTCGAATAATATTTTGATTATGCCGATTGAAAAGTTGATGAGTAGATCAATTGGAATTCTAAATTCTACGTCGTAGTCGAATTGGATCTGTTCGTGATATCTGGACCATCCTGTCAGGTAACCGGACTTCTCTATATTTAATTTCGTATTGATTGATTGATCTGATTATCGTTTGATTTTGATTGAATCGATGTAACCGGACTTCTCTATATTTAATTTCGTGTTGATTGATTGATTTGATTTATCGTTTGGTTTTGATTGAATATGTTTATTGAATTGTGATTGGTATATTTTACGGGATATCGGAGTTTGGAATTTGATATGAAATTGAATATGAATTTTGAGCCCTGATCCTCCTGAGTTCGGGGAGGGGCCGGTCCTGATCCTCCTGAGATCGGAGAGGGACCACTGTGACTGACTGACTGTCTGGATCCGATTATCTCCGTAAAATATATTATTTGTTATGTGGATTAATCCGATCTGATTGAATTCTGATATAATAATTAAATGTAGAGAAGCTGCGTCGTTAAATAACCGGTTACTGAGGTTTGTACCTGACTCTGTTTTATTTTTCTATTGCGACGTAGGTTGACGGCCGTCGGATGGGTGCAGAAGATACCGTTCTCAGCTCGCGTCCCGCGACCCGTCGGTGCGGGACGTGACATAACACGTGTCAAAGTTTTGTCAAAATTTTATTACCCGTTTTTTTTTTCCCCGGTCAAAACATTTAAGAAATAAAAATTAAATACAAATTTTCCAATTTAGTACTCAAAACTTTGTATCAAAAATAAATCCAAAATATAATTAATATTTAAATATCAGAAATTTCAAAATGTCACAATAACAATACCAGAAAACTTATCCATCTAATACGTGTGGACAAATAAATTTTAAAAAATATTTATACTTCAATAAAAAATCAACATATTAACACAGAAAAAATATGTCAATAAAATATAAATTTTTAATAAAAAAAATTATTTAAATAATTGCAGATGAAGAAGTTTTTAATATGTACTATATTTTCAAACTGAAAAATACTTTTAAATTAATTCTATGTCTATTTTAAATAAAAAAAAAATCAATAGTTAGAGCTATCTTTTTCATTTGAAAATCACCATCAAGCAACAGATAGAATCAAAATTTGAAAATCAGCAATCTAAATTATGTTTGAAGAGGTAAATAGACTTTTGATTTAAACTTTTGAGATATAAGTATGGAATGAACAAATGTTGATTATGGATTTCTGGCGGCGCAGGTTTGCAGAAACATTTGTAAGGTCAGCAGCATAAAGCATGTATAGAGTACAGCCATTCAACCGTCCGATTTGATCTGGACGGTTCGGTCCTATGGATTTGATTTGTAAGGTTAGCAGCATAAAGCATGTATTTGTTATCTGCTCCCGCACGGGACGGTCTAGCACAATCATCCAACCATCCGATCTGATCTGGACGGTTCGAGCCTATGGATCTGGTATTATACACGAAGCTCTCTTAACCATTGAGATTAAATCAGATGGTTAGAATTGGTGCGCTGCACCATCCCGCGCAAGACTAGATCTCATTTGAGAAGCATTGGATGTTATAAAAAGAAATAGTGCATAGGGCATACCAATGTAAGAACATATCTGGGAGCTAAATAAAGTCTAATGAATACCCAACCTGGGAAGTGATATAATTGTGAACCAGAATGGAATATTTTGTAGTAATTCGATGTACAAAACTCTTATGTTTGCGGTTTGCCTAGTTGCCTACGGATTTAGATGAGAAAGAAAAATAAAAACCCATCTTTATTTTTCTCACCAAACGACATAACTATACAAATCCGAAATTAGTTAAATTTAATTTAACTCAAATTAATATTAACTCAATTTGATTTAGTACTAGGGTTGGACATCGAGCTTCGCTCGATACAATATTCTTTTACATAATTTAAAGTTTGGTTTCTATTATATTATTTTTTATATATGTTAATAATAATGTGAATATCTAACTAAAATATCAATATTATAATATTTTAAGTAAGATCATAAACAAATTTTAGACTATATAAACAACATAAATATAGATTATTGTGTTCAAATTACTTAAAATGAATGTAAAATCGCTTGAAATGCTCAAATATACTCAGAATCTATAAAATCTACACATTATGTGAATAATTACAATGTATCATCCAATCGTTTTGAATAAATGAGTTCATAAACATATTCTAAACTATATCAAGAGCTTAATATAGATTACTGTGATCAAATGACTTAAAATGAATGCAAAATCGCTTGAAATGCTCAAATATACTCATAATCTGTAAAATCTGCACATTATGTGAATAATTACAATGTATAATCCAATCGTTTTAAATAATTAAGCTCACAAACATATTCTAGACTATATAAAAATCTTAAATATAGATTATTGTGATCAAATAACTTAAAATGAATGCAAAATTGTTTGAAATGTTCAAATATACTAAGAATCTGTAAAATATGCACATCATGTGCATAATTAAAATGCATAATCCAATCGTTTTGAAAAAGTGAGTTCATAAACATGTTCTAGACTATATAAAGAGTTTAAATATAGATTATTATGATAAAATGACTTAAAATAAGTACAAAATCGATTGAAATACTCAAATATACTCAGAATCTGTAAAATCAGCACATTATGAGCGTAATTACAATTTAAAATCCAATCGTTTTAAATAAGTGAGTTCATAGACATATTCTAAACCACATAAAGAGCTTAAATATAGATTATTGTGATCAAATTACTTAAAATGAATGCAAAATCGCTTGAAATGCTCAAATATACTAAGAATCTATTAAATTTGTAAATTATGCGAATAATTACAATGTATAATCCAAACATTTTGAATAAGTATGTTTATAAACATATTTTAAACTATGTAAAAAGCATAAATATAGATTATTATGATCAAATGACTTAAAATGAATACAAAATCGTTTGAAATGATCAAATATACTCAGAAACTGTAAAATCTGCATATTATGTTAATAATTACAATATATAAACCAATAGTTTTGAATAATTGATCTTCTAAACATATTCTAGACTATATAAAGAACTTAAATATAAATTATTGTGATCAAGTGACTTAAAATGAATGTAAAATCTCTTGAAATGCTCAGATATACTCATAATCTTTAAAATCTACACATTAGGTTCGTAATTACAACGTATAATCCAATTATTTTGAATAAGTGAGTTTATGAACATATTCTAAACTATATAAAGAGCATAAATATAGATTATTGTCATCAAATAACTTAAAATTAATGCAAAATTGCTTGAAATGCTCAAATATACTCAGAATCTGTAAAATCTGCAAATTATGTGAGTAATTACGATATATAATCCGATCGTTTCGAATAAGTCAGTTCATAAACATATTCTAGACTATGCAAGTATAAATTATTGTGAACAAATTTCTTAAATTGAATGGAAAAATCGCTTGAAATGCTCAAATATACTCAGAATCTTAAAAATCTGCAGATTATGTGCATAATTACAATGTATAATCCAATTGTTTTGAATAAGTGATATCGCAAACATATTCTAGACTATATAAAGAGTTTAAATATAGATTAATGTGATCAAAATACTTAAAATGAATACAAAATGGCTTGAAATGCTCAATTGTACTCAAAATCTGTAAAATAAGCAAATTCTGTGAATAATTATAATGTATAATCCATCCGTTTTGATTAAGTGAGTTCGTAAACATATTCTTGACAATATAAAGATCTTAGATATAAATGATTGTGATCAAATGATTTAAAATGAATGAAAAATTGCTTGAAATTCTCAAATATACTCAGAATCTGCAAAATCTGTATATTATGTGTATAATTACAATATATAAACCAATCTTTTTGATTAATTAACCACGTAAACATATTCTAGACTATAAAAATAGCATATATATAGATTATTGTGATCAAATGACTTAAAAATGAATGCAAAATCGCTTGAAATTCTCAAATATACTCCAAATCTTTAAAATTTGCACATTATATTCGTAATTATAGTGTACAATGCAATCGTTTTAAATAAGTGAGTTCATAAATATATTCTTGACTATATAAAAATCTTAAATATAGATGATTGTTATCAAATGATTTAAAATGAATGCAAAACCGCTTCAAATGCTCAAATACACTAAGAATCTGTAAAATATGTAAACTATGTGAATAATTACAATGTATAATCGAATTATTCTGAATAGTTTAGCTCATAAGCACATTCTAGACTATATAAAGAGCTTAAATATAGATTAACATGATCAAAACACTTAAAATGAATGCAAAATAGCTTGTAATGCTTAAATATACCCAAAATCTTTAAAATCTGGACATTTTTGGCGTAATTACAATGTATAATCCAATAGTTGTGAATACGTGAGTTCATAAACATATTCTAGACTATATATATAGCATAAATACAGAGTATTGTGATCAAATAAATTGAAATAAATGCAAAATTGCTTGAAATACCCATATATACAAAGAATCTATAAAATATGCATATTATATGTATAATTACAATGAATAATTCAATCGTTTCAAATTAGTGTGTTCATAAACAAATTCTAGACTATGTAAAGAGTTTAAATATACTCAGAATCTGTATAATATGCACATTATGTGAATAATTACAATGTATAATCCAATCGTTTTGAATATGTGAGCTCATAAACATATTGTTGACTATATAAAAGTTTAAATGTAGATTCTTGTCATCAAATAACTTAAAATGAATGTAAAATCGATTGAAATACTGAAAAAAATTAGAATCTGTAAAATATAAACATTATGTGAATAATTACAAAAGTATAAACCAATCTTTTTGAATAATTGGCCTCATAAACATATTCTAGACTATATAAAGAGCATAAATATAGATTATTGTGATCACATAACTTAAAATAATACAAAATCGCCTGAAATGCTCAAATATACTTGAATCTATAAAATATGCAAATTATGTGAATAATTATTATGTATAATCCAATGGTTTTGAATAAGTGAGTTCGTAAATATATTCTAAACTATATAAAGAGTATAAATATAGATTATTGTCATCAGATGACTTAAAATCAATGCAAAATCGCTTGAAATTCTTAAATATACACAGAATCTGTAAAATCTACATATTATGTGAATAATTACAACGTATAATACAATAGTTTTGAATCTGTGTGCTCATAAACATATTCTAGACTATATAAAGAGATTAAATGTAGATTATTGTCATCAAATAACTTAAAATGAATGCAAAATCGATTGAAATGCTCAAATAAATTTAGAATATGTAAAATATGAACATTATGTAAATAATTACAATGTATAATCCAATTTTTTTTTAATAATTGATCTCATAAACATATTCTAGACTATATAAATAGCTTAAATATAGATTATTGTGATCAAATAATTTAAAATGAATGCAAAATTGCTTGAAATGCTCCAATATACTCAGAATCTTTAAAATCTACATATTATGTGCATAATTACAATGTATAATCCTATCGTTTAGAATAATTGAGTTCGTAAACAAATTATAGACTATATAAAGAGCTTAATTATAAATTATTGTGATCAGATGACTTAAAATAAATGTAAAATCACTTGAAATGTTCAAATATTCTCAGAATCTGTAAAATCTGCAAATTATGTGCGTAATTACAATGTATAATCCTATCGTTTAGAATAATTGAGTTCGTAAACAAATTCTAGACTATATAAAAAGGTTAAATATAGATTATTGAGATCAAATGAATTAAAATGAATTCAAAATCGCTAGAAATAATCAAATATACTCAGAATCTTTCAAATCTGCATATTATGTGCATAATTACAATGTATAATCCAATCGTTTTGAATAAGTTATATCATAAACATATTCTAGATAAAATAAAGAGCTTAAATATATATTATTGTTATCAAATAACTTAAAATGAATGTAAAATATCTTGAAATGCTCAAATATTCTCAAAAAGTGAGTTCATAAGCATCAATAAAAAAATATTGTGATCAAATGACTTAAAATGAATTCAAAATCGCTTGAAATGCTCAAATACCTCAGAATCTGTAAAATCTGCAAATTATGTGAATAATTATAATGTATAACCCAATCGTTTCGAATAAATGAGTTCATAAACATATTATATACAATATAAAGAGCATAAATATAGATTATTGTCATCAAATGACTTAAAGTGAATCCAGAATTGCTTGAAATGCTTAAATATACACAGAATCTGTAAAATAATTACAATGTATAATCCAATCGTATTGAAATAAAGAGCATATTATGTGAATAATTACAATGTATAATCCAATCGTATTGAATATGTGAGCTCATAAATATATTCTAGAATATAAAGAGCATAAATATAGAATATTGTCATCACATAACTTAAATTGAATGAAAAATCAATTGAAATGCTCAAATATACTCAGAATCTGTAAAATCTGCACAATATGTGAATAATTACATTGTATAATCCAATCATTTTGAATAACTTAGTTCAGAAATATATTCTAAACTATAAAGATCATAAATATAGATTACTGTTGTCAAATGACTTAAAATGAATACAAAATCTTTTGAAATGCTCAAATATACTCAGAAATTGTAAAATTCGTATATTATGTGAATAATTATATTATATAATCCAATCGTTTGGAATAAGTGAGTTCATAAAAATATTTTAAATTATATAAAGAGTTTAAATATGGATTATTGTGATCAAAAGACTTAAAATAAATGCAAAATCACTTAAAATGCTCAAATATACTTAGAATTCGTCAAATCTGCACACTATGTGAATAATTACAATGTATAAAAATTCTTTTTTAATAATTGACGTCATAAACATATTCTAGACTATATAAAGAGCATAAATATAGATTATTGTGATCAAATGACTAAAAATGAATGCAAAATCGCTTCAAATGCTCAAATATACTCAAAATCTGTAAAATCTTCACAATATGTGAATAATTACAATGTATAATCCAATTGTTTTGAATAATTGAGCTCATTAACATATATTAGACAATATAAAGAGCGTAGATATAGATTATTATGATCAAATAACTTAAAATGAATGCAAATCTCTTGAAACGCTCCAATATACTCAGAATCTTTAAAATCTGTACATTATGTGTGCAATTAAAATGTATAATCCAATCGTTTTTAATAACTTATATTTCAGAAACATACTCTAAACTATATAGATCATAAATATAGATTACTGTGGTCAAAATGACTTAAAATGAATACAAAATCGTTTGAAATACTCAAATATACTCAGAAATTGTAAAATCCGTATATTATGTGAATAATTATAATGTATAATCCAATCGTTTCGAATAAGTGAGTTCATAAACATATTCTAAACTATATAAAGAGATTAAATATAGATTATTGTGATCAAATGACTTAAATTGATTGCAAAATCGCTTAAAATGCTCAGATATACTTAGAATTTGTCAAATCTGCACATTATGTGAATAATTACAATGTATAAACCAATATTTTAGAAATTATTGACCTCATAAACATATTATAGACTAAATAAAGAACATAAATATAAATTATTGTGACCAAATGACTTAAAATGACTGCAAAATCTCTTCAAATGTTCAAATATACTCAGAATCTGTAAAATCTGCACAATATGTGAATAATTACAATGCTTAATTATAGATTATTGTGATCAAATAACTTAAATAAATGCAAAATCGCTTGAAATGCTCAAATATACTCGGAATCTTTAAAATCTACATATTATGTGCGTAATTACAATGTATAATGCAATTGTTTAGAATAAGTGAGTTCATAAACAAATTCTTGCCAAAATAAAGATCTTAAATATAGATGATTGCGATCAAATGATTTAAAATGAATGCAAAATTGCTTGAAATGCTTAAATATACTAAGAATCGGTAAAATCTGCACATTATGTGACTAATTACAATGTATAATCCAATCTTTTAAAATAAATGAGTTCATAAACATATTCGAGACTATATAAAGAGCTTAATTATAAATTATTGTGATCAGATGACTTAAAATAAATGTAAAATCACTTGAAATGTTCAAATATTCTCAGAATCTGTAAAATCTGCAAATTATGTGCGTAATTACAATGTATAATCCTATCGTTTAGAATAATTGAGTTCGTAAACAAATTCTAGACTATATAAAAAGGTTAAATATAGATTATTGAGATCAAATGAATTAAAATGAATTCAAAATCGCTAGAAATAATCAAATATACTCAGAATCTTTCAAATCTGCATATTATGTGCGTAATTACAGTGTATAATCCAATCGTTTTGAATAAGTTATATCATAAACATATTTTAGATAAAATAAAGAGCTTAAATATATATTATTGTTATCAAATAACTTAAAATGAATGTAAAATATCTTGAAATGCTCAAATATTCTCAAAAAGTGAGTTCATAAGCATCAATAAAAAATATTGTGATCAAATGACTTAAAATGAATTCAAAATCGCTTGAAATGCTCAAATACCTCAGAATCTGTAAAATCTGCAAATTATGTGAATAATTATAATGTATAACCCAATCGTTTCGAATAAATGAGTTCATAAACATATTATAAACAATATAAAGAGCATAAATATAGATTATTGTCATCAAATGACTTAAAGTGAATCCAGAATTGCTTGAAATGCTTAAATATACACAGAATCTGTAAAATAATTACAATGTATAATCCAATCGTATTGAAATAAAGAGCATATTATGTGAATAATTACAATGTATAATCCAATCGTATTTAATATGTGAGCTCATAAATATATTCTAGAATATAAAGAGATTAAATATAGATTATTGTGATCAAATGACTTAAATTGATTGCAAAATCGCTTAAAATGCTCAGATATACTTAGAATTTGTCAAATCTGCACATTATGTGAATAATTACAATGTATAAACCAATATTTTAGAAATTATTGACCTCATAAACATATTATAGACTAAATAAAGAGCATAAATATAAATTATTGTGACCAAATGACTTAAAATGACTGCAAAATCTCTTCAAATGTTCAAATATACTCAGAATCTGTAAAATCTGCACAATATGTGAATAATTACAATGCTTAATTATAGATTATTGTGATCAAATAACTTAAATAAATGCAAAATCGCTTGAAATGCTCAAATATACTCAGAATCTTTAAAATCTACATATTATGTGCGTAATTACAATGTATAATGCAATTGTTTAGAATAAGTGAGTTCATAAACAAATTCTTGCCAAAATAAAGATCTTAAATATAGATGATTGCGATCAAATGATTTAAAATGAATGCAAAATTGCTTGAAATGCTTAAATATACTAAGAATCGGTAAAATCTGCACATTATGTGAATAATTATAATGTATAATCCAATCGTTTTGAATATGTGAGCTCATAAACATATTATAGACTATATGAAGAGCTTAAATATAGATTATTGTGATCGGATGACTTAAATTGAATGGAAAATAGATTGAAATGTTCAAGGAAACTTAGAATCTGTAAAATATGCACATTATGTGAATAATTACAATGTATAATCCAATTTTTTTTTGAATAATTGAGCTCATTAACATATATTAGACAATATAAAGAGCGTAGATATAGATTATTATGATCAAATAACTTAAAATGAATGCAAATCGCTTGAAACGCTCCAATATACTCAGAATCTTTAAAATCTGTATATTATGTGTGCAATTAAAATGTATAATCCAATCGTTTTGAATAACTTAGTTTATAAACATATTCTAAACAATATAAAGATCATAAATATAGATTATTATGGTCAAATGACTTAAAATGAATACAAAATCGTTTGAAATGCTCAAATATACTAAAAAATTGTAAACTCCGTATATTATGAGAATATTAGAATGTATAATCCAATTGTTTAGAATAAATTAGTTCATAAACATATTCTAAACTATAAAATGAGATTAAATATAGATTATTGTGATCAAATAATTCAAAATGAACGCAAAATCGCTTAAAATGCTCAAATATACTTAGAATTTGTGAAATCTGCACATTTTGTGAATAATTACAATGTATAATCCAATCTTTTTTAATACTTGACCTCATAAACATATTCTAGACTATGTAAAGGGCATAAATATAGGATTATTGTGATCAAATGACTTAAAATGAATGCAAAATCACTTCAAATGCTCAAATATACTCAGAATCTGTAAAATCTGCACAATATGTGAATAATTACAATGTATAATCCAATCGTTTTGAATAATTGAGCTCATAAACATATTCTACACAATATCAAGAGTTTAAATATAGATTATTGTGATCAAATGACTTAGAATGAATTCAAAATCGCTAGAAATAATCAAATATACTCAGAATCTTTCAAATCTGCATATTATGTGCGTAATTACAGTGTATAATCCAATCGTTTTGAATAAGTTATATCATAAACATATTTTAGATAAAATAAAGAGCTTAAATATATATTATTGTTATCAAATAACTTAAAATGAATGTAAAATATCTTGAAATGCTCAAATATTCTCAAAAAGTGAGTTCATAAGCATCAATAAAAAATATTGTGATCAAATGACTTAAAATGAATTCAAAATCGCTTGAAATGCTCAAATACCTCAGAATCTGTAAAATCTGCAAATTATGTGAATAATTATAATGTATAACCCAATCGTTTCGAATAAATGAGTTCATAAACATATTATAAACAATATAAAGAGCATAAATATAGATTATTGTCATCAAATGACTTAAAGTGAATCCAGAATTGCTTGAAATGCTTAAATATACACAGAATCTGTAAAATAATTACAATGTATAATCCAATCGTATTGAAATAAAGAGCATATTATGTGAATAATTACAATGTATAATCCAATCGTATTTAATATGTGAGCTCATAAATATATTCTAGAATATAAAGAGATTAAATATAGATTATTGTGATCAAATGACTTAAATTGATTGCAAAATCGCTTAAAATGCTCAGATATACTTAGAATTTGTCAAATCTGCACATTATGTGAATAATTACAATGTATAAACCAATATTTTAGAAATTATTGACCTCATAAACATATTATAGACTAAATAAAGAGCATAAATATAAATTATTGTGACCAAATGACTTAAAATGACTGCAAAATCTCTTCAAATGTTCAAATATACTCAGAATCTGTAAAATCTGCACAATATGTGAATAATTACAATGCTTAATTATAGATTATTGTGATCAAATAACTTAAATAAATGCAAAATCGCTTGAAATGCTCAAATATACTCGGAATCTTTAAAATCTACATATTATGTGCGTAATTACAATGTATAATGCAATTGTTTAGAATAAGTGAGTTCATAAACAAATTCTTGCCAAAATAAAGATCTTAAATATAGATGATTGCGATCAAATGATTTAAAATGAATGCAAAATTGCTTGAAATGCTTAAATATACTAAGAATCGGTAAAATCTGCACATTATGTGAATAATTATAATGTATAATCCAATCGTTTTGAATATGTGAGCTCATAAACATATTATAGACTATATGAAGAGCTTAAATATAGATTATTGTGATCGGATGACTTAAATTGAATGGAAAATAGATTGAAATGTTCAAGGAAACTTAGAATCTGTAAAATATGCACATTATGTGAATAATTACAATGTATAATCCAATTTTTTTTTGAATAATTGAGCTCATTAACATATATTAGACAATATAAAGAGCGTAGATATAGATTATTATGATCAAATAACTTAAAATGAATGCAAATCGCTTGAAACGCTCCAATATACTCAGAATCTTTAAAATCTGTATATTATGTGTGCAATTAAAATGTATAATCCAATCGTTTTGAATAACTTAGTTTATAAACATATTCTAAACAATATAAAGATCATAAATATAGATTATTATGGTCAAATGACTTAAAATGAATACAAAATCGTTTGAAATGCTCAAATATACTAAAAAATTGTAAACTCCGTATATTATGAGAATATTAGAATGTATAATCCAATTGTTTAGAATAAATTAGTTCATAAACATATTCTAAACTATAAAATGAGATTAAATATAGATTATTGTGATCAAATAATTCAAAATGAACGCAAAATCGCTTAAAATGCTCAAATATACTTAGAATTTGTGAAATCTGCACATTTTGTGAATAATTACAATGTATAATCCAATCTTTTTTAATACTTGACCTCATAAACATATTCTAGACTATGTAAAGGGCATAAATATAGGATTATTGTGATCAAATGACTTAAAATGAATGCAAAATCACTTCAAATGCTCAAATATACTCAGAATCTGTAAAATCTGCACAATATGTGAATAATTACAATGTATAATCCAATCGTTTTGAATAATTGAGCTCATAAACATATTCTACACAATATCAAGAGTTTAAATATAGATTATTGTGATCAAATGACTTAGAATTAAAGCAAAATCGCTTGAAATGCTCAAATATACTCGGAATCTTTCAAATCTGAACATTATGTGCATAATTACAATGTATAATCCTATTGTTTTGAATCAGTGATAGCATAAACATATTCTAGACTATATAAAGAGCTTAAATATAAATTATGGTGATCAAATGACTTAAATTGAATGAAAAATCGCTTGAAATGCTCAAATATATTCCGAATCTGTATAATCTGCATATTATGTGAATAATTACAATGTACAATCCAATCGTTTTGAATAATTGAGCTCATAAACATATTCGAGACTTTACAGAGATATTTATTATAGATTATTGTTATCAAATTACTTAAAATAAATGCAAAATCGCTTGAAATACCCAAATATACACAGAATATGTAAAATCTGCACATTATGAGTGTAATTACAATGAATAATCCATTCATTTTGAATGAGTGTGTTCTTAAACATATTCTAGACTTTGTTAAGAGCTTAAATATAAATTATCGTGAATAATTGTCTTAAATTGAATGCAAAATCGCTTGAAATGCTCAAATATACTCGGAATCTTTAAAATCTGAACATTTTGTGCATAATTACAATGTATAATCCAATCTTTTTAAAAAAGTGAGTTCATAAACATATTCCAGACTTTATACAGAGAGCTCAAATATAGATTATTGTGAACAGTTGACTTAAAATGAATGTAAAATCGCTTGATATATTCAAATATTCTCAGAATCTGTAAAATCTGCAAATTATGTGCGTAATTACAATGTATAATCCAATCGTTTTGAATAATTGAGTTCATAAATATATTCTAGACTATCTAAAGAGGTTCAATATAGATTATTGACATCAAATGAATTAAAATGAATGCAAAATCGCTTGAAATTCTCAAATATACTTAGAATCTTTTCAAATCTGCACATTATGTTCATAATTACAATGTATAATCCAATATTTTTTGAGTAAGTTATATCATAAACATATTCTAGAAAAAATGAAGAGCTTAAATATATATTATTGTGATCAAATCACTTAAAATGAATTAAAAATAGTTTGAAATGCTCAAATATACTCATAATCTATAAAGTCTGCACATTATGTGATAAATTACAATGTATAATCCAATTCTTATGAATAAGTGAGTTTGTACACATATTCGAGACCATATAATGAGCATCAATAAAGATTATTATGATCAAATGACTTAAAATGAATTCAAAATCGCTTGAAATGCTCAAATATACTCAGAATCTGCAAATTATGTGAATAATTATAATGTATAATCCAATCGTTTTGAATAACTTAGTTCAGAAATATATTCTTAAATATATAATGATCATAAATATAGATTACTATGGTCAAATGACATAAAAAGAATACAAAATCTTTTGAAATGCTCAAATATACCCAGAAATTGTAAAATGCGTATATTATGTTAATAATGACATTATATAATGCAATGGTTTGGAATAAGTGAGTTCATAAATATATTCAAAACTATAAGGAGCTTAAATATAGATCATTGTGATCAAATGACTTAAAATGATGGCAAAATCGCTTAAAATACTCAAATATACTTAGAATTTTTCCAATCTGCACATTATGTGAATAATTACAATGTATAAACAAATATTTTTAATAATTAACCCCATAAACATATTCTAGACTATATAAAGAGCATAAATATAGATTATTTTGATCAAATGACTTAAAATGAATGTAAAATCGCTTCAAATGCTCAAATATACTCAGAATCTATAAAATCTGCACATTATGTGATAAATTACAATGTATAATCTAATTGTTTTGAATAATTGAGCTCATAAACATATTTTAGACTATATAAAGAGCTTAATTATAGATTATTGTGATCAAATGACTTAAATAAATGCAAAATCGCTTGAAATGCGTAATTACAATGTATAATGCAATCGTTTAGAAAAAGTGAGTTCATAAACATATTCTTGACAATATAAAGATCTTAGATATAGATGATTGTGATCAAATGATTTAAAATGAATGAAAAATTGCTTGAAATGCTTAAATATACTAAGAATCAGTAAAACTGCACATTACATGAATAATTACAATGTATAATCCAATCGTTTTGAATATGTGAGATCATAAACATATTCTAGACTATATGAAGAACTTAAATATAGATTATTGTGATCGGATGACTTCAAATGAATGGAAAATCGACTGAAATGTTCAAAGAAACTTATTAGCTGTAAAATATGCGCATTATGTGAATAATTACAATGTATAATCCAATCAATTTGAATAATTAAAAGCTCATAAACATATTCTAGACTATATAAAGAGCATAAATATAGATTATTGTAATCAAATGACTTAAAATGAATGCAAAATCACTTCAAATGCTCAAATACTCTCAGAATCTGTAAAAGCTGCAAAATACGTGAATAATTACAATGTATTATCCAATCGTTTTGAATAATTGAGCCCATAAAAATATTCTACATAATATAAAAAGCTTAAATATAGATTATTGTGATCAAATGACTTAAAATTAATGCAAAATCGCTTGAAATACTCAAATATACTCAGAATCTTTAAAATCTGAACATTATTTACATAATTACAATTTACTATCCAATCGTTTTGAATAAGTGACATCATAACATATTCTAGACTATATAAAGAGCTTAAATATACATTATTGTGATCAAATGACTTAAAATGAAAACAAAATCGCTTGAAAATGCTCAAATAAATTCAGAATCTGTAAAAGCTGCATACTATGTCAATAATTATATAATGTACAATCGAATCGTTTTAAATAATTGAACTCATAAACATATTCTAGACTTTATAAAGAGTTTAATTATAGATTATTGTGGTCAAATGACTTAAATAAATGCAAAATCGCTCAAATATACTCAGAATCTTTAAAATATACACATTATGTGCGTAATTACAATGTAAAATGCAATTGTTTAGAATAAGTGAGTTCATAATTATATTCTTGACTATATAAAGATCTTAAATATAGATTATTGTGATCAAATGATTTAAAATGATTGTAAAATCGCATGAAATGCTTAAATATACTAAGAATCTGTAAAATCTACACATTATGTGAATAATCACAATGTATAATCCAATCGTTTTGAATATGTGAGCTCATAAACATATTCTAGACTATATCAAGAGCTTAAATATAGATTATTGTGATCAGATGACTTAAAATGAATGAAAAATCGATTGAAATGTTCAAAGAAATTTAGAATATGTAAAATATGCGCATTATGTGAATAATTACAATGTATAATCCAATCGTGTTAAATAATTCAGCTCATAAATATATTATAGACAATATAAAGAGCTTAAATAGAGATTCTTTTGATCAAATAACATAAAATGAATGCAAGATCGCTTGAAATACTCCAATATACTCAAAATCTTTAAAATCTGCATATTATGTGCGTGATTACAATGTATAATCCAATCGTTTTATATAACTTAGTTTAGAAACATATTATAAACGATATAAAGATCATAAATATAGATTACTGTGGTCAAATGACTTAAAATTAATACAAAATCGTTTGAAATGCTCAAATATACTCAGAAATTGTAAAGTCCTATATTATGTGAATAATTACAATGTTTAATCCAATCATTTAGAATAAGTGAGTTCATAAACATATTCTAAACTATATAAAGAGCTTAAATAAAGATTATTGTAATCAAACGACTTAAAATTAATGAAAAATCACTTCAAATCCTCAAATATACTCAGAATCTGTAAAATCTGGACAATATGTGAATAATTACAATGTACAATCCAATCGTTTTGAATAATTGAGCTCATAAACATATTATACGCAATATAAAGAGCTTAAACATAGATTATTGCGATCAAAAGACTTAAAGTTAATGCAAAATCGTTTGAAATGCTCAAATATACTCAGAATCTTTAAAATCTGAATATTATTTGCATAATTACAATTTATAATCCAATCGTTTTGATTAAGTGATATCATAAACATATTCTAGACTATATAAAGAGCTTTAATATACATTATTGTGATCAAATGACTTAAAATGAATGCAAAAGCGTTTGAAATGCTCAAATATAGTCAGAATCTGTAAAATCTACATATTATGTGAATAATTTCAATGTACAATCCTATCGTTTTGAATAATTGTGCTCATAAATATATTTTAGACTCTAGAAAGAGCTTAATAATAGATTATTGTGATCAAATGACTTAAAGTGAATGCAAAATCGCTTAAAATGCTCAAATATACTTAGAATTTGTAAAATCTGCACATTATGTAAATAATTACAATGTAGAAACCAATCTTTCTTAATAATTGACCTCATAAAAATATTCTAAACTATATACAGATCATAAATATAGATTACTGTGGTCAAATGACTTAAAAAATGAATACGAAATTGTTTGAAAAGCTCAAATAAACTCAGAAATTGTAAAATCCGTATATTATGTTAATAATTACATTGTCTAATCCAATCGTTTTAAATATGTGAGCTCATAAACATATTCTAGACTATATAAAGAGTGTAAATATAGATTATGTCATCAAATAACTTAAAATGAATGCAAAATCGCTTGAAATGCCAAAGTATACAAAGAATCTGTAAAATCAGCAAATTATGTGTTTAATTACAATGTATAAACCAATCGTTTTGAATAAGTGTGTTCATAAATAAATTCTAAACTATATAATGATCATAAATATAGATGATTTTGATCAAATGACTTAAGATGAATTAAAAATCGCTTGAAATGCTCAAATATACACAAAATCTTTCAAATCTGCACATTATGTGCATAATTAGAATGTATAATCCAATCGTTTTGAATAAGTGAGCTCGTAAACATACTTTAGACTATATAAAGGGCATCAATATAGATTATTGTGATCAAATGACTTAAGATGAATTCAAAATCGCTTGAAATGCTCAAATATACTCAGAATCTGTAAAATCTGCAAATTATGTGAATAATTACCAATCGTTTTGAATAATTGAGTTCATAAACATGTTCTAGACTATATAAAAAGAATAAATATAGATTATTGTCAACAAATGACTTAAAGTGAATACAAAATCGCTTGAAATACCCAAATATACACAGAATCTTTAAAATTTGCACATTATTTGTGTAATTACAATATATAATCCAATCGTTTTAAATGAGTGTGCTCGTAAACAAATTCTTGCCTATGTAAAGAGCTTAAATATATACATTATCATGAACAAATGTCTAAAATTGAATGCAAAAATCGCTTGAAATGCTCAAATATACTCAGATCTATAAAATTTGCACATTTCGAGCATAATTACAGTGTATAATCCAATCTTTTTGAATAAGCGAGTTCATAAACATATTCTAGACTATATAAAGAGGTTAAATACAGATTATTGTGATCAGATGACTCAAAATGAATGTAAAATCGTTTGAAATGTTAAAATATTCTCAGAATCTGTAAAATCTGCACATTTGTTCGTAATTACAATATATAATCCAATCGTTTTGAATAATTGAGTTCATAAACATATTCTAGACTATATAAAGAGGCAAAATGTAGATTATTGATATCAAATGAATTAAAATGAATGCAAAATAGCTTTAATTGCTCAAATATACTATGTATAATCCAATCGTTTTGAGTAATTTATATCCTAAATATATTCTAGATAATATAAAGAGCATAAATATATATTATTGTGATCAAATCACTTAAAACGAATGCAAAATCGCTTGAAATGCTCAAATAAACATAGAATCTGTAAAATATGTACATTATGTGAATAATTACAATGTATGATCCAATTGTTTTGAATAATTTAGCTCATAAACATATTCTAAACTATATAAAGATCTAAAATATAGAATATTATCATCAAATAACTTAAAATGAATGCAAAATCAATTGAAATGCTCAAATAAACTTGGAATCTATATAATAAGCACCTTATGTGAATAATTACATTGTATAATCCAATCGTTTTGAATAATTGAGCTCATAAACATATTTTAGACTATATAAATAGCTTAAATATAGTTTATTGTGATAAAATAACTTAAAATGAATGCAAAATCGCTTGAAATGCTCCAATATACTCAGAATCTTTAAAATCTGCACATTATGTGCGCAATTACAATGTATAATCCAATCATTTTGAATAAATGAGTTCATAAACATATTATAAACTATATAAAGAGTATAAATGTAGATTATTGTCATCAAATAACTTAAAATGAATGCAAAATCGCTTAAAATACTTAAATATACTCAGAATCTGTAAAATCTGCACACTATGTGAATAATTACAACGTGTAATCCAATGGTTTTGAATATGTGAGCTGATAAACATATTCTAGACTATATAAAGAGGTTAAATATAGATCATTGTCATCAAATAACTCAAAATGAATGCAACATCAATTGAAATGCTCAAATAAACTTAGAATCTGTAAAATATGTACATTATGTGAAAAATTACAATGTATAATCCAATCGTTTTGAAAAATTGAGCTCATAAACATATTCTAAACAATATAAAGATTAAATATAGATTATTGTCATCAAATGACTTAAAGTGAATGCGAAATCGCTTCAAATGCTCATATATACTCAGAATCTGTAAAATCTGCACAATATGTGAATAATTACAATGTATAATCCAATCATTTTGAATAATTGAGCTCATGAGCAAATTCTACACAATATAAAAAGCTTAAATATAAATTATTGTGATCAAATGACTTAAAATTAATGTAAAATCGCTTGAAATGCTCAAATATACTCAGAAATTGTAAAATCCGTATATTAAGTGAATAATTACAATGTATAATCCAATCGTTTTGAATAATTGAGCTCATAAACATATTTTAGATTATATAAAGAGCTTAAATATAGATTATTGTGATCAAATGACTTAAAATAAATGTAAAATCGCTTGAAATGCTCAAATATACTCAGAATCTTTCAAATCTGAATATTATATGCATAATTACAATGTATAATCCAATTGTTTGAATAAGTGATATCATAAACATATTTTAGACTATATAAAGAGCTTAAATATACATTATTGTGATCAAATGACTTTAAATGAATGCAAAATAGCTTGAAATGCTAAAATATACTCGGAATCTGTAAAATCTGCATATTATGTGAATAATTACAATTTACAATCCAATCGTTTTGAATAATTGAGCTCATAAGCATATTCTAGACTTTATAAAGAGCTTAATTATAGATTATTGTGATCGAATGACTTAAAATTAATGCAAAATCGCTTCAAATGCTCCAATATACTCAGAATCTTTAAAATCTTCACGTCATGTGCGCAATTACAATGTATAATCCAATCGTTTTGAATAACTTAGTTCAAAACATATTCTAAACTATATTAAAGATCATAAATATAGATTATTATGGTCAAATGACTTAAAATGAATACAAAATCGTTTGAAATGCTCAATATATTCAGAAATTGTAAAATCCGTATATTAAGTGAATAATTACAGTGTATAATCCAATCGTTTTGAATATGTGAGCTCATAATCATATTCTAGACTATATAAATAGCTTAAATATAGATTATTGTCATCAAATAACTTAAAATAATTGCAAAATCGCTTCAAATGCCAAAATATACACAAAATTTGTAAAATCTGCAAATTATGTGTGTATACAATGTACAATATATCATTTTGAATAAATGCGTTCATAAATAAATTCTATACTATATAAAGAACATAAATATAAAGAACATAAATTCTATACTATATTATCAAATGATTTAAATTGAATGGAAAATCATTTGAAAAGATCAAATATACTCAGAATCTGTATATTATGCACCATGACTTGAATAATTACAATGTATAACCCAATCATTTTTAATTACGAGCTCACAAACATATTCTAGACTACATAAAGAGCTTAAATATAGATTGTTGTGATCAAATGACTTAAAACGAGAGCAAAATCATTTAAAATGCTAAAATATACTCAGAATCTGTAAAATCTGCACATTATGTGAATACTTACAATATATAAAACCAATGTTTTTGAATAATTGACCGCATAAACATAATCTAGACTATACAAAGAATATATATAAATTATTGTGATCAAATGACTTAAAATGAATGCAAAATCGCTTAAAATGCTCAAATATACTTAAAATCTTTAAAATCTGCACATAATGTAAATAATTACAATTTATAAACCAATCTTTTTGAATGACTGACCACATAAACATATTATAGACTAAATAAAGAGTGTAAATATAGATTATTGTAATTAAATGAGTTAAAATGAATGCAAAATCGATTGAAATGCTCAAATATACTCAAAATATTTAAAATCTGCATATTATATTCATAATTACAACGTATAATCCAATTGTTTCGTAAAAACATATTCTAGACTATATAAAAATCATAAATAATGTTTAATGTGATCAAATGACTTAAAATAAATACAAAATAGCTTGAATCGAATGCAAAATCGTGATCAAATATACTCAGGATCTGTAAAATCACTTATATTTGATGACAATAATATATAAATATATATTATTGTGATAAAATCACTTAAAACGAATGCAAAATCGTTTGAAATACTCAAATATACTCAGGATCTGTAAAATCTGCACATTATGTGAATAATTACAACGTGTAATCCAATCGTTTTGAATATTGAGCTCATAAATATATTCTAGACTATATAAAAAGGTTAAATATAGATCATTGTCATCAAATAACTTAAAATGAATGCAACATCAATTGAAATGCTCAAATAAACTTAGAATCTGTTCAATATTCACATTATGTGAATAATTACAAGGTATAATCCAATCATTTTGAATAATTGAGCTCATAAACATATTCTAGACAATATAAAGAGCTTAAATATAGATTATTGTCATCAAATAATTTAAAATGAATGTAACATCAATTGAAATGCTCAAATAAACTTAGAATCTGCAAAATATGCACATTATCTGAATAATTACAATGTATAATGCAATTGTGTTGAATAATTTAGCTCATAAACATATTCTAGACTATATAAAGAGAGCTTCAATATAGATTGTTGAGATCGAAAGACTTAAAATGAGATGAAAATCGCTTAAAATGCTCAAATATACTCAGAATCTGTAAAATCTGCGCATTATGTCAATACTTACAATGTATAAACCAATCTTTTTTGATTAATTGACCGCTTAAACATATTTTAGACTATATATATAGCATATATAGAGATTATGGAGATCAAATGACTTAAAATGAATGAAAAATCACTTAAAATTTTGAAATATACTAAACTCTGAAAATTCTGCATATTACTGTCGCGGCTTTTTCGTCATCCCTCGAAGAATGGAATTGGGCTTCCTCGAGATATGGGAACATAGCCTTGGATTCACCCCCCTTAAGGTTCGATCTCAGTTCGAGTATCTCTTTACGACAAGAGAACCAAAACATGAGTCGCTTCTTAAAGAGGTTTGTTGATTTTGTGGGTTCTTTCTTTCCAGTAGGCGCAAGCCCCTACTGTTAATTACCTCGTAATCGCTCACGAGAACCTCTGATTAAGGGATTGAAAGAATTATGTGTAAAGGCTAGGGAAATCGTTTGTTTCGTGTTTAAGTTTATTTCTTTGGTCTAAACCGGACTCGATTGGTGTACCAGACCTAATTAACGGGACCCAATTGAGGACACTTAAATGATTTTGTTATTTGAGACAGGCTTGGTTTTGGTTTTGATGTGGAGGCGTTGTTTTTCGGTCCTTGGGCTATTTTGGGCCTTTGGATTTAGGGTTTGAGTTTATCGAGACTATTTTGGGTCTCGAGATTTGATTTGGGTTTTAAGGCTATTTTGGGCCTTGGAATTTAGTTTGGATTTCAAGACTATTTTGGGTCTCGGATTTGATTTGAGGTTTCAAGGCTATTTTGGGCCTTGGGTTTGGACTTGGATTTCAAGACTATTTTGGGTCTTGGATTTGGATTTGGATTTCAAGGCTATTTTGGGTCTTGGGTTTGATTTGAGGTTTCAAGGCTTTTTTGGGCCTTTGGATTTGGTTTTCTCGGGGCTATTTTGAACCACTTGTGAGACTTTCTGATTTTTGAATCGCTTGGAGTCGACTTCGTTTTGCTGAAGAGATTTCGTAGTTTAAGTGAAGAGGTTTCTGTTTTGATTTCGGGTTTCGTGTTTGGACTTTTAATTTCTTGAGTTTCTCTTTGGATTTTACCATTTTCTCAATTTTATTTTTATTTTAATTTTAATTTTAAACTTTTTAAAATTTCTTTTTTATATTTTTAGTTATGTTTATTTTTTTAAATACTTGATATTTAATGTATTTCTTTTAAATTCTCGATGTTTATTTTTGAAAGCTTGTTAGAAGAGTTTGATTGAATTCTGAAATCATTTTAGAATTTTACAAAATTTATTTAACTTCATTTTAGAATTTTATAAGATTTATTTAATATTGAAAATACTTCAAAAATAGAAAAGGCCCATAAATTGACAGATTTTTATATCAAAATATCAATGAATTTGGTTTATTTGGATTTTTAGGATTTTATGGATATTTTATTTATATTTTTCTGAGTTTCCTACTATTTTTAATGAATTTTTGAAGTTTCTGCATATTTGGCGTTTTTTTTTTATTGGTCCACGTGTGCACAGGGCTTGACATGGCATGATTTGGCGCTGAGAGGGCTTGCTACTGGCGCTGGCTAAGCAGTGACGTGGCTGCTGACGTGGCAATTATTTGTTTTAATCATTTTTATCAAATTATTTTGGTGTAATGAATCACTGTCGTGTCAGTGACCCGTCTCACTCAATTTGGCCACAGAAGAGCAGAGGAAGTTTGGTGCTGTGGTTTTGAAGGAGAAAGACATTTTGCAGAGAGGCCCCTTCTTTTATTTTATTTACTATCGAGTCCCTCTGAAAGTCATTCCGGACGATCTACGTCGCCATTGACGATGAACTTGAGCTTGTTGGATTCGTGAGGTTGATGAGAACTCATAGGTGGCCTCCATTCATCTCGCGTCGCTTTAATTTAGGCAGAAGCTTGCAAATTGTTTACAACAGTTTTAACCTTTTATTCAATTTAACCCCTTTATCTTGGTATTTCTATTTTCCGGCGAGCGGAGGCACTCCAGCCGTCGTGCTTAGGTTCGTTAGAGCCACGAAACAGAGGAGAGGACAATGGTGTTCCTGGTTTGTGTTGCGTTGGCCCAATTTAGTGGGAACATCACCAGCTGGTACGATGGCAGTGAATTAGTTGGTACCAGACTGGTATGAGAGTGAGAGATGCTGATTTTGGTTCGGTTTTAGCTGAGACAAGGAATCATACTTGTTTTGTTTTTGTGTTTACATGTATCAATCTTATTAGCCTCGTGAATTGTCATTTCTTCTACCACATTACATCGATGTCGATTTCCAAGCAACATATTTCTTTTTTTTTGTTTTATATCTTGTGTTAAGTGTGGTCTGGTACAAAGAGATTTATATCACAATCTTAACATAGTTAATACTGGTACAGCAGATACTTGGTACGAGTACCATTTTGTATCGCCAATTGCCACTTATTGCATCTTCAACTAAACCCTTTTTTTTGTTTCATTTCTTTTATTAAATCATTTACTGCTACTGAATTGAAATATACTCAATGTTTCTTCTTTTTTTTTTTTACTGATTTTGATTAATGTTTAAAGCTATGGCACATTATTCAACATAGTTCAGAAATTTTAACTAATCACATTTTTACAGTTTTTGATTATTATCTAGCAACCATACACGTGAAATGATTAACTCAAAAGGCCATTCAGTTTTCATTTTTGACATTGTTATCCTGTGATTTAGTCCAGAAATTGAAGGAAATATAATGTATATTAATTTTGACATCATTTTGGCAGCATAACAGTAGGCCTTATATGTATTGTACAGAAATTCCATAGTTTGAGCTCTTTTGAACTCAAACCATGAAATTGCAGCCTAACACTGAGGAACCCTCAGCTTAAGCTATTGCACGCCTAACAGGAGGAACCCTCAAGTTAAGCGACCTCTCCTCAGTCTAGATCTGAGGACCCCTCAGTCTAAACCATAGGAGGAGAGGTCAAGGAGTGGGAGGAGAGAAAAAGGGAAGCAAAGCAACACAATTTCAATTTCAATTTCACTTAGTAGATTTGTTGACAGAGAATTACACAGCACAAACACTCAATTTTCGCCTTTTCTCTTCTTTTCCTCACTGTTCGCTGAAATGCCTTTTACAATTTCACTCAAACTCTCTTAATTTGAAACAGAAATGATATTTTAAGACTAGCCTAACCTTGCCCCCCTCTTCCTCTCCTTCTCTTCTTCGATTTAGGGGCTTTATATAGGCAGGGAACCTAGGGTTTCGCTTTAGAACCATGAGCATCGTCACCTTCGGATTTTGATCCAGTGGCTATCCCTCAGCTGCGCTAGGGCTATGGTATTGATAAACCGTGGGCTGAGACTGGCGGTTTTGCGTTTGTGGCCGAGGGGATGGCCACGTCGCCTCTCCCTTCTCTTCTCCATCTTTTTACCCGGCGTGCTACAGTAAAATCGCAGCTTACCTCCTCTTCTCTTCTTTTACTGGGTAGGAGACGCCTCTTACAAGTGTGGCCCACCTGTAAGGTTTAATAAGGGACATAGAGATGGGTACACTCGGTTTATGGTACACCAATCAATCTCCTTTTGAATTTTCAACACGGAGTACAAAAGATGGGTGCATTCAACTTTTCAACAGATGGTGAATTTCTCTCCCCTGGGCAGCGACTCCTCTGGCCCCTGCTGGATCCCCTCCAATCGGATGCACGCGTCATTTTCCATTGATTTTTCTGAGAATTTCCTTTGATTTCCATTGATTTTTCATATATTCTTTAATGTCGATCCAAAATAAATTCTTTCAAGGCCTGCCCTTGGGTATTTTCAGATGAAATTTTATGGGTAGGCTTAGAAAAATATAAGGAATTTAATGGTTCAACTGGTTTGGCTAAATTCCTCATAGATATATTTTGGTAATTTTTTAAAGTTTTTTGGGTTTCTTTGCAAATTTTGGAGTTTGTGTTGCTATTTTTGGGATTTAAAAATTATGATAAATCATCATAATTCTTCAGGGATTTTTGGATATTTTTTGGTGATTTTTTTGAGTTTGTTTGGTATTTTTCGTAATTTGATTTTGGGTTTTGGAAATTTGGTTTTCGCTGTTTGACTTCTGGCTTTCGCAATTTGGTTTTGTTCTATTTGGTTTTGAGGGTTTAATTTTTAGGGTCAACAAATGCCCCCCACCAAAGTACGTTGTGAGAACCTTGGCTGAACAACGTGCTTTGGTGGCCCCTTCTTGACCCCTTGTTTTTCGTCTTGGTTTGGTTTGTTTTTGGTTTGTGTTTGATTGGAGCTTCGTGCCCGAGGTTCTCTTTCCATCTTGAATTTATTTCTTGGAATGTGGGTATTTTGGCCCATCCTTAGTGGTTTTATTTCTTGGAGTACGGGTATTTTGATCCGTCTTCAATGGTTTTGTTTCTTGGAGTACGGGTATTTTGATCCGTCTTCAATGGTTTTGTTTCTTGGACTACGGGTATTTTGATCCGTTTTCAGTGGTTTTGTTTCTTGGAGTACGGGTATTTTGATCCGTCTTCAAAGGTTTTGTTTCTTGGACTACGGGTATTTTCATCCGTTTTCAGTGGTTTTGTTTCTTGGAGTACGGGTATTTTGATCCGTCTTCAATGGTTTTGTTTCTTGGACTACGGGTATTTTCATCCGTTTTCAGTGGTTTGGTTTCTTGGAATACGGGTATTTTGATCCGTCTTCAATGGTTTTGTTTCTTGGAATGCGGATATTTTAGTCCGCCTTTGACTTCTTTCTTCTTCTCTCTTCTTCGTTAGGACTTAAAACATCCAGAAGTCCTCACCACAATTTAGGTTAGGGTATTTTGGTCCAACCTGTATTTCCTTGGGTTTGGGTTTACACGGGCCTTGCCCCAGTTTCGATTTTCCATTTGAATGTTGATCTCGAAACGTTTCAGTCCCTTCAACACTTAACTTCTTTTTGTATTCTTTCAGGTTGTTTCTTGTCCCTTTGATTTGTATCAGGTTTTGGCTGGTCTTTTGGCTCTTGCCCCAGTTTGGTTGTTGTCGATCCTTATCTTGTAGCGGCCTTAGTGATGCAAATATGAACAATTTTGCATCCTCGAGATTCTTAAGAATCCGTCATCGGTCGCAAAATTTCCTATACTACATTTTGGCTGGTGGATTTTGTGGAGTTGGGAATATTTAGGTGGAAGGAATGACTTATGGGGCCACAAAGGCAAGTCACCCTTTATTTTGCTCATCCTCTCATTTCTCACCCTCTCTTTTTAGGTATGGGCACTCAATGTAATAGCACTCAATATCGGCATTTGCGGTATTGACACATTTTTTAATGTAGGCCTTTATAAAGGAAATGTCTATGCATGTCCAAAAGGACAAAGACATTCCTTTGTTTTTAGGCCCGGCGGAACGAGTTTGGTTTTATTTTTATTTTTTTAGTTTTATTTGGGTTTTGTTTTTTTTGAATTTAGTTAAGTAGCGTATGGTCTTTGTTTGGGTTTGGTTTATTTATATTTGGACTTTTGAGGTTGGAGACTTTTATTGGACTTTATTTATTTATTTATTTTTGCCTTATTTATTTAGGGCTTTGCAAAGGAATATTCCATAATGTTCAAAAGAACGGAATACCCTTTCAAGCTTTAGCCCGATGGGACTTGAAACTTATTATTTAAAGTTTTGGTTATTTGTTAAGGCTTTAGATTTTTGGGTTTTATTCAAGACTTTATTGGATTTATTTTATTTTGGTAGGTTTTGGTTATCATAGGTTATTTTATTGGAATTTGTGGTTTTGGAATTTTGATTTTTGGATTTTGGTTTTTGGATTTTGGTTTTTGGATTTTGGAGTTTGGGGTTTTTAGCTTAGTTTCTTTTCATTGGAGTTTTGGATTTATGTTTTGAAGCTTTTGGACTTGGCTTTTATTTAGAAGTAAAGTGTTTTGGTTTTGGTTTTGTTTTGCTTTCTTCTTGTTTTTTTTCTTTCTTTCTTTCGAATGGTGGGTTTAGGCGGAGTATTTCTTGATATACCGTCCATTGACCTGTGGAATTGAACTTTCTTTTGGGGGCAATTTGAATCCCAATCCTTTTGTGCATTTCCATTTTCCATCTACTCCTTCCACCCATTGAGATTTTTCACTCCAAAGGTCTTGGAAGACTTTAGCTTTTCGCTTGGAGATCGGGTCCAAACAATGAGCCTTTTCAAAGAGGGGTGTCAACTTCTTATTGTAATAATCTCTTATTTCTATTATTTCATACTCGTCTTCTTCTTCTTTCAACCACTTTTCCCAATCGTTTGAATCGGGAGCATTACTTGATGGATCTATATCCTCCGCTTTATAGAACAAGATTTCTTTGTGAACCACCAACTTTCCTTGAATCATTTCGATTTTAGGTGGAACGTAGAAAGTTTCCAATTCTTTGACTTGGTTCACTTCCCTTAGTGTTAGCTCTTTGAAGTAGCCAATGGGAATTTGCTCAATGGCCATGGAATCTTCCTTTTCTTTGGACTCCTCTTCATCTGAGCCAGTGTCGTACACATGGATGACATTTCTTTGCTTTGGTTCACAGTCATCTTCAGATTCGCTTTTCACATAGAATTTTTTCCTTTGCACTTCATTTTCATCTTCTTCATCAGATGACCTAATATAAAAGGGAGTTTTCACGGCACATGAAGTTTTAGGCCTTTCTTTCAATCTTATTTTCTCTTCAGTTTCTTTCTGGTTTTCCACTCTTGTCCTCACATTTGGTGAGGTACTTCTTTGAGAAGCTGGAGTGTAGAATCGGTCTATTTCTTCCAATTCTATTTCATGCGCTCCATAATGATGCGCATCGCCTTTGATACTCTTTTGTTCACCATCTTTTATGTACTTGATGCACTGATGAAGGGTGGATGGCACAAGACTATTTTCATGTAGCCATGGTCTTCCAAGCAACGCTCCATAGGAAGTTTCAGCATTGATTACATAGAATTTGATCAAGGTTTCAAGTTCCCCAAATTTCACTGGGAGGATAATTGCCCCTAACGCCTTTTCTGAGTTTTGGTTGAACCCATGGATGAAGACATTTTCATTTGAGAGTCGTCTTTCTCCTAAGGCCAATTGGTTCATTGATTTGAGAGACAAGATGTTGATTGAAGATCCTGGATCCACCAACATTCGACTAAGTTGACTTCCATTGGTTTGACCTGTGATGTAGAGTGCCTTGTTGTGGCGAGCCGCTCCCATCATTAGGTCTGTGTATGAGAATGTGATTTGACTTTGGGGCTCCGCGTAGAGGGCCTCAGTCATGTGTTTTTCTGCGAAGTAAGCCTGAAATTTCTCGGGCTCTTGCAATACTTCCATCATTGTTTCTCTTAATTCTTTTGACATCATCAGTGCTTCGAATACACTGATCAATGCGGGTGTGCGCCTTAAATGGGCTAAGATGTTGTATTCTCCAACGGTTTCTTTCGCCTTTTGACTCGGCCCCGCTTCATCATTTACTTCTTTACCTTTGCCTTTTTCTTTTTCCTTTTCATTTTCTTTGGGTGCTTGTCTTTCGGGAATGTTTGTACCCGATCGCAAGTTCACATGACAATCTTTTTCTTCAAACATGCCTTTGGCAAAGAGGCCTTTATATGGCTCCTCGTCTTCATCTTCAGCATCATAATAGTAGGTGCCAAATTCTTCTTCTTCTTTTTCCTCTTTCTTTTCCCTTTTTACTTCTTTCCTTTCTTCTTCTTTTTTATTTTCATCTTTCTCCTTTCTTTTCTCATCACTTCTCTTGTTTTCATTTAGACTTAATTTTGACATTTTATGTACATAGCAGTCTTCTTGATCGGATTCTTCATCCACTATCACTATGACATTGCAATCTTCATTACGCCTTTGGTTGACCCTTTGTGCCACCGCATTTGCTTGAGCGTGTGGAGCCGGCTCTTGTTTAAAGCTTCCAGGCAAGATTAGGTCTCCTTCTTTGATCATTTTTTCTGCAATGTCCTTAAAGACATAACATTCACTTGTGGGGTGACCTAAGACCCGATGATAAGCACAATACTTTGGGTCATTTGTCTTGTTTTGCTCTTCCGGCCTCTTGCAATAGGGTAGCTCAATGGCTTTACCATTCAACAATTGCTTGAGCAACGCCGCAGTTTTCTCTTTCTTGAAGGAGTACGGCTTGCTTAGGCGCTCCGCCAAACTTTCTTTTGGTTGATTACCTCCATTGTTATTGTTGTTAACACTTCCTTTGTTGTTTTTGTAACCACCACCTCCTTTGCTTATAGATGTTTCATTGGCTCCCATTATTTTAATAGGAATTTGAGCCTTAGTCCTTTGTTCACCTTTGTTGCATGAAGTCTGTGTCTCTTTAGGCGGGCCGATATGCACAATCCTTGCAACCCGAGTCACCAAATCTTCATAGGTGTAGATATCGCTACCAGAGAGTGGTCTGCGAATCCAATCATCCAAGTTTCTTATTAGGAACTCCACCGTTTCCCTTTCTGGCATTTGGTGAGTGCACCTTATATTCATGTTTCTCCATCTGTTGATGTAATCAAGAGGCGACTCTTCTGGCCTTGGTTTTTCACAAGCTACATCGGCCATGGAAATTCTTTGGTTTACCATAGCAAATTTGGCTCGAAAGAGATCCTCCATTTCATCCCAAGTCTCAATCGAGTTGTTTTCCAATAAAGAGTACCACTCGAAAGCAGCACCTGTTAGACTTTGAGAGAATTGTTTCATTAGAAGAGCTTCATCATGGGCGGTATTGCCACATGCATTTCTGAATTGCACCAAATGTTGATCTGGCGTGACACCTTCTTTTCCTGTGCCATCAAAGAGGTTGAATTTTGGGACTTGGTATCCCGAAGGATAAGGAATTTGTTCGTACTCTTTTGGGTACGGTCTTCCACATTTCTTGCGAAGGTTGACCAAACGGCCCGCCCCTGTCGCTTGGAGTTGTAGGTTTATCATATCTTGGATGATTTGCCTTGTTGATTCTGGCTTTCTTGCCCCTGTTCGAGACCTTGCCCTTGGAATTTCTTCTTCGCTTGACTCATATTTGATTCTATGTTTTCTTTCTTTATGATGCCTTCTTTCTTCTTCTTCTTCTGAAGACTCATATTTGTATTTGTTCCTTCTCCCCTTGGAAGGCCTTCTCTTAGCCTTTTCCTCTTCTTCATCAGAAGACCCATATTTACTTTTGCTCCTCCTTTCTTTCAGTATTTTCTTCTTGCTTCTTTCCTCCTCTTCATCAGAAGGTTCATACTTACTCTTGCTCTTTCTTTCTTTAGAGATTTTCTTTTTGTGATTGTCTTCTTCTTCTGAGGACGAGGGATTTTCAAGTTCTCCAAGCAAATTCTTTCTCTCTAGGAGCTTATACATTTTCTTAACTATTTTCCTATCTCTTTCTCTTTCATTTATCAATTCAGACATCTTCTTTTCATTTTTCTCTAGTATGCTCATTAGTCGAGCATTTTCTCCTTCGTCCCATCTATTTTTATCACCACCATTTTCTTGGTCGCTTTCAACTGGTTCATCTTCAGGCTGGCCATGACCACTTGATGATGGGATATCTTGCTTTCCTTTGTCATCTTTTCTAGTTAGAGGAATTTCCTCATCACTAGCCATGTTCACGAATGCATGCATCTCTTGTTCTTCGCTTAAACCAATCATGTTTACATGAGCATGCATCACTGTTTCCTTTTCACGCCATACCAAGCGTCTTCGCTTGCTTTGTGCACCTTGATTGGCTACTTCAACCACCAAGCGGGTCCTATCTTTTGGTACCCATATTTTCTTGACTTCTCCTTCATTTTGCAAAGGTCCCAATCGTTCTTTGACTGAGGTTGTTGCTCGTTCTTTTCCTTTCTGCCCCAGTCTTTCTTTCACTGGAGTTGATTCCCTTCTTTGCCTCTTTGGTCCCAACCTTTCATGGACCGGAGTACGGGAAAAAGTGAGCCTTTCTTTCACAGACTGTCTCTTCTGAGGATTTCTGCCCCGGAACTGGACCCGGTATTCAAGAGGAAATTCCTCCATTGTTTTTAGTACCGCCACAGGAGAATTCTTTCGAACCAGTCGAAGCGGTGCAAATGGGTTGCTTACTGGGAGGTTGGGCCTGGCATCCAGTTCATTCTTGTAAGCCCTTTGAACTTTCTTGATGGTCCTCGTGCCTTGGGAGACCGGCACATAGACCTTCCTTGTTGTAGTTTTCTTTTGGGAAGAGCGGTGGTTGGAGTTGCGTTTCTTGTGACTCGTTCTTAGGTGGGCTCTCTTTTGAGGAATAAGAGCCCATTCTTCCCTTTCAGGCTCCATCTCAGTAGAGGTCTCGGAGATTGGAGAGACTACCACTGGCACATTTTGTGGTTCTTCAACAACATGAGCGAGTTGGAAGCTTCCATCATTTACTTGGACTATAGGCACATAGGAGTACCCATATGGCATGGATCCAAACATGAATTCGTGTTGGTAGCAGATCGGTACTGCCCCAATCGTGAGCACTCCTTCGGACTTGCTCATGTCAACAGTTGTGGGTGCCATTTTCTGCAAGAAAAGAACTCCCATGTTATGGTTAGAAATGTTTATTTGGAATTTCAAACAATTTAAAAAACAACAATTTATTTTGATTTTATTTTATTTTTCCTTATTATTTATTTCTTTCCCCTTTTTTTATTATTATTTTATATATATATATATATATATATTTTTTATCATTCATTTTTTCATTTATTTATTTATTTTTTTATTTTTTATTTATCCATTTTGTTGTTTGTTTTCTCTTACTATTTTTTTATTTATTATTTTATTTATTATTATTATTATTTTTTAGCCTTTACATTATATTCTTTAAATCCCAAAGATGAGAGGAGAAAGAGGTCCCACCGGGCGTGCCAGAGAATCTGTCGCGGCTTTTTCGTCATCCCTCGAAGAATGGAATTGGGCTTCCTCGAGATATGGGAACATAGCCTTGGATTCACCCCCCTTAAGGTTCGATCTCAGTTCGAGTATCTCTTTACGACAAGAGAACCAAAACATGAGTCGCTTCTTAAAGAGGTTTGTTGATTTTGTGGGTTCTTTCTTTCCAGTAGGCGCAAGCCCCTACTGTTAATTACCTCGTGATCGCTCACGAGAACCTCTGATTAAGGGATTGAAAGAATTATGTGTAAAGGCTAGGGAAATCGTTTGTTTCGTGTTTAAGTTTATTTCTTTGGTCTAAACCGGACTCGATTGGTGTACCAGACCTAATTAACGGGACCCAATTGAGGACACTTAAATGATTTTGTTATTTGAGACAGGCTTGGTTTTGGTTTTGATGTGGAGGCGTTGTTTTTCGGTCCTTGGGCTATTTTGGGCCTTTGGATTTGGGGTTTGAGTTTATCGAGACTATTTTGGGTCTCGAGATTTGATTTGGGTTTTAAGGCTATTTTGGGCCTTGGAATTTAGTTTGGATTTCAAGACTATTTTGGGTCTCGGATTTGATTTGAGGTTTCAAGGCTATTTTGGGCCTTGGGTTTGGACTTGGATTTCAAGACTATTTTGGGTCTTGGATTTGGATTTGGATTTCAAGACTATTTTGGGTCTTGGGTTTGATTTGAGGTTTCAAGGCTTTTTTGGGTCTTTGGATTTGGTTTTCTCGGGGCTATTTTGAACCACTTGTGAGACTTTCTGATTTTTGAATCGCTTGGAGTCGACTTCGTTTTGCTGAAGAGATTTCGTAGTTTAAGTGAAGAGGTTTCTGTTTTGATTTCGGGTTTCGTGTTTGGACTTTTAATTTCTTGAGTTTCTCTTTGGATTTTACCATTTTCTCAATTTTATTTTTATTTTAATTTTAATTTTAAACTTTTTAAAATTTCTTTTTTATATTTTTAGTTATGTTTATTTTTTTAAATACTTGATATTTAATGTATTTCTTTTAAATTCTCGATGTTTATTTTTGAAAGCTTGTTAGAAGAGTTTGATTGAATTCTGAAATCATTTTAGAATTTTACAAAATTTATTTAACTTCATTTTAGAATTTTATAAGATTTATTTAATATTGAAAATACTTCAAAAATAGAAAAGGCCCATAAATTGACAGATTTTTATATCAAAATATCAATGAATTTGGTTTATTTGGATTTTTAGGATTTTATGGATATTTTATTTATATTTTTCTGAGTTTCCTACTATTTTTAATGAATTTTTGAAGTTTCTGCATATTTGGCGTTTTTTTTATTGGTCCACGTGTGCACAGGGCTTGACATGGCATGATTTGGCGCTGAGAGGGCTTGCTACTGGCGCTGGCTAAGCAGTGACGTGGCTGCTGACGTGGCAATTATTTGTTTTAATCATTTTTATCAAATTATTTTGGTGTAATGAATCACTGTCGTGTCAGTGACCCGTCTCACTCAATTTGGCCACAGAAGAGCAGAGGAAGTTTGGTGCTGTGGTTTTGAAGGAGAAAGACATTTTGCAGAGAGGCCCCTTCTTTTATTTTATTTACTATCGAGTCCCTCTGAAAGTCATTCCGGACGATCTACGTCGCCATTGACGATGAACTTGAGCTTGTTGGATTCGTGAGGTTGATGAGAACTCATAGGTGGCCTCCATTCATCTCGCGTCGCTTTAATTTAGGCAGAAGCTTGCAAATTGTTTACAACAGTTTTAACCTTTTATTCAATTTAACCCCTTTATCTTGGTATTTCTATTTTCCGGCGAGCGGAGGCACTCCAGCCGTCGTGCTTAGGTTCGTTAGAGCCACGAAACAGAGGAGAGGACAATGGTGTTCCTGGTTTGTGTTGCGTTGGCCCAATTTAGTGGGAACATCACCAGCTGGTACGATGGCAGTGAATTAGTTGGTACCAGACTGGTATGAGAGTGAGAGATGCTGATTTTGGTTCGGTTTTAGCTGAGACAAGGAATCATACTTGTTTTGTTTTTGTGTTTACATGTATCAATCTTATTAGCCTCGTGAATTGTCATTTCTTCTACCACATTACATCGATGTCGATTTCCAAGCAACATATTTCTTTTTTTTTTTGTTTTATATCTTGTGTTAAGTGTGGTCTGGTACAAAGAGATTTATATCACAATCTTAACATAGTTAATACTGGTACAGCAGATACTTGGTACGAGTACCATTTTGTATCGCCAATTGCCACTTATTGCATCTTCAACTAAACCCTTTTTTTTGTTTCATTTCTTTTATTAAATCATTTACTGCTACTGAATTGAAATATACTCAATGTTTCTTCTTTTTTTTTTTTACTGATTTTGATTAATGTTTAAAGCTATGGCACATTATTCAACATAGTTCAGAAATTTTAACTAATCACATTTTTACAGTTTTTGATTATTATCTAGCAACCATACACGTGAAATGATTAACTCAAAAGGCCATTCAGTTTTCATTTTTGACATTGTTATCCTGTGATTTAGTCCAGAAATTGAAGGAAATATAATGTATATTAATTTTGACATCATTTTGGCAGCATAACAGTAGGCCTTATATGTATTGTACAGAAATTCCATAGTTTGAGCTCTTTTGAACTCAAACCATGAAATTGCAGCCTAACACTGAGGAACCCTCAGCTTAAGCTATTGCACGCCTAACAGGAGGAACCCTCAAGTTAAGCGACCTCTCCTCAGTCTAGATCTGAGGACCCCTCAGTCTAAACCATAGGAGGAGAGGTCAAGGAGTGGGAGGAGAGAAAAAGGGAAGCAAAGCAACACAATTTCAATTTCAATTTCACTTAGTAGATTTGTTGACAGAGAATTACACAGCACAAACACTCAATTTTCGCCTTTTCTCTTCTTTTCCTCACTGTTCGCTGAAATGCCTTTTACAATTTCACTCAAACTCTCTTAATTTGAAACAGAAATGATATTTTAAGACTAGCCTAACCTTGCCCCCCTCTTCCTCTCCTTCTCTTCTTCGATTTAGGGGCTTTATATAGGCAGGGAACCTAGGGTTTCGCTTTAGAACCATGAGCATCGTCACCTTCGGATTTTGATCCAGTGGCTATCCCTCAGCTGCGCTAGGGCTATGGTATTGATAAACCGTGGGCTGAGACTGGCGGTTTTGCGTTTGTGGCCGAGGGGATGGCCACGTCGCCTCTCCCTTCTCTTCTCCATCTTTTTACCCGGCGTGCTACAGTAAAATCGCAGCTTACCTCCTCTTCTCTTCTTTTACTGGGTAGGAGACGCCTCTTACAAGTGTGGCCCACCTGTAAGGTTTAATAAGGGACATAGAGATGGGTACACTCGGTTTATGGTACACCAATCAATCTCCTTTTGAATTTTCAACACGGAGTACAAAAGATGGGTGCATTCAACTTTTCAACAGATGGTGAATTTCTCTCCCCTGGGCAGCGACTCCTCTGGCCCCTGCTGGATCCCCTCCAATCGGATGCACGCGTCATTTTCCATTGATTTTTCTGAGAATTTCCTTTGATTTCCATTGATTTTTCATATATTCTTTAATGTCGATCCAAAATAAATTCTTTCAAGGCCTGCCCTTGGGTATTTTCAGATGAAATTTTATGGGTAGGCTTAGAAAAATATAAGGAATTTAATGGTTCAACTGGTTTGGCTAAATTCCTCATAGATATATTTTGGTAATTTTTTAAAGTTTTTTGGGTTTCTTTGCAAATTTTGGAGTTTGTGTTGCTATTTTTGGGATTTAAAAATTATGATAAATCATCATAATTCTTCAGGGATTTTTGGATATTTTTTGGTGATTTTTTTGAGTTTGTTTGGTATTTTTCGTAATTTGATTTTGGGTTTTGGAAATTTGGTTTTCGCTGTTTGACTTCTGGCTTTCGCAATTTGGTTTTGTTCTATTTGGTTTTGAGGGTTTAATTTTTAGGGTCAACAAATGCCCCCCACCAAAGTACGTTGTGAGAACCTTGGCTGAACAACGTGCTTTGGTGGCCCCTTCTTGACCCCTTGTTTTTCGTCTTGGTTTGGTTTGTTTTTGGTTTGTGTTTGATTGGAGCTTCGTGCCCGAGGTTCTCTTTCCATCTTGAATTTATTTCTTGGAATGTGGGTATTTTGGCCCATCCTTAGTGGTTTTATTTCTTGGAGTACGGGTATTTTGATCCGTCTTCAATGGTTTTGTTTCTTGGAGTACGGGTATTTTGATCCGTCTTCAATGGTTTTGTTTCTTGGACTACGGGTATTTTGATCCGTTTTCAGTGGTTTTGTTTCTTGGAGTACGGGTATTTTGATCCGTCTTCAAAGGTTTTGTTTCTTGGACTACGGGTATTTTCATCCGTTTTCAGTGGTTTTGTTTCTTGGAGTACGGGTATTTTGATCCGTCTTCAATGGTTTTGTTTCTTGGACTACGGGTATTTTGATCCGTTTTCAGTGGTTTGGTTTCTTGGAATACGGGTATTTTGATCCGTCTTCAATGGTTTTGTTTCTTGGAATGCGGATATTTTAGTCCGCCTTTGACTTCTTTCTTCTTCTCTCTTCTTCGTTAGGACTTAAAACATCCAGAAGTCCTCACCACAATTTAGGTTAGGGTATTTTGGTCCAACCTGTATTTCCTTGGGTTTGGGTTTACACGGGCCTTGCCCCAGTTTCGATTTTCCATTTGAATGTTGATCTCGAAACGTTTCAGTCCCTTCAACACTTAACTTCTTTTTGTATTCTTTCAGGTTGTTTCTTGTCCCTTTGATTTGTATCAGGTTTTGGCTGGTCTTTTGGCTCTTGCCCCAGTTTGGTTGTTGTCGATCCTTATCTTGTAGCGGCCTTAGTGATGCAAATATGAACAATTTTGCATCCTCGAGATTCTTAAGAATTCGTCATCGGTCGCAAAATTTCCTATACTACATTTTGGCTGGTGGATTTTGTGGAGTTGGGAATATTTAGGTGGAAGGAATGACTTATGGGGCCACAAAGGCAAGTCACCCTTTATTTTGCTCATCCTCTCATTTCTCACCCTCTCTTTTTAGGTATGGGCACTCAATGTAATAGCACTCAATATCGGCATTTGCGGTATTGACACATTTTTTAATGTAGGCCTTTATAAAGGAAATGTCTATGCATGTCCAAAAGGACAAAGACATTCCTTTGTTTTTAGGCCCGGCGGAACGAGTTTGGTTTTATTTTTATTTTTTTAGTTTTATTTGGGTTTTGTTTTTTTTGAATTTAGTTAAGTAGCGTATGGTCTTTGTTTGGGTTTGGTTTATTTATATTTGGACTTTTGAGGTTGGAGACTTTTATTGGACTTTATTTATTTATTTATTTTTGCCTTATTTATTTAGGGCTTTGCAAAGGAATATTCCATAATGTTCAAAAGAACGGAATACCCTTTCAAGCTTTAGCCCGATGGGACTTGAAACTTATTATTTAAAGTTTTGGTTATTTGTTAAGGCTTTAGATTTTTGGGTTTTATTCAAGACTTTATTGGATTTATTTTATTTTGGTAGGTTTTGGTTATCATAGGTTATTTTATTGGAATTTGTGGTTTTGGAATTTTGATTTTTGGATTTTGGTTTTTGGATTTTGGTTTTTGGATTTTGGAGTTTGGGGTTTTTAGCTTAGTTTCTTTTCATTGGAGTTTTGGATTTATGTTTTGAAGCTTTTGGACTTGGCTTTTATTTAGAAGTAAAGTGTTTTGGTTTTGGTTTTGTTTTGCTTTCTTCTTGTTTTTTTTTCTTTCTTTCTTTCGAATGGTGGGTTTAGGCGGAGTATTTCTTGATATACCGTCCATTGACCTGTGGAATTGAACTTTCTTTTGGGGGCAATTTGAATCCCAATCCTTTTGTGCATTTCCATTTTCCATCTACTCCTTCCACCCATTGAGATTTTTCACTCCAAAGGTCTTGGAAGACTTTAGCTTTTCGCTTGGAGATCGAGTCCAAACAATGAGCCTTTTCAAAGAGGGGTGTCAACTTCTTATTGTAATAACCTCTTATTTCTATTATTTCATACTCGTCTTCTTCTTCTTTCAACCACTTTTCCCAATCGTTTGAATCGGGAGCATTACTTGATGGATCTATATCCTCCGCTTTATAGAACAAGATTTCTTTGTGAACCACCAACTTTCCTTGAATCATTTCGATTTTAGGTGGAACGTAGAAAGTTTCCAATTCTTTGACTTGGTTCACTTCCCTTAGTGTTAGCTCTTTGAAGTAGCCAATGGGAATTTGCTCAATGGCCATGGAATCTTCCTTTTCTTTGGACTCCTCTTCATCTGAGCCAGTGTCGTACACATGGATGACATTTCTTTGCTTTGGTTCACAGTCATCTTCAGATTCGCTTTTCACATAGAATTTTTTCCTTTGCACTTCATTTTCATCTTCTTCATCAGATGACCTAATATAAAAGGGAGTTTTCACGGCACATGAAGTTTTAGACCTAAGATAAATAATTTTACAATTATTAGAATGTACTAAAAAGAGGAGAAAGCACCTCTGATGATATGTAACTAAGTACATGCACAATTGAATATCATGACATGATATATATCAAATTCAATATGTTACTTGAAATTTTAGGCAGAATTTAATATACTAAAGTAAACTCACCTAATTCTAAACTAAACGGGTCAATGAACATGATAACGATCATGGTAGTGACAATTGCCTTTTGTATAAACCCAATTCATCAGCTCACCAAAATTAACAATCACCATAACAAACATTATTTCTTCCTTCTCCTCGTTGTTTTGATACAAAAAACCTACCCTTGTACCAATGCCTTTCCTTGAATGCAACTGGTATCAAGCATGTACTTGTGTCATACCAGCCCTAATTTCTCTCACCTTTCTGTACCACCATACCTGACCTCAAGTGGTCCTACCAATATATACCAAGAAACCTAAAATCAATATGAATTCACTCTCTCATCAACTGAGATCTTCTATGCCAAAAGATCTGATCAAAATTGACAAAAATTTGAAAAAATTAAACAAATTAGCCATACAATTTCTAACTTTATAATAAAAAGAAAGACAAATCACATTATTATTAATTCAAATTAGAAAAAAAAACTCACAATAGAAAAATTGATGCTTAAAGCAAACAATTGATGTGTAATTACTTGTTGACTTATCATATAACACGTGTAGCTTTCTGTTTCACAAATACATGAACCAAACATGAGGAATTAATGTAGTGAAGTTTGCACAAAAAAATACATGAAAAATATTCAATCATTTATATGCATTCCATCAACAATTCATAGCTGCTAATCTCATTTTTTGTTTCTCATTGTTAGCTTCAAAGTTTTTCAAAAATATAATAAGAAAAAAAATTAAGTTACCTAATTGTAAGAGATGAATATACTGAAACCGCCATCCAAAAGATGATTGTTTGGTTGTTCCTTCAAAATCAGCAGCACACAATATAAAAAATATAAAGATGTCCTGCAGTCGATATCACTTTCTTTTTTCCTTAGTTCAGATCTGAAATTGAAGAAAATACCAAGGAACAACCAACAATTACAAACATCCCAAAAATATATCACCAATAGTACCTGGACTCGGTTTAGATTTGAAATTAAAAGATCGATAATCGATAACCTAGATAAAAAGAAAAGAGAAGAAGGGTCGTTTTTTCACAAAATTTCACAAATAGGGATGACCTGTTCAGTAGATATAAAATTAACGGAGAGTGCGACAATAATGACCGTTTTGATACCAATTTGATTTCTCTAAGCACTATATAAGGAAAATAAATAGTATTTAAATATAGCTTTGAAGCACATTTAATACAAAATAATAATGGCAGCATCAAAGATTCCCTTGATTTGTGCATCTATCCATGGTTGGTAAGAAAATTAGTTGTCTTGCCTTAAAAATTTTGAAATTAAATTGAAGGGTCAACGAAACTAAAATTTGCTCCCTTATATATCATATATCATATAAATATACTAAGTGGTACAGAATAGCCAACCAAATGATAAAGTAACGGCATCAGTACTAAATGGACCTAATAGTTCAATTTTTTTAAACAAAACTGAATCATATAATAAGATTTGTAAGAAAGGTAATAAATCTAAATTTCTAAAATAATAACAGCGAGAATATGGAAATTTATTGAATCTCAATCCTTAAATCTTCCTATCATAAAATAAAACACATGAGAAATCACATCTTATAAATAGCATAACAAAATCAAATACAGTCTAAATATCATTGGTTGGGAGTAAAGGGTCAGGAGTCAGGAACACAATGCAACAACCCTGAATCACACATAAAAATAAAGAATCACAAAGAGGATCGCCCAAAAATAATTCGACTATTTCTGTTGCCATGTCAAGTATTTGGATTTTTTTTATTTAAATTTCCAGTCCGATATGGTGTTCAGTTGGAGGGGTGTGAGGGGCTGATGAATTGTGTGCGCCAAGTGGACTTTATTTATTATTATTATTATTATTATTATTATTATTATTATTATTATTATTATTATTATTTGGTGTGGGGAGATCTCTCATGAAAAGAAACAAAAACAACCACCCAAAAATTTGAGGTGTAAAATAAAAATAAAGACCTAGCTACAAAAATAAACAGAAAAATGCGAAAAAATGTATAAAAATAGGTAAAAATTTGCCTTGTCATAATCAATCAAGTGATATTTGTGCATCTAGCCATGGATCGCAAGAAACAAAACCTATCTCGACTTGAATTTTTACATGATGCGACGGAGAGGTTTTAAATTTCTATAGTGATTTTTCTACCATGATTACTTGTTAAATCTGGTATAATCACTAAATCGGTTTCTGAAACCTTTGGTTCCTAATGCTCACAACACTTGTTAAATATCCAGCAATTCACCATTGTAAACTAAGGCATGCATGTGCTAAGAAGGATTTCAACACGCAACAGTGAAATCATTATTTTTAATTCAAACCGATTAAAGAGTTCTCAGATATATAACTGTATTAATTCAAATTAATTGTAAGTGTTGATAACTAAACTGAGCACAATATCATGACTAATGCTAAAAATAGTTAACGACTCAAAAAATCTGTTTTTCTGAATCTACAGACTTAGTAATCAACAACAGTTTGTATACCTCCCCCTTTCAATTTCACAAATATTAGTTCATATTGATTGTTTCTCAAAATTAATATAAGAATAGAGCGATAGAGAGAGAAGGAAAGAGAAAGAGAGAGAGAGAGAAAGAGCACTGGAGTTTGGGATTGGAACGTGATTGGCGGAGTTGCAGACGGAGAGGTGAACGCTGTTGGGATTGGGAAGTGGATGGCTGAGGCGTGAAATTAGAGATGGGTAAGCAGCGGTTGAGTAAGACTTGATCGACAGTGGAGATTGAATAGAGAAGAGAGGGGATTCTCGACGTCAGCCTTGATGATGGGCTGGATGGCGGTGAGGTCAACACCGGAGCAAAAGGCTCGGAGAAACAATTGCTGAGGAACCGTAGTCGGGTCTACTGGAGGCATGCCTTCCTCCATGCCCCTTCCTTCTGCTTCTGCCATCGCTAGTTTTCTTTATCTATGACTATATCCCACTGCTCTACCTGTCTCCACGAGAAACAAAATAAGGAAATGAAGAATTAAGAAGAAAAATTGAGAATTAAAAGAAATAAACTGAAGAGGCAGTAAATGAGGAGTAAATGAGAAAATTAAACACAAGAAAAAAACCGAAGCTACGCAACGAATAGGATAAACGGCTTGGATTAAAATTAAAAACTTTAAAAAAAACAACGGATAAGATATGTTTTCGGTGTTTGAGCGTGTACTTCGCTTTAAAATCCGTACAAAAAATTCACGCAGATTATATTATACTATAGATGTCCATCATATATCCATCTTGGTAGGACCAAATGCTTTGACACAAAAGTTTTACATACCGGCAACGGCTTCAATTAGAAGCATGTATCTCAGTTGAGTTTTGCACAGTTTTAACAGCACTTAAACAGACCATTGGACCACCGGAGACATTGCTAACACTTCGTTTGCTGCCATGGCATCTGGTTATTAGGTCAAGTGCATGAGCTTCTTTGAGCAAAGGACAAAGAGTTTTCCTTTCATCTTCTGAGAGAAACATTATAGAACTTAAGGAGCTGTTTGGATTCCCCAAAGGATTTTAGAGAATTTCATCTTCCTACCATAAATTTATTATAAACAATCCAAACTCTTCACAAACTTACACACTTCCAAATAAATTTATTCATAGGAATTGCAACTTTTCCAAATTCCTAAGCGATCCAAACGGCCCCTAAGGTAATTGAACTGTTACTAACATTTTCATTGCCCCCAAATGCTAACATTTTACTATCAAGTTATTTTTTCAAATTTTAAAATTTAAACATTAAATCTAAACCGTTAATCTTATCTTAGTTAGTTTAATTATAGATGCATTTTTAATTTTTTATACAAATATAAATTTTGTAAATTTTGAAATTTATTTGATACTCGATGGAAAAACAAACGAACCTTGTTAACTGTGATAAATTTATTCTAATACATTCATGTTTTACCCTTTGATCGAATATCAAATAAACTCTAAAATTTTCAAAATTTACGTGAAAACGCATCACTCATTAAATTAAATAAAATCAACAATTTAGATTTAATACTTAAATTTTAAAATTTGAAAAATTAACTAAATAGCGAAATATTAACATTTAGAAGCAACCAAAATGTTAGAAGTTGAACTTTGCTCTTGAACTAAAGCCTCACGTAGAGATATATAGATCATTCAGCTATATTGTGTTAGCACATTAAAAAATCTCTTAAATAGAATTACATACATGAACATTCCAAGAAAAAAAAAACATTGTTATGTGTATTTGTTATTTGTTCCTTTGCTACAGTATATTGAATCCAAATTCTCTACAGTGTTTTTTTTTCCCGCTATCGGATCAATATACCAAAAAAAAGTACAAAATTATCTAGTTTTTTTTTTTCATATCCTTCATGATAATAAAAAATAATCATCAAATATGATTAAAAAGTAAATAATACGGTAATTCCAATCCTTATTACTAATCCCTGTCGGTTTTTCTGCAACTTGCTATAATATGAACACAGGACAAAAGCCAATTTTGTACAAATTCATTTCATGTCCAGAAGACTTACTGGCACATGAACGAACATCTGCAATAATTCGGTGTATGTTGCTTCTTTGCTACCAATGGTTCAGATCAGACCTCTTAATAGTGACTGTATTGTCTTCTAGCTAGTATTGGTCTGCAATTGATTTTTTTTCTTTTTAATAATTTCTGTCCTCGTGAATTACTATTTTCATGTCGAATACATTAGACATTTAAAGTCCGACATCCATTTTCTTATATTCAGAGCTAAAATCTTTCTAATAGAGTCAGAATATTTAAACTAACACCGAATTAGAAATTCCTTTACATTTTAAGAAATATTTCCAATGAACTGAGATACTGTTGTTCCACAATTGTCTATCAAAGGTAATTACACTTATTTACCATATCAAATATATCAAATTTAAAAGATTTATAAGAAAATCAATCACTGTTTCGAAAAAGAAAACACAACAGTAATTAGCTAATGTCAAATCCCTCAGAAAATAATACTAGATTTCAGCACAGATTTTCTAAGACAAGGCTGAAACAAAATTGTAAATCAATCACAGGGAATGACATTACACCAAAAGAAGCACTAAAACAAATTTTATGAAAATTTGATGTCCTCTAAATCACTTCCCTCAGCATTGAAATGAATTTCATCAAATTTAGATATCAGCCCACTACTTTTATTTAATTTCAATCTTCATAGGGGCACATAAACACAAAAGCAAAACTCATAAGAAATAAAAAAAATATTTACATGGTGTGCCTCAGTTCAGGTCTCCATGAAAATTCCACACAGCAATAACGCTTCAGTAGAACGAAAGTTTTCATTTTTGATCATCATAGACAAACCATATACAATTAAGAATTAAGAAGTACAGAAAATGATCCAAAAATTTCACAACAATACGTTATATTTGAAAAGTAACAAGAAAAAGCTTTCAAAGGGTGTATAGAACTCAGTTCAGGTCTCCATTAATATTCCGCATAGGTATGATAAACTCAACAACCTCGGAAGAACGAAAGTTTCTAACTTTCATCTTCATAGATCTCTCACCCATTAAAGAAATTTGGCATACAACAAAAACCAAGGCAAAAAAGGAAAATAGAACAGTACTTGCAATCCTGCTGTGGTAGACGGCGCCGCATAGGGGTTGCTAAGAGGTTGCACAATATTTATAGTAAATTCATAGGGCTCCGTCGGAAAACCCTAGTTTACTATTTTTCCTGGGTGGACTCGGTGTACAACCTCCCATCATATTTTGGACCTTTGCAATGAAACCCACAATCTTATAAAAATTACGAATAGATCCTATCTTTCATTCCATCTGACATCTTCTAAAACCCTCGCCACCACCATCATGTAAAAAACCTTCATTCCATCTTCTCCTACAACCACCGAGGCCACTAAAAAAACCGAACCAATGTCTTCATCCCAACCGAACCAAACCGGACCGACACCACCTCCTCTGGTCCGTCCGGTCGAGATACCCGGTCGGGGTCGCGCTTTAGTCGCGTCCGGTCCGATCAAACCGGGCCAGGTCGTACTAACCGACTCGCCTGTCCTCCTCTACCCTTCCTCCCTCGCCTCCCTCCCTTCCTTCTGCTCCCGTTGCTTCCGCGTCCTCCCATCTCAGCCGCTCCCTTGCTCCTCCTGCCACGTGGCGCTCTTCTGCTCCGTCCGATGCCTCTCCCTCTCTCACCCTCCTCTCCTCTGCCACGCTCTACCTTCTCTTCTCTCCGTTCCTTCCTCCTCCCCTGATCTTCTGTTTCTTCTCTCCGCCTATTCCCTCCCCTCCAGTTCTGTCCTCCAGTTGCTCTCTCTCCATTCCTACTCGAATCTCCGGAATGAATTAACACAAACCCTCCATTCCCAACTTTGCTCTCTCATTCCTCCAAACCTCATTCCTATGAATTTCAGTCATGAGACCACTGCCTCTCTTGTATTGAAGGAAAAGGTTAATTCCTTTTGCCTGATGAACCCGAGGAGTGACACGAATGGAGATGTCGAGGAGACGGGGGTTCGTGCTTTTGGGCTTTATCTCTCGGCTTCTCTTTTCAACCATGATTGTTTACCTAATGTATGCCGGTTTGACTACATTGACGACCCAAATCGGGAGAACAATACTGAGTTTACAATCAGGGCTTTGCATGAAATAGCAGAGGGAAGCGAGGTTTGCATAAGCTATGTTCGTGTGAGGAGGGGGTATAGAGTGAGGCAAAGAATGCTAATGGAGTATTATGGGTTTAGATGTGAGTGTGATAGGTGTAAAATTGAGAGTCAATGGAAGGAAAATCAGGGAGATGAAGAGGTTGGTGGAGATGAGAATGGAGAGGAGGAAATGGAGGAGATGGAAGGGGAAAATGATGAGGAAGGGGAAGAGGATGTGGAAGGGGAAATGGAGATGACGGAGGAAGAGGATGATGTGGATTTCCCGCATCAGTACTTCTTCTTGAGGTATGTTTGTGAGTGTGGTGGGACCCTGGCGCCTCTGCCGCCTTCGCATGGAGGTGTACCGTCTGATTTGATGGAGTGTAATGTGTGCGGTACGGTGAAAAAAGATGAGTTTGGCAGTACTGGTGGTGCTTAATTGTGAGTAAGAAATCCTCCCATACATGCACATTTTTTAATTCTGCATTGTTACTTAGATTTTCATGGTTGGTTTTTAGGTGTACCAGCATGTGACTTGACCTCTGGTATTAGTATTACTGTATTAGTAATCTAACACATTTTTAATTTGATGATTGACTTGCTGATGCTTTGTTGGCGTTGACTGAGAAGGATTATTGGTGCTTTGTATCAGTGTCTGTTCTTGTATGATAATTGATACTTAAATATTGTTCTATATACCACATTGTATTCGCGTGGGATTTCTCTTAAAAAAATAAGAAGTATACCTTATTGTGCAATATTGTGCCTGACAAGTATCTCCCCCTCCACTGTAACATATACTTATTTTCTGTACTTGATTGTTATTTATTTTGGTCATAATTTTTGCTACTTTCAGGCAATGTGCAGTACATGATTAACAAATGGACTTTCATATCAGATTTCCAGTTAAAGGAGTTCAAGCTCTATTCACGTACTTTTCAGAGACATCCTTTGCGTTGCATCATAGATCCTATGTGGGTTCGATTCCAATTTTGCAGTAGAGATTTGTGTCACCTTCTGTTTATCTTTATTTTGCTCTATTTTGTTCATTTTGTTAGTTCAGATAACATATATTGTTAGTTTTTCGTACTTGAATAATGATGTGAATCATGTTGACATGGTCAATTAGGTATTTCAAAAGCAAAATTGTGCAACTGCTCTTTTAACTTATTTTCTTACCTAAAAGTGAGAAAACTGATGGTAGTTAACGCCAACAAATATTAGAACCATTGTCACAATTACAAGGCTATTATAACCTGTTGAATCAGAGACGTGATGTATGCAGAGTTATAGGATACTGAATTTATGCAATATCATTTTCTTAAAGGATAATTCTTTTATTCTTTTGTTTGTGAGATTTTGAGTAGGATTAGAAGGAATGATGTTGTGTTTAAACTTCTAACTACCTTTTTCTATGATCAATGGAACTAATAAGAGTTGCAAGAAATGGGTCTCAGGAGCAGTTCTAGGATACTGAATTCTGTTGATATTTTAACGTGCTTAAAAATATCATGATATAAGTAGTGTAACAACAAACTCTAATTTCCTATTCACTATTTTAATATTTTTTCTAACACGAGTACTTAAAATTCGTTTCTCCAATTTTCCTATCAACTTAATGTTTTTTTTTTTTAAAAAAAAAAATATTATTTCTTTCAGAACTTCTCTATCGTGCTAGTGTATTCTCCGGATTATTTCTCTCAGAACTTCTCTAACCGGGCTAGTGTGTTCTCCGGTCCAGCCCATATTTCTTCTTCCTTTTTTGGGACAAAATTTCTCATACTTTCTTAGTAAAAAATTTCGACAAAATACTTTCTCTCTCTTTTCCAATGCGATAAAGTTCTCCTCTAAGAAAAATGTGATCAGCGAAGAAACAAAAATATCCAAAATTTCAATTTCTAAAAAAAGACACTAGTCTAGAACAAGCAGAAAAAGATAGCCTTTGGACCGTCCGATCAAGTTGATAGACGGACCTGCCTTGCTTGATCCAAGTAATTCGTCCAATGGCAAAGCGTCACCAAATCAGATCCGCATCTCTCTCCAGTCCAGCGTACATTCTACGCCGTCCGATCTCCCAACCATCTCATAATAAATAGTAACAGCCTCTCTTCTAATTCTTCATTTCTCCATCGTCTTCACCTCTTCACTCTTTCCTCGTACAATCAAGACTCAAGATTAATTCAAGACCATCTCCTCTCTCTCCTCTCTAGCTTCTTCCCTCAAACCAACCACCACCAACACAACCCAAATGTCGAACCAACCAAACCCAGCAGGACCGAATGCCCTTCTCCGTCTGGTCGAAAAACCCGACAGAGGCCGGTGCCTAGTCGCCACCCGTCTGATCAAACCAGGCGAGGTCGTCTTGGTCGACACACCTCTCCTCCTCTACCCTTCCTCTCTCGCCTCTCTCCCTCTCTTCTGCTCCCGGTGCTTCCGTTGTCTCCCGGGCCAGCCCTTCCCTTGCCCCACATGCCACGTGGCGCGCTTCTGCTCCCGCCGATGCCTCTCCCTCTCTCACCCTCGCCTCCTATGCCACGCTCTCCCTTCTCTCATCTCTGGCAATGCCACCTGGCCTGATGACCTCTTGTTTCTTCTCTCCGCTTACTCTCTCCCCGGCAGTTCTCTTCTCCGGTTGCTCTCCCTCCATTCCAATTCTCGCTTCCCTGACGAGTCGATACAGATTCTCCATTCTCAGCTCTCTTCCTTCATCCCTCCTAACATGGTTCCCTTGAATTTCTCTCAAGAAACCACTTCTTCTCTTATTTCCAAGGAAAAGACTAATTCTTTCTCACTGATCACACCCATGAATACAAAATTTGATGGTTGCGGTGTTGCTGGGTCCCGCGCATTTGGGCTCTACCCCTGGGCTTCTATGATCAACCATGATTGCTTGCCTAATGTGTGCCGGTTTGACTACGTTGACGAACTGAACCGGGAGAATAACACCGATTTCACATTCAGGGCCTTTCATCAGATAAAAGAGGGGACTGAGATATGCATTAGTTATGTTGGTGTGACTAGGCCATACAGAGATAGGCAGAGGAGCCTGATGAAAAATTATGGGTTTAAATGCGAGTGTGACAGGTGTAAAATTGAGGTTAAGTGGAAGGAGAGCCAGCGTAAATTGGAGGACGAGGAAGAAGAAGAAGAAGAGACTGGAGAAGAGAATGAAGAACAGGTTGTGGAGGGAGAAGGGGAAGAGTTGGATTCAGATGACGAGGATTTCCCGCATGCTTACTTCATCCGGTACATGTGTGATTGTGGTGGCAACTTGGCACCTCTGCCACCTTCTGACGGCTTGGTATCAGAGATGATGGAGTGTAACTGTTGTGGTGATGTCGGAATGGATACCTCTTATCATTCAGATCCTAATAACAAATTTTGAGTAAGGAAACAACCCCTGCACCCCCCCCCCCCCCTCCCACAAAAATCATAATAATGATAATAATTAGGAAAACAAATCGTATATAGTCCAACAGTAATGTATTATAATCTGAGTGTGCCATACATATGTGGATAGGTGCTACACTGTATCGTTTGACACTTGACAAGGTCTCCCAAGTAGTTCTGAATCACTGCTGCTGAATGTTTCATACTGTACCTGACTTGATTTGTAATAGTACGTACACTCATAAACTTCTTTGTTTCTACAAAACTAATTATAGTTTTCATTTAGCATCTATGAATATTAGTACAGCACAGTGTGGTACCTAATATTTGCTCAATTCTTTTTTTTTCATTTATTAATTGCTTGCTTTTATTTTTGTTGTTTCTTTCAGATAATGTGTCAATGGTGAGGATCAACTGGGATGCTTCTAGATTTCTGGCATACAGTTCAAGTGATGTCTATATTCATTTTGTAGGATATGGTGTTTGAATAATGGGCAAGCTGTTAACTAGGATGCATATAAATTCTTTTATCATCCATTTTTTCCCCCTATTTTGGTTGTTCAGATTGTATCTTGTTTGGATAATGGGCAAGCTGATAACTAGCATGCATATAAATTCTTTTATCATAACCCCCCCCCCCCCCCCCCCCCTACGACCTCTTTTTTGGTTGTTCAGATTGTAACTATCTTGTTTGGGTAATAGGCAAGCTGTTAAGTAGCATCCTCTTTTTTTGTTATTTGTCAATTGTACCTATCTTGAGGTTTACATAAATCACGCTTGGAATTGGCATCACCCTCTTTTATTTTATTTTTATTTTTTTACGAGCTGATAATGCACGCAGAAAACAAAATGGTTACATAATCTTAAATCTATCCGCAAATAAAATGGTTTACAGATACGACACGTTTGTACACGACTTAGCTTGCCGTCTCTGTTTTAGAGGCTTAAAGCATTCAGGCTAAAGAGGAACATAATTTTTTAATTATGTTGATTTGTTCTATTAAATTTTTGCTTTATAGGGTTTTGGCACAATATAATTCTTAATTTTATTCAATAACACTTTGGAGTAAAAAAAAATGATGTACTGATTTCTCAACAACAAAAGTCAACGGTTGCTATGATTTGTAGTCCACAGTTCGACATTTGAATAACAAATGGCTACACAAAAAGTATTTGACGTCCAATATGTTTAATTCTAGCATTACTCACACGAAAATGATGCATTTCTTGCTACTTATTTTGGTGAAGAAACAAGCCTCTGTGTAAATGCGCATCACGGGAAAAAATAGAAACGCGGAAGTCCTATAGGTTTTGCTTGCTCTAGAAGGGAAGGACCGAAGGAGAGAAGAGGAGGGGAGAAAATTATGAAAATCAGAGAAATGAAAGAAAAGTCATCGTTTCTATTTCATAAATGAGCCTTTTTGTCCCAACCAAATTAAATTACAGAGGTGAATGAATTTTGTTATCCATTCCCTTTTGGAGTAAAGCGTTAAGAGTGACACCAAACAAAATTTAAATTTGATTGGATTTCTTCATTTTCCATTGATTGGTGCTGTATGCAATATTTAAAACGTAGAGAAGCTATGACGCATGGGACCTTCTTGTAATCCAATAATTTTAAACCATGCTTATGTTAACTTGTGTAGTAAATTAATTATGGACATGGCCTTCTATTTACTGTACAGATTATTAAAAGTGAAAATGACATAAGGACACGACTTGTCATAGCAATAATTCATATGTACCAATTTTTTAAGACATAGTGGTTTGTTGATATTATTGCAAATGTTCTTCAAGAATTGGATTTAATAAATAACAAATAACAAATCAATGTCCAAGAAACCCCTAACTAGTATTGAACATGCTGTACATTGTACAATAAGAAAAACGGTCAGTCCCGCCATAAATTTACAATTTCGTCAACAGATCCGGTCCCTAATGTTATAGCATCTATTCTCACCTTCTTCAGTCTTCACACTTCACTCCTTGCTCGTACTGTACAATCAAGAGTCAAGAAGATTATCAAGAGATATCTACTCTTCTTCCCTTCCCTCAACCGACGACCGCCAACCAACCCAAGCCATGTCGACGACATCAAACCAACTAATCCCCAACCCAACCGGACCATCACCTCCGCTTGTTCGTCTGGTTGTGAAACCGGACCGGGGTCGTTCCTTGGTAGCTGCCGGTCCAATCAAACCGGGCCAGGTCGTCTTGGTCGACTCCCCTCTCATCCTCTATCCCTCTTCCCTCGCCTCCCTCCCTCTCTGCTGCTCCCGCTGCTTCCGTGTCCTCCCTTCACAGCCATTCCCTTGTCCCTCCTGCCATGTCGCACGCTTCTGCTCCCCCAAATGCCTCTCCCTCTCCCATCCTCACCTCCTCTGCCATGCTCTACCTTCTCTCGTCTCTGATAATGACACCTGGCCTGATGACCTCTTGTTCCTTCTCTCTGCATATTCCCTCCCCTCCAGTTCCCTCCTCCAGTTGCTCTCCCTCCATTCCAATTCTCGCTATCCTGATGAACAAATGCCATTAATCCATTCTCAGCTCTCTTCTTTCATCCCCCCTAACCTTGTTCCCATGCATTTCTCTCCTGAAACCACCTCCTCTCTTTTATCCAAGAAAAAGACTAATTCTGTTTTACGTGGTGGCCGTGCGCTTGGATTTTACCTCTGGGCTTCGATGATCAACCATGATTGCTTGCCTAATGTGTGCTGGTTTGGCTACATTGATGACCCAACCCGAGAGAATAATACTGATTTAATATTCAGGGCCTTGCATGAGATAAAAGAGGGGAGTGAGATATGCCGAAGTTATGTTGTTCGATCCGGGGGATATAGAGAGAGGCACAGTTGGCTGATAGAGTATTGTGGTTTTAGATGCAAGTGTGACAGGTGTGAAATTGAGAGCAAATGGTATGGGAATGAGGGGGAATACGCAGACGAAGAGGAAGAGTTGGTAGAGCGTGAAGTCAATTTCCCGCATTGGGACCTCCTTATGAGGTACACTTGTAAGTGTGATGGCACCTTGGCACCTCTGCCACCTTATCCTGATGGTTCGGTATCGGATATCATGGAGTGCAACTGGTGCGGCATCATCAGAAAATATAAGCCTCCTGACGACGCTCCTTTTTGAGTAAGAACCCATACTCATATTGCTTGCAATCATAAGTTTTTATGTACAACACACTAATTATAGTTTTCATACCATATAATATTGTATGGTATATAATAGTATCTATGTATGCTATTACAGTGAGGTACCTATAATATTTTCTCAATGCTCTTTTTCATTTATCAATTTCCTTTTTATTTCTTTCAGGCAATGTGAAATACTGAAGATGGGGACTGGGGAGGATCAGATGGGAATATGGGATATTCTCTCAGATTTCTGGTTTAGAGTTCAAGTGCTGTTCTATATTCTTTTTCTAGTATATGGTGTTGGAATAGTGGGTTAAGCTGTTAACTGGCATGCATATAAATCTTATTTTATCTTCCATTTTGTTTTCTCATTTTGGCTGTTAAGATAACTTTCTATTTTGTCATAATTTGTCAATTGTACGTATATCACTATATTGAGGTTCGAATTAATCACACGCTTGGAATGCCCCGTTAGGCGGGTAAACCAAAATTACAATTATGTAGCTGTTCGGTTTGTATGGCATCATCTCTTTTTAATTTCCTAAACGACCAGATAATGCATGTAGAAGAATCGTAAAACCATCATCAATATAGCCCCGCAAATAAAATGATTTACACACAAAAGACATATGTTAAACGAGCAATAGGGCTGAAAACGGTAGCCGTTTCGACCGTTTTATCGTTTCGTTTCGTCCGAAACGGAACGATAACGGATAAGGATTTCAGTTTCGTTTAAGAAACGGAACAGCTAACGCAAATAGAAATTCTGTTTCGTCTCAGAACGGAACGGTTAACGAAACTGGTACGTTTCGTGGTCGTTAATTTCGCGAATTTCGTCTAAAAATTCTACCATGGTATTATTGTTGGATTGTAGGGGACGAGGCGGAGAGAATGACGCAGAGAGAATTGGGTTTTTGCGCCGCTCGCCTCTCTTCACTTTTCTCTCTCTCTTCTTCCTCTCTTTCTCCGCCTCACTTCTATCTTTCTGTCTCTCTCTCTTTCGCAATACCAAAACGGAGACCCTTTCCTCCTCTCTTCTCCGATCAGACCACAGCACCACGGAGATCCTCTCTTCTCCTCGAAGGACAGCGCCACTGCATTCCACCACTACTTTCTCTCTGCTAAAGGCGATCTCAACCCCCTCAGTCTCCTTACTGCATCGATCTGTCACCTCTCGCTCGATCTCCTACTACATCGATCCACTGCGTCGATCCGTCTCCTCACTGCTTCCCTAAATCTCGAAGCACTTTTTCCCTTAGTGGCTCGATCTCAACTCCCACCTCTCTTCACTGTTACCTCAGGATGCACAACCATCTCTTGAAGCACAGCCACCTCTCCTCATTGCCTCCCTCAATCTCGACTCCCTCCTCTCCTCACTACCTCCGTCAAACTCGATTCCTCGAAGAAGAAGCATGATCTTTTTTTTTTTTTCTTCTTCTAAATCGAAGGTAATTGGTCTGATTTTGAACTACTTTGGGAAAGAATGGATTTTTTTTGTTTTTTCGCTAGCTGAAAGTTTTTCTGAGATTAGTTTTCAAAGTTTTGATTTTTGTTGGCTGAATTTTTTGTTGAGATTAGTTTGTTAAATTGGAATTTTCATATGGATTAAAGAGTTCCCGAGTCTAAATAAGGAAAAAAAGCTATGAAGAAAATCCTAGTTGATTATTCTGAGCTTCAATTAGTTGGCTTGATTGATGAACAGATTTACTTGATTTTTGGCACTTGATTATGCCCTGTGATGATCATTTCTGAGGGCTGAAACAAAAAAATTGGATGCTGTTTTTTTGTTGGATTTTTTGCTGGTAAAGGTTTTCAAAAAAAAAGTTTACTGGTAAGAACAAATACCAGAGGAGATTTTCTCTGTGATGATCATTTCTGAAAGATTGGAACATATATCTTTTTTTTTGGAAATTCTAATGTTCCTATTTTATACAAGGAAATTATGTAACCCCAAATAATTGGCCGGATGCTTTTTTCCTAATAATGGCCTGTGATGAATCAAACTCTGAGGCCATATGTGTCTTTAAGCATTTTTGAGACTATGATTTAAATGGATAGGTTGCGTATCTGTAAAATTATAATTTTTTTTGGGCAATAGAGTTTGTAGTATGTGGAACGATTAAACAGTCAACGACGTTTATAATCGTTTTGATCGTTCTGGCGAACCATACGACAAACACAACTTACATTAGACGGATGCAACGAACAGCGCAAGAAGTAAAAAAATTGCGTTCATCAATGCAACGGTTAACGCAAATGGTCAGTTTCGTGGTCGTTTTAGACGTTATGCACCCCTAACGAGCAACATTGGCCCAAAAGCCCAAATCTAGAATTTTCTTGAATGATCAAAACCGGCCAAGTTGCTCAAGTAAATTCTAGAATATAATAGCTTAATCTATATAGAAGTTTAATGTAATATCTAGATAAATCATAACCAACATTGGAGAAGTATAAATAGGTGGTTAGAGCATGGATTGGATTATCTAAGTAAGGACAATCCAAGTTAAGTCAAGTAAAGTTAAGTAAAGAGTGCTAGTAGTTAGGAGGTGTAGGAATATAGTGAGAAGTAGAATTGTAATCTTGGAGATATAATATTAGAGAAGTAGAGGTTGTAACGATAGTTCGAGTGATAATTAAGAAGCAAGTTTTATCATAGCGTCTCGCCTCTACTCAACAATCTGGTATCAGAGCCGGTTCGAACCAGTGGTGTCAGAGGATCGGTTAGGTTTCTCGTGAAGGTCACGCACAGCGTCGGGAGTTTGTGATTTCTAGAGGAGGTTTGCTAGACGTCGTGAAGCTAGTTGAAGCCATGGACTTCGCAGGTACGACTAGTGGTCTTAAAAAATTAAACAACACCAATTATACAAATTGGAGAACTTGCATAGAGTCCTACCTACAAGGTCAGGACCTATGGGAGGTAGTCGGCGGATCCGAGACAACTCCGCCGGAGGTTGTAGAGACCACGATACCAGTAGATGACCCAAACCAGACCGGAAGAAGCACCCAATCCGTAGAGAAATCGAAAGAAACCGAGGCTCTACGGAAATGGAAAATTAAGGCTGGAAAAGCCATGTATGTGCTCAAGACAACCGTAGAAGAAGAGTTGCTTGTGTACATACGAGATGCGGCCACGCCTAAGGTCGCATGGGACACTGGCAACACTATTCTCCAAGAAGAATGATGTCCGCCTCCAACTACTCGAAAGCGAGCTCATGACAATCTCACAAGGGAACATGACGATCAACCAATACTTCACCAAAGTGAATTCGTTATGCAACGAGATTGCACAACTCGACCCCGAAGAAAAAATCAGCGAGCAGCGCATGCGGAGGATCATTGTCCACGGTCTTAAGCCCGAGTATAGCGGGTTCATAGCGGCAATCCGAGGATGGCCAACTCAGCCAACCTTATTGGAGCTCGAGAATCTGCTCGCGAACCAAGAGGCTCTAGCGAGGCAGATAGCCGGAGTCTCGCCACAGCAGGAAGAAGAGGCGCTATTCAGCAGCCGAAGGAAGGGTCGATCTGACAATGAGTCGAAAGGCAGACCCAGTCACAGGACAAACCAACAAGGAAGGCCGAAGGGGAGAAGTAACTCTTCAGGGGGAGCTCGCAATCAGAGAAGCAATAACCGCCAACCCGAAGATCAAGATGATAGATGTTACAATTGTGGCAAGAGAGGACATTATGCTCGAGAATGCCGATCCAAGAAGAAAGTCCAAGGGAACGTTGCAACATCGAAGGATAGTCGACATGACAAGAGTCAAGAATGCAGCAGCGAAGACGACTGGGATGTCGAGGCTGCCTGCGCAGTTGCAACTATTGACTCAAAGGAGGAGCAAGAAGAAAAGCATGAGGTTGCTCTGACTGCGGTGTCCAAGTCAGAGAGAATCAACTATGAGAGTGACTGGATTGTCGACTCTGGTTGCTCAAACCATATGACGGGCGACATCAAGAAACTCGAGGACTTGGAGAAGTATAATGGAAGGCAGGTGATCGTGACTGCCAACAACTCCAAGCTGCCGATCGCTTACATCGGTAAGACAACGATTCCCTCTCGCCTCAACCCAGAGCAAATTGAGTTGCAACGAGTCTATCACGTTCCCGGTACGAAGAAGAACCTACTGTCAGTTTCACAACTGACCGCGCAAGGAAACTATGTGTTATTCGGACCGCATGAGGTTAAGGTGTACCGTAATTTAAAGGCGTCAGGCACACCGATCATGGAAGGTCGAAGGATGGAGTCGATCTATGTGATGTCGGCAGAGACGGCCTACGTAGACAAGACTCGGAAGAATGAAACTTCTGATCTCTGGCACGCTCGACTAGGGCACGTGAGCTACCACAAGCTGAAGCTCATGGTTGAAAAGTCGATGGTTAAGGGCTTATCAGACATGGAGGTACGTACCGACATAGTATGTGCGGGTTGTCAGTTTGGTAAGGCACATCAACTTTCTTACCAACAATCGAAGTTTAGAGCTAAGGAGCCCTTGGAGTTGGTTCACTCAGATGTCTTTGGGCCAATTAAGCAAACTTCCATACGGCTCGAAGTACATGGTGACATTTATCGACGACTTCTCGAGGTGCGTATGGGTGTACTTTATGAAAGAAAAATCGGAGACACTTTCCAAATTCAAGGAGTTCAAAGAGAAGGTGGAAAGTGAGCTCAACAAAAAGGTACGGTGTCTTCGCACTGATAATGGAAGAGAATATGTATCACATGAGTTTGGCACCTACCTAAAGAAACACAAGATACGACGACAGTTAACCTGTCCCAACACCCCACAACAAAATGGCGTAGCAGAAAGGAAGAATCGACATATTGCCGAAACATGTCGAAGCATGATACACGCCAAGAACGTGCCAGGAAGATTTTGGGCCGAGCGCATGAAGACGGCGGCACACATTATCAACCGTTTACCTCAAGAGCAGATGGGTTTCATCTCACCATTCCAGAAGCTTTGGAAGATCAAGCCCACAGTAAGTCACTTCAAAGTTTTTGGTTGCGTGTGCTATGTGTTCGTGCCTGATCATCTTCGAACCAAGTTCGACAAGAAGGCGGTACGATGTATCTTCGTCGGCTACGACGATGAAAGAAAGGGCTGGAGGTGCTGTGATCCTACAAACGGGCGTATTTACACCTCAAGGAATGTAGTTTTCGACGAAGCCTCGTCATATTGGCCATCAAAAGACGTGATTCAGCCAGAAGCGAGAATCATGGAGACGGAGATTGAAGAGATGGCAAAAGACGTAGCACGAGATGATCATGAGGTCCAAGATGACGATTATAAGAGCTCAACTCCTTCAAAGTCTAAGAATCCATGGCAGACAGGAGTGCACGAAGAAATAGAAGATGTGACTCCACAACTAGAAGTTGAAGAAATTCCTCCACCACTTCGAAGATCGTCTCGAGAAAGACGACCAAATCCGAAATATGCGAATGCCGCAGTCATTGAGGATTTTGAGCCAACGTCTTATGAAGAAACGACGAAGAACAACAAATGGCGAAAAGCAATGGAGGAGGAGATGACGGCCTTGAGGCAAAACCAATCGTGCGAGTTGATGCCTAAGCGTGAAGGACCGAAACCAATCTCGTGCAAATGGATAAAGAAGGTAAAGACTCAAAGAGACACACTAATCAAGAGATACAAGGCTCGACAAGTCACACAAGAATGTAGGAGCACGACTCGAAAGTGTCGAAAGACAAGAAGAAGTTCGAGGAGATGCATGGACAATTTGGGATCGTTAGAAGAACGGAAGTCAAAGGGCTCAATGTTGAGGGGGAGTGTTAAACGAGCAACATTGGCCCAAAAGCCCAAATCTAGAATTTTCTTGAATGATCAAAACCGGCCAAGTTGCTCAAGTAAATTCTAGAATATAATAGCTTACTCTATATAGAAGTTTAATGTAATATCTAGATAAATCATAACCAACATTGGAGAAGTATAAATAGGTGGTTAGAGCATGGATTGGATTATCTAAGTAAGGACAATCCAAGTTAAGTCAAGTAAAGCTAAGTAAAGAGTGCTAGTAGTTAGGAGGTGTAGGAATATAGTGAGAAGTAGAATTGTAATCTCGGAGATATAATATTAGAGAAGTAGAGGTTGTAACGATAGTTCGAGTGATAATTAAGAAGCAAGTTTTATCATAGCGCCTCGCCTCTACTCAACAACATATAATACAAATCATCTTTTTCCTAATAAAGAGGTTTCATTTTGTGGGAAAGGGGTCATGCAGATAAGGTTGATTAACCATTTGGGCTAAGTGAAAATAATATCCCGAGCGATTGTGGGTGCCAGAAATCATGTCCCCCTTTTAAATTAAATCCTATAATGCTGATACTGTGTTTCCTTACAGAGACGCACATTTCTACACGACTTAGCTTGCCCTTGCTCATTTCTGTTAGAAGCTTAAAGCATTCAAGATAAGAGGAATCAGTTATTTGTTTTCTATTAACTTTTTGCTTCAAAGGGTTCAGGCACGAGAAGTGAGCTATAATTCTTAAATAGTTATATTTAATTCAGCAAATGGCATGGTTAAAAGTCACGTGCAGTGTTTAAACAATTACCAATGAATAACCAACGTTAACAACAAATTGTTACATTTCTTACTCTTCATTCGTTTCTCTGCCATCTCATCCTTTTCCCTCTCTGATAAGTGGAAACGTGGCACTCTTTTGTTAGTAACTCCATTAGCTTTTAGTTCTTGCTTTGAGTCGATAATTCTTGCTCCTCACCTATGCTTAGCAATTCTCTTCAGACAATAATTTATTTTTAAATTAATTTTTTGAAAAGGAATCGAATTAGATGTAGACGTGAATGGCGAGTATATGATCACGAGAAGCTACTAAAAAACCTACAGATAATAACATTAATGTTACCCCATGCACACTAATCGTACAACTGTCAGCACTGTAATACGGTTCCAGGTGAGGTACAATAATTAATCCTATAGACAAGAATCCCTAAAGCATATTAAAAAAGAACCCTACAGTACAATGAAACCACCTATGACACTATGCGTGCATGTGAACGCACCTTCTAAAACCCGTTTTCAAGGTTTATTTTCCATCGGATGTAGCGGCATAATAACTATGGCTTGACCGTTTCTTCTTGTGGGTCCTCCAGGGAACGGGCCAATTCTCGCCACCACCACCCTCACTATTCTCCTCGTTGTTCCCCTCACTGTTTCTCTCTCCATCAGATGAGGCTAGAGCAGCTGATGATGGGGTCCGCGTAGCTCTGGCCACACTATTTATTTTACTCAGATCCTCTCCTTCCTCTACGGCTTTCATCCACTGCACATCACTCAACAGGTCAGTGTAGATCACATCCTTGCGCTGCCTCTTGCCGAGGATTAGGCTGCCGTTGCTTAGTGGATCAGGGTTTGGTTTAGAGGTTTCAGGCTTCTCCTCATGGAAGACCCAATCAGGAACCTCATCCTCTTCCATCAGCCGTGAGCGGTACCTATAGAGAATAACACAACACAATAGTCTGTTAGTTGCGGTTGTAGTTTATTTGATTCCAAGGTATATGCAAATAGCACCACCCACCATTTTTCACTTTGTTAAACAAAACTCAACAGGCTGTGAGAACCAAAAGTAAGATGAAAGATTAAATAGATAAAGAGCTTTCCTAGCAATTTCTTATTCATTTTGAGCTCAGGGGTGGAGTTCAGTAGGTTTAGGGGTGGAGTTCAGTAGATTTCTTATTCAATCTAAGATCAGTTGCTATAGGTAAAATTGACAAAAAGGAGGTTAGTAGAAAAAATAAAAAACAGTTGGTATTATTTGCATTTAAGTAAAAATTCAAGTATAATTTAATTAATGCCCCTCAGAGTAACCCATAGGATAAAAGTACCTCTCCCTCTGTCGCCTCTCTTCATCCATTTGTTCAAAAAGCCAAAATTCTTCTTCATTTCGGGCTGCCAGACGGTTTATTTCACGTTCACTTGGTACATCTGTGCCCAAGGAGCTCGTGCCCTTCTGCATAATTTCTTGCAACATCTCTCTCCGTTCCTTTGCTGTGTTGGTAAAATAAACAAAGAAAAAGCAAAAGAAATGAGGTTCTTTAGCTAAGAACAGTATTGACTAGACAAGAAAAAAGAAAAAAAAAGATTTGCTTAAATTTAAATCAACAAAATTTATAATGCAAAATTGACAGCATAAAACCAAATATATTGACTTTATTAAATTTATATAAAAAAATACAATTTAAAGGATGTTAAATTAAAAAGATAAACATAGTCTCTTCTCCTTCACAAGTAAAGAGTCAATGGTGTTTGACACAGTAAGATTATCAAATCTGATTTAAGAATTGGATTAAATAAATGACAAATCAAAGTTCCAGAAAACCCTTCAGAAAACCCTTACCAGTAGAGGTGGTATTGAACAGGCCGGCCTGAATAACTTTGGCATCAATACCCATCTTCTGCTTGGCACGACCCAAAATCTCCTCCTCTATTGACCCAACACTAACAAGCACAAAGACCCTAACCTCTTTCTTCTGTCCAATCCTGTGGGCTCGGTCCTCAGCCTGCTGGTCCATCTGGGGGTTCCAGTCACTGTCGAAAATAATCACTGTGTCAGCAGTCTGGAGATTCAACCCCAGCCCACCTGCACGCGTGCTAAGCAAAAACATGAAGTATGGTGAATCCGGTGCATTAAATTTCTTAAGCAGTTCGCCTCTCTCCTCAGTCTTGGTTGACCCATCAAGCCTGAGGAATTGGAAGCCGTGAAGCTGTAGGTATATCTCGAGAATGTCGATTAGGCGGGTCATTTGGGAGAAAAGAAGAACACGGTGGCCAGCTCTCTCAAGTTTTGGAAGGAGCCGATCAAGTAGCTCAAACTTGCCTGATGCTCTCACAATTTCCTCCTTATGCCACATGTTGTACTCACTGACAAAGAGGTAGGGGTGGTTGCAGCACTTACGCAGTTGCATTGAGAGATTTTGGAGTGACTTTGACTTTATTCCTGGGGTAAATAATATTCGAAAACAGGGATCAGATTACTGGTTGCTTGGCGAGATGAAAATTCAAGTTAAAGAACAGCTAGTTATACAAGACAGTTGTGATTATAACACAAACTTTCCAAAGTGCATGAATTCTGACAAACTCAATTTCCCTTCCCTATTTGAGTTCCATATATCTCATCAATCAAATAAAATATTGACAAAACATGGCTATAGTGCAAACTGCAAAGCAATAAGCAATATTATGTTGGATCGCATCTGTAATTTTAACTAACACAAGGCCAAATGTTTATGCATTAAGAAGAAATGAAATAAAATAATATCAATACTTGCAGATTGCGAAAGGTCCTTCATTGGAAAAAAAGTCTTCAACTATAATGTTATACATTTTCCCTGGATTTAGTCAAAATTTAGAAATTGGAATTTTGGTGGAGAATTCGAGAAGAAAACTCTTTACCAGACTGGAGCCCAACCCGGCCCATATTGGTGACTTGTCGATAATAAATCTTTTGCCAAGCTGATAGGTCCGATTTTAGTATAACTTGCGTCTTTCCCGGAAGGAACTTCTCCACCTCATCCTTTTTCCTCCTTAATAGGAACGGACGTAACACCTAAAAGAAAAATTTTAATTTTAAGATGACCAGATAAATAGTTTAAACTTACACGAGTTAATACAGGAAACATCAATGAATTGAGTATTAAACAAAACAAAAAGAAGATTCTATATGCAAGTGAAGATGAAAAAGAATTATAGATTAATCTTGATGTACAAAACGACATAATTTATGATGATCGAGATCTCAAACTAAGGATAACAAATATCCCCTCATGGTACAAAGTACCAACTTTAAGCTCTAAAGATGGCAAGGATAGTTGGATACAGAGAAATAGAAACATGAATAAGGGAAAAAAGTATATATATTTACTTGGTGAAGGCGGTTTATGATAAGAAGCTCCTCTTCAGCATTGAGAGAGACTTCACATGCAAATGGGGCATTAAACCACTCCTCAAAGTTTTGTACTGAGTTGAAAATGGTGGGTAAAAGAAAGTTAAGCAGGGACCAAAGTTCTTGAAGACTGTTTTGTATTGGTGTACCAGTCAATAGAAGCCTCCGCCTGATGTTGTACCTGAGAAATTAAATGTTGGATGAAGAGTTAGATAATCTATGCAGCTATATAGCAACAGCAATTCAACAAATTAAAGCTTTATTATCTCCTACGGTTAGCCCCTGAACTATAACATTTTGATCAATCAGGTCCACCCAGTGTTGTTTCAGTTAGGCCTGTTAACTTTTGGTTTGCATTGATTCAGTCTTTACTTTGGTTACAGTTACAACACCAATGAAGTGTGTTGATGCCAATGTTAGTTTGCTAAGCTTCCCATCTTACTAACACCTAAACACTTGCATCCAGTCTGTCAAGTACTTAACTATACCATTAATCAATTAATAGTTTTCAAATGGCTTGAGATTACTATCTGGAAAAGAAGGCTTTTGGGGTGGGTGGGGGGGATTAAAATTCAGCCCAATTATTTTTCATCTCATAAATCACAAAGCAACCCAAAAGCTAATTTATGTCCAAAAGTCAGTTTCTCCAACTAAAACCACTAGCCTCATTCTTTCTACATTATGCCATACAAATGGTGACATTGCACAGGAAAGGTATTAATAAGGTTCGGAGGCATCGATAAGAAGATTGCAATAATTTAACAGGATTTTCATTACAACCTAACTAAGAAATAGTGCAAAGTGAACATATTATAGCTTAGTACCACATTAAATGAAAAAAAAGTTCTGAAAATTTTTATGAACCACTTATTTATGTTTGGCGTGTGGATTAAATCAATCTTTGATGAATTAAAAATAGAAGATTTAATCATACCCGGTAACTATGGTGCGTGCGAGAGCACACTCATGGTTTTTCAAGCGGTGGCCCTCATCAACAATTAAATAGTACCAGTGAACCTTGTTCAGAAATTTCTTGTCCTTCATTATGAGGTCATAATGTGTGAGCAAGACACTGAACTTCCCTTCACCAAAATATTCTTCCCTAATTGCTTTTCTCTGTTCTGGCCGGCCATCATACAAGACCGTTGTGATACTGCACGCAATAAAAGTAAATTATACTATTATAATGTTACACTCTTCCAGTATCAAGTAGGGAGTTTTTATTTTATAAAAAAAGGAGTTGGAGTTGTGGCTGAAAAAAGGGTCAATATTGATTACACCTTGAATTTGAACATCAAATTCATACTTTACATTGAATTTAGCCAAGAAAAGGGCTGTTTATGGTAAGCTTCGCTTAGGTAGGGTTAGGGTTTGGTTCTTATGAAATTTGTATGCATGTAAGTAACTTTTCCTTTCTTCTCTTCTTATTGATAAGTAACAAAATTCAATCCAAGTGAAACACACACAATCTTAGGTCTTTTGGATTCTTAATTGGAGCAAAAACTAGGAAAAATGAAGTTACACAAGAATGGTGATGAAGGTTAAATTTGAAAAGGGAAGCTTACAAAACTTTAAAACAAAAGAACAGAAATTTGGCTCATATTCATAGAAATTATATCAAACCTTGGTGCCCAAGTCGAGAACTCATTGGCCCAATTCGGTAAGACGGCCTTGGGGGCTATAATCATGTGTGGCCCTGTAACACCCTTGTTCTCAATCAAATATGAGACGAGAGCTATAGTTTGAATTGTCTTCCCAAGACCCATTTCATCAGCCAAGATTCCATTTAGATTGTTGTTAAATAGAGAGAGCATCCATTGAAGCCCTTCAAGCTGGTAGGGCCTTAATTTTCCCCCCTGAAGCATCTTGGGTTGCTCAGTTACCTAAAGAAAAAGAAAATAGAAATAGGCTGAGAAACAGAGGCAAAGAACTATTGGTATCACACCTTTGACCCAGCCATATAACTGTTTTATTTTTGTCTATTTCAGGAGCTACCAGCAGAAAAATGGCTGTCCTATGCTTGCAACATGCACTTTGTTAATGTAAATAATTAAATATACTCAAACAAAGCATATAGAAGTGTAATAAGTAACTCTAATGGTCATCAGTCAGAACCAGTTAGTGCTAAAACCCACACTCAACAGCACGATGTAATTCAATTCAATTTTTTGTTTAGCATTTTTATTTTGTGCACTTGGTACTGTTTTGTGATGTGATTACCCCAGTTTTTGCAATAGTTTTTTAACTTTTGCTCCTGTTGGATCTCAATGCATAAATTCTGCTTAGAATTTTTCTTCAGTATTTATTTAATATTTATTGCATTACAACCACAGTACAAACTATACTTCTACTTCATGTAAACCTATGCTACAGTTTTATGTTGATTAGTTTATATAATTATATTACTCATTTCTTAAACATCTGAAGTCCCATTTGTCTCCTCTTTATCTTGAGAACAAACTGCACCCCTCCCGCACCTCCACCAGAAGGTGTGGCCTACCCCAACTTGCTTGGGACAAAAGGCTTAGTTGTTGTTGTTGTTGTGTAAGTTCATTTCTAGCCTACCCCAACTTGTTTGGGATTAAAGGCTTTGTTGTTGTTGTCGTCTTCTGTGCAATAATTGATTATTTATTCTGTTAAAGCAACAGAAAATTAAATTCAACTTCACCTTCTCTTCAATAGCATGAACAGTGGCATTGTACTTCCTCTGCCCATCAAGCCAAGCATTACTCTTCTCCCCCTCATTCACCTCCATAACATCATCATCGTCATCATCGTCGTCCTCCTCATCGCCGTCATCATCATCGTCATCTTCTGATGAGTCTTCCTTTTTATGAGCAGCAGGGTCCACAGATTCAGGCTTTTTTGAGACATGCTCTGAGTCCTTCTGGCGCTGAACAGCAGCACCAAGCCGAACAAGTAGGTCATTTGTCTTGCCAAGGAGCATCTTAAGGCGCTCGTTCTTGCTTTCCTCCACCATGCGCATATATGCCTCCTGGTCATCCTTCTGTAACAATTGGAGACGCTTCTTCTCTGACTGGCTCACCCTTTGCTTTGCTCTTGAGTGCCATAACTAAGACAAGAAAAATAAGAGAAACCGAGCATAGAAATTAATGACTTCAATAATCAAATAGATATTGTGTTGATATAGGAATCCAATGACACAGTATAGTGGCAATTGGGGCGTTAGGAAAAATAAATGGAGTAGATTTTTTGGTTTTCTTTCCATTACTCAAAATAAGGGATTGAAATTTAAAAATGATGTGGGATTAATGCCTTCAAACTGCTCCTAAATGGTTCCCACATTTGGGCCTTACTTTGCAACAAAAACACCATTCCTAAATCGCTTATTGGTCAAAACCTAACCATCGCTATCCTGCAATCTGAAGAGATACTACTCTCCATTTCAGCCTTCATAACCTTCATCCATTGTACCTTCAATAATGTAATTATGGCTCAACCCATCATTGTGCCATTTAACCTCACTTTGCAATTAAGCAATTAATTTTACCCCAAATGCCTCATTTTACTGCCAACTGTAAAATTCCCTTAATTTAATGCCAACAGAGCAGTTCAAAGCCAAATTCCTCAATTAAATACCTATTGTCTTATGAAAAAGCAAATGAGCTCATAGCAGTCAAGCTTAAAACCAAACTAGTACCTACCAACCAGTAAATGCAACAAAGTACTGCGATCAATTCAAAACTGTAAGAAATTTTTGGTATATTAACCTTACAGGAGCAAGAAAAATAATGTAATCAACATGATGGGCACACATTTCAGTTTTAAATGCACAAATATAATACAAGACCGATAATGCTACAGTACTGCAACCAAAATAATAAAGAAACTAGAGAGTTAAAATTCAATAGATACCATAACCCCGTCGTTTCTTTGCTTTCTTCTCTTAAAAGAAGCCTGTTCTCGTGCCTGGAATTCACGTGCAACATTGAGAATTTCACCAAAGAACTTCCTCTTGCCCATCTCCATCTGGTTCTTCTCCTCTTCCTCCATCCTCAACATTCTCTGCAAACAAATAAAAAACGACAAAAACTTCAATTCATGCCTTAAAAAATTTAAATTTTTTTTTTTTTAAAAAAGTGAATGCCCCTGCAAATCAAAGTATTCCATGTAAGGAATATTGAAATACTACAAGATACGAAAGAATCATGCTTGTCCCTGAGAAATATATAGAGAATTTTGCATAAATCTGAAAACAGGAAGAACAATACTTGACTCCTGCATTCATCATTTAAAGCCTAACGTAACAATCTATCTCATTAATTATCTCACCAAAATAAGAGACGGCAAAAGCGGGAGGCAATATGGATAATTTTAAGGAAATAGGTAGAAGGAATAAGAAATTTACACCACGGTGTCCTAGGAGTTTGTGAGGTTATTCCATTTTGCAGGGGCATGTGTGAAATTTTGTAGTGTTGTCAATGATTTTATTTTTAAAGAGAGCAGAATGTCTGATCAAACCTCGTTGTATCTCCTCCTCCTTTGGCGGTCATCCTCATTCACAAAAGTTGGATCTCCGATGCCAAAAATTGTGGGAGGAAATGGCAAGCGCATCATGCCCCAGTCATAAAGCTGCCTCTCTGGATGCATGCACTTCTCCGTCAACCAATAATCTGTGCTCAATTCTGACCGAATTTTCTTCTGCAACTCCAGTAACTGTGCACATAAAATTGTATGCAATTTAGTAAATAAAAAGGAATGATAAAAAAAAATTTCTTGCAAATCAAACCTGATATTTTATCTTCTTTGCACAGCCAAACATTACACAGTTTTCCAGCAGCCAATTGTCAATAGGTTCTCAAAAGGTCTCTTATTCAGTGTTTAATATCATTATGTACACATCTTTAAACTAAGACGATGAACTAATAGATTATACCAAGCCTGCTAACAAAATCTCAAATTGCTCTTGAAGACTCAGATAACAAAGAACGTTGTCGTAACACAGAGGGCATAAAGTGAGACTGACGAAGGTTTAAAGAATGTTGTCATTTAACCTCATAAAAGCTTATACTTTTCAGAGCACTGGACTGACTTCTAAGAGGTCAAGGGTTCAAGCCCCCATGCTTGCAATAGGCTTTGAGAGCCGGCATAAAAAATCTAACCATATACAAAAGAAATGACCAGGGTTGGGTGTCATTTCTAGCCTACCCCAACTTGTTTGGGATAAAAAGGATTTGAACTTCGAACTTTTTGAATTTTGAGCAAGATCCAGGGCTTCAGGCATTCTCCAAATAAAGAATTGCGGGGGAGGAAGGAAGACGCAAAAAAGAAGGAAAAAAGAAAGAAAAGAAAAGGAAGAATTTCTTTTTTTTTTTTTTTTATTCTTAAGTAGTGATTGTATATGGACCCATTGGGCAACAATGTCAACTCGAAAACTTGCTTAATAACTTAAGAACCGACACTAGTACTGTTTTACCAAGCAATTGCTCTGAAACGTATAAGCTTGCCGGGATTCTCCTATCCTTATTTAATTCTTAAGTTAATATAAGATATGTCACGGTAATAGTTACAAATGAGGTTCTCATTCTACCAAATGTTGTCTCAGTTAGTAATTACCTTCAAGCCATATAGTTCCAGCAAACACTTCATTTGCATGTCTTCACCTCTGCTTGAAGGTAGAGCTGATAAAGAAGAAAATGGTATTAATAAATGCACAAATTGCACAGATAGCAAAAATAATAGAGATTGATGGAAAAGGTCACCAACTAACTATTAAATGTGAAATCTACAAATGTTTACTGAACCTGTCAACCAACATAGTCAAAATATAGAAAGTAAAACCCATCAATAATTTAGTTCAAATGCCTTATGAAATTGCAAATTATAACAGCTTGAATCCAACAGTTGATAAGGTAGCAACTTCCAATGGAATTGCAAATTAAGGTACCAGTATCCCCTTAACTATCAAGTACCAAAACGAAAATGAAAACAAAGCAAGAGTCGATCTTCTATCTAAAGACCATCAGCAAAATTTTGACTCGTAGTTTTGTCTTAACACATACTGTAGCTTTAAGGTTCCAGGTAACTAATATACAAAATACATATACAAGTACACAGTGGTAAATTAGTACGACGTGTAAAGAATTTTTATACAATAGTTTGATCATTTAATGGAAAGTTGCATGATGGTTATTAATGGATCTCAATGTTTTTGAGCAGGGTTACCAGTTGCCCATTGAAGTGGGACTTGAGAGTTGGAACTGATGTTCCAATTGCCAGTCGCCGACAACCAATTAGGTGAAACCAGCGATCTGACAAGAAAGATAAATTTTTCAAAGAATAACAGCTTGCAACCCTTGTTTTTACATGTTGAGGGCAAAAGCAAGAAGCCCAGCATATTGACTTGGGATCTTAGCAATTATATTTTGCCTTTATGTGTTTCAAGTAAGAAAAAGAAAGTGACAAGAACTTGGGAAAGAAACCATGGTCATCTCTGTGAGGAGGGCAGTATCATTTTTAGGCCTCTATTAAAAAGGAAGAAAAAGAAAGTGAAAAGAACTTGGGAAAGAAACCATGGACATCTCTGTGATGAGGACAGTATCATTTTAAGCCTCTATTAAAGCAATTTTTTAAGGTCCCGTAATGTTTACTATTCTCTTGTCTAAATATTCATTATTAATCACTGTGCAGCCAAGCGTGCGATTTGCAAAACAAATAGAGCTTTGCTGACACAATCTTGAAATTGTTCTCCTTAGTGGGAGAGAATATATAAGCCCCATAGAACAACCTACCTTCAAGCTCAGTAAGGCGATGCTGGATGCAGCTGTTAAAACGTCTCTCTTCTAAAGATTTTAGCTCAGAGCTCGGTGTGGGTTCTAGTTGATAGATTTGTATAGCGTCCTCTAGCTCCTTCATCAAGGCACCGCAATTCTCCTGTAAAGTTCAAGGCACAAAGAAATGAAAGGGGTAATAATAACAGACAGTCATGCATGATAGATTAGTTATGTGAACATTTACCCTCATACAAGTAATAGGCTCTTGTTATCCATATCAGAACAAATATGGATAACATATGACATGCATTAGTGCGTATGACATGTATCAAACAGGCCATCTGGGCCACAAATTAGCTTAGTATTACATTTTGGCAGATACAAATCCTTGTTATGTCTGCCTAGCACCTATACTATAGTGATCTTTTAAATATAGGTGGCCAAAGCAAATTTCCTTTCCCCTCATGTGGGACTACTATTGCAGCTGCCCATTAATTCATACAATATACTAGTGCTTTCAGTAGACATGTGTATATTTCTTCAATTTTCATACAAATCTTTACATTTGGTATGTTCTAATTTCCAAATAGACATAAGTGAATATCTTATGAAAGTAATTTTGAAAAAAAAATATACATGTATTTTTATATACATAAAAACGTATTGTATATCCTATCATATTAAAAAGTACACCTGACTATATCACCAAAAATTAGTTATATTCAATGGCCTAATAATATTTTTTTAATTTCCCAACCATATCAAAGGGGGAAAAAAGAACACAGAAACCAAGATATTGCCTGAAGAATTTAAGATGAAAACAAAAACCCTAGCAAACATCATAACAACTACCAGATGCAATTCTCAATAGTAAGTGATGAATTAGGTTGAACAAAGGTAATTTGCACCAACAGCAACTAATTTCACAGAACCAACAAAACCACTCAAAAAGAAACTTAAATTCAGAACCCTAACAACACTTATCACATAAATTTTAACCCAAAGTAGCACAATTGAAGTACAAAATCAAAATTTTTATTCAACATACCGAATCTCCTTCCTCCTCTTCTTCATTTTGACCATGGTATATCTCAGAAACAGCGCGGAACACATCGGGAGGAAGCGGGAGGTTTCGCGAGACCAAATTGAGCGCGGAGATCAACACCTTGGCCTTCTCTATGACACTCTCGGACGAAGAAGAGCAGGGAGAAATCGAGGGAGGCGCAGGCGAGGGTTGGATCGAGGGATTCTCCACCGACGCCGCCATGGGAGAGAGCGAGAGAGCTCTCTCGAGCTCTGATTCCCTCGCAATTCAATTCAAATAAGAGAAAAGGAGGCAACGGTTGATAATTCGAGGGAAATTCTTTCTCCAGAGACAGAGTTTCTGATTTTAATTTTCTTTTATATTCTAATCTAATATGTTTTTTTCTGATTTCACTCTCCTTTCCTTGAGGATGGGATCGAAACCGAAGTATTTACAAGAGATATGATGGGATGGAAAGGGTAGGAAAGGAAATTCGTCGCAACTTTTGCTTTTATATCCTCCGACTTGTCGGTAATTATGGCTTGGTAGAGTTAAATAGGGTCGGTTTGGGTTGGGTTCGGTGCTGCTCCAGTCAACTCGAAGAGGCAGTCAAGGCCTATTTAGCCGATCCGTGTACGAAACGACCCAACAGGCCAGTTCAAGGAATTAGGGAGTTCTTTTTCGGGAGTGATAACCGCCATCCAGCGAAAAATCATCCGCGTCATCCATAATGTTTTTCGCCTTCGATTTTTTTCGCCTCCGACTTTTTTCGCGCGCCCTCTCTCTCTCTCCATTCACCTTCCCTCTCATTTTTCCCCTCCCTACCCTTCCCTAATCCCACACCTTTCCCCTCCTTTCTCTCTCTCCCCTCTCTCTCCTTTTTCCTTCTCCCACCTTCGTTTTTGTTCGCTCTCAATTTCCCTTCAACTACTAATTGATTAAATAAAGAAACAAAATGAGCAGATGCAATAAATAAATTGAACATATACAACAACTAATTAAACAGAAATAATAAACAACTTGAACTCAGACAAAAAATAAAAATTAACATATATACATAGCAAAGTGAATATATAACACAAATAAAATGAACAGATATATCAAATAAATTGAACATATATTACAAACAATTTGAACTTATGTAAAAAAATAAAGGTGAGCATATATAAAGAAAAAATAACAAATAAATTGAACAGAAATAACAGATAAATTGAACAGATATAACAATGAATTGAACATATATAACAAAAATCGTGAACTCATTAAAAAAGTGAAGATAAACAAATAGAACATATGTAACAAATAAATTGAACATATATTACAAACAATTTGAACTCATGCAAAAAAATAAATAAAGGTGAACATATACAAAATAGAAAATAACAAATAAATTGAACAGAAATAACAGATAAATTGAACATATATAACAATGAATTGAACATATATAACAAAAATTGTGAACTCATTAAAAAAGTGAAGATAAACAAATAGAACATATGTAACAAATAAATTGAACATATATTACAAACAATTTGAACTCATGCAAAAAAATAAATAAAGGTGAACATATACAAAATAGAAAATAACAAATAAATTGAACAGAAATAACAGATAAATTGAACAGATATAACAAATAAATTGAACAGAGATAACAAATAAAATTGAACATATATAACATAAAATAGAAGCGAGAGAGAGAGAGAAAAAGAAACAAATGGTCAATGATAAAGAAAAAACCATGGCTAGTAAGGCTAACTCTCTTAATCTCTTTGTGGATTTCTTGGAAGAGAGCGGAGGGAGAGGGAAAATTCACAAAGAAAGAGAGAGGGAGAGGGAGACGCACCTGGAGGAAAGTGAGAGGAGAGAAAAGACGCGAGCGGAGGGAGTAAAGTCGCAACCAGCGGAGAAAAGACGCGAGCGGAGGGAGTAAAGTTGCAACCAGCGGAGAAAAGACGCGAGCGGAGGGACTGTCGCGGTGAAGCGAGAGCGAAGGAAGAGAGGGAGACGAGGGAAGGGAGGGGACACGCGAAAAGGAGAGGCGCGTACTGTGGATGGCGCTGGATGACAATCCAGTGGATGGTAAGTAGTAATTACCGTTCTTTTTTTCTTCCCGAGGTGAAAAGTCTATGAAAAAACTTTGTTAAGAGGCAAGAATGCTAGATCTATTATTGATTTTATTTATTTGCCAAATCTACTAATAATTAAGAGGCTGTTTCGATTGCTTGGAATAAGGAAGAATAATTTTTTTTAGGAATAATTTTTTTCTGGGCATCCAAACAAGTTAGGAATAAGGAGAAAAATAGCTTCTTTCTAGAAATAACTTCTTTCAACGATTATATATACATAATTTCAACAAAAATTAACTAAATACTAATAGCTAAATTAAGTTCTATGTGCTCTTTAATTAGTACTTTATTTAATATTAAAATACTAATTTTTAATAATTTACACCCTGATCGGAACCTCAAAATTAGAGGTGGAATCGGAATCGGAATTGGATTTGGTTGAAATCCAGCGATCGGAACGAAGAAGAAAGTCGAGAGGAATCTGATTCGGAGGGAGTTCGAAGCGCTCAAATCCCGTCGCCAAATACTCTCCAAAACAAGGAAATTTGGTGGGATTTCGTCTTCGTGCTCGTGCGTCCCTTCGATCGGAGCGATGGAGAGCCAAGATCAACTCCGCCCAAATCAATTTCGCCCCTTCTTCTTTCTTTCCGATCACCGACAGAATTTCCGAAACTGAATTCTTCTCCTTTCTTCTCCTTTCGACTCCTATCGACTCAAATCCCATCGTTATTTTTTTTGTTTCCGATCAGGGCCTTACTTAAATTAATATTAATTTACTTATTCCTAACTCACCATCTAAACAACATTTCTTTTTCCCGGAATAACACTCTTCTCACTCTTCCCAATGTTTTCTTTCTAAAATCCTTATTCCTTTTTTATTCCCATACCATCCAAACGAGCCCCTTGAGTGCATATATTTCTGTTTGTAAAATTGAGATTTGGAATCTCAATTCTTTTCAAAGTACAAAATTTAGAAATTTCAGTCCTTTTTTGGGCTGGAATTTAGAACTATAAAGACCAGAAAAATAAATAACGAATTTAGAAAAAAGTGAATAATTATCCTAGTTTCCTCTTCGAAAAAAATAGAACCAAAATTTCATATCATGACTTTCTAAAATCTAAATTTATTTATTTTTCCAAAATTCAATTTAGATCTATATTTATTAGATAGAAATATAGACATATTCAGCCTAAAGGAATCGGGAAAATTGAAAAAATAATAAAAAACTAAAGACATTATTTTTTTTTCCATATCCGCCGGTGTCCGACTCGCCTTTGAAGATTTGGGTCCCTCAAAAGTTTGATCACCACGCTCAAATAGTCAAATTTCACCGAAGTCGCAGCGCAACAGTCACAGATACTTCCAGTCGGAAATTGTGATGCAGCACCGGAGATCTCCAGTGCCTGCGCCATTTTTGGTTCCGCAAGAGACAACTGGCGACGAAGAGGACGACAGTGAGGCGGAGGCACTATCCATCTCCGACCAGCGCACCTTCTATCTCGTTTGTTTCTCACTCTTCTTAATTTTCTACCTAGACTAAGAAGTTTTTCCAATTATTTTACCTATAGAACTTCCGCACAACCTCCATAAAAGCTCTAGCAATAGCATAGTTATCTAAACTGTGATTCGTTCTAATTTTGAAGGTGAACATTTTCATTGCAAATGCTACACAGTTTCTAAATTCCTTCTCTGCCATATGCCAGGACAAGCTTTCTCTAGTTCACAGGTTTGTGTAATTCCTACATGCTTTTGAACTGTCCTGTATACCAGTATTGCCATCAAATTTCTATCATATACTGCCTGGTTCTCACCATCATTGGTAGGTATTGGAGGGAAGAAGGTTTCCTGTGGGTTTTGGATTTGGATATATGCAGGGATGGAAGGGTCCTGTCGTTGCGCTATAAATTATTTTTTGCTTTTTTTATTGAAGAGAAACTATGCAAAACATATGATGGATTGTTCCATTGATCTTGTTTGGTATGGATCTGGCTCTGCCTCTGGTTGAGAACTGTGCTGACTTTACTGGTATGCTAAGTATTGTCCTGAATTTGATAGCGCAATGGGCAATATTCCCTAACAAATTTAAATAGAGAAGTCCAACCTTGAGATAACTTAGTCTCTTTAGAATAGTAAAAGAGGTAAATTGGATAAAGCAGACAGACTATTTGAGATATCCAAGCAAGGAAGATATATTAAACAAGAAAAATGCAAAATTGACCAGTTTTTGCAATGCCCTAGCTATCAGCAAAGACACCATTTGGTTTTGTTATGTGTATGCTATTTCATCAAAATATTTGCTTACAACATGTATAACTAAGATTATGAAATTGTACGGATAGAAAGATATTGAGGCTAGATGCATCCCTTGCACTTCTTGAAGCAAAGCTAAGGGGCATACAAGAAGAACACTCTAGAATGCCTGAATCCAGTCATCAGCAAAATAAAAATGTAGTTATGTCAAAAGACAAATCCGTGGTGCCTGATGAACCGTCTAATGTGGTATGCTCATCCAGTGAATCTTCAAGGTTAGTTTGGTCTTTTCCCTCAGCAGTCAGCATAGTTAACTGCTATGGGACAGTATATGTAAATAATTTGCAAAAAGGAAAATAATAAATAAGACAACACTAAGCCCCTAGCACTCTCAATGAACTGGAAAGGAGATCCAATGTTTTATCATTTGCAGATGGCACCATGGCTGTTGTAATACTGAGAAAAGTCTCTATTGTATCTGGTATAGCTGGCTTTTTTCACTTTGCTTTTTTAGTATGTCAGTATGATGAACTGCAAAAAACTAACGAACTCTCTTCAAATTTATTATGTGCAATCTTTATTATTAACCAATTGAATTTGATTTAAACATTTCTCATCATTTCTGTAGAATGTAATAATAATTAAAATGCTAAAGACAGATTAACAGTAGGACATGATTTTCAATGCAGCAGTCACCATTTTGTAACTGATGAAAAGAGCTGATCTTTCTGCAGTTCCTGGTATAATAGAAATCCTTGTGAAGATCTCTTACCAAGTTTGCTGGTAACAGGGATCGGGCTTTTTTCTCTCTGTTGGACATTATTGGAATTCTACTTGTATAGAACTGTCAAAAGATCTTGATTAAATTTTTACTTTTCCTCTTATCCCCTCCAAATCTATTTTAGTACTTCCGTATTTCTAGGATAAATACCCATGAAAATCTAAGTCAGACCACCACTTAACGCTGGATTTGTGTTAATTTTGGCTGTGGCCATGGCTAGCTACAGTGCACCTTTCTTTGTTTGTGTTTGTTGAGTTTGACCACTTCATCTTCTAATTATGATTTTTCACTATTGTATTAGTGAAGTACTTTCTTTTCTTCCCATCTGCAATCATAAGCTACATAACTGGTTTACTGGGAGATGCGTGCATTATCAAATTAGTTGCAATTTGTTTCTGTTTCAAAACATGCTCTTGGAGAGAGACTGAGTGGTGCACATTAAACATACTTCTTTTACAATTTTTCACTATTAAAATACTTTTTTTTTCCCCAAAATGCTTAAGTATAGGTTGACAACTGCTCTTCTAAAACTTGTCACCTTTCTAATCTTATGATCTAGGAATATGTTAATTTACTCCTTAATATTAATGGACTTACAATTGACCATTTCGTTCAGTTAAGAGATTGTGCTATACATGAATCTCGCCTTTTCACAAACATCGTAGTTAGACCTTTAGCTTGGTTTATATTTGAAAATTAGAAGGCAGCATAATAATTAGTAATTAGGTCCTCTACTCATTGCCATTTTTATCCATTACTCTTTTTTCATTTATTTTGAATAGATGAGCTCTTAGTCCTCCTTGTAGCAACCAAAGCTATGATTTGTAAGATCTAACGTAAAATAAACATAAATTGCTTTGTTCGAATTTAGTTACTGATATTTATATCTAGTGGAGGCGCCGAAATTCCAAACTCTCAACTTTTTATAGTTTATATATTTCACAAGTTTTTAACTCAAATATTAAACCTATAGTTTTTATCATGTTCAACTTTAAGAGAGATGTGCTACTATAAAATTTTATAGTTTTTAGAATTCATTTGATACTTGATCAAAATATTGAAAAAAGTGAACCAATTTAGTTATTGTAAATTTTACTATTGCCAAACGATTTCCAAAAGAATACATCACAATTAACATTTTCCCTACCTAAATTAAAAAATATATATCTATAATCTTACATCATTTTATTTTCATAATCATCTTATTGTAAGTTGCGAATGTCAAATAAATTTATATGTCAATGTATAAGTACCGTAATCTAAATGGCTCGAGTGCTCATAATAAGTTCGTCTCAAAAAGAGAGAGAGAGAGAGAGCTCATAAGTCAGCACTGTTCATTAGAAATGCATTGTGTGTCACACTTCAGGCGTTCTGTCGTGCATTTTATTGAGAAGAGCATCTCACTCACTTGATATTTCTTAAATAGCAGTCTCTTATATCATTGTGCTCTGTCTGCGCCAAAATAATTTATAGTATTTTGGTATATATTGCTGTGTTTTTAATACATAAGATATAGGCGGGAATCAAAATGTCTCGGGTATTAATTAATACTAGGGAGAAAATCGAGTTTCGTTCGATATATAAATATAAAATTTATTAAAAAATAAGTAATCAGTATCATAAATAAATAGACGTTGGAGTCTGGTTTTAAAAATTTTAATCAAAAGATATTTTTATATTAATAAAAAAATGTTTATGAAATGGTTTAAAAATTTTATTGAATATGAATAAACAAGACAGTAAAATAACAAAAATTAGAAAATAATAGAGAATAAGATAATGGAGATATTAATGGGGATGAAAGTAAAAAAACGAATTTTATATTTGTAGGTCTTCAAAACTATGAATTGATGCATCGTTAGAGAAATTGTCCTCGTCGTCCTCAAAATAGTTGCCGTCTTCGATATCTATGTCGGTTGTAATCATTGAAATGTTGTTGTATGGAGGAAGAAGTGAAAGATTATCACACCTGGAATCGAGGTCCATAGAAAAGCAAAAATAGGTTGTAAACGCAATAGCTCAATTAAAAGGATAAGATCAACATATAGATAAACATAGTAGATGTAAAATGTATTTGTAGAATGAGAATTATGTATATAATAGTTGATAAAAAAAGATATTCCAAAATTGATGATTGTCTTGTGAATTGAGCGATATATATAAATAAGAGATAAAATTTTTCAAAAAAGAAATAATGGAGTTAGTAACCACAATTACACAATATGCATGTATAGCATTGCTCATGCCCCCGAAATACGACAAACACGTAGCAGATATACGGTATAATTAAATACCACGATAATTAGACAGTATGTAAAGATATGATAAAGTTGGCGTACATAAAAGTTAATAATATAATAAAAAAGAACTAAACGGTTAGTACGTAAGTAACAATGCAACATGAAAGATATTGAAATAAAATGCAATTATAATTATTAATTATTATCGAGTTATGCAACAATAAATTTTTATGAGTTGTTATTAAATTGCAAGTCCATTTAAGATTTTAGTAATTGTTAATAAATATACAATTTTATGTCAGGTTGTTGGTTCATATATAATCTAAGTATTTCAAAATTTTCATCATGTCCAGAAGATTGTACGAAAGCATAGTCATCAAAACCAATTTCTACTTCCAAATTAAATAAAATAAAATAAATAAAATAAGAATGACAAAATACCAATTGGAAACACACAAATTAAAAAACCAAACAATTGACTCTCCTTTACCTCCGTTAGCATTCTGAGTTGAGTAACTTGAGTTTGATGAACTTTTTTTCTCTTAGCAAAGAAACAAAATCAGATGCAAGGTTGCTGTAGGTACCAAAATCATATATCCAAAGCCCAAAAGGCACATTAGAAGTTATGAAATTCATATATTGTATTTAGAGATAATATGTCCTACTGATAGGTTAAAAATATACCACATAAAACTGCTGCCACGCCACCTCCAGCACAGAATGCCCCTCCTTTACCCTGAAACTAATTACTTGTAGTTAAAAAGGAAAGAAAAGTCACTGATGAAAGATCAATTGACCTACAAATTTTCAAGCTTATGGAACCAATACCAGTAAGATTAAATAAAAAAATCAATTGAAGTACAAAATTAAATAAGAATTAATGAGATAATCTAGCCAATATAATCCCACATGAAATGAAAAAGGAATCAAACTTTGACAAATGAATCAAACTATAAGAAAGATACTTGATGCAGAATTCAGCTTTCACTCTTAGGCTTCTTGAACTTCTTCACACTGAGTTGGCTCCGTTTGGATAGGTGTGGGAAGAAGGGAAGAAAGGAAGAAGTGAGAAGAAGTATTGAGAAGTGTGTAATTTTGTGAAGAGTTTGGATTGTTTATAATTTATTTTTCCCCTTCTTCTTTCTTTCTACCTTCTTCTCAATGCATCCAAATGGTGCTAGATAAGCTCTCTATCAGTAAATAATAATAAAAATCAAGCCAAGAGCACAATTTTAGAAATTATACCTTTGATTGTTAATCATTTTTTTTTTTGTTCAGAACTCGAAGCTTTGATTGAGTGCATAGTACACTTTTAACCAATTTCTAACACCATGATCCTCTCTTCTATGGTGCATAGTACCGGCTGAGATTTATGCTCAAATCACAAACTTTTATATTTGAGATCCCACGTATATATGTGCCATATACTCACATCATAAATTTCTCACTATATAAAACAAATAAATGGCAATTACAGGGCAAATTTACTGAGAAGAACCCTTGTTCAAAATTCATGGGAACAACAAATACGCCAATCTGAAAACGGAACTGAGGGGCTGTTTGGATGTGTTGAGAATTTGGAGAATTTTAAATTCCTACCTCCAAATATATTATAAACAATTCAAACTCTTCACAAAATTACACATTTCCCAATAAATTTATGCCTAGGAATAAGAAATTCCCCAAATTCCTCAAATTCCTAAACGATCCAAACGGCCCCTTAACGCAATGTTCGAGGTTGTGTTGCCTAAGATGTTAGGCCTGACCTGAATTGATTCACTAATGCCTGATAAAGTCTGCACAATAAAGACTTCACATTTACTTTACTGTGTAAATCACATAAAAGAAAAAAAATTAGTAATAGAAACAAAATCAACTCACCAAGTAAGCATTCTCATTCAGGAATATGTACACAGTCAGCAGACATGCCAAGTAGAAGATTAGATGTTAAATTAAGAACATAAACATTTGAAGCCTTTCAAGTTATGTAATAAAAATAAAAAGACAAATTAATAAATAAACATACCACGTTACAAAAATAGAACAAAATTCTAGATCAAAAGGAACATGGCAAAGCTCTAACGCTGCACCTACCATCATAAATATCTTCACTGATATTTCTGGTCCAAGAAACATTACATATCCGACCCCTTTAAAGAGAAATTTGTAGGGAAGAGCCAAAATACAGCCATAATTGCTATAATAATTGACAAATAGAAATGCCAGGAAAGGGCGGAGGAATATCACAAATAGGCAATTAAAAACACATTTATGTCTAGTCTTAATTTCGTCAAATAAGGCCATTAAACACACCCTCTTAGATTTCCAATACATTTAATCCTTCATAAAACATGCTTCTCTGAATTCTAATAAATTTAATTATTTGACATAGAAAAAATCAACATAGTGAAAAATCAACGCCAAAACCTGATTAAAATATACGTACAAAAAACGTAATGTAACATATTAATTAAAATATATATACGAAAAAACAACGTCAAAACCTGAATTAAAAATATAGGGAAAAAATAAAAGTTTAACAGGACTCAATGAACGAAATAAAACTGAAAGATGCTACAAAATAATTTAAAAATTAATCATTGGAATCAAAAGTTCAAAAAGTTTAACGGGATTCAAAGAAATAAATTCAAAAACCTGTTATTTGTGAATCTTGTAATAGATTTCAAGGAACCAGGAATTGAGACATTTAATACCCTTCTTACTCTCCTTCTTCACTATGGCTCCGTTTGGATGGTTTTTTTCCGGAATAAGGATTAAGGAATAACCACTTTTTACCAATAAATTTATTTCTAACCATCCAAACTCTTCACAAAAATTACACACTTTCCAATAAATTTACCCCTTTCCAATAAATTTCTTCCCTTCTTCCTTCTTTCTACCTTGTTCTCAACGCATCCAAACGGAGCCTATAATTCCATCTCCATGGCTAACCAACTGATGGGATTCGTACCAGAGCATTGCGGACGGAGGTAAACGTCAGTGGCGGTGGCGACTATTGAAGGGATCACCGTTGGCTGTTGAGGGGGGTTGGGTACTAGAAGGAAGCAGTGCTATCCCCATTATTCTCAATGCTTTTATGCGGAATAAGAGTTTGGATGCACGGGAAGAAGAGGAGAGGCGATGAGGATTTTTTTTTTCAGGGCAGAGATGGAGAGATGGGAAGGAATGAGGCGATTGAAAAAAACAAATTTCTACAGACAGATACACGTATGCTGATGAAGCGGGACTTTTTTTCTAGAAGGGCTGAAATTTCTCTTGAAATATCAAGAAGGCTACGAACTTTTAAATTTTTTCGAAAGGGCCAACGGTTCTTGACATCTCTATGCGCCTCTTTTGTTTAAAAAATGAGTCAAGAGATCCGTTCTATTTATTCACTATTTCACTTAAAAGGATCACATATTATCAGTTTTGTCGTCTAATATGGGATTATTCCAATTGCAACATAATTACCTTATATGTTGGTTTCCATGATATAAATATGCATCTAGATATCTTGGTTTCCATGATATAAATATGCATCTAGTATGACCCTTGAAGTATTTGTATAGGCTATTATATCTATATGATAATCTAATACCAATTTGAGAAAAAAATTATATAGGATTGAATTTAACAATACCAATTTGCCCTAATTTCTCTCTCAAAATAAATGCCAGTATACTATTTGTAAACACTTTTTTAGACTCATTTTTATTCTATTGAATATGACGGCATTTTATCCAAAAAATTAAGTCCTTATAATACTGCAGGTGCATTTATCTATTCAAGTCTTTTATAATTGCTTAATCTAAAGTGCACAATATGAAAGTCCTTCGAATAGAAAAATTACAGAAATTATTTGATTGGTTTTCTATTTATAACCGCATCAAGTTTCTTTCTCAATTCGTAAGTTTTAAATAATCAATTAATTATAATTTGTAAATTATTGTTGTAGTGTATAGAAAACTGGTAAATAACATTTCGTTACATATTTCTGGGATACAAAATAAAATTATTAATTTTAAAATTGATTAATAATATTTAGGGGGCTAAATAATGAAAAATTAAATTTGATTGGGGATAACATGTTTGTACGTACTAGTGTTCATCAATAAACGTAATTTAAAAAAGTATTTGTTTTACTCAACATTTCAGTTTGAATGACTCATGATTTTATGTGCATATATAAAAAAATATGTAATTATTTATAAGTAAATACTTATTTTTGTAGAATGTAGTCGGTACTTGAAATATTTTAATAGCGCATACTAATTTTTTTTTCTCTGCAAACGCAAGGATATTTAATTTAGAAAAAACAAAAGATAGGTGCATAGAAATGCCATGAATCGTAGGCCCTTTTCGGAAATTTTAAAAAGTTCACAGCCCTTCAAATATTTTGAAGAGAAATTTCGGCCTTGCAGAAAAAAGTCCGATGAAACAAGTCAAAAGTTCATTTTTTATAGATAATATGTCAATGCAAACTAAATTTTAAAATTGTGTCAATTTTATTAATTACTATGATTGTAAATGGAGAATAGATTCAATCAAATGCGTTTGAGTAGACTCCTGATTAAATTTCGTTGAATCTCTATTTTGAAAGTTCAAATGTCCGATTCAAACTATTTAGTATATGATTTCTAAATTGAAATTTACTTGCAGATGAAATTATATACTTTTCAAAATTTTTAACTATTTTTTCCATACTTTTAGAAGTTATTGTTTCTGAAGGGGCCAAAATTAATAATTAGATTAAGGATTTTTAAAATTTAAAAAAATAGTAAAAAATAAAATATAACTAATAGTTAGATTAAGGATTTTTAAATTTTAAAGAAAATATTATATATATATAATTTAGTATACAATAAGACTTTAATATGAATTTCATATTGAACGGTTTAGGTCTGTCGTTTGAAATTTCAAAATTGAGATATGATAAAATTTAACTAAGAGTTCGATCAAACGTATCTGATTGAATCCATTCTCTAGTAAATGAATGGTTTTCGCTATGTAGAATGCCTATATTTTTACAGAGCATATGTAGAAAATAAACTTCACTTGTGGTGTGGATGTAGACAATCAAGCTTCTCTTCTTTTACGAAAGTTATAATTTTTGAAGATAGATAACAATAAAGTACTATTCGAAATTATGTTAAATCATATCATATTGAGGATCCACATTCTCTGCAGCCAAGGTTTGACTGTTCCAAACAGTCAAACTTTTTTTTAAAAATATTTCAACATTTTAAAATTTAAATATAGAATCCAAACCGTTGATCTTGTTTAATTTTATGGGCGATGCATTTTCATATAATTTTTATAAAATTTAGAATTAATTTGATACTAGATCAAATGATCAACAAATGAACGAATCTAATTAACTATCACTGATTAATTCTATTACGTTCATAATTTAGTCACTTAATTAAGTATCAAATCGGCTCCAAATTTCATAAAACTTATACGAAAATGAATATCCCGTAAAATTGAACATGATCAATGGTTTGAATTCAACATTTAAATTTTAAATGTTGAAATATTTTTAAAAAATAAGTGTTTGGCTGTTTGGAACAGCCAAACCTGGCTGTAGAGGATGTGCATCCATCATATTGCAACCAAACACGGTCCGAGTTTACAGACCCACAAGAAACGAAACCTCTGTTATTGTTCCCTTCCGAGTTCCGACCCGGAGCGACCAAGGGCCGCAAAACCCCCGTTAAAACTTAAAACCCTTGCACTCAATCTTTCGGAATTTCCCCTTAACGTCTAAACGAACTAAACCCTGTTAAGATTCCCGCTAATCTCAGGACTCAGGTCACTGTCTCTTCAGCCGTGGCAGCTCTAGATTTTCTTAGAAATTCAAACTGGAGGCGCTTCTCTATGTCTCAACCTTATCTGTTGTGCAATCTCAATTTACTTCTATGCAGTTTGTTCATACTGACCCGAGGTTTTGCGCTTCTCTAACTCTAATGCCTTTTTAATTTGGTCTGGTCAAAACTACCTGTACTACTTTATGTAATGATTATTATGCTAAAAGGAGATTAAAAATTTCAAGGGAAAACATTTGGAGTCAAAATTGCCATCACACTCTTTGTCTGTTCAAGTAGAGGGGTTTTTGGAAATGTCATAAACCTTGTTATATTTTCAAAAGGAAGATAACATAGGTGTTTCTCTTGTCAAAACTGTGTTTGTGTCATGCCATATGTAAAAGAGGCTAACTGTTGAATTTAGTGGTACGTTTCAGGATATTAGTTGTAAAATAGCTGGAGTGCTTAACTTTCTGTTAGTTGAATATTTGTATTTTGTAACTTCATTTGTTCTAACTATCATGTAATGTGAATGATATATAGGGCCATGGTACAGTGTTTTTGGTTGAGTGGAGCAAGGGACAATCAAACTGGAGAGGATGTCGAGGTCCTAGTCTGGATACAGTGAGTTGTCGTAAGCTGGTACGGCCAGACTTATTCCATTTTAGTACGTGTTAGCTCTAAGCCTTTTTTCCCTTTTAATTTTTCTTGTAGCTCTTCTTGTCCTAACTGGTTCTCTAGTTGAGACCTTGTGTCAGAGATGGTTTCTTGGTCCTCGTATGTGCCAGCAATAGCTGGTGTAGAATGTGTAAAATCCATAGGGGGCAAATAATTATGCAGAATGCAATATTTTTTTTATATAATGTACTGGGGGTTGCCATTAAAACTACAGTGACAGTTGTTAAATATTCATGAAAATCTTGGACCACAGACAGGTATATATAAAATTTTGATATAATGTTCATCTTATCTCCATATGTTGAGGTTATTGTGAAAAAGATTTGCCTCCTATAGATATTTAAAGCATACACTGGTGACAACGTGGGCCTTCTTCTTCGTGATCTCAACTCTCAAGCATGGAGATCTGCAGCATGGGCAGGTCGTCCCACCAGAGAAACTTTAAAAAATTAAATAACACAGTATATTTTGCATGCAAATTGGCCTTGTAAACTAACCTTTTGTGAACCTGTCCTTCAAAGTTTTACTTTGAAAGAAGTATAAAATAAAAGAAATTATAAAACTGGGTCATTCTTCCTTAGTTCCAAATTTTTCGTCATTGTTTGCTTATTTTGGGGTAGATAGGGGAGCAGACCAGGGACAGTGAAGACATGCAAGAAATTGAGGCAGAAAATATACGTACTGATCAAGGAAGAGGGGGACCAGCACACAGCTTTTTTCTTCAACTATATGCCCCAGTTCTACATGTGCCAGGACTGAATCTACTGATGTTACTGGCAAGGTTGAGCTACTGGAAATTGTTAAGATGGTCATGCCTGGTACAATGTCACTGCTGTTCTTGCAGCTGGTTCGTCATGTCCCACTTGAACCAGGTAAACAGGCCTGTTTAGCAGCTTGTAATTAATGTTTATCAACGATGGATTTTATTGGTTGTGTGGGTAACCCCATTGGATTATCAGAGCTGGGTCATTATAGGATAAGGGTACTAGGCACTGGAACCTAACAATTTGGTTATGTTATAAAAGGTATGGTATGCAGTGAACTTACGAGAGCCATAATTGTGGGCAATTGCCTCATGTTCGGGGTTCCATTCTGGTGAGGAACAGCATCACAATGAGATTTCCAATTATGTTTCTCATTTTAATTTAATTTTATTCTATTTGTTATCATTTGTTCTTGAGGTTTTGCAAACTGGGGTCTAGTTTTTGAGTTCAACATTAAATTCTGCTTTAAGAAAAACTCAGTTGTGTCTAAGCAACATCCCAAATGATAAGACCATGTCATAGTATCTTTACTCCTTTTATTTCATCAGTTGTTATTTAGTATATATAGGGCAAAGATTTTCCTCGAGATGAGCACGAACAGTTGGTGTTGGTTTAGTCTCTAAAAACCAATAGCTCATTTATACATTTCACAGTTCTGATAGCAATTATTGCGATATACAGTCTTTGATGATTAAATTTTTCTTCAATTTTATGGACACATAATTATTTTTATTTAAATTGCTTATTTCTGACCAACAATAGTCAGATATGTAAGTTTGATCACACCAAAAGTGACATGACTTTTCAGGCTTATTTTTGTTTCTTAATATTTGTTTTAGGTGTTTAGCTATTGATCAATGTTGTTGTTTAATATGAAACGTAATCTCTTCGTTAAAGAGGGATGATCGGCCTTTCCCATTCAGTTTGGAAAAATATGAGGTGCTCGTTGACATGATAAATATGGTCGAATAAACATCCAATTCGATATGATTAGGGCCCCATTTCCACGCGTCAGGTGTTGTACTTTTGCCACTTGGGTGTACCTTGCAAGCTATGTACAATTGTAGATCATCTTTCATTTTGGTTCTCATGCAAGTGCCTATAAAAGGATGTTTGTGTATTGGGGATTTTCTTGAGTGTATTTGGAATTTTGTTACGTCCCAAATCTTGGGAATTTGGTTCTCTAGGCTACTGCTTTTTTAGGTCAACAGTTAGTCAAAAGCTATCAGCACGGCTTTTGTCTTGTCTCCCTTCTTGTCTTCCTAAAAAAAAATAACTTACAAAATTTGTAATTGTATTAATATAAATTTATTTATTTATGAAGACAAAAATTACAAGAAACCAAGAGTTATTAAGTAGCTGGCGTTCACTTCACAAATGAGAAGATTCCATTCTATATTCATAGATCATACTAATATCTAGATATAATCTCAATATAATAATCATATGGTTTATATAGTTCTCACTTTATTCCTTTTCATGCCCAACCAAACGCTGAGAAAATAACCATTCTTTTGCTCCTGAAAGGCTACCTAAAATAACCATTCTTTTACGCTGAGAAAATAAATCTCAAGGCATCTTTTAAAAGTGAGCCTACCAACTTCTGTCGTTCTATTTTAAATATTGAGTTACTAACTGCAAATTCTCTTTCTGTTCAATGCATGGAATATTATAAACAGAACCTCTTACCTTCTGAAAATCATAAAAGGTTGTTGTTGTGAATCTATTTCAAACTGACTTCTATGGAAATGTAATATGCTTTTTCTGATGATTTATGAAAATGTGGCCCTTGACCGGCTGACCCATTTGAAGTGCGTCAGCATGTTTTCGTTTGCGTGTGCGTGTAATTTGTCAATGTAACTTTAAGATTTCTACCCAGCTTACCCCTAAATTAGCAATCTTTTATTCAGAACTTTTGAAAAGGTTCAGATAATTTTTTTTTTCTTCTTATGTATTCAACTTTTGCGGTTCAAATGTTTGGCAGAGGATTAAAGGTGGAGTAACTCATTTAGTCCACTTTTACTCCTCCAAACATGATTTAAATTTGGTGGAGTTGTATGGAGTAAGGAGGAGAAAATTATTCCACCATTTTAGGTGGAGTAAAGTTACTCCATGGAATTAAGAGATGATTTTCATTTTTATTTACTCTTACTCTATATTTACTCCATCTTTTCATACCAAACATAATCTAAAATTGGAGGAGTAAAGTGGATTAACTATTTACTCCTCCTTAAGCTACTCCACGGTTTACTCCTCCTTAAGGAGCTTTCTTTTTATTTATTTATTTACATGCACAGTAAAAAGTGATTTTTGATGATTATGCCAAGAGATTTGCTAATCCAGCTGGCTCGTTTGCTGGATTGCCACCACTAAATTAAAAACAAGCCGAAATTAAACCAAGTGAAATAAGTTATTGTGATATTGTCAGACATCACAGCAAATGACCATTATAGACTAAAGAAATTAATTTGAAATCTTTTTGTACTTTTCAATCCACACTAATTTTTCCCAGGAATGCTATGGTAAGATTCCTTTCTCATTACTTCGGATCTTTCATTAGTGTGAATGTAATCACAAATCTTTCAATGACTATTAACAATTAAATAAATAAAGAAATACATGTCGACGAGATTTGAACACCCGGAAAGTGAAAAGATATAACTGGAATTCCTGAAGGAGACTAGGAGAAGTAAACGAACTTGAATATTTTTATTTATATTTGGTCTTTTGAAATTATAGGATTCTTATAAGCTGTAAAACAAAACAACTGTTCACATGATAAGTCTTTGATTTTTTTTTTTTTTTGGTAGACAATAAGCCATAATATGAATTCTACACTGCGCGCAAGATAAATTGGAAGGGAACAATTAAATACTCGTGTTAAAAAAAAAATAGCTTCTCTTCCCATGATATACAACAAGCTGAATATAACATTGAAAACATTCCCTGTTTCCCATCAATTCATCAAAACTTTGAAGTTGAACAAGTAAATATAGATAATGTTCCTTTCACATCACATGACAACTGGCTGTGTTATCCTCATCAAAATACTCAGTAAATGCCGTTGCTTGAGAATGAACTGGTGGAGGAGGTACGCGCCGGTTCAACGGTGCTTCATAATAGCCGTTTTCTCTGTATCCATATGGAATAGGCCTGGAATAAGGGTTATTCATGGAGTAACAAGGCATGGGCACCATCTGGTAGTATATAGGTGGAGCATTTGAACTAACCATGCTTGGATTCATCGTGTAGTTAGGAATAGCAGTGACCATCATGGGGAAGATGCTATTCCCATCCTTATTCTCCTTTGCTTCTTCCTCCTTGTTCTTTGTTTTTTTATCATCGTTCTTGACATTCTTGGTCTCTTTGCTTTTTTCGCCATCTTCAGGTTTTGATTTATCCTTGGAGGTTTTTTCTTCTTTTGGTTTTTCTTTTTCGCCTGAATCTTTTGATTTATTGTTTTCTTCTTTTGGGGTCTTTTTGGTTTCTTCAGCTGGGATTATTTCGGCAGTTTTTCCAACTTTTGCAAGTCTCTTTAGGAGAATTCGTACATCAAAATTGCCGATTACGGTGACCTTCGGAAGAGATTGGTGTATCTCTGTTCTCAACACACCTGAAACACATGTGAGTAAAATAAATTATTGTGAGGAAATAGAGCATATATATTTTTTTGGAGGCAACACACACACACACACTAAAGGACATGGAAGAATACCTTTGATTTCTAATGCTTTCTTCACCTTCCTTTTGCAACCGTCACAACAATTCACATGCACCTTAAAATCAACTCTCTGTACAGAGTGAAAATATTTGAGTTAGAGAGAGAAAGAGACAGATAGAGGTTCAACAAGCATCATGCCTGTTACAATGTATTGACGTGCTGGTATGTGCTGATGATACCATTATAGTTATAGCTCAACAATGTGATACTCTACACTAGTGCAAGTCTCATATGACTGGTACAGAGAGAAATGGTTTTACCTGGACCTCCTCTTCAGCTTTGGCCATTGTAGAGAGAGAGAGAGAGTCTCAATTCAGAAATGATGTTATAGTAATGAGGGGAGCTATGCTTCAGTTGATTTGCCTACTTGATCTTATATACCCACAATCTGGTGGGGCCATTTTGGGAATTTCTTGGCTTTTATTTAATTGGAAATTTGCTAGAAGAAAGACTATTGGAAGGTTGGAACTTGGAACCTGCCTTGAAGTTGCAAAACACCCCTCTATTCGTCCATATTGCTGATAAGTCCCCACCACATATCCTGATATCCGAGATTAAGATCATAACTATTTGAATAATCCTATATTTATTGAGATTTATTGTATGATCTCAATTTAACAGTCATTACCCACATCAATAAAGGACATGCTACTAGCTGCATGGAAACATCGTCTGGCAGTGCTGCAATTAATTGAGCACAGCACTTTTGTTGACTCCTCTCAATCCGACTTGCATCCATTTCTCCGATGATTGTATGGAGAACATTGATCATATTTTCTGAGATTATTACACGATGATAAGACCAGTATAATCAATTTTGCATGGTTGACCGACCAACTTATGATAATTGCAAAAAAAAAAAAAAAGGAGAAGAAAGATTTGTACTGTGAGTCCGTGACCCAGTGGCATAAAGTTTACTAAAGAGTAAAGACTCGTCAGTAACAAGTCCCCATATTTATTTCATGCGCTAAGAATATATTAGGGGCACAAATTAGTTGTTCACTTATCATTATTAGAATCGTTAATCTTTAGCTGAAATGCTCTTACAAAAATCTATGATAGAAGAGGGGCTAATTTCAAACTTCAAGACATCTTAAAACAATTAGAAATAGTGAAATACATTGGAATATACCTATACAACTCATGATATGTACTAGGTTGTCTAATGAATCGTCCATTTCCCTTTACCACTGTGCCCTCATTATTCCTGGTATGTGATCCTAGCAGAACATATATGAAGCGCAAATATGTACACAACAGAGGGTATTTTCGTCAAGTCAACCTAAAATTGGTTTTCATTGAAAAAGCTAATCAGTGGAGACGTCAGAACTAAATAATTATTGTTCCCAAATTGCCCTAGTCAAAGCATCTATTGTTTGATATAGATCCTAGATTTGATTCATGAATATGGGGGCATATTGGGATATCCTAGGAAAAAATGATTATATTATTAATTATGTACAATAGCTTAATAATAAACCATTATTTAGGAGAAAGGTATTAACAGACAAACAGGCCATTGTACCAAAAATATATAACATGTTAGGAGAAGTGCAACACAGTCTAGCATAGAGGAGGAAGAATAAAGTCGTTAATCATTCTAATGGTCTGTTTGCTTTAAATGTTGTTTCCCATTATTCACTAACTAATATAGTTATTATATCAATAGAAAACTCTCTTAGTTTACGGCTTTATGCAATATTTTCTTAAAAAAATATTTCAATTGGGCCAACTTTAACACGGTGTATTATTCACTTCAAAATAGAGGCCACCATTGAGACTTTCCATTTTAGGCCATCAACGCTGTGTTAACTGCTGACTGATGGCATTTCACAGAATTTTGCATAATCGAGAATTGAGATTTTGAGATATATATAGAAACAATGTCTAACACTAAACAAGCCAACAGAGATCAGGTCGCAGTATAATCATACACATGAAACTGAAAGCATGATATGAAATCAAACAAAATAGAAGCAAATAATACAAATATTTACCAAGGAACATAATATGCTGATATTTGATCGACTCCAACAGATACTGGCAAAATACAACCATTTAAGCTTGGCACGTATTGTTCAACAATATTATAATTGAGCTTGCATTCATAACCAGCACCACATGCTATTTCTAAAGTAAACTTGACAGAAAATTAAAAATAGATAAATGAACCATTTCTAACTGTGTTGATTAAGATAATACTTTTGATACAAATATAGACCCAGCTGAGTAATTTGCGCATGATACTAAAAGTACAGAGTAGAACACTTTTGTTAACTTAATAAATAAATTATAATAAAGCAAATTGATTGATAACTGGTAGCGTGCATTAAGCACTAGCTACTGAGGTAGGCCTCAATAGATACTACTGATTAGAAAACACTGTAACATAAATAACTCAAAAAATAGAAGGAACAATACATCCTGAAATCTACATAATAATTGCTCCAAGACTGGCCTCAAACTAAATAAATATAAATAAAGTAAACATGGCAACTATTTGAATCATAAATATAAGATTTTGGTAATTATATGTCGCGGTCGCGGTGGCACTCAGGAGGCATGGTAGGGTAGCGGGATCGGTCGGTACAGTAGTTGTATATGGTGTACTTTTGCCTAACCCATTGCAGTCTCCGGTATTGCCACCCATCTAAGTCCTGAAATTCCTTCTGGTCCCACCACCTCATTCCCTGTACATTACAAATAAAATAAATTTTAGCAACGATTCCTTGATATTCATATTTCTTTAGAATAAATACTGGTTGAATTTATCATTTGCAATTGATTTTCTGTAAGCTCAAAGCAGACCTCATTATAAAAGACCATGATCATAGAACTCTTATTAGTTTTTAGATCACTACACGCTCTAATAATATGCTAATCAAGTATTTTTCTTTTATATAAGAGCATGTTCCGTTGTCTCATTTCATTAGCATGTTGGCAATACTGACCTGTGTAGCACAGAATTTAGCTTCAACAGAGGCCTCACAGCCATCAATGTGGAATCCACGGTAAGAGGCCACGAAGGGGGCCTTGGACCAATCAGTCTTCTCCAGGCCACCACGAGTGGCCCAGTCATCAGCATTCCAGAGACTGGAGTAGAGCTTCATTGGCTGGTTAAATGGATATCGCACCCCCAGATCCTTGCTGTTCTTGAACACCCGTATTGGTACATCATCCACAAAAAAACTGCAATTTTGTTCCAAAAATTGTGATTGTAATTTGAGAGTGAAAAGAGATTTAAGGTCAGATAATCTGATTCATGCTTAAATATTTTGATTTCTCGCCAACATATCATAGGAATGTTTTTAGCACTGTTACAGTGATGTTCCTCTTGATATCATCTTTGCTGGGTAAGGTACAAGTAGATAATAACAGGTGAAATGATGCTTTTGTATTTGCTATGGTCCCTATCTGTTGGCTATATGCCTATAAGTGATCTCAGAGAATATAGAAATGAAAGTGCATATTCAATGCCATAAGCATTAAATATTCAGAGTTCCAGTAAGAACATTTAAAATGTAAGACAGGCAAAGGTGAGCCAATAGCTAGTAGAGGCAGTTAATTCTTGACAGATGATAGGAATAGCAAATCAGAGATTTCAGAATAACCGCTTGTAATAAAAATGAATTAGACCACTGCTCATTTAAACTACAGCAGCATTGGGTCCTTTTCTTTCTGCCCTTTTCCAAAATCACCAATCCAATAGACTACTATTGTTGATCGCTGACACCACTGCTCTAGGGATGTCTAGCTCTGACATGGTTTCTACCTCTGACAACCAGCTTGTATTTCTTTTGGCTAAAATTAATGATTGATTAGGTTACAAAACAGGCTATTATATTCTAATGTATTCAGTCAGATTGTGATAATAAAGGGAACTTTTTATGTATGCCTTACAAGGAACTGATTGTTGTTTGGACAGCATTTTCATTATTTTATTAACAATAACAATTTATTTAAGATAATTCATCTGTTTATTTCTATATTTTAACTTTGACAGTGCAATCAAAGGCCCACGAATTAAAACTTACCATGTGATATGCTTCCTCAATTTATTATACTCCATAATTATTCACATTTTTTCAAAAGAAATAACTGGCCACAGCCTGTCATTTCAAGTCGGGGAGGAAATGAAATGGACTTTTTCTGGAAAGACCCAGCAGAATCCCACTAGAACGAATTTATGGTGTTTGATTGGAACTTTAAAGTTTGGAGCAAAAACTTGTTAATTATAACACTACAGTCAAGGATGAGAATAGGCCAAAGATGAACTCACTTTAGAAATAAATAAATACTCAACTATTTTACTACTTTACTAGTCCATCAAAAGCTGATTTTAATTGAACGAGACCATTTGCAATTGTAACTTCTTTTTATATATATTTTTTTGGATAAAACTAAAAATAAAACAGACACCTAAAGTAGTGCATAAATTAGAGTTAAAGAAAAAGAATGACTTACGCAATTTGGTACATATTCCAGAGAATAGAATAGGAGTGGTAATCTTTTGTCGGATCAAACCAGAGGTATATCCTCTGTTCTCTATCTCCTTTTCCTCCAGTAAAGACATTGGTTTGCAAGATGTACGGCTGTCCACTCCGGTTGCCCAAGAACTCAAAATCTATCTCATCATGCTCTGAGTTTTGGGACGATAACTACCAAAGTAAGAAAAATAAAAAGAAACAATTAAGGCTAAAAGCCTAAAACAGACTAATATTTTGGTACATTCTATTGTTATTCCTTTCAATCATTTTTTTTTAAGAGAGAAGGATGACACTGCGTTCTGTTCAATTGTGAAGTGTATAGTAGTATTGTTTACTTATTCGTAATTCGGCATCCTTTCTAATCAAATCAATCATCCTAACTGGAAATTTTGGCCTTTTCTTTTTTCTATTTGACTTCTAGGAACTAAATTCCCTGACAATTTTTTAACAAAATCGGGTTGGATAGGGACTTACATAATAGGCAGTGACAGTGCCAGCTGAATCTCCTGGGACCATCTTTATTTGCATACTAAAATGTCCAAAAAGGTATGACCCCTTTGATTGAAATCCAGTTCCTAAGAAGATTTAGTGTGAATATAAAAATTAAAATCAAGGAAAATGTATCAGTAAAAGTACCCTCTGATAAAATATTTAAACAATTGAAAATAAGGAAAAGTTGTCACAAGCAAGAAGATTTTTTTTTACTTGTATTCTAGTTAGATCGTAAGGGAAAATGTTAATTCCCTACTAAATAAATCTACCCATAAATCTATACTATAAGCTATAGCATATAATTAAATCAACACATTATTTTGACAAGGGCCCAAAATTATTTGATCTACAATCCCATGAATGATGAACCAAAAATGACAACACTAATCACCTGAAATTTAGTGACCATGCAAGATCAGATAAACCAAGAACAGGTAGCTGCATTATCCCTCTAATATATACTTTTTGTATTTTGTAAAATGTACCTGTGGATTTGTCAAGGACAAGTGAAATCTCATTGCCTCCATTGAAGTACTTGATGTGGTCATAAGCCCAAGTTGGCACATAGTTTTTAGAGAATGGTACATCAATGGGTTTTCTTGGTGGGGCGGCATTAGTGCTAACAATGGCTAAACTGAGCATAGATAGCCATAGATAGAGCAAGCAAGAGAACGGAAGAGAAGAGGCCATGAGTGGTGTGTAGAGTAGTCTTCAGTGAGACAGTGAGGCAGTAGAGTGTGGTACAGAGGCCTTTATGTAGGCAAACCTTACTTTATGTGAGTATTTGCATGTAGGAGCTCCAAAGAAAAGATTTTATGAAAATGCTCTCTTTCAAAACTGTGATTATTAAGTTTGATTAATTTAAACAATATACCCCCTATTAGACATCAGCCATCCTCTAATAAGAAAAAGAAAACAAACGTCATTTTTTTATGCTTTAAAGGCGTTGATACCATTGAATTCTTCTATGCTAGGATCCATTTTATATCTCATAAACTCCTCACATAAATTATCACAATAGACTAAAACAGCATATTACGATATATTATTATAGGACAATACCCAAAAAAAAAAAAAGATATATGCTTTGATGGCGTTGCTCATGTACTTTTTTTAAAGCATAATTTGTTAGATGCAAAATTTTAGTAATAAATCTTAAATTAAAAACATTTCACTAAAAAAACTGAAGTATATCTATTTGTGAACTTATGACAAACTTTAAGCACAGTGTAAGTAAACAATGTTGAAATAGTATAGAATTAAAGTATATTTTGATGGATCTTATATATGATAAACAAGTCAAAAACAATTTATCAGAAAACTTGAAAACGTCACAATCCGATAGTAGATTGTTTTCCCTGTTATTCTAAATAAGCCAAGGAAGTTTTGGGGGCATATGTGAGAACAATCAAATAAAATAACAAAATTACTGATACCAATGGGCCATGTGTATTGAAACGTACTTGCTTTTTTTAAATAAGCCGAGACATGTCCACTGGGTAGAAAGGATAGAAAGAGTATCATGTGAGGGGCACAGCTCTAGGCTCCTGTGGCTTTCGTTGGTTGGTTGATTTTATGAACCTCTTCTCCATTCAAACAGCACTGGAGAAATAAGGTGAAAAATGTTTCCATGTTCAATAACAAATATTCTTATAACATATAATGGTCATTGAGATGGAAAATAAAATTAGAATTTTTTAACATCACTGAGGCCTTGATCAGAATGGCAGTTTTTAACATGGGATTTCATTTCATTAGAAATTTTTTTATCAAAATTGATGAATTTGATGTCATTTAGTCGGAATTGTTATGTTATTAGACCCACTGAAATCTCGAGAAATCAATTCCGATGAAATGGAATGAAATAATCATTTTGATCAAAGCCTAAGTAAAACTTCTGGTTCCCAACTTGGAAAAAAAAATATTGTGGGTTGCCTAATCGTGCCATTTTTTTGTCCAGTTCAAATAAAATGGAGACTGGAATACTGGGAAAGAACAGATATGCCATGTGCGTGCTCACCACTGCCCGCTTGGTTATTGATAAATCTGTTGCAACTGTATATAGAAAATTAATTTGGAAACTGGAGAATGGCATGTTACCATGAACTACACCTTTTTTTTGTCTATCCAAGAAATTTCGGTGCAAGAACAAGACAGATATGCTTATGCCCCGGCAGAGATTTCTTCTTTTGAAACTCGTTAATTAAAATGCATGCACAAAGGAAAGGAAGACTAGTGTCTGGTGCATTGTTGTGCTGGTGGAGGGTTTAGTGAGTTGTTTATTAAAATAAATAAAAAATAGTGTTGCGAGGTCGGTTCCAGCCATCTTCGTAACAGATACTTATGATGTGACTTGTGGGACCCACCGAAACACAGTAAGGTGACCAATTAATGCAAAGAGACGTGATCCTACGGCTGTCAATGGGTAAGGTAGGGTACGGTAGAGACATTTTTGTTACCCGCATCCGTTAAAATTTGTTTATCCATACCCTACCCGTATCTGTTAAAAATTAACTTATCCGTACCCTACCCAACCCGTTATGAATTAACGATAAGGGTAGGGTAACAATAGAAAACGAATAATAATAATAATAATAATTCAATAAAAAAATATACAATATGGATGAATAAATAATATCAAATAAATATAATAAAGTGTAAAATTGAATAATACTTAAATATAATAAAATCATATAATATCTTCTCATGAAAAATATATATAACTAATTGATAATTAAAAGTTTACTTACTCATCATCATGAATTATAAATTATTAATGTAGTATATTGTCTCAGTTAAATCTACAATTTGAATTGACTTATTAGTTATTAACATATTAATTGGATATTATAATCATATCTTTTCCCATTAATGATTATCAATTATATATTATATATATAACGGTATGGGTAAATAACGGTTACGAAATAGTGTTACCCTTACCCTTATCCAATAAATTAACGAAAATTTTTTCTTACCCATACCCATACCCGATAACTTAACGAAAATAAAACCTTATCCATGATGATCCTTCTTCTCTCCAGTACACTTGTGAGTGATTTAGTCACTTTGAGGGTTTTCGAATTATATTTGCATGATCAAATTATAATTCTACGAGAATAATGACACAAAAGGAAATTAATGCTTGAATGATCAAATTACAATTGTTTAACTTTTTGTTTGTTCTTTTTTTTTTTAAATTATTGTTTGTTTTTACAAAATGAAAGAATGATGGCATCGAGTTCCAGAAATTAGTAATTTAAACATGACAGCCAAGAGCCCAAGAGGTCCGAGAATATATATTTTTTTAAGTGTTAGAGCGTGGATATGAACATGTTAAGACTCTTTCCTAAAAAAAAGGACAAAAAAATATTAAGAGTAAAATTAAATAATAATTGCTTCAGAGAAATATCTTTTATTTCACTAATTTAAATTCAAACGATATTCCGATAATCCAAACATGATTCAGCTTTTTTTTTTTATCAGCGATGCACTACTCGGGTAAAAGTTTATACAAGTTTTTCAAATTTGTTTCACACGAGATTAGAATTTATAAATTATCAGGTCCAGTTAATAACATTAAATGAATTTTAGTTAGTTTGTGGTTCAAGCCCTTGATTTTATGCAAAAAAAAATAAATTTAAAAATTATACAAAATCTACGTTGTTTCACTCTTAAAAGGAATCATATTACCTGTTTAGATGTCTAGATTTTTAACACAGAAGAAAACTCGTGGCAACTTAAAGCATTGACTACTCAAAATTTAAAATGCATATATATATTATAGTGTACTCTTTTCTAACTGGAGTTGCATAAAGTTCGCTTTAAGCCATGTTTGATAGAGGATTAAAGGTGGAGTAACTCATTTAATCCACTTTTATTCCTCCAAACATGATTTAAATTTGGTGGAGTAGTGTGAAGTAAGGAGAAGTAAATTACTCCACCATTTTAGGTGGAGTAAAGTTACTCCATGAGATTAAGAGATGATTTTCATTTTTATTTACTCTTACTCTATATTTACTCCATCTTTTCATAAATTAGAGGAGTAAACAAAACCTGAAGCTACTCCACGGTTTACTCCTCTACCAAACATGACCTTGTCGACCAAACACATTTCAAGTTAGAACACTAATTTTCTAACATTTGTCGACCAAATTAGCAAACTTGACAAAATATTGAGTTAGTGAAGTTACCAAACACATTTCAATTTAGTGAAGTTAGTGCTAATTTCATTCTGCTTCTCTAACTTGACAAAATATTGAGTTGTAGAAGCTTGTCCCACGGCCAACTTAAAAAATCATTTAAAAATTTAATGTAATTATTGTTAACATTTGTGTAGTAATCACAATATTAATTATAATTTTAATTAAAATAACAACAACAATTATTATTATTATTATTATCTGTATTAGTTAGTAATATATAATATTATTTTAAATTATAATTACAATAATAAAATTTAAAACATTAATGTAATAATATAATTATGACAATAATATATAAAATACATGATGATGATAATATAACTAATTATTATTATTATTTTGGTAAAGTATTTTTAATAATGATAATTATATTAATATAATAAATGTCTCAATTAAATACAATTTAATTAAAATAAATCAAAATTAATATTTTATTCTTTTTCTCCATCTCTAACCTCAACATATCACATCAAATATTATTTTCTAAGAACAAGTTAGTATTAACTTTTTATAAATTCTAATTTCAGTAACTCCAAACACTAACTTCATCTCTAACCTCAACATAACACACCTAACATTATTTTCTAAGCACAAATTAATATTAACTTTTCACAAATTCAATTCAGTAACTTCAAACACGAACTTTAAAAGTATTACTTGAAGCTCAAACTTCACTAAACTTCATCCCAACCAAACGTTTAGAAAACGACATATGCTCCCAACATCCGGGGTAATAATGTTACAAAATATTGTTAGGTTTTCAATTCAAGGAACGACTCATGCGAAACTTTAATATAAACTAAGCGGAAGCGTTACCTGGATCCATCTGGTTATTCTATGATATTGAATATGTCTTTTATGCTCCAACAGCACCTCAGCTACGTCTGTGAACGCACCAAGGTTGGGGAAATGATCTTCCAAGAGAGCAAGACAACCCTTGAGACCAGTGTGCCTAAACTCGACTGTTCTCTCTCTCTTTAAAACTGATGGAGAGTATTAGGGAGGGATGTAGCGTGTATATTTGTGCTTGCCTTGTCTCTTGGGGACCAACCCTTATTTATAGTGGAGACACCAAGAGTGCCTTCCAAGTATTACCATAATGGTTCATCAATATATGACAATATTTAATTACAAATCCACCAATATTAGGCATCACAATCTTTTACACAAACCTCCAAGATATTATACCTAATAGCCATATTTATTCTTGGAATATTACCATATTCAACAATCCTTATTCATCAAACAATATATGTCCATAATGATGAAATATTTCTTGCAAGATTTACTAAATATTCCAACAATCTCCCACTTGGACAATATGCTTAATGATTATATGTTGTCTTTACTTAATGAGCTCATATTTATATGGTACTTAATTTTGTGTCTTTAATTCCGTCCATCAATCACAATAATAAAAGACCAAGGAGGCTTTTGTGGCATTGTAACAATTACAAGAATAAATTCTTGCAACGTTATCACCACTCAACCCACGATAATCACATTACTACCATGAATGAATGACATTGAATTTTGATGTGTATACGTGGCATGAAAATGCACGCAAGTATGGCTGTAACGTGTCTACTTTCAACTTTTATTGGTCACCCAAAACATAAGTGAGGTCAAAAATAGAGTCAGGATGTAAACTATAATTTGAAACTTTATTCATTACTTTTCTGCAGAAACAACATAATACAATGAATAAATTCAAAACATATCTAATCAAGCTTCTCTTAAAATTACAAACTCCCACTAAAGTTCAGAACCCTCAACTAAAATTACACCCATACGAGCAACATGCTCCAAAAACTGCTTGGGTATTAATGCTTTTGTGAGCGGATCTACTATCATAGAGTTTGTTCCAATATGCTCAATTGACAACTCATCATCCTGAACTCTCTGCTTCACAACTAGAAACTTGATGTCAATGTGCCTTGACTTAGCAGTGCTTATGTTGTTGTTGGCGTACATGACTGCTGATTTATTGTCACAATATAATTTTAGTGGTGCCTGAATAGAGTCCACCACGCGCAATTGAGTGACAAAATTTCGCAGCCATACTCCATGTTTTGATGCATGGTAGCATGCTATAAATTCTGCTTCCATGGTAGAGGATGCTACAAGCGATTGCTTAGCACTCTTCCATATAACAGCTCCTCCTGCCATCATGAAGATGTATCCTGTAGTTGATTTCATGCTATCTTGGCATCCCGCAAAATCAGAGTCAGTATATCCAATGACCTCTATCTTATCTGATCTCCGATATGTGAGTGCAAAATCTTTGGTTTTCTGAAGATAACGGAGAACACGTTTGGCTGCTTTCAAATGCGGCAAACCTGGATTGTGTAAATAACGACCCAACATTCCTGTAATGAACGCAATATCCGGACGCGTACATATTTGAGCATACATGATACTCCCTACAATCGAAGCATAGGATTTACCCTTCATTTTGATCTTTTCCAACTTTGTAGCAGGACATTGTTCGAGACAAAATTTATCTCCTTTAGAAACAGGAGTTTCAGATGGTTTGCAATTTTTCATACCATACCGCTTGAGAACTTGATCAATATAGCCCTTTTGTGAAAGGGTCAAGATACCTTGAGAGCGATCTCTATGGATCTTGATACCTAACACATATGATGCATCGCCAAAATCTTTCATTTCAAAGTTCTTAAATAGAAATCTCTTAGTTTCATGCAACATGTCCTTATTGTTTGTGGCAAGCAGTATGTCATCTACATACAAAACCAAGAAAATAAATTTACTCCCACTGAACTTGTGATATATACAATCATCAACCAAGTTGGCCTCGAAACCAAATGAGACAATCACTTGATAAAATTTATGATACCATTGTCGAGACGCTTGTTTGAGCCCATATATGGATTTCTTAAGTTTGCAAGCCATATTATTTGAGTCACCAGACACAAAATGTGGAGGCTGCATCATATAAATTGTTTCATCAATGTTTCCATTGAGAAATGTTGTCTTAACATCCATTTGATGAAGCTCAAGGTCAAAATGTGCCACTAGTGCCATGATTATTCTAAAAGAGTCTTTCGTTGAAACTGGAGAGAAAGTCTCTTTGTAGTCAATACCTTCCTTTTGTGTAAAGCCCTTAGCGACAAGACGTGCTTTATACCTTGCCACATTGCCTTTTGAATCCCTTTTGGTCTTAAATATTCATTTGCAACCAATAGGTTTCTTACCTTGAGGCAGTGGTACTAAATCCCAAACGTCATCATCATACATGGACTTAATTTCTTCATTCATGGCATCAATCCACTTTTGTGAGTTTGAACTTTTTAATGCATCACAGAGATTTTGAGGATCATCCATAATTCCAATGTCAAACTCATGTTCTTGAAGATAAACAACATAATCATTTGATATTGTTGATTTTCTTTTCCTAGTAGATTTTCTTAACACAGGTTCTTGAGGTGTTTGTAGTTGTTCAATGGCATCATTATCTTCGATATTTGTGTTACCAAGATCTAAATCCATGGTATCTTGAACAGAATCTGTATTATCATCTGAATGGTTCGTTTCAATTATGAAACGATCCGTTTCATTTTCAGTTTCTGTTTCTTCTTCGAAGATAAAATCCTAATGTGCCATATCACCCCCCGCAACCAAAACATTCTCAAAGAAACTTACTATATTCGTCTCAAACATACTATTAGTGGTGGGATCGTAAAATTTGTAACCCCTGGATCGTTCGGCATAACCAACGAAATAACAATTAACTGTTCTTTCATCCAACTTCTTCTCATTTGGCTTATAGGGCCGAGCTTCAGCTGGACATCCCCAAATGCGACAGTGTTGTAGACTCGGTTTCTTACCCGTCCACATTTCATAAGGGGTTTTATTGTTATTTGCCTTAGTTGGTACTCGATTGAGCAAATAGGCTGCAGTCTTTAGCGCTTCTCCCCAAAGTAATTTAGGAAGGGAAGTATGACTAAGCATACTCCTACCCATATCTTTAAGTGTCCTATTTTGTCTCTCAGCTGCACCATTCATGCTGGGCGAACCTGGCATGGTGTACTGAGGAACAATACCACTTTCCTCTAGGAACTTAGCAAAATGCCCTGGACGTTGTTCACCTGAACCATCATATCTGCCATAGTATTCACCACCACGATCAGATCTGACTTGTTTAATCCTTTTGTTGAGTTGTAACTCAACTTCAGCCTTATAGGATTTGAAAACATCCAAAGCTTGCGCTTTCTCATTAATGAGATATAAATAACCATATCTTGAATAATCATCAATAAAACTGATAAAATAAATTTGACCATTCCTAGGTATAGGAAATGGCCCGCAAATATCTGTATGAATCAGTTCTAAGACGTTTTGAGTCCTGTTGGCATTATATCTTTTCTTATTGGTTTGTTTTCCTTTAGAACAATTTATACAAGGACCTAAGTATGTCATGTCTAGAGGATATAGAATTTCACTTTGGACAAGTCGTTCAATTCTCTTTTGAGAAATACGACCTAAGCGTTTGTGCCAAAGTGCACCTGAATTCTCATGAGTTAATTTACGTTTAACACTTCTAGTACTTGTATGCAGGTTTTCATTAAAAGAAGCCATTATATCCAAGGAGTATAGATTATCATAAACTGAAAGAGAATCAGATCCAATACAATTTGAATTGAGAGACAAACTAAATTTTCCATTTCCAAAAGTACAAGCATAACCAGATTTGTCCAATACAGAAACAGAAATTAAATTCCGTCTAAAGGACGGTACTACAAAAGTCTCATATAAATCCAAATAACATCCAGTCCTAAGTAATAATCTAAAATGCCCCATGGCTTCAACTTTTGCCTTCTTGCCATCGCCCACAAAGATGTATCTTTCACCATCATTTGGCTTGCAGCAGTTCAGGCAACCCTGCATAGATACACTTATGTGAGTTGTTGCACCTGAATCAATCCACCAAGTATCTATAGGTACTGAAGTTAAATTAACCTCTGAACAAACCAAAGCGAGAGACATACCTTTCTGTTTGCGCCAAGCATGATAGTTGGTGCAATTTGCCTTCTTGTGTCCCGCTTTTCCGCAGAAGTGACACCCGTTTGGATCTTTAGCCTTCTTGGCTTTCTTGTTATCGGGTTTATTCTGTGGATTTGCAACCTTTTCTTTATTATCAACCTTACGTTTCTTATTCTTACCTTTATTATTGGAAGTAGAAGCAACATTAGCACATTCTATCTTTTCCAACTTCAATCTTTTCTCTTCTTGAACCAGATGCGAAATCAGTTCATTTAGAGTCCACTTATCCTTAGTGCAGTTATAGCTAACCTTAAATTGGTTAAACTGACTAGGAAGAGAGTTCAGCACAAGACATACCTGAATTTCTTCAGATATGTCTAACTTGAGTGCACCTAACTTTGAAGCCAGATGAGACATTTCCATGACATATTCCCTTATGTTGCCCTTTGTATTATACTTCATTGAGGTGAGTTTGACCATGAATGTACAAATTTCAGACTTTTCATTCTTGGCGAATCTCTTCTCAATTTCTCCCAATATTTCCTTAGCATTGGTAGAATCAGAAACTGTGCCCCTAAAAGCTTCGGGAATGGATTTCTTGATGATCATAAGACACATGCGATTTGACCGCTCCCATTTTTCGAATTCCTTAATCTGAAGCATAGTGCTTTGATTATTAACCGCAGTGGGAGGGTTTATCCTTAACGCAAGGTCAAGATCAAGAACGCCGAGAATTAATTCTAAGTTTTCGCGCCATTCCTTGAAGTTTGTACCTGACAGCTTTGGAATGCTGTTGATGTTGGCCGTTATATTTGCTAAATAAACCAAAGACAAAACAAAACGCACTCATATTAGTAATTTATTGTATAAATATAATTCACATAATAAAGGTTCATATCCATCACTAGTTTTTATCCATTTGTAAGTGCTCTTTAGAGTCTCCAAACAAACTTCAATCAATTAGGTGTAGTAATCAAATGTGACAATTCATAACATGTCAATCAATTAACCTTCCTTTGGGCCGATTAATTGAGTACACATATATAAATCTAATAATCATCACCCATTTACTACTACAAAAAATGTTCATGTAATATGACCAAATATTGTCCTTCCTTTGGACCGATCCAATATCTAAACTTATTACATGCACGAAACCCTTTTATACTTTGGTTTTGAGACAACTATGATGTGAGAGCCCACTTTGGCGGAATGACAACAAAGTCGGCCCAATACACAAATATATATATTTAATACCTTTATAATGGACTTAAATTATACCCTAACATAATCTTTTCAATATGCACATTTGACTTATTTGAAAAGTTTAACAAATCTGACCTAAGATGATTTAACTTGAACTTAGTTGCAAAAAATCTAAAGGCATTTTATAACGAATTGTATCATCAAACCATTAATAGTCTGTTTTGGTAAGTAACAAACTATTCAAAAGAGACCAGAGGAGAGTGATGCAACCATACAAGCTAGTATGCATTGCACTAAGGTAAGAAAAAAAAGCGGTGATTTCCTTTTCAGCCAGCAGCCATTAAAATTACACCACATCTAGGCAAGATTCCCAGAAAAGGTCAGGGTCATATGGACACTTAGGCGCCGACCTTATTTTCTGCGACAGAACTTATCCTCATGACAACATGGTGTAACCCAACGCTTACATCTCTTACTAATGAAAACCACGGCAGATGAAAGAAGAGGAAGAAGTGACATTTGCTATTTGTACCTAACTAGTACAAAATGTCAAAATTGGTAACCAATTGCAGCTTATACAAAACAAGTACAAACTGCATAATAACCGAAGCGAAACGTTATGGCATCTAACGAATCTTCCAAACTCAATTTGGTCAATACCTAACAGTCTGCAACCAAGACTTTAACTGGATGGATTTTTTCGGAGTGAAACAAACCATTTGATGAAGCGTAGGTATAGAGAAGTAGAAGTCGTCTTAATCTTATCGAGAAATCTTAAAGATTTCTCCCTTAACCTGACAACTACGCTACTCCAAATTCATCAATTTTATTAGATCAGATTATATTATTTGTATTCCAATTTTTTTTAATTACCAAATTTCATTCATAACTTAACTTATTATAAAATTATTTTTATTTATTTTCTCTTAAAACAGAAACCCGTATATCATAAAATAAATTCAAAAGTTAAGTTTGAATGAATTATAAAATTTTGGAAAGTTTAATTGCCAAATCAATCCAAATTTTTTACTTAAAAAAAAGATAATTAAAATTATCTCATATCAAAATTAAAGTTTGGTTACCAAATAAAAAAAATCTTAATCAACAATATTCTAATTGTTATTACCAAATCAATGATAGTTTTCAAAAAAACATGATTTGTAATAAATATTCGTATAGTATTCTTGTATAAATATCATATGATAATAAAATACCAATTATATGAGTTTCCTTATTTTGTTTTTACCGAAAGAAAAGTTTACGGTAAAAAAAAATTTCTATAATTTCACTAAACTTATGACCAAAAGAAAAAAAAATTCTTAATTCCATCTTTAACGTGATTTTTTTTATAACAAAAAAAAGCCTTTAATTAAGAATTAAAGATTTTAACCAGATAGAAATCGAAATCATAATGATTCAACATGAGTTGGCTCTGATGCCACTTGTTAGGTTTTCATTCAAGGAACGACTCATGTGAAACTTTAACATAAACTAAGCGGAAGCGTTACCTGGATCTATCTAGTTATTCTATGATCTTGAATATGTCTTTTATGCTCCAGCAGCACCTCAGCTACGTCTGTGAACGCACCAAGGTTGGGGAAATGATCTTCCAAGAGAGCAAGACAACCCTTGAGACCAGTGTGCCTAAACTCGACTGTTCTCTCTCTCTAAAATTGATGGAGAGTATTAGAGAGGGGTGTAGCGTGTATATTTGTGCTTGCCTTGTCTCTTGGGGACCAACCCCTATTTATAGTGGAGACACCAAGAGTGCATTCCAAGTATTACCATAATGGTCTATCAACATATGGCAATATTTAATTACAAATCCACCAATATTAGGCATCACAATCTTTTACACATATCTCCAAGATATTATACTTAATAGCCATATTTATTCTTGGAATATTACCATATTCAACAATCCTTATTCATCAAGCAATATATGTCCATAATGATGAAATATTTCTTGCAAGATTTACTAAATATTCCAACAAATATAACTCTAAAAAAATATTTTGAGTATCTTTGGTGGAAAATATCGGTTCTTTTAATCTAATGCCGATTTCGCTTTCCTAGCATATTCTAATTGAAAATTGAAAATTGAAATTAAAACACGGATATGCAACAGCATAGAGGTCGATCCAAAACTTAATAATTTGTTTGACAGCTAGTGGGATTTAATCTAATTCCATCTCGCTGCTAATATTTTCAAATGTCAACAAAACAGGAGTTACAACATTGACTGTGTCAACGTGGGTTTTTACTTTTACTCCGAATTCATATCCATATTTGATTTTTGGTATAATAATTGAATACAGATATGAAATATGAATGCCCATGTAATTTAAGGAGATACAAAATACCAATGTGGTTTTAAATTTGGGATTAGATGCAAATTCTAAATATAGATTATTTGCTCATCTATTTTTTTTTTCTGGAATTCCCAATATATCCACTTTAAGAATTGTCATCCTCAGTAGCCGCTTAAAGTGTCTGCGCAAAACAGTCATCTCTTTTTTTCATATATATATATTTAAAAATTTTAAAATTCGAATATTGAATCTAATCCGTTGATCTTGTTAAATTTTACGGTGGATACGTTTTATAAAATTTGGTGTTAATTTGATACTAGATCAAGTGGTCAACAAATTAACAAATATGATTAACTATCACTGATTAATTTTATTACGTTCATAATTTGATCATTTAATCAAATATTAAATCGACTCTAAATTTTATATCTAAATTTTATAAAATTTATATGAAAACTTATCGCCTTTAAAACTTGAACAAGATCACGATTTGAATTTTTAAATTTTTAAATATTTTTAAAAAATAGTTGTTCCGTGCATTCGCTTTTTGGCTCCGTTTAGATAAGGTGTGGAAAGAAGGGAAAAATGAAAGAAGTATTGGAAACTGTGTAACTTTGTGAAGAATTTGAATTGTTTATAATAAATTTATTTTCTTATTTATTCTTTCCTTCTTCTCAAATGAAATCCAAACGGAGCTTTAAGCAGCTGGACACGGTTCCTCCACTTTAACGTACCGAACAATCTGTTCAGCTTTATTTTGGACTGACAATTATATTTATGTGCGATATACGTTCCACAACTTTCGGCTGCCAATACTTTCAGGCCCAAACAATTAACAAAATTAATTTCTTATTCCGGCACTTGCTAAATAATCTTCATTCTTTCGAAATAAATGACAGAAGAATTGATCCGCACAACCCCAATTTGATCCGACTGCTCTAAAATTTTTAGTTGAAATACCTTATGAGCCAAATTCGTGCAATCGTGCGGGACACTCCCTAATTCAGTAATTCTCTAGTGCGCTTCTCTTATGTCTCTCTCTTTCAACAGGAGCGATGCTGATTTGTGCAGGACGCTCCTTCTCTCTTGTCCGATTATCGATTTTCTATTCAAATAGAAAAGCATACGAAAACCCAATTCTATTTATTTTATTTTTTTGGCAGTACAAGGAGAGAGGGTGAGATAGACAGATTAGAGAAGAGGACGACGGAGTAATTATAGTCTAATTGGTTGGCAAGTACGGGAAGGAGAGTCGAACATGGAGTGTTTACACAAATTTCGATGAGAGTATTTTGGTCAAAATGAAAAATTTAGAATTATAGGATTAAATATAGGGTTGTGCGAATCAATTCCCTCATATAGCCCCCCAGTGATTATTGGTGTTTAACAGTTTCTTATTTGAAGTTATGCCTACGGGCCAATTGCCAAAAAAAAAAAAAAGACAGTTTAACTTCAACTTTGAAGCTAGACTAGATAAGTGTAACTGACAAACTTGTTATATTTTGTTCACCGTCATGAGTCTCATGACCAAGTGCGCAAGTTCAATGCATTAATTATTTTATATGGATATTCGTTGAAAAGGAACAAAGAACTTTCACAAGTTCCACGAGTTTATTTTTGTTTATGGATATTAATTATAAAAGGAAAATATCTTTAATAATAAAACCCAACTATATTTTGTTTATTTTTTTATGGATAATTTATGTATTTGACTATTTGTATTAGTATCCGATAATATTCATTTCGTACTCATATCTGTTTAGTATCCGATCTAAGTTTGTATTCAATGATATCGATACAGTGGAAGTGACGGGTTAAGAAATTGCATAGTTAAGACTATATTTGGTCGCGCAGCATAAAAAAATTATTTAAGTATTTTTTATGCTAAATTATGTCATATTATTATATGAAGTCACCGAAATAGTGGAAGTGACGGGTTCGAAATCCAGCTAGAGAATTATTATTATTTTTGAATATTTTAATTAAAAAGGCGAGATCTTTCTTATTTTTGTGCATACTGGGCATATATGTAAAGTAGAAAAAGAATAAAAAAAAGGGATATGCATGGATGAACTGGTGAACGACACACCTAATATATTTAAAAGAATAGCAAGTTTTAAAAAATTCGAAAAAAATAGTAAAAAAATTTAAAAAAATATAAAATTTTGTTTTCCATGAGATTTCAATACATAGATTGGATTGGCTAATTTAGATTTGTCAATTTTCAAAATCACCGACCAAAACGGTCATGGTGCACGGAAGCCTCTATGCATCATGGTTCACAATAGAAATTCTCATATAGAGTAAATCTATTGTGAACCATGATGCATAGAAGCTTCCGTGCACCGATCAGAACCGTCAAATATGATCTCCATATTGAAATCTCCTTGCCGACCAAAATTTTCATTTTTTTGAATTTTTTAAGTATTTTTTTCGGATTTTCAAAAACAGCAATTTTTGTAGGGTTCAGAACAAATTAGATTAACGATTTTTGAAAATCCGAAAAAAATATTTAAAAAATTCAAAAAAATGAAAATTTTGGTCGGCAAGGAGATTTCAATATGGAGATCATATTTGACGGGTCGGATCAGTCGTCTGAACTTTCAAAATTGAGAACCGACGGGGTTTAACTGAGACTCCGGTCAAAGCGCTTTGATTGAATCCATTCTCTCTCTCTCTCTCTCTCTCTATATATATATATATATATATATATATATATATATATATATATATATATATATATATATATATATATATATATATATATATATATTTTGGGGTCAGAAATTATATTTGGTACATCCCCAAATGACGAATGTGAGCTGTTGAGGCAAGTTTCAGACTTTCAGTTTGATTATATCATCACTGAATCAAGCTATCACGGCATGGGCATGCCTGAGACTCAGAGGCTCTGTGATCTTCCAAGGATCTGCACTTGTGTTTCGTGCTCTAGAATTTGGATCCTTTGTAGTTGGTGCTGGCCACCCAACGTGCGACGAGTCATTTGCTTTCTGAACTTGATTGAGTTTACACTACAGAATCACATCCTCACCTTTAGTTTTTGTAGCATTTTATTTTGTTATGACTTATGATGTATTTTTGTCTGTTTGGTTTAAAGAAGATTCATTCGCATGTTGTGTGGGAGTGGAATTGACTCTCATTTCTAAGGTTCCGTTTGGATGAGGTGTGAGAATAAGAAAATAAGAGAATAAAAGAATAAATTTATTATAAACAATTCAAATTCTTCACAAAGTTACACAATTCTTAATACTTCTTCCCACTTCTTCCCTTATTTTTCTTATTCCCACACCATCCAAACGGAGCCTAGAGTATTGCGATGGTTGGAAACTTTGGAATTTTATGGGTCGAAATCCTCTTTAATTTCTTTTTTTATTTTGAGGACCGACAAGTAGCGGCAATTTTTCACTAATAATACAAAAATTAACAAAAGCTGCATAATAAAATAAAAATCAAAACAAAGCTTTTTTTCTGCCGATGAATCTTTTTCATTTCTGGATTAATTTGGGATAAATTGAGAAAAATTTGGGAGAGAAAGTGAGAGATTGAATGAGAAGAGAGAAGAGGATCGTGTTAGAAAGTGTGCTAATTTTCATTTTTATGCTAATTACCAATTAATTAACCAAGCAAACATAGCACACACAAGATCTAGTACACAAGCTATTCAAACACACGAGAAAAAGGAGAAATCGATACCTCCCGCGAAATCGCATCCGCGGGGCTCGATCCTACGGCATGGGAATCGATGGCGTGCTTCTCCTTCGTCTCCAAATCACCTCGAGTCCACCTAGAGATTAACCAAGGTCTAAATCGATTCGTGCTAGCGATTCGATTAGAACGAAGCTAATCCAAGGTATTCTCTCTTCTTCCTTAATTAACATTTTAATAGGTGGAGAGAATATGCTCAACTCATGAGCTAATGGAGGGAGAGAGAGGTGAGGTGGCGCCGGCCAAGAGAGGGAGAGAGGGGGGCGGCTAGGGTTTGGGAAGAGAGAAGCTCCAATTTTGCATCTATACATCTCTATATATAGTGCATGATCCCTACCTACCACCAACCATCTATTTACAAGATTGTCACTCTCACCTACCATTAGGGCCGGCCACATCATGGGCTCACATGGGCCTCTCATCTCATTTAATTAGGCCTCTAATTCACATAATTAGAAGCTACTCCAAATGCTCTTCAATTGGGCTATACATTTAATACATAAATATTGGCCCAATAAATTAATATAACTATTTATATTAAATTGAGTTGAATTAAAATAATTATTAACCAATTAATAATTATTCTAGGATTAGCTAATACATTAATTTATTTCTATATGATCCATTTGACTTAATTAATTATAACGGTATATAATTAATTAATCAACTTATCATATTTCCGCAATACGCACTATTGCGAATAAATAAATAATGCACTGTCTTGGTCAAAACTCTATTTTGTGTGACCCTTTGAGGATTTATGCTAAGTTGGACATGGAATTAAATCGCTATTTAATTCCAATAATCATAAGCGGTATCTAGCAACACGTTATGACTCCCAATTCGCATAAATAGTGTACTGCTACAATATTTCAATCCTGCATAAGAGAATAAATATGTTTCTCTATTTTGATTCTTATGTCGCACGATATCATCGTATAATCCAAGATAGGAATGTGTCATTCTTGCAGATTATACGTTTCTTGATCTAGAGATAATTGTATAAAGTTGCATGCAAACAATCTATCTCCATCAAGGGGCCCAAACAGATATCGTCACTCACTAAGTGAATTAATGAGGGACATACGGTTTTCTTGATGATTAACTTTTCCCCGCACAATTCAAGAGAACATAAATAAAGTCCGTATAGCAGCCCTTGTCGGGAATCAGCGGTAGACAGTATTTATTGAACCTATCCTCATGTGGAAAAGATAAACATCTCAAACTTAGAACCAAAATCACAACGAAATAAACAATGACACATAACACAATCCATATGTTTATTTCGATGGGTCAAGTCCTGTGCTATGTTCCATAACATACACATATGCAACTAAGTTGGTAACTCTTTACCTATGATTAGTAGAACTTAATCATCACTTAACTTGCATACTAATCTTTTATGATAATTAATGTTCCTTGTTAATTATCAAGATTATGGACCGTTTAGATTTATTATTGTCATTCTAAAGAATGATCAACAGAGATCTACAATTCAGATCCTCAACCTGAATGATCTGTCAATAATAAACCTAGGAACAGATGATAAAATCTCATCCAAAACATAAACTAATAATTAAGTCATTAAATTATTGACTTCTAGGACACAACTCTAACAGATCGAAGAGGAAGAAGAGAGAAAAGTGGATATGAAAGAGAAATTCAATTGTATTCAAATCTTGATTGAACTCTATCTCCCCCTTACATGAGTATATATACCACTTAGTTATTACAGCTCAACAATTAAGAAAAAACAAGATATTAAGCCACGTTAGTAGACTGTTATGCAGCTAACTAACTCGATAACAATTAACAAGAACAGATTTAGAAAGTAAACAAGCCATCTTTCACTTGGGCTTTTAGCTGGTTCAGCCTATTTAGTTTACTTGACTAGTTGACTGTCTTCTCTGGCCCACATGTCGGCATTGCAGCTATCTCTACGCCTGAGCCTACAGCTACTCCTAACTCAATGCCAGTACATGACAGAAACCTGACTACCTGAGGTCTGGTCTTCCTTCCTTTTACTAATTTAAGTTATATATTTTTTGCCTATGATCTGTTAATTTTGCTTTTTTTTTGTTGATTTTAACCTGGTTTAATTTTATGTACTGGATAGGTCTGGTTTTATTATGGTATGAAATTTCATTTTTGTAATAAATAATATTCTAATTTGGAGTTTGTATGTTTATTTTACTTTAATGGTATGCTTACTGGTACATGAGAAGGGCTTGAAGGAGTAAGGCTTAGATATCGGCTATGGTTTGGTTTGATAATCCGAGTAATGGAAAAATAAATCAAGTTGTGCTTTCAATTTGGGTATTTACTTTAGTTATTTCTGATTCTTAGGTAATTTAAAGAATTAATTGATTAATTCATGAGAGCGTGTTGATCCAGCGTGAGTGGGGCGAATGACTATGGCCGGTGTCCTCATCTCCCTTGCTCTTTCCTTTTGCTGAACTGGTAAATAATTTCTTATTTCCTTTTTTTGGTCTGGAAATTTTGGTTTTTTTGAAATTGTTGGGTTTAAATGTGCAATCCATTGTGACAAATTGATATAGACCATTCAAAATCAGCAGCAATCATAGGATGACAATTGTAAATACGGGGATAAGCAAGTCTCATTCAGGCCACGCCATCATCGCTATGTCAGTATGCTCTCCTTTTCTTTCTCACTTTCTTTCTTGATTTAGAGTTCTAGAAATTTGGATTCTTTATGAATTGCTTTAGATATCGATGTTAAACTCAATCAGTTCTCAAAGAAATAGCAATAATGATCAACAGAAGAAGTCTTCAACTTGAGGGCGGATCGAATTAAGTTGGGACACATTTGTTTGGAATTTTGAACAAATGAGGGAGCTATCCAACTGTATCTAGCAATCAACAAAAATATCAATATGAAGTAGTTTTTAATGTCTATAAATCATTTTCTCTTCCATTGTATAGGTGCTTAAATCAGAGAAGGAAGAAACTATTAAAAGCTTAAATCATGGAAGGAAGAATGTATTGAAAACTTGTCATTACGACTATCTTTTGATTGTTTGTTTGTAATGTCAAATAGAATAGTCGTATTTTGATGTTAATTTAAATTGATTTTAGATTAAATATTTTTGTAAAGTTGTCTTTGTGTTATTGTGTAATCATTTATGTTTTATAGATAATAGTATTTCTTATAATTTCATTTTGATATAATATCAATTTAGTTTTGTGTTAATGTGGATGAATATAAAATATAAAATGTTTGCTAATTGTCCCATTTAGTGTAGCCGGTAATATGTCCAGACTATTTGATCTTGCAATGATAATGGAAATATTCTTTTGCAATTTGGTGGATATTTAAAAAAATACATTGACTAGACAATGAGGGTCTTGCAAAGTAGGTGTTGCTAAGTGGCAAGACCGTCTGGTTCTTTACCAACACAGGCAAAGCACCTTGCCACAACACATCGCTACACAGGCAAAGACAACATGAAAATCCCTCTTGCTAAATAATTTGGCAAGACGTATATGGATGTATGGAAAGACTATCATGTCTTGCCATATTCCTTTTTTGTTGTAGGGGCACCACCCAAATGCCAGATTCTCTGCAAAAGAGCAAGTCAAAATCGACAGCACAGGCTGTTGCAAGTGCGCTTGCTCCACCTAAGGATGTGGTGGACTTACGCCAGACAGCTGAGTATGACCGTGTCATTTCACTTGCAGTGAGTTACATGCAGCCACAAAGAACTTCAGGCCTGACCAGATTCTTAGCGAGGGGGTACAGTAAAGAGTGGAGGTAGATCAGCAGTGCAGGTTGCAAGCAGCGGAATAGAAGATTGAACAACGGAGTAAATGATAGAGCAATTGCTGGAACAAAAAATATAAATCAATACTAATTTTAAGCATTAAATATTATGGAAAAAAAAAGATATTGAATCACTAATATAAATCAGTCGGTACAGACCTGTGCCAGTTATGCAAAGGAAAAGAACATATGTAGTAGATTGTAACCTATACATCAAAGTAGTTTGTAACCTTAAGTTGACTGGACCCCAAATGAACTTTAGGTAGTAGAAGTAGATTTGATACATTCTTACCAGCAATGATTTAAACTTCAAAAAATTGACCATGTTGTCCTCATGTCCTTCTTTCTTTCTCGTGCTTCCAAATAAAAACCGACGACACAGCTAACAGACATCAATTGATATAGTGGTACCATACCAGTAACATAGATGTCAAATACAATGATAACTAACCAACTAATATTGATCTATCAGAGAGTAAACTTTTTTAAATCTAACAATCATTCATATAATTATCCAATTTTGCCAGCTAAGTTACAGGACACACCTAAGAGTTTGTGCATCTGATAAAAACGAACCATATGTCCATACATATGTCGTATATAGAGATAGCTGAACCATTTCTAGTTAAGTTAGATGACTGTATCATGAAATTAGTCTTTTACCAGTATTAGTATCTTATCTTAGTAACAAAAACTACTAAAAAAATCAGCTTTTTGAAGAAAAAATTTACACATGGCACAACTGAAATTAGTGATCATATAAAAATCAAATGTACTAAAATTAGCACCGCATTATAATAAGTGTAATCACTAAATTAAAAACACTAACTCTAATCGAAAACCCTAAGATCTCCCTCCTCGAGGCGGCAAGGGGAAGGGAGAAGGACGAGCCGAATGGAGCTAGGAAATAGAAGGAGAGGGAAGGCAGAGTTCATTAGCTTTGGAGTTTGATCGCCTTCTTTAGATTTTCAGATTTTCTATCCAAAAGGGAAGGGTGAATGGAAAAAGTTCCGATCAAATTTTCTCAAGAGAAAAATCTGTGAGACAACCTCTTTCCAAGTTGGTTGTGCCCTTTATAAGTTGACCTTATTTAGAACAACTTCACAAGAGCAAAACATCTGTGAGACAGCCTCCCACCTGTTTATTTCTTGTCCAGTCACCACTGCTATTTGGAGTTGCTTAAGCCTCAGTACTGGCATCCTCACTTTGTCATCACACCTGACCTGCTCACACGCACTCATGCAGATTTTTGAAACGCCAACACTTACGTCTTTTAAAAAAACTGTTGTGGCCACTGCACTTTAGACTGTTTTGAATATGTTTACCCCGGTACTTCATATTTGGAGAAGTACCGGTACCGGGTACTGGTACGCCTCTGCTACGGCACCGGTTCACTTGGCGAATCAGGATAGTTTAATAAGCTTTGACTAAACGATACGGTCAGCGGTACGGCCTGGTACGCGTTTCTCAAATCCAGATCAGCATTCCAGCCGAACTTTGGATGGAACGCGACAACAGGACTTTCAGGTAAGAGGAGAGGCCACTGGAGGCCATACATGACTGGATCGTGAATGAAGATGTGGCTGGCAGCTCTCAGACTTTGTTATTGCGAGATCATTTTGCGAAATTGAGTTGAAGTACATCAACTACTTCTCGAGCCTTATCAGGAAGGAGGTGATGCTGACGGGTCCACTAATTCCAGATGTCAGAATTAGCCGTTCTCCTGCGGTCAGGCGAGAGGCAGATAAGGTTATGAATTGGTTAGAGCAGAGAGAGAGGAGGTCGGTGGTGTTTGTGTCGTTTGGTAGTCAGTGTTTCATGCCTTATAAGGAGTTGGAGCAGCTGGCTCATGGTTTGGAGCTCAGTGGCACTTCCTTCATTTGGGTGGCTCGCTTTCCCGAGAAGGCCAAAATGGGTGAAGAAGAAGAAGAAGAAGCTACTGACACAGACACATCGGCGAGCTTGGCGTTGCTACGCGGGCTGGCAGATAGGGTAGGCCTGCAAAAGGGACTTGTGGTGACATCATGGGCCCCGCAACAACAAATCTTGCTTCATGGTGACGACGACGCTCGTCCCAAACCACCGGTCCGTCAGAGGAGGCCGACGATAAATGGTTTAGTGGAATTAGAAATTACAAAGAAATGTTAAATAGCAAAGAGAACTCAAAGAGTCCAAAGGGAAATTTCATTAATTAATCAACTAAACTGTTTACAATGACAAGCACCCCTTTATATAGGGAGGCGGTGCCTTGGGACCCAATCTAATACATTTCAGAAATAGTAACCTAAAATGGAAATTTGCGGAAATAGAAAGAAAATATGAAAATTACAAATATAATAATGTCCTAAAGTAAATCTACGTCGGAATCTGAGTCAAACTCGGGCGAAACACATTCGGGTGAAGTATCTTCGGGGAGGGTAGTGAGATATGTTCGGGTGAAGCACCTTCGGGCGAGGGTAGTGAGATATGTTCGGGTGAAGCACCTTTGGGCGAGGGTAGTGAGATATGTTCAGGTGAAGGTAGTGAGGTACCTTCGTCATGCTCCCCGGGTTGAGAAAAGCTTGACCTCAAGCTTGTATTTTCACCATAGTACTTGTGAAGATGACGAACATTAAATACGTCCGAGATATGCATATCCTCGGGCAACATGATTCTGTAGGCATTCTCCCCGAACTTTTCCAGGATTGGATAAGGTACGAACTTGCGTCGTGTAAGTTTATTGTATTCACCTCGCGGATAGCGATCTTTGCTCAGATAGACCCACACAAGCTCTCCCACCTCGAATTGTGCTTGTCGGCGCCTTTTATCCTCGTAGGTTTTATACTTTTCATATGCTGCCTTTAAATTCTGGTGAACTTGAGCATGAATCTCTTGTAGATCTCGGACACGAGAAGTTGCATCACTCGGACCTTTGCTTGGAACGTCCACTGGTAACAGGTCGAGAGGACTTCGAGGAATGTATCCGTAGAGCACGTAGAAAGGAGCAAATTGCGACGAGCGGTTGACAGAGCAATTGTACTCGAACTCAATTTTTGGCAGGAGAGTATCCCAGGTTCCAAATGAGGTCACTTGAGCTCGCAACATATTCGCGAGACTCCTGTTCACAGCTTCAGTCAGTCTGTCTGTCTGTGGATGGCATGTGGTGCTAAACTTCAGCTCGGTTCCAAGACGAGACTATACTTTCTTCCAAAATATACTCATGAACTTCACATCTCGGTCAGAAACTATGGAGCTTGGTAGTCCATGATGGCGTAGGACCTCGACGAAAAACAGTTCGGCAACTTTTCGCGCATCAATTGTTGTTTTGCAAGCCGCAAAGATGGCCATCTTGCTGAACCGATCTACAACCACAAAGATGCTGTCATTTTTCTTTTTGGTTGTTGGTAAACCCACAACAAAGTCCATCGATATGTCTTTCCAAGGTGCTGTTGGAATAGGCAGAGGTGTGTATAGGCCTTGGTTGGTGTCGGTTCCCTTAGCAGCTTGGCACACTTGGCAGCGCTTCACAAATAGTTTGATGTCTTTTGACATGTTCGGCCAGAAGAACCTCTCTCGAATCTAGCGAAATGTTTTCTCAGCTCCAAAATGTCCTTGCTTGCGCAACTCTTGAACTATGAAAAATCGGAGAGAGGTGTTCGGAATACACAGCGAGTTTCCAAAGAAGAGATACCCATTGTGAATAAGATAATCATGTCGGGTCTTCAACTCCACTGCTTCAACTATGGGTTCGAACTCAGCATCTTCTCTAATCTCACGAGGTAGCTTTTCGAACCCGAGAACCACATTCTTCATTGCCGACATCAAATTGACACGGCGACTTAAGGCATCAGCCGCCTTGTTGCTCACACTAGATTTATGCACGATAGTGAAGGTGTATTCTTGTAACATGATGAACCACTTGGCATGACGAGAGCTCAGTTTGTTTTGATCTTGTAAGAACTTCAGGGCTTGATGGTTAGTGTAGAGGAGAAATTCCTTGGGGAGGAGGTAATGTCGCCAGTGTTGGAGGGCCCGAACAATGACATAGAGCTCAACATCGTAGACCGAGTAATTCACTCGCGGCCCACCAATCTTCTCACTGAAGTAAGCAATTGGCCTCTTCTCCTGAGATAAGACAACTTCAATGCCAGTGAAGGAGGCATCACACTCAACTTCGAACACTTTATCAAAGTTCGGCAAAGATAGCACATGAGCGTTAGTGAGCACACTTTTGAGCTGTTCAAATGCTTTCTGAGCCTTTTCGTTCCAAGCGAAGTCTTTCGCTTTGAGTAAGTCAGTGATTGGTGAGGTGATTGAGCTGAAAGCTTTAATGAACCTCCGGTAGAAACCAGCGAAACCAAGAAATGAGCGAACCTCCCCTATGGTAGTTGGGCTTGGCCAGTTGCGGATGGCTTCTACCTTGCTATCATCTGGACTCATTCCTTTGCCCGAGATGATAAAACCCAAGAAGGTGAGACTCGGAACCATCCACGAACACTTCGCTGGATTGGCGAATAGTTGGTTCGCTCGAAGTGTCTCAAGCACTTCGCGTAGGTGGTGCAAGTGCTCGGTATTGTTCCGGCTGTAGATAAGGATATCATCGAAATATACCACCACAAATTTGTTGAGAAAGGGGCGGAGTACTTGATTCATCACTCTCATGAAAGTGCTTGGAGCATTTGACAAGCCAAAGGGCATGACAACCCACTCGAATAGTCTGTCCTTAGTCTTGAAGGCTGTCTTCCATTCGTCTCCAGGTTTGATACGGATTTGGTGGTACCCGCTCTTCAAATCGACCTTTGAGAAGACCGTAGCTCCGCTTAGTTGATCGAGCATGTCCTCGAGTCTTGGAATGGGAAATCGGTACTTGATTGTGATTCGGTTGATGGCTCGACTATCCACATACATTCGGAACGTGCAATCTTTCTTCGGAACGAGTAGCGCTGGAACAGCACACGGGCTTATGCTCTCTCGCACAAAACCCTTGTCAAGCAATTCTTGCACTTGTCGACGTAGCTCTTCGTGTTGATCTGGGGACATTCGATAATGAGCTCTGTTAGGAAGACTCGACCCTGGCACCAAGTCGATTTGGTGTTGTATGTCCCGGAGAGGTGGGAGTCCATCAGGAAGCTCTCCCAGAACATCTCTGTATGTGGCTAGGATTGGCTCAACCAGTCCTCGTGGCAGTTCGCTAGGCTCGTGTTCTGTAAATGAGGTCGAGGTCACGATCTAACACATTCTCTCGGTTTCAAGTTCGGTCTCAAACTCATCTGTGGGCACACAAAATATCGTTTTTCCTGTGTTAGAGAAATCTTTTTGCAGAGGTAAAATGTGTACCTTCTTGTCTCCCAACTGGACTGAGTAGAGATGCTTGCGACCATCATACACAGCATGATTGTCAAATTGCCATGGTCGCCCAAGGATGAGGTGCGATGCATCCATCGGAACGACATCTGCTCGAACAGTGGTGGAGTAGTTCGGGTCGATTGAAAACTCGACCTGACATCGTCTGTTAACCATAATCTCAGCGTCCTTGTTAACCCATCCGAGCTTATAGGGATGAGGGTGTGGTGTAGTCGCGAGGTTCAACTTTTTCACAGTTTCTTCGGAGATTATGTTCTCCCAACTTCCAGAGTCAATGATTATGTTGCACTTCTTTCCTTGAATAGAGCACTGAGTTTTGAAAATGTCGTGCCTTTTCCAATTCTCCTTGGTGGGTGGTGCAAGACATAGCCGTCTGGCAACTAGGCTCTCTCCTCCGACATCCTCGGGACTAGCCTCGTAGACCTCTTCATCAGCTGCAACATATCCCTCTTCATCCTCGAAATAATCATCTTGATCAGCAACGTACTGAACTCGAGATTTAGGACACTCATTGGCATAGTGACCAAGAGAGTGACACCTATGACAACGAATGTTCGCTTTACGATTGTCTGCGGGGATGTTCGGATTTGACAAGGGACGTGTGTTGCGGGACGGATAAGTGCTCGGATTTTCCGACGGAATGACAGTTCTTGTCACCTCGGATTGAGTTCGACCCGCGGTTGGTACATGTCTCGGAGGCAAGCTACGACTTCGAGCTTGTTGTTGCTCTACTGTCTTCGCCTTGGATTGGGCCTCGGAGACATTGTTGAAGGTCTGCACAGCAAGCACATCTTGAATCGAGCCACGAAGTCCATGCAGGAATCGAGCAACTCGTTGATCTTCGGTCTCATTCAGCTGGTTACGAGCTTCCAACTGATAAAACTCGAGGGTATATTCATCAACACTCCTCGGTCCCTGCCTGAGTGACTGAAACTGCCTGAACAGTGTCTGTCGATAGTTGAGAGGTAGGAATTCTCGGTTGAGTTCGTCCCAGTCATTGAGAGGTGGAAGGTTGTCGAGATAGCGACGATACTTAAAATTCTGCCACCAAGCGGCTGCTCGGTCTCGAAATCGGATGGTAACCAAGGGCACACGCTTCTCTGGAGGAACTTCTTTCAACTCAAAGACCTCTTCTACCGTGTGCGTCCAGTCTAGGAACTCCTCGGGTTTGAGACTCCCAGTAAAGTCAGGAATCTCAATTCGGAGACCTCCTTCCCAGTTACGATCTCGGGTGTTGTTTCGGTCTCGGTTTTCAGGATTGTTGGGGTTGGGATTGGGGTTGCGGCCCCCACCTCTTTCTTCATTAGGGTTTAATCGTCCCATGAGTGTTGTAATCAGTTCTGTATGGCGCACAGCGTTATCATCCATACGCTGAAGTAGGGTTTCTTGAATCTTCTGCATTCGTTCAAGAAGTGCGATGATGTTAGGATCGGCCATGGATTCCGGCGAAAAGATGGAAAGTGAGGGTGGTTGGAGTGATTAGATCGCAGCGATCGGCGACGGCGACGGATGTTGGGGATACAGCTTCACGCAAGCGCGAAGGTGGATTGTCGGAACCTGTGCTCTGATACCACTTGACGACGACGCTCGTCCCAAACCACCGGTCCGCCAGAGGAGGCCGGCGATAAATGGTTTAGTGGAATTAGAAATCACAAAGAAATGCTAAATAGCAAAGAGAACTCAAAGAGCCCAAAGGGAAATTTCATTAATTAATCAACTAAATTGTTTACAATGACAAGCACCCCTTTATATAGGGAGGCGGTGCCTTGGGACCCAATCTAATACATTTCAGAAATAGTAACCTAAAATGGAAATTTGCGGAAATAGAAAGAAAATATGAAAATTACAAATATAATAATGTCCTTAAGTAAATCTACGTCGGAATCTGAGTCAAACTCGGGTGAAACACATTCGGGTGAAGTATCTTCGGGGGAGGGTAGTGAGATATGTTCGGGTGAAGCACCTTCGGGCGAGGGTAGTGAGATATGTTCGGGTGAAGCACCTTCGGGCGAGGGTAGTGAGATATGTTCGGGTGAAGGTAGTGAGGTACCTTCGTCACATGGCAACCTTGGCTGCTTCCTAACACACTGCGGTTGGAGCTCGGTGCTTGAAGGAATGGAGGCTGGCGTGCCCATGTTAGCACTGCCAATGGACTGGGACCAACCGGCGAATGCCAAGCTCATCTCAGAACTCGGGATCGGAATAGAAATCCCTCAACATGGTTTGGGGAATTTCAAGGCAGAAGATGTGGCTGCGTGCATTAAGCAAATTCTGCAGTCGGAGCACAGAGAGAAAGTCAGGAGAAATGCGGAGGATTTGGCCGGAGTGATATGCAATCGACGGAACGATGACATCCGAATTTTGGCTGATAAGATTGTGGCAGTTGTGAAAGAGCGAGGGGTTGGATTTTGCTTCTAATTCATCAATTGATTTGTGGAAGAGGAAGCTCAATACATGAGCAATAGAATGGGGAGAAGAGAGAGGGAGGGAGGCGCCTATGAGGGAAGGGGAGTGGCGGCTAGGTCAAGGGAAGACTGAGGGGTTGGATTTTGCTTCTATGCACCTCCTTAAATAGTGCACAAATCTTACCTACCACCTATCCTTTAATTACCACATTGCCACTCAACCCTAGTCTCATATGGCCGGCCTCTTTATGGGCCTAGATGGGCCACAAGCTCATCTCTTTAGTACCTCAATTCAATTAATTAAAGGCCCATTCAATTGCTACTTAAATTTGACATTTAATTTACCAATAAATTAAAGCCCAATTAACTTAATTAAATTAAGTGTGTTATTTATAAATAATTATTAACTTAATAATAATTATTTAGAGATTAGACAATGCATTAATTTATTTCTATATGATCCATTTGATTTAATTAATTATAACGGTCCATAACGTTATTTTATTAATTAATCAACTTATCATATTTTGCAATACTTACTGTTGCAAATAAATAAATAATGCACGTATGGTTAAACACCTTATTATGTGTGACCCTTTGAGGATTTATGCTATGTTGGACATGAAATTAAATCGCTATTTAATTCCAATAATCATAAGCGGTATCTAGCAACACGTTATGACTCCCAATTCGCATAAAGTGTACTGCTACAATATTTCAATCCTGCATGAGAGAATAATAATGTTTCTCTATTTTGATTCTTATGTCTCACGATATCATCGTATAATCCAAGATAGGAATGTGTCATTCTTGCAGATTATACGTTTCTTGATCTAGAGTTGATCGCTTAGTTGCGTGCATACGATCCAACTCCATCAAGGGGCCCAAACAGATATCGTCACTCACTAAGTGAATTAATGAGGGACATACGGTTTTCTTGATGATTAGATTTTCCCCGCACAATTCAAGAGAACATAAATAAAGTCCGTATAGCAGCCCTTATCGGGAATCAGCGGTAGACAATATTTATTGAACCTATCATCATGTGGAAAAGATAAACATCTCAAACTTAGAACCAAAATCATAACGAAATAAACAATGACACATAACACAATTCATATGTTTATTTCATTGGGTCAAGTCATGTACTATGTTCCATAACACATACATATGCAATTAAGTTGGTAACTCTTTACCTATGATTTGTAGAACTTAATCATCACTTAACTTGCATACTAATCTTATATGATAATTAATGTTCCTTGTTAATTATCAAGATTATGGACCATTTAGATTTATTATTGTCATTCTAAAGAATGATCAACAGAGATCTACTATTCAGATCCTCAACCTGAATAATCTGTCAATAATAAACCTAGGAACAGATGATAAAATATCATCCTACACATAAACTAATAATTAAGTCATTAAATTATTGACTTCTAGGACATAACTCTAACATCATTGCCATCTCAAGCATTTCTTTCCTTGCCATTTGATAGATTTAAGATGAGTTCTTTTCCTCTTTTTGATTTTTTTTTTGGTGATTTCGATTCTTTGTTAGTGATTCTTAGACATTATTAGTGATTCTTTATTGTCCGGCTGTAAGATGGATTCTTTTTCTCTTTTTGATTTTGTGTTTCTGTTGCAAGTTTAACTATTCAGTTGTCTGAGTTCAATTTTAAGTATTCTATTATCTGACTTCATTTTTGTTTGGAGGTTATTGTATGTTTTCTTTTTTTCCTTTTTTTCTCTTTTTTTGCACGGCTTTTCTTATTCTACTTCCATTTTATGCTGATCATTTTTATTTCTTCCTTCATTGTAGGTTTCTTGGTTGGAGATAAGAGATTACTACTTGCTTTCTACTCCGTCTACTGTTATTTCTTTTTGTGTGCTCAGTGTTCTTCTTTTGAGGCATACCTTCTTTTGGTTAGTCTTTATTTTGACTTCTGATTTTTCAGATTTTCGTCATGTAAGGCCTCCAATTAAAATTTCTGATATGATTTTTCTTCGTTGTGCATAGAATTTGAATTTTTCTGCAGTATTTTAGGTTTAGGATGACCAGTAAATTACCTTTTTTTTGGACCAGTCTTCTTCATTTTTTTAGATTTTTATTTTCGTATTTTTCCTATTTATACAAGTATATTTTAGGAAATGTATGTAGTCATCATCTCTATTTGCCAAAGCCAGTGTTTCAGTCATTTTTGGGTTTCGATTATTTGCAAAACATATTTCAGACTTACAGATTCTTGGGTTTGAGTCATTTTATAGAGTTCGAATAGAGACGGTTTATTGAGCTTCAGAATTTTGAGAGAATTCATTAACTAAATATTATGGGGCTTAATCTGAAAAGAAATAGGACGAAATAGATAATTGTTTTTAATTTTCTCTTAGGTAGTCCTTATTATGCACATAAACTTCTGTTTTTTCTATGCCAAGATACTATTTTTCTATACTCTCTAACACTTCTGATTTTTAACATTTCAGATACAGACTTTTAAAGAAGCATAAGAGGCAATATGAGGGAGGAATCGTGGATCATTACCATTCTGAACCTTTTAGATATCAGTATTGCTTATTGTGTTTCCTTTATTAAATTAAGTTTTACGTATATTGTTCGTTAAAGATTAAAAGAGCTTCTTTGTTTTATTGCAAGTAATTCTCAATTTAGAATATTTTGCACAACCACTGCTTCAAAGATGGAAGTTCACAATCTCTCTTCTTCAATTTATATGATTAGGCAACAAAAATCTAATCTAAACAATTTGTGAACATCAAGTGTTTCAACTCAGTTCACCTACTTAAATGGACTAAAACTGATGAGATTTTCACAATATTTTGCAGATTTTTTTACTTTCTATAAACATTTTTTTTGGATATGTGAAATTTGTCGATGTGTTTTGATTTGCTGACTCTTTCTATGTTTGTTCTTCAGAATTAAAAAAAATGGAGCTTGCATTGGTTTATTAATTTTCTTCTATGAGTTATTTTCGAGATTTGTTGATTTATGGTCGTTGATCAGCATCATCATACTGGTATTATTTCTATCTTTTTTTTTTCCCGATTTTTGCCATGATTTTCTCGATATTAATGGATGCATAACGTATTCATGATTGTGTAGAAGTATGGATTTAACTTTTTTATTTGTGAAAGCTTTATCTATGCTATTAGTTTTTTTGTGATTCGTGTTCACATTCTTTTTTATCGATTGGAACAGATATATGGTTAGTAAGTTCTCAATGTGGAGGCTATTGTGTTGATGATTTCCTCTATTGGATTAGTTCACTCGGAATAAATTGAGAGTGTGTCAAGAATAAGATATAAATCAAATTAAGGTGATGGAATGCTTTCATAAACTATATAACATCAGAAATTGGTTCTTTTTTGTTGGATTAGTTTGTCACATGTCAAAGCCATCATATTAAGCACTTAACGATGATTTCAAGAACTTGAAATATAGATGTTCAACCTAAACTATGCATTCCTCACTGATTTCTATTTCTTTATAATTAATGACTTTTGGAAACATACCTTCATTAACCAAGGTCAAAACAAGCTAACAAATATTATTAGAATTCATAAATCCTAAAATAATGCGTGGTCCTAAAACACGCCTTGAGAATATTGTTTTGATTTAGGCAGGTCTTTTAGGTCAAAAATTAGAATCTTCTCCTTCAAACAGTGCATGACTTCAAAATTTTACTTTCAAACTGAAGTTGCTGAGACTGACCAAATAAAATTCAAGGCATATGCGAAATGAAACTATTTGGTCATATTCTGGCATGGGTTGATCATATGCAAATATCATGTTGGTGAAATAATTTACATATATGTTGTTAATTTACTGATATATAGAAATGTCCACTATGGTCAAAGGGCACTTTTGGAATTTAGTATATATGTTTGTCTGGATAGTTTATTTGATTTGATCTGAGTGACAATAGTCACTGGGCATATCAAAATGTGATTTTATCATGGTATTTTTTACTTCTCACATGAATTTATCTTCCTTTTCATACTGGAAATAATTTCATTTTACCTGACCCATAAATTTGTCTTCCTTTTAGTACAGAGGAATAATGTTGGAGGCCAAATGGTACCAGTGTACATGATGGTTCCATGTGTTTTGTCTTCGTTTCAGGTACAATTTTTACTATGCAAATGCATAGCATGTGGTTTTCTTCTTCAGCGTGTACCAATTCTTTATACTATTCATAAAATTTATTGGGCGTAATTTAGTCACTACTTGGCTGTTTTGCACAAATTGATATTTTTCTCCTTTTTTCACTTCTTTTTCTAGATTCATTTTTTCTGCTTGGAATGTAGATCAGGAGACTTCTCTAATCTCAGAAACAGTTGTCTTCCTCTTGCCCTCTCAGACTGGTACCAGTCTTATTCAATGTTTAACCTAATTTATGATTACTTCTATATGCATTGTTTTCTATATTCTTTGCCATAACATCATTCTCTGATCATAGTGCCGGTCTGGTAAGATGAGGCTCCTGATTAACAACTCGAGTATGTAAACAATAATTAGTTTTAGGTAGAGGAGTTAAAGTATCGGCTTCTTTGAATTGGATGGTAATCTCATTCAAGCTAATTAGGTGTTTCCAGCTTAAAGAGTGACACAAAGGCGAGACAACAAAGTAGGTCACCTCAAGTAATTAACCAGTCCAGTTTTTAGTTTTTTCAAGTTCAGCATTCACCAATATTAACTTTAATTTGCATTTGAACTATCTAAAGATATTGTTAGTCTTTGGTGTTTGCTTTTGACACATAATCCAATTTTTGTTGGTGATCTTTCAACTGTTTATTTTCATATATCTACTCTTCTATTTATCACTGAGAATTTATGCACTATTGAAACGGTGCTGTATAATGATGCTAGGAAGGGAGATCGTCTATGCATTTCTCAAAATCAGCAAGGTCTACTCGTATCTGGATTTTTTTTTTTTTGTTTGGAGTGTGGATTAGGCTTTACACATTAAGTATTTTGTCTTACTTCCCCACAGACCTTGGTGCTTAAGTGCGTTTTTGTTTTTTTGTAAGGTGTCATAGGCTCTGATTTTGGTTTCATGTGTGAAGGTGTTCAGACTAAGATCTCTGATGTATGTAACATGCTGTCAAAACTATATAATGTACCTATGCTTTGTTTAATGGAAATCCTACGGGGTATTTTAATGATTAAAAAAAGACGGTGCTGTATATAATTTTAGAGACATGTCAGCATTGAAAATTTCCTATTGTATTGTCTATATATTTCTAAGTTGATGATTTTCAAAAAAATATTAAAAATACATTGCATAAGTTTTTAGGAAAAAATAAAAAAGATAGTTCGCGCAACGCGCGAAATCTCGCTAGTTAGAACAAAACTAGGGCTGTGGTAAGAACTAAGGCTCCGTTTGGATGGCTTCTTTTCGGAATAAGGAATAAGGAATAACCACTTTTTACCAATAAATTTATTTCTAACCATCCAAACTCTTCACAAAAATTACACACTTCCCAATAAATTTACCCCTTCCCAATAAATTTCTTCTCTTCTTCCTTCTTCCTACCTTATTCTCAACGCATCCAAACGGAGCCTAAGAATTAACCGAGACAATTGGAGTGTGTATTAGTTTAGCTCTATATATGTAAGTGTGTTTAAAAAATTAAAATACATTTTTCTTTCTCAAGAACTGTAGTGTTATATTATTTTATTTTATTTTTGCATGTGAGTGGTTTCGATTATTTTGAAACTATTTTATTGTAGTAGCGTTATTTCTGGTAGGAAGAGCTAGGGGGACTGTTCGTTTGATTCTGAGAAATTATTTAATCGTCCAAGCAAACCTTAAAGCCTGAAAGCCTTGCCAGGGTAATATTGGGCCAAAAAGAAATACAAGACTTATTGATTGATTGGGATTGCCGAAAAAATTAATACTAACGTTCTGTTCATATTAATTTTGATAATAACAGAAAAAAAATAAAAATTTTAATACTAACGTTGCTGGATCGTCATCCCAGTTGACGAAAGCCCAATACCCTTGGATCGTCATCCCAGTTGACGATCCAAGCTTGGATCGTCATCCGAAATGACGATCCAACGATCCAAGGAAAAAACACATATTAAAAAAAGATTTTGAATTTTTTTTCGTTTGGATCGTCATCCCAAATGACGATCCAAACAAAAAAATTTCAAATTCTTTTTTTTAATGCAAATTTACATTTTAGTCCCCAAAGTTTTTATTATTACAAAATATATAATTTATAATTAAAAATTAAACATAATTAAAACATCTATTATATTTTATTTACACATCGTGCGTGCCGTGTCATGTCGTATCAAACACGATCGTGTTAGAGTCTCGTGTCGTGTTGACACGAACTACTTTTTTAACCGTGTCGTGTCGTGCTTAGTGGTGAGAAGAGTCAACATGACACGCATTCTAACACGACACGACTGACACGATCGTGTCGTGTCGTGTTGAAACGTTGTGTTAGTCGTGTCAAATCGTGTCAGATTATTTTATTATTATTTTAATTAAAAATAAAAATTAAGAAAAAAATTACTAAACATTATAATTTATTATGTAATTAAGTTTAAAGTTTTTATTAATATTTTTTATAAAAAAATAATAATTAAATTAGAACAATATTATGATTTAAATGATGGTAAATAATATGATGTGGTATTATAAATTGAAAATAAATTATTAATTTTGTTTAAATAATCAACATTAATAATTAGATTTGTGTTGAGGTGTCGTGTTAATTCGTGTTCGTGTTGTGTTGCGTGTCGAATCGTGTCGTGTTGAATCGTGTCCAACTTTCTAATGTTCCAACACGACACAATTATGACATGACATGTCGTGTCGTGCCAATTTTGTATTCGTGTTGCGTCGCGTCGTGTCGTGTCAACACGCACATCGTGTCGTGCCAACACGCACATATTATTATATATAATTAAAATTTATTCGCCGATAACACTAAAATTATTATTTTTACATAGTAGTCCAATAAAAAAATTTGTTATACATTAAATGTAGATATTAATATATAATTTTTTTTAATGTATAAATAAATATACATAGAAATATATGTACATAATAATATGTATCATATATTTTAATTATATACAATAATATGTATTAAATATATAATATACATAATAAATATATGTATCTAATTTAATTATTATTTTTTATAAAAAATATTAATAAAAACTTTAAACTTAATTACATAATAAATTATAACGTTTGGTAATTTTTTTCTTAATTTTTATTTTTAATTAAAAAAATAATAAAATAATCTGACACGATTTGACACGACTAACACAACGTTTCAACACGACACGACACGATCGTGTCAGTCGTGTCGTGTTAGAATGCGTGTCATGTTGACTCTTCTCACCACTAAGCACGACACGACACGGTTAAAAAAGTAGTTCGTGTCAACACGACACGAGACTCTAACACGATCGTGTTTGACACGACATGACACGGCACGCACGATGTGTAAATAAAATATAATAGATGTTTTAATGATGTTTAATTTTTAATTATAAATTATATATTTTGTAATAATAAAAATTTTGGGGACTAAAATGTAAAATTTGCATTAAAAAAAAAGAATTTGAAAATTTTTTGTTTGGATCGTCATTTGGGATGACGATCCAAACGAAAAAAATTTCAAAATCTTCTTTTAATATGTGTTTTTTCCTTGGATCGTTGGATCGTCATTTCGGATGACGATCCAAGCTTGGATCGTCAACTGGGATGACGATCCAAGGGTATTGGGCTTTCGTCAACTGGGATGACGATCATGCAACGTTAGTATTAAAATTTTGATTTTTTTTCTGTTATTATCAAAATTAATATGAACAGTAACGTTAGTATTAATTTTTTCAGTTGGGATTGGGGAACGGAAATACTGAGTACCATCTTAATGTATAACATCCCGTGCCATCCCAACGGGCTCATGTCGCTGAGGCCCATTAAACATGTTTATCCCACGTGAGTCCCACGTGAGCAACCGTTTTTACCAATTATAAATTAGTTTGGCCTGTCAAAATCAAATCTTTCTTTCTCTCTCTTCGATGGTGATTCTCTCCTCCTCTCTTTAGAGAAAATTTCTCTTTTCGCTCAAATTCATCGTATTACTCAGATGAGATCACATCTGTCAAATTTTCGTTTTTCAGGTATGTTTATCTCTATTTTCATCAGATCAGATCTGTCTTATTTTGATTCCTCTCTCTAGCGAAAATTTCTCTTTTCGCTCAAATTCATCGTATTACTCAGATAAGATCAGATCTGTCAAATTTTCGCTTTTCAGGTATGTTTATCTCTATTTTCATCAGATCAGATCGTGAAATTTTGATTCCTGCAATTTTCGTGTGCATTGTTTAATTTCTGGTTTTTTGCGAGTTTATATCTACGTTAGATTTGAATGTTCCTTTTGGTCAGATTTAGTGTCAATCATCTCAGAAGAGACATAGTTGACATTAGGTTGTTTTATTGCTCTAATTTGACATTTTCAACGAGGTTAATTCATGAATTTCGCAATTTTGACATTATATTATTTGATTAGATTTCAAGCTTTGAAGAGATCGATTTCACGGCAATACTGATCGAGTCAGTATATCCCTATCTCGATCATTTACAATACTCATGTGTAATTTTGATAAAATTCGTTTGTAATTCCAATTAATTGTGTTCAATTTGCTATCACATCAGAACCGAAACTTTTTTTGGCATTTACGTGACAAATTTGACATCAATTTGCGATTTTTCAAGGTACTGATCTTAATTTTATTTTATTTGGTTCCAAATTTTTCTAAGATGTATCTAGTGTTATGATAGGGAGTATCTATTTATGTTCTGGGGATGTATTTATGTATCTTGATATTATTTATCAGCAATAATATAGTATATTGTTCAGTTAATTAGAGTGATTTACTATATGTTTATATAATTTAATGGAAGGGAGTTTCTATTTTTTATAAATTGAGATCCGCTGCCGCGCGACACAGCGTGTCGCGCGGTATGCTGGCCGTTTGATTAAGATCCAATGGACAAGGGAGCCCCGTGCATGTAACCTAGATTGGTAGGCCCGTAAAAAGTGAACCGTCCGATCAAGATCAGACGGCTCGCAGTGCGCTACACCGCGTGTCGCGCAACAGCGAATCCGGATTGATTTTTTATATATGTCTGGTTAGATGTACACATTCGTTGGTTGTGTTGTCGGCTGTTGTTTTCCCTTGTTATAATTAAGGGAGCTTTCACCAAGACTTCACTGCTGAATTCATCTAAGCTTTATCAGAATTTTTCAGTTAAAAAGATATTTGTCTTAATTTAACAAATTAATTGCTAGATTACATCTTGCATGGTATATTTTTCTCTATATATAAATTAATAATAATGAAATAAAACTCTCTCTTTCTTGTCCTTCGCCTTTCTCACTTCTCCCTATTCTGCGTTATTAGCGCCTAGTACTAGTACTAAACCTCAAAAGTCTCAAACGCGTTTTCGTTTGAGCATTTTGTCGAGCACTTTCTGTGCTAAAGCCTATGGTACGTTTGGTTGGAGGTGAAGTTAGAGAAGTTAGATGTTGAAGTTTGTAATTTTGAAGGTAGAGGTTGACATTAGTGAAGTTAGAGATTGTGAAAAGTTTGTGCTAACTTGAGATTAGAAAATGTTGTTTGGTGTAGTATGTCGGAGTTAGAGATAGAAAAAAATAATAAAGTATTAATTTATATATTTTTTTTCTTTTTATAACTACATCTGCTATAATAAAATATTATATTTATTATTACTATTTTATAATTACAATTACTTTATCATTTATATTATTATTAGCAAATCATAAATATAATAATAATAATAATAATAATAGTAATTACAATTATTATTATTATTGTTATAATATTTGTATGAATTATAATTATCATTAATTACACTATATTTGTTGTTGTATTTTATTATTAATTCTAAATTCCCAATCAATATTATAATAATTATTAAATAATAAAAATGATAATTGTTATTTTTAATTAATATTATAATTAATAAGTATAATTAATATTAATACTATAATTAAATAATTAATAATAATCATCATCATCATCATCATTATTTTATTAATTACAATTTATATTATTTACCAAATTTATTGTTGTACTAAACATCTCTAGGTTTGTCGATTACAAAACAATATCATTTGGCATTTAACAATCTTCTTTGAGTTTTATAGGAAGAAGGTGCAAAATTTGAAGAGATGGATAAAAACTATGTGCAAGATCAAGATCAAGTCTTTAGAGAGTTTATAGGCTAGTTTAGACTTTAATAGAAGGTTTACTTTAGTCCTTTTATCCTTGAATGGTCTAGTTAGCAGAAAAGCTCAAGAACTCAGTACTTTTCTCTGTTTCAGACCCAGTGCATCGTGTCACGCAATATTGGGTTGTACAACGCACCAGTGAGTTGTGTAACGCAATATTGGGTTACACAACGCACCTGTTTTGTGCAGTTTTTCTCCTTTCACAGAAACAGTGCGTTACACAACGCATCAGAAGGTCGTGTAACGCACCAGCTGCATCATACAATGCAATTTACGCGTCGTGCAACACAATTTTCTCTAGTCAGGCCAGAACGTTGTATAACGCACTGAAACGTTGTACAACCTTCCTTTGGTTTTTCTCTGGCCTTTTTCACTCACTTTTCTTGATCATTTAATGTCATTTAATGTTGCGTTGCACAACGGGTGGTCCGCGTCGTATAACGCACCTAACAACTCAAACGGCTAGTTTATCCGTTCTGTTTTATTATAACGGTCGTCCAGTGTGTCGTACAATGCAATATTGGGTCGTGTAACGCACTTCCAACGGATAGCTTTTTTTCTTTGTTTTATTATAACGGCTATTTGTGGGTCGTGTAACGCAATATTGCGTTGTGTAACGCACAACAGCAAATTGAGTTGTTTTGCAGCTTTTGACGAGCTCTATTTATATTCACCCCTTGTTCTCTCTCAATAGAGGACTTTGCTTTGCAAAATTAGACCATAATTGAGCCTTTGAGCACAGGGATACTCTCCCGCTTGAGCTTTTCATAGCTAGATCATTTTGAGAGATTTAGTAGCCTCAAACACCACCGCCCCGACATTGTCGTTAGGTGTAGGTTGGAATAGGTTGAGAGCTCTTCTCCTTTGAGGCCGTTGTGTCATTTGAGTTAGGCCGATCCACCTCGAGTGTCATTATAACGAGGTGATTCGGTTCGAAGTTGTAGACCCGTTCTTATTGGAATTGAACGGAGCGCGCCCTTTGGTGGTAGCGAAACTCCCGGAGACGTACAACTAAGGCTAGCTTTTTCTAGCGGGTCGGAATTCCGTAATCATACCGAGTGTTCAATTTCTCTCTCTCTCTTTCTCTTTATTATCTTGCTATACTTGAATTGCTTGTGTGCTTGTTTGTATTGGGTACCAATTGAATTGTGTTAGGATAGTTCATACCAAACCGGTCCAAAACCTCAATTGCTTCCGCTAAATCTTGATTAAGCCGCCTCCTTAGGACAACATTTATAATAATAATAATAATAATAATAATAATTATTATTATTATTATTATATTTTGATAAATTATAATTATCATTAATTATACTATATTTATTGTTGATTTTATTATTAATCCGAAATTCCCAATCAATATTACAATATTACTAAATAATAATAATAATAATAATAATTATAATTATAATTATAATTATTATCATTTAATATTATAATTAATAAGTATAATTAATATTACTATTATAATTGTTAATTAATTAATTAATAATAATAATCATGGTCATCATCACAAATTCTCTTTTATTAATTTTTTAATACTCATGACAACAAACTTCTCTCTAACTCACAATTTAGCAAAGTTAGGAAGTTTGAGCCAAGTTAGTCCAAACCCACTCTAACTCTAGGATGTTTGGTTCCATAAAGTTAGAAAGTTATAGAGTTCTAACTTGAAGTTAGAGCTAATTTTGCTCAACCAAACATGGCCTAAATAGGATGACTGCTACGATATTGTTTGGTGCCCCGAGAAAGCAGTAACTTACTCTGTCTCACTCCTCACTATCGGCATTAATTGGGTCATTCTCTAAATTTAATAGGCGGATATCTATTTTGTCTAATTTATTTTCACTTTATCAGTACCATCAAGTCTACTTATAAGAATATTTGAACTCAAATTTATTCATTTCTATGGTTAATAAATAAGACTATTATTTTTTATTTCTCATGGTAAATTTATTCTTCACTTCCTAAAAGTGTAATGTATAATTCTACTGTCCTCTTTAAGATTTCGTTCAGGTTAACTTTTCTAGGCCAACAAGGCAACAACCTATTTGTATATAGATTTAAGACTTGCAGGCTTGCAGCGTACCGTGTATTGGGCTCCAAAAGAAAATTAATTTTCTTCTTTCTTTTATTTCTATATAATATAATTGAGAGGTTAGCCCAAATGCCGTTGTGTTCTTTTTCAACCTCAATTGTTTTAATTCTGTACCTATTTACTGATTTTGGTCGGCAAATGCTAACCGGCTCGTGGGGCCCATTGTACAGTGAAACTAAAACGTTGTTTCAATTGTGAAATACAGATTTATATTGAAACACAAATAGGTTTGGAAAATTTGGATATAACCCCTACAATCTTCAAAATCGGATATACCCCTCCAATCATGTTTATTGAGGATATAATCCCTTCTTATAAATTTTAATTATTTTTTTAATTAAAATAAATAAACCAAATAAAATTATGACCAAACTACCTTCTCTTTTTCCAAAGACAACTTCCTTGTTAAGTATCCAGGATACAAATTTTTTTATGCATAGTTGGGATCCTGTCTCTCCGGCTGTCCCTCTTTGGTTGCTGCGAATAATCTTGATATACGAATACAATATGTTCTCACGCCAAATTAGCAAGTATTAGAACCTTTCAACGACATGTTGATTTTAACTAATATTGGGTACAAATAGCATTAAGCCAGAAAAATGCTATTACAAGATCCTCAAATATGAGTCAATACTCAATACTCATTCAACCATGATCTTGAAAGTTGTGTTGAATAATCAAAAGATGAAAATAGTTCTTATTTGACTTCCGTATCCATTCTAATTTGAACAAAAAAGAGACTGGTTAGTATCGTTAATTTAAAAGAGAAATAAGATGAAAGTATCATTAATTTAAAAGAGAGGGAAGGTGAAAGGTTTTCGCAGAAGGATCAAAGAAGTATTAATGCTATTAGATCATTTAGCGCGATTCTTTGTTGCGTCTGGAGGGAAAGAAAAAAATATATATCAGGGAGGAAGGTGAAACATCTTTGGAAAGGAGGAGGATAGTTTGGTCAAAATTTTATGTGGTTTATTTATTTCAATTTAAAAAATTAAAATCAATAGAAGGGGTTATATCCAATTTTTAAGATTGGAAGGGGTTACATCCAATTAGAGAAGATTGTAGGGGGTTATATCCAATTTTTCCAATAGGTTAAAGCCTCAAGGCAAGCGAAAGGTAGTGCAGAGTTGATGTGTCTGTGTCTGTTAAGAAAAAACCTGCTAAAAATTATCACAGTAATTTTCGTCCATTACCATTTGAGTCTTCTAAAAAAAAAAAGGCGTCGCACCACCTAAAATTGTTAGCTTTACGGCTTTACCCAATTCAGAAGTTGTATATAGGATTGTCACTTGTGGGCCTTTTAGAAATAAATTTGTTAGTAGAAGAGCAACAAAATAATATTTGTTTCTTTCGACGAGCTAATTTGCCAAAATAAAACAAAGAGAAATCCAGATGAAAATTCGGAAGATGTGATCTATTGTAACATGTTTTCCATGAACAGAATCATAAATATGAACTGAACTCATTGTCTCAACGTGTAGGAATGCATGGTTAATATAAAATAATCGAAATTGTGACCTTGCGATATGCAAGCCATTTTGGCATAAATATAGCTCAATCGACCTCCAAAACTTTCAAGAAAGATAATGCATAATATGAAATTAGAATTTATATAAATTAAATTAATGATTTATATGTTGAGGTCATTTTTTACTTTAGATATTGGAGTAAATTGATATAGTATTTGAAAACTTTCAATAAAGCTAAAAACAACAAAATTTTCTAATAATATACATATCAAAAAACCATTTAGATCTCATACTTTTGTTTGCTAAAGAAATTTTAGCAATTCTATTAAGTGTTCTTTGCTTCTAACAACAAGTAGGGGCGGGATTGGACCGGTCCTACCCGTGGATATAAGGGCCAGATATGATCGTTATACTCTATTGCGATCGAACGGAGGCCCTTAGATCTCTTTTCGAACCCTGAGAGTCTGAACCCTAAAAGCCGAGCCGACAACCAAGTCCCCTCTCCAAACTCTAGTTTTTGACGCACGATTGAACCACCTCCTCTTTTGCCTCGTCGACTCCTCTCGACTTCCCTCCAAATACTCTCTCTCTCGACTCTGTTCTCTCTCTCTCTCTCTCTCTCTCGACTCATGTCTAGAGAAATTGGGTTTTGAGTTTTGAGGTTTTAGGTTCCAAACCAGTAAAACTTTGTCTTTGGTACACAACTGATTCCTTTTCCTCTTCCATTTTTGGAATTTTGCAAAGGTGAAGAATTTACTGATTTAAAAAGAAATTGCTCTTACTAAATGAGCTACAAGAAAAGAAATTATAGTCTAAGAATAGGTTGCTGATTGCAAAATTGATAATTCAAAACGTTGTATTCTGATTAAAGAAATTGAGAGATTGTTTGAAAAGTTTGGAGAAACAATTCTTTTATGGTCAAGCTATCTGCATATTTTAATTAAATTTCATTTTTATTTCTATCTTTTATGTACTTGTATTCTGATTTGAGCATGAAGGTTTAGCTAGGTATAAACCTATATGTATATCTATCCTATAAGAATAACTTAGAGAATTAGATATACCACAGCGGAAATGATCGAACGCCTAGACTCGCTTGTCGGAGTTCGGTTCTGCAGTCTTGTCTCTCTCCGTACGCAACCGGTACACCACAACCTCATGTTAGGGTTTGGAGTCACCTTCCACGCTTCCACTTGCCGGTCTCGACTCGTGTGTGTGATCCGATTGCTCCTAGCAATCGGATGGCTTCCTCCCTCTCAGAAACTCTCCTCTCTTTCTGTGTGGAATATGCAGAACAGCAGTTCCAAGAACCAGAGAGACGTTTCTGTTTAGAGGGGCATATATATAGGAGTTGGTCTGAACAGATCACGTCTATTCAGATCCCAGTACCAGCGGATCGCAGGCCTTGCCTGCGACCCACTGGGTCGTTCAGTTTCAAGCACTCTAAAGATAAAGTACGAATATATAGATGAAGCCCACAAAACGGTACTTATAACTTTACTTAGTAGCTAAACTGGTATAATATTAGAGTAGAATGCACTAATTTTTAAACTGAGTTTGAACTATACAAAACAAGTCTTAGTTGTGTTCTTCACTGCATTTGACTCAAATTTACATAACTCAACCCTTATTTTACTCAATTGAAGCCCAACATAACAAAAATATGTCTCAAGCATCCATGAACTGTGCATTATGTTTTGAATTATCAGTTTAGTCTGAAAATAAATGAGCTCGTTTCAAAATCTTACTTTAGCATAACCAAAATCTTATTGATTGCAAAATGTTACTAATTGTAAAACATTTTCCTCGAGTTGTGTCTTGCCCAAATGTTGGTAAAAAAGAGAATTATTCTCAGGAGGAACACTAATTGGACTTCAAGTGGTAGTTCCTCACAAGCTGGATTGCAAGTTTATGGTAAACGAAAGCTTGATGAAGAATTTGCTCAATTCACATTTGAAAATTATGATTCTCACTCGACAATGTCGAAGTTGGATAAATACTTGCAAGAACCTCTTCTAGACATAAATGTGAAGAACTTTGAAATTTTAGAATTTTGGAAACAAAATTCTGGACTATATCCCACCCTTGCAAAGATGGCAAGGGATTTTTTGAGTGCAAGCATCAAGCGTGGCTTCTAAGTCGGCTTTTAGTGGATCAGGTCGACTAACCGATCATCTTCGAACTTCAATGAATAGTGAAACAATCGAGGCTCTCGTTTGTGCAATGGATTGGTTAGGGCCGAAAGATGAAGAATTTGACTTGAGCAAAGTACCAACATTTAATTCGAAGATCTTAGGTACATTTAATAATTTTTTTTTTATTTCATGCAACCATATCAACTTAATTAGTTAACTCAATTGCATCTTCCATTCAACAATTAATGATATCTTGTTGAATTTCAATATAGGTTGGCTTGCTGGGCTGTTTTGGGACAAGGTAGATGTCATCAATTAAATGAAAAGTTTTTTTTTCCCCTCTCTCTCTATCTTTGCTCATTTCAGATACTGGCTTCAATTGTTTGTTTGAATTAAGACACTGGTTGATTAGGATTGTACTGTACTGGTTCTGGTTAGATTGATGGGAAAATCCAATCCACCTCTTTGGAATTATTTTATCTTTTTTTATAATACTCCAATATCCAAATTTGGATTTGTTTATTATTTTAGTTGAATGTTGTTTCTTGTGTACCAGTAAAACTCCCAAATACTCTACTTTGAAATACCAGAAAATATTACCCTCTTATGCATGGCCGTTGACTCAGATGGTAATTAGTTTGGCTCTTTTGGGAAAAATAGGGATTCAAAGTATCTTAATAAATATATTTAAAAATTATATACATGAAATATACATATAAAATATACAACAAAAAATTTTATTGGACTATATTGTAATAATAATAATTTTAGGGTCATTGGTGAAAAAATTGAATATATTTTTGTTGAATTTATTCGGCGATGACCCTAAAATTATTATTTTTACATAATAATCCAATAAAAAAATTGTTATACATTAAATGTAAATATTAATATATAAATTTTTTTAATGTATAAATAAATATACATAGAAATATATGTACATACTACATAATAATATGTATCATATATTTTAGTTATATACAATAATATGTATTTAATATATAAAATATATGATACATTATATATATATATATGTATAAATAAGTATTACAAACATATAAAATATTATGTATTTAACATGCATAATTTAATTAGATACTTATATTTTTATAATAGATGTTTTAATTATATTTAATTTTTAATCATAAATTATATATTTCAAATAATAAAAATTTTTAGGGCTAAAATGCAAAATTCGCATTAAAAAAAGTTTCCACATGTTTTTTGTTTGGGTCGTCATTTTGGATGACGATCAAAACAAAAAATTGTTCGCATTAAAAAATGTGATTTTTTTATTTGGTTCGTCATTTCGGATGACGATCCAAGCTTGGGTCGTCAATTGGATTTCTGATCCAATCTTGGAACGTCATTCGGGATGATGATCCAAGCGTTTTGTGATTTCATCAGTCCGCATGACGATCCAACGATGTTATTTTTAAAATTTCGAGTTTTTAACTATTATTATCGAAATTCGAGTGAACAGTAATGTTAGTTTTAATTTTTTCGGCTGATACTAGATATCCGGTCGAAATCTGTCCATTAGCACCCCTGTCAACAACACAACAAGTCAACAACCATAAGAATATATTTTTCGAAAATGATAACTATCATCTGTAGTTTTGTCATCCCTTGCCATCGCTAAACACAAAGTTAACACATAAGACAAATAAGATAAACATATTAACGATCAAAGTGAACACTTACAATCAAATAAGTATTGTCATCTCTTGTTCATATTTTTATATGCACATTCAACTTATTTTTATTGAACTTATTTATTTTTATGTGTTTACTTTGATCACTATATATGTTCACCTTGTCTATTTTATGTATTTACTTTCTGTTTAAAAATGACAAAACTGTAAATGACAGTAATCAATTTTCCACATTTTCTCTCGTATTGAACAGTCACGACCATGAAGTAAATAGAATTTGTTCTCACCTGTTTGATTGTGGAAGAAAAAATTTCATCAACATCAATTCCGTTTATGGGGTATTTAACTTGAGAATTTATGATTTCAGAATGAGTATAGAGATGTGGACTCTCTAGCACATTGGATTAGCTACTAAAAAAATCTTTTCATATACATATTCTTAGTATGTAATCATTACTAGGTCGTTTTCTCTGTTTATTTGGCTGACTGCCTAACTATTCTAAAAGAAAAAAAAGGGGAAAAAAAATTACCAAGCTACAACCAAATGTCTAACCTCAAATTAGTAATATTTATTTCTTTATTACATCCAACATTTAAATAGTGAAAAAATGCTCCAAAAATATATAAGCAAATGAGGGAAAGGATGAGTAGCGACTCTTTTGGATTAGAAATAAGAGAGATCATGTGATAGAATTTTTAAATTTATTTTGGATTAGAGCTCTCGTATGGATTATTAATGCACACACTGTAACTATATTCATAAATACATATAGTCCTTTTAATTTCTTATAATATTTATATCATAATAAAGATAGACTATCCAGATCTATAAGTTTTTTTTTAACTCAAAGAAAGATTGTTTGCGATTAATTTAGTCATATAGCTAGCACTATAATCTCACTTCACAAATGAGATAAGTAATATCATCGCTCATTCAATCATGAGAAATAACATTAATTTTGATTGTCGGCTTATACCCGCATAACTCCATGATAATGTGAGCGTTGAACACCACAAAAAAAATATACATTCCTCATTATCATAATCATTACTGAACCCACATATGGTCTGTACAAACACAAAATAATACATTTATTATTTATTATTTAAAAATAATCGTTTCTTAATTCACATACTAACTATATGTCTAATTGGTATTATTTGTTAAATGCCAACACTACAAACTTTAAAAATAAATTATTATTTCACATGAAATTCTAATTCATAAACTTAAATGATATAAGTACGATATATAATTAAATAAATATGAAACAAAATGATATAAATAATTATCAAAATCATAAAACATATAAAAGCCATCAGCTCATCAAAATGATCAAATATTGCTATTGGCTCGTAGGACACTAATAATAAATGTAGAGCAGCTTGTAACAACTTTTATTGTTATGGTCTAGTTATTAATTAATAATTAGAAGTCAAGGAAAGTAAGATTAAAGAGTATATCATGACGACATCATATGACTTACCTCGTTATATATATATTTTTCTTGTTTTTTAGTATCCTTGCTGTTGTACACTGTATTATATTGGCTTTTTATATAATGTACGTAAATGCTCGAATACCTTGATCGGAATTGAGAATTTTTTTGAGCGAATGACTTCCTATTTAATTTTATTGATCGGATTGCAAACGAACATTTAATTAAATTCTTCTTACTCTCGTCATTATCTATCTGATAACTTTTTTTTTTTTGGATAATTATGACTCTCATGATTGTAAACAATTCATATAGGGGCTGTTTGGATCGTTTAGAAATAAGAGAAATAGTCTCTTTCTAAACGGAAATTTATTCTTAATCATCTAAATAGGCTATTCCTCTTATTCCTAAGCGATCCAAACGGCCCATAAAAAAGAACATGATTCCATTCGATGCAACATGACTCCACTATATGCAATTTGTACTACATAATGTAAAATTTTTACTTCTTTAATATTTTTTTTAAATTTTCAACGCTTCCTGTGTTTTGTTAGAACTTGAAATTTTTTTTTTGGGAAAACAACAATATCAGTGCCTATTTATACTACTGTGTTGGATACCTTGTCAGATGTATTTTATTCCGAAATTATTTTAAACAGGAATTTGGACACTCAAAATTTTAATATAAACCATGATTTATTTTTTATTTTAATAAGAAGCAAGTAATTACCCGTTCATAAAATACGTTATTCTCTCTCATCTAATTACCCGTTTATGAAACGAGTAAATAGGAATAGCGCGTTTTATAAACGAGTAATAAGACTACTTACTCGTTTTATGAACGCGTAACTGCCTCCGCAAAAAATATTTTACGAAAACACATTCATCTCATCATTCTATTTTGTCTTTTAGTGAAATAATTGGACATTCACACTTTTACGAAAGGGCGTTAATTAATTGGCCCTTCATCTTTGTATGCCCATCGAACGATATTACTGTGCTCAGTTATTGAAAACTGAAATTTGAATTGCAGTCATGAAAAGTAAAGATTTATCAAAAAGAAAAAAAATGAAAGTCCAGAGTTAAAGAGTGTCGCAGTCCAATAAACTTATATTGTTTTAAGATTTCATTGAGAAAAGTTTGTGTGAATTGAACACAAGAATTTTCTCAGTTGCTTAAATCATAACTTTTTTCTTTTTGAATGAAACCTTTACTAGAATTCATTTATAAAATAATAGTGCTCATAACCATATTGATATTCTTTTGCAAGAAAAACGTAAATTTATCATATCGAATGAAGAATTATTGTAAAAAAAATATTAATTATAACAACCGAAATGAATTATGAAGTCAGGAACTTACTAAGTACAGTCATAAAAAGAAAAAAAAATGGAAGGCGCATGAATGCTTAAAGAACGGAACTTAGTTATATAGAAAATTAATAAGAAAAGTCAAACATCAAAGGACGTCAGAGCAGTTCTTCATGGAGGTTTGAAGGTTGCTCATGTGTATAAACAATTTGGGTTGGGAGGGATGATGATATTTTTAATTAATTTTTGTTTACCTTTTTGACTATTTCAACAAAGTGCATGGAAAGTCTAAGGGGCCGTTTGGATCGCTTAGAAATTTAGGGAAGTTGCAATTTTTAGAAATAAATTTATTGAGAAGTGTGTAACTTTTGTGAAGAGTTTAGATTGTTTATAATAAATTTATGATAGGAAGATGAAATTCTCCAAATTCCTTGGACGATCCAAATGGCCCCTAAAACATTCAGGGTGGCACAGCTAAAAACAACACTTTATACGAGTGTGAACAATCAAAATAGAAGTAACGCACTAAAAGACAAAATAGAATGATGAGATGAATGTGTTTTCGTTAAATATTTTGTGCAGAGACAGTAGCCGCGCTCATAAAACGGGTAACTAATCTTATTACCCGTTTATAAAACGCGCTATTAGATGAGAGAGAATAACGCATTTTATAAACGGGTAATTGCTTGCTTTTTATTAAAATAAAAAATAAATTATATTTTGTATTAAAATTTTGAGTGTTCAAATTCCTGTTTAAAATAATTACGGTATTTTATTTATCGGTGGACTGGGGCCAATATGGCTCGAAACATGTTCATTTTGAAAAAAAACTGAATTTGTTTTTTGAGAAACAGTTTACTTACTCCAAGAAACAATACTTTTATGATTCGAACCTGATTTTCCGTTTCTCAAAAAAAAAAAAAAAAAACGCAGATTTTCTTGTCACTTATGAGTTGACTCTTTTCATTTGACTAGATTAAGATGCTCATATGTGGCAAATAAAGAAACAAAATAATATTAGATAATATAAATATATTGCTTAATCTAGAATCGATATAAATAGATATGTTATTTAATTTGTTTTTTATTAAACGGAAAATTAAAATATATTATTACTTCGTATGACGATTAATATCTGACCACAGATAAAATCGATCGAATGGCATAAACATCTGTTTACATATTAGTCCTAGCGTGTAATAGAGATTAGGATTGGGAATTAGGGATGGAATGAAATCCTCTACAGCCATTTTTTTGACCGCTCCAAGCAGTCATTTTTCTTTTTTTTAATATTTGAAAATAAAAAAATTTAAATGGAGAATCCAAATCGTTGATCTTGTTAAATTTTACCAGCGATGCGTTTTCATATAAATTTTATAAAATTTGAAGTCGATTTGATACTAGGTCAAGAGGTCAACAAATGAACGAATCTGATTGGATTAATTCTAATACGTTCAAAATTTTTTCATTTAATCAAGTATCAAATCGATTTCAAATTTCATAAAATTTATATGAAAACGCATCGCCGGTAAAATTTAACAAGATCAACGGTTTGGATTCTCCATTTAAATTTTTAAATTTTGAAATATTTAAAAAAAAGAATGGACTACTTGTAGCAGTCAAAAAATGGCCGTAGAGGATTTCATTCCAATTTGGGATCGAGTTGCATTAGTTTTTGGATGTTGGGCTTCAGATTGTCACAAATCTTGGATCCGATCCGAATCGACGGAGATTCGGGTTAGATCTAGTTTGGGTTGGGTTGAGAACTTAAGACCGAAAATTTAAAAATAATATTAAATTAATATAATATATTAAAAATAATATTAATATAATGATATTTTTTTAAATAGTATCACGAGATTGGAATCCCAGATTCCGAACGCAAGATCGGAATTCCCGGATTTCGATCTTAGCTTTTTTAATTTTTTATATATTATTTATTTATTTATTTAGTTTATTAATTAGTTAATTAATTAGAAAAATAAATAATATATTGTAAAAATATTGAAAAAATATGAAAAAATCAGGAATAATTAAATTAAATTTTATATGTAATTTAGTATTTTTTTTTTGGGAAATTAAATATATTTTCTTTTAATTATTTTTTTAAGTAAAAAATAAATAATTAAGTATAAATTTTTAATTAATTTATAAATTTTTATAACTTATTTAATTAAATAAATTTTACCAATTAGAAAGGATTATAAATTTTCAGAATTTGCAGGGATACAAATACATAATCCTTTCCTTTCGGAATGTTCAAAGTTTTATTGTTCCTTTCTGCATTTGCAGGGATACAAAGGCATAACTTGAACATTAAAACTTTAAACATGCATAACTTTTGATAGGAAGGTCCGTTTTGGGCAAACGAGCACATTCCGGAAAGCTGGCGACGAGATCTACACGTTTTACCAGGGTGAAACCCCGGATGAAACCCCATAACGACCATTTTCGGAGCCAAAAAACACTCTCTAGACCTCCAAAATCCACTTTGAAAGTTTGCAAACCTAAAAGCCACTCTAAACTACTAAATTTTTTTTTTAAATCATAAATTAATCATTAAAAAGAGAAATGCAGTAAATCAAATGAATTTAGTCTTTCTTCTCCGTCTCGGTAAAACATCAACCTCGTGTGATTTCTTTCTAACGCAATCCAGAAAGTGTTTCTTTGATCATGAGACTCGACATGATTGTTTAATATATAATATGGAAATAATATATGCAAAGAAAAATACATAAAAAAATTATATTAATTTATAAATTAATTAAAAATTTATACTTAATTATTTATTTTTAATTAAATAAATTAATTAAAAGAAAATAAATTTAATTTCCCAAAAAAATACCAAATTACAATATAAAATTTAATTTAATTATTCCTGATTTTTTCATATTTTTTCAATATTTTTACAATATATTATCTATTTTTCTAATTAATTAACTAATTAATAAGCTAAATAAATAAATAAATAAATAATATATAAAAAAATTAAAAAAGCTAAGATCGGAATCCGGGATTCCAATCTTAGCTAAGGTCAGAATCCAGGATTCCGATCTTGCGTTCGGAATCTGGGATTCCGATCTCGTGATACTATTTAAAAAAATATTATTATATTGATATTATTTTTAATATATATTATATTAATTTATTATTATTTTTTAAAATTTCGGAACTTAAGATTGGTCGAGTCAAACTGGGTTTTGTCCGCATCTTGTCGTGGGGCCCAAATACATAGTACCTGATCCGATCTTAATCTTAACAAAATAAATAAAATGATTTAAATAACTGGGTCAAATGCTGTTCTCTTCTCTCTCGCTTCATCTTTCTCACTTCAGTTGTCTCTATTCTGCGTTACTAGAGCCCACTACACCTAAAAGTCTCAAACGCCTTTTTCGTTTGAGCATTTCGTCGAGCACTTTCTGTGCATTTTCTCTCTGTTTCTACTGTCACACCATCGTCGCCATTGACAATGGCGAGTGGAAAGGAGAAGAAGAAAGACGTGGTTAGACTCGAGAGGGAGTCCGTTATCCCCATTTTAAAGCCCAAGCTCATAATCAAGCTTGCATATCTAATTGGTACTGAATTTTTTTCGGTTTTGTACTTTGGATTAAGATTTTCTTCTTGATTACAATGTTTGGTCGCTTTATTTCTCACTGATCTGAATGTGGATCTCTCTTTTTAAGTCTCCATTCAACTCGTCTCTTCATTTTCTAGGAGTTTTTGTTTTGCTTAAACAAACTCTTTAGTTTTGATTTTTGTTATTAATGAGATCCAATGGCAGACCTGGGAAATTTTGATCATTTATGATTTAATTTTCCATTTTCCCAATTGGAACCCACATTGTAGCATATCCAAAACCTAAACATTGACTGTCTGGTACCAGTTGCACAGCTGTATTTCACACTGGCACTTGTACCAGTAAAGTACCACAACATAGCAGAAACAATGACCATGGACTTATGTTATTTCTGTTTGTTTTAAAAGAGCACGACTCGGATCGTTCTGAATTTTTGAAGCTATGCAAAAGAGTGGAATACACAATTCGGGCTTGGTATCTTCTCCAATTTGAGGATATGATGGTACTTTTTTCTTCTTTTGATTCATAGAGTGGGAAAACTAAGCCCTTTTAAAAAAAATTGATAGCGCTTGTATCGAGCAAGCAAGCAAGCATTGATTAGGTAGTTTGGTCTTTGATTCTTCAATTACACGTCAGTGTAGAGCACGTGAAATGTGGAAATGAACTTCTAATTTAGCTCTAATTGTAGAATTAAAATAAAATGTTAAAACAACTAGCAGCTTAAACAAACAAACAAATTGATGGCGTTAAATTTTGATCAAGCGTGTCACAGACAGGTACTAAACCCTATATCAGATGGCCTATAATAATACAAACAAAATGCATTGGTGCAAAAGCTGGACTTTTGGAGTTACAGATGCACATCTGCTTTTGGAATTAACGATGATACCATATATTTTCAGGAGCTTTATTCATTGTTTGACCCAGTGTATGGTGGACCAATACTTGAGAAGCAGAACTTGTCACCAGAGGAAACTGACGTACTTGAGCAGAATTTTCTGACGCACTTTTTTAAGGTCAATCCTTTTTAAAATATTTTTTTTAAATTTTGGTATTCCTTAATTGAATATTTTTAAGTCTAGTATAGGGTGGAAAATTGAGAAAACTAATCTCTCTCTGCTACTGAGCCTCAGAAATCCCTAGGTATATTTCACCTACATTGAAAAAGGATAGTGGCTCATACCAAATTACCAATTGATGAGTGTTGGTCACTACCTCTTTCAGAAAGTGTAAATTGTTTTATTCAACTGTAGTTTTTTGTAAGAATATTATCCATATGGTAACTCGATTTACTTTACTGTGTCAAAGATAATGGAATGAACTTTCTTTATGTTTTTAGTCTTTTTTTTTTTTCTGCTGACCCCTTCTCCATCAACCCATATCTCTTTTTCTCTTCTTGCAACTAATAACTGAGAAGGGAGAATAAAGAGGTGAACTGAGTAAGAGAGGGGTGTCAGACGGGGAAAATTGAAAAGCACATGGGAGGAGAAGAAAGACGTGGGAGCTAATGGGGAAGTGAAGGAGAGAAATAGAGAGAAGAAAAAAAAATGATAATTCTTGCGTGATTGGGATAAATTTATTAAATGTCAAAGTTGAGTGGTGAATTGTTTACTTAAGGTTTAGTGTATTCACCTTCACACACACAAAAAAAAACCCTAATGATTTGCTCCCCAGGACTTTGGAATTTCTAGGCATAAGGCGGTCTTATTTGAAAAAACTTTGACAATCCCTTTCCTTACCTCAGTTCATATTGTAACTCACAAAGTAATTACAGATGATGGAAAAGAGCAATTTCAACATAGTAACCAACGAAGAGATTGAGGTGGCTCAGTCAGCACAGTATTTGTTACATCTTCCCATTAAAGTCAATGAATCCAAGGTTTGATTGATAAGCTTTCTCCATCTTTTACCTATGTCTTACTTTAATTTTCTGATTTTCCCTCTTTTTCTCTACTGCACAGCTAGATAAAAAGCTTTTGTCCTCATATTTCAAGGATCATCCCCATGAAAACCTCCCCGACTTTTTTGATAAGGTACTTAACAATTTGATATAATTACATCATTTTCATTTTTTAGTTTTCAACCGCAGATATTACTCTCTTGTTCTATGTGTAAGTACTATTTGATTATATTTGAAGTTAAAAAAAAATTGCCTTAAGTTTCTTATATCTAATTTAAGTCCCATCATTAATTTTTTATGCAGTATGTGATATTCCGAAGGGGCATTGGTATCGACCGTACCACTGATTATTTTTTCATGGAAAAATTGGATATGATCATATCACGTATCTGGTCTTGGTTTCTTCGAAAGACTATGTATGTTTTATTTCTATTTTTCCTTTTTCCTTTTACTAGCTAATCAACATTGGAATAGATTGGTTCATATCAAAGAGAAATAAAATAAACTAATACCAATTGTCCATCAGAATAATGCATTTCTGGTAATATAGCAGTCTATTATTTATTTATTTTTTTACAACACAGGCTTGATACAATTTTCTTCCGAAAGAAGACATCTAAGAAGGAAGTGAAAAAAACTCATGAGATGGATGGCGAAGAGCCAGAGAATGAGTTGTATGTAGAAAGAATAAGGCTGGAGAACATGAATCTGAGGTTATTGTTCTTTTACTGCCTATATTTAATGTTACAGGTGTTGTGATTATGTGGCATAAAATTATCTTTTATCGCAGACCCCATGCTTCAAATTTAGTTTGTATTTTCACTCATTCTTTATCACGTTCTGATTTCGCTGCTTGGAATTGTTGTGCAGTATAGGTAATGTACTAGGCAAGAACACAATACAGGAGCCTACCTTTGATCGCATGATTGTGGTATACAGGTATATTTTACATATATACAATTTTCTGGTAAATAAATAGTTTTATAACGAGATAACACAAGGGTTGTATCTTCTTTCGGTGGGAGCTGTACCAAAGTCAAAATGAATGTGTGGGTACTCCTGCACTGCCCGGAGCCCTGGAGTGTTGTGCTGGCTTGGAACCTGACTTGTAATTTACAACATTTAAAACAGATTATTATTATTTTTTTTTCAGGAGGGCTGGAACAGAGAGCAAACCAGATAGAGGCATTTATGTGAAACATTTCAAAAATATTCCAATGGCTGATATGGAATTGGTTTTGGTGAGTGAAATAAATCACATGGAAACATCACTATGAGTAAAATACTCTTTATTATTTCTCTCTCTCTCTCTCTCTATTGTAAGAACCTTGGCAGAAGCTCTCCTCTCGCTCCACGCCTACGACGTACACACAGACATACACACCTTTTATTTCAAGAAATAACATAGTTCTCCATTCTAATATTGATTTATCTTTCCTGTAGCCTGAGAAGAAGACCCCTAGTCTAACTCCAATGGATTGGGTCCAGTTCCTCATTTCAGTTGTAATTGGCCTTGTAAGTATAAAATCTTGTGGCATATATATCTGTAATTTCATGGGGGGTTATCCAATACAATAGCATCTTTTGTTTCCATAAACAATTCAAGGTCAATGATTCACATTTTCCATAAGAAATTAAATCTCGAATCATTAAAAGAAAAAGGGAAACATGGTCATGATATGACACCAAAAGCATGCGCGTTGAGCCCCTCTTGTTTTTTTTTTATAACTATTACATAGATTATTTTTATTTTAGATTTTTGGTCTGATAATATGTTAGTTTACTCTTGATAGGTCACACTTGTTAGTTCACTTGAAATGCCCAAGGCTGATATATGGGTGGTTGTGGCTATTCTCTCTGCCCTTGCTGGCTACTGTGCTAAGATCTACTTCTCGTAAGGCTTTTGATGAATTACCACCTTTTTGTTAGTTATTCGAAAAATATATGTGACCCTGCAAAATCTGTAAGGGAAAAGGGTCACTTCAAATCAGTCGAGTAACAGGTGGCACTACCTATTCCACATTTTAGTATTGAAACAGTTGGTTTTATTAAATGTCTGGTATTTTTTTTTCCTTTCTGCATTTGTTCCCTACAGGTTTCAACAAAACATGGAGACGTACAAAAACTTGATAACAAAATCCATGTATGACAAACAGCTAGATAGTGGAAGAGGCACCCTCTTACACTTGTGTGATGATGTGATCCAACAAGAAGTTAGATATATTTCTTCAAATTTGAATTAGTTAAAATTTTTTTTATAAGGATAGTACATGCTATCATTTTATTCATATTATCGATTGCATATATTTCAGGTAAAAGAAGTGATAATATCTTATTTCATTCTGATGGAGCAAGGAAAGGCCACACCAACGGTAAGCTTTCATGCGAATACACATCGTAAAAGGACACGTCCTGGCTGGTCAATACCAATCATTTTTTTCCTAAATTAAAAAAAGGTCCCTGAAAAAGCTAAAGCCAATATAAATAATGTACATGAACAATAATAAGTAAAAGAAAATGATGACTGTGTGTGAACAGGATCTTGATTTGAGATGTGAGGAGTTAATACAAGAAGAATTTGGCATGCGATGCGACTTTGACGTGCATGATGCTGTGCAAAAACTAGAGAGGCTTGGCATTGTGCAAAGAGTTAGTTTCTACATTTTATTTATTTCTTTTAAATAACCTTCTTTAAATAGGAATAGTGTTATCTAGAACCCAAATAACCTCAAGGGTCAAGATATACCACTATGGATATGAGAAATATTGACTTCGCCTGCATAGTATGTTTAATACAGACTGTTTTCTTAAATGCAATTACCCTCCATTCACCACTTATCTTCTTAATAATAAGTTAGCCCTCTCATAGGAGAAATATTGACTTCGCCTGCATAGTATGTTTAATACACACTGTTTTCTTAAATACAATTACCCTCCATTCACCACCTATCTTCTTAATAATAAGTTACCCCTCATGTGTCATTTGGTACTTTGGTAGTATGCTAGTATTACAAACTGAAGAGTCATATGACAGACATTTGTCATATTTGGTTATGATGTGAAGTATCTTTCTGAAGTCATATGCCATACTATCCAGGAGTTTAAATTATATCTAATAAACAATTTAGATGGTCTGATTTTAAGAATTTGGAAATATTTCTCCAAGACTCAAAGAGCCACCTTTGTACTATGTAGGGACTATTTTCATATTGGGTATACAAGATATAACAGATGTGTTTAATTAGCATCTTTGAGTGATTTTGCTGTCCTTATTTGATCTATTCATTTATAAAATTATATGGCCAGGATTCAATTGGAAGGATATATTGTCTTCCTCTAAAGACAGCAAATGAGATAATTGGGCCTACCACAGAAGAAGTTGTGCTTAAAGCCAAGCAGACCACTTAATTATATGGTAATTAACTATCCCTACTGTAGCCTAATGCTGTGCCACCATTTTAAGGGCTTACTCCAGAAAGTTGTAGAGGGAGTGAATGGAGGAGAAGGGGAGCTGCCCTTACACTTCCCAAGAGTTTAACATGCTCTCAAATTCTATTTAGAAACTTAATCAATGTTGTCACCCCCAAATTTGAGGATAAAGACTTTGTTCTTCCCTCCTGTGTTACCCCCCTCCCTCTCATTTATGGAGTAAAGCAAGGATATTTGGTTGTCTATAATTTAGACCTAATTCAACTCTACTGTTTGGACCCACACCACCTTGACCTTAATTTAATCCAGTTTTAGATACTGGCTTCTCATGCTGGATCAAGGCTAAACAGAGCAGATTAAACCATTTGTTAGGTCTCAGCATAATAAAATATTTTTTTTCATGCTGTACCTACAAACCTACACCACCCCATGCAGATGTACTAATTGAGAAATTGTTGTCCTACCGAAATTTAAGCATCAGTAACCACATTGTACTAATTGAGAAAGGAGAACCTAACTTGTTATTTTGTACAACACCAACCAAGTTATATATTCCCAATTTGCCATACTTTCCAGCATTGATAACCTCTTGCCACATTTCTTTCAGACGTTATATTGTTCTAGAAGATTATGGGGCTTTCTTGATGGGACTATAAGGATTGCAGGACTGCTGCTATTAAAAGCCAGGCGTTTTACAAATCTTTCAAGAGATCTTAGGATCCTCCATGACTTTTTCATTTCATGTAATAATGTAATATTAATGTTAGCTGTATCTGATTCAAATAGGAGCTTATGTACCCGTAGCCGTTTATACATGTTTTGATCTGTGCAGGATATAATTTACACGCTGATAAAAATGCTCTTTTTAGCAAATAAATTTGGTGTATTATTTTTTAACGAAGTGTCAAAAAAAAAAAGCAGAATTATATTTTTGTTCAGTATCCTAAATTCACGTGAAAAATGTGTAGGTTCATAAACTTTTGCAAAGAAACAGTCGCCCTGAGAGAGAGCAAGAACCAATTTCAACTTTGATATCTTCATCCTTTATAAAATCAGATTGCAATTTTTTAGTTATTTAACAAAGTGACTCCTTAGGGAGGTATACAAAGTAATGAATTATTATGTCCATTTATTTATACTTCTTTTTAAATAGGGTTTCGGCCTTTGCAAATATTCTAATATCCTTGGACTTCTTGTGCATATCAGGAACAATTTCGGAGTACTAACATATACAAAAGCCCCCGAAACATTAGATGTTGTATGAACGAAGTAGACAATTACTAATTATTTTGGTCTTCTAGGTAAAAAAAGAAGGGTTTTATATGGCTCCGTTTGGATTGCTTAGGAATAAAGGAATAGTCTATTCTAAGCGGAAAGTATTGTGAAGTGTGTAACTTTGTGAAGAGTTTAGATTGTTTATAATAAATTTACGTCTAGGAAAAAGCTATTCCTCCTATTCACATACGATCTAAACGGAGCCTATAGTATTAATTAGGGCCGTTTGGATCGCTTAGGAATAAGAGGAATAGTCTATTCCTAGGCGAAAAATATTGGGAAGTGTGTAACTTTGTGAAAAATTTGGATAGTTAGAAATAAATTTACCTCTAAGAAGAGGCTATTCTTATTCCTAAGCTATCCAAACGCGAATTCGCATCCTCTGAATGGCCATCCAGTGGATGGTTCGATCTCAGCCCTCTGATTTAATCTCAATGGCTATAAATGCCCCGTGCATGATACTAAGATTGATAGGTCCGAAAAAATCTAACCGTTTAGATTAAATCAGACGGCTCGTATCGAAAGACGTCCACTGGATGGTTGAATAACAATCATCCAGAGGATACGCTCTCATCCAAACGCCCCTAAAACCCGTCCGTATCATTGTTCGCTATTTGGTCCTCTTTCCGACACGGCAACTAAACCAGTAAAATTTTGAGTAATGCTAGAATCAAACATATAGGACGTCAAACACGATCCAAACGTAGCACATTAAAATTTCAAACGGTCGATCCAAACCGCTCAATATGATCTCTATATTAAAATATCTTTGATAATCAAATTTTATATTTTTTCATATTTTCTAACTATTTTTTTCGAATTTTCAAAATTGAAGGGTTCAGAACTTTTTAGATTGAGCATATTGAAAAATTCCAAAAAAATAGTAAAAAATTTTGAAAAAATATAAAATTTGGTCTCCATGAAGATTTTATAACACATAACAATTTGTGCGGTTTAGATCGGCCATTTCAATTTTAAAAATTAAAATTTCATCGCGTTGGACAAGTGTACGTGTCCTATATGTTTGACAGTAGCAACCCCTAAAATTTTTCGCTGATCGATCTGACCCGTTAATCAATTTTCAGCGATTTAATTTCTTTGGCCTCTCTCCTTCATCTCTCTCTCTTTCCTCTCTTCTCTCTCGTCAACAACAGCCTCCTCTGACACATCGCTGCCGCCTCCATCTCCGTCTTCTCCTCCGCCACCTCCCCGCCTCAGACCCCATCCCCACCTCTGCCAACCCCTCCTACCACCTCCTCCGTCGACTTGTTCTTCTTACCCCAACAGAAAATCACCGCCCCGACCCTTCCTCCGCCAACCGCTCCAACCTCCTCCTCCATCGACTTCCCTCTACCCCAACCGAAGCACTCGATATGGGGGTCTGGCTGTCATAATTAAGATACGGAGCTATAGTAGTCCATGAAAATAATAATTAAGATAACAACCTTTTTGGACAAGAAATTTAATTTCAAAGGCTGATGGTGTTAAGTTAGAAACCTGATTAAGTGAACTACTGTTGTTCCAATGGGTGCTTCGTGTTGCCAATATGATAACCAAGCTGGTACAAGCTACCTAGAATAGAAATTATGATTGAATATTTTTTGTAGGAATAGTATAGCTGATCTGATTGAACATTTTTTAAACATATTTTGCTTGCTTTAGAAACATTTGTGATTTCTATTATGGTAGCAGTTTGATATCTAACTCAAGATTATTGTGGTATGAAACCTGGCTCCAAATTTCTAACCAATTTACTCTGAAATCATTCAGTTTGATATCAATCATGTTGATATACTATATAAGGGTTTTACATTTGATATGGTTACTTTCCGATGCAGGTTTTTGATCGAAGGCACTCAGTTTGGGGGTAATGGTTGTTTGGAGCAAGAGTTGTGAGTTGAATTATAGCCACTGGTGCATGTAATAGTCAAGGCCTTACACTGGACAACGTTAAAGAACTTGATTCCTGGCAAAAACAATCCAGTTACACTAGCAATGGTTATATATGTAAATTCTCTCTTTATTTTCTTACTTTTACCATATTTCTTACTTTAATATTGTACTAATATCCATCATCATTTTTTTTTAAAAAAATGTATTCAATATGTATGATTATGAAATTATCACTCATATTATATATGTGCAAATGTGGAATAAAATTGTATAGTTAGATCAATTCTAAACCTTCTTTGAAAAATTCAAAATTGCTTTTATATATAAAAGTTCATATCATGTTATTATATATAATAAGATGTATTCATTGGGTTGCTTTGCAAAAATATGTGTATTTAGTTATTGTTTGGAATATGGTTTAATATATAATCTTTGTGTTACAGTCATGTTTTATGCTATAACACCTATATATTGTTGATTATCAGCATTACTTGCATTTGTCTTTGCAGCAAGTTTACTCCCTTTCATTTACATATCTGGTACAGCTATGGTGCGATTTCTCTGTTAAGCCTATATTTATTTACAGTGCCAGTATAAATAACCTTAAGCCTGTATTTCTCTTATATATTATTGATTGTCTTTTAAGCCTGTATTTATTATTCATTGTCTTTTAAGCCTATATTTATTTACAGTGCCAGTATAAATAACCTTAAGCCTGTATTTCTCTTATATATTATTGATTGTCTTTTAAGCCTGTATTTATTATTCATTGTCTATATGACTGTATTTTTTCTCTATTCATTTTCTCTTGCCGAGATGTAGATACTCGCTACATGTGCATATTCCTTAGGTGTTTTATTATGAACAGAGTCGTCGTGGAACAAATATTTATTGCTAATAGAAAGTGGGATAGGACAAGTTCATTTATTTAAATTCTTATTTAACTAACAATCTATCATGCAAATCATCCAGTGGTCAATGTTTAAATTCTTTTGTCATAATTTCGTTGTTATTTTAAATTGCAGCAATTATTTGCAATAGAGATTTGAACGTCTATATATTGTAACTGATGTATTACTTTTATGTATGAGGATGTTCTTATTTCAAACAAATGTCTTTTTATTAAAAGAATTTCATATTCATCGTATATTAAGAGATTGGACACTTAAATGGATAGCAACATTGATTGTCTGATTAATTGAGACAATTACATGTTTATTAATTATCTAAATATCTATTCAAATTTTATTTCAACTATATTAATTACGATAAAATATTAGACATAACATTTCTTAATAAGCAAAATCGAGCGAAGCTCGATTTACTAACCTAGTTATTATTAAGATATATCCAACGCATAAAAGACTTTAGTAAATATTATCAGCTCAAGCATGAGAGGTCACAATTCACTTTAATTATTATTATTATTATTTTAAGCTTCTCAATCCAGCCTTCTTTTGTTAGTTCCTTTTTCTTTTATTTTTTTTTAAATCGTTCATCTATTTGAGCTGTTGACCCTCGTTCGTAACTTCGTATGCTGTTATTAAAGCACGCACGTCATACCAAGAAAAGCTCTGAAATAACATTTTTCAAGTTATTATTGTCTTAATCGGTCAACGTAAATACTTGTATTACAAAAATAAAAAAGGAAACAGATCCAAAAGTAAAAGTTAAATTATCAATTATTATGTTTTCAACAATGTTCTCAGAACTGAGATCATAGATGAAAAAGGAAAAAGGAAAAAAGAAAAAAGGAAAAAGAAAAAAGAATAAAGAAAAAAAAAGAAAAGTGATTGCTGGCATTATTAACTGACAAAGTTGTAAATTTCAATTTCTTATATCCATTGTATTTTCTACTTTCTAAACATCAGAAAAGCTATTAATTACTTTCAGAAGTTCCACAGTATTTCCAGCCCGCATCAATGTATCATAGTAATCATGTGTAAAATTTCATTGCTAACATTTGATTTTCATGTCAATACATACGGAGAAATTAACTAGACGAGTAGGTTTTTAGGTCATTTAGTTAATTTTAAAATGAAAACATATGACACAAAAATCTGCTTCTGTGACGACGTAAATCGGCATAGAAACATCCATCTACATGTCAAAGTGTGATTTAACACGAAAGCAAACATTATGTTTATTGATAATTTGGTACTCGAAAATATAAAAAAATAAATTTTCAAAATAAAAATAAAATTATGTTATTTAATTACTTGAAAGTTGAAATAGAGCGTGTACTGTAAGGAAAATAACTGAATGACGTGGGGGTCGTTTGGATTGCTTAGGAATAGGAAGAATAACTTTTTTTAGGAATAGCTTCTTCCTAAGACATCCAAACAAGTTAGGAATAAGAAGAAGAATAATTTCTTCATAGGAATAGCTTCTTTTTAGGAATAATATCTTCCAACAATTATATATACATAATTTCAACAAAATTAGCTAAATACTAATAACTAAATGAAATTTTTTATGTACTTTTTAATTAGTACTTTATTTAATATTAAAACAATAATTTTTAATAATTTATTTAAATTAATATCAATTTGCTTATTCGGTTATTCCTAACTCACCATCCAAATAACATTTCTTATTCCCGGAATAACATCTTCTCACTCTTTCCAAAGTTACACACTTTCCAATATTTTCTTCCTAAAATCCTTAATCCTTTCTTATTCTCACACCATCCAAACGGCCCCGTGTAGAAAAGAAATTACTTTCAAGTTGAAAAAATGAATAACTCCGCCACTATCCTAGAAGTAATAGATTGAATTTTCGCTTGACTTGGAAGAGAGATAAACTTTAATTCATAAAGTGTACTATGTCTCTATAGATAAATATTTTTATTTGAAAAAAAGAAAATTAAAATAAAAGAAAGTTATCTAGACATTCAATTTGTTTCGCACTTTCATAAAGATAGTCAAGGTAAGACACTCGTAAACTTTAAACTTAAATAACCCATTTGTCCATTTGAGAACAAAAAATGACAAAATAGCTATATTCACAATATATTTGGTGGCTGATTTATTGTTTTCAACAGTCAATTAATTAGTTTGCCAGTTGATTAATTAGTTTTGATGGTTAAGTTAATCGTTTAATTTGTACAAGGTCCTACATATACGGTGCGACTAAATTTTTTTTTTACCAACTCTTATAGGCGGCTGACTAATGGACTTTGGTCGTAATTTTTTTTCGCAATACAGACGGATACACGTACTGTATATATTGTAGGTGTAGTATTTTGTAGATACAATATGTATAGATTTGGGAATATGCAATTTACAGACAACGCATATATAATTAAACAATCAATGTATATATTTACACACAGACACACATTTATATGTACGTATAGGAAAATAAATTGACGTAGTGTGGAACCATCTGGAACCTCCATTAATATATTATAGCTTTGCACTTTGTTTATTCTAATGCCCAAAAATATATATAATTAAACCAGATATGAATCACGAGAGGAAATTAAACAATGAGAAAAGAAAAGAAGGATGGAATGCATTGCTGTATGCTGACAGATATTACTAGTTGACCGTATGATCTTATTATCTTTTTCTTAATGAGGGGTCGTGCAAATAGTATTGCCTGCACACACAAATCATCCTACAAACTACAATATATTAAAATTGAAATCCAATACTTGGAGTGAAATGATAGTTATGCACATTTATATTGATTTAAGCATTCATTTACTATATTAAATGATAAAAACGGATATATAAAAACGCATAAATAAACTAATTAAAGTAGAAATATAACCTCTCTATTCATATAGTTGAAGTTAGTGAGAAAATGGTACATTGTTAACCTCTCTATTCATATATTTGAAGTTCTCTCCATGAGGTAGATTAAAAGAGGAGATTTTGTAAATTTCTTTGTCAATTTGCGGTGAGATTACACAAAAACATGCTTAAATTTTTTTTATCTATAATTAAGTTCTTGTAATTATGTCACTTTAAATATTTTAGAAGGGCGTAAATATATATAGTATAATAAAGAAAGGATTTTTAAGTTTTCAACCAATCAAAAAAGACTATGTAACAAAAATGCAAACAAATATGTTTGTATTTTCTAGCTAGCTAGTGCCTCTCCATTTCTCTTTATAAGTCAGTAAGTCACGTCTCTCTTTAGGTAGTACTGGTGTCGCTTCATTTCTCTTTACAGGTCACAATTTCTTTATTTTATTATTGTACCTCCACCTGAATTCTATTTCAATCGATCACATTTCATTTGTTACTTTTTAATTGAGTCAAATTCACGCATCACATTTTTATCTCGTCAGTACCTTCACCAGAGTTCTGTTCCAATAAATAATTAAACAAATCCATGACCCAATTGAAAAATGAAATAATTAATAGGAAAGATGTGAACTAGGCCTCATTCATTTTTTTTTTTGAAAAAAAAAGAGGAATAACAAAAGCACCATGTGTTCTTGTTCATGTTATATATATATTGCACTTCATCTTCTCCACACTTCTACATGAGATACACGAGATTTATTTAGAACAATTTAGACACACCTTCCCGTTGATTATTTTTTCTCTCTTTGTTTCATCAATTCAATGGATGTAAATAGAATGATCGGAAAGAAGACGCCTAAACGGGAGGCGGTGCGGGTTGTCAAGGAGTCAGTTATTCCTATTTCGAAGAATAGAATTGTAGAAGAGCTCAAGGACATGATCGGTATATTATTATTATTCCTTAATTTCTCACCTTGATTTACATCTTAATTGTGATCATTGTAAACCATTTCTAACTTTCCCTTTTCATGGAACTCATATCATATCTTCCGAAACTATTGATAATCTTAATATTTCCCTACTTGTCAATTTGATTTCTACAGAGTTGTTACAATATTGGAAAATATATCTCCTTCCTTTCCTTTCTTATAATAATAATTCATTTTTTCTTCTTTAATTTCTATATACTGTAGTTTCACATATCCCAGGTAAATATTCCTCATTTTCCGTTTCCTGAAATTGAGCTACCTGCAGATCGGAAGAAAAAGGGAATTGAGAAACCTAATTAGCTATCTTCCTTTTGTTCCTTTATTTGAACTTGCTTTTAGAGGAATTATTGATTTGCCTCTGTCATAGGTTGTTATTAATTTTCCTCTCCCAAAGGTAAACACATAAAAAAAAAACCAAAATTTTAGGGGTTTTATGCAAAATCTCGAAATATAACTTAACCTAGGTCCTCTAATGAAATGTACTTTAATGTCATTGCTGGTTATCCGACTAGAAAGGAAGATATATCTAGCTAATTACTTTCACATTAAATTTGCTTCTTATTATTTGAAAAATTAGGGATATACGGAACAAAGTCTCAATAGTTGCATAGATTGATAAAGAAATATGTAGACCTTTTCTGAACAAATTATTTTTTTCATTTGTTTATATGAAGTAAGATCCTAATTCTTTATTTCTATATTTTTATTTTTCAAATTCATATGCTATTCTTCAAAGAAAATGAAGCCGACCGTTCTGAGTTTGCAAAGCTGTGCAAGAGGGTTGAATATGTAATCCGAGCTTGGTATATGATACATTTTGAAAACATGATGGTATGATATTATCTTTCTTTTATGCAGAAACGTTGCAACCATGTTAATTCTGGTAACCTATCCAATTTTAAGAACATAACAGGGCCACAAAAGAAAAAAGAAAAAGTTAGATCAGGTTGTACATTGCAAGTTATTTCAATAGTATGAAAAATGTCATTTTGACAGACGTGATAACTTACAACGTGCTTTCAAAAATAAAAGAAACTAAAATTCTAGATACATATGTTTATTAGTTAGTTTTCAGATTTAAGTTTTTTTGCTATGTACTTTAAAACTAAATATAATTTTAGATATATATCCAATATTTTTTTTAAGTATGTAAAGTTAAAAGATACATATAATTTAAATTCTAGATATTTTTTAAAATAAAACGTGTAACAAATTTAGTGTAATTTGAAATTGATTAATCATTTTTCAAGAGTTTGATAAACTAATTATTTAATTACTGACACAATCGTTAAGCATTCTTAAAATTACATCAAACTTAAACTATCAAATCATAAAATAATAGATCTTTCTTACAGAAAATTGTGGGAATTGATAGGAAACAAAGCAGGTCTATATATAACTTAAGTTTTTTATTCAGTGAATTTTAATATTAATTATCATGGTCGTCAAAAATCTCTTTTTTTACACTCACATAGTCACATATTCGCCTACGGACTTTGAAGTTAAAAAAAAAAAAAACATAGTCGCATATTCCACTTCAACGAAGTAAACATACAATGAGGGATTCAATGAAGAAAATTCTACACATTTTACTGCAGGAGCTTTATTTATTGTTTGATCCGGTTCATGGCGCTTCAAAAATTAAGGAAAAGAAGTTATCTCCTGAAAAAGTCGATGAACTAGAGCAGAAATTTCTCTCATATTTGTTTCAGGTTAGGAATTTAACAGTACTTCCGTAGCAGAAAGAAAATTTATATTTTACTTCTGTCATAGTAGATCACTGTTATTTAATAGAGATAATGATGATAATATTAAAGAATAGAAAAGAGAGGCCAACTGCAAGTGGGTGTCCTTATGAATTGGTTAGCAGTGCTGAAATATTTTACAATGAAATTACATCAGCAACAAAACTTCAATCTTGTTCCTTTTGTTGGTCACATTTAAGTAGGTGATGAGGAAGAGCAACTTCGCTATAGTAACCGATGAAGAGTTTGAGATGGCACAATCAGGGAATTATCTTCTTAACCTTCCAATCGTAGTAGATGAATCAAAGGTTTTATTTATATTTTTTGACAATTTGTTAATATATATTCCTTGGCTTTTACCTTTTGAGTGAATTAAAAAAGCCTTAATGGCTATAATAATCCAGTTCTCTTATAAAATAGGTTGATAGTACACTCCTGTCCAAGTACTTTGAGAACAATCCTTGTGGAAACCTCCCTGCATTCTCAGACAAGGTGAGAATAATTTTCTAAACTGAGCTTCTTGGTAACGTGCAATTCTATGTAGTTCTATTTTGACAATGTTATAGTCGTAATTTGTAATTTAACAGGCATACAATTGTGCACACACCCACAAACATTCATTCATCAATGCATGTAATTTATGCCATATAATAGTGTACAATTTTGTATTCAATTTAAATGCCGATGTGTTTTAATTAGTATATGGTCTCATATACATTAGTAAATAGGCATGCAAGACTTATTTGCCAGAATTACTTGAGTTACTGTCTTACTGATGAACTTTATTTTTTATTATTATTATTATTTTTTTTTTGACATGCTTCTTACTGATGAACTTAATTTCAGTATTTGATATTTCGAAGAGCAATTGGGATTGATACCACAACTGAATTCTTTTACATGGCGAAATTGGACCTAATTATATCTCGCCTGTGGTCGTGGCTTCTCAAAAAGATTAAGTATGTAAAGTTATAAAAAATTTACCTATTTCTTTGATGCTATAATTTTTCTTCTGATACTAAATCATAAAAGTAAATGGACAAATTCAGGTTTGAAGGAATATTTAGGCTAATATGTTCTCCAAAATCACCGACTAGATCAGCTACTTTCAAGAGAACTGAAGAACCAGATGAAGAGTACATGACTGTGGAGCGTATCAGGCTAGAAAGCATTGACATGAGGTACTTCCCTTTAGCTTTGTGGTAGAAATTAATGGTACATAACAGTTTTAGACTTTGATCACAATTTAGAGTACTATTTATTTTCCTAATAGTTTTATTTTAAAGTTCTCTGTGTTCCAATTAACCCATCGAAAAGAACTACACGGCCATCTTGCTTGGTACGTACAATATACCATATTTTGACTAAGGAAAGTCTATACATACCCTTTTACCAGTAACTTTCTTAAATAACATTACACATTTTTTTTGTTTCTTTAATAAAATTACCCTTTCATGACGTCATATAATTTCAAACTTAAGGTTACTTGAAGATAATTGGACATTTTAAGTATGTTCTGATCTGCCATCAGTATTCAACCATTCAAGTATGGTTCTGACAAAACTCAAAATCTTAGATAATTTTACTTAATTTATTTGCAATTTCAGTTTGGGAACTCTGTTAGGCAAGGTTGAAATTCAAGAGCCTACATTTGATCGAATGATTGTTGTCTACAGGTATTTTATGTAATATGCAAAACTTTTGGCATATTAGCCTCGGTTCAAACAAATGGAATATCGCAACAGTACTAAAATAAGCTTAAAACTAATTAAAATGGTTACAGAAAAGCTAGCACAAATGGTGAGAAGGATAGAGGCATTTACATAAAGCACTTTAAGAACATTCCAATGGCTGACATGGAGTTGGTTTTGGTTAGTTTGTTTCTCAACTATTAGAGAATTTTTTTACAATTCTTATTAACAGCTCAAGTTTATGGTTATTGAATAGACACTTTTGACACCCATTATATCTTTCCAATCACACATTTAAATTGTAGAAGAGTTCTCCATCATATGGATATGGTGTATACCAATTTTTGTCTAATTTATATTTGGTTGATAGTTCATTAAAAACAATAAACTAAACTATTAACTTGTGAAATCAATTGAACAATGACCAAATGAGTCCTGAATTGAGTCATGCATGTTAGACAAACAAATAATAGAGAACACATCTTTAATTCTAAAATTTACATTTGAACAGTGCTATCAGAAGTATCAGATGGATTTCCGGTACAAATTGCTAATTATGGATGTTAAATTTGACAAAGATGGGTCAAATACTCAATTTCATGTTAGAAAATTAAATTTAGTATAATTGCTAATTGGGCTATTTTACAAAAATCTGGGAATTAGGTATTTCAGCAGGGTTATTAAGTAAGCTTAGTGACGTTGTTGAGGTGCTGTTAGATTTTGAGGATTTTGCAGGGTTAAATCTTTAATAATTATTATATTTTATGGCAGCCAGAGAAGAAAAGCCCAAGCTTAACTCCAATGGATTGGGTTCAATTCCTTGTTTCAGTTGTTGTTGGCCTGGTACGATCTTCTATAGGAGCAAATTCACGCTGAGCTTTTCTAGCATCCTCATATATTTAATAAGACTTTATCTTATTATTTATCTCCATGTTTAATTTTCTTTTCAAATCTCAATAGGGGGCATTATTTACTTCAATGGAGACGCCAGGCAGTGATATGTGGGTGGCTATAGCCATTATTTCAGCTTTAGTTGGTTATTGTGCTAAAATTTATTTTTCGTACGTTCTTTTTCACAATCCTTGCTCTAATTTTCCTTTCCACTTTTCTCTTCTTAACAATACAATTATATCCATTACCTTTTTTTGTTATCACTCAAGCTTAATTTACTTAATCTATTTTGAATTTCTATATATTTAAAATATTCTCTGACCAATCAATTTTTGAATCTATAAAAATATGTACGAAATGAAGAAATTCACTCTTAATTCAGGTTCCAACAGAACATGGAAACATACCAAAACTTGATTACACAATCAATGTATGACAAACAGCTAGACAGCGGGAAAGGCACACTCTTACACTTGTGTGATGATGTAATCCAACAGGAAGTAAGTTTTACATATTTTTTTATTGATTATATATATAGGTTGTCTTGGAAGAATTTAACTTAAGATGCTGAATCCTTATGTACATTTATAGGTAAAAGAGGTGATAATCTCGTACTTCGTCCTTTTACAGCACGGAGGGGCAACAAAATCGGTAATTTTGTACCATAGCTTAATAAGATTATATTATTTAGCTTTGATCTTGTAAACTACATCTCGTACCAGTAATGTCACCTTAGATTCTATGCAGTTATGTATCTCATGGTACATGCATCCAGCATCCTACTGGTATACTTACCAAGTACCCACTGGTACAGAGGAGACGTTTTTAGTTTGTTCTCTTGTTTTAAGTTTATACATTTTAAGTTTCAAAGCATATCATATTTAAAAGTAAAATTTGAAGATTGTACACAACATACCCTTCAATTTTTCTTCTTTCGTGTTGTTATTAATGCTCAACAGAAAAAAGAAGGTTGAAAAAAATCAAGCAAAATCTGTTGTATAAGAATCTGTGCTATTCATTGCAGGAACTTGATGACAGATGTGAGGAACTAATAAAAGAAAAGTTTGGGCTGGAGTGCAATTTCGACGAGGAAGATGCTATTCAAAAGCTTGACAAACTAGGAATTGTCACGAGAGTAAATTTTCGTCCTTTGGCATTATTCCCCTTCTCTCATTTTGTGACTTTATACTTCATCAGTTGTATTACTACTACTTTCTCTAACATAAAGAATACATTCTAACAAGTATATAAAAAGAACATCATAGTATCCTTGGGTGCGTTTGGATGAGAGAAGAAGAAGAGGAAGAAGGAAGATGGGAAAAAAAAAAATTATAAACAATCCAAACTCTTCATAAAGTTACACATTTCTCAATACTTCTTCCCACTTCTTCCCTTCTTCCCTTCTTCCCACACCTATCCAAACGCACCCCTTCTGAAATTGAAATTCTAAATAATTCGCTATTTTCTCTTTTCTCATAAAAAAAAAATCAAAAGATCAATTTCTAATTCGGTTGAAATAATTTCTATGTGAGATGCAATTTAGAACCGACTATATATATAGTTTTGACTGGATGTTAAAAGTGGGGATTTCATCTTTTTCTGTCTAGAAAAAAATAAATCTTCATTTCTTTTAAAATATCTACGAAATAAATAATGAAACAAGTTAAGATTTCAATACCTACTTTCAATATTATTTGTTGTTGTTTTTTTTTTTTGTTTTCAAAGGATGAGATGGACAGGAGAACTTGCCTCTCTCTAAAGAAGGCAAATGAGATAATAGGTCCAACAACAGAAGAGCTAGTGCTCAAAGCAAAGAAAAGATCTCAGGGGCCGTTTGGATGTTGTAGGAATTTGGAGAATTTACAATTCTAGGCATAAATTTATTGGGAAGTGTGTAATTTTGTGAAGAGTTTGGATTGTTTATAATAAATTTGGCATATGAAATTTCGGGAATTTGCAATTCCCTCTTATTCCAACCCCATCCAAACGCCCCCTCAGAGTTAATCTCTGTAAATTTTGGTTTTTCAATTTCAAAGTCATTTTCTTTCATTTATGTAACGGTTTCCTAGTTCCTACTGAGGTATTCGCTTTTTGCATCCATGATTTGTTGTAATTAATATTCATCAATGGTGTTTTTAATATAAAATGCAATCAAGAATTAATGTGGTATATGTTCGAGCTTATATCAATGGAGCCGTCCAAAGCTTATATTAATGTAGTATGTGTTCATTTACAAATTAAACGATAAATATTAATTGGTTTGAATATGTGAAATGCTAGATTCCAATATATTAGACGGATGAGGTCCGTCCAATACGATAGATTTCATGTTTTTAAATTTCAAATGATCGATCTAAACCGTTTCATATGTTCTTCATATTGAAAATTTTTAAGAAATCAATTTTTTTTTCATTTTTCTAAATTTTTTTAGTATTTATTTTGGTAATTTAGAAAATCGTTATTATTACACGATCTATAATCTTTTAGTATTTTTTTTATATTTTAGAAAACTATTGTTTATATACTAAATCAGTAATAGAAATAGGTAAGTTTCGATAGTGGCGAAGCCCAAAAGAACATGAAAATTGATTTGAGTCTATTGCCATACTAAATGTAAATAACAATACAAAAATTGCATAAAATAGAAATTCTCATTTTTCAACACTAAATTCAAAACATTAAGATAATTAATAATTTGGTCTAGTTTTCCTTGACATAACAAAATTTTGGTTTATTAGTATTATTATGGAATTGCTTACCATTATTACAGAGATTTTATCATCCTCTTATTCTCATCTAGCATCTTCATTAATTATATGTTATGAGTTTTATTTTTTTTCGTTTTCAGAAAATTGTCTAGCGTTATCATTAATTTTGCATTTTCGTTTCTGTCTGATGCCATCCAGTGCCTACTCCCCCCTCCCTTGTTGTCCCCTTGATACCTACTCATTTGTTATCTATCACAATTAACATTTTGTTTTGGACAATTAATTTTTTCCAGCACAATTAATGTTTCCAAGACAATGAATTTTTTTAATGACAATTAGTATTTTTTATTAATTATTTAAGTTAATCTAGGACAATTAGTAAAATATTTTTTAAGTACAATTAATTTTTTTTCATGGCAGTTAGTATTTGTTTACTAATCGCACTAGTTTTGTAAACTAATTGTCCCACTTTACAGAACTAGGACAATTAGTAAAATAATTTTCCAACACAAATAACTTTTTTCCGACGATTGTTAGTGTTATTTTTCTAATTGTCCTAGTTTTGTAAACTAATTATTTTGGTTCTATTAACTAATTGTCCTAGTTCCCATGACGGTGAATAAAAATTATCAAGACAATTATTTTTTTCTAGTATAATTAGCATTAATTTGCTAATTGTCATGATTTTGTAAACTAATTGTTTGTTGATTGTCATGATTTTTATATTGTTTGTTCCTAAATTTTATTCTCGTATCGAATAAAATTGTGCTGATATCAAAAGACAATACATAATTTCGCAGTTGGCTGCGCGCCTGTAGATGCACAGTTCTCCCGACAGTAATTCTATCCAGACCATCCGTTTCATTTCTTCTATCGTGACCGTCCGTTTCATCTCTTCTGGAAAATTCTGAGCCCCTTCTTTGCGGACAACAAAGTCAACAAGCCACGTCGCGAGCCATGTCCTCTCCTCTCTCTCTCTCTCACCAGACCAACAAAGTCGAAAAGCCCTGTCGTGTCCTCTCCTCTCCTCCCCCCCCCTCTCTCTCTCTCACCACCAACAAAGTCGACAAGCCCTGTCAGCTCCCTTTCCCATCGTTATTGTTCAAACTCTATTTTCAAATCAATTCCCTCTTTATCTCTCTCTCTCTCTCTCACGCACCTTCAAACTCCGACAAACCCTAGATTCACAGATCTAGCCCCGTCAGTTCATGGCGACATCACTTTCTCTACCCCAATTGTACGATCTTCTTTTCATCTCTTTCTTTCTGATCTCTTTGATCTTACAGTTCTTCTACTCCCTGAGTCAGCGTGATTCATTTGTTACACCGGTTTGATTGAAAATTTTCTTAGTTTTTTTTTCGTTCTTTACTGTATTTGTTTAATGTACTAAGTTGACCTTAATTAAGAATTGATTTCGCATCAGTCGAGTAACATGTGGATTCCCTTTGTAGCCATTAAACCTTATTATTATCCAATTAAGTTCTAGCTGTTTGATTGAGCATCACATGGAAGCTACTCAAATTGTTTGAACCTAAATTGTTGCAATAATACATCAACTAAATTGTAACTTTATGAGTTTCAGTGCATGGTTTATTAGCAGTTGTATTGTTTTGGCCTTCATGATTTGTTTTTTATATTGTAGTGGAATTGCAACGAAGGTATGACCACAAAGAAAATAACCACAAAAATCAAAGTCTTTGTTCACTGCCCCTTTCAGGTTAGTCTTTATTTTTTTCCCTCTCTTTTCTTAGTTTACTATTCTAAGCAAAATAGTCATTAGCTCAAGTTATTTATCTTTTATTTTGATGGCAGATGATAGAAGCTGAATTAGCGTTTACTAATTTGAAGCTCAAGTTCTTCCTCTTTCAGGTGGGTAGCAGTTTGGCTGGAACTTGACTGTTTGGTGCTATCTTGGGCAAGGGAGGTTATTCAGCTTCTTCGACCTTCATTTGGTCAGTTGTCTGTGCCACAGAAATTCAAGCATGCAGAGACCGAGTACATGAAGAAATTGCAAGAATTATGAGCCGAGTTGGATTCCACAGATGAATTGCAAAAGAAGCTTGAATCAAAGGTATCGATTGTGTATTAATTTTTCTGTTATATTGATTCTTTGATTTGTTGCTTGGCATGTGCATTGGTTTGTTGTGTTTCTAGATTAAGTGTCTAGAGAATGAAAACGAGTTACCTCAGACTAAGGAGAAGGCTTTCAAAGATGCAGTTAATGGATCCCTACAATCAAGAGAGAGTTTCATTCATCATTGCAAGGTGGATTAGTTCACTTTTATCAGTTTAAGTGTTGAAATTGTTTTGATTTATTTTTTAAGTTTTATTGAAATTTATGTAACATTTTATATTGTTAGAAGTATGATTAAGATTGGATAATTATAGTAGTGGAAAGCAAGCTATCATGCAAAAAAAGAAAAAAAAAGCAACTTTAAAGTATAACTCAAAAAAGGAGGAAAAAACTAACATGTTCCCCAAGTTTAAAATCAAATGAAGCGCCTATCAGCAGTACTCCAGGTTTAAAATATAACTCTAAAGCAGCTGACGCCTTATCAGTTGTACTCCGGTTTTTTTCTTCTTGCTGAGCTTTTTCCTTCCCTTTTCTCCTCAGATAAGTTCTGTTTCTGGTATCTATTCATGTTGTGCAAAGTAATTGTGACATTAAATAACGATGAGTTTTCAATTATCTCAGTTACTTCCCAAAGGCTGCAACTTTATCGTTGGACCATACAATAAATTTTCTCATACTTCATTTTTATTTTTCTATTTAACATTTTGTTTCCTTTAAAGAAGTATCTAGATATTAAATGACCAGCAAAAGAGTGCCATTGCAAAATTTTAAGTTCCAAGAATGCAAGCAAAATAAATTGAGGTTTCATTGTCAGGTTGAATTTAGCAACAAATCAATTTTGTTTAGTTCTGTTCAAAGTCCACTATGCATGAAGATTTTTTATGTTTCTTGGATTGATGTGCCGATGTGATACTTGGTTACAACATAAATAGTGGTACTTAATTTTGTAGGATTAAAGTACTTTCTGCTATATTTGGTACCAATGTGAATGAAAGAAACACCTGTGCACCTTTGGATAATGGTACCTGCAAATAATTTTTTTTTTGTCCATTCATGGCTTCTCTCCACTTTCTTCTTTTGCTTAGTGTGTATACTCCTTGATATCCCTTTCTTTTTCATTGTTGTTTCCTTTTTCTGATTCTTATCATTTTCTTTTAATTCTGACATCTGTGCTTTTTCCGGTTTGTCGATTACATCTTTTTTGACAGGAATTTGGCTATTGGTGTTTGCGCCTGGTGCGTTGTGCTGTGCCTTTTCATTGTTCACTGCATTTTCTTCTCTCACATTTTATCTGTGTTGGTTTTTCTTTCTATTGCCGTTGCTTTTATCAAGGTCAATTTTTTTTTCTATCCATTGATAGTATGTCTGTGGTTAGGCACTGGCAGATATGCCAGTAAACTGGGTGAATTCATATGAGTTACATTGCTTCATATAACCAACCGCTGAACAGACAAAAAGCGAATGGTAGTGAACAAAAAAATTGAAGGTGCAAAGCTAAAAAATGAACAGAAAAATAAATTAACAGGACTAATGGGGGCAAAAAAAAAGACTAAATCTCACCTTGGTTGACTGCAATTATCATTGAGCTACTCAACATTTCAGAGTTGATCAATTACTCACTGTTGCTTTTTCTGCCTTGAGTAAATAGAATGCTTTCCTTTACCTTTTCTATTGTAGCTTTTTCAGGTTGCATTTGTGTTGTGCTTCTTCTTTGTCACCTTCCTTTTCAGTTAGACTTTTCTTTTATGCAGGTAATTACGTCTTTCTTCATCTAATGTTTTAGATCTAGGTTGTTAGTTGTTTGTCTGTCATTGGCTTTTTGTCAGATTGGTGGTTGTTTTTCTTTCTTTGGTTAAGTGGAGATTTTATTGTTTCTGTTGGCTATCAGATCTAAATAAAAAACAACACTAGCAAGATCTAGAGACTACTAGATTTCTGAATTATATTAGCAGGTTCAAGTAAAAGGAAACTTGCACTTTCTCGCATTCATTGTTGTATTTCGTGTGCCATTGTGTAACTACAAGAACCATCTGTGCCAGTATTTTGGCTTATGAAATGTTCTTAAGTTTTTATGTTATATTTCTCATGAGAATTCTTATAATCTCAAAATTTGTAACTAAGGTGGTTTCTTATAATGTAAGATTAGATGACCAGTTTTATACAACACTTATTTGGATTTCACACCCCTCATTAATTTTTTTGTTGTTTAGACTGAAGCAACAATTTCATCTTAGAATTGGCAACAGTTTTGTTCATTTTCTTTGATTTTAAACTTTGACAGAAATTATTCTATTTATTTAAAATCTGTATCTTAATATATTCTGATAAAATTGTCAGTGGCCAACCAACATGGTTTTGACAAATATATGAGGATTGACGTGAATATCATGGTTTGCTGGACTTGCAGTAGTTTTACCTTATTAGTTTGCTTTGCTTATATGTCTTATCATGTTGTTTGGATTCAAGCTCATATGGATTGGTTTGGATATGTTGATTTATCGACACAATTTTTCCCATGAGCTAATTTATTTGATTTTTTCTCATCATATTTTTTACTTCTATATATCGTCGATCGATTCTAATTATTATTTCAGCATAGAGAGGAATTACAAAATGCTCGAAACTTTGTACCATAATACAAAAGTCTAACAATAATTATATATATAAACTACATCGCGCAACGCGCGAGCGCCCACTAGTATATTGTAATTGTTCTGGTTTTGTGTTGAGTGGGGGTCCTAGGATATGGGAGGAAAGAGAAGCGTAAATAGTAGGAGTAGAAGGGGCCGGGGAACCAGGAAGGAAGGGTATGTGATAGACGCGCTAAATGCAGGGATGAGATTTCAAGAATGCAAATGATGAATTTGTGTTGGAAAAGTATTTCAGAAATGGAAAGAAAACACATGCTTAGAAGATGATGAAAATGATAAATTTTGGAAATGATACTTATCTGGTATTATTATTTCTTGTTGTGATTCCAAATCCATCGCCTCGTAATAAATAATATGTATAATATTATTATAGATATGGGATATGCTACGGTGCTTTGCCAAAGTTGGATAATATTTACTTTACTTTGGTCAACTTTTTTGAAATTTGAGGACCAAACCACTTATCTGAGCTATTCAGTTTGATTTTCGTATTAAAATCTCATTTCAAACCAAATTTAATATTTTTGAAACTTTTGTAACTATTTTTTTCAATACTTTGAAAATTATTATTATTAAAAAAATCATAACTAATTAGATTAAGAATTTTTTTAAAGAAAATAGTAAAAAAATATAAATTTTGGTTTTAAATATATGAAAATTGTAAAATTTGATTGGCAACGAGATTTTGATGTGAAAAATAAAGTGAACGGTTCGAATCGAGATGGTTTGTGACATGAATTTTGATAAAATAAACGTGGCAAACATAGATTTTTCCTCCTAGATGGTATACTTTTTGATAAGCCATTGTACTATTCCTACAATGACATTTCAAAATCTTCTGTGGCGGGGAGGGGCTCCATGGACAGTATTACGAATCACACTATCCCATATTAATTCCCATTGTTTCCGCATGGTATAATTTTGTTTGTTATTTGTAACTAAGATCATTAATGAATAATTTTGTAATAAATAAAATATTTATATATCACATAAATGTTGGATCTAGCATCTATATTAGAATATTGTATTATTCTATCAATATCAATATTAGCATCATCACATAATATACATAATACATCTCCCATGTAAGATAGTATGTAATTAGATCAATAATATATCTCATAGAATATTATATTAATAGTAATTAGACTCCCAAATGCATATCATTATATTTCTCTATTCTAAAAACTTTGCTGACTTGATTTGGCATATTGTTGCATGAGTTCATATTATTTAAAAGTATTGCTCTAGAATAACAACTAAAGCAGTCATATACTCATATTGCATTTGACTCCAAATTAGACCATCGGATGAGTATGAAGATTCGTGCGGATAGAGATGAGATTCGTTCCGTCTCTTCCAATACGAAACGAACCCAGCTTCGCTGAAACCTCAACCTCGCCCACAGCACACAGCAATTATCCATCCGATCGAACCCATTGAATTGAATCCTCCTCTCTTCTGAGTTCTTCGACTTCTCTTTCTACCTCTTCTCTCGCCTCCAAAATCGCTCAGAAAACCTTGCCTCGGCGGAGGTCGACGGAGAGAGAAACACGCTGATTAGTCGCGGAAACCCTAGATCTCGTCTCCTCCTCGCTCGCCTTCGTCGGAGAACTGCTCGTCGTTCAACCCTAGACGGATCCGCACCTCCAATTGCGCAATTGGTTAGTCTCTCTCTCTCACTCTATGCCCCAATTGTTCGATTTGGGTAATTATGTGCCTGGTACCCATTTCTGGTTTAAGTTTTCAGATCGCTTAATCAAATTCTGACACGATTTGAAATTACTTTTTTGTTTTGTCCATAAATCATGTAAAAGATTGTATTAGGCAGCAAATTTGTTCTCGTTGGAAGGTTAATTGTTGACTGATTGAGTGGTTTGCTTTGGTGGTTTAGGTGGGAAATTGGTGTATCGGTACACGAATAAGAGAGTTAGTGGCCCTAAATGCCCAGTGACCGGAAGAGGATTCAACGAGTAAGCAATCCTTTTCTTGTTTTTCTTATTGTTGCTATTGGTAACTGTTTGTGCTCAACATTTGAACTTTGGAATTGGTTTTGTTGAATTAGAGATGGTGAAGGGAGAGGAGGAAGAAGAGGAGGATGAAGAATACATAGCTGAAGAAGAAGAGCTCGAATCTGATAGCTATGACGAATCTCTCTCCTCTTCGTCAGATTCTGAGGATGATGCACGTGAATTTGGGGGAAATTTGGGGGAATTTAGTGGATCTGATGGATCCTTCGAGGAAGATTTAGATTTCGAATTTAATGACTCAGAATTTGAAGAGGAGGAGGAGATCCGCGTCAAGGGTTCAAAGAAAGCGATTAAGAAATCAGGAAAAAAACAGAGGAAAAGGAGAAGAAAGTTATCAGATTCAGACGAAGATGATGAAGGTGATGAAGATTTTGATATTAAACCGGTTTTGAATCAAAATAGAAGGAAACAATCTCGAAAAAAGGAATCTGAAGAATCAGATTACGAGGAAGAGGATTCTGATGATTTTGATGAAGATGAAGATTTCACTCCTGATGTAGAAGATGAAGATGAAGAATTTGTCTCCATTTCAAAGAGGAAAAATGGTTACAGAAAAGAAAAGACTAGTAGATCACCTACTAAAAGGACAAGAAAAAATAAAAAATCAACAGTATCAAGGCGAAAAAAACCTACTGTCACCAAAAGTAAGAAAGAAAAGAAATCTACGAAGAAGCGAAGAAGAGGGAGAAAGAGGAGTAGCCCAAAAGAGACTCCTACTAAACGAAGACGATTGGCTCAGATGGAAGATGATGATTTCATTGTTGATGATGATGATGATTTTATTATGGAAGATCGGAGTGAGGCCAGGAAGAAAAATAAGAAGAGAAAAGCCATATCAGATTCTGACACATCTGAATTTGAATTCATTACCTCTGATGAAGATGAGCTTGTAGTAGAAGAACAAATCGGGCCTAAAAAGAGGAAGAAAAGTAGCATATGTGGTCCTGGTGCTGGTTCTGGGTCTGGGTCTGGGTCTGATTCATCTGATTCAGATTATGTAATTTATGAGGAAGATGAGGTGGTGAAGGAGGTTGGGAAGAGAAAGAGAGAGAACGAAAAGGGGAAGGAGAAGGAGGGAGAGAAAGAGGAAGATTCTGGAAAGAAGGTGTGTGGGATCTGTTTGTCAGAGGAACAAAGAAGAACAACCCGTGGTGTGCTGGACTGTTGTGCTCATTTCTTTTGTTTTGCATGTATAGTGGAGTGGTCTAAGGTTGAGTCAAGGTGCCCAGTTTGTAAGAGGCGGTTCGAGACCATCACCAAGGCTTCCAGTTCAGATTCTGATGATCTAGGGTTTGGTGCCCCAAGGAAGGTCATCAAGGTGCCCAAGCGAGATCAGGTAACAACTATGAATTTTTTGGCTATCTATTTTTCTTTTTTAGACTTAAGTTATTTTCTCTGATTGGTTGCTTAGATGTAACATATAACATTATGTCAAGTAAAAGGTATCACACTGGAACTTTTGTGTGACGACAAATTCTTTAGAAACAGTTTTTTTTTTCTTTTTACTTATCTGGTTAGATTTCTATTTTGGCTTGGGACAATCATTAAATGGTAGCAAAAAGTTCTGTCATTTTTCTGGATCTTGCTCCGAATACGTGCCTCCAGGAAGGCATTACTAACTTTGGAATGGGAATATTTTCTACTTTTGTCTCATATCCAGTCCCTGAAAAAGCTACTCAATTTATTACCTGGGCATGTTATGAAACAGGTTTACCAGCCATCAGAGGAGGATATAAGGGGCATGCTGGACCCATATGAAAATGTGGTGTGCATGGAGTGCCAGCAAGGTGGTGATGACAACTTGATGCTGCTGTGTGACATTTGTGACTCCTCAGCCCACACCTACTGTGTTGGCCTTGGCAACTTGGTACCAGAGGGCAGCTGGTACTGTGACTGCTGTCGTGCTTCTGGTGTGGGCCCATCCAACCCCCAACCTCAACCACAACCTCTGGACCCTGCTGACCCTGCCCCTCCAGAGTTTGATCCCTCTATAAATTTGCAGCCGGCAACTTCAGCTGCTTCTGCACTTGAAATTGACCTAAATGCTCTTCCCAGAGACATTTTTGAGGGGCCATCGCAGGTTTCGTCTCCATCAGCTGGTGGGGCCGCCACATTGTCTGGCAGGCGGGCCATACGGAATCGGATACGGATACTACTGTCCAACACCCGGCCAATGCAGGTTGTCAGAAGGAATGGAGAGGAAGGTGGTGTTTCTAATGGGGTTGGATTTGGCCCACGGGATGGCAGGTCTCTTGGTCAGCATGACAGTGTCCGGACACCTCATAGCGAGAAAGGTGGGCCAAGCAATGCTGGCAGGGCATAGAAGCAGGTGCGATCAATTGTGAAGAATCACTTGAAACAACTGTGCTCGAACTATCTCATAAACTCCTTTTGATACGATTGACTCAATATTGGTATCAGTTTCATAAACTTGTGCATACACATAGCTCAGTCCTTTGTGTTCACTTTTGTTTTTCTTTCTTTTTTCCATGGTGCGAATCGGGAAGATCACAGTGCACTCAAGGACAGGCAAGGCAGGCCACTCACACAATGCTAGCAGTGTGGGTTTGGAGTCAAAAATAGAAGTCTTGTTTGCAATCCATCTCTGCCCCGATTGGTAGCTCTCGTGAAATTCATGGCTCAGAACAGGTGTCTCGTCTGGCTGGTTTTGCTCAGATTGTTTTGATTCCTTTGTCTGGAAATAAGGTCGTGAGCGTATTGAATCGGGGTTGAGAGAAATTAGACATTTTTTTATTTTTTTTAATTTTTTTTTCAATTCTTGATTAGATCTCCATTCTTGCCAATCTAACTAAGAAGACCTTCATTTATGGTCTTCTGTCCCCACTACCCTTCCATTTGCAATAAATTAAAGTCATTCTGATATTCCATTCATACATATCATCACGGCCCGAGCAATTGTCCATTTCTTTTCGGAGCACTAAATAGGAAAAATACTGTATTCCATTTCTTTTTGTTTTTCTTTTGATTTTACCATTTTCCCCTTGTATACTCTCTCTTAAACTTGAATTGAATGATACAGATCATTTGAGAAAACGAGTCACTGTATGCTTTAATTATTGATAATGATTGTACCATAGTATTCACAAATTCATTGTCTAATAAACAAAATTTAAATGCAAGCTAATTGAGGAGAATATAAATATTAATATGAATTTGTCAGATTGATATTGATTTCTTTATTTGTATTAAAATATTCATATGAGTATTTAATACAAGTTGTATCTTTCTTTGACGATAATATCAATATCAAATTATCAATATAACTAATGTATAAAAATATAAAGTTTAATATAAAAAAATGAGAGAATTCTCGTATTTGTAGAAACGGATACGGATGTTGTTGCAAAAATACGTATGTAGACATCAATACTCGTACAACTTGCTAAATTCCAGAACATCATTGTTCATTACTAAAATGCAAAAACAGCAAATAACTAAATTCTCATCTACCTGCACCATCTAATATGTTAATTTAATTATGAAACGTCGGTATTATCACCTCTGTAGAAACGGATACATGATCTAGATTTCACTATTGAACATTGAAACACATATGAGCTGTTATTGTCATCCCCATGTAGGCATTTTGAATTTTCAGCGACCAATATAATAAAGATCAAGCATAAAAATTCAAAATCTAAGTATGTTAGGGTAATAAATGAAATGTTGTGGGGGCCAGGCCACTTTTCACAATCTTTGCCTGCAGCCTGCACTATTAGGAGAACAACAAGCCCATATTTTACTCATAATAGAGATGACACTTCTTTGTAAGGCGATATACAAAGAACAGAAGGTTTAGGGGAAAAAAAAGAAAGAAGAAAAAAAAGGAAAGACAAAACAAACAAACAAATCACTGGAGAAGCAATCAAGCAATGCATATGAACCCAATTCTCTCCTCTTCATGGCGATTTGCGTTCCTATTCTCACTCCTTATAATTGGGTTCAGATATAACTGTGTAAGTTCCGGCGAGTCGATCCCAACCCCGACCCCATGGCCCGAACAATTCAATGCATTGTTATTCACAAACCATACCTTAACTGGGACGGTGCGACTGCAAATGAACGACCTATGGTACGATTGGCCGAACCGGCGTACCATGAACCGCATCCAATACCAGCTTGGCGATTACTTGCGAGATGTTGAATGGAACAACGGTACATCATACTACTTCACAAACGGCCCCACTGGTACATGCACCACACGTTTGTTCCCGATCGGGGTGCTGCCACCAGAATGGCTGCAAGGTGCTACATACCTAGGCCGCACATGGGCTGATGGATTTGATTGCCATGTTTACACCAAGGTCGATTTTATTTACTATTATGAAGAGGTCGGTACTGGCCGGCCGGTATGGTGGTACTTCACTGAAGGTTGGTGCCATTTCTCATCTCATTAGTACCACACTCTCATAAGCATTTGCTTATTTCACTGAGTGTTCAATCTTTGTATTTTGAAATTATCTTAATATGCTTTTTTGAAATTATCTTAATATGCTTTACTGAAATGCGCGCTAAATTAGAAAAATAAATTGACCAAAGAAATCAACAATTGCCATTTTCAAACATAGAATATCAAAGGAGAGATAATTAATTAAGAATTATATTTTGGTCGTTGGAAAAAATAATTGCAAACATTGATCATCTTCGTCTTCTGAAAAAAAAAAGGCCTGATTGTGGTCCCAAATATTGATGGATTTATCTGAAAAAGTTGTTCCAGACAATAAATTTCTGGCCATGATCTTGCTTTCCTCTATGACTCTATCTACACCCTAATCCAACGTGCGGCTCCTATTGGTCCGTTCAATCTTTATTTACTGACATGTGGGCCCAACTAACAGAGACAAGAGGAGACGAAAGATAATAAGACACCTGTCTTACTGCCTATCATTATTCCATCCATCCATCCATCCTTCCCTCAACTAAGAAATGGCACCAATTCCAAGTGCCATTCTCATTATTCTCCTCGCAATCCTGGCCGTTACAATCGGAAAACCGATTACGCCATCAGACGGCTCAGATGCACCCACGTCACCAACTCCCTGGCCGCACCAATTCCACTCGCAACTCTACGTCAACCTCACCTCCACAGGAAAGCTCCAGATCGACGACCTCTGGTACGACTGGCCACGTGGCAGGAATCTGAACCTCCTCCAGTCGCAGCTCGGCGACCGACTCTATGACGTCGAGTGGGACAACAAGACCTCCTTCCTCTTCAGCAAAGGAGACAACGCCACGTGTCGAACGCTGAAGTTTCCAGTCGGAGTGCTCCGACCCAACTGGCTCGACGGCGCCACCTACCTCGGCCGCGCATGGACTGGTGGGATTGAGTGCCATCTCTGGACCAAGGTCGAGTTTGTCTGGTACTATGAGGAAGTCGCGACGGGTCGACCCGTTCGATGGGATTTCTTTAACGGTATTATCCGAATCCGACTTCGTTTTAGCGGATATGTCCCCGAGATTCCTTCTAATTATTTTTTACCTTTTTTTTTTTTTTAAATGATTACCTTTTCCGACTACTCCATTGTTTAGATCCAACTTAAAAGGTTCTTAATTTTGGTAGGCTTGAAGCCTGCAGTGCACCACGGCCTGTTAGAATAGGCCCATCTCATTCTCAGTATACTAGTCTATCAGTCGGACTATTTATAAACTTGCGATTATATATTTTTTTGTTCAAGTAGTATTTATAATTTTATGTTTTATCATCTTTATTTTTATAAATCTTAATAATAGATGTTCTAAAAATCTAAATAAAAAAACCATAACATAGAATTTATCTACATGCACACAAAAACTTTATTTAATGCAGATGTTCTAATAATAGATGTTTTATCATCTTTGTTTAATGCAGATTTTTCTACAATTTCATTAGATCCTTTGGAGTAAAAATGAAACGCACTATCTTTCAAATTGTCAAGTTCAATGTTTACTGTGATATCATTCTGAAATTGAAGCTTGCCCATAACTCAAAAAGTTTTGACTTACAGATATCAACATTCTTTTATGTATGGTTATTTCACGATGATTTCAGGGATGTCGATGCATGTGATGACATTTGAGGTTGGTGCTGTGCTTGAGGATTCGGAGTGGCAAGCGCCGGAATACTGCTTCACTGAAAGCGCAAAGAATGGAAATGCCGAGATACAGAATATGCATAAAGGAATAGAAGAGACGGTTAATATTTTCGATTACCTCCATTTTCGAAAGTTCTCTTCTATATGATTTCTTGCGATATGATCCAAGCTAAGTAGTTTCAATGTAAAGGATGTACTTAAATAAATTAGTGAGCATCAGGAGCACTTAGAAACTCCAAATTTAGATGGTTTTTGAGATATATAGGGCGAATATAAGGCACACAGAAAATAAAATTTGATTATTGTTGTTTGCTTGATCAGATAGTGGTTATTTGATGAGAAACTTTTTTAATTAGAAATCCAGAATATTCGATATCAGGGTATCAGGTAAGATTTTAAAATAACATGATACAAAGTATTTCCTATTTTCCTTATAATATATAATAGTCCCACGTCCGAACTTTAAAAATTGGATTCATATATACATATAGAGATTGGCTAAAGAGAGTTGTAAAATTCATATATATATATATATATATATATATATATATATATATAATGTTTTGACCTCTAGAGAGTTGTAATCACAGTATCACACCGATCCTGTACTCTTTGTATACATAAATGAAGATCAGTTTGCCAAATTTTATTGTTTTTGTTTCTGATGTAATAATTGATTTCTTTTAAACTATTTCTCATCAAGAATAAATTGCATCGTAAGAAATTAAACTCGAAAAATAGAGTAATGGATTGTCAGTTCACTGCTTAAAATAGATCTTTTTTAAATAACAAATTTATTGATCTCTAAATAAAATTTCTGATTCTTTAGTCAATTTTTACTGAAACTAACAATGTTAATTTAAACAGGCAAGTTGGGTACTAAACTGATTGTTAAAATTTGGATATTTTGGAAGCTATATAAAACATTAAGGTTATAAATTTAGGAGGACAATTGCTACTAGCTACTGGTTTGGAAAAGTACAAATTGTGAAGGCACTCACTCCAATTCACAATAAGACTACTTGTAATAGAAATCTAGCTAATCCTAACATTGTAAGAAAATTTAACTAAGAAACAAAACCATTTTATCTAGCTAATCCTAACATTGTAAGAGAATTTAACTAAGAAACAAAACCATTTTATTTACACCACACCTCTACAAGCCTCGAGATTAACAAACTACGAAACCAAAAGAATGGACCGGCTATTGCTTTTTTACACTTTAAGTTACAGCCATTCCATTTGTATATATTAACTTAAGCTGCCACTGACATTGAAATTTCATTTTCTTACTAATTTAGGAAACTATAGAAGAAAGAAAAAAAAAAAAAGGAACGGCATTTACAATTTGCACAAAATTACTAGGTCCTCCTCCATTTAAGCCTTCTTTCCCACTCAAGTACCATTACCAGAAGGTTCAGCGAACAAAAAACCAGCAAATTTTTACTGGTTCTTCTTGCTATAAATTTTTAATTGCTCTATAATACCAGAAATTATCCCCTCAAAGCAACAGAAACTGAAGCTCTCCATTATATACAGACTTCAGCACGTTATGTTTCATTGGGAAATTGATGATGTATTGTAGTTTAGCAAAGGCAGGCATGTATTTCTCTCTTCTATTTACTTTGAGTAGGTGAATAATTGGCTTCCAAGTGTAACAATTGGGGTACCCTCACCCATTACTGTTGTGAGACTCATCTCCTTTTCGCCAATCCGGTCTAGCTCCATCTCAACAAAGTGCATGGGTGGTCGTCTCTCGCTGCTTTGATTCACACACCAAGAAATTACCCTTAGAAATTCTCCCATTCCTTCCATAGTGAAGTTCCCACCCATTTGGGGATCAACTATTGTTCCTATCTCGCTTGATTCAGGATACCTTTGTATCTGGAAATAGGAATGCTGCTTGTTATTGAATAATACCATACCAATTGCACAATGCTTTGAATAGATGTATACAAGGTATTAAAAGAATGTATAGTCTTACCAATTGAATAATGCTCTGATCAGCTCTTGCCTCTCTTCCACTTACCAATTCGATTAAAAATATGCCAAAAGAATATACATCACTTCGTATGGTGTATATACCAGACTCCTTAACTCTATTATTGAAAAATATATGAGCAACTATCTCATTAAACGAACAAAGATTTGGAATTTTCAAGTTCTTTTTAATCTTCTAGGAGGAATTGAATAGAAGTTATTTACTCTGGATCAAGGAAAGGGTTATTGGATATAGCTTCTTTGCTTGAGACAGTGGACGCAATAGATCCACCAATCCGATCCAATAAGCTTTTTAGACCTGCATCTGCTACTTTTGGTATGAAATCTTCATCAACTAGCACATTTGATGTCTTAAAATTCATATGAACCAATGGTGGGCTTAATGAATGCAGGTGACTCAGACCTTCAAAAAAATTAAAAGATGAATAAAACTTTAGATTAAAAAATGAAGACAAAGGTTGCAAAATGCAAGTGAATAATGATTAATGTGATTTGGTTATTTCCAGAGGTACTATTTATTAACAACAACGCCTTCTCATTTTTACCTTTTGCAGTTCCATGTGCAATACTAAGCCGGTGCTTGAATTCCAGTTTTCTACTTGAAACCTGACTTGGGCCTACAAAATTGAAAAAAAGAATTTAATTTAAAAGGAAAGAAAAAGAAAACCTTCTAATTTTTTTTTTTAATGTTTCTGATAAGAAAGTTAGTCCAATCGAGGACTAAGACAAAGGTACCATATAAATGAGCGGAGACACTTCCATTTGGTATATACTCGTACACAAGCATTTGTAATTGGTCTTCTTGGCAATACCCCAATAAGGATACAAGATTCCGATGCCGAATCAAAGATAGATGACGTACCTAAAATAAAATGAATACAGACAAATCAAAACAAATGCTAACAGTTTGAGACAAAAACTGAAAAATGCTAGAATGACGCCAGACATGTAGCATGTGGATAACATATATATTCTGATACATTAATTATGATTGTAATCTTAGATTCATATCTTAGTGTCATGCTTGCTGTTGTATCGGGTGATCTGTAAGACGGTAACATATGTACCAATCTGGTAGGGGCTCGATCGATAATTCATCCTAATAACTGTAAAAGAATGTAAACCAACACCAACAGAGACCTATAACCTAGAAAAACAAAGTATCCTTTACTGGTACTCATGAGGTCAGTACTAATCTGGTATGTGGTATCAGGGATCCCAACCAGGCACAGACCGCAGCAAGCTGTAAATAAAACAGGAAAAGAACTAACTACTTATTAAGTAAACAATAGATAAAAACTAAAGTTGTGACTGACATGTCACTATTGCTGTGAACACCTGGTAAGTACCTCTTGAACAAAAGCTTCATTCGCATCTGATGGACGTCTCTTTATGGCAACAATGGTTCCATCATACAGTATACCTTTATAAGCTTCCCCAAATGTACCATATCCTATGAGATTTATACTACTGAAATTTTTTGTAGCTGCATTTAATTCTTCTAAGCTGACCCTTCGCGGGCCACTCAACTCTGACACACCTCCTGTCAGACCCAACTCTAGTGCTGTCCCAGCTGAAAAAATTAATAAACTTTAATTAAACAGGAGATTAAGTAGAACTGCAACCAATGATTATTATACCAAATAGTTAGATACTGAAATGGTACCAACTTTTTCAGCCCTGTCTTGTTTTCTTGCTACAGTTTTTGGGTATGTTCAATAATCACCTTGTATGGAAGGGTCAGAAGAAACTGTCCCAGAGCTAGGAGAATTGCTCCGCCTCCCTCGGTGCCTCAACAGGAAAAACCACAAGGTGAAGAAAAGAACAATTAGAAGGACAACACCTCCTGCGGCACCAGCAATAGCTGCCGCAAGAGGTTTTGACATTTATCAACCCACCTGCCACGTCAACGGTCCTTTGTAGGGCCCACCTCTCTCTTCTGCATTTATCCTGACGAAGAAAACTAAGTTGAACTGTGGATTTGAATTTGATTAAACTATGTCGAGCATATTATTAGACCCAGGTGGTACTGATGAAGAACTATAATTGAAGATGGATTAAAGGATTCAAAATTCATCAGAAAAGAACATCAACTGGAACAAAATTAGACATTTATAACTTTGTTGATAAAATGCAGTTCTCAAGCTAATATTCTCATACTAATTGGAAATTTTCTTTAGCAAAGCCAATAAAACCGTTGCAATTAATCAATGCTCCATTGACAAATCAGAAAAGAAAAATAAACCATCAATAATAGCGTTGGTTTGTATCACCAAAACAGAAAGAAAATAAATGCAATCCACGTATCTCTTTCGATAGTCAAAGAACAACTATTTTTTAGTGGACTAATTAAATGTAACATACTAAAATAAGAGTCCTCCATGTTATCAAGAAGAAAAACACAATAAAGTAATCAAGTGCACCTGATTAGATAAAAACGAATTATACAAATCCAAAAAATTAAGTTTAATACCTTGAAAGTTTTCAAATTAAGACTCTGACCACTCTTCATTCGTTCTTCATTCTCCTGACAAAATTGATTGATCGCCTTTTAAGTTGATTGTTGCTAGAGAGAGAAAGAGAAGAAGTGAGAAAGGAGGCAACACCTAAAACTCTTCCAGTTGAGCTGTAACCATCACATAATATGTTATTTGAACTACTCTCTCTCTCTCTCTCTTTTATATATATAGTCTATAATTGTATCTTTTCTCTTCGGTTCTCAATTATTTTTTTCCCTCAAAAAAATTTGCAGAGGTTGCTGATTCTAATTATTTAAAAAAGAAAGAGCAACTTTTGAGCTACTCTTTCTCTCCTAATTCCTGTCTAAGACTTATGATTCGGGTCTATTAGTCCCAATCATTGCTGAAGTGCCGACAATTTCTCAAAAAGGATAGCGACACAGCGCCTACGCACAGTGTGTTGCTTACAGCACACCAATATTAATATACACGAACGAACTCAGACTCAGTTTGAAATTGAATGAGGAAAGCTAGATGGCACCTTCACTGATTAATTACAGGCATTAATGGAAACCAAACCATCTCGGATGGAGAGAGAAAGGGACGAAACAGAGAGAATGAAATGTAAACAAGCGACATGATTAAATAGAATTAAATAAATGTAGAGAGAGAGAGAGAGAGAGAAAGAAAGGGTATTTTCTTTGTTTTCCTTTTTCACTCATGTATCGGCTGTAAAGGCACTAGGATGCTCTGTTGTGGGTCTCTCTTTCTCTCTTTCTGATGTAACGCGACCATGTTTGAACTTTTTATCTTGGTTTAAGATTCGACGAAGAATTGAAGCAGGAGAAAACAAAATTGAGAGAGGGATAAGGGGCTCACGTTCTTTTAAGTGATCTAACTCGGATTCATTACGAATCTTAATGTTATTCTTATTATAATCGAACGGTTTGGATTATCTGAAGTGTTATTATACCTATATAAATGTGGAGTAGGGAGTTTTCGTCAAAATTCACGCCTATGAACAGTGCTCTTTCTCTTTTTCCAGTGAATTATCTGGACCGCTAATTTTGGTTGGACGCATGGATCTGCATGGGGGACATGTTCGGTGCCTGGATTATATGTGGTGGACCGGGTGTACTGCTGTAAATGCAAACCGATGCTTTTAGTTAGTCCTTCCCTGTTCTTTACATCATTGGTTTACGACATTTATTGTGCTGGTTTCTTTTGGTGGTCTTTGGTATGAGTTATTTATATTATCTCCACCGAGTTATTGTTCTGTCCTTTCCCTTTCATTCCCTGTCTTTTCGCTCCCAGTAGAAAGTCAATTTTCCCAAGAGATGAACAGTGGAAAGGTGGAAATAAGGTGCCGTCATGACACACCAGCGAGAGGTTTATCAGAGGAGGCGCTCTCCATCTCCTTCGAATACAGTCCTAACCATCCAAAATCCAAAGATACAAATTCGAAGAGAGAGTGATTTATCCTCTGTGATACTCTTATTACTCTTCAATGGCGCTTCAGCAAGACGCGGAGATGCTGGTCCCGATGTACAAGGTCAATCATGGCGGTCGATTTAAGATATTTGTATTGATTATCCGTATTGATTATCTTCAGTGTTCTATTTTCTTTTAAAAACCTCATCTATTTTTTTAAGATATTTGTATTTTGTTTATTTATTTATTTTCAATTTGAACATATGAAATGAACCCAAGAAAGTTTTTTCAGTTAAGGTGGTATCATCTGGCAATAAAAGTAATTGTTCCTTGTCTGTTGTTATTTTCTTTGACTCAAGGGTGAGTTAAAAAGTTTCTGACTGCTATTTTTTTTTGTGCTTTTGTTACATATGTTTTTCTTTGATTTTATTTGTGGGTGACTACTTCATTTGACCTCTCAGGAGATTGTAATTGTGTGAATATTGATATCACATATTGTATCGAAAATTGGAAACACACAAATTTGCACTCATGCACACACATCGTGCTCACGTAGTCTTATGTGAAGTTTTGCTTTTCTCTTTGCAGGAAACTGAAGTTTTCCATCCTTCAGGCTCTGCAATGTCAATTGCAGAAGATGGAAATGGATTGGGTTGATTTGGAACTTTGCTATTAATGTATATGCTTTTTGCCTGGCAGTTAGCACATGTATTTACTGAATTCCTTATTAATTAACAACAAAAATTACTTTCTGTTTTGATATAGCAATATGCGTTCTTGGTGAGTACGTCTTGGTTGGCACATGTACAGTTTACAAATTCTTCTTTCTTGGAATTTATAGCATAGAGGTAACAAGCTGTAACCTACACTATTTATTGAGCTTATAACCTACACTATTTATTGAGCTTGCTTGTCGGTATTTTTTCCTTGAGTTATAAAGGAATCTTAATTTGTTTATGATTTAATTTTAATTTTTCAGGCTATTGCAAATTTCGAATTCTAAATCAGTTTGCCTGAAAGAATTAAGGTATGCTTCAATGCAAATCTGTTTATTCTAGCAAATATTGTACTCTTATATTTTCACCAAGGATATAAATAATTTTAAATTTACCAAATTTTGTCCTTTCCAAGGCCAGGTAAGATATTTCTTTTTTTTTTGTCATTGCATATTATCGTCCCATCTCATATTAAGCGAAATTTGAATAAACTAATTGCTTCAAGTTAGCTAAAAGTTTATTATTTTATTTGTCTCATAAAAAAAGTTACTAATTATTTTATTTGGTTCTTTAATGAGAAGGTTCGAAGATCATGAGGGAGGCAGTTGACCTGCATATGCTCATATTAATTTAGTCATTTCAGTGAATTCTTTTCAAAAAAACAAATTGTGAAATCAACTCTACGAGATGCTAAATCTGCGAAATGGCTCCAGATATTCTACGTTAGAACATGGTATAGCTTTTATTTATCCATTCTTATTAACTTGAAATCATACTTCAGACATGGCTGACAAATCAATAAAATATTACACAATTGAGAGACTTAAAGTTACTCAAATCGTGTTCGCGATCTTCAATCAACAAAAATTCGCTTCCCTCCCTTTTCCATTGGGACATATGGAATTGTTAGAAATCAATAGTTGAGTTTCATGTGAGAATGAAAAAAGAAAAAAAAAATTAGAGGATGTGTTGGACGTTGTGCAGCTGTGGAGTATTGATACCATCCAAAAAATGCAGTGGAATTTATATATGTTCTGCTTATGTTACATACTAGAATTATGCATGGTAATAATGATGCTCCTGTACAATTAGAAAAAGCCTAAAAAAACTCAACAAACAATTTAATGAAGACCAAAGATGATATTACCTATTAGGTTTATGTGCTTCCATGAACCTTTTATTCTTCATTTGCTTCATGTCTAAAGCTCAGAATACATTACTGGGGTTCATATCAGTGTATAGAATATATATAGGGATTTCAATGTGATCTAAATCTCTCTCTTTCTACTCTTTTGATTGATCCCATGGAGTCTAGATTAAAAAAAATAAAAAAATTCATTTATGGGGAAATAAAAATGTGTTGTGGTGCCTTGCAAGTCAGACAGAAGATTGAGGCTAAAGGAACCAAAGATGCGGGAAGGTATGATGAATGTTACATTTCTCTTTCTTTTTTTGTCAAAAATTCTAGAGCTTAATTAGGGAATTTATTCTTGGACCTTTTAGCGTTCTCAATTAAATAGCGTTCTCATTTTGTTTGACTCTTCCGTTACTGAGTTTTATTAATTTTAATTTTATCTTTCATGTTTCACGAATTGCCTTAGTTTTACTTTGTTTAAATATAAAAAAAAATTTATTTGTGGCTATTTTTTATTTATTACATTGTAATTAAACAAAATTTATATCAGAAGAGTGTTCATGAATGAAGTTTGAAAATTCTTGGAACTTGGAGTCTTGGAAGCTATTTAATGGACATTTTGTTTATTCGTTGATATTTACAAATTACCTTCTCTTTATTTTTCGAACTTTCAATCATTAAGCTGCGTTTTAACTTGATCTAATGTTATGCAGGATTTGGAAATTGCAGGCACACCATCATCTGTTCAAAGGCATAATTGTGAAAGGTGGATTTATACTTTTTTTGGGGATAGATTACCAGCAAATTTGGAGCACAAAATTAGAAACAATACTTCCAGAAGGAATAGTTGTGGCCGTTAGAAAATGTTATTTATTGAACTTACGTTTTCCAAAACTTAGTAGTTGAAAACCAACATAGATAATAAAGACGAACATAAATTACTGCAGTAACAGTACAATACTCTTAGTTGCCCGTATATGTGCCATATCTAAAGAAAAAATATAACAATTTTCTATATAAAACTTTAAAAAAAAAGAGAGAGTAAGACAATTATCATAGTACATTTATATCGATATAATTCTCTTCAAGGACTCAAAAAGCTTTGCAAAGTAAAATAATTTGTTTACCAACTTAACAAGCTAATTGACTCTGTTCGTTAAAATTATAGACAACAATTATAACAGTTAAATCCAAAATTGAATTACTTCAATGCCCCATGACTACATCTCACAGTAGCTTACTGTCAATTGATTTAGTCCATCAAACATAGGTACTTGAACCTTGAATGTTCACTCCAAATAACTACGGAACAGATAGTGCCGCCGGTCTCTGTGACTGCATGAATGCAACATGCGTAATGAAACTTTATATTATATAATTACTAATTTGTATTTTCTATTACATCTGGCATTGCTTTTGCTACACGAGTACAAGCTGATTATTACACGTGTAATAAAACACAATGTGTTTAATACATTAAATCACTTTTTGTCCCCAGGAAAAATATGATCTAATTAAATGTGCCAAAAGCAGAAATTTAACTAAAATATTTTACTATTTAGGAATATTCTCAGCATCTGAAAAAAATAATTGCTAATAACTTATGAGAATTTTACCACCTTGAAACAACTAACATTTATTTTATTCTTGCGCACACCAAATGGCCTCCGCAAAAACTTTATATAAGATTAACAGCGTTTTTTCTTCAAAATTTAAAACCTCGCTTAAAAAAATGTTGGTTACTTCTTAACATGAAACAACCACAAATGTTCAAAATAGCAATAAACTAATAGAGTATTTTAATACAGGAAAAAAAAAATCCGTAGAATAAATATTTTATAACGCACGCCTATTCACGGGTTTCCGTCTCATCTCCCGTCTGTTTTATTCAGACCACTTCATCGCTCTAGCGAAAAGTATGTTCTAGAAATATGAAGTGCGGTGTAACTTACACCGTGTAAGCAGCCTACTTCTTGAGAAAAATCTAAATTGCACTTATCCGTTGACTACAATTCTACAAACAACAACAATCACGGACTACAAAAAAAAAAATCAGATGAAACGCTACGCTTGCCAGTTCCTGCCTGTATATTGCTAATGGACAAAAACTCATTTTCAACATATAAAACATACCCTTTATTCATACGTTGACTTAAACAATTGATAACCTACTTTAGTACGTTGTTTATCCACTTGCTGCGTTATTCAAAAATTCATAAACGACACAGACTGTTCAATCATGCAGGTGTAACGTTTCGGTTTTGTATATAAAAAAAAAACGTTTCGGTTTTAGGAAACGACACGTATTCAATTCAGTATCTTTCTCAGCGGACAACAACTCAATTTTTACACACACGCGTTCAATGTACGCACCGCACACCTCCTAATACGTGTCGTGTTTAAATAAAAAAAAGTAATGCTTTAGCGTTCACATTATAAAAACGTTATTTCAAAACACATATAAATATTAAGTCATTCCTGTACTTCCAGTCTCTACCAGACTGTAACTTATCTTCCTAATTCATACACGTACTTTACTTTTCCATATTTAGCAACTTCCAATACTAATAATCGTATATGCTTAATAGAAACCTGTGTTACCATAAGTATCTAAATATATGTCTCCAACTTTCGTAAAATAAAACTTACAAATCAATATCAGTATTATAAATAAAGATGCGTGGGTGTCAATTTGATTTTTAAAATTAGAAAGCAACACGGCAAGGTGCGCGGTGCGGTAACGACATGGCATCGCATGTAACGAGATGTGTAATATCTCATTGCATCACAAACATCTAATTTAGTCAACGATACATCGTCCGTCTCCCCGACAAAAGTCTTCTCCATACAATAAGCATCGACATCATCATCCGAATCACTACTACTCATCTTCACTCTTTTCATAAAAGTAAAATAACACACATCCAAAACGCTTGAATGCATGCATTATATACCTATATAAATGTGGAGTAGTATGTTTTCATCAAAATTCACGCCTATGAACAGTGCAATTTTTCTTTTTTCGGAGATTTATCTCGTCTGTTTGTTCAATGATCGAACGGTTGCCTCTTCAGTTCTGATATCGGTGGTTGTAGGCTGGTAATAAATATATCTGGTGCAGGAAATTTAACATGGAATGGTACTGTACAGTATGCCCGTATTCTTATCGGGTGTGTTTGGATGGGTAGGGAATAGAGAATAGAAATATGGAATTTCGGTTTGCGTGTTTATTCTTATTTTTGTGTAACCCAAACAACACAAGAATAAGGAACAAGGGCTCTTATTTCCATACTAACAAAACCATGGTATAAGAATAAAGAATAAGGATAAACACGCAAACCGAAATTCCTTATTCCTATTTCCTATTCTTGACTTATTCCGTTGCATCCAAACAGACCCGATGGGGCCGTTTGGATCCCCATGAGATTTTGGGGAATTTCATCTTCCTACCATAAATTTATTATAAACAATCCAAACTCTTCACAAAATTACACACTTCCCAATAAATTTATTCCTAGAAATTGCAACTTACCCAAATTCTCCAACTTCCTAAACGATCCAAACGGCGCCGATGTTCTTCGGCATTAAATTAAGCTCCTAGCATTATGATGTTGACCGATGAATGCTTGTCTTCTCTCTCTCTCTCTCTCTCTCTCTCTCTCTCTCTTGCTCACCGCTTGCACGATTTGTTTTTTCCTATTGTGTTTATTCGCTGCATATATTCTTCTTATCCCTTTGGTCCGCGCAATTAAATTCAGAGGGATTCGCTAGAGCACTCTACTTATTTTGTTTTTTTCTCCTTTCCTCCTCCTTAATTCCTTATATTATGCGGTTCTTCTTTGTTTGCTCTTTAGAGAGAGGTTTATTAGAGGAGGCGTCAGCCGCGTCTCCATCGCCTCGGACGACAGCACCAAACCGTACAAAAAACAAAGATAGAAATTCAAAGATGCTGTCCTCGGTGTATGGTGCCGATCTAGCAGTGATGGGTCTCCGTTAGAGGAGTCGACGCAGCTACTATTCGACCGCCTAAAGGCCAACTTCGTTAAATTCCAATTGCTTTCGCAACAGGACAATTTATTCTCTCAAATTCTAATTGCTCTATAGATTCCTCCTTTTCTCCTCTTCTGGCTCTTATTTGTTTTGTCTTTATTTACAATTTTTCTCTCCTGCTGTCGCAACAATCCAGTCGGCTGATCTCTTCGACGGTCATGGTAGTGGCCATGGTAGTAGTGGAGAACGACTTTATGGCAGGATGAGGAATGGCAATCCAACAGAGGAGGAGACGAGGGGCTGAAGAATAAGATGTTGTCCCTTACTTTCCATCTCGAGAAACATCAATGGCATGGCGGAAAACCTCTTCAAAATAGCTGTGCTTTTTTCTGTCAGACATCTCTCAAACCCGGTATAATTCCCCTTTCTCTTTTTTTTTCTCTCCTTTTATCAATATTAAATCTCTCTTCTGCGAATTATAATTTCTTTTGTTCGAATTTTAAAGGGATTTTATTCTCAAGAACTATGCCGATCTGAAGATTGCGAATCCAAAGTTTTCCATTTGATCTGACAATGCTTCTGAGTCAAGTCTCAGACATAGGCCCAATATGGTATTCTAATGTTTCTCCTTTTTATTTAATTTCTCTCTATTTCAAGTTTTCAACAAATGATTTGCTTCGTTGGGATGTTGGCTGAAGATTGTGAGAAATTATAAATAATAATATGAGATGGAAGTGTAAGTAACTATGTCATTTTTTATTACGCAACCATGCATCATCAGATGACGACATTATTTTGCAGAGGTTCAATGAAGAATAATTGTAAGGAATTATATTTCCTATGGGTTTGGTTTAGTGAGGAAAGAATCTGTATTTTCCTGGGAAATGAAGTGTGAAATGTTGAGTAAAAGCATGTTGACATTATCCTGCATGAATTATTGTTCCTTCCTATCTGTCTTGGGCATCAATTTAATGCATCTTTTTCAGTCGTGTCTAATTTCAGCATATCACCAATAGTGTTTTTTTTCATATTATTTGTGGTATAGCTGAAGATTTTCCCCTGCAAATTTCTGCCAGAACCTTCAGCAAAAATTTTTTTTTTTTGTTAACATTTTATTTTTATTAAATAGATGATGCAAGGTTAAATTGAACAAAGAAGGAAAAGCAGCAATTATTCAATATACATTGAGTTTGATAAATGTGACTAAAGCTGATTTGACATGATTTAATTGGTTGGAATGTTTGCTTCCCTCATTGAAATGCACAGTATTTTTTCTAGAATTTAGAATTCTTTAAAATTCGTATTTTTTCTAGAATTTAGATTCCTTTAAAATCCAGTGAATTGTATAATGAATTCTACAGGCTGTTTCTTTTGCGCTTAATTTTCATTTTTTTTTATTTCCAGTATTTTAAGTCTGACCGATTTCTTGCATATCAGTCACTTGCTACTTTTATAAGAATATTGATATGCTTCTTTGATGACACATATGTATATAAACGGCATGGCTATCATAAGGTGGTTGGGCTTCAGCTGGAGATTGGACTGAAAATAAGGTGGCACCTCAAACTCAATTATAAGTATCTCAATTTCAAACCCTTATGTTACTGTAGGTGAATCTCCAATCGCAACGGCTGAGCCTACTGTTGTCCATACGATGGATCAATCTAGGTTTTGTTCAATTTATTTATTTATTTCCTTCTAGAAACAAGCAAACAAAGAGCTTCACCTTTATATTTTCCGAAAGTTCAATAAAAACAGCATAAAGATGTGGTTTTGTGGATTTTTTTTTTGTTACTGACCTTCCTTTCTGAGTTAATATATAAATATATCTATTATTATTATTAATTATTTTTTATTACTGAACTGCCTCTCTAATAAATATATTAAATATATTTTGGAAATTTAAACATCACATTCTCACGACCCAAACATCTATACATTCATCTTTGCTTATATTATAAGATAACAAATAGTTACTTCTCTTTTTTCGATTTTTAAGTATATCGCAGGGTCCGATGAAAGTACAGTAATAGAGAGGCCATTGGCAGAAGATGACTACAGTTTGACTGAAAAATGTATTACTATATCTATCTTTCAATGCATCATTTTGTTGATTATATTCTACTTCATTTGTTTGCCAAAGATTAGAATATCAGTGCATTTTCAACTTTGGTGGAGTTTGGTGCTGAATGTTTGTAATAGTGGTAGAGATACAGGGTCTGAATGTAAATTGGAAATAATGAAATACTAACCTCAAATTCTTTGCTATTGTTGGATTTCTCCCCTCTTTTTCTTTGTGATGTTAGTATCAAATGGTACCATTCCTTACGTATGTGTTGTTGCGAGTATTGACAATATTCTTAACTTTGAAACTAAAATGTACAAGGTCATATTGTAATAATATTGATGAATTATCAAGAATTTTTCTTTAATTTCATGGGTAACAACTGAGTTATTTATTCTTTATTTTGCATATTAGCCTATCCAGTATAAAAGGTAATTCTCAAAGGCTACTTGGTAATTCCTTTATGATTTTTCTTTTCTACTTGATGGATGCAACGCCATATTCCAATCGTCTGTTGAAAGTTTGTCAGAAAGGGCAAAATTTAGTGCAATTAGTTCTTAGTCTTCATTAATGTAATTTAGTAGTCTAACAAGTAGCATACCTTTAGAACAATCAGTAACTTCACAATTAAATAGTTCCGACCAACTTATTGTATAATGATCATTACTTTATTTTTTTTTGGAAATATATGAATTAGGAGGTGCATACCATTTATTACGATTGTTATATTCTGATTGCACACAAAATTTAAACGAGGGAGTTTGTATGGCTGGATCAAAAAACTGTAAATACTAACTAGCTAACTTGATTATTTTTTTTTTATCAGAAGACGTAAACAAATTGAAGTAAGAAACATGCCGAACGCCGCGACACTGCATGATTGTTAACTTGTCATTTTACATTTTTATTAGTCAATGCCTATGAATTCGTGTAGAAATAATACATACTAGACCGGACAAAAAAAGTTGAAGTAGTTCTTTTGTTTTTTAAGCGTTACTCTCAAATGCTATTGTTACATCCAATCTGTTGCGGTGCCATGTACGTGTCTTTCATTTCTAAAGTCCACTCATGCATAGTTTCATTGCATCCGTTTATTTTATTTTTTATTCTGTAATTGTTATCTTCTATTTTTTAACGTTTATATAAAAAAACAAAGTTCTTCTTAATTATGAATGGTACATCAGCTTACTTTTGATTTGGACTTTTTGCATTGTTATTTATGACAATTTGAAATTGCAAGGTCAATGGTGTTAATTATATACGAAATAGTGGTACACCACGTCTTACTCTTTCATCCATGTGTCATTATAACCCATATAAAAGTTGAGTGGGTAGTTTTCGTCAAAATTCACGCCTATGAACAATGTTTTTTTTTTCATTTTTTATGGAATTATCTGGAACGCTCATTTGATTTAGACGGTCGGATTTGCGTGCAGGAAATGGGCGGTGGTGGCCATGCGGATGGTGAACTGGGTTATCGCTTTAAATGCAGAACTGTGCTTTCAATTTGTTTTAGCGTGTTTATTACACTCTTGGTGCACAACAATAAATTCGATGGATTCTTTTGGAGTTTTGGTAAAATTTGGTATGCCTTTTTTTCTGGACGATGTCCACCGATTGATTGCTGTTTGTTTCTTTCTTTTGTCTGCTCCCTCTTTTTTTCACTATTCGGTTCTTCATTCTGTGGAGAGTGTGCAGTAGGAATTAGATCTGTTTATTTTGCGGTGGTTGATAGAAACAAAGTTGTTTTCGGACTATTTGTGCTTTTGGATCTATATTGATTTAATTTACAGTTTCTATTGTTCCTTCAATGGTGGGTAGTATGGCTGCACCAAAAAATATACAACAAAAAATATATATATACGACGAAAAAATATTATTGTTTGCTGCATGATTGTCAACTTGTCCGTTGACATTTTTTTAGTCGTTGCCTAAAAATTTGTATATAATTAATGTACACTTGACTAAAAAAAAAAGGTTGACCTGTTCTTTTTTGTTCTCATCGGTAGAAGCGGGGTGATAAGAATCATCCCCAAGATCCATCATCCCCATCATCTCCAGTGGGAACACATTTTAGTTTTTTCTATTTTTAGAATATTTTGGTCCCCACTATTTTTGTAACACCCCGCCACATACAGTGACTAAACAGTACATGACGGAGTGCCCGCCGCGGATGTCTCAGCACCCGCAAGGCTCTTTAGTACTTAACTTACAAATTAAAATTAAATTATCCACAACTAATAAACATACAAGCATGTCTAGAAAATAAAAGTCAATTGTATAAAGTTTAAACCTAATCATTACATGTACGTCAAAATACAAATATACAAGGGTAGAAAATTGATAATAGTAACATTTTGAAATTTGCATCTTAGATATACCAATGCAGAGAATTAAATATACATAATCATCCTATATAAAAGAAATACAAGTACGCATATTTAAACTGATATATGGGTTTATATTAAATCAAAGTAAAACTAATAAGACAAACATCCAAAATATGCAGTTTGGATTTACTAAAGCGTAATTATTTAATATACACAAAGTACACGAATTACATGAGCATAAGACAAAATGAAATGGCAATTGCATATGATTTCAGAATTTAATACAGAGATTAATTATATGCACTTTGAAAAGTAAAAACTAATGTGTCTAATATAAAAAAATTTCATGCCAACACAATATACAAGGGAATACAATCCCAAATAACACCTTTCTAATCAAAAAGAAAGTTAGCGATCGGTATAGAAGTAAAAGCTTTTGAAAATTTCAGATTTACATAAAACATGCTAACTATACAATCCTCACAAGCTACAAACGTTGCTCAGTTTAAAATTAACAGAAAATATACAAAGTGTAAAAGTTGACTAGATTATCACAAGGAACGCTAGCTGCCTTAGTACAAAACCAAAAAGAACAAACTAATGCTTGCTACCTAATTTAACTGCTCTAGTGGGCAAAAATTAGAAACTAAAAATTTATATTTATACAAAAATATAGTAGCATATGCATGTTTAAAATGCAAGCAAGTCCAAGGTTTAAATATGATGTATATAGAGAAGAAGAGAACCAGTAAGGCTTATCATTACCAAAGATGTATTTCAAGTACTCAGTATACCACTACAACATTAAGGTTGTAGATGATAAAAATACATGATGATATTACAAGAGGTCAAACTCTAGCCATCTCTCCAAAACAATATGCATTCAGACATATTATCTACTAATTTACAAGTCTGATCTAAACTGAATTATACAACACCTGGAAATCTTATAGTACTTACCAAGTGATAAACAGAATGGCTTACTCCTTTGCAAGCACGACCCCTCTCGCTAATCCTGGAACCCACAAAGTGGAAGAGTGAGATAAATAAAAATTTATCTCAGTGCGGTATTCAGTTCCAGCCACACGAACTTCAAGTACATGCTCGGAACTAATTACCGACTGAGTAAAGAGAATACATAGTAATTATACAGTCAATAATACAATCAGATAGTACGAATATATTATGCAACAATTTCATATTTATGCAATGCAAGTGAGCCCGACATTTTATTCAATTCCAATTCAAATACAAATGATAACACAAGAATGTCGGCTCAATTTTGGTAACTTTCAATGCAAGGCTGGTAATCATCAATCATAATCACAGATCAATCAGACATATACAATCGTCCCTCCCCGAACTCAGGGGGATCAGGACCAATTTCAGATTCCAGATACAATTTAGACAATCAGATAAACAAATATACTACAAGCTGAGAACACTACCACTCCACGGACTGGATACCGTATAGAGTACCGGACTATAAGCGCTCATGACCGGAGTCTGGCCAGACGGGGAAGCCACTCCCCGACTCCAAACTTGAGAACGAGTGTCTATTCAATCACACAAGTAGTATCAATTTTTCCATATCAATTCTTTCAAATTGGATAACCATTCAATATGCACAGATAATACTTAATAATATCAACACGATATAATGCGAATATGCTTGTAGTTACAAACAATTCGAAGGATGCAATGCAAGTAGTTGATTTCTAACATGTAATCAAAGTTCTGTGGAATCCGCACCTGAAAATGCAATCAAAATCAGCAAGCAAGTATCAAGCAAACAAGCCTAGCGCCTCTCTGAAGTATCGGTTCCACTAGTTCCGACACTCGACCCGATTCTACACAAATAAGTTCTAAGTTAAGTCCTTAAACAAACAAAACAAGCAAGCACCAATAATCCATTTTCAAACAATCTCTAACTTAAATTGAAATGTGGTCATTACTTAGTTAAACCCAATTTACAATAAGCCTTACTGGACCATGCGCCATATACAAGAAAATACATAAAATCCAATTAGTCAAAGGGTGCTAACTTACTTTAACCTTTTACAATATGTCCCCAGCAGCAACCACAATCCGTCAGGTAAGTTTGATATACATGTAGCAATGTTCAACTATTTATTTGTCTATTTCCCTGATCCTAATTACCAGCAAATAAAACCAGCACTAAAGATCTAAAATTCCAGCACCTATTTACCAGCAAATACATAATAAAAACAACACACAAACTGAAATTTCAGCAGTATAAATTAAAGTTCCAGCAAAACCCTCAGTAGTAAATACATAAAAGCAGCAATATAAACTGAAATTTTAGTACCTAACTACCAGAAAATAAAGAAAAACAGCAATGAACCGAAATTCTGGTAGTACATTCAGTTGCAAACTCAGTACAACTGAAATTCCAGCAGTAAATCACAGCAATCAATTCAGTTTCTGGTTATTCTTGAAAGCAACTAATGAAGATAATTGAAACTTCCCAAAATCTGATACTTGACTGATTTTCAAAGAGATTGTAAGAAAATTTTCAGCAAGGAAAAAAAAGTCTTGATAATTGATAGTACTTTAAACTCTAGTATTAAATATATTTTGCAAATTATGGCTGCTACCCCTAATTTTTGGAACTCGATTCCAACAGATTGTTAACATTGTTCATGAAACCCTAACTCAAAATCAAAGCTACTTTTCACAACAGATCAAAAAAATAAATGCTAAGTTCCAACTCTAAGGAATTAAAAGCACTGGCGTTACTCAAAATAGATGATTCTTACTTGTGCGAGATGGTCCTTGAAGAAACCTCAAATCAAATACGGCTTCAACTTTTCAATTTTGCCAAAAGTTAAGAAAGAGAGTTTGCTCCACAATTAATTTCCAATTTTTCTATAATTTTTTCTTGGATTTTTGGTGTTGAGATCTGGTGCGTTACTGTAAGAGGAAGAGGACTCGATTTGGGAAGAAAAGAAAATGACATGGGTGGAGTGTGATAACGTGTGAAAAGAAACAACTTCCCAGGAGTTGACTAGATGGACCTTTCTAGATGAAATGTTTTATAATTCGGTTGAACATGGTGCAAGGTTGAATAAATGGACTATAGAATGATTATGACAATAAGGTCCCACACAGAATAGACACAACAATGACTCATAAAAAGCATACTTAGAAGTACTAATCTGATATTCTCTTATATATAACCGACCGTGCCTTTCTAAAAACAAATTCTCTCTTTTTTTTTAACTAGTATTTGACAAAATATATGCACGTTAGCATTCCTAAATATATTTGATCAACCTAATAGTTTTCAAGCATTACACAATAAAATAATCAAAAAGAGAAATAAAATAATCAAGTCAAAGGGAACAAATTTCAGAAATTATATAAAAAAATAAAATCAGAGTATTACATCCCTCCCCCCTTAAAAACCCCGTTCAGTCCTCTGAACAGGACACGTACCTGAGACGTTAATTATCACTAGAAACTCTCTCAAGAGACCAGACTGACCGAAGTTGCAGATCCAATTTATTAAGTCTGAGAAGCAGACCAAAAGCAAGTTGAAGAAGATGACACAAAGAAGACCTATTGTACTGTTGCAAGCTTTAAAATTAGGCTCTCTCTCAAATTTACAACACCAACTTACTGGAGCAACTCAGTTACTTGATAACATAGAGATCAGATTCCCAAAGGAACCATGAGTAACACATACTCAACTTCTTTAAATTTTAGCAGATTGTCAATCCACATTATTATATCCCTTCAGCAGTCCTTTTATTGATTACTTTAAACTTTGCAATCAACTCAAACTACTACATCAAAATTCCTGACACTTGCTAAATTTTTTTTTTTTTACTTGGATTCTTTGGTACCATCCAGGTTTAATCCCCAATGTAGTTCAAGGTTAAGGTTGCCATTATAGTGTAAGGAGTAAGGTTTGGTTAGTTTCAGTTGACAGAAAAGACTACTAACTCTAACAACACTCACATACAGTCTCAAGCTCTACACCTCCTTTCATAATTCCAATTGATTTAAAATCTATGTCACCACATCCATCTTATCTTTTCAAACTTAACACATTGACTATCCACTTGGCCTTACCAGCATCATACAACTTAATCTTTATGCAAAGGTTAGGAAGTAATTCCCCATGAACTATCTGTACTATTCAACCAACCCAAGGCAACTGCATGTCTAATATTGTCTTTAGCTGTTTCTAACTTAACCTCAACATGAAAATACATCAGCATATTTTATATAATGTGGGAGATCAGCCCTATTCTCAAAATTACCCGGATCCTCTTATCCAGACTCTACTACAAAAAGAAACTCTCAATTCCAGCACCTTCTCAACCTCTTATTTGGTCCACAACTCTTAATGATCTCTACTACTTTGATTTCTTTTCCATTACATCTCTGACTAGTTTGTGCAGTCCCTTAACCAATGACCTGTATTTCCACATTTAAAGCAAGTTTTCTTGAGATGTCGACAGTTTGACTCAGCATGAGGTTTATTACAATTCATACACCAATTTGCTGTCCTTGCACCCTCCTTAGCTACATTCAAGGAAGAAGAGCTTGGTACTCCATTCTTGCTAGACTTTGATTGTGATAAATTTGGGCAATCTCTTCTCCAATGATCAAAACTGCCACATAGAAAGCAAGTTTTGTTTAAAAATCTGCACCTTGACTCTAGATGTGACTTCTTACACTTTCGACACCACTGCTTCTCTTTTTTCTTTATCTTGGTTGCTACTGTGACACCTTGCATTTCACCTCTGCCTCTACTCGAGGGCTGACCCTTATTGCTTTTGTGGTGCACCTTCTTTTCTTGGTTTTCCTCGTCTTCTCTATCATGATGCACTTCCATTTGGATAGCATAATTCATCAACTTTCGTAAATCCCGCACTGTTGGGTCATCTACCACTGCTGCAATTCTCGGTCTCAAACCACCAACATAATGTCTCCTATAGCGATGTGCATTAGCCCGAATGTCTGGGGCATAGTGAGAAAGGCTGACAAATTGAGAATTATACTCGGCCACAGTTTGGTTTCCTTGCTTCAAATTCACAAACTGCTCTCGCATTAGCTCTTGTTGTAGTTCTCCAATATACTCCTCCTTAAATCTTTCCTCAAACCACTCCCATGAAATCTTCTCTTGATCTCCCTCAAACTCCCATTTTGTGTTTTCCCACCAGAATCGAGCTGCATTCTCAAGGTAATGTGTTGCAAGCTCAACTCGATTTGCTTCCGGTGCCCGGCAAATCCAGAACTTAGCTTTAACACTAGCAAGCCACTCTTCAGCTGCCTCTAGACCGTCTCCCTTAAATCGGGGCGGCTCCAACCTCCTAAAAGAGTCAAAGATAAGACCAAACTGATCACTTACATCCCCAGGCAGAACTATGGGCCTACCTCTTTCCTGGCCCGCTGCAAGAAAACCCTCCTTAATAGCATCAACAATTCGAGCCTCAAAATCAGCTTGGTGTTGAGCATGCGAGACCGGGATCTCTGTCGATCCGGACCCGACAGCTGAGCTCTCAATCTCAACTCCAGAACTAGCAGACCCGACATTAGTCGAGCACTTGCACGGTGTACCACGAGAATGCCTCTCGCATCTTCCACGACGGTTCATAACAGACCTGCACTAACAATCAACACCATAACAAAAAACCAAACATGAAATAAAATCGACCTCACAACCCAACTAGAATCTAGACCCCACTCAACACTATAAAAGTCTGGTTGTGTTTGCCTAACCATGCTCTGATACCACCTGTGACACCCCGCCACATACAGTGACTAAACAGTACATGACGGAGTGCCCGCCGCGGATGTCTCAGCACCCGCAAGGCTCTTTAGTACTTAACTTACAAATTAAAATTAAATTATCCACAACTAATAAACATACAAGCATGTCTAGAAAATAAAAGTCAATTGTATAAAGTTTAAACCTAATCATTACATGTACGTCAAAATACAAATATACAAGGGTAGAAAATTGATAATAGTAACATTTTGAAATTTGCATCTTAGATATACCAATGCAGAGAATTAAATATACATAATCATCCTATATAAAAGAAATACAAGTACGCATATTTAAACTGATATATGGGTTTATATTAAATCAAAGTAAAACTAATAAGACAAACATCCAAAATATGCAGTTTGGATTTACTAAAGCGTAATTATTTAATATACACAAAGTACACGAATTACATGAGCATAAGACAAAATGAAATGGCAATTGCATATGATTTCAGAATTTAATACAGAGATTAATTATATGCACTTTGAAAAGTAAAAACTAATGTGTCTAATATAAAAAAATTTCATGCCAACACAATATACAAGGGAATACAATCCCAAATAACACCTTTCTAATCAAAAAGAAAGTTAGCGATCGGTATAGAAGTAAAAGCTTTTGAAAATTTCAGATTTACATAAAACATGCTAACTATACAATCCTCACAAGCTACAAACGTTGCTCAGTTTAAAATTAACAGAAAATATACAAAGTGTAAAAGTTGACTAGATTATCACAAGGAACGCTAGCTGCCTTAGTACAAAACCAAAAAGAACAAACTAATGCTTGCTACCTAATTTAACTGCTCTAGTGGGCAAAAATTAGAAACTAAAAATTTATATTTATACAAAAATATAGTAGCATATGCATGTTTAAAATGCAAGCAAGTCCAAGGTTTAAATATGATGTATATAGAGAAGAAGAGAACCAGTAAGGCTTATCATTACCAAAGATGTATTTCAAGTACTCAGTATACCACTACAACATTAAGGTTGTAGATGATAAAAATACATGATGATATTACAAGAGGTCAAACTCTAGCCATCTCTCCAAAACAATATGCATTCAGACATATTATCTACTAATTTACAAGTCTGATCTAAACTGAATTATACAACACCTGGAAATCTTATAGTACTTACCAAGTGATAAACAGAATGGCTTACTCCTTTGCAAGCACGACCCCTCTCGCTAATCCTGGAACCCACAAAGTGGAAGAGTGAGATAAATAAAAATTTATCTCAGTGCGGTATTCAGTTCCAGCCACACGAACTTCAAGTACATGCTCGGAACTAATTACCGACTGAGTAAAGAGAATACATAGTAATTATACAGTCAATAATACAATCAGATAGTACGAATATATTATGCAACAATTTCATATTTATGCAATGCAAGTGAGCCCGACATTTTATTCAATTCCAATTCAAATACAAATGATAACACAAGAATGTCGGCTCAATTTTGGTAACTTTCAATGCAAGGCTGGTAATCATCAATCATAATCACAGATCAATCAGACATATACAATCGTCCCTCCCCGAACTCAGGGGGATCAGGACCAATTTCAGATTCCAGATACAATTTAGACAATCAGATAAACAAATATACTACAAGCTGAGAACACTACCACTCCACGGACTGGATACCGTATAGAGTACCGGACTATAAGCGCTCATGACCGGAGTCTGGCCAGACGGGGAAGCCACTCCCCGACTCCAAACTTGAGAACGAGTGTCTATTCAATCACACAAGTAGTATCAATTTTTCCATATCAATTCTTTCAAATTGGATAACCATTCAATATGCACAGATAATACTTAATAATATCAACACGATATAATGCGAATATGCTTGTAGTTACAAACAATTCGAAGGATGCAATGCAAGTAGTTGATTTCTAACATGTAATCAAAGTTCTGTGGAATCCGCACCTGAAAATGCAATCAAAATCAGCAAGCAAGTATCAAGCAAACAAGCCTAGCGCCTCTCTGAAGTATCGGTTCCACTAGTTCCGACACTCGACCCGATTCTACACAAATAAGTTCTAAGTTAAGTCCTTAAACAAACAAAACAAGCAAGCACCAATAATCCATTTTCAAACAATCTCTAACTTAAATTGAAATGTGGTCATTACTTAGTTAAACCCAATTTACAATAAGCCTTACTGGACCATGCGCCATATACAAGAAAATACATAAAATCCAATTAGTCAAAGGGTGCTAACTTACTTTAACCTTTTACAATATGTCCCCAGCAGCAACCACAATCCGTCAGGTAAGTTTGATATACATGTAGCAATGTTCAACTATTTATTTGTCTATTTCCCTGATCCTAATTACCAGCAAATAAAACCAGCACTAAAGATCTAAAATTCCAACACCTATTTACCAGCAAATACATAATAAAAACAACACACAAACTGAAATTTCAGCAGTATAAATTAAAGTTCCAGCAAAACCCTCAGTAGTAAATACATAAAAGCAGCAATATAAACTGAAATTTTAGTACCTAACTACCAGAAAATAAAGAAAAACAGCAATGAACCGAAATTCTGGTAGTACATTCAGTTGCAAACTCAGTACAACTGAAATTCCAGCAGTAAATCACAGCAATCAATTCAGTTTCTGGTTATTCTTGAAAGCAACTAATGAAGATAATTGAAACTTCCCAAAATCTGATACTTGACTGATTTTCAAAGAGATTGTAAGAAAATTTTCAGCAAGGAAAAAAAAGTCTTGATAATTGATAGTACTTTAAACTCTAGTATTAAATATATTTTGCAAATTATGGCTGCTACCCCTAATTTTTGGAACTCGATTCCAACAGATTGTTAACATTGTTCATGAAACCCTAACTCAAAATCAAAGCTACTTTTCACAACAGATCAAAAAAATAAATGCTAAGTTCCAACTCTAAGGAATTAAAAGCACTGGCGTTACTCAAAATAGATGATTCTTACTTGTGCGAGATGGTCCTTGAAGAAACCTCAAATCAAATACGGCTTCAACTTTTCAATTTTGCCAAAAGTTAAGAAAGAGAGTTTGCTCCACAATTAATTTCCAATTTTTCTATAATTTTTTCTTGGATTTTTGGTGTTGAGATCTGGTGCGTTACTGTAAGAGGAAGAGGACTCGATTTGGGAAGAAAAGAAAATGACATGGGTGGAGTGTGATAACGTGTGAAAAGAAACAACTTCCCAGGAGTTGACTAGATGGACCTTTCTAGATGAAATGTTTTATAATTCGGTTGAACATGGTGCAAGGTTGAATAAATGGACTATAGAATGATTATGACAATAAGGTCCCACACAGAATAGACACAACAATGACTCATAAAAAGCATACTTAGAAGTACTAATCTGATATTCTCTTATATATAACCGACCTTGCCTTTCTAAAAACAAATTCTCTCTTTTTTTTTTAACTAGTATTTGACAAAATATATGCACGTTAGCATTCCTAAATATATTTGATCAACCTAATAGTTTTCAAGCATTACACAATAAAATAATCAAAAAGAGAAATAAAATAATCAAGTCAAAGGGAACAAATTTCAGAAATTATATAAAAAAATAAAATCAGAGTATTACAATTTTTCTCCCTCCCATCCAAGTGGGAACACAAGTCAATCTCAATTTACACTCACTTTCAGACAACAATTACTTATATTAACTACAACAGCTACATAAATAACTTCAACAGTTATATATATTAACTTCAACAGTTACATATATAACATATTAACTTCGATAGTTACATATATAACTTCAATAGTTACATATATAACTTCAACAGTTATATATATTAACTTCAACAGTTACATATATAACATATTAACCTCAACTGTTACATATATAACTTCAACAGTACATATATAACTTCAACAGTTATATATATTAACTTCAACAGTTACATATATATAACTTCAACAGTTATATATATAAACTATTAAGAAAAACAGTGAGGACCAAAAATAGAAAAAATGGGAGAGAGAGAGAAATAGTGGGGACCAAAATAGGAAAGGATGAGAAGAAGAAAAATAGTGGGGACCAAAAATAGAAAGGATGGTGGGGAGAGCAATTCATGGAGGATGGTCTTTAAGTAATTTCCATTTTTTTCGTTCATATAAAAAACAAGAATTATTCTTCAATACGAATGTTATATCGGATTGTTCTTGATTTGTACTTTTACGCTGCTGGTTTCGAGGATTCTAAATACCAAAGTCAACCAAGGCAACTGTATGCGAAATAGTGGCCTGCCACGTTTTCCTCCACTATCCACGTGTTTGTAGAGTACGGATTTCATTGCATTCGTTTGGTTAGTCAACGAGATCGGCCACAGTTTGTCTTTTTTTGGATGTAGTTTTTTTTTGACACTTTGACAGCGATTGTCAAAGAATTCTTTTGTTCATAGTTAAAAGAGTTAGATCGGCAATTTGTTAAGTGTGCACCGCTTGCTTTACATAGATTTTTATTCTGATTGATGTTTTGTACTTTATTTTTAGAGTTGTCCGTAACTGTGTATCGTTGTTATATAAATATAAGGTCGTGCACGCACAAAGGGATGTTTAGTGAACTTCATAACTCCTGCGTTGCGCTTTGTTAAATCAGTATATCTGTTATGGAGTCCAATATGGCGGTTAAGGACCTTACCGGCACGATCTTCAACCCGATCATAATGTGCAGGGTTGTAAAACAAGTGGGACATCATTCTATATAGTATCAGGAGTTATCGCAGCATGCGTTTTATGTTGGCAGATAGTGAGGTGCCTTTGTAGATGGATTATATTCATTATAATTTCTTCCGTATTTTGTTCTGTGTGATGTGAAAATATTTTGTAGGAACATGCAATTGAAACTGAAATGTTAAAGACAGATCACCGTTTGCTACCTGTTAAACCGGTTGATGGAAATATATATGTTTTCAGACAATTCCGTGTCAATCAAGCTAGAGATAGCAAAGCAACCTCACATAAATACATCATAAGATTTCACAAAATTACACAGGTCATGAGGATTAAAAATGATAAATGATCGAAATATTCCACGTTACTACTTTAATTTCAAAGATATAGACGATATTGGTAAAGCGGACTTGCGCAAACCAAAAACTGTTGTTGATAAGAATCTATGATGTATTTTAAAAAATATTATTTAATAACTTGTAAATAGAAAATTAATGTTACAATTAATTTTTTACTCACAAATTCGTGTTTACAAAATATATATGTGTATAAAAAATAAGAAAATCAGTTATATACCCTTTAATTTTATCTAACCGGAAATATCCCCTTTTAATCTTTGAAATTCAAAATATCCCTTCCTAATCGCACTTTATATAGAAATTTACGCTCTTGAGTATTTTTAACAACATTTTTAATTTTGAAAATTCTATTTGCAGAATTATGGCCGAATGCAAATGCCGTAAGCCAATCTGACAATTGATTTTCCCACGATTTCCTACCTGATTTCGTTCCTCTAAAATCATTAAACAAACTATATTATCCTTCTGCCTAATTTTCCTACAATCATTATTTCTCCTACAACAGGCCTTCATTTATTTTATTACTTTTTTTTTTGGGTTGAAGTAGGCACTCAGAAGTCAGAACCAAACCGTTTTTGTCCGTTCTCACATGACCTGCTCAGTAGAGCCAATCCAGAAATTTGGCCACTGATGAATTATTCTGTCATTTCGTTAGAATTAATTATCCTAAGTGCTGTGCAACATATGTTTACATACTTCAAAATTTATTTAAAAATGTTTGTTTACACGTATATAACAGTGAGGGATACTTGAAGAGGAAACGTCTTAAGACATTTTCAGGTTATATACAAATACAAAGAGAACTAAAAAAGGTTTACTTCGGCAGTTATAAGCATGTCTAAGGGGTTTCCAGGAAAATAGGCCAGAAAAGAATGTCGTACTTTTTCTGATTTTAGAGGAAAGACAATCCAGCAGGGATTAAAGAATATGAAAAGATTAATCATCGAATATACATAGGGTACTTTCGTCAGTGACTTAAAAAGTTGATTTCTAATATTTAAAATATTTTTAAAATGATCACGAAGGTAAATATATTTATTAATCATGATTAGCAGGGGATAATTTCAATTTCAATTATTAGAGGAGGGTATTTCCAATTAAATAAAATTATAAGGGTATATAACTGATTTTCCAAAAAATCTATAAAAATTCATATAAAAAAATATGTGCCTAGACTATAGAATGTAATTTTTATAAATATGCTGGTATGATTGAAAAATTTGTTTAATTAAACGTCTTTAACATTTAAAAAATTTTGTTCAATTCAGTCTAAAATATATACCGCCACTTTTGTTGAATTAATATGCAAAAATAAATAATTTTTTAATCTTTATTAGTGACAATGAAAGAAATAGATCACAGGAAGATGCCAATATCCAACGTAGTAACTGATTAAAATAAAGTATGCAAGGGTGGTCACGGCGAAGGAACGATAAATAAAAATATATATATATTTCATTTTGTTCGACTGAATTGAGAGCGGCGCCGATTTTAACAGTTAGTTCCAAGTTGTACTTCTACACTCACTCTACGACAAAATTTCACAAGTCACGGACTCACGGTACATTGTCTAACTCAATATCTACGACAAAATTTCAGAGATCACGCTACATTGTCAATATTACATCAATTCTTAATAGTTGACCGTTCACTTCAAACAACGAATAAAATACGAACACTACCGCTTGACTTTACTTATTTATGCTGTATGCACCAATTCAAACAATTAAATCCAAATTTCGCCTCTTCGCCCAACTTTGACCAATGCACTTCGGACAATTACTGCAAACAAATCGTACCACTGATTGCTATAAACATATTAATGCGTTGACATTAAAATACACGTGCCATCAAAGCAACTTCAGTGTACACAACGCGTGGAAGTAAATAATGAAATTACATATATACCTGACAGCACGCGGTTCAGATAAAAGATAGAATAAAACTAAAAAAAACAAGGCAAATACACAAACCCAAATAGCTACCACAGACTATGTCAACGTCCGAACTTCAAGCTAAAATTCAGCTTACTAAAATATTATCATACCATAACCTTGATCAACCAAACATTTTTCCCATTTACACGCACACCCATAACCTAAAATGTTATCTTATCATATGCCTTAAAGATTCAGAAGACAACATTCATTGCAAGGATTTCACAGGTCCTGATGACGTGCCGTACGAAGAATCTGAAGATATAACTTGTCGACTTGCTGCTCAGTATTTATGCGCATATTATGCAGAAAACGCAGGCTTTCAGAAGTACCTATACACCGATGTCTACTCCACATATCCATTTGAATTAGAATACACTACTTACCAAACAGCTCTGAAAAACTCAAACCTAACCACCAAATTACAAGCTTTGGAATTTCAATACGAAATACTTTGCAATGACCGGCTAAAAATACAAAAACAACTACAGCACCTGCAACTACTCCACTGTTTGTCTTATGACGAAGCATTCGACAAATTAAGCACAGAAATACAGGACGTATAAGCTCAAAACAGTGACCTCAGACGTAAAATACAAATAAAAAATAAAATGGTGTCAAAAGCCACAAAAGCATTGTCGGATAAGGAACAAAACACTCTGCTAGCAGAGTTCGAGGCTCCATAATAATTAATCTCAAGCATTTTCTTTGGTTTTTTTTTTATAAAAAAAATGTCAAACAACTTGTACTCTGTTCCTTTTGGACTTTTCTTTTATACTAAACAAATTAATATGTACCTTCTTGTAAAAATATAGTTTGCAGTGCTTGACAATATGTAATAATTATGTATAGTTTAACTATTATACAAGCACAAATTAATGACAATACTTGTACCAAATACAACTCAACATATTCGATATATTAAACTAATTATTTTATATCTAACGAAAAAAAATATTCAGAACTAAGCACAATATATATGCAAAATAAAATAAATAGTTCCCACACATTAAAATGTTACCCAACATTCGAAAAAATAATTGTCGATTACATAAGTAATATTCACATGATTCCAACCTTACACAATAATTTCGTTCTTACACGCATTAAACAGCTCTTACAAATAGTTTAAAAACATTTACATCTCGAAATATAAAAAAGTAAAAGCAAATTCTTTTTTACAATACTGAAATGTATAACTAAAAATATATATTTTTTTTAAATAAATTGGGGGTCAAGCCTCCCAACTTATTTTTAAATTAAATGTCTATAAAGACCCTCCATCCGGGTTTCGAACCTGCGACCTAACTAACAAAATAATTAGTGCAATTAATCTAATTACAACTACAAACATCAAATACAAAAAAAGGGGGGAAAAAGAGTAAAACCAAATGATAGGTAAAAAAACAAATAAAAAAAGGAAGGCATAACATTTGACAATATACACAGTTCAAAGAGTTTTATACGATATTTCAAAAAATTCCTTTTAACATTCAAGAAATAAATAACGACCTCGAGAAGGATATATATTATAAATAAACAATTTCAAAATTAGTCCGACAAACCTTACAACAGTAATATTATCAATGCAATCAAATAAATAAATAATTTTTTTTAAAATTTTACGTGACATTTAAAAAAAAAAGAAAAGAAAATACAGATACTTACGAACGAATACTTCAATTTGTAATAATTTTTTTTTCTATACGATCTAAACAATATATTACATGTATTTGACAAGTGTTTTTCGTCTGAAATATACGTAAACTACAACATAAATTTATAAAAAAGAAGTAATGCATTAATTCCATCAAAATTTAAACGACTTTTGAAAAAGGAATATACGACTTTCTTTTCACATCGCATATGTTAATACATTCTATCCTAATTTATCTTCAACTTTAACCTTCACAGTACAGATCATAATTAAACAATTTATCATAGTATGATTTTTCCATATAAAAATATTAATTAATATATGGTTTTTTTTCCCGTAACGTATAATCTATATCAACAAGGTGTGTCATTTTTGTACATACCAACAGACTAATGTTAAATCTAACTGAATAATATTTACATTGAACATATAGTGAAAGAAATAAACAATCAATGTCAATCTACTGTTCCAATGACATGACATTCGTTATTTGTTTTCATATTTTCACAAAACGTGTCACTTTTGTACGTACGAGCGATCCACCAGCTGTTGCTCCATGGTACATCTGACCGAGCAATACTTTCATTGAAAATAACAAATAAAACCAACCGTGAATGTCAACGTACTGTCTGAGTGACATAACAATTATTTTTTATACAATTTTTTTTAGCACGGATGTACACACGTGTCGTTACTTTCAAAATTGACATACGTGCGCATATTGTAAAATACACCTGTTCGTTCGGTATTTCCTTTATTAATTATTAAAGCAATATTGACGTCAACAAATAACTAAGCAAATACAGAACAAAACCTCCTACATAATACGATAATAAAAAATGACAATAAATATGTATACAGATCTTCATCCAACTAATAGTCGCGGCGAAGCCGCGACAATAAAGCAATCTAGTGTTTTTTAAAATTTTGAGTTAATTTCAGGGGATATGTACTCCACAGAGAATGTTTTGTTACTTTTGTAGAGAGATGATAAGTTGTTATCGGAGAAGAGACAGCTAAGTTGACCTTGTTCCTACTAGGAGGGTCTATAAAGTATAAAAAAAAAATTTGAACTATTGGGAATTAACGGCTACCTTTCTCAGTTAAAAGTATTCTTCCAAACAAAACCAGCTGGTTAATACAGAAAAACCATCCAAACACTTCTGTTATTTTTCTATTGCCAATAATGCGTGTATTGTATTTTCTTTACACAATATAACCACATTTTTATATATTATTATGATTTTGCTTATTTTTAAAAAACCAATTGATGCAAGTATTATGAACACCTCGATTATAACGTCTTTTAAAAATTTAAAAATAGTAACAAAAAATCTCCAAAAAAAGTAGAATATTTTATTGTTCATATTGGAATTTTCTGGTCGGCCAAATGTAAAAATTCTAAAAGAAAAATGTTACTGTCAAAATGGTTTGATGGTTTCACTTTGTCAAATCAGATTATATCTCAAATACAAAAGTACAAATGACTATTTCGAACCCTTTAATGTATTTTTCATATTGAAATCCTCTTGCAGACTAAATTTTTATTTTATTCATTTTTTTCAAAATTTTTAAAATTTTAAATGCTTTTGTTATTGGAGGGTTCAAATTAGATCGAGAATTTTTTAAAATTTTTAGAAAATAGTAAAGAATTTTTTTAATTAAAAAAGTAGTAAAGAATTTTTTAAAAAATGTGAAATTTGGTCAACCAAGAACTTTCAATATGAAGATCATATTTAACGGTTTAGATCGGTCATTTGAACTTTCAAATTTGTGATAAAATTTAATTTGACGAAACCATCCGTCCATATCATTTTAACCGTGGCATTTTTCTTTTTAAAAAATAAAATATTGTGGTTGTTCAAAGGAACACACCGTTCCATTCATACTTCAAGTGTACCATAATCATTCTCATGGCATCGTTTGGATGCGTTGAGAAGAAGGTAGGAAGAAGGAAGAAATAAATTATATAAACAATTCAAACTCTTCACAAAGTTACACGCTTCCCAATACATCTTTTTTTCTTCTCTTCTTCTCTTCTTCCCACACCTATTCAAACGGAGCCCATATTATTTAACAACAATAATAACTCTCTTAAAATAATTGCCTATTTAAGATTGGGAAATTTTTGGATTTTTCTCCAAAACTAGTAAGAAGATTGATGCGGCGTCCTAACTCCTAATTAAGATTTTGGAGAACTTTTTTGGCTTTTTCTCCTTTTCTCTCTCTCTAATGCGTCAAAATTTTGCCTCATCGGAGAGAGAAACTTATCACATAAAAAGGTGCCATACAGCTGTATCAAACATCCATTTGAATGTTTTTGGAGTGCATATCAATAATATTAGAAACACCACTATCGCCTCTGTTTTTCTTATATGGAGAAAATTCCAACTTTTTACATGCAATACACTACCAACTGACTATAGTAGCTTACTTTGTTATTTTGAGTTTCATTTTGAATATAGTTGTATAAGCATATTGACACTTGACGGTCTCTCCTACATATTCAAAGCAAGATTCTCAATTTTAGATGAAATGGAGGAGACACGAATCTAGTATGTATGAAAGGTCCCGCCTCATGCATGCATGGACAGCTATTTCTCAGTTCAAGGTGAAATGGTCAAGCCTTCCCACGAGCAAACGGATTGTTGACTAATGGTTTTATAATTTATATGCACATGCACGCCCACAAAGATGAGAATTTAAACATCTCGGTCCATATCTATGTGCAAAAACCAATGTGTCTGTCGGACAGCGTTTTTTGTGGAAAATGTTGCAACGTACACAAATATCGACATGGATTTTTCTTAGTCAATATTTTGTTAACTAATGTTAACAAAATCAGTTGATTAAGCCAATTTTGTTTGTTGATATGAAAATCAGTTGATTAATTTGGAGTTAATAAGAATTAATACATTAAATAATTACTTATTAATTAGATTTGTTTTTAGATAGAATATATATCTTTCCTGCCACAAATCAAACTTTTACATTTTTTAACTCCATATCTTGTTTCTCATTCTTTTTTTTTTTTTTGAAATTAGTAGGGGAGCGCCTACCACTTTTTTTTATTAAAAGAAAAAGCATCAATGTTTGTTACAATCCGAATTAAAAGAGAACTAAAATCTAGATACAAAAAACCCTTGAAGCCGGTATCATCTAAAACCGGTACAACAACAAACCATCACCAATCTAAAAAACATTGCACTTTGCATTTTTTGCCACGCAAAACAGAATCTAACCAAAAAATTTTAAACCCGTCATCTAAAGACCAAAGAAATGACATAGAGCAACCTTTTTCAACGCATCACATGTCGACACAGTGCTATCACCACAAAGAGCAGTCAACATTTATTATTGCAACAGCTAAAATTGCAACTTCAAAAATTTATTATTACAACAACCTTGTTTCTCATTCTTGTTCGATCGTCTTTTCAAATTGCAACTTAATTCAAAAATTATAAGCTCTTATCATTCTCAACAAATATCTTCGTCTACGATCATATTTCCCTTTTCAAACGATTCCAAACTTCAATACAATAAACACCAGTTTGAAAGTTATTAATTTCGTGTTCAAAAGTATAAACGGTAATCTAAGTTTCTTAACAAATTATTTTTGTTGTTTTTAAATTATTAGTACAAATTAATGTAGTAATAGTAAATATTAGATGTGAAAGTAGAAAACAGCAATATTATCGATTATAAAATGCCATACTTGTCACAAAGCATCAATCTTTAATACAAACACACATGTTAATTGATATCTTTGAATTATTTCAAAAACTCGAAAGTCATAACTTCTTTTTATACTAGAAATGGAGATGTTGATTATGTAAATTTGGCTAGTAGAGAATTATTTTGCTCATTTATATTTGATGATAATATGCAATTAATTATTTATTTTTAAAATACACAAAGGCTCGCTATCAGATATACAGTTAACAGTATGATCATATAACTAGTCCTCGCTATATATTTGTATAGTTCTGTCACTGAAATGGATATATTTTCTAAGGCGAAATTAAATATTATTATATTCATCATTTAATTTTTCCAACTATAAGACAGATTTAAAGCCACAACCAAATGTTTTTGCCCTTTTTTTAAATTTGCAAATTGTAACAAACTTCAAGGTTATCGCCATTTCTTACAAACGAAGAATACTCCATTTCACATAAGTTTCCCTAGTATATGATCACAACTCAGTATTACTACAAGTGAACTTATTACTATATATGTTTGGTCTTTCTGCTTTAGTAATGGTTTGCGCTGACAGATTTTACAACACAATTGAAAGGATCTATATCAAGCTTTTGTTCATATCAAAAAATCATTTCGAGATATTGGAGAGGATATATATCAAGGCTTTGTTCATATCCAAAAATCTGTTCGTGGTTCTCACTTTACTTCAATGCAATGCCAAGTGCAATGTATATTATGTAGTTCTCAGGATGTCAGCGCATAAATTATTGAGTTTGACATCTCAAATAAAATATATTCATTATTTAATTATTGACTCAATTAATATTGGTGTTTGTATCTCTAAATTAAATGCCCTCACAGCTAGCAAACTTATTTACAAACTAGTGGGGTTGTCGCGCGTTGCGCGACCTATGTTTTCACTCATCTTTTTATTGAATTTTACTGTTACAATATATTTTATTGCAATGCAGTTTATTACATCTATTAACCATAGTGCAAATAGATAAATTATGAAAAAATAAATACAGAAAATTTTATTATTTTCTTTATTATCAGTTGGTTGCAACAGATATTATTTGTTCTATGGGAATTTTTCATATCTCAATTACTGATTATCATTTGTAATGATAATTTTATATATTATACAGTGTGATCATATGGTTTTGTGTTGAAATTATTTCACTGCATTTTTATTTATTTGGACTTTGTTTTAAGTTAATATTAAGATTTATTAACGTTAATTGACAAAACTTTTTGTAAGTTCAAGTTTATTAAAGTTAATTAGCCTTTGTTCATATGGAAAATTTTTCTAACTTTTAATTTAATTCGAGAAAATTGTATCGTTGATGATTATATGTGTTTGAATAAATTGCTCACATCAAAAATTGATCATTAATTCATCAACTGAAACAAAAGAATTGCATATTAATTTTTTTGGTCTTTGCATATCGAACAAATCGCTTCTTTTTTTTTTGGACAAAGCATTAACAAATATAATCAAAACATAAACCGTATAAAAAAACTATTGGAAATAAGTGATAGCTTATCTAGCTAAAATGATGACTTATAACATTGTTTTAATTAAAATTATTAGAAATGATTCTTATGTAACAATGACAATTAGCAATATGGATATATTACATATTCTATATTTACCAGCGATTACCATTGATGGAAATTTAAAATAAGAAAATTACGTTAAACAATTCAATGTATCGAGTAATTGATATATGATGTTAAAGATTTAATTTAAATTAATTCAATATCATTAATTACTTGTATCAGTTACTCTTCTATATTCTAATTGTTAATAGAGCAACAAATCGAACTTTAAAAAGAGAGCGAGGGGGGGGGGAATAAGAGGTGAACTTTGTATATTAATGCCTAATTAAAATAAACGAAAAATAGTTCTTTACATTTTATAGCAGTTACATTATAAATAAAAATAAATTGGTAACCGGAAAATAGATAACAAAATGATAGAGCTATCTTTCAAATTCTACGTGAAGGTTATTCAGAGTTAAACTGCACATTATAACAGCAATAATTATAGAGGGCCACATCGAGCTCGCTCGATACAGAAATTTTTACTAACTATTTATTATCGATTCCCTGCAACAAATTGATCTTTATTCTATAAAAAAATTTGTTCAAATTTCAGTATTGTATGCATTGATTATTTATTATATAGTCTGATCATATTGTAATTTGATTCGCTTGGCGTGGAAGTTTTTCATGAGAAGTCTCTAATTTGTCATGAGAATTTAATATTTTAAATGGATAGAGTTAGTTAAAGACATATAAAGGTCTAAATATGTTGATAGAGCAATAATTGTTATTCCCTTTTTTTTAACGGCTCAGTCAAATATTAACCCAAGTTGGTCCACATATCTAACTTATTGTGGTATAATAAATAAGTGTTGCTTATAATATGCTCCTGCATAAACTTGTAACAGCTAGTAAACAGGATCCTGAGTTCCATCTAGGCTTCCATCATAAACAATCTGAAATTTGAAGAAATTAGAATTTATTTGCTAGAAACATATTAAAAGAAAAGATTAAAATTATTACTTTTTCAAGCCTTGTGCAACGTCTTCCAGAGATGGACCATTGTCGCTCTTGACAGTTGACAGTCTTGACTCTTGGCTTCTATTTGGCACTCAAGATGTAATATAATTATAAATGTATTTATCTTCCATAATCCAAGTAAAGTTTATCATTCAGTCAATAAACCGACACGATTCATACTGGCATGCTAAGTTGCTAAACAATTGAAAAGAATTATAAAAATATATTAAGCTAATTGAAGGTGCGCTAAAATTAAACAAACACTGCAATCATACATAAAAGGCTACAATCTTACATGAAGCCATAAAGGTCAGCAACTGTCTTTTTGCACTTCCATAAAACTTGATATCTACATTCATCCGGCATTTTTTATTTATCAACATATTATCCAATCATCATTCTTCTTACAATTGGAAAGGATTTTTTATTACTTTTTTTCTTTTCTTTTCTTTTGACATGCTAGTGTATTTCTAGATGTTTATATATAATAAAAGACTACTATATATGTTTTATTATTTTTATTATTATTATATTAAGAAAAGTGTATGTATAGTAAAATATAATTACCTCATTGTATTAAAAGTCCTTAAAGACATCAATTAAGTTTCTTTGGTTAACATCTTGCAGTTGACATTTCTGTTCGTAAAAATCCAAAGGTTAGTACATTTTTGCAAAGTAAAAAAATATGAATAGAAAGTGGACAAATCAATGGACTTCAATACAAAGAGAAGGATCGAATCAGGCAAGTGCCACCATTATCAGTGATCCATTTGACCATTCTAGTTAAAGAATTTTGGTTCAACACCTATCACTCTTCTTAAATTGCATATCCCTTTTACAATGTATCTTATTCAGTTTGATTCAAACTGAGACCAAGATATATAGATTCCTATTTTCTTTTGGGTAAACTTTCCTTGATAAAAGACACCATCTAGTTGCTCCAACATAACAGCAGCAAATCATATTTACCGAATTATTAATTTCAGAATATTATATTAGGCAATAAACATGTTATCAAAGTAAGTTTCAGTTGCAAATTAGACCAGATATTTTTGTAGCATTTGAAGATTATATCAATCATATATTCATATCTCATATTTTCATAACTCAATTTCTCAAGAAATTTTGAGTAAAACAGACCATGGAATAAAAGAGGATAGTCCATTGACTATTTTCTTTAAAAGAAAAGATTCATTATCAGATATAAGCTCCTCACAATAACTAAATAAATAAATAATTGAAACTGGGAGAGCAAATTAAACTATATGAATTTTTTTGTAAAAATGGCCTAAACTAAAGAACTACCTGGAATTACCTTAACTTTTGAAGAACATAACTCTTCAATGCACTAAACATAACACTGAAGGCACATTGACAGTAACCGATTCTTTCTCGAGCAAATCATAAAATTTCTTTAAGTTCAGTTCTCAGAGGAGTCCTATATGGTACTTTCACCTTGTGGGCCACCTATTCTCCCCAAGGTGATATAACTGTTGTCGTAGTCAAGTCTCTTCACGGCAGTGTAGCCAAAGTAGACATTGACACCTCTCACCTATACATAAAAGAAGAAACATAATTTTAGCTCATCAATATAATTTACATTACGAATTTTCGCGTTACAAAAACAGCAGCAATAATACCTCTAAAAGTAAAGAATATATATAGATAACAAAAACAACAACAATAATACGTCTGAAAATAAATAATATAGTGAACAAAGCCTCAATTGGAAAGGTACACACAGTATTTTCTCACATACCATCATATATATATAGACATAAAAGTAACAGAATCCAGATTAATTGCATTCATTATGCAGTAATTACATAATAGTAACAGAACCCAAGTTAATTGCATTCATTATGCAATAATTACAATTTTGAATGTATTTAAAACATTAAAAATGACCTTAAGGCGTGCACAACCAGAAAGTCAAATCTAAGAAAATAAGGTTTTAATGTTTATTCAAGAATTTGATTGGATTCTTTAGTTAGAAAAGTTGCTAATTTTTTTTTTTTTACAAATTTCTTCATTTGTTCAAGTAAACAGACCATGGAATAAAAGAGGATAACCCATTGACTATTTTCTTTGAAAGAAAGTATTCATTATCAGATATAAGCTCCTCACATAAAAATAAAAAATAAAAATTGAAACTGGGAGAACAAATTAAACTATATGAACTTTTTTGTAAAATTGGCCCAAACTAAAGAACTAACTTCCAGAAAATTACCTGAACTTTTGAAGAACATAACTCTTCAATGCACTAAACATAACACCAAAGGCACCTTGACCATAACCGTTTCTTTCTCGAGCAAATCATAAAATTTCGTTAAGTTCAGTGCTCTGCCGTTGTGGGCCACCTCGTCTCCCCCGGGTGATATACCTGTAGTCGTAGTCAATTCTCTTCATGGCAGTGCAAACGGCATCAAGCTGGGCCTTGAACATGCTCGTGTAGTTCATACCATTGGTAGAGTCAAAACACTTGCGTTGAGGTGAAAAGGAGCGTTGTTGAGGGTGAGGGTACAGGCCCGAGTGCTGTTGGTGTAGCCAAAGTGAAGACGACTCGGTAGAAGCCACCGAAGAGGCCTGTGGGGATGCCGAGAGATTCATATAACACACATGATTTTCACTTACCACTATAATAAATCACTGCATCAACTGAGCTGTAACAGATCCTACAATTAGAGATTAATTAGATGATAAGTAAATTGGGAAGAATCCTTAGTTAAGTATTGCTCTCCCTAACTTTCATACTTAATTACAAAAGACATTAAAATAGTTAAATAAGAGAAAGTCAAAGAGAAGTTAACGTAGTTAAAAACAACAAAAGCCCATTTTATTTTTTTTCCCTTTTATACCTTTAAATTTGTGCAGATAAAACAACAAAAACATGTCAAAAAAAATTGCACTAAAGCCCTTGATAACTTATTTTATTTCATGTATAAAGTAGATATGTTAACTGGATTTATAAAAAAATAAAATCAAGCAGCTATCTGACCTTCACTCCCCAAAATCTAGCACCATCGAAGAAAAGCAATGTGGCACTAACCTTTGAAAAATCAAAGAACCAAGAAGAGCGCAACAAATACAACCTTTTTCTTTGTTGTTTCGTTCATGGAAGAGAAGAGGAGCGAGAGAGACAGAGAGGCGACTGATATTTCATTTTTTCTGCATGGATCCTAAAAAGGGAGCCTTCTTGACTTGATAATTTTCATCAGGAGACGAAGAAGGAAGATCGACTCCAAGGGTGCGTTTGGATCGTTGGAAGAAAGAAGAAGAAGAAGGAAGAAGAAGAAAAAAAATTATAAACAATCCAAACTCTTCACAAAATTACACACTTCCCAATACTTCTTCCCACTTTTTCCCTTCTTCCCTTCTTCCCACACCTATCCAAACGCACCCCAAGAGAGGAGAGAAACGGGGAAAAAAAATCCTTTAATTTGAACAAAAACATGAAAAATTAGCAGCAAAGTAAATAATGAGACTCGATTAGGACGCGATGAATAGATAACTAATTTTTAAACAGAGCTTACCGATTTTTAGGGTTTCGGATTTTGTGGGTCCACCGATCTGTCGGAGAAGAGAAGGACAAACGGAGGGAGGAGGTGAGACCAGATTGACGGAGCGGAGGTTTTGTGGTTGAGCAAGTTCTAAGGAGGAGGAGAAGGAGAAGATGAAATTTGATAGGGATGTGTGGAAAGGACAAATTGAGCTGGCTGGACGCTAACTGGTGAGCCGGGTCAATCATAGGACTATAAGAGTTGACACACAATTGCCTACAGAGTTACCATTTCAAAAATCGATGAAAAATTCAACGCAATGATTTGCCGTGTCGGGCAGCATTTTACCGAAACAACTATGACACCCACGCATCTTTATTTATAATACTGATACTGATGTTGAGTTGGCTATTTCTCAGAAAATTTAATGCCGAGTTCCGTTCATCCTCCCTATAATTATTTCATAAATCAGATAACACAATTTCATATGGAATTATATTGAGTCGAATTCGAACGCAAGGCAAGCTAGTTACGAGTAAATCGAATGAAGTAGTATCAAAATAAAATCAAATCGATCTCGAACAGATCACGAGCCACAAATTTTTTTTTGTCAATCCTAATTTACATATCGACCATTAAATTATCAATAATAAGATGCAACACAAAAGCAAGCAGTACTTCAAATATATCTGCCAAAGGAAAAGACAAATATAAAACCTGTAAATTTAAATAACCAAATTTCAATAAAAAAAAAATAACCAAATGAAAAATGCTTCCTTGAAATACCATATTCTACAATGAAAAATGCTTCCTTGAAAATACAATAACAGAAACTCAACACATTGTTCTGGGCTATGTTCACAATAACTTTTAAATCACACTGGACGCAATTTAGTACACAGATGCATGTGACCCAAAATCATTATTTTCAACAGTACACTTATTCCAAATTTAAACATTTGTAAATAAATATTCCCATCTAAATTTCCATCACAAAATAGTACACGCTGTAGGTCCATCCCCTTGCATCATTGTATATACTATATTCTCTCTCTTTTTAAAAAACCTAGTGATATGCAAGTATGCAACTTTGTTCAATTGTGCTACAAGGACATTTGCAATTAATGAGATGCACTAATGCCTGGCCCCCTTGATCACACAAATTGAAAAGCATATAGAGGCACTTTAGTCAATTATTATGCATGACAACCTAAAAGAGTTCTAGATATTATTGGTCCCTTATCTCCCGAATAATTTTATAAAATACATATACATCCGACAGATTGGAACTTGGGTTTTATTTAAACCTGCCCATATCTTGTTGCATGCGCGGCTGTAGGTGCCAACATAAGAATTTTAAGCTGGCTGGTTTTTATTTTGTTCTAGAAATATCGTGCACACCAACTTCCGGGTGTAAATAATAAGTCACAATTACCCAATATAAATATTTTAATAATGAGTCCGAATATGACTTTTTTTGTGGAGAAAAGAAAAATTACACAATGAAGATATATTTATTAGGTTAAGTTAGGAAGATTTTTATCTTTAAGAATTAAAATGTAAAAAGGAAAGAGATATGTTAATATTAAAAAAAGTAGAATATGTGTTGAGAGTGGGATTTGAACCCACGCCCTTTCGGACCAGAACCTTAATCTGGCGCCTTAGACCAACTCGGCCATCTCAACACGCAATTTAAGATTCGAAAATATGATATATAAAGTATCTGTCATTAATGAACCGAATAGTTTGTATTTTTCTCTGTCAGCCCCTGACCTTCCTGTACTAGAAAACAATTATATTTTAGTATGCAATAACTTCAAAATTTCAACAGAAAATGCCCCTAACCCAAGTTTAGCCCAAATGTACTTTTTCCAGCTGTCTTTGAAGTTTGCAACCTAGAGTAAGTGCTGGTTAGTGCTGTAAATAAAATCCGTTTAAACATTTATCCTATTCGTACCGTATTCGATAGGGCGAGTATGAATATGATTTTATTTTCGTTAGACAAACGGATATGGATAAAAAAAATTTGTTAACTTAACGGGTATGGATACGAATAAGGACTATTTCGTACCCATTATCTAACGGATAAAATTTTACAAACATATATGTATTTATAATCATGTAATTAGCATATTTAATAAGATATGGTATTGGTTTTAATCTTCATAAAAATTTGTTTATGTTGATGAAAAAATTTGCACTCTATTATATTATAATTTATAATTAGTTATATAGATATATTTAATGTCAATTGACATGAGAATAAATTTCATGATTTTTGTTATATGTAAAGTATTATCTAAATATTGTACTTTATTTGTATATTTATTTGAAGTTATTTATTTAGCACATTATATATTTTTTATTAAATTAATAATATTATTATTATTTATCACCCATCATGTACCGTTACCACCCTTACCGTTAATTCTTAACGGGTACGGATAAAGTCATTTTTTAACGGGTACAGGTAGGATATAGGTAAAGAAAATACTTTCTACCGTACTGTATTGTATCCATTAACAGCACTTCTTCAAATTGATTGCTTTATTGTTGGAAGTATTTCATTATCGCCATTAGACAAACATATATTAAGTAATATTACTAATTTGCTATATATATTTTTTTGTCTCCAGTTGTACATCTCTTATGTCAACTAATGATCCATAAAAGTATATATATAATCTCGAATAAGAGTGATTATCATTTTCAGAAAACGAGCAGTTCCATTTAGATAGAACAAAAGTAAAAGCCACCAATAAGCAAACAAAGTTTACTACTACAACAACAACAACAACTAAGCCTTTTGTCCCAAACAAGTTAGGGTAGGCTAGAAAGAAACCCAACAAGAGAACACATCCAAGAACAAAAAAATACAAAACATAAAAATACTAATAGTAAGGCTAGCCATACTAATAATAATACCTCTAATAATAATAGTAATAGTAGAAACCTAGACCTCGACTGTGACCTAATAGAGGGACCTACAAACCTATGGCATCGCTCCTACCCCTAAGTTCCTACGTCATGGCTCCGGTACATGAATTGCTAACTTCCAAGCGCTCCTATCGATCGCCAACTCCTTGGAGACGTTCCATTCTTTAAGGTCTCTTTTCACCGCTTCTTCCCATGTCAATCTTGGTCTCCCTCTCCCCCTCCGGGTGTTCTCGAAATGATTAAGAATTCCGATACGTACCGGTGCCTCTGGAGGTCTGCGTTGGATATGTCCAAACCATCTCAAACGATGTTGGATCAGCTTCTCCTCTATTGGTGCGACCCCAGCCATATCTCGTATGTCATCATTTCTAATCCGATCTTTCCTCGTGTGACCGCAGATCCACCTCAACATACGCATCTCAGCTACACTCATCTTCTGGACATGTCGTCTTTTAGTAGCCCAACATTCTGCGCCATACAACATCGCAGGTCTAATCGCTGTCCTGTAGAACTTGCCTTTTAGCTTCTGCGGGACTTTCTTATCGCATAGGACGCCTGATGCTTGTCGCCATTTCACCCACCCCGCTCTTATCCTGTGACTAACATCTTCATCTATCTCGCCATCGCTCTGCAGCATCGACCCTAAATATCGAAAAGTATCTTTCGTAGGTACTACCTGCCCGTCTAGACAGACATCTCCGTCCACTGGTCGTATCCCACTAAACTCACACCCCATATACTCTGTCTTAGTTCTACTAAGCCTAAACCCTTTGGACTCTAGAGTTCGTCTCCACAATTCCAATTTTCTATCGACCTCCGTCCTACTCTCATCGACTAACACCACATCGTCCGCAAAGAGCATACACCAAGGAATCTCTCCCTGTATATCCTTCGTGATCTCATCCATCACTAAGGCAAAAATATACGGGCTCAAAGCTGATCCCTGATGTAATCCTATTTTAATAGGAAAGTCACTAGTTACACTATCACATGTCCTGATGCAAGTAACGGCACCATCATACATGTCTTGGATGAGGGTAACATACTTTGTGGGGACTTTCTTCTTTTCTAGTGCCCACTGTCACACCCCGCTGCCCCGGGCATGACAGATCCCGCCGCGACAACACGCGCCGCGTGCAGCCGCAAGGCTTACCATCCTATTTCCAGCACAATTTACCATGCATTTACTATACTTATGGCAGCAACATTGTCCCAGGACCAACAACACTGCTTGTACATCATGTAAATGAAAATTTCAGCATGCCCTCTCTTGTATTTGTAAACATCCAGCCATAAAGGCACCCGTTCCCTTCAGTTTATCAAGTCCCAACCCATGCACATAACAGATTAATCATGGCAAACACACAAGTCAAGCATTTACATAATATACAAGCACAACTACATGGCAAAACAATTATACAACACGCTCAAAAGCATAGCAAAACATGGCCGTTACTTAGGCTTATCCTTTCCTTGCACTCCACCCGGCCTCCAACCTGGAACCCATGAAAACATGGAAACGTGAGAAAGGGAACCATTTCTCAGTGCGGTATTTAGTTCCAGCCACGCATGAACCCGAAGCTTCATGTTGCGGAACTAAATACGCAACCGAAATACATAAGAAAATAGCTTTACATAATATAAGTTTCAGCAAATAAATCATTTGAAACATCATGAAATGCATAGCCAGCCAATTAAGGTTAGGAAATCAAATAACATAAGAATACACAAAAGCCAGCCATAATTTGGTTCCTAACCATGCACTCTACAAGTCTGGTTCTATATCAATTCATCTTGCAAGTCTTTCCAATACAATAGACCGCGATTTACCCACGCCGGGGTTTGCCAACGGCCTTACCAATCGATCCAACAAACTTGTACTAATGCTGAGGACATTTACCCCCTCAATCATGAGTCCCGGAACATAAGCGCTTATCTCACGGCCCTTGGAACAACGGTTCATGACGCCGCTTTCCAAAGATGCAAATGCCATTCATCACACAATAGTACATCCTTACCATTTCCTTTCCATTCCAATTCAGCCATCCAATAAGAAAACCATCCAATATGCATGTCATTTACTTACCAATTCCTTTCCTGTCCATAGTCATGTAATATAGCAATTCATATATGCAAATTACATGCAAATCATGCACAAACAGTCAAACAACATGCATACATATATATACTTTTACTTCCAAAAACATGAGATTTCGGGCTCAGGTGGAATCCGCACCTTTACACCTATTAACCGACCCGCCGTCGCTTAGGCGTTGCCGTTGCCTCACCGCTCGGGTCCCCCGCTTCGTGTCCTGCGAAGTCTGGTTCACATACACAAAACCCGTGGGTTACAACCATGCATAACTAACACCTAACTCGTGCTGTTTCATGGGCAACTCACCAGACATGACACCGCTACATGGCTGGTTTGCGGTGATTACACCGTTCCTAGCACCGCACGGTCTAACGTTGCTCACGCAACTACACCGTCACTTGGCCATGCTACTGTCCTACCATGCTCATGCTCTCTATACATGCATGTGGCCTGTTAAGGCATGATTACAGGACACTATTTGACACCGCAACATCGCTGGCCTACCACGCAACAACACCGTTAGGGACTGGTTCGGTATGGCAGCCATGAACTCAACTTGGCAGCAGCCCCTGCCACTTTCCTTGGCCTGGTTTGAGTGGTTTACATGCTAAACCATGCACTGTACCTTGCTCTCGACTGCCCCAGCTATCCCGCTATGGTCCCAGCTAGTTGTTTCACCGTCAAACACACTCAAACAGCACTATAGATGGTCAGTTTTGGGGCTGGTAATGGCCTATACGAAATTTCCCAAGGTGAGGGGCTTATGGCTGGGGAGGGACAGCTCAAGAGGTGGGAGAACAGGTGTCAACAACCCATCTATTTGCTGGCCCAAGCAGCTGCTAGGTGTCAATAAAGTAGGGGCTGGTCAAAGGCATGTTAGACCATCCAACTGAACATCTCCATTAATCCTATGCACTGGACACGTCCATTACATGCTGCCCAAAATGCTAAGTACACAATACACACTTGGGGAAGCGGCCTAAACACCGTTCTGGCTTACGGTTGCTAACCGGCAGCCAATGCAACACGCTTTGGTCTATCCAACGGCCATACTTTGGGTCCCTGTTACAAGTCATTTTCAATGCCAATTTGCCTATTTACATGATGCATGAGATGCTTTACAACACATGCAAGGCTGTTTCGTGGCCAACCGTCAACACTGCGTGACAAGCGCCGCTGCTGTCCACGCTTGACATGGCCAAAACACTGTCTGGTCATGGGCCAAAACTGTCGTATCTCACACCCACCACATAACTTTTCTTGGCACTTTGTCGTATGCTTTCTCCAAATCAATGAAAATCATATGTAGATCCTTCTTTCGCTCCAGATATCTCTCCATCAATTGCCTTATTAGGAAGATGGCCTCCATGGTTGACATCCCAGGCATAAAACCAAATTGGTTTTTCGAAACGTTTGTCATCCGTCTCAAGCGATGTTCTATCACTCTCTCCCAAAGCTTCATTGTATGACTCATAAGCTTAATCCTTCTATAGTTTGTGCAGTTTTGAGCATCCCCTTTATTCTTGAAGATTGGTACTAGAGTGCTTCTCCTCCACGCATCTGGCATCCTATTTGATCGGAAAATGCTATTGAATAGTTTGGTTAACCAAACTACAGCCACATCTCCGAGGCACCTCCATACTTCGATTGATATGTTATCAGGTCCTAGAGCCTTACCTACTTTCATTTGTTTTAAGGCTTCTTTCACCTTGGTATGTTATCAGCCACATCTCCGAAGCAAACAAAGTTTACTATTTTCCGATAATAAAGTACAACTAATTATCAGCCATCATGAGGAAGTACCTTAATTGTTGCAATATTGATTAACTTGAAGCATGTGTTAGGTCAATGAAGACAAAAGGACACCCGCCCATTTTGCGTCATTTACATTTCTTAGTCTTTGTCCTTCTTTTTTTTTTGGGAATATTTCTTCACCAACAAATATTTATGTACATGTATTTGATTTTTGTTTTGTAAAAAAAATAATAATAAACCACATGAAACTATAGCATATCATAAAAATTAAAACCAAAAATAAATACAGATGGTGCCATTTTTGTTAAAAAAATAATTGAAAGACCAATTAAAAACATCAAATAATATCTTTAAAACTATCATCTTTAATGTTTTCTTCTTAACGTAGCTATCTTGTTTTTGTAATTCCATAGTGACTTTTTGTAATTTTTCTTTTATGCAGTGGTTGGTAGTTATGCTTTTATAGCATCGTTGTCAACCATATTATTCCAACAATACATACCTTGCGGTGAATTATTTATTCAATATTATTAATTGTTTTGTTTCAGTGTTTATGCTACATTACTGCCGCACATTCTTTTCAATTTTCAACGGTGATACCTGTCATTTTTCATTTAATTTTAATTAGAAACGCTGAGCAGAAAATGACCAACATACCGTTGAATATTATATTTTGATTTCAAAGAGATTCGTAATTGATTCTGGTGTTTAAAATATTATTTAGTAGCCTTGAACGCGTATATGATTGACAGTTATCAGTTTAATAAAATATTATTATTCTATTTCATACTAATAATAAAAACCCACGTACCTAAGTTTGTAAATAAGATCAATAGAATTTCTTAAATGAAAATAAGTGGCGGTTTTTTTGTGTCCAAATTGAAAATAATGACTAAAGTTCTAAGCGACGACTTATATTTTGCATATCTAGTCCTTTTCAACGAAGTCTCAACACAAAAATCTTTATACATGCATTCAGCGGTGGAGTTTAGTATCCTACAAAGTGGACCATAACCTTGCTTATCATGTTAGCAACAATATGTGCAAAATAAAGAGGGAATTGTCTAATTAGTCCCTTTAGGTCCTTAAATTTCAAACAAAATTTATAATATTAGAAATTAATGCTCGAGTACAGTGTGTTGGTCTCCTCTTAAAATTGATGCAAACTCCTTGTCTTTTGCTTCTTCAGAAATTTAACAATAGAAATTAATGCTTGGGTACAGTTGAACCTCTCTTTCATCCAGGAACCAAAATACAATAGAAAACTATTTACTTCCCGTGTTGATGGTGATTATTTTTTTCTTTTTTGAAAATGGTAAGCAAGTGCCGACCAAGCAATTTCATTAAGAAGAAAGAGTAAGTACAGATATTAATTACAGATGGAAGAAGAAAACGATGGAAAAAGGAAGAGAAGAAAATTATAATTCTAAGACTCCAAGCCACCACCCAAGAAATCCTTAACTACCCGTTCGTAAATTTAGCACTAAAATTTCTTTGTAGCCCTCACAAGTCACAACAATTGTAACTACCAAAGTTCTAACCAAATTAAAAATCTATCTCACGCCTCTCAGCATAAAACCTTCCACTAGAAATATTTTCAACTGGTAGTAATGCCATCCACACACCAGTGTCTGCCCCTTCTTCAGCCGACATGTTACCTTCCCAATTTGTCATTTGGGTCTTAACCCAACCAGGACAGAAACAATTTATATAAACCCTATGGCTATCAAGCCTTTCTGCCAGTCTCCTGGCTTTGAGCCGGGTGTACACATTTAATGCAAGCTTGGAGAGGGAGTAGTCAGTGTACATCTGCGGCCAACCACCATTTTGCCATGTGCCGTCATTTAATTGGGAAAGAAAATTGGTCAGCATTTCATCCAGCAGTTCTTCAGACAAAGTTTCGTCTTTCATTAAATTCTCTCTCAAGGTGGGGTCGCCGATTTTCTGTAGAAACATAAAGAGAGTTAACAAAGCCTATATTAAAGAGTTTTATCCTCTTAATAAGGTTCAGTATGGGCTCCTACAAGCACGAACAGTTCAGTACTACATTGGTGGAGATTTAATTTGCACTTAAATTCTTTTATTGTGGGGCAATAAGTTTGATTGGACTAGTACAGTATGGTAATGCATGGTTGGCTGTCTTATTTAGGCTCATATTTACATATGTTGGGAAAACTCAAAACTGAATGTAGCATGTCCATACTAGTACGACAGTACCATTGGTGCTACAGTATCTATCCGAATGTTCACTGGTTCTTAAAACATCCATACTTTTGAAATTAAAATGCAGCAATATCTACCATTTTCAGACAACACCTCCACTATAACATGTATTGGTATAGTCACCTAAGCTTTAGACTGGTACCATGGAAACAATACATTCTATTGCATGTTCATTGTTTTAACCCTACTTGTATTACGCCTTTAGTTCCACAAACCAAATTTTTTTTTTAAAAAAAGAACACTTGAAAAAAAGATGTTTCACAAGTTGTCTTTAGCATTGTAAATTCTGCTTAGAAAGCAGTCTGGATGTGTACAACTGGGATGAGCAACTTAGTTACATATGAATATAAGTTTCTCCAGTGGGTTTGAGAAATATTGCTAATTATTTTGCAACCACAGTAATGTTTGGTAAAACTTGCAAAAGAAATCATTTTCATTAAAAAAGAAGTATAAAAATGTTACATTTTTCCGCCCATTGGCACGGCCGAGCCGTGAGCTGACATTCACTATACGGGCTCCAAAAGATGAAGGTCTCATCAGAGGTAACATTGTATCTATCATCCTTTTCGTACCATAATAGTTCGTTTTAATGACTGTCTCAGCAAATTCAACAGAATTATCTGCTCCCCTGTTGAAATTCACACCGGCATTATTCACCTACAGTAAGTTTAATTTTTATAATTAGCAAACCCATTAACATGAATTATGTGGATTTTCCTGCACATGGCTTTCAATCATGCTTGAGCTGGTTGGTAGGGCCCTTGGTAGCTGAAATTTTATGCTGCCACTAGTTTTTATAGAAAAGAAACAAACCTTATTTTTTGTATGGTGTGGGGTTCAAATGACAATATCATTCATCCAACATTCTCTTTTTCTTTAGTCTCAATTTCCTATTCAATGTTTTCTATTTAACCAAACTTAGCATTTTCTCATTGCAAAAATTACCAGCTACCAGTATGTACATACATGCACATAAACTCAAACTAACTCTCACCAATACATCAATACCTCCATGCTCGAGCTGGATCCAACTGGCAAATGACATGACTGAGCCAGCATCAGTGATGTCTAGCTGGCAGGGCTGCACACTAAGGCCTTCTGCTTGGAGATTGGTAGTAGCCCCCAGAGCTCTGTCAAAATCCCGTGATGTCAGCACGACATGCAACCCATGCACAGCCAGCTGGCGAGCAATTTCATAGCCAATTCCTTGGTTGGCTCCTGTCACTACTGCCACAGTCTCCTTTGACCACCATCTACAAAAGGACAAATTTAATAAAAAGAACCATCAAATCTTAGTACAAACTTAGCATCTAAACTTCATATGTGCTCCTACAAAAACTCCATATATTAAGAATATCCTTACAAAATGAGAATATTTCATATGACTAGTTAATGCCTAAATACTCTTTTTCTTGTATTCACTTTGGTGTTGATTAAAATCCCTATTTATTTCCATGCAGGATTTCATTTCATCAGAAATATTTTGATTAAAATAAACGAATTTCATGTCATTTGATCAGAATTTCCATGTTATTGACCCAACAAAATCTCGAGAAATCAATTCTAATGAAATGAAATCTGGCATGAAAATCATTTTGATCAAAGCCTTCGAGAAATACCTTTTTTATGTAATAAACAAGGAATAATAGAAGAATACTTTTGTCATTGTAAGGGTAAGCATGATATTTGCATCGTATTAGGTGTGTATTTCTCTTTGTATGCAGGCTAAAATAAATATTAAACAACAATACCAAAAGTCAGAAAAGAAGAAGCTTATTTTTTATCAGGTGGGGTAGTGCGGGTACTATGATTGAAAGAGTTAATAAGATTAATTTCAAGTTGCAAAATTATTTAATAATTAATTACCATATTTTTCAGGTTTTTCTTGCTTAGGAATACTATTAAGGCCTAACTGAACCTAATTACCATCTGAAATGTCAGGTTTGAGATGGTCCCAAGCAATGCTACTTTTTTTTTTTTTTTTTGAAAACACCCAAGCAATGGTCACAAGTAGTGTGGCACTGGTACTGCAGTACAAGCAAACTCCTGTATTTCCTGTAATACGCAGTAGTCACTATTCTATACTGAGACAGTTGAACTACATCAAAAGTACGAAATAGAAACAAAATAAAGAACCCAAAAATAAAATAAAAAAGGAGGCATTTTGTCGAGCACCTTACGAGCACTGGAGCACGTACCTCTCATGAGGAGAGTAAGGGACTGTACGGAGATGGGAGATCTCTTGTCGACGCTGTTCTCTTCTCTCTCTCGCTCTCTCTTTGCCTTTCTTCCCCATTCGCTAATCGGGTTCGGGTTTGGCTCCCTAGTCAACACCGACACCCGGTGGGTTTTGTGAAAGGAAACTGACGATGCTGAATTATGACAAGGAAGATGTTGAGACTCGAGAATGAGAGCGCTGTTTTTAGTTTTTTATTTATTCGATTCGGATCATTAAACCAATTGGACCATATAGTTTGGCCCAAAAAAGTTCAAGGCCCATAAAAGCTGTTTCCAGCCTCGTTGATTGGTCCTCCTACAAGACTCGAATTATTTGTAGCAGCAATAATTAGGGTAATTGGTATTAACCATCCAACCAATTATCATCCAACCATCCACTGACTCTAAACGGGCCTTTATGGATCCAGTAACAAACCCAGTCTATTTATATCAATCTAAACCACTCTCTCACTCCGAATCCTATCGCTGCCGCCTGCCGCACCTCTTTTGTTCGCATCTTTTTCCCTTTTTTGAATTTCAGTTTCAAAAATGGCGATTGGCGAAAAATTGGCGATGACAACTCGATGTGGTGGCGCGCCTTCGCTCCTCCCTCCGCCAATGCGCCAGAGATCTTCCCCATGGCGACTCTGACGCCCGCACGCTCCTCCTTCGCTTTCGTCGTACCTCTCATTTTTTCTTCTCTGATCGATTCTGGTATGCCTCTTGATCTTAGATTTTCGATCTCCATCGGCCAAGCCTTTCTCCTTTTTTTGCTTATCCTAATTGCTTTTGCCGGCATGAGAAATGAACTGTTGGAGTTTGCATTGAATGAACTTTAGCCAGAGGGGCTCAATAGCACACAAAGTATACTTTGAGATAAGCACCGAGATGCACTACTCGATGGATCCGTCTTTGGGAGCAAGGCAGACGGGTACCCTCATTTAGCCAAATAGGCTTGATTAGTCGCTTGGGCTAGACATGAACGGAAAGGCAAGTAAAGCAAGAGATGGGGCTTTTTGGTGAGGAGTAGAAAGAAGGTTGTAGTGGTATGGCTTTCTCTCATTCTTATATTTAACTTGATCGGATTTTTTCACAAGAGTTTTGTTCAATTTCGGTGAAAGTAGCGTTAAATTTAAGGTAAACATATCGTACATTTTCTATTCTTTATAGATTATAGTAATTGGACAGATTGGCATTGTTAGCACACTCTAATTCATATGAATTTTTATTAGTGTTCAATTAGTTGATTTACATGTTATATTACATGCATCGAGGGATTGGATTATTGTCGTTACTGGTACACTATTATTCATGCGTATTTCTACAAGTGTTCAGTTAGTTTCTTTATTTGTTATGTTAAATGCATCTATGGATTACTTATGCAAACGTTTACTTCAAATTTTGCACAATGAATGTGTTAGATACTACAAATGTTATGTTAAATGACATAAAGGATCATCTTATTTTCCATCGTCAAAAAATGTTTTCTGCACAAAGTTGCTTGAAATTATTATTTAGTATTAAATTGTGATCTATTTGTCAAATTAAGGATCATGTTTTAACACTTTACATATGTATTTGTATTCATATTACACAGGTTTGGGCTGCGATTCGATCGAGTTGGTGTGGTGTTGTGTGTTCGTTCAGATTTGTACCAAACTAAAATTTTGTGTTCTAATATTTTGATGAATTGTGATTGTATTATATTCTGGATTGGTTAAAAATTGTATTTATTTGGATTGTTAAAATTAATCATGTTGTTTTAGGGATAATATTATTGTTCTTTTTTCTTATGGATCATATTAATGTTTTATTTTGATATTAGTTTCTGTATTTTTTTTGTTATATTATAAATATATCAAATCGAACATATAACACATGGTAAATTATCTCTTGTGCTAACAAAATGAACTTTAAATTTATGTGGTATCTCCAAAATTGTCGGTTGAATGTGCGAAAAAAAATGTAAAATCATTAATATGTCATTTTATAAATATATCAAACTGAACACTTAACTCAAATTAACTCTTTCCTTATTGTATTTAGTTAAAAAACTGTTGAACATTTAACTCATCCCTTAAGGCATCAAACAAAAGACGAAATGCTGACGTCAGCATGCACAGATGACGTCAGCGCGAAAAAACTGGGCCTGGTGCCTAAAAAGCCCATTTTTTTTTGTCACTGGTGAGGGTGGATGGTTGGATGGTAAATTGTTGGATGGTTTATATCATTTCCGATTAATTAGTATACTATAATATTATTAATAGGTTAGGTGAGAAGATAAAGAATTAAAGATTGAATTCTTTTCATTGTTGTATTTTGCTTCCGATAAATGGAGGTGGTAGGCAGTGTTGGCCTACTTGTTTCAAAAAAAAAAATTTCTTTTCATTGTATTCAATACTATAATTCTCCAATTGCAAATAACAGCATCTCTTCTTGAATTTTCCTTTCTAATTTCAAATTCTCGCGAAGTTCATAATAAGCTATAGTGGACCCTAGAATAATATTCATAATAAGCTATTGTTTTTATAAATGCCTATGTGGGTATTCATTATAATTATTCTTATATATTCTTATATTATTTTTTATTTTTTTGGGTTCTTTTACTTTGATTAGTTGTTTATAAGATTTTTCCAGTTCATTTTGGATTAAATTTTATAGATATTCTTTCAAAATTTCACTTAATCCTATGATATACATATTTGGATTTCAAAATTTTTGTTTGAAATTTTCTTAGATTGATATTATTTTTGACATTCTTAGGTAGGTGAAATTTCAAAAAGCCCATACTTTTTTGCTGAACACGAAAGAAGCAAAAGGCCAACCTTGGTTTAAGTAAAAGATAACAAAAATTTCTGTTGTAACAATAATATAGATTTTCTGAGCAAACTCCAGACAAATAATTATTGTTTTATCTTCTTATTCAACAGGATAATTGTTTAATTGTGAACAGTTACATCTCTTCTTTTTCTTTCAACACTACAACTCAAACAGAACAATAATGTTAAGCTTTTATAAACTTTCAAGCCACTAAATTACTAATCAACGTATATGAAATATATAACAATCTTGATTGCATATATATATAATCTATTATTCTTGATAGAAGCATGGCATTCTTCTTCACTACTGTTGCCAGTTAACGGTCGTGTTTCGTGCAACTCATGGTACACTTCAGGTTCTTATCGCCGCAATCCATCATGCATTTAGCTGATGCTTCTCTATTTGACATGCAACCCATATTGCAAAACATCGCCATTATGCAGCAAGTTGCTAAACAATCTTCTTCCTCGTTTACATTAGCTGCTTGTGTGTGTACTGTCAGGTGTGTCGAGAGAAGAAGCACTATCAAGACGATCGAATTCATGGAAGAAGCCATTGGTGTTTGGTTAATTAGTAGTAAGAAACTTGCTCAAAGAATAGTGCGTTAACACATAAAATTAAGATGCTTTTGGTGATTATTTATAGCTGGATATTTCATCATTTAGCACGCATTTGTAACACAAAGTTTGAAAGAGAAGTATAAGGTTAGAGAGTTCCTCTTGTTTTGGGAAATACAAATTTCATGACTAGTTTTTGGCGTGCACCATAGTTCGCTCTGGCCTGAAAACTTGGTAATTGGTACTATAACAGCTTGAAGCACTTTATGTAATACAAACAATAGAAGGTTTTCAAGATAGCAAAATGATAATTTAAAAGCACAACTCATGCCGCCATGATGATATCTAGAGTGTTACTATCAAATGTTATAGTCTTATAGAACTACAACTCATGCCGCTAAGAGACTACGTACTGCGTACAAAAATATTAATATATTGGATTTTTTTTTTTTTTTGTTCTGGAAATGTTAAGAACAGAGAAAGAGCAGAGAGAGCAGAGCATCGATACAGAGTACATAAATACTCGTGTAAATACATCAATATAAATTCACAATATATATAACAACAAGGTGCGCAGTGGACTGAGGTGAAGGACTTATTATATATTTATATAGAGACTTTCTAGCTATGAATATTTATTCTAACACCTCATCAAGATTTAGCAGATGTGTTTAAAATAGATATTTACACTGTTTTCTTTTTAATTAACATAATCCAATATAAATATTTTATGATCATATTTAATTTGGTTTTAACATATTTCTTTCCAATTAAATAATGATGATAAGTTTCTTACATCGATCAATCAATTTAAATCGCTAATATTCATCTTTATTATCTCTGTAATTGATATTCAACATACTATATACATTTACTTTTCAATATACATCTACAAATTGATATCTAATTCAAGTTAATATACACGTCCATTAATGAAATATTGAATTAATGCCAAGTTCTAGTGTCCATATGCGCTTATTACACCCGATCTCAAATAAGAATTTTATTTTTTTCAACTAACAATACAAAATAGTTTAATCCATGGACCATGATTGTGCGTTTTTCTGTTTCTGAGACTTTGGAATAGCATCATAACAAAATTTCAGCCGATTCACATGAACGATATTTTCTTATTGGATATTACAAATTTTTTTATTTAAGTAGGTACCGCCCCACTTTGGCACTTCTGGCTCCGTTTGGATGGTTTCTTCCCGGAATAAGGAATAAGTAATAACCACTTTTTACCAATAAATTTATTTCTAACCATCCAAACTCTTCACAAAAGTTACACACTTCCCAATAAGATTATCTCTTCCCAATAAATTTCTTCCCTTCTTCCTTCTTCCTACCTTATTCTCAACGCATCCAAACGAAGCCTTTAATCTAAACAAAAAAACAACTATTACGGAGTATTCGATATTATGGAATAATTGCCATGCAGTTTCGGTCTTGAGCCTAGTCAGAAATACTGTCGGGTTGAGTTGTGACTTGCTCAACAGATCAGGTTTGATATGATTTGACATCCAATAATTATCTGCAAAATCATTGTACCATTTTCATATTTAATTCCACAACGCCGAAATTTACCTTTGGTTCTTCATCCACGTATTGAAAAATTTTGAGTATTTAAATCTATGATTGATTCCGCATTTTACTTTGGATTTCAGGTATGACAAAATCAGAACCTTCGTCTCTGAGATGACCTTATGTTACAAGTTTGCACAACATGAGATATTTTTGTAAACTTTTGGTTATCATTTACAAGAAAGATACATAGACCAATAAGTATTTTGGAAGTTCAATTTAGCATAAAGTCTATTTACGTATCATGATCATCATGGATAACATTTTTATGTCCCCATTAAGGGACCCACATTACAACAGAAATGTTGTTTCAAATTGTCTTAGTTCTAGACTTCTAGATGATATTTTTTTTCCTTTTTATTTCTTTTTTCCGTTGACAATATCTCAGTACCGTGTCAAACTACTGTATATAGGTTGGAAAACCTGATATCGAAACGTTAAATTTCAAATATTGGTATCATATTAAACAATATCGTCAAAGATATGGGTGAAGAGTAAGTGCTATTAAATATAAATAACAAATGACTAATTCCTTTGAAACTGATCTAAAAAAAAAAGGGACAAAATCCTAGTTGACTTTGACTTTTTTTTTCAAACAAGAATTCACACATATATTAGGTCCTAATCCAATCAACATAACTTCTTATTTCTTAAGATAATTAAGGAAATCATCAGCAAGCTTTACTAGGTCTTGCGATCAAATATAAAAATTTGGGCTGAGAGTAACTCTATTATATTTTTGGTAGTTGAATGAAAAAAGAATTACTTGTGGAGGGAATATCAAATATGTATAATAAATGTATAACCTATTTCAGAAAAAAAAACAAACAGGTTTCGTTGTTTCTTGACGAAACAAACCTTATTTGGTGGATTAGATATTTTTCTGGCTGTTTGAAAAGTGGTAAAAGAAATCTAAATATTAGCTAGATAATATATTAGTTTTAAAACTCAAGTGAAGGGCAATAGGCTCTATCAAAAGATAGGAAAAAGATAATTGTTGTCAAGTGTCTTCGACAACATTTGAAGGGTAAAATTGAAAAATTAAAGAGAAGGTTTCTGACTTTATATGAAGGGTATAAACAGAATTGATATTATAATGTAAATAAATTATTCAATTTTGTATATGTGTGCATACAAATAAATTTTAGCACTCACATTCGTATGCGTGTTTACATTTGTACTTGTATAAATGTTAATAAAACTAATATACTAAATAACTAATACATATTAATATACTACCAATAGAAATGAATAAATATATAAACGATGCGGATGAGAATATGGATTGACTATGATCTATTGAAAAGATGCAAAATAAAACTAATATACTAAATTACTAATACATATTAATACTACCAATAGAAATGAATAAATATATAAACGATGCGGATGAGAATATGGATTGACTATGATCTATTGAAAAGATGCAAAATTTGAATCTTCGAATCTAACTTTTATACATCTCAAATCCTAGCACATTTCATTAATAATATACTCTCATATTTTTATGCTTAGTATGATAAATAATATATGTAAGTTTGTTGTTACTTTTGTAGTTTTAAGTTCTCAATTTATTGTTTTAAAATATTGATTCATGTATTATACTTGCACTTTTTTAGTGTTATCAGCTAATTGTTTTTTATATCGGACAATTAATCATTATACATCTATAATTGTTTTGATGTCTTATTTTTATATTTGAATCCGCTCAATAAATTACAAATACGAATATAAAATGTTTGTTTACTTTCCTATATATATATATACTTTATACGAAATCATGAATTCTTCCATTCCTTTATATTTTATATACGAAATCACAAATTCTTCCATTCCCAAATTGGGAATATATCATTTAATCATATTTCAATAATTCAATCCCCATTTTATGCGCTCCAGCTCTTCTCCAGACGCTAGAGCAAAATCTGAGAAGTCGGGAGAATGCAACTGCATTTTTTATTGACCCTTTTTATTTATCAAATTAGAATCACCCCGATTCTATAAAACTAATATATTTTTTTGTCAAGTCGCCTCTAGATTCTATAAATAAATTCAATTACGATTTTTTCCGACTAAAATTTAGGGACCAGGCTCCTATCTTATTATATTATATCTTATAATATTATAATATATATTTCTTTTCCAGTTTAATTGTTTCTTGTTGATGTTGAAAACTATAATAACACTTTGATAAGAAATACTGTGAGCATCAAATTACGATTGCTATATTATTTTACACTCTCATACTACATATTTTTTTTATTTAACTTTTTTATATAAAATGCTATTTGAGTTAATCTTTTTACTGGATAATAAAAGGTTTTCTAATAAATAGAAAGCAAGGAATACTTTTTGGAGTTAAATATAAATAGTGTGAAGTTGTTTTGAAAGAAATAAAAATACTGAAAATCATAATAAACTTTTGTTACATAAAAAGAATAATATGGTAAATTCTGGGTACACTAATTTTTTTTATGGATTGAATACAAATTATTTTTAAATTATGAACAAGACTCAAAAAGACTAGAAAATTGAGCCATCCTTAAACGTCCCAACTAATAATATTTTAAACAGATTTTTATCCACGTGCATCAAATTGGTGGAATTAGGAATTTGATTTTATCGAATATATATATATATATATATAGAGTGAGAGATTAGCAATGGTGAGATGCATCACAAAAAACGTTCCGTGAGATGCGATCAAAACTCATGAATTTGGTTCAAAATGACCGATTCAAACCGTCTAATATGATCTCTCAATTGAAATCTTCATGCAGACTAAATTTTACATTTTTTCAAAAATTTTAAGTATTTTTTTTAATTTTAGAAAATCGTTAATCTAATTAATTCTGTACCGTTCAAAAACTGTCATTTTTAAAAATCCGAAAAAATACTTAAAAATTCTGAAAAAAAAATATAAAATTTTGTCTGCAAGAAGTTTTCAATAGCGAGATCATATTGCACGGTTTGGATCGATCATTTTGAACCAGATTCATGAGTTTGGATCGCATCTCACGGAACATTTTTTGTGATGCATCTCACCATAGCTAAACTCTGTATATATATAGAGGATGGCTAACGTGCCATAGATGGCACAAAGGGTCCCGTGCCATAGAGTCATTTTTCGAGATTTAAAATTCAAATGCTCAATCCAAACCGTTCAAGTTATTCATCATATTAAAATATCCTTGGAGACCAAATTTTACATATCAAAATAAATAGCAAAAAACGTTATAATAGCCAAGTTTTTTCGAATTTTTTTGCTATATATTATGATATTTTAAAAAAACGTTATAATTGGAGTATTTCAGACCTTTCAATTTGAACATATCAAAATAAATAGCAAAAATAATTCAAAAAAAAATATAAAATTTGGTCTCCAATGGTATTTCAATATGGTGATCAATTTGAACGGTTTGGATTGACTGATATAATAGCCAAGTTCATAAAAGCAAAACGAGAATAATTGGGAACCGTCCAGGTTTATTGAAGTAAAGTCAGTGGTTTACTGTTAAGTTTTTTTCTCGAGTATAAATGTATAATGAATGTTTAGATATACAGACTTTAATTGCAAGCAGTCTCTTTAATTATCTTTTATTTGGGACAAATGAGAGAATTATTTTATGGGATATTTGAAATATAGACATAATGTTGATATTAATTGTGTACATTTTCTTTTCTTTTTTTTCAGACAAATATAATTAATTTTGATTTAAAAAACTTATATATGCAAGAAGATATGAAGTTTTTATTATTTTGATTTATAATATACTTCAATACAAAAACCAACGTCTCATGCCATTATATAGTTAAGTTGAATTGGCGAGGTTGACTCACTTATTTAAAGTTTCAGAATAACAACTAAAGTAATATTCTTATTATTTGGAATAACATAACAGTATGGTTAACGATTATTATGAACAGTTAACTGCAATATTAACACCGTTTACTATTTCGAAATAGTTGCATCAGTTCAAAATTTTAATACTAAATATATCATTTCAACGGGTTTGTACAACAGGAGAGGAACCGTTCCCAAAACTTAGACAGATTAATTTAATTAAAATAATATATATATATATATATATATATATTTTACAGCTTATATTAGTTCATCAGCTCGATGGCTACCTGAAAGATACTTAAATATTAAGTAGACCGTTCAACCGAGTAAATAATAAAAATATTAACAGATTTACAAACAATAATTGAAACAATTTTAATATTACATATTTGGTTTCTAGATTCAAAACGGTTTCTAATATTTTTAAATTATACCCATAAGAAAATGTACATAAATATATCTGAGAAATCTTTTATAGTACAATGCAAAATGTGGATATGGATCTTAACTCAAAACCGGATTACCATTTAAGCAAACCTAACCCGGGTAGGGTAAAGGAAGTTCAGTTTGTGGCCCAGTGTCCTGGACATCTCCGTTTATTACAACTGGAGAAATTACCAGCAATTAACGGATCCAAACACATGTTAGACCAGATCCAGAATTTTAGGTCGGCCGGCCGGAGCACTAACAAGAAACAACCCTAAAAATTATCTAAAAGTTGTCCATTATATTATCTACTATATTTCTCTCTCTCTCGTCAGTCGTCACAAACATATTTAATTGCTCAATCAACGAGGAATTAACAATCACATGAGATCTAGCAAAGCTTAGTCCTTCTTTCATTATCTCCTCTTATTTTACATATATTAAATAATAGCCCTGATAATAGAATTATCCTCTTTGAGAAAGAGTGTATTGTGTTGTATCATATTATTTTATTATTGAAACTAGACTTTATATAAGACACTGACGTAAGAAAATTCGGACAATTATAAAGAAATTTATTTTTTAAGAAAACAACTCTTTTCATTTTCTGAAACATATGTATATAGTATAATTTTCTTAAGCGTCAGCAAATTCTGACAATTACAAAGAAATATGTTTTTTTTTTTAAAAAAAACGAACTCTTTTCATTTTCTGAATATAGGTTCCGTTTGGATAAGGTGTGGGAAGAAGAAAATAAGAAAATAAGAAAATAAATTTATTATAAACAATCCAAACTCTTCACAAAGTTACACACTTTCCAATACTTCTTCCTTTATTCCTCTTCTTATTTCCACACCATCTAAATGGAGCCATATGTAAGTAGTATAATTTTCGTAAAAACTTAATTTGTTTCTTTCTTACGCAAGTTTACATATTGTTAGTTTTTTTAATGTCCATTAGTTTGATGATGTATTTTTTAAATTTTAAATATTCAACTATTTGTTAAGAATTTGAATTTAATCTGATTATAATATAAACTTTAGATGAAGGAGAGACCAAATATCAAAGTTTTTGTACTTAATAATGATATTATTTTTAAATTTATTCAAAATCCCTACAATGAGTTTACTATATGAGTTCTTAACCATTGATCGTTTAAATTTGATTTGATTAATGACTATATGTGAATCATAATATAAGTTTACTGATTTCTTTTTCTAAATGGAAATAAAATTGTCCCTTGATTGCAATAGTATTTCCATAATAAATTATTAGAAATATATAGCAGGTGAAACAATATCACATGGAGATAAAAGGCAAGTCTGATTATAAAAGATATTTATTAATATGCTAATCGATATATTTTTTTTATTTGAGACCAAATATATATTTTGTTTAATAATTTTGTTATCATTCCTTATTGGTCATCGATTGAGAAAAAATTTAATTTTAAATAAAAATTCACCCACACAATGATTACGAGGATATATAATTAGATGCATTCCATATAGTAAACATTTCAATGGTTGCATATTGATCATTTAGGCACAAACTTTTGGCATTTGTACCGAAATGGAAACAATGCTAATATCAAGGGCCTTATATATAATATTAGTAATAATTTAATATATCGCGAGGACCAGAGAATAAAAAAATGCTGGTCAAAGAGTGGCAAAGACTTGAGACCTAGCAAGGCGGTGCATTATAAAAGACGGGGTTGGGTACCCAGCAATGCGGTGACCGCACCGCCTCTTGCGGAGAGAGATTTCATTTATCATTTCATTTATCAAATCATTTAATCATCTCTCCACTGGCTCCGTCTTCTTTTCCTCTTTGGGTTTCTCCTAAATTTACCTTGCGAGATCCGCGCTTGCTTCGACCTATTTCTATTCTCTCTTGTGGTAAGAGTTACTAGACCTCAGATTAGAAAATTACGATTCCATTCATGGGTTTCTCTTTGATTCCAGTCGCGAGACTTGTGCGCCGAGATTTATTGTCCCAAAGGGTTTTTAACTCTGATTAGCTTTTCTATATTTATAGCTTTAGAGAGGTTAAATTAAATCTTCCAATCCGCTTCCGTTTTCTATTTCAAATTAATCGATGAAATCGATCCCTATTTAAGACCAAGAATTGATTGTCGTTTCTTTCTACTTGTACATGTAAAAAAAATAAGCTCCAGTTCTACTTGATTGATTTGTGATTCGAGAGGTTTCAAGATCTGACCCCTTGAATCGATTTTGTTTTCAGAATCATGGAGAGTTGCCGTGTAAAGCTCGGTGGAATCAGAAGCTTGTTCTCTGATTGTGGAGCTGAAGCGAGACTCGACTGGTCTAATCAGAGAAATTCTAGATCTGATGATGGATTAGTGTGTCCTCAGCCAAGGAGGAGTTTTAATGGCAGATCACAATTTAATTTTGATTCTTGTGGGTGAGTATTCGAATATTTAAGCTGTTTTTTCTTCTTTTTTTTTATCAAAATTGAAAACAATAATAATTGAATCCTATAGCTTTATATCTTATCTTGTGTTCAATTAATTATTTAATTATCTTGATTTAATTGTTTGCAGATCCTATACGATGCAAGAAGTAGATTTAGATCTTGATATCTTAGAAGCACTAGTAATTGAGGTAATATACAAAATTCCTCTTCTTTTGAATCAAACAGCTATTAAAAATCTCAAATTAAATTCAAGGTTCTAATCATTAATTTGTTGTGTTTATTTTTTCAGAACGAATCAGATGACTCAGAATTAGAAATTGACAACGATGGCGGCTTCTTTTATTGCGCATCGCCGCCACTTAGATCCAATAACCCGTTAAGCCATGACCCTGAGTTCAGGTTCATGGGAGATTTTATTGAAACTGTAAAATCCTCTTCGTCTACTGCTACTACAAGGTCACCTCGATCTTTTTCGCCTTCTTTTGTTGCAACTCCAGCAAGGAGAATCGAGGGTTTCAGCTGCGGCAACTCCACTCGCAGCAACTCGGGTGCAAATCGGGTTCTCTCTGCCTTTGCTTGATGCTTGGTGCAACTTTGGAACTGACTTGTGTAAATTTTTTGGAAGCTGTTAATATTGTATCTTTTTTTTTTCTTATTTTTCATAAAGAAAAGAGTATTTGTTAAGGCAAGAAATTTTCTTTTCCTTTTCATCACTGGTAAATATAGAGAGAGTAATTTCTTGTAGAATTAGTATTTTGAGGGTGTTGTCATCTTGGTAGAATCAGGGGCTATACATTTGTAAGAAAGAGAAATGTACAAAAGTTTCTATACTTTGTTGTCGCTGTATACAGAAGAAAATTAAAGGGATTCTTCAAATTTTTCTATGCTTGATTGATCCTTTTTTTGGTCTTCTTTGAAGACTTCAACTATGGTGTCTCTTGATTAATTGACTTTGGATTCTTTCCTTACGTCTTGTGCAAATAAGGCCCCAGCTTTTATGTTACTATTTACTTGCAATATCCTACATAAGAAGGTGAAACAATAGTAAATGGAACTTGAAAAGGGAAGGCGTGTATTGTAATCGCCTGCATTCTTATGATTTATTTCTACATATTTCTTCTGTACAATGTCCACGATTGGTTCATGTCTATCTTAAACAATATTGGATTCTCTAATTCAGTATTCTAGATGATGTTCAGTGGGTTTAAAATTGGTCACAGTTTTGATTGGAACAATCAAACGGTTTGTTTTGCTTTAACATTTGCGCTGTGTTATGTACCCAAAACAATTCTTCCTACAAATCAGTTGGCTGTAGGTGCATCCAGTACTATGCAGCGGTCAGCGGAGAAGACGAAAATAAATTTTGATTGGTTGTTTAAGAAACAAATATTTGGTTTGATGTCTGGTTGAGAAAGAAAATGGGAAAATATGGCTAGATCCAGCTTGGAGTGTAGGTGGAAAAATACTAATTTGACTCATAAATGCTATTATAGGGAGAGGGTAGTTGTTACTTGAACTCTTTACAAAAAATTTCATGAATTCTAGTTGGGATATTTCCAGACTAGAATTCGGTGCATCTGATCGGATGCTAAACTGGATTCTCTTGCCATCGCTGTCTAGAACAGTTGGTAGTGGCATGTGCTTCTCAAATAAGAGGGCATGAGTTCGATCCCAGCATTAAGCTGGTTGAGTGTGTATGAGTGTGAGGCTACGGCCATCAATCAAAAAAAAGAAAAAAACTGGATTCTCTTACATTTAATAGTTTTAGTTGGAATATTGACCGTTTTTGTTGGTTTTAGTTCTCCTTTTTGTATATAACAAAATTCGTTTGTTTTATAAAATGAAATATTTAAATTATCAGTAATAATCATTTAAATATTTTTATTGGATTTTGCAAAAACCAATAAAACTAAATACCATTTATAATTTTTAAAGAACAATTACCCTGTTGTTTGACGAAATTATTTATTGAAAATGGCATTTATTTAACATGCAGCTTGAATGAATATAATATATACTTTTATTTTTGGTTGTTCACACAAGTTGAGCCTCCCGCCTAACAGAACAGGCTAGAAAAAAAAATTGTTCACACAATTTGAGCCTTGTAGCAAATGTGAGAGAGAGAGAGAGAGAGAGAGAGAGAGGCGAGAAGCGTAGATGGATGGGGACTAGAGAGAAAAAAAAAGCATGAGACATGGCATGAGGGGTTGGCGTGCCGACCTCAACTTCTTGGTTATTTCGTTTGGTGTGTTATTAAATGCACGTAATTAGGTCGTCACCACATGGGCATGCTTATGGTTATGCTTCACCTAATTTTTTAGAAATGAAATCCAGTCCCGCGCGGGACCGTGCAGCGCAGGAATCAGAGCCGTCTGATTTAATCTCAATGACAAAGGGAGTCCCGTGCATGTAACTAGATTGATAGGCCCGAACCGTCCAGATTAGATCGGGCGGTTCGTAGGATGCGCTGGACGTTCCCGCGCGGGAGCGGATGGGGATCCAATTTTTTAGCCCACACATTTGCATCACCTCCTCTTCTTTTCATTGTTTTCTACATCCTTCCCCTTTCCTTCCTTTTTCACAACCGCTAAGCTATTAGGGGTCGTTTGGATGCGTCCCAAATTTCGGAAATAAATAATTCCAGGCATAAATTTTAATATAAACAATCCAAACTCTTCACAAAGTTATACACTTTTCAATAAATTTATACCTAGAAATAACAAATTCCCCCAATTCCTAAGTGATCCAAACGCCCATAGATATTTTTCTCTTCCTAGATTCTCGCTGTTGCCTGTTGGGCCTGTCCCTTGTTGGTTTTTTACTTGTTTGGTATTTGGTATTGGATATTTTCAGTGAGGATCCGGATTTTATCTGAACCAATTTATGATATAAAAAAAATTGAGAAATGATGGGATTTCGGAAATTAAGTTATCTTTTGGTTCTGCTAGGAATTTATATCAGGTGAAATATTTTATTCAATTTATTGGTCAAAGTAGTAGAATTGCCTTCCGACGACAATTACACAGAAAATAAAATAATAAAGATGAAGGGTCCGGTTTCAAGTATTTAGAATAAATAAATTGTACAACTCAAGGTTTTAAAAAAAAACCTAATATATATGTAAGTACATAAGGACATTCAAACAGTGCTTGGACCACATTTTCTTTTAATTGCTTCTGATGGTAATTTGGTCAATTTGTTTTTTTTACGGAGATGAGAGGTTTGTCGGCTTTTTTCCTCCATAAAGTCTAAATATTGTCCATTTAGACACACTAGTAGTATTAATATATGGCCATTTCGTGTACAGAAAATTAAACAAAAATTTTTTCCATAACTTTAAAGTGACTATTTTTATGAGAAAAAGGAGATTTTTGCATTACTCTATATGGAATTGCATTACTCCTAAGTTTATTTACATAATCTAAACTAGTGAACTTCTTAATGACACTTTGTTTCACTAAAAATAAAAATAGTAAAAAAAAGAAAAGTTAAAGCTCTATGTGCACTCAAGAAGTAAATTCTCTGTTGTGAGCGGCTATTACATCATCGTCTTAGGCTACATTCAGTAAATAAATAAAATGAAAACAATTATCAATTTCTATTATACGAGAATGACATAATAGAAATTTTACTTGATGTAGCCGGTGCTTTTGCTTCTCGAGTGGTTATTCATTTTTTTTTTCGCTCTATCAAATATTACTTGATCAATATAATTGACAGCCCAAGTGACTGTATCTCTACTTGAATAACTTCAGTATAATCTTAATCTAAGATCACTAATACTTATAATCTTTCAAATATAGTAGTATATATTGAGCAAGCAGTAACACGTTATATAAGAATTTAGTTGGGAAAAAAAATAGGAAGGATATCATATCAAAACTAAAAAGGTTGTAGTCTTGTAGTAATACGTTATATATTAAGAGCTCTAAAATTGTTTATGAATTAATAAACCAATATAATAATTTTATTATATAATTAGTTTAGAAAACCTATAGTATATTTTGTTATTTTTACACATAAGTTCGGTTGGATCAGAAAATAAAAAAAAACAGAATTATTATTATTATATAATTAAGAAGCGTTGGAAGTATTATAAACCCCTTGGAAGTACCTCTTTAATTGTAAAAGAACCGAGTCATGGACTCATGGTGAATCGGCAGAAAATGAAAATAAACATTATTGTATAAGTATAATAATCCTGGGTCCTTGGACTAGGTTTATATTGATAGCAACATCTATGCTCGTTTACTTTTTCATTTCGCTAATATTGTCTTTGGGTCGGTTGATGTGGTCAAAATATTATAAAAGAATTATTAGTTTAAGTACGGTTCCAAGCGGTTGACCAGTAGGTAGACTTACTTTTAGAAGCGTGCATCCTTGGTTTTTGTTTATAAAATGTCATTTTCTCGAATAATTTTATACATTCATTTTGTCAATATTGGATTTAGGAGGAAAAACCATGTGCAAGTGGAAATGAGAACATGTTATGTGGTGGGGAACTATAAAGTGACATGCACGACGCTAGTATAAAAATGCTTATTATCTCATCTTCGGTGCCAAACAGGAGGCCTCTATAATCTAAAAAGTCGCATTCAGCAAAATTATATTATTATAATCCAAAATCAGATAAGTTTGGAACTTGGCATTAGATTTGAATTAATTTAATATATGCATAACTAATAAGATATTATATATATGCTAAGAGGTAGTAACGACGTGCCTCAAAAAAGGATTTATAAAAAGCTATTATATATATGCTAAGATATTGATTGATTTTTCAATCCGATATAAGCTATGTTTTCGCTCAGTTTGATCACAATAATTTATAATTTAAAAAATCTATGTAAAAAGAATTCATGAACTACAGATTTTGTCTAAAAATAAACTATGAAAAGAACCATCCATTATCGATGCTTTGACCGAATGCAAACATTGTAAATTTGTAATTGGTATCAAAGCTTGCTTTCAGTATAATTTTAAATGATTTGCATAACAATTATGTAGTTCGCATTTACTTATATACAAGCTTTTAAAAAATTCCGTTTTTCCGTTTTATCGCCGTTTTATCAAGATTTTTGTTCATACCGTACAACCGTTTTATCCGTTATATCACCGTTTTTTCGTTTTATCACCGTTTTATCACCGATAAACGCTAAATCACCACTCAACCGCTAAACCGCACAAATCGCATTTTAAAACCTTGCTTATATATGACAAATAAACATATACCCCAAAGTAAGTGTTTTAAGTTTTTTTGTATGATTAAATGTAGATCTGTTGTGCACTAAATTTTCAAATAATTGAAATCATACTTTTATTTAATAAATCTATGATGATGTTAATATCTTATTGTACATTTTCATTTCCATTTTTCGAAGAATTTTATTTAATTAATCTCAAAGGCATACATCTGAACAGGCCAATGTGCCCTTGTATTTTACCGTATATGCATCTGAGGAAGTTGCTTGTCATGAGTCATGAGTTTCATCCAAACACACTCTTATTAAAGATTTGCTTTTATTTTTGTTTGTTTGTTTGTGATGAATAGCAAAAATATTATTAATTTTCGAAATTCCAATAGATCCAATAATAACAGCTTTTTTAATATCTGAAAAATCAATTAATTAAAGTTCCAAAAATATACAGATTTACTTAAATTTATTTATGAACGATTATATTTTCCATTTAAATATCAAAGATAAAAAATATATATAAAAGAATTTCCCACATCGGCCCACAAATGCTATAACATCGAACCATCGACTAACTCTACTTCTTCAACTGTGATTGAGAACATGTAATTTCAGGAGGTCAAATTTGAAAATGAAAAAAAACAAACAATTTTTCAACATCATTATATAGTGTCTGTTTTCTAAAAAAAACTCAATTTTTTTTTTATTACCTTCGCGCTCAGTCTAATGTTTCTCAAATAATTATGCTCGTAAAATACAGTAATTCATTTCAAAATTATGACGCTTATAATGACGTTTTATAATTTATCAAGATTACAAAATCGTGTACCCGAAAACGTGATTTGCAATTGACATCACAACAAACAACAAAAGAACAAAAAAAAAAAAAAATTTAAGGAGATGCGACATGTAATTGATCAAAATGGAGATGCACAAGTGTCTTTTTCAATTTTTCATCAACCTACATTTGTGTCGTACATACGAAACCTCAATTCACAAGAATTCTTCGAAAAATATCTCATTCGAATGTGTACCTGCGGTTGGCCATGCGTCCAAATAAGTGTATGCACTATCCACATAAATTTTGTATTCGTATAAATAGTGGCTATAACAGGACCGAATATTTAATCAGCATTTCTTGTCAAAATATCTGATATAATATCTGCGGGGGGGAAAAAAAATTGGTGCGTTTAACAGAGTATTGTCAAGCAAGGCAATAAAAATGGAGCTCTTGGTGATGGTTTGGTTCCAAAATTGTATAATTAGTATAAGGTGTCTGTGGATTATTTTTGGTATTGTGGTCAAAGTTAATATTTATTGAGGGAATATTCGTGAATAAAAATTTGAAGTTGAAAATTTTATTATACATTTTTAATAAAAATAATTAATTATGTTATTTTCGTAAAAGTTGTAACCTTTAACTGAATTTGCCACTTGTGTCATTGAAACCCTGCATTTAGAGTTCTGAGTTATTTGGAGAAAAGAGCGAAATAGATTAACAAGACACAAAAAAAAAAAAATTGAAAGAGAGGAGAGAAAGCTTTTAAAAAATTCCGTTTTTTTCGTTTTATCGTCGTTTTATCTATATTTTTTTTATGCCGCACAACTGTTTTATCCGATATTCACCATTTTATCCGTTTTATCACTATTTTATCACTGACAAATACTAAATCACCACCCAACCGCTAAACCACACAAATCGCATTTTAAAACCTTGGAGGAGAGTAATGACCCAATTGCATTTGAACAAATTCCTCAACCTGCCGATGAGATTCTAAATTAGACCTATTTCATAGGTTGAAATCATAAAATTTTTTAAACGTTCTAAAACTAAAAAATTTTAAAACTTCTTATTTTATTATTGATGCACGAACTATAGAGAAAGATAATGGAAAAGTACGAACAAGAGAGATTTTTTTTTGGTTTGAAATCACACAGATTCTCAGTTTTATTGATAAAATTCAATTCTAAAACATGACTAAACTATAAAAAGACGCGACAATTGTCTTAAAAAAGAAGAATACAAAATCCTTGAAAGATAAAATACATATAATTACTAAAACAAATCTAAAATTATTAAAATTATAAAGAAATGTCCAAAAGTCCATGAAAGAAGGTTCAGATCGCAAATCTGAGAGCATTTTATTTCGGACTCTGAGTCACGGATCTCTTGTCAAAATTTCAACCCGATCCGACAGTCGGATCAAAAGTTATGCCTCTTTTTGTGAGGTGTGCGCTAGACCATATTGCAACAATTATTATCAATGAGGATTCGTTTTAACACCAAGACATACTCTCTGTTATATGAAACTAGCTTAAGATGTCCTCATATGTGGGCAAATAAAAAAACAAAATAATATTAAATAATAAAAATATATTGGTTAATCTAGTATGGATATAAATAGATATGTTATTTAATTTGTTTCTTTATTAGACGGAAAATCAAAATATATTATTACTTCGTATGGCGATTAATATCCGACCACAGATCAAATCGATCGAACGATAGAAATACTTATTTACATGATAGACCTAGCGTATAATACCTCTACGGTCCGTGCGTTTATAAATATATAGTAGAGATAATATTGGAAGTTTCAAGGCACAAACATTGTAAAATTTATGAGTACGTCAATCGGTAATAATCAGCAAGTTGATGGTATGGTCCATCTTTGAGGTCCTCTGTTTATTATAGAGATAGACCTATGCTCTCTTACTTATAGTTATAAATCAACTGCACTGTTTTTTATTTATTTATTTTGAGACAAAGATAGATGTTAAGTTTTTCAACCATAAAATAAATGAGAACTTTTAGTTGAATTTAAACTTACGATAAAATATATCCAAAACGCAGAATTTTTTACGGAATTACTTTTGCAAATTAGGAAAGTGCAAAGCAGGATGCCATGTCGACAGCAACATGTTTGAAATTGTCATGTGTTTCAAGTTTGAAAGAATCGCTTCAATAGAGAGGGAAGGAACCAGGAATGAGAACCTAGTTTGGCGTCTTTTGCAAATGGGGAACTATATCGCCTCCATTTTTCCCAAAGAAGTAGGCACCGTGAGTGTTGAATTCGCTTCGGCCAAAATTGATCATAAGATGGATACTGTTGCTGACAGGCATTATGAATAATTAAAAACACAAAGGTCGTAAATAGTCTTATGTTTTGGTTTTCAAATACAAAATATAAATATTAAAGACGAAAGTTCAAATAGAACTTTATGTGTATAGAGTGTTTTAGAATTGTAATTTATTGGTATGTTGTTCCTCATTATATATGGTGTATACAAGAAGTTTTTAACACAAATTTTTTTGAAGAAAAATAGGGGTCAATCCCCTATCTTTTGATTAGATTAATAAAAAGGTCTAATTACAAGTTCTTCAGTCAGGAGTTAAAAGTTAAAGAAGTCAAAAATATAAAATAAATTAAGAAATTGAAGAAAATAATAAAAAAAAAGAATGACAAGTAGATTTAGTTAGTATCAGATTTTTTTTTCAGGGCCGTCCAATCTATTAGCACCATATTTGATATTCTTATATCCATTTTACTTAAAATGGAGAAAAGCCACCTCAAAGCAAACGACATCATTTTGGAATTCCACCTCAAAAGTGCCTTGTTGATGAATCTATTACTTGGGACCACAAATAAGCTTGGATAAAGACTTTAAAGAGGAAAATTACAAAACACTAAGAATAATAAAGGTAAGGAAAAAAACTAAAGTGAGCACATGAAAATTTCGGATGGATTGCCAAAACATTTCTTTATGATTATATGAACAGTCTGATCTTATCTAGTCATGCTTCATCCACAATTATTGGATAATTGTTAATAATTTAAACATTGATGTTACTTTCCTTTTCTGCACAACATACTTCCAAATGAAAACAAACTTTTATACACACATGATATGGTTTGTGAATTATAACCCATCATTTTTGTTGTATGAGTAATTTTAGTGGACATTTAAGAGTTTTAACAAAATCTTCCCTTCTGTTACATCCTCAATTTCAACAGTTGATTTCATAAAAGCAAAACAGCATTTGTTCTGTAAACGAAACTTGGCGGGTAAGTTAATAAGGGCAAAACTATGTCTCATATCCTTTCTTAAAAACTGACTATACAACGTTTTTCAGTTATATTGCTTCCATTAATTATAGCCGTTATCTCAATGTTTTCTCTGAGTTGTTTTTTAACTGATTTTTTTTTCAATTTTATTTTCTGCACCAAAAGTGTCTCCATTTAATCTTATAAATAAAAATGGAAAAAGAAACTCAGTTACATTGGGTCTGATTTTTGCCATTGATTGTATCATAATAGTGAAAAGTGTAATAGAATGAAATTATCCCCAGTATTACCTTTACTACACATCATCAATGTAGTAATAATTTTATTTATTTATATATATTAAATACCTGTGGACTCATAAAATGGTAGGGTCAGAGGCCTCAATGGGTTCATAAAATGGTAGGGTCAGATGTCTCTACAACTGTACGGAATAGCATTGGATTTGTCCCAGATTGATTTAGGAAGTCTGATTTAGGTGGAACAGTGCATATGGTGTCCGATTCTGTGCTATTAAATTGGACCACCTAGGCAGATGCTGAGTAGCTATTATTCTATCAAATTTGATTTGAAACCGTCTTGTCTAAGATTTCCAACTTGGGATATGATTCGAATGGGACCGTATGAAATGTTATTGAGTTGTGTAAAATTGGGGGGAATGTATTCTTCTCTTCAATTGCAATGACCTGAGGGTCGTCTTTCACAGGAATAACAGGCAGTTCTGGATAAAAAGAAAAAAAAAATTCTGTTAGATATGATGATGTAGATCTGATTTACACAATCGAAGTACAAAATACGAGTAATACTAAAATCAAACATATAGGATGTCAAGTACGATCCGAAACGTCAACCGTTAAAATTTTAAATGACTGATACAAACCGCTCAATATGATCTCTATATTAAAATCTCCTTGAAAATCAAAATATATATATATTTTAAATATTGTAACTATCTTTTTTTTGAATTTTAAAAATTGGAGAGTACATAACCATTTGGTTTGAGCATAATCTAAAATTATAAAAATAGTAAAAAAACTTGAAAAAAATATATAAAATTTAGTCTCCATGAAGATTTTATTATGAAAAATAATTTGAGCAGTTCTACTAGACTATTATAATTTTAAAAATTAAAATTTCATCATGTTGGATGCTCGTGTGTCCAACATGTTGGACAGGTTTTATGGTTGAAGCCTAACCATAGTGGGGCCGTTTGGATTCCTTAGGAATTTGGAAAATTTTCTATTCCTAGGCATAAATTTATTGAAAAGTGTGTAACTTTGTGAAGAGTTTGAATTGTTTATAATAAATTTATGCTTGGAATTTGAAATTTCCCAAATTCCAAATGCCATCCAAACAGGTCCAGTAAGATTTTATTTTATAGAAAATGTAAATGAAGAAACACAGCAGACCGGAATATTTGAAAGCGCAATTCTAACAGCCCAAGACCAAAGATCATAAAAGACCCAAAAATGAAGCAGATGTTTTTTATGAACAACAAGTCAACAACATTGTTTTTTAATAATAAGAAGTAATGCAAAGTTATGCACTTATGCTCAAGGAGAGCCCATAAAAGAGTTGTAGTCGCTATGTACATCAGTACATGGGTTCAGATGGCCCTTTTAGTGGGCTTTAGTTCAAGTTCTTTATAGCCTGAGTTTTATGGGTTTTTCTTTGTTAATCTTTTTTCTGTAATATTATTTTCCGTCCATCCAGTTTTTTTGTGAAATTTTAAAAAATTCCTGCTTTGAGTTGACAAGACTATACTCAAGGAAGCGTTTAGTTATACTATTTTAAAGAGGATAAAAAACTTCTAAGTACCAATCATCTAAAGCTGTGAATGAGAAAACTTGCGTCGTCGCTTTATCTATGTTTAAATATGTTATAGAGCTTTAATCTTTTGTAAGTCGTGATAAGAAATAAACCCACTGTAAGGCAAAACCAGAGCATAAATGTAGCAGATGTTTAAAGCAATAGTTCTAGAAATTTTGTGCATGTATTGAAATAATATTTTTGAATAAATGGTTTCATAGTTTAGATATAAATTTATTAATTTTTCAAACTAAAATTAAAGATTTACCAATCTATTAATTAACAAATTAAATGTCATTCAAATAAGTAAATAACTAAATAAATGAAGTGCAAACAGAACACTTAAAGTTCATCAATTTTTCTTTATTTGTGATTATTTCATCGCAATCTTTCTTTATAACAAATATGATGTAATAATTTTTTTTAATGTCGGGTGGCGCCTAATTATATTGGAAAAAAAAATCTCACATAAATGACAGGAAAATAAATTAACAAAGCTTTTAAAAAAAAATGCTACTATCAGAACAACCAGCAAAGTGGAAGAAAGAAAAAGAAAACATGTCTTCAACAATGGTCGTTGCAGAGGCGCACTCATATGTAATTTCCCAATTATAAATCATGTGGGGGAGATTTTGTCTGGATGACTGACTCCACTTACGGTCTGAATCAAACAATACTTTTCTCTAAAAACAAGAGGAATTCCACTTCCAACTTCCAATAGATAAGGAGGAAAAATACAAAAGTTGGAAGAAAAACTTAGGTATATCACCTTCAACTTTACATGATTGGATTAAAGCAGACTACTGATCAGGTTCACATTTCAAGAATTTTGTTGGAGAGGCTTTACAGTTATTTTTTTTTTTCTCACAAGATATCTGTGTATGATGGGTTGCAAAAGTGTCTTGACTAGAAGAAATTCAACTACTCCAAGGCGGTGTACAGTCCAAATTTTAGAAAAGTAAAAATTGTATCATAATTGAGCAAAGACTTCTACACGACTGAAAATAATCGCTCACGTCTCTCTGTTTTTTTTTTAAATAATTATTTCGTTTATTTTCAATTAGGAAAAACGTAAAGGATCCAAAGAATAGTCTGATTTTATATTGGACGTACACGTACCCGCTCTCTATCGGGCATCATAGAAAATCACTAAAGGGGAAAAAAAAATTGAAAAAAAGTATTAGAAAAAGAAAGTAAAAAAGAAACGTGACAATTATTATATTTTCTATAAATTTTTTTCACAAAAGACAAGCGATTTATTTTTATTATTATTATTTTTTTTCAAATTGTCTATTCCACAGAGAATTCCTTTTTCTATTCTTCTAATTTTTTTCCCGTTCTTCACACCTTTAGTAAAAGCATAAAGCATAGTCAAGGAAGGTGTTCTTCCTGCCATATGAGTAAAGATCGAGCCAAAGAGGCCTCTGATCTATCAAAGTGTAGCTGAAAAACGCTTCCGATCGAATACAAGTTTAGCTGAGAACCGTCCTCTTTTTGTCAATTTTTGAACTCCCTATGTACAGAGAACAGGTTTCATGGTCACAATTTTTAAGCCACAATTTACAATATGCTAAACTCGAATAGTGAAAATAAAGCCCAAATTATTAATATTGATCCCTTCTTATATAATCATGCAAAGTCCAATACAAATAGTCAGTGATTTTGTCTTTTTTTTTTTTATTATTTTATGGATACCAAGTTTAAATCCACGGAAAACAAAAGAGAATTTGACATCAAAATCAAGGAAGCTAGCATGGTTAGCATTGGATGTAATTATTAAATATGTGATGATATGCGATCTACTTTAGAACATAAATGCATGATTAAAATCATTTACCCTATTATATATACTTCTTCTTGTACCTTCCTTGAAAACCCTAACGAAATTGTTTTTTCTTCGATCCATCTCGTTCAAAACACTCAAGCTTGATCGGAGATTCAGAAATCACGTCGCACGATAGCGCACTGCTGACATCCAAATAATTAAATCTTTGACAAGATGGAGTCCACGTGTCAAAACGAAGAAGAGGCCTGGGTAGGGCTGTCAATGGGTACGGTACGGTACGGTAAAAGGTATTTTCATTACCGTATCCGTTAAAATTTTCTTTACCCGTACCCTACCCGTACCCGTTAAAAATAGCTTTACCCGTACCTTATCCGTACCCATTAAGAATTAACGGTACGGGTACGATAACGGTAAAAAATGAATATAATAATAATAAAATTTGTACACTCTGTATAAATAAATTATATCAATAAGTATATTAATAAAGTGCAACAATGGTGGCGAATATTTTAGGTTTATACTTTTTTATTTTTTCGTACACTGAATGGAAAGAATTATAAATCTTAAATAAAATCTAGCAATATTTGTTTACCAATCATGCAATATAAGATGCCATATGTATCATGTAATTGTATCTTTTTAATTGTGGCAATTACTCGTTATGAAAACGGTACGAAATAGCTTTTACCCGTACCCGTACCCGTTAAATTAACGAAAAAATTTTCTTACCCGTACCCGTATCCGTTAACTTAACGAAAATAAAACTTTACCCATACCCGTCTTATACGGTACGGTACGAATTGGGTAAACGGGTTTCATTGACAGCCCTAGGCCTGGGATACAAGCCATGAGCCCATGACCATGAAACAAAGGCTTATTTAAGTGTCACAAATAATTTTTTTCTTTTTATTGAAGGGTGCGTTTGGATAGGTGTAGGAAGAAGGGAAGAAGGGAAGAAGTATTGGGAAGTGTGTAATTTTGTGAAGAGTTTGGATTGTTTATAATTTTTTTTCTTCTTCTTCCTTCTTCTTCTTCTTTCTTCCAACGATCCAAACGCACCCGAAGTGAAAACAATTTTTTTTGGGTACAAAACTATAAAAATTCCAAGCTAATTATCTTCCATTTTATTTTGATAATGATTCTCTTATAGGAGTTGGTCATTCAAATCGGGAACATATATTGATTAAAGATTAATAAGACAAGTTTAATTTGAGATTCAAAAATTATATAATAGTAAATTGAACCTGAAAAATATCTGCAGTTGCAATAAATAAGCAATGTTTTTATCCGGTCAGAAGATGATAGTTCTGCGATCTAAGGAGTTCGCGCATTTTTCAAGACAAAAGTGCTCTTTCATTGCTTGTGGACTAATATTTTCTGTTTTGAATCATATGGTGTCATCTCGTAACAAACTGCAGGTAGACTTCTATGTGTACACTATTTAATGCTAAGTTGCTAACTTGTTCAAATTGTTCGTTGTTTCAGTTTGTTATTCGTTGAATATGTTAATAGCTCACCAGTAGGTCTGTCAATATCGGCGTTTCATCCGTTGTTCCGTTCCGTTCCGTCCAAACGGAACATTAAACGAAAGAGAAGTCAGTTTTGTTTCTAAAAACGGAACGAAAACGAACTGAAATTTGTAAACGTTATCGAAACGGAAAACATAAACCGGCCGAAAACAATGGTAAATGAAGGACGGAACGTTAAACGGAACAGAAAACTATTTTGTTTGACGAAACAAAACGGAAACGAAAGAGATTTCTATTTCGTCGTCTGGAACGGAACAAAAACGAAAATGGGTTGTTCCGTGTTCCGTTTCCACGTTTGACAGGCCTACTCACCAGCTTCTCAAGTGGCCAATATTTGGTTGCATGTGCAAAGCAATTTTACATATATATATGTGTGTGTGTGTGTATAGTTTTGCTATGGTGAATCACGCTAAAAATCTGGTTCAAAATGATCGATCTAAACCGTACAATATGATTTTCCTATTGAAATCTCAATAAAGACCAAAGTTTACATTTTTTTTGAAAATTTTAAGTATTTTTGTCGAATTTTTAAAAATTGTTGTTTTTTTACGGTTCAGAACTAATTATATTAACGATTTTCTAAAATAAAAAAATAGTTAAAAATTTTGAAAAAATATAAAATTTGGTCTGCATGGAGATTTCAATAGGGAGATCGTATTAGATGGTTTGGATCGGTCATTTTGAGCCACATCTAGGAGTTTTGAGCGCGACTCATAAACCCTCTGTGAGTTACAACTCGCGACTCATCATAACAAAACTCATATAATTGAGAATTTACGCATCTTGTTTATTAGAGCTTGCTTTCCGCATTTGTAAGATATATTTGGATGATAATTAGATTAGTGAGGTTAGCATGATAATTCGATTTTTAAAATAATTGTTAAATTATATTTTATAGTTAAAATAATTAAATAGTAAAATTAGCAACTATTTTGAACAAATTTTCACCCACATAGACATCATGTATTCAAATTAACGCAAAATCTTATCAACTAAAATATACATGACCCCAGAAAAAGGATTAAGCTTGATTTTGTTTCACACGAAGTGTACATTTTTGCATTTTGGAAGTCTGCACTTCCGTTTCAATGGAATGATGAATTTTTACTGTATGACCCGATAGTGTATCTAAAAATAATTTTTTTTAACATATAATACTCATTGAATGAACAGTGCAAACAAATAATGCGTCAGTCCATTTCAAATCTGACGGCTTATGATGGTTAATTTTGTTCCATCGCCTTATTTTCTTTTTCTTGACGCATCAGTCCGTTTAATTTGCTTCAATTGATACACCGTTTGATTTTGCGAACTTGGTGAATAACATGCACGTGAGTCATAAATATAGTATCCACATTCCACAATAGTAATGCGTATTTCAAAATTCTTTTTGACATCATCACGATTCACGGATTTCAAGTGTAGCGCGGAAAAGTTTTAATAATGTTTTAAATAGTGTTCATATAAATTCTTTGAGGTTCCTAAAAGGCCATCTGTTGCATAGTGGCTTATATATATATTGTGTGGTGTATTAAAATTTTAAATCAGTTTGAATCCTGATCAATAATATTTTTTCAAAAATTTAAATGAACGATATGTATTTTAATGAAAATTGATTACAACATGTAGTTTTGTCATCGCTTGAACAAGGTGAACATATAAAATAGACAATATGACAATATAATTAAATAATCAAAGTGAATACATCAAAACAAATAAGTTCAATAAAAATAAGTTGAATATGCATATAAAAATCTAAATAAGGGATGACAAAACTTATATTTTGTATGTGTCACTTTAATCATATATGTGTTCATTTTGTTTGTTTTATGTGTTCAATTTGTTCAAACGATGACAACAAAATTGCATATGACAGTTATCATTTCTCTATTTTAATAACTAAGATCGGTTTATAAATTCAGGTCACAACAGAATGTCTACTTTTAATATGACATAAAATATAAATAATTATAAATTAAAATAAATCTGAAGTTTCTAACATATATAATATAACAATTCTGTTGAAAACTTAAGATCGACTATATAACACATATATAATATAACACTTCGTATTAATTTTGGTATATAATAAAACACTTCGTATAAAAGTGTACGCCAAATTGTTTGAGTGTATATAACATTTGATTAGGCCAACGGACATATCACAATATCGCGTTTGAGCTCATAAGCATGCTATTGTATTTTGTTGTATTTTGTTTAGTTTTTAACATATATGTTGTATTTTATGGTGTCTTACTCGTACAAGATTAACTATTTTTTTATAATGATTTTTGGAAAACAATTTTTTTTATATATGAAATTGTTAATATTAATTTATCAATCTAATAAAGAAATATTGCCATGATATTCCACTTGTCTGTAAGTGCATAACATTTTTAATATTTAAAAAAAGGAATAGTGCAAAATGAGGAACAAAACATTAATATATATAGAAGCTAAAATAATGTGTCTAAACTCGAAAGCCATAAAACTGTGGTGTCCTTTTTTTTCCCCCTAACGGCCTGTTTGGTTTTCGGAAAATGAAAGGAAAATATCGGAAGGGAAGGAAAATTCCCGATTTACCCCGTTTGGATACTCATTTTTCGAAAGTTAAAAACTTAACCGACGGAAATCTCTTTCCTTCGGTATTTTTCCTTCCTACGCAAAAATCTTTCCTCACAAATCGGGGTGTAACAGAAGAGAAAGAAAATCTGAGAGTATCGAAGATTTTTCGTTGGACCACGATGCCCTCGCGATTTCTTCTCTATTTGCCGCGATAAGCCGCGATCTTAGCCTGATTGTTGAAGATTTGGCGCGCAATTCCTCCCTACACAGTAGGTATGTTATTTGTACTATAAATATGCGACTCCTATAAATATGCGCACCTTTCTGCCTTCCACTGCTAGGGTTTGCTTTGCTCTGGTAATTTTCAATTTTCACTCTTGATTTGGATTTTGTTTTTCACATTTGCTTCTTCCAACACCTTTTGTTCTAGCAATTAGTTGATTCTAACACAACCAGCACAATTTCAACAGTGTAAAAGTTTTTCTAAGAATTAACTTGTGCCTTTACCAATATATTTGTGACTGCTATTTCTCTTTTCTTACTACCGTTTTCAAGTTCCATTTTTTTAATTTTTTTTTTCTGCCGTCATCACTAGATTGAATGAGACAGTTTTACTATTCAAATGTAGAGATGTGTAATACTTGCGTATAATGTTCTGTATGATTGCCATTTGGCCTCATATTTTGCACCTAATCAGCAAATAGTTTTCAAAAGACTTCTTATTATTGGTAATTTACAAGACTTGGGTATTTAGGTTGTAGCTGAAATAATAATACAATTGTTTCTATTATGTTACTGTTGAGTTCTATAAGTATATTTTAATTTTTTTTTAGATTGCAAACCATGTTGGGCTCTATTAAAATTAAGTCATGTTACTGGTAATTTACAAGACTTGGATTCAGTTCTGCACAAGCCATATTGTTTGTCTTTCTAATTAACCTTGGATTTCTAATAGGTCGGACAGTACAAAGAGGAGAAGTTGGAGCATCTTTGTCAAAAGTTTCAATTCTGAACAATTAGGTATGTGTTTCACATATGATTGTTAAGATCTCTTAATTTGTTACAATTAAAACTTATTGTCCATAGCTATTGCAATCAGTCATGATATGATCTTATATAAATACAATTCTGAACATGATTTTATATGGATGTGAAAAAGAAGTGCTATTCAATAATCTGTTTTTTTTTTCTTTGTGTTGACTGTGTCTCTGTGCATTTTAAGATAATGTTTTTTAGATTGTAAATCATGTTGGGCTCTGTTGAGTTGCATTTAATATGGTTGTAGCTGAAGTATACTATTTTTAGATAGTATATATCAATGTTAAAAACTTAAGATATTTAATCCTACTGAATTATCTATATTGTTTTTTAAATTAATAAGAATAAGATATTTTTATTAATTTGATTAGTACTTGTATAATTTTTGGCCACTATAGGTAATTTGAAATGAGATCTTCAAAAGCACTTCAAAATAGACGCTTGCGCTTCTTCATACATCATTTGCATTTAATGGCTTTAGTGCAAGTATACTGTTTATTAGTATATTGGTTAATGCTAGAACTAAGTACTAATAATCAACCTTCTCGAGAAGTAAGAAAAGAGAGAGAAGAAGTGCGTCGAAAATTACTGTATCAAATCTTGACTAGTCGTAGAACACGTGAAGTCTTTAGGATGGGTCCTAGGGCTTTTCTATATTTATGTAAGAAATTAGAAACTGAAGGTGGCCTTAGAACAACCCGACAAGCTTCAATTGAGGAGCAAGTTGCTAAGTTTCTCTATATTGTGGGACATAATGTTAGAAATCGTCCCATATGTTTTTTCTTTCGTCGCTCCGGAGAGACCAATTTTCGACACTTTCACAAAGTGTTAAAATCAGTAATTATGTTGGGAGGATCTTACTTTCACCAACCCGATGGTTCTGAAGTTCCTGTCCAAGTTTCATCAAATCGCAAATATTTTCCTTATTTCAAGGTAATAGTCAAAATCTGAATTTAGTCAATTTACATAAGTTGTATAAAGTACAATCAGATTAAGTAAATATTACAATATAATAGGATTGTCTTGGGGCTATTGATGGAACACATATACGAGCAAAAGTTTCTCCTTTGGATGCACCTAGATATCGTGGAAGGAAAGAATACCCAACACAAAATGTACTTGCAGCTTGTACTTTTGATCTGAAATTTACATATGTGTTGCCTGGTTGGGAGGGGACAGCATCTGATTCAAAAATTATCAAAAGTGCATTAAATCGACCATGTCCACTCATCATTCCAGAAGGTAAAATATTATCAATTTTATAACTAGTCATCAAAAATAAAATTTTTTCAAGTTAATAAATCAAAACATATATTTTTTAGGAAAATATTATCTTGTTGATGCGGGGTTCATGACAAAGACTTCTTTGCTTACACCATATAGAGCAACACGATATCATCTCAAAGAATATTCTGGAAATCCACCACGAAATGCTCGTGAGTTGTACAATCTCCGACATTCATCTCTACGCAATGCCATTGAGAGAGCATTTGGAGTTCTTAAGAAGAGGTTTCCTATAATAGGAAGTTCTAATCAAGCAAATTACAGTGTAGAGGTGCAAAAAAAAATAATTATGGCATGTTGTGTGTTGCACAACTTTTTAATTGAAAGGGACCCAGATAAACGACTAATGGCTCAAGTAGATGCAGAAGTTGCAAACCGATCTGATGAACAGAGAGATAATGCAGTAGAAGACCCTCAAGAGATAACTAGAGGCGAGCAATTGAGAGATGAGATAGCAGCTGCTATGTGGAGGGATTATAATAATAATAGAGTTTAGAAAACACTAGAATTTCATATGTGGTTTTAGATTATTTAGATTTAGATTGTTTGATTTGTTATGGTTTTGTTAGAATTTTTGTTCTGCTACTATTTTTGTTTGATTTGTTATGGTTCTGTTACAAAACTTGATAAGATAATTTCATTATATCTTAATTTCATGGCTATAGTGTACTTTCTGTCTTGGGTTTTCAGTATTAGTATACTTTGTTCAAATTGAACTTCGATTAAAAACTAATTTTTTTGTTTACCTTTTAAATATCTTTCAGATGGGAAAGACAAAAAGAAATTCAAACTCAAGTCCAAATGCTACTGGTGGGGGTAGGGGAGAGTCTCTAGTGTGGACCCACAAAATGGATGAGGCCTTAGTTGATGCTTTTGTGCTTCAGCATGATCTCAAAAACCGTAATGGAGGCACTTTCACATCTCATGCTTATGACCAAATTGTGAAAGAGCTAAAAGAAGCATTTCCAGATAAACCAATAGATAAGGAAAGAGTGAAAAATCGTATGAAATACATCAAGAGGGGTTTTGGAACCTGTTATGACCTCTTTAGGAACATTAGTGGATTCGGGTGGAATCCCATCACACACATGTTCGAAGCTGATTCAGATGTCTGGGATCGTCTGATTAAGGTATGAATTTTCAAAACTGTTTGGAAAGAGACTTTAATTGTAATTACTAATATATGTTGTACTTGGTCAGGATCATCTAGAAGCAGCTGAAGGGATGAACAAGCCTATTCTCCATTATGACAAACTGAACAGACTTTATGGAAAGGATAGGGCTAATGGGGACAGTTCTGAATCACCGGAAGAAATGATGCAGCGACTGACACAAGAGGACAACCAACTAGAGGGTGATGTCATATCGGAGATCGATCGCTTATTATCAAGAAATGAAGCAACACTTCAAGATCTTGATGATGACACTTCCCCAGATGGAAGGAAGAAGCACAAAGGCAAAGCCACAAAGGAAGAAATCCAAACAGAAATAATGAAAGGAATTCAAAGAATAGGTGAGTATATCATGAAGTCTACAGAGGCAATGGCGAAGGCACATAATTCCCAACTTGCAGTGCCTGCAAGAGAAATTTGGGATGTGATCCTTGCTTTAAATCTTGATCCTAACATGGAGATGATTGCTTATCGTTTCTTGATCAACAATTCTGTTGAGGTTGAAGCATTGCTAGGGTGTCCTTTGGAAAAAAGAAAGGATTATCTCATGCGTATACTACCTAGGTAATTACTTTTTACTCAAATGATATGATGATATTATTTTTTCTATTCTTAATAAGTTCAGTTATAATGTGTAATAAGATGAAGTTTTAGGATTTCTATGCAAAATTTGTTGTACCAGTTTGCTTGTCGTAGATGCTTTTTACCAAGTTCAGTTATTTGTCATATCAGTTTGCTTGCCTTGTACTGAGACCTAAGGCCAGTGCACTTCTTCAAGATATATGGAGGCTTACAGAGCCATGGTTTAGTGAATACTAATTTACTGTTGTGCACTATATGTTAGGTCCTAAAGCATGGGAGGCTACAAGTTGATTCACAAGGCATGGGAGGCTACAAGTTGATTCAATATTTTTTTTTCTACTCAGATAACATTAGTTTTTACCAGTTTTAATAAGATAAGTAATAATTTGTAATAAGATTAAGTTTGAGGGTTTATTTGCAAAGAGTTTTTATGTTTTAAACTTAATTTGATGCTTATTAGATAATAATAATAAAGGTTCAGAAGTTGAATCAGATGCTTGTTTGAGGGTTTATTTACACTAGATGCTTGTTCAATTAGATGTAATATATCTGGTAGTGCAATTACCTGCTGGTATGCTTTGTACCAGTCCGTACCTATTAACTAAATGTGCTGTTTAGTCCAACATGAGGTATGCATGTCATTGTTTTAATCATGATCAAACACATCTGATATAGGTATGTTTTCTTGTGTTCGTTTCGTTGTATCTGGTAGCGTAGCTTGTAATGGTTGCCTATACGTGGTTGACTTGGGTATGCTAAATACTTGGAAATGATGGGGAAGAGGAGTTATTGTGAATTCTGGTAGTGTAGCTTGGAATGCCTTTTTCATGAATTGGTTGACGAGTACATAAATATTTTTATATTAATTAATGAAAAAGGCATTGAGTATGACCCGTGATTTTCTGTAAAAAAAAATGTCAACGTTCAAATGATATTCTCAATGGTGTGTGCCTTATTACAAAGAACACATTACATTACCCAATTAATCATTCGGGGAATCGTAGAATGGTTTTAATTATAAATTACAATACAGAGTCCTCTTATATTTTAGTACCACTACTCGGCACTAGCAAAAGTCGAATCCTTATAACAAGGTCAAAATGGTCATTTGTAATTAATTACTCATATTTTTACCTCCTTTTAATTTAATCATCCAAACAGGAGAAATAAAAGAATGGTAATTATTTTCCTTTCCTTCTAATAATTATCCAAACAAACTGATGTAAATAATTTTCCTTTCCATCATTTTCCGTTCCTTTCCTTTTTATATTTTTCCTTCCTTTCCATCCTTTTTCCTAAAATCAAACAGGCTGTAAACTTAATCTAGCCCACTAATCACAAGTGAATATCACAATTTCACATTATTAATTACATCTAAGTTCAGCGAACAAAATCATCAATGGTTAAAGAGTTCACAAGTTATTGCGACTACGCGTAGCACCTTTTACAAAGTTGCCACAACATAGCAATTCTCGACTTTACAATCAAATATTTTGTCCGAATAACGACAAGTTAAGTTAAATTTTCAAGAAACTCACATGCACGGATAGTGACCCACAATGCCAAGACCCAAGATTAGTCTACCAGTACATCAGTACATGAACTTGAATATTCCAAAAAATGGCCAACAGCTTCATGCACTTAGAAATGCCACTCAATTAAACTAAACTGCTAATATTCACAACGGACATTTTTTTATTAGTGTTTTAAAATACAGCCGTATATGTAAAGAAGTAGAAGATGGTATGCATAAGAATATGCACTGCTTTTTCAATAAAAAACTTTAATTATTTAATATTTTATCTAATTTGATATATATAATTGAAAACAAATTTTATCAGTATATAAATTCCAAAATTATACTATGTAAATTACAAATTTCAAATATTTTGTCTAAAATATAAGATAAACTACCTGGAAAACAAGTTTGCATATGCATACTGTATATATATACATTATGCAGTAATTATCCATATGCATTTTTGGAAAACATTAATTTCAAAAAACAAGGACATATATATTTGTAATTGTAAGCAAAATTGCGTGGACAATTATGGAGGAACTATTATTAGTAAATAGTTAGTACTTAGTAGTTACAGCCTTGCATAGTAAGCTGTCTTTCCTTATAAATATAACCAAGGAGTTGAAAGAGAGGTTAGATCACACGAGTAGTTGTAACTTGTAAGTTGCAACAGACTGTGCTCTTGTGTCTCAGAAAAATGGAGGAGAATCCCGTTTGCCAAAATGAGAGCAGAGACAATGAAGTTGAAGCAGAGAATTCTGAAAACATCTCCCTTTCTGATGAGAAAGCATCACCAGAAAGGCTTAAGCGCTTCGACTCGTTGCATTTGGAAGCAGGGAAGATATCAAGTAGCCAAAACCATTATTCAAAGGTTCTTTTGTTTGTTTATTATTTTATGTTAAAGAATAAGCCTATATATCCTTGTTTTAATTTCTACAGCTTTTTGGTGTTTGGAAATATGATGCATGAAACAAGTATGGAGAGAAAAAGTACTAGTTGAAGAGTAAATTAAGACCATTTAATATATAGTTTACACTGCTAGGTCTACATAAATCTAATGAGTAATGATCTAGCTGTTTCAGTTTCACATATACGTCATATGTACTGATTACTGATCAATTAAGATATTCTCACATACCAGAATATATGATCTAGTATTTACTCTATAATGATCTCCGTAAATATAATATAAATTTAAACTGTCCGAGGTTTATAAAAAGTAATTTCTTGTTTATTTGTCATGGAATAGCTTGGTTGGGCTACAACATTGAATCTCGCATTCCAAAGTATCGGGGTGGTATATGGAGACATCGGTACATCTCCACTATATGTGTACTCTAGTACATTTACGGATGGGATAAATGACAGAAATGACCTTCTAGGAGTGCTCTCTCTTATTATATACACATTGATTCTCCTTCCATTGATCAAATATTGTTTTATTGTTCTACAAGCCAACGACAATGGAGATGGTAAATAGTACTCTTAGAATCTTTTATTGTTATACAATTTACTTCAAAACAAGTTGTTTCATAGCTCTGTTCATTAATTACGTTGGAACAAAACATAGCAGTCAATTTTAATTTAATTTCTGTTAGTTTGAATAATAAAATGTAATTTTTTAACCAGGTGGGACATTTGCACTATACTCTCTGATATCCCGGTATGCAAGAATAAGCCTGGTACCAAACCAACAAGCTGAAGATCAAATGGTCTCCAATTATGCACTTGAAACACCTTCGAGCAATGTGAAACGGGCACAATGGATAAAGGAGAAACTAGAAAAAAACCTGAAAGCTCAGGTCATTCTTTTTCTTGTCACCATTTTGGCGACATCTATGGTGATTGGGGATGGGGTCTTAACACCATGCATTTCTGGTAATTAAAAATACAAATATTAATAAAAGAATTAGGCTTTTCTATGTCAAAATTCTATGATTGTACAATATTCGTGGATGAGATCGAGAAAATCATTTGTGGCAGTTTTGGCTGGTTTGTAAATTTGTGAGATTAAGGTAAGGTTTATTACATTAAAAATGTTAGATTATAGTAGAATCCACTATGTATTCTTAAAGGCCTGGTTTCTGAATAAATTCCTCAGAAAATGCCCAAATTGCCCTGTTTCTTCTCTACTGATTAGTTGTTACTTAATTACAATGTGGTCATGTCTTAAGTATACTACAGAGAATTTCATCCCAAGGATAAACCTTATAGTAAATCAATTTGTACGCTTAATGTGGGCAAATTGGATGATTATTTTTTTGTAATTTACTTGCGGCTCAATAGGATTGTTTTAACTTACTAATTTAGATATTTTAGTACACAGCTTCCAATAAGCTAAATATATATATATTTTTTCGTTTCTTTCTGTTAGTGCTTAGTGCAGTAAGCGGAATCAAGGAATCTGCTGAGTCACTCACTCAAGGTAAAATTCCTCTTTTTCATTCATACAATTCACAGAAAATTTCTAAATGAATTAATAATCATAAATCAATTTCCTTTATCCGACTGTTTCCCCTTTTGTTCTGCTTTAGTTGGATTGTAAAATTGATCTCAGTTTGTGTTTCCAAATGCTTATATATCCCAACTTTGCATTGACATAGAATTTATTGAAACTCGAGCACCATTATTTGGTCAATCCAGCAGTAAAGTGCGATAGCCCACAATGCAGTTATTCTTTATTCCAAAACCCAATCTGGACCAACTTTATCCTTCTATTTTTTTCTCTTCTAATTTTCAGGTGAAATAGCTGGTATTTCAATAGCAATTCTTATAGTCCTTTTCCTGGTACAACGTTTTGGTACGGACAAAGTGGGCTATTCATTTGCACCAGTAGTTCTTATATGGTTTCTACTTATTGGTGGTATTGGCATATACAATTTAATCAAGCACGACATATCAGTTCTGAAGGCATTCTATCCAAAATATATTGTTGATTATTTCAAACGAAATGGGAAACAAGGTTGGATCTCACTTGGTGGTGTTGTATTATGCATTACAGGTAACTCTACCATACAATGAATTTATGTAACTACAACCAAGCAGAATCAATTGTGTTGAAGTTTAAAATTGTATCTATATTTTGTAAAATAGGCACTGAAGCGATGTTTGCTGACCTTGGCCACTTCAATGTCAGAGCAATTCAGGTGAGAATTCTTGTAAACCTCTGTAGCAGACCGAAAATTGAAACAATGAAAAATTAGTAAACACATTTCGAAAATTGTTATCATCAAAGCATAAATAATTTGTAATGCAACAAAATATTCTAGGCATATACAACTCAAAACAATCTACCCCTCGTGTGAACTGAATCAGATAATTCGAAGTTTGAAAACATCTTTATTTCACAGATTGCATTTTCTACGATTTTGTTCCCTGCGGTATTGCTCGCATACATCGGACAAGCGGCATATCTCATGAAGCATCCTGAGCATGTTTCGGATACATTTTACAAATCCATCCCTGGTATGTCAACATTCGAGTATATCATGTCATAGGTTGTTCATATACAAAAATAAGAGAGAGAATAATTAAAGACACTAAAACGGAAGTACCAATCTGCACCACAAGAACCTGTGAGAATTAATCCTCGGCAGATTACTCTTAGTTATCTGAAATTTAACAACTGTCCCATCTAATTCAGCAGTTATCCAAGTGCACAGGTATTTTAACTTATAAAAGATAAAATAATAGAAGATTGCATAGGAACAAATTGAATAAGAAATATGGGCCTACTGGGCCTAGCTGCACATTTACTAATTTAGTTGCTTCTGCAAGTTATCCTTCAGCTTTGGCCCACAGTAGGATAAAACAATCTTCGGTCTTCCTCAAATTTTCACTCCCTCCTTCCATACAGTGAAGAACTGAAGATATTAAATATTGAATAAATAAATTTACAACAATGAGGTCATTTTAATTCAGGTTGAAGCATATTTCTATATATTGGGTTGATGAATATTCTATTTATTACAAAAGATAGAATTTTATAGGACATTAGTTTATATTTGTTAATTTATTATATCCAAATCTCAACAACACGTAAACAATGTCAGCCAAACCAACTGCAGTTTCTAATTAATTTTTTTTTTTTTCGTACATCATTCTATTCATACTTTTCATCCAGACATTTTCTAACTTTGATTGAAAATTAGATCCATTATATTGGCCGACATTTGTGTTGGCCGTGGCAGCATCTATCATCGCAAGCCAGGCCATGATATCGGGTGCTTTTGCAATCATTTCTCAGTCTCAGACGCTTGGTTGTTTCCCCAGAGTACATGTCAGACACACCTCCACGAAGCATGAAGGTCAGGTGTACATACCAGAGATCAACTATGCGCTCATGATTGCTTGTGTCATTGTCACTGCTGCTTTTCAAACAACAGAAAAGATTGGCAATGCTTATGGTATATAAAAATCTTTTTAATATTTAAATTTTAGATTATATAGTAAAATGATTTCTATAGGAGCTTAATTAAGCAAATGCATGGTAAAACTTTTAGGTATTGCAGTGGTATTTGTGATGTTCATTACAACGCTCCTGGTGACACTGGTGATGCTCTTGATATGGAAAACTAGCATGTTTTTTATATTTCTCTTCCTTGTAATTTTTGGGGGAGCAGAACTCCTGTACCTCTCCTCCGTTTTCTACAAATTTACGGAAGGCGGCTACCTACCTTTGGCTTTCGCGGCAATTTTAATGTTCATCATGGGCACCTGGCACTATGTTCATGTGAAAAGGTACAAGTTTGAAATGAGCAACAAAGTGCCTAGTAATTACATAAGAGAATTGGCACTGAGAAAAGACCTGGCACGGCTGCCTGGTATCGGGTTTTTGTATTCAGAACTGGTACAGGGAATACCACCCATACTACCTCACCTGATCGACAAAATACCATCTATACACTCGGTACTTGTCATCGTATCAATTAAGTTTTTGCCTATAAGTAAGGTGGAAATGGCAGAGAGATTTCTCTTTCGACATGTTGAGCCTAGAGAATACAAGATATTTCGATGCGTTGTTAGGTACGGGTACAATGATGCATTAGAAGATTCATGTGAATTTGAAAGTCTGCTGATTGACCACTTGAAAGAATTCGTATACCAAGAAGCACTGTATGCTGAAGCAGCGAATGGGCGATCAATATCACCAGCCGTGCTTCCCGAAGAATCTCCACAGTCGAAGCAAAATCCTAGTAACGGTCATGATGATGATGACAAGGGTGTAAGTGCACCTCAGATAAGTGGAGCTGAAGTGGAGTTTGTGCAAAGGGAGATGGAGAAGGGGGTAGTGTATCTATTAGGAGAAACTGAGGTTGTGGCAAGGGGTGATTCAGGTTTATTAAAGAGAATAATCGTGGATTGCGCATATAATTTCATGAGAAAGAATTTCACACAAGGTGAGAAGGTCATGCGGATACCGCGCAATAAGCTTCTAAGGGTTGGTATGACTTATGAGATATAATTTATTACCCCGTATAAGACAACCAAATATTAGTTGGCTATACACGATAAATGTATGGCTTCATAAGTGTGATAAGTAGGTTGTATAAAATTTTACGATACTTTGATGAAAATTTCAATCAAGTTATTTCAAGTGTAGGTGTATGAAGAATTGTCAATTGTACTAAAACAGTTCGTAGGTTTTTGCCATGCAATAGAAAATTTCTGAAATTATAAATTTGGTAGAAGTTGAAATTGAGCATATTAAGCAAACGAATATGCATGTTATCCTCCGCAAATTAAGTTTATTTTATAACTGAATAAAAATTATCAAATAATTATAAAAAAAATACATATATATTTTTATGATTTAAATACGTTGTGTGTCAATTTTCATACAATTTGAAAATTGAACAAATATATTTAGAATAATAGACAATAAACTTTAGTTTTATGGATAGGATACATAATCAAATTATACCTAATACTATTTATTGTATATCTTTACTACTTATAAAAGCACCAGTTCAAAAGTCTATCTAAAATTTGAAGCGAAAGGAGCAAACAAATGTTTACCCAATACAATATAGACCGTCTATTTTTGTGATTTAATCAGATCAGTGGTATAGATTTATTTATGAGATTAAAGATTTAAACCCTTCATTTAGACCTGTTAACATATGCGCGAAGCGGTGTCGCGCTCGCTCGATAATGCGCAAGGGTTCGATTCTGTATAAACGCAAGATATTTTAATTATTATTTCACGCCCCCTTGCCATTTATTTTTGGTATATCGCGTCCCCTCCTATCTCTTTTGCGGGAGCGTATCCTCTGGATGGTTGTTACTCAACCATCCAGTGGACGTCTTTCGATACGAGCCGTCTGATTTAATCTAAACGGTTAGATTTTTTCGAGCCTATCAATCTTAGTATCATGTACGAAGCATTTATAGCCATTGAGATTTAATCAGACGGCTGAGATCGAACCATCCACTGGATGGCCATCCAGAGGATGCGAAGTCTCTCTTTTGCTCCTCTCCGTGCCCCCTCCCCCCTTCCCCACCCCACAAAATCGTGGCCAGAATGGAAAGGAATCGCTGCCAGAATGGAAAGACAATCTATTTTGTGCTTTGACCTCCTTCTGATCGAAGCCAGAAATGAAAAGCGGAGCCGCTAGGGTTTGTTCTCCCTGCTGCTTTCTTTTTTCACTTTTCACGCTCTAGCCGTCCGCTCTTGGCTCTTCGTCTCCTAGCCTTCCTCCCTCTCTTCTTACCTCCCAGTGTGATGGTGTGGCTGTGCTCTCTTGCTCGGTGCCGCCTCTCTCCACCACAATCACTTTTCACTACTCTATGCTCTCATCGATCTTTCTGTTTCTTCCTTTGCTAGGGACCGCCTACGACACTACTCTATGCTCTCCTACGACATCTACATATTATATTCAGTTAGCTCATCAGTATTCTCTTATATTCTCTCTACATCCTCAATTAAATTCAATTTTTTTTTTTACCCAAAATACTTACCTTCTTCTTATTTTATTTTTTCAATAGATTTATCCTTTTCCATGAGACGTCTCAAAATTCACAACGACATATCAGGTATGCGCCAATTTGTCTTAGATATCGCTCTGTCTCTATCTCTCTTCTCCTTCTTGCTTTATGTATATTTTTTTATGGTTTTCTTTCAGGTGAGTCAATTTTGGTTCGAAACGAGTTTCAATCGACAGATTTCAAAGAAATTATGAACTTCAAGGTCTGTAATTTTTCTTTCGTGTGTTATTGTGTCTCAATTTTTAATCTAACTTCAAAGTCTGTAACTTTTCTTATCCGAGTGTTGCTCAGACAAATAAGTTGGTTTTACTGTGTGATCGTTCAGCCTTCCCCAGTTCCAAGTAAGGTTGACACGGACCGAGAAAAAAATTTGCGTTGGAGCTATTGAGGAATTGAAATAATGAGCGATGACAATGCAAGAAAAAGCAAGGTTTGTTCTCTATATTTGATTCAGTTTTTATAATTTGATTGGATCCTCTTTGATTTTGCCAAGTTACTGATTTGGTTACATTTTATTTTGAATTGTTTCGGTTGTTTTGTAGGAGAAGCTTTCATGGTCCAAATCTCTTGTGACAAAATGGTTCATTATGAAGAGTAAAGCTGATGATTTCCATGCTGATAATTCTGCGGCTAAAGGTACGGATCTAAATTGTATTTCGCTTTTATTCCTTTGTTTTTGTTCATGGTCATAGATTTTTTATTTCTTTGGAAGCTATCTCTTTTCAAGATTTAGTTCATTTACAAAAACAAGTTATTTAGTTTATTTGAATTATTAAAAGTCTTCAACTCTTCATATAGTAGTTGCATATAACATATCAATATTCCTGTGTAGCCAATTGGAAGTTTTAGGATATCAGGTATCAATAATCTATCAATTGATATGTTGCATATTACATATTACTTTTTGCTATATAACATATTAATTTTCTTGTCTGAACTCTGGTTTAATATCATAACTATTCTTCTTGTACAGATAATAGACCTGTTAGGATTTGAAATCTCATTCTATAAAAATTAGATTCAACCATTGACACGGTTGTGTCCATAATTGTGAGCTTGATCATCTCAATTAATGAAGATAGCAATGCCAGTGTTGGTATAATGTCTCATGTTTTCAGGGAATAGGTTCGCTATGGTATGAGCTAGAATTGAAATATGGTACGCTGACCCCAGTAGGATGAGAAAGGACCGGGGTAATGATAGTTGGAACTTGGAACAGCGAGTTAGGAAGGAGTACAATTTTAGGGAACAAATTAAAATCACTGGATATAATGCATAAAAAAAATAACAGAATCAATATTTAAGCTTTATTTTTCTGGTAATAGTCACTTAATATACAAAGGTCAGCAATTTGGTAAGTAGAGATATTTATATAAAGTAGCAAACGAGTCTAATTCCAGTATGATGGGGATCAAGTAGAGTTGAAAAAAATCTAATTCAAAAAAGCTTCTTCAGACGTGAAGGTGGTCTTTTACTTAACATCACCTCCGTGATAATTTTTTTGTCTGAACGTTGTAGCTGTTATCTTGCTGAATGAAAATGCTCTTAAGCTTGTAGAAATTATATATATGAAGGACAATGAGGTGGAACCAAGTAGCGTTGAAGAACTCAATTCTTATTAAAGAAATTTACTGTTGTTATCATGGTTGTGTGCTTGAATTTTGGGTGGGTTCTAATTTTGTAGAAAACATGATTTCGGTTCAGTCTTTTTTTATATATAATGCATTTATGCTTTGGAATTTATCATTAGTAGATGTTTCAATTGGTCTTGCTGTTAGTACAGATTATTCTATGAGGACTATGCCATCTCTCATTTCTCCTCTATTAGTGCGGGCATGTGGCCTTATACTGCAGGCAGAGAATTTTAGAAAAACAGTTCTTCATGAATAGACTAGATAGAAAACCTGAAAGCATGACCCATTGGTATCCCTATGAGGAGGCATAAACCTTACTATGGGGAACCATACTTATCGCTCATTGATTCTAACTGTGTCCTGGTTGCTGTATTTGCTCTAAGGTCAATCAAATTTCAAAGGAAATAATACTATGCACAAGTTGTAGTGCCTACGTTGGTTCGGCGATTTGCATTTTATCTGTTATCGTTATGCAATAGGTGCCAATATTCAAGGGAGCGCCCAACTTTCAAAACATTTGCCTGATATCTAAATAGATAATTATATCATGTGTAGCTTAATTCTTTAGAACAAAAAAAGTTCACATAAAATGAATATATACTTAAAAACTTTTAATCTTTTTGAAATATGTCAAATAAAAAATAGTCCGCACATTGAGCGGGCACTGCTGCTAGTAGGAATAATGAGACGGTCAATATATTAAATAGAAGCCTAGAAACTTGTCCGGTTGGAAAAAGATAAAAAGTGAAGAAACAGGACGGATCCACCTAATACTAATAGCGGGCCTTAAAAGGCCTAGCTGCTTAGATTGTGAAAAGATACCAAATCCAGACAAGTGGACCAACAAAACGCGGTAACGGCACCAAATTCTAGCTGTCGGTAGTTGTCAAGGGGAAAAAAATAACTTGCTTAACTCATGATTTTAATCCCTTTTCTTTTTTCTTTTTCTTTTGTGAAGTAAAAATATCTCGAACCTCGCAAGTCCAATACATATAACCTTTTGGTGTTAAACAAAACTAGACCTAAAAATTCAATATAAAATATAATAAAAGGTTTTCTATTTCTGGAGAGTGTTAATCTCTTTAGTATTGTAATTAGTAGTATATACACTTCCAGAATTTTTTTTAATACAGTGATCAGTACGTATTCGATCTGTTCGCGTTAATTTCATACGAAATCAACACTCATGATATAATAAAATTGAATGAAAAAAATAACGTGCCCTAGTGTCTGCAATACACATTTAGACAAATGTACTGTATTATAGGTGTCTTTGCTTGATAAGTATTAATTTAAAATTGATTTTTCTATTGTTATTAGATTAATCTTAATATAATTATCTGTAAATATTAACACTAGCCCCCTCCCCTATCCCCAACAAAATTAAAATTTCAATTTAACACCCTCATAATTTTTTTTCTAGCTCTTCTCCCTGTTTACAATGTATAAATCAAATGGAATCAGTTTTGTTCAAAAGTTCAAACACAGAAGTAAATTTGACATTTTAATCCCTCAAGTGTGTGATTGACGGAGAGATGTGGGGGGAAAAAAAGTCTATTGACGAATTTGAAAGAGAAAAAAAAAAGAAAATATGCGTGGAGAAATCAATAGCAAAACCAAGTTAAGTAGTTGGCAAGATGTCATTTGGGGAAGGTCAAAACTAAAAAATATGTGCGCTCATCTTTCTCTACTTGTCAAGATGCCATTATGTGAAGGGTCAAGGTGTCCTGGAAGACTTGGGACCAAATAATGTCTCTCGTTTTCATCTCCATTTTGTTCTCCTTCTTTCTATCTTGAATTTTGTTCTCCTTTGCATCTCCATTTTGTTCTCCAAGGTGTGCGTGTCATTTGTTCTCACTCCATTGTAATCAAACAATTTACTTATTATTATTTTTTTTTTGAAGATAAATTAGGGGTCAAGCCTCCCAACTTATTTTTAAATTAAATGTCTATAAAGACCCCCCAGCCGGATTTCGAACCTGCGACCTCTCATTTGAGATGCATCGCTCTTTGCCACTAGACTAAGAGCTGGTTCTCAATTTACTTATTATTATTATTTGGCTTTAGAGACAGAACTCACCAAAACCCCACATTTATAATTCCAGTTCAATACTGATTTTGACAAAGTATTTTATTACCTGAAGCTTGATAATGTGAGCCACAACTAATTATTATGTACAGGACCACTAATAACTAATGACATCGGATAACAGAAACAAGTGCGTTGTATATTAGAGAAAAACAAATGCTAGTACGTATATAACGCTGTCCGTATTACGCCAACACCGGAACCCGAATAAGCGTTTTCAATTATTGTACCAACTTACTTAGACTAACAAACCTTATGTACTTTTTTTATTAGATACCGATCGATGTTTTAAACAATCTTCACACATCAAGTTGCAACAGTTTACTAATTAATGAGAACAAATATATTTTGTCCGGAGTGAAGATTTCACAAAAATCTATACAAGATTTAACAAAAAATAATATATCATGCACCGACGAGGCTCGAACAGAACAATTTATTTATTTATTATTTTTTTTTTTTTGAAACAAGTAGGCCTAAAAGCCTACCACCTCCATTTAACGGAAGCAAAAACTTACAAAGTAAATTCCTACTGGTCTGCACTGGTACCCAAATTATTGGTACCAGTGCACCATTATTATCTAACACCAACCAGAACTAAAGTATGCCAAGTGACAATTAAGAACCAGATAGAAAAATACACTCTCCCTTGAGAATAACTCCTGTAAACCAAGAAGCACCTAAGCACTGAACCCCTATTACACAGATTTTTTATGAGAATTACATCACGCATCAATTGTCAGAAAGCCCCTTATCCCTTGTGCCACCCCTACTCCACCTGTCATTCCACCTGACTGAGCCAGCTGCATTGGGAGCTTGTTCCACTCCGGTATGAGGCTTGCCACGATTGTCTTCATCTTGTCACTCCACACACCTGTCCAGTAATGTATCACGCCAATAATCTCAGTCCCCAGTTTCCTTAAGGTCTGACAACTTTGTCCCTCAAAGCAAGCCTTATTTCTACGTTTCCAAATAACCCATAAAATAGCAGTACTACACACCCTCCAAGCTAACTTGATCTGACTTGGAATAAGATCATCAAGTCCCTGTAATTCCTCTACATTTACAGGAATTTGCAAATCAAACTTATCTAGAAACCACCCCCATAGAGTTCTTACACTGGAGCACTGAAAGAAAATATGATCTGAATTTTCAATCTCGTTGCAGAAACAACATTTAATATCTCCTATCCAACCTAATGTAACCATATGATCCCTTGTTAGCAACCTTCTTTTGCTAAGTAACCATAAAAACACCTTTATTTTTAGGGGTATTGGCATATCCCAAATATTCTTATTTTGCATATTTCTAACCCCTCGATCATCTAACCAAGTATATAAAGACTTTGTGGTATATTTTCCTGAACTATGCGCTAACCAAACAATTTTATCTGGGACATCACTAATTCTATACCCCTCGATGATTTCTGCATGCAATTGCTGTAAATCTATAACTTGTCTAGGAGATAGCTGTCTGACAAAGTATAAAAAATTGAAGTTATCCCCCAATACTGTAGCTACCTTAATATGTTGATCAGAACAAATTTTAAAGAGAGTATTATACTTAATACTAAGAGGTATATCTCCCCGACACATGCTTGTCAGTATTTATTAATAATATAAGGGTAGATTTTAATTTGTATTTGTTTTAATTAATTCTTAATTTTATTTCACGTACCTCGACACATGCTTGTATAAATCTAACTGTACATGATGGTTCAAAATCGTGCCCCTACACACACAGGTCATGGGTGTTTGTACCATGACACAGACATATTATAAGCTACGTATCTGTGCCTGTGCATAATGACGAGAAGACAAAGATAGAATAAATAACAAAAAAAGTTTTGAAAAACGAATGGTAATTCCCGTTTCGAAATGTGAGGACTTCTTATTTAACGGACAATGCGGATAATGAACATTATAGGGTCTTATTAAAAAGCAGGATATTGACAATCTTAAAAAATATACTTCTCGAGTTACATAATAGGATTTTTTTTTTTATAAACATAATATTAGATTCTGTATCATTGAAAATAAAATTCAAATTTTCTGTTTTGATAAACCGTAATATACTTATTTTAGACTTCATCATTTTCTATGTACATGATATTTACAGAGATTATTATAATTCAAATCTTGAATCTATTTTGTTAATTGTCAATATTGTCACATTAGATATTTATTGTCAAAATTTCTCATCCATTATTAATTTAATTGCTGATATAATTTTCAAAACCACAATTTTTTACCTGTACGCGCGCAATGGTACTTAGGGCTGTATACGAGCCGAGTTCGAGCGAGTTAGCCTCAACTCGAACTCCAACTCGTCACAACTCGAGTCCACTCGTGACTCGACAGCAAAGTAGTTTCGAGTTATTCGAGCTAACTCGAACTCGGCTCATTTTAACTCGAGCCAACTCGTGACTTGGCAATGAACTCGTGAGAAGGTGTTGAGGGACTAGTCACCTTAAAATTTTGCTCGAAAATAGAAAAAGAGGAGCAGTCATGAGGGTGTAAGAGAGGAAAAAAGGTCTGAGGACTTGGAGACTAGGGTTAGTGCACAAGTTATTGAATTGCAAATCAATAAAATTATTGGGTTGTATATTAATATGATAACATTTTATTTTTTGCAGCCTATATATTCCGACTCGAGTTGTACCTAGTTGAGTTGGGCCCAACTCGAACTCGGCTCGTAAAATTAACGAGTTGGCATAACTCGAGTTCTTCTAACTCGAGTTTTCATCGAGTTTTTTTCGAGTCGAGTTCGAGTAACTCACGAGTTACGAGTTTTTTGCTCACCCCTAATGGTACTAGTCGAACAGAAAGAATTTGAATATCCTTCATCAGGAACTTGATTAATTTAGCTTTGCACTGAGTTGTCACAAACTTGATAGGACTCCTAAATTATATTTTCTATTAAGAATGCATAGGCAAGAGGCATTGCTCAATACTTGAGTCATATATAAGGATCTTGTCAACTAGAGCTCGAGAAGAACTTCACAAGATTGGGAGCGATTTGTGAAGGTTTGCAAGAAAAAATGAAGGTTTGAGGTGAAAAAATCGATGGATAATTACTAAGATAACAAAATATTTCATTCACGAGCATCAAGTTATATTTCTCTAATCGCAACAAAAAGAAAAACAACGCATGCATTTTATATATCATGCCACTTTTATTTAAAAATCCACACTAATTATATCATTCAACATAAAGAAAATATCATGATGCCCTTGTCCTGAAACATAAAATACACAAAACCTTCAACAATCTCCAACTACGGCTAGTAGATAATAGTAACTTGCCATTCAATAACTGGCTTGAAACTGACTCCAGAAGAACTCCTGTGTCCATCTAAATACCGCATGGAAATAGAAATATGAAATATGCCATACCATAAGCAGTACTTCTCCTCTTGCAATTTTAAACAGATCAGATATTGGTCATACAATCTGAAGTTAGGAACATCAGATCAGCTTTAGTCACACAATAATGTACAATTGTACATTGATACCTATGTACATGTCATGCTCCTCTAGCTAGCATGTCATGGTATTCTCTCTCTTGATACTTCAGGAGAGCGATTCGATTTTGTGCTTGTAACTGCTCGTAGAATCGCCGTATGAACTCCTCGGCCTCACCATCGACTATGTTTTCTTCTTCTTTAAGTTCTTCTCCCTCTTCTTCATCTGAGTAATCGACAATTCTTATTGATATCGGTGAAGGGGTTAGACTCAGCTTCTCACCTGGCACTAGCTCGCGGGACTGTTTATAACAAAATTCAGTACATTTTTTTGTTAAATAGTAATTATATGCCCAGAATGACGTGTGAAACAATAATTCAAACAGTGGTTCTGTATAATTTTGTGAATATTATCATCCGACATGAAATGTCCAGCTAGTTATAGTCTCTTTCTAGGAATCCAAATGATCGAATAATTTTATACTTGTTGTAATATTTTCAATTTTGGTGTCGTTGCTAGCACACAACTTTAAACCTGAACAGAAATATGACATCAATATTTGCTAGTGGCAAGAAAAAGCAAAAAATAAAAAAATAAAAAAAATAAAAGATTAAGGAAATTATACTGCGAATAATGATATCTTTGGAGATGGGGATGGCGAGTACTCAATACGCTGCAGTGGAACAGCACGCGAACGCCACATGTCAGGCTCCTCAGAGAGTGAACCGAGGCATGGAAAGTAGTTGTGGCGGCGCTTGTGCAAAAAAACAGCCGGGCTGGGGCTGTTGCTGCATGAGAACTCATACTCGCGTAGACCGAATCCTAGATTGCGCTTACCGTGTGCATGTAAGAATATGTTTGTGAATGATCTACTAAGGACTTTGTTGCGCCGTTTCACGGCAAGGTTTAAGTCCATTAGAAGCTTTCTCTTTGATATGAGTCCTTTTCTCATCATAAAATAGATAGCTCTTAGGTAATTCCATAGCCTTTTTGCCTTAATATGAGACTGGAGTTCCATAAAGATTGAAGGATATATCTAGATATAGGAGATATTCGAGGATAATACGTGAATTGGATTTAGTTTGAGATAACCAGATAATGGGTTCTTTCTCTCTATGTGAGGATGGAACCTCACAAAGGAGAGAGAAAGAGAGGCCCCTGCCCTTATGAGTTATGAGGAAGGCATTAGAACTAGGTGTTCATATACAAATGGAAATGGTTAAGTGTAGGAAGTCCATGATTGATTGGCGCGGCTGTGTGCACATAAAGGAACAGGAATATGTGATGTATTGTTTAAGTTAATAAGTTTTACAGTATTTTTTTTAAAATATTTGATATTTCTCGGAAGCTATTTTGCGTGTCATAATGATGACTTATGCATTTCTGTTATGGGTGACCCATGCTGTCAACCGTGCAATTAACGGATACGGAAACCAGTGTTTTCGTTTTCGTTCCATTCCATATAACGAAACAGTCAAGAGTTTCGTTTCTGTTCCATTTCATTCACCGTTCCGTCCATCATTTACCTTTGATTTCAGCCCATTTGTGTTCCGTTTCGTTCCGTTCCAATAAAATTCACAAATATCCATTTCGTTCCGTTACATTTTCAGAAACGAAATCCATTTTTTCTTCTATTTTCGTTCCGTTTCGGACGAAACGGATGAAAATTGACGCCCCTATGGGTGACGGCATAGTACAGAGCACATCTTAATTTAAAAAAAAAACAATATATAAGGTAGAGCATTTTTTTAATGTTTAAGGTACAGTAGTTTTAGCATACATTGATGGGTATTTTGAAAAAAAATAATTATTTAACTAGAATAATTGAAATTATATACATGTTCCTTGTTATAAATAATATGCTAAACATCAAATTTTGACAAATTTGAAAGTCGTTTCGATTCTAAAGAATTACAATACAAGGAACAAATTTGAGTTTGTCACATCATTTAAACACCGCATAAACATTTTAAGAAGTTCATAGGTAACTAAAAAAAGGAGCTCCTTTTATATTGAATTGATTGATAGAAGAGAAAAGAAACCTTAGTGGGGAAGGCAACAGTGTGGGAACAGCAATGAAAGCTTTGATTTTGACCATGAGTTTCTTGTGGAGCTCAAAGGTGTGTAAACTGTAAAATGTATGTATGTGCTAGGTTATCAGACAAGTAAAATTAATCACATCAGAAAAATGATATTAATTGTGAGGATTACTTTTTGTGATAATTTCTATAATTCCTATTGTCAAAAAAAATTAATTATGAGACTTAATATTGTTTATTAAGCATTCAACAGAGAACCAATTGAGAAAGATTTGTTATCTTATGACTGCCACATGAATGTCTCCTTTGGATAATTGCACAGATTATCCATCCTTTCCTTGTTTTGAAAATGGCATTACAACTGCTTATGCCCCGCGCCTCAGCTGCCAACTTGAAGATAAAGAAATCCAAAAGAGACCTTTATTTGATTTTTATTTCTCATCTTTTAATTTGAAAAGTTGGTGGATCTATAATTGTGTCAGCTTATTAGGCTTTATTATGTTATTTCATATCTTCATCTAGATCTTCTATGCCATAATGTGTAAAGAGTCTTGAGGTGTACTCTCGTTCGTAATGGTTTGTACTTAGTAGCAGTGCAAATAAATAATAACAATAGTATTAATGTTTATGCCATTAAAAATCATAGTAATAATAGGATTAAAAAGAGAGAAGCGAAATATATTTGAGAATTGACTAATCTCATGGGTGCGTTTGGATAGGTGTGGGAAGAAGGGAAGAAGGGAAGAAGTGGGAAGAAGTATTGGGAAGTGTGTAACTTTGTGAAGAGTTTGGATTGTTTATAATTTCTTTTCTTTCCATCTTCCTTCTTCCTCTTCTTCTTCTCTCATCCAAACGCACCCATGAATGTGACAATTCTTGATTTCAAATTTCATATCTTTTTCTTGGAGTAGCGATATCAAAATAAAAAAAAAATTAAGAATTACTTTTTTTTATAAAGAACATGTTATAAAGTTAATTCTATAATTTGTTAAGCTATGTATTGCTTATTGTTATTATCAAATAAGAATATTGTTAGTATAATTCATCATGTAAAAGAAATAGATATGCTTTAATTGTCAAGCTACGTGACGTCCATGGATACAGAAGTCGTTCTGTTCTTTTTAATTGAAGGTTAATTTTAAAAAAAAAATCCTTTTTTATTGTCAAGAAGAAGGTGTCAATTTTTTAGATAAGCCTTAATATTGTCAATATATATTGTCTCTTTGTTTATTTGATATTATTAAAATTTTGACTGCTTAGTCTTTCTTTCTGTACTGTGTGTTGCTTAAGATATGTATGAACAAAAGTATATGAAAGAAGTAGAACAAATGATGCATTATTGCATAAGGGGAAAAATTACTGTCAGCTATAGGATCATGGCCGCTCCACAAATTGTTATAGAATATCATACTTAAAGACTTTAGAGTAAGGAGAGCGCAGAATCTGTTGTCCCAATCAAATTTGAGATAAAAAGAGTCCATAAATAATCAAATATGAACAAAACAAAATTGGCCCAAAAGAGCATGGTCAGGGGGACCCTCTACAAAGAAGGATCCCATTGAGCATGACTCCATATCCTCTGTGACAATTATATAGGAAAAAGTTTTGAATTTGAAAACAAAACCCACCGACTCAACCGATGGAAAATAAAATTGCTGAATTATTATATTTATATATTTCATTCGTGATGTTAATTCTTTATAACATTTTTTAGATAGTTGAATTTAAATTTTAGAACTTTTTCGACTAAAATATTAAATTATTAATACATGATTGTCAACATTTTTCATCAAGCTTTTAAAAAACTCCGTTTTTTTCCGTTTTATCGTCGTTTTATCTTAGTTTTGGTTCATACCGTACTACCGTTTTATCCGTTTTATCACCGCATAAACCGTTTTTTTTTTACAGTTTTATCACCGATAAACGCTAAATCACCACCCAACCGTCAAACCGCATAAATCGCATTTTAAAACCTTGCTTTTCATACTCGGATTGAAATGTCAAACTCGACTGAAATTTAGAACTTCGACCTATATTAATTCCATGTGCAAAATTGACCATGAGCACAAAATTGTTTCCATTCCATATTAACTGTGTCCCTGTCTCTGTGCATCATAATATAACTCAGATTTTGCTAGAGCACTCTGACTCATTACATGGTGTTGTATGCCTTTACTGTCACAATGAATCGGGATCTACGAAGGTTGTTGGGCCTTATGCTGGGATTAGGCCATCTACTTATGCTGCTATTTTTATGCATTAGCCCTTAATTGCTAGCTAAGCATTTACCAACTCGCTATTCAACTAAGGGATTAGTAAGTTTATAAAAAGTTTGCACTAGGATTCTAAGACGGCTATGTATTTTGCATTTCTAGTTCCATGTAATATTAACCAATTACAAAAAAATCTGCACAAGAAGTCTACCTATTTCGAACAAGATGCATGTTCAACATGGATGATCCGCAATATGTTATTATTTTAAAGGATACAAAAATAAGATCATACATGAGGTTCTAAAATTTCAAAATATTTGTTCATTAAGAAGATAGGAAAGCTTTTAGAGAACATTTATATTTAAAATAACAAGAAATGATGACCTTGAGAGCGTAATTAATAAAAAATAAAACTTGTATGTGCATTATAATTATTGTTTTATGGTAACAACAGTCCTTTATTGTAAGACCACCAAAAAGAAAAGTTTGCAGCATTACATCATTTATTTAATTTGAAGTGGAGCGTCTCTTTAGTCTTTTTGGACCATCTTATTTATTTATTTTTTTCCCCCTCAAGTAGAGACATCAGGGCTCCGTTTGGATGCGTTGAGAATAAGGTAGGAAGAAGGAAGAAGGGAAGAAATTTATTGGAAATGGGGTAAATTTATTGGGAAGTGTGTAAATTTTGTGAAGAGTTTGGATGGTTAGAAATAAATTTATTGGTAAAAAATGGTTATTCCTTATTCCTTATTCGGGGAAGAAGCCATCCAACGAAGCCCAGGAAAATAGGCGAGAGACATGGGTTTATGCTGCAAAATGTGATCATTAAGCTCAAGCAACAACGCATTCTTTTTTAAAGTGACATCATATCTCATTGGATCACTTAGAAGTCCTTTTTCGCTTTTTCGTTCCATTGCTACAAGGATCTTATATGAACGATGCGGAATATTTACAAGAGTTAGGGGTTGATATCCTTGCAACAAACTTTACTTATTTATTTTTATTATTTTTATTTTTTATTTATTTCTTTTTTTCTTTTATCATTTACAAAATAAATGGTTTGAGAGAGAGACCTTTTAGTTATGGAAATAGAAGTGAATAATAGTTGATCATGAATATAAAGAAAGTAATTAATCAACATAATGTGGCTGCCAGGCTGGAGACATATTTAACAAGAGTCGATGTAGTCAAACAATTACTTTGTAGCTGAAGTTGTTAAGTAAATAAAATGAATAATTGTATAAACCGTCAACTTTTAGCTGAGGTTTGTTTTTCTACACATTGATTTGTAGTATCTGTCACTATTTTCTTTTTCATTTTTTGCTATGGGAACTTCTGCTACTCATCTGCCCCTTAAATTGGGTAACTTGCATTTTTCAGACAAGTTCCCGAGTTTATTATGATCTGAAATATTTACCTCAACTAGAATGTTTTCTGGTTTTATAAAGGAATGCAAATGTTAGTGCTGTTTGAGGCAGCTCAACTAAGTAACGTAAAATAATCCCTTCCACCTAAAAATTAGAAACAAATAAAAGCAGAAATTGTTAATATATTATTCTAATGCACACCCGCAAATTTATGTTCAAAAAAGGAAGCAAGTGGACATTGAATAATGCAGTGCTTCACCACTTATGGTTTCGCAAGGTAATGATAAGGATGCTTATCAATCAATTAGCTAGGAAGGAAAAAAGAGAAAAAAGAAAAAAAAAAAAAGAAACTGAAAGATCACATTTGTTAAATTGCGTTAAGGAAACAGAGCATAGGGGGTTCAATCCATAATATGCACGACTTTGTGGTTCCAATCTAACCATTTCAAATCAGCTAATCAAGGTCTTAAGGTCCTAATTTTTAATTGCAATAATTTTATTAAATATTCTTGTTCGTTCGTTAGGAAATTTAAACTCTAGCTAACTTCGCAATTACTGTCTCATTAATCATGATGGTCACAATCTCGCATAACAAAAAACGAAAAGAAAACGGAAAAAAAATATCAAATATAAATATAATGATTAGCCTTAAATTACCATGCACGGGCATATATATTTACTGAAATTTTCCTAATAAGTTGCAGCCGTGTAAAATTGAACTCTTTATTGTATACTAAAAAAATACAAGTAAAAATGATGATATACACTTTTTTAAAAGAAGAGTAATTAATCAAGCTTCCATTTACTTCAAATTGCTGATACATAGTCAGTTTCACCATGAACAAAACTGGTGCCAAGAATAATTCCAGTTCACAAATCACAAGCCTTTCGGTTTCAACATACTTTATTTTATTTTGTTTCCAATCATAATAAGTCTCCTTCATTTTTCTCTCCTCTTTTCTTAGAAAAATTAAACATGAATGTGGTAGTCTGGTAGAATAATGTTTTGGTGTAAAATTTTGGTTTCTGTCTTGCTATCTAACAAAACTGAAGGAATCAAGTAGTACTATATATGTCATCTTCATTTTTAGGACTAGCGTTGTTGCTGTATTGATTAATAACTCATAGTATTTTTATTATAAAATAATTGCCTTTTATTACAGTGTGCTTTACAGCATGCCTTGATAATAGTATATTTTTCCTGGCAATAAACCTAACCAACTTGCTCTTGTATATAATTTTACTTTAAATGAAAGGGAAAGCCATGTGACAGTGACAGCTTAAAAGTTAGGTCAGATGATCAAATTTTGCTGCATTTTTTAAGAAAGATTTCGGAATCCAAAAAACTATATGTTTAAAATGGCACTTCCAATCGTCTCAAGATATCACACAACTTCATAATCCTTGGTTTGCAAAAGGCTTGGGGAGCTACCATGTGGGTTCGCCACATACTGTTCACCAATTATACTACGTACTGTTAGAAATTAATGATGAATTGCTTATGGCACCGTTAGGCCTGTCACTATTAACATTCGTTCCGCTGTTCTGTTTCGTTCCGTCGAAACAGAACGTTAAATGAAAAATGAAATGGGTTTCGTTTTCAGAAACGGAACGGAAACAGAACTGAAGTTTGTTAACGTAAATGAAACGGAACACGGAAATAGGGCTGAAATCAATAGAAAATAGTGACGGAACGTTAAATAGAACATATTTCTATTACGTTTGACGAAATAGAACGGAAATAAAATTATCTGTTTCCGCTTCCGGTATAAACGTTTGACAGGTCTAGGCACCGTTTTATCAACAAAATACAAAGCTTACAAAGTCCAAATTTGTAATGAAGAAAAGGTACCACCTTTTGAGTTTGACGCAAATTGAGGAATCTCGACAAATAATTTGGGTCGTTTTATTTGTTTAGAGAGATTACATGATAAGGAGGTAGAATTGTTTTTTTTTAAAGATAAATTGGAGGTCTAAGTCACCCAATTTATTTTTAAATTAAATATCTATGAAAGACCCTCCAGCCGGGTTTCGAACCTGCGACCTTTTACTTAAGAAGTCAAGGTGCATTACTTTTTGCCACTAGAATTGTTAATATCTAACTCAAATATAAATACAAATATTTCCTACAAAAAAAAAAAGAAAATTTAAAGAACTGGACAGCTAGGTTCTGTATTAACTATTAACAAAAGAAAATTCACAAAAGAGAACTAGGCGGCTAGGTTCTGTATTTATCACGTTTCTTATTGGATGAAAGTATATGGAAAGGAATTGGATCCGAACCCAAGCTGTAAGCCAACATGCACAAGCAAACTTAAGAGTGCTGGATAAAGCAAAAGTGTTTGGAAAAATATTCACAAAATACGAAAACTTGTATTGAGATTTGTGAAGGTGCTGCTTTTGTCATTAACTATAGTCAAAGAAAGGATTTGAAAGCGAGCATACCTCCCTTGAGCTCCTAACTATGTGCCAAATAAACAATAAGTCCCACTTTTGCTTCTCTTTTCTTTCCTACTATAAGCACTTCACTTTGCTTTAAACATCTTTTACTACCATCTTTATGACTTTTCTTGGAGAAACGAATTCCTCTCCATTCAACAGATAAAATGGAGAAACAAAAATCTCTTAACTAATTGTAGCATATCAGTATATTGAGAACAATTAATGCTTACGTACTGTCAAAAATGTTCAGATTATATATATATCTATGTATATGAATTAATGAATATATCTTTACATTTAGTCAAACAGTGCAGATTCAACGACAAATATATATTATGCATCGATGTTTCTGGATATCCTCGTAAGATATATCATGCCATGTTAAGTTTATACTTTTTGAATAAAGACTTTACAATAGATATTTAATACCTCATACGTACATATGGAATGAGATGGCCTGATGCCTGATATCTACAGATATCAGTTAGACTGCAACATATGAAGTAATTATGCAATATGTCCTAATTTTAACATAAAATCTTTGATCTCTGGAGTTCTAAAAGCAAATTGAGAGAACAAAAGCCTTATATTTCATGGTGCTCTCCCCACCAAAAATAGTAACTATCTTCTGTGGACATATAAGCTATGACATGTTGTGGCGACCCCGCATCGACTAACTTATTTCAGTTGTTAGTGATCCACCACAGGCTTTAATTTGTATATGTTGTGTACTGGTCACATGGAATCTGAATCACCAATTATATGTTGGAACGCAGCCAAAGGATTAGTATGCTTCTTCTTCTATAAATACCCTCAAAAACCTCATTACAAAGCCCATGCCAAAACAACCACCTAGCCAATATCCATATATAGTTTCCTTGACCATCTGAAATACACTATCAAACAATCTTTGAATTTATTATTATCTGTTTAGATTCATGCCAAAAACAAATACCCCTTTGCTGACTTATCCTTTCAAATCTCAGCAAATTTTTCCTAACATTCAAACAATGAAGAATAAGGCCTCAAAATTCCTGAAAAACCTATTTTCAGTTGTTGTTACACTTGTAAAAGCCAAATCGATTGCCATGAGAACCAAAACTGCCGGGTTAAAAACTCGTTTCCTCATTCTAGGTCTATTCAACAGCAAAAAGGTGCCAATGACCACAATCTCTCATAAGATGCATGCATTCCTTTCGAATGAAAGGGACCAACAACATGGCAATACCAGTACACATAATGGTACCAATTTTGCGGCGTATGAAGGTGCATTGGTACCAAGAAAAGCCCAAATGGACAAGATCAGTACACCTGACTATTTTGATGATATGGATTTGGGGCTTTTTGAAGAGGGAGATGAGGAGTATCCCCATTTGACTCACTCATTGTTCAATTCAGATGATGAAGACGAACATGGTGAGCTTGAATTAGCCTCAAGTTCAATCCCAGATTTTGTAAAGAGTTCACGGAAAGATGGATCGAGCTTTAACCTAGAAGATGAAATTGACCAAGTTGCTGATGTATTCATAAGGAAGGTTCTTAGCCAGAGGAGGCTACAACACCAGGATTCACTCGAGAGATCTCAAGAGATGAATACTTGAGAATTATATTACAGTCCTCCATGCATTTTTTCTGCGTTATTTAGATATTTTTACTGAAACCTGTGCACAGCACTGTTGTTCCAAGTTAGAATTGGCCAAGAATATGACCATTTCCCTGTTTTCAAAAGGAACACAGGCTGAGAGTGAGTTTTTACTGTGGAAGTCATGCATTTTTCTGGAGTACATCCAGAGATTGCAACCTATTTTTCAAAGAATTATATATCCCTAGAGACTAGAGTATAATTAAACTGTACACTCCAAAAGTATTATCATAACTGATAAGTAAACGAAGGAACAATTATAACCAGTAATACAATCCATGATAATTTGCTTGATGATTTTTAAAAAGAAGGCTACAAAATACAAGTAAACAGGACTTATCTAAATAACATTGAAGAACAATATGATGGACCTATGCCTGCTCAGTCAAATATTCCAATTGATGCGAGGAAAGCTAAGCAATCTTTGCATTTGGAAAAATGAAGTCAAGAGAAGAGAACTAGATACTAAATCATTTTAACCTGTTGGCACTTGGTGGAAACAAAAATTATAAGTAGATTAACGATTTATTTAATAAATAAAAATCCTGCTGTTACCCTCATATACTGAATAAGTAAGAAGAGTACAAAATGTCAAAAGCTAAGAGGTTTGATGATTTAACTTTACCTTACCTTAGAGCACATTAAGCAATTCCATTTGATGCATAAGGAACCTTTAAACATCCAAATCACCTATAACTTGCCAAAAGCACACAATTATAGTGGAGTTTATAGATAATTGGGCTGGGCTGTGCTTAGGATTTAGGCCTGAGCCCAAAAGAGGTAGTGGAGTTCTCATCTAAACTCATACAGTTATTCGGACGAATTAATCAACTAAAGACGACCTTTTAATCGTTCTAAGGAACTTCATACAATTGTTGTTTTTAAGAATCTTTCTTATTCTCTGGAGAGTTCTAGTATTTTTTTTTTTTACAACATTGTTTTCTTTGCCTTTTTTACCTTTTTTTTTTACTTTCTGTAAATGATTTTTTTATCTCTTCTTTTTTTTATTATTTTTTATTAATGGAATTGTAGTGGTTTCTTTGACTACTTTTAAGAAAAATAAAATAAGAAGACTGACCGAGAGGAAAGAGGGGAAGTGGCTGACGTGTGGTACCAAATTTAAAAAAAATACGAAGCAATTTAGATTCACATTACTTGGTTCTTAGTCCTTGTAAAGTATACTTATTGCTATTTTTTTTAGCAATTAGTTATACTGGAACTGTCAACTAAAACAATGTTGATCCAAGCTAAGATAAGATAAAAAAAGGATCAGTTTTGTTGTATTATTATGGTTTTGTAACTGTACAAATTCCCTCGATGAGAATTTTTGTAAAAAGGAATAATAGAAATAATACAATATGTTACAAAAATACGTCTCGAAATTCACCTTGTAAAGTGGCACACGGGACATTAACGCATAAAATAGACACTATTCACCCACGCTGTAGCTCAACATTCAACGCGCTAGATGTTCGATCGCATTTCTCTTGATTTGGTCAAACGTGATTAAATCTTAATTTTGAGATTGCAATGGTCAATTTGAATCGGCTAAATTTGTACTTCAAAATGAAACTTTGAAAATAAAATTTTATATTTTTTGTGAAAATTTTACGATTTTTTTAAATTTTAGAAAACTCTTAATCTAATTAGTACTAGACTCTCTAATTTTAAATTTTTTTAATAAAATCTTAATTTTTTAAAAAAAAATCTAAATTTTGGTCTTAAAAAAATTTAATATGAAAATCACATTAAGCAGTTTGGATCAATCATTTGAAAAGTTCAATAGTTAAGCCTTGAACCGTGTTTGACGTTAAACGCATTTGACTCTAGCATCAGTATCAGTATTATAAATAAAAACCCGTGGGTGTCGTAGTTTACACGACTGATGTTTGTCCGACACGTGCAGTGTCCGAAATAACGTGGGTTCCAGTTTTCATATGTATGTGTAACGTCATTTGAATAGAATTTCGTATGGCAGGTAATATCTCAGCCCACAATAAGACCCGCTTCATCAGCATTGGAGAAGTTGGGTGGATAAATATTTTCTTTCAAGTGTAGTGGCCTTTGCATCTAATTGCAATGCGGGGACAAAAAAAAAACATCGCCTTCCCTTTTTTTAATTTCTTCCGACCATCCTAGCCCATGCCGTATAAAATAAAAAATCTCGTCGCCTCTCCTCGGAACTGCATCCTCTGGATGGCCATCCATGGATAGCTTTCGATCTCAACCGTCTGATTTAATCTCAACGGCTATAGATGCCCCGTGCATGATACCAAGATTGATAGGCCCAAAAAAAATAACCGTTAAGATTAAATCGAACGGCTCGGATCAACAGACGTCCACTGTATTCAACCATCCAGAGGATACTCGCCCGCCTCTCCTCTACTTCGTTGATCGGCGGCCCCCACCTGTTTTTCCGTTCGTTCAGAATTTCTTCTATGTATAGATGGGGTCCTGCACGGAAACCCTAAATCTATTTATGGTGGGGGTGGAGAACAGGAGAAGAGGAAGACGAAGGTACTGCAGAGGTGGACAAGCCATTAACCAAATGTGGCTGATTTTGGTGAGTTTTGAAACAGTTATTTTAAAAAAAAAATTTAATTTGAATCGTTGAAACAATGAATTTAAGATTTTTCATGAAATATTATTCTATATGTACATGAAATTGCTGACTTTATTAATTAATTTTGTTAATTTTAAAAGTTTTTTTAAAATTACATCAAGCTTTTCATTAGGTCCATTTTTTAGTTAATATTTACTCCATTTTATATTTACTCCAATTCATAATTTCTCTTGGTAGATGATAAGAGAAATTTTGACCCTAAATTACCAGATCATTCAACTTATTGTGTAATAATTAGAGGATTTCACCAAAAAATTATTAATGTGTATCTCCAATTGACCATAGGACCCAAGTCATTTAGGGTCAGACGGGAATCAGCGGTAGACAGTATTTATTGAACCTATCCTCATGTGGAAAAGATAAACATCTCAAACTTAGAACCAAAATCATAACGAAATAAACAATGACACATAACACAATCCATATGTTTATTTCGATGGGTCAAGTCCTGTGCTATGTTCCATAACATACACATATGCAATTAAGTTGGTAACTCTTTACCTATGATTTGTAGAACTTAATCATCACTTAACTTGCATACTAATCTTATAAGATAATTAATGTTCCTTGTTAATTATCAAGATTATGGACCGTTTAGATTTATTATTGTCATTCTGAAGAATGATCAACAGAGATCTACAATTCAGATCCTCAACCTGAATGATCTGTCAATAATAAACCTAGGAACAGATGATAAAATATCATCCCAAAACATAAACTAATATTTAAGTCATTAAATTATTGACTTCTAGGACATAACTCCAACAATCTCCCACTTGGCCTAGAGTCAATCAGTAGTGACTTCTAGCCAACGAAGAATTGAGAACAATGTCATATATCTACATATATACATGTCTCGGACCTCAAAAGAAAATAATACGCTTAAAGCTAGTTACTCATACGTCCATCACGTATGGATGCATAACTGCATCTTGTATACTGCTCAAGGTAGAGGTCATGCTGGAGTGTTCGCTGTGTTCGCGAACCTATCCAAATTTATTCGACCCTATATATATATACTACTATATATATGTTCTTGATCATCATCATATGATATCAAGTGATATCGTTATAGATCATATTTGAATCTCCAATGTAAGATTGGGTTCTTTAGGAGTATGTTGTGGTTCGAGATGCATAGAACCATAATAACTCGACTAAGAACTCGATCCGAAATAAACTTCTTTTATTGCTTCACAAGTTGCTATGTATTTTACTTTGGTGACGGAAACAGTTGTAATATTCCATTTAGAACACTTTCTAAACTTACAACACCACCTTTTAAGCAAAATATGTAGCTCAATCGTGATTATATCAATCTTTCGAAAAACTTTTATCAGTGTAACAACTTACACGAGATTTCTTTCATCTTAAGAGATGAAACATTGTATCACTCTTTCTCATAAGGTACTCGAGGATATCCTTGACTATCGTCCAAATGTGTCTCTCTTGTATCCATTTGACAACTGTTTGTCATATCCTTTGGATACTACACATTGGGGCATATGCATAAATATGACGTACACAATGAAACTCATAATGAAAGAATGCTTGAACTATTTCATGCACTTTCTTGAATTGAGTTGCAATAGACCGAGTTAAAACACTCAAGTCATGCCATGTGACGTACAGTTAGACATCCTTTCTTGGAGTGTAACTTTCGTGTTTCTAGAACACTTCGTCAATATATGCATATTTGCTCAAACCTAACATCCATCATAATCTATCTTTATAGATTTTGTTTCCTAGGATTAGGTGATTTCGCCCAAGTTCTCATTTGAGAAAGCATTCTCCAAAGAGATCTCGACAATATTCATTTTCTTAATGTTATTCCCAATTAATGAATTGTTATCTTGAACAATACAAGTAATACAATTATGCTCCCACTGAATATCTTGTTTATATATAAGATATTTTTGACGAAGTTCAACTCCTTGACTTCATTGTCAAAACTTTTATTCCAATCTCCACAACACTTGCTTTAATCCATTAATGGATCCTTGAAGCATGCGTATGTTTTTAGCAATACATAAACCTCGATTTGTGTCAAATGCACAACATCTTCCTTCATTCATACGAAGAAGGCGGTTTTATGTGTTTTTCCATATATCGATATATATGAAATACAACTATTGCTAGAATGATCTTTATTGACTTATACATAGCCACAAGCAAGAGGTTGTGCTTTGTACATAGTCAAATAGCCATCGACTTAGACATAGCTACAAGCGAGAAACCGCGCTTTGTTCATAGTCGATTTGTTATCCATGTCGATCTTTCCTTTTGAAGATCTAAACGTTCTTGATGGATTGCTCCTTCACGAACATCAACCAAGGTCTATACCTTGTTGTTATACATGGATTTTATTTAAAGATCATATGAATTCAAACCATATATGTGGAATCGGATCGTTCCATCGTTTCTTTGTTTATCAACGAATTCTCATATGCTTAGTACGAGAATGTTGTGACAACCTATGCACCAAACGGCTTAGGAAATCAACTCTCGTTGATCTTTTGTAGGATTGGTACTTGAGGTTCATGAACTTCTTCCACAACGATTTGTTGAACGAGTTCTTGACTCCTCATATATATTCCATGAGTTTCTCGAATCATCATCAACTCGTGAGATGGTTGAGTCCTCATTGGAAGGAGCGTACTATTAAACTTCTTTCAAAACAACTTGTGAATGAAGTTCCGCTCAACTCCCACTAAGTACCATGGAGTGACAAGTTTCCTATAAAAGTACCTCTTGTAGTGACGCATAAACTATTTTAATGCTCACTTTACTCCCACTACTTCTTCTTGAGAATTTCAATTCAGCAAGACTATATTATGATTAGCAACAACTACTTTGTTCTTATCATATTCTTGGAAGTAGTGCATTTTAATATAAAGCATCCTACAAATATTAAGTGTCTTATTTGGGTACAAGCTTATCAACAATCTTGAAATAAGCTTATCAACACCAAATCTTAAGAAGCATTATACTTAGAGATCAAAATCTCGTAAGATATCTTCCTCAATAGACTTCGATGGAACACCATTCAGTGTAAACAATATTGTCCTCAAACATAATTCCCTAATACGAGTTGAATAAGTCCATTTGATTTATTATCGATCGAACTATACAAAATATTGTTCGATACCTCCATTCTTGGACATATTATTCCTCATGGAGCGAGTTATGAAACTACTTTCATACTCTTTAGATAATATTTCAAATCATATGACTTAACTGCTTATTTACCACGATTAATTGCAAGACTTCCATTTTTCTTGAACGGTCTTTTAAACTTCACTCTTGAACTCCTTTGAACTAGTCAAAAGGTTCATACTTATACCTTATCAAATAGATATGTTAATATCTACAATGATCGTTGGTTAAGTAGTAAAGTGTCAACAACCTTTCATTACACAAGTACTTATAGGTCTTTATACATCGATATGTATAAGTCCTAATTAATTCACTTGTCCTTAAACCTTCATAGGTTCAAGGTGCTTTTGTCATTTAACAAACATGATTCGCATATCAATCGATTGGAATCGAATTGAATTACGAGCTCTACGTTACGTAGACTCTCGTAATGCGATTCTCGTTTACTTATGTGACTAAGCGGTTATATATAACATGAAAGTCAAATACTTTATGTCAAGTCTTATGCATCCTATTTGTCATTCAAAACTTGTTTATCTATTTCAAGCAAATTCAATCAAGATGCATGAAATCATATAAACAAATTCATAATAAAAGATCTTGTCTTTTACAAAACATAATCATCCATCATTGAATATGAAATGGAGATATTTTGAGAGGTTAGGATTAAGGTATACAACCTTCAATTCCTAAACAAACTCTTAATAAAGATAACTCTACGTATTCAATGGTAATGACTTAAACGAATAAGTCATCTCCTATACGGAGTTTACTTTATATCTCTCGAACATTCTCTTATTCTTCATTGCCAACACATTTCGTTAAATGCGAGCATATGAACTAGTATCAAGTTACTAGTGTAAATTAGAGATAGTGAGATAATTTGAACGACAAATACACTTTAGGATTAGAATATTTCTAATCGTCACAATCATGGTACTTCGGACAACCTTTCAAATGCCTCCCATAAAACGGCAAATGAAACATCTCATGTGACACATGGTCATCAATGAGAGTCTCGAAATTTCAACTCATACCTTGGTGAAGTATTTCTTGAATACTTAACCAATCACCTTTTTGCATCAATAAGCGTGCATAAAGGTAATATTATATCCTTCATAATTCCAAAGAGATCGAATGACAATATCAACAATCCTTGATATCGGAGATTAATATCTCTAGTCATCAATTAGCTACTTCAATCTTTCGATTTGTGAACTAATGAAACATTCATATAACTTCTTTTAAAAGAATAATCTCTTGGTCAACTCATATTCTTTATACTCAATCATAAATGATGGAGTTAATATCTACTTTCTCCAAGAACACTTTCTTGAGTAAGCGAATGAGAGCGTACGAGTTAATTCTAGTCCGTATGAATTCTCTAATTCAAAGGTCTAGAAATTTTGAATGAGGATACTAGCCATACGCTTTATTGAATAACTTTTCGCCAAAAGTCAATCAATCATCGCGATGCTACGTTCGGGTAGTTTGAGGAAAGTTTTGGGAATTGACATACTCAAGTTTCTCTTCACTAAGATCATGTCTTAGGAATCGGTATTACTTCTTTAAGTAAATACTTTTAGAAACGAGTTTGTTAATTTTCAAAAATTGATCGCAACAAAATTAACAATTTAAACATCTATAACAAAATCAATTTACGGTCATTTAGTTTATGCAATTGTTTTATTTATAACAAATAAAACTCCCACTACAATTATTTAATGTCCCTAATATAGTAGGTTTTCCAAGATCCCTATTTTCGTTGAGATGGTGCTAGCGTCGGCGTGACACCAAAACAACTAGATAAGGTAGGTTCTCCAACCAATCATTCCATATGATTCTTGGTTTGTGAAATATCACATGTACATCCACAAACTTTGCCCCGATGTCCAATCCGATTAGAAAACATCGTTAAGTAACCTTTCTCTATTTGCTCCTAGTAAATCCGATTTACACCCCGACACGGATGATGGAACACGATGTCCCGCGTCGGCGAGAATGCATCAATGAACGATCATACACGTTAGAAGGGGATAGAGAGAAGGAGGGCGATTTAACTTAATCATGTTTTGTTTGGGACAATCAATTAAGTGACACTTGTTTGGTGGTCATGTAAGCATACACCCATACCTAGCCTATGACAATTCATAGCAATCACAAGCAATCACATATAAGCATCTCATAGTTGTGGGTTTGTATGGCTCCCGCTTGCATTAGTTTCGCCACATCGTCCATGGAGCAAAACTAATCTAATCCTTGTCCCTCCCACTAAATTCTATAAGGATCTAAATCCTATATAAAATAAAGGTACAAAATACATGTGAAAACATCCTATTTCCATCCTAGCCTTAGGGGCATGCAAGCCACACAAGTTACATCAAAAATTAATCAACAAATTAATTAATTAATGGCACCAAAGGCCGCATTACAAACATTCACACATGCATTCATTTACAACCACAAGGCATTGAGTCTTGAGCCATACTAAACCCACTATCCACCTACAAAACAAAGTTAGCACATACAAGCACTTTGTTTCCAATTAACGATTTTCAAGCATCTTTGCGTATAGTTTGCTATAAGTAAATTTCGTGTACAAATTCTCAATTTTAAACAACCAAACTTGTTTAAATTCATTTAGAAAGTTCTTTCAACATCCCATAACTGAAAGGAGATCAAACAAGGAGTTTTCTAATTGTTTTCAACTAATTTGAATACTTAGAAAAACAGTAATTTATTAAAAAAACGTAACTAAAGGAATCCAATAAAAACAAAGGTTTTAGGTCTCCAAAAATTCTCAAATAAATTACTTAAGCTCCTTATCATAATTGTGATTACCAGTAAAAATTTCAAGAAGAGATCTTAAACCATCTGGGAGAATAAAAAATGACAAATCTCTTACAAGTGCACGAAACACCGTTATGAGATTTTCAGCTTATCCTCTCAACCATTTGGTCTGTAAGACCACCTTCTATCCAGTTTTTATATATACAATATACATAAAAAAACTTGTTTAGACTACAGGCTAGCTATCCATGAAAAGAAAACCACCGAGTTCAGTTCAAAAGCAAAAGGTTCGAGTTACATACTAAACAATCAACAAATTCTGTACTGGAACAGACTGTCGATCGAAATGTTTTAACCTAGTTTAAGGTCCAAACTTCCAGGAAAAATTATGAAATTAATTTTCCTGGAATCCTAACTCATAATAGAACAACTCCATTTAAACAGAATTTTTAAAGGAGTTCTCAGTTGGTACAGTTTATTAGAACAATCGATTTGCTCAACAAACTGGATCTGACAAGATCTTCCTTTTCATACTTGAAAACCCACAAATTAATCCAAGTCATGCAACAATTTATACATGCTCAGAAAGAGCTTCAAGTCCTCTTTATTTCTAGCCATAGAACACTGGTACTTATATTCAAAATATAAATCTTTCAAGCCATTCAAACAGGACAGTGCGAGCAGAAACTGGTTCTGCGCACTGTCGCCGTTTTATTCACAATAAATCTATACTAATTCAGAAAAATGTGAATCCAACGCCAAAAGAATCACAATCCAAAGATCTACAACTTTCATGTAGATGGAAAGATCTTCCAGAGAACATATCACATCGAAAAACGCGAAACAACACAGAAAATACCATTTCCAGACAGCAAACAAACGCATCATCTCTACTAATCCGTTAATTAGCCAATTTCTCTTAATTAAGTGTCAAAAATAGCTTAAGTACGACCAAGGCTCTGATACCACTGTTAGGAAATGCCCAATTTTAATTTTGTGACTAATTACTAACTAAATAATCTAATTAAACAAAGAGCAAGAGATCTAGTACAAAGCTATTCGACACAAAGAGAGAAAGGGGTGGAATTTTGTACCTCCCGCGAAATCGTATTCGCGGGGCTCGATCCTACGGCATGGGAATCGATGGCGTGCTCTCCAAGAACCTCCACGCCGTGCGCCTCGAGTCCACTAAGGAATTAACCACCTTCTCTAATCAATTATGCTAGTAATTGAGAGAAGTGTGCCTAATTCCAAAGCTTTCCCTCTTCAAGTTAATTCTCCAATTAATTTAGTGGAAAAGCTTGCTCAACACATGAGCTAAAAGGTGGATAAGAGAAGAGAGAAAGAGAGAAAAAATTCTGAAATTTTTCCTTCCTCTTTGGGAATTTCGGCCAAGGGAGAGAGAGGAGAGAGAGGTGTGTGGAGGCTAGGGTTTGCTCCCAAAGAACACCCCTTTATATAGACCTCATACCCTAGCTCTCATCCAACTTTTGATGGACAAAAATGCCCCTCCCTAGCCGCACCTACCAACCCTCAAATTGGGTTGGGCCTCAAGTCTAGTTGAGCCCAATTCTCTTCTATTTAATTGCACCTTCTATTGGACATTAAATTAACTAATTAATTTAAAGGCCCAATTGCTCAAATAATTTAAACGTGCTGATTATAATTAATTATTAACTATTTAATAATTAATATGGAATTAGTCAATGCATTAAATTATTTCTATATGATCTATTTGACTTAATTAATCATAACGGTCCATAACGGTATACGATTAATTAATCAACTTATCATATTTTGCAAAACCAATTGTTGCAAATAAACAATTAATGCATGTGTGGTTAAACACCTTATTATGTGTGACCCTTTGAGGATTTATGCTATGTTGGACATGGAATTAAATCGCTATTTAATTCCAATAATCATAAGCGGTATCTAGCAACACGTTATGATTCCCAATTCACATAAATAGTGTACTGCTACAATATTTCAATCCTGCATGAGAGAATAATTAGTTTCTCTATTTTGATTCTTATGTCACACGATATCATCGTATAATCCAAGATAGGAATGTGCCATTCTTGCAGATTATACGTTTCTTGATCTAGAGATAATTGTATAAAGTTGCATGCAAACAATCTATCTCCATCAAGGGGCCCAAACAGATATCGTCACTCACTAAGTGAATTAATGAGGGACATACGGTTTTCTTGATGATTAACTTTTCCCCGCACAATTCAAGAGAACATAAATAAAGTCCGTATAGCAGCCCTTATCGGGAATCAGCGGTAGACAGTATTTATTGAACCTATCCTCATGTGGAAAAGATAAACATCTCAAACTTAGAACCAAAATCATAACGAAATAAACAATGACACATAACACAATCCATATGTTTATTTCGATGGGTCAAGTCCTGTGCTATGTTCCATAACATACACATATGCAATTAAGTTGGTAACTCTTTACCTATGATTTGTAGAACTTAATCATCACTTAACTTGCATACTAATCTTATAAGATAATTAATGTTCCTTGTTAATTATCAAGATTATGGACCGTTTAGATTTATTATTGTCATTCTGAAAATGATCAACAGAGATCTACAATTCAGATCCTCAACCTGAATGATCTGTCAATAATAAACCTAGGAACAGATGATAAAATATCATCCCAAAACATAAACTAATATTTAAGTCATTAAATTATTGACTTCTAGGACATAACTCCAACAACTTAGTCATTCTGTATATAGAAAAAAAGAAATAGATAGTTATATGCTGAAAAAATTTGATAGATTGTGATAGATTGCGACCTGAATTGAGCATCCAACGGCTCGAATTACACAAAATATTGCGTCCTGGATTCAACAACAAATTGTATTTCATTTCAGCTTTAAGACAGAAGCAACCACTGGAATCGCTGCATTATAATTTTTAAAAGATATGTATTTATAAAAAAAAATTCATGGATCGAGCTTCCATTATAATTTTTAAAAGATATGTATTTATAAAAAAAAATTCATGGATCGAGCGAAGCTCGATGTCCCCACCTAGTTACTCAATAAATTGTATATATATATTTTTTTAAATTCATTTTATACTCGATAAAAATACAAATAAAATGAATGCATTGAAACTAATCTATCATAATTAACTGCATTATCTTTTGGCAAACTTGATCTAGTATAAATTAAAAAAAAAAGATATAAAAATTTTATTTAGATGCATTTTTCTTAAATGTGAACAAAATTAGCGGTTTGATTTAGAAACGGATTAGTATCTTTCTGGAAGAATTTAATGTTTATTTAGGTTTTTTTTTAAATAAAAGCAATCTACACTTACGAATACTGTAACTAACAAAAATTACCTTAATTAGCACCAGCTTTGATCTATAATTAATAAAAACAATTACCTGGATTGGCACAGAGAACAATGCTACATGGCAGTGTGTTTGGAAGTTTATGGAATAAGAATAGGAACAAGGATATATTTTCATCAAAAAATAACCTATTTCATGTTTGGTATCTTTAGACTAGAGTGGCTTATGTTTGGTCAAAATTAGTCTTTGTTCTTATTTCAACAAAACCATAAAACTAAACCAGAATAATCGTTCTTATACCACACATTTCCAAACAACTGACTGCTGAGACTGAAAACCATATGCAACTTTCATGAAAAGCACAGGCGGCGCTTTTATTACTTCCCTAAAAAACATAAATCAAAATTAATAAAAAAAATTAAGGATATATTTGTAAAAATCCAAAAAATATTGGTACAGTGTCCGCAGCACCCGCACACAGCGACACCACACCACACCATCTCTTTCTCTCTTCCACCTCTCTTTGATCGGAGGAGGGTAAATTCCTAAAACCCTAGCCACTCTTCTTCGATTTGGAAGGTATGTACTCATCCTTTGCTTGGATCCAGTCTTCATTACTAATATATTGTTTTATGGAGAGAAATGCCTTTAGGTTTGGTTTTTTATTTGTCTAATTAGGTCCACTTTTTGTTGAGGATCTTGGGTTGTTCTGGTGCTTTTACGAGAATTTGTTGAGTAGCATTGTTCTGTTAGTGCTAAATCAGGGCGCTTTTGTGAATTTAGCTGTTGAAAGAGTTTGGGAGTGAAATTAGAAGACAACAATAGTTTTTTGTTTTTGTTTTTGTGAGTAATTGATGAATATGGGTTCCTGAATTGAAATTGTAGAAAATGCCTAGTAATCAATGGCTTTTAGACTAAGGTTGATCTACTATCTCTACTTTTGAAGTTTGTTTCTATTTGGTACTTGACTTTTGTATATTTTTTTTTGGTCAAAAATGCCCAGTTTCAGTTATCTCGTTTAGAAGGAATAGTGGTATTGCTAAGAACACACAATATTCATAGATTTAGGATTGAGATAAGACTTAGTAGTACTCTTGAGTATGGCTTGTAATTTCGATAATTTCTATTGGGTCAGCATTTGGCATTGATTTTTTTGTTATTTAAAGTTTAAAAATCATTAGATTTCCTGTTTTTGTTCTGTAAATTTGATGAATTAAGGTAAAGGTGAGGTCTTTATTGGTGCATGCAAGAGTTTGGGACAGTTGGTTATGTGCCCTTTATATTGGGTTACTTTGATGTATTCATGTATTTAGTCACAATAGACATAAGTATTGCTGAGAACAACTTAAGTCTTGGTAACCATGCTGCAAGCAGAGAGTTTTGTTCTTCATGTTTGGTTTGGCTCGAATAAGGGCTTATTCGTGCTAACCAGACGACCAACGAATAAGGGCTTATTTGACCCCTTATTCTTGTTCCACCATTTTCTTTGAACAAGGGGACGATTAAGGGCGTGTTTGAATAAGGCTTATTCCTTATTCGGTGAGGCAAACCAAACAGGCCTAAATTGTATTTGTATACAACTCAATTCTTTTCTCTACGGAGTTCTTTTTTCATTTTATTATTGTTTTTTTCGGATAACCATCTGTCATTTCTTATGTTTGCTATTAGTAATGACCATCCTATGGGTTATCTGCAAAAATAACTCCCTACAATTTTTATCAGTATTCAGTCCTAAATCCAATAGCTAAATTGTCCCATTGTTTTCTAGTTAACTCAGCTTAATCAGTCAATAGAAGTTGAAAATACATGAACACCCAACATCCTAATTTTCTGCGATTAATTTTTGTTTTATTGATATTAGGAAAGTGAAATACAGGAAGGTTAAGAATGATCTATGTCTCAAGAAATGCACCTTCTTCCCTTCTGTATTTTATAAGAACACACTTATTGCACACAAATAGCTCCTGATGTTGAATAGTATTTACTTATCCTATGGTTGTTGTTAATGACAATGCAAATATGATAAATTATTTGGTTCTTTGTCAAATGACCCAACATACTGCTATTTTATTTCTGTAATATTGTGGCTTTGTTGATAACGTCTTTGTTATTCTTTTCTTGCAGTATATGAAATTAAATGGATACGAGTCGAGTAATATTTACGGAGTCTTCATCAAGTGATAAACTTGAATCTTTCTAGGCAATTTCTGATTCAAGTTAATATCAATAGAGGTACCTCATTTGTGCTCAATTTGTTAGGCACTCTTGGTTCTGGCATAACGATCCTCACTTGAAGCTTTTGCTTATTTTACTTTCCTATTTATTTTTACAGTACAATTAAATAAACATGGGTGGATTTTGTTGCTGCCCATGCCCAGATGATTTTGAAGAGTATGCACACCCCAATAATCCCATTTATCGGCAGTGTCTCTGCCTCAGATATTTTTTTCACCAGCTTTTCAGCGGGGTAATTTTCTTTATAACATCCTGTCTTTATTATTTTGTACAAATTTAAAAACACCAATATCATAAGCTTCCAGAAAGAGAGAAAACAAATGCAATCTTTGTCCCTTTTGTATGAGGTTTCTTTAGTTGATTGACCTTTTCTATGCCTCACTTTGAGAGACTTCACATCATTTCAAATTATGTTTGTCCCATTCCTTTTATTCAGAAAAAAGGGTTTTCAAGTGGATATATGTTTTAATACCAAATAAAAGCTCTTTCAAGCTTATATTTGCTAACATTAGTGTTGTGGTAAGGTATGAGGATACAGTAACCATCCTAAAACTATTTGCTATAAAAGCTGAACCCTGTCAAATTTTTTGGTGTATTTGCTAAATTACTAATGCACGATACTGTACATCTAATTTTTTAAGAGGACATTGGACCACAGCTTGGTAAATCATTTAATGAAACCACTCACATTTTGTCAAGTATTTCTGTACATTATATTAATTTGATTGAAAAGGTCTTGGGTGATGGGACAAGCTATCTACTTTCTGAAATTTTTTTCTGTACATTATATTAATTTGATTGAAAAAGTTTTGGGTGATGGGACAAGCTATCTCATTTTCACAGCTTCTTTGACAGTTTAAAATTTTGTTATGCCACAACTTGTCACATTTCTATATTAGATAGAAGCCATAATGGTCCGTCTAATATGTAGTCATTTTTTTACCTGGGAGCATTACTTTCATTTCGGTTACCTTCGTTTTCATACTCTTCAATCATCTTACCTATTTACAATGATATGAAAATGAGTAGGCATTTTAACAGCAGCATATTATTTTTTAAAACCCATTTTATTATACTATTATGCAATGCCTAACTAATCTTCTGAGTAACCAAAATTTACTATCTTACTTTCAAAATGTTTGTGAACTGCTCTTTGATTTTTTTTTCTGTAATTAAACTTCTATCCATTCAGTACAATGCAGCATTTCAGAGACTAGATTCAAGGACTGGTGCTCCGGCTGGTCAACCAGGCAACCCATCTAGTGCCACAACACTGGGCCCTGCCTCATCAGACAGCACTGTGCCCTCATCAGAGACGTACCACCTAGTACCAAGACCCCCTCCATACTCCCAACTGGTATCAAGGCGTGACAAATTGCTTGGCCATATTCAAGAAGAATCTCAGCCTCTAAGGCGAAATGGTAGTAGTTCTGGTACTGGTAATGGTGCTGACAGTACAGGGTCTGTCAAGAAGAGGCTTAGCACAGATTCTGATGAACCCTCTGCTAAGATCCATAAGAGTGGCTCTGATAAGAGCTTGGCTGCTAAGCTATATGGATCTGCCTATTTGGTGACCAGTTCAGAGGATGAGGATGTGTGCCCCACTTGTTTGGAAGGTATGTGTTTTTTAAAGTCTTGATCTTGGTACAATGTGTACCAGTTACAGACATCCAATTATGACATGCCAACAGGCAGGGTTTTGGCGGGGAAAATCAGGAAGATGATAACTTCTACACTACTTGTTGTGCATCATGGGGTGGTATAGGATTGTTATTTGTTAAGTAAAGAGGGGGATTGTTATTTGTTAAGTAAAGAGGGGGGGGGGGACAGTAACATTTTTTTCCCTTTCTGACCTCCCAATTTCAAAAATCCATCTTTTAGTAGCTCAAGTTTATTTAATTTTTCCTAATTTTGACAGAATATACAGAGGAGAATCCAAAGATAGTCGCAAAATGCTCGCACCATTTCCATTTGAGTTGTATATATGAATGGATGGAAAGGAGTGATAATTGCCCTGTTTGTGGAAAGGTGGTTTTATTATTGTTTTCTATTGATTTTTTATTTATTTTATCAACCACCCCTGCCTATAGGTAAGTACTGCATCGAGGTGTATGAACTTTGCCATAAGGAAAATGGGTGGTAGTATATTTTCTGTTGGATATTTCTATCTAACTGAGGACTTCTATGGAAGAAATAAACACATACTTGGTTTTCCGAGAAACCTTGATTAATCTAACCTTTACTGATACTACTAGTGTTGCTAGTTTCAGGCTGGTCATGTATCTTTCAATATCTCGATATCAAGTCCTTGATATTTCTTGCATTCTGATATGTAATTTTCTAAATTATAAAAATGCAGGAGATGGAGTTCTGCGAGAGCCCGTAAAAGAAGTTTCTGCACTTAACTTTCTCGTGCCTTAATGTTGTAAGGATAAAATATGTACATAGTAATAATATAAATAATAATTGAATAGTATAAAGTAGCAATTTCATGTGTGTCCTTTCAAAAACTCCAAATGTCCCCTAAGTTATCAGAGTTAATTTGCGATGGAGATCTCTGTAGCACCCCCACCCCCCACCCCATATGCCTGGGCTGCTATCCATGTCATTGTTCCTCTGAATAAATAAGGGTTTTGCTGGTGCAGATTGTGTGCACTTTTTAAATAAATCATACAAGGAAGATATAAATGGTATTGGCTATGTTTTAAATTTGCATTAGATGTCCCAATTTTGAAATCCATGTCCTACGTTTAAAGGTTTTCAGGAGCATTTATGAAAAATTGCTTAATGAGTGAGTGCTCCAGCCTCTTGCCTTGGAGCCTGACAACAACTATACATATTAGAACAGGCAATGAAAGCTCTAGTCATTGAAAGCTCTGAGGTGCTATTAATTTAACTTTTGCTTGGTGATCATCTAATGCGGGGTGCATGAAATGTAAGGATGTGTTTTGTTGTTGTACGACTTTTTTAAGATAGTAAGGAAATAGCAGTATTGCATTCAGCCCCACATTCAATATTGGATTTTTGTTATATGGAATTTGATTATTATGGTCAATGCTTGTTTTTTGATATATCGGATGCCTTGTTGAAAGTAGGAACTATTATAGGTGCTAGTAACGAAAAATAAATCTTTGTAAGAAGATGATATTATTTGGCAAAAACAATCAATTATACTGAATTCAGGAAATGTCAAACTGTGGAGATCACAAATTGCATATGCCAATGTCAACTATTAAAGCTTGATGTCCACAAATGTAACTCTTACCAGAAGGTAGTTGATTTGTTTGATGAAATTGATTGCGGTTCCCCCTCAACAAACTTCAGACATAAATGAGGTGTTTGGAGGTAGTAGTTTGTAACGAGTCAATTTGTCTGGCGGTATAAATTGCTACGTGAGTCTTAATTATGCAGAAGCTAATATTCATTAATTCAATTTAATTGTCAGGACTGATATAGTATTATTTTGATCGAAGTCATTGGCTTTACAAATCCCCAAACGCTGTCCGGTTGAAAATTGTTTTAGCATAGAATTTTAACAGCATTATAATTAGATAATATAAATTGGCTTGAAGGCATATCTATTGATGCAGATTCTGGTAAAGGGTGTTGGATTTAGTTTATATCAATCCATTGACAGCCGCACGTTATTTAAGCCTTTTTCTTTTATTTTTGTTATTTTCTCAACAAATAGCGTCCCGAGATTGGCAAACAAACACGAAACTTCAAAAATCGGTACCAACAAGGGAAAAAACCGTCACTAGTTCAAACCATGGAATTGTGACCAAAACTAATTGTTAGTAAATTAGCAAAAGTAGCTAGTAAATTAGTTCAAACCGTCTTCTTTTTCTTTTTTTTCTTTTTTTTTCTTTTGGCATGCATGAAACATTTTTGACAGAAAATGGAAAAAGATATGCATCAAAGTACCGACATTTGACTTAATGATTAATTTAGCAAAATCGCCTAGGTGAAATTTGTACTAAACGTCTAAACCAATCCCATCAAACGATATAAGTTGAAGATAACAATTTCTGTAGGACTAATTAACCACTTTTTGTTCAATTAATTCATATTAAGTCTCTATATAAACCATAAACCACACAGAAATAGTAATCCTCACCAATTACTGCAATCACAACATAGACAAGAAAAATTGAGAACAAATCACTCATGGCTTCCATGCTTCCTGTTGTTGTCTTCCTTGCTCTCTCAATCTCTGTCAGCAGCACTACGGCCACCACCTCGACTAATAAAATCTCAGAACCCCTACTGTTAGCATGCAAGCAGACACCTGAACCAGAAATATGCCTCAAGTATCTTTCTGTATTCCCAAAGAACTTCACAGGAAACATCCATAACATCACTGCTCTCAGCATCAGGTATTTATATAATACACAAAAAAATATTTCCTATTGTTTATCCAAATAACTGAACTAAAACATTTTATTAATGCATTACAAAGATAGACTGTGAAGACAAATAATTTTTATTAATTATTTATATTCAAATGGAACTTCTTAAATAATCATTAAGATCACTATTCAAATGGAACTAGTAAAAAGAAGTTTTTCATCTGGACTCTTAACTGATGCCTAAATTAATTATAAACTGAAATGTTTCTTCCTTATCTTTTCAGTGCTGCATCATCCTTGACAAACAAGATCCATGATTTTGTTTCATCTTTAGAGAAAAAATCTGCTTTCTCAACTCCCGCATTTGAGAGGTGCCTGAAGAGTTCTGCGGTTGCCATCAAGGGCATTGCAGGCAGGTTGAATGACTTGGCAAAAGCTGTGCGTGACAGGTCTTATGCCGATGTCAGTTTATGGTTTTTTGAGGCCTGGACAGATCTTGAAACTGCCGAACAGAGCTGCACAGGGCACAATGGGCAGCCACAGATACCACAGCTGTCACGTTACCTAGATGACCTGAGAAGACTATTGAGGATCATCTTGGTATTCTTCGGGATCATTGGAAACTAATGACCTTTGTATTGCTTGGAATTGTTATTATTTTATCAAAAATTTCAGAAAATTCATTGATATGATTGTAACTTGGTCTGTAATCTTGTTGATGACAATAAACTTGTCTTTCATCACTTTGTTCTGTTGATAGCAAATGAAGTTTTTCTCTAATGAGTGTAAAAAATAATTTTGAAGCCCAATTTTGGGTTTAAGTATTGCTATTTCCGAGAAACTAGCATGTCTCCATTTCGAGTATTGGATTTGTAAAAATAGAACTTGATTTGGTCCATGAATAGTTCTTTCTCATCTTAAGATGCCAACTTTTCATACATCTTTTACTTAATCTAATTCTGGAAATTTAATCCTAGTAGGATCCCAACTAGTAGGTTAAAATTACCAATTGTTTCTCCTTCTACGTTATTTTATTTAACAAGGTCTCGTATGATTGTCCGTTATCATACTTTCTAGTATATAGTTTTTCGATATATGATCGATCAATTAATCTGAATATATAGAAGAATTAAATTAACCACCTACCTCCGTTGAGTCTTGTGATTCTTCTGTTTCATGATGGTTTTAGGCTCACAAATGACAAAATGGGTCACTCGATCGATCGGTCTGAGATGCTAAGGTTCTCGCACTGGGTCCCAGCCTGCCGTGTAACAGGTCATGAGGGGCAACCTGGTTTGCCAGAGGTGATGTTTCAACTTGAACCATTTGCACTGCCCGCACCTCGATATTTAATTTTAACATAACACTACATGAAAATAATTTGTAGAAACTAGTTAACTAGGTTAGTTAACCAAATTTTATATTATACTAGTGATTTCGATTGAGCTTATTTCAATTGCCGTTGGTTAATTCATATTAAGCCTCTATATAAACCACACACCATGAGAAGTAAGTCTTATAAATTACTTTATTCACAACATAGACAAAAACGAGAGGTTGAAAAGAAATCAACTCATGGCTTCCATGCTTTCTATTGTTATCTTCTTTGTTCTTTCAATCTCTGTTAGAAGCACAACGGCCACCACCTCAAGTAATAAAGTCTCAGAACCTCTACTGTTAGCATGCAAGCAGACACCTGAACCAGAAATATGCCTCAAGTACCTTTCTGTATTCCCAAAAAGCTTCACAGGAAACATCCATAACATCACTGCTCTCAGCATCAGGTATTTATATAATACACGTAAACGGTATACATATGCACAAAAAATATTTCGCATTGTTTATCCAAATAACTGAACTAAAACATTTTATTAATGCATTACAAAGATAACAATTATTCAAATCGAACTTCTTAAATAATCATAAAGATCACTATTTTTGTCCATTGTTCTAACTAGTAAAAAGAAGTTTGTCATCTGGACTCTAAGTGATGCCTAAATTAATCATAAACTGAAATGTTTCTTCCTTATCTTTTCAGTGCTGCATCATCCTTGACAAACAAGATCCATGATTTTGTTTCATCTTTAGAGAAAAAATCTGCATTCTCGACCACCCCCCCCCAATTTGAGAGGTGCCTGAAGAGTTCTGCAGTTGCCATCAAGGGCATCGCAGGCAGGTTGAATGACTTGGCAAAAGCTGTGCGTGACAGGTCTTATGCCGATGTCAGTTTATGGTTTTTTGAGGCCTGGACAGATCTTCAAACTGCCGAACGGAGCTGCACAGGGCACAATGGGCAGCCACAGATACCACAGCTGTCAGGTCACCTAGATGAACTGAGAAAACTATTAAGGATCATCTTGGTATTCTTCGGGATCATTGGAAACTAATGACCTTTATATTGTTCAGATTGTTATTACTGTATCAGAAAATCCATTGATTTGATTGTAACCTGGTCTGTAATCTTATTGATGGCAATGAACTTATCTTTCATCACTTTGCTCTGTTGATATCAAATGAAGTTTTTCTCTGATAAGTGTATAAAATAACTTTCAAGCCCAATTTTAGGTTTAAGTAGTGCCATTTCCTAGAAATTAGCTAGTATGCCCCCATTTCGAGTATTGGATTTGTAAATAAAACTTGATTTGGTCCATGAATAGTTCTTTCTCATCTTAAGATGCCAACTTTTCATACTAAGTGCGGATTTTTTTCAAGTTCGTTCCCGATTTGTTTAACTAATCGCCTTTTAATGTTATCTTATCATATAATCTTTTTCTTCTTTCCTACAGCTACAACAAAATAACAGCTAGCCAGAGACTACCTTTATCTACAAAAACTATAATAGAAATTTAGATTTACCAAATGAAACGATGTATTGAACCAATTATTCCATATCATATCAGTTCAATTGGCACCCGAGGTACATGATGTCATTTCTTTTTTTGATAGCAGGCCTACTTGGCAACTGCCAGTTTGAACGGTGCAGTTAATATCAGCCGACATTGAGGAACGATTAGACGTCTCAACAAAAACAGTGGGTAACGAACTAATGTCAACCTTTTAACAACTTCAAACTGCAATTGTCATCATGCATATTACATATTTAAAACTCAATTACAAAATCTACCCATTTTATACGACTGGCACAAGAGCACCATGGCATATCACTACTATCTCATTCGTTGTTATAAAACCTTTAGTGGTACCCTAAAAGAAAACTAGTTGTATTAGTTCAGACGATATCTTAGCACTATTTCTTAATGGTGACCTGCGTTGTAGCCAATGATAAGTATAAAATGTCACTGGACCGGTTGTACACCATGAAATCAAATATAATATTACGACACAAATAGCAAGTATTTCATCAATCCATATGATCTAACTAACAAGAAAAGTACCCAATAAACACAAGACTACAAATACAATTCAACATAAGCAATACAAACAACAAAATTCGGTACAGGTAGATCATGGACAATAAATAAAGATAGAACCATCTTTATTTACCTCATTATTTATACCATACCCGGGTGATAAATCACACTCACAGTAGCAGTTTGGTTCTTTTTTACTTAAACCTTAGCAGTTTTGAGGGAGTTGCCCTTTTCTTGGAGGCTTGAGAGGAGGCTGTCAAAGCTCTTTTTGAAAGAATCTACTCCCTCAAGTTCAAGTTGTGTGCCAACCTGGTTCCAGTCAATACCCAATTTCTCAAGGGCACTGTAGACACCTTCAGCTTCTGACACATTTTGGTCTATTGTCCTTGCAATGGTACCATGGTCAAGTACTGCTTGAAGAGCCTGATCAGGCATTGTCGAGACCTGTAAGTCACAAAAAAATTTATTAATTTTCCCTTAATAAAATAATTTATCTTTGTGATGGGCTTGATGAGCCAATATGAAAACCTAACAACAACAACAACTAAGCCTTTTGTCCCAAGCAAGTTGGGGTAGGCTTAAATTAAATGTCAATGAAAGACTCCCCAGCCGGGTTTCGAACCTACGATCTTTCACTAAAGATGCATTGTTCTTTGCCACTAGACTAAGAGCTGGTGTCATTGCTAGCCTACCCCAAACTTGACCAGCGAGGTGTCATTGCTAGCTACCCCAAACTTGCGTGGGACCAATGACTTTAAACTTTTGAACTGAAATGCCGAACCATAACATGGTTTTTCATTTCTACATTTCCCAGTTAAGCAGGGGCCTAGACATTACATGAGACTTTGAACCCAGTGTGATGTTACCCGTCAATGCCGTCATCACTCTGTAACAGTTCAGTACTGAACCAACATTACTTTTCACATGCTATTATACACATGCATACAAATCTGATTCAGAAACTAGTGCTGTGATCAGGCAGAATTCATAATTTCCTACTTTAGGACCTCAAAAAAGTTGTCTAAAGCAGAAACAAACATCTCTAAGGTCTTATCTTTATCTATGTTATGGAGTAGTATATTTATTTACGAAACTATTCAGTTTTCTTTTAAAATTAGGGTTGTGGAGCCCGACACCCTATTCAACAATCAAAAACCTATTTTCTAACCTGTGTCCTCTCAAATTGATTTTTGCACTACTTTCTGCAACAAAATAAACTTAAATTATTGTTACTTACAGTGTCAGGACCAATGAGAGGATCAACATAAAGGGTATCAGGATAAGCTGGGTTTTTAACACTAGTAGATGCCCAAAGAAGTCTCTGTTTCTTGGCACCTTTCTTTACCAATGCTTCCCATCTGGGACCTGAGAATTTCTCCTGATAGAGCTTGTATGCAAGTTTCGCTTGAGCGACTGCGGCCTAAATGGGCATAATAAAAAGTTTATTAGAAAAAGAAAAAAATGTACATGTGCATTCTTAAACTTGGGGACAGGAGTTTACACATGCTTTCATATGGAAAGAAGATACAACCCTAAAACCCAACCAACAATCTCAATGTCCTAAAACCCTCATATTTAAATTGAAACATGTTCCCATAAAGTAAGATGATTGGAAATTTGGTGTTGGAGGTGGATACCTTGCCTCGAAGATTCAAAGCTTCAGGGGTGCCAATCTTTTCGAGCATTTTATCAATAAGAGAATCCACACGGCTAACAAAGAACGAGGCGACACTTGTAACTCTTGAAAGGTCACTCAATCCAGAAGCTTCCAGACCATCTAGATACGCATCAATTACTGCCTCATATCTTGCCAGTGAGAATATCAACTGCTCGCAAATACCAACAAGAAAGTTACAATTGATCATACATATGTTTTCAGAATAAATAATAACACAGAACCAAACACAAGTACACAGGAAGACTTGATAATGCATTATAGTGAGACTCCAACAAACAAAACAAAAGCATATCAGAGAAAACAAATTTTAAAGAAAAAGAAAAAAGATTGTACTCACAGTGACATTGACACTGATAGCATTAGCAATGACCTCCTTAATAGAAGGGACACAATCAGCAGTTGCAGGGATCTTGATATACACATTGGGGCGATTTACTACTAGGTGCAGCCACTTGGCAGCCTCAATTGTGCCTTGAGTGTCATTGGCCAGTCTTGGCGAGACTTCCACAGATACATATCCATCAGCACCATCTGTCTCATCATAAATAGGTTCAAAGAGCTTGCAAGCATCTTGAATGTCTTTGATAACTAGCTCCCAGTACACACTCTCAATGTCATTTCCAGCAGATACAAGTTCACTGAAACAATTGACAATGATTATACTTTAGTTTGGATGGAAATTGAAAAAATTGAATACCACAAGCCGTTGCAAAAACAAAAAAACATTTCTGTAAACCATAATATAAAAAAAGAATTAGAACAAAAATAATGCAAAACATGAACACATCCGTATATCATGCGATTTTCTCTAGTCTTAAGAAGTGCTCAAAATGTCCATCCTGTTGTATTATTTGTCCGTATAAGATAATTTGGATGCTTTGGAAAGGCAAAGTCAGCTTCTTATGACAATTCTCCATTTGTAAGGATCCACATGCCCAGTTGAAATGTAAACAAGGAAAAAAACAAGTTTTCTCCTCAATTTAGTTCGAGGAGATAGAAAGTAAAAAAAAGGCAAAATTGGTACAAGACTTACTTGAATTGGTCGTCATAAGCACTAGATGATGAAATAGCCTTCTGAAAAATCTGCATAGGCAAATGAGATCATAAAGTACATTAGTGAACATTGAACATGAACCAATTCATAAATACCAGTGTTTCGTTTTTCAATTAAAAGGAAAAGCAGGCCATAGCTTTGGGAAACAAGCTTCATTTTATATTTTAATAAATTCAGCAGTTTGAAAATCCAGCCAAATTACCCAAAAGCCAAACCAATTTGAGAGTAGTGACATTAGAACCAACCTGCTTAAATTCCAAGTAACTTCAAAATTATTTTTTGTCATCAAATAAGGAAAACTAATTCACTTCTAAACCTAGGAAATTGTATCGAATCACAACACACTAAACCAGTCACCCCAAAACCAGGCATAAATCAAGAAGGTGTTTCCACACCGCTATCATATCTGTACAGAACTTCCATCTGAAAAGCAAAGACTAAATCCAGATTGAGAGATAGAGAGAGAGAGTATTACTGTAGGATTGCTAGTGACTCCACGGACCCCACTGGAGATAAGTGGTATGAGATCAGTGACAGGACGGCAGAGATTGTCATACCAGGGAGACTGGCCTTGTTGCTCATAGAGATCATGAAGAGTTGTTCTCTTTGTTGATGCACCATTGCCATCTACAGCCCCACACTTCACCCTAAAAGATATATCAGAAAAAATTAGTGTCATTGAAAAGGTAAAAGGACATTTTCAATAAATGCTTCTATACAACATCCAAAGGCATATGCCCCTGCAATATGAGGAATATTTCTTACACCACAATTTTTTTTAATATAGTCTAAATTCAAACATGATCTCACATAAGAACACAAAATCTGCTGAATTCATAAAATTCACTTAAGATATTGCAAAATGTTGAACTGGACAAAATTGCACATAGCTATTCTGCTGCTTTACAGCAACCATCAATTTTATTCAGGGAAATACTTATTCTCATTCAAATATACAATCAATTGTCACAGTGGAAGAAAGAGCAGCATTTTGGGACAAGTTACAAGAAGGGAAAAAAAAAAAAAGGATTACTTTGTCCAAGCAATAAAAAAATCTTTAAAATTGACTTTGCATTATCATGTCATGTGCTTTTGTATTATTGTACACCAGTGTGCTTCACATAATTAGCACATTTTGCAAGTCCTCACTAAAAGAGAGATTAAGAAAAGGGGCATCTTTCCTTGTTTTCCTTAAAATCTTACATACACCACTCTACACATCCCGAAGGATAATCAATTAACAAAACACAAGTCGAAAATGTGTGTCTGTGGCACACAATTTGCAATTAATACTATAAATTGTAAAACCCATTTCCTATATACACTGCCAGTGCAAACTATGAAGGAAAATACACTATCAAAAACAGTAAATGGAACAAATATTATGAGATTTGGTCACATTTTATTTTTTTTCCCCCAGAAAAATCAACACATGCAAGAAAGAATGAACAGGAAAACAGTAAACTTTCACATATTTGCACAAAAATAAATTTATCACAACTAAAAAAACACTCAAATATCTAGAGAGAGAGAGCATACACCAAACATCTCCTCTGGTTGTTGTTGGATCGGATCGAAAGGCGAACAGGGGCAGAAACGCTCCGAAGAGGTACGACCCGGTTTGGTCCTAGAGGTACAATCCTGTCAGATCGGAGAGAAGAAGAGGCGACAAAGCTAGGATTCGCTAGCTTGGAAATAGTCGCCATGGTTGGTTGATTGGGGTGGAGAGCTGAGGAGGAGAGAAGAGAAGAAAGGGGTTTTAGAGGTGATGGGATGGAAAGTAGGCGAGTTGAGAATTTGGTGATTCAATTTTTATAATTAGAAAAGATGGAGATGGCCCGATTGATTTGTTTATTTGTTAGTTGTGTCTGTAAAAGGGTATAATTGGGAATTCACATTAGCAGCTTTGGCTGGTTTGGTGGGAATCACATCCTCTACCGACCTTTTAAGATTGGTAGAGTGACAACTTTCGATCTAAACCGTTAGATCTAATCTCAACGGTTAAGGAAGCTCCGTGCATGTAACTGAGATTGATAGGCCCGAAAAATCTTAACCGTCAAAATTAGATCGAACGGCTCGGATCAAGAGTTGGCCCTCTACCGACCTCAAAAGGTTGGCAGAGGATACCCTCCCGGTTTGGTGAGGCAGCTTGACAAGACTCTGGCTGCTGTAGCTGTACTCTTGGAGTTGTGAATTTCTGGATTTCTCTTGTGAAGCCAACTGTGTGGCTGATGGGATATGAAAAATAAAAGAGGTTTTATTTTTGTACTTCATTGTCGTGAATTTCTGGACTCTCTGGTGAAGTAAATTGTGTGGTTGCTAGGAAATGAAAGTTGCCTCATTCTTCGTTTTTAACTGGGTTAACTTAATATAAAAGTAGGATTTTTTTCCGAACATCCGACTAAAAGTCTAAAACAAATGAATCATGATGAGTTAACTAATATATATTCAAGGGATTTGTTGATATAATATGATTTTTTTTTCATTTTAGATAGGACAGCTAGTAGAGTAGAGTTTTATCCTTTTTAGATAGAATAACTCCGTAATTCACTTGAATGCCTCACGGAATACTTTGTATATATAATTAATTATGAAATAGAAAATAATTATTAATTTAAATATTTCTTTTTAAGTTTTTATAATATTTGTAATTACTAAGGAAAATATTAAATTGGAAAAAAAAAGTTAATTTATAATTCAGATTTTATTGACATACAAACGTGTTGTTGTTGGATTCGAAAGTAGAAAAAAGAGTACCAAAATTATTGGAGCAAAGAAAATAAAATGTGAAAACTAATAAACTTTTTTGTAGTATATTATATGTAAAATAATTAATATGTTTGCAAGTAATTTGACAATAATAACAAGGGATGTGGTATTAAATTTAATTAGTCAATAGTATGGGTTTTTGCACAAACAAAACATCTCAATTGATTCAGCAGCAGCCACAGAGAAACTTAGGAATGGATAAAGACGTCACCGTTTATCCAATTACACCTAATTCGTTCGATATGCGTTTTTCCGCACTAGTTTGTTAAAATCCTTCTATTTTTTGCTATTTCCTCTCTTTAGAAAATTAAGAAAATACTTTAAACACAACACTTACCCCCAACGAATCAATCGTCATAAATGGTTTATATATCTCGGGTATGTTTGGATGAGCATGGAATAAGGAATAAGAATAAGGAATTTCGGTATGCGTGCTTATCCAAATTCCTTATTCTTATACCATGATTTTGTTAGTATAGGAATAAGGGCCCAAATTCCTTATTCTTGTGTTGTTTGGGTTGCACAAGAATAAGAATAAGCACGCATACCGAAATTTCTTATTCTTATTCTTTATTCCATGCTCATCCAAACACACCCCTCATGTACAAGCTATTTTCGCATATCTATGAATATTTTTTTTAAAGAAAAAAATTGCTTATTAGTACTTAACGTTTCATCAACATATATTATATATTTTTATTTCTAAATTCTGACCTCCGAAACATTTCCCACTACTTTTTAAGTACTTATTTCATATACGTTTAAATATATTTTGTCTTAGTCAAAACTATATGACAATTTTCGTCAATTATGTTTTAAAAATGAAGTAAATAAATTATCTGACTTGAATGGTTCCGGAACAATGAGATCTCATAAAGTAAGAGGCTCAACGGTATGTACTATTCGTATCCAACATTGATGCGAATATATATAATGATTATATTAAAACATTAAATTGACATAATAAGGTAAACGATATGGACATTCTAATTTTGAACATCGATGATGGAACAATCTCTTACTTCTTGGCAATTAAATATGGATTTTCTTAAAATCAAATTCGAATATATATCACTAAAAAAAATAAGAAATCAGAGGACATCTCCAATTTATATTATGTGGCAGCTTCCTGCTTTTTTTAATAAAAAAAAAGAAAAGAAAAACATGCACAATTTTTGGACTGTAGGGAACACCAAAAGCCTACACAAACACGTTTATTCAGTGCAAAAAAAGACAATTTTGTGTGAACTGTTGTAGTGTTGTTATTCGGTGGAGATATTAATGACAAAGTGACCTCTCATTTTCGGAGAGGTTATAGTTGACTTCTACAAGATTGCCACCATTTTAGCCTCTTGGCGTCTGGAAATGAGACTCTGTTTGTAGAAGCCAATCAAAAGCTGGCTGTACTTTTGACCACCCTGAGGAGTCAATAATCCATTTCTAATCCTTGCTTCATTCAAAAAGTATAAATAAAACAAATATATATATATATATATATATATATATATATATATATATATATATATATGGTTTACCAATTATAAATCAACTCCTCTAGTTCTTCTATGGCAATGATCTATGTGGCCAATTCTGTCATGTCCAAGTGTGCAATGCAAAAATCATGTTCAGACTATTAAACTAAAAACACCTTATGACAAGAGAACGCACGCATACACACATGACATTGCAATAGTTTCCGATTTATTATACTTTGTAAAAGAGTAAAATGTGTTTCCAACTTATACGTCAGTTTCAATATGAATTATAAACTATAGTTCTGCCAGAAGTATACATATTTAAATACCTATTATTTATGTACGAAAAAAAAATACAAAACAAGACTATAGCCTTCACTATAAAAATAAAACAGTAATTCTTGCCCCAAAAAAAATGTACACTTAGAAGCCCCCCTATATCAGAGAAGAGAATCAAACTCTGGAAGACGACACTCTCGCCGCTACCAAGGTTTAAGATCACCAACGGGCCCTGCTGTCCAGTTCAAGACCTTCTGGCCTGCCTTCAGATACACACTCCGATCATGTGGCAGCTTGCGGGCCAGCCCGTTCAGTATCTGGTGAAAAGCATCCCCAGGATTTGCCGGCTGAGGGAACAGCATCGCCTGCTTCATTGTCGGGTTAGCCAACAATCTCTGCTTCCTCAAGATAACCTGTTTCATGATGCAACAATGCAATATTGCATCAGTCACAAGGGCATTTCAGAGGTTGTGCCTTTCTTCAGTATCTTGAGAAAAAAAAAACTTAAGCTATCTATAAGAAATTATAAGTATATCTTTTTATATACTTATGAGAAATTGATGATTCCTAGGAAAAAATGGTAATTTTCGAACTAATTCATAATTTGATCGATCCTGTAGTTGAACTACTACTCGCACAGTCGTACTATGTTTGGTATGGTACCTAATCTCAATTGACAAGGACAGATAGTACTAAACAGGTTGATCTAGTGTCAATTTATTAACTTCCCCACATGAGGCATGATATTCAGAAACCGTCATGTTAGGTGATATTGTCTCCTTTTCACTTACTCAACTCTGAGGGCAAATTGGTCAACTCTTCAAAAAATGAGTTTTGCGATTAAACCTTACAAGATACAAGTTAAACAAGCTCACCTCTGTAGGTATGGAAGTCAATATGGTGTCTAGGTTGGGGACATCCTCCTCGGCAACAAAGACACCAATCTCCTCCCAGGGGATGGCATCAGCGAAGGGGAGGACAATATCGTCAGCAATGATGACTGGGATGCAGCCAAAGACAACAGCCTCGACAAGGCGTGGGCTCCATGGGGCCCAACCCAGTGGACACAGACAGAACACAGCCCGCTGCATGTCTTCATAGTATGTCGCTGGGTGCTCGGTTGAGATGTCAAATAGTGGGTTGTCCTTGAAGTTCTCCCAGACTGAAGCACGGGCCCCACTGAAAACAAAGAAAAAAATAAGAAACTGAATAAAAATGCGGAATCTATATTTGTGCCCCTACAAAATCTTCAAACTATTATGTTTATACTTGCAAAAAATAAGAAAAAGACATTTGGTGAACCCACATATTTGCGCCCCTACAGAATCTTGAAACTAGTATATGTACATACTTGCAAAAGGAATATCTGCTGATAAACACTGCCTCTTTCCCTCAGAAGAAAATAGCGAAAGAAAATAATATTTGGCAGCCAATAGAAACTAAACATATCATGTGCACTCTTGCAAATCAGACATATATAAAAACTTGATCAATTCCAAAATATCAAAGCTACCTTCTTTTCATTCTCATGTATGTGGAGAAAATTAAAAGGCAAGTCAAATTTAAGTATTTATGAAAAAATATACAGAAGTTGGACAGATAATATTTCTCATTATGCAGGTTTGTGAACGAAATTTAGTGAGAACCTTACCGTGCATAATAGCCTCCTTCTGGGTCATTACCCACATCATAGAACAGACCACGGAAATAGACAAAAATTGACCGAGGGGTCTCAGGTGGGATGATGTGGGCCCAGATTTTCTGAGGTGGTGCATAAGGAGGGATTGTGATGGACCCTTCTTTCAGACAAACATGATTTCTCTGGCCAAATGTCTGCACAAGTGTGGCCCGCTGAAGTAAGGGTAGAATACCTCTTTCTATTGCCTTCTCTTCCTAAATTAAATAATAAATAAAGATATATGCTCTATCAGAAATCTGTATTCATACTAGCAAAATCTGCTTTTGAAATTGGTCCAGTGAACTTTTATTCTAAAAGAATCATTGCCTTTTCCACCGTCTACGCTTTTCTAAACTTAAAAATAGGTGAACATAGTAACAATAAGTATTGCATTGTTGAAATGCTTAGATTTAGTAATTTGCATCATCCTCTCTAGGAAACTGCAGCAACTCAAATGTACCCTCATAGAAAGCATAGCTGAAATAAATAAAGATCTCTTCCAGTTCACATTCTCTTCCATACAATGGGTGCCATTAAATCACTGACAGATGGACCAAATCCACATATTAGAGACTCAATGGCACCATTGGCAACTGGGGCAGTGGATTTGGGCTCCTGTTAACCCCAATAAAAGAAAGTTCATGCTGGTAAACACTACATAAAACAGTCAGTACCACTACCAGTGACAATCCATGGTGGCTAATCATGCAACAGCAAAAAAAAGAAGGTTGCTTTTTAACAAAAATCGGTAGCATTTCTGTTGCAGATTAGTAGCAACCTATAGGGCTATAACACTGTTTAAGGCCTCCCTACATACCTCCCCTCCCACCAACATGAACAAGCCAAGAACATGAAGAAAAAGACAGTTCACCTGATAATGAAAACATGCTCCAAAATCATGTGGTGTCACAAAAAAATGATCAGCTCCCTCAGTCCGGTTCCAATATGGCCACTTCGATGCAACCAACTGTATGGCACTTCGCATCATTCGAGGTGATTTAAACGGCAAAGGCAACCCATTTGGGGTGAGGTCACAGGTCGTGTACACTGGCACAAAGAACCAGTCAGCCTCCTCAGGGTTTTTAGTTCTCACTGGGCTTTTTAGCAGAAATCTGTGCATAAAAACCTCAGCTGCAAACATGTGTGTGAGGCACCGGGGGTCTTTCTTCACACGTTTACTGTTGTATTTGCTCGGGATGTCATACACATAAACTTTTAGCCGACCCACTGGATTATCTTCTAGAACATCTCCAGCAGCCCCTGTGTTACAAGAGAGCAAATGTTGTTATGAAATCACCCTGAAAAGATGCACAATTTGTTACTTGGCCCTTTTAAAGGAGCTTAAGTGCTCAATTCTTAAGGTAGTCATGTTAGGTTTCTGGAATATATACATTTGCTTTGAAAAATGGTTAAATTAAATTAATACACAGTGTGTTTGAATTAGATGCAATTGATTGTGCATATTTAGACCAAAATGCAAATTTGATCCTTTTTACCGAATTGAGGTCTGGAAATTAGACATGCATTCTAAATAGTAAGATATATCCACTCAATTCTATTACACTAGCCATTGGGAAAAAAAATGCTGTGTTGCCTCTATCAACTAATAAGAAGTAAAAATTTCATAGTATGTGTGAAGAACTTGAATTTGGTTTGCATTTGTAATGAGCTAAAAAATTGTCTATTGAAAAATTAACAAACTAACAAAAGATTCACCTGAAATTCTCTCAGCCCTTTCACTCTGTTCAATCTCCTGTGCTCTGAGATTTCCAATTAGAAAGGAATAAAAGCAAAGGAGCAAGACCCATGTCGCCTTGTCCATTGAATTTTACTTCTAGACCCAGCAGACCTCTCTAATGCAATTTCAACACAAAGGCAAAATTGATGCTTAAAAGCAACTGAGAAAAGAAGAGAAAGCAGAGAACTTTATCGCTGGAGAACTCTTTAATGCTATTTCAATGCAAAGGTTATTGATGCTTAAATGCAAATAGGAGAAGGAGAGAACTTTATCCCTTTCTCCAACGTTCCCAGAAGCGAGAGAGAGAAGAATAATATAGAAAGAAAAAGTGGGTGAGGTGAGGCTTTCTTACTTCTTGTAGCTTAAAGAGGAGAAGAAGAGGAGGTTGTTTTAGAGAGGGATACAGCTTTCTCTCTCTCTACAGAGAGAGTAGGAAGGAGAAAGGTTAGGAAAAGAATTAATTTTTCATCCAATCCATGTGTGATTATGAGTTGGATTATTTTGGTTTGGTGCGAGGTTAGCCTCTAGTGAAGAAGCTGCTAGGCTGCTTTAAAAGGAAAGCAAGTTTTCACATAGGTCCTCAGGAAATATGTTATAAAATATTCGGCTCCTGAAATACATCAACATTGTTTTATTTTATATAACTAGTGTCTTCAATGCTTATAAGAAATGTATCGTTAAGTAATACATTTGACAAAGTATGCGTTTGCTTTGTAACAAATACATATAATAATATTATTTTTAGGAGTTTTAGTAATGTTTCATTTGACCATTGTCATTTCTTTAAGGAAGAACATTTCAATGATGGGATTGGTATTCTTGACTGCACAAGTAAGAGAAATAATTAAGAAACATGGTTATGACAACTTTTTTTCCTTATAACCAAACTATAATATATGATTTCATTTTATTGACATTTCTTAGTAAAGTATTGGCAATAATATATTTTTTTAAAGTTTATTTAAAGTTTTTCTTAGTAAAATGTATATGGAAGAAAATTCGAGATATAATTTTACCCCATATTGCAACACTTTTTTTTCTTTTTATATATAAAGATATGACGTGCTAATCTACCTGTTCGTTTCAAATAAGACAACCAATATTTTTTACATTGTTTTCTTAATACAACAATCAAAATAAGATAATTATATAAGCACCCACTATTGCCATGCTGATGCAGGGGCCATGGGGTTATCCTAATTAATATAAATTAAATTTAAAATTTTCTGAAACACTTGTAGAACTAAACAATTTCAACGTTTTCAACTGAGTATACATATAATTATAAATATGGTTGAGGGTGAAAAGCAAATTATCATTTCTAGATAAGGGCCGAAAGTCATAAAATTTTAGAAACGTAAATGGTTGGTTGGCAAGGTTTAAATGCCAAGGAGACCTCAAATGAAGGACACAACAGGAAGTTCCTTTCTGAAAAGGAAGCAAGGTATTTTGACATATTGAAAAGCACATGTGGGGAATATGCATAGAAGAATTAAATCAATTATTGGGTTTACAGTATATAGTGCATGAAAACGCAATATTCTTATTCTGAAATCGTTACATCTGTGGGGTCTCACCGTCTGAGCTCATTAGTCATTACTAAAATAATTAATACGTTCATTATTAATTAGCTAACCTTCTTCCTAATTGTCCAGTGAAACTTAGCTGTTCAAGTAATCCATTGTCATTGTGTGGTCTTAATAATTTTCGAGATTATTCTCCAAGGATAAAATATCCATTAATTTAATGTTTAGCCGTCTATATAGTTCTTGTTTTCTTTCAAACTATATTGACATGCTTATATACTGTACCAAAGTAATGAACTTTTTTTTTATCACAAGAATAACATGGCACTATATATTATTTTACATACTACTAGTGACCGAAAATGAGTACAATTATGATAATAAAGTTGCAAATAAAAATGTTAAGAATGATCACTAAATGAATGGCACTAGTATTTTGTGTCGTGGGTTTGTGTTTGTTGGAGTGGTTATATCTCAACTTTTTTAAATAATAAATAAATATTAGCCGACGCGCAATTCTGTCATAGACCAAACATAAGAACCATGACCTGTTCATACAACACACGCAGAAGGGAATAAAGAAAAACAAAACAGCACCTATACATAAAAATTTTAATATTGAAGAATTTGGAATCCTCATCAATTTCTAGATCGACCCATTAGAGCTGCCGTGTATCGTCAAATTCGAGACGACACGAGTCGTTTGCTTTTTGACACCTGAGAGGCGTGTTTATTAAAAATATATAAATATAAACTGTGAAAAATTATAATGTACGAGTTTAGGATTTGGAAGGTGAAATTTCAATTCACTTAACGGAAGATTTGCTAAATTTCTGCCTTTAAATAAAAGTTTCGGGATTATCTGTCGAAATCATTCAAATTGGTTTTGTCTCGGTCATGCATTTCGTAGTACATTATTTATCTTTTGTCTCAAGGGAAATGTTCGACCTACTACGAATTGAGCGTCTATTATATTATATAGGCTCCGTTTGGATAGGTGTGGGAAGAAGGGAAGAAGGGAAGAAGTGGGAAGAAGTATTGGAAAGTGTGTAACTTTGTGAAGAGTTTGAATTGTTTATAATTTTTTTCTTCCTTCTTCCTTCTTCTTCTTCTTTCTTTCTATATCCAAACGCACCCATAGTTTGGTTGCTTGCTTCTTGTTTTGCATGTGAGTTTTGTTAGGAACGCGGGTTCAATATATTATATATGTTTTAGCTGCCTCATACACTTTTCCTTTTTGTGCCTTGGAGGATTTGAACACATTTTTTTAGGCAATAAAAAATCATATTAATTATAATAATCATCCTCTTTTAAAAAAAACATATGAATTATGAATAAAATATAACATGAAACTAGATTATTATTTTTTTATAAAAAAAAGATATTTGTCATTTAACTTTTTCGAAATTAAATGTATGTGAGATTTAAAATCCTTAACATCTTTGAGACCAACTCAGTGCTTTTATATCACAGCCTCTTTCATGAAACTTTACAAATGTATTTATAGTCGGAACTTTAAATTTTCAAAGCTTTTAGCCAGTTCCATAAATAAGATATATATATATATATATATATATATATATATATATATTAATTTCAATATTTTTCATAGTTTTATTGTAAACGCGTTGCAATAAATATTTGGACATTCGGAGCATCGTATATAAATCTGTAACTGGCTTTTATGTCGGTGTTATGATTATAAATTTATAATAAGGTAACTGTATCTATTCATGTTCATTCTCATTTGGATTGGAAGGAGCACCCTCATATAATCATATTTCAAAATTTGTTGGAATATACGCGTTATTCTCGGTTTGGAAGAAGTGCGTATATTAAATTATACCTAGTATTATGTAATGTCATGTCATGATTGTATTTAGCCAGCCGTCTTAAGTTGTGAACATAAAACATTGTCGTGCAATGTTATCAATTTGTTGCAATTAATCTGACTAAGTCAATCATTCACTTGTTGGCATTGTTGTTCTCATACCAATAATTAACTACCTTGTATAATACAGCCATTGAAGTTGAATTTCTTATTTATTTTGGAACAATGTTTTGTATTTGTTGGTTCACCATACATATTTGTTTAGGCTCGCCAAGCGGAGCAGCGACATGTGTCCCTCTTTGTGCTCTTTATTTTGTTATTAATTTAAGTGCAGTTGACTAAACTTACCTGTCTAGTAAATTCAGGATATGTCATGGTAAATGTTTCAAAGAAAAATTTCAAGTCTAAAAGATAATCTTTTGACACTAATTAATATCAAAACCTTCAACTGGTCTTCTTTTATTTTATAGGTAACGATTTAATCTGGACAACCTTGGCTAACCATCAATTCGTTGTCCATCTGAAACTAATTTTAACTAGGTGGGGAAGCGCGGCTTCGCCGCGCCTTAGCGGATTTTTTGTATTTCAATTTTAAGAATCACTAATAATTTGTCATTAAGTCTAAATAGCATGCGACATGCAAGTGCTAAAGCAAAATATCATAATTTTTCTTTCACATGAGCTGTAAAAAAAATTAAGTGTATAAGCATCTAATGAGTGAAAATATTAACCAAGATGTCATTACCAATGAGGCAGTAACTCAAAAGTAAATATTATTATCAATGTATTCTGGTAGAAAATCGGGAATTAGAATAAGTGAGTAATTATGTTCTGGTACATAAATGGTTTGATGCTGGTACCTTATCAAGTTTTCCAATAACCTCATATCTTCCGGTTTTTTGTACTAACCCCTCGAGGGCCTAAAACAAAAAAAAATTACACAAATGAGTAAACACATGGTGTATTTATGAACTGAAAGTCTAAATCACGTAAATCGAAGAGTTTCAAGTCAAAAACAATTGATGGTATAGTTCTTATTGATAATTAACCCTTAAGTAAACTGAAAAGTTTAATGATGCAAATATCAAAAAAAAAAACCTCGAAAACTTCATGGCATGAAAGATATATATGTATTATGTGTAAAAAAAACTATAAACATGTCTTAAAATATTTACCGTTTTAAAGAAGCGTCAATTAAAACTGTTTCAAAATCTATGATACTTGACCAACAACATGAGGTTGGATCAAAATTTGAATAAAGTCAAACATACCAGAAGAATTAAAGATGCAAGAGCCTTACACATGCATCTAGCATAACTTGAGAAACAATCAAACACACCATTTGTATCAGATGCGTCATTTTTTTTCCCTTTTTTTTTTGAGTAGCAGCCAAGTTAATACGTACCGAAGTTGATATCAACATTCTTCCTACACCAATGCAAATTTAACAAAGTTAGGGACCTGGATGCAAATATGAAAAAAAGATTTACTTGTATAATTTAAACATGAAACTCCGAAAACAACACTAATTATCTGATAATTTCTCAAAATGATTTTTTTCTTCTGCTGACTACCTCTGTAGATAGAAAAGATAATAAAAATATTATTGTGAATATTGTGCTCTTGTCATACACGTTGCACTCTCTCTAAAAATAATTAGAAAAGCTTCATACACTTAGGCCCAAATCATCTTAACAATCATGTACCAGATAAGTTAAATAAATATACACAAATACCTAGAAAAGCAATGTATACCAGTTTATACTGGTCATTGGTTTAAGTTGAAATATTAATTTTAATTCAATACTCATATTGTTCACTATACTAACTGATCTTTGATTGAGCCTCTAAAGATTCTAAAATGATATACTAATCCTTTGACTTGCTATGATGTATTGGTTGCTTGACATCTGTGATTTTTATTTCCTTTACTGATATAGTTTTGATGCACTCGTGTGACCTCTGATATAGTATGAAAACATTACTATTTTGCTAAATAACCCTAGCTATGTCATCGAGGTACATTTTGATGGCATAATGATCTGACAATATAGGTCAGCTACAATATGTAATAGATATAAACAAAGATGTAAAACCTTGAACTGACATTTGGCAAAAGACATCTCTCAAATGTTGCTCAATTTAATTATTCTGACAGTGACAATCACCAATAAGCTTACATTCCTTTTTTTTGGCAGTCAAAAACGCCCTTATCATTTAGAATGAAAAATTTATAGGAGCTTTGTTAATGTGCAACCAAACACATTAATTAAATCCAACATAGAATGAAACTCCTACCATGCAACTACCTCAGGTTTCACCGGACCATCCAGAATATGTATAAAAGGTACATTGATCAATATCACAGGCATCACCGCTTGTAATGTCAGTTTCAAGATTACATCCTTAAATGAGAATTCCAGGGGCCAGGTAAAAGTTCCTACTTATGTGGACTTTATTAATGCAGTAGACAAAGATATAAAATTAGTGACATCTGAAATACATTAAAAGATGAAGATGATCATTACTAAAGTTAAAACTGGAAAGTGGAAACATAAAAAAAACATTAATCGCTAATTGTAATGCACCTTGTACATACAGTTGAGAATTTTTATAGTATTGCACCATAAATTGAGTATCTGAGCTTTCTTCTTAGCAAATTTAAAAGTAATTTTTCTGATAGTAAAAAGTAATTTTATATATCGCCTTAGAAAAGAAATTATTTATTTTGATAATTTATACCAGCAGTCATGGTAAAGAATTATAGCATCCAAATTACTCGAAGCAGATGGATTTGCCTTTGCTTAGAAAATATTACATGGTACCATAATGGTCTTGTCTTGCTACATGAATTAAAGGTGTCCAACCTAAAATAAGTATCAACACTGAGTATCATTATTATAAAAAATTACATATGCTAATGCCAATATTAGCATCCGAATTCAAGTGAATTTGACAAATTTAGCTAAATTGAGCATCATATACTCAATAGTATTTAATATGATTTAATCAACGCATAAAATGCAAAACCTAATGCTTTATCCTACATGTAAGAAAGGACCAATTTCAGATCAATACACTGGCATCATACCAGTATGGTTGATCCAAATTAGAATGTCTTTTACTTTTAAAGAGGAAAGCTTTCATACCTTCATTTTCCTAATATCAGCTTGGAGCTTGAGCTTTCCAAGTAAAAGCTCGCAAATATCTGTTTTACCCCTCTAGCAGCAAAATGCAATGTGAATCCATATTCATGGGCACCTCCTAAAATTATAGTTCTTGAACTTCTCGAGCTGCAAGAAGTAATGGAACAAAAGTCATGAACCATGAAGGTGATTAAAGTGTTTATATATAAGTTCACATAAACAACCTCCAAGTTAGCACAGTACAATCACCAGTTATGCTCTGTTCTTTATTAATCTAATTAATTTGTTATGTTAACATATGATGAAAGAGAAACTATTATTGAGTTGCAATTGATTAATAATGAAAGAAAACATGCTATGAGCTTTAATAATATAGGAACAGTGCAACTAATCATTTTTCAAAATTAAAATGCAAAAGATTGTCAAATTTGATTGAATTGTCACCAATAATCATTTCAAATCAACAGCAATTTTATGACATCATTGGGAAATAAATGATTTTAAGTATAGTCAATTTGACCAGAGATTAACTGAATTATTAAGTTCCCATAAATAAACTTACTATATAATTTTTGCCATAAATCAGTTCTAAAAAGATATCAACCTTTAATTATGTTTACTTGAATTATGACATAGAAATACACCTTTGTCATTTCAATAAGCAAGACAGTAAGAGGTCATATTGGAATATTTGCTGCATCAAACTCCTGCAAGGCTGCAAACCATTCTCGAAACTAACTTCATATTGGAATATTTGCTGCATCACCTTTGGCAGGTTCAAGTTGTACATCATATGTCCAGCTGCTGGCACATGAGGCCGGTTCAAGTTGTAATTGGTATGCACCATGTCTTCCCCTGGGTCCAAGGTCGCAGGCTTAGCACTTGGTCTATAATTCTTCTTTTTGTCATTCTGACCCAGGCTTAGTACTTGTAGTGTTGTCCTTGGTTTCAACCTCTTATACATGCTGTTCCTTTGAAAATTCTTCCTCTTGTTATTATCCCTCTTATACATGCTTATCTGAACCCACCTATTCCCATACTCAGAGTGTGCCTGGATGAGAATTTTCTCTTCCTCTTCAGTCCAGGGCTGTTCCTACAAAGCCAAAAAGATGAATGGAAAAAAGGACAATAGTAAGCTAACATTAATTGTGCATAATTTTTTACAGAAATCTAAAACTTTAGTGTAATTCACCAAACCAAAGTAATTCAGTGCCAACTGATAAATTTGGGATCACATTCTGCAAGTAAAATGTAAAAAGAATAGATCAAATTTTACGCTTTAGAAAGTAAGAAGTATAGTAGTGAAGCCACATCGCTCTCAATACAAATTTTAGTTCCAATAAGTTAAATCAAACCGTATTTCATGTTTGCAAGGCAAATCAATACACGAATATGCTCCGCCACTATTTAATTGAGTGATTAGAAATATGATACGACATGATTTCACGAAACAATTTAGTACTAAAAATATAAAATTGTTTGCAATCAGACAAAAGTAGAAGAGATAAATTTATAGATCGAATTGCACGCACCAACCTAAGAAATCATAACAGTACCTTTAGCTTTCTCAATTCGATCAGGGCTGAATTGGCGGAGGGTTCTGAGGTGCTGCAGATTTGGCGGAGAAGAAGAGGCGGAGCGTCGGGAGGAGGTGGGCGCGTTGGCAGAGGAGGACGGGGGTGCGTAGGACGTTAGGGGTATGACAGGGTCGGAAGGAGCAGACTTGCAGCGGAGCAGCGCATGAGGCCGTGGGGGAAGACCTGAGGAGGTGAGGATCCGAGACGAAAAATCCTTCAAGGGTTTTGGCTCAGGGTGGCGCGAATTCAGCAAAGAATAGGATATTCGGAAGGAGGTGGAGGAGGAGGTGGCAACAGGCAAGAGGCACGTGAAGGGAAATAGAGGCGAAAAGGCGGAACAGTACAGACGGAGAAAAAGGATGATTCAGCGTAAACAAACAAACGATTCAGAGTGCCGTGTCGCTAGCGAAACAAAAAAACGGACTGCGACACCCACGGGTTTTAATATATATATATATATATATATATATATATATATATATATATATATATAATTTAATATATATATATATATATATACTATTTAACGCTTCATTTAGAATTGAATATTTTCCATATGAAATAAACACAAATAAAGGAGTCACCCAATTTATTTTGATATAAGAAATAACAATTCAATATTGCTTATAATATATAAACATTCAATTACTATTTATCACAAAGACACGTGGGATAACTCCGCAGAATACCTATGAAGGGGAAAATTAAATCCAGGCAACTATTAGCAGCTTCCTTTTATTTCCTAGTCACATTTTTTTTTTGTCTTATTTGTAACGGAAAAAATAAAAGGAATGTTCGATAAGAAAAGCGAGATGCAAGTTCAATTTTTCGTTATTACAAATGGACTTTTTTATTTTTCGAACCTCATTTATTTAAAAACATTCTTTTCAAGAAAATGTTTAAATTTTATGAATGAAAGCAATATATCTACAAAGTTTTCATTTTATGCGAATTAGAGTACAATTAAATATATTATTTTGGAACCACCGAAGATGTCAATGAATATAATAACAATATTTATTATTGTTTGCACACAATTAATTATTATATATATCAATGCATACGAAATGGCTATTATATCTGTATACTTATCCGAAAATTTGAAGATTTTTTTTTCATAGTTACTCTTACATGATATGTTAGCTTTAGAATTATAGGCATCTCTTATAATTGCAGATATAATTGAATGTTTTTATATATTATTTGTTCTCCTCCAGTTCAATTTGCATGCAAACCTAAATATGGTAGCGAGTTCCATTTTTTTTTTTTTCCTTTTCCCTCTAATGCCAGAAGTAAACCGTAGGTGATGTCACTTTACAAATTGGACAGAGATGTGTAGCAAGTTGGCCAGATTTATTGATCGTCGATCTCACATTTATTTGAGAAATCATGTAACAAGTCTTTGACGAATCCAACATCGACATGGTCCAACATATCTATGTATTATCTCAGTTCATTTCAGGTATGCACCACCAATAATTATATTGGGTTTCTCATTCAAAATTCATCTAATTAGTTGGCAACCTAAAATGGTTGACAAATGTTATTGTTTGAACTGCAGAGACCAATCCGACTCTGCTGTTGCGCGACACAGTGTATAGCGCACTACGAGCCGTCTGATCTTGATCGGATGGTTCATTTTTACGGGCCTATCAATCTAGGTTACATGCACGGGGCTCCCTTGTCCATTGGATCTTAATCAGACGGCCAGCATACCGAGCGACACGCGGTGTCGCGCAGCGGCAGATCTCATTTCCTGCAGAGACAGAGAACAAGTAATGCATCATATATCCATGGCTCAGGCATGTACTAAATCTTATTTCCCACATGCCAATCAAACTCATTAAGCTATACAAAAGCAGGTACAAAAAATGTTTTGCCCTTTATGCAATCCTTAGTCATTTTAAAATAAAATAAATAATGAAATGATAATGAACTTATTAATTATTAATTGAAGCTAAATATACTACATAAAACTGCAGGAAAGGAGGCCCATACAGCCCATTGTTATAAGGCGTGGTAGCAACACATCTTAGCATGTGGTTAACTGACAATGAAAGGATGGAGGTGCCGAATTTAACAGAAAGTATTTATTATGCCAAAATATATAACTGAAATTAAATTTTCTTTGATATTTTATATATTTATCTAGAGAAAAAAGAAATTTAGCACATTATCAAACAGCAAGAAAGTAAAAACAACACTTGCTGTACTGCCTTCGAGTTTGGCAAGAGAAGGCTCAAGTTATTTCTAAGTAAGAACTAAGAAATGCAGCAATATAACATGCAAAATCAAAATAGTCCAACGCAAAACAAAAAAAAAGAAGGAAAATGAAAAAGCAAATTGGTAGAGTTGCATCTGCAATTCAGAACTAGAAACATGAATTCCAGATTTCCTGGCCCAAAACTCAATCGTTTATGTTATTTATTTATGGGAAAATTTTTTTTTTACCCCTCAGAACTGAGTAAATATTAAATTTGTCCTCCGAAAGTTGAAACTACTGATTTTGCCCCTCTAAATTTTGGCCGCCTTTTGTATTTGCCCTTCTACCATATTTTTTAATATAAATAAAATTAAAATAATAAAATTGAAAATTTCTGACCATTTTACCCTTGTTTGAATCCAACCAGAATTGATTAAACAAGACTCGACTGAACCCAGTTCCATTCCTCTCTCGAACCTTCTTTCTCCTCTCGCAAAAACGATTGAGTTGAGGAAAATCACATAAATATATGTGATTTTCAATTTTGCATCTGTAACGTGACGTAGCTTGTTTGTACCCCACCACTACGATATCGTAATAAGGTCAACATAGAAAATGTCCGAGTAAATTTTTTCGGAGGTCCCTAAAGTTCATCCATAATTCGAATTTAGTCACTCAACTTTGATTTTTCCCTCCAGAGCCATCAAACTTTACAATCATCCGATTTTAGTCCCTCCGTTACAACTCTGTTTAAATCATTCTGTTAGTGTGCAAATTGGTTTCGCGAACAAGCCCTTCTTTTATTTTCCTTTCTTCTCCAGGAGATGCATCGTTCTCTTTTATTTTCTAATCCCTAGCTTGCTCCTCCATCTCTTTTCTCTGAAAGTTGCGCCTCTTCTATTGTTTAATCACCGTTACTCTTCTCTCTACAACACTTTGCCCCTCTCTCTCCCAACTCTCAGCTCCTCCAGGCTTAATGGAAAGTCCAAATTTTAGAAATTTTTGCCCTCGTTCCCACTGTAGTGAATTAGCTGAATTTATGTTAGTAGTTCGTGGTGTTCAATGAATTTATGTTAGTGTGAGTCAAACTGTGTTTTGTAGTTGGTGTTTAATGAATTTGAGAATTCTGACTTTATTTTGTTGCATATATTGGCACTCTAACTGTGTTATGGTATATAATTTTCTGATAAGAATTATTACTTTTTTTGCAACTGTGCTGGTATGAAACTATAGTGTGTACCAGAAAGGTACAATTATAGTATGGTACAAAATGTATAGTTTTTTTGCAATTATAGTGTATGCCAGAAAGGTACAAAAGAGGAAATATAAAAAATTCTATTCTGGTAAATTCTATTTGACATGAGTTTCAGAGAAATAAGCTGACATGAGTAATCATATTCTCAATTATTTACGATTGTATTTGCTTTGTTTGTGCTAATCACTTTGGTGAATTCACTTGGTGCTAATCATTTAACATGACGTGTACCCTTTTACATTTTAATTTAATTATACATGTAAAAATAGCTTGTTAATAAAATCACAAGCCATGCTGATTTTTTGAAATTTGCACGTACAAAGCCTATATTTTTGTTTAATTTCGAATGAACTTCCACATGCAGTATTAGAATTCAGTGACAAAAATACTTATTACAAAAACAGCTCATCTATATTTATAAAATCGCATTCAGTGACAAGTAATAGCATTCAGTGACAAAAAATAGCATTCAGGGACAAAAAATATAAAATAGCGATCTTTACCAGATTCATATTGAAATAGTATTAACTAGAGATCTATACCAGATTCAGATACAAGGTCAAATTAAGTTACTAAAATTAGATCAGACAATTCAACACATACACCTTAATTCCAAAAAAAAAAACATAAAACACTAAAATTACAAAAGTCTTCAAAATGCTTAGTAATTTAGAACCAACTATAATACAAGTCTCATTCAAGCCAAGCAGCTATTAGATTCACTGAAAGACGTTTTTTTTCTTTGTCACCTGCATGCAATAAAATATGATAAGTAATACAAATCTTATTCCGTAAGACTATTAAAATATAAAAATAAATTAAATTAAATTAAAAAATAATCACCGCTAGTTTTTTCCTATTGGTATCAACAGCAACAGTTGTTGATGCAGTGGCAGCTTCAGAAGTTGTTATAGGCTGTGTATGCCATCTTTTATTATGTCCTTCCTGGTGACAAATTGAGTATACTACTTTTCTACCTTTTTTGGAAAGTTTTGATCGGTTAGAATTTTTTTCCAATTCCACATTACTTTTCTTACGAGCCTTTTTAGGTCTACCAGGTTTGGGAGGATCAAGTTCAGGTGGTATGATCACTTGAGACAATCCACCTTTATCCCACATGTCTTGTCCAGAAATTGGATTAATTGTATGATTATATATTTTGAGATAAGTTTCGACCTTATAGCAATCATGAACATATTCTTCAGGCACCAAACCATTAACTCTCATGATTGCACAAGCATGCTCACAAGGAATACCTAAGATAATTGTCAAAAGAAAAAATATATATAAGGTTACAATCACATGAAGATGTAGCAATGTATATGAGGTAAAATATAAATTGTTAACCTGTCAAGTTCCATCTTCGACAATCACATGAAGATGTAGCAATGTTAACAACAAATTGACCCTCTACACCGGTCACTTGATATTGAGTTGCACCATTCCAAACAGCATTGAACTTGATTGTTTCATCCTTCCACTTGTCAAGCTTTTTTTGGATCTTAGGACATATTGGACCTTTGTATTTCATCATTTCATCTCTTTTCACCTGAAACCTTCTCATTAGCTTGGTTCTTATAATCTCTAGCATAGTTATGATAGGCTTATCCCTAGCATCAAGAATGTATTTGTTGAAACATTCAAAAAGATTATTCAACAACATGTCACACTTAGAATTTGTAGGGAAATGAGACTTTGTCCATTCAGAAGGTGGTTTTCTTTTTAACCACTCAAAAGCCGCCTTTGAAAGACCTTCAAGCTCCATCATGCATTTCTCATGGCCTGCAACATAGGTAGCCATAGCTGCACTCCACAACTGATCCTTAAGAGTTTTTCCTCTATGACCGGCATTAAAGAAGTTGTCATACATATGACGCATGCAAAATCTGTGTTCTGCTGCAGGAAAGAGTGCTTGGACCATGGGAACTAAACCCTAGAAATAAAAGATAATTGAAATGGATTATAGTTAGAATCAGCAAGAACATTAATTAATCTGATGCAGCACCTTTCAGAATTTTCATTAAAAAAAACAGTAACTTCCAGAGAAAAAATCAGCAAGAACAATAATTGAAATAAAATTTAATTAAATTTACCTTTTGTCTATCTGACATAAAATTCCAAGAATGACTATTTTCCATCACTAAATCATTTCCTAGAAGCTGCAAAAACCATCTCCAACTTTCAGAAGTTTCTCCCTCAACAACAGCATAAGCTATAGGAAATATACAATCATTGGCATCAATTGCTATTGCACTCAATAATTGGCCCCCATATCTGGTCTTTAAAAAACAACCATCTAAGCTGATTATTCGCCGACAGCCAGCCAAAAATCCTTCTCTACATGCAGCCAAACAAATATAGGCTCTCTTGAACACTCCATTTCTGAGATCATAAATTACTGTGCTACCCGGATTTGTCTTCCTTATCTCAGTAGCATAGCACTGTAGCTTTGCATATTGTTCTCCCTCCTTACCAGCTATGATCTTCAATGCAGCAGACCTTACATTCCAAGCTTTTTGAGGTCATATCTCCAAGTATAGATCATCTCTAATTCGAGCTTGGATACCCTGTAAAGACCAACTAGGATCAGCCCAAAATGTGCCAAGATATTTGTTTACGAGCCACTTCACCGTGAGAAATTTGACATTGTGCTCATTACTACATGTATGAGAAGGAAAATATGTCTTAACTTGCACATTTTCAGTCCCATTTCCCATGTGCGAAACCCAAATTTTCCATGGACAACCTTTTCTGCATGCTGCCTTGACTCTTCTAGTATCATTTTTTGCAAAATGAATATTCCTTCTTTGTTTAATTGCATATTCTTTTACTGCAGCTTTGAACTCCTCAAAAGAACCAAAAACCATACCAATTTGAAATTGTGGGTTTGCCATATCTACAATCGCATGGAACTCAGGATATTTCTGACTCGTGCCATCATCATCAGATTCACCACCACTTACCAGCAAATCTGGCGGAGCATAATCTGAATCTTCTTCTACTGCCGCGAGTTGTGCTTGAGCTTCAATAGGGACCATCCAATGCCTTTCAAATTCACTTGTGACATTCTTGTCAATGACAAGATCATTGTCATCAGCTTCTACATCATTGTTGAGATCATAAAAATCAGTTGCATCATCTTCTTCAATAAATTCTGTAGCTGCCTTACTATTATGGTCCACATCTTCAATCACAACCTCCTTTGTGACTTTTGTAGTTGTCTTAGCATTATTCATTTGCACTTCATTACTACTATGGTCCAGAAAACACTCAAGCACTCTATTTCTTTTTGGAAATTTATCAATCATGGACATCAGGTCTTGATCAGATTTAATCAACTTGGGATTGGTTTTCTTTTCACCACACACCCGACACCAAATTGAGACATTCTTTGAATGCCCCAATTGTTCACATATTGTTTCAAACTCAAGCAACGACATTTGATCAGGATCAATATAGTCAAAATAGTCTCTGTTGTCCCTAATGGGGGCGGCTTAATCAAGATTTAGCGGGAGCGAATTAAGGTTTTGGACCGGTTTGGTATGAACTAACCTAACACAATTCAATTGGTACCCAATACAAGCAAGCACACAAGCAATTCAAGTATAGCAAGATAATAAAGAGAAAAAGAGAGAGAGAAATTGAACACTCGGTATGATTACGGAGTTCCGACCCGCTAGGAAATGCTAGCCTTAGTCGTACGTCTTCGGGAGTTCCGCTACCACGAAAGGGCGCGCTCCGTTCAATTCCAACACGAACGGGACTACAACTTCGAACCGAATCACCTCGTCACAAGGACACTCGAGGCGGATCGGCCTAACTCGAATGGCACAACGGCCTCAAAGGAGAAGAGCTCTCAACCTATTCCAACCTACACCTAGCGACAATGTCGGGGCGGTGGTGTTTGAGGCTACTAAATCTCTCAAGATGGTCTAGCTATGAAAAGCTCAAGTGGGAGAGTATCCCTATGCTCAAAGGCTCAATTGTGGTCTAATTTTGCAAAGTGAAGCCACTCCAAGAGAGAGAACAAGGGGTGGATATATATAGGGCTCGAAATGAGCAGTTTCCCAGCAAAAACAGGCCACAGCGTTGTACAACGCTGAATAGCGTTATACAACGCTGGAATATGACCGTTGTAAATTCTAACGGCTCTTTAATATAGCCGTTGGTTTGTCAGAGCGTTGTGCAACGCTATTTGCCGTCGCACAACGCAGGAGTGTAAAACCAAAGGAAAGCTCCGACAATTCCGTTGGAAATTGTCAGAGCGTTGCTTGCCACTGAATGGCGTTACACAACGCTAAAGGGAGACAAAAGGAACAACTCTGACAGATTCAACAGAGCGTTGTACAACTCTATATGCCGTCACACAACGCTAACGTTACCCAACGCTGAAAGACGTTGGCTAACGTCTCCAGAGACTTTGCATGTAAAAACAACACAGCTAACTTGGGATTTTTGTGGCGTTGTGCAACGCTATATGGCGTTGCACGATGGTACTCAGGAAAATTTCCAAGTTTTTAACTGTAGCGTTGTACAACTCTACTGAGCGTTGTACAACGTTGTGACTCAGCGTTGCCTAACTCTATATAGCGTTGTGCAACGTTGATTCACAAAAGTATGAATTTAGCTGTTCTAGCGTTGTGTAACTCTATCTAGCGTTGTACGACGCTAGGTCACAAAAAACAGGATTTTGCTGGTTTATTGAGCTTTTCGCTATCTAGACCATTTTAAGGATAAACAAGGACTAAAGTATACCTTCTATCCTAGTCTAAACTAGCCTACAAGCTCTCTAATGACTTGATCTTGATCTTTCTTAAAACTTTTATCCAAGTCCTCATAAATTGTATCTTCTTCCTATAAAACTCAAAGAAGATTGTTAAATGCCAAATGATATTGTTTTGCAATCGACAAACCTAGAGACGTTTAGTACAACAATCTCCCCCTTTTGACGATTTGCAAAACAATATCATTAGTAAAGCGATTAAATTTTGTCATTTCACAAGCTTTACTACAATTCTCCCCCTTTTTGTAAATCGACAAAAAGTGAAAATTGTACCAAAGCTCCCCCTAAATTTATGGCTCCCCCTTAATTTTGGAGAAAAAGAATTGGAGAACCAATTTAGAGCACTACTCAAAGTAGTGTGACCAAATTTAACCTCTCAAACAAAAATAAGATAGAAATAAAGAGGCTCCCCCTAAAAATTTGGCTTATAAGACCGGGGGTTAACTTGGTATTTAGGCCATATTGGTTACCATACCACTAGTTGTACCACTAGAGGTACAAGCTTTTGGAACCCACTTACCTTTGGACTCACCATTTGGTTTCCTAAGTTTGCATTCCAACGAGATATGACCATTTTGACAACAATAGTTGCAATATGCATTGGTTGGCTTAGGCATGGTAGAACCCTTGACAAAATGAGAATAGTAATGGGCTCTAAGGTATTCGGCCTTCTTCTTAGGATCATAGGATGAGGCATTAAAATCCTTTTTGCGATCCTTTTGGAAATGTTGGGAAACATTCTTTTTATGCCCATTGGATTGAGCTTTGTGGTTTTGAGAAGAGTGTTGCTCTTTAAATTCATAAAACCATCCATCGGGTCCTCTAAAATAAATTTTATTGGACGCCTTTGGAACAAAAACTTTCTTTTCTTGATTTTGCAAATTCTTTTCGTTTTGCACTCTAGTGTTTCTAGGTTTCCTTTGGTACATATATGCATGACCACGAGAATTCCTAGGTTTTTGAAATTGTGTGGTTTGTGCAACTTGTTTCCCATTATTGTGTGACAAGTTCCTTTTCTTGGTTTGATAAGGCTTTTGGTAACCAAGACCGGACTTGTCATGAGGCTTTTGACCTTTGAAAAGGTTTTTCAAATCCGTTTTAGGAACTTGGGCTAAAACCGATTTTTCAAGTTGTTTTTCAAGCTTCTTAATTTTAGCCTCATACTCACCCATCTTAGAAGTAAGCTCATCTACCTTGGTTTTTAAGGTTTCTATGGTATCGGATTTCCTAACCAAGGCATCATGGGTAGCATCAAGAATAGAGTTCAACCTATCACAATCAACACATTTGGTTGAACAAGTTGGTTCATCATCACTCTCACTATCACTACTACTAAGAGATTCATTGAGAGGAAGATGTACCTTAGGAGAGCATGCCTTTGGTGATGTTGATGGAGTGGAATGATTTGAAAGAATCGGGGATTCCATCTCTTTGGCAATGAATGCATGTTCTTCGTAGTTGTCCGAATCGGATGAACATGGATCGAACTCCGAATCCGTGTGGACTCCTCCCATGTGGCTTCCTTCGAAACAACTCAAGATGGCTCTCCATATGTCCCTAGCTATATCAAAATCGCAAGCAAATGTGCTACCAATTGATTCATGTACCGAGCTTAGGAGGACATTGACCGCATAGTCATTATCCTCCTTTTCCCTCAAGGCCTCGGTGGTAAGCTTGTTAGTATTTGGTTTAAATCTAGATTTATTTGCCACAATATACCAAACACCCATGCTTTTGAGGTAGCTAACCATACCATTTTTCCAAATAGAGAAATTTGGGCAAGTATAGTCCAATTTACCCGGTTTTTGTACCATTCTAGCCGCCATGACCGAAAACCGAGATTAAGAATAGCTTAATCAAGGTTTCCGCTCTGATACCACTTTGTTGTCCCTAATGGGGGCGGCTTAATCAAGATTTAGCGGGAGCGATTTAAGGTTTTGGACCGGTTTGGTATGAACTAACCTAACACAATTCAATTGGTACCCAATACAAGCAAGCACACAAGCAATTCAAGTATAGCAAGATAATAAAGAGAAAAAGAGAGAGAGAAATTGAACACTCGGTATGATTACGGAGTTCCGACCCGCTAGGAAATGCTAGCCTTAGTCGTACGTCTCCGGGAGTTCCGCTACCACGAAAGGGCGCGCTCCGTTCAATTCCAACACGAACGGGACTACAACTTCGAACCGAATCACCTCGTCACAAGGACACTCGAGGCGGATCGGCCTAACTCGAATGGCACAACGGCCTCAAAGGAGAAGAGCTCTCAACCTATTCCAACCTACACCTAGCGACAATGTCGGGGCGGTGGTGTTTGAGGCTACTAAATCTCTCAAGATGGTCTAGCTATGAAAAGCTCAAGTGGGAGAGTATCCCTATGCTCAAAGGCTCAATTGTGGTCTAATTTTGCAAAGTGAAGCCACTCCAAGAGAGAGAACAAGGGGTGGATATATATAGGGCTCAAAATGAGCAGTTTCCCAGCAAAAACAGGCCACAACGTTGTACAACGCTGAATAGCGTTATACAACGCTGGAATATGACCGTTGTAAATTCTAACGGCTCTTTAATATAGCCGTTGGTCTGTCAGAGCGTTGTGCAACGCTATTTGCCGTCGCACAACGTAGGAGTGTAAAACCAAAGGAAAGCTCCGACAATTCCGTTGGAAATTGTCAGAGCGTTGCTTGCCACTGAATGGCGTTACACAACGCTAAAGGGAGACAAAAGGAACAACTCTGACAGATTCAACCAATGATTTAAATAGCGGATAGCGATTCCATCGCGGCTATGCTCATGTCATAGCGGATAGCGGTTAGCGGTTATTTAGCGGCCGCTATCGGATCATAACAGATTGAAAGGATAGATCCAAAATATGCATATTATATACATATTTTAATCCAAAATAAACACCATATATATCATATTGCTATTTTTTAGCATGAGTTCAAGCATTTCTTTTCTGGTTGACAAGTATAAATAGTATTCTCCACTATTTTACACATTCTCATTTTGTTGGTACAACTTTTTGACAGGTACAAAGATCCACACAGATTTGACAAATTGTTGTATTACATGCAACAATTTTCTCTTATGCTCAATAACAAAAGTTAACCACAATTTAAATAAAGTAAATGCGCCATATTGGTAACGTGATTTTTTCTATTCATGTACTGTTTGTAATTAAACCTAAGTTCATATTTAAATTCCAAATATAAAAGTATAAAACCATGCAATTAACGAGAGAAAAAAGAAAAATGTAGATTTTAGGTCGTGGTTCAGACGAGAGAGGAGAAAGAGTTTGTTTCCAATTTTTGTTGAGGCATTGAGGGAGGCAGGTCAAATGGTCAATCTGCTATATTGGGCCTGGCATACAAGGATTGAATAAAAAATCTCTAACTTAGTATATGCAGAATTTTAATTTGCGCTAAACTTCCGCTTTATACCGATAATACCCGCTATATATCCGATAAATACCGCTAACGAACCGCTATCGTCAAAAACGCTAAATATACATATTTCATTTAGCAGCGTAGCGTTTGGAAAAGAAAACCGCTATAGCGCCGCTATTGCGCCGCTAAATACCGCTATTTAAATCACTGAATTCAACAGAGCGTTGTACAACTCTATATGCCGTCACACAACGCTAACGTTACCCAACGCTGAAAGACGTTGGCTAACGTCTCCAGAGACTTTGCATGTAAAAACAGCACAGCTAACTTGGGATTTTTGTGGCGTTGTGCAACGCTATATGGCGTTGCACGATGGTACTCAGGAAAATTTCCAGGTTTTTAACTGTAGCGTTGTACAACTCTACTGAGCGTTGTACAACGTTGTGACTCAGCGTTGCCTAACTCTATATAGCGTTGTGCAACGTTGATTCACAAAAGTATGAATTTAGCTGTTCTAGCGTTGTGTAACTCTATCTAGCGTTGTACGACGCTAGGTCACAGAAAACAGGATTTTGCTGGTTTATTGAGCTTTTCGCTATCTAGACCATTTTAAGGATAAACAAGCACTAAAGTATACCTTCTATCCTAGTCTAAACTAGCCTACAAGCTCTCTAATGACTTGATCTTGATCTTTCTTAAAACTTTTATCCAAGTCCTTATAAATTGTATCTTCTTCCTATAAAACTCAAAGAAGATTGTTAAATGCCAAATGATATTGTTTTGCAATCGACAAACCTAGAGACGTTTAGTACAACAGTCCCATTTACCTCTAGTATAGCCAAATTTCCTATGCTCCATGTACATGGTCCCACCATGATGTATTTCACATGTAAACAAACTTTGCTCACTAGAACCTACATGGACGGATAGAGGGCAAATAAGAAGTAATAAATTAATTAATAATTAACAAATTTTGAACATACATATGCGTGCAGAAGTTGGAGCATAATAGTCATAAAAATGAATGAACATTACACAAAAGAAAAGCTATATATATATAACTGAAATTGTAACAATACAATCATATGCCTCGCATGAAACAACAAATTTTAATCCCTTAACTTTAAACGAGGTGTATTAAAAATTATTAATTGCTAAACTTTATACAATATCACAAACTAAAATTGAAGGTATACTGAAATTAAAAATTAAAAGTTCATCTATTTACCATAAATTGGCTTCACGTGAGAGTACTTTCGGTATCTCATGACTGTTGAAAAAAGGAAATCAAAATCGCTGCTATAGAGAGGCTAAGAAGGGGGATTAAACAAGATGGTAGAGAGAGGTGCTGCTTCAAAATCGTTGCTTTGGGGAGAGAGGATGAAAGGGTTAAAAGAGATAGAGGTGCTGGTTGTATAGAGAGCAAAGAGAAAGATAAAGGAAGGATTAAACTAGGAGGAGGCGTTGCTTTGGGGAGAGAGAGTTAGGGATTAGAAAATAAAAGAGAAGCGGCGGTACCTTTGTCTCTCTCCTGGAGAAGAAAAGAAAATAAAAGAAGGGCTTGTTCGCGAAACCAATTTGCACACTAACAGAATGATTTAAACAGAGTTGTAACGGAGGGACTAAAATCGGATGATTGTAAAGTTTGATGGCTTTGGAGGGAAAAATCGAAGTTGAGTGACTAAATCCGAATTATGGATGAACTTTAGGGACCTCCGAAAAAATTTACTCAAAAATGTCCTTAAAAGTTAAAACTCAAGGCATGAATTGCAACCAAAATTACACATGATGATAGATGTATTAGTCTGTTAGTCTTTCAACCTTCAACCAAAATATATATATATATAGGAGAAATGCTATGGTGCACTGTGATGTACCAAGCTTTTTGTGCACTGCGAATCTGGATCGTTGGATCCACATTTAGATTTGTGCTGATCTGGTCGCTAGATGATAGAGTTTGAAATGCGCCTCTTCTTTATGTTGCTCTAGCGCCTCTTCGCCTCTCCGATATATAGAACTCGGAAGTACTCCCCCCTCTCTCTGACAACCATCGTCTCGCATCTCCCCCTCTCCCCTCTCCCCTCTCGCCTCCCCATCTCTACCATAAATCCCGTCAGAGACAGTAAGAAACCCCTTCTCTCTCGCCTCTCACTCGTTCTTCGACAAATGGAAACCCTAGATCCGCCGAAGAGAGTACGAGACCTCTTTGTCTGGCCTCTTGCTTGTTCTTTGACAAAAGCAAACCGCACATCCGTCGATGACAACATGAAACTCTCTCTCTCTGGCCTCTCACTCGTTCTTCGACAAAAGAAAAAGTTAGATCCGAAGCCAAACCCTCATTCTCATTCTCTTTGGGTATTCTTTTTCTCTCTTTATTTGATTTTTATTTGGTTTAATATAAGGCTGATGGAATTTTTACAAAGGCTCTCTGATTTTTTTTCCTTTTTTTAGATGGATAGGCTCTCTAATTTGGTATGATTTTGTGCCTGTATATACACCTTGTCACATGTACGATACTGAGCATGTACCAGTATGGTAATCTAAATCCAAATTAATATTTTTTATGCACCTAAATTCATAGTTGAACAATTGTGATTAGTGATATAGAGTATTAGTAAACTGAGCACCACTTAAAAGTACTATGTTATCAACTAAAGCTTAAATTTCTTTTTTAATAGGATATCAAATGAGTAAATTTGAGCTTTAGGCCTATTAATCGAAAATTTGAAGAACTGAAGCAACAGTTGGAAGAAACCAGGAAGAAACAGTTCGAAGAAAAAATGGAGAAGCAATAGAAGAAATCAAGAAGCAATTAGAATAAATGAAAAAGACAAGTAATCTTATGATTAAGAAGATTGATCGAGCTATTAATGTTGTGATGGCATTATTTATAATTCTGGTTGGATTTTCTAACATTTGTAATTAAGAAGATTAATTAGGCAATAGGCTCAAGTAGTGTATGGATATGGTTTTTCACAAATTGCTTGTGCTACTTAAAAGAATAGTGATACAGAGATTGATTTTCACATTGCTTGTGCTACTAATAATGGATATCCAAATTGCTTGTGTATATCCATTCTCACAAATTGATTTTCTAATATTTGGATATTTTTTCTTAGGCGGTAGGCTTAATATATTTGAATTGTGTATGGATATGCTTTTCTCTTTCAATAGCGGTACAGAGATTGGTATCAACAATGGTACAGGGATGTTATGGGCATCTCTGTACTAATTGATTAGGTAGTATGCTCTCTTTGTACTAATTGATTTTTTCAAAAATGGTACAGAGATGGTATGGACTATTCTTAGGTACACAGTCTAGACGTATGGGCATGAATTTGCTCTTTGTATTTTTTTTATGGTATGTCATAAAAAAATAAAGCATTGACACATGGTGAATTTGCTCTAGACATATGGGCATGAAGTTGCTCTTTGTGTTAACCAATTTAAACATATGTCATCAACTAAATTATTTCCTGTATTCTAAAAGACAAAATAGAAGTGCTGCAAAAGCATAACTAACACAAGATACCACATTCACTTTCTAAAGCCTTACTGGTACCGCTTACTCACACATGGTAAAAGCATAACTAAATTGTTTCATGTATTCTAAAAAAAATACTAAAAGTGCTTCTAATGTTTTAACACAAGTGATTGCTATCTGGGAACTAAATCAACACAAGTTTTCAAATAAACTAAACAAAATAAAAGCATATATAATCAAATTAACAGTTACTAATGAACCAAGTGATCGCTATCTAGTAACTAAATTAACACAAGTTTTCATCATTCAGTAATCAAATTGCTATCCAATTGCTATCCAATAACTAAATTAACATATCATTTAAAATACATAACACAAGTTTTTCTCCATCTCTTCTGTCTCTAATTCCTCTTCATCATTTTGCTTCATCTCTTCTTTCTTCTCTTTTATTCACTACGGGAAAAAGGACCTTCTGTAACCGCACTTCTGTAACGGTTTTTCAAATAACCGTTACAGAATAGTGAGGCATTAGGCGGGAAAATTGGCGCCACAAATCTGTAACGGTTATTATGAAACAACCGTAATAACATTTCCGTCATGGTCAGGGAAAAAAATGCATCAACCTTCTGTAACGGTTGTTGGATAATAACTGTTACAGATTTCTTATATTCTGTAACGGTTATTACCCAACAACCGTTACAGAAAAGAAAAAAGAAATATATTAATATCAACCATCTTCTGTAACGGTTATTAGTAAATAACCGTTACAGTAGGTTAACGTTTTTTTTTAATGATTCTGTAACGGTTATTTTCTAATAACCGTTACTGATATGGGACAAATTTTATTAATTTTTTTATGATTCTGTAAACGGCTTTTTTTATATTTTTTTATGATTCTGTAACGGTTATTTTTTAATAACCGTTACAGAATAGTTCTGTATTTGAAGGTCTTCTTCCCCATCCCAACAAACTCACAGCTAGCGCCGCATCACTTAACTCTTTTCTGATCTTCTCATTTATTGCGAATTTGTGGTGGTGGCTTCACTCCAAAAAAATAGCCAAAAATTTCTAAAAATTCTGAAAAAATAATAATTAGAAAGAGAATAAGAAGGAGAGCAGATTTAAGGTAAAAAAAAATTAAATTTGAACCGTAATTTTTTTTACTTTTTTTTCTTATTTATTTCAATTTTTTCATTAATTTATGGTTATTTTTGTTTTTTTATATATTTTAAGATGTCATTGAATAGAAGAAGATCTTACATCGGCCGGATAAGTCGCACGATTCAACGGATCGGAAGGCACACAATTGAAAGTATATTTTCATGAACTTCTCTTTTTTTAAATTATTTGCATTTCGTTAATAATTTGCATATATATATATATATATATATATATATATATATATATATATATAGGCATGAATTTCGTATTGTCATATAAGAACCAAATACCGGAACTCAACTGAATTTAGGTCATTGCCCGTCCGAGATTAATCCATTAGGGATTAATCTCGGATAGTACTCCCGGTCGGGAGTACTGCTCTTTGGATACGATCTGTCTCATTTAGGACAACGAGTTGTACGTTAGATGCAATGTGTTGTCTAAGAAAAATTCGGCGGCATTTCCCTTGTGTTCCCACGGATACCGTATTCAATTGGAGGTGAAAAATGTATGAATTAATATCCGTGAGTGTAGGTTTTGGATGAATGAACTTTCAGAGGGAGAAAACAACATCACCGTATTAGATCCAGAGATGTTGACTGCTCCTAAAATCAAACAAGAACAAAATGCTGCTGCGGACTACTTGATAAAGTCATTCGCGCAATATTCATCCAATTATATGATTCTGCCTTATTTACAAGAGTAAGGACAATTATAACTAATAAAATATCAATTATCTCGTTTACATGTTTGGTTCATTTTCATGAAAACAATAATCTCTATTTTTGCAGCTTTCATTGGGTCCTTCTTGTTATTAATGTCGAGAAGCGCACCGTTCAAATAGCAGATTCTATCGAGCGCAAGAATCCAAAGATATTGATTAAGGGATTCATAACCCATTAAGTTTTCGTTTCTAAATGAGATTCTGATATTGAGATAAGGACTATGTACGGTTCTATTTAAGTTATTAATGATATTGTATGCAGGATATACAAGCGATACCTTATGGAAAATGGAAAATATAACGCAAGGACCCGAACAACATTTGATTGGTACAAAATTCAGGTACGAGACTTAAAAAATGTATTAGCTACCTAGGGTTTCTGAAACTGTGCAAAATCTTAACTATCTTTCTTGTTGGATCTTTAATTAGTGTCCGATACAAAAGGGCAGCACAGAATGTGGATATTTCACAATGCTCGCCATGAAAAACGTATTATCTTATTGGATAGCAATTCAGGAAATACCTCATGTAAGTAACTTATTCTTTTAACTAATAACATTTGATCAAACAATTAGATTTTAGAATTTCATGATCTAACTAATAATATTTTTGACTTGTTTATCATAATATGCAGATGATCGAGCCGGTTGGAGTACCATACAACAAAGAAATGATTGATGGTGTTGTGACAGAAGTTATGGACTTCATGCAAGGGGTATTATTTTGATTAAAATGTGTTATTTGATGACTTGCCATGTTTGATTATACTTGTGATATATGTAAATACTTTGTTTATTGTTTGTGTGATATGCATGATTATATATGTTTGATATATGTGTGCTTTGTGATATATATATATGCTGCATTTGTTAATGTAAATTGGGTACCAAAAATTAAGACTTTTGTAACGGTTATTAGATAATAACCGTTACAGAATATTATAATTTTATTTTTTTTAATTATAAATATTATCTGTAACGGTTATTAGATAATAACCATTACAGAATCCAGTCTTCTGTAACGGTTATTACCTAATTACCGTTACAGAAGTTCTCCAAACACCACACCTTCCGTCCACAACACCATAACGGTTATTAGATAATAACCGTTACAGAAGACTGGATTCTGTAACGGTTATTATCTAATAACCGTTACACATGTTCTACAAAAAATAGTACCAGATTTTCCCTTGCGTATACCATAACGGTTATTAGATAATAACCGTTACAGAAGAGGGGGCTACTGTAACGATTGTTGTCTAATAACCGTTATAGATCTGTAACGGTTATTAGACATTCTGTAACGGGGGCTACAGTAACGTTTCGTGTACCGTTACAGAAGTCTTTTATTAACCGTTACAGAAGCCAAAATTTCGCGTAGTGATTGTATCTTCTATTTTTCTAAATGCATGGAAAAAAGACATAAATAGTTAGGAAAAAGGACAAAAGTGTCGAACAGATTTGACTAAAAAAAAAAGTAAAGATTACACAATATCTTTGGGCATGCTCTAAAATTTTTGTCTACTGCATAAGGGCCCACTGCATCGACTTCATTTCTGGCTTATACTTAACAATATTAAATAAAAGAGCTATATTATTGAGCCTGAATTTGAAATAGATAGATAAGAGCTATAATCCTCTCATACCTAGTAAAATTAATAAAATCAGAAATTTGCTATAAGATAAAACTTCCACCTACAAGTATCTGGAGTGCAATCTGTAAAAAATATAAATATTTTGCAAAGGAATAAGTTTTTCAATTATGCTGATCTACTCGTGTCAACACTTTGGGCTTGTTATGGATAGCAGCATGGTTGGAAATTGGAATCAGGGTTTGCAAACTAATTAGGGGAAAGTATTAATTTTGCTATTGTTCCTTTAAATGTCGCTATACTTTAAATTAATGGAAAACTAATTACAAAATACGAAGACATGAAAGGAACCTTGGCTGGTTTCAAGCTTTATTGTGCAAATACGAGCATTATTGTGCAAATGCACAAAAGAGAGGAAAAATCACGAAGTTCACCGGTATTGAGGAAAAATCACGAAAGAGAGGTAAGAGAGACTGACGGGGAGAGAGAGAGGTACCTTTCAATTTGTGCGAAAACACTAGGATGCGAAATCGAGTGAAAGGATGTTCGATCGTTCAGCGATAAGGCAAAAGGAGGGTCAGTAGAAACTCAGGTCAGTCGAAACCATTAGTCAAGTGAGAGAGATGAGAGCAAATATTCTCTGAGTAAGAGAGATGGAGAGACGAGAGGCACCGTTTAGTCGCTGGGACAAAATAAAGAAGAGAGACATCCGAAAATTTATCATCTAGCGACCTCATCAGAAGACAGATCCAACGATCTGGATTCACAGTGCACAAAAGACTTGGTACATCACAGTGCACCATAGCATTTCTCTATATATAGATTGGCTAAAGTATACTCCAGCATACAGATAGTCCGTATGCTGGAGTCGTTTCTCAAAATCTAAAATGTATACAATCGATCCGAACCTTTCAAATTGTTATCCATATTGAAATCTCCTAGGAAACCAAATTTTATATTTTTTTAATTTTTTTGCTATATATTATGCTATTTTTAAAAAAACATTATAAAGGAGTTGTAAAGGAGTATTTCTGACCCTTCAATTTGAAAATAGCATAATATATAGCAAACAAATTCGAAAAAATATAAAATTTGGTCTTGAAGGATATTTTTACATGGAGAACAACTTAAATGGTTTAGATCGACTGTTTGAATTTTAGATTTTAAGAAACGATATTCTTGACGGGAACTGACATCTTGTATTCTTGTCATTGAAAACCATATAAAATAGAGTGGAAACGATACCATCAGCTATTAAAATTTGAATATTTTACTCTCAGTTCTTTCTACTCTCTTTCTCTTCCTCTTTGAATTTTAGATTTTAAGAAACGATATTCTTGACGGGAACTGACATCTTGTATTCTTGTCATTGAAAACCATATAAAATAGAGTGGAAACGATACCATCAGCTATTAAAATTTGAATATTTTACTCTCAGTTCTTTCTCCTCTCTTTCTCTTCCTCTGATAGTAACAGAAGCAAGCTAGCAACATACGTTCCTAGTGGATCATTACCATCTAGGTTTTATAAAAGATAAATAGCATGCAATCATTTTATTATAGTCAAAGGACAGTAGAAATCAGGTGTTGTCAGAGGAAATCTTTGGGTACTTCTTCTAATACAAGTGTACAACCCATGGCCTCCACTAGTGCCCAAGAAGAAATCAGGTGTTGTCACAGGAGAGAACTAAAGATGCTTCTTTATTATGTTGGGATACTAGCACGCCTAAAGATTTAAAATGGCACACTTGTATGTAGAGGTCATAAATTAAAGCAGAAAAAAAAATTAAAGCAGCTAAATTAGTTCAACAATTTCGCACAAAGGATCTCTCAGCGTCCATTTAAATTAAAAGTTGACCTTGCCAATTTATAAATTAGTCTGTTTTATCGGAAGAATGGGGTAATGAGGAGAGAGAAGGAATGGTAGTATTGTCCGATAAGAACCGCGCGGTCTCTTCTGAACGAAATCTCGTCAAATTTCGATGGAAGTCGTGACATTTCCGATCAGGGTGTTAATATTTTAATTTATCTAAAAAGATATAGAACAACATAAATTGAACCGAAATTATTTTATATAGAATTTTTGACACAAAAAATTTTAATAGAAAGAATTATTTATTTTTTTTTTTTAATAAGAAGAAAGTTCGAACGCGTTTTATAAAAGCGTACAGTCTCTCTCCTTCGTACCCGTTTATAAAACGCGCTTGAAGGCTTCGAGCGCGTTTTATAAACGCGTAAGAGGAGAGAGCTTCAGATACGCCTGAAAGGCTGGTCAGACTTTCGTACGCGTTTATAAAACGCGTTCGGAGCCTTCGAGCGCGTTTTATAAACGGGTAGGAAGGCGTAAATTTTTCGAAATTGAGTTATTACCATTTTTTCCCAAAATTAATAGAAAAATTAATGTGAAAATTTAAGTTAAATTTATTTTTAAATTTAATCTTATTTAAAAATGACATTAGAATATTAATTTTGACATTAATATCATTTTGTTTGAATAACTATCAAGAAAGTCACTTAATTTACTGCATTTCTCTTTTTAATGATTAATTTATGATTTTAAAAACTTTTTTAGTAGTTTAGAGTGGTTTTTAGGTTTACAAACTTTCAAAGTGAATTTTGGAGGTCTAGAGAGCGTTTTTTGGCTCCGAAAATGGTCGTTACGGGGTTTCACCCCGGTAACATGTGTAGATCTCGTCGCGAGCTTTCCGGATTGTTCTCGATCACCCCAAACGGACATTCCTATCAAAAGTTAAGCCTGTTTAAAGTTTTAATGTTCAAAATTGTTTTAAAAATTTATATTTTAATTATTTCCATATTATATATTATTTGATTATATATATGGCTAACATAAAATAAAAAAAAAAGAGAAGAGACTACAATTCAAAAGATAAGTATGTAAAATTACAGGGTCGTCGGTGAATAATTATTCAAACAAAATGATATTATACACATGTTCAAAAAAAAAATATGTGCAATTAAATGCATCTTTATTTGGAAATAAAATTTTGATACATCTATTTAATACATCTTTAATTGGAAATAAAATTTTGAGAATTTTGTAAATATGAAACATGCAGGGACCTTATTGAAAAATATTATTTTTAATAAGTTAAATGTTGCGGTTTGATGGAAAATATGAAAAACTAATAACACGTTTATAAAACGCGCTCGAAGGCTCCGAGCGCGTTTTATAAACGGGTACGAAGGAGAGAGACTGTACGCTTTTATAAAACGCGTTCGAACTTTCTTCTTATTAAAAAAAAAATAAATAATTCTTTCTATTAAAATTTTTTGTGTCAAAAATTCTATATAAAATAATTTCGGTAAATTGAAGGCTAAGAAAGCTTTCTAAAATAGAGCTAACTAGCTAAAGTAAGAAGCAAGTAACCAGCCCATTATTTGGGCCTTCAGAAATTCCTATATTTGATTCCAACTGACAAAGCACCTGTTTTGCCCTTGCCCAAAATTTTGGCAAACGAAACAGATGCAAATTCCATATTAACAAATTCTTGTGTGTACTTGTGAAATATTTTTCTCCGGAGCTGATAACTGCAATCAAGCAGTCAAGCAATCAAGCAATCATATACCAAAAATGGAAAAAAGTTGATGTCCAAAAAAGAAAACGCGTCCCTCTCACCCCCGCGTCGCTCTCACCCTGCCTCACCCCCTCACGCGCATCTCTCTGTTGCTCTCACCCCACAGACCTTCTCTCTCGCACTTCGTCGTCCTCAGCCGTCGCGCAGCCCTCCCGTCGCCGGCGCGCTGCCTTCCTTCGCCGTCGAGCAGTCCTCCGTCGCCGTCGCGCAGCCCAGCCCTGTCGTCGCCGTCGCGCAGCCCTTCCGTCGCCGTCACTGATCCCTGCCGTTATCAGAATCAGAAATTAAATATTATTTACTCCCTCACTTGTATTAAATACTTCCTTACTGCTAATTATTTACTTCCTTACAGTTATTTAGTTACTCCCCAGCAACAGTAGAATCAGTTCTGAATGTTATTTACTTCATTATACATGTTAGATACTTCCTTACTACTAATTATTTACTTCCTTATTGTTATTTAGTTACTCCCAAGCAACAGTAGAATCAGTTTTGAATATTATTTACTCCCTTATACATATTAGATACTCCTTTTATACTAGTTATTTACTCTCTTATAGCTATTTAGTTACTCCCTTATAGATATTTAGTTACTCCCAAACAACAATAGAATCAGATATGAATATTATTTATTCCCTTATTTGTATTAAAAACTTCCTTATAACTACTTATTTACTCCCTTATATTTATTTAGTTACTCCCAAACAACAGTAGAATCAATTCTGAATGTTATTTACTCTCTCATACATATTAGATACTCCTTTTATACTAGTTATTTACTCTCTTATAGCTATTTAGTTACTCCCAAACAACAGCAAAATTAGATATGAATACTATTTACTCCATTGTATATATTATTTACTCCCTTATACTTATCAATTTCCTCCCTTATAGTATTTAGTTACTCCCAAAAGACAGCAGAATTAGGTATGAATATTATTTACTCCCTTATACATATTAGATACTCTTCTATACTCATTAATATCATCCCTTATAGTAATTTAGTTACTCCCAAGTTGTAACAGAACTAGATCTAAACCTCTTTTCTCTTCTAATCCTTCTCAATTTCTACTTCTTTCTTCCTCAACCAGATCTGATTGGTATAGGAGAGGGAGAAATGAGGGGAGGCGGAGGTGGAGGTGAGGCGGAGGAGAGGAGAGGCGGAGGCAGATGCAAGGCAGAGGAGAGTTGAGGGGGAGGAGAGGCTGAGGCGGAAGAGAGGTGAGGCGAGGCGAAGGATTGGCGGAGGCGGAGGAGAGGAGAGGCTGAGGCGGAAGAGTGATGAGGCGAGGCGGAGGAGAAGAGAGGAGAAGGAGAGGCGGAAGTGAGGCGGAGGCGCAGGTGAGGCGGAGGCGAGACGGATATGAGGAGAGGGGAGCGAAGGAGGTGGAGATTTGAATCGAAAGGCTGGATCTGAGACGGTGTGTAGGGAATAGAATTTATTCGCGTAGTATGAAGGTAAGGGTGAAGGTGAGAATGAGGGTGAGGGTGAGAGCGATAGTTCTCGGATTGCTTAATTGCACAAATGGTTGATTACTCTAAGTAATTCCCATTTTTCTCGACCCTGCATCACGGATCGGTCTCTCCTAATTAATAAGTAATAACTAAATTAATCACCATGCAGCCCAATGCCGCTGATGTTGTTTGTAATATACTTGCAAACACGCCACGCAACACAATCTAAATTACTTAAGAACATCTATAATCGAAACATATATTAATCCGGACTATTTAGATCCGGATCCATTACTGTAGCTAAGCACTGTTGGCGAACAATAACGAATCTGGACCGTCCATTCCATTGCTTCCATCGTGGCCGTCTGATGCGGTTAGCCTCTGCCGCTTGATCACTTCTCCTTCCAGATATTTCGTTCCTTTGCCTCGAGTTCCTACACTCAGTACAGCCTCTCTCATCTCATGGCCTGGGTGCTCCTCGCGGACCGGATAGGTGGCCGTCCCCATGTGATTGCCGTATGAATCCTCTTCGACAGATAGTCGTGGTTTCTACACCGTTCTCTCTACTTTAGTCTATTTGTGTTCTACTGTTCTTTTGTGCTCCGATTCTGGTCTATTGCTTCGATCTGCGTTTCCTCTTCTCTGCGCTGGGTCCATTGCACCTCCGATTATGTTTTTTTGTGGTCTATGTCTATCTGCATTCTGCGTTGTTGCTGCTGTTGTGTATTTCGAAGTTACCTCTCCTAAGTTCCTCTTCTCTTCTGTTTGCTTCGCTCACAGTTGCTTATTGGGATTGCATTCTTCGTCTGGTAGGTTTTCCCTCTTTTTTTTCTTCTGATTTTCCCTTTGTTGATTTTGGTCAGATTGTTTCACAATAGTTAAACGAAGCCACCTGCATTTTAGTGTGTGTATTATTCTTCTTCACTTTTTCTCCTGCTTCTTTTGTTTTGAATACTGTCTTTGGAGGAGAAAGAATCAAACAAACCAGGCAGTTTTGCCTTTTCCTATACGCATTGATCAGGTCAAAAAAACACACACTACCATTCTCTTTATCGTAGAGAGAAATCAACTGGGTGCATCTTTTGTGTGCATAGGATTGTTGCTCCATTTTTTTCCCTGTACAAAAATTCTCAGGAATGCATTGTATACCGTTTGGGTGTTTTTATTGTTGTTAGATAGTTCGCACTGATTGTTTCTTTTTATAGATCATGTTTTCATTCTGCATTTGGACTTCATATTTTGTATTCTTTTGGGTCTCCCGGTTTGATTTCTTTTTTTTCCTGGTACTTATATTCTTTTATATTTTGTTTGTTGCAGGTTGGTTTGGACATATCTGCTGGATTAACGGTATGTTCTTTGATTTTTCTCTACTCTTACATTTTCTTTTGTGTTATTATGCGTACACTCATCTCCTTTATGTTTGTTGGTTGTATTAGTGTCTTTGCTTTCGTTTTCAGCTTTATCCCTTTTTTTTTATTTACTTTCTTGCAGGTAAGCTTGGAGGTTTCTGCCACATTTTTGGTTTGTTCTTTCGTTGTTCTTCTCTGCTCTCAGGTTTGTTTGTGTGCTTCATTTTTGCCTTTTCATGCTCCTTTATTTCTTATTGTCATTGTTTTCTGCTTATCGTACTGTTTTGCATAATTTCCTTCTTTTTCATATCTTAGGAAAATCAGCTGTTGCAGGATCCTTCTTTAGACTATTTCATGTTCAGTGTTGCTGCCTGTGCTTTGGTTTCATCTCCTTGGCTTATTTAGGTATTTTTATCTGCTTAGTTGTTTATGTTTGTTGTAGTTTCTTCTGTTCTCTATTTATATTTACATTTTCCGTTGTTCTTATTATGTGTTCGCTGTGTATATAGTGATGCTTTTTTTGTGTTACAATTTGTCTACTGTGTTGCGGTACAGTACAGTTCGCACTGATGGCTGTATGCATGTTTGGTCTTTTTGTTACATCGTGACCAGAGGTGCACTATCAAGTTTGTTGCAAATCTTTGCTCATATGTTCATCTCTGTTTGTGATAACTACTGCAGTATTCATGTTTCAATTCTCATTTACGTGCTATTGTTTTTGTTTTCTTCACTGACCAGCCAAGTGTAGCTGATTGAAGATTCGATTGATGTAGAAATTGCTGCTTCTAATGATATCGTATATAGTTTTAAAGGTCATGTTAAAAATTAGCTTTTTGGTTACTATAAACTCGAGATGGTGTGTTTTTTGAATAATTGATACAACCCTCAACATTTGTTTTTATCTTCCAGATAGTACAACTTTTGAGAAACCATATTCCTTCACATCACTTCAAAAACAATTATAGTGAAACTTCAGGGTTAAATTGTTTACTTCTGAAATATGTTAATGAGTTTTACTATGTTGGATATTCGCAGGATATCCATGATCAAGAAGGGCCAATTTGTTCGATCAGGTGGAGGAAGGGTTGAAATGCTTGGTCGAATAAAGTGAACTTGCATAGGTTGGAAATCAGAAGTTCGCTTTGAGGGCAGCTGCACCCCACCCGATACCAGTACAAGAAAATGCTGATGCCTCACTCACTCAACCGCCAATTGGGGTTAAGGTCATCGATTTAGATCATGATGTTATGTTGTGTGGTAAGTAATCAACATATTGCATTTATTCATATGTTATTCAAAATGTTTTAAAATTTTAAATGGATGAACGGATGGAAGATTTTATTTGATGGATACTACCAATATGCTTCTGTTATTATGATCATTGGTTCTTCAGCTAGGTAGGACCTCCTGACAAATAAAAGAGAAAAGAATTAAGTTATATATATCTTGGATCTCAGTCATTGCAAGAAAAGGTTTTATATAGGTTTTATAAGTTATATACATCGTTAACGGTTATTTGCAATGCACTTTTCACGAAAGAAACAAGAAACGACTCTATATAGGTTGTATCATATGATTTCGGAATTTATTATTATAACTCCTGGTGCTTCTGCAGATATAAGAATTTTCTTTGTTTACTTTATGTATAAAAAAATGATAGAATATTTTCTTTCATGGTATAACCAATATGTGTTGGTACTTTCTATGACAATATTTTGTTTGTACTGGTAAAATCAAGGTTTTATATAACAGGATATATAAGGTAGGAGGGTACTTTTGGAAACAACTAAAAAATTCGAGATGCATGCTATAAGTATGAAATATTTTTATTCTTACTTATTATGAAAATCTATATTGCGATCAGTGACACAATGTCTTGGTTGACTTCCCTCCGGTAGAGGTGGAAAGTTGTTTTTCTTGCCTCTTAAGCCCCTGTCAACCTCCATTTGGTACAAAATCCTTTTATTATTATTATATATATATATATATATTTTGCTTTGAGGCCTTAAATTAGAGGCTACATTCCATTTGGATCAGACAATAATATAAGACGAGACCCATGAACAATTTCATGTCTCTATCTTTGTACATTGTGTATTTCTTTTTCCTCCAAAATTTAGATCTCCACATACCATAGGACTGTGTATCAAACTGATTTGCTTTTTTTTTGTGTGACCTTGAGATAGAATGTTTGGTATCACCTAAGGGTCGATTTAGATATATTTCTCTTCAACAGCTTCTTGCTTTCCTTTTTCAGGCCCGAATTTTTTTTTTTTTACGATTCGCTCATGTATTTTTGCTTGGATCATTTTTAGATTTCCATTTCTCTCGCAACACAGCTCAATCAATTTTATATATTGTTATATCTCCTAATCTTGAACCATCTCTGAATTTATGTTCAATTTAGCTATTAATTCTACTTATAACAGCTCTCATGAGTTTGAAAATTTTGAATTCAGCTTTATTATTTTTTTATTGTTGTGTTTGTCATTTTTCCTTTGTGCAGAAATCTATTGCCATAAAGATAAAATTCACAACTTGAGCTCCTATGGTTCTCTTTCTAGACCAGCATAAAGAACTGGCATACATTTGTAGTCTTCTTAAGTCTAACTGAGTTTTCCTAAAGAAATACTGATTGGAATTTTTTTATTTTTGTAGATAATGACACATAATGGACTAGTACAGGCTCAATCAATCTGAGTACTCTAAAAGGAGCTAAATTTTTCAGTCTTGGTATGCTAACATTCTTAGTTTTTTTCCCCTTTCAGTTTGACGTCAAGTTTTCAGAATTTATTTAATGTCAACGTCATTTCAATTGAATTGAAATCATTTTGCAATTTATGTGATTCACTTATTGTTCCCTCAGAAATTATATTCGATTGTTTCTATTTCCAATTACAAAAAAAATATGGATTGAATTATCATTTTTATTCTTTATTAGGATACTGCTATAAGTGTGAAGCATTGTCACCTATTGTGTTATTTTCTTTTTCCAGTTATAACAATGAGCCTTTCGCAACTTATCCATGAAATTTGATCTTCTGCATCCCTGATGACGTTTCTGGTACTGAAAGCCACAGGTAAATATTGCAAATTGTCTATCACTATGTTTAAATTAGATCAATTTGTGTTGGTTTTAAAAGATATAATATTCCCATTTTGTCATATTTGAGATGGACAATATACTGGTATGGATGGGCATATTTTTTTATCTCAACAATACTATTTGGATAATCTTATTAGATCAGTAGAAGCAAAATATTCTATTGTATCAACATCTGGTGCTCACTTCCATTTTATATTTTTTCCTTTTTTTTCATTTAGCGATCATTGTTCAAATTGCATTAATGTGGCACTTATTGGAATGGTTTAAACTAATTGAAATTTTTATAATTTCCGCAAGAATAAAATGGATGAAGGATGATTCATGTTATTCTTAGATTTTTTTTTGTCACTTAATTTACGAATCTCTATATGTTAGGAGTGAGTGCATGTTTTATCTTTCAATTATGAATTATTTCATTTTTTCTTTGATAATAAGTTAGAGATAAGTAACCCTAGCTGATACATGTTAGTGGGTATCAATGCTGATGCACCTCATAATAGCCAAAGAAAAGCGATTTAGCTTTAGTTAAAAAATTATGGTGCAGGAGTTTTAAATCTATGGTCAAAATTTATTATGAGGTTTTAAATCTATGGTGCAGGGTGTTTTGGTTCGTTGGCAAAAAAGATGTCCTTGCGATGGCAAGCATAGCGATTCATATCATGTTCATGCTGCTCCTATACAAAGATTCATACATGAAAGAAGTAGGTATTTGTAATTTCAGAAATATAATTAGTGTGTTAGGAAACTTTTTTTTATATATTATGTCTATATTCTTTCTCATCAATACATGTAAATAATTATAAAAAATAGCTATCACGAACTTTTAGTGTGAAAAAGAATATAGACATAATATATAAAAAAAAGTTTCAAAAAAAAGAGAAGGTGAGGATGAGGAGATCTAAGTATTGCGCGATCTAAGTATTCATCTAAGTATTCATCATTCCCATCATCCTCCCAATACTTAGATTAATTGCATTTCAAAAAAAAAGAGAAGGTGAGGATGAGGAGATGATAAACGCGTTTTTATTTTAGATAAGGGGATGATTAACGCGTTTTTTTTTTTTGGATGAGGGAATGAGGGGAGAGAGGGAGCGACACAGAACGTCCTTCTATTTCACTCCCTTCAACAATTACGATATTAACTTCAACAGATATATATATTAACAGTTATATATATTAACTTCAACAATTATATATATTAACAGTTACTGTTAATATATATATAAATAAAACAATTATATATATTAACTTCAATAGTTACAATATTAACTTCAACAATTACATATATTAACAATTAAATATATTGTAACTTCAATAATTATATATATGAATTTCAATAGTTATATAAATTAACTTCAACAGTTATGTATATTAATTTCAATAGTTATGGAGTGTGTGGGAGGGGGAGGGGGTTGACAACGTATGCCGGAGGGGGGAAACAGAGCGACAGACGGAGGAAGGGAGTGAAACAGAGGAAAGGAGAGAGTAAGTAGCGCTGGATGGGGGTGAGTAAATAGCGATGGCCCTGGGATGATGAGATTTACGCGTTCTTTAGTTATTAATGAAATATCGCTGGGATGATGTAGATGATGGATCTTGGGATGATCCTTATCAATCCCGATAATATTCTTTCAATTCCTAGCATCGCGCGAGCGCTTTTTCATTTTAAGTGAGAACTTAATCTTTTCATTCAGTTTTGGATTAAAAGAGATTAAATTTATGTCCTTGATCAAATTAATTAGATTATAAATCAATGAATCATATTGTTTGTATTAAAATATTAGATACAACTTGGACTCAAAATTAAATAAACCTTTGGTTTAGATTGGATAGACTTTCGGTTGGTATCTTAATAAGTAGTAAGGATATTTGATAGCTTGCTAAGCAACTCATGCTATTTGCTTTTTTTTTTTTCCTTTATTAAGATCAAATTATCAATTTCTGAATAGTGAATACAGTTCATAATTTTAGAAGTACATATATAGTTACATACACAGATACACTCATTGGTTCTCCTCCAATATTAAATCTTTTGGTTCCGACTCAGAATTTGTTCTGTACCCCAAAAAAAAAAAATCAGGAACATAAATTGATACCATCGATAACTAAAATGGATAACATAAAAATTGATTTTAATCAAACTCTAGATGTCAACTCCATAGTTGACACGATATCTTGGTTACGCATACTTCAATACATTTTTAGAAACACTCTAGTATTTTTCGTATTTTTTTATTGAACAATAACACATAATCAAGTTCTAATGATAATCATATTACTTCTTGCAAACTAAATATGGAGTCCAGATCCTTTGAACTTCTCTTCAATCATGGTGTCAAACCTTTCTGCCATCTCCTGAGTCATGTGGCTTTTCCAATCTCCAGCCTCACCTTTTCTAAAATAATATGCATTTGAAATATACTCTCCAGTCGTCACAGGGTAGCCATCTTTATTCACATTCAAATCCTTCAGCATCTTGATGCTGCACAACTCCACAATTTGCTCCACCACACCTTGATTTTCTTCAGCCTCTGAATAAGGACAGCCAAGGAAATGTGCCAATTGCTTGGCACATTTCACTGGTTCTTGCAAGATATTCTCATACTTGAGAAATAGAATTTTTTCTGGCCTTCGTTTGCTCTCTTCCCAGTATCCAAGAACATGGTTCCATATAGGACCGAAGGAATTCAATCCTTCATAGAAAATTTTATAATACTGATCAAATGTTGCTATTTTGTCAGCTCCCCCCAATATCTTCTGGACAAAATACCACATCGATACTAAAACATCCTTCGGATCTCGCCAAACATACACAATCCGGCAATTAGATTCTGTGATAGAATCTGGTAAGAGAAAGTATGGCAAGTGGGTGCTCATCACCCTTGGCGAAGGGATGTTTTCTATTATTTGGCTTCGACCAGTGGCAAATCCTAAATCCATATACGTTACACATTGGTGAGGATTGTGGGTATGGAGTGGGTGTTGATCTATCGAGCGATTGGTGCGTGTCAATGTGGCAAAAATCATGGCTTTCAGCCATGTGGTGCCTGATTTGGGGAAGCTAGCTAGGAAAATATCAGTGGGACGAGTTTTCAAGCATTGTTGCATCACTAGTATGCCTCGAATAATGTTTTCAGGTATCCAAACATCCTTGTACAATCTATAAGATGACTCAAAAGTAAAAGGCCGCTCGATGGAAGGTTGGAGAGGAAGAGATGCAATGAGAGTATCATGCTCTTTATTAGGCCCATCAATTAGGTGACTGTTGGTTTCTTCTATGATTTTGTAGGGAATGGGGACATCGGTATGGGGTACACCATAGCTTGTCATCTTAGTAGTGCCTAAATTTTAGAAGTTTCATGTTAAAATGTGAACGATGCTAGATAGTTAACATTTGATCTCTTAGTTTTGTTTGTGTCAATAGAGATTAACTGAAACATATGTCACAATTACATCATAAATATAGAGCATGCAGTGGTACTTTTTTTAGGGCTGAGTGGCGATAAATTAGAGCAATGGTAAAGTCCAATGCTTGGGACGGACGGATGTGATTTGTCCGCCCGTTTTTGGATTTTAAGCTTCAAAGACCAATTCGAACCATTTTGATGGTCCAATTTTACATTTTTTTTTAAAAACTTTTTAACCATCTTATTTTTCAGATTTCTAGAAAATATTGTTTTTAGGTGGTTAATAACATTTTAGATCGATAATTTAAAAGTAAAACAAATCATAAAAACATAAAATTGCATTGCTTACTAAATTTTAATATGGACTAGTGGGTGCGTCGCGCGTTGAGCGACCTATTTTTACCACATATAGCTATTGCGAACCTGTCTCTTATAATACAAAATTTGTTATATAAGATAATTATATTTGGAAAAAAATAAATTTCAAAAATAATATTTTTAAATGAGTCAATAAAACATAGACAAAGCAGAAAAAAAATTCCTAATTTCATAAAATTAGACAAAAAATCATCACATTATTCATAAGCAGTCTACTGAGTGAGGATAAGACTGTTGTCTATACATCAATCATCAAAATGCAAAATTCATAAGCAGTAAATATATTCTTCATATTATAAAAATAAATAACATGAGAATTTAAAATTTATCAAAAATAATATTAAGCTAAAAAGGTAAGATTTACATCACATAATCGTTATAATATTGTAATCACGCGAGTAAAATTTTATTTACAATTTAAAGTTCTAAAATCCTAAAAAAAATCTAAAGAGTCAAATATATTTTATATGAAAATTGATTAAATGGAGTCATTCATCAATCTATGAAATTGAGAGAAAAAAGAAACAAAAAAAGGAAAGATGGGTCGTCATTGGTGTCCTTGCCACGTGCTTCTGCAGGAAGAAAAATAATGAAATGTACATGGAGTAGAAAAGGAAAGGAAGAAAGAATGGAAAAGAAAAAGAAGGATCATCTAGACCAGGTGTATTCGACCGTAAAATCGTGTGGGCCTCCAGCCATGTGATTGGAGTAGAATCTTTGTTTTGTTGAATTTCAACCGTAGGAAGACAATGCAGTGAAGGAGAGAGTGTGCACTGAGTTAGATCCGCATCCAATAAGTGTTGATGGTCCCACCTAGCTGTCAGTACTGTTTCAAAAATTGTTCGTCAACAGTATTTTCGGATGCGGATCTAATTCTGCAAATTAATATATATTTTGATTTGATATCAACGTTGGAGTTCAGAATGATCATTTTGAAGTTCAAAATCTGAGAACGGACTCAAGACTTAATTAAACGTTCCTCGTAAATATAATCTAATTAAATAAGATGAGGTTTAGGTGGCTTGTGATTGATAATGCAAACTTTCATTGAACTAAAAATGATATATATGGCTTTCTCAGCGTATGGAAATATGTAAGCATATTAGTTGTTGAGACCCTACGTACAATGGATGATAATACGAAATTATTAGTGGGGCTGTTTGGATCGCTTAGGAATTTGGGGAATTTGGAGAATTTCTAATTCGTAGGCATAAATTTATTGAGAAGTGTGTAACTTTGTGAAGAGTTTGGATTGTTTATAATAAATTTATGTCTAGAAATAGAAAATTCTTCAAATTCTCGCTTCAATTCAAACGGCCCCAGTATAACCCGTTTCCTATAATGCTATATATGTCAAACAATTATACGGATTAAAAACATACATTATCCAATGGAATGAGAAAGATAAGTAAATTTGTTATCCCTTTTGGAAGTACTCTACAAATTTTGGGTTCAAATATAAAAACCTAATTAAGTGCTTTTGTAGTAATAGTGAAGATTCGAGGGGTTATATCCAATTTTGTGTAAGAAATAAGTGCTTTTGTTGTAAATAGTGAACAAACATATCCATACCTGATAATTTTGTCAGATTCAAACAACACCAGAGAGCGAACTAGGAATGAGATCATGAGACGAAGAAAGAGGTCTCGGACTCTGGGGAACCTGAGGCGAGATATATAGTGTGTTTATAAGAGGAAGTCGAGACCAACCCCTCGCGGATCTCAGATCTAATTCAGGTATATATTAATTATTATACATTAAATAATCGAACTGTATAACATTAATATGCACATGCACTGGTCTGGATCCTGGAGGTAACACAAACTATTATAGCTAATTTACTAAATTGAACATCGAAACATATATTAATCCGGAGTATTTAGATCCGGATCCGACACTGTAGCTAAGCACTGTAGGCCTACAGTGTGGCTGACATGTGGGGGCCACACGGAATAACAGCAGGATCTGGGCCGTTCATTTCCTACTGCATATCCTGGCTTCTGATGCACTTCTTCCTCTCCGTTGGATGGGCATGTTCTGGAGAATTCTGTGCTGCTCACCTCGATAGTCTCTCCTCCTTTCTGACAGGCGCTCTCGACGGATCGGTCGGATGGTCGCCCATGTGCTACGCGTACGGAGACCTTTGCTCTTGGGTTCCGTAAGCCCTTCCTTTTTGTTTCCTTTTTTTCTTCGCTGCTTTTGCTCCTCTTTCTTCCTCCTTTTTATCCTCTCAATGCTCATCTCTATCCGTTCAGTTTTGCTCCTATATGCTGCTGGTTTTTTTCTCTTTTGTCGGTTGGCTGTATCAACAATTTGAGGTTTTTGTCCTCTTCATTTCTTTTTTGCTTTGTTCTTTTCTATATTTTTCCTTCATTTTCTTTGATTTTCTCTTTTCCTTGGTTTCTGTTCTTCATTCATGTTCCTTTCATCCTTTCTGCTTCGTTCATTTTATCTTTTTAGGTATTTTTCTCTCTTTCTTTTCAAATTTCACTTCAGATTTGTTCTCACGACTTTTTTGTTTGTCTGAACTAGATTTTATTATAATTTTGTCTTAGTTACCAAACTTTGCTTCTCTTTGATTTGCTTTTGTTTGGTATGTCACAATAAGACCAGCGTTGGTTGTTACTGATGTGTGCTTATCCACTTTGAGCGTTTGTTAAAATTGAGTGTTCCATTTTGTAAATATCTGAATTTCATGTCTGAGTTGTTTGACTCATTTACTGGTAGGATGAGTTGTGCGCAAAATGTAAATAACTATTGTTGTATACTTTGAGTTCAGATGGGCTATTGAGATAGAATAGAAAAGTTTATGTAAATCTCTGAATATCGGATCTGAGTTGTCTGACTCATTTACTGGTAGAATGACTGTACACAAAATGTAAATAATTGTTGTTGTATTCGAGTTCAGATGGGCTATTGAGCTGTATAGAATAGAAAAAGTTCAAAAGTCCAGAGCAGGCATGGGGAGGTGAGTTTTGACTTTCGAGGATACTGTAAAGGTGAGGTTTTTGGAAAAGATGAGCTTCCATATGTAGTTGAATTTTGTTGGTAAATTTTCATTCTTATTATTTTGCTTTCTCTCATCATATGTTTTCTATTCTTATATGTATAGATCAAACGATGGCAAGGTCATTACATTTAGATATCTGGTTAGGGAGGTGAAGAACCCGAGTGTATGTGACTTTTTTTTTTATAATAGAATCATTTACATTTTTTACTCTTTGGGGCCGTTTGGATGGGTTGGGAATTGGGGGAATAGCCAATTCTAGGCATAAATTTATTGGGAAGTGTGTAACTTTGTGAAGAGTTTGGATTGTTTATAATAAATTTGGCATAAGAAATTCCGGGAATTTGCAATTCCCACCTATTCCAACCTCATCCAAACGCCTTATTTCTCTTCAATCTGGAATTGTGGTGATTCTTGCTTGGACCATAGAGCATGTTTAACCCTACAATTGAATAACAGCTGATGATTAATTAATAGTAATGAGTACATTTGATGAACACGTTTAAATTTCATCTTCCATGTTTTAATAGCATACAATTTTATTGGAGAGGCATGACAGTTGCATAAGCATGTAAACCAGCACTTTAGTGAACCTATACACAAAAAATATTTCTCATTAACGTAGTAATTCTGCTATATGTTTTGTTTTGCATATCTTCAAAGTTCAGAATCTTGAACAATGCCATGTCCAGCCACAAATAGCCATAGCTTGGCTGAAAGGATACATAGTCTTTTTCTCTCTCACGCACAAGAAAGAAAAAGAAAGAATTTATTGATTTCATATTTTCCTAATTGTCCCTCCCAATATCTTCAGCAATTCCCCTTTAGTTACGATAGGAATGATTTTGCATTGTACTTCTCCACAGAAAAAGGATAGCCAATATTTCACGTCCTATATGAGTGCCAAACCCTCATAGGCACACACAAAATATGCTTAGTTAAAAACTTAAAATGACACTATATAGTATGTATATAGTACCTCTGGTCATTCATTTTTACTTATTTTTTTTAAAAAAATATGGAAGAGTAGACTATTTGATAACAAGTGGAAATGAAATTGTGGTGTAGGTTAAGAAAGAGGAGAAGTACGAGGATGAGGTACCTACAAGAACTGGTACCAGGTTGCAATAAAGTCACTAGAAAGGCTGGTATGCTAGATGAATTTATTAACTTTGTCCAGCCCCTACAGAGACAAGTTGAGGTATGACTGACTAATTTATCTATGTATATATTCTCTTGACAATATATGTTGTTTCTGACAAATTTATTTTTATACATCTTTCCACAGTTATTAATATTTCCAACTCCGTGTATAATTTCTATCAATGAAAACTTGAAGTCGTGAATCCAACGGTGGACATTGACATTGATGGTTTTATCAGTACACAACTATACGACTCTCTTACACATTCTCAAAAATCAGAAACCAAATTAATTTTTTTATTTTTTAGAGTTATAATTGAAAACTTGCTGCACAGTTTTACTGTTTTTCAAATGATCCCAAGCAATACCAGTTGCCTACCTATGGTAAATATACTAATTAAATCTTTGAATCTATCTTTGCTTCAATTCAGCTCATTACAACGGCCTGCTAATTGCTATGCTTTTCAAGTACCTATTGAAAACCCGAATCCTGCCATCAATGGCTGCATTACCGAACAAGTCTCAGCCTTTGATATTGAGGATCAATATCTCAGTGTGAGTACTAGCTGACAAATCATTTGAGATGTAATTATACTTCCAATTAGTTGCATTGCATCTTATAATCCATATCATTAATTCATGTTTTATAAGAGCAATAATTAACAAGCTTGCAAGAGACAATAAACCTATTTGGTTTTATTTTCAGTCTTGCTCATTGATTTTTACATTAAAAAAATATAAACTAGACTAATCCACTAGAACCAACAATGTGTGTATAGAATCTCATTTTTATCTTGAAATAAGAATGTGGAATGTGATAATAATCTGCAATTCTATCAACAGTATTGAGAATGCAGAATGTGTATAGAAAAGGCTACAACAATCTGTGATATACGGAATGTGATAATGTGCACAGTGCACCTGTATGCAAAATGACTCCACTAAATCATATTTTGGAACTTTTTTCTTTTGTTTTTTAGGCACTCTTTATATATTTCTCTATTACTCTTCATTTAGTAGGGTGCTTCCTTCTTTTGTAAAATTAGACTTGCCGAAACGATAGTATTCAAGAGTTAAGACTGACTTTTGATATATATTTTTTCAGTTTAAAAAGCTTATGTACATTATATTCTCATGGAACTCTCATGGTGTCTGATTTTGCACTAAGTACTTCAGTACAACAAATCAAGGTATTTTTATCTATATGAAGTATTTCTGAAATTTAGAAATTTACAATTTTATATGATGTATTGTACTCTCTTAAAATAGAAGCATCCATTAAATGTTTACCATACTGAGGATGAGGCATCTTTGTTTTGTATCAATTGCCTTCAATTACAAAGAGTGTTGTCCAGGCAAGCACCCTTAAAATCAGTGAATAATTTGTTGCTAGATCTTATGGGAATAGTTAATACCAACAGAGGTACCAGTAGGTCGAATTCACTTTAGTCACAGGAAAAAAATTCCTTATATGGGAATAGTGAATATATACCAACAGAGGTATTAGAAGCTCAAATTCACATTTCTCATAGGAAAAAAAATTCCAAGCGCATCATCTCACAGATCACCCAAGAAACACATGCATTTAAACATCTTGGGTTCACTTTTTTTTTTTTAGTTTCAATAGTGAATTGTGATACTTTTTTGTGACCATGTAAGATATTCTTTGTATAATATATTTTGTTAATAGAATCTCTAAAAATATATATGTAAAATAGCTAACCATAAATAATGTATGCATATATTTATGCATCTACATTTTGATCTTCTAATCTACTTGACTTACAGTTCTGAAAATATATATATTCTGCATCCTATACTACAACATGCTATTTTATTTTATTTTTTCTTTTTTTTCCCTTCAAAAACTGTCGAACAATTTAATCAATCATTATAACAAACTATAATAACATCATCAATACAAGAACCATAATATCATTATAATATCAATAAATTTTTTCTGATATTCACAATACTTATTTATAATACAAAAAATTATTAACAATCTATAAACAATTGTTGAAAAAAAAAATAGATCGCGCAACGCGCGAGACCCTGCTAGTGGTAATTAAAGGCGCTACAACAATAACCAATACTTCCTATTTGCCAAAATACATGTCCCCCACGAAAAATCAGCCTGGTTTAGTAACACGGATAATGTATCTTAGGCTCCGTTTGGATAGGTGTAGGAAGAAGGGAAGAAGGGAAGAAGTGGGAAGAAGTATTGGGAAGTGTGTAACTTTGTGAAGAGTTTGGATTGTTTATAATTTTTTTTCTTCCCTTCTTCCTACTTCTTCTCAACCCATCCAAACGGAGGCTTAAGTGAAATGTCACATGTTCAAATTTTAGTTGAAAGATTCTTTATGAATATTTAATTTAAAAATAAGTTCGGAGGTTTGATCCTACTAATTTATCTTCAAAAAAAAAATGCATACCCATGCAACCGATTTGTGCAAGGCGTGGTATTACTCGTGTCAGTGTGTGATAGCAGTAGCAGATGATGGAATGATAGAGGCGCCAAATTTGATAGAAAGTAATATTATTGTACAAAGAAAGAAACTAAATACATTTTTCGCATTAAAAATTTAAAAAAATTTTAAAGTTTTAAGTTAAGATATTTATCTAGGAGATAAAACTTCATACGCACATCAACAAACAGCAAGCAGGTAAAACAAGACTTGCCAGTTACCAATCAGTAATTTCACAAAAAGGAAAAACAATATTTCAAGGCGGTTTTATCATGTTGTGTTAATAGGGCAGTTTAGCTAATATAGCATTATGAGATTCAAAAGTAAAATAGTAGAGATGCAATTGCAATATGGTCGGCATTCAACCTTACCTAAATGACATGACAAATATAGCTCACCTAATTGACATGACATTAATTGCAGTTGGTTGGTGCGGTGCCTAATTGGTGGTGCTAGCTGCAATCAAAACCATTTTGCATAATTACTATACCGTGCCACAATTTACAAACATGGTTGCCTGGCTCCATCGGAGGCCATAATAGTTATTATTGTACTTTATAATTATAGTTAAAAATTATAATATCTTAATAGTTCAACAATAAAATTATTTTTTAACCGTCTGATATGTAGCAACCGGACAAGTTCTGTGACAACTGTGCAAGTTCACAGGCTAAAAGTGGGTTAATGGTGTGGAAGCCTCAAAGTCACGGATGTTCGCCTTTTGTAACTGGTCTCTGCAATCTCTGGTGTGAGAGGAATAGGAGAGGTTTTGATCAGATGTCTAGAATGCATCAGATCAAAAAAATACATCAAGTAAGTTAATGCCCACCACTTTCCATTACGAAAAATTCAACAAATACAACAGATCAAAAAAATTATACACGTATCGAAATTCGAAAATAAAGATAGGCACTGGTACCTCCCTTCCACCTGATACCAGTGCCTTTCATATCTTACTCTCCCCAACCCCTGTATCCAGAATTCCAGATGAATAAGAAATTATTACATGAATTAACAATCAACCAGACAGGCAGAAATCAACGTTTATTATTATTTGTAATCTCAAAAACAAACTACTCATATCTACGTTACTGAACATGGAATCAGCTGCATCTCCCATCCAACGTCTTCAACTGGCACCTCTGCTGCCTCCATAATTTAAAATACTTATTTAATATCAGACGGTTTTTATCAAACTGAATATATATCTGGAGTTTTGCTAGGTGAGTCGCAGACTCTTTGGTGAGTCACAATCTGGACTGTCCGATCTTTGTCAAAAATCGTGCAGATGGCGAGATGATGAGTCGCTGAGATGGTTTAAACCTTTTCCGTTCCGTCTGTTTTCTCCGTTCCCGTCCGTTTCTCTTTATTTCCTCTCTCTCTCTCTCTCTCTCTCTCTCAAAATCGATAGATCTGAGCGCCTCTTCTTTGTCTCCATTAAACCCTAGAAAACAGATCGGAGCAAATAGCGCCTACTCTCGTACCAAAAATGCGATTCTCAGCCTAGTTGATCGGAGCGCACGATTGTTCTACTACTTGCGACTCCTCCTCTTCGACTATAGTGCTTGTGATTCCTACTCTACTACAGTGCTTGATCGCGATACAGCGCCTGGTCATCTCGCGCCTCAGAAGATTTTCTTTTTCTCCCGCCTCAGTGAGTAGGTTTTCTCTCTCTCTTCGTTTGGCTCACGCTCTAAATCGCTAAACTTGACATTTTTATTATCTAGTCTTTTTTATTTTTTATAACCAAGCAATCAATTCAGAAAGCAACAGTGAGAAATATTCAATCTGTTTTGAGAACCAAACTTGACATTTTCATTATCTAGCTAGTTCTTATTCTTTTTTAGAACCAAACAATCAAATCGGAATGCAATAATGAGAAATCAAATCAAATATGTTTGAGCGTACTCTTATTTCAACTACCAATATCATTATGTTTGAGCTGTAGGTAATATACTCTTATTTTTCTGATTTTGAACAGTTGAGAAATTTTTAATAGTGGATATGTCAACTTCTGGGTCAACAAACGCTGTCGGTGACTATGAGCAAGTTCAATTGTGGGTATGTATAACCTTAAGTTCTGTCTCCATTGGTAATTTCTGCATTAATTTCTATACTAATTTCTATTTAATTAGGCCACATGTATTAAATTCTGTTTGTTCATATTGTTTAATTAGTCCCTTAGAGAGAAATTTGTAAATAAGTGAGGGTAATTCAGACCTATGTTTAACCAATGTGGTCAATTTTTATTCCTTTGTAATGTCTGTCAATTTTATATTGTTCCTGGATGAACTATAATTAAGACCTATATTTTTACTGTATAAACTATAAACTAATTAACTTCATTAACAATACACTAGATAAGAGCATTGGAAAAGAAGAAAAAGGCCAGCAAGTATGTAACATGAGATGGAGAATGCTTTGGTGCCTGACGAGTTTGCTGATTTGTGGAAAGAGGATTAGATCGTCTTATAACATTTCTTGTACAGTTAGTTTGCATCTTTAATCTATTGTGTAACGAATATGTCTGTACCACTGTTTTTAATCTATTGTATCGAATAGGAACATGTAATCTGACAATAAATCATTGTGCTATATGTGATGTTTGTGATGGATTTTATTCATCCTTAGTGTTTTATTCTATATATGTGATTTTATTCTTTTGATTGATTTCATTTTTTTCTGCTGATGTCTGTAGCTTTGTTTGTAATAATTGGGAGCACTGAACAAAGCTACCGATTAGCTCATGAATTAAGTTTGTACTTTGTTGCTCATTTCCACTGAGACTCCAATTTAGTAGCTCGTGAACCAGATATTTGTATTAAGCTACTGTTTTGTTCCAACCTTTTTTTCTATTTGCTATGATATTCCCCTTCTTTTAAAATGCTATTTACTTTTTGTATTTATGAGCTTCTATGTAATGTGTGCGTCTCTTAATATGAACATCCCAAAAATACAGACAAACTAACATGGCAGACTACAAAGAAAATGATAAATAACATCTTATAAATAACATCTCTAAAGCCTTGACTTCTGCTCCCATTGGCCTAATTTTTTTGAAGATTGAAATGCCCATAGGCTTCCACATTACACAATGAAAACGTACAAATGTTGAGAATCGTACAGCAAACTGCAATAAAAGATATAAATAAACCCCTGACCACTTGATGAAGAATCATAGTGGCTTGTAGAAAAAATGAAAAACGAACTAAAAAAAACTACCATCAAATTGAAAACAAAAGAATAAAAATACCAGTAAAATAAAAACCCGTGCTAACTAACCAATCAGGGTGGGTCAAATTAGTAGTCTAAAGAAGCAATCATCCACTCTGTGCCCAATTGAGAAACTATCCATAATATGACCGGATGGGGAACCCTTGTAATTCACATCATTTCTCCTTGCAAAATTTGCCAGTAAGTGAGCTGGGTTCACTGCCTCCCTTTGTGCATACCTCAATTATACAACTCCTCTCCTTCCACAATAGAATTATATTGCTCGCATCACTGCTAGCATTGCGTGGCAAGAGGGGATTACATGTGGCCCACTTAGTACATATATTACCAATGGCCTAGTTAAACAGAAATTACCAGTGGCCATGTTTTTGCATTGTGACCCACCAACATGTTTCTAAGTACATACATAAAAATAAGAAAAATTAGACCTCCACGGCTACAAAATAAGAAAACATAATCAGCAATTGCTTAAAGAGAGGCAACAGTTTAAGTGAAATTAATCAGCAATTGCTTAAAGAGGCAACAATTTAAGAGAAATTAATTAGCAATCGCTCAAAAAGTATGTTTGGGCCTGAATTGTTAACAGACAATTGCTAAAAAAGCAATTGGTGAAATTAATCAGCAGTTTAATAGACAATTGCTAACAGTTTAAGAAGAATAAAAAGAAAGAATTAATTTTTAGGAATTGCTGAAAAATAAGAACAATTAATCATGCAACATCAAGAAATTGTTAAGGAGTTAAGAGAGGGAAAGAAAACCTGGTCCTGCAGTAGTAGAGAAGAAGCAGCAGTGCCAAGAGAAGGCAACTTCTCAACTATTGAAAATCGAAGAAATCACAAATTAAAACAAAATTTATGTGATGATATTTTTGGTGATTCACCTGCTAAAGTTCGTAAAGTGGTAAGCTTCAATCTTTCAGATAAAGAGAAAGAAGGACCTTGTCAGAGGAGGCAAGGCGTGCCGAGAAGTTGATGCTCTCCGATCCAGGTTCTCTGATGCGAAGAAGAGCTGCGAAGGAGAGAGAACGCGGAGGTGTGAGGCGCCAAGTCTAGGGTGGGTCGTTAGGCGCTGAGGTCTAGAGCGACGCGTACAGGTGCTCTCCGATCCACTCTCAGATCAGATCATGAGGCGTGAGGTGTAGGGTTTGAGGAGGTGCTGAGTCTCTCAGATCTGTTTTCGATTTTTGAGAGGGAGAGAGAGACATAAAAGAGAAGGGAACGTACAGAAAATAGACGGAACGGAATTTTTTCTCTCGATCCAGCGCTAATCCATCGCTCTCATCTGCGCGAATTTTGAAAAAATCGAACGGTTCGGATTGTGACGCACCATAGCAAAACTCTATATATCTGTGCCTTTCATGGGGTCTGGGTTAAATGTCATACTCTCTGTAATTGTGCTGAAAATTTATTTCCCCGTTCAACTATGCAAGTATGGAACCTATGCTGATTGATTCTCATGTATGATTAAAATTTAATAAATAACGAAAAATGCGATTTTGTGGGACCACCATTGTTAAATGGGTGTACTGAAACGGGTGCACAGAAAAGTTTAGTTAAGTCAACATCACAGCTTCATCATGAATATTTTGTGTAGAAAAATGTAAGGGCGTGACAATTGTGGCTACAAAATTATAAATTCTTCTCTCTTTCTTTCTCTCTCATCTCTCATCTTTTCCTTTCTCCATTTTTTTTGGAAGCTGGAAAGAAGAGAAGAGTGAAATGGGGACAGTTGATGTAGAAGGAGAGTGGTTTTTAGTGGCCAAGATGAGAGCCTTTGTTGAAGCTCAAGATCCTTCTGCCAAGGTACTACTTAATTGCCCCTTTTCTTTCTTTCTCCTCCTCTTTTTTTTTTTAAATTTCTTAATCTTCTGTGCGTAAATTTTCTCATATCTGATATCTCTCAAGAATTTCCATACACGGTTTTGGTAAACAAACTGTTGTTTATGAGGTATTAGTAAAATTACTATATTTAAACATTTTCTGTTTGGGGAATAATTTGTTTTCTATTTTAATCCCCATGGATAATCTTAGGTTTTTACTTCTTTCTTTTTGCGTACGATGACTTACAAAAGAGGGAGATGAAGCATAAGAAAAACGAAAAGGGGTCAAAAGGAGCTAAAATTTAACATGATTTTAATTTAACGAATAAGTTCATTTTAATTTGAAAGTTTGATGGTTTAAATTAAGATAATCGAACGCACATTTTATATCAAATAAATAATGGAATTAAAACGAATGGGACTATGTATGAAGTATTTGCGAAGTAGGGTCTAAATAGATTGAATTGCTCGGATAAGATGTTCACCTCGATTTATACTTAAACTACATTATATATTTCAACCCATAACTAAATCATCAAACTTTGAAAATCACTCAAATTATGCAATTTTTAATCAAGTCAGATTTCATAGATTTGATAGGTTGCCTTTAATCTGTCAATTGAAATTTTAATCGAACGACCAATTTAACACATCAAAATAATTATAATAATGATGATGATTATGATGTAACATAACTTATTATTGAACAAATATATTCATAAATTATCATGCTATTCACTTTCAATAACATTATAACTTTATAAGTGACATTTTTAACACTTTATACGTTTTCCGACCTTTTTCCTTTTTAATACAATTGATATTCTAAAACTATTGATAAGGTTAAAAATTGAATCCGTAACAAACCATGTATAGTTAAAATTTATAAATTTTTAAATCAGATCGGTCGGGTTTAGTAGAATTGAGTAATTAGGCTTACACATCGACAACAAGAAAATGAGTCCTCATGAACTATTTATTTTTTATTTTATCATTCAAAAAAAGCAACTAAATGCACGTGCTTTCCAGCTCACACAGCTACTTTACTGTACGTTTATAAGTCGCTATAATAATTTTTTTATTCCTAATTTCTTGAAGAAGTTATTTTACGAAACAGAAGGACAAAGGCATCAATAAATGAACTTGCCAAAAGAATGAAAGAAACAACAGAAGTCATACCAGCCACATGTAACACCTTAGTTCTTGTCAGTATGTGAATCCCACATTCCAACCATTATTGAAGAACCAAATAAACAATATGAATTATGGGGTCGTTTGGATACGTCCCAAATTTCGGGAATAAGCAATTTCGGGCATAAATTTTAATATAAACAATCCAAACTCTTCACAAAGTTACACACTTTCCAATAAATTTATACCTAGAAATAGCAAATTTCTCCAATTCCTAAGCGATCCAAACACCCCCTATATCAATATTAAATTTTTACTAGTTCAAAAACATTTAACAATATGAATATTTAAACATTAGTGCAAATAATACGCAACTGTATCAAAATAAATCATGCCGATAGTGCCCATAGTATCTCTAGCATTTCCCATAAAAAAAAATCATATTAATTTCAAAACAAATTCAGAGATTTTTCTTGGTCATGAAAATGGCATGCTAATATTATTTATGTGCCAAATATGTATTTGTAGGAAGCAGACAACTTCACCTTGCGAAGGTTTTTGCGCGCACGTGACCTAGACATAGAGAAGGGCTCTTCCTTGTTTCTAAAGTACCTAAAATGGAGGAGACAAGCGGTACCAAACGGATTCATATCGGAGTCGGAGATCCAAAATGAATTGCCTCAAAGAAAGGTATGCTTGCAAGGGTTTGACAAAGTTGGACGGCCAATAGTAGTCGGTTTTGCAGCTAAGCATGACTATTCCAAGAGGAATATGGATGAGTTTAAGCGTAAGTACTATTGTACTAAGCTCTCGTGCGATCTCTCTCTCTCTTTCTATCTAAGCAAGGTAATAGCTGTGTCTTTTCCAATCGCAGGTTTTGTTGCATATTTTCTTGATAAAGCATGTGCAAGGTACTAATCTTGATTTATACTTACGTGGAAGTAGTTTTCAACTTCCAAATTTTTATGTTTGTTTAATTCTACGGCTTGACTTGCAATAAATCTCTATTTTTCGAGCTATTAAAACAAGCAATACAACGATTTCTGTCCTATAATTGATCTAATTAGTTTGTCTAAAAATAATAGTTCATGTCTTGCTTTAATACTTCTTTGTTGCCCGCTTTTTTGTCTGGCATTTACTGGGGAATGTATAGTGTGAATTTAGAAAGGTTTGGGATTTATAATTGTCAGAACTACATAATAAACGTTAACTGTAGTAGTGTGGTAATTGAAAAAAGTAATGTGTATTGATACAATATATAGTAGATGTGTGTTGATACAGTTGACAACTGTGTATTGACATAATGGATAAGTGTACATTTTTAGGCTTTTTTTTTTGTAATCATCCTTGAAGAAAAATTACCTGCTGGGTCCAATTTGAAAGTTCTATTTCCGTATAGTCAAATACATTTTTTATGGGCCGTTTGGATGTTGTAGGAATTTGAGAAATTTGCAATTTTAGGCATAAATTTATTGGGAAGTGTGTAACTTTGTGAAGAGTTTGGATTGTTTATAATAAATTTGGCATATGAAATTTCGGGAATTTGCAATTCCCTCTTATTCCAACCCCATCCAAACGCCCCCTTAGAGAATTTGGTACCGGGTGGAATGAATGCATTCATATACTCAACTATTGCGATGATGATATTTCTACTTAATCCTTCAGTTGACAGCAACCAAAAATTGCAGAATGCCAAGTGGTCAGGAAAAGTTCATTTGCATAGCGGATTTTAAAGGATGGGGATACTCGCATTGTGACATCCGTGCATATATAGCAGCTCTTGAAGTCATGCAGGTAACCATTTATCAAAATAAAATAACAGCAATTGATCCTATCAGCCCAAAATAACAATCAGTTAGCAAAATTAGCATGTTACTTCAATCAATATAGATCTAAATGCTGCATTTCAACAAGCGTTCGAGGCATGTTATGATCAGATAAATGCATATATCTTGAAGCTTGTTATGATCTTTTGACAGTTCAAGCATATTTTGTGGTTAATTTTCAGAATTATTATCCAGAGAGACTTGGAAAAGTGCTTTTAATCAATGTACCTCAGATATTTATGAAGACATGGAAGGTAGTCTATCCATTCATTGACAAGAACACCAAAGAAAAGGTACTCTGTTTTTTTGTGAAGTAATTAAGGACAAAAAAATGAGATGGTCCTAGCAAACCAACCAAAAGTATGTTGAAAAATGTCGAAATTATTGCTCAAAAATTAACTATTAGAGTAAAAAGAACAGAAAATAAAAGGGAAAAAATGAATAACATGATGGAAGTTCATTATCAGAAAGAGTTTTGAAACTGTGTGGCAATATGGACCGAGGTCTTGTAAGGTCAAAACTATAATTTTATAATTGATTTGGGCACATCAATTATCTTTCCTTAATTGAATTACCGTTCATCCATAATTTATGTACAATTTAAAAAAAAAAAAACATTTACTCTATGTGCAGTTCATATTCGTTGACGACAAGAAATTGCAAGAGACACTATTAGTAGATATCGACGAGAGCCAGCTTCCAGATATATATGGAGGGAAATTGCCTCTGGTTCCCATAGAAAACGCCTAAAGAGAATCTTTTCTGTATTTATAATCATTTCTTTAGTTCGGAAAAACAAAAACATTAAACCTAGCTAATCAGAGAAAAAAAATTGGTGACGCCCACCAGATTTTATTTAAAAAATAAATAAAATCTTCCATTTATATTGTATACAATGTGTCACATAACTGGGTTGATTAGAACAAAATAATTTTTTTTGAGGGCCGATTAGAACAAAATAATTAATAGCAAAAAAATTTAAAAGCCATCAGATTGCCAAGAATTGGTTTCATTTGATGAAAATTTATAATCCGGAGAAAGAAATTACTGTGAAATTTATAATCCCGACTGAATCAACGAAATTATTGTGGAATTCGGCCTTTCTATTTGTTGGATGGATCATATGATACCAATGTTCAAGACCAACTCGGTGATCGACCTAGTCAAGCCTTGGGGTACTGGTTTACTGGATGGACAGCTTTTTTTTTTTTTTTTTTTTTTTTGAAAGCTTGACAAGAAGAAAAGCAAGCCAGGAAATTTTAGAGGAAAAATCGGCCCTGCCAGTTTTTTACAGGATGGACAGTTAAACCTTCTGATTTTGTAAATACATTTGTTTAATAGATAGTAGATATTTTATAAAACTTGTATGGAATTTTTTTTATCAGAAAAAAAGATAAAACAAATTAATGACGGTGAGGAGAACTAGCTCTTGATATAGTAGCAAAGAGCAACGTACTTTCATTATACTTTGCGAGTTTGAATATCGGATGGGAGTCTTTTATGAAATTTGATTTCAAAATAAATTAGAGGTGACCCATCTCGTCTTCAAAAATGAAAAATTAATGGAGGTAAAAAAAAATTTTATTTGTCTAATTGCATATGCTACGAGTAGGAGGGGTTCAGACTAAGTATATATGAGGTGTCCAATCAACAACCAATTTTCAATTTGCACATGTATAGTCATGAGGAGGGAATGACATGTCAGTTGTGAATTTTCACAAGCTTTGTAGTTTTTTGACGTTTTAAATAGTTACCATGATTCAATAAGATCGTACTTTCCAGTTTCCACGGAGTCTTTATGATTTAGAATCGAAAAAGGTTGAAATCCAGATAGACAAAAAGAAAGTAGGATAAAGATGATGGAGAACAATTTTTTAAATAGAATCAAGATCATCGATTTTTATAATTTGATTTTAACTGGCTCGATTCGTTAAGCTGACGAGACGAGCTTGAGATCTACCAAGGTGGGTGCGGCTCATTTGGGGCTGACCCATTTGCACCCAAGTTCCATTGAATTCAAATTGTTGATTTTATAATGAATTTTAGAAGTTCATTTCATACTCGAACAAGATGTCAAAAAATATAATGAATCTGTTTAATTATGATCGATTCATTCTAAGTTAATAATCAAATTAAAGGGCAGACTGATTAAGAGAGAACAAGAGCAATCTTGATTTTAATTACATCGCCGGTTTGTTGGATAACTTATCTTGCAGCTGTGGTCCTATCATTTAATAATTGCAAAGGGATGAACTGGTGCTTCCAAGTACAAATCATGATTTGGTGCAAGAAAGATGCCAATTTCACTCTGTTAAGGATCCAGTCTGCTATTACTGGATTAGTAGACTGAGAAAACCAAATCTTTGTTTTACATGGGTTCACACTCTGGGTTCTGGTCAGAGAAATCTTGGAAGTTTTGAAGAATGTCTCCAACTAAAATTGATTGTTAGGAGGTGATAATTTTGATATTGCAGCGATACAATTGTACTTTTAATCTTGTTGTACCTAATGAACAATGATTAAGCGCTGATGTTCCAGGTTTAAAATTGTTAAAATTAATTTTGTACAAATATTTTAAATAAATTATTTTGGTGTATCCATTTTCTTCAAGAATTTAAAAATTAAGATTTCTCTTTGAATTCAATGGAACTTGGCTTCAAACAAATATCGTGGATATTAAATTCTTGAACAACTGTGCCATCCAATACTTGGCTCATTTGGGGCTGACCCATCTGTTTGTACAAATATTTAAAATAAATTATTTGTTTGAAGATAAATTGGGGTCTAAATCATCCAACTTATTTTTAATTTAAATGTCTATGAAAGATCCGAGTCGGATTTCGAACCTGCGACTTTTCATTCAATGTGCATTTCTCTTTGCCACTAGACCAAGGATTTAATTACTTCTGATAGCGGTCTATAATAGACTGGGTCAAAGGCTCTTTATGATAACTTTGAATTAACTTTGTTTTGATACGGTTAAGATTTCATGTAGAACTAAGGCTCCGTTTGGATAGGTGTGGGAAGAAGGGAAGAAGTATTGGGAAGTGTGTAATTTTGTGAAGAGTTTGGATTGTTTATAATTTTTTTTTCTTTCTTCTTCCTTCTTCTTCTTCTTTCTTCCTATATCCAAACGCACCCTAAGCAGAAAAGGTCAAAACCTTTACATCGTCAATCGGTTTCACTGCGGAATGGAACAGAACCAAATGAATATGCCTTGTCTTTGATTAGATGCTCGTCTAAATTTGATTTGGACATGAGAAGTAATTGGAAGCACAAAATTATTATTTTCCATAAGCAATATCTATCTGTACTGTTGGGAAGTTTTACATCATTGACCACATGTGCATATACTTTTAAAAAAGTTACCTTTGTCATTTATATATTTTATTTTCAATACTACTGAACGCTGAAAATTAAGTTAAATTTATTATAAAGTCACTGAAATATGAAATGTACTTTTTTGACAATTTTTGTTGTGGATTGATTTTTAAAGTGAGACTAAAATTAAAACATTTATGAACATATATATTTGATTAGGATTTAATCGGATTTAAAATTTCAGTCAGAATTACACTTTGTTTTATCACTAAACTATTACCAATTTTCAGCCATTAAACTACAGTTATCTTTTAAAATTTAGTCAGTCAATTTTTTTTTATCACCTTCTTCCTCTCTCCCTCTCTTTTATTCTTGTACATTTCAGCTGTAAACTCTTTTTAAGTTAATAATAATAAATTAATAATACATATTTCAATAGATCATTTGCCTATTATTCCTATTCCTTAAAAAGAAATTGACGGTATAAACTTAAAAATACTAACATTTTGAGATATGTTTATAGCATATTAGCATGTACTTTTAATAACATGCAAAAAAGCATTCTTCTCCAACAATAATAACTTCAGACATGTGGGTTGAAAAAACAAGGGCCGTTTGGATCGCTTAGGAATTTGGGGAATTTGGAGAAGTTGCAATTCCTAGGAATAAATTTATTGGAAAGTGTGTAACTTTGTGAAGAGTTTGGATTGTTTATAATAAATTTATGGTAGAAAGATGAAATTCTCCAAATTCCTTGGGGAATCCAAACAGCCCCAAATTGACTATATACAACCTTGTGAGGCTAAGAGAAGATGAGGAGACCAAAAGGAAAATAACTAGTCAACACTGGGGCCAAATGCTCCACGTGGCATAATCATGAACTCTCCGGCTTTTTTGACAACTTATTCACCAGCAGTTGTCTAGACTTAACTTTTCAAATCGTTAATATACTTTTGGAAGTGGTATGGAATAAGAACAAGAATAAGCTTATTTTTGTTCTTATTCTAGTTTCATGTTTTTGTTCGTTTTTGTCGGAACAAAAACAAAGTTCATTTTGTTTTTATTCTCCTTGTTCTAAATGGTGTCAAATAAGAAATAGCTTATTCTTATTCCCTTATTTTTATTCCCAAACATATCCTAATACAAAGACGCTAATCTTAAGTCCATGTTCGAACAAACAGGATATTTGACAACAGGACCCGATTATGATTATTTCTGTCTAGGAAAAAGAGTGCAAATTGTGGTTTTAAATACTCCCAGTCCTCTCTGCCTCTTCATTTTCCTTCCCCTTCCCTCTTTAGTTGGAAAGAAGAGCAGACTGAAATGGGGACAGTTGATATAGAAACAGAGTGGTTTTTAGTAGCCAAAATGAGAGCCTTTGTTGAAACCCAAGATCCTTCTGCTAAGGTGTAACACTCACCCCTTATTCCTCTCAATATTTTTTTTCCCTTCTTATTTTTTTAAGGAATGAAAGAACTTATGGCTACGTACATAAAAACTTTTGGGTCTAGCTAACTTCTTCCATCTTTTCTTTCTTTTATAAAAACGGAGATGATTGCAATGTCCTTTTCCATTTAGAGGCGTCCATGTTAAATTGAATAATCACAAGATAGATTATTTTGCTCTAATTTTGTTCTGGTACAAAACCATAATGCATTTAACAAATAACAAGTTGACGCGTTATTAAAATTTGAGTTGTAACTTTTCTTGACGGCCAAATTCGAATTGTTTCTTACATCCGAAAGTTTGAAGTCGTGCCAAATTTGGTGGTTCTGGGATATGTTTATGCAATTATATATGCTTGCAATGAAAGATCCTCATATATAAATATTATTTAGCCCTGATGTATGGAGAGAAAAAAAATCCAAGAGTCAATAATATGTCATGATTTTGGTTTGATTATTGATTTTTAATTTGTTTTATTTATGAAACTACGCCATTTTCTTTTCCTAATCGGTATTCCTCCCCTTTATTCCTTATTTCATATTTCGATCCATATCCTTATCATAATAAAAAACACGTCACTATCAAATTTTCATTTCCTTTTCACTAATTACACCTTAGCATGTGAAAATTTTTAGTTATTTTGTAGTAATATAGCTTCCCTAGCTGTTATATTATCGTATGTAATAATACCACACAAGAAAATCATAAATAATCCTCCTCTATCCCATAAGAAAAGCAAAGCCAGAGCAACTACGCTAGTACTGCATCAGAGCATGCTTAGTCAAGAAATATTGCCTCTGTATTTGGCGCTATTTATAGCTAAAATGCGGGTCCTGCTATCAAAATAGAACCTTCTGATTATGATCTGAATAAAGGCCTTCCACTTATAGTCCTGATTGTAACTACCTAAATTGTGTTGAATGTATGATTGTTTTGGATTGGATGGTCCCAGAGATTAAAATATAGTAGGTGTTGAAATTAATGTTTTGGTTAGTATTTGTGTATTAGTATGTTAAAATAGTAGGCTAATGGTTAGTATAGCTATTGGGCCTTGTTTGGAGATGTTTAGATATATGTTTGGACTAGTATTGATGTTGTAAATGGCCCATGTAAGGCCTAGTACGGGATTTGCATATGTATGACCAAAACAATGTAATTGGATAAGAAATTAAGAAAAATCTTTAGAGGGGCAGCAGCCACCTTCTTCTTCCTTTCCTCTTTCTTTCTTCTACTAACATACAAACCCTAGATTGAACAACCAAGGTCAAATAGGCCAACATAAGTGGTATCAGAGCGTAGGTTGAGGTGAGATTGCAAGTGAGATTCATCTATTGAAGTGAGAAAAGCAAAATAGAAGTTGGAGAGAGTTCTATGGCGTTGCAAGGAGAAGCATGGCCGGCGCGAGGTGCGCAACTCGTCTTCGACGGAGAAGATTATGACTATTGGAGCATTATGATGAAGACTCTCTTGATCTCACAAGATTTGTGGGATATTGTAGAAGAAGGGTTTGTGGAGAAACCTCCAAAAGTCGTTGAGGAGAAAGATAATGATGGGAAGGTGATAACTACCACCGTTGTGGTTGATGAGAAGGAGAAGGAGAACAAGAAGAAAGATGCGAAGGCTCTATTTTGCATCCAACAAGGTATTTCCCGCAAGCTCTTTCCTAGAATAATTGGGGCAAAAACGTCCAAAGAGGCGTGGGATATTTTGCAAAGGGAGTTTCAAGGGACCGATAAAGTGAGAGCGGTAAAACTCTTGACTCTCAAAAGGGATTTCCAAAATTTGAGAATGGAGAAAGAGACTTTAAATGAGTATTTCTCAAAAGTGATTGAATTAGTGAACCAAATTAAGAGCTTGGGTGATGACCTAACCGATAAGGCGGTTTGTGAGAAAATCTTGATTAGTCTTACCTCCAAATATGACAATATTGTGTCTATTATTGAAGAAACCAAAGACCTCTCTAAACTAAGTGTTCATGATTTGATGGGTTCTCTTGAAATGCATGATCAAAGATTGGGTAGGCGTGGTGAAAATTCTCTTGAAAGTGCTTTCCAATCAAAGGTGAATGTAAAAGAGGGCTCAAATCAAAATGTGAATAAAGGAGAAACATCCCGTGGGGGTGGTGGTTATGGAAGAGGTCGAGGTAGAGGTCAAGGTGGAGGTAGAGGCAATGGTGACGGTAAATTTTGCAATTTTTGCAAGAAGCCGGGTCACTTAGAAGAAACTTGCTACAATAAGGGTAAGCCTCAATGTTACAATTGTAAGAGGTATGGCCATAAGCAAAAGGAGTGTAGAGACAAGAATAAAGAGCAAGCCAATTACACCGAAGAGAAAAAGAATGGTGGAGGTAATGGTAGTACTTTTTATGCATGCCAAGCGGCGGTTGAAAAGAAAGATGATGTATGGTATGTTGATAGCGGGTGTAGTAATCACATGACCGGTGATGAGTCAATCTTTTGCAAGCTTGACACGGCCGCCACTACTCAAATCACAATGGGTAATGGTGCGGTTGTGAAGTCAAAGGGAAAAGGCACAATTGCCGTTAATTCTAAGAAAGGTAGGATGTTGATTCATGATGTGTTGCTTGTGCCGGATTTGGCTCAAAATTTACTAAGTGTTGGACAATTGATTGAGCATGGTCATGCGGTTCACTTTGAGGGGGAGACATGTAAGATTTTTGATAAGGTTGAAAATAAGAGAGAGTTGATGGCCGTGGTGAATATGGAGCGGCATAGAAATTTTCCTCTTACTCTCAAGTCCGCAAATGGAGTTGCTTTAAAAGTTGATGTAGAAGACTTGTCATGGTTATGGCACAAGAGGCTTGGACATGTGAATTTTGAAAGCTTGAAGTTGTTGAGTAGAAAGAATATGGTGTATGGTTTGCCAAACATTGAAGAGAAGAAAGATGTATGTGAAGCATGTGCTCTTGGTAAGATACACCGTGAGACATTTCCAAAAGAGAAGGCATGGAGAGCAAAGGCACCATTGGAGCTTGTTCACACCGACATTTGTGGGCCGATGATCACTAACTCTCATGGAGGTAATCGATACTTTATCACTTTCATTGATGATTTCTCAAGGATGTGTTGGGTTTATTTCTTGAGACAAAAATCAGAAGCATTTTCGATTTTTAAGAAATTTCAAAGAATGGTTGAGAGGCAAAGTGGCAAGTTAATTAAAAAATTGAGAAGTGATAGAGGTGGTGAGTACAACTCCAAGGAGTTTGATAAATTTTGTGAGGATATTGGTCTTGAAAGGCAAGTGACAATCGGTTTTACACCGGAACAAAATGGAGTTGCCGAAAGGAAGAATAGAACTATTGTGGAGATGGCAAGAACCATGATGAATGAGAAGGGGTTGCCATTGTCATTTTGGGCGGAGGCAACATACACGGCGGTTTACTTGTTGAACCGTTGTCCCACTAAAGCGGTTGAAAACAAGACACCATTTGAAGCATGGTCCGGTGGTAGAAAGCCATCGGTGAATCATTTGAAGGTATTTGGATCGGTTTGCTATGCTCATGTTCCAAAAGAGATGAGAAACAAGCTTGAGGATAAAGGTGAGAAATGTGTGTTTGTTGGTTATAGCACAAAATCAAAGGGCTATAGGCTCTTTAGTTTAAAGAGAAACAAAGTGATTGAAAGTCGAGATGTGATTTTCAATGAGAAAGACAAGTGGGATTGGAAAGAAAAAGGAGTTGAAAGTGTGCCAATGATGGTACATGAAGATGATCCAAGAGAAGGATCAAGTGGTGCAAGTGAAGGTAGCCATGAAGAAGAAGAAGAAGAGCAACCACAATCTCCTACAACACATATCGGATCGAGCTCATCTACTCCAAGCTCAACTCCGATAAGATTGAGAAGGTTAAGTGATGTGTATGAAAGATGCAACTTTTGTGTTGTTGAGCCGGAAAGTTTTGAAGAAGCAGTTCAAGAGGAGGTTTGGAGAAATGCCATGGAGGATGAGATAAAAATGATTGTGAAAAATGAAACATGGGAGTTGGTTGAAAAACCAAAAGAGAAAGATGTTGTTGGGTTGAAGTGGATTTACAAGACAAAGACGAACCCCGATGGTTCGGTGCAAAAGTACAAGGCAAGATTAGTTGCCAAAGGGTATTCACAACAACCCGGCATTGATTATCAAGAGACATTTGCTCCGGTAGCAAGGCATGAAACAATAAGGATGTTGATTGCATTGGCCGCACATAAAGGTTGGAAGCTTTACCAACTTGATGTGAAATCGGCTTTCTTGAATGGAGTGTTGAAAGAAGAAGTGTATGTGGTGCAACCACAAGGATTTGAAGTTGAAGGTGAAGAAGAGAAAGTTTACAAGTTGAAGAAGGCCTTGTACGGGTTAAAGCAAGCACCCCGTGCATGGTATGGCAACATTGATGGATACTTCACCGAAAAGGGATTCAAGAGAAGTCCTAGCGAGCCAACACTCTATGTCAAGCATGGTGAAACCGGTATGCTTATTGTCTCTCTCTATGTTGATGATTTGATATTTACCGGAAATGATGAAAAAATGATGCATGAATTCAAGAATGATATGATGAAAAAATATGAGATGAATGATTTGGGTATGCTACATTATTTCTTGGGTATTGAAATTGATCAAAGAGATGATGGTGTTTTTATTTCTCAAAAGAAGTATGCCCAAAGTATTCTCTCTAAATTCAATATGAAAAATTGCAATCCGGTAAAGACGCCGTTGTTGGTGAATGAAAAATTGATGAAAGATGATGGTAGTGGGAATGCCGATGCGGCACAATATAGAAGTTTGGTTGGGAGTTTGTTATATCTTACCACTACTAGACCCGATATTATGTATGCTTCGGGATTGTTGTCAAGGTTTATGCATCAACCTAGCAAAATGCATTATGGAGTTGCAAAAAGAGTGTTAAGGTACATTCAAGGTACCAAAGATTATGGTCTCATGTTTGAGAGAAATGAAAGAGAAGATATTGAGTTGTTTGGATATTGTGATAGCGATTGGGCCGGTAGTTTGGATGACATGAAAAGTACATCCGGGTATTGCTTTACACTCGGGTCGGGTATCTTTTCATGGGGATCAATGAAACAAGAGAGGGTGGCACATTCCTCCGCGGAAGCCGAATATGTGTCGGCAAGTGAAGCAACTAAACAAGTGATTTGGTTGAGAAAAGTTTTAGGAGATATGGGGGAGAAGCAAGATATGGCCACGGTTCTCTTTTGTGACAACAAGTCGGCAATAGCAATGTCAAAGAACTCGGTGTTTCATAAGAGAACAAAGCACATAGACCTCAAGCATTATTACATTAGAGAGATGGTGGAAGATGAAGAGGTTATGATCAAGCATGTGAAGACCGGTGATCAATTGGCGGATATTTTCACTAAAGCACTTCCTTATGATAAATTTGTGTATCTTAGAGAATTGTTGGGGATGAAAAACTAAAACATTAAGGGGGAGTGTTGAAATTAATGTTTTGGTTAGTATTTGTGTATTAGTATGTCAAAATAGTAGGCTAATGGTTAGTATAGCTATTGGGCCTTGTTTGGAGATGTTTAGATATATGTTTGGACTAGTATTGATGTTGTAAATGGCCCATGTAAGGCCTAGTACGGGATTTGCATATGTATGACCAAAACAATGTAATTGGATAAGAAATTAAGAAAAATCTTTAGAGGGGCAGCAGCCACCTTCTTCTTCCTTTCCTCTTTCTTTCTTCTACTAACATACAAACCCTAGATTGAACAACCAAGGTCAAATAGGCCAACAGTAGGACCCTGCACTCTCATACTCTATTTTGCCACTGGATTAAAGATAAATAAATTCCTTGACATGGTGCAAGCTTCTTCTTTTTATTTTATTTTTCAATCCTTTTCTCTCAGTAATAAGAAAACATAATTGAGATCATTTTGACACACAAAATATCTAGGAGACGGACAACTTCACACTAAGAATGTTTTTGCGCGCACGTGATCTGAATATTGAAAAGGGCTCTTCTCTTTTTCTTATGTACCTCAAATGGAGGAGAGAGGCAGTGCCGAACGGATTCAGGGCGAAGCCAGAATTTGGTAATAGGGGAGGCCGAGATCAAATTTCGAGTTGTTTGGCCGATCGATTGAATATGATTGTATACATTAAAATTGAAAATAAAAATAACTTTTTATATCATGCAAGATGCAACAAAAGAAATCATGGGATCAAGACTTTTCCAATAGTCTATTAAGATCCACTCACATAATTCAATCCCTCATCCCTGAAACTTAGAACAAAGTACCCTCAAATGAAATATTGAAACGGTACTAGAAGAATTATAGGAGCGAGAAACTCGTTAGATGTGTAAAGAAGGAACATGGTTAAATTTTCAACAGCTAATTTGACTGACGAAGAGAAGAAAAAGACTACTAGCCAGTGGCTCTTATTTTAGTTGGGGGCTTAAGTAAGAGTTTGTATTAAAAAATTCAAAAAGTAGGGTGGGCCAGGCCCACTAGGGCCCTGCGCTGGCTTCGCCAGATCCAAAATGAATTGTCCCAGAGAAAACTGTTTATGCAAGGGTTTGACAAAGTCGGTCGACCTATAGTTGTTTGTTTTCTGGCTAAGCACGACTATTCGAAGAGACAAATAGATGAACATAAGGGTAAGTTTGCAAATCTTTTGCTTCTTCTTAACGGGTGCGTTTGGATAGGTGTGGGAAGAAGGGAAGAAGGGAAGAAATGGGAAGAAGTATTGGGAAGTGTGTAATTTTGTGAAGAGTTTGAATTGTTTATAATTTTTTTCTTCTTCTTTCTTCTTCTTCTTCTTTCTTCTTCTTCTTCTTCTTTCTTCCAACAATCCAAACGCTCCCAACTATAATAAATTAATAATCAATGACATATATATCATCAAATAAATAAAAAAATAAAATAAAAAGAGGAAAGATAATGAAAAGGTAGGAAAAGAAGGTGTGGTGATGATGATTATGATGATTGTATCTTTCCTAACTGCAGCTTTCGTTACATACGCTCTTGATAAAGCATGTGCAAGGTGCGTTTCATTACATACATAGCATGAGCAATTTCCAAGTTTGTTTAAACTCAGTTTTTAGAATCTTAGTGTTATCGCATAATATCTTGAAGTACACTGTATGCAATTTTATTTTTCATAAGAACTTTGTTAAGAAGAATGAATTTAGTACAACTAATGAAAGTAAGCTTAAGCAGTCTGCACAAATACATTTCTTTAGAAGCAATGCAATTCGAGTGTCCAATTACATGCTGTTTCTTATATTTTCTATTGCTTGGAAGAATCACAAACTAAATGAAAGTAAAATTCATTTTGCATGTGTTCTATTGTTTCTATATATAAATTATAGGATGCCAAGTGGTCAGGAGAAGTTCATTTGCATAGCTGATTTTAAAGGATGGACTTATGCCCATTGCGACATCCGTGCATACAAAGCAGTCCTTGAAATTCTGCAGGTTATTTTCTAATTTTAATCATCAGTTTGGCCGTAAGTCTGTAAGTTTTAACTATTATCCAAAATATAACTCTTTTAGGGTCAATCTACAATTATACCCTGATAACATTTAGACTGCAATAGATTATAAATCATGTGGCATATCCATAATTGCAATTGATAGGCATCTTAAAGCATAAATATTTTATGATCTTACGTGCAAACATCTGTCAAGTTTTATTTGCTTTTGACTTTTGTACTTTGCTTTTCTTGTGTGTGTGTGCGCACACGCATCTTATTTTTTTTTTGGGGGGGTTCAGAAATCAGAACTACTATCCAGAAAGGCTTGGAAAAGCGCTTCTAATAAATGTACCAGGAATCTTTATGAAGGCATGGAAGATAATTTATCCATTCATTGACAAGAACACCAAAGAAAAGGTAATTAATTTTATGTTTGAATGAAGCGTAACATTTTTCTAATAATAAAAGAACGGGAGAAAAAAAAGTTGCTCCGAAATTACAGGTCAAGCAACGGTTGTTGAAACATCTCCCTAAGTGATTAACAAAATTTTCATAGTACCTCACTCCATTTTAAATTCTGCTCAATATATTAATAAGAATGTATTTTTGGTCTAAAAAAAATGGACGCATCTTAACAACTTTTCAGTTCAAATTAAGAATGAATGAGACCCTTAGATGAAAATTTATGGAATTCTTTAATTTAGGATTAAAGATTTCTAGTACGCTTATGAAGGTTCTTCTTTTATTAATTAATCACTACTTTTCAGTTCATTCGACAAATAATTTATGAGAATTTAATTATGTATGTAGTTTATATTTGTCGACAACCACAAATTGCCAGAGACATTGTTGGAAAATATCCACGACAGCCAGCTTCCTGAACTATTATATGGTGGAATTTTGCCTCTTGTTCCAACATATGTATGATTTTTCCCCATATTGGCTCCGTTTGGATAGGTGCAGGAATAAAAAAATAACTTCTTCTTACTCCCAAATTTATTATAAACAATTCAAACTCTTTATAAAGTTACACACTTCTCAATACTTCTTTCCGTATTCCTCTTATTCCCACATCATCCAAACGGAACCAGTAATTTCCATTTAGTTCTCCAGAAGGCTTGTATCTAATTTAGCATAGTGTAATTAATATTAGTGATCTATGCTCTCAAATTTTATAATCCAATAACTAAGACCGTAGATGATTCGTGATAATTTTGTTCTCTCTCCCTTATGATATTGTATATGATGTGAAAATGAGATTATACATATTGTATCATGCACTGGAGGCTCTATAAAAAAATACAATTCAGACATGAAAATGAAGGAAACTTTTAACCATTCTGTCCCTGATAAATAAGAAAAATTTTACCCAATCAATTAAGAAAACCAGAAAAGTTCTTTTTTTTTTTTTTGATGTAAACAAGTCTGATTTTCAAACCTAGACAACTTGAAAATGCTGGTTGCATCTTATTTAGGAAGAATATTTGTAGACTTATTATAACAAATAAATACATAAAAAGATTGGCTACGGGCTTTCATAAAAAAAAAATTACATACATAAAAAGATGGGTATACCTTGTGTAATGATGAGTCATATTAGACCAAGGCTGGTTTTCAAATTGGGGATTTTAGAGTTTGAAGCCGCTTTTTAATATTTCAGTCTCCTGTTTTTCAGCCGAAGCCTCATTATCTCGCATTTTTTTTTCTAGCCTCTTTTGGTTTCTTAAATTGTCCAAAGCCTAGGCCTCTTAGTAATTGCATAAACTTCCTTTATGCAAAGATCTAATTTACACATTGACATATTAATTGCATATATTTTTATTGCAAAGTTACACTAAGATTTTTTTAAAATCACATCCAGTGCCTTGACTATTGTTTTCTAAGCTAAAATAACGCATTCTCCTCACAAGTCGCAATACATAGAGGATTGGATCTCTCAATTAATCTCATCACAATTGCAATTGTTGTCTAGTATTTCAAAAAAATAATCTCAAGACAACATAACTACTGTGCGTTTTTGTGCCCCATGTATTTTCTGTGTATTATGTTAAAATACACAAAAATTACATTTTTTATCATTTAATTAATCTAATTATGATTTATTAATTAATAATGATTTCAAATAAAAAAGACACCTTATGATACAATATCACACTCTTTTATTTGTTAGTATTTAAGTAACCTAATAATGATTATTTAATATTAATTTAAAATAAAAAATGATACTTATTAATTATTATACTAATCTTGCACATGATGTCTTCTGTTAAATCATTTTGGGTCTGTTGATAATATTCAATATCAACAACATCTTGTATAGCACCTCCTTATATACCAAAATAAAAACATAATACTTTAAACAAATATTATTGTTAATTTCAAAAGATTTGAATATTTTTAAATTCGTATATGTTCATAGATTTGTTGGCGCAAATGCATAAAATATGAATATATATATATATATATATATATATATATATAGAGAGAGAAAGCGCTTTGATTGAATCCATTCTCATATAGAGAAAGCCTTCAATCAAAGCGCTTTGACCGGAGTCTCAGTTAAACCCCGTCAGATCTCAATTTTGAAAGTTCAAACAACCGATCCGAACCGTCAAATATGATCTCCATATTGAAATCTCCTTGCCGACCAAAATTTTCATTTTTTTGAATTTTTTAAGTTTTTTTTTCAGATTTTCAAAAATCGTTAATCTAATTTGTTCTGAACCCTACAAAAATTGCTGTTTTTGAAAATCCGAAAAAAAATACTTAAAAAATTCAAAAAAATGAAAATTTTGGTCGGCAAGGAGATTTCAATATGAAGATCATATGACGGTTCAGATCGGTCGTTTGAACTTTCAAAATTGAGAACCGACGGGGTTTAACTGAGACTCCGGTCAAAGCGCTTTGATTGAATCCATTCTCTATATATATATATATTAGAAACAAATCCTTAACAAATATTGAATTTGATATGATATGATATAGGAAAAAATATATATTGCATAAAAAAGTAACCTTACTATCTAGTAGAACAAAATTCATGGCTTATGTATTTTTGGTCTTCCAATTGTTACGGGCCAAATTTCCGTGGCTCGTGAATGTATCACGTTTGGATTTTTATTTGAGAGTAATGTGATATATATTATATTTTTTTATTTTATAAATGTGAAATGGTTTGTGAAAACTTGAAATATGAGGTAGATTAAATATTAACATCCTTTGATGGATGAGGCATCTAATTGATTGCATCTTTTGGTGAGACACATTTTAAATCGCACCCTATAAGACATCTATGGTGAATTACAAATCATGGTGTGTTAACCGTGTTGTCACGCCACACCACGCCACGTGTACGGATTTGACACAAGACAGTCGTGTTGATGTGTCGTGTCAAAATCATATTGTGTCGGTCAGGTGCACCTGACACGACACAGATTGATACGACACACCTAAAACACGCCACGCCACATTATAGTCTGCTTGATTCAACAAAAAAAAATTGGCAAAAAAAGAGACATTAATACGTTATGCTTATGCCTATATGGCTATACTAATTTTCCAGTGTAGACTCATGCATGTATCTGTAGCGCACACAGGCACACATCAAGGGGAAAAAAGACGTTATCTTTGTGAATTCCAAATTTCCAACGAAAGCTCAATCCCCCAGCTAATTGAATTGAGCCACTTGGCACATTCTGATTTGCTAGTCAAACTAGAACAGAATTAATGCACAACCATCAACTAGCTAAGTCTGGTACTAGTGAAAGTTTTAAATGTAGTAGCAACATTTTATCTCCATAAATTTAAATTCAAACTCGTGGGTGAGTTGCGCGACCTATTTTTACCACATATAGTTATTTCGAACCTGTCTCTTATAATAGAAGTAAAATTTGTTATATAAGATAATTGTGTCTGAAAAAAATAAATTTTAAAAATAATATTTTTAGATGATGCAATAAAACATAGATAAAACAGAAAAAAATTCCTAATTTCATAAAATTAGACAGAAAATCATCACATGATTCACAAGCAGTCTACTGAGTGAGGATGAGACTGTTGTCTATACATCAATCATCAAAATTTAAAATTCATAAGTAGTAAAATATATTCTTCATATTATAAAAATAAATAACATGAGAATTTAAAATTTATCGAAAATAATATTAAGCTAAAAAGGTAAAATTTACATCACATAATCATTATAATATTGTAATCGTGAGTAAAATTTTATTTACGATTTAAAGTTCTAAAATCCTAAAAGAATCTAAAGAGTCAAATATATTTTATATGAAAATTGATTAAATGGTGTCATTCATCAATCTATGAAATGGAGAGGAAAAAAGAAACAAAAAAAAGGGAAGATGGGCCGTCATTGCCACGTGCTTGTGCAGGAAGAAAAATAATGGAATGAACATGAATGGACATGGAGTAGAAAAGGAAAGGAAGAAAGAATGGAAAAGAAAAAGAAGAATCATCTAGATCGGATGTATTCGACTGTAAAACCGTGTGGGCCTCCAGCTATGTAATTGGTGTAGAATCTTTGTTTTGTTGAATTTCAACCGTAGGAAGATAATACAGTGAAGGAGGGAGTGTGCACTGAGTTAGATTCGCATCCAATAAGTGTTGATAGTCCCACCTGTCAGTTATACTGTTCCAAGAACTGTTCGCCAACAGTACTTTCGAATGCGGATCTAATTCTACAAATTAATATATATTTTTATTTGAGAGCCTGGACCTTGTATAAATACCACCTTATTCTCACTATTTCCTTCATGAAAAAAACAGTCAAATTAAATCCTATATTCTCTGCCAAAGCTGGCACAAAAATATTTAGTAATTTTTAACATTTTTTAGTAATTTGTGTGAAAAAAAAGAATAAGAAGCTTTTAACACGATTTGACACACTTGACACAACTGTGTCGTGGCATGTCAACACGGTTTCTAATTGTGTCGTGTCAATTTCCATGTTGTGTCACCATTTCCATCCAATTAACACGACACGACACAGTTGTAGATATAACTCGTGTCAACACGACACGACACGATGCTAAACACACGTGTGTTTGACACGACACATCACGATACGCTAAAATTGCAATTCACTAGACATCTATTTGATAAGTACCTTTTCATTCGCGTGCTTTGATATCATCCACGTACCTTTATTATATGTTAGGTTAAAAGTTAGAAATCTCTATATTAAAAGCTGAAACACATAGTATCATATCATACGGTGTCACATATGATCCGATCGCAAGACTGACAGATCGACCCACTGTCAGCCCGAGCGGGTAAGCATTCCCCGTCTGAGCCTGGCTTCATTCTCGTTCTTCTTGTTTTTTGTTTTTCCTTCCTCTCAGAGTCTCAGTTCCGGCGGCTCACTGTTACCTTTCATTTTTCTCTCTACTCAATACTCTCTCTGCCGCGGCGCCTCCAACAGCGCAGCAATGGGTTCAAGTTCAAACACCCTTTTCTCCTTTTCAAGCACTAACAACAATGGCGACAGCAACAAGCCATCTCCCCCACCATGCACCCAGGTTCTCTTCTCCCAGTCCCAGTCCCAGTCGCAGTCACTTGATTCAGACCCCATCCTCATCAACGATTCCCTCACGCTTTACAAGGTCCGTCTTACTTCCACCCCCCCTTTTCTCTCTTCTCTTCTCTTCTCTTCTCTTCACCAATTAGTTTATTATATCATTGTAATTCACAATTTACAATTCACCAAATAGGGTCGAGTTAGCACCTTTGATGTATTTGGAGTTGCCAATTCCGATTTACTTCCTGGAAAATATGAAGGTCGCCTACAAACAAACATTTCTACCCTTTTTTTTTTAAGTTATGGGAAGAAGAAATATTCAATGCTGACTGTACTGTACTTGCTAGGTGGATTAAAGTTATGGGAAGGATCACTTGATTTGGTGAGATTCCTTTACACTGAGATTCAGAAAGGTTCTCTCTCTCTAAAAGGAATGCGTGTATTAGAGGTGCGCTTTCTTTTGTCTGGCCAACTAATTCAATTCTCAAATTTTCATTTTTTATCAAACCTTTCTTTATACTTGTTTTTTTTTTCTTTTAGATTGGATGTGGACATGGCCTTCCTGGCATTTTGACCATACTTGAGGTACTCTTTTCTCTATTTCAATGATTCATTACTACATTTAACATTATTCTATCAGATCACTAGTGACAAAAGGAAACTTTTTTCCAGTAGAAACTGCCATCTGGTATATACCAGTACTGTGCAAGATTGGTCATTGGCATGCTACCAAGTACCAAGGCAACAAAAGATGGTTGATCATTTGACCTTTTTTCTTAAATTCTGAAAACAGGGTGCCTCACTGGTGCATTTCCAAGACTTCAATGCTGAAGTGCTTAAATGCCTCACTATACCTAACGTTAAACGAAACATGTCAAAAGAATTGGCAGAACTTGGTTTTTTCGCTGGTGATTGGAGTGAAGTGCACAAGATGCTTCTTTGTGACAGTATAGAAAACGAAATTGAAGACTGTGGCACAAGTTGTGGTGGATATGACCTTATTTTGATGGCTGAGACCATGTATGATATAACCTCACTATGTAGTCTTTATCATCTTATCAAGAAGGTTGGTTTAGCTTCTAATTTCTTACTTTCTCTCTATCATTTTTCCTTTATTATTTTTTTTTTTTTGAGCCATAGGGTCAGGTCAGGTGCGATAGGCTTGGCGAGCCAGCGTAAAAACTTAGCCATATATACAAGAAATGACCAGGGTCGGGGTGTCATTTCTAGCCTACCCCAACTTGTTTGGGATAAAAGGCTTAGGCTTTTTTTTTTAAGGGTCAGGTCAGGTGCAAGTCAGATAGGCAGTATTCTAATATTTTATCTTATATGGATTTAAACTCAATATGACCTAACTTGGGTCCGTATATTTTTTACCTATTCCCGACAAGTATGGCTCATGGATCAATATGACCTGTTCGATAAAAATTTCTTTACCAACTCCCAACTAGTATGGCTCAGCTACCTTATGACTCAGGTTCCAGTCCCAGCAGCCCAAACAACCCAAGTCTGGTCATAACTCACAAGTCTGGATGCACGCTTGGCTCATTTAACCATTGGGTAAGTCGGGTACAGGTGGCCTCGGGCGTGAAATGGACACCATAATAAATACTAAATTTTGAAGTCCAGAGGAAGAAGATGCCAGTTAATGTCTCAGGAGTAAAACCACAGTACAAAAGGCAGAATTCACATGCTTTTAAAAAATGCTAAGTATCCACTTTGAACTTATTGAAGTCAATTAAAACTTGCCATATATAATGTCAGTGCATGAAGAAGCATGGTGGAACAGTGTACTTGGCTGGAAAGAAGTACTATTTTGGGGTCGGAGGTGGCACACGCCAGTTCATACGCATGGTTGAAGAAGATGGTTAGTACTCACTATATGCTTTTCTTTCTCATTTGGGCTATTGTGTTTTTTTTTTTTTTTTTTTTTGGAATCTTCAATTGAAGTGTTGCAACTATCTGCTTTTGTGCTTTTATTTATGTAGGAATGATGGAGGCATGCATGTTTTCAGAAGTGACAGATGGAGCATCCAATGTCAGGGAAGTGTGGAAGTTGAGTTATAAGTAACTGAAACTATTAGTCATGGAGCATCGAATCTCAAAAAATGCTTGTTAAAAAAAAAATATATATATTTTGTGCACGTTTATCATGCTGAAGCTGAGATAAGTAAGTTTAGATTACGGTTTATACTGCGTTAGTTAGGTAGGTATATGGATGCATTGTTGTGGTCTTTAGGGCATGCTTGTGTCGAATGATGTTCTGCAGTTGTGGTTCCTCCCTGATGATCTTTGAAGTTGTTCTAGTGGGACATTTCATTAAAGAAATGACGGGCAAGGATGTTATGTTACGTTATGCTATGCTATGTCAAGAGCAAACATCTCTTAATTATATGTCTTGTATGAGAACGACAAGGAGAAGGATTGCCAAACCATTTATTTGGGTTTAGTGTACACTTCTTGCGATTTAATTGAAGTTGTTCTATTTTGATCTTTACGACGATATTGGTTATTAGAGATGCATGCATGCTTGCATGCTGTTAGCATCTTACTCTCACTTATTCCGAATCCAATTCCAATTGCAATTGAATGCTATTTTTTTGAATTGTCCAAGGCCTCTTAGTAATTGCATAAGCTTCTTTTATGCAAAGGTGTAATTTACACATTGACATATTAATTGCATATCTGTTTTTTGCAAATTTACAATAAGGTTTACATGCAATGCCTTGACTCTTGTTTTGTAAGCTAAAATAGCGCATTCTCCTCACAAGTAACAATACAGAGAGAATTGGATCTATCTTTTAATCTCATCACAATTGCAATTGCTGTCTAGTATTTCAAAAAATTAATCTCAAGACAACATATCTGCTGTCGGTTTTCGGCCCATTTCAGTGTTGGACTAATTAATGCTCCTCTTTTGACAATCTTTCTTTCTTTCTTCTTGTCCGACATTTCCTCAAACACACCATTGCAGAAGAAGAATAAATGACTCTGGTGCTCCGGAAGCATTTGAAGATATTTACCATAAATTAGTTGCTGGTCCAGGAGCATAATCGCACAAAGGATTTAGTATTAATCCCACCGTTAATTCTCTCCAGACTACTGTCTTTCGAGAGCAGCCAAATTTCAAAATCCGACAGTTGTTTATACTTTATAGTCCTGGATATGAGTAGGAGAACATATTGCTGACAGTTGCTGATCCAGTTGTTTACACGGCGTGTCCGAACACGTTACGGCACGGAGGTGGTATAAGACAGCAAGACACAGACACAGACATGACACGAGAACTTCGCGTGTCGTGTCCTAAAGCGTGTCATGTCCAACTTTGTTGAAATAGACATGACACGACACAACACGCGACTTTTTCGGACATGACACGACATGACACGAAACACGGCACGAGACACAACACGACACAACACGTGAATTTTTCGGACACGACATGATATGACACGAAACACGACACGACACGTATTACAGACACGCCAAACACGAAAAGGAGACGCACATTAAGCGTCATAGAAATACAATGGATTTCTCAATTATGTACATACTATTATATTTTTTCCATAAATCTTGCCAAAGATACATTTAATCATAAATCAATGATTTTTGATAAACTTATTTCTGAATAAAGCATTTGTAAATCGTTTGAATTGGAAATAAAAAGATTACAATATAATTAGGGTGATTCAATAATTAAATCACAAACAAAAGAGTTCAGAGCCATGCCCAAATTAAAAATAGAAATCTATCTGTGATTTGTCTTAAAAAGAATCAAATATTTTTTGTCATATCTTGTATTGTTTTGATAAGGATAGTATAAATTATTCATGAGAAATGCTAGTGTCTAATATAATGGACGGATGGATCCGTCCAATATGATCTTTTTAAATTTCGAATGACCGATCCGAACCGTTCAATATGTTCTCCATATTGAAAACTTACAATAAACCAATTTTTACATTTTTTTCGAAATTTTTTGCTATTTTTTGGAGAATATATCGAACGGTTCAGATCGATTATTTGAAATTTAAAAACATGAAAACTATCGTATTAGACAGACCCCATCCGTCTAATATATTGGACTCTAGCATTTCTCATTATTCATTGTCTCAAAAAATTGAAATATTTTTTACGACTCTTGTACTCTCAAATTTCCAATTTTCATTAGTAGATGATCAAAAGTATAATTTATTTTAGTTCAATTTAATTTATTTTCATATTTTAATTTTATAGTTTGAAAAGTATACTAACATAATTTTAAGTAGTAACTTCGTCTATGTTTTCTTAAACATAGCCGGTCCCAAGCCCAAAAAAAAAGAGGGTTACTATAAAATTAAAAATATTTGTTCACATCAAAATAAAATTAAAAATTAACCTATATTTTAATTCAATGGTAAAACACATCTACTTTCTTAATTTTTGACGCATTTTACTAAATAATTTTTAAATTTCATAAACAAATTATATTTATGTCAAAAAGTTAAACGTGCTTGAACACGTCACGGCATGAGGACACGAGGACACGAGGCGTGACGTGTCCTTAGACGTGTCGTGTCCATCTCTTAGAATTTAGACACAGCACAAGACATGAAATATTTAGACACGACCCGAGAGATGATCTAGACACGACATGTTTGACACGACACGACACGGCATGGCACGTATTTAGAACACATATTACAGTACAATTAAGTTCTTGTAATCGTACAACATAAACATGACAGGCATAAAGAAATATTTTGGTTGAACGGTTGCTTCTAACTTCTAAGTTTATTATTAATTTAATCTATGGGATCTCTAGTTGGTTGGTTATTTAAACCCTGAATCAATGACGTGACCATACCAGTTATTTCATTTCAGGCTTAATAAGCAAGTGCTAAATATTTTATGATTCATTTATTCCTCTGGCAGATATTCGCCTTTGGGACTTGACAACAAGGTAACCTTACTAAAGGCTTTTGTTATTATTGAATTTAGTTTTTGGAAATTTTCATTAAATTCAGACAATTCATTGTGATTCTGCACCCATCAGATAAACAGGACAAACTACATAAAAGAAGAAATACCATGTCAAATATCTTTACAAATTTGCCATCAGAAGCCTCTATCACCAGTATTTAATCTATTTTCATTATTAATATCTAGCAGCTGCTTAAGTTTGACTTAGACATACTGTGGTTTGGGCATATTTGAAAACTCTAAGAAAAGTGTGTTGGTGGTATACTACAGTTGTGGACACACTACAGTGCAAAGAGTTCTTGGGTGTACTTTTAACTCTTTCTGAGAATAATGCAACTAGACAAAACCTTATTTTATGGAATAGTTCTATTGACATTTTTATGGAAAAAAATATAGAAAAACAGGTTGTCTGTTCCCAGGATACCAGGGGGCACTGAGAAAAACAGTTTGACATCATCAACCAATGGAGAGCTTCTTGTGTCTTGCGGGACTGATTGCACGTACGTCAAGTTACAACCTTTTTCTTTTTCTAATTCATGTGCATCAGAATGTCTGTATTATCTTTTTGCATCGCTAATAAGTAGACATTTTTCTCTTATTATGCTTGTTTGTGTGTAATTAATTTCTCAAGTTCGAACTGACAATTTTTCAACCATTCTAGAGGCAATTGTCTCAAAAAGACAGTTACCTCGGAAGCCCTTATCCCCTATCTGCCAGGAGAAAATGTTTAGTATTCTCACACAGGAAATATTAAAGATAAATAAAAATAAAATAAATAAAATAAAAAACCTTCCTTTTTCTACTGTTTTGTGCTCATGTTGGTGGGGTTTTGTATAATTTGGACAGTGATTTAAATATATTGGATGGAGGACTGTATATATGGATTATAACTGGATAGGTGTACCAGAAATGTCCTATCTAGTGAAGATGTTGGAGATACTTTTTTTTTCTCCTGATTCATTTATCTTTGTAGCCCTTATTGAATGCAGAGTTAAGACTGTGAAAAGTTCCTCCCCTAAATTCTGGTTCAACTGCAGACGCTTCAAAGGTATTGTGGTTTTTCTTGGTTGCTGTTGAATTACTCTAAAGTTTGGTTTACATGTCTCTTTGGACTCAATTGTCAATAGTCAATACTAGCCGTGAAGTTGTTTTTATTCCATATTGCTCCTTGGTCCTCATTTCGCTATTTTTTTGGTTAATAATTTGAGTTCACACTTAATGGTTTACCTTTGATTTATCCTTTTGCTTCTCTGTTGTGGTGTTCGTTTGTTATTAATCCTTTTCTTTTCTTTTGTTTCCAGCCATGCAATCTACACTTGGAAGCATTCTTTTTGGTAAGTAGCCGTTAAAAGCTTGACATACAATGGTATTTTGACCAAATACAGGAGCTGCGTTATGGGGTATTAATCATGTCTTCATAAAGCATACTCCATTCTCACACGCTTCGTCATCTCTCTCAGCTCTGGCACAGTGCCCATGGCAATAGTGTTGGTCTCTCTTTCGGAGAAACTAAGGATAAACCCAAGATCTGTTCCTCTCTTTCTCTGTCTCCATCGCCATTTCTATGAATTGTTGTGAACCCTTGGCATTCTAGAAAATAAAAAGAGCTTAAATGTAGATTATTGTAATCAAATGACTTAGAATGAATCCAGAAACGATTGAAATGCTCAAATGATGATCAGAATTGCATATTTGCTCATATGTGTAATTACCATGTATAATCCAATCTCTTTTAATAAATAACATATGAATCATATTCTAGACAATGAAAAAGAGTTCAAATATAGATTATTAAGATCAAAAGACTTAAAATGAATCCAGAAACGATTGAAATGCTGAAATGATACTCAGAATTGCATTATTTGCACTTTATATACATAATTACCATGTATACAATAAATTTTTTGAATAAATAACATATGAATCATATTCTAGACAATAAAAAGAGTTTAAATGTAGATTATTAGGATCAAATAACTTAGAATGAATCTAGAAACGATTGAAATGCTCAAATGATTATCAGAATTGCATTATTTGCACTTTATATGCATAATTAACAAGTATAATCCAATCTTTTTGAATAAATAACATATGAATCAAATTCTAGACAACAAAAAGAGTTTAAATGTAAATTATTGTGATCAAATGACTTAGAATGAATCAATAAACGATTGAAATGCTCAAAATGAGGCTCAGAATTGCATTATTAGCACTTTATAAGCCTAATTACCATGTATAAAACAATCTTTGTTAATAAATAACATATGAACAATATTATAGACAATAAAAAGAGTATATATATAGATTATTGTGTTCAAATGACATAGAATTAATACAGAAATTATTGAAATGCTCAAATGATGCACAGAGTTGCACAATTTGCAGTTTATATGCGTAATTACCATTTATAAACCAATATTTAAGAATAAATAACATATGAATCATATTCTAGACAATAAAAAAGAGTTTAAATGTAGATTATCGTGATCGAATGACTTAGAATAAATCCAGAAATGATTGAAATGCCCAAACGATACCCAGAATTGCATTATGTGCACGTTCTATGCGTAATTATCTTGTCTAATCCAATCTTTTTCAATAAATAACATATGAATCAAGTTTTAAACAATAAAAAGAGTTTAAATGCAGATTATTTTGATCAAATGACTTAGAATGAATCCAGAAACGATTGAAATACTCAAATGATGCTCAAAATTAAATTTTTGCATTTTATACGCGTCATTACCATGTACAATCAAATCTTTTTGAATAAATAACATATCAATCGAATTCTAGAAAATAAAAGAGTTTAAAAATAAATTATTGTGACCAAATGACTTAGAATGAATCCATAAAAGATTGAAATGCTCAAATGAGGCTCAGAATTGCATTCTTTTCATTTTATATGTGTAATTATCATGTATAAAACAATCTTTTTGGATAAATAACATATAAATGATATTCTAGACAATAAAAAAAGTATATGTACAGATTATTGTGTTCAAATGACATAGAATAATTCCAGAAACGATTGACATGCTCAAATGATCCTCAGAGTTTCACAATTTACACTTTATATGCATAATTACCATGTATAATCCAATATTTTAGAATAAATAACATATCAATCATATTCTAGACAATAAAATAAGTTTAAATGTAGATTATCGTGATCGAATGACTTAGAATGAATCAAGAAACGAATGGAATGCCCAAATGAGGCTCAGAATTGCATTATTTACACTTTATATGCGTAATTACCATGTATAAAACAATCTTTTTGAATAAATTGGATATGAATTTTGTTCTAAACAATAAAAAGAGTTTAAATGTAGATTATTGTGATCAAATGACTTAGAATGAATCCACAAACGATTGAAACGCACAAATGATGATCAGAATTGCACAATTTTCAATTTATAAACGTAATTACCATGTATAAACGAAACTTTTTGAATAAATAACATATGAATAATATTCTAGACAATAAAATGAGGTTATATGTTGATTATTGTGTTCAAATTGCTTAGAATGAATCCAGAAACAAATGAAATGCTCATATGTTGCTCAGAATTGCATTATTTGCACGTTATATGCGTAATTACCTTTTATAATCCATTGTTTTTTAATAAATAACATATGAATCATATTCTAGACAATGAAAAGAGTTTAAATGCAGACTATTGTGATCAAATTACTTAGAATGAATCAAGAAACGATTGAAATGCTCAAATGATGCTCTGAATTTTATTATTTACACTTTATATGCGTAATTACCTTGTATAATCATTTCTTATCGAAAAAATAACATATGTATCTTATTCTAAACAATACAAATATTTTAAATGCATATTATTGTATTCAAATGACTGTAGAAAAAATACAGAAACGATTGAAATGCTCAAATATTGCTCAGAATTGCACTATTTGAAATTTTTATGTGTAATTACCATGTATAATCCAATCTTTTTGAATAAATTGGATATGAATCATATTCAAAACAATAAAAAGAGTTTAGATGTAAATATTGTGAGCAAATGATTTAGAATGAATCAAGAAACGAATGGAATGCCCAAATGAGGCTCAGAATTGCATTATTTACACTTTATATGCGTAATTACCATGTATAAAACAATCTTTTTGAATAAATAACATATTAATCATATTCTATACAATAAAAAATAGTTTAAATGTAGATTATTGTGATCAGATGACTTAGAATGAATTCATAAACGATTGAAAAGCTCAAATAATGCTCGGAATTGTACAATTTGCAATTTATAAACGTAATTACCATGCGTAAACAAAACTTTTTGAATAAATAGCATATGAATAATTTTCTAGATAATAAAAATGGTTTATATGTATATTATTGTGATCAAATGACTTAGAATGAATCCAGAAACGATTGAAATGCACAAATGATGCCCATAATTGCATTATTTGCATGTTCTATGCATAATTACCATGTATAATCCAATATTTTTTAAAAAAACTAACATACGAATCATATTCTAAATAATAAAAAGAGTTTAAATGTAGATTATTTTGAAGAAATGACTTAGAATGAATCCAGAAACGATTGAAATGCTCAAAATAAGCTCAGAATTGCACAATTTGCAATTTATAAATGTAATTACCTTCTATAAACAAAACTTTTTGAATAATTAACATATGAATCATATCCTAGACAATAATAAGAGTTTTTATATGTAGATTATATTATTCAAATGACTTTGAATGAATCCAGAAACGATTGAAATACTCAGAATTGCATTATTTGCACGTTATATGCGTAATTACCATGTATAATCCATTTTTTTTTGAAAAAATAACATATGAATTATAGTCTTGAAAATAAAAAGAGTTTAAATGTAGATTTTTGTGATCAAATGACTTGATATGAATCCAGAAAAGATTGAAATTCTCAAATGATGCTCTAGATTGCATTATTTGCACTTTATATGCGTAATTACCATGTATAATCCAATTGTATTAAACAAATAGCAAATGAATCAAATTCTAGACAATAAAAAGAGTTTAAATGTAGATTATTATGTTAAAATGACTTAGCATGAATCCAGAAACGATTGAAATACTCAAATGCTGCTCAGAATTGCATGATATGCACTTTATATGCGTAATTATCATGTATAATCCATGTTTTTGAATAAATAACATATGAATCATGTTCTAGAAAATAAATAAAGTTTAAATAAAGATTATTGGGATCAAATTAGTTACAATGAATCCAGAAACGATTGAAATACTCAAATGATGCTCAAAATTAAATTTTTGCATTTTATACGCGTCATTACCATGTACAATCCAATCTTTTTGAATAAATAATATATCAATCGAATTCTAGACAATAAAAGAGTTTAAAAATAAATTATTGTGACCAAATGACTTAGAATGAATCCATAAACGATTGAAATGCTCAAATGAGGCTCAGAATTGCATTATTTTCATTTTATATGTGTAATTATCATGTATAAAACAATCTTTTTGGATAAATAACATATAAATGATATTCTAGACAATAAAAAAAGTATATATATAGATAATAGTGTTCAAATGACATAGAATAATTCCAGAAACGATTGACATACTCAAATGATCCTCAGAGTTGCACAATTTACACTTTATATGCATAATTACCATGTATAATCCAATATTTTAGAATAAATAACATATCAATCACATTCTAGACAATAAAATAAGTTTAAATGTAGATTATCGTAATCGAATGACTTAGAATAAATCCAGAAATGATTGAAATGCTCAAACGATACCCAGAATTGCATTATGTGCACGTTCTATGCATAATTACCTTGTCTAATCCAATCTTTTTGAATAAATTGGATATGAATTTTGTTCTAAACAATAAAAAGAGTTTAAATGTAGATTATTTTGATCAAATGACTTAGAATGAATCCATAAACGATTGAAACGTTCAAATGATGGTTAGATTTGCACAATTTTCAATTTATAAACGTAATTACCATGTATAAACAAAACTTTTTGAATAAATAACATATAAATAATATTCTGGACAATAAAAAGAGTTTATATGTAGATTATTGTGTTCAAATGACTTAGAATGAATCCAGAAACAAATGAAATACTCAAATGTTGCTCAGAATTGCATTATTTGCACGTTATATGCGTAATTATCTTGTATAATCCATTGTTTTTTAATAAATAACATATGAATCATATTCTAGACAATGAAAAGAGTTTAAATGCAGATTATTGTGATCAAATTACTTAGAATGAATCAAGAAACGATTGAAATTCTCAAATGATACTCTAGATTATATTATTTGCACTTTATATTCGTAATTACCACGTATAATCATATCTTATCGAACATATAATATATGAATCATATTCTAAACAATAAAAAGATTTAAAATGCAGATTATTGTATTCAAATGACTCAGAAAAAATACAGAAACGATTGAAATGCTCAAATATTGATCAGAATTGCACTATTTGAACTTTATATGAGTAATTACCAGGTATAATCCAATCTTGTTGAATAAATTGGATATGAATCATATTCTAGACAATAAAATAAGTTTAAATGTAGATTATCGTGATCGAATGACTTAGAATGAATCAAGAAACGAATGGAATGCCCAAATGAGGCTCAGAATTGCATTATTTACACTTTATATGCGTAATTACCATGTATAAAACAATCTTTTTGAATAAATTGGATATGAATTTTGTTCTAAACAATAAAAAGAGTTTAAATGTAGATTATTGTGATCAAATGACTTAGAATGAATCCACAAACGATTGAAACGCACAAATGATGATCAGAATTGCACAATTTTCAATTTATAAACGTAATTACCATGTATAAACGAAACTTTTTGAATAAATAACATATGAATAATATTCTAGACAATAAAATGAGGTTATATGTTGATTATTGTGTTCAAATTGCTTAGAATGAATCCAGAAACAAATGAAATGCTCATATGTTGCTCAGAATTGCATTATTTGCACGTTATATGCGTAATTACCTTTTATAATCCATTGTTTTTTAATAAATAACATATGAATCATATTCTAGACAATGAAAAGAGTTTAAATGCAGACTATTGTGATCAAATTACTTAGAATGAATCAAGAAACGATTGAAATGCTCAAATGATGCTCTGAATTTTATTATTTACACTTTATATGCGTAATTACCTTGTATAATCATTTCTTATCGAAAAAATAACATATGTATCTTATTCTAAACAATACAAATATTTTAAATGCATATTATTGTATTCAAATGACTGTAGAAAAAATACAGAAACGATTGAAATGCTCAAATATTGCTCAGAATTGCACTATTTGAAATTTTTATGTGTAATTACCATGTATAATCCAATCTTTTTGAATAAATTGGATATGAATCATATTCAAAACAATAAAAAGAGTTTAGATGTAAATATTGTGAGCAAATGATTTAGAATGAATCAAGAAACGAATGGAATGCCCAAATGAGGCTCAGAATTGCATTATTTACACTTTATATGCGTAATTACCATGTATAAAACAATCTTTTTGAATAAATAACATATTAATCATATTCTATACAATAAAAAATAGTTTAAATGTAGATTATTGTGATCAGATGACTTAGAATGAATTCATAAACGATTGAAAAGCTCAAATAATGCTCGGAATTGTACAATTTGCAATTTATAAACGTAATTACCATGCGTAAACAAAACTTTTTGAATAAATAGCATATGAATAATTTTCTAGATAATAAAAATGGTTTATATGTATATTATTGTGATCAAATGACTTAGAATGAATCCAGAAACGATTGAAATGCACAAATGATGCCCATAATTGCATTATTTGCATGTTCTATGCATAATTACCATGTATAATCCAATATTTTTTAAAAAAACTAACATACGAATCATATTCTAAATAATAAAAAGAGTTTAAATGTAGATTATTTTGAAGAAATGACTTAGAATGAATCCAGAAACGATTGAAATGCTCAAAATAAGCTCAGAATTGCACAATTTGCAATTTATAAATGTAATTACCTTCTATAAACAAAACTTTTTGAATAATTAACATATGAATCATATCCTAGACAATAATAAGAGTTTTTATATGTAGATTATATTATTCAAATGACTTAGAATGAATCCAGAAACGATTGAAATACTCAGAATTGCATTATTTGCACGTTATATGCGTAATTACCATGTATAATCCATTTTTTTTTGAAAAAATAACATATGAATTATAGTCTTGAAAATAAAAAGAGTTTAAATGTAGATTTTTGTGATCAAATGACTTGATATGAATCCAGAAAAGATTGAAATTCTCAAATGATGCTCTAGATTGCATTATTTGCACTTTATATGCGTAATTACCATGTATAATCCAATTGTATTAAACAAATAGCAAATGAATCAAATTCTAGACAATAAAAAGAGTTTAAATGTAGATTATTATGTTAAAATGACTTAGCATGAATCCAGAAACGATTGAAATACTCAAATGCTGCTCAGAATTGCATGATATGCACTTTATATGCGTAATTATCATGTATAATCCATGTTTTTGAATAAATAACATATGAATCATGTTCTAGAAAATAAATAAAGTTTAAATAAAGATTATTGGGATCAAATTAGTTACAATGAATCCAGAAACGATTGAAATACTCAAATGATGCTCAAAATTAAATTTTTGCATTTTATACGCGTCATTACCATGTACAATCCAATCTTTTTGAATAAATAACATATCAATCGAATTCTAGACAATAAAAGAGTTTAAAAATAAATTATTGTGACCAAATGACTTAGAATGAATCCATAAACGATTGAAATGCTCAAATGAGGCTCAGAATTGCATTATTTTCATTTTATATGTGTAATTATCATGTATAAAACAATCTTTTTGGATAAATAACATATAAATGATATTCTAGACAATAAAAAAAGTATATGTATAGATTATTGTGTTCAAATGACATAGAATAATTCCAGAAACGATTGACATACTCAAATGATCCTCAGAGTTGCACAATTTACACTTTATATGCATAATTACCATGTATAATCCAATATTTTAGAATAAATAACATATCAATCATATTCTAGACAATAAAATCAGTTTAAATGTAGATTATCGTAATCGAATGACTTAGAATAAATCCAGAAATGATTGAAATGCTCAAACGATACCCAGAATTGCATTATGTGCACGTTCTATGCATAATTACCTTGTCTAATCCAATCTTTTTGAATAAATTGGATATGAATTTTGTTCTAAACAATAAAAAGAGTTTAAATGTAGATTATTTTGATCAAATGACTTAGAATGAATCCATAAACGATTGAAACGCTCAAATGATGGTTAGATTTGCACAATTTTCAATTTATAAACGTAATTACCATGTATAAACAAAACTTTTTGAATAAATAACATATAAATAATATTCTGGACAATAAAAAGAGTTTATATGTAGATTATTGTGTTCAAATGACTTAGAATGAATCCAGAAACAAATGAAATACTCAAATGTTGCTCAGAATTGCATTATTTGCACGTTATATGCGTAATTATCTTGTATAATCCATTGTTTTTTAATAAATAACATATGAATCATATTCTAGACAATGAAAAGAGTTTAAATGCAGATTATTGTGATCAAATTACTTAGAATGAATCAAGAAACGATTGAAATTCTCAAATGATACTCTAGATTATATTATTTGCACTTTATATTCGTAATTACCACGTATAATCATATCTAATCGAACATATAATATATGAATCATATTCTAAACAATAAAAAGATTTAAAATGCAGATTATTGTATTCAAATGACTCAGAAAAAATACAGAAACGATTGAAATGCTCAAATATTGATCAGAATTGCACTATTTGAACTTTATATGAGTAATTACCAGGTATAATCCTTTTTTTTTGAATAAATTGGATATGAATCATATTCAAAACAATAAAAAGAGTTTAGATGTAATTATTGTGAGAAAATGATTTAGAATGAATCAAGAAACGAATGGAATGCCCAAATGAGGCTCAGAATTGCATTATTTACACTTTATATGCGTAATTACCATGTATAAAACAATCTTTTTGAATAAATTGGATATGAATTTTGTTCTAAACAATAAAAAGAGTTTAAATGTAGATTATTGTGATCAAATGACTTAGAATGAATCCACAAACGATTGAAACGCACAAATGATGATCAGAATTGCACAATTTTCAATTTATAAACGTAATTACCATGTATAAACGAAACTTTTTGAATAAATAACATATGAATAATATTCTAGACAATAAAATGAGGTTATATGTTGATTATTGTGTTCAAATTGCTTAGAATGAATCCAGAAACAAATGAAATGCTCATATGTTGCTCAGAATTGCATTATTTGCACGTTATATGCGTAATTACCTTTTATAATCCATTGTTTTTTAATAAATAACATATGAATCATATTCTAGACAATGAAAAGAGTTTAAATGCAGACTATTGTGATCAAATTACTTAGAATGAATCAAGAAACGATTGAAATGCTCAAATGATGCTCTGAATTTTATTATTTACACTTTATATGCGTAATTACCTTGTATAATCATTTCTTATCGAAAAAATAACATATGTATCTTATTCTAAACAATACAAATATTTTAAATGCATATTATTGTATTCAAATGACTGTAGAAAAAATACAGAAACGATTGAAATGCTCAAATATTGCTCAGAATTGCACTATTTGAAATTTTTATGTGTAATTACCATGTATAATCCAATCTTTTTGAATAAATTGGATATGAATCATATTCAAAACAATAAAAAGAGTTTAGATGTAAATATTGTGAGCAAATGATTTAGAATGAATCAAGAAACGAATGGAATGCCCAAATGAGGCTCAGAATTGCATTATTTACACTTTATATGCGTAATTACCATGTATAAAACAATCTTTTTGAATAAATAACATATTAATCATATTCTATACAATAAAAAATAGTTTAAATGTAGATTATTGTGATCAGATGACTTAGAATGAATTCATAAACGATTGAAAAGCTCAAATAATGCTCGGAATTGTACAATATGCAATTTATAAACGTAATTACCATGTGTAAACAAAACTTTTTGAATAAATAGCATATGAATAATTTTCTAGATAATAAAAATGGTTTATATGTATATTATTGTGATCAAATGACTTAGAATGAATCCAGAAACGATTGAAATGCACAAATGATGCCCAGAATTGCATTATTTGCATGTTCTATGCATAATTACCATGTATAATCCAATATTTTTTAAAAAACTAACATACGAATCATATTCTAAATAATAAAAAGAGTTTAAATGTAGATTATTTTGAAGAAATGACTTAGAATGAATCCAGAAACGATTGAAATGCTCAAAATAAGCTCAGAATTGCACAATTTGCAATTTATAAATGTAATTACCTTCTATAAACAAAACTTTTTGAATAATTAACATATGAATCATATCCTAGACAATAATAAGAGTTTTTATATGTAGATTATATTATTCAAATGACTTAGAATGAATCCAGAAACGATTGAAATACTCAAAATTGCATTATTTGCACATTATATGCGTAATTACCATGTATAATCCATTTTTTTTTTGAAAAAATAACATATGAATTATACTCTAGAAAATAAAAAGTGTTTAAATGTAGATTTTTGTGATCAAATGACTTGATATGAATCCAGAAAAGATTGAATCAAATGATGCTCTGGATTGCATTATTTGCACTTTATATGCGTAATTACCATGTATAATCCAATTGTATTAAACAAATAGCAAATGAATCAAATTCTAGACAATAAAAAGAGTTTAAATGTAGATTATTATTTTAAAATGACTTAGCATGAATCCAGAAACGATTGAAATACTCAAATGCTGCTCAGAATTGCATGATATGCACTTTATATGCGTAATTATCATGTATAATCCATGTTTCTGAATAAATAACATATGAATCATGTTCTAGAAAATAAATAAAGTTTAAATAAAGATTATTGGGATCAAATTAGTTACAATGAATCCAGAAACGATTGAAATACTCAAATGATGCTCAAAATTAAATTTTTGCATTTTATACGCGTCATTACCATGTACAATCCAATCTTTTTGAATAAATAACAAATCAATCGAATTCTAGACAATAAAAGAGTTTAAAAATAAATTATTGTGACCAAATGACTTAGAATGAATCCATAAACGATTGAAATGCTCAAATGAGGCTCAGAATTGCATTATTTTCATTTTATATGTGTAATTATCATGTATAAAACAATCTTTTTGGATAAATAACATATAAATGATATTCTAGACAAAAAAAAAGAATATGTATAGATTATTGTGTTCAAATGACATAGAATAATTCCAGAAACGATTGACATGCTCAAATGATCCTCAGAGTTGCACAATTTACACTTTATATGCATAATTACCATGTATAATCCAATATTTTAGAATAAATAACATATCAATCATATTCTAGACAATAAAATAAGTTTAAATGTAGATTATCGTAATCGAATGACTTAGAATAAATCCAGAAATGATTGAAATTGCTCAAACGATACCCAGAATTGCATTATGTGCACGTTCTATGCATAATTACCTTGTCTAATCCAATCTTTTTGAATAAATTGGATATGAATTTTGTTCTAAACAATAAAAAGAGTTTAAATGTAGATTATTTTGATCAAATGACTTACAATGAATCCATAAACGATTGAAACGCTCAAATGATGGTTAGATTTGCACAATTTTCAATTTATAAACATAATTACCATGTATAAACAAAACTTTTTGAATAAATAACATTTAAATAATATTCTGGACAATAAAAAGAGTTTATATGTAGATTATTGTGTTCAAATGACTTAGAATGAATCCAGAAACAAATGAAATACTCAAATGTTGCTCAGAATTGCATTATTTGCACGTTATATGCGTAATTATCTTGTATAATCCATTGTTTTTTAATAAATAACATATGAATCATATTCTAGACAATGAAAAGAGTTTAAATGCAGATTATTGTGATCAAATTACTTAGAATGAATCAAGAAACGATTGAAATTCTCAAATGATACTCTAGATTATATTATTTGCACTTTATATTCGTAATTACCACGTATAATAATATCTTATCGAACATATAATATATGAATCATATTCTAAACAATAAAAATATTTAAAATGCAGATTATTGTATTCAAATGACTCAGAAAAAATACAGAAACGATTGAAATGCTCAAATATTGATCAGAATTGCACTATTTGAACTTTATATGAGTAATTACCAGGTATAATCCAATCTTGTTGAATAAATTGGATATGAATCATATTCAAAACAATAAAAAGAGTTTAGATGTAATTATTGTGAGCAAATGATTTAGAATGAATCAAGAAACGAATGGAATGCCCAAATGAGGCTCAGAATTGCATTATTTACACTTTATATGCGTAATTACCATGTATAAAACAATCTTTTTGAATAAATTGGATATGAATTTTGTTCTAAACAATAAAAAGAGTTTAAATGTAGATTATTGTGATCAAATGACTTAGAATGAATCCACAAACGATTGAAACGCACAAATAATGATCAGAATTGCACAATTTTCAATTTATAAACGTAATTACCATGTATAAACGAAACTTTTTGAATAAATAACATATGAATAATATTCTAGACAATAAAATGAGGTTATATGTTGATTATTGTGTTCAAATTGCTTAGAATGAATCCAGAAACAAATGAAATGCTCATATGTTGCTCAGAATTGCATTATTTGCACGTTATATGCGTAATTACCTTTTATAATCCATTGTTTTTTAATAAATAACATATGAATCATATTCTAGACAATGAAAATAGTTTAAATGCAGACTATTGTGATCAAATTACTTAGAATGAATCAAGAAACGATTGAAATGCTCAAATGATGCTCTGAATTTTATTATTTACACTTTATATGCGTAATTACCTTGTATAATCATTTCTTATCGAAAAAATAACATATGTATCTTATTCTAAACAATACAAATATTTTAAATGCATATTATTGTATTCAAATGACTGTAGAAAAAATACAGAAACGATTGAAATGCTCAAATATTGCTCAGAATAGCACTATTTGAAATTTTTATGTGTAATTACCATGTATAATCCAATCTTTTTGAATAAATTGGATATGAATCATATTCAAAACAATAAAAAGAGTTTAGATGTAAATATTGTGAGCAAATGATTTAGAATGAATCAAGAAACGAATGGAATGCCCAAATGAGGCTCAGAATTGCATTATTTACACTTTATATGCGTAATTACCATGTATAAAACAATCTTTTTGAATAAATAACATATTAATCATATTCTATACAATAAAAAATAGTTTAAATGTAGATTATTGTGATCAGATGACTTAGAATGAATTCATAAACGATTGAAAAGCTTAAATAATGCTCGGAATTGTACAATTTGCAATTTATAAACGTAATTACCATGTGTAAACAAAACTTTTTGAATAAATAGCATATGAATAATTTTCTAGATAATAAAAATGGTTTATATGTATATTATTGTGATCAAATGACTTAGAATGAATCCAGAAACGATTGAAATGCACAAATGATTCCCAGAATTGCATTATTTGCATGTTCTATGCATAATTACCATGTATAATCCAATATTTTTTAAAAACTAACATACAAATCATATTCTAAATAATAAAAAGAGTTTAAATGTAGATTATTTTGAAGAAATGACTTAGAATGAATCCAGAAACGATTGAAATGCTCAAAATAAGCTCAGAATTGCACAATTTGCAATTTATAAATGTAATTACCTTCTATAAACAAAACTTTTTGAATAATTAACATATGAATCATATCCTAGACAATAATAAGAGTTTTTATATGTAGATTATATTATTCAAATGACTTAGAATGAATCCAGAAACGATTGAAATACTCAGAATTGCATTATTTGCACGTTATATGCGTAATTACCATGTATAATCCATTTTTTTTGAAAAAATAACATATGAATTATATTCTAGAAAATAAAAAGAGTTTAAATGTACATTTTTGTGATCAAATGACTTGATATGAATCCAGAAAAGATTGAAATTCTCAAATGATGCTCTGGATTGCATTATTTGCACTTTATATGCGTAATTACCATGTATAATCCAATTGTATTAAACAAATAGCAAATGAATCAAATTCTAGACAATAAAAAGAGTTTAAATGTAGATTATTATGTTAAAATGACTTAGCATGAATCCAGAAACGATTGAAATACTCAAATGCTGCTCAGAATTGCATGATATGCACTTTATATGCGTAATTATCATGTATAATCCATGTTTTTGAATAAATAACATATGAATCATGTTCTAGAAAATAAATAAAGTTTAAATAAAGATTATTGGGATCAAATTAGTTACAATGAATCCAGAAACGATTGAAATACTCAAATGATGCTCAACATTAAATTTTTGCATTTTATACGCGTCATTACCATGTACAATCCAATCTTTTTGAATAAATAACATATCAATCGAATTCTAGACAATAAAAGAGTTTAAAAATAAATTATTGTGACCAAATGACTTAGAATGAATCCATAAACGATTGAAATGCTCAAATGAGGCTCAGAATTGCATTATTTTCATTTTATATGTTTAATTATCATGTATAAAACAATCTTTTTGGATAAATAACATATAAATGATATTCTAGACAATAAAAAAAGTATATTTATAGATTATTGTGTTCAAATGACATAGAATAATTCCAGAAACGATTGACATGCTCAAAAAGAGTTTATATGTAGATTATTGTGTTCAAATGACTTAGAATGAATCCAGAAACAAATGAAATACTCAAATGTTGCTCAGAATTGCATTATTTGCACGTTATATGCGTAATTATCTTGTATAATCCATTGTTTTTTAATAAATAACATATGAATCATATTCTAGACAATGAAAAGAGTTTAAATGCAGATTATTGTGATCAAATTACTTAGAATGAATCAAGAAACGATTGAAATTCTCAAATGATACTCTAGATTACATTATTTGTACTTTATATTCGTAATTACCACGTATAATCATATCTTATCGAACATATAATATATGAATCATATTCTAAACAATAAAAAGATTTAAAATGCAGATTATTGTATTCAAATGACTCAGAAAAAATACAGAAACGATTGAAATGCTCAAATATTGATCAGAATTGCACTATTTGAACTTTATATGAGTAATTACCAGGTATAATCCAATCTTGTTGAATAAATTGGATATGAATCATATTCAAAACAATAAAAAGAGTTTAGATGTAAATATTGTGAGCAAATGATTTAGAATGAATCAAGAAACGAATGGAATGCCCAAATGAGGCTCAGAATTGCATTATTTACACTTTATATGCGTAATTACCATGTATAAAACAATCTTTTTGAATAAATAACATATTAATCATATTCTATACAATAAAAAATAGTTTAAATGTAGATTATTGTGATCAGATGACTTAGAATGAATTCATAAACGATTGAAAAGCTCAAATAATGCTCGGAATTGTACAATTTGCAATTTATAAACGTAATTACCATGTGTAAACAAAACTTTTTGAATAAATAGCATATGAATAATTTTCTAGATAATAAAAATGGTTTATATGTATATTATTGTGATCAAATGACTTAGAATGAATCCAGAAACGATTGAAAGGCACAAATGATGCCCAGAATTGCATTATTTGCATGTTCTATGCATAATTACCATGTATAATCCTGTATTTTTTAAAAAACTAACATACGATTCATATTCTAAATAATAAAAAGAGTTTAAATGTAGATTATTTTGAAGAAATGACTTAGAATGAATCCAGAAACGATTGAAATGCTCAAAATAAACTCAGAATTGCACAATTTGCAATTTATAAATGTAATTACCTTCTATAAACAAAACTTTTTGAATAATTAACATATGAATCATATCCTAGACAATAATAAGAGTTTTTATATGTAGATTATATTATTCAAATGACTTAGAATGAATCCAGAAACGATTGAAATACTCAGAATTGCATTATTTGCACGTTATATGCGTAATTACCATGTATAATCCATTTTTTTTGAAAAAATAACATATGAATTATATTCTAGAAAATAAAAAGAGTTTAAATGTAGAGTTTTGTGATCAAATGACTTGATATGAATCCAGAAAAGATTGAAATTCTCAAATGATGCTCTGGATTGCATTATTTGCACTTTATATGCGTAATTACCATGTATAATCCAATTGTATTAAACAAATAGCGAATGAATCAAATTCTAGACAATAAAAAGAGTTTAAATGTAGATTATTATGTTAAAATGACTTAGCATGAATCCAGAAACGATTGAAATACTCAAATGCTGCTCAGAATTGCATGATATGCACTTTATATGCGTAATTATCATGTATAATCCATGTTTTTGAATAAATAACATATGAATCATGTTCTAGAAAATAAAATAAAGTTTAAATAAAGATTATTGGGATCAAATTAGTTACAATGAATCCAGAAACGATTGAAATACTCAAATGATGCTCAAAATTAAATTTGCAATTTAACATATGAATCAATCGAATTCAAGACAATAAAAGAGTTTAAAAATAAATTATTGTGACCAAATGACTTAGAATGAATCCATAAACGATTGAAATGCTCAAATGAGGCTCAGAATTGTATTATTTTCATTTTATATGTGTAATTATCATGTATAAAACAATCTTTTTGGATAAATAACATATAAATGATATTCTAGACAATAAAAAAAGTATATGTATAGATTATTGTGTTCAAATGACATAGAATAATTCCAGAAACGATTGACATGCTCAAATGATCCTCAGAGTTCCACAATTTACACTTTATATGCATAATTACCATATATAATCCAATATTTTAGAATAAATAACATATCAATCATATTGTAGACAATAAAATAAGTTTAAATGTAGATTATCGTAATCGAATGACTTAGAATAAATCCAGAAATGATTGAAATGCTCAAACGATACCCAGAATTGCATTACGTGCACGTTCTATGCATAATTTACCTTGTCTAATCTAATCTTTTTGAATAAATTGGATATGAATTTTGTTCTAAACAATAAAAAGAGTTTAAATGTAGATTATTTTGATCAAATGACTTAGAATGAATCCATAAACGATTGAAACGCTCAAATGATGGTTACATTTGCACAATTTTCAATTTATAAACGTAATTACCATGTATAAACAAAACTTTTTGAATAAATAACATATAAATAATATTCTGGACAATAAAAAGAGTTTATATGTAGATTATTGTGTTCAAATGACTTAGAATGAATCCAGAAACAAATGAAATACTCAAATGTTGCTCAGAATTGCATTATTTGCACGTTATATGCGTAATTATCTTGTATAATCCATTGTTTTTTAATAAATAACATATGAATCATATTCTAGACAATGAAAAGAGTTTAAATGCAGATTATTGTGATCAAATTACTTAGAATGAATCAAGAAACGATTGAAATTCTCAAATGATATTCTAGATTACATTATTTGCACTTTATATTCGTAATTACCACGTATAATCATATCTTATCGAACATATAATATATGAATCATATTCTAAAAAATAAAAAGATTTAAAATGCAGATTATTGTATTCAAATGACTCAGAAAAAATACAGAAACGATTGAAATGCTCAAATATTGATCAGAATTGCACTATTTGAACTTTATATGAGTAATTACCAGGTATAATCCAATCTTGTTGAATAAATTGGATATGAATCATATTCAAAACAATAAAAAGAGTTTAGATGTAAATATTGTGAGCAAATGATTTAGAATGAATCAAGAAACGAATGGAATGCCCAAATGAGGCTCAGAATTGCATTATTTACACTTTATATGCGTAATTACCATGTATAAAACAATCTTTTTGAATAAATAACATATTTATCATATTCTATACAATAAAAAATAGTTTAAATGTAGATTATTGTGATCAAATGACTTAGAATGAATTCATAAACGATTGAAACGCTCAAATAATGCTCGGAATTGTACAATTTGCAATTTATAAACATAATTACCATGTGTAAACAAAACTTTTTGAATAAATAGTATATGAATAATTTTCTAGATAATTAAAAGGGTCTATATGTTTATTATTGTGATCAAATGACTTAGAATGAATCTAGAAACGATTGAAATGCTCAAATGATGCACAGAGTTGCACAATTTGCACTTTACATGCGTAATTACCATTTATAAACCAACCATTAAGAATAAATAACATATGAATTATATTCTACACAATAAAAAGAGTTTAAATGTAGATTATTATGATCAAATGAAGTAGAATGAATCCAGAAACGATTGAAATGTTCAAATGATGCCCAGAATTGCGTTATTTGCATGTTCTATGCGTAAATACCATGTATAATCCAATATTTTTGAAAAAACTAACATATGAATCATATTCTAAATAATAAAAAGAGTTTAAATGTAGATTATTGTGAACAAATGACTTAGAATGAAACCAGAAACGATTGAAATGCTCAAAAAAAGCTCAGAATTACACAATTTGCAATTTATAAACGTAATTACCTTCTATAAACCAAACTTTTTGAATAAATAACATATGAATCATATCCTAAACAATAATAAGAGTTTATATGTTGATTATAGTATTCAAATGACTTACAATGAATCCATAAACAATTGAAATGCTCAAATGAGACTCAGAACTGCATTATTTTCACTTTATATGCGTAATTACCATTTATAAAACAATCTTTTTGGATAAATAACATATAAATAATATTCAAGACAATAAAAAGAGTATATATATAGATTATTGTGTTCAAATGACATAGAATGAATCCAGAAACGATTAACATGCTCAAATTATCCTCAGAGTTGCACAATTTACACTTTATATGCATATTTACCATGTATAAACCAATCTTTTAGAATAAATAACATATGAATCATATTCTAGACAATAAAATAAGTTTGAATGTAGATTATTGTAATCGAATGACTTAGAATAAATCCAGAAATGATTGAAATACTCAAACGATACCTAGAATTGCATTATGTGCAAGTTCTATGCGTAATTACCTAGTCTAATCCAATCTTTTTCAATAAATATCATATGAATCATATTGTAAACAATAAAAAGAATTTAAATGTAGATTATTGTGATCAAATGACTTAGAATGAATCCACAAACGATTGAAACGCACAAATGATGATCAGAATTGCACAATTTTCAATTTATAAACGTAATTACCATGTATAAACGAAACTTTTTGAATAAATAACATATGAATAATATTCTAGACAATAAAATGAGGTTATATGTTGATTATTGTGTTCAAATTGCTTAGAATGAATCCAGAAACAAATGAAATGCTCATATGTTGCTCAGAATTGCATTATTTGCACGTTATATGCGTAATTACCTTTTATAATCCATTGTTTTTTAATAAATAACATATGAATCATATTCTAGACAATGAAAAGAGTTTAAATGCAGACTATTGTGATCAAATTACTTAGAATGAATCAAGAAACGATTGAAATGCTCAAATGATGCTCTGAATTTTATTATTTACACTTTATATGCGTAATTACCTTGTATAATCATTTCTTATCGAAAAAATAACATATGTTTCTTATTCTAAACAATACAAATATTTTAAATGCATATTATTGTATTCAAATGACTGTAGAAAAAATACAGAAACGATTGAAATGCTCAAATATTGCTCAGAATTGCACTATTTGAAATTTTTATGTGTAATTACCATGTATAATCCAATCTTTTTGAATAAATTGGATATGAATCATATTCAAAACAATAAAAAGAGTTTAGATGTAAATATTGTGAGCAAATGATTTAGAATGAATCAAGAAACGAATGGAATGCCCAAATGAGGCTCAGAATTGCATTATTTACACTTTATATGCGTAATTACCATGTATAAAACAATCTTTTTGAATAAATAACATATTAATCATATTCTATACAATAAAAAATAGTTTAAATGTAGATTATTGTGATCAGATGACTTAGAATGAATTCATAAACGATTGAAAAGCTCAAATAATGCTCGGAATTGTACAATTTGCAATTTATAAACGTAATTACCATGTGTAAACAAAACTTTTTGAATAAATAGCATATGAATAATTTTCTAGATAATAAAAATGGTTTATATGTATATTATTGTGATCAAATGACTTAGAATGAATCCAGAAACGATTGAAATGCACAAATGATGCCCAGAATTGCATTATTTGCATGTTCTATGCATAATTACCATGTGTAATCCAATATTTTTTAAAAAACTAACATACGAATCATATTCTAAATAATAAAAAGAGTTTAAATGTAGATTATTCTGAAGAAATGACTTAGAATGAATCCAGAAACGATTGAAATGCTCAAAATAAGCTCAGAATTGCACAATTTGCAATTTATAAATGTAATTACCTTCTATAAACAAAACTTTTTGAATAATTAACATATGAATCATATCCTAGACAATAATAAGAGTTTTTATATGTAGATTATATTATTCAAATGACTTAGAATGAATCCAGAAACGATTGAAATACTCAGAATTGCATTATTTGCACGTTATATGCGTAATTACCATGTATAATCCATTTTTTTTGAAAAAATAACATATGAATTATATTCTAGAAAATAAAAAGAGTTTAAATGTAGAGTTTTGTGATCAAATGACTTGATATGAATCCAGAAAAGATTGAAATTCTCAAATGATGTTCTGGATTGCATTATTTGCACTTTATATGCGTAATTACCATGTATAATCCAATTGTATTAAACAAATAGCAAATGAATCAAATTCTAGACAATAAAAAGAGTTTAAATGTAGATTATTATGTTAAAATGACTTAGCATGAATCCAGAAACGATTGAAATACTCAAATGCTGCTCAGAATTGCATGATATGCACTTTATATGCGTAATTATCATGTATAATCCATGTTTTTGAATAAATAACATATGAATCATGTTCTAGAAAATAAATAAAGTTTAAATAAAGATTATTGGGATCAAATTAGTTACAATGAGTCCAGAAACGATTGAAATACTCAAATGATGCTCAAAATTAAATTTGCAATTTAACATATGAATCAATCGAATTCTAGACAATAAAAGAGTTTAAAAATAAATTATTGTGACCAAATGACTTAGAATGAATCCATAAACGATTGAAATGCTCAAATGAGGCTCAGAATTGCATTATTTTCATTTTATATGTGTAATTATCATGTATAAAACAATCTTTTTGGATAAATAACATATAAATGATATTCTAGACAATAAAAAAAGTATATGTATAGATTATTGTGTTCAAATGACATAGAATAATTCCAGAAATGATTGACATGCTCAAATAATCCTCAGAGTTGCACAATTTACACTTTATATGCATAATTACCATGTATAATCCAATATTTTAGAATAAATAACATATCAATCATATTCTAGACAATAAAATAAGTTTAAATGTAGATTATCGTAATCGAATGACTTAGAATAAATCCAGAAATGATTGAAATGCTCAAACGATACCCAGAATTGCATTATGTGCACGTTCTATGCATAATTTACCTTGTCTAATCCAATTTTTTTGAATAAATTGGATATGAATTCTGTTCTAAACAATAAAAAGAGTTTAAATGTAGATTATTTTGATCAAATGACTTAGAATGAATCCATAAACGATTGAAACGCTCAAATGATGGTTAGATTTGCACAATTTTCAATTTATAAACGTAATTACCATGTATAAACAAAACTTTTTGAATAAATAACATATAAATAATATTCTGGACAATAAAAAGAGTTTATATGTAGATTATTGTGTTCAAATGACTTAGAATGAATCCAGAAACAAATGAAATACTCAAATGTTGCTCAGAATTGCATTATTTGCACGTTATATGCGTAATTATCTTGTATAATCCATTGTTTTTTAATAAATAACATATGAATCATATTCTAGACAATGAAAAGAGTTTAAATGCAGATTATTGTGATCAAATTACTTAGAATGAATCAAGAAACGATTGAAATTCTCAAATGATACTCTAGATTACATTATTTGCACTTTATATTCGTAATTACCACGTATAATCATATCTTATCGAACATATAATATATGAATCATATTCTAAACAATAAAAAGATTTAAAATCCAGATTATTGTATTCAAATGACTCAGAAAAAATACAGAAACGATTGAAATGCTCAAATATTGATCAGAATTGTACTATTTGAACTTTATATGAGTAATTTTTTTTTTTTTAGAGGAAGCTTGATAGAGGCTAACAAGCAAGAAAGAAAAAAAGCAGAAACATAAAAACTAAGAACTAAGAACTAAACATCCTATACTTAGCAATGCTCTAAGAACAACTTGTGCTGAGAGACAATCCAGTGGCACAAAGGAACAGTACTTCTCTGCTGCTGTCTGAAGATTCGATTGTTTCGCTCCAACCAAACTGCCCAAATGGTTGTGATCAGCAGTACGGCTGTATTTCTACCTGCTCTTGAATTGCTAAGATAGAGAGTATATTCCCAAAAGGAATGTAAATCGTTAAAGTTTGGTATTGAGAGGTTGGGAAAGAGAGTCCTTAATTCTTGCCATGTATGTACAACGAAGGGGCAGAGACAAAACAAATGATCTGCTGACTCCAAGTTAGTAGAATTGCAAAGCACGCAGCCTGGTTGTACCATAATATTTCTTCTGTGCAGAGCTTCTTGCGTGAGGAGTCTGTTGTGAAACATCAAAATAGCAAAGAGCATGATAGAGGGGGGTAACTTTAACTTCCAAACAGTAAAGGCCCGAAAGCTGGTTTTGCCACTGGAGACTAACATTCTGTAAGCTGAATTGACTGAGAAAGAACCATTTGAATTCCATTTTCAAGTAATCATGTCTGGCCCTACATTTGTGGAGGCAGTATCCAATAACTGAACCGCTTCATTAACTTGTCTCGGCCATGGAGCATGTAGAGAAGTCCCTGGATCGTGCAAAACTCTCTGAACTGTCAGCTTAGGAGTAATTGGCTTGGAGGAGTTGTTAAAAAAATGGAGATGGCCATTACCCCAATTGGCATACCAGAATAAAGTACGAGAACCGTCCCCAATTGTTACTGTTGTAGAAATTGAGAAGATGTGTCGTAGTTCAAGCAGGTCTCTCCAAAAGAAAGAGCCATGCGTTGACCATCCCAGAGGCGCGTGCTGGTATCTGGAAGCAATAACAGAATTAGCTACGATGGACCATTGCGAAGAGGGCTTGTCAGAAAGTCTCCAGAGCCAGCGCAACAACAAGGAGATGTTCAATAGTCTCAGATTCAGAATTCCAAAACCACCTAAGTTTTTTGGCATGCATACCCTATCCCAAGCAAGCAAACTCATTCCTCTATTGCCGGTTGAGTAGCGCCCCCAAAGGAAGTTCCTCCTCAATTTGTCGATTGCTTTGATAACCCATGAAGGTAACCTGAAAACCGACATGAAGAAGACTGGTATGGAGGAAAGAACTGAGGAGACTAAGGTGAGGCGTCCTGCTCTGGAGAGTAACTTGTTTTTCCAACCAGCCAGTTTGTTTTCTACTTTTTCAATTAAAAGCTTGTAAACTTCTCTGGACGGTCTAGATGCAGTCAGCGGCAATCCCAGGTAAGATAGCGGCAATTGAGAAAGGCTGCAACCAAGTGTCTGTTGCACTTGTTGCGTTTGTTGAGCGGTCAAGTTAAAAGGAACCAAAGCCGATTTGTGCAAATTGAGATTAAGGCCGGAGCAGAGAAAAAATTGTCAAAGCAAGCTTAAGGGATTGCACTGAATTTCCTTTTGTAGTAGAGAAAATGACAGTGTCATCGGCATATTGAAGAATATGGAAAGGGGTGCTCAGCTTATTTGAAATGTTGACATTACTGGTAGAACCGATAACTCCACAGAACTTTGTTAGAACATCTGCCACTAGAATGAATAAGAAAAGTGAAAGCGGGTCGCCTTGTCTTAGACCCTGGGTGTGACGGAAGGTGGGTCCCACCTGATTGTTGAGCAAAACAGCCGAAGTGGCAGTACTTAAAAGCAACTCAATCCAGCCTATAAATTGTGGAGGTAAGCCAAAAGTTTGCAGCACTTTAAGCAGGAAGGCCCAATTTACTGTATCAAACGCTTTGTAAAAATCCAACTTGAGTAAGAAGGCTGGTTCCTTGCATTTAGTGAGATGCACAGCTATTTCCCTAGCACAGATGAAATTTTCATGAATCAAACGCCCCCTGACGAAACCTGACTGATTTGTGGAAACCAGGTTAGGAATAAGAATGTTCAGTCGGTTAGCAAGGACCTTTGAGATTAGCTTTGGAATGTAGTTAATGATGCTAATCGGTCTGAAAGAAGTTAAAAGCATTGATTCCTCATTTTTGGGCAGAAGTGTAATATGAGCAAAATTGTGAGCCTGGATGTTAAGTGTCCCATTAAACAAATCCTCAAAGATTTCTAGGACGTCTGCTTTTAGCGTGTCCCATTTAAGCTTGGCAAACTCATTTGGAATACCATCGGGGCCTGAAGCCTTATTATTTGAGAGAGATGTCACGGCATGTTCAATTTCAGTAGTTGAGAAAGGATTTTGTAGATCAAGAAGCAAGGGCATCTGTTCGTAGAGATTTTGGAGGGAGCAATCATGGACAGAAGTTGGTTTGCCCAGCAAATTGAAGTAAAAATCGGTGAAGGCATGCAAAATATTCTGTTGATCTGTTGTGTTTTGGCCATCAATTAGCAAGGAGGTGATTGCTTTTTTTCGCATTTTCGCAGAAGCAGTAGCATGGAAGAACCTAATGTTTCGATCCCCACACTTTAGCCATTGAATCCTCGCACGTTGGTGCCACCTCTTTTCTAAAATATCCGCAAGGAAGTAGGCCCTCTCTCTCAATAGAACCCGAATTCTACATTCCAGCAGGGTTAGTGAACGGAATTCTTCGAGTGAGTCCAGGAGAAGAATGAAAGTTTTAGCATTTAAGAGGTGAATATTAACATGTGGGAAGGTGAATTTATGCCAAACGTTGAGGTTTTTTTGTAAAGTTTCATTCTTAGCAAAGAAACGCTGAGCTGCAGGCTGCGAGAGATTAGAATTCCATGTGTTATCTGTGATGCTATGGAAATCTTTATGATTGAACCAGAAAAGTTCCATCCGAAGCCTCTTAGGCATTGGTGCTGGTTGCTTACAGTGCAATCTAATGGGGACATGATCAGAGACTACTGTTGGAAGTGCTTCAAGAGTTAGAGCAGGAAAGGAAGAGAGCCAAAGAGGCGAGAGTAAAACTCTGTCCAACCGAGACAAGGTGGGCACAGGTTGTTTGTTGGACCAAGTAAACTTCTTGTTAACTAAAGGCACATCAAAAAGACCAAGGTCGCTAATAAAGTCATTGAAAAGTTGCATTTGAGCGAACTCAGTAGCGGTTGTTGATCTCTCGTGCATCCATCTAACAACATTAAAATCACCCACGATCATCCAATGTTGTGAGGTTAAATTGGCAATGTAACGCAGCTCACTAAAGAAATTAGCTTTCAAGATAGGAGAAATAGGGCCATAAACATTAGTAACCAAATAAGTGATATTAGTCCTGGAATCAAGCAAAAGAACTGAACATGTGTGCCGTGTAACCCACGAAGAGATATTGACAAAACATTTCTTCCATCCAATGGAACAGCCCCCTCTTGTATCAATAGAGTCAAGAATCACCAAATTTCTATCAAAAAAAGATGGGGTGAAAGAAGCAATGATATTATAAGGGGGCGCAGCGAGCTTAGTTTCTTATAAACAAAAAATATCGCATCTAGAAGTTCTAATTGTCTCACAAACTACATGTCTTTTTGAGTCATCGCCAAGACCACGAACATTCCAAGATAAGACTTTTAAAGGTTTATACATCATGGAAACCAAAAAACAAAACAAAACAGAATTCCTTAAGGCTGTGCTCCAGAAACAAATCAGAGGAGATAAAGGGAGCTTAGGGGAAGCGAGGGGTGACGAGGTAAGGCTCCCCCAAAATCGGGGATTACAGATTCTGAGTAAACTATGTGTCTTGTTCATCCCCTCTCATCCCGTATTCATCCCCTCTCATCCAGATTGTGGAGCGAGTAAACTTGAGTAAACACTAGTCGGGCAGCAGCGGTCAGTTACTCTCTCCCCTTCCCTCATCTCATCTCCCCTCCTCTTGTGCGTTCTGGAGCACAGCCTAACAGGAAGCAAGAACACAAAGAAAAGTGAACTATTCAGAGGAATAGTCAAGCAGATCCTCATCAGACCCAGGAATGTCCACTTTTTCTTTTGAGGAGCTTGCGGCTGTGTAGTTGTTGCGCTGTTTTTTGGGACGACTGGATGTCCTTGGGACCTGTTTCAAGTCAAGTGTTGACGGCGGTTTGATATTAATTCTAGAGTCCAGAGAAGAAAAATCTATAGCTGTGCCAAATTTTTCTCTTTCACTAACCAGCACAGATGGGTTAACCCCAACCAACTTAATCATATCAACTGCTTCAACCCATTTAGCAACTTTATATGAGTAATTACCAGGTATAATCCAATCTTGTTGAATAAATTGGATATGAATCATATTCAAAACAATAAAAAGAGTTTAGATGAAAATATTGTGAGCAAATGATTTAGAATGAATAAAGAAACGAATGGAATGCCCAAATGAGGCTCAGAATTGCATTATTTACACTTTATATGCGTAATTACCATGTATAAAACAATATTTTTGAATAAATCACATATTAATCATATTCTATACAATAAAAAATAGTTTAAATGTAGATTATTGTGATCAAATGACTTAGAATGAATTCATAAACGATTGAAACGCTCAAATAATGCTCGGAATTGTACAATTTGCAATTTATAAACGTAATTACCATGTGTAAACAAAACTTTTTGAATAAATAGTATATGAATAATTTTCTAGATAATTAAAAGGGTCTATATGTATATTATTGTGATCAAATGACTTAGAATGAATCCAGAAACGATTGAAATGCTCAAATGATGCACAGAGTTGCACAATTTGCACTTTACATGCGTAATTACCATTTATAAACCAACCATTAAGAATAAATAACATATGAATTATATTCTAGACAATAAAAAGAGTTTAAATGTAGATTATTATGATCAAATGAAGTAGAATGAATCCAGAAACGATTGAAATGTTCAAATGATGCCCAGAATTGCGTTATTCGCATGTTCTATGCGTAAATACCATGTATAATCCAATATTTTTGAAAAAAACTAACATATGAATCATATTCTAAATAATAAAAAGAGTTTAAATGTAGATTATTGTGAACAAATGACTTAGAATGAAACCAGAAACGATTGAAATGCTCAAAAAAAGCTCAGAATTACACAATTTGCAATTTATAAACGTAATTACCTTCTATAAACCAAACTTTTTGAATAAATAACATATGAATCATATCCTAAACAATAATAAGAGTTTATATGTTGATTATAGTATTCAAATGACTTACAATGAATCCATAAACAATTGAAATGCTCAAATGAGACTCAGAACTGCATTATTTTCACTTTATATGCGTAATTACCATTTATAAAACAATCTTTTTGGATAAATAACATATAAATAATATTCAAGACAATAAAAAGAGTATATATATAGATTATTGTGTTCAAATGACATAGAATGAATCCAGAAACGATTGAGATGCTCAAATTATCCTCAGAGTTGCACAATTTACACTTTATATGCATAATTACCATGTATAAACCAATCTTTTAGAATAAATAACATATGAATCATATTCTAGACAATAAAATAAGTTTGAATGTAGATTATTGTAATCGAATGACTTAGAATAAATCCAGAAATGATTGAAATACTCAAACGATACCTAGAATTGCATTATGTGCAAGTTCTATGCGTAATTACCTAGTCTAATCCAATCTTTTTCAATAAATATCATATGAATCATATTGTAAACAATAAAAAGAGTTTAAATGTAGATTATTGTGATCAAATGACTTAGAATGAATCCACAAACGATTGAAACGCACAAATGATGATCAGAATTGCACAATTTTCAATTTATAAACGTAATTACCATGTATAAACGAAACTTTTGGAATAAATAACATATGAATAATATTCTAGACAATAAAATGAGGTTATATGTTGATTATTGTGTTCAAATTGCTTAGAATGAATCCAGAAACAAATGAAATGCTCATATGTTGCTCACAATTGCATTATTTGCACGTTATATGCGTAATTACCTTTTATAATCCATTGTTTTTTTAATAAATAACATATGAATCATATTCTAGACAATGAAAAGAGTTTAAATGCAGACTATTGTGATCAAATTACTTAGAATGAATCAAGAAACGATTGAAATGCTCAAATGATGCTCTGAATTTTATTATTTACAATTTATATGCGTAATTACCTTGTATAATCATTTCTTATCAAAAAAATAACATATGTATCTTATTCTAAACAATACAAATATTTTAAATGCATATTATTGTATTCAAATGACTGTAGAAAAAATACAGAAACGATTGAAATGCTCAAATATTGCTCAGAATTGCACTATTTGAAATTTTTATGTGTAATTACCATGTATAATCCAATCTTTTTGAATAAATTGGATATGAATCATATTCAAAACAATAAAAAGAGTTTAGATGTAAATATTGTGAGCAAATGATTTAGAATGAATCAAGAAACGAATGGAATGCCCAAATGAGGCTCAGAATTGCATTATTTACACTTTATATGCGTAATTACCATGTATAAAACAATCTTTTTGAATAAATAACATATTAATCATATTCTATACAATAAAAAATAGTTTAAATGTAGATTATTGTGATCAGATGACTTAGAATGAATTCATAAACGATTGAAAAGCTCAAATAATGCTCGGAATTGTACAATTTGCAATTTATAAACGTAATTACCATGTGTAAACAAAACTTTTTGAATAAATAGCATATGAATAATTTTCTAGATAATAAAAATGGTTTATATGTATATTATTTTGATCAAATGACATAGAATGAATCCAGAAACGATTGAAATGCACAAATGATGCCCAGAATTGCATTATTTGCATGTTCTATGCATAATTACCATGTATAATCCAATATTTTTTAAAAAACTAACATACGAATCATATTCTAAATAATAAAAAGAGTTTAAATGTAGATTATTCTGAAGAAATGACTTAGAATGAATCCAGAAACGATTGAAATGCTCAAAATAAGCTCAGAATTGCACAATTTGCAATTTATAAATGTAATTACCTTCTATAAACAAAACTTTTTGAATAATTAACATATGAATCATATCCTAGACAATAATAAGAGTTTTTATATGTAGATTATATTATTCAAATGACTTAGAATGAATCCAGAAACGATTGAAATACTCAGAATTGCATTATTTGCACGTTATATGCGTAATTACCATGTATAATCCATTTTTTTTAAAATAACATATGAATTATATTCTAGAAAATAAAAAGAGTTTAAATGTAGATTTTTGTGATCAAATGACTTGATATGAATCCAGAAAAGATTGAAATTCTCAAATGATGCTCTGGATTGCATTATTTGCACTTTATATGCGTAATTACCATGTATAATCCAATTGTATTAAACAAATAGCAAATGAATCAAATTCTAGACAATAAAAAGAGTTTGCCGCTGTCAAACTTTCGAAAAAAAAAGACAATAAAAAGAGTTTAAATGTAGATTATTATGTTAAAATGACTTAGCATGAATCCAGAAACGATTGAAATACTCAAATGCTGCTCAGAATTGCATGATATGCACTTTATATGCGTAATTATCATGTATAATCCATGTTTTTGAATAAATAACATATGAATCATGTTCTAGAAAATAAATAAAGTTTGAATAAAGATTTTTGGGATCAAATTAGTTACAATGAATCCAGAAACGATTGAAATACTCAAATGATGCTCAAAATTAAATTTTTGCATTTTATACGCGTCATTACCATGTACAATCCAATCTTTTTGAATAAATAACATATCAATCGAATTCTAGACAATAAAAGAGTTTAAAAATAAATTATTGTGACCAAATGACTTAGAATGAATCCATAAACGATTGAAATGCTCAAATGAGGCTCAGAATTGCATTATTTTCATTTTATATGTGTAATTATCATGTATAAAACAATCTTTTTGGATAAATAACATATAAATGATATTCTAGACAATAAAAAAAGTATATGTACAGATTATTGTGTTCAAATGACATAGAAAAATTCCAGAAACGATTGACATGCTCAAATGATCCTCAGAGTTGCACAATTTACACTTTATATGCATAATTACCATGTATAATCCAATATTTTAGAATAAATAACATATCAATCATATTCTAGACAATAAAATAAGTTTAAATGTAGATTATCGTGATCGAATGACTTAGAATAAATCCAGAAATGATTGAAATGCCCAAACGATACCCAGAATTGCATTATGTGCACGTTCTATGCATAATTACCTTGTCTAATCCAATCTTTTTGAATAAACTGGATATGAATTTTGTTCTAAACAATAAAAAGAGTTTAAATGTAGATTATTTTGATCAAATGACTTAGAATGAATCATAAACGATTGAAACGCTCAAATGATGGTTAGATTTGCACAATTTTCAATTTATAAAAGTAATTACCATGTATAAACAAAACTTTTTGAATAAATAACATACGAATAATATTCTGGACAATAAAAAGAGTTTATTTGTAGATTATTGTGTTCAAATGACTTAGAATGAATCCAGAAACAAATGAAATGCTTAAATGTTGTTCAGAATTGCATTATTTGCACGTTATATGCGTAATTATCTTGTATAATCCATTCTTTTTGAATAAGTAACATATGAATCATATTCTAGACAATGAAAAGAGTTTAAATGCAGATTATTGTGTTCAAATTACTTAGAATAAATCAAAAAACGATTGAAATGCTCAAATGATAACTTATCGAACAAATAACATATGAATCATATTCTAAACAATAAAAAGATTTTAAATGCAGATTATTGTATTCAAATGACTCAAAAAAATACAGAAACGATTGAAATGCTCAAATATTGCTTAGAATTGCACTATTTGAAATTTTTATGCGTAATTACCACGTATACAAGAAACGAATCAAGAAACGAATGGAATGCCCAAATGAGGCTCGGAATTGCATTATTTACACTTTATATGAGTAATTACCATGTATAAAACAATCTTTTGAATAAATAACATATTAATAATATTCTATACAACAAAAATTGTTTAAATGTAGATTATTTGATCAAATGACTTAGAATGAATTCATAAACGATTGAAACGCTCAAATAATGCTCGGAATTGTACAATTTGCAATTTATAAACGTAATTACCATGTGTAAACAAAACTTTTTGAATAAATAGCATATGAATAATTTTCTAGATAATAAAAAGGGTTTATATGTATATTATTGTGATCAAATGACTTAGAATGAATCTAGAAACGATTGAAATGCACAAATGATGCACAAAGTTGCACAATTCGCAGTTTATGTGCGTAATTACCATTTATAAACCAATCTTTAAGAATAAATAACATACGAATTATATTCTAGACAATAAAAAGAGTTTAAATGTAGATTATTGTGATCAAATGACTTAGAATTAATCTAGAAATGACTGAAATACTCAAATGATGCCCATAATTGCATTATTTGCATGTTCTATGCGTCATTACCATGTATAATCCAATTTTTTGGAATAAATAACATATGAATCATATTCTAAACAATATATAGAGTTTAAATGTAGATTATTATGATCAAATTACTTAGAATGAATCCAGAAACGATTGAAATTCTCAAACGAAGCTCAGAATTGCACAATTTACAATATATAAAAGGAATTATCATGTATAAACCAAAATTTTTGAATAAATAACATATGAATCATATTCTAGACAAAAAAAAAAGAGTTTATATGTAGATTATTATATTCAGATGACTTAGAATGACACCAGAAACGATTGAAATGCTCAAATGTTGCTCAGAATTGCATTGTTTGCATGTTATATGCGTAATTACCTTGTATAATCCATTCTTTTTTAATAGATAACATATGAATCGTATTCTAGAAAATGAAAATAATTTAAATGTAGATTATTGTGATCAAATGACTTAGAATGAATCCAAAAACGTTGAAATGCTCAAATGATGCTCTGAATTGCAGTATTTGCACTTCATAAGTGCAATTACAATGTATAAAATAATCTTTTTGAATAAATAACATATGAATGATATTATAGACTATAAAATGGGTTTATATATAGATTATTGTGTTCAAATGACATATAATTAATATAGAAACGATTGAAATGCTCAAATGATGCATAGAGTTGCACAATTTGCACTTTATATGCATAATTACCACTTATAAACCAATCTTTAAGAATAAATAACATATGAATCATATTATAGACAACAAAAATAGTTTAAATGTAAATTATTGGGATCAAGTGACTTAGAATGAATCCAGAAAAGATTGAAATGCTCAAATGATGCTCAGAATTGCATTATAATGAGTTTAAATATAGATTATATTGATCAAATGGATTAGAATTAACCCAGAAACGATTGAAATGCTCAAATGATGTCCAGAATTACATTATTTGCATGTTCTATGCGTAATTACCATGTATATTCCAATATTTTTTAAAAAAATAACATATGAATCATATTCTAAATAATATAAAGAGTTTAAATGTAGATTGTTGGGATCAAATGACTTAGAATGAATCCACAAATGATTGAAATGTTCAAATGAAGATCAGAATTGCACAATTTGCAATTTATAAAGGTAATTACCATGTATAAACCAAACGTTTTGAATAAATAACATATGAATCGTATCTTAGACAACAAAAAGAGTTTATATGTAGATTATAGTATTCAAATGACTTAGAATGAATCGAGAAACGATTGAAATACTCAGGATTGCATTATTTGCATGTTATATACGTAATTACCTTGTATAATCCAGTTTTTTTGAATAAATAACATATGAATCAAATTATAGAAAATGAAAAGAGTTTAAATGTAGATTATTGTGATCAAATGACTTAGAATGAATCCAGAAAAGAATGAAATGCTCAAATGATGCTCTGAATTGCATTATTTTTAATTTATATGCGTAATTAGTAATTACCATGTATAATCCAATCTTATTGAACAAATAGCATACGAATCAAATTCTAGACAATAAAAAGAGTTTAAATGTAGATTATTGTGTTCAAATTACTTAGAATGAATCCAGAAACGATTGAAACGGTCAAATGCGGCTCAGAATTGCTTGATATGCGCTTTATATGCGTAATTATCATGTATAATCCATGTTTTTGAATAAATAACATATGAATCATGTTCTAGACAATAAATAGAGTTTAAGTGAAGATTATTGGGATCAAATTACTTACGATGAATCCATAAACGATTAAAATGCTCAAATGATGCTCAAATTGAATTTTTGCACTTTATATGCGTCATTACCATGTACAATCCAATCTTTTTGAATAAATAACATATCAATCAAAATCTAGACAATAAAAAGAGGTTAAATATAAATTATTGTGACAAAAATACTTAGAATGAATCCATAAACGATTGAAATGCTCAAATGAGGCTCAGAACTGCATTATTATCACTTTATATGCCTAATTACCATGTATAAAACAATCTTTTTGGATAAATAACATAAAAATGATATTCTAGACAATAAAAAGAGTATATATATATAGATTATTGTGTTCAAATGACATAGAATGAATCCAGAAACGATTGACATGCTCAAATGATCCTCAGAGTTGCAGAATTTACACATTATATGCATAAAACCATCTATAAACCAACCTTTTAGAGTAAATAACATATGAATCATATTCTGGACAATAAAATAAATTTAAATGTAGATTATTGTAATCGAATGACTTAGAATAAATCCAGAAACGATTGAAATGCTCAAATGATACCCAGAATTGCATTATGTGCACGTTCTATGCGTAATTACCTTGTCTATCCAATCTTTTTTCAATAAATAACATATGAATCATATTCTAAACAATAAAAAGAGTTTAAATATAGATTATTGTGATCAAATGACTTAGAATGAATCCATAAACGATTGAAACGCAGAAATGATGATCATCATTGCACAATTTTCAATTTATAAACGTATTACCATGTATAAACAAAACTTTTTGAATAAATAATATATGAATAATATTCTAGACAACAAAAAGAGTTTATATGTAGATTATTGTGTTCAAATTACTTAGAATGAATCCAGAAACAAATGAAATGCTCAAATATTGCACATAATTGCATTATTTGCACGTTATATGAAGAATTCCCTTTTATAATCCATTCTTTTTTAATAAATAACATATGAATCATATTTTAGACAATAAAAAGAGTTTAAATGCAGATTATGGTGATCAAATTACTTAGAATGAATGCAGAAACGATTGAAATGCTCAAATGATGCACTTTATATGCGTAATTATCATGTATAATCCTATCTTATCAAATAAATAACATATAAATCATATTCTAAACGATAAAAAGATTTTAAATGCAGATTATTGTATTCAAATGACTCAGAAAAAATACAGAAACGATTGAAATGCTCAAATATTGCTCAGAATTGCACTATTTGAACTTATATAATATGTGTAATTACCATGTATGATCTAATCTTTTTGAATAAATTGGATATGAATCATATTCTAGACAATAAGAAGAGTTTAAATTTAAATATTGTGACCAAATAATTTAGAATGAATCAAGAAACGCATGGAATGCCCAAATGAGGCTCAGAATTGCATTATTTCCACTTTATTTGCGTAATTACCATGTATAAAACAATCTTTTTGAATAAATAACATTTTAATCATATTCTATGTAATAAAAAGAGTTTAAATGTAGTTATTGTGATCAAATGACTTAGAATGAATCCAGAAACTATTAAAATGCTCAAATGATGCACAGAGTTGCACAATTTGCACGTTATATGCGTAGTTACCTTTTATAAACCAATCTTTAAGAATAAATAACATATGAATTATATTATAGACAATAAAAAGAGTTTAAATGTAGATTATTGCGATGAAATGAATTGAACGAATCCAGAAACAATTGACATGCTCAGATGATGCCCAGAACTGCATTATTTGCATGTTCGATGTGAAAAACTAACATATGAATCATATTCTAAATAATAAAAAGAATTTAAATGTAGATCATTGTGATCAAATGACTTAGAATGAATCCAGAAACGATTGAAATGCTCAAATGAATCTCAGAATTGCACAATTTGCAATTTATAAACAAAATTACCTTGTATAAACCAAACTATTTGAATAAATAACATATGAATCATATCCTAGACAATAAATAAAAGTTTATATGTAGATTATAGTATTCAAATGACTTAGAGTGAATCCAGAAACGATTGAAATACTCAGAATTGCATTATTTGCGCTTTATATGTGTAATTACCATGTATAATCCAATCTTGTTGAACAAATAGCAAATGAATCAAATTCTAGACAATAAAAAGAGTTTAAATATAGATTATTGTGTTCAAATGACTTAGAATGAATCCATAAACGATTGAAATGCTCAAATGAAGCTCAGAATTGCACAATTTGCAATTTATAAATGTAATTACCATGTATAAATCAAACTTTTTGAATAAATAACCTATGAATAATATTCTAGACAATAAAAAGAGTTTATATGTAGATTATTGTGTTGAAATAACTTAGAATGAATCCAGAGACGAATGAAATGCTCAAACGTTGCTCAGAATTTCATTATTTGCACATTATTTGCGTAATTACCTTGTATAATCCATTCTTTTTTAATAAATAACATATGAATCATATTATAGACAATGAAATGAGTTTAAATTTAGATTATTGTGATCAAATTACTTAGAATGAATCTAGAAACGATTGAAATGCTCAAATGATGCTCGGAATTATATTATTTGCACTTTATATGCGTAATTACCATATATAATCCTATCTTATTGAACAAATAACATATGAATCATGTTCTAGACAATAAAAAGAGTTTAAATGTAGATTATTGTATTCAAATGATTTAGAAAAAATACAAAAACGATTGAAATACTCAAATATTGCACAAAATTACACTTTATATGCGTAATTACCATGTATAATCTAATATTTTTTAATAAATTGGTTATGAGTCATGTTCTAGACAATAAAAAGAGTTAAATGTAAATATTGTGACCAAATGATTTAGAATGAATCAAAAAACGAATGGAATGCCCAAATGAGGCACAGAATTAAAGTAAACGAAACTAAATTTTATTTTGGATGTCTTCAATTGTTCCTACTCGCATATTTATGTTACTCTTATATAAAACTTCAGTTATTAAAATTATAGTATGCCTAGTGGTCAGAAGAAGTTCATTTGCAAAGTTGATTTAAAAGAATGTCTTATGGTCATTGCGACGTTCGTGCTTACATAGCTGCTCTTGAAACTATGGTCTCCCTTTGACCAAATGGCCCTTCTAGTTCTTTCCGATACTCTCATCTCTCTCCCGTGATTTGGTTCAGTCCGTGGAAATTACTCTGTACCTTCAATAGCCTCCACTGCATGCCTCTCCATGACTCCGTCCCTCATCAATACTCTTCTATAAATAGAGGCGTATCGTTGAGGAGGGCTGATGGCGGCATCTTTTGAGACAAAGCTCTATTAACAAATTACAGTTGTTCCTCAGCCTTGTGTATGATTAGACGCCATTTTAGCAATGTTACCTTCGTTTTTGTTGAAAAAAAATTTATCTTCTATCCTTACTCAATTTGAAATTCTAATTCATTTGATTTCATATAATTGGGTTTAATTCGGCAACAAGGCACCCGATTTTTTTTTTTTTTGTGATTTTTCGTGGGTTAAATATCTACTTTCGGTAGTTGGGTGAATTTAATTCAAAATTAAGTTGCTGAAAAAAATTTAATTAGAGTTAGATGATAGCTGTGCAAGATTAGATTATGGGCTTGGTTCAAAATCGGGAGCATAGTTTTCTATTTTAACGATGGGATCAGAATCTTCTTTCTAAGCATTTTACTGATGCCAGTATCTGGTTTCAGCAATTGCCGTTCTTGATTTTATAAAGTTGATTGATGATTGATTAGCTATTGAAAACTTGATATTAGATTATACTAATGTCTCGGTGTTTTAAAATGCTACAATGAAAGTCTTTTCATAAAATGGTCCAATTTTAAAAGGTGAAATCATTTCTTTCTAATTTTTATATGAAATTTCAATACTCTTCAATTCTTCTCACATCATTCCGATCATCAAATTTCAATTCAAAATGATTTCTTTTGAACTCTATTTTATTGAAATGAATTGAAATTCTAATGGTTCGCTTGTAATTCAAAGTACTGTAAAGCTCATCAATCTTCATTTGGGTAGTCATGCTTTTTTACTTTGGTTTATGGCCATATTCTGCATCCTCCTTAAGGTTCCGTTTGAATCGTATGGAAATAGGAAGAATAACTTTTTTCTAGACGTAAATTTATTATAAACAATCCAAACTCTTCACAAAGTTACACACTTCCCAATACTTTCCGCCTAGGAATAAGTTATTCATCTTATTCCTAAGCAATCCAAACGGAGCCTAAAAAAGAAAAAAAAAAATCTCTGTGTCATCATGATAGCTTAATCACATCCTTCTAGAGCTTTAGAATATTCAGATTAATTAAGTTCCACAATTGAGATACTTCTTTTATGGCAGGCATAAATGTCTTAATAATAAAATGTCAATCTGGCTGCCTTACACTCTTGCTATAAAATCAAATTAAAGAATTTCGTTGTGTTTATGTTGCTGAAAGGGGTTTCCTTATACATCAATTTTAAAATATCAAAACTGACTAAACACTAAAAAAAATTGCATAGCAATCTTTTAGCTGTTGTACAATGTTTTTATTAATTTATTAAATAGCTCTTAATCTTCCATTACAAGCTCGTATTACACCAAAGACAGCATCGTGTTCGTGACTTTTAACGTATGCAGTATGACAAATAAAAAATAAACTGTAATATTTTGGTTCATATTTTATCAAATAACATTACCACTCTTTCGAATAATACCTAATCGCATTAGTCTATCATTTTCTTTAGTTTTAGTAAACAGTAAATAAATCAAAATGAATGTATCAAAACATTTGTTATTGATGATATTTATTTCTTCCAGGATTTTTTTTTTTTTGTTATGTTGCGCTTTCTATTCCAACCCCCCCCCCCCCTCTAAAAAAAATAATAATAATAACGGCGTTTCCTTCATGATGAAAATTACAGAAAAGGTGTCACGCAGTTACGTTTGTTGCATTAGCATACTTAGTTATGATATCGCATAAAAAAAAATTAAAAAGTGTGTTAGGACTTAGGCCTTTTGTTCAATATCAAGCAAACACTTTGCTGGACAGATGCTTGACAAATTAGCACTACATCAGTTAATACTAGGCCGAAGTTCAAAATAAATCCAATTACTCAAAGCAAATAGATACATTAAATAATCATTTGTCTCGGCAAAACAAAATTTTCCCTTCTTTTCTAATGGTACAGTATTTCAGATAATTCGATTAATATCGCCATGTCAGAGAATCTCAATTAAGCAATCAAATCAGATTAGTTGGTTCCTCTTGGGGCAAATAAAGGTATCCCCAACCATTTTTAGGGAATGCTTAAATAGAGAATCTCTAATGATATTTGGGATTAAGGACCCCAATGCAAAAATAGAACTTATTGGGTGTACCCATTAATTCTCCGACCCAGAAGGGCACCGACTTGCCCCCAAAATCTTTGCAATTTGGTCCATTTATAGACACAAATAATATCCCAAATTAAGAAACCAAGCTGCCCAAATTAATTTACACCAACAAAGAAGAAATTATGTACCTCTAATTAATTTCACATTCTCTCTGCCTCCCTCTTTTTTTAATCCCTTTCGCCTTCTTCCCCTTGGTAAAACCACAACTCAAAACCCCACAAAGAAAAATTTAAAGAAAAAACAATTACAACAAGCTTCTTCGCAAGAAAAACCAAAAGACTGATTTGCCCTCGTACCTGCTCGTTAAGATCAGCGTGAGTCAGGGGTAAAAATGGAAAATGGCAAGGAAGCAAGTGTATCTCCACCTCCGCCTGGGCCCCAGCCTCGGATGCCACGCTGGAATCGGCGCGAGATCCTTGCATTGGTGCGAGCGAAGCGCGAGGTGGAGGATGGCGGAGGCAGCCCCAGCGGCGGCCGTGGGAGGCGCCCGGCTTCGTCTCCGGAGGGGGGACACGTGGCACTCCCTAAGTGGAACGCTGTCTCGGAAGGATGTCGCGTGCGCGCGGTCCACCGTGGACCGACACAGTGTCGGAAGCGCTGGACGAACCTTATCGCGGCTTATAGAAAGATCCAGAACTGGGATAGAGGGAGGGGGAAGAAAGAAGAGAAAGGGGATGACGTGGTGGACCCGGCTCACGTGGACCGGGAGCAGAAAGGGTTTTGGGAAATGGGAGGAGAGGAGAGGAAGGAGAAGGGGCTGCCGGCGCGGTTTGACAGGGTGGTGTATGAAATAATGGGAGGAAAGGATGTTGCTGACGTGGTGGACCAGGTGTATGATGAAGGTGATGAGGTGGTCATGGATTCTGAGGAGGAAGAAGAGGAGGTTAAAGGGGGCCCACCTGCACTGTCTCCTGGTCCCGCTATCTCTGTCATACCTATATCTAGTATGATTGTTTCATTTTTTTTTTCTGTTTGTTTGATTATCATGATAATAGAACATAATTTTTGGTTCTTATATAAAGATGTTTCTCACATTCTTTATATGTGTACAAATATCATAAAAAATATTTTGCTGGTCACATATGTTATTGTGTATTTTGGCAACATGGTAAATACTGTTTGTAGTTGAATATTATGGTTAATAGTATGTCTAAGGTTTCTACAAACAGAAGGTATCTTATAAATTGACTGAAAGATTTGTTAAACCCTAGCATTAATGCTTTGCTAAAATTGATCAAGTATCCAAAATGTTTGTCTCATAGACTTGGAAAAACAGAGATATAATGAAAAAATCTTGGTTGCATGTGGTGTAGGTTGGAAGTGTCCACAAAGGAGTCAATGAATAGTCATTTGTAGAAGAAACCCTGTGTCTTATCTGTACTTGAACTCATCTAGAATTGAATATCTATACTTGGGATAAAAAAAAAATTTGTTTGTTTGCTTTATATACAATGCGATGGATTTAAACAATTGAGTAGTCATTTATTCATGTTATTTTTTTATGCTTGTTGTGCAGTGAGGAGGTTTCAACCGTCTTGTGAAGGAAGCCCTGATCCAGGTACAAAACCATTCAAATTGTGTGGTTCACCATTAGGGACGGGTATAGTACCTATTGATGGCACCAGACCATAACATTTGGTTTTCATTGCATTTAATGCAACAGCATCTTGCTCTTGGAATGAAATTCTTGACTGAATTTATTATTTCAAGTACAAGTTGGGAACAAACCAACTGATTAGAAAAAATGTACTATTTATTTGTTTCAGTACCAGACCCAGCTTGGTACATAAGCACTATAGTTACAGGAACTTGAATTTTATCTCTCATTTATATATTCTTATTATTTTAACAAATATGCACAGAATGGGGAAGTGAGAAGCAGCCAAATGGAACACAAGAGCAAACCTCACCCAAAAAGGAGGGTTCCAAGAGGAAAAGATCAAAAGGTTTAGATGCTGAAGAAGTACAACCAGAGCATTTCAAACTAATTAAGAGATTAACAGAAACCATGGAAAGAGGAACTAGGCTTGTGGCAGCGCAACTCGAGGCTCAAACCATTCAATTACAGATGGATAGAAACCAGAGAAAAGAGCAATTTGATGAACTTTTGAAAGCCTTTAACCGACTAGCTGATGGCATAACAAAAATTGCTGAAAAATTGTAAAGAGAGAGTGAGAGAACAAATGGCACATTTTGTGTTTAATTTTGGTTACGTAGAGAAAGGAAAATTCAATCTTGGGCAGCTTATATCAACAATTTATTTGACTTTTAGTTATAATTTTTGTTATATAGTATAAAAGATAAAAGATAGAAGGTTGGCTTTCCTAGCTTGGTGGTACACTGGTACTAGTGGAGTTAAATTTCTATTCATTATTTAGATCTTTTCACAAAGCAAATGGTGGAAATAGAATTGGTAGAATTTTGTAGAACGTTGGCTCTGATAGCGTGGAATTGTCTTTTTGAACAAATCTTTTGTAACGGTAAACTTTATTTTGTTCATTTATAATTTGATATCGTTGAAATTGACGTGTTCTTGTGTATTTAGAAAATAGAAAAACCTTTGCTTGAGAGCTGCTTGAGGAGATAAGATCCCAATTTACTTCATAATTTTCTTACCTTAAGCTGATTAAATGATAAAGGCTTTAATTAGTCGAATTAGAGATAGGGTTCATCATTGGCATATTTATTTGTTGTAGATTATACGTAGTTTTTCCTTGTGCCCTCTTTCAATATATCGGTTTTTTGATGTATAAATTAAAGGGTTGTAAATTAAAACCTACAGAACATTGAAAGAAGAAACTTCTCTTTCACATCTTCATTTTAGTTGATTTTAAACCTAAAAAAAATAGTTGAATTAAGAGTCGTATTTAATTTTTTTATGGTATCTTGTTTTGAATGCTTTCAAGAATTTCGTATTTCCCAAAATTTATGCATATCCTCATTTGTTTACCTGAGTAGACAATTATGCAGAGGGAGAAATTATCGACAATAATCAAATGAGAGAAACTACTAGGAATGATGTCCTTTTATGCATTCTTCTTTTTTAAGTAATTTTATGAATTATTCCGTAATAATTATATTTGAAATGAAGAGAAACATAAGCATAATTTTAAAACACCGCCACTAGAATTTATCTTAAAAAAAGGACAAAATTTTTTTAAAAAAAAACGAAACAATCAAAACGAAAAGAGGACACAAGTTCCAATCTAAATGGATTAACAATAGATATCTCTCTCTCACTATAGAATACAATCATTTTGTAATGGAAAGGTAAAAATTACAATACAATATCTTTGACCATCATCATTCTTGGCTTCTGCCTCTGGTTTCATACATGGCCTCTACCTCTGTTTTCATATTCTTGGCACTCTTCATGAAGCAAAAGCAAGAGCAACATGGGCAATGAAATAAGCATTTCATTTTCTCTCTCTCTCTCTCTCTGCCCACAACTAATTTAAGTACAGCATAAAGTATGGCTATTTATAGAAGCTAGTCCATCCAAATTGCTTCCGACAAAGAGAGAGAGAAAATCCATACTTCCATGTTCCAAATCATTATCAGGAGTAATTATTTTGAATCTTTTTACAAATTTATTGTGTTAAATAGTTAGTGAAATTTTTTTTTAAGTTTTAGGGTTTAGCGTTTAGGGTTAAAAAAATAGTTACAAATTACATTACATAAAGATAAAGATAATGAAAACAAAGGAAAGTAAGGAAGAAAGAAATTAGACAGCTAAAATTAAAACAGGAACAGCAAACAAAACAAAGCACAACAATCCTAAAACTATGCCATTTTAGGCCAATTGTCCAAGTTAGTGAAAAAAATTACATAACTAATATCAATTTTGTGTCCGTATTTATGCAACTATGTGCATAAATACCACTCGTTTTTGTGGGTTTCTTTGTTTCCAACATAGAAAGTGCTCTATGAAATCCTAAACTCCTCACGATTTAAGCAAGAACTAGATACATCTTTACTAATCAGAATTTGCTAGTGAAACGTCTGAAACCATAGAGGTGCCATTCATGTACCAGATTGATTTCATTAAAAAAAATGTAAAATATTTGTTGATCTAAAATGTAAATGGTGTAAATGAAAGCAGCAACCAGCTAATGACATTCATTGATAATCATAATTTCTAGCTAAAACAAAGGACTACAACTATTCTAGTGTCAATTAAGTTGATGAACAGAATTATGATGACAAGGATTTATTAGCTGGTTTCCGGTAATGTGGGCCAAGTAGGGTTACAACGGTTCACAAAGCCATGTTATAAGGTCAAATAGGCCTCCTAGCCTTGCTGGAGTAATGAGCAAGTGACCCAATTTTTGGGCCCTGACATGTAGCACATGTCGGATTCTTTTAACCTTACCCGATCAACCCAGATCCGACCCAGTAAAGTCATTAAGTTATCCGAACAAGTTTTTGTCCCAAGCGGCGTGCACACTAAATTACGGTACCTAATTTAGCACATGGAGCAGTCTCATTACCATATGTCGGTGTCCAAAAGCTCTGTCAGAACATTCATCAATGAAACAAATTATTGCATGACAAATGCAAATTATGTTTAAAATTAACAATATCTAACTAGATAGTCTCTATCTAGTAGATCGAAAAAAAAAATTAACGACATTTAGTACGCTCATATTCTAATTTTCAGAACTTCTAATATTTCATTTAATGATTTGGGACAGGACAACTATTTGTTGTCACCGATACGAAGTTTTTTTTCCACTATTTGTTGGCATCGATCCTTGTAAATTGAAAAAATAAAAAAAATCTTTCCATTTGCTACGATCGAATTTAAGGTTCCGTTTGGATAGGTGTGGGAAGAAGGGAAGAAGTAGGAAGATGTGTGTAACTTTGTGAAAAGTTTGAATTGTTTATAATTTTTTTCTTCATTCTTCCTTCTTCCTATATCCAAACGCACCCTGAAATAATAAAATAAAATAATGAACAAATATAATTAATCCAATAAATTTTTTTGCTGCCTAATATTTAGTACAATAAAGAATTTTAATAATATTTTTTTATGAATGCATATTTATGGATAGAATTACATAATTAATAATTCATTTCGATATTTGGAGATATAAATTTAAAAACTTAAGTACAAACATAATATTACGATATTTAATTGGCATTAAATACTCAAAATACCAAACATTTCCTTGTTTTATTTCCCCAGTGCAACAAGATCCATTTGATCCGCCGCAAATTGTCAGGCAAGCGACCGACCAAGAGCGTACTCCGAAGGCATGGCACGCAAATACATGACGAAATGAGCTGAGCTATGCATCTCTGGCTTTGTCTTACGAACTTTTCTCTTCAACAAAAAAAAAGGGAAAGAAGAAAAAAAGAGCAACACGCCGGACCAGGTCTATTCTTAGGTTGTAGACCAAATCACATCACAGCCTTTCATAGACAAAACGGAAATCCAAAATCCTGTGGCGCGCGACACAGCGTGTAGTGCACCACAGGTCGTCCGATCAAATCTGAATGGATGAGGGAGCCCGTATATGTAACAGATTGTAAGGTCCGAAAAAATGTAACTAGTCCAGATTTGATCGGACGGTCCGTGTGGCGCGTTACATATTGTATCGCGCGTCACAGGATTCGGATTGAACGGAATGGGAGAAAAAAGAAAAAGAAAACATTGCAATGAAGGCCATCTGTTGTGCCTGCTGATGGGCTATGGGCTCTAGGCCTCTAGTACCTTCCTCAGCCTGTGAAGAAGTATAACTATTTTATTGGTGTAATGAATTTCATAATAATTTGTCAGATTTACGATTGCAGCACAGTAAAAGAAAATTATTGATACGTTTAAAGAGAATATATTGCATTTGTTTGGACAACAGTTTCTTATGAACTCATCAATCAAGTGCATGTATTTATCTTTTTATATGTCATTAAATGCATTCGCGTATTTTACATAATACCAACTGAAGTTTTAATTATATAACAAAGCATGATCAATTATCGTCCAAAATATATTTGTATATTGCAGTTAAAATTGTTGATAGTTGTCATGTGTTTTGATCTAAGTAAAATAAATATCTTAACAGTTGTCAGCAACTGTCATTAATTTAGGAATCTAAATCAGAATGACAATCATGATTTCTGTATTTCACTATTTTGTAATTTAATATTTTTATTCAAATACAAGGTAACACATAAGAAAAAAAATACTATTATCGGAATAATATAAAATCAAAACGATCTTGACAGAATTATTTTGTAATATTTTCAAATAAATCCTTAACTATTGGATAATATGCACATACGCGATAATAATTTTGAACCCATGTATAAACTATCCAACTAACTCTATTGACGTAATTACTTATTATTATATAATAGACACTTACATAGTTCAAAATACACTAAAATTAAATGCTTGGTGTAAACCAAGTGTTTCCTAATTACGGTGCGCGGTGCGATATTACATGGTTCAGGGTACCTGGGTTATAATCTGAAGCTCAAATTATTTTATACTTGTTTAAGTCGTGTGTTTCAGTAAATAATGATGCATGTGATGATCAAAGAATCATCGTGTTATTTTAATGGAAGAAATATAAGCACCAGAAAATGTTGGTTGTCAACCTGTCAGGACATTCCTGCCCCCACATTCTTGCATGTTTTTGTTTTATTTTAAATCCGAACAACGTGATTCTTCATCAAATGGAAAAAAGCAGATAAAATGATATGATTAAATACTCATCCATACCCGATTTCTTTTTCTTGATTATAATTTTGTTTCTATTTGACTTTGCATTTTTAACCCAACTGGGACTCAATTTTTTAACTCAATTCAATGAGAACAGAAATTAAGGACTAAAAATAATTATTAAACTTGAAAAGAAAATTCCAGCCGACGAAATAAGAAGTAAATTTATTTTAAAATAATATTTTTATAGAGTGACTTTATTTTATCTGCCAAGTTATCCGATTACCATGTCATGAAATCCAGAAAGCTGAGATAATTAAGAACCATACAAAAAATTGTATTTGATTCTGATTTGCATGAAACGGTTTTTGTCACGATTGGGTTTAGCAATCATGACTAATCTCAACCAATGATATCGGTTTCTCTCATATATTTATCCTTTTACAATATTTTTTAATTTATACTGTAACTTTACTTCTATGAATTGTCAGAGCGCACTTTATTGTACGGTTAATCATTTAAAGCTGGAGGACCCAATTAGGTGAATAAATTAAATCAGAACACTTCATGCAACGGTTGATCATTAAACTGGTAATCTAGATCATGATTATGCACCTAGAAATTGTAACCTCAATTACAAATTTATAACCTAATAAAAGATATATATTAGGTACAGTCTTGTCAGAAAACATTTTTTGTGAAGATGACATGGAAGTTTGTATTACAATTATACCAGTTAGAGAAACAAACCATTACATGGAAGTTTCCTACACTAAAATTCCCTAACAAAGCATTTAATCTCAACGGAAGCGGACAATTATTTTGGGAAAATGGAATAAGAGTTGCAACTAGTTTTTCAATGGAATGAGAATGACTTTGATGATGCTTGCCTTTGAATACACCTACCCATCATCGACTCTGTATTTAAGTCAATTTGTATCCCAGTTGTCATTTCCAATCACTAGCACAATACATCCATTCAATTGTGAGGTAAAGTTTAATTTTAATATTTTATACAAGTTAAATATTTCAATATTAAACATAAAGATATAAACTTTAGTTATTGGTTTTATTCTAAAGCAGATTGTACATAAAACTTAGATGTGAGGTAGAATTATCCTAGGAAAATAAGTTTTTAAGTTGCAAAATAAACTAACAACTGCAATTTTTTCTATTATATTTACTTTTTCTTTGCTGAATCATAAATTTTTTTATTTTTACTACAACAAATTGGGAAAATATAATTTACTAAAATATACATACATTATATACCTCTGTCCCGTCAAACCCGCCCCCCCCCCCAAAATAATAATAATAATAATAATAATAATATAAAATAGTTGTAACAATTTTGTTCTGAAGTTTTAAGACCTGTATAAACCTCGCTTACGTAATTATTAAAATTGCCAATAAATTCCTATATATAGTATAATTGAGTTGCAATAATAATATTCATAATAAGATTAAAGTTGACAAAATAAATTAAGAAAAAAGTTTTCGGTTCTCACTAATGATTAGTAGGGCTGGCAACGAGTCGAATTCGAGCGAGCTAGCCTTAGCTCAAGCTTGATTTGAAATTAATTCGAGTTTTGTCGAATCGAATCGAATTTGTATCGAGTTTCTTAACGAGCTCGTCGAGCAAAATTATAGTACTTTATATATATTTTTTCAAGCACTAATATACAAATTAATTAATATTTATCAATTTTAATATTATTTTTATTCATAAACTAGTATTTTATTCATTTTATAATAATATTTTAAATAAAAATAGCATTTATATGTAATAAATAAATATATTATATATCAAATTATGTACTAATATATATAAATTAGTTAACAAAATTATATTTCGAGTTAAATTTCGAGCGAGTCGAATTTTGCTTCGAGCCCAAATGTATCGAGTCGAATTTTTCTCGAGCAAGCCGCGAGCCACGAGCTTTTTTGCCACCCCTAATGATTAGGGTTAATACAGCTACATTTGCACATTAATAAAAAGTTACAATGTATCCCTAGTCATGCCGCAAAGCTTTTGTATTGTACATTTATAAGAAAAGAAAATTAATGATTTAACATTGAACTTACGAAAATTGAAAAGATGTGAATGTCAAGAAAAAGAAAAGATGTGACGTCCACTTCCAAACAATATCGCACAAAAATTCAATGCAATCTACATTTTACTATTATTACAATTACTTAATTAGTCTCAGGAAAAGGTTTATATTTTTGCACAATTTAAAAGGTTAGCATAAATATAATGATTATAATAATATTTGTCCAACGGTATAAGAATCCCTTTAGTAATTGTCTCAGGAAAAGGTTTATACTTTTGCACAATTTAAAAGCTTAGCATAATAAATATAATGAGTAAATAATATTTTTCCAATGGTATAAGAAACCCTTTAGTAATTGTCCAGATTTGTTTTATTTGGAACTAAGATCCCCCACTTAAGATATGTTAAAAGAGTAAACAGCAAGGATTGTATTTTTATGTAGTAACAAGCAGCAGTTGAAGGAACAAACTTGATAAGTCAAAAATTAATAAATGAATAAAACAAAAGAAAGTGGTGGTTGCCTTTTGGCTGCTCACTACTTGATAGTAACTTGGATTGAGAGGATGGAATGTCTCACCCACTTAGAAAAAGTCAATATACATTAGAGGATAGATATATACCTTTATTTATTTATTTATTTATTTCATAAGAGTGCCCATCATTTTATGTTCGGCGCCACCAAGTTGGTGCAGTGCAATACAGCATTATATATGCAAAGTTACTGAAATTTAAAGAAAAACAATAAGAAAAAATTACTGAAATTCAATTTACTGAATAAATATTGGGCCATTTGTCAAGTTGATGAGATGGCACGCATTGTTCAATTTATATAGTCAATTCTTTAGTACCTCTAGTATACTATACAGTATACACATTTCCGGAGCAATACTTCATTGAAAACAACAATAAATCAACTAAAATGTACAAAGAAAATTTTACCTCGACATAACCCGTTGACCTACAACAGTAATTGATATATATTAATATAGTAAAAGAAAGAAAAACATGTACATTGCTTAAACCACCATCATGATATCAAGAAACCGTCAATAATTTTTGTTATTGATCACATGGCACTATGGCAGGTCTTCAAAGCAGGTCTTCAAAGCCGAATTTTCAAATTAGATGATTGTTTACGCTACGATGTTTTGCAACCCCTCTACCCCCTGACGACTGACATGCATATATGATCAAATGAGATCCAGTCCCGTGCGGGACCATCCAGCGCACCGCTGTGAGCCGTATGATTTAATCTCAATGGCAAAGAAAGTCCCGTGCATGTAACCTGATTGATAGGCCCGAACCGTCCAGATCAGATCGGACGGTTGGTAAGCTGCGCTGGACGGTCCCGCGCGGGAGCAGAGTCGGATTGATACATGATACCATTTTTTGTTTTTTGGGTATTCAAGCCCGTAGGCAATATCGAATGATACCATTTTTGGTTAGATGGTGACATGTTATCACAGAAAAATAAGGTGAACTATACATGTTATGGAAACCCAACTACAACAAATCCGAACGACGTGGCACCTACTACTAGCATGTCTTTTACCAGGTAATTTAATCTGAACAAGGACCACTGTCAGGCATATCCTCCATTCAATGACAGTGGGTCCAAACTTGTAAATTATCTTCGGACATTTTCCCATTTACTCCATTTAAATTATTATTTTTTACATTACAGGCTCCTTACTAAGCGAGTGAGAAAAGAATTCAGTTCAATCAATAGGGGGAAAAAAAATGAATTCATACTGTTGTGAATTGAAATTGCAGAGAAGCGAAAAGCGTGCACTATTTTTTTTATTCACAACATATTCATCAAATTAGGAATTTAAAATCCAATGCCTGAACTGTGGTAATTTATACGAAAAATGATGAAATTTAATATAAGTTTATTTGTTCTGCAGATGAACTGAACTACGACGGCCATACTTTAAGATCTTCAAAAAAATATGAAACATGCACAACAAATCTATTAGTTACATCTTTTACCTAATTTGAAAAGAATATTGTTGAAAAAAGAAACAGCCGTACGCTCCTCAACAAACTAAAATAGTAAGCTTTGAAGGGGGTATTAGCAAAAGAGATCTCTAATAATGCATTAAGAATCGGAAATGATATATACCATCCAACCATCCAATATGTCAGAAGCCAGAATTGCGTTTAAAAATTCGAATTTCCGCATGATGATGTCAGCAAGACACGTGCTAACGTCAGCAAATTTTTTTTTACCAATTTTCGAAAATTTTTTGGTGCTGACGTCATCAAATGTACTGATTTAAGGGTTCGGTTAAATGCTTTAAGGGATGAATTAAAGTGTGTAAGTGTTCAGTTAGATGCACTAATAATTTGAATTTTTAGTTTTTGGGTTCAGTTAAATACCTTAAGGGATTATTTAAAAGTATGTATGTGTTCAGTTAGATGCACTAATAATTTGAAATTTTTGTTTTTTTTGTTCAGTTAAATACGTTAAGAGATGAACTTAAAGTGTCTATGTGTTTAGTTAACTGCAGCCGAAATTTGATTTCGTAGTTTTTGTGTTTAGTTTAACTATTTGAGGGATCAATTAAAATTATTTATACGTTCAGTTAGATGCGCTCGTAATATGACGTTTTAATAACCATACAATAAAGTAAACAATAATCATTTATTAAGAATAATATCCATTATTATTTTCACTCAAAAGTAAATACCAATTACCATTTTCGGAAAACTTGTACAACAATCAAAAGTATTAAAAAAAAGTTCTCAAATTAATGAACTTCCCGAGGCAAAAAAAATGTAAAACATTTCAGTTTTTTATTACAACAAAGACGGAACCACATATAAAAATGAAAAGAGAACTACTCGAGTTCACAAAGAACAATATCACCTTTCATCAGAAAAAGAAAAGAAAGTAAAAAAAATTAAAAACAACAAAAGAAGTAAACAAAATGCTGGACCCACGTCTGATGGAAATCGAGGTCGTCAGGGAAGGAGAGAAGGAAGAAGAGGCTGGATAGGTGGGTCCGGATATGGCGCCAGGAGAGGGAGAGAGAGGATGTACGAACGGTGTCCTCGATGGGGAGGAAGTCGAGTATGGAGGTTGTGGGTCTGAGGAGGCGTGTGAATCGGGGAAGAGGCGTATTGGGGAAGAGCGTGTGAATATAAAGATTCGGAAAAAAGGTGTATTTTGGAGACCAATGAGACGAGAGTCCACGGATCGAGCATATGAGGCGTTGGATTGATATTAATTTTGACGGTCGGATTTAGTATTGGATGGTTGGATGGTATTTATGCAGATGGTAAATATCAATTACCATGAAGAATTTATAAGATTTATCTGAGCAAAGATTCTCCCTCCCCACTTCCCACTTTCACAGCGCCTAATCAATCCTCGTTTTCCCTCCTCAACTCCCCTGCATCCACATCCGTACTTTCGTCCGTGTAACAAATCTCTATCATCCATCATAGCATTCAGCATTCTACTTCCCAAAAACCACACGTACGACTATCCAACTCAAATCACAGACAATCCCACCTATAAACTCCCCACTCTCTCTTAAAACCACCGAAAATTAAAAACATAAATAAAAATAAAAACAAAATCGCTTCTCCCTCTCTTTTACACAGAGATCTCTTCTCTCTCTCTCTCTCTCGGAAACAATCGACCTCTTTCACAACTGGAGATCTCCATTCGTTAGTCGACAATGGACAGGTTGAGGGCTGGAAGTCCGGTGTACGGACGCCAGCGAAGTGGCGGCTCCAGTAGCACGGGCTCCTCCTCTCCAGGCGGCGTTTCTCCGGCGCACCACCGCACTTCCTCCACAAGCTCCGCCGCGTCCCTCACCGGACCTCGCCGTGCGCAGAACGTCGCGGCGCGCGCTGCCGCCGCGCGCCTTGCTCAGGTCATGGCGTCCCAGAGTGGAGGCAGTCGTGACGACGACGACGATGATGACGACTACGATGATGAGATCCCAGCCCCTGCGCCGACGATTTTGCGAGGAAACGCCTCCGGAAGGTATCGACCTTCTCCAGCGGCGCCGTCAGTGAAGGAGGTGCCGAGTACAAATGGTGCGGGGCCCACGGTGGTGGCTCAGTCGTTGCTTGGAAGGTCGAACAGATCTCCTTCTCCTTCGGTAACTTTCCTCGATTGTTTAGTTTGTTATTATCTGTTTGTAATTTACTAATTTGGAGGGTCTCTTTTTGAAATGACTTTGTTTGAAGGGTTGCTTTTTTCTCAAAATAGTAATTTGAGAGAAGTGATGGTTAGATCTGGGAGGATCTTTTCCAATTGGTCCTTGTGTCTGTTAATTATTGGGCAATGTACCATGAATCTTATTATGTTATTATTAGTAATATTTCCTTTTTCTGAAATTGCTCTCCTCATGCTCTGGGGGAATTTAATCATCATGCAAGCAATTACCGTGTGATTGTTTCAAAGCTGCAGTGGGTACATTCATGGATGAATGATGGCATTTTTTTTTTATTGATTTGGCATACTTGATGAATCGTCTTTAGCTTTCATAATCTATTGGGGTGATGGCTGGTTTGAAATTTAAGGTAAAAAATTTGGATATTTAGTTAATTATTACATATCTTTTGGATGCAATGCTGAAATTAGTTAGGTGGAAACTATGTGGAGTCAACAGCCCCATCAGCACGCTCGAACTCAGCAGGCCGTCCATCGGTGAATGCTCGACCGACAACCACAATTGTCCCTCCAAGCAAGCCTGCTGTGCGTACTACCTCCACTCCTATACCTGCTGTGGACCCATCACCAGCTCCGATTCCCAAGAGGTACATGATATAACAAGGATTTCATTATCTTAGACTGCCATTTTTGTCCAGTATCTGCTCAGTTCGATGTATTTCACAGATCCTGAACCAATAACTGGTACCAAGTTTAATAGGTGCTTTCAGTCTGGACCTTTACCAATATCATTATTTTTTTCAGGTTTGTCTTGCAATCCTTGGGTTGCAAGGGCATAAGATACTCTATTGAGCCCTGGACTAGCAGTCTTGCGGAAGCTAAGACTGTACCAGAAGCTGTAACCTGTTCTTACCCTTATCATCTGATACTGAGCCAATTCTGTCATTGGGATTATTTCTCTTTTCGTTTTTCTATCTTCATTTGATTGAATTAGCCAATGGTTCAAAATTGGGTCGCCAATTCTTTTATTTAGAGAGGGTGGGGTTTAGTAAGCCTAATGCCAATGGGGCTGACTTTTGCAATTACACTGGTTGAAAATAGCATTTAAAATTTGGATATGATTGAACTTTTTATGATATTTAGGGTTCCATCAGAGACCAAGATGCAATTAAATGTGCGGGAGCCACCAGGCCTAAGACGTGAATCCTCAACACTTCAGGATGAGGTGGTGCTGCTGTTCTATTTTACCTTTGCTTTGTGAATTGTACGTATTCTTCAATTTTGGCCCATGTGATGAAACTTTGAGTTTATGGCTTTATGCTCCTATCCTAATCTTTAACTTTTAGACCTAGTGTATTTCTTAAATCTGTCCTTGGCAATTGACTATACTTTTGCATTATATTTTGTGTCGAGAAAGCTAAACTACTTTGCAATTTGTGCATTTAAGAATGACATTATATTTTCTTTGAAACTTATATATTCATTTTTTTTTTTTTACAGCTCGATATGCTACAAGAGGAGAATGAAACTATATTAGATAAGGTATCTTGAGACATTTATAGGATAATATCTTTAGTTTATGTGTGCAATTTCAGTCCTACTGACTGACAGTTTTATTATAGTTGAGAATTGCTGAAGAGAGGTGTGAGGAAGCTGAAGCAAGGGCAAAGGAGCTTGAGAAACAAGTAATACTCTATTTTTTTTTTCTATCTACTGCTAACTTCTATTTCACTTTTTTTTTTTAAAAAAAGTTGAGCGTATAAGATAATTGAGGAACTGACAACTTAGTAATCTAGGTAGCGGCACTTGGTGAAGGAGTATCGATGGAAGCGAAGCTTTTGAGTAGGTAAGCATTGTGATGTTTAAATAATTATTTGTTATTTTTATGCTGTGTAATATTCTGACGACACCACTTATCTAATTTATTTACTTTTTTCAGGAAAGAGGCTGCATTGCGTCAAAGAGAGGTACCTTTTTCTAGTCATAGGAGGAACAATGCTATATATTATTAATACTACTGTATGTAATGATCATCATGGTACATATCTTTGGGCTGTTTCTAGTGGAGGGGTGGATCATATATTTAATTTTTTGCAGCCACATAATATATTAAGTTATTTTGAAGGCAGGTATACATTTTTTTTAAACAAATAATTCAAAGGAAAATGATTTTAATTTCTGTGTTATATATAGGCTGCTTTAAAAGCCGCGAGGGAATCTAAGGATGGGAGAGATGAAGAAATATTTACATTAAGGCAAGAATTAGAGGTACATTAATCTCAAAACATTTGAACACTTATGTAGGTTTTATGATATGCACAGCTATCTTAATTTGGAGTCTGATTTTTTTTTTTTTCCTCTTTCCTTGTGTTCTAGTCGGTGAAGGAAGAATCTGCGACAGCCATAGACCAATTCAAGGAAGCTGAAGCAGAAGCAAAAGGTCTGAGGTCAATGACTCAGAGGATGGTCTTAACCCAGGAAGAAATGGTTTGTAAATTTATTTCTTTAATGTTTGACATGGTTTATAAGTCACTCAGGGGTCATTTTGGTTCAAAGTCGACAATTTATGGTTTTACCCATTACATGCAAACTGATAGAACAATTTTGTGTAACTCTACAAAATCATAGGCAAGAAACCTTAGCAGATGTTTTCGTGTTTGTTTCTAGGAAGAGGTGGTACTGAAGAGATGCTGGCTTGCACGCTACTGGGGCCTGGCTGTACAGCATGGTAATTTCTTACTAAAAAAGACCTTACTGGCTAATTACTTTAATAACATAACTGAAGTGATTATAATAAATTTGTAGGGATTTATCCTGATATTTCGGTGTCCAAACATGAGCATTGGTCATCTCTGGCGCCTCTACCTCTAGAAGTTGTACTTTCAGCTGGTCAAAAGGCCAAAGATGAACCTCAAAAGAAAGGCAAGTTAAATCACCTACAAATTTTATGGGTGTGTTTGATTGCAAAACTATAGAGAATAGGGAATAAGGAATAAGTCACAATGAAATACGTGATAAATAATGGTATAAGGCTTCCTTATACAATGTTTTTGTGGGTATAAGGATTAAGAATTATACCATGATTTATCTCTTAAAGAATTATACGGCGGCAGTGTGCTGGTGGGAGTTATGAGCTTCTGCTAAAAATGAAGCCCATCCTGCAATCAAGACCCCAACAAAGCTGAAAGGATAAACCCAACAAAATTTAAAAATACAAAAAGAAAAATATAAAAAAGGAAAAAAATAATTTAGCCTTATGAATATGAATTTATGATAGTGTTCTACCCAGTGTCTATATTCTGGTATGACTTTTTTTTTTTTTGATGTTTTTCCTGAAATGAATTGACATTTATTTGTTTTGATTTGGCATTTGTGGGATGAGCAGAGGAGAACGGAGAGAGAAAGCACAAGTTAGTCAGAGAAATGAGTGACGTAATGGGAGAAGGAAACATAGAGAGCATGCTTTCTGTGGAAATGGGACTTAGAGAATTGTCATCTCTTAAGGCAATACCCCAGATCCTTATTACTGTTCTACATGCTTTTGGTTGTTCTTGTAAATTAATTCACAGCAAATTTGTCCTTGATTATCTTTGTATGACATTTGAGTAGGTGGAAGATGCTGTGGTACTTGCATTGGGCCAACACCGCCGACCCAATTTTTCTCGACAATTCATTTCAGGTACATTTAAGCAACTTCTGTTCATATGATAATAATAATTTGTTGACCTAGATTTCTATCAGTCAACACTTGACTGGAACTAATGAGTTGTTGTTTCATTCCTATTCAGACTTCAAAGCACCAGGAGAACCGAAGTTCTTTGAATCATATGGTGACGTATCTAAAATCTTTTCTTTTTATCTGTTGAGTTGTTATTTTTGTAAAAGAGGCTAACTGAACTTGCTAGAATTTTTTTAATATATGTATTGATTGATTCTTGCAGAACTTGGCGCAGAGGAGGCAGAAGACGTTAGTTTCAAGCAGGTAAATTCTTTTTATCCCTAAGATGTTTACTGCCTTTAGCTTTTTCGTTTTATATGTTTCTTGTTCTCTTAGCCTCAAAACTAATCTACCTGTCACTATGCGATCTTTTACTGTTTGCACATTTTTTTTTGATCTGTTGTTGTATGTGGTTTATTCTGTCCCTTTTCTTCGAGATTTTATTTCCTGATGTTGAGATTACCGAGCTGAAAAATACTTTTTTTTTTTATTAATCAAATGCAACCATGTTTTTTAAGTTTTATTATTCAGTTTATTATCATTATGGTACTCTTTTGAATAACTCTATATATATTTGATTTAATGCAGGCATGGCTTATGTATTTTTGGAGAAGAGCAAAGAATCACTATGTGGAAGAAGACATTGCTGAAGAGAGGCTCCATTTTTGGATTTCTCGCAATTCCCAACCTCCCACTTCTCATGATGCTATTGACGGTTAGTCTCTATCCCATGTCAATTGCTGTTTCCACGTTTCTTGTTTCGTAAGTTACAATTATTTATTTGTTGATTTCTGCTTTAATTCTTTTGTTGAGACTTAAAATATAAGTAGATATTTGAGAGTAGAGAGCTTGCAATAATTCACCTTGAGGACTCCATTTTATTGAGACTCAAAATAAGTTGGAAATCAAATTACTTATCAACTGAGTTTTTTTTTTTATTTGAAGAGCCAAATGTATTATATATAATGAATTTCTGCTGAATAAACGGGTCAGGATGGTAGATCCATGACCTGTTGGTCTGAATCTGGGTCAGGTCAGTTCTGTCCCAACAAGATAGGCCAGGTCTGATTCATTTTAAAATAACAATAAAGTATTGTTGGCCCTACCAAAAGCTAACCTGATGTGAAATTTTTGCACCCTTACTTGGGCCGGTATTCAATCTGCGAAGCCTGTTCCTCAGTATGGCCAAGTATCTGTCCCGAGTTGGAATTCTTTTGTAATTACTGTGAAGTTGTTATTTTATGAAGATGTATAATATTATGGAAGTTGATTGTCCAATTGTAAATGCAGTGGAGAGAGGCCTAACAGAATTGAGAAAACTAGGCATTGAACAACAACTGTGGGAGGCTTCAAGAAGAGAAATCGACGAAGAACCTTCAACCGAAAACTATTGAATAGTGTAAATTACCATAACCTTATGTTTATCTGTCTTTATAATCCCATTTTCGAAATGGTTTTTGAGAGCAGGGTTCCTGATAGATCTAGAAGCTTTCTTCCAAACTGTATGATAAAAACCTCATTTTTCAGGCTATGTATACCAGCCATAGAGAGAACTGTTTATGTGTGTAATTTTAGCAAGAAACTTTTGTTTTATATTTTCTGTCTTATTTTTCTGGTACGTATTTTGGCTCTAAATGTGCAGTGTAGCAGACTTTTGTATCAAGTTGTCATTAAAATTACCTTTTTATTGCTGATTTTGTAATTTGTTGTACTTAATTGTAAAATAAGTAACATTTTTTCTATTACCCTGGTTACAAACTTGTGCACAGAAGATATATTTTTTTTTTTTTGTCAAAACCTTCGACCCAACACAAAATATCGTAAATCGGTTGGACTAAGAGCATGCTAAATGAATTTTTTTTTATGGTTTATTTTAGCAATAAGACACAAGTTACTGTGCTCTATATTATGTGGAATTATTCGTTGACTGATGTTTTATGAAGGCTGAACTGAACACAATGAACTCATGTGTGTTATGGCATGTGTTTTATATTAGGGATCCTGTCCTGAAATAAGGTTGTGTTTCAAAAATGACCTCTACGATGTGGTTTGCTTTTGACATCTGGACAACGTGTTAGCAATTTTAAGTGTTGTAAGTTATATATATTGACATATTTGCACTTCTTAAGTTTTGCATGCTATTTCCGGTAGTGATATAATTGGTGTTCTGTTTTCCTTTGCTTTGATATTATTCAGGATTTATAAATGCTCTTCTATCTTCTGCTTTTAAATATGGGAAGTTTTATATTTATAATTTGCATTTTACTTGCGCTTGATAGTCAGCTACCGTCATAGCGCTCTTTCCTTATTTAATTGCAACATGTCGGTTGAACCGTGAACGGGTCGGGTCGCTAAATTTCTTAATTGGCAAGTCTGATGTTATTTTGGGTACGTGTGAACAGGTAACTGGATGAAACGCCGCCAGACAAATAAATAGACCGTGCTTCTTTTTTCGGCTTCGTTTCCTGACATCAGAGAGAGAGAGAGAGAGAGGCATGGCGGATTTGAAGAAGTGGGTGGACTGCCACCTTATGCGCCTCATGGGACGCTGCAACCCTCTCGTTTCCCGCCACGTCATCGGTTTGGCCAAGGAGGCTTCGTCCCTGTCTGATCTAACTGCCAAGCTTCTCAATTATGGCGGTTTGGTGTCGTCAGAGGATTTGGGCAACTTCTCCAGAGCACTTTACCAGAAAGTTCCTCATAAACAGTCTGGTTTAAGTGCGTACCAGAAAGAGGAAAGAGAGGCTGCTAAGCTTGTCAGGAAACAAGCGAGTTACCAACTTCTAGAACCAGATGATGAAGTCCCAATTGGGTCAAAGGAGGAGTCCCCTGATAAGAAGCGGTTCAGAGAGAATGACATTGTCGAGGAGGCGAGGAAGAGATCGAGGCGTGGATATCTTGGAAGAAGAGTAGAGAAGATGTTATCAGAGATGGAAGATTATATAAGAGATCAGGAGGAGATATTTGAGGGTGTGAAATTGACTCAGGGAGAAGATTGGGATTTATGGTATAAGAAAAAACTGTGCAAACTTGGGAAGAAGCATTCGGAGAGGGTGGATAGCACTGACCAGTACAGGATGCCTGATGCGTATGACATGGATGGAGCAATCAATCAGGAGAGGAGATTTTCTGTAGCAAGTCGGCACGACAGGGATGCTGAGGGTTTAAAGAAGAAGATGAATCCCTTTCTTGAGCAGGAGGCATGGGAACAGCACCAGATAGCGAAAGCAACCCTCAAATTTGGCTCTAGAGATAGGGAGGTAAATGCAAAGGATTATGATTATGTGTTTGAAGATCAGATTGATTTTGTTAAAGTGTCAGTAATGGGTGATACTGATGAGAGGCCAAATGAGACCGAGTCCAAAACTTGTTTCGAAGGACTCCAGGAGGACAGAAAATCTCTTCCCATTTACTCATACAGAGACAAGCTTCTCCAGGATATCAGTGACAACCAGGTGATTATTCTTGTGGGACAGACTGGCTCTGGTAAGACAACCCAACTACCCCAGTATCTGCATGAGGCAGGTTACACAAAAAAGGGGATGGTAGCTTGTACTCAGCCTAGGAGAGTTGCAGCCATGAGCGTGGCAGCTAGAGTTTCGCAGGAGATGGGGGTCAAAGTTGGCCATGAGGTTGGGTATTCCATAAGGTTTGAAGACTGTACATCAGAGAAAACCCTAATTAAATACATGACTGATGGTATGCTCTTGCGTGAATTTCTTCGCGAGCCTGACCTTGCTTCCTACAGTGTCATCATTGTGGATGAGGCGCACGAACGGACCATTTCAACTGACGTGTTACTTGGACTGGTGAAGGATGTAGCATGCTATAGGAAGGACTTGAAACTGGTAATTTCCAGTGCAACTCTGGATGCTAAGAAATTTAGCAATTACTTCAACTTGGCTCCGATCATAGAAATTCCGGGACGTGCTTATCCAGTTGATATCCTTTACACAAAAGCCCCAGAAGTGGATTATATCGACGCAACCATAGTCACCGTTCTCCAAATACATGTAACCGAACCTTCAGGTGACGTTCTCGTCTTTCTAACTGGACAAGAAGAAATAGAAACTGTCCATGAAATTCTTAAAAACCGTACCAGAGGTCTAGGTACCAAAATTCCTGAGTTGATCATCTGTCCCATTTATGCAAACCTGCCAACAGAACTGCAAGCAAAGATATTTGAGCCCACACCTGATGGGGCTCGCAAGGTTGTGTTAGCTACAAATATAGCTGAGACGTCACTTACCATAGATGGGATTAAATATGTAGTGGATCCTGGCTTTTGTAAGATCAAATCATACAATCCTCGCACCAAAATGGAGTCGCTGTTGATAAACCCTATATCTAAAGCTTCAGCCAATCAGCGAGCGGGTCGTTCAGGTCGTACTGGTCCAGGCAAGTGTTTCTGTCTGTACACAGACTACAACTATGACCATGACCTTGAGGTTAATACTGTACCAGAGATACAACGTACCAACCTTGCAACTGTGGTTTTAACCTTAAAATCCCTCGGAATTCATGACCTGGTCAACTTTGATTTTATGGACCCACCACCGTCAGAGGCACTATTGCAGGCCCTCGAACAGTTATTTGCTTTGAATGCACTGAATGCCAAGGGTGAGTTGACAAAAACAGGTAGAAGGATGGCCGAATTTCCATTGGACCCTATGCTTTCTAAAATGGTTGTTGCCTCGGAAAAGTACAACTGCTCCAATGAAATTCTCTCCATAGCTGCAATGCTATCAGTTGGAAACTCAATTTTTTATCGACCAAAGGAGAAACAAGTCTATGCTGATGTGGCACGCATGAAATTTGGAAATGAAGGGGATTGCATCACATTATTAAATGTTTACAACTCATGGAAAGAGATGGACTTTTCGAATCAATGGTGCTTTGAGAACTTCGTACAGATAAGAAGCATGAGAAGGGCACGCGATGTTCGTGACCAACTGGAAGGGCTTCTAAAACGAGTTGACATTGAGATCAAATCAAATAACAACCTTGTTGCTATTAAAAAGGCAATTATGTCAGGGTTTTTCCTTCATGCTGCGAAACTACAGAAGGATGGATCCTATAGAACATTGAAAAACCCTCAGATGGTTTATATCCATCCAACTTCGGGTCTTGTGGAGAAGCGCCCTCGGTGGGTGGTTTACAGTGAGCTTGTGCTTACCACTAAGGAGTACATCAGGCAGGTAACAGAAGTAAAGCCTGAGTGGCTGGTGGAGATTGCACCTCATTATTATGATGGTCCGGCAACGATGGCAATGTCGCATGGTCAAGGGAAGTTGGCCTTGTGAGCTTATTATTTTTTTCTTTCCCCTTATGTTGTGAGAAAGGTCTAGGATTTTTTACTGCTGGGTTTCACTTCCACTCTGGGGCTATGTAATTGTAAAGTCAGTAACATTATTTGATATTAATATATTCTTTTGCATATTTCTTTCTTTAAAATTTATATTTGATTATGAATCCAATCAATTCCACAAAACAAAAAAAAAATATTCTTGATACTTCTGGTCATTAGTGGAGTATTGGTACAATTTGATCTAAAATAGATATTCATCTTAACAATTGTGCCCTATTGGATAGAATAAACAATAAGCCTGATATAATCTTGATCATTGAATCATAACAAGGGCAAATGGGTGTTCTTCATGTCTTGTGGAGACTTACCAAAACCCTAATTTAGATCAATATGCCATTTCCTTATGCCATGGAGACTTACCAAAACCCTAATTTATCCAAGTTCCCTGTCTTCTCTGGTGATCCCTTCACTGGACCTATTCTTTAATTACTTTTTGTGGACCGTTGACTAATCCATCACCTGATTTCTGCCAATTGAGCTCTAATCCTGGTATAAACATAGGCATGACCAGGGTAAAGGTCATAGTAATAGATCTGATTGTTTGGTTAATGTTGTAGAGAATTTTAGTTGTAGCAGGGACGTCGTTATTAAGAAAGGAAAGGTAAGGTGGAGAGATGTGTGGGGAAATGAATCTTGGATGAAGTACAGAAAGAGAGGATAAATAAAGGACAATCTTTTCTTCAATCTGTAATTCCCAAGATTGAGAGTTCAGGTAAATGTAAAATTTAATGTGATCTTTCCTTTTGTTCTAGATAAAATTTAGTTTAAACTTTTTTCAGTATACACCAGTTACTTAACATCAATCTGATTAATCTGCCCAATGATTTTCCAGAATTATTTTTGAATCACTGTGCTGTTGCACTAAATATGCGTAATTTTATGAAAGTTGAAACAAGAAGATACAAAATGAAGAAGAAAAAAAAAAAAAGATTATAGCATATGATTCGAACAGTAATATAGTTCAAATTAAAGACAGATAATCTGGATCATAGTATATGGTTCCAAAGGAGTAAAAACCAAGACCAAAATGGTGATGAAGTACCTGGAGAGAAGCAATCCATGCTTTTGCCATCCACATTTTAGCTTAGCCTTATAGCATTGAAGCTATGTACATGCAGTTCCATAACAGTATGTATGCATGATTATTCACTAGCAGCACAGTGCTGGTGGTAGTCTTGAGCTTAATTATTGTGGTGTAGATTTTGCATAAGGAACTTAGATCAGTTAAATCAGAAGAGATACAAACTTTATTGGCAAGTGTGCAGTGCCAAAATACCGTCTGTTCCAGTCAGTACAATGTGAGAGGCAAAGCTATAACAGTCATTGAAAATGATTCCGCTTGCTAACAAAATAAATTGAAGATGCTAAGAAAATATTAATTTACCCCAAGCCCACAATTACAAAGCAAATCTCGGAACACAACAATCTCCTCTGTGAAACAATTTAAATTTTACCTAATTTCTAGTTTCACTGTACCAGAGAAGTAAAGAATCTGACTTCTAAGGCAATAGAATATGTGAAAGGAGCTCAAGCAAAGTATTCACAATCTAGAAATTGAACTTCAGTCCCTGCCATCTTCCAATAATAGACATGTGGTCAAAGAGCAACCCTGCTTGATTTCTTCTGTACCAAAATTTAATAGAGAGGAACCTGAGGTAATTAGTCGCTTGCAACTACTTTTACTCTGATTCTTGTTTAATTTTATATCAGAATTATTGAATGGCATGTAGTTTGATGTGCAATAAGGAAGTTGTGAAATAGTTTTCACAAAATAGATTATTCTTTACTGGTACCAAAGGCTGAAAGAGATCAGCCCAATATAATTAGTTATTTGTTTACGGATTCTACTTTTACTGCTCAATGTTGAATTGTATTTCAGGAGAAGTCACTTTTATGTAGTTCGATGCACAATAAGAAAAAGTTGTATAAAATAGCAAATTTGATTCTTTCCACTTAAAATAAGTGGCTTTCTTTTTGGGAAATCCTTCTTATATTATTGCAATTAAAAGTTATATTTTCCCTTAAATAATTTCAGTACCAGTGACTCCACTGATGTAGCAAGTAGCAACCCCCCCTCACAAATTGGCAAATTGATATTTCATCATTCACTAACCACTTTATCAATTGAACTGTCATTACCAATTGACATTCAACGTGAAATGTCTCTAATTCTTCCTCTTTTCCTGTAATGCAGTCATGCAAATAGCATCTCTGTGTGATATTTCCACAATCTTGTGTTTCCATTAATTGGTCGAAAAATTTACAGGATACTTTTAACTTGCATGGCCAAACCCAATCTTGATCACCTTACAAGAACAAAGGATGGTTCAACCACAGTAGATAGCAATTTATTATACCAGTAACTGCTGAAATGAGACATACATACCCTAACATAGTTTCTTTGCTGTATAGGTGGAGGTTGAAATAGATGATGATGAAAATATGAACATTCACGTGAATCTAGGCTGGTCCTATTGTGTTCTGTCATGTATGCCCTTGACCTCCTTAATTGATGTCCAATGGCCTACTGCAACCTGCTGTAATGGGTTCGAACTCGACATCTTTCAGGCAAAGGTTTACAAGTCGCCAGATCCCCCTCATTTCCATAATTTAGTACTTCCAAAAAAAAATTATATGTTATTGCATCCCCCACCACTACAATTTAGATAAAGAGTAACAAATTATCTGGTAATTAGATATGAAAATGTTTCTAAGAAAATGATTCTACCTGCTGAATGTTCCTACATATTTTGAAGGAGGTTACATCCACAGCCTACCCTATTTAGTAGATCTAAATATCATATTTCATGTATAACCAAAATATAATTGTCTCAATGGGTAAAACTTATGTTTGGTTGGGTTTAACTTGAGATACATTGCCATATTTGAGATCTATTTTGGTGTTGAGGTTCCATTGTGATCTGTTTGTTTTGCTGATCTTGTTTCTTTTTGCTGTTCTTGTCATTAGCAATGCAAGGATGGGAAATTATGGAAGCCTGAAGATATAAAATCTGTACTTCTGTTGTGCTCTCAGGGGCATGATCTGGACTAAAAATTTCAGCCAATGCAGATCCTTCAGATTCATTTCATATTCCTGTATTTCTGTGTGAACTTGACACTTTTCTGACTTTTGATCCTTGTCGCATTTGTTGAAGAAACATGTTGTTGCCTTCTATTTCTGTTGGTCGTGGTAATTTCTGGATTTACTTGCTTATTACAGTCTTGTTGTGTGCTATTTAATTAGGTTATTAATCAATTACTTCCCTCAACTGGACCTCATGGGTAAAACAACCATGCTTCATAGGTACTCTTAACATCCTCTAAACAATTTCATGAACCAGGCAGTACTCGTTTGGTCGTTCCGCCCATTTTGAATTATGGTATTACAAATTAACAATCGAAGAAACGAAATGGTAGAGTGTATTTCTTTTCTTAACAGACAAACTAGATTTTTCTATTACTTTTGCCTTAATTTTACCTCACTCAACAAATAACACGTTATAAGATGCTAGCATTTGATTTATTAGTTTCTGATTCTGACCGCCAAATCCATACATCTGTTCGTGCAATGAAGGAACATTGCAAGTGCACGGTGTGCATTAGATGAAATATGACCTGCGGCTTATCTTGAAAAGAATTTTTAGGTTTGCTAAAACTTAACTGATAACTTGAAAATAAAAGGTTTCTCTTCTCCTGTCTAGAAAACAAGATATGTTTGCCAAAATATCAAATGAAAAAGTTCCATTTTATGCAATCTGTCCTATCAGTTTCAAACAGACTCAATTAAGGAAACTCTCCCGTTATTTTAGTGGTTTCACCAAAAATTGATAGTAACTGAATAATGTCTTTTCTAAAAAATAAATTTCATCCCCTATAAATGAATAATGTCTTACTGGCATGCAGTGAGCCATTAGTGACACTTATTAACTGTCAAGGCTTCTGCTCTGTTATAAGCCCCAAATGAACTTGAGAGAACTAAATTATTTTAGTGGTCACAGGGTCTTGGACTTGGATAGAATTAAATGTAATTGGGCTTAAATGAAGAATATACTTTGTAATTCAGTACCTCTTACTTCTCTGCACAGCCTTTACTCATGGCTGATTTTTATGGCCCAACAAGTAATGCCACTTGCAAAGCGTCTTTCCCAAATTAGTGTATCACTATCACACATTCACACCCTGTATTTGCAAAATTCCTCCCAAAACATTTTATGTATTTCACAATTTTAGGCTACGTTAGGATAAAACGTAAAAAAGTTTAGGTAAACTATGCCCAACTCTTTGGATGTGCAATTCACAAGTTGCCCCAAAGTTTATAAAACAATACAATAACTAACAATTATAGAGGTCCGGTTGAATTTATTTCATTTGTGTTACTACAAAAATAAATAAATTGAGTTCAAGTGCTTATTTAAGGTATCTTAAAACGTCACAATGTTAGATTTACAACAGTCTGCGTTCCTTTTGCAAATACTTAGAAGTAGTGTGTGGATATTATTGCAATAAATAAACAAAAATTTAGTCGAAAATGATATGCAACAGCTGAATAGATACGTATATAGCACATGTGATATCCAGTTGCTATTTTATTATTATTTTTTTTTTACACACAGCTCATTGTTTATTAAGTTCACATTTGCTTCTCTATTTCCTGGGTACGAAAACCATCAATCTAGTTGGCATGTTTCGTATATTCAAGTCTCTGTGTGAGCCATGGTAAAACCGTAGAAGAAAAGTAATCAACGTGATTTTGACATTTCGTTGAAACTAGCCAAACTACATATTGTTTCTTTTCTCTTTTTTTTCTTTCGGCGACTTGACGACTTAAGTTTACCCCCGTGAAATATATTAACTTTATTAGTTTAATTTTCACGCACCGGAATTTTCGAGGAAACTACACATGAGACCTAACCTGATAAACAGAGTTTCTACTAAAAACTCTCAACCAAAGAATATATACAGGAAGTTAATGTTTATTTTTTTAGTATATCAGCTTGGTCATCTTTATTGATTATTGAAAGTTTAATATTAAATGAAATTTATGAATAAACCATTGGTATTCTGCTATTTCGAGAGTGACAAATTCATTTCAAAACTCATTGAATTTTCTGAAATCGTTTTGCACGTGATCACTAAGTCGAAGAATCACTAATTTTATTTTATTTTCTTTTTAACTTTGCATAAACAGACTTAAATATCATAAAATTCTGTCATGAATGTATTACTTTAAAAATTATAACAAAATAACTCGTGCACACTTTTTGTTTATAATTTATATTTATATTTATATTTACTTATTAACAAATATATTACTTTTCATTTTCTAAATCCCAAAAGTAATGTATTTCTTGGTTAAACTTACCCAAAATTAAAATTTACTACCTGAAAATAACGAAAAAGATAAAAGAACAATAACAGGTGATTTTTAAGCAAACGACCAATAACAGAGAAGGTAAAGCAAGGCAGTGGCGAAGACAATAATTAGAATATTTTCCAATCATATGTTAATTAATTAAGATAATTTATATAGTTAAGCTTCATGGCCTCCTCTAGACTCAAAATATTATGCTCAATGATGTTTTGGTTAAGAAAAATTAATGGTTGCTAGTATTATTTTAGATAATTAATACTTAAACTTATAATTTTCTTGGTTCTCAATTTCATTTAATCAGATTTTGACTTCCGTCGTTCTTCAATCCTGACTTCGCCACTGAAGCAAGGATAGCTTCCTATCAAAATCAAACCCTCTTTTAGGTAGTATTCATTTCCTCTGAATTAATATAAAGGGCAGTTAAAACTATTCAAAGTATTTGATGCATTCGCTAGATGATTCTAAAAAATAGATATCTAATTTTACTGACTCATTATAGTATTGCAGAAGAATTGAATTCTTTAAGATGTCCCTCCTAACCTGGTAACAAGCAAAGCACTAACAACCAACATGTAATTAACTATTGCCTGAAATACACAGACAAGAGAGAAAGCATCAGTCCATTTCCATCCCAAGAACAAACCGTACAAATATTTATTTGATTGAAACCAGTCAACAAAATATCTTGTCATGTACTCATGTTTGGGAAAATCTCGCCATTTTGAAGACTGAGCCTGTCAATCTCTATAAAGGCATATTATTCATCAATTGTTATGCTTCTCCATCTTTCGAAATAAACACTCCAAAATCAGTAACTGCAAATTTTCATCATGTAAAATGTAGAAATATTTTTGCTAACAAAAAACTTGTAGAAACAATCATTCTTTTACGGAACCATATGCAAAGTTAGCATGTAAACTGAAGATACAAAAAATCAAGCTTATGTGTTTAAAACTATGCCTAATTTTTGGCACGAAGAATGTACTGGTGGTTTATGTGTTAGGGAAGAAATCAGGCCTAGAGATTAATATGATACTTCTAAGGATAGAGTTGATCTTCTGAGTTAAATATTCATAAATTTTCATTTGAGTTTTAAACCAGAGATTTTTATTCAAGATGTGTTGATATAGCTACTAAATCAAAGACTGTTTCTTACATATTTATGTGATACTTAGTGTATTTTTTTAAAATTATATAGGTACAAATTAGAATTTCTCGAATTTCAATTCAAGTGCTAATCAACATGCAAAATATGATAACTGAAATAACAAGAATCAATTATCGCTTATGACAAAAGCCTTCCTCGTTGAGGACAATCTAGAAAGAAGAAATTTTAATCTTAACCTTTTTTTAAAGAAAATTTTACCAATGCAAGATATTCTCTGATCCTTTTAAAAAATTGAAACCGAAGATTTTGACAAAAGAAATAAGATATGTCTTATTCTGTCCTAAAATTCTCTTCATAAAAAAAAAAATTTTAATGACAACTTCTGTCTTTGCCTAGGAAAGCGTCATGCTAGTGCAATCTTTTTCTTTTAAAAAAACCATTTTTGTGGGCCATATTGGATCCAATGAGGGCCCACCATATCAGACAATAACAATTAATCGTTGTACAAACTTCCGATCTGGACCAGACTAACATTATTGCACCTGTCACTATATCCAACCATTCTTAGTCAATATCACAGATATGAATCCTTATGGGTCCCACTGGTAAGATTCCAAGTCAGTGCTTAATTTTCAGAACTTAGGCGTTGTCACCTTGACTTAAGAAATTTCATACTCGGAATAAAAGTATATTACTTATAATAAGTATTCACTTTCAACCAGGTAGCCGCTACCTGACTTATCCCCCCCCCCCCCCCAAAAAAAATAATAAAAAAAATAAATAAATCTAAGTATTCACTTTAAAACTATCTCATCTAAGAAATACTTGATAAATAATGGGGTATTTAATAATGTTGGAACGCTTTTCAACACAAGAGCTCGCATATTTTGATGGAAATGGATAATATAAGAGTTAACATGATGAAATTATAATAGAATTGTAGTTACATATGACATGGAATCACCGACATAAATGACTAGTTGCCGCAGAATATTCAATATTGACACGGCATTAGCTTTTCTGTAATACTATAAATATAATTAACCCAGTAGATGAAAACTGAGGGAATAAAATTCGACTAATTCAGTTGCGTGTTGCAAAATTAATATAGCATAAATTTAGTGCTAAATAATGTAGGTCCTTAGCAGGCAATTATTTGAGACAAATTAAACTGCTTGCCCAAACCAAAGATTATATCTTTTTTTACATACGACTTAAATATAAAACATAATGTAGATTTTTTTAAAAATAAATTCTAATAATCTAACGCATTATAATAAATAGATTAGGAGATGTAGAATTGACGCCAACATTCGTCAAATTATCTATCCAAGGATTAGCTTCTGTAAATAACAACGTAAATGGATAATGAAATATATACACCCGAGTCGAATCCAGAGAATCAAGTGCTTGGTTAAAATTTTTTGATAAACTAAATATGTTATTATGGGAATGCAAAAGATTAAAGTCACAATTATATTGGTGCCTGAGTTTGACTTTTAACTGTGATATTGAATTTAATTAAGCTTTATTTGATGCTGTTCCAATGCTTATTTTTGAAGTTCGATTCACCACTGTACACACCTAATATACACGCACACAGATTCTATATATACAGACTTTTACTAATGTTTTTTTATTAAGCACTTCAATCCAATGCTAACTGTTTACCCACCTTTAGATTTCCAATCAGATACATGCGTGATAGAGTTCAAATGATGTATCCGATCAAAAATTAAATTATTTCTTTATTAGCAAAGGGATCATAAAAAAAAAAGAGAGTCAAAATGATCTCTCTTTCTCTCCCTCTTACCCGCTTAACCAGGCTTGAGAAATGATGCATTTAAAAATAGATTGATCAAACTAACAAATAAACTAGAATTGTAGGTTTAAAAAAAACTATTGGATCAAATTTGATTCAGCTTGCTTTTTGCTATTTTTTTTTACGCTTTTGTATTCTTCCAATATCGTTCTCTATTTTAAAAAGTTGTTACGGTTTTTTACTACTTGTAAAAAGTTGTTGGCGTTTGCAGAATTCCATATTTTCCTAAATTCGCAAAATACTTGTAAGCCAACCAAGTAAGAAAAACGTGTGGACGGTTCAAAACCTAAACAAAAATCAGAATGCTAATTCAATCGGAAATTTACACAAGTTTATCGAATATCTCTTACAAATTTTGATTGAAAAATTGGCCGACTCAACAGCCTCATTTTCTTTGACAGTCACCTAATTTGTCTCATCAAAATAAAAAAGAAAACTGATTTGTCTTTCGACAGTGCTAGTATACCGGTTTTGTATTTGTCTTTTATCAAAATGTTATTAATTAATTACTATTTTACTCCGCTATTACTGTCATGGAAGTCAAACACTTAAGAAATTTCTTTACTATTTACTTTTTGGAGATTTCCCTTTCGCTTAAGATGTGACATTCCAGTCTTCCTAGTAATCTTCTCTCCTTTTCTACACAGGAACCAAGAAACCTCAGATCTCCTTGGTCTCCCTTTTTTTAAAAATTTATTCTAGCCACTAGCTACCAAGCACTAGAGGCCTAGCCTATGAGTCATGTTGCAACAAATTAAGTAAATCATTAATATGGTATCTAAATTTATTGTACATGAGAAATATATTAGTCAAAAGGCTTCACCAAAGGACAATGAAAAATGATACAACAATAGCACGCAACGAATTGATAATTATTTAAGCGTCATTAATTGTATATTGCATAATGAAAAGAAAGAGCATTTTCATGACATAAATGTATGACCAACTAATTAAATGAATCACCATGTGCATAATATGCTTCTAGATATGTCATAATGGCGACACAGAAATTTTAAGTACAGATATGGATAATGGTTGGCTGAAAATGATTATTTACATAAATTAAATTTTGGCTACAATGGTTTCCAATGTGAAGAAGTGTATTGTAATCCAGAATGTTACACCATACTATTAAAAAAATGTATGTTGCATGTAAAAAATAATTTAACAATAGATGAATGGTGAGGTATGGGATTGCTACTGCCCCTTGTTGTCAAGTTCACTTATAACCAATGATATATCAGATATGTGGGCAAATGTTTTTTCTATGATCATTCAAAACAAAAGCAAGGCCCATAGGCGTTGAATTAAAGTAGGTGTTGTCGTGTTGAGATCAGATGGCATGCAATTGCAATTTGCAATATATTCAGTGGCATTGTTTTAACAAAAAAATAAGGTCAATGCAATACACGTCAATAAATTAAATATATCACATTTTCTTAGGTAAAAATAAAGTCAAGATCCAATTTTAAACATCTATGACCAACTTTTCTTCGGTCGAGTTAATTTTCGATCTTCACTAAAAAATATGTCGTTTTTAGTGGTAGATCAATTACTAATTATGATATTTACTTGTCCTATACTTCCTTCCATTTAAACATATTATCTGCAGTATTGCAAATAATTTGTATAGCTCATCGACGACCATATTTTATAAAAAAAATTAAGTAATTAACATTATTTTTTTTCATTTGATGAACAAAAAGAAAATCAACACATACAGAGAATCCATCAAGCGTGTACAGCGTGACAAAAGAGTTAGAAGGAGAATAAAAAGTTTGATCAAATAGGTGTAGCTTTGTGCTTTAGAAATAATAAATTAACAAAAAGAGACCGAAATGCAAAGATGCACTAGTGGCCAATCAAAGCCATTGAATTAAATAGTAATATATATTATATAAGAGTATAAGACTTATGAGCAGCAAGTAGGTCCCGCCGTTTTAATTTGTTGCATCTCCAGCCAAAAACACAATGCAAAAAGGCTGCCTGCCTTAACAACCAACAAAGCTTTATTACGCAGCCAATCACATTCCCATTAACTGCCTTTCATCATCATCCCCTCTACCACCTCTACGGATCCTTATCCACCAATCACTTGCACGAATCTTGATGAAATCAGAGTTCATAGGGGCTAGCCTTAGGGCTTAGGCCCCTCCCTACCTCCCTTGAATAAAATAAAACAAATAAAAGAAGACACAATGATTATGGGTCCTGTTCTCCTGTGATGCACCCGTGTGGTTCACTGTGTCATCTCCTGTATACATGTCCTTGGGTATTGGTCATTGGTCAAAATTAGTCCTCGGTGAGTTGATGAACAATCATTATGTCTTGAATATTCATCCTATGATGTAGAAAATGAAATTAAATAATAATCCTATTTAACTTGTGAAGTTATGCAAAGAAAATTTAAGAGCAAAATAAATTTTTTTCCTTTTTTACTTTAGCCTATTGAGGGTGTATAAATAACTGAATTAAGCGAGCAACAGAATGACACACGTGCGACAGTAACAAATAACATATCCACCTACCATAATCGACGTCTCATCCTCTCTTTCCCTAAATAAACTTTGATGTCCTCTTTGCTCATGCAAAGAGACAACTATGAACAAACCCACTCCAGAAATTCAAAATAAAATTTGCTCTGGGACCCAACTTTGTGTTCGCCCAAATTGTACCAGAAACACATTAAAATCGTACTTTTAACACCCACCGTCCGAACTCCCATTCAAGCAAAAATTATTGATGGCAACCGTTCACCTAATCTTTCTCATATGTTTGTGCTAAAATCGGAAAATCAGTATTCCTATATGAACTTCTGGAAGTAAAAATATGATAGACATATATTACACATAACAAGAGTTGTCATTTTTATGTCATAATCATGCTACAAAACTCAATAAAAGAGAACGGGCATATAATGAGATAGTTCTCTCTATGCAATAGACTCGAATTTCATGAAACAGCACAATATTTACAAAATCTGAAAAATATGTTGTGATTAGCCTCGTACTTATGGGCCAATACAAAATACAAGAAAATAAAAAAAGGACGACTTCCTACACTTCTACCAAATCCAAAGTTGCCGAACAGCTCTAGATAAGTGTCCTGATTAGGCATTTTAAACTGACACCGGGTCCCAGAGGGAGATGACAGTAAAGCCAAGGAGGAAAACATTACGATTCTCTTCACAGAAACCTACAAGTTAGCAAAAAGTTCTTACACATCGTGAGAATTCTTTCTGTTAGGCTTTTTTGAAAAAGGGTGTGCAATTAGGTGAGGAAACCAAGGAAATCATAAGATCATGTCACTATTTCAAGTGCAGGTATTGCACACATGGATTTTTGGCACTTGACAGAAACTCATACAAGGATTTTGCTTTCCTTTTGAAGCATTACAACAACAATTATAACAAATATGAGGAAAGCTGAAAGGACACGAATAAGTGTCCAATTTTTCAGATTTACCCACATCAAACCTCAATTACCCACCACCACTTATCCAACTAAAGGAAACCAAAATTAAAATGATATAAAAAGTACTCAAAAGTCACAAGTGGTAGCAGAGCATAATAGAAAACAAAGCAACTGCCAAGAGTATGGAGCCAACACAAACATTGTAATTATTATGTTCTGCAAAAGAGGACTTACACAGAATAACATACAGAACCACCTAGGGATTCCTCTGAACTAATTTCCTTCACTATTCCCATCTGCAGCATTGGAAGAAGGCTCATCAAACCGGGCTTTGAGGGATTTGGAGTTCATTTTCTGAACTTCCTCCTTTGTATAGATGTATATCTTCCTCACCATTCTGCAGAACTCCCTGCAATTCAAGTTTCAAATACAAAGATTTAAGAATGAAAATTTATTTGTTCTTTTCTTTTTGCACATCACAAATAATTAATGCATAAATAAATAATGAAAGATTAGAGCCGTACTGCCAAGGATCATCTCCAACAAGCATCATATCACCTTCATCATCAGTATAAACAACCATCCAGGTTGTCTTTGGACCCACCAGCTCTCCATTAAACTCAAACATCCTGTCCAGCTCTGCTTTGAGCTCATCATACTGGCTAAACCTAGTTAGATCTACAGATCGTACAGGCAATGTTCCTTGCTTCTGTACCTGGAGAGTACAACAGTTCATATCAAGGACTTGCTTGGTTATTTAGTAAAAGATGTGTTACTATCAAAACTCTTTGAAAATATTAATGTGAAACATATTTAAGAACATATAAACTAAAATTACCTTTGTGCAGCTTCTAGTTGAACTGGCCTGGGACTTCCCCTGCCCATCCTTGCCCACTTGGGCGCATTTGTCACTATACTCACTAGCAACAGGAGCGGTACTAACTGATACAGAATTCTTTGATGCCTCAGGGTGGGAATCAGCCTCCATCACCAAAGGCTGGTTCAATGCTTGTTGCATGTGCAAGTTGGGATCATGGGTTGCATGCATGGGCGACTTGAGCAGATCAGACGAGGCGGCTGTGGCAGGGCTTGCATTCAGTTCAAACCCAAATAATTTGTAGCTCTCTTTTGGCTTCACCACCTCAACTGGTTGCGGCCGGATCACCTTTGGCTGGCTCAACCAGCCAGGCATACCACCAATTTGGTGATACTTTGCACCTTGAGTCCCCCTGGAACTTGAGTCCCCCATATCAAATGAACAGTTAGAATTTGGCACCAACGGATATGGGTGTGTCATCATCATGTTAAATGTGCCATCATAATTTGGCTGGATTTGACCTTTCACTGGATTTACTAACCCAGGTGACTCCTCGAAGAAGTGCATGTAGGGACCATGTGGGTCAGCATTGACAGGCCGAAAAGCTGAGGGACCATGACTGTCCTTGTATTTTGCTGGCTCATGGTGACGCGGCAGTTGTAACCAGGTCCCATCAACTGGTGTGGAAGGAGGCCACAAAATGGGCTTTTGGGCAGCATCAGAATCAATACTTTCAGTAATAATACTGTTGCTCCTCATGGCCAACTGTTCCTGTCCTTGCAACATTTTAGTTGTACCTGAATAACAATTATAGAGAATCATTTAAAGGTTGGTTCAGTCATTTTATTCATACAGACAATACAGGCCTTTGCATTTCACTCGGTTGATGACAATCATTTATAAAGTTTGGTACTATCATCATTTTATTAAAAGCAGGATTTATTTGAAATTCTTCAGAAATCAGGGTCATTTGGGAAAACGGCAAAAAATTAGCAGAAAGCTTTAATGCATTTGGTAACTATTTCTGGTTCTTTTATCAAATTGAAATATCTGGAGGACAAGTTAGTGGCTTAAAAGGCACCTTCTTTGGTAATGACAGAGGAATCAGGAGAAGCAGATATGGCATTTGAACGAGGCCTTTTAATCCTCGAAACAGGTAGCGGGTTAACAGGAGGACTAGAAGCAGGCTCTATTTGCCAAGGAGAAACGCGATCTGGACGTGGTATATTTGAATTCTCATCCCACCGCACCTGAAACGATTCCAATTTACCAGCCATTAGTATGGAGAGAGGAAGATAAGAAAACCGGAGATGAATGCAAAGCAATTAATTGCACAAATAAATAGGCACCTTCAAATATCTCCATTTGGAGTCCCGCCAAACACTAGGCTCAACCTCTCCTAGTCCAACAATAGTTCCCGTAAACCTAAAGGATCAAAAAAAATGTTACGGTTTTTATATCTTTAACATGTTTTGTAAAGAAATACTTTTCAGTCACAATAGAAAAATGCAAGTACCTCTGCTCAGGAGCCTCTTCACCTTCAAATCTCATCTTAAACCTCATACCAATTGAGTAGTTAGTTTTAACTGCTTCCATGTATTGATCAAATGGAATTATGAATTCGGACGGACTTGTCCTGTTTTTCACATTGAAAAAAGCATTTATAAAATAGATTATACATCACATTGCCAAAAAGGGCAAACTGAAGTCAAGTAACAATTAACCCAAAATAAATATTTATTATTTATATATAATATAAACCTGGGCTTATAATAGACAGTGAACGGGGTTTTAGTATTGACAGCATGCCATGCAGTTGCTAAAACACCAAGATGCATGCTGTGACTTGATATCACTGATGAAGGCACATTTGTCAGCTGCCTCATAGCCCTTCTCACACCAACTCTCAGTTCTCCATTCTCCCCTCTGCAACAATTAAAAAAATAATAAAATTATATGATTATTACTAAAATAATGATAAAATTGAACATAAAAGGTCTTATAACTAACCTGAGGAAAATGAAGGCATCTCCTGCAACGAGCCTCTTGGAGCTCACAAAAACACTCCAACCACTCTGTAGCAGATGCCTCCTTGGCTGACCTGATATAGACAAGCAAAATTAAAATGTCAAAATTGGTACAAGACAACAAATATAGGGCTAAGATAAAAAAAAAAACAGAAAATAAAATACCGCGAAAAATATGGCGAAATCGCCATTCAATCCCATGAAGGTCCTTAGCAACCAGCTCCTGTGTTGGTGGCTGCTGGCTCATATCCTATTTAATCAACCAACGTCAATTTAGTCAAAATATAAATCACGCTTACAAGATAAACAGCAAATGGTCATATGATCATAGATATACTTACAAGCGGTGGAAGGCACTCATCAGCATGGCGTCTGAGAACAGAGAAACCGCCATGTGTGCTGGTGTCTGATGCAGTCAGAGTCTTGCAGAACGACCTCACATGGGGTCTGTTTGGTGGGGCTGTTGTGCTGGTCCCTTTTTCAAATGAGTTCTCATCTTGCTGGATCATTCAAGAACCCAATTTGTCAGTTTAGAATAGTATTTCACTTAAAAGAACCAACAGATCTAGATACAGGATTGATAAAAGCTATAAAATGAGAGCATCCCTTATTTTCTCAGCTTTTCCCTTTGCTGAGGAGAAAAACAACATAGCGGCGAGAAAATTAAAACTTATGTCTAATGTTCAAATTTAACTAGTTATGCATGCAATTCAAGAATAGTTACCAAACAAAAACTAACTTACATTAATTTCTGGAAGGAGCATAACTTGAGCAAAGACTTCATCGGTCTCCTGCTCAGCCTAGATACACCAAAACAATCTCATATTAATCAAGTCACACCTTATAGAGAGGGGAAAAAAGTATTTATCAGACATCAGGATGATGATTGTTTATATACCTTTAGTTCCACATTTAGCACCCGGCACAAAATTTTAGAAGGAAGATCGTACATGCTCATTTGTTTGTCTGAGGCCTGATTCATCGATGCTTCCACCTATTTACATATAGTTCGTAAAGGAAGTAAGTGTTAATTAGGACTTGCTTTTAGAAAAAAATAAAGGAAAAACAGAGCATATCCAAAACTAGAATCGGCAGAGAGACACAGAATCATGGAAAGAACCATGCCCAATTCTCTCATGGCGAGAGAGACAGAAGCAATCCCCCCACCCCACTACCTCTTTCACGCTAAATCACAAATAAATCAACCAAACCACCAATCTCTCTTCCTTCTCACACCCTTGATTACTTGTACTGACTACTGAGCAATCAGCGCACCCGTGCACAAGCAAGCATATATCGTATACACGCCCAGTAAGAAATATACCTGCTCTAAATGACCTTGCGGGAAGTAGAAAACCAAATCTCCTTTCTGAGGCACATTAACAAGAGGCCCTGCACATGCATGCCATAGCTCGGCATACAATGGATCTGATGCCCCTATACACGTACAATAAACTAGCTGTTAAAATGTAATAAATAAAACATTTCACACATAAACAATACAAAAAAGATAGCTACTAATCATACACCATGCATGCAAATTTCAAATCAACTTCTTTCAAGTTGTAATTAACAAATTGGAAAGTTCAGAGTAAATGAGGCTTCTGCACAATTAATCAAACAGATGGTAGATTCTCCGAATATAAATATTTTGCAGTATTTATTTCTTTGTTTTTGACTTTGCGATAAATATAGATAGCAAATCACAAAGGAAATCATATAAAAAAGCCTAAAGTTTCCAACAAATCATAAGAAGAAACTAACTAAATTTAAACAATACCGTTAAAGTTCATTACAGCTTTAAGGAATCATATAGCAAAACCAAAGTATTAAAGTTAAATCTAAAATACAAAAGAAAATGAACAAATTAAAGGTAAGCTAAAATTGAGTCCTACAATTTCAGATGAGAAGAGGGAGTGAAAATTGAGTCCTACAAACTCAAAAAGCGATTTATGGGTGAAATTCCCTTTCAAGGAGAAACACGTAACTTCTAATTCTTAATTTTTGTGCAACAGAGAACCCTGAAAATTAAAACCAGCTCTGAACAAAGAAAGATAAAAAGAGCAAAGTCAATTGACTCCCAAACTTACAAATCGTGAGAACCACAACTGAATATGAGGTTTGAGTTCCTAATTTAGCCTTATAATAGCTAATTACCGTTTTATATCACCTAAAACTTCAAAATTCAAGCAGAAGACTGAAGCTGAACAAAATTTGAGCTAACACTTAAGCAAGCAAATTCAGTAATTTCACTAGAAAGCTAAGAATTCTTCAATTTAGCTAAAAAAAGCATCTAATTAATCCAAACCCTAAAAGAAGGTAAATTAACCTAAACCAAAACGAGAAAAGTCAATCAGATTAAGCACGTACCATTTCCGTTCTGCGCTAAATCCGCTGGATTCATTCCAAAGATCTCACAAAAACCACACAACAAATCTCATCCACAGGAATAGTAAACCCTAGAAATCGCTTCGATCTACTCGATCTCCGCGCCAATAGATCGCGAATTGCAACGAGGTCGAAGTAAATTGGTTGATCCGATCGGAAGAAGCTCGAATTTGGTCGGATTTATCTCTTTTTTTTTTCTGGATCAGTTGCTCTTTGTTTCGCTTCTTTTTCGCCTTTCTTCTCTCTCTCTCTCTCTCTCTCTCTCTCTCTCTCTTCTGTGTCTGTATGGCTCTTGGTCTCTTTGAAGGGAGTAGAAAAATGAAAGAGACGGTGCACTTTTCTGTATATACCCCTTCAAAGAGCGGTAATTCGAGTATTTAACTTGTGAAAAGTTGTGCCGTACAATCATGGGTTTATAATATGTGAACTCTCTCGTGAAAGAACTGCATGGAAATGCTTAAGCACCTCCGAGATGATGATGCTTGTGTTGTGGTTTACGTTAAACAGTAACATTTATTACCTCTCGTCCAGTGAAAGAAGTTTGTGTTAGAGTTATGTCCTAGAAGTCAATAATTTAATGATTTAATTATTAGTTTATGTTTTGGGATGATATTTTATCATCTGTTCCTAGGTTTATTATTGACAGATCATTCAGGTTGAGGATCTGAATTGTAGATCTCTGTTGATCATTCTTCAGAATGACAATAATAAATCTAAACGGTCCATAATCTTGATAATTAACAAGGAACATTAATTATCTTATAAGATTAGTATGCAAGTTAAGTGATGATTAAGTTCTACAAATCATAGGTAAAGAGTTACCAACTTAATTGCATATGTGTATGTTATGGAACATAGCACAGGACTTGACCCATCGAAATAAACATATGGATTGTGTTATGTGTCATTGTTTATTTCGTTATGATTTTGGTTCTAAGTTTGAGATGTTTATCTTTTCCACATGAGGATAGGTTCAATAAATACTGTCTACCGCTGATTCCCGATAAGGGCTGCTATACGGACTTTATTTATGTTCTCTTGAATTGTGCGGGGAAAAGTTAATCATCAAGAAAACCGTATGTCCCTCATTAATTCACTTAGTGAGTGACGATATCTGTTTGGGCCCCTTGATGGAGATAGATTGTTTGCATGCAACTTTATACAATTATCTCTAGATCAAGAAACGTATAATCTGCAAGAATGACACATTCCTATCTTGGATTATACGATGATATCGTGAGACATAAGAATCAAAATAGGGATATACATATATTCTCTTATGCAGGATTTAAATACTGTAGCAGTACACTATTTATGCGAATTGGGAATCATAACGTGTTGCTAGATACCGCTTATGATTATTGGAATTAAATAACGATTTATTTCCATGTCCAACATAGCATAAATCCTCAAAGGGTCACACAAATAGAGCTTTAACCAAACAATGCATTATTTATTCGCAACAGTGCGTATTGCGAAAATATGATAGTTTGATTAATTAATTGTATAGCGTTGTGGACCGTTATAATTAATTAAGTCAAAGGGATCATATAGAAATAAATCAATGCATACGCTAATCCCAAATTAATTATTAATGAGTTAATAATTGATTATGTTCAACTCATTTAAATTAATTGAGCTATTGGGTTATTATTTAATTAGTTAAATAAAAGCCCAATTTGAGGTCAATTGAAAGGAGTAATAAATGGAATGGTTAAATGGGCTAAGCCAAGGCTTAAAGCCCACTTAAATTTTCGGCCAAGAAGGGGCAATTTTGTCCAAGTGAAAGGTTGGTAGAGACTAGGTCATGAGGTCTATATATAGGGGTTCATTTTGAGGGAAACCCTAGCCTCCTTTCCATCTTCTCTCACCTCTCCTCTCTATGGCCGAAATTCCCAAAGGAAGAAAGAAAATTTCAGAATTTTCTTTACTCTTCCTCTCCTTTCTTCTACCTCAAGCTCATGAGTTGAGCACAAACTCTCTCCACCAATTAAAAGGGCTAATTGAATAGAAGAGAGCATACCTTGGGATTAGACATTCCTCTTCCTCTTGCTAGCACAAGGGTAGAAGAGATTGGTTAATCCTCTAGGTGGACTCGAGGCGGCCATCAACGGAGGAGGAGGCGAAGGAGAGCACCCCATCGATTCCCATGCCGTAGGATCGAGCCCCGCGAATACGATTTCGCGGGAGGTACAAAATTCCACCCCTTTTTCTCTTTGTGTCGAATAGCTTTGTATTAGATCTCTTGCTCTTTGTTTAATTGGATTAATTAGTTAGTAATTAGTCACAAAATTAAAATTGGGCATTTCCTAACAGTGGTATCAGAGCCTTGGTCGTACTTAAGCTATTTTTGACACTTAATTAAGAGAAATTGGCTAATTAACGGATTAGTAGAGATGATGCGTTTGTTTGCTGTCTGGAAATGGTATTTTCTGTGTTGTTTCGCGTTTTTCGATGTGATATGTTCTCTGGAAGATCTTTCTATCTGCATGAAAGTTGTAGATCTTTGAATTTTGATTCTTTTGGCGTTGGATTCACATTTTTCTGAATTAGTATAGATTTATTGTGAATAAAACGGCGACAGTGCGCAGAACCAGTTTCTGCTCGCACTGTCCTGTTTGAATGGCTTGAAAGATTTATATTTTGAATATAAGTACCAGTGTTCTATGGCTAGAAATAAAGAGGACTTGAAGCTCTTTCTGAGAATGTATAAATTGTTGCATGACTCGGATTAATTTGTGGGTTTTCAAGTATGAAAAGGAAGATCTTGTCAGATCCAGTTTGTTGAGCAAATCGATTGTTCTAATAAACTGTACCAACTGAGAACTCTTTTAAAAATTCTGTTTAAATGGAGTTGTTCTATTTTGAGTTAGGATTCCAGGAAAATTAATTTCATAATTTTTCGTGGAAGTTTGGACCTTCAACTAGGTTAAGACTTTTCGATCGACAGTCTGTTCCAGTGCAGAATTTGTTGATTGTTTAGGCTGTAACTTAATATTATTGAACTGAACTTGGTTGTTTTCTTTTCATGAATGGATAGCCTGTAGTCTAAACAAGTTTTTCTATGTATATTGTATATATAAAAACTGGATATAAGGTGGTCTAACAGATCAAATGGTTGAGAGGATAAGCTGAAAATCTCATAACGGTGTTTCGTGCACTTGTAAGAGATTTGTCTTTTTTGATTCTCCCAGATGGTTTAAGATCTCTTCTTGAAATTTTTACTGGTAGTCACAACTATGATAAGGAGCTTAAGTAATTTATTTGAGAATTTTTGGAGACCGAAAACTGTTGTTTTTGTTGTATTCCATTAGTTACGTTTTTTGGTAAATTACTGTTTTTCTAAGTATTCAAACTAGTTGAAATTAATTAGAAAACTCCTTGTTTGATCTCCTTTCAGTTATGGGATGTTGAAAGAACTTTCTAAATGAATTTAAACAAGTTTGGTTGTTTAAAATTGAGAATTTGTACACGGAATTTACTTATAGCAAACGATACGCAAAGATGCTTGAAAATCGTTAATTGGAAACAAAGTGCTTGTATGTGCAAACTTTGTTTTGTAGGTGGATAGTGGGTTTAGTATGGCTCAAGACTCAATGCCTTGTGGTTGTAAATTGAATGCATGTGTGAATGTTTGTAATGCGGCCTTTTGGTGCCATTAATTAATTAATTTGTTGATTAATTTTAATGTAACTTGTGAGGCTTGCATGCCCCTAAGGCTAGGATGGGAGTAGGATATTTTTCACATGTATTTTGCACCTTTATTTTATATAGGATTTAGATCCTTATAGAATTTAGTGGGAGGGCATGGGTTAGATTAGTTTTGCTCCATGGACGATGTGGCGAAACTAATGCAAGCGGGAGCCATACAAACCCACAACTATGAGATGCTTATATGTGATTGCTTGTGATTGCTATGAATTGTCATAGGCTAGGTATGGGTGTATGCTTACATGACCACCAAACAAGTGTCACTTAATTGATAGTCCCAAACAAAACATGATTAAGTTAAATCGCCCTCCTTCTCTCTATCCCCTTCTAACGTGTATGATCGTTCATTGATGCATTCTCGCCGACGCGGGACATCGTGTTCCATCATCCGTGTCGGGGTGTAAATCGGATTTACTAGGAGCAAATAGAGAAAGGTTACTTAACGATGTTTTCTAATCGGATTGGACATCGGGGCAAAGTTTGTGGATGTACATGTGATATTTCACAAACCAAGAATCATATGGAATGATTGGTTGGAGAACCTACCTTATCTAGTTGTTTTGGTGTCACGCCGACGCTAGCACCATCTCAACGAAAATAGGGATCTTGGAAAACCTACTATATTAGGGACATTAAATAAATATAGTGGGAGTTTTATTTGTTATAAATAAAACAATTGCATAAACTAAATGACCGTAAATTGATTTTGTTATAGATGTTTAAATTGTTAATTTTGTTGCGATCAATCTTTGAAAATTAACAAACTCGTTTCTAAAAGTATTCACTTAAAGAAGTAATACCGATTCCTAAGACACGATCTTAGTGAAGAGAAATTTGAGTATGTCAATTCCCAAAACTTTCCTCAAACTAACCGAACGTAGCAACGCGTTGATTGATTGACTTTTGGCGAAAAGTTATTCAATAAAGCGTATGCTTAATATCCTCATTTGAAATTTCTAGACCTTTGAATTAGTGAATTCATATGGACTAGATTTAACTCGTACGCTCTCATTCGCTTACTCAAGAAAGTGTTCTTGGAGAAAGTAGATATTAACTCCATCATTTATGATTGAGTATAAAGAATATGAGTTGACCAAGAGATTATTCTTTTAAAAGAAGTTATATGAATGTTTCATTAGCTTACAAATCGAAAGATTGAAGTAGCTAATTGATGACTAGAGATATTAATCTCCGATATCAAGGATTGTTGATATTGTCATACGATCTCTTTGGAATTATAAAGGATATAATGTTACCTTCTTCGCACACTTGTTGATGCAAAAAGGTAATTGGTTAAGTATACAAGAAATACTTCACCAAGGTATGAGTTGAAATTTCGAGACTCTCATTGATGACCATGTGTCACATGAGATGTTTCATTTGCCGTTTATGGGAGGCATTTGAAAGGTTGTCCGAAATACCATAATTGTGACGATTAGAAATATTCTAATCCTAAAGTGTATTTGTCGTTCAAATTATCTCACTATCTCTAATTTACACTAGTAACTTGATACTAGTTCATATGCTCGCATTTAACGAAATGTGTTGGCAATGAAGAATAAGAGAATGTTCGAGAGATATAAAGTAAACTCCGTATAGGAGATGACTTATTCGTTTAAGTCATTACCATTGAATACGTAGAGTTATCTTTATTAAGTGTTTGTTTAGGAATTGAAGGTTGTATACCTTAATCCTAACCTCTCAAAATATCTCCATTTCATATTCAATGATGGATGATAATGTTTTGTAAAAGACAAGATCTTTTATTATGAATTTGTTTATATGATTTCATGCATCTTGATTGAATTTGCTTGAAATAGATAAACAAGTTTTGAATGACAAATAGGATGCGTAAGACTTGACATAAAGTATTTTACTTTCATGTTATATATAACCGCTTAGTCACATACATAAACGAGAACCGCATTATGAGAGTCTACGTAACGTAGAGCTCGAAATTCAATTCGATTTCAAATCAATTGATATGCGAATCATGTTTGTTAAATGACAAAAGCGCCTTTAACCTATGAAGGTTTAAGGACAAGTGAACTAATTAGGATTTATACATATCGATGTATAAAGACCTATAAGTACTTGTGTAATGAAAGGTTATTGATACTTTACTACTTGACCAACGATCATTGTAGATATTAACATATCTATTTGATAAGGTATAAGTATGAACCTTTTGACTAGTTCAAAGGAGTTCAAGAGTGAAGTTTAAAAGACCGTTCAAGAAAAATGGAAGTCTTACAATTAATTGTGGTAAATAAATAAGTAGTTAAGTCATATGATTTGAAATATTATCTAAAGAGTATGAAAGTAGTTTCACAACTCGCTCCATGAGGAATAATATGTCCAAGAATGGAGGTATCGAACAATATTTTGTATAGTTCGATCGGTAATAAATCAAATGGACTTATTCGACTCGTATCAGGGAATTATGTTTGAGGACAATATTGTTTACACTGAATGATGTTCCATCGAAGTCTATTGAAGAAGATATCTTACGAGATTTTGATCTCTAAGTATAATACTTCTCGAGATTTGGTGTTGAGAAGCTTATTTCAAGTATTATGGACTTGTAAAGCTTAAACCAAATAAGACACTATATATTTGTAGGATGCTTTATATTAAAAGGCACTACTTCCACGAATATGATAAGAACAAAGTAGTTGTTGCTAATCATAATGTAGTCTTGATGAATTGAAATTCTCAAGAAGAAGTAGTGGGAGTAAAGTGAGCATTAAAATAGTTTATGCGTCACTACAAGAAGTACTCTTATGGGAAACTTGTCACTCCATACATGGTACTTAGTGGGAGTTGAGCGAAACTTCATTCACAAGTTGTTTTGAAAGAAGTTTAATAGTACGCTCCTTCCAATGAGGACTCAACCATCTCACGAGTTGATGATGTTCGAGAAACTCATGGAATATATGAGGAGTCAAGAACTCGTTCAACAAATCGTTGTAGAAGAAGTTCATGAACCTCAAGTACCAATCCTACAAAAGATCAACGAGAGTTGATTGCCTAAGCCGTTTGGTGCATTGGCTTCACGACATTCTCAAACTTAGCATATGAGAATCCGTTGATAAACAAGAAAAAACGATGGAACGATCCGATTCCACATATATGGTTTGAATTCATATGATCTTTAAATAAAATCCATGTATAACAACAAGGTATGGACCTTGGTTGATGTTCATGAAGGAGCAATCCATCAAGAACGTTTAGATCTTCAAAAGGAAAGATCGACATGGATAACAAATCGACTATGAACAAAGCGTGGCTTCTCGCTTGTAGCTATGTCTAAGTCGATGGCTATTTGACTATGTACAAAGCACAACCTCTTGCTTGTGGCTATGTATAAGTCAATAAAGATCATTCTAGCAATAGTTGTATTTCATATATATTGATGTATGGAAAAACACATAAAACCGCCTTCTTCGTATGAATGAAGGATGATGTTGTGCATTTGACACAAATCGAGGTTTTATGTATTGCTAAAAACATACGCATGCTTCAAGGATCCATAAATGGATTAAAGCAAGTGTTGTGGAGATTGGAATAAAAGTTTTGACAATGAAGTCAAGGGGTTGAACTTCGTCAAAAGTATCTTGTATAAACAAGATATTCAGTGGGAGCATAATTTTATTACTTGTATTGTTCAAAGATAACAATTCATTAATTGGGAATAACATTAAAAAATGAATATTGTCAAGATCTCTTTGGAGAATGCTTTCTCAAATGAGAACTTGGGCGAAATCACCTGATCCTAGGAAACAAATCTATGAAGATAGATTATGATGGATGTCAGGTTTGAACAAATATGCATATATTGACGAAGTGTTCTAGAAACACGAAAGTTACACTCCAAGAAAGGATGTCTAACTGTACGTCACATGGCATGACTTGAGTGTTTTAACTCGGTCTATTGCAACTCAATTCAAGAAAGTGCATGAAATAGTTCAAGCATTCTTTCATTATGAGTTTCATTGTGTACGTCATATTTATGCATATGCCCCGATGTGTAGTATCCAAAGGATATGACAAAGAGTTGTCAAATGGATACAAGAGAGACACATTAGGACGATAGTCAAGGATATCCTCGAGTACCTTATGAGAAAGAGTGATATAATGTTTCATCTCTTAAGATGAAAGAATCTCGTGTAAGTAGTTACACTGATAAAAGTTTTTCAAAGGATTGATATAATCACGATTGAGCTACATATTTTGCTAAAAGGTGGTGTTGTAAGTTTAGAAGGTGTTCTAAATGGAATATTACAATCGTTTCCGTCACCAAAGCAAAATACATATCAACTTGTGAAGCAATAAAAGAAATTTATTTCGGATCGAGTTCTTAGTCGAGTTATTATGGTTCTATGCATCTCGAACCATTACTTACTCCTAAAAGAACCCAATGTTACATTGGAGATTCAAATATGATCTATAACGATATCACTTGATATCATATGATGGTGATCAAGAATATATATAGGGGTATATATATATATGGTCGAACAATTTTTGGATAGGTTCGCGAACACAGCGAACACTCTAGCACGACCTCTACCTTGAGCAGTATACGAGATGCAGTTATGCATCCATACGTGGTGGACGTATGAGTAACTAGCTATAAACGTATTATTTATTTTGAGGTCCGAGACATGTATATATGTAGATATATGACATTGTTCTCAATTCTTCGTTGGCTAGAAGTCACTACTGATTGACTCTAGGCCAAGTGGGAGATTGTTAGAGTTATGTCCTAGAAGTCAATAATTTAATGACTTAATTATTAGTTTATGTTTTGGGATGATATTTTATCATCTGTTCCTAGGTTTATTATTGACAGATCATTCAGGTTGAGGATCTGAATTGTAGATCTCTGTTGATCATTCTTCAGAATGACAATAATAAATCTAAACGGTCCATAATCTTGATAATTAACAAGGAACATTAATTATCTTATAAGATTAGTATGCAAGTTAAGTGATGATTAAGTTCTACAAATCATAGGTAAAGAGTTACCAACTTAATTGCATATGTGTATGTTATGGAACATAGCACAGGACTTGACCCATCGAAATAAACATATGGATTGTGTTATGTGTCATTGTTTATTTCGTTATGATTTTGGTTCTAAGTTTGAGATGTTTATCTTTTCCACATGAGGATAGGTTCAATAAATACTGTCTACCGCTGATTCCCGATAAGGGCTGCTATACGGACTTTATTTATGTTCTCTTGAATTGTGCGGAGAAAAGTTAATCATCAAGAAAACCGTATGTCCCTCATTCATTCACTTAGTGAGTGACGATATCTGTTTGGGCCCCTTGATGGAGATAGATTGTTTGCATGCAACTTTATACAATTATCTCTAGATCAAGAAACGTATAATCTGCAAGAATGACACATTCCTATCTTGGATTATACGATGATATCGTGAGACATAAGAATCAAAATAGGGATATACATATATTCTCTTATGCAGGATTTAAATACTGTAGCAGTACACTATTTATGCGAATTGGGAATCATAACGTGTTGCTAGATACCGCTTATGATTATTGGAATTAAATAACGATTTATTTCCATGTCCAACATAGCATAAATCCTCAAAAGGTCACACAAATAGAGCTTTAACCAAACAATGCATTATTTATTCGCAACAGTGCGTATTGCGAAAATATGATAGTTTGATTAATTAATTGTATAGCGTTGTGGACCGTTATAATTAATTAAGTCAAAGGGATCATATAGAAATAAATCAATGCATACGCTAATCCCAAATTAATTATTAATGAGTTAATAATTGATTATGTTCAACTCATTTAAATTAATTGAGCTATTGGGTCATTATTTAATTAGTTAAATAAAAGCCCAATTTGAGGTCAATTGAAAGGAGTAATAAATGGAATGGTTAAATGGGCTAAGCCAAGGCTTAAAGCCCACTTAAATTTTCGGCCAAGAAGGGGCAATTTTGTCCAAGTGAAAGGTTGGTAGAGACTAGGTCATGAGGTCTATATGTAGGGGTTCATTTTGAGGGAAACTCTAGCCTCCTTTCCATCTTCTCTCACCTCTCCTCTCTATGGCCGAAATTCCCAAAGGAAGAAAGAAAATTTCAGAATTTTCTTTACTCTTCCTCTCCTTTCTTCTACCTCAAGCTCATGAGTTGAGCACAAACTCTCTCCACCAATTAAAAGGGCTAATTGAATAGAAGAGAGCATACCTTGGGATTAGACATTCCTCTTCCTCTTGCTAGCACAAGGGTAGAAGAGATTGGTTAATCCTCTAGGTGGACTCGAGGCGGCCATCAACGGAGGAGGAGGCGAAGGAGAGCACCCCATCGATTCCCATGCCGTAGGATCGAGCCCCGCGAATACGATTTCGCAGGAGGTACAAAATTCCACCCCTTTCTCTCTTTGTGTCGAATAGCTTTGTACTAGATCTCTTGCTCTTTGTTTAATTGGATTAATTAGTTAGTAATTAGTCACAAAATTAAAATTGGGCATTTCCTAACAGTTTGATTGGAAGCAATTGAAATTTTTAGTGTCTATTGTCTAGTAAAAGTTAAGTTTTAAATTACAACAGCAAGCTATCTATAATTTTAACATAATTAAATGAACAGATTTAATTTTTAGAACAAAATGTGAAACAGTAACACGTATTTTTTTCATACATAAATTGGGTATATTTGGTATCACCTCGAATTATCTTGTTTGCGAAAACTGAATATTCGCGTGAACCAAACATAATCTCGAACAGCACGAGAAGCGAACATCGGCCTTATTCGGTATCCATCTTTTGCGCGAACTCATGAACTACTACAGGAGCTGAATAAGCAAAAGGTTTTTCAATCCCACGTGGGTTCGCAAATTATTATTCGCTGGGTTATTCGGCAATAGCCAAACATAGCCCATAGCAATTTTATATTGCCAAAAATTCCTATATCAATGTGAAATAAATTGACAGTGTTACTATTAATTATTTTTTACTTGTTCCTCATAAGACTTTAGCAAATAGGCGACAATAACTCTAAAACATATTTTTGATAAATTAATTTTTTAGATAAATTAACAGCGACTGTCAGTTGGAATAGTTTCTGACATAATTTGTGTGTCATTTGGTGGTATTATATGAGTACGAATTGATCTTGTTATTTTTGTATAATGTATGTCGTATTGTTTGTTAGAGAGTCAACTTTTTTGTAGCTTATTTGGCTTGTTATATCAACTACATAAGATTTTTTTTTAATTTCAATAGAAATAATTAGTTCTTCAAACTACTATATGACCATCTATTAAACAAATAAATAATTGAAAGTTCCTAATTAATTAGTGAAGAACCTATTTATTATTTATAATTTCAGTAATATAAGAATACCAATAAACAAATATAATGATTAATTAATCAACAACTCGAAAACCAAGTTCTGAGGTGTGAAAATGAATTGCATCCCTTCGGCATTCCAGCTACATGTGGAATTAGGAGATGTCAAGCATCTTCAAAGGAAAATAAAATAAGGGAAGCGCAAAAGAAATTGCTAGGTTTGAAGGGTGCAATGAGCGTGTGACAGATGTTGGACTGCTCTCCGACACTTCTCGTCCACCGGGGGTGACCGGATCTACGGTCACCGCTTCACATTCTCACCTTTGCGACCGGATGGTGGCGGTAACTGTCCATTTCCGCTTTATCTTTTACTGGCACGTGTCGGTGAAGTTTCCTTTAAGCTGTTTCCCGGTTTGGGTCCAGCCCGGCCGGTTCAGACAGCCTCGAATAGACCACCTTTGAATAAAGGGAAGATATTTTGCTTGGTTACACTTACCCATCTTGTGCACCCATACTACTTGCACGAGTTTAGATTGATGAACATAAATGGTGGTTCAATGTATCATGTCTGTAACTTGCCAACGCCACGAGACAAATAATAAGCGAGAAAAAGGAATCAGAATCTTTCAGTTGAATTGAATTTGGATGGTGTACAGTTCTCCGAGTATCACTGGTGTGTTTTGGTCTAAAAGTGAATTAGAATAGTCAGCAAACAAAGTATTTGGACATGATTAGACTAAGTTAATGGTATTGTTTATGTGGAAGGAGTAAAAGTTGTAGCGTGAAAAATTTAAGCGCGGATCAGGTAATTAGTAAATGTATGGTTATCTTTCTAGGTAAAAAAATATTTAAGGGAGTCCAATAATGAATGAATGTTGAGTCTTTTATGTTTACTAGGACTAGAAAACGTGTTACTCAATGTGTGAGCAAATAAATAATTTTAAAATATATTATACTTCGACAAAAAATGAAAATAAACACATATACATAAGAAAAAAATAATTTGAAAAAATAGATCTTTTTATAAACAAAACTTTTTTTAAATAGTGGAGCACACCGCATTTTAGATACTTCTTTAGATTGCTCCTTTTATAGGGCTCCGTTTGGATACGTGTGGGAAGAAAGAAGAAGGGAAGAAAATTTATTATAAACAATTCAAACTCTTCACAAAGTTACACACTTCCCAATACTTTTTCCCTTCTTCTCTTCTTCCCACACCTATCCAAACGGAGCCTAGGAGTAGGAATAGGAATAAAATATCATTTAATAATTTTGATAATACTCAAGAATGAAAATAATTTTTGTTCCAACAGTGTACGGACCATATAATTATGTCTATGAAAATTAGTGATTACGTATGGATAGTACGTGTAAGGAATTATTTACTAAAATTTATTTTTTGTATAATCAAACTAACCAACCAAATTCAAAACCAATTGTCTTATCCAATGAGAAAATACGTAAATAATATCGCTTGCCACACGAATTGAAAACCAATTCTCTTATCAACGTGTGCCAGTAATGTTCCTTGAAAATAAAATTTTTGTGAAACTTATTTATGAAACAATGTCTTTGGAATTACATTCCGATTTAAAAATAATAATAATAATATCTTCTCAAATGAAAATACACGTCATCGCCACTTGGGTGCTCGCAAAGGGCCATTAGTTTGGGCCCCATGGCTGCACACAAATTAGGTACAGTGATAAACTTGATTAATGAAGTAATAATAGTACATAAACCGCAATTATTGAGAGGGTTGACGGCGTTAGGTTTAGGAGGGATTGCGTTGAAGCCGGGAGGCAAGCATTGGCTTGTCAAGAGATCTAACGGCAACTAGTCATGCCATATAGCGACGCACAAGAAGTTGTAATAAAATATTTTGGAAATCACGTCACATATATAAAACTAAACAATGTACTAATTTAATAGGGATAGGGGACTTTGAGGAAGAACTGTCCGTGAATACGGTAACATTTGTGCGTGTACCTCCATGCTCCCTTCTCCCCTTCTGACATTTATGGCACACAAAAGTATAGTCGAGTGATTAGTTTTTATATTATTAATTAATATTAACTATATTTTTGGGAGACTAAAGATTGGTGAAAATTTTAGGGTAGTTACCAAGTGCTTTTTGCTTTATTTATTAAGGGTGATGAATTCTGTGTTCCAAAATTTTCAATTTAATAGTTTTCTTGAACTGACTGGAAAATAACATTTTTTAGACATAGTTTGGACAAAAAGAGATTTTTTGCCAATTGCTTGTTAATAAGTGTTAATATTTTTTTTAACATTTTAGTGTCTAATAGTTCATAAATTATGGCACGGATGATTCTTTATAAAATCAATCAGTTTTTATGTCAAATTATAAATAACACAATCAAATGATATGGCTTATATATAACATCAATTCTGAAACATTCCAATATTATGTAGATAAAATTACTCAAAACAATTGTCTAAATGCCTGATTATAATATAGTAGTACTCGTAAGTTATACAATTTCAAAGCAATATATTATCTAGATTGTTCAAAACTGCCGAATATCAAATAAAACAACTATTCAAATAAAATATTACCATCAGCTTTATAGATCGTCAATTCATAACAGCTAATTTTATAGTCAACAACTTATCTGTACTAAATTTTCTATATCATTAAAATCCGTTAATAATGTTAGTTTATAGTATTTAATTTTAGTGCTATGTATTTAAAATCCACTTCAACTAAATTTATTTCTTCTTTTTTTATACCTGGCAGAACATGTATTCGGTGCTCTACCGCCCTTGTCAAATGGTACACAAGTTTCCAAATTAATGAGAACATTATTTGAAAATTTATAAAGAGACAGCAAATTACCATTTTTAATTTAGTTAGTGAGAAAAGTTCCAGTTGTCAACAGAAGGAAACAAGGATAATAAATACTTGACAATTGTTCAATTAGTGCTGTAAACTAAAGCAGTAGTAGTAGAATAATTTATTTAGGTTTGCAATTATTATTTCACAAGTTGAATAAACCACAACTAGTATTTAGTCCAATATCATAACATATGAATGCTACGCTTCTAGAAACAATGACCAAATATATTTCTGTCCTGTCCCATTAACATTTTTCTATACATGTTAAGTAATACTTAGACAGGCAATGTAGATAAGTGAAGAAGATTTCTGGATGGTTAGAATAATTTAGAGAATATTAAAATTTGAATAGAAAATTTAGATTATTTATTATAAAAAGACTTTTCCGAATCGACAGGGATTAATTGGCAGTTCTTTAGAAATATTTATATATACTTATTTTTAATTGTATTAGTTATAATTTATAATATATTGTTTTTGATCGCTTTAATCAATGTATTTCAAGGAATGCTACAAAATCATCGGACAAGCTAAAAAGGAATGAATGTAAAAAAAACTAATTTTCAAATTGTATATTTGTTTTTACATATTGAACATATTGTATTTTGACTACTACGAGTAAAATTGATGGCATGGATGAAATCTAATAAACTCAACAATATTGGGCAGAGTCAAGAAAAAAATTTAGATGAAATTCGCGTGTCATATTAAGTACTGATATCATCACAGTGATCATATTTGATGTCATCCAATTCTCGCAATTGCTCAGGATACCCTCTTTTTTAGCTATTACAATTTTACATGTTCACGGGTATTATAGGAATAATTTTAACAAAAATACATAAACAATAATAAGAATATATGTGTACATAATTCTATAAGATAAAGAGGGAAAAAAAAAAACATAGCGGACATCCTCTTTTTATTGCCAGATTCGCTCTTTTAAATCAACCCGTTTATTTATATATTTTTCGTGCGATCCAAAGATGTGTTGGGAATTTGGGATGACCTTTGTTGGGTCGGGTAGAACTAAGCATTTCATCTAGAAGAACCCGTTATAAACATTAGACGCTATAACGAAAATCAGTACGGAATTTGACAACCTTAACCTTGCCTAGTTACTACCTTTCCCTTCAAAACAAGACTAAACACGCCCATTTAATTATTAGGAAAACACCAATTCAAGTATTAGTCTGTAAGAAGAAGCTTAATCTTAGAGGAAACATACTTGCTTGAGTTGGCACCCACTAATGACCTAATGTGCCACACCAAATGTTGGACTATGTGTTATTATACTAAAGTTATGAACCGAAGATAAGGAGATAGCTTACTTTCCTATATATGATGCATTGTTATATATTGATGTCCTTCCACCTATTATCAAGTACCAATGTTGGTTTTGCACATAAATAAAAAAAAAAGGAACTTTGTTTGATAGTTATTTTTTTCTTAAAAAAAAAATCTCAGGGGCATTCCTAAAGATTTTGTCCTTAAACTTGTTCATTGGTAAACTTAATAAATATTAAATTTGAGAGAGGATTTATTTCTTTAGTTAATTAAGGCACATTTATTATTTATTATGAGGTGGCAAATTGTGGATCATGAGCTTCCATTAAAAAAAAATTAAAAACAATGGAGTTATCTACTCACGTCTCCTACACTATTTTTATTTAAAGAGAATCTAGACTTAATAAAACTATCCCATGTATAAGATCTTCGCCTAAATATAAAAATAATTATGTTACAAAAGGCTTTTGTTTAAATCCTTCGAGTTTTCCGTGTACTACTATCTTCAATAATAATTTCTTTCTTTGTGACTCATGTTATATTTAAAAAATGCTTTCTAGACTAAGTTACAATATGCTCCAAAGTTGACCCCTTCATTAAGGAAACAGATATTACAAATTCTGATTCTGCAAGCTATCAAAGATCACAGAAATTAATTTATTAATAATTAATAATAACAAATAAATGCTGGAATTCATATGATAGTGACACTTTATTACATAATATGTACAAAGGATAATTTTGTTTTCTAGCAGCTTCAAGACTATTATCTATTATATATGATCAATTATTTTAAGTAGTTTCATTTACAGAAAAAAAAGGATCGTTGTTATACTATACTTTCAAGTTTAAAAAAAAAAACTTCTTGAGCTTCCCTCAAAATTTTGCAGGAATAAATCGTTAATCTCCGCAAGCATTACAATCATTTGTCTCAAGTTACGTGCCAAATTGGTAAGGGACAGAGAGGGTTAAGAAATTTATTTACAAAAAAGACAACAAACGTGCACACAAATTGTACAATAACCCCCTTATATTTATTTAGGTTTTCTTCTTTTACAAAAGCCCATGTTAAATTGTTAATAGTACTAAAGAGTAATGACTAATGAGTCTTTACGCAATGCACTACCCAGTAAAAGTGGGATTTATATATACCCACATGCATGATCAGCGAGGTGCATTGGTTGCTATAAAGGGAACAAAAAACCAAGCATTGTTTATTAACTAGGGGGCGCATTTGATAAACTAAAGACACTAATCTTGACTAGGATCAAATCTTATATTCATGCACTTGCCTCTAGTGGGAGTGACTCAGGGAAGGTGGGGATCCCCTTTGCTTAGGAAAATGTAGCCGACAAGCTCCCGTTCCGTTCCGTTCAGTTATATATGTTCCAGTATATTCCAATTGGTTTACCAAAATAATGTGTTTCGTTATGACCATGGTGTTGGTATTTCTGACATAGGTGAAACAAATTTACTGTTATTAAGTTCAAACATTATATCAGCTTTTGTTTCTGTTTGTATTTAAGTGATCAACAATCTATTCACATATTTTATGGATCAATATAATTTTTTTAAGACAAAATAATATTCATGTAATGTAAAAGACACAATGCTAATGTGTATGATTTGGGGGGGGGGGGGGAATAAAGGACGCTACACTTTATTGATTATATCTAGATCTATCTTTGACTTAAATTTAGTCTAAAAACTAAGAATGTATATGTGAAAAATAAAGGGCGTTTATGATTAGGACAAAACAAAAGGACGGTATTTTTAATTGATTATATCTAGATTCGTCTTTGATTTCAGTGTGAATAATTTTTTTTTGTAAAAAGTAAGAAATATGTGAAAAATTATAAAAAAAAGTTAATACGGATCTATGCGATCAAGAAATGTATGCTGAACTCCATAACAAACGATAAACTTATCATAGGGTCCGTTTGAATTGAAGTGGGAATTTGGAGAATTTGGGGAATTTGAGGAATTTTCTATTCCTAGACATAAATTTATTATAAATAATCCAAATTCTTCACAAAGTTACACACTTCCAATAAATTTATGCTTAAGAATTGGAAATTTTCCAAATTCGATCCAAACGACACCATGGGGCTGTTTGGATTCTCCAAGGAATTTGGAGAAATTCATCTTCCTACCATAAATTTATTATAATAAACGATCCAAACTCTTCACAAAATTACACATTTTCCAATAAATTTATTCATAGGAATTGCAACTTCTCCAAATTTTCCAAATTCCTAAGCGATCCAAACGGCCCCGTAAGTTTGTATAATTTTCAATTTTTTTTTTCTTTGTAAAGCTGGATTGCGACCAGGATGAAAGTCAATCGGTCTGTTTGCTACTTTGTTGATTTGTTTCAATTTGAATGAAGTAGAAATAGTGGCTGAAATGGTATGATGTCGACAACAATTGCCTCCGTTGTCTTTTCGGATCCAACCAATTGGAGAAAAAGAAAGAAATTGCCTTGTGTTAATGGTAGGGCACAAGGGGGCAAGTGGAATAGGCTTCTAAATAAGTAATTAGGTATAATACTATAATGACAACATTTTTGTGAATGCACCCCAAAAATCTTTATATTTGCTGATCCAGAAAAATCACACATTTTTATCTTTGTTAGAGGTCAATAGTAAGGCAACATTAGAAATTTCTTAAATTTTAAGAGACTTGTTGAAAACTTGAAGCCAATGAAGGGCTAATTAGCAAAGCTGGATGTCAAATTGGATTATTGGGAATTAATAATGCGGGACCTTTCACCAATTTTTTTTTCTAAAACAGATTGGCGCACTGTATACGTGTTAATTATAAGAACCAGTTTGGGGTTTTTGGGGTATTTACAATTTAAGTAGAGAACAACTGTAGGCAGATTGGTGTTTATCTTTAGAGAAATAAAATGATTGGAATTATACGAATGCTATATGTAGGAGGCTAATATATATGTTTTGATAGGAAGAGTACCCACTAGTGCAAATTCTCTAGACAAATAATGCGTGTTCTATAATTACTAATTTATTGATGACAAATTGAAGCTACAGAGATGGGAGCACTGATGGTCTCCACCTAATTCCTCTACCTCTCTTTTAAACAAAATTATCATCTATTTTGATCTAAGTTTACAAAGTAAACTTTTCCTCTTTCTCCAATTTATATTATCACTTCTCTTTGTAAACTCTTCTGGAACAAAATATCAGATTAAAAATGTATCGGCACCTTTCATTTAAGACGATGTGATTTATTTAGGACGACTAAAAGAATATAACATTTTCGTTTTTTTATTATATATAAAAATGTTATGTAACTAAAACATTTTTTTCCCTCTTTGCTCACAACTTTGACCATTTTTTTTTTTTGAAAGGCTAGGCAGTGGCTGCCTAGAAGAAAACACAACTTTTGACCAGTTATCAATCAAATAATGGTAAGATCTGTAATTTCATTAATTCTAGAAATAAAATTTTTTATTTTTTAGCAAACAACATTTATATGAGGAAGACAGTTATTCAGAAGTGTCCTTTGTCCCCTAAAATTTAGCATCATATTAAAATGAAATAAATAAAAGATACCAGCTGTGAAATTATATGTAAAAAAAGAAGCCTATGATTTGTTCATCGGAATTATTTGTTCGAAAGTCAGAGATTTTGTATAAAATGTATTGCATAATGGTGATAAAAATCTTTTATAAGTAGGGAGACAAACCGGCAGAAATATTTATGTTTTGCTTTGATGTTGGACACACACTATAGATATATTAAATATTAATATAGATGACCTCATCTGTTACTATTTAAATGCCTTCTTCACTAAGCAAGTTTTATTTTAAAGAAAGTTTGAAAATACAAAAAAGGATAAGAGCATATATTTGGAAAATATTTGAACACCTTTTGCTTGTATGTACTCAATTACTTTCTTGTTTATTATAATTCTATTTATTTATTAGAAATTATGCCTAAATAGCATCTCATACGAATTAAGATGATATTATGTGAGAATAAATATATTCAATAGCAACTGAAAACAATTTGAGTATTAACGATTAATATTTACTTTAATTTAAGAATAGACAGTCTCAGTTTCTAAGGCTCCGTTTGAATAGGTATGGGAAGAAGGGAAGAATGAAAGAAGTGGGAAGAAGTATTGGGAAGTGTGTAACTTTATAAAGAGTTTGGATTGTTTAATAATAAATTTTGGCCTTTCTTCCCTTCTTCTCTTCTTCCCACCCCAATCCAAACACTGCCTAAAATGCCAAGTTGCCATTGTTCAACACCACCGAGCTCAGGAAAGCCATCAACCCCTCAGTACAAGGAACCTAAGCGAAGGTCCGCACCATTGAAGAAGAAAATGCGAGACACAAGAGCGGCTCCCGAAGAGCGCCATTGATCAATGGAGTTTGTAGACTCAACATGAAGAGCGGCATTGATCGAAGTCGAGGCCGCAGATCGAAGTATGAAACTATTGAAAATAGTACATAATCAAGACATAAATTCAAAAGTATTTAAGTCTTTGCCATCCATTTTTTTTTAAAATTAAAGGTGCATGTGAAATTTGAACCCTTGACCTCTTGAAAGCCAGCCTAATGCTCTTACCATTGAGCCACTAGAACACATTTAAGTTTAACAGGAACCTGGATAATTCTCATGTGTTGAAGTAACAAGGATCTTTAGGACCTCAGCTTATAAAAGGCCTCTGTAAGCAGATTGGCAACTTTCAATTAGGAATAAAATAAATTCTTCCTCAGGAAAAATAACAAGAACTCAAGCAACATCTACGTCGACACTGAGATATTACAGTCAAAATTGGCCCTAAACATATCCAACCAAGCATTAATGTTGGACCAGGATTAAGTTAACGCTGGTTTGGGACACCTTGGCACCTCCAACAACCAGTTCAGTTGTTTCAAATACTCTTATAATTAAGACTAAAGACTAATGATCTTGAATTATGTATTTATGTGTCCTTTCCTATAGCTTGAAGATAGAGGTAATTAATACGAAGCTAAACTTCTCTCAAATTTTGTCAACACTTAATTAATAATTCTCTCTTAAGCTTAAATCTAATCACGTGGTTGATTGAGGCCAATTAACTTCCATCGTCTGTGTGTTTTTTTTTTCCAGTGAGGCTAAATATTTCGGTTATTGCTGTAATAAATATTGGTTCAATTATAATTTATAATAGCTGTTAAATTTGGAAGAGTTGTTTCATGTGGACGCTCTGTTATTTGTTGTGTTGTTTGTTGACCTTCATTCAATGAGCATGTTTGCAAATAACTTCGTCTATCCCGTCTCCGTCATCATTTTTTATTTAATTTGTTTTTATTTTACATTGGCGTTTAGATTAAATTAGTTTTCATCAGAATAAATTTAAATTAATTTAGAACAATCTTAATTAGCTTAAATTTTGTTACTTTAATCTTAGTTATTGTCACAGTACTGATTCTCTTACTCTGTACATAAAGTAGAATTAATTAGATATTTAAAATAGACATACTAATTTATTGGAAAAATAAAAAAACTGCTTATTTATTTATAAGAATCAGTATGACCGTGGTATTACAAAAATTATAATATTTTACTAAAACGGAAGCTTCCTGTTGGATAGTGTTAAGAGAAAGGTTTTAAATAACAAAAGATGATCTACTAACCAGAGGATGTATAACTGATGACAAATAACTCTTTGTGACTAAAATGTTAATACCAATGTTGGTTTAACGTTCTAATTTTGGACAGATATGGCAGTGTCTCTTTGTGACCATGTTGTAACAGATTTTCTTTAGTAGATGTCAATAAATAAGATGACATGAACTGCAAAAGATGCTTTGAAATTGTGTTTGGTTTTTTTGGAGCTAAAACCAGTGGAGTTCATTATAAAAGACAATACCTAGATTAGTAAAATCTTAATAACTCGTGTGTCATTTTTTGACCCAAAATTTTTTTTAAAGTAAAAAAGATCTGTGGTAAAATTTGTTTTGAATTCAGAATCTAATTAAGTGTTGCTTATCTGTTTCTTTTAACAATTGACTGCTCAGAGCTATACATCCCCAAATTTTGCTTATTTTCCATGCTTAAAGTATTCAATACCTCAATTTTAAAACTCTAATTTAAGTAATCATATAAAACTATTCAATACCTCAATTTTTCCATGCTTAAACTATTCATTACTGGTGACAACTAAAGACACGCTGAACTCTTTTCTCTCTTCTAGTTGCTGATAGAATCATAGAAAAGTACAGAAACCACCCTTTCAATTTTGATTACGATTTATCAGAGTGGAATTGAAGTTTTGCCTGCCAACGCGGGAACAATTTCTCAAGCAGTCGTTTTTTCTGAAAAATCTCATGTCCTCTTATTGGAATTATTATTATGGGTAATTCTGAGAGGAATAATTAGATACATATATCAACTTATCAAGTCAAACAAATAAAACATGAAGGAATTAATGACTTTGTCCCACATAGTCAAGTCCATATCTACCCTCCGTGGTGGTCCCTCCATGTTAGTCCGAACGAAATCCTCTAGTCGGCAGACCACTGTCGTTTTAGATTTGGACCGTTCGATTTAATCTTAATGGCTATGGATGCCCCGTGCTAGTACCAATATTGATAGGCCCGAAAAAATATTAACCGTTGAGATTAAATCAGACGATTAAAATGCAACGAAGTCCAGTGGTCTTCTCTTTGTCGAAGTCCAGAGGATCCGAGTCCCATGTTAGTCACGTGTGTTTGCTCGATAGGTATAACGTTTGACAAGTAAATACCGAATTAATCTTGTGCCCATCTTGGTGAAGCAATTTATGTAGCGGTTATGTATCAGTTGGGATATCAGGACAGGTGTGTTGTGAATTTTTATTTTTTTTTAGTTAAAGAACATGACCGTATAGTTTAGCGCGTCACGTTCATTTAACGAGATATGATATTTTTTTTCTCTTTTATTCTTTGTCAAATTAAGAATTTGAATTTGAATATGTTATCATCAGGGCTTCAATCTAGAAGACGTATAAATAGAAAATATAAATAATTGTAGCAAAGTTGGGGAAAAACAGACCGGAAGAAGAAAGGGACTACAATTATTGAAAATAATTATTTTAATTACCTCGATATAATATTATATATTTTCAGTCTAGAACATTGATCTAATTATGGTTGCTTAATGTTCATATATAAAAAATAAATTAATTTTATTAGAACAATTTAATACCTAGTACCTAATTTAATTACTAGTAGCCATTATAGTAAGTTTTCAATATAACCTACTAAATATTTGTGGTTGTATTGCGATTGTCAGGTTGAAAATAATCTAATCCTATGGATTGACGAATTGGATCATGAGATCAATTTTTCTTAAAATCCTAACCGGCCCTGAAAGCAAGATTTTACTTGTTAATACATAGTTGTTCATTAATTTGTCGACTGTGGAATATACTCTTCAAAACAGAATATAAGAACAAAACGAGTGTATCAATATTATACAAGTCAACCAATAAGTCTACTGATAGTTATCCACCTTGACATATAGTTGGTCGGTTGCTGGATTTAAAAGATAATATTGTCGAACCAAGAAGTATGAATAATAATTGGAAAACATCAAACAAACAAATTCTTGTTCATCTAATTATAATAAATAAGGGCATAAGGGCCTTTCATACTAAAATAATAATAATAATAAACACAAAAACAACAGATGTATTAAATTCAACATACAAAAGTTTTTGAAAAATTGAGAATAAGTTATTGATTTTTGCTATTTTGACAGTCATTTTGTCAATTGTCACAATTACCAAATTAATTTGATTAAATTATTGAAATTTTGATATGTATGTAGTTGCATTGAAATGCTCAATCAACTATTATGTGGGAAAGTTCATTGTAACAGTCGATGCTATTTTTCTTTGTACGTTGTTTAAGTAATTTAGGATCAAACTCTCGTTTGGATAAAGAATTTTTTGTATTATTATATCTATATATGATTTACTGTATACCATTTTTTTATTTATTAATAACACCTAGCCATGTCAGCACGCCGTTTCAGAAGTTTTACGAGTGTATCAATATTATACCTTGCCTTATCAGACGCACCAAACACACGTTGCCAGGAGGTGAATACATATACATGCGTGACTACTGACTAATAAACATGTTTCTACAAATGATGGACTGGGTCCAACTCCAACATGCCATTTACTTTGAGAATATCTTGGGCTGGCTAATTCTAAGCCCTAAAGTGAAGCTTTTAATTTATAACTAATATGAGCCGTAGTTTGGAATGGGTCATATGAGCCCATCTAGCTTTCATTGTTCGATAATCGATATCCAGACCTTTATTATTATTTTCCTGCTTTTTTTTTTTGGAACGTTCTTTCAGGAACAATGATCAATTTTTCAGTTTTTACATTTCCATTGAATTTAAGTTTTAGGGATAATACGAGTTCGCAATTTTTCAAAGGCAATTTATGGTTCTTAATTTGCTTAAGCTCGGGGTGAAAGATGGTATAAATAATGTTTAAACTAAATGACCGTAACATGTATCATCTTCAATTTGATGTCGCGATATATATGTCGATTGGGCGACCGTGTAGAGAAAACAAAGTAAAACAGTAAAAGTCTGGGTTGAACTCAATCAGACAGCGATGAGTTAGAACTTAGAAATAATGGGATCAGCTTGAATACAACAATTTTTCATATTTGTAGCTCCAATAGGTGAAAAATTTGTTTGAACGTGTTCAATTTTCACTAAAAAAGCGGGATACAGTATGTATGTGTACCATACATTTCTAAATAATTAATAAATAACTTGTTTAAAAGAGCGTATATATTTTTTCCTTTTCATCTTCACCCATCTAATTCATTAGTTCTAACAAAAATTATTCCAATTTTCAACAAGCAGCTCTTGCTATATATCACTTCTCATAAAATTTACACTATTGTTCTTGTAGTAAAAAAAAATGTGAGAAAAAAAAATACCATCAAACCAAAAACCACTGATTTACTAATATTATATGAAGTTTAACACAAAAATAAACTTGAGGTTTTGTCATTCAATACATTATCAATTGTAATATAATTACTTTTTTTTAGTTCTCTCCAATAACTAAGAAACATTTTCATCGCAATCATAGCACATATAAAAATATCCCAAATTTCTCACTGAATATCGCAATATAAAATTTCAAATTTGTAGAAATGAGATTCACAATCAGAGAAGAGATATCATTTGGCATGAGGTCGGTAAGTAGAGGTACCAGGCACGCTATAGCTCCGAAAGCATGAAACGTCACGCATAATTTGTGCATGAAATTTTATCTTGTTATTTTTCTAGTGCATGTGACTAGTATATTGAATCGAGCTTGAAATCTCTCTTTGGTATGACATCTGTCTGCAGAATACCCTTTATTTACTCTACACAATTTAGTTTCACATTTTCTCCGAGCCTTTTGTCGATCGCTTTTCTCTGGCCAACCCTTTTTGACGCACCAACAACATTACAAGTAAAAATATTTAAACCGAGGACCTTTGAACAATTTGACCCCACATAACCTGATTCTCTTGTTTTCCACTGTCAATTTTGCTAAATCGCCCAAACAAAACAGTTCAATAGAAATGAAGCGCAATCCAACCGTATTAAATGAAGATTGACAGCAGCACCAATACTTTTGTAACGAGTCCCTTCCCCGTATTATGTCCGTCAAAGTGGCAAACTGCGAGAATAACCCCCGGATTTCATTTTCGTTCTTTTCATTCGGCTTAAAAAATGTGGTATATTTACTTTGGAGGCCGAGAGAATTTTACCAATTATTACATAACTGTGCCGACCTTTAAATTCATATATATATTTAAATTGGATTCTGGAATTATAAATATCCGTTGATGATGTTACTGTTACATACTTACATGTGACACAGTGAGTGGCCGTCAAGGAGATAGCCGTATAATCAAACAACATTTTTTCAAGTGTTCTCAACGCTCCTTATATTCGACTTTTTTGCAATTTTGTTGGCAATTAAATACAGATAAACTCATTGCAAATTCTGTACTTCTCTTTTTTTTTTAAAAAAAAAAATCAAACCCTTCAGTCAGCGAGAATCCGGTGAAATGCAGGGAGTCGTATTGAAAAAATCGACATAATCTGCATAATTAAGCACGATTTTAAGGAGCTACTGTATCAGTATTGTCATTGCTACTGTTTCCTGTTCCATCTGTAGAGTTCAGTTTAGTGGAGTTATGATTTAGTGAAATGACTTCAATAATATTTAAATCAACGTTGAACTAAAATATTCAATAGCAAATGAGTCTAAGGAACTAAAACATTCAGTAGTGAAGTAGTTTTCAACTGATTTTTGATCGAACTAAACAATTTAAATACTTCAGAATTCAGCATAATGTTTTGTAGTTCAGTTTAACTATTTAGTTTATCTAAGTAATTTATTATAATTTGATTTAATCAGACTAATGGTAGTCTGATGCCTTAATTAACACCGATAAATATACACTCACTAAGCATGTTTTTGCCAATGATGGGCTGGTCCCAACATCCGTTTACTTTTGGAAGCGCAGATATATGGTCTGAATTCTGAAAGCATGAAGAGAGGATGATCGAGAATATCTTGGGCTGGTTAAGTGTAGGCCCAGAAATGAAGATTGTAATTTGAAAAAAAAATATATATATATCCGATGCATCAGCACATGCATGCACTGTTCTAAACATGCGTAATAGAAAGAGTCTTTGAAGAATTTCACGGTTTTCACACAAAACATTTTTGACCCCACAGACCTGATTTTCTGGTTTTCCAGTTTCTACTGTCAATTTTACTAAATTGCCCCTAAAGAACAGTACAATTGAATTGAAGTGCATTCAAGATATTAAATGCAGATTTGACCATACAGTGACCGTACTTCCACGTATTATTACCGCCCAAGTGGCAAACTGTGAGAATAACTCATGGATTTTAGTTTTGCTTCTGACGTTTGGCTTCAAGAATATCCAATATTTACATTTGAGATGGCAGGTTCTAACATTTAAAGGGGGCGTTTGTTTGTGGCTTAAAGGGTGCATAACTTAAGTTATGTATCTTTAAGTCACCAAACACCTCTTACATAAGATGCCTTAAGGGTACATAAGTTATGCAACCTAAATATGTTGCATAAGTTATGCACCGGTCCCCTTTAATTTTTTTTCCAACAATACCCTTTAGAAATAATTAATAATAATATTTAATAATCTATAATAATTAATAAATAATAATATTTAATAAGTAACAATAACTATTAAAAAATCATAATTAGTAATAAATATTAATTATTATAATTAATAAATAATAATATATAACAAGTAATAATAATAATTAATAAACAATATTGATTTATTATTAAATAATTAATAATATATCATAATAATAAAATGATTTCTTATTATCATTAATAATTAATTTTTATAATAATTAAAATTAATAATTAATTAATATTAATTAATAAATAATAATACTTAATAAGTAACAATAATTATTAAAAAAATCATAATTAATATCAACGATTAATTATTATAATTAATAATATTTAAAGTAATATTAATTATTAATAATACTGATTTAAGAATAATAATTAATTGAAGATAATTAATCAATAATAATTTTTATTATAAAATAAATAATAATATTTATAATATTTAATTAAAAGTAATTATTAATATTTCATAATAGTAAAAATGATTTATTATCATCATTAATAATTAATTTTTATAATAATTAATAATTAGCTATAATTAGGTCACAACATATAATACATAATACTAATTCAAATTTAAGGGCATTTTAGTCTTTTGACATGAATATATGCATGCCTTAAGTTAGTCATCCTTACTACACAACCAAACATTTATTACATAACACTACATAAACACTTAGGCATCCTTAAGTTATGCAACTCCTTACTACACAAACAAACGCCCCCAAAAGACTTATTGTTTGGAGATGCAATTGAATTGTTTCTGTCCTTTTGCTTTTCCTCTTCCTTTCTCTTTGAGTGTGTTTGGATGAGAGAAGAAGAAGAGGAAGAAGGAAGATGGGAAGAAAAAAAATTATAAACAATTCAAACTCTTCACAAAGTTACACACTTTCCAATATTTTTTCCCACTTCTTCCCTTCTTCCCGTCTTCCTACACCTATCCAAACGCACCCTTAAATTCTCAAACCCTTCAGTCAGCTAGAATCCACTAAAAACGCAAATATAAATCATTGTTCAGCATTTTTTAATTTATAAAAAGGATGGGGGCTAGACCCTATTTTTTTCCAAAAAAAAAAAAAAGAGTTGTATTAGATAAACGATAAAGAATTGCATAAATCATGCACGACTTTCTGGAGCTAAGATACCAACATCCAAACATATATTAATCCTGGCCTATTGGATCCGGATCCGTTACTATTCATAAGCACTGTTGCGGAATAGTGTGACTGACATGTGGAGCCCACTCGACAGTATAGCACTCGATCTGTCCGTTCATCCCTTCTTATCGATCCTGGCCATCCGATTGACTTCTCCTTCTCCGTTCGATCTTTTCTTCTCGATAGTTCCGAGACCCATCTGCGTAGATACTCTCGCCCCCTTCCTTCTCTCTCTCAGCTACCGCTGACGGACAGGTTTCACGTGCTCTCCCATGTGTATCGCGTACGGCCGCTCTTCGCCGGCTGCTCCTGGCGCATCTACCACTCGCTTTATCTCCTTCTCATCTGTAGTGTGGTGTTTGTCCTCGGTGTATCCAGTGTTCCCTCCTTCCTATCCACTGGCAGGAGTACGACAAATCACGCGGATCTCTCGATCCTTCTCATATGCGCTCTCTCTCCTTAAGCTCTCTCACTCTCTCACTCTCTCACTCTTTTTTTTCAATCTCTTCTTCTCTTTTTTTCTGCTTTCTCTTCTCTTTGTTTTGTTTTCACTTCAATCAAAATCGCTTCTCTCTCTCTTTTATTTTTCTCTCGATTTTGCTTCATTTTTCTATCAATTTTCAAATGGAATTTCCGATTTTGGTTCTTGATTGCTTTGGTATTTCTCTATTTTTCTTCTTTTCTTTTGCTTTTATATTCTTCTGTGTTCGCTATTCCTCTACAGATCTTTCTTTCCTCCAAAGCTGCCTCAGTGGGTTTTATAGTGATCATTGATCAGATTGGTTGTTTTCCTCTCAAAGGACTACCGCTCATGGCGCACTCTCTATCTCTCCCCCCCCCTCTCAATTTCAGAGCAAGAAATGTTTAATAATTCTTTTTTGTTTTTATTTTTATTTTTTCAATTACTAAATTTGATTTTGAGAGTACATCTTCAATATAATTGTCAATTTCATCAATTGTCTAACAAACAGGTTGTCCCTTTTTTTCTTTTTACTTTCTGCAATTTTTTTCATGTCATCCCTGATTTTGTTTTGTCTGTCTTTTTCGTAGGTTGCACAGTTGGGCGTAGATTTGGGGGCTGCCCTGTCACCCCTCTTCCTTCTGTGTTCTTTGCTTCATTGCTTAGTACACTGTTACTCCAATCAGTTCTGTTTTAACACTGTCACTCCGAAAATGAAGGAGAACAAGTAGGAGAGAATAAAACTCATGCTTATTCAACTGAGCAACGATGGCAGTTCAGTATGGTGTTTTTGTGCTTAGGTATTAGGCTTTGCATTTGTGGCAATGTATTCTTCTTGGTATGGCTGGGCACAAAACCACCATGGGTAAGTAGTATGACTGAGCGACAATTGGATGATAATTAAAAATATATATATATATAGCACTCAAATAAATAGTAGTTGTTCTATATGATAGCTTGCTTTTACCCATGAAAGTATATTAATTACAACAAAGACTCAATTTAGAAGGAGTTTGAAGTATGCCAGTTACTGCAATCTTATTTGTTATGCAATTAAGTTGAAATTTTGGTTACTTTAGAGTTTAGATTGACATCAGGTCGAAAAGAAAAAAGCATACATTTGTTGTAATTGAAAATTTATAACATTTTGCTTATCTTACTGTAACAAATCATTTATGTACAATTATTTGAGGCTTCAGAGGAATCAAAATGGTTCCATGTTGTTTGCTGCTTGGAACATTGTGCAGACCTACTCTGAGGTATGATTTTCTATAAAATTTTAGCATGACAAAATTAAAATAAATACTTTTTATTTTGAGTTCAATGTAATGCATGTTTCATATTTCAATATTTACAAAAAATTGCTTTTCTTTGTTGTCTGATTACTCAATAGTATTGACAAGTTATATATTCCCTATTTTCTTTGTATAGCTCTGTCTTATTTCTTACCCGATTTCCTTTTCTTAAAAAATAATTATAGGATGAACTGCCATGTGAGGTAAATTATTTTTTATATTTTAATGTCAGCCAACTATTGATCTTCAATCTCCAATAGCTTATGTTCTTAAAACTGCATTTTTAGAGAACTCTATCAATATGATTATTGCTTATGGTCTTCTGTTCAATGCTATCAAGCTCCAACTGCCTAAGGTATGTATTGGCGTATCTAAATATTCCTTCTAAGCCTTTTGTTCTTTTTAGAAAAGTTATTTAGCTGCCATATCAGTCACTTCACAAGTGAATTCTAATATGCAACAAATGGTTTGCCAAATGGGGTTGATTGATCTTTTTATTTGGAAAAAATAACAAACCATAAGGCAAGATGTGAACTTGGAGCTTAATAATACTTTCCTTCTTGCTATTCTGGCTGAAAGAAGTTAAAAAAAAAGGAAAAACCAATATGGTTATTGTATAAGTTTATGTTACACAAAAAAAGGGAAAAGTAAGAATAAATAGTTATTCTCAATTGTCAAGGGATTAAATCAAACGGTTAATTAGTTCTATAAAAAGTATAGTGATTCAGTAAATTGAGGCTAGATTTAGGATGGCGAACAAGAAATGGTCAATTAGTTGAAGGTTATTGTAGGCTTGCAAATGAACAATCAAATGAAGTCATAGTTAAATGTGAATCTTTCAAAATATAAATTGGGACTGGATTTAGACTCAAACCATGAAAGGAAAAAAATGTTTGTTGGAATTTCTTCATATGTTTTATTAGTTTATTTGTTCTTCTATATTATATGTAAATATTTTATTTGTGGTTGATGATGGTCTTGCAGACTTCGTGATAATGATTAGATCATGTACTATCCATTGAGGACCATACTGCTATGATTAATGAAACTGGTACTGATGGAGACAGTTTTCTTGGTACAATGCTAATAGCGTTTTTTCTTTCAATCTTTTTTATTGTTACTATTTCATAATTTATTTATAGTTGTTTAAAAGCTGTAGATTGCCTGTAGGAGAAAGAATTTGACAGGGTTCTTATTTATTTACTGACTTTTATTTTCATAGATAATATGCGTTCAATATGCATTTAAGAGCGATCCATTTTTTTATATGTGAAATTGCTGTCCAATTTTAGATGTAGCTTTCATTGTAAAGTATTTAAAGATTTTGTTGGCACTGAAGCTTGAATATATTTAAAATTGCTATGCATAATTCCAACTTATTATTGAGAAATCTACAGTGCAGGTGCATTGTTGGTTTGTAAAAAGATGGCAATTACAATAGCAAGGTATCAATCCTATAAAAAATTCTCACATGCACAAGGGCAAGTCTTTGAAATTTCGTTCGGTATAATCAATGTGTCAGCAATAATATTTTGTATTATGTGTTATGTGTAGCCAACATAAAAATTTATAAAATATCTATTATAAACATTTAGCCTAAAAATAGTTCGATGGAAATAACATTTAACCTCAATTGAAATAGAAGTAGCATGTTTGTAATTACGATGGAAGTAGCAAATTGTTTAGGTAATTTTATTTGTATTTCTAATTGTTCTAAATTATTTGTCAATACCATATGTATCGCAGATTAGTTGATTTGAATTAGCTGCATTCTTCATTTTTTTCTAAGTACCTACATGTTTATTGATTAGTCTTTTTAAAGAATGTTTATTTATTAATTATTATTGATTAGTGATTATAGTATCTTCCATTGAAAAATAAAAAAAAATTATAATTTAAATTACTTCGTATAATTCTAACGGTTATTACTTTAAAAATAGATCATGTGAAGATAACATATAATACTAAATCCAACAAAAAATGTTATAAGCCTTTCACAGCATGTATGATTTATTTTATTATCTGATTTCTAACTTTTAGATGACAATGTTAAAATGTAAAATGGAATAAAAATCATAAGAAAAAAAATAGATCGCGCAACGCGCGAGAACCCGCTAGTTATGTAGAATTATCGGCCCTGTCTCTTAGTTTAGTATAATGGAATTATGATATCGTGAAATTACTTAAAAGTAATACTTAAACAACATTGAACTAAGATAATTTTGCAGCAAAACGAATAAAAAAAATTGAAAGTTTGGTGGCAAAGGAGTCATAAATTGATTCAAATCGACCTAAATATATATAGTTTACTGTCCTTGATTCAAATCATGAAGAGAGCATTTATTTTTAAATTTCTTATAACAAAATTGTTGGTTTCAAAAATAAACCTTCAAAAAAAAAATAGTTTAGTTAAATATAATTTAAGCATTTTAGTTTATCCTCTGGTATAGTTCATGAGGTCTTTTATAAAATAAATGATAATATGTTGGAAGTAAACTGATTTTGTTGTTGAATATAGAAATAATGACGTTGAGTTAAAAGTTATGTTTTTTTTTTATTTTGAAAGTAGCATACTCAATTTTATTGGCATAAGTAAATTACGACCTGGTTAACCCGGAAATCTGTACAAACTCGTAGTTTTAAATTTATATGGCTTGGATTTGATTACGGATGGGTCAACTAAAGAAAATTTTAACCCGTTATAATTGATCAATTGTGTTGGAATATTGATAAAAAATAAAAATCCGCCCGTTGTACAGCCCTATCTCTCTCTATATATCATCCAGTACTAGTGTTACTTACAGTGTGATTCTTAATTAAGCCCGATAAGATTGTTTTTGGTTTCGAAAGCGCCAACAGAGGTCTTATAATTGCGTAAGCATGAAAAGAAGATGATTGAGAATCAGTGACGGAGCCAGAAAATTTTGAAATGGGGTTCACTTAAATGTTAATGTTTAAATGAAAAATGCTATAGTCAGAATGATATGGACGAAGTGTTTCGTCAAAACCGACCAAATTTCAATTCGGAAGTTTAAATGACCAATCCAAACCGTTCAATATGATCTTCATATTAAAATCTCTTTTAAAATCAAATTGTACATTTGAAAATTTTTGAAAAATTTCGATCTATTTAGTTTTACAATTTTGAAAATCCTAATAAATACTTTTAAAATTAGAAAAAAATTGTTAAATTTGTCATGCAAGAAAATTTCAATATGAAGAACATATTGAGTGGTTTGAATTGATCAATTGAAGTTTTGAATTTGAGATCTAATCGAATTTGACGGAGCTATTCGTCAAGTCGCTTTGACTCTATATCTTCATTTCACATCCATTACTTCAAAATTGAAATATTAATCATAATAATTAAACAAAATACATGTTTCATCAAACATCCATTACTTAAAGTTCCAAAAAATAATACAACTGCAAATATTTTTTTATTTTAGTCAACTGTCATAAAAAGAAAATAATTCGAACTAAAATCGGATATGTTTTAGACTTGTTATAGACACAAATTTAACTTGCAAACCAAACTTTCAATATAATATAGCTAAAATAAAGGTAAAAAAATAAAAGAGAAAATGATGATCAGAGGAGCGAAGTTTTGGATAAATTTTTTTTCGATTGTTCTCGCAAGTCACAAAGAGGAGAGAATCGCTAGAGTTTAGCTTTCAATAGGTAAAATAAATTGAGGAAAGGAAGGAAGCATCGCTGGATAACTTTATTTTCTTTTCTTTTTTCGATTGTTTTTCTGATTTATTGAAGTGATTGCTGATTAGGCTAAATTCCATTTGTTACCTGGTTGGGCTACGAGGCCCAAAAACGACAACTGAAGTAACAATAAGTGCAACTAATTTCATTTTATTATGGTAACATAACACTTTTGCAAATAAATTGTTAATCTTCCAAAAAGTTCTCAAAAAATTATATTATAAAATATATGGGGTTCAACAATGAAAAATCATCTAAATATTTTGGGAGTTCAAACATGTGGTGTATATAACAAATTTACATTTTTTAGCTAAAAATATTAATATTAGTACTATTATTTCTAAAAAATAGGGGCGACATTGACACCCCTTTAATGAATGTAAATCCGTCCCTGTTGAGAATATCTCGTGTTCGTCAGTCTTAAACCCCAAACTAAAACGTACAATTTTTTTACTTACATGCGCCCTGCCTTTAGCCCACTGAATGCTAGTACATAGGCCTGAAAACGGTGACCGTTTCAACCGTCTTTTCGTTTCGTTTTGGACGAAACGAAACGGTTAACGATTTTTGTTACGTTTTAAAAACGAAACGGTTAACGCAAGCTTGAAATGGTTCCGTCCATGTGTATTTTCGTAATTTCAATCGTTTCGTCCAAAACGAAACGGTTAATGCAAATGATAGTCAGTTTTGTGTCCAAAACGCAACGATCAACGCAGCAATCCATTTGCGTGGTCGTTTTAGACGTTATGCACCCCTACTAGGACACGAGGAGGTTCCAAAACCCACACTTTGAACACCCCAAATGTTTTCAAATTTACTTTTTTATTTTTTCAAATATAAAATTTAAATATCAAATCGAAGACCCTCAAAAAAAAAAAATTCCACTTGAAATTATTGATCTTATTCAATTTAATGAGTGATACGTTTCTGTATAAATTTTGTAAATTTCGAAATTTGTTTGATACTCGATCAAAAGATTGAATAATGAAAGAATCTAATTAAATATGATAGATTAATTCTAACATGCTCATATTTTAGCCCCTTGATGGAATATTAAATAGAACTTCAAAATTTACAAAACTTATATGGAAATGCATCGCTCGTCATATCAAATAAGTTCAATGATTTAGATTCGAAGTTTAAATTTTATATTTTATAAAAAAGTAAATAAATGAGTTTTAGACATTTGGGGCATTCAAATTGGGCACTACCTCATCAAATTACATTTTGATTGTTAAATCCCAGATTACACTGTTGTGGCTTGCCGTATATATTTTAATAAAAGAAGTTATATTTGATTAGTTTTTTACATAAGCATTTAATAACACAGGCAATAGCATTTAGGTAATCTCCAAAAACAACAAGGGTAGTTCGGAAATTTTTAAAAATAATGTCAAATTTTAGGATGATATTTTTTTTTATATTTATTTTGTTTTTGGTTAAAATAATAATATAAATCTAATTGGCACCATAGTGTGGGTAAATAATACAACATTCCGAAATCTATTTTTGTAAATAATACACGGCATAATGGCACCATATGCCGTGTATTATTTTCAAATTGTTGTATTACACGGCATAATATTACACGGCATAATGGCACCAAGATGATAAGATTTCGGAATGTTGTATTACAAAAATGGCACCATATGCCGTGTATTATTTTCAAATTGTTTTTTCTTTTTTAAGATGATATTTTGTTTTTAAATCCCAGATTTTGGAATGTTCCAATAATATATTTATCGTTTCGAATTTTTTAAAACATGTCATTTTTGGAATGTTGTACTATTTACAATTTTCCAAAAATGACATGTCTTAAAAAATTCGAAAAAAATAGTAATAAAATCTAAAAAATTGTAAAATTTGATTTTTTATGAGATTTCAATATGTAGATTAGATTGGTTAAATTAGATTTGTCAATTTATAAAAATATTTCCGAAAAAATCCGTGGTGCACAGAATGTCCTATGCACTATAGTGCATATTAAACTTTCTCTTTAAGGAATGTATCTTTCAAATTGATAACTTTTATAGTGGCATAAATCTAATTATCTCTTATGATTATTATTTTGTATTGGTTTTGTAAACTCTTTGAGGAACAATGATGGTTTATCAGTTCTGATTTGAATATTCTGACATTTAAAAACTCATGTATCCCGAATAAGGAATGAACAGTGCAAGGCTTTATTTTTTATAGCGATTTCCATTGAGGCTATTGTGTTGCAAGCCAAGATGATCCATAGCCTGGTGTGATGTGAATCTTTGCATTAAAGGTTGCACGAAGTCAAACTCATGTGGCTTTAAAGAGGGAGAGTTGTCCCGAATAAGGAATGATTTGCTTGCAACCTGTGCAACCAGTTTTGGTAGGATCATTGTTCATGTGGTATGAAGTGGGAACAGCATGCATATAGTTTGGTCTACGAAATTGTATTTTTTTGTTTAGTCCATGTTCATAAGCCAAATTTAGTGTGTCGAACTCTTTTGTAGGAAACTGAACGTCCCTAAGTCAAATTTTATTGTTATTGCAATTCATTACAAGATGGACTGTATGAAAATGTGAGCATAAGCATTTAGTTTTGTATTTTTTTTTTCTTTCCACACCTGTTCTACTACGCCGATGAACCGATTATGTTTGATTTGTTAATATGGATTCATGAAAATAGTATTACTTTAAAAATTATGGCAAAATTGCACCGATCAAACAAGCTATTTAATTTAGTCTGATTTGATGTTGTCCATATTTTACAGTGTTTGTTATTTATTCATTTATTTCCCTAACGAATGGATTAGGAGGAATTAAAAATAAAAAAATATGTAATTATCCTCATCTATTTTGAGAACTGAATGAGAACCTCTTCATATGTAGTGAACCTCTTCTATTTTAAAATTTGATTACTAGTCTTACGCTAATCTTTATAGTGATTATATGTTTGTAATTTTATTTAGTAATTTAAAAAACCTACATTTTAATATTGTTTAATTTTATGGCTCTATATAAGAATTTTTTTCTTGTATTCCGAAATCTTATCATCTTAAAAAATCAGTAAATCAATTTTTAGCACATCGAGGATCTAGTGTTATTTAAAATTGAAAGTGTTTCAAATAATGAAGACCAGATTCCTCTTCGATTTCCTATTGGAGCTTTTAGACGGGGCAACAAATCGTATTAAATGTCGTCTTGTTTCCCTTAACATTGGATCAATTATTGTGTTTTCTGGGCTTTGAATTTTATCCTTAAGATTATTAGAGTTCGCAATTCTTAGACGGTTCATGAATCATGGTTTTCTTTTTCTATGTATTTCGAAAAAAAAAATTATGGTTTTTCTATGCTCGACCGCACACCTTGGTCAGTTTTTCTTAAGCTGTGGGTAAAAGATCACATAAATAAGGTTTAAAGTAAATAACTATAATGTGTCTTATTTTTAATTTGGTGCACCGATATGTACCGGGATGATCACATAAATAATGTTTAAAATAAATGACTATAATATGTCTTATTTTTACCCGGTGTCCCAATATGTACCTGGATGACATGTGATCTTCATAACATATTTTATTTATTTGTTGAACAACACCAACGGTTCGGATTCAACGTCCGATATTTAAATTTTCAAATATTAATGAAAGATAAAATAGTGATACTCAAAAGTTGTGATAGTGAAACCCACCTTTTTTTTGGGGGGGGGGGGAGAGTTAATAACAGATTGGATATTTTAATTGAAGAACTAAATAAAACGAGAGTTTGAGATTATGTTTTTTGAATTATATTTTTCTCTTTTTATGCATATCGTGATATTTTTATTTATAATCTTTATCCATCATTGTTTCTTACTAAGTAATCGTAATTACTAACTAACATAAAACTAAAAAAAAAAGAGATTTTGGAAGATTCGGTAGATATTGTTAGCTTGTCTTAGGTAAATAAATGTAATTACTTATAGTATGAATTGATTTGTTGGTTCTATTATATTTTTCTTTTTAATTTCAACCAAAGCATGCTAAAAAAAAAATCATACTTCCTGTAACACGGCCGTCCTTTCTAAAACATAATGAACAATAACATTAATAATTTTTCTCTTTGTTATTCTCCAATCACTTTATTACAAGAACAATAATAACGTGTGCGATTCGCACCGGATACGCCACGTGGCGCGTCCACATATTTTATTCATTTTGACCATCAGATACGGTCAAAGATACAGTATTGACACGCGTATCGGGAACCAGAAGCGCCGTATTGGATCAGAAACATTTAATTTATATTTATTTGGATATGATATAATATAGATATAAACAAGATATGTAGAGGGATCACGTGCATTCTTAGGTAGAGGGATTGCGTGCACAAAGAATTGGGACAAGTGACATTGCTGCACAGCCAACTGAGCTACTGCCTTGCGTAGCTTAAGCATTATATAGTGTTGATATATAGCTTACAAATACCTTGTGGGACTAATATTTCATTTCCAAACCGGACAAACAACATTGCTTATTGGGCCTGGGCTCTAACCGTTCAAACAACTTGTTGAGAATGTTAAATTAACATTGTATTATTTAACATATACTAATACTATTAACACTTTATAATATAATGCCTAAACTGTACCACCAATAACATTATGTTAATTATATTGTTAAATATAATATTATTAACGGTTAAATTTCTCAATAAATTAAAAGATTATAATATAATGTTAATAACATTATATTAATGAAATATATAAATTAGTTTTTTTTATTACAATATATATAAATTACAAAAAATATATTATTTTAATTATTTTATATATACAGCCGTATCTGAGTTTTTTGAAAAATGCCGTATCCCCGCACCCGCATCGAATCGGATACGACACCTGCACCCGCACCCAGGTAACATAGGTTTCTTACTATACAAAACATGTTAATAATATTATGTAATTTGTCGAAAGAAATTCATGTTTATTGAAGATTTATGTTTTGACGAGTTTTCGAAATAGAGGTGGTAGCAAAAATATATATTTTTTTTAAAAAAATAGATATTCTCAATGACGACACGACAACACAACCATTTAGTCTTTTCTAATACATAATAATCAATAACATTAATAACTTTCTCTTTGGTATTCTCCAATAACTAAGTAACATTTTTATTACATGAACAGTAATAATACGTATTTAGAAAACCTCAACTATTTGTTTTTATTACACAACACATGTTACTAAAATTATATAATTTGTAGAAAGGAGATTCATGTTCACCGAATAATTATGATTTGGCATGAGTTTCCGAAGAAGAGGTTTTAGGCCCCCTTTCATTCAGAAAGCATGAAACACCACGCATAATTTGTTTATTAGATTAACTCATTATTTCTTAGTTCGTATGGCTTGTTTACATCGAACTTGAAACAGCTCTTTTGTACGATATCTGCATATACCAAACTCTTTGTTTTCTCTCAAATAATTAGTTTCTCATTTTTTTCCCTTAGCCTATTGTTAATTGCCTTTTTCTAGCCAACCATATTAATGTACTGTTATAATTAAAAATGTGTGATACAAAGGCTCTTCAACAATTTCACCCAAAACATTTCGACCCCACGTATCCTGATTTTCTGGTTCTCTGTGTCAGATGTACTAAATTGCCCCCAAGAGAACTGTAGGGCATCCAAACTTATTAAATGCAGATTGACCATACAGTACCCGTACTTCCACGTATTACATCCTTCCAAGTAGCAAACTGTGAGAACAACTCCAGGATTTTGGATCCAAAAATAGGGAATATTTACATGGAGGTCGAGACTATTTACCACACAATGACACAACTGTCCCAGCCTTGAGCAATTAAAGCCCATTGCCAAACAAAATGCAGGAAACAAAACATAGTCACTGACAAAAAAATACATGACACCAGAGAGAGAAAAACTTGAGCACTTGATTTTAATAGATATACACATCAGTGGTAATTCTTCACTAGTACTAAATAAAAAGTTAAGCAAATCAAAGGTTAGTAATTCTTAAAAGCTATGAAGTTGACTAAGCATGGAGACAAGCTCATCACTAGATGGCCGGTCAGCCGGTACATCTGACAAACAAACAAGAGCAATTCTCATGGCCATGAGCATTTCCTCCTCCTCTATCTCATCCCCTAAAATTGATGTGTCTAGTGCCTCCTTTGCCTCTCCTGCCTGCTGCATATGCCTCAACCAGCACACCAACCCATCCCAACTTGACTCTACAGTTAAAAGTCGATCACTCGGGTCCTGGCCAGTTAGTAGCATAGCAAGCATAACACCAAAACTGTATACATCACTCTTGTCTGTATACCTGAAACAAAAATGACAGATGTTAAGCGATCACAAAACTAACAAAGTATTCAACCATCAGATGAAAACAAATGCCATAATATATCAATCACATCTTTAGTCCTGGAGTATAACAGGTCTTACTGCTTGCCACCTGACTAGATCCAACTATTCATATAACACCAGTGCGCATCAATAATGCAATTTTGGCAGTAAACATGACAAATGAATAAGGCTCCTTATATCATAATTTGTACCCATGAGGTTTGAGCCTTTAACTCTCTAGTATACCCCACTCAAGATACTGCCCCATTTACTGGTATTAATTGAGACAGGCTTGTTGTAACTCAGTATGATCCAGTCGACACCTGTACCAGTACACTACCCATCTACTGGTACAGCACTAACCATTTCCATCAACTCAGTGTTAGTTTAGTATGAGCACTAACCATTTACTGGTACATCAACTCAGTATGAGCCAGTCCTTAGATTGATTTTCTTTTTCTCTTTGGCTTGATTTATGCTACATTACTCGTATACTGGCACGCAATGGGTTTTTCAAGTTTCAGTTGTGCTAAAAATAAAACTCCATCCAACAAAAGTTGATAAAACTTCAATTACACAGCATAATGTGCACAATGAGGTGAAACTGTAAAAGGCAACTGATTGAGAAATATTTGAAAGAAATAGCTTAACAGGATTAATCAGGGTCCAACATTCAATATGTACTGGTGCCAGACATATAATCTAAAATTCAAACATACATAAGATAGAATAAGTACCTGCCACCCTGGTTGCATTCAGGTGCAACGAAATAACTAAAATGCTCTTGATCAGCAATCCGTAAATCACCTTCGCGTTCCAATGAAACCTTTATTAATCTGCAATCTCCCAATCTAGGCTCAAATGCTTCATCCAAAATCACGTTTGTGGGCTTCAAGTTCCAATGCATCAATCTAGGGTTGCACTCAAAATGCAAATATCTCATCCCCTTCGCAATGCCCAATGCAATTTTCGACCTAACTTCCCAATTCAGTCCTATCTGACCTGCTCTAACCCTTTTCATTAAATCTTCCAAACTGCCTTCGCTTAAAAAATCATAAGCTATGAATAATTTATCCTTTTCTAACAAGTACGCTCTTAGAGTTAACACATTCTGGTGTTTGAGTCGGGACAAAGATTCAAGCTTCTGTTGGATTTTTCGTTTTTCAGAACTAGAATTGGAATTCGGCTTGAGAGGTACAACTTTGATTGCAACTGAGATGTTGGTTTCTAGTTGCAATTTAAGGTATTTGCAAGTTGGGGAGGCATTGGGAATTTGGGTCAATTGGTCAGATTGAGGGTTGCTCAGAAGGGCTAATTGGAGGGATTTGGGGTTGATTTGAGGAGTAAAAACAACCGGTCCATTCAACAGAGGAGTGAGATGGGTGTAGAGAAATATGAGTCGAATTAGATAGAGAAAGAGGAGAGCAAGAAGGAAGCCAGAAAATGTACCAAGGAGTATACCTAATAGTATGGGTTTAAGAGGGGCCCTTGTGTGATTGTTAGTGTCTGAGGGGGTTAATTGCGAAATGGCTGATGGTGGGGACGGAGTTGGAGAGAACAGCGGTTGTGAGTGGAGAGGTTGAGACACACAATGCGAAGAGAGGAGGATGAGTGAGAGTGTAAGGAGAGAAAGGGTTTTTGTTGGGTTTTGTGGAGATGATGCCATATGTTACAAACCCAGAGAGAGAGAAAGAGAGAGAGAGAGAGAGAGAGGAAGGAAGAGGGAGTATGAAAATGCTAAGCAAGCTTGAAACCGCCTAAAAGAATTGTTTAGGAATGAAAGAAAGAAAGATGACAAAAAAAAGAAAAAAGAAAAAAAGAGCTAGAGAGAGGCTCTAGAAAAGGCGATTGGCATCCTCTACGGCCGGTCTCTACAGCCATCCTCTACAGCCAGCAAAATTTTTTTAATTTTTAAAAATTTTAAAATTCAAATGTTGAATCCAAACCGTTGATCTTGTTCAATTTTACGAGCGATGCGTTTTGATATAAGTTTTATAAAATTTGGAGTTGATTTGATACTAGATCAAGTGGTCAACAAATGAACGAATATGGTTAACTATCACTGATTAATTCTAATACGTTCATAATTTGGTCACTTAATCTAGTATCAAATCAACTCCAAATTTTGTAAAACTTATATGAAAACGCATCGCTCGTAAAATTGAACAAGATCAACGGTTTGGATTCAACATTTGAATTTTAAAATTTTTAAAAATTAAAAAAAAATGGCTGGCTGTAGAGGATGGCTGTAGAGACTGGCTGTAGAGGATGCCAGTCCCTAGAAAAGGAGCATTTTGTAAAAAGCAGTGAGCTTCTTTTCATGGTAGGCTAGATAGAGAAAGAGGTAGAGTAGAGAGAGAATGTTCTCTCTCCAGTGGGGATGAAAAAATTCTCCTGGAAAGGAGAAGGATCAAAGAAGACTCTTTCTCCTCTTTCACAATTTTGAGGCTAAAACAGATGAAGAAGCTTCAAATTGAAACTCAGAATAGAATTGATGCTCTTTTTTTCACATTTAAACCCTCCAAGTTGGTTTATTTATAATTTGTTCCAGGAATTACAACCTTGCTGCTTTGTTCTTCCGGACACCAAGAAATTTACCTGGTGAAAGGAAAAACAGAAATGGATGGCAAGAATTAAACAACACACTAAAACCCCAATAATGTCAACTTGTCAAGTGAAGTAGCAATAGCAACTACTGCTACTAACTTTCTGGTGCTTGACGAATTAACACAAATTTTTTGGAAGCATCTCAATTTCAGACTCAAAAACTGCAAATGAGAAAAATAATTTCAAAATTTGCCAAACTGTAGCATACTATGTACTCCAATAAGATATAGTCTCATAACAATCCTAAATCAGGTTGAAAATGTGACTAATTTCATATAATTGATACTAAAAGAAAATTCAAATGAAAACTTACTGGATTGCATTCTTAATCTCTCTCTAGCTTGAAAATGCGAACTGTTTTGGGACAAATTTGAAGGTTATCTTTTGAACTGGTACTTAACTTGAAGCAACAGTTTAAAGCTAATAACTTGATTGAAGCTCTCTAAACTCGAATTCAGATCTGGTGCCGCGCGGCACACCGTGCAGCGCGGCATTCTAGCCGTCTGATCAAGATCCAATGGACAAGGGAGTCCCGTGCATGTAACCTAGATTGATAGGCCCGTAAAAAATGAACCGTCCGATCCAGATCAGACGACTCGTACGCGCGCTGCACGGTGTGCCGCGCGGCACCAGATTCGGGTCCCTCTAAACTCTACCCCAAGTAGAACAGGTTGATCTTTAAAACAAACGAATTTAATTTTAAATTTGTACGAAAGACAGTGTTGTGTCGAGCGTGTGACAATTATAGCAGAAATACAGAGAAGCGTGCTTTGATTTCCGTGCGGGTAATCTCACTTCCAGCTTTTGTTTTTTCCAATAATAAACTAATAAATAAACAAAAGAATGTTTGAGTCTCAGATCCTCTCCAATTTCACTGAACTTGTTGGATTGGCCATCAACCGTTCAGTCCAGATCAAAAGGCGGAGATACAATTGATATAAAAGACAGGTAAGGACGCCTTATAAAGTGAGAAATAATCTAAACCGTTTGATCTGAAATAGAAATTCCAGATCTACTTACTACCTCTAGTAAGTGGCCTTCAATTGGTAAAACCAACTTCAATGTTTTGTTATCATATACATAATTACATATCACCTTGGGAAAATGTCGCATCTAATTATTATTTTTTTTTGTGAAAGCCGCATGTTAATATTTCGGGACGCTTTTTCCAAACATTTCAATGGCAGTGGTATAAAATTTCGTGTCCGCGCGGCTAATTTAATAAATTCTTAATATTGTAAGGTTAGTATAAGAAAAATGCACTGTTTGTACTTTGGAGCCGGAGGCGGAGAAGGTAGAACGGAGCAAGTAGGACAAAAGTTAGGGGGTGCAAAGTACAATAGAATGGGGTGTGTTTATCAATTTGCACATTTTGAGGACGTTCCCGCCAGTTCGCTTTTTTACGAACCGTGTTGTGGGCCCACTGGTCGGTCAGAGACGGGCCCACCAAACAGGAGTGGGCTACGGCGTTGGTGTGTAATCCTCCCCGGCTGATATTGACTGGAGAGATTCTAAATCTTAATTTATGATCAGTGACAAAATTTTATTTCAACCGAATTTATTCCTCAATACCTCTCTTGGCACTAAGAATGCTTAATAACAATTGAAGAAAAATAAAGATATGAAAAAAAGGAAAAAAGTATAATGATACTACATAGTGATGTTATGAATATATACAATAATTAATGACTAAGTTGTTACTGATAAGATATATTTCAACATTTAAATCTGAAACAAATAATAAAAATCGTTCAATGTGATTTTCATGTTGAAATATTATTAGAAATCAATTTCACAATTCCTTTGAATTTGATATAATTTTTTAGATTTTTAGAACATCAATTGATATGAGAATTACACACACTCCAATAATTTTTTTTTAAAAAAATATATACTAAATGTAATTTGTAATGAAATTCAATATGAAGATAATTTCAAGTTCTTTAAATAGTTTGTTTGAAACTCAAATGTCGAGATTTGCATCCAAAGTATCGGTCTCAATTACTTCATGACGTAGTATATCTCTCATAAATCATTGCCTATAATGTTATTTTCTATTTTAATTTATAGTAAAATATTATTTGATTGTAAAACAAAATAAATATTAACAAGTTAAATAAATTCTTAAAATTTGCTCGTAAATGTTTTTGTGACAATAAATATGGACAATTTTGATATAGTTCAAAGCAGGGCCCTCGATGAGAACACTGGAGAGGAGAAAATGACGGGGAATGGAGGCATAACAGCATGGATTAAGTTTTTTTTTTTTGATTGAAATGGATTAAGTTTGAGCTCACGTGTCGAGAAACAAAAGACAATGGCATTGAAGGACGCGCATGCAATTGTTGCCCGGTTACATACCGGTTGTCCACACAATTTGAAGCAACTGCAATCAGTGCTTCTCTCCTTTTTATCCCACTCTAAATTACTAAATTCTAATAGAATTTTTAGACCTTCATTAAAAAAAATCAAGGGCCAATAGGAAAATAATAATAATAATTTATTTATTAATCAAACAATTTGTATCGAAGCATTAATATTTTAATACTGCCTATGTTTACATTTCGAATATGCCACTGTGCCCGAAGTACATATCTTTGATACTTGAACTTTTTATCTTTCTAATTATGTACAGGACACGTATTGTTTATTTCTTTCTACCTTTCGGGCATGATATACTTTGCAAATTGGGAACCGAAATATTATCAAAAGGTTAAGAGAGAATCTGATTCACATAAACACTATCGTATTAGATAAAGTTACGGCATAATATTCTTCAATGAAGAAGATGAAATTTGAACAAATAAAAGGCACAATTAGTCAGCCTAGGCCTTAAAAAAAAAAAAAATTCAGGCACAATTAGTTTTAACTAGGACACAGAATCAACATAAAAGGGAATGAAAACCACGATTGTGACTTGCTTCGTTGAATAGTTAATTGAGTCAGTTCAGTTTTTATAGATTCATTGTATTGGTACTTTTTTTTTTAAAAAAAAAAATAGGCGCTGGTATGTACATAAGCTTTTTTTTTTTTTTTTTTTGTAATCTGATGCACATTGATTCAAACAAAAACATTACCATTTATTTATTTATTTAATTTAATGTTTTTATCATTATAAATGGTAATATTTTTGTTTGAAACCCAACATTTGATGGAAATATCATGCATATCAAAATAGTAAAATTTGTTGTAAAAAAATTTTAAAAACTGAAAAGCAAGCGGAAATGTGTATAATACTTTAATTTAAACACCGTCGCCGTCCCATCATAACTACTGCTCGTCTGCTCTAATCGTCATTTTTGTTGGTGCTGAAATAAAAAGGGACATATTTGAAATAATAATTGTGGAAACACAATATCTACAGTTCTACACAATTATTAATACCCGTACGATACCTTAATTTTACAGCAGCGAACATTTGCAGATTTCTGAATGGATTTCTTCTCATTTTTTTAATTAAAAACACTCTTAAAAGTTGACCAATTATCCTAACACAATCACTCAATCAGTAGTTTCACTAATCTCTAGTACAATGTCAAATTTGGAGTTATATTTAACTTTGTTATATGGTTTAGGTTTCTAGCTAGGATAGAACCTTTTTATTAGGGAGAACAAAACTTTGGCTTTCTTTGCCATTAACATTGAACCAGCAAAGTTGGGAATATTCTTTAAATTAATTTTTGCTTAGCTTTAATGAATGCAAACAACCCTTTTAGGCTTGGCTATGCATGCGTGTGGGTCTTCTTTTGAGAGCATGAAAAGATGTGACCCAAAATTACACTCCAAAAGCACCTCATCCCTCCATTTTGGGTAAAATGGATGCCTAGAAAAAATTATTCGACGTATATTTTTAAAATAAAATCTATTTTTGTTATTTTGTAGTTCATGAGATTTTATTTGCATTCACTATATTGGCGATTTATTAGCAGGAGGTATCTACTTCGTTGCGATTTTAACATAAACAACCATTTATAATTGATTTTTTAATTTAAATAACGAATACTAGTTATGCTGAATGAACTTCCAAATCAGAAATAATGAATGCAAACATATATTCCATTTTGCTATGCAAAACAAATACACTTTCCTTCAGGTCACGCCAAATATTATTGACCAGAATGCCAAACAGTAGGATTGTTCCAAGTTCCAAGTTATGAAAATTTTAGAATGAATCTTTTAGACCTAAAGACAGCCCATTTTGAGCCCAAAACTGATCAGAAAGATCATCGTATTTCCATTTCAAAAAATCCTGTGATTCTGCGTGTAAAAGATACAAGTCTCTATTTTGTGATTACTTTCCAAAAATCAGAGAGGAAACGCGGAGAAAAAAAGAAAGCTAGAAAGAAGCTTACTGTAGAGATATATCCGAAATTTAGGTAGAAGCTTCTTCGCTGTATCTGATATACTTCTAACCCACCAGGTTGATTCCCCTTCGATAACAAAATATATATATATATTTTTGCTAGTTCTCACTATAATTTGTATAAGAAGTAAAGCATTTTAATTATTTTTTGGGGTAATTGGGAAATTCCGGGTCCAGCACACCTCAAACATTTCAGTATGCATGATCAACACATTCCTGAATTCCATTTTATGCAAATAACCTCATAGAATCTAATTGATATATCCTTTGTTGTTTTTGTTGTAGTTATTTTCAGCTAAGAAATCGAGGTGTTATTCTTATTTCAACCGTTCACTGGTTCAGTCGATCTATCATCATTAGCTACACCTACATTTGTTATAAAAAGCGCCGAAATTATTTTAAATAGAAATTTACACCCCTAAAATTTTAATAGAAAGAATTAATTAAATTTTTTTTAATAAGAAGAAAGTTCTTACGCGGTTTATGAAGGAGTAAATTCTCTCTCCTTTTTATCCGTTTTATAACCGGGTAAAAGGGCTTCTTACCCTCTTATAAACCGCGTAGGAAGGAATTGAAATTCTTACCCTTTTTTTTCCGGATCCCTGTTTCTGGTCTCTCTTAAAATCAAATAATTTGGATCTTCTGTGGTGAGAATGAAACTCCTACTAGTGGCTAATAACAGGAACTATGGAACTCCTTTTGTCGACATGTAGGTCTTACTCTGTAAAAGTTACAGGGAATCCGAATGACAAATTCCTTCCATTGACTCGGTTCAAAGAAAGGCACTAGCCTGTTATGTTTGATAAAATGTTTTCCCCCCTGCTTGCATAATCCATCGAAATTGAGAAATTGTGACAGGAGTTTAGGCTATTAATAATTCAAAATAAGTAATTAATAATTAATAATTCAAAATAAGTAATAATTAATAATTATAGTAATATTTATAATTATTAATACTTGATAATAGTTTTAGTAAGAATAATTAGTAAATATTAATAATCGTAAAATTATAATAATAACGATATTCAACTACAAAAACCATTTATCTGCACTTGGGATGTAATATATGACATCAATTGACATTAAAAAGAAAGAAGAATGTATCGCAATTCTTCAACTCAGTATTGATATCACTAAAAGAAATACTATTCTTAATATTTAGTAAGCATTCACTGTAACTGGATTGACATATATATTAGAGATAATTAGATTTATGTCATTAAAAAATTTGTCAATTAGACATATGCTATTGTTAAATTGCTAATTAGATTTATGCCACTCTAAAATTGCTACAATTAGATTTATGCCATTATTTCTTTCCAAAACAAAATAAATTCTATAAATATCATCCTCAAATTGTCATTATTTTTAAAAATTTCCAAACTAACCGTTTGAAAATTAACCCTAAGATAAAATAGCGTCGACGTCAACAGTTTTGTGCTTCATGTTTGATATGATTTGTACGACAAAACTATGTATTAGTCAATATAGATAGCACAAATATACGTTGTTGTTTAATATATTACTTTATAAAAGTAATTAGCAACTTATATCGCAAACAAAGACCAAGGTGAACGTAGAAATATTTTCAAAAATATAACTTGTAAATTTCAATTATGTCACTATATATTTTTATGCATTAGGATCGTAAAACTGATTATTATTATTTTGTATTTGGCAAAAAAAAAAATTCATTGATATGTAGTGGCATAGATGTAATTTTTATTTTGTAATGGTATATTTCAGAATTTTAAAATTTAATAATGATATATTCTAAAGGGTACAATAGTCATATCAATTGGGTGATGGCATAAAACTAATTTTTAGTGTTTTATAATGGCATAAAAATAATTAGTCGTTTAGTGATGGCATATCTCTAATTTCAAACTTTTGAAGTGACATAAATCTAAATCACCCTATATATTATTATTTCTTTATTGGCAGCACTTTTATGTGAGAAATTACAACGTCTCTCTCTCCGATATATATTTGAGGTAAATAGATCGCTAACAATATTATTCGCTATATACCTCTTTTATAGAACTGATTAATATCCAGATTTATTAGGTAGCTTGCTTATCCATTGTTATTCTATATTTGTTTGAACCGAGTCAATGGAAGGAATTCGTCATTCGGATTCCCTGTAACTTTTACAGAGTAAGACCTACTTGTAGACAAAAAGAGTTCCATAGTTCCTGTTATTAGCCACTGGTAGGAATTCCATCCTCGCCACAGAAGATCCAAATTATTTGATTTAAGAGAGACCAGAAACAGTGATCCGGAAAAAAAAGGGTAAGAATTTCAATTCCTTCCTACGCGGTTTATAAGAGGGTAAGAAGCCCTTTTACCCGGTTATAAAACGGATAAAAAGGAGAGAGAATTTATCCCTTTATAAACCGCGTAAGAACTTTCTTCTTATTAAAAAAAATTAATTAATTCTTTCTATTAAAATTTTAGGAATGTAAATTTCTATTTAAAATAATTTCGGTAAAAAGCGAGTCTTTTGTGTCCCGACTCCTGAATAACTTTGTCCCTGCTACTGTGAGAGATTTGGTTGATCTGTTGTGGATTCGAATTTCGAACCGTCAGGGTTATACTCAGGTTGAATTTTATTTTGCTCAATTTTTAAACTGTTGTGATGTTGAAGCACAATAAATGTCATCTCAAGAAATCGTCATTGTCAAAAAGTCTTATTTAGTTAATTTGAGGAAGTCTATGGTCGTACGTGGTTGGTTTTGATAGCTAATTGCTTTCTTCTGATTGATTGATCCTATCTTCGAAACATTGATCGTATAGAAATGCATGATTAGACAATTTGGTGGCTACATATTAAATCGAGATCCTAAAGTGCGAACTCTGCAGTACTCAGTCCACTGTTTGCTCTTTTTCTAAAGATCCCGTCATTTCTCTTGGCAAAAAATGGAAAGCACCAAATGAACCATAGTGCGTAACAAAAAATGGAAAGCATAAAATTTTCCCTTGGCAGTTGTTAAGAAACTGAGAAAGGACATGAAGGAGACTTGTACTAGGTTACCTGAAGCTGGGTAACGGCATGCCAAAGAAAAGTTTGACCGGATTCCACACTCCTACCGAGTAACTGCAGTTGAAGAACAGGTGGGCAGCAGTCTCAATTAAGCTTTGACGACAAAGAGGGCACCTTGCAGTGATTAAGAAGTTTTGTTTAAGGAGCACATCCTCCGTAAGCCGTAAGGAGGCGACCTTTCAAGAGCATGAGGCAGAAGATGTGATCATGTGAATTGTCGGTGGTACTGGGATTTTCAGGAGGAAAGCAAATGGATTGGCCGTTTTCCCTGCTGTGATGAGCCTGTCTGTGATAGGTTGCTTGAGGTTGAGAAACTTACTTCATTGGTCCATCTGCAAAGGATAATGTCAGGATTGCCTTTAAGCTGCAGAGAAGTAGCTGCCTGAGAGAAAAGCGCTCCCTGATTGGCCTTGGAGTAGCCGCTTATGGGTATGATATGCTACCAGTCTGATAATATCCTTTGTAAGGAAAACAAGAGTTCAACAGTTCCATGAATAGAACCAGAAGAGTGGTCTCTGGAGTCTGGAGCCCGAGTTGATGTGCCACTTGGTTGATAATTGGAACAACCATCTAATGTCCTTAAGATGTTCCTGAAAGAAGAACCTTTACATGGCCATAAGAGAGAAGCAGTCCTGTTAGGAGCAGCAACATGAACAGCAATAAATCTTTCAGCAATTTATTCTGGGAAGTTGTAACTTTCATCTTATTTTCTGATTGCAAGGGTGGCTGTCACGTCTATGTATTTTCTTTCCAAACAGTCTTTTTGTGCTATGCATTGTACGCATACTGCCGAATTATCTCGTAATTAATCAAATAGGATGTTTACAAAAATTAACCAGAACTGAGATTTTGACAGACATGTTTTTCTTCATTCATTTCCTTATGTAGCTGTGTTAAGCTCCATCAGGTAATGTTATGAATCAACGTCGAAGATAATTTTTTGTTGTTGTTCCATTTAATTTTCTTTGTTGACCTTACATTTCGAATATATAATGGAGAACAAATAGATGATAACTTCAAGGATTTGATTAGTAAAAAGTTAGAGAACCGTGAATGTATCTGGCCGCATCCACCATCTTGTAACCATAAAACCTTTATGTTGTCAAATTTCTCATGTATAATTAGTATAAATTGCTCGAGCTTATTATCCAGAGTGAGAGAACAACTCTGGATACCGCTTGTGATCGTGCTCTCAGGTTCCTGCATCATTTCTCTTTCGAAGTGTCTTACTAATTGGGTTGTTTGGATCCCACCGAAATTTGGGAATTCCTAGGCATAAATTTATTATAAACAATCCAAACTCTTCACAAAGTTACACATTTTTCAATAAATTTATGCCTATGAATAAAAAATTTTCCAAATTTCCTAAATTCCTAAGCTATTCAAACGGCCCCATAGAGTCGACTCTATTCCTTCGTCTCAAGAATTTGCATCGGCACTTTTTCATAGGTCGAGTGATCCTCCATACTCAAGTTGAGTGATCGAATTTGTGGGAGGCGTCCTCCAGATCGATGTACCCAGTCAAGTACCAGATGTAAAGCCAACTAACACATGCCACTGGTTCAATTCAGTCAATAACCTCAAAAGATCCAATGTATAAGGGGCTAACTTTTCCTCTTAAAATATGACATTATGTCAAAGACACGTCATATCAAACCATGATTTTAATTAAAAACTAGCTATTGTATCGCGCTTCGCGCGATATATGATTAGTCTAAAGTGATTGTATTATTAAATTAGGTGTCTTTCTTGTTTATTCAGTTATTTGGTGATTGATTTTTTTTTTCTGCTGGTTCTTTTGCCAAAGAGCAACATTGAAGCACAATTTTATAAGAGCAGAAAAATCTAAATTACAGAGTTACAGTTTAATTTTATTTCATTCTTTCTACACTTGACCAGAGCAAGAAAATTGAAATATGTACCTAGATGATGGATCAGCTCAATATACACATAATATTTCTAATCCAACACTTTTTAACCAACCTAAGTGATAGATCAGCTCAATATATGCAAGGCCTTCCTGCCAAAAAATTGAAATATGCATAAATGAGTTACGGAAATATATATATCACACATACAATAAAAACATAAGAAATATTATGCATTCTCGGGTAGCACAGATCAGGATAAAAAAAATCTATAATAGTAAAATTGTCTCTTTTTTAATTGCTCATCTAGCTAAATAAATTTCTTGTTTGTCATGCTCCAATGGTACACATTCAAGTAAAATTGTCAAGTTAGGGTGATCCCGAGTAACATTTACAATAGTGAAATTGCCTTATTTTTCTATTTTTAAGTGAGAGTGATCCCACAAATAGAACCAATTGAAACATGATCCTTACCAATTGCACAATCTCTAACTGGCAGCACCTAATTGGTACCAATTTTATCCATATCACATTCATTGGTACAGAGCCTGTACCAGCATGCAATCCGACAACCTACCTCATTTTATTATTTTTCACAGATAAAAAAAAATATGCATTAAAGAATTCATAAAAAATTGAATTTTATAAAGAGACAAATAAAAAAATGCCTGAAAAGTGCCTACTAACTTGGTACTAGAATAGTTACAAATTATACTCAATGCAGAACTTTATAAACACCAATCATAATAATAACAGAAATTATAGGAGTAATAATAATTCATTGCTCATTTTTTGTATTTCTTCAATTCATTTAAAAAAAAAACTCTAATCATACTAAACTTTCAATTATAAAAGAAATCCAAGGACCTACCATTTTAACAGTCCAAGGAGAAAGGAGAAGCTTCATTCGTCCGGGGTAGGTACTTTTCCCGTGAACAACTATGGCTCGCAACAATCTCTGAGATTGTTGATTATTTTACTGGCATTTTCGGAAAAAAGGGACATTATCAAGATGAAACAAATAATTAACTTGTATCATTTGAGAACATATCTAGAAAATTTACCTAAGTAGATTGCTTATTTGTTTTACAAAATTACAGTCATCAAATATAGTAATGTTTTATTTTCTTTGATTCAAATCTTGTATGGACCTCTGAACAATACTTTAAATACCAAAAATTGTAACAGTGACGAAATTATTTGTTGCAATACTTGCATAAGCTTATGAAAGTGCTCAAAGTATCACATAAAACGCTTGCTTAAAACAGTGAATCAAAAAAAAGATTGGGCCAGCCAAAATGGAACTATTTTTGGATAATAATAGAAAGTATAGGAATAATAATTCATTGGCCAGTTTTTTATATTTCTTGGATACACTAAACACAAATGTAATACCTTGCAGAATGATTAGAGTATTGAGAACACAAAGCAGAAATTTTATATATCTGTGGGATTACCTACTGCAATCCAGTTGAGAAGAGTCCACACCAACATAATCTTGCTTATATTGATAACAGATATTTACCGGCACTGAATTTTCAAGCAATGTCGCTATTGTAATTACCATGGTAGCACTCACTGTTTGATTCCAATTGCAAGTGTGATGGTCGCACTCTCTTCTTCTTGATTTCAATTGCAAGCGCCATAACATTTCCTGTTTGATTTCAATTGCAAGGGCAACCTGAAAGAAAAACAGTTTCTGATAAGGAACATAGCAATTGTGATAATAAAAAGGTATTTACATTTGCGGTCACTGTAGACAGCAATAGAAATTTTGGTACCGAACAAAAATAAGAAAGGAAAAAGAATATTCGCAACATAAACATTATAGCATATTCTTTGCAGCATCTCAGAAATATTGTAGAATCGAGAAAAATTAAATAAACAAAAATAACTATATAATTTTGACACAAATTCATCCTGTGTTCAACAAAGGAATTCTAATTTTATCCTTTTTTATATATACACTTATACCAGTAGTAAGTTCTGGTTAATTTAACCAAACTAAATTCTTTGGATCGGAGATTGAAATATTTTCAATACCTAAGCTTTCGAAGAAAAAATAACAAAATTTCAGAAAAGTATACACCAAGCAACAATTAATATTGACCTTACCCTTTCCACTCATAGGCAAGAATTTCTAAAAAAAAATTTAACTCTACCAGCCTTTACATTAACACCAAGTAAGCAAAAACTGGCTCACTCAGTATGCTTTGTCTCATAATGCAAGTAATGAAGCATAATAAGAAGAAACATATAAAGTTAGAAACCTGAAGATGGGAAAACAGGGTAGAGACGCAAGGTGTTAATTAATTCCACAAAGATGGGTGTACATTTGAAACAGTTGAATTTGTTTGTAATAAAAAATAACAAAATTCGGAGGGGATTAATATCCTCATGCAGCACCCATCAGTCCAGTATGTGCCCTTCGTATCAAATTGTCTGGCATAATGCATGTCCAATAGTCCAATACAACATAGATTTAAGTTAATTTCTCTAGTAGTCGGATTTGCTTGTCTGAAAAAAAAATAATGAAATTTTGAAAATAATACCCATACTTACTATCCAGGACCATAAAATTTAAAAAATGTGCAAATAAGAAATAGGTGATTAAGTCTCTCTTCTCTTTTAATGAGAACTTAAATAACGACTCACAAAAAAAAACACAACATGACCTAAAATTTAAGAATCCTAATCTGAGTAAGAAATAATATTCCATAATATAAAGGAAAAAGATAAAAAAAAACCTGATAAGTTCCATCAAGGTAGATAAATGTTTAATTGGAATCTCAAGATAGGTGCAGTTGACTACTTGGCACAACCATGCAGTGTCATTATGCACCAGAAGAACGGCTTCTCCTCCACATAGATAACAATGCCTAGCAGCACATTTGTTATATTTATTTAGTCAATTCAATAAATTCACAATTGCTATAATAATTTAAGGAAAAACACTTCAAAAGTTTTTTCTCTTGGTTTTCATAACAATAATTAGGTATATTTAATGAATGAAATATATTTATCATAGATAAATTGATGCTGAAATGCCTCATGACATGTAAAAGAGACCACATGAACCTCATGTAGCGAAAATATACCATGATAATTAAATAGGCAAAATTCTCGACATATAAGACCCTCCCTTAATGAGAGGAAAAATGCGCCTTAACAATCAAATAAATCACATTTTTCATGCCTTTAGAGCAAAAATATAAGCATTTATTTATACACTTATTGGAATTTGTTCCTCGGACCTATAAATATCGACAAAAGTAAGAATTATCAGATACATTTAGTCATTTTAAATTTAAAACTATGATTAAGTTTGTTAAAGTATAAAGAATGACGAACGCTGTAAAGTTTAAAGAACCATGACCACAATAGCCACATACGACCTTACCTGAGCATCAAAAGCAAGGAAATAGATCGATCTGAACAGGAAAAGAAAATGTAAAATGAAGCAAACCTCAAAAAGAAAATCTGCAAAAGGAGGGGACAAATCATGCCTATTATCCATGGCAATGGAACCACATATTTCAATAAATAAATGAAGAGACATACTCCAGATATCTGCATGCATAAGAATGATGGTTTTGTTACTAACGTCACAAATAGTCAAGTCAAGTACACACAACATATAATTAAATCACTATACTACGAAACTCACCTTTCCTTAAAAAAAAAGTCAAAATTACAGTTTATTGTGTTTATGTGAAAAAAAACAAAAAATCACAAAATTGAAAAATTGCACATCAGAAACATAGAAGCAAAGGTAAAGTCACACAAATCAATTGTTCTAACCTCATGTATGTATCTGACATGTTTTCTTGTTCCATTTAATTTGTATAAAAAAAATCAATGAAAAGGAGAGTAAGAAAAAAACCTTACTGACGATGTTGAGCTAGTGTAGGGGGCCAACTTTGTTCTTCAATTCTTTCCCGCATTAGTTTCCAAGTGTTCATCAATCTAGTCCATGCAAGAGAACAATTACAAACAGGGTTGAAAGCAATGATCAAAGTGGAGAAAATAAAGCATTACACAACAAATAATTTTGAATCACAAACCTAGCTATCTAATTACAATTGTATGAATTTTTTAAAGATTATTTATTAAGGTTCCAATGTACCAACTACAAATGGCACACTAATTTATCAATTTTAATCATAGAAAATCCAGATGTAACTCTTATGCTAGTATAATGCAGGTATTGTCATTGAAAGCCCAAAATTGTTCTTACCATACGATCATTGAAAATGCACTATGTTAAGTGGCAAGTCTAACTGTCTACTATTTGTCCTTTCTCCGAGTACCTGCTCGGTAGCTTACATGCCTCATTGATATTATCCAATGATAAACTCCTTGGTTCCAAATCTCCTTACTAAAATAATAAGAATATGTTTGTGATTAGCAAACAAAAGGAGAAAAATGTGTACGATTACATGTTAGAACATTAAGATATATCTTTTGTTCTGCATGTCATGGTATGTCTGTATGGGACTTGAACTCAGCTTGTTGTTAGCAGTGTGAGAAGATAACCTTAGGAGGTCTATTGGTGGTCTATTCTTCTTGATCCATCTGTTCAAGTTGATCTGATTGTATTAGCTTCTGTGTGGAACGAAGCATGCACCAGCAATTACTGGTACATAAAACCATTATCTAGAGATTTCAGAAAGAAAACACAAATATTAGCAAGGCACAAAATTTGCGACATAAATTAAACATCTCCCAATCATCAGTATAAAAAGGAAGTAATAATTTAACACAAATACTAACAATTGAACTATTGTGCAAACCAATCTAAAACAAACCCCAAATAATTCTTGTATTTCACCATCAATTGACTCCACGCAAACAAAAAAAGGAAATAGGCAGAAAAATGAGAGAGCAACAAACCTGATAACATCTCTGAATCAGAATATAAAAAGCTAAATAGGCCAAATAAGTAACCTTGGCAGATACATAAAACTAACTATTATGCACAGAGCCTGGTAATCAAGGTAACATCTAAGATTTGTAAAACTATGATCCTTTTGACATGATGTATATAAACAGTAAATATAAAGGTGACTTATAGGCACAGTAGTAATAAAGTAAGAGCAATGTTTAAATTAAAGATACCCTGCAAATTCCTTTACTTTCTCCCATATGTCATTTTGCTCGGCAGAACTGCTAGAATCGCCATACTCCATAGCTTTTGGGCTATCTGTTTTTCTTGTTGGACTACCTCTTCTTTTCCTGGCAGCTACGAGAAATATAAAAAAATAACCATCAGCACAACTGCTTCTAGCTAGTTGACAGTAAGTGGCAAGAAAAGCAAAAAAAAAAAAAGAAAAAAAAAGAAGAAGAGAAGAAGAGAAAATGAGGTAGATGAGCCTGAATAAGAGTGAGAGCACAATGGCACAATGTAAGGAAATCGCAAATTCCGAACCTTGCAAAGTGCAGATGGACCAAAATAAGAAAGAATTAGGGCAAAATCGAGCACAAAATCGTAGGATGGAGAGAAGAGCGAGAGGTGGGAATGGTTAGAAAAGGGTAGTCACCTGGAAGAAGAAGAAGGAAGAACGCCAGACAGGAGAAGCACAAAGCTAGGGTTTCTCGTCCGCCAAATGACTGAGGAGACGGGAGAAAGGTGAGATTGCGGTGTGGTACGGGCGAGAAACAAAGTGGAGGCGAAGCTTCTCGACTGAGAATCTAAGCAATTTTGATTTGATGATGAAGCAGGGTAGAAATTTTGGTGCGGCGATAGGAGAAAGACTTGAGGCACGAAGACACACAATGAGGCAGAGAGAAACGGGAAGAGAAAATCAGGAGATGCCCCAGCGCAAATGGTAAGTGGGAGACGGACGAAGGAGATGAGATCGATCTGCGCACAGGAGAAAATGAACGGTCTAGATAATTGAACAGTAACACCCTGACTTGAAATTGAAGTATTTAAGATTTAAAAGCATTCTCAAGTACACGTCCACCGATGTTTCTGTCTTGTGCCTGAGAACAAAAGTGAATTCTTTTAAACAAACAAAACGAGCACAACCAAGCATACGTCAGCAGCTTCCCTTTACTCTCATAAACTCATTTCAAAGTTAGGTAGGGAACATGTTCCGTCGTCCTTTTATATTCTCCTGCTTAATTTATCAAAGTTTTTTGAAGAAAGAGGGAGGTCATTGCCATCCAACTTTTTTGAAATTAAAGGTGCATGCGGAGATTGAACTCTTGACCTCATGGAGACTAACCTAGTGCTCTTACCACTGAGCTACTAGGCTACATGTGCTTAATTTATCAAAGTTATCATCCCACCTTACCCGTCTTCACCAAATTGGCAAATTCCTTCAATAATTGAGGAGTAAAAAATGTCGGCCGGTTACGCCATACTCCACTTTCGGTCCTCAAGTCAGTGTAGGTATACCTGTCTAACGTGTTAAATGGCACGATATAGCGCTATACCGTTACCGTGCCATTTAATAACGGAATGAAACCGGTATTGCCACATACCGTTTTGTTTATTAAACGAAATAGATTTTTGTGCCATCAACCGTTCCACTTCAGAAATTACACATAAAACGATTTGAAATGAGGTTGAAACAGTCGAAACGGTATAAACAGTTGTGCCACATACCGTTCCACTTAGAAAACGGTATAATTTTTTGTGCCACAAACCGTTCCGTTTCATATGAAATGTGGTGGCAAAACGGCAAACGGCTGCCGTTGACACCCCTAAGTGTAGGACTTCCCCATGCATTAATGCTTGCATCATAACACACACAGTGTGTATATTATATCCTTTAATTTAGTAAAGCTTCAGATTGAACGGTTGTTGAATAGAGTCGACTGACCTCTACTTATAAAGTATGAAATAATCAAAACTCGTTATACAAGATACAATTATAACTAATAAGATGAAATTGTATAGTACTTACAATACTAATACAATATAATAAGAATTTCTGTTCCAGTATACACAGCAGTATGGTTCATGTTAAATTTTTAGTCCATACTCCATACACCATACAACAATGGATTTTTGATAATGATGTACATGTGGGCCTTTGAGGTTTGTGAATGGAAGTCGGTGCAAGCATTATAAACAAAGGAATCTGATGTAGCTGTTACTCACAACTGAGCCCTTTACTCTTTCCTCTGAGTGTCCATCCCCAGTTTAAGCTAAGACTAAGAAGACACTAAATATGTTCCTCTCCCCCTTGATCTCCGTTGCTATCAAAAAGGCTGCCGATTCACTGACCGAGCAGTTCTGCATGATGCGTGGCTTGGACAAGAACCGAAGGAAACTTCATCGGCAACTCGAGGCTATCCAGCAAAAGATTGCCGATGAAGAAGAACGTGGAGAGGAGTTGTGGCTCAAGGAGCTGGAGGCTGCTGCGTATGCGGCAGTAGATGTGCTGGATGAATTCCAGTACGAGGCGCTTCGTCAGAATGCCATCAGCCAGCAGCCCGGGTCTTCGGTCAAGGTAACAACTTTAAACACTAGTCTCAGCAACGATTCCCTCTTAATTACATCTTACCTGTGGACTCTTTTTCAGATGACTGACTAGATAGCCTGGGTCTTCGGCAATAGACGTGTTGGAAATATTTTTTGGCTGAATTGAATAAAAATGAAGGCTTCAAAATAAACAGATAAAATTTATTTCAATGATCGAAAACTAAATTCAGGAATTATAATATATCAATTCGTACGTGCTTTAAAGATTTGACAGAATTATAACTTTAATGCAGTAGAGATAGAGACATATTCTAGTCGATAAACATTTTTTATTAATCCAACAAGTTCAAATTAGAATTCATGTCGTGCTAATATTGCAGGCTATAAAGAGCTTCTTTACCCATGAAAACCCTGCTATATTTCGTTACAATATGGGCAATAAGCTGGCAAAAGTATTAGAAAAGATTGATGAAATTGTAACTGAAATGAACAAATTCAATTTTGCTGCACGTGGTCCTGCACCTAGCATTAAACGAGAAACACACTCACTTGTTATAGAGTCAGAGGTCATTGGTAGGGATGGTGAGAAAGAGAAGATTGTGCGTGAAGTACTGGATCCACAACGGAAGAGAGATAATATCTCGGTCCTTGTAATAGTTGGTATAGGGGGATTGGGTAAGACTACATTAGCCCAGTTAGTCTATAACGATGAGAGGGTCAAGGCACACTTTGAGTTGCTCTTGTGGGTTTGTGTGTCGAGTGATTTTGATACCGTTAACATTAGTAAATCCATACTCGAAGTGGCTACAAATGGAGGAGGTGTCTCCACATCCAACATGGAGGTGTTGCAGAGTCAACTTCGTGGGATTCTTGATATGAAAAGATATCTACTGGTATTAGATGATGTGTGGAATGAAGAAAGTGATAAATGGGATGATTTGAAAACTATCTTATTTTCTGGGGCTAGCTCAGGAAGTGTAATTATAGTGACAACCCGTAGTAAGAGAGCTGCTTCAATCATGGGAACATTGCGCAGTCATGATTTGGCATCATTAACCGATAAAGATTCTTGGAAGTTGTTTAAAAAGAGGGCTTTTGGAGCTGGGGTGAAAGAACCAACAGATGAACTCCGTATAATTGGTAAAACCATTGCGTGCAAGTGTGTTGGGTTGCCTCTTGCCTTGAAGGCAGTAGGAAACATGATGAGAACTAAGACCGAAGTGCGTGAATGGCGTGCCATCTTAGAAAGCAACATCTTAGATGGTCTACGATCTACGGGAAACGTCTTACCTGTTCTTAAATTAAGCTATGATAATTTACCTTTACACACAAAGCAATGTTTTGCTTTTTGTGCAATTTTTCCTCAAGATTATGCTATTGAGAGGGACACATTGATTCAATTATGGATGGCTAATGATTTTATCCCAACTGTCGGATCAATAAAAAATCTTGAAGATAAAGCTCGAGACATTTTTTATGAACTTTATTGGGGATCTTTCTTTCAAGATATCAAGGAAGAGGAAACTAATTATGGTTCGACAATCAAATGTAAGATGCATGACCTTATGCATGATTTAGCAACACAAATTGCTGGAAACAAATGTTCTAATGAGCAAGAACTGAAAAATCCAAGTATTGTTCCAAAAGAGGTTCATCATCTCTTAAAGCTTAGTGTTGAAGGACCGCCAAAACTAAATAATGTCTTGAAGAAATTCCCTACTATTCGTACTTACTTGGTGCGTGATAATGTTTTCGAACATCCACTAGAGGAGAAGTCTTCTTCCTTACTGAAATCATGTTCCTTACGAGCATTACGATTTCGAATACAATACCCTCCTAAGGAGTTAGGATATATGAAACACATAAGATATCTTGATTTCTCTGGTGGAATACTTAAAACTCTCCCAGAAACCATAAGCACATTATACAATCTTCAAACATTAATACTTTCTCATACCGGTATTTGTGCATTGCCAACACAAATGAGGAACATGGTCAACCTTAGGCATCTTTTTCTTGATGGTTGTAGATTTTTAAAGCACATGCCCATTGGACTTGGGCAACTGAAGTTCTTGCAAACTCTTACAAAATATGCGGTTGATTCAGACAAAGGTGGTAGCATAAAAGAATTAGAAAACTTGATTCTTTGTGGTCACGTGACTTTATCCGGGCTTGATAACGTTAAAGACAGGGAGGATGTTGAAACTGCGAACCTTACTGCAAAAACAAACCTTTCTTCTTTAGAACTAGAGTGGGGCCCAACAAACAAAAAGAAAACGAGAAATTATGAAGCAGTACTAGAAGCTCTGGTACCTCACAATGAGATAAAATATCTTGCAATAAATGGTTATAGTGGCTCTGATTTTCCAAAGTGGATGAAAGAAACTTTTATCATAAGGAACCTAAAGAGACTAAGGTTACAAAACTGCATCAATTGTGTGGAGCTTCCTCCTCTATGGAAATTGCCATTACTCGAGAATTTTAATTTGGAAAAGCTGGAGAGTTTGGTACACATTGTGCTCAGAACGTGTGAACAAGTTGTAGGGAGCGAGTCAAAAATAATATTTCCAGCTTTGAAGATTTTGGAAGTACGGGCTTTGCCTAATTTGGAGAGTTGGCATGAAGAACTTTCTGAATTGGTAGGTTTTCCAAAACTTAATGAATTGATAATTGATAGTTGCCCCAAACTATTATCTGTTCCAGTGCACGCGCCTATACTTTGCAAATTAGAAATAAGAAATAATTGCGATTGTTTATTCTCATACAGACCGACCAAAAGTACTGGCATTAGAATTATGGAAGTCTTTTATAGCTCTTAAAACTTTGGCGATTATTAACTCTGATGCTCTTGTCTTCTGGCCGATGGAAGAGTTCAGAAGCTTGAAATGCCTGAAACTACTGGCTGTTACTTCCTGCATAAATTTTACTGGTTCATTACAAGAGTCATCATTGCCTACATCGTGTATGGAAGGTCCTTTACCACAATTGGAATCATTATTTATTTGGGATTGTCAAGAATTAGTGGAAGTCCATGTCTGTTCCAAGTCACTCAAGGATCTGACCATAAAAGGATGCCCAAAAATTTCACAAGAAGGGCTGGCCGAGTTGACCAATCTCACAGAGCTTATATGGCTGGAGTTCTACAATTGCACCAAATTGAGAACATGGCCGGAAAATATGGAGCACCTGCCCTCTCTCCGATATCTACGGATTTCTTGTTGTCCAGGAATAGAGTCATTCCCTGAAAGTGTCCAACAATGCCTCCCTTCTCTTCAATCTTTAGTCATTTTAGATTGTCCTGCATTGTGGAGGCGATGCAAAAGTGGAGGAGACTACTTTCACTTAGTCTCCCCTATTCCTGACAGAGTCATTGAAATTGAAGAGAGCGATTAGTAGGCGGGTTTAATGGCCTGATCGGAAGCTATAGAAGGGGATTAGAGTTGGAAGTGGATTTGGAGAAAAATTTGCCCACAGAATTCCCAGGAAAAGAGTGGAAATTTGAGGAGATTTCAATTGGATTGTGTGACGCACTACAGAGGCAGACAAATCTGCCCTGCTCTTTTCTGATAAATCTGTTCTTCTCTCTACCATGCACTCAAGAATTGGAGCTCACGGCTCAGATGCCACTTTCTCTTCCGCCCAAAGAAATGCATCTTGGACTATTAGATCCTTCAAGCTGTCTCTGTTCCTTTAAAAGTTGCACTAGGCCATCCCATAGTACGTGGATCCTGTCTCCATTTCTCTTGTTACAATCTAATATTCTTTTGTCTATATATCTAATATATTTTATTTATGTTCATTATTTCTAGTTTTTTTTTAAAATTTTTTGAATCTTTAGTTGGTGGAATCAAAGAATGGCGAGACTTACAATGGTACTTGGTGAATTGTTACATTTGGATGGACATACACTTATGAGAGGTCGTACTTCATAGATTACCTTTTTTCTTTTTCCTTAATTTCAACTTCTTAACTAATCTAATATATTTCATCTTGACCGCAATGCAACTGTATTAAGATATGTAACTCTATCTTGTGACTTATTCTGGTAAGCCTAAACAAGCTAGATTTAGCATCTGCAATACTTTCAAGTTTCAAAGCATTGGAGAAAAGCAAGTATAAATCTGGTACCAACTGAACAGTTCACATATCAGCAACTTATATTATTGGTTTCTCGTTTTTCTAGTATTGTGGTGGATTTTGAACAATTCTAGAATGTTACATAGGTAGCAACACAATTAAGTATCTTCAAGTTCCCGATGAGGTACAAATCACATCTCCTCTTGCTCTTGTTATAGTAATGGTAAGAACAAGCCAGTACTTAATTGTGCCATATCTTTAATTACTTAACAAGGACTTAGCATATGTATCTGTTCATGTTAGTACTGGTAATGAATTGTCTAGTCAATTTAACAGATTCAGTGATTCTGCAACAATCTAGTGTAGATTTATTTTTATTTATTTATTTATTTTTTTTGACAAATATCAAGGTAGAATGTTAATGCTATGTTTCTGAAGCATAAACTTGGATTGTGGTGAACACTAGCCAAATACAATTTGTGCTTATTTAAATTAGCTACTTTTATGATGAATTACACATAATTTTTTTTTTCATTTCATGTTGTGTAACATCGTTGGTTACTTAGTTTCAAGCACAATCAAAATGATCAATACAATGTATCTGCATGTAACTTCATTTGTATAATGGGAAGTTAAATTTACACTACAAAGGATTAAAACCAAAGTGAACAGATTGAAAGTGCCTCTCCCAGGCTCAAAACTAGTGCTGTTACATGTACCAGTATAGCTACCCAGATTATTTCTATTCTTTATGCTCTTTTCTATTTTACTTTTAACTATTGCTCAACAAAAGTGGTAGTGCTGGAACAAGGTAGCCATTTTGATTTACACCACATTCTAGCTTAGTGCAAAACTTTTGGTTGAAAGGATCTGATAAGAGACCTTTGTTGAACTAATTTGTGTGAGATGAGGCTCTGGAGGAACTTTGATGATGTTTCAGAGGTAAAAAGGATTAAAATTGTGTGGAAAGAAAAATGTCAAGGGCTTAATTATATTATGAATTTTTTGATGTGGCAAATGCTTCAGAGATCTGATAATAGTCCTTATGTTATGATCAGTGATAACCATCATACAATTGAACTATCCGTTGTAGCCATTTTTAACCATTCTTTGCATGTAATTTTGGTGCAACAACTGATTGAAAATAGCTTGATTACAAGATCTATGCATAGTTGAGGCTAAATTTGTGTTTTGTCAACATTGCAATTTATCACACAACTTTAGCTGTTAAAAATTGAAGTTCCTTTTCCATGCATAGACGGTAAAGAAAATGTTTTTAGAGTTATAATAAGTTAAACTTTACAAATTGCGCTTGTAGTTAGTCTACATTGAAGTGCTTGACTGCAACAAACTACATTGCTGAAAGAAAATGGAACAATCAAGGTGAGAGCTTCGGTTGCACCTACCAAGGTTTCACACCAAGTCTAATAAGAAGCAGTTGTATATATAAAGTGGTAATTAATTTTTTTTTATTGAAAGATGATTTTTAATAGAAAATTATAAGAAAGAAACAGAAAAAATGATAAGTTCTAGTGTATATTGTGCTTGATGTTAATTTTAATCGGCCTTAAAATTCCATTGGTGTTAACATATTTACAATTGCACATTCATCAACAATCTAATAAACTAAGCTTTCTCTCTTTTTGTTTTTTTTAAGGTTGCTGATTCTTTGATAAAGCTTGATTCTTTTGAGGTTTTATGAAGATTCCCGAGGAGGCAACTTGATCAAATTCAAGAAAAAAAAATAGCAAATTCGGGACTTCAAAGAGCAATAGCTAAGAAGTGAGAAAGCTTACTTATGGGCTAATGTATGATGACAGATAAATACTATGGTTTTCTCTTGTTTTTTAGATTGTACCAATCTGACGATGTGGGATATTGTTGTACTACAGTTCTTCGATCAGGGGCTGCAGGTTTTACTATGGTTCTCTCTCACTGCTTACTAGGATGTTTCCATTTGAGGCTGTGAGCTATTGTCTGACAGAGAACTACAATTGTTTATTTTAATTATTATTTCTTTTACTTGGTATCTGTTAGGAGAATGAACAGTTCATTACTGTACTTCATTATTGTACTGCTAACAAACAGTTGATATATATTTCTTTGAACAATTGGAAATCATCTATGTTCAACTCTACTATTTTTTTTCTCGACTAAAATAGAGTTTTATCACTTTATGTTACTCTACCACTTTGATTGACGGGGTAGGATCTTAAAATAGAGCTTTCTTTGCCATTAACATTGAACCAGCAAAGTCGAGAATATTCATTCCTTTAAATTAAAATTTTGTTTAGCTTTATTGAATGCAAACAACTCTTTTTGGCTTAGCTATGCATGCGCGTGGCAGGTTTTCTTTTGAGGGCATGAAAAGATGTGATCCAAAATTACATTTCCAAAAGCGCACATCCTCCTTCCGTTTCTGGTAAAGGGAAAATTCAATTGACATACTAAAATATATTTTTCCAAGCCCGGGTAAAAGAAGGAGGGTTGTGATAGGCTAGGCGAGCCAACGTAAAAATTCCAGTCATCTCTATGGAAATGAAACCCAATTACTTTTCGTTGGGGCGTAACCCTCTTAGCGACGCGTCTTATCGGAACCCGGATGAGATGATAAATGAGCAAGGGCCGGGTCGCCACCCCTTTAGTGGCGCGCCTTATCGGAACCCGGATAAGGTGATAAGTGAGCAAGGGCCGGATCGTCACTCCCTTAGTGGCGCGCTACATCAGCGCCCGGATGTAGTGGCAAGTAAGCAAGGGTCTTCGCACTTTTCACGACGGGTGCGGGGGGCAAGGAAGATAGTCAGTGAGAGTAGGATTCGTTTAGGTAGTTGGAATGTAGGGTCTCTAACAGGAAAGTTAAGAGAGTTAGTGGATACGGCGATTAGGAGGCGTGTGAACATCTTGTGCGTACAAGAGACAAAGTGGACGGGCCAAAAAGCAAAGGAAGTGGAGAACACCGGTTTCAAGCTGTGGTACACTGGAAAAGAACGGGACAGGAATGGAGTAGGTATCTTAATCGACAAGAGCCTTAAGAGTGGAGTTGTCGACGTGCGGAGACAAGGGGATAGGATCATTCTAGTGAAGCTAGTTTTGGGGGACTTAGTTTTGAACGTCATTAGTGCTTATGCACCACAAGTAGGACTAAGTGAATCCATCAAAATCCAATTCTGGGAAGATTTAGATGGTATGATTAGAAGTGTGCCAACCACTGAAAAGCTCTTCATCGGAGGAGACTTCAATGGACATGTAGGTGAAACTAGTGGAGGGTTTGAGAGGGTGCATGGGGGTTTTGGGTATGGCGATAGGAACGAAGAAGGTGAGGACTTCTTGAACTTGGCCATAGCTTACGACCTCATGATAGCTAACACCTTCTTTAGAAAAAGATAATCCCACTTAGTTACCTTTAGTAGTGCCCAACACTTTTCCCAGATTGATTTTGTTCTTGCTAGGAGAGAGGACAGACGAGCCTGCATGGATTGCAAGGTTATACCTGGGGAATGTGTCGTCTCACAACACAAACTTGTGGTGGCTGATTTTCGCTTTCCGCTGCGTTCTAGAGTAGGTAGAGGCGCTCGAGTTGTGAAGACGAAGTGGTGGAAGCTCAAAGGAGACGTGTCTCATACTTTTAGGGGCAGAATGATTGAAGAAGGTCCGTGGAAAGCAGGTGAAGAAGCAAACAAGATGTGGGAAGATATGTCAGCTAGCATTCAAAAGGTAGCTACGGAAGTGCTTGGAGTTACTAGAGGAAGCAACCGCGAACCCAAAGATACGTGGTGGTGGAACGACGAAGTGCAGAAAGCTATTAAAGAAAAGAAAGAATGCTACAAACGCTTGCACCATGACAAGACCGACGACAATGCACAGAAGTACAAATTAGCCAAGAAGAATGCAAAGAAAGCTGTGAGCGAAGCAAGAGGCCGGACTTATGAGGATCTATACCAGAAGCTGAGTACGATGGAGGGTGAGAAGGACGTGTATAAGATAGCCAAGCTTTGAGATAGGAAGACGAGAGACTTAAACCAAGTGAAGTGCATCAAGGACGAGACTGATAGGCTTTTAGTGAGGGACGACGAGATCAAGAATAGGTGGAGGGATTACTTCAACAAGTTATTCAATGGAGAGGATGACGACTTAGGAATTGTGTTGAACGACTCCTTTGATGACTCCAATAGACGTTTTGTTAGGAGAATTCAAGAGTCCGAGGTGAAAGAAGCCTTAAAACGAATGAAAGTAGGTAAGGCTCTAGGACCTGATAACATACCAATCGAAGTATGGAGGTGCCTCGGAGATGTGGCTGTAGTTTGGTTAACCAAACTATTCAATAGCATTTTCCGATCAAATAGGATGCCAGATGCGTGGAGGAGAAGCACTCTAGTACCAATCTTCAAGAATAAAGGGGATGCTCAAAGCTGTACAAACTGTAGAGGGATTAAGCTTATGAGTCATACAATGAAGCTTTGGGAGAGAGTGATAGAACATCGCTTGAGACGGATGACAAACGTTTCGAAAAATCAATTTGGTTTTATGCCTGGGAGGTCAACCATGGAGGCCATCTTCCTAATAAGACAATTGATGGAGAGATATCGGGAGCGAAAGAAGGATCTACATATGGTTTTCATTGATTTGGAGAAAGCATACGACAAAGTGCCAAGGAAAGTTATGTGGTGGGCACTAGAAAAGAAGAAAGTCCCCACAAAGTATGTTACCCTCATCCAAGACATGTATGATGGTGCCGTTACTTGCATCAGGACATGTGATAGTGTAACTAATGACTTTCCTATTAAAATAGGACTACATCAGGGATCAACTTTGAGCCCGTATATTTTTGCCTTAGTGATGGATGAGATCACGAAGGATATACAGGGAGAGATTCCTTGGTGTATGCTCTTTGCGGACGATGTGGTGTTAGTCGATGAGAGTAGGACGGAGGTCGATAGGAAATTGAAATTGTGGAGACGAACTCTAGAGTCCAAAGGGTTTAGGCTTAGTAGAACTAAGACGGAGTATATGGGGTGTGAGTTTAGTGGGATACGACCAGTGGACGGAGATGTCTGTCTAGACGGGCAGTTAGTACCTACGAAAGATACTTTTCGATATTTAGGGTCGATGCTGCAGAGCGATGGTGAGATAGATGAAGATGTTAGTCACAGGATAAGAGCGGGGTGGGTGAAATGGCGACAAGCATCAGGCGTCCTATGCGATAAGAAAGTCCCGCAGAATCTAAAAGGCAAGTTCTACATGACAGCGATTAAACCTGCGATGTTGTATGGCGCAGAATGTTGGGCTACTAAAAGACGACATGTCCAGAAGATGAGTGTAGCTGAGATGCGTATGTTGAGGTGGATCTGCGGTCACACGAGGAAAGATCGGATTAGAAATGATGACATACGAGATATGGTTGGGGTCGCACCAATAGAGGAGAAGTTGATCCAACATCGTTTGAGATGGTTTGGACATATCCAACGCAGACCTCCAGAGGCACCGGTACGTATCAGAATTCTTAATCATTTCGAGAACACCCGGAGGGGGAGAGGGAGACCAAGATTGACATGGGAAGAAGCGGTGAAAAGAGACCTTAAAGAATGGAACATCTCCAAGGAGTTGGCGATCGATAGGAGCGCTTGGAAGTTAGCAATTCATGTACCGGAGCCATGACGTAGGAACTTAGGGGTAGGAGCAATGCCATAGGTTTGTAGGTCCCTCTATTAGATCACGGTCGAGGTCTAGGTTTCTACTATTACTATTATTATTAGAGATATTATTATTAGTATGGCTAGTCTTACTATTAGTATTTTTATGTTTTGTATTTTTTTTGTTCTTGGATGTGTTCTTTTGTTGGGTTTCTTTCTAGCCTACCCCAACTTGTTTGGGACAAAAGGCTTAGTTGTTGTTGTTGTTGTTGTTGTTGTTGTTGTAATTCATGATATGTAATTTACGTTTACTATATTGGCGATTTATTGGGATAGGGTATCTGCTTCACTGCCTTTCTAACATAAACAACGATTTGCAATTCATTTTTTAATTAAAAATAACGAAACAGCAATTATGCCGAACGAAATTCCAAAATAAAATCATACAAAAGATTCCAGCCTATAATGCAAAAGTACTTTCAAGGCCTGTTCCAAGTTCCAACTTACCAAGTTATGAAAATTTTAGAATGAAACTTTTAGGCCCAGATTCAGCCCATGTTTAGCCCACATTCTCATCAGAGAGGGTTGTTCTCTCTCTTTCGCAACAGATCGCCATGCGCCCGTGCCTGTTGACGGATGTGACGGGAAGGGAAAAATGAAAAGAAAACAAAATCCATTTTATTATTCCCTTCTTCACTCTCTGGCAGTGCCACTGCCACACGCCCTGCACTAGGTCAGGTGTAATTCTTCTTCCTGCGTAAATAACTAAATATATAAGGAACTTCCTCTTTGCGTACTTTCCAAAATTAAGAGGTGAAACGCAGAGGAGAGAAAAGAAAACCTCCAATTCTAGAGATACTTCTAAGCAACTAGATGCTAGCTCGCTCTACCTGACATACTTCTAGGCAACTAGGTAAGCTTCCTCTTCGCTGCCTAAATTTTTCTTTTACTACATCTTATTTCTAATAATTTGTAAAACAAGCATAGCATTTCCATTTGGAGATTTTGGGGACCCATGTACATTTTAGTATTCACGATCAGCACCTTCCTGAATTCCTTTTTACGCAACTAACCTCAAAGAATCAAATTTTAATATTTTATGTATCGTGTTTTGTTATTGTTCTTATTATTTTCGGCTAAAAAATTGAGGTGGAATTCTCATTTCAACATGTTACTGGTTCAGTTGGCCTATAATTATCTACACTGAAAAACCTTATATTTTGCTAAATTTCAAAACTCTTATTTACTACGTCAAATCTCAATAGAATATCATCTTAAAAAATATGAATTATCAAAAACAGTTACAGTCTTATTTTGATAATATGATGAAGTTAATGGTCTTGAGTCTTGACGGCTAATTGCTTTCTTCTGATTGATCGATTGTAAAAAATGCATGGTTGGACAATTTGGTGGCTATGTATTGAATTGAGATAGTGATATAGTATAGTGATCTTATCAGGTCTTTCAACTCTGAGCTAGGTTCAAGGAGGTTACTTAACTTTTGATTATCCAAATTCCATTTTGTAACAAAATCAAGGGAGTGCTGGCATTACTATCCACTGGTTAATTGATAAAAAGATCCTGCAGAAGTTATTTTGGCATAACTGATAATAAATGATCTTTTAGCAATTCTATTCTGGGAAACTGGAACTTTCATCTTCTTTTCTGAGAGCAAGGGCAAGGGTGGTTGTCACGTCTATGTAGCCATCTCATAATCAAATAGAAATGTTCTCTAATATTAACCAGGATTAAGATTTTGAAACACTTGACAGACATGTTTTTCTCCATATATTTCCACATGTAGCTGGGTTAACCAACCACAAGGTACTGTTATGAATCAATATCGAAGACAATTAATGTCTTGTTATTTCATTGTACCTACCTGAAATTTTTCTATGTTGCCTTAAATAATGTTTTATAGGGAGCAAGAAATAATGGAGGACAAAACCGATGATGCCTTCAAGGACGTGATCAACGAGAAGTTAGAGAACCATGATTATATTGGGGCCCGCATCCACCTTCTAGAAACCATAAAAACCTTTCCTAACCTTGAAAATGCATCAGAAATGCTCACTATCTGTGAAATCCTGTGCTCCGCTAATACTTCTGGTACTGGTAATGAAGTTGACTGGTATCGGATCCTCCAACTACTACCTATAGATGGTCCTGCAACTGTTGAGACACAGTACCGAGATATGTTATCAGTATTAGAACCTGTTATTGATGACATACCAGGTGCTAGACTGGCACTACAATTTGTCAAGGATTCTTATAATGTGATATCAGATCCAATTAAGCGTTCGGGTTTTGATGCTGGGAGAAAACATGCAACCATTAATTTGAAGGAAATTTGTACTTTGGATTTGCCTAGTATTTCAGGGAATAGACGGAAGTACCTTGATTTATTACATTTTGATGGAGAACAAAACAGAGAGGTTGAAATAGTGCCAAAGAGATTCTGTTCTGATAGTGCTGGTAACTTTGAATGTGATCAAGTTTGGTTATGTTATGACAGGTGTGCATATTTTGTAAAATATGGCAGAATTGTTTCAGTTAATCCTGAGCAAATGCTGGTCATGGTAAACTGGTACAAACCCTGCCCAAAATCTGATAACGAGAAAAAATGGTGTTGTTCAGGCCTTCCGGTAGGTTGCGGAGAGTTTGTACAACAAGAGAATGATGTAGTATGTTTAGATGGGCCCACGAGATTCTCTCAGTTGCTATTTTCAGGATATGGATGTGACAGTAAGCTCCAAGTGTACCCAAAGAAAGGTGAAGTTTGGGCTATTTACAAGGACTGGAATTTTAATTGGGACATGGCAATATTACTGAAATGCGAGTCATATTTGGTGGAGGTGATTACAAACTTTTCTGAGGACTTTGGTCTGAAAGTGGTGTACCTTACAAGAGTCCCAGGGGCTAAGAATAGATTTCAAAGATCTAGTGAAAAACATTGCAGCTCAATTTCTAATTTTGATTCTGATTTCTCCTATCTGATTCCAGCAGACAAGGTCTACATGTTTTCTCACATTGTCCCTGCCTTTCAGTCAGATGGTACGTTTGAGCTGGATGAATCAGCCATTCCAGAAAATTTGAGCGAAGATTTCTCCCCTTTAGGTGCTGGTACCGGTGCAAAAGTTTCTGATCCTTTGTCATTCAATGATGAGTTGGTCAATGATTGCAGTTATAGCAACTCCACTTGCCAGTTCTCACTGAGAGATTTCACTGAAGAGCAGGTGTGGGCTGTCTACTCAGGGCCCGATTCCATGCCAAGGTCGTATGTGAAAATAATCAACATAATTTCAGAGACTCATGTGCGAGTTTCCTTCCTGGAGCCACATCCAATGAATAACGAGGAGATACAATGGATTGAGGATGATTTTCTTTTTTCTTCTGGGGTCTTCCGCAAAAGTGCTGACACATACACTGTGCACATGTCAAATTTCTCTCATGTTGTAAAATGCGATTGGAGTGCAAAGAAGAACTATTATCGAATTTACCCAAGAAAGGGGGAGGTGTGGGCAATAAGCAAAAGCCGAGGTATGAAACTGAACAAGGCTGAGTACTACAGGGATGAATTTCGTATGGTGGAGATTTTGTCTGACTACATTTCAGAGGAAAGAAGGATAAATGTGGGGAGTTTGACCGAGGTAGATGGGTCATTGACTTTCTATCAGAGGCAGTTTCATGATGGTTTTAGGCTAACAAAATGGGTCACTCGGTCTGAGATGCTGGGGTTCTCACACCGGGTCCCGGCCTACCATGTAACAGGTCATGAGGGCCAACCTGGTTTGCCAGAGGTGATGTTTCAACTTGAACCAGCAGCTTTGCCGCTGCCTCAGTATTTTTAACATAATAGTAGGCATGAAAAATATTTTGTACAAACTTGTTAGGTTTAGTCAATCAAATTTTGGGTTACATTAGTGAATTTGATTGAGATTTCAGTAACTCTGGTAGGACTTATGTTATGTCTCTTGTTCTTTGATGTTTGGCACACTGCTTTTCAACTTGAGGTGTGTGTCAGAAATCTGAAGTATGCATTGCACTCTCAGGTGGTAGTGCGTTATTAGCATCATTCATACAAGTTACTATGTTGAAATCCATCTAATGAAGGCAAAGCACGAAAGGCCTTGTTAGATTTGAGTTTAGCCTTGTCTTACTCGTCATGCATATTTGGTCTACAATGTTCATTGAATTTTAAGGACAAAACAACGAGTTCTTCTTATTTTCCTCCTAGTTTTCCAAATTGTATTGATGAACAAGGAATAGCCCAAAAATAACGTTATTAGCATAGAGTTTAAACAACTAGTCGCATAAAAAGTAAGACTATTTATTGAGTTGCTTTTGTTTTCGATTGCCTTTCCTCCTCTCCGCCTACCAGGAGTTTAGTGAATTATTTGGGACAGATGGTGGACCTGCAGCTAAGGCCCTTAAGCCCAAGTTTAATAATTTGACAAAGCACATATGAAGCATGTAATTATGGCTACAATTGCCTTGAAGGGGCTTGGAGGTCTCCTGTTCATCTTTAGCAGCTCTGTGGGAGACCTCTTGGCACTTTACCTTTATTTTATTACTCCAGTGGTGTATGATTTCTACAACTATGATACTGACAGAACTAAGTTTGTGCAACTTGTCATCAAGTTCAATCAGAATTTGGCTCTATTTGGTGCGTTGCTCTTCTTCCCAAAAGCTTACCCCAATTTGTTTGGGACAAAAGGCTTAGTTGTTGTTGTTGTTGTTATTGTTTTGTTATCAAGTTATGACTTATGAAACGTATGGATTTGAAACATTTAAAGAACACACACAAATCACACGTACAACTGGGAATATGACTTAATTTGACTGTTTCCTCTCTTAATCACAGCTTATAAAAATTTGTGATACTAGTGGATTATGAAAATTCGAAATTCTTGCTCTGAGTCTGATAGTTGCAAAAGAAGAATAGACTGGAGTGATTATAAGAAAGGAGACAGGAACGTAGAAAATCTCTTGTAACTAGTAAGAGGTACCTGCATAATCAATATCAAAATATCAAGTATCCTCTAAGGATGGATGATGAGGAATTTTATGTGTTATTACAATTAATTATCATTATCACCACGCAAGCAATCAAATAAACGAGACAAGTGTAGTACTGTAATGCGTCTTCCACATCAAAACTAGTATCATTGCAGGAATCCATACCGCCTCATTGCTCAGTTGGAGCAGGAACCAAATATACTTTCATGCACCAGACTAGCAATGGAGTACCTAATTAAGAAAAATACCTTGATTTGGGCACCTAGCTGATGGTATACTTCAAATACTAAAGTTAGAAGTATTAGTGCTCTGTGCTCTCTAATGCAGAATGCGAAATTTACTAGTGCAGTATAGATAAGTTTATTCATTGTTCTTCTTTTTTTTTTAAGGTATTTATCCATTGTTCATCTCCCAGTCCCATTGCTCATGGTGTACAGCAGTACAAAGTTCTCTAGAATCGCTTGGAAGAAAAGGTGCAAAAACAAAAAGAAGGGAAAAGAAAAATGTAATTTCAACCCACTATAGAAACGTATTTTAAAGAACAAACGGATGTTGTTTCTACTTTCTAGACCTTTCCCATTTTATTCAGTAAAACAGCACAAGCAAGTCCTCCTTTCTTTTAACATTTGTGACAGCAAAAAGCCAACAAATAGTTTAACCAGCAAAAGTAGAAGTGGGTATTTGATAGTTGAGAGTTTTGCCAGGGTATATTGCACACAACTATAGTTTCAGAAATGAGTTGTTCAAGCTTGGTGAAGTCCATGAGAGTCGACGCATCATCAGCACTTGAAATCTCCCTGTATTGGGCTGCGGTTTGAGGTAAGACATAGTCAACCCAATTGAACAGAACCAGATCCGACTCAACACCCATGAACTAGTCCAGTATTTCCACCATCATTTCATTTCTGGAAGCGTTTCCATGCTGAACTGGCAGTTTAGCTGCTTCATGAAATTACGGTCTTTTCTAACGACATTCTGCACTTTACTAGTGTAGCAAATAGCATGCCAATTTTACAGCACTTGCATAAACATGCCAAAGAACTAATCTCTTGTCACTTTGTCAGTTTTCTTTGCAAATCATATTTTAGCTGCGAACCGTTGGATTATCACATTGCCAATGAACATTTTATATTTGACTGAATCAAATATTTTAATAGCTCACATAAACCTCAAACCTGACAGATTAAGCTTAGTTTTATTTTGGTTCAATTTGAGGAACAAAATTGTTATGGTACACAATGTACACTTTTCATTCAACCAGCAGTTGATAGATTAGAACTGAAGTGTCATTGCCATTATAGCGAGCCTGTGAATCTGTGACTGCATGGCTGTACCATATTGAATCTGAAGTCTGAACCATCCATATTGTATGGCTCAGATTGTATAATGCCACAATTGTGCCATCACTGTATTAGCAGCAAATGTGAGTTTTACTCGCAACATTCCATTCTCTTTCTAAAGTATATTTGTACTTTGGTAGCAAGAGGTCTAAAATGCAAAATCAAGCAATATACTGAAAAGGAGGAGAGGAAGAGATGTCGGCGACGCTCGGAGACGACCTCCTCGACACGGTGCATCGCCTTCCTTGGTAATTGTGTGTGTGTGTGTGTTCGCGTGTTTGGTGCGCCGACCTATATCTGAACTGTCACGTCCCGCACCGATGGGTCGCGGGGCGCGAGCTAAAACGGTATCTTCTGCACCCATCTGACGGCCCGTCAACCTACGTCGCAACAGAAAAACAAAACAGAGTCAGGTACAAACCTCAGTAACCGGTTATTTAACGACGCAGCTTCTCTATATTTAATCAATATAACAAAGTTCAACCAGATCGGATTAATCCACATAACAAATAATATATTTTACAGAGATAATCGGGTCCAGTCAATCAATCAGTCAGAGTGGTCCCTCCCCGATGCCAGGAGGATCAGGACCGGCCCCTCCCCGAACTCAGGAGGATCAGGGCTCAAAATTCAGATTCAATTCCATATCCAATTCCAAACTCCGATATCCCGTAAAATATACCAATCACAATTCAATAAACATTTTCAATCAAAATCAAACGATAAATCAAATCATTCAATCAATGCGAAATTAAATATAGAGAAATCTGGTTACCTGATTAAACAATCCAGAAATCATGAATAGATCCAATTCGACTGCGACGTAGAATTTAGAATTCCAAACGGTCGATCAATCAAACCTTTTTAATCAGCTTGGAAAATTCTTTTAATTGTTCTTAGCAAAGTTTGGTTGGGTTTCGGCCAATAAACATCAATTAGAGGATACATCAAGCAAAGAGGAGGAGTTTCCATCTATTTTCTTTTGGACTGCCGTAACATAAAGAGAAAGAGAGGAGCTGATTATAATACAAGATATTGATAGAGTATTATGAAGTTGGATGAAATATGAGGTGCATAAAGGAAGGCCACGTGTAAGGCTTGAATGAGGTGTCACATGACAGTTTTTTTTTTTCGGTGGAGCAACAATCAGAGGCGGTTAGGAAACAATTTTTTTTTATTCGGTCAACTAAGTCAAAGGTCCAACTTTTGGTCAACAGGTCAAATTGGTCAAAGCTGGTCAAAATTTGTAGGATGTTATATGAACCGTTAGATCTAATTTCAACGATTAAGGGAACCCGTGCATGTAACCAGATTGATAGGCCCGAAAAATTTTAACCGTCGAGATTAGATCTAACGACTCGGATCTAATGTTGCCACTCTACCAACCTCAAAAGATTGGTAGAGGATACGGACCCGAAGAGACCTGGGACTGGGAGAGAGACGAATCGTTTGTTTCGGAAACAAAATTGCTACTCACAAAATTGAAAATAGCAAACTTTTACTGTTTTAACACCCTTTTTGACTAAATTGCCCTTGAGCCAATTCGAGTAATTACAATTTTAACACTATATAATGCGCTCGTTGGCGGAGGGTCACAGTGAGTGATGAGCGAATCTTGATATCCATCAACGGCTGGTATTGTCTTGGCCTGAACGCAGAGAAATCTCTGCGTTCAAACGCCTTTTCTGTTTTCCATTTCATATATTTTAAATATGTTAAAAAAAAGAGAAATTGATGGTAACAATCAAAATGCACAGTGAAACCTCAGACCCCACTGCAAAAATACTAAATTTATTGTTCAAAAAATAATAAAATATTATTGGAATTTAAATCGCCAGGGTTATCAATAATGTTATTAACATTTTTATAGTATGCATACACACTGACACGGTTCTTAAATACTAAAGGAAAAAAATATTTACTGAATTTAAGCACTAAAGAAAATATGATTTCTGCACCCGTATATATTTTGATAAGATCCCTAATAAAATAAAAATTAGTGGTTTCCCTTTTTCAAAAATAAAAAAGGAAGTAAGAAAAATTATAATAGGTCCGGTCCGTATTGACATCTTCATGTTAATTGCACGAAGAAAAAATATACACGTTTGAAATAAATGTTCCTTGTAGTTGTAGATTCTTTTGTAATTTTGCATATTTTTGGTGTGTGTTTGATTGATTTTTCACATCTAATAGCATTAGAAAACTTGAAAAAGTAGAAAGAAAAACTGATCTTCTATATAGATTTTATAAGAGCTATATTCGGTACGCTTATTTTCTCTTATATAACAAGGACAATTTTTCGTGACTAGTTTGTAATTTGCACAGCTGTAATTTAGTAATTTGGACTAAATGGTTCATCTTATTATTTTATCAGAAAAGATAAAAGCAGCTGTAATTCAGTAAATTCACTGCTATATTTATCCAAATGCTGCACCTAAAGTAGTAATTCAGTAATTTGGACTAGAAAAATGGTACATCTCGTTAAATGGGGGAAAAAAGAAGAGGTCTGTGATATGTATATATCGTTCAGCTCAACTGGTTTTGTTAAATTCTTTGATCTAGTGGCTAAATAAATATAAAAAGTTTTAATTGAATGTCACAAACTCGAAATTCAGTATTAATTAAATCTATGAAACAATGTAAATCTCGGAAACCGCCCTCTTCTCCTGCCTCAGTTATTTCCCCGCTTTATTTACTACACTTAGGGTGCGTTTGGATAGGTGTGGGAAGAAGGGAAGAAGGGAAGAAGTATTGGAAAGTGTGTAACTTTGTGAAGAATTTAGATTGTTTATAATTTTTTTCCTTCCCATCTTCCTTCTTCCTCTTCTTCTTCTCTCATCCAAACGCACCCTTAGGCTCCGTTTGGATAGGTGTGAGAAGAAGGAAAGAAGGGAAGAAGTGAGAAAAAAGTATTGGAAAATGTGTAACTTTATGAATAGTTTGAATTGTTTATAATTTTTTTTCTTTCTTCTTCCTTCTTCCCATATCCAAACGCACCCTTATGCTACATGTGTAACAACTTATCCTGAAATGCAACAAAACACGACACTTGCATTAGTATCTTCCGTATGTTGTTCTGTATTCATGCAAAATTGGAACTCAAGAATATCAACAAGGAAACACCACTGATTTTATGCAGTGGGATCCTTTTATCCTTTTATATATTAGTTCTTGTTGCATAGCGAAAAGGCTGGCCACCTGGATAAAAATTAATTAGTTCTTGTTAATTTAAATTTGAGGTTCGATTAGTGGTGTTAATTGAGATTATTTCAGTAACTTAATTTGGTGAGAGTTATGTTATGTATTTGGTTCTTTGATGTTTGGTACAATATTTACAACCTGGGGTGTACGCAGAAATCGGAAGCATTCATTGCATTCTCATAAAGTCATAATCTCATGTGTAGGGCTGAAAACGGTAGCCGTTTCAACCGTTGTTTCGTTTCGTTTCGTCCGGAACGGAACGGTAACGGATAAGGATTTCAGTTTCGTTTAAGGAACGGAACAACTAATGCAAATAAAAATATTGTTTCGTCTCAGAACAGAACGATTAGTGAAACTGGTACGTTTCGTGGTCGTTTATTTCGCGCATTTCGTCAAAAATTTTTTTTATGGTTTTATTATTAGATTGCAGAGGACCTCAGCAGAGAGATCGAGGGAGAAACGAGTAAAATTAGATTTTTGCAGCTCGCTCCGTCATTTCTCCGTCGAACACAGTCACATCTATCTCTCTCGCCTCTGCACCACCCAGTACAATCACCGTTGAGAGCGAGAGGTGATGATGGTGCCTCCTCCCCCTTTCCCGCGTGACCTAACCTGTCATTTCTCTATCTCCGTTTTATACAAAATGCAGAATAATTTATTTTCTTGCATCTTAATAAAAATGCAAAACAGTTAGGTAGTCAAAGACGGTTATAACCGTTTTGATCGTTCCCATCAACGAAACGATCAACACAACATGTGTTAAACGGATGCAACAATCAACGCAATAAATATAAAAATTTCGTACATCAATGCAACGGTTAACGAAAATGATCACTTTCGTGGTCGTTTTTCACGTTATGCACCTAGGGGTGAGCAAAAAACTCGTAACTCGTGAGTTACTCGAACTCGACTCGAAAAAAACTCGATGAAAACTCGAGTTAGAAGAACTCGAGTTATAACAACTCGAGTTATGCCAACTCGTTAATTTTACGAGCCGAGTTCGAGTTGGGCCCAACTCAACTCGGTACAACTCGAGTCGGAATATACAGGCTGCAAATAATAAAATGTTATCATATTAATATACAATCCAACAATTTTATTGATTTGCAATTCAATAACTTGTGCACTAACCCTAGTCTCCAAGTCCCCAGACCTTTTTCCCTCCCTTACACCCTCATGACTGCTCCTCTTTTTCTATTTTCGAGCAAAATTTTAAGGTGACTAGTACCTCAACACCTTCTCACGAGTTCGTTGCCGAGTCACGAGTTGGCTCGAGTTAAAATGAGCCGAGTTCGAGTTAGCTCGAATAGCTCGGAACTGCTTTGCTGTCGAGTCACGAGTTGACTCGAGTTGTGACGAGCTCGAGTTCGAGTTGAGGCTAACTCGCTCGAACTCGGCTCGTATACAGCCCTATATGCACCCCTACTCATGTGATAGTGCGTTAAGCGTTATTAATATTGAGTGGGCTTGGGCTAAGACTGGTTAAGGTGGAATCCATCCATTGAAGGCAAAGCTCAAAAGGCCTCGTTGGATTTGACTTTAGCCTTTTCTTACTCTTCAATCTTCATGCATATTTTGTGTATAATGTTCATTTAATATCAATGACAAAACAGCGAGTTCATATTTTTATTTTTTTTTCCCAACTTTTCCAAATTTCATTGGTGAACAAGTAAGAGTTCAAAAATAAAACAAGTTGCTTGCATTGAGTTAACAACTACTTGCATATATAGAAACTCAAACTATTAATTGAGTTGTTTTTTTTTTTTTTATATTGGCTTCTGTGATCAAGTTTTGACATGTGAAACGTATGGATTTGAAACATTCAAAGAACACAAAAAATCACACGTACAACTGGGAATATGACTTAATTTGACTGTTTCCTCCTTTCTTAATCACAGCTTATTAAAAAAATGTGATACTATTGGAACATGAAATTTTGAAATCTTGCTCTCAATCTGATAGTTGCAAAAGAAAAATAGACTGGAGTGATTATAAGAAAAGGAAATAAGATTGTAGATAATCTCTTGTAACTATAGCTAGTAAGAAGTTGCTGTACAATCAATATCAAAATATCAAGTATCCTTTAAGGATGGATGAGAGGAATTTTATGTATTATTCAAATCAATATCATTATCATCAAGCAAATGATCAAATACATAAAACAAGTGTGGCACTGTAATTCTTCTTCAACATCAAAACTCGTATCATTGCAGCAAGCCGTACTGATTGATTGCTCTGTTGGAGCAAGAACCAAAATTATTTTTATGTACCAGTGGAGTACCTAATTAAGAAAAAGACCTTAATTTGGGCAGCTAGCTAACTGATGGAGACTTCAAATACTAAAAAGACATCAGCGTTGGTGAGACTTACAATTCAAGGAAACCTCTGGGCTCTGGCATTTATTTTTTTGAAGTGAGATGATGTTTAGAGTTTATTTAATTCAAGGTGATAAATAAATAATTTCATATTAAAATAGAAGCAGAGTAAGTGCTAATGTCAATGGGCCAAGATCGTGATGCATTTTGTTTTACATTGAAAAAAAAATGAATTATATAAAAAGAAAGGAAATAGTGTTGATCAAGTGTCGTCACTGATTTAAATCGTTGAATACATTCCATAATCTATATATATTTTGTCCAAGTTTCAAATCTCGAATTTGAAATAATAAGCCAATCTGTCCCAAAAATTAAGAATTACATTTAATTAACTAGATATTTCTTAAATACATAATCGCTCAACAAGAGCAAAAGATTTTTCTAACTCTCTCATTGCCTCTCTGTTTCCCATCTGTCCATTTTTTTTTGGTACGACGTATTTTTTGCACTACCATACTTTTGCTATACACCACAGTTATTAATAAACCGTTTCTCTGACGTATTTTTTGCAGTACCATACGCCTCTCTGAGATCGCATGTTCCAAATTAGATAAACCGTTTATGCGGTTTGTTCTGGTCCAGTCATTAGGTCCTTAATTCAATTAAAGATGTAAAGAGGCGTGACCATATAGAGAAATTAGGTGGCCAAAGTTGACATTTAGACAGTTCTAAAACAGTATCTTTGAAAAGACGAAGAAATGAGAGTAAATTCTAATAAAATAAATCTAATTTAATTTTAAAATGGAACAAAAACAGGAATCCCCTAAACCTGAGAAATTTTAATTAAGGATGTATATATACTCATGCTTATTATAGAACCTCATTATCAGCTCACGTATGTTAATTACTTATGCGGTAATACGACTGCAGATTCTTCTCAAGTTAACATTTAATATAATTCACAGTCAAGCTTTCTTGGTCTTGGGTGTATAATTTCATATAAGAGCATGACTATGACAGTAACACAATATAATTAATTACGATACTGAAAGCAATGGGTAGTGTTCAAACAAAAGCACGGCGTATCTGAACACGATACGATACGACAGGACACGGAGGTGGTACGACATGATAAGGCACAAACACTGCACATGGTACTAAGCGTGTTGTGTCTGACATTAATGAAATAGACACGCGCGGCACAACATAGCACGTGAATTTTTCAGATACGACACGACACGGCACGACAAGACATGAAAAATACGATTTGTTTTACAGACACACCAAATACAAAAAAAAAAGACATGCATTAAGCTTACAGAAATATGATGGATTTCATAAATACATTCTGTATATTCTTTTTATAAATCTTGTTCAAAGTACATTCAATCATAAAATCAACAATTATGAATAAGACTTAATTCCAAGTAAAACACTTTTTATCTATTAGAATTGAAAAAAATATTATATTATAATTAGGATAATTTTATAATTAACACACAAGCAAAGTATAAAGATCCAAAGACGCAAAGGTATTATCCATCTGTCTAAAAAGTTCAAATTTGTTCTCTCTTGTACTTTAAATAGTAAGAATAGTATAAATTATCCATCTATATCAAAAATTGAAATTAACAAATACTTAAATGATAAGAATAGTATAATGTTATCATCTCTTGTAATTAATATAATTTTAAGTTAATTACTCTACCTATATTTTTTCAAACATAGCTGGTCCAAGCCCCAAAAAGAGAGGATGATTACTATAAAATATAAAATATTTTTTCACATAAAAAAATATTTTAATTCAAATTGTATAGCATTTTTTTAAAAAAATTTGACATATTTTTTCAAACATGATTTTTAAATTTTATAAACAAATTATATTTATGCTAAAAAATTAGTCGTGTCCGAACATATCACGGCACGACACGTCTAAAGAAGACACGACACGAGGACACGATGCGTGGCATGTCTTTTTAGGTGTGTCGTATCTATCTCTTAGAATTTAGACATGGCACATGAAGCGTTTTGCCACGGCACGACATGACATATAATTCGAACGCTACATGTTTGCCGTGGCGCGACACGTATTTAGAACACTAGCAATATGTTAGATGTGCAGTCTATTAAGTCGTGAACGCATAATGCGTGCATGTTCTACTGATACAGAGATATCTATAGGGTAGTTGTGTAAAACAACTTTGGCTAGGCTAGATAGCTAGCTAGTGGCCTTTCCTTTTCCATCAAATTAAAGATACCACTAATCTCGCCTATTTAATTATTCTGAACTTGACAAAATTGTCATGAGATGTATTTCACATAAACTTATGAAAAAGATGAAGAACTGTATATACAGACTTACAGAGAGCGTACCGATATATAGTAGAATGTATTGTTGACTTATCCTGTAGATGAAAACATAAAAGATGATAGTTCGGGTCTCTTTTCTCGGAATAGAAAAGTGGTGGTCTAAGACCACTTGTTTTTTTTTTTTTAAAAAAAAAAGATGATAGTTCGAACAAATTCAATAGTGTATCTTTTATGATTTTTATTTTGGATGAAAAGTTGGAAAACTGGGGCCAGTTTTTAATATATTTTTACATTGAATTTTAGGTGTCCACTTCTAAATTATTAGAATAGGAAAAAATATCAGCAAGACGACGTACTCTTCCTCAACTTGTACCGTATGATTTAAGTTTCAGTTTCTAATGCATCTAGATTGTATCAAAATAATTGCATCCATTGAACAATGGAGTCTAGTACAGTTGATGCGTGCCTCCGTCCCTTATCTAAAGGTAATGGATTCATTCTCGTTAGACGTTGTAGAGGAATAAATTTATTGACCGGGCTACACCTCTCTAAATAAACGACCTTAATTAGAAAAAAAGAAGTTACATCCATTACATTCAAGTGTTAATCCAGCTGATTTCATAGTCTAGTGGCAATGCATCTTAAGTGAAAAAATCGCAGGTTCGAAATTCGGTTGAGAGGTCTTTCATAGACATTTAATTTAAAAATAAATTGAGAGGTTTGATTCTAATTTATATTTAAAAAAATTCCCAATTGGCAAGAAAATGCAAGTAAATTTTATAATATTTTTTTAAAAAAATGTAAAAAATTAAAAGAAGAAAACATGATTAAATTACAAGGAAATGCAGGCTAATAAAAAGCAAAAGCAGATTGATTTTTTCAGTGTCGCTTGATAATCTTGAAATCGTCCCAAATGATATCTGACGTTGAAATGTTCTACTTGATTTTATTTTGATCCCTATTAATTATAGAAATGACATTTTTTCCAACATATGTTAATTAAATTCATTTGATCCACATAACTATATTTGCTTATATAAATTACATTATTTGCGCAACATAAGAAATAAGCAAACATTATGAAATTCAGTCAATACATAAATGAAGCTTCATTACATAACTTAATACATTATTGTTCATTACAACATCACAAGTCACTAACCAAATCCATACCGGCTACATGCTCTTTGAAAAGAGTAAGTGGTAATGCCTTTATTAGAGAATCAGCTAACATAGCTCTTGTATTGATGTGTTGTATGACAATAATATTATCCTTAACTTTCTTTCTAACAACAAGATATTTGATGTCAATCCTGGACTTGTTGTTTTTAGAGAAGAAAACAACAGCCTCATTATCACAAAATATCGTGAGTGGTCTCACAATACTTTCAATTACTTGAAGTTCAAGTATGAAATTGTTCAACCAAACTGCTTGACCAATAGCTTCAAAACATGCCACAAATTCTGCTTGCATAATGGAAGATGCAACTAATGACTGTTTGGCACTCTTCCATGAAATTGATTATATTAATTTAGTTTGGTAATTCTAACTGAACAAGATTTATATTTTTATTATTAGCCAATTCTGAATTTGTGTTTCATTATGATATTTTATAGGCAAAGTGGGAGAATATTATAATTAATATTATTAATTATAATTAATGTGGCCTATATTATTAAATATAAATCAAGTTCATTTATGAAAATTATCTAAAGGGTGCATTGAATTTTGATGGAAAATCCAATGGACCAGATTCATTAAAAATTCTGATTCCTTTAATTACCTTAGTCTATTTAATCTCTTTTTATCTGCCATTAAGTTGCACCCTTTGCAAAAATTTCGTCCAACTCAAAAAATAGGCAGAAAAGAGTAAAAACGCCATTTTCATCATTTTGGCTAAGGAGAAATTAAAGAAGATCTGAATTTTCACATAACGTCATGTCTTCTCTCCAAAACTACAAGTTTTTATAATGATTTCTGAATTTTATATGAAATACATAAATTTTTGGCTGTTAATCAATTAATATTATTATCATTAAATATTTTATTTCTAACAATAGAATCATTAGATATTCCAATGCATAGGTTACTCTTCTAAAATAAAAAATGCATAGGTTTTAATGAATTTTAATGCAGTAGAATACCGGTTATGTAAATGCAACAAATTAAGAAGAATACTAGAATAGGCTCGTTAAATTTCTTGAGGAATCAACAAAGAGACAAAATAGTGTAGGGGCCACTTCAATTATGTTCCACCTCGAATCTTGCGACACCAAAACGTGGAAGGAATGAGTAACAAAAATAATGAGATTTACTTTACAGCAATTACAAAAATAACAACTGCATTACAAATTATTTATATGTATGTATGAATTTACTCTCTCTCTCTCTCTCTCTCTCTCAATTTGAGTACCTCTTATTGTTAAGTGATCTTCAATATTAATTGACAAAAACTAAATTGAGTTGTGGAGCAGTCCTACAACAGAATTTTTCTAAATACTATAATGTTTGAAATACGAATGTCAAATATATATTGACATATATCGTGCACATAAGAAATTTATAAACTTTGCAAATTTGTTTTTTTAAATGAACTTTGCAAATTTATTACAATAGATTTTTCCTAAATATATAATATTTGAAATATGAATTTCAAATAATAAATTCACACATCTCGTGTGCATACAAAATTTATTAACTTTTTCAAATAATAAATTCACATATCTCGTGCACATACAAAATTTATTAACTTTGCAAATTTGTTATAGAAGAAGAAGAAGGAATAAATAGTGCACGCTAAAAATTACTGATATATTTTTAGGCAAAATTGATCTCATATCCCTCAAAACTTTCTTATTTAGTTATTTACTTCTCAAATCTTTAAAATTATACCCTTCCATTTTTGATAAAATTATAAATATCCCCTCCTTAGCAATTTTATTGATTTCTGAATATAAAAAAAAAACTGTTTTTTATACTACTGATGAAATTGCCCCTTCCGTTCTTTAAAACTGGCATGTAATTTTGTTGATAATGATGGTATTATGGTAATCAGGGATATTATGGTAGTTGTTTTGTTAATCATAACATTTATATAAACATCAGTGCTGGTTTGAATTATAGATTTATGAATACATGTGACTATGATCTATGCTTGGATAGGATACCTTCGATGTTTGTGGGGTTATGGAGTTTAGTGGTATGAGCTTGAATGGGTATCTACATCTTGCAATGCGAGCAATTAATTACAAATTCACTTCAATATTTCCTTTGTTCTCTACTTATGTGCTACGTGTCTTTCATTTCAGCTCATGAAATATCTGTACCAAAATTGGTACCTGATCAAGAGCACCTAATTAAAGACGCACAAGTGCATATACATAATAAGAGGAGCGTTCCGCTGTCCCCGGTTTAAAATGCCCCCAAATGTCACCAATTTATAGCTGTTAGATCAAAAGTAGATGAATGGTTGTGATTCAATGATAATGACAGCTCATAAAAAGTTGCAGAAGTTAATAAATTAATACCCATCTCTTCCAAACTCTCTCCCCAACCAGACTCACTAGCGCAACAACACTTTCTCCTCTGATGCTTCGCCTCTCGTTTGCGACTTTGCCTCTAAATCTCTAGATGCGACTTGTCGTTTCTCCCCAATTTTAAATATAACCCATTGTCTTCTATCCGTCTTGCTCTAGCTATACCTTTTTTGTGTGTAAATATAACGCATTTTCGTTCAATTTAATAAAAAAAGCTCAGATTTAGAATCCTCTCATTTGATTTGGGAAGAACAATATTCTTTTCTTTTCACAATAAAATCATTATGGCTAATTTGGAATTTTGGATGAATTTTATACGATTTATTATGTTTGTTATTCAACGATAAATTTTTTTCTTTGTGGTCGATCTTAGATCAGGGTGTATGAAGATAAGTCACATGCCATAGCTTTTAAGGGGCCTGGATGGATTGACCTAAGTTTACTCCCTCTAATTCAGAAAGTTTATTAGTATCTTGAAATAAAAGTACGGGAGTTGATAATTGATGAAGTAGCCTTTTAGTTTGAGTAAATTTAGTTTGAGATGGAACAAAGTATTGAAATGTAACATTTTAGTACTTGGTTTTGAGGAGAAGCGTTCGTGTTAAGGTTGGGATTTAGGAGAAAGAGTTTGAGAGAGATGGGTATTAGTTTATTAACTTTTGTGACTTTTTATGAGCTGTCATTGTTATCAAATCACAACCACTCATCAACTGTTGATCCAACAGTTGCTGATTGGTGGCATTTGGGGGCATTTTAAACAAGGGGCAGCAGAACGCTCCTCAATAACTAGAACTTCTAAGAAAGGCTTAAATAATTATGCAAATATAAGAAACTAAGACAAATGTTTCCTTGATTTCAATTCAAATGCAATATTACATCTAGCTTTCTTCATCCACTATATTATTAACAACGCATGGCATTTATAATAGAATTAGTAAACCGGTAGAGTCAAATTCAAAAGGAAAATGTCTTATTTATACAACGGACATTGAACTAGAGAGAGTGAAAAAAAGAACAAAGATTTGGTTCTCCAAAACAATTTACAATTCATTAAATTGATATATTGTGTTTTCTTTTTTTCTCCTTCATAAGATATAAAAATTGGGGAAGATGAACGGTCTCTTAAACCTAGTTGAAGAGATGAGTTGGGCGGGGGTAATTTCGTTAGTAGATATAAAAATTAATTTTTTTATATTAAAAAATCAACAAAATAGCTGAGGAGGGGATATTTATAATTTTATCAAGAATGGAAAGATATGGAGCCAATTTGAAAAATTTGAGAGGTAAATATCTAAATAAGAAAGATTTGAGAGGTATGAGACCGATTTTGCCTTTTTTTTTAATATTTCCTGATCTTTGCACAAAATAATACGAAGGCTTTACAAATTACGTGTGTGTAGAGATGCAACTCATAGCATAAACACAAGATTTATATAATAAAATTCATCAGTTTAGTTTAAACTTTAAACCGTTCTGGTGAAAAACTTATGGCAGAAATTCTACTCACATGCATCACAATGACAAAAAAGAAAATAATGAATACATATAACAATAACAATCATATATGTAACAAAAAATCTAACTAAAAATGTTTGTTTGGTACTTCCTTCTTAGAAATGACGTAACGCAATTATAAAATGTGAATAGTCAGAAATCATTTTGAAGTAATAATGATATATAACAAACTCGCCCTCGCACAATAATCACTTGAAGGTAAACATTGAAGTGAAAGACACGTAGCACATAAGTAGCACCAATTTTTTTCATTTGACACGACACGACACGACACGATACGACACGTTCAAAATATTAACTCGTGTCAATACGATACGAGCTCTGACACGTACGTGCTTGACACGACACGAGCTCTGACACGCACGTATTTGACACGATACGACACGACACGTTTGCAATACACTACTCAGCCAATGCTACATGCGCGTTAATTACAACACGCACAGTAACAAAGAATCCAGCTGGCCACCCATTTAAATAACTGTTGTAAATATTCTTCCCATAACTGGAGGTCTGGATCTGTACGCAATTTTACAAATTCCAAGGTTATATTTTGAAATAACTTCTATATAACTTTCGGGTTTCTCGGTCCAAGCTGTCGTCTGATTCTGAAATCTGCCTCTGTACACTGTACTCCTCTAAATGGTTGGATAAAAAGGGAAACACTTCAATTTTTTTAGAGAGAGAGAGGAAGAGAGAGTCAAGCAAACACATGGTGAAGAAAAAGACTTGAGAAATTGATGGAAGGAGGTGAATAAATCCCACGAGTCAGGAGGTGAATTGCATGAAGTAAATGAGAAGAGGCCATGTCTTGTGTATCCAAGCAAGCTCTCAGAGTTGTAGAGAACTTGACTCTCCCTTCGGTACTCTCTCTCTCTGTTTCTCTGAATATATATATATAACTATATTATTTTTATATATTCTTGTAGTATGATTTTTGTATACTTTTGTCTGTGTTGTTAATTAAGTCTCTACAAAAGTACCTGATTCTTGGGATCATGGCGGATGTTTATTATTCATATAATGGCATCTTTTTTAGTAAAGGAATTTAAGAAGTTTGTTGCTCATCCTTTTGATTTTTGTTCTTTTTTGAGTCTTAATGGTTTCTTTGGAAACACATTCTAGCTTTATTTAATCGTTCTATTATTATGAAAGTACATTTCATATTTCCTTTTCTTGTCGCTCGATTGATCTTTATTCTTGAGATCATCATTATTTGTTAGTAAATATAAATACTAAGCAGGATTGATAAGCATGCAATTAATATTATATAAATGTAGCTTATAGAATGATTATAGGTAATTAATTAATATGCTGACAACAGGCTTTTTAATAAAGATACATAGCACATAAAATTGCCTTGGATTTTCTTCAATTTTTAAGAGCTTTAAATCCCAAACACTGTTGCAATGAGGTGTTTTTGACACGAAATTATAAGAAGAAACATGAAATTTAGTGCATCATCACTATGTAGCGGCATCAATTATTAGTGTGTGTATGAAGCATGCATGTTTGCATTATTATTAGTGCAACTGCCAAATTGTAAAGTATTGTTGGCTTGCTCTTTTCCTTTTTTCTTCTTGTCTGTTTCGTTGATTTAAACGGAAAGTGTAGGACCGGCTCCATTTCCGAATCTAGATTCTCTCTAGACCTTTATCAGAGCCAATGGAATTGACTCTGTTTTATATCACTGGCTGATTGGTCCCACTCCACTTGCATTTAAATAGATTATTCTGATATTATACATATATAACTTAGTTATGTAAATTTAATAATTTGATAATAATTAAAAGTAAATTATGTATTAAAAATATGACATAGAGGAAATATTTGATACTTAAATAGTAAATTTATACATTTGATAATTTAAAATTTGTTACGATACTATATTTGTTATTTAATATTTTTAAACGATACTTAGATTATAAATGTGATATGCATTTAATTTAATGGTCAATAACATGTTTATAAACTTTTAGTTCTTAGAAACTTTTAGTTTGATTTGAAATAGTATAATTTTATTGAGTTAATTTACTGTTAATGGATTCCAAGGTTGGGATTCATTGTTTTTTCAAATCGTACTCTTATCAGCGCTTCTTTAAAGAAATAATATAAGAAAAAAAATGTTTTTTTTTATGGTTAAAATTACTCGAATAGTCTTACTTTGTAGTAAGTGGTATAATATCTACTTCCTGCTTGATGCCATTATGCCAACTTGCCAAGTATCTAGGTCTCTAGGCTCACCAAACACATCAGTAATTGTTACCATCCTTTTCCAGTCCTTTTAACTTTTTGGGCAGTCAAAAAATTGTTGGTATAACTTTGGCAACTTCTGCTAATATTCTCAGGAAATAAACTTTTTGGGCAGTCAAAATTATGATATGCGAGATAAACTGTCAATCTCATATCTTGCATGAATTAAAAAAAAAAGAATTATAAAACCACATAGTTGCTTGCAGTTCAAAATTGTGATGGTCCAGATCGCCTACTATATAATCACCAATTATAATTTGTCATTATAATTCTGAATGGTAAATTCGAATATTTAATATTTTTTAGCAGTGAAGTGACTTGACAAAGAGAAAAATGTGGAAAAACAAATCCACTTTTATTATGAGATGAAATGACTCAAATCAATTGTAGGAATTGATTATAACGAATAGTGTTCAACATCTATTAGATCTGTTTTGCACATGATGAGTTCCAAATATAATTTTTCTAACATGTCTTCAGCATTTTTGATATCTGGTTTAGTTCGTTGGGCAAATTATTGTTGCCAAACTCGATCATGACGCCTCAAATTGGTGCACTAGCAATATCTTGCAAAAAAATATTCGGTAGAAAAAGAGTAACAGTATTTTAATTAAAGAAACAAAAGTTCCTTTTGTCCCACTAATCCACTAAGTTCCATAAAGAACCATAAAGATTTATTAAAGCTCAGATGGCAGAAAGGTTGTCTAGTCTCTGCTCATGAGCTCAACTACATGTCATTATCGTTACAGAAATAATTAATGGAACTTTCTGCTGTTTTCCATCTTTCTTCCCTATTTATTTAATTCATTGGATAGAAACTCTGATGCCCCCACAGTATCTGACAGCGTTATCAAATATCCTGTTCGATCTCAGATGGAATTCCTCCATTTTCTTCCAACATTATAGAAAACAAATCTCATTTCCTCTCAAAACTGGCCAGATTAAGACCAATTCAATCCAGACTATGTGAAATTATCTTCAAATTTATTTATTTCAACCAGTGCAGAGAATATGATCTTTCACATCTGCTTTATAAATTTATAAAAAAAATATATTAATTGCACTATTATAGCAATAAACTTTGTAATATTGATAAATATTTACTTGGAAATATTTAGGTCTCACCTGACTAAATAACAAATTTGTACTTAAAAAATTGTAATATAATAAATATAATAAAATAGAAAAAATTTAACATAGGTTAGCAATTAGTGTAATATTTTGTTACTAATTGATTGCATTTTATTGATAAATTGGAGATATATATGTTTAAACAATGTATGTTTTAATATTGAATAGAAGCCGGTTGAATTTGTTAAGTTGTTAAATACAAATTCACAACTTAATCAAATTTTAAATCCATAATTAATCCGACCACGTTAAATATCGGTAAAAAAAAAAAGATGAATTTCGTTAAGACGAGGGTTCCGGTGCCACAAGTTTAGGGTGCCATCAAATGCCATAACTTTAATTTTTCATTATTTTTTTATTTTAAAATATAAATGTCCAATCTAAACTGTTGATCTTATTTGTTTTAATGAGTAATGTATTTTTATATAAGTTTTATAAAATTTGAAGTTGGTTTGATACTCGATCAAGAGGTTAAAAAACGAACGAATCTGGTTAACTATAACATATTATTTATAATACGTTCATGGTTTGACCTATGGATCAAGTATCAAATCAACTAAAAATTTTATAAATCTTATATGAATATGCATCGCTCGTTGAGATGAAAAAGATCAACGGTTTAAATTTGAAATTTACATTTTAAATTTTAACGAAAAAATAAAATTATAATATTTAGTGACACTCTAAACTTGTGGGACCGGAACTCTACTCTTCGGTTAAATAGGTCGACCAAGTTGGACTAGTTAAAAATTCTTTTATACAGCCTAGTGTTCTGCTCTGCCTTCATGCTTTCACGTGAGCTACAGTTATTTGTCATTTCGTCAAAGGCTTGACATGAAACTTTGACTTATCTCCGAACCCATGGCCATGAGTCATGAAGATGCATGCTAAAGCGAGAGCGTTAGGTATAGTACTCTAATATAAATTGTGAAATTTAATAATAAGTGTAAACATCATCCTCACGAGTTATCTGTGGGCTGTTTCCGTAGGCAAATTCTATATATAGTTCTATATATGGTACCGATAAATATAAAATGTTCATGCATTTTAAAATATATATATATTTTTTCTTATATCAGTATATACATATTAACATATAGCTTATTGTGCTAGTATACACTTATCTATTTTTGTTAGAATGTAAATATTTTAAAAAGGCAAGGGCAAGATCCTTGTTTTTCTTAAAATTTTTTTTTGAACAAATCAAAACGCTTTTAATTTGAAAACTGTTAAATAACTAACTTGATATTTTTTTTTGAAAATTTGAAATGTTGATTTGACTATTGTATCGATGCACATCCTGATAATGAGTCAATGCATACTCAGCATCGTTTCAATAAACACATAATTATTTCACTTTTTATTTTTACAAAATAGTTAAAAAAAAAAGATATTTGGTCTATTAGGTTTCATTAATGAATGAGCAATCGAAAAATAAAAAATAATTCTTACTTCATCTTTTACGTATCCGAATTTTGATAATTTAAACGTAACTGACGCATATATCACAAGAATGGGTATTTTTGCATAAACGTGACCTACGATATTAGAAAAATATTATCAATGATTGTACTAGGCAGTTAAAATGAGAAGTTCCGTATAAAATGTATTTTCTTAGACACTTGAAAACGTGAAATAAATTCATCTTTGACCGAGTCGAAGTTATTAGAAATTGGTCAATATAATACCACGAATTTGAATTTGCATTTCATCTCGTGGCTAATCTGTCACCTTCACAAATTCTCAACCCATCCTTTATTTAATATTAACCCCACAATAAATAAAAGAAAAGATCCATTCACGTTGGCATGTGCCAAGCATTTTCCTTGTAAAATTATTTAGTGGCTCAATTTCTTATTACCCATTCTTAAAAAATAAATTGTTTGACTTTAAGATGCGAGATCTGAATTATTATTATTATTTTCTTAATTAGAAGTTTCTTATTACGGCATTCAAAGATCACGGTGGTTGGTAAAATAACGCTAACTAATGGTATGGTGGTGGAATGATTAGGTAAGAAAATTTGATTTCAAAGAGAACCACTAACTATATATATATAAAAAACAAGGTGTCATGTAATACATCATTAACATTATAACTATTTTTTTCTCCCTCTTAGGCCACACTATCATTAAACGACAGCATATGCAATTTAGACCTGTCAGCCTAGAAACCCACAACGAACAAAGAAATCAAATAGAAACACCGTACTTTTTAATTTGGTTTGATTGTAATTTTTGTACGACGGTAACCTGAAAAATCTCTGATACTTCTGTTAGTACTAATGGGCAAATTAAATAGACCTTATATTATTACTGTTTGAAACAAAGCATGTGGAATTGTCTGAGATTGAAGCAGAGCAGTACTGACATGTGAAGTCTCAACTGTTAACTTCACTCAGCTCTTGCCTGTACGATTAAAATGTTTTGGCATGGCTAATAAATTGAACATTTTGTCTGTGTGCTATATACGTGTAAATAACGATTTAGTTGTAGTGATGATAAATAAAAAAAAATTTTAATTTTAAAGGACAGGTAATTTCTCTTTTTTTTTGTATTGAAAAACAAGTATTCTGAACAAAATTCGAAAAGAAAATTATGATAAGTGTTTGCAACTCCTACAATATTGATAGATATTTTATAATTTCACTTCACATTTTTTTGTCATTGCGCCAAATGCAGGTGCAGGTGGTGGTGATGAATGCAAATATGGGCTGCACTCACTGTCGTCAGAGGGTCACCACAGTCGTCTCCAAAATGAATAGTAAGGAACAAAAATGAATAGTGAGAAATGGGGACCAAATTTACAAAAGAATGTTAAACGTGTCAGATAGAATCATAGAAGTATAAAATTATCACTTGTAAACATTACGTGAAAATAAACCAGTGTGCAATTGTTTGTGCAGCAGGATTGCTGGACTACATGGTGGATTTTGGTAAGAAAGAAGTGATAGTTAGAGGCAAGGTGACAAGCAAAAAGAAGAGCAACATGAAATTCCCGAACATATGTGGGCTTTCTAGGCTGTTTTATAGTAAAGCTTCTGTCGTATCAAGCGACTTCTCTGTTCCTAAACTAACTCCAAAAGATACTATTTGTTTATGTATGAATATCTGATGTCCAATATGTTAGTTTCCTTTCCCTTTTGTTTGTTTGTATATGGGTTTAAAGGGAAGTGGAATAAAACTCTATTAAAAATTATTTTATTCTTAAAAACAAAAGGATACCATTGATACTAGAGCTTGTGAACAGGATTCTAAAATGTGGAGAAAGCATGCAATTCTCAAGTGAATCAATTAACTTTTTCCAAATACATGCAAACCTTTAATAACCTTGGTGCTAAAAGTATATTAGTATGTGCGTTTATTAAGAGCTTTAGTAGTGGTGATGTGAGTGTTTAGAAAACGCCAAAAAAAAATGTATTTCACATTATTTAAGGCGAGAGTAAAATTAAAACCTCTCATAGATATTTTCAACTAAACCTACATTTTGATAACTGTATTCTTACTATTTCATTTGCCATTATATTACATAAAATAATTTATATTTGTTTGTTCAATATCATTTCTACTACTATTCTATTTGTACGAGTTAACATTTGTGAAAGTTTTACATAAGAGTTTTAGTGCATGATGATAAATGGACGAGCTGGAAATAAATTATTACAAGTAAAATCATCTCTTTTCTTTTAAAAAAAAAAATTATCCAGCTAACTAGCCAATGATATTTACAGAAAAAAATAAGGAACTATTGACATCAATTAACATTATTAGTCAATTACAATCAAAGTTAACTAAGAGACTTAATGTACAATCCTACTTTATTTTATTTCTTGGAAACATCAACCAGGGATGATGCCAAGAACAAAAAATGTACAAAAGATACAGCATAAATGCCTGGACATAGGACCAAATCATTTTTAGGGGCCATTTGGATTGAGGTGGAAATTTGGAAAATTTCCAATTCCTAGTCATAAATTTATTATAAACAATCAAAACTCTTCACAAAGTTACACACTTCCCAAAAAATTATGTCTATGAATAGAAAATTATCCAAATTCCCCAAATTCCTAAGCGATCCAAACGGCCCCTTAGATGATAACCCATCTAGAAATCATATGACACAGAGTCAAAAAGCAGAAGGAAAGTGCGAATCTCCATGGGAGCCAACTCCACCACAAGCTCTGAGGAATCGACAGGCCTGCCTCTGACAGGACCTTCTAGTCCATCGGAGCCTTCTATCCTCCATTTCAGACGGTTCTTCTCCATTTCATCCCTTCCTTGGTTGGCTGTCAAGCTTGTTTCCTTTATCCCACGTATCTAAAAAATTTATGATTTTTTGAGTTTAAGTTTGCTGAGGTACTATAAAAAATGTTATTCTGGGTTTCGAGAAATTACTTTGTTGCCCTTGAAGAGTTTCTTCAGATTGACATTAGCCATGACTGAGAGATTTTTATCCTCTCCAACCTATAACAAAGACAGTTAATGGGAAAATTATGTTACACGTATCCTTAGAGCATATTGGCACCAGCAAATTCTGTTACAGGTACCATTCCATAATCAGTGGGGCAAAATAATGGGAAAACATGTCCAAGTACAGAAGTGGTACTGGAACAACCTGCTACACTCTATCAAATTAAACAAGTTAGAAGAACAAGACCTCATAAAGGTGAGCCAAGCGCAACAGGACACTGCCATCTTCAAGAGACTAACAATGGAAAAATAATTAAATTAAAAAAGTAAAATTTTAATCAAATATTTATGCAAGGGATAAACTTACCCCAAGTAATGACCCCCAACTGCCTTTGATCAACTGTCTAAAAGACCAATAGGCATGGAGTAATACTCAAGTGTGCATTGGTTCAATACTCATGTATGGGTTGGCTTAATAGTGAAGGGTATTTACAAGGGCGAATGCAGGACAACATGGTCATTTACTCCACTGCTTTCTTTAGACCGGAGTCCAGTCCAGCCCACAACGGGTTCAATTCCCGCTGGAGCAGAAGAGACCTAAACTGTAAATTTTACACAATAGGCTACGCCTCTCTAAATGAATGATCAGGCTATGCCTCTCTAAATAAATGACCATGTTTCCCAAAAAAAAGGAGCAAAGCAGTTATTTGATAGCTCTCAAAATGCATGCTTTAACTTGGTCAAGACAGTGGGACAGCTTTCAATACTTGTGTTTTAATTGAAATGGGCAAGTGTTTATATGAAGGTGTGTCAGAAGTTAATTGGGGGCGGAGGGTGGGTCCACGGGGATGAATATCAGGCCATTTATATTATTACTGAATGGCAAACATTACACAAGATCCTCATAATGCTTTGGGTTTGGTAGTAATAGATTTCTCGTTTGTTCAATATTTTGAAAGAGAAAGAAGAGAGATCGATCTTCGAAGGAGCTGCGAAGCTTGATTGTTTGTGTGTGTGTGTGTGTGTGTGAGAGAGAGAGAGAGAGAGAGAGAGAGAGAACCTGAAGAGTTATCAATGCAACATTATCTGGCAATTTGTAGCTATTACCAGTCAACGATAAGGTTGTTATGTGCTTACCTGTCCACTTTGTTCCAATCTATGTAATCCAAAAAACAAACTAAGTACACAATTACAAAGATTTCTCTTGATTCCGTCAATGGGAACAAAAAATTAACAAAATCTGGCTGTACCTCCTCTTCAGAAAATGCCAGCAGAAGAGGAGAATATATCTCCTGCCCAGTGGTGCGGCGCCACCTAGCACCCTCTCCTAAAGGGTCAACATTGAGGTAAAACTTGCCTTGTACCTGTCAAAACAGGGATATCTGTCAACTTCTGTATTCATGACCATCATAAGTGACTCACTATGACCATAATTGCTCCGTTCAAATTTTCACACGTCTCCTATATTAAAATGCAAATAGCAGATTATTGGAGACAGTGCAAAAGCTATTTTAAGCTGAAATTTGAGCATTAGAAACAAGGAAATGCTCTCATATCAACTCAGCAAAATGCAAAGTTCCATTTCTCTCAGGTATTACAAAACTAACTAGCTCCTACCAATACCACAGACAACACTGCACTACCAATAGCTAACATTAGGTCTTTCAGCTTTTCAATGTCGGAATTTTGGTTTTTAACTAGACTAAATTCCAATAAGGCTGTTGCATAAATAATCAAATAAGGCAAGTCACCATATATTTTAGGAACACTGAATGTTAATGAGTTGCATTTGTATGTGTGTACTTACAATTAGACCATCACATTTGTCATTTACACAGACTGTTTCATTTAGACTCTCATCAACTCCTTTTCCATCATCATGAAGCAATCTCCTGAGCATTATCTCAAATACACATTTGACTTAAATAGACATTACTTAAAAAAGTATATCGGTGGAACCTTCTTTAAAAAAAAAGGGGGAATAATCCTCTGTTTAAGTGTACCTATGAAGCATGAGTTCAACTTGACCGTCTAGTATGCTAGAGCCCCCTATTGCTCGGTCGACAAGTAAAGATAGCTCAGTGCTTTTGTCCTTGATAAACATCCCAAGGTTTAACTAGAAAAAATTGTATGTACAAGAATCATTATGCATAATTTACCAAATTCAACTTAACAGTAAATACCCTTATGTTTGGTTGGTAACAAGCAACAAAATTTCCTAATTCACAACTCCCTACTATACTTATTTCCAGAATTGGCTCAAGTGCAATGTGACTAAAAATTCAGACACAAGCTTGAAGTTTAAAAAAAATTTAATTGGAGCATCACTTGCTGGTTTCAACTGTTCCTAGTTTCCCAAGTAGATTCCTTTTCTAAGACAGAATAATATATTTAATTTTTTTAAAACATATTTAATTGAATAATATATTAGACTGGCAAATTGAATAATATATTTAATTAAAATGAGTAAAAATAATAATCATACTGGATAATAATTTCCAGCAACAGGTTCATGAACTTTCAACTCCCAATCTGATCTAAAATCTCTTATCTACAAATAGAAGAATAGCAACAATACTAATCAGGAGATTAATAAAACCATGAAACATGCTAACAATGGAACAAAATGTTTAGAAGAAAAGATGTAATATAAATTTTGTATATTATTTTTCTCTTTGGAGTTACAATAAAAATGATGCTTTTATAAAATGAAGTACGCACATACCCTTTTAATAAAATCACGGCCATTGGAGTCTGTGTAGAATGTTTTATTGGTTTCCATGAATGTCGAAAATTGAGTGACAACTTCTTTCCCAACTTTGTCATCAATTGGTATGGGTCCGACCTACAAATATTAATTTTGAGGAAAATAGAATAGACCTAATAGACTTTTATGTAAGGTTGTTTTAAACAAAATATCATAGTGATAGAAACTAATAGTGAGAGACTGAGAGTACATTTTGACTAAATTGCACATATGTTCATGTGATTCAGCGTCTACATTAAAACTCATATATCAGAAACTATTGTAAGAAGGATCTTTAATCCCATTTACCTGAGTTCTAAAAAATTAAAAACAAAATTGGACACAATCTCTTTAAATGATGTGTAAACAGCATTGCAAGATAGGGACTTACAATGTACTCAACTTCCACATGCTCCTTTTTCTTATAAGCTCTGACAATCTTTAATTTAGGAAGAAAAGCAATTAGAAATGTTTTCACCGAATATTCTTAGAATGCAAATAAATAAAAAAATTAAGACTGCTACAATAAAATTAAAATTACCTGCTGTATCCATGGGGTTATCTTAAAATGCACTTCATCTAATATGGGCCCCTTATAAACTGCCAAGGGTGTCTATATATATATATATTCTGAACATCAATACCTTGTCCAGATAAGTGGTCAGGAATATTTTACTTGAGAGTATTAATTGAATTTAAAAAACAATTACTTACCTTAATCTCAGGTGCAACAGATACGGTACCATTGGGCCGAAAAACATAAGCTCCAGAGGACTGAATTAAAGTAAGAGATGAAAAAGAAATGAAATATCAATAAATGATACACAGAACTTATAATAATCTTTCTATGGTCTAATAAGTAACTATTTACTATCATAAGACCAGAATACCTGCGTGTCAGTCTTGGACCCATCAAATCCCTTATAATAGAGGTATGACTGCTCTATGGAAGAATTCACCTTGAAATGTGTAAGTTGCATATATGTGGTGTTAGTTAGAGAGGAAAAAAAATAAAGGAAAAGGGCAATTTTTTCTTCAGTTGGTACCAGTATGTACTCGGGGTTTGCATTAAAACGGAGCGATTAATTATAATCACTTTTAAACACCATATCACCAGAATGTATTGAGCAGCTAATGTACCAGAAAACAGAAGAACAAATACGATATACTTATGATTCATCATTGTATCTGGGACTTTCTAATTTTAATTTGCTTACTGACAATGCGTGCAAATGAGAGAGAGAGTGAGTGAGTGTGTACCGATGTTCTTCTGTTCGAATAATGATAAGATATTCCCTTTTCAGTGTCAAATTTAAGCCTCAAATTCCCTGATCCAACCTCCCTTATGGTACTAATTCCATTTTCCTGAGGTACATATGAATCAGAGATGATAGCTTTTGACCCTGCAATAGGACATACAAATTTCAGTTCGTATCAACTTAGTTTATTCATTTGATTATTAGTACCAGTAGCACTTCCACAGAGAAATTATAGTTTCTGTCAAGTCTTGACAAATATGCACTACCATGAAATCTGGTTCTAAAAAATTTCCAACGTTGCTAGCATTAACTTGGTCTAACCTTTTTCCTTTGTTGGGGTGATGAAATAGGTGCTGAAGCCGAACGGTGGCACACTAACAGAGAATGCCAGCCAAAACTTAGGCTCCATCGAAGGCGAATTACCCGTATAAGCCTTCACATAAGTTCTTCTTAGGTCTAAAGATGCATTTGCAATGGGTATTATCTGAGACTCTATTTCTGTTCCTTCATGATCCTGTACCAACACCAATTCGCTAGCTACCTACCTCAGATAGAGAAGTATATCATTATTCCATCTTCAATCTTTATGATTAATTGTGCTATTTTAAAAGAAAAAACAGAAAATAAGACAAGTCAACTAAGCACATACTGGTATACGGATCACATCCTCCCTATTCCATCCTAAAGAGTTGTAAACAAGCACAACCTTCACTTGAAAAAAGAAGTATTAAAAGATAAAAATTTTGACTGCTGTTATTTCCAAGTTAACATAACGTCTAGTGGGAATTTTTAGAATTATCCCTTACCAGCCTTTTCCCACTTGAAAGATGCAGCTCTGATGAAGGACAGTAGGTCACATTGATCAGAAGACACTGGGGTAGGAAAATAAAACAATAATTGCTCTGTAAGCCAAATATAAAATCAAGCCTAAGATTTTTCACATGCACATCCTCTGATAAACACCACAAAAGATATTAAGTACACAAAAAAACCAATATTTTAGAAATATTGGCGTCCTTTCCACTCCATTGTATTAGCAAAGTAATCAAAGGTTCAACATCTTGCTCCAGCATTATTTTTGTTCGTCTAATTTCAATTAAACATACTTGTGTATTTTCAAAAAATCATGTAACTTTCACATCATAAGATTTAATTCCGAATGCTTCTAAATTTAATGTTATCTTATTAAATATTGCGAGACTGTTAGACATAAGTAACCTGTTCAAACTTTGTTGATGTGTTTGACAACCCTGAACCAAATGCTGACTCTGCCAGATAAGAAAGTGACTTCCCAACCAATCTTTCAGCCTGGAATAAGTGTAGAAGCATTTACTCAGTGTGATAATAGAACTTAAGGTTGATACTTATTTAAAAAATTTTGGTTTAAACCTGTTGTGTGCCAGCCGATAGCAATTTAACTATTTATTACTTTGACCACAATTGAGAACTGAATTGACCCTTAATGGGTGGAGATGGCAAATCAAACGTGAAAAATATAAAAATTTTTTGAAATTGAACTGTTATATTTTTTATCAGTGAAATTTCATACCAATAATTTAGAGTTGGCAAAATCTAACCCAATCCAAAGGATCAACCTCAAACCTGAACCCCGCCTGATCAAAACTTCCTTTTGGAAGTCAATAACATGAACCAAACCCAATCAATCCAAAGCTGGTTAGGAGGCCAACCCTGAATATGTATGAGCTAAAATTGACAAGATAAGTAACTGCTGAAACCAACTTGTGATTAACGTAACTCAACTGCAACTCCAAAATCAGTCAAATTAGGGCAGTCATCCAGAACAATGTGATTAATAAATTTTATTGAGGTGTTCCAGAAAACTGACCATCCCAAAGCCTGTAACTGGACATCTATAACTACCAAATTAAAACCCAAATTACCTTAGACCCCAAACAAGCAGATCCCGAAATTACCCAAGAGAATGATTCGAATGACCCAAACTAGAGACAACCCAAACCTACACCCAAGTGATATGGCACTCGAATATGACCAGAACCTGAAGCAACCTGACTCAAACCCTGCCCAACCCACTCACGTGCCATCTCAATGTACAAATGTACCTCAGTATAACCAATGGCTAGTCTCTTAGCGTAGTCATTTGCCACATGTTGTTTCTCTGTACCAGTGACTGCATCATGATGCTGTGTAAGTGCCAAAGCATCACCCAGGCTGTCAGTTGTGGGGCCCTTTTTGTTTCTTGATGATGTCAGAAGTTCCAGCTGCCTTGCAGCCTATATAAAACAGAAGAGAGCATGCTATCAGTTTTGTTGCATTATGTTAAAATGGCCTAGGTAGTACAATAATCTCATAATATATCCCTGGAAGAGAACAAGGAGTCCAGTGCAGATGGTCAATGACTCTGTTGTTTCCCCATAGAGGACGGGTTCAAATCCTCTAGGGCCTACGAATTGGGAGATTTTAGATATATAGATTAGGAAATAACTAGATTTAGAATAAAGGGAATTGTGGCATCTCCAGATGTTTGGGCCCGGCGCTATGTACAAAAAGAAAGCCTACTGTTTTACGTTTTTGTGAATTCAGGCTGCTTCTCAAGATGCTACCTGTGTCTATACAACAGTCAATCTGTTCATCTAAAACTATTCACATTACCAGCTTCTAAGTTTTCTTGCTCACCTTGTTGGACAAGATCAAGTGGCTGAAAGATGAGCATACGAAAATTTACCTACTACAAGCAACTTGATCAGTTCATGTTTGACCAAATGATCTTGTATTAAATGAACAAGCAATGCAAAATATGCATTCAATGCATGCAAATCTTGTAATAAAGACCAACACCAACAGCAGCACTTTGGATTTCAAATTTTAAAATATTGATTGTATACAATAGGTTTTGCCAACTTGTGGAACGAAAAGTACTAACATCAGAACCCTCTTCTTATGCTTATTTGGGGACTCTCGTGGCGTTACCAATTGGAACGTAAGCACACTCTAACAGTAATGACATGTGGCCCATAAGACAAAAATTGAATATCAATGTAGAAAGCACTTACTAGATAATAACCGCTTAGCACTCTAATATAGCCTTTTAAAGCAGGTCGGCTAGTAAAATACCCAGTCCAGTACCGGTTTAGGCCATCTGCATACCTTGTAAAAGGAGACATCAACTAAAATTATTAAGGTTCTAATATAAGAAAAACTCCAAAGGGAAACTTTGGTAGGAAGTATAAAATTGTTCTTTTTTATAAAAAACTAGAATTTTCTCGCGGCAGCGAGAGATATTTCTATTGTTTTCGTATTGCTATATATTTTTTTGTTTCAATTTTATGAATTGCAATTAATTATTGCAACCAGTCAACCACAACTATAAATTTGTATATTTTTGTTAATAGATGTTGTTAAATGTATTTATTGTGGTGTTTGCTTGATATATCAATAATTATGCTCTTGACTATTCTTTCATTTTCTTTATACTGCTACATTCTTATATGACACATTTTATGATAGATAATTATGCTCTAATTTAGTCACTATCATTTGCATTAGCTCGATCTATTTAAATAAAAATTCAACTAATTGTTATTCAGTTGCTAACAAAAATTTGGCCACAATAAATCCACATACCCCTAATTCATAAAATACATGGTGGCATATTCATTTCCTCATTGAGGATTCATATATTTATAATTATAACTATTTTTCAAGCCCCAACTTGTTTGGGATGAAAGGCTCTCAACTGAACTGAACTAATATCTTCCATCAGTTAGTTGCATACAACACCAGACAAGTAACTAAAAGATTGCAATAAAGAAGAAATTTGGACAACAATGCCTGATATCTTTGTCGCATAAATTCAAATAACCTAATTAATAGGTAAAGACATATTTGCATTTTTCTTTGCTTGGCTTATCCAAGCAAAACTGCAACATTAAGTCTATGGTGTGCTTGGTCCTAAATATAGGATCAATGGCATGATAAAAGAGGATATAGATATGGAAGGAGAAAATTGGAAAATATTTAAAGGAATAACCACAGTGTCCTGAACTACAGTCGAGTGATAGAACACAAGTAATATCCATCAGGTTAAAGGATAATAATGTTGTTGTATTTCAAAACAGCATAAATTATCAAATATTTTCTAACAGAGGAGACTCACGGGAAGAAGTCATCAGTCTTGAGAGGCCAAGACTCATTTGAGGCATGCTTAGCCTTGGTATAAATGGAAGGTGTTGAGTAAAATGTATTTACTCTTCCATCCTGAAATAGTTCTCAAATTCCATCAATCTTACTAAATAATTCTTCCCACGGTAATTATGTGTTTAAAATTATATTTATATCGCATACACCAAAAGAAACAGAAATTCATGTTCTTATTGATTTAATTATGTTTATGTTTTTTCTTGTGCTCGGGGTTGTTTGATATACTTACACAATTAGGAAAAATTAAGCTGTCATTATGAGATCACTTTTTGTTACGAAATCAGTCTACCACAATTTTGCCCAAGTGTTGACTGGGGAGTTCCTCTAAGTTCAATAGAACACATATAAAGTATGAAAGTGAAGATAACTAACCAGGTTTACATAATGTATGAACTTATCCAGCTGCCTAAACCATGATTTGGCATATTGGTACCTAAAATCTGTGCCCATTGTAAACATAATGTGATTTGACCTTGTGATATTTGCCTGAAATTAAAAATAAGAAAACTCAAACCAACAAATATATATTAACAATTTAACATACATAGTGTAGGTTAGTATCCCACGAAAGATGTACTTTGTTCCAAACTCATACATCTGAACTAATACAAATAAATACAGAGTCAATATAAAACACATCCTAGCTATAATGGCCTTAGAAGGAAACAATAAGCATGCATGAAACAACTAGTAGCTATACCTGTGAAACAGCTGCAGCAACAAAATCATTGACCCTCTCTTGAACATTGTAGTCAAATAAAAGAGGATCATCCTGCAATGGCAAAAAATAAACAACAAAATAAATGAAAATAAATCTAAATGAAAAGATAATATAAGAATTGACATCTCATAAGCTGGATACCTGCACAACAGGTGATGTGTCATCAACTTCAAAGTAGAAGTCACCTGGGGGAGGCTCGTAGTCCTTGGGAAATATGCCAGTAAATACCTAACAGAAAAAGAAAAAATAAACACTTTGAATATGTTCCTTCATCAAAAGTGCAAAAAAAAAGGTAGAAATTTACATCAGAAGAAGAACTAAGGGACTTGGAGCCACGCCATATAACCTCTAGGGTTTTTGTATCCTTGCGCTTGGTCAGGTCTTGATAGTCAATTCTTGAAAAGTAAAGCGCATCAAACCCCACCTAAAGTGGTGAAGAAAACTGTTAGTGACCCTTAAATTGTAATTTCAATGAACAAGTATATATATACATACTGAAAAAAGGTGGAATATCATAATCATCAATTAGTACAACTGTACAAGTGTGATGTTGATTATACAACATAGGCTTGCTATTGATACTTGTATTATTATCTTATAACGAACATCTCTAGTTACTCCTGCTGGTTACAGAAAACTAATAAATATTAAATTGAAATTTAGTCGACCAAATGCTGATGATTTCATCCTGGTAACCATCAAATAGAAATTCAAGCACTAGGTTTTGGTGATTTAAGCAAGTCATGAAACTCCTTCAGGTGTTAAAATCAGCATTCCATTGTAGAATTACAAATTGCAAAATAAAATATATTAATTAATTTCTATGAAAACATAGATGTTTATATATTCAATCAAATCAAATAAAATATTAATGACGAGCAACAAACTTTGTCTTCTTTGCAGAGTTTACTTATTATATATTTTTCATAGATGTGTAAAATGACAAATAATACCATAAACTTTTGAATTGCTATTAGTCTATTATTGTATCTCTAATATGCTGCTCTGATACACATACAAAGGGAATATGCCCGTATCTGATAGGATTTGGACAGGCATATGATAAATATCTGATATTTCATTATTCAAATTGTCAGAGATAGTCAACAGTTCAGTCATTGTAGCTTGATTCACATATCCACACACAAAAGGCCATATAACACAGCCCATGGGATCCTCGGTGCTTAGGATGAGGTACTTTTATAGGATGTGGCACACTAAGAGAGCACAATGGGCATTTGTGGCACTAACTACACTGCATGTGGAACAGTCTATCACTAATTAAGTACACTGGTCTCTTAGCTCCAAAAACACCGTTTAGTATTGAGGTATCATTTGCAAATCAAAATAATTATTTATTAGATGCAGGTGTAAAATTGTAGTGATTGGTCAGTCAAAAATAATGAAATGACGTACCCAGAGTAAATCACAGTGTGGACAGAAAATGAAAAATAATGCAGCTAGGTGTGGTGTCTGATTTGGCAGTTTTATTATACAAAGAACAAAAGAAAAATAATAAAAGTAAAAGTAAAAGAACAGGAAGGGTACCTCAGCACTAAGTAAGTAGGCCTGAACAGCAGAATGGCCAAAAGGGTCAATTTGCCAACCAATCTTGGGAACAATCTCAAATTCCACTTTCAGAAAACGGTGTCCGAGTGTTGTCTGGTCCATCATGTCAATATAATGCACAGTTGCCTCATCATGCATGCACATCCCCCCATTTCTTACAAATTTTAAACAAAGAATTTTTTGTATCAAGGTGAAATAATAAAAGAATCAGAGATATTAAGTGTTAGAGCCCAGTATCATTGCTTCCTTGCGAACTTCAGGGTATTTGGCACAATTGATTCATACACAACAGTGGCAAAATAAATTGGCGGATGTACAAATACCATTACTTTGCCATATGACACCTTGAGTAGGTATCAGTGTACCCTGAATGGCACAGAAGTTAACCTAATTCTAAACAATGTTACAGTTGCATCATGGATCTCCAGTACCAAATGTTACAGTTGAGTACCTGAATTCTAAACAATACCAATAGTTCAATCCATAAATCATGAATGTGCCAGTATGGGTATGTACAGCAAAAAGTTTACCACAAAATCAGGAAAAAGTATATAACATGTGAAAATAAAACTTTGCTGTTTATCATATAAGAAATATTGAGACATACACCTGTTCTCAAATGGTAGAAATTAAAATTTGAAAAATTCTATTTACATGAATTCCAGTTGACCAGATTTGACAAATCTTCTCACCAAATCCTTGACTGCATTACTTTGTTGCCTCCACCATCTCTGGAAAAAGGCCTAGAACAACCATCAAACTATCATCAAATTACATCCATAGCTTATGTAACATGAACATTCATGACATACAGATAGGCATGACTCATTCACAAGATGGTACATGTTCCCAATTCGCATGGGTAGAGCCGTGGAGGTAGAAGAAAAACTTAAATGGTGGGCAACAATATAAATGTATGGATTTTTATCACGATTCTCACTTCAATATATTAATGTTTATAAATATGGCTGGCCACTTAGACTTTTATTAGAAGTTTAGGGTTAAACTTGATTTTTTTTTAGAATTTGAATTATGAAAAGAAAAGGCACCATATACTTCAGTTTATTTTTGAAAAAAAAATGTCGATTGACCCCCATAGGTATATAGTTAATCCGCCTCTGCCAATTCTTACAGTTCAACATATATTAGACATTTGGTACTGGTCCTGTCATTAACTATTTTTTGCAAAATCCTTTTCTTTTTACAACAGTAGCAACATAACAAGAAATAAAGGCAAATTCTCTTAAGCAAATGTAATCTTCCGTACCTGTTCAACATAAATAAACTTGCGGTTTTTATCCTCCATCAAAGCTTGCACCATTGAATCCAATACATTTTGCACACATGCACCCTACAGAACAAAAGTTACAACTTACAAGAGTCATATATTCTGACATTATGTGGTACCCATAATGGAGCTTTCAAAGGTATCAGAAAGGTGTCAATTTATAAGCAGTTAGATGTACTCACAAAAAGAAATAAAGTATGAAATTTTATATCATTAGTCTAATCGAATCAGCCCCTTTGAGGCTACTACTTTTCAATGGAGATGCATATATATTTCCTGATGTAAACAGTAAAATTTGCTATGTTTAAAAGTGAGCAGGAAAGAACACTTTTTAGAAAAAGAAGGCATGCAACTGTATTCTGAAAAGGTAATGCTAATTGTGGAAATGGCTATGAAAATTATGCTCAATTAGGAATTTCCAATCACATATGCAAACATACTTAATGAAGAACTTCTCATTTGTAGCCAAACACCTATCTAATTTTTGTTTCTATGCTAAAAAGCATGCATGTGACTATGTGAGAGAACTGTAAAAAAAAGTAAATATAATCGCATTTATATATGTTTCTCACTTTTAGAAAAGGTGCTATCGAACCAAAAATAATGAGCCATTATAATTGAAAAATGTGTCCATTCGCAATACACAGAAAATTGAGGGACCTGATAAGAAAAAGGCGATGTTTTATAATTTTTATGAAAAAGGTAACTAAAAAGTAATTCCTAACTTTAAAAAAAGGGTAGACAGTATCAGATAGTGTGAGGTTTGGGCTCAGTGAGGGATGCGCATGCAATTGAGTGAAAAACGAGTAACCTGAATGGAATTGTTGGATCCAACGTAGTACTGATCGACGGTCTTGAGCCAGCCCACGTCATCGTGCGTGTGTGGCACCAGATGCACATTCAGCTTCCCTTCTACAATCCCTGCCGAGGTGTTGTACGCGATGTACACCGCGTCCACCGTGCACCGCCGAAGATGCACCAGGAATAAGAACAAGAGAAGAAAGAGACGAGATAGAGAAGCCATGGAGAGGTGTGAGTGTGAGGAGAGTCAGAATGTCAGATATTGAAGAAAAGACTGACGAATTATATTATATATAATTTTTAATTCTCGAAGCGGGTTGATATTTGCGGGTACGGGTCCAATTAATTATTCACCCGTTATGCTTTAAAGAAAGACCAATGCTAAACCATGCTCTATATATAAAGGGTGTGTTTGGATGAGCATGGAATAAAGAATAAGAATAAGAAATTTCGGTATGCGTGCTTATTCTTATTCTTGTGCAACCCAAACAACACAAGAATAAGGGTGTGTTTGGAATCTCGTGAATAAGGGATCTGAATAAGGCAAAAGGATTTTTTCTCTCTCCTCTCTCCTCTCTCTTCTAATTCATTCTTATTCAACCATAGAGATGGTATAAGAATAAGGGCTTGAATAAGCCCTTATTCGGAATAGGCCTTATTCAACTTGTGTTTGGTTTCATTCGGAATAGGCCTTATTCGGAATAAGCCTTATTCAGTTGCATCCAAACACACCCTAAGGAATTTGGGCCCTTATTCCTATACTAACAAAACCATAGTATAAGAATAAGAAATTTAGATAAGCACGCATACCGAAATTCCTTATTCTTATTCCTTATTCCATGCTCATCCAAAATGCTTATTGATTTCGCAACCCGACCCGTTAAGCGCATACCGAAATTTAGATAAGCACGCATACCGAAATTTAGATAAGCACGCATACCGAAATGCTTATTGATTTCGCAACCCGACCCGTTAAGCGCTCACAGATTAGTTGGATTCTCTACATTTCTTGTTTCTAGTCAAACTCAAAACTGAACTAGCTGTCATCTTTAGTTCCATGGTTAAAAGAGGCTGTTATTCAATCTAGCTTTGCCTCTGTATTAAATTTGCCATGATGAATGATCTCTTCAATTTGTTTGATACTAATCAGTCATATATTAAGAACAAGACGCTCCATTACTTGTCATAATTGGAGAAGTTATTTCGTAGTCCAGCTGGCAGCTGTGTGTTGTTTTTTTAATTATTAAGTACGACAGTATGGTGCCATTTTTTATTGTTGACTTGTTGTGGATAGTGGATACTGGATAAGGACCTGAAAGCAACGATGCAACAAACAGGAACATTCTATTTTATTAAAAAATGGTGCGGGATATTCTATTGTTATTCAAAAACATCTGAACCGTTCATCGCAGTGGACGGCTGAAATTCAATAATTGGTCCTAATTTCGTTAATATACTACAGTCTACAGTGATCATTGATAAACAGATAAAGGCTCCAAAAAACAAGGGATAAGAAGGAAAAGATTTTGTTAACGAGAAATAATTAGAAGAAAACGTACTTCCAAAAACAATAAATAAATAAAGTCAAATTAACTCCGGAATTGTAGTAACAATTGGAACAAACGCACTATTTGAGGGAATTATAAAAACCAAAATGGTTTGCAATTTCAGACCAAAATTTCAATTATAAAAAAGGTTAAGGCGTTTTTTTCTTAGAGCAATCATTACCCATTAAACAAATGCCCTCAGGAAAAATAAAATAAAAAAATAGAAAATGCAACACACCCTCGTGCTCAGATGAAATGGCAGAACAGTATCAAATGCCTGTCAGAAAAAAAATATATAACAAATAAAACTAGTCTACATAATCCGATCGAGATCTAGAAAACCAGCACGGTTGTCGACCTCATTAAATATTGACCATTCAATATAGAAAAATACTTGCCCATTCAATATGCTTACGGAATTTGTTGGGTTTTTAATTCTTGATATTGTACCAAAAAATATTTCTATTTTTGTGTGTTTATGTTAAGATATTATAATTGATAAAAATTGATTCGTACCACTGACCCCGGTATAACATATTATTATATAAAAAATTGTGCAACATAAACATTGTTAGATTTTAATCGCTTGAGTTTATTACATGGTGAAGGTTGCAGATTCCGTCGTGTAAGTTTCAAAATATCAAATCGCAAATCCAAATTTTAACTCGTCGGTTTGCTAGTAGTCCCTTTGGTTTCAATTATGTTGTTAATTACAAGTAACTTGAACAAATTCGAGCCATAAATTTTTATATCGTCAACAATTAACCTCCGATATATGAGAGAAATCCAGAAGTAAGTTCATTTAACAGCAAAAATGCAACAACAGTATAATGTACTGTGTACAGTACAGAACAAACAACCTAAGGAAACAACCCAGAAATCAAATAAGCCTGTATCCGAAATAAATGAGAACCAGGCTTACAATAGGTTAACACACTCAAAGGCCCACCCATATTGAAACCCAAAACAACGTTTGTGGCCCAAAATTGGCAGTTCGTTTCGTTTTTTTCGTTTTCTCATCAATCAAATTAATTAATTTTCGACTCTGTTCTCTAGTACAATAGTACTCGCCGCTTCAGCGCCAAGCAACCAGTCTCACTGCACCATCTCTCTCTCTCTCTCTCTAGTTGAAGTTGAAGAAACCATGGCTGGAGGCGAGGCGAAAGGGGAAGCGATAGCTCTAGACTCAGTCTTCTCTCCTGAGGAGACCGCTACGGCGGTGCACAGGGTTGAAGAGGCCGTCTCCCAGCGCCGCCGCGAGCTCGAGCGCCTCCGCCGTTTCGCCTCCGACAACTCCTCCCTCTCCTCCCTTGTCCAGCGACTCCCCGATGAAACCTCTCATGATGTCATGGTAATATTACTGGGTTTTTTTCAATATATGCTATTATCAATTTTAAAGCCTTATTGCCTCAAAGAATGGTAGTTATTATCTGCAAATTCAGAATTGTTTTCCAGCTTTTTGGTTTTTCTTATATTAGCCTGAAAATTATTTACTTGTTTGTGATATATCATTTTGTTACTGAGTTCACTAATTTTTAACTATATTACATTGACCATTAGGGTCATAGCTCAATTATGACAGTATTTTTGTTTAAATTTGCATTAAACCTCTTGATTTTTTGGTTTAGAAAGGCTTGTGGTACTCAATGCTGTCACTATTTTGTTATTTATTTATTTATTCTTTTTTTATATTTGTTTCCAGGTTCCTTTTGGTGGTGTAGCTTTCTTCCCTGGCCGTCTTATCCATACAAATGAACTTCTGGTACTCATCACTTTTTATCCTTCCTAATTAATAATAAACTAAGTTGGATACAAAGATACATTACTTTAATTAGGTGTGTATGTTGTATTGTTGTTTACTATATATTTAGATTTGCCAACAAACATTTGAACATAAATCCATTGCTTGTACTTGACTGACAGGTGCTTTCTAACCTGGTTAATTTGATATCTACCAATTGTGTCTCTTATAGCAAGGGAGATCAACAGTCTTAGATGTTAACATCTCGGTCAACTCTTTTGATCCTACTCTGTATCTTTAGGTGCTACTTGGGGAGAGTTATTATGCAGAGAGAAGCGCCAAACAGACAGTGGAGATATTACAAAGAAGAGGAAAATCATTAGAGGCTCAAATGGAGTCTCTTAAGGCCACTATTTCAGATCTGGAGGCAGAGGCTAAGTTCTTCTCTTCAACTGCCACTGAAGCTGCAGTAAGTCCAAACTCTCCTGTTTTTCACGAGTGATCTTATTTAATTTCATAAGACCATGGTTGATTTAATTTTATCATAAAAAATTATGTTCACATTTTAATTATTTGTATCATCTTGAACAGGAAGGTCTTGTTGAAATAAGAGAAGAGTACATTGAGGATTCTCAAGATAACAAATCAGGTCAATTGTTTTTACTCTCTCTCTCTCTCTCTCTCTCTCTACACACACACACACATGCTAACAGTTATTTACATATCTTAGGTTCTAGCTCTTCTAGGAGGGATGAAGAAAGAGAGAGAGAGGAAGATTTAGATTATAAAAGGGTAATGGCTAGGCTGGATGAACTGGAGAAGGAAGAACAGGAGGCTGGCAGTGATGTCGAGGAAGATTTAGATGAGGTTGAACCACCTGGTAGTAGTGATGAGGATGATGAAGATGAGGTTGAACCTGGTAGTAATGATGGGGATGATGAAGATGAGGTTGAACAACCTGATATAAGCTACGAGGAAGGTGGGTATGACAGACCCGCTGCTTGGTAATTATGATGAATTGGTGAAATTGGTATAGATAGTCAAAGATACTCCCAAATAAACCCAAGGCCCTGCAAACAAGTACATTTTTTTTTTATCTTTTTGTTGAGCAACTTTTAAGTTAGTTTGTTGCTATTTTGATAGTATCATATTAGTTTGAGACTCAACTAGCTTCACACAGTAATAATTCTTGTTATTTATTAAACATAACCAAAGGCAGTGTTTTCATCTGGCATTTTTGCATCAATTCTATATCATTCTTCAGTATTGCAATGAATTAAAAATGATATACAATTACAGGAACTGATATGTTCAATAGGTTTGGGTAATATGTAGATATCAAACCAGGGAAGTAATTTAATGTTATATACTGGACATGCTACTACAAAGGGAAGTATACATAAAAGATGTTCATTGTAATACAGGTGAAAATAACAGAGAGGAAATTGCTGCAGCTAAAGAATCTGGGGCCCACAGAATACCTTCCACTTGCTCAGAACCTAAACTGACTGCTTCTACTAGCAATATGGTAATAAAAGATATGGTTCATTGCTGTTAACTACACTATTATTTGACTTTTTTCCTACCATGCTATGAGCCTATGACTGAGACTGGCATAACCTGCTAGTTACCGATGCTGGTACATACCTGCAAGATTACCATAGGTGGATCCCTCCAATGTGGCTAGGTCTGATAATGTGTGGTATACCACAAGAGCCCTACAGTTTTAAAACTACCAGTTAGGTACAATGTATCGGTACTTTAGAGCAGTTTTCTGCCATGGCATGGCCTTGTATTGAGATTTTACTGTTACCAGTATGTTGATTCCACAAGTACCTTTGTGCTAAGAAGGTTTTGTACTATAACTGAAGCATGGTCTCTCTCTCTATCTATCACTATCTCTCTTTCTCTCTCACACCCACACACTCCTGCTCACACTAGCTGTTTCTTCTCCTTTGTAGATTTTTCTACCAAAAGCGTCTGCTGCCAAAGGTACAATCTCATAAGGAATTAATTGCTTGTTAAACCAGTTAACCTTTCATTAAATATTAAAACCACCTTCACTCCAACAAGCCCTTCGAAACCACCCTGACTCCTTGAATCTCATAAGGAAATAGTAAGCAGTTAGCCACATTGTAGATTGTACTGCTGATATGTCCTGCGAGAAGTTTGTTTTAGCATTTTGAATGTTATGGTTTTTCTGTCTTCTTTTCATATAGTTGTTTCTTTCAATCTCCCTGAAGAACAGTCAGTCAGTACGTTGAAATCTGTAGTTCCATCCCGAGATGAACATTATGGCAATCCGAAACCCAAGGTATGTATATGATGGACACATTTATATGTGCATGTATCTTTTGAAAGAAATATTTGAGTTACCCCTATTTATGATATGTGACGTACAAGTTACCCCTTTTGAAAAAAAGGCATTTGTTTAATCATTTATTTCAATTTAGGACAATTTGGAGGAAAGTCAGACAAGCCATCAACCAATGATTATGGGATCAAGTAATACCAGAGGCAGAGCCTTTATAGGCTCCATTATTGAACATGACCATGGCCTTGCTCCTATTCACCCTCAGAAAAGCATTACTGATCCTGTAAATCTCTCTGTCTCTCTCTCTCTCTCTTCGCAAACACACATTGATCTCAAATAATTATTACTTTTGTTATGCAGCCTCAGAGTTCCAATCCCTCGAGACCAGTGTCCAGATTTAAGCTGCAGAAAGGCAGCCGCTGATTGCCAAATGAAGGGATTATTTTACTTCCCACTCCTTTTCCTCCTCTTGTACAATTTGAAATGTGTCTCTGAATTAACCTTATGAGACTATGTGTTGATAGAGCGTCAGGTGTTTAAACTTGAATTAACAAATAGTTGGAGACCTATAGAATGAAGTTCAGATTTGTAGTGGCATTTATGCCAAGAACTAATTTTGTCAATTATGCAACAAGTAGAGCAAGTTGGACATGTTGGTGGGCTTAGTATATTTCTTCACAAACCAATAAATAAATAAAGTGCATGTCTGCTATATCTGGCAAATGAAGTGCATGTCATTTGTCCAAGAAGTCCAGAAAATATAACAACTTATTTATTTATGTATTACTTGTTGAATTTGTAATATATGGAATATGTGGCGTTGTTTGTGAAATAAGTGCGTCTAGTATGAAACTATGGTAGTTTGAAGACTTGAAACATGACATTCGTGAGCATGATTGTTGATAATTAAAGTGCAAGTCTGGCATATGTGAAGCAACTAAACGAAAAAAATAAAGAAAGAAAAAGGAATTGCTTGTTTATTTTGTGTGAGGTTACGGTTGTTTGAAGACTTCAGAAACATTAAATTTATGAGGATGATAGATAAATTAAAACTATGGTTGTTCGAAGACTCGAGAAGCATGAGAGATGATGATATATAGTACCTCTCTTGGATCTTCAAGACAAATAAAATGTATGTGAGATATTAAAAGTTGTTCCGAAAATGAAAGTGTTTCAATTATATGTATCATCTTTGTACTAAGTTATTGGTGGAAACCAGAAAGAAGTATGGTAGCGTATAACTAAAACTTTATATATTTGTGAGAATGCCAACACAAAGGTAAATCAGTGCAAACATTGTCCGAGGTAGTAAATTGCGAAGCAGCCTGTTACCATATAAACACATATCCAAGGAGAGCATTTTATAATAATCTTTTGATTAGTTTTTGGGGTCAAGCTCATTGAGATAAGGTGATTTTGATTGGTACAACAGCTGTGCCGTATCGTGGGTTTGTGTTGTACCTCGAAGCTAGCTGCCACTGGAGGAGACTTATCGTTGTGCAAACTATCTGTAAGTCCTTGTTTTCCTGAATTGAATTCCAGGAGACGATTGCCCTGATCAAAATGGTTTTTTTACGGGATTTCAATTCAATTCAATTCAATTCAATTGATTTCATAGGATTTCGTAGGATTTCGTTGGATCTAATTACATAGAAATTCCAATCAAATGATACAAAATCCGTTCATAATGATCAAGAATTTTCCAACGAAATGAAATGAAATGAAATCCCATGTTAGAAAAATGAGATTTTGATCAGGGCCTTAATCTTTCATAGGATCAGAAATTCATTCATAAAATTTCAAAAGCAATTATCAATAATGAGAAACCGCATACCACACGAAAAATGAACCAAAATGGTAATTAAAAAAGTTATATAAATATCCAACCGCTTGGCCTGTACATTTTTATAATTATTTTGCGGATCTGTTAATATATTCCGTAGAAGTCTGAGGTCTGAGTACACTTGCAATTTGCATACTCTCATTATTAAAGTACGAGCAAGATTGGCCAACCTACGTTTGAAAGAATTAAGATAAGGGGTTTCTGAATATGGAGTGATTCGTATGATGGAAGTAAAATAATTTGTTATCGAATCTGATCAGTTTGTTGAAGCAAATGTGGAGACGTTCACTAGAGATTGAAGCAAATGTCCACCGACTATTGGCTCAGACGCTGCCATTCACGCTCGGTAAGATAGCTAAGAATATAAATGTCAAGAAACCAAGTAACTATACGGCTAGTATAGCTAACTGAAATCCAATTCAAGTTGATCGCTGTTGAAATTGATGAGTTTAACCCAATGAAACTAATCGTGAGTGGAAAGAGGGATGGATCAGTGAAGAAAGGTGATAGTCAGGTGGGGTCCAGATCGTTAACTAGACGGAAGCTGTTTGTCCCGTTAAGTCAAGAAAATGACAAGTTAAAAGGGGTGAAAACATTAGTTAAAGCTAGACTGTAAATAATCTCTCGTATTTGATCAGTAGTTTGGGAACCAAGAACAATTTACTGAGGCAGTTAAATTCTATTCGCATCTTAGGATTTTTATGCTGTTAAATTCTATTCGCATCATATTGTATTCCCATAGTTTTTCTTATATTGCAAACCCTTGTATCTTCTATTATTGTTGTTCGCATTGTCATTTTATTGTATCTTCTATTATTGTTGTTCGCATTGTCATTTTATATCTTATCTCTATAATCTTTCTTATTTATCTCTCAATTCAATTAATTGCCATTATTAGATCCAGTTGAAGGGTGTTGGGTCTGATTTTAGTTGTATCAGTTCAATTTACTATTACTGTAGCGATTTTGAGTTATTTATCAGCTTAGGTTCGTTACAATAAAAGAGAAGAGATGGAACTCCAGGTTTTTTTTGTAGCCTAAAAGGAACAAATTATGTAATTCATTGCAAATTTTATGTGACATCGAATATAATTATGGGTGGAAGCAAACAATTTTTCAATAGAAGCTATAACATAAATTTACTGATTTGTATTAGAATTTTAACTTTAGATTATTTATTTTTAAAAGAAAATGAGTCATGACTATGGGTGACGAAGTTTTGAGTAGAGATAGCATGTTGAAAATTCTTTTTATAAAGTTCTTTCTAGTATTAAGCATATAGGAATCGCCGCGAATCCATTTTTAATCCAATATTTCAATATCTATGGAGTTTACACTTAATTTTAACTTATAGCTAATTTATTTATACATTCCATCTATACAAATTTTAATTCGTACTATACAAAGTGTCAGGAGATCTTTCTCATTTCCTAAAAATAATGATTTTTCTCCTGATTCAAGTTATTATGGAGGACCACTATGTACGTTGTTATTTGTCTCCTTATCCAAAGCAATACATGTTTCCCTTTCTCAAATTTGACAAATCAGTAATAAATTTCATTCTATTCGGAAATATTTGGAAACTAAAAATATTTATAATATTCGTAATATTTCTTTTTTCGTGGTTAATTTCGGATAGGATATTTTATCATTAGACAAGAAGGGGAATTGTTGCTTTGTGTTTGGAATTTGTAATTTCACATCAGATTTTAATCTATCACCATTTTTGAACCGGCAAAACAGAAGCGATGCATGTACTTGGACCCCAAATATTAAATTTGTTACTATGATTGTAATTTATTTTTAAGGATTAGTAGTTTAGTACAAAAGTCAGAACAAGTTGCCTACTATTCCAAAACAAAGACTGAATTATTTAGTATACAATAAAAAGCCTTAAGAAAGGTTTTCTTCAGATTGTTGTGTTCTACTAAACAGTGGCTTTCTGTGTGCCTGCTTCCAATCAGTGAGCTTAACGCTCATTTATTTACAAGTTATTTAAGGAAGATCTATTTCACTCATCCATTGTCTAACTAATTAAATATTTCACCAACATTCATCCATTGAGGAATAATAAAAAAAATACTTGTTTTTCTGAAAGAATGCACGATATCTATTGTAGTTTTTTTTAGTCATTTAATAGTAATAAAAAAAATGAATAATATTTTTAATTAAAAAAGAGGCTTTGATTGTTTCTGTATAGAAAATCTTCTAATTATACTTGAATATTTGTTTTACACTTTCACTTTATTCAAGTTGTAATTAGCAACATTTTTTTTTTAAAAAAAAATGCTTCTTAAATTTCACTTTCAGGTTTAATTTGAGAAAAGCGAGGTATTAATTATTCGACATCAACTAATAAAAGGTGTATCTGTTTTGAATTTTTTCCATCAGAAATCACAAAAAATGGTCACTGAGATGGAAAAAGAAACATAAAGGCATCAAATGTGCCGTAGGGCCCTGCTAAAAAAGGCATGCAAATTTTTCTTATTCAAAAAGAACAGATTATATAATATTCAAATGTTTTAGTGGCAGAATTGAAATATTAATTTGAAGATATGTTTTATTTTGTCACCCAATGACCCAATTACCCAAAGTACTAAAAAAGGAAAAGAAAAATGGGTTATATTTGCACTCAGCGACTCGGCGTTCAGTCCATGTTTTGTGTTCAGATGTCTGAACGCAGAGATTTTCTGGCGTTCAGGGTGGGTCTGACCGGAGAGTCAAAATATTATTTTTTATGTGTTCAGCCATTCCATTTCCCACTCCTTATCCTCCTCTTGTACAATTTGAAATGCATCTCTGAATTTTCCTTAAAAGACTATGGGTCTGATCGGAATGACAAATTAGAACAGAAACGTCAATCGGAATTCACGGGAAACAAGATTCTCTCGACCGGAATGATTACATGGCCGCGATTTCTGTTCATTTAGCGCGATTTGGAATGAAAATTTTGGACTGTCGAAATCGCGTGAAAAAGCAAGAAATTTTCTACGATTCCGCTGGGTGATAAACGACCAATCCGTATCCGCTCCCGCGCAGGACCGTCCAGCGCAGCCTTCGAACCGTCCGATCTGATCTGGACGGTTCGGGCCTATCAATCTGGTTACATGCACGGGGCTCCCTTTGCCATTGAGATTAAATCACACGGATGTGATCTATACACTGGACGGTCCCGCGCGGGACTAGATCTCATTTGGATAAACGACAGGAAAAAGCAAGACTCTTCTACCCCTCCCGCCTCTCTCTTGCGATGATAAAAACCCAACCCTTCCGCCTTTTCTCTCTGCACAGTCAATCGATTTTGGAGGCAAGCAAATCACGCCAAGAACTCCCCTTTTTCATTCCGTAAGGTAACTCTTTTTCTTTTTTTTGATCTTTGGTTTTTTGCCATATAAAAAGCCAGTAGTAGGGAGAAGGAATAGGTCTATCAGAAAAGTAAGAAAAGACAACAGAGGTTCATCAGACTGAAGGGATAGGTCTATCAGAAAGACGTATAGAAAGTCTTATAAAAAGCTAGTAGTAGAGAGAAGGAATAGGTCTATCAAAAGAAGGGATATTTTCTCAATTAAATTTCATGGACTTAATTAGGTATTTTCTCAATCTCTGGCCATGAGATTTGAGCCATACCCATTCAACGATTTGGCTACAACGTCAGTATGGTAAATAATAAGATATAGAGGAAGTAAATTATAGCAGTCAGTACTAATAATATGCATCAATAATTTTTTACTTTTGTCTTTTTTGTGCCTAATATCATTCTAATTCCTTAAAATTCGTATTTATTTTGACTATTAATTAAAAGACATCATTTGATTATATTGAAAAAATCAGGATAAATGATGTTGTGATATGCTTTGCTTTTAGGTAAAGATGAATGACTTTGAAGCTTATAGAACAATGTTTATTGCGGCAATGACCGCATACATAGGCTATTTAATTGTTTTGATACATTTTGAGAATTATCAGAATCAGATTTTAGAAATAAAGACTGAAGCTAAAATTGAACGGAAAGAAGTTTTGATAAGTTAATGAAAAAATTAAGAGATGTAGATGAGTGTCGTAACGTCATACGCATGGGACCGGAGGCTTTTGAAAGACTTTGCGCTATTCTTCGAGGAACAAATCGTCTTAGAGATAACAATTACAGTTGTGTCGAAGAGCAAGTGGCTAAATTTCTACATGTGTTATCACAAAATACGAGGAACCGTTTTCTTAGATTTTACTTTGGATGCTCTCTTGAACCATCAGTAGCTATTTTCATAGGGTTCTTTAAGAAATTATTGGAGATTTTAGAATGAAGTTTAATTTTCTAGTGGCATTCATGCCAAATGTTTTTTTTTTTTGTCAATTCTGTAAAAAAAGGAAAAAAAAAGTTTTCTTTCGACATATACTGCTACGCTCAGAATTTCTTCGCAGGCCAAAACATAAAAATCAATTAATTAAAGAAGTGCATGTCTGAAATATCTGGAACATATATATGATGGAAGTGCATGATATTTGTGAAATAACATAAAAAAGGAAGTGCGTGTCTAGAAATCTAGAATGAAGTTATGGACTGTGGTAGTTTGATGACTTGAGAAACATGACATTCATATGAACTTGATAGGTAATTAAAATGCAAGTCTGTTATATATGAAGCCACTAAATTAAAAATAAATAAATAAAGAAATGGTAATTGCTCGTCTTGTATGGAGTTATGGTTGTTAATTTGGAGACTTAAAACATGAAATTCATGAGCATGATAGATAATTAAAGCTATGGTTGTTTGAAGGCTCGAGAAGGATGACACAGGATTGATATATAGTAGCTCTCATGGATTTTTAGGACAAATAAAATATATATGAGATATTAACAATTGTTACGAAAACAAAAGTGTTTCAATTGCGGATATCATCTCTTTACTAATAAGTTACTGGAGGAAATCAAAAAGAAGTTTGCTAGTGTATAATTAATACTTTAATTTTTTGCTGGAACACATACAAAAAAGTCAGTCAGTGCACACATCATCCATAACAATACATTGCTGCGCACACTATTGTCATATAAATGCAAATAAAATTCTCCACCGGAAGCATTTTGTAATAACTTTCTTATTAATTAGTTTTTGGGGTCAAAGTCTTTGATAGTAATTAATTTTGATTGGTAAAGAAGCTGTGCCGCATCGTGGTGTTGTGTGCGCTTCATCAGCTGAAATATTTCCAAGAAGTCGAAACTAGCTGCCGCTAGAGCTTTATCGTTGCGCAAATTATTTGTAAGTCCTCGTTATCCTGCATTCTACTGGTCACTTACAACTATCATAGGATCAAATATTCATTTTTAAAATTCCAAAAGCAGTTATCAATAATGAGAAGCCGTACATCACATGAAAAATGAACCAAATCTCAAATGGCAATTAAAAAGTTACATTATTAACCAACTGCTTGCCAAATCATAACTTTTTGATAATTATTTTGTGGATCTCTTAATATCTTTCAAACAAGCCTGACGATCTGAATACACTCGCAATTTCTTGCAGAATCTCATTATTAGAGTAACGAGCAAGATTGAGTATTCTCCGTTTCATTGCGTTAATATAAAGGCTTCTCAATATGAACGAGTGATTTACATTAGGAATAATAAGAGATAAAAAGAAAGAGTTAGTTTGTAATCATAAGAGATTTGTTGTACGATGGAAGCAAATCTAATTTGTTGCCCCAGCCAAAATTCGTCATCACATTTGATATGTCAACGTTAACACTTCTTCATCTCCTTGTTAGATCTAAGTTACGGAGACAAAAATTAAGAAGAGAGACATAACAAATTAGGACTTTAACTAAACTGAACCAGGCAGTCCGCCAGAAAATCTAGTGGCTCCCCATAAGATAACAGAAAACCAAAACTTGAGCGAAATCATATCTAAGTCCATCGCTACGTGTTGGATCTTGATGGTAAGCGCATCTAGTTGATTGTTGAAGTTCTTAGTGTTGCGTGAGCACCATCAAGATTGGGAGCAAGCCTTCTAAGAGATCAATACACACCTTTTGATGTCGTTCGCCTAAAGAAAAATATTATTTCTCTCTAATTGATGGAAGTATTAGAAAAATAGGCAGAGATTGTTGCTACTATCAACGCATGTATACAATCAAATTAGTAATTGTCTTGTCTCTTGAGGACTAACCCCCTTATATAGAAAATCAAGAGTTTTTTCTTTTTTGTCTCCAAACAATACCATATTTTTTCCATCATAAATAAAAATTGTTTCTAAATATAACCAACCATCTATAAAAGACAACACATCTACTATACAAAATTAATTCATTGCATTTTGAGCTTGAGCAATTAATTAATTGACATTCCATCATTTTTGTAATTCGATGAATCAACTCAAGGTTTCGGAAATAAAAAATTATGTTCTAGAATTTTAAAAAATATTTTTTGTTGAATGTATAAATAATGCCTTCCGGTATTTGGAATGCAATTAGTAGTTTTACTATGCTAATAACGTGTTTTATTTTTGCATTCTTCCTTGTTCATCAATGTAAATTTTGGAAAACTGATAAAAAGAAAAAAAAGAAATGAAGACGTTGTTTTGTCCTTGAAATTGTATGAACATTATACAGCAAATATGCATGAAGAGCAAGAAAAGACTAAACTAAAAATCTAACAAGTCCTTTTGAGAGCGTTGCCTTCGTTAGATGGATTTCACCTTAATCAGTCTATAGCCCAAGCCCAGTTAATAGCATGCATAATCAGAAACCTTTTATGAATGATGTTAATAACGCACTACCACCTGAGAATGCAATGCATGCTTCAGATTTCTGCGTAGACCTCAAGTTGAAGAGCAGCGTATGTATCAAACATCAAAGAACCAGAGACATAACATAAATCTTACCTAGTTACTGAAATAAGCTCAATCAAAATCACTAGTATAATCTAAAATCGGGTTAACTAACCTAACTAGTTTCTACAAATTATTTTCATGTCTACTATTATGTTAAAAATACTGAGGCAGCGGTAATACTGCTGGTTCAAGTTGAAACATCACCTCTGGCAAACCGGTTACACGGCAGTCGGCAGGCTGGGACCCGGTGCGAGAACCTTAGCATCTCTGACCGAGTGACCCATTTTGTGAGCCTAAAACCATCATGAAACAGCAGAATCGCAATTCTCAACGTTAACGGAGGTAAGTGGTTTAATTCTTCTATACATTCAGATTAATTGATTGATGACTAATCATATATCGAAAAACTATATACTAGCAAGTATGATAACAGGCCTAAATTACCGATACAAGAGTACGAGACCTTGTTAAATAAATGCCACATATTGTTGAAACTTATTGGCCCAATATTGTTAAAATTGGAGAAGGAAAGGAACCAAGTAACGACTAACGAAGGAGAGAAAAAGCCCGTAATAGCCCGTAACTGCTCAGCGCAGAGGGAGGGGGTCTGAACGCAGAGGATTTCTTGCGATCAGGGGGGTTCTGAACGCAGTGCGTTCAGGCCAAGACAATACCAGCCGTTCATCTTCATCAAGATTCGTTCCAACACTCAGCGGGTCCCTTTGCTGACGAGTCATTAAATGGTGTTAAAATTGTAATTATCCGAATCGGCTCAAGGGCAATTTAGTCAGAGAGGGTATTAAAATAGTGAAAGTTTGCTCTTTCTAAAAATTTTGTGAGCAGCGATTTCTGTCGGAAACAAACAATTTCGACTTTTGTGAGCAGCGATCTCCTTGGTCTTCATCCGCTCCCGCGCGGGACCGTCCAGCGCAGCCTACGAACCGTCCGATCTGATCTGGACGGTTAGGCCTATCAATCTAGTTACATGCACGGGGCTTCCTTTGCCATTGAGATTAAATTAGACGGCTGTGATTCCTGCGCTGCACGGTCCCGCGCGGGACTAGATTTCATTTCTCCTCGACTCCCTCTTGGGCTCTTCCCACCAAACACGCACACACAATTACCATGTCGAGGAGGTCGTCGCCGAGCGCCGCCGCCAGCTCGATCGCCGACTACTCCTCCCTCTCCTCCCTTTTCCAGCGACAGACGAGCGTATCATTTCTGTTCCTGATTTTTATTTCACTTATCTCAACTATTCACATACTTGCTAATTTGTTTAATTTTGCATTTACACGGCCTCTTCCTAGTGTGCTTTAGAAAGACCTGTTATTCGATTTCATGGTGTATAGCATTTGCATTTTAAGACATCCAGCCGTTCCTCTCTGTCGTCCAATAGCAACTCCAAATTGGTATTGGGTCTGCTATTAAGAAATAAAAAAAAAGAAAGGCATCTTGCACCTCGTGTCCAAAAAAGATGTTGTACTGATATCATATGGAACAGAACAATTGATTCAGTACATACTTCGTTACATTTGGCTCTCTAAATTTGTAGATAAAGGTGGTCTCTGGTTGGCTGTGCAAGTACAGAAAATAGCAACACTAGTATTTTCTCTAGTTACTTTTCTTATTACTTTCCAAGCTTGTGGAAAGCACGTAATTGCCTGTTTTTCACAAGAAGTAAAAGATGTATATGATGATAAATTAACATAAAAGGACAAACAATTGGTAATTTTAACCTACCAGGATAAAATTTCCAGAACTAGATTAGTATGAAAAGTTGGCTTCTTAAGATGAGAAAGAACTATTCATGGACCAAAATCTATTTCCATATTTACAAATCCAATACTCGAAATGGGGACATACTTGCTAATTTCTCGGAAATAACACTACTTAACCCAAAATTGGGCTTGAAAATTAATTTTTACACTTATTGGAGAAAAACTTCATTTGCTATCAATAGAACAAATGATGAAAGACAAGTTTATTGCCATTAACAAGATTCCAGACCAATTTTACAATTGAATCAATGAATTTTCAGAAAATTTTCGTACAGTAATGACGATTCCAAGCAATACAAAGGTCATTAGTTCCAATGCCATCCCGAAAAATACCAAGATGATCCCTAATAGTTTGGAAGTTTTGAGATCTGTCCAGGCCTCAAAAAACCATAAAAAGATAGTTGATTGTAACGCAGGTGAAAGTGACAGACAAGAAATTACTGCAACTAAAGAATTTGGGGCCCAGAGATCAGACTTCACTTTCTCAGAACCTACAGGCTATAATGACTGCTGCTACTTGCAATATGGTAAATAAGGATATTGTTCATTGCTGTTAATTACACTATTATTTGACTTTTTTTCCAACCATGTTATGACTGAGACTGGCATAACCTGCTAGTTAGTACCAATGCTTGTACATACCTGCAAAAATTACCATGGGTGGATGGCTCAGTGAGGTTAGATCTGATAATGCGTGGTATACCAACAAGAGCCCTCCAGTTTTAAATAATCAGTTTGTGACAATATATTGGTACTTTAGAGCAGTTTTCTGCCATTGGATGGCCTTGCACTGAGATTTTACTGTTACCAGGATGTTGATTCCATGAGTACCTTTGTACTAAGAAGATTTTGTACTATAACTGGAGACATCTCTCTCTCTCTCTCTCTATATCTATCTCATTCCTGCACACACTAGCTGTTTCTTCTCCTTTGTAGATCTTTCAACCAAAAATGTCTGCTGCCAACTGTACCAAAGGTGCAATCTCATAAGGAAATAATTGCTTGTTAAACCAGTTAACTTTTCAAAGATCAAAATCACTTTTGACTCCAACAAGCCCGTCAAAACCACCCTGACTCCTAGAATCTCAAAAGAAATAATAAGCCGTCAGCGACAATGTAGATTGTACTTCTGATTTGTCCTGCGAGAAGTTTGTTTTAGCATTTTAATGGTTATGGTTTTGCTGTTTTCTTTTCATATAGTTGTTTCTTTCAACCTCCCTGATGAGCAGTCAGCCAGTACATCGAAATTTGTAGTTCCATCCTGAGCTGAAGATTATGGCACTCCAAAACCCAAGGTATGCATATGATGGACACATTTATAGAAAGAAATACATGAGTTTCTGAACTTTGAATGCAAGACCTGCCAAAAAATAATGTAATAAAACTCTGTTCGTATGGCTTAGAGCGAATTTATCAAAACCTGATACTACTGGTGCCACATGTTAGTACAAGATTTTCTGTAGGAACTTGGGGAAATAAATAAAAAAATATTAAAAAAACATAGAAGGGGATCAAAGAAAATTTTGGTTGGTTCGGAAACTAGAGTCCATATTAATGATTTGTGAGGTACAATTTACCCGTTTAAAAAAAGAAGGCATTGTTTCATAATTTATTTCATGGAATGATTTAGGACAATTTGGAGGAAAGTCAAGCAAGCCATATTGATCAGGGCCTTGCTTTTGTTATGCAGAACATGACCATGGCGTTGCTTCTATTCACCCTAAAAAAAGTATCAGTGATCATGTAAATCTCTCTCTCATATTGATCTCAAATAAGCTATGTTGCATAGGTACGGGTACGAGTACCGTACCTGGTACGCTAAGGGTACGGCGGTTCGAAAATTTTCAAAAATCTCCGGTACGGGTACGGCGATATATATATATATAATATATTTATATTTTTAAATATGATGAGAGTTGACGATATATTTATTTGAATTTTTTGTACATTTTTAATTATGTAAAATATTTTATAAGCCTATAATTAGAAAACTTTCTATAACTAATATTTTCATATTACTTAAGTATATAAATTTTCATAGAAAAATTAATTTTTAAATTCCTTCAAACAATTAAAGAAGGAAACTATTATTATGGAGATTAAATTTTATGAGATTCAAAAATTATTTAAAATATTTTATAATTCTATAATTAGAAAATTTTATATCACGAAGTTCCTTATATTTTCGTGAGCATGTGTATAAAATTTCTGTCACACCCCAAGACAGAGGGTGCCGACAGCCGCCGTGAGTATGCACCTACTCCGCACACACACAAGGCTTTCTCTAGATCACTACCATATAAAAATAAAATAATAAATGCATGGATGTGCATAGTTTCAACCTAAAAGCAAACTGTATGAACATTTAGAAGGATAGAAAATTACCAAGACTATCATTTTAAATAATCATTTCAGATATAAGATTACATAAACATTTTTGCAGAAAGTGCAAGTAAACATTTTTGCAGAAAGTGCAAGTACAAATGTTTATATTTGACATAAAGTTTCAGATTTAAACTCAACAAACAACATGCAAAATATGTACTCCATAATTACAAAAGCATGTGTACTTAATACACATACATGTAGATACACTATATGAACATGAGCTGAAATGAAAGTGCACACGCAAATTCTTTTTATATATAACCTAATACATGCATGAAGACTATATGCAAATATTTCCATGCAAAGGCTAACGAGAGACCATTATAAAATTGATTACATTTAAATATACAAGTGTATACGGTTACACTTACACTATTAAAAGTGCCAAAGTGTTTAAAATTCTAACACATGATTTACATGTATATACATTCAAAGGAAAGAAAAGCAAGTAGGAATATAATTTAGACATGGAGATGCTGTTCAATATATATAGAAGTAATTACTAAGGAAAAGTCAGATTTACAAGCACGAGTTAACTGTACAATCATCACCAAAATACAAATATTTGTTTAGTAAACATAAGTTAACAAATAATATACCAAAGTACAATCTAATTGGACCATCATCCCAAAATTATGTAGTCAAATATAACAATTACTAATATACAAGTTGGTCCAGGAAATAAAATATGCAATACTTAGAGATTACATGATACCCGCCAAGTTACAAACAAATGGCTTACTTCTTCGCACATGTGAACTCTCTTGCTAACCCTGAAACCCACAAAGTGGAGAATGAGATAAAGAAAATTTTATCCCAGTACGGTATTTAGTTCTAGCCACTTGACTTTTAATTTCAAGTTCAGAACTAATTACATTACTGAGTCAAAACACAATAACATATTTATTATGAAATTATTTACATCTTATTTCGACAAACAAAACAATATCAATTTAAGTCACTTAATGCAATATGATACATGAGTTCAGCAACAATTCCATAGCAATTCAAATTTTAAACAAATATAACAAATGCTGACTCAAATATTTGGACATTCTAGTAATATGAAGGTCTGGTTCCATTGATTGATTCAAGTCAATAATGCTGCGAGCCACCATCTTTGGGGGCTTCCAACAGCCAAATAATTCACACTTAATTTAGTCAAAGAAATATTCCAATTGTACATGCATGCTGGGAACACTCACCTTCTGAAACTTTAGAGTCCCGGTACATAAGCGCTTATTACACGGTGCTTGGTAGGATGGTTCATGACGCCACCTCCAAACATTACGAGTGTCTATCTCAACCACACAAGATGTACTACTTATCACATTCAGAACCCATTTCAATGAAATACCATTCAACATGCCACTTAAATCATGCATCATTTATAGATAAACAGATTTTCATGAATGCAACGATTAATGAACACAATATGCAAGTTACTAATTAAATCTCTATTTCTATATATATATATATATATATATATATATATATATATATATATATAGAGATTGGCTAAAGTATACTCCAGCATACGGATTAAACCCGTATGCTAGAGTCGTTTCTGAAAATCTAAAATTCAAACAGTCGATCCAAACCGTTCAAGTTGTTCTCCATGTAAAAATATCCTTCAAGACCAAATTTTACATTTTTTCGAATTTTTTTGCTATATATTATACTATTTTCAAATTGAAGGGCCAGAAATACTCCTTTACAACTCCTTTACAATGTTTTTTTAAAATAGCATAATATATAGTAAAAAAATTCGAAAAAATATAAATTTTAGTTTCCTAGGAGATTTCAATATGGAGAACAATTTGAAAGCTTCGGATCGACTGTATGCATTTTAGATTGTGATAAACGACTCCAGCATACGGGCTATCTATATGCTGGAGTATACTTTAGCCAATCTCTATATATATATATATATATATATAATTAAATTAAAACTCAAGTGGAATCCGTACCTTAGACATCAAGCAAAATCCAAAGAAAAGCAAGCAAGCAAGCAAGCCATGTGTATGTGCAGACCTACGGGCCTTCAAACAATTAAAAAATGAATATATATTTTTTCTGAAATAAAGAAATGGAGGCGCCCTTGATTGTTGAATGGAGAGCACAACCATGTTGTGATTTTTGTTCGGATTTCAGCCTATGTTTAGTCCCACAATGGGAAACTAAAGAAATGCTGGACCATATATATTAGTGGGACGAAGAGAGAGGTACGAAGTTGAGATTTGGTGTTAACCAACGGGCACAATCTGCGCTTGCACATGTGTAGCGATTTTTTCAGACGGATCTGATATGGTCACGTTTAGATCGTACCCATTTTTCATACGATACGCGTACCGTTGACCGTGCCCGAGGGTCAAATATTCGGTTCGTATCCGGTACTGGTATACTCCTACATAATTAGAGTACGGGGTAACATAGCAAATAAGTATTACTTTTGTTATGCAACCTAAGAGTTCTAATCCCTCAAGGCCATTTGGCCAGATGTAAGCTGCAGGAAGGCAACCGCTGATAGCCATATGAAGAGATTTTGTTACTTCCCGAAGTCTCTCTTGTATAATTTGAAATTCATCTCGGAATTTACATTAGGAAACTATGTGTTGAGAGAACGTGAAGGTGTTTTAACTTAAATTTACAAATCATTGGAGATTTTAGAATGAAGTTCAATTATCTAGCGGCATTCATGCCAAGTATTTTTTTTTTTTTGTCCAATCCGCAAAAAAGAAAATTTTGGGACATGCCTGAAATATTTGGGACATGAAGGAAGTGCATGTCAATTGTTCAAGAAATAAAGCAAATATAACAAATTCTTTGGTTGGGCTTGTACTATGTAATCTGTGGAACTGTTTGTGAAGCAGAAAAAAAGGAAGTGCGTGTCTAGTTTTAACATAGACTGGTAGTTTTGAAGACTTGAGAAACATGACATTCATGAGCTTGATAGGTAATTATTAATTAAAATGCAAGTCTGGTATATGTGAAGCTACTAAATAAAAAATAAATAAATAAGAAACGGAAATTACTCGTCTTGTATGAAGTTATGGTTGTTTGGAGGCTTAAAACATGAAATTCATGAGCATGATAGATGATTAAAGCTATGGTTGTTTGAAGACTCGAGAAGCATGACACAGGATTAATATATAGTAGCTCATGGATCTTTAAGACAAATAAATGTGCATGAGGTATTAACAATTGTTACGAAAACAAAAGTGTTTCAATTGTGGATATCATCTCTTTACTAAGTTAGTGGAGGAAATAAAAAATAAGTTTGGTAGCGTATAATTAAAACTTTAATTTTTTGATGGAACATATATGATGCACGAACAACAGAGTAAGTTAATTGAAAAGTACAAAACAGAGATTTTTATTGGTTTTGAAGATCACAAAAATTCTTAATTTTTTTTATAAAATTCAATTATCAAACATGACTAAACATTCAAAATACACAACGATTGTCTTAAATAAGAAAATACAAACCCTAAAGGAAAAAATACATAAAATTTGCTAAAATAAACCTAAAAAACGTGAAATTTATTAAGAAAGATTCAAAAGTCCATCAAGGAAGATTCTGATCGTGAATTTGAGCTCGTGATGTGGCAAAAAGAAGCATAACTTTGTTTTGGGTTGGGATTTGGATCACGAAACACTTGTCAAAATTTCAGCTCAATTTGACCATCTAATCAAAAGTTATGAGCTTTTTTGTGAAGTGTGCGCGGGACTATATTGTATCAATATACAAAAAAAGTAAGCCAATACACATATCATCTCCATAACAATACATTGCCGAGCACACTATTTTCATATAAATACAAGTAAAAATTTTTCAAGGGAAGCATTTAATTTGTAATAACTTTCTTATTAGGTTTTGGAGTCCAACTCCTGGAGATTTGTTAATTTCGATTAATAAAGAAGTTGTGCTGTATCGTGGGGTTGTGTGGTGCCTTGAAGCTAGGTGCCGCTAGAGTTTTATCGTTGTGCAAACTATCTGTAAGTCCTTGTTTTCCTGACTTCTAATGTCAATTACATCTTTCATAGGATCAGATATTCATTTATAAAATTCCAAAAACAGTTATCAATAATGAGAAGCCGTAAACCACAGGAAAAATGAAACAAAAATAGTAATTAAAAGTTATATATATTCAATATCCGACCTCTTGGCCAGATCGCAACTTTTTGATAATTATTTTGCGGATTTTTTAGTATCTTTCATACAAGCCTGAGACCTGAATACACTTGCAATTTGCAGAATCTCATCATTAGAGTTTGGAACAACAATAAGCAATCTCCATTTGATTGAATTAAGATAAAGGTTTCTCAAAATTAGCGAGGGATTCTCATTATTAAGAGAGAAAATAAAAAAGTTAGTTTGCGACCGTAAGAGATTTGTTGTACGATTAAAGCAAAAATAATTTCTAGCCCCCCATCAGCAGCCAAAATTCGTTACCACATCTGATATGCTGACGGCAACACTTCTTCAGCTCCTCTATACCACAAACACCAAAATCAACGTCTCTATTCACCTAAAGATATGGCGGGATCGTTTGGCAATTTGACCATCTGTCCAATCAATACCAGCTAACCGGCTCAGACGCTTCCATTCATGCTCAGCTGAGATGAACTCCAATTTATCCTGTAACGAAAAAACTACGAATTGTATGATTGATTGTAAAATTTATTATATAAGGGGCCGTTTGGATCTCTTAGGAATAGAAAGTATTGGGATTGTTATTATAATTTTAACTTTAGATTTTTTTAATTTTATAAGAAAAGAAATCATGACTATGGGCGATGAGTTTTGAGTAGAGATAGAAAGTTCGAAATTCTATTATAAATTCTTGAAGTATTTAATCTTTTATTTTTATCTTAAAAAAAGCGTATTGAAATCGCAGTGAATATTTTATCAAGTATTTGGAATCGATTTGAATTTCTTTTATTAGAAAGAAAGGTAGAACTTAAATAATTTTGGAAAACAAAAGCATGAATCAACCCTCGTATAATTAACAACTAAATCGCTCCTAAAGGTAAGCTTTGAGTCCACTACAAGTTATGGGGGGTGGGTGTTCTCAAAATTTTTGTTAAAAAAGAGAAACTGTTACAAACCGCTCATTTTCATTGGAAGCAACGATTCTTTTTATAAAAAAAATTAAATTAAAAATCTTATCTTATAGGGGCAATGTTTTGGGCAACAGATTATTCACTTGGAGCAACATTATTTTTTTAAAAATAACTAAACTGCCCTGTAAATGAAAGTCACTAGTCAGGATCTGAATTCTTAGAAATACTGAAGGACAAATTAGTCATTTTTTTAAGATAAATTGGGAGTCAAACTTCTCAACTTATTTTAAATTCAATGTCTATTAAAAATTCTAACCGGATTTTGAACCTGCGACCTAGACTATAGTCACGAGATCTAAATTCTTAGAAATACTGAAGGACACAATAGTCATTTAGAAAGAAAATATGTTGTTCGTTGAGAAAAACCTGCTGCCCAAAAAGCACTTCCCATATATTATAGGGACTGTTTGGATCGCTTAGGAATAAGAAGAATAGTCTATTTCTAGGCGAAAAATATTGGAAAATGTGTAATTTTGTGAAGAATTTGAATGATTAGAAATAAATTTTCGTCTAGAAAAAGACTATTTCTCTTATTCCTAAGCGATCCAAACGTTCCCTTTTATGAGAAAGAAATTATTACAAGCGCAATAAAATTAAAAATGGTAGCAAGCCTAAAGCTAAGACTAGCATATACTTAGCAAATAAATGTCGTAGTGGACCTGCCGATATTACTAAGCAAATAATAAAATAGTGCATTTAATTCACGTGAATTTGCTACTTAATTTTCTTCGAGACCTTTTGACTAAACGTCTGCAATTAGATACTGTTCATCAGAAGATCGAACGGCCCATAGCCTCTCTGAGGCTGAGCGCCGCCTGGAGACGCGCGAAAAGGAATATACTCTTTTAACTTTCACCAAGTTGAAAGTTGATGAATTTTCCACGAAACGTGAAGACATTTTGCTTACCGAAGGTATGACGCTATCATGTCTGATGAGTCGTCACAACTCAAAAATGACCGTTGAATAATTTACTCAATAGACCTTCGCGAAAGTTGCTCTCATGGATACACATGGTTTAATTTATTTGTAAGACTACAGAACAATCATTGACCCCATTAGGCCATTTCTAAGCATATATGCCGATTATTTGGGTTTGGCGATTACCGTAGAAGCTTATGAAGTGTAACAATTGTCTAAGATATTGACATGTCTATTGTCAAAAGTCTAAAATTCAGTTCCTACTCTAGAATTGTTTTGAGAATTTTGACCTAATTATACCGCCTAAAAATTGGGGAAATTGTCAATTTAGATATTTGTATGGTATAAATGTGGAATCTCACATATAGTTAGCGACTTAATTGTTCTTTAAATCTCATTAAAAACAAATAAATAAATAAATTGAAACTTTAATTCATTACAATTGAATAAATCATCTTTATGGATAAAAAAGGACAATATAATTTTATTTTATTATAACTGTAGGTGCTTTATTTCAAATAATTGAAATTTTTTTAATCTTTAATCTAACTTTCAAAGTTACAACTCTTTCGATCATTTATCTGCTCATGAGTTTTATTTTCATAATTTCATTATTGCAACCAGAAAAACAATCATGTGCTGAAATTATTCGAAACTTCATTTTTCTTACTCCCAGTGCAGCCAAATCTTGTCTTTCTCCGCACGGCGCAGCCCAGTCAAACTCGTCCTCCATTAGTTCTATAATTTGTATAAAAGAACAAAGAGCAAGTCTATTACTCATTATAAGACTATTACACGACTCCAAAACATCAGCACTCTGTTGAGAGAGAGAGAGAGAGAGAGAGAGAGAGAGAGATGGATTCATATAATAAAAACACCGTGTATAAAACAATGAATCCGTTGTTCTCAAGCGGTAACAATTCTTTTGCTTCTTCAAAGGTGAAGGATGTATATAGTTCTAATGTGTTTGCTGGGTCACCATTCGAGCCGTCGCGTGGCAAAATTGAATTGTACTCGAAGGAGTTCTATGCAGCCTGTGCGGCCGGTGGAGCGCTATGCTGCGGCATCACACATGCTGCCATGACTCCTCTTGATGTAGTCAAGTGCAACATGCAGGTAACCTTTTACAGTTTTACTTGATCTTCTTTCACAGATTCGGGTTTCTTTACATATGTCGTTGCTATTTTTGCCAATTCGCCATTGCATAAGGGCAAAATTACATTTGTGTTCATTCTCATGTAAACAAAATTTGTCGAATTGAGGTATTGTCATGTAAATAGTATATTCTCTTGTTGTTGAGACGGCTGTTCGTCGCCCGGGGAAGGCCCCCGAGAGGGCCGTTCCCGGCCCGTCCCCCGGCCGGCACGCGGCGATCCGCTCTCGCCGCGCGAGCAGCTCGAGCAGTCCGCCGGCAGCCGACGGGTTCGGAGCCGGGACCCCCGTGCCCAGCCCTCAGAGCCAATCCTTTTCCCGAAGTTACGGATCCGTTTTGCCGACTTCTCTTGCCTACATTGTTCCATCGGCCAGAGGCTGTTCACCTTGGAGACCTGATGCGGTTATGAGTACGACCGGGCGTGGACGGCACTCGGTCCTCCGGATTTTCAAGGACCGCCGGGGGCGCACCGGACACCGCGCGACGTGCGGTGCTCTTCCGGCCGCTGGACCCTACATCCGGCTGAGCCGTTTCCAGGGTGGGCGGGCCGTTAAGCAGAAAAGATAACTCTTCCCGAGGCCCCCGCCGGTGTCTCCGGACTTCCTAACGTTGCCGTCAGCCGCCACATCCCGACTCGGGGATCTTAACCCGATACCCTTTCGGGGGCTACAAGCTCTTCGCTTGTCTTGTGACGGGCTTCCCCAGCCCCTTAGGATCGGCTAACCCATGTGCAAGTGCCGTTCACATGGAACCTTTCTCCTCTTCGGCCTTCAAAGTTCTCATTTGAATATTTGCTACTACCACCAAGATCCGCACCGACGGCCGCTCCGCCCGGGCTCACGTCCCAGGTTTTGCGGCGGCCGCCGCGCCCTCCTACACATCGGGACAAGGCAGTGCCCTGATGGTCGTGGTTCGGGACCTGCATGGGCCACCAGTTGTTGAGATTAGAGAGGAGAGAGAGTGGATGGTACCAATCGGTACAGAGATCAAGAGAAGAGGGGGTGAGTTTTTGTGTTTCGCACAGAGGCTACGCACGGGAGCAAAAGCCAGAGAGAAAATGCAATTTTTGGTGGGCAATCATTAGCAGCCCAATTTTTCTCTTTCCTTTTTATTAATCTGAATGGGTTTTACATTTACAAACAAGACCCTATAAATTTAGATTATTACAAAAGAAAAGAAATAGGCTATAATGAGGAGGGACCCAACAAACTCCTCCTCCCGACTCATGGAGCGCATCCTTCAACCAAACCCGCCTTTTCACAACAAGCTTCGAGTTTCAAAGACGGTAACGGCTTCGTCAACATATCCGACCCATTCTCATTTGTGTGGATCTTCTCCAACACCAATTTCTTCTTCTCAAGCACATCGCGGATCCAATGATACCTCAAATCTATATGCTTGGACTTAGAGTGAAATGTCGGATTCTTGCTCAAATGAATTGCACTTTGACTATCACAAAACAACACATACCTCTCTTGCCGAACGCCTAGCTCATGCAAGAACTTCTTCAACCAAATTACCTCCTTGCATGCCTCCGTAATGGCTATGTACTCGGCCTCGGTAGTGGAGAGTGCAATGCATTTTTGCAACTTAGATTGTCATGACACGGCTCCATTTCCAAAACACACCAAATAACCGGATGTAGACTTCCTCGAGTCTATGTCACCGGCCCAATCGGCATCCGTATATGCCACTAAAGTTGGATTCTTGCCACCAAAACAAAGACAACGGTTGGTTGTACCCCTCAAATACCGAAGTATCCACTTAACGGCATTCCAATGCTCTTTGCCGGGGTTAGAAAGAAAACGACTTACCACACCAACCGCTTGAGCAATATCCGGTCTTGTGCACACCATAGCATACATCAAAGAGCCAACAACCGATGCATATGGTACATCTCTCATCTCCTCCTTCTCCTTGCCACTCTTAGGACAACCATTACGTGACAACCTAAAATGATTAGCAAGAGGAGAGGAAACCGGTTTACACTTGCTCATGTTGAATCTTTCAAGTACCTTCTCAATGTACTTCTCTTGTGACAACCAAAGCTTGTGTTCTCCACGATCTCTAGTGATTTTCATGCCAAGAATTTGCTTTGCCGAACCCAAGTCTTTCATGGCAAATTCTTTTCCAAGACTCTCTTTCAACTCTTTGATCTTTTCTAGATCCCTTCCAACGACCAACATGTCGTCAACATAAAGGAAGAGAATGATGAAATCACCATTAGAAAATTTCTTCACAAAAACACAATTATCGGAGATGGTTCTCTCAAAGTTGTTGTCACACATAAAAGATTCAAACCTTTTATACCAATTCCGAGGTGCTTGCTTCAAGCCATAGAGGCTCCTCCTCAATTTGCATACCAAGTGCTCTTGCCCTTTTGTAACAAACCCTTCCGGTTGTTTCATGTAGAGCTCCTCCTCCAAATCGCCATGGAGGAATGCGGTTTTGACATCTAGTTGTTCAATCTCCAAATTCAAACTAGCGGCCAAACCGAGCACAACTCGAATTGAGGACATCTTGACCACCGGCGAAAAGATTTCTTCAAAATCAATTCCCTTCTTTTGGTCAAATCCTTTCACAACTAGCCGAGCTTTATATCTTGGCTTTGCCTCTTGACCCTCGGATTTCACACGATATACCCATTTGTTCTTGAGCACCTTCTTGCCTTTTGGCAACTTCACCAATTCAAAAGTGTTGTTCTCATGCAAGGATTTCATCTCATCTTGCATGGCTTCCAACCACTTATTTTTGTGCTCCGACAACATGGCTTCTTCATAGCATTCGGGCTCACCACCATCTACAAGTAACACAAACTCATTAGAAGAGTACCTTGTATTAGCCCGTCTTTCCCGACTTGACCTCCTTAGTTCTTGCACTTGAGAACTATCACTTGAAGAGGTTTCGCTTTGAGAATCATTCTCTTCATTTTGTGGGACATTGGTTTCGGTTGATTGGCTAGGATTTGGGTGATTGGTTTCGGTTCTTAGGTTGTTTCTTGAAATAGGAGTTAGATCAACATGGCTACTTGAAGCGGTTTTGGCCTTGTCGAGGTTGCTCAAATTTTCAATGGTTTCTTGTTCAAAGAACACCACATTTCGACTTCTCACTAACTTCTTTTCAATCGGATCCCACAACCTATATCCAAACTCACCATTTCCATACCCCAAGAAAACACACTCTTTAGTCTTGCTATCAAGCTTTGACCTTTCATCCTTGGGTATATGCACAAAAGCCCTACAACCAAACACTCTTAGATGGTCATAAGAAATATCTTTACCTTTCCAAACCCTCTCGGGTATGTCACCATCCAATGCATGCGAAGGAGAGCGGTTGATCAAATGAACCGCGGTGTTCAAAGCTTCACCCCAAAAGCCTTTGGAAAGCTTGGAATGAGAGAGCATGCAACGAATTCTCTCACAAATGGTGCGATTCATTCGCTCGGCCACACCATTTTGTTGTGGAGTTTTGGGCACAGTCTTCTCAAGTTTAATACCATTGGTCTTGCAAAACAACTCAAACGGACCACGGTATTCTCCTCCATTATCCGATCGGATGCACTTCAATTTCCGACCGGTCTCTCTTTCAACCTCCACAACCCATTGCTTGAACACCTCCAAGACTTGATCCTTCGTTTTCAAAGAGTATGCCCACAACTTTCTTGAATGATCATCCACAAAAGTAACAAAGTAAAGAGCGCCGCCAAGAGTTCTATCTCCCATAGAACAAAGATCGGTGTGAACTAAATCAAGCACACCCGGCCTCTTACTTGTTGGATTTCTTTTGAAGGCTACACGATGTTGTTTGCCCGCCAAACAATGTGTGCATGAGGTAAGTGAAGTACCATCAATAGGCACATACTTCCTTTTAGAAAGAATCTCAATGCCCTTCTCACTCATGTGACCCAACCTCAAATGCCACAAATCGGTTGAGTTACATTCGGCGGCATTCACCTCACCACACACCTTCACTTGAGTAACATAGAGTGAACCGGATTTGGTTCCTCGAGCAACAACCAAATGACCCTTCAACAACTTCCACTTCCCACCAAGGAAGCAACTTTGATACCCCTCATCATCAAGGGCACCCACTGAAATTAAATGAAGCCTCATATCCGGCACATGTCGAACATTTTTGAGAGTAAGCTTGCATCCTAAGCTAGTCTCCACACAAACATCTCCAATGCCAAAGATTTTGCAAACTCCATCATTCCCCATTCTAACAACACCAAAATCACCTTCCTTGTAGGAAGTGAACAAGTCACGTCTAGATGTGACATGGAATGAGGCGGCGGAATCAACCACCCAAGTGGAGTCTTGACTAGTAAGGTTCACAAAACCCTCATCGCAAGCTATGAACACTTCATCATTTGTAACAATTGCGGTGGTACTTTCTTTCTCATCATTTTCTCTTCTTCCCCTAGATTGATCTCTCTTGGAGCCATCATTCTTGGCTTTCAACTTCCGGCATTCACTTCTCTTGTGGCCGGGCTTTTTGCAATAATAGCATGTAATCCCATTTCTTGACTTGGACCTCCCCTTTGACTTATCCCTATCATCATCACCATGAGCATTCCTTTGAGTACTTCTTCCACGATTTTCGGTGACAAGAGCCGAAGACTCACTAGTGATCCCCAACTCCTTACGCCTCAACTCCTCATTGAGCATGCTATCTTTAACCATGGCTAGGGTCACAACACCATCGGGTGTCGAATTACTCAATGACACCACTAAAGTCTCCCAACTATCGGGTAAGGAACTCAACAAAATCAATGCTTGCAACTCCTCATCCAACACCATTTTCATGGTAGATAAACGGTTCACACAATCTTGGAACCGACTCAAATGATCCGACACCGAGGAACCTTCTTGGTATTTCATGTTTACCAACTTTCTAATATAGAAGGCCTTATTTTGAGCGGTCTTGCGCTCATACAAGTTTTCAAGCTTTTCCCACAACACCTTGGCATCGGTTTCGGATGAGATATGGTGATAGACGGAATCATCAACCCATTGTCTAATTATGGCTATTGTCTTTCTATTAGACACTTTCCAAACATCATCGGTGGTATTAGCGGGTTTGGTACCCGAAAGGGGTTCATATGCATCCTTGCAATACAACAAATCTTCCATACGAGACTTCCAAATGGAGTAATTGGAAGATGTAAGCTTAACCATGGTACCACTATTACTCTCTTCCATTTTAGACACAAACCCTAAATCCCAAATGCAATACACCGGTCAAAGAGAACCTCACCTCAATACGGCGGAGTAACGGCCACTCGCGACTCGACGGCAACAACCCGATCGAGGTCGGAAACGGAGGTGATCAACGGCTGCGGCTCGGCAGCGGCTAGGGTTTGACGGCGGTGACTCGACGGCTAGGGTTTCCGCAACAGCGACTTAGCGGCGACGAACCTTGCGCTCTCTGATACCAGTTGTTGAGATTAGAGAGGAGAGAGAGTGGATGGTACCAATCGGTACAGAGATCAAGAGAAGAGGGGGTGAGTTTTTGTGTTTCGCACAGAGGCTACGCACGGGAGCAAAAGCCAGAGAGAAAATGCAATTTTTGGTGGGCAATCATTAGCAGCCCAATTTTTCTCTTTCCTTTTTATTAATCTGAATGGGTTTTACATTTACAAACAAGACCCTATAAATTTAGATTATTACAAAAGAAAAGAAATAGGCTATAATGAGGAGGGACCCAACACTTGTTGACATAACTCTTTGGACCTACTGAGCTTCATCATTGTCACAATTCAGTAAATAAACTGAATTGTCTCAAACAGGTAGCAATCATGTTGTTGCATTATTATTTTATGAAAGAAGAGAGTGCTTAATTAGTACATCGTGACAGAACAACTTTTTCCTTGATGTGGATATCTTTTGATATCTTATATAGGTAAATTAAAAAGTGATTTGATTCAATTATGTAAGTTTTCTGCATGGAGACATGGGGAAGCTTGATTGCAAGAAATTAAAAAGTTTGTATCCCAATAAAATCACTACTCAAATTGTGATATGACTGAAGCATAGCCCGATTGAGTTCAGGGGGGCCACAAAGGTTTAGCATTTTACAAAGAAATGTATAACCATACTTTTTAGTATCGTACGATTCACGTAGCGAATCGTACGTAGCGGTACGAGTCAAAGGCCAATCGAGACGAACCGTGCCTCTGTATCGCCGACTCTTGGTATCGTTGGAATCGTGAGCGCGACGGCGTGCGATTCGCGTATCGTATCGATGCGTACTATACGAGCGATACGCTATCGACCAATCAGAGCGCAAGATGCACAGCGGCGTTCAACTTTTTTAATAAAATATTTCTTCGTCCTTTGTTCGTGCCGACTAATCGTGCGCCAGAGATGGTAAAATGTGAATGGGAAAAGGAAAGAGAAGAAACCGACATGTGGGACCCTTGACATGAAATGGGCTCAAGTGGGCTTTATCCTGTGTTTCTCTTTTCCGTATAATTTCCATTATATAGTATAATAATAATAATAATAATATAATATAATGATTATGATAATTATAATTTATATATTATATAGTATAATATTTTATAAACAATATAATAATTAATAATGAATATGAACATTATAATAATATAATATTATACAAGTACAACATAATGAATAACTACAATTTTTATATTTTATATAGTAAATATAATATAATAATGATAATAAAAATACAATAATTTATAATCTAATTTTATAATTTATTCATATGATGTTACTAAAAAACAATTAGATAGATTATATAGTAATAAGTAATAACCAATAGTCATAGACTACACCTAATGATGCCTAGATGGATAAATGATTATAATAATGATATAGTGCTTTACTAAATCTTCCTTTTAATGAAAAATCTTCCAATATATGTTCTAACTAATTATTCTACTTAATTTCATGGATAGCTTAGTGTATCTTTGACGATTCGTTACGATACACGATACACGGTTCGATACTAAATCCATCGATACACGATACATTTTACGATTCTAAAAGTATGTGTATAACTAAAGTCAGTTTGCTTTCTTCATAGCATGCTGTTACATAACCATTATTTATTTTACTTTTGAAGAGGAAAGTTTTATTAGAACTGCAATTTCATTTAATTAGTTCGGTTATCAGAAGAGATCATTAACCAATGTTCTTTGAACTGTTAATTTTTTAGATTGATCCGATGAAGTACAAGAACACCATGTCAGGATTCAACATCCTATTCAAAGAACAGGGGTTGAGAGGTTTCTTTAAAGGCTGGGCTCCTACTCTTGCGGGCTATAGCATGCAAGGCGCATTCAAATATGGATTCTATGATTTTTTCAAGAAGTACTATTCTGACCTGGCGGGACCTGAATATGCAGCACAATATAAGACTCTAATTTATCTTGCCAGTTCTGCTTCAGCCGAGGTGATTGCTGACATGGCTCTCTGTCCAATGGAGGCTGTGAAGGTCAGGGTTCAGACTCAACCAACCTTTGCACGTGGGTTATGGGACGGTCTTCCAAAGATTGTTCGAGCTGAAGGTGTTACAGGGTAATTAGAGAATAATCTTTTGCAATTACATAAAAATTAAAATGTAGTTAAGTTTGCCAAATGAGTCCTAACAGTTCAGAAAGCATGCACACACACAAAAACAAGCACAGATTTTTATGATAATGATTAAAAGAAGCAACATTTATTTTCAAATTCTGATATCCGTTTGGAATTGTAAACTTTTACTTGCAGTTTGTACAAAGGGCTGGTTCCACTCTGGGGTCGTCAAGTTCCATGTAAGAATTTAATTTCTACCTTGTTGATTGTATATAATTATGCAATAAGATATTGTTTGTTGTAATGTAGAGTGCTTTTGTGATGATTTAGTAATATGCTGGCAGAGCCCCGTACGGGCCGTACCAGTACCAGCATTTTCTTTCTCAACTTTCATTGCTGCTGTACATTAGCTTTTTGCCTCAAATTATGTCTTGGTATTGCATAACAAAAAATAAAGTTGAAATAGTTAACATCTCATCAGGGTCTGTAGGTCGCCAGTATAAGTCACCTGTACAGAAACTAAAAGAGTACAATTAATTCATTTTTGTTCAGATACCATGATGAAGTTTGCATCATTCGAGAACATTGTTGAGTTGATTTACAAGAAAGTCATCCCTGTACCCAAGGACGAATGCAGCAAACCCCTCCAGCTGGGTATCAGTTTTGCTGGTGGCTATATTGCTGGAATCTTTTGTGCCCTTATCTCCCATCCAGCTGATAACCTTGTTTCCTTCCTTAACAATGCCAAAGGAGCCACAGTTGGTGATGTAAGTTCTTGATTAGTCCTAATTTTGTGTTTTCAGATTGCTCTAAATTTGTAGGTAATATTGTAGAAATCTCTTAAACTTCAATCTAAGGTAGAATTGTATAAACATGAGAACAGTTTCCGCAAAACCAGTAGTCCTGGTTATGATCCTTGGTACCAAATTTTCTGGAAGGAAATGAACTGTTTTTTTTTTAAATCGTAAAATACTAAAATATTATTAAAGAACTATTTTGCAGCAGAATTTTAAATGACAAACTCAAGAGTCAGGACCTGATACTTAACAATTCTCTACTATAAATAAGTTTTGATTAGCGATAAAAAATTGGGGCCACTCAGTTAGTAATAATTACACAGGAATTAATTGCATTATTGTTGTTGTTTTTGTAATTTTTTTGCTAAAGTAATATGTTAATTAGTTAAGTTTGTTTGGTTTTATTTTTAGGCTGTGAAGAAACTAGGGTTATGGGGGCTATTTACACGCGGCCTCCCACTAAGAATAGTAATGATCGGGACATTGTCAGGAGCTCAATGGGGTATCTATGATGCCTTCAAAGTCTCTGTTGGATTGTATGTACTACTATCCTTTTTTTATTTTCTAATTTCCCTTTATCAGTTAATGCAAAGTTAATTAATTGCTTATGGTACTGGTATGCATTCTGAATTTATGATTGGGTGACATGTTTTATGAGCTCAACCCAGCTTGACCCCAAAAGGACAAAGATTGTAGTTAATACTTTATAGGTATTAATATTGTATTAATGGAACATAACTGGTATATTATATTACTAATTATTGCTGTCTGGTACAGACTTCATACTGTTTGTCCTTGAATCTGGTTTCTTTTAAGAAGCCAGATGAAATTTACGAAAGGGCCTTTTTCCACTTAAACAATTAACTATGAGAAAATTTTGCCAGTTAATTATTATGAAAGTGCCTTTTTTGCATATTTTTCTAACTGCAATTACAATGTAAATTCCTGATTTTCAGGCCTACCACTGGTGGAGTTACCCCAAATGTTGCTATTAAAACAAAAGAGCTTGGCCAAGTAAACCCTATGTAGGCTGATTTTCTAGAAAATTTCATTTATTGGAGCTTCTCAGAGTATAAATTTGTTTTGAGATCCATGTTAAGCTATAATCTGCATGGGATAATATTTGTGTAAACACTGATAATTAGTTTTTTCTTTCCTGAACAGCAGAAAATAATAATAATAAATATGTACAAGGATGCTGTGATGTAACATGTAGTTTAATTTGGTTTGATTTGTTTATATGTTGGATGTTACATATACTTTTCTTTAGACTCAAGAGAAATTTAAATTGATTCAAATAAATGATTCTTTTTTGGAGCCCGAACGCACGAATCAATTTAATTTGTTCTCTTCCTCTCCTTCCAACTTTGAAAATCAAGAAGTTGGTTAACCTAGGCCTTCCGTATGAGGAGAAATGCCTTTACTGTCTGTACTAATCAGCGGTGGCTACTAGGACTAGGAGCGATTGGAATGGAATGATCATGATGTTTTCTACTTTCTTTTCTAAGTTTTCACTAATTTTTGGGTTTTTAGATGGGTCGAACTTTTAAATATTTAAAAAAAAAATGTAAAGAGACATGTTTTGTTTTACCTGTAATTAATACTCATAACCTAGCTTGTCCAATTTATTTTTTTCAAGTTAAATTTTAGATGCGTTTATAATTCGTATGTACATGACGTCAAGACCGGACTTTTATCTAAATCATAACTCAAAAATTCTTAATTTTATTTGGTTTTATTTAATTTTAGTGTGTATTTGTAGAAATTTGATACTACTTGGATTTGGTATGCTGTAGAAATTTGTTTAATGTTTAATTTTACCTAAACCAAACTTAGCCGTATATTGTTGATTTTAGTGTGCGACCCTTCTTTTAGGTGAATAACACATCTAACTTAGGCAAAAAGTGTAAATTGTTCAATTAAACCAAATAGATAACCAAAGTAGGTTAGGAGCTGATAGGTGACCAATTTAAGCCTCAAAAAGAATAAGCTTCTACTTAGGCGAGAGTCTAGTGGATGCCTTAGTGAATCAACAAATAGACTTAGGATTATTAAGCCAACATGACGAGAGTTCGAGGATTAATTAACCTAATTGAGACTTTAGACTAGGTTCCACATCAAATAATATGATCAACACTCGAGAGCTGAGATTCAAGAGTTTAGATACGACTAGACCTGTCTCATACAAACCAGAAACTAATGTATTGCATTAATTCGACACTAACCATGGGTTGTGCGGTCGCACATGACCCTCTGGCCTACACTTGTCAATATTTTAGCACGAGAGTGACAAGCATTGATAGTCCATGGCCTAACCAAGGTTGGAACTGAACCCTTATGACATTTTTATACCAAATTACAACTAAATTTCATTCACCCTCCATCAACAAATAACTAAGATCAGTAAAAAGATGGTCTTAATCAGTAATTACATTGCATGCTTCTCATGTGAGAAATCTATACATCTCATATTTTAGATTCAAAGACGCGATGAAAATATTAATGACACAAAACACAATCCATATAATATTCCATCCCGTTAGGTCCTGTTCAATATTATATAAAGCATGCTCATTTTATATATACTCGTGTCATTGAATGATAATCACTTATCAACATTTATAGAACTACAATGTACTTTCAATCGACATGACAATCTTGCTCGGTAATTATTGTTCCTCTTGAATTACCACGATTGTGAGCATATTTAGAATTAGTATATGTTTTCATCTTAAGAGTTCTATGGTTCAAGACTACGAGCATCTTCTTGAACACTTCTAAAATTATAACATATTAATCTCAAAAAACAAGAATGTATAAGAACATTCAACTTCATAAACAATACATAAATTATCATTAATAAAGATAACTTTCAAAACACACATCTTTCAATAAACCAACTATTAAAATGTCAAAAAATCTAAAATGCATTTGTAATTACACTAGATTGTACCAGCCATCGCTAACCAATATACATATATATGCATTTGTCTTTCTCCCCTCCTAAAATCTAATATAAACACGAATACTTTTTCTTCCCTGCCTCACATACCGCCCCCTTATCTCTCATCTAGGGCGGTCCCTTCTGCTGCGATCTTGACGGTCTAGGTCCGAGATCACTTTGCTATGCCATTTCGTATGTTAGATATAGTGACATTTTAATTAAAGACTTACAGGAATCAATGATCTCACTGACTTCTTATTTATGTATGCAATTTATCACATCAGCAAACAAATTATTTTTCACATGAAATAAATATCAAACTTAGCTTATTACCATCCAACAAAGTTATTTTTAAAATTTTGAATTTTTTACAGTTATTATCGAAATTTAAGTGAACAGTAACGTTAGTTTTAATTTTTTCGGTACCAGTACCAACTTAGTTAATTATACTTTATTATATTTCTATAGATAATATAATTAAAACGGTACAAACTTCACTCCATATACGCGACACAAACACACAACCAAATGCAGATTAGGTATAACAAAGGCTGGTTAGCTAGCTCCTATTCAGTTCAAATTGAGCAGAAACACACAAGAGAGATACCGATGAACAAACTAAAAGAGAGATACTTATGGTATAAATTTAGTTATAATACACTAATTTGTAGCAAAAAATGGCAGTTTTTAAAAAAATTGAAAAAAATTTGTAAAATTTTGTTTAGTATGAGATTTCAATATATAGATTAGATTGGTTAATTTAGATTTGTCAATTTGCAAAATCACTGTTCAAATGGTCACGGTGTATGGAGCCCTCTATGCATCATGGTTCAAAATAGATTTACTATATATATATATAGAGAGAGAGAGAGAGAGAAAGACTTCAATCAAAGCGTTTTGACCGAAGTCCTGATTAAATCCTATCAGATTTTAATTTTGATATTTCAAATGACCGATCCAAACCGTTCAATGTGATATCATATTGAAATCTCATTGCACACCAAATTTTACATTTTTTTTAAACAAAATTAAACCCCGCCAGATTTTAATTTTGAATTTTCAAATTACCATTCCAAACCGTTCAATGTGATCTCATATTTTCAGATTTTAGATAATCGTTAATCTAATTTGTTCTGAACCCTACAAAAACTGTTGTTTTAATTTGATCCGAAATAAATACTTAAAAATTACAAAAATATGAAAAATTTGATCGGCTAGGAGATTTGAATATGGAAATCATATTTGATGGTTCGGATCGATCATTTGAACTTCCAAAATTCAGATCTGACGGGATTTAATCAGGACTACGGTCAAAGTGCTTTGATTGAATCCTCCCTATATATATAGAAAAAAAAATTTCTGTACCCCTCAAAATTGAGGAAATACAGAATTTACCCCCCAAATATTAAAACTCCTGATTTTGCCCCCCCTCCCGAATTTTGGATGTTTTCTCTATTTACCCCTCTGCTATATTTTCTAATATAAATAAGATTAAAATAATGAAATTGAAAATTTTTTACTCTTTTATCCTTGTTCAAATCCAACCAGAATTTGATTAAACAAGACTCGACTCAACCCAGTTCCATTCTTTCTGCTCTCTTTAATCCATTTTTCTCCTCTCGCACGCATGAACCTTCCGCCACCTGCTCCTCCGTGCCGTGGTAAATAGAAAAAAACTGAACAATTAGTCCATTTCTCGTTAGTTCATTTAACCCTTTCTAAACTTTTAGTCCATTATTGACAACTAAGATTGGAGTTATGATTTGTTAACCAGAGAAGAGAGGGTTGAGCCATTTCTTAGTTGATTAAATATACAATTACAATTCCAGGCCGATGACACTACTATACTGCACTCCCACTAGGCCTGGTTAACGTGGTAAATGGCAACGGAACGGGTCATTTCGTTTGCCGTTCCGTTTCAACAACGGTATGCACCGAAATGATTCGTTATCCGTTCCGTTTGTAACGGAATGGATGGAACGTAGCGGAACGAGTCATTTTACACTGTATTTCACACAACGGTATGCCGAAATACATTCCGTTTACCGTTCCGTTTCGGAAACGTATGCTGAAAAGTGATTCGTCACTCGTTTCGTTGAACGGAACGTGCACGGTACACGGTAAACGGTATATCGTCGGCAGGCTGAACTCCCACTGGCCGGCAGAAACAAAGGCCGACAAAACCCCCAAAAAGCCCAGAATTTTAATTGCTGGCGGTGGGATTAGTGGCTTGGTGTTTGCATTGGCAGCGAGGAGAAAGGTGTCACGATCCTCAGTTGACCTGAGGTTGACTACTTACTAACCATAACGGGTTCGACCCGGTCAAAAGAACAAAAGAGAACACCCATACAAGGAGCATATGTGCTGTGCATTGGGACCCAGCTAGGAGTAGAGAGCAAACAAAGAAGGGATTAGCAATTATAGAAAAGAAGGCTCCATATAACATGGCCCAGCAGACCATTTTAAAGGAAGATCAATTCATCCAGAAGCCTGCTAATAATAGAGAAAATATGCTCGTTAACTCAAATCAACTGAGCTGAGTTACCGCTGGGACCACTGAGGTGAAAGACACAGAAGAAAAGTGAAGAACAGAAACTACTGCTGATTTTCTACTTTTACTAGTTGTAATTCAGTTGCTTATATAAGCCGTACATTAGAAAGTTAGGGTTATGCGATATCTTGAACCTGAAACTTATCTCTCATTTTATATCTTAGTTTTTCCATTTTATCCAGTTTTATGTAATCAGTTGTATCTTCCATCAAAATATATATTATTCGGCAGAATTAGATTCGCCTCCGAAGTTACTGTTCACGCACAGTGTTTGAAACAGTCTGACTGACTGGCGGGGCCGCGCTTGATCACAACTCCATCCGCATCCGCAGTGGCAGCGCTTCATCTACAGTTCCGTCCGCATCCGCATCCACAGCTCCACCCGTTTCCTTCTTCTTCCGACCCCTCTTTCTTTCTTTCTTTCTCTGAGCTTTTTCCGATTCACTACTCTCTCTCTAAGACTGATGCACTCAACGGAGCAGACATATAGGAGGATCTGCATCTGCTATCGTGTCGGCTCTCTCTTCTCCGCAGGTATTTTCCTCTCCGCCTCGATTTTTCCCCTCCCGCTTAGTATGTCGCTTTAGTTTCTGAGGGGTTGCGAAGGACTGCCTCCATCCTGTCCTCCGTGTGGCCCCTGTACGGAGAACTATCGGAACATGCTTCCGCGCTTCATCGTTCTTTATTGCTCAGTATGGAGTGATCTGATGACGGTGCTGCTGTAGATCCCTCGACGATCAGGTTTTTTCTATTTTGAATTTTCACCTATTTCGGCCAGTTGAAAAGTTGATGATCAGTTTTAGAACTCAATTGAAAACCTTATCGTTTAATTAGTTTTAGAAATGTATTCTGATATAGGTGCTTCATAGATTTTAAAAAATATATATATAATAAAATCAGATTGATTAGATGCAAATTGAGTTTGCATGTTGCTTTGTTCATTGTAAACGATTTTTCTAACTGATTTTGTATTATTGGCTGCTAAAAATGAGTTCTTATTGTTTGCTTTTCAAAAATTGACATCGCTGATGATGCTCTTGGGTCCTTTGTTCTTCGCCTCATTGGCGGTTTGAACAGCTCAGTGCACCTTCTTTTTACTTAGGCTTCAATTTTACTATTGTTCATTTTGTTTTCTCTTTAATAAATATTTACGGGAACTTATATTTTGTTGTGGCAGGGCAAAACAATTGGAAGTAAGGAGTATCAGATAAGTTTTCATCCTTTAAGTAGTTATGATGCTGGGAACTGAGCTATGCTGCTAGCAGCTAATTTCATGTAAGATTTTGATCCTTTCAACTTTTAGGTTATACAAGCTGTTTTTACCCTCCTTTAGAAATTTCACATGTTCAGTACATTGAAAAATTAGTTCAATTGTCAGGGACGAGTAGTTTCGAAAATTGGTTCAATTTTTTCCCTCATTTGATTTAGATCGATAGGTGTTATAAATTCCATGTGATTTAGATCAATAGGTGTTATAAATTATATATGACTTTTTCTTACAAGTTCTAAATTTATTATAAATTAATTTTTAAGATTAGATTGTGAATTCAGTTCTAATTTGAATCATGAACTGTACTATTGAATTGCAGAATTATACACGTAGAAAAAAATATTAAAAGTCATCTTTTGCGTACCGTTTCTTATTTTTTATGGTGAATTTAACTTTGGCTATTTTACATGAAACCAGTGTGCATATGCAGCATGGGGATAAAAGCAACTTACCAACCTATAAGTAGGATTTGACCAAGTTGTTTGGCTCCTCAATGAAAGGTTTCTTCGATTTTATTTCTTATTTTCTTGCCGTTCCTCTAAAACTGTACTTCTACCTCTCACTCTATACCAGCAAATAGGTTTCTGGTAGAAACTGAGACCATGGCCACAAAACTGCTCGAAACAAGCAATCAGTTTTAAAATCGAACATATTAGGTGTGTTCTTTTGATCATTAATAATTTTTACAAATTCACAGCGTTTTTCCAAACATGGTGATGTTTTTCTATTTCACACTACAGATTAATTTTATACATTTTCTCTTTTCTTTGCAGATTGTGTTTCATTTGTTGTTGCTTTCTCTATGTACATGCTTAATGGTCAATCTGCATGGCAATAACGTTATTTGGAGTTACTCTTGCAATTAAGCATTACTCACATGTACCGGAAGGCATGCTTGATTTAGATGTCATTTCTCATTCTATCTCCACTTACTAACAATTACATGGTAATTAAGTTTATTTAAATTAAATTGTATAACAATAGCATGGACTTTGAGTTAGCATGTAAATAAATATGATATTTGCATATACCAACATATTAGAGATAAAAATTTGTGATGTTCATGAAACTGTCAAGGCGACTACATAACTGACAAATATGGGGGTAGATATGCATACCTATGTAGGGTACTCGAGTGTACTGGGAAAAAACTAAGGCTTAAGAAATTCAATCCAATTAGCCATGTTTGTCATACTGTCTTTTTCTCTTATTAAGCTTATTATCTCTAATCAAATGATGTGGTAGTTTTAATCAAAGATAAAGGATGTTAGCCTTTCAATTTTTCATTATTCATGTTCCTTTTGTCCATCAGATCTGTGGCTTGGTTTAGGAGGTGGATGTATGTGTTTGTTCTGTCATTGTTTCTTATACCTCATGTTAGCTCTTACTCACATTCGTTAATCTGTAGAAGGAAAGAAGCATGAAAGATCTCTCTCAGTCACATGTGTAAATTTGAAGAAGGAAAAAAGCATCGATGGAGGAACAAAAGAAGTCGAAAGAGTGCATGGAAGGGAAAATTACGTACTTTTACCTTCTCTCTTCTACATTGTCACTCCAGTGGCCAGATCTTTTTCAATAAGGTCCCCCTCCTCTGTCACTCTCTCACCAATTCTTTCTCCTTGGTTAGATCTTAATAATTTGTGAATTAGTCCATGGCGTGGAATTGTGAGTTTGTGACGATCGATTCTGTGGTTGATACTGTCATTGTCAAAAAAGAGCAATAAAATTTCGAACGCAGACAAAATTGTCTTTACTTTTATGATTGATCTGATGTCATGTATTGTTGTATATCCAGTAATAATTAATTAAAGCTGCTGTTCATTTTACGAAGTTTTTCATATGTGGGAAGCAACATACAATTGGGACTATTTAGCAATTTGCATTTGTCAGAACTAAAAAAACAGTAAAGTTCAGAGACTGATTCAAAGTTGATATTTTTATCTCTATTATTAGTGCTTAATGTATAAACTCCTTTATTATTTTTTTCTTAATTTCTGCCCCTTACATATAGTTTTCTCTATTGTAGTGAGTAGTGTCATGGAATGATATCAATTTCTCATATCCAGTGGCGCTTACATTGTTCCATATAGTTTTCTCTTCTATTCTTTGCTTCCTGATTAAAAAAAAGTATTCAAGGTATGCTTCTTTTTTACTATTTAAGTCAATTTTATGATCTTGCTGTCTTTTTATATCGACCAACCTCATGGAAAACTTCTGTTATATCAAATTCGAGTTTGGTACCTGTCATTGGTATCATACAGGTAAAATTTGTTAGGCGTTTGTCTTGGCCATCACTGATGTACCACTGGTAGAACACTTTGGATGATGATTTTTCATTTTTCAGTAACGTTAGTGCATATATACTCTCAGGTTATGAAGGTCGAAGAGGTAAAATGTGACTTGGATTGTTTGGAGTTCTTTGAACTTTGGACCATAGTTTTATTCCGGGTCCTTTGAACTTCAAAATCTAAGCGTACTTTGTCATTTTTAATTATTTCGAGCTCTAATATTATTTACAATTACATTCTCTGGTTCTGCTTAGTAGAGGTAATAGAACTGATTATTGTTGTATTGAAACATTTTAAATCTTATCTTACATTTCTTTCCTTCTATTATGTAATTTGTAAATTGAACCGTGATTTTATTTTACATCTTTGTTCTTGACGACAATGAGATCTGGGAAAAAAAATTGAGACAATAAGATCTAAAAAAAATAGGTCGCGCAACGCGCGACGACACCACTAGTTTTTTGTAAGGCTCAATAGCCATTTATCTTATCAATGAAATCGTTTCTCATTCAATTTCAAGTTTCAGTTCTTTGTTTAGCTTAATTCTCTGTAATTTCGTGCAATTTGAGCAAAACCTAGATCTAGTCTGACAAGAGCTCGTTCAGCTGAGCTCACTGTTGCATTTTCTGGTTTTTAATAGATCAGGAACGTGACAAAAGGGGATTTGAGGTGATTGCTTTCGAGAGGGACATCAGTGCCATTAGAGGCGAAAGAATCTGCAAGGTTCATGCGAGAGGAGAAAGAAGGGTTCGAGAGAGAAGGAAGAATGGGACTGGGTTGAGTCGAGTCTTATTTAATCTTTTAGTTGGATTCGAACATGGTAAAAGGTTCAGAAATTTTCAGTTTTAATATTTAATTTTATTTATATTAGAAAATATGGTAGAGAAGACATCTAAAATTTGAGGGGGCAAAATTGGAAGTTTGAACTTTCGGGGGACAAATTCTGTATTGGGTACTGAACAAATTTTTCCATATATTATATAGGCTAGACTCTGACACATACAGGTCCTCAGTGTGCTCCGGTTTTGGAGCCGTTTGATCAATGGTCCAGATTTAGGCTCCGAGGGGAGCTGAATTTCCGTTTACTCATGCGACTCTCCGATTAATTTTGTCTGTTGTACTTCCGTATGCTAGAGTACTCTCCGTTTCATCTCATGTGCGATCAGATAAAAAGAAAAAAGAAAAAAAAGACGAACGCTCTCTCCTGCTACATCTCTCACGTGAAGCCTCTCTCTCTCAGGCGAAGCAGAGAACAAAAGTCGACCTTCTTTCTCCTTGCGATCTGAGACCATGCCAAGGTACAGTAAACCCTAGAATTCTCTCTCCCCATTGTTCTATTCCATGCGATTTGAATTTTGTCATTTATAGAAATTTTTTTGTAAACCCTAGAATAAATTTGAGTTAAAATTTCTGCTCCTTAATTAATGTTAGTAATTCTAGGTGACGGAGAGTCAAATGATTCAATAAAGCCTTGAAATTTTATCAGTAATTTTCGTTACTCATGACTTTTGGTTTGGGAAGGTGCGAAATGCAACTTGATTTTTTTTTTTTTCCGATTTGGATCCTGTCCAAAGGGTTTAGGACTGAATTCTCTCTCTCTTACTTTTTTTGCCCCTCAATTTCTTGCTCTTCTTTCATATTATTTTTGAAAAACCCTGGTCTCTAGTGCTTAATTTTTTTTATGGTGCCCAAATGTTGTACCTCTTTAAAACCACCAAAGGTGCTAACTAATTGATTCATGTCAATAAGTTACTCATTGTTCTCTTTTCTTCTGATCGCATTACTGAAGAATTGTTTTAGGACTCTCATCTCTTTTCTGTTGCCTAAACTAAAACACCCCTAATATGTGATATGCACCTGAGATAAAGATACCATTTACTTTGCACAGGATTAATTTAATAATTATGCACTGTTTTCTTTTCTTTTTTTCAGACCTGGGGAACTAGAATCGAGAGTGTTGGTCATAAAGCTTGGCGAGTTGTTTATTTATGTTTCTCAGAGACTCCAACTAATTGCTAAATGTAATTAAGGATGGTAACAAGATTAGTCAATGAATGGATGAAGCATACATAAGGAAAGCTAGGTACAATTGTTCTGATAGATGGAGGGATTCTCATGTAGTTGTTTTTCATTTGGGTACAATTGTAATAGTTGTTTTTCTGTTGCTACGATAGAAATGTTCTATCCGGTATGCAATAGTTTTAGTCAAATACTGTCTCTAAATGGTATCTTTATCTCAAGAAATGATTTGGGGTTTATGAGCAGTTGAACATTATCCGACATTATGGTTTAATGCTATGTACTTTTTTTTAATTTTGTACTAGTTTTACCGGTGACACGCTATGTAATTGAAATTGAAATGATTTGCCCCCTGATGCCACATCTGGCAAAAACATCTCTAACATGCTTAATATTGTTAAAGTTATTCATCTCTATATGCTTTATAAGTTGTTATTGCAGTAGCACATTCAATTTTCAGGGCACAGAATTAGACATGTTAACATTATTGCAATTGCGTATTCAATTATTTCATCTGGTTCTCTGATTTTGTTTGCTTGATCTTTTCACATATATACTTTTAGGGTTTAGAGGTAACATTCCGGCCTTACTCTAAATATTTTGTTAAAATTTGAAATTAAAATAGAATGTATCCAAGCAAAACCTCTTCATCGTTCCATGTTATTCAAATGTTGACCCTCAATATTTTTCAAATTAGTGATACAATTCAGGAAATAGCTGTTGTCGCTGAGGGGGGAGTCGTGGGAAACGAGGCGAAAAAAAAAGCGATTTTGAGAGTCTTTGTCTAAAAAACCCTAGGCGGGGGAGGCCGCCGCCACCGGTCTCCCCCCGCCTTATCCTCTTCATCTCTACTATTTTGTCTCCTCTTTCTTTCTTCTTTCTTGTTCTCAGATGGATCTAAGTGGTTAGCCGGCGGAAACAGTTTTGCTGAGGTGGTGTGAGTTTGAGGTCATGCAGTGGGTTGAGGTGGATTTGGTGCGGTCGATGTGTGAGGAGGTACTGCCGGGACACAGGATGTGCGGCTGGGGCGCGATGAGCGAGAACGTGTTGCCGGGACGCAAGGAGGTGGTGCCAGAGCGCAAGGTGGTGGTGGTGGTGCCGGAGCGCAGGGTGGTGGTGCCGGAGCATGAGGAGGTGCTGCCGGGGCACGGGGATGTGCGGCCAGACCATGAGAAGTGGTTGGTTAGCAAGGAGGCGCTGTCGGGGCGCTAAAAAGTGTTTCTAGGGGCATGCAAAGTGGCCGGTGAGCGCGAGGGGGGGGGGGGTGTGACTAATACCCAAGGCACAAGGCCAGTGCGTGAGAAGATGGTGACGGGGCACTAGTAGGTTCTGCCAAGGCACGAGGAAGTGTGGCTCATGTGCGAGGAGGTGCAGCCAGGACATAAGTGGCCGGTGCGCGAGGAGGCACGTGAAGGTGCTGCGGTGCTTGAGGGTGTGGGCCCGGTACTTGAAGATGTGTGGCTGGTGGTTGAAGATGTGTCGCCGATTGTTATCGGTGAGTGAGGAGGTATGACCGTGGAGGTGTAAAAGGAGGGATTGGTATGACCGTGGATGCAATTCGACCGATTATCTTTTTTTTTCTTATCTTTTTTTTGTAGGTTTAATTTTATTTTTATTTTCGTGTGTACCTGTGTACCACTACTTGTAGCCGCTACCAACCTTTTCTAAAAAAAAAAAATATTTCAAATTCAAATACAGGTGAACAGAGATGTCTGAATTCGGAGCTGTGGTATGCTTGCCATGTTTACTTTGTAATACTTCATTTCATCATAAAATGTAACGATCCAAATAGATAAGATCAAAAGCAAAAGTTAAAAGTAAAATCATTCAATAAGAGCATTCAATCTTACATACACTCACATAGCATTCAATTAAAGCAAAATGGCAAATGCCTAATGCATAGATTAATAGTAACATACTCGCATGCCTAATACAGTCACATAGTCACATAAAGGTGTAAGCACTAATTCATTACTACAAATTTAAAAGAAAAACATCTTAATAAATCCTAGCTACAATTATCAAGCCAATAGAATTCCTATATATTAAACATTGCATATTTCTCATGAGTAGGATGAGTTCAATAGTAGTGTGCCATCCAACAAATTCACGACAAACTTGATATGGATATGCATAGACAGATTTGATGCGGATTCCAATTGCTGTTGTTGATTTGACTAGTCATCCCTATAATACAACATTAACATACTATGGTTAAAATCCAATTAATAGAACAGACCTTTAAAATTAAAAAGTTTGATAAACCCTAATCCAATTAATATAAGAGGCCATTAGTTTGACAGCTGGGTTACTGAAACCAGGACATATATCAGAACCGTACCATAACCATAAATTCGGTACCAATGACTGATACAAGGCATGTACCATAGTCATGTTAAACTCTTAGAACTATGGCCAGCATCCATTTATATAGACTAAACGTACAACGGTCAATAACCAATCATCCTAAATTAGTAACAAGAGTACTAACCAATCAATTTTAAAAATAAGAAAAATAAAATGAGACCTACTAAAGCTACTTAAATCCTATCCCAAAATAAATACAAAATTGCAATAAAAGCAACTTAAAATATATCAATACTAACAAGAACAATAGTGAAAATTAACAAAACCCATTAATAGATTATTCACTTCATCTATCATCCCACAACATATCTCTAATCCAAGAGGTATGAGTCTGACTTCAATCAATCTAACCAGCATTTTTTTTGGGCCCTTGTGAAACAAATACACAAAAAGCTAAGAATGAGCAGATAAAGTACTTAGAGCAACTATCTAAAATCCCGTTAACAAAAAAAAATAAAACTATCTAAGATCCCAAAATCAAACACACAAAAAGCTAAGAAACCAACAGAATTAGGTTAGCAAAGAGATTACCAAGAGAGAAGGGTAAGGAGAAGACAAAACCGACCAGCACACCACCTCACCACATAGTGATCACCACTGACTTCGCCTACAGCCTTGACTTAGCCTCCAATAGTTAATCTCGGGTTCTCTGGTAGAGGGGAGCGAGAGGTAGAGGAAAAAGGGGTTCTGGTGTCCGCATTGCTGAGGTGGCAGTTGCCTTCTGGGTAAGGTGAGCGGTGAAGATACGAGCAACAAGAAGAGTTTATCGGGTCATCGGAGTCAAAGAGGAGAAGAGCAGAGGTGGCAGCAAGGGAGTGGAGTTCTCAAAAGCTTCGATTAGAGAGAGAGTAGGGGATAGGTGGAAGAGCGCAGCGACTCTCTCATCTAGGGTTTCACATCGGCGAGAACGAAGAGGATAAAGAGCGAAATAAAAGAGATAGAGAGAGGTAACGGAAAAATAAAGAGAAAACAGAGAAACGAAGGCCAAATTTACTCCTTCAGCGTCTAAATCTGTACCATTGAATTTAAGATCAAATGGCTGAAAAACCGGAGCACACAGGCCCTCTACGTGCTGGAGTCTAATTTAGTCTATATATATATATATATAGAGATTGGCTAAAGTATACTCCAGCATATAGATAGCCCGTATGCTGGAGTCGTTTCTCAAAATCTAAAATACATACAGTCGATCCGATCCTTTCAAATTGTTCTCCATATTGAAATCTCTTAGGAAACCAAAATTTATATTTTTTCGATTTTTTTTTGCTATATATTATGCTATTTTAAAATAACACTGTAAAGGAATTGTAAAGGAGTATTTCTGACCCTTCAATTTGAAAATAGCATAATATATAGCAAAAAAATTTGAAAAAATGTAAAATTTGGTCTTGAAGGATATTTTTACGTGGAGAACAACTTGAACGGTTTGGATCGACTGTTTGAATTTTAGATTTTGAGAAACGACTCTAGCATACGGGTTTGATCCGTATGCTAGAGTATACTTTAGCCAATCTCTCTCTCTCTCTCTCTCTCTCTATATATATATATATATATATATATATATATATATATTTATAGAGAGAGAGGTGGGCTAAAGTGCCATAAATGGCAATGCCATAGATGTTTTTTTAGTCTTTTTTTGTAAGTTCTAAAATTCAATCAGTCAATCTAAACCGTTCAAATTGATCAACATATTGAAATACATTTTGGAGACCAAATTTTTCATTTTTTTAATTTTTTTGCTATTTATTTGGATATGTTCAAATTTGAGGGTCTGAAATACTCCAATTATAACATTGTTTAAGAATATCATAATAAATAGAAAAAATCGAAAAAATGTAAAATTTGGTCTCCAATGGTATTTTAATATGGTGAATAACTTGAAGGGTTTGGATTGATCATTTGAATTTTGAATCTCTAAAAATGACTCTATGGCACATGACCCTCTGTGCCATTTATGGCACGTTAACCATTCTCTCTCTCTCTCTATATATATATATATATATATATATATATATATATATAGAGGGGTGATAAAATACACTTTGGTGTACGGATCGTCCTCGTACACCAGAGTCGTTTTTGAAATCCAAAACTCAAACGGTCGATCCGAACCGTTCAACTTGTTCTCCATATTGAAAAACTCACGGAGACCAAATTTTATATTTTTTCGAATTTTTTTGCTATATATTATGATATTTTCAAATTGGAGGGCCTTAAATACTCCAATTGTAGTGTTTTTTGAAAATATCATAATATATAGCAAAAAAATTCGAAAAATGGTAAAATTTGGTCTTCGAGAGTTTTTCAATATGGAGAATAACTTGAACGGTTCGGATCGACTGTTTGATTTTTGGATTTCATAAACGACTCTGGTGTACGGGAGACGATCCATACACCAGAGTGTATTTTATCAATCCACTATATATATATATATATATATATATATATATATATATATATATATAGTTTTGTTATGGTGAGTTGCAACTCACAAAAGGATCCGTGTGTCGCGCTCAAAATTTCGAAATTTAATTCAAAATGACCGATCGAAACCGTCTAATATGATCTCCCTATTGAAATCTCCATGCAGACCAAATTTTATATTTTTTCAAAATTTTCAAGTATTTTTTTTAAATTTTAGAAAATCATTAATCTAATTAGTTTTGAACCGTTCAAAAATAGTAGTTTTTTAAAATTCGAAATAAATACTTAAAAATTTCAAAAAAATATAAAATTGGGTATGCATGGAGATTGCAATAGGGAGATCATATTAGACGGTTTGGATCGGTCATTTTGAACTAAATTTCGAAATTTTGAACGCGACTCACGGACCCTTTGGTGAGTTGCAAGTCACCATAGCAAAACTCTATATATTTATAGAGAGAGATTGGCTAAAGTATACTCCAGCATACAGATAGTCCATATGCTGGAGTCGTTTCTCAAAATCTAAAATGCATACAGTCGATCTGAACCTTTCAAATTTTTTTCCATATTGAAATCTCCTAGGAAACCAAAATTTATATTTTTTCGAATTTGTTTGTTATATATTATGCTATTTAAAAAAAATACTGTAAAGGAGTTGTAAAGGAGTATTTCTAACCCTTCAATTTGAAAATAGCATAATATATAACAAAAAAAATTGAAAAAAATATAAAATTTGGTCTTGAAGGATACTTTTACAAGGAGACCAACTTGAACGATTTGGATCGACTGTTTGAATTTAAGATTTTGAGAAACGACTCTAGCATATGGGTTTGATCCAAATGTTGGAGCATTTTGCTAAAATGCTATGCATAACACAGATGACCTTCGTGCTACGGATTCGTTTTTGCATTTCATGCTTCAAACAATCAATCCAAACTGTTTATTATCTTCTACATATTGAAATCTTATTAGAATCTAAATTTTACATTTTTTTTTGGATCTTTTGCTATTTTTTTCAGATTTTTGAAAATCACTGTTATTGAAGGGTCTAGAATTTATTAGATTAAGTATTTTAAAAAATATGAGAAAAATAGCAGAAAAATTAAAAAAGATGTAAAATTTGGTTTCTAATGAGATTTCAATATGAAGAAGATAATGAATGGTTTAGATTGGTTGTTTAAAGTATGAAAATTCAAGAACAAATTCGTAGCACGAAGGCCATCCATACTATGCATAGTATTTTAACAATCCTCTCTCTCTATATATATATACATATATAGTGAGATACAGAAAACTAAAATAGTTATAACAACATCGCAGCAACACATAAAACTAAAAAAACAAATACAATATTATAGCCTAGTTTGCAAGATAGATATGAGAATAAGTCCATACTAACCTTACATATACATCTTCATTATTAAAAGTATATTAGTTTCCTCAAATATCTAAACTATAAAATTTTTTTGAATAAAATCAAAGTTGAATGTTAATTTATGATTGTCTATTGACTTATAATATGTATCATTTATCATAAAAAGAATCTAGAGACTGCATATAGTTGCAAAAGAAGTTCTCAAATTAACAAATGCGAACGGTGCTATAATGAAGAGGTCATCCAGAATGCATGAGCAAATCATTTGTAAGGTATGAAATTTTAGCACACTATATTAATTTTTTGGTAATTTGTTTGATTTGGCAGTAAATCATTACTTAAGTTGGATCTCAAGTGATCAAAGGTCGATACATATATCTAGAAAATAAAAGGTTCATCATTCATTATATAAAAGCCCGTTTATATAAGTGATCGTCATTTGCAAGTTTTGAAACAAATCACACTGTACAAATTCTAGGACAATTTGTTTAACATTAAAACGTGTCACAAGTTGAATCTCTCATGATAAAAAATCCATATAACTATAAATACTCAGTTTTAACCTAAATATGCATTTATAAATTGTTGCAGTTGAAGTGAAAATCAAATCAGTGTGATAGCAACAGATGTTAAAAATTCATAATCATAATTAAGGCAGTTGAGAGGTCTGTCAAATTGGTCTAATAAATATTAAGCCTTTCTACGGTGAAATAATGGTGTTGTAAGCATTAGGGATGACACGTTCGATAAATAATATTCAGATGAATTATCTAATGTTCAAGTTGAATTTACACACATTAATTATAGTGTTTGGAAGAATTTTTCAATTTCGAGCTGAGATTACGCTAATTTGTACTTACACTAATTGTAGTGTTCTGAAGAATAAATTGAGATTTACATCCGCTTTTGTGGTATATTTAATGGTTGAAATTACATTATGCGTGAGTTTGGATAGGTGTGGGAAGAAGGGAAGAAGGGAAGAAGTAGGAAGAAATATTGGAAAGTGTGTAACTTTGTGAAGAATTTAGATTGTTTATAATTTTTTTCTTCTTTTTCCTTCTTCTTCCTTCTTCTTCTTTCTTCTAACGATCCAAACGCACCCAATGATAGATGAGACTGATCACATTCGCTCTCTGTCTTGTAATTAATAACTTCATTAAAATACATGTTTGGAATGTACGAAACATATATAGCTTGACAAATTTTTCATTTCATTGTAGTTTTGTTGATCAGTTGAGTCTTATAGATATTAATTGAGAAGCCTCTCAATTTGATTCTTAATTAGATTGTGCTGCGAAGCTTAACTTATCATCCTTCTTAATTTCGTTTTCTTTACATGTAGGACTTTTGTTGGCTATATATTAGTGAAGGCGTGAAGCCTTGTATCCCATCTTGAGATGCTTTGAGTTCAATAATGAAGACTAGAAAACGTATTTAAATCAAGAGCAACTTACAGAAATAACTGGTCGTAATTTATTCTGCATTGTCGCTTAAATCAAGCTAAATAAATAATTAATGCATTTAAATTATGTTTTACTTTTTATTCAGAACATTATTGGTGCTAATGTCTTCGTCAAATTGTGCTAGACAAAATCTAAATATTATCTTGGACATCAAATGATGTTATCAATCATAAATAATAAATAAAAAATACTCTAATTCTGAGTATAGTACATCTGATGATGTCTGCATGACGTGAGCTGTTTAATCAGGACCTTTCGAGAAGAAAAGAAGATGAGAAGAAGAGGATCTTGAGGGGATTACCACCGCTCTCCTCCGCCCCTATTGAGCATGAAGATGCTAATCTACTATCTCTCAGTTTTTCGCAACAGCCCCTCCGACCAAACGCTCCTGCACCACTCTATCTCGCTTCTTCCTCTTCTCCCTATGCAACCCAACATGCCTCACCCTCTACTGTTTGGTTGTATAAGCATCTTTGAAATTAGTGATTTCAATTTCTATTAGAATAAGAATGTTCCAGATGTCTGAAACTTTGTTTGGAAGAGTTCCTATGGAAAGGTCAAGAATGCAAAACTAAGGTAAACTGTTTTTTAAACTCTTCATGTTCTCGATGAAATGCTCAAGTCAAGATTATGTGTAGGTGAAATCATGATCAAAAATCACAATTTTACAACTTATTGACTATGTGCTTTTTTATTCTTCTTGCCTCTCGATCTTTAATTACCATTTTCATTGTGCCTTTCAGTTAAAAAATAGTAGCTTCATTTAGCACGGGGCCTGACATTTTCATTCTGCCTGACATAGATAAACATTTTTTTTTTAATTTCACTCACATAGATCGGTTGAAAGGCAAACTTCATATATATATGCTTCATATGCATAAGAAAAATTAAATTGCAGTTTGCTGATGTTAGTGAATTTGATTGAGTCAGTATATTGGTCCTTTTAGAGAATTGTATTCTAATTACAATTAATACACATGTGTTACATTCTTTGACTATATAACTGTTTGCTTAATAAAAACAACGTTTTTCATGGAACTGCCATGTAATACCAGCTGATTTTATAAATGGTTTACTTTTGACCAGTGTGAATCAAATGGATAGAGGAAGAACACTCCCTAAAGAACCGTACCATCACAGCAAGGTACATATCTAATATAATTATGATTTGCTATATATGAAAGTAAATATTTTTATTGTTCGGTATGTTTATTACTAATTGTCTGTCTTTATGTCATTCTAGAAGCTTTCTCTATGTGATAACAAGGAAATTTAAAGAAAGTGATTGAATAGTTAGGATACAGATTCAGATTCAAATATGACGTTTGGAACAACAAGTTAAATTGTTAGCTTGATACATATTGGAAATGCATACTTAGGAAGGTTGGCTAAGTTGCAAGTATGAATGCCTACTCAATGTCTGATTAAAATATGACATGACAGGTTTGGATCTATTTTATTTAAGATCTCATGCTTTGTTAAAAATGGTGTCAGCACTACGAGCAATAGAAAAATTAAAGGATATTTCCTATTAGACAAGCCAAGGTGAAAGGTGGCCTGGCCGCACCCTTTGATGCCAGATCTCGGCAGACTTCGAGCTCGCCTTGCTGTAATATTCCTCCCTATTCTTTCAACCCTGGCTATTACTATTAGAAATAGTTTTTCTTAACTACAAAGAATTTATATTGGCTGTACTGCTCCTAATTGTTGGTAGAATTAATTATATCACAATCAATTTGAGATTTTTTAAAGTCCCTTTTTGTTTTTTTCATAAGTAGCGATTATCTTGCAGCCAATGAAGATGGTCTTAATAGAATTTCGGATATGCGATTATCTTGAGTATTTATAAAAATTTATTTTCATATTTGTTACTTCTGATGGTTCTGCAAGTTATCAGATATGGATAAAATTCTTTTTATTAAAATTTTAGTTTCCTGTTCAGTTTAAGTATTGACATGTTGGAAACTTCTATATTGGGATGGATAAAATTTGTGGTTTCCACCAGGATCCTCTTCTCAAGATAAGAAATGGTAAGGACTAAGAATTATTGTGATGAATTTCAGCCATCACTAAGATGAATTATTGGTACTTAAATAAAGTATATTATCATTGCTATTATAGCTTATAACCATGTTGTTTCGTGGCTCTTGGACAATATGGTCATTTATGGTGCTTTCATTTAAGTTCTATGAAAGCTATTAATTTGCAAGCATCAATTCTGAATAAAAAGTATTCGTTCATTTTTATTGTTGCTGCAAGTTGGCCTTATAAAATGCCGAGACAGTCTTACTTTCAAAAGACTACAAATATCAGCATGCTAGGGATTGTAATCTTAGAAAATTTGCCAGCGTAACCTCCCTTAAGTGGTTTTAGTTTATTTTTTCTATTTCCAAGCTGATGGATAAAGAAACCAGAAAAGAGGTGACGTGTTTAAAATTGAGAAGCAACAAAGATTGCTAAGGTCATTATCAAATACCAGATGAATAGCTTGGAGGTATCAACTCTTTTGGATGTGCTACTCTTTAAGAAAAATTGAGAAATCACATGAGAATTTTATAATATTTGATCTTTTACTGTAAAGCAACAATTTTCTTATGGGAAATTTGGCTCAGTTCGACGAAGGAATGCTAACGGGTTCAGATTAGATTTTTTCTTAATATTATAAGTGAAGCATGAAATGCTTTTAGCAGAAATCAAATTGAAAATAGTCGTGCCTTTAGTGTTATTATCATTCAGACACATCAAATTTTTCTCTAAAAAGCTGAAGCACTTTGAACACTTTTGATAAAATCATACTGTTAACCTTAAATCTGATATGGTATGAGTTGGAGGGGTTATTCTCTTGAGCCTTCAGATGAGCCTTTTAACAAACAGCATGAGACCGACACTAATATGAAACTTACCATTAACAAGTAAGATGAATCTCATATTTGATATTATTCTATATTGCGTGAACATAGTAATTTCAAGTCATTTATTATAGTGGTAGTAAATTGATAGGTAATTGATCTTTCCAGGTCTCAGAGAATTACATTTGAAACCTCCTTTTGTGCAATTTCAAGTTAACAATGAAGCTACAATTTAATTCAACAGTCAACTGATAGATTTTGCTTCATCTACTTGGACGAGATGCACTGGGCATGTGATGCTTTTTTCAGAGATTGTTCTGGTAAATTGTTTATTCAATGTCAGCAGATAAGATCCTTTTCTAAATGTAAAGAATAAGTTGTATGTTCATGTTAGTACTATGTTGCTCCTAAACACCAACAAATTGACAAATGCAAAGCATACTGGCCTGTTTATACAATAAATATGTGATCATTCATTGACCTTGCAATCTTTCCTTTTAATTCACATTTCGGTTCTACTACTTTGCTGAGAAATTGGGTTTATAAAGAAAATATGAACATAAATGTTTTCGCTTATAAGGCATTTTAATTCCATTCAGATCTACACTACAACACACTGTTTCTACAACTTTCTTGAAATTCCAGCGACTTACTTCTTTATACATTTCTTTCTTACATCGTTAGTGCATATTTCTAATTTTGCATTATGCCTTGCATATTGTGTGTGCCGAACTGCCCGCTCTTGCTTAGGATTAAGGTAAAAACCTTCTCCTAAAACAATATAGCTGTGAGTTACAGCTTATGCCAGTCAACTGCTGCATTACGAGATCCTGGTGCAGTAGTAGAATGGATGAATGGGTATTTTAAGGTAAAAGAGGAGTCCTGGCAGTGGTTTGTCATAAATATACAAGTTGTTTTCATAAAAAATGATCTATCAGTTACTGCTCTCTGAAATAAGCTCGATTGACCTCAAATTATTGTCATGAAGATATAATTAGTTACGCTCTTGCACAATATAGTATATACCTATGGATTGGAGTGGAGGTTAAATAATGATTACCTATTCGTATTGCACAATGGTGTACTTAGCTAAATACTCCTAAACCCTGAAGGTTATGACAAAAGAGGAACAAGCAAAGAAGACTAATCCAATGCAAAGACTGATACGATCTACTACGCTCATTGTTACTGAAGCAAGGTTTCTAGTTGGGTAACAATTGGCTGAAGATAATTTGAAACAATATCTAGTGACTGAAGCAAAACACCCATTGTTACCCAACCGGAACTTTCACTCAATTTAGTGCACCTCAGAACCAGCAAACGACGGCGAAACTGCAAATAAGAAAAATTTGACAGAAGTCAGTTCAAAGAAGTTAAATTAATAATCAATTTTAAATTTATACTAGACAACAATGCATTTGCAAGCACTGACAGTTTTTATGAATGTAATTTCACAAGATTTTCAGTTCAACATCTACCATATTAAAAGTAGTTTCATCTTGTTGTCCATGAAGATATTTAATTAGTTCTTATTTTCAGGATTTCTGTATGCACTTTCCTTCTCTCTTCCTACTCAATGTTCTCTTCACAGTTGTGAACACCTACCTTCCATTTCAATATATGTTCAGAATATTTTCTGCATACTACTTAGAAAATAAGCGTAGCTGTTGAAAGATTTATTGCAATTGCAGTTTTGAATGTCATATATGGAGGGCTTGCTCCAATTAACTAATAAAGGCATGCAGAAGTGCTGACATAAAATTCTGCTTTAAGCTAGGTTGAGAATTATCACTTTTTTCTAATGCAATTATGCCAAATTGCCAATCGACTATTCATGCCTGCATCTATAACAATATATACAGATTCATTGATTTGTAGATCCTAGTTAAACTGCGCCTCATTAATTACCCCACTCCACTACCCCACCAAAAAAACTAACAACAAATAAAAAAAAAACGCTTCTTAGATATTTCTTCTTAATAATTAAATCTAACTATCGAATATTTTTTCTTTTGATGTCAAGCTTCAATGGAACTCATTATTCAATATGGGACACATATTAAGGAAAACCATCATTATTTTGTCCTTTTATGATTTTTGTGGCAATTTCTTTGTTTTTTTTTTCCCATTTTTTTGAGGTAACATGTAGTCAAATCAAGAAAACCACCGGTGTATTGTTTAACGGTCAAATCTGCTGCACTAAAATATAGAACAATTTGATGTGAAACATACAGATTTAACGAATACTTCCCATCTAAAACTAATCAGGACTGCTCAACTCTCGTGAAGTTCATACGGCTTGGTGCTTTTGTTTTGGCATATACACAATATTTTTTTACGATTTATAATTCAAAGAGTATATAAAATAACTAATGCGTGGGGGAAAAAGTTAAGAAAAAATAATTTGATAAATAGAAGAAGAAATTGTGGAAACTTTCTTCAAATTGTTTTATTTGACATATTAATAACAAGAACTGGACTCATATGCAAAGTTTCGATGTAACAAAATTGAATTTCAATTCTCAGAAAATTAAAAGGAGGGTACATTAACAGGAGTTGGGTCTCTATCTTTGGTCCTCATATAGCCTTTAATTGACGATGCATACATAGACCCTCATAAAGATATATACCACAGTTAAAAAACAGTTTGTACGAATGTATGATTTAAAGCAGAAATGACAAAATTATTTTACATAACAGGACGTGCCAAAAACATAAGGAAAATTTTTAAGAGCAAAATAATTGAAAAAAATTAAATAAAAATGTCTATGTCAAGAGCATTATATAATTAAAAGGCCATTTCCGAACAAATTTCATACCGATCGGAGAAGCTATATATATAATTCATATAAATTTCTGGAATAAAAAATGCAAGCATGTTAATCATTGGGAGATTAAATTTCTATTTTATTTGTTATATATATATATATAATTAATATTAATTTCTGAAGTACAAAATGTATGTATATATATTAATCGTTAGGGAATTTATTTTATTTATTTAGTATAATTTCCTTTTGACTAGGAACAGTAGTGGATCAAAACAACAACATGTTAGATGCTTGATTAAATGTTGTCTGCTTACTGCTCAAATTGGGTCCAGTCCAAATTGGGACTGGCATGGGTAGCCGGTGCAGACCCATATCATATGTACCTCATTAGTCATTAGTCTGAATCTGGACCACCTTGACTATGGTCATTGGTCTACAATAATATTTCTCCTTTCTTTTAATTTTTTTTGCTTGATCCTCTACCCTGGGAAATCATGATAGGCTCTCGCAATTGTAAATTATTTTCATGTTTAATTTCATTGAAAACCACAAAATTCACTTATCGATTTTTTTGGTTCATAATTTGAATTTTTGTCTTCACAATGACTAAACTGTAATTTTAATCCAATTTGGATCACTAAATTCCCGACGGGTATAAAATCCCATTAATCATTTTTATTTCCCTGTGAGGATGGACCGATGGAGGCATTTTTTTTGTAAAAATTGTCAAAACATATGTGCTCACATAATTGAAAAAGTTGATATGCTGAACGGTTATAAAATAGTGCTTATATATTCGAATAAATTTTTTAACAAACTTCTCATAAAACTAAACTTTATAAACAGACAACATAAAGCGAAAAGGGTAATAGAGAATCATTTTATCCTTCAGGCAAGATAAGGATTTCAGCTAAATTTAGATGATAAAGTGAAAAAAGGGTTGTAGACTTGTAGCACAATCACAATCCGCAAGCAAAAACATTAAGTCCTAAATATATAGCAGAATCTATTGGACCAATCTACGGTCTTGATATAATGCCCAAGCTTTTTACAAACAGCATTTAATGTTTTGTCACATAGTACAATAGTAAGGCAAAATTTAAAATTAGACAGGAAAAATAGTTGGGGCCATTCTGACAACTTGTAAAATCGCTGCAAATCAAATTGTTTATTTTTTGCACTTTTTTTTTTAGAAAAATATTACTGTTTTCCTTCTAAACTATTAAGGATAAACAGTGATCATGAGTATGATATTATTTGTTGCTTTGAGCCATTCTGTTATGAATATTAATATATTGCCATTTTAATATCGGCATTTTGTTGAGGAGGCATGACTAAAATTAGATGTCTGTACAGGAGATAATTTAAAAACTTTAATTTTCATCGCGTTCTAAAAAAAAAAGGGAAAATTGGGAGTACACCCCTCTAATTACTCTAATTGGAAATATACCCATATAATCTTAGAATTTAGATATTTTAGATATTTACCCTTTAAATCTTGTTTATAAAGAATATTTACCCTTATCAATATTTCTAATGAAAATTTAAATCAGAAAAAATAGTTTTATTATTTTGTGACTAAAATGCCCATGCTTTCTTTATCTCTTTCCCTTTTAGGCTCTTATAGGCAATTCATGGTAATTTTTACCTTAATGTGTTTGAAATTTGCGGTAGCTAGGATCGTTGATGATTAAAAGACATTAAGCACAGATAATTCTTACTAGAAAGCTTTGATCCCCACGCCTGTACTCCAATCTATCTCTTGGGTTAATCTACCCAAGAAAGCACAAAAGGTTGCTGCAATGAGAAACGTTGCCCACAAAAAACTAATGTGGGCAATTTCCATAGCTGTCCCTTAATTCAAATTGAAAATGATATTCAATTAGAAAAGATAAAATTAAGATACTAGCAAGTGGATTGTAAAGAAACGGATGTAGGGTTGGGTGAAGAAGATAGAAAATCATCAATGAAGAAACACATCATCCTATAGGATCATTCCTATATTTCTTATCCCCACCAGTACTAATTACTATTCCCATTCTCTCCTCTATTTCCTCCCTCCCCCTCCCCCATCCCCACCAGTCCGTTAATTATTCCCTCCTTTCTAGGATATTTGTACTAAAAACTAGAACAATTAGTTTTTTTTTCATAACAATTAAATTTTTTTCATGACAATTGAAATTATTCGCTAGAATAATTGTTTGTATTAACTATTGTTCATTTTAACTATCATAATTGTTCATATTAACTAGCACAATTGTTTATATTAACTAATTGTGCTATTTGTCAGAAGAGGATGTGTGAGTATGTACAGGGTGACAAGGGTGGAGGGGATATGAGGACGAAGGTAAGCGTAGAGGGGATGAGGACGCTGAAAATGAAAAAAAAAATACATAATTAATGAGGACGCTAGATTAATTACTAAGTCCCCGGAATAATTAAGGGTTAATTAGGTTTATGTCATTGTAAAAACTAGAAATTAGAAAAATACCATCACTAAATGAAAAATATTTTTATGACGTCACTAAATGATAAAATTAGATTTATGCCACCGGATAATTAATTTGACCATTATATCCTTTTAAATATGCCATTATAAAATAATAAAATTAAATATGTCACAGCTAAGTAAATGAATGATTTTATGCCATCAAAAAAAATAAATAAAATTTCAAATTTGAAAAGTTAAAATCTCAAAAGTTGAAATATAAAAGTTTTAAATTTCAAAATTTAAAATTTAAAATTAGAAAATTTTAAATTCAAAATTTTAAAAAAAATTTCAATTTGAAAATTTTAAAATAAAAAATTCGAAAATTGAAAATTTGTAAATACTAAATTTCAAATTTTGAAATTTTAAAATTTAATTCATGTGAATAAATTTCTTTGTCATTTCTTAATGAGAGGGTATTTTAGATATTTTTAAAAAGTTAAAGTGACATTTCTCTAATTTGAATGGAATATCTCTAATTTTTATCGAAAATAATGACATTAAACTAATTTTAACCATTTTATGGTGGCATAAAACTAATTTACAATTTAAGAATGACATTTCTCTAATTATCAAATTTTCATAGTAGCATATATCTAATCATTCCTATAATTAATGGGATGAGGGATGTGGAGATTGTTTAAACATAATTTAGTCTTTTTTTTTTTGGGGGGGGGGGGGGGATGAACTTTGTGTCCTTTTAATTACCAACAGGATATCTGTATGAAATAATACTCGCAAGATTTTTTTTTTCCCCCTCTAACTCTGACAGAATCAAAAGCTAAGCTCTGAAACGCTATAAATGTAGATTCTCAGACGGCTGGTGTTGTTGTGGTGCATTTAATATGCTCTGAATATTAGATGAATCTATACCTCCAATCAATAGCCCACCATTTTTATTACCGCCAACCGAGTTGTCGTCTATGTTATCCGATTTCTGTGACGGACTTGAATTAGACTATTTGTTTTGCAACTTGCAAGCCAGTTAAACATTTTTATTGATTATGTTTATAAAATTAATCACAACATAATTATTAGTTTTAATTAAAAAGGATTTTTTAATTTGTAAATAACTAAAATAATTTTCAAGTAAAAAATAGTAAAATTTGAGAATAAGTTTATTGTACCAAAACTAGACCTGATGTATATTAATATATACCAGATTGGCGCATTGTGTCAAAACAAGATATATGATGATCTAACACAAAAGTTTCTAACGATTGAGTCCAAGAAAAAAAATAAAACTTCTTCTTTCATTAGAAACATTTGTCAGTGACTCGCTACATGAGATGCTATGGAAAATGTTCTCCCTACATTTTCTTTTTTCTGAAGCAGCATAAGCCGGCCCGTAGGCCGTAGGCAGTCCCCCCCCCCCCCCCCCCCCCTTTATTTTTATTTTGTCCCCATTCGGTTGTATGAGTGGAAAATATAAGAAAAGAAATAACAGAAAAGGAAAAAGAAGTGCCAATCATTTAATTCGTATTTTTGGCGTTGCCGTATAGCTAGCTTATAATCACAATGCACAAAAAAAAAAAATTATATGAAAATTTCGACCCTACGTATAAATAATTCAATGTTTTATTCAGTTGGCCCGATCCGACTCCGACAGCAGCACTATACAAGACTTGATAAAATGTGCCAATAAAGTGCAAATTTATAATCAAGAAAAATTAAAACAATAGCTAAAGTTACTTTAACTGAGCAATCAAGCATGAAAATTACTAATAGTCATTGCTAGTCAAATTCTTGTACTATAAACCATTTAATTAACCAAGTTGTAGACCATTTATCACAATTCACAAGGTCAGAGGTGCGGCGCATTTTTATTCTTTGACTACTTTGCACAACATTTTTGTAATTGGTGTGGCTATTAAATATGTAGTTTGAACGAAATAATTCTTAATGTGCTTTTTAGTTATATTAGCAAGGTAATTAGTGCCATATTATTATTTTTTATTCATTTTGGCAAATTTTGTTAGTTTCTACAATTACTAGACGCTTCAAATTAAAAAGTTAGTCCTTTTGTACTTTTCTGAATATTAAATATGTAATTGTGACAGTACTTGGACATTTATGATTTATGTTGTTTCTCTAGCATTTATGTCGATCCTCTGGTCCATCAATCAAAAAGGCCTTGTGTGTACAACTCGATGAAACGAGAAAAGAAACAACACAGTTCCAAAATATGACTGCCTCTCTATTTGTTAACAATCAAGTTCCAACTATAATATAAATTCAAAATAAATAAATAAAATCAAGCTTCCCTACTTTTATATAAACAGGGAGGTTTCTACTGGATGACATTATATCTTGCTTGCATTAACTGATAAACTCTGCATATACCTGTTTCCTCACATTCTCTCTTCCTACTCAAAATGGAACCATTTAATTCTCACAACCACAACACTTTTCTTTTAGAATGTTCCAGTTTTTGGCAAAACAACTGCATTTTAATAGAAAACTCTTCTTCTTCTTTAGAGACTGGTCAGCACTTTGGCCACAAGAAAAGAAAAACAACAGAGGGAAATAGCGCCAGCTTTTTTCGGTACCCGGTATGCTTATATTTATTTCAATTAGAAGCACAAAAAATAGAAAAAAAATAAAAGAAGTCCTAGATTCTCTGTTTACTGAAAAATAAAAAAAAAGTCGCAACATCGATTTCAAGATGGTATGGGCGAATTTCTACTTTATGCATGGATGTGAGATTCCAATTCCATTATTCTGATATGGGCAAATATCTAACTTCTTATATTTCAATAATTGGAAAGTAATGTTGTTGCCTTGTAGATCAAAAAGCGCAGACACAGAACAATAGATAAGGCAATTGGTGGGGAGAATATAGATGATAAGCCCATTATTGAAGGAGAGATACCAAAAGGATACATACGTGTACGAGCAAAGAGAGGTCAAGCTACTGACAGTCACAGCATTGCTGAAAGAGTAGATTCTCTTTCTGTCTGGGTGATGCTATATATGGTTATTGATATTTTGATAATAATCAATATTATAGGTGATAATGAGCAATCAAAGTTGAACATATACACATTTATATATTTCAAAGACACATCTCCAGATATTGATGTTTAATGAAAATTGCTGGATATATTAAGTTATATGTAAGCTATCGATAAGTTCAGCAACACATATCTTACTTGGATTGAATGAGAAATATTGGCAAGAGTGTCAAGTAAACCAATTGTCAAATGATTTTCCATATCGCAAAGCAAGCACATATTGTCAATTGATCTTTCACAAGAACAAGTACTCAACACTTTATTGTAGAAATTGCTTAGCACTTTTGCAATTTTGAGGGGTTTTGTGATATCAATGCTCTTTGGTGGAGGATAAATATGCTCTGCACTAGTAATCTATAGTGAATTACACTCGTCTGGAATGATATTCTCTCTCATATAGAATAAGGTTGCATTTTAACTTAACAGTTAACAGTAATTTCATTGTTCATTTTATGATTTTGATATTTAGGTAAGGAGAGAAAAAATAAGTGCTAGGATGAAAACCCTGCAAGGCCTTGTTCCTGGCTGTGACAAGGTTTAATTAATTTCTTAACTTTGTGTTAATGGCAAATGTTTGAAGTATATATTTAGTTTGCAAAGAAATCAGCTCTGGTTTGTTGATTTCTCATTATTTTGATGGGGATTATAGGTGATGGGAAAGGCCTCAATGCTGGATGAAATCATCAATTATGTCCAGTCCTTGCAGAATCAAGTTGAGGTAACAATCACCGGTCAATTAAACATTTTGCAAGAAAGTTCCAATTAATAATTCTAAATTATAGCAAGCATCTAAAGAAATCACTATTAATCTCAAGCATTATGTGATTTATGTCACATGCCTAACCTTTATGAAGCAAAAATATCATGTGTGAGCTTGGATGGAGCGAGGAAGTCATAAATTATATATCAATATATGTAATAAGTTATTGATTTTATATCTTTTTAGTTTTTACAAGGTACCACAGTCAACTTAAGAAATTCAGCAGAAAATATTAGGTCAATTGACCTTCATTCTCTTCCAATAAGTCTTTCCCTGTGTACCAAAGAAGAGAACTCATTGGAAAAACCCTTCAACAGAGGAAGTATCATATTTAGATTTGGAACACATATGAAGAACTAGCATACTGCATACGCACTGGTCGTTTCTGATTAATACAATGCTCATAAGTCATAACTGGCGCTGCTTCCATCACCAATTCACCATTTTATATTCTTCTGGACATCTATAATTGGGATGTATTTTGGGTAAAATTAATTAAATTGAACTAATGTGAAAATTTCAGTATTATGAGGCGCTAAATGATATATATAGTACTCAGCAGGGGCATATAGTTTAATAATTTTTCTTGCATCAGTTGATAATTTCAATGTCTTTTTGTTACAGTTTCTTTCAATGAAGCTTGCTTCTGTGAGCCCAACCACATGGCATGACTATGGCTTGAACCTGTTTGGTCATATAGAACAGAACCAAGGGGCAGTTTTGTCATACGTGCTTCCAAATTCTATGATGGAAAGTTCATCACTTGATCCATACCAGATTTTAGGAGTCATTTCTAATCCTCAGGTTTTTTTTTTTTGTAATTAAGAAATTTTTTTTTTTTTTTTTTTTGAAAATGGCCCATGGGCATAATTAAGAAATATCACCTTCTTGTTTCATACAATATCACCTTTTTAACTTTTATAATATTGCAATTATAGACTAGTTAGTTGATTACATTTAGACATGCATGTTTTTGCAGGAAGAAAGTATACTTTAAGGAAGATGGAGAACCACATGCAACTACAATAATGTATCTTGCTGAACCATGTCTGTTCTTTCTAGAGAGAGAAATAAGAATTCGGAATAACTTCGTTCTTCCCTATGTTTGCTATGTTGGTTCTGTTCCCAATATTGTTTGTACATTTGTTTGCACATAATTTTCAAATATTTCCTTTGTTTGTTTTTCCTCAGTGAAAGAAATCAAACTAAATACCAAATGAAATATTACGTTATATTTTATAAAAGTTGGTAGATCCCACCTCTTTTCATTATTAAAGAAAAGACTCAATCACCCAAACAAGTCTAACGTGATTACAATCTTATTATAACAGAAAAATAAAAAGTCGGTACCAATACCAGCACCCCCATTATTGAAACCGACCCATTCCTAATAGAATAAGTGTTTATGACATCAATAAGGCAAATAAAAGTAAAACCCCCAGGGGGAAAAAAAAATCCCAATGACTGAAGATCAGCGGCAGACCAATGCACTCATCCTTTCTTCCATGCAATTTGTTAGATGAAATGGGAGCTCATCCACCTGAGGCAGCAGGTTGGTAACTTCCCTCTTGATCTGTTCTGGCCATAGAGCTGACCGATGTGATATCAGACAGAGAAATATCAATCCAATAGATTGAAATATCTTGTGTGTTTCAAATGAAAACAGATACTGCATTCCTCTGTAACTAGCAGATCCATAAAATGGCCGTATCACTATCTAACAATTCATTAATGTTAATTAGATCTTCTAAACGTTGAGGTCTAATGAGAATCTCAAACTGAGCTAAAATCTATGGCGTAATAAAACTAAATTGATGTCAAAAATAAGAAGAGACGATGGTCTACTGTTTCCACCTATGAACAAAATTCATAACAAGATGAACCAGTCCATCCCCTTTTACCAACATCCATTTAGTTAAAATTTTTCTCTTTCTCACCAACCATAAGAAAATTATGTTATTGTTGTAAAAATAATAATCTGCTACTTTTTTTTTGATCCCAAATCCCGTGGGCACTTTAATTAATCTGGTAATATTATTAAGGCTAAAAATGTTCTATTCGAAAAAAAATTATTGAGGGGAATCTGATAATAGTAGGCAGCAGAAATAATGATATAGCAATCGTATCCTAGGAAAAGTATTTATTATGAATATCACCATAAAGTTATTTGGATTAATAGAGGAGTGATAAAATACACTCAGGTGTACGAATCATCGTCCATGTACACCGAGTCGTTTTCGAAACTTAAAATTCAAACAATCAATCTGAACCGTTTAAGTTGTTCTCCATATTGAAAAACTTTGAAGACCAAATTTTATATTTTTTTCAATCCGAACCGTTTAAGGTGTTTTCCATATTGAAAAAGCATATGGTCTACTAGCTCTCTTGGTAAGAGCACTTGGCTCTCTTCTAAGAAATTCAGGGTTCAAGTCTGCATGCTTGCGATAGGCTTGGCGAGCAAGCATAAAAACATAGCCATATATACGAGAAATGAGCAGGGTCGGGGTGTCATTTCTAGCCTACTCCAACTTATTTGGGATAAAAAAGGCTTAGACATTCATTTAAATTTTTTTTCTATATATCTTGATATTTTCAAATTGGAACGTCTGAAATGCTCCAATTGTTGTGTTTTTTTAAAATATCATAATATATAGTAGAAAAATTCGAAAAAAATATAAAATTTGGTTTCTAAGAGCCAAGAGATTTTTAATATAGAGAACAACTTGAATAGTTCGGATCGACCATTTAATTTTTAGATTTTAAAAACGACTCTGGTGTACGGGAGACGATCTGTACACTAGAGTGTATTTTATCCATCCACCGAATTAATAAACTAGTGGAAAAAAATAGGTATACAAGAAGCTTTCCAGCAGAGAATCAACGAATTCAGGACCAAACCAAAAAAAAAGAAAAAAATGAAACTAAATATAACCATATAGTCCTCATCAATTGTCCAAACCAAATATGTGTTAATTTCTTGCTTTTCAAAAATAATATTCATGTAATATCGAAATTATCACATAATAATATGAAATTAAAGAAGAACGTTGACACATAATTTTCTTAACTTAAATCAACCCTTGTACAATTGTGATAGTTGGTGATGCTTAACGCAAAAAAAGTTATGCCGATTAGAACGGAAACATGATGGATTACAGGGTTTGGATGAGAACAAAGTATACGATAAGAATATTGTGTAGTAATTAGGACATAAGAATATTGTAGCTATCCTTCTGAATCACTTCCAATTATATGTAGAAGAAATTTAATAAAATACAAATATAAAATAACCATTTTGTCACAGTAAATGGGAAATACCACTAGAACAGTATTTTTGGATAAGTACAAAGATTAGTGTTTTTCCCATATAATTTTATAGATTTAAGTATTATTTCACAAAATATAATGTCAAAAGAGAATTGAAGACTTAAGACGACACCCAGGACCTTCGTTGCGCTCCGTGGCGTTACTGACTTACTGTGATAATATTACAGTTAATTCTCTTGTAATTTCTTTTGTCTTGCATGCAAAACATTATTTGAAGGCCTATCTCCTTTCTACATCTAACTCCTTTTTTTTGTTTTTCGTTTTTTGGAAGGTTGATTTGAATCCAATGATAATTTAGTTAAGAAAAATTTAAAAATAAATATTAATTCGAATTATGGACCGCCTACCTGGCAAAAAAGAACTAAATTTGTTGTACTAACTCTTTCTTGTCAGTTTTTTCTTTTATTCCCCTTTTCCTAGGGACAAAATAAACAAACTGACAATTTAGATTGACTGAAGCATTCATCGTGTATCGTTTTTGGAAAGTATTGAATCGAGATATATATACGGTCATTTATCGTAATCATAACAGTTCTAAATGTCCAAGAGCTATCCCATTCCAAAAATAGAAAGTTCGAAACAATTAATGGGTCGTTGTCTTCATTTTTAATTAATTATAAAAGCCTAACTCCCAAACAACATGCTGCTTTATAAATGCATGTTTCCTCTTTCTAGACAATAATAGAACACCCTGGATCATGCATGTAAATATAACATCTTCAGTTAGCTAATTTTCAATAAGAATTTTGGTAATCGCCAGATTCTTGTGGGGGCAACGTGTATGGTGAGAGGAAACAGAATCATGTGATATGATCAAGGTTTTAAAATACGGTTTTTGCGATATAACGGTACAGAGTTGATATAGCGATTCGGTGTTATATCGGTGATATAACACTGGCTATCTTATCAGTACTTGAAAAATTAAAATATAAAAAAATTAACAAGTTAAAAAAACAAAATAGACAAAATCAAAGTTTTAAACGCTAAACAAATTAGGGCTTGATATGGATTTGTATTCATCAAAAAAAAAATTGTAAGTTCAATGACTGATTCGTTTTTTCGTCGCCAAATGCAAAAATTTTAAGTTATTTCGCTGATTTTTCAGAAATATAACGCTACTGTTATTTCATTCTTGGTTGTTGTAACGTTGATGCGTTTTGCTCCAAAATCTCATTATTTAAGTCAAAACGGTGTTATTTCGGTGGAATTTAAAAGCTTGGATATGATATATTCTTAAAGTCGCTCGCAAAACTTTTTTGTGTTTATAAAAGTTAAACAGCAAACAAACAAGTATGAAGTTTAACAAGTAAAACGAGTACAGGAATCAATAAGTAAACGTGTAAAGAAATCGACGACTACGAGTGAGGATGTGAAATATATATATATATAGAAAGGATTCAATCAAAGCGCTTTGACTGGAGTCCCGGTTAAACCCCGTCAGTTCTCAATTTTGAAAGTTCAAATGACCGATCCGAACCGTCAAACATGATCTTCATATTGAAATCTCCTTGCCGACCAAAATTTTCATTTTTTTGAAATTTTTAAGTATTTTTTTCGGATTTTCAAAAACAGCAATTTTTATAGGGTTCAGAACAAATTAGATTAACGATTTTTGAAACTTTAAAACAAAAATAAAATTGTGATGTATATACTATATATATTGTAAAATAAAAAGCATGAACATTGTGTTTTCAAAGAAGGGATCATTTGTGATTTAGCGATCAGAAATTTGATTTTTGAGTTACAAATGATCGATCTCAACTATTCAATGTATTTTTCATATTAAATATTTCATTGAAAATAAATTTATATTTTTCTTTTACTTTTGATGATTTTTATAAAACCACTTGATTAAGCATTTTTGGATCATGCAGAAACAACACAGAAATTAGAAATATAAAAATAAAAATATATATACAAAAAACTTTTTTTATTATAAGTTTTAATATAAAAATCCCATTAAAATTAAATTGATTGTTTATAAAATTTAAAAACCAGACAGAAGCGATGGACGGAATATTCTATCCGTCCAATCTATGATATATGATGAAGCTTACTTGTCAATAACTTTGTTGAAGTGAGTGAGATCAGCGGGAGAGCCAATCACATCGAAGAGATCATCAATAATAAAAACAAATGCAATCACTTTTGTGATCTCAATTCTAATCTCGGAAAATTGTTGACCAGGTAGAACAGTCATGGCCCACACATACCATTTTACAGTTTGGTCTCTTGCAAGATTTACCTCTCTTGAAACTCCCAATTTCTTCCACCACCTACAAAAGAACTCAGTAAATGATAAAATTCATATGCATGTTAGAAGATATAAAGAAGCTTGTTTGATAACACACAAAGATTGAACTTATATATTTACCGGGTGACTTCTTGAAGTTCCTTCTGATACGACAATTTGTTCATTTCAAATTCCGTCAGTGCCAGATCCTTCATAAGATCATTGTTATTAACATTTGGTTGGACATGCGTAAGGTAGTGCCTTGCCTTGTACTGCTGTAAGCTCACGTAGTATGGATGCTCTAATGTATGTGTCACCAAGCTCCTTAGGTTATTAGGCTCCAAGTATTCAATGGATGATCTCAAATGGTTTGAGGAGAACTCATTTGCCTGGTATAAAATTTCTTCCCCTGTGTTTAGGAAGGATGCCTCATGCAAGCTCAGTAACCCTTTGATGTCTTTGCTTAAACATTTCTTGAATTCTCCGTTCTGGTTTATGAATCTTTTGAATATGTCTGATGATAGAATGAAAGATAAATAAATAAAAGAAAATGACATGGTACTCTATTAGGAGATCATTACAAAGTAATCTAGGCATTTAAAGAAAAAGTAATTTTTTTTATGGATCTGGCATTTTGCTTCATTAATTACAAAGTATTATGGTCATGCTAAGCTTTTTAAGAAAGAACTAGCTCTTGGTCTAGTGACAAAGAGCAATGCATCTCAAGTAAGAGGTCGCAGGTTCGAAACCCGATTGGGGGGTTTTAAAAACATTTAATTTAATTTAAAAATAAGTTGGGAGGCTTGACACCCAATTTATCTTAAAAAAAAAACTAATATATAGGACAATTATAGTGTTTGCAAAATTAACGAAATCATGCATGTATATATCAACTGATCAACAATTCAAATAATATTTGAAACTAAAGTATACTTAATTAATAATTACTGAATACTATATGTACTAATTAACCTGCAGAAACATCATAACCGGCTTCTCTTAGCAACCTGAAGTACAGAGACAGGTTAGTCAATTCACCAGCATTCTCTTCATTTAATTTGCTAATATTTTCACTTAATGAGGAAATGACGGATGAGATCTCATCTTCAAAGTGGTGATCGATACAAAGCTTCTTTAAGGTATCAACCAAAATCATTTTTTCCAGTCCAGACTCCAGACCATTGTTTCTTTGACGAAGATTGCTTCTGATGTTCTCAATGTTTTTAGTATAATCAATAACAGAGAAATCCTGCATTTTGAAAATGGTAGTAGTTAATTAAGAGATCGATATGCTCACCCATTGGTACTTGTGGTAAATATAGTATGAATAACAAGTAACAATAAAAGCTAAAAGTAAGAGGAGAAAAGAAAATTTGATAAATAAACAGACGAAAACTCATAGATATTCAATATGACTACAAATGTACAATGAATAAGGTTGATGGTTATGAACAATATATATGAGGCATATGAATTTATGCATATCTACTCTTTATTTTAGAATGCTGATGAGATATGATTAAATATGCTACAAGATTAATTCTCATATAATTTAGACAAAATTAAAGTGTAATGTATAATAGAACAAAAATATTCTTAGAAATTAAAGTGGTAATAATGAGAAGCAACCGGTGCACTACTATCAGCAGAAGCACATTGGGAGTTTGCTCCATGTCCTGTTGAATTACGGCAACTGCGGCGCTTGCTTGATGCATTCGGACAGAAGCGAGAGAAAGAAGGATAGATCTGGGGAAGTGTCGCCATGATAGATTAGTAGGTTTTAATGTGCCCCTGTGTGTCAGTGTGTCTATATATGCATCAACCTACACGGGCCAGAAAATTTATACGACTGTGTCCTTAAAAAAAGATCATATAACGATAGTAGGATTGTGTCCAGAAAACAGGAACTTAATCGGGTGGAAAGGAAAATGTTAGAAAAAGAGTGTGTAGTCTTGTTCCAAACGGATCGGTTGATGGGCAATCAGACGATCTCGGGTGAAAACCGACCAGACCGACCGAATTTCAACTGGACCGATTGACGGGAATCTGAATGACCGACAGTTCGGTTCAGATTGCTCTTTGTGTATATATGGGGGCGTTTGCATTATCTAAGAATAAAATTAAAATTAGTTATTTTGAGTAAAAAATATTATTTCTAAACAATCAAGAATAATTTTTTTAGAATCTAGTGTGTTGTTTTAAGTAGTTCAATATTCGAAATAAATTTTTATTCCTATGGTGTTTGGATCATCTTCTTAATTCGGATTAAAAAGATGATTCAAACATCTTAGGAATAAAAATTTAATCCGAATATTGAACTACTTAAAAACAACATTCTAGATTTCAAAAAATTTATTCTTAATCCTTTAAAAATACTATATTTTACTCTAAATAACTAATTCTAATTTTATTTTTAGATGATCAAATAAATTTGTCCTAAGCTAAGCCTTAGGCCAAGAAGTACCTTATCTCAATTCATATCCCCGGCACTAAATTTTCTTTTAGCCCGAGCACATTCAAAGATTAAATATATATACAAGCCTTCATTTTTTACAATTCTACACTAAGACACTTATCATGGGGTGCCCTGTAAATGATTAGCTCTGGAGGAAACTATCCTATTACACGCACAAATCCAGTGGCTCTTTAAATCGGGACCGTTTGGATCGCTTAGGAATAAGAGGAATAATTTATTTTTAGGCGGAAAATATTAGAAAATTTATAATTTTGTAAAGAGTTTAGATGATTAGAAATAAATTTTCGCTTAAAAAGAGACTATTTCTCTTATTCCTAAACGATCCAAACGGCCCATCGTGAAAGACAATGCTGCACGCTAATCTTAGGTTGTAGTGTACCAGCGATACGGAGGGAGAATAAAGACAAGGGTTGCAGCATTGATTTTTTTTAAAAAAGTCTAGACTATTCGATCAATTTCTCATGCGATACATTTAATTCTTTGAGTTTATGATTTATAGACTGGATATGCATATAGCCATGAAAAATTACAGGAAGGAATTGAGTAAGACAGAGAGGAGATTAAATATTACATCTCTATTATCCAGAGGTACATTACAGATGGCCATGGGTAAGTCTTTTTTTTTAATAATTTCATCTAACTTTTTATTTATTTATTACGATTCTTTTTATTTGAGAAGGAATACGTACCCTTAGCCGCCGGTTTTATTGTCAAGTTAAATTGCCGACAATCCTTAGCTGCCGGTTAATTTTTTATATACAAATTTATATATTTATATATTATATAGTATATATTTTGTCTCTTCTATTTAAAAGACAATTCAAGTGTAGGTCCTTGACAGTATATAATTTGGATTATTTAATTTAAAATATTATTTAAGTTTCCAAAACATTCTGCCATGAAAGATCATGCCATCCCATTCCCATCCCATCCGATGATATAGTCTTTAAAAAAGACATGACTATTTTACATTCCCAATTTTCCATATATGTTTCTAATTTTTTGGAATATTATTGCATACGCAATTTCCAATTCCAAAAGAAAATTCGTGATATTTTATATCAGAGGACACATCACACATGTCCATATATATATTCTCCGAGTTTGTTCAATAATTTTAAAACATTCTAAACTATTTTTTTCTCTACAATATTTCTATTATACAATTTTTTTTAAAAAAAAGGACAATATATATGGTAGCTAGGACATAAAATTCAGAATATATATGCCTATCATCCTATGTATATTGTATGGTGATACATCCTATGCGTAGACTATATATCTTTTATAGCGCTACAGGAACGACAGACGTTTTGCAGGACTCTGTTGATAAATCTCACTGAATCGGCCGGTGCCATGTTAACATCTTGAACAGCGAACTCCGCACCAAGTCGCAGTCGCGCGCGCTATGCAAGTCCACGTCTTCTTTCAATCTATTTACTATTTACAGTGTTTTATAAAATGATACGACACCACACGTTTATGGAATTAGCACAACATGTGTGTGTCAGCGTGTCGTGTCAAAGTCGTGTCGTGTTGGAAATTTTCAGACATTAACATATCTTAACACGACACGAGTTGACACGATAAAAATTATTTTTATTTAAAATTTATTAAATTATATTGAGTTTATTTTATAAATTTAATCATATTGATTCATAATCTTTTTATTCAATCATTAATTTTTATTTTAATATATGAAATTTCAATAATTTATTATATTTTTTATTTACAAAATTATTTTAAATTTTTTTAATGAATTTTTAGTGAATCTATACTACTTATAAAGCACCCATATAAAAAGGGTAAACTTGTCATATAAAAGTAGCAAACTTGTTAGATACAAAAATGTAAACAATTATTATATCAATTATGGACCATTGATTTGATCACTAGATCAAGGTTACACTTTTCTTAAAAAAAATTAAGTTACTACCAAATTAGCTATTTATTTAAAAGGAAAGACTAAATTATTAATTTTTACCATATCTTTATTGCCTAATATGTAACATTTTATATATAACAAAAAATAATATCAACATTTTATTTTTTTTTTATTTGCCCACATATTGGGACATCTTTTGCTAGTAAATTATAATATGGCTTGACACGTTTAACACATCGTATCAACACGACACGGCACGTCGTGTTAGACGTGTCATGTTAACCAATTCCGTCATTTGACATGACACGACATGTTGAAAATATTTATTCGTGTCAACATGACATGACGCGAGCTTTAACACGCGCGTGTTTGACACGACATGACACGACAATTTATTGTCTTTTTCATTTAAATGGAAGTATGAAATTATTTATTGTCTTTTTCATTTAAATGAAGGTGCTAACTCCCAATATATATCTATATATGGTAAGTGTTAAATTTTCAAGATCGGAATTGATGTCCAACCTATAGCACACGGACAAGCTCCGGATGTCAAGACAAATTAAATGCGAAAAACGAGATCCCCAAATGGTAAAGTTTTTTGGACCACTTTACAAGTGTACGATCGATTTCACATGTTAAATGGATCATTATGCACATGAAATATATTATTGATGTTTCTCAAAGACGGTATAGGTCCCATACTGGGGATCCAGCCAAATTATTTGACTGTATCGTCCTGTCCGTAAAAAATGACCCTCCCGCCCTGCCCGACTCTAATTAGGTTGAAAATCAGCGATTTCGCCTGTCCTAGACTTCTCGCCAAAAACGTCTGGTCTGATCAAATCCGACACTCATCCCTCTCAATCTTCTTTCTCTTGAACAAAGGATTTCTCGTGTCGCCTGGTCGCGGCGAGACTCAGAGAAAGGCTTTGACCTGCTGAGACTACTTCCCCCATTTCATATTTTAATCCCACTATAGGTACAGACATGATTTTATGCTTTGAAATCGTATTATTTCTTTTTTCTGTCGCCCTCCTTCCCCAGCTTGTAAGTCAAAAAGGTGAGGGGCTGCTGAGTGTGAAATGCAATGAGGGACCCTTGCAGTTACCTGACTTTTGTGGAATATTTCTTGCTCTGTCATGATTAACTGTGCAGTGATCTTTCTTAACTATAGTTCCTAATTATAGAAAGAAAGGAGCCAGTTGATCAAAATATTGGTGGTAAGGGGTGGGCATCTGATGGATTAAGAGGCTTTCACGATCATACAAACCCAGAGACAAAGAGATATATGGTACTGAATTAAACGTTTCTAAATTTCTACAGCACAACGTGACTATGGTTTATCTGGTACAAGAAGTATTCATTGCTATGGTTTACAAGAAGTATCTGGCACAGTGAGAGATGGCTATGGTTTACTAGAAGTTTTGACTGACTCTATCAAATTGCATATTGCATATGAATGTGCAGCTAAGTCATTAAGCTCCAGTAACAGAAGGTTTTGGAGCTGAAATATCTGCTTGAATTATTGAGCGCTGCTTATTAAGAGTAAGAAAACTTAAGATCATCACTAATACTATCTTGTCTACCTCTACTGAAATTTTTTGTTTATTTCTAAAAAGCTAGTTACTTTAAAAATAGCAGTTTTCAATTGGTATAATTTTGTGATTTCTTTTTTAGAGTAACCAATTGAAAAGAGCAGTTATCACAATTGTCTGCCTATACTGAAAAGAGCATTTATCAATGCCTAAGGGCTTACAAAAAAGGAAAATAAGTAGAAAGAGATAATCTTCGCCATCAGCCAATGTAAGCAATGTTTCAGAAATTTACGTTGTAGTTTTTGCTTTTTTGCTTTCTTTCTTTCTTTCTTTCTTTTATTGCAGGGAGAGCAGATTAGGTGTTGGATAATCCTTGTAGAATGAAGGGAAGATTAAGTCTGAGTTTATTTTGTAATAGGCAACTATTTGCTGCAAACAATTTATTTTGTAATAGGAAAACAAATTGGTACAATCTGTCTATTTGTGATTTTTTTGTGACTACATTTTGGTAGAAACAAACGTCAAAGTAGAAACTGATGTTGTAATAGGAACAATTTTAGTAGAAACTGACGATTGTCAAAGTTCTGGCATTGGAACAATGTTCAGGTCATTTGTAATGCATTTAAATCCTATATTATTACTTATCATTTTTAAATTTGGGTTTGTTTATTATCCTGATGATCAGGCTCAGGTTGCATTTAAGCAATGCGCATGTAAGCAATGTTCTGGTCATATTTAATGTAAGCAATGTCCAGGTTATATGCAATGTCTATGAGGTACTGCATCTCATCAAATATAAGTGAAAGCTTTTACATCAAATTCTAAACATACATCACTTGTAATCTAATCCAAACAAAGAGTTACATTGGCATCCAAATTCTAATCTATAATCAAATATAAACTATCTACTAATACCTAAGACATACAGCATTTGTACCACACACTACTATGAAGCAAGCAACAATCCTAATCCGAACATATAGCATAAAAGTAAGTAAAGTAGTGTTTATCACGCGTCCATACAACTTCGACATAGTAAAGAGATAGCATAAATTTCTAATTAAACCTACTGTCTAAATCCAACTCCATTTCATTCAATTGCTTTTATTTTTTTCTAATACCTTCTCCGTTCTTTTATTCTTCCAATTGCTACTTCCTGGTAGTTTCTACCAATTGTTTCTTTCAAAGAGAATTATCTTCTTCTGTTTGCATCTCCCATTTTTTACACCAATTGTTTCTTCAGCTCTTTCAATTGTCGATTTATAGGACCAAAGCTCAACTGATCGCAGCATCCTATAAAGAAATTATATTTATCACATGATTAGCTTAACTAAATTTGACTTTATGCAATTCCCTAATTCTTCTATTAAACTCTCTACCGTTCTTTCTTCATACTGGTAACACATACCAGAAACCAAAAACTCAAAATCATTTCAGAATGCAACGGTGAAACTGAGATATACCACTAAATCAAGTGCAAATAGAAATTAGAGATGTAGCTTAATCTCTTAAATCATCGAATTGAGTCAAACTGATTTGAATTCAATAAATGAAACAATCAAAATAAAATCAGTCGTCAGCAACTCAAACTTCAAAGAACTGGGAAAGTGATTTGTTCATGTCATGCCAGTATTTGGTACAAGTACATATGTGGTGGTTATCTGCTTGTTTTAGTCCCCATGTGCCTACATTTATTTAATAATTGTAGCGTGCAAATACATCAAGTAGGAGTAATTGGCAGCATTTTGTAATTGATAGTGTCCAAGTATAGTTTTTGGTAACATTTTGTAAATCAAAATAGTTATAGCTTTTGTGTGTTGAAATATAGCAATTTCTCTGACTAGAGGGGCTGAAGTGAAAATGACATTGTAATGGGTTTCGGGTTTTACATACTCTCTGAAATGCAATTTTTAGCTTTCATAGATTTGTAGCCGGTGTTTCCTCTGACTAAATGCAAGGTGTTTTTGTTTGTCTGAGGCCTGATTCATGGATGCGTCCATCTATTTACATATAGTTCGTAAAGGAAGCAAGTATTAATTAGGACTTGCTTTTAGAAAAAAATCGACAGAGAGACTGAATCATGCAAAGGAAATGAATCAGGCGGAGGAAACGAACCGAATGAGCTAATTATTAAAAAAAGATGGACAACGAAAGAGCTCACAATCTTCTCTGGCTTCAGGCGGAGGAAACGAAACGAAAGAGACGGATAAGAAATGATTTTTTTTATTTTTTCGTTGGATGCATTTTATTTAGAAGAGACGGGCACGTCAGGTAGGTTAGAGGAGAGACTTTTTCGCTTTCGCCCTTGGATGCAGATCAGAGGGGTTTTTTTGCGGACAGATGGTACAGCCAAATAATTTGGCTGTCGAGGATGCGGATTCCCCATACTGGTAAAGTTTTTTTGACCACTTTTTGTATTTGAAAATGGATCATTAAATGGATCATCAGTAAGAAAGTGTTTTCTCAAAAAAGGGAAAAAAGAAGATGTATTATTGTTGTGAAAGCATTTACATTGTTATTGTATTTGTAAAGTTGTTATATTCTCCAATAAATTAAGAAATTGATGTCCTTCTTTGTGTTAGAAATTAATATAGTTCGGAAAAACTAAAAATTCAATAAATCATATTCTATGAAAATTTCTCTTTGTTAAATTTCATTTGTCAGTTTCTATAAAAGCATTTACTTCTTTTCCCGTTGTACCATTCAATTGACTAATAAAGATGTTAATTAATTTTGTTTTCCGTTGGAGTCCATTGATGTACCTAATACATAAAATTCCATTTTTCCCGTTTAATATATTTGGCAAATCAATGCATATATTCTTCATTAATTTCTTACTGTTGGCCCAATAAATATTGAATATGTAATGCTATATTTTCCATTAACTAAACAACTCTATAAATACAACCATTTCATTGATAAGAAAGATATACAAAAAATAGCTATACAGCTTGTTCAATTTCTCATATTCCTATTGATAGTATTTGATATTCCAAATCCCAATTTGGTTATTCTGCTAGATATTTTTGGAGGCTTTCATCAGTCACCTTCATGGTCATGCCCTCAAAGGTAACAAACCCGTCTTATCTTGATTGCGGTTCCTGTTGCACGTTGAGACGGAATACGCTTAAGGACAGCACCTAGCGCGATTCGGGTAACTTTGTTCCTTTTATTATTTTATTCCTTTGATAATTTTCATATTATCTGATTTGTTATTCAATTTGCACCAACAATCTTAAGCGTATTTTCTTAATAGGATAATAGTAAATTAAAATTTATATTTGATATTAAAAAAAATTTGACCTGTTGAAAAATACTTTTTATTTGGTGATTGAAATTAGAGACTTGTGGCAGATTTGCTAATTTGAATTTAGATTATTCATAATAAGTTGTTTATTCAATATTTTTAAGATGTAGCCTCTGTTAATTAATTGCTGAGACAAAACAGTTACTCTGAATAAAAGATAATAATAGTTGAATAAAAAGAAAATATATATAAAAAATGAGATGCTGAACAAGCTCTAGAAATTTATATATTTTCTTAATGATCAATTGTAAACTATTTCCCTTTTTTTCTACGAAATGAAATGATAAATAATTTATAAATTTATTGTTAAATTTTAAAGTATGTTTCAAGCAAACTTGTAGAAAGAAAAAGAAAAAGTATATATGATATAAAGCAATGTTCATATAAAAATGAACTTGAAGTAAATATGATATAAAATAAGTTATTTGGAATATTTAAAATAGTTCAATAAATCCTATAATAATAAAACTTGATAAAAACAAAACTATCTAAACCATTATTAAATTAAATTATGTTATCAATAAATCAATCAATCAAGGTTCGAGATTTGTCTCTGGTGCTAATAAATTTGTATGCGCCAATAGATCTTTATTTTTCTTCTTACCTCATTGGAAATGGAAGAAGTGTGATCATAGTTAAAGAATGTAATATCTATAAATGTTTTAATGTATTAGATGTTGGAGATGTAAATTTAAAATTAACATCTCGAAAATAAAATTAACGAATCTTATTTGTTGGGATTTGCAACATATTTCCTAATAGTAAAATAAATTTAATTAACGAATCTTTATTAATCAAATAGATCAGTTATTGATTCAAATAAAGTTGAAATATTTAAATATAACTGATGAATTAATCAAAAAGAATATTGGTCCTTATTTGATATATGAAAAAAAAGATATTATCATAATTTCAATGACTATTGTTTATTCAAAATGAGCTCTTATTTAGTTCTAAATTAAATACGAATCCAGATTCTGTCTGTGAAATTTGTGATGAATCAAAGATGCTAGAAAATCATGTAAGGAGAAATCAATTTAATTATTCTGATCAATTGTTAAATGTTAATTATTGCATCAATGGGAAATAAAAATACAACGGTTAGTTGTCTGATATAAATGTATTGATGAAAAATTCATTGTATAAATCAATAATAAATTTAGATGATTATTTATGAATATATTAATTTGATGATGAAAAGATAATTTCATCAAAGTAATATACAACTCATATTCGTTCAATTAAACAAGTCATAAATATAGATTATGAGAGACTTAATTATCTTAATGAATCCAATTAAATTGATGAGTAAAATTGAAAATCAATCAATTCATTTACGAGTGTTGTATATTGAGCCGAAATGAATTACCAGAATTTAATTGTAAAATAAACGACATAAATTGCCTTGAAGAATCAAGACATCATGACCTATTGAATCAAATTTTACTGTTACCTTAAATCATAATAAATTCTAATTATCTTGTCCATCAATTATAACTAAAAATACTATATAAAATAAAAGGTTATAAATTCCCTTTGTAAAGGAGATATGCAAAAAAAAAAAATGACTAAGTAAATAAATCTTGAATTTATTATCCAAATTATGTAAGATCTATCATACATAAATTTCATAAAATTTATTCATGTAAATATCAGTAATACTAATTAAACTATTAAATTAAATAATAATGATAAATAAAATGCTACTCATTTTATTATTTATTAAGGTACATTGGTGTTTTATATAAGCATTAAAAGGCTGGCCACCTTGTAATTCTTATTAATTGCCATGGACTTTATTATCATATAAAGAATTAAATTTTATTATCACTGAAATGAAGAATAGCCAATAGTTGCTATACTCCATTTAATTGGTCAACATAACCATTGTTATATATATAAAAAAAACCTTATGAGAAATTAAGAAGAAAAATGCTGGGTTTTATAGTTTATTGATATATGAAACTAATTATATGTCATGACATGAGATTATAAATATTCATAATGAAGTTATCGATTAACTTCATAATTGTGTTAGAAACAAAACTGAAAATTATTGATAAAAAAATAATAATAATAAATAAATAAATAAAATGAACGAAAAAAAAAAGATAAGACCCTTTATATAAGATTGAATAAATCATGAACATTATCAAACAGGTCAACATATTATACATTGAACACGTTTGAATAAGCCATATCATATGGTAATAAATTTGTTGCAATCAAATGACTAAAAGAATTATTATGAGCTGCACATTACCAATCCCACGAATCAAAATAATATGAAAGTAGCGCCGCAATTGAATTCAAATATGAATTAACTTATTGAAGAAAAAATTATCAATAAAGAAATATATCAAAATGAAAAAAAAAGTTTTGATTGTCTAACAAAAGACAAATAGAACTATAACTTCTATATTCATCGAGGGATGGATTTATGCCCTAATAGGGCTTTTGCGGTGGCAACCCAATCTCCGAAAGGGTGATTTCGGGAAAGAGATTCAATGGATAATAACAAGCCGTAAGTTGACCACTTAGCACACAATTTTAGAACAATGACTCTAGCCCCATCCCTATGGTGAGTGTTCTTTATGTAGATGTTAAGGATGAGCACTTTAGCTCGAGCAATGCTCTTAATGAGGACCAAATCGGTAATTTTCGTGCGATGTGAATCTGCACACATCCTTAGTAGGGACTCACCTATATGCAATGTTTTCAATACCGGACCGGAAACCAGAAATTTCTGGTAATACCGGATTTCGGATCCTGATCCGGTATGAAATTGGCTTAAAACCGTCATCTTTATTTACCGGGAGATACCGGTCAAATACCGGAAATATCGGAAATTTCCAGCATCCGGTTTCCCATTCCAAGGTTATGGCTTGCATTTCTGACTCACGGAGACCGAGAAAAATTGTTGTTTACATGAATAAAGATGCAGCAACAGACTTTTTTTGAAACATTAACCTATGGTCCCTACATCCACGTGCAGAAGCATATAATAATATGAATATTAAGTTGAAAATTAGATGAATCGAACCCAAGCAAATGGTGTGGCAAGCAATGAGCTTACCAGCTGGACTAACAGGCCAGATTTGTCTATGGTGCATGTAGAATTTATATATTTATTCAAATTAGTAGTAACCGGTTTTTACCAACACAAACCGGTAAAACCGGTAATACCGCTTACCGCCATCCTCGCCGGTTTGATGGCTGGTAGGGTATTAAAAACATTGCCTATATGAGAGTGCCTGTATACGGCCGCAGTGCGCGACACGGGTAAGCCCTTAAGACTCTCATGAAAAATCTAAGTAATTTGCGATGACCGACTTTATATTGAGTGTGTGATGATGTACTTTGAATTCAAAGAACGAGTTCAAGACATAGAATCGGCCATTGGCGAATAAAAATAAGCGATCATATAGGTGGATTAAAACATAGAGTTTAAAAGAATATAATTAAGAAAATTTTACCAGCTGAACCAACCATTGAAATATGGAAATGCACGCTCAATGCTTGATCAGTGTAGGAATAGAGCAAATACTTGATTAGAAGATAAATACAAGAATAGATCAGTTGAATAATCGTCGAAATTTTGTCAGAGAGAGAGAATATCGTCGGAGTGTAGCTGATTAGGATGGATATGGCTTCCAATTTGACGATAGAGGACAAACAAGAGTTGTTCTATGTTATGATTAAGCTAGTTGTATCAGAATTCCGACATAGTTGTGCTGATGGGTTGGAATACTGATACAGAAAGTTTTTTGTTAAGTTTTATTATTTCTATGTTTTCAGAGATTTAGGAAATATGTAGTAGTTTCTATATTTACTTCTTGCTTTATGAGGCGTGTGGAAAATAGGAAAGCACACGTTATTTTAATTAAGATTGTATTACCATGTAATAGATAGTAAGCTAATATAAAGAAGGAGAAAACCAGAAAAGGTGCAGCTGTTTTTTCGCACCACAAAAACTTTCTCGTCTCTGTTGTACTATCTTGCATTGTGATTACTGAAATTTGATATTCGATCAGTAATTTTTCCAACAATTGGTATCAGAGAATTATGGGAACCAGCGATGATGAGATGACGAAGACTCCTCCATCGAAAGTACTGGTGAGAGGAGGTGGTGTGCCAATTCAGTACCCTATGTTGAACAAAGAAAATTATGGCTTGTGGGCCATAAAAATGAAGATCATCATGAGATCCCTGTGTGTATGGGAAGCAGTAGATGGCAGCAATTCGAGCGATACAGAAAAGGATCATGGAGCCATGGCAGCGATTTCCCAAGCCGTGCCAGATGAAGTTATGATGGCGATTGCCGAGAAGGACTCAGCAAAAGCGGCGTGGGAGGCGATTAAGGAGATGAGCGTAGGCGAGGATCGTGTCAAGAAGGCAAGGTCACAAGTCCTGAAGCGGCAATTTGATCGTTTGGTCATGGATGACTCTGAAAATATCCTTGATTTTTCCCAGAAACTTACCAATACAGCAAGTGAAATTCGTTCACTTGGAGTAGAACTGAAGGACAGTTCTGTTGTCGAGAAACTTTTTGGTGCTGTTTCTGACAGATTTCTTCCAATTATTGGTACCATAGAACAATGGGGGGACATGGCATCTATGTCTGTTACAGAAGCGATAGGACGGTTGCGAGTTTTTGAGGAAAGCTTGAAAGGAAGGCGAAAGTTTAAAGAAGAAGAAGAGCAAGTATTACTGACACGCGCACAGTGGGAGGCACTTTCATTGAAAGAAAAGAAGAATGATGAAGGATCAGGCAGCAAGCAAGGTGGTAGGCGTGAAAATGATAAAGGAAAGAAACCATATCGAAAGTTTGATAAGTCCAAAATTAAGTGCTTCAACTGTTCAGAATATGGTCATTTTGCATCTGAGTGCGACCAGCCTAAAAAGGAGAGAGCATATGTGGCTGCAAAGGAAGATGATGAGCCGGCTCTTTTGATGATTGAAGCATGCGACTTGATTGAAACGAAAGTAAGAACAGACATTGCTGTGACATGTTTAATAGAGAACACTCAGTTGCATTTAGGAATAAATGAGAAGAATGATGAAAAGATTTGGTACCTTGACACGGGTGCTAGTAATCATATGACGGGCTGTAGAAAGCACTTCTCTGCACTTAACACATCTATTGGAGGCACGGTGAAATTTGGTGATAGTTCGACTGTGTCTATTGGAGGTCGTGGAACTGTGCTAATCAAGAGTCGTACTGGAGAGCACAAAGTACTAACTGATGTATATTATATTCCTAAATTAACCAGCAATATCATCAGTTTGGGGCAACTTGAGGAGCAAGGATGTAAAGTCATGCTGGAAGGTGGTTATCTACGTGTGTTTGATCAAACGGGAGAGTTGCTGATCCGGGTTGAAAGAGCGAAAAACAGGCTATATATTCTAAATCTTGATCTTGTACAACCCATATGTTTAATGACAAGTCTTAACAATGATGCTTGGAGATGGCATGCGCGTTATGGGCATCTCAATTTTCAAGCCTTGCGCAAGATGACCCAGGAGCGTTTGGTAGAAGGTCTTCCATTGATTAATCATGTAGATCAATTGTGCGATGGCTGCATAATCAGTAAACAACGTCGCACATCATTTCCACAAATAGCAAATTACAGAGCAAGTGAAGTGTTGGAGTTAGTACATGGAGATCTTTGTGGACCAATCACACCTTCAACTCCAGCTGAAAATACGTATTTTTTGCTAATGGTTGATGATTATAGTAGATATATGTGGATCACATTGTTGAAATCCAAGGACAAAGCTTTTCAAGCTTTCAAGGAAATAAAAGCAGCAGTCGAATTAGAAATAAGCAAAAAGCTGAAAGTTTTTCGTACGGATCGGGGAAGTGAATTCAAGTCAGAAGAGTTTCTTGACTTCTGCAGAAAGACGGGTATCAAAAGACACTTGACTGCCCCTTATTCTCCTCAACAAAATGGGGTGGTTGAGCGTAGAAATCAGACAATAGTTGCTATGGCGAGGAGCATGATGAAAAGCAAGAACATGCCAGGGTATTTATGGGGAGAAGCTGTGACAACCGCAGTGTACATCTTGAATCGAGCACCAACCAAAAGTGTGGCTAAGATGACACCTTATGAAGCTTGGTACAAACGAAAGCCAGTAGTGCATCACATGCGCACATTTGGATGTGTGGTCTTTGTGAAGGAAGTGAAAGGTCATATCAGGAAACTTGACACACGCAGCTGTCCAATGGTGTTTTTAGGATACGAGAATGGCTCAAAGGCATATCGTGCATACAATCCATCCACGAACAAGGTAATTATAACACGTGATGTTGTATTTCAGGAAGAAAAGGCATGGGATTGGACTAATATGCAGGGCACGCAAGCAACAGATGGAAATGTGTTTTACATACCCTATGAACAGACTTCTGAAGAAGAACATGATGAAAGAATTGATGAAGGTGAGCCACAGATGGTGCAGACTACTCCAACACGAGGTGAAATGCAAAGAGAGCAGCTTGAATCGGAGGAAGAAGCAACTCATACTCCAGTTCGACTGCGCAGTTTGCAGGAACTTTATGAGGAAACTGAGCCAATGGAGCTTAATTTTAGTGATTTATGCCTAATGGGTACAGAGGAGCCGAATACATTTGAAGATGCTGAAAAGGAAGAAAGTTGGAGAAGGGCTATGCGAGAAGAAATTGACTCCATTCAAGCAAATGAGACATGGAGCTTGCAAGATCCTCCAATTGGTCAACAAATCATTGGATTAAAATGGGTCTATAAAGTAAAGAAGGACTCTAATGGAGAGGTGGTGAAGCATAAAGCGCGACTAGTGGCGAAAGGCTATGTGCAAAAACAAGGGGTTGATTTTGAGGAAGTTTTTGCGCCGGTTGCTAGGATGGAAACAGTGAGGTTGCTCATTGCAATTGCAGCTCAAAAGGGATGGCGACTACATCACATGGATGTCAAATCGGCGTTTTTGAATGGAGAACTAGAGGAAGAAGTGTATGTAAAACAGCCACCTGGATTCGAAGAAAAGGGAAGTGAACACAAGGTATTGAGACTACACAAGGCCCTGTATGGCTTGAGGCAAGCTCCGAGAGCTTGGAATTCAAAGCTGGACAAAACAATGGTTTCACTCGGTTTTGAGAAAAGCTCAGTTGAGTATGCTGTATACAAAAAGGGCAAAGGGAAGAATCAACTTCTTGTTGGTGTTTATGTAGATGATCTGATAATAACAGGGAAGTGTGAAGAGGAGATTGTGAGGTTCAAAAAACAGATGAAAGAAATTTTTCTGATGAGTGATCTTGGTTTATTGAGCTACTACCTTGGTATAGAGGTACATCAATTGTCAGATGGCATCTCATTGTGTCAAGAGGCGTTTGCAAGGAAGATTCTTCTGGAATGTGGAATGGCAGAATGTAATCAAACTCAAACCCCTATGGATGCGAGATTGAAGTTAAGTAAAAATAGTGTCTCACCATTAGTGAATCAGACCAAGTATAGGAGCATTGTTGGTAGCTTGAGATATCTAACAAACACAAGACCAGATCTAGCTTATTCAGTTGGGATAGTGAGCAGATATATGGAGTCTCCAAACACTGAACACATGGCAGCTGTGAAGCAAATTTTAAGGTACATTAAAGGTACGCTTGGTATGGGCTGCTTCTATGAAAGAGGGAAGATAACAGAAAAATCATGCTTGGTGGGCTATAGTGATAGTGACATGGGCGGCGATGTAGATGACCGAAAAAGTACAACAGGAGTAGCTTTCTTTTTGGGTTCTAGTATAATCAGTTGGTTGTCAAGGAAACAAAAGGTGGTTGCATTGTCCTCGTGTGAAGCTGAGTATATAGCAGCAGCGATTGCAGCATGTCAAGGAGTTTGGTTGAGATCTCTTCTTGCTGACTTGCTAAACCAAAATCTTGATGAACTGGTACTTAACATTGACAACAAATCCACTATCTCTCTGTGTAAAAATCCAGTACTACATGATAGGAGTAAACACATTGATACTCGCTATCACTACATAAGGGAATGTGTGGATGAAGGAAAGATTAAGGTTGAGCATATTGGGACGAAGGATCAGCTTGCAGATATTTTAACCAAGCCTTTGGGAAGACTGAAATTTCTTGAAATAAGACAAAGAATTGGATTGCGCAATGTGAAAGAAGGCACAACTAGCTTAAGGAAGTGAATGTTATGATTAAGCTAGTTGTATCAGAATTCCGACATAGTTGTGCTGATGGGTTGGAATACTGATACAGAAAGTTTTTTGTTAAGTTTTATTATTTCTATGTTTTCAGAGATTTAGGAAATATGTAGTAGTTTCTATATTTACTTCTTGCTTTATGAGGCGTGTGGAAAATAGGAAAGCACACGTTATTTTAATTAAGATTGTATTACCATGTAATAGATAGTAAGCTAATATAAAGAAGGAGAAAACCAGAAAAGGTGCAGCTTTTTTTCGCACCACAAAAACTTTCTCGTCTCTGTTGTACTATCTTGCATTGTGATTACTGAAATTTGATATTCGATCAGTAATTTTTCCAACATTCTAGCGAGAGAGATCTCAACAGTGTGGAGTAGATATATAATTCCTCTTAGATTACCGAAATTTCGCTAGAGAATGTCGTCGGAGAGGTGTTTTTTTTTTAGAAAACTTGGCGGAGGCTAGTAGTTTAGATCTGTTATATGTCGAGAGAGAGTAGTTTAGATCTGTAAACTGGACCGCCTCACGTGAGGTCACGTGAGATGTAGAAGAAATGGAGTGAAGGGCGAATGAAACATGTGCTTTAATCGAGTCCCACACGGGACACGGCCACACAGACCGACATTCCAGATGGCGTGGATGGCATAAAAGATGGTATGAAGAATTTAGGGCCGTCAACGGAAACTTGTTTACTCACTTAGGCCCTGATCGCTATGGACAGAACTTGGAATTTCAATTCATTTCATTGGATTGGAATTGATTGGAGATGATTTTAAATTGAAATCCCGTGATCAAAACTAATAATGAAAGAATTGACGGGAATTGAAATCCTATGATCAAAATCCATATAAATATAAGAAAGGAAATGATTTGAATTCTAAAAACTGGCCATTTTGCCCTCATTATTTAAAAAGAATGTTACGGTTAATTTGCTCTAGGTAATGCTCGTTCCAACGGCTAATTAATAAACAAGTAATTTTAAATGCTCGCTTCTTTCAAACAGTGGCGAATACAGAGGGAGACTGGCGAGGGCCAGGCCCCCCTAATAATTAGAAATTTGCACACCAAATATTAGTTTATTGAGATATATTTATATGATTATGTTGACGGGCCTCCTCTAGGCCCAAGATATGATGCCCATGATCAAACCTTTCGCCTCCCCACTCCCACGTTCCCCCTTACGTGCTATTTACTTTCCCAAATCGAAACCAAAAGAAAATAGCTTCTGTGCCGACTGTGCGACGCTGCTCCATCATGCCTCCATCGCTCTTGCTCTCCACGCAGTCATTATTAAAATTGGATCTTTCTTCTTAGTCTAGACCACGCTCTGACCAGCTAATCGCAGTTCTCTTATGATTCTTCTCAAATTTCGGTGATAGATCTTATCTATTGATCTTTCTCAATTCTCATTTGCAGCTTATATTTCCTATTTAATTTATTTCATTGTTATGTAGTTATTGTTTTAGTAATTATTGACTTCTATTAACGACTTGGAGTATGAAACCCAATTAGTTAAATTAATTAAACTTTAGAGGCTTTAATCATTAATCTATAACTATATGACTATGGCTTTGTTAATTAAATTTTTATCATATCATTGAACTTGAATTGCAAATTCTGACATTGACGAAATGAAGTTGAGATGCACAAAAATGCAAAATGCTAATTAATAAGCAATTGGGCTTTAACCTATTTGTTGTTACCATGTGCAATTAAAATTACCTATGATCTGACGTCAATTCTAATGCTTGTATTTTTTTTTTAGACATCAACCATGAAAAGAAAAACTATTGAAAGCTTTTTCAAAAAAGTTGAGAATGATTCTTCAAGTTCGCAATCTGCTACAACTCCTGAAGCGCTTCAGATGTGCAAGTTCAGCTACTGAATTCTCAAGTACCAACAATTGAACCATCACAGCTGCCAAGAACTGGATCTGTCACATAATTCACTTTCATTTTTAAATAATAACAAACAGTATTAGATTATACTAGTTTTCTTTTAATTTTTGTATATTTTTTTCAGTTTGAAGATGAAAGGAGGAAATAATGTTGTGCACTGGTGCCAATGATGCTTGATTAATGGTTGATGCTGGTATCGTTTCAGCCTTTAAGGTAACTAATACTTAAGCTTGCCATTTTTTTTGTTCTCAATTTGACCATTTCATTTAGTTAAATTTTGGTCCCCACCATTGCTCAATCTTGGCTTCGCCACTGCTTTCAAACACGTCTATAGTTTAAGACCATCTTTCCTAATTCTTCGAGATTTTCAAAACAAACTGTTATATATGATTTTACTACTTTGAAATCATGGTTCAGAAACAACTCTTTATCCTCCATATATAAGTTACACGGACATGCAAGACTATATTTAATGTATGTAATTCGAAAGGAGGCACTTTATTGCTCAACTCCATAAACTTGAGAGTCAGAGAAGCAATTTCAGGGCCCGATAGGGCCAAGTTTAATATCTCTTTTCTGAAGAACCAACAATTTACATTTGTTTACCAGTAAACCCCAACCATGTCTGACCATGTAATAAGAGTTCTCTTAGGCATTTTATCGAACACTTTCCGTGCATCTTCCAAGCTCCCGCATTTTGCAAACATGCTAACCGTCTTGGTCTCCACAGCACAGTTTGTGCCTGGCAATAGTCTGGCGCAAGAATGGAGCTTTCGGGCGAGTTCGATGGACCCTATGTCGGCGCATGATTGTAGAAGAGACATGTAGGTTTTGGGTTTGACAGAGTCGCTCTGTTGAAGGATAAAGATGGCTTCGTTTAGCTTCCCATGGGAGGAGAGCTCGAGCAATCGCGCATCGAGTGTAAAAGGGGCTCCTTGTTTTCTCGGCTTGGAATAAATTTTTGGTTTTGGTTTGCATGTGGAGAGAGTGTTCTCCATGGGAGAGAGAGAAAGAGAGAACATGGAAAGCAGCTTTGTTGCTTCATTTCATTGGATTGGAGAAAAAGTGCGATTTAGATCTGATCGAAAATGGTTTAAAATCGGAAGAAAAGAGGAGAGATTGAGGGTATTGTTGTCTTTTTGCCATCAACGCGTATGATCTAACTTGGTGGGTCCGGAGGCGATGCCTAGCGACCTTCCGAAATCCGACGAAATTTCGACTCACATCGCAGGATTTCTGAAGCCTCTAATTCTCCGACAGAATCCGATAAAATCAATTGAAATCCAAAGTTTTACTTCATAGTGATCAGGGAACTTTAAAATCATAGAAAATCCGAATCCAATTCCTATGGAAAAATTTGATTGTGATTAAGGCCTTATTCTATTCGTATCGGGCGGGTATGGATAAGATTTTATTTTCGTTAGACTAACGGGTATGGATACACATAAAGAAAAATTTCGATTAATTTATCGGCTACGGGTATTGGTAAGAACTATTTATACCCATTATCTAACGGTAATATTTTTACAAACATATATGTATAGATAATCATATTTTTAGGTGAACATATATAGTGATCCTAAGTTACTCGGATACTCCATTTTACCACCGTATCCCGTATCGGATACGTGTGCGATACGCACTGGATGCGCTAGGTGGCGCACTGGATTATTTTAATTAATTTTGACTCATCGACACGGTCAAGATACGGAAACGACACGCGTATTGGGTTCAATCCCAGTGCCGTATCGAATCAATAGGTGTCGCATTGGATATCATCATCATCATATCATAAATGTTCAGCACACGTGATAAAAAGCTTGTGCTGCTTGCGCACTCACGCACCTAAACTTAGCTGGCAAGCAGGGACATCAAAATATCCAACAGTCTCCGATAACTCACTCAATATATAGTTGCCATTAATAGCTTGCTTGGCCCATGTGGGACTAGCAGCCATTTTCAAAACCGGACACACTCATTGGGCCTAGGGCCTTTAATGGGTTGATGGTTATACTGATTTGTGAATTGTGATTATAAAAAAGAAAGCGATAAATTGTTAATTGATTAAAGCATTATAATACAACGAATTTGTTTAATTTGATAAATGGCCCTTTAAATTATAATTTTTTTTAATTTAGATAATTGGTTAAACCATTATAGATTAAAAAGCAAATTGTTAAACAAGCTATTTGCTCAATTTCCAACTATTGAAATTTCATATACCCCAAATTACAAAATATATAAATATATTTTTTATTATTTTAATTATTTTATATATAGAGCAGTATCCGAGTTTTTTGAAAAATGCCGTATCTCCGCACCCGCACCGTATCCGACACGACACCCGCACCCGCACCCGCACCCGCACCCAAGTAGCATAGTAGTGATCAAATAGAAAGTGAACACTTAAAATAGACAAGGTGTGAACATATATAGTGATCAAAGTTAACACATACAAATAGATAGGTTCAATAAAAATAAGTTGAATGTGCATATAAAACTCTAAACAAAAGATGATAACACTTATTTGTTTGTAAGTGTTCACTTTGATAGCCTATGTTTATCTTGTCTGTTTTATGTGTTTATTTTGTATTTAGCGATGGCAAGGATGACAAAATTAGAGATGGCACTTATAATTTCTGTATTTTTATCATATTTACTAAGATGTATTATTCATTTCGATCTTCATCCAAATTTATTTATGATGATGAAAAAATATAATATATAATTAGTTATGTAGATTTTTTGAATTTAATTGATTTGAGAATAAATTTGATGATTTTGATATATCTAAAATATGAGAAAGTTAGTACAACATTTTAAAAATGGTATGTTTTAAAAATTTCGAAAAAATAGCAATAAAATTTTAAAAATTATAAAATTTGGTTTGCTATGAGATTTCAATATGTAAATTAGATTGGTTAAATTAAATTTGTCAATTTATAAAAATACTTCTGAAAAGTTCGCCGTGCATAAAAAGCCCTATGCACTATGGTGCATATTAAACTTTCTCCTAAAATATTATATAATTTTTTATTTTATCTATATATGTATTTGATATTATTTATTTATCATATTATCTATTTTTTATTAAATTAATAATATTATTATTATTCATTATGTACCGTTAATTCTTAACGGATACTGGTAGGGTAAGGATACATGTATGGGTAAATAAAATTTTAACATGTATGAAAATATTTTCTACCATACTGTATTGTATCATTAACCGCCATAAGAAGAATTGATCATTTAAAAACAAAAAAGAAAGTAGAGAAAGAGGAATATTTGTCAACTCCAGAAATTCCGTATGTATGTATGTATGTATGTATGTATATATATATATATATATATATATATATATATATATATATATAGAGAGAGAGAGAGATTGGCTAAAGTACACTCCAGCATATAGATAGCCCGTATGCTGGAGTCGTTTCTCACAATCTAAAATGCATACAGTCGATCCGAAGCTTTCAAATTGTTCTCCATATTGAAATCTCCTAGGAAACTAAAATTTACATTTTTTCGAATTTTTTTACTATATATTATGCTATTTTAGAAAAACATTGTAAGGGAGTATTTCTGGCCCTTCAATTTGAAAATAGTATAATATATAGCAAAAAAATTCGAAAAAATGTAAAATTTGGTCTTAAAGGATATTTTTACATGGAGAACAACTTGAACGGTTTGGATCGACTGTTTGAATTTTAGATTTTCAGAAACGACTCTAGCATACGGGTTTGATCCGTATGCTGGAGTATACTTTAGCCAATCTATATATATATATATATATATATATTATCATAAACATCTGGTTCTAAAGAATCGGTAATGCTAATAGGCTAATAGCAATTTTAGAAAAACTTTATATTCTGAAGCCCATATGCTTGAGCATCTTTTCATATGAGGAAAAGCTATTGATTCTCCAATATGCACAAAAGCGTATAATTGTATTTACAAGAAATGAAAGATGTCAAATTACCATCGGCTAATTTAGTTTGTCTCGTTGCTTTTCAAAAAAAAAAATTATAAGTAGTGGTTTTTTAATGATTAGGAATAGTTTCTTTCATATAAAAAGAAATACTTGTTCAAAATTCGGCATTAATTTTTGTTTGATCAAGTCCATAAAATTTGTAACCAATATTTAATATTTAAGGCCCTGATCAAAAATCCATTTAAAAAAAAAACATGGGATTTCATTTCATTTCATTTCGTTGGAAAATTCATGATCAAAATAAACGGATTTAGTGTCATTTAGTTGAATTCCCATGTAATTAGATCTAACGAAATCCTACGAAATCAATTGAATTGAAATGAAATCCCGGATAAAAAACATTTTGAATAGGGCCTAAAAGTTTGAAAATGAATTCATCTTTTATCTTCGAATAATACTAAACCCATCATTGTTATAACATAATTATGAGACCGGCAAGAAATATCGATACCCTACAAACAGAAACAAATAGCAGATTTGTTTTTTGAAACAAAGTTCTCAATAAGTCATATTGTGCTTCACTGATTGATTAAGTTTGGATCAATGATATAGATTTTACGCTTTTCCTAAAAGTGCAAAAGGAATTAGCCTAATCTGGAACCAGTTAAGAACTTTGTATCCAATAATATTGATGGTGTTATGGTCCATCATCATATACTAGGCATTTAAAAAAAAAAAAAAACTAATGAAAAGGATTCTGGTTTTCCAATTAAAAACACCATTGGCCACTGCAATATATTTTTATTCTTTCTTCCACCAAGTACTATCCTAATCCATTATAAACCTAATTAAGTGCTTTCGTTATGATCTCTTATACCAAATGCTCGACTGCACTTTTCCGTTTATTTATTCATCTAGTCGACTTATCTAAAATTAAATTTCACTTTAAGGCATAATCTAAGATTGGTCGAGTCATAATTAATTCAGTAAAACTAATACCACTAAGTGTTACCATACCATACCGCTGGTAGGTTTCTTCGTAATTGCCATATTTGTCAAGAATTAACAGATGCTCAATCCACCAGAACCCATCCTATTATACAACCGGAATATATTCTTATTCGAAAATAAAAAATGAAAAACGGAAAGATATAGTGGACTTTTTGAAAAGGTTGCCACGAGGCAGATTTGAATTGGTTCTTTTCTAACTGGCTCCGTTTGGATAAGATGTGGGAAGAAGGGAAGAAGTGGGAAGAAGTATTGGAAAGTGTGTAACTTTGGGTGCGTTTGGATAGGTGTAGGAAGAAGGGAAGAAGGGAAGATGTGGGAAGAAGTATTGGGAAGTGTGTAACTTTGTGAAGAGTATGGATTGTTTATAATTTTTTTTCTTCTTCTTCCTTCTTCTTCTTCTTTCTTCCAACGATCCAAACGCACCCTTTGTGAAGAGTTTGGATTGTTTATAATAAATTTCTTCCCTTCTTTCCAAAGGCTCCGTTTGGATAAAGTATGGGAAGAAGAGAATAAGGAAATAAATTTATTATAAACAATTCAAACTCTTCACAAAGTTACACACTTCCCAATACTTCTTCACACTTCTTCCATTCTTTCCTTCTTTCCACACCTTATCCAAACGGAGCCAAATAGAATCCAAACGAGCCATGAGAAGCAAATTTGATTTCCTCTCTTTAGGCTCTCCCCATCTATATATATGTGCATGCATGCCAATGCATGGAGGCAGACCAACGATCAATACATAATAGGATGTATATAGTATATATGTAATAAGAGTCTGATCTTTGGTAGCCAAGGATGACTTGCCTGTATCAATTTAGAGGTTTGTGCACAGATTATTTGTTGTTATCCTACTAATTTTTGTCGGCCTGATTTTGTTTGAGAAAAAGTATTTTGCTTTTTGAGACCGGACAAAACTTAATTATTTTTTTAATTACAAATTAATGACGGATATCATTTGGAAATATTTCGGTTCATATTAAACTATGATGAATTTTTAGACTAAGACATTTTGCAAACCCAAAATGAAAATAGAAAAAAGAAGAACATTTCATTGTAGCAAAATGATTCTTACTGTGTTTCACGGATGGAAAGTAAAAGGCATTTACTTCGGTTTTATAGGCAGTCTCCTTGGCTAATCTAAGTGGCTCTTATTTGAGAATAATCCTCATGTATTAATGTATATATTCTATTTCGGAGAATTTGTGGAGTATGGTTTATTGCTCCTTTCCGAATGGAAGATCATAGGTAATGTTTTATCAAATTATCTGATATTTATTGCTACATTTAGGTTTTTACATGATTATTTTCATACATAGATCAATGACGCAATACACATGTCAGCATTATTTTGCACATATGTGTTGAACTTGCATTGCAGCATACTTGATTGTTATTTCAGATATGAGGCTTACTCTGCATGACTGCATCGCATCATAAAAGGCGCGTACCCCTGCAAATCCATAGATGAACTGACGAATCTTTTAGCCACAAATATTTCTGATAGTTCTTTCCTTTTTTTTTATTAAAAAAAAATCTGGAATATCGCATAATTTTCTTAAATCAACTATAGAAAATTTTTCAAAAGAAAAATTTATAAAAAATTCCAAATGAATCTCTGCATTTTCAGTAAATCAGTAAACCTCAAGAAAAAATGCTCTTTTATTGAAAAAATTCAGGACTGTTGCCTGATATAATTATTAGCATTTTAAGTTGTATAGGAGAATGACAACCAGATGCTATCTCACCTTGAGTTGATAGATAGGCCCAATGAATTGTCTTTAATTGATTATTTGTTGTTTCAGTGTAACCGAAATAAGATGATTTAGGAATGGTTTATGGAAAATTTAATCATGCCATTGGTGTTTTAGACAAATTTGGATTAAGAATCCCAAGCATAGAATAATTCAATTTTTGTAAGGATATCTTCATAACAGAAAAGGGGTTTTCACATCAATGCTCAGAAGCACCTTTTGTATTTGTGTTTTGGCTGAATAAATATGGACTCCAAGATACATGGTGTCAGGAATCTGTGCAGCACAAAACTAAAATGTCTTTTTTAAGAAAAAATATTTAGGGACCAAAATGGGAAAAGGGATACTTTATGCCATTTCTGTAATCCAATCCAGCTTAAATATACCAGGAATTACTTATAAACATAAGGCGAGTAGATTGTCTATGCCAAAGAACAGTGTCCTTGTTTAAATATAGTTTGGAGTTTGGATCAATTATCTAAAATTAACCATAACCCCCTAGATAGTAAACCTCAAAGTAATATTAATCATTTTTTGTACTCTAAACTATAACAAAGTAAAAACGGTTAACAAATATTAATTAAGTACCTCAACTCACATTTGTTAGTATCCTCTTCATCATCATCCATACTATTAAGAAATGAGAAATCAGAAAATATGATGATATCTTGTTCCCATAGTGAGAGGTAGTCAAACTCCATTGCGTGAGCTGACCCAAATACTGAGCTTGACAAATATACAAGGCTTCCTTTGTGGCTCTTTATCGATCAATTGCAACTCCCAATTTCCAAGCCTGAACTTGGTGCTTAGATCACCAACATACCATTGAAACACACTTCTTCACCAAATCTCAGGGGCTGTATTTTGTCAGTACAGTCTTTTATATCACCTGCACTGTTAGTCACATAATATCTGTAAATAACTTGAAAACAGAAATATACACAGATGAAGGAAAGATTATTACAACTACTTATTGCAAATGTTGCTTTTTCTACAGCTTGTACAATAAAGCAATGCCGTAACATTAGAAATAACAAAACCATATAAACTAGCAGCAGAAATCCACACTGCTAAGGAGACAAAGGATTACTTTTTTATCGCAAGTACTGTTTTAACAGCATTATGTTGTAACAACTGGTCAACTCTGGCCAAGCTGGTAATGGTAAACCTAAAATTTTATGGTGGGATGATGTTTAAGGCTAAGTAAACCTACAAAGACTCTTTATTAAAGAGGCACCCAACCACTCAGTTCCTCCTGTTGTTCTCCTAACACAGTTCTCTTCATCTCCATCTGAATTAGCAATCGAAACAACTTTTTTGTTAAAGACTTAAAGTTTACAACAATTTGGAATTGAACCTTAATTAATTGTCTTAATTACCCCTATTAATGGTTAAAATTCACTGATATAGATAAATTAACCAGCAGGTACTAAAACAAAAGGGGGATAAGAGAAATAACCTCGGTGGAAGGGGAGAAGCCAGGTTTCCTAGTGAGAAAGGGAAGGCCTAGTAATGCCGAGGGAGAAGAAATCAGCACGGCGTCAAAAGAAGATGGGTCCCAGGGGTGGAGGGACGCAAGTGTCTTGTTCCATGGGACAGCTCTGATAGGGCTATTGTTGTAATGTTGTCTACTTGTCTGAACAAAGAATCAGTCCTTGAAATTGGGGAGAAGGCGACCTGACCGCATGAACGCAGAGGAATTCCTGCGTTCAAACCCCCATCTGACCGCAGATAAATCCGGAATGATATACACCATTCACTCATTTACCGTTCAAACCATCCACTCACCCAGCAACCAGGTTTTTTTCGCGCGGCCCAGCTAGACAGCTCATTTTCACGCGCTGAGCGTGCATCTGACGCTGATGACGTTATGTATTTATGTTCTGTTTGATGTTTTAAGGGATGTGATTAATGTTAAATTGTTTTTTGAGCTTAATACAACAAGGAATCGATTAATTTGCATTAAGTGTCCAGTTTGATTTATTTATAAAGTGACATATTAATGATTTTGCATCATTTTTTAGCGCAACCAGCCAATAAATTTGTAATTTGTATTGTGAATGATTTCATAAGGGATGTGATTAATGTTGAACGGTTTATGAACTAAAAAGAATAAGGGATGATTTAACATGCAAATACCAAAATAAAAACAATAAAATGATCCATTAAAAATAACAATAATATGATCCCTAATACATCATGATCAGTTTTAACAATTGAAAGCAATACAAATTATAACCAATCCACAAGATAAAACCAATGAACACAATACTTCACACCAACTTGATCAAAGCGAGGCCCGAACCTGCACAAAATGGATTCAAAAACGTATGTAAAGTGTTAGTTTAATTTGTATGTAAAATATATGGAGACAATATATTCTGACAATGGAACATAAGATAATCCCTTGATGCATGTAATATAATAAATAAATCATCTAAGTGAACACTTGCATAAATACATCCGTAATTATTTATAACAAAACATATTAAACTCAGTATCAATATAAGTTGAACCTTTAATCAACTTACCTTAGTTAACAATATGATCTCTTAATTTGACAAAATGATCACAATTTAATACTAAATAATTTTTTAGAAAATTTTATGCAGAAAATAATTTCTAATAATGAAACATAAGATGATCTTTTATTTCATTTAACGTAACATTTGTAATATCTAACACATCTTTTGTGCAAAATTTGAAGTAAACATTTGTACAAGTAATCCCTAGATGCATGTAATATAACAAGTTAAGCAACTAATTGAACACTTGTATAAATACACATGAATTAGAGTGTGACAACAATACTAAACCTATCAAATTACTATAATCTCAACCCTACGTGCATTTAACATAACATATAAAGAAACTAATTGAACACTTATAGAAATACACATGAATAAGAGTGTGCCAATAATGACAATAATCTGATCCCTTGATGCATGTAATATAACATGTAAATGAACTAACTGATCACTTGTATAAATCCAAATTAATTAGGGTGTGACAGTAATGACGGTAATCTAATCCCTTTATGCATGTAATATAACATGTAAATGAACTAACTGAACACTTGTATAAATCCACATGAATTAGGGTGTTACAGTAATAACGATAATCTAATCCCTAGATGCATGTAATATACATGTAATGCAACTAACTGAACACTTATATAAAAAATTAAAAAAAACGAGCAATTATTAATAAAACAGAACCGAAAATGAAAGGGAAACTCAGATCAAGCATTCCCAAAATACAATAAAAACAGAAAAGTCGGATGCAAAAATGTAATCAATACCTATTGTAGGTGCTAAATCTTCAAATTGAGAAGATATGAAACTCACTAGCAAGCTACTCTTCCACACGTTCAATCAGAAGAATCTTAAAGGAATAATCGTAACCGCCATGTCTACCACCAGTGGTAGAAGAAGACATCTAATTTCGGATCAATCAAGAGAAGAAAAGGGAAGATGTATGACGGAAAGCGGAGGAGGAGAAGAGAGCGTGGTTATCGGAGGCGCCATGGGGAAGATCTCTGACACAGTGGCGGAGGGAGGGAGAGGCGCGCCGACACATCGAACTCGTGTCGTGTTGAAGAGGTGCTCGTCAAATTGGAAGGGAAGAACGGAGGAAAAGAGAAGGAGAAGAGAGAGTATAGAGAGGAGATCTGGAGGTATGGATCCATGGTGGAAGAAGATCGAAACTCTAACCGACCTTATCTAGATGGAAGAGAGTAGAGAGAGATTTCAGAAATAGAAAATGAAAAGAGAGAGAAGATGCGGGGTTCAAAAAAGATGAAAAAATGTGAAGAGGTCATGTGAATATCACGTGAACTATGTTTGGATGGTTTGGATGGTAATTAGTGGGATGGTATATACCAATTACCGATAAATCACTGCGTTCAGAAATCAGACCCCTCCCATCTGCGTTCAGAAATCTGAACACAAGCGGGCTATTACGAGTTCAGATCTGGTGCCGCGCGGCACACCGTGTAGCGCGGCATCGTAGCCGTCTGATCAAGATCCAATGGACAAGGGAGCCCCGTGCATGTAACCTAGATTGACAGGCCCGTAAAAAATGAACCGTCCGATCAAGATCAGACGGCCTGTACGCGCGCTACACGGTGTCCCGCGCTACACGGGATTCGGGTCCGGCTATTACGGTCTGGGCTTGTCTTTTCCACGCATTCATACCCCAAAAATCTGCCCGAAATTTTAAAAAATAATATTAAAATAATATAATCCATTAAAATTAATATCAATATAATAAGTTTAATATAAATAGTATCCTTAGATCGGAATCCTGGATTCCGAACGTTATATCGGAATCGTGGATTCCGATCTAAGCTTTGATCGGATTCTGGGATTCCGATCAAACGTTAGATCGGAATCCAGGATTCCGATCTAACCTTTACTTTATATATAAGGGGTTTCCGATCTAATTTTGTGTCGCTGCCTTTCGCTCGGACGCCCACGCTGCGAGAGAACACAGTAAGTTTTTTTTTTTTAGTTTATTAATTTTTAATTTAGTTAATTAAATAAAAAAATAGAAAAATATTTGAAAAATATTCAAAAAATCTGAAAAAAATTTTGAAAAAATTTATATGTAATTTATTAATTATATTGGATTTTTATTTTGTCTTTTTATTTGTTTATTCACTACTTAATTAATTAGAAAAATAGATAATAAATTGTAAAATTATTTTAAAAATACTGAAAAATAAGAAAATTTCATATGAAAATTTATGTGTAATTAATTTATTTTTTTATTTTTTTTGCTTTTAATAATTAAGATTTTGATAATTAAATATGGAAAAAATTAGAAAAATGATAATAATTGATGGTATTAATTAAAAATGTAGGTAAAAAATTGTTTAGAAGAGAGTCAATTCCTTTCTACTCCAGGTTAGCTTTTTTATATGTTTATTTAATTATTGTTTGAATAGAAATGTTTGTGAATTGCTTGTAGATTGATTGATTGATTGTAAAATTGTGAAATACAATGATTGTAAAATTGTGAAATGCTTGTGAAATGCAATGTTTGAATTATTGATTCATTGATACTTGTGAAATAGTTTGTGAAATGCAATGATTGTAAAATTTGAATGATTTATTCAAATTGGGTTGGGTTGGGTTCAAATTGGAATGAAATTGGGTTGGGTTGGGTTCAAATTGGGTTGAAATTGGGTTGTAATTAGGTTCAGATTTTTTGGAAAACTCTCCCGGTACAGGGGAGATGTTGCCGAAATTTTTATAGACCAGAGGATCCACGTCGATCCACGAGGCGTCGAGGAGATCCTGGCGCATCTACATCAGGAGGAGATCCTGGCGCTTCTTCATATGCCCCTCCTGCTGCCCCCCCCCCCCCCGTTCCTCCTCCTGCTGATCAGCTTCTGCATCTCAGTCAGTCTGAGCTTCGAGGCGTACGAGTAAGCTTTTTTTTTGTTTATATAGTTAATTCTTTTTTTTATATATATATATTTTAATAGTATATATAGGAAATAATTTATTATTTAAATTATTTAGGGTATAGGGTTTAGGGTTTAAGGAAATAATAAATTTTTTTTATTTATGTAGTTAATTTTTGTATATAGTTAATAGTATATATAGTAAATAATATGTTTTTTTAACTTATTTAGGCGTGGACGCCCGAAATGCATAAGGCAAAAATGATACGAACCGAGGAGGTGGACCAGCGTCTTGTGACATTGGGCCTTATTCATTTCGTTGAGTTAGGTCACATGCCATTGGATCGTTCCATGATACAGGGTCTAGCCATGTTCTGGAGGCTCGAGACCCACACGTTCCACTTTTCCCGCGTCGGCGAGATGACCGTTACTCTTGAGGTATTATTTTTTCCAAGTTCTGTTGGTAGCTATTTATTTATTTATTATTTTTTTGTTGTTTAATAAAAAAATGTAAATAAAATTTGCAGGATGTCGCCTTCATTTTTGGCTTGCCTACGACTGGACGACCGGTGACCGGTCGTACTGATTATGACGATGTGCAGAAGCTAGCCGACTTTGCATTGCCACGGGACACTCCTATGGAGGATGTTCTAGATTGCTTCAGAGAGAGGGCGACTGATCGACGTGCTGGGAGGTAACAAACGTTTTAAAATTTAATTTAAATTTTGAGATATGCTGCAATATATATATATATGTAATGTTTATGTAATGCAGGAAACTTCACGCAATATAGTTTGGGAAACTGCGTGATATGTGGGCATAGGGACCTGGGTCAGAGGACGCAGATAGGATTTACAGATACACACGGGCCTGGTGTTGGAGTTGATGGGTTGTGAGATGTTTCTAGATACCACAGGAGATTCTGTTCCTTGTTTTTATCTGGAGTTACTTCGGGTTAGTAATTGTAAATATTAAGAACATCTCTTACATTAGTACTAACTTGGATAACATAGTTTAAAATGTGGAGCAACTAACGAAAAATATTTTTTCTTATTTGCAGGATGTTCATGCATCGGATTCAGTGAGATATAACTGGGGTGCGGCCACACTTGCTATGTTATACCGCGGCCTGGACTTGGCAGTCCTGGCAAATGACGCTCAGAAGGTTCCTGCTCCGTGGCTACTGCTTCAGTTGGGGGAAGCCGTCAGTTGAGAGATGTCCACCGTATGGGAGGTATAATATTTTTCTTAAATAAAATAATTGAAATATTGTAATATAACATCAATTTGTTTGTTTAAAAATTATAATCAAGAATTTTGGTAAACAAATTTGATAGGTAATAATTAATTAGTTAAAATTAATCGAAATTCGTTATTTTAAATTAGTTAGTTAAACAATTAAAATTAGTCATAATTGTAAACAATTTAAAATTAAATTAGTCATAATTGTAAACAAATTAAATTACGTAATTTAAAATTAATTACTTAGTTTAAAAATTGAAATCATGATAATTGTAATGATTTGGCAGGCAATGGACGACACAGCTTAGGTCGAAAAAGGTGAAAGGTCTCGTTCGCAGCGGTATTAAGTACGCTCGAGACGTACTAATGAAGATGGAGCATGCACACGTGGTGTGGCGGCCATACGAGTATGAGCTCAGACAGGTGGTCATGCCTCCTTATGCCCGCTACGAGCAGAGGTACTACCGGCTCCGCGTTCCATGCATCCATTTCTGGGTCGTGGCGTGGCACTAAGCCGATCGGGTGATGCATCAGTTCATGCTGTTCCAGACTGTTCCGCCTCCTCTTCCTACGGTACGTTATTCTTTTCACCTTCGTGATTTAAATTGAAATATTTATAATACGTGCATTAAATATGACCTAAAAAAACAGGCTTGGAGGAGGATGGAGGCTTTGTTACAGTACCGGCACAACACATTTCGGCAGAGGGATTTGCAGGACCTTTTCTCAGTAGAGGTTACGATGTGGGCCGACACGATGCAGGTCGAGGTGGCAGAGGCGCGGCCATGGAGTGACGATATTTTGCCCGCGTACGATAGATGGATGCGGATACATGGAGATGCTCATCTTGTCCCCATTCCGGGAGTAGCACAGCAGATTCCAGCTAGCCGGATGACCTATCTAGAGGATGCGCCCGAGCGGGTGTCTATGGTAAGTTTTTTACTCAATTAAAATGAATTGATTTGTATTTTGGTCACGAACAACAAATAAACAGGTCAAGCACATATTGACGCAAGCTCTGCGAGCATGTGCATGGGCGGTGAAGAAAAGATTCAGACGGGCTGGGAAGGAGATGCTGAAGGGCTGCAAGACGCAGTTGGAGCTCGTTGGGGAGCCGCATCGGTTACCTCACCTTTTAGAGTCGAAGGGCCTAGCTACAGACATAGACTCCATACCTGATTCGCCAGAGGAGGATCACGCGCCAGAGCCTGGATTTGAGGAGCAGCAGTTTATGACGGTAACCTAAAATTTGTAATATTATTATTTTTTATTATTCTTTTATTGATAATATTAATATTATTTGTAATATCATTGTATGTAACAGCCATCTGGGTATACTTTACACGACTGGGACACATATTTTGATCAGCCGAGACCCAGCCAGCCTATTGTGCGGAGCAGACGGACAGAGAGTCAGCCATCCACACAGCCGCCCATCCAGCCATCTACACAGCCACCCATATCCACTGGCGAGTTACCGACACCACCAGGCCCACCTCCTGGTCCATATCCAGACCCACCTACCCATTATGAGTACCAGACCCAGTACCCACCATACCACACACAATATCCGACACAATATCCACCTGGAGCACAACCATATTCTCAGGGCGAGCCTATCTTGAGCCCGGCTGACGCTTTTTTTTCATCCATTGGAGTACATTTAGACGAGCCGTACACACCTCCAGTTCATCCATCTCCTTTCGGTCAGAGCTATGGTCCATTTGGTAAGACATATGGCGGAGCCTCTTCTTCTAGTGCACCGCCTCGTCATTCCACTACTTAGATGGCTCCTCGTCCACCACCTGCCGGACTTGCTCGCGGACGAGACCCCCGTCAGCCGCCAGGTCCTCCGTATATTTTGTCCCCTAGTGAGGGGAGGTGGATCCCCCGTACTAGACATATTTAGGATTTATTTGTATTTTATTTTTTATTTACTTATGTATGACTTATATATTTATGAGTTCTATATTTATGACTTCTATATTTATTTGTATTTTATAATAACTAAAAACTTATTAGGACCAATCACAACGAGTATGAAACACCTAAGTACGATAAACTCTTTGAAAAATATGAAGTTTGGCGCAATCACACCTAAGTACGAAACACGTAACTATAAACCGTTGGATTCGAAAAGTTTGGCGCTAGAAAAATACGAAATACGCTCTGAAAAATTCTAACAAAAATACTGAGCTGTTAATTGACGGACGAATTTTCCTAAAGTTAAATTTCAAAATTTTTAGGCTTACCATTTGTTCAAAACAAAAATGACAAAAGACCAAGATAGTCACACTTTCAACTGAAAAACAGCTCTGGATTCAAAAAGTTTGGCGCTAGAAAAATACGAAATACGCTCTGAAAAATTCTAACAAAAATACTGAGCTGTTAATTGGCGGACGAATTTTCCTAAACTTAAATTTCAAAATTTTTAGGCGTACCATTTGTTCAAAACAAAAATGACAAAGGACCAAGATAGTCACACTTTCAACTGAAAAAACAGCTCTGGATTCGAAAAGTTTGGCGCTAGAAAAATACGAAATACGCTCTGAACAATTCTAACAATAATACAGAGCTGTTAATTGGCGGACGAATTTTCCTAAACTTAAATTTCAAAATTTTTAGGCGTACCATTTGTTCAAAGCAAAAATGACAAAGGACCAAGATAGTCACACTTTTAACTGAAAAAACAGCTCTGGATTCGAAAAATTTGGCGCTAGAAAAATACGAAATACGCTCTGAAAAATTCTAACAAAAATACTGAGCTGTTAATTGGCGGACGAATTTTCCTAAACTTAAATTTCAAAATTTTTAGGCGCACCATTTGTTCAAAACAAAAAAGACAAAGGACCAAGATAGTCACACTTTCAACTGAAAAAACAGCTTTGGATTCAACTTAGTATTACGAATATTACAATTATTTTTCACATCACATAAAAGTACAATTCAACTAAATATTACATTATCACCACAAAAATTACAATTATTTTATTTCTCCTCTTGCAAAATTAGTTATTCTTGCGCCAAGACGTAAAATTCCACCGCGTATTCCGGTTTGTACTCTGCTACTCGATGCTCCTTGACTATCCCTTGTAATTGATGTCCCCTGACTTGTGACATACCTAGCAGAACTTGAGTGTGGATCCACGCTAATGGAATTTCGGCGTGGTTCATTTCCTCCTATACCAAGACTAATACGACTTTGAGTTCGTGGATCTACGCTAACAGAACTTCGGCCAGGTTGAACTGGCTCCCTGGAAAAAGAACTTTCACCTCGGTTACCTGTTGAAGGCGGAGCTCTATTCCTTGTACTTGTTCGTCTATGCGTGTTGGCACGCCTACCAGATTGAAGTTCCTCCAAAGAGATAGGTGGCTGTGGGTTGTTGTCCTCTGTGGTTCTTCTTTTTTTATTTTTATTATTTCGCATTGCATCCATCCACATCCAATCACGGTCCTTCTTTCGCCGCCCCCGATTAATCACATTCTTATCAGGGAACACCACAGGTCCATCGTAGCGAGGCCAGTTCTCTTCGTCTTCATAGCAGTGGAAGTCACTTGATGACCATATTTTAACCATGTTCTCTGTACTATATAGTGGGTCTATAAATTCATCTACTTCCCATCTATATGTACCGCATATGGCAACAACATCAGCACATGGTATTCCGGTCAGTTGAGGTTTTTGACATTTGCACGTCACACGCCTGGTCGGTAGTTGAGGATCTTCCGGTTGATAAGAACTTTGTACTTCCACGTTCTTCCAGGGAAATCTTTCTCGTTGGGCACCTGTACTTCGAACTCTCCACGTTCAATATCAATGGTTACCACAGTCATCAGCGCTATAAATCTTAAAATATATAAAAAAAAATGTAAATATAAATGAAGGTTAATTTTTAGTAAAGTATACAACGGTAATCCTTACCCGCTTTAAGAGTATGCTTCATGACTTTTAATTGCACCTCTTTTGGCCACCGTTCTCCATCTGCCTGTCTTCCCAATGCTATTTGCTTCCTTTCATTAAACCACTGCACAGTCTTGTACCAAGTGCCTTCTACGAGTCCAACAACTGGGAGTCTTCTCTCAACCTTGTACCGGCTATTTAGACTTTCAGATCCGTTACTAGTCATAAGACCCCAACGTGCACCAATGTCAAAAGTTTGTGCCCACCTCTCTGGTCTCATTCGCTCATTGGTATCTGTCTCGTTTTCTTTACCACACTTCTTAAGATAATCGATAACTTCAGGGTTTGTCACTCGGAGTTCATCCCACATTTTCATGAATGGCCGTTTCTTTTTCTTGTTAGCCAACTTATTTCTAAATTTGTGTGGTATAGCTTTGTCTTTACCAGAAACCTTGTACACATTTTCACATAAATGTTGCATACAATACCGATGTACGGCCAATGCAGGCTCCGCACTTTCTTGCCATCCATACTGTGGTCTTTTAAACATGTTCCTTATTCCCCAATGATGGTCTGAGACAACACAAAATTTTTTTGGTCCCACCACTTGTTCCCTTAGAAATTTCATGAACCAACCCCAGCAAGTTTCATCCTCCGTTCTCACTAAAGCAAATGCTAACGGAACAAGCCGTTGCTCAGGATCGTAACCGCAAGCCGCTAAGAATTTACCCTTATAGCGACCTGATAATAAAGAGGCATCAATGCTAATTACGGGCCTAATATACGGAACCGCCGCGATACAAGGCCCGAATGCCCATGCTGCTGCTTCGAACATAGCTCTGTTCGGATCACCTACGCTTTTAAACAACCACTTTATCTGCGTGCCGGGTGTCGTCCTCTGTATAGCCAATAAAAGACTCGGTAGTTTGTTGTACGAATCTTCCCATGAACAAAAAAGATGTTCGATTGCTCTTTCTCGCCCCCGCCAAATCTTGTTATAAGTGGGCACCACATTCGGGTATTCTTTCTCCAATAGAGATTTAACGTCGGGTAAGGAAATACCAACATCTCTCTTTACTGCATTTGTAATACAGTTGGCAATAACCTCAGCCGTTAAATTATCATGTGTGAAGTCTCCGGCCCTCCTCACGCATGTATGCTCGTGTTCATTCATTATTATCTTCCAAAATTTGCCTTCTCTTTCTGTACGGGCATACATACGCCACTTACAACCATATTCCTTACAGTTCAATATTAATTTTTTCGGAGAACTAGTAGTGGTTTTATGTTGTACATTTAAACGTAATGAGTATTTTTGACACTCTCCTATGAGTTGCTCTTTCGAGAAAAAAATTGTCCCTTCTGCTAATGGCCCTGATCCATGAGGTTGAGACGGTTGAGGTACGGAATTTCTATACTCAGAAATATCTAGAAATTGCTCTACGGGATGGTATGTTTCTGTCCTTCCTGTATGGTAATACTGGTGATTGGGGTTCACGTTTGATTGGGGTCCACCATCGATTCCCTCTGACTCAAATAAGTCCACTTCTTCATCACTAAAGTCCTCACATGTTGCATAGTCTGACTGAAAACCGGGACCTCGGTCGTATAAATCATCGAGTCGACGTGTTTCTTCTTCGTTTTCTTCGTTTACTTGAACGACCTCTTCTTCTTCTTGTGGCCGGCCGTGCCTAATACTACTACTACCACCATGTTCTTGCCTACTACTACCACCTTGTTGATGCCTACTACTACCACCATGTTCCCAAGTGCCTTGACCGGTGTAAGACTCGTAGTATGTACCTTCTTCTTCCTGAAGTGTACTATCACGAGGATCTATACTGTTAGGGTCCCAAGGATCCCAATCTAATGTAATGGTTTCATTCTCTTCTTCTTGATTGGTTGCATTTGGTTGTTGGTGTTCTTCTTCCTCATAATTTTGTTGTTCATTATAATTATAATTATAATAACCACCTAATTATAATAAAAAAAATGTGTTATAATCACATACAAAAATTATATTAAATTATAATAATAAATCACATAGATATTTTAAATATTATTTATACTACTACAGTACTTTTTTATTTCGTAATAACGATATTAAATATTACTTATAAATTGCATAGTTAATATTGTAGTAATAGCATAGTTAAATATAGTTAATATTTAAACATAGTTAAATTGTAGTAATAACATACTTATAAATCGCATAGTTAAATAATAACGATATTAAATATTACTTATTAAAAGTCATTTCTAGAAATTGTTCTTATTTATGTTTTTATGCATAGTTAATATTACTAAAATATGATTTTCAAAATGATTTTAATTATTATTTATAAATCGCAATTATAAATATGATTTTTTACATAGTTAATATTAATATAAATATATATATTTAAGCACATAATTCTATTATTCAAAATTAAATGTCACATAATTACATTCAAAATTAAATTTACCTTGTGCCGGAAGTAAATCGACATGCATTTCTAGACCATCAAGTCGCCTTGCCTCAAAGCACTCGTGTTGAACGTATCGCCATTCATTTTGAGAGTTGACCGGCAAAATAATTTGTTGAAACCTTCCGTCCATAATTACGTTGAAACGCGAAACGATTCTCAAATTGAACTCACCTTGATAAATTCCCAATGAGTACAAAATTATTTGTTTAATAGATTCATAATCGGTTTGTGGAAAAACATCAAAACGAAAATTATTTGCTGGATTAAAGGGAGATTGATTGAAAAAAACACTAATTGAATACATTGCTGGATTAAAATAATTTCCTGTTGTTTGGCGAATTTATTGCTTAGATCGGAATCCTGGATTCCGATCTAAGCGTGTCAGGAATCCACCGCCCCAATCAAATCAGTTTTTGGTCTTTTTCCCTTTTACTATTTATTTTATTAAATTAATAATATTTATTATAAATATTTTAATTATATTAATTAATTAATTAAAATTTAAATATATATATTATATTTTTTGTAATTAAAATTGATTTTAATTTTATCATATTCATTAATTAAAATAATTCATTACCTAAAATAAATCATTTTTTTCAAATATAATTACTTACATTAAATTAGTTAAATGAAATTAAATTAAATTAAATTATTCCATCTTTTAAATTAAATTTGTTAAATGAAACTAAATTCAATTAGTGAAATTAAATTAGTTAAATTAAATTAAATTATTCCATATTCAGTAGCTACATATTTAAATTAAATTAAATTAAAATAAATTAGATCGGAATCCAGAATTCCGATCTTAGCATTTGTCAGGAATCCACGCACAATCAAATCAATACTTTTTCTTTTTCTTTTTATTGTTTACAATTTAAGTAAATTAATAATTAGATTTTAATTATAATTGTACAATTAAATTAATAATTTATATTGTTTTGTAAATTAAATTAAAGTAGTTAAAAAAATATTAGCTCAATCAAATTAAATTAACTAAATGAAATTAAATTAAATTAATTACTTCAAATAACTAAATAAGATTTTATTTCATTAAATTAAGTCAAATTATTAAATAATTTTATTTAATTAATTTTTAATGTCATTAAATTCATGCAACTGATAAAGTCTGGAAAAGGACTACAAAAGGACAGGCGTGCTCTGATAAAAGCTCAAAAGTATACTGATGCCTACCTAAGGACTGCAAAAGGACAGGCGTGCTCTGATAAAAGCTCAAAAGTATACTGATGCCTACCTAAGCTATGCAAAATGACAAACGTATTCTGATAAAGTCTGAAAAGATATCACATTATATTTATTAATTTTAAATAATTGCAAGTCTAAAATGATCTATAAAATTATTCTTCCTCAGCAAAAATATGTCACACCCACTCAATCCTTCTTTCTTCAACATTCACTACCATGGAGAAAGGAAATACCTCCAACAGTGAAGTGCGGGAATGACCATCTACTCGACATGAGTACTTACCAAATTACAAACATTCCCCTGCCAATCCAAATGAGATCGAAAAAGGAGATTATCATGCGATATGTAATAAATGTTACCGCAAATTCGACTACAATATCCATTCGCAATATGGTGGCGAGTGGCCATTATACACCCACTATCAGTGGCACATTCATGGTGGCCCAGAAAGAGACCGCAGGGAGAGATTGCGACATTACCTGACTAAACCTGAGTCCAGCAACTGTGAATGGTATAAAAAGTACTACACAGAACCTGAACCGATGCCGGAACTCAAACCGTGGAAACCAGATCCTACACCCATGATTGTTTACGAAAGCATTTACGATTTTCGTGGAGACCACACAGAGAGTTGTACAAAGTGTGGTCAGGTTTTCAATTTCAAAGATACCATTTTGCGTGACCACTACGATGAACACAAAAAACAAAAAGAGAGGGATGAAATTGTAAAGAGATTCAGAGTGAAAGAACAATGGTTCGAAAGGAGAAGAATGGAAGAAAAGGCCGCCGAAGAGAGCCGGAGGTTGCAACAAGAAAAAATTGAAAAAAAAATTAAGGAGAGCCTAATAAAGATCAAGAAGAGAGATGAACAACGCAAAATTGCAGTAGCTAGAATGGCTGAGATTGAGCAACAAGAAGCCGAGGCAGCTTTCTGGAACGAAGCCGCTCAATTCGCAGAAAACCCGGCTGCGAATAATCAACAAGAAAATGAAGAGGCTTTTTGGAACGAAGCAGCTCAACTCGCTGAAAACCACGGTGCCAGTAATGAACAACAACCTGATGCCGCTTTCTGGAACGAGGCCGCTCAATTCGCCGACAACCATGGTGCCAGTAATCAACAAGAAATGAATGCGGAAGAAGATCAACCCTGGTGGGAGGAAATTCTGCAACATGTAGATGATCAAGATCTCTAAGTATATTTATTACTTTATTTTTAAGTACCAAACTAAATTCAGTGTGTTCATTTATATTATGGTTTTTTATGTACATTTTTCCTTTTTTATTATTTTAGTGTGCTAAATTATATTATGATTTTCATGTATTTTTTCCTTTCTTTTATTTTAGTGTGCTAATCTATATTATGGTTACAAAATTCAATTTTTCTTCTAATGGTGAACATATACATAAAACAAAGTGAACATATAAACGATCTAAGTGAACACATACAAACAAATAAGTTCTATAAAAATAAGTTAGTAAGTGTTCACTTAGATCGTCTATATGTTCAGCTTATTTACGGTATATGTTCACTTTGTATTTACCAATGGCTGGGATGGTATATTTGCCGATGATGACACTTATAATTCCTGTATTTTTATATTATGAATTAAATGAAATAAATCTAATATTTAATTATAAGTTAATATTATAATTATTGCCATAAATAAATTATTACATAAAGTATTATGTACTTATTATGTACAACATTTAACATAATTGAAAATTTTTAATATTAAAAATAAAACCATCCATATAAAATTAATATCAAAACTTTAAATATTAAAATATTATTCATAATATAGAATTATATTATATTAACATTCTTCAAAATATCAAAAATCCGGTTCTAAACAAACGACAAAAATTTTATAATATATTAATTTAATATTAAAATTTTATATATTTAATTAATGTTTATAATAGAAGTAAAATAAAATATATTAATTTAATATTTTATCTTCAAAATATATTACTAAAATTTCATAATATATTAATTTAATATTAAAATTTTATATATTTAATTAATGTTTATAATAGAAGTACAATAAAACCATGAAAAACGACAAAATTTCCTGTTACTGCACTGTTCGGAATCCCAGAATCCGATCTAACGTTAGATCGGAATCCCAGAATTCGATCTAACGTTCGGAATCCAGGATTCCGATCTTACGATACTATTTATATTAAACTGATTATATTGATATTAATTTTATTGGATTATATTATTTTAATATTATTTTTTAAAATTTCGGAAAATCTGCAGACAAGCTGGCTATTACGGGCTAGGGCTTGGGCTTGGGATTCCATATGCCACGCTATTCCATCGAAAAATTTATAAATAATATTAAATTAATGTAATATATTAAAATTAATATCAATATAATAATATTTTTTAAATAGTATCACAAGATCGGAATCTGGGATTCCGACCGCAATTACGGATTCCTATCTTAGCTAAAAATAATATTTAAATATTAGAAATAATATTTAATTAATTTATTTAATTAAATATAAATTTAATTAAATATAAATTTAATTTATTTATTTAATTAAATATAAATTTAATTAAGATATAAATAATTATTTTATTTAATAAAATAATGAATAATTAAGATACAAATTTTTAACTAATTTACATTAAAATTATAAATTTTTAAACAACCATTTGATCTGCGTCTCAGGTGTCGTCCTCTGTAAATCCAATAAAAGATTATGGAGTTTGTTGTACGAATCTTCCCACGATCCGAAAAGATGTTCGATTGCTCTCTCTCTCACCCATGCCAAATCTTGTTATAAGTGGGCACCACAATCGGGTATTCTTTCTTCAATATTGATTTCACGCCCGGTAAAGAAATACCGACATCTCTCTTTACTGCATTTCTGATACTGTTGGCAATAACTTCAGCCGTTAGATTATCATGCGTGGAATCTCCGGCCCTTCTCACGCATGTATGCTATTGTTCATTCGTTATTATCTTCCAAAATTATAATTTTAATGTAAATTAATTTAAAATTTATAACTTAATTATTCATTTTTTAATTAAATAAAATAATTATTTATATTTTAATTAATTTATATTTAATTAAAATAAATAAATTAAATTTATATTTAATTAAATATTATTTTTAATATTTAAATATTATTTTTAGCTAAGATCGGAATCCCAGAATCCCAAATTCCAATCTTGTGATACTATTTAAAAATATATTATTATATTGATATTATTTTTAATATATTATATTAATTTAATATTATTTTTAAAATTTTCGGGCTATTCCACGCATCAAGGATTTTATTCTACTACTTATAATATTAAAATATTAAATAATGTTCATCAATATTCAATATATTAAGCAAAATTTTATTTACCTTCCTATCATCATTACTTTTTATATAATATATAATCGAAAATGTTTCACACTAGTATTATTTAATGCCCTCACTAAAGCCAACCGAAAATATATTTTACCTAAGAGATTGCGTTGCCTTTTCTTACACTTGCAGAAGGGAATAATAAAAAGTAGGAGAAATTATGGAAGCAAAAATAATATTTTTATAAAAAAAATAAAATATTTAAAAAGTAAAAAGAATAAATATTTGGTTTTCAACATAAATTTAATGTGAAGACCAAACTGAACAGTTCATATTGGTCATTTGAAGCTCGTATAGCATCCCTTATATTTAGACGCTTTTGTTCAAGCAGTAATTTAGTTAATGGTGTTTTCTATGCAAATTAAATGGTTTAAAAAATACTTCATAAAATATTATTAAAAACTATCTCCAATTTTATTCTGCAGTCAAAGATTTCATTCTGCTATTTAATGAGTTTATTACGAACAATTTAGAACTATATTTATCAATAAAGAAGAAATTAATTTTCCTTCTTTAATCATCATTAAAGTTTGTTATAGAATATAATTTGATAGTATTTTGCACCGATATATGCCTTAATGCGCGCAGTAACGTCTAGTGAAATTACATGCTACTCCTAGGCTCCGTTTGGATAGGTGTGGGAAGAAGGGAAGAAGAGAAGAAGTGGAAAGAAGTATTGGGAAATGTGTAACTTTGTGAAGAGTTTGGATTATTTATAATTTTTTTTTCTTCTTCTTCTTCCTTCTTCTTCTTCTTTCTTCCAACGATCCAAACGCACCCCTAATTAAGGACACGTGCTGTCTTCCTATAACTTGCACAAGGACTTTTTATAAGCCAAAAGTTCGTGGGACCCTTGTGTAATGATTTTGCTAGGGCTGTCAATGAAACCCGTTTATCCGTTTATCTAATCCGTACCGTACTATATAAGACGGGTATAGATAAAGTTTTATTTTCGTTAAGTTAACGGGTACAGGTACGGGTAAGGAAATTTTTTCGTTAATTTAACGGATACGGATACGGGTAAAAACTATTTCGTACCGTTTCCATAACGGGTAATTGCCACAATTAAAAAGAAACAATTACATGATACATATAGCATCTTATATTGCATGATTGGCAAAAAAAATATTGCTAGATTTTATTTAAGATTTATAATTCTTTCCATTCAGTGTACGAAAAAAAATAAAAAAAACATAAACCTAAAATATTCGCCACCATTGTTGCACTTTATTAATATACTTATTGATATAATTTATTTATACAGAGTGTACAAATTTTATTATTATTATATTCATTTTTTACCGTTACTGTATCCGTACCGTTAATTCTTAACGGGTACGGGTAAAGCTATTTTTAACGGGTACGGGTAGGGTACGGGTAAAGACAATTTTAACGGGTACGGTAATGAAAATACCTTCTACCGTACCGTACAGTACCCATTGACAACCCTAGATTTTGCAAAGTATCGTAGCCTCTCTCTTATATTTTAATTTTTTTAGTCAAACATTAATTTAGTTAAAAGTGTTATCTTTGCAAAATAAATGGTTCAAAAAAATTTTCATTTCAAAATATATTATGCAAAACTATCCCAAAGTTAACATTATAGTCAATGATTTTAGTCTGCAACTTTAATGAGTTATATTATTAAAATATTAAATAATGTTCATCAATATATTCAAAAGAAATTTATTTACCTACCATTATTGTCATTACCTTTTTATATAATAAAATAAATAATCTGAAAAATATTTCACACCAGTATTATTTAACGCCTGCACTAAAGCCAAGTGAAAGTATATTATACCCCTAAGAAATTGTGTTGCCTTTTCTTACACTTGCTGAAGGGAAATCAAAAGTACCGGGAACCTTATGTTGTGATAACTACAAGAAATTATGGGAGCAATAACAATATTTTTTAAAAATAATAAAATAGTTAAAAAGAAAAAAAATATATATATATTTTTGGTTTGTAACATAAATTTTAATGTGAAGAGCAAATTAAACAATTCATATTGTTCTTTTGAAGCTCGTATATCTTCTCTTATATTTAAACGCTTTTGTTCAAACAGTAATTTAGTTAATAGTGTTTTATATGCAATTTAAATGGTTTTAAAATTTAAGTTAATATTAAAAAATATCTCCATTTTTACTCTGCAGTCAAAGATTTCATTATGCTATTTAATGAGTTTATTACTAACAATGAAAAATTATGTTCATCAATAAAGAAGAAATTATTTTTCCTTCTTTTATCGTCGATAAAATTTTTATAGAATATATTGTATGATAGTATTTCACACCGATATCACCTAATGCGCACACTAAAGTCTAGTGGGATTGCATTCTGCTCTTGAGTACACGTGTTGTCTTTCAGTCATTTTTTTTTTTTTTTTGCTTTTATATAAACCAAAAGTACATAGGGCTGCTATATATATATAAGTGATTTTGCAAAGTATTAACCTATCTCTTATACTTTAATTCTTTTATCCAAACGCTAATTCACTTTAAAAAAAATTTGTTAGAAATATATTATTCGAAAGTATCCCCATTTTTACTCTACAGTCAACGATTTCATTCTGCTTCTTAATGAGCTGTATTGTATTACTCGACGGTTGCTGTCAAGTTTCTAAAAAAAAAATGAGTTGTATTATGAAGAATTATTTTCATTGATTAAGAAAAATTTTATTAATTTTCCTTCCGTACTTATCATAATTAAATTTTTTTTATATATAATATATATATATATTTGTAAGTATTTCACACCGATATCACTTAATGCGCGCACTAAAGAGTAAAGTCTACTGAAATTGCATTATGCTCCTAAGAACACGTGTTGCCTTCCTTTGCAAAAGGGGTTTTTTTTTATAAAGCAAATTACGTGGGACCCATATGCAGTGATTTTGTGTGAGATAGCTAGGGACACTTATCTTGCCACTAAAATTTTTCTATCCATCCTTTTCGACTATTTTATTTCCCAGCATCTATAAAAGGGGAAAAAACTCACCTTGTTGTCAATAATTCATTTCATACGATTGCAATTTTTTCCTTGCATTCTTCAAAGATGTCGTTCCAGCAGGCAGTCAGAATTGAGGATGGTCGATTTTCTCATGAGGAGGTTAAGCTAATCGGCGAATATTTCAAAATCGTGGTAATCGTTGTAATCTATTATCTATTGTCTATAATATTTGTTGGTCTAATTGGTCAGATTTAAGGCACCGAATTATAAACGAGGATTGTTATTATTCTTATTTTCTGTGCAAGCTTTAAAAACGAGTTTATCAGATTTTTCATGGAGGATTATTTAAATGTTTGATGATTATGATGATTAAACGGTTGATTAATCATGATACATGCGACTTTGATAAATGTCAGAGTCTAACTCGTAGTATATGTTCATCCGTCATATGCAATCATTCTCGAATTTCAAGCTCCAAATGAATGATCCGACCCGTTTGATGTACAGAAAAACAAAACAAAAAAAAAATCAAAATTTGTTTTTTTGTGAAATTTTTTTTGTTTTTTTTTTCCGATTTTATAATATTTTGCTATTAGAAGGCCCATAATATTTATATATGAACTTTTTCAAAATCCTTTAAAAGTATAAGAAATTTGAAAAAAAAAATTTCTTTCTATAATTTGTCAATATGAAACTCACATTGAATGGCTTGGATTCGTTGTTTGGAGCTTGAAACGCAAGAACGGTCCTGTGACATAACCCCTCCATCTATATATACATTGAACTCTAACATTTCTCTTATTTCTTTATTTAATTTTGCCAAGTTGAAATTACGTATAATGATTCTTTATAATTAATATTTAAACATTGCATATATAATTTTAAGGTTTGGAACAATATATATTCTTACACCATAGTGTAGTAAGTAACTATACAACTGTTCTTTTCACAAAACAATTAGTACTTAAAACAGCTGTTAGTATACAGAATTTTACAGGAATGTAGCAAAATAGTGCCTAATACTTCAAAATTATAAGCAAAAAAACTTAAATAATCATTTAAATTTGTTAAATATTTTTAAAATCGGATTTTATTTTAGCTAGCATTATCTTCATATTTCCGGTTCCAAAGTTCAATCGCATATTATTTTTCAAAATTATTCATATGCTTTCTATAATTACATTGTTTCAGCATGTATTAAATTAGATTTACTTTTCAACATTTTAAACTTTTATCGTTTTACCTCTCATTTGTTTTTATATTTAGTTTTTTCCTTAACAATTTGACTTCATCATGTTCAAATCCTTTAATTGAAAAGGGGATAATAATGTAGAGAGTTAATACACAGGGGCACTCTGGTTTATTAGCATGGTCTATCTGAAGTCGTTTTGTTTGGGTACAGTAATTAGTAACTTAGCTTACAGTTTTGAAAAATGGCATCTTAATTAGTTCTTTCTACGTCACTCTACTCACTGGTTGTTATCTCTACTACTTATAAATGCAAAGACCTAAGAATGCAAAGACCTAAGAGGTGTTAACATACTAGATCTTGTAGATAAATACGTGTTTTTGTCGTTCGATCGATTTGATCTATAGTTGGATATCCATTGCCAGACAAAAAAAATAATATATTTTAATTTTCAGTCTAATAAAGAAATAAATTGAATAACATATCTATTTATATCATTGGTAGATTAATGAACATATTTGTATTACCTAACATTATTTTGTTTCTTTATTTGCCCACGAGGGATGCTAGTAATATTTAAAGCTCATTTAATACATGAAGACGCGGAACGAAACTAAATACATTGCTACAGTAAAACTGAATTAATTTTCTGAACCTCATTAATACTCCGCAAATTTAAAATAAAAATAAAAAATTTTGGAGATTTAATACTTAAAAAAAATCTCAGAATTGAACGAAATAAACAATAATACTGCAGAAAGAGGAGCAGATGGATACAGTCGGAGAGCTTTACGGCTCGGTACTCTACGAGAGCAAATACTACCATAGTGGCATTGGAGAGAGCTCGAATAGTTCTTCAGCTGTCGTCAAAAGCAAGCAGGACGATGACTTGCCAAAGGAGGAGAAGATTGAACCTCATGAGCTTGACCTGTTTCCTTCTGCTCACCCTGTGCTGGTTGGATGCACAAAATGCTACAAGTACATGATGGTGCCAAACAATGATCGTGCATGTGTTATCTGTGGCAAACGGGGTCGTACTGTTGAAGAACTTATGATGGCATGAGGAGGTACCCTCGCGCGGATGTGTTGGACTTGTGTTAGTTTTTTCGTTGGTTGTTTAGGGACTATCGAGTCGAGTCGATCTGTCTTTAATTATGAGGCTTTCTATATTGTTTTTTAGGGAGTATGGAGTCCAGTATTTGCTTTTAGTCTTCGTCAATTTTTCTGTTAATTGAGTTATTTGTTATGTTTGAAAAATAACATAGCAAAGTTTGTTTCAAGATCAGTAGGTAGGTGTCTGTACTCTGTAGTGCATGCATGATATAATTTGTGTCGAACTCTTTGTTTTGGTTGCTTTCTCAGAGTTTATGCATGCATGATGCTTTGTGATTGATATCATTTGTGTTTTTAAAAAGCTATTTGGATATACCATGGCTGGTAGACTATCATTTAGATCTCATAAAAAAAACTGAAATATCTTCTACCGATTAGATTATTGATTATTGTATAATTTTGGATCAAGGATTTCTAGTAGTAAGATATTTACTCAAAGTTGATAAGTTTCACGATTTCTATTTTATTTTGGTCTATTGTGGAGAACGAACAAAATGTCTAATCAGGTTAGTAAGTTTACATGTATACCTGTCTATTTGGTACCGTTTTGAACGTCTCTGTTCTGTTCTGTCCAAACGGAACATTAAACGAAACATAAAATCAGTTTCATTTCTAAAAACAGAATGGAAACGGAAATGAAGAAAATGAACGGAACGTTAAACGAAACACGGAAATGGACGGAAATGAGCTGAAATCAATAGAAAATGAAGGACGAAACATTTAATGGAACAGAAATTTATTTCGTTTGATGAAACGGAACAGAAACGAAACAACATTTTCGTTTCGTTAACGAAACATAACAGAAAACGAAACTGTTAATTTCCGCCTACGCCATCAATGTTGACAGGCCTATTTTAATCGGGGGTGATAAGGATCATCCCCAAGATTCATCATCCCTAGTGGAAACATATTTTAGCTTTTTCTGTTTTTGGAATATTTTTGGTGCCCACTATTTTTCTCCCTCCCATCCTTTTCTATTTCGGTCCACATTGTTGCTCTTCCTCCTATCCTTTCTATTTTTGGTCTTCACTGTTTCTCTTCCTCTCGTTCTTATATTAACTACAACAGTTAGTATCCAAACTACAACAATTACTTATATTAACTACAACAGCTACATAAATAACTTCAACAGTTATATATATTAACTTCAACAGCTACATATATAACTTCAACAGTTACACATATAACTTCAACAGTTATATATATTAACTTCAACAGTTACATATATAACATATTAACTTCAAATGTTATATATATAACCATAAGATTGCCAAAGAAAGGAACGCGCGCCAGAATGAAATACTTCAATTAGGATCAGCTACTACATCTAGTGGGTAGACCAACCTGGCGGCCTGTGAAACTGAAGCAGTTTCTGCAATGAGATCCATCAACGAAGTCCAGACATTACCTATAGCAGGAAAGACAGACTATACCGATAAAGAAGAGCCGAAGCCCACAGACTCGGACTACGAGCAGTTGGAATCTTCTTTCAGTGAAGAGCTTTAGGCTTTTCGTATCGTTGCGTATAATGAGGATAGATTTCTTTGCACTAATGCCATTGGAAATCTCTCCTAAAAAAGATTTATTTGCAGCAGCACTCTTCTTTCTAGCATCTCCTATATAGGTGCGTGTAGCACCTCACAAAGAAAGAATCGGCAGTAGTACCTCAAAAAAAATTGCATTGGAGTTCATTTTTTTTTTTTTTTGAAATAAAAGCCCGTAGGCTTCATTGGAGTTCATTTACTTACTCATTGTTAGTAGAATTTCCTGGAACTTGGAATAGCATTTCCGAGTTCAACAATACATATATAACTTCAACAATTATATATATTAATTTCAACAATTACATATATAACTTCAACAGTTATATATATATATAGAGATTGGCTAAAGTATACTCCAGCATACGGATTAAACCCGTATGTTGGAGTCGTTTCTCAAAATTTAAAATTCAAACAGTCGATCCAAACCGTTCAAGTTGTTCTCCATATAAAAATATCTTTCAAGACCAAATTTTACATTTTTTCAAATTTTTTTGCTATATATTATGCTATTTTAAAATTGAATGGTCAGAAATACTCCTTTACAATATTTTTTTAAAATAGCATAATATATAGTAAAAAAATTCGAAAAAATATAAATTTTAGTTTCCTAGGAGATTTCAATATGGAGAACAATTTGAAAGCTTCATCGACTGTATGCATTTTAGATTGTATTTATTCACTTCAAAATGAAAATTACTATCTATTCCTAGGAGATTTGTACACCATGCACTTCAAAATGAAAATTACTATCTATTATCTCTCCGCGCACAATCCTGTACTATTTGTTTGTATTTATTCACTTTATTCATTTTTATGTGTAGATTGTTTATCTACGTGTTCCCTTACCAATTATGAGTTAGGTTTTATTTTTTGTATTGTTGTTCAGATTTTTATATGAAAATTTAACTTATTTTTATTGAACTTTTTTGTTTGTATGTGTTCACTTATTCGTTTGTATTTTTATCTGAACTTATTTTTGTTGTTCAGATTTTTTTGTTTTTATTGAACTTATCAATATTATTTTTGTTCTCCAGTCCTAATTCGGTTGTTCTTCGAAAAGTAGGATCCTAGAAACAATGGTTGTTGGAGAATTTTCTAGTTCGCCTCGTTGTTTGGTTCTCGCGAACAAGAGCTGTTCACGAACACCACAGTTCTCAACACTGCCAAACATCGCCTTTGATTATTTAAATTTAAAGTTTGTATATTTTATAAGTTTACTTTGTTCAAGCGATGGTAAACGACGGCAAAACTAAAAATTGCAATTATCATTTCGAAATTAATTCAAAATTATTGGATTATACATGGTAATTACGCATATAAAATACAAATAATGCAATTCTGAGTATCATTTGTTCATTTTAATCATTCCTGGATTCATTCTAAGTCATTTGATCACAATATTCTACATTTAAACTCTTTATACTGTCTAGAATATGATTCATATATTATTTTTTCAAAAAGATAGGTTTATACATGTTATTTACGCATATAAATTGCAAATAATGTAATTCTAAGAACCGTTTGAGCATTTCAATCGAATCTGGATTCATTCCAAGTCATTTGATCACAATAGACAACATTTAAACTTCTAATATTGTCTAGAATATGATTCATATGTTATTTATTCAAAAATATTAGATTATAAATGGTAATTACGCATACAAAATGCAAATAAAAATATAGGTTTATACATGTTAATTACGCATATAAATTGCAAATAATGTAATTCTAAGAATTGTTTGAGCATTTCAATTAAATCTGGATTCATTCTAAGTCATTTGATCACAACAATCTACATTTAAATTCTATATACTCATCTAGAATTGTTTCATTTGTCATTTATTCAAAAATATTGGATTATAAATGGTAATTATGCATATAAAATGCAAATAATACAATTATGAGCATCGTTTGAGCATTTCAATCGTTTTTTAATTCATTCTAAGTCATTCGATCACAATAATCTATATTTAAACTCTTTATACTGTCAAAAATATAATTCAAATGTTATTTATTCAAAAACATAGGATTATACATGTTAAGTACGTATATAAAGTGCAAATATTACAATTCTGAGCATCGTTTGAGCATTTCGGTCGTTTATGGATTCATTCTAAGTCATTTGATCATAAAAATCTATATTTAAACTATTTATACTGACTAGAATATGATTCATATGTTATTTATTCAAAAATATTGGATTGTACATGTTAATTACGCATAAAGTGCAAATAATGCAATTATGACCATATTTGAGCATTTCAATCGTTTATGGATTCATTGTAAATTTGATCACGATGATCTATATTTATACTCTTAATACTATCTAGAATATGATTCACATGTTATTTTTTTCAAAAAGATTGGATTATTCTAGGTAATTAAGCATATAAAGTGCAAATAAGTTATTATGAGTATCTGTTGAGCATTTCAATCGTTTGTGGTTTCATTCTAAGTCATTTGATCATAATAATCTATATTTAAACTTTATACTGTCTAGAATATGATTCATATGTTATTTGTTCATAAAGAATGGATTATACATGGTAATTACGCATATAAAGTGCAAATAATGCAATTCTGAGCATCGTTTAAGCATTTCAATCGTTTCTGGATTCATTCTAAGTCATTTCATCAACAATAATCTACATTTAATCTCCTTATGCTCATCTAGAATTGTTTCATATGTTATTTAATAAAAAAATATGGGATTATAAAAGGTAATTACACATATTAATGCAAATAATGCAATTTTGAGCATCGTTTGAGCATTTCAATCTTTTTTTATTCATTCTATGTTTTTTTATAACAATAATCTATATTGAACCTCTTTATACAGTCTCGAATATGATTCACATATGATCCACATGTCATTCATTCTATTTTTTTTATTCATTCTGGATTAACCGTAATATATGGTAATTTGGTAATTTGCATTGAATTATTGGATTGCTATGTTGGCAATATGATATTGATGCAATATTTGAGCATTTCAATCATTTCTGTATTCATCCTAAGTTATTTGATCATAATAATCTGCATTTAAATTCTTTATACTGTATCGAATATGATTCATATGTTATTTATTCAAAATGATTGGTTTATACATGTTAATTACGCATATAAAGTACAAATAATGCAATTCTGAGAATCGTTTGAGCATTTCAATCGTTTCTGGATTCATTCTAAGTCATTTGATCACAATAGACAACAATTAAACTCTTTATAATGTCTAGAATAGGAGTCATATGTAATATATTTAAAAAGATTGGATTATACAAAGTAATTACGCATATAAAGTGCAAGTATTGCAATTCTGAGCATCGTTTGAGGATTTCAATCATTTCTGAATTCATTCTAACTCATTTGATATCAATAATATACCTTTAAACTCTTTATAATGGCTAATATGATTCATATGTTATTTATTCAAAAATATTGGATTATAAATGGTAATTGCGAATATAAATTGCAAATAATGTTATTTTGAGCATTTCAATCGTTTTTGGATTCATTTTAAGTCATTTGATCACAATAATCTATATTTAAACTCTTTATACCGTCAAGAATATGATTCATATATTATTTATTCTAGACGATTGGATTATACATGCTAATGCATATAAATTGCAAGTATTGCAATTCTGAGCATCGATTGAGCATTTCAATCGTTTATGGATTCATTCTAAGTCATTTGATCACAACAGATAACATTTAAACTCATTATACTCACTAGAATATGATTCATATGTTACTTATTCAAGACGATTGGATTATACATGCTAATTACGCATATAAAGTGCAAGTATTGCAATTCTGAGCATCGTTGGAGCATTTCAATCCTTTATGGATTTATTCTAAGTCATTTGATCACAATAGACAACAATTAAACTCTTTATAATGTCTAGAATAAGAGTCATATGTTATTTATTCAAAAATATTAGATTATATATGTTAATTATGCATATAAAGTGCAAATATTGCAATTCCAAGAATCGTCTAGATTCATTCTAATTCATTTGATCACAATAATGTAGATTTGAACTCTTTATACTGTCTCAAATATTATTCACATGTGATTTAATCAAAATGATTGGATTATATATTGTAATTACGCATATAAATTGCAAATAATGCAATTCTGAGCATCGTTTGAGCATTTCAACCGTTTATGGATTCATTTTAAGTCATTTGATCACAATAGAAAACAATGAAACTTTTTATAATATGTATAATATGATTCATATGATATTTATTCAAAAAGATTGGATTATACATGGTAATACGCATATAAATGGAAAATAATCCAATTCTGAGCATCGTTTGAGCATTTCAATCGTTTCTGTATTCATTCTAAGTCATTTTATGATAATAATCTACAACTATACTCTTTATACAATATCAAATATAATTAATATGTAATTTATTAAAAAAGATTGGTTTATTTATTTTAATACGCATTTAAATTGCAAATAATGCAACTCGCAGCATCGTTTGAGCTTTTCAATCGTTTCTGGATTCATTCTAAGCCATTTGATCACAATAATCTACATTTAAACTCTTTATATTGTATTAAATAAGATTTATATGTTACTTAATAAAAAAGATTGGATTATACATGGAAATTAGACATATGCATTGCAAATAATGGTATTCTAAGTATCGTTTGATCATTTGAATCGTTTCTGGATACATTCTAAGTCATTTGACCATAATAATCTTCATTTAAACTCTTTATAATGTCTCGAATAGGATACACATGTGATTTATTAAAACAAAATGGGATTATACATGGTAATTACGCATATAAATTGCAAATAATGCAATTCTGATCATCGTTTGTGCATTTCAATAGTTTCTGGATTCATTCTAATTCATTTGATCACAATAATTTACATTGAAACTCTTTATTCTCGTCTAGAATTATTTCAAATGTTATTCGTAAAAAAAGATTAGATTATACATGGTAATTACGCATATAAATTACAAATAATGCAATTCTGAGCATCTTTTAAGAATTTCAATCGTTTCTGGATTCATTCTAAGTCTATTGATCACAATAATCTACGTTGAATGTCTTTATACTATATCGAATATGATTCACATGTGATTTATTTATAAAGATTGTATTATACATTGTAATTACGCATATAAATTGTAAATAATGCAATTCTGAGCATCGTTTGAGAATTTCAATCGTTTCTGAATTCATTCTAAGTTATTTTATGAAGATAATCTACATTTAAACTATTTATACTGTTAAGAATATGATTCATATGTTACTTATTCAAAAAGATTGGTTTATACATGTTAATTACGCATATAAAATGCAAATAATGCAATTCTGACCATCGTTTGTGCATTTCAATCATTTCTTGGTTCTTTTTAAGTCATTTGATCACAATAATCTACATTTAAACTCTTTATACTGTATTAAGTATGATTCATATGTTGCTTATTCAAAAAGATTGGTTTATACATATTAATTACTTATATATTGCAAATAATGCAATTCTGAGCATCGTGCGATCATTTAAATCGTGCAAATAAGATTGGTTTATATATGTTAATTACGCATTAGTGCAAACAATGCAATTATCTGCATCGTATTAGAATTTCAATCGTTTCAAGATTCATTTTAGGTCATTTGATCACAGTAATCTATATTTAAACTCTTTATACGGTATCGTATATGATTCATACATTATTTATTCAAAAAGATTGGTTTATACATGTTAATTACGCATATAAAGTGCAAACAAAGCAGTTCTGAGCATCGTTTGTGCATTTCAATAGTTTATGGATTCATTCTAAGTCATTTGATAACAATAATCTACATTTAAACTCTTTATACTGTATTAATTATGATTCATATGTTATTTGTTCAAAAATATTGGATTACACATTTTAATTACGCATATAATTTGCAAATAATGCTATTTTGAGCACCGTTTGAGCATTTCAATCATTTCTATATTCATTCTAAGTCATTTGATCACAATAATCTACATGTAAACTCTTTATTCTCGTCTAGAATTATTTCAGATGTTATTTATTAAAAAAGAATAGACTATTCGTGGTAATTACGCATATAAATTGCAAATAATTCAATTCTGAGCATAGATTGAGCAGTTCAATCGTTTCTGGATTCATTCTAAGTCTTTAGATCACAATAATCTACATTGAAACTATTTATACTGTCTCGAATATTATTCACATATGATTTATTCAAAAAAATTGGATTATACATTGTAATTACGCATATCAAATTGCAAATAATACAATTCTGAGCATTGTTGGAGCATTTCAATCGTTTCTGAATTCATTCTAAATTATTTGATCACAATAATCTAGATGAAAACTCTTTATACTGTCAAGAATATGAATCATAAGTTATTTATTCAAAAAGATTGGAATATGCATGGTAATTACACATATAAAGTGCAAATAATGCAATACTGAACAACATTTGAGCATTTCAATTTTTTCTCGATTCATTCTAAGTGATTTGATCACAATAATCTACATTGATACTATTTATACTCTGTCGAATGTGATTCATATGTTATTTATTCAAAAAGATTGTATTATACATTGTAATTACACATATAAAGTGCAAATAATGCAATTCTGAGAATGAATCCATAAACAATTCTGAGCCAATCGTTTCTGGATTCATTCTAAGTCATTTTATGACAATAATCTACATTTAAACTCTTTATATTATATCGTATATGATACATATGTTATTTATTCAAAAAGATTGAATTATACAAGTTAATTACGCATGTAAATTGCAAATAATGCAATTCTGAGCATCGTTTAAGCATTTCAATCATTTCTGGATTCATTCTAAGTCTTTTGATCACAATAAACATTGAAACTCTTTATACTGTCTCGAATATTATTCACATGTGATTTACTCATAAAGATTGGGTTATGCATTGTTATTACGTATATAAATTGAAAAAAAATGCAATTATGAGTTTCGTTTGAGCATTTTAAAAGTTTGTGTATTCAATCCAAGTCATTTATTCACAATAATATAAATTTAAACTCTTTATACTCGTCTAGAATTGTTTCAAATGTTATTTATTAAAAAAAATATTGGATTATACAAGGTAATTACGCATATAAATTGCAAATAATGCAATTCTGAGGATCGTTTGAGCATTCCAATCGTTTCTGAATTCATTATGAGTCTTTGGATCACAATAATCTTCATTGAAACACTTTATACTTTTTCGAATATTACTCACATGTGATTTATTCATATAGATTGGTCTAAAAATTGTAATTACGCATATAATGCAATTCTGAGCAACGTTTGATCATTTCTATTGTTTCTAAATTCATTCTATGTTATTTGATCACAATAATCTACATTTAAACTCTTTATAGTGTTGAGAATATTATTAATATGTTAATTATTCAAGAAGATGGGATTATACATGGTAATTACACAAATAAATTGCAAATAAGGAAATTCTGAGCAACATTTGAGCATTTCAATCATTTCTGGATTCATTCTAAGTGATTTGACCACAATAATCTTCATGGAAACTCTTTACACTGTACCCAATATGATTAATATATTATTTATTCAAAAACATTGTATTATACACTGTAATTACGCATATAAAGTGCCAAATAATGCAATTCTGAGTATCGTTTGAGCATTTCAATTGTTTATGGATTCATTATAAGTCATTTAATCACAGTAAACAACATTTAAACTCTCTATACTGTCAAGAATATGATTCATATGTTATTTATTAAAAAATATTGGAGTATACATAATAATTATGCATATAAATTGTAAATAATGCAATTCTGAGTATCTTTTGTGCATTTCAATCTTTTGTGGATTACTTATATGTCTTTTCATCACAATAATCTACATTTAAATTCTTTATACTGTCTCGAATATTATTCACATGTGATTTATTCCTAAAAATTTTGGATTATACATTGTAATTACCCATATAAATTTCAAATAATGCAATTCTTAGCATGATTTGAGCAATTCAATCGTTTCTAGATTCATTCCAAGTCATTTGATCACAATAATCTACATTGAAACTCTTTATACTGTATCGAATATGATTCATATGCTATTTATTCAAAAAAATTGTATTATACACTGTAATTACGCATACAAAATGCAAATAATTCAAATCCTCGTTTGATCATTTCAATCGTTACTGGATTCATTCTAAGTTATTTTTATGTCAATAATTCATATTTAAACTCTTTATACTGTCAAGAATATGATTCATATGTTATTTATTCAAAATGATTGGATTATACAAGGTAATTACGCATTTAAATTGCAAATAATGCAATTAATTCTCAGCATCATTTGAGCATTTGAATCATTTCTGGATTCATTACAACTCATTTGTTCACAATAATCTAAATTTGAACTCTTTATACTCGTCTAAAATTGTTTCAAATATTATTTATTCAAAAATATTGGATTATACATGGTAATTAAGAATATAAATTGCAAATAATGCAATTCTGAGCATCGTTTGAGCATTTCTGGATTCATTCTAAGTCTTTTGATCACAATAATCTACATTAAAATTCTTTATACTGTCTCGAATATTATTCACATGTGATTTACTCATAAAGAATGGTTATGCATTGTGATTACGTATATAAATTGCAAAAAATACAATTATGAATTTCGTTTGAGAAATTTAATAGTTTCTGCATTCAATCCAAGTCATTTGTTCACAATAATATAAATTTAAACTTTTTATACTCATCTAGAATTGTTTCAAATCTTCTTTATTCAAAAAAGATTGGATTATACAAGGTAATTACGCATATAAATTGCAAATAATGCAATTCTCAGCATCGTTTGAGCATTCCAATAGTTTCTGGATTCATTGTGAGTCTTTTGATCACAATAATCATCATTGAAACACTTTATACTGTTTCGAATATTACTCACATGTGTTTTATTCATATAGATTGGTCTAAAAATTGTAATTACGCATATAATGCAATTCTGAGCAACGTTTGATCATTTCTATCGTTTCTGGGTTCATTCTGTGTTATTAGATCACAATAATCTACATTCAAACTTTGTATAGTCTTAAGAATATAATTAATATGTTAATTATTCAAGAAGATTGGATTATGCATGGTAATTACGCAAATAAGTTGCAAATAAGGAAATTCTGAGCAACATTTGAGCATTTCAATCGTTTCTGGATTCATTCTAAATGATTTGATCACAATAATCTACATTGAAACTCTTTATACTGTATCGAATAAGATTCATATGTTATTTATTGAAAAACATTGTATTATACACTGTAATTACGCATATAAAGTGCAAATAATGCAATTCTGAGCATCGTTTGAGCATTTCAAACGTTTCTAGATTCATTCTAAGTCATTTTTATGACAATAATCTACATTTAAACTCTACATACTCTCAAGAATATGATTCATATGTTACTTATTCAAAACGATTTGATTATACAAGCTAATTACGCATGTAAAATGCAAATAATGCAATTCTAAGTACAATTTGATCATTTAAATCGTTTGATCACGATAATCTACATTGAAACTATTTATACTGTCTTGAATGGGTTTCACTTGTGATTTATTCAAAAAAATTGGATTATGCATGGTAACTACACATATAAATTGCAAATAATGCAATCCTGAGCATTGTTTGATCATTTAAATCATTTCTGGATATATTGTAATCCAGAACTTCTTCGGCCAATTTCAAATGATATATTGTAAGTCATTTGATCACAATAATCAACATTGAAACTCTTTTTACTGTCTCGAATAGAATTCACATGTGATTTATTAAAAAAAATTGGATTATGCAAGGTTTACTCAGATAAATTGCAAATATTGCAATTCTGTGCATCATATGAGCATTTCAATCGTTTCTGAATTCATTCTAAGTGTTTTGATCATTATAATTTACATTGAAACTCTTTATACTGTATCAAATATGATTCATATGTTATTTATTCAAAATGATTGGATTATACATGTTAATTACGCATATAAATTGCAAATAAAGCAATTCTGAGCATCATTTGAGCAATTCAATCGTTTCTGAACTCATTCTAAGTCATTTTATCACAATAATCTACATATAAATTCGTTGTAATATATCGAATATGATTCATATGTTATTTGTTCAAAAAGATTGGTATATAAATGTTAATTACGCATATAAAATGCAAATAATGCAATTCTGAGTATCGTTTGAGCATTTCAATTGTTTATGGATTCATGTTAAGTCATTTAATCACAGTAGACAACATTTAAAATCTTTATACTGTCAAGAATATGATTCACATGTTATTTATTCAAAAAGATTGGAGTATACATAATAATTACGCATATAAATTGTAAATAATGCAATTCTGAGTATCTTTTGAGCATTTCAATCGTTTCTGGATTAATTCTATGTGTTTTGATCACAATAGAATTGCATTATTTACAATGTACATTTAAATTCTTTATACTGTCTCGAATATTATTCAAATGTGATTTATTCTTAAAGATTGGATTATACATTGTAATTACCCATATAAATTCCAAATAATGCAATTCTTAGCATCGTTTGATATGTTACTTAAACTGTCAAGAATATGATTCATATGTTACTTATTCAGAACGATTGAATTATACAAGGTAATTACGCATTTAAAGTGCAAATAATGCAATTAATTATCAGCATCGTTTGAGCATTTCAATCGTTTCTGGACTCATTACAACTCATTTGATCACAATAATGTACATTTGAACTCTTTATACTCGTCTAAAATTGTTTCAAATGTTATTTATTCAAAAATATTGGATTATACATGGTAATTAAGAATAAATTGCAAATAATGCAATTCTGAGCATCGTTTGAGCATTTCAATCATTTCTTCTTTCTAAGTCTTTTGATCGCAATAATCTACATTGAAACTCTTTACACTGTCTGGAATATTATTTACTTGTGATTTACTCATTAAGATTGGGTTATGCATTGTGATTACGTATATAAATTGCAAAAAATGCAATTATGAGTTTCGTTTGAGCATTTTAATAGTTTCTGCATTCAATCCAAAACATTTGTTCACAATAATATAAATTTAAACTCTTTATACTCGTCTAGAATTGTTTCAAATGTTAGTTATTCAAAAAATATTGGATTATACAAGGTAATTACGCATATAAATTGCAAATAATGCAATTCTCAGCATCGTTTGAGCATTCCAATCGTTTCTGGATTCATTGTGAGTCTTTTGATCACAATAATCTTCATTGAAACACTTTATACTGTTTCGAATATTACTCACATGTGATTTATTCATATAGATTGGTTTATACATTGTAATTATTACCCTTAATCATTTCTACATTTAAACTCTTTATATTTCTGAGCAACGTTTGATTATTTATATCGTTTCTGGATTCATTCGATGTTATTTGATCACAATAATCTACATTTAAACTCTTTATAGTGTTAAGAATATTATTAGTATGTTAATTATTCATGAAGATTGGATTATGCATGGTAATTATGCAAATAGATTGCAAATAAGGAAATTCTGAGCAACATTTGAGCATTTCAATCATTTCTGGATTCATTCTAAGTGATTTGATGACAATAATCTACATTGAAACTCTTTATACTGTATGGAATATTATTCATATGTTATTTATTCAAAAACATTGTATTATACACTGTAATTACGCATATAAACTGCAAATAATGCAATTATGAGCATCGTTTGAGCATTTCAAACGTTTCTGGATTCATTCAAAGTCATTTTTATGGCAATAATTTAAATTTAAACTCTTTATACTCTCAAGAATATGATTCATATGTTACTTATTCAAAACAATTGGATTATACATGGTAATTACGCATATAAGTTGCAAATAATGCAATTCTAAGTACAATTTGATCATTTAAATCGTATATGGAGACATTCTAAGTCAATTTGATCACGATAATCTACATTGAAACTATTTATACTGTTTTGAATGGGTTTCACTTGTGATTTATTCAAAAAAATTGGATTATACATGGTAATTACGCATATAAATTGCAAATAATGCAATCCTGAGCATTGTTTGATCATTTAAATCGTTTCTGGATATATTGTAAGTCATTTGATCACCATAATCTACATTGAAACTCTTTTTACTTTCTTGAATGGGTTTCACTTGTGATTTATTCAAAAGATTGGATTATACATGGTAATTACGCATATAAATTGCAAATAATGCAATCCTGAGCATTGTTTGATCATTTAAATTCTTTCTGGATATATTGTAAGTCATTTGATTACAATAATCTACATTACTGTCTCAAATAGGATTCACATGTGATTTATTAAAAAAATTTGGATTATGCATGGTAATTACTCATATAAATTTTAAATATTGCAATTCTGTAAATCGTATGAGCATTTTAATCGTTTCTGAATTCATTCTAAGTGTTTTGATCACTATAATCTACATTGAAACTCTTTATACTGTATCGAATATGATTCATATGTTATTTATTCAAAAAGATTGGATTATACATGTTAATTACGCATATAAATTGCAAATGATGCAATTTTGAGCATCATTTGAGCAATTCAATCGTTTCTGGACTCATTCTAAGTCATTTTATCATAATAAACTACATATAAATTCGTTATAATATATCAAATATGATTCATATGTTACTTGTTCAAAAAGATTGGTTTATAAATGTTAATTACGCATATAAAGTGCAAATAATGCAATTCTGAGAATCATTTGAGCATTTCAATTGTTTATGGATTCATTCTAAGTCATTTAATCACAGTAGACAATATTTAAACTCTTTATACAGTATAATTACGCATATAAATTGCAAAATAATGCAATTTTGAGTATCGTTTGAGCATTCTAATAGTTTCTGGATTAATTCTATGTCTTTTGATCACAATAATCTACATTTCAATTCTTTATACTGTCTCGAATATTATTCACATGTGATTTATTCCTACAAATTTGGGATTATACATTGTAATTACCCATATAAATTCCAAATAATGCAATTCTTAGCATCATTTGAGCAATTCAGTCGTTTCTAAATTCATTTCAAGTCATTTGATCACAATAATCTACATTGAAACTCTTTGTACTGTATCGAATATGATTCATATGTTGTTTATTCAAAAAGATTGTATTATACACTGTAATTACGCATATAAAGTGCAAATAATGCAATTCTAATCCTCGTTTGAGCATTTCAAACGTTTCTGGATTCATTCTAAGTTATTTTTATGACAATAATTTACATTTAAACTCTTTATACTGTCAAGAATATGATTCATATGTTACTTAATTCAAAACAATTGGATTATACAAGGTAATTACGCATTTAAAGTGCAAATAATGCGATTAATTCTCAGCATCGTTTGAGTATTTCAATCATTGCTGGATTCATTACAACTCATTTGATCACAATAATGTACATTTGAACTCTTTATACTCGTCTAAAATTGTTTCAAACGTTATTTATTCAAAAATGTTGGATTATACACGGTAATTAAGAATATAAATTGCAAATAATATAATTCTGAGCATCGTTTGACCATTTCAATCATTTCTGGATTCATTCTAAGTCTTTTGATCACAATAATCTACATTAAAACTCTTTATACTGTCTCGAATATTATTCACATGTGATTTACTCATAAAGATTGGGTTATGCATTGTGATTACGTATATAAATTGCAAAAAATGCAATTATGAGTTTTGTTTGACCATTTTAATAGTTTCTGCATTCAATCCAAGTCATTTGTTCACAATAATATAAATTTAAACTCTTTATACTCATCTAGAATAGTTTCAAATGTTATTTATTCAAAAAAAAATTGGATTATACAAGGTAATTACGCATATTAATTGCAAATAATGCCATTCTTAGCATCGTTTGAGCATTCCAATCGTTTCTGAATTCATTGTGAGTCTTTTGATCACAAAAATCTTCATTAAAAACACTTTATACTGTTTCGAATATTACTCACATTTGATTTATTCATATAGATTGGTTTATACATTGTAATTACGCATATAATGCAATTCTGAGCAACGTTTGATCATTTCTATCATTTCTGGATTCATTCTATGTTATTTAATCACAATAATCTACATTCAAACTCTTTATAGTGTTAAGAATATTATTAATATGTTAAGTATTCAAGAAGATTGTATTATACACTGTAATTAAGCATATAAAGTGCAAATAATGCAATTCTGAGCATCGATTGAGCATTTCAAACGTTTCTGGATTCATTCTAAGTCATTTTTATGGCAATAATCTACATTTAAACTCTTTATACTCTCAGAATATTATTCATATGTTACTTATTCAAAACAATTGGATTATACATGGTAATTATGCATGTAAAGTGCAAATATTGCAATTTGAAGTACAATTTGTTCACAATAATCTATATATAAACTCTTTATACTCGTCTAGGATTGTTTCAAATGTTATTTATTCGAAAAGATTGGATTATACAAGGTAATTAAGCATATAAATTGTAAATAATACAATTCTCAACATCGTTTGAGCATTTCAATCGTTGTCGAATTCATTCTAAGTCTTTTCATCACAATAATCTACATTTAAATGCTTTATACTGTATCGAATATGATTCATATGTTATTTATTCAATAAGATTGAATTATAGATGTTTACTATGCATATAAATTGCTAATATTGCAATTCTGAGCATCGTTTGAGTATTTCAATCGTTTTTGGATTCATTCTAAGTCGTTTTATCTAAATAATCTACATTTAAACTCTTTTTGCTGTATCTAATATGATTCATATGTTATTTAATCAAAAAGATTGGATGATACATATTAAATACGCATATAAAGTGCAAATAATGCAATTCTGAGTATTGTTTGAGCATTTCAATCATTTATAAATTTTTCTAAGTCATTTGATCACAATAGACAACATTTAACCTCTTTATACTGTCTACAATATGATTCATGTGTTATTTATTCAAAAAGATTTGATTATTATACATGATAATTACGCATACAAAGTGCAAAGAATGCAATTCTGAGCATCGTTTAAACTCTTTATATTGTATCAAATATGATTCATATGTTATTGATTCGAAAAGATTGGATTATACATGGTAATTATGCATATAAAGTGCAAATAATACAATTTCGAGTATCATTTGAGCAGTTCAATCATTTCTGGATTTATGCTAAGTCATCATCACAATAATCTACATTCAAACTCTTTTTATTTTCTAGAATATGATTTATTTCTTATTTATTCAAAAAGATTGGATTATACATGGTAATTACGCATATAAAGTGCAAAAACTTGTCTTAGTATTAATTTAATCTATAGTCTAAATCTTAATTTAAATTATCACGGAAAAATGTCCAATATGTTATCTACACTAATTTTTTTTAATAAAATCAAATTTTACTAGCTCTATATTTTTACTCAATATTTTTAGATATTGTGAAATATAACTCGAAAAAAGTTGGTAAATCATAAAGGGTTATTTTTTTTAAAGTTTAAATAAGAAAAAAAAACATTTAAATTGTATACATATTTTGTTATGAGATTTTAAAATTGGGAACATATTAAATATTTCTTTAGAATAGTAAATTTAGTTTTCAATAAGATTTTTAATTTTAGATTGATTGTTTCGTGGGTAAAAAACTTATCTTATACATAATATACATAATGACAAACTCTCTTGTCAAAATGGTAAATATATTTTTATTAAGAGATTTTAATATAGAGAATATATAAAATACTGTCATACCAAGGGTTTTTCTTTCTAAATCATTGAAAATTTTGTTTCTTAACTTTGAGTGTTTGATTGAATTAAGATTTTTTATGCTTAATTTTCCTATGACATATTATAGTTCTGCATAAATGAATTACAAAATTAAGGTAGTAAAATCTTATTAGTGGTGTATTCCAGAAACTTATAGTTTCATAAAGGAAAATATAATTTATTTTCTTAGCCGATTTTGTTTGTGTAAAATTGTTTTTGTAAGTCTCTGATTTCTATTAGTATGCCATATCTTAGCTCGTTCTTTCCTCAGAACTAATTAATCATGGCATCTTTATTTCACTTAAAAATTGGTCCTACTTGTCATAGAGTTTTATTGGATGGTTTAATTAATTCTTATTTCACTTACAAGGACCCCACATGTCATACATATTTGAATGGTTTGTGTCATACATTGAGTGCTTCACCCATGCACCAACTCCAATTCTTCTAACCGCTTGTACTCTTCTTGTTAAATTCGCCCAAATTTATCCCTCTATGTTATATTAGCTCCTCTCTTTTCCAAACCAAGCTACAAGTCCTTCGTGTCCCTTTTAAATATTCGGCCACATAACAAAAATGAAAGATTGAAGGAAAATCCAAAGAAAAATAGGAATTGTGCTTGGGAAGCAAATTCTCATGTTGTGGCAAGCTTAAAACCGAAGTAGAAGTACTGTAGAGCAAGCTCCATTTTCTTCCATAGTTGCGTCACCTTATTGAAGTTGGGCAGTTGTGTATCGGAGTCGAGGACGGCCGATACAACTGAGAGTCAATAGGATTGCTCGTGTCTTGTGTGTTTTCTCTTCTTGCTTTCAGGTGCGGATTTCACATGAGCTTTACATTCATGTTAGGAAATAACTATTTGCATTTCATGTCTAAGTTATTTGTGTGCATATTTATCATTTCGTATATATGCTTGAACTATCATATTGGATTATTATGAGTTGTTAAATGAATTGCATGTTGAATGGTTGCCAAGTTGATTAAATTGAGAATTTGTATTTATTTTTGATACACTTGTTCGGTTGAGAAAAAGCACTCCATCTGTTTGGAGTCGGAGTCATGACCCGTCTGGCCAAACACCGTGACTTAAGCGCTTATGATCCGGATCCCGATACGGTACCAGTCTAGAATGGTCCAAGGGAGGAGAGTGTTCCCGACTTGTGGTATATTTGTTATTCAGATTGTTGTGATGATATGATATGAAATTTTCTGGATTGTAAATAGAATTTTATGGCCGTTGGCATCCATCTTAAAGGTGGTTCGCGGTATCTGAATGAAATGATTGAACTGATTGATCTGTGATAAACCAGACTTGCATTAGATAGATGTCCAAATCGAGCCGGCTTTTGAAATGCCAAATTGTATTTGAATTGCAAATTGAATAAGTAGCCGTGCTCCTCTGCATTGCATCTGTTTTTAAATGATTGCATTTGAAAACTGATTTGTTTATGTATGCTTATGTATTTTACTATTTTATTATTATTAGTTTTAACTTGGTACGGTAGTTAGTTCCTGAACATGTACAGTAGAAGTTCATGTGACTGGAACTAAAAACCGTACTGAGATAAATTATATTTATCTCATTCTCTGCTTTTGCATTGTTTCCACAATTGGTTGTGGGTTCCAGGTTTCAGATCGAGTGCTGGACAGCGAGACGAGTAGCGGCCCGTTGAATTCTATGGTTAGCAACCTGTATGAACCAGACTGTTAACCAAGTTGTTGTAGAATATATCTTAGATTAAAGTAAATATTTATAAGTTTATATTTTTCATGTATATTAATGGTATATAGTCAACTTATAATTTGTAAATTAAGCATTGGTAAGCCTTGCGGGTGCAGCTGGCATCCGCGGCGGGCACTCCGTCGTGTACCATCCAGTTACGGTATCTGACGGGGTGTCTCAAATACTTCTTATAAAATAGTAAATTTAGTTTTCGATAAGAATTTCATTTGTAGTCTTGTCATCGCTTGCCATGGCTTGAACATAATTAACACATAAAATAGACATGATGAACATATAGATGATCATAGTGAACACATATAACACATTAGTTTTGTCATCTCTTATTCAAATTTTTATATACTTATTCAACTTATTTTTTTTTATGGAACTTATTTGTTTGCATGTGTTCATTTTGATCATTTATATGTTCACCTTGTCTATTTTGTGTTAATTTTGTTCAAGCGATGACATAACTACATATGACAGTAAATAAATTTTTTAAATGATAACGACAATTTGCAGTTTGCCATCATTTACCATTGCTTGAACAAAGTAAACATATAAAATAGATAAGGTGAATATATAAATGATCAAAGTGAACACTTACAAATAAATAAGTTCAATAAAATTAAATTGAATATGCATATAAAAATCTGAACAGGAGATGACAAAACTTATTTGTTTGTATATATTCACTCTGATCATCTATATGTTCACTATGTCTATTTTATGTGTTCATTTTATTCAAGAGATTACAAAACTACATATGGTAGTTATAATTTCTCAATGATGAGAATCATCTCCAATTTTATCATCACTTCCCATCTCTTGAATAAATTGAACAAATAAAACAGACAAGATGAATATATATATGATCAAAGTAAATACTTACAAACAAATATGTTTTGTCATCATTGTTCAGATTTTTATATGCATACTCAACTTATTGTTATTGAACTTATTTATTTATATGTGTTCATTTTGATCAATTTTATGTTCACTTTATTTATTTATGTGTTCATTTTATTCAAGCGATGGAAAAACTACATATGACAATAATCAATTTCCCTTATCACTTTTCTGGATTTAAACCTTAAAAAATATCCAAACATTTTTCCCTTTAGTTAATCTGAATAGAAGCCCACAGGCTTTTCAAACCCGGCCCAATAACGCGTTCTGACATCACAAAAAGTGCAGCAACCATCCGGTAAATTACCCCCCTTCCTGCTCTCGTCTCTCAGAGCAGCTTCCCTTCCCAATCCCAGCACAAAAGCAAAGAACATTCGTTCCCTTTATTCCAACGCAACCAATCTCTAAACTTCCTTTTTTTTTAAAATCTCTTCAACTTCCTTATTCCAACGCTATTCTCTTCCCAACCCTATTTTCTCCGATCCGTACGCTACTTCCTATCTCATCTCATTATTCTCGTCTCAAGCGATGCTGGATGTGTCGAGGCTACAGAAGGAATTGGTCGAGTGCAACCGCGACAAGCAGATATCTGGCGTGAGCATATCACTGCCCGATGGGTCCCACGATCTGACCCACCTCATTGGATCCATCACTGGCCCCGTCTCTTCTCCCTACGAAGGAGGCACTTTCACCATTGACATCCGCCTTCCCAGTATGTATCCCTTAAAATTGCAAGAATAAATTTGGTGGGTTTTGTAATTGAGTTGTTTTTTAAGGACTTAAGGGGGAATTGGACATTGTTTGGTGGGACTGAAGTGATCTGATCTTGTGGAATTAGGGTAAATTTTGTTCTGAGTTGAGTACCTTTTGCCTTATTCTGTGTTGTATTGAGGTTTGACTTGGTAATTAAGGGTTGGATTTAAGGCATCATCAACCATTTCAATTGCTTTATGGTATGGATGAGGGTCTTAAGATTAGTACTTTGTAATCTTTTTGTACTGTACTTGTTTCATTTTTCATAATGAAATTGGGTGGCACTTCTACCTTTTTTTCAAAATATCATCAACGATTTCTTGGTTTTTGGCTGGCTAATATCCCAATCAATGATTTAGATTTATTATGATTGCTACATTTTTGTGTGGGGAAGATTTTTTTTGTATTTAAATTGGTTCAAAGTAAGAAGTAATGGAAGTTGTTGTCAAAACTTTGATCCTGTTGGGTTTTTTTCTTTCAGATGGGTATCCTTTTGAGCCTCCGAAGATGCAATTTGTGACGAAAGTATGGTAAGGACTCTTATGCGTCACAAAGCTGATATTACACAGGGATTATGCACTTTAGTTTGTTGATTTTGTAGTTTTGTATCTAGTTTTATGTGGTACTGTTCTGTTCGCACCAATCATTTTAGATCAAGTACTGTTACTATTAGACACGGATTGCTGTATGGACTGACTAAAGAAGGGCATACTTGAATATTTTTATTGAATACCTTGGTGGATGTGTTCTCTTTGTGTGTTTTGGTAAAAGGCACCCCAACATTAGCAGTCAGAATGGTGCAATATGCTTGGATATCTTGAAGGATCAATGGAGTCCGGCTCTGACACTTAAGACAGCACTTCTTTCTCTTCAGGCCCTTCTCTCCTCCCCTGAGCCTGATGACCCTCAAGATGCTGTTGTCGCTCAACAGGTTTGTCTTTCTTATTATATTTGGTGAAATCCAAAATAAACCCTAAGGTTTTTGAGGAATTCAGGAAAATCAATCCCTTTTGTTGCTTCTGAAAGATGTGGAAGCACATTAATTGATTCAATTTGATTATGGGGAATGCTCCCAAAGTCTATCAATTCCTGTGTAGGGTGCATATCTAACAAGGCTATGTGTATAATTGTTGTGTGATACTTGTCAGATGCACCACCTTGCAGATTAAAAAAAAAAAAATTTTACTCGGTCAAGACATGACCTAATACACGTTCAGATTTGGGCACTGATCACAGGAATCCCAATTAATGGGTTCCTTCATTGGCAAATCATGCTGGAACCTCTATTATTATTATTATTTTTTTTTACTTCTTATGAAATTTAGTTCCTTTTTATTTTCAATTTTATCTTATTACAATCAGTACTTGCTGAACAATAAAACAAACGTATTCTCTTTTATTTGAAGTTTCACAAAAATAAAACTACATATTTAAACATTTATAAAATATGCCTTGCATTATTTGCTAATATAAGGAAGTTTATATGGTTGAAAATTTCAACACATCCTAAGCTTCTCAAATTTGCCATATTGTCATATCTGTATCGTATTCAGTAAAATACTCGTATCTATATTCATGCAACATAGTTTTGAGCCTTAAGCATTGCTTGGACGAATAAGAGCACAAAATTGAGCCTTAAAATCTTTCATGACAAGTTATTCTTATTCAGGTTATATATTTGATCAAATTTTGCAGTACTTGAGGGACTATCCCAAATTTGTGGCAACAGCAAGCCACTGGACAGCCGCATTTGCAAAGACGTCTGCTGGAATTGAAGAGAAGGTAAATAATTACTACCATAATGGAAATTTCCGGTTCTGTATGAGGCTGGTATCTATCTGTCTGTACCACAGTACCAGCCAAAGTATTAGTACAAGTGATGTGTACTTCTTTGACTTCTCTAATTGACTGCAGGCTAACTTTTTTGTTAACTTTCATAATTTATTTGAAATCATGCTTATCATCTTTTCTGTGCCATTTTGAGTTTTGATGGATGAGCTGCTTTGTCGGTTTTTTGTGTGTGCTAACAGTAAGTTTTGTATAAATCGGATATCTTTGTATTATCATGTTTGTTAACACATTTTGAAAGTAAAAACCTGTCATTACTTTACCTGAAAGTATAGTAAACATATTTATACAGGTTAAACAATTTGTTGGTACTGGCCATTATTGTAATCTTGGATCAGTTATAACTTCATTGTTATCGTGCATAAACTAAGTAGTACAATATTTATAACTTAATTTTTGAATGACAAGAAAAAGGTTCACAACCTGAACTAATAATAACAAAATCTAAAATGCATGTGCAGGTGAAGAGACTAGTGGAAATGGGTTTCCCTGAGGATCTTGTCAGAAACACCTTAAAGAGTGTTAATGGAGATGAAAACCTTGCTCTTGAAAAGCTCTGCTCTGGCTGATTCTGTCTTCCTATTTCTCTAATTATTATTTAGCTCCTGTTTGTTGAAGTGTAAAAAAGGGGAGGAAAAGAAAGATGAATGTTGCATTGTTCTACTCTTTGGAGTAGTCCATCTTGTGTAAGCCTTGGATATAGTTCTAAATTGTACTTCTGTTGGTTGCTAACTAGTGCGTTATTATTCTGTGTTTAGAGAAAGTCTATTGCTCTGATTTATATTCCTTAATCATGTTAACTGTGAGGTCTGGAAATTATTGGATAACAGTTATCCAATAATTGCAATACTGGGTGCTATTGCTGAACCAAAAAAAAAAAAAAAGAGAGGCTTAACTTGGGTCTAATATCACTATATCAGGGTTGTGATACCTACATTGAGAAGTTTACATCCTTGGAGTATAGATAGGGATAAAATGATCGCTATGAATGTTTGGTAAGTAAAGCTAAAGTGAATTATGTATTAAATTATTTAATGTATTGATATTTGATATTATCAAGTTAAATAATTATGAATAAAAAAAATAAAATTATCGCATATGCTATATTAATGAGTGAAATAGTAATAATAAAAAATGTTACAGGTTAAGAAATTTAGTGCGTGATAATTTTACTTCACCAATTCATATTCTGTATTCTCAAATCATTTCCAAGTGATGAGCAGTGACTTCCATTCTTATTTTCACTTGTTAAACGATGTATTAGAAACGAACGAAAAATTGGAAGTAGGATTATTCTGTTTTATTTTTTGTATTAATTCATCCCATGCTCGTGTAGGCATTTCCCATTTAGAAAATAGAATTTACTGTAGGAAGTTCATGCTTACGTTTTTCTTTTGACAGTTACATGTATCACTATCTTCCTTATTATTCTCGTTTTCTTTAAATCAGACTGTTATAGATAATAAACTATAAATCATACTGTTGCAGTTTACTCACTTGTTATAGATAATAATTGGAGTGTTTTTTTTTTTTGTTATTTTATACCTTGATTTTAGGATACAATTGATTAAAAATATTAGTAAATCGTAGATGCACGTGAAATGTTGTAAATAATTACAGAAATTATTTTATATAAAAATTTAGACACAAAAAATTTTAATATACAGAATTATTTTATTTTTCTTTTAATAAGAAGAAAGTTCCAACGCGTTTTAGAAGAGGGTTTAGCAATTCCCCTCCGTACGCGTTTATAAAACGCGCTCCAGGGCTCCGAACGCGTTTTATAAACGCGTACAAAGGAGAGATAACTTCGCCTCTTCAGTTACGCCTTTTGAGGAGCTGACACCTTCTTACCCGTTTATAAAACGCGTTCGAAGGCCTGGAGCGCGTTTTATAAACGCGTACGAAGGTGGTAATTTTTCGAAAACGAGTTCTGACCGTTTTTTTTCTTTCTTCGTCGCTTCAGTCAGTCCAGAGAAGAGAAAAAGAAAAAAAGAGAGAAGAGAAGAGAAGGGAGAAGAGAAGAGAAGGAAGAAGAGAAGAAGAGAAGGGAGAAGAGAAAGAAAGTTGCGGCCGTAGAAAGAGGGAAGAGAAGAGAAGGGAGAAGAGAGAAGAGAAGGGAGAAAAGAGGTTGCGGCCGTCGAAAGAGAAGAGGAGGCCGGAGGTGGTTGCCGTGCGAAGAGAAGAGGAGTTCGAAAGACAACGTACGCCGATATCGAGGTTTTTGATTTTGCATTTACTGAAAATTATGGATATATTAGTAAAAATTGTGGATTTTGGATTAGTAAAAATTGTGGTAATTATTAATAAAATTTGTGGATATAATATTGTGGAAATTAGTGGTAATTATTAGTAAAATTTGTGGATTATTATTGAAATTGTGGTAATTATTAGTAAAATTTGTGGATATAATATTGTGGAAATTAGTGGTAATTATTAGTAAAATTTGTGGATTATTATTGAAATTGTGGTAATTATTAGTAAAATTTGTGGATATAATATTGTGGAAATTAGTGGTAATTATTAGTAAAATTTGTGGATTATTATTGAAATTGTGGTAATTATTAGTAAAATTTGTGGATATAATATTGTGGAAATTAGTGGTAATTATTAGTAAAATTTGTGGATTATTATTGAAATTGTGGTAATTATTAGTAAAATTTGTGGATATAATATTGTGGAAATTAGTGGTAATTATTAGTAAAATTTGTGGATTATTATTGAAATTGTGGTAATTATTAGTAAAATTTGTGGATATAATATTGTGAAAATTAGTGGTAATTATTAGTAAAATTTGTGGATTATTATTGAAATTGTGGTAATTATTAGTAAAATTTGTGGATATAATATTGTGGAAATTAGTGGTAATTATTAGTAAAATTTGTGGATTATTATTGAAATTGTGGAAATTATTAGTAAAATTTGTGGATATAATATTGTGGAAATTAGTGGTAATTATAAGTAAAATTTGTGAATTATTATTGAAATTATGGTAATTATTAGTAAAATTTGTGGATATAATATTGTGGAAATTAGTGGTAATTATTAGTAAAATTTGTGGATTATTATTGAAATTGTGGTAATTATTAGTAAAATTTGTGGATATAATATTGTGGAAATTAGTGGTAATTATTAGTAAAATTTGTGGATTATTATTGAAATTGTGGTAATTATTAGTAAAATTTGTGGATATAATTGGACATTTTAGTAAAATATTTATGGAATTTGTATGGAAATTGTGTAGGAATTTATTGTCAAAATTAGTGAAAAATTTGTATGGAATTTACTGTAATCTGTATGCAAATTGAATGGAAATTAGTCGAAATTTTAGTAAATTGTATGGAATTAGTGGAAATTTTAGTAAATTTGTATGGAATTTTAGTGGAATTTGTATGCAAAAGTAATTATTGTAAAAATGTCAATTACATAGAAAAATATTTTTTGTTTTGTTCGTTTTGATTATTGAAAAAAATATTAAATTCATTGTTGTTTTAAATTGTTGTTCTTATATTATTTGAATCAGATGAGTTCAACAGAAGATGAGGCTGGTCGTTCTGGTACTTCACCACCTCCCACCGAAGCACCCCCCCACCGAAGCACCCTCCACCCAGCCTCGCCAAAAAAGACGTAGGCGTCGCGCAGCCCGTCCCAGCGCGCAAAATGTCAATCCACCTGTGCAACCGGCCAATGTAGAAAACCAACAGGTTTTGTTTGTTACGGATAACGAACATCTCGTTGGTTTGTCTTTTGAGGAGGTAATAGATTGTTTTATGTTAATTTAGATTTTTTTTCTTTAATAATTTAGATTTCTTAATAGACTTTTAAATTGTATTAAATCCTTATTATAAATTGTATTAACAAATTAATTGAAAATGAGGTTTTTTATAAATGGTTATTATAAATTGTATTAACAAATTAATTGAAAATGAGGTTTATTGTAAATTTTTAGATTAACAAATTAATTGTCAATCTAATAAATTGTATTTATTTTAAATGCTTGTAAATGCTTACAAATTGTATTATAAATTGTATTTTTAATACAACAGTTTTTGATTCGTGTTAATGCAGCGTGAAAAACATTTGGAGATGAGATCGCACAAGCGAACGATTCACGTGGACGATCGGATTGAGGGAAGGCTGATCAAACTGGGGCTCAGTCACATTACGAAGGTGAAGCATGTCAACGTCGACATGCCCTTATTGAAGACAATGGTCGAGTTTTGGCGTCCGGAGACGCATACTTTTCATTTTCCCGTTGGAGAGATGACCGTTACTCTACAGGTAATTTATTTAAACTTGATATTAAATTTTTTTAATATAATTTTCGTATTAATTTTCACAATTAATTCTAACATAAAATTTTGACTTAACATGACACGAATAAATTTGTACATTTATTTAAACTTTATATTTAAAATTAAAATTTGAATATTAATTTTCGTAATATTAACATGACACGAATTGCAATATTAACATGACACGAATTTAACGTATTTTGTAATTGTTACCTGGATGTTGCCTTCTTATATGGTTTGCACTCGACGGGCATTCCAGTTAGATCGAATACGAGAGGGCCCTGGGAGGAAAATATTCGTGCAAATCTTTATCCTCATGAAGATTTGGGAGAGTGGCACCGAGAAAGGAGTAGCAGGGAGTAAGTGAAAAAAAATAAGAACGCAATATTGATTTTGCCTATTCAATATATGCATTGCTTACTTGTATTGATTATTTTAAATTTGTACAATGCAGGGGTGATGTTGTGGGCAACAACATCAAGTTGAAATGGTTGCGGCAAAATTGCGGATTGGCGCCACAGGCAAATGCTACTGGTGAGGAGTTAGACCGATACACGCGTGCAGTGGCTCTAGAGCTATTTGGGACGTTGATGTTTCCCGATATTTCTCAGAATTACGTCCCAGCATATTATTTGGAGCTCGTATCGGTATAATTTCTTAACTTAAATAATATTTTTATTTGTTTACTATGATATTAGAATTCAATGTTACAAATTCAATATTTTTATGTGTTGACACAAAATGATATTTTTAATATTTCAATATTACAAATTCAATATTAATCATTTATTGAACAACGAGCAATTTAATTTTGTTATTTTCAATATTGAAATTATTTTTTTTTTCAATGCGCTGTTTAATTTAAATGCAGGACAATTTGAATGAAGTTCCGGACTTCAATTGGGGAGGTGCTGATATCGTCATTATTTGTAGGCATTTGGACCGTACTTGGCACTCAAATAACACTCAAACCATTGAATTATTCAATAGATTGCTATGATTTCCATGGAATTGGCTCTACCGTCGTTTCTTCTCTCATTTTACAGGACTTTGATGATTTCTGATGATTTTGGAGCATATAGATGGATTCCCGACGTAGCACGCACGCTAGACGACTCATTCCTAGCATTGGAGGCTCTTTTCTCTCTCCTGGTCGACCCGAACAATCATCTGTTCGATCCGACCAGCACCTGTGGCAGCCAGGCGTCATTTTCTCTCTCCTGGTCGACCCGACCACAAGCCTGTTCGATCCGACCAGCACCTATGGCAGTCAAGCGTCATTTTCTCTCTCCTGTTCGGTTCGAACAAGGATCTGTTCGGTTTGACCAGGGTGCCGCCATATCACATAAGGCATTATTTTTTACATAGAAACTGATGAAAATGGCAATTTCTTGCGCCCTGGTGCCCTAGCCTTCCATCCTTGCGACCTGGGACATCCATATATACACCTCTAGACCTGAAGGAAAGAATACAACCTTCCATATCACTAATTCCACTTTCCATAGGCGTTTCTCTCTCTTCCACCATGGGAGATCATCAAAGCTTGGTTCTTTGAAGCGACGGCAGCAAGGAGACGAGTTTGATGACCATCTTGCAACACACCACTGCCTAGAGATCGTAGTTTGAAAGCATAAAGGAGTATTCGGTTTATTCTTCTATGTTTTCTTCTCTATTTTCAATGGGCTTGTATCTTGTTATTTCTATGTTATTTGTTGTGTGTTTTAGTACTATGTTAGGCTAAATTTATGCAGTCTTAGGGGTAAGGTAGTAACTTAGGTTTGGATGTTGTGATTTGACTCGTTATGTTATGATATGTTCTGTTGATTTGTTTCGTTGAGAATTATTATAATTGCTTGTTTAAATTGCTTGGTTAAGTCTAATTAACTTCTAGATGAATGGCCACATTTAGTTAAGTTCTAAAGTTAGGTTAATCAAGATAATTTAGATAAAGTATTTGGGATAAATCGTAGATCCGAAAGGGGAGATTAGTTGACACCAAAAGTGTTACTTTTAGACAAGTCCAAAAGACCTCTAGATATCCTTATGAACTCCAACAAACAAGTTTAAGTTGATTGAATTCTATACCAAAAGTTGTGAACCAATCGAGTTAATTAGGTTAGGTTGTGATTAAACCAGTTTCTAGTCCAACAAGCGACAGCTGAGGTTTAGAATATCTAGGTTTGACCAACAAACCCTAGCACAAAGCATAAAATATCATAAAAGTTCAAAATCACGCACTTATACCATCTGTTCGGATCGAACAGACTCCTGTTCGGATTGAACAGACTCATGTTCGGATTGAACAGAGTCCTGTTCGGATTGAACAGACTCCTGTTCGGATTGAACAGATTCTTGTTCGGACCGAACAGAGCGGTATATGCTTGAAAAACACCGTTTGATGCACGAAAGTGATAAGTTCTGTGTTCTAGAGTCCAAACCGATTTGAAATCTGAACCTAAGACGACTTTTATATTGTTAAAACACCCAAAAATATTTATTTACTTGCACCTTTAGATTTAATCAACCAAAAACTCCATAAAAATATAATTGTCTAGCTTTCGTGAGGAAGTAAAGTCCGGTACTCATTAATCCGTCCCTTGGGTTCGACCCTAAAGCTGTACTCCAAAAGACTAGTGAGGTTAGCTCTAGGTCTATAAATTTATTTGATTCCTAGGTTTTAAGTCCTTCATCAAATTGGCGCCGTTGCCGGGGACGGTGTTGATATTAGAATTTATTTTAGTAACGAGAGACTAGATATTGTATCTTTCATTTATTATTATTATTATTATTATTATTATTATTAAAAAAAACTGATGGTTGGTTTGGATTTTATTGTTGAAAATACAGGTTTTGACTGATTGTGGATGTCCTACTTGCAACTCGCGCTAGAGCACCACGGGTCAATCAACAAAAAGAAAAAAACACACGACCCACGCACGACCTCATGTGAGTTGCATGCCACAAGAAAACTTGTCCCGTTGCTACCTCTGAACTCCTACATTGTTGCCACGATTTACTCATGCTGAAGCGCTGCTGCCCCACGCCAAATAGAGACGAATTCATATGGAAATTCATGCCTTGATTTGGAAAATTTTGAGGAACAAATGAAGAAAGATGCGATTCGTGCTAGAGCACCATGGGTTACGTGAACCAACTAACCCCGATCGACCTCATACGGAGTGCATCAAAAGATCTAGAAAAATTAGAGCTGTCTTGGACAACGAGAGAACAAACTAGAAACAAATCAACATATGGAAAGCAAAAATTGGCTAAGTTCTCTTTTCCCTCCTATTTACTTTTTTATTCGATTGCATGCATTGAGGACAATGCTTGATCTAAGTTTGGGGGGAGGGAATAGGAGAAAAATCGAACTTTTGGTGGATTTTGGTAAATTTTTGCAATTTTTTCGAACTTTTTGCTTCTCTGGTCAGCTCGAACAGACATCTGGTCAATCCGACCAAAGCCTTGGAAACTTCTGTTTTTAACTTTCTCCTTGGTCGGTTCGAACATACACCTGGTCGATCCGACCAGAACATGGAAATTGCACGATTTGGTTTGATTTTGGCTTGGAAATTAGTTGGTTTTGCCTATTCTCTCTCGATTTGAATTTTAAACGTTAAATCTCACACTGCTTAAACTTGTTTTTGAGTCAAACAAAAATTTTCTCAAAGAACCCTAGAATGTTTTGATATCACACTTGATCTTGCACCAATGGACTGAATTGGAGTATTTCCTTTAAACTTTGAACTTGATTTTGGATGCTTAGAATTGTTATGACAATCTTAGTCGATTCTCACAAGTTTTTGCCGAGTGAACTGATTCGTATTTGACAAACTTTTGAAAAGAAATTTATCGACTTTGGAAATTGTAAAATGAATTTTGTCTTGTTGAAATTGCTTTTTAATCGCTTGAATCACCAGCGAGCAAAATTAATGGGAAATTAAATCAAAATAGCTGTGAAAACGAGGACGCACTGAGGCCTTTCTCCACCAACTTAGCCACAAATTGGAGGGTATCGGGTTAGGTATGAATTGTTAGGAATTACAACTCAAAGAAACCGAGAAATAATTGGACAACTCATGCTTAATTCTACCGGACCCGGTGCGAAAGCATTGGTAAAGGAGTTGTTGAGTATTATGGCCCAAGTGTACCGTGGCCATAGTCGAGCAACACCCGTCTAACCTCCCTAGCGCGACATGTGCTAGTAGCAAACTCAAGGCCAATGATACCGCATTATCCTCTAGGGTGTAAAGCCCCACGGCTCGACTTGCACGAAAAAAAAAGAAAAAAAAACATTGGTGAAAAATTGAAATTGCTTTTGAGAAAAGTTCATTATAAAATTTCTGAAGTTGATAAAGGCCTTTACAAATTTTTGTGGAATGTGAAAAGGAACGGGTAATTGAAATTGAGATCGCTTTTGAAATATCAAAGGGAAGCTAGAGTTCTAATTTTTGGAAAAAGACTTTACTTAGGGCCAAGAGTTGCATTAATTAAGTTGTGAACACTTAACTTGGTTTTTGATTTTGATTCTTGTTTGACTCATTTGATGAAAGTGTGAGAAATTTTAGGCATAGCAATTGATTTCACGACATATCTTGGTTTGAGATACAACTTGATGTTTAAGGTTTAAGTACAGTCCAAAACTCTAAGCTTAGGGTGTTGCTTGAGGACAAGCAAAGTTTAAGTTTGGGGGGATTTGATATCGTCATTATTTGTAGGCATTTGGACCGTACTTGGCACTCAAATAACACTCAAACCATTGAATTATTCAATAGATTGCTATGATTTCCATGGAATTGGCTCTACCGTCGTTTCTTCTCTCATTTTACAGGACTTTGATGATTTCTGATGATTTTGGAGCATATAGATGGATTCCCGACGTAGCACGCACGCTAGACGACTCATTCCTAGCATTGGAGGCTCTTTTCTCTCTCCTGGTCGACCCGAACAATCATCTGTTCGATCCGACCAGCACCTATGGCAGCCAGGCGTCATTTTCTCTCTCCTGGTCGACCCGACCACAAGCCTGTTCGATCCGACCAGCACCTATGGCAGCCAAGCGTCATTTTCTCTCTCCTATTCGGTTCGAACAAGGATCTGTTCGGTTTGACCAGGGTGCCGCCATATCACATAAGGCATTATTTTTTACATAGAAACTGATGAAAATGGCAATTTCTTGCGCCCTGGTGCCCTAGCCTTCCATCCTTGCGACCTGGGACATCCATATATACACCTCTAGACTTGAAGGAAAGAATACAACCTTCCATACCACAAATTCCACTTTCCATAGGCGTTTCTCCCTCTTCCACCATGGGAGATCATCAAAGCTTGGTTCTTTGAAGCGACGGCAGCAAGGAGACGAGTTTGATGACCATCTTGCAACACACCACTGCCTAGAGATCGTAGTTTGAAAGCATAAAGGAGTATTCGGTTTATTCTTCTATGTTTTCTTCTCTATTTTCAATGGGCTTGTATCTTGTTATTTCTATGTTATTTGTTGTGTGTTTTAGTACTATGTTAGGCTAAATTTATGTAGTCTTAGGGGTAAGATAGTAACTTAGGTTTGGATGTTGTGATTTGACTCGTTATGTTATGATATGTTCTGTTGATTTGTTTCGTTGAGAATTATTATAATTGCTTGTTTAAATTGCTTGGTTATGTCTAATTAACTTCTAGATGAATGGCCACATTTAGTTAAGTTCTAAAGTTAGGTTAATCAAGATAATTTAGATAAAGTATTAGGGATAAATTGTAGATCCGAAAGGGGAGATTAGTTGACACCAAAAGTGTAACTTTTAGACAAGTCCAAAAGACCTCTAGATATCCTTATGAACTCCAACAAACAAGTTTAAGTTGATTGAATTCTATACCAAAAGTTGTGAACCAATCGAGTTAATTAGGTTAGGTTGTGATTAAACCAGTTTCTAGTCCAACAAGCGACAGCTGAGGTTTAGAATATCTAGGTTTGACCAACAAACCCTAGCACAAAGCATAAAATATCATAAAAGTTCATAATCACGCACTTATACCATCTGTTCGGATCGAACAGACTCCTGTTCGGATTGAACAGAGTCCTGTTCGGATTGAACAGACTCCTGTTCGGATTGAACAGAGTCCTGTTCGGATTGAACAGATTCTTGTTCGGACCGAACAGAGCGGTATATGCTTGAAAAACACCGTTTGATGCACGAAAGTGATAAGTTCTGTGTTCTAGAGTCCAAACCGATGTGAAACCTGAACCTAAGACGACTTTTATATTGTTAAAACACCCAAAAATATTTATTTACTTGCACCTTTAGATTTAATCAACCAAAAACTCCATAAAAATATAATTGTCTAGCTTTCGTGAGGAAGTAAAGTCCGGTACTCATTAATCCGTCCCTTGGGTTCGACCCTAAAGCTGTACTCCAAAAGACTAGTGAGGTTAGCTCTAGGTCTATAAATTTATTTGATTCCTAGGTTTTAAGTCCTTCATCAAATTGGCGCCGTTGCCGGGGACGGTGTTGATATTAGAATTTATTTTAGTAACGAGAGACTAGATATTGTATCTTTCATTTATTATTATTATTATTATTATTATTATTATTATTATTATTAAAAAAAAACTGATGGTTGGTTTGGATTTTATTGTTGAAAATACAGGTTTTGACTGATTGTGGATGTCCTACTTGCAACTCGCGCTAGAGCACCACGGGTCAATCAACAAAAAGAAAAAAACACACGACCCACGCACGACCTCATGTGAGTTGCATGCCACAAGAAAACTTGTCCCGTTGCTACCTCTGAACTCCTACATTGTTGCCACGATTTACTCATGCTGAAGCGCTGCTGCCCCACGCCAAATAGAGACGAATTCATATGGAAATTCATGCCTTGATTTGGAAAATTTTGAGGAACAAATGAAGAAAGATGCGATTCGTGCTAGAGCACCATGGGTTACGTGAACCAACTAACCCCGATCGACCTCATACGGAGTGCATCAAAAGATCTAAAAAAATTAGAGCTGTCTTGGACAACGAGAGAACAAACTAGAAACAAATCAACATATGGAAAGCAAAAATTGGCTAAGTTCTCTTTTCCCTCCTATTTACTTTTTTATTCGATTGCATGCATTGAGGACAATGCTTGATCTAAGTTTGGGGGGAGGGAATAGGAGAAAAATCGAACTTTTGGTGGATTTTGGTAAATTTTTGCAATTTTTTCGAACTTTTTGCTTCTCTGGTCAGCTCGAACAGACATCTGGTCAATCCGACCAAAGCCTTGGAAACTTCTGTTTTTAACTTTCTCCTTGGTCGGTTCGAACAGACACCTGGTCGATCCGACCAGAACATGGAAATTGCACGATTTGGTTTGATTTTGGCTTGGAAATTAGTTGGTTTTGCCTATTCTCTCTCGATTTGAATTTTAAACGTTAAATCTCACACTGCTTAAACTTGTTTTTGAGTCAAACAAAAATTTTCTCAAAGAACCCTAGAATGTTTTGATATCACACTTGATCTTGCACCAATGGACTGAATTGGAGTATTTCCTTTAAACTTTGAACTTGATTTTGGATGCTTAGAATTGTTATGACAATCTTAGTCGATTCTCACAAGTTTTTGCCGAGTGAACTGATTCGTATTTGACAAACTTTTGAAAAGAAATTTATCGACTTTGGAAATTGTAAAATGAATTTTGTCTTGTTGAAATTGCTTTTTAATCGCTTGAATCACCAGCGAGCAAAATTAATGGGAAATTAAATCAAAATAGCTGTGAAAACGAGGACGCACTGAGGCCTTTCTCCACCAACTTAGCCACAAATTGGAGGGTATCGGGTTAGGTATGAATTGTTAGGAATTACAACTCAAAGAAACCGAGAAATAATTGGACAACTCATGTTTAATTCTACCGGACCCGGTGCGAAAGCATTGGTAAAGGAGTTGTTGAGTATTATGGCCCAAGTGTACCGTGGCCATAGTCGAGCAACACCCGTCTAACCTCCCTAGCGCGACATGTGCTAGTAGCAAACTCAAGGCCAATGATACCGCATTATCCTCTAGGGTGTAAAGCCCCACGGCTCGACTTGCACGAAAAAAAAAAGAAAAAAAAATATTGGTGAAAAATTGAAATTGCTTTTGAGAAAAGTTCATTATAAAATTTCTGAAGTTGATAAAGGCCTTTACAAATTTTTGTGGAATGTGAAAAGGAACGGGTAATTGAAATTGAGATCGCTTTTGAAATATCAAAGGGAAGCTAGAGTTCTAATTTTTGGAAAAAGACTTTACTTAGGGCCAAGAGTTGCATTAATTAAGTTGTGAACACTTAACTTGGTTTTTGATTTTGATTCTTGTTTGACTCATTTGATGAAAGTGTGAGAAATTTTAGGCATAGCAATTGATTTCACGACATTTCTTGGTTTGAGATACAACTTGATGTTTAAGGTTTAAGTACAGTCCAAAACTCTAAGCTTAGGGTGTTGCTTGAGGACAAGCAAAGTTTAAGTTTGGGGGGATTTGATATCGTCATTATTTGTAGGCATTTGGACCGTACTTGGCACTCAAATAACACTCAAACCATTGAATTATTCAATAGATTGCTATGATTTCCATGGAATTGGCTCTACCGTCGTTTCTTCTCTCATTTTACAGGACTTTGATGATTTCTGATGATTTTGGAGCATATAGATGGATTCCCGACGTAGCACGCACGCTAGACGACTCATTCCTAGCATTGGAGGCTCTTTTCTCTCTCCTGGTCGACCCGAACAATCATCTGTTCGATCCGACCAGCACCTATGGCAGCCAGGCGTCATTTTCTCTCTCCTGGTCGACCCGACCACAAGCCTGTTCGATCCGACCAGCACCTATGGCAGCCAAGCGTCATTTTCTCTCTCCTGTTCGGTTCGAACAAGGATCTGTTCGGTTTGACCAGGGTGCCGCCATATCACATAAGGCATTATTTTTTACATAGAAACTGATGAAAATGGCAATTTCTTGCGCCCTGGTGCCCTAGCCTTCCATCCTTGCGACATGGGACATCCATATATACACCTCTAGACCTGAAGGAAAGAATACAACCTTCCATACCACAAATTCCACTTTCCATAGGCGTTTCTCTCTCTTTCACCATGGGAGATCATCAAAGCTTGGTTCTTTGAAGCGACGGCAGCAAGGAGACGAGTTTGATGACCATCTTGCAACACACCACTGCCTAGAGATCGTAGTTTGAAAGCATAAAGGAGTATTCGGTTTATTCTTCTATGTTTTCTTCTCTATTTTCAATGGGCTTGTATCTTGTTATTTCTATGTTATTTGTTGTGTGTTTTAGTATTATGTTAGGCTAAATTTATGTAGTCTTAGGGGTAAGGTAGTAACTTAGGTTTGGATGTTGTGATTTGACTCGTTATGTTATGATATGTTCTGTTGATTTGTTTCGTTGAGAATTATTATAATTGCTTGTTTAAATTGCTTGGTTAAGTCTAATTAACTTCTAGATGAATGGCCACATTTAGTTATGTTCTAAAGTTAGGTTAATCAAGATAATTTAGATAAAGTATTTGGGATAAATCGTAGATCCGAAAGGGGAGATTAGTTGACACCAAAAGTGTAACTTTTAGACAAGTCCAAAAGACCTCTAGATATCCTTATGAACTCCAACAAACAAGTTTAAGTTGATTGAATTCTATACCAAAAGTTGTGAACCAATCGAGTTAATTAGGTTAGGTTGTGATTAAACCAGTTTCTAGTCCAACAAGCGACAGCTGAGGTTTAGAATATCTAGGTTTGACCAACAAACCCTAGCACAAAGCATAAAATATCATAAAAGTTCAAAATCACGCACTTATACCATCTGTTCGGATCGAACAGAGTCCTGTTCGGATTGAACAGACTCCTGTTCGGATTGAACAGAGTCCTGTTCGGTTTGAACAGACTCCTGTTCGGATTGAACAGATTCTTGTTCGGACCGAACAGAGCGGTATATGCTTGAAAAACACCGTTTGATGCACGAAAGTGATAAGTTCTGTGTTCTGGAGTCCAAACCGATGTGAAACCTGAACCTAAGACGACTTTTATATTGTTAAAACACCCAAAAATATTTATTTACTTGCACCTTTAGATTTAATCAACCAAAAACTCCATAAAAATATAATTGTCTAGCTTTCGTGAGGAAGTAAAGTCCGGTACTCATTAATCCGTCCCTTGGGTTCGACCCTAAAGCTGTACTCCAAAAGACTAGTGAGGTTAGCTCTAGGTCTATAAATTTATTTGATTCCTAGGTTTTAAGCCTTCATCAGGTGCCACGCTTGCTTGTCTGTATCGTGCTCTGGACCGTGCCTCCATGCGTTTCAAGGTTGTGACGGGACCTTGGATGCTACTATTGTTTTGGGCATGGTCATACCTCCCTGTTTGTCGTCCAGAGGTTGCTCCTATCGGTGGATTAGGACAGCCTAACCTAGATTCATGTGTGCCGTTTGGCAGGTAATAACTTATAATAATTTTTCAATAATTTTATGCAAATTACAACACATCAATCCTAACGTTCAAAATTTTCAGGAAATGGGGCGAAGCTCGGTCTTTCTCACGGAGCCAGCACCGCGGGGCAGTGGAGAACGCATGGGATTACCTAGCCGTGTTGAACGTTGATGACGTCAACTGGTTTCCGTACGTTTTCGACAGGGCTCTCGTGCCACGGGTAGCACAGGAGGGTTCCATAGCGGAGCATGTTCGGTTGCCGCTCATTTTTTACCACATTGTTGCCTACTACTACCCCGACCGTTGTAGGCATCAGTTTGGACTGTACCAGATTACTCCTCCTCCACTACCTGTGGTACGTTTGCTATATTTTTCTGATTTATCATACGATTAACTTCTATTTAATTAGAGTAAACAACTAACGTGTTTATTTTAACAGAGTTGGGACATGACACAGAACCTGCTGGGTTTCCAGCACGGTACCTATCGAGATCGCCTAGATTTTGCTACCATTTTTGCGGGTGCACATGCAGAGTGGACTGACGAGGCACTAGCAGCACGCCAGCTAGAGACTCGATCCTGGAGTGCTACTGATTCGTTGCAGTACTTCCGATGGTTTTGGCGATACCGTGCCTCCGAGAGACCCACGCCACGAGAGGATGTCGAGGCACGTCTCCAGCGCACTCAGCAGCTGCCTCTTGCTCAGAGGCAGTACACAAACATGGGGGTCCAGACTTCGCAATACGGTACGTCTTAATTTTTTAAATATGGAATGTATGATTGGTAAATGGAATTGTGCAATATGTCATTATTCTCGTAAATTGCAGGGCAACTCTGTGCTGAAGAATGCACTTCATGCATTGGGACTGGTTGTGAAGAAGGGGTGCAGAAGGGTGGGAAAGGCAATTCTCGCCAACTGTCGTTCGTAGTTGCATGATGCTTCCATCCCTTTGAGGTAATTTTAAATAATTTAATTTTTTGATTGCGTTCTTGCATTATAAATTCAATAATTTATAAATTACTGGTTGGAGGATTTGTTGGAGCAGCGAGGACTTCCAACAAATATTGCGGACATACCAGATTCTGGGGACGAGTCTTCCTCTGCACGTCCGACTGTACCCACAGACCTTCAGGCGGAGGATCTGATGCATGCGGTTAGTATTCGTTCATATGCAAGTTTCAATTTTAGATACTAATTTATTTACATTGACATTGTTTTTTTTAATATTATAGGATGGTCGACTGAATACCGGGCGATTAGATGATATTTTAGGACCACGCACGTTCTTTCCTACTCAGTTTCCAGCCTCAGGTCCTACTCCATCCATGCATAGTGCATCAGCATCAACCTCGCAGTTTGCTGGCATTTCTCAGGATCCCACTGGCATTTTCCAGCCTCATGATCCTCCACCGTACTCCATTTACTGTTCCGTCAGTGCCTACGCCTTCTTCTATTCCATCATTTGGCACTCCGTTGGGTAGTATGGGAGGGACAGACTCGTTCAGCACATTGCTACGGACGGCCGCAGATGAGGAGGGTGATTATGTCCCTATAGCGACTCCTCAGGAGGCTGGGCAGCCCGTTGAGTTTGGGCCCATACAGCAGGAGGCTCAGCAGGACCAACAGGAGGACCGCCAGGAGGAGGACGATGGGGATACGGACTCCACTGACTCAGGAGACGTTACTGCCCCGGCCATACGAGATAGGCGTGCGGTGAGGGTGATTGACAGATTTTCACCTTCAGGACCTAGGAGGAGGCGGCGGCGTTAGTTATGATTGACTTTGTGTATTACTGATGATGACAGTTCTTTTTTGTTTATGGACTTGTGACATGTTTATAACTCCTGATGGACGCATTGTTTATTTTTCGTTTATGGACTTGTGATTGACTTGTGTATTACTGATGATGATTGGCTATTTTTCGTTTATGACTTGTGATTGACTTGTGTATTTATTGGATTGCTTATTATCACTTGTGATGATGGACTTGTGTATTATTTATTGTGATTTTTTTATGTGTAATCAATATGGAATTTCGGAGTGCAAAGCACTACTTGAAACATAAACGTTTATGTATTGAAACGCCAATAAATGAAATACTCCAAACAACAACTTTTATCCATTGAACGTCAACACATTAAAACCACAACTTATAGTGCAAAGCACTACAAAAAATAAAGGAAAATAAAAAACAACCATAAAAATAAAACATTGCATTAACAATTCCAACTAAATTACATTAACAACCATAATAATAAAACACATAAATATTACAATGATATAAATATTTAGAGATTTTGACTATCTACATGTTGTAAAATTTCATCCCACCAAGGTTGCTCATCTTCATCATTCGGTTGTTGTTGATTACTCGCACCAGTGTTGTCAGCGAACTGAGCGACTTCGTTCCAAAAAGCAGCATCATCTTCTTGTTGATTACTCGGAACAGTGTTGTCAACGAATTGAGCGGCTTCGTTCCAAAAAGCAGCTTCGGTTTCTTCTTTTTCTATCTCTGCCATTCGGCTTGCCGCAATTTGTCGAAGTTCATCCCTCTTATTCATTTCTCTCAATTTTTGCTCTGATTTTTTGAGCCTTTTTTTCCTTGCCTCTTCTTCCCTTAATTTTTTTTTACGATCCATTTCTTCATTTCTTTCTTTAATAATCCTCCGCGTCTCTATGTCCCGAGCTCTTTGTTCATTCTCGTCGTGACGTTTGTGCTCATGGTAGTGGTCACGTAATATGTTTTCTTTGTAATTGAAAACTTGAGCACACCTTGTACACGTCACTGTGTGGTCTCCATTAAAGTTGTATATTTTCTCGTAAACGGTCCAGTGAGTTGGTTCACACGAGAGGTAGGGTTTCGGTTGTTGTTGGGGGATGGGTTGAGGTTCTGTGTAATATTTTTTGTACCAGTCATATCGCCTTTCTCGGTTCAGATTCTTTTCGTGTTCCCGCCATCGCCGCTCCTGGTACTCCTTCTGTTCCCTTTCCGGCCCACCATTAATGTGGCATTGGTAGTGTATTTTTAACTCCAGCACGTCCCCCTCTTCAGTCGTGTCTTCATGGATGTTGTATTTCAAAGTGCGATAACAAGAGCGGCAAATTGCCTCGTATTCTCCGTTTTCTGGTTGATTTCTATTAGCAGGGTAATGGTAGAAAGTTGGCCAATACTCAATGCGGGTTGCTCTTCGATAGTTTGGAACATCATTATTTGAGTTAGAGCTATTTCCATTGTCCATTGTACTGAAGGTTTTAACAAGAAGGAGGTAGTAGGTGTTTGTGCATTCTAATTCAACAATGGCTGGTTTTATAAATAATTTCACTAGTTCAAAGATGACATTGTAAAATCAAATCTTGTCATGTCTTTTGCAGTCTTTATCAGAGCATGCTTGTACTTTTTTTTTAAAAAATTAAATAATACACCTTCGAACGCGTTTATAAAATGCGCTCCAGGGCTTTGAACGCGTTTTATAAACGCGTACGAAGCTCTGACAAACGAGGGGAAAGCAGACAGCATCTCTCCTTCGTACGCATTTATAAAACGCGTTCGGAGTCCTGGAGCGCGTTTTATAAACGCGTACGGAGGGAAATTGCTAAACCCTCTTCTAAAACGCGTTGGAACTTTCTTCTTATTAAAAAAAATAAAATAATTCTGTATATTAAAATTTTTTGTGTCTAAATTTTTATATAAAATAATTTCTGAAATAATTACTTCAGTTTCCTATGCACAAGATAGATGTATGTTCATGAAATTCACACGTGTTTAAAAAAAAATTAGCTTCATGAGGTTCAATATTTCAAGTATGAAAATTTTGTAACTATGAACCGGGTCTGTATGTAAATTTTCAGTGTTAGTATGTTGTGGACTTATACAATCAAACAAAACAAATTGGGCGTTGTGTGATTGTGTGATCCGACGAAACTTTTTTCCATCCCTGAGTAAAAAAGAAAAAGAAAGTACTTTGGAGGTTGGGGTGTTGCTGAGAGTTGAAAGCAGTTTCAATCAATTATCAATTGGAAACATGCTTAACTTTTTGCGTTGTCCAATGAGACATTTTAGACAATGATGTACAACTTATTATTATTATTTTTTTTGTATCTGTAGATATTTATAATCGATTCTAGTCACATTTCAATTTAAAGACACCAAAAACAGACAATATCAGTTCTAGAAAAAAAAAATCTAAAACGAGATGAAATATTCATTTGTGCGAAATATGTGTTGGTGTCTCTTAATTATGTGCATACACAAAACTGCAATATTTGATTTATAGAACATTATGACATATATTTGATGTTTTATTATAGTTATAAAGTCACCAAAACATGACACGGTTAGTCCTCTAATATAGTCTACAACGAGATGAAATGTTAACTTGTGTATGCAAAACTATAGTAGTTGATTATATTGAGACAAAACTGCTAGTTATAAATATCATAAAATTTTGAACCAACAATTTGACAGGTGAAATTGTGTCATAATTTGGAACTGATCAAGAATGACAGGGCTATTTTAAATTCCCTCGAACACACTCAAAATTGTTTCTTAAATTTTCAATTTATCCAATTATTAACTGCACAAAAACAACTTTCTTTGAAATTAAATTAGACCAGAGCCAACCGATAAATTCATTAAGTCGAAATAAAAGTCTGAAAAGTACAAATAAAGGATAAATTACATTTAAAGTTTTTTTAAAAAAGTGTTAATTGCTATCATCACCCTTTCCATCATTCACTCTCAATTTTTCCACCTCTAAGTAGGCAGATCGTAAAGGCTCAAGGCATACTGTAATAACTGATGATGTTGATTTTATCTTTTGTCTTTATAGAAAAGTAAAGGAAGATGGACTCAATTACTCAATCCCACTCTTAAACCATATATTTATATATGGAAGTCCACATGAAAGTGTAATGGAATTAAACGCGTCATTAACAACAGGGAGAAATCAATGAAACATCAAGATCCTTTATGAAATTGGTGACAGCACATTTCTTATTTATCTTTTATTTCTTTTATAAGACTGATTATCATTCTAGAGCATAAATTTATTTCAAGTTATGGTTCTTGTCCACTACTTTAAAGTAAACAAATATTTATTTGAAAATAAAAACGGTGAAGGTACATGAGTCCAAAAAGTACGTGTACGTATTCTCTTCTAGAAGGCTAAACCTAATTCTAGAAATAAGAAAAATATAAAATTTATATATTTCCTCCTTTGCTAATTAGCAATAATTCATTTTTCTTAATAAGGCTGCCAATGTATTTCAACTTTTGATTGCATAAAAAAATAAAGTTGGCTCAAAGGTCAACTTTGTCTTATTAAATAAAGATAACACTTGGGTGTTGCCAATGACATGGTAGTGCTAGTGCTAGAAATTGGAATCCTGTAGCGCGCGACACAGGCCGTCTGATCAAGATCTAATGGATAAGGGATCCCGTGCATGTAATAGATTGATAGGTCCGTTAAAAATGAACCGTCCGATCAAGATCAGACGGTCATGGGTGCGCGACACATGGTGTAGCTCGTCAGCAGATCCGGATTGCTAGTGCTAGTCCCTCAACAAATGAAATTCCCAAGTTAGGCCTATGGGCCTAGATCTATTTTATTTAGTCAAACGAGGCCTAACATTCTAACAAGAAAAATAACCTAGTTGACAGTGACAGGATGCATTTGGGTCATTCCTCCGACTTTGTATTTTTATTTTATTTTATTATTATTATTTTTTGAACTGGATTCCTCCGACTGTTAGACTTCTTAAATCAGACTTTCCCAGACGGCTAGACCTAGGGCTGCATAACGTGGAATACGGCCACGAAATAAGGAATTTTCGTTAATCGTTGCGTGTTAAGACGAAAATTTTTTCTCATTAACGTGTTGCGTTTCGTCCTATGAATGGTTGTTCCGTTCTCTGTTGCGTTCACTTGAACGATCAAAACGATTTAAACGTTTAACCGTTTAGATTGTTTAGGTGTCTAGGTGATTTGTTTTGCATATGGCTACGCCAGAAGCTCATAGAAAACAAAAAGAATAATTGAAACAGAAGTCAGAACTCATATTGTTGATTATGGAAAACAAAATGAAATATATATTCTGAAAATTTCATAAAGGAAAAAAAACAATAATTAAGAACCGAAAAATTATGTAAAACAAAAAATCGAATAATCAAGATTTATCAGACACAATATTTACGCTAAGCACAAATAAATTTACACCTTTAAAAGATATATAATGAATAATGATGGTTGTTATTTTCCAAATTTCTTTTGCAATTTTGCTTATGTAAATAATAGAAAGTACCAGTACAATCCCCTTAACTCTATAATGAAACAGAGTACCAGTACCAACAACTAGTACAAAGAAAAATACAAAAACCAATTCGAAATAACAAATTAAGTTTCCACCAGATTCTCGCTGTCCCCTTCTTCTCCTTCTCCTTCTCGTTATCCTTTCCCTCCCCTTTTGTTTGACAAGTAGCACCAGTGCCGCGCCGAGAAGTTGGAGCCGGCGGTTGCGAGAGGCAATCAAGAAGGAAATCAGCGTGACCTTGTCTTGATCTAGCTTCAGGATTCGCTTGATTTTGCCTTGAGGGAAAGATGTTGTAAGACAATGGTAAGAGGCGAAAGTGAAACACTCTTCGCTGAGAGAGACAGAGATGGATTTGGTTGGGGGAGGGGTTTATTAGGAGCTTTGTTGAGAGAGACAGAGATAAGATAGGAGATGATACGGGAAAGGGGGAGGAGAGAGAGGAGATATGTGATCGGCGGAGACTGGAGCGGCGCATAGAAATTAGGTTTTATCGACACGACAGACGACACCATCCCTCGTTCTCTCCGTTTTTTGTCTAAAATCCAAACAATGGCACTACAATAGAATTTATGACGAAACGGACGAAATAAACGATCACGAAACAACTCTGTTTCGTTAACCGTTTCGCTTTGAGACGAAACTGATTTTCTTCTTGCGTTATCCGTTCCGTTCCTAAAACGAAACTAAAATCTTTAACCGTTATCGTTCCGTTTCGGACGAAACGAAACGAAAAAACGGTCGAAACGGCTACCGTTTTCACCCCTAGCTAGACCTACCTTGTGAGCCTGTGACCGTTCTTCTTAACCAATAACCACTTCACACTTACATTGTCTGTAATTACATGTTCTACAATCCATCAAATTTTCTAAAATGAAATAAATCTTATATGTTAGCTGGTTTCGCTTTAATAAAAAGGGGACTAAGAGTAAGATCATTTATATTTGACTTGAACGGTCCACGTAGACTTCCATGAATCTTATAGATCGGAATCAAATATTTAATGCCCTAAGCGGTACATTTGAAAAAGAAAAAAAAAATCAATATTGCGTAATTTCTAACATGTTTCACAAAATATTTAACCCAACTTTTACAAGATACAAAATTAATATAAAAATATATTCATGGAATATAAAAGTGAATGACATTCAGATAAAGAAAAATGATATAACGATTTTATAAATTAGAAATTTTATATAATCTTAACATTTACAAATGAAGAAGATGATTCATTAAATATAACGCATGAAATCAAAGACATCGATCTTTCTATAGGATAATTTTTAGGACTAAGGACCATCACAAATTTTTTTAACATCATCATCATCGCCACCATATTGTTTTTAAGAATATTTCTATTTTAAATATATTTCTAATTTTGTATTTTCTCATATATCTTATGCTTTATCCTTGAAGCACCCTCCTATCTATCGACCGCACCCTTTTGTATTTTGTATGCTATTTTCATTTCTTTCTCTCGTTGCAAATGTTACGGTTTTTTTTTTTTTAAATTTTGATTGTCCTTATATATACCGTAAATGTTTTTGATAAAAAATACTAGCCTAGTTTCTCTAACCGTGTTCCAGATAAAAAAAAAAAACATGATTTTATTTTCTTTCTCTCACTGTAAATGTCCTAAGGTGAGTTTGGATATATATAGGAAGAAAGAAGAAGAAGAAGAAGGAAGAAGGAAGAAAAAAAAATTATAAACAATCCAAACTCTTCACAAAGTTACACACTTCCCAATACTTCTTCCCATTTCTTCCCTTCTTCCTTTCTTCCCACACCTATCCAAACGGAGCCCTAGATGGCAATGTCATAGATGTCTTTTTTCGTCATTTTTTTAAGATATGAAATTTAATTGGTCAATCCAAACTGTTCAAATTGATCACCATATTGAAATACCATTGGAGACCAAATTTTACATTTTTTTTTAAATTTTTTGCTATTTATTTTGATATGTTCAAATTGGAGGGTTTGAAATACTTCAATTATAACATTTTTTTTTAAATATCAAAATAAAATAGCAGAAATATTTTAAAAAATGTAAAATTTAGTCTCCAAGGATGTTTTAATATGGAGAAAAATTAGAACGGTTCGGATTGACAATCAATTATATACTGTGAATGTCTTTGATAACAACACTAATTGTCCTGATTTCTCTCGTTGTGTCCTAGATAAAAAAATATATATATACTATTTTCATTTCTTTCTCTCACTATAAATTCTTGTTTTTTTTTATTTTGATTGTCTTTGTATAAACTGTAAATAAACTAGATAAAAATACTAATTGTCGTAATGGGGACGGAGTCGGGACGAAGGGGATTGATGGGTTGAAGTTGATCGGGGAGGGAGTGTTAGAGTTATGTCCTAGAAGTCAATAATTTAATGACTTAATTATTAGTTTATGTTTTGGATGATATTTTATCATCTGTTCCTAGGTTTATTATTGACAGATCATTCAGGTTGAGGATCTGAATTGTAGATCTCTGTTGATCATTCTTTAGAATGACAATAATAAATCTAAACGGTCCATAATCTTGATAATTAACAAGGAACATTAATTATCATATAAGATTAGTATGCAAGTTAAGTGATGATTAAGTTCTACTAATCATAGGTAAAGAGTTACCAACTTAGTTGCATATGTGTATGTTATGGAACATAGCACAGGACTTGACCCATCGAAATAAACATATGGATTGTGTTATGTGTCATTGTTTATTTCGTTGTGATTTTGGTTCTAAGTTTGAGATGTTTATCTTTTCCACATGAGGATAGGTTCAATAAATACTGTCTACCGCTGATTCCCGATAAGGGCTGCTATACGGACTTTATTTATGTTCTCTTGAATTGTGCGGGGAAAAGTTAATCATCAAGAAAACCGTATGTCCCTCATTAATTCACTTAGTGAGTGACGATATCTGTTTGGGCCCCTTGATGGAGATAGATTGTTTGCATGCAACTTTATACAATTATCTCTAGATCAAGAAACGTATAATCTGCAAGAATGACACATTCCTATCTTGGATTATACGATGATATCGTGAGACATAAGAATCAAAATAGAGAAACTGATTATTCTCTTATGCAGGATTGAAATATTGTAGCAGTACACTATTTATGTGAATTGGGAATCATAACGTGTTGCTAGATACCGCTTATGATTATTGGAATTAAATAGCGATTTAATTCCATGTCCAACATAGCATAAATCCTCAAAAGGTCACACATAATAAGGTGTTTAACCACACGTGCATTAATTATTTATTTGCAACAATTGGTTTTGCAAAATATGATAAGTTGATTAATTAATCGTATGCCGTTATGGACCGTTATGATTAATTAAGTCAAATAGATCATATAGAAATAATTTAATGCATTGACTAATTCCATATTAATTATTAAATAGTTAATAATTAATTATAATCAACACATTTAATTATTTGAGCTAATTGGGCTTTAAATTAATTGGTTAATTTAATGTCCAATGGAAGGTGCATTTAAATGGAAGAGTATTGGGCTCAACTTAACTTGAGGCCCAACCCATATAGGGAGGTAGGTAGGTGCGGCTAGGGCAAGGGGCATTTTTGTCCATGTAATGTTGGATGAGAGCTAGGTTGAGTGGCCTATATAAAGGGGTGTTCTTTGGGAGCAAACCCCTAGCCTCCACACACCTCTTCTCTCTCCCCTCTCTCTAGCCGCCACCATGGCCCCCCCTTTGTGGTGCGCCGCCCCCCCTCTCTCTTCTCCACTCTAGCTCATGTGTTGAGCATCCCATTCTCCCACAAATCGATTGGTTCGTTGGTTGAAGAAAGGGAACGCTTGGGATTAGACTCGTTCTTCTCTTCGCTAGCACGAATTGAGAAGAACTTGATTAATACCATAGTGGACTCGAGGCGCCGCGATTAGGAGGCGAAGGAGAGCACCCCATCGATTCCCATGCCGTAGGATCGAGCCCCGCGAATACGATTTCGCGGGAGGTACATTCCACCCCTTTCTCTCGTGTGTTTGAATAGCTTGTGTACTAGATCTTGTGTGTGCTATGTTTGCTTGGTTAATTAATTGGTAATTAGCATAAAAATGAAAATTAGCACACTTTCTAACAGTGGTATCAGAGCACATGGTCGTACTTAAACTATTTTGACACTTAATTAAGAGAAATTGGCTAATTAATGGATTAGTAGAGATGATGCGTTTGTTTGTTGTCTGGAAATGGTATTTTCTGTGTTATTTCGCGTTTTTGGATGTGATAAGTTCTCTGGAAGATCTTTCCATCTACATGAAAGTTGTAGATCTGTGGATTGTGATTCTTTTGTCGTTGGATTCACATTTTTCTGAATTAGTATGGATTTACTGTGAATAAAACGGCGACAGTGCGCAGAACCAGTTTTTGCTTGCACTGTCCTGTTTGAATGACTTGAAAGATTTATATTTTGAATATAAGTACCAGTGTTCTATGGCTAGAAATAAAGAGGACTTGAAGCTCTTTCTGAGCATGTAGAAATTGTTGCATGACTCGGATTAATTTGTGGGTTTTCAAGTATGAAAAGGAAGATCTTGTCAGATCCAGTTTATTGAGCAAATCGATTGTTCTAATAAACTGTACCAACTGAGAACTCCTTTAAAAATTCTGTTTAAATGGAGTTGTTCTATTTTGAGTTAGGATTCCAGGAAAATTAATTTCGTAATTTTTCGTGGATGTTTGGACCTTCAACTAGGTTAAAACCTTTCGATTGACAGTCTGTCCCAGTACAGAATTTGTTGATTGTTTAGGCTGTAACTTAATATTATTGAACTAAACTTGGTTGTTTTCTTTTCATGAAGGGATAGCCTGTAGTCTAAACAAGTTTTTCTATGTATATTGTATATATAAAAATTGGATAGAAGGTGGTCTAACAGACCAAATGGTTGAGAGGATAAGCTGAAAATCTCATAACGGTGTTTCGTACACTTGTAAGAGATTTGTCATTTTTTATTCTCCCAGATGGTTTAAGATCTCTTCTTGAAATTTTTACTGGTAATCACAATTATGATAAGGAGCTTAAGTAATTTATTTGAGAATTTTTGGAGACCGAAAACTGTTGTTTTTGTTGGATTCCATTAGTTACGTTTTTTGGTAAATTACTGTTTTTCTAAGTATTCAAACTAGTTGAATTTAATTAGAAAACTCCTTGTTTGATCTCCTTTCTGTTATGGGATGTTGAAAGAACTTTCTAAATGAATTTAAACAAGTTTGGTTGTTTAAAATTGAGGATTTGTACACGGAATTTACTTATAGCAAACGATACGCAAAGATGCTTGAAAATCGTTAATTGGAAACAAAGTTCTTGTATGTGCTAACTTTGTTTTGTAGGTGGATAGTGGGTTTAGTATGGCTCAAGACTCAATGCCTTGTGGTTGTAAATGAATGCATGTGTGAATGTTTGTAATGCGGCCTTTGGTGCCATTAATTAATTTTTGATTAATTTTTGATGTAACTTGTGAGGCTTGCATGCCCCTAAGGATAGGAAGGGAATAGGATGTTTTCACATGTATTTTGCACCTTTATTTTATATAGGATTTAGATCCTTATAGAATTTAGTGGGAGGGCAAGGATTAGATTAGTTTTGCTCCATGGACGATGTGGCGAAACTAATGCAAGCGGGAGCCATACAAACCCACAACTATGAGATGCTTATATGTGATTGCTTGTGATTGCTATGAATTGTCATAGGCTAGGTATGGGTGTATGCTTACATGACCACCAAACAAGTGTCACTTAATTGATTGTCCCAAACAAAACATGATTAAGTTAAATCGCCCTCCTTCTCTCTATCCCCTTCTAACGTGTATGATCGTTCATTGATGCATTCTCGCCGACGCGGGACATCGTGTTCCATCATCCGTGTCGGGGTGTAAATCGGATTTACTAGGAGCAAATAGAGAAAGGTTACTTAACGATGTTTTCTAATCGGATTGGACATCGGGGCAAAGTTTGTGGATGTACATGTGATATTTCACAAACCAAGAATCATATGGAATGATTGGTTGGAGAACCTACCTTATCTAGTTGTTTTGGTGTCACGCCGACGCTAGCACCATCTCAACGAAAATAGGGATCTTGGAAAACCTACTATATTAGGGACATTAAATAAATATAGTGGGAGTTTTATTTGTTATAAATAAAACAATTGCATAAACTAAATGACCGTAAATTGATTTTGTTATAGATGTAAAAATTGTTAATTTTGTTGCGATCAATCTTTGAAAAATGAACAAACTCGTTTCTAAAAGGTAGTTACTTGAAAGAAGTAATACCGATTCCTAAGACATGATCTTAGTGAAGAGAAATTTGAGTATGTCAATTCCCAAAACTTTCCTCAAACTACCCGAACGTAGCAACGCGATGATTGATTGACTTTTGGCGAAAAGTTATTTAATAAAGCGTATGGCTAATATCCTCATTTAAAATTTCTAGACCTTTGAATTAGAGAATTCATATGGACTAGATCTAACTCGTACGCTCTCATCCACTTACTCAAGAAAGTGTTCTTGGAGAAAGTAGATATTAACTCCATCATTTATGATCGAGTATAAAGAATATGAGTTGACCAAGAGATTATTCTTTTAAAAAGAAGTTATATGAATGTTTCATTGGCTCACAAATCGAAAGATTGAAGTAGCTAATTGATGACTAGAGATATTAATCTCCGATATCAAGGATTGTTGATATTGTCATACGATCTCTTTCTAGTATTAAAGGATATGGCGTTACCTTTTACGCACACTTGTTGGTGAAAAAGGTAATTGGTTAAGTATTCAAGAAATACTTCACCAATGTATGAGTTGAAATTTCGAGACTCTCATTGATGACCATGTGTCACATGAGATGTTTCATTTGCCGTTTATGGGAGGCATTTGAAAGGTTGTCCGAAGTACCATGATTGTGACGATTAGAAATATTCTAATCCTAAAGTGTATTTGTCGTTCAAACTATCTCACTATCTCTAATTTACACTAGTAACTTGATACTAGTTCATATGCTCGCATTTAACGAAATGTGTTGGCAATGAAGAATAAGAGAATGTTCGAGAGATATAAAGTAAACTCCGTATAGGAGATGACTTATTCGTTTAAGTCATTACCATTGAATACGTAGAGTTATCTTTATTAAGAGTTTGTTTAGGAATTGAAGGTTGCATACCTTAATTCTAAAACCTCTCATATCGTCTCCATTTCATATTTGATGATGGATAACTATGTTTAATAAAAGACAAGTTCTTTTATTATGAATTTGTTTATATGATTTCATGCATCTTGATGGAATTTGCTTGAAATAGATAAACAAGTTATGAATGACAAATAGGATGCGTAAGACTTGACATAAAGTATTTGACTTTCATGTTATATATAACCGCTTAGTCACATATATAAACGAGAATCGCATTATGAGAGTCTACGTAACGTAGAGCTCGAAATTCAATTCGATTTCAAATCGATTGATATGCGAATCATGTTTGTTAAATGACAAAAGCGCCTTTAACCTACAAAGGTTTAAGGACAAGTGACTTGATTAGGACTTATACATATCGATGTATAAAGACCAATAAGTACTTGTGCAATGAAAGGTTGTTGATACTTTACTACTTAACCAACGATCATTGTAGATATTAACATATCTATTTGATAAGGTATAAGTATGAACCTTTTGACTAGTTCAAAGGAGTTCAAGTGTGAAGTTAAAAAGACCGTTCAAGGAAAAAGAAAAGTCTTACAATTAATCGTGGCAAATAAGTAGTTAAGTCATATGATTTGAAGTATTATCTAAAGAGTATGAAAATAGTTTCATAACTCACTCCATGAGGAACATTATGGAATAATGTGTCCAAGAATGGAGGTATCGAACAATATTTTGTATAGTTCGATCGATAATAAATCAAATTGACTTATTCGACTCGTATTAGGGAATTATGTTTGAGGACAATATTGTTTACACTGAATGGTGTTCCATCAAAGTCTATTGAGGAAGGTTTCTTACGAGATTTTGATCTCTAAGTATAATACTTCTCGAGATTTGGTGTTGAGAAGCTTATTTCAAGTATTGTGGACTTGTAAGCTTAAACCAAATAAGACACTATATATTTGTAGGATGCTTTATATTAAAAGGCACTACTTCCACGAATATGATAAGAACAAAGTAGTTGTTGCTAATCATAATGTAGTCTTGATGAATTGAAATTCTCAAGAAGAAGTAGTGGGAGTAAAGTGAGCATTAAAGGAGTTTATGCGTCACTACAAGAAGTACTCTTATGGGAAACTTGTCACTCCATACATGGTGCTTAGTGGGAGTTGAGCGGAACTTCATTCACAAGTTGTTTTGAAAAGAAGTTTAATAGTACGCTCCTTCCAATGAGGACTCAACCATATCACGAGTTGATGATGATTCGAGAAACTCATGGAATATATGAGGAGTCAAGAACTCGTTCAACAATTCATTGTGCAAGTAGTTCATGAACCTCAAGTACCAGTCCTACAAAAGATCAACGAGAGTTGATTGCCTAAGCCGTTTGGTGCATTGGCTTCACGACATTCTCAAACTTAGCATATGAGAATCCGTTGATAAACAAGAAAAACGATGGAACGATCCGATTCCACATATATGGTTTGAATTCATATGATCTTTAAATAAAATCCATGTATAACAACAAGGTATAGACCTTGGTTGACGTTCATGAAGGAGCAATCCATCAAGAACGTTTTAGATCTTCAAAAGGAAAGATCGACATGGATAACAAATCGACTATGTACAAAGCGCGGCTTCTCGCTTGTAGCTATGTCTAAGTCGATGACTAGTTGACTACGTACAAAGCACAACCTCTTGCTTGTGGCTATGTAAAAGTCAATAAAGATCATTCTAGCAATAGTTGTATTTCATATATATTGATATATGGAAAAACACATAAAACCGCCTTCTTCGTATGAATGAAGGATGATGTTGTGCATTTGACACAAATCGAGGTTTTATGTATTGCTAAAAACATACGCATGCTTCAAGGATCCATAAATGGATTAAAGCAAGTGTTGTGGAGATTGGAATAAAAGTTTTGACAAGGAAGTCAAGGAGTTGAACTTCGTCAAAAGTATCTTGTATAAACAAGATATTCAGTGGGAGCATAATTGTATTACTTGTATTGTTCAAGATAACAATTCATTAAATTGGGAATAACATTAACATTAAGAAAATGAATATTGTCGAGATCTCTTTGGAGAATGCTTTCTCAAATGAGAACTTGGGCGAAATCACCTAATCCTAGGAAACAAAATCTATAAAGATAGATTATGATGGATGTTAGGTTTGAGCAAATATGCATATATTGACGAAGTGTTCTAGAAACACGAAAGTTACACTCCAAGAAAGGATGTCTAACTATACGTCACATGGCATGACTTGAGTATTTTAACTCGGTCTATTGCAACTCGATTCGAGAAAGTGCATGAAATAGTTCAAGCATTCTTTCATTATGAGTTCCATTGTGTATGCCATATTTATGCATGTGCCCCGATGTGTAGTATCCAAAGGATATGACAAACAGTTGTCAAATGGATACAAGAGAGACACATTAGGACGATAGTCAAGGATATCCTCGAGTACCTTATGAGAAAGAGTGATAAAATGTTTCATCTCTTAAGATGAAAGAGAGCTCGTGTAAATTAATTACACTAATGCTAGTTTTTCCAAAGATTGATATAATCACAGTTGAACTACATATTTTGCTAAAAGGTGGTGTTGTAAATTTAGAAGGTGTTCTAAATGGAATATTACAACCGTTTCCGTCACCAAAGCAAAATACATAGCAACTTGTGAAGCAATAAAAGAAGTTTATTTCGGATCGATTTCTTAGTTGAGTTATTATGGTTCTAAGCATCTCGAACCATAACTTACTCCTAAGAGCCCAATGTTACATTGGAGATTCAAATATGATCTATAACGATATCACTTGATATCATATGATGGTGATCAAGAATATATATAGGAGTATATATATATATAGTCAAATAATTTTTGGATAGGTTCGCGAACACAGCGAACACTCTAGCACGACCTCTACCTTGAGCAGTATACGAGATGCAGTTATGCATCCATACGTGGTGGACGTATGAGTAACTAGCTATAAGCGTATTATTTATTTTGAGGTCCGAGACATGTATATATGTAGATATATGACATTGTTCTCAATTCTTCGTTGGCTAGAAGTCACTACTGATTGACTCTAGGCCAAGTAGGAGATTGTTAGAGTTATGTCCTAGAAGTCAATAATTTAATGACTTAATTATTAGTTTATGTTTTGGATGATATTTTATCATATGTTCCTAGGTTTATTATTGACAGATCATTCAGGTTGAGGATCTGAATTGTAGATCTCTGTTGATCATTCTTTAGAATGACAATAATAAATCTAAACGGTCCATAATCTTGATAATTAACAAGGAACATTAATTATCATATAAGATTAGTATGCAAGTTAAGTGATGATTAAGTTCTACTAATCATAGGTAAAGAGTTACCAACTTAGTTGCATATGTGTATGTTATGGAACATAGCACAGGACTTGACCCATCGAAATAAACATATGGATTGTGTTATGTGTCATTGTTTATTTCGTTGTGATTTTGGTTCTAAGTTTGAGATGTTTATCTTTTCCACATGAGGATAGGTTCAATAAATACTGTCTACCGCTGATTCCCGATAAGGGCTGCTATACGGACTTTATTTATGTTCTCTTGAATTGTGCGGGGAAAAGTTAATCATCAAGAAAACCGTATGTCCCTCATTAATTCACTTAGTGAGTGACGATATCTGTTTGGGCCCCTTGATGGAGATAGATTGTTTGCATGCAACTTTATACAATTATCTCTAGATCAAGAAACGTATAATCTGCAAGAATGACACATTCCTATCTTGGATTATACGATGATATCGTGAGACATAAGAATCAAAATAGAGAAACTGATTATTCTCTTATGCAGGATTGAAATATTGTAGCAGTACACTATTTATGTGAATTGGGAATCATAACGTGTTGCTAGATACCGCTTATGATTATTGGAATTAAATAGCGATTTAATTCCATGTCCAACATAGCATAAATCCTCAAAGGGTCACACATAATAAGGTGTTTAACCACACGTGCATTAATTATTTATTTGCAACAATTGGTTTTGCAAAATATGATAAGTTGATTAATTAATCGTATGCCGTTATGGACCGTTATGATTAATTAAGTCAAATAGATCATATAGAAATAATTTAATGCATTGACTAATTCCATATTAATTATTAAATAGTTAATAATTAATTATAATCAACACATTTAATTATTTGAGCTAATTGGGCTTTAAATTAATTGGTTAATTTAATGTCCAATGGAAGGTGCATTTAAATGGAAGAGTATTGGGCTCAACTTAACTTGAGGCCCAACCCATATAGGGAGGTAGGTAGGTGCGGCTAGGGCAAGGGGCATTTTTGTCCATGTAATGTTGGATGAGAGCTAGGTTGAGTGGCCTATATAAAGGGGTGTTCTTTGGGAGCAAACCCCTAGCCTCCACACACCTCTTCTCTCTCCCCTCTCTCTAGCCGCCACCATGGCCCCCCCTTTGTGGTGCGCCGCCCCCCCTCTCTCTTCTCCACTCTAGCTCATGTGTTGAGCATCCCATTCTCCCACAAATCGATTGGTTCGTTGGTTGAAGAAAGGGAACGCTTGGGATTAGACTCGTTCTTCTCTTCGCTAGCACGAATTGAGAAGAACTTGATTAATACCATAGTGGACTCGAGGCGCCGCGATTAGGAGGCGAAGGAGAGCACCCCATCGATTCCCATGCCGTAGGATCGAGCCCCGCGAATACGATTTCGCGGGAGGTACATTCCACCCCTTTCTCTCGTGTGTTTGAATAGCTTGTGTACTAGATCTTGTGTGTGCTATGTTTGCTTGGTTAATTAATTGGTAATTAGCATAAAAATGAAAATTAGCACACTTTCTAACAGGGAGGGGGAGGAGTGATGTAGAGGGGTGGGACTAGATGAAAAATATTAATAGAATGTCAAAAATAGACCGTAGGACAAAAGTAGATACTTTTTTAAAACAAGCCGATAATGGTGATGAATTGATGATAGGAGTGTGATGGTGGTAAGCAATTTTCGATAATTTTAACAATAAGTAAAAGTAATAAACTATGAAATTGTAATTATTTAGAATAGAAGGTCTACCGTCGGTTTTTTCTTTTAATTTTTTTGTGAAATAAATTTACAAATTATAAAGTAGTTACAGACATGTCATATAATTGACAATTCGAACTTCTCGTTGTTAAAATCAAATCTCATATGAATTTTATATATTTTTTTCTAACCTTTTCATTTTTTGTTATCGATAAAAGGGTAGTTAAGTAATTGAACAAGTTGTTGTAAATGTACCATCATTTATTGGAGTACCGTCATTAAAAGATCATCACATAAATTGTAGAGGTTCTGACCCTTACCCTCTGGCTGAGCAATTGATATAGCATGTGGTCACATTTCGTGGGTTCAAAATTTCAAATGGAGAAAGTAGGATTAATTGATTGATGCTGCAAAATAACGTGAGAGACCCGTCACCAGCTTTCCCTGCCCCAGAAAACCAGGAAAGGGATGCATGATTGAAATCAGCCTAGAAATTAAGGTCCTTTTTTTTTTCATTTTTTGACTGAAAATTTATGAGTTGTGTTTTACTTCATAAACTGGTAACAAGTTATTGTTCTAGTTCTATGAATTTTTGTTCGTACTTTGTTAGGATTTGTGGGAATTAAAAAAAAAATGCTTGTTTTTTGTTCGTAAAAGGTGTCAAAAGTTCTATGAGCTGTCGGTGTGACATTGAAAACATTGGATATATGTACATGAGTTATTATTCAAAAAAAAAAAAATTACATGTGTTGTGAGTTGGGACAAGTTTATAAAGAGTTTAATCAGAAACTAATTAACGAGGTTTGTTATGTAAAATTATTAAGATTGTTATTGACGTTTAATGAATCGACAGCACTGTTTACTTTTTTTCTAAAAAAAAAATATCACCATTATTTTCAAAATAAATTATAATTGATGTATATCTATTTCATAGAAACCAGAAGTCAGCAAGTACCAAGCAAATAACTACTTTGCTAATTAATCCACACAGGACCATCAACAACAACTGCATCAGAAGCCAAAACTGTACGTACTTGACAAAACAAAACCCATAACGCAAATCAACTTCTGTACAAGTGAACCAACCAATGCCAAACCTAGTTAGTAGCCAACCATTCTAAACCACTACCAAAGTAAAGAGATTACATCATAAAATTCCTCTTGTGTAGATAACAAAGCACATAACAACCAACACTGTAAAGTAAATTATTTTTGACGACGACAACACATCGGAAGCAGCAACAAAAGTTCAGAGGTCCCTATTAAACCCGGAAATGTATGTCAACGTTGCGGTTGCTAGGCAGAACTAGCTGTGGCTCTGTTTGGATGAGGTGTGGGAATAAGGGAATAAGAGAATAAATTTATTATAAACAATTCAAATTCTTCACAAAGTTACACACTTTCCAATACTTCTTTCCACTTCTTTCTTTATTCCTCTTATTCTCACACCATCCAAATGGGAAATGAAATCCAGTCCCGTGCGGGACCGTGCAGCGCGGGAATCAGAGCTGTCTGATTTAATCTCAATGGCAAAGGGAGCCCCGTGCATGTAACTAGATTGATAGGCCCGAACCGTCCAGATCAGATCGGACGGTTCGTACGCTGCGCTGGACGGTCCCGCGCGGGAGCGGATGGGGATTGTCCAAATGGAGCCCATGTGCAGCTTGATCTGAAATTCTCTCTTTATATGTCATCCAAAATATAGCTAATAATAACATCTAATAAAAAACCTAAATTCCGTTATTAAAATATATTGTATTTCAGCCAAATTGTCTAAATAAAATGCCCCTAGCTATTATATAATAAGATTTTTTATGTACGTACATAGGTCCCTTCGTAATTTAATTTATGGAGTACCGATTTATGTTTTCCTTGGATGTATGTCAAAATTCCCTAAATTTTGGTTTTAGATTCCCTATACGAATTATCCAAGGAAATTTTAGGGAATTATTTGACATACATCGGTACGAATGATCCAACTTATCTATCTATAGCTAAATAACATTTCAATTTACTTATGTTTTATATAATATGTGCATTTGTTGGTCTTAGAAAATGAAAGCAAATTTTCAAAGAGGAAATGACAAAAGTAAGAGATCCTAAGAATTTAATGTTAGAATAGTCCTCCTTTCATAAGATTCTTCTAAATTAATTAATTTGATGCTAAAAAATGAATCTAAATGGAAAAGAAAAAACAACGTAGTGCACATCGTCACGGAAGAAATAAAAATGAACTGTAGTGATGCTAAGAGAAAGACCAAAACATTACTTTTATAAAACATGTTACATCATACGAAATCATTTGTGAATGTAAGCATTTATTTTAATTCAATCAGAGAGCTACCCAGTTATTAAATTAAGTTACAATGTATATCTCTCGCTCTCTCAATATCGTCAGTATTAATCAGGCAATTAAAGAATGTATAGTAACTGGTGGCGAATCCAAATTTTCTAGAAGATACTCCTATTTTTTATTTTAGTTTTTTGTCTCCTCTCACAATCAAGGATAAAATTTGTTGAGCAACTTGTTTGTCATTTCTTAGGAACATAAGTCCGGCTGATTTTTTGTCCCCTTAAATATGTATACTATGTTTTTGCAAATGAATATTTGATCGCTATACTCACCTGCAGTTTTATTTTTTAAAAAAAATATTTAAAATTCTAATAATAATAATTTAAAAATTAAAACGAGTAAATAATTTTTGTACCTCGGGTAGCTCTGAATGTCCGTTACCAAATCAGTAGCACTAATTAATTACAGATTACGTATGCTTACTAATTTGATGTTAGTGGCGAAGACAGAGGGGACTGGCAAGGGCCAGGCCTCCCTAATAATTAGAATATTTCCCAACCATATGTTAATTTATTAAAATAATTTATATAATTAAGTTTCATAGGCCTCCTCTAGATTCAAAATATTATACTCAATGATGCTTTGGTTAAGAAAAATTAATGGTTGCTAGTATTATTTTAAGTAATTAATACTTAAACTTGTAATTTTTTTAGTTTTTAATTTCATTTAGTCAGATTTTGGCCCCGTCATTCTTCACCACATGCCACGTGTGATTGGTAGATAATTTATATTTTGTTTTATGACTTGGTTTGAATGGACATCCGATCAAAGTACTAAATGGGGATCTTAAATGCTAGTTTATCAAATATTACTTTTCAGGAACAACTTTTACATCAGTTCAATTTGGAGAACCCAACGAACAAAGCAAGTTTATCAAATGTCGTTTTCATTATTAATTTTATCAGAATTAATAGACGATACGATAGACAAAACAGGTAGCCTGCGTTTCAAAGACCAGACAGTTTCACAAGTTTCACATTAATTAATTATAAATTAAGGATGAAAGGTCAGAAGAAGTACGGATAGTATCCATCACCGATTTCATGAGCAAATTTGTTTCTTGAGTCGAAGGATAATCCAGGCAATACTTGGAGCCATTTTTTTTTTCCCGGCCCCTTCATTACGTGTATATATCTTTTACTTTTTTTTTTATAACAGAAAACTTTTAATTAGAATAAAAAGTTCATTTGATGTATGGACGTGTATCTCTTTTTTTTTTTTGCGTGCATATAATATCTGGTGTAATTTATTTTATTTTATTTACAGTTATTAAGATTTTTTAATATATGAATTGAGGTAATTATAAGCGTTACATTTTCACGATGCTTGCCGAAAATGAGGCTAAAATGTCACTAAATTCACGTACATTTTCTTAGAAATGAATTGAAAAGGGTCGAGTAAAAGAAAGTGAAAAATTAAGAACTTTTGAATTTTCTAATGGAAGTGAAGGGGATTAATAAGCTTATTATTCTATTATTGAATTTGTATAATAAGCACACGACTTGTTTTTTCAGCATAGACATTTACTCTTTTCAGAGACCACTTGTTTGCAATTGCTTAGGTATTTTAGCTAACTTTTCATGCAAAGTACATTCTTTTAATTTTATCTGATTGAATAAGGATCAAATTATGACAAAAATTGACTATCAATTAAACTGTAAGCTCAATTCCTCGTAAAGAAACATGATATTAAAACTTCATCAACCAACTTGATACCTTTCTCGTGAGTCTTAACTTTGCCTGTACAAAATAATAATGAATCTTACCTGCAATCAACACATGAAACATTTTATAATATATTTATGAACATATTTAATTCAGAAGGTTTTTAAAATGAAAAGATTATAATTTTCTACAGCTTAAAATTTACTGCAGAATTAATGATATAATTTATATTTTAGATTATATCAAAATATATATTTAAATACATAAGAAATAATGTAAAGCAACTTTGGTTACCCCGCAATACGCAAAATAAAATTTAATTTAAAAAAGTAACGATTCATATTTCCTAAAATTAAACCTACTATATATATAAACAAATTCAAATTATCTAAAAAGAAACTACTATATATATATTCTTTCAGAATCTCGCCGTGCGAATTGCAAAAATATTATAATCGAACAGTTCAATGTAACACAAAGCGGCAGATACATGAAGAGATTCCTTACCGATTTGATCCCGACCGTCCATATATCGATAAGGTACGGTTGGGATGCCCGGTGGCGGGAACCTCTAAGTCTAACGTTTTAACGGACTTTGATTTTGTTTTGAGATTAAGAGAGAGAAATTAATTAACTAATTATAACTTGTGCAAAAGGACGTCTGAAAAGAACTGGAGAGTGTCTGACAGTCTGAGTCTGACCGTCTGTTCGATATATTCGGTGCTTACACCACAAAACAATTTCTCAACTCTCAAGAGCAGAACAGAGCACTCGTCTCTTTCCTTTCCTCTCTCTCTTTTTCTCTCCTTAATTTTCTCTACGATGACATGACTAATATTAGACATGGGATGTGTGATATGCAAGCCAGTCGCCGCCACGTCAGCAGATGACTTCTGCTTCTCGCTCTTCTTCCCTGTAGCCTCCGGTGCCACGTCTGAAGCTAAGAGGGAGACCGGGCGAGTGGATTACGACGACCCGCTCAAGCCTCCGACGCTGCAGCGTGGGGCCAGTACTACTTCCACTGCCAGCCGCGTGATCACTTCGCCCGAAAGGGACCCGCACGGCTGGCCCACGTGGCTCTCCGCCGCCGCCGGTGATGCTCTCGCTGGGTGGGGCCCACGCCGCGCCGACTCTTTTGAGAAATTGGAGAAGGTTTGTTGAATTGTTTACTAGGTCTAGTAGTAATTTCTACGCGGTTTGTTAATGTTCTCTTTTCAGAGTCGTTTTTCATAATCATAGTACTGTTTGGAGGAGATTATCACTGTTATTTTTGATATTTTTGTGAAATTACCCTTGTTTTTGCCATTATTATAATTATAAGACATTAATTTCTATAAGGATCTTTTTTTTTTATATATATTTTTTTTTATCTTTTTGCTCTGCTTATGCCTTGTCCAGTTTTTCTATAATTTCCAGAAATAAAACTTTTCTGTTTTTTTTGTTTTAAAATTTTATTTTTATTTTAATGGTATAACAAAATTTCAGTACTATTTTATAGTGTAACAATTTGTAAAAGGTTGATCTTTTAGAAATTACTCTGTACCTAAAAATTAGATAATTGTTGAGTTATTTTACCCAGCTTGTAAATTTTGGCAATTGTAATTCTTCCCGGTCTTTCTAGAAGTTCATGGTTCCAAAAGTTTAATATCAGACAAATCCACTGGAGCAATAAAAGTATTTCGTTGACTAGATTGGTTGTTTTATACATGTTACTTTGAATGCAGTTATTTTCATAATCCATAACAATTCACCAATAACCAGAATTGTTTATGCACCGTTTTTCAATTGGAACCTTTATAATTTTATCATTTTGCATTGGTGTTTGTGTTTCCTATTTGGAGTCCCAGCTCAAAAAAGGCCCGATGACCACATCAGCATATACAGGTGGACACTTTCTCCGAGTTATCATATCTAGTTTGAAGAACTGCACAATGCTGCATGCATGATATTTAATTTGAGGCTAACACTCAATTTTTTTATTTTTTTTGTTTGTCTAATTTCATTGAACGGTTTGCAAATGCTTTGGACAGCATGCATTTCATAAGAAGTTCCAAAGCAATATGTCAAAAATCTTTGTTGTTTGTTTTTTTCAGATTGGGTCTGGTACATATAGCAATGTATACAAAGCAAATGACCTAGATAGGAAGCGTGTAGTAGCATTAAAGAAAGTCAGAGTTGACGGGGTGATGGCTGTGGGGCCCGGTGAGCCACAGAAGAAGTCCACCTCAGAGGCTGCAAGGTTCATGGTGCGAGAGATTGCATTGCTCAGACGCCTTGGCTCACACCCTAACATAGTAGAACTTGAGGGTTTGGTCACCTCTAGAGTTGCCACATCACCATCTCTGTATTTGGTTTTTGAATATATGGATCATGACCTGGCTGGCTTAGCTGGTGCACTTGGTGTGGAATTCTCACTGCCTCAGGTACATTATTGGATCCCTAACTTAGTAGTTCATCTCCAACTTGGCAATTCAGCTGCACAGATTAAGCTCTGAATGTGCAATTAAGCTCTACTTCAAGAGCTGCACAGATTAAGCTCAACTACTGTAATCTCGCCTCAATTAGCTGTGCCACTAGTAATTCCCAATTCACCCTCAACTGTTCCATGAATTGAAGGGAAAACTGTTTTCAACTTGATTTTGCTTTTATTAGCACCTCAATAAGCATTGCATTGTCTATTTAAGTGTAATTTCACCAAATCTTGCCTAGTTCAACATTCTATTGTTTAATTAGGCCTTCCTTTAGTGATAATCTTGCCGAAAATCACACAGTGTACAATTCAAGACTTATTTTTGTCACTTTATGCCCTGTTTTTCATTTTTTTTTATTTTAATTGAAAAACTTGTCCCAGGTACTTGACCCTTTGCCAAGGCTGAACAAATTTTTCAGTCAAACAAAGTAAATTGTATGCATTTGGAGTCTACTTTTACCCAGTGTTTTTAAAACTGTACCTGATACAAAAAATTCTAGTAACACCGGGAACCAGAACAGTGACAAAAAAGACTGTATCCGGTATTGTGAGAGGAAATACCGGATAATTTCAGAAAATATCAGGAAATACCGGACTTCGGCCACCTGACCGGTAGGGGTGCCAGTACGGTTTTAAAAAAGAACTGCTTTTACCTGCATTTGCAGCACTAATGTTCAATTGTGGAAGAAAGCATAAAATTTATGCAGTCTGTTGCTCACAATTGTGCAATGAAGCACTCAACAAGCAAAGATTAAAAAAAAGCAAAAAAGAAATCATGTAGTCAAAATAATTGTCAATAAGTCAAAGAAACATAACAGAAACTTGGAAGGCAAAGTTTTCGTGTTGAACTCTTATAAGCTTCTGTTGACTGTGGAGCTTGTGCAGGATAAATCTAGAAGCATAGAGCTCATAATAGAATCCTTGGGATAAGAATATTTTATCACTTTTCTTTGACTGGTCAACATGGAATTCCCTTTTCTCAATTTTCTCTGTATAGATGTGGAATAGTCTGAAACACCTTTTAGTCTACAAATTCCTTACCTTTTCGCTGTTAGGTCTAACATCATATTCCTGTTGATAGGAACTTCTTATTGTTATTTTATTTTGTCGTTTTCCTTTCTCTACTTTTTTTTTTTTTTAAGTGAAGTCAATAATGGTGGCTCTCTCGTCTATCATTGACTTGTTTCTGCTAGGATTCAGAGTCAACACTAGCGTCACTTTTTGTTTATTAGAGTTGCTGGGTACAAATTAATGGAAAAGTAATATCTCTTAAGTTTTTTAACATTCAAATGGTTAACAAATTGTCAAATCACCTTACCGAATTTAGTTTCATTCTAAAATAACGTGGCCATTGTTGTTTCAATAATAGTATGAGCATCAGTTTGACAATAAGATTATCCCTTTTGTTTGGGTAAAATCAAAGTTTTTTTTTTCATTTAATTTAGAAAATCAGTTTAACCAATACTCAATCAACAATAAGATAACTTTGATTGAAATTTACAAAAAAAATAATGGTTGAAATTGAATCTTCCTCTCAGATGGAATTGCATGAATCTATCTGGTGAGCATTTACTTTTTAAACATTAGTATTAGCATTGCAATGTAATCCTAATATCTCCAAAAATATTTACAGATAAAGTGCTACATGAAACAGCTCTTGTTAGGGCTTAAGCACTGCCATGAAAGTGGTGTTTTACATCGGGATATAAAGACCTCAAACCTTCTCCTGAGCAAAGACGGGGTTCTAAAAATTGCTGATTTTGGGCTAGCAACATCCTTCGACCCAGCCCGAGCCCAACCCATGACCACCCAGGTGATAACCCTCTGGTACCGCCCTCCTGAGCTGCTACTAGGTGCAACCCTTTATGGGGTCGGTGTTGATCTGTGGAGTGTTGGGTGTATACTTGGTGAGCTTCTAATGGGTCAGCCAATTTTCCCTGCAAGAACTGAGGTAAGTGCTATCCCCATGCATTTGGGAGTTACATTTCTAGTGTTCCTACTGTTAGACCATCAACACTGTTAGGACCTATGGTAAATTGGTATTGTTTCTGGTGAACCTAGTTGTTCTAAGTATGTTTAGAAGTTTTCGGCCGAAAAGGAACTGGGAATTAAACCCAGTTCTTGTTCTTTGTTTGTCCCTTGTTTGGTTGTCCAATTCCTTATCCTTGTTCGGGAACTGGGGTTCCCAAACATAGTGAAATGATAAAATTGACTACTGCAAAATGAACATTCTAGATCTAGTTCTTGTTCTAGTTCATTTTACAAGAACTAGAACAAATCTAGTTCTAGTTCCATGATTTTGGTAGAATTGAAAACTAAGCACGTTGTCCCTTGTTCCGTTTGGTGAGAGGCGAACTAGCTAGTTCGCGCCTCTCCCAACCAAACTAGCTGAACCAGTAAGGCGAACTAGCGTTGGGAGGTGGGGAACATTCAACTTTTAACTCTCAGATGACATATGCATCTGATGTTTCCAATGATAATGTTATTTAGGGTGTATATGTAAATAGCTACATTTTGCTTGATTCTATAAAACAGGTAGAGCAACTACACAAGATATTTAAGGTGTGTGGCACACCAACTGAGGAACTCTGGAAAAAGCTGAAGCTGCCAAATATTCATACCACTTTCAGGTCCTATGAACGGTGCTTGGCCGAAACATTCAAGGATGTACCTCCTTCGGCTCTCTCTCTTCTTGAAACCCTTCTTTCAATCGACCCTGACTCTCGGGGCACTGCTTCTGATGCACTAAACAGCGACGTGAGTCCATACCTCTTTCCCAGAGAGCTGACTATAACAATTATTTTGTGGTGACCCACTGGCCGCCTTACTGGTTCAGCTAGACTATATTTGGTTCATGAAAGTGTCTTGGCTAATAGGGCTCATGCATCCCACACTGTGCTTGATACTGCTTTTGTTTAAAGAACTTCATTCTCAAAGAATGACAACTTCTACTGCTTCACTATAAGTGATGCTTTGTTTGGAAGCGAATATATAGTTATATACTACTATTGGAATATGAGTTTTAAGTGGATTACTTTCGAGCCTAATTTTCTTCAAAAAAAAAAAGATGGAATATTTTCTAATAGCTATTGGTAATACTATTATTGTAGTTTTTCATGACAGAGCCTTATGCATGTGAGCCCTCAAGTCTGCCACAATATCCACCAAGCAAAGAGATGGACATAAAACTGAGGAACCAGGAAAGGAGGAGGTAATTCCAATACCTACGTACCAGCTTTATCTCATCTGTTCAACTATGATTCTTTTTCCCTTCTTTCTTCTGCATTGTTATTTGAGATCTTGGATAGCAACTGTCAACCTCATTGTGAACTTTAACTCTGCTAAGCTGTGTGTGCTTAAAAATTTGAAACTGGACTCAAATTTGTCTAGCTCGGATGCTGTTGTGTGATCTAAAATTTATTCTGATTTTGATAGGAAAGCAAGGGACAGTGGCTTGGGTGGATATGATACTGTCAAGCAGGTACGATTGCGCAATAGCAAACAACTCAAAGCCATTCTTACACCTCAAATACAAGCCAACACTGGTGTAAGTTTCTCTCTATTCACAGAACCACTTTTTTTTTTTCAGTAGAATACTGTTGGTTCTGATTCTACATTGTTTGGAATGTTGTTGTACCATTAGTTCCTCTATCATATCTTCTTCTATTACTACGGTCATTTTTACTGCCTTTGTTTGGTCATGTAATGATGGTCTCTGTACTATTTACCATTTCCTATATTAGTTCCCTATGAAGGCTACTATGGTCAGTACTGGTAACAATATCATGTACCAGTTATATTTTATTTCTGTTCTGGAATCCTTGTTCTGTGAATTGAGTGGATCTGCTTTTAAGGTACTGATTACAAATTTACAACAGCTCCTGCTTCTGCTAGATTGGGGGGGACTAATGGGCATCTTATTAATTTTTCAGAGATCACTGATAAGCATTTTCTTTATCCAGGTACCAAGATTAGTAACTAGTGCAAGTGCAAGAACAAAACAAGACAAGTTCCCACCACCTCACCTTGATGGATCAATCGGGCACAGCCTGGACACCACAAGTGATGTTTCAGAAGAGTTCTTTTCTTCGACAGTTGTTGAACTGAGAAAAGACAGGTCATTAAGGAAAAAGTCTTCTAGCTTGATGGAGCATCCCATGAAGAATCCTTCTAGAAGGAAAGGAAATGTTACTAAAGTCAGGCCAGCTGTCAAAATGGCACCTCCTATTTTGATTGGCGGGTTTCGACCGTACCAGGTCGGGAAACCCAAGATGCATGGTAAAGCAAAAGTTAAAGATTCAGGTCAGGTCAACTAGGTGGCAATTAGGGTTTTTATTTTTAATTATTTTAATATATATAATGTAAGATGTTTGTATAGGCACATCCAGTCAGTTATTTAGGCATCTCGCTTCCTACAGATCACACATATTGAATATAATAATTGTACAGATAAAATCATAACAAAAACGGCTAGATGCATACAAAATTATAGAGGATCTCAATTTATGTATTCTATTATATTAAATGTTAGAAAGAACACTATGGTCTGATAGATACGGCGTGGTTTTCCTCCTCCTTTGTACTAGGGGCAAGTCGGTTTCTATATCAAGTTGATTGATATTAAATTTATTTACGTGATCAAATAAAAGTCAGTTAAAATAGGAGTTGGTAACATAAGTATATGTTCCGCCAGAGCCAATCAATATGATGCAATTGATTAGCAACTACCTTTATCTTTTAAACTCATTTTTCTAACCTATCAAATATACACTTGTGACTTTGTCTACTGTACTAATACAACAACGATGTATTGAGTTAATGTGTACAAAATTATGTCAATGCACATAAGATTATTCAGCTTATTTTAGAAAGTCCATTAAGCTGTTGGTGGTGTTTAGAACATTTTTACTTAAAAGGTATAATATTCTATTTTAATGTAAAGTGGAAAAGGTACATGGGCCAAATTTTGCTAACAACGAAGTGCTAACAACAGAAAGTGAAACAAAACGAAATCCAACCTACTATGGATATGGGCACATGCTCGGATGCTGTCAGATCTCGGATGCACCTATAATAGTTAAGAAAAGAAGGCTAAGTATAAGAAAAATAAAAAGCATCCAACTGTACCACCAAAATATACAAATTAAAGCTCAACGTTATATTCAAATGTAATCTGAGTAATTTCTCTATGAATGCTAGTGACAGGGTGAGCTAAACAGATTGGGGTTCCGATATAATCATCAAACTGTATCCACAACACAAGGATTCAGAGTTAGACTTGTAGTTGTGTAGCTTAAGTAAATAATTCTTCAAACATTTAAGAAATTAATGAACTTTCAGTCCTCATGACATCAGCACAGGGCTTTAATAGAGTATCTAAAAAGTAAAAGGATAGTTATGTGCATTACCAATATGCCACATCAACCTCTAAAATGGAGCACTATATAGTCGGTGGCGGAGACAGATATCAGTTGAGGAAACTTTTAAGGATTTTTCTAATAGATTTGAAGGGTATAATTAAGAATACAGTGAAATAATTTGACTCTATTGGACTCTCTTTAGCTTCACCACTGATTATAGTCATGATCAGCAATCACATCTTTGGTGGATCATAACATCTCTATATTGGCGCACTTATGAATTATGATGATCAGTGAATACACACCACTTTTGCTTCATCAGATTAATTTGTTCATTTTTGTAATAAATTCTTTATGACAACTTATCTTCGGGCCATATCAAGATGCTTTTGTGGTTTACATAATTTTAAAAATAGAGAGATTATGGTTTAGCAAGATGCTCATTGTATCTCTATTGTAACATTCAGTCCGGATAAAACACTATCAAAAGATCAAATCTATGCCTAAATCTTTCTTTTACTCCTTTGTCTGAAATTACCTTTTAGGCTCCGCTCCAGAAGGAGAGAGTCGGAGAGAAGGGAAGGGAGGAGAGTTCGGATAGCCTGCTCCAGAGGGAGAGAATGGATGGAAATTAAGGAGAGCGGAGAGACAGATAGAGGGAGAGATCGGTTACTCCCAAAATCGGAGAGTAGCGAGCTCCCTTCCCTTCGCTCCGAGTCTCCCCTTCTGGAGCGGAGCCTTAGGGAATTCATGTTTGTAATGGTATGCTATCACTTTTATTCTCCTTTCACAATATTATACCTAGTGGAAAATGAAATTGTCATAAAATCCTTAATTCCAAGTTTTGTTTAGTCAGAAATTTGAAATTTATTTTTTACCACTATCCTGGTACATTACTATTATAATGATTGGTCTGAATATAGTTAGGAGCGCTGGTTGAAAATAATCAATTTTGGTTCTTTAGGAGGTGACTATTTGATCATAATTTTAAGAGAAAAATCAGGTCAAGGGGCCGCATCGACTTAGTTGAGGACGTTATCCTAGCAACTAAATGCTGGTTTTACAGAAAGCTGTTTCTCAATTTAGTGATTTCAGCAACTAAGATAAACAATATCTGAAGTAGTAATAAAATAATAATAACCAGTAGGCTTAAAATGTAGGGATGCATACAACTAAATGCACAGAAATGGCCTGACATGCAGTAGTTACGTACAAGACTATTGGGGCTGCCATTTCGACAGATATGTTTATTATTATTTTTTTTTAAAACTCTCTCAAGTCTCTAGCAGTTTCATTAAAATAAGTATTCATTTGATACTAGTTATTGGTACATAGTCATGACAACTGATATATAGTTCATATAGAAAAAAGGCTATATTTTTGCTTTGTTAATTTTTTATTTAATAAAGCAGAGTACATATATATAACTGACTTTGCATAATACAGTTTTGAAATTATTGAATCCAATCATCAGTGAAGTTATCCTTATAAAGGTTCGGTATGTTGGGAGTATCATTATCAAAATGGAAATATACCAATTAAACGGAACCTTTATAAGGATAACAAGTGCTATCACTTCTCGATCACACAAAAGTAGATCTGTCGTTACATTTTATCCACTTCAAATTGACTTACCCGTACCATATCTAATTCCTAACTGACAAATTAACAACCTGAAAAGTTCCTTTTAACTTGTTTTATAGTCTTCATGTTACAGTTGACCACTTCTATATCGTACGTGAACTTGGTCCATTACTGCCGGATACAAAAAAAAAATAGTAATAAAAACACACTAATAGCACTAATATTGCAATTTAGCAATATTGATGCAATATGATCCCACGCACACCTTATAAAAGGAGGCATAACTTTTGATCCAACTGTTAGATTGTGCTGAAAACTATGATTGGTTTCGGCCATTTCGTGGGCTCAGATTTGCCATCTGAGTTTTTCTTCGGACTTTTGGTTTTTTTTCTTTTACAAATTTCAAAATATTTAGGGTTATTTTAACAATTTTTATATATTTTTGTCTTTTTTTTATGGAAAAGATAACTTTCCTGATTAGCAAAGATGTCATTTAGATTGTAATCTTTTACATATTTAGAAATTAATTGTGTAATCATTTCAAGATATGTTGTAGATTGTAGTAGGGTGTTCCTCCTTGTACAAAAGAGCAAAAGCTCTGTAGAGAAAAACACAGAAAAAGAAAAAGATTTTTCTTCAATAAAATTTCATCCTTCATAATTTGTTATGGTATCAGAGACAGGTTGGAAAACCTAATTAGTGTGCAGCCCAAGGACCATGGCAGGTGACGGCGATAGCACCAAGGACGAGGGTGAACAAATGATTAATAGAGTTATCGGTGGGTCATCTCCGCTCTTCCTCCCATTCGCGAGCTGTGGATATGCATATGCTATCCATGGCGTATCTCAAGTAGGTGCAGGCGCATCTCAGCAGAAACAACACATCTCAAATGCAGTTCAAGATGCAGGCGCATCTGATGCAGGTGCAGCAGCTGCAGGCACATTGAGTACAGGTGCATCAGCTCTTGGCCTCACAAATGCACAGGTCCAACAGCTACTGGCCATTATAACCAGCAATACAAATGCAGGTGCATTTCAAAGGGGTGCAGGTGCATTCAGTGAGATGTTGAATGGTAAGAAAGCTAAATTAGATTGGATACTTGACAGCGGCGCGTCTCACCATATGACGGGTAATTTGACCTGTCTTAAACATGTTTGTGATGTGACTCCAACAATAGTTGGACTTCCAAATGGAGAGCAAATTGTGGCTCAACATGAAGGAGATGTGGTGCTCAATGAAGGACTTGTGCTTAAGAAAGTTCTATATGTGCCTAGTTTGAATTGCAACCTCATTTCTATAAACCAATTGATTAAAACCAGCGGTTGTTTTGTTACTTTTACTAATGAGCTTTGTGTTATACAGGACCACAATATGAGGATGCTGATTGGTGTGGGTGAGCAAAGAAATGGGGTCTACTATTATCATGAAGTTGCATCAACAAAGGTCTTTTATATGCATGGAAATAAGTCCTATGAATTGTGGCATCGAAGAATGGGTCATCCTTCTACACAGGTTACTTTATCTTTGGCTGGTATTAATAAATGTAGTGTTTCTAAAGAAGTTTGTGAAGTTTGTATGCGAGCAAAACAAACTAGAGAAATATTTCCTATTAGTTCCAATAAAGCAACTGAATCCTTTGACCTTATACACTGTGATATTTGGGGTCCATATCGTGTTAGTTCACATTGTGGTGCACACTATTTTTTGACAATTGTGGATGATTTCACCCGAGCTGTTTGGGTTTATTTGATGGCTGAAAAGAGTGAGACCTATCATTTGTTGAAGTCTTTTTGTAAGATGGTTCAGACACAGTTTGGAAAATCTGTTAAATGTGTCAGAAGTGATAATGGGTTGGAATTCAAATCTCATCAAATGAACCAATTTTATACAGAATGTGGAATATTGCATCAAACCTCATGTGTGTACACTCCACAACAGAATGGAAGAGTGGAAAGAAAACACCGGCACATTTTAAATGTGGCAAGAGCCTTGCGTTTTCAATCTGGGTTACCACTTGAATTTTGGGGAGAGTGTGTTCTCACTGCTTCCCATCTTATCAATAGAACACCTACTCCATTATTGGAGAATAAGACTCCTTATGAAGTGTTGTTTGGTAAACCACCGAGTTATAGTTCTATGCGTATCTTTGGATGTTTGTGTTACATCAAGTCACACACTTCGGATAAATTTGAGACCAGAAGTAGAAAGTGTGTATTTGTTGGATACCCGTTTGGGAAAAAGGGATGGCGAGTGTACGATTTGGAAACAAAAGAATTCATTGTTTCTCGAGATGTGGTATTTTGTGAGGATAATTTTCCCTATGTTTCATCTATTTCTGAACATAAGCAATCTCAATCAAGTGTGATCCAAGAAAACTGGTATAGTGATGATGCATTTCTTGTGGAACTTGAGGGTGCACCCGAATCGGTAAGGGGAAGTGCACCCGCATCGGATCAAGAAGCAAGGGGGGTGCACCCGCAACATCAGATGAGGATGCACCCGCATTGGGTGCATCGGGTCAGGATGCACCCGCATCGGTACAAGAAGCAAGGGGGAGTGCATCCGCAGCATCGGATGAGGATGCACCCTTGTCAGGTCAGGATGCACCCATGTCGGGTCAAGATGCACCCGTACCTGGTCAGGTTGGGTCCAAACGATCACGGAAACCTCCTGCTAAACTCCAAGACTATATTTGCTACACTACTCAAAGTAACCCCTCTTATGCTCACCCCACATCCACAGTTTCCTCAGGTAATCCTTATCCCATAGCTCATTATGTAAATTGTAATAACTTTTCTATTGCCCATAAAAAATTCTTAGCTGCAGTTACAGTAAAGAAAGAACCAGAACATTTTGGAGAAGCCATGAAGGATGATAAATGGAGAGAAGCAATGCGTGTGGAAATTGAAGCACTTGAACGAAATGACACATGGACCATTGAAAATCTGCCATATGGAAAGAAGGCAATAGGATGCAAGTGGGTGTATCGCATCAAATATCATTCTGATGGCACAATTGAAAGGTACAAGGCTCGACTTGTTGTGTTGGGCAACCGACAGGTTGAGGGGATTGACTTCAAGGAAACATTCGCTCCGGTTGCAAAAATGGTCACTGTTCGCACATTCTTGGCTGTAGCAGTGGCACGCGGATGGGAGTTGCATCAGATGGACGTGCATAATACATTTTTGCATGGTGATTTGCATGAAGAGGTTTATATGCGGTTGCCACCTGGATTCTCTTCACAACATCCAGGCAAGGTGTGTCGACTCAGAAAGTCCCTTTATGGTTTGCGTCAAGCTCCACGAATGTGGTTCTCCAAACTCAATGCAGCATTGCAGGTCTATGGTTTTATTCAATCATATGCTGATTACTCACTGTTTACCTTGGAAAGGAAGGATATTTCTCTTGCAATTCTAGTGTATGTGGATGACTTGGTGATAGCTGGAAACAACTCTAAAGCGATTGGTCAGTTCAAGCAATATTTGAGTAGTACATTTTACATGAAGGATCTCGGTGCACTCAAATATTTCTTGGGGATAGAGATTGCACGTAGTCCATCAGGTCTCTTCTTGTGTCAAAGAAAATACACATTGGATATTTTGGCTGAGTGCGGTCTTTTAGGTGCAAAACCGGTTGCATTTCCTATTGAGCAAAATCATAATTTGTCCATTGCAAATGGTTCACCTATGAATGATTCTGAACGGTATAGACGACTGGTTGGGCGATTGATTTACTTGACAATAACACGGCCAGATTTGTGTTACTCAGTGCATGTACTAGCGCAGTTCATGCAGGCACCTCTTGACATTCATTACAATGCAGCAATTCGAGTGTTGCGTTATCTAAAGGGCAGTCCAGGACAAGGTATTGTACTCAGTGCTGACAATGATTTGTTGTTATCTGGATATTGTGACTCAGACTGGGCAAGTTGTCCATTGACTAGGCGGTCGTTGACCGGATATTTTGTGATGCTTGGTGATTCACCTATCTCATGGAAGACTAAAAAACAACACACTGTGTCTCGATCATCAGCACAGGCGGAGTACAGGTCGATGGCTACCACATCTTGTGAGTTAACATGGCTAAAATCACTTCTCAAATCTCTTGGGGTTTCTCATACTCGACCAATGAAGCTTATTTGTGACAATCAAGCAGCTCTCCATATAGCTGCAAACCCAGTTTTTCATGAAAGAACAAAGCATATAGAAATTGATTGTCATTTTGTAAGGGATAAGATTCAAGCAGGACAAATTGTCACTTCTCATATTCGGACTCACGAGCAATTGGCTGACATTTTCACAAAGGCCCTTGGCAAGCAACAATTTCACTATCTTCTTCGCAAGTTGGGCACTCGTAATCCTCATGCTCAACTTGAGGGGGAGTATGGAAAAGATAACTTTCCTGATTAGCAAAGATGTCATTTAGATTGTAATCTTTTACATATTTAGAAATTAATTGTGTAATCTTTTCAAGATATGTTGTAGATTGTAGTAGGGTGTTCCTCCTTGTACAAAAGAGCAAAAGCTCTGTAGAGAAAAACACAGAAAAAGAAAAAGATTTTTCTTCAATAAAATTTCATCCTTCATAATTTGTTATTTTTAAGATAAATTGGAGGTCTAAGCCATCCAATTTATTTTTAAATTAAATGTCTATGAAAGACTCCAATCATGTTTTGAACCTGCGACCTTTCACTTAAGAAGTCAAGGTGCATTGCTCGTTGGCACTAGACCAAAAACTAGTTCTCATATTTTGTCTTTTTAATTAGGATTTTTTATTTACTTATTAAGACCACGATGTTTTAGAATTGAACTTTACCAAAGAATTGAAAATTTGTATAATCTCAGCACCAAAATCTCTTTTTTTTCATACTTATCTAATATCTTTCTCGTTCGTGCATCAAATGATTATTCATTTTTTGAAGGACCTTACATCTAAAAAATATTCGGAGTGCACTCATGAATCCAACAAAGGGAAGTTCCAACAGCATGACCTGCTTACACACAAGCTCTCAAATTAAGTTATCCTGATTGAGCAATTTCACTAAAAATAGCAAAACAAATAAACTATATACATTCACCTGTTCACTTAACATCAATTACAACCCTTCTTCAAAAACCCTTCCTTGCACTTTACCTCTCCTCCGTCGAGAACAAAAAGGTATGGGATGATCAAATTAAAACAAAGCATATAGAGATATTTCTGGACTTACTGAGCATGAATGGTACTTGTGCATCATCAAAACTTGGTATAGAAGCTGAAAGAAAGATGTTATCAGGACTCAGACCGATTCGCATCAAGAAGTTTCGATGGAGACGGTTGCAAAGGTATTTAAAAGATTGGTAAATATATGGTGGACTGAAATTTTAAACTGAGTTTAATTTGTTCATAATTTTAAATAACTGTCTAAATTGAAGCCTCGTTAAAAATTGCAGTTTAGAATTTGTCTTAATAAAACATTAATGTACGAGTATTTATGTCCTTCCCCATAATTTTTTTGCCCAAAAGAACTTCATAAGTAAATTTATTTTTCTTTTTTAAAGAATAGCCTAGGATGCCTATCAATATAACAGAAACAGAGTTAATGCAGTTCAAATTTAAAACAGAACGCATGAAATTCATCAAAATTGATATATTACAGAACCTCACTTACTTATAGAGTTCTTCAATATCTAGTTAAAAATAAACTCTATTATTGCTACCAATCAGCTCCCATAGGAAAAATAGTGGCACTTGTGTAATTACCTAGTGCCACAGAAAACTTATTTTAGTCTACTTCAAAGTATAACATTGTGTAATTAATAACCATAGATTCTAATTTCCATACTTGCACTTGTTAATAATTATTTGATATGATTGCTAGGTATAGTACTGTCTCTACCACTGAGCTTCTGCAAGCTGAAGAATCCGAGACCACTGGTGATACTAGCACCTCTGGAAAGGTCAAGACATCATCTGTGGCACCCGAGCCAGTTGAAAAGGAAGACAGTGACCAAGTAAAGTTAATTAAGAGAAAGGAGTTAGGGGAGAAAAAGGAATCAACAGAGGAGAAAGAAGAGCTGAAGGAGAAGATGGAAGGGTTCAAAGAGAATAGAGAGGAGCCGAAAGAGAAATTAGTAGAGATAAGCGAAAAAACAGAGGAGGTGAAGCAGAACAAGGAAGAACATGAGGAGAAAAGAGAGATGGAAACAGGGGAGCTGAAAGAGAACGTTTACCAGGAGGAAAGGCAAATGGAAACAGAGGAGCTGAAGGAGAACAGGGAAAAGGAGGAGGAGAAATGCCAAATAGTAACAGGGGAGCTGGAGGAAAACAAAGAGGAATCCGTGGAGAAAATAGAAGAGAGAAAGTCAAGGCCAACAGAGGAGTTGGAAGAAGATAGAGAGCAGTCAATGGAGGAGAAAAAAGAAAGCATCCAATGGAGAATAGAGGAAATGATAGAAAACATGAATAAAAAAAATCAGAGGACAACAGAGGAGCTGAAGATGAAAGAAGAACAGAGAAGCCAACAAATGGCAACAGAGGAGCCAAAAGAAATTAGAAAGGAATTTGAGACGATGAATGAAGAGGTTTTGCACAAAATTGAAGAAGTTGGTCCTAATTTGAGAATCAAAAGAATTGGGGTAGCCGAAGAGGACTTTCAGGGTTCTCCGAGCTTTAGGTTTTACTGTCGCAGCATTCGATCGATTGACTCTGAGGAGTCCGTCATACTATCTGGATTCCACCGATCGAGTACGTAGCCTTTTTTTTTCTTCTAATTTATTTGGTGAATTTTTTTATGGTCTGATGATGAGTTCATTTTCTTTTCAATTGCATGTTTTTCTTCTGGTAATTATGGAAATTGATTCTTTTGAATTGCATGCTCCTTAATGTATTACATAGATTGTTGGTAGTTAATAGTTAATTACGCAACACTGTGTTAATTTGTGATTTATGAAAACTGTCAACATAGCAGGTCGAGAATATCCTCCATTGTGGTTTAGGTGATCTAATGAGAAAAGGACACCGTGACGCCAGCCGACCCCAAAATGGGTCGGCGGAGCGCACGATGCATCGATTTTTTATTACTGGAGGCATGCCCCAGAACCCTCGTTGTTTTATACTCTTAGCGCGCCTATATGATGAGGCGCGCAAGGAAACACCGTGACGCCAGCCGACCCCAAAATGGGCATCTTCTGGGAGGAGTTAATGGGTCAACTTGACATTAAACTTAACTTCTCCAATCTCCACTGCTTATCACCCACGGTCTGATGGGCAGACTGAAAGGGTCAATCAGTGTTTAGACAACTAGTTTGAAATGGATCTTTTTTTTTGGTGATGTGTTTCACAATAAATCTTTCATGATGCAGTGGAGAAGCTTGAAGAAATTAAACAGAACAATGAGCCAATTGAAGAAGTTAGCGAGTCACAAGCCTCGAGCAAGGTAAACGTAAAACCAAAAACCAAAATGAAAATTCATATTATTTTAGTGCACGTGTGGATTGGTACCAAAAGTGTTTATAGAAATATTTGGGGAAATAGCTAATGTTTCTTACTTTTTATTAGGGTTCTAACTCACCGAAGAAGAATAAAGGAAGGAGGATTCTGAAGTTGACAAAGGCACCAAGTGCTGTTCGTAGTTTGTTCACATGCTACAGTATTGGCAACAGCTGCAATTGCTCTTCTTCTGTTTAAGGCCAGTACACAAATCCTCGTTAAGCTGAAAGATATCATTGATTATTTGATGATGATTACTACTTCCGTTTGAGTTTTCTCGTATGTACTATACAAGTTTATATGTCATCTCTAGATATCCAATATGTAAAACTCTGTAAAATCATAAATTCAAAAGAATTGAACAGTAGGGAAATTTGTTTTGCCAGATTTTGGCAGACACCTAATTTCCACGGTTGTCTGTTCAATTTGAGAAGTTTCAGAATAAATGCTTACTCTGATAATTGTTTACATAATCCAGTTATCCATTCCATTATTACTCAAAGTACATAGTAGCACTTTGATTGACTGGACTCTACTGTGAACTTAATAAATATTATCCATTTTGTCTGCCTACCTATTTGTAAAATTATCAACAAATATATTATATGTATCAGTAATGAATGGTATGTATTCCAGCACAGCGATGATCCAGTCCAGGACTACCAAACTAGAGAATAACAGTATAGATCTACAGAAGCTGACAAAAACATTTTCAAAATGTACAGGCTTATGGTACAGCTTTCTTGCTGGTGAAACACATCAAACTAATATATATTTTCATCGTCTACATTTTTGTCTCTGCTTTGACCTTATATGGACTTGAAATGAAAGATAGATTGATTAACGACATGCATAGCAACATAAAAGCATGTGCTTTTCAGTAGATTTGGTTACTTGATGTACGTTTTTACCTAGCACAAATAATATAGTTATTGCCACAAAAAAAATTATTTCTGCTGAATAGTTAAGAAGGAACGATGTTAGTATATATAAATCAATTATTGATAAAATTAATTTAACATATAATTTTCTAGGGAAGGTGTGAAGCACTACCCTTTTTTTTATTTATGTCAGTTAACTTTTTGCAAAATTTGGAGTCGGTCCGATTTAGGGGTAAGTTGGATCGGATCAGGTTGAATTTGGATCCATATGACCTTAAAAATTTCGTGTCCAAACGGATTTGAATCAGAGATGAATGAATTTTTCAAGCAGAGTAAGATTTTTCTCTCTCTAGTCTCTCTCTCCATAGCACTATGTGGGCCGTGCCACGTCGATCTTCACTTAATTGGTGCTCAGTGTTCTATTTTTTTTGGGCAATCTGTTAATCAGATTTTCTTATTTTAGGACAACAATCAATTATATCTTAAATGACTCGTATTTCCGATTTGATGTACATCCACTAAGCTCTCGTATTCTAATTAGGTGGCATTGATATGGCAATGTCTAAAATTAGTAACATTTCAACAGCTTCAGCTGAAAAAACAGAAAAATAGTAACTGCCAACTACTTCTGACCGTCCCAGTTGTAAGCCTCTATCAACCATAAACTTACACCTAAATGTCAACCAATATTATTGCCATCTCTCTTTTTTCTCTTCCTTTAGCGCAGAAAGCATAAGAAAAAAAAGGAACCAAGTTACAGGTTTCCATTTAGGTTTTAGCTCCTGAGTGGGGATGGGATGTGCAGCTTCCAAGCTTGAGCTCAAGGAAGAGGAGCTTCCCCCGGGGCTAAAACCGATACACCGTAAATTATTAGATGCCAAGATACGTTTACGCCGTAGAAGGTACTAACTATTCTCACAAGAGCTTTTTTGAAGATGAATAATTTTAATGCTCCAGAGCTTGTAAAACTATGGAAATTATTCTTTTTCTTTTACTTTGGTGTATTACTTGTGTTATGTTAATTAAAACACCCTTATGAAAAAAAGATTGCATATAATTCAAACCACAGATCAAAGGCAGACAGTATTACATTCTAACAACTTCTTAACTGGAACTAATTTTAATGTTCAATATTGAATAGATATAGTACTGTATCGACAGCAGAATTGTTGAGTCAAGAAAATACAGCCTCCGACTCATCTTCTGGGAAGGCAAAATCTTCAACTATCGTGCCTGAGCCGATTGATGAGGAAAAGGAAGTTTCTATCAAAGTAAAAGACGAGAGTAAAGAAGATGACAGAGAATTTCCAGGTTCACCGAGCTTTAGGTTTTATTGCGAGAATTTGCCTGAGAAAAATCAATCTTTTGATTCCAGCGATTCAATGATGCTGCCTCATATTAAGCATGCAGGTTTCTAGCTTCCTGCAACTTTCACTTTTAATTCACTTCTCTATTTTACTATGCCATTTTGAAGCCGTGAGACCAGAAAATTCCTGGTAACTTATCCCATTAATTTTCTTTTCTAGAGGATATGAAGGATGAAAAAAGTTGTGAAACCAAAACAACAGAAGAATCACAAGACTCAACAGAGGTAAGTGGTTTAATTCTTCTAAATGTTCAGATTAATTAAGCATAAATTTGAAAAATAACTACTAAAAAGTATGATGATAGACAATCATATGAGGCCTTGTTAAATACCACATATATAATGTTTAAGGAATAAAAAAGTAACTCAGATAGAAAAATATAAAAATAAAAACAAAGAGATAGGCAAAACTCACCATGCAGAGCAAATAATAATTCTTATTATTACAGGGCTCAGAAGGTAAAATTGTAAAGAAGGAAAGGGGAAGAAAACTCCTGTATCTTCCCCAAAGCTCCTAATGCAGTTCAAAATCTGCTCACCTGCTACAGTTTCACCGGCCCAGCTGCCCCTACCACCAAAAGAACCTAATAGCTGAGGGATTGTATGTAATAATTTTCGGTATGTATTGTAATGAATTCAACCATGTTCTGTGTTGAATGTATTGAAAATTAATTGAAAAACCTAGTATTGAATGTGTCAGAACTATGATAATTTTATGCTTGGATTGATGCACTATTTTTGTTGGTCTTATAAACTGTACACATTACCACAAAACATCAAGTAATGGCAAATCTCTGAGAAATTGGAACCAAAGGATGGGTGCATATAAAAAACATAACAATGTCAGTATATAGTATTGTTTGTTTCAACAGGATAAAAACTTTACAGAGTCAAAAACAAATGTTTAAATGTCTACTTCAACCTAGTTTATGTGTTGAATGTATTGAAAATTGAAAGAACTAAGTATTGAATATGTAAGTGCTTCAACAGAAAGTATTGAATGTGTTTGAACTGTAAATGCTTTGATTTATGCACTGCTTTTCTTGGAGTATTACAATAAATCAGAAATATTATATGATACTGAACCCATTTTTCCGAGATAAAGTGAATGTTTTAACACCAGAGTGAAAATATTTCAGCTGCCCACATAAATGCTGTGCACATTTACAAGCAAGGGGATAACACCCTGCCATTTTCATTAAACAAGAAAAATAAATACAATCAGCAAGCAAATTATATATCTTAATCAGTAATTACATCAACGCTGCGCACATAACACGTTCACAGTATTAATTTACAGCTATTAATCTGGCATGTGAAACTCCAAGCAAAAATAAAGCAAATAAAAGTATTTTTCTCAGTTCGAAATACATCTTGGCATTATTAATTTATGCCTCGGAAAGATGTTTCTGAAATGTCTCTCCTAATTAAAAAACTGTTGCCCTGGTTCACAGTTTGTGTCAATACTTATACAGATAATCGGACATGCAGGAACAAAATAGGAACATGAATGCAAAATTAAGCATATGTAGCCATTCATGATGACCCAGAAATAATTAACACAGTAGTGGTAGTACAAGTAAAATATTAATTCTTAGTTCAGAAATCTGGAAATTAGACGTACGTAACGTACCAACAAAATTGTTACAGCATGGCCTGCGTGCAATAAAAAGCCCGTAGCCCGTAATAGCCCGCATTAGGTGCGCACCTCCGAAATTTTAAAAAATAATATTAAAATAATATAATCCAATAAAATTAATATCAAAATAATCAGTTTAATATAAATAGTATCGTAAGATCGGAATCCTGGATTCCGAACGTTAGATCGGATTCCTGGATTCCGATCTAACGTTAGATCGGATTCTGGGATTCCGATCTAACGTTAGATCGGAATCCTGGATTCCGATCTAACGTTTAGTTTATATATAGGGGTTTCCGATCTAGAGAAGCTGCCTTCGCTCTCGCTTGGACTCTTGATGAAGGCTTATAACCTAGGAATCAAATAAATTTATAGACCTAGAGCTAACCTCACTAGTCTTTTGGAGTACAGCTTTAGGGTCGAACCCAAGGGACGGATTAATGAGTACCGGACTTTACTTCTTCACGAAAGCTAAACAATTATATTTTTATGGAGTTTTTGGTTGATTAAATCTAAAGGTGCAAGTAAATAAATATTTTTGGGTGTTTTAACAATATAAAAGTCGTCTTAGGTTCAGGTTTCACATCGGTTTGGACTCTAGAACACAGAACTTATCACTTTCGTGCATCAAACGGTGTTTTTCAAGCATATACCGCTCTGTTCGGTCCGAACAAGAATCTGTTCAATCCGAACAGGAGTTTGTTCAATCCGAACAGGACTCTGTTCGATCCGAACAGGACTCTGTTCGATCCGAACAGGAGTCTGTTCGATCCGAACAGGAGTCTGTTCGATCCGAACAGATGGTATAAGTGTGTGATTTTGAACTTTTATGATATTTTATGCTTTGTGCTAGGGTTTGTTGGTCAAACCTAGATATTCTAAACCTCAGCTGTCGCTTGTTGGACTAGAAACTGGTTTAATCACAACCTAACCTAATTAACTCGATTGGTTCACAACTTTTGGTATAGAATTCAATCAACTTAAACTTGTTTGTTGGAGTTCATAAGGATATCTAGAGGTCTTTTGGACTTGTCTAAAAGTTACACTTTTGGTGTCAACTAATCTCCCCTTTCGGATCTACGATTTATCCCAAATACTTTATCTAAATTATCTTGATTAACCTAACTTTAGAACTTAACTAAATGTGGCCATTCATCTAGAAGTTAATTAGACTTAACCAAGCAATTTAAACAAGCAATTATAATAATTCTCAACGAAACAAATCAACAGAACATATCATAACATAACGAGTCAAATCACAACATCCAAACCTAAGTTACTACCTTACCCCTAAGACTACATAAATTTAGCCTAACATAGTACTAAAACACACAACAAATAACATAGAAATAACAAGATACAAGCCCATTGAAAATAGAGAAGAAAACATAGAAGAATAAACCGAATACTCCTTTATGCTTTCAAACTACGATCTCTAGGCAGTGGTGTGTTGCAAGATGGTCATCAAACTCGTCTCCTTGCTGCCGTCGCTTCAAAGAACCAAGCTTTGATGATCTCCCATGGTGGAAGAGAGAGAAACGCCTATGGAAAGTGGAATTTGTGGTATGGAAGGTTGTCTTCTTTCCTTCAGGTCTAGAGGTGTATATATGGATGTCCCAGGTCGCAAGGATGGAAGGCTAGGGCACCAGGGCGCAAGAAATTGCCATTTCCATCAGTTTCTATGTAAAAAATAATGCCTTATGTGATATGGCGGCACCCTGGTCAAACCGAACAGATCCTTGTTCGAACCGAACAGGAGAGAGAAAATGACGCTTGGCTGCCATAAGTGCTGGTCGGATCGAACAGGCTTGTGGTCGGGTCGACCAGGAGAGAGAAAATGACGCCTGGCTGCCATAGGTGCTGGTCGGATCGAACAGATGATTGTTCGGGTCGACCAGGAGAGAGAAAAGAGCCTCCAATGCTAGGAATGAGTCGTCTAGCGTGCGTGCTACGTCGGGAATCCATCTATATGCTCCAAAATCATCAGAAATCATCAAAGTCCTGTAAAATGAGAGAAGAAACGACGGTAGAGCCAATTCCATGGAAATCATAGCAATCTATTGAATAATTCAATGGTTTGAGTGTTATTTGAGTGCCAAGTACGGTCCAAAAGCCTACAAATAATGACGATATCAACTCTCCTTTCCGCGAGCACAGTAAGTTTTTTTAATTTTTTTTTATTTATTTAATTTTTTATTTATTTAGTTTATTAGTTTTTAATTTAGTTAATTAAATTTAAAAATAGAAAAAATATTGAAAAAATATTTAAAAAATCTGAAAAAATCAGGAAAAATAAAATGTAAATATATATGTAATTTATTAATTATATTGTATTTTTTTTTGTTTTTTTATTTGTTTATTCAGTACTTAATTAATTAAAAAAATAGATAATAAATTGTAAAATTATTTTAAAAATACGGAAAAATAAGAAAAATTCATATGAAAATTTATGTGTAATTAATTTATTTATTTATTTTTTTTGCTTTTAATAATTAAGATTTTGATAATTAAATATGGGAAAAATTAGAAAAATGATAATAATTGATGGTATTAATTAAAAATGTAGGTAAAAAATTGTTTAGAAGAGAGTCAATTTCTTTCTACTCCAGGTTAGCTTTTTTATATGTTTATTTTATTATTGTTTGAATAGAAATGTTTGTGAATTGCTTGTAGATTGATTGATTGTTTGAAAATTTGTGAAATACAATGATTGTATAATTGTGAAATGCTTGTGAAATGTTTGTGAAATGCAATGTTTGTGAAATGCAATGATTGTAAAATTTAAATGATTTATTCAAATAAGGTTGGGTTGGGTTCAAATTGGAATGAAATTGGATTGAAATTGGGTTGTAAATGGGTTCAGATTTTTTGGAAAACTCTCCCGGTAGAGGGGAGATGCTGCCGAAATTTTTATAGATTTTATACTTTATTAAATTTTAATTGCATTAACAGTCGAAATGCCACCGCGAAGAAGAAGACCAGAGGATCCACGTCGATCCACGAGGCGTCGAGGAGATCCTGGCGCATCTACATCAGGAGGAGATCCTGGCGCTTCTTCATCTGCCCCCCCTGCTGCCCCCCCCGTTCCTCCTCCGGCTGATCAGCTTCTGCATCTCAGTCAGTCTGAGCTTCGAGGCATACGAGTAAGTTTTTTTTTATATATATATTTTAATAGTATATATAGGAAATAATTTATTTTTTAAATTATTTATGTAGTTAATTTTTGTATATAGTTAATAGTATATATAGTAAATAATATGTTTTTTAACTTATTTAGGCGTGGACGCCCGAAATGCATAAGGCAAAAATGATACGAACCGAGGAGGTGGACCAGCGTCTTGTGACATTGGGCCTTATTCATTTCGTTGAGTTAGGTCACATGCCATTGGATCGTTCCATGATACAGGGTCTAGCCATGTTCTGGAGGCCCGAGACCCACACGTTCCACTTTCCCCGCGTAGGCGAGATGACCATTACTCTTGAGGTATTATTTTTTCAAAGTTCTGTTGGTAGCTATTTATTTATTTATTATTTTTTTTGTTGTTTAATAAAAAAATGTAATTAAAATTTGCAGGATGTCGCCTTCATTTTTGGCTTGCCTACGACTGGACGACCGGTGACCGGTCGTACTGATTACGACGATGTGCAGAAGCTAGCCGACTTTGCATTGCCACGGGACACTCCTATGGAGGATGTTCTAGATTGCTTCAGAGAGAGGGGGACTGATTGACGTGCTGGGAGGTAACAAACGTTTTAAAATTTAATTTAAATTTTGAGATATGCTGCAATATATATATATATATATATATATATATATATATATATATATATGTAATGTTTATGTAATGCAGGAAACTTCACGCAGTACAGTTTGGGAAACTGCGTGATATGTGGGCACAGGGACCTGGGTCAGAGGACGCATATAGGATCGATAGATACACTCGGGCCCTGGTGTTGGAGTTGATGGGTTGCGAGATGTTTCCAGATACCACAGGAGATTCTGTTCCTTGTTTTTATCTGGAGTTACTTCGGGTTAGTAATTTTAAATATTAAAAACATCTCTTACATTAGTACTAACTTGGATAACTTAGTTTGCAACTAACGAAAAATATTTTTTCTTATTTGCAGGATGTTCATGCATCGGATTCAGTTAGATATAACTGGGGTGCGGCCACACTTGCTATGTTATACCGCGGCCTGGACTTGGCAGTCTTGGCAAATGGCGCTTTGAAGGTTCCTGCTCCGTGGCTACTGCTTCAGTTGTGGTCGTACACCCGGTTATTGCTTTGTCGCCCGTCCGTTAGGAAAAGCTTCCAAGGTTGGGGGAAGCCGTCAGTTGAGAGATGTCCGCCGTATGGGAGGTATAATATTTTTTTAAATAAAATAAATGAAATATTGTAATATAACATCAATTTGTTTGTTTAAAAATTATAATCAAAATTTTGGTAAACAAATTTGATAGGTAATAATTAATTAGTTAAAATTAATCCAAATTCGTTATTTGAAATTAGTTAGTTAAACAATTAAAATTAGTCATAATTATAAACAAATGAAAATTAAATTACTCATAATTGTAAACAAATTAAATTACGTAATTTAAAATTAATTACTTAGTTTAACAATTGAAATCATGATAATTGTAATGATTTGGCAGGCAATGGACGACACGACTGAGGTCGAAAAAGGTTAAAGGTCCCGTTCGCAGCGGTATTGAGTACGCTCGAGACGTACTAATGAAGATGGAGCATGCACACGTGGTGTGGCGGCCATACGAGGATGAGCTCAGACAGGTGGTCATGCCTCCTTATGCCCGCTACGAGCAGAGGTACTACCGGCTCCGCGTTCCATGCATCCATTTCTGGGTCGTGGCTTGGCACTATGCCGATCGGGTGATGCATCAGTTCATGCTGTTCCAGACTGTTCTGCCTCCTCTTCCTACGGTACGTTATTCTTTTCACCTTCGTGATTTAAATTGAAATATTTATAATACGTGCATTACATATGACCTAAAAAAACAGGCTTGGAGGAGGATGGAGGCTTTGTTACAGTACCGGCACAACACATTTCGGCAGAGGGATTTGCAGGACCTTTTCTCAGTAGAGGTTACGATGTGGGCCGACACGATGCAGGTCGAGGTGGCAGAGGCGCGGCCATGGAGTGACGATATTTTGCCCGCGTACGATAGATGGATGCGGATACATGGAGGTGCTCATCTTGTCCCCATTCCGGGAGTAGCACAGCAGATTCCAGCTAGCCGGATGACCTATCTAGAGGATGCGCCCGAGCGGGTGTCTATGGTAAGTTTTTTACTCAATTAAAATGAATTTATTTGTATTTTGGTCACTAACAACAAATAAACATGTCAAGCACATATTGACGCAAGCTCTGCGAGCATGTGCATGGGCGGTGAAGAAAGGATTCAGACGGGCTGGGAAGGAGATGCTGAAGGGCTGCAGGACGCAGTTGGAGCTCGTTGGGGAGCCGCATCGGTTACCTCACCTTTTAGAGTCGAAGGGTCTAGCTACAGACATAGACTCCATACCTGATTCGCCTGAGGAGGATCACGCGCCAGAGCCTGGATTTGAGGAGCAGCAGTTTATGACGGTAACCTAAAATTTGTAATATTATTATTATTTATTATTCTGTTATTGATAATATTAATATTATTTGTAATATCATTGTATGTAACAGCCATCTGGGTATACTTTACACGACTGGGACACATATTTTGATCAGCCGAGACCCAGCCAGCCTATTGTGCGGAGCAGACGGACAGAGAGTCAGCCATCCACACAGCCGCCCATCCACCCATTTACACAGCCACCCATATCCACTGGCGAGTTAACGACACCACCAGGCCCACCTCCTGGTCCATATCCAGACCCACCTACCCATTATGAGTACCAGACCCAGTACCCACCATACCAGACACAGTATCCGACACAGTATCCACCTGGACCACCACCATATTCTCAGGGCGAGCCTATCTTGAGCCCGGGTGACGCTTTTTTGTCATCCATTGGAGTACATTTGGACGAGCCGTACACACCTCCAGTTCATCCATCTCCTTTCGGTCAGAGCTATGGTTCATTTGGTCAGACATATGGCGGAGCCTCTTCTTCTAGTGCACCGCCTCGTCATTCCACTCCTCAGATGGCTCCTCGTCCACCACCTGTCGGACTTGCTCGCGGACGAGACCCCCGTCAGCCGCCAGGTCCTCCGTATATTTGGTCCCCTAGTGAGGGGAGGTGGATCCACCGTACTGAACATATTTAGGATTTATTTGTATTTTATATTTTATTTACTTATGTATGACTTATATATTTATGAGTTCTATATTTATGACTTCTATATTTATTTGTATTTTATAATAACTAAAAACTAATTAGGACCAATCACAACGAGTACGAAACACCTAAGTACGACAAACGCTTTGAAAAATATGAAGTTTGGCGCTATCACACCTAAGTACGAGATAGTCACACTTTCAACAGCTCTAGATTCGAAAAATTTGGCGCTACAAAAATATGAAATACGCCCTGAAAAATTCTAACAAAAATACTGAGCTGTTAATTGGCGGACGAATTTTCCTAAACTTAAATTTCAAAATTTTTAGGCGTACCATTTGTTCAAAACAAAAATGACAAAGGACCAAGATAGTCACACTTTGAACTGAAAAAACAGCTCTAGATTCGAAAAGTTTGGCGCTACAAAAATATGAAATACGCTCTGAAAAATTCTAACAAAAATACTGAGCTGTTAATTGGCGGATGAATTTTCCTAAACTTAAATTTCAAAATTTTTAGGCGTACCATTTGTTCAAAACAAAAATGACAAAGGACCAAGATAGTCACACTTTGAACTGAAAAAACAGCTCTAGAAAAAACAGCTCTAAAAAAATAATAGCTCAATCAAATTAAATTAACTAAATGAAATGAAATTAAATTAATTACTTCAAACAACTAAATAATATTTTATTACAGGCGTGCTCTGATAAAGTCTGGAAAAGAACTGCAAAAGGACAGGCGTGCTCTGATAAAAGGTCAAAAGTATACTGATGCCTACCTAAGGACTGCAAAAGGACAGGCGTGCTCTGATAAAAGCTCAAAAGTATACTGATGCCTACCTAAGCACTGCAAAAAGGACAAACGTATTCTGATAAAGTCTGAAAAGTATACTGATGCCTACCTAAGCTATGCAAAAAGGACAAACGTATTCTGATAAAGTCTGAAAAGTATACTGATGCCTACCTAAGCTATGCAAAATGACAAACGTATTCTGATAAAGTCTGAAAAGATATCACATTATATTTATTAATTTTAAATAATTGCAAGTCTAAACTGATCTATAAAATTATTCTTCCTCAGCAAAATTATGTCACACCCATTCAATCCTTCTTTCTTCAACATTCACTACCATGGAGAAAGGAAATACCTCCAACAGTGAAGTGCGGGAATGGCCATCTACTCGACATGAGTACTTGCCAAATTACACACATTCCCCTGCCAATCCAAATGAGATCGAAAAAGGAGATTATCATGCGATATGTAATAAATGTTACGCAAATTCGACTACAATATCCATTCGCAATATGGTGGCGAGTGGCCATTATACACCCACTATCAGTGGCACATTCATGGTGGCCCAGAAAGAGACCGCAGGGAGAGATTGCGACATTACCTTACTAAACCTGAGTCGAGCAACTCTGAACTCTATAAAAAGTACTACACAGAACCTGAACCCATGCCGGAACTCAAACCGTGGAAACTAGATCCTACACCCATGATTGTTTACGAAAGCATATACGATTTTCGTGAAGACCACACAGTGAGTTGTACAAAGTGTGGTCAGATTTTCAATTTCAAAGATACCATTTTGCGTGACCACTACGATGAACACAAAAAACAAGAAGAGAGGGATAAAATTGTAAAGAGATTCAGAGTGAAAGAACAATGGTTCGAAAGGAGAAGAATGGAAGAAAAGGCCGCCGAAGAGAGCCGGAGGTTGCAACAAGAAAAAATTGGAAAAAAAATTAAGGAGAGCCTAATAAAGATCAAGAAGAGAGATGAACAACGCAAAATTGTAGTAGTTAGAATGGCTGAGATTGAGCAACAAGAAGCCGAGGCAGCTTTCTGGAACGAAGCCGCTCAATTCGCAGACAACCCGGCTGCGAATAATCAACAAGAAAATGATGAGGCTTTTTGGAACGAAGCAGCTCAACTCGCTGAAAACCACGGTGCCAGTAATGAACAACAACCTGATGCCGCTTTCTGGAACGAGGCCGCTCAATTCGCCGACAACCATGGTGGCAGTAATCAACAAGAAATGAATGCGGAAGAAGATCAACCCTGGTGGGAGGAAATTCTGCAACATATAGATGATCAAGACCTCTAAGTATATTTATTACTTTGTTTTTAAGTACCAATCTAAATTCAGTGTGTTCATTTATATTATGTTTTTCATGTATTTTTCCCTTTCTTTTATTTTAGTGTGCTAATCTATATTATGGTTACAAAATTCAATTCTTCTTCTAATGGTGAACATATACATAAAACAAAGTGAACATATAAACGATCTAAGTGAACACATACAAACAAATAAGTTCTACAAAACTAAGTTAGTAAGTGTTCACTTAGATCGTCTATATGTGCAGCTTATTTACGGTATATGTTCACTTAGTAAGTGTTCACTTAGTAAGTGTTCACTTTGTATTTACCGATGGCTGGGATGGTATATTTGCCGATGATGACACTTATAATTCCTGTATTTTTATATTATGAATTAAATGAAATAAATCTAATATTTAATTATAAGTTTATATTATAATTATTGCCATAAATAAATTATTATATAAAGTATTATGTACTTATTATGTACAACATTTAACATAATTGAAAATTTTTAATATTAAAAATAAAACCATCCATATAAAATTAATATCAAAACTTTAAATATTAAAATATTTTTCATAATATATAATTATATTATATTCATTTAATATTAAAATTTTATAATATATTAATTTTATATTAAAATTTTATATATTTAATTAATGTTTATAAATAGAATTAAAATAAAATATATTAATTTAATATTTTATCTTCAAAATATATTACTAAAATTTCATAATATATTAATTTAATATTAAAATTATATATATATAATTAATTTTTATAATAGAAGTACAATAAAACCATGAAAAACGACAAAATTGAGGAGTTACAGCACTGTTCGAAATCCCAGAATCCGATCTAATGTTAGATCGGAATCCCAAAATCCGATCTAACGTTAGATCGGAATCCCAGAATCCGATCTAACGTTCGGAATCCAGGATTCCGATCTTACGATACTATTTATATTAAACTGATTATATTGATATTAATTTTAATGGATTATATTATTTTAATATTATTTTTTAAAATTTCGGTGCGCACCTCGTGTTCTCGTTTCTGAACGCAGAGGATTTCTTGCGATCAGCGGGGGTCTGAACGGCTCAAAAAAAGGACTGCTCCAAGCAGTTTTTTTCATTTTTTTAAATTTTTTTAAATTTTAAAATTCAAATGAAGAATCCAAATCGTTGATCTTGTTAAGTTTTATCGGCGATGCATTTTCATATAAGTTTTATAAAATTTGAAGTTGATTTGATACTTGATTAAGTGATCAACAAATGAACGAACCTGGTTTGATTAATTGTAATACGTTCATAATTTGGTCATTTAATCAAGTATCAAATCAACTTCAAATTTTATAAAACTTATATAAAAATGCATCGCCGATAAAACTTAACAAGATCAACGGTTTGGATTCTCCATTTGAATTTTAAAATTTAAAAAAATAAAAATAAATAAAAAGGACTGCTTGGAGCAGTCCTTTTTTTGACTGCTGAGGATGCTGGTGCGGTCTGAACGCAGTGCGTTCAGGTCAAGACAATACCAGCCGTTCATCTTCATCAAGATTGGTTCCAACACTCAGCGGGACCCTCCGCGGGAGAAGTATTAAATAGTGTTAAAATTGTAATTACCCGAATCGGCTCGAGGGCAATTTAGTCAGAAAGGGTAGTAAAATAGTGAAAGTTTGCTATTTTTAAATTTTTTGTGAGGACCGAGGAGCGATTTTTTTCCGAAACAAATTGTCCTCTCGAGCTCGATTGCCTTCGCCGTTTCGCCGCCAAAACTAACTCCTTCCTTCTCCAGCGACATTCTCGCCGACAACTTCTTCCTCTCTAGATTGATCAAAATTTTCTCATTTCAAATTCAACCCATTGAGCAATACAAGTACCAATTCCTCTCTAAATTGATCAAAATTTTCTCATCTCAAATCTGACGGCGCACATGCACATCACCCCATCCATCCTACTTACTTCGCCCCCACCTCCGCCTTACGATCACCGATCAACGGCTCAGACGACGCCGAACGTAACTGCTGATGCGAATGCCTATGTAGCTGCCACAACCGCAGTCTCCCCCTTCATCAAAGAGTAATAATTATTGATTGAGGTCGAATTTGGTGAATTCTCATTACGGGCCAAGAAGACTCGGGTTCTCTCCAAAAACACCTGGCAGCATTTTGAGCTTTTAATCCTCATTAGATTTTTTTAATCAAATACAACTATACAAGCCTCTGTTCCTTTGGATTTGTTTCATGTGATATTTGCTCATGATTAGTTTGGCAGATATAAGGAATCAGTATTTTAATTGGTACAGGATGTGGTAATTAAGAGTTGTAAATTATTTGACCTATTTATCCGGCAATAATTCTGTGATCAAAATTGAAAATTATTTGACAAAAGTTGAGTAACTGTTTAAGCACTTTCGAATAAGTGAGTAAGAAGTTTTATATTCTTACCTAGTGATGTACAACGGGTGGGTTGATGATATTTTAGCAAAATTTGAATCCAACCCGACAATGTCCGGTTAGAAAATAAATTTAGTTAACTCACACATAACCCAATCCAACCCATCAAATTTTTTTCGTAGGGGTTTTCACGGGTTTAGCGGATTAAAATTTCAATCAAATAAAAAATACACATAAAAATCATTTTTTGGCTATTACAATTTAGTTCGAGACAAATTAGAGACATATTCGAAGCATCTTTCAATTTTCAAGACCTTGTGAGAGGCATAGATGCCTTACATGGCCATGGAGGAGATCGAAACTTCGTGAGAGAAGATATCTTTGAACAAGGACAAATGGAAATGTGAGGTGGAGAGGAGTAAATAGCGATAAACGGGTTACTAGTGCAAAAATCGTAACCCAACCCAATGTAACGGGTTTGTCAAAATTAGAACCCGTACCCGACCCAACATTATGCTAACCCGGTAAAAAACGGTTTGGATCGGGTGGGTTGAACGAATTGAGCGGGTTCATGATTTTTTTGTACACCCCTATTCTTACCCTTTTATCTTTACTATTTATAAGAGCACCAATCCAAAGGTCTATTCAAAATTTGAGTTCAAAGGAGCAAACAATTGTTTATCCAATGCAATATAGATCGTCCATTTTTGTTATTTGATCAGATCAGTGGTGTAGATTTAATAATAAGATAAAAGATTTAAAGCTTTCGTTTAGACCATGTTAACATCTGCTCAGATGGTTGTTTCATTTCCTTTTTTTTTTTTTAATTTTTGCGCATAGTAAAGAAAAGAGAAAAAATAAATCAACTCTCTTTCATCGTACCAAAATCACCATCTAACAAAATCGCCTCAATTTTTCGTTTTTATTCCCACACAATCGGGTGGGCTCGTTTGCTAGTATCATTAAATATGAGCATTTTCAATTCTTTCCAACGCTTTCAATTAAGCTATAGGCTGCTAATTACATGCGCTGTAGCATGTAGTGCAGGATATGAGAACATATTAATTTCAGGAGTATTGTCTTTATGATGAAGTCCACTTACAATCTTACTGTGAGCTTTTTTAAGAATATTATGTCAATAGATAGATAGCTGTGTTCTTTCTATTCCTCTGTTGTTTAGTTTAGAGCTTTTAATTGTTCATTATTCATTATTATTTAATCCAGTTATTTATTGACGTCTTACATCTCCATCTTCATGTCAGTGTATGATTTGTCCATCTAGAAATGTGCATTTTATTTCCTATAAATAACATCAGCTTACACTATGATAACAAAATGCATTAGTATGCTATGATTTATTTAATGAAATAAGGACTACCTTACAACTTAATCAGCGCCCAAGGAGATTAGGGGCTCCTCAGAAATACACATTTGTATCAGTCATCATGTGTGCTATTTCTGAAACTATGCTTAGAAATGTGGATTTTCCATTTTTTCAATTGACATATAATTATACCTCAAGCTTAGAAAACTCAATAGGCGATAGCACATACAAGTATATGTACAGATTTCCCATTTTTTTAGCTTCTTCCTATATGTTGCATTGTTTTTTGGCAGTATTCATTGCTGGAAATTTTCAGTACTATGTATTATTGTTACTTTTTTAGATTTTATAGTATGTTTTCGATAGAGAATGCTGAGGAGAGGACCTCGGCCCACTGAGGAATATGTTAATTTGACCTCATCTCAAGCGATTAGAAATGATATTGCATGTAACTAGTTGATTTTTTAATTAAGTCAATTAGATGTTCATTGTTGTTAAAATTAGTGGGGCCGTTTGGATGTTGTAGGAATTTGGGAAATTTGCAATTTCTAGACATAAATTTATTGAGAAGTGTGTAACTTTATGAAGAGTTTAGATTGTTTATAATAAATTTGACATATTTTATGCCCGGAATTTACAATTCTTGCAAATTCTTGTTTCATCCAAACGAGCCCAGTGTTCTTATTTCTTGGTATGGTATGCTCTGATTTTAGAAAATTTATGATCTGCTTTGATTTGTGTTTTTATTTGTTGCTATTGATATTGTTTTTGGACTTTCTCGGTCACCGACTTTTTTCCAACATTAATCTGGCGAAGCGCAATACTGTTAACTAGTTTCATATACCAACTTATTTATAGCAAAAGCTTTGAATTTTGAATTTCATTCTAAATATTTCGACTTACATATAAGTTTATAACCTACGGGAAAAATTTGAAAATTGTGGATTAAAAAAATAATAAATCGAATTTAACTCCATGTAATCTTCTCCAATGGAAAATATCTCTTATGTTAATCCTCAAAATAAAAATAACCTCAGGTAATATTCAATTCAGAATATAAAATCCTCTTTATTAATTTTAGTCATATTACAACAAACAATAGATTTCATATTATAAAAATGCATTAAAAATTTTCCGTGGAAATAAAATTATTTAAAACAGTGAAGACATATAATAAAGAATAACAACTTTTGTCCTGAAGAATTTTTATATACAGAACTCTGAAAAAAAATGTGTTACTTTAAAAGTTTTTTTTCATTTACATGCATCAAACACACCTTTATTAAAGTAGAAGAGAAGAATGAAAAATACACCAGTCATCCGATCAAAATAATTACGGAGAGAAGGAATGTCAAATGGAATCGTCGGAAAAAATAATAAATTGAAAAAGTGAAGGAATGGCCCAAGGCAGGAATTGATAGGATACTAGCAATCTAGCATATCAGTGTGCAACTCTGGTCCGCAGCGAGCAAATAGGCATGACCCTTAGTAAAGAAATAATGTTCATTGAAAAAGTTTATTAAATGGAGACGTCAATAAAAGGAAAAAAAAAGACATAAGATAACTCCTCAGCACTAAAGATGATAGAAAACCATTTATTTAATTATGACCTATCCATTTTCTCTGCTAGAAAAGGGAAAAAGGTTCCCATCAGCCGGCCATTTGTAATATACCTGGGGAATCTAAACCATAAATTTACGAGGATGAATTAATTTTTTTGGCATATCTTTCTAAGCATATTGTAAGAAAGTAAGTCAAGTATGATTACCCTATTGCAACCTCCAATCCTTTCATTTGTGTGTATGTGATAGATATAAAAACCAAAGTTCAAGTAACTTTATGTCGTCGCAATCTAGTAACGTGTCCATGACCTGACCTTAATTTATACATGCAACCTAAGTTTCAATTAATTAACCCGCATAAGTACTCTTTGCATTTGTCTAATAATGGAAGCTTAACTTGAATTCAGAAGATAACCGTGCTTAATTAAGAACAACTGGTTGGATTAGATATCGGTTAAACCGCATATTGAGGCAGATTCTAATTATAAGTTGATTGCTTTGAACATAATTTACTTAAACTAGTAAGCCAATCCAAGAGCATCTTTCACTTTAATTTTCTTGTTGATTGAACCATCACAACCATTTTACTTATCAACCAAAGGGAAAAAATTAATTCATTGTTATGCAATTTGATGATACATTTTCCAGAAAATATATAATATTTTGTTTTTGTACAACAGTTTGGATATTGGCTACCAAAATATGAATCCGGGAATATTAACAAACAATAAGCATCAATGGAAAAAAAATAAAATTGTCAGGTGTTTTAGTTCCCATTGAAAATTAATTTTGATCTTTATTATATTTTTACTTGTTAAAGTTATGAAATGCCATATAAATATATAATAGATGACTGTAATTATCAAAAGGTGTAACAATAATTGGACCATGCATATACCTGAAAGCAACACCCAAACTTTAGTTGACGAATTTGGCAGTAGTTCGCCTTTTCTGAAGCAAGGTTAATTTGCAAATATATATATTTTTAATTTCTTTTCCCTCTTTCCCAGATGATAGCTTGTTCTCAATGATTGCTAAAGAAGGGTAAACATATCATGACAACAGCTGATCTCATGTGGCAGCTAGCAGCGATAAATTGGTGAAGTATACTAAACATATCATGACAACAGCTGATCTCATGTGGCAGCTAGCAGCGATAAATTGGTGAAGTATACTAACATATCATGACAACAGCTGATCTCATGTGGCAACTAGCGGCGATAAATTGGTGAAGTATACGATAGTATGAACACGCAGCATAATTGCAAATAATATTTTTTTCCCCAACGGTGCGTAGCAAAATGAATCTAGATTCTAATTTCCAACATGATCATGAAAAAATTATATCACCAAAATAAAACAAAAATGTAGTGTTAACAGGCGCATAATGACATAATATTGTATTACCAGCAAAACTATTATATATTACAGATATGTATGTGAGGAGTTGTTTTGTTCTTCCGTCCAGAATGAAAAAAAAGTTATAAAATTGGGGTATATTGTTTTATGTTCTTGTATTAAAATATCTTATATTTTAAATAATTATAAGAGTTTAGTCTATTCTGAAATTTTTGTTCTGGTGCACTACATTTATTAGAAGATAATGGGACGGCTTATAGGGTTTTTTTTTGTTTTTTTTTTCCTTTAAGAACTAAGCCCTAAAGGCCGGGACGCCTTGTACTTGTAGGTGATGCAGCATTTTGTCAAAAGATCAATAGTTCTACTGCTGATCTTATTGGTTTTATACTGCATTTAAATATTAAAACTCTACTTCAGTCCGTATCAATCTAACGGGCACATATATATTGGAGGAATTATAACCACCATCGCGTTTTGTACCATCGCTACCATCGCTAACCAAAAATAGAATTTCCGCTCCCTCTCCTCTCACGCGCGCACTCCTTCCGCTCTCTCCTCTCACGCGCGCTCTCCTTCCCTAGCGCGTTCATCTTCTCCACCTCCTCTCTTCCCTTCTCTGCCACACTCCCCTCCGTCCCTCTTCACTCTCCTTCTATCCCCGTGCCTTTTCTTCTCTTCTCTGTCTTTCCTCTGACAAGCAAGAAAACAAATTGAACATATAGAATAACAAATTGAACATATGAATGAACAAAGTGAACATATACACCAACAATGTGAGACATAAAATAAACAAAGAACTCTGACGCACAGCAAAACAAATTGAACACATAGAAGTAACAAATTGAACATATAGAATAACAAATTGAACATATAGAATAACAAATTGAACATATAAATTAACAAAGTGAACATATACACCTAAATCTGACAAGCAAGAAAACAAATTGAACATATAGAATAACAAATTGAACATATGAATGAACAAAGTGAACATATACACCAACAAAGTGAGACATAAAATAAACACAGAAATCTGACGAACAACAGAACAAATTGAACACATAGAAATAACAAATTGAACAGATGAATGAACAAAGTGAACATATACACTAACAAAATGAGATATAAAATAAACACATAAATCTGACAAGCAAGAAAACAAATTGAACATATAGAATAACAAATTGAACATATGAACGAACAAAGTGAACATATACACAAACAAAGTGAGACATAAAAAAACACAGAAATCTGACGCACAACAAAACAAATTGAACACATAGAAATAACAAATTGAACAGATGAATGAACAAAGTGAACATATACACTAACAAAGTGAGAAATAAAATAAACACATAAATCTGACAAGCAACAAAACAAATTGAACATATAGAATAACAAATTGAACATATGAATGAACAAAGTGAACATATACACCAACAAATTGAACATAAGGAAGAGACTGAAGAGTGCGAAGGGAGGGGAAGGAAGAGAGATGCACAGAAGGAAGAGACTGAAGAGTGCGAAGGGAGATGAGCGTACCCGGATGAGGAGAGGGGAGCGCTTCGCAGGGTGAGGAGAGGGCTCACTTCGCTGGGGAGAGAGGACCGCTTCGCTTCGCTGGGTTAGGAGAGGGGAGCGCTTCGAGCGATAGTAGCGATGGTAGAAATAGAGATGGTAGTAATCAATTTCCTATATATTGGCTCTGTTTTAGTTAATTTGCCAATTATTTTCCCTTCGATATGTTATATTGTTCCTTAAACATGTACTAGTTATTGCAGTAGCAGTTTTGCTACGCTATATATTTTTTAGATGACAATAATTTAGCATGAACTATCTTAGTTTCGTCGCACTATGTTTTTTAAATGATAATAATTTAGCATGAACTACCTTAAAATAATGATCGACATAACTATTTTAATATATTTAATAAAAAATTAAACTATTTTTAATTAATAGAAAATACTAAAAATAGAAAACTATATTTACCTAATGTAAAAAACTGTCAAAAATATCTTAGATGCCGTATGCACACTCTAATTTTTCTTTTCTTTTGAACAAAATACACTCTATTTTTGGGTATCCCTTTTTCTTCTTTCTGCTATTGTTGAACCGTTCATGTTACTAAAGTTTGCTAATCTATATATGCTAAGTTCCTCCATATTCTAGAAAATAGGTTAATTATTTGTATGTAAATATTGAAGTACTTACCATCGTCACAAATTTATCTATATAATCTTTAAAGTTGGTTATTTTCCAAATTATGAATAATTATTCACATGCCAGGAAAAAATCTATGTGAAAAAATAAGATCGAAGTATGCAATATTAACTTATCATTTTTCTGAGTATATATATAGTCCTGTAGATTCTGTTATATTTCGTCAAGAGGTTTTATGTCAGACATTTCTCAACGTCTTATTTATTATTATTTTTTTTTTTGGGATTGTTTAAAGCCATTATTAGCAGCATGCCATTATCTGAGATAAATGGTTTGCTGTATCTACATTAGCACAGAGGCAACTGTCTCCTTGTTTTACACCCAATATAGGCATTCATTTGGCAAAACACACTTACATAGCCTCTTTTTCCTCGATTTAACATAGTCATGAGTCATGATTATTTCCAGGAAAAATGACTGTTTATTAATTATTCAATATTTTTTAGTTCCCAAGTGAAAAATAATTAATTTAAATCAAAATACATATAATACTAATTGAGGGTGTAACACACTAAGACTGCTGCGCACTATATCATTAGGACATTAGCTGACTGCCCATTATGAGACGACATTCACAACATATGCCCATTAAAGGTAAAGGCGAATGATATATGGTATTATAAAAACTCTTTTGTATTCCTTTAAAATTTTGGTAAGTCGTCTCCTCTTTTCAACAGTATGCATATCCAAAAGCGATATCCAACTTGAAACCGAATGCATTGTATTCCCTGCTTTGGAACAGCATTGGATTCCCTTTGCATTAGGATTGAAAAAGGGCTCTGCTTTTCAATCTTTCTATTGATCTTTCCATCAAAGATTCTTTACGCTTTCTATCTTAATTTACTCTTTGTCAAATTTAGCTCCAGAGAGTATTTCTAACTTCAAATTAGATTTTAAATAGTGAATAAATAAGTTTTCATTCTAACAACCGGCGCTTGAACCTGAGCTTTGTCGAACTAGATTAATATAAAAGTACAGTGAGAAAAAATTAAATAAAGTTCATAAAAGTAAAAAAAAAAATGATCGAACATACAAAGGTTACGCTTAGATGATTTAGAATCAGTTGCTCAATAATTTCTAAGCTCAAAGTTTCTTTTGACTTTTGAGCAGAAAGAATTCGCCTAAATTTACTTATTTGGTTGGATACTTGGATTAGAGGTGCATGTGCTGTTTTGCTCAACCTCATCAGAATTTGTTATGCAACTTGAAGAAGCAGCAAAATCAGATCGAAAAGAAGGAATCCAACTATCTTGAATGAGAACTCGGTCACGAGATGATGACCGTATAGTCTCCATTTTCGGACTTCTGTACTTGTTGTTCTTCTCAAAAATCCGGCAAACTGTCCAATCCTGCATGCAATGAGAAATGATTTCTGTAAGCATTACAAGTGTACTTGGCACTTAATTGCATAACCAGAACAAACATGAACATTAATTGCTATCCTGATTTTTGCTTTAATGAGAAACATAGGCCAATCCGACTGAACAATGAGAAATGTTGCAGTCAACTTCAACTTGGTGTTGGCCAATATTGAAATAATTTTGGCAAAAACCTATCATCATAAGACTATATATATGCAGACGTTAGAGGTATAGTAATTCTCTAATAATTAAACAGTAAACAGAAATTAATTATACAGGTTATAAAACATACATTGGTTGCATTACACATTTTATATGTGCCAATTGAATTGCTTTCCGTCAGACGATATTCATGCATGATCCAGTTTGTATGGGACCCACGTGTCAGTCTCCCTATGTAAAAGGTCAGGACCCTCTTGATTCCTATAGTCCGGTTCGATTGTGAAGTCATGACAGGTTGATCCTTGCCCGTCACTTTCCAATATCCTGAGCTTGTTAATCTGTACATTGTGTTTCCTCTGTACTTTGCTTCTAGCTGATTGAAGAAGTATCTCTCCCCATGACTAGCTCCTAAATAATATAAACAATAATAATTAATCAATATTAGCAACTACATACGATAATTGTGTAAAATATTTTCTTTAATGGTAAGAGGCTTGTATTCCATTTCCATGACACGTTAATACGACTAAAAGGAGCATATCTAGGATGAAGTCTTTAGGACCTCAAAAATCGTCAGAAAAAGATGCCTAATTTGATAAAAAAATGATAAGCTGTTAATTACCTGGCAGGTCCCAAGGATCAAATTTCTTGAAATTGATTTCTGGTATAACACCAGAAGGCAGAGGAAAGGAAAAGACCTTTGGTTTCAGGTAATAAAGCAGAAGCTCTTGATCGGTCGGATCAAAACGAAAACCTGGTAGCAATCTTATTTTTGTTTCATTAGAACTCGTTATTTTCCTCTCCATCTTTCGGAAATGTACAGAATTAATATAATCAAGCAAAATAAGTTTGTGTGCTCTGGCTATATGAAGGCATATTAGGCATATATATATGTATATATATATAGTTTTGGTATATAGTTGTTGTCTCCCTTTGTGTGTGTGTGTTTGAGAGAGAGAGAGAGGAGGGTGCGGGTTTTTTGTGATAGGTGTAGGAAAGAAGGTACTTTATATAATGCAGCAAGCACTGTTGCCGTAAACCAGACTCAAGCTCTTTCAGCGTCTCACAATCACACACATCCAAAAGTAATCATCTTTCTTTCTTTTAAATCACACAAAAAGAGAAGCCTTTTGTAAGATCATGGAACTTTTTCCCATGCTAACTGGCTGTATAAAAGACTAAAAGCAGGGGAAAAATTTTATAAAAAGAATAAAGAAGAACCAAAAGATAAAAAAGAATGCTAATAAATTAGCCAGGGAGCTAAGGAGAAACTTCCAAAAGTCAAAATGAAAAATAAAATAAAGCAAATCAACGTACATATTCGTAGTTCGAATTTGAGTATTCATGCAAGATGGTCCGTGCATAAAAAAAAGTCAGTAGCAATCATTTAATAAATGTGTGAGTAAATCTAAATACGATGGGAGAACCAGCTCTTGATCTAGTGACAAAGAGCAATGCATCTCAAGTGAGAGATCACGTGCTCGAAATCTGGCTGGAGAAGTCTTTATAGATATTTAATTTAAAAATAAGTTGGAAGTCTTAATTCCCAATTTATCTTAAAAAAATCTAAATACGATAGTTAGTTAATAAATAAATTAGTTAGGCACATATAAAAATTGTTGCTCTGGAAATTCCCTCTAGCCGAGGTCAGTGATTTCAGTGATGGATGGGCTAAGCAGAGGTTGAGGTTGTTTTATCAAACACTAAGAAAGTAAAAAGTAAGAAGACCTTTTTCCCTGTCTATTATTGAAGCCCAGATTCTAGACCCAGTGGTCTTAACCGGGCTGTAACCCAAAAGCAAGCTAACGTTGTGTGATATAGGCCGTTAACATATGCTATAGATGATTGCAATATTTGGAGGCCTAAACTTCATAAGCTGCACTCAACGGAGAGGAACAATTGAAGCCGAAAAAATTAAATATAGTTTTACTATTCACACGAATTTTGAAAATAATTTTAAAAAATTTCAAAATTTAAAAATAGTGTTGTAGGATCGGATTCCATCCAAGAACAATTTAATATTTTAATTAATTTTTAAAGGCGATCCAAGCACAATTTAATATTTCAATTAATTTTTAAAGGCATAATTTATGGTAGAGTCAGAATCCGATCCAAGCTGATTCTGAGAATCCGATCCAGTTGATTTCTTGGATCGTCCTACAACACTATTTTTTAATTTTGATTTTTTTAATTATATTTGAAATTGGTGTGAACAGTAAAACTATATTTAATTTTTTTTTCGGCAATTGAAGAGCTATAGAGTATAGAAAAATTTTCCTTCCGGCCTCGTGATAGCAAACTACGTAAAAATTAGCTATAAACTCTCTAAAGAATATTTAATAACTATAAGTATAAAATTTTGAGGGATTCACAATTTTAGATCGAGGTAATAAAATGACATGATTCTTTTATCGACGAGACATTGATATGTTAACACCGACATCAACTGCTTTAATTAACTCACTCATTGGCGATCAAGACCAGCTGAAGCTGAAGTGCTGAATCAACTTGGGGTGAAGATTCCAGAGAGTAAAAATGGTTATTAGGGCGATTGTAAGATTATGTGAAAACTATGAACGAGAATGCAAGTAGTTCGATTGTAAGATTATGTGAAAAATGGTTATCAGGGCGATTGTAAGATTATGTGAACTTTTCTTACAATGTTGCTTGGAACAGTTATTTATACATGTTTTTAATATTTTGACAAAATCAGTTTAGGTATAAATATAAGAGGGTTGCTAAAATGCTATGCATAACACGGATGGCATTCGTGCTACGGATTCGTTCTTGAATTTCATGCTTCAGACAATCCATCCAAACCGTTCATTATCTTTTTCATATTGAAATCTCATTAGAAACCAAATTTTATATTTTTTTAATTTTTTTACTATTTTTCTCAGATTTTTTAAAATACTTAATCTAATAAATTCTGGACCTTTCAATAACAGTGATTTTAAAAAATCTGAGAAAAATAGTAAAAAAATTCAAAAAAATGTAAAATTCGATTTCTAATAAGATTTCAACATGTAGAAGATAATGAACGGTTTGGATCGATTGTTTGAAGTATGAAATTCAAGAACGAATCTGTAGCACGAAGGCCATCCGTGCTATGCATAGTATTTTAGCAATCCTCTAAATATAATCTATACATAATATAGTAATCAAAATGTTTCTCTCTGTGGCCATCCGCCCGTATCCATCAGAGAACAATGTGTTACATTAATTTTTGCAAAATTAAAAGGATATTCTGATCGCAAAGATTATTAATTAGTTAGTGGAGGACGTGACTTGACTTCACTTGGAATGACCGGGAAATTTCAATTCAGATTTGAAGTGGACGATAATAGAAATCTCAATATTATATATTTAAGCAGTGCTTATAAATATATTAGCCATTCTCTACATGAGGTGGGCTAAAGTGCCATAGATATCTTTTTTGAGATATTTTTTTAAGATCCGAAATTCAATCGGTCAATCCAAACCGTTCAAATTGATCAGCATATTGAAATACCATTGGAGACCAAATTTTACATTTTTTTTAATTTCTTTTGTATTTATTTTTTTCAATATCTTTTTTGATCAGCATATTGAAATACCATTGGAGTGATTGTTAACTAAACTAAGACTTAATTGCAAATCAAGGATGCGTTGTAACATTAGATACCTATGATAAAACTATAAGAGGTATATAAAATTCAGAATTCAGAGATTGAGATCAAGGGATGAGTATTCAGCAATTTTTAAGTATTATCGAAATTATTCTCTAGAACCCAACAACGAAGTTTACATGAGAATGGGAACTATGAAATCCCTTCTCACATTGACTTGAAATTTTATCATTTGACCAACCACTTTGTCTCTTTGACCACCTTCGATAAAATGGATCGAAAAAGAAAATTCATCAAACAAAAACTTGACACCTTCCATTCTCCTGTTAGCAATTTTTTTTAATATCTTCTCCTATTACATCATCAATCAAATGCAAATCCTAATACGTTATACTACATGAAACTACACATGAAAGGAACACAAATATTTCATATACAAAAATTGAAAGGAACGGATGAAAAAATGTTTAAAAAGAAAACAAAATCAAACTGCTACCAACTTTTCTGCAATAATTAATATACCAATCACAGTATGCTGCAATAAATCTTCCCAACCTCAACCAAATTTTATTCATGGGAAATGGAAGTCCCATTGCCACACCTAATATGAGAGAAACTATAGAGGTAAAATAATAGAGCTCACAGTTTTAAGTTGTTCATGAATAAAATCCATCAGCTGATGACTCGTCATGCAATCCATATAAACAAAATATTCAAGGATTTAATTAATTGTAGAAGCATTAAATCTTCGTACCACCATACTTTTACCAAACCTGACTCTATCCCACTGGTATTTAAAAATAAAATGAACAAAGAAAGGAGATGTTACCAGATTCCATCACACGCCAAGATAAGGAATTCATCTTCATCTGTTATGTTAATCTAGCAAAATACATATAATTTAGAAAATCACCAATAAATTTAGTTTGCATAGATCATCTATTTTAACACAACACATTTAAACAATTAAAAGAAAGAAAAAACTATAAAATCTTACCATAGTAAAACACAATTTGTCTTCTCCGGTGTGCAAGATATTGTACACTATTAAAAATTTAGCTTGTAATGCTTCCCACGTTGATATCAGTGTTGCATGTCACAATCCGTTTCTCAGCTGACAAAAAACTTGTTATCCTTGAACTCCATGTCACCTGAAACGATATAAAATAATCATTGGCAACATTACCATTATTCAAATATGGAATCATAGCAACAACCAGTCTAAACCAGAACAAATAGTTCGCATAAGCATTATGTTGATTGTAATTCCCAGTCATATTTTGTATTAAAAGTAACACTTTAAAATTGATTCAATAGGAAGTGGTACAGTACATGCAAATAAAGCCCATGCATTGCCTTTCTAATTTGCAACTAACCCCAAAAAAGTTATAGGGTGCTATTAGCAAATAATCCAAATTCCAGGTGCTTACTGCATAAACAACAATATTTTGGATATAATAATTAGAAAAAGAACCTTCATGCTAATTTGAGTAATACAATGTTTAACAAAATTATTTTAGACTCCAATGCAACAAAAATCTGAAAAACCTACAAGATGTGCAAGCATTAGTCCTGGTGCTAAAACTTTTTCCAATATCATGAAAGCCCCAAATTTAGTACTACAAATATCAAAAAGGAAGTCAATTTAAGTAATACCTCAATAATTAAAAACTGGTAGAGAAGCTAAGGTTTCCCATAGCAACAGAAAATACAAATTCAATACTATTGTACAATTTAATTCCACCAGAAATCAAATTGTATGCTCAATTGAAAATGAACGAATCCTTAATGAAACAGTGTTAAAGTTCACCTGCACATTCTCCAAGGCGAACTGGTACTGGTACAGTTGCCATATCCACTCACAATCAATTGAGACAACCAAAGGCTGATATAGATCTCCATTTTCAATATATTTAGACAAAATTGGAAGCCAGCATGCTTTATACCTACACATCAGTTGACATTTACATCAATGTTTCTATTTAACAAGAAACAATTATTTGATATTAGACCTAATGTCCAAAAGTAACTTGATTTAACATGCAACATTCAGAAATGTATGAACCAAAATCCTTGGTAACTAAGAAAACCTTAATTATGGCCAGGAAACTAATTGCCATTTTCAATATAGTTTTATTGGCCTAAACATTATAGCAGGAAAACAAAATTAAGGGAGTTTGAAAAATGATTACCACTTCATGGGCTTTCTTTTTCTTGGTTTTATTAGGTTCAATTTTAAGCATCATATGGTACCAAAGATGACCCTAAAAAAAAATTGGTGCCAAAGGAACTTAAGGTGATATGGTACTTGTTTGAAAACCAGTACCACGCTAAGCAGGTAAAATGTACTAAATGTCTTATATTAGAGTAGCTAACCATGTCATAAAATTCTAAAATTTTATTGTTATCACCTCTTTAAAATGTGATATAATGTTACGAACGAAAACCGGCGTGCTTTCTCCTTTTTTATCCTTTATAGAGTAGGAACGTTTTCTTTCTTTTAATGCCCGCTCTATCTATTTCTCGTAGATAAAAAGCGCGGCGATCGGCAGTGGGGTGAAGGACTCAGAAAGAGCTAGTGAGTAGTGGGTAAGACGAGGTGTAGCGCAGTTTGGTCAGCGCATCTGTTTTGAAACTGCCAGTGGCGGCCTTCTTAACCTGTATCTCCCATTTGTTTACCTTCGCCTTAAGGATTTCTTCATTTACCATTCATTGCAAATGAAATCCTTATCGCATCAGCTTACTTAACAATCAGAATCTAACAAAGAGGTATAAAAACTATGATGGCAAGAAGCAAGAGTAACTAATTGTCAGACTGATTCTACTGGCATAAATTACTCAACAAACTTGAATTAATTCTCGAGGATCTTGCATGCTTCCACCATGCAACCACCTCATGATGCCAGCTATCTCCCTCTCTACGCATTCACTCATTCTTTGACACCTTCAACCTCTGCTGGATCGCCGCTGGTTTGAGATGTGAATTTTGTAACTTTACCTCGTAAAAAGAAACAGAAAATTTCTTGTTATATTAACATTTTCTTCACTCCAAATACTCAAAAATATTTAAAAATAAACTATCTGAATAGAAGCTAGTGTAAATTTCTAAGGAAGCACAAATTAAATTAATAAAAAAAGAGAAAAAAGATGTACCTCCACCATTAATACAGAAGACAGCCCCACACTATTGCATAATAGTTCACATTAAAGTCATTGTGCAAATTAGAGAACAACGATTGATACACAAATTATTATGAATTAAAATAGTCCTCAATGAAAAATATTTCAAATGTTAAAAATAATTCAGTACTAAAAGAAAATTTTAGCAATCCAAATTCGATATTATTTCACACAGATGTGCTTTATTTCATTAAACGCGAAATTCGATATTCTTGTATATCCTGATGTGTAGCTAATAATACCCTAATTTGGTCCTAAAAGTACCGCAAGCGTACGGTAAATCGTTGGATGTGGTTAGGGGTCGAATCCACAGGGACGGTAGATTGAGTACTAAACCTTACTTATTCACAAAATCTAGACAATCAAATGAAGGGTTTAGGCTTAAACTAACAATTAACAAAGACAATCAATTAAGAGACAAACAACTAACAATTTTTGGTGTTTTGGTGATAAAATATGCAATGAAAGTGTCCTAGGGTTTCAGTTTTACTTTCAGTCTGGCTTCGGGTTGTCGGCACCGGTCACTTTCGTGCCGATATCGACTAGTGCGCAGCAGATTAGGCATGTGTACTCCGCACAGGCACAAATATTGCCCGCACAACCCTTAGTTAATGGTGTTTCGACTCAATAACTTGGTTTTTGGCTTATGTGAGGCAGATCTAGCCGGACTTGGACTCTCTAGACCTCAGCTGTCGCTTGTTGGTCATGGTATCGGGACCGGAACCTAATCTAACACCCCCATTAGGTCGATTAACCCGCAACTTTCGCATGTTGGCTTAATCTACCTAAGTTCACTTGTTGTTTTCAAAGGTATCCACTAGGCTTTCGCCTTAGCAGAAACTTTCCCCTGTCGGGTACCAATTGGACTACCTTTCGGCTTATATCCTACCTCAAGTCACTTTGTTCAACCAATCAACTAACCTACACCTTTGACCAAGATTAGATGTGGCCATTCATCTAATAGGAGGTTCAGTTAATCAATCAAGCACAAACAAGCATTTACAAATAACATCCAACAAGCAATACAACTCAAATACCAAATATCAAGTTTCATACATCAATCCAAACATCAAGATCTAACCTAAGCCCTAAGACAATGCAATCTAGCCTAGCATATTCTCAAAACTGAAAGTAAATGATGAAATACAAGATACAAACTCCATAATCGAGCAAACAAGAGAGAAATGAGAGAGACAACCGTAACCCAGCCTATTCCTCCTACTTGCAAGCTTCTAGAGTCGAAATCAGAGCTAGAATCACTACTGTCGCATGAAATCCAAGCTCCAGAGGCGCGATGCGGGGTGCAATGGCGGTGGTGCGGGGTGATTGGCGTGGCAGAGAGTGGATCGGAAGAGGAAAATTGTGTTATGCGGGGTACGAAGTGGAGTTGTGCGGGATACGATGGTGCTGTGCGGGCAACGATGGAGCTGTGCGGGCTATTGGAGGAAAATGGTGAGAAATGAGGCGGCGCCCCAGGCAGCTGCCTGGGGAGTGGAAGATGGAGAGAAGAATCCCTAATTTGGCATGGGAAGCGCTTTATATAGGGCGTGGGCTAGGTTTAGGGTTTGGTGCGGAATACAGTTAGGTCGGTGCGGGATACAATTTGGGCTGTGCGGGCTACAACAGGCCCCAGTTCGGAGTACAACAGCGTGCTTGGCTGGGAATGACTCATCCAGCCCAAGTGTTGGCCGCACAGCTGGGTGGTACTCCGCACTGGAGATGTCGAGGGCATGTTATATGCATTGTAGGCCGCACTGATGAGCTGTTGGCCGCACAGGAGGGCTGTTGGCCGCACCAGGCAAGTGTTGACCGCACCAGACAAGTGTTGGCCGCACAGGAGAGTTGCTAGTCACACAGGAGGCATCCAGAGAAGAGGGATATGAGGTGTCTGCCGCACAGGGTTGATGTAGACCGCACTAGATTACTTGTAGCGCCGAAATGTGCCGATTTTCGTTGTTTTTGCTCCAAATCCCTGAAATTCAAAGACAAACCAAAAGCAGTACCAAATCCTACAAATCCAAGCTGAAAAGCACACAATTTCAAGAGTTTAGGCAATGATTTTTTAGGGTTAAGTTCAACCAAATACCATATATATAAATGCTATATCAAATCCCCCCAAGCTTAAATCTTGCTTGTCCTCAAGCAAAACCCTAAACTTAGTGGTGGACTAATACCCAAATCTGAACCAAAACATCTCGAATTCCTACAAGTTGAAACGTCAATTGATTGTGCAAGCAAGAAATTCACATTTTTGAAAAGAAAGCAAGTGGTCGTCTCAATTTATTTTGAAAAGGTATTAAACGTTTAAGTATTTTTTCGATTAATTTGTGCAACACTTAGACCTAATGACTTCAATTTTCTACCTCAAGGCCTCTAGCTTATCTTTATTAAAAAATCATGCAAAGTCAAAATTGATTGCCCGTTCATTCCCACACCTTCCATGGTCTTGTAAACAATTTCATTAATGTGTCAACTAGTTTGGAGTCTTCCAAAAACCGAATTTTCACCAATTTATGTGCAAGTCGAGTGTGGGTGATTACTCACCTTAGGGTTTTATGCAAGAGACTTAAGTGGAAAGACTTGAATCGGAATTCGCTCGCCTATGGCCACCGGTATCATCGAGCCATCGATCCCAGCGAATTCCTTTTCCGATGCTCTCACATCGTTTCAAGACTTTCTGAGCGGTGGGGTTTAATTAAGATAGATTTATTTTTTTGTTTTTTTTGTTTTTTTGTTTTTTTGATAAATAAGTAAGTACAGAAAATAAATAATAATAATTTGGGTTAAACCGCTCATTTTTATCACTTAATGTCAAAAGCACCCTCATTTTCACACTATTTGAATGGTCCCATTAAGTTGCTTGTTGGTGTCCCAAGCATTTTAAAAACAACATCAATCAAGACTCAATTTAAGTTTACACACATTAATGATACTCTTTTTGAACAAGTCCATGTAAAATGCAAGTCCGTTCACTCGGCAAAAGGTTATGACCTTGTCTAATAGCATTTAACAATTTCAAGCACCAAAGTTTCAAGTCCTATCAATTTCAAAATCCATATCATTTGGTCCATTGGCACGCAAACTAATCCAAAAACCACTTAATCATCCAATACCTTGACAAAATAAACGTGTTAACTACCGCTTGTCATTTCAAATCAAAGGACAAACAAGCACATTCAATTGATTTCCAATCATTTACATGCAACTACATGGTGCAAACCACGTGCCAGAGGTGTTGTGCGGGGTACACCTGACAATTTCAGTGACATAGTACTTCCAGAGGACTAATGTACTCCGCACAGGGACAATGTGTAACCCGCAAAAGCTCTTTGACAGTTCAAAAATATGACATGATGCACTCTTACAAACAAGTTTGTAGCCTCCCCCAAGCTTGAACAAAAGCATTGTCCTCAATGCTACACATCACCACAAATAAAATAAAGAGAAGGCAATTGAAAACATACCAAATTGGCGATCGGTGTGGTGATAGGCACTAAATAGCAGTGGCTTGCGGCAATTGGAGCGCAATTGGATGATGTGCAGCACATGATCGGCACTGTAAGTTTTCAGGATTCGGTGGAGCAGCGGCAAGTAGAGCAGTGATTTTGGCAGTGCACGGGATACAAAGGTCAGTTGTGCGGGCTACAATGGTCTAAATTGCCCTCGGATTGTGTCAAAATGAGACCTGTGCGGGCTACAAGGTGTGTTGTGCGGAGTGCACTGGACTAAGGTGTGTTGCGAGGAGTGCACTGGACTTAGTTGCTCTCGGATTGAGTCAAAATGACCATTGTGCGGGCAACAATTTTGGCCTGTGCGGAGTACACTGGCTTGAGTTGCTCTCGGGTTGGGTAAAAATGAGCATTGTGCGGGCAACAATTTTGGCTTGTGCGGAGTACACTGGGTGGAAATTGCTCTCTAGTGTGGCCTTTTACAAGCTGTGCGGGGAACAGAGGCAGGATGTTGCCCGCATAGGAGTGTCTGTCACCCGCACAATGGAGTCCGTTGCTCGCACAGTGCTGGATTTTGATGTGGCATGTTGAACCCGTGGCTTGTGAATGCTCTGCAACCCGCACAGTAGGAGTTGTGTAAGCCGCACAGTGTTGATTCCTTGGTTTAGTGTGGCAATTTAACTCTCGAATCGTGACGGTTGAATAAATTGCAGCGGACTACTCGTGTGAGGTCGTGCCGAGGCAGATTTTCATCACTTCTTGCCTCATGGTGCTCTAGTACGAGTCGTCCGGGGACATCTGCAATTAATCAAACCTGAAATTACACACAAAAATAACCCAATGTCATTGATAATTCCCCACCTCAAAAAAACAAGTTGAAATTTCGAATCCATCGATGATGCCCGGTTTTTTTTAAATTTCTTTAAAAATAGAAAACTAAATTAAAACAAACCTAAACATTGTTGTGTTTTCCTCATTTTCAGATTTTTATTGATTTTTCTAAAATTTTCGAAACTAAAATTTCAAATAAGAGAAAGAGTTTTAGAATCTTGGGTTGCCTCCCAAGAAGCGCTTGTTTTAGGTCACTAGCTTGACCACCTTTCTTCTCATCTTATCTTCACTTTATGACCCGTCAATGCATCATAGTTCACCCAAAAATGGTTGAGCAAGACTCTTGACACATGCTTGGTGTGCTCCTTCTTGGTTGTCTTCATGGTTGGTTCGATTGTGATGCGATATTCGATGTGCTGTTTGCTGCCCTTCATCGCATTGGGACTCTCCAGGCATTCTACAAGGTGAGGGCTCAAGTTGATTTCGATGAACTTGCAATTTTTCATGTCGGATGCCTCGACTTTGAAAGTGATACCACCATCTTCTTTCTTCTCGAGTTCTTTAATGATAGAATCTGTTGGAGGATGCTTTAATTCCAACTCATTAGATTTGACAATGCATGGTAATTTAAGTGGAATGAAATTTTGAAGGATATTAGGTGGAGGTGCAACAAATTTTGGTTTTTCTACTTTCTCTTGTTCTTCATTTGTTTCAAGTTGTGTGTTTTCATCACTATCCGTCTCATAACAAACTCCAATCAACACTGGAGATCTAAAACTTTCTAATTCTCTATCACTTTGCAATGTCATTTTGGCATTTTGTTCACCATGTAGACTTTGTGAATGACACACTTCTTGGAAAATTATAGTCTTTGCCATTTTTTCTAGTAATGTGGTATAAGCCTCAAACTTAGATGACAAAGAATCCAAACTTCCAAGAATTTCCTCACGTTTCTTTCTTTGACTAGCCATGAAATCTTCAAACAATGATTCATAACTTGGCATTTGCAAAGGTGATTGAGAATCATAAGTTTCAGTAAAGAAAGTAAATCTAGGGTCTAGTTGAGACATTGAACCTTCATTATCCAAAGAAAAACAAGAGTTATAGGTCAAACCATAGTCGAATTCTTCCCTGTTGGTGTACAATGCAGCGTACACTCCTTTCTGTGCGGAGTACACTGGGCCTTGGGTGCACTGAACTTGTTGATGTTCGGGCCAAATTGGTGGTTGTGCAGTCCAGACTGGTGGTTGTGCGGTGTACACTTCTAACTGTGCGGGATATACTTGGCCTTGTGTGGAGTGCACTATTGTCTGTGGGGGATACACACTTTGGTGTGTGGGGTACAATCTTGGGTGTACGGACCTTGTGTGGTGTGAACCCTTGCCTTCACTGTTGACTGTGCGGGGTACACCCTTGTCTGTGCGGGGTACACTGGGTTCTGTGTTGGGTGCACTCTTGCTTGCACTCTTGACTGTGCGGGATACAATGTTGCCTGTGCGGGGTACACTGCAGCCTGGATTTGGCCTGCACCACCGAATGACGTGTCATGTTGTACATTCCATGGGGTTGTTGCTTTTGTTTTTCCACATGCCTCTCTTGTTTGGTTGTTCAACACACTAAGTTGATGCCATATTTGATCTATACCCGAATTGGGTACCATCATGTTGTGTGTTGAATGGCTCGAGTAGTGAGTGTATGAATCTTTATGTGGACTCCATCCTTCATTGGATCCTTCCCTTCTCATGTTTTGCTTGTTTGTGAATTGGTTCTCCAATCGACTCACTCTTCTTTTCATTTCTTCAATTTGAGCTTGTCTCATCAAGCGGTCGACTCTCTCAGTGAGTTGGGCCAAAGGATCTTCTTCATCACTCCAATTCTCCTCCGTTTCGTGCTCAAATCTCTGAAAAGAATGGAACATGGCGATGCAAGTGAATTTTTTTTTTGTTCTTTTTATGAAGAAAAATAAGAAAAATGATATAAGGTCTAGTCTCTTGCTACTCAAGTAAGTTTTAATATCAACACCATCCCCGGCAACGACGCCAAAAAGCTTGATGTGTAGCTAAAAATATCCTAATTTAGTCCTAAAAGTACCGCAAGCGTACGGTAAATCGTTGGATGTGGTTAGGGGTCGAATCCACAGGGACGGTAGATTGAGTACTAAACCTTACTTATTCACAAAATCTAGACAATCAAATGAAGGGTTTAGGCTTAAACTAACAATTAACAAAGACAATCAATTAAGAGACAAACAACTAACAATTTTTGGTGTTTTGGTGATAAAATATGCAATGAAAGTGTCCTAGGGTTTCAGTTTTACTTTCAGTCTGGCTTCGGGTCGTCGGCACCGGTCACTTTCGTGCCGATACCGACTAGTGCGCAGCAGATTAGGCCTGTGTACTCCGCACAGGCACCAATGTTGCCCGCACAACCCTTAGTTAATGGTGTTTCGACTCAATAACTTGGTTTTTGGCTTATGTGAGGCAGATCTAGCCGGACTTGGACTCCCTAGACCTCAGTCGTCGCTTGTTGGTCTCGGGACCGGAACCTAATCTAACACCCCCATTAGGTCGATTAACCTGCAACTTTCGCATGTTGGCTTAATCTACCTAAGTTCACTTGTTGTTTTCAAAGGTATCCACTAGGCTTTCGCCTTAGCAGAAACTTTCCCCTGTCGGGTACCAATTGGACTACCTTTCGGCTTATATCCTACCTCAAGTCACTTTGTTCAACCAATCAACTAACCTACACCTTTGACCAAGATTAGATGTGGCCATTCATCTAATAGGAGGTTCAGTTAATCAATCAAGCACAAACAAGCATTTACAAATAACATCCAACAAGCAATACACATCAAATACCAAATATCAAGTGTCATACATCAATCCAAACATCAAGATCTAACCTAAGCCCTAAGACAATGCAATCTAGCCTAGCATATTCTCAAAACTGAAAGTAAATGATGAAATGCAAGATACAAACTCCATAATCGAGCAAACAAGAGAGAAAGGAGAGAGACAACCGTAACCCAGCCTATTCTTCCTACTTGCAAGCTTCTAGAGTCGAAATCGGAGCCAGAATCACTGTTGTCGCATGAAATCCAAGCTCCAGAGGCGCGATGCGGGGTGCAATGGCGGTGGTGCGGGGTGATTGGCGTGGCAGAGAGTGGATCGGAAGAGAAAAATTGTGTTATGCGGGGTACGAAGTGGAGTTGTGCGGGATACGATGGTGCTGTGCGGGCAACGATGGAGCTGTGCGGGCTATAGTGGAGGAAAATGGTGAGAAATGAGGCGGCGCCCTGGGGAGTGGAAGATGGAGATAAGGATCCCTAATTTGGCATGGGAAGCGCTTTATATAGGGCGTGGGCTAGGTTTAGGGTTTGGTGCGGAATACAGTTAGGTCGGTGCGGGATACAATTTGGGCTGTGCGGGCTATAGCAGGCCCCAGTTTGGAGTACAACAGCGTGCTTGGCTGGGAATGAGTCATCCAGCCCAACTGTTGGCCGCACAGCTGGGTGGTACTCCGCACTGGAGATGTCGAGGGCATGTTATATGCATTGTAGGCCGCACTGATGAGCTGTTGGCCGCACAGGAGGGCTGTTGGCCGCACAGAGGGGTGTTGGCCGCACCAGGCAAGTGTTGGCCGCACCAGACAAGTGTTGGCCGCACAGGAGAGTTGCTAGTCACACAGGAGGCATCGAGAGAAGAGGGATATGAGGTGTCTGCCGCACAGGGTTGATGTAGACCGCACTAGATTACTTGTAGCGCCGAAATGTGCTGATTTTCGTTGTTTTTGCTCCAAATCCTGAAATTCAAAGACAAACCAAAAGCAGTACCAAATCCTACAAATCCAAGCTGAAAAGCACACAATTTCAAGAGTTTAGGCTATGATTTTAGGGTTAAGTTCAACCAAATACCATATATATAAATTCTATATCATATCCACTGAAGCGAAAGCAGTTAGCAGATTTGTGAACCTCAGACAGAGATTTAGTTCACTTTATCTCTTTTGTTCTACAATACAAGAAACAAATTAGGTTGGCTATTAAATATGTTAATGTTAATTCTAGCTAATAACCTCCCTTTATCAAACTGAATTGGTACGAAAAAATCATTTCAACTCACAGTTTCCAACATACAAAATCAAATATCAAGTAAAAATTAAGAAACAAAATAAAAATTGAACCAGTAACTATCTTTTCTCTCCAGAATCTGGTTCAACTTCAAACATTTTAGAAGGAAGTAAACTGGCACAGAAAAAATATGTGCCAGGTACCAAAAATTAAAATAGGAAACAGTGGGCTTCTGGAAAGAAATAGCAGTAAGATATGACTGGAGAGGATGGTTCACTATGCATGAATGATACATACCAGCACAAGAAAGAGAAAGAAATATCCGCTTCTGAAGCCTTCGGAGTATCTGCATAGCACCCAATGAAGAAATTAAACTTCCAGTTCTATATGACTAATATCTATTTCATTCATATTTTTACACTGAACTCTTATGTATGTGAAGAGCAACACATTCGACTACAAACTTCTAGCTATAGAAGACTCAAGCAGTGATTAACAAGTCATTAGAGACAATGATTAGAATTTGTAACTGTTTATGTTAACTACTGTTTCTGTTTTGTAACTGATAGTGAGTAAGCATAGGCGCGTAACAGTATCAGGTGATAGCATAGGTATAAAAGAGGCAACAGGGTCATTTTGTACAATGGAAGAAAGACAATTACAATAAAAAGAAACTCTTTCTTCCCAATTTCTTCTTTATAATTTCAGTATGGCATTGATTAATTTTAGATTAATTTAATGTACAAGATTAATTAAAATATCTCCAACTAAAAATTGAAGTGATTGAACCATCCTAATAATTCCAAAATCAAATCGAATAATGAGGGGAGAGAGAGAAAGAGAGTGCACCAGTAGGCGAGGAGGTGCCACAATCAGAAGTTTGGAACGACTTTCCTTTGTTTAGGCATCGTTGGTTAAATAGGGAAGCAAAAGTAAATCAATCGCGATGAGGGTGGCGATCCGTGGGTCCTTGGGTGAGGGTGGATCCGTGGGACTTAGGTGGGGATGGCGATCGATGGTTGGATGTGGGGCGATGGATGGTTCGATGGGGGGCGACTGGAGTTAGGTTTTATGAAGGGATGGAAGTAGGGATGAAAACGGAGCAGATAAAATCCGCTCCGATCCGTATCTGATTCCGAGAAATGTGCGTAACATCCGATCCGTATTCGTATTCGAACATATCCGTATTCATATTCGTATCCGCCAAAAAAATATGGATGCGGATATGGTTTTGTGTTTTTTGACAATATCCGATCCGTATTCGTATCCGACATGGATATTATCTGTATCCGATAGATATTAATATGTTTATCCGTATCTTTAATGGCATAAGGTGATTAATGTAATTACTTATCTACATTAGAGAATGCTTTTAATTAGATAATATTTAATTTTTATTAGATAAATTCTCTTATAATAATATTTTCTTTGGACTAGTAACATAAAATTATTTTTATTTTCTATTATTGAGACAATTATATATGATAACAACACTAAAATTAATTTTTTTATCTAATCATGATGATTACATATGATTAATATACTATTTTAATGTATGATGACATTTAAGGTAACATGATATGATTTGACATTGTTGGAATTTAAATTGTGGAAAGACTGAATTTATTGATCAATCCTATTAGATTTGTACTTATGTGGTGCTTGCAATTTTAGAAGGTCTCTTATTTTCTTTCACTTTTAGCCTTTTATTTATGTGTTGAAAGTTGGAACCCAACAAATAAATTTGCTTACATTAATTTTAAAGAAGTTCACTTCTAAAGTTGTACATTGTAATTGAATGCAATGTTATTAAAATTAACTTTCATATTTTAAAGAAATGCTCATTTGGCTCAAACTATGAAAAATAATAGATATTCATTCGCGTGTACTACTACTGATCTTGACGAAGTACTAATATAGACATTGAGTATATTGAATAACATTATATTTAAAGAAAATGCTATTGTAAATAAATAAAAAGATTAAAATTTTATCTGTATCCGACGAAATATATTCGTATTCGACTCCGTATCCGAAAATATCCGAACCGTATCCGTATCTGTTTAATATCCGAACCGTATCCGTATCCGAACGCATTCGTATTCGTATCCGTATTCGGAAAAAAATATGGATGCGGATATGGGAAGACCAACATCCGCTCCGTATCCGATCCGTTTTCATCCCTAGATGGAAGTCGAAAGAGATGAAACTGAAGAGGAGACGCGGTTCTTTATTCTGGAAAAAAAATGAAAAAATAAATAAATAATTGAAGCATTGAAAATTAAAAAAGTAAAATCGATCTAAGAAGGAATCGAACCGGCGAACGCATTATTTCTATCTCTATTTCTACTATATTAAAAGCACCAATGGACAGAAATTAAACTGTATTAAAAACCTTCGGAGTATCTACACCATCGATTGTTAAATAAATGGATCAGATCATGTCTCGAAATCGTTGATTGTTAAATAAATGGATCAGATCATGTCTCGGAAGGAAGGATTATTTATCTCTTGATTTGATCGGAAGGTATTCGAGCGTGAGCGCTGGTCAGTTCGAACCGCAGTTCGATTCTTCGCTAAAACATTTTTTTTCCCGACAGATGTTGCAAGTTTTGAATTGTTTTGCTGTCCCATTCGCATCTTTACATGACACCCCTTCTCTTCTTCTTTGAGTGCCAATTGCCAGTGTTTCAATTTTTAATTTTGAAATTCGAATTAAAAGAAGAGAGAGAGTGGCAGCGACTAGCGAGAAAGAGTGAATGCGAGACGAATGACTGCGGACTCCGACCATCTTCACACCCTTGACACTACTGGCGTAGTGGATTCTGCAACCTTGCTACTTCTCATCCAATCCAGCCATGGCGAACCTCGACTCACAGCGCGAATTTCTCTCTCTCATTAGCAACTTCTCCAATCACAAATCCTCCTACCTAATTACTACCTCTACTTTATTTGATTAATTAGATCCATTTACTTCTCTTCTCTTCATTTATTCATTCCTTTTCAGATCGTAGGGTTTCTGATTTGAAGACTCAAGAACTCAAGCAAAAGGTGCGTAATTTCATCCCAATTATCTCTTTCCAATTCGCAAGCTTTAGAAATTCAGAATTCCCTGGTTTTCTTCTCTTTGACCTTTCCGGAGTGGTTAAATTTCTTTAATTTCCTTGCTTTTTTTCTCTTTCTTTTAATTTAAGAGATTAATACCTTCTTCCTATTCTATAATCTCAAAGTTCTAATTCTGATTTTGCTGTTCTTGTGTAGAAATGAACAAAAATGGAGACACCAACATCGATAAGAAGGATTACCAGATCTCAAGTTGAAATAAGAACGACATTAAGCAACATTTGAGTTCAGATTGCAAGTCGAAATCCTTATCTTGTCGTGTTTCAGGTCAGTGTCTATTGAAGGATGAAAAAGCTCAAAAACTTGATTGCAAAATTGGCTAAAGGTTGTAAGTAAATTGAGATTTATCAAAATTTTGAAAGTTTTGGAGTTGGTTTCTCTTGTTATTTAGCTACATATAAGAGTTGAATGTAACAATTATTATGTTGTTTGTACAGATGGACCTTTCTACATGGTCAAAACCCTCACTACTGTTATGCTTGTTGGCTATGTTGTGACAAAAAAGCAACCTTTCTTCTACTGGTATATTTAAATGGTTTAAATCTCAAATGTTTTATTTCTTATTTTCAATCAATTGTTTTCTTTATAGATTACTTTTGATTTATCAATGTATAATTGTACAGTAAAGTAAACTAAGTATATACAATAATTGCCAGGTTGGATATCGAAGAGGTGAAGCCAGCCTAAATGAAAACTGCCCTCAGGCAAAACTCGAACAAAAAGTGCATCAAGTATCTAGAATGCCAGTCTCTCTAAGTTTTCTCTCTTGCTCAGTGAGCTAAGTTTGAGAAGTAGGGAATTGTCATGAATTGGGGATAACAGTAAATCCAATTTTGTCTCTTGAGAATACAAAGCAATTTATTCTATTGTAGATGATTCAAATATTATCTATCTTCTGGTATGTTTAATTGAGTAAAAACACAAAATCAGATTTAATAAAATTGGAAGTCCTTTTAGTAAATGTCTCGTAGCTGGTTAAATATTTCTTTTCTTTTGTGGAAACAAATATGCTAAGATAATATTCTTTCTTTGCTTTCACCATGTACCAGTACCACATCATTGGTACAGATTCTGCTCTTGTCATTTACTCTCTAATTTTGAATTATGTTATTGTTACTCTTTGTGTGAATTTCCTTATTATTTTTTTAAAAAGATGTCAGATCAAAATATTTATTAGGGTTTTTGGTTATTCCATATTGTTGGTAAGTAGCTCATGAAAAAAATTTATATGCTTTAATAATTGACCTAAGCAGGTTGTTTAAGAGTTAGCTACTTTAATAATTTATTATTTTAATTGTGCAGAACTTTTCAAGTTTAAAAGATAATTTGATATAACCGATAAATGTTATCTTGTTTTTTCCCTCTTATTTAGGGCATATGGTGATAGAATTCCACAATCACCCAGGTATTCTATTTTCTTTTATATAATTAATACTTTTTTATGTGCATAAAATTTTCATTTGTTGATCTGATGTATTTGATGTATAAATTATGATCTGTGATTCTGAATTTTGATGTTTATTAGGAAGGGATGAATTATTTGATTTGAAAAAGAAATATAATTTATAGTAATTATTTCAAGTGAAGGAAGGAAAGAGTGGAAGAGATCACTAGAGAAGCTTAGAGGATGATAACAGCTTAGACGACAACCCCACACTTCACAAAATATTGTTTGATTTGGAGACTCAAGTGCGTAACTGGTCCTCTGTGTTGGGTTCACAGTAGCTCTTTTCACCGGTCATCTTTTTTTGTTCCGGTTTATGCCTTTCTTTCTCACTTCATTTTTTACTTTTCTTAACTTGATGTTTCTTCTATAAATATATATTTTTTTATTAATAAAATTGCGGTTGGCCTCTGGCCATCCAGCCTTCGAAAAAGATAACAGCTTAGAGATAATGACAAAAATGCGATAGGAGGGGTAGGGTCCGGGAAAACAAGAGCAGGGAATAAACATCCCTCTGATGTCTAATGGGTCAATGGCCAGACCCACAGAATTGGAGTGCAGATCTGCTCTGATGGGAATTCAAGTGCGGAGTGAAGCATTGTCTTGGTTGTTATCATTTCAGGTAATTGTTGCAATAAAAGATTTATTTCATTTCATTTTTGTATTTTTTTTATTAACTGTCCTTAATTTCAAATCTGAAGAAAAGGTCATAATTTTGTAAATTGATGTTAATTTGTATTGATGTTTGGGGTTAACTGTCCTTGCATTTTGGGATTTTGTTAATTGATGTTAATTTGTATTGTTAGTGAAGAATTATAATCTTGCAGAGAAAGGAAAACGTTAAGGTCTAAGAAGGGGACAGCTTGACAAGAGCTATTTTAGAAACTATTGACCATTTAAACTCTTAAATTATAAATTATTTGTCGAATGGGTGAAATTTTGATATGCCAGTTCGGTGCAAGTGAGAAAAAAACAGATATTCTTTTTTTTTTCTCATTTTGTTATGCTTTTTGACTTCGTTGGCAGTTGGTGGCTACATATGTTAGTCTTTGAGAGACTTTGATTGAAATTTGCTTTCAGTGTCTAGGTTTACAAGCTTGTTAGGTGGTACTAATTTGAGAAGAATCTTAAGCAAGAGCATATGTAACATTTCTCTAGTTTATTGCCATTCGAAGAACTAAAAGAAGACTATTTTAGATGGAAGAAAAGCGATGTGAGCTGCTGGTTTTGTTGATTTTGGGTGAAGAATAACAAACATTATTAAATTTTATTTCTTCTCTCTTTTCTTTATAGCAAACAGTGTTACAAACACCAGTGGAAAACAAATGAATTTCGGAACAATTCTGTAGTGGATAATTTACACATTATTCATTCTATTACAAGTTTTGAACTTTTTTTACAAATGATTTATCCAAGAACGGTTAGATGCTACTGCCAGATCAAGAAATATTTTCATATATTATAGTTCGCCCCACGTTAAGTGTTATAAAATATCCGTGCCAAGTAATATATGTATATATTATAGTTCGCCCGCACATTGAGTGGGCACTGCTGCTAGTAATGACTAATGAGCGAACATTTGTTTGCTCTGATCAAATGAGATGAACTAAGATATAAAACTCTCTTCATTCTGCGATATCATCTGGTCCTCTTATCAAGTTTATGTTTTAATAATCAACGGTATAGATTAAAAATTAAAAGCAATCAATGATGCAGATCGTTCAGATCAAGGTTGTATTCTGAAATGTTACATCCTTCAATTGGTGCTTTTAATATAGTAGAGATATATAGAGAATGGCTATACTACTATCGGTATGTAAACTGCTCTTGTAGGCTAGTTTTTTGGACTGTTGGATTGAATCAAGATTCGTACGATGATCTTAAAGAAAGGCCCAGATGAAGGCGCTGAACTTCTCCTTCGAGTTAATATTTTCCGTCTCCTCTCTGTTAAATATATGTTAAAGTCGCATCTCTAGGCTCCTGGCTCCTATTCCACCATATCTTTTTTTTGAAGGTCAGCCGGCGAAAAGCCGACGACGGAAGTTTTATTAAAATCAAGAAAAAAATTACATCAAGAGATGGAAAAAAAGAAGAAAAATTACTCTAACTCCGCCCCCTACCAAGTCTATGCTACTTAGGTATTTATGCTGTTGGTAAGATCCAATGTATTATCCTATTCCACCATATCGAGAACCACACCAAAAAAAATAAAATAATAAAAACATCGCCCATCGCCTGATCCCAGAAAGCGACCAGCCTCTGCTCGCTTGGTCACTTGGTCGGAGGTCGGCCGGTAGACTAGCCTCCGCATACCCTCTCTCTCTACTCGACTCGGTAAGCTTGTTGCTGTTAACTTGTTAAGTATATTGAGAGAGGCAGAAAGGTAATACTAATCTTTACTTTTTTGTTACTTATTTCGTTAGTTCTTGTTATGCTTGGTGCGATTGAATATAAATGGAGATGTGCGTGCGTGTTTAGTTCGTTGATCAATTGACTTGAGTAAACTTTAAATATTAAGTGGGCCTACATGGAAGAGTTGTTTAGTGTCTATTTTGAGTATTTTTTTTTTAGTAATTACTAAAGTTGGAAGTTGATTAGCGAGCAATTTTTGAGTTTGCTAGAATTGAACTGCATGGACCTTAATTTCTCTGAAGTTGGAAAATACATTATTAGATGGTAGTGTTGCTCCTCGCCTGAAGATATGTGATTTTGGCTATTACCAACTGATCAATCCTTATTGGCCCTGCTCTTTTGCTTTTGACTAATACTTTTTGAACTTATAATGCATGTGTATAAATGTCTAGGATTAATTCTGTTTTGAGAGGAATCTCCATAAAAAAATTGCGCAAAATAAGTCTCAGTAACATACCCACTTGTCACACCCCAGATCACTTATACCAGACTCGGAGTGTATCTCAACAACCCGCCGCGCATATAAAAACGCAAGGCGCACAACAACATATACAATGCAATTAATTCAAATAAGATCATAGATGCCACTTTCATAGAATTTTAACCGTAAGTATTCAGCAACAAAATAAAAATAACGAAAAGACACAGACTATCAGGATAAGCTATCACATGAGGCTCCCCTGATCGTCTAATGTTCCAAATCCATTCTTGTTCATAAAGATAAAGTAAATAATTCAAAGCAAATTTGGCGTCTTTAACCCGCATCCTTGAACCTTACATTCGAAAGAAATAGATCATGATCTTCAATACCTTGAACCCATATACATGGAGAAACAACGGAGGAGAGACTGAAATAGTCTCTCCGTGCGGTATTCAGTTCCAGCCCGGATTGTAAAATTTAACGAAACATGCAATGACAATATTGTGGTGTGTTGACTTCACTTGAAAATAAGTAAATGACCGAGAAATTTCAGGGATGATAGTATTATATATCAATATTTAAACCATTTTTGTAAGTTGCAATTTCAATACTATATATGGGTGTGTTTGGTATCATGTTAGAATAAACCTTATTCCGAATAAGGCTTATTCGGGATGAAACCAAACGCGTCCGGAATAAGCCTTATTCCGAATAAGGGCTTATTCAAGGCCTTATTCTAATTCCATCATATAGGTGGAATTAGAATAAGGCCTTGAATAAGCCCTTATTCGGAATAAGGCTTATTCCGGACGCGTTTGGTTTCATCCCGAATAAGCCTTATTCGGAATAAGGCTTATTCTAACATGATACCAAACACACCCATATGGCTCCGTTTGGATGAGCCTTAGAAATTAGGGAATAAGAGAATAAGGGAGTAAATTTATTATAAACAATCCGAACTCTTCACAAAGTCACACACTTCCCAATACTTCTTTCCTTATTCCTCTTATTCCCACACCATCCAAACGGAGCCTATACTAATTGGCTCTGTTTGGATGGTGTGGGAATAAGAGGAATAAGGGAAGAAGTGGAAAGAAGTATTGAAAAATGTGTAACTTTATAAAGAGTTTGAATTGTTTATAATAAATTTATTTTCTTATTTCCACGCCACATCCAAACACAGCCATAGACAAACGCGCCCTCTAACAAACAGGTAAATACATAAATTAACACGGATGGGTCTCCCAGTCAGTTAAATAACATTTTCATAGAAGTCCATCATAAGATTTTATTTATGGATAGGTCGCTGAATTATAAAAACTCATACCAGAACAAAATAAATGGCCTTGTAGCGGTTTGGTGCAACGTCCAAGGAGGCATTTCGACACACAAAAATCTAACAAAAAATAACATGCAAGATTTTCTAAACTTATAAACAACCACGTTGAAAGTAAACTTCATCTCAAATGATCCAGAAGCTAGGTTGAACAAGGCATATCACTATCAACAAAAAAAGTAATTACATGAATATGCTTATAACCAAAATCTTCTTATCTATAATTGCTTATAACCAAAGTAATCACATGAATTATCTTGTCTCTAATTGTTGACCTATTGTTGGGAAAATGAAAATTGTCATATAATATACCATACTCAGTGCTCAGACAACGTCTTAGGCTCCGTTTGAATGTGTTGAGAATAAGGTAGGAAGAAGGAAGAAGGGAAAAAATTTATTGGGAAGGGATAAATTTATTGGGAAGTGTGTAACTTTTGTGAAGAGTTTGGATGGTTAGAAATAAATTTATTGATAAAAAATGGTTATTCCTTATTCCTTATTCCGGGAAGAAGCCATCCAAACGGAGCCTTAGATCAGATGATGAACAAAACAACCTTTAGAATATAGGAACCAATTAGAAAGGGGAGCTTTGCAGTTTCCTCAATATCCCTTATTGTGACAATAAGCTTTAAAGAGAGACAAGATGAATACAAGTGCATATTGTGTCCTCATCAATTCTTCTTCATTCTCAGGACCCTGAGGAGGTTGAAGATGTTAAATAAGCTCTCGCAATCTACAGTTTTGTAAATCGTCTTTGGTTTTTTCTTTAGTATTTTTTGGTCAAGCATTTCCTGGATACCACTATATCTCAGTCCTGCAATACAAAATAGAACTGAATAGTTAGTTAACGTAATTTAAAAAATTATTCTCTACGAATAGTATGAAATACAGGGAGTTAATTCTTTCCAACAAATAATTTACTTATAATCTTCTGGTATGCTTCTGGGTATCCAGATCCATGTGCACCCCAACATACGTCTGTCTCCAACCATGTCTTTAGGCCACTCCAACAAGTTTACCTTCATCGGTGAAAATACTAAATCAATACACACTTTTTAGTGGACATAAATATTTTTCCTTCATTTATGCTTATATAATGTACCTAAATGAAAAAAACTCAGTATTTACAAAAGGAGAGAAGATAGTTGATCAAATATGACCTTAGAAATAAACAAATTCCAACATGTATCAGCAAGTAAATCCAAAATTTCAGTGTCTGAAAACACAAAGTAATAATCCTCTAAAAAGAATGAAACAATGCATCATAGAGTACTGACCTCAACATAGGGCAATAGTTTTACTTTCCCTGGAGGCTAGTTGAAAGAAAAAATAATAATAATTTATGTTACAACTTACAAAAGCAAACTTCTGATCTATAAATTGTCATTAATTTTTCAATGAGATATATGTTTAGCTGAAATTGAATAAATCATCTCACCAAAGCTTTTGCAAAGCAGCCGTGAATACTGTTGCTACCTTCGGTGCCACATGCGACCCCTTGCTGAATGAAATTAAATTAGTTCTTTTTAGTTCAAAGATGAATGAATAGAGCAAACAAGGAAATGCATATGCAATCGCTTTAGCTCACCTGAATCAGTGCTAGAAGAATTGTTCCAACATGGGGAGGAAAAGTCATACAAATCCTGAAACCAATAAGAACCCAAAAAAATAAAAAATCAGTCAGGCAAATTGACATTGTCCCTTGTATAAATTTTAGGGAAACATAAGCAACAATTTTTAATTGTTGAAAAAAACTATAATCTAAAGAGAAATTCAATTCTTAACAGCACCTAATTAATTACCAAGGTGTACTGAATCAGTGGGATGAACTTTAGAGACGATCCTTTTCCTGTGAATGGATAATCACGTTCAAAGTACAATACAAAATGTGACTAGATCTGAACCGGCTCAATGTGCGGATCCAGTATTTCTAACAAACTTTTTAGATCTGAACAGTAGATCATATCATATTAACAAAATCAATGATCCATATTTAATATTAGAAGTTGGATACACTTTTTATCTGGTATGTTTACTCTTTTTATCTGACATGTTTACTCTTTTTTTATGGGTTGCTTTTATAAATAGTATAGACTAGAAAACGTGAAGTATGTAAAAAGAATTACATTTGGAAAGCAATTGTTATTCCAACGAAAGTACAATTTAGTTTATTTTACATAAACAATCAATAATTATATAGACTTTTACATGAATATAATCGACTATACGACGCGGATTAAATCAAATTTATAATAATATTTTAGATTATATATAAATCAATAAATTAACACACCCCTTAATTACAAGTAAGATAAGATATACACTCTTGAATTATTTCTTTTATATGAATAATCGAATAGGGATAACATTTCTCCATCATAAGGCAAAATCGGATATAAACCCCTCTAATTTTCTCTGTTCGGAAATAAACTCCTCTAATCTTGAAAATTGGATATAAAATCCTTCTATTTTGATTTTGTTTGGATATAAACCCTTTTCATTATTTTTAATCAATTTCCAAACTAAAAAAAATTAAAATATTAACATTATGACTTAAATACCCCTGTGTGCGAAGTTGACCTGGGCTTGCCGCATCCTTCCATTGCATTTTTCTAACGAGTCTTTACATGCTCTATTTCATGTCTTCAATGAGTCTCTCTTGGAACTCTCTCATGTCAACATTGCACTTAATTGGCTCGTGTTTGTTTACCAAAGTCATGTATCTTTCTGAATAAAATAAAACTTGCATATGAGCTTTCAAATTAAATTTGAGGAATGCTCACCTTCTGCCGAACACGAATTTCAAGGATAATATTAACTCATTAGTCATTACAATAAGTAATTCTTTGACAATATTAACTCATTAGTCATTACAATATTACCAGACATTTTCATTCTTTTTCAAAAGCCGCTAATATTAATTTATTTTATGTTTTTAAATAGTTTTGGAGGATACTGAAACATAACACTTATTTTTAACTTGTCGTTTTGAATAGTCATAAGTCTCACCAAACTTGATGAAAAAGAATGAAAGAAAGAGTCAGAAAATTAAAAAAAAAAGTCGCAATAGATCGTGTCAGTGATCAAGGGACAGAGCATTCAACGAAGCTAATCTAATTCCTAACTTGTGCATACATAATTGCCATTAATTTGAGGAATCATGATACCAACGTATTTAGCAGAGAGGGAGCGGTGAGAAGAAAGAATATAAGAATTTGGTAACTTCTCTATTTAGAAATTAAAGAAAATTTTCCTTATCGATTGTAAAAGAAAAAGAAAAAAATCATTATTTTGGAAAGATGATGAGCTAGATAAGAAACAAAACGTCAAAAAGAGAAGATGGATCGTTTCTGTCAAGGATGAAGAGGTCAGGGATACTTGGGAGGTGCTTAGGCCACGCAAAATAACTCCGGGAGCATTCCAATATTTTTTGAGTGACAAATTTGCCCTTACACGCTCCCAACCCTATTTGGAAATACTCGACAGGTCCTTTGTTTAGCTCAAAAACTGCCAAAATAATTCTTGGCTAGTCTTCATTACCATTTCACATGCACAAAAAAAAATATATATATAAAATAATTGCCCCCTTCTAATTTTATAGTTTCTTTGCATATTTGATAGAGGAGAGGTGATGACGGCAAGCAAAATGATAGTAATTCTAAAAATAATTATAACAATTACAATTATACTAAAAATTATGAAAATAAGTAATGTGCAAGCATTATGATGCACCTACGATAGTATGTGATTTTGGAAAAAAAAATGAACAAGCTCGGACCCTTAAAAATATTTCATCTAAAATTATAAATAAATGATATATCAGGTTTATTTGGTAATATTTTATAAAAAAGAAAGTATAATTATGGTAAAAAGTTTAATTCATACCGTCAACAAAAAGATTCATATTTTTTCATGGTACATCAACATCAAGTGGCAGCTAAGAAACTGACTAAAAAAAATTTATTATTATTGTTTAAGAGAATTCAATTCAGGAAAATTTATGTGATTGATTGCATGGAGAAAATCGTAATAATTCATTGCAACTTCATTATTGTAGAAGGGTATATGTGTCAAAAATTATTGAGCGGAATGCTCCCAGAGTTATTTTGCGTTTCCAAAGCACCTCCCGGATACTTCGGTCATAATGTTACATTTTTATTTTTATAATTAAAAAAATATTTAAGAATAATGAAAATGATTTATACCCTATATGTGATTATGAGGATTAGTGGGGTTTATATCTGAATAGAGAAAATTAGATGTGTTTATATCCGATTTTGCCATCATATAGAACAGTTAGATACAAGTAGGTTTTCTCTGATTTGATCCTTTTTTTTTTTAAAAAAAAAAATCCCAATTTCTAGAGCGAGGTTTTCTCTGATTTGATCCTTTTTATTTAAATATAATTGATAAATTAACATTTAATAGAACATTAAAGTACAATTTAGCTAGGAGGCTAGGAGCTAATTATCAAAACAATAAAGTGTAAAACATTGAGAATAAAATAAAATGGGATGACTATATCAGGCAGCTGGAGGTAGCAATCAGGGTAAAACAAAATAACTTAAAAAATGCTTGGAAGTCCCCCATCCTTTTGTTCAACTATTCGGAAGAGACCTGGTGCACACAATTTGAACCGTTTTATTATATTATTATGGTTCCGTTTGGATGAGGTGTGGGAAGAAAGAGAAGGGAAGAAGTATTGGGAAGTGTGTAATTTTATGATGAGTTTGGATTGTTTATAATAAATTTCTTCCCTTCTTCCCTTCTTTCCACACGGTATCCAAACGGAGCGAAAAAGAACAGCTACGTATCAAGGTCTTGGGCCGGAACGCTTCAAATTTATGGGGCTGTTTGGATGTGTTGAGAATTTAGAAAATTTCAAATTCCTACCTCCAAATTTATTATAAACAATTCAAACTCCTCACAAAGTTACACACTTCTCAATAAATTTATGCTTAGGAATAGAAAATTCTCCAAATTCCTCAAATTCCTAAGCGATCCAAACAGGACGTGAAAAGATTAAGGGTCCCATGGAACTTGTCTGCACAACCAAAATTACTAGCTCGGAGCTGCGCGTTTTGTGTCGAGGAAGGAGAAGTGAGAGGAGGAAGCAAGAGATTCATGGCACGAGTGAGCGAGAAATGGGTGCCGGCATGCGAATGAACGGGAATGCCACGACAGGCGACAGCAACATGAGATTGAGTTATTACACTCTAATTTTTGTTAGATTTTTTTTTTCTAAAATGCCCACTAAGTAGTTTATAATAAGTAAAAAAAATTACACTCATACATTCCAAAAATACCACCCTAAATAACTATTCTTTCTCAAACTTTGCAATTTTAAAATTTTCAAAATATGAAATTTAGTATTGTGTTCTCAATTATATATGATGAGAAATATAAAACCGAAAGTCAAAACTGAAGCACAGTCGCTGGCTTTCAGCAAAAATATTTACAAGACAACTAGCAGTAAAATAACAAAAAGACAGGGACTTTTAGGAAAGGTCTGTGAGAGACCCAATTTAATGTGGATAGTTGCTCAGGAAACAACGGATCAGTTTATTCATGAATTAATGAGCGGGTTTTTTTTATTTTTATTCAATTTCATACTAATCAGGAATGACCTAAGCTGTTGTTTTTATTACCATAGAGGAAATGATCATTGACATTTTGCGTTCTTCCATTTTTCAGGTTACATCATCAATTTAATTATTGCATGTGCCCCACTGTAAGTGCTTCAGTTTACAAACACCTCTTAATTAAGTCTTTATTTTCAAAATTCAAATCTTCAATGAAAAATATCCCTCTTAGTTATATCATAGTTTTAATATTTCATCAGGAATCAATTCTACAAGGCCTACCAGGAGGGATCAGCGGAAGGGATTCGTGGATTGGATATCATGGTTCCTTTACCTGCTGGGGCCTTTCGCACTTTCTACGCACTTGTGCTGCACAGTGATGTTCTCTCCTATACCTTCCCTGCAGTCTATTTCATACTCTCATGCAGCTATTTTGTACTCTACTGGATCTTTGCCCAAAATAAAGACCGGGTAAAATATGATACACAACCTTGTTTCTCGTAATTCACCTAAATATTATTTACTATTTATTATGTAAATATTATTATGTATTTACTATTTAGGCCTGTTTGGAATGGATAAAATATATAGTGGCGCGATTTGGATTTGGAAAGAAAAATCACATATACAATTGTGATTGGAATGAAGTGAAGCTGTGAGAGAAATGAATTTGCACGATTTCAGGGAGTCGAAGTCGCATCTCCAATTCCCGCTCAAAACAGCAAAATTAGGCCAGAATTCATCCACAGGCGTTGATCTCCTTCGCTGGTCCAGGATAATCAACTCTCACGATTTTGGATTTTTTAATTCGCTGACCAACCAAAAAGAATTCGTAAATCATTTTCTTTTCTATTCTAATCAATTGGATAGAAATCATCTCCTTACTCCTCCCATTCCAATCAGACCTTCGGGTTTAAATCCAGCTATGCACACACCATTGATATTTTTTAAAGATTAGGGATAATTAGCAGTACTGTCAATACTAAACCTGATCCAAGTGGTCTGAATGTTCGTCCTGACTTGTTTAAGATTGATTCATAAATTAAATAGATCAGGTTAATGGTCTCAAATTGTACTATTAATTCATAACTAATTAATGCTGATTATAGGTTTTTGTTGTTACTGTCTTTTTAGTAAATTGGTATGTTACAAATAACAAGTCACAACGTATAGTTCTAACTTTCAAATTCTAGTTGTTAGAGATCTACATTCATTTACTCTATTATTGGCATTTTATTTTGCAGACAAAGATTGGTGTTTCTTTACTGATTATGATAATCATCTTCGACCCAATAATTACTGTCATTCACACGGTCTCCGAAGGCACGACATATGAGGCAATTGCTGGCTGGTTTTATGTTGTGATCGCATTCCTCAGCTCATTTTACTCCCCAATAAGCATTTTGGTAACAACCAAACCGCCCTCCATCTCCCCTTTTGCACTCAAAACATACACACAAAGTTTTCTTTTTGTGGGGATATGTGTGTTTAGTTTTGCTTGAATAAGGACTTATTCAACCCCTTATTCTTGTTCCAGCATTTTCTTAGGGTGTGCTCCCAAACTTTGAAACAAAGGTGAAGGAAGCTTATGGAAAAGAAAAGAATGTAAAGGAAGCTTATGGGAGCAAGGATTCCTTGCTCCACAGTTGAAAACCATGTATAAAAGTTAACATCGGTGACCATAGAATTTAGTATCTTAAGATACGCGATACGAATCCCACGATACGGTACGATTCAATGACTGATCGATGCGAATCGTGACCTTTGGATCGCAATCGCAATGAATCGTAGGAATCGTAACGATTCTTTTGAACGATACTGTATCGTATCGTATCGCAAGATACAAACGATACACTAACAGCCAATAGGAACGCGAAATCTGTCTATTTCCGATTAAAAAAATAGAAGCGACCTTTTAGTTTCCCGCGATAGAGAGAGAGAGACACAGTCCCTTTGTTACGAAGGAAACACAAGGGACGGAGACGGAGAAAAAACAAAAACCCTAGGTCTCCAGTAAGCTTGATCGGTGGTCAAGGTGCTTGAATTTCAAGTCGTCACCTCTTGTCCTCTTGTCCAGTAAGCTTGATCGCCTCTTGTCCTCTTGTCCTCTTTTTTTATTGAGTAAATTAAGGTTAGTAGGTTACTGTTTCGTAATTTTTTTTTTTTCCAAATTTTGTTATAGATTAATAACAACTAAAATGGGAAGGAAGGGAGGAAGAAAGAAAGATGTATGTTGGTCCTATTGCACTAGAATTGGTGATGATAGATTGCATATACGATGCAATTATTGTAAAAGAGAAATGTGGGGAGGTGTAGCTCGGTTGAAACATCATTTTGCGGGAACCCACTTAAATGTGCCACCTTGTGATTTATGTCCGGAAGATTTGAAACAAAAATACAAGGATTTGTTGTCAAAAGATAAGGAAGAAGATAGAGATGTGCAAATTATTGAGAATCATGGAGAAGAGGGACAAAATGTTGACAGGAGAAGGAGATCCACAATGGATGCATTTGTTGTTCGGACGGATGGGAGCTCTAATGCAAAGAAAAAGCTCAAGCAAATGACAATGAACACAATGGCAAAGAGTAGAAAGCCGGTATGTAAGGCGATCATGAGGTGTATTTATGGATGTCATTTGCCATTAACCCTTGTCAAGAATCCTTTATTCAAGGAGATGATTGAAGAATGTTGCAAATATGGTGTAGGATTGAAAGTGCCAACTGTTCATGAAGCAAGGGTTACTTTTTTGAAAGAGGCGGTACAAGATGTGCATTCCATATTAGATAAGTACAAGGAGGAGTGGGCTAGAACGGGTTGTACCTTGATGTCGGATGGATGGACCGATGGAAAGAATAGGTCTATTACTAATTTTTTAGTCAATAGTCCTATGGGAACCGTTTTCCTCAAGTCGATTGATTCATCCGGTGAATTTAAAGATGCGGAAAAATTATGTTCTTTGCTTGATGGTGTCGTAGAAGAGATAGGTGAAGAGAATGTTGTCCAAGTTGTGACCGATAGTGCACCGGCTTATGTTAGTGCCGGTAAACTATTGATGGAAAAGAGAAAGAAGTTATTTTGGAATCCATGTGCGGCACATATCATGGATTTGATTCTAGAAGATATTGGTGAGTTACCAACTTTCAAGGATGCAATTGTCAAAGCCAAACGAGTATGCAACTTTATCTATAATCATGTTTGGGTGCTTAATTTATTTAGGCAACAAAAAGGGCAAAGAGAATTGAAAAAGCCGGGTGTTACACGCTTTGCTACTTGTTTTCTTTGCTTGGCGAGCTTTCAAAGAAACCAAGTTTGTTTGAAAGCAATGTTTGGTGGTAGGAAATGGTTGGAAAGTAGTTTTGCGGGTACCCTCGAAGGAATGACGGTGAGGGAGATCATCATTAGAGATGATAATTTTTGGAAGGAAGTAAAGTATTGCTTAGCGGCTACGGAACCTCTTGTCAAGGTGCTTAGACTTGTTGATGGCGATGAAAAGCCGGCCATGGGGTACATTTATGAAGCAATGGATCGAGCTAAGGAGCAAATCGCATCTAGCTTTGATAGAACACCAAGTAGGTATAGAGAGATTTGGGAAATTATTGATTTGAGGTGGGAATTGCAACTTCATCGACCACTTCATGCCGCGGGATATTATCTCAATCCAAAGTACTAAGTTAATTTATTTTTTATATCATTTCATAAGCTATTGCTTGTTGCCCTTTACTTAAAACTATTTTTATTTTCTAGGTTTCATTATAGTGAAAATTTTAATGCGGATGACGAGGTTCTAACGGGACTAATTGAGACCATAGAAAGAATGTATCCTAATCCGGCGACACGGTTTAAAATTGAATCCCAACTTGAGAAGTTCAAGCGAGCGGAAGGTACATTTGGATCTAGTATGGCCATTTATGCACGTGACAAGAAGCAACCCGGTATGAGTATGACCAATGGCTCGTGTATTGTATTTATATCTAATGACTTTAATTTAATTTGTATTTAATCTCTTAAATTTGAAATAGCGCATTGGTGGGCAATGCATGGCTCGGGTAAGGAGCTTAAGGAATTTGCCATACGTGTGTTGAGCCTCACATGTAGCGCAACGGGATGTGAAAGAAATTGGAGTTTTTTTCAAGATGTTCATTCCAAAAAGAGATCAAAAATGGAGCATGAGCGGTTGAATAATATAGTTTTTGTGAAGTATAACCTTAGACTTGAAATGAGACAAAAAGAAAGAGAAGCAAAAGGTGATCATTACAATCCAATAGAATTATCCGATATGGAATCGGATAATGAATGGATCACCGAAAATGTAACTCTAAATGAAGAAAATATTGAAGATCATGTCTCTCAAGAGAATCAAGTCCCTATTGCTCCGGATTTCTCATGGAAAGATATTAGTGATTTGTTTAAGGAAGTTGAAGTTGGCACTAGTAGAAAGAAAAGAAAGCGAGGTACAATTTTTTTTCTATATATTAGGCTATTAGCATTTTGTTATCTTATTTACAAGATAATATAATTTAAAGTTTGAATTTTGTTGCATAGGACCGAGAGATTTGAGGATTAATAAGAAAAATGATATGGTGCAAGGGAAAGGAAAAAAGAGGATAGAAGTGCAAGAGGATAGTGAACCGGAATTTCATGAGGAAGAGATGGAAACCGACGAAAGCGAGGAGTCACTCAATCTTAATGATGAAAGTGATGATAGTGGTGGTGCTAATAATGATAGTGATGATGATGTTTAGATATTTAGGTTATCTATTCAATGGATGAAATATCATGAACTTGTTATTTCCATAATTCCATGCTTATTAGTTGATATTTTTGGTACTTAGTTAAGTTAATATTTTGATGATACGAGAAAATTGGACAATGAAATATTTGTTTTGTTAATGTTTTTAATTATTAAGTAGCATTTTGTATGATTTGTCAATTAAGATGTAGATCAATTCAATTTGAATCATTATCTAATGCTCAAAAACACATAGACTTATTGTTGCGCAATAAAAAAATATGATATAATGTGTTATTAGACCTTTGATTTAATGAATTTAATTTAATATATGTCATAACTACTTATTATAGCTGATTTCAATGATAACACAACGTATCTTAAAGCGTATCGATACGATACGCGATACACGATACGATACTTAATGTTACGATACACAATTTTATCCTTCTTATTTTAATTACAAGAGATTATAAATTTTGTGGTGACCAGCGTAAGGGAAATAGAAGTGTAAGGTTATAATAGGTAGGAAGTGGTGATTCCTCATTCTCCTTGGTTACACCCCAAATTTGGGGATAACTGATGTTTTCTCTATATTGGGTTTTCGGGAACTCAAGGAAACTTGTGTTGTCGTCCATTCATCCAGTAATAGCTCTTGGAGCAAGGTGCAGGGCTTAAGCTCCCTTCCCTTTCCGCTGATTTGCTTCTTCTGGAGCAAAGCCTCAGGAGACAGATGAGGATTTGTTCGAACGAGGACTTATTCCTTATTGGTGAGGTAAACTAAACAGTACTCTGACACCAATTCATTATACATGTTTTGCAGATGAGGGAGACGCCCATGGATTGCTTTTCATGCACAATGCAATGGTTCCAAATGTCTGGTTGCGTGTGCTTTCTAATATACGGTTTCGAAAAGAACAAGATCTTTGTGAATGTGAGTTAGTGAGTAAAAATTTAAATAAAATATATATATAATTTCTTAAAAAAAATATTTTACCTTGCATAAAAACAGATAAAGATTAAAGCTCTTTTTGAAATTCATTCATTAACTCAATCATGATGATTGATGTGTTGAAATCAGATTACGAGCATAACTGTACTTATGAGTGCCCTCCTCCAATTACTGCTATACTACTGCTGCAATCTGGACAGCACTGTAGACATAGAGAATCCTAGTGTTGGAGAAGTTAGGGAAACCGCTTCTGTTACAGTCATGTTGGAGGAAAAATGAAAGGTTGACCCTTTCTCTCTCTACTATCTAATGAGGAATGATCTTTTTTCTTTTTTTGTGTTGTCGGTATTACATATCTATGAGGAAATTGCTAAAAATAGTTTGATATTTCTTGTCAGGGCATACAAAATTAATGTGATTTCTTCACCTTAATTTTACTACTATCTCATATACTGTGCTTTTGACTTTTCGGAACTATGCGTTTAATCTGTCCTCTAAATAGTTAAGCAGTGAGATTTGTTAGCCACTTGGTGGTAATCTCCGATTAAATTTACATTTGCTTTTGTACTTCCTGCAGGTGATTGGTATTGATGCGCGAACAAGTATTAGTACCCAAATTTTGCTGGATTTTTATATTGTTTACAACTTAGTTTTGCCGTACTGTGATTTAAGTTGCACTAAGTTTTGCTGGGTTATCATTAAATTTTGTAGCTAAGTTTTTGATGGATTATTGCTTATATTGGTAGCTAAGTTTTGCTGGATTATTCTTAAATTTTGTAACTAAGTTTTGATGGATTATTACTTAAATTGGTATCTATGTTTTGCTGGATTATTATTAATTCTTGTAACTAAGTTTTGTTGGAGTATTAGCTGATTAAATTGGTACCTAAGTTTTGCTTGATTATTATTTAATTAGCAAAGTTTTGTTGAGTCATATAATGTTTATCCCATTCATGTAAATTACATTAACATCTGAATACATCGATTAAGATATTGAGATAACACTAAAAAAAATTGGTAGTTTAGTGGCAGTTTTGTTGGTTGGATAAATTGCGAGAAGACTAGTAGTCAAAATAGAAAGGAAATTCCATGCCTTAATGATTATCAGCACATGTTGCTTAAAATAAATAAAAAAGACAAAAAAAAAAACATAAGATGGCAAACGTATTCTATCGGTAAATTTTACATAGCAATCTGCCTCTAAACTGCCGTTACATTGAATGTGCACTATGTTTTAAAAATAGTGTTACATATGAGTATTTCTAATTATAATATATAAATTTGTTATATGCACTATATATTTAAATCCCATAAAATTTTAGGTGAGTTTTCATTGGTGAACCCCATACATATTTTATACAATTTTTCTTTGTGAAATCTTTTTTGGTAGATTAACAATTTATGTTTGTAAAGTATTATTACCATAAACAATCATCAAAGAATACTTCATTGTTGGGACATTTTTTTACAGTAACTAGGCGACATCATCCCAATTTTTTTTTCTGATATTTTTTAGCCATCTTGTATGTTATTTTGTGTAATGGATATATTACAAACTTTCTTTTCAGCCATACAAAGCAAAAGTCTATGTAGAATTCTCAAACAACAAACAAATAAAATAAAAGGCTGGGCCATGTACATTTATTTCGGATTGATTGTGATATTATCCTATGTTATCCCATGTAATGAGTCTCACAGACTCACACAACTAGCTTTCTTAATTTGCAATATTACAGCTCTACGTAGAGATATACATAAAGATAAATCAAATCGAAGAGGATAATTGTTTCTAAATAAATATAATATAACTATTTTTAATCTAATCACATACCTTTATGAAATATAAAATACGTTATACTTTTAAATTATTTGAGGACATTTATTAATTCAATGGGCCATAAATTTTTTATCCTTGATAAAAAAATATGAAATTCTCATAAATTCATCACAAAATTAAAATTGATCGTAAAATTTTAGAAATATAATTATATTTTTAACTGTTTTTGAATCTTTTCCAAAATTTGTTGATGTATAAAATTTCATATAGATAATAGCAAAATTTTAAAAAATCTAATGATACGAACTTTTTTAATTTTATACTTTCGCAATTTTTTTCAACTCTTTTGAAACATGTTGTTTATCAATGAGGATTAATAACATTTGATGGGATAGTTTGTCGGATTAACGTCCAAACATGTTACTAGCAATTTAAATAGATATTGTTTCATTCTAAAAATACAATTATGCCAATATTGTACCTATCTTTAGCGAATGCCATGTCAAAATGTTAATTGTTGCTTCTAGCTGTACAAAATTGTTTCTGAGTTAATAATAATGTTACCTTCTAATATGATTTTATTTCCATTTAAAAAAATATTTGATAATAGATATTTTTCTTCTATTTTTATTTTTTTATATTTTTAACTTGAAAATATAAAAAATAAAATTTAATTGCTCAAGGCGTCTAACCATGACTACTTCATTTCAATCGCTAAGAATAAAATTGATCTTTTCAATTTTGGTTTGTGAGCCCTTCAATTGATTAATCAGGTCCAAAAATATAGTCCAAAATGAATAGCTTTATAGCCTAGCCAACCGTGAACCCCCTTGAAAAATTTTCTGGCTCCGTCCCTGGAAATAATATAAAATAACATAAATCAAATGAGACATAAAAGAAAATTAATCACATTAAAGCTTGTTATAATTTATATCTTCAAAAGAATAATAGAAACTTAGAAAGAGAGGCAAGGAAAAAACAATTAACAATATAGATGTCGCTCACAAAATGAGCATAATCGAATAATTTGGAATCAATACAAATAGATATTTGAAACTGGGTGGGAAAAATTAAAAAGCACAAAAGCTGGAGTTTTGTCCAAAAAAGTTTGTTAGAAATGTTGGAAAAACAAAAAATGATGGGTTGTGCTCCAGTACGTCAAGAATTCTACAGAACCGTGCCACGGGAGCATAGCTCAGCTTAAATCTTCAACTCTCCTTGAAAACAGCCCGATCTAAAATTGACGGTTCTGATCGCTGCAGTTGCATTAATAGTATATTAATACTTGCACAGTTGCACACGCGGATTTCAATCTGATCCTATCCGAACCGTCAGCCACTTCAAAGCAAACATCTTTTCCACATTTTGCGCGAAAATCTGACTGAATACTACATACCAATCATGGACCCGGCTCAGGCGGAGGCGGAGCTTGCGAAGGGATTCTCCACGATCGAGGTGACCCGACCGGACCCCACCGCAGCGGTCTACCAGGTACGGCTGAACCGGCCCTCCCGACGCAACGCTCTCAGCCTGGAGTTCTTCTCCGAGTTCCCTCGCGCTCTCTCTCTACTCGACTGCATCCCTTCCGCACGTGCCATTCTACTCTCTGCCAGTGGACCCCACTTCTGCTCCGGCATTGAGATCTCCGCCTTGATCGCCACCGTCCCTTCAGGTTAGGAATTAGCAATTTCTCTGATTTCTTAATATGACCTTGCAAAATTTAGTATTTATATGTATCGTTGTTTAATTAGTCTTTTCATTTTTATGTGGCTTTTTATCAGAATGTGATGACGTGGCAGCGAGGTCTGCGTCACTCAGGAGAAACATACTGGGGCTACAAGAGTCGATTTCAGCAGTCGAGAAGTGCCGTAAGCCGGTGATAGCAGCAGTGCAGGGGGCATGTGTGGGTGCTGGTGTTGATCTTATTTCTGCTTGTGATATAAGGTGTTGTGACCAAAAGGCCTTCTTTCAGGTCTCATTTTCTTTCTTTGTCTTTATTATGTTATATTTATTATGGTTGTAGAAGGTCTAGTCTGAGTGAATTAGGATTTTGTGTGCATTGGTAGAAAGGAAGAGCAGGGGTTTGAATGCCTTTTTTTTTTTTTAACTTCCTAAGTTTTGTAATGATTTAGATCATCGAAGTACTTCAAAATTTGCAAATAATTTAAGTAATCAGGTCTCATTTTCTTTCTGTCTTTATTATGTTATATTGTTATTTTTTGGTAGAAGTTCAATCTGAGTGCTTAAAATTGTAAAATATTAAATTGTACAAATAAGCTGTGTACTGGGAATATATAATTCCTAACAGGCTAACAGTGTATAAAATGTCTATTCGGTTGGTTGGGTGCTTAATGCTACCAATGATCCGCGTAAATTTGTTACTATGCCTACATCTATGTCTTGCTCTTGCCTAAACCTGAGGAGACCAAATCTGAGTGACTGGAAGCCAAGAACTAACCAAAATATTGCTTACCAGAAAGCTGAAACAGACCTGACCTAAAATCTAAATCCATTAAAATAACCCCGAAAAGAAAAACTAAGAACATAGAAACAAATTTGCATACATGTTTTATGACTTGAAACCCCTCCCACTGAAACTTGAAAATAACTGGATACTGGAATGACCCAAAACTCATATGACCTGACATGAACAGTACATCTTTAATTTGAAATTGGTATCTAATGCTGCAATTCTGAGTAATTGAAATGCTGGTATTTCTTATTAACAAAATATGGATTTCCTTTATTCTTAATTTTGTTTTCATTCTATCTTTATTTTGCTTAGGTAAAAGAGGTAGACTTAGGTCTTGCGGCAGATCTAGGGACACTGCAAAGGCTTCCAGCAATTGTTGGTTTCGGTAATGCTATTGAACTGGCATTGACGGCAAGAAGGTTGCCAGCTGCTGAGGCTAAGCAGATGGGGCTCGTGTCTTGGGTTTTCTCTACTCTTGAAGATCTCGTGAAGGGTTCTATGCAAATTACCAGGGGTAATTTCATCATTTATGGTTTTCCCAGTTGTTTTACAAAAAGATCCATTAATTGGGATTAGTAGAAAATTATTCTGCCATTCTTATTGATTTGTGAGAAAAAAAAATCCATAAATTAGGTCATAGAATTTCATGCCATGTCTTTGATGAAGATGATAGTCCTATAGACCATACTAATTTTTTTCCCGGTTTGATTGTAGATCTATCAGAGAAATCAGCAGTTGCTGTTATGGGAACAAAGGCTTCAATGTTGAAAAGCCGTGATCTGACGGTGCAGCAAGGACTAGAGCACATAGCTACATGGAACTCTGCAATGCTCTTGTCTAGTGATGTCGAGGAGGCTGTTAAAGCTAGTCTTGAAAAAAGAAAGCCTGTTTTCTCCAAGTTATGACTAGACATTTATCATACAAATAACATTGATAATAGTTGGTCTTAATTATGTAATAAAAGGGCAATCTTCCCATGTACTGTCAGCTTGTAATAAATTATTCTTGGAAAATCTAAAGGAGCCTATCTAAAATTTGTTATTTGCAACTGAAGGGATACATGACACTTATTAAGTTGTACATTATTTGGTGGCATCACAAAAGCCAATTCTTATGACAAAGGAATAGGTTGTTTGGAATTCTGGGCCATATTTGAGGGGGGAATATTGTCAAGTACCTATTGAAAATGATGTTTTGTTAAACAACTTTTGTTCTGGCTTTCTAACTGACTTATTGTCTTAAGAGTATTAGGGTGTTGGCCAATAGTTGATGCAAGCAGATTAAAGGCAAAAACGGGAGGAATCGAAGTGATGATAGTAGAGATATTGATACTTTTCCCTTTTTGCATTTGAGAATTTATTTTTGTTGCCGGAGAAATGCTTCTGTCAAACAAAGTGTAAATCCTGTACAACATGTAAGCGATGCTCAGTTACTTACAAGAATTTATTGCACAAGTTTGACTTAACTAATAACTTATATAGAATTTTTCATCTAAAATTCTGGGAGTAAAATTCCATCCAACAATTAGCAGGCTTTCATAAACATTACTTGTTTAATTTTTTCCGTCTCGGGAGAGATGCTTTATCACTTGACAAATGCCATGGAAACTTGTTAGAATTGACACGGGATATATCATATATATTATAAGATCTAAAGCCCAATTTGCTTTAGGTCATTCTACCCAAAAAGAATAAAAACTAAGGCAAGACCGATATGGCCCAAGTAATACAGAAACATATGAGAAGGGGAAAAAAAAATAGCAGCCGAAGATCAAAGTTGGCCTTTTTATCTTTTTTCCCTCCATATATATGCCATCTACAAAAACTTATGGGGAAAATATATTTTATAAATTGAACATAATTATTTTTTTTAACAGACGCCATATTTTCGAATCATCATTGTCTAGCCCTAACTTCTATGCATCTAATTTGGAAACTGTTATTAACAGTGTGAAATCTAAATGTCAGTAAGTTGTACGGTCCTTGACGCTCTTTTAGACATTAATTAGCTCCATGTTTCGCAATCTCGCATCTTCCAAACGTCCCACAGGGCTACCTCGTATCCCACTGATCTTTATATGTTGGTGTAAATAGCTGTTTATTTTCCTTTCAGAATTCCCTCAGCCTGTCAGTCTGCCGTAACTGTGTATCCAGGTGCAAGAAGCACACCCAAACTTAAGAAAATATACTTAAGTAAAATGCACGGTTACGGAAAACGATAATAATACTTACTTATTTCTGTTTAAAACAAATGACGGTCATCAACAGCTAGTTTAAGCTTCCAATTAAGGCTATTAACAGATGAACTCAAAAGGTACACACTCTAATTAGAGTAAATGAACACTTCTCCAAATCGATATAATCGATACTAATCACCATAATTAAAGCTTCAGCTCACAACACATTAACACATTAAAATTCTACAGAAGAGAAGGAAAATGGATAACTAATAAATCTCAACACATTAACACTGTTTTTCCTTATATGAGTTTTAAACGTGTATATCCTTCATTAAGTTTAAGCAAGGATCCCTAAAGAGCCTCCTTATAACCCAAATGATCCCAAAACCTGCAAACTCACTACAATAATACATTTATAAAAAAATGCTCAATACATGGGCATTAATCAAAACTTCACTCTAATGAAGTGTTGAGAAAAAAAGAAATAATAAAAACTAGATCTAAGAATAAATTCCATCATCAATCAAAGGAAGGAACCAATCCAAAATCCAACTAACTGGTCGTTATCACTTTGTTCAGGCCAACATTTGTTTTGTAAATCTATTGTAACTAAGATAAGAGTAATCAGGCAAGTAGCAACGGTAGTATAGGCTTTCTAGTTTCTATGTTCAGTGTATATGTACCAAAGACCAGAACAACACAAAAATTGTTCATCATCTTCCAAATATCAACAATCTAAACATTAAGCAATAAGAAAAATAAACAATTTATGATTGATCCTATGAAGGTGCAGCCAGGGTAAAAGATTGTGGAGGTGCCCCCAACAGACCTCCCTCTGCTTGACCATGCAAACCCTGGTATGGACTGGGACCATCAACGAAAGGTGCCTGTGCTGTAACTGTAGAAACAGGAAGAGAAAAGGATAAAGCAGCACTTTCCTCTTTTGTAGTAGAATGGTGCAATGGGGACGATGTTGATGCCAGTGCTGAAGCTGAGGCCTTAAGTATAGGGCGTATTATGTGAGGAGCTGACTGGTTTTGGGTTTCAGAGGAGGCAAGGGAGGAACTGACAGCAGCTGCAGACTTGCGTTCGTCAGCAGATCCAGTAGGTATGGCTAAGGTTTGGTCCTTGAGATTAGTTGGAGTTTCACTTTCCATGTTTGGGATAGAAGAATGTGTGGAGTACACAGATGTTGGAGGAGCACATTCCTCTTTTGCTTGAGAATGGGGCAACGGGGGTAGTGGTATTGGTAGTGCTGAAGCTGAGGGGTCAAGTTCATGGCACGTCATGTTTGGAGCCATTTTTTTTTGGGTTTCAGAGGAGTAATTGGAGGAAATCACAGCAATTGTAGACTTGCGGTCATCGGCATATCCAGTAGGCATGGCTGAGGTTTGATCTTGGAGATTGATTGGAGTTTCACTCTCCACGTTTGGGATTGAAGAAAGTGTGGAATCCACGGATGTTGGAGCAACACCTTCCTCTTTTGCAGGAGAATGGGTCAATGGGGACAATAGTGATGCTAGTGCTGAATCTGGGGGTTCAAGATTATGGCTTATCATGCCTAGAGCTGATTTGTTTTGGGTATCAGACAAGGCATGGGAGGAAATGAAAACAGTTGTTGACTTGCGGTAGTCAACAGATCCAGTAGGTGTGGCTAAGGTTTGATCTTCCAGATTAGCTGGAGTTTTACTTTTCATGTTTTGGACTGAAAAAAGTGTAGAGTTCGCAGATGTTGAAGCTGCGCCTTCATCTTTTCCAGGAGAATGGGGCAATGCTAGTGCTGAAGCTGAGGGGTTTCGGGTTTCAGATGAGGTACGGTAGCAAGGAACATCGGTTCCAGACATAAGGTCATCAGCAGATCTGGTAGCTGTGCCCATGTTTTGCAGTTGTGTGTCAGGTTCAGGCTGAGTCTGCAGAAGAGATGTGGTTGGGGTCCCTTCTGATGTTTCTCCCCTGTAATTATAGTGTCAATTAGTTAGTCTCTGTTTTTGTATTAGTATATCTATCAATTTTGTACACATTTTTAATCATGTTTGTAGTTGGATAGGCTTATATATAGACATTCCAATCGGTTTTCCCTTATTGGGCTGCTGGATGATAATTTTTTCATTTACAATTGGAGTTTACACAAATAATAGTGAAAGAGAGGGGTCAACCTTTCAATGTCTTTAGTTTCTTTCTTAGGTGCAGTACAGCACAAATTGTAGCAGCCGAAGATAAACCAGTTGAATGCAATGATAAAACCAGAACAGATTGCATCTATGTTTGTAATCTGATTTCAACACGTCAAAGACATCATCCAGTTAAATAAACCATCGATTATACTGAGAAATTTGATTAATTTGAAAATTGTTTGGATCTTCGTTATTGTTTACACATATAACCTTTGCTTGACATTTTGGTACGACCTTACTATATATATATATAGTAGGTTACAGTTTTTTTTTTTTTTTTGAAAGGGCTGACAGAAGCTGTCAGCTAGTAGGTTAAAGTTGAACACACAACCTTTTGGCATCCTTACAGAGTTATTGAACCCTACCTTGGACACTATAGCATTCGTACATATATATTATTGTAGCAACCCATCTGACCTAACTTACATTATAATTTTAAAACCCAGTTATTTAAATATTCTTAAATATCGAGGAAGTAACTCACCTTCATATAGTGGTCTCCCATTTTCCAAGCATTTATAAGTAACAAAATGTAGCTTCCGATCTGAAAGATGATTTGCATAATTTGCATCACAGATGGTATGATCTTCCCATCACAAAAATCCGTATACTGGAGTGCACAACAGATGAATTAGCATGAGAGATTTGATTTTCTGTAGTATATTGGTTTGAAGTTTGAACTGTCTTTTGCTTCTATCTCATCTCTCTCTCCCTCTCTCTCTCTTTTCCTACTTCCAATCAGAGTATGATTCTTGTTGGATTTTCACATTTTGTGATATATTCAGTCGGTGAATTGTTCTCCTTTAGCAAAAGGAAAAGAGAATAACACATAATTTATGAACTATGTTCAATTAATATTGTTCTCTTGATTACTGCTATTAATTCCGACATACTACGGACTTCTAAATGTTGAACAATTTTAACACATTTTTTAAGCGCAAACTCCCTGGTTCCTAATTAAGGCCAATGTTTTTAGTACACCACCAGGTACAGATCTGGATCCAATGGGAAAAGACAAAATTACCGGCCATGTTGAAACAGCCACACCACACAAATCATGTGTGAAACAGTGTAAAATTTTATTTGCGAATGGGGTAAACCAAACCAGCTGCACCGTGGGAAGCAATAGCCTGCCCACTGGGCCAATGGTCCTACTAGTCTTGTGTTGTGTGTTGGGTTGTAAAGAAATTTTATTTAGCTCCTTGTTAATTATCTATAGTAAAGAAATTTCGCAACAAGAAAAACTTTTCTCGTGTTGTGTTGGGTGGTAAGGGGAGGGAAAGTATGCTTTGTTCTTACCAGTAAGCTTATTAGCGCATATAATGAGCAGACGAATGTGATCACGATGTAAAAGATTGCATTAACTACTATTCTTGATATCTGTTTGTTGAGAAATGGAATGATATTGAGGATCATAGCAGTCGGGATTGACGAAATCATTATCACAATCACTGAGACTCGGCGAACACCAGATAATTTTCTCTGCAAAGTAAAATGCCAATATATGAGCAAATGATGTACAATATGTTTTTATAATGGAGGTGGCTCAAACAACTTTTTTGTAAGAAAAAATAAGATAATTACTGTTACAGAATATCATAATCTAGACATTTATAGTAGCTTATTAATTCTGCAATCAATCAGATTTCATTATGATATCTAAAATCATTAGGATTCAAATTATATTTCCTTAATTGTTAGGTTTTATATTTTTATATATGTATGACTCTGTAACAATTATCAATCAAGCAAAGATATTCAAAATCCAAATCATCTCTGTTAACATGGTATCATAGGCTTAGTTCGTTCTTGCCAATGGCAGAACGAAGATTATGATATTTTTCCTCTGAATTCTAAAACTCAGTTTGTAAATTCTTGTCTACAAAACTCAATTCTTCCTCAACTACTCCCCTCTGACAAAACCTTCTGCTTGTCTTGATCTCCCTTGCCTACGCTGCCTCGTTTCCCTTTTCCCTTTGTTGCTGCCACCAAGCACTAGATCAGCCACCAAGCCTCGTTTCCCTGTGCTCGACCCCGTGGTTCTCTCCGCCATCGCATAACAGACCCGCCAAACCTGTTAAAAACTCTCTCGGATCCGAACTCAAACCCTACCCGCATAGCAAACCCGACTTCTCTGAATCTCGTCGCCCTGAGACCTGAGGCTCTCCGCGTCCGCAAGCACCTCGTCGCTGTGAGACCCTCTGCCTCCTCAGCCGTTAGAGGCTTCGCTCAACCATCTCTTCGACGGGCGGACCACGTCGCTTCACCCCGACTCTCGGGTTGGAAGTCTCACCTTCCTCCCTAATGCCGCCTTAACCGCGTCGCCGGCGAGAATCAGCCCTGATCGCTGTCCCCACCGATCAACTGCCGCACTCTCTCTCATCTCTGTTCGAAGTTCAAAGAGAGATCGATGGGTGTATCGTCTCACTGTTTGGGTCTCAAGAGAAAAAAGGATTTTTTTCACAAAAACCCTTGAAAATTATTATGATTTGTATGCATAAAGGCATCTGCCCACTATTTGCAATATGATCCCTCTGATAATTAAAATTCTGCCACTGTCACCACTGCCTCTGCCTTACACCGCCATGCCTCTTCCTGTCGCCGCTCTGAGTCTCCACTCTCTCTCATCAAAAGCATGTAAATTGACTCTTGCTACTGCATCTTCAATCACATCCTTCGGAGATCTTAGATGGTGATTTCAGTTGCAACACCAAGTCTGCAACACATCGAATTCATGATGTTAAGCATCCTGGTAGCTTCTTTGTGCACCAATTCGCTTAAGTCATCCTACAAGATGATATCGAGTACTCGATGGCCAATTTTGTCTCGTGCATCAATCACTCGAGTCATTTAACTGGTTTGTTCATTCGATGGCAGACAACATATGCAAACTTCACATGTCAAGTCATGCTCAGTTTGAGAGGGGATGTTACAGAATATCATAATCTAGATAGTTACAGTAGTTTATTAATTCTTCAATCAATCAGATTTCATTCTGATATCTAGAATCTTTAGGATTTATTTCAGTTTATGTTTCCTTAATTGTTAGGTTTTGTATTTTATATATGTATATGACTATGTAACAATCATCAATCAAGCAAAACTATTCAAAATCCAAATCATCTCTATTAACAATTACATGCCACAATAAAAGTAGTCAATTTGAATTGTTGACTAGTCATGATTTAGTTATAACATATCTCTAACTTCAAAATGTTGAAGTGGCATAAAGTTAAATCACCAAAACAAATGAATAAATGGCTAAGCAACTGAATGTAGATGTATGTATAATGTAACAAGTAACAACTAAATTATACTCTTTGACAGTCGTACCAGTTGGTGCAAAAAAAAGACAGTACCATCTGAAGCTTAAAATCATCATGAAATTGCTAATTAATATCACATTTTCAGTAGATCAAAATCCACATATAACCATAAATTATGAATATATGCAGATGTGAACAATTTGGGAACTTAATTAGAGTCACGCATGCATGCAACTCACTGTCCGTATCCAATTTGGAAATATCGGGGTAGGGTGTGTAATTGACTACCAACCGCGAAATTTGAACATATATGAATCATGTGGAAATTGGTCTTAGTGAGTTGTGAACAAAGAAGGTTGTATTTCATCATACCTGGTCAGGCGAAGCATATTTCCAGTAGATAACCAAATAAATGAATACGAGTACAAAACCGATAGCAGCACAGATCCACGAGATATCATCATTGTGAATGATGGCTGTGTATAAAATGTGTGTACCAGCATTAAGTAGTTGATTCATGATATCTGCTACCTGAATATCGTCAATTGATCCCTCCCTGGCCTTGTACAATGCATTAATTCTGAATATATATTGAAAAATAAAAATATACATTAAGCGTGATGGTCGGAAATAATGAAGGCTTGAAATTATAGAATTAGTATGTTTCTAAAATCATTAGCACTTACATGGAGATGAAAATCGAGAATAAATTGGTGACGCTCCCTGAAAATTGGAACAAAACAAATTTGAATTAGGAACAAAATAGAAGCTTTCTAGTTTCTATAACCCGATACCCTGCCAAATAAAGCTTGCTGCAATCAAATGGTGAGATAAATGACATGATCACATACACAACACTACTATAAAATTAGCAACAAATTCGATTTGCATTTTATACTTCTATTCCAGTTATATATAGTTTGAAGGCTTTGTACTTAATGCAAAGGATAAAATTACAATGTTGACAAAGAAAAAAAATACAACCAAACAAATAGAGGAAGTAAAAATAATATGGCTACTTCAATTTTAATTGTTGCCTTGATTGATCCTTTCGTGTACTTAGATCAATTGAATTGTTAACGTGCGTATTTATGCTTAGATAGGACATGTTTAATTCACTCCATTTTAGGCCAAAAAAAGAAAGATGCTTCCTCAATAAGCCATTACATACCAATAAGTGTTATTAACATCGTTGTTAAGATCATTTCTAAATTGTTAGCGGATAGAGACTACAATCGCATATGGCATCTATTATTAGTTCTCTCCAAACAGCTTTTACTAAAAAAAAAGGTCAATCATGAATTCTTTTATGATGGCAAGAGAACTAATCTCCTTTTACAAAAAAAAAAAAAAAGTGCCAGTAGATTTATACAAGGTTGACTTTTCTAAAGCATTTGATTCAGTTTCTTGGAACTTTCTCACTAATGTGTTGAATGAGAGAGGTTTTTCGCCTAAATGGTGTAGCTGGATATTGAATATTCTTAAATCCTTAGTTCGATGATTAAGATCAATGGTCACCATTACTTTTTATTCTAGTGGCGGACGTACTTTAGAGTTTTATCTTGAATGCTAATCAGTTTTTAACTGGTCCGGTTATAATCCCGCCAAAAGCTTTGCAGTTTGCTAATGATATGGTCATTGTTATGCTACGTAACCTCAGAGTTATTTCTTTGATTCTAAAACACTTTTCTGAGCTGTCAGACCTCCATATCAATAGTCTTAAATCGATTTTTGTACCGATATCTATGACACCATCAGGTGTACAACTGGCACAGGATATTCTCGAGTGTACACCGAAAAACTTTCCACTGACATATCTAGGTCTTCCTCTAATTAACCATAAAAAAAGCCTAAAAAGATTTTTTTTTGCCATTAATATAGGCCATGCGTGACAAATTGAAAGGATGGAAATCCAAATTTCTTTCTATGGGTGGACTCTTAATCTTGATCAAGTTGGTTCTTGCCTCAATGCCACTACACTTCTTGCAAGCCTTCAAACTGCCTAAAGGCATCTTAAATCAATTGGACGGAATTTGTAGAGCTTTCCTATGGATATGAGCAACGAATTGTTTGGGAGAACGATGTTTGGTTAAACATGCCGTCTCCCAAAGAATTGTGGGGGGATTTAGGTATTACACCTCCAATCGCAAAATGAAACTAACTAAGTAAGTGGTTGTGGAAGCTAGCAGCGAAGAATAATTCTAAATGGATGTCCTTAGAAAGGAACCACTATGGTACTACACATCTAGAGGACCTATGGACATTTGACAAGATCTCTTATGGATTAAAAGATATGTTATAAACAAATATTAAGAGCTTTTATTGAGCATATGTCTAGGAATCCTACAATAAGGTGGTGATGAACTAGTGATGGCTCATTTACCTCAAAGAGTGCTTAGAATGTCATAAGAGATTCGGAAATGAGATCACCATATATTCCACTCTTACATTTGGAAGGCAAAGGCTTTGTTGAAAGTAAAAATGTTCTTCGGGTTAGCTCTTTTAGACAGGTTGAATACTAGGGACATATTGTTCAAAAAAAAGATGGATAGTGGATAGGAAATGTGTTATTTGTCAAGACGCGGTCGAAATGGCGGCGCATCTGTTGACTAGATGTGTCCTTGTATATAATGGATATGGGATGGACTCGCGCACCAAGGTATGAGGATCTTGGAGAAGGATGACCTGGGGGACTTTTTGTTTCATAACAGACAATTGTTAAAGATGATGTACAAAGATAATTGGAATTCAATATGGATGGCAGGAATGTGGAACATATGGAAGGAAAATTGTAAAATCATCTTCGAAGGAATTGCTATATGACAATGATATAACGCGAAAGACAATGCGGGATGTTATCGCCTGAATTGCTAATTGTTGATTTCCCTTACTAAAGGATAAATTTGAGATTGTTAGGTTATTAGTTTGTATATAGGCGCTATGTAAATTACTTTTTCTTCTTTTCATTCTTTTTTCTTTTCTTCTTTCTTACTGGTACTATCTTTATTGGTTCAATGAGATTGTAGGAGGACTTTTTGTCTTTTTACCTTAAAAAAATTTCAAAAAAGAAAAAACCACTATAATTGTCATATGTGGAATTATTGCTAATCATATATAAAATTCTGGTTAGAACCTACCAAACTGATTTCTAGAAATCGACTAGTTTAAACACTTTAAATCACAAAATTTGATGGTGTTTTTCTTAGGATAAGAATTCCTTCAACATTATTTTTCTGTATACTTGAAATTGATATATATGTTCTAAATGTTCTAAGATGATAATATATAAAGTCTGAATAAATCTTATACTCCCTCTTTCTCCTAACCAAATCTATCCACTACAAAACCTGTAATGCCTTTGACATGATCTTTTGTTTCATATTCTTGAATTTTACTCTCTCAATTATCTAGAATTAAATTTGTACAGACAAAGTTCGAGATTACTCAACTCATAATTGATTCTAGTAAAACTGGTATACTCTCTCAATGGTGCAACACCATCGGAAGTTCAAATAATGGCTAGGGTTTTTCCTTTTAGTGCTAACCAAAGACCATCTTATTGATTTTTTCTTTTATCTAATTTTGATATATATGTCCATTATCTAAATGAAAGTATACATAGATTTTACTGAATAAACCCCTAAGGAATCATTTACCAAATAATGAAATCCTACTCAATAGAAAAAAATAATAATATACATATACTAAGAATTTGCTAAATAAAATTATACAAGATACTAAGAATATGCTCCTTTTCCCATCCATAACATTTGAAAACCCCTATCTAAATTAATAAAAATCATATTATTTTTCCAAACATCACTCAAGGAAGCCTCAGGTCCTTTTATTTTAGCAAAAAAAAAAAGAAAAAGATTGTTTGAAATAGCTATCACCATGCCAAACATCATGCCAAAAGCTAATAAAAAAAACATTCCCTATCAATCTCTTAGAACAAATTCCTAAAAAGACCAGAAATCTTAAGCACCCCTTCAAGAAGTTAGAACTACTCCCCTTCACTTTAATATTATATTTAGACCTAACTAAGTATTTTCATAAAATCTCATATTCTTTGTAAAATCTCAAGTCAAGCACACCCTAACCCCAAACTCATTTCTCCTAGTAATAAAGTCCCATTTAACTAAAGCAAATTTCTTTTTACCTAAAGCTTGAGAAGACCCCCATAAAAAATTCATCCTAATTTTATTAGTTCTATTAATAACCCAAGAATGAACATAGAAAAAGAAAAAAATAATTAAATTGTAAAGCAGTGAGAAGATAATGAACAAACACTAACCTACCACCTAGAGAATGTAAATTACCCTTTCAAACAACCAACTTACTATAGAATGTATCAATAAGAAACTGAAAATTTCTTCTAACAGATTTCTTCCAATGGAGTTGAAGATCCAAATACTTAATAGGTAAAGAACAAATTTTATAATTAAGAATATTAGCTAACAAATTAGCTTGACTAGAAGAGACATTCAAAGGAACTAATTCATATTTAGCATTATTAATTTTCAATCCTGAAATACCCTCAAAACTCTTAAGGGTCCAAAATGCCTTTTCAATCATAACATTTTCAATTTTAAGGAAAAAAAAAAGATATCATCTGCATATTGGAGATGAGTAATCCTAGAATTACCAAAAAATAGCAGGTCCTAAACCCTAAAAATGACCTTTAGTGACATCATTATTTAGAATCTTAGAAAGACCATCAGCCGCTAAAATAAACAAATAAGGAGAAAAAGAATCCCTTGTCTAAGACTCTCTCTACATTCAAAATACTGACCGAACTTGCCATTGATGAAAACCTCTTTGAATAAGCAAATGAAAAATGAAATCCCAATTGACATTATCACAAGCCTTCTCAACATCTAATTTGACGAGGACCTCATGCATATTCCTTATGTCTACTAACATAGTGAATTATTTCATTAGCAACAACAACACTATCTAATATGAACTTACCCTTAAGAAAAGCACATTGGCTTGTGCTAATAATTTTATTCAAAATAGGACTAAATCTATTATCCAGCACCTTAGTAAAGATCGTAAAGATACAATTTAACAAACTAATAGGTCTAAAATTTTTAATTTTACAAGCAGAAGTATTTGTAGGAATTAAACTAATAGTAGCCGTGTTTAATAAAGCTAAATCAAGTTTACAATAAAAAAATCCTTAAAGATCCTACAAATGTCAGTTTTTAAAATGTCCCAAAATTTTTTATTAAAAAAAGTCCAAAACCATTAGGTCTAGAGACTTTATCTGGATTTATATGAAAAGAGCAATCCTGATTTCATCTTCAGAAATTTCCCTAATCAGCCAAGCATTACCCTCTGCACTAATCTTACATTAACATTCCAAACAGAATCCTTGAACTCCCCAAAGAGAACAACTAGAACAATTAGCAAAACACGTGTATTTCTCCTTCCTTTTAATGAAAAACATATTTTGTGCTTTCGAAAATCAAATAAATTACGAAAATAATAGAAAAAAATATTTTTCTTTGAATAGTAAGTTAAACATGAACGACCAAACATAAAATCAACCCAAATATAAAAATAATAATATTATAGAAGCCTACAATTATGAAAGCGGCAGTGACATTTCAATTTTTTTTTTTGAATTTTAAATAATTAACTTGCGATTTCATAATTAATAAAATATTATTTTCATTAAAAAAATTTTAAAAATGATACATTCGTTAAAAAATTTTATAGTATCAGCCAGGATGGTAGAGCTAAAATTTTTCTATTTTTTCATATGCTTAGTTCGATTTTTTGATCAACTATCAGTTTATTTAAAAATTATTGCAGTTACGGAATAATATAAACTGTTTGTTATGATTAAAAAATTAAGTACTGGACGCAACCAGCCAATCTTGGACTTGTCTCGCCGCCTGGACGTCTCCAGGCCTCTCGTTCCATCGTCGGCTCGTCTCGCCAGTCATTGCGATAGATCCCCGGCGGTCGCCACACGTCTTCGCAGCCCTCGCCACTCACCGTTCTCCAATCAAGAACGCCATTGATTTTTTGTTTTTGAAATGGGCAAGAACGCCATTGATGGTGTCAAGGTTGCGGATGGCATCGGCGGATATTGGTTGATTTCAAGCAGAATCTTCTCAAAACCTTAAATCGGCTGGTCCGCGATGGATTCCAATCAGATTCCGCCGAATCCAATCAGAATTGGGCTATTTCAGAGAGAGAGAGAGAGAGAAGAGAGAGAGAGAGAGATTTACCAGCTAATTCCCAACCTCGAAAAAGCTCTCCCATCGGCGCCGACGCCGGCGCCGCTGCCGGCGCTGTCATGGGTTTATAGTGGCTAAAATGCTTAATCTTTTTGTTGAGAGGGGCGCGGCGGTGCGGATACGGGTGCGGTTAATTAAACCAATTAAGTTTTTTTTTTATAAAAATTAAATCAATTGAATTATGTAACATTGAGGTAACATTATTAGTTATGTAACATCCGAATTTACGAGAATTCATATAAAAAAAAATTACGAGAATCATTAGATTGAGCTCTCTGAGACTCTCACTCTTTATTATTGAAATAATAATTAAACCAATTAAGTTATCCAGACCCAATTTGGCCCCACCCGCCATTTGATTGCAGTGGCACACTGGATGGTTGAATACAACCATCCAGTGGACGTTTTTTTATCCGAACCGTTCGATTTAATTTTGACGGTTATGTTTTTTCGGGCCTATCAATCTTGGTATAATGCACGGGACATTTATAGCCGTTGAGATTAAATCAGACGGCTGAGATCGAAAGTCATCCATAGATGGCCATCAGAGGATGCAGTTCCCCTTAATTACCCCTTCTCCTTGCTCCTGTTCTACATCTGGTCTCAGTATCTCATAGCGTCTGGTCAATATGTGTGATGTTAAATTATTAATGTACTCTTTAACTCTTATTATGTTCCGCCATAGAGTCCACATCCTCACCAGAAGTAAAAAGTTCAAAATTTACTCCAATATATATTTATCGTGCTCCTCTTATGTGTGATGGTAATGGGAAAAATTGGAATGACTGGGTCCAAAAAATGTGGAAATGAAAAATTACATAATATTTTGCAGCAATATAATTAGCTATATATTTTATTTACAATAATGCACCTTCACTGTATCACACTACGCACATTCACTAATCTCAATTCTGCACTTTCTTTTCTGGTTTATAAATTCTAACCCCGCTGACTTGAACTACAAATCCCAAAATACTAACTCTAACATTACTGACTTCACTAGACATTCGCTATCTAGTTTATCCAAAAAAAAAAAACATTACTGACCTCTTCCTAGATAGTCTGTCCAGTATTTCTAGAAAATAAAACATCACCGACCTTAATTTTACCAAAAGTACCCTTATATGAAACGTGTAATTGGATATGAGCTAGAGAAGAGATCCCCGGAAAGATTACAAATTTGATATGACTTTCTGGGGTTTCAGAGGGAGAATCTACAAACATTCTTCTATACTTCTATTTGTCCGATACGGTTTCGTTTTTAAATGCTATATATTATTCTAGAATAAGGTCACTAACTCACTATCACATGTAAAGTCATCATCACGTGCCCTACTTCTACAGATGGTGCATACGAGCCACGTGTTTTGCGCAACGTGACTCGGTCCCCGGGTTTGTAATCGTATGATTGTATGAAACACTACCTTGTGTATATTTTGCTACAGCTGGATCCTATCCTATCCTATATCCTATATATATTATATATTAACGTACGGTTAAAGCAAATTATTATGTACCCAAATACAATTAAATCAACCGTTGATATTTCTAAAAGATGAGGGATAAATAGCAATGCTAAGTGCTAACGTTGACCTGATCCAACCGGTCATTCTATATTTATAGTACCCATTTCAAAAATTGATCCATACGTTAAACTGTTCATTTTTTTAGTCCCACAATATCTTATCCATTTTTGTAATTAATTATGATCTGCTTATCATTTACATACTTGCTTATCTAATTGACTAATTTCTTCAAAATATTTTGAATGATAATTTAAAGACTTTTTGTGCATTGAGTTGAATGAAATATTATATATAAAATTTGCCAAGCTATATATAAGTGGTTAACAAAATGCTTGAGACATTAAGGTACTTATCAATTATTAATTTTACTCTTTATTTCTTAATCTAGTCAAGGAATGAGCGATATATTTTAATAGAAACGGAATTGATTAATTCAAATTGACTCACTTACATCTCAAGTCCAATTTACTTATATAAACTTTGTCGAATGTATGACGGTGATCCCATGCATCAATATTCAATAATATTTCTCTGATGAATACGACCCCGGCAACGTCCTATCCCATGATAACGACATATATTATTATTGAGTTTTCTACTGTAAAAACGATTTAACGGATCGCTCCATCAAATCCAATTTGATCACAAATTTATTCTTCATATTGAATTGTCCAAGCCAACCAAATTTTATATCTTTCAAATTTTTTAAATATTTTTTGGATTTTTAAAAACTATTTTTGTGAAGGGTTCGGAAATAATAATAATAATAATTATTATTATTATTATTATTATTATTATTATTATTATTATTATCATTATCATTATTATTATTATTATTATTATTATTATTATTGACTGAAAGAAATCGATCTCCTAAAATTTCGCAAGTAGAAATCATCATATTAATTGATATTCTACGCTAGTTATGATTCCTTCCTTCGGGTGAATTTTGATTTTGTAATATTAATTCATAATTCTATGATAATTAATTAAATTATATGATTATGATTGTACTGTCCTTCCCGTAAGGAACCGGCCGGTATGACTTCTACAAAATGTACGGGAATTGCTTCACTCACGGCGTGTTTGAGAGATTCACTCCCATTTTTCTTGTTAATGACTTAAATGTCCTTAGTGGGGGACTCAGTGCAGCTGTGCAGGAGAAAATAATGAAGGAATGAGAAGGACATTTTAGTCAAACAAAGAGTGGATCTCTGATTAGAGGCGTGAGTGAAGCAATTCCTAAAAAAATATACTTATAACTCTCCTTGTTAGGTAAATTAATTAATTTGCTCGATTGTTGGCGTTTTACTTTGCAGAAAAAGAAATGGTATTTACTTACTTAATCCGGACGGCTGTTGTCGACATTGTCACTGTAATCAAAAGCGCAACAAGGCAGTTAACGGAGTCTTTTCCACCGTGAACTCATCCCTCTGCTCATGTTATGCGCCAATAAGCATCCTTGTAAAAACGAGATACCCTCCCTTTTCGAAGAGACAAAATGGGGGGAAAAAAAGTGAAATGGTAGTTCGGTTAAACATTCAGAAGGGTAAATTGATCAAGGGTATACAGAACTATATACACTTTGACATTTAATTAATTCACCTTTTGTGCAGGTGCAGGTAACGAAGAACATAGACTTCCTTCCGTGCATATTGCAAATGTTCCAAATACTTGGGCTTTGCTCCAGAATTTGAAATAGAAGGGAAAGGAAAAGAAAGATATAGAAAGAAAGAAGAAGCTCAGTACACCCCAAATTTGGGGTGAACCGACTTTCCACTTTTTTTATTTTTTTGTACAGGATTTTTCCAGGTTCTCCCCGGTTCACTCCCATTTTCTTAGAAAATTTAATGTTTTGTATCAGGTTAACATCACTGGGAAGGAAATGGTCAGTTAACCTTCTCCCAGTTCACCTTCGCTACTCCTTTATGGAGCAGGACCTTAGTGGCGCCTTCTTATTCTGTCATGATCACATTACCAATTAATGCTATATATATATAATTATACTGCGAGATAAATTTACAGACGATGCATGCATGCTCCATATATGACTAGCACCAGATATAAAGGTACGTTCAAGGTAGCATTTAATTAATTAGTATTTTTTTTGTGGAGAAAATGTAGCATTTTGTTACCGTCCGGCTTCATTAATTATAGAAACAATCAAACGAAAGAGTAAGCTAGCATTTAATTAGCAATAGGTTATATGAGAACCAAAATGTTTTGTGCGCAATTGAACCTACAGTAGCTAACTAATTAAAATAGTCAAATTTAAGCCTAACCAACCTTGAAAAAGACTAGTGCATTACTATTACCTCGGGATATCACTATTGGTTATCATCTAATTTATTTAGATCAAGTTTTTATTACAAATTAAAATAATATCAAACTTACTTTTTGACAAAAAAAATAATAATAATTCTTAGCAATATGATGGATTCAATTTGTATGGTGTCATTATTGCCTGCAAACTCCATGTATATATATATATATATATATAGAGTTTAGCTACGGTGAGTCGCGACTCACGGACCCTCCGGTGAGTCGCGACCAATACTCCTAGATCTAGATCAAAATGACTGATCCAAACCGTCCAATATGATCTCCCTATTGAAATCTCCGTGCAAACCAAATTTTTTTTTTCGAAAATTTTAAGTATTTTTTTCGGATTTTTAAAAACTGATGTTTTTGAATGGTTCAGAACCAATTAGATTAACGATTTTCTAAAATTTCAAAAAAATACTTCAAAATTTCGAAAAAATAAAAAATTTGGTCTACATGGAGATTTCAATAGGGAGATCATATTGGACGGTTTGGATCGGTCATTTTGATCTAGATCTAGGAGTATTGGTAGTGACTCACTGTAGCTAAACTCTATATATATATATATATATATATATATATATATATATATATATAAGGACAATAAATGAATTTTATTGAGGATGAAAACTACTTAATTAGTAGGAAACTCAATCATTCCATAATCTCCTTGCTTAACAAGAAATTTACTCTTTTCCTAAATAAAACAGACAAAGATCCAAGTAACTTAATAATGTATAACCAAATTTCTTACAAATTCATCGTTGATTAACTCAATAGTACTGGCCATTCAATTGGAACTTTATGTGGTCTGATCTCCAATCACTGCTCCAATGCTACGTGCTCCAATCCGCACAGGACCAAATGAAGAGGTAGACATTAGACAGAGAGATTGAAAAGAAGAAATTTGTGGAAATCCCTTGTGTAGTTGTGTTGCCGATCTGGGAGGAACAATGAAAGGTTGACTTTTTTCTCTCTCTTTCTCGAATCATTTGGCATTAGATGCCAGTTGTTTGATAAATTATTCACATTAATTATCAGTCAAACAAATTAAAACACAAACAGATCATCGATGCCAATCCAACTGCAAACATGCTAATATTCTACAAGACAAGGTAAGATATGAATTTTAAACATTCCCAGTTGATTCCATATTTATACTTCAAGGCTTCAAGTAAAAGTGTTTTCTTTTTTCTATTTACTTTTTTTTACTATTAAAGCGGTGAGACATGTGCACCACTCAAGTTATAATTTCCGATCCACTTCACATTGTTTTACATTGTTCCGGGCTACTGTCAGTCTGTCATTGAAGATTTTTTTATTAATCTTATTCTTCTCTTATTTTGGGTTATGTTGTTCTTCTCATGTGATCTGTAAAATATAGTTAGCGAAAGTTCAATAGGTCGAAAGTAATATAATAATAATAATGCCAAAACAATTCATTAAAAAGAAGAAGAAAAATAATAACTCCTTAATCAGTTAATTAATCCTCCAAACAATTCTCTGCGGCACCTCCAAACCCAAAGTCAAAAGGTTTTTGGTTGTATCTATAGCTGTCAACGGCAGAAATAGACACGTGATGCCGTTTCGTTTAAATGAAACGGAACGGTTTGTGGCATAGATAATTATAACGTTTTCTAAACGAAACGGTATGTGGCACAGTTAATTATACCGTTTCGACCGTTTCATCTTCATTTCAAACCGTTTTATGTGTAATTTCTGAAGTGAAACGGTTGATGGAACAGAAATCTGTTTCGTTTAATAAACGGAACGGTATGTGGCATGGCTGGTTTTTACCGTTTTGCAAACAAAACAGAAACGGCAGGGGCCAATTCCGTGGCTTTTTGCCACGTTTGACACCCCTAGTTGTATCGACAATTCTTGAAGCAGTCCGAGACTCCGATCTCTCTCTCCATACAAACGGGAACAAAATCCTCTACAATCCTTTTTTTGACTGCTCCAAGCAGTCTTTTATTTTTTTAATATTTTAAAATTTAAAAACTTAAATAGAGAATTCAAACCGTTGATCTTGTTAAATTTTACCGGCGATGGGTTTTCATATAAATTTTATAAAATTTGAAGTCGATTTGATACTAGATCAAGAGGTTAACAAATGAACGAATCTGATTAGATTAATTCTAATACGTTCATAATTATGTCACTTAATCAAGTATCAAATCGATTTTAAATTTTATAAAATTTATATGAAAACGCATCGCCGATAAAATTTAACAAGGCCAACGGTTTGGATTCTCCATTTGAGTTTTTAAATTTTGAAATATTAAAAAAAAAATAGAAGACTGTTTGGAGCAGTAAAAAAAAGACAGTAGAGGATTTCGTTCCCATACAAACGTGGTTTTATTCTGATCCTATCCTAACTGTTTTTTTTTTTTTTTTTTGAGCTGAGTCCGTAGGCACACAACACCCCACTCACCCACCCATAATCATCTCGCCCCAGCGAGATTCGATCCCTTGTCTTCACGTTGGAAGACTAGCGCCTCTACCAACTGGGCTAGCCCAGCGGAGGCTTTTTTTTTTTTTTTTTTGATGAACTATCCGAACCGTCAGGCACTTGCCCACTTCAAATAAAAAAGGGAATATCTTGCGGTAACCAGTCATGGACCCGGCTCATGCCAAGGCCCACATCGAGGGTGAGCCAACCGGACCCCACTGCAGCAGTCTACCAGGCACGGCTGAACCGCCTACCTGCATTTAAATTTATGACGTGAATCCAACCCATTAGATTAAAATTTAACGCATCCATTAAAATTTTCTTTATCCATATCATATCCTTATCCATTAAAGTTTGACTTTACCCGTACCCAATTCTTACCATTAAGGGTAGGGTAACGGTAGAAAATGAATAATAATATTAATAACTCAATGAAAAAAATATTACACAATAGAGATAAATAAATTTAACAGATAAATATTAATAAAGCGCAACATTGAATAATACTTTAAATATAATAAAATAATACTATATCTTCTCATGTCAATTGTCACAAAAAAATTAGATAACTAATTACTGATTAGTAATTATTAGTAATTATACAATATTTTCCTCAAATGACAACTGAGAAAAAAGGATCTTCTGAAAAAAATTATTATTTTTTAATGTAGTCCGTGAATGAAAAAAATATAATTAACATATCAATTGAATCTTACCATTACATCTTTCCAATTTAACTTAGTATTATTTCAATCAAATCTCATAATTTAATTACTTGTTTTAATGGAAAAATTGGATATAATTCCCTCTAATCTTCACCAACCAGATATAACCCCCTCTAATCTTCAAAACCGGATATAACCCCCTCTAATCTTCTTAATTTTGGATACTAAGAATTCTTGCATGAGATTCAAGTATCCAATTAATGATGCTATTACACAAAAGCATAAAGATGTGCTTGGCACAGAAGATCGGCACGAAGAATGATTCAGACATTCAGTTCCATTAATGATTCTGTTGGAAGTTAGATTAGTCAACAATTAACTGAATCAGTCTTCGTGCTGATCTTCTGTGACAAGCACATCTTTATGCTGTTGTGTAATAGCATCTTTAATTGGATACTTGAATCTCATGCTAGAATTCTTAGTATCTTAACTCGTTTTTCTTAACATGGACTTTCCTTTATTCTGAACTCTTTTCTCTTTCTATCCTGTTTTTGCTAATTAATGCTATTGAACGGGCATTGACAGCAAGACGCTTGTCTGCTGCTGATGGATCTGATCTCTTGGGTTTTCCCTCCTGCGTATATGACTGCACCTCTTGAGCATAAAATGCAGGCTTGAACTTGAGCGGGCCTCTATGACTGCGGGTCTGAATGATAATTAATTATATCAACAACAGTAATGATGATTGACTAATTAATTAATTAGTTGATGTCGTGCTAAATATTTTTTGTATGTTATATTGCTACTATTTGTTTATTTATTCACGGCAAAGAGCAAAGATAAAATATATTAATAAATATATAAGGAAATATAGTAAGAAAAATTGTACTCAAAGAGCATAAGGAGAGCAAATAGAAGCGACACTACAATTAAATACTTCATCTCGTCTTTTGTTTAAAATTCTCTCCTCAATACTAAATACTCAATATCGATCGATCGATGGGGAGAGTTTCTTTTTTAAAGATATGACTAATGAGAGATGTGACACACTAATTTATTAGTTCGCATGATGACGCCCCCCCTCCCCCCCCCCCCCCCTAATAAAGCTTTGACGTCGAGTGATATCAACACCAAAATTAATTAACAGATATTTGCCCAACTTTTTGTGGAACAAGGCAGTTATATATATTGGGACAGACAATTATCTACCCAAAATAGAAACTTATAACTGACCATGCAAACATAATCGAAGTCGAAGAAGCTTATAGATTATTATTACGTGTGGGCAGCTCTAGAAGTCAAATAAATCTAATCAATATATGATCATGCAGTGGCGGAGATACATTGATTAAATGGACCCCATTCAATTTCAAAAATAATGTCACACATTCAAATTTATACTTATAAAATAAATATTTTTATATTTATATTAAATTTGAACCCCAAAAAAATATACTATTGAACTCCATTTGGTTCATGCATGGTTGCATTCTCATGAGTGTTTTCTTATGTAAAATTAGTAATTCTTCTAATAAAAACACATTTTGAGACAAAAATAATTTCCAATTAAGTTAGCAATTATCCCCATTACTTTTAGGAAAATCACACAATAACTTTTGTTATTTAATTTATGAAAATTTCTTTCTTTTGGTGTTTAAAAAAATAAAAATATATAGTGGTGTATGAATTTATTTCAATAAAAAAATATTAATATTATAAATTTGTTGAATCCCATTGTAAAAATTTTTGGCTCCACCATTGTGATCATGTATAATATCACACCACAAAATCAAGAGAGAATAATATTTACATTACTGCATACAAGTACAAATAAAAATAATATTGATTAGAAAAATGGTAATCTAGTAGAGATAATGATAATGATGGTAATGAAAGAATAATAAGGTAAACATCGATAATATTGACAAATGTAATAACAATATAGTTAGAAAATTCAGCAAAATGAGTTTTACTTTACAAGAAGAGTAATGCTAAAATCAAACATATAGGATGTCAAACATGATCCAAACGCCAATTATTAAAATTTCAAACGGCCGATGAACGGATCAAATCGTGCTTCAGAGTTAGCTTTTCAAAATTCCAAACTCAATAGCCGATTCGTATAATGTGTCTTGAGTCTCGACATTGCAAACTTTTTAGAAATTAAAATCAAAACATATGTTATTTCACAGAATAGGATCCGGATCTGAAAGAACTATTGGTCAATAGTTCTCCAGACAGTGTTCTGATTCGAATCTTTTGTTGCAGCAACTGAGATTGTGAAAGAGTAAATGTCACAGAAAATCCTATGGGGCCGTTTGGATCCCCATGGGATTTTAGCGAATTTCATCTTCCTACCATAAATTTATTATAAACAATCCAAACTCTTCACAAAATTACACACTTCCCAATAAATTTATTCCTAGGAATTGCAACTTCCCCAAATTCCCCAACTTTCTAAGACCCCGTTTGTTTGTGACTTAAAGGGTGCATAACTTAAGTTATGCACTCTTTAGTCACCAAACACCTCTTACATAAGATGTCTTAAGGGTACATAACTTATGCAACCAAAATAGGTTGCATAAGTTATGCATGGTCCCCTTTAATTTTTTTTTCCAACAATAACCCTTAGAAATAATTAATAATATTATTTAATAATTAACAAATAATTAATAAATAATAATATTTAGCAAGTAAAAATAACTATTAAAAATTATAATTAATAATAAATATTAATTATTATAATTAATAAATAATAATAATTAATAATATTTTTACAAGTAATATTAATTATTAATAATAATAATGATTTAATAATAATAACTAATTTATTAAAAATTATTAATAACTATTTTTTTATTAAGTAATTAATAATACTTCATAATAATAAAATGATTTCTTATTATCATTAATAATTAATTTTTATAATAATTAATATTAATAAATAAATAATAATATTTAATAAGCAACAATAATTGTTAAAAATCATAATTAATAATAAAGGTTAATTATTATAATTAATAATATTTAACAAGTAGTATTAATTATTAATAATAATGATTTAAGAATAATAATTAATTAAAGGCATGAATATAAGGGCATTTTAGTCTTTTGACATGAATATATGCATGTATTAACTTAGTCATCCTTACTACACAACCAAACATCTATTACATAACACTACATAAATATTTAAGCATCCTTAACTTATGCAACCCCTTACTACACAAACAAACGCCCCCTAAGCGATCCAAACGGCCCCTATGTCTAGATCCAACCACGTGGGGAAACACGCTCAAAGGAACGTGGGTCCGCATTGGCAGTCTTGCAGAGATGTTCATCACGTGATATGTCTCCGAATTGGGATTGAGCTGAAAGGGTAATTGCTTCATGCACTCCCTGAGTTTGGAGATTCACTCCTTTTCGACGAAAATTCCCCTCACGCTCTCACCTGGATTGCAAATTGTGGGATGTAAATTAAAGGAATGTAAGGGGTATTTTCGTCCACGAAGGAGTGAATCTCTAAATGGGAGGCGTGGAGGAAGCATTTCCCAGCTGAAAGGTGTTTAAAAAAAAAAAAAAAAAACTGAAGTGACGTGGTGAATTTGCACTTTTCTTTGTGCCTTGGGCTAACCACATAGCCACCCTACAGGCCAGAGTCCAGAGAAACCACCTATTTTTTTTCTTTTTGAGAAACCACCTTAATTATATTTGTGCGACTTATTAACCGATGAAAAATTTTTATCAAGGACAAAACTACCTCCAAAATTTTAAAAAAGACAAAGCATGACTACTAATTTTAAAATTAGCACAGCTATAGCGGCAATAGCATTACCGCTATAAAATTGGTATAAAAAATGACTAAAATAAAAAAATGTCCTTATAGCGGCAATGATACTGCCGTTATAGGACTTTACCCCCTCCCCCTTTTTATTTTTTTGTCGGCAGTTACTTTTTTTTTCGGTTTTATACCTCAATAATTACAAACCAATTTTGTATTCTTTTGTAATTTTAAATTGTAAAACCTTTACTTCTATGTATAATTAATTGCATATATATACTAGACATGAACAGTCGCAGTTTCGCTGTGTTATGTTATTTTGTACAACTATTTTAATATATATTTAACCAAAAAAATTTATTTTCAATTAAAAATTATTGCGGTCACGGTTTCTAATTAAGAAGAGTAAACTTCAAGCATATATTCGAATTGATCAGTCAACGAAAATTGGAAGGCTCAGATCGCATGTCGTATGAGGGGATAGATTTCTTTTTTTTTATAGATTTGTTAATAAAAAGTCAATGTGGTCACGGCTTCTAATTAAGAACAGTAAACTTCTAGCATATATTCAGATTGATTGATCAATGAAAATTAGATGGTTCAGATCGCATGTCGCATGGGAGAATATATATATATAGAGTTTAGCTACGGTGAGTCGCGACTCACGGACTCTCCGGTGAGTCGCGACCAAAACTCCTAGATCTAGATTAAAATGACCGATCCAAAACGTCCAATATGATCTCCCTATTGAAATCTCCGTGCAAACCAAATTTTTTATTTTTTCAAAATTTTTAAGTATTTTTTTCGGATTTTTAAAAACTGATGTTTTTGAATGGTTCAGAACCAATTAGATTAACGATTTTCTAAAATTTTAAAAAAATACTTAAAAATTTCGAAAAAATGAAAAATTTGGTCTACATGGAGATTTCAATAGGGAGATCATATTGGACGGTTTGGATCGGTTATTTTGATCTAGATCTAGGAGTTTTGGTCGCGACTCACCGGAGGGTCCGTGAGTCGCGACTCACCGTAGCTAAACTCTATATATATATCCAAACCGATCAATATGATCTCCCTATTGAAATCTCCGTGCAAACCCAATTTTTTTTTTTTCGAAATTTTTAAGTATTTTTTTCGGATTTTTAAAAACTGATGTTTTTGAATGGTTCAGAACCAATTAGATTAACGATTTTTTAAAATTTCAAAAAAATACTTAAAAATTTCGAAAAAATGAAAAGTTTGGTCTACATGGAGATTTCAATAGGGAGATCATATTGGACGGTTTGGATCGGTCATTTTGATCTAGATCTAGGAGTTTTGGTCGCGACTCACCGGAGGGTCCGTGAGTCGCGACTCACCGTAGCTAAACTCTCTATATATATATATATTAGACATGAACTACCCTAGACTTCCAAATATATTTATATTAGATTTCCAAATATATTTAATTCTTAAATTAAATTATGGTTGGTATCACTATTAAAACTATTTTTAATTATACAAAATGCAAAAAAAAAAATCTATTTTTGACCGCTTTCGAAAAGCGGCCACGGAATATAATATATACTAGATATGGCAGTCGCAGCTTTGCTGCGCTATATTTTTTTGGATGACAATAATTCAACATGAACTATCTTAGTTTCGTCGTGCTATGTTTTTAAAATGATAATAATTCAGCATGAACAACTTTAAAATAATGATCAACACAACATTAAAAATGGTTTTTTTATTAATCACATTACAACACATAATCGAAATGAGATGTACGAAAAAATAATGCATCACATTACGATACATAATCGAAATGAGACATACGAAAAAATAATGCAACGCATTATGACACATATGATCCAACTAAATCCATTGGTTCAAAATTTATAAAAATGATCTAATTAAGATTAGGAATGAAAATAATAAAATAATTGTATCACCCAAAGAAATGATCTAATTAAGATTAGGACAAAGTAAAAGCAAAAAGAAAAAAAAGTAAAACTAAGTCTGCCGAGAAAAAAAAAAACCAAAATCCTTATAGCGGCAGAAAAATTGCCGCTATAAGCAATATATATATATATATATATATATAGAGTTTAGCTACGGTGAGTCGCGACCAAAACTCCTAGATCTAGATCAAAATGACCGATCCAAACCGTCCAATATGATCTCCTTATTGAAATCTCCATGTAGACCGAATTTTTTATTTTTTCGAAATTTTTAAGTATTTTTTTTGAAATTTTAGAAAATCGTTAATCTAATTGGTTCTGAACCATTCAAAAACATCAGTTTTTAAAATTTCAAAAAAATACTTAAAAATTTCGAAAAAATAAAAAATTCGGTCTACATGGAGATTTCAATAAGGAGATCATATTGGACGGTTTGGATCGGTCATTTTGATCTAGATCTAGGAGTTCGACTCACCGTAGCTAAACTATATATATATATATATATATATATATATATATATATATAAAACGTTAGTCATTTCAGTTAGCTGTCAGTCGAAAAAAAACAAAAGAAAAAATACTATAGCGGCAATACTATTACCGCTATGGCTGTGCTCATTTTAAAATTGTTAGTGTTGTTTTGTCTTTTTTAGAATTATCAAGAGTATTTTTGTCTTTGATAAAAATTTTCCTTAACCGATACATACAAATCGGACTAACTCAGACCTCCTCCTAGAGTACTCTCTCGGTTTAATCTCGATAGACTTCTAAAATATTCTAAATAAATTTTCGAGCTTAATTTTATTTTTGTTACTACAAAAATGGTTTAAGGTTTTTAATTGTTTGAGGTTCTTTCCAATACTTTTTTCTAGATAAAATTCTATGTAAACAGTGATTACTTATAAATTTATAAAAATTTCAATGATGTCAAATTTTATATCTTAGATTATACATTTCAAAAATTATAATGACAAGATGGAAGCAATACTTTAGATAGTCTTTTCTATTTGGTGATAAAAATACCAGATATATTAATACTTTAGATAAGATAGGCTAATAATTAAAAACATTCAATAATTTCTATAAAATTTAAAAAAATAATTTGCGCAACGTGCGAAAAGACCACTAGTAGATATGAAAGGCCAACCTTTAAAACTACCCAAAGGTTTTTACTTTGTAGACGACACATAGGAATAAAAGAGAATTACTTGATGCAAGGCACATAGGAATAAAAGAGAATTATTTGATGCAATCAGGAGATGCACAATCAAGTAATTAGCCCGCCTTCTTTCCTCCTCTTACGTGAGCCGCGATCAACGACGAAGACAGAGGGGGACTAGCAAGGGCCAAGCCCCCCTAATAATTAGAAATGTGTTCATCATATGTTAATTTATTAAGATAAATTTATATAGTTAAATTCATGGGCTTCTTCTAGGTCCAAAATATCATGCTCAATGATGCTCCGGTTAAAGAAAGATTAATGGTTGTTGGTATTGTTTCAGGCATTTTGTACTTAAACTTGTTATTTTCTTGGTTCTCAATTTCATTTATTCAAATTTTGGCTCCCACCATTCCTCAATCCTGACTTCACCATTGGCCTCGATCTCCTCTCACCCTAGCCCTGCACGAGACTTATTCTTTCTCGCCCTCGCATACTCCTCTATTCTTTTTTTCCCTTCTCTGTTCCTTCTATGAACCCCCACCTCTCGTCTCCCTCCCCTCACGAAATCTATCCCGTTCATCACACACCTCTCCTTCCCCTCTTTTTTCCCTTCAACGACCCTCCTCTTCATTTGCTCGTCTCTCTTCTTCCCTTCATATACACACCTCATCTCCTTTTAAACTTTTTTCTAGTTGATCGTGCTACCATTAGCATAATATATAAGAGAGTAATTAAACATGTTCATGAAAGTTTCTAATATATATAATCAAACTAATTATCTAATATATATATAAGGGAGTAACTAATGAATTTTAAAGGAGTATCTAATATTTTTATGTAATAAGAAAAAAAACATTAATGTTATGTTATGGAAGTATATAAGAGAGTATTCTATTTATTTTATGGAAGTACTTATATTTGATAAGGGAGTACCTAATAAGTTTTTAACCGAACAATTATTTGTGTTTTGTTATGGAGGTATATAATTAGTGGTAAGTGAGTAACTTATTAGATGAAGAAAGCATCTAATGACCATATTGAGAGTAGCTAATAAGTGCGAATACAGTTTATTTTAGAGAATAACTAATGACCTTAAAAGGGGTAACTAAAGACCATTAACGGAGTAAATAAATAACATAATGGAGTAACTAATAAGTATAAGAAATATTTAATAATCACAAATACATAGTTTATTTCAGAGAATAACTAACAACTATAAAGAGAGTAAATAATAAGAACAAGAGAGTAACTGATAAGTATAGAGGGAGTACCTGATAAGTGTAAATACTTAGTTCATTTAAGGGAGTAAATAATAATTTTAATTGAGTATTTATATTGTATTATAGGAGTATATAATTGTTCATGTGCCGGTAGCACCAGAAAGGAGAGGGGAGGGAACACAGGGGATAGAGAGGATACAGTGCGAGAAAGGAAGAAAAGAATCAACGCAAGAGGAAAGAGAAGGGGCTCAACCGCGGATGAGAGAGGAGGCACGTAGATGAGAGGGGAAGGAGGGTGTATACGTGCGAAGGGCAAAAGGAGGCGGGTGTAGCGTGCATGTGAGAGAGTTTAGGCCTGGATAACGTGTATAACGATAACGAAATTAGTCCTATACGTCAGTCGTTCCGTTTGAAAAACGGTTATAAAATTTTTGACGTTTGACGTTCCGTTTTTTAAACGTCACAAAAATTTATTCCGTTAAAGTTCCATTCTAATTCAACGAATTAGACGTTATAAACGTCTATTTTTTCGTTGTCACAAATCACAATACCTTATATAATTTTTAATATAATAACATACAAACATTTACTGAAAAATATTATATAAACAATTACAACTCACAAGCATATTTACAATTTACAAAGCAGTCACAACTCAAAAAAGAAAACAGTAACCATAATAACATACAAATACATATAAACATACCGTATGCACACAATCAATTACAACTTATAAGCATATTTACAGAAATCATTACACATTTAAAAAAGTTCTAAAGAAAAAATTACATGAAAAATAAAATAGAGCACAAGTTCTAACCTTGCAACATTTTCTCTTTCTTTCCTTCTTCCTTTACCTCAAACCAGTAACACAGAACGTGGTTCAAACCCTAGCACAAGTTAAAAACCATAAAAAAGGGGGAAAAATAAGACAAATAGAATTAGATGTATAAAAAAATAAAGAAAAAATTACCCCAAAAAAAAAAGAAATTCGAACCTTTCTTTTTCTTTCCTTCTTCTTGTCAGTCCCTCTTTTTTCTCTTCTTTGAAACAGCATATATATAAACCAAAAAATCCATCATTTCCCTTCTCGAAACCCACCTTGTTGGGAATGATGCCTTGGCCATCTAATTTGTCATCGTCCCACAGCTAGCCAGTAGGTAATAAATCGATTATCCACAAATTAGAGATCTAGGATTAAGTGGGATCAGAGAGGGTAATGAATTGGCTAATGGGCAAAGAAACAACAGCTGACAATCGATCGGCATGGTCTGATTTGAGGGGAAAGATGGAAAGAAAAACTGAGGAAGGGAGAAAGGGAAGCGGCGGAAAGGACGAAGAGGCAGAAAACCTAAGGGTCTGATCGGAATGAAATATTAGTTGCTCAACGTGAAATGGATTTCGCGAGAAATTTATATTTTTGATCGGAATGGACGTAAGACCGTGAATTCAATTCGTTTTGCGCGATTCTGAAGGAAAATTCGGAGCTACCGAAGTCGTGAGAAAAAGGTTGAAATTTGGCACGATTTGGCTTCGTGGCGTGAGGCGATAAAATTTCAGACTCTTATACCCTTCCGCTCTGCTGAACTCTCTCGATAAAAAGTTAAAAACCACACTAGGCGGTCAAGGGCCTCAAGGCAAAGCACCAGGCACTGAGGCACCACCATAAGGTACTATTTTAATCATTTTTATCGTTTGTTCCAATCTTAAGAGTACGAGTAGCAAATCTGACCATGTTATTATACAATTAATGAAGAAATATACTTGATAAATTTTTAATTATACTCTCAATTCCACTAGCATCTGATTTTGAGATCTCATCATATATTTTAAGTTTACAAATGTTGTTAAAATCTAATTACATCCGTACAATCCTATAATTTGAATCCATCCACTTCTGTAATATTGAATAAGGTTAGTTTTCGAAATATATTTCATGTTTGTCTTTTTTTTTAATTTCATTCAAATTTCTCTATATCTTTGTTACTTGTGGCTATTAATTGAAAGCCAGCAAAGGAGACAGATATACTTAAAAGAGAATAAGGATAAAATGGTAAATTTAAGGAGATGAAATCATTTCTGTCTTATTTTCATATGCTATCCGATCATAAAATTCTTTTCCCTTCAATTCTTTTTCTTTTTGTTTTGATCGCCAAATTTCATTTGAAAATCATTTCTATTGAATTCTATTCCATTGAAATGAATTGAATTCTACTAACAAATCATTCCGATCAGACCCTAACACATTCGAGATATTTCTACTGAACCCCCTAATCTATAATCTGCTATTGGATTCATTCTAAATGTGTAGAATTATAATACGGAACGTATTGAAACAGATTACGGAACGAGATCATTCCGTTAACGTTCCATATATACCAACGTTATACCTCTGCATTCCGTGTAACGTTCCATTTGTGAAACGAAATGAAAATCGGTGACGTTAAACGTTCCGTCCTTGCGGAACGGAACGGTTTCACGAATCAACGTGGTTCCGTGCCCAGGCCTAAGAGAGTTGAAGCGTTGGGAGATGAGCGCCTTCCGTTTTTGGCAACGCACAACGACACTTTCTATTTTCGGAACAGTGATTGCGTGATTGTCTTACCACTTAATTGCGGCGGTTATCGGCTCCGAGAATAAAAGGCCAACCTTGTGTATTAGTTGGGTTCCCATGGGCCTACCCTTCATTATTCCGTTTTGAGTAAGAATCACACCACTTCTATTTGGGCTTTAAATCTTAGCATAATAGCATCCATTCTCACAACTCACAAGGTTCCATGACACTTGGGAGTAATAACAGGCTGACAGGCACAGCAGCTCGGAGCAAGTAGTTTACTCCCAGCTTATTATATGGAATTCTATATAATAAAGTGAAACTTGCGAAATTTACTTCTTCAAATAAGTTGAGAATTGCTTTACATGTTGTGCAGGATTTATACTTCCGTTGACAAAAACATTTCTCCAGAACCAAAAATTTACTCTACTAGCATCAATTTGATCCCACCTGTCTTGTCTTCAACATACTGGTATAACCTACTAAATTTGACTGTTTCCATAGCAGGATGATACAATGTATTTCTATCATGCAGAATGAGAATCCAATTCACAAGTGGCACCATTTACTTCCAATTTCCAAAGAATTGCTTCCATATCAAAATTAATAAGCAATTCATTATTACCGCAAGAAAATGAAAAAGCTTTTTTTAAAGAATTAATCTTTCTGCTCAGACTGTTCTGATCTTCCTACAAGTGCAAATCCTGTTAAAAAAAAACTATTGAATAATAATAGAAGCTGAGCTACCTTCCTTGGGTCGCTTTTACTATATAAATATATATATATATATATATATATATATATGGGCGGTGCTATGGTGGTCGGTGGACAGGAAAAATTTATACGCTTTGATTCCGATAAATCACAACCGTATACATTTGAGGGGTAAAATTAGTACATTACCATCTCCGTTACTCTCTTACTTATAATTGTTGGTACAAGCTTTGTTCTTGGGACCAGAAAAATACTTAACATATCGATATTAAATATTTCTCCCAATTTTTTGTAATTTTGTCCAAGATGTTTTTGCCGTTATAATTAGCCTTCGAGATATGTATTTTAATTCTTAATAATGTAATTAAGGCAATTATTCATTAGCTGTATTGTTTATTATATTTTCTAGTGTTATAACGTATTTGCAAGTGCGATACATAGTATTATATACAAGTGCTGTCTAGTTAACATATAGAATAGGAGGGTTTCAATGGCATCATTTTTTAACGCCATCAAATACCACAATTTCATTTTTTTTTAATTATAAAAATTTCAAATTTAAACGGTTTATCTTGTTTAATATAACGAGCAACGTGTTTTCATTATCTAAATTTCACGTATGAATTTTATTTCAACATTAACACAGCGAAAAATCATCAGCAGATATTTTAAGCTTCCAAAACTTGTTAACTGAACTCAAAATACACACTCTCAACAGTAAATTAATACTTCTTTCTAAACCGATAGAGATTGGTTTTGACTTTTGAGCAAGCGCAAAAAATTTGGGAGCCCCACATGCCATCGCTAGGGAGCCCCATATGTATATCATTATATTTTCTAATGTGTTGTTTAATGAAAAAACAAAATAGTTTCAATGTGATGTATTATATTCACAACAAACTCATATAGTCATTATGACAGCTGGCTCAATACGTTTAAAAATCTAAGAACTTGTGGATATTCATTTTATTATTTGAAACTGCATACATTTACATGTAATGTAAATATATGGTGAGACTTGCAAATTAATATTTCTCATGTAGTATACTAAAGTTTGAACAACAGTAGATTGAAAATTTGTTTACTATTTATTCCCGAAAATATATTTAAAGTTTTTATTCCAAAAATAATTAGATGAACGATTTTATTTTTTTTAAATTTAAAATTCTTTAGTGTTATGGAACTATTTTTTTCTTTTTTTTTACCTTTCTTTTTTTGTAAGAACACATAATCTTTTCTAGCTGTTATTATATTCTACTTAATTTGTAGTCTGTAGACAATAACTTATATTTCAATTTATATTTTTATAAAAAAAATAAAGTCTCGTTAGCCTGATAGAAATACTAAATGTGATATATTAAAGCTAGATATATATAATATAAGTCTATAGAGAACTATATATTGGAAAACATATGCTTACATATCATAAACTTTTTAGGTATATTTCGACCATTAGTGCGAAAATAAAGTTAAGCGCCTGAATTTGTGTAGTCAATATAAAATTTTAAACTAGTAAAATTTTTAGCTGAAAAATAGTATTTTTAATTAGTATTTCGACCATTACATGCGTTTTTTTTTAAATATTCATTTATATTCTAATTTGTAGAATTGTGCTATAAGTATTCATTTATATTCTAAATATTCATAATATTTCGTCCTATTCTCTTTTGAAAACTCACGTTAAGGCTTGAAATAAGTAATCATATTATCTTGTTATCTTATTATCAGAATAAATAATCATATTATCTTATGAAATATACAAAATTCATAATCATACATTTGATTAAAAAAAAATTGTATTCTTCAATAAAATAAACTGATTGATGAAGAGAACTTTAAAAAATAAAAAATCTTTACAAATAATACTATTATAAAATAATCGCACTTTTCAAAAATAACATTCTAAAAGAATTATTCATAGAAACTTTGCTTAGAAATAATGGTATTCTTTTATTGAAATAATTTCATAATAAAGAATTGATCTAAATCAAATAATGATATATAATAAATCAAATAATGATATATAATTATGAAAATTAACATATTCAATATAAGCAACATATTTTATCGGTGCAAAATTTTAATCGTGCTAACCGATATATAATGATATAAATATTTAAATATTTTTAATGAATAAATTATAATATGACTTGACATGTTTAACACGTCTTGTTAGACATATCGTGCTAATCGAATCTTTCATTTGAAATAATACGACATGACACGTTGAAAATATTACCTTGCGTCCATGACCAACTCCTTTATTTCTGTTAGATATGTTTGTCAGATTTTTTAAAACTATTGAAGGTTACATAACTTAATTATGAGTCAAATGATTCTTAATGGGAGTGTGTCATGATCTAAATTTAATTTAAAATATTAATTTTATTAAGAAAATAAATATCAATAATTAAATTAGTATTGACTATTTGGTATATATGGTATATCCATATTCGATTCAACTATTTGTTTGAAATATATGGTATATCCATATTCGATTGTTGTAATACAAATATTCGAACATGTTATGTTATTCTGTTGTTTTCTCTTACCTTTACTTTCTTTATTTTGTTCGATTTGACTCTCCGATTCTAATTTACTGGATAAAACAGTTCCTACCAATTTAATACAATTTTCTCGAAATTTTATGGGACGTGGGTTGTTGAAATGGAGGGGAATTAATGCAGGGTGTGTTTTTCTGTCGAATTGAGCAGCAGCCACTCGGATGATGCCATCTGGCGCTCATTTATTGGTTCATTTCATGTCTCACGGATCGATCCCGTGAATCCATAATTTGTGATTGATCTTGATCGTCAATTCAAATCTAACAGAAATGATATAGTACATAACATTGACAGCGCCAAAATAAATTTTGACATAAATTAATGGCGGGAAGATGGGTTTGATGAATTTTTTTCCCTCCTTCTGTCCTTCGTGACATTGACAGCGCCAAAAAAAATTCCTATAGGGGCCGTTTGGATGAGTTGGGAATTTGGAGAATTTTCAATTTCTAGATATAAATTTATTATAAACAATCCAAACTCTTCACAAAGTTACACACTTCCCAATAAATTTATGCCTAGGAATAAGAAATTCTCCAAATTCCTCAAATTACTAAGCGATCCAAACGGCCCCATAATCTTTTTCCCTCCTTATTTTTATTTCTCACCAAAAATTTTCGCACAAAATCTACAAAATTTATTTTTCGTAGCCAGTGGAACCAAAATTTCCATAATTTCAAGTGCGCCAGAATAAAATATTTGGAAAAATATTTGGCTGCGGTCAAAACGATTTGACAGATCGCTCAGGCAAATAACCAATCCATAATTACACATGTGTTGTTCATATTGAAATCTTCGCGCCGACCAAAAAAAATATTGAGATTTTAGTATTAAAATCATATTGAATAGTTCGAATCGGTCATTTGAACTTTCAAATTTGAGATTATCTCGGCTTCGACGAACTCTCTGTCGGTATCAATTTGATTTATTATATTCAATTCTTTTCCATTTTATTTAAAAATAGAATAAGGATGCCTGACACCAATAATAACAACCATATTGTTTTATTTAATTGTGGCCTTCAAATGTAATCATGAAAGTCAGGTTTAATGTGAACGACATGTTGTGTCTATGCAAATGGGCTATTTCCTGCAAAGGTCTAATACTAGTATTTTTTTTTAACTTATAAACTATCCGCAAACATATTTTCATATGAAGTTATTAGTAAATTTTAATTAAATTTAACGTGATATATCTAAGGATTTAAATGTTATTATTTTATTTAATTACTTATGCATATTGGAACATCACGACGCATAGACTTTTTTGTATATCATGGGCTGACATCTCGATATTTTTGTAAGTAGAAATATCTAATTTAACTAATTTAATTGGAAATTGATTACTGCCATCTTTATTTTTGACGTCACTTAAACAAAGTGAACACACACACAATAGATAAAAAAGAGCATTTATATGATCAAAGGGAACTCATACAAACAAATAAGTCCTTGAAGTCAAACACTTTTTTTTTAAACAAAACATTATAACTATCTTTTCAATACTTAATTTATAGTTATTTTTCAAGACTAAATTTATTTTTCATGACTAAATTTTATAATTTTTTTCAAAATTTATAGCTATTTTTTCATTTTAGAACACAATTCCAACACTTGTTGCCATCAAGAGTAATTAGTGTCTTCATTTATTCCGTACCCTTCGTGATGACTATTTGACGGTCTTAATCACTTACGATTAATGAGCCATACACAGGGCACTAGCCTTGGTCTTGATGGTGCTCTAGTATGACTTGTTGAGCTTCAGGATCTTCTCTTTTGGTCTCCTATTTTCCAGAAGTTCTCATGGTTTTATGTTTGTAGGAGTTTCCCTAGTTCTCCTTTTTGTTTGGTTTCTTTTGAGGAGTATTCTATAACTCTTTGAAGTGTATAGGGAGTCTCCTTCGTGAGGGAATATTATCCATGCCTTATGTAATTTAATTATGAGCCTCTGAGCCTTCTAAGGTTGTGCTAAACGGCTTTTTCCAATATAGTGCCTCAATAGAGGTAACATCATGGATATATTTGGTTGTTTTTTTGAAGGTGGTGATTAGACAAACAAACTCCTTATATTTTTCTATGATTTTTGGTGAATTTTCAAAGGTTGCTGGATTTTTAAATAAATCATAGGGTGATGTGGAGCCTTGCGGTTTGCCAGATTTTGGAATTTGAGTTTCAAATGTTCCATTGGATTTTTTTTATGGACCTGTAGAAATTTGACTTGTATTTTTCTGAGTTGCGGTTGAATTTCTATAATTATTTTAAGTTTCCAGCAATCCTATTGGTCCAATAATAAAAGTGACAAACTAAATCCATTAAAAAAAAAACAAAAAAGAAAACTCATGATACATTGCAGCGCATCACCAGAACTAAAAACTTCTGCTGACAAAATTATAAATGTAAATCTAAAGTCAAATTTTACATACCAAAGGAAAATTAACCAAGAAATCTCTGCACTATATGATCCTACTATGAAATTCAACACAAGTATATCTTCCATTAAATATAACCCAAAACAAAGGGTCACTAAGCACCTCCTAATAAACAAGATTAGGCTACAACACATCAGAAATATGCCAGAAACTATCAGAACCCTATAATCTCACTACAATAATACATGTACAATAGCAATGCTCCATGCAATTCATGGCCGGTTCAATGGAGGTGGGGTCGGAGTAAAAGGAGCTGGAGGTGCCCCAAGCAAACCGCCCTCTGCAGGTCCATGCAAACCCTGGTATGGACCGGGTCCACCTATGTAAGGTCCCTGTGCTAGAACTGTGTAATCAGGCAGAGGGAAGGGTGGTGAGGGTCCCACTGACCCGTACGCAAATGGTATCACCCCACCAGGCATGGGCATCATGACTGACTGCAATGGTACAGTTACAGAAGGTACTGATGAATTACCTTCCTCTTTGGGAGGAGAATGAGGGAAAGGGATTGGTGGGGCCGGCTCAGGCTGAGACTGGGGGAGAGGTGGGGCTACTGGCTGCGGTACATAGGATGCCAGGGTTGAGGCTGCGGGGTCAAGTTTGGGGCGTTTTGCATCAGGAGCTGACTGGTTTTGATTTTCGGAGGAGGCAAGGGAGGAGAAGACAAGGCTGAGCATCTGAGCCGAGCAGGTGGAGGCTGCCAGCCTGGCAGCCACAGCAGCAGCTGCAGACTTGCGATCATCAGCAGATCCAGTAGTTGTGGCTAAGGTTTGATCTTGAAGATTGGTTGGACTTTCCACATTTGGAATTGAAGTAAGGGTGGGGCCCCCAGATGTTGGTACTGCGGCGTGGCCCAGAATTTTGTTAGCCTGATCAAACCGGGATTGAGCCACCTAAAGAAAAAACGTTTAGTTTCAACTCTACAATAAGAAGTGAAACAGGAACTAGAAGCCAAAAGTTGAAGTAGCCTCCAACTTGTAAGACTAAGGGCCCACTGCTCATCATTCATAACTCTGACATTTATCTTTGTCATTTAACATTATTGAGCCTACATTACTTAGAAGAACAGTAGGAGATCGATGCCCACTGCATATCATTCATAACTCGCACATATATTTCATCATAGACATTGTTGTGAGACCAGATTTGGAGATTGATGGATAATCTAATGCCTAGTTATTTGTAGGAGCCTCAAATCTCTAGTAAATGATACAGAAAAGGGGTTAAGATGGAATACTTCTACCTGAAGCTGGCTGCTCACTTGTTGAATCTTTATTTCCTGAAAATAATGAAATACAATTCATTAATAAGGAAGCATATATGCATGCAATCACCTAGCTTACAACAGTATGAAGTAGTTGTATGACGTGCAAGCACCAAAGTAAGCATAACTCTCAGGACCAGTACACAATGGTACCAGGTAGTACACAACCAGCAAAGTAACAGTTACACAGATTAACCCTGAGTTATGCGATATATGCGGAGCAAGCCAACAGGATAAAAGGGGGGAAATACGGACACTAAACAGCAATATTCTTGTCATAGCAAACCTGTTCATCAATGGCTTCTTTCAAACGGGTAATGAGATTATTGCGGGACAATTTCGATGCTTTGAGATTCTCTATACACTCTCTAAGTATTCTCTGTTGTGCCTCCAAATCCCTTGCCAACTCAGGATTGTTATTTTCTCCTACAAATGAGCAAGTTCACTTGTTAAATTACATCTACAAGTAGGGTCTTTTGGAAATGGCATCTATATCTTACCTACTTCAGAATTCCAAAAAATATCATTTCATAGATTCACAATTAACCACAAAGTTGTTTAATAAGATGCACAACCAACAATAACACAAAGCAAGCTCAACTGAAGAAAAAATTGCTGTTTTTTAGCTCTATTGGGTCATAGGAGGAGGCTCATTAGATTAAGTCTCAAAATTGCTGAGTGCTAATCAAATGGAATATCACCACATCCATCAAACAGAATAGAAAGGTTTTGTACTGCTTTATCCTAAGTTAATCATCTATAATAAATTACCTAGAATGGACTTGTTGCCATAATCTTTTTCTATTTTATCAACAAAATTAACTGCTGTCTGGCATTTCTCATACAAAGTATCCTCATCCAATGGAAGATTAAAAATGTGTTCATAACTCGAGGTTAGCTTGTCTATCATCTCTTTACTGGGTTGCTTCTGCCAACATAAAACAAAAAGTATCATAAGAGAACTGTGCAAAAAGATATGTCTCAAATGTCCAATTAGAAAAGAGTGCACAGATGTTTTGACTTGCCCCAACAAAGTTGCAAATTTTAACAGAAATAACTAATTTGAAATTATACAATCTTTTCATAAATAGAAGGCAGAAAGTCTCAGAATCCAAAACCCTAAAATTCTCAAACATTATAAGCTTCAAATGCTTCTGATATTCCAAAAGCACCACGGAACAAGAAATTGATTTTTTAATGTTGCCTTTTGAAACACTGTAAGAAGAAGTATGCTTATTTTGGTTAGTTAGTACTGGCTTCATTGGATGGTTCCTTCCAGATCTGGGTTCTCCATTTCAGATTGGAAGGTTGATATTGACAATTTGATACATTGATTGGAACCCTCTTCCTCCCAAACTAGAGATGAAATTCATTTTTTTTTAACATCTCAGCTGATCGGAATGATATCTTTTCCTCACCAAACTAGAACTGGAATGCTACTTGTATTAACCTTGAAATAGTCAAATATTTTCCAGCGCCAGAGCAAGAGTATTGGAGAGAATTCATTTCTGTTGAACTGAATGAATTCTCTCCATCTGCCATTCTGATCAGCCCTGAGACTGACCCCTTCTACAATTAAAATTGAGAAGAATGGACAGGTATGGAGCAGTTATATAGTAAGGTTTGATCTGAATCATCCAATCTGATTGATGGCCCAGACCAGGAATGGGCCGCACATTTCCCCTTATTTACCACAAATATAGAATATCTTTTATGTTTTGGTGGTCTATTGTAGCTGTATCCTTTTTCACCACAGCTGCATGGCAAAAATATTCTCACCAATTTATAGATAGTTTCTTTGGAATCCTCATTTTGATTCTCTGAATTCTTCCCAAAGAGCTCCTCCTTCAAGGCTTGACCACGCGAACCAAAAACTTTACGTTCATTCCATATGTTCAGCTAATTGTACAAAGAATTGATAAAACAAAACCATATTAGCAATTTTGTATTAAAGAAAACAAAATTCAACAAGTTTTATATCTGCTGTATTCTATCACCAACTTCAAAACTGTCAACTCTCATTTTCCACCATGCTTATGCAAAACGAAGGAAAAGTCATTCAATGCATCTTTGTGTCTGTATGTGCGGCCCCAATTAAAGAAAACTCAAATAAAATGATAGAATACCAAATTTCGATATCATGATGGCTTGGGATTTTACAGGCACGTGGATATTGGCATTAAATTGTTCTAAATACAGACTAAAAAAATCACCAACACCTTAAAGGTTTGGAATCACACATTAATACATGATTATAAGGGCAGACACAAGGCTTAGTCAATGTACTGAGTACACAAGCATGAGATTACTCGCAAATATTGGTTGCGCTACGACCATTACTAAAACTAATTACACAAAATAATGAAGAATCAAAACCAAATACAACTCTTAATGACAGTGAAGTAGGCCACTAAATAGAGAAGGTTCTTAACAAATCAAAAAAAAGCAATTAAGGTATGATGATGAAAGCACGCCTTTTACTCGAGCCTGGAGATTTCATTTTTCATTTCTCCACTAAAAAGAATCAACGAAAATTTATACTATTGCACAATTTCAAAAGTTTTTTGCTACATGGGATCTTTTGTGCTAATTTACAAGCAATTCTTTCTCGATCAAATGACACTGATGCAATAGTATCATACTATTATACACAAAAGGAAACATTACTTTATGAACCAGAAAAACAAAATCATATGCCTACCAGTCTGAGGACAGAACTGCGACCACTCTCACCACCCTTCCTGAGGACATCAGCAAGAGCGCCTGGCAAAACACGCCAGAACTCTGCTATGAACTCGACTCCCTTCCTTCTGCTGTTCTGAAGAATATCATTCGCCAAATAGAGGAAGGCAATTCTCTGCTCTCGAGGGGCGCAGTGGAACTGCTGCTCCCATGTGTCCACCACCTGCTTTGCCTTGTTTCTGTGAAATATGCACCAGTGCGATAATGCTATTTTTTAAACGAAGGAGGGTTAAGGAAACAAGTCGATCAGATAGAATAAAAATTACCAGGAGGTTAATTGACAAGAAGGAATATAAACTCTATACTATGAATGGTGCATGGTATATGTAAATCTAAACATAACAGTTACTCGCCTTATGCCTCAGTATAAGTAGATAGTTCATGTCGCACACATTTTATTACTATATAGAAATTTGACAGTTTTTTTTTTTCAAACTGACCAAATAAAACTATATACAAAGTTAATAATTACTTTTACAAATGTGTTGATTATTTTAGTTTAAAAACAGCACCATCAATGATAAAGCATAAATGACAGATGTGGATTAATAAATGCTTAGTTAAAGGAACAGAATTATCTAAAGAATTATTTACCAATAAAATAATACACAAAATAGAGATATTAATAGATGCACCCAGTATGAAAGGATACTCTCTATACTCTGCTGGCTACCATTGAGCTTGGAGAGCTTTTCGATGAAAATCTGACTGTTAAAAGACCCGTTCATTTCCTTCGACCTAATTATTTCCTTATAAAATACCAAATATCCACCTACACAAGAATAACAATGGATATAAATTAAATAACTAAACTCTAAATTACAATCAATCTAAGCAACCACATAGCCATTATTAACAGAACAAATTAAGCTGTTTTGCTCCCAAAATTTAACAAATCAAATCGGATCGCTTTTCCTAGCTCGACCCAAGTCAGTTTCTTCCTTTTCAAACTAAACAGAAATCATACATTGAAAAATTTTAACTATATCAACAGAAATTACTATATCAGGTAAGGTAATACAGTTTTGAGATTACATACAAAACAATAATAATTCACACGAAAAGAAAAGACAAATTTTTTTTTAAAAAAAAAAAGAAAAAGAAACGAGAGAGGTACTCAACCTGGTAAGAGAGAGAGAGAATTGGGATTTGGGGGAGAAGGGGAAATTAGGGTTTATGAGGAGGAGAGAAAACGATTGAGAAGTGGTATTGAAGTGGAGGCATTCAATTGTAAATTGTTAGTGGATACAGCGACGAAGAGCAGCAGCAGCAGTACTTCTGAACGAGGTTAAGGTTTTATTTTGTTTTTTGTGGTTTTACTAAATTGTGCCTCCTTCACGGCGAGCGCGTGTCACATTGGTGAAACAGAGAGAGATAATGTAGGCCGGGTCTATCACCGACGTAGTGAACCACGTCCATTTTTAAATACGTCGGTAAATCTGGAGAATGTTGTTTACACTCGGAGCATTTCTAGGAAACTACTAGAAGAACATCTGGGACCTACTTTTTGATGCGATAGAGTCATTGGTGTAATGAACTCGGTGTTAGGAAATATCCTCGGATGACGTAGGAATTTGGATTGGGCTTTTTTAAGTGGATGTAGGTGATAGCACGAGAGATAAATATCTTAATTGGGTATATACTACGTGGACGTGGTTTACGGAAAGTTAACCCGTTTCTGTCTCTGAAATATGGGCTATTAGGTTTTAGAGACGAGACAAAAACCCTGACATCTTGAACGAATGAACAGTAGCATTTATGGCTCGCACTTTCGGAAATTATCAACTTGATTGCTAAATTGCGGCAATTTTTTCTGTAAGAATCGTTTTTCTTATACGACCTTGTAAACTTCAATTTTTCTTTCTTTGGGCTCAAAACACTTTTAGCAGGCTAACTCCATCCATCGTAGAAAAAGTAGGGAAAAAAGGGGAAAAAAAAAGGTAAATTATAGTTTGACAATTGTCAGTCTCATAACTGCTTATTATTATCACAAATTAACTAAAAATTAAATATATCTTCAATTCTTCATATATTGTCAATTAAATTTTGTCAAATTTGAAAATTAATCTGTTTTCTCTTATGTAGTTTGGGAAAAAAAAATGATTCAGTTTTCGTAATGTCCAATATGATGATCAAAATGATTTCAAAATTCCACCAACTTTTTTGCTAAATCTAGCTGAACTTTATAAGACATATTTAAATTGTATAAACTTTCATTGTATCAATTGTTACGATCGTCAAATCAATATGATTGTAAATATTTTCATTCCATCTATATATAAATAAAACTATTATTTGGTGCTTATTGCATACAAATCTATTAAAACGATTTCCCAATATGAGGGCTTTGGGACTGGTTTAGTATGAAAGCCCAAGCCCATGCAATGTCCTACGTCCATCAATAGAGATTAACAAAATCACAATTGGTGTTCGTCCAAGATTCGGAGTAAGTTAGTAGCCCAACTCATGCTCTTGTTACAAAATTAAATTCTGTGTTATTGAGCTGAGGCAGTACATATTCAACTTTAGCGCTTTGAAAGCAGTTAGGACCTACAATTTTTCAGTTACTAATTAAAGAATAGACAAGCCTGCATTCCTTACAGTTACAGATTCAATCCCAAACCTACAAGAATTAGGTTACTGAAGTGTACTCTAGAGTTTCTTTACGCCGGGCAAGAAAATTAGCACTGCAAGTTTTCGGCCTGCTACAAATTTACTCAAGAAAAAAAAAAACAAAAACAAAATAAAACACTAGTACAGACGACAGTGCTCTCAAATAAAAATAGATAAAACCAATAATTTAAATAGCAACTGCTATGATCGCAATAATACCGCTATAGTAGTATTACTTGGTAGACCGTTATGTTGCTAAATAAATAGTGCTAAAATAGCAGTTTTAGTTTGTTCATCAAAATATTGTTAAAAATATATACATTTAGCATTTTTTTTCTAATGGTGACGAGAATAGTGAAAGAATAGCAATAAATAGCAACAGTATAGTGGTATTTTAGTGAAATATAATAGCGTTATTGTAATTTGTAATTTGCTAATTAAAATTAGTATTTCAAACATATGTTGACATGTGAATTTTGATTGACTTGATTCAAAATTTAATACAATGAGATTTATCTCTCAAAAAAGTGGATCCTAAAGTAGTGTATATTGATTTAAATTATTAATGAATATATATTGTAATAGATAATATTTAATTTTGAATTAATGTATGTATTTGATATAATGAACAAGTATATTTCTTAACATAAAGAAGAGCAAAATTCCCAAATAGTATTAAGGACCATATTAACGATGACTTAACATTTTGATTTTCTTTAAATTCCTCTTTTATTTTCTCGACTGACTGGTGATACTAATACAATCAATTTAATTCAAATTGAAATTTTAAAGAGAAAATAGTAATTTTGAAACTTTAATAACCAAAATAGCAAAAACATGATATTATAAGGACTGTATATAATTTACTCTAATTACAGCTATAATTTAAATTTTTTGTATAAAATTTAAAAAGTCGAATAGTAATATAGTAAAGCTCACGATAATTACACCTAACTTGATTGATTTTTATCTCGTTAATTTAGTACCAAAAAGAATTTACTCTATAAAAAAATCCATGCTAGCCAGATACATTTTTGTAGAAATAAAAAATGCTTCAGTATTGAAATAAAGTACTTAATGAAACAATGATTTTGAATTTTTCATACTTATACTAAATTTTGTAGCAATGAAATCAAAGACCCTTTTCCTTAATTCTTGGCTTGATTTAACCAATACAGCATTTCTAATGCGTGTATGATTGTCCCTCCGTCTCTCTCCCCCTTTGACTTGACACCGTAATAATACCAACCCAAACAAGACACCCAACTTTCATTGTCTGATACTTTGTCTTGGATAAAGGATAATAATATGAGTATTACGGACCGATTCATGCATCTTTGATAAAGGATAATAATATAATTATTACGGACCAATTCATTTTTATTTTATTTCAAGAAATACCCTGTTTCTTTGTGGACCCTTTCCGTTGTAGTTTTTTCCGGTAATAGCTCCATTTTTGGAAAATTTTCTCCACCACATGCGTCCCTTTCACAATGCGCACTGTCAGTATTGCGCGTAATTATTTCAGAATTTATCTATAAATTAATCACTCTAGTATTCGCTGCATATATCAGTTGATTGATTATTTCATGATGAGGACTATATCTATAGTACTAACGTGAGTTTCATTATTCACTTTGTGAAAATATGTCCAACAGTGTGAAAATTAAGCTTTATTTGTTCTAGGGGACCTCTTTTAAAAATACACTAGTGTAGATCTAATATGATCGTGTTACTGGTGATTTCTAATTATTTGTTCTATATAAGCTTTTATGAAAAAAATAATAGATGACACTTAATAGGATATATAAAGCTTAAGACAGAATAAATCTGTATTATATACAGATAAAACAGCAATACATAATTCTAACAATTAATATAATGGAATACGTACTAGCTTACTACTACAATATTTCAATTTTTAATTAAAATAGCATTTAAATTGTTTTACATTTGAAGATCTCAAATTTATTAATAACAATACTACATAAAAGAGTATAATCCATTTTTTATACTTAGTTCAATCCAATTTAATTGTGAAAGTGGACATTCTAAATGTTCATACAGATCCAACAATATCGGTACTGTTGGAAGCCTGGAACCAAAGTAAAATAAGAGCGCCTCCGCCATCCTTTTCGCTTCTATATCTAACATGCATGCTATTTTTTTCCATATTCTTTGACTTTAATAATCAAACCAACGAACAATTGACTGGAATATAGTCTTGTGATAAGAAGCACCTCCTACTATCAGTATTGACAAAAGAAATTTTTATTATTAATTTTTAATTCCCACCTTTCAGTCATGCAATAATTGCACTCAAACATTAATTTAACAGTATATATGTACAATTGTTTTCCTGATTTGAAGATACTTTCTTTTTTCTTATAATTCCACCAACAATGCTGAAGTCTTGCCGTCGCTATTTATTTATTTTAACTTTTTTTATATTATAAGCGTTAAATTTTCACAGTAATTTTTTAAGAACTAACAAACATGTCTATTTTCAATCAAAAAAAAAAACAAACATGTCTATATTTTTCTACATAATTAATGATAAAAAAATTCATAGTAAAAGTATGAAAAAATGTTGTAACCTCCATTCACCAATCGTCGTATTGATTATTAAATAATAAATAAAAGTAATAATAAAATTAACATGTGGAGATCTCTTTTTCCTTTTATGGAAGTAGGGAAACTACATGGAGAATGTCACGACTCACGATCACGAGCAGTTCCCTTCCAATTGAAAGGTCAAAACACATTCCTACTTTTGCACGAGCGTTGAAACTTGAAAAAAAATTAACCCCTTTCAATGGGTTGGCTCTAGGCCTGTCAACGGAGCGCCGTTTGACGTTTTCCGTGTCTGTTCCGTTGCAACGGAACGTCGAACGGAACCGAATATAGTTTCGTTTGAAAAATGACACGGTAAGCGGAATTGTGTCTGGTTTCGTTGGCTGAAACGGACGGTAAACGAAATAGTCTCATTCCGTATTCGTTAATATTCGTTTCGTCCAGGATTCTTTGAATATGAAATATATTTGATAGCAGATAATTAGTAGGCGGAGTAAACAAAAAATCGAAATGAAAACCCTAGATCTAATCGCCTCCCTCCTGCAGCCGCTAGTCTATTCATTTCTCCTCTTTTCTCTAAATCGCAGAATATGTCTCTTTGTCGGCCTTATTTTTGCTTCCCTCCTGCAGCCGTATCGTCTCCCTCCTGCAGCCGTATGTCGTCTCTCTCTGTTCCATCCATCATCCCCACTCATCATTTCGTCCTTGATTTTGCTTAAACCTAAATTTTTATTTGTGGCTGAGAATCCTTTGGCCGTTGATTTGTCACCAGATTTCCAGCAAAATAGTACAGTAGTACATATATATTTCGATTCATGTCCTTGAGAGACTGCTTGCTCATAGTTTCATACTGTCGGATGGTTGCTTACTATTGCCTACTGGCTGACTGGCTGTGAGACGGTGACAGATTAGATGGCCAAAGAATCATTGCCAACAAGTACGGTTTGGGAAAGAAAGGAAAAGGAGAGAGACTATCGGACTGCTTCAACGTTATTTAACGTTGTTAACGTTTAATAAAACGGAACATCGATGGATACAATTTTTTGTGCCGTCCATCAAAGGCAACGTACAACGGAAACAAAATTTTTACCGCTGATCAAACGTAACGAATAACGGAAACGTATAGTTCCGTGTCTGTTGTCAACGTTTGACAGGCCTAGTTGGCTCTCTCTCTCTCTCTCTCTCTCTCTCTCTAATAACCCCCTTTTTGTAACAATGATATGGGACCACCATCATATTTGGCTAGAGATACTTCTTGTATTCTCCAGTCTTACAGCTGGTTCACAGATTATGATTCCACCCAAATTATAATAGATGTAGAATTTTAATTATTCACATAAAACATGAAAATCAATATGTTGAATATGTATTATTCATTATTTAATACATAAAATCATAAAGATATAACAAAGTCCAACAAAAAAAAATTTAACAAGATATCACACTTTTTTAATGTTAAATTTGACTTAATCTATATATATTGATATCAAATTTACTTGTGACTTATTGTAAAGTAGATTTCTTACTCAAAATAAGTAGAAAATACGAATAATTAATTACAAAGAAGGCTTACAAATGATCAGGAGGTAATTAATGCCTATTTTTTATCGGTCCATCATATGCTCTCTTGGACTCTACAGGAAAAAGGACCTTCTGTAACGGCACTTCTGTAACGGTTTTTGAAATAACCGTTACAGAATAGTGAGGCATTAGGCGGGAAAATTGGCGCCACAAATCTGTAACGGTTATTATGAAACAACCGTAATAACATTTCCGTCATGGTCAGGAAAAAAAATGCATCAAGCTTCTGTAACGGTTGTTGGATAATAACCGTTACAGATTTCTAATATTCTGTAACGGTTATTATCCAGCAACCGTTACAGAAAAGAAAAAAGAAATATATAAATATCAACCATCTTTTGTAACGGTTATTAGTAAATAACCGTTACAGTAGGTTAACGTTTTTTTTTATTTTTTATTGATTCTGTAACGGTTATTTTTAATAACCGTTACAGAAAAGTTCTGTATTTAATTAGGTCTTCTTCCCATCCCAACAAACTCACAGCTAGCGCCGCACTTAACTCTTTTCTGATCTTCTCATTTATTGCGATTTGTGGTGTCCTACTTCACTCCAAAAAAATAGCAAAAATTTTCTAAAAATTCTGAAAAAATAATAATTAGAAAGAGAATAAGAAGGAGAGCAGATTTAAGGTAAAAAAAATTAATTTTGAACCGTATCTTTTATTTTTACATTTTTTTCTTATTTATTTCGATTTTTTCATTAATTCATGGTTATTTTTGTTTTTTTATATATTTTAAGATCTCATTGAATAGGAGAAGATCTTACATCGGCCGGATAAGTCGCACGATTCAACGGATCGGAAGTCACACGATTGAAAGTATATATTTTCATGAACTTCTCTTTTTTTAAATTATTTGCATTTGGTTAATAATTTGCATATATATATAGGCATGGATTTTGTATTGTCATATAGGAAACAAATACCGGAACTCAACTGAATTTAGGTCATTGCCCGTCCGAGATTAATCCATTAGGGATTAATCTCGGATAGTACTCCCGGTCGGGAGTACTGCTCTTTGGATACGATCTGTCTCATTTAGGACAGCGAGTTGTACGTTAGATGCAATGTGTTGTCTGAGAAAAATTCGGCGGCATTTCCCTTGTGTTCCCACGGATACGTACGCACGAGCAATCGTGTGTTGGCGTATTCAGGGAACATAAGGGGAAATGCTGCCGAATTTTTCTCAGATAGCACATTGCATCTAACGTACGCTCGTTAATGAGACAGAGTATCCAAAGAGCGGGCTAGGATGGTGACCGGTCCGAAAACCTAATATGACAAATTGGTCCGAAACCCTAATAATTTGCATAAATTTTATTGCTCAGATGAATCGGACGTGGATGTACTCAAGTAATCGATGCTCGTCTACATTTTTGAGAGGACTTGAAGAATTTATGGTTTGTGCTAAAGAGAATTTGAAAATGAAAGAAGATGATAAAATGTATTGTCCTTGTCGTGTTTGTCAGAATTTGTTGAAGTGGTCTAATTTTGAAGAAGTGAAGGCTCATTTGATTATAAATGGATTTCAACCGGATTATAGTCGGTGGACACTCCATGGAGAGAATGGGGGGGATAGTACTAGCACAAATGTATTGGATTCTGTATATGAGGAAGAAAATGTATCATTGGATGATGAAATTGATGATGTCAATGTATTTGATGATGAGAATGTAGATGATGATAGAAATGTAGATAACTCAGAATTTAATGCCGATTTAGATGAAATTGTGAACAATGTGGATGAAAATTTTGTGGATAATGTTGAAATTTTTGGTATGTTACGTGAAGAAGATAAAATAGCTTTATATCCTGGTTGTGAATTGTCAAAACTTAATGCTGTTTTCAAACTGTTCAATCTTAAAGCCAAAAATGGATGGAGTGATGCAAGTTTCACATCTTTGCTCAAACTATTACATAAAGAATTTCTTCCAAAAGATAACCAGTTGCCAGATTCAATTTATAAGGCTAAAAAGATGTTATGTCATTTAAAAATTGGAGTTGAGAGAATTCATGCATGTCCAAATGACTGCATATTATTCCGGAATGAGTAATGACTTGCATAAATGTCCAAAGTGTAATGCGTCACGGTATAAACCGAGGGACGATCAAATTGAAGATGAAGGTAGTAAGGGACCAGCTGCGAAAGTGGTGTTTTATCTACCAATAATACCAAGATTCTAGCGGCTTTTCTCTAACGCGAAGGATGCCAAATTGTTAAGATGGCACGCAGACTGCAGGAAAAAAGGCGATGGCATGCTCAGACACCCAGCAGACTCTCCAGATTGGATAAATATAGATAGGGAATTTGAAGATTTCGGCAGTGAACCTAGAAATTTGAGATTGGGTTTATGTACAGACGGGATGAATCCTTACGGCAACATGAGTAGCCGGCAGACTACGTGGCCGGTCTTGTTGTGTATTTACAATCTTCCTCCCTGGCTATGCATGAAAAGGAGATACATGATGATGCCCTTGTTGATTTCTGGTCCCAAGCAACCAGGTAATGATATAGATGTGTACTTGGCTCCATTAATAGATGACCTTGGTGAATTGTGGCAGAATGGAGTGAAAATATATGATGCACACTCTAGAAGTGAGTTTAACCTCCGTGCCATGATATTTTGCACAATTAATGATTTTCCTGCATACGGAAACCTGTCAGGGTATAGGAATAAAGGAGCGAAAGCGTGTCCTATTTGCATGGAAAACACCCATTCTGTGTACCTGAAAAACTCCAGAAAAAATGTTTACTTGGGACACCGGAGGTTTATTAAGAACCGCAACCACCCTTACCGTCGAGACAAGGAAAGGTTTGACGGTACTGTAGAAAAAGACAAGGCCCCAATACCGTTATCCGGTTCATGGGTGTATCGACAGGTGAAGGACATTAATGTAAAATTTGGTAAGAAATTTGCAAATGAGATACCCAAGGGGATATGGAAGAAGAAGTCTATATTCTGGAATCTTGAATATTGGCAGAGTTTGGAGATTAGGCATTGCTTAGATGCGATGCACATAATAAAGAACATATGTGAAGCTTTGATCGGTTGCATGTTGGAAATTCAAGGGAAAACTAAAGATGGCGTAAATGCGAGGAAGGACATGGTTGAAATGGGGATCCGGCAAGAACTAGCGGCACAAGATAAGGAAAAAAGCCAAACTTGGCTGCCTGCAGCACAATTTAATTTATCAAAGCAAGAGAAAAAAAGCTTATTAGAATGCCTGAAATCTATTAAGGTTCCTACTGGTTATTCCTCGAATATATCAAGAAAGGTTTCTATTAAGGACAACAAATTACTTGGTATGAAGTCACATGATTATCACGTCCTACTGACCCAGTTACTTCCGGTCGCAATTCGAGGAATTCTAAGGGAAGAAGTGAGGAAAACCATCACTAAGTTGTGTTTTTTCTTTAATTCCATTTGCTCTAAAGTGATTGATCCGAATAGTTTGGACAAGTTACAAGAAGGTATTGTACTAACCCTATGTGAGCTGGAAATGTACTTTCCGCCATCGTTTTTTGACTCCATGGTGCATTTGACCATTCATTTAGTTAGAGAGATAAAAATGTGTGGTCCTGTATTTCTACGATACATGTATCCTTTCGAAAGAGCCATGGGTCAATTGAAGGGGCTTGTTCGTAGCCGATCTAAACTAGAAGGAAGCATAGTGGAAGGATATGTGGCCGAGGAGGTTATTGAGTACTACACCGATTATTTGCAGGATGTACAACCAATCGGTCTTCCAAAGTCTCGACATGAGGGTAGACTTGAAGGAAAAGGTTATACATTAACTTCCAATGTTCACCTTATTTAGCACAAATGTTCACTTAAAGCACAATATTTGTTCACCTTATTTAGCACAAATGTTCACCTAATTTAGCACATTTGTTCACCTTATTTAGCACAAATGTTCACTTAAAGCACAATATTTGTTCACCTTATTTAGCACAAATGTTCACCTAATTTAGCACATTTGTTCACCTTATTTAGCACAAATGTTCACTTAAAGCACAATATTTGTTCACCTTATTTAGCACAAATGTTCACCTAATTTAGCACATTTGTTCACCTTATTTAGCACAAATATTCACTTAAAGCACAATATTTGTTCACCTTATTTAGCACAAATGTTCACTTAAAGCACAATATTTGTTCACCTTTCAGGTACAATTGAAGCTAGTACTCATATACCGGATCTTGCAATGAGAACCAAAGCACATATGAAAGTTCTCCAACATCTTGCTATTGTGGCGCCTTACATCAATGAACATCTAATCGAGTTACGTGAACAATACCCTTCTTACACCGAAAACTTGATTACCATAGAGCATGAAATAAAATTTGTCCAATGGCTAGAAGATAAAGTACAGTCCCAGTTGAAAGAAGGAACAGAGGTCGATGAAACCGTGAAATGGTTATCAAGACGTCCTGATGCCGTGGTCGAGACATACCAAGGGTATGACTTGAATGGATTTACCTGGTACACAAGGAAACATGATGGTAAAAGTGCTGTGCAAAATAGTGGAGTCACTGTTGTAGCTTTATCTAGTGATAATGTTAGGTCAGCTAATTATTATGGGTGGATCAAGGAGATTTGGGAACTAGATTACCTGAAATTTAAGATACCCTTATTCAAGTGTGCATGGATCGACAACGGTCACGGTGGAGTTAAAAAAGACAAGATGGGATTTATAACTGTTGACTTCAATAAAAGGGCTTATCGAGACGATCCCTTTATACTTGCAAATAAGCAAGCAATGCAAGTTTTTTACATTCAAGATCCGGCGGATAAGAAAAGACATGTTGTGCTTCAAGGTAAATGTTCATCTTATTTAAGTACAAATGTTCACCTTATTGAGTACAAATGTTCATCTTATTTATTACTTGCCACTTTCAGGAAAAAGACGTATTGTCGGTGTTGGTGATGTCGTAGATGAAGAAGCATACGACCACTTCGAGGAAATACCTCCTTTTTCTATCGGTATCGACGATACACCACAGCCAGTATCGATCAGTTGTAGGCGTACAGATAACACCGAAGGCGTGTGGGTCGACACACGAAGGAAAAAAAAGAAAGTAGCTACATAGATAAGCTAAATTGTTAAGTTAATAATTTTATTTTTATTTTTTGCAGGTCATTAATTGGTGAAATATTTTGTTAACAAGGAGCTAATGTATTTTTATTTTTTGTTAATTTTCTAAATTGTAATTTTATTTTGTTAGAAAAAATATAAAACAAAATTAAATTCATGTGTAACCAACACAAAAATTAAATTCAGTCAAAACACTTAATAACATGCATGGATAAACCAACACTGAAAATATCAGTACTAAATGAAATTAAAACAGACACAAACTTTAAAGTTAAAAAAAAAATGAAATTAAACTAATCTGTAACGGTTAATAGCTAATAACCGTTACAGGTTAGGCTGGGATAATAATATAAAGGGTTTGAACCTTCTGTAACGGTTATTAGCTAATAACCGTTACAGAAGAGCCTAATCTGTAACGGTTATTAGCTAATAACCGTTACAGAAGGTTATTAGTAAAAACGTTTGACCTTCTGTAACGGTTATTAGCTAATAACCGTTACAGATTAGGCTCTTCTGTAACGGTTATTAGCTAATAACCGTTACAGAAGGTTCAAACCCTTTATATTATTATCCCAGCCTGGCGTCTGTCCGTCACTTCTTTCCTTTCTCGATCTCGCCTCTTTCTTAAAACCCTAGCTCTCGACAGAAGCACTCAGCTCTCTCGGCGCCCCTCTGACTCCCTCTCGGCGGCCCTCTCTCGTAAAAGGTAATCCCTCTCCCCTCCTTCCCCCTCTCACTCCCTCGCTCTCTCTGAGTCCCTCTCATTCTCTGTCTCTCTTTGTTGTGCAGTTTCGATCCCTCTCTCTCTGCCGCTCTCTCAACTCCTACAGCCAGCAACTCCCCTCTCTCTCTCGAAGGTAAACCCCTCTTCCTTTCCCTCTCTGTCTCCTCTTCCTTTCCCTCTCTGTCTCCTCTTCCTTTCCCTCTCTGTCTCCTCTCTCTCTCTCTCACTGACTCCCTTTCACTGTTTCTCTGTTAGCAATCCCTTTGTCGCTCTCTCAGCTGTGACAGCCAGCCAGCAACTCTCAACCCCCAACTCTCAAGTAATCCCTCTCTTTTTTCTCTCAAAATTTGAACTGTTTAAATTAGGGACTATTTTGCATAATTTGAACTGTTTTATTTTGGACTGAAATGCACAATTTGAAATGTTTTGGGGTTGATATGGGGCTGTGGTGCATAAATCACAATTTTATGGACTAATGTGCATAAATTTGAACTGTTTGGGGGCTGTTTTGGGGATGATATTGGGCTGTTTGTTGCTATGGTGCATAAAGCACAATTTTAGGGACTAATGTGTATAAATTTGAACTGTTTGGGGGCTGTTTTGGGGATGATATTGGGCTGTTTGTTGCTATGGTGCATAAAGCACAATTTTAGGGACTAATGTGCATAAATTTGAACTGTTCGGGGGCTGTTTTGGGATAATATTGGGCTGTTTGTTGCTATGGTGCATAAAGCACAATTTTAGGGACTAATGTGCATAAATTTGAACTGTTTGGGGGCTGTTTTGGGATAATATTGGGCTGTTTTATTTAATATGGACTAAACTGCAAAAAATGCTAGAAATTGATTATGCAAATAATAGGGACTGAAATGCAAAAAAGCTAGGAATTGATTATGGATAAGGAACTATGCTAGGAATAGATGTGCATATGAATTGATTATGGATAAGGAATTGTGAATTGATTATTAGATATATATATGCATTGTGAATTGATTATGGATAAGGAGTTAAGAATTTTATTTAAAATGGAAATTAGATGGAGAAGGATCAAAACGTCAATAAGGTGGGGGAGGAATCCAAGGTGGGGGAGGAAACACCTAAGGTGGTGTCAAAAAGGGTCCCGTTTTACGGACCTCTCAAAAGAAGGGCTGTCTCGGCTGTACGTCGTCTTCCTCCAGGCTGTGAAAGGGGCCCTGATTTTAGTATGGGAGTTCAAATAGATGAGGGATCCAGTGAGAATAAGGAGGTGGAGAAGAATAAGGAGGAGAAGAATAAGGAAGAGAAGAATTAGGGTTGAATTGTCTTAGGAATTTGTAAAATTATCTATGTTATTTTGTGTGAACTTTATTTATGTAATTTGAAGTTTATGTTATTTGTGTATGAATTCATGTTTGAATATTAGTGTGTTTTAATTAAATGAATTTTAAATTTATGTATTTTTAATTATTTGAATATTTATGTAATTTGAAGTTTATGTTATTTGTTTATGTTTATGTTTGTTTATGTTTATGTTTATGTTTATGTTAACTTGATTTGATTGCTTTCATTGTTGTTAATTATTTGTTAATAGATATGTCTAGAGACCAAGATAGAGATTTACAGGGTGAACAGGCTACAGAATCCAGCGATGGGGAGGTCACAACGTTCGAAATAAAGAAAAGGAGCAGAACGACAATGGAAGAGTTTAGGAGGAAAAAAGCTGCTGGGGAAAAGTTTGAGATTAAATTTGACAAAGAAGGAGTGCCAATTGGTACTGAAGAGGCGGTGAACAAATTTGCATCATATTGCGGGTATCTGGCTAGAACAAGAGTGCCAATCACAATTAATGATTGGCGGAAGGACGTTTCAAAGGAAACCAGACTTGAGTTGTGGTTGGACATCAAGGTGAATAAATTTTAACTTAAATCATCTAATTTAAATTTCTATGCTACCAATTAACTAACGTTTCGTTATGTTTCAGAAAATATTCAACATCGAAGATGATAAAGCCATGAACAATACTCTCAAAGCGATGGGCATAAGTCACAGGGCTTATAGAAGTAGGATTGCTGAGGAGTACATCACAAATGCCGATCCAAACAATCCAAAAAATCCATGCGATAAACACCCAATCTCACAAAAGGAATGGGAAGAATTTTTCAACAAAAGGACGGGTGCAGATTTTGTACAAAAGAGCAACAAAGCGAAGGAGTTGAGAAAGAAATGGAAAGAGCCTCATAGGATGGGTTCCACTGGCTATAGAGGAAAAAAAGGTTCATGGAAACCTACAGACAAGATTGTCATACCAGGAGATTCTGAAGGGGCCGGTTCCACGAGCATTACCATCGGCGATTTGGAACCGAGGAGTCAAAGGTATTTCATGGGAAGGACTGTGGCTACGAAGGATAAAGGTACTTACACATGTAAAGACTTGTTATATATGCTAACTTCAAATTCTGTTTTGTGATTATTAATAAGATTTGTTTGTTGCTTGTTAGATACTTACACGTTCCATAGCTCTGATTCGTCGACTATTGAGGCATTCAGTCGGTTGAGTGCCATGTCTGGTGAAATCAATTCCGGGTCAATACCGGAACAAGAAGTCTTAAATCGGGCGGTTGACAGGCCGGAACATCCAGGAAGAATCAGGGGATATCCTTTATGGACCAAGAAGGAAGATGTGTATAAAAGAAAATCTAGAAAGGATGCGCATGAAGGATGGATGGCACCAGACCAGATTGAAGAATTGATGAGCAGTAAGGAGATAATGAATGCGGCGAGACAACAAGCTTTTCAGGTAATCCTTTTTGATAATCAAAATGTAATCAAAATGAATGAAAACTATTCTTCATTATCCAGTTGCTTCATAATTTTCAGGACGTGAAACAATGGTTGGCCAGTAGCGGATTGCAGATTCAAGCACCACAGCAATTTGTGACGCCGTATCAGCCATTCGTTGAAGCTGAGGTAGACTCAGGAATGCCAAACGAAGAGTTATTCCGAACGGTTGCCTCAAGCTATATGCCTCCGGATCCGAGAAGCGTTGTTTAGGTTCATATTGATCATTTTTCTCTTTTCTCTTTATATTTATTTTTGGCAGCATTAGAGTTTCTGATTGAACTGAATTTCAGGAAGAAATGCCGTGCGATCTCTTTTCTCTTGATCACAACAACCAGAGGATTAAGGTGGCCGAAGGAAATATTATTCCGAGTGTTGTTGGTCAGATCGTACACGGCGTGCCTCTAACTGATCAACAATTGTATGTCCATCTTCTCCGAGTAGGCGATGAATTTCGTGAATGGCAAGTCCCTGGTAGGTCAGATGAGCTATTGGGAAATAATATAGGGGGCCGATTCCCATGGCCGTCATTTTTGGTGGACATAGGCCACAAGGTATCGTTTTATTTAATTATGACAATCTGTTTCATACATTTCTCCTAATGACTTATTAATATGATGTCATTGAATGCAGAGTTTGACCAAAAAGAAGCCGGCCAAAAAGAAGGCAAAGGCGAAGGAGGCGGCGAAGAATGTGGAGGAGAGTCCAAAGGTCCCAAGTGCGGGGTCGTTTGTTACTCGTGATCCACTCCTCCCTAAGGATATTATTGACAGGCTGAGCCCATCCGAACAAGCAGTATACAGACTGTTGATGCTCCAACCAGAAGAAGAGATGAACTTTGAGCTGCCTAATTGCAATCCTTGGGGTACGCACGGTGGCGATGTTAAGTTCAACGTTAATGTCGAGGATATTGTCGAATGTTTTAAAAGGGAGGAGCTATCTCAATCGATTGTGAAATTTTACTGCTGGTTTGAATTTTTCAACTTTAATGTTTATTTTTTTCTTCATTCAATTCATTCAAAATTGAAATTGTTGAACTTTGATATCCATGTTTGCAGGTTTTGGATGGAAGAACTTTCAACAAGGCAAGAAGAGAATGAGTTCTCCAAGAGCATCACCGTACTGGATCCAGAGTTATTGGCTGAGTGGAAGTTCAAACACGAAGAACTCGGTGCGGTGAATTACCTAACGAGAGCATTCATGGAGAATCCATCCTCCTATCTTGTTTTGCCGTATAATCAGCAGTAAGAAATATAACCAATATGGCTACTAATGAAAGAATTTTGTAGTTTCCTTTAATTCCACCAAAATAATAAATCTCTATTAATTACAGGTTTCATTGGGTTGTCCTTGTTATTAATGTCGAGAAGCGCACCGTTCACTTTGTTGATTCTCTGGAACGCAAGAATCCAAAGTTATATATTAAGCCATTCATATCTTCGTAAGTTTTCATTTCTGAATTAAGTTAAAGCATGATGAGATTTTTCAAATTAAAAAATATTAGATTTTGTTGTTTTAAATAATATTGCATGCAGGGTATACAAGCGGTATTTAGTGGAAGCCGGAAGATATAGCCAAAAGAGCAGAACAGGATTTGATTGGTACCGAATTAAGGTACAGAACTTATCAGTTTAAGATATTATTTGTTTGTGAAATTGAAATTAACTAAAAAAGATTGTGTTTCTTTTGTTGAAATCTTAATTAGGGACCGATACAAAGGGGCGGCACAGAGTGTGGATATTTCACAATGCTCAACATGAGGGCGATATTAAGTAGTTGGACTACGGTCGGAGAATTCCCTGAGGTAATGTTAAGCCGATTTATTATTTTAGGATTTTATATTTTTATTGGTTTAGGGCTTAGGGTTTACAAAATTATTTGACTTTATCAATTGTTAATGATCAAATTGCAGTATATCGAGCCGGTTGGACAACCATATAAAAACGAAGACGTTGATGCAGTCGTTTCGGAGGTTATGGACTTCATGTATGGGGTATTATTTTAGGAAAATTTTGACTTGATTTGGTGTTAACTCTATGTATAGTTACTTTGTTAATTTTTGCTACATATTGATATATGTTTTGTGCTTGGTATATATATGTGACATCTGATATATGCATGATATATGTTTGTCTGCTGCATGTTGGATTGTATAATGTAAATTGGGTACCAATTTGGTACCAATTCGGCTAGCAAAACTGGGCTAGCCAATAAAACAGGCCAAATTCAAAAAAAAAAGAAGGTCTTTTGTAACGGTTATTAAGGAATAACCGTTACAGAATTCATAATTTCATTTCTTTTATATCAACAATATCTGTAACGGTTATTCCTTAATAACCGTTACAAAAGACTGGATTCTGTAACGGTTATTAGATTATAACCGTTACACTGGATCTAAAAAAATAGTAAAAATGTATTTCCGTCAATAATAGGATAACGGTTATTATATAACAACCGTTATAGAAGCCAGTCTTCTGTAACTGTTGTTATCTATTAACCGTTACAAATGTTCTCAATAAAACCGTAACCACATTTTCCGTCCACTATACCATAACGGTTATTAGATAATAACCGTTATAGATCTGTAACGGTTATTAGACATTCTGTAACGGGGGCTACTGTAACGTTACGTGTACCGTTACAAATGCCTTTTATTAACCGTTACAGAAGTCGAAATTTCGCGTGTACTTTGACACTTTTAAGTTAGAATATAATTTAGGTGGTAATTTAAAACAATACACGTTCTACTTCACATGTGTAATGTATATATAAAAATCCAAGTATTGCAAAATCTTTTAATAAAAATAATTAATTCCATTTAATTTTTCTCACCTCTAATATACATGAATTATTGTTTTTGTGTTTCATAAACAAATTAAATAAATAAAATAGACTTATCATTTGAATTTAAAACTAGGATTTACAAGGCTCAACCTAAATAATATACAAGCTTTGATATTTCAATAATTTCAGGAGTACTATTTATTGTTATTTTAAATAGTAAACAGCCAGACGATATGTGGTCGAAAGAGCTGGTGTTGATTCCTTGTCATATAAAGCACTGGTCCTAAAAAATTTTTAGGAAGTCAATCTAGTTTGGTTATATATTTAGAGTTCGCTTAAATTTTCCAAAATCCATAATTGATACCAAATTGCCAACTTTGATTAGTAGTGTATATATATATTCATGTTTGGTCACGTTGTTAATTATTATTTTTCTGTATGATCGATTTATTCAAATGTAGATTTCAGAAGAACTTAAATCACCCCAAAGAAAAGGTTTTCCCATTTAATTGCTCTTTAGGGGAGTTATAGTAAATAAAAACATTTAATCTTAATTTCTTTTGTTGCTGGCTGGCGGTACGCCGGTACGTTGAATTTCCGTCATTCCTTACGGGGCCCATTTGTCTACATATGAACATATATAGTATTGAATCTCACTTGTAAAAATAAAAATAAAAAATTCTTCAATCAGCTGTCTACTACAAGGAATGAAATTATAAATAAACTTCTCTAGGATTTAGGTGGTAACCATCTCAATCTAGGAGGCCCCAACTGGCAAATGGTGCTGGTGCCGTGCTCGGTATTGCATGGTATGGTAATGACACAGCAGCACGTTGACAATAATCACAATTGTAACAACGACCTTGAATGTATTATCAATTACAACTACCATTAATAATTCATCATATAATAATAATGACAAAGAATAACCAAAATACCAAATAGTATAGTGATGTATGTAGGTGATTATTTATAATTTTTGTATTATATATCATTGTTACCATCTTCCTCTCGGCTCTAGCTAGCTACGTAAGCCGGCACAAGTCGGTGTTGTCATATATGGAAAGTCCTGGTATTTTAACATTATTGCTTCATGATCAACATATTACATATCTTACCATCGGACAAATTTTTCTTTTTTCCTTATTTAGATACGGTAAGGTTCAAATTGCTATTTCCATATATAGAAGATCAACTAAACCTCAATTTTTTTTTTTTTTTTGGTGAGACGTTGTAGCAAAAACTTTTTTTTACCATAAAATAATTACTTGACAAAATTTGAAAAATATTAAAGTTTATTTGACACAAAATGATATTCCAAGAAAAAAAAAATCGAAGCTTAAATTTGTATCCATCTCATGATTTTTATACTTTTTTTTTCTAAACCAACTTTCAAGTTTGTAACTTTAAAACCCAAGTGAGTTCCTCATGATATTGAACAACCAGCAATTTAATTTTGTTATTTAAACAAATATAAATTATTATATATAGCAAAATTGTTTCCTTTTTTTCTGGTCGAAAGACTAATATTTGCCCTCCAGATTTCCATAATATTCTAAGACACGGTGAATTATATGATTTTTCTGTTTTGGTCTATGCCAATAATTAATTACAAGAATTAAAGATTTTATTAGTTCAAGTACATAATATAACTCACTCTGTTTAGTTGAGCGGTTTAGATTTGATAGACATATACATGTCTGTCAGCTATTTTGCCCACAGACATTTGCTTTAAATAGATTTGTGTCAACCATCTGGATTATTTTAACAAAATAATAGCTACAAGTATTCATTATATTCAGATAAAGTGCCTTTCAAATTTCATTAGTAGATATTACTTGACTTATAAGCTACAAAAAGAAAATATACATGGTTAATTATGCATGTCACATTATATATTACTTCGATACCGGAGGCATCACTCAGTTTTACTTAGTTTTGATTTATCATTTATCATTCTAATATAAAAACACGTACCACACTTTTTCTTTTTCCAAATTATTTCGTATATATATATTCATGTTCACTTTATTTAACTAAAATTATGAATTTGTTTGTCATCAGATGAATTCTCCACACATAGAATAAATAAACTTAATGTCGAAAGCATTTATCTCATTCTTTTTATTTATTTTTAAATTATTTTTGGAATTGGCGTGGAATCCTTCCGCCAAGCCCTTTTCGGTATCATTCCATTGCACGGCCGGATTAGAAGGGATTTTGATAAATGTTCTCAAAGTTTGTTCAGTGTTCTATATTTCTTGCATGGTTTCACACTTTTACTTACCATCTATTGAGAAGTTCATGTGAAAATTAAAAATATAAAAACACACGTAAAAAAAAATGCAAAAATCTGATCCTATAGCAAAAACTAGCCTCTTAATTCGAACGCCATGGGCACACCCTTCATGTGCAAATCACAATGTCAAGTTGGCCACAGTTCATGAGATTCCCAAACATAAATAAATATGTTTTATTCAGATTTTAGAAAACAATATGCGCTATTTCAATTAAAAAATAATTATTAGAGTAATAAAAAAAAGTCCGTTTATCGTTTTCTCTTGGAATGACTAGTAGAATACTAAAAATGAAACGCTCCAAGTTGTAAAAAATTCTTTAGAAGCAGATCATGTTCGCCCTCTAAAATTAGAAACATAATATTTCACCAAATTTGTCACAAATGCTCAATTAAAATAGAATTATCTGTTGACCTTCCCGAGATATTTTAAACATTAAGTCTTTGTCATTATCCAAAAGCAAGATATAATATGTGCGTACACTACCATCAAAGCAATTACTGTTGCTTAAATTAACTTGGAGTGAATTTGGAGTTTCAAAATTTTGTATTGATTGAATTAATTCGAAACAAAAAAAAATAGTTTAGTTTTTCCTACAAGATCGTACATCCATTACAAAGATATATACGTGAACGCGACTTAATATTGTCAAATTATTCTGCTACTTTGCCCAAATAAATTGAACCTACGGTACAGTTGGATTACCAATTGACAAGTGACATCTGCTACTTTGCCCAAATAAATTGAACCTACGGTACAGTTGGATTACCAATTGACAAGTGACATGCACAATCGCTTAATGACAGAAAGGAACAGGGATCATTGTAGAGATAACATGCAGCTCTCATTGACAACGATGGATCCATCCTTCGTAAAGCCATGTATAATTATTTCTAGTCAACTCATGTCGTTACGGTAGGAATTAAGATTTTTTATGGCATAAACTACACTGAATGAAGTTGTAATTCAACGGCTCATGATTTGTGATAACTTGTGGCATTCTAATTTGGAGCACCTGAACCCTCCACTATAATAACCACAAGTTGTACTGCAAGCAACTAAATTCTTAATTGTTTACATGACTTTCGCACTCATCTTTGAAAATGGAAGTTCATTTTATGACCCGGTTTCTGTGAGATCGCTCATCATTACTGTGTCCAATTGATGAATTTGATCTTCTGGCGCACTAAATTTGAAAGCATATCATAGATGTTGTCCCTAAAAGAGGCGGCTTAACTAAGGTTTAGCGGAAGCGATTAAGATTTTGGACCGGTTTGGTATGAACTATCCTAACACAATTCAATTGTTATCCAATACAAGCAAGCACACAAGCAATTCACAATGCAAGATAATAAAGAGAGAAAGAGAGAGAGAAATTGAACACGCGATGTGATTACGGAGTTCCGACCCGCTAGAAGAAGCTAGCCTTAGTCGTACGTCTTCGGGAGTTCCGCTACCACGAAAGGGCGCGCTCCGTTCAATTCCAACAAGAACGGGACTACAACTTCGAACCGAATCACCTCGTCACAAGGACACTCGAGGCGGATCGGCCTAACTCGAATGGCACAACGGCCTCAAAGGAGAAGAGCTCTCAACCTATTCCAACCTACACCTAGCGACAATGTCGGGGCGGTGGTGTTTGAGGCTACTAAATCTATCAAGATGGTCTAGCTATGAAAAGCTCAAGTGGGAGAGTATCCCTATGCTCAAAGGCTCAATTCTGGTCTAATTTTGCAAGGCAAAGCTCTCTAACTCGTTAGATGGAGAGAGAACAAGGGGTGGATATATATAGGGCTCGAAATGAGCAGTTCCCCAGCAAAAACAGGCCACATCGATGTACAACGCTGAATAGCGTTATACAACGCTGGAATATGACCGTTGTAAATCTAACGGCTAGTTAATATAGCCGTTGGTCTGTCAGAGCGTTGTGCAACGCTATTTGCCGTCGCACAACGAAGGAGTGTATAACCAAAGGAAAGCTCCGACAATTCCGTTGGAAATTGTCAGAGCGTTGCTTGCCACTGAATGGCGTTACACAACGTTGAAGGGAGACAAAAGGAACAACTCTGACAGATTCAACAGAGCGTTGTACAACTCTATATACCGTCACACAACGCTAACGTTACCCAACGCTGAAAGTCGTTGGCTAACGTTAAAAGAAACTTTGCATGTAAAAACGACTGTTTACAAGGGACAGCTAACTTGGGATTTTTGTGGCGTTGTGCAACGCTATATGGCGTTGCACGATGGTACTCAGGAAATTTTTCAAGTTTTTTAACTGCAGCATTGTACAACACTACTGAGCGTTGTACAACGTTGTGAATCAGCGTTGCCTAACTCTATATAGTGTTGTGCAACGTTGATTCACAAAAGTATGAATTTAGCTGTTCTAGCGTTGTGTGCCACTATCTAGCGTTGTACGACGCTAGGTCACTGAAAATAGGATTTTGCTGGTTTATTGAGCTTTTCGCTATCTAGACCATTTCAAGGATAAACAAGGACTAAAGTATACCTTCTATCCTAGTCTAAACTAGCCTACAAGCTCTCTAAAAACTTGATCTTGATCTTTCTTAAAGCTTTTATCCAAGTCCTCATAAATAGCATCTTCTTCCTATAAAACTCAAAGAATATTGTTAAATGCCAAATGATATTGTTTTGCAATCGACAAACCTAGAGACGTTTAATACAACAATCTCCCCCTTTTGACGATTTGCAAAACAATATCATTAGTAAAGCGATTAAAATTTGGCATTTCACAACCTTTACTACAATTCTCCTCCTTTTTGTAAATCGACAAAAAGTGAAAATTGTACCAAAGCTCCCCCTAAATTTATGGCTCCCCCTTAATTTTGGAGAAAAGGAATTGGAGAACCAATTTAGAGCACTACTCAAAGTAGTGTGACCAAATTTAACCTCTCAAACAAAAATAAGATAGAAATAAAGAGGCTCCCCCTAAAAATTTGGCTTATAAGGCCGGGGGTTAACTTGGTATTTAGGCCATATTGGTTACCATACCACTAGTTGTACCACTAGAGGTACAAGCTTTTGAAACCCACTTACCTTTGGACTCACCATTTGGTTTCCTAAGTTTGCATTCCAACGAGATATGACCATTTTGACAACAATAGTTGCAATATGCATTGGTTGGCTTAGGCATGGTAGAACCCTTGACAAAATGAGAATAGTAATGGGCTCTAAGGTATTCGGCCTTTTTCTTAGGATCATTGTATGAGACATTAAAATCCTTTTTGCGATCCTTTGGAAATATTGGGAAACATTCTTTTTATGCTCATTGGATTGAGCTTTGTGGTTTTGAGAAGAGTGTTGTTCTTTAAATTCATAAAACCATCCATCGGGTCCTCTAAAATAAATTTTATTGGACGCCTTTGGAACAAAAACCTTCTTTTCTTGATTTTGCAAATTCTTTTCGTTTTTCATCTTGATCTTTCTTAAAGGATAAACAAGGACTAAAGTATACCTTTTATCCTAGTCTAAACTAGCCTACAAGCTCTCTAAAAACTTGATCTTGATCTTTCTTAAAGCTTTTATCCAAGTCCTCATAAATTATATCTTCTTCCTATAAAACTCAAAGAATATTGTTAAATGCCAAATGATATTGTTTTGCAATCGACAAACCTAGAGACGTTTAGTACAACAATAGAAATATTGTAGACTTTAATTTCTATTTTTACACTTTACTTTGCTAGCTGAGCTAGCTAGCAGTCACACTAGCTAGCTAGGACAAAACTCTCGATGTACAAAACTTTAACGCATCTGTTTTATACTTTTATTCAATCAACATGTAAAATCATGAAGAAACACAAGGCCTTATACCAGATTTGTACAATACCAATGAATTATGCAACTATATTTTATATAAAATGTAAATAAGAATACTAGCTATATGAGATTAATTACAATAGATTGGATCGATCTAGATTTTTCAAGCATACCAGGAAGTATAGCTTCCAATATATACTCATGAAAGTCGGAATTAAATTGAGAAGTATAAAAAATTTTAGCTCATCCAACATGATTATGGAATGATAAGATTAGATAATATTGGTTTATTTTAACTAATCTGTTCATCTGGATTATATTATGAAATTATTACGAAATGTTCAGATTATATATTGGTATATTTTAACCAATCTGTTCAATAATGATATATATGTCATACTTTTTGCATATTTATTTTATTATTAACTTTGCAGAATCTTGTTGCGTTAGCCTATCCCTAAATAAGGAATGAATCAACCAAACATCTCAGCAACACGGCATTTACTATACATCAAGTGGCAGCTAATTAATGTTTTGAAATTATATTAAGAGAATCTGTACAAGTAACACAGATCTCAGAGTCTGCAAATAAAAATCTGTTTGCATATTAGTTGCAGACTAACTACTCCCCATCCCCGCACTTACTTAAGTTAAGAAACCATTTGATTATTTATGTTAACACACATCTGAATTGGTTAAAATTTTGATTAGTTTGCTAAACATACTATATTCAAGCGAACACACTGCAAGCCAGGTTCTAGTGATTGAAAGTGGTTAATTAACTATATGTTGGGAGGCTACAAGACTAAGTATGTTTCATACTTTTAGTGCACCTTTAAATCTCAACGAGCTGGAAAATTTGGTAATTTGTTCTTTAAGTTTTATGAAGCACAAGCATCATGACACATTGAAATTTGAAGCATCATATCAATCATGCTGCATGCTTACAGTACCCTCCGTTATGTTCAATAAATTGATATCCACCGTCTCCTGATTATACTCATGTGTTAGGTTATGGAAAGAGCTAAAATTTTTTTCAACCGAATCAAAATTTTTCGGCTATATTATGGTAAAATAATACTAAGGAAATCAAAATGAACTTCGAAATGATACAATCGATATGTTTTAACTTTGAACTATAATTTTTAATACGCATGGAGTTAATCAGTACTGCATAGCGCATATATATGCAGTCTACGGATGCATATTTTATAAACTACGCGGATATTATATATTAGTGAAGTATGGTTTGAAAATATTTCATATCATATAATTTATATAAAAATTTTGAGAAATTTAACGAAGATAAAAGTATAATAAAATACTACTACATGCAATAAGAATTTATTAAATGATATATATAGTGAGTTCTTCAATTTAATATATATGTATACTTATGTACTTCAATTTTTTTTAATTGATATGCAATAAATACCATTATTCATGCGATTTGTGTTACATATATATACAAATAAGGCGCATACGTATGCTTGCAATTTAGAAAACTGGTTTGAATCTATATAGGATCTTAACTGATAGTAGACTAGTACAAAGAGCTTAATGGCAAAGAAATATATATTTTTGGTATAAATTTTTGGGTAGGTTCCTCTTTTCGATCCAAAATGCAAAAATTAAATAAATAAAAAATAATAAGAGAGAAAACGGAAATTTGGCACAAATTAGTTATAGGGGACAGCATACAATAACGTGCTAATATTATTTCCTTGCATCTAACATGTTACATGGAGAACCCGGCCAGCACCCAAAATAGTCCTCTTCATTCTACTTTGACAAATGAAAGCATTAAATTGAATGTATAAAACTATATATATCTATTATTGATATGCATAAAAAACAGAAAAGTTATAGCAATCTCCAAAGTTTCATTTCTTGTATATCCCCCCATAACTTTCTAGAATACCCCCCATAACTTTTGACTAGCTTGCTTTAAAAATTAGATATATAGACAGTTAAGTACGGACCCTACAATAGCTCAATGTGAATTCGTAAATATTTCAATATGTGATTTCAGGTCTAATGAGGAAACTTAAAAAAAATCTGTGTGCTTTTTACAGTAAACGAGTGTACATTAATTATTAGATACAAGACGAGCGAACATGGACAACGCATGAGAGTAACATTTTGTACCAAACTTAATAATAATTATCCATAATAATCATCTAAACGTGTTTTGGACTTTTGGTCAAATACGTACTAGTACGTAGTTAAAAAGTTATCAAGTGAAACATGTGTGTATCAAATAACAAACAAATTTGCATTCTATAATTTTAACAAATTAATTAATATATATCTTGAATGTATTTGAGGGGTAAATTTAGGAGATAGATAGCTCAGATAGTCAGCTATGAGGAGAGTTTATGGATTTGTGGTATGCACTAAACCGGAATTAATAGATGCCTTGCTAAATTAACACTATGGTCTATATTCAGGATTTCAAGAAACTTGTGGAAGCAAAATGTTATTGAACCAGTGAGATAGCCAATACATATTCAAACAGAGCAAAAAATATTAATTACAATTTACAAATAAAAATATGGAAACTGTCTTAACCATATCGGTTACCACAATTTCTGAAATACTTCTCGCCGAAATGATTGAAATTTCGCCGAATTGGAAATCTTGATTAGGATAGATTGATTTAGTCAAAGCTAGTTTTGTTTCTGTCTCAATTCTATTATATATACCATTTCTTGCTGAGACTCTCTCTAAATAATAGGTAGTTTGGCTCTGGCCCAAGGCATCCAGTGCAGCTCTTTACCTCCCCTCTCTAAAGATAAGAACACTAGGTTCATAACCTCCCTTAGTTAAGCCCCTTCATTCAAAACCACCTTCCCCTTTTTCTTCTCCCTTCTCACATTGCTATCCAACAAAAGTTAGAAGAAAAGTTAACCATGAGCAATCTAAAGCATCCAAGTGTTGTTTACATGTTTTACCAAGTATATGACAGAGGTTAATTTCTCATTTGTAGTGTAACTATTCCTGAAAATTCTTCTCCTTGATTAGATTGCTCTTTGAAACTTAATGATGGAAAAATATTAGGTTTGATATCCCATGTCTTTATCCTTTTACCTTGAAAACCACAGATACTATCTAAACGAAAGGTCTTAATTCTCTATTCTTGTCAAACTGTCTTTGTTATCATCCGAATCCTACATTATACAACATAACAACAACAACAACATCATCAACAACTTTTTGATCAATGGGGAGGATGGAGGAAGGAAAGAAAGAAAAAGAGAAGGGAGTAAAACTGCTCCTTGTGAAAACTTTAAGAAAGTGTTATTCCCTTGGTGCCCGGTCACCGAAAGGTGACAACAGCCACAACCAACTCCCTCCCTTGGGATGCTTCTCAGTGTATGTGGGGCCCAAAAAGGAGCGGTTCATTATCAGCACAGCACACATCAACCACCCACTGTTTCGCACACTTCTCGATGAGGCAGAATCAGCATACGGATATGCCGCAAAGGGCCCGCTTGTTTTGCCATGTGATGTCGAGTCATTTCTCGATACTCTGTGGGAAATGGAGAAGGAGACAGCATTCAAAAGATCGCCGATGTGCGGCCTTCCTAGTAAAGGGAGGATCCGTACATACCAGCTTCTGAGCCCTGCAACACCAGATATTTGAAGTTGGAGTCAATTTGCTATGAAGACTCGAAGTAAGAGTTTCGACTCTCCTTTTCACCATTAATAAGAAGGTGATGTGGAGCTTTTATCTAGTAATTTGTATATCAAATGGTTTTTTCCAAAATGACAAGAAATTCCCTTCCTCATTAGGTTTTCAAGTATTACATAATTTACTGTCATAGAGAATCACTGTTTGCTTCCAAGTCAAGTCTTGCTTGGCTAAATTTGCATTAATTGAAGAAATCTTGATATACAATAATGTAACAAATGAGCAAAAGTAATGTGTTTAACTCAACAGATAATGGAAGTCCTGTTTAAGTGAGGAAATACAGAGGGAATTGCTTGAAATTTTGGAGACTATTTGTGTATAGGCTGTTCTTAATTTAGCTTTATTAAGAGTTCTGTTTTTAATTTAGGTCTCTTTAAGTAAGAAGATGATGCAAGGGCACCACCCAATCAGGGGTGGTTGGGTGGTTTTACAATTTAATCAAGTCAACTCCATTTTGTATATACAAAACAAGAGGTAGTGACAAGGTTATGTTCTGCAACTATATTGTTACAAAGATATATTTTCGATCAACAATGTGCAGTCTATTTTTTTCTAATCAAATGCCATGGTTGAATTCTGAATAGCATCTCAATGTGGGTTTTGTATTCAGTAAACCTTCTCTATGGGTAATTAATGGTTTTACTAGATCATTTACGCCCATACCTTAGCATTTTCTACTTTACAAAACTAGGCCTAGTAGGCCTGTTAATGTTTGGAAAAAGTATTGCGATCTCGAGTTACAACTTAACTTACAACTACTGCCGCCGTATAAGGACATAGAAAGGAAAAAATAGCAAAGTGTAGAAAGTAGTTTGTTTTGGACGGATTAGCATAACGTCTTTATTCCAACTGTCATTTGGTGTTTGACAAACATATTCTAACAACATTCATTTAAAAAATTGTGATACCACTTTTTCCGAGCTAGTATTATTCGCATTATTTTTTCATTTAAACGCTCTCTTAAAATTTGTTTGGATGTGTACAGCTAATCTCTATTAGTGACTAATTTTTAGTTCGGCTTCAATGGGTTTAATATGAAGTTTCAAGGATAATCTGTTCGAAATCCAACTGGGTTTCTTTATAGACATTTAATTTAAAAATAAATTGGGAAACTTGACCCGATTTACTTAAAAAAAATAAATAAAAGTTTCAAGGATAACCAAAAGTAAGCGTGGGTGTTTGTTTTTTTTTTTTTTCTTTTATATAGCCCTGAAACTGATTTACTTGTAAATCGGTATGTTGCAGTGGGGTGAGCGCAGACATACGGGTACATAATAATGAAAAAAAATAGAACAAATGAACGAACCCAATCATGCAATCGGTCTGATGAAACTTTTGCCTTCTCGTGTTCTTCATTTGAGCATATTTAGTCCTATGCTTTTATTACCTACAAGATGAGTCATGATAAAAAGAGGAAACATAATAATAAAAGTGCAGCCCTGGCTTAAGTGCATAACGTGGTACAATTAAACAGACCAGCATTGAATGAACTCCCATCCCACTATGTTGTTTTCCACATAATTTCACTTTGGAACTTAATTCGATCCGTGGAAGAAACTAAAATTTCTTAATTTAGTACAGTTTTAAGATTTTATATAAATTTTGGAGGAGAAGGTACGACTATTATTAACAGTAACGCTGACAGCATCAGCAGCAACGCCTCTGGTGCTTTACCTGTAAATAGGACTCATGTGTATTAGATTTATTAGATTGGGTTAATTAGAGAGTCTTGTACTGCTCGGCTATATAAAGCCCTGTACCCCTTCTCTGATTGATTACAAATTTACAAATTACAATACAGAAACATCATTCTTTCAATTACTGCTATTATCTTTCTCGCTAAATCTTATAACTTTCAGTCCCTTTAACTATAATATTTTATAAATTCTATGAATAGATAATTCTAAATTTCTTTCTGTTTGGCATTATTTTTAATTAGGAAATAGGAATATAATTATCTGGTCTCTTTAACAACACAACCTCATAGGAAACATCTTAGTTCCTAAAAACAGAATGGAAAGTCTCTTGAAATTAACAACTTGTTGATACATACAATCCAGCACAATATAGCTTGAGAAAACCAAAAATCTTACATATTCTTTCCAACACCCTGAGATTGGATTTGAACTTTGCAAATTTCAAATTGACCACTAGTAGTGGACAAATATCACACGCAACCATAGGAATAAATAATAATTAACAAATTAACGACACTTCCAGTTAAATTTCCATCAACTCCTTAAACCTTTTCATTGAAGAGGAAGGGAGACCAAGAAGCACATTGACGCTTTTCTTCTCTTTTCCATTTGACAAAAACAATGTTACCTCTTTCTCAGGCAGGGTTACTGGACCGGATTGCAACGGTTCACCCCACCCGAAATCTGTACTGTGAAAATCAAGTCTTGACCAAGTGGTTATAAGCAAGGTTGAAGCAAGAGATGGACGTAAACGCGTCATCTCAAAGTAATCTACAGCAGACCTGATGTAATCATCTGTTACCATTTTAATGGCCTGTTGGACTAATCCAACAGCATAGGATAGAGGATTTCTCAAGAGTTCAGTAACTTTGCATATGGAATTCGTTAGTACAATTCCGTTGCCAAAGTACTGCTTTGGCAATGGTGGCTTAAGTCTCGACCGACCATCAACAGCAAAGAGAAGCTTTGTACGTTGATTCCGGTCAAACCCTAATGCATCAGATCTAGCCCGCCATACAAATGCTGCCAAAGCTTCAAAAGTCGTACACTTTTCTAGCGTCCCATCTTGCATGGCTAATGTTTTGATATCATTTAGTCTTTCCTGGCTGAAGTGGAATGATTGGTAGAGAAGGGCTTCCTCTTGGTACAGATTGGTTGAGGAGTTAGAAAAGTCATCGAGTTCAGTGAACTCATTATGTGGGAAATTGACAGTTAATGGGTCACGCGGTTTTAATATAGTGCGGTCTGAGAATGGTGGTATTAGGCAGGGTTTACCACGAGCTGTCTCAGCCCATGAGTTCACAAATTCCATGGCACCGATGCCGTCAAACATGCAATGGTTCATGGCTAAGCCAAGAACAAAACCCCCGCATTTGAACTTAGTCACCTATAAGAAAAACAAATGAACACTTTTGTAAATTATAGGTAATTATCTCTAAAGAAAGCAAGTTATCTGTTTCTGGAAAAATTTTGTGAATGAAATTGTCGAGAAATGCTAGTGTCCTATATATAGGACGGATAGGTCCGTCTAATATGATCGTTTTCACGTTTTTAAATTTCAAATGACCGATCAAAACCGTTCAATATGTTCTCTATATTGAAAAACTTACAAGAAACCAATTTTTACATTTTTTCGATTTTTTTACTATTTTTTGGGTATTTTTGAAAATTCATGATATAAACATTATGGATCGTCCAATAACAACGATTTTCTAAAATATAAAAAAATAGTAAAAATTTTTTAAAAAATGTAAAAATTGAATTATTATAAGTTTTCAATATGGAGAACATATTGAACGGTTCGGATCGGTTATTTGAAATTTAAAAACGTAAAAACGATTGTATTGGACGGAGTCCATCCGTTCAATATATTGGACTCTAGCATTTCTCAAAATTGTCACACATAGTCACAGCATTGTGGCTTCTAATAGCATAACATATAAATGGGCAAGAGGACATTAATTTAGATGTGACTCTAGAAAAACAGAATCTTTTGAAATGATATATGAAGAAGATGTGCTTTCTAATATATTTGGAGATGTATAATTTAATTTACTGCACGACTATATGTAAATACTTGATAATGTACCCACTTGTTCACAGCAAAACAAAAACAAGAAGATATTTAGCTAGTTTTTATTGTACTGAGGAAGCTGAAAGTAGAAAGAAGGCAATTCACTGAATACCAATATTTTTCACATGGCGCATGGACTTCCAAAAGCAAAACAAATAAAAAATTAATGAAAAAGAATCATCAGACCTGAGCCACAAGAGGAGGTATCTCTAAAATGTTCTTTGCACCAGGTATATTGTACACAAGAGTGCCGAGCATAGACGGGTCAGGTTTCGTGATATCCCCAATTGTCCCCAAATTGCACTCTGCCTCAGCTTCGACAAAAACTGCCCCTTCACCAGTGCAATCCACTATGAGCTTACCCTCAGTGCCTATAGTGAGCCGACCTGCTAAGGGGTAGAAATCCACAAGCACTTTCGAAAGGGATTCTCTCAGAGTATCAAAAACTTGTTCGTTGCTCCTGTCCTGTGACTTGAAACAGTATATGGTTTGTACTGTAACAGCTATGTTTTGATCTAGGTTTGAGAGGTAATATAAGCAGTTTTTTGTTTCAATGGCTGGCTGTACAAGTGTTGGTTCCTTTTTGTGCACCTTCAATGTATATGTTTCTTCCTCGCAGGAGTTACCCATTTGTGATCCATCGGTATTCCCTGAAACCTGCAAAAGTTCAGATTCCAAAGCCATTAATTGTAATCGGTACAAAATTTAATATGCTAATTATTGAAATTATCATCCCTTCAAAAGTTTCAGAGTCAAACTGAAAATCCTTTGCCCCTCGAGAAAGACAAAAAGAAAAAAACAATGCTACAATTTTGATACCTCAAATAAAGAAAAAAAACAACGTTACAATTAGTGGGAATTACCATTTTCGGCTATATGAATGTTGAGATTGCAACAAGGTGTGGGTGAGGCGTAGATTTTGTTGAATGATAGAATTTATAAAACTTGAATGAAGTACTCCAAAAGAAAAGGAAGTGTAGATGTTTAATTAAATTGTTAGATGGGACAATTAATTCAAATTTCGACTTTTTTTCTCTCTCTGGATGAGGGATTGCTTGACTGTTTGGGTATGGTATGAGGTTGTCCACTTGCCCTTGAACCAAATCACACCAGAGATTAAAGCATTTCATTTTTCTAGGTGAGACTTTGTTAGACCCGGCCTTTTTCTCCACACCAATAAGTCACGATACAGGAATTCTAACCTTTGGACAATACTTGTTTCAAACCCATCGTGAAATTTCTTGGGCTAACCATCAAGTATTATAAAAACATAAATTTGAAAGACTTAACTGTCAAGTCCAGAGATTGGCAAAGAGTACCCACCAAGTAAATTGGACAGATTAAAACAAGAGACAATCGTAAGGAAACCTTTGTTTTGTGCTCTCCTACAGCGTCGAAAATAAAAATTTCCAGCTACCCCTATCAATGTAATGTTTGCAACAACCACATGGCGAATTGCTTCTAGATCCCTTTATACGAGTGTCTAGATGATTATTGATTTTGAGATGAAATGCATCATCAAACGCTTGAAAGCCCAAAATTTTTATAAATTTTCCAATCATATATGCAACAACTCAAATCCTAAATAATAGAGAGAAAACAAGAGGACCTCTGGTCTAAATAGTCTACCATTTTGAACATAAAACATCAGATACAAATAATACCAGACTTATCAGCAAAAACTACATCTCCATGTTCATCAAATGCCTACATAAAACCCTACATAACCTCAACAATAAAAATGATCAAAATATGAGAAGATTGTTATTGTACAACCACCCTACAACTACTAAGCGGACTATGACTTCGACAGAACATAACAATCAAGCTAAGCATCATTGAGAAATCTGGTTAGACCCCTAATGTTTACAGGAACAATATTCTGATTCAAAATCTATGGTTTACTACAAAACCTATTTTTCTTTGGGTTCATCCTCCCTATCTTCATCCTCATCCTCATCAGACATGTTATTTATCACATCTTCTATAATGTGTTTCACCTCTGCCTTCCTATCCATCAAGTCTACTTTAAAATGAGCCCCTGGAAAAAATAGTATTTTACAAGAAACATAAGATATCAGAAAACAGCAATAGTTGTGGCTAATATCTAATAATCAAATAAAATAACATTACTCTTTAAACATAATTTATGTTACAAATAATTTTCCTTTTTGTGAATTTTACATGAAATAAGGATAATAACAATTAAGTTAAGTATGAGTTTCAGAACAAGTTGCCAAGATAAAGAACATTGTATAGACAAGTGCATAATACATCATGGCATCAGTGTCGTTCACAGACAATTTTAACACTCATCCAGATTTATCAACATGTTAAATTATATCAAATGCTATTTCAATTGCAAAGACATGGATTAGGTGCCCATATGCCCAACATACACTTTGAATCTTACTAGCTCCTTTGCTTTAAAGCTTTTGTGGATTGATCTAAGAGGCTGGCACGTTTTGCAGCTCATGAGATAGTGAAGTCATCCCATCTCATAAATTGAGAAATTACACAAATGGTCATAACAGAGTTTGCACCAGCCTAAGTTTTCAAATTGTCCTAAATTGTTCCAGGAGTCAACATCCTTGAAAAAAGTGGGAATCCACATCATTATCTCATTGCAGACCAACATGACTATGTAAATATTAAATATGCAGGAACATAATTGTACAGGGATGGAATACAACCTTAGTAGCTAACATCATAGTAAAAAAATCTCAATTCTCAGGTTTTAGATGATGTGGACACATGAACATAAGCGATTCAAATGTACTGTGCTGACATCAGCATTCCCAGATCATGTACTTGTGAATTGTGATCCGAGTTTCCATGGGCCTTTCCCGAATAGGAACTTAAATCTCTGGGGGTAAAACACGATATTTGTGATATAGACCAGTGTGATGGTGCAATTTACTTGATACAAAGTACCTATATGATGTACCCAGGAATTCTCTCAAGGACATCAAACAAAATAGGACGTACCTAATTGCCGAAGAATATCAGCCAGAGTAGCCTGCAAAGGATGAATAAAAAATGTATAGATTAATGTAATGAACAAAAGAAGAAATGACAAAGCCTCTGATAAAACACACCCTCACAACTTTCAATATTTCTAAAAAATGTTAAAGCAAATCACCCCATCCTCACTATCTGCAGAGGCCATGCCAGATAGCTCACGTCATAAGAATATTAACAAGATATTTAAAAAAAAAAGAATAATATTTGATATTAATACCGTATTGAAGTCGACTTCCTTAAGTAAATCAGTGACAACAGCATGCAACTCCTCTGTTGTAGGCCCCTTAACTCCATCACTGGTCTTCTCTTTTCCTAAAGAATATATCAGATTGGTCAAAAGACAATAAATTAAGCCTCAGAACAAAGAATGCTATGCAATATATCAGATTAACAACACAAAACTTAAGATCTTTCAGTGTAAGCATATCACAGTAAGTTCCAAATTTAATCTTTCAATGCTCCTTAAAATGAACATTAGCTTTATAGAGGTCCAAAAAATATCAAACACTCAACTGGTGAAGTGCGACACAACAAGAAGCAAACAAAAAACAACAGAGGAACCAAGGTAGAACATTTTTATTGTGTCTAAATCATAGAATAAAAAGAAAATTACCTTGCTTTTTAGCACCTGGTTTCTTCTTCTCCTTGACAGCATTAGAAGTAGATGCTTTTGCTTCTTTCTTGTCATCCTTTTTGGGTTTAACAGCAGCTGCCTCCTCTTTCTTACCCTTCTTCTTCTTACCCTCCTTCTCCACCTGCATCTTCACCTCCTTGCTCTCCTTGTCTTTCTTAGCATTCAGCTTCTTACCCTCATCCTTCTCCTTTTTCTTTTCCTTCCCTTTGGTCTTTTTAGAAGCTTCAGCCTTTGTTGTCTTCTTCTTCTTAGCTGGAGGCTCTTCATCTTCTTCTTCCTCCTCATCTTCCTCCTCTTCCTCTTCTTGGACTTTCTTACCCTCTTTGTCTCCCTTTTTATTTTTCTCTGTTACATTGTCCTCCACTGGCTCTTCTTCAGAATCTGCAGGCCCTGCTTCCTCAGAATCATCTTCTTCCTTTTCAGACTCTTCTTCTTCATCATCTTTCTCAGGTTCTGCTGCCTTTTTCTCACTTTTCTTTCTCTTCTGCAAGGTTTGATTTAAAGATAAGAGCATATTCAAGTCACTACTTTGGGATCATTGATTTATATTAGAGAGCTACATCCGAAAAGCTATGGTAATGAAAAAATGGTAAATATGAAGAGCTAATCCAAAGAAAATAGAGAATAGAACCTTAGCTCCACTGCCTGAAGATGAGTCAGCTTTCTTTCGAGCTCTTTTATTCTTTCCCTACATTAAACCAAATGTTCCATTTATTGCAAACACAAAATATTGGCCTGAACAAAACTAAACTAGTCATCATATTCCCTATTCATTGTTATAATTGTTATAATAATAGTATAATGGCGGATCAACATAAACAAGACATCCCTTAAATAGTTCAATCCCTTCTTCAGAAAGACACAATCTAGGAAAACATTTTGACAGATTTAAGAGAAAGGCTTGTAAGCCCACTTGTCAGATTGCTTTTACAAAGAAAAACACAGAAATATTATACCAACTAAACCTTGATCCAACTAGGCAAAAAAAGGGCAGTGAGAGAGAGAGAGAGAGAGAGAGAGAGAGAGACCGTGTCAGTCAGCACAACATCCCGGGTAACATGTGGGGACTCCAGGAATTCAAGCAATTTTCCACTTATCTCATCCTACATTTCACAAAATTGTACCATTTCATCAGAAACCAAGACATTTGTCAGTTATAATAATAGAAACTTCAAGTCCTACAATTTTCTCAGTAATGATATGAGCACCAGAGCTCTGAAACAACCAACAACTCTTGAAATTCTAGTACTTCCTATCTTGTGACAACTTTTTAAAATGAAATACACCTTTGTCATTCTATGGAAAAAAGAACATATGTTTGTCAAAGCAAGCAAACCTTCTTGGAAGAAGCTTTGCTAATAGGAATGTCAAGCAGCTCACAGAACTCAAATAGCTTATCCTTGGGAAATTTATCAATCTTCTCCTTTATCTTAGCCTTCTTTTTGTCCTGGAGTATTTCACAGCAAAAATTAATCTAGAAAGGCTGAAAAAGAATTCATCAATATCAATTTCTGGTACCAGCGTGTCAGTCTTAAGCAAGGATTTTGTGCTTGAGTGTTTAGGGTTTTTAAGTCAACAAAATAAAAAGTTGATATGTAGTGATTTCAGTTGTAAGAGTTACTTTTCATTTCAATAAAAAAGTGGAGAGAAGTTAAGCTCGAGTTTCCAAAAAAATAATAATAAAATTCTTTTGAGGTCCAACTTTCTCATCTTAAACACTGGAAGATCAACTTTCCCTCAAAGTACCCCCAGATTTTAAAATATTAATAGCATTAGACCTTATTTTTCATTATTAATGAAAACTATACAACAACAACTAAGCCTTTTTGTCCCAAACAAGTTGGTGTAGGCTAGAAAGTATCCCAGCAAGAAAACTATAGTTTAATTAAAAAAATTCATATTTGCATATTTGGGCACTTCAATGCTTCAATATAGCTAATACCAACAGCAGCATCTCATTTAAGATCTTTAATGGTAATAATGCAAGAGTAATAAGCCATTTAAAATATGTGAAGTACAATATCATGGTTAATTAAAAGCTTACATCAGTCCACACATAGCCAGAGAACTGGACGATATTCCTCTTCAAATGAAAAGCCTAGGGAAATCAGACAGTATATAATTAAACAATTATGTTATATGCACAGTGCAAAGTGTTTCGATAATGGCAGTCACTACATAGAATATACTGGTAAACTTAATTGTTAATTTCCAGCAAATGTCATATCTGTGCTATTGGGGCTTAATTAAGCAATAATTACGAAGCACTGCAATGTCCATTTTCGCAGAAATTACTATAACTGTGCAACTATAAGTATGAATAAGAAAGAGAGAAAATTACAGTAGCTCTCTTCCCAAAGAGTAAACCATGAAGGGATTGGAGTGTCTCGTCAACCTTTCTTTTTGACAGCTTGAAAGAAACTGGTACAAATTCATGATAAATTTCCTACTCAGCAATTTCAGGCAAACATAAAATGGAAATTAAACAGATTAAAATGCGGAAGCAACTAACGTTGATGAAACTGTCTTTTCCAATTGCATGAAATCCAGGTTATCAACAAAATCTGAACTACAAATGTAAATCAAAAAAGGGAACAACCCCATACCATTTGGAATATCCTTCAGTTTTGTTCCAGAACCCTATAAGACAGTAAAATAAAAAATAAGTAACTCACTCCTCAATTCTAAATCTTAAGATTCAATTATGACTCCTGATAGAGCCTACAACTACAGAACATTTTCCATATAACTACATAGTCCATAATGTATAGTTTGGAACAAACGTTTTAATCCAAAACAGCCTGATAAGACCAGATACAGAATTAAGTATACCACAAATTTAAGATCCACAACTTACAACAGTGCTGTTAAATCTAACCAGATTAATAGCAAATAACCAGAACAATTAAGCAAAAAAACCCCATGAAAACATGAAATTAAAAATACAGTACCTGAACAATAGAAATTCCCTTTTTACCAGAGCCGCCTTTCGGAGAACCAGGAATAGAGAACCTCTCCACAGCCTTCCTCTCTCTAGATGTTCTTCTCTCTCCTTCCTTCCGCTCCACTGGTTCACTTTCCTTCTTCGCCTTCTTCCCTTTCCCCTTCCCTTTCTTCTCTTCCTCTTTCACCTCTTTCACCTCCTCCTTCGCTTCTACCTCATCTTTCTTCTTTCTACCTCGCTTCCTCTTCTCTTTCGGCTCCTCTTTCTCCTCCGACGCCTTGTCGCCATGATCGGGCTTCGAGGTGTCAGAATCTTCAACGGGATCTTTGGATTCAGATCCCTCTTTGACCCGCTTCGCCTCTTGAGTCTCAGGCTCCACCATTGTTGGATCGAGTGGAGAGAGTGTCAGAGAAGAGAGGAGAGTAGTAAAACCCTAGCTAGGTTGGGTTTTCTCTTTTTTTTCTCGAAATGGAAACAGAAAGGAGAGAAAAGGAGAGCAGTGTGTGAGGTCAGACGAAAAACAATGACATTTTCGAAATTAATATAATACTAAATTGTATTATTTATCGTACGCTTGGTGTATTCGAAAACATACGCCGCGCTCAGAGAACTTGCCAAGGCAGGCAGCATCTCTGGAATCGTTAATTTTTTTAATGATAGCTTGGATGTGGTCTCTTTGGAATGAAAGAAATAAGATCACTTTACTCTTCTGATAGCAAATCTTTCATTTCAATCACATTTTCAGAATTAAATTTATTACATATTTAGACAGAAAATACTAAAGGCTTGGAACAACATTTCAGACAGAAATAAATGGCATCAAGAACATCAATGCAAATCAAGATGCGGGTATCGGTATCGGTATAGGGCAAGGGGCTAGTACGGGAGGAGTTGATATGACAGAAGATGAGGATCTGCTGGGAAATTAAAGTCTAGTTTTTGGTACTCTTTGAAATTTTGTTGTTCAGGATGTAGTCCCTGTAGTAAGTTGGTAATGCTTGGATGTAATTTTGGAGTTTCTTTTTTCTGCACATTTTTTTTCTTTACTTCTAATCACCACCGGTGATTACCTTTTGTTTGACTTTTTCTTACATCAGTAGAGCATGCAGGCTATCTCGTTTCGGATAGCTATTTTTCAAAAAAAATATCTGCCAGAAATAAGTTTACCATTTTATTGTACCAATTATATATTAAAAAATTATGTTAAAAAAATCTGACTATTTATTTATTATATATATAAATTAATTTATTTTCTATAAAGAAGTCGAACCTTGTTATCATGCTAAGTATTCAACGATATACTTTTTTGCATCAGCTAATTTGATAATTATTTTCATTTAATTATTGATTTTATTTTTCATATTTTCATGATAAGCATTTAATTTTTTTCCTATACTTTTTAACAATTAAATAACAAGAAGAGTAATTCCATAGAAGAGAATATCGTAATTGTACAGAAAATTCTAGAGGAATAGATGCCTATCACATGCTCCGCGTGTAACAATTTAATCTTGGGATCCGCAACAGCAATCCACTCCCAGACTAGATCCACTCTTGGCAAATATTGAACAAGGACGTGGTTCACGAGACAACTTTACATGATCTCTCGGACATGTGGGACCACATAGCCGAATTTTCACAATTTGTCCATGTCTGAGCCCATAAACTGGGTTTATCCGTTTATCTGTTTATTCCCTGAGAGAGCGGATAGCGATGGGAAGGAAACATGTGAATATATTACACGTACCCAAAAGTTTCTCTTTTTCCCAGCTCCAAAAAAGATCTTTTATTTCCTTTTAAGCGCCTAACAGTAAGTTTTGGCGTGTCAAAAAAGTCAAAATTTGTTTTGGATTTAGATAATTCATTACATCGGTTATGTCTAATAATAGATACACCATAAATCTGTTGATTTCTTTTAACTTCAAAAGAGATTATAGGATGGATTACTCAATATTTGATTAATAAAATAAGCTATAAAAGGGCGGAACAAATGTTGGAAAAGGATGTGTCATGAAACGAGTGAGTTTTGTGTGAAAACATAAAGGGCCGTTTGGATCGCTTAGGAATTTGAGGAATTTGGGGAAGTTGCAATACCTAGGAATAAATTTATTGGGAAGTGTGTAATTTTGTAAAGAGTTTGGATTGTTTATAATAAATTTATGGTAGGAAGATGAAATTCTCCAAAATCCCATGGGGATCCAAACAGCCCCAAAGTGATGATGGATCTATAATTACTTTTGGTCAACTCTATAACTCATTCAGATTAACCCAATATATGCAATAACAATTAATTAAAAGTAAAATTGCCAAATTAGATGTGTCTAATAAATTTTCCCAATGAAATCCTGAAACCTCAGATAGGATTTGAGCCATTTAAGTTAATTTAATATCTCATGTTCTCAATTGTTGTTTCTCACATAATACATTATTTTGTTTAAATTATATGAATTGGGGGTATAATGTGGGTACCTGTAGTATATACGCCTGTTCAGGTGGAGGCTGGGATCAAAAAATTTTGGGGAAGTTCAAAATTTGGGGCTGAAATTTGGAGCGGGATAGTGAAATACTGAAATTTTGCTTTGGCGCAAATGCGCAATGAGTCCGCCGGAGTTAGTTTCAGATTCTCTGTGCTACCCCCTTGAGTGGTTAATTGTATCACCGGTATTGGACGGAGCTCCGTGAAACTTGACGGTTGGAGGTAAGATTGGATATGTTCAGTTAACAAGAAAACATCGGCTCTCATCGGGAAGAGTTTCAAAACAGATTTGATTGGAATTGATTTGATTTTGAAATGGAATTCATTATCGGGTGAGTGACGAAAGGAATTGAATGGAGTTCATCCGTAACCACAAATAAAGATGATCGGACGCTCTCCATCAATTCTCTCCAATTGGTTTTTTATTGGATTTCAAAGTGAAATTTGAGGGGATTAAATTTCCACCTATTCAACTCCCCAATCCGAATCCTGTGTTGCGCGGCACCGCGTGTCGCGCAGGATCCGGACCGTTGATCAAATCCAACGGCTCACGTTTTGTTTTGCTCTCCGCTCCCTCAGTATCGGATCCAAAACAAACAAAACCGCATCCGCATCTTATTGCAAACATCTCCTCTCTCTTCCGACAACACACGGCCATGGCGATTCTCCTTCTCTCATCAACCCCTCCTAAAATCGCTTGCTTGATCTTCTAGAAGGAAATCCAAACGAGCCGCATTCCCTCGCCTCCTCCTCAAGCGCGCCTTCACCTCTCACCTCCTCTCCTTCTCCTTCATCCAAACTAACCAAGCGATTTTTCTTTATACAAGAGTATACTTGCTGAATCAATAAAAAAAAAGTTTGCAAATAAATGGATTCTGTATCCTGGAACGACAGATTGCTCGTCTTTACACACCTGCACCAAAATACTGGTTTCTGGCTGTGTGGCTTCTGTATCCTGGAGCGACAGATTGCTTGTCTCACACACCTGCACCAAAATGTAGGAAATTGGATTTTACGAAAGCCTAACAACAGTTGAAGTGAGATCCTCTGATTTTATTATGTGTTATAGATGAAAATTTTGTTTGCGAATTTGATCATTCAATATGGTTATTTTTTTGTGAGGAATGGATTGTTTAGAAGAATTGTAGCTGTACTATCATGAAAAGGAGGAGATGGAGGCGGAGGATTTTCCTTTTTAGTTGATTTGTTTATTTGTCAATGTAAAAATCAAGAATTAGTTAGTGAATACTATCTCTTTAAAATATGCACCATACTGTTATCTATATTGAATTATTGAAGCACTTATATTCTATCAATTGTCTTATTGGATGTGTTTTTTGTGCCGAAAAAGTAATCTTGATGTGCAAATTAAAATTGACCAAGGGTTGTTACCTAGGTTATTACTTCATTTGATATTCCATGGCTCTGTACTAGTGGTTGTAGAATATTTCAAAAGCATATAGCTGTTTTTGTTGTAAGTTCTAAGTTTAGTTGATATGGTTGGTTGTAAGACATCAATATGAATATTATCTACTGTCACTTCAAAAGCATGTGGTTTTTTTTTTGTCATTGACCTCTTGTTTAGAAAAAAATCATTAGAGAATAATAAGTTGCAAAGATACTGGTATGATTCATGTACCAGAATGGGAAGGCAACACCAGTATGGATTTATGGTTCATGTACCAGTACGAATTTCTATTTCCAATTTAGCTTTTTCGTTATTATATTCCTGCTCCTATTTGTTGCAATTTGTTTCCTGCTGCATCAAATAAGCATGAGATGCTATAATACTTTTAGTATTTCAGTTTTTTTCCCCAAAATAGAGATACATCGTTAAGGGGTACATAAAAGTGAAAATAGTGTTAAGGGGTACGTAAAAGTGGAAATAGTGTTAAGGAAACAAGGAAATAAAAGAGAGACCAAATTTTCATTAGCATAACAGTATCTGTTACATTTCATCCATCCCTCTATTATAATATCTCTACATTACATATAAAATATCTTTACTACTACTGTTTGTCTAATTAACTAATTACATTTCTTTTCTTTTCTTTTTCTAAAAAATATAACCTTTGTTGGTTGCCAGTTTCATTATAGAAACGGAGTCCATACATAAGAAGAAAAAACCCAAATTAAAAATAAACTCCAAATTACTTCTCCCTTCTCATGCTATTTTTTTTGACCTAGTATTGTAACTAACATCTAAAGCTAACCCCAGTGGCAAAAATATCAAAACTGACAACATAACAGAGATCACAAGTGCAACTAAAGTAATTGACTCTAACTCCTGAAGCATTACATAAACGACTGAACTATAGAAGCTACTTCATTGGCAATGTGTCTTCTCTTTTTTCCTCCTGTATTTTCTTTGTCTCTACTAGAGTGTGTATCCATCCCTGTCCAGCATATCTCCCCTCAATGTGATATCTCCATCAGCATCCATTCCTGCAGCCATGTCTAACAAGTCCCTCGGTGATATCATTTGGATTGGTATCTCATCCCACTCTTTTGGTATCCATTTAAACACCTTGTCTCTTTCCATGTCCTTCAACAATCCCAATCCGAATTCGCTGTAGCATGATATTTTTTACAATCACAGAGATCTTCTTGGGTCGCTTAGAGAAAATGAATTTTATTACAAATTGACACATATTCCTTACCTGATTAGTACGATAAACTCTTTTAGGATTAATGTCAGGATGGTCCAACCCAAGGTACTATTTCTAAGCTCCATATAAATTCCTCTGAAAGCATCAACAAAATTGAAAGGAAAATGGGAAATAAGTTATGATTTGCATATGAACCCAAAGTAATCAAGGAGTTAAGCAATTTGAACTGAAATTTACTAATAAAGAGAGATATGGACAGTGTACATTGAGTTACTTACAATCAATTTTCAATTACATATAAATCAGGCAATCAGCATTTGAGAACCAAATAGGGAAAAAATTAGCAAACAAATAGTAATAAAAAAAGGATAACGAAGCATCATAAAGAATGGGAAGGTGCGATTCTGCAAAATATGCAAGTAGAGCTTAAGAGTCTTATTCATACCAGTAAAAACTGGAAATTCTTGAAAAATTTGGAAGCCATGTAGAGATGGTACATCAACGCCGAAAAACACATAGGACGCCTATTTGACAAGGACTAGCCTTTCATTTTGAATGGGTTCGATTTTGTGATGTGGCGACAGAGGTGCTTTGAATGGGTTCGATTCTGTGATCTGGCGACGGAGGTGCTTTGTGAGGTTGAGGTAGTGTTGAATGAAAGAGGGGGAAGAGATAGTGAGGTCGAAAGCGAGAGAGACATGGAGGCTGGGGGTGGTGTGCGAGTGAGAGGAGGAAGGAAGCCGGGGCAGGTCCTTCATCTGCGAGAGAAGAGAAGAGTCGGAGAAAAAGAACGGGTTTGATCGATCGTAAATCCAACCCGATAATTCGTGGGAGCGGAGAGGAAATAACGCAGGCCGTTGGATTTGATCAACGGTCCGGATCCTGCGCTACACTTGGTGTCGCGCGGCACAGGATTTGGGTTGTTCAACTCCCATAGTTAAATACTTTTTTTATTGACCGAAAGCGTATGGTTATTTGAATACTTTAATTTTCTTTTAAGAAAGTTTTGCAATATAATTTTTTAAACGCAAAATAATGCAATAATAACGTATACGGCTGACATCTTAAAAACAATTAAAAATGATAAGTGTCATCGGTAAAAATGTTATCGCATGCCATTATTCTGAAGGAAAAAAAAAAGAAAAATCACGTGTCTCTCCCTCATCGTCTCTCTTACGATCTCCTTCCCTTCGCTTCCGCCTCTCTCCTTCGACCTTTTCTCTCTTTCCCGCTGTGTCCTCCATCTCCTTCCCTTTATCCCCGTCCCTCCCCTTCCCTTCTCTCTCCTTCATCTTCTTCCCTCTGTCTCCATGTGAACTTTGGCGCATGATTTTAACCATATGAACTATAACGTGTTATCAAAATGAACATATATAACAATAAAATAACCACAAAAAACAAATAAAGTGAACATATACAGCAACAATACAAAACACACATAAATAAATAGATTAAACAAATAAAGTGAACATTTATAAATTATAATAACAAAGTGAACTAACATGACAAACAAAGCAAACATCTATAATAATAACTTTAATTGGTATAAAAGATAAAGTTTAATGCTAAATACAGAAATAAAATGAACAGTTTAAACAAAATAAAATATACACTTATAATAACTAAGTTGAACATATGCAGAAAACAAAATGAACATATATAATATCATAAACTGATATAATAAAATAAAATAAACACTTATAACACCAAAAATGACATATATAAAAAACAAAGTGAACATATAAGAGAACCAACATATATAAAAATAAAATATACACTTATAATAACTAAGTTGAACATATGCAGAAAACAAAATGAACATATATAATATCATAAACTGATATAATAAAATAAAATAAACACTTATAACACCAAAAATGACATATATAAAAAACAAAGTGAACATATAAGAGAACGAAAGAAAACACATAAGAAATCGAAGAGAGGGAGAAAAAGGTCCTCACCGCTTTGTCAAAAAGAGGGGAGGAGCGAAAATAGCACTTGGGTGAGGGCCTGAGGGGGGAGTACAGAAATGAGGGGAGAGATATATAACATTAAGTGAAGGGGCCCACTTCCAAGAGCAATAGCGTGCTGGAGCGATTGCGTGATGGAGCGATGGTTTTTTTCCTATTGCAGATAGTAATTTCCAAAAAAAAAATAAGGATAGATGTTCAATTTTTATTTTTATTTATTTATATATATTTTTGAAACGGAGCTGATAAGTGCAATCAACCTTTCAGGCAATCAAGCAATCAGACTCCAAAAATAGAAAAAAAAATTTCGATTCCTGCCAAATACGGAAATCGCATCTACCTTCCACCTCACCCGCGTCTCCCTTCCCCCTCACCTCGCTTCACCCCGATTCAACCCTTTATTCTGTCTCTCCTCTCTCACGGCACGCCGTCGCGCAGTCCTGCCGTTGCCTTCGAGCGGCCCTGCCTTCGCCGTCGAGCGGCCCAGCCCTGTCGTCGTGCAGCCCAGTCCAGCCCAGCCCTGCCGTCGCCGTCGCGCAGCCCTCCCGTCGCAGCCCTGCCGTTATCAAAATTATAAATTAAATATTATTTACTCCCTCACTTGTATTAAATACTTCTTACTACTAATTATTTACTCCCTTATAGCTATTTAGTTACTCCCAAACAACAACAGAATCAGATATGAATATTATTTACTCCCTTACTATTACTTATTTACACCCTTAGAGTTATTTAGTTACTCCCAAACAATAGTAGAATCAGTTCTGAATATTATTTACTCCCTCATACATATTAGATACTCCTTTTATACTAGTTATTTACTCCCAAATAGCTATTTAGTTACTCCCAAACAACAACAGAATCAAATATGAATATTATTTACTCCCTCATACATATTAGATACTCATTTTATACTAGTTATTTACTCCCTTATAGCTATTTAGTTACTCCCAAACAACAGCAGAATCATATATGAATATTGTTTACTCCATTGTTTACATTATTTACTCCCTTATACTGATCAATTTCCTCTCTTATAGTAATTTAGTTACTCCCAAAAAAACAGTAGAATCAGGCATGAATGTTATTTACTTCCTTATACATATTAGATACTCCCATGTACTGATTATTATCATCCCTTATAGCAATTTAGTTACTCCCAAGTTGTAGCAGAATTAGATCTAAACCTCTTTTCTCTTCTTATCCTTCTTGATTTCTACTTCTTTCTTCCTCAACCAGATCTGATTGGTATAGGAGAGGGAGCAGTGAGGGGAGGCAGAGGTGGAGGTGAGGCGGAGGAGACAAGAGGCGGAGGAGAAGAAATACTGAGGTGAGGCGGAGGCGGATGCAAGGCGGAGGAAAGGAGAGGCTGAGGCGGAGGAGAGGAGAAGCGAAGGAGAGGCTGAGATGAGGTGGAGGCGGAGGCGAGACGGAGGAGAGGAGAGGCGGACGTGAGGAGTGGGGAGCGAAGGAGGTGGTGGAGATCTGAATCGGATTTTGTGTTTGTGATTGTGAGGAGATCTGAATCGAAGAGAGAGAGGAGACAGAGAGAGTAAAAGAAGGGAAGGGTGAGTCGAGGGGAGCGACTCCCTGTTGATTGCTTGATTGCACGAGTGTTGATTGTCACAAGTAATTCCCTTTTTGAAATTCCACGTTCGATTTTTAATTTGGAGACGCACTGGTCCAAATATGAAAATGGCCCATGGACCGTATGCTTTTCCATTATAAATTTCAGTCTTCTATTTCTTCTAAGGGAATAAGGGATGTTGTATGAATATGATAGCACTAGTACAATTGCTGCACCAATTTCGTGTACCTTTTAAACAACAATCTAAACAGTTGTTTTCATTTTTCAACATATATTAAACAAACCAATAAAAGAAATGAAGTTCGTCTAATACGATTGTTCTCACGTTTCAAATTTCAAACGATCGAGTTGAACTGTTCAATTTTTTCTCCATATAAAAACTCATAACAAAAGTTTACATTTTTTTTTTCAAAATTTCTACTATTTTCATTTTCAAAATCATTGTTATTTGAGGGTCCAGTATTTTTGTATCATGGATGTTCTAAAATTAAAAAAAAATAGCAAATAAATTTGAAAAATATAAAATTTGGTTTTTTACAAGTTTTCAATAAGAAGAATAAATTACACGGTTTGAATTACTTGTCCAAAATTTGAAACAAGAGAACAATCATATGAGATGGATTCCATCCGCCCTATATATTGAAATCTAAGTATTTCTCCAAAATATAATGTCCCCGGATGGTAAGATAGCATTAAATAACACAAGATATCAAATGTACTTACCTGATGATATAGACATATACCATAACTAAGAAAGTTGCAAAAGAAATAAATAACGACAAAGAAAACAAAATATAAACTTAGACATATATCAGCAATCAAACAACAATTTAACATAAAATTAGAACATAATTTTTTGCCAATTACACTGAAATACTAATATCTCAGTGAGCAGATATTTCACATAAATCAGGGACAAACCAGTATCCTGGTTTTTTGATAGACCTTGGGAGATGTTCCACTGCACCAGTCTCTATGTCCATCCTCTTGACATCGCATTCTGTGTGGTCTTCTTTATACACAAAGAAGTAGATGCTGTTCCTTTTAATCCCAGTAAAGTCATTGGCTGTAAGTATCAAGATATGCCAGTCAATAAATAATGCTCGATTGCCAATGCTGGTAACCTTGACCCAACACGGTGAACCAATTTTGTCTGCATCAAGTTGGTACACATCAATCCGTTCAGAGAACTGAGAGAAGTAAAAACCTGGAGAGCGCACTATAACTCTGAAGATATCTCCAGAAGCCTCCGCCATATACTGATCATCCTCTGTCGAATACTCTTCCGCGGGTGGTATAACATAAACTAGAGTACCAGTATCCATATCAATAGCCTTGGTAACTCCAGTCTCCCTCTCTACAATGAAAAACATATTCTTGAGATAGAAAATCCAGCGGGGTAAAGAGCCCAATTCTATGTTCAATTGACACCAGTTATTCTGCCCAAGTTGCCAGAAACCCAATTTCCAACGGATCCAACTTGGGTCGCAATATACACAACACACTACAAATTTTTCCATTTGATTTTTCCATAAATAGAACTCCCGATAATAATAATTAAAATCAATATCTGGGAGGTGAATTTCATGATTGTTTAGCGGATTGAGAAGAAAAGGCTTATCTTGTTTGGTTAATGAGTCAAGTGCATACCCTCCTGATGTTCCCCATAGGCAGTTGAGACATTTTGGAGCATGGATGATGTAGAGTTTGTTAGATAATATGGAGTAGCACTCCAAATCTTGTTTATTAGATTCGTACACAAGAATCCAGGGGAACTTGGGGGATAGGTCGGTGATCGGGGTAGAGAAGCGCCATGCTTTGCAAACTGCACGAAATCGAACAAAATCAGAGATTTCGCTGAGATTTTTGGCAATGAAATTCAGCACTTCTGGGAGAAGAGAAGACCAATCCCTTTCTAGAGTTCCCTTTGCCCTCATGCCATCAAAACTGGTGTGTTTCTTTGAAATGTCGAAAGATATTGCAAGTTAGATCATAAAACTGCTTGATTCGATTTTCGATTTTCGATTTTCCGATCAAAATAAATGAAATGCAGCAAAAGACTTAATCCGGAGCTGACTTTTGAATTTATCACAACACTCCAAAAGGTAAGAAAGGTTTTTTCACGAGGCTCTGGAGTAGGCATTTGAGAGAGTTGAGAATTTAGAGTTGCCTATTTTTATGATGTTCTAATAATAAATTTTCTAAATTTTTCAGGCGTAAAAATGAATGTCACCATATATATAGCTCTTTTTCTTTTTCTGTGCTGAATGGAAATCTGATTTTCTGCCTAAATTGAACTCTTTATAATTTACTTTTTTTCGGTTGATGGAGGGAGAGATTGAGAAAGAAAATTTATAGATATGTTAAATGCACGATGCATCAAATGGTAGATGGGCATTAGAAAATGTTATCTTCCATTTAAATTTGGTTTACAGAAAACGAATACTCACCAGTGCAATCGTTGCATAGGTAACAATATCGGTGGCATGTAAAGTCTGACGGAACGAGTCAGTTGATTAATTTAATGCGTGATCAGTGGCGGATCTAGAAAAAATATGTAGGTGGGTCTGACAACCTCTGTTTAAGTCTTCAGCCCCACTTTTGAGTGCTCCAATACAACAACAATAACAACAACTAAGCCTTTTGTCCCAAACAAATTGGGGTAGGCTAGAAAGAAATCCAACAAGAGAACACATCCATTTTGAGTGCTCCAATGACAGAAAAAATTAGCTGGGGCTAAAGGGGGGCTCCAAGGGCTCAACGGCGCGAGGTGGGGCTCTAGCCCCACCCGTCCCGGTGGTAGATCCGCCCCTGTGCGTGATATGCAATTAAATTATCTAACATATTCTTATTGCTTATGTGTCATATTATATGGAATAAAGTTTGAATATTTTGATAAAGTTTAGTGGGTACCTTATTTTTTTTTAAACTAGTTAAAATTTGTCAAATACATGCTCTGTTTATTTCAAGATCATTATTTTGATAATTTTATGATGCGTTGTTCAAAATTGGCAAAGTAATATGTTTGTAACTAAATGGTAGGTATGAAACAAAGATTCTCGGCTCTATTATTTTCTTACGATGGAGAAAAGGAGGAGAGAGAACACGCTACATATTTGAACTTGTATGACACATAAACATGAGGATGTATCATGAGCCTTGGTCAATTAGAAATATTTCCATTTTTATTTTGGAGCATTTTTTTTTTCCTTTTTGTGTCAGGATATATCCAGAACCAGAAGCGTCCGCAATATACTGAACTTCCTATGTCGAATAATCTTCAGTACTCAGTAGTCAGTAGCTAGGTGGTAGAACATACACGAGAGTACCAGTAGTCCATCACCTCGGTAACTCCGGTCTCTTTCTCTAGAATGAAAAAACATATGCTTCACAAAAAAAATGCCATATATTGGTGATATTCATTTAATCGGAACGATCCGATGCAACCAGTTTGGTACGAAAGTGAATAAGAATGAATAATTCTATAGTCTATTCGCAAACAAGAATTAGGTAGAATGATCTATCTATGAATAAGTGTTGTTTGGATGGTATGTTGTGAATAATAGAGAAAAAATAATTTAACATAATTTGGATTATAATAACAGCAATAAATCATTAAAATAATATTATTATATTAATATAATATTAAAAATATAATAATAAATATTTCTCATATGATTCCAAATAAATATTTATAATATTACTTATTATTACACTATATTAATTATTATTATTATATCATTAATACGAATAAATAAATTTATTCAAAAAGTCATAACAACAACAAAAACAACAACAACAACAACAACAACAATAATAATAATAGTAATAACAATTATAACAGTAATAATAATTTACTAATCTATATCTATATTATATATTAAAACCCGTGACATTTTCTATTTTTTACTGCTTTTTTGCATTTTTTTATTTTTGACCAATTTTTAATTAAAACTGGGATATTTATATTATAGTTTTCTATTTTCAGTTAAAAATAGTGTTTTTTATTTTTGTTTGTTCTATAATTAAAAATATTTTTTATTTTTTGCTTAAATATATTAAACATAGTCATACCAATCATTATTTAATTTATTTAATAATTAAATATATTTAGAAATCATGATGAATTATTGTCATCTAAAAAACATAGCGTAGCGAAACTGCAACTGTCATGCCTAGTAAGTATTATATGATAATAATGATTAATATAGTAATTATTTTAATTATAATTATTATTACTGTTATCATTATATTATTAATATTAATTAATAAATAATTCAAATAATTATCATAATAATAATAATTATTATAAATAAATTTAGAAAGATGGTAAGACGTCAGTGCATAATACACAAAGATGTCAAGTATGCTTATCTGATCATATACCATAGCAAGAAAGCTACTAAAAAAATTAACAACAAAGAAAATAAGAATACAAACTTCTATATAGATATCAGCAATCAAACAATTTAACAAAACATTAGAAGATAATATACTGTCAAATGTAACAAAATACTGATATCTCAGTGATCACATATTTCACATATGGTGTATATTAGGGACATACCAGTATCCTGGATCTTTAATAGAGAACTGGAGATGTTCCTCTGCACCAGTCTCTATGTCCATCCTCTTGACCTCACATCTTCCGCATTGTTCATTATAAGCATAGAAGTAGATGCTATTCCTTTTGATCTTGGCAAAGTCATTCGCTCCAAGTATCATGGTACCACGCAAGTCAATAAATAATGCTCGATTGCCAATGCTGGTAACCTTGACCCAAGACGGTGAACCAATTTCTTTTGCATCAAGTTGGTACACATCAAACCGTTCAGAAAAGAGAATACCTGAAAAATGTCCTATCACTCTCAAGATATCTCCTGAAGCTTCCACCATGTACTGACCATCCACCGTCGAATAATCTTACTTGGGTGGTATAGCATAAACCAGAGTACCAGTACCCATATCAAAAGCCTTGGTAATTCCGGTCTCCCATTCTACTATGAAGAACATATTCTTGAGATAAAATATCCTGCCGCATGCCGAGTCTAACTTCAATTCACACCAGTTGTTCAGCCCAAGTTGCCAGAAACCCACTTTGCAGTTTGGGCGTCCATCTATATAACAAACCACATATTCCCCCATTTGATTTTTCCATGGATAGAACCCGGGATAACGGTATTCTAACTGGATAGCCGGGATGTGAATCTCGTGATTGTTTAGCGGATTGAGGAGAGAAAGTTGATACGTAAATGAGTCTCCAAACTGGTCGCAGAGAATGGTTAGGATATACCCTTCTTGTCCCCGGAGAAATGAGAAAGATTTTGGAGTATGGATGGTGTAGAATTTGTTAGATGGTATGGAGTAGCACTCCAGATCTGTTTTATTAGAACCGTTCACAAGAATCCAGGGGAACTGTGGGGGTAGGTCGGTGGTCGGGGTAGAGGAGCGCCATGCTTTGCAAACTACACGAAATCGAACAAAATCAGAGATGTCACTGAGATTTTTGGCAATGAGATTCAAAACTTCTGGAAGAAGAGAAGACCAATCTCTTTCTAGAGTTTCCTTTGCCTCCATGGCAGCATAACTGGTGTGTTTCTTTGAGATGTTGAAAGGCATTGTAAGTTAGATCATCAAACGGCTGTGCTCAGATGCTGCTCGCTTCGATTTTCAGATCAAATGAAAATGCATCAAAAGACTTAATCACTTAATCCTCCTGAGCGTCAATTGAATTGATGATCAGAGCGCTTCAAAAGGTAAGATAGGTTTATTCCTTAATGATCACAACGGCAGCATCGGGAGTCGGGAGATGATGAGAACTTGGAGTTGCTAACTTGCTATCTTTATCATATTCTAATAATATATTTTTAAAATTTTCGGTCGCAAAAATGAATATCACCCTATATGATTTAACTATTCATTTTTTCCTCCTGTTATTTTCTGAATCAGAATGGAAATATGATTTCCTTCTCTTGATGTTACCCTTCATTGTTTCGCTTTTTCAGTTTATCGGTTGAGAGATTTTAAGGCATTAGGTTAGGCAGGGAATTGGAAATAATTGAGTGGTAATCAAGGGATTTATGGTTGCTTAGACGCAAATCGCATATAAGGTGTGAGATGTATGAAGTTTAAAGGATTTAAGGTTGCACTTAGTACTGGCTAAATCAGATATTATTTCCGATTTGAAAATCATAGCAATATCAAATCTGTCTTTTCATATAAAAGAAATAAGAATGACATGAAATTATTGATGCATAATTAAATTCAGATTTTAACAGGATGCTCAATATATGTCAATTTTATACTCTAATTCAGTGGTCTTTAATTCTTTATTTGGATCTTACATGCATTAATTAAAAAGGGCGAAAATTTAGTTCTTCAAAGTGAGATATTATACAATTTGCACATTAGTCGTGGTTGTTGTATAGCCGTGAAACGATCATTAATAATGCCATTCCAGTTTCAAACAACACAAACAAAACTTCAGAAAAAATACAAATACTAAAATAAAAACAACAAAATTGTCATGCTTGGTGTCAGTAGCAAGATAGATATGAATATGATCAATTAATGCACGATTCATCAAATGGTATATGGGCATATTACAAAATGCTAGGATCTCATTTAAGTTAGTTTTAAGGAAATGGCTACACTACCAGTGCAATCGTTGTGTGGGTGTAAACAATGTGGGTGGCATGTAAAGCTGACGGAATGAGGCAGTTGAGTAGTTTAATGCATGCGTGATATGCAATTTAAGTATCTAATAACATGTTCTATTCATTTCAACATTATTTTGATAGCGTCAGATTAATTATATAACAGGGTAATTTTGGATATCTTAAAATAGTTTAATGACCATTTTTTTTTATGATGCGTTGTTTAAAATTGGCAAAGTACTATATATGTTTGTAACTAAATGATAGGTATGATATAAATTTTCACGACAGGCAATTAAGAATAAGGAGAAGAGGGGACACGCAAAATATTTGAACTTGTGTGACAAAAAAAATAATGTGCTATTGTTCTGTGAAGCATAAAAATATTCTTCCAAGAAGTGACAAAAGTGCGTACACTTATTCTGATAATTTATATTCAAATTAACAAGTTGAATAATACAGTTTTTTTTTTATCGCAAAAATAGTACAATAAGGGCTCAATTTTAACTTGCAGACAAACTGTCCCATGGCCAATGGGTCGAATCTATCCCATCACAACATCTATTTATTAAGCGATGCTGGCACAACAAAGAGAAATTGTATCCTGAATGTTAAGCGAGAACTTTACGACGTATTAATCAGCTTCACCGTTCAACTCCATTTTCAATACGGAGAACAAATTAAACAGTTTGGATTGGTTGCTGAAATTTGAAATGAGAGAACAATCATATCCTATATATTAAACTCTAGTATTTCTTTAAAATAAAAGGAAAAAAATGTCCCCGGTAGAGTAAGACGGCATTAGATAACTCTAGATATCCAGTGTTACCCCGAAATTATTTTATACAGGAATTCAGACGCAAAAAAAATTTAATAGAAAGAATTATTATTTTTTTTTAATAAGAAGAAAGTTCGAACGCGTTTTATAAAAGCGTACAGTCTCTCTCCTTCGTACGCGTTTATAAAACGCGCTCGAAGGCTTCGAACGCGTTTTATAAACGGGTAAGAGGAGAGAGCTTCAGTTACGTCTCAAAAGGCTGGTCAGACCTTCGTACGCGTTTATAAAACGCGTTCGGAGCCTTCGAGCGCGTTTTATAAACGTGTTATTAGTTTTTCATATTTTAACTTATTAAAAATAATATTTTGCAACAAGGTCCCTGCATATTTCATATTTACAAAATTCTCAAAATTCTATTTCCAATTAAAGATGTATTAAATAGATATAACAAATATATCACACATATTTTATATGCATTTAATTGCACATATTTTTTTTTTGAACATGTGTATAATATCATTTTGTTTGAATGATTATTCGCCGACGACCCTGTATTTTTACTATTTAATTTTACAAACTTATCTTTTGCATTGTAGTCTCTCCTTTTTTTTATTTTATGTTAGCCATATATAATCAAATAATATATAATATGGAAATAATTAAAATGTAAATTTTTAAAACAATTTTGAACATTAAAACTTTAAACAGGCTTAACTTTTGATAGGAAGGTCCGTTTGGGGTGATCGAGTACAATCCGGAAAGCTGGCGACGAGATCTACACATGTTACGGGGGTGGGTGGAACCCGTAATGACCATTTTCGGAGCCAAAAAACGCTCTCTAGACCTCCAAAATCCACTTTGAAAGTTTGCAAACCTAAAAACCACTCTAAACTAATAAAAAAGTTTTTAAAATCATAAATTAATCATTAAAAAGAGAAATGCAGTAAATCAAGTGACTTTCTTGATAGTTATTCAAACAAAATGATATTAATGTCAAAATTAATATTCTAATGTCATTTTTAAATAAGATTAATATGAAATTAAATGTGATATTTTAAAAATTGTAAATTTAATCTTAATCTTAAAAATAAATTTAACTTAAATTTTCACATTCATTTTTCTATTAATTTTGAAAAAAATGGTAATAACTCAATTTCGAAAAATTTACGCCTTCCTACCCGTTTATAAAACGCGCTCGTAGGCTCCGAACGCGTTTTATAAACGCGTACGAAAGGTACTAAAAAAATTTACCAACAAAGAAAATGAAAATGAAAACTTCTATATAGATATCAGCAATCAAACGTACAGTTCAACATAAAATTAGAAGATAATTTATTTGCCAATTGCACTGAAATATTATTATCTCAGTGATCAGATATTTCACATATGGTGTAAATTAGGGACAAACCAGTATCCAGGATTTTTGATAGACCTTGGGAGATGTTCCACTGCACCAGTCTCTATGTCCATCCTCTTGACATCACATCCTCCGTGGTTTTTTTTAAACACATAGAAGTAGATGCTGTTCCTTTTGATCCCTGTAAAGTCATTGGCTGTAAGTATTAATAAACTATGCCAGTCAATAAATAATGCTCGATTGCCAATGCTGGTAACCTTGACCCAACACGGTGAACCAATTTTGTTTGCACCAAGTTGATACACATCAAACCGTCCAGATGAGAGAAAACCTGGAGAGCGCGCTATAACTCTGAAGATATCTCCCGAAGCCTCCGCCATATACTGATCATCCTTTATCGAATACTCTTCCGTGGGTGGTATAACATAAAGTAGAGTACCAGTATCCATATCGACAGCCTTGGTAACACCAGTCTCCCTTTCTACAATGAAAAACATATTCTTGAGATGAAAGATCCTACCATGTTTAGAGCTTGGGTCTAAGTTCAATTTACTCCAATTATTCTGCCCAAGTTGCCAGAAACACAATTGGTAGCTATTGTATCCATCTACATAGCAAACCAAATATTTTCTCATTTGATTTTTCCATGGATACAACAACATGGGATAACAGTTGCCAAAATCAATAGTTGGGAGGGGAATCTCGTGATTGTTTAGTGGATTGAGAAGAGAAAGTTGATAGGTAATGGAGTCTCCAAACTTCTCGCTGAGAACGGCAAGCATACGACCCTCTGCTAGTCCATGGAGAAACGTAAAATATTTGGGAGGATGGGTGGTGTAAAATTTGTTAGATGATATGTTGTAGCACCCTAGGTCTTCTTTACGAATATAGGACACAATAATCCAGGGAAACTGTGGGGGTAGGTCGGTGATCGGGGTAGAGGAGCGCCAAGCTTTGCAAACTGCACGAAATCGAACAAAGTCAGAGACTTCATTGAGATTTTTGGCAATAAGATTCAGAATTTCTGGGAGAAGAGAAGACCATTCCTTCTCTAAAGTTTTCTTTGCCTCCATAGCAGGTATCCTGGCCTGGTGCTTCGCTAGGGTTTTGAAAGGGATATGAGAAATTGGCATTGATGGTTTGCCAACTGCCATCTTTATCTTTTCTTTAATTCTTTTTAATAATACCTTTCTAAATTTTTCAGTTATGCATAAATATGGGTGCTCCATATATGGCTCTTTTCTCTTTCTTGTGCCGAATGGAAATCTGATTTCTTCCCTTGATTTAATAACTCTTTATATTTTGCCTTTTTCAGTTGATCGAGGGAGAGATTAAACAGGGAATTCTAGGAATAAATAATTGATAGAAAATCAACGGAGACCATTTTGCTGTTTAGAGGAAAATATGTTAGCTGTCAGAAATTATTGTTGCTTTTAAGTTCTTGCTAAATCAATTATATTCTTTAAATTCGAAATGAAATCAAAGCAAACAGAATAAATCTGACTTCTTATAGACAAAATAATATAATTCAGATGACATGAAATTATTGATTCAGTATTTAATTAAAATTTATCCAGATGCTCAATATTATGTCAATTTTATGCTGATAATTTTTTAATCTTATAATAAATTAAATGGGACGAAAAGAAAGATTAAGTTGTTGAAAGAACAATTAAACAACCTGTATAATGGAATTGATTCCCACACCCCATTGTTTAGTCCCAGCACCCCTAAAACCTTTTCAAGACAAAACTACCCCTAATAAATTAAAAATGAGCAAAGACAACGCCATCAATTCTTAGAAAAAAAATTTTGTGCATTCTTCTCGCAATTTTTTCAAGTTTATGGCAAGAGCCACAAAAAAAAAAACTAACAGTTAACTGAAGTTTCATGTTTTTTCATTACAAAAAATAAAACAATAAAAAATAGGTTTCTTTCCATGTGGTTTGTGCATATAATTGAGAATATTAAGTTCAATAAATACATAAATTTATTCTGTAATGTAATGCAGAATTTAGATGAAGGGGTTAGTTTTGTCATTTTAAAGTTGTTGGAGTGTTCAGAGTACTACTTAATTAAGAGATGTCCAAATCAATTCCCGTATAACGGTCGCAGTTTGCTGTAAGGCCATGGCACGATCATTTATAGTGCCATCCTGTTTTAAACGACATCAAACTTAATTGTAATTGTAATAAAAATATAATGCAAGTACTGAAATAGAAAACACCAAAATTTTCATGTTTGGTTTCAATTCCATGATATATGTGTTAAATGTATATATCACATGGTAGATGGCCATAGAAAATGCAATGTTCTCATTTAGATTTGGTTTAACGAAAATGGCTAGCTCTTATGATTCAAATGTTCTCGTGAGTCATGACTCAACCCCTAAAATTCTAAAAGATAGTTGACAAATACAATTTAAGAGATATAAGATACTATAAATAAGCTTTTATTTTGTACAATTCTGATTAAGATATTAAAATAATTTACAAAAAAAAAATGGAGTATCTATCATTAGAAAGTGTCCTCGTCACTTACAATTTCCAATTTTTTTTTATCATGGAGCATTATGTTTCTATTTTCACTGTAACCACGAAATCCAAGTGTACCATGCATATGCGTTGAAAGATTAAATATACTTCAAGAAGTTACAAAAAGCGAGTATTTATTCGTATACTTTGTATTTAAATTAATTAACAAAGTTAAATATTACATGATTTTTCTTTTTTTTTAAGGTATAAAATAAAATATTACAAAACCGGATAGTTGATTGACACTTAATTCTTTTCAAAAATATATATAAGGGTCCTTAGTTCAATTTTAACTTTTATGAGAAATGCTAGAGTCCAATATATTGGACGGATGGACTCCGTCCAATACAATCGTTTTCACGTTTTTAAATTTCAAATAACCAATCCGAACCATTCAATATGTTCTCCATATTGAAAACTTATAAGAAACCAATTTTTACATTTTTTTCGAAACTTTTTACTATTTTTTTTTGTATTTTAGAAAATCATTGTTATTGGACGATCCATAATGTTTATATCATGAATTTTTAAAAATATCAAAAAAATAGTAAAAAAAATTGGAAAAAATGTAAAAATTGGTTTCTTGTAAGTTTTCAATATGGAGAATATATTGAACGGTCTGGATCGGTCATTTGAAATTTAAAAACGTGAAAACGATCATATTGAACAGACCCATCCGTCTTATATATAGGACACTAGCATTTCTCTAATTTTAAGTTCATCAGTGAATAAATTCAATAAAAATATATTTGATTTTTTCTCCGATGACCTTACAATTTTAATTTTTATAAAATGATCCAAATTATATTATTATTTATATTAAAGGTTAGTATTTATAGATTATAAAATATATGTTACATAAGAAATATATATGTATAAATAAACATGGCAAAATCGGTTATAACCCCCTCAAATCTTCTTCAACCGGATATAAACCCCTCAAATCTTTAAAATCCGATATAATCCCTCTAATGTTGTTTACTAAAGATATAAACCTTTTTGTTTAATTTTAATCATGTTTAAGTTAAAAAGAATATAAATTTTTTAAAACCTTTGACCATATACCCTTGGTCTGCCCCTGCACTTCGTGTGACCTAGACCCTCAAGCTAAGAGGAATTCCTTACAACATTTCTCATATATATGAACAAATATACACATATTAGGAAATTCATTGTCCCAAGTAACATCTTAAGAAAAGTTCAACGAATTCTTACCAGATACTCATTGTACTTGATGGATTGTTTAAACTGCTTGTGTCCTGGTCTCCTGGATACTGCTTTAAACTACTTCAATCTAATTCGGCCAATCAATGAAGTTCCTAACTCTTCATCTTCCCCCAAGCGTTTATCAAAATAAAAAAGAAGAAAATGACCATAAGTTCTATATATGTTCTCCATAAATTAATTTAAAAAAAAAAGCAATATGACTATTTGACATTATCTGTTGGCGATATGAAAATAATGCCACATGTAATTTGCTTTTTTTTCCTTTTACTACAAGTCATTTTCAGAAAAGTCCAACAATAAAACTTCTTATTTCGCTGAGATAGAGAGATGAGCCGAGACAAAGACAAAAAATGAATTAAAATTTGGAAAGAGAATAAACTTGTCACTTGAAAAGAATCATAAATTTTTATCTTGATAAATGCTGGGAAGTCGCCAGTATTTTGCTGGCCCTAAAAAAAAAGAAGAGATAAATACTGGGAAGATGAAAAGTCGTAGGCAAGCAGCAGCATCGAAGAGGAAGGAGCAGGCCAAGGGTATATTGGTCAAATATTTTAGAAAGTATTCTTTTTATTTAAAATAAGATTAAATTAAATCCCAAAGGGTTTATATCCACAATAAACAAGATTGGAGGGGTTATGTCCGATTATAAAGATTTGAGGGGTTTATTTCCAGTTCCATAAGATTTGAGGGGGTTATATCCGATTTTCCCAATAAACATTATACACCTATACAATAGTAAAAATAATATATTTAATTGGACAATTTCATCGAAATGATAAAGTTTGAGTCATCGGCGAATAAATTCCGTAAAATAAATATTTCATTTTTTTTCCGATGACCTTAGCATTTTTATTTTTACAACTTTGTCCAATTCATATTATTACTCATATTAAAATTTTTGTATTTATAAACTGTATAATATATATATATATGTGTGTGTGTGTGTGTGTGTGTATTAATAAGTGCTATGCTAATACATTATAACATGCATATTACATGTATAATATACATATAATCTTATATTTTTATACTACATATTTAATTTATATGTAATTTATAATCATGAAATATTATTTTGTAATAATAAAATTTATGAGGACTAAATGCAAAAATTTTAATAAAAAATCGAACAACAAATTGGTTTTGAATGCTGGGTTGTTGCTAGTAGGAGCTAATACACGGGAAAAATAAATGTAATCGCCAAGCAGGAATCGCCATTGATAATGGCGATTTTTGTCCATTGGTGGTCGAAAATTACTATAATTATTAAATATTATCTCGATTTACTAAATAAATTTATTTATTTATAATATTTATTATGAATAAAAACTTCGAAAAATCTGAGTTTCATCCTTGATTTAACTCTTTATAAATTTTCTTAAGAATGGAATTATAGAAATAATTGATTGCCAATCAAGGGAGAGATCTTATTTCTGTTTCAAAGGAAAATAAGCTGTGAGATGTAAATAAAGGTTAAAGGATCCATGGTTGCATTGTATTGGCTAAGTCAGAGGAGACTGCAGAAATCTGTCTTTTATATAAAATAAAACATGACATCAAAATTATTGATACAGAATTAAATTAAAATTTAACTGGATGCTCAATATAATATTAAATGTCAATTTTATGCTCATTAGTATTCTTTTTTTTATCTTATAATAATCCAAACGGAGCGAAAATTTAATTCTTCACTCTTCAGGGAGCAAGTAAATAATTTCTATAATTGTGGTGGTCGCTGTAAAGCCATTGGGATTGGCCATTGCACGATCATTATAATGCCTGTCCAGTTTCAAATGGCAACAAACTTGTACAAAATAAATACAAGTACTGAAGTAAAAAAAAAAAAACACACACACACACACACACACCAAAATTGTCAGATTTGGTGTCAGTACCAAGATATATATATATATCTATGCCAATCAATTTCAATCTCCCACTTTTCGACAATTATTTAATTGCTCTGAAACGTCTTTCGAGCATCTTTTTTATTAAGTTATTATGCCACTACAACAAACTATTAATTACAAAATAAATGGTATATTTAATGTTAAGAAAGAACTATATCCCGCGCGTGTTAATCAGATTTACTGTTCATGTCTGTTTACTTGATGCAACAGAACTTGCGTTAATCTAATTACCATACGATTCCATTTCAATAAGAAATGGACATTTAATTCATTTTCCTAATTAACAATGCTTTGGCACACCCTTTTTGCATGATCCCATTTATAGTTTAATAACATATAAGCTGGTGAAAATTATAAAGGTCAACACAATTAAGAAATCCAAATAGCGAATTGCAGAATAAAAGCCACCAATGTTTGAATGGTATGAGTATGATCATTCAAGGTTGTTTAAACAAGTACAATCATGCTCCTGTCGACTGTGTCAACATTTAGATGTCCCCTGTATGGCAAGACGTCATTGCATAACACGAAGATGTCAAGTGTACTTACCTGATCATATGCCATAGCACGAAAGCTACTCAAAAAAATTAACAACAAAGAAAACAAGAATACAAACTTCCATATAGATATCAGCAATCAAATAATTTAATAAAAGCATTAGAAGATAATATAGTGCCAAATATAACAAAATACTAATATCTCAGTGATTCCATATTTCACGTATGGTGTAAATTAGGGACATACCAGTAGCCTGGTTCTTTGATAGTGCACGGGAGATGTTCTACTGCACCAGTCGCAATGTCCATTCTCTTGACCTCACATTCTTCACTTTCTACATGATCGTCTTCTTTATATACATAGAAATAGATACTGTTACTTTTGATCCCGGCAAAGTCATTGGCTCTAAGTATCAAGATACAACACCAGTCAATAAATAATGCTCGATTGCCAATGCTGGTAACCTTGATCCAAGACGGTGAACCAATTTTGTTTGCATCAAGTTGGTACACATCAAACTCTTCAGAAAAGATAAAATCTTGAGAACGTCTTATAACTTTGAAGATATCTCCTGAAGCTTCCACCATGTATTCTTCATCCTCTATCGAATAATCTTCCGTGGGTGGTATAGCATAAACTAGAGTGCCAGTACCCATATCGATAGCATTGGTAACTCCAGTCCTGCTCTCTACAATGAAAACCATATTCTGAAGATAAAAAATCCTTTCACGTACAAAGCCTAAGTCTAAGTTCAATTTACACCAGTAATTCTGACCAAGTTGCCAGAAACACAATTTGCAGCTTTGGTATCCATCTACATAACAAACCACATATTCCCCCATTTCCCCTTGAATTTTCCATGGATATAATGCCGGATAAGGGCAATCTGAATGAATAGCTGGGAGGGAAATCTCATGATTGTTTAGTGGATTGAGAAGAGAAAGTTGACAAGTAAATGGGTCACCAAACTCGTTCAAGAGAATGGCAAGGAAATACCCTTCTGCTGATCCTTGGAAATACGTGAATGATTTTGGAGCATGGATGGTGTAGAATTTGTTAGATAATATGGAGTAGCAGTCCAGATCTGGTTTATTAGAATCGTGCACAAGAAGAGCGCCATGCTTTGCAAACTGCACGAAATCGAACAAAATCAGAGATATCACTGAGATTTTTGGCAATAAGATTCACCACTTCTGGGAGAAGAGAAGACCAATCCCTTTTTAGAGTTCTCTTTGCCTCCATCTCCATGGCAGCAAAATTGGCGTGTTTCGTTGAGATGTTGAATTAATCAGAGCGCCTCAAAAGGTAAGAGAGGTTTTCCTTTGTTGATCAAAATGGCATCATGGAGAGATGAGAATTTGGAGTTGCTAACTTGCTATCTTTATCATGTTCTAATAATATCTTTCTATATATAATTTTCAGTCGCAAAAGTGAAAATATATCTATATCACCATATATATATGGCTTAACTCTTCATTGTTTCCTGATTTCCTCTTTCTCGTTTTCGTGCTGAATCAGAATGGAAATCTGATTCTCATTTTTAATTTTTAAATTAATTAATTAAATATCTATGAAAGACCCCCCCCAGCCGGGTTTCGAACCTGAGACCTTTCACTGAAGGAGTCAAGATGCATTGCTCTTTGCCACCAGACCAAGAGCTGGTTCTCCTCTTCTCTTGATGTTACCCTTCATTATTTCCCTTTTTCAGTTGATTGAGTGAGAGATTGAGGCTTTAGGCAGGGAATTATGGAAATATATAATTGATTGGCAAATCGCAAATAAGGTGTTAGGGAGAGATTTTGTTTCTGCTTAGTGTTTGAGGCTAATCGCAAATAAGGTGTGAGATATATGAAGGTTAAAGATCTATGGTTGCACTTGGTACTGGCTAAATCAGGCGTCAGCTCTCATTTGAAAATCATAGTAATCACAAATCTGTCTTTTTATATAAAAGAAATAAAAATGACATGAAATTATAGATGAAGAATTAAATTAATATTTAACAGGTTGCTCAATATCATAGGTTTAAATAGCGGCCGTAGTGGTCGCAATAGCGGCGCTATAGCGGTGCTATTTGGTACACCGCTACAACGCTACAGATTTAGCGGCCTGTCCGATAGCGCGACCTATAGCGGGAAATAGCGGGGTATAGCGGTGAAATAGCGGATGATATAGCGGTATAATACAGAAATAGCGGTGCAGTTTATAATTTGCTGATATAACAGTAGTACTTTGGACATAACTTTCGCATACGAACTCCGATTGATATGATTCAAAGTTCTATGGAAAGCTTACAAAACTGGCCACAATTTTTATGTTTTGAACATTTTCAAATTCTTAAAATTTAATGGTCAAATATGCATAGAAAATAAATATAATTTTAATTAGTGTTTATTAGTTGCTTGAAATTATTTTAATTTTTTATTTTAGACTAAACTAGACCTTCAAAATACACTTGTGTGTGCAAATCTGCTATGGTCCAATAGCGGTCGCTAAATACCCGCTATCCGCTATCCGCTATGATATTAGCATGTCCGCTACGAGTCCGCTATCCGCTATTTAAACCTTTGCTCAATATATGTCAATGTATACTCATCAATGGTGTTTATTTGGATCTTACAATAATTAAAAATAATCGAAATGGAAAATTTTAATTCTTCCAAGAACAATTAAACAATTTGTTGTATTGCCGTGGGACGGACATTAATAATGCCAGTCCAAGTTTAAATAACACGGAACTTCAGAAATCATACAAATACTAAAGTGAAAAAACAAAATTGTCATGCTTGGACCATTTTTCTTTTTTCTTTTTCTTTTTTGTTTCAGGATATATCCAGAACCCTCCACTATATACTGAACTTCTTATGTCGAATAACCTTCAGTAGATAGGTGATATAACATATACCAGAGTACCAGTAGCCGTATGAAATGAAATCCTATGTAGCGCAAGACAGGGTGTAGCGCAGCTCCCAACCGTCCAATCTATGAAACCTCTCAGCCTAATGTTTTTTTTGAAACGAGCAGATTCCCAAGCAGGGAATCCTGGAGAAAATTACTTAAAGAAACAGTTATTACAAAAAGGCATCAGAGAGACTGAGCCGAGAAGAAAAACCTGGTACAGACCAGTGACTTAACTGGTACAGACCAGTAACAAGAAAATTAAAGCTAACTAGTCTAAAAACGCTGGTGAAACCAGTTGCAACAGAAGATAACAAAACAATCAAAGCTAAACAAAATTAATCCCCGAGAAGATCTTCATCATCAGCAAAAGTGCTGTCCACTCTTTCAATAGTTCCAGTCTGGTGAGAGCTTCCTTCTATCGAAGCAATACCCACTTGAGCTTGGGTTGGCTCTGCAGGAACAACAATGACTTGTGCATTCCTTAGCTGCTCAGCAAAAGTAGCTGGTCCACCTGTCCAAAAATGAAAGAGAGCCAAAATCGAAATACAAGTATTAAAAGGGGATTTAATGGCAGCACCCTGAAAAATAGCATTATTCCTTTCAATCCAAATAGTCCAAAGAGCAGCAGCTAAAACAGTAATAGTATTAGTTCTATCTGCATTGTGCAAAGAAACACATTGATCCCAGACTGAAGCAAGTGAATTAAAATGCAAAGGGCTTCCATTAGTTCTAAACAAATTAAAGAAATTCCAAAAACCAGAGATATGGGGACAATGGAGAAAAAGGTGGTCCACTAACTCCTGGGCCCCGCAGAAGACACAACTAGCATCTCCAACCCAACCTTTATTTAAAAGATTGTCTTTTGTAAGAATTTTATTAAAAACTGCAAGCCAAGTAAAAAGTTTACATTTTAAAGGAATCTTAATAGGCCAAATTGTGTCATGTTTTCTAATTGACACACCCCTAAAGTTAAGAAAAGTATAAACCGAAGAAACTGAGAAGCCACCAGGATCCCAGTGCCAAGAAAAAATATCATCTTCATCAGAAAAATTAATAGTCCTAAGAATATTCAGTAAGTCTAATTTCTCTTGTCTCATTCCTCTTGTGACTCCTCTTTTAAGTGGAAGATTAATTCTATTGTTCCTCCAAACTTCTGCTAAGAGGAAATTTTCCCTCTTACAATTAGCAAAGAGTTCAGGAAAGAGTTTATAAAGTGGTAAATTTGAAGCCCATTTGTCAAACCAAAAATTAATGGACTTACCATTACCAACTTTAGCACTGTAACCTATCCTAAGAATGATGGAGAGAGTATTAACATCTGTCCAGAAAGGGGACATGTTAGTCCTTGATTTTCTACCATATTTAGCCAAAATCAACTCCTTCCATAGCCCTTTATGATTTGAAGAAATAAACCTCCACCCCCATTTGCATAAAAGGGACATATTCATTTCAACCAAATCCATAATTCCCCATCCTCCATGTTCTTTCTTGAGGGTAATGTTCTTCCAACTGACAAGGGCATATTTGGATTTATTTTCTACTCCTGACCAGAGAAAGGATGCGTTACTATTTGCGATTGAAGTGATATCTGGAAAATGTATTCTACTCGTTGTTAGAAAAATAATTGAAGTGATTAATTATTTTCTCTATGGTAACGAAGACAACAAAAATATATATTGAGTATTTAATATATAACTATCTAAGGATCTATGTGTCTATTAATAAATATAAAATACAAAGTTATTCAAAAAATAAAAATGACTTCCAATTTCAATAAACGTAAATCGGTTGATTATAAAAATTCACTTTAACTTAACTAAAAGTTTTTAATTACTAACCTAGATAGTCTCTATCTAGTCTTTCTAAAAAAAAAATTTAATTCTTATGTAAGTAAATACAGTATGTCTTTATTTGTTTCGTTGTTTTAAAAGTATATCCTATCCTAACTCCATTTATATGTTTTATACTTGTATATCCTATATTCTGTGAAAAGCGTCCGAATACAATGTATGTAGCCGCAAATTTTGAAATATCAAGAATAACCATACAAAGTTACAATATGTCTGATTATAAAATAAGACCGCCCACTCAATAAAATTATTATACGGAGATGCTGATTGGGAACAGGAACATTGGATATGTTGTTCTATCAGATCACAAATCATTAGTGTAATTCCCATCAATATTCCAATAATTTTGTTCATCATCATAAAGCCTTGATAATTCCCGTCTCTCTCTCTATACGATTAAGAACATATGCTTCAGAATAAAATAACTGTCTTCTGCAGAGAACGAGTAGTTTAACTGTACCGGTCTCTATGTCCATCCTCTTGACCTGATCACATTTGTCAATACTATTATGGCAAAAGAAGTAAATACTGTTACTTTTGATGCTGGCAAAGTCATTGGCTTTAAGTATCAAGGCACCACAACAGTCAATAAATAATGCTTGATCACCAATGCTGGTAACCTTCACCCAATACGGTGAACCACTTTTTTTCGCATCAAGTCGGTACACATCAAAACTTTCAGATTGTATAGAACCTGAAGAACGTTGTATAACTATGAAGATATCTCCCAAGGCCTCCACCATATACTGAAAATCTCTTGTGGAATAATCTTTAGTGGGTGGAATAACATAAATCAGAGTACCAGTAAACATATCGACAGCCTTGGTAACTCCAGTCTAATTCTCTAGAATGAAAATCATATTCTTATAATAAAGCATCGTGTCAGAAATAGAGTGTGAGCCTATGTTAAATTTGCACCAGCTATTCTGCCCAAGATGCCAGAAACTCAATTTGCCATGGTGATAACAAAAACATATTCCCCCGTTTGATGATTCCATGGATAACAAAACAGACCATGGTCATCAATATCAATAGGTGGAAGGGGAATTTCGTGATTGTTAAGTGGATTGAAAGAGAAAGTTGATACGTTGACGAGTTATCAATCTCCAAGTTGTGATGAGCAATGATATACCCTTCTGATGGTCCGAAGAGCAAAGCAAAAGATTTTAGAGCATGGATGGTATATATTTTGTTAGAAGTTATGGAGTACCACCAAAATTTTGGTTCTAGTTCACCATGACCGTGCACAAGAATCCAGGGGAACTGCTGGGGTTGGTCGGTTATCGGGGTAGAGAAGCGCCATGCTTTGCAAACTGCACGAAATCGAACAAAATCAGAGAGTTCACTGAGATTTTTGGCAATGAGATTGAGCATTTCAGGGAGAAGAGAAGACCAATCCCTTAATTGACCTTTTTTTGCCTCCATAGCTGAAACCAAGTAGTTCAATTCGCTGGGCTGGATTTTCAGAGACATCAGAAGTTGGAAATGGAGCTACATCTTTATCTCTTCTAATAACATCTTTTCTAATTTTTTTGGGGCACAGAATAGATATCATTATATATGGCTCTCTCTTTGATGTGCCGAATGGAAATCTGATTCTCTTCCTTGATTTCCAAATATAAACTCTTCGTTGTTTTTCTTTTCAAATTGATCGATTGAGAGATTAAGGAGGTAATTGACTGGATAGCGGGGACAGATCGTTTGCTGTTTAGAAGGAAATTAAGGTGTCAGATATAGGTTAAAGGATCCTATGTTTGCACTCTTGGAGTACTTGCCAAATCGGATTTTTTTTTTTTTTTCAAATCTGTAATGAAATCAAAACAAAACTTTACTGTTTACGGTTCGCACAAAACTTTACTGTCTATCATCTATCAGAAAAAAAAAAAAGAATTAGAGCTAATTAAAAAATGATATGAAATTATATATGCGATCCTATCTCTATTTGCTTGTAAAAATTAATAAAATGCATGACTATCATGTACTTCGTGGTCTTCTATGTAATATGGATACGAAAACTACTGGATGCAATACTACAAAATATGATACACTACGATTTTGCATTTCCAATGCTATAAAAAAATTGATGCCACTATGGACTTGACGTGATGGCCTCATAAACTGAAAGTTTTTAAACATATTCGAATCTAAAGTTTTTAAACCTCCAATTCAAAATATAAAAAAAATAAAATGGGGGATGTAAACTTTTGTTAATTGAATTGACAGTTCTATATATATTAAAATTGTAAGTTTAATTATATAATAATAAATAAACTGAAAGTGTTATTATTTGTATATTTTAGAACCTGAATCAAATTTCTATATAAAATTAACTATTTTCGGCCGGGAAAGTCTTTTTGAAAGTTATTTGCATCAAATTTTAATTTTAAAAGTTCAAATAACTGATTTGATTCCATTAATGTGATTTTAATATTGAAATCTTCTATAGTAATTGTTTAGATAAATAAAAACAGTATTTTTTTTACATTTGTTATATTAGAAGTCTTTTTTATATTGTACTCACGTAGTCACGTTTGCTATCTTGCAACTCAAGCGTCCGATTACACAATCTATTAATAGGTTAAGTTTTTAGAGGGTGCGTTTGGATAAGTGTGGGAAGAAGGGAAGAAGGGAAGAAATAGGAAGAAGTATTGGGAAGTGTGTTAATTTGTGAAGAGTTTGGATTGTTTATAATTTTTTTTCTTCTTCTTCCTTCTTCTTCTTCTTTCTTCTAACGATCCAAACGCACCCTCTGAGGCTCCGTTTGGATGCAAGAAGAAGAAGAGGAAGAAGGAAGAAGGAAAAAAAAAATTTATAAACAATCCAAACTCTTCACAAAGTTACACACTTTTCAATACTTATCCAAACGGAATCTGAGAGAAGATCTGTCCATATACGATCCAGTTCTACATCTTAGCGCTGAACTAATGAATAGAGATTGAGCTTCACTTCGCGAGTCGGGGCATCACTTAGTAAAAAGTGCTAGCGTTGACAAGAGATGAGCGCAAATTTTAAAATATCATGAATACGCGTATGAAAGCCCTGAGAACCAAATAAGACCCCACTAGCACCAAAATGCAGCCGATAGCGAACTGAAAGTACTATTAACTCTCGGAAAATGAATGTGGTTGCATTTTCATTTTTGAGACTTCGAGGGTGATATTGTATAGATCCAGGCCCAACAAATTTATTAGTTTCCCTTGCTCAAATCCAATTATCCAACAAAAAAAGGCTGGCATGAACTATCAGCTTCAGCTACGATACAATAATATAACAGATCATTGTAGGCTAGTGGGATGAGCTGCCATAGAGAGTCAGATACATCGTGGCAACAAAGTTTAAAAAAAAAATGAAAAACAGGAATAACAAAAAAGATGACTATTCTATTCATTTTTTTTTTTTTAAAGGAAAGCACAAAAAAATGACTTCAAGCACACCAAATCTAATGTTGTGGCATATATATCTAAGGACGTACTTGGACGCACGAGAAATACATGTTATTCGAGATTAAAGAGTTACTAGATATGACAATCCCAGTTTTGATGTGCTATATTTTTTTGGATGACAATAATTCATCACGAACTTTCTTAGATTTCAAAAAAAATATTTAATTTTTTAATTTAATAATGATTTGTACAACTATTTTTAACATATTCAACCAAAAAAATGAGAAAACTATTTTTATTTTTAATTATAGAAAAGGGAAAAACATAGACTATTTTTAACCAAAAAAATAGAAAACGAAAAAAAGGTCAAAATTAGGGGAAAAACCATGGATCTTAATCAATACTAGACATGACAATCGCAGTTTCGTTGCACTACGTTTTTTTATGACAATAATTCAGCATGAACTTCCTTAGATTTCAAAAAATATTTAATTCTTAAATTAAGTAATGATTGATACAAGTATTTTTATTATATTCGATCAAAAAAAATGAAAAAACTATTTTTTATTTAATTTTTAATTATAGAAAAAGCAAAAATAGACTATTTTTAACCAAAAATAGAAAATAGAAAATGAAAGAAAGGTCAAAAATAGGGAAAAAAACCACGGGTCTTAATTAACGTTATAGATTATAGATTATATAGATTGTAGATTATAGATATAGATTATGGATTAAAAAACTATCCGAATAGACTCGAATTAAGTTAAAAATTAAGCATTCTAATTTTATCCTCATGCGACCCAAACACACCATAAAATAATATAGGACGTATTAATATGTTTGGTTCTTATTCATTCTTAGAAAAAAATAATATCTTATAAGACATTCTACCAAAGATCGATTTTTTAGTCATGTTTGAATCCATCAATCACTGTCATTTTATAATTTGGAAAGAAGGTCTATATTTCAGTCTATAAAAGAAAATTCATTAAATAAAAATAATATATTTTTCTATCTATTCATTATTAATTAGTAGGAGCGGCGCCTTATGCCTTTTTCTTTTTCTGCCCGACTTGCTATGTCGACAAAAATATATTCCTGTCTAGAGTTTCCTGGCCTACAGAGAGATTCTTGGCACACAAGAGCACTACATCTAATAGACTTTGTTTCTCTCGTGTTTTTTGTTTAGAAAAAACGGAATTTTTTTTTATTTGAAACGTGTGATCTGAAATAAATGAATTAAATTTCATCAAAATATTTTCTTTATAGCATTAGCGGATCGGTTAAGCCGAATCTATGCACAAAAAAGGAGGCATTATCAAGTATCAACTATTATTTTTTATTGAAACATATTTATATAATAATATAATTATTACACTAGCAAGGTATATTTTAAGAAAATTCTATACATTCAACCGGTTTCTATTGAGAAATTTTCCAGTTCTATTATGATGCTGTCTATTTATATTGGACCGAATTATTTAAACAAACAAAAAATAAAACTTTATTTCTTTTCATGATAAATAGCAAATTGGACTCCAAGCGTACAAACGAAATAATGTCCCGCGCGGAACGGTGCAACGCACCATCTCTCACCGTCCGATTTAATCTGGAGGTCCCTAGAAAATATCGGATTGATAGGCCCAAAAAAATATAACCGTCCAAATTAGATCGAATGTTGAGGGATGGTGCGCTGCACCGTCCCGCGCGGGACTGGAATAGGATACCCTACCATAAAACCCGCTCAAGAGCGCTAGGTTTCATGATTCTAGTTATCTGTGGGGGTTATTGAACTTTCACAATCCAATAGGCGATAAGATACAAGTCCTTGTCTATTTTTTTTTTTTAAAAAAAAGTCCTTGTCTATTTTTTCTTTTAGTTTTTGCAAGACATAAATTTTATAACGAATTAAGTAATAAATTATGAGTAATGCTAAATCAAATGTGCTTGATGCTATGAGTTCATCAAATATGATCGGATCTCAAGAAGTAATTAAATGCATCGCAAAACGAATTTGGTATCTATTAATTTGTCATTTGATTTGTATTTTTTTTCACCGTTGGATATCATCAAATCTCCATTTTTAAATTTTATCGATGTTACAGAGTCTACATAAATATATAAAAGTTATTATGTAGTGTAGTAATGTTACAAATTTTGTTTTATTATGAATAAATAAATGTACAACCGAATTTCAAAAAGTAGACTAATACTAATACTGCACCGTTTTTTTTTTTTTTTATGAGTCCACTGTGCTGTACTGCTGTCACATTATGGGAAATCAGCTCTCCGTGCTGTCGCCAAGCTTGAGCTGACTCATCAACTTGATCCGTGGTCCCCACTCAGGTACCTGTATTATTTCTGGAAAATACCGACAGGTGCCAAAATTATACACGTCATCCCACGTATGCTATTGTTTTGGGAAAATTATTTCTTTGCATGTATTACCCTGATAAATGTGATATTTGTGCGAGGATCCTACTTCTCGCTATCTACATCTACAGTGACGTTTGGTCGCTATCGAGAGCTGTCTGATTTTATAAGGGCACCATTCGTGATTACATATGAACCGTTGAATTTGTAAGGACTAGGACATAATTCTATACAGGGAACATTTGTGGTATCTCGATCAAGGGAGCTGATGTTGATTATTGGACATGACATGGCATTTTCACATGATTTTTATCCTACTAGCAAACGAGTCCACCAGATTGCGTGGGAATAAGAAAAGAAATTTGAGGCGATTTTATTAGATGGCAATTTTGGTATGATGAGAGAGGATTGATTTATTTTTTTCCTTTCATTTACTATGCGCACAAATTAAGAAATAATAGGAAAAAACAACCATCTGCGTAGATGTTAACACGGTCTAAACGAAAGGTTTAAATCTTTTATCTCATTATTAAATCTACACCACTAATCTGATCAAATCGCAAAAATGGACGGTCTATATTGCATTGGGTAAACAATTGTTTGTTTCTTTGGGTTCAAATTTTGAATAGACCTTTGGATTGATGTTTTTATAAGTAATAAAGATATATAAAATTGAGGTTGTGCTAATTTAGAAAAAAAAAAAAGTCTATAACGAATTACTATTTGGGATTGGTTCGAAGTAATTGAGTATATTTTCCATTGGTTTTCCCACCTTACATAAGTCAATTGCTACATTCCACTGGCTTAGGAAATGAAAACGTCATGAAAATTTACCGTGGAAAAAAAGGAATAATTAGATATATGTATCTATGAAAATTTGATAACTAGAGACACGTCACTCTTAAACTAAAAAATAGTTTTATGTCACTATAAAATGCTAAAATTAGTTTTATGTCCATCAAAACTAGAAATATGCCACTTAAGTTAGAGAAATTTCAATCTAACTTTTAAAAATGTCCAAAATACCATCATTAGATTTAATCAATAAGAAAGGAAAAATATATTGACTTGAAATAAATTTTGGATTCTAATTTTAAAATTCAAAATTTTTAACTTCGATTTTTTTTTGAAATTTTGAATTTAAAATTTTTCTAATTTTGAAATTTTTTAAATTTTCAAATTTAAAATTTGAAATTTTACTTCTTTTGTTGATGGCATAAAAAGATTATTAACTTTACAATGGCGTATTTTTTTATTTTAATGTCTACAGTGTCGTATTTCTAATTTATCATTTCATAGTGACATGTTTAAATCGGCATAATGGTCAAATTAATTAACCGGTGGCGTAAATATAATTTTGTCATTTAGTGATGACATTTCTCTAATTCTCATTTTTTTTACTGTAGCATAAACAATCGCAAGAGAGAGAGAGGGGGGGGGGAGGGAGGGAGGGAAGATACAATGATTAGTGCTCATCTATGGATTCTGAATTTCGCAACAGCTTCGCTAGCTGTAGAGTTTTAGTTCCTAATATTCGTTGCTCGTATTTTAACTTTGGATAAGAATTTAAAATATTTTTATTTCTTTACATTGTGTTTCTACTTTTGAAATTTAAAAAATTTTAAATTTGAATTTAACCCTTTACGGCTTTCCTTTTACAAACACACCAAATTGCAAAAGTTCAGGTCAGTTTGATAGGCATCAAGGACTGATAAGAAAAATATCTACATAAGTGGACTATTACTTGATGTTATCTTTTAATGTTTTAGAAAATAAAAAAATCTTTTTAATGATCTAGTATTTTCTCAAAATTTAAAAAAAAACAATGACATAGATTTCACTTGTAACTTGAAAAAAAAATGATCTATATCACATGGAATAGTTTTATACTTAAGTTTAGTATTTTATTTTCTCGACGTCAAAATTAGAGGCATGAAGTATATATATACGTTTGTAATTTTTCATATGATATATGATACTTATTGCATACTAGTTTTAGGCTTCGTTTGGATTCTATTTGAGAAGAAGAGAAGAAGGAAATAAGAAATAAATTTATTATAAACAATCCAAACTCTTCACAAAGTTACACACTTTCCAATACTTCTTTTGACTTCTTCCATTCTTCCTTTTTCCCACACCTTATCCAAACGGAGCCTTAGAGTAAGGTTTCTACTTGTACACATGTACGAACAATTCTTCAGTCTAATTATGAATCTACATTCCTTCCTTGAGAAAGTATCATTCTTAACCGTGAAATTAAAAATATAATTCTTTACTTGCGGAGAATCAGCTTAAAAAATAACTTGTGAGTTTTGATCCCCAATTTATATCATGAAAAAAGTTGGACATAAATTGATAGCTCTCTAATGATTTTCTAGAAGTTTGACGACTTTCTAATGATTCCATTGTGAGATAATTCTGGTCAAAAGGTTAATACTTGAATACTTGATTCATAAGATCATACCAAAGAAATAATTTTTTTTAAAAAAAGGTTAAACTAAGCATTTAAAAATGGAAAAAGAGCGGCAAGTTAAGCTCTCGAGTGATTATGATGAGTAATAATTCCTTGATACTAATTGAGTGGCTTGTTAAGCTCTAAGTAGTACTTTCAAAAAGAAAAGAAAAAGTTCTCCAAAAAGAGAGAACATAAAAAATTCGTACCTTTATTCGCCAAGTATTTACGCATAGTTATCTGTTTAAATATTAAAGATATTGCGGGTTATGAGTAGTAAATTATATATATCCTCTATTGTAGAATTTTGTTTGCACTTGGCATGAAAAATTATTATTATCAATATGATTTCATTTGTTTGATTTTCGTAATATCGAGATGCGCACCTTACTACGAGTATTTATGCATCATAATATTTGTATGTAAAACGTAAGTTTAGTACTCACTAATTTTTTAGATAAATTTTGATGATAAGAGAGTTTGTGTCTCCATACTCGTTCATAACTAGCAATTTTTAGATCAGAAATGATGCAAGAGTCGTTTATAAAGACCCCAATGTTTATTTTTACGAATGATGCAAGTTGAATGGTATGTACGCAATTTTTGCATAAATATTATGGATTTGAAAATTTAAGGATCACCCTGGCCTGTCAAACGTGTGAAACGGAGACATAATAGGCCGTTTCATTTCGGTAACAGTAGAGGTCGGAATTTCTATTTCGACGGAACGTGAAGAAAGATCGAAATTTGAACTGTATTACATTTGAATGTATGACGCAATCCGTTCTGTTTTTTAAACGAAACAATTTCCGTTTCAACGAAACGTAACAGGAAACGGCGAAACGGGATATTGTTGACAGGTCCATAGCATCACCCACTACACATTTGCATTTAAGAGCATAGGCACAGAAATCCTGAATGTTGCGGTGAATATATAATTTTGCCGTGGAAATGATAAAACCCAGACATCACTTTCACTGTTTGTTGTCCGTACGTTTTCATTGGCTCACCATCCTCGAGATTCCCTACAGGCTTTAATCCACGCACAAAAGATTCTGTGTCGCCAACGGTGCAAATTTTACATCCGCCCAATCAGAAGCTGCCACGTATGACAAGAAAAGAGAGAAACTGTGAAACAGAAGACCTACTGCCTTGAGCTACTGTGGTTGGTTATCACCAGATCCAATATTACAAATTGAAATTAAAAAACCACGCCATACACGCTTGTCGGAGATTCGAAAGGTCCTCGAAGTTTCCTTTCCGGCCATATATTATTATTTTTTGAAAAATTCTTCTATGAGATTCAGTTTTCTGAATCACGCTTTTATTTCAATCTCACATTTTCGAAACAAAGTTAATTCATTAGCATTCATAAAAAATTAAAATTAAAGTTCAATTCAAAATTAATTCTCATGACAGAATTTTCTTTGTTTTTTTTTTCTTGTTACATTCCTTTTTTCTGCCCTACCGAGACCCAATAATTTTGTCATGTAACACAATTTAACTGCAGGTTACTAAAAAAAAAAAAAGAACTACAAGGGATTTCAGTTAGATAATTTTCTGAATAGATCTCATGTGTTCGAAATGTATAATCAATAATCAAATTATTGAAGCACCGAAAAATAAAAAATAAATTAACCATGAATCCATAAAAACACAAAAACATAAGAACAAAATACTAAAAGAAATATTTTCATGTGGTCTAATGGCTTAGGAAAAAAGTAAGTCCAGCTTCAAATAAATCAGGGTTCAAGTATAGCATGCATTATTTATTTATTTATTTTAAAACTGGCTTTTAATTTTAAAAAAAAAACTGGATAGCAAAACTTTCATCCTGATTAAAGTAATAATAATAATAATAATTGAGAAATGCTAATGTCCAGTACGATCCTTCTCACATATCAAATTTCAAATAACCGATCCAAATCGTTCAATATGTTATTCATATTGAAAACTTATAAAAAAATCATTTTTTATATATTTTTAAATTTTTTTACTATTTTTTACATATTTTAGAATAGCCATGATGTAAAAATTATGGATCGTCCATTAGCAACAATTTTGTAAAATACCAAAAAAATAAGAAATTTTCGAAAAAATATAAAAAAAGGTCTTTTGTAAGTTTTCAATATGAAGAACATAGTGAACAGCTCGGATCAGTCATTTGAAATTTAAAAATGTGAAAAAGATCGTTTTGGACGGACCCCTTCCGTCCAATATATTGAACTCTAGCATTTCTCATAATATTTTACCAACATTTACCGAGCCAATAGAAATTGCACAAGACAACAACATGTCTTTTTAGATTGATTTTGTCGAAATATATCAACATTGTACGGTTCGACACGATTAATAATATGATAAGACACAAAAAACTATTTTTTTTTATGTGAGAGTCTGAGAGAGCATGCATCTTTTTTAATCTTCGCAATTTGAACGGCTTGCAAAAACCATCTGTACAATTTAGAATAGAGGAATGAACCCTCAAAAAAAAAATTATTTGGACAATGATACATAGAGGAGACTGCGAACTAGATGACTTTATCGTAGTATGTTTAACACATGATTTCGTATTGGATGAGAGTGGAAAATAGCGGAAGAAAATCAAGCTTATCTACTCATGACTTTCTTTAGGAAGTCGTATGATTTGATTGTGATATCTTCATTGGAGAAGAAGTCTAGAAGAACGTGAAAAATTACAATTTCTTTTTTGAGTTTTAAATGCATAAAAGCTTGGTAGATGCTAAAAATAAAGAAACTTCATTATACTCTTGTCGACATCCATCATATATATTTGAAATTTTAACATGGGAGGCCTAATTAAGTTTAACTGCCTACGCAAGGAATATAAAAAACATTTTTCCACTTTGGTGGCTCAACCTGAAAAAGTTTTCCATGTAACTTTTCATTTTTTTTTTTTTACTTTGATTCAATCAGTCCTTGAAGCTAGGGCTGTCAATGAAATCTGTTTACCCGTTTATCCAACTCGTACCGTACCGTACCGTATAAGTCGGGTATGGGTAAAGTTTTATTTTCGTTAAGTTAACGGGTACGGGTACGGGTAAGGAAATTTTTTCGTTAATTTAACGGGTACGGGTACGGGTAAAAACTATTTCGTATCGTTTTCATAACGGATAATTGCCACAATTAAAAAAAATACAATTACATAATACATATGGCATCTTATATTGCATGATTGGTAAAAAAATATTGCTAGATTTTATTTAAGATTTATAATTCTTTCCATTCAGTGTACGAAAAAATAAAAAAAATATAAACCTAAAATATTCGCCACCATTGTTGCACTTTATTAATATACTTATTGATATAATTGATTTATACAGAGTGTACAAGTTTCATTATTATTATATTCATTTTTTACCGTTACCGTATCCGTACCGTTAATTCTTAACGAGTACGGGTAAGATACGAGTAAAACTATTTTTAACGGGTACGGGTAGAGTATGGGTAAAGAAAATTTTAACGGGTACGGTAATGAAAATATCTTCTACCGTACCGTACCCATTGACAGCCCTATTTGAAGCATGATATTTATTCAATTTGGTGCCTACTAAATTTAAAATGATAGACTATACCTTGTTTATCGGCCACGTAAGCATATATCAGTTTAACAAATGTTCCGTTCTGTTCTGTCCAAACAAAACGTTAAACGGTAGAGATTTCAGTTTCGTTTCTGAAAACGGAACGGAAACGGAAATAAAATTTATAAACGTTACTAAAACGGAAAACGGAATTCCGTTGAAATCAATGGTAAATGATGGACGGAACGTTAAACGGAATGGAAAGCTGTTACGTTTGACAAAACGGAACGTTAAACGGAATCAACTTTAGTTACGTTGATTGAAACGGAACGGAAACGAAACAGACCTGTTCTGTGTTCCGTTTAAACGTTTGACAGCTCTGTTAACAAATATGGACGCGCCCGTGTAATGTCAACATCGAGCCATAAGCCCATAAGTATATGTTCCACATGCATCATTTTGCAAGTGATACCATAACTATATTACAGCTTGTTTGCAAGCACATAAGCGTAATTAAGGCTAATAAGAAATTAGGTATTTGTCAAACTAGGTGTAATAGATTAATTGATAAATGAAAATAGCGAGTTTCTAAGGAGTAATTTAGATATATAAGTGGCCTCGAGTACGTGTTTAATTTACCTATTTTCTACGCATGTTAGAAATACTAGACATCTTTTTTTTGGGTCAATTGTTGAAACTTACTACAAGCTTGGTTAGCATTAAATGAAGTTGGATCGATAGAATCAGTCATGTCTAACTGCTCTTGTTGTCGCTGATTAGTGATTACAATTACGAGGTCTTAAAATTCGAAATGTTAATCATGTATAATCATTTATTATGTATAATCAATGTCTAAGCAAAAAACTAAAACCACAATAATTATGATTGTATAGTAAAACCTATTCGTCTCAAGCAATAATGTCTGTTATTACTTTTAGCAACATATTATGAAGTCCAACGAGGTGCGTAGCGTCTCCAAAATCTCCAGCTGATTTAAGTCCCATTTCATTATCGTTTAGTGATTTAATAAAGTTATGTGCATTAATTATGAACTATTTACACAATGCTTTATCTTGAATAATTTGGTCTTCTGTTGCTTGATTAAATAGAGTGTCGAATAGTGACATATCTTAACAAAATTGTGGAATTTTTATAATAATGTCTTGGTATGTCATGACGTGCATATGTCGAAACATGACCCGACATGACATTGTTGCTTCGCACATATTTGCGTTCATGGATCTGATTTTTAGCGCAACATAGCATTAAGGATAGTCCAAATCTGCTAAAAAAAGCCAGAATTTTCCGTTAATTTTTTAAAGTTTGTTCGTGATTTTTATTTAATTAATTTAACTTATGATTACAATAAATTCTGTGTTCCAATTTGTAATGTAATTCTATTTTTTTTTTGTATTTTTCCCATATTTGTTCTTTTTCTTCTATTTCTTAATTCTAAAAAAAATAAATCAGACCAAAATCAGTGGCGGATCTAGAAAAAATATTTTGGTGGGGCTGAATGCTCCAATGAATCATTTGATTGAACGGTTCTGTTCTTCAGACGGCGGTTGGTGGGGCTCTAGCCCCATCCGCCCCAGTGGTGGATCCGCCCTGGACCAAATACATACATGACGCAACTAGATGCATGACACACCATATGTAAACATGTCGTTTCCTTAGACGCCATAAGCTTTTATATCAAATTTTTTAACACAACACGGCACAAAGGCGCAGAGCACATCTAAATGCTTGTTGCCAAATAAAACATGTCTATTAGGCACGTGCAAACACAAAAATAGTATGTATACACAGCACACTATTTATGAAGCCATTCAAATATTTTTATTCTCATCATTCGTCATATATACTAAATACTCCAACGTATTGATGTTTAGATGTAATTTTTTATATTTTCAGTTGCTCTTCTATGTATTGATGTTGTAATCTTTTTTGAATGAATGGAATTTGCCTACGGGCTTTATAATTTACATAATATATTTTTGGACTATAACACCGCAACAATTTTGTTTGAAATTTGCGATGTAGATGGCCATAGTTAGATAGGAACCTTTTTACTTTTGACTGTAAAGCTTATCTCGAAAGGTTGCTATCGAACTATGGTCTATGGATATACTCCAACTATGGCTAACGCCAAACAAGTCGAAAACGGCAAAAAATATACAATGGGTGCGTTTGGATAGGTGTGGGAAGAAGGGAAAAAGTGGGAAGAAGTATTGGGAAGTGTGTAATTTTGTGAAGAGTTTGGATTGTTTATAATTTTTTTTCTTCTTCATTCTTCTTCTTCTTCTTCTTTCTTCCAATGATCCAAACGCAGGCAGTAATAACAATAAGTATTCCCTAACAACAACAACAATAATAATAATAATAATATAACAATTAACAACAACAATAACAACAACAACAATAATAACAACAATAATAATAATAATAAATAATAAATAATAAATAATAAATAATAAATAAATAAATAATAAAATGAAATAAAATAAAATAAAACAAAATCGAAAGGAAAGAAAGGCTCTTAAAGCTCTTAAAGCTTAACAAATGTTTGATAGTAGCACGTTTAACCTTCCACATGCGCTTTTGTCCAAAAACAATATAATTTAGCCACTTTCTCGGCCGAATCACTAAACACCAACTAATTAGTTGTTGGTCGATGCTGACGCCTTTAGAAGTTTCCAATAAACCGTATATCGGTTTTCAATACATAATTAATCCATAAAACATATTATTTGGTCATTTTCAAATTTCTTTTTTAATTACAACAACAATTCCAATCTTTGCACAGGACATCACCACATTTTAATTTCAAGTTCAAACTATAACTGCTGATAGAATACAGACAACAATGCCTACTTGTTTGTACAGTAATTAATTATATTATTTGCTTTTTTCTAAGTGACCGTGACGTCTTACATTTGTATACCACGTTATTTTTTTTCCCTTACATGAATAATATTGGAGATTTTTTTTCCCTCCAATGTGTCCAGGTTCGTCGTCAGTACAAAATTCGATGCAGGTTTATGAATTTTGATGACTTAAAACGTATTAAGTATAAACTTTATATATTTTTCAATAATCTATATATAAAATTTATATTTATTCCTGCTAGATTAACTATTTTCTTAACTATGAAATATGTGCATTAATTATTAATAGTCCCTATACGGTTGACAGTTTTGTTAATTATAAAGCACATATAAACTTTTTCTATTAAGCTTGAACTTCTGAACAATTTTTTATTTGTATTTTATAAATGAATTTGGCTTCTAATAATAATTAATCGATATTTACTTATTTAGTTGTGTACTCCCAATCTTCCGGACGTACATCTTTGGTCGTTCTTTTTATAAATTAACGGTTTGATTTACATTGATTGACGTATATTTTATTTGATAATAAACTAAAAAAAACTTAGCATTTTTTTTATGAAGAAATATTGGAGCCTAATGCGTGGGTAGTCCATCCTACATGACCGCTTTCATGATTTAAACTTCAAACGATCAATCCAAACAACTCGATGTGATCTTCTTATTGATGAAGTAAGAAATCAAATACTATCTTTTTAAATTGTTAATAACTGCATGATATAAAAATTATGACTCTCCAATATCAACAATTTTAAAAAGAGTAATGTTAAATTTTGAAAAACATAAAAGTTGTTTTTTTTTTATAACTTTTTAATATAAAGACTATGTCACATGATTTGGATCTGTGGTTTGGAGTTTGAGATGCGAGAACGATCGCATATGGCAGAATCACAGAACCAATTCGTTCTACACATAGGACAAAACATTTCTCATTAATTTTTTTCTTGAAAGTAACAAGTCTGTTAATTAAAACATAAGTTGTTTTTTGTTTTTTTTTCAGGTAGCGTCATCTCACGGTATGGTAACGCTGCATATTCATGTTTGCAAGAATCTTAATTTTATAATTAACTTATACAAGTAGCCAGTACAGATTCCGACCATAGCAGGTAACGTGGTTTGGGAGCCACTATCAAATTTTGGAGACGAGAGGGAGAGAGATTAGATTAAATGTTTACTCAATCTTGCTTCACAACTTAGAAGAGGGGTGAATGAAAAAAAAAGTAAAGAGTTAATCTCCAAATGACTTATTTTTATAACTCCAAATTTGAGGTGTAAGAGTTTACTTTATTCAGCCTTCTCTAATCTTCCCTCTCCTCCCACTCTTAAATCTGTACTGGAGCACAACCTAAACTCCTAATTTTGTAACCCAGATATGGATTTTGTAATTGTTACTGTAAATTATGAAATCCGGAAATTTAAAAAAAGCAAGTGTATATGTAATAGTTAAGCGAGCATTTTAAAGTTTTATAAATGCCAAAAATGGAAATTTAAGGCAATTATTGAAAGTTACTAAAATTCATTTCGCCCAAAGTCAAACACAATATTGCATAGAAATACAAACATGCCTTCTGTTATAATCAAGTCTGAAATAAAAATAATCAACTACGATTCTAAGTTGCAAATAATCTGAAAGGCAAGTTGAACGGAGAAAAATAATATACTAGTTACCACCGCAAAATTATTATAAATGTATCAGGCCGCATGGAGATACCGAGTCAAAATTATTTACTAGCCACAAATTGAAGACAATTTTTACTGTTTTCGGCCAAAAACCTTTTTTAACAAATGCAAACCACAAACTAAAGTCAAATTATTAAAAGGGGAAAAAAAAAATACTGGCGTTTCCAAAAACGTCAAGTTTCAGGGGTTCATCCGAAAAAACTTTTCCTTTTAGAGTTAAATTAAAATATTTTATCGCAGCGAATTATAAGGGAAAAGGGTGTACAGGGAAAGACACTTTCTTCAACTGCTTCTTACATACATAACCCCGCCTCTGCCTCTCTCTCTCTCTCTCTCTCTCTCGCACCAGCGCATGATGCAATTGAAAGCTTTCTCATTCTAAACAATTCAACAAAGCAAACAAATATATAAATCATAAAATAATAAGAGGACAAAGAAGATCCCTCTCGCGAGCGAAATCGACTAATCGGCGGCGCAATCGGATCTCGCCGGAGACATCTCGGATCCAACCCGCATCCGCTGAGATCAACTGGTATCTACCTACTCACTCACACCACTCCTCTACTTCCCTCTCTTCTCACAATCTCTCGGATCTGAACTGTTGAACTGCCACACCTTGTTAGCGGTGTCCAAATGGGGTTATTAAAGGTTTAGATTGCTTGCATTGCTTAGAATCGTGCTTTTATATATCTTTTTGTCGGATTTAATTGCTTGGGACCTGAATTTTTGGTGCATTTAAGTGAGTCGGATCCTATATGGAGAAGAGAGCCGCGAGAGATTTAAAGTAAACGAGATTTTCAATGAAAAATGCTTGTTTGCATAGGTAACCTTGAGAAAATGGTAATTGTACACAGCCCTCAATATTCATATTTGGGGAAGAAAGGTTTTTTTTTTTGGGGGGGGGGGGGTGGTTTATTCGGCCGGAATAATGCTGAACCTTTTCCTAATATCTCAGTGGAAGCTTCCAGCTTAACTTTTGATATTTGGTATAAATGCTGATGGAAGAAACAATATTGGGTGGTGGTTTTCTTTTTTAGTTGGAACTGATTCTGGGTTCATAAAGCTAAAAAGATTTCTTTTGAGCTGACATGAACTGTTATATATTCTTGTCTTGTACAGTTGTACTTCCTGATCATGGTGAAGCACATTTATTAACAGTCTAGCAAAAGTGTTATCAAACAAGGCCCTGTAATTCTAAGTTTCATGCAATGCTAGCTAGCTATGGAGTAACAAATTTTGGTTCCAGTCAGTGCATGGTAGTGGGTCAGACTGCTAGTGAATTACCTCTGTCGTTTTTTTGTCAGTAAATGGCGCTCTTTTGATTGTTTATAAGTCTGGCACATGGCAATTGGTCAGGTTGCCATTGAATTGTTGTATATAATTATTGTTTTGTTTAAAATAACGGGAGTGCAAAGGAGGTACACTTTCGAATCCAATGGTATCTGAATTAACGGTATCTAAAAGAATAATTACTCCTGTAAAACTAGGTTTTAGATAGAGAAGAAAGGAGGTAGATCTTGAAATTAACTACATTCTACAATGGCTGCCTGATACGTGGTTTTACGAACTTTTTGTTGTAGAAACTACCACCACTTGAAGAGAAAATACATTTTGATGGGGTCGAACTCAAAGCCAGTTGAGGATATAATTGCGAGATCAAATGGCGTGCACTTTTCAGGGCTTGTTAGCAGGGATGAAGTGGACAAGAATGGGCACAAAGAGGAGCTACCTACCACCTCTGCTGTGGAGAATGGCCATAAGGAGCTCAGAGAACCCTTTGTCATAGGTTAATATACTACTTTTCTACATGTCTATATATGTCTCTCTAAGTTTTCATCTTTAATTATTCTTTTTAACTTTTTGTTTTCAGGAGTTGCTGGTGGGGCCTCTTCTGGCAAGACAACCGTGTGCAATATGATCATCGAGCAGCTTCGTGACCAACGTGTTGTTCTTGTTAACCAGGTAATTACTGTGATGGCTGGTACTATTCATTGGTTGAATGCCAACCCTAGCAGAAAATTTGCATGATGATTCTGCAACCAGAAAATAAGATAAGGTAGCAGAAGTAACACAAAGCGACCAAAAAGGAGGAATGAATGTTGTAATTATCTGTGCAAGACTCTGTTTTTGATCAGTGTGACCAAAGTATTGCTTCTTTTTACTCTTAGTAATATCTACTCCTCATCTTTCAGGAGTCATTTTACTATGGTTTGTCAGATGAGGAGCTAACAAGAGTTCATGAGTATAACTTTGACCATCCAGGTACTTCTCACAGAATGCTTCTTGAGAATGGCAATTGCAGTGTTTTTGGATTCTGCACTTTTGAAAATTTAATGACAATGCCATCCTGTTAGTTTCCATAGCACTAGGAAAATCAAAGTTATGTTTCAAAACCAACAAAGAATTGATATTTAAGCAATTAATAACACAATAATGAGCATTTTTTTAGTGTGTTTAGTGGTCATTGGTATATCTGTCCAATTCAAGCTGGGAATCCATGGTTTTGATTATTTCTATGTTTATTTTTTATTTTTTATTGTATTATGCAGATGCATTTGACACCGAGTATTTGCTTTCTTGTATGGAGAATTTGAAGCATGGGAAATCAGTAGATATGCCTAATTATGATTTCAAAACCTATAAGAGTGTATTACCCCCAAGAAAGGTACAGATATTTAAACATACTAATATTTCTAAAGTTAAAAGTATCAAATAGCAGTATGTTTACAAAAGAACATTTTACTAATCTTTCTACATTACATTTCTTTGGAAGGCTGAACACCTCAGCTTGATTACTTTTTGTACCTAATCGTGAAAGTCTCATTTCCTTATTGTTATCAGGTTTCCTTTCAGAATTACAAAACTGTTATAGTATTTTTGTTTGTTGGTAGGTGAACCCATCAGATGTGATAATCTTAGAGGGGATACTAGTGTTTCATGACCCACGTGTCAGGGACCTCATGGGCATGAAGATCTTTGTTGATACAGGTTCCCTTCTTTCTCTCTCCCACTAACTCTGAGTTTTTGTAAAATTTATTTTATACAAATGTGAACCTGAACACCAAACAAATCGGCCTATCAGTCAGGTCGTATCAAGAAAGTTCTCTGGCTATATGTGATATTGATCTTTCTTTTATGTACGTGCTAGATGCTGATGTAAGGTTAGCAAGGAGAATAAAGCGCGATACTGTTGAGAAGGATCGGGATATTAGAACTGTACTTGATCAGGTGCATATTCCATTGTGTCTTTTTTTTTTTGTGGCCTTTTGCTTTCTTATTGCATTGCTTTTATAAGCCCCTAGCAAGCAATACTAGATAACAAAATTGGATAGCTCGGTATACTTAAATTCTATTTGAATAACAATACCAATGGGTTTTACTGCTCTGCAGTGACCTATAGACTATAGTCTCATTTGAGAACCAAATATAGATTGGAAAATTTATTGTTGGGATCGTAAAACATGTTCAGTTTTTCTCACAGTACTCGAAGTTTGTAAAGCCGTCATTCGAGGACTTCATCCTGCCAACAAAGAAGTACGCTGACATCATCATCCCACGTGGCGGGGACAATCATGTGGCAATAGACCTGATTGTGCAGCACATCCGTACCAAGCTTGGTCAGCATGACCTCTGCAAGATCTACCCTAACTTGTATGTCATACAAAGCACCTTTCAGGTACAATTGCCTACCAGTTTGCAATTATTGGTTATAATGCCCCATGATATCTTCGGTTTAAGCGAATCAATAATCTTCTAGTTTTGCAATTTTATGGCAGAAGCACTTTCAACTGATAGTAGTCTCATTTTTAATTATCTTAGAAAAAATCAGTTAAATTCTACGCCAGTCACTGGTCTAGAATTATGCTATTGAGAAACAGACAAACGCTACATTATTCAGAAATTTGCCCAGGGCCATCTGTTTTTAAACAAATTAAAACAAACGAGAAATTCAGTCTAACTTGGTTGTTGCAACTTTTACTGCTATTTTCCAAACCGCCACCATTTAGATAGGAAACATGCTAATGTCTGTCATCGGTATTGCTATATATTGGATTATGAATGTGGCTAGTTTTCAAATGATGGCTACTAATAACTTTGATCATGGTATTGTGTTGCCATAATCAAAGTTTATAAGTGCCTGGTGTCATCCAAATCACCACTTTTCAGGTAGGACATGCTGATGTATCATTGGTATCACTATATATAAGATAACAAACGAGTGGCTAATTTTCAAATGATGGATACTAAAAACTTTGATCAGGGTACTGCTTTGCCATATTCAAAGTTCATAAGAATAAGCTCATGAAAAGCTTAGGCAATATTTGTTTTATGCAAACTGCTGATCTTTCTTTCACCAGAAGTGAAATTTAAAGCTGACTATAACGCACAAGATTGAGTTGATTATCGCTATCTGCTAGAACATTTTACTCTGAATCACTTGTTGACGTTTGTTATTAGAGATTACCATTTCAACCTTTTTTTTTTTTTCCTGTTGGTCCTAATTTGATAAGGAGGTTACTACTGCCAGCTTCCGAGTTCTGTTTGATTTTCCTCATGAAGTTTATTATCATATATTGGAGTTAGTTGTTCATAAATGCCAACGTATGGCCAATTAATGGAGGTAGTTGGCACTGCTAATCTATGTAATGGGTTGTGGAAACCTTAAGTTCATGTTGGTCAAAACTTGCAGAAATAGCTTGTGTAAAAATTGTCTAATGATACTTTAAGATGGAAATATGCATTGGAACTAAAGTCAACTACATCAGAATTCCTTGGATGCTTTTTAATTTATTCTTCATAAGTCTCATCTGAAATTTTCAGATAAGGGGAATGCATACAATAATACGTGATCAGGAGACTACGACTCATGACTTCATATTCTATGCTGACCGTTTGATTCGCTTGGTTAGTATATCTTCTGTTCATACCATACATTAGTGCAAATGATCAGATCTAACACAATTTTGGCTAAATCTTTATAATCAAGTGAGATCTATGAATGTTTTCTATTGGTTACCTTTTGAATTGACCTATTTTATGCCCTTTCATGGTCTGTTTCAACCATTTCTTTTTGCTAAATTAAATTTTTTTTTTAGTTCTATAATTTTGAGCAAATTCAACATAATATTGAGTAGTTCCACAAAGGTTGGCCAACTAGGGCAAAACTTTGGTGGGGTTGAAATTAGTTTCACAGTTGAGGCTAACTTACAGTACTTCAGGCCAGATAATGTAAGTAATATGTCTGCTGCTGGTACTTGAGTTCTTCTCTCAATTTCTTAACTCAAAATTTAAACGCATTTTCCATAAGGTTGTGGAGCACGGTCTTGGCCATCTTCCTTTCAAAGAGAAGCAGGTGATAACTCCGACCGGTAAGTTTTACTATTTTATTTTAATTTTCTCGGATCATGATATTCCATCTAAATTTGAAAGAATCCTGAAAATTTCTTGACCATCAGCTCCAAATTAAATAGAAGGTTAAACTAGAATTATGACAAAGATAAATAATGAACTCTGTTTTTCCTCCACTAAAGTTCTTCTAATTTAGCTCTCAATTACTACTGTTTTTCAACATGAATATTCTCTAATTTTTTCTTTTATTATGTTTGTTCGATAAGTGCAGGAGCTGTATACACTGGGGTTGATTTCTCTAAGAGATTGTGTGGCATTTCTGTGATCAGAAGGTATTCTATATTTAATTACTCGCATCCTTACAACATTTTGTCTCAAAGGAAATTACTACAATGGTGATATATTGAATGAACAATTTTGTCTTCGTATAAACGTCCAGCTAATTGGGTAATATAGATGTTATCTTTGAAGACTTCAACAGAACCTGAAAATTATTAGATTTGCATTATTATTTATGTTATTTGGAAGATAGTATAGAGAAGTTGTGTTCTTTCCTTTTTCTTTAAAAATAGAAGTGATAGGAATGCTAATTATTATTTGGGATATATCAATTTTCATGCTTTGTGGGGTGAGGTGTAATTGTGCATTTCTGGGTATGTATGATAGATGAATATTGCCAGGGCATTAAGGAAACATCTAATTATGAATTTATCGTTGATTTGTTTGTGCAGTGGTGAGAGTATGGAGAATGCACTGAGGGCATGTTGTAAAGGCATCAAGATTGGGAAGATTCTTATTCATAGATCGGAGGGAGACAATGGCCAACAGGTGTGGGCCACACTTAATTAGGTTTTTTCTCATGCATTTACCACTTTGGAATGTTACAAATTTCTACAGTTAATCTTCATGTTTGAATATGTTGACCAGTATGTGTGGCACAGATGATACATGTAGATTGTTAGTATGGTTCACTATTAGAGAAGAATTTAAACACCAAAGCTGTTGCTACAAGTACATGTATATAAATTGCTTTATGTAGATTGTTAGTATGGTTCACTATTACAAATTGCTGCTTGAAGATTCAACACAAACATCAAAGAGGAAAAGAAAAAAGAAAAAACAAAATGAAGAAAATAAATTGAGAAATGGTCATTGTATATAATTTTTTTTTTTTAGATACAACTTGATAGCAGCTACCAAGTGGATTGTATATAAATTGTTAAGTTTTAATTCTTGTTTGTATTGGGTGTTTGAGTACAGCTGATATATCACAACTTACCCAAAGACATCTCAAATAGACATGTCCTGCTCTTGGATCCTATTCTCGGAACAGGTTTGTCTTTCATTTACCTTTTCTTCCTTTAATTTAGCCTCGATCAAAGGGATATACACACAAGTTATGGTAGTAGTTTGTTCTGGCATGGATCTGTTCCAGTTTACCATAAATTTGATGCATTTCAGTGCCATTGTTTTTAACTTTCTTCCCTAGTATTTAATCATCGAATAAGGGTCTGGTACAAAATGATTATTCTTTGCTCCCGTCTCTTCTGCAGGCAATTCAGCAGTACAAGCAATAAACCTTTTATTGAAGAAGGGTGTACAGGAGTCCAACATCATCTTCCTTAACCTTATATCTGTATGCTTACTTCTCCCATCTCACCTTTTAACATTGTACGAGTGTTCCAGCTAAGACTGCAGTCAATGCCAGATTCCAAATTGACAGTGTCAAACAAATACCTTTCCATTTGTATATAAATTTCTTGATTTGATATTTGTTGGTATTCTTTTATGGGAATAGGCACCTCAAGGTGTGCACGTGGTGTGCAAAAAGTTTCCGAGAATAAAGATTGTGACCTCGGAGATTGAACTTGGTTTGAATGAAGAATACCGTGTTATTCCTGGCATGGGAGAGTTTGGAGATAGATATTTTGGCACCGATGATTGTTAGGCAATGAAGTGAGTAACAAAGTAAACAAATAGAATTTCAGTAAGTTCCTTTTTCCTGCAAAGATATGTTTCTTGGCCATCTTTGATCACTGAAAGTCCCATTGTGTGCATTCCAACATATACCACAATTTAACACAAATGAAAACAAAATCACATTGGCATCAAAGGAACCAGTTGATGCACTCCACTACACAACTAAGCATATGTTCACACAAACTTGTATGTTTATGCATTTGTGAGCATGCATAGGAGTTAACAACTTCCACTAGAGCATTATTTTCAAAATCTAATATACTTCTGTGGTATTTTTTAGTTTCAGGATCTTTGGATGATCCCCTGAAAATAGGAAGCAAATTACATGAGGTAAAAAATTGCAGTTTTGGAGCATTCTGTTGTTATCACCTTGTTTTTGAATTTATCAACAGCGGTCTTACTGTGTTCGATGTGTAATGTATCTGAATTTTAATGTACTCATTGCCTTTTATGTACTCAATTCTGTTCGAATCATCAAAACTCTCTCTCATTAAAAGAAAGGAAAAAAAAATAATAATCCGCATGATATGTTAATTGTTCATTGAAAACTGGCTTTTAGTTGTTCACTGAAATCAAATCAAGTCAGCAACTGAGTTGGACAACGCACTTTGAATAGAGGTTGCAGGTTCAAAATTCGGTTGGAAAATTTGTATAAATATTTGAATTTAAATAGTTGGGAGATTTTGGCCTCCTTGTCACCCCCCCCCCCCCACCCAAAAAAAAAAAGAAAAAAGAAAAAAAGATAGTGGTAGCAATGTCTTTAGCAACAATGACCCTGCTATTCAAATAGTGGAAAAAGGAAGGATTGAAACAAAATGCATTTTCTGAATATTTTCTATTCAGAAAATGCTCTGCTGCTCAACATAATTTTCTGCTATTCAAATATTTTCTATTCAGAAAATGCATTTTCTGATTGTGTGTCTTCGCCACTTTTAGCAACAGCTGCAAAACCCATGGACTTTAATTTTCTTTATATACTTTTTTTTAAAGCAAAAATAGGGGTCAAGCCCCATCTTTCATTAATAAAAATATAATTCATTTTAGCCAGTGGCTAAGAAGTTACACGAAAAAGCATTAGTTGCTGCATTCTGATGCGTCTTCAAGCTGGCACCATTAACATGTTCTGAAGTACATTATCTCTACAGGAGGAAAGTGAAAAGAAAAGAAAAGACAAACACAAATTAATAAGCATTTTATTACTACTGCCCGTTTTCAAAACACAAACTAACAAGTGTATTAGTTAGTAATACATGCTCCAAAGAGCTCTAAATTTTCATTAAATGTAAATGACTTTAATTACAATATATTAACAATAGACATTTTCTCAGGAAATTGGTTTTGTACAGACGAACTGCACACGTTCATTCTCTTGTCATATAATAATCTGATAATCTTTTCCTAATTGGGAAGGAATTAATCCATTTACGAGTTGCTAATTATTCAAGGCCCAGGGCCCATGGGCTTCAACTCTAAAATAACCTTTAACCCAAAATATGAATATTTGATATCGTTACTTTCACTTTTCAATCTCTTAATACTGTCAGTCTGTCACTATCATTCGAAGAAAATTAGAAGGTGAGGTTTCATTGTCTGGTGGTAAGTCTCCTCCTAGATTTGAAAGCTCGTACTATGATTCCAGAATCGTCTTAGGGGAATCTCAAAGCACTTTTCTCAGCTGTTAAAGGATTCACCATTTTCCAATGGGATTAGATATTAGTAGGAACTGAATGTACTAGAAAGTTCCTAAAAAGAGCGTAGTAAAATGATTCCAAACTTTTTTTTTCCCTTTTTTTGTGATGAGAGCTATTAAAAAAATGATTAAAGCCATGAATGAAATAATCAAATTTGAGGGTTGATTTGTAGACTGCAGATCTTCTTGGTTCGAATTGCATAAATTAATTATTTATACAAATGTTGTTGGATTATAAAAACATTTCTTAAATAATACTTGTATCATCTCTACATTATTCATTTTTAACACTTAACTCAAATTGTTTGTAAATTGAACAATTTTTATGAGTAATGTGATTTATCATTTATCTAATTTTAATTTATAAGATTCACGATATTTGACTTACAAAAATATCAGTATTTTAGATACCATTTCAATTATTAAAAAGAAAATTATTTTAAATTAGACTTATCGAAACTATAAATAAAAATGTGTCGGTTTCTTAATTGTTTTGTTAAAATGTAGCCCGACACAGCAATCAATTTTATACTTGGTTGATCTGTGCGTTCAATTTTTTTTTATTTTTGCAACGGAAACTCTGTAGATTATTTTATATTCAAATCATAAACTTTATACTTAGTCGAATCATTTTCAAATTACGAGCTTGTTACTATGCTCTTAGATAATTGGATTTGTAATATTTTGATTGTTTATCTCAAAATTTTAAGCTATCCATGCATTGACGGGGTTTAGAGTTTAGAATTTAAAGAGTGGTTGCAGCCTCTTATTCCTATTACTAATAGAAATCAAGTTTTAAAACTAACTCTTGATCTAGTAGTAAAGAGCAACACATCTTTAATGGAGGTCGAGAGTTCGAAATCCGAATGAAAGCCACTTTGTGACATTCAATTTCGAAATAAATTGGAGAATTTGAACCCATCTTATATTTTAAAAAAAAAAAATCGAGTTACTACAAATAAAGCCACAGAAATAGTGGACGTTTCACCAGCCAAACCTGAGAACCAATCATCAGGGGCTGAGGGACCGGGGATCTATGTTGGGCATTGTCCCTCCATGATTTGAATATTTAAGTTAGATATATGCATTAATATTGTTATTTCTAAAAGATTTCTTTAAAAAAAAACTTGGCCCCCGTGCCCCAAAAAAAAAAAAAATCAAAAGCCGATGTTCCTTCTCAAACTTGTCTCAACACTAAGTCTACATGCACAAACAAAGAAAAAAAAAATTTATCTCCGTGGCCCAGTTTTGTTATTTTCTGAATTGAAAATTGTGATATTGTATCAATTTTTTTGTTTTCTTCTTAATATCATTATTTTGATTAGCCAATTGGTTAAAAGAAAATAATAAAAAAAGACATCATTCAATTAGAACTAAATACTTATTTGATCTTTCTTAAATACTAGTGTTAAGTCATAATGAGAAATGAGAATTATAATATTGTTGAAATTTCATGTGCTTAATTTTCTATAAAATTTAGTATCATAATATATATTTCCTTAATAAAAAGGATGAAAAGTCACTATATATTCGTTAAAAAAAGAATTTTTTGCGGGCTATAACAGTTACTTTCGTCTTATGTTGAACTATGTGAAAACAATATTATTCTTATTAATTAGTTAATAATATTTTTATTAATTTTTTGTTGAATTATTTATAATATTATTTTTCATCCTATTTTTTAGTTATGGCCTTTCGAACCATGTGACCTTGTCCCCCCCCCCCCCAGTCAGAACCCCCCTGCCAATCATACCATTGGTACCACATTATAACCACTTTCCTACCATGTTAAATCGCATACTAACAGATGTAAGAAGTAGTGTGTATTGTATTGCTCAATTGTGTATCGTACAGAATACATCCTTAGGTATAAATATCCAGCGTATACAGACCTAACACTACCCTTGACACCTCCAGTTGTACACAAATGGACCTGTCCAGTACATACACTAATACATACTTGTTGCATGAATGGATATAGAGTTTATTAACTCGACTTTGTAAATTGAACTTCATCTGCAGATTGTATTATAGATACTAAGCATAAGATGACTTCATATGTGGGCAAATAAAGAAATAAAATAATATTAGACAATAAAAATATATTTCTTAATTTACCAGCGATATAAATAGATGTGTTATTCAATTTATTTCTATATTAGATGAAAAATCAAGCAATGGTGTTGCTTCGACTGGCGATTGATATCCAACAGCAGATCAAACCAATCGAACGACAAAAACAACTGTTTACGTTCTAGATCTAGCGTGTTACACCTCTTCGTATGCGTGCTTTAATATATAATATAGTATAGACAAACAAAAATATTGCAAGATTCTAGGACAAAAGCGTGAAACACACCACCTGACTGTACGGTAAAAATTAAACCAAAAGGGAAAATTAACCGAAAAGGGAAAATTAAGAAATTTGAATTTCTGTGGCTAGTACTGACAGGAACACCGTGTGGCAAGTCTTGAAAATAGATAAACTGATAAATCCCCACAAATGGCAAACATAAAATCAATTTATCTAAAAAAAAACGTTTAGAGATTCTAAATATCAGAGTAATGATACTTGGTCTTTGATCTAAGATTAAAAATAATGTATTTTGAACGAAGGTTGATTTTTAAGAGACTCAATTCCATCTTTATTTTGGGGGAAAAAAAAAAGATAAGAAGAGCACATGTGGCGGCCAAATCTTCTGCCATAAAAACTAGGAGTCCTTTTGCTTTTGGTACCATTAGTTTGGCATGCTTATCTCTAAATCCATGGCAGCCCTTTTTGCAGAATCCCCCGTACCACAAGCTACTTAAAAAAGTGTTATTAATTATTAAAGTTTCTCCACTCATACATGCACAGCTTCATTAGCCTCCCCTCCTTTAGTCCTTTTGCATTTCAATTATTGTACCAACTACCATGGATATTCGGAATCATTGGTCATAAGTCAAAAAACTTAGACGTGTTTAGAATTAAAAGAATCGCAATATTTAGGTTTTATTATTTTTTGTGGTTTAACTGTGATAAACGATAGTCGAACAATAATTTCATTTAGCAAAAGAAAAATTTATAAAATAATTACATGATAAAAATCTCCTAATTAAGTGCGTCCAAGAAAAAAGAAACAAATTCTAATATAAAAGGATCCTCCGTCGGGTCTGTATTTTCACTTCAGTAATATGGGTATATTAATTTTTGACTAGGGCCAATGTCTAATGCATGGGAGAGAGGGGTTCCGTCCACGTTCTCGGATTTTGAACATCAAATAACCGATCCAAACTATTAAAATATGATCTTCATATTAAAATCCAGTACAAAATCAAATTTTATATTATTTAAATTTTTTCCTATTTTATCAGATTTTTTAGAAATTATTATTTTAAACTGTTAATAATTTTTTAGATCGATGATTCTCTAAAAATCTCGAAAGATAGCTAAAAATTTCAAAAAGAATATATAAAATTTGATTTTTATACTATATTTCAATATGAAAATCGCATTGAATGATTTGAATTAGTCATTTGAAGTTGAAAATCTAGCAACGAGTGCATTAGACAAGACTCCTTATTTTATTTTTATTATTATTATTTTTTTGTAATATTGAGCATCTGACCGTCTGCGAAAATATTTTATTGTCTTGTTTGATCGGATTGCATTTGAATTCGGTTCCGTCACAAAACTTGTTATGCGGTTATCGGTACATAATATTTGAGAGAAATGCAGCTAGGACAAAATAATTTGGATCCACTATGTGGGACCATCCTCTAGCAAACAATGTTTTGGTGTGTTATTAACAAGAATCTAGAAGCAGGATTCATGCAACTTAACATTTACTTTATTCTATCTTTTATTTATTTAATTAATTTTTTTTTGCTGAGCCTTCGCATCCCGAAGGACTTGTTGAACGTAACAGCACCAAATAGGATAGTTCGTGATCATATACGCATGTTTTTTATGAAAATTGTCTATATATCTTCAAAGTATAGAATTGACATTTGAATGAGATTTTTCTTATTTGTTAGATCATGTTATGAGCTAAATAGAGTTTTATACGTACTCGCTAAATGAAAAAAAAATAATAAATTTGAAAAACCATCTCGTGGTGCTGTGCTCCAAGAAAAAAAATTACATGAAAAACATTATCATCAAACCCACACTCATATATCTTGGACAACTATAATTTTGCAAATAGATTTTAACATGACACACTAGCACAAATGAACAACAATTTTACACTCAAAATCCTTATATTACATTACCTGTGTCATAAATAGAAGACTTCAAATTGGAGAGACAAATGAAAGCTTCTTAAATCAAAATAGATAATCATTCCATGGGCAACTACACAGTGTAAAGTTACAATTTCCAATCACAACAATCCAATCTGAAATTTGCATTATGAAAGATGAAAGATGGGGTTAGAGCCTACAAACCTTTAATTTAAGATTTGACTAGCTAGTCCTACTCACATTTAGCCTCTCATGAGTCACTAGGGGCAATATTTTATTAGGGATAAGGTCAGTGGTGACTGTTGTACTGGACCCATTTTTAACCTCCTATTATAGCCTAGAATTTTTGTTTATGTATAAGGCTGGCTGCGTGCACATCACTGACTCACATAAAAGAGGACTTTCATTTATAAAGAAATACAAAATATACATACAAGACAAACTTGACACATGATCCTAGTACAGTTAAGTCTACAAAAAATCTTGTTTGCTCTTTACTTAGTCCCGAAGGTAGGCAAGGTAATTAGGTCGTTTAGGTTTCATGGCATAGCATGAACTTCTTTTAGCAAGGAAACGAAAGAAAGAAATGAATAGTTAGAAGTTTCATTGGCTTTCCAAACAAAAGTAGAAGAAGGTTCGTTAATAATTATTTTTGAGATAGATGCTGAAATTCTTAATTCCTTCCACTTTCGCTCACAGTTTGTCCGAAATGAAGTTTTATCGATTTGAACAAGACAAATTGACAACAAATAATCTTGGTGAAAAAATTGAGAGAGTAAACCTTATTAGGGAAGTTCGCGTAGTAAACTAAAATATATGAACTGATGCATGTCTAAATCGTCACTCAGCTTTATATTGTCTCACTGAGTCACTGTAATAGAAGATTTAATGTACCAACTTTGGTTTTGTAAAAAAGATAATTAATTAGTTTTATTTACCTTTATAATACAGGCAAAAAGCTAAAAGATATGTAATAATCGAACCCTTTAGTGGTGTTAGGCGGCAATCAAAAGAAATATGTATTTCTTCTTAATTAGTTCGTGCACTGTAATGTTTTGGAAAACACAAGTAATTAAATATATATTGGTGAATTAACAAAATATATGCTCCCAACGAACAACCAAAGAAGACCCTTATAAAACTTAAAAGAGAAACTAACAACCAAAGAACCTGACAATTTTAGAAGAAGTTGATGGCTTACTACATATATAGAAATGAGTCGATTATTTGTGTACGAAATCAGCACTTCGTACATTTGAACAAAAACAAGGGTTTGGCCCTTATCTTTGTATTATTATTAAAAAAAAAATTTGAACAAAAACAAGGGTCTGGCCCTTATCTTTATATTATAAGATTCGTACGTGTATTTCTATTCGATCGAATGAAAATAGATATATATTTTTTCTATTGAACAAAAAACGCGAGTTGAACTTCTAGTGAAGCATTTCAAAATTGAGAGCGAATTGCATTTGAGTTGTATGAGCATTGCTTATTATAAAATTTGAAATTAATTGATAGACGAAATATATATTTACATTAAATTTGAACATTCAGATGTAAATATATTAAACTTTAAGTTATTGTAGTACCAATCAGGTTTCAATTGTCGTATTCCGAAAGAAATTTGCCAGTAAAATTATGTTTGAGCATCACTAATATTCATAGAACAGCCAATCAATATTTATCATCAGAAACAAAGCACTCAGTGTTACGCCTAATAAGCTCATTCCAAATAATTATTTGTGTGAAGATGATTAGTTGTTAATTAGAAACAATGTACATGTGTTTTGAGTAAACAAAAATTACCTGGGGAAGGTTGGTGTTCTTTCTTCTCTTTCATTGTGGAATCAGCAATAATTTAAGTCTAGCTATAGGGGGTGGTTAGGAAGTAGGAACCTATAGGCTTATAGGTACTTGCTTTATTTGAACTTTATCAATCACTTTTTACGAGCAGTTAAAGTTTAATTTGTCTTGTCCGAGCACTGATAAAGGAGACTCATTTATAGGTCATAATGCTACTCAGAATCAAATGAAACCACACCAGAACCAGATAACTGTACATACAGATCAGTCTCTCAAATATTCAAAACTGAAAAAAATTAAGATAAATATCTTATATTCCACTGTACACTCTACCACACGGTTCACACTGTGATTGTGCCACTTTATGGCATTCTATATATATCAAATGAAACCATACCTGGACTGGATAACTGGTATGTCATGTCACTTCAAGTCTTCAACTAAGGTACTAAAAAAAGTAAGCTGAAAATTCGATCTAATTTGTTACAGTCGAGTCATTAACACGTTAATTAACTGTATGATGAGACGTGGAAAAACATAGCAGAAGTACTGAAGGGGAAAATAAAATACCCATGAAAAAATGGCAGGCTGAAAAATTAACAGTCACTATGCCAAAAAAAATCTTTAGTACCGCTATATTAATACATGTTTTTAAGAAAACCGGTATAAAAATAGTCGGTGGCATTTTCATAATTATCAGGTTAAATATTTGTGTTAATTACAACCTGATATTGGCATGTGCTATCAGAGGCAAGGGAGAACCCTAGGAGAGAGAGCAGGAGCAGAGAGGAGAGGTGAATGTTAGACCTCATGGTGTGCTTATTGAAGGCAAGTTGTTTAAAGTGAAGTTGTGTATCTTGCTATGAGTTTGGATTTGCTTTTTATATAAGAAGAAGATGGAAATCAAGGTTGGTTGGGGAGGGTGAAGTGAATAAATGTGACTATGTGAGTGCCAAATTTGAAATTTGCTGTCTTTTAATTTTGCAGCAGCTACTGAACTAATTTGTAGGGAAATGCTCATGGTCTATAATGTCGTCAGTCTAGATCCGTCCGGTATGAGGTGGTTGATTTAATGGGCCGGACTAGATTTTGACTAACACGTGTCTAGGAAAAAGCCTGTCATTGTGCATATACTCGCAGATATGTCATGTACATGTGGTCTGTGGATGTGGTACCCAAAGACTATTGACTTGAATAGGCAACACAGTACAAGGTCATGTTATATGGCAAATTATAAATTTCATGAAAGCTCTGAAAGTTTCTTATGTATGGCTTAGAGCACACCCAATTAAGGAGACAACAGTAACAAAAACTTGTGCATAGACAGGAGAGAGAGAGAGAGAGAGAGAGAGAGAGAGAGAGAGAGAGAGAGAGAGAGATGGTAAGATACAGAAAGAGTGCATTCAATAATTAATTAACACACATGGGGGCAGAGAATGAATATACAAGTCTAGAAGCACACTGATTACGTGTACGCGAGCTTACAGCATGGCAAAAAAGAAGATGAATACAAATGGTATGTACATATTACCAATAGTGAAATGAGATGATCAAATTTTATTATTAAAAAGAGTTCTACTGCCCAGATGATGAGAAACTGCGTAGGTGAAGCAAACAATATGGCGAGAACAAGGACGATGATTGCAATCAGCTTGCTAATGTGTTCGAGCACCACATATGATCCCAGTCCAAATGCCATCACCATACAATTCGCTGCTCCTAAAAACCATATATTTGCCAATTGGAGTTCATCATCGATACTACTTTTTAGAGTGCGGGTACCAAGGACAAATATGAGTCCAAATGCTTGTACAAATGCCAAGCTGTTGGCTAAGACGAATGCTCTGAACATATATTTCCTTCCTAGAGCTGGTGTGCCGTTGACAGTCTCATAACCTCCTGGGACGGTGAATGCTGCAGCAAATGCTCAGTTATTATAAGTACGGAGCCCAATCCAATGGTTTGAATTCTCTCTGGCTCATTTTCGGATGGAGGTTTCATGATTTTGTTAAACCATTTTTTGTTGAACTTTGAACCTTCGACATCAATATAATTATCAATTTGCCATGCAATAACCTGTAAAAGACCAATCACCAAGCAATGGTAGATTTAAATAATATGTTTTCGGCCATATCTATATATAATAAATAATAATACAAAGAGTCTTAAGAAAATTAAACATGCCGCGTGTTGCACAAATAATTACCACTTGACTAATTACATATCTCCAGTTTATATTAAAAATTATAACAGAAAATATCTGACATCTATCAAATATATTGTTTAACAGATACAAGAAGACTTTTGTCCGATCGCAGCATTTATACAAAATATTGGAGAAATTTGGCAAGCACTGTATATTTGTTCAGAGTGTCTGTATGTATGTCAATTTAAGATTCATTATCTGTGCATCATCTTAACCTTCCAATCTGTCACCTTGATATTTAGGACGATAGATCAGTCAATGAGAATGACTTGATTCTGTGTAAATTAATTAATTAATACGAGTTGGTCTTTCTTTCAAGCATGAATGAGAAATACAAAGTCTAATTGATTTTTGATTAATTTAGACATACCTCATTAGTTTTCCTCACTTGAATCGCTGAAAGGTCAAATGCTGTCTCGCCTTTTTGGTTTCGTAGTAGTGCGCTGGGGTCCTGATTCAACTCGTTCCAGATTGCTCTCATAACTTCAATGTGCCCCTTCATTGCTGCTATGTGGAGTGGTGTATTCCCTTTGTAATCCCTGGCATTAATCGTGCTTTCAATCATTTGACTAATCTGGGGCCTGCCGTTTGTAGCTAATGCAAATACTCTAGTGAACACCATTTCGTCCTATTGTTTTGCAGCCATGTGAAAGAAATTCCTTTGGAAAGGATCTAATAAGTCAGCATAATCAGGGTATTTTTGCAAGAAATGCACTACCAGGTCTGAGTTGCCCATGCGCGCTGCCACATGAACCAGAAACATTCCATCAGAAAATTTAGTGCACGACAAAGTAGCGTCTATACTAAGCTTTGGTTGCATTGTTTAGTATAGCCCGGTCCCAAGCCCGGGTAAAAAGAGGAGGGTTGTGATAGGCTAGGCGAGCCAACGTAAAAATTCCAGTCATCTCTATGGAAATGAAACCCAATTACTTTTCGTTGGGGCGTAACCCTCTTAGCGACGCGTCTTATCGGAACCCGGATGAGATGATAAATGAGCAAGGGCCGGGTCGCCACCCCTTTAGTGGCGCGCCTTATCGGAACCCGGATAAGGTGATAAGTGAGCAAGGTCCGGATCGTCACTCCCTTAGTGGCGCGCTACATCAGCGCCCGGATGTAGTGGCAAGTAAGCAAGGGTCTTCGCACTTTTCACGACGGGTGCGGGGCAAGGAAGATAGTCAGTGAGAGTAGGATTCGTTTAGGTAGTTGGAATGTAGGGTCTCTAACAGGAAAGTTAAGAGAGTTAGTGGATACGGCGATTAGGAGGCGTGTGAACATCTTGTGCGTACAAGAGACAAAGTGGACGGGCCAAAAAGAAAAGGAAGTGGAGAACACCGGTTTCAAGCTGTGGTACACTGGAAAAGAACGGGGCAGGAATGGAGTAGGTATCTTAATCGACAAGAGCCTTAAGAGTGGAGTTGTCGACGTGCGGAGACAAGGGGATAGGATCATTCTAGTGAATCTAGTTTTGGGGGACTTAGTTTTGAACGTCATTAGTGCTTATGCACCACAAGTAGGACTAAGTGAATCCATCAAAATCCAATTCTGGGAAGATTTAGATGGTATGATTAGAAGTGTGCCAACCACTGAAAAGCTCTTCATCGGAGGAGACTTCAATGGACATGTAGGTGAAACTAGTGGAGGGTTTGAGAGGGTGCATACGGGTTTTGGGTATGGCGATAGGAACCAAGAAGGTGAGGACTTCTTGAACTTGGCCATAGCTTACGACCTCATGATAGCTAACACCTTCTTTAGAAAAAGACAATCCCACTTAGTTACCTTTAGTAGTGCCCAACACTTTTCCCAGATTGATTTTGTTCTTGCTAGGAGAGAGGACAGACGAGCCTGCATGGATTGCAAGGTTATACCTGGGGAATGTGTCGTCTTAGAACACAAACTTGTGGTGGCTGATTTTTACTTTCCGCTGCGTTCTAGAGTAGGTAGAGGCGCTCGAGTTGTGAAGACGAAGTGGTGGAAGCTCAAAGGAGACGTGTCTCATACTTTTAGGGGCAGAATGATTAAAGAAGGTCCGTGGAAAGCAGGTGAAGAAGCAAACAGGATGTGGGAAAATATGTCAGCTAGCATTCAAAAGGTAGCTACGGAAGTGCTTGGAGTTACTAGAGGAAGCAACCGCGAACCCAAAGATACGTGGTGGTGGAACGACGAAGTGCAGAAAGCTATTAAAGAAAAGAAAGAATGCTACAAACGCTTGCACCATGACAAGACCGACGACAATGCGCAGAAGTACAAATTGGCCAAGAAGAATGCAAAGAAAGCTGTGAGCGAAGCAAGAGGTCGGGCTTATGAGGATCTATACCAGAAGCTGAGTACGAAGGAGGGTGAGAAGGACGTGTATAAGATAGCCAAGCTTCGAGATAGGAAGACGAGAGACTTAAACCAAGTGAAGTGCATCAAGGACGAGACTGATAGGCTTTTAGTGAGGGACGACGAGATCAAGAATAGGTGGAGGGATTACTTCAACAAGTTATTCAATGGAGAGGATTACGACTTAGGAATTGTGTTGAACGACTCCTTTGATGACTCCAATAGACGTTTTGTTAGGAGAATTCAAGAGTCCGAGGTGAAAGAAGCCTTAAAACGAATGAAAGTAGGTAAGGCTCTAGGACCTAATAACATACCAATCGAAGTATGGAGGTGCCTCGGAGATGTGGCTGTAGTTTGGTTAACCAAACTATTCAATAGCATTTTCCGATCAAATAGGATGCCAGATGCGTGGAGGAGAAGCACTCTAGTACCAATCTTCAAGAATAAAGGGGATGCTCAAAGCTGTACAAACTATAGAGGGATTAAGCTTATGAGTCATACAATGAAGCTTTGGGAGAGAGTGATAGAACATCGCTTGAGACGGATGACAAACGTTTCGAAAAACCAATTTGGTTTTATGCCTGGGAGGTCAACCATGGAGGCCATCTTCCTAATAAGGCAATTGATGGAGAGATATCGGGAGCGAAAGAAGGATCTACATATGGTTTTCATTGATTTGGAGAAAGCATACGACAAAGTGCCAAGGAAAGTTATGTGGTGGGCACTAGAAAAGAAGAAAGTCCCCACAAAGTATGTTACCCTCATCCAAGACATGTATGATGGTGCCGTTACTTGCATCAGGACATGTGATAGTGTAACTAGTGACTTTCCTATTAAAATAGGACTACATCAGGGATCAACTTTGAGCCCGTATATTTTTGCCTTAGTGATGGATGAGATCACGAAGGATATACAGGGAGAGATTCCTTGGTGTATGCTCTTTGCGGACGATGTGGTGTTAGTCGATGAGAGTAGGACGGAGGTCGATAGGAAATTGGAATTGTGGAGACAAACTCTAGAGTCCAAAGGGTTTAGGCTTAGTAGAACTAAGACGGAGTATATGGGGTGTGAGTTTAGTGGGATACGACCAGTGGACGGAGATGTCTGTCTAGACAGGCAGGTAGTACCTACGAAAGATACTTTTCGATATTTAGGGTCGATGCTGCAGAGCGATGGCGAGATAGATGAAGATGTTAGTCACAGAATAAGAGCGGGGTGGGTGAAATGGCGACAAGCATCAGGCGCCCTATGCGATAAGAAAGTCCCGCAGAAGCTAAAAGGCAAGTTCTACAGGACAGCGATTAGACCTGCGATGTTGTATGGCGTAGAATGTTGGGCTACTAAAAGACGACATGTCCAGAAGATGAGTGTAGCTGAGATGCGTATGTTGAGGTGGATCTGCGGTCACACGAGGAAAGATCGGATTAGAAATGATGACATACGAGATATGGTTGGGGTCGCACCAATAAAGGAGAAGCTGATCCAACATCGTTTGAGATGGTTTGGACATATCCAACGCAGACCTCCAGAGGCACCGGTACGTATCGGAATTCTTAATCATTTCGAGAACACCCGGAGGGGAGAGGGAGACCAAGATTGATATGGGAAGAAGCGGTGAAAAGAGACCTTAAAGAATGGAACGTCTCCAAGGAGTTGGCGATCGATAGGAGCGCTTGGAAGTTAGCAATTCATGTACCGGAGCCATGACGTAGGAACTTAGGGGTAGGAGCGATACCATAGGTTTGTAGGTCCCTCTATTAGGTCACGGTCGAGGTCTAGGTTTCTACTATTACTATTATTATTAGAGGTATTATTATTAGTATGGCTAGTCTTACTATTAGTATTTTTATGTTTTGTATTTTTTTTTGTTCTTGGATGTGTTCTCTTGTTGGGTTTCTTTCTAGCCTACCCCAACTTGTTTGGGACAAAAGGCTTAGTTGTTGTTGTTGTATTTGTGTTAAATGGTTAAATCCAACAAACTATATAAGTTTAATTTTTGTTAATGGATTTTAAAATTGGGTTGAAAACCAAAATTTTTATAATTGAAATTGGGTTAAAAATTTGAAATTTGTATAATTGGGTTAAAATCCGAAATTTTTATTAATTATGTACATTATTATTTATTTTATTGTGTACGAATTTGTATATGTAAAATATTTGTATAATATATAGATTTTGAATTTTTGTTAATTTGCAAAAAGAGCGCTAGTCTCAAATTTTTTTTTTTGTTTTTACAATGATTTTTAGTACCGGTTATTAGCCTAAAAATCGGTACTAAAAATAGTAAATAAAAAAAATGACAAGGATCTTTAGTATCGATTTTTAACTAATAACCGGTACTAAAGATGACATCTTTAGTACCGGTTATTAGTTAAAAACCGGTATTAAAGATCTCAGTCTTTTTTTCATGAATTCCAGCGTGTTTTTAGTACCGATTTTTAATTATCTTTAGCACCTCTATTATTAGTATCGCTTGAAAACCGATATTAATAATCAATATTTAACCGGTACTAATAAAAGAAAATGGCGTAGTGAGTTACGTTGTCAGATATTGGAGAGAGAGTCTGAATTATGCAGAAACTGAAAGACCCTGGATTTGTGTAAAACATGCCGGTGCAGTATAGTGGGTCATATAAAACTGCCTAATTCACAGAGACGTGCAATTAACGATAAATGTAATAACAGCGATATGTCACTTCCGTCATAGTGGATCTGGCTTAGTAAGTGTAAGACATTTTAGTTGGATCAAGTTTCTGTAAAGTTCTACATACGGATTTAATTGTAGAGTCATTGATTGGTTTGAACCATACGTCTAATACTCTAATTTAAATTCAACGATCGATATCAAATATACTTTTATATCAACAAAATCAATCAAAAGAAACTGATAAAGAAGGCCAAATTTTACTAGCATAATATGTTTATAAATTGATGTAACAACGATTTAATAATATCTTTCCTGAGGGCAATATACAAATATACAATCAATACAGTCAATCGATTTGAAAATAGTGATAATCATTTTACTATAGAGCATTTATATACATTTAATATCTTTCTTTGAAAAGCAGTTTACATAAATCAATCGATTTGAAAATAGTGATAATCATTTTACTATTTTCAATTTCGATAATAATTTTATTGGTTTTCATATTGTTTTTGAAAAAATATATATATTGAGTACTATCGATATGTCCCTTCCTAAATCCTAATCATCTATATAATCGTAAAAATATGTTAACTAATTTCACAAATATTATTTTCTCAATATGTAGGAGCCACAATTTTAACAATGGAGTCCTAAATCAAAATCAAAGCTTCTGAAATCAAATCTGAGAGGGTGACAACAGGAAAAGAATAAGAAATAAATCAAAAGCAAAAAGAGTAGCCTCTCAGATCAATCACCTGACCGTATATCTTTTCCAAAAGAACAAGCCCACCTTGTCTACTAATAAAAAACCTATAACATCCAATGGCCACTAATCCTATTTGGTCTAGCTCCTTTCACTTGTGGCCCACGTAGTTAGTGGTACTTTTGCATTAATTTCTTTTCCACTTATGATCAAATTGTGAATATTTTTTTCCTTTCTTCTATAGTACAAAATTAAGCCTCATATGCAATAACTGATCCCACTATATTTGTTGCAAACTATGTTCAAAATATGGTTGATGAGTAGCCGAGTAGTCAGTTCCTAGCTGCTTCAGAGTTTTCATCTATACTATATATAGATTATATTAGGATTAAGGAATAATGCTAATTCGGATTAAAGACTATTGCAAAACACTATTTGGTACTTAAATTTGTAGTCAGGTGTTTAGAACTGTTGCTAACTCCGCTATTTCACTATTATAATAAAAAATAAATTAATTAATATATAACTAGTTTAAAAATTCAATTAGCGTTCTAGTTAATTTTATTATCAAGTCATGGTGTGTTGAAAACTTGAAATGGAGTTAATTGAAGTTATTGTTTGACATATTTGTGCTGGATGATTTTAATAAATTTGCTTGTAAATATAAATGCACACTGTAATGATGGTTGACAAATCGACAACGTACGTTGTTGCATGGCATGCCACAGAAAACCACAAATAAATAAAAATTACAAAAAAGTACAACATGTGGTGTCTCCTCCATTTGGACTTGGTTGCTTTGCACTCCATCCCATTATAAATACAACACTCCTATTAGCATTTTCGTTCGTTCTGATTAACGAGAACCTAATTAATTCCAATGCCTTCTTCGGCACTTCCATAACCACCACTTATTCCATTCCCTTCTAAACATTATTCCAAGTACATTCATTCTGTACTGATGGATTCTCTCGAGATAGAGAAGATAATAGCCATGAACAAGTACAAGAGGGGGACCCAAGAACAAAATATCATCCCAAGAGCTCCAACCATTGTCAATTATGCCTTTACAACCCTTATATTGCTGTTATTCGTGTCAAGTCCAGTTTGGGTCCCTGAAATTCTCAACCAGCTCAAGCTTGTTCTTTATGCTTCCACTTCAAACATGATCTCATTTTTCACAGGACCCAAGATTTTGTTTATAATATGTAACCTGATTATTGTTATTTTGGTGAGCGAGTCGAAGCTTTCGAGGGCTCCATCGGCACGAGACATGTATGAAGAGAGATTGAGGAGGAACTTGAGTGATAGAATGCCAAGTCCTAATGTTGCTAAAACTTCTTTTGTTGGAGATGATAAGGAGAGAGACAGAGGAGAAGAGGTTTCTGTTGGTGAGGTGGAGGAAGAGGGGGATCCAGTTGAGCTTCACAAAAAAGTGGAGGATTTCATTGCAAGAGTCAAGTCTCAAAGAAGGATTGAAGCGAAAATATTTCTTTGTTACTAGATCTTAATTTCGAGTTTGCTCCCAGTCAAAAGGCACCATTTTTATTGGAGGAAACTAATTCTGTTAAACTGAGAATCAGTTTATATTTTAGCGGCTAATAATGACTTATTTTGGATGGAAGTTGCGGATTCGAAATATAGCTGAAAAAAAATTGTGAATATTGAAAGATACAAAGTCTGGCCTCCATCTTAATTTATTAAAGATAATGTAAACTCATGTCCTGGGTGTTCTTGTAATATTGAATGGTGCCTTTTGAAATGCTTTTGAATAAGGGATTAGAATAAAATTAATTAACTCATGCAACATAGCATCAGGCAGTAAGAGTAATTGAGCAAAAGAAAAGGAAATGAAGGAATCTTCTTTGTATCAAAGCTGCCAATCTTATTTATCATGTATGAATATAAAAGATAAAGAATAAGAAAAAGAAAAAAAAAAAGTATGGAAAAGAGGTTCTATGAAATTTCGCTTGTATGTTAATCATCATAGAGCTGACATGGATCAAATAGGATCTGAGTATGAACCAAACAAACTGTATTTTAATATTGTTATGCACTTATCCAATCCAATGTGACTCTAATAGAAAGTACATTAACTAAACAATTCGATCCACATTTATTTAATTTGTGCTTCTTTTTTGCAATAATAGTGACTTAAAGTATCAGCATGCATTAGAAGAGTCTAGATCCTTCTTTTTTTTTAAAATAATAATAATAAGTTGGCCGCAGCTGCCAATGTATAGAAGAGTATATAGATTCAAAAGTCACCAATCAACTATTTATTTTTCTTTTTCCCATCAAATTTAAATAATTAAGTCAAAGGTGCAGTTCAAATATAACCTGATTCAATCTATAGATGAATCAGAATATCAGATCCATCCATACATAATCCATTTAACTATTCGATAATTAAGTTAGACAGAATGAGGATTACCACTATCTTAGTCAAATCCAATATATACCTAAATTAGATGAATAAGAATATTTACATAGGTCAGATACAAAATGAGAATTTCATCATCTAATACTATAACAGATGAGCAAACCTAACCAAAGTTCCAGCTATGTGAATTTCCTGCTCAACTCAGAAAAACCTTGAAAAAAACTTTCAACTATGAGTTTGTTTTTTTTTTCTTTTTACTTGGAAGAGTTTATCCTCCGGCTTATCCACTTTGCATAGTATTTCGTATTTTTCAACATTTTTGTTGTCAGGTATAATTAGGGGTGCATAACGTCTAAAACGACCATGGGGTGTTGCATTAACCGTTTTGTCCAAAACAAAATGATCGAAATCACGAAAATACACATGGACAAAACTGACTACGTGTTGCGTTAACCGTTTCGTTTTTTAAACACAATCAAAATCTTTAAATATTTTCGTTTTGTTTTGGACGAAACGAAACGAAAAAACGATTAAAACAGTCGCCGTTTTCACCCCTATGAGCCATGCAGAAATTCAAATTTTTTAGAGCTCAACTCTGTCAGAAATTTATTCTAGTTCATTTAGTGGAGGTTAGTTGCCTAGACCCTGATTAAAGAATATGATTATTTTCCTTTTTTCTTTTTAAGCCCCACAGACAAAAATTGTGAAGGAAGCAAAAAGCAGCGTCTTTTGAGCATTTAAGCAATTTTAATCCAATATATTTGTCCAAATAAATAGGCCCAAAACATTGCGCACTATTACTCTATTAGTCTATTACTATTTATGAAGCTTTTAAGGCGTAATATTGGGCTTATTTTGTGTTAAAATTTTATTGGGCTTTTCATTTATGTAACCTTTGTCGGCCTATTTAGCCTATTTAAAAATTGAATTTATTGAAAATAACAAATATTATTATTCCGTCAAATTTTACGAGGTTTCCGGGGCATATTTGCAATTAAATAAACTTAATGGCTCAAAGGAATGTTCTACTTAATAGAAATCATCCCAGAAATACTTCATTATATACAATCATATTGAATCCTCTGTTGTAACAGACTATCAGGAACAATAAATGTTCCCTGTCTTGGCAGTTTGACTTGAGAGCACTTAAAAAAGAAACATCATCCAGTAATGTTATTGATTGATTGAATTCTTAGGATGTTCTTTTTTTAATTGTGCCCGGAAAAATAAATTCATGTATGTGCAGTCTGAAATAATTTATAATATTATACCTAAATTCCTAAAATATACAGGATAGTGCAATATGTAAGTTCTTCAAAACTCTACTGCGTATTGTCAGGTATCGTTTTGACTGCACAAGATAGAAATCTAGACATGATATCACAAATTTTTTTTAGAGAAGTCATATTTTGTAGTTGTCTCAAAAAGTAGGTATAAACGGGCGAAAAGTTAATGGACTGATTCATGGTAAGTTGGAGGCAACCAACCATACGGCCACATGAATAAAGTGTGAAACTTTATTAATCTTTATATTCTTTTTTTTTGTTTAATTGTATCTTTGATGATTGAGTGACCACCTTGATTTCACACTATGATTACATATGAAATCTCTCAACCCTCAAGTAATGCGTCAACTGCTATATATGGAGCTGAGTCTTTCAAAGTGGGACCACTTGTCTCCGCAGTGGCTGACAAGAGAGTTGAGAAATTCACATTTTACCTAAGACAGTTTAGACTGAGTGCATTAATTTGCATGGGCATGTTGAAAATTGGAAAGTGTCAAATAATATTCGTTAATTAAAAAGAGCATGTAAATTTCACACTATTCATATTGGAATGTTTTTGTGACTAGCTTATTTGAGAAAACTAAAGTGATTTTTGCAAATCTTTGATGTTGTGCTATTTTTAAGCTTTGTTTTCATGGGTATCATAGAAATATTTTCTTTTCTTTTTTTTATTTTGCACGAGGCTGGAGCCAAGTAGGCCTGTCAACGGAGCATTCGTGATTTGTTTTCTTTGTCCATTCTGTTTCAACGTAACAGATAACGGTACAATTTTTTATTTTGTTTCAAAAACAGAACAACTAATGAAATAGATTTCAGCATGCATTTATATGGAAAACAGTTCAAATTTCGACGTTCCGTTAAACAAAACTAAATTCTAGCGTGCGGAACGACAAACGAAATGACCCAGTCTGTGTGTCTGTATTACACGTTTGACAGGGCTAGAGCCAAGACTAAAACAAAGAGAGTGTGTACCAAGGAAAAGTGCGTCATATGTTATACATCATGCTGCTAGAAACTAGGCTTAATTTTTCTCAAAACACAGCCAGCTCAAATTTTTTACCAATTGAACAAAGAATAGATTAATTTCTCTACTCTTTTAAATTCTTCTTTGCTTACTAGGACTGAAAACAATGGAAAGAGATTTATTTTCATTGCAGATAAAAAGCGCTAAGCATACGCCTGCTTGGAGAGTGATTTAATCGGTTTTTATCATTCAAGTATCCAAATTTCTGTTACTTTATTTATGTAGGTTATATATATAATGGATTACTATCCTAGACTAGAAATTATAAGAAACTTGGATCTACGCTAGTTAGATTCGTTACAAATTTCAATTCATGATGACTTGGTGCATAGAAATCAAACTCCGTTATAAATATACTTGGATTGTCGCTTTCAATCAAATGCGTTGACTCGTTTCCTATAATTGGGATTAGGTGAGATTAATTTAACCAAAATCAAAATCCGATAAACGAAAATCCGATAAACAGAGGTACACCATGATACTTGACACGTACTGATCCTCCTGAACAAAAACATGTTCAACCATTGATTCATTTTTATCTCAAGTGCTCTCTCTGTTAGTACCGGGGATCACAGTAACTGGAGACAAATTTTTGGCACTAGTTGCATTCGGATTTGTAATCGGGTTTGGAGCTTCATACTGTAAGATCCAATTGGGGATTGTTTTTCTTAATAATATTTTAATATTTTGTGGCTAGTCGGGGAAGATATTTTCAAATTTAGTCGCCATCAGCAAGCTGCAATTTGCCAAATTGTAATTATGCATCATTGGAGAAGTCTGAGAACTAGAAATTTTGGTTGGGAAAATTTGTGTCTCATACAGATTTGGCGAGATTCTTGATTGGTTGCTCCAAGATCTTATCCTCTATTTTTGTAAGTGGGACATCTGAGTGTTCTTTTTTTTTTTTTTGGTTTATTCACAATAAAACAGCTTTTCGAAATAATAATAATAATAATAATGATAATGATAGGAAGGATGCTATCTCAGAAAGAATGAACGAGACAGACATTAATTTTCATTTAGGATTTAGTATTGATTTTGGATAAGCAGTGTGAACTATGAGCCTGATTTCACTGCTGAACATTCTTTCTTTGTCGGAGCGATTGACTGAAATTATTGTTATTATTTTTTAGAAAAAGTAATGGATAAAATATAAAACAAAGACATTAACAAGTGCAGGACTGCAGGTACACGCACAGCAAAGATCTGTCATGTGAAAGACATTTAATTTCTGATTAGCACAAGCGTTTAATGAATGTTAACAATAGCTACTTGTCATAAATTAATTCAACAAAGGACATTTCTAGGCTCACACAGACACAGTGCTCTATGTTTGTACTTTGTGGACCAACACCCCACATGCTTATTTATATAAGAAAAACATGTTTTAGCTGCACACTGAAAATTCAAACTGTGTATATCTCTTGTTAACTTTTTCCTGGGAGGATGCTTTCTTGTATTGACATTTTGTGCATTGCATATTTGCATCGTTATAATCTTACCTATAATAAAGATGTGTGGATGGTCCCAAAAGATGCGAATGAAAACGTGTCTATTTTAATATATATTCTATAGGGTGTCATTTAAAAGATGTCTCGCCAAAGGATACAATCAAGTTGATGATTTAAAAAGTGTGATTGAAAAGGTGCGTATCTTGACATGGTGACCATAAGGTGTCATCTAAAGGATATCTTGGGTGTATTTCGATGCAACGAAATAAGCCGTGAATAGGGACTAAGAATATGGAATTTCGGTTTGCGTGCTTATCCATATTCCTTATTCTTATACCATGGTTTTGTTAGTATAGGAATAAGGGCCCAAATTCCTTATTCTTGTGTTGTTTGGGTTGCACAAGAATAAGAATAAGCACGCAAACCGAAATTTCTTATTCCTATTCTCTATTTCCGGTCTATCCAAACACACCCAAAGAATGCAATCAAATATATGTCTCCTCCACTAAAAGATACCAACATTTTATCTATAAATAGTGCTCCCTTTTATCAAATTTTCATTAATCATTTCACATTTACAAAATGACAAAATAAATATATATCATATTACTCTCAACTAGAAATTTAGGCGTGATACGTGCACGGGTCATGATAATTTTGCCCGCAGCAGATTCAAAGACAAAAAATACATGGGACATGAATTTCATTCTACTAGATAGTAAGGTAATTTTTTTGTATGAATTTTATATTTACATTAAAAGAATTTTTTAAATTACACACCAAACAAAAATTCATGTACCATTTCTATTTCAATATGCATCAAGAATTTGTTGCCAACACAATTTTCAAATTTTTGCATCCAGGTCCAAACATATAAATTTAAAAAATATTCAAATTTTTTAACTTAACAATAATATTGGCTTAAAATATTCAGTGCAACTGCACATAACATCTGCTCATGGCACACTTTCATGGCACACTTTCATGGCATCTGCTCATGGCATCCTTTCGTGACATTTCAAGTCATCTTACAAGTATGTTTTACAAGTATATCAAAAGTATATTTGATATACTTTTGTGTGGAGCTTCATTGCAAGTATATTTTGTTTTATTTACTTCATTTTTTGGTGATGTTTTGGCGAGTTTTCGGCAATTATGTCCAGTGGTTATTATATACTGACTTTTGATTGCAGAATATTTGCCTTTTTTTAAAGGGAAGTCAATATAATTTTATAATTATTTTATTTATCTTGATGATGGTTAAAAATAAATTCTGAATTATAAAATTTACCAACTTTAAATATAATATGTGTTACATAAATTTCATGCATTACAAATTAATGATATATTTAGTTTTTAGTATGCTCGGAACGAAAAAGCTTATTTCTTATCAAACAATACTATAATAATGGCATAAATACAAATATATGAGAAAGGCTAAAGTCCAATATATAGGACGGGATAGGATCGTCCCGCGCGATCGTTCTCAGATTTTTTATTTTAAACAATCGACTTGAACTGTTCAATATTTCTTCATATTGAAAACTATAAGAAATTTATTTTATATTTTTTAAAATTTTTATTTTTTTAAAAAAAAATTATTTTTTTTAAAAAAAATTATATTTTTTAAAAATTTTATATTTTTTCGATATATTAAAAAATTCATAATACAAGAATTATGGACCCTTCGACAACAATGAGTTTAAAAATTTTTAAACATATAGTAAAAAAATTAAATAAAAAATGGGTTTGTTATGAGTTTTTAATAGAAAACATATCAAATGGTTCGGATTAGTAGTTTCAAATTTGAAACATAAGGACAATTATATTGGACGTATCTCATCAGTCCTATATATTCGACTCTAATAATTTTCAAAATATATATAATTGTACAGATGATGTTAAGTTTTTGGGTTGAAGAACTTCGTTGCCGACGAGAGAAGATAGCATTGTCAAATAATATTTGTTTTAAGTTTACATTTGTATATATTCTTTGTTTGATTGCATGCATGATGTATGGATGGAATCATGGAAATACCGGGGTTCTGTAAACAAAATGACGACACACTGCTATATTGGGGGTAAAGTACGGAATTATGTACATTGATGACTGGATCTTATACTGACAATGTAGGAGGTTAAAATTTATTTGTCGAGTGAAAACGCGGCAAATTGATATTCATAATTACGGTTGGGTCAATCCCCAGAATGGTGAAAAAAAAATGATTAACAAAAAATATGAGGAATACACCCCAAAAATAAAATTTTGATTAGTCTATTCTTGAAACACAGAGAACAGTTCAGAATTTATGGTAAAGAGTGCTACGCAGCAATCAATTTTAAGCAAAATCATGCAATCCCCACCCAGTTTCTTCAGAAGTTTTAGTTTTTGTTTCTGCAAACCACACATAAAAAGAAAATTGTATGTATTAAAGATTTTACGCAAGGAAGCGGATCATCCTTGTCAAATAAAAGAGAGGATGAGATGGAACTTCATGTCATTTTCCCCATGGCTATTTTTTTTCTTTTTTGAGAAAAAATGGATGGTTTTTTGGGAAATGGCCAAAGGGGCTAATCAATCAATGAATTTATCTGCGTTGATATAGCGCCTACAGTTCCGTTTATCGTAAAATTCGGAAGCCTGTCACGTGGCATTCTCTGTCTTTTTCTGGCCGCTCCATCAGTTTAGCCAATTAGCCTACAAATTACAATATATGAGAACCAAAGCACGCATGTGAGGAAAAAATTAAAATAGTTAGAAAACGATCCACGCCTAGGGTTTTTCAGGTTTTTTTTTTTCCCCTTTGTTGGGTTTAGCTGAGGACCTTTTCAAAAGATGTCCTTTATTTTTTCAGTATTGCAATTTTCATCAGATAAACTTTTTTAAAGTCGTTTTTTTTTTTGCCGACGGAATTCCTTTTAATTAGTACGACTTTTCACACTTATACCTGAATTTTTTTAATTAATTTATCATTGTTTTTTCCCCTGTTTATATTGGAATACGACATGAATACAATCTCTGCCATGAACTGGATGCACTAGTATAGAAGGTTTTGGCTAAATTACGTTAACAAACATTTAAATTGATCATTTTATACATATTTTTCAAACTGAATCAAAATAATTTTTAAAATAATAAATTGTTCATTATTGATTATCTTAGAGCATCAAGTAATATATGAAAAAAATAATATGTTTTTTAAAAAAATGATTAATCTTTAATCAGTTTTCTCTTACTTTTTTGGGGCTGTTATTTATTTGTATTACAGCATTTCCGCCCGAGTTCTGATTTAAATTTATCAAACGACCTGAAGAAATGAGACCGCGCAACTTTTTTTTTTATATACATAAATTGTTTCTTGATAGTTCCTGACCCATTATCAGTGCTATTTATTGTCAATTTAAATAATGACAATTAATATGGAGATGTGAAATATCGAACTTGCAATCGCACCATGTTACATTGAGGAGATTTAGGAATCAAAGTTTACCAAAGAGTATGTTAGGAACTTTAAAATTTCAAATTGGGAATATGCATGGGTGTGGTGCGTACCTACAAGTCTATAACTCGTATAATAAAAGAAATTAAAAAACTCTGTGCCCAACGGCCACCGCAAAATTGAGTATGCGCCGTGTTTTGCAGCGGATTTTAGAATGGCATGTACTCGGCCTACGGCTATGGGCTAGTCCTTCAAAAAACCAAAAAAAAAAAAAAAAAAGTGACATCTATTTCCAAGATGGGATATGGGAAACAAACTCTGTGATATTTGTGAGTCCAGACTTGAGAGCCACCTCGAAATAAAAAATAAAAATAGATAATTTAAGCTGATAGGAACAACAACTGGTTTAATTTTGGGGGGGATTTCGTAAAAATAGTAAACTTGTCCCAACCGGCTCCGCTGTTGATTGGTGACTTGGTGGAGAGAGAGAGGAGACGAAAGTACAGTGAAATGGGCAACATGATTCGGTCCAATAATTTAATTACTTAGGGTGCGTTTGGATAGGTGTGGGAAGAATGGAAAAAGAGAAGAAGTGGGAAGAAGTATTGAGAAGTGTGTAACTTTGTGAAGAGTTTGGATTGTTTATAATTTTTTTTCTTCTTCTTCTTTCTTCTTCTTTCTTTCAACAATCCAAACGCACTCTTAGAGATGAATGAATGAACAAATAATTGATCCAACAAGATTTAACCATGTGACAAACAAAAACATGCCACCTGTCATTATTTAGAGTTTGAGTCACTTTCAAGCGAGGCGGGTGTTGGGAACAATGATGGCATATATATGGTGGGTGAGGTTGGAAAGTTTATTTTCATGTGCCTTGATGAGATATATTGAGAGTTTGAGACCCATTTAACATTGCTTCGCTTTAAACAGGGTTCGGTAAGACATAATTGGAGTTGAGGTTTAATTTAATAATTGTCCGTGAAACTAGTAAATGAACTCAATTTATATTAGGAATTGTTCTTACACTTACGTTCTGCTTTTTGAAAATATTTATACTTATATATTATTCATATTAATTCGTTTATATTTGGTATGGAAATTGTTTATTACTCGTTTTTCAAAATGTACTAGTTCAAATTAAATATTTTGCCGAATCAATATTGAAATATGGTGTATGCGTTAATAGGAATTTTGTGGTAGTTTGGTGTTCATAGACACACACAGGTTGTCTAATTAATGTACGCTCGGGAGTACGGATCATCTTGTACTCCCTAGTCGTTTTTTAAAATTCATACGGTCAATCCAAACTGTTTAAGTTGTTCTTCATATTGAAATTTTTTTGGAGATCAAATTTTATATTTTTTAAAATTTTTTTGGCTATTTATTATGATATTAAAAAAAATACTATAACAGGAGGATTTTAGGCCCTCTAATTTGAAAATATCATAATATATAGCAAAAAAATTAGAAAAAAAATGTAAAATTAGGTATCTAAGTATATTTCAATATAGAGAACAAACATGAACGGTTTGGATTGACTGTTTGAAATTTAGATTTCAAAAACAAATCAGGAGTACGGATTGTTTACATTAGCCAACCTCTATATATACAAGTATTTATCATTGATATAAAAAAATATTTATCTATTTAAGAACGGAATATATAGTGCCTTCAATCCAGGCAATGAAAAAAATCAAATTGATGCATCTATATAAATAGTATTTTGGTATTTAGAGGATAAAATATGCAACTTATTGTGTTTGTTCTCTAACAAGATAAAAAATGTAGAAAATATATCATTATTTTTAATGGCTTATTTGTTGATTCAGTGGCCAACTAATCAATTTGGCATTTGATTGTTCGTTCAATCCCGTAAAATACCCATCGAATATATATTTGTACATGAGCGTTTGCACCTCAAACAGTCTAATGTAATTGGTCTTGCAATTGTCTTTGACAACATTGTGTTGAATGAGTAAAAATATTTTCTTCTCAAAGTTCTTATTCTTATTAAAACAACATAGAATGATAGAAATAATTTATCATCAAATAAAAAATGTTTTCCACGAATGTACCAAATCCTTCTGAGATGGAAGGGTCCATTACTCCATGTACAGAACTAGAGAAATACTAGAGTCCAACGGATGGAGTCCGTCCAATACGATCGTTTTCACGGTTTTAAATTTAAAATAATTGATCCAAATCGTTTAATATGTTATCCATATTGAAAACTTATATGAAATAATTTTTTACATTTTTCGAAATTTTTTACTATTGTTTTGGTATTTTAGAAAATCGTTGTTATTGGACGATCCATAATGTTTATATCATGAATTTTCAAAAATACCGAAAAAATAGTAAAAAAATTCGAAAAAAATGTAAAAAATGATTTCTTGTAAGTTTTCAATATGGAGAACGTATTGAACGGTTCGAATCGGTCATTTGAAATTTAGAAATAGGATCGATCATATTAGACGAACCCATCCGTCCTATATATTAGAATCTAGCATTTCTCACATAACTTTATGTTGATCTACTTTTATTTAAAACTCAAAAGTCATGTATAATGTATTTTGCACTTTAAAACACGCCTTTCTTTTATTCCTTAAAAACACGCTTTAATAGTAAGAAACATTATTATTACTTACTGACAAATTTGTCTCTTAACTTCAAACAAACTTACCTAAAGTATTTTTCAAATCCTTAACAAGCTACCTATGTTTATGACAAACTTCACAAGTTTTAATTCTGTTATACGGATCTAAAATCTAAATGCAATGACCATTTGGACATACATAAAAATGAGAAATGGTATTACGGTTCATGTTAAATAAAATTTTATTTTTATTTTTTACTATTTAGGTTTTGAATGAGTCCAACTTAAGTGTACACTGTACAATCAACCGATTGAAATTGCTTGAGCAATTATTGCGTGGGAATAAATCTAATTCAAAAGATAGCCAACAAAATTTAAACCACTTAATATCAACAAAAAAAAACACAGTCATTGCACTTGAAAAACTCTCAGAACATGAGAAAAATATAATCTAATTACTTATTTTAGGAAGTATACAAATGTTAAAAATTTAAAGTACTTATTCAAAGTATACAAATGTATTGCTTAAATTGAAAATACACATGTATACCGGCTTAAATTACTTTGGTGCAACATTAAAACCCATGAAGATAGAAGATGCAACAAATCCCAATAAAGGAGAAATCCAGGGAATATGGGAAAGGGGCATGACACATCGACATGTCCAATGAATAGTCAAGGAGGCGGTCCAGACTAGACAAGGCAAGGATGCATATATGAAAGAATACACGACGCCGAGCAAAATCCTCTAAAAAGGTGGAGAAAATGTTGCCGTTGACCGATGTCACGATTGAAAAGATCGAACAAAAACCCCTCAATGAATAAAACTAATATTTGAAAAAAAAACAAATATAACTAGTATTTTATCAATGAGAAATCAATCGATAATTACCTTTTTTTTTTGGGTGTCATGACTCGTGAGAAATATTTTATTCACGAGAAATCACGTACTATAGGGTGCGTTTGGATAGGTGTGGGAAGAAGGGAAGAAGGGAAGAAGTGGGAAGAAGTATTGGGAAATGTGTAACTTTGTGAAGAGTTTGGATTGTTTATAATTTTTTTTCTTCCCATCTTCCTTCTTCCTCTTCTTCTTCTCTCATCCAAACACACCCATAAATAAGATGCAATATATTTTCTCAACAACAACAACAAAACCTTTTTGTCCCAAGTAAATAAGATGCAATATGTTTACTCAAACGATAAAAAAAACGTTAATCCCAAGATTCCCAACCATCCAAAAATTCAAACCAGTTAATAAATAATAAAAAATATATCAAAACTTATATATTTTGTTAGATATTAAATTATATCCATGATATTAAAATTTTAATTTAAAATGCACTTATGACTGTCGAAATGATAAAAAAAAACGAATGTCAAATGATCATTCTTTTTATTTAATATTCCAGCATTTCTCTAAAAAAAATGTGCATATTTTTATTGCAGTTGTAACAAAAAGAAAATCAAATCATGTTATTTAAAAGTGAAAAGATATACAGCTATGTCCCTAGAGGATGGCAAATTCAGTTCATCGGGACAAACTAAATACGATAAGAATAAATCTATCTAACTATGAGTAAATCTAGATGTCACTTGCAGTGTATATATATATATGGATGGAATGAATAGGGGAAAATAATCTAAAAAAGAAAAAGAATTTTAAATAAGGGCAATGAATGTGGAAAAAAAAAAGAACACGCACGCGTACACACACAAATGTGTACATACCAGTATACCACTATGATAGTATGATACCAGGTACAGGTTAATGAAAAGGGCAATGGATAAAACTAGTTCAATACGACTAAACTAAACTAATCTTGTTGTGTATCTAATTTATGTTTATCGACCACAAACAATGTGACACGTGTCTAGTACTAGACAAATATATTATGGGTGTGTTTGGTGAGCATGGAATAAGGAATAAGAATAAGAAATTTCGATATGCGTGCTTATCCAAATTCCTTATTCTTATATCATGGTTTTGTTAGTATAGGAATAAGGGCCCAAATTCCTTATTCTTGTGTTGTTTGGGGATTGAGGGTTCAAAATTTGGTTGGACTCTCTTTAGATAAGCAAGTTTTAAAACAAAAAAGTTGATATTTTGATCTCATTTTTTTATTCATGAAAAAAAAAAAACTAAGTCGACCAAGATTTTGCTAAAATGGAATTGCTATACAAAAGTATGTATTTTGGTAACTTACAGAATTGCGATTAAAATAAAAAATAAATACAAAGATGAAAGATCCGTGTCCATATCAAAACTAATGGTACTCTGTTTTTAAAATTCTTTGTTTATCTATTTGTACAGTACTTAATTTTCCAACACGCCAAGACTATCTTTTTAATCCTACTTTTAGTCCCAAGAAAAATTACTATTATCGTAAAATAAAAGGCGTCTTTATTGCATTCCCAAAGGGGTCAAATATGTTCATGCATATCTGCCACTTCTGAGAAACGATTCCCACAACGGTAAAAGAAAATTCCAAAAGTCTTTTACTACTCTCCGTTCCAAACTTCCACGTGGAAATGGCTGTTTCCATAATTCCATGTGCTGATGCGCGCCTCTTTTCAATTATTATTTTTTTTTGGATCAGACCAAATTCAATCCGACTCTGCTGTTGTGCGACACAGCGTGTAGCGCACCACGAGCCGTCTGACCTTGATCGGATGGTTCATTTTTTACGGGCCTATTAATCTAGATTACATGCACGAGGCTCCCTTGTCCATTGGAACTTAATCAGACGGCCAGCATACCGCGCGACACGCGGTGTCGCGCGGCAGCCGATCTCATTTCCGTTAGGAACCATAAACTTTCTCACTAGAGACACCAAAATAATTAAAAATTAAATAATTTATTTAGCATCATAAATAAAAAGTTCACAAACTATTTTGTCATGTAAGTCAACTGTAGAATTATAGCCTCATATTATACGAAGTCAATTATGATATTTTTTTAACAAAATAATTGTTGTAACTACAAAAATATAAAAATATTATTTAATATTAAAAATTTATATACGAAATTATAGTCCTTAATATTTATTTAAATCTGCCACAGAGTAAATGAACATATACTATATTTTTTTTTGGCAGAAGGACCCAAAGGCAATGCTGATATGTTTTGAAGGCTTCAATCATCAAAGTAAAAATGGTCAAATGCCATTAGGATACACAAAAAAACACGCTAATAGGAAAACTATTGTCATTATTTGCAAAATCAAGAAACTTACTATGATATTAAAACAACTTTTTTTATTATTTGTAGCTTTTCATAAATTTTAATTTTAAAGGTCCAAGCAATCGCAGTCTATGGTTTTTACTGGAGAGGAACTCTAAATAGTCTCAGTATACTTATTTTTCAATTGTTTTCCTTTCAGAAGGAAGTAAAATTCCTCGAAAAAGGCATGCAAGCATGCTCAACAGTAACACTGCCAAAACCAAAAAGACCTCCCAAAAAAATAAACAAATATCAGACAAATTATTCTTTTAAAAAAACCCTAGAACAGAGCACACCACTAGAAAAAGTTGGCATCTTTGTTTCCATCCCCTCAATATTTTTCTCTTCTTCCTTTCAACTCTCTCTCTCTCTTCCCTTCTCTCTGAAAAAATCCAAATCCACCCCACCTCTGTCTCTCTCTCCCCCACCTCTGACCTCTCCAAACCCCACACCTCTCTCTCTCTAAGCCATGGACCCAAACCCAAAAACCCTCCTACCCCACAAATCCGACCCGGCTTCATCTTCCACCCAAACCGCACCAACCCACCAACCCACCTCTGACTTACAAGTCGCCTTGATCCCCATCCAACCCGACCCACAAACCCGCAAACCCACCAACGCCAACAACCAATTAGCTCCCAAGCGGACCTCCAACAAGGACCGCCACACCAAGGTCGACGGGCGCGGCCGTAGGATCCGCATGCCCGCTTTGTGTGCTGCCCGCATCTTCCAACTCACCCGCGAGCTCGGTCACAAATCCGACGGCGAGACTGTCCAATGGCTGCTCCAGCAAGCCGAGCCCGCTATACTGGCCGCTACTGGTTCTGGCACTATACCGGCTTCAGCTCTCCAGTCTGTGGGGCCCACTGGCCTCCAACAGGTCACCGGGCCCGCCGCACAGCGGTCTTCTAGTTGGGGCATGATTGGCGCGCCGGGTGGGTTTTTGAATTATCCTGGTTCGGGTCAACTTGCCGGGTTGTCGGGCATGGAGCTGCCGGGTGGGGGTGGCTTCACGGGTTTCACGGGCTTGGGGAGCAATTTTGGGAACTTTGCAGCGATTCTTGGGCCGCCAACAGGTGTCCCGCATCAGCATCACACGGCGCAACAGCACCAGCCGGGGCTGGAGCTGGGTCTCGGAGCACAAGAGGGTCCCCATAGTGGGAATATCGGACCCGGTGTAGGCGTGTTGAATTTGAACAACAGTAGCAGTACACAACATATGTTGAACCAATTGTACCAACAACAGATTGGTACTAGAGGGGTTGGCAATAGTTCAGCCAATAATGGTAATAATAGCCGAGTGCATGGAACCGGTCAAGCAGGTCAGCGGCCTGAGGAGCAAGAACAAGAGAATTCAGATGATTCAGATTGATTTCCAAATGGGGAAATGGGTGGTCTGCCTTTAGAAAATATTTTGTAAGATATTGTTGAGGGGGTGAAGAGAGGGATTGGAGGATATGTTACCCCCCATTTAGGGTTTGGATTTATTTCTTTATTTTCTTTTCTATCCCTCTTTGTCCTTTGGTGTGCAATTTTATTTTTGAGTGAAGGAAATTTGAGAGAATGCATGAAGGTGAAGATTTTTGGCGATTAGAGGATCAATTAGAGGTAACATTTTCTTCCTGCTTTTAGATACATTTGCCTTTCTTTTATATTTACAGGCATATTTAGAATAAATTTAACAAAAATTAGGTAACTGATATGATAGTTCATTATAAGCCATTAACCATCAATCTGAGGGTACTTTGGGCATTACAAATTATAAAAAAAACTACGACCTATGAAGATGCCCATTTTTTTTAAGTGTTTTATGAGATAGTGTAGGTTTAGGGCATAGATATACATATTTAATAACATTGTCCTTTTAATTTAGCTTCCCATTTTGGGGTAACTCTCTCAATTCCTTTTTTTGAACATGACTCATACATTGCTCTCATGACGTATATATTGTATTTATTCTATCACTACATCGGATATTTATGACCAGTCATATACCTGCTTCTAAAAATTTCTAAATATGTAAATTTGGAACGGCTATTCTTGATGCTCCAGGGAGCATTCTGATTGGTTCAATTCAATTCCTAGTCAGATTCCCGCTAAAGGCACTATTTGAATTTCCTGACTGCTGGCATGGTTTTGATAATTTCCTCAAATTACCCATCATTAATGCTACCATATTTACAAAAGAATTTAGCTTGTCCCTTAGTAAGATACTCAACTTTTGCCCTCAACCTGGTGTACTATATTGAACTGTTGGTTTTCTTCTATTGAATTTTTGCTATTTAAAATTTACGTTCTACTCAATATTAGGCAAGGATATTTTCCAATTCCATGCTATAAACTTTGATACTGTTATTTCCCTATTATTTTCTTTAACATAATTAGCTGTTCTTAGATGCCTCGTGCCTGTTATATTAAGTTAATATGACAACCTGGGCCCATATATTAAGTTAATGCTGTCGGTGCAATTTAAGCACTCCTGCTATAACAGGTTGTAGAAAATTACTACTTTGGTTTGACACTCATATGACTTCTCTTCAACAATTTTAATACCAATCTTTGCTCTCTTTGAAACCCCCACTCCCACATTATTTTTCAAAGGATCTACTAAAGTTATTTTCCCCATTTGAAATTTGGTTCAGAAATTCTTGGCCTGTTACTTCATCAAATACCCCACTAAAGCTTCTTTTGAAAGCTTGCAGATTATCATGTGACTTCTGTTTTGCACTTCTGAAATTATAAATGTGACAAATTGTGATACAAAGATCCTACTGCACTACAGTTTTCTAATTATAGCCAGTAATGCTTTTTGGAGGTGCTTAATTGAATGGCATATTAAGAAATGCATCTTTTTTTATGTGATACAGTATGAATAAACTCAGACACTATTGGTTGCAGCATAATTAGTAAAAATCGTCTTGGGTGACAAGATTTTTGTAACTCTAGTTAAGTGAGCAACTTTTGTCTGTGTATTTCCACAGTTTTTTTTTTTTTTATTGCCTCCTTGACATATGGGTTGTTCAAAGTAATTAGTTTCATTCTCTTGTAAATCTTGATGTTGTGGCATATTTGATGTGTATAAATAACAGTTGGTATAATATGCTTTATTTTGTTTTGTGTAATTTCAGGTGTATATTAATAGAGACAGGAGTAGATGGTGCTGAGGGTCTAATTCCTGTTTATCAAAAGGTGTGTATATATGTGAGCTCTTTTTGTTTTGTTTTTTTTTTCTCTTTAAATTTTAGTAATGTCGTTTGGTAACTTATATTTTGTAGCTGTAGGTAGTTAAATACATATTGCTATTGGGTTGTTTCTGTTAGGGAACAATTGTGTTTTTGTAACTTACTGAAATTTTATTTATTAGGCACCAAAATTGGAGAGCTTATCAACATAATAGTTTTTTTGTTTATTTGCAATATCATTTTGGGTTAAGTTGCTAGATTTTTTATTGGTGTTAAGGTGTAAAAAATGAATGAATGAAACTAGATTCTAATTCCCTCTATGATTAAAATATTGGAAATCATGCTAGTTGATTAATTTTATGTACTACTGATTTAGGTATAGTACAGACCGAGGTATGACTTAGATGTAGCCATGCAATAAAATCTATTTGCGATAAACCAAGGCTTAGTCAACACCTTAGCTATCATTAACCAATAATGGTTGGCCATTTGACTTCCATGGCAACTAGTATAGAATAAAAGCACTGGCTGTTTGGTTGGTACAATTTCTGGTATCTTACAGTTACATGATATGCTGGAAAAAACTATGCCTATGACAGGTGTATCTTGTCAAATTTGTGAAATATTTCAATGGTATTCAGCAAATTTGTAACAACAACATGCAAAAAAACACTTGATTGCCTTTGTAAGTCACAATTTTCACCTTTAAACATGTTCTTAATTTAGCAATGTGTTTTTTGGGTTAAATTTCAACCTGTGGTCTGTTTAAAATATTTGATAGAGGATCACGATCAGGTTCCCACTGCTGTACCAGTCTTAGTTTGTACTGAAATTGTGCTGTTCTGTAAAAATGTATGTGAGCATTTTTACCAACCCTAGCAAGTCGGTCCAATCTGGCTTCTTCTGCCTGTGCCATATTATCTGTACTTGTAGTCACTTTATTTTTTTCCTCTCATCTTGATCAAATGGATTATGTGATATACTTTCCCTTATAATTCAATAGTGTTTCCAAGATATAGATGACTCTTAAAACTTGTGCAATGTGGATCTTAAATATTATGCAACTACAGTGTTCATTTACAATCCATATTCGTTTATAATCCTTTTCTTTTAAACAGAACGATATCCAGAACAATCTCCGTTTTTGTCACGTGCAGTACTTTCCATGATACCAAATTTTGACATTGAAATGCGAGGTATGTAACAGAAATGGGTTTGTATGTATTAGGCGCTCCCCCCTCAAATTCACATCCTCTACGGCCAAGGGATTTGGCTGGACCGTACAGCCAAGATATTTTTTTAATATTTAAAAATTTTAAAATTCAAATGTTAAATTCAGACCGTTGATCTTGTTCAATTTTACGAGCGATGCATTTTCAATTTTTCATATAAATTTTATTAAAATTTGGAGTCGATTTGTTACTTGATTAAATGACTAAATTATGAATGTATTAGAATTAATCAGTGATAGCAAACCATACTGTTCATTTGCTAACCACTTGATTTAGTATCAAATCAACTCTAAATTTTATAAAACTTATATGAAAATGCATCACCCGTAAAATTGAACAAGATCCACGATTTTATATTTAACATTTGAATTTCAAAATTTTTTAAAATAGTAGAATGCCATGGCTGTAGAAGATGTGAATCCCTTCCACCCTCGACGCTTTTCTTTCCCCATCATATTAAAATTCTTTAAATATTAGGAAGGCAGCAGATAATCGAGTTTTAGTGAAAACATTCGTAACATTCCTACAGACAAAACAGCATCAGCCCGTGTTGTTTCTTCCGTCGTCTCTCTAATAAAATAAAAAATAAATAACTCTAATATATATTACTACACAAATCCTGAATGAAATTAAATATTGTTAACAAAACAGATGAGATTCCTGCTGCTACTTTTGACACGCCTACCTCACGAATCATTTTATGTCAGAATGAAGAAAGCAAAATTGTCTACGGACTTTCAATAAAAAAAAAAAGAAAGAAAGCAAAATTTCCAAGCAAAGCATAAAATAAATAATTTATACAACACGAGAAAATCTAAAAGCATTAAGAATTACTGACATCAGATTTTACGCTAAGCTCCTGTTCTGTACAAATCTGTACCCTCACAAAACATCCCACCATCTCGCTTTCTCTATACACTCAGTAAAAGTTGAGGGACTCTGCTATCAATCTCAAAACGAGCCTCCCAAATTCACATACATTAAATTCAGTGTACGCTCCAAATTCCTAGCTATACAAAATAACCAAAAGAAGAAAATAAAATAGAGAAATTGGAAAAACAAATAACAGGGGGCAGCTACCACTAAAATATGGTCTAAAAAAAATACAACTTAGCAACAGATGGCACACTTTACTCATCTGGACGCTGGATCTCACCCATCATGATTCGATTACTGTGCACCTTAAATCCTAAGAGAGAGGGGTCGATCTGGCGTCCCTTCTTCCCTTTCTTCTTGGCACCCTTTCCACCAGGACCCGACTCAGACATGTCATCAAGCTGAGATGCAGGCTGGGGTGGCTTCTTGGTGCTCTTTAACATTTCCATAAAGGTAGGTCCTGCAGTGTCTGATTCACCTCCAGATGAAGAAGGGGCGCGCAGTAGCCTGACCTCCTTTTTGTTTGAGCCTTGGGTCTCTGACTTGTGAATTCCACCTCTGGATTCTTGCCTAGAGGCTGCATTAAAAACACAGCACTTTTTTAGCTTTAGTTGCATCCTTGTTGGTGATTGATTAACAAATTTCTATATTAAAACTCGTCTGATTTGTCTAATAGCTGCTACCAGCTTAAAGACATGTTGTACCCACAACACAGAGAGAGAGAGAGAGAGAGAGAGAGAGAGAGAGAGAGAGAGAGAGTACCATCAGCAGAAGCAGGACGAGATGGGGGCCTGGGTGCGGCTTGATGCTGTTGATCACCTTCGTTAATCTTTAGCGAGGTACCAGTACGTGAATCAGATCTCGAGATTCCACGTGACCTGACATAAAAAAAATGGTCCCAATTTGAGAGAGAGAATAAGAAAGCTTTTGCAAATACATCTACAATACATAAAATTGATTGCATTTTTCATGCTTAACAGTTGTATTTATCAATGTTGTTGAACTAAATAAAAAGAGATATTTCTAACCTAAATTCAAATTTGTTTCTCAACTGAGACCCGAAGATTATCTTCAGGTAGGATTAAAGTCTGCTTTAATTAAACACTGGTCCCAAAAAAGATGATTTTATATAGTACCTGGAGTCCACTGTCTCTTCACCGAAGGCAGTGAGATCCTCCCCCATTGTAAAAATTGCATCATCTACAGAATGAAATACCATCAAAATCATACATAACTGCAAACATAGTAATCGATGTGCCATTCCAGAACTAAATATTCTTAGAAATTATGGTGTATATACCACTGCTCCCAAAAGAAGCATGTCTAGCAGGAGTAGGTGCTCTAACTGGCTCTTGATCTGCCTTAATCACTGCTTCCCCAAAATTATCAAAATACTGCACATCATTATTTGCCATGGGAATAGGGTCAGGGTTTCCCATCTCTTCATTTTGAAGTTCACCCCTGTTCCCATATAAGTCCTTCTCAACAAACGACCCAGGCCCTGAGGATGAACCAGGGCGAATGCCACTTTGCATTGCTTCCATACTAAGAACTGAATTAGTGTTAGGGCTAGGGTTAGGGTTAAATAGAAGAGAGTCCTTGAAGGAACCATGTGGCGATTGGAGGGGCATATTTTGGTGATACATTACATCATTCAAAACCTCTTGTGGACCCCACAGATGTGCATCTTCGAGACCTGAACCTGGTTTACGAACCCGCATCTTACTCTCAGCCTCCAGCTGAAGCTGGTGACTTGGGTGTGACTCAATCAAACTTCTCTCCAACTGTGCAGCACCAGGGTTGGAGTTGTGATCTGGCCAAAACTGGTCCAAGTGGCCCCCTGGAGAGCCAAACATCGCCCTCTGCTGTCTCTCCTGCAGCTGCCTCTCTCGCAATTGTCTTTCTTGCAGCTGTCTCTCCTGCAACTCCAGCTGAGCAAGGGTTTGTGCAAACTCAACATTCCTCGGAGAAGGGGCAGTGAGGCCAGCATTCATAGACATGGACCTCTCCATGGACTGTAGCTGCTCATGCAGAGAGAGGCTACGTTCCAGCTGGCTGATCCGAGATGAACCACTGCGATGAAGATTGGGTGCATGGTGGGCTGAAGGGCCAGAAGGACGGACCCCACGTAGCATAATCTCTTCTTCCAACCTTTGTTGTTCTTGTTGCTGGCGTAAAGCTAGGGCCAGCTGTTGAGCCTGGATTGGATCTCTCTGTTGTAGACCCAGTAAGAGCTGTTGTTCTATGGAAGGAGATATCATCTGTCGCTGACTAGCAGGCCCGAATTTAGCCTGTATAAAGAGCAGTGTGCAAGAGGTTAGTCAAATAGCAGTCAGTGTACTTTCATGAACAAAATGACATATGTGGGTAAATTCACAGGGTTTTCCTGTTAAAATTCATATTATCAAGTCAGGTTCAGTAGCATATCAGGTATCAGCCCTTTTTCAGGTCTTTATCTATGTCATTGCAATGTGTTCTTGTTAAATGAATATTAGAGAAAAGGTACAGACAGCATAGGAATTCTATGTTTACAACCACAATTGTTAGTTCAGTAATGGTTATAACCAGACTCAACATCAGACTGGCATGACAATCGCCAACTTTTATTATATTTGAGTTATACTTGCAAAACAGCTGCATCTCCATAAGAAAAATGTAGAAATACAAAATATAATTTCTAATGACATCAAATTATTTCCACAATGCTAAAAATCCACATCCTAATTAAGTCCTAGTTACAATAAACACTAGGTTAATAAATATTAAAAGTACCTGAATGAGCTGCTCAATAGCAGCATCCTGTTGTTGTCTCTGAATATGCTGGGCGCGCTGCAATTCATTCAAGAACTGCTGCTCTCTCAGCATCTGCTGCTCCTGCAACCGCTCCTGCTGCAATTGCTGCTGCAGCATCTGCTCGAGTAGCAACTGCTCCTGAATCTGCTGTTGTTGCCTGATCATCATCTGCTGCTCCCTCCTTGCCCTCTCCTGAATCAACCTCTCCTGCTGCAATCTCTCTTGTTGCAAGCGCTCCTGCTGCAACTGCATTTTTCTTTGCTGTTCCAGTTCATACTGAAGCTTGAACAGCTGTTCAAGTTCTGATGCTTGAGATCGACCACCATGGGACCGTGCAAATAACTGCTCCTGCTGTAATTGTTGTAACTGCTGGCGTTGCAACTGCTCAGATAACAACTTCTCTTCCAGTGTAAAATGGGACGTTTCAAGGTCACTATGATGCATCCTAGGTTGTAAATTCAAATCCTTTAAAGGATCAGGTTTTCGGTAATTCGGAGGAAGGCTGGAAGAAAGGGGATGCTTGCTCTGTGAGGATTCAAGCTCAGACCAGAGAAGGCCAAGAGGATTGATGTTGTCATTTGATGGGGTGGCACTTCTTGGAACTTGGAGGTTGTGATGGGGAAGCAATTGACTGGAATCGCCCACTTCAGACATGGCACCATAAAGAGGTTCATTGGAGCTAGCCCGTGGGGGTGATTCGGTATTTTCACTTGTTTGTTTTGTTGCTTGTGATGTGCCCATACTGCTCTTGGGCCTCCCTACATATATTACTTCTGCCAAAAAAGAAAAACAAAATAACAAATTATACAAACATAACAAGGAGAAATTTACAACAGGTCAAAATGGCTTTAGTATATGATATGGACGGGACAAATACTTTAAGAAAGAAAGAGATACCTTCATTTTCCATGCCAGTAGAAGCACTTTGAGACCATTGCTCTCCAAATCTTGAAACTGCCACTGGGTCAACTTGGTCGGGCTGTGGGACCCATCCAACACCCCCTTCCAATGGAACCTCAGATCCATCAGGTGCCAGCTCATTGCTATTATTATGCTCAAAAGAACCACCTAGTGGTTTAGTAATCCCAGCATCATTATTAGTTGCAACAGGAACTGGGGCAGATACCTCTACCGATTGCATCTTCTGTTTTAGTTGGGGCATGACCTCACCAAGGGGCTGGTACGGAGTGCCCTCTGGAGCATCAGTGGGGCAAACTGGTAAATCCAATCCAAAATACCCTTCCTGGAACCAAGAAATGATATCGATCCCCAGGAAAGGTCCCTGGATGCCACCCTGTGGGTCCTGATAATACAAGCTCACCTCTTCCAGAGGCGGGCTAGGGCTCTTTTCAAGGTATTCAGGTTTGTACTGGACGATTGGTGTGTCAAAAAGCAAGCTTGAGTCATCGGGTAAGTTAACGCTGGACTCAAAGTGCCCCACATCCTGTGCTTCACTTTTTGAGGACGTTGATTTTTCAGTAAATTCAGAAAATGGGTCCTCGACCAACCCAATGTCCAAAGTGTGCTGATTGGCATCCAGCTCTGAAATTGAAAAATTGAAGTTTCAGAAAACAACAAGGGCCTTTGAAAGAAAAGACAAAACAAATTATAGAGAACAGAATACAAACTGTTAATGCTCTGGAAACAGATCTTAATAAAAAAAATTCACAACTGAACATTTTGCAAACAGTAATAAGAATTCAAATCTATTTTGATCCCAATATGAACATCGACATTACTAATCCAAGCGAAAAAAAAAGATAGCACAAACAAAATTAAAGAGCAGTAAGGACCAGTGCAAATTATCATACTATATCAATTCAGTAGCCACCAATTAATATGCCAAATAAGACTTCAAACTTAATGTACCAATTGTTTAGAAACTTAAATTACCTCTACTATCCTAATCCACATCCAAAACTATTATTCTACACAAAAGATGAATTTACAGTTTCACCATGATCCAGTTTCCAATAATTGCCTTCACCCACTCGAATCCCTCAATTTTTCACATGCAATGGCTTTTCATTGTGTTTTTGTTCAAGAATTAGTCATTGTTTGCAGCTTTGGATCCAAAAGTTATGATAATTAAAACTCAACCATAATCTGACTCCCACAGATGCTGCTTTCACCCATGAGTTATAGCACCTATCAGTTGGGTGCTCTTGAATTCCTCAACCTTTTCACTTGAGATGGCTTTTTCATTGTTCTTTTGTTCCAGTATTAGCCATGGCTGGTGGTACTGTGTACCAAAAAAAATAGATAAATAAACATGATTTGAGATCTAACCAGGATTCGAAATTCCTGCAGTAATAGGCCTTGCGTATTTCTCCTCTCCTAAAGACAGGAAACTAGATTCTGGAACAACAAATTCAAGAAGTAAGCAAACCAGTTTGAAAGGATGTTTAATAATTATAATGAGAGAGAGTGAGAGAGAGAAACCAATGCGAGAGCTGTTGTGTTTCTTCAAAGGATCAGTATTACGTGGATCAGTACCACTGGTGGTAAGATTTCCCTTGTAGATCTCCTCCAGAGTAACCTATAATTATACTCTTTTAATAATGTTCATGCATTCAATAAGTTAATAACAAGAATTGTATACATAGCAAGCTATCAACCATATATTCCCACTCTACAATTGTTTTATCATAAAAAATCGGAAACACAACCTAATTGGCACTACCAGCCTATATTGACTTCAGAAGTAATAAACCTACACCCTTTCCCAGCCCCCCCGACCTTTCTTAAGGAGAAGGAAAAAGAAAACAGAAAACTATACATATACAATTCTGAAAGCTGTAAGGAAATGGTATCGCGTACCTTTTCTTCATTATCAGGTTCAAGGAAAGCCAGGGGAGAGACCTCACTGGGCAAAGTGACAGAAGGCACTGTCTCAATACCCACACGGGCATCTTCGTTATTTCCCTTGACAAACCTATTCTTCCTGTATATGTCAAGCAACCTCCCTCTAGGATATCTAAAGCTCATCTTTCCCACATTGTCCCCACCACCCCTACTCATAGGGGATGCACCAATTGGACCAACACGGCCCAAACTGGAGCTCGACCTACCACGGCCAGCAGCAAAACCAACATTAGTGGTCAACTCCTGACGGGCAGCCCCTCCTCTCTCTGATCCAAAGCCCGGAGCGACCCGATATGTTGCCACTGGCCCCTCTTGACGATGGCGAGGCCGCCACTTATCTCGCGAGTCAGTCTCAGCCAGGGGCCTGGTAGCAAACTTCTCTGTAGTCAGATTTGAGTTAGGATTTGAATTTGCTTCGTGCTGTTCTTTTTCAGGGACATCTACTGGCTTCTTGTCTTGTCGGATTTGGGTCTCTCGTTCTTTATCACGATGGTCATCTGGACCCCAGCGAGATGACCACTTGGTGGGATTTCCAGGATTAGGGTTACGTGCAAGTGGGTCAGATTCTTTCTTGGGACGATCCCCACGCCGACCTAACAACCCAGTTTCTCTCTCCTCCTCACGCCAGCGGCGGGTACTTTGGGAATTTTCTGTTTCAAGCATGCTTCTCCTACGTTCCCTCTTGTTCTCTTGGGGCACTTCTGGAAGGTTCTGGGGACGTCCATCCTATGAATAACCAAATTAAAGGCAAAAAAGTAATCTATTAGTGTGCTATTTAGATAATTTTTCACTTGTTTCCTTTGCAAATAATTACCAGTGTGCCTACGAGAAACTTATAGATACAATGTGGCAATGTGATTGGTAAAGTACATATCATCCCAGCACACACAGTAACTGGAATGAAATAGCAAGTACGAGACTGACATAGTAATAATTGGCTAAAATAAGGGTTACTCAGTGGAGCTTGGGTTTACAGCAATATATCCTACTTGGTATCCAAACATGTTCTCGGTTGTGCTCAAACTAGGGGCTTTCATGTAAGTGTGCACGCGCAGGCGCGTGCGTGAAAGAGAGAGAGAGAAAAGAGAGAGTTTTAAACCTTGATTTCAGTAGGCTTAGCATAAAGCCACTGAGGAGAGAGAGGGATGTTCTCAGAAGACTGCTGGTCTGCATATGTATTCATTGTTTGTAAGGAACTATGATGGAACAATTAACAACAACAGTTGCAAAATGAATCAAGCACAAACAATATATTCAAAAAATAGAAACAGGGATCAGAGACCAAATTCCATATGGAACCTGTCTATTTAGAGTATTGGTTGCTATTAACAATTAAAGATTACCCGAGCTAACATCACCCTCCATTCCAAAACTACAATTGCACAAGGCTAATAATTTGTAATTCATGCATGGTCTCCCAAATTAATAGGAACCACAGACATTTTTTTTTCCAATATTCGCATTTGGAAGATCCATGTTACTTACTAGTTATGAGGATATTAGCATAAGTCATCGTTGTAATAAAAAGAACATACAAAATAGAAAGAAAGTTATGATATAACCTTTAAAATCGTCAACAAAACCCAAAGTAGCTTTCTCTTCTTCCAACCCAACAGTGAGCGAGCCTGTGTAACAAATTAATAGAAAATTAGATTAGTTATCTTTTCAACTAAATATTAGAGAAAAAATAAAAGAATTCCAAATCTACTCCGTGTAGCTTGATTCATAATATGGGCATAACTGAAAAGAGAGGAAGTAACATCTGATGGATAATCAGGGTAAAATGGTTATACTATCTAAATTTTGAAGAAGAAATTGAAGGAGCTTAAAAAAATCAATTTGTTTAAGAAAAGACGCAAAGTCTGCTCCTAAAATTGCCATATCGAGAAAAAGCCTAAACGAGCTAGTGATTTCTGATACAAATTACGAAAATAACCAGAAAAACACAAATCCTGAATTGAACTAAAATGGATCCAATCAACCATCGACTAATTAGAAGAAAATATATACGAAATAACAAAAAAAAAACACTAAATTACATAGTAAGGAAAACAAACCCTCGTCAAACATCCATTTAAGCAACCCTAAGATCGCAACTAACGCATATCAGTTTGATCTACTCCAGATAATCCAATTCAAAACAACTTAAGAACAAGCAAAAATAAACTCGTTCAAAAATAGATTTGATAAAAGTAGAAAGAGCGATCGGATCAACCTTTGCCACGGAGCGATTCATCAGAGGAGAGGTCAAGCGCGCGATCTAACTTGCCTTCAGCCATTTGTAATAGAGAGATCCGAAGATTCGACGACGACGGAGTGGAGAGCGAGAAGGGAGTGCGATGCGAAGTTAGGGTTTCGGATTGAGCGAGATTCCGAATGTCTCAAGGTGAGATTTCGAAATCGAAGCAGAGGAGAAAAGGAAACGGAGAGTGAGAGAAAGAAAGAAGGCTAGGGTTTTAGAGAAAGCGAGGAAAGAGAGGAGAAAGAGATCGCGGCTGGAAGCAGGAGAGGGTTGGAGGCGAGAGAAAGAGAGAGAGAGATTACAGAGAGAAAGGGATTGGAAGAGAGAGAGATGAGGTCTCGGCACATTTTGCGTAGACCTGTTCTTCGCGTTACTGTGGCTTACAGGTGGTGCATGGAATTAGGTGACGGGAGCATTTTGGTAGCGCAGTGGACGCGGTCTTCGAAGGCCAACTGATCGCATCGCAGAGAGCGAACGGTTAGATTTGTAATGCAAGTGCGCAAGAGACTTCTGTGAACCAAGTCGGTGAGATGAGAGAAATTGACCCGTTCTCAGGACTGTACTGCACGAAATCCTGTAGATCGAGTCTATGTGTAAAGTATATCTGAAGATTGTTAAAAAAAAATGCGTATTCGAAACGAGGCAGCAGGGAAGACAGTGGCGTTTGTGAGGTGGCTATTAGAGGGTCTGGCGCGTCAGATCTGATCGATCGACAATTCTCTTCCGGTTCCGTTTGCATAGACGCAAGAATAAGGAATAGTTTTTTTCTACTTCTAAATTTATTATAAAAATATAAATTCTTCACAAAGTTATATTCTTTTCAATATTTCGGAAATTTTTTATTAAAGACAAAAATACCTTCGACATTATTAAAAATGACAAAGCATTAATTTTTATTTTAAGAATAGCACAGCTATAGCGGCACTGACATTACCGCTATAGCAGTGCCTTAAAAACCAAAAAAAATTGCCTTTAGCGGCAATACTATTGCCGCTATAGGACTTCTCTTTTTTGTTTTGTGCCGACTGAATTTTTTCCCCTTTTTTCGTTTTTTTTTTTTTATTTTTTTGAGTTTTTAATATTTTTATTATATTTTAATAAATTGTATAATATATAGTGTTCTAACTACGTGCCGTGTCATGTTGTGTCGTGTCAACACGTCATGTCCGGATCATTTGTCGTGCTATTAATGTTCTTCTATCATGCGTGTCGTGTCATGTCGTGTCAAACACTATCGTGTTGACACTATCGTGTTGACACGATCGTGTCGTGTCGTGTTAGTCGTGTCAAATCGTATCAGATTATTTTATTATTTTTTTAAATTAAAAAATCATTAAAAATTTAAAGGAGGCGAAAAATTACTATATGTCATAATTTATTATTTAATTAAATTTAAATTTTTATTAATATTTTTCATAAAAAATAATAATTAGATTAAAATAATATTGTGATTTAAATGATGGTAAATAATATGATGTAGTATTACAAATTGAAATTAAATTATTAATTTTGCTTAAATAATCCACATTAATAATTAAATTTGTGTTGAGGTGTCGTGTTGCATGCGGAATCGTGTTGAGTTGCGTGTCGAATCGTGTTGTGTTGAATCGTGTCAAACTTTCTAATGTCCCAACACAACACGAATGTGTCGTGTCAATTTTATATTCGTATCGTGTCGTGTCGTGTCATTTTGAAGAACACAAATTTAATTATTAATGTGGATTATTTAAACAAAATTAATAATTTAATTTCAATTTATAATACTAAATCATATTATTTACCATCGTTTAAATCATAATCTTATTCTAATCTAATTATTATTTTTTATGAAAATATTAATAAAAAGTTTTAACTTAATCAAATTATTTATTATGACTTTTAATTTTTTAATAATTTTTAATTTAAAAATAATAAAATAATCTGATACGATTTAACACGACTAACATGACACGACACGATCGTGTCATTCATGATGTGTCAAGATACATGTTGTGTTGTCTGTTCTTACCACTAAGCATGACACGATTAAAAAAGTAATTCGTGTCAACACGACACGACACGCACGATTAAAGAGCACTAATGACACAACAAATGATTCGAACATGACGTATTTGACACGACACGTATTTAGAACACTATATATTATACAATTTATTAAAATGTAAAAATATTAAAAAACATAAAAATAAAAGTAAAAGAAAAAAACGAAAAAAGGAAAAAAGAAAATCAGCCAGCACAAAAAAAAAGAGAAGTCCTATAGCGGCACTACTATTGCCGCTATAGGCAAATTTTTTTTGTTTTTAAGGCACTGCTATAGCGGCAATGTTAGTGCCGCTATAGCTATGCTATTCTTAAAAAAAATATTAAGATTTTGTCATTTTTAATAATGTTGAGGGTATTTTTGTCATTGATTAAAATTTATGCAATATTTCTTCTCTTATTAGGGTGTGTTTGGATGAGTCATGAATAGAAAATAGAAATAAAAAATTTCGATTTGCGTCTTTATTCTTATTCTTGTGCAACCCAAGCAACACAAGAATAAGGAATAAGGGCCATTATTTCTATACTAACAAAACTATGGTATAAGAATAAGGAATAAGGATAAGCACGCAAATTGAAATTCCTTATTCCCGGCTCATCCAAACACACCTTATAAAGCCTCCGTTTGGATGCGTTGAGAAGAAGTGGGAAGAAGGAAGAAGGAAGAAGGAAGAAGGGAAGAAAAAAAATTATAAACAATTCAAACTCTTCACAAAGTTACACACTTCCCAATACTTCTTCCCACTCCTTCTCTTCTTCCCTTCTTTCCACACCTATCCAAACGGAGCCTAAAAGAATACCTTCACTTCAAACAATGGTCTAGAATCAGTATGACACTATCTCTATCAATTTATAGCACTATAAATGTCTAAATTTCAAAAAATATACAACAAACTTGAGTGATGTAGAGCGGTTGGCTGTTTATAACGGCCAAATTGCAAACATACACATTAATGATGCACAATGGTCTTAGAAAAGTCACTTTAGAACATACTCAAGAAAGGATAGAAGGAACATTTTATTAATATTTCTGTTCATTGTTGCTCACTCAATAACTCATATTGATCTTTTGTTCAAAGGATGAGCACGAAGCACATATTCTCACTTTTCTATTTTTGCCCACGACACACGTACGAATGTACCAATAGGTACCAATCAGAATCAGCACGCATCAGCAGATAATGGTTTAACTGGATCAGACCCAAGCTAAACAATGGAAAGAAATTGCTAATGTAAGGTAGGAATGTAATTTTAATACAACCAAGATCATAAATATGGAACCTTTGATTCAATAAGATTACTATCTCATTTCAAAATTGCATTTTTGCATTCCTCATGGCAGCAATCCTCATGCAATTTATCGGCAAGATATGACGAATATGATTTTAGAACAAAAAGCAGGATGGTGTGCTAACATGAAGTTTCTCAGTTTCTCTTCAGTCGTTGAAGCAAAAAGACCTACAAAAATCTGACCATTAATAATGTTGTGTTTTTTAATTTGAGAAATACGAATTCAGTGATAAAAGAAATAAATTGCTATAAATGAGGGTCGATGCGCCACATCTGGCGAGGCACAATAGACCTCACAGATGACCATGGTAGTTAAATATATTAAAATCTATTATTATGCTATTATAGAGAAGACCTACGATTAAGACAAAATTGACCTATTATTTATAATAATTACTGCATATAGCTTGCGTTTGGATGAGAGAAGAAGAAGAGGAAGAAGGAAGATGGGAAGAAAAAAAATTATAAACAATCTAAACTCTTCACAAAGTTACACACTTCCCAATACTTCTTCCCACTTCTTCCCTTCTTCCCTTCTTCCCACACCTATCCAAACGCACCCATATAGTTTGGATAATCACGTACCATGTACTGGAAAAAGAAAACAAAAACACACTTACCTGTTGTTTCTTGATCGTTTAAGGTTAGATCAGTTAAATGGCACCACAGGGAAGTATCGTGCCAAATGCAACAATATGATTTCGTCAAAGAATATGAAAGAAAATTGAATATATAGAAAAGTACAAATGCTACCCTTTGGCATTATTTTAATTTGATATGCAAGTCTTATTAAGACTTGAAAGCGAAGGAAAAAGGAAGCAGCAATTTTCAGTCCATGCCTTCAAATCAATATCCAGCAACCAATCAATAACCAATCCAATGAAGAGGCGAACCCCCACTATTATCTACCAAGCTCTAAAATTCTGGTACTGGTATCCTACCTCTTGGATCCATAACCACCACTATTATCCATGCCTAATTACTACAAACCAAACTATAGTTTCCAATTCATAAGGGACAAAATTAGCACATCCAAGTGCCAAACAACTCCTTGGCTCCGTTTGGATAGGTGTGGGAAGAAGGGAAGAAGGGAAGAAGTGGGAAGAAGTATTGGAAAGTGTGTAACTTTGTGAAGAGTTTGGATTGTTTATAATTTATTTCTTTCCTTCTTCCTTCTCCCTACCTTCTTCTCAATGCATCCAAACGGTGCCCCTGATATAATCAAATTTATTAGCTAAAACAAAATCCAATCCCAGCTTTGTATAACAGCTTTGTACATTATACCATGAGCTATTAAAATCCGTATCAATATTACCTTAAATTTGTTTGTATTGAATAGTCTGAGCTCTAACCTGAAAAAAGGAATTAGAAAAAAAATTAATACCTGGGGGTATGTAACCTGGTTTTTGTAAACTAAAACTTTCTAATTAATGGATGCCTATGGGCCCTTAGCACCAAAAAAAAAGAAAAAGAAAAAGCCAGGACGGGTAAATCACGGCTAACCCTTCCAATACTTTTTTTGAGACCTCTATTAAAAAATCATTCCACTAAAAATAGGTATAAAACACTGAATTTTGTAAGATATAACGGGTAATATCAATTTTAAAATATGACCTTCCATATGGTAATAAAATATAAAAATAAGATTGTCAGAACTAACAATTCACTAAAAAAAAAGACATTTATGTTTCCAAAACAGTAATAAGTTAGTCCTAAGATGAAGAAAAAGAGAATAAATACCAAATGTAAGAGTAAATAGCTTGAGATGGGACAAATCCCACTAAAATTCCCACTGGCCTGACAACTGGATGATAATTCATTTGATGCATATGAGGATTTAATTTTGTAAGGAGCCAAAAAACAGAAATAAATAAAAGAAATTAGTAAGAAATGTTTTATAAAAGGTTCAAAGATTACTTACTGAAATATTCTGAAAAATTGGAGAATGCCAAGAGGCCTGGAATGTCGTCAAGAGGACCTAACAAACATAAATTGATCACATTTTGTTAGATCAATTTATTGTAAGAAGAAAAAACTTGTATTGCCCCTTATCAATTTTGCACATAAAAATTAAAACCAAAGTAGGATGAAGTTCACATAAATATGATAGCACCAATTTGTATTGCATGCTCAATAGCACCATTCGTACCTTTTTTTGAGATCAGTAATAGATGGCTACAAATAAATATGCAGTGTCCTGCATAGAAATATGAAATGTTATTATCAGATAGAAAATACAAACAACATAGGAAAAGGAAGCATCAATTTATTTTGTTGTAGTTAACCCTGTCTTGTATTTATTATTTGCTAGTTATGTTGTTTTTTTGTTTTTTTTTTGCAGAGTAATTGATTGATTCTTACAGAGTATGCATCAACAGGGATAGCTAGAAATTCTGAGATTGTCACTGTCTGAGACTTGGGCTGGTCAATTCGCAATGCCAGATTAGGAACAGGTGCTGCATCGTACAATGGCCCGCGTGTGTCGAGGACAATTGGAGGCAGACCAGAGCAATCAGTTTATCTCAGCTAGTGGATGTATTATGTGAGAAGTCATTGTATACCTCGCAATGAACTCTGTGATTTCTACGATGTTTCTGTCAACGTAAAACTTCGTACCGCTAAATGCCTTGATGCCATATACATCTAGACAAATATAAGAGACAGAGAGTTAAACGTTCCGATAGGGCGAAAGATAGTTGCTTTTTTATTATTTTTCAGAGCATCCTTGTAACAGTAATGTAATTCGATAAAGGAAAGCTATGCAGTAAAGGGACTCATGCTGCCATTCATTGACCTAGGCCGTTCTGTGATGGCACAGTTCTTTAGGGAGTGCTCTTCCTCAATCCATTTGATTTATACTGGCCAAAAGAAAATCATTTATAAAATAAGCCAGTATTACACTGATATCGTCATTATTTGTAGACATTTGGACCGTACTTCGCACTCAAATAACACTCAAACCATTGAATTATTCAATAAATTGCTATGATTTCCAAGGAATTGGCTCTACCGTCGTTTCTTCTCTCATTTTACAGGACTTTGATGATTTCTGATGATTTTGGAGCATATAGATGGATTTCCGACGTAGCACGCACGCTAGACGACTCATTCCTAGCATTGGAGGCTCTTTTCTCTCTCCTGGTCGACCCGAACAATCATCTGGTCGATCCGACCAGCACCTATGGTAGCCAGGCGTCATTTTCTCTCTCCTGGTCGACCCGACCAGGAGCCTGTTCGATCCGACTGGGCATCACAACAGCAGACTTGTGCAGCTGTTCTTTCTCTCTCCTGTTCGGTTCGAACAAGGATCTGTTCGGTTTGACCAGGGTGCCTCCATATCACATAAGGCATTATTTTTTACATAGAAACTGGTGGAAATGGCAATTTCTTGCGCCCTGGTGCCCTAGCCTTCCATACTTGCGACCTGGGACATCCATATATACACCTCTAGACCTGAAGGAAAGAGGAGAACCTTTCATACCACAAAATTCCTCTTTCCATAGGCGTTTTTCTCTCTTCCACCATTGGAGATCATCAAATCTTGGTCCTTTGAAGCGACGGCAGCAAGGAGACGAGTTTGGTGACCATCTTGCAACACACCACTCTCTAGAGATCATAGTTCGAAAGCATAAAGGAGTATTCGGTTTATTCTTCTATGTTTTCTTCTCTATTTTCAATGGGCTTGTATCTTGTTATTTCTATGTTATTTGTTGTGTGTTTTAGTACCATGTTAGGCTAAATTTATGTAGTCTTAGGGGTAAGGTAGTAACTTATGTTTGGATGTTGTGATTTGACTCGTTATGTTATGATATGTTATGTTGATTTGTTTCGTTGAGAATTATGTTAATTGCTTGGTTAAGTCTAATTAACTTCTAGATGAATGGCCACATTTAGTTAAGTTCTAAAGTTAGGTTAATCAAGATAATTTAGATAAAGTATTTGGGATAAATCGTAGATCCGAAAGGGGAGATTAGTTGACACCAAAAGTGTAACTTTTAGACAAGTCCAAAAGACCTCTAGATATCCTTATGAACTCCAACAAACAAGTTTAAGTTGATTGAATTCTATACCAAAAGTTGTGAACCAATCGAGTTAATTAGGTTAGGTTGTGATTAAACCAGTTTCTAGTCCAACAAGCGACAGCTGAGGTTTAGAATATCTAGGTTTGACCAACAAACCCTAGCACAAAGCATAAACTATCATAAAAGTTCAAAATCGCACACTTATACCATCTGTTCGGATCGAACAGAGTCCTGTTCGGATTGAACAGAGTCCTGTTCGGATTGAACAGACTCCTGTTCAGATTGAACAAAGTCCTGTTCGGATTGAACAGAGTCATGTTCGGATTGAACAGATCCTTGTTCGAACCGAACAGAGAAGTAAACGCTTGAAAAACACCGTTCGATGCACGAAAGTGATAAGTTCTGTGTTCTAGAGTCCAAACCAAGGTGAAACCTGAACCCTAAGACGCTTTTTATACTGTTTGAAAACCCAAAAACCTTACTTTAGTTGTTTACTTTATTTTAATTGACAAAACAACCAAAAATATATACTTTACTTGCACCTTTACATTTAATTCATCAAAACTCTATACAAATATTCTTGTCTAGCTTTTGAAAAAGGATAAGTCCAGTAATCAATTGTACCGTCCCTTGGGTTCGACCCTAAAGCTTTACTCTAAACGATTAGTGAGGTTAGCTCTAGGTCTATAAATTTATTTGATTCCTAGGTTCTAAGCCTTCATCAAATTGGCGCCGTTGCCGGGGACGGTGTTGATATTGGATCCTTATCTTAGTATTAAGAGACTAGATCTTTTCTTTTTCTTTTTAAACTCACGTTTTCTTCTCTCTTGATTACAGGACTGGCAGGTAACACGCAAAGGAAGAAGTCCCCACCCCCAAAGGTCAAAGACTTTCTCCGGAGAATCCACGAAGAAGCCAGATCCTCCTCCTTTACTCCTGTTCGAACTGACCAGTGCTCTGTTCAATCTGACCAGTGCTCTGTTCGATCTGACCAGGGCCTTGTTCGATCTGACCAGTGCTCTGTTCAATCTGACCAGTGCTCTGTTCGATCTAACTAGGACCTTGTTCAATCCGACCAGACCTCTGTTCAATCCGACCAGAGCTCTAAACAGAGAGAAGAAAACTCCGCAATGGCCGACCAACTCACTCCCGAGGCCATTGCCCAGCGCACACAAGAATTGGAGGACCTCCGCCTCCAACTTGAGCAAAGAGAGGCTCGACTGACAGCCGATCGGACCCTCCTAGCGGGTCAAAGGAGGGATTTTGACAATGAGCGTCGCCGATGGACCCAAGAAGATGAAGGGAGCATCAATAACTCCGACAACGAAGATGAGGAAGATCGTGAAAGGACCCTTATGGAGTTTGGAGTTCCCAGCGCAAGAAACGTGGGCGGACCAGTGGTGATTCCAGACATCGCCGCTAACAACATGCAAATCGCTCCCAACCACGTCGTGCTTGTGCAACAAAATCCGTTCTATGGAAACGACAAAGAGGATCCCCATGCTCACTTACAAACTTTTATTGATTGCACTAGATTGATTAAGTTTAATGGTGTTCCTCAACAAGCAATTAGGCTATTGTTATTTCACTTCACCCTTAAGGACCGAGCACAAAAATGGTATAATACATTGAAAAAAGGGTCAATTAGGTCTTGGGATGAAATGGCACAAACCTTCTTGGATAGGTATTTTCCTTCGGATAGAGCGGACAAAATTAGAGCTGAATTGAATAATTTTGCCCAAAACCAAAATGAATCAATGAGGGATGCATGGGAACGGTTTAGGGATTTAGAAAATTCTTGCCCACATCATGGGATTCAAGAATGGATGCTCCTTAAATCATTCTACACTGGACTTTATGATAATATTAAAATCAATCTTGATTCTCTTTCAGGTGGGGCATTCAAAAGACTTGATACGGCACGAGGGCGAGATTTGCTTGATTATTGTGCAAGAAATTACACATGGTACCCTCTACTCATTCCCCGCCACTCAAGTAATTCGAGGCAACAAGTGCACAAAAGTTCAACTAAAGAGGCGAGGATAGAGGAGCTAGAAGCTGAACTTGCCGCTTACCAATCGACTCAAGGGACACATCTCCATTCAAACCAATGCGGAGCGTGCGGCGAGGAAGGACATACATCTATCAATTGTCCTCTTGCCAAAATTGGTAACGGAGGGGCCCAAGTGAACTACCTACACAATGGGCCCCCTTACGGTTCAAAGTACCAAAATAGCCCACCAAATTTGTATAGGAATGCCCAAATCAACAACAACAATAGAGACCAATCATTTCAAAAGAAACCATTTTTCGATAGGGAAGAGATTCCAATTGTTGTTCAAGAATTCATGAGTGAGCAAGAAAAGATTAACAAATCTGTGGCTTTAGGGTTAGATGAATTGAAGGCCACCACTGACGAATTGAAGGCTACCATCAACGAATTTAAGGGAAGTGCAAGCACCTTACAATGCTTGGAGCGCATGATGGAAGCACACTTCTCCCGACCACCTGGCAAGCTTCCAAGCCAACCACAAGTCAACCCAAGTGCAGAGATCAAAGCCATTCATGTTCTACGAAGCGGCAATGAGTACCAAGACCCACCCGTGCCACCAAACGAAGGAAACAACCTCTCTGTTCGGTCCGACCAGAATCCTGTTCGGTCCGAACAGGAGGAACCAGAGGAGATGCAACCAATTCTTGAGAAAGTTTTGTCATTCCCTTCACTCCATGAGGCATTCCAGACACAAGGCTCCATTCCTGAGCCTGAACAAGCTGATGAGGTGCCACTCGCACCCTCTGTTCGGTCCGACCAAGCTCCTGTTCGGTTCGAACAGAGCACAAAAGTGGTCCAAAGCAAGGACAGAAAGAAGGCACAACAACCTGAGTCAACCTATAGGCCTCATGTCCCATTTCCTCAGTGACTTGTGAAGAAGAATGAGGAAGAACGATTTCGAACTTTTTGGGAGATTCTCAAGGAATTGAAGGTCAACATTCCATTCACAGATGTCATAGCTCAAGTGCCGATCTTTGCAAGATTCTTGAAGGAGTTATGCACGGACAAGAGATCCATAGAAGAGCTCAAAACAGTGGCCCTATCACACAAGAGTAGCGAGGCTTTGAAAAGCAAGATGCCCCCAAAGCTTGAGGATCCGGGTAGGTTTGCTCTTCATTGCACTATTGGAAACGCAATAATCACGCAAGCCTTGTGTGATATGGGGGCTAGTGTTAGTTTGATGCCCAAGTCGGTTTATGAAAAGATTGGAATTGGTGAATTGAGACCCACATGCATGACATTGAAGCTCGCCGATTCCTCAATGCGGTTGCCCTTGGGTGTTATTAAAGATGTGCCCGTTCAAGTGGATAAGTTTGTCATACCGGGCGATTTCGAGGTGATGGACATGGAAGAAGACAAGGAGGTGCCTATAATTTTAGGACGCCCCTTCCTTAGTACCGCCGGTGTGAAAATGGATGCCCGAGATGAGACGATTTTGGTAAGAGTGGGAGGAGAGAAACTCCGATTTTCAATAGATCATGCTTTGAAGTGCTCCGACCTCGCCAACAAGGGTCATGACAAATCGCTCGCCGTTTCGCTCTCCGGATCTGATCCGATCAAGACCTAGTGAAATATGGTCAAGCTAGGGACCTAAAACAAGCGCTTCTTGGGAGGCAATCCAAGGATTTCTCAACTTTTCTCTCTTTTATTTATTTTGTCATTAAAAATAGAAAATAAAAAAAATAGAAAATCCATAAAAATTAGAAAAACAGAAAATATAAAAAATAGAATTTGATGTTTGTATTTGTTTGTTTGTAGGAAAATTTTGAGGAACAAACGAAGGAAGATGCGATTCGTGCTAGAGCACCATGGGTTACGCGAACCAACTAACTCCGATCGACCTCATACGGATTGCATCAAAAGATCTAGAAAAATTGATAGAGCCGCCTTGGACAACGAGAGAACAAACTAGAAGCAAATCAACATATGGAAAGCAAAAATTGGCTAAGTTCTTTTTTCCCTCCTATTTACTTTTTTATTCGATTGCATGCATTGAGGACAATGTTTGATCTAAGTTTGGGGGGAGGGAATAGGAGAAAAATCGAACTTTTGGTGGATTTTGGTAAATTTTTGCAATTTTTTCGAACTTTTTGCTTCTCTGGTCAGCTCGAACAGACATCTGGTCAATCCGACCAAAGCCTTGGAAACTTCTGTTTTTAACTTTCTCTTTGGTCGGATCGAACAGACACCTGGTCAATCCGACCAGAACATGGAAATTGCATAGATTGGTATGATTTTGGCTTGGAAATAAGTTGGTTTGCCTATTCTCTCTCGATTTGAATTTTAAACGTTAAATTTCACACTGCTTAACCTTGTTTTTGAGTCAAACAAAATGGGAAATTGTTTTTGTCTTGTTGAAATTGCTTTTTAATCGCTTGAATCACCAACAAGCAAACATAATGGGAAAATAAATCAAAATAATTGTGAAAACGAGGACGCACTGAGGCCTTTTTCCACCAACTTAGCCACAAATTGGAGGGTATTGGGTTAAGCATGAATTGTTAGGAATTACAACTCAAAGAAACCGAGAAATAATTGGACAACTCATGCTTAATTCTACCGGACCCGGTGCGAAAGCATTGGTAAAGGAGTTGTTGAGTATTATGGCCCAAGTGTATCGTGGCCATAGTCGAGCAACACCCGTCTAACCTCCCTAGCGCGACATGTGCTAGTAGCAAACTCAAGGCCAATGATACCGCATTATCCTCTAGGGTGTGGTATAAGAATAAGGAATAAGGATAAGCACGCAAATTGAAATTCCTTATTCCCGGCTCATCCAAACACACCTTATAAAGCCTCCGTTTGGATGCGTTGAGAAGAAGTGGGAAGAAGGAAGAAGGAAGAAGGAAGAAGGGAAGAAAAAAAATTATAAACAATTCAAACTCTTCACAAAGTTACACACTTCCCAATACTTCTTCCCACTCCTTCTCTTCTTCCCTTCTTTCCACACCTATCCAAACGGAGCCTAAAAGAATACCTTCACTTCAAACAATGGTCTAGAATCAGTATGACACTATCTCTATCAATTTATAGCACTATAAATGTCTAAATTTCAAAAAATATACAACAAACTTGAGTGATGTAGAGCGGTTGGCTGTTTATAACGGCCAAATTGCAAACATACACATTAATGATGCACAATGGTCTTAGAAAAGTCACTTTAGAACATACTCAAGAAAGGATAGAAGGAACATTTTATTAATATTTCTGTTCATTGTTGCTCACTCAATAACTCATATTGATCTTTTGTTCAAAGGATGAGCACGAAGCACATATTCTCACTTTTCTATTTTTGCCCACGACACACGTACGAATGTACCAATAGGTACCAATCAGAATCAGCACGCATCAGCAGATAATGGTTTAACTGGATCAGACCCAAGCTAAACAATGGAAAGAAATTGCTAATGTAAGGTAGGAATGTAATTTTAATACAACCAAGATCATAAATATGGAACCTTTGATTCAATAAGATTACTATCTCATTTCAAAATTGCATTTTTGCATTCCTCATGGCAGCAATCCTCATGCAATTTATCGGCAAGATATGACGAATATGATTTTAGAACAAAAAGCAGGATGGTGTGCTAACATGAAATTTCTCAGTTTCTCTTCAGTCGTTGAAGCAAAAAGACCTACAAAAATCTGACCATTAATAATGTTGTGTTTTTTAATTTGAGAAATACGAATTCAGTGATAAAAGAAATAAATTGCTATAAATGAGGGTCGATGCGCCACATCTGGCGAGGCACAATAGACCTCACAGATGACCATGGTAGTTAAATATATTAAAATCTATTATTATGCTATTATAGAGAAGACCTACGATTAAGACAAAATTGACCTATTATTTATAATAATTACTGCATATAGCTTGCGTTTGGATGAGAGAAGAAGAAGAGGAAGAAGGAAGATGGGAAGAAAAAAAATTATAAACAATCTAAACTCTTCACAAAGTTACACACTTCCCAATACTTCTTCCCACTTCTTCCCTTCTTCCCTTCTTCCCACACCTATCCAAACGCACCCATATAGTTTGGATAATCACGTACCATGTACTGGAAAAAGAAAACAAAAACACACTTACCTGTTGTTTCTTGATCGTTTAAGGTTAGATCAGTTAAATGGCACCACAGGGAAGTATCGTGCCAAATGCAACAATATGATTTCGTCAAAGAATATGAAAGAAAATTGAATATATAGAAAAGTACAAATGCTACCCTTTGGCATTATTTTAATTTGATATGCAAGTCTTATTAAGACTTGAAAGCGAAGGAAAAAGGAAGCAGCAATTTTCAGTCCATGCCTTCAAATCAATATCCAGCAACCAATCAATAACCAATCCAATGAAGAGGCGAACCCCCACTATTATCTACCAAGCTCTAAAATTCTGGTACTGGTATCCTACCTCTTGGATCCATAACCACCACTATTATCCATGCCTAATTACTACAAACCAAACTATAGTTTCCAATTCATAAGGGACAAAATTAGCACATCCAAGTGCCAAACAACTCCTTGGCTCCGTTTGGATAGGTGTGGGAAGAAGGGAAGAAGGGAAGAAGTGGGAAGAAGTATTGGAAAGTGTGTAACTTTGTGAAGAGTTTGGATTGTTTATAATTTATTTCTTTCCTTCTTCCTTCTCCCTACCTTCTTCTCAATGCATCCAAACGGTGCCCCTGATATAATCAAATTTATTAGCTAAAACAAAATCCAATCCCAGCTTTGTATAACAGCTTTGTACATTATACCATGAGCTATTAAAATCCGTATCAATATTACCTTAAATTTGTTTGTATTGAATAGTCTGAGCTCTAACCTGAAAAAAGGAATTAGAAAAAAAATTAATACCTGGGGGTATGTAACCTGGTTTTTGTAAACTAAAACTTTCTAATTAATGGATGCCTATGGGCCCTTAGCACCAAAAAAAAAGAAAAAGAAAAAGCCAGGACGGGTAAATCACGGCTAACCCTTCCAATACTTTTTTTGAGACCTCTATTAAAAAATCATTCCACTAAAAATAGGTATAAAACACTGAATTTTGTAAGATATAACGGGTAATATCAATTTTAAAATATGACCTTCCATATGGTAATAAAATATAAAAATAAGATTGTCAGAACTAACAATTCACTAAAAAAAAAGACATTTATGTTTCCAAAACAGTAATAAGTTAGTCCTAAGATGAAGAAAAAGAGAATAAATACCAAATGTAAGAGTAAATAGCTTGAGATGGGACAAATCCCACTAAAATTCCCACTGGCCTGACAACTGGATGATAATTCATTTGATGCATATGAGGATTTAATTTTGTAAGGAGCCAAAAAACAGAAATAAATAAAAGAAATTAGTAAGAAATGTTTTATAAAAGGTTCAAAGATTACTTACTGAAATATTCTGAAAAATTGGAGAATGCCAAGAGGCCTGGAATGTCGTCAAGAGGACCTAACAAACATAAATTGATCACATTTTGTTAGATCAATTTATTGTAAGAAGAAAAAACTTGTATTGCCCCTTATCAATTTTGCACATAAAAATTAAAACCAAAGTAGGATGAAGTTCACATAAATATGATAGCACCAATTTGTATTGCATGCTCAATAGCACCATTCGTACCTTTTTTTGAGATCAGTAATAGATGGCTACAAATAAATATGCAGTGTCCTGCATAGAAATATGAAATGTTATTATCAGATAGAAAATACAAACAACATAGGAAAAGGAAGCATCAATTTATTTTGTTGTAGTTAACCCTGTCTTGTATTTATTATTTGCTAGTTATGTTGTTTTTTTGTTTTTTTTTTTGCAGAGTAATTGATTGATTCTTACAGAGTATGCATCAACAGGGATAGCTAGAAATTCTGAGATTGTCACTGTCTGAGACTTGGGCTGGTCAATTCGCAATGCCAGATTAGGAACAGGTGCTGCATCGTACAATGGCCCGCGTGTGTCGAGGACAATTGGAGGCAGACCAGAGCAATCAGTTTATCTCAGCTAGTGGATGTATTATGTGAGAAGTCATTGTATACCTCGCAATGAACTCTGTGATTTCTACGATGTTTCTGTCAACGTAAAACTTCGTACCGCTAAATGCCTTGATGCCATATACATCTAGACAAATATAAGAGACAGAGAGTTAAACGTTCCGATAGGGCGAAAGATAGTTGCTTTTTTATTATTTTTCAGAGCATCCTTGTAACAGTAATGTAATTCGATAAAGGAAAGCTATGCAGTAAAGGGACTCATGCTGCCATTCATTGACCTAGGCCGTTCTGTGATGGCACAGTTCTTTAGGGAGTGCTCTTCCTCAATCCATTTGATTTATACTGGCCAAAAGAAAATCATTTATAAAATAAGCCAGTATTACACTGATATCGTCATTATTTGTAGACATTTGGACCGTACTTCGCACTCAAATAACACTCAAACCATTGAATTATTCAATAAATTGCTATGATTTCCAAGGAATTGGCTCTACCGTCGTTTCTTCTCTCATTTTACAGGACTTTGATGATTTCTGATGATTTTGGAGCATATAGATGGATTCCCGACGTAGCACGCACGCTAGACGACTCATTCCTAGCATTGGAGGCTCTTTTCTCTCTCCTGGTCGACCCGAACAATCATCTGGTCGATCCGACCAGCACCTATGGTAGCCAGGCGTCATTTTCTCTCTCCTGGTCGACCCGACCAGGAGCCTGTTCGATCCGACTGGGCATCACAACAGCAGACTTGTGCAGCTGTTCTTTCTCTCTCCTGTTCGGTTCGAACAAGGATCTGTTCGGTTTGACCAGGGTGCCTCCATATCACATAAGGCATTATTTTTTACATAGAAACTGGTGGAAATGGCAATTTCTTGCGCCCTGGTGCCCTAGCCTTCCATACTTGCGACCTGGGACATCCATATATACACCTCTAGACCTGAAGGAAAGAGGAGAACCTTTCATACCACAAAATTCCTCTTTCCATAGGCGTTTTTCTCTCTTCCACCATTGGAGATCATCAAATCTTGGTCCTTTGAAGCGACGGCAGCAAGGAGACGAGTTTGGTGACCATCTTGCAACACACCACTCTCTAGAGATCATAGTTCGAAAGCATAAAGGAGTATTCGGTTTATTCTTCTATGTTTTCTTCTCTATTTTCAATGGGCTTGTATCTTGTTATTTCTATGTTATTTGTTGTGTGTTTTAGTACCATGTTAGGCTAAATTTATGTAGTCTTAGGGGTAAGGTAGTAACTTATGTTTGGATGTTGTGATTTGACTCGTTATGTTATGATATGTTATGTTGATTTGTTTCGTTGAGAATTATGTTAATTGCTTGGTTAAGTCTAATTAACTTCTAGATGAATGGCCACATTTAGTTAAGTTCTAAAGTTAGGTTAATCAAGATAATTTAGATAAAGTATTTGGGATAAATCGTAGATCCGAAAGGGGAGATTAGTTGACACCAAAAGTGTAACTTTTAGACAAGTCCAAAAGACCTCTAGATATCCTTATGAACTCCAACAAACAAGTTTAAGTTGATTGAATTCTATACCAAAAGTTGTGAACCAATCGAGTTAATTAGGTTAGGTTGTGATTAAACCAGTTTCTAGTCCAACAAGCGACAGCTGAGGTTTAGAATATCTAGGTTTGACCAACAAACCCTAGCACAAAGCATAAACTATCATAAAAGTTCAAAATCGCACACTTATACCATCTGTTCGGATCGAACAGAGTCCTGTTCGGATTGAACAGAGTCCTGTTCGGATTGAACAGACTCCTGTTCAGATTGAACAAAGTCCTGTTCGGATTGAACAGAGTCATGTTCGGATTGAACAGATCCTTGTTCGAACCGAACAGAGAAGTAAACGCTTGAAAAACACCGTTCGATGCACGAAAGTGATAAGTTCTGTGTTCTAGAGTCCAAACCAAGGTGAAACCTGAACCCTAAGACGCTTTTTATACTGTTTGAAAACCCAAAAACCTTACTTTAGTTGTTTACTTTATTTTAATTGACAAAACAACCAAAAATATATACTTTACTTGCACCTTTACATTTAATTCATCAAAACTCTATACAAATATTCTTGTCTAGCTTTTGAAAAAGGATAAGTCCAGTAATCAATTGTACCGTCCCTTGGGTTCGACCCTAAAGCTTTACTCTAAACGATTAGTGAGGTTAGCTCTAGGTCTATAAATTTATTTGATTCCTAGGTTCTAAGCCTTCATCAAATTGGCGCCGTTGCCGGGGACGGTGTTGATATTGGATCCTTATCTTAGTATTAAGAGACTAGATCTTTTCTTTTTCTTTTTAAACTCACGTTTTCTTCTCTCTTGATTACAGGACTGGCAGGTAACACGCAAAGGAAGAAGTCCCCACCCCCAAAGGTCAAAGACTTTCTCCGGAGAATCCACGAAGAAGCCAGATCCTCCTCCTTTACTCCTGTTCGAACTGACCAGTGCTCTGTTCAATCTGACCAGTGCTCTGTTCGATCTGACCAGGGCCTTGTTCGATCTGACCAGTGCTCTGTTCAATCTGACCAGTGCTCTGTTCGATCTAACTAGGACCTTGTTCAATCCGACCAGACCTCTGTTCAATCCGACCAGAGCTCTAAACAGAGAGAAGAAAACTCCGCAATGGCCGACCAACTCACTCCCGAGGCCATTGCCCAGCGCACACAAGAATTGGAGGACCTCCGCCTCCAACTTGAGCAAAGAGAGGCTCGACTGACAGCCGATCGGACCCTCCTAGCGGGTCAAAGGAGGGATTTTGACAATGAGCGTCGCCGATGGACCCAAGAAGATGAAGGGAGCATCAATAACTCCGACAACGAAGATGAGGAAGATCGTGAAAGGACCCTTATGGAGTTTGGAGTTCCCAGCGCAAGAAACGTGGGCGGACCAGTGGTGATTCCAGACATCGCCGCTAACAACATGCAAATCGCTCCCAACCACGTCGTGCTTGTGCAACAAAATCCGTTCTATGGAAACGACAAAGAGGATCCCCATGCTCACTTACAAACTTTTATTGATTGCACTAGATTGATTAAGTTTAATGGTGTTCCTCAACAAGCAATTAGGCTATTGTTATTTCACTTCACCCTTAAGGACCGAGCACAAAAATGGTATAATACATTGAAAAAAGGGTCAATTAGGTCTTGGGATGAAATGGCACAAACCTTCTTGGATAGGTATTTTCCTTCGGATAGAGCGGACAAAATTAGAGCTGAATTGAATAATTTTGCCCAAAACCAAAATGAATCAATGAGGGATGCATGGGAACGGTTTAGGGATTTAGAAAATTCTTGCCCACATCATGGGATTCAAGAATGGATGCTCCTTAAATCATTCTACACTGGACTTTATGATAATATTAAAATCAATCTTGATTCTCTTTCAGGTGGGGCATTCAAAAGACTTGATACGGCACGAGGGCGAGATTTGCTTGATTATTGTGCAAGAAATTACACATGGTACCCTCTACTCATTCCCCGCCACTCAAGTAATTCGAGGCAACAAGTGCACAAAAGTTCAACTAAAGAGGCGAGGATAGAGGAGCTAGAAGCTGAACTTGCCGCTTACCAATCGACTCAAGGGACACATCTCCATTCAAACCAATGCGGAGCGTGCGGCGAGGAAGGACATACATCTATCAATTGTCCTCTTGCCAAAATTGGTAACGGAGGGGCCCAAGTGAACTACCTACACAATGGGCCCCCTTACGGTTCAAAGTACCAAAATAGCCCACCAAATTTGTATAGGAATGCCCAAATCAACAACAACAATAGAGACCAATCATTTCAAAAGAAACCATTTTTCGATAGGGAAGAGATTCCAATTGTTGTTCAAGAATTCATGAGTGAGCAAGAAAAGATTAACAAATCTGTGGCTTTAGGGTTAGATGAATTGAAGGCCACCACTGACGAATTGAAGGCTACCATCAACGAATTTAAGGGAAGTGCAAGCACCTTACAATGCTTGGAGCGCATGATGGAAGCACACTTCTCCCGACCACCTGGCAAGCTTCCAAGCCAACCACAAGTCAACCCAAGTGCAGAGATCAAAGCCATTCATGTTCTACGAAGCGGCAATGAGTACCAAGACCCACCCGTGCCACCAAACGAAGGAAACAACCTCTCTGTTCGGTCCGACCAGAATCCTGTTCGGTCCGAACAGGAGGAACCAGAGGAGATGCAACCAATTCTTGAGAAAGTTTTGTCATTCCCTTCACTCCATGAGGCATTCCAGACACAAGGCTCCATTCCTGAGCCTGAACAAGCTGATGAGGTGCCACTCGCACCCTCTGTTCGGTCCGACCAAGCTCCTGTTCGGTTCGAACAGAGCACAAAAGTGGTCCAAAGCAAGGACAGAAAGAAGGCACAACAACCTGAGTCAACCTATAGGCCTCATGTCCCATTTCCTCAGTGACTTGTGAAGAAGAATGAGGAAGAACGATTTCGAACTTTTTGGGAGATTCTCAAGGAATTGAAGGTCAACATTCCATTCACAGATGTCATAGCTCAAGTGCCGATCTTTGCAAGATTCTTGAAGGAGTTATGCACGGACAAGAGATCCATAGAAGAGCTCAAAACAGTGGCCCTATCACACAAGAGTAGCGAGGCTTTGAAAAGCAAGATGCCCCCAAAGCTTGAGGATCCGGGTAGGTTTGCTCTTCATTGCACTATTGGAAACGCAATAATCACGCAAGCCTTGTGTGATATGGGGGCTAGTGTTAGTTTGATGCCCAAGTCGGTTTATGAAAAGATTGGAATTGGTGAATTGAGACCCACATGCATGACATTGAAGCTCGCCGATTCCTCAATGCGGTTGCCCTTGGGTGTTATTAAAGATGTGCCCGTTCAAGTGGATAAGTTTGTCATACCGGGCGATTTCGAGGTGATGGACATGGAAGAAGACAAGGAGGTGCCTATAATTTTAGGACGCCCCTTCCTTAGTACCGCCGGTGTGAAAATGGATGCCCGAGATGAGACGATTTTGGTAAGAGTGGGAGGAGAGAAACTCCGATTTTCAATAGATCATGCTTTGAAGTGCTCCGACCTCGCCAACAAGGGTCATGACAAATCGCTCGCCGTTTCGCTCTCCGGATCTGATCCGATCAAGACCTAGTGAAATATGGTCAAGCTAGGGACCTAAAACAAGCGCTTCTTGGGAGGCAATCCAAGGATTTCTCAACTTTTCTCTCTTTTATTTATTTTGTCATTAAAAATAGAAAATAAAAAAAATAGAAAATCCATAAAAATTAGAAAAACAGAAAATATAAAAAATAGAATTTGATGTTTGTATTTGTTTGTTTGTAGGAAAATTTTGAGGAACAAACGAAGGAAGATGCGATTCGTGCTAGAGCACCATGGGTTACGCGAACCAACTAACTCCGATCGACCTCATACGGATTGCATCAAAAGATCTAGAAAAATTGATAGAGCCGCCTTGGACAACGAGAGAACAAACTAGAAGCAAATCAACATATGGAAAGCAAAAATTGGCTAAGTTTTTTTTTCCCTCCTATTTACTTTTTTATTCGATTGCATGCATTGAGGACAATGTTTGATCTAAGTTTGGGGGGAGGGAATAGGAGAAAAATCGAACTTTTGGTGGATTTTGGTAAATTTTTGCAATTTTTTCGAACTTTTTGCTTCTCTGGTCAGCTCGAACAGACATCTGGTCAATCCGACCAAAGCCTTGGAAACTTCTGTTTTTAACTTTCTCTTTGGTCGGATCGAACAGACACCTGGTCAATCCGACCAGAACATGGAAATTGCATAGATTGGTATGATTTTGGCTTGGAAATAAGTTGGTTTGCCTATTCTCTCTCGATTTGAATTTTAAACGTTAAATTTCACACTGCTTAACCTTGTTTTTGAGTCAAACAAAATGGGAAATTGTTTTTGTCTTGTTGAAATTGCTTTTTAATCGCTTGAATCACCAACAAGCAAACATAATGGGAAAATAAATCAAAATAATTGTGAAAACGAGGACGCACTGAGGCCTTTTTCCACCAACTTAGCCACAAATTGGAGGGTATTGGGTTAAGCATGAATTGTTAGGAATTACAACTCAAAGAAACCGAGAAATAATTGGACAACTCATGCTTAATTCTACCGGACCCGGTGCGAAAGCATTGGTAAAGGAGTTGTTGAGTATTATGGCCCAAGTGTATCGTGGCCATAGTCGAGCAACACCCGTCTAACCTCCCTAGCGCGACATGTGCTAGTAGCAAACTCAAGGCCAATGATACCGCATTATCCTCTAGGGTGTAAAGCCCCACGGCTCGACTTGCACGAAAAAAAAAGGAAAAAAACATTGGTGAAAAATTGAAATTGCTTTTGAGAAAAGTTCATTATAAAATTTCTGAAGTTGATAAGGGCCTTTACAAATTTTTGTGGAATGTGAAAAGGAACGGGTAATTGAAATTGAGATCGCTTTTGAAATATCAAAGGGAAGCTAGAGTTCTAATTTTAGGGAAAAGGCTTTACTTAGGGCCAAGAGTTGCATTAATTAAGTTGTGAACACTTAACTTGGTTTTTGATTTTGATTCTTGTTTGACTCATTTGATGAAAGTGTGAGAAATTTTAGGCATAGCAATTGATTTCACGACATTTATTGGTTTGAGATACAACTCAATGTTTAAGGTTTAAGTACAGTCCAAAACTCTAAGCTTAGGGTGTTGCTTGAGGACAAGCAAAGTTTAAGTTTGGGGGGATTTGATATCGTCATTATTTGTAGGCATTTGGACCGTACTTCGCACTCAAATAACACTCAAACCATTGAATTATTCAATAAATTGCTATGATTTCCAAGGAATTGGTTCTACCGTCGTTTCTTCTCTCATTTTACAGGACTTTGATGATTTCTGATGATTTTGGAGCATATAGATGGATTCCCGACGTAGCACGCACGCTAGACGACTCATTCCTAGCATTGAAGGCTCTTTTCTCTCTCCTGGTCGACCCGAACAATCATCTGGTCGATCCGACCAGCACCTATGGCAGCCAGGCGTCATTTTCTCTCTCCTGGTCGACCCGACCAGGAGCCTGTTCGATCCGACTGGGCATCACAACAGCAGACTTGTGCAGCTGTTCTTTCTCTCTCCTGTTCGGTTCGAACAAGGATCTGTTCGGTTTGACCAGGGTGCCGCCATATCACATAAGGCATTATTTTTTACATAGAAACTGATAGAAATGGCAATTTCTTGCGCCCTGGTGCCCTAGCCTTCCATACTTGCGACCTGGGACATCCATATATACACCTCTAGACCTGAAGGAAAGAGGAGAACCTTTCATACCACAAAATTTCTCTTTCCATAGGCGTTTTTCTCTCTTCCACCATTGGAGATCATCAAAGCTTGGTCCTTTGAAGCGACGACAACAAGGAGACGAGTTTGGTGACCATCTTGCAACACACCACTGTCTAGAGAACATAGTTCGAAAGCATAAAGGAGTATTCGGTTTATTCTTCTATGTTTTCTTCTCTATTTTCAATGGGCTTGTATCTTGTTATTTCTATGTTATTTGTTGTGTGTTTTAGTACCATGTTAGGCTAAATTTATATAGTCTTAGGGGTAAGGTAGTAACTTATGTTTGGATGTTGTGATTTGACTCGTTATGTTATGATATGTTCTGTTGATTTGTTTCGTTGAGAATTATGTTAATTGCTTGGTTAAGTCTAATTAACTTCTAGATGAATGGCCACATTTAGTTAAGTTCTAAAGTTAGGTTAATCAAGATAATTTAGATAAAGTATTTGGGATAAATCGTAGATCCGAAAGGGGAGATTAGTTGACACCAAAAGTGTAACTTTTAGACAAGTCCAAAAGACCTCTAGATATCCTTATGAACTCCAACAAACAAGTTTAAGTTGATTGAATTCTATACCAAAAGTTGTGAACCAATCGAGTTAATTAGGTTAGGTTGTGATTAAACCAGTTTCTAGTCCAACAAGCGACAGCTGAGGTTTAGAATATCTAGGTTTGACCAACAAACCCTAGCACAAAGCATAAACTATCATAAAAGTTCAAAATCGCACACTTATACCATCTGTTCGGATCGAACAGACTCCTGTTCGGATTGAACAGAGTCCTGTTCGGATTGAACAGAGTCCTGTTCGGATTGAACAGAGTCCTGTTCGGATTGAACAGATCCTTGTTCGAACCAAACAGAGAAGTAAACGCTTGAAAAACACCGTTCGATGCACGAAAGTGATAAGTTCTGTGTTCTAGAGTCCAAACCAAGGTGAAACCTGAACCCTAAGACGCTTTTTATACTGTTTGAAAACCCAAAAACCTTACTTTAGTTGTTTACTTTATTTTAATTGACAAAACAACCAAAAATATATACTTTACTTGCACCTTTACATTTAATTCATCAAAACTCTATACAAATATTCTTGTCTAGCTTTTGAAAAAGGATAAGTCCAGTAATCAATTGTACCGTCCCTTGGGTTCGACCCTAAAGCTTTACTCTAAACGATTAGTGAGGTTAGCTCTAGGTCTATAAATTTATTTGATTCCTAGGTTCTAAGCCTTCATCATACACGACATATGTGTACCATAATTAGAAGACTTAATCAGATTCACTAACATTAGCATAATGCTATTTAATTTTTCTTATGCATATGAAGCATACATGAAGTTTGCTTTCCAGTTGATTTATGTGAGTAAAATTAACATTCATTCTCTACATGCATTCCTGATCAACAAATAAAGAAGACATAGAAAACTAAAAGAAAGAAGAAGATAAAACAGAGGATATATACCTGAGAAGGAGGAGTCAACCAAAACACTATTAATCCAATCTAATTTAACCTTAGCTGCACAAATTTTAATTTACTTTCAGCTAAGCATAGAAAAAAAGGCTTTAAAATTAAGAATTATGCAGCTAAAATGAAAAGTAAATTAAAATAAGTAAAGCAAAGTTGAAGACCTGAAACAATGATTTACAAAATTTCCTCACAATTTCTTATGATTTATTAGTAAACCAAACGTCCATAGCGTTTTAGTTCTATTCTAACTGTAGCTGTAGAAATTTTAATTTACTCTTTAGTTAAAGGAGAGATATACCTGAAATTACATTGAAATCCACTGCACAGTCCATTGTTCATCCATTGCTCGGTAAATTTATATTAGAGCAAACTGCTATACAAAAAACAAAATCACGCAAACTTAAAACTTACCATTTGAGCAAACGGGAGAAAATAATGAGAGCTGGGAAAGGTAAGTAACAGTACCATTGAGAAAAAGGCGGGATGAAAACCCTTGGAACTTGGAAGACAACAGTAGCATTGAGATCCTTCTGGACAACAACAGTAGCCTGTGGGTGGATAAGGGATGCAGAGTTGGTATAGATCTGAGTAATGGGATAGGGGATAAGGCCAGTGCAGGAAGAAAGAAGCGAAACCCTAGACCTAACGAAGAGAGAGGGAACATGGCTGAAGTCTGGACGAACCTTCGCGAGAGAGAGAAAAGGATAACGACAGCTGACCTCCGCTCAAGATCAACTATGACGGCTTAGCTCGTGTGGCACGATGGAGAAAGTGGAGCCCATCGCGAGCGGAAAGAAGGAATGGAGAGGAAGAAGAAAGGAGCCTCACGGGAGCGGGTGAAGAGAGGCGAATAGAAAATCTGGTTCCGAAACTTTAGTGGAGACGAAGGGCCAAGATGTAATCCATCGTATACAGAACATGACACCACCGTTGCGATTTGAGCTTTACCTACAATACTTTCAGGGTTTGAAATTGAGTTACTTATAATTTCATTTTTGCACACTTGCATAATTTCCCTATTTTTCCTTTCTACTTTTTAGAACAAATTTGGTAGTCTTTTTCCTTTCTACTTATTTATGTCAAATTTTATTTTGTTCAATTAAACTGTCAGTTGATAATCGTTGATGGATACAGATGAATCGATTATGGGCCAAATTTGATATGAAATGTTCCTAGTTTTGCAGTAATTGGCGTCTGCCGCTATTGCCATAAATTAATTTTTAATTAAAATCTAAGTCTCATGGGTCATGACCTCAAATTTATACTATAAAATTTTGTGGTTCTTGAAGCAAGGGTGGATATGGTAAGCCAGAATGGAGTCGTGCAATTGACTCCAATTTACTTTTTTTTTTCAAAAATAAATTATTGGCATGCTATATAGTAGGTAAATTGGCCCACAAATAAACTTATTTAATTTTTTATCACTTACATATTCTGAAATTGATTCTGTACCTCTTACAAAAAAAAATTATTAAGGAAACATTTAATATACATGGGACACCAGTAATTTAAAATCTTGCCTCTGCCCTTGGCTTGGTATATTAAAAACAGTATATTCAGTAAATGGTTTAAAAATAAGAAAAAAAAGTCTTAAAACACCTCAGAATAATTGTATATTTTTTGGTTTACCAATATATGCACACATTATATCAATTGAATGGGTAAAAAAATATATCTTCTTTGGCTGAAAAAAAAAAACTGCTGCAGATTATGTGTAGCGTTCCATGCAACGGCATTGATAGAATGATAAATGCAAAGCAAAAGTAATAACATTCTATTGTATTAGAATACTACACATGCATTATGTAATATGTATTTGCTGCGGCTCTATTTTCATGTAAAGTTGGATCACAAATGGTAAATAATACATTGTCAGTATGTAATATGTATTATATTATATGCATTATGTAATATACGTGTGAATTTGAATAATAGATAATATAAATGTTGCAATATTAATTGTTAAGCGGGTCACATCCGTCAAAAAAGAGTTCTACCAATAGCATATATAGAATCCACTTTCTAAAACATCTATATCTATATAAATATAATGTGTTTAAGGGGCGCTTGGATCAAGTGGGAATTTGAGGAATTTTCTATTTTTAAACATAAATTTATTATAAACAATCTAAACTCTTCATAAAATTACACACTTTCTAATACTTTATGCCTAGGAATAGAAAATTCCTCATATTCCTAAGCGATCCAAACTGCCCCTATAAGATAAAAATATTTCGGATGTTCAGTTATGTATCAGTGTTTTTTTTTTTAACTCAAATCAATCACAACCTTTCTATTTTTTTTTAAAAAAAATATATGTATAGAAAATTACTTATATAAGACAATTAAGAAAATTGGTCCACTATAACATTTGCCAAATTACTTTTAGTGAAAGTTGATAGTAGTTTTATTTCCTCCTTTCTCTCTTTCTAAACAAAACCTACATGCCCTACAAGGTTATGTCATTTTTCCTAATCCAAGAACAAAAAAAAAATGAAAATAAGAATTTTGAGAGTTCCGTTTTATTTTGATATCCAATCACCTTGTTCTATACACATTGTTTCAAACTAAATATAACAAATGTAGGCTATTGATAGAAAGGTATATGCAACCAACACATTTCTAAAATAGAAAGTTATATGATGATAATTTCAAATTCTCTTCTCTTACGGTCTGTTTGGATTTGGGGAAACCGAAGGAAAATAGCGCAAGAGAAGGAAAATCTCAAAATTACTCCGTTTGGTTGGTGATTTGTCGAAAGGAAAAAGACGCGAGGGAAGGAAACATATTTCCTTCGCCAATTTCCTTTCTGAACAAAAATCGTCCCCCCCCCCCCGATTCGGGGTGTAACAGACGGGAAGAAAATCGAAAGAAAATCAAATCTTTCGTGCTGGACCACGATGCCCTCGAGATTTTCTTTTTTGGCGCAATTTGTTACGAAATCTCTCAGCGATTTTGGCGCGATTTCTCTGCGTGTGAGAAATTTTCATCAAACTCCTATAAATAAGGCTCACCTTGCTGGTCTTCGCATCATCTACGGTTTTGTTCGCTCTTCAACTTCTTTACTATCGGATAGTTTTCTATTTCTTTCTTTTTCCCCAATTTTCATTCTCCAAGTTAATACTGTCTTTGTAATTTAAAAAGATGTGGATTTAGATGGTATACTTTGTGTGCTGGTACACTGTACCAATCTGGTTCACCATGGATACATAATAAGCAATGTAATTGTGTTCAAAGAATCAAGTACCAAAGGACACCTGATGTAATCAGGTACATACTGTAAAATCCCGTAAGAAAAAAAAAATATATATAATGAATATTTTATTTTTAAAATAATAAATATTAATAAAATTTCAAGAAAACAAATAAAACAAATTTTAAAACGATGTTAATTAATTTCTAAACCAAATTAAAACTTAATAAAATTATTATAGATTAATAATTTATAAAGAAATTCTCAAAATTATGTATAATTAAAATCTCACAAAATTCTGGGTGTTTGATCTGAAAATTATCGTAGAAATTATTCTCATCCGTTGGATTTCATTTGATTTGAACTGTTCCATCTTAGATTGTTTGAGGTTGGTACAGAAAATCCAAACCTTAGCAAACCGACTAAGAGAGTCGGCTGCCTCTTCCCTTATCCTCTTCATTCTCTCTTCCGTCCTTATCTTCTCTTCTCTATTTCATCTTCGTTGCATCTCTCTCTCTCTCAAAAACCATAGCACGAGACCCCCTCCACTCTTCTTTTTCTCTGATTACCTCATCCCCTCATCTCTTTTTCTTTCTCTCGCAAAGCCACAAAATTCCACTCTTCTTTCTCTTCTCTCTCGTACACACCATCAACACAGACCCGTCTCTCTCTCTTTCTCAAATCTGACTGGCCTTGGTGGCAGCAGTAACCAGCCTGTGACAGCCGATGGTGGTCGATGACAGCGACTAAAGCTCGCACTCTCTACCTTCTCATTTTCTTGTTATCTCGGTTTGGCTAACCTTCCTCTTTCTTTTATTTCTTTTGATTGCTTGTGTTGAATGAACTCATTTGCTCATAAACCAAACTGTTAATCGTTTGATGGTACCATATGAGTCCTTGAATACTTGATGCGAGTTCAATTTGATCTGTTGTGGATACTTGGCATTAATTGCTATATGATTGCTCGTTGCTATTCAACTCGAATTGTTTACTAGAATCTGTTATTAGGCTTAATAAATGTCTATTATCACTTTGTGTTGTTGTTAGAATCGATATCATCAGACCTTTATTCTCCATTTCCATACTGTTACAAAGCTTTTGCTTTCCAGGGCCTGTTTGGTACATATTTTCTGTTTCAAGGCCTGGAATGTAAACTTAGTAAAATCTCCTTTCTCAAAGGACTAATCTGAAAATTTTGTAGCCATTAATGGGCCCGGATCCATGAGAAGTAAATGGTGGTTTTATCTTTTGAACTCTCTTTGACAATGCGTTAACTATAGAACTATATAAGATCATTTTCATTAATTGTTGGATTTCATAAACTAAAATAATAATTGTGCACACTATTAAATAGATATATTATGAAATGATTATCTTGAATAACAAAGCTTATACAGAATATTATTAAATGAAAGAAAAGTGATATAACTTCACTTTTAAGGACACACGTTCTATAAACTTAAGCCAAAATTCCTTTAAAGCTGACTTGTAAGTATGGTTCAAAACACATAACCAGAACTTGAATTAAATAAGGAATAATTGGGTAGATCGTTAGTCTAATCGGTAGCTTTTTCGATCGTCAGGTAATCAGTCAGACTGCACAGGTGTAGTTCACTAACTACTTATCTGAGTAAGAGAAGCTAAGCGGAGACAAGGATTTCGTTGATGTTTCACAAAAGCAACTCTCTCTTTGACCATCAATTCAGGTGTGGATGCCTTAGGTTTTGTTTATTCTCTAGTCTAGTAATTAAATCATTAATTTATTGTGCGCATTTCATGTCATTAACATTAAGTAACAGTTAAGTGCATGTCATTAATGAAAGATTAGTCTTGCATAAATAGGATATGCATGCATATTAAAAATGTGATTATTATAATTAAAAGTGTTGTTAATCAACACTTGCATTGGGGCTGATCGAGACAGTAGTTATCATTGTTGTATTATATATTCATTTGGACCTGATTTGATCTCTGAGTTGAATGTGCCGTTATATCAGACTTCCTCTCGACCCCCATGCGTCAGTTTACAGGTACCGTGTATTACTGCCTACTCCTCGACGGGGGATGTAGGGACGGGGCACTTACGAGTTGTCGAGCATTTACGCGTAGGTTGTTCTGTGGGCACGTGTGTTGACATTATTTGTTTATTGGGTCTTGTGAGTTGGATTGATACAAATTTGATCGTTAAGTGCGGGTGCTTGATTCTCGTATTATTATATGAACTCCGTATATTATTATTCTACTATTATTCGCTTCTCCAGATATTTTTCAAATTTTATTTTGAGCATGTCATGATTTGTGGGATAGTTTCATTGTAATATTAAATTGACACTTAGTTTGTGCATTATAGGTGTTAAATTGCTTAACTCAAAGTATGGTTTGGTTCTAGCTAGAGTTAACCAGATCGAAGGCTCACTCTATTACCACACTGAGTATTCGCGTACTCAGCCCACAAAATTTTCATTTGTGGAGCAGGTTCAAGTCTGACTGAAGGCAATATGAAGAGAAAGATCGCTTACCGCTGCTGGATGATGTCATATGATATCTGAGTTTCTTCAGATATTGATCTTTTGTGTACTTTAAATTTGGTATTATTATAATGACATTATTTTGTGATTTACTATGTTTAAGATACTAAAAATTTAGCCTTACGTGTATACAAGAGAGTGTATGCACGTGGCGGGGTTGTCCTCCTCGGATTCTGATTTGTTTCGGGGTGTGACACATACTCTTTCAAGTTAATCTTTCTTTGGTTTGTTATTTGATGAAGACTAGTGTTCCTTCCTATAATAAACCTTTGAAGCACCAGATGTTACTTTGGGTTGCTGAAGTATACATTGAATTTAAGTGTCTTTATGGTACTGGTACCATATTAGCCAGTATGTAAGGTAATCCTTCAATTGAACATTCGAGCTATGATTATCCATTTATTAATTCAATTTCAGGTAGAAAATAAAAGGCTCAGATGAAAGTACAAACAACAATTCAACCACTCCTGAATACAAAAATGGAGCACACATTGAGATACACAACCAGGGGCACGTATTAGACTTTTCCATCCCTGTAGTTGTGTGTTTTTCTGTATGTTGATGAGATATTGTAATAATCCATTTTACCTTTTCTTTTCCAAACTGATGTAAAGTAAAAAAAAAAAAATGCAAAGATATTCGGCAATTACAGATGTAAAGTCAATCGTAGTCCTATACTTGATTATGAATATTTTTAACATCTTTTTGGCTTATATAATTAGATTTTCGAGTTTGGTCTGAACAAGCTAAAAGAGTCCAAGGTCATAATGGTCATTTATTTTTTAATTAGCCATATTTTACCTCTATTTGATTAGAACACCCAAACGGGAAAAGAAAGGAAGAGAATTTTTTTTTCTTTCCTTTCATTAATAAACCAAACAGATAGATGTAAATAAATTTCCATTCCAACATATTTCCATTCCCTTCCCTTTTATATTTTTCTTTCCTTTCCATCCTCTTCCCAAAAATCAAACACAGTGTAAATATTAGTATAGATATGAATTGATCACATAATTTTGAAATAATAATGCATAATTTATTACAAATAAAATTGCATTTGGTGAGTTCATTACATTGCATTTGGACTATTAATTAATTACTAGGAAAAGCTTATATTTATTTATCACTTCATCAGATTTGAATGGTTGAGTGAGTTTCTTTTTTTATTGTTTTTTATTTACTTACTTTTTGTTTTGAATGGTTGAGGGAGATTTTATATATGATAACTTTGCATAAACTGCCATTAAAGATTGACTTATTTTCTTAATTCAAAGTAACATAAAAAATATTCAACGAAGGATTATAATCGTCAATATTCTGTGCAAATATCTGAATTCAGAAATATTTACTTACTGGGATTTTTCTGGTATAATATTGCATCGATCATTGCAGTGTATAATATTGTATAATATTGCTACTCAAATTTTAGTTCTTAAACTCTCTTTCATGTGGATTGTAACAATTTTTATATCTGTTAAATTCAATGTACCACTATCCGACTCTTATGGATTGTAAATATGGATATTTTCTCTTTTACAAAATTCTGACGGAACTGGCACCAAATTCTTCTAGACTTGCCAACTTAAAGGTGCATTGACTAGTTAATTTGAGATCTGGAGTCAACGCAACTGTCTTTCTTCAGTGGTTTTCTCCACCTAAACTCAAATTAAGAGCATTTCTCTCTTCGTTAAAGCTTGATTGAGTGGGCTGTTTTTTTCTTTTTTCACGTTGTACAAGGAGATATTGCTGGTTCAAGATTAACGTGCTTCTCCACCTTGCAAATTTCTATTGTTTTTGCAGTACAAATTGATATAAAATAACAATACCGGCAGGACCACAATTTTAATTCCACACGAAATTAACCCTTGGGTAATTCTGTACTCGATCGGTACTAGGAAATTAAACGGAGTACACGTAATATAAATAATAATTAATCTTACGTGGAGCAAATCCACTCTCCTTTTCCCATATAAATACACGCAGTCAGTAGTGTCAATTCCCAAATTCATAGCCTTGCAGTCTCTCTGGTATCATAGAAGGGATCTTTCACAGGGTGAATTAAAAGGTTGTGATACTTTTCTTTCTTTTTCTGGTAATGCTTTTTCGGGAGGGTGACTTATCTGAATTCTTTTTTGCATATTTAAGAAGATTGGAGGTAAGGATTATAATTATTTTTATTATTTTTTATCTCTAACAAATAAATGAACGGAATTGCTTAGGACCATCCTTCAAATTCTATCATCCCCATCATCCTCACGCGTACGTAACTAACTCCTCTCTCACGCATACACTCTCTCCCCTTCTCCTCCTCCGTACACTATCTCTCGTCTCTGTCCCCTCCTTCCTCCCACGTACGCTGTCCCCCTCCTCCCTCCTCCCTCCTACATACGCCGTCCCCCATCCCCCTCCTCCCTCCTATGTACACCATCCCCCCCCCACCCTTCTCCTCTTCCTCCTACACACTTCATAACTGTTGAAGTTCATATATTTAAATGTTGAAGGCAATATCGTAATTGTTGAAGTTAATATATGTACTGTTGAAGTTATATATGTAATTGTTAAAGTTAATATGTTATATATGTAATTGTTGAAGTTAATATATATAACTGTTGAAGTTATGACAAAATTCTAGTTATTAACAAACTGGATTATTCTTAGAGGCACTTTCCCTTTATGTATTTTCTCCACTTTTCAATGGAGTTGCTTAATCTCCTCTTTTTTGGAAGAGCTGCTACTTTCATTGAGAATCTAGCTCATCATATAAGATTCCAGAGGCCTCTTAGAAAAGATGAATAGGAAAGTGAAATCCCAATGTAATATATCAGGGGATTATTCAGTTCTTCAACCGGAAGAAGGCAACGAAGAAAGCAGCGAAAAATCAGCGTAGAGATAAGGAACCGCAGCGCCCCAGAGGAATGCATAGAGGGTCCACCCCTCTTCGGGATGAAACTGTTCTTGTCTTCAATTGGCGGGAATAATAAGTCATCTCGATCGTAACTGTTGAATTTATATATGTAGTTGTTGAAATTATATATGTAACTATTGAAGTTAATATGTTATATATGTAACTGTTGAATTTAATATATATAACTGTTGAAGTTAATATATATAATTGTTGAACTAGGCATATTTAAATGTTGAAGGTAATATTTGAAGTGGGCAAATTTAAATTATTGAAGTTGGCATATATATTAGCTTCAACAATTATATATATTAACTTCAACAGTTATATATATTAACTTCAACAATTATAATCAATATATAGTGTCTGTGAGAGAGGGGAGGGAGAGGGGGAGCGTACGCGGGAGGAATGGGAGGGGGGATGAGCGTACGCAGCAGGGAGAGAAACAGAGTAATTTCCAGAAATAGAAAACGCGTAGAGCTAAAAATAGAAAAACGCGTGAGGATGATGGGAATGATGAATATCGGGGATGATCCTTATCACCCCCGATAAATGAATCATGATATTTAAAAGGAAAGCTATCTAAATATTCACAATACTCCCTTCTTTGAATCAGCCTAGAAAGGAAAACATTCAATTACTTTAAATCTCAACCCAGCACAAAAATAATCAAGCCCACAAGAGAAAAAAGGGTCCACAATCGTGCTTGTTTCAATATTTTGAGATGAGATAAACTGCAACTAATTATTCACCACCTTACTGGTACATGCTGTCAGATTGGATTTAGAGAAAGTGAAATAATTATATTAATACTTGTTAATAATTAGCTCATCATACCCAACTCTATTTCTTTTGTGTTTCCAACATTTCGAACTAGCTTGCAAAATCAGTCGTCATGTTATGCAATTTCGCCTAAAGTTTTCCAAAATTACTTACATAAAACCATGTCAACCGGTCCCAAACATTTCCAAACAGCCATGAGAACCTTGAAAATCTTCAAATTAAAGATTTTCCAATTGTTAGCAAATATTCCCCAAAAATAGAGATTGTAATTAGCCAAAATAACAATAATTTTCCATAAGCATGCAGTCTTTAACATTAAATCTCTTTTAGTTAAAACTGAAATCATGCAGATGTATATATATACATATTAAAAGAGCAACAAGTATATATGACTCTGTAAAATGAAACAGAGAAAGCTACAGCGACATAGCACGCCCCTGCTTTCTCTGCAAATTTAATATGACGCCAGATTGTTCTCTCAATAATATTGTGATGAAATGCACTCCTCTTCAAATTCATTTTTTCACTTGTTAGTTAGTCACATAAAAGGAGAAATAAGATTGTTTTAATCTCTTTTGAAGAACATGCCTTGTCATCTACTCTGTTTCTTTTTGTGCTAACTTGTGTAAATTATTCTGAAACCTTATTCTAGCATTCGGAGTTTTCATCTACATAATGGACTATACATGTTTTGGTTTTTGCCCCTATATTCTAAAGTCAATCTTCAATCGGTGATCTCAAATTAAATTTAATATGACATATCTACAACTTCAATTGTTCAGACCGCACTAAGGCCCTGATCGGAAACACAAACAAGCACGAAAAGAAAAGAAAAGAAAAGAAAAGAGAAGAAAAGAAAAGAAAAGAAATCTGACGCGAAATCGTTTCCGGCGATCGGCGGTGGTCGGAGGAAATTGCGAGAGTTCAATCGCTCACCGGAGAAAGAGAAGATCCAACGGCCGAAACGAATTCTCGCCAAATTTCTTGGTTTATGAGCGGAATTCACGGAGCCAAAATTTTCTCGCCGACTCTCGCGAAATGAACTCTCGCACACCTCCTTCCTCGGTTCCGATCAGAAGATTTGGGAAAGAGAAAATTCCATTTCCGATTCTCACGCTAAATTTATGGTTTCCGATCACAGCCTAAGATAACCTTTCACTATCAAACCTAATTTGTGATGGATTATTACCATTGAAGGTATATTAATTTATCCTCCCACTGTTGAAGCTACTAATTGTGAAATGGCGTTGCAAAAACGTCCTATAATGCCGGCTGCAATTATCAAAGCAGCAATAAATGGTGACAGTGATTTTTTAGTGCAACATCTTGGACTGCATGAAGATGGAAGAGAAGTCACGGTAAGATTTCAGAAAATAATTTCTCTCTCTAGTTGTAAAAAATTCTGGAATGTATGTATGAAATAAGAAAGTTCTGCCAATACTTCATGCAATTATCTTGTTGTTGTCAGAATGTTTATATACAAATTTTGCGGAGCAAAACGTTTGAAACAACGTTCTCAGTCACGACCGTCCTAGTTTTACTTTTTTTCAATCTATGAGACGAATTATTAATTTTCAAATAAGTGCAATTAAATTTTATATTTTTATTCACTCAAATTCCAATTGCATTGCTTAAAATCAGATAACCATAGGAAACTCTCATTCTGCTCCCGGACAAACAGAGGTAGAACACACGACAGTCCCGTCTGAGCTCATAAGTGGTGCAACACTTTTCGGAGATACCCTTCTACACCTGCTTATCACAAGGAGGCACAACCAGCTTGCTCTGAAGTTTTTTTTTAAAAGATACGTCATCGTTGTCGACGGCACGCAACAATAAGCTTGAGACACCCCTGCACAGTGCTGCCAAGGTTGGAAACGTGGAGGTCGTTTGTGACCTCATTCAGCTTAATCTCGGTGAAGTCAGGGATGCTCTCACAAAAACAAATGCAAATGGAGACACAGCCTTTGCATGTGGCTGCCAATCGCAACCATAAAGATCTTGTCTGTGAACTCATGATTTTCCATCCAGAAGCAGCATACAAAGAAAACAAGCTAGGTTTCTCTCCATTATATATAGCCACAGTTGAAGGTTATAGTTCTACGGTCCAAGCAATGCTACAAGTAGACGCTACTTTGTCGTGCACAAAATTTTCTGATGGAATGTTTCTGGTTCATGTGGCAGCGCGCATGGGCAACTCAGACCTGGTAGTGCATTTCTTGCAAAAATACCCTGATTATGCTGACTTATTAGATCCTTTCCAAAGGAATTTCTTTCACATGGCTGCAAAACAAAAGGACGAAAAGGTGTTCACTAGAGTATTTGCATTAGCTACAAATGGCAGGCCCCAGATTAGTCAAATGATTGAAAGCACGATTAGTGCCAGGGATTACAAAGGGAATATACACCACTCCACATAGCAGCAATGAAGGGGCACATTGAAGTTATGAGAGCAATCTGGAACGAGTTGAATCAGGACCCCAGCGCACTACTACGAAACCAAAAAGGCGAGACAGCATTTGACCTTTCAGCGATTCAAGTGAGGAAAACTAATGAGGTATGTCTAAATTAATCAAAAATCAATTAGACTTTGCATTTCTCATTCATGCTTGAAAGAAAGATCAACTCGTATTAATTAATTAATTTACGCAGAATCAAGTCATTGCCATTGACTGATCTATCGTCCTAAATATCAAGGTGACAGATTGGAAGGTTAAGATGATGCACAGATAATGAATCTTAAAGTTAAGATGATGCACAGATAATGAATCTTAAATTGACATACATACAAACACTCTGAATAAATATACAGTGCTTGCCAAATTTCTCCAATATTTTGTATAAATGCTGCGATCGGACAAAAGTCTTCTTGTATCTGTTAAACAATATATTTGATAGATGTGTAAACTGGAGATATGTAATTAGTCAAGTGGTAATTATTTGTGCAACACGCGGCATGTTTAATTTTCTTAAGACTCTTTGTATTATTATTTATTATATATAGATATGGCCGAAAACATATTATTAAAATCTACTATTGCTTGGTGATTGGTCTTTTACAGGTTATTGCATGGCAAATTGATAATTATATTGATGTCGAAGGTTCAAAGTTTAACAAAAATGGTTTAACAAAATCATGAAACCTCCATCCGAAAATGAGCCAGAGAGAATTCAAACCATTGGATTGGGCTCCGTACTTATAATAACTGTAGCATTTGCTGCAGCATTCACCGTCCCAGGAGGTTATGAGACTGTCAACGACACACCAGCTCTAGGAAGGAAATATATGTTCAGAGCATGTCTTAGCCAACAGCTTGGCATTTGTACAAGCATTTGGACTCATATTTGTCCTTGGTACCCGCACTCTAAAAAGTAGTATCGATGATGAACTCCAATTGGCAAATATATGGTTTTTAGGAGCGGCGAATTGTATGGTAATAGCATTTGGACTGGGATCATATGTGGTGCTCGAACACATTAGCAAGCCGATTGCAACCATCATCCTTGTTCTCGCCATATTGTTTGCTTCACCTACGCAGTTTCTCATCATCTGGGCAGTAGAACTCATAATAAAATTTGATCATCTCATTCCACTATTGGTAATGTACATACCATTTGTATTCATCTTCTTTTTTGCCATGCTGTAAGCTCGCGTACACGTAATCAGTGTGCTTCTAGACTTGTATATTCATTCTCTGCCCCCATGTGTGTTAATTAATTATTGAATGCACTCTTTCTGTATCTTACCATCTCTCTCTCTCTCTCTCTCTCTCTCTCTCTCTCTCTCCCGTCTATGCACAAGTTTTTGTTACTGTTGTCTCCTTAATTGGGTGTACTCTAAGCCATACATAAGAAACTTTCAGAGCTTTCATGAAATTTATAATTTGCCATATAACATGACCTTGTACTGTGTTGCCTATTCAAGTCAATAGTCTTTGGGTACCACATCCACAGACCACATGTATATGACATACACTACGCGAAATTTTGGCTTCTGTAACGGTTAATAAAAAACTTCTGTAACGGTACACGAAACGTTACTGTAGCCCCCGTTACAGAATGTCTAATAACCGTTACAGATCTATAACGGTTATTAGACAACAACCATTACAGTAGCCCCCTCTTCTGTAACGGTTATTATCTAATAACCGTTATGGTATACGCAAGGAAAAATCTGGTACAGTTTTTTGTAGAACATGTGTAACAGTTATTAGATAATAACTGTTACAGAATCCAGTCTTCTGTAACGGTTATTATCTAATAACCGTTATGGTATTGTGGACGGAACAGGTGTGGTGTTTGGAGAACTTCTGTAACGGTTATCTGATTGTTAGATCATCTGCATATTATGATAAACAAGTCAAAAATATTATTAGTTAGATCATGAAATTCTAAAATCTAATTGTTTGATCAAATGTTATTAGTTAAAAGAATAAGTTACTTACATGAGGTATTTCCTGAATTGATATCCAATAAGATAATACGTTTTTCATGGCGAGCATTGTGAAATATCCACATTCTGTGCTACCCTTTTGTATCGGACACTAATTAAAGATCCAACAAGAAAGATAGTTAAGATTTTGCACAGTTTCAGAAATCCTAGGTAGCTAATATATTTTTTAAGTCTCGTACCTGAATTTTGTACCAATCAAATGTTGTTCGGGTCCTTGCGTTATATTTTCCATTTTTCATAAGGTATCGCTTGTATATCCTGCATACAATATCATTAATAGCTTAAATAGAACCGTACGTAGTCCTTATCTCAATATCAGAATCTTATTTAGAAACGAAAACTTACTGGGTTCTGAATCCCTTAATCAATATCTTTGGATTCTTGCGCTCGATAGAATCTGCTATTTGAACGGTGCGCTTCTCGACATTAATAACAAGAAGGACCCAATAAAAGCTGCAAAAATAGAGATTATTGTTTTCATGAAAATGAACCAAACATGTAAACGAGATAATTGATATTTTATTAGTTATAATTGTCCTTACTCTTGTAAATAAGGCAGAATCATATAATTGGATGAATATTGCACGAATGACTTCATCAAGTAGTCCGCAGCTTGGTTTTGTTCTTGTTTGATTTTAGGAGCAGTCAACATCTCTGGATCTAATACGGTGATGTTGTTTTCTCCCTCTGAAAGTTCATTCATCCAAAACGTAGACTCACGGATATTAATTCATACATTTTTCACCTCCAATTGAATACGGTACTTTAAAAAAATATTTTAAAGGTTGAAAATTCATACCAAGAGTACAACTTGACGATCGACACGTTTAGAGATTCTCTTCTAAAGCATTGGAGGATGTCGCACAATTCAACGTTGAACTTAACCTCGCCGCTGTGTGTACCCCAAACATCACATTTATGCAACTCAAAATTTTTCTCAAGTTCTGGTTGGAGCATCAATAGTTCATACAATTCTCGTTCGGATAGGGTAAGCTTTTCAATTGCATCCTGCTCAAGTAGCGGATCGCGAGCAACAATCGACCCTGAAATAATCAGACACAAAAGAATAGATTATTCGACGTTGAGCAACAATCTACCCTGAAACAATCAATTGAACTAATTAGGTTTTGGATGAACCTGCACTTGGAACCTTTGGACTCTCGATCACCTTTTTCGCCACCGCCTTGCTCGCATCTGGCTTCTTTTTTATCAAACTCTGCATTCAATGTCATCACATAATTAATTAGTGAGTTCTAATAGAGATGAATGAAATAAATTATCATAATTAAATAAAACGATACCTTGTGGCCTATCTCCACCAAAAATGACGGCCATGGGAATCGCCCTCCTATATTATTTCCTAATAGCTCATCTGACCTACCTGGGACTTGCCACTGACGAAAATCATCGCCTACTCGGAGAAGATGGATATAGAGTTGTTGATCAGTTAGTGGCACGCCGTATACGATCTGACCAACAACACTCGGAATAATATTTCCCTCGGCCACCTTAATCTTCTGGTTAAGGTGATCAAGGGAAAAGAGATCGCACGGTGTTTCTTCCTGAAATTCAGTTCGATCAGAAACCCTAATGCTAAGCCAAACATAAATCTAAATAGAAAAGAGAAAAGTGATCAATATGAACCTGAACAACGCTTCTCGGATCCGGAGGCATATAGCTTGAGGCAACCGTTCGGAATAACTGCTCGTTTGGCACTCCTGAGTCTACCTCAGCTTCAACGAATGGCTGGTACGGCGTCACAAATTGCTGCGGTGCTTGAAACTGCAATCCGCTACTGGCCAACCATTGTTTCACCTCCTGAAGTTCATGAAAATATACTTTCAATTGTGTGCCTTCCGATCCGTTCAATCGTGCGACTTATCCGGCCGATGTAAGATCTTCTCCTATTCAATGATATCTTAAAATATATAAAAAAACAAAAATAACCATAAATTAATGAAAAAATCGAAATAAATAAGAAAAAAATGTAAAAAAAAAATTACTGTTCAAATTTAATTTTTTTTTACCTTAAATCTGCTCTCCTTCTTATTCTCTTTCTAATTATTATTTTTTCAGAATTTTTAGAAATTTTTGGCTATTTTTTTGGAGTGAAGCCACCACCACAAATTCGCAATAAATGAGAAGATCAGAAAAGAGTTAAGTGATACGGCGCTAGCTGTGAGTTTGTTGGGATGGGGAGGAAGACCTAAATACAGAACTATTCTGTAACGGTTATTAAAAAATAGCCGTTACAGAATCATAAAAAAAATATAAAAAAAGCTGTTACAGAATCATAAAAAAATTAATAAAATTTCGTCCCATATCAGTAACGGTTATTAGAAAATAACCGTTACAGAATCATTAAAAAATAAAAAAAAAACGTTAACCTACTGTAACGGTTATTTACTAATAACCGTTACAGAAGATGGTTGATATTAATATATTTCTTTTTTCTTTTCTGTAACGGTTGTTGGATAATAACCGTTACAGAATATAAGAAATCTGTAACGGTTATTGTCCAACAACCGTTACAGAAGGTTGATACATTTTTTTCCTTGACCATGACGGAAATGTTATTACGGTTGTTTCATAATAATCATTACAGATTTGTGGCGCCAATTTTTCCGTCTAATGCTTCACTATTCTGTAACGGTTATTTCAAAAATCGTTACAGAAGTGCCGTTACAGGTCCTTTTTCCCGTAGTGATATCTGCGAGTATATGCACAATGACAGGCTTTTTCCTAGACACGTGTTTGTCAAAATCTAGTCCGGCCCATTAAATCAACCGCCTCATACCGGACGGATCTAGACTGACGACATTATAGACCATGAGCATTTCCCTACAAATTAGTTCAGTAGCTGCTGCAAAATTAAAAGACAGCAAATTTCAAATTTGGCACTCACATAGTCACATTTATTCACTTCACCCTCCCCAACCAACCTTGATTTCCATCTTCTTCTTATATAAAAAGCAAATTCAAACTCATAGCAAGATACACAACTTCACTTTAAACAACTTGCCTTCAATAAGCACACCATGAGGTCTAACATTCACCTCTCCTCTCTGCTCCTGCTGTCTCTCCTAGGGTTCTCCCTTGCCTCTGATAGCACCCCTGCAAGTAACCCCTTACAAGACAAATGCTCCAAGGAGTTCGAGAAGCTGACGACATGTCTAGACTACGCAACTGCTAAGGTAGCGACACCGGGTACAACGTGTTGTACCTCTGTGTCTGGAATTCGACAAGAGGAGCCAGCGTGTCTTTGTTACATAATCCAGCAGGCGCACTCGAGCTCGCCCACCATGGCAAGTATGGGTTTGAAGTTCGACAGATTGCTGTCGCTCCCTGACAGCTGCAAGTTGGCCAACTCTAACATCAGTAATTGCCCCAGTAAGATTTTCTTTTATTCTTCCCCTTTTTTAAAAAAAATTTACATCGCTTCAACAATGCACATTTTTCGATTTATGAGTTCTTCTTCTCTTTTTCCGGTTCTGTGTGTATGTTAGTTGGTTTTTTATGTGTGTTTTTGCAAAGCTAGTACTCTGCCTCACTACCTTTTAGGTTCATCATCTGATATATACTATCCTTATTTTTCTTATTATTATGTTAATCAGATTATTTGATATTTTCGTTATGTCACCTTGATTAGCCTACATGTTAAAGTTTGATTATTGGGCCGACTATAAATAGATTAAACATTATAACAAGAGTACAAAAATAGCTGCAAGTAATACTGAGCATGAATAGCAATTGCTGGTTAGCTTTAAGAAAAGGGCCTCTCAGTCTGAGGTGGTGCCGGAAACACCAGCTCTTGTTTAAAAAGTGCTTTCTTTTATTAACGGCGATGCCAGTTCACAGCCCATCTTTATTACTTTACGTTACTATACTTCTTAAACTTTTTATTAAGTGCATCTGTTTTCTATTTATTTTGCAGAACTACTGAATTTATCTCCTAGCTCGGCAGACGCTGCTATCTTCACCGATCCTAAATCTGCCACAGGTGAAAAGCTCAGTTCTATTTCTGATATATAATAGCAACAATTTTTAATTATTTTCAGTACTTATACCAAGTTAAAAATGTCCGTAACAAACCTCAGACCATACCGGATGGCCTGACAGAATTATTATACTGTTAAGCATTGCTATTGTTAGTAATGCTCTTGCTCTTGTTCAACATTGTATTATTTTGATACCATCTCACCATTTTGTTACTTTGAATCTGACCAATTTATTTAGACACTAACCTCTTTCATGTTGTTATTATTTTTGCAGGTACTACCAAATCCAGCAACTCCACTTCCCCATCGACTTCAACTCCAGTTACCTCAACAAATGGTGTTAGCAGTCTTCACTCAAGTATTGCAGTTGCCATTTCCTTTGTGGCTACGATCTTCTTCTCCATTTTCTAAGCAGCATTTCTAAAATTTATTTAATGAGTTCCATTAAGCGGCCACTCATGTTAATTACTATGTAACATGACTGTGTTCGAACAGTAAACATGTTATGTTTTGTATTTTAAGTTCAAAATTTGTAATTTTAGCGATGTTATGAGAAAAAAGGGATCTCTTAGTTTGTTTTTTTTTTATCCTCCAACTACTCCAATGTTACGATTTAATTGATACTGACAAAGCAAGATAATGCCATGTGAAGATCCTGAAGACACAGAAACTTGTACCAGTTTTCCTCGAGAATTAAATGCAGCCTTAATTTTCATACCAGTTCGGTGGGCCCAGTATATCTGTAACTATTGACTTACGCTGTTGCCTGTTGGTTTGGCATCTCTTGAATATTTCTTTTCACATTTGGCGTTTTAGATTTTCTTGGCGCATAATTTTGCAAATGATTATTGAGGCTCATTGGGCTAAGCTTCTTTACTTTAGGGCAGGCATAAATTTCAATCAAATCGGCAAAATGCAGATTCGTTTTTTGGGATTGATAGCCAAACGAATCTGAATTACACAAATGAAGCATAGAATAGGCTTAATTTAATTTTTTTTGAAGTCAAACTATCTTCAATTATTGGGGGAAACCAATAGCTTACTAGACTTGAATATCTTTTAATGAGTAGTTCAGTCCCTAAACCTGCAAGTACCAGGAGAAATTCACAATAGCTGGACATGACATTATGAACAGAAAATGTACAAGGATTGTACAAATTTAACTCCCATGAAATGCGAGAACTTTACCATTGTTGGCCAGCATAATTACAATTTCCGTATCTAATTTGATCATTGTATTGATATCAATACTTAGCACGATAACTGATTCAAGATATCATCATCTGAAAGATCATCAGCATTAATATGAAGAACATCAGAAAAGACAGGCAATCTAAGACCCGTTTCCTTGTTGTAACATAAATTATAATGTGTCCTCGCTTCTACTTTATTGTTATTACTTGATTGCATGGTTTTCTAGCACCTTGTAAAAGACAAGCTACTCCCACACAAATGAATGTGCACACCAGGAAAGTTGTGAATTCTAAAATAACTCGTAGTGATGTTTTAACTCTATTTTTAAAGGGAAAAGTTACCATTTCCATAGAAAAGTCAATGGAAACAATAGACCGTTAAGCACACTTGACGGCATACTGTTGCCAAAATATATGAATGGAAAGACAAAAGGTGTTTGAAGCATAGGACTAACAATGATATGTGTTAGTACAAGCTGCTGGCCCTGGACATGATTTCAAATATTTTTAAAATCACTTTACCTATGTCATGACAAGACTCCTATCAGTCCAACAATGCAACTTATTGAAGGTATGTTCCAAACAATTGAAAGCAAAGTCCATTAAATAGTTCCACATGTTGGTGAATGAATCAGGTGACAGGACAACACCATTATTATTGATATTAATCTAGCAACCGCCAACAACATACAGTATGGCATATCTTCATTAAGCAGTTAATGAATGGCAACCGTTTCACTGTTTTAGCTGCCAAAATAAATGCAAACATTGTTATTTCTTCTTCTTCTTCTTTTTTTTTTTTTTTGTGAACTTTACATTGTTATTTCTCTCAAAACCTCCCCAAAAGAGTAACAGCAGATTTGAGGTCTGACGTAGTTATATTGCATAATTGCATTACAACTATGGGAGCAGATTGGAACTCATTAATAATAAAAGAAGAGAGTATTGGTCAACAAATACCAGACTTGAGTTTTTCTTTCTCTTATATGTAAAAGTCATAGGGGTTAAGCTCCTTGGCAATTAAAAAGAGAGTTCATTGGACCATCCCAGCTAAACCTGGACTCTGCTTTGTGGATCAAACGGTCTATATTGGATTTGATTAATAGCTGTCCAAATTTAAAAGTAAGAAGACAAACCCATGGTCTGATATAGCTCATAAACCAAAAAGAGGACTGATAATACTAAGATCATTTAAGGCCATAACATAAATATTTAGAGTAGAATTCCTCGACCAATTTTGTTTTAGTCCTTGCTTTTGTTTACTCTCTGTGTAATGGGCTTTTGGCGTTTTGCACATTTGTAGATGGTCAGCCACTTCTGAAAAAATACAGAACCTCTTGTGCATATGTGCACCATACCCAAAACACAATTTTATATTCACCATGGAGTCAGATGAAATTTTTACAAGCTCAAAATTTGAATTCACAAATAAAACCATAGAAACCGATACATGACATGGGAAGAGAAAGTACTGTACTTAGCAATCAACTACAGTGGATTCTGACGAATCATCAGATGAGGCCAGTACAAGTTGTGGCTCAACAACACCCTCTTTTATTGCCTTCTTGCGTTCCCTTCTCATCCTAAAGTATTCTATTTTCCTCGCCCTGTAACTGTCTGGATTTATTGGTTGCTTTTCGTATGGATAAACACTTATCTGTTCATAACAATAGATAAATAAGTAAAACTAGTCACGACTTATTGTATAAATCTCTGAAACCAGGAAATAATCAATACCATCCTCTATCTCATACGGTCAACTATCGGAACCAGTATGTCACAAGCGATATATCAGTATTTAAATTTAGAAATTTGCTGAAAAGGAGATCAGATAAGTGTTTAAAAAAATAAAATATTGTCAAAGAACCAAAGGTGCTAAGAAAATAACAAGAGGAACTCAGGCTACAAGAAAAGAAGGCATATCAGCAAGTTGTGAAAACAACACATAATACAAGGGCCGGGGTCCACAGAAAATGCATTAACTCGACAACCTTGACAATCATCAAAAATAACTTATAATTCAAAATCTGTCAATTCGAATGTAATCTCTTTTATGCGCATAATGCATATGAAAGACTGATGACATATGATAAAATTTCACATGTTAATCACATGAATTGAAATTTGCAAATATCTGTATCCAACAGCATTTGAAAATATCAAATTACAACTCTCTATGAGACACAGCATATATAAGTTTTTCCTTGTTTTAAAAAAATTTGACCTCATTTTAAACATTGTCAAGTTAAATTTTGAAAGTGCCTCATTTTGAAGTTATTTCTTATTTATACAATTACAGAGAAAATTACCTTCTTGCGGTCACGCCCATATTTTTCGAATTTAACGAGGCCATCTATCTTTGAGAAGATAGTGTAATCTTTTCCCATTCCAACATTGGTTCCAGGGTAGAACTGCAGTTTTAGGGAAAAAAAATAATAATAACAATAAATATAAGTACCAGCATTTTTTCAATTTTCACTTTTTGCAATGCAGGAATTTGCACCAATATTAATACATCAAAGATAGACAACCATCTGGGAACATGAATGCATAACTGAGGCTTCATTGAGAAGAGAAACTACTTAGGCACGAAAAATACAAACTGCATTTTACAGCCAGGGTACTGTACAAGGTGGCACAACAACTGCTCAGGAACAATTCAGTTCAAATTCCATAATTTTCACTCTCAAACATCAATTGGTACAGAAGAGGCATATACTACAATAATTCTTAAATCATAACATGCTACATATTCAAAATGAGACATTTGAACTTCCAACCGAATTCCAAGGGTTCTAAACAACAACAGTTGATAATTTTACAATCAGAAATCCTCAACAAATTTACCTTGGTACCCCTCTGACGCACAATAATTGCCCCAGGCTGCGCCACTTGGTCACCATAAATCTTCACTCCAAGCCTCTTGGCCTTAGAATCTCTTCCATTCTTAGTACTTCCAGCTCCTTTCTTGTGCGCCATTTGAATGGTCAAGGAACCCACTTTGGGGCGACAAGGGAAGGAGATAGAGGTGGCATGGGAGTTGGACCCACCACCTAGGAAGGAAGATGAGAGAGAAAGCGACTTGAAAGAGGAAGAAAGGCTGGAGAGAGAGAGTGCTGTTGCCATGAGTGGTGTAGAGAGAACGAGAAACTGAAAAGAGAGAATAGTGGAAGGAGATGGAGATAAAAAAGGAAAGGAGATTGGAGATAAGGTGCTTGGGCTTATATTGGGCCTGGAGATAAGAAAATTTAGCTGGGTCTTGTTGTAATATTGGGATTTTGTCTCGGGTTGAATCTGATAGGCTTTTTATTATATCACGGCCTATTATTTTCGTTACTGACTTGCTGTTCAGTGAGACAGTGACTGTGCACATTCAGTCCATCATTTCATTAAGATTGGAAGATTCAAGAGAGTTCCTTTCTGAATATTGATAAACACATAAAAGATGATTTCAATAACTTCTTATTTCTCGTTAAAAAATGATCCAAATACATTAAAAATAAAAAAAATATTAGTATATTGGACCACTTGAATATAGCACTCAGGCACGGATTTAGGGGTGGCAGGCATAGATCCGGCCTACGCCGAGAAAAAAAATAACAGTGTAAAATGTTAATATATCATGCTAATTTTGTTATCTAATATGTCTGGCCTACTTTAATATTGAAATTCAAGTTACTAAAGCGCAATTGAAGTCGAATCTCGACAATTCGGCCTACCCTATCTTACAATCCTGATTTTGCCCCTGATAGCACTCTAGATCCAAAAGCAACTAGTCTTGGTCGTTTAGGAATGATATTTTCTTACTCCGAATAACTAATTTTAATTTTATTCTTATTTTTAAGCTATCCAAACGCACCTAAAAGTTTTTTTCCTATTCTCCTGCAATAATATTATTGCGTTTTTTATTTAACATATAGAATTAAAAACTTTTTAAAAAAATTAAAACAAATATTTATTATTACTGAGTTTTCTTTTTATTTTTAATTTCATTTTTATTCTAAAATCTTAACATTTTCTTCGATAATTTTATTATTTAAACAAAAAAAGAGAAAATAACCTTTGTTTTACAAAATTCTTATTGTCAATCTGCGGTGATTGCTTGGATATATTTTCTTAATCAATCATCATAACTCATACTAGCCAAACAAGAATAGAAGCCAGGACACTTTTTCCATATGTTGCTTAAACATCATTTGGTGCGAAGAATATATATACACAGCTGTCTTATAATGACAACTGAATTTTAGAATATTCAAATCTGAAATACAAAATATTTTCTTATCTAGAGGTAATTGTGTCACTATAATATTAATACAATGCAATTCTGTTTGTCTGTTAACAAAAGTCAGTAGAACTAAATTATCAAAATTTTCAATCACTCGTAATAACTAAATGGTTTTTATATAATAGGAAAAAATTTTGATACTTAAATGGTGTTTAAAGACATTTATAATTTTATTTTTATTTTAATGAAACTTTTTTTCATATTTGCCATATAATCCATCATTTCCTCTACTTATTTGCAATCATATGAATCCGCACTGCAAGTCCCAACTTGACATAAACTAATGCAAGTAGCATGTCCAAGTCTATTATGCATAAACTAGTTAGACTAGGCTTGCAATCAAGCGTTTCTTCAAAGTTGCCAAAATCTAGAAGGTCGCAATCTCATGATTAGAGTTGAAGCTTGAGAAGAGACCATTCATTGTAACAAGAAAGAAATAAAGAGAGATCAATTGAACTTGAATGCACTCATTGCTTCCACCCTCTCCTCTTTCCTTTTGTCCCCTACCCAATATTTATCCTCGCTCTCTCTTTTTGTCCACAAATTAAGTTATATTTATTATGGTTTCTGTCCATTTCAAGCAAAACTTATTTAGAGAGAAAATTCCTTGCATCGCCTTGAAGAAAAGAAAAAGAACTACATCTTAGTTGCTTTTTGCAATTCCATATATATGCATGAGGTTTTATTTGTCTTGAATTTTCAATTTATAACAAAGAGTAGATCATTTTATTCTGAAAAAAAAAACAATTGAAGAGTAATTAATTTGGACAAAATTTGATCTCTACTGTGCATCAAATTAACATCAAATCGTATGATTTGAATTTCGGATAACATGGCCTACTGTCTAGGCATCAAAAGCAGAAAAGCAAATTCTATTTGAGTGATTTTGCTTTTTATGGTCCAAATGAATCACAGCATCTACAAACCCCATAATATGATAAATGAAATCCAGTCCCGTGTGGGACCGTGCAGCGCAGGAATCACACTCAATGGCAAAGGGAGCCCCGTGCATGTAACAAGATTGATAGGCCCGAACCGTCCAGATCAGATCGGACTGTTCGTAGGCTGCGCTGGACGGTCCCGCGCGGGAGCGGATGAGGATTCATAATATGAATGAAAAAGCGGAGGAAAAACCTTCTAGTGCCAAAATAGTTGATCGAGTAATTAGGGTTTTGAAAAGGATGTGATCATAATTAACGATGGGACAAAAGAAAGGTTCAGATCATGTGAGGTAGGAGGCTACGAGCCGGTTCAAAGAAGGAATAAAACCAATTTTGGCACCAATAACAAACAAACTTCGATTCAAACACAAACAAGCAAAAAAGAAAAAGACAAAAACATAGAGAGCGTGTTTGTAACTTGTGCGGACTAGATGACTATATATTATATAATGTACATCTCTGGATTTTGCAAATTTCATGGTCAGTGATATTAATATTGCACCTTTTTTGGTTTTGCAAATTATATGGCCAACAGTACAAAATTTCGAATATCGACGCCCTTATTATTATTTTTTTTCTTTGATATAAAGATGGAATTAAATCTTTCAAAAAATTTAACAATAACATTTTCATTTGGTTGCCAAACCCACAACATTACTAAAAAAGTTATTAATCTTTGCGTAACAGATTTAAATTACAAAATCTCAGTACTTTTTCGAAATAAATTCCTAGGCTAACAAAATTAGAAGTTGCTATAAGCGAAGAGAAAAAGAAAAAAAAAAAAGTTTGAAAATCACTCATGACACGTACCTTTCTTTGGTCTATTCCTCTCATATACATTCATGAACCATGATTACAACCTCGGCTCTTTAGTATGTATTTTCTTGGGGGTTTCTCCATACTAATCATGATATCTCCTCTTTTTCCCGTTGCAACTAGCCACCAAAATTCATCATTTCATTTAGTTACAAATTACCAACCCAACGACTTCCTCAAACCTCGACCATAGTTGGTGACGGATCCTTTCACACACACACTATCACACATGTTATATTGGTAATTATAATATAAATATAAGACAATTTTTGTACTGATTTTTCAACAGACTTAAATTCATATCATTCGATTAAATTATGATTGAAATATATTTAATATAACTTAAATTCGATATAAAATTTCAATCCACTATAGTTTTCTACATTCGAGAATCATTGAATAAATAAATTCAATTTTTTTTAAATTATTTGTCCAATGATATAATAGTAATTTTTTTTCTCATTTTCTATATATATAGAATGCATATAAAATATGACATTTCTATAACTTGCAAAATTAAATTATCTTTTTAACTGTACGTCCCAACAACATCCCAACAATATACGCTGAATATGTTTCAAAACTCTTTCATAAACTCATCTACAGGAAGATTTTTTTTCTTCGCGAAGATATTTTTAATCATAACTTTGTGACAATTATAGTTCAGTTGAATTCAAGATTGCCATGATCCCATTCCCATCTCCTTGTCACGAGGGGACTTGTACTGAAATCAACTTCAGATCAAATCTAGACCGTTGGATTATGAGATCCAGAAAAAAGTAGAAAGAAAGAAAGAACAAGAGGTACTACAACGGGACGAGGTCACGAGCTAATCGTTTCGCCTTTACACGTGCGAGCGAATTCAGATTCTATGGCGCCGACATGATTATAACTGTGTGGTTGTCAACTGACAGTGGGTTCAAAAACTATTTACAAATATCGTGCCGTTTTTTCTTGATGTCAGTTAGTTGACACATATTGGAAAGGTTTATATCTGCCGCATAAGAACAGGAAGTAGAAATAAAGCTGCGCGGCAAAGTTCTTTTTCGCCTTTATTTATTCCTTTCCACCTTTTGTTTGCAAAATGTGACCAGAAGAGGCCAAGAAACTTCAATTATTTTCGTTAATACATTATTTTATTTTTATATATTTTAATTGGCGAGATTTCATTCTTCAGCTTGATTAAGGAAAGAGGGATGAGTATGCATAACAAGAACTGAGATAACTTGTATTGAAAGAGAGTACGCAATGATTTTCTTCCAACTACGTAGCAAAACATATGAGTTTATCAAATTTAATAATAGTTTGGTAATAAATCATTAAACTTGATATAAAATCTATCATATTCGTTTTCAGCGAACTTCAATTTTTATCACTACAGTAACTTTTCATAAAAAATATTAACTTTTGTAATTTTTATTAGTATTTGAATAGAAATTAATACGGAGTAATCAAATTTTAAAAATAAATAATTTCAAATTTGGTGGCAAAAAATATATTTTATTTCATATTGGATTTAGTGTTGAAAATAAGATTTACATTATATCAAACCCAATAACGTATAAAAAAATTAACTGTAAGTTCTCTAATTTAGACTTATTATGCTTACCCTTAAAGATGAAGTATGAATAATCACTAGTAAATCTCATATTAAGAAAGGCTGACAGGGACCTGATATTTGTTTTTCATTTTTTTTTCTTTCCAGTGCAATCAAGGATCCGAAATAGAAAGCGGATTATATAGGAGCTCTTTACACAGAAGATCCGAAATATCTGACCCGATCCGATAAAACAGAATACATGAATTGAACTAGGGGTGGCAAAAAAGCTCGTGGCTCGTGGCTCGCTCGAGAAATATTCGACTCGATTGGACATTGACTCGATACATTTGGGGCCTGGGCTCGAAGCAAAATTCGACTCGCTCGAAATTAACTCGAAATTGCCTCGAAATATAATTTTGTTAACTAATTTTTATATATTAGTACATAATTTGATATATGATATATTTATTTATTACATATAAATGCTATTATTATTTAAAATATTATTATAAAATGAATAAAATACTAGTTTATGTATAAAAATAATATTAAAATTGATAAATATTAATTAATTTGTATATTAGTTGCTTGAAAATATATATATAAAGTACTATAATTTAGCTCGACGAGCTCGTTAAGAAACTCGATACAAATTCGATTCGATTCGACAAAATTCGAATTAATTTCAATTCAAGTTTGAGCTAAAGTTAGCTCGCTCGAATTCGACCAGTTGCCAGCCTGAAATTTAACTGTGGATTCTTCAAGCGACACACGGTATCAATCCATATTCCATACCTAGTGGTATAATACGTAATTTTAGTAAGAAAACGTGACTTATTTTGTACAACCATCGGTCGGGTAGGCAATCGGATTCCCGTCAAAAAAACAGCGCTAGGCGATCAGATACACACCGTCTTCACTACAAATCCTTACGGAACTAACCTACGTCATACGTGCCGAAACTTCATTGGCTGATACGTTTGTAAAAGTTCGTAAGTATAAAGTTAGTGGTGAACCTTAGCGAGTCATGAACAGCGGTCTGAAAAAGGTTGTTGTCTCGGCTTAACAAAATTTCACTCGCTTACCTTACCAGCCGCATAAGGGCTAAAAGGAGGGCGTTGCTTTGGGCAGCAGATTTTTTTACTGCGAGCAACATAATTTCTTTTTCAATTACTAAATTATTCTTTCTGTAACTCCGTAAATTTGTTGGTAATCTCCGAACAATTGCCATCTCTCGACTAAACCTCCTCTGTCCTATCCATTAAATAACTTCAGTTTTTCTTCCCTTCACTCATGATTCAGTCTCTACTCCCTTCACCCTCGGCAGTTTATCTCATCATTTTTTTTAGAACTTCTGGACTCTAGAATACATTGCAATTAGATTTCTTCAATGATTATTTCATAACCGAACATAAAATTCTCCCGCATGAATATGTGATTTTCATTAAAAATAAATTGATTTCTTTCATATTGTATTAACTCCCATCAATTTTGTATTAAGCACTCATGATATGGTCAAAGGAAATTAATTTTTAGGTAGAACATCTTGATGTCATCAAGGCACGGGTAAAAAAAATTGACATAAAAAATTATCCGAAATTTCTTATCACCACAAAAAACTCGGGATTGGGTTTTACAAACGGTTTTGCAAAACACAATCTAAAATGATAGGGACGGTAAGAGTCCCAGAGAGAGAATGCAGTTAAGGAATATATGGTTAAGGAAATAAATTAGGGTAATAAATTTTCATCAATACTAAAGGGCAGTTTAGATATTTAGAAAATAGATATGTTGCTTTAAGAAAAAATTCTGCTGCCCAAAGCAGCTCCCCAAAAAGGAAAAGCTCTTGCGGTTCTGGTCTACGATTATATACGAATGGGGATTTGTATAAGTGGAATTTGTACGGGACTTTTATACCTTGGGATCTTCTTTGAGTTGATAATTGTGTATTGTCGTCTTGCTAGATTTAATAAGCTCAAAACTTGTCCCAACCTGGGTCGACAAATATTAGAATCTAATATATAGAACGGATGTGTTCTGTATTAGTACGATTGTTCTCACGTTTTTCTGCTTCATTAAGCCAAAAACTAAAAAAAGGAATTTTAAATACATCCAACAAACTTCAAAAGCTAAAAAACCTTTACATCCACAACAGAGAGTAATCTAACCAAAAGAAACAAAACATAAAAACTAGATCAGTCTTCTTCAGAAGGAGAAGGGTGTTGGAGTTATGTCATAGAAGTCAATGAATTAGATGACTTAAATATTAGTTTTATGTTATGAATGTTTTTTTAATCATTTGTTCCTAGGTTTATTATTGAAAATAATAAATCTAAACGGTCCATAATCTTGATAATTAACAAGGAACATTAATTATCATATAAGATTAGTATGCAAGTTAAGTGATGATTAAGTTCTACAAATCATAGGTAAAAAGCTACCAACTTAATTGCATATGTGTATGTTATGGAACATAGTACATGATTTGACCCAACAAAATAAATATATGGATTGTGTTATATGTCATTATTTATTTCGTTATGATTTTGGTTCTAAGTTTGAGATGTTTATCTTTTCCACATGAGAATATGTTCAATAAATATTGTCTACCGCTGATTCTCGATAAGGGCTGCTATACGGACTTTATTTATGTTCTCTTGAATTGTGCGGGGAAAAGCTAATCATCAAAAAAATCGTATGTCCCTCATTAATTCACTTAGTGAGTGACGATATCTGTTTGGGCCCCTTGATGGAGTTGGATCGTATGCGCACAACTAGGCGATCAATCTAGATCAAGAAACGTATAATCTGCAAGAATGACACATTCCTATCTTGGATTATATGATAATATCGTGAGACATAAGAATCAAAATAGAGATATACTTTTATTCTCTTATGCAGGATTTGAATACTGTAGCAGTACATTATTTATGCGAATTGGGAATCATAACGTGTTGCTAGATACCGCTTATGATTATTGAAAATTAAATAACGATTTAATTCCATGTCCAACATAGCATAAATCCTCAAAAGATCACACAAAATAAGGTGTTTAACCATATGTGCATTAATTATTTATTTGCAACAGTGAATTTTGCAAAAATATGATAAGTTGATTAATTAATCATATACCGTTATGGACCGTTATGATTAATTAAGTCAAATAGATCATATTGAAATAATTTAATGCATTGACTAATTCCATATTAATTATTAATTAGTTAATAATTAATTATAATCAACATATTTATTTATTTGAGCTAATTGAGCCTTTAAATTAATTAGTTATTTAAATGTCCAATTGAAGATGCAATTAAATGGAAGAGTAATGGGCTCACTTAAGATGAGGCCTAGTCCAATAAAGGGGGTAGGTAGGTGCGGCACCATAGGGGCATTTATGTCCAACCAAGTTTGGATGTGAGCTAGGTTATGCGGTCTATATAAAGGGTGTTATTTGGGAGAAAACCCTAGCCACCTTTGAGCCTTTCTCTCTCCTCTCTTCTTGGCCGAAATCCACCCAAAGGAAGAGAAAAATTTCAGAATTTTTCTCTCCCTTTTCTCTCTTCTTTACACCTCCTAGCTCATGTGTTGAGCAAGCCTTCCACTTAAATTAATTAGGAGAATCGATTTGAAGAAGGGAAAACTTAGGAATTAGTCTTGTTCTCCAAATTACTAGCATAATTTGTTGAGAAATTGGTTAATACCTTAGTGGACTCGAGGCGGGCGATATGGAGATGTTGGAGGAGCACGCCATCGATTTCTAAGCCGTAGGATCGAGCCTCTTGATTGCTATATCAGGAGAGGTATAATTTCCACCCCTTCTCTCTGTGTTAATGAGCTTAAGCAGTAGATTCTTGAAGTGCTTCTTGTTTTGGATGGTTAATTAAATGTAATTAATCTAAAAATGAAAATTAGCACTTTCCTAACAAAGAGTCAGTCACAACTCCATCAACCCTCTTATCTTCACGCGAAGCTTTTATCAAATCCCCCACCCTTATTCTGAAGATCCCCTGTATCATCTGTCCAATTAACAAATAAACCAACGACATTAAAGTATAAATTCAGCGAGTTGCTACCAGCCTCAAAAGTAAAAGCCCTTTTGTTCCTATCCTTCCATCTAACCCAAACCAAAGCAGCAAAAATACCCATGGCATAATTTCTAGCCGAACCAGTTAAAGAAATCAAATAATCCCAACAAGACGTAATGTTATCAAAATTAAAACTAATCCCCTTATCATTAAAACGATTAAAAAAATGCCAAAACTCATAAAAACCATAAAAATCATTTAAATTATTTAATATATTCTCCTAATTTAAAACTCATAAAAACCATTTTTTAAAAAAAATAATATTTTTTTAGCACTTTTAGAAAATTTATGATATAAAAATTATAGATCATCTAATAACAATATTTTTTTTAAACTATCCAAAAAAATGATAAAATATTTCGGAAAATGCAAAAAGAAAGTTTTCTATAAGTTTTAAATACGGAAAACTTATTGAACAGTTCAGATATGTTGTTAGAAATTTAAGATGTTCGGAACGATAATATTAGACAGATCTCATTTGTCCCATTGGACACTAGCATTTCTTGTCATTCTAACTTCTAACTGTCAACATTGCTTCAGCATTTTATATCATACTGGATGATGGACGAATAAAAATATGTATACTTTCGAGATGTTTGATATCATACTGGATAATAGAATATAATTGTGGCAAAATAAATATAGATATGTTTGATATCCTTTCGAGAGATATTGTCTTTAATTTGATGTGCTCCCGTCGTAACTAAAATGATTCTCAGACTATATCAAATTTGATATACCATTGCCTAAACTAAGAACCATTTATAGCTTTAGAGTCTTTTGCAAATGGTTGATTATAAACAACAACAAATTGGAATAGATAATTAGGATATTATTATTATGTAATTTTTCTCTATTAAGTTTTTAAAAGAATATTAAATACTTTATTACTCTTTAAGAAAATTTATCCTCGCATTGACAATAGAAAAATGTCATGTATTAATTTGTGAAAATTATTTTCGTACTAAAATGAACTAACTTTTGTCATTGTTTTGTTCATATCGACCTATCCTAATTCATGATGAATCAATGATGCATATTCTAACTAATTTGGTCGTTGAAAATTACAGCACTTTCATAAATCTAGACCCTTCATTCAAATCTTAATCAAATCACAATCATTAATTATTCTGAATGAATGGTTTAGATTTGGTTCCGTGTATAAAAAAGAATCCATGACAAAATTACCCTAATTAAAATATTAAAAGCAACTCTCATTTTGACAACCACACACTATAAACTTATTCTTTATTTTTAAAATTTACCTTTGGGTCCGTGTATAAAAAAGAATCCATGACAAAATTACCCTAATAAAAATATTAAAAGCAACTCTAATTTTGACAACCACACACTATAAACTTATTCTTTATTTTTAAAATTTACCTTAAACAAAAAATAATCATATTTTTCCTCAAAATTTATTTTAAAAATAATCATAGTTTTATTGTCAAACAAAGTCGTAATTTTGCGACAAAAGGAATAATTAAATTATTTGATGTCGTTCTTTTTATGGGATTCGAATTATCCATAAAGATAATAGTTATATACTTATCTTCATACGCGAAACGAGAGATAATAAAGATAACGAGATAATAAGATAATAAGATAATAATAATTATCTATTTATCTTCACACACTCGATAATAAGATAACAATACTTATCTGTTTATCTTCACACACCAAACCAAACAATAATTATCTACTTTTATCTTGAAAACACAGTCTCTATTTAAGTTGGTTTATACTCATCACTAGTCACTAACTAGCCACTGCTTCAATAATTCAACATAGGATCTAGAACAAAGAAACCTATATATAGAAAGGGCTTTGGTTTTTCGGTAAATAAATCCGATACGGGGCCTCAATGCAAAGCATAGCTGACGTTGGGAAAAGTCTTTTCCCAGTCTTAGAATTTCGAGCTCTTCTCCTCTCTCTCTCTCTCTCTCCTCCTCGGGGAAGAAGCGAGAGAAACAGGAACACTGAAAGGAGAGGAGCAGAGAGAAATTGGAGAAGAAATCCAAAAACAAGAGAGAGAGAATCTAGGTTTGAGGACGACGCGCTTCCTAGTGGCGGGGGATGGCGGAGGAGGAGGTGGAGGAGGCCGCGGCGGCGGCGCTCCGGCGACTGGTTGGGCAGATTCAGGAGCTCTGCGACCTGTACGGATCTCCTCCTTTCTTCTCTCTGCACCAGTTCCAGCCTACCTTAGATCCTAGGTTTGCTCTCTCTCTCTCTCTCTCTCTCTCTCTCTCTCTCTCAAAAACTCACTCGTACAATAAATTCGCTTGTTTCTGAACTGTGTTTACGCTTCCATTGGGAAAATTTCGCTGTTTATTTCTACATCCTTTTATATTCAATTGATCCTAGTAGTTCGTACAGGTAGTGTCTCTCTCTCTCTTAATACGCTGTTCAATCATGTCTTTACGTGTGGTATCTCTATTTTTGGTTGCTGTTTTGGGGGGTCCCTCATTGGGGGAGAGAATATTTTCAACACTTCAATTTTTTATGAGGAAATAACTGAAGCAATTCAGGAAATTTGCTTACTACGGTCTCATAAGTGAGTGGCAATTTTTTAAGGAATTTTAATATCAGATAACTCTCAAGGGTCAAGGCACCGTTGGCGTTGGGGGAATGGGTAAAAGAAAATAAACCTGAATTCTGTAGGGAATTTATTCCAACCTTTTCTCTGAGTGGTACTCAATACTCAGAATAATAGTCTTAATCGGAATAAAGCAAATTTAACCTTACTTTTAAAGTTAGTTATTCTGAATAGTTTGACTGATAGGCTTATTCCGTTGGAGTAAAATCTTCTTTGTACCAATATGGTTATGGTTGTGGAAATTTGCAAATTTAGTAACGGCAACGCCAATAATGGCATCCCATTGCAAATTCATAGTTTTAATTATTAGATAGCTTTGCTTGGTCTTTTCAAACACTACAAACATCTGTATACTCATCCAGACTGTTTGACTTTAATTAGAATTTCAGATTTGGGTTGTATGCATGTTTATACTGTCAAATGCTGCCAACTGCATGCATGGATCAGATTACTATCAAGAAAAAAATTTATATAGAAGACTACGGGATGCTTTTATTAAACAATTGAATTGATACTTTTTGTGTAACTTTTATGGTTATAGCATTATTGTGTAATTTAATTGATGGCATTGACTTAAGGTAAATATATGTCACTGCCAAAATTTTACATCAACTCCGACAAGCTACTAATGCTAACAGTTATTTTACAAAATCCCCACTGGAAGAATATCTTTAATAGCCCTTAAGTACTACTGTCTTCTGCTCTTGTTTTCTAAGGGAAAAAAAATAATATCAATCAGTGCACGCTCTTTACTTCCGCAATTTAAAATTGCGTTCTAATTGTAAGTATTTGTCGTTCATATAAGGTTTGTTCCACAATCGGCTAATCACAAATACTGCAAACCTTGACCACCAACAGACAGACTTGTACTGATAACTTCATTTGCTAGATTTCATACCAAAAGTATACTTGCCTTTACCAAATTGTACATTTGTTCTTACCAAATTATTCTGTGTTTCTGTAATATCATAAGCAGAGTATAGTGCTTCAGGGGGGCAGCATGTTGAGCTCCTGAATAGTCTTATTCAGGGTTAATAGTCTTACTAGAATAATTGAAAAGGAAGGAATTGTGTTTAACTGAATAATTCCTTTATTTTGTCTCTTCCTGTGTTGTCTTAGGTGGTACTCATCTGATTTTAAAAGCAACTCATCCACCAAAAATCACCTTCCCTTGCAAATGGATTCTGAATCTGAATCAAAAGCAAATTCAAAATCCAGTATCTTCATGTTAGAAGGAGGAGAAGAAGAGGATATCAGCAACACAACCATTTGCAAGAGGCTTCGCAGGAACAAAGAATCAGAATCAAATTTCCAAATGGCAATTCAAAGCGAATTAATGGAAGCTGAGATATGGAAAAAATTGCCTGAAGATTTATTCGAGCCTGTTCTCGCACGGCTCTCAGTTCCTGCAATATTTCGTTTCCACTCAGTATGTAGCCAGTGGCGTGGCATTCTCACATCAAAGACCTTCCATGAGCAATTTTTGCGAGTCCCTAAATCATATCCATGGTTCTACACTGTGACTCATGAGGACCCCACCCACGGTGCCATGTACGACCCCTCTGCCCAAAAATGGCACCGTCCCACAATTCCCTTCTTGACCGAAAATGGAAACCAAAATAAAATTAGAAGCGGATCTGGAATTGTTTTTCCTGTTGCTTCTGCTGGAGGTCTTGTCTGTTTCCTTGACTTGAGCCACACACACATATACGCATGCAACCCTCTGACAAGCTCTTATAGAGAACTGCCTCCTACAAATGTACCATTCTGGTCTAGGGTTTCAGTTGTTATGGTGAATTCCAGTACCGGTTACAAGATCATGTGGTTGGGTTGCTCTGGAAAATATGAAATATATGACTCATCAATGAACAAGTGGAGCCGTCCTGTCCCAGTACCACCAAGTATCACTGTACCACTTTCACTGAATTTCAGGTCAAAAGCGGTTTCCATAGGTACGACCCTGTACTTCATGCGGGGTCAGCCGGATGGTATCTTAACATATGAGATGAGTACTGGTACGTGGAAGCAGTATGCAATTCCCTTACCGATGAGTTTCACCGATTGCACATTAGCAGAATCACAGGGTAGAGTCCTGCTGGTAGGGCTGCTGACGAAAAATTGTGCAAATTGTGTGGGTGTTTGGGAATTGCAGAGGATGACGCTCCTCTGGAAGGAGGTGGACAGGATGCCAAGTGAGCTGTGCCTGGAATTCTACGGGAATTCCTTGAGAATGAGTTGCATGGGAAATCATGGGGGTTTAGTGTTTCTTTCTCTTAGGTCAAGACAAGTGAATCGGCTTTTATGCTATGATGCGGCGATGCGAGAGTGGAGAAAGGTTCCAGAGTGTCTCATTGGATTATCAAGTCAAACTGATAAGGGTTCGTGGATCTCATGTGGCACAGCCTTTGACCCGTGCCCTGGAGCCATGGCTTGAATTGTTTCAGTATATGTTAAGTTCTTTTTTTAGTAGCCCTATGAATGCAAGAGAACATTGTTTCTTTCACCTGGTAGTCGGATCCCCCCCCCCACCCCCTCCTCTCCTTTAATGTGGTTTATTTTACTATTATAAAAGCCGAGAAAAGATTTAAAATTCTTGGTTGTTTGTTCTCCATATAAATTTGAATTGAGTGAGATTTTAAAAATCTTTATTTGTAATTTTCCCTTGGTCTTTGGATGGTGTCTTTGCTTTATTATTATTATATATTTTTTTTACCCTTTTTGACCACTTCATCTTTTCTAATGGTGTTTTTCAGGCTAGAGTTTATTTAGCAATAGTTATTTGTAATTCTGTCTGCAATATGCAATATTCCTGAAGGAAATTTTTTGGTTCCTATTGCACTGCTTGAAGCATCAGAAGGTAGCAAGGTTTTGCACCCTGGTCCTGTTGTCGTTACGGTGCTAAAATTTGAGATAGAAGAAATCTGAAGGGACTCAAAGTTGAGTTTGGATTGGATGTTTAATCAAAACCTAGATTTGAGATTGCACTGAGCTAGCGATGTATTTTTGTTCTTGATTTTTCTTCCATAGCACGTCGCTTTAGTCTCTTGTGATTTTGATCATAGGGCTCTTAATTTTACTAGTAGTATATCTTCACGGGCCAAGTAGGCTTATATTGGGTTGGGCAAAAGATAAGACTTGAAGTATTATGCAAATGGCTTTGCTGGGTATTGCTCCGGAGTCGGGATATTTTTTTATATAAATTTTCGTCCAGCGCATATAGGACTGCAAATAATGTTCTAAATACGTGTCGTGCCGTATCGTGTCGTGTCAAACACGTCGTGTCGAGATCATCTCTCGTGTCGTGTCGTGTCTAAATATTTCACATGTCGTGTCGTGTCGTGTCTAAATTCTAAGAGATGGACACGACACGCCTAAGGACACGCCACGCCTCGTGTCCTCGTGTCGTGTCGTGTCGTGTCTTCTTTAGACGTGTCGTGTCGTGACGTGTTCAGACACGTTTAACTTTTCGACATGAATGTAATTTGTTTATGAAACTTAAAAATTATGTTTGTTACATACGTAAAAAATTAAGAAAGTAGACGTGTTGTACCATTGAATTAAAATATAGATTATTTTTTAACAATCGATTAATATTTTGACAACTTCTTATCGGACTTAAGTAATTATTTTACTAAAAATAAATCAAAACTCATGAAAAGGTACAAAACTATTTTCAATGATAAAAAATATTTGATTCTTTTTAAGACAAATCACATATAGATTTCTATCTTTAATTTGCGCATGGCTCTAGACCCTTTTATTTTATTTGTGATTTAATTATTGAATCATTCTAATTATATTGTAATTTTTTTATTTTCAATTCTAACGATTTATAAGTGTTTTATTTGAAAATAAGTCTATTAATAATCATTGATTTATGATTAAATGTATCTTTGGCAAGATTTATGGAAAAAATATAATAGTATGTACATAATTGAGGAATTCATTGTATTTCTATAACACTATGTGTGTCTCCTTTTCGTGTTTGGCGTGTTTGTAATACGTGTCGTGTCTCTTGTATCGTGTCGTGCCGTATCTCGTGCCGTGCCGTGTCGTGTCCAGACAATTCGCGTGTCATGTCGTGTTGTGTCTATTTCATCTAAGTTTGACACGACACGCTTAAGGACACGCCACGTGAAGTTCTCGTGTCGTGTTCGTGTCCGTGTCTTACCGTGTCGTACCATCTCCGTGCTGTGTTCGGACACACCGTGTTTTTTTAGAACACTAACTGCAAAACGGTCGAAACAGTAACGAAACTAGGGTGTTTCGTTGACGAATCTAATCACTATTTTCAATAACCGTTTCGTTCACGAAATCAACAAAATTTTCGTAATTTACATATGGACAAAACCGTTTTATTGTTTCGTTAACCGTTTCATTTTTGAAACACAACCATATTCCTTAGCTGTTTCGTTTTATTTTGAACGAAACGAAACAAAATAATGGTTAAAACGACTTCTATTTTCAGCCCTAAGCGCATAAGTTTTTTTTTTGTTTGGCATAGAAAAGGTGAATTATTTATGGTTTTTTCAAAATTGATTAACTTTTTTTTTGTATATAAATAACAATAAATTATGCACTAAATATAATTTAAATAAAAATCTTTTTGGTGGGAAAAAATAACCTTATTCCTTATGTAAAATACCTCTGAGTGCTAATATCGAGTGAATGCTTGCAAGTTGAGAGAACCTCGAAAACTTAGGCTCTGAACAAAATAATTTTTATATGGGGTTTTATTTCATCTGAATTGTTTTTTTTTTCAGAATTTCCTTCGATCTAATAACATGAAATTCCAACCAAATATACCAAATCCGTTCAACCATTTTGAGCAAAAAATTTCCAAGAATGATAACTGTCATCTGCAATTTTGCCATCCCTGCCATCGCTAAATATAAAGTGAACATATATAACAAACAAGGTGAACATATAGACTATCTAAGTGAATACTTACAAACAAATAAGTGTTGTCATCATTTGTTATGAATTTTACATGCATATTCAACTTATTTTCATTGAACTCATTTGTTTGTATTTGTTTATTTAGATTGTCTATATGTTACTTTATTTGTCGTATATGTTCATTTTATATTTAGCGATGGCAAAACTGCAGATGATAGTAATCAATTTCCAAAAATTTGAATGAAATCCCATGTTAAATTTTTTTTTTTTTAATCAGGGCCTTATTGGGTTAGGTAGGCTAGATTATTGCACAGTAAAATTAACTTTGTGCGCAAATCCAGCCCAAGTATAGGCAGCCTACTATATACGGAAAAGATTTTGTTCTAACTTCTATTGTGACAAAAGTTACAGTATTTACTATCATGTAATTGGTTTCTTCGTGTATTTTTCGTCGTCTTTTCCCTTAATTTCCCGCTTTTCAGATATATATATATTTTAACTGCATGAAGTAAGACAAGTTAGTTCTTTTCTGGTTTCTGTCTCTCCCGTGATGGGCCTTTGTAGTTTGTAATATAAAGAGGCGAAGCATAGAAAGTCGGAAGGGTATCGTCTGTATTAGAAACATTTTGAATAGATTATTTAATCAATCATTTATTTATTTGGTGTACTAACGTTAGCAAAGGAGAATGTTGTTATGGATCCAATCAAAGTCTGTAATTGGAGCAGTTAGCGGTTGAATCATGTGAATGTCTGTTGGTTTTGGTAATCTATTTAAAATTTCTGAGTTCTGACAATTAATTTGAAATTTTTTTGTGTGCACGTCTAAGTGCACCAAGATATACCAAGAGTGAAAACATTATTATTCAGATTTTTTTTTTTGAAAAAAAATTTCCTGTTCAAGTGTTACTTTTAATAATACGAGATCAAGACTCAAGTGTTCATAGGAGGGAAAAATAATAAAATACAGACATAAAAAAATGGATTAGATATCTACCGCCATAAAGACATGCATTCATACCACTTCTGTACAAGAAAATAAGCATGATTATAAGCTAATGAAACAAAATGGTCTCCTGTAAAATAAATTGAGGTAATAACTTCATTAAAGGTTGAAAGCCCCAACTTTACAAGAGATGATACAAAAACTCTACTAATAAGTCCATCAACTGTGTTGGTTTATATAACACCAAATAGCATTCCATGTTGTAACTTGGAGTAGGAAACCATTATCACTAACAAAATATTCTGAATCAAAATATTTGATTCATCAAAATGTTTCCCACATGTAAGACAAGTCAAGGTCTATAACTTTTGTAGGTCCATGTTACCAATCCAATATCGCATTTGTTTTTTGTTGTCTTTGGTTACCTACTAGGTATGAACTAATTTGGATAAGGACACTGAATTTATTTTATTTCTAATTAGCAAGGTGATTAACTCTAATTGGCTCACTTTTCCGCCGACGGTTACAAAACTCTTTTAATAGAGACAAGTTCATCGACATTTTTTTTTATTTTCAAAATTGAAATGCACACTGGCCTAACTTAAATTGTCATGTTTTTAATAAACTCGGTGGCTACATTATTTATTTGTGAAGAAGAGATCTTACGTTTCTCTCTGTAGCATAAACAGGACAAAATCTAATAACGCTTATAAGCTTTTAGAATTAATTCAAAAGGTACGTCACTAGTAAATATTATTTTTTTCCGGACTACTGAATTGGTCATGAGTCATGGCATGTTAACATTGCCCATGAATTTTCTAAAGCGTAACCAAACAGAAAAGAAGAGATGTGAAATTTGACCAATCACTTTGTTAATTCAAAAAGGTACAAATGATAACTTAAACAACTTCCTAATGAAAACCCGTGTTAACATAAGCAGCCACTATTTGAAAATCAGTTCCATCACGTTGCAACGCATGACACATGTATTGTACAATAACAATATGAATCTAACTTAATTCTTCCATGTCAGGTCGGATCTTCTAGTAGAAAACCGTGCAATATTGTGCATGCATGTATACGCTTATATCACTTCTATCAGTTGTAGACAAAACTTTTATAATAGCATGAAACGCATCCTCACCGGTTTGATTTATCAATACTCAATAGTTAGGTAAATAAGAATAAAACCATGATACTGATTATTGTCATAATAGGTGGTGCAAACAGTTAATTTGTATTTCAAAATTTGTGCACATTGTTGGTTATTATTATTATTATTATTATTTTTTGCTCGGTAATCTAGAATAATGTGTTGTACACAGTTGGGGTTTAGCTACATATAGTATATCAGCTTCAAAAAAAAAAAGCTACATATAAAGTTTCTATAAAAAAAAAGCTACATAGTATATTAGTATATATTTTACTATTTTCTTGCGACAATTTTATAAAGTTTCTATCACAAAAATGTTACATTTGTGTTGTTGTTTGTATGCAGTTTTTAGAGTAATTCAAATTTTAACTTTTTACATAAAACCATGCATCAAATTTTTAGACAATACAATGAAATAACTGGCAATTATATTTTATTTGTCATCAATTTTTTATTAATATAATTCAAACAATACATACCCTATCATCGAATTATAAAGCAGGTATGTATCATTTGAGAACAGTTTTTAACTTTCATCTCAAGCTAAAAAATTACTATTAAGAGACAGATTAAAAACCTACTTCTCATCATTACATATTACATATATAATTTAAGAACTTCCGACTCTCGACGTCGTCTCATATTGATAATTTCTGCCCCTAGGGTTATAATGGGTCGGATGTGTTTGTCCGATCCGACCCACAACCACAAGTTATGCGAGCATTGAATGCGAAATGGTTCTCAGCCGTAAAAACAGACCAAGAGGCAAGAGGGCTTGGGTTGCCAAAAGAAACCAAACCAAAGGGGCTCACTTGTACTTAGTTTAATTGCGTAAATTGAGGCATGTCTTGTTCTTTCTTGCAAAGTGCCTGCATGTTCTTTGGGGGTTTGGTGGTCTCTTTACATATTTTTAATGCTTATTTCTTTGTTTTTTTTACCAAAAATAAAATTATAGTGGGGCTACGATTTTGAACTCGATCTCTCTAATCAACCCCAATAACTTATGATTTTGCACCCAGTTATCGAGTCCCCTTCTAAGTAATTCTGGATTTCTCCGTGGAAAATCCAGAAATGGGAAAAAAATGGACGCAAAAAAAGTACAGAATTTTAGTGTGCTGGTCATTTTCACAAACATAAATTTCGACATTTTTATGGTTGCGTTTGATAATACGACTAGAATTAGTTATTCAAGATTAAGAATGTTATTCCTAAATATTTAAGAATAAATTTGTTTGAATTAGGAGTACTATTTCTAAATATTTAAGAAATACACTTGTTTTGATAAGGAGTGTTATTTAAGATTAAGTTTGTTCGAATCATCTTTTTTTTTTTTTGAAGGTCAGGTGGCAAACCACACAGACAGAATTTCATTTAAAAAGGAATAATTTACAAGTAGAGGAAAAAACTGAAAACAAAAACAGAAAGACTATACAAAGAACTTAAAAAAACACTATACAAAAAGCAAAGCCTAAAAAAGCAAAATAAAACTAAACCCTAATTTGAATCATCTTTTAATGTGAATTAAGAGTCATTCTGTCATAACTTCTCATTTTTGTGCATCCAAATGCACCCAAATTAATACCCTATATCTATTAAATTTATCATCAAATTAAAGATAACTAATTCTATAATTTAAATACGGTCATCGAATTAGATTTCTATAATCCAAATCGACTCTTGATTATAACATGATTCCAAGAGTAGCTGGTGACAATTAAGATCTAATTAGGGGTTATGTACAAAAAAACGCAATTTTGCAAAAAAGCTTGGTGGGTCTCTCCATACCCAATTACCCATAGAAACTTGTAAGGAGAGGGCTCTTAATAGTCTACTGTAGAACAAACTCCGCCGTTCAAATTATAAAAGCTATTTGGTTAGGTTTAAACTTGCTTTACCCTCTAATGTCTCTATAATGGGTTTACATTTAAATGCCTTTAACTAAACTACGCAATCCTGTACTTGGGATTTTCATTCATTTATTAATTTTTCTTTTGGTGGGGTTAGGGGGGGGGGGGGTTGAAATGCTTCTTTGCCTAATATTAAGGTTTCCAATTTTCTCATTTAATCAACGTTTCTTGTCTCTTATGAAGACTTTAATACGTTTATATATATCTCGATTGAGCAATTTGCATTTTGTTGGGGTAGTGTGCACGTGCTAGATTTTGTGGTGTGTACTGACAAGAAATTAAATGCCTGTTCAAAATAAATAATGCAGTTGATGGATAAATTGAAGTTAATAAATTGTCTGTGGACACTCCCAGTCATTTTTCAATTCTAAGTTCTTCTGTCATCTCGATCTTTCGCTTATGTTCTGGAGATTGGAGTAAAACGAAATAGAAGAGTAATAAATTTCTACTTTCATATGTGAGTACTAGTAGTGATAAGAATTATTCCATTATCTCAAGATCTTAACTATCATGTCTCCATGACGCACTTATATAGCTACTAGGAACGAATGCTCTGTTATTCCATTTTGCTGATATGTGTACCTTAATATATTATAATTGACATGCAGACATGATCTATTTTTTTTTATTATTATTTACTAAAAACAGTTATCATTTTACTATTCGATACCTTACTCTCTCCAGAATTTATAAAATTTAAGGAGCTGACCCGGTAGGGGGCGGGTGTGTGTGTGGGTGGGTGAGGGGGGGGGGGGTTGTAGAAACCAAATTTTATATTTTTCGATTTTTTTTTTACTTATTGGATTTTAATAAATGTGTCCAAAATAAAGCTTTCCGAGTACTTCATGAAGCACCATAACCTACCTCGCTAGCTGTCTCATTATAATATATAGTAAAACACTAGCCTTATTACAATATAGTAGATAGTAGTGTTATAATTATTATGGCCTATAATAATAAATGTGAACCGGGTTTAATTATTAAATTTATCTAAAGGGTGCATCAGATTTTGATGGAAAATCTGATGGACCATGTTCATTCAATGTTGATCCCTTCAATTGCCTTGGTATTAATTAAAATATTCTGTCATAATTTGACATTTATTCACTCATTTTCGCCCAAAAAGAAAAATAGGTAGAATATTAAAAACGCCATTAATCTTCCATCAAGAAATACCAAGGAAAATTGGAGAAGATCGATTTTCCGCCTTACGATGTCGTCTCTCCAATCCTGTAAGTTCTAACTTATGAGTTTATTTAATTTTATATGAATTACGTGATCTTTTATTAAGTAATTTCAGAAGTATTATTACGAATTAAATATTTCAATTTAATATCAAGTAGAAATACTTATTTCAAATGATTAACAAAATAACATATTTGTTTAAAGCCATTATTATCGTAAATGGTTGCTTCAATAATAAATAATGTTTTTATAAATTATATTGAATAAATTTAATAGTAGAAGCACCTAAAGAAATTAATTAAAAAAAAAACTGTTTCTTTTTATTTAATTCCTTGCACCTGATCATTTGTTTTTTTCCCTCGATAAACTAGATTTGTTATCTCGATCATTTATTCTTTTCGATAAACTAGATAGCCGCTATTTAGTAATGCACTTGATCATTCGTTATTAGCAACACTATTATATTATACTAAATCGGTACCTGCGCTTACACAAGTAACAAAAACCTTGATAGTTCCAATATAATTATCTGCACGACATTTATTAAAGATTTGCCACAGGAGATCAAACTACAATTGGAACTATTTTTGTAATTGAAAACCACTTTAATTTATAAATATAATTACTTCTGCCCAATTATATGAAAGCATTTGTAGGCGATCAAGGAAGCAAGTTGCTGCCTAGTGGCATCAATTTTCCCAAATTTAAGGACATTTGGAGCATAATGGTACTGTTCAGGAATTGATGGCATGTGCTTAGAACTGTCAACGCCATCCGTTTGCCGTTTCGCCACCACGTTTCGGCTTAAACGGAACGGTTTGTGGCATAGAAATATATACCGTTTTCTAAATGGAACGGTAAGTGGCACAGCTAGTTATACCGTTTCGACTGTTTCAATATCATTTCAAACCGTTTAATATGTAATTTGTGAAGTGGAATGGTTGATGGCACAAAAATCCGTTTCGTTTAATAAATGAAACGGTAAGTGACAATACTGATTGAATACCGTTTATAAATGGTACGGTAACGGTAGAGGGTAATTCCGTGCCATTTAAAACGTTAGACAACCCTACATGTGCTGAGCCAGTAAACTAAGTAATTTGTCTACAAAACTTCACTTCTCCAACAAAACAACATCCAAAAGCGAGATAAAAGAATCACCATCAGATAATTATTACTTTTGAATCCAATATTCAAACTAATGTTTGTGGAAAGAAAGTTAAGTCCTTCAATTTAAAAAGATAAACAGTAAACACTTTATATATATATCTAAGTAATTTTATATTAAGAGACGAAAGCAAAGAATGACTGAATGATGCTTTTGCGGATAGTTTGTGTAATTACTAACCACAATAAATTACTCTGTTTAGTTTTGTGCAATTTTGATCTTTATTTTTTTTACTTGACTACACGTTACATTCTGTTAGACAATATACGGTCCAATTTATAACCACCAATTGTTAATTTTCAGACATTGCTTTCTCATACCTTTTTCTTAATCAGGACATACACATTTTAATTTTAGTTCATTATTAATTTATTATACCCCATTTGGTTCCAAATCTCGAAATTGCAGGACTAGCTATAAACTATACTGCTTTAATTATATTTTAATTGAAGCAATCTAAATACCCTCCTGAGTTTACACAAGCATCTTCATTGTTGCAAAAAACAAAATATATTTTTGTTCGTCAGAAATTAATAGTAGTAAAAATTCAGGACATTAAATTCTCCCTGTCAAGAGGGGTCGTCGGTTCTGGGTTTGGATCTATGTAATTAACTTATGGATCTTACTACATCCAAATCACTGTTGTGTTAACCGACTGGACAACATGGGCTAATACAAAGGAGCAAGATGTTACTGATGTAGCATAGAAGTATAGAACATATGAAGTCAGTGGTGTTGCTTGCTTGCATCATCATTTAATCAACGAGTAGTAGATAGACGCACTCTTCGTAAATAGGCCCCTGATAGGCTTTCTTATAGTATATTAAGGATTCTATGTGGCTCAAAGATTTACAGTGTACTAAGAATTTCTTATAAGCAATTGTTTGGTTATATAAAAATTTTAGTAACGGTCCACTTAACGCTGCCTATAGCAGCTGGCCGAGGCATATACATGTATGGACGATGACTATAGATGATATTTCAGTGATATGCTGATTAATCAGAGTACGTGAGTGTTAGAGTTATGTCCTAGAAGTCAATAATTTAATGACTTAATTATTAGTTTATGTATGGGATGATATTTTATCATCTGTTCCTAGGTTTATTATTGACAGATTATTCAGGTTGAGGATCTGAATAGTAGATCTCTGTGGATCATTCTTTAGAATGACAATAATAAATCTAAACGGTCCATAATCTTGATAATTAACAAGGAACATTAATTATCATAAAAGATTAGTATGCAAGTTAAGTGATGATTAAGTTCTACTAATCATAGGTAAAGAGTTACCAACTTAATTGCATATGTGTATGTTATGGAACATAGTACAGGACTTGACCCATCGAAATAAACATATGGATTGTGTTATGTGTCATTGTTTATTTCGTTGTGATTTTGGTTCTAAGTTTGAGATGTTTATCTTTTCCACATGAGGATAGGTTCAATAAATACTGTCTACCGCTGATTCCCGATAAGGGCTGCTATACGGACTTTATTTATGTTCTCTTGAATTGTGCGGGGAAAAGTTAATCATCAAGAAAACCGTATGTCCCTCATTAATTCACTTAGTGAGTGACGATATCTGTTTGGGCCCCTTGATGGAGATAGATTGTTTGCATGCAACTTTATACAATTATCTCTAGATCAAGAAACGTATAATCTGCAAGAATGACACATTCCTATCTTGGATTATACGATGATATCGTGAGACATAAGAATCAAAATAGAGAAACTGATTATTCTCTTATGCAGGATTGAAATATTGTAGCAGTACACTATTTATGTGAATTGGGAATCATAACGTGTTGCTAGATACCGCTTATGATTATTGGAATTAAATAGCGATTTAATTCCATGTCCAACATAGCATAAATCCTCAAAGGGTCACACATAATAAGGTGTTTAACCACACGTGCATTAATTATTTATTTGCAACAATTGGTTTTGCAAAATATGATAAGTTGATTAATTAATCGTATGCCGTTATGGACCGTTATGATTAATTAAGTCAAATAGATCATATAGAAATAATTTAATGCATTGACTAATTCCATATTAATTATTAAATAGTTAATAATTAATTATAATCAACACATTTAATTATTTGAGCTAATTGGGCTTTAAATTAATTGGTTAATTTAATGTCCAATGAAAGGTGCATTTAAATGGAAGAGTATTGGGCTCAACTCAACTTGAGGCCCAACCCATATATGGGGGTAGGTAGGTGCGGCTAGGGCAAGGGGCAAATTTGTCCATGAAAATTTGGATGAGAGCTAGGTTGAGTGGCCTATATAAAGGGGTGTTCTTTGGGAGCAAACCCCAAGCCTCCACACACCTCTCTCTCTCCTTCTCTCTTTGGCCGCACCTCACAAGGAAGAAAAGAAAATTTCAGAATTTTCTATTCCTCTTTCTCTCTTCCACACACCACCTAGCTCATGTGTTGAGCAAGCTTTTCCACTAAATTAATTGGAGAATTAAATAGAAAGGGAAAGCTTTGGAATTAGGCACAAGTCTCTCAATTACTAGCATAATTGATTAGAGAAGGTGGTTAATTCCTTAGTGGACTCGAGGAGCACGGCGTGGAGGTTCTTGGAGAGCACGCCACCGACACCAACGCATTGGAACGAGCCTCTTGGTTGCGATACCAAGAGAGGTATACTTCCAATCCTTTTTCTCGTGTGTTTGAATAGCTTGTGTACTAGATATTGTGTGTGCTATGTTTGCTTGGTTAATTAATTGGTAATTAGCATAAAAATGAAAATTAGCACACTTTCTAACAGTGGTATCAGAGCCAGGTTGTACTTAAGCTATTTTAACACTTAATTAAGAGAAATTGGCTAATTAATGGATTAGTAGAGATGATGCGTTTGTTTGCTGTCTGGAAATGGTATTTTCTGTGTTATTTCGCGTTTTTGGATGTGATAAGTTCTCTGGAAGATCTTTCCATCTACATGAAAGTTGTAGATCTGTGGATTGTGATTCTTTTGTCGTTGGATTCACATTTTTCTGAATTAGTATAGATTTATTGTGAATAAAATGGCGACAGTGCGCAGAACCAGTTTCTGCTCGTACTGTCCTGTTTGAATGGCTTGAAAGATTTATATTTTGAATATAAGTACCAGTGTTCTATGGCTAGAAATAAAGAGGACTTGAAGCTCTTTCTGAGCATGTATAACTTGTTGCATGACTCGGATTAATTAGTGGGTTTTCAAGTATGAAAAGGAAGATCTTGTCAGATCCAGTTTGTTGAGCAAATTGATTGTTCTAATAAACTGTACCAACTGAGAACTCCTTTAAAAATTTTGTTTAAATGGAGTTGTTCTATTTTGAGTTAGGATTCCAGGAAAATTAATTTCGTAATTGTTCGTGGATGTTTGGACCTTCAACTAGGTTAAAACCTTTCGATTGACAGTCTGTTCCAGTACAGAATTTGTTGATTGTTTAGGCTGTAACTTAATATTATTGAACTAAACTTGGTTGTTTTCTTTTCATGAATGGATAGCCTGTAGTCTAAACAAGTTTTTCTATGTATATTGTATATATAAAAACTGGATAGAAGGTGGTCTAACAGACCAAATGGTTGAGAGGATAAGCTGAAAATCTCATAACGGTGTTTCGTGCACTTGTAAGAGATTTGTCTTTTTTGATTCTCCCAGATGGTTTAAGATCTCTTCTTGAATATTTTACTGGTAGTCACAACTTTGATAAGGAGCTTAAGTAATTTATTTGAGAATTTTTGGACACCGAAAACTGTTGTTTTTGTTGGATTCCATTAGTTACGTTTTTTGGTAAATTACTGTTTTTCTAAGTATTCAAACTAGTTGAATTTAATTAGAAAACTCCTTGTTTGATCTCCTTTCTGTTATGGGATGTTGAAAGAACTTTCTAAATGAATTTAAACAAGTTTGGTTGTTTAAAATTGAGGATTTGTACACGGAATTTACTTATAGCAAACAATACGCAAAGATGCTTGAAAATCGTTAATTGGAAACAAAGTTCTTGTATGTGCTAACTTTGTTTTGTAGGTGGATAGTGGGTTTAGTATGGCTCAAGACTCAATGCCTTGTGGTTGTAAATGAATGCATGTGTGAATGTTTGTAATGCGGCCTTTGGTGCCATTAATTAATTTTTGATTAATTTTTGATGTAACTTGTGAGGCTTGCATGCCCCTAAGGATAGGAAGGGAATATGATGTTTTCACATGTATTTTGCACCTTTATTTTATATAGGATTTAGATCCTTATAGAATTTAGTGGGAGGGCAAGGATTAGATTAGTTTTTGCTCCATGGACGATGTGGCGAAACTAATGCAAGCGGGAGCCATACAAACCCACAACTATGAGATGCTTATATGTGATTGCTTGTGATTGCTATGAATTGTCATAGGCTAGGTATGGGTGTATGCTTACATGACCACCATACAAGTGTCACTTAATTGATTGTCCCAAACAAAACATGATTAAGTTAAATCGCCCTCCTTCTCTCTATCCCCTTCTAACGTGTATGATCGTTCATTGATGCATTCTCGCCGACGCGGGACATCGTGTTCCATCATCCGTGTCGGGGTGTAAATCGGATTTACTAGGAGCAAATAGAGAAAGGTTACTTAACGATGTTTTCTAATCGGATTGGACATCGGGGCAAAGTTTGTGGATGTACATGTGATATTTCACAAACCAAGAATCATATGGAATGATTGGTTGGAGAACCTACCTTATCTAGTTGTTTTGGTGTCACGCCGACGCTAGCACCATCTCAACGAAAATAGGGATCTTGGAAAACCTACTACATTAGGGACATTAAATAAATGTAGTGGGAGTTTTATTTGTTATAAATAAAACAATTGCATAAACTAAATGACCGTAAATTGATTTTGTTATAGATGTTTAAATTGTTAATTTTGTTGCGATCAATCTTTGAAAATTAACAAACTCGTTTCTAAAAGTATTCACTTAACGAAGTAATACCGATTCCTAAGACACGATCTTAGTGAAGAGAAATTTGAGTATGTCAATTCCCAAAATTTTTCCTCAAACTACCCGAACGTAGCAACGCGGTGATTGATTGATTTTTGGCGAAAAGTTATTCAATAAAGCGTATGCTTAATATCCTCATTTGAAATTTCTAGACTTTTGAATTAGCGAATTCATATGGACTAAAATTAACTCGTACGTTCTCATCCGCTTACTCAAGAAAGTGTTCTTGGAGAAAGTAGATATTTAACTCCATCATTTATGATCGAGTATAAAGAATATGAGTTGACCAAGAGATTCTTCTTTTATAAGAAGTTATATGAATGTTTCATTAGCTCACAAATCGAAAGATTGAAGTAGCTAATTGATGACTAGAGATATTAATCTCCGATATCAAGGATTGTTGATATTGTCATACGATCTCTTTGGAATCATGAAGGATATAATATTACCTTTTTTTCGCACACTTGTTAATGCAAAAAGGTGATTGGTTAAGTATTCGAGAAATACTTCACCAATGTATGAGTTGAAATTTCGAGACTCTCATTGATGACCATGTGTCACATGAGATGTTTCATTTGCCGTTTATGGGAGGCATTTGAAAGGTTGTCCGAAGTACCATGATTGTGACGATTAGAAATATTCTAATCCTAAAATGTATTTGTCGTTCAAATTATCTCACTATCTCTAATTTACACTAGTAACTTGATACTAGTTCATATGCTCGCATTTAACGAAATGTGTTGGCAATGAAGAATAAGAGAATGTTCGAGAGATATAAAGTAAACTCCGTATAGGAGATGACTTATTCATTTAAGTCATTACCATTGAATACGTAGAGTTATCTTTATTAAGAGTTTGTTTAGGAATTGAAGGTTGCATACCTTAATTCTAAAACCTCTCATAGCGTCTCCATTTCATATTTGATGATGGATAACTATGTTTAATAAAAGACAAGTTCTTTTATTATGAATTTGTTTATATGATTTCATGCATCTTGATGGAATTTGCTTGAAATAGATAAACAAGTTATGAATGACAAATAGGATGCGTAAGACTTGACATAAAGTATTTGACTTTCATGTTATATATAACCGCTTAGTCACATATATAAACGAGAATCGCATTATGAGAGTCTACGTAACGTAGAGCTCGAAATTCAATTCGATTTCAAATCGATTGATATGCGAATCATGTTTGTTAAATGACAAAAGCGCCTTTAACCTACAAAGGTTTAAGGACAAGTGACTTGATTAGGACTTATACATATCGATGTATAAAGACCAATAAGTACTTGTGCAATGAAAGGTTGTTGATACTTTACTACTTAACCAACGATCATTGTAGATATTAACATATCTATTTGATAAGGTATAAGTATGAACCTTTTGACTAGTTCAAAGGAGTTCAAGTGTGAAGTTAAAAAGACCGTTCAAGGAAAAAGAAAAGTCTTACAATTAATCGTGGCAAATAAGTAGTTAAGTCATATGATTTGAAGTATTATCTAAAGAGTATGAAAATAGTTTCATAACTCACTCCATGAGGAACATTATGGAATAATGTGTCCAAGAATGGAGGTATCGAACAATATTTTGTATAGTTCGATCGATAATAAATCAAATTGACTTATTCGACTCGTATTAGGGAATTATGTTTGAGGACAATATTGTTTACACTGAATGGTGTTCCATCAAAGTCTATTGAGGAAGGTTTCTTACGAGATTTTGATCTCTAAGTATAATACTTCTCGAGATTTGGTGTTGAGAAGCTTATTTCAAGTATTGTGGACTTGTAAACTTAAACCAAATAAGACACTATATATTTGTAGGATGCTGATATCTCATATTTATATGTGCATTTTGGCCGGACTTTACACTTAAATGGTAACTCAAACCCCTACATTCATTGTGCTTTGTGCTATATTTGTCTAGAATTGGATACTGTTGTGGTTTTTGTATTGAATTGTAGGAACTCGGTGGATCACGCACAATTATTCCATAAAATGGTGGATTTAGGAGAAGAAAAAGGCTAAATAGAAGCAATAGCATTGTAGAGCTCATCCTAAGCTTTCCAACGGTTTTTGAATCGCCTTAATCAGAGTCCGGATGAATAAATTATGATCGAAACACTATCGCTACTCAATGCTGGAGTCTCGGTTCGACCCGAACAGATCCAGTTCGACCCGAAGTGCTCCAGTTCGACCCGAAGTGATCCAGTTCGGTCCGAACTGATACATTTTGGTCCGAACTGAACCTCTTTGACCCGAACAAGATCAGTTTGACCCGAACTGAGAGCTGAATTAGTCGTTTTGGCAAGTTTTCAATGAAGGAAAGTGATATTTTGGCAAGGTTTGGCGACCTGTATGCCCTAGCCTCTCTTCCAAGCAACCTAGGACCTTCTATAAAGTGTCTCATACTGCCTTGGATGAAAGAGGAAGCCACCAACCACGAAATTCTACTTTCCACCACGTTTTGGCACCTTTTCACCACCGTTCTCACGCCGAAAGGCGTGGGATTCCACCTCCCGCAGCATAGCACAACCATGGCAGCGACTTTGGAGCGATTCTAGATGCGACGGCAGTAGTTTCAACCCAACCACGGCTCTAGACGTTCGGTATCTCGAGTTAGAGGCGATATTTGGTTTATTTCTTCCTTTCTCTTGATATTTGATCGATTAGAGTTTGTATCTTCTTTATTTGCGTTTGTTGTTGTCTTGTTAGCATGATAGTTTAGATTTATTATGTCTTAGGATAAGGATGTAGGTTAGGATTAGTTTGATGTTATAATGTGTTTGGCTTGATACTTTGACTTGTGATCTATCTATTGAGTATTATTTTCATGCTTGTTTGATTGTATTGTTTGGACTAGTTTACTTCTAAATGAATGGCCACATTTAGTTAAGTTACAAAATTAGGATTAATCAATTGGAATTAAATAAAGTGCATGGGATAAGTTGAAGATTCGAAAGAGGAGGCTAGCTTGCACTGAAAGGTGTATCTTCTAAGTTGGCTGAAAGGCAACTTAGATATCCCTAAGAAAACCAATAATTTAGACATAGGTTAATTAAAATACCGACACGAAAGTTTAGGTTTAATTGATCTATGTGGGTAAAGTAGTGTCCTGTGCTAACTTCTAGTCCAAAAGACGACAGTTGAGGAATAGGAACCTTAGCCACAGCCAGTCTAAGCCCTTCACAACATCAAAGCCAAGTTTAAACCGTCATAACTCAGTTCCATACTCTCTGTTCGGACCGAACTAGTCTGGTTCGGACCGAACTGAAGGTAGGAATTCTGGTAACCCGACATTTAACGCGAAAGCGAGCGATCCGGCGATCCAGAAGCTAAACCTAAGTGAAACCTGACCCCTAGGACATTCAATTGCATATTAAAACACCAAAAACTTCTCTTTAAGCATTTAGATTATTAGATAATTAAAATACCCAAAAATATTTTATTTACTTGCACCTTTAGATTTAATCAACCAAAATCCATAAAAATTATCTTGTCTAGCTTTCGTGAGGAAGTAAAGTCCGGTACTCATTAATCCGTCCCTTGGGTTCGACCCTAAAGCTTAACTAAAACGACTAGTGAGGTTAGCTCTAGGTTTATAAATTTATTTGATTCCTAGGTTCTAAAGCCTTCATCAGATGCTTTATATTAAAAGGCACTACTTCCACGAATATGATAAGAACAAAGTAGTTGTTGCTAATCATAATGTAATCTTGATGAATTAAAATTCTCAAGAAGAAGTAGTGGGAGTAAAGTGAGCATTAAAGGAGTTTATGCGTCACTACAAGAAGTACTCTTATGGGAAACTTGTCACTCCATACATGGTGCTTAGTGGGAGTCGAGCGGAACTTCATTCACAAGTTGTTTTGAAAAGAAGTTTAATAGTACGCTCCTTCCAATGAGGACTCAACCATATCACGAGTTGATGATGATTCGAGAAACTCATGGAATATATGAGGAGTCAAGAACTCGTTCAACAATTCATTGTGGAAGTAGTTCATGAACCTCAAGTACCAGTCCTACAAAAGATCAACGAGAGTTGATTGCCTAAGCCGTTTGGTGCATAGGCTTCACGACATTCTCAAACTTAGCATATGAGAATCCGTTGATAAACAAGAAAAACGATGGAACGATCCGATTCCACATATATGGTTTGAATTCATATGATCTTTAAATAAAATCCATGTATAACAACAAGGTATAGACCTTGGTTGACGTTCATGAAGGAGCAATCCATCAAGAACGTTTTAGATCTTCAAAAGGAAAGATCGACATGGATAACAAATCGACTATGTACAAAGCGCGGCTTCTCGCTTGTAGCTATGTCTAAGTCGATGACTAGTTGACTACGTACAAAGCACAACCTCTTGCTTGTGGCTATGTAAAAGTCAATAAAGATCATTCTAGCAATAGTTGTATTTCATATATATTGATATATGGAAAAACACATAAAACCGCCTTCTTCGTATGAATGAAGGATGATGTTGTGCATTTGACACAAATCGAGGTTTTATGTATTGCTAAAAACATACGCATGCTTCAAGGATCCATAAATGGATTAAAGCAAGTGTTGTGGAGATTGGAATAAAAGTTTTGATAAGGAAGTCAAGGAGTTGAACTTCGTCAAAAGTATCTTGTATAAACAAGATATTCAGTGGGAGCATAATTGTATTACTTGTATTGTTCAAGATAACAATTCATTAAATTGGGAATAACATTAACATTAAGAAAATGAATATTGTCGAGATCTCTTTGGAGAATGCTTTCTCAAATGAGAACTTGGGCGAAATCACCTAATCCTAGGAAACAAAATCTATAAAGATAGATTATGATGGATGTTAGGTTTGAGCAAATATGCAAATATTGACGAAGTGTTCTAGAAACACGAAAGTTACACTCCAAGAAAGGATGTCTAACTATACGTCACATGGCATGACTTGAGTGTTTTAACTCGGTCTATTGCAACTCAATTCGAGAAAGTGCATGAAATAGTTCAAGCATTCTTTCATTATGAGTTTTATTGTGTATGCCATATTTATGCATATGCCCCAATGTGTAGTATCCAAAGGATATGACAAACAGTTGTCAAATGGATACAAGAGAGACACATTAGGACGATAGTCAAGGATATCCTCGAGTACCTTATGAGAAAGAGTGATATAATGTTTCATCTCTTAAAAGGAGCTCGTGTAAGTTAATTACACTAATGCTAGTTTTTCGAAAGATTGATATAATCACAGTTGAACTACGTATTTTGCTAAAAGGTGGTGTTGTAAATTTAGAAGGTGTTCTAAATGGAATATTACAACCGTTTCCGTCACCAAAGCAAAATACATAGCAACTTGTGAAGCAATAAAAGAAGTTTATTTCGGATCGATTTCTTAGTTGAGTTATTATGGTTCTAAGCATCTCGAACCATAACTTACTCCTAAGAGCCCAATGTTACATTGGAGATTCAAATATGATCTATAACGATATCACTTGATATCATATGATGGTGATCAAGAATATATATAGGAGTATATATATATATAGTCAAACAATTTTTGGATAGGTTCGCGAACACAGCGAACACTCTAGCACGACCTCTACCTTGAGCAGTATACGAGATGCAGTTATGCATCCATACGTGGTGGACGTATGAGTAACTAGCTATAAGCGTATTATTTATTTTGAGGTCCGAGACATGTATATATGTAGATATATGACATTGTTCTCAATTCTTCGTTGGCTAGAAGTCACTACTGATTGACTCTAGGCCAAGTGGGGGATTGTTAGAGTTATGTCCTAGAAGTCAATAATTTAATGACTTAATTATTAGTTTATGTATGGGATGATATTTTATCATCTGTTCCTAGGTTTATTATTGACAGATTATTCAGGTTGAGGATCTGAATAGTAGATCTCTGTGGATCATTCTTTAGAATGACAATAATAAATCTAAACGGTCCATAATCTTGATAATTAACAAGGAACATTAATTATCATAAAAGATTAGTATGCAAGTTAAGTGATGATTAAGTTCTACTAATCATAGGTAAAGAGTTACCAACTTAATTGCATATGTGTATGTTATGGAACATAGGACAGGACTTGACCCATCGAAATAAACATATGGATTGTGTTATGTGTCATTGTTTATTTCGTTATGATTTTGGTTCTAAGTTTGAGATGTTTACCTTTTCCACATGAGGATAGGTTCGATAAATATCGTCTACCGCTGATTCCCGATAAGGGCTGCTATACGGACTTTATTTATGTTCTCTTGAATTGTGCGGGAAAAAGCTAATCATCAAGAAAACCGTATGTCCCTCATTAATTCACTTAGTGAGTGACGATATCTGTTTGGGCCCCTTGATGGAGATAGATTGTTTGCATGCAACTTTATACAATTATCTCTAGATCAAGAAACGTATAATCTGCAAGAATGACACATTCCTATCTTGGATTATACGATGATATCGTGAGACATAAGAATCAAAATAGAGAAACTGATTATTCTCTTATGCAGGATTGAAATATTGTAGCAGTACACTATTTATGTGAATTGGGAATCATAACGTGTTGCTAGATACCGCTTATGATTATTGGAATTAAATAGCGATTTAATTCCATGTCCAACATAGCATAAATCCTCAAAGGGTCACACATAATAAGGTGTTTAACCACACGTGCATTAATTATTTATTTGCAACAATTGGTTTTGCAAAATATGATAAGTTGATTAATTAATCGTATGCCGTTATGGACCGTTATGATTAATTAAGTCAAATAGATCATATAGAAATAATTTAATGCATTGACTAATTCCATATTAATTATTAAATAGTTAATAATTAATTATAATCAACACATTTAATTATTTGAGCTAATTGGGCTTTAAATTAATTGGTTAATTTAATGTCCAATGAAAGGTGCATTTAAATGGAAGAGTATTGGGCTCAACTCAACTTGAGGCCCAACCCATATATGGGGGTAGGTAGGTGCGGCTAGGGCAAGGGGCAAATTTGTCCATGAAAATTTGGATGAGAGCTAGGTTGAGTGGCCTATATAAAGGGGTGTTCTTTGGGAGCAAACCCCAAGCCTCCACACACCTCTCTCTCTCCTTCTCTCTTTGGCCGCACCTCACAAGGAAGAAAAGAAAATTTCAGAATTTTCTATTCCTCTTTCTCTCTTCCACACACCACCTAGCTCATGTGTTGAGCAAGCTTTTCCACTAAATTAATTGGAGAATTAAATAGAAAGGGAAAGCTTTGGAATTAGGCACAATTCTCTCAATTACTAGCATAATTGATTAGAGAAGGTGGTTAATTCCTTAGTGGACTCGAGGAGCACGGCGTGGAGGTTCTTGGAGAGCACGCCACCGACACCAACGCATTGGAACGAGCCTCTTGGTTGCGATACCAAGAGAGGTATACTTCCAATCCTTTTTCTCGTGTGTTTGAATAGCTTGTGTACTAGATCTTGTGTGTGCTATGTTTGCTTGGTTAATTAATTGGTAATTAGCATAAAAATGAAAATTAGCACACTTTCTAACAGTGAGTACGTGTGGCTTACATACTTGTCTAAAGAAAAATTAAGAAAAAAAATAGTACGTTGTTTAAGTTAAGCGAGTGTGGCCTATATATATATGGTGTTAGGAAGTGTGTAATTTTCGATTTTTATGCTAATTACAAGTTAATTAAGCCATCGAAACAACACACACAACGAATCGTGCACAAAAGCCAAGTTAACACAAAGAGATTAAGGTGGAAATTATACCTCCCGCGAAATCGTATTCGCGGGGCTCGATCCTACGGCATGGGAATCGATGGGGTGCTCTCCTTCGCCTCCTAATCGCGCCTCGAGTCCACCTAGAGATTAACCAAGGTCTAAATCGATTCGTGCTAGCGATTCGATTAGAACAAAGCTAATCCAAGGTATTCTCTCTTCTTCTTTAATTAACAATTTAATTAGTGGAGAGAATATTGCTCAACCCATGAGCTAGTGGAGAGAGAGAGGAGGTGAGGCCGGCGGCCAAAGAGAGGGAGAGGGGAGTGGCGGCTAGGTCTGGGGAAGAGAGAAGGATGGATTTTGCTTCTATGCACCTCCTTAAATAGTGCACAAATCCTACCTACCACCTATCCTTTAATTACCACATTGCCACTCAACCCTAGTCTCTATGGACGGCCCCTTTATGGGCTCTAATGGGCCTCTTAACTCACTCAAACAAGCCTCTAATTCATTTAATTAAAAGCTACTCCAAATGCTCTTTAATCGGGCTATATATTTAATGCATATATATTGGCCCAATAAATTAATATAACTATTTATATTAAATTGAGTTGAACTAAAATAATTATTAACCAACTAATAATTATTCTAGGATTAGCTAATACATTAATTTATTTCAATATGATCCATTTGACTTAATTAATTATAACGGTATATAATTAATTAATCAACTTATCATATTTCCGCAATACGCACTATTGCGAATAAATAAATAATGTACTGTCTTGGTTAAAACTCTATTTTGTGTGACCCTTTGAGGATTTATGCTATGTTGGACATGGAATTAAATCGCTATTTAATTCCAATAATCATAAGCGGTATCTAGCAACACGTTATGACTCCCAATTCGCATAAATAGTGTACTGCTACAATATTTCAATCCTGCATAAGAGAATAAATGTATTTCCCTATTTTGATTCTTATGTCACACGATATCATCGTATAATCCAAGATAGGAATGTGTCATTCTTGCAGATTATACGTTTCTTGATCTAGAGATAATTGTATAAAGTTGCATGCAAACAATCTATCTCCATCAAGGGGCCCAAACAGATATCGTCACTCACTAAGTGAATTAATGAGGGACATACGGTTTTCTTGATGATTAGCTTTTTCCCGCACAATTCAAGAGAACATAAATAAAGTCCGTATAGCAGCCCTTATCGGGAATCAGCGGTAGACGATATTTATCGAACCTATCCTCATGTGGAAAAGGTAAACATCTCAAACTTAGAACCAAAATCATAACGAAATAAACAATGACACATAACACAATCCATATGTTTATTTCGATGGGTCAAGTCCTGTGCTATGTTCCATAACATACACATATGCAATTAAGTTGGTAACTCTTTACCTATGATTAGTAGAACTTAATCATCACTTAACTTGCATACTAATCTTATATGATAATTAATGTTCCTTGTTAATTATCAAGATTATGGACCGTTTAGATTTATTATTGTCATTCTAAAGAATGATCAACAGAGATCTACTATTCAGATCCTCAACCTGAATGATCTGTCAATAATAAACCTGGGAACAGATGATAAAATATCATCCAAAACATAAACTAATAATTAAGTCATTAAATTATTGACTTCTAGGACATAACTCCAACATATGGGCATGTCTAAGATATATAAACAAAAAAGTTATTAGATAAATAATGGAGCTTCTAACTTTAATATAGCAAAATAATAATAGTAATAAGTGAAGGGTTACAAAAGTGATGACTAACTCTAATGCACTTATTTTTCCCATTTTGCTTATTTTTTTAAGTATATAAATCCCTCATATTTGACATTGTTTTTTTAAAAAAAAAAAAATCTCTCAAGAGTCATGACTCATTGATTTCTCGATCCATATCTTACTATAACTTTCTAATAGGCTCCGTTTGGATGGGTGTGGGAAGAAGAGAAGAAGGGAAGAAGTGGGAAGAAGTATTGGAAAATGTGTAATTTTGTGAAGAGTTTGGATTGTTTATAATTTTTTTTCTTCCTTCTTCCTTTTTCTTCTTCTTTCTTCCTATATCCAAACGCACCCATAAAAAAGACACACTTACCGCTGCAGTTGGTTAGGACATTATCCGACCATAACAACGACCTAAGTTCAAATCCTTGCTAAACAAACCGTCATAAAAGTATGTTGTATGGTAGCCTATATACAAGCGTACTAAAGGGAATGAAAAACCAAAGAAGACAAAAAAAAAAAAAAATTCATATCAATGTCCTTGAAAAATTGGAAATTAAATGTCTTAAAAAAACCAATGCCATAGGAATCAAACGATACATCAGCACACGAAGAAGCGCTGCAGAAGAACAAAAAATTTCCTTAAAATTAGGTCTAGTGTGGCACATCAGCACATGGAAAAGAGAAAAACAAAAAGGGCCATCCCCCAATCAGGGATTAGATAGATGATGGAGTTCTCTAGAGTCCAATGAGAGAAATATGCATCCATGTGTCACCCAATTAGGCAAAGATACTAATCAAATCTTAAAGACAAATTACTCTATACTCTATAATACATAGGAGCTAAGAATCAATCAACTTCATACATTTGTCAGGTCGCTTAATAATTAGGGAACTGTTCTCCGCCGCACATTGAACTTTTTCCAATGTGTGTGTAGACTTTTTATTTGCCATACTTCCATTGCCCCAAATTCAGATAGTCAAATATGAAATGGATGAGCAATTTATATAGAACATCTTTTCTTTGATTCCATATATTACCTGGATGCCTAATATTGACAAAACCACTCTTGAATTTTCAATTTTGCCTTGATTGTTAACAAATTGTTATCAAATATGCTACCACAAACCGTAATTTTTGTCACTTCTTAGATTAGTCTATCTCAGCATGACATATGTAGTGCTGTTGTTCTTGTCATTCTGTGTTGGTACTTGGTACATGAAAAAAAAAACCCACAACATTTACGAATTTAGTAACATCAAAAACAGAGTTCAATCTTATATAAAGTTATTACAGAAATTTCCTACTGAATTCCAAGATCATACGGTGAAGGGCTCAGTTAAAATCAAATTTCTAATTTGAAATATAAGAGTATTGAAAAGCTATTATATCGTTCTCATAATTTTTAACGACATAGTTCTATCCGTTCCTTTCTTTTTGAAGATAAAAAGTCTTCTTTACACGTGCACAAATTGGGATATATATAATTAGTGACATGTCATTTTCGGCAGAATGCAATAATTTACTAAGAAAACTGATCAACCCACCTATCTCCTTTCATGAAAAGTATCGTTGCTTTAATGAAATGGGAAATGCTCCCAGGATTTCTTCACCAACCCTGTTTCTTACAAATTTATCATTTTACTCTCGTCATGGTCTTAAATGTTTCAATAAAATTATACTTCAAACATAATTGAAGTTGCGCTCATACACCTATGACAGTCTATTTCTATTTGTTTTCTCCAAAGTATTAAAAAAAAAATTCAACAACAACAACGGATGTAATTTGGAATTTGAACAATCAATTTCTATTATCCGAATTTAATTCTGCTGGAGTGTAGTGAAAATAACATTTGAGAGGAATGTCAAAATGGTTTTATTTTAAGAGAATTTAGATTCTTTTGATTCTTATAATAATACAATTCAGAAAGTTAAAAAAAATCAAACTATTGAAGAGAAAAAAACCAATTTATTCTAATTCAATTAAAAAAAGGCAGCAACATCCTCGTATGTTTGTTAAATCACATATTAAATCATACCGTGCTCTCCGCAAGAAATCTATGACACAAACGGACAATCTGGCCCCGGTCGGGAGCCACGTGTCATTGCTAGAGAATGAGGAGGTCAATCCGTACATGTGCCCACGTGGAATCATCCCTAGCCGTCCTTAAAGCTCTCTCTCTATCTGCTTATTGGGATGCGGTGGGTTGAGTCTCCATCTCCCACCATAGAAAGAAACGAATTACATGATTACGTAAATCGTCCGATCAAGATCAAACGGTTAATAAAAAATCTCTAGTTTTGGGGGTCATAGTTCAGATCTGATATGAGCCGTTTGATTTGGATCGGACAGTGGTAATATGCACTAAGAATACCCTTGGTCATACCTCTGTGGCAGAGGATTGTGGGTGTGTGTGATGAGCCAATCATGCAAGGGACCATCTAATAAAGAAAGCTAGCTTGGCACGCACAGTATGGGTTCATGTTCATCCAAGAGAAATATCATAAAATAAAAAATAAAAAAAGTGAACGCTTATGTAGAAAGTTATTATATTGCCCTGGAATAAGATGAAAATTACCTCCCTCTTGCCATTCTATGGCGGCCCCTCGGCCCCTCCTTTGAACGATAAAATTATTATATCTCGTTTTAATATGGTGCGGTTTGACAATTGGATGATGATTTAACGTATAATAAAATAATTTAAAAGACGATAAAATAGATAAAATGGTAGTACGATATGAATCAAAATTAAAATAAAATAGAAAGACGATAAAATAAAAATAAAACGAAATTTTTTAAAAGTTTGATCTTAATAAAAAATATGATATTTAAGTTTTTTTAACTGAGTGACTAGTCCGATTTTATTTAAGCTTTCTTAAACTTTTTTTTTCAGCAATTGAAATATCTTCTATGATTAGAGCCGACGATGAAATAGATGGGAGCACGAGACCCGTGGTAACAATATCTATTTTTTTGGTGTTTGTTTTATGCATAAGAGACTATGCAATATTTATGCAATCAAACATCTCTTACATAAGATTGCGTAATACTTGTGCGATACTTGAGTTGATCGGATCTTGTATATAATATATGTGGCCGTTAAATTGTTGTAATTCATGGTGTGTTTGGTTGGAGTGGGAATAAGAAATAAGTCTCTTATTTTTTATTCCTTATTCCGGTGAAAATCAAACAACTAAGGAATAGGGAATTTGGGCTTATTCCGGCCCTTATCCATATTCTAACAAAACCAAAGAATTTGAATAAGGAATAAGCTTTTCTCTATTCCTATTCCCTATTCCCACTACTATTCCCTATTCCTATTCCCTATTCACATTATTTATGTTGTCAGTTTGGTGTACCTTTATTATTGTGAAAATCTTGTATTTTTTAAATCTAATTCCTGCATTAATATAATTAAAAAAAACACCTAAATAGCTGTCATGGTATAATTTAAAATGAAACTATCTTATATCAATTATGCAAAATTAAATAGATACCTATTAGTATTCGGCTCAATGAAACTAAATCAAGTTTGATTATCAACCTCTAACATATATTAGATCAGATTTCAATTGTTTGATCTTAAATAGATGATCCAAACATACTAAATAGGCATTGTCCTTTACTACAAAATCAAGTAATTCAAATTAAAAAATATTTTAGTCTTTTGACATGATTATATGCATACAATCATATTTGGTTGTGTATCAAGGAGTTGCATAAGTTAAGGATGCATAAATGTTTATATAGTGTTATGTAATGGATGTTTAATTGTAAGAATCTATTACAACTAAATATCCATTACATAACACTATATAAACACTTATGCATCCTTAACTTATGCAACTTCTTGATACGCAACCAAACACCTTTTAAGTACGTACACTTGTACATAATGCAAATTAAAAAAAAATAAATAAACATTAACAAAGAGATATGCATTGTGATACCCCGCAACCAAGTCGGTGCCACAGCCTGTCGTGCACAGCGCGCCGCGCATGTATCAAGGCAGTCCAAATCACGATATGCAGGTCAATAGCATAATACAAACAGTGCATAAAAATCCCAGGAATCACATTTACATCCCGACAGAATCAAATGATAAATTACACACAAATTTTCCAACCCAAGCACTGCCGCTGATTCACTTTCCTTCTTAGTTTTGATTCTTTAGTTATAAGGTCAGCTAAGCCTTATTTGCTCACTTCGCATGATTCCTTACTCTGATCCTTGCCGTATCTGGAACCCACAAAATAGTGGAGCGGTGAGATAAACATAATTTATCTCAGTGCGGTTTTTAGTTCCAGTCACATGAACTCCTAAGTTTCACATTGCGGCAACTAAAAACACACACATTAAGCTTTAGTAAAATAACCTTTCATAAAACATAAATTTTGCCAATAAACATTTAAAATCATATGCAATGCATAGGCTAGCTAGTTGAGGTTAGGCAATCATATAACATAAGAACATGCAAAAGCTAGCCATTGTTTGGTTATCTAACCATGCATTATATACAAGTCTGGTTCCTTGCCAATCCAATTCCAACAAATTTCTTGGAATCCCACGCCGGGCGATTCCATTTCCAATCCATTCAATCCAGTCAAATAGTACAAATACCGAGAACATTTACCCCCTCAATACATGAGTCCCGAAACATAAGCGCTTATCTCAGGACCCTTGGAACAACAGTTCATGGCGTCGCTTTCCAAAGATGCAAATGTCATTCATCGCACATTTAGTACTTCTAATCCATACCATAAGTCATTCCATCACTTACCAATAAATTAACCATTCAACATGACAGTCACATGCCAAGCATTTCCATAACAATTTACATAGCTGCCATACTAAAAAAAAATAGAGTTACCATGCATATAAATTCAGCACATACAATTAACATGCCATGCCAAGTCAAGTTCAACATGCAATATCATGCAATTAAATCATAATTGAAACTTAATAAGTTCATACGGAAACCCGCACCTTAACCTTTACCCAGTTGACCATCTCTATGGCGCTGTCATTGTCGCTGCCTCACCGCACGAGTCCCCCGCTTTACATCGCTAGGGCATGGTTCTGGTATGGCAGCAGCCCCTGCCACTTTCTTGGCCTGATTTGAGTGATTTAGAGGACAATTCATGCACCACACCTTGTTCCCGACTGTCCCGACTATACCGCTATGGTCTCGGCTAGTTATTTCACGCACTAGAACTCTCAAACTTTGCTATATGGGTCTGTTTTTGGAGCTGGACATGGCAGTACGAATTTTTCCAAAGTGAGGGGCTTATGGCTAGGGAGAGACAACCTTAAGAGGAGGGAGAACAGGTGTCAAACAACCCCTCTTTCTCCCTCGTGACTAAGCTGCTAGGTGTCCCTATTCTAGGGGCCGGTCAAAAGCAGTTTGGACTGTTCAACTAGACACCTCCAGTACTTGCTAACCAGGTTGCTAAGTACCTAATACACAACAGGAAAAAGCGGCTTACACACCGTTCTGGCTTACGGTTTACAACCGACAGCCAATACAATACACTTTGGCCTATCCAACAGCCATGTTACAGGTAACCTTTGCAATTCATTTCCACCAACATTTAGCCTATTTTCATGCCGCCTTAGATGATGCACAACACATGCAAGGCGGGTTCGTGGCCAACCAATAACATTGCGTGACAAGCACCGCTGCAGGCCACGCTTTACATGGCCGAAACATGATCTGGTCATAGGCCAAAACTGTCATATGTCACATGCATTACCTCTCATTTCTAACAAAGAATAATTACAAGCTGTTAAGGCACTTTATTACCCCAAACAATCTATTTCAGGAAATATTCAATTGTAATTTTATTTTTGAGAATTGTTTTTTCCCAATTTTTCGCTATATTAGAAGTATATATAGATCTCGTTCCTAGCTACTAGATAATACCATTTCTGCTATAATCTAAATAAACTTGTAATTGAACAAAGGAAATATGATTAATTTTGTGGTGGATTAAAATTTTAAACTGGATTTGAATCCTGACCAATCATATATGTTCGTATGTTTTAAATAAACGATCCAGATTGAAGTCCGGCTTAAAATTCCGTCCATGATAAAATTTGCTGCGAAATTATCTTCTTATAAACGTAGGAGGCTTATTGAATTGAGTAAAAAAAAATTTCAAGCCCGGAATGCATAGACGTTCTCATCTATTTTGTCTTTTCAGTCAGCTTTCATGTACAACCCTAATACGACTCTTTATTATTTAATTTTTTTTCCTTTAGCAAGCAAGACAATGAAGGACTCCAAAATCACTGTAAGATGGGAGATGTATCGTTATTGATGTTCGGCTGCATAATAAATTGAACGACTTAGATCAGAACAGAAGAAATGTATCAAAAATTCAATGTGTAATAATTAATATAAACAAATTTCCTATATAATAACATATTTGCTATGATCATTATTAGGTTTTTAATGTGGACCCAAGACTGAGTTCTGATTTTTTATTATTTTTTTAATCTAACTGTTATTCGTTAATGGTGATATATTTAGTTCATACAATCAAACTCACTACTATTTGTTTTATATATATTTTTTAATCCTTTTCAAAAGATAAAAGTTTTCAACAAGGTAGTGGTTTTTGGACCGGTCCCTTTAACTCTTTAATCAAAGTAACGACTCCTAATGCTTGGGTTCATTAATTATTGTAATTACTTGCTCTTTTCCAGCCTGTTTTATTTCACATTAGTGACATTGTTTAGACTTTGAATTTGCCTTTTATGTCATGAGAATTAGTTTTTAAGTATATCACTAATTCTTGACATCAATGTAATTCACGACTACTGGATTAGACTTTGCTATATATATATTGATAAGAAACTGTCAAGCATAAGCTGTCTCACTATCCCAAGATAGCTCTATTAAGGTATTAAATTCGAAAGATGTTCATCATACAACGACATGAAACATTATTTAAAAGTCCCTTTAACTAGCATATTCCTCCTTTCTCATTCTAGAAGGAACCATCGTCTTGATTAGCATTTCACACTTGATAAAAAAAATTCTAAGATTGGAATTTTGAGGGGAAAAAACTTCAAGTGGTGTTGAATTAAAGGTAAATAAATATTACTTGGTAATTGAAGTTTTACGATGTGTATTACCGGATAAGGTCTAGTGTTTTGACGTTAAATTTTTATATTTTTGTGTCCTGTGTAGGATTTGAATTCATTCTTTATTGGAAAAGTCATAAAGTCAAACTATTTATTCAGGACTTCAGTTTCTGACTCAAATAAATTACTACCGTATTTTCTTAACAATCTATTAATCTAATTATTTCGATCACTTTAGTTAATGTTGCTATAAAAAGTTTTGGGGCTTGACCCCTTGCTTTCTTCAAAAAAAAAAAAAGTTAATGTTGCTAAGTATATATCTTTAAATAACCTTCTAAATTCTAATGATATATAAATAACACAATATAGAATTTATACTAACATACGCAAGTACCCCACGTTTTAGAGGAGTCAAATTTTTTTTTTTAATTATATCGCTTATTTAAGCGGACGTCATGCACATTCCACCTGAAACCAATATACTTAAATGTTATCATATCTTATCTGGTTTATATATTTTTGTAGAATTTTTTTTTCACTAATTAATTAGACCGGACACTGTTTTATCAATAAAATTTTCTTCAACCTGTGTCGGAGCGCTGACCTAGAATTTCAAATTATATAACCCCCATTACAAAAATAATAGCGGAAGTCGCCGCTGATAATTATGAGTTTCAAACATTTATTTATTGTTAGCTCTTGACTAGAACAAAAAATGTGTAAAATAAATTATGTCATGTCATGATGCTGAAAAACTGGAAATTATTGTAAAGGGTGCAATGTAGATGAGGAACAAAAATAAATAAATAATTAATTAATTAACAAAACAAAAGCAAGACAGTGATGCCACTTGTAGAAGATAACGTAAAGAAGTGTACTCATATGAGGTTAGAAGGTATTATATGCCAAAGTTACAGAGATAATTGGTTCCACCTACATACACTCAGTCCTTTCATAGGGCCACAAATTTTGGCCAGATAAATAAATGACATGAGGTAACATTTCAAGTCAATTGTGGCAGGTTTATATACCGCGCGCCATAAGGTGTGAAGAGTCTCTGAAATTAGGGACTATATCTGGATTCCATTACCGATATTTTCATTTCATGAAAAGCTGGATATGTAACGAATATATACATCAGATCAAAAAGGCCTCCTAAACTACATCCCTGATTTCGATTTATATAACTTGCTCGTTTTAAATCGGACGATCTGAAAAATGAAAAGTCTTGATTTAACATAACTCAGTAACAATAAAATATGATCCATTATTTCTTTACAAGGACAATGCCGTTTATTTAGGATTATTATGCTTATTCATAAACCAGCTAATTTTAGCTTACTTTATAAAAAATTTCTCTGCATTGTTGCAGTGTGAAATAACACGCTATTTTACTTTGTAAACTATCGTCGCATGCCGCCCTTCTCTACAAAAATTATTTTCGGTACATACATTTACATTCTAAAGTGTGTGAAATTTTATAAGGATTCATTCCAATTTGTCAGACACAAGTGTTCATTTATATTTTTCCAAAAAGCTCAAATAAAAAAAATGCTATCCTATGAACTATGAAGGTTCTTGCCAAACTTGGATTCCCTTTATAATTACCTTTGAATAAACCATCTCCTATTTGTAGCTCGGGTTTCATTTGATAACAACCGAAGATGTATAATCTCCTAATATTATATATTTAACTGTAAAAAAACTATTAACATTCATATGACCACATCGATCCTATCTAAGGGACTTCATATGGACCAAAAAAATTTGTTAGGAACTAGGGAACAGTGTGTTGATGCAATACTGTTTCGCTTTACCAGTAATAAAGAGAGAATGCTTAACAGGTTCTCTAGGTGTTTAGTTTAGTTTAGTTAGCTTTTCTACTTTACTATTTTTTTTTTCATTTTTTCCTCCGTTCGAGCTCCTTTTTAATGTTTCTGCCTTTTATTTTCTTTTGTTTTTACTGGCAATTTAGCTGCTAGTTCAATGCCACTTTTGTATAATTACTTATTTTAATTAAATGCAAAGATAGGGGCTGGACCACTATTTTTCGTCAAAAAAAAATTAATCAGTACTTGTCCTTAATGAGTCGATGCCCCCAAAAAACTAATCTGTGGTAGTGATCGCAGGAAAGCACAAAACTACTGTACTTTTAAAATTTTTGCTTTTGTTCTAGTTTGTGTTTGATATTGAAGATACTGTTGTAAAGAACGGTGGAATGATTCTTCTTTGTGCTTTTGTTGTCTTTTTCTCTTTTAGGCATTCCTATATACCTGTCAACGATATACCGTTTCGACGTGTTCCGTTCCGTTCCGTCGAAACGGAATAGCTAACGAAACAGAAATTTATTTCGTTTAAAAAACGGAACAGTTAAACGGAATGGATTTACTGATACGTTCAGTTCAAATTTCGACGTTCCGTTACGTTCCGTCGAAACGGAACGACTAACGGAAATTTCGGCATGTACCGTCACAACAACGGAACGGCAAACGAAACGGCCTGTTCCGTCTCCGTTTCACACGTTTGACAGGCCTACATTCCTATTGATTGAGATAAATTGAGATTCGCTGCCGCGCGACACAGCGTGTCGCGCGGTATGCTGGCCGTTCGATTAAGATCCAATGGACAAGGGAGCCCCGTGCATGTAACCTAGATTGGTAGGCCCGTAAAAAGTGAACCGTCCGATCAAGATCAGACGGCTCGTAGTGCGCGACACGCGGTGTAGCGCAACAGCGAATCCGGATTGGATTGAGATGCATTTTCGAAATATCTGAGTTAAATGCACTGATGATTTTATTTTTTTTAACAAAGGAAGAATTTAAGTTTTCTTTCTTCTTATTTTCTTTTTTTCATAAGACTACTGTTGATTCTGAATTTTAAACATATGATCTCACACAGACATTAGATGTGCTCAAAATATTTTTTGTTGTATAGGTTATTACCATTATGATGCTTCCTTTTCAATTGATTGTGTCATCCTATTGCTTTACTGTAGAATATATTGTCAAGCCACAATATTTTTGTCATTGTTGTTATTTGTACTGCTAACCCGCCAAATTCGTCCTAGAAATTTGTTTTGTCCATAAGGAGTTGTGACATTTTCGTTTGGCCATAACTGAATTGGTCTGAAACCTAAATTTGCATATAGTCAAATAACGGGATTTAATTAATGATTTATCAACTACCTTTTTGATACAACAATTTAACAACTTTGAGCAAAATAAAAAAAAAATGTAAAATATCGTATTTTAGATAATTATATAAGCTAATGATTATTAAAGTAACACCGAGGCAACCCTAAGTAATCTTTAAACTCCAAACTCAACAATTTACTTCTGAAAATTAATTGTCATAATATATATATATTCGTGATCATTTTTTACTGTAATTTGAAGCAAACATTACTAGCATAGCATTTAACGTTAGATGAAATTTACCAACTTTTGGGGAAGGATATTGACATAAGTCTATATATTATTGGACATGTAAGAATGAAACTGGAAATTAATATTTGTAATTCAAGGTTCCACTAAATGTAAAAGGCAAGGCGCAACTTTGTGGTCGGGTTGGTTTGGTTGGGAAAAACATGCGCAAAAGCTAATATTTTAGAAAGTCAAAAACATATTCCTCAAAAAAAGGCACGAGGGAAACTAATGAAAATCCAAAGTTTCGGAAAGAGCATAAATGCAACACCTCCATCATGCTCATAGCATCATCATCATCAATAAAAACGACGTGACACACTGACACTTGGCAGTAGGAATATTTGTGTAGAAAACTAAACTAAAAAAAATTAGATTTGTAGAAACTTTGAAACCTTCTCAAGATACCCAAATCTGTTTTGGAAGGATATATGTGAAAAGATGTATTATAAAAGAATCTTTATTCTTTAGGGGGTACTGACATGCCATGTTATTATACTTTCAATGCATGTTTTGATAAGCAAAGACTTCATGTATACAAAACAAAAATCAATCGATATCAATGTAGAAATAAATACATGAACATATACAACTTTTTAGATTTCTACGCTGGTGACCCGCCACAGCATTTGGTAGCTTGTGGTTGCCTTAGAACACTTAGCTTAAAAGCCTTCTTTACATTTTTGATATATGTTTTAAACCTCTTAATAAAGCGGAATAATATATACTTCTTTGGCGGTGGATTTGGTTTGCCACCTTAGGTTTAAATAATGTTATAGGTTAGATATTTTTTTACCATATGAGGTGACGCAAACATTTATATTAATGACATAGATTCCACAAAATTCTCCAATCGAGCCGACTTAATGTAACTAGAAAAGAACAAAACATGATTAAAAATAGAAAAACAAAGGCAACACTAGTCAAGCATATGCCCCCCTCGTGTAATTTCCAGGGCAGACAAAGGGTATTCCTCTCTCTATCTCCTCCAATGACAATAATTATTGAATAAAGGAACCAAAGAGTGCCAAAATTGTTATTTTCCAAAAAATTAAAAAGGAAAAACACAACAGCAAGCTGTCTCAAATGGTGGAGCTTTATATTGACCCCACACCTTATCATTCCTCATCATCTTGATTGGAGATATCCTCTGTTAGTTACCCTTTTGTAGCTTGAGGGTAGAGAAGTGTATTAGTGTGCTACAGTGAATAGGTGAATGTAAATTGGTTTCCTATTTACAAACGAGAAAAAGAATATTGTATTGATAACTTACAATTTAATAATGTCATACAATTTTTTAAATTCCAATAATAAAATCAGCTTAGGAAAATTGTTCCAATTATAAATAATGAAGTACCATTATAAAAAAATAGTAACAGACTAACAGTAAAAGGAAAAATATGTTAAAAAAATTCAGTTAACATATATCTCATAAACAAATTAAAAAAATTTCATTAAACAAAATCAATAGAAAAATACACTTAGTAAATAAATAAGATAACTTTTAAAAGAAGTGGGATCGCTAAAAGATGTCTATCTTACAATTTGACATTAGTGTTTAAATTTAAAATTCATTATTATTAACATGATCTCTATAGTGTATATATATATATATATCTTTCGTACATAAATTAATAATATTTTATGTAAATTGCTTAATAGTTTATTATACATCATCAAACAACGTTTAAATGGTACAACAACAATATTGATTATTAGACTTGTCCAACAACATATCAGTGTACTTTTACATTTGTTATATTATATTATTTAAAATGACTTAAATAATTGTCATGATTCTTATTACGATATACAGTTAAATAAATTCATCTCCTTTAAAACTACTCATTTTTTCACACAATACTAATTTCAAGATATTATTCACTCGGTATTCAATTTTCAGTACTAATACAGGAAGAGAGATCATTGTTTTTTTTTGCTAACTGTGCAGATTATTGTTAAATATGATTATTATAACTGCACCAATTTGGACTTTGAACAATTCATACCAACAAAAAGGAAACCACACAAAAGTTACAAAATGTACTATAACACAAGATCCTCACCACACATGCCCACAAGAGCAATCCAAATGCCAAAAGCAACCAAGACAGCTTAGACAAAGTTCTCACCTCTCTCTTTCTCTCTCAAAGTCTCCAGACCAATTAAAGGAGCCTCCTTGCTCTTCATCCCTATCCCTTCTCTCTCTCTCTCTCTCTAACTTCCACCAACCCATTTGCTATTTGGCCGAAAGGAAAACCCATGTCTCTATGAACTGGAACAGCCTCACCCTTTGATCCACCACTGTGCAATTAAACCTTACTCTGCTTACTCATCTTTTCCAATTTTCCATTTCCAATTTCTAGTGTGAGAGAGAAACCAGGGCACACCCACTTCAACTCACTACAAACACACACAGTTCCTCTTGCTTGCGTGTAGGGCTCTCTCTCTCTCTCTCTCTCTCTCTCTCTCTGATTGGGATGTGAAGCACCAAGCTCAGTGGCCAGTTGGGTCTCTGTCTTTCTCTCTCTCATTCACTCACACACAAACACACCCACAGAAACCCATTTTTGATTTGACCCCTTGTGCTTTTCTAAATTGTTCTCCAGTCCTTGTTTTGTTATTGTTCCTTTCTCTTTGGGCCTAGACAATGACCTTGATTACTTAGATAACATATAATGATATAAACCTCTCCAACTTGCTGCTTATCCAACCTCTCTCATCATTCTCTCCATCACTTTGCACCAACAAACCAATTAAAAAAGAGTAAATTTCTCTCTCATCCCCACCTCCCCACCGCCATCTCTACCCTTTGTTGGGTCACAAACAGTAATAGATCGGTTCTCTTTGCAAAATTAGTTCAAGATATGCATCAAATTAGCTTCTTCTGATCCATAGTATCCACTTTTTGGTTTGTTCTCTTGATCTGGACTATTGTATAGTTCAAACTGTAAGCAGGAGAAAGAAAGAAATTTCCTCTTTGCATCAAAATATGGCTGTATTTCACAAAACCCATCTTTCCTAGCCTCAAGCTCACACAATTCCTTTTTCATTTCCCCCAGAAACCCATGACTTGGTTCATTGTTGCTGGCATAATGGAACAAAAGCCGCGAATTGTGAACCAAATCAAGCTCAATTTCTCTCTGGTCTGGCCAGAGAAGCTCTCTCTCAAGAGCTGGCGAACCCACCTCTACAACCAGTACTTTGTCACTAGAAAGGTGAGGGAAACATGGTGGCGAAAGCTCCTCCTTTTGTGGATCGTTGGATGGGTTGTGTTTAGTTTGTCGCTATTGTGGTACATGAATTCTACGCAAGTGGAGAAGAGAAAAGAAACTCTTGGAAATATGTGTGATGAGAGAGCTAGAATGCTCCAAGACCAGTTTAATGTTAGCATGAACCATTTGCAAGCTCTTGCTATTCTCGTCTCGACCTTTCATCATTCAAAAAACCCCTCTGCAATTGATCAGGTACAATTTTCTAAAATCTGAGTTTTCTGCCATTGATTTTTGTCCAAGTTAGAGGTTGACAATCATTAGTTCTAGTTCGTTTGGGGAATATTAGACGGGTAGTTGATTCAATACTATTTAATATTGTGTTGATTTTGGTATCATATTCCAGTTGATTGCTGTTGTCAGAGGTTGTCAAAGGTTTCTACATGTATAATTAAATTTTGACAAGTTTTGTGAAACGTGGTACCAATGTTTCGGATTGGTGCAATGAAATACAGGTGTCTGGTAATGGACGATACAGCGGATAGTATTACCTCAGATGCCCACACTAGAAGCTTTCTGTATGTTAGGGCCAAATCATAGTCAGGATCCTAATATACATATTTTCCTGGAGGATTAAATTCCCCCCAAAAAAAGATCGACTAAACCCTTCCCTCCCAATTTAATTGAGATAATGACCAAGTTGCCCCTTCATCAGTATTTCTTAGCATTTGTGAGGAAATCAAACAGCAATCAAGTAGAAATTGGGGGTGTGCGATATTGGGTGGTGGGGATTGGCTATGCTGGTGACCTCATATATTAGTTGCCAGAGGACATAATTTTATATTAACAACTCTATATCTCCAAACAGGCTACATTTGCAAGATACGCTGAGAGAACAGCATTTGAAAGGCCGCTGACAAGTGGTGTTGCCTATGCAGTGAAGGTCTTGCATTCAGAGAGAGAGCAGTTTGAGAGGATGCAGGGGTGGACCATAAAGAAAATGTACTCTTCAAAGAAGTCAACAGCTCGAGACCAAGGGGATGATGGGTCCACAGAGGTCACGCCACAGGAGATCTCTCCTGTTGCTGATGAGTATGCGCCAGTTATTTTTGCACAAGATGCATATAAGCATGTGGTATCGCTCGACATGCTGTCTGGCCATGTATGCAGTTTCTACATATTTCTACCTTTCTTTTCTTTGCATTTTTGTAATCAAAATTGAAAAGCACCTGTTGCCAAGAAGATTAACAGCTTTTCATTTGGCGGTTTCTATGATATATTGCTCTTTATCCCACAATTTTTTCTTCCTTTTGATTTACCTTATCGGTACCTACCTTTTATTTGCATTTTTTAAACTTTCAAGATACTGGCATTTTCATTTTTGCTTGCATCTGTATGGTACAGCAATCAGAACTAGTAAATCTTTTAAACCAAGCAGGCAAGGAGGAACTTGGTCTTGTACTTTTGTTAAAAAATACTGTACCAAAAAGCAAATATGCTTGTTTCATTGTTTGTGTAAAGGATTGGCATGCTGTTTAAGTCAGATCCTTTTTGCGCCTGATTTTTGGACAAACTTGTACAGATTTTGGTGAAACAGCAATGGTTTACTGCTAGTATTATCTGCACTGGATCATTTTAAATACAACAAATTTTTTTCAGTCTAAAATATCAAAATTTGTAGTACTGTATTGGTCTAGGCCAGCATATTACCATATCAAAGTGATATGCTATTTACCAGGCTTTATCTGTTTCTTGCTGGGTAACTATAGTCATAGAGAGTATGAATAGCTTCTATATCTTAGTCATTTAACATATTATAATTTTTGGAACTATGAATATTGCTATTTTTGTAGGAAGACAGAGAAAACATCTTGCGGGCACGGGCAGTAGGCAAGGGGGTGCTAACTGCTCCTTTCCCATTGGTGAAGTCAAACCGTCTCGGTGTCATTTTGACTTATGCAGTGTACAAATCAGAGCTCCCTAGCAACGCTACTCCGGATGAGCGCATTGAAGCTGCTATTGGGTTAGTTTTTGAATTATCAATAATGAACTCTTATTGAAGTATTTACTGGTAGGTATTTTGGCTGGTACGTCTATGCTTTTTCAAAGTTTCATGGGTGAATTAGCTTAATTGAGGCTTGATGTTCTTACTGGATTGTTTGGATAAACAAGTTATACTATTATCTATCCAAGAATTGCTCAAGTTTGATTCCAGAATAGTATAAATCCATATGCCTCAGTATATGAGAATGCAAGCCTGGTTAGTTAATGGTAATAATTAATCTCTCCTATAATAATGGTATAACAAGGCCCTATCCATAGTAAATGTTGGTCAGTAGTTGGAATACTTTCAAAATAACAACAACAATAAGTGACAACAATAACAAGAATAATTCTGTAATATTAGGAACAAGGATAGTAGCAACAATGACAATATTTAGAAAATATGTTTTTTTTTATTTGTGAACAGATATTTGGGAGGGATATTTGACATTGAAGCCTTGGTCGACAAATTATTGCACCAATTAGCATGCAAGCAATCTATATCGGTAAATGTGTATGACACGACCAATGGGCAGATAAGGATGTATGGGTCAAATCAGACGGGCACAGGTATGTCTCATATCAGTGCCCTCAATTTCGGCGACCCAAGCAGGAAGCATGAGATGCAATGCAGGTACTTGACGAATCAAACTTTAATCTTTAATCCTTCTCCCCCCTTATGATCATTATACCCTTCAGAAATTCATTTTTACATAAGAGTGAGGTCGTTGAGATGTGATGTGCAGTAGTGGTTTAGGACGTTTGACCGAAACATTTTATTCTTTTTTACTCCCAAATCAAGCTCCCTGGAGGAAATTGCTGTTGCTATATATGCAGCTAATTCTCAAGGGGATTAAAGTTACCCAATTAGTAAATGATGCGCTATATTTGTGAGGGAGTAGAACTAACAATATTTACGGGTGGTCATACCTAAGGTGGCCAAAAAGGGAAAAGTTTGGATTTAATATGCTTTTTTGGAAAATAACTCCCAAAAAAATTTCCAATTTATAAATCTCGCAAATTTTCTTTTTATTTCAAAAAACGCCCCAAATGCCAGCTTGTTATATGAATTTCTGAAGATCATTACAAAAATGTTTCTTGGTTTGCTTTGTGCTTATATAGGTTTACACAAAAACCACCATGGCCTTGGCTCACTATCACAACCTCATTTGGAACCCTAGTGATAGCTTTTCTAATCGGCTACATATTTAGCGCTACTGTAACTCGTATTGCCAAAGTGGAGGATGATTACCATCAAATGATGGAACTCAAGAAGCGTGCTGAGGCTGCTGATGTGGCAAAATCTCAGGCACTCCTTTTAATTTGAATTGTTTTATCAATGAAACAATGTGTTACCTTTAGTGGAACTTATTTCCATTGTTTCATGTACATTTATTGGCTCCAATATGACTTCTTAACTTTTTTTTTTTTTGCTTGTAGTTCTTGGCAACAGTTTCTCATGAGATAAGAACCCCCATGAATGGTGTTCTAGGTAATTGACCAAACATGTACTCCGCTTTAATAATGCATTTAGTATGATGGAACCTTAGAAATTTATCATTTCATTTGGCACTAGTCAAACATATACCAAACAGTAATAAATTCGATAAAGAATTAAACATATACATAATTACAAATTAAAACAGAGTGCAATCTTTGTGAATTTCTCTTTTAAACATCAATGACATGGTTTACAATGTTGTAGGAATGTTGCAAATGCTGATGGACACAGAGCTAGATGTTACACAGCAGGACTATGTGAGAACTGCACAAGCAAGTGGGAAGGCTCTGGTGTCATTGATAAATACAGTGCTGGACCAGGCCAAGATCGAGTCTGGCAAGCTCGAACTTGAGGCTGTTCCTTTCAATTTACGCTCTCTTTTAGACGACACATTGTCTCTATTCTCTGGCAAGGCTCAGGAGAAAGGCCTTGAGGTACATTTTTCTCCTTTTTCCAAGATGTTACCTAAACGAGAAGAAGATTGCGAGTTGCTCTGTTATTTATGAAAATATATTCATTTTTGTTTGGTAGCATTGTTGTTTTCTCAAATGTCTTTTTGATTAATGATTGTCTTATTTGATTTGTCCTTAATGTCTTGCTTTATTGCAGTTGGCGGTGTATGTTTCTGATCAAGTCCCAGAAACACTAGTTGGTGATCCGGGTCGAATAAGGCAAATAATAACAAATTTCATGGGAAACTCTATCAAGGTAAATTAATCATTTGTCAATTCAGAACAATGATCTCATTTTTTATATGAACTCCTTGTAGTTGTATTTGACGTTGTCTATTTGGTATTTTTTTTAGTTCACTGAGAGGGGGCATATATACCTGACAGTGCATCTGGTTGACGAGGCGGCAAGTTTGTGGGATGTAGAAACAGAAACAGACCCACAGAGTAGAACGAATAACACATTGAGTGGGTATGCTGTGGCTGCTCGGAAACGAAGTTGGGAAAATTTTAGTATCTTTCAGCATGGATCAAATCCTTTTGACCGGCCTTATGTTTCGAGTTCTTCAGACCAAATAACCCTGATCATATCAGTTGAGGATACTGGCGTGGGGATCCCTTATGAGGCACAATCTAGGATTTTTACACCTTTCATGCAGGTACATTTACATGTGAACCTTCAAATGTCTGAAAAATGAAACATTACATTGATGTTTTTAAGTGTGTTAAATTTTGTTTGTACCCTTATTCTGGTTTCTTCAAAACCAACTGACCTTCATGGATTTTACTCTTCTTCATAGGATGTTCAGGTAGATATAGGTAAATTAGGAGGGACAGTAGTTTGGTAATTTCTGAAGTGAATGTGAAAGGACATTTCTTATGTTCTGTGGAGGTATTATAATTGTATCTTTTTTCCTTATGTTCTGTGCAGGTGTTGTGGTTGTACCATTTTTTGTGTCAACTGGCTTTTTTTTTTAAAGGGTGATTTTTGTTATTTCTTGTTTTGCATGCCAAAAAAATAGCATACTTTTGAGGCTGTACTCTTACCATTCAAAGGATATCAATAATTTTTTGTTTTCTTTTCTGTCAGGTGGGTCCCTCTATTGCACGTATACATGGTGGCACGGGAATTGGCTTGAGCATTAGCAAATGCTTAGTTGGTTTAATGAAAGGAGAGATCGGTTTTGCTAGCCGTCCCCAAATTGGCTCCACATTCACCTTCACTGCAGTGCTTACTCGTACTCGCAGTAACTCAACTCCTAGCGAATACAAGCCATCTGAATTCTATGGAATGAATGCATTGATAGTGGACCATAGACCAGTACGGGCCCAGGTGACGGCATACCACCTCCATAGACTTGGAATAAAATCCGAACCAACCAAAAATTTGTCCCAATTTTTCTCAAAACCTCCCTTAAATATGGTGCTGATCGACAAGGAGACATGGTCCCTAGAGGCAATAACATGGTCTAATTTTGCTTCTATGTTCACTAACAGTAAAATACCAAAACTATTCATTCTTGCAAACCCGGCCCTGAAAAATAACTCACCATTTTTTCAAGATGTTAATCTGAACATAATATTGAAGCCTCTTCGGGCTAGCATGTTGCAAGTGTCATTGCAACGAGCCTTGTTTGGAGGTGGTGATAAGGGAAATTGCCGAAATGGAGTGGTGGGAAACTTGTCTCTGGGTAGTCTTCTTCAGGGTAAAAGGATTTTGGTGGTGGATGACAATTCGGTGAATCTTAGGGTTGCAGCTGGAGCTCTGAAAAAGTATGGAGCTGAGGTTACCTGTGCTGATAGTGGTAAACGAGCTATTGAGTTCCTCAAACCACCTCATTCTTTTGATGCATGTTTCATGGATATTCAGATGCCAGAGATGGACGGGTAAGTTGTTATTTCTATCGTTTTTAGTTTGGAACGTATTGTGAACTTTTCTATATTTTAAAAATATTTTTACGAGCCACTAAAGAGTTCTTTTTGTTAAGAGACTATCACTGTTACAATTCGTATCTGCCACTAACACCTTAATTTATTTATATTATTAAACAGGTTAATAATTTTCTTATATATTTTGTATGTGCCACTATTGTGACATTTCCAATCTTCTGTGTGCTTTAGATTTGAAGCGACTAGGCGTATACGAGGTATGGAGGCAGCTCTGAATGATCGAATAAAACGTGATGAAGTGTGCCGAGAAATTAACGGGAAAGTCATTCAAAGTTGGCATATTCCAATTTTAGCCATGACAGCTGATGTTATACAAGCTACATATGAAGAATGCCTCAAAAGTGGCATGGATGGTTACGTCTCCAAACCTTTTGAAGGCGAGCAACTCTATAGGGAAGTTGCCCGATTTTTCAAGCCAAACACCAAGTTGAGTTAGGTTTAGGGTAAGATTTTGTTTGAGTATAGAGGTTTTTGGTTATGGTGGTGGGTGTTGATGCAAATTGGACACTAATGCACATGCTACATCGACCTTTGGCCCCAACATGGAGTTTCTTTTGAACAAGTAAGTGCTTTCTTATGCATGTACAGAAGAAAGTTCTGAACTAAATTTGTCTGGGTATTAATACTGCAAACCTGACATGAACCTGATACGCCCTGCAGCAATACCAGTGTAACTTGTAATGCTGACAAGGTAAAAGTTACTAGCATGAAAAAAGTAGGATTATCAAGTCATTGTTGTAAACTTGTAATGATTGGTATATCATGTAAAGTCATCAGCATGTTATCTAGCTGTAGATTGCTAACTTCTGTTTCTTTTGTTATCTAGGCGTTCAACTTCGGTGTTGGAAAAGGTATCATCTTTTGCATTTTTCATCACACAAGAGAGAGAACCTTTTTGAGGTGTTAATTCAAAAATACATTTAAAAAAAAAAATTGATATGCATGACGAGGAAGAGCCAATTTCAGCACAACAGTCAGGAATAGGCTGAGACCCTCCATCTAGTGTAAAATAAATGTAGTCAGATTGTTGCTTTTCTTCTTTTTCTGGGTGTACAGGGAGCTGTTATTGCTTCTTTTGCTTTTTACTAATTGTAGCATGCTTTTTTAATGAGTGTAGTCATGTATATTATACAATTCTTACACCGATTGATTGAATGAAAACAGAGTTCTCTTTTCACGTTTCAGACTTGAAAAGATCACCTAATATGCCAGATTTGCTACTCATCACTTTTCAATTTAAATTATGTAATTTAGGAAACATGATATAGTGTCGTGAGCTTGTGCTAACGCTTGCCCAATAATCTAAGTGAGATTATAGTCAAGTCCTGCAGGCCTTTATAGGCATATTGCAATACTGGAATTGCTATTTTCTTGATACAGGAGAGACTGGTTTCTCACTATTTAGTGGTATTGAACCTAATAGCTCGAGGAATTAGAGGTAAATACAAGGGACCGAACTAAGCACGCATGGTAGGGCTTATAAATTTATTAAAATATGACAAATATGCATTGAAAGAAAGAGATTCGTATATACAAGCAACTAGTTAACTGTGATATTTACATGATAAAAAGTTTAAATACTTTTTGGATCATACACTTCGGCTATAGGAGTAATTGAAGTTATGGCTTCTTCTGCGTGCTATAATGCAAAGCTATGTCAAGCACGATCATTGTTTCTCCATTTCACTCTGAAAAGTAAAGAAAAGAAATTATAATTAATGAAATGAGAAATATTTACTATCCAGATTAGCTTAGATACCTTTACTGTTTTTCTTTCACTATTTTTGGCTTTGTTTTTTGAACTAACCCGGCTTTAATAAAAGCAGGCAATCAGTTTTTGATTGCTTTTTATCAAAAAAAAAAAGGAATATTTACTATCCTTCCATCAACATCATTCCAGAAAAGATTGGTACACGCGGAATATATATGAAAATTGTCAAACCAATTTTACACTCTCAAGTCCTAAATGAGCAAAAATATGTCAAGTTACCTCTCTGCCCACTTTCTTAAAAAATACTTGGCACTCACCTCGAAAGAGGTAATTTCAGCATTTATGCACAAATGGATGAGAATGGTCTGTTATGTCCTTTGTTAGGATGCATGTTGCATTTTATACCGAAGTGCATGCATTTTGAGGGGTTCGCAAGAGTATTCAGAGGGCAAACATGGCATTTCGCAAGTTTTGACTGGTTTGCACTGAGAATACTTTACCTTTGCCTGATGGTACCTGACAAGCATGCGCCGGTACTGCTGCCGCGCATCTGGTGAGTCAACCACTGTTAACACTGTGGAAACAGCTTCATCAATCCCTTTCTTCACTCTCTGTTTCCGAAAGGCTTTGATTATGTCACTCTCCTCCTCTTCATCGATCCTTTCTGGGTTAGGTTGGTACCCTCGTAACCCAACACCCCGTTTCAACCACCGTAGTACCACTTTCTCTAGTACACTCACTGTCCATAGTAGGTTCTTGTAATTTCTAGCTTGATGTCCTCTATAGTGAGCCTATAAAAAATTGTTAAAAAATTTAATATCATGTTAATCCTTCCTGTTGCTCGCAAAAAGCAACTTTGAGTGTACAGAACGAAGGCTAGAATTGTATCAAATTTTGTTTTAAAAATTTGTTAAATATTTCACAGTTCATAATTGATTTTAACTGGCAGTTTTGTGACAAACACAAATTGTTTATAATTAAATAGTAGTTGTCTTGACAGCATGAGTTGGTCGGGCTGAATTGGATTTAATTCAAAATTTGAGTATTGCTGTCAGAACTCAGAACAGTGTATTATTTAGTTGTGAAATTTTACCAGCAGCACTCAGACAAAATCAGGGGCGGAGCCAAGGTGGGGGCCTTGGTGGGCTTGGCCTCCCCACATTTTTAAAATTAATTAATATTTATAAGCTAAATTTACTGAAAGTATTGGTAATTATGTAAATTGGCCCCTTCAAAAAAAGTAAAATTTACATATTGGCCCCACTTAAGTTATTTTTCTAGCTTCGCCCCTGGACAAAATAGCAACCTAACAGGACTATTACCTATTGTTATATCAACCATTTCTTTTATTATAATCAACATTCTTGAACTACATTTGTTATTCTAAAGTTGATTACCAATTATACATAAGAGATAAGACTCTATAGATCCTCTTCTAGCCTACCCTTCCAAATTAGCTGGTTATCAACTTTTACATGTTTTATAGTTACCGCCTATGTTACGCAGATACGCTATCCAGACACGTGTGCGATTCGTGTGCGATACGCACTGGATACGCCACGTGGCGTGTCTGAATATTTTACTTTCTTTGACCATCGGATTCGGTCAACAATTCGACCCGACACACGTATCCACCACTCCTATAGCACCACGTGTCACATATTAGCATACCACTGGCCTGCAACCTCGCGTTGTGCGTACAGACACACAGTCACGCACAGAGCCATGTACACAGTACAGCATTGCTTTATTCAACCTACTCTATATATAACAACAACAACTAAGCCTTTTTTTCCCAAACAAGTTGGGGACTAAAATTAGTTGATGTTTCATTGTGGGACTAAGGGAGAACTCCAAACGGGATAAACAAAGCAGCCCCCATTCCATTACTATCACCATTGCGCCTCTAAATGGACAAATCCATTTCCGATTATAGAAAACTATGTTTTAGTGTTTTAATTATTTGAAAGCCTTCTGAAACTCATCTTGGCATAAAATTTTACATGAATTCTCATAAAAATATTAGGAATTTGGAAATGTAAAATTTTCAAAAAAAATAATTTATAATTTTATATAATTTTTGAAATCACATAAAAATGCCATAGTTGGCATGTTAAAATTTCTCAATAAAAATTACTAAACAGATAAAATTTGTCAATCAAGATGGTGTGTTTGGCACCTCTGCGAACAGCTTGTTTGCGAACTAGTAGTGGTGCACAAACCAAACATGGAACAGCAGTTCACGAACTGCGAACAGGAGGTAGTTCCCAGTTCTCAGTTTTTCGCGAACTAGAAGAACATTCGTGGGCCTGTTCGTGGGCCTTTGTTTGTCCCTTGTTCGTGAATCATCCAAACACACAGTGTCTGGAGCAGAGAGCTCTGGAGCCAGGACTGAAGAGATGTCTTTGGGTTTGGGAGATTTAGTATTATCCATTACAGATAGCAACACTCTAAAGAGGAAATTCTAATTCCAGGAAATTTTATCCTATAGAACTGGAATCCAGAACTCAACAGTAGTATTCCATTTTCTAAACTATCAATGCAGAAAAATCATAAAGTATATATAAGAAAAAGTTACCTGAATTTTGACAACATTTCGTCTCAGATGCAAGAATTCCTTCCTCTTCTTCCAGCACCTAAAGTTTTTCTGAATAGAGACCACAGCTTTTTCAGAAATTGGGTTGGGCCTAGAACCATGACCTTGTTTGTGAAACTTTACGATAGAACCAATCTCACACATCTCCTCTATTGAAATCCTATAACTACTATTTTCCCTACTATACCTCTTTTCAATCTCGTTTTTTCTCCTAAAAGAAAAATTACGAAATGCTTGTTGGATCCTTGTTGCAGCCTGAATAGCATTTCTGGCACCCTCTAAGGAGTCCTTTAATGACAACTGATCCTCTGTGCCACCAGCTGTATGGACTTCCCTGTTACATATGGTCGGTTTAGAGACTTCAGATGCAAGGGGATGGTTAATTAATCTGGTTTCTGAGAGGTATGCTGCAATGCCCTTGTGGCCAAAGAGCTCTGCTATGGCAGCAGCTGTGCGGCCCTCACTGTGTGATTTTGGATCAGACAGTGCATCAGCAGATGCACCAGCCAGAATCAGTGAGGTAACCATTTCTTCCCTGCATACAATAATATAATGGTATATGAATTGCTAAAACTCTCCAATGATTTTGAAGTATTTATCATGTGCTAAGTTTATGACTTCTCTAGAACACTAAAATTTCAGTGTACTTAAATATAGTCTCATGATTGTTTCCACTTTCCAGTAAAGAAAATTGGAACCAATCACTGAGTTCAATGCTAAAAAGTACGTACTGGTACAGAACTGGGCCAAGGTATAGTAATTTTTAATGCACAAAAGCTTAATCAAGGAATAAGTAGCTCAATTAATATAATAATATAGATGATTAAAGTATACCTCCCGAAACGAGCTGCCCAGTGGAGGGCGGTCCATCCATTCTTATCGCGGTAATTTACACTCACACCTGAATCTAATAACAACCTCAGCCCCCAATTAAATCCTAAACCAGATATCAAATGTATAATCCCATAATATTTCTTCGGTAACACGCGCCTCCCCTCTCCATTTTTAACACTTTCTTTTAGAACCAAATTCTCCAATTTGTCCTTCAGCAACTTCTCCATCAAACTTTGCAAGTTTACGTTTCCTATGTATTCAGAAGTTTCATCCAAGAGGACTTTCACGAGTTTAGCAAGCAGGTCTAATTCTTCAAGATCAGAAGTAGAATTCAAAGTAGGGTTTTCACGGAATTCAAATTCCCTCACTTCGCTACACAGCTCTCCTGCTTGGTTGGTTACGTGAAAGTTAACTTTCCCAGCACCCATGCGTGGGGACCAGCAACGCAGGACTCCTTCTTGGATGATTTCGGCCGGAACTTGCATCTCACCAAACTGGGCCCATAGTTGTGATTTAGGCAAATTGCAAGAGAAATCACCAGTGATTATAACCTGCATATGAAAAAGAAGTTTGAGTGCCTAATGCCCTAGCAAGCTTTATGAGCATTTAATATAAATGTACGACTTTTGAACCCTCTCCATTTTAAATAAAAAGAATAATTGTATATCCATGTTGTAATGAGTTAGAAAAGAAAAGAATGTTTTGTTATATAGCATCTTATGTTAGATCTGTGGTCCCTTTTAGTCAAGGTTATCAATTTTGCTAAATACCAGAAATTTCTGTGAGTATGAACTGCTGGGCTATAAAATCTGAAATCAGTATCACATAGCTCCAAATTAATAGCAGGCAGTGCTGCACTGTTTTTGGTACAAAGTATTTCATGTAAGGTACAACCGTACAAGTATGAATAACAAGGTATAATATGATAAAAGCTATTTTTGATTAGTACACATTCAGAATACTACGTGGGCTTAATGACAATTTCTTACCTTTGTCATTTCATTTGAAAATGCCCATTCAGGAGATATCTCGCGAATGGTAAACAACGATTTCTGTGCCATCAGTGAATTTGAACTTTCTTTTAGGGTCTCTTCAAATTGCAGTTCCTCCATCCACCACTCTGAAAAATAATTAATTAAGCAACAAACAAGTAAATTAATCTAAAATCCTTTAAAAAAAATGTAACACAGTGCCATTACTATCATCGATAGCAAAGTTAATTGAATTTATAAAAATTAAAAAGGAACACAAAGTTAACAAACTACAGCTAACCTGACTTCTTAAGCATCTCAATCGTATTTTCGCTGCCCACCTCTGTGTGGCTACACTCATTGAATTCATCAAAGAAAACATCAAATAATCCTTCTGAAGTCTCCTTCACCCCGACATCAGTACAACCTGCAGCTCCTCCATTTGCTTCACTTGGACTTAGCTCCAGGCCCTCAAGCCTGGCATAATTCTCCACCCAATCAGATATATTAATATTTTCAGCACTATAGTTCCCTGTGCCATCTCCCTTGGTTGTGACCAATTGAGAGCTGACCTCATCGGTGGATCCAGGGCTGCATGAGTTCTGACCAAGACCTGTTAGTTCGCTGGGAGAAGGAAGGCCTTGTGTGGAGAGGTTGGTGTAGCTTCTGTTGTTATGGAGTGGAGTTGAGTAAGATGGTATAGAGTTTAAGACCTTGCTAGGAGTAGATGTACCCTGAGTGGAGATGACAAATGGATCAAAACAAAGGTTAGCGCATCTCCTTATTTATAAAAGCTTTCTACATCCTTTATTTATAAAATACATATACATAGCTAGCCTACATTATCCAAACAAAAAGCTAAGATCAATATCACAAAGTTTCTATTTTTATTTTTCTCTTCACATGAAAGTTGGAGATGCATGTAAACAATGCTTCAGAGTAATGAGCATGAATTAATCAAATATAACAAACCTACCTCTGAATATTCTCTGTAATGGACAAGGACTATATGCTCATAAGCTCTGCAAATGTTGCACAATGTCAATATATATTTTTCAGAAAGTTTAATGGAACAAATGTAAAATTAAAATGTACATCTATGAGCCATTTTTTTATGTTGAACATTCTTCTTCGTAAGAATTTAAGAATGTACTTTCCAAAACACATCCCTTAAACAATGGATATCACAGACTACATTTTTGCAGGAGATCCTTTTATACAACCCCCATCACCTTTTGAAATAGATTTTATCCTTTTATTTAAACTGAACAATACAATAATACTCTTACGGATCAAGCATCCAATAAATTCTTCGACGGAGACATGGATTTTCATCTCCTGGAGTGTAGTAGCATGTCAGTACCTCTCTATTATCAACCTAGAATAAGGAAAGAGAGAGCTTCAAGGTCAGTTCAAAGTCCATTGTCCTGAATCTAAGTTCCATCAGAGTACCACTACCAAACTCACAGGTACAGTGAAGACAAAAGTTATTGTGTTTGGCTCCTCTACAATAGTACAGAATTTAATGAAGAGTCCCAACAGAATCTGAGCTGCTTAATTCTGATAGAACAACAGGTAAGTCAAGTTAACTTCATTTTAATAAAATCAAATCGGCCATGACAGCTAAGGTAATGAATAGATAAAAAGTTAGGTTGATCTGGACCATCCGATCTGAAATGGAGGGTCCTGATCTGCCTGAAACTTTCCAATGAAATCTGTATAATTAGAGGAGACCAATCAAAATATATTGCATGGACTCGGTGACTCAGATGCAATCAGAGAACAAAATAATAATAATAATAATAATAATAATAAAAATAAAAAAATAGAATGTACAGAACAACAACAACAACAACAACTAAGCCTTTTGTCCCAAACAAGTTGGGGTAGGCTAGAAAGAAACCCAACAAGAAAACACATCCCAGAACAAAAAAAAAAAAAAAAAAAAAAAAAAAAAAAAAATACTAATAGTAAGACTAGCCATACTAAAAATAATACCTCTAATAATAATAGTAATAGTAGAAACCTAGACCTCGACCGTGATCTAATAAAGGGACCTACAAACCTATGGTATCGCTCCTACCCCTAAGTTCCTACGTCATGGCTCCGGTACATGAATTGCTAACTTCCAAGCGCTCCTATCGATCGCCAACTCCTTGGAGACGTTCCATTCTTTAAGGTCTCTTTTCACCGCTTCTTCCCATGTCAATCTTGGTCTCCCTCTCCCCCTCCGGGTGTTCTCGAAATGATTAAGAATTCCGATACGTACCGGTGCCTCTGGAGGTCTGCGTTGGATATGTCCAAACCATCTCAAACGATGTTGGATCAACTTCTCCTCTATTGGTGCGACCCCAACCATATCTCGTATGTCATCATTTCTAATCCGATCTTTCCTCGTGTGACCGCAGATCCACCTCAACATACGCATCTCAGCTACACTCATCTTCTGGACATGTCGTCTTTTAGTAGCCCAACATTCTGCGCCATACAACATCGCAGGTCTAATCGCTGTCCTGTAGAACTTGCCTTTTAGCTTCTGCGGGACTTTCTTATCGCATAGGACGCCTGATGCTTGTCGCCATTTCACCCACCCCGCTCTTATCCTGTGACTAACATCTTCATCTATCTCGCCATCGCTCTGCAGCATCGATCCTAAATATCGAAAAGTATCTTTCGTAGGTACTACCTGCCCGTCTAGACAGACATCTCCGTCCACTGGTCGTATCCCACTAAACTCACACCCCATATACTCCGTCTTAGTTCTACTAAGCCTAAACCCTTTGGACAGGGGAAAGAATCTAGGGTTAGTGAGAATTAATTAATAAAATTCAACTAATTTAAACCAATCTTTGTAAGTATATTCTTAGTATCGAAATCAAAAAGCGAAAAACCAATTCGAACAAGTAGAAAAAATAAAAAGAAAGGTTGTTGGAAACTGGTAAAACTCTTTTGATCATAAGGTGGAATGGGAGTGAATCCTTCGTATTTGATTTATAAAGAAAAGAAGAAAATAAAAAAAAGGTATGTTGCTTTCCTTTTGACAGGAATAAAGGTTTCCGAAGTAATGTATAAACCCAAAGATTCTAGAAAAAAAATATAAAAAATTCCGGAACAAGAAAACACTATTTGAAATTGTCTCAACAATGGAATTGGTGATATTGACAGATATCAGTAGGTTAGAGATAAGACAAGCAAAAGAGTTTAGAGACAGCTCAAGAAATCAATAAGGATTTTCCTTTTGAACTTTTTCAAAAATATTATTTTTTAACTTGAGTTATGAGTATGAATGCTATTTTTTTTCTGTAATGAAAGGAAAAAGGAGTCTATTTGAATCATAGTCTAATTCATGATTTTCTAATTCAATTTTCCATTCTATTCAGAAATTTTGAACATTTTTCTTGAGCCGTATGAAATGAAAATCTCATATACGTTTCTGGGGGACCTTTTTTTTATCTATATCTATCCCAATGAGCCATCTATCGAATCGTTGCAATTGATGCTAGGTCTCGAAGAGAAGGAAGAGATATTGCAAAACTGGGTCTTTATGACCCAATAAAGAAAAAAACTTATTTAAACGTTCCTGCTATTCTTTATTTTCTTGAAAAAGGTGCTCAACCTACAGAGACTGTTCATGATATCTTAAGGAAGACAGAATTCTTTAAGGAAAGAGGTTTGGGTTAATGAAAGCAAGGAAAGAACGAGATTTCGGTATATAAAAAGAAAAAATATATAAAATCTTAAGTAGGAGAGAAGTAGGGGAGTTTGTATTTCTATTTTTCTAAATATTGAATTTCTATTGACAAATTGTATTTGATCAATACAATATTGTATTGATCAAATATAATTTGATCATAGATCAATAAAATGATTTAGTTCGTTCTCTATCTTTTCTTCACTTTATTCAAACATTCGATTTATTCAAACATTCAATTTATTCAAATATTCCATTTGTATTTTATCTTAATATAAGATATCGTCTTTAATAAAGACGAAGAATTCACGAAGAAAAATTGGATCAAAAAAGAAAATAAAAATAGGAGATTTTTCATTTTGCTATGAATGGATTTCCTAGTCGATTTTCTCAATTTTAGTAATTGAATTGAGATTTTTTCTCGAATGAAATTTATGTTTGTAAATTTCACGTTTTTACAGACTTATGCAATAAAATGAATTTGATTTAGATCATATCTACCTGTCTCTTTATTTATCAGTTATCTGGGGTTGCTAACTCAATGGTAGAGTACTCGGCTTTTAAGTGCGACTACGATCTTTTACACATTTGGATGAAGAAAAAAATTCGTCCAGACTTTTGGTAGAGTCTATAAGACCGCGACTGATCCTCAAAGGAAATGAATGGAAAAAACAGCATGTCGTAATAATAAGTTTATTCTTGAATTCTTTCAATTTTTTTACTACTATTTCTCGACTTTTCTTTTATTGAAAGTCGAATTTTTTGGAATTTCTTCTTAATCTGAATCTTTTAAAGTTCTTAAAAACTGTTTTGAGTTTTGGAAGAAGAAAGAAGGAGAATAAAGGAATTCTCCGAATTTTCGTTGGGTCTAGTGAATAAATGGATAGAGCCCTATGGCTCCAATTTTTCGTTTCAAATAAAAAAGAAACGAGCTTATGTTCTTCATTGGAACAATTTCCCGATCTAATTAGATGTTAAAAATATATTAGTACCTGATCGGAGAAAAAATCGATGAGTTCTTTTATGATTGAACTTTTGATCGGATTCATTTTTGGAAGGAATCCTAATTATTCTTTATTTTGAATTGGAGATTAATGTGTAGAAGAAACTGTATATTGATAAAAAAGATTGATTCCAAAATCAAAAGAGCAATTGGGTTGCAAAAATAAAAGATATTTAGCCTGTGAAATTCAAATCCGAACAAATCCAGAAACTAATTTTATGGAAAAAAAAGAATAAAATCTTTTTTTTTGAATAGGCTGGCTGGGCTACTCGTTTCTTTTCCGGAGTATTTTTTCATATTGAATGAAAAGATTTGATAAAATCAAATAACCAATACTCTGTTCTGACCATATTGCACTATGTATCATCTGATAAACCTAGAAAAGCCTCAATTCTTCTGGTTCAAGTAGACATTTCAATGAAAGAATTTCAAAAATATCTAGAAAAATATCAATTTCGTCAACAAAAATGCTTATATCCACTCCTTTTTCAAGAGTATATCTATGCATTTGCTTATGATTATGGTTTAAATGCTCTTTTCGAACCTGCGAAAAAGCTGATTACCTATGACAATAAATCGAGTTTAATACTTATAAAACGTTTAATTACTCGAATCTATCAACCGAATTATTTGATGAATTCGGTTGTTCCAAATTGTAACCACAATCAAATTAATGAGCCCAACCGTTTTTTTTATGCTCATTTTTTTTCTCAGATGATATCTGAGGGTTTTGGTGTTGTTATAGAAATTCCATTCTACCTAGGATTTCTATTTGCTTCCTCTCGAAATCAAAAAGAAATCTGTAAATTGCAAAATTTACGATCTATTCATTCAATATTTTCTTTTTTAGAGGAGAAATTCTTGTATTTAAATAAGGTGTCGGACATACTAATACCTTATCCTATTCATTTTGAAATATTAGTCCAAATTCTTCAATCTTGGATCAAAGATATTCCATCTTTGCATTTATTGCGATTCTTTCTCTTAGACTATTTTAATTGGAATAGTCTCGTTATTTCAAAGAGACTGGTTTCTATATTTTCAAAAGAAAATAAAAGACTCTCTCGTTTCTTATATAATTCTTATGTATCTGAATATGAGTTTTGTTTACTGTTTATTCGTAAACAATCTTCTTGTTTACGATTAACATCTTTTGGAACCTTTCTTGAGCGAATCTATTTTTATGGAAAAATAGAACATGTGAAAATAGTACATCATACTTTTTTACAAAGATCTATATGGCCCTTTACAGATCCTTTCATGCACTATGTTCGATACCAAGGAAAAGCAATTCTAGCATCAAAAGGGACCGATCTTTTTATGGAGAAGTGGAAATCTTATCTTGTCTGTTTTTGGCAATATTATTTTCATTTTTGGTCTCAAACGAATAGGTTTCATAGAAACCAATTCGACTATTATTCATTCAACTTTCTTGGTTATTCTTCAAATGTAAAAAGAAATCATTTGGTAGTAAGAAGTCAAATACTAGAGTATTCTATCTTAATAGATACTCGTATTAAGAGATTTTATACTATAGTTCCAATCATTCTTCTCATTAGATCATTGTCTAAAGCTTCACTTTGTACTATAGTAGGACATCCTACTAGTAAGCCAATCTGGACAGATTTATCAGATTATGATATTATTAGTCGATTTGGTCGAATATGGAAAAATCTTTTTCATTTTTATAGTGGATCTTCGAAAAAGAGAATTTTGTATCGAATGAAGTATATACTTCGACTTTCGTGTGCTAGAACTTTGGCTCGTAAACATAAGAGTACAGTACGTAAGCTTTTGCAAAGCTTAGGTCCAAGATTATTGGAAGAATTTATTATAGAAGAAGAACAAGTTCTTTCTGTAGTCTTCCAAGAAAAAATTCATTTTTCTTTACATAGATCAAAGAAAGAACGTTTTTGGTATTTGGATATTACCCATATTCATGATCTAATCAATCATGAGACCTAGAATTTCAATAGATTAGAAATAACAAAAAGTAAAGAATTGGATTTTTAGAAATTAAGATTCTGAAATGCTCAAATTTACTAAACGAACTTGGAGTTTATAATTGAATCAACTAAATTAGTTTCAAATTAGTAAACTATTTTATCAAAATATCAGTATGATATGTATACATAGGGAAAGTCGTGTGCAATGAAAAATGCAAGCACGATTTGGGGAGGGGTTTTTTCTTATTCTAACAGACGAGACATTATCTACTCCATCCGATTAGCTCCGGGTTCGAGCCCCGGGCAACCCATAAAAACATTTGAATATTTTTCTTCTTTTTTTTTTATTTTGTAATATTATATTATGTTATTTCATGATAAGATCATGAAATATATCTTTTTTTTTAGCATGGGTTGACGTTGAAATAAAACCGTGCTATAATGGTTAATTAACAAGCCTTCTATGAATTAACTCATCTCGATTAATTCGAGTTCTAGTTAATATGTGTGCTTGGGAGTCTTTGAGAATAGAATAAGTCAAAATTTGATCATGACTGCAATTTTAGAGAGACGCGAAAGCACAAGTTTATGGGGTCGCTTCTGTAACTGGATTACCAGCACTGAAAATCGTCTTTACATTGGATGGTTCGGTGTTTTAATGATTCCTACCTTATTGACTGCAACTTCTGTATTTATTATTGCCTTCATTGCTGCTCCTCCCGTAGATATTGATGGTATTCGTGAGCCAGTTTCTGGCTCTCTGCTTTATGGAAACAATATTATTTCTGGTGCTATTATTCCTACTTCCGCAGCTATTGGTTTGCATTTTTATCCGATATGGGAAGCAGCATCTGTTGATGAATGGTTATACAATGGTGGCCCTTATGAGCTAATTGTTCTACACTTCTTACTCGGAGTAGCTTGCTATATGGGTCGTGAGTGGGAACTTAGTTTCCGTCTAGGTATGCGTCCTTGGATTGCCGTTGCATATTCAGCTCCAGTAGCAGCTGCTACTGCTGTTTTCTTGATCTACCCTATTGGTCAAGGAAGTTTTTCTGATGGTATGCCTTTAGGAATTTCTGGTACTTTCAACTTTATGATTGTGTTCCAGGCAGAACACAACATCCTTATGCATCCATTCCACATGTTAGGTGTAGCTGGTGTATTTGGCGGTTCCTTATTCAGTGCTATGCATGGTTCTTTGGTAACCTCTAGTTTGATCAGGGAAACCACTGAGAACGAATCTGCTAATGAAGGTTATAGATTCGGTCAAGAGGAAGAAACTTACAATATCGTAGCTGCTCATGGTTATTTTGGCCGATTAATCTTCCAATATGCTAGTTTCAACAATTCTCGTTCTTTACATTTCTTCTTGGCTGCTTGGCCTGTAGTAGGTATCTGGTTCACTGCTTTGGGTATTAGCACTATGGCTTTCAACCTAAACGGTTTCAATTTTAACCAGTCTGTAGTTGACAGTCAGGGTCGTGTTATTAATACCTGGGCTGATATCATCAACCGTGCTAACCTTGGTATGGAAGTAATGCACGAACGTAATGCTCACAACTTCCCTCTAGATCTAGCTGCTGTTGAAGTTCCTTCTATTGAAGGATAAGATAGGTTAAGGCTGCTTTTCTTACTATATAAAGGTAAGAGAAATACCCAATATAGTGGTTTTTCAAACCACTATATTGGGTGTTTCTCTTTCCTTTTTTTGCTTTGTTTGATCTCTATTTTTTTTTATTCTTCATTACAGATTTTTTATCGTTATCGTTTCTTGCATCTCTCGCGAAATTCCGTGTAGGCGCGAATTCTCCCAATTTGTGATCTATCATAGATTCTGTTATATAAATAGGTATATGTTCCTTTCCATTATGAATACCGAATGTATGGCCAACCATTGAGGGTAGAATGTTAGATGCCCGAGACCAAGTGACTATTATTTCTTTCTCCTTCCCCATTTTGATTTTTTCCATTTTTTCGAATAAATGATTAGCTACAAATCTTTTCTTTTGATTAGCTACAAATCTTTTCTTTGGATTAGCTACAAATCTTTCCTTTGGATTAGCTACAAATCTTTCCTTTGGATTAGCTACAAATCTTTTCTTTGGATTAGCTACAAATCTTTTCTTTGGATTAGCTACAAATCTTTCTTGTTGACCTATCACAGCTGATTACTCCTTTTTTGACATGGTAAAGATTGGCATTCTATGTCCAATATCTCGATCTAAGTATGGAGGTCAGAATAAATACAATAATGATGAATGCAAAAAAAATAGAATGTACAGAAAAGGGTTAAAATTAAAGGTGCCAATATGGGACTCCTACTTTATCATACTCACAGATGCAAATACTGAGCTTCTGATAATCATCGAGGAAAAAAGATAGGAGAGATTATACCCAAAATTAACAAAAGACGATTTGAAATAGAGAAAACCTTGAGGCGCTCATGCCCTTCAGCTAGGGTCCTTCCATTTCGCTTCCTTAGCCATGAGTGCCCATCATTGCGGAAGTACCGATTCACTCTCCTATTGAAGATAAACAATGATCCACCTGCAATATAAATGAATTTAAAAAAATGCCGTTTCAGTAAAGAGCCCATTTCAATATGCCATCTCGAGGACCCAAGTTACGAACTGCCATCTTAGCCTAACAGATTTCAGTACCATTTACGTCAGGTCTGCTAATATCCATTTTTCACTAATATTTTGCCCATTTTATTTCCATTCTCTTTTGTCCTCTGTGTTTAATCGCACAATTGTAGGCAAACTGCGGCTACCTTAGTTAGTCTGAGGATCAACCAAAACATTTTTTGGTAATTTGCTTTTTGTTACAAATAATTATATAAACTTGAGAGGTAATAGAAGCCCATTTTTGTTGAGTAGATCATTTGCATCACTGAAATTTTAGTGATGCCTGGTCGAACTTTGCTTGATCATATAATCAGGAAATGGGTACCCAGAATGAACGCAAACCATAGATTGTGGCATGAAAGTGTACCAGTAAGAGTGTAAGACTGAACTCCCTGGAAAACCAAATATGATGTGGAGCGCAAAAAGGGAAAATTTACTTGGTGGCTTATGAGGAGGCTTGTGTGTAAATCCAATGTCCTCATGGTGTTGCAAAATAAAAAGAACCTCTGGAGGCTTCAACCAACGCACTTGAGCATCTTGTATCAGCTGGGTCAAATGTCCTGAAATTGGAGGTGTCCATTTGTTAAAAAAAATGAGTATTTTCAGCATTCAGGGCACTGGACCGTTCCATTGTAGTCACATAACCAGCTACTGCTAGTATGCCTAAATGAAGATATACATCCTGATCTATTGATGTTTCTGACCAAAATCTAATTTGGGGCTGCAGGAATCCCTATTTAGTATTTACTAAACTGGAAGGGTGTCACTATTTATCAATTAAACCTATTTGGTGTACATCACACACATTGGTATAATATCAAAATGAAGTTCCTAAATGTGCTTAAAGTTCAGGAACCAGCATTAAAATGTAGATATAATTTTGAAAAAAAAAGAAAAGAAAATTTTGATTCTGTCAGCAAGCAAATTGCATACGACTCCTGACAATTGCATGAAGTATAACTACAAATGTTAGGGAGGGGAGAGAGAGCATTTCTTTTCTCAATATTTTAAGAAATTTTTGCAATGATTACATATTAAACAACAAACACTGGAAGTGGCAAAAAACTAAAATTCAGAGTTTGCAAAGTTACAGAAAGACAAAAAGAATGAACTGATCAAAGTAGTAAAGTTGTTGTCAAATTGCCAGAAAAAGGCAATCTTATCATATCACTTTTAAAGGAATAAACAAAAGCTACTTTGAGTTGGTGCAAATAAACCTCATTATCAACCCAAATTAACATAAACTAAATTGTGGGTAGAATAGAAAAGCGACAACCTAAACTCCACTTTTCAGTAGATAAGACCTAAGCACGAGTTGCTCAGCAAATTGTATATGAAACCCTCCAAAAAATTAAAATTTTAACATCTCTCAATCGAAAAAAAAACCCCTCAGATAAAAGCAATAATAACCAGAGTGAAAACGAAGCGAGAATTCTGACACTGTACTATTAACTTAAATAAAAAAGAATGAATACCAAGTACTAATTACCTTGTTCCATGGAGAAGTGGCAAGGAGCGACCAGTAGTAGAAGAATTAAATTAATATAATAATAATAACATAAAGTCAAGGTCTACGCACTACACTCAGTCACTCATCACATGGTTAATTGAAGATGCTACGAAGCAGAGAGAGAGAGAGGGAGAGGCGTAAAGAAAACGTGGCGGATGAAGGAGACAGAAGGGAGAATCTTGTGTGATTGTGTGTGTGTGGGGTTGAGGGGTTGGTGCGAAGAGGGAGGACTACTGGACTAGGAGAGTAGAGACCAGAGACTCAGAGAGAGAAACTGCTCTCTTCAGTTCAAGGCTTCAACACGGTTTTGTTTTGTTTTGTTTGATTGTTTCGCCGTGTGTGTGAAAGCGTTTTTACACATCGCCTGGATCCCCGCTGTATTGTAGGCGGAGGGTCCCACAGAGTGTTGAACGAATCTTAAAAGAGTATCAACGGCTCATGTTATCAGAGAGTGAGAGTGGTGGCCTGGTGGGAGTCGGATGACGTCTTTCAATCAGAGTCGTCTGATTTAATATAAACGGTTAGATTTTTTCGGACCTTTCAATTTTATTATCATGCACGGGACATCTATGGCCATTGAGATTTAATCAGACGGCTGAGATCGAAACCATCCAGTGAATGGTCATCAGGGAATGCGAAGTCGGCGTGGGGGGCTTTAAAAAGAGTGCTGGATCCTCTTCAATTCTGTCTGTTTCTTTCGAACGGTTCAAGCGCTGGATCTACGGTTTTGATTATGCTCCGAATGCTGTCAGTTTAGTGGAGAACGGTTGGATTTTATCAGAGACTTTGACCCATATGCAAAATCCATTCTTCTTGGTAAAACTTTCTTTATATTCAATAATAAACAAGTACAATAGATCACGTTCATGTATTCTTTTTTTTATTATTATTATGTCCTCAATGGAAGAATCTTACGAGACACTCATTCAACCAACGGTTGAACGAAATAGATTCTTCGAAATAGATTCTTCGTTGAGGTTAGGACTGTCAAAACGTGACAAGTGACACGGAATGATACTAAATCGTTACCGTGCCACTTATTAAACGGTATAATACCAACATGTTACTTATCGTTTTATTTATTAAACGAAATAATTTTTTGTGCCATCAACCGTATATTACACATAAAACGATTTGAAATGAGATTGAAATGATCGAAACGGTATAACCAACTGTGCCATCAACCGTGCCACTTAAAAAAGAATATAATTTTCTATGCCACAAACTGTTCCATTTTGGTTAAACGAAACGGTATAACGGTAAATGGTGCACCGTTGACGGCCCTAATTGAGGTAGCGTAGTAAATTGTAATTGCTCACAGAATTAAAGCAGTCGCACACAAAACCATTGTTTACTGGATAACAACATTCTTGAAGAAAACCTCCCTTAAGTTTTTTAATTGTATAATAAATAATTCAGTCGTTGTTTTGGAATAGTAGGTTTGTTCTGACTTTCGTACTTATCCTAATAATGACAGGTATAATATATGGGGCCCACGTGCAATTGTAAAAATGTACCGGTGCTATTTTACCGTTTCAAAAATGGTGATAGATTAAAAAAGGATGTAAAATTTCTAATTGCAAACACGAAACTACCCTTCCTGTCTAATGATAAAAGGGAGATGATAAAATAACATATTCGAAATTAACCACCAAAAAAAAATATTTGACTTGTACAACTGAATCTCTGAGAACTTTTTATATTTACAAATTGCTCAAAAACAAATGCTATCTATTACGGGAATTACTACTTGTCAATTTTTTTTTTAAAGTTACTATTTGTCAAATTGAGAAAGGGAAACATGTATGACTTTGGATAACGAGACAAATAATAACGTATTTAATTAGTGGTCCGTCACGTGACTTTGAATTAGGAGAAACATCATTATTTTTTTTAGGAAAATAAGAAAGACCTCCTGACGCGTTAAAACGCTCGCAAGGATATTATTTCTAATTTATGATGTACACTTTTTGAGGCGTAAAAAAATAAATATAAACATAGTACGAATTTAAATTTGTGCAGACGGATTGTGAATTATATATGAATTAAGTATAAAGTTAAAATTAAGTGTGAACTCCATCGATATTGAAATAATGGATTACGACTGATTTATACATAAATTCAAATTTGAAGTGGGTACATATATTAGAACAGATTAATTCGTATTGGTGTGCATGCAAAAGCACACGAACAAGTGAACAATAGCCAATATGTAGAAGATTTTCTTCCGCTGAAGGTTAGTCACTTTTTTTTCCCTTTCTAGGGGCGTTTGGATGGTATGAGAATAAAAAAGGAATAAGAATTTTAGGAAGAAAATATTAGAAAGTGTGTAACTTGTTATTTCGGAAATAAGAAATGTTGTTTGGATGGTGAGTTAGGAATAAGCAAATTAATATTAATTTAAATAAATTGTTAAAAATTATTATTTTAATATTAAATAAAGTATTAATTAAAAAACACATAAAATTTAATTATTAGTATTTAGCTAATTTTTTTTGAAATTATGTATATATAATTGTTGGAAGATGTCATTCCTAGAAAACAATTATTCTTCTCCTTATTCCTAACTTGTTTTGATGTCTAAGAAGAAACTATTTTTCTTATTCCTAAGCAATCCAAACGAAAGCATTTTGGATTATCCAATAAATAATAACACTCTTTTTATTTAATGAAAATAGGAGTCAGGCTCTTGATCTTTAAAATTAATTAAAAGTCAAGGTACAAAATTTAGCCATTGGCTACATACAAAAAAATAAAAATAAGAAGTCCATTACAGGAGAAGTACAGAAAAAAAAAGAATCAGTGCGCCCGCACAGAAAAGCACATCGAGGACCATGAAGTATATCGACACAATCAAAACGTTGGTCAATTGATCCATTAATTTAATATCTTATTAAATGAGATATTGTATGTAGAACATTTTTTTTAATCTCTTTTAAAAGGCAAAGCCGTTGAAAATAATCCTAAAAAAAAAAGGAAAAGAGATACATTTTTTCAAGGTCAGAGGAGAACGTTTTTCTCCTCGGGTGGTTTGGATTTGGGTGCGTTTGGATAGGTGTGGAAAGAAGGGAAGAAGGGAAGAAGTGGGAAGAAGTATTGGGAAGTGTGTAACTTTGTGAAGAGTTTGGATTGTTTATAATTTTTTTTCTTCTTCTTCTTCCTTCTTCCTTCTTCCAACGATCCAAACGCACCCCTCGATCCTGTTGTTTAAATTTAATATTTTTAGAAGTATGGGGTCATCATTCATCTTCTCAATGGAATAACTTCTTTCTAATTTGTTTGGATGTCTACGAAAAAAATATTCTTAAAGTCTCCGTTTGGATGCATTGAGAAGAAGTAGGAAGAAGGAAGAAGAGAAGAAAAAAAATTATAAACAATCTAAACTATTCACAAAATTACACACTTCCCAATACTTCTTCCCTTCTTCCCTTCTTCCCACACCTATCAAAACGGAGCTAAAAAGAAACTATTCTTCTTTATTCTTTGCAATCCAAACATACCCCTATGTACAAAATGGCGCAAAAAATGCAAAAGACAAAAAAAAATGTGAAAACAATTGAAAACTAGAGTTGAGTTGACTCCTCTTTTAGGTAAATTAACCCATACTTGATACTTATAACATAAATCCTCCTTTGGTTTTTGTTTTTTATAAAGTGATACTTATAACATAAATCCTTCTGAAAGCTCGTCTAGAAATAACATGAGCCGTTTGGATCAAGTGGGAATTTGGAAAATTTTCTATTTCTAGACATAAATTTATTATAAACAATTTAAACTCTTCACAAAATTACACACTTTCCAATACTTTATGCCTAGAAATAGAAAATTTTTCCTATTCCTAAGCGATCCAAACGGCCCCAAAATGAATTTGTCCTTGTATTATTTCTATCTTTTAATAATCATAGAGAGATTATATTGACAGAGATTTTTGACGCATAAAGACAACACATCATTTTCTTCATAATATTGATGTACAAGCATCTAGAAAAAAAAATACATATGCGATATGGAGTCACTGTCAGCAGTGATGAAGCGAGCACTCACACACATCTAAAGCTAGTGCAGATTCTTACAACATGATTTTTTGTTTGGTAAAAAGAAAATTAAATCAAACATACTGGATGTGACTAATTTTAGGATCCAGTGATCCACTAACATGTCCACGGAGTTAATAGAGTTTCTTTTTTTTGAGAAAAAAGTTGCATACTTGATACTTGATTGCCTAGACAAAAATAGGAGAGTAGAAAGTAGGTATCAGGATTGTGAATGTCAACATTTTTTATAGCGTGGTGGTGAATAATTAATGGCTAAGGAATATTGCCACCTTACAACATTTTTAGTATGAATTAATATATAACTAAGTTCCTTGAAATGAGAATAGTCGGTTGATTCGATTATTAAGAACCGATAGTGAGAGTGCTTAAAAAAAGAAGAAAAGACTGAAAGCCTTGAAAAAGTAAAAAAATTATACTTTGATGTAACACTTCGTAATCTCTTATATATTGTTTAAATAGACGGTTGTGAAAGACGAAAGGAGAAAACAAAGAACTAGATAATTTAATTTATATGGTTGGATAAGTTAGGTTAGTGGAACTTATTTAGTTATTGTTTTCTAAATTCAAAACCAAAATTTATTATTACTTGAGAAATTCCAGTGTGGTGAAAAAATTAAGGTCAATTAGAATAAAAATAAATAAACTTCGTTTTATTCATCCCGCATCCTTTTTTCTTTCTAATTTTCTTTTTCTTCTGCCGGCTACTTTTTATAACAGAAAAAAATTGTGAAATTAAATTTTAGGATGAGAAGTCATAAAAACGTTGATAATGCGTAAAGACATCAACATCTGGATTCCGTTCCAACATCATGAAAGCTTTTTTGATAATGTATATAGATCACTCTGCTAGAATGTATGGAAATTGTGAATTAAACAACATAATTTTTACAAATTGTCATGTTAAAACAACGGCACCGTTCATGCGTTGAGAAGAAGTAGGAAGAAGAAAGAAGGGAAGAAATAAATTATAAACAATCCAAACTCTTCACAAAGTTACACACTTCCCAATACTTCTTTTCACTTTTTTTCTTCTTCCCTTCTTCCCACACCTATCCAAACGAAGCCAACGATATGTATAGTTTTGCTAACTGAGTGGTTTGATTTCTTACTGGACATGGACTTCCCTTTTATATTCTAAGGGTGCGTTTGGATAGGTGTGGGAAGAAGGGAAGAAGGGAAGAAGTGGGAAGAAGTGGGAAGAAGTATTGGGAAATGTGTAACTTTGTGAAGAGTTTGAATTATTTATAATTTTTTTTTCTTCTTCCTTCTTCTTTTTCTTTCTTCCAACAATCCAAACGCACCCTAAAAGACAAATATGTTGGCCCGAGACTTCTTACCGCTGCTATCTTACATATGATCATATAAATTAAAAAAATTATACTGACTTACATAATATATATTGAAGAAACTAAATGGTTATATATACTATCTTTTTCGTGTAAATTTTTTACACCTCTTTCCATTGCTTGCTCTAGAGCCTTCAAACAATTAAATATTCATTCTCTTTTAATTTTGAAAAATTAACCTCGAAAATCTTGACACCGTAAAGAATTTTTGAGATGACAATTCAAAATTCAGTGAAGATTGGAGTGAGGGGAGGGCAGGACAAACAAGATTTAGTCGGGAAAGCACCATAGAATTTACTAAATTATAGAAGGGCAATTTGACCATTTCAAAAAAAAATAAGTTGCTTGCAGAAAAAGCTCTATTGCCCAAAGCACCTTCTTCTAAAAAACAATAATGAGAGAGGAAAAAAACATAAAAGCTTGGACCGATGAGCATCCGCCCGGAATCCTGTAGAAAGAAAACAAATGGTTTAAATAATGGGAACATCATAAAAAACATAAATAATGGGAAGATTGGGAGTATGCTAACTGCTAACATGATATAAGCTTCAAGCTGGATAACTTGTTTTTTAGCAATAAGTTAATCTGATCACGTTTTTTAACGGTGGCTGTGCTTGACCAACTGCTACCATCAAAACAGCAAACAATAAAATAATGCAAAGACAATAAACAAACAAAATGAAGTGATCATGACATTGGATCAGAAGCGCATTTCTTTTAATTATCAACGCAATAAAAAATACGGACTAGTATATGAAAAAAAAAGAACCTTATTTCTTCCTCCACTTTTTCTGAGTTATCCCAAATATATTTGAAAGCATGCCCAGTGAATTGCACAAATGTTCGTTTTTCCAAAAAATGAAACGCTTGATATAAAAAAATGAAAGATAGTTTTTATTCGTAATGCAGCAGAAAATAAAAATTCGCTGTGGAAATCAAACTCTGTTGGGACTTGGGACTTGGGAGCGTGCGTGCAAAATGAATCTCTGCTCTTAGACCCAGTTTTGTTACCTCAATTTAGGCTTACTTGGCCCAAATTAATAAATTTCGTTACATTATCAGTCCAAGGAGAAACATTTGGAAATTAAACTTGGACACGATTAGACTTTAGTACTCTACTGAGGTAAATTACATTTACAAATAAGGATTAATTAGATTTATGCCATTGTGAAAAGTTAAAATTAGTAAAATGTCATCACTAAATGACAAATTAGTTTTATGCCACTGTGAAAAAATAAAAATTAGTTTTTTGCCACCGAAAAATTGATTTGCCAATTTTACCCTTTTAAATATGCCACTACAAAAATTAGAAATTAGAAAAATACCATCATTAAATGACAAATTAGTTTTATACCACTACAAAAATTAGAAATTAGAAAAATGTCATCACTAAATGACAAATTAGTTTTTTGCCACTACAAAATTTTGAAATTGGAAATATTCTCAAATTGCAGACTCACGTTATTACTGATTCCAATAAAAAAAATGTCATTATTGATTGAATACTATTATTTGGTACATTATTAGTTGTTTCATGGTTTGAGAAGAAACCAAGGTACTTTTGTTAATCTCTCTGGCATATCTAATCAAACAAACATAACACATGTACTTGATCCTGATTTGTAGAATTTAATTTCATTACAATATTCATTTACAAACCTGATGATTTCGTGGCATATTAACCCAGCCAGACCATTCTTCAATATGGCATTGGTGATGGGTGTGACTGTGTCGACAATTGCCAACCTTAGGCATATATACCAGTATATACCAGTATTTACCAGTATTCACGTCACTTGCATGAAAATTTTATTTGTGTGCATTTCCTTTTAATTTTTGCACTTGCTTGTAATAAGGCTTGCTGAAAAAAGTATGGTACAAAATAAAACGGACGGCATATGTAATTAAAATAAGCTATAGCTTATATGTGAAAAAAATATCACAAAATCTAAATAACTGAGCATCATTAAAAAAGATAGGAAAGGGAAAAAAATAAAAACTAAAGCAAGTAAAATAAATAAGAACTACGGAAGTACTGTGACTTCAAGTCCAAAAATTCCATCTGTTGTCCCTAATGGAGGCGGCTTAATCAAGGTTTAGCGGAAGCGATTTAAGGTTTTGGACCGGTTTGGTATGAACTACCCTAACATAATTCAATTGGTACTCAATACAAGCAAGCACACAAGCAATTCACAATGCAAGATAATAAAGAGAAAAAGAGAGAGAGAAATTGAACACTCGGTATGATTACGGAGTTCCGACCCGCTAGAAGAAGCTAGCCTTAGTCGTACGTCTCCGGGAGTTCCGCTACCACGAAAGGGTGCGCTCCGTTCAATTCCAACAAGAACGGGACTACAACTTCGAACCGAATCACCTCGTCACAAGGACACTCGAGGCGGATCGGCCTAACTCGAATGGCACAACGGCCTCAAAGGAGAAGAGCTCTCAACCTATTCCAACCTACACCTAGTGACAATGTCGGGGCGGTGGTGTTTGAGGCTACTAAATCTCTCAAGATGGTCTAGCTATGAAAAGCTCAAGTGGGAGAGTATCCCTATGCTCAAAGGCTTAATTCTGGTCTAATTTTGCAAAGTGAAACCTCTACCAAGAGAGAGAACAAGGGGTGGATATATATAGGGCTCGAAATGAGCAGTTCCCTAGCAAAAACAGGTCACAGCGTTGTACGACGCTGAATAGCGTTATACAACGCTGGAATATGACCGTTGTAAATTCTAACGGCTCTTTAATATAGCCGTTGGTCTGTCAGAGCGTTGTGCAACGCTATTTGCCGTCGCACAACGCAGGAGTGTAAAACCAAAGGAAAACTCCGACAATTCCGTTGGAAATTGTCAGAGCGTTGCTTGCCACTGAATGGCGTTACACAACGCTAAAGGGAGACAAAAGGAACAACTCTGACAGATTCAACAGAGCGTTGTACAACTCTATATGCCGTCACACAACGCTAACGTTACCCAACGCTGAAAGACGTTGGCTAACGTCTCCAGAGACTTTGCATGTAAAAACAGCACAGCTAACTTGGGATTTTTGTGGCGTTGCACGATGGTACTCAGGAAAATTTCCAAGTTTTTAACTGTAGCGTTGTACAACTCTACTGAGCGTTGTACAACGTTGTGACTCAGCGTTGCCTAACTCTATATAGCGTTGTGCAACGTTGATTCACAAAAGTATGAATTTAGCTGTTCTAGCGTTGTGTAACTCTATCTAGCGTTGTACGACGCTAGGTCACAGAAAACAGGATTTTGCTGGTTTATTGAGCTTTTCGCTATCTAGACCATTTTAAGGATAAACAAGGACTAAAGTAAACCTTCTATCCTAGTCTAAACTAGCCTACAAGCTCTCTAATGACTTGATCTTGATCTTTCTTAAAGCTTTTATCCAAGTCCTCATAAATTGTATCTTCTTCCTATAAAACTCAAAGAAGATTGTTAAATGCCAAATGATATTGTTTTGCAATCGACAAACCTAGAGACGTTTAGTACAACAATCTCCCCCTTTTGACGATTTGCAAAACAATATCATTAGTAAAGCGATTAAATTTTGGCATTTCACAAGCTTTACTACAATTCTCCCCCTTTTTGTAAATCGACAAAAAGTGAAAATTGTAGCAAGCTCCCCCTAAATTTATGGCTCCCCCTTAATTTTGGAGAAAAGGAATTGGAGAACCAATTTAGGGCACTACACAAAGTAGTGTGACCAAATTTAACCTCTCAAACAAAAATAAGATAGAAATAAAGAGGCTCCCCCTAAATATTTGGCTTATAAGACCGGGGGTTAACTTGGTATTTAGGCCACATTGGTTACCATACCACTAGTTGTACCACTAGAGGTACAAGCTTTTGGAACCCACTTACTTTTGGACTTACCATTTGGTTTTCTAAGTTTGCATTCCAACGAGATATGACCATTTTGACAACAATAGTTGCAATATGCATTGGTTGGCTTAGGCATGGTAGAACCTTTGACAAAATGGGAATAGTAGTGGGCTCTAAGGTATTCGGCCTTCTTCTTAGGATCATTGGATGAGGCATTAAAATCCTTTTTGCGATCCTTTTGGAAATGTTGGGAAACATTCTTTTGATGCTCATTGGATTGAGCCTTGTGATTTTGTGAAAAGTGTTGCTCTTTAAATTCATAAAACCATCCATCGGGTCCTCTAAAATAAATTTTATTGGACGTCTTTGGAACAAAAACCTTCTTTTCTTGATTTTGCAAATTCTTTTCATTTTGCACTCTAGTGTTTCTAAGTTTCCTTTGGTACATATGTGCATGACCACGAGAATTCCTAGGTTTTTGAAATTGTGTGGTTTGTGCAACTTGTTTCCCATTGTTGTATGACAAGTTCCTTCTCTTGGTTTGATAAGGCTTTTGGTAACCAAGACCGGACTTGTCATGAGGCTTTTGACCTTTGAAAAGGTTTTTCAAATTCGTTTTAGGAGCTTGAGCTAAAATCGGTTTTTCAAGTTGTTTTTCAAGTTATTTTTCAAGCTCCTTTATTTTAGCCTCATACTCACCCATCTTAGAAGTAAGCTCATCTACCTTGGTTTTTAAGGTTTCTATGGTATCGGATTTCCTAACCAAGGCATCATGGGTAGCATCAAGAATAGAGTTCAACCTATCACAATCAACACATTTGGTTGAACAAGTTGGTTCATCATCACTCTCACTATCACTACTACTAAGAGATTCATTGAGAGGAAGATATACCTTAGGAGAGCATGTCTTTGGTGATGTTGATGGAGTGGAATGATTTGAAATAATCGGGGATTCCATCTCTTTGGCAATGAATGCATGTTCTTCGTATTTGTCCGAATCGGATGTACATGGATCGAGCTCCGAATCCGTGTGGACTCCTCCCATTCGGCTTCCTTCGAAACAACTCAAGATGGCTCTCCATATGTCCCTAGCTATATCAAAATCGCAAGCAAGTGTGCTACCAATTGATTCATGTACCGAGCTTAGGATGACATTGACCGCATAGTCATTGTCCTCCTTTTCCCTCAAGGCCTCGGTGGTAAGCTTGTTAGTATTTGGTTTAAATCTAGATTCATTTGCCACAATATACCAAACACCCATGCTTTTGAGGTAGCTAACCATACCATTTTTTCAAATAGAGAAATTTGTGCAAGTATGGTCCAATTTACTCGGTTTTTGTACCATTTTAGAGGTAGCTAACTATCAAAATGTTGTTCCATTTTCTATGTTATCATAAGACGATCACTAGAATTTAGATTCTGCGCTTCTTGACCGATCTTGAAGGCTTTGATGTACTTGAAGTTTTTCTACAATAATACAAAATAATTAAACGAGAATGTCAATATAAGAAAATTATAGGAGTGAAACGAGAATGTCACAGTACTTCCGTACTTCAAGGCCAGCATTATGTCAAGGATTAGATTATTGGATTCTTTTTTATTTCACAATACAACTTGCCAACTCTGTGTGGTGTTCTTTGCTTGCTGGTTTACAAGCAAGGAGTAACCTAGCAATGGTACTAGTACACAACTTTTATGCCACAAAAATACATCACATGTTCACTACAAACTGATTTAGATATAGCGGTCTAAATTTATAATGCAAAAATTATAGAACTTGAAAAGAGAATAACCTTTTTGCGTTGCTTGAAGATGCATGATTATCATTTACAAGCTCGTTGCATTTCCTAGCGTGATGGCCAAGACCACCACATCGTTTGCATTTGTGCTGCCTCTTCAAGCTAATTTCATCAGATGCTTTGATTCGTTGCTTCCTTGGTCTTCCAGCAGACCTTCGTAATACTGGCGGATGCAGCTTGAAACCTGGATCAACATCAGGCCAATGCATTTTGTCAGGCATTGGTTTGATCTCTCCATCATATGCCATCCTAAATCTTTCAAACGTGAAATATTCATCAACATAATCATGCATGTTTGCACCCCTCAATGAGCATATGAATGCCAATGCATGGCTACAAGGTTTTCCAGTTAATTGCCATTGTCTACAAGTACACTCATGACGATCGAGGTGGACTGCACGCCTCCATCCTACCCCATCTTCATCTCTACCGCTGACCTCAGCACAAAAATTTCCACTCCTATTCACCCTATAGTTTCTAAGGCCTCAACTCCTCTTATTTAGATCCTTGAGTATACTTGGCAAGATAACACCATCTAATTTTGAGGCAATTCTCCTTCTCCGATCAAATTTCTTCATAATGAATTGTCTGATGCTATCAAGCAAGTCTACAATCTGTGATTGAAGAATTCACAATTGTTAATTAGATAAGTAATAAGGATTTAATATTTCACAACTATTAAATTTAAAAGCGGCACACCTATAATCCTTTCACCTCCATTATGCATTTGTTGAAAGATTCACTAAGGTTATTGCTGACATAATCAACCTTTGAGTGTTCATTGAACTTGCTTTTACTCCATAAATGAGAGTGATTAGTTCTCAAAAAGTCAATTGCTTCAGGATGTTTTTCAGAAATATTGCCATATGCAACAGGATACAACCAATTATGTCCATCAACTGCAACTGCAGCAGCTAACTGTCCATTATGCTTTCTTGTCAAAAAAGTTGAGTCTATTCCGATATACGGTCGACAACCTAGCATAAATCCATCAATGCATGGCTTGAGAGCTACAAAGACCCTCCTAAAACAGACCCGTCCTTTAGCAATTTCGATGTCAATCTCCACAAGGCTTCCTGGACATGGATTTAGCAACGCCTCTCTAAAACTATACAACAAAGGATAGCTATCCTCCCATTTACCAAACAATTTTTGAAGTGCAATCTCTCTGCCTGCAAACACCTTACTATATGGGACTTCAATATCATAATCATCAAGCAACCTTATCTGTAGCTCTTTTGCTCCTATGTTGGAGTTCGATCTTAACCAGTTTAAAATTTTATCACAAACCCATCCTTGTGAGACCATCTTAGCTTTGGAAAATTTATTTGTACTAGGACATGTATGAACATGTTTGTTCACCTTGACCTACCACAGATTAAGAGATAATGGATTAGTCATTAATTAATCATAGTAAATCAAATAAAGGTGCCCTTAACCATAAAGCAAGTCTTTGAAGAAATACACGTTATATGACAGAAAAAATATATATCTTTCTTCATGTTCTCAAATAGAAAAAAGTCATTCCTTGAACAATAAAGGTAATGTGTTACCTTGAAGACTGTACTATCGAGCAACACTGATCCATGCATTCTCCAATTACATTCTTCATTGGCACAACGAGCCCTGAACCTCGTCTTGTCTGATTTTTTGACTTTAAATTCATATTCATTCAATATTGCATGTTGTCTAATAGCCTTCCGAAAAACTCCTATATCTGAAAACGTTGTACCTTCATCAATGCAAGGTTTCTCAATATCATGAGAAAAAATTATCTCTCTAAAATTTGACTCCACCCTTTCGATAATTTGTTCTTCTTCGGTATCACTAGATGTATGATAGCTTCTATCACTGTATACCTCCCATGAATCATCATCTGAATCCTCTACATAGTCCTCTCCTATAGCTTCCATGTCATTAGAACTTACAATATTTTCATCTAAATCAGCAACAGTTGCACTGAGCCAAACTGTCTTGTCTGTGCTACATTTATCAAAGAGATCTAGTAGCTGTGAATCACTTGTTAGGTTTACATATGTCCCATTTAGACTATCCATACAATGTATGATAAGCCTTTGAGCCATGCCCCATTCATAGTAATTTTCTAAGTCATGATTCAGATCAAGAATGGAATATTCATCTCGGTCCACCATCCACTGTAAATTTCTTCCCTTGCAATACACTTTTTCACCACCATTTATTTTTTTAAAATATCCTTCAAATTTGATGCACAACTTCATAGAACACTTGGGATCAATCCTATATAAACATAAAAATTAGAAAGATGTATAATAAGGCAAATAAAAATCTATCATTTTTCAGAGCGAAATATATTGGTAAAATATACTGGTACGATAATTTTTTATCTGATTGTATTAACAACCTCTCGACACTTGGGATCAATCCTATACCTTTTTCACTTTTATCTGATTGTATTTTCTATGGATATACCAGTACATCTTCCTATTGACTTGAAACGATGTGATGAGCCTTGAGTGTGTAGCCACATGTTTTTTTTAGGCTAAGAAAACAGAATTTGAAAAATATCGTGTTTGACAATTCTGTTGTACAAGTCTCATGGGCATTTAGTTAGAGGTTTAGTCAAATTGAAGTTGATTAAAATTGAACCTGTGATAGACCTATTGAGACAAACTTAAAAGGCTCAATTTCTTCGTTTGCAAAGAAAACAGAAATGAATAATTGAAAGAAGCTTCTCGTGCGTGCATGAGTATCAATTAGACATAGGGACGCGTAAACCCTCAATTGGTGAACATCGACCCTTATTTATTGAGAATTAGAATCTAACCTGTCCATAATCGATGGTTTATGGTCGACGGCATGCAGAGGTAGCAGGCAGCACGCGGAATCAGGCAACAGGCGGAATCCGACAACAAGAAGGGTGTGCTTCTCTTTTTTCCGCCCTTGTGCTTCCTCTGGTTATTCTAAGTTCTTTTTACTTAGGTTTATCAAAAAGGGCAATTTGGAGTTTTTGAAAAACTTTGAGAAAAATCAGGATGATATTTTTGAAATTTAATCTCTTTTGAAATGAGATAATGGCATATTTCTAATTTACATAATTTGATGATGGCATAAATCTAATATGTAATATAACAATGACATATTCATAATTAGCAAAATTTTACAGTGGCATAAAACCAATTAATCCTACAAATAATTTACTCGCAATAACGGACCGTTGACATGCTCAATTTGCGTGCGAAGTCGTATTGTACATTATTTTGTGGTCAAAACCCTTCAAGTTCAAACCATAATAGATTTTACAAAAGTGTTGAGACATGTAAATACATTTCTATCATTTTCTACCGATCGTTCTGCATGTTTCCTCATGAACCAGCTCTTTTTAGATACGCCGCGATGCCTAAATCAGCAACAAGAGCTGCACCAGCTGCAACTGTACTGTAAGCAGCTGCACTGCATGCATTCTTTTGGGCATAATCAACGTTATCAGACTCAGAGCCAACAGTTGAGACCCCTCCCATCTGCGTTCAGAAATCTGAACACGCGAGCCTATTGTGGGTCATTACGGGCCTCCTTATTCCACTTAACACAATGGACGGCTTCGATAGCACCTTCGTCAACTCCAATAGCATGTTTCGTTTCGGTGCATCAAAAATTCAAAATACATTTCTTTTTTTTTTATTAGGCATTTAGGCTTAAAGAAAAGAATGTTTAAAAATAATATTAAAATATTCAGGAATTTTTGAAAATGTTTAAAAAATAATCAGAATTTTGACAATAATATTGCTATATGGTTTTTCAAAATCAGATGCGAATATCGGTTTTTGGAAAACCGATATTAATTAGTACCGGGTTTTGAAAAACCAATATTAGCTAATATCAATTTTTCAAAAAACGATACTAGGAATTTGTTCCGAGTATCGGTTTTTCAAAAACCGATATTCGTATCGAAATTTGAAAAATCACTGTTGTGATACTATTGTTAAAATTCGAATTAGTTTTGAAATGTTTGGAAATTTCTGAATATTTAAATACTATTTTTAATTTTTTATTTTTCGGCTATAGATATTAATACCTATTCATTTTTCACCATGAATAATCATAATTGAATAAAAAAATATCAATTAGAATAAAAAGTAAATAAAGTTCATTTTATTTTTGTAAGAGAAGAGAGATCATATAACCTTAAAAAGGTATCAAGATATGAATATCTAAATTCGGACCCAACGATAGGATAGCTCACTTTGCTAGAATGTGTGGAAGTATAAATTAATAACAGTCACGTTAAAACAATGAGATCTATCATCTATGGTTTTGCTAATTGAGCGGTCTCATTTCTTACTGCCCAGGGAATGTGAAACAACAAATTGAGATGTACGTGTCTAACTGAACCCATTGGGACTTAAATTCCTTTTTCAGATGTCTGATGCACCTCCGACTTTTTTTTTTCCCTCTCCATCTTCATCTTCATCAACACAAATAAATTTGAAAATTCTAAAAATTTTGAACATGTACTAACCATATATATGTTTAGAAGTGCAAAAAATTTTATAAACAAAGATGCAAAATAATCTGATGTGCTTAGAGCGATGAATTATAAGAGAAATTGCCTCAAACGAACTGAAAAAAAATCAATTATTTCATCTAACAACAATAGAGAGCCTACTGACAAGGTTTTGATAAAAAGAGGGACAAAAAAAAAATTGTATGAGCATCCGCTGGGAATATTATTGTAAAATAATCAGAAGATTAGGAATGTGCTAACATGATATAAACTTCAAAGCTAGGTGAGTTTGTCATTTAGGTATAAGTTAATTTGATCACGTTTTTTATGGTAGCTGCGCTTGACAAATAATATAAAACTTCAAAACTGTTCCCACCAAAAACAGTAGCAACAAAATAATGTAAAAATAATAAACTAACAAAAAACGTGATATATGACATTCGATCCGAGGCGCACTATTCTTTTACTTATGGGTGCGTTTGGATAGGTGTGGGAAGAAGGAAAGAAGGGAAGAAGTGGGAAGAAGTATTGGGAAGTGTGTAATTTTGTGAAGAGTTTAGATTGTTTATAATTTTTTTTCTTTCCATCTTCCTTCTTCCTCTTCTTCTTCTCTCATCCAAACGCACCCTATGAAAGGGGACCTTAATCCTTCCTCCAATTACAAATTAAAAAAAAACGATCCAATTTAATATTCTTTTAGTTATCCAAAATATATTCATAAGCATGCACGAAATGTTATTTTTTCCAAACAACAAAACCCTTGATGGAAAAAAGGTAAGGTAGTTTTTATTCATAATACAGTACAAAATAAAGCATCAATTAAAATTAGAACAAGCTGCACATTCGCTTTGGAAATCAAACTCGATGGAGGGTGCAAAAAGAATCTCCGCCATCGGAGACTCAAGACCCACTTTTGTTGTCTAATAAGTTTCGTTACATCATCAGGTCCAAAGAAACCAGACATTGGATAATTTAACTCAAGAGATCTATTACACTTTAGTGCTCTAACGAGGTTAAATACCTTTACAAATAATTTACTCACAATAAAGCACCGTTGACAAGCTCAATTTGCATGCAACGTCCTATTGTACATTATTTTGTGGTCAATAACCTTCAAACAATAATACATTTTACAAAAGTGTTGAGACATGTAAAGGAATTTCTATCATTTTCTTCTTATGTTTTGGATGTTTCCTCATGAACCAGCTCTTTTTAGATACGCCATGACACCTAAACCAGCAACAAGAGCTGCACCAGCTGCGACAGTAGTGTAAGCAGCTGCCCATGCATTCTTTTGGGCATAATCAAAGTTATCAGATCCAGCTGACCTGGAACCCTTCCTCCGACCTGAACCTGAGTAGTCCAAGTGCAACCTCAAGCTCTGTGACAATAAAACAAACAATAAGAACTTCTATTTTCACAGTAAGTGGTGGAAAAAGAGAGAATAGAACAAAATTGAGGATTAGTACCCAAGTCCTAAACCCTAAAAAAGGCTGAAGTTCATTCATTCTTATTACTTCACAATTCTAATCACTTGTGACATTTATACCAACAAATAACTTAAAAAAACATAAAAATAATTTAATAAATTGGATAATTGATAGCCAAACTATTACATCCAGTATTGTAAAAAGGCTAATAGCTTAAAAGCCTGACATAAGTTCAAGCAAACGAATATATAGTTAGGGTACCATTAATTCCTCAAATTTTCCTAGAGCAGATGGCGGTCTTCTGATTTTGGAAGGCGCATAGAATAAGCTTAAATATGTCAGATCTTATTGGGGATGCAATTAACAAACACCCCAGTAAATGGATCTGATTTAACCAGCATATGAAAGAATTTTTTTTTTTAAGATAAAATAACATGACACCTTCCAACCAATTTGTCGCGCATGATCAACGGCTGCTGTAAGGTCACTGTCTGACGCCAGAATTACTTTGTCATGATCCTCATCCTCGTACTAGAGAGAGAGAGAGATGTTTTATTATTATGCAAGACAAGGATCAAGCCAATTTGAATAGTACTTGGTGGTAATCAAACTGTACAGTAATGGACCCACAAAACTTTAACCTTTTCACAAAACAAGCCCATTTAAATTCTAATTTGTGCAATTAAGCTTTCATTGATTAAAAAATAAACTTCGGTTTGATAGAGTTTTTTTTCCCAAATCCCCAGATAATTGCCAGATGGACAATTAAAACTGGCCTCATTTGAGACTAATTGTAAAGTAGACAAATAAAATCTAAAAATATACCAAAATTTGAGGGAGGTTACTTCGGTCAATATCATCTCCGACTCGTTGCAAAATAGATGCTATCAGGTCTGTTAAGCTGCTTGTTTCTGCAACAATTAAGAAAATAATAATAAAACTGCAAATATATAAATGATAACTGAAACAAAAAATATTAAGTCCATCTGAACTGAGACCAACTCAAAAAATAATGCATCAGCATAAGATCCGGAAATTGAATTTACCACAGTTGAAGCGGTGCATACGGCCTTTTTTGTCTTGAATTTTGAAGCCAAATGTGGTAGAAAGACCTGACGGGTACAGAATCGACCGACCGGCTTCATTTATTTCTGATGTAACCCTTGTGGACCCCTCACTGCCAATAAAGTGAATTAATGAATTGAAAATTACTTTGCATAAGGTCACTACAGACTGACCAAAAAGGACAATCCATGAAAGAGAGACTAACCTTCTACTGTCAGAATCGTCTTCCAATGGCCCAATATCCATAGCAGAATCCCAAAACTTTTGCATCATAGCACTAGCCCCATCTGTACCAGCACCACCACTAGTACCAGCCTGAAATTTTCATGGAAAGAAATTTAAAACAATACTGTACTAAATCCCAAAACAACCACCAAACATCCAAACAAGGCAGGTGCAGTATCACACTGATGTCATATCAGTACCAAGGATTGCAGCAACTCAATTAGACTAACAGACATTACGGACTAAAGTAAACACAAAAAGAAGTATTAAAATTTTAATTGCAGCCACATCCCAATTTATCTTAATACTCTAAACAAAACCAGACATATATGGAATCAGAAGACCAACCGTTGCCACTGCCGCATGCGCGATATGGATGACATCCAAAACTGTTACCACATTGCCATCTAATAGCAAGAAAAGAAACATTGTTGCAATTCATAATATGGCTTGAATTGAAGGGAATTAGAGAGAACAAAAAAAAAAAAAAAGGGATTGTAGTGAGATAGTACCTCGGTCTAGAACAGGAAGATGGAGGAATTTGCCATCATGCATGGTATGAAGTGCATCTAGAATTGGCATGTCAACTGTGCCACATTCAGGATTTGTAGTCATGACCTAAAAAAGAAAGTACATATGGCTTCCTTAATATAAGCCAAGCAACTCATCACAACAGTCATTTAACAAAGTTTTTTTTCTTTTTATTTTCCAAATAATAATAGTTTCATCTTATTTTCCCTTTTTCTTTCTGTACTTTCAGATTGTCACTTGAGAAGTACACCTCCACCTAGTAAAAACTATTTTGCATATAAGATGTACCTTCTCCACTGGAGTCAAATCTGGGGCCAAGTTTTGTGCTGTCACCCGCATCAAAATATCTCTTGGCCTAATTTGCAAAAGAAGTCTTATGAGACATATTAAAAGTGGCAAATTTATCCTCTGTTATTTCATAAACAAAAAGAGGATGAGGGCTTGAGTCATTTATTAAATTAGAAAGAGAAAAAGGAAAATTTAATTTCCAGCTTCATAACAATCACATGGATTATTCATATACCAGGATTGCATATATCAAACTTTTGTTTCATGATGAAGGCACTTACGTTAAAATCCCACGAGGTTTTCCATCTATTAAAACAACAGCCGAACTTATCTTAAATTCGAGCATCTTTTTTGCCACAGTTAACACAGAGTCAGAAGGCAACACAGTTATAACCCTGAATATATGAGAGGAAAATGTGTTACATCATAGACCAAAAAACAAATTACAAGATCACCACTGACCAAGCTATTATGAAACTTTTTTTCGATACAAACATGATGGCACTAGCCATATGCATTTGCACTTACAAAAGACAATATTTTCTCATATTGTCAATGAGGTGAACTGGGAGAAGATCATAGATACTTAGAAGTTAAAACCTATTTTTAGTGCAAATGTGCATTCACATAATGATGCCAGTGCTGGCTATATATGCAAATGTGGTTGCTTTTGAGTTTCCAAAGAAAACACATACTTTTGTGGTCATAACATAATGATAGGATATTACCTACTTTGAATTCTCTGGGATGATCGTAGAGAGAGATGGCTTAAACATCCTTTCACGAAGCGTCTCAATAAAAGAATTTGGACCTGCAATTAAACTCACCTTTAGTATTCAGGGCCCATACAAATTTGGTCTTAGTTTCTCTAATGGGAGGTGCTGAAACAATATTGTGCTCTTATTTCATTTCCCACTTCTCTTTTTCTTTATATCCCATCTTCTTGTTTTAGGGATGGATACTTAATGCAACAGAAGTAGTGAAATTAAACAAAACTGTTGGTAATTGCCAAGAGCCCAAGACTATAAATCTGATCACCTTCAGTTTTACATAAGTTCTACTTTATCCAATTGTTGTCATTTTGGCAATTATTTGAGGTCGGGGACCACAAATAGGGCTTAAGCATCAACACTGACCATGTACAACAAAAAGGGAACCTAAATGATAAAATACTGTGAAAAAATGATGGTTTTCCAGTCCCTACAGGTTGCCACAAATTTAGCCTTTTGTTATCTACAAAAACATGGATTATTTCCAATGAATAATTACAGTACTGGCATGAATAAACTGAGTAACTATCAAAATTCAATTCATCAAACTAATTACAGTGGTTCTTAGAGGATGAATTGGGTGAATTGATTTTGCCCTTCTAGATCTCATGCTGCCAAACGAACTCAAAATTAAGAAGTTTACTGCATGAGCGCAGACTGCACAGTGTACATCAAGATACTATTTTAAATTTGACAATTGGGTTACATGGTTTGCAATTTTGCATTTTTTAACACGTAAAAGAGCTTCTGCAACTTAGGGTACAAAGAAATTATGACATTGGAACCGTTGAAACAGAAACTTTTGACAAGAAGTCCAAAACAGGTGTAAATTCCGTGGTGCATAGGTAGATCGTCCAGATCATACAGAATGCTTCCTAGTTATAGTTCAAGTTAACATCACAGGGAATTATAATAGTACCCGAAATAGATGTTCCCCAGTGTTTCTCTACTCCTTCAACGGCTGCAGCTATGGCCTTCCCTTTTTCAGCTGCTCTCTCCATTCGTGCTATCGCATCATATAAACATTTTGTAATATCCAACAGTGCTATTACTTCCCCATTGTCTACCACAGGCAGGTGCCTGAATTTCCCTATTTTTTTTATAATAAGATATATTAATATATAAACAAATAACAGAAAGACTTTTAAAATATTGAAAAAACTGTTCAATTTCTTAGAGCTAATATAGTAGAAAATCCCAGTGAAGCTTAAAGAAGAAACCAAAGATAAAATACAGTTGAAATGTGCACTCCTAGCCTTGTAGTTTTTTAAAAAATAAATACAGTTGGTTATTTAGTCGTCTAGGAGTTATTGTGTCATCCAGTACATTTAAGGGTCAATTGGACTATGAGACATAATCATCTAAGCCTTACTAAATAAAAAAAAGAATAATTAAATGACAAGCAACTGGGTTTGACCAGTATAAAAATAAATTCTGCATACTGAAAATTACTGATATGCGGTTGAGTTCTCAATTCAGTGGGTATGGTTCAAAGTCAAACATGAACACCATCACTATGAACCACACAAATGTGATAAACTATAAGTTCACAGACAATGTTATACACAAACCTTGCACCATCTTCTGTAAAGCCTCAACTGCCAGTGTGTCAGAAAGTACGAAAACTGGGTTTCGGGTCATCACCTTCGAAACAGGTGTTTCATCAAGCTTCAATTCCTTTGCAATAACTCTTGTGGTTATATCCTTCAATTTTGAAAGCAAACCAATAGTCAAAGTCTACCATGAGATACAATTAAGTAATTTCAAAATAAGAACAAGTGTGCACAAGAAAACCTACTGGATAGCACCAGGGATAAATTAAGCAACAAAGAGAAAAACTTTAGCCTCGACTAAGCGAATTAGATTCAAAAAAACCTAATTAATCTCAACAAAACTTATCTCAATGAAAACTTCAATTTATTTATAGATTTACGGGTCTGTTTGTTGTCAGAATGCTTGCTCATTGTTACACCGCATTGAGTTCATAATTGGATATTCGTTAGGTCTTCCCAATAATGTTTACTGTACTTTTCAATTATTGCATGAATGTTTTCCATGTGCATGGGCGAACCTTAAATTTTGGGTTATTTTTTTCAGCTTGTCATGCTCAGACCTGCTAATTGTTGAAAATATTTGATTTTGTAAAGCAGTTACTGTGCACTAAATAACTGCCCATGTAATTCAGCTCTAGGTATGTGGCAAAACAGGTTATTTTGTTTTTATAGATAATTCATATTGCTCCTTCAGTGTTCTATGGTATTATTCACAACTGAAAGTCTATTAAGATATTTTTGTAATTTGAGCTATTGTTCAAGTTGCTCGTTCCTTAATAGGGTGAATTATGATGGTATTGTGTAATATTTTGAAATTTATACTACACAAAATGATTTCCTCAATGGCTCAATGTAAAAGAAATAACAAGAAAGATAGAATGTCATCCGGAAGTCGTCAAAATGTATTCGCAACATGCAAGCCATCTTACTTGTGTCTTCCATTCACAGAATTAAAAGACACTTCAGATGACAAACACAAGGGGCAATTTTTCGTAAGTTGAAATGTGTGCCTGTCCAAAGACATTTCAGCCACAGCCCAAAATTAAAATCACCAGCTGCTCTCCTTCTTTCTAGAGAATCTACTGACTCTTCTACCTAATACTTTACACAATTACACCCAAATAACCAAACAGAAGGGGCCATTATAGAGATGTGGACAACCAGAAGTACATTTCACCACCAAATCGGCCTAAACCTTTCTTGCTAACCCCACATTACCCTGAATCACACATGAACCCTGGAGAAGCAGGTGCCTCTGTTTTCCCCAGAAATAAGGGTGTAGTGGAATGGAATGGAATAGAAAACGAGGGGAGAACTAAATTTTAAACCCCAATTTTGGGGTGACAAAATTGGTCTCAATCTGAATAGAGTTGCACCCCTTTTCCATTCCATCACCTTGGTTTCCATTGAAATTTTTTAGCTTCGGAGCAGGTTAAACCCTTGGGCAGAGTTTGGGCAGCTCACCTCTCCTCCCATTCACCCCCTCTACACCTCTCTGGAGCAGACCCAAGATCAAACTAGAAACTTTTCCTGCAAAAAGACTTATGAGACAAGCAAATCTTGTCACTAGAGGATGTCAACACAACACTCCCGCACCTCTGTTCCACATTTTAGTTGAAGACATCGTGCATTCCCAGTTCACACCTGGAACCTCATAGCAATCTCCACCATCTATTACAGAGTAGCAATCCCCAAAGTTATGGTGTTGGGCCTCCAATGCAATCCCAGTTATACCAACAAGGGCAGTGCGATTCTTCTTCCTTCATGACCTACTAGCAAAACTGGAGAAGAAAGACTGTTTCACTTCCTAAGGGTAGCTCGCGATCAGAAACAAGAAGTTCGAATTTGCACTGCTAATAAGTGTTTTCCCTGTAAATTCTTGTAATGTAATATGTTTTGATGATTAAAATTTAAGTAGGCTTCTAGCCTTCTCTTATTTGAAGACGTAGAATGTGGCTGAATGAACAGGAGTTTTCGTTAGAAAAGAAACTAAGTGTGTTTTACCTTAGTAACCCTCTGGGAATTGCAGAAAATCTAACTAAAGTTGAAACTAGACCTAAACAAGCCTAAATTGAATTCAAACTGAGACTGATGAACCCTCTTTACCCTCACGAACTACAGATGTAAATAAGCCTAACTCTGCTAGACAGCTCAGTAGAAACATATCAAGTTTTGAATCAATTAACTTCCCATTTACAATTATGATTGCTACCAAGTTCAAAATTTCAAAATTTATCCTTACATTAAGACACAAAATGATTGACCCCAAGCATAACCAAAACAAATAAAACAGAAGGAAAAAAAGGTGGTAAAATCAATACAATACCAATGTGACATGCCCATACTAGCAAAAAGTACAAGTTGGTTGCTGAAATACAGTAAGAAATTCATACCTTATCAGTTAAGATTCCGCAAAGCAACGCATTAGAATCTGTTAACAACACAGCATCAACCCGTCTGACTGCCATGCGACGGCATGCCTCAAGTATTGTTGTGCTCTCCGGAATCGTCAGAGCCTTAGTCAGCCTCAGTCTCTTCACAGTCCTCTCTCCAGTGGCACCACTAAACAGATTGGAATGAATTAAATTAAACAACATAAATACAAAGCATAACTTCCAAAGCTTGAATTTATTTAAAAAAAATAACCAATACAATGAATTTCTCAGCACAATGCATAAAGTCTTTAGTTTAACAATTAATTACAACTATCAGGCACAGAAACAGTTTTAGACCGACAATTCAGACATGAGCTGTCAGTTTCACAACTGATGAAGCTCGTAATACTCCATTGATAAACTGTAAGATTTAAATATTAATACGAATAGAAGAAAAACTAGAGAGAGAGAGTTACATAGGAGGGCGAGAGATGGAAGTACGGCGCACGGCGTCAGAGGGGGCGGCGCCACCGTTCTCCGACGTTCTCCGCCTTGCGCCAGTGAGGGAGACGCTGTTGCGCCTAGATATGGTGCCATCGCCTCCGGCTACGCCAGAGCCTTCCATCTCCGGCCAATCCGACGGCTCAGATTCGGCGGGACGCTGCTTCAAATCTGTGGCGTCTGATTTCTCTCTTTCTTCTTCGTTGATGTAACTGCTTCCTCTGTAGGCCTCCCGATTTTAGGGACAAATTACAAACAATCGGAGGTGTGTTTTTATGTGGCGAAAACTATGAATGTTTTGTGTAACTTTAGTGAGTTCTTATAGGGTTTTAACCCGCTCCATAATTGGGGTAAGATGAGAGATGCAGAAAACTGGGTGGGAGGGAATCTTCTTAGCTATTTTGCAAATAATTAATTTATTTTTATTTTATGCGAAGAAAATGAGATGATCTAGAATAGTTATTGATGAGCTCGTCTCCATTCTTTTGGGAGAATGGATAATACCTATTCGTCTCCACTGGATTTCAATTTCACCCCAAAAAATAAATAAATGGAAAACATGTTGTTGACTAGTTGGGTAATGACAGTGGGGCAGCATTGATGACATGTTTATTGTTTAACTAGCAACAAAATAATCTCTGCTTACCGGTTACAGTTAGGATAACTCTCTGCTGTGCTTGTAAAGTTGGTAAGTGGTGACTAGAGAAATCGTAGCATGCTTTACTTTATTTTGTATAATAAAATTTAAAATATGAAACATACTATTATATTATTTATTGTCAATGTATATATTTTAAACACGATTAAATTAATTTATTGTTTTATAAAAAATAATATTTATAAATAGACAAATAATATTACTCCAAGTTAGAAATTTTAATTCAAAATTACAAATTAAGGGGGCGTTTGTTTGTGTAGTAAGGGGTTGCATAAGTTAAGGATGCTTAAATATTTATGTAGTGTTATGTAATATATGTTTGGTTATGTAGTAAGGATGACTAAGTTAATACATGCATATATTCATGTCAAAAGACTAAAATGCCCTTATATTCATGCCTTTAATTAATTATTATTCTTAAATCATTATTATTAATAATTAATATTACTTGTTAAATATTATTAATTATAATAATTAACCTTTATTATTAATTATGATTTTTTAACAATTATTGTTTTTTATTAAATATTATTATTTATTTATTTATTAATATTAATTATTTAAAAATTAATTATTAATGATAATAAGAAATCATTTTATTATAATGAAGTATTATTAATTACTTAATAAAAAAATTTATTTATTAATAAGTTTTTAATTAATTAGTTATTATTATTAAATCATTATTATTATTATTATTAATTAATATTACTTGTAAAAATATTATTATTATTATTATTTATTAATTATAATAATTAATATTTATTATTAATTATGATTTTTAATAGTTATTTTTACTTGTTAAATATTATTATTTATTAATTATTTGTTAATTATTAAATAATATTATTAATTATTTTTAAGGGGTATTGTTGGGAAAAAATTAAAGGGGACCATTCATAACTTATGCAACCTATTTTGGTTGCATAAGTTATGTACCTTTAAGGCATCTTATGTAAGAGATATTTGGTGACTAAAGAGTGCATAACTTAAGTTATGCACCATTTAAGTCACAAACAAACGGGGTCTAAGGACACAAGGGGAAACAAGGAGAGATTGCACCTATGACATAAGTGGCAGGTGATGTCACTTTTTCCTTGTGCATGCACAAAACACAAAAACTATTTATTCAAGAAAAAGATTTCCTTCTTAAAAAAATATAAATAAGTATTAACATACCTTATTGTGTTGAATTATATACTTGTTAAATTAAAAAATATTGATATTAACATGCCCTAACAAATTGACCGATAATTTACTAAAATTATAAGTATAAATTTATTCTTCTAATTATCCATTTTTCATTCGGGTTTACAGCTATGCTAGAAAAATATAACTTGAGTTAAATTTTACAATTCTGTACATATTATTGCTAAAATAATGTATATACCATCCCTAGAAAACTTTAAAATGGAGGAACTTTAATTCATAGAATAGGATGTATATACTTTTCCTTAATTTGAGCTGGCCGAAAGTGTTTGGGACTGGAAATTTCAAGCTTGACGGCATGTACAACACGTCTTCGGTTTTATCTTATACATCATACCGGTCTTCGTGCCGCAAAATATATAAAATGATTTAACGAAGCACAAATATATAAATGATTTAACGAAGCATAAATGCATAAAAGTTTTGGTTCCATGTCACAACTTTAATTTAATATTGTAAAAGTTAAAATTTAAATTTCGAATTTAAACCGTTGATTTTTTTCATTTTAACGAGTGATGCGTTTTCAAATAACTTTTATAAAATTTCGAGTTCATTTGATACTTAATCTATAAGGGGTCGTTTGGATCGCTTAGGAATTTGGAGAATTTTCAATTTCTAGGCATAAATTTATTGGGAGGTGTGTAATTTTGTGAAGAGTTTGGATTGTTCATAATAAATTAATGCCTAGGAATAGGAAATTCTCCAAATTCTCACTTCGATCCAAATGGCCCCTAAGTTAAACTATGAACGTATTGTAACTAATATGTCATAATTAACTAGATTCATTCATTTTATAACCTCTCGATCAAGTATCAAATCAACTCAAAATTTTATAAAACTTATATGAAAATACATCACTCGTTATAACGAACAAGATCAACGGTTTAGATTTGACATTTAAATTTAAAATTTCAAAATATTAATGAAAAAATAAAATTGTGATATTGGTGTCATCCTAAACTTGTGGTACCAAAACTTTGCTCAATGCGTAATTATTACACATGATTGAAATAGCCCACCTCCTCTCTCTATTGTTCCCTCCCCTTCATTTCCCTCCTCTTTTAAGTTTCTTTGTCCCTCCCATGCACCTCTCCTCTCTCTGATTTTCCCTCTCATGCGTAAAAAAAAAAAGAAATGTCATCCTCCTTTCTCACATGTTTCTCCTCCCTCCCTCTTGCCTCAACCTCACTTTCATTTGCTTCTACCATGAACAAACTTTGTCTCGTTTTTTCAAGATAAAATATATAGAATGACAAAGTGAACATATATAAAATTAGCTAAAATAAAAAATAAAATGAAAAAAACTGAACAAATAAAGTGAATGCATATAAAAACAGAGTGAATAGATACAATAAACAAAGTAAACATATATATAACAACAAAATTAACAGATAAAAGAGATATGTTGGACATAAAATAAAGAAAAAAAATGAACAAATTGAACAAGTGAATACATATGACAACAAAATTAACATATAAGAAAGATAAGTTGAATAATAAATAAAGTAAATACATATAACAACAAAATAGTCGAATACAAAATATAAGCAGAATAAGAACACAAAGTGAGATATGAGGTTCGATGAGAAAAGGAAAAAGACAAATAAAGAGGAAACATGATGGAGCACGAAGGAGAGGGATAATGAGGTGTTGGAGTTATGTCCTAGAAGTCAATAATTTAATGACTTAAATATTGGTTTATGTTTTTGATGATATTTTATCATCTGTTCCTAGGTTTATTATTGACAGATCATTCAGGTTGAGGATCTGAATTGTAGATCTCTGTGGATCATTCTTTAGAATGACAATAATAAATCTAAACGGTCCATAATCTTGATAACTAACAAGGAACATTAATTATCATATAAGATTAGTATGCAAGTTAAGTGATGATTAAGTTCTACAAATCATAGGTAAAGAGTTACCAACTTAATTGCATATGTATATGTTATGGAACATAGTACAGGACTTGACCCAACGAAATAAACATATGGATTGTGTTATGTGTCATTGTTTATTTCGTTATGATTTTGGTTCTAAGTTTGAGATGATTATCTTTTCCACATAAGGATAGGTTCTATAAATCTCGTCTACCGCTGATTCCCGTTAAGGGCTGCTATACGGACTTGATTTACGTTCTCTTGAATTGTGCAGGGAAAAGCTAATCAACAAGAAAACCGTATGTCCCTCATCAATTCACTTAGTGAGTGACGATATCTGTTTGGGCCCCTTGATGGAGTTGGATCGTATGCGCGCAACTAAGCGATCAACTCTAGATCAAGAAACATATAATCTGCAAGAATGACACATTCCTATCTTGGATTATATGATGATATCGTGAGACATAAGAATCAAAATAGAGAAACATATTTATTCTCTTATGCAGGATTGAAATATTGTAGCAGTACACTATTTATGCGAATTGGGAATCATAACGTGTTGCTAGATACCACTTATGATTATTGAAATTAAATAACGATTTAATTCCATGGCCAACATAGCATAAATCCTCAAAGGGTCACACAAATAGGACATTAATCACACAGTGCATTATTTATTTATTCACAGCAGTAAGTTCTGTGGAAATATGATAAGATTGATTAATTAATTATATACCGTTGCGAACCGTTATAATTAATTAAGTCAATGGATCATATAGAAATAAATTAATGCATTAACTAATCCTAAAACAATTATTAATGAGTTAATAATTAATTTAGTTCAACACTTATTAATATAAATGGTTATATTGATGAATTGGGCCGTTATTTAAATAGCAAATATATAGCACAATTAAAGAGCAAAGTTGAGGGACCTTAATTATATGAATTAATGGTCCAAATGAAGGGGTTAAATGGCCCATAAAGGCCCATTTCGTGGCTGCCCATTATGGTGGTAGGTGGGATGGCATAGTTGTAATTATGCAAGAGGTCAATTAGGTTTTGTGCTCTATATAAGGACCACTTATGAGAGCCTCCACCTAGCTTTCTCTCTCCTCTCATTTCCTCCCATGAGGCCGCCATTTTTCACCCTCTCCTTCTCTCTTTTGCTCATGTGTTGAGCTATTTTCTCTCCACTAAATCAAGGTTGTTGATTGATGCAAGAGAGAAAACCATAGGGATTAGGCTTGTTCTTTGGGTACGCTAGCACGTACCTTGTAGAACGTGATTAATCCTCCTTGGTGGACTCGAGGGCGGTTACGAGACGTGGTGGAGACGATGAAGAAGGCACGCCATCGATTCCAATGCCTTGGTCGAGCCCCGCGAATACGATTTCGCGGGAGGTATCGGTTTCTCCTCTTTCTCTTTGTGTCTATTGCTTAAAGTACTAGATCTCGTGTTGCTTGTGTTTTAATTGGATTAATTAATAGTAATTAGTCACAAAATTAAAATTGGGCAATTTCCTAACAGTGGTATCAGAGCCTTGGTCGTACTTAAGCTATTTTGACACTTAATTAAGAGAAATTGGCTAATTAACGGATTAGTAGAGATGATGCGTTTGTTTGCTGTCTGAAAATGGTATTTTCTGTGTTGTTTCGCATTTTTCGTTTTGATAAGTTCTCTGAAAGTTTTTTCCATCTACATGAAAGTTGTAGATCTATTGATTGTGATTCTTTTGGAGTTAGATTCACATTTGTCTGAATTAGTATGGATTTATTGTGAATAAAATGGCGACAGTGCGCAGAACCAGTTTCTGCTCGTACTGTCCTGTTTGAATGGTTTGAAAGATTTATATTTTGAATATAAGTACCAGTGTTCTATGGCTAGAAATAAAGAGGACTTGAAGCTCTTTCTGAGCATGTATAAATTGTTGCATGACTTGGATTAATTTGTGGGTTTTCAAGTATGAAAAGGAAGATCTTGTCAGATCCAGTTTGTTGAGAAAATCGATTGTTCTAATAAACTGTACCAACTGAGAACTCCTTTAAAAATTATGTTTAAATAGAGTTGTTATAATTTGAGTTAGGATTCCAGAAAAATTAATTTCATAATTTTTCATGGAAGTTTGGACCTTCAACTAGGTTAAAACATTTCGATTGACAGTCTGTTCCAGTACAGAATTTATTGATTGTTTAGCATGTAACTTAATATTATTGAACTGAACTTGGTTGTTTTCTTTTCATGAATGGATAGCCTGTAGTCTAAACAAGTTTTTCTATGTATATTGTATATATAAAAACTGGATAGAAGGTGGTCTAACAGACCAAATGGTTGAGAGGATAAGCTGAAAATCTCATAACGGTGTTTCGTGCACTTGTAAGAGATTTGTCATTTTTTATTCTCCCAGATGGTTTAAGATCTCTTCTTGAAATTTTTACTGGTAATCACAACTATGATAAGGAGCTTAAGTAATTTATTTGAGAATTTTTGGAGACCGAAAACTGTTGTTTTTGTTGGATTCCATTAGTTACGTTTTTTGTTAAATTACTGTTTTTCTAAGTATTCAAACTAGTTGAAAATAATTAGAAAACTCCTTGTTTGATCTCCTTTCAGTTATGGGATGTTGAAAGAACTTTCTAAATGAATTTAAACAAGTTTGGTTGTTTAAAAATTGAGAATTTGTACGCGGAATTTACTTATAGCAAACGATACGCAAAGATGCTTGAAAATCGTTAATTGGAAACAAAGTGCTTGTATGTGCTAACTTTGTTTTGTAGGTGGATAGTGGGTTTAGTATGGCTCAAGACTCAATGCCTGGTGGTTGTATTTGAATGCATGTGTGAATGTTTGTAATGCGGCCTTTGGTGCCATTAATTAATTAATTTGTTGATTAATTTTAATGTAACTTGTGAGGCTTGCATGCCCCTAAGGTTAGGATGGGAGTGGGATATTTTTCACATGTATTTTGTTCCTTTATTTTATAGGATTTAGATCCTTATAGAATTTAGTGGGAGGGACAAGGATTAGATTAGTTTTCCTCCATTGACGATGTGGCGAAACTAATGCAAGCGGGAGCCATACAAACCCACAACTATGAGATGCTTATATGTGATTGCTTGTGATTGCTATGAATTGTCATAAGCTAGGTATGGGTGTATGCTTACACGACCACCAAACAAGTGTCATATGATTGATAGTCCCAACTAAAACTCGATTAAGTTAAATCGCCCTCCTTCTCTCTATCCCCTTCACGCCGATTGTCACTCATGGCGCGGTCCGCCCAAGCGGACGTCATGGTTGCCAATTCGGTAGTCGGGGTGCAAATAGCTAAGATTTGCAAGGAGCAAATAGTGAGAGGTTACTTTTCGATGGACCCAACTAATGTTTGGACATCGGGGCGAAGTTTGTAAATATACTTAGATATTCACAAATCAAGAATCATATGGAACGATATGATTGGTTGGAGAACCTACCTTGTCTAATTAAGTAGGGTGACGTGCCATAGCAGGCTCTACTTGATGAAAATCGGGATCTTGGAAAACCAACTACATTTGGGACATTAAATAAATGTAGTGGGAGTTTTATTTGTTATAAATAAAACAATTGCATAAACTAAATGACCTTAAATTGATTTTGTTATAGATGTTTAAATTGTTAATTTTGTTGCGATCAATCTTTGAAAATGAACAAACTCGTTTCTAAAAGTATTTACTTAAAGAAGTAATATCGATTCCTAAGACACGATCTTAGTGAAAAGAAATTTGAGTATGTCAATTCCCAAAAACTTTCCTCAAACTACCCGAACGTAGCAACGCGATGATTGATTGACTTTTGGCGAAAAGTTATTCAATAAAGCGTATGACTAATATCCTCATTTGAAATTTCTAGACCTTTGAATTAGAGAATTCATATGGACTAGATTTAACTCGTACGCTCTCATCCACTTACTCAAGAAAGTGTTCTTGGAGAAAGTAGATATTAACTCCATCATTTATGATCGAGCATAAAGAGTATGAGTTGACAAAGAGATTCTTCTTTTATACATGAACGTTTCATTGGCTTACAAATCGAAAGATTTAAGTAGCTAATTGATAACTAGAGATATTGATCTCCGATATCAAGGATTATTGATATTGTCATACAATCTCTTTGAAATTATAAAGGATATAATGTTACCTTTTTCGCACTCTTGTTAATACAAAAAGGTGATTCAAGAAATACTTCACCAATGTATGAGTTGAAATTTCGAGACTCTCATTGATGACCATGTGTCACATGAGATGTTTCATTTGCCGTTTATGGGAGGCATTTGAAAGGTTGTCCGAAATACCATGATTGTGACGATTAGAAATATTCTAATCCTAAAGTGTATTTGTCGTTCAAATTATCTCACTATCTTTAATTCACACTAGTAACTTGATACTAGTTCATATGCTCGCATTTAAAGAAATGTGTTAGCAATGAAGAATAAGAGAATGTTCGAGAGATGCAAAGTTAACTCCGTATAGGAAATGACTTATTCATTTAAGTCATTACCATTGAATACGTAGAGTTATTTTATTAAGAGTTTGTTTAGGAATTGAAGGTTGCATACCTTAATTCTAAAACCTCTCATAATATCTCCATTTCATATTCAATGATGGATGATTATGCTTTGTAAAAGACAAGATCTTTTACTATAGATTTGTTTATATGATCTCATGCATCTTGATTGAATTTGCTTAAAATAGATAAACAAATTTTGAATGACAAATAGGATGCGTAAGACTTAACATAAAGTATTTTGACTTTCATGTTATATATAACCGCTTAGCCACACACATAAACGAGAATCGCATTACGAGAGTCTCCGTAACGTAGAGCTCGTAATTCAATTCGATTTCAAATCGGTTGATATGTGAATCATGTTTGTTAAAATGACAAAAGCGCCTTTAACCTATGAAGGTTTAAGGACAAGTGAACTAATTAGGACTTATACATATCGATGTATAAAGACCTATAAGTACTTGTGTAATGAAAGGTTGTTGATACTTTACTACTTAACCAACGATCATTGTAGATATTAACATATCTATTTGATAAGGTATAAGTATGAACTTTTTGACTAGTTCAAAGGAGTTCAAGAGTGAAGTTTAAAAGACCGTTCAAGAAAAATGGAAGTCTTACAATTAATCGTGGCAAATAAGTAGTTAAGTCATATGATTTGAAGTATTATCTAAAGAGTATGAAAGAAGTTTCATAACTCGCTCCATGAGGAATAATATGTCCAAGGATGGAGGTATCGAACAATATTTTGTATAGTTCGATCGGTAATAAATCAAATTGACTTATTCAACTCGTATTAGGGAATTATGTTTGAGGACAATATTGTTTACACTGAATGGTGTTCCATCGAAGTCTATTGAGGAAGATATCTTACGAGATTTTGATCTCTAAGTATAATGCTTCTTAAGATTTGGTGTTGAGAAGCTTATTTCAAGTATTGTTGACTTGTAAGCTTAAACCAAATAAGACACTATATATTTGTAGGATGCTTTATATTAAAAGACACTACTTCCACGAATATGATAAGAACAAAGTAGTTGTTGCTAATCATAATGTAGTATTGATGAATTGAAATTCTCAAGAAGAAGTAGTGGGAGTAAAGTGAGCATTAAAATAGTTTATGCGTCACTACAAGAAGTACTCTTTTGGGAAACTTGTCACTCCATACATGGTACTTAGTGGGAGTTGAGCGAAACTTCATTCACAAGTTGTTTTGAAAGAAGTTTAATAGTATGCTCCTTCTAATGAGGACTCAACCATCTCACGAGTTGATGATGTTTGAGAAACTCATGAAATATATGAGGAGTCAAGAACTCATTCAACAAATCGTTGTGGAAGAAGTTCATGAACCTCAAGTACCAATCCTACAAAAGATCAACGAGAGTTGATTTCCTAAGCCGTTTTGGTGCATAGGTTGTCACAACATTCTCGTACTTAGCATATGAGAATCCGTTGATAAACAAAGAAACGATGGAATGATCCGATTCCACATATATGTTTTGAATTCATATGATCTTTAAATAAAATCCATGTATAACAACAAGGTATAGACCTTGGTTGATGTTCATGAAGGAGCAATCCATCAAGAACGTTTAGATCTTCAAAATGAAAGATCGACATGGATAACAAATCGACTATGTACAAAGCACGGCTTCTCGCTTGTAGCTATGTCTAAGTCGATGGCTAGTTGACTACGTACAAAGTACAACTTCTTGCTTGTGGCTATGTATAAGTCAATAAAGATCATTCTAGCAATAGTTGTATTTCATATATGTCGATATATGGAAAAACACATAAAACCGCCTTCTTCGTATGAATGAAGGAAGATGTTGTGCATTTGACACAAATCGAGGTTTATGTATTGCTAAAAACATACGCATGCTTCAATGATCCATTAATGGATTAAAGCAAGTGTTGTGGAGATTGGAATAAAAGTTTTGACAATGAAGTCAAGGAGTTGAACTTCGTCAAAAGTATCTTGTATATACAAGATATTCAGTGAAAGCATAATTGTATTACTTGTATTGTTCAAGATAACAATTCATTAAATTGGAAATAACATTAAGAAAAATGAATATTGTCAAGATCTCTTTGGAGAATGCTTTCTCAAGTGAGAACTTGGGCGAAATCACCTGATCCTAGGAAACAAATCTATGAAGATAGATTATGATGGATGTTAGGTTTGAGCAAATATGCATATATTGACGAAGTGTTCTAGAAACACGAAAGTTACACTCCAAGAAAGGATGTCTAACTGTACGTCACATGGCATGACTTAAGTGTTTAACTCGGTCTATTGCAACTCAATTCAAGAAAGTGCATGAAATAGTTCAAGCATTCTTTAATTATGAGTTTCATTTCGTACGCCATATTTATGCATATGCCCCAATGTGTAGTATCCAAAGGATATGACAAACAGTTGTCAAATGGATACAAGAGAGACATATTTGGACGATAGTCAAGGATATCCTCGAGTATCTTGTGAGAAAGAGTGATATAATATTTCATCTCTTAAGATGAAAGAAATCTCGTGTAAGTTGTTGCACTGATAAAATTTTTCAAAGGATTGATATAATCACGATTGAGCTACATATTTTGCTTAAAAGGTGGTGTTGTAAGTTTAGAAAGTGTTCTAAATGGAATATTACAACCGTTTCCGTCACCAAAGTAAAATACATAGCAACTTGTGAAGCAATAAAAGAAATTTATTTCGGATCGAGTTCTTAGTCGAGTTATTATGGTTCTATGCATCTCGAACCATTACTTACTCCTAAAGAACCCAATATTACATTGGAGATTCAAATATGATCTATAACGATATCACTTGATATCATATGATGATGATCAAGAACATATATATAGTAGTAGTATATGTTGGAGTTATGTCCTAGAAGTCAATAATTTAATGACTTAAATATTAGTTTATGTTATGGATGATATATTATCATCTGTTCCTAGGTTTATTATTGACAGATTATTCAGGTTGAGGATCTGAATTGTAGATCTCTGTGGATCATTCTTTAGAATGACAATAATAAATCTGAACGGTCCATAATCTTGATAATTAACAAGGAACATTAATTATCTTATAAGATTAGTATGCAAGTTAAGTGATGATTAAGTTCTACGAATCATAGGTAAAAAGTTACCAACTTAATTGCATATGTGTATGTTATGGAACATAGCACAGGACTTGACCCATCGAAATAAACATATGGATTGTGTTATGTGTCATTGTTTATTTCGTTATGATTTTGGTTCTAAGTTTGAGATGTTTATCTTTTCCACATGAGGATAGGTTCAATAAATACTGTCTACCGCTGATTCCCGATAAGGGCTGCTATACGGACTTTATTTATGTTCTCTTGAATTGTGCGGGGAAAAGCTAATCATCAAGAAAACCGTATGTCCCTCATTAATTCACTTAGTGAGTGACGATATCTGTTTGGGCCCCTTGATGGAGATAGATTGTTTGCATGCAACTTTATACAATTATATCTAGATCAAGAAACGTATAATCTGCAAGAATGACACATTCCTATCTTGGATTATACGATGATATCGTGTGACATAAGAATCAAAATAAGAAAATACATTTATTCTCTTATGCAGGATTGAAATATTGTCGCAGTACACTATTTATGTGAATTGGGAATCATAACGTGTTGCTAGATACCGCTTATGATTATTGGAATTAAATAGCGATTTAATTCCATGTCCAACATAGCATAAATCCTCAAAGGGTCACACAAATAGGACTTTAACCATACAGTGTATTAATTGATTTGTTTGCATTGGAGAATGCAAAAATATGACGTGTTGATTAATTAATTATATACTGTTGCAAACCGTTATAATTAATTATATCAAAAGGATCATATAGAAATTAATTTAATACATATGCTTATCCTAAAGTAATTATCTTTAAGTTGATAATTAATTATGCTCAACAATATTTAATATAATTGTAGGAATTATATTGAATAAATAGGCTTAATTTAATTAGCCGATATGAGCCGAAATATAATCAATTGAAAAAGGCCCATTATATATTTGATATAGTAGGCTTAAGAGAGAATAAACAAAATATGGAAATGGCCCATTTAGGCCCTTTATTAGGCCGGCCATAGAGTGGCAAAAGAGTAAATAGTGAGGTGAGAAGGTTGGACTTGATCTCTATATAAGGACCACTAATTGGTGCCTTCCAACCCTAGTTCTCTCTCCTCCTCTTGCCTCCTTCTCTAGCCGCCACCTTCAAAGAGAGAAAATTAGTTTTCTCTATTCCATTTTTGCTCTCTTCCATTGATTATTATTAGGTCTCATGTGTTGAGAATAGCTATTCCTAAAATTAGTTCAAGAATAGTAAAGGGATGAGCATTCCTCTAGTTCCTACTAGCATAGGACCTATGAGAATGGTTAGTTTCCTTGGTGGACTCGAGGCGCGCGATTAGGAGGCGAAGGAGAGCACCCCATCGATTCCCATGCCGTAGGATCGAGCCCCGCGGATGCGATTTCGCGGGAGGTACATTCCACCCCTCTCTCTTTGTGTCGAAATGGCTTTGTACTAGATCTCTTGCTCTTTGTTTAATTGGATTAATTAGTTAGTAATTAGTCACAAAATTAAAATTGGGCAGTTTCCTAACAGTGGTATCAGAGCCTTGGTCGTACTTAAGCTATTTTGACACTTAATTAAGAGAAATTAGCTAATTAACGGATTAGTAGAGATGATGCGTTTGTTTGCTGTCTGGAAATGGTATTTTCTGTGTTGTTTCGCATTTTTCGAAGTGATATGTTCTCTGGAAGATCTTTCCATCTACATGAAAGTTGTAGATCGTTGGATTGTGATTCTTTTGGCGTTGGATTCACATTTTTCTGAATTAGTATAGATTTATTGTGAATAAAACGGCGACAGTGCGCAGAACCAGTTTCTGCTCGCACTGTCCTGTTTGAATGGCTTGAAAGATTTATATTTTGAATATAAGTACCAGTGTTCTATGGCTAGAAATAAAGAGGACTTGAAGCTCTTTCTGAGCATGTATAAATTACTGCATGAATTGGATTAATTTGTGGGTTTTCAAGTATGAAAAGGAAGATCTTGTCAGATCCAGTTTGTTGAGCAAATCGATTGTTCTAATAAACTGTACCAACTGAGAACTCCTTTAAACCTTCTGTTTAAATGGAGTTGTTCTATTTTGAGTTAGGATTCCAGGAAAATTAATTTCATAATTTTTCGTGGAAGTTTGGACCTTCAACTAGGTTAAAACATTTCGATCGACAGTCTGTTCCAGTACAGAATTTGTTGATTGTTTAGCATGTAACTTAATATTATTGAACTGAACTTGGTTGTTTTCTTTTCATGAATGGATAGCCTGTAGTCTAAACAAGTTTTTCTATGTATATTGTATATATAAAAACTGGATAGAAGGTGGTCTAACAGACCAAATGGTTGAGAGGATAAGCTGAAAATCTCATAACGGTGTTTCGTGCACTTGTAAGAGATTTGTCTTTTTTTATTCTCCCAGATGGTTTAAGATCTCTTCTTGAATTTTTTACTGGTAGTCACAACTATGATAAGGAGCTTAAGTAATTTATTTGAGAATTTGTGGAGACCGAAAACTGTTTTTTTTTGTTGGATTCCATTAGTTACGTTTTTTTGGTAAATTACTGTTTTTTTAAGTATTCAAACTAGTTGAAATTAATTAGAAAACTCCTTGTTTGATCTCCTTTCAGTTATGGGATGTTGAAAGAACTTTCTAAATGAATTTAAACAAGTTTGGTTGTTTAAAATTGAGAATTTGTACACGGAATTTACTTATAGCAAACGATACGCAAAGATGCTTGAAAATCGTTAATTAGAAACAAAGTGCTTGTATGTGCTAACTTTGTTTTGTAGGTGGATAGTGGGTTTAGTATGGCTCAAGACTCAATGCCTTGTGGTTGTAAATTGAATGCATGTGTGAATGTTTGTAATGCGGCCTTTGGTGCCATTAATTAATTAATTTGTTGATTAATTTTTGATGTAACTTGAGAGGCTTGCATGCCCCTAAGGATAGGATGGGAATAGGATATTTTCACATGTATTTTTTGTTCCTTTATTTTATAGGATTTGGATCCTTATAGAATTTAGTGGGAGGGACAAGGATTAGATTAGTTTTGCTCCATGGACGATGTGGCGAAACTAATGCAAGCGGGAGCCATACAAACCCACAACTATGAGATGCTTATATGTGATTGCTTGTGATTGCTATGAATTGTCATAGGCTAGGTATGGGTGTATGCTTACATGACCACCAAACAAGTGTCACTTAATTGATTGTCCCAAACAAAACATGATTAAGTTAAATCGCCCTCCTTCTCTCTATCCCCTTCTAACGTGTATGATCGTTCATTGATGCATTCTCGCCGACGCGGGACATCGTGTTCCATCATCCGTGTCGGGGTGTAAATCGGATTTACTAGGAGCAAATAGAGAAAGGTTACTTAACGATGTTTTCTAATCGGATTGGACATCGGGGCAAAGTTTGTGGATGTACATGTGATATTTCACAAACCAAGAATCATATGGAATGATTAGTTGGAGAACCTACTCTATCTAGTTGTTTTTGGTGTCACGCCGACGCAAGCACCATCTCAATGAAAATAGGGATCTTGGAAAACCTACTACATTAGGGACATTAAATAATTGTAGTGGGAGTTTTATTTGTTATAAATAAAACAATTGCATAAACTAAATGACCGTAAATTGATTTTGTTATAGATGTTTAAATTGTTAATTTTGTTGCGATCAATCTTTGAAAATTAACAAACTCGTTTCTAAAAGTATTCACTTAAAGAAGTAATACCGATTCCTAAGACACGATCTTAGTGAAGAGAAATTTGAGTATGTCAATTCCCAAAACTTTCCTCAAACTACCCGAACGTAGCAACGCGATGATTGATTGACTTTTAGCGAAAAGTTATTCAATAAAGCGTATGCTTAATATCCTCATTTGAAATTTCTAGACCTTTGAATTAGCGAATTCATATGGACTAAAATTAACTCGTATGTTCTCATCCGCTTACTCAAGAAAGTGTTCTTGGAGAAAGTAGATATTAACTCCATCATTTATGATTGAGTATAAAGAATATGAGTTGACGAAGAGATTCTACTTTAAGAAGTAATATGAATGTTTCATTGGCTTATAAATCGAAAGATTGAAGTAGCTAATTGATGACTAGAGATATTAATCTCCGATATCAAGGATTGTTTTTTTTTTTTTTTTCGAAAGTTTGACAGCGGCTGTCAAACGTACAAGGGATATCAAGGATTGTTGATATTGTCATACGATCTCTTTGGAATTATGAAGGATATAATATTACCTTTATGCACGCTTGTTGATGCAAAAAGGTGATTGGTTAAGTATTCAAGAAATACTTCACCAAGGTATGAGTTGAAATTTCGAGACTCTCATTGATGACCATGTGTCACATGAGATGTTTCATTTGCCGTTTTATGGGAGGCATTTGAAAGGTTGTCCGAAGTACCATGATTGTGACGATTAGAAATATTCTAATCCTAAAGTATATTTGTCGTTCAAATTATCTCACTATCTCTAATTTACACTAGTAACTTGATACTAGTTAATATGCTCGCATTTAACGAAATGTGTTGGCAATGAAGAATAAGAAAATGTTCGAGAGATATAAAGTAAACTCCGTATAGGATATGACTTATTCGTTTAAGTCATTATCATTGAATACGTAGAGTTATCTTTATTAAGAGTTTGTTTAGGAATTGAAGGTTGCATACCTTAATTCTAAAACCTCTCAAAAATATCTCCATTTCATATTCAATGATGGATGATTATGTTTTGTAAAAGACAAGATCTTTTATTATGGATTTGTTTATATGATTTCATGCATCTTGATTGAATTTGCTTGAAATAGATAAACAAGTTTTGAATGACAAATAGGATGCGTAAGACTTGACATAAAGTATTTGACTTTCATGTTATATATAACCGCTTAGTCACATACATAAACGAGAACCGCATTATGAGAGTCTACGTAACGTAGAGCTCGAAATTCAATTCGATTTCAAATCGATTGATATGCGGATCATGTTTGTTAAATGACAAAAGCGCCTTTAACCTATGAAGGTTTAAGGACAAGTGAACTAATTAGGACTTATACATATCGATGTATAAAGACCTATAAGTACTTGTGTAATGAAAGGTTATTGATACTTTACTACTTGACCAACGATCATTGTAGATATTAACATATCTATTTGATAAGGTATAAGTATGAACCTTTTGACTAGTTCAAAGGAGTTCAAGAGTGAAGTTTAAAAGACCGTTCAAGAAAAATGGAAGTCTTACAATTAATTGTGGTAAATAAATAAGTAGTTAAGTCATATGATTTGAAATATTATCTAAAGAGTATGAAAGTAGTTTCACAACTCGCTCCATGAGGAATAATATGTCCAAGAATGGAGGTATCGAACAATATTTTGTATAGTTCGATCGGTAATAAATCAAATGGACTTATTCGACTCGTATTAGGGAATTATGTTTGAGGACAATATTGTTTACACTGAATAATGTTCCATCGAAGTCTGTTGAAGAAAATATCTTACGAGATTTTGATCTCTAAATATAATACTTCTCGAGATTTGGTGTTGAGAAGCTTATTTTAAGTATTGATGACTTGTAAGCTTAAACCAAATAAGACACTGTGAATTTGTAGGATGCTTTATATTAAGGCACTACTTCCACGAATATGATAAGAACAAAGTAGTTGTTGCTAATCATAACTGTATGGGCTTTTTCGTCGTTTCTCTCAAAGGATGGAATGGGTTCCCTCGAGGAAAGGAAAATGCCTTAGATTCACCCCCCTTAAGGTTCGATCTCTGTATGAATTCTCTTGGTAACAAGAGAACCAAAACAAGAGTCGCTTCTTAAAAGGGTTTATTAATTTTGCGGGTCCTTTCTTTCCAATAGGAGCAAGCCCCTATTGTTAATTACCTCGTGATTGCTCACGAGAACCTCTGATTAAGGGATCTAAAGAATTGTATGCGATGGGCTAGGAAAATCGTCTCTAAAATGATTTTGTGTTTAAAATGATTTTGTATTTATGTGGGGGCTTAATCTTTTGGCTTAAACCATACTCAATTGATGGTACCAGACTTAATTGACGGGACCCAATTGAGGGCTATTTGATTATTCAATTGATGGTACCAGACCTAATTAACGGGACCCAATTGAGAACTCTTGAGACTTTAAATTGGTTTAGGTTTGTTGGTTTTATTTGAATCGGATTTGGTTTGGGATTTTTGGCCTTTTGGATTTGGGTTTCATGATTTTTAGCTTTTTGGGTTTGAGTTTCGATGGTTTGTTTTAGGGTTTGACTTTGGTTCATGTTTTCTGGTATTTGACATTTGGCTTTGTGTTTTGGGGTTTATGGCTTTTTGGTTTTAGATTTTAGGGTTTCTAGATTTTGGATTTGAGTTTCTGGATTTCTAGCTTTTTGGATTTGAGTTTCTGGATTTCTAGCTTTTTGGATTTGAGTTTTGGAGTTTCTAGCTTTTTTTATTTGGATTCAAGGATTTTGGCTTTTAGTTTTGGTGTTTTTAGTTTCTGGATTTGAGTTTCAGGATTTTGGGTTTTAGGTCGAAGTTTCAAGGTTTCAGTATAAGATCGGTATAGGAACATGGAACTTTATTCGACTAAAATGAATGCTCAGCGTTAGCAAGGAGAGATATACATGATGTGGTTAATGCATGGTGTTTAGGTTGGTCTTGGCATAAAGACAGTACAATGATTGAACACTGGTATACTGGCATTCACCTAACACATGGAGTGGGTATTGGGTTTAACATCGGTATCAGTGAATGGGGCATGGGGGCCGGTACATGATTTTGACATGAGGTTTATACAAAAGGGCAGACTTTCAGATGCAACAGCAGGTTTCTTTTGAGGTTGGTAAAAGGGGTAAGCCTTGTTCTATACATATGCAAAGCCAATATACAAAATCAGTTTTGAACAGTACTCGTGCTTAATTGCCAGATTAACTTTATACACTTGCTAGTTTAATACTGGACATCTCATCATTTCCATAATTGGTTACATACAATTAGCATTCTAAAGAATGAGAAAACGCATATATACATATACATAAAACATTTATTCAACATGAAATCCATGTAGCATGTCATGTGTCTGTCAAAAGAATAAAAATAGGTAAACGCCAGTTTAGCCTGCTATTCACAAATTGATATGCAATTCTCCCTAATGAATTTACAAATTTTTCCTATTTACATACAACAAAGTCAAAGCCTTCAATTCTTTTTATGAATACCTGCTGCAAAATAAAAAAAGAATCAGTTAGTGAATTGATATGAAACCAGAAATCTCTTCTATGCCACTGGTACATTTAGTGCTTAACAAGTATGGAGTTTAAATACTTATTCATCTCATTTTATAAAAGACACCTAAGAATTGATGCCTCACAAGTCAACCTTTTCTTGCCAGGGGTCATGGTCATTGCAATTGTGGCTCAACAACACTGAAGATCTACTATCAGGTCATATTTTATTGAATCTCATTCTACACAGTAAAAATGGCATATGCTTCTCATTTTATGCATCATATTCACACACTTGTATATATCAACTACAGAGGTAGACAAGCTTAGGAACATTTCTAGTATGTATCCAAAAATCACCAAAAATGAGTGATTACACCATCTGTACAGCAGTGTCATTCAACTATGCCTTTGGTAAGGTCAACAAACCAGCCAAAATGGAATTTCTCAGGGGTTTCCCGAAATACCCCTGTCATGTGCATTCATTTACCATTTTTAAATAACATCATGCTTTAGAGATAAGGAGAAAGAGTTCTTTAGGTCATGCATGCGGTAAACAAGTGACTTATAGCTCTCTCCATGACACTATTCATTATAACCCATAAATTTATTACCTTTCACAAAGGATGCAGACCTAATTTAATCCTTTCTAAGTCTATGGTAATTATTATAATCCATGTTAATTCTAAAACAGGTTAAGTTAGGTTACTTAGGTACCATTTGAAACTCTAAGGAGAGGACTTAAACATTTGACCTGAGCATATTGCATTTTTGACTTACCTGTATTTTCAACATAAGGCATTATGTATTAATTGGGGGCTGTAAACTGTGAATAAGCAAGTTATACTCTAGAGCACCGACTTGTGCATGTCAAACGTTAGGAGTAAAAGGGACAGTATATAGTATAAAATTCATTCTGAAGCTAACAACAATAAAGAAAGTCAATGCAATTTAGTCCCCTACATATCAAGAAACTGCAAATTTGGGGAATAGTTGACCTGGCACAATTTGGGCAGCATAACGGCTTGTTTTTAAGTACTTTTAGCTAGCTGAGTAGCATGCTAATATCCAACAAACAGTGAGAACTGGGTTCTCTTGTTGGATTGTCAAAGAAGAGCTTAGTGAGAACTGGGTTCTCATGCTCCAGGGCATAACATTCATGTGTTTTGATATACTTCATATATACACATCCTAAACAGTTAGCAATGCACCTAAGTTAAAGCTAATATTTAAGGTACAACATTCCATTAGACTTGTAAAAGAGATATTACATCAATCCCCTGACAGCATTTTGGCATTATGACTTCTTGTTTTCATGCGGTTTAGACATAGCAAATGACTATGTTTGATCCAGTAAGATGGGAACTGGGTCCCCCACTGGATATGTCAGTGGAGATCAGTGGAAACTGGGTTTCCCTCTCCAAGTCAAAGGTACTCATGCAACTATGTTAATTTATGCCATACTTCATGTAATTATATAACCTAAACCATACTTATACAGTTACAAACCATATTCACACAATTATGTAGCTTATACCGCATTTCCTTCAATTGTAATCCTTATCAAAATTCTCGAAGAAAGATTGAGATTAAAGTTCCCTTTCTGGTCGAGACTTGATGGGTATGGTAAGCATTTGAGTATCAGTCCACATATTCAGACAATTCAACAAAATAATAATCGTGCCACAACAAGTACACAGCATAACCTAGAGTTTATATTCAGATCCCACCACTATGATTAATGCCTTTACTGAACTTCCAGATGAGGTTATCGACAACTCAAATATACAAGTACACTTATTAATCACATGTCAGGACCTTAATTGCATTTCATAATACAGAAAATAGAACTCGATTATTCGATTAGGAGACTTAATTAGGCTTGACCAGATGCAACAATCGATCTACACTATATTAGACTCAGATAATAGTCAAGATCAGATATTCACACACTCGATTAATCATCAAACCATCAAAGAACAGATCATCAACGAGATATTACCATGACAGATCAAGAATCACCAAATTCGCACAAGAAAACGAAAATTAAGCAATAAACATCATCAATTCTAATCAAGGTCGCTATTTTAATCATTACCTTTTGTTTCTAATTCCAATCGATTTACAATTCCTTCTCTGGCTCCGATTCGCACCAGCTCAATTACAGAATTCAATATCTCAATCTCTCCTTCTCAATTTACAATTTGGCTACCTATTCTCTCTCTCTCTCTCTCAAAGCTTCGACCTTCAATGGAGAATCGCTCGATCGCTCCTCTTCTTGCTCTGAGCTCCGGTCTTCTTCTTCAATTTCGCCTCAATTTGCTCTTGATTTCTTTCCCAATTTCTCCCCGCTTTCTTGAATCGATCCCCCTCTTTATAACAGAAATTTCTGTTTGAGGGAGAAGGTCCCCTCTTTTCCATTTCTTTCGCCTACTCTCGGCTTACGTGAACCGGTGCGCTGGATTTCATGAAAATAGCTTTTCGGTGTACAGACCTGGCACACGCAAGAAGCTCCACAGGGAGGGAGCTCAAACCCCGTATTCCTTCTGCTCTCCATTTATTTTTGACTGGAGTTGTCCATTTCCTGTGTTAAGCTGAATTTTTTGCTTGGCTGATCCAAAATAAATTATTTGGACCCTTTCCTCTTGTCTTTTCCACCTCAAATTTCACGTGGAGCCTCATAAAATTATGGGAAACCTAGTGGTATCATTTATTTTGCCAAATCACCCTTCTATTTATTTTATTTATTTTGTGGACTTCAAGGGGGTTTTATGCAAAATTGGGGGTTTCAGTTGATGGTTTTGGGGTTTTGATGCCTCCATAATTTCCTATAAATCTCAGGGAATTTTTGGGTATTTTTGTGGAATTTTTGAAGGTTGTTTGGTATTTTTCGTGGTTGGTCGAAGATTTATCTGATTTATTCGGTGTTTGTGGAATTATTAAAATCTATCAATTGGCATCAAAATTTAGGGTCAAACAATAACGTAATCTTGTAGAATGATATTCTCAAGAAGAAGTAGTGGGAGTAAGGTGAGCATTAAAATAGTTTATGCGTCACTACAAGAAGTACTCTTATGGGAAACTTGTCACTCCATACATGGTACTTAGTGGGAGTTGAGTGAAACTTCATTCACAAGTTGTTTTTGAAAAGAAGTTTAATAGTACGCTCCTTCCAATGAGGACTCAACCATCTCACGAGTTGATGATGTTCGAGAAACTCATGGAATATATGAGGAGTCAAGAACTCGTTCAACAAATCATTGTAGAAGAAGTTCATGAACCTCAAGTACCAATCCTACAAAAGATCAACGAGAGTTGATTGCCTAAGCCGTTTGGTGCATTGGCTTCACGACATTCTCAAACTTAGCATATGAGAATCCGTTGATAAACAAGAAAAACGATGGAACGATCCGATTCCACATATATGGTTTGAATTCATATGATCTTTAAATAAAATCCATGTATAACAACAAGGTATAGACCTTGGTTGATGTTCATGAAGGAGCAATCCATCAAGAACGTTTTAGATCTTCAAAAGGAAAGATCGACATGGATAACAAATCGACTATGTACAAAGCGCGGCTTCTCGCTTGTAGCTATGTCTAAGTCGATGACTAGTTGACTACGTACAAAGCACAACCTCTTGCTTGTGGCTATGTAAAAGTCAATAAAGATCATTCTAGCAATAGTTGTATTTCATATATATTGATATATGGAAAAACACATAAAACCGTCTTCTTCGTATGAATGAAGGATGATGTTGTGCATTTGACACAAATCGAGGTTTATGTATTGCTAAAAACATACGCATGCTTCAAGGATCCATTAATGGATTAAAGCAAGTGTTGTGGAGATTGGAATAAAAGTTTTGACAATGAAGTCAAGGAGTTGAACTTCGTCAAAAGTATCTTGTATATAAACAAGATATTCAGTGGGAGCATAATTGTATTACTTGTATTGTTCAAGATAACAATTCATTAAATTGGGAATAACATTAAGAAAATGAATATTGTCAAGATCTCTTTGGAGAATACTTTCTCAAATGAGAACTTGGGCGAAATCACCTAATCCTAGGAAACAAAATCTATAAAGATAGATTATGATGGAAGTTAGGTTTGAGCAAATATGCATGTATTGACGAAATGTTCTAGAAACACGAAAGTTACACTCCAAGAAAGGATGTCTAACTGCACGTCACATGGCATGACTTGAGTGTTTTAACTCGGTCTATTGCAACTCAATTCAAGAAAGTGCATGAAATAGTTCAAGCATTCTTTCATTATGAGTTTCATTGTGTACGTCATATTTATGCATATGCCCCGATGTGTAGTATCCAAAGGATATGACAAACAGTTGTCAAATGGATACAAGAGAGACACATTAGGACGATAGTCAAGGATATCCTCGAGTACCTTATGAGAAAGAGTGATATAATGTTTCATCTCTTAAGATGAAAGAGAGCTCGTGTAAGTTAATTACACTAATGCTAGTTTTTCGAAAGATTGATATAATCACAGTTGAACTACATATTTTGCTAAAAGGTGGTGTTGTAAGTTTAGAAGGTGTTCTACATGGAATATTACAACCGTTTCCGTCACCAAAGCAAAATACATAGCAACTTGTGAAGCAATAAAAAGAAGTTTATTTCGGATCGATTTCTTAGTTGAGTTATTATGGTTCTAAGCATCTCGAACTATAACTTACTCCTAAAGAACCCAATGTTACATTGGAGATTCAAATATGATCTATAACGATATCACTTGATATCATATGATGGTGATCAAGAATATATATAGGAGAATATATATATATATGGTCAAACAATTTTTGGATAGGTTCGCGAACACAGCGAACACTCTAGCACGACCTCTACCTTGAGCAGTATACGAGATGCAGTTATGCATCCATACGTGGTGGACGTATGAGTAACTAGCTATAAGCGTATTATTTATTTTGAGGTCCGAGACATGTATATATGTAGATATATGACATTGTTCTCAATTCTTCGTTGGCTAAAAGTCACTACTGATTGACTCTAGGCCAAGTGGGAGATTGTTGGAGTTATGTCCTAGAAGTCAATAATTTAATGACTTAAATATTAGTTTATGTTATGGATGATATATTATCATCTGTTCCTAGGTTTATTATTGACAGATTATTCAGGTTGAGGATCTGAATTGTAGATCTCTGTGGATCATTCTTTAGAATGACAATAATAAATCTGAACGGTCCATAATCTTGATAATTAACAAGGAACATTAATTATCTTATAAGATTAGTATGCAAGTTAAGTGATGATTAAGTTCTACGAATCATAGGTAAAAAGTTACCAACTTAATTGCATATGTGTATGTTATGGAACATAGCACATGACTTGACCCATCGAAATAAACATATGGATTGTGTTATGTGTCATTGTTTATTTCGTTATGATTTTGGTTCTAAGTTTGAGATGTTTATCTTTTCCACATGAGGATAGGTTCAATAAATACTGTCTACCGCTGATTCCCGATAAGGACTGCTATACGGACTTTATTTATGTTCTCTTGAATTGTGCGGGGAAAAGCTAATCATCAAGAAAACCGTATGTCCCTCATTAATTCACTTAGTGAGTGACGATATCTGTTTGGGCCCCTTGATGGAGATAGATTGTTTGCATGCAACTTTATACAATTATATCTAGATCAAGAAACGTATAATCTGCAAGAATGACACATTCCTATCTTGGATTATACGATGATATCGTGTGACATAAGAATCAAAATAAGAAAATACATTTATTCTCTTATGCAGGATTGAAATATTGTAGCAGTACACTATTTATGTGAATTGGGAATCATAACGTGTTGCTAGATACCGCTTATGATTATTGGAATTAAATAGCGATTTAATTCCATGTCCAACATAGCATAAATCCTCAAAGGGTCACACAAATAGGACTTTAACCATACAGTGTATTAATTGATTTGTTTGCATTGGAGAATGCAAAAATATGACGTGTTGATTAATTAATTATATACTGTTGCAAACCGTTATAATTAATTATATCAAAAGGATCATATAGAAATTAATTTAATACATATGCTTATCCTAAAGTAATTATCATTAAGTTGATAATTAATTATGCTCAACAATATTTAATATAATTGCAGGAATTATATTGAATAAATAGGCTTAATTTAATTAGCCGATATGAGCCGAAATATAATCAATTGAAAAAGGCCCATTATATATTTGATATAGTAGGCTTAAGAGAGAATAAACAAAATATGGAAATGGCCCATTTAGGCCCTTTATTAGTCCGGCCATAGAGTGGCAAAAGAGTAAATAGTGAGGTGAGAAGGTTGGACTTGATCTCTATATAAGGACCACTAGTTGGTGCCTTCCAACCCTAGTTCTCTCTCCTCCTCTTGCCTCCTTCTCTAGCCGCCACCTTCAAAGAGAGAAAATTAGTTTTCTCTATTCCATTTTTGCTCTCTTCCATTGATTATTATTAGGTCTCATGTGTTGAGAATAGCTATTCCTAAAATTAGTTCAAGAATAGTAAAGGGATGAGCATTCCTCTAGTTCCTACTAGCATAGGACCTATGAGAATGGTTAGTTTCCTTGGTGGACTCGAGGCGCGCGATTAGGAGGCGAAGGAGAGCACCCCATCGATTCCCATGCCGTAGGATCGAGCCCCGCGGATGCGATTTCGCGGGAGGTACATTCCACCCCTCTCTCTTTGTGTCGAAATGGCTTTGTACTAGATCTCTTGCTCTTTGTTTAATTGGATTAATTAGTTAGTAATTAGTCACAAAATTAAAATTGGGCAGTTTCCTAACAGTATATATATATATAGGGTCAAATAAAATTGGACAAGTTCGCGAACACAGTGAACACTCTGACTAGACCTCTACCTTGAGCAGTATACGAGATGCACTTATGCATCCATACGTGGTGGACGTATGAGTAACTAGCTTTAAGCGTATTATTTATTTTGAGGTCCGAGACATGTATATATGTAGATATATGACATCGTTCTCATTCTTCGTTGGCTAGAAGTCACTACTGATTGACTCTAGGCCAAGTGGGAGATTGTTGGAGTTATGTCCTAGAAGTCAATAATTTAATGACTTAAATACTAGTTTATGTTTTGGATGATATTTTATCATCTGTTCCTAGGTTTTTTATTGACAGATCATTCAGGTTGAGGATCTGAATTGTAGATCTCTGTGGATCATTCTTTAGAATGACAATAATAAATCTAAACGGTCCATAATCTTGATAATTAACAAGGAACATTAATTATCATATAAGATTAGTATGCAAGTTAAGTGATGATTAAGTTCTACAAATCATAGGTAAAGAGTTACCAACTTAATTGCATATGTATATGTTATGGAACATAGTACAGGACTTGACCCAACGAAATAAACATATGGATTGTGTTATGTGTCATTGTTTATTTCGTTATGATTTTGGTTCTAAGTTTGAGATGATTATCTTTTCCACATGAGGATAGGTTCTATAAATCTCGTCTACCGCTGATTCCCGTTAAGGGCTGCTATACGGACTTGATTTACGTTCTCTTGAATTGTGCAGGGAAAAGCTAATCATCAAGAAAACCGTATGTCCCTCATCAATTCACTTAGTGAGTGACGATATCTGTTTGGGCCCCTTGATGGAGTTGGATCGTATGCGCGCAACTAAGCGATCAACTCTAGATCAAGAAACGTATAATCTGCAAGAATGACACATTCCTATCTTGGATTATACGATGATATCGTGAGACATAAGAATCAAAATAGAGAAACATATTTATTCTCTTATGCAGGATTGAAATATTGTAGCAGTACACTATTTATGCGAATTGGGAATCATAACGTGTTGCTAGATACCACTTATGATTATTGGAATTAAATAACGATTTAATTCCATGGCCAACATAGCATAAATCCTCAAAGGGTCACACAAATAGGACATTAATCACACAGTGCATTATTTATTTATTCACAGCAGTAAGTTCTGTGGAAATATGATAAGATTGATTAATTAATTATATACCGTTGCGAACCGTTATAATTAATTAAGTCAATGGATCATATAGAAATAAATTAATGCATTAACTAATCCTAAAACAATTATTAATGAGTTAATAATTAATTTAGTTCAACACTTATTAATATAAATGGTTATATTGATGAATTGGGCCGTTATTTAAATAGCAAATATATAGCCCAATTAAAGAGCAAAGTTGAGGGACCTTAATTATATGAATTAATGGTCCAAATGAAGGGGTTAAATGGTCCATAAAGGCCCATTTCGTGGCTGCCCATTATGGTGGTAGGTGGGATGGCATAGTTGTAATTATGCAAGAGGTCAATTAAGTTTTGTGCTCTATATAAGGACCACTTATGAGAGCCTCCACCTAGCTTTCTCTCTCCTCTCATTTCCTCCCATGAGGCCGCCATTTTTCACCCTCTCCTTCTCTCTTTTGCTCATGTGTTGAGCTATTTTCTCTCCACTAAATCAAGGTTGTTGATTGATGCAAGAGAGAAAACCATAGGGATTAGGCTTGTTCTTTGGGTACGCTAGCACGTACCTTGTAGAACGTGATTAATCCTCCTTGGTGGACTCGAGGGCGGTTACGAGACGTGGTGGAGACGATGAAGAAGGCACGCCATCGATTCCCATGCCTTGGTCGAGCCCCGCGAATACGATTTCGCGGGAGGTATCGATTTCTCCTCTTTCTCTTTGTGTCTATTGCTTAAAGTACTAGATCTCGTGTTGCTTGTGTTTTAATTGGATTAATTAATAGTAAATAGTCACAAAATTAAAATTGGGCAATTTCCTAACATGAGGAAGAGGGAAGAAAAAACACGAGAAGGAAAGGGAAAAACATGAAAGAGAGGGAAGTGAGAAAGGAAAGGGTACTCACCGCCAAGATGCTAAACGGAGGGGATGAACAAAGATAGTGTTGGATGAGGAGAGCGCATAAAGCAGAGGACAATGGCAGAGGTACGTACATGAAAGTGGGGTCAATTGACCCCATTTAAAGAAAAATATTATTGTCTTCACATATAAAAAATATAGATGTGTTTGGTTGCAGCAAGAATAATGAATAAGGAAGAAGAAAAAGAAAAAAAATACACAACCAAACAAGGGATAAACTTGAGAATAAGACTTCTTCCCTCTTTCTATGAAGAGGCGGATAGGGTGTATTTGGTGGTGCGAGTATAAGGAATATGAAAGATGTCACATCCAAACATGAGATAAATTGGGAGATAAGTCAATGTGGTCTCATGTTTGAATATGGAAAGGAGAAAAATTGACTTATACTCCAATGTATCCCATGTTTGAATGTGGTCTCTTTTCTATTTCTTATACTTGCACCACCAATACTTCCTCTTCTATCTCCCTTCTTCCTTATTTTTAGTGCAACCAAACACACTTAACATGAATTTTTCTAAAAATACACTAATTTGAACCCATAAATAATTATATGATATCTTATTGGTTGAACCCATTAAACTGTGTAGATATTTTCTCATAAATGTGAATTTATATATTAATAGATGTATGAACTTATTAATTTGGGTATGATAATATAAATATTGTAAATTTTTCGTTCCTATTAGAGAATTGGAGGGAGATAACGCGCTGTTTGAGAGGTCCACTGGGAGCTGTGTGTCACCGTGCGATGGTCTTTTTTTTTTTAATTACACAAAGCAATTTCCATTATTACATTGGGGCCACAAGTGGCAAAACATTACTACACCTCTTTTTCTTCTGCGTTGAAATTGAAATTTAAGTATTACAGTTAGGTTTATTTCTTTGGGCTTTTGGGTTAGATCAAGGTGCACCGGCATTTCTCTGAAAGATACTTCGGCCCGGAAAAATGAGAAAAAGAGAGTTGGAGTTCATTTCAAACAAGTTCATTAGTTCAAGAACAATTAGGCATTGATGTGACATTGTTGTTTTTCTCATCCGAATTCTCGTCAAAAAAAAATTTTGTGCTGAAAAGAATTTTGGAATGTGATTTTACGAGCGTAAATTCTCGCCGATTATGTTCTGTTATTTTCTAAAATTTTATAATGAACAATTTGATTCATCAGTTGTAGCTTTAGATAAAAAAAAAAACACTGCTAAAAGGCATTTTAGTCTTTTCTTCTTTTCAAAATTTATGTTCTTCGAAGTTCAAAATTGTTTCCGATTAGAGTAATTATATTGTTTATAAAGTATATCAATTCAAATTAACCGATATTATATGGGTATATGTTTGGAAGTGGTGTGGAACAAGAACAAAAATAAAGAACAGCTTGTTCTTGTTCTTATTTTAGTTTCATGTTTTTGTTGGAACAAGAACAAAGTTCATTTTATTATTATTATCTTTGTTTTAAAGGATGTCAAATAAGAAATAACTTGTTCTTATTTCATAGACTTCGAAACATACGTAATTGACAATAACCTAGTCTTAAAGCTCTAGCAATGCACATCACAATTGATCTGTGACAAATTTCTTTTAAATAATCCGAAATTTATATATATATATATATATATATATATATATATATATATATATATATTAAAACTACTAAAGGGTTGTTGGGAAAGTGGGAAATCAATTTCACTTTACCTTACCAAAACTCTTCTTGATTCCTTGTGTGCGGTGCAGATTCATCCATCTCAACTGCATCCGAATGTATTCTAGGCACTGTTTGGATGCGTTGAGATAGGAAGAAGAAAAAGGGAAGAAATAAATTATAAACAATTCAAACTCTTTATAAAGTTACACACTTTCTAATGTTTCTTCCCACACCTATCCAAACGGAGCCCTAAGTATGTTTTTCCTATTTAGAAAATTTTACATGTAATTTAGATTAGTGCTTTAATAATATCGTTTCCAAATTTCAATTATGTGAAAAGAGCCACGAGTTCCTCATTTTAACTTCGTACGTGTTCGTGGAGTTATGAAATATATATTAACTTAATTAATTACAATTTTAAAATCATCTCTCAACCAGTACTTTATCTAAAAAGATAGATAAACCATTTCATATTTAACTTGTGATCGGCAAGCAGCATTAAATATAACCAGGCCATGTGTATATTCGGCTCCCGATTTTCGGATTGCAAATGCCTATTGGGTCATAGAGATAACAATACTTGAATCCGATTTTTGTGAACTGCCCTCATAAATAAATGGACCCCTTTATGACGTTGGATTGATACACCAGCTTGATTCCCTATCCCTAACCACTTCTTTGTAGGTCGCATTTGGGTCGGGTTATCCAATATCTAGATCCATACCCGAACTAATTACTTATGCAAATTAGTGAGGAAAAAAATGAAAATCAAAGTAAGTTTATACTAACTTAATTAATGCATAACTTCCTGTATCCTCTGTCAAATACGCTTCAGTGAGAAAAACAAAAAGAACATAAAGAAAGGATTGCATAAAGCACAAACCGGGTTAACGGGTTTAACAATCCACCTTTAATTATTTATTTATTTTGCAACCATATAGAAAGCACGTATGCACAACAAACTCGAGGAAATGATCAATCATTGCCAACTCTAGCTAGCTAGAAAGTGCGACACCTTACACACACAGAGAGAGACAGAGGATGTCAGATTGGGGGCCGGTATTCGTGGCGGTGGTGCTGTTCGTGCTTTTGTCGCCGGGGCTGCTGTTTCAGATACCGGGCAAGAGCCGAGTTGTCGAATTTAGCACGCTGCAGACAAGCGGCCTGTCCATTTTCATACATTCCATCATATACTTGGCACTCATCGCCATTTTTCTGCTGGCGCTTAATGTTCATGTCTACATCGGATCATAGGTGCTTTAATTAGTTTTGTAATTCACTAATTCTATATTGTTCAACTTTTATTTTCCTTCTCCTTATCCTTCAGTAATATGTTTTTCTTTTATGTTAATTGCGATGTATTTCAAGAATAAAATTGCGGTTCATGTTGATTCTCTGCTAAAGTTGGGTGCTGTGCTCATTTCATATAATTTATTTCTCATTTTTACAAAATTAAAATAATGATCTGTGGGAATCGCAAGGGAAGCTTAAATTTTTGGTCCTTCAGAAATTAATTATTAAGGCAAAACAATTAATGTATTTGATTTCTGATTAACTTCCTGGTATATACTCCTAATTGGGCTATCTAATGTGATTGATAATGGGTGCTTGGTTTTATCTCTTATGTTATTAATTAATTTCTGAAGCGGAAAGGAAAGATATGGTAGGATATTTGCTAACAGCATGCAGAAAATTGAACGCCGTTGGAACACCTTTATTTCCATTTATTATTATGCACATAACATAAGTAGAATATTAATTCATTGTGAATGAATGGATTAAGTTGATTAGGTTTATTATTTATTCCTGGAACTTCATTCTGAGCTGGGAATCACTTGCCCATGCAAAATGTTATAAACGAACAAAATATCGAAAGAGACACAGCACCAACCTTTAGTGCTTGTAGTACTGTTCAATTGAGAAATAAAAACCAACTATATAAAGTGGATTAAAGATGGACAAAAAAGACAAAAAATGGAAGACTTAATTTATGGCATCGAAGAATTTTTCTATCGCATAGTTGACGCAACAACATGTTAGGTAGTGGTCAGTTAGGAGGAAAAGAAAAATATTTTGTCCGGGCTCAAACTAAGGAATAGGTAGAATATATCGACAACTATTAATTGAGATTTAACCACTGACATATTGATTCCTTATTTTTTTTTTAATAAGAAGAAAATCATAATAGACATTGGAAAAACAGTACAAACTTTTAACATGCAAATCTTAACTTATTAAATTCTAGATGAAGACTAAAATGCATTGCAATGCACCCACGTTCTGCCGATCCACACCAAAAGTTGCAGCACATAAATCTCACAACATATCGGAAGAACATAAGTGCAATGTATTATGCATTATAATGCATTTTAGCTTTCCTCAAAATTTTATTATTTTATATAGAGTTATAGACACAAAGATTTGAAGTATTGAAAATTTTCGGGATAGAAGTAACAACAAATTTTGCTTTCCCAATCACACCAGCACAGGTAGCGAGCTAGATGTAGATGTCCAAAAGAAATGTCACGCGACAAAAGGCCCAAATGTTTCTGATTAATACGGCCCATTCGCCCAATGGAGCATCTAGGGCTGAAAACGGAAACCGTTTTAATCGTTTTTTCGTTTCGTTTCGTCTGGATGAAACGGTTAACGAAATAACAAAACAGTTTCGTTTGGTTGGACGAAACGGTTAACGAAATAATGAAACGGTTTCGTCCATGTGTAAATTCACGAAAATTTCGTCCATTTCGATCGTTTCGTCTAGACGAAACTAAACTTCTGTTTCGTCAACGAAACAAAACGGTTACATGAAACACCCTAATTTCGTCACCGTTTCAACCGTTTTGCAGCACTAGGAGCATCATATGAGAACATTAGCTAAAAATTGGAAATTGATTATTCTCGTCTACAGTTTTGCCATTGATAATCATTGCTTGAAAAAAAATGAATATATAAAATAGACAAAAAAAATATAAATGATCAAAGTGAACACATACAAATAAATAAGTTAATAAAAATAAATTGAATATGCATATAAAAATCTAAACAACAGATGACAAAACTTATTTTTTTTTATGTGTTCATTTTGATCATTTATACATTCACTTTGTCTATATTATATATTTATTTTGTTCGAGTAATGATAAGCGATGGCAAAACTACAAATATATGACAACTATTATTTCTCCTAAAAATTTCTACCTTTCCTTATGTCTAAGAGACTAAGATCGACCCAGCACGAAACTAGTCCAAGAGGGTAACTTAAATTTCAAATATTAGATGAAAATCACACAATTGAAGACAGCTATTTCAATGATAGATTTGTGAACCCTCTTCATCTACAGAAATTATGGAAAAACGATTCAGCATACGTCAGCAGCGATGAATACATTTTTGACAGATAGATAGAAGATTACATAATTAAAGGGAGGAGGCATGAAATACACACTTTTGGGGTGACTTTTATTTTGTTATTAGATTCTTGAAATTCCATGTTCATCTCATTAATTGATTTTTGATATGACCCTAAAACTAATGGTTATTATAGCATTATGACTCAATCCAATTAAGGTTAAGATCCCCTCCATCGATCCCCAATTGTTTGGATGATTGAAGATAATTTACGCTGTTCTTTTCACATTGAACATTCTTGACTCAGTTTGGTTCCATGGAGTTTGACTGTATGAAAGCTTACTGTGGGAAATTATCTAGGCCGTCTGATTATTAGTATTTACAGTCGGGATCAGAATTGGACCAACAAAAATATTCTACTGAAATGTAGAGGAGCAAACCTTCTATTTGTAAGAAAAACAAAACGTCTTGCCAAGACCCTTTTGATTTTTCATGGTCTTAGAGTAGGATTAGTTATTCCTTCGGGATCATATGAGACAAGACCCTTCTTCCGTTCATATTCCCGCCTGTTTGTTAATTCTATGACGGTATATGAACCCACCGTAATATCAGAAAAGTGAACTAGAGCGCAATCATGTGATCACGCAACATCCAAACATTCAAATCAATTTATTGAAATTCATGGTGCCATAAATCCAGCCAAATATAAAATACAGTTCTATGTAAGTACGAAAACCAACAAAAGAAAGCCTTCTTCCAATCTCTATATCTCTGATCTCTCTGTGTCACAACAATCAAGCGGCATGTATATGAATACCGATAGCAACAACAAGTATAGTCAATATACAAAAGAAAAGGATAGCATGAACAAGAATGGAAATGCCACTTGTGCCCATGTTGCCGAATTCAATCACTCGATGATGCGCGGGAAGCTGAAACAGGAGGCCTGGTGACAGCAATATGAACAATATCACCGCCACAACTATCGGGCCCCAATCCGTCGAAGGAGACATTATCCTTGTTGTATGTAGCTCAATCTCTCTGTAATTTTCTCTCCTTAGTTGGAAAAACAAAAATTGATCGATGCAGTTATGTATTATGACTTAACTATGGTAGACCTACTATGGCTTTTAAGTGGAGGTGCTAATTGGTTTGAAAGGGCAAGGAATGCATGCTATGCTTCGTTGCTAAGAAACTAGAGAGGAAGGAAAACAGAGAGAGAATGGAAAGAGCATAGCACTTATTTATTATAGCAATAACAAAGTACCGGTTTTTATGTCAATGATTTTGAGTGGTGTTTGTATGAACAATGCTGAGAAAGTAAGCAAGAGATCATTAAAGTTGTGGAGAAGGCCTAAAGTGATATATAGTTGGATGCTTTAGTTGTCTTTCTCTAGTCGATTCCTCATCAATCCAAGAGAAAACAACATAAAGAAAAAAGAACAGGAATGAATGGGAGGAAAATTTTAAAAATGGTTGATTACCAAAAGATTAGCAAACCGTGTGAAGTAAAGGAGATTCTATTCTTCATCTGTTGATAACAACATTTAGAATTGCTTCAGTCCTGATTAAAATCTCTTATTTTTAACATGGGATTTCATTTCATTAGAAAAATTTTGATCGAAATGGACAAATATGGTGTTATTTGGTTGAAATTTTCATACAATTAGATCCAACAAAATTCTGAAAAATCAATTTAAATGAAATGAAATGAAATAAAATTCCGCATAAAAAATATTTTGATTAGGGCCTTAGTTTTTGTCGATTCCGCATAAAAAATATTCTTGTTTTTCCAAGCTCTGTGTTGTGGACAATGTATAATCATAAAAAAAAAACTTTGAGAAATGATAATGTCATCATTTGAACAACGTGAACATATAAAACGGACAAGGTGAACATAAAAATGATCAAAGTGAACTCATAAAAAATAAATAAATTTTGTCATCTTTGTTCAGAATTTTATATGCATATTCAACTTATTTTTATTAAACTTATTTATTTGTATGTATTCAATTTGATCATTTATATTTATATTATTTATTTTATGCAAGCTTTTAAATTTCGATTTTTTCAGTATGACGGTCTAGGTCCCCATGTTATTTCGATGTTATAACAACGATATAACGGTGTAGTGTTTTTTCCAAAGTTTGACACACATCAATTCTATAACTATCAATTTATATGTTTTGTACATCTCCAATACTCCATACAAATAGCATACGGCCATACCAAATTCAATATACTACAGTGTACCAATATTGAGTAGCAGTAGCAGCTTGTATCAATTTAACAATAGTTCAATATTGAATACACAATTTAACAATATCTATATAGTATAATATAATCTGCGTGATTTTTTTGCGCGATTTTTTTGCGCGGATTTTAAAGCAGCCTCCGCGACACGCATCGTATCCGTTCGATTGGTTAAATCGTGTCCGTTCAACTTCATCTTCGTATCCCTTTTGTTGTTTTCCCCTTCGATGGTTCCCCCTCCTACTTTTCTTTGGTTAAATCGATTGTTACCTCCTAGGTTTCATCAGAGGAAGATGCCTCACCGCTAGCAGCAGCCCTACCTCCATCGTTGCTCCCCTCTTCGCCAGCTCCTACACCTCCTCCCTCTTCTCCGCTAGGCCTCCCCATTCTCCCACTCTCGCTCTACCCCTCACATCGCAGTCGCGTCATCGACTAGATGGCTCCGTCTCGAAATCGCAATCTCCATCACCGACTAGAGGGATCAGTTATATCCTTGATTCTGCTACAATTGCTGCCGTAAATTAATATGGTTAAACGATTTAGACTATTCCGTATCCGCTACATTAGTCTTCAATTCCATTTAGTCAGGATCAAATCCTTTTTATACGGCCCCTTTCCTTTATTTTATTTTCTTAGGTTTTTCCATTTGTTCTAGGCACTAGGGTTGCAAGCTACACGAAGGATGAAGGATGAGTGTCCGGGGGAGAAGGAGAAAGCCTACAAGCCACCACGCTCTCTTTCCTCCTCTCCATCATCATCATCTTTTTCTGGCCTCAGTAGGGACCCCTCTTCGCCATCGTCGTCGCCAGTGATTCCGACCTCAGATGACGGCACACGTGTGTTTCCATTTGAGCCTCCAGTTCCCACTAAATTTTATCACTAGAAGCCTCCGAAGATCTCTTTCTCTGCAATTCCAGAACCTCCACCCGCTCTATTTCTCTCCTTCCCTCTCAATTGTTGGAAATGATCGGCCATGAGAAGAAAAGGAGAAGCTGTGGAAAACTTTGGCTAACCTAGCTTTCCTCTCATCGCCTCCAGGTTTATCTTCATCGCAACAACAAAGGAGAAGAAAATGGGCCAAATAGAGAAAATTGCGAGACCAGAAAGGAGAAGAAAATGGGCCACCATGGAAGGATTGCAATGGCTCTCCTCGATTGCAGCGACTCCCTATTTGTAATCAGACTTGCTCCAAGGTACGGATCAAACTTCTGATGTTTGTGTGGGAGGGTATTAGCTGATTTTTTTCTTTTGGAAATTTTAAAAAAATTGAGATGATTTGCATGATTTTTTCTTAAATTGAACTTAAAACGGAATAAGTTTGATTTGGATATTCAATTGATAATCTCCCGATTTATAGATTTTTTTTTATTTATGAATCTTGGATTAATTTTGGATATGTGATCATGCAATATGAAAAATTTTTAAAAGCTTTGAAAGTTTTTGATATTTCGTAATTCGTACAAGCTGTGAAGCCTAGATAAAGGAAATTTATATTGTTTTTGTCAAATTTAATTCATATTTTTATTGAATTCCTATATTAATCTTACTGACTTATGAAACTTTGATTAATTTTGTGTCGGAGGGTTTTAAGTGATTTTGATCTCTTGGATATGTGTGACAACTTCTTCACATCTTAGAAAATTATTTGCCATTTCGTAAAAGCTCTCAAGATTAAATAAAGAAATTTTTTAGACATCGGATCAATTTTAATTCCTACTATGTAAAAACTTTTGTTGTTTTAGTACCACTTAGTAATTTTGTATTATACATGTGATTTTTGGCTGATGATTTAGTTAAGTTTTTTAAGCAAAAGCTCATAATGCCAAATTTCGAAAGAGATTTGCCGGTGAAAGCTCATTTATCTTACAATCAAGGGAAACATCAATTTAATGCCGGTCTTTTAATTATGTATTAAAGGTGATGAATGCTATATTTTTCTCAAAACTTATGGACAGATGCGCAAATGAGGGGACTATTTAATGCAGCTGTTTCAGTTTTTTTTTTTAATTAACATTGGTATTTCTCTATCACTGAAAAAATTTTCCTTTTATTTCGCTTGGGCAATAAAAATGTTATCATAACATTCTATAACCTTGCACTCTCCATCAATTTTATATCTATATAAATGTATATGACTTCTATTGGATAGTTCACCCATTTTTTAGTATATCCTACCAAAACCTGTGAATTGTAAGAGAGAATATACACAGGTTTTAGTCATAGTGATATTTCCAGTTTAATTATTTTAGTTTGTGTTGATTGCATTTTCAACATTTATTTCTTCTTTCCTAGACTATCATGATGACTATTATGCCGATTGCACGACTAACTAACAGGATGCATGGTGTCATCCATGTAGGGTATTCAAATTGTGGGAAGCTGTCGATACAAAAACTGGAAACATGTGGGCGATGAATTTTGTTCTCTTGGATAAAGAAGTTAGTATATTTTCTTTTTTGCACTTAATCATTTACATATCATTTTGTGTAGAATCAATTTTTTAAAACAGCACATCTTGCTGATGTTTATTGAATTGTTTTGATTAGAGAAGTGTGTTCCAATATATTATGCCGATCAATTATTATCGCCGAATGCAGAGGTATTTCATGTAGGGAAATGTGTGTGAAATTGGCAGATTCACCGTTGAGCATATAAAAGAAAATGGATTCCTGATAGTTGAATAATTACAGTCTTAGGATGGATAATATGCCTAAAGTATAACAAATAAGTAAGCTAGGTTAGAAATGGTTGAATAATTCTTTCAACAAACTCAAAAGTTAGTACTTTTAGTACAATATTGAATAATTATACAAGCACGGGTGATACAAAAATATAAAAATATTGTTATTTTATTTTTTACATGTCTCTTGCAGTAGTTGCTGAAGCTTTTCTCGACCGTGTGTCCTTTGATCAGTGTATTCATTAAATTTCTTTTAGCCTCCATCAATTCTCTTCTTCATTATGATCATGCCGCAATGTATTTCTATATGACAACCTATTTTGAGATGGTCAATTTTTATAAAATATATAATATTAATTTGGTTATTAATTGTAGTTTAATTTTTTGGGCGTTATCCATAGGAATCACAAGATCTTCATTTAATTATTTTTCTACCATTTCAATATGCCTGTAAATGTTTTTGGAAGTTTAAGAGACATTATAGGTTATTCATTGTCTCATTGCATTAAATTATGATTAAATACATTTAAATTGCTACTTGATACAGAATGCCAACAGTTTTGTTACTTTTGTTTTCTTTTTTATATAGAAAACTTGGACAATCGTTGGTCTTAATCTCTGGCCGGCCAAACCTGGGTCCGGAAAAAAAAAATTTTGGAAAATTGCATAAAACCAAATCAAGTGTGAAGAGCACTGAAATCAAGGATTGAGCTGTGGTGTGCAAAAATCAGAAGAGGTACGAATCTAGAGTGGCAAAACAGGTTCTGAAATTTTTTGTCATTTCAAATGAGATTGATTTTGGGAAATTTAGAATGTCTGACCATGATTAGATTAATATTAGAGACCTAGAGCACATATTTGGTATTGATTAACTAAAACTTTTCTTCCTTTATTTTTATGCCTTTTCTTTCTTTAAAATTGCAGAAAAGTTTGGATTTAGTGTGAATTTCATAGAGATGAGGATGTTTCTTAAATTTTTCATGTGTTTACATAAAGTTTATGAATGAATGTGACTGAAATGAAGAGTTCAGTACCCTATCATGAAGTTCTAAAATGAACCAAAGTGATATACAATATCTCTGGTCTGGACCTTTATATGTCAATTTTCTTCATGTAATGATCAATGTGTGCTGCGACTGTTCTTAAAAGCACAGAATTTTCACAATTGAAATTAGAGACTTACAAGATTTATATTGTACAGTTTCTCTGGCAGGTGTTTCATGCCATAAATGATTAGTATTACCACTTATCACATTTTGTTCTTTCTTATTTTTTTCTTGGACCCTAAAGTAATTCAAAGATTGGTTCCATCTGATTAGTGTTGAGTTTTAAGGAAAATCAATTAATAGCATTGTGTTAGTATCCTACTTCTCTTTTTTCTTTAAATAATCCAGAATTTTATAACAACATATCAATAGTTTTTCCTTTCCTTCAAAACAAAAATAATCTCTTTTATTGATCTGCAATTACACATGCAATGTACTGCTATGTTTGCATATCAATAGTTAAGTTCTGACAACTATGTTTGCATATGCGCGTACTGCTTTTCTGTTTAAAATGCATTGATCTTGCATGAGTATGCCGCACCCATCTTGATTTGAATGGTCAAGTATAAACTGGAAATTTACCTTCTTGGCATGCTTTTTTCAGCAAGTGGCACATGCAATTACTGTATTGCTTCATAGTCTGGGTGGAGGCCCATATTCTGGCAAATTAAGAAAGGAGGATACTAAAATGATGCTATTAATTGGCTGCTCAACAGCTCAGCAGCTCGGTAGGATGAAACTGAAGGAGATGCTTGATCTTCAGAAGTTTAAGAGGGGTACAATGATATAAAAAAAGTTCTTTGATGGAGGCACTCCATAGGAGGGCAAACAATATAGTTTCTCTTTTTGGTTTTTCTTTTCTATTAGCATTATTTTAGAGTTCGAAGGCGTTCACTGATATAGATACCAAAATAGTTTAAGATAAGAGTTGTTTACATTTGTATTTAAATTCGTTGCCCTCTGAAAACCAATTTAGCTAATGAAAGCCCAAGGGCGTTACATTAATATGTCAATCAAATTTTTCTGTGGTTTGTATGTCATGCTGTTTTTCTCTTTTTTTTCAAATTCTCTTTTTAACACCAACAAAAAAGGATAATTTATTAATTGCAAATAAATACGCCTCTCTCCTCTTTTTACAAAAACTAAAAATTGAAAAAATAGAAGTAGAAAATATACTGATGTTTAAAGAAGTGCTTTTTCTTAATATAAACTGTTTAGATAAAAAAAATTTGTTTTTTCTGTTTAACTGTTTACATATTAAGCTCAGTTTTCTTAATGGATCCAAATCTGATCAAGTTTTTTTGAACCCGCTAAAACACTTTGTTGTTCGAATCTATTTGCATTAACTAATTTCATCGTTTCTTAAAACATGTTTATGTTGATATTTTAATTATATATTCACATTATTAATTTATTAACATATATAAATAAATTTATATAATAAAAATCAAAATTTAAATTATTTAACAAAAATATTGTATCGAGCGAAGCTCGATGTCCAACCCTAGTTAGCAATAACAACTTGTTATTTCACTGAAATAACGCGTTATATCGCCGAAATAACTAAAATAACGCGTTAAGTCATTTTCTCAATTAAGACTGTAACGTTCATGCGGTTTGACACAGAATACCGCTATTTCTGTTATTCCGTCGTTATTTAGAAGCTTGATTTTATGTATTTATTTTGTTCAAGCGATGATAGTAATCAATTTATTTTGTTCAGGCCTAACTGAGATATAGTAATCCATTTCGAAAAACTTTAAGCGTTTAGGCCTGGCAAACATGCAAAACGCACACGGAATAGGCACATTATATTTTCGTCATAAACGGAACCAAAAGAACTGTTTCGTTTCCATTCCGTTTATGAAACGATAGAAAAAATTAGTGCCACATTCCGTTTTGTTTATGTTTTCCATTATTGTATTTCGATAAAACGGTATAATTATCAGTTTCATTTCCGTTCAGTATTTTGAAATGGCAGGAGAAATTGGTGCCACATTCCGTTTTATTTCTGAAAACGGAACCGCATCACGTTTTTTTATTCCGTTTTGACAGCCCTATAAGCGTTTCTTTTGATGGACCATCTATTTATAGAACTTCGAAAAGGCCAGGCAAGGTGTGATGTGCTTTCGGCCCGTTTAGGTGGACGTGTTAACATAACTTAGCCTTTCCCTTACTTTTTCTCTTTCGCTTTTTTTGCTTTATGAATTATGAATTTGACTGCCACCAAAAGTTACCTTTTTTCGGAATAAAAAAATCTGTTTAATTTACACTCTCTAGTAGCATTAGACTTTGATATTGAGCTTCTCGTAAGTTGAATCAAATATATATTTTTTTAATTGTAGAAACTCAGGCACAACGCAAAATAATAAATAATATGTAGAAAAAAATGTCAAATATTACAGAACACGAACTCAAGAGACACAAAGGGAAATAATAAATATCATAGTGAAAAATACGTACATAAATGCCAATAAGAGCTTGATACCAATGCATTTTCTTAATTTTTAAGATTCTACACAATAAAACTTAATTTTTAAGATTCTACACAATAAATTATAAATAGATGAGGCTTAGAAAATCGAACAATGATGGATGGCTTAGATCACGCATCATGTTCGGGCTACTGCAGTTTAGTTTCCCTGAGATATCCTGCGGTAAAGAATCTATTTTGCGTACCCAGAGTTGCAACACCGTTAATTCTCTTAATAATTTTTTTAATAAGAAAATCTCCTAACAATTTATAATTTATATCCGTGCCATGTAAGTCTTTTAAATAAATTAATACCAAGTTAAAATAGTTCTTATTCAAGCAACCAAATATGTGGGGAAGCAGTACAAAAACCGTAACTTTGAATCAAGATTTTCATTGCATGCTACAACTCACAATCAAATGAATTTATTAGAAACAAGATCAGCTCGAGCCGAGTTCTAATTTCATTTTTTTTTAATCCTCGAATCAGGTTAAGTCAATTTAGGGTCATTCGAATTTAGTTCACTGTTGAATTTTAGATCGCCTTGGTCAATCATTTATACGATTTGTGTAGTTCGACTATAATTCTTTTTTTACATTTAATGAAAGGTCCTTTTTTAATTTAAATCATTTTTATCCGTAATTATTATTTTTTTTAAGATAAATTGGAGGTTTAAGCCACCCAACTTATTTTTTAATTAAATGTCTATAAAAGACCCCTCCAGCCAGGTTTCGAACCTGCAACCTTTCACTCAATGAGTCAAGGTGCATTGCTCTTTGCCACTAGACCAAGAACTAATTCTCCTGACAGAGTATGTATCAAAATAATTACTGGTAAAAGTAGCAAATGAAAATTCATGTGGCATCTATGCCATGATATAATGGGGTCAAAGTATTAAATGGAAATTTATGCCATGCATGGTGACAACAATCTGTGATGTATGCAATATCTAATAAATTTATAAAGCTTACAACAGCTTTGTTAGTAACTTTTAGTATTCATTAAACTATAAATGATGCATGATGACAGTACTAATATCCAGGCTATATGTTTTACTTGCACGAGTGCATCCACATTATTTGCCATACTAAACCAATGCTAAGATGAATAAAATATCCAATTTTCATATATTTAAAATATTAAAGTTAGATGTATCAGAATAAATTTTAAAATTTTTGGGGATCAAAATAATACTTTTAAAGCGTTAAATCCTAAAGTGGGAACCTTTGATACCTAGGACTACTTGTAGTAAATATGATATATAATTTACTCTTTATTTTGATTAATTTGACATTTGTCTTTTCAAATTTCAATTAAAAAAAATTATCATGACCAATGCCATTCATCATTTGCTACATCTGTGTCCCTATCAACGTTATCAATCTCCGTGAATCCTTCGTCAATAGGGCATAAATACAGACATAAAAGGGAAAAGAAATTTTCAATGACGTTGACACATAACAACTTCAGGGTCGAGTAAATCCAAATTCTGTGGTGAGCGACACAACGTGTAGCGCGTCACAGGCCATCCGATCAGATCTCACTGAATGAAGGAATTCCGTGCATGTAATAAATTGTAAGGCCTAAATAAATTGAACCCGTTCAAATCTGATCGGACGGTCCGTGTGACGCGCTACCCGCTGTGTCGCACGCCACAGGATTCAGATTGAGGGTCGAGTAGGCATGACCTTCACCTTTGGACATGGAATCCAATATAAAACTCGAAAAGATGATTCACACTAATAATATTTTATTAATTTTTTCAAACATTATTTATGATCGTGACTTCGTGTCATGAAAGTGACCAAGATTTTCGCTTACCGAAAAGGAAAAAAAATGCAAATTAATAAATTGTTGTCTCAACTCTCAAGGAAGGCAAGTTCGGTTTGATGCAGTGGCGGATCTAGAAAAAATATTTAGGTGGGTCTGACAACCTCTGTTTAAGTCTTCAGCCCCACTTTCGAGTGCTCCAATGGCAGAAAAAATTAGCTGGGCTAAAAGGAGGCTCCAAGGGCTCGACGGCGTGAGGTGGGGCTTTAGCCCCACCCGCCCCGGTGGTAGATCCGCCCCTGGTTTGATGGGGACGTGAAGTCTAAGAATTGAAGTAACATGATCATTTAGGGTGCGTTTAGATGAGAGAAGAAGAAGAGGAAGAAGGAAAATGGGAAAAAAAAATTATAAACAATTCAAACTCTTCACAAAGTTACACACTTCTCAATACTTCTTTCTTTTTTTCTTTCTTCCCACACCTATTCAAACGCACCCTTAATACTACTTCGTTATTATTTTTCTTCCTTTTTCGAAAATATAAGAAGTTATGACAGCGAGCCAATATTGGCGTCAATGGCGTGCTTCGCACTCCGTAGATGACAAAAGCTACATTATTTTCAAGTAATTAAACAGAAGTTATAAAATTTCAAATGCACAATAAAAACCGTCGCGAACCTAATTATATTAGGCTCCGTTTGGATGACTTCTTCTCGAAATAAGGAATAAAGAATAACCACTTTTTTACCAATAAATTTATTTCTAACCATCCAAACTCTTCACAAAAGTTACACATTTCCCAATAAACTTACTTCTTCCCAATAAATTTCTTCCCTTCTTCTTTCTTCCTACCTTATTCTCAACGCATTCAAACGGAGCCTTAAAAATTAGGCCAACCATACTATAGGATAAATCGCATTATTTTAACTAACATAATGATATCATCAAACTATGTAAGACCCATGCAAACTAAAGCAAACTTAAAGATCGCAAAAGTATCAATTTTCAAACCTTATCAAACTGAAATATTGAAAAGTACCCACATTACGATTCAACAGAACTATTTCTTACAAGTTACAACCATGCAGTTCAAAAACTTGTTGGTCGACCATAAACCGAATATTCCAGTCCGTTTCACTTGGTGCACTTTTTTGACCTTTATATTTGCGACATGTTTCCGTTCTTAACCGGCCAGTCCATACTTCTGATTTTACTTATGGACGTATTTGGATGCTTTCAAGATAGTCGCAGGCTCAAATTTAACAAGCTATTTACTGGCTTTTGTTTCATTTTCAAATATAAAATAGTGTCACAAGTTACTTTGATAATCCTTGTAAACAATGAGTTAGTAGTTAGTACTAATATAAACTAGCTATGTTTTCAATATTTTGATTGTTCACTTGTTCATCCAAATGAACTTTGAAGACATTATAGGTTCAAAACAAAACATTTTAATCCAAATGCACTTCATACATTAACATGAGATATTATGATACGATTTCTTTTAATTGCCTTCAAAAGTAGAGCAATAATTCAAAGAAACAGTACAGAACATTTAAACTCATAATTAGAAGCATTTTTTTTTATTCATGAAAGACTATAGTTCATTTTAGCCGTTTGAATTGGCACAGGTTTAACAACAAAGAGCTCAAGGACTAATTCTAATTGGTTTTCTCGTCATGAACTCACAAAATAAAATAATTGAAACCTGTAACATACCCAAACCCAGATGAGCGCTGGGACAAAGAAAGAAACAGAGTGTGATTGCTCCCCAAACTCTGCACAAATCCAACATAAACCTTGTCCACCATTTATTCTGTCCTTGTTTAAAGTTAGAATTGCACAGAATTAATCCAAAGAGTTGGTTCAGTTCCCATCAAATTTAACAATTTTATCACCCAAAGAGTTTATATTGTTTACACGATTAGAAATTCCTAACAAGATGAGTTCTTGCAATCATCCAAAGCATAATAATAATGTTGTGCTGGGAGGTTGTGAGATCTTTAAAATCAAACTGCTGGAAAAGTATTCTAACAATTTGTCTACAAGCCTCAAACTTTCAGCACAATTAAATACATACCATAATTATTTCATAAGATTCACATTATAACAAACAAGATAAAGCAACCAACAAAATTGAAGTTGACCTTCCAAGTAATTAAAACCAGCATTAATTTCTTGGCTTAATTCAAACATAATTTAACTTACAGATCAATAAAAAATGAAACAAAGGATTATAACATATATATATCTAAAGTTCTAAACGTTTAGAAAAGCGCAAACCTTGATGAGGGAAAGAGGCCCCACTGCTACACCAAAACACTGTCCTCTCCAGTCTTGATGAAATATACGAAACAACCCCCAAAAAGTACAAAACTACGAGGAACCCCACCACCCATGGCATAAGCAAGAAACCAAGCACGAAGGTCACCGATCCACACAGCATGAGCGCCAGAGAAGCACCCAATAGCAGAGAAGCGAACGCCGCAGGGGTCACCTGCGCTTCACGTGACCTAGGGTTCGTTCGCACGTGCGAAGGAGACGATGTGCGGAGGATGGCGAAGAGGAGAGCGCATAGCTCGTAGATCAGCTTCGATTGGTGATCCTCTTGATCGTTAGATCGCATCATCGTGTGTTGACGTGAGAGCGAAAGGTTTAACGAGAGAGATGCGTACGGAAACCCTAACCCTAGCTTTGAAATCAAGCTTTTCTTTTTCTCTAACTTGAAAATTGCTTTCTCCTTTTTTAAAAGCAGAGGAGATGAGGAAAACGAAGGAGCGAAGAATTTGGAAAAGGAGATAAATAGAGAGACATTCGTTCTGTGCACCGGGTCTATACTTTGTGGACCGTTGAGTTGTGCTTTTATCGGGTCCACAGACCACAGTTCCAGCTTGAGTGGATCACGCGTATTGGTCTATGAGGCATGAATAGACTGGATTTATAGGATAATGACGTAGCCCTTGAGTGGATCGAGGTGAGTGGATAGGGCCAAGGAAAACGGGAACGAATTATGTGTCTCGAGGGTGTCTATTACACCGGAGACGCTAATTGGTCTCTGCTCTTAGGGTCCCACTTAAAGAATAGGTGGTCTTTGTAAGCTTAGAGTTTACTCCTGGTTTAGGCAAATATTTGATCAGCGATTCAAAAGCGTGGGAACGGAGCAAAACGGTTTCGGTTCCCCATATCACCTTCGGATTTTATATGCCGTTTTTACTGTAATTAAGTGTGTTGCGGACAAATTTGCGTTAGAATTTAAAGCCTTTTTAGTTATAAGCATTTCGCTTTCGCGCCAGAATACCATATATGTTTCTCCACGTGCTAACTCAAACGGACTTCATCTTATATATCTTATCATAAACGGAAAAAAAAAAGAAAAGAACGAACTTTTATCTTTGTGTGCCACGGATGCACCTATCCGCATCCGGTGTCGTGTCGGTGTCGGTGTGCAACAAAGAATTGTGGATGTGTATTTTATTTTTTGAAGATTTGGATTCAGCTTATCTGACTCAGCTTATTGCCCTTTTGGTATATAGTTTTTTTTCCCTTTTTTTTTCTCTAATGTGCTCTCCTTATCCATTCTACTGTGGCCTAAAATTTAAAAGCGGAATACATAGCTTGAAATTTTAAATGCATGTACAACACGATAAATCAACAAAATTGGTCCCCCCCCCCCTCTTGAATTAATTATTACTTGATATTTCATGTAGGCAATCAGATGCACGGATATGATAATTGTACGATATTCGCAAAATATCCATAGGTGATTTACTTGTACGAATTTAAAAAATTTCACTTATTACTTTTATTTTGTTGTGTATATACTTTTTAAAATTCTAAAAATAATAACTTCTACATCTTATAAAAAAAATAGTTGTGCACAAAATTTATAAAAATAAATATAAATAGTGACGCATTGCATCACATGTATTTTTTTCTTTTAAGAAAATAACACATTATCCTATTCAAATCGTAACACTTATAAATTATAATACAAGATAATGGTCAGGATCCTATCTAATTTATACAAAATTAATTCAGACAGTTTCTAAACCTAAATTTTTGGACAGTATCATGTTGAATAATACACATTAAATAGGATTTTTATATTATTTAAAAGGACATAGTAACGTATTAGCAACAATTTGATTATTTTATTTGAACCGTTATAAGCTGTTTTTTTTCATTGTTTTCGATACCATACCGGATACCGTAAAATTTCAATAATAACGAGAACCAGAATAGTGACTGAAAGAACAATTTTCGGTACTATGAGACAAAATATCGAAAATTCCAAAAAAAAAAAAAAAAGCCGGATTTCTACTACATGGAGGGTAGGGGTGCCGATACAACATTAAAAGCACGATTTTTTCTTTTTTGAAATATACATTTCACTATTTTATAGGGCTGTCAGTGGGTACGGTACGGTACGGTACGGTACGATAGAAGGTATTTTCATATCTGTATCCGTTAAAATTTTCTTTACCCATATCCGCACCCGTATCCATTAAAAAAGACTTTACCCGTACCATACCCGTACCCGTTAAGAATTAACGGTAAAGGTAGGGTAGCGGTACACAACGGGTAATACTAATATTATTAATTTAATAAAAATATATAATGTGATAAATAAATAATATCAAATAAATATATAGATAAAGTAAAATATTTAGATAATATTTTAGATATAACAAAAATTATGAAATTTATTCTCATATCAATTGAATTAAACAAATCTATATAACTAATTATAAAGTATAATATAATATAGAATGAAAAATCATCATGATAAATAAGTTTGGATGAAAATCGAAATTAATAACATATCTTTCAAAATATGCTAAAAACTTGATTATATATACATAAATGTTTGTAAAATATTACACATTAGATAATGGGTACGAAATAATCCTTACCCGTATCCGTACCCAATAAGTTAACAAAATTTTTTTTACCCGTACCCGATAAGTTAACGAAATTTTTTTTACCCGTTAGTCTAACGAAAATAAAACCTTACCCGTAACCGTCTTATCGAATACAGTACGAATAGGGTAAACGAGTTTTATCGACAGCCCTACTATTTCAGATAACATTTTTCAAATTTGTTCGAATAAGAAGGGACCCACTAACAAAAGTTGGAGACACTGTCCTCCATTTTATTTATTACGTATGCATTTTCTTTATAAAGACAATATCTGACGGTCAGATATTATTAACGAAAATTGTTTAGATGGAACCTTATAATTACAATTATATAATTTTTATAGAAAAAAAATTATCTCTCATTTTCTATCTAAATAGATTCTCCTATATGGTCCAAATCCATTCCAATATATTGCATAACATTAGAGGGGAGCCGAACCTCCTTTTTGCTGAGTATATCTACAGTATTAACAGTCGAAGACTCAAAAGCCAACTGATTTGTCCGGTACCATGCACATTCCTCAAATAAGATGTTGCAATTTGCAAGCCAGCTAGCCAACCGGATATCTCCTCTCAGGATAAGTTTCCGAAACAAAATCAGTATGTGGCGTTATTCGGCTTGGATTAATCTTCCATGCATGCACGATTCAGAAATGCATTCTTGTCGTTGGGTTTTTGGCATTTTCTCCATGTTCGTTAAGAAAACTCTGGGAGATAAATTATAATAATAAATATATGATTTGTGATTAAATTATTTTTTATATTTTTAAACCCCAAACACAATATATTTTTTCCCATATAAATTTTCTGTCTATTTTTTTAATTAAATTATAATTTAATTGGAGGATTGCTATGTCAGTAAAGTGCATAATTTTGAAAATTTATGTTAATTATATCTAATTAATCATCCAAAACACCATATGCACATAAGGATCTAGTGCTAAGTTAATTGACACAAGAGAATAGGAAGGAATTCGATACCTCATCTAATATCGCAATTGGATGGCTCGAACCATGGCATTGAAGACGGTGGCGTGTTCTCCATGCGCCTCCACCATGATTGACGGCCGCCTCGAGTCCACCTAGAAATTTACTAAGGTCTAGTTGATTCGTGCTAGCAAATCAAAGAGAACAAAGCTAATCCAAGGTATTCTCTCTTCTTCTTCTTTAATTAACAATTTAATTAGTGGAGAAAATATTGCTCAACTCATGAGCTAATGGAGAGAGAGAGGAGATAGGGCCGGCGGCCAAAGAGGGAGAGGAATGGCGGCTAGGGTTAGGGAAGAGAGAAGTCTCAAATTTGCATCTATACATCTCTATATATAGTGCATGATCCCTACCTACCACCAACCATCTATTTACAAGATTGCCACTCCCACCTACCACTAGGGCCGGCCACAAAATGGGCTCTAATGGGCCTCTTAACTCACTCAAACAAGCCTCTAATTCATTTAATTAAAAACTACTCCAAATGCTCTTTAATCGGGCTATATATTTAATGCATATATATTGGCCCAATAAATTAATATAACTATTTATATTAAATTGAGTTGAACTAAAATAAATATTAACTAATTAATAATTATTCTAGAATTAGCTAGTACATTAATTTATTTCTATATGATCCATTTGACTTAATTAATTATAACTGTATATAATTAATTAATCAACTTATCATATTTCCGCAATACGTACTATTGCGGAAAAATAAATAATGTACTGTCTTGGTTAAAACTCTAATTTGTGTGACCCTTTGAGAATTTATGCTATGTTGGACATGGAATTAAATCGTTATTTAATTCCAATAATCATAAGCGGTATCTAGCAACACGTTATGATTCCCAATTCGCATAAATAGTGTACTGCTACAGTATTTAAATCCTGCATAAGAGAATATATGTATTTCCCTATTTTGATTCTTATGTCACATGATATCATCGTATAATCCAAGATAGGAATGTGTCATTTTGCAGATTATACGTTTCTTGATCTAGATATAATTGTATAAAGTTGCATGCAAACAATCTATCTCCATCAAGGGGCCTAAATAGATATCGTCACTCAGTAAGTGAATTAATGAGGGACATACGGTTTTCTTGATGATTAACTTTTCCCCGCACAATTCAAGAGAACATAAATAAAGTCCGTATAGCAGCCTTTATCGGGAATTAGCGGTAGACGATATTTATTGAACCTATCCTCATGTGGAAAAGATAAACATCTCAAACTTAGAACCAAAATCATAACGAAATAAACAATGACACATAACACAATCCATATGTTTATTTCGATGGGTCAAGTCCTGTGCTATGTTCCATAACATACACATATGCAATTAAGTTGGTAACTCTTTACCTATGATTCGTAGAACTTAATCATCACTTAACTTGCATACTAATCTTATAAGATAATTAATGTTCCTTGTTAATTATCAAGATTATGGACCGTTTAGATTTATTATTGTCATTCTAAAGAATGATCCACAGAGATCTACAATTCAGATCCTCAACCTGAATAATCTGTCAATAATAAACCTAGGAACATATGATAATATATCATCCATAACATAAACTAATATTTAAGTCATTAAATTATTGACTTCTAGGACATAACTCCAACACGCTAAAATGATATGCATAGCACGGATGACCTTCGTGCTACGAATTCGTTCTTGCATTTCATACTTCAAACAATCGATTCAAACCGTTCATTATCTTCTACATATTGAAATCTTATTAGAAACCAAATTTATATTTTTTTAAATTCTTTTACTATTTTTCTTAGATTTTTGAAAATCACTGTTATTGAAGGGTCCAGAATTTATTATATTAAGTATTTAAAAAAATCTGAGAAAAAATAGTAAAAAAATTTAAAAAAATGTAAAATTTGGTTTCTAATGAGATTTCAATATGAAGAAGATAATGAATGATTTAGATCGGTTGTTTGAAACATGAAATTCAAAAACGAATCCGTAACATGAAAGACATCCGTGCTATACATAGCATTTTAGCAATCCTCATTTAAAAGTATTTCTGACAAATTTTACTAAATGTACATTTTTCATGGGAAGTGACTTATTTTAAAATTGCAAATTTTATTTTAACAGCAAAATCTCTATCAACTACTTTGCATTAGATGACTAGATTTCATCAAAGAAGAGGGAAATTCAACTTTTTAATGCTTATCTTAGCTGTCTTGAATATTATGATAATGACTTTTAAAAATCAAATAATGTGGAAAAACTGTAAATTTGCATGTCTATTGTTTGACCAACATAGCCTCATAATAAAGTTTATGTAGTTATATTGTTTTAGGATACATGAGGTGTTGGAGTTATGTCCTATAAGCAAGGGTTTAAATAGCGCTGGTAGCGGCCGCTATAGCGCCGAGATAGCGGAATCAGATGTCCAACCGCTACCACGCTATAAAATTAGCGCCGCGTCTGATAGCGCGCATAATATCGGAATTTAGCGGGTATAATATCGGCCATTAGCGGATTTAGCGGGTATATATCGGCCATTAGCGGGTGTAATATCGGCCATCATACAAACGGACAAGTACAACCCAGTGGTCAAGCGGTTGCAACCAAATACCATCCGACTTATTATATACTATGCTTGTAGAAGTTTAATTCAACATGTGGGACTAATATTGCACCTGAAAACCGGAAAGAAAAAATGTTGCATTTTTATTGCTAAAAGTGGGGATCGAACCCATACCATGGGTTATCCAGTCTAATGCAACAACCACTCTACCAAGTTGCTTATTGTGATATGGTTATTTTATATTATTTATATATACGAACATAATATCCGCTATGTCTGATAGCGGCCGCTAAATGACCGCTATCCGCTATCCGCTATGGCATTGGCATGTCCGCGACGAATCCGCTATCCGCTATTTAAACCTTTGCCTATAAGTCAATAATTTAATGCTTAAATATTAATTTATGTTATGGATGATATTCTATCATCTGTTTCTAAGTTTATTATTGACAGATTATTCAGGTTGAGGATCTGAATTGTAGATCTCTGTGGATCATTCTTTAGAATGACAATAATAAATCTAAACAGACCATAATCTTGATAATTAACAAGGAACATTAATTATCATATAAGATTAGTATGCAAGTTAAGTGATGATTAAGTTCAACAAATCATAGGCAAAGAGTTACCAATTTAATTGCACATGTATATGTTATGGAACATAATACAAGACTTGACCCAACGAAATAAATATTTGGATTGTGTTATATGTCATTATTTATTTCGTTATGATTTTGGTTCTAAGTTTGAGATGTTTATCTTTTTCACATGAGGATAGGTTCAATAAATATTGTCTACCACTGATTCCCGATAAGGGCTGCTATACGGACTTTATTTATGTTCTCTTGAATAGTGCAGGGGAAAAGCTAATCATCAAGAAAACCGTATGTCCCTCATTAATTCATTTAGTGAGTGACGATATCTGTTTGGGCCCCTTGATGGAGTTGGATCGTATGCACACAACTAGACGACCAACTCTAGATCAAGAAACATATAATCTGCAAGAATGACACATTCATATCTTGGATTATACGATGATATCGTGTGACATAAGAATCAAAATAGAGAAATACTTTTATTCTCTAATGCAGGATTTAAATACTATAGAAGTACAATATTTATGTGAATTGAGAATCATAACGTGTTGCTAGATACCGCTTATCATTATTGGATTAAATAACGATTTAATTCCATGTCCAACATAGCATAAATCCTCAAAGGGTCACACATAATAAGGTGTTTAACCATACATGCATTATTTATTTATTTGCAACAGTGAGTATTGCATGATATGATGGGTTGATTAATTAATTATATACCGTTATGGACCGTTATAATTAATTAATTCAAATGGATCATATTGAAATAAATAAATGCATTGTCTAATCTCTAAATAATTATTATTAAGTTAATAATTATTTATAAACAACACACTTAATTTAATTAAGTTAATTGAGCCTTTATTTAGTGGTAAATTAAATGTCCAATTAATAGCAATTGAATGGGACCATTAATTAATTAAATTGAGGTACTAAAGAGGTGAGCTTGTGGCCAATCAAAGCCCAATACAAGACCAGCCACATATAGGTGGTAGGTGGGATGACACACTTTGTAATTATGTAAACTTTGTGCTAGGATTTGGAGGCTATATGAGGACCTATATGGAGGCTCCTTGGATAGTTCTCTTCCTCCCTTCTCCTAGCCGCCACCATACCTCCTTGGTGCGCCGCCCACCTCTCTCTTCTCTCCATTCAATAGCTAATGTGTTGAGCAATCCCTTCCACAATTAATTGGTGAATTGTTTGAAGAAAGTGAAAGTTTTGGGATTAGATTTGTTATTCTCATCGCTAGCACGATTCGAGAATAACTTGGTTAATACCTTAGTGGACTCGAGGCGTTTCGATTTGGAGGAGTTTGGAGAGCACCCCATCGATTTCTAAGCCGTAGGATCGAGCCTCTTGATTACAATATCAAGAAAGATATACTGTTTTCTACCTTTCTCTTGTGTCGAATTGAGCTTTTGCACTAGATCTATTTTGCTTTTTGTTTAATGGGATTAATTAAGTGTAATTTGTCAAAAAAATAAAATTGAGCAATTTTATCATTACTTTCTATAAACTTTTTTAACGTGTAATTGGAGGAAACATTGTCAAAATAAAAAGGCATTGTATATAAATGGATTGAGCAAAATTTAATAATTTAGTTTCAACATATCACTAAATGAATACATTAGATGGATATCAAATATCAATAAATTTTAAATGTCATTTTTTTCTTTAATTCAGCCCGTTAGATTTTGATGTTACAAATAATTTTTTTTATGACCGTTGAATTATGTCAGATTCTATCATTTCTTTTATGCCCGATAAATGAATAGCAGGAGTCACACTGCAAATGCTAAATTTCAAAATAAAAAAGTCATATTTAATGATTGTCTAGATGCTGCAGTTTTTATAACTAATCATCTCCTAAATAATTTTGGGTGACTCTACAAATTTATCCTGAATTATTTGTCACAAAATTAGGAATAATGAATAAGCCTCTTATTGCTTATTTCTTATTCCGGTAAAAATTAAACAACGAAGGAATAAAGAATTTGGACTTATTTCGGTTCTTATTCATATTCTAACAAAACCTTAATATTTAAATAAAAAATAAGGAATAATCTTATCTCTGTTCTTATTTTTTATTCCTAATGTATCCAAACACACCATAATTATCAGATCCAACGATGCACTTAAATATTCCAGGTACAGTTGTTGGGGTCAACAAGGATAATAAAATTAAATCCGGTTTATGCAAGCTGGAACTTTTTTTTTTTTTTTTGATAAACACCCGTAGGCTTTAGATTGAACATAAAAGAAAAGGTTTACATCAATAGTATCCAACACCAACACAACCGGTGCTGCTGACTGTAGAAACTGCTAACCGTACCAGAAAGACAGAAAATGAAATCCTAAACAAAGCACTAAAACTTGAAACATGAAAACGACTACAAGGAACATAAGTAAAAAGAAAACAAATACTAACTGTCAGCATCCAAATCTATAGGAAAAAACTTACGGCGGTGCATCAGGCACCCTTTGAAAGAACCGATCATCCAAGAAAAGTGTTAGGCTGGTATTCTGCTGGAACTTGAGTATAGCTGTATAGCCGTGTAAGTTTGATTTGCTTATTTTACTCACCTCTGGCTCCCACTCCGAGGCTTTATGAGGTTAGACTGACATGGCTTTCTATACTTAGAAATAATGGAGATAAAGCTTCTCTGATGCGGCGTGGCAGACTGGCAGAGACGTGGATAGAGTCTACGCACTGCATTTAAAAATGAAAATAGATTGGAGTGTTAGAGTTATGTATTAAAAATCAATAATTTAACGATTTAAATATTAATTTATGTTATGAATGATATTTTATCATCTGTTATTATTGATAAATTATTCAGATTGAGGATCAGAATTGTAGATCTCTGTGGATCATTTTTTAGAATGACAATAATAAATCTAAATGGTCCATAATCTTGATAATTAATAAAGGAACATTAATTATCATATAAGATTAGTATGCAAGTTAAGTGATGATTAAGTTTACTAATCATAGGTAAAAAGTTACCAACTTAATTGCATATGTGTATGTTATGGAATATAGTATATGACTTGACCCAATGAAATAAACATATGGATTGTGTTATTTGTCATTGTTTATTTCGTTATAATTTTGGTTCTAAGTTTGAGATGTTTATCTTTTCCACATGAGTATAGGTTCAATAAATATTGTCTACCGTTGATTCCCGATAAGGGCTGCTATACGGACTTTATTTATGTTCTCTTGAATTGTGCGGGAAAAAGCTAATCATCAAGAAAACCGTATGTCCTCATTAATTCACTTAGTGAGCGACGATATCTGTTTGGGCCCCTTGATGGATTTGGATCGTATGCGCGCAACTAAGCGATCAACTCTAGATCAAGAAACGTATAATCTGCAATAATGACACATTCCTATCTTGGATTATACGATGATATCGTGTGACATAAGAATCAAAATAGGGAAATACATTTATTCTCTTATGTAGGATTTAAATATTGTAGCACTACACTATTTATGGGAATTGGAAATCATAACGTGTTGCTAGATACCGCTTGTGATTATTGGAATTAAATAACGATTTAATTCCATATCCAACTTAGCATAAATTCTCAAAGGGTCACACAAATAGAACTTTGACCATAAGTGCATTATTTATTTATTCACAGCAGTGAGTACTGTGGAAATATGATGAGTTGATTAATTAATTATATATCGTTATGAAACGTTATAATTAATTTGTCACACCCCGAGCCGACACACCGACACACGGGGCGGGACGGTGGGACGGTATCTTCTGCATCCATCCGACGGCCCGTCAACCTACGTCGCAAGCAGAAAAGGAACAAAACGGATGTCAGCTACAATGCTCAGTAACCGGTTATTTAACGACGCAGCTTCTCTATATTAGTTGTTAAAGCAAATTAAACATGACTGGATGTGATTCGGTGTACTTTCTTGAGGAATAGCATATAATATAATACGAGAGTATCCACCTTAAATAACTCCAACCCTGCGGGAATGATTCCCGTGCCAAATCCACCCTACATGTCACAATTCTTACTTAGACCTGGGGAAAAGGTCCCGCGCCAAGTCCACCATATTGTATTTCCTGACCGTACCTGCGCTTAATCGATCCTACCCATCGAGTGTATACCTAATGTATAGACATCCGACCCTGGTTGCTTTGCAACCGCTCCTGCCCTCCACCGTGCACTAAGTGGGGGCTAGTATACACCAGTACTGGGTTACTACCGCAGAGTTTCGTGGGGTAGTCCGCTTCCACACACCTAATGGTTCCAGCCAGTCCAACCAAAACGAATATATACCAAATGACCGCTAATTCGCCTAGTGGCTGAATAGCAGAGTAGATCAGTATGCGTTGCCTGTGATTGCTATCATAAGGAGACCACCGGCATTAAGCTGGGGTGCAATCTCCCGATAATGGAAACCACAAGTAAAACAACTTAACTACTCGGTCTCATTCTGTTTCACTTTCATCATCCATTTTCTGTATTCCAAACCACTTTTATATCTTATAACCAAATTTACTAGTTCCTATCAAAAGAATAACAAAATCTCAAAAGACATCCACACGTCATAAAATGACAACCACACACGGGCATACACATGCAAGCAAAGCCAAGCGGTAATCAAATCAAGCAATACGGAACTAATTATAGAGAAGTCCGGTTACCTGACTGAGCGATCCATAGCACAAGCAAATCAGGATGACTATATCTGCAACGTAGAACTCGAATTCCAAATGGCCGACTATTCAAAGTCAAGGTGGTATTCACAGTTTGCTAGGAAGAGAGAGAAACATAAATGATATACGAAATGAAATGAAATGAGACTGGGGTCTATTTATAGTAGAGGTCTGGCTAAAATGGTAAATATTCTAGATTACTTAATGGCTAAGTAAGCAGAAAGGAATTACTTAGCTATTATTTCTGAAAATATTAATACTATTTATAAAAATAACTGAGCCTATTTATAAAGATATTAATTATCATAAATTATTTATATAAATATGGATTACTTAGCTACTAAAAATGTGGATAAGATCAAATAGATATTTTCAACGTGGATAAGATCAAAGAGATATTTTCAAAGTGGATAAACATGGACATTTTTTAAATATGACCTTAGAATCCGATGTATTGCAAACAGGTCATTAAATTCAGGGATGTCACATAATTAAGTCAAATGGATCATATAGAAATAAATTAATGCATATGCTAATCCTAAAATGATTATCAATATGTTGATAATTAATTTTATTCAACACACTTTAATTTAATTGAGTGAATTAAATTAAAGTATAGGCTTTTAATTTAATAGTCTATTTGAGCCTAAATTGAATGCAACTTGATCGGCGGATTTCATATAGATATTTCAATCCTTTTAGGGCCTAAATTACAACTAAATATCTGTTAAAGCAAACTGGCGGATCCGCTTGAATAGGCCAGGTAAAGCAACCCGAACAATTGACCCTAATTCGTGTTATTGTGTTAGAACTCGCATTCTCAATCAAACTTAGATCAACCTTAGGATTTGATGCTTCTTCAATTCATCAATTAAATCCTCAATTGATTTGAACCTTCGTCTAGCTAATTAAATAAGGTAAAAGATCGATATTCCAACACCATCCCTGTGGATTCGACCCTTAAGCTATCACTGCAAACGATTAGATCGGTGATTCCTAAGGATTTGTTTTGATTATGTTTTCCTTGCGATCACAACTTGAAAGGTTTATTAAATATGGACTAAGAGAGATTGAACAAACATAACGCATGGCCCATGAGGCCCATGTACATGGCCGGCCACATAGTGGCATACTTGTAATTTGTTACAAGTGTTAAGAAGGGATGGAGCTCTATATAAGGACCACTTGAAGAAGCAAAATCTAACATTCTTTCCTTGCCTCCTTTCTTCCTCCCTAGCCGCCACCACCTTTCATGGGCAAAATTTTGATTCTCCCACGAAGGTCTCTCTCTCTTTCATTTTCATACGTCTCATGTGTTGAGAATAGCTATTCCAAAATATTAATTGCTAGAATTACTTGAAGAATGACGAAAAGGATTAGCTATCTCCTTTCTCTTGCTAGCATAAGAATTGGGACATGGCCAAATTTCTTGGTGGACTCGAGGCCAATTAGAAGGAGGCGCATGGAGGCACGCCACCGACATCTATGCCGTGGTCGAGCACCGCGAATACGATTTCGCGGGAGGTACATTTCTCCTACACCTTCTCTTGTGTCGATTGACTTAGTACTAGATCCTTGCACTTATTTTGTGGTTAAGTGTAATTACTTCAAAAACTAAAATTGTGTATTTCCTAACATGGAGGACCTTATCAAAGTATTTTTGCTTGGCTAGGAATAACAAGACTAGTATCCCTGCATGTTTTAAAAAAAAAAACCTGCAGTGGGTTCTTTCATCCATGATCGTCTGATCTAATTTAGAAGGTTGAAATTAATCACGGAATATTTATCATTGTTCAGAACTGCACCATTGCAAGTTTTTTTTTCTTTTTTTTTTTGAAGAAAACTGCAAGTATTTTTTAAAACTTGCAGATGATATGGTTCGAGGAATAAAATGGGATGATATGTAAATTCACTAGACATAACGAGGGAGTATTTTTTTAATTTGTTGGGCATATGTATCTAAAAATTAAATGTACAAAGCATATCAATTATTTGTGTGCTTAAGGATGGATTTGTAATCAGTATTATAAATAAAAACCCTTGGGAGTCCGTTTAAAAATTTTTAATCAAAAGCGACACGGCAACAATTTACGAAGGACACATTTAATATTTCTACATTCGTGTAACGTAAAACTCTGTCAATATGCGTGTGACGAATTTTAACGCTCATAGTCCTGACCCGATTCACCGATAAAAGTTATTTCGGCAGCACATTATTTTGTTATTTCATTTTGTCTCTCCTTTTTTGATATTTATCTATCTCAGCCCTCTTTATGTGATGCTCCAAAATCATCGTCCGCCTTTCTCTCTCTCCTCCTCTGTATGTTTCTCCTTCTATTATCTGATTGGTTGCACATGCTCAAGCTGGCTCCAAATGCTCCGCACATTCCTCCTCCTCATCAAGCGGATTTGGCCAAATCCGCTTCTACTCGCACACCACCCCCGGCCCCGGCCAGCCTTTCTCTACCTCTCTTGCCCTCGACCTCACCATCTCTTCCCTCTCCTTCACTCGAGCACCACAGGCAATCTCAAGAAGATCGTAGTGTCACAAACATGTTCACCTATTTTTCTGCCCTTTCTACCAGTGGAATGGGCAGCAGGGGGTGGAACGAGAGAAGTGAGGTCATTGGTTTTAGTCAAAATCGGAATCTCTCCATGAATTCTGGGCCCTTACCACCACATCTCAAATACAACAGCGAATCTGAGATTTAGATGGCTTCTTCTATCGCTACTCGGTATGCCAATGACCCTGTACTGGTAAGAACGTCACATGCTTATTACTTTATTAGTTGCTAGGGACCGGCCAATCGATCAAATTCTTTTACTAAACCAAATAAAGTTATCTCTGGAAATTTTTTACAAAAAAGACTATACACTTATAGTTATGAAATTTTTCTTTAGGTGCTGCACACCCAATGAAATTTCCATGGTCTTTTTTGCACTTTGTGTTTTATTAATTAGCTGTTGTTATATAACCTTATTTCAATATACTGTAATTTCCAAGACGACTCACTTATATTATTATATTTCTTAAATTCTTATTGTCTTCTTCTTTATTCATGGATATGTGGCACTGGTATATTGAAAAAATGAAAGGAATAGTTAAAAAGCATGAAAGAGATCAGGTAAAAAAAAAAGAAATATTTAACACTGGTACGTGATGTGTACCACTAATACGTGATATGTGTACGACTGGAATCCAAATGACAGTTTTAAAATTATGCAATTTCTATTTCCGTGAAATAGTTCACTATGGATATATATAAAAAAAAAACATGTTGATGTACCAGAAACACTATTATTTGTTAAAAATTTATGTAAAAACTCAGGTTGTATATCTTTTAGTGGGAAAATTTTCCCTTGGTCAGAGTTGTCAAATTTTAGAAAAATTTCAACAAGAATTATGAGTAAAAGGGAAATGAGCGCAAATTGGTTAACATTCAACAGTTAAATTCATGTCCTTAAAGTCTCTATATATATATTTTTTATCATCATATGCACTTTTATTGATAGGTGATATTCCAGAAACCAAATTGAGCTGATATTTTTTCTTATAGCAGAAAACAAACATTTTTGCCTCATTTGTAATATTATATTGCAAATATGATATTTTTAGTTCGGATTTTAGTTCATCATTTTGATTTGAATTTAATTGTTGAATTTCAAATTTTTATACTTACCAATTTATATGTTTCTTATTTTCATTGTTCAAAACTTCAAATTATGTATGGACAATTTTTTTTTCTTATTGAGATATAAAGAAAATTGAATTACAAAAAATTTAAAAAATATAAAATAATAATTATAATTTAATAAAATAGATTTGAACTTCAAATTCATTTATATATGAGTTTGAAGTGATACGTCAACTGAATATGTATCTTTAAATTTTTTTTTAAGAAACTTTTTAAAATCTTCTACTATCTGTGCTATGGAACTATGCAAGGCCTTTTTGGAGTTCAACCCACTTCCCTTTTCTTTTTTATAAAAATTTCATGTACTGGAAGCAGACAGCTTATATACATGTGACATAAATTTTGTGTATGCTAAAATTAACGGTACTTGATTTTTTTTTTTGAAAAAAACGGTTATATATATTCCTTCTTTTTATCGATCTCAATATAATGACATAATAGTTATATTCCTTTAAAAGATTGAGTTCTTTTAATTTTTTTTTTGAGTAGATCATGTTATCTATCTGGTCATCGATTATACAAAAATATATGTCATTAAATTTCATAGAGTATGTAAAAATATTAAAATTATGTATTCATTAGAAACGCATGGATCGAGCGAAGCTCGATTACCCCAGCTAGTATATAAGATAAATTAAAAAAATAAATAAAAATTATCATCAGCATCTTACTGTAAGTGAGGAAAAGCGCCCGTTCAATTAATTGTTGTTTGGCTGTAGTTGTAGAGGATTTATAATATATTTAAATATTTCTCAGCTTGTTACACTAACAATGAAATTGTATGATAAAAAAAAAAAGATTAGGAACAACACCGATCCTTAGACTTGATATAATTAATCCTCTGAGAAAGAAGCCAAAACGTTAATTTACATGGAAAAAATTTGTAACTTTTGGGGTGTGTTTGGATCGTTGGAAGAAAGAAGAAGAAGAAGGAAGAAAAAGAAAAAAAATTATAAACAATTCAAACTCTTCACAAAGTTACACACTTCCCAATACTTCGTCCCACTTCTTCCCTTCTTTTCTTCTTCCCACACCTATCCAAACGCACCCTTGGGTAGAAGTTTAAAATACGAACCTTCTTCAGGTTCAGGTTCAGGTTCAACCCATGCTAGATTGCATGGGTTCGGGTACTAGTACCGTATCCGGTACGATTCGGGTATGGTGGTACGAAAATTGTCAAAAATATCTGGTACGAATATGGCGATATATATATATATATATATATATATATATATATATATATATATATATATATATATATATATATAGAATGGCTAACGTGCCATCGATGGCACGTGCCATCAATTTTCTATCGGCTCATTTTCAAAATTTAAAAGTCAAACGGTCGATCCAAACCGTTCAAGTTGATCAAAATATTGAAATACCTTTGGAGACCAAATTTTACATTTTTTCGAATTTTTTTGCTATTTATTATGATATTTTCAAATTTGAGGGTCTGAAATACTCTAATCATAATATTTTTAAAAATATCATAATAAATAGCAAAAAAATTCGAAAAAATATAAAATTTGGTCTCCAAAGATATTTCAATATGGAGAACAACTTGAACGGTTTGGATTGACCGTTTGAATTTTGGATCTCGAAAAATGACTTGATGGCACGGGACCCTCCGTGCCATCGATGGCACGTTAGCCATTCTCTCTCTCTATATATATATAATATTTATTTATTTTTAATTATGATGACTTATGAGAATTTGACAATTTTTGTATATGAAATATGATTTTATAATGTGGTCCAAGTTCATATTTATTTTTTATTGCTTTGGTGATTAACAATTAATGCAATATTGTGAGATTCAACCCGTTTATTGCAATTAATGCATATGATATTCGGCCCAAGGCCTAGTATAGGATTGTGGTTTTCCGATTTTGAAATGCTACTTAGTCCCACAAAGAAAAATGATCTAATACAAGAAAAGTATATAAGAAATGAGTAATTTTGGAGCGCTGTAAACTAATTCTGTACGCGACAGTACATCAAGGTACGCCACGTGACATTTTCGATTAGTACCGGGGTCGTATCGGGGTCGTACCCGTACCTGGTACCGGTACTCCTCCATATTTGGAGTATCGGGGTAACATAGATCCCATGTCTTGAACTTTGCTGGGATTTGATCTCGTTAGGAATTTGGAATTCACACTAAAAGAAGGGAGTGCTTCGTGTCCAACACGATAAAATTTTAAATTTTGAAATAAAAATGGCCGATCCGAATCGTTCAAATTGTTCTCCATAATAAAATCTCTATTGGGACCAAATTTTATATATTTTTTATTTTTTTACTAATTTTTTTTAAATTTTGAATATGCTCATTCTAAAAAATTATGAACCATCCAATTTTGAAAATTTGAAAAAAAATTAAAAAATTTGAAAAAAATATAAAATTTGATTTTCAAAAATATTTTAATATAGAGATCATATTGAGCGGTTCAGATCGGCCGTTTGAAATGTTAACAGTCGACTTTTCAGATCGTGTTGGACGTCATATTTGTTTGGTTCTAGCATTACTCCTAAAAAAAAGATGACCATTATATAGATTCTTTTATTAGACTTTTCACATACTCTTATAATTAGATTTATTGCAGGAAAATAAATTTAGTCCAGTTATAGTTTGAACAAAATGGAGATATGGCTAGATAAATTACCAATTTGCTAAATTTTTTTAAAGTTATACCAACACATAAAAACTAAAAAAAATCTATGAGCAACACCTTGTTACATTAGCTATTAATAGATTCGGTAAGTCTATCAAAAAAGACTTATCATGATGCACGAACAACAAAGAAAGATAATAAAAAAGTACGAAGAAGGGAAATTTTTTGTTGAGATCACACAAATTATCAGTTTTATTTATAAAGTTCGATTTTAAAACATGACTAAACTGTCAAAAGACATGACGGCTGTCTTAAAACATGACTAAACTATCAAAAGTTCGATTCTTAGTTTTATATGATGCCGCATCATTTTTTTTTTTGAGAAAATGCCAGTAGGCAGCCATTCCATTAAAACATTGAGGGGGCGTTTGTTTGTGTAGTAAGGGGTTGCATAAGTTAAGGATGCCTAAGTATTTATGTAGTGTTATGTAATAGATGTTTGGTTGTATAGTAAGGATGACTAACCTAATGTATGCATATATTCATATCAAAAGACTAAAATGCCCTTATATTCATGCCTTTAATTAATTATTATTCTCAAATCATTATTATTAATAATTAATATTACTTGTTAAATATTATTAATTATAATAATTATTTTTTATTATTAATTATGATTTTTTAATAATTATTGTTACTTATTAAATATTATTATTTATTAATTATTTGTTAATTATTAATTATTAATGATAATAAGAAATCATTTTATTATTATGAAATATTATTAATTATTTAATAATAAAAAATATTGTTTATTAATTATTATTATTGTTAAATCATCATTATTATTAATCAATATTGCTTGTAAAAGTATTATTAATTATTATTATTTATTAATTATAATAATTAATATTTATTATTATTTATGATTTTTAATAGTTTTCGTTACTTATTAAATATTATTATTTATTAATTATTTGTTAATTAATAATTATTATTATTAATTATTTCTAAGGGGTATTGTTATGAAAAAAATTAAAGGGGACCATGCATAACTTATACAACCTAAATAGGTTGCATAAGTTATGTACCCTTAAGACATCTTATGTAAGATGTATTTAGTGATTAAAAAATACATAACTTAAGTTATGCATCTTTTAAGTCACAAACAAATGGGACATGAGGCATTACAGATTATATCATATGGAGAGCTAAGGTAAAGTTTATCAGCGGCAAGCAGTTGTGATTAACTGTGCAGGTAATGGGCCGGCTTGGACGTTCAAGTAGCTGTCGGCTATTTTATAAACGGATTGCTGCTGGGCCTCCATTTACCTGCACACCAAGTGTTCGATCATGAAAACATTTAATTATAGGAAATTGATTACTAAGTAAATCAAGTTTTGTCATCCCTGCCATCGTTAAATATAAAATGAACATATACAGCAAATAAAGTGAACATATGTATCTAAGTGAACACATACAAACAAATAAGTTCAATGAAAATAAGTTGAATATGCATATAAACTTCTGAACAAGTGATGATAATACTTATTTGTTTGTAAGTGTTCACTTAGATCGTCTATATGTTCACCTTATTTACGGTATATGTTCACTTTGTATTTGGCGATGATTGAGATGGTATATTTGCCGATGGCACTTATAATTCCTGTTTAATTATATATTAACACAGTTAGGTCTATCAATATTAACGTTCCGCCATAATGTTCTGTTTCGTTCTGTCCAAACGAAACGTTAAACGGAAGAAATTTCAGGTTCGTTTTTGAAAACGAAACGGAAACAAAATTGAAATTTATAAACATTACTAAAACAGAAAATGGAATTTCGCAGAAATCAATGATAAATAAAGGACAGAACGTTAAACGAAATGGAAAACTGTTTCGTTTGACGAAACGGAACGTTAAACACAATAGATTTCAGGTTCTTAATTGGAACAGAACGAAAACAGAACAAACCTGTTTCGCATTCCGTTTCAACGTTTGACAGGTGTCTCGCACTTTTTCAGTCCGACCACGGAAGATCAGATAGTCCTCTATGGGGCGAAGAAAATGCGGATCAGATACCCCTTGAGTCCCCTAGAATTCGAACACCACTACCCGTTTTACGAACGAAAGATAGCAATGCGACCCTAGGGACCTCAAGAGTTGATTGTTTGTGTGTAGGTCCTTTCCTTCCAACAGGCGCAAGCCCCTGCTGTTAATTACCTCCGATCTGAGTCCGAGTTGGGAATCAGACAAGAGCACCTCTAGATCGGGAATAATCAAGTGATTAGGCATTGAAGGTAATTGGAGTCATTTTTATTCGATATAATGGCTAGTGCTATGCGGAATGTGGTCATGATGCAAAGTGCATATGCATGCTATGCTGACTTAAACTTTAAGCGATATGCAGACTTCGATGCTTTATCTTTTATAATTATAACTTTTATTGCTTCTAAGATTGTTATCATAAGACAGTCAGATCGTTGGATCATAGGTTGGTCTTGGTTATCTTGATATGGACTTGGCTTTCTGTGTAGTGCCAGGATATAGAGCCTTAGGATCTTGTTTGATTTGATTTGGCGTTTGACTTAGTATTGGCCTCTAGGTTTGGACTTGGCTTTTGGATGTTCATTCGAGTTTGGATTTGGAGTTGAATTTTGGGTTTGAGACTTAATTCAGAATCTGGAGCTCTGAGTCTGATTTGAGTCTAGTTGTGGTTTAACGTTGGTATTTGGCTTTTAGTTTCTTGGTTTAGGATTTAGGGTTTAAAGTTTAGGATTTAGGGTTTGAGACTTGATCCAGAATCTGGAGCTACGGATTTGGTTTGAGTCTGGTTATGGTTTAACATTGGTATTTAGATTTTAGTTCCTTGGTTTCAGGCTTTCGTTCTGAATTTCTGGGTTTGGGTTTGGTTGAGGCTTTGGTATTTAGTTATGGAGTTTGGATTTAGGTTCAGTTCTGAGTCCCAGTTGAGTTTAGATGTCTGGGTCCAATTTTCCGGGAATTGTCTTGAAGTCCTGACTTGGCTTGGGTCTTGAGTTTGAAGTATGGGTTCTGACTTGACTGGCTCTGGAGTGCTCTGGTTCTGAAGAATACCTGTCATCCAAGAATCCCTGCTGTCCTTTAATAACAATATTAGTTTTTAATAATGTTTATGTTTATTATTTATTTTTACGATATTTTAAAAGTTTTATGGATTTTTAAATAAAAGTGACTCTTAAGTTGGTTTTTCATATATGATGTGTCAGTTAGAAATATTCTTCATAATTTTCTGGACATTTTGGTATTTTATGGGAATTTTTCTGATTTTTTTGGCTATTTTTAATGTATTTTTGAAGTTCTGGTTTTCTGCAAATTCTCTGATTGGTCCATGGCATTGAAGAGGGCTGAGCTGTCGGCTTCCGGGTGGTCCACGTAGCCAGGAAGAGGTGGTTTGTGGTGTGCACCAGCGCTGGCCACACGGTTTGAGTCGCAGAAGATCGGGCATAGGCGCTGGATTGAGCTGGTCGAGTCGACTGGTGCATACGCGCGATTGTGGACCGCATTGAGTTTGAGATGGATTTGAGTTCAGTTGGTTCACAGTGCGCCAGGTTTATCTGAATTGGTATTCTTATTTGGTTCGATTTTCTCCTTTCTGTGGTTCTTTTGGTGTGGCCCTCTGTGAAACGCCTTAGTTCCCATGAATGTTCTGACCCGTATCTGGTGCCTTGGAGATTCGTTGCCGCAAGAGATCAAAACGAAGCCCTCTCTTTTGAACCGTTGCGAATGAAATCCATCCATCCGTTGGCTTCAGGATTCGTGCAGTCAACAGGTCAACTCTCTCTTCTTCTCTTTTCTTCCGTCTCCTTGCGATTTCGTCTACTGCCTTTGACCCGGCGACCCAATGGATCCTCCGCCGTTGACTCGCGACGTCCGGCCACCATTTTGAGTGCGGTTGATTTCTACAGCATCGTCTCCTCCTCCTCTTTTCTTCTCTATCTTCAATTTCGCCATTGGACTGGTGGTTGACTGGGCCCATCTCGATTTCCGTCAGCCACCACAGCCGCCTTGCTCCACCAAATTGCACCTCCTGAGGGGTTGTTTTTCTTCTCAGCCATGTCAAGCCGTATTCCCTTCTCTTCCTCTGTCGATTGGAGTCAATGGAGGGTGTATCTCTCTTCAGCTATGTCGGGGGAATGAACTCGAGGTCTAGCCATGGCGGTATGAGCTTCAACCTGCTGTCCTTGTGCTCTTACAGATGCACAAACCCATTTATTTTTATTAAGTCACTTTTATCTTATGTTGTATGCAGATGTGAGATGTTTAGATGCAAAGAAAGCAAGTAAATCAATGAAACAAAAGTATGGCACCAACCACCATGGACTGGTGGCTGGGCTAGCTCAAACACCAATCAAAACAGCAATTGAATTTTCGAAACTTCTTTATTGATATATGGAAGAGGTGGTTTACAGATTCAAGCTACCTAGGCTCTCTCTTCTCTCTTCTTTTCTTCTATTTCCTATTACAAGCTAACTGCTCGACGAAATTACAGAGCTTTCTCTCTTCTATTCTAACCTAACCAAGGATGGAGGCAGAGCTTCAGTGTATATGGTAAGCTTGGGGTAGGTGGAGGCTTTTTTCTTCTTCTGATTTGAGGTCTTTATATAGGCTTGAGGTTAGGGTTTCCATGGAGTTGAGCCATGCGCATCTCACCCTTCGTCTTGATCCAGTGGTTGATGTAGAGCCGTGGGGAGCAAGTTCTTTGGCAAAACCATGGGCTGGTATTGCTATACTGTGGATGGTTTTCGTTGTGTGGCATGGATGAGCCATGGAGTTAGGGTTTTGATCCAAGGGCTCTTGTATGGCTGCCGAGTGTATTACTTCTTCACTTCTCTTCTTTTACTGGCCAATTACACCTTTCAATGATGCTTTGACATGTGTCAATTGATACCCACCGAGCATGTAAGGTGGCATGCTGACTAGGACTTATGTTTCTCATTCATGCCATGTTGGCTGCCGAGTTCACCATGGATTTCAATTGCATTTCTTTTAGGGTTCGTGGCATTAATTCTATTTACCAATTCTTACTGAAAAGCATTTGGTGCTGTGGTGGCATTATTTCATTGATTCAAATGGGCTTGGGGAAGGGGTTCATTGCCATGTAGGCATGGAAGTAGCTGCCATCAATGTCTACTCGATTTTACTCTCTGGCTTGGCGCCAAAGCTCTTTAATTGGCATGTTTGGTCATGTAGCAGCTGGGGGAGGTAACAAGGGTATGAGGGTCATTTCCCAACCATGTTCTGTATTTCATTGCTTGATTCCATGGTCTAGAGGGCTCCATATAGCTTTCTGTATGTGCTACTTCCCATTTTGCCCTTCTTAGACTTATAATTAATTTTTTGGTATATTTCTCTATTTTGCATTTAATTTCATCTTCATTAGTCCATCATTAAGACCTGATTTTATGCTATCATCAAAATGATTAACTATTGATGTTGTGGCAGCCTGTAATTGGACTTGACATAGCCTGACAAGTGGGGTTACATGTCATTCGTTCTTTTGAGTAAAAGGCAGTATAATTGCAATTGCCTTTTTTGTTCCTCATGCTGGCTTTTGGCGCCAGAATTGGAGTACAAGTGGTGGCAAGCATCCAATGGTCGGTTAGCATCTGAGGGCTGATATTCATGGAGAGAGGGTGCCTTCAATAATTGGTATGTTGCTGATGTGGTATGATTTGTATGTTGTCTCCTTTATCAACACATATGTGACCCTTTTGATCATCATCTGACGGCTGTAGGATGCTCCTTGGGGAGCAAGTTCCTTTAGTTTTGTCTCTATTGGCACTGAGAGTACTCATAGGAGGGAGGGGACCAGTGAGAAGACATGCACTCCTGCACTTGTTACTTTTCCATTTCCTCTCAGGTGTAACCGAAATCAATTCCTCTCCAGTTTATTTTAAATGTTTTAGTCATCATATCACATACTTATAGCACTTAGGCACTCTCTTTGACTTGTATTTAGGGCTAATTGCATCTGTATGTGACTGTTAAGCATTGTTGAATCAGCGCCTAACCTCCTAGCCGTGTCATGTCACTAAACCAGTGTCCCCACTTGCTGACCATGAACTGGCCACAACTTGTCACATGGTAATCATTCTAGCATCTTCAGGAATGTGTAATAACTAGACAATTGGTGTTTCAGTGTACTAACCCCTTTAATTTCGAGTTCCTTGTGCCATCTTGCCTTTCTTGCAACCTCTCATTCTGTGTAGCTTCAATTAGTGAGCACAATACTCTTCTCTTTGATCTGAGCATCCTTCACTCCTCCACTTGCATTCTCTGATTCGCCTGAGTGATTTGGGACTCACCCCTCAGGTTAATTTCGAGTCACGACCTCATTTGACTCCTTCTCCTTCGAAACTCACCTCTGCAGCCATGGTGAATGGTGTTACTCTCTTCTTTCCATCAAATTGACACCGAGTCTTCATACCTAACTTCTCTCTCAACACTAAAGAAGCTTTCCAGGTATGCCTCTTGCTCAATTGCCCTTCAATTTGGTATAATTTTGCGTGCATTCGCGTCAGTCACTCATCCTTTCTCCTCTGAAATTGTTCTCTCCCAGGCCTCATTGCTGTTCGAGTTTGGTGTTGTTGAGTTTGTAAAGCCATCGCCTACACGAAGGTGCAGTCAATTTGATCGGGGACGGCGTATAGAGGCGGCGAGAGAAATCCCTACGCCGGAGAAGAAGGTTTCTTCGTACGGTTCCGTTGTCTCCTCTTTTCTCTTTTTTTATTTTCCTTTTTTTTTATTAACGGAAATGGTGGGGTCCCATGGTCTAAGCCAACCGGGAGGCGCCACGTGTTTTTGTAGTTAAAAATAAAAATCGACTGGTGGGGCCCACCTGTCAGCGAAGGTGGCTGAATTTCTGATGTGAGTCGGGCTGGATTTTGGTGGGCCTTCATTTTCACTTTGGGCCTCTCTTTAGTTCACTTGTTTTGTTTAATTCACAGCCCATGTATATGTATATTTATATTTCTCCTTTGATGCTATATTCGCAAATAAACACACTGTTCAGCCTGACAGTCTGTTTGACCACTTGCCTTGGATATGGGTATTTGTCCTTGATATGTTGCCATCTTCTCTTTAAGATATGTCAATTTAGGTCCAGTATTTTAATTGATAGAGTCCCAAAATGGTATGGTTTCCAGATGATCGATAGAGCCCGAAATTATGCAATTTCTAGATAATCTCATTTGGGCCCTTTTTTTAGGTAGTGCTTGATTGTATTCCCATGTTTATCAACTTGTAGCCGAATTTAAAGGCAAACACCATCTAACCTCCATTTGTCGTGGTATTGGACCTGTCTGTTTGTTGTTGTGGTTTTGAGGTTAATTTTACTGCATGGCTGAAAAAAATACTTTGGTGCCCATCCATAGGTCAGTTTGGCATGAAACTTTGCAGGGTTCCCCATAAGGATGTAAGGGATATGGTTGCTACAAATTTTCCATTTTTAGGACTTTCATGTAATTAATTGTAGGGATATCACAGGCTCATAATGGCATTTCCCATAATTAATTTACCGTCCGTTGTTTAGGAATTTCTGTATTTTCCTTCCATGCTTCACGATCGTTTTGTCAAGGCCATTTTGTTTAATTGTTGGAGTTATGGAGTCTGGTTTCATTTGTGGGATGAGATTTGTTTTATTTATTCTATGGTTTCATGCAGCAAAATTTAGAGGCAAACAACAGGTCTAAACATAGTACAGATATTCCAAACAACTATCTAGCTATATTTAGTTGACATGTTTGTCAATTGTATAATATATATAGCTTAACACAAAATTGCTAGAGGCATGCATATTGCTATCTGTTTGCAACAAGTATTTATTTTCTATATGCTAATAAACGCACTTATAATGCATTGTAACTTATGCGATGGGTTGACAGACCTGAATTGTCTTTTCATCATAAATTGTTTAAGAACAACAAAACTCAATTTTCTAAGACAAGTTATTTTAAATAACATTGCTCAGTTATTTATATAAATTAGAAACAAAATTTATTGAGCTGTGAGAATTAACTTTTGGTCTAGTGGTAAATAGCAATATACTTGTGAAGATGGTGGATTCGGAGCTTTACCGAATCTTTTATGACATTTAATTTCAAAATAAGAGTTGGAGAGTTTGATTTTCATCTTATCTTAAAATGATATATCTATGAAGTTGTGTATCTATAACAGCTGAAACTCAGAAGATCATGGATCTGGCCACCAGGAGAAAAATCTCGGGTACACAGATAATTTGTCCCAAGAAAATATGAGTACGTACGTGCATCCTCTTTCCCCGTCCCAAATAACTGTTGGCCATTCCGACTACAGTGCGCCCATAATTCATAGTTTCATACCCACGGTAAATTCATTCATTCAAATCCATCGCTGCCGATCGAACAGTTAATACTCGACCGACTGAACGAGCGACAATACTTTTCAATTCCGGAAGAGCTAGAAAATGATGTCTGGGAGGACGCCATGTTTTTGGTTTTTAAATTTTTCTGGTAGAAGACGGCGCCATATTATTGCAAAACACAATCTCATATTAACTAAGAAACATTTTATATTTAGTCCATCAGAGCTGTTTTCTTTTCTTACTTTTACTCTTTTTGTTGCAAGTTATTAGCATTTAATTTGACGGGGATACCAAAAGAAGCCGAAAATGAGAAGAGATCACTCATTTAAATAACAATGTTAGATTTGGCTAATTTTAGTTGTCGGTTGTCAAAAATAAATTACGCAGTGCTATCACCAATGGTTGTTGATTTTGCATTTTTGCTTCCTTCAATTTCAGGTGTAAAGCCGGACGTACGCTAATTTCTTTTGAAGTAGCTGCATCCTCTTAAATTACAACATATTATTTTCGAATAAAAAGAATTTAAAATAAAAAAAATAAATTTCAATTTTGAAAATATGAAATCTAACTGTGTGCTGTCACCCCGGCTGCTTTGGAAATTTGACCCGACCATTGAATTTCTTCAAATCTTTTGTTTGGTTAGTAATGGACTAATGGCAGCTAGCCAGCTACCACCCACTTTCCATTGGATAACCGTTCAACCAAATACTCTCAAGGAGACTGATTATTTGACACAAACTGTGTCCAATGAATAGGAATTCAGATCTGTTGCCGCGCGGCACACTGTGTAGCGCGGCATTCTAGTCATCTGATCAAGATCCAATGGACAAATGAGCTCCGTGCATGTAACCTAGATTGATAGGTCCGTAAAAAATGAACCGTCCGATCAAGATCAGACGGCTCGTACACGCACTACACGTGTAGCCGATTCGGGTCCAATGAATAGTTGTCACATACTCACATTTGGTGTTCATTTTGTCTTGTCAATTTGTCATTCACGTGCGATTTCTGAAGATGACGCGCATTAGTAACTATCATATTACGTAGCTATTACGCAAGACCACTCACCATCTCTTTCGAGTTACTACTTTTTTTTTTATTGTTTTAGCTCATCTTCTCTTCATCTGGACGGCTACTTTTCTCTATCATTTGAGATGATATTTATCAATCGAGATTGTTCGATTGAAATTAAAACTCTAACGCCATTTATTGATTTCATACAAAACATCTCAAACAATATCAACAGTCCGATCTGAAAGATTTTCACCATCAGAGAGCTCTGCTTTTCTTAAACTTTGTAATTTTTTTATCTATCCTTTCTGGCCCAGTTTATTTCCTGTAGACTGTAGTGGACCATTTATAAGAGAGTGGCTGGACCCTATCCTAACATCATCATTCATCACCAATAGAAAAAAAGAAGCCGAAAATTTTAAAAATAATATTAAATTAATATAACATATTAAAAATAATATCAATATAATAATATTTTTTAAATAGTAGCAAGATCGGAATCCCGGATTCCGACCTAAGGGATTCCGATCTTAGCTAAACCAATTTTTTTTTTGTCCGTTTCGAATAAATTTGATGTATTTGCCGAGAATTTTGTCCGTTTCGAATATTAATTAATGAATAGATTGATATTCCGGCAGAAACCTAGATTGATATTTTTTGAATGTTTTCTAAAATCTTGATAGGCTTGGCATTAATGACATTTTTCACAAAACTAAATAATTAATTAATGAATAATTATGACAAGTGTGCAAGTGTGCATTTACTTAACACCATCTCAACAAATGAGTCATGTGCAAGTGTGCATTGGTCGACACGTATGCTTTGTTAACTCCCTGCAGGACCAAATATCAATCTATCATTCATTCCCTTATTTTTGGACCCATGAATAGCACATGTCAGAACCGAAAATATATAAGCGAAAACTAAGATCGGAATTCGGGATTCCGATCTTGCGTTCGGAATCCCAGATTCTGATCTTATGATACTATTTAAAAAAATATTATTATATTGATATTAATTTTAATAGATTATATTAATTTAATATTATTTAAAAATTTTCGGAAAAAGAAGTAACAAATGGCCCGGTTTGGTCTGCCTGGCTACCATGAATCATAGGCCTGCAAACAGAAGACCGTTTATCCGTTTTCCGTTTTCCGTTTTGTTTCGTTCGGAAGAAACGATTAACGAAACAATAAAACTGCCTACATGAATTAATCACGAAAAATTCATTAATATCAATCGTTTCGTCCTTACGAAGTGGTTAACGAAATTAGAAATTAGTTTCGTCAACGAAAGGAAACAGTTATGAAACACCTTAGTTTCGTCACCGTTCACACGTAGCCTACATGAATGCGTTGATCCAAGGATTATATTCACCTACAAGTGAAGTGGACATATATTTGAATGGATTGTATAAAAGATGCTTGCACATCGCAGTTATTGCTTAGCTTATATATTTGCAAAACTCTAAACGGTTTTGGCTGGAAACTAAAAAACAAATATGACAACAACTGAAAGCAAAATAAATGTCTATGAATAAAACCTGGAATTCATTTGATATATTTAGAAATGTCTATGAATAAAACCTAGAATTCAACAAGATTGGATTTCATTTTATCTGATATGTAGAACAGCAGACTACCACTGCTTATAACAACACTTATGTTGTAAAAGTTTAGTGTAATTGTGACGTATGCCAATGTCTATGATGTATCAATGTTACACAAATAAAAAAACTAAAATTGAGATAACTAAGACTAGCCAACATACATAACATACACATGCCCCATTACCAATGAAACATTTTAATACTACAACTTTTCGGTGCCGCATTTGATGAGGAGCAAAAGTTTATTTTTCCCATTGGACCGTCAAACGTGAACCCATGCATTTACATTTGGTGCAATACTGTCGCTTGGTTTGCCTGACACGTGTCCCTCAACCCAGCTCATCCTGATTCTCCAATCTATGCACCTGAAAATAGAAAATAGAAAACTAAGGTAAATATTATATAACATTTGCAACTTTAGAGTTCTTCCGCTTTCTAACGTGCATAGTTCATGTTCCAAATTCATGCTTGATTTTGATTAGTCTTACATGGATAGGGTTTTACGAACGTTTTAAGATGTTCTTTATTTTCTTTCTTTGAACAGCCTGAAAGGCCTTAATTTGTAAAAGACCTAATCATCCACAATCAGCTCAAGACTAAAAATAAAAAAAATAATAAAAAAATAATTAAAAAAATAGATTACAAATGGACTCAGAGGAACGGTGGATAATATAGGTGCGTTTGGATAGGTGTGGGAAGAAGGGAAGAAGTGGGAAGAAGTATTGAGAAGTGTGTAACTTTGTGAAGAGTTTGGATTGTTTATATTTTTTTTCTTCTTCTTCCTTCTTCTTCTTCTTCTTTCTTCCAACGATCCAAACGCACCAAAAAAGAGACAAAACAAGATATTAGCACAACTTATTCTTGCCAGGTTTCCTCGATCGAGTATTAGCTCATATAGCATTTTACCAGTAAATTATCTGGTATAATTGGGTTATATGAGCATTTTGGACGTATATCGAGAAACTGATCTCACAAGACAAAATAGAATACATCTAAAAGAAATGTGCACATTTCAGTGACATGCATCTCTGTTAGAATATTGTGCATGTCATCCTGGCAGGTTGTCACATAACAAATTGAATTGCTTTTTGATCTACTTTATGTTGATAACTAAAAGCAATGGAGTATTCTTTCTTTTGTTACTTAGTGAGTTTTGACATTTTGGCCTTTACTACTAACTAATTGATCTTAGTAATTAAATACAACATTCATTCAAGCCAAGCAAATGCAGATTCCTCATATATATGCTACAACTCTTGAATAAATTGGTTAAGAAGCAACCTAATCCGACTTATTAAATAGGAAGGGATGCGGGGACCATTTATTCATGTTTTCAATCTTATTGCAATGTATTGGACAAAGGAAAAACATGAGACAACACTTTTACCTTTTTGGATTTTATCATGCTTAGTGCGTTGAGTAATACTTTCTCCAACTTTTCTAGCTTGTTGAAATCAAGCTGCTCCAGATGTTCATCATTAGCCCTACAATATTTTTTTCTTCTGTTTTTAATTCACTTTGCCACTGTTAAAGACATGTATCTCTTGATGGTGCAAATTTTGCAAATTTTAATTTTTAGTTTAAATACATACCAAGAAGCAATATCTAGTATTGAAGACTTGAGATCACCTGAATGGATGTTCTCATCATTTTGCTGCAGATAAATAATAATTTCTTATAACGGTTTATTGTCAGGACGTATGTACCATACCCATTTGAATCTTTGAGGCAAGCTATACAATTGATGAAGCAAACATAATTACAATTAAACTATGATCCAGGCATACCCTGCAGGTTCAGATTAGCAGTTTTACAGAGATAAGAGGTATTCTCTAACCAGTAAGTACAAACAAAAAAGAAAAGCAGAAAAGGAGAGTGATATGCTTGTCAATTACACATAGTCAAAACAATACTCTACTGAATACAGATCCTAGCAATTGCAACACTGGAATATATACCACACTTTACTTTCTTGCATGTAACATTCAACAATATATTTCATTAAAGATATTATATTATTTTGCAAATAAAATCCTAAAAGAAAAAAAGGACTACACATTAAGGTTTGAATTTATCCTACTGTACCTGAATATTACTGCATGTGGTCTCCTCCAGTTTGGGCTGTCTTCCAGTTGTCTCTTTGGAAGTGCACATAAATTGTTGATACCGTTTGAATGTCTTTCCAATGCTGCATTGAAGAAAAGGAGAGCTTAGGTATACATTAGAATTTATGATGAACCTGTACTTCTTACACTCAGGTACACATTTTAGAATTTATAATGAACCTATACCATATGTATTGAATGGCATAGTGCTTAGGTTAATGATTGGGTAACCACAGAAACGTTATAACTACGTTCAGGATGTACTATCAGCGTAGCAAACCACATCATCATAGGTTCCATGCTTTTGGTTCTTGCATCGGAATAAATGCACATAATGAAGTTCTATGACTTTTATTTGAACTTACTTACAATTAATTTAAATATGATCCTTTTATTTACTTCCGTCCCATCTCTCTATTAACAATTCTAACACGTTTCCAAAATCCAGCAGTTCATGTGTACCTTTTCTTTGATTTACATTTTTTCTCTCTTTTTTTACAGTTCTCATCCTAATTTTTGTTATCCTTCTAATTTGCCCCAATGATGCTGTAGCTTTGTTGCATAGTTGTGTATACGTGAATGATAAGTCATTTACCCCAATTGAACTCAAGTTTGAGATATAGAAGTTCATCTTCTAGCAGATTACAGTGAAATTGGCAAAGCTATAAAGGAATTAACTAGAAAGCAAGTAAGATATTGTCACCAATAGACATTATTCCAAATATATATAGGCCGAATGTTCTAAATATTACCAACTATGACACTTAAAGTGCAGCATATATTTTACATAAAAAAACATATAACAGCATTAAATTCAGAGCTGTGTTACAAGAATGACTCAAACATAACCAGAAATATTAATTTAGTGCATCTGATGTGTGATTATAGTTTGGGTGTTGCTTTTACTTCACCTTAATTTGTATATTCTACCTATCCCTCCATATTGAGGGCCTAGTTAGACTTTTGAAACCCCTTTCATATTTCATCAAAGTTTCATTTGAATAGTAGATTCTTCGTGGTTTTCTATGATGACCTCACATTTTTTTCTTTATTACACGAGTGTCCAGCAGTTCGTGGTTTGTTTTCTACAAGGGAGAATATAGAAGGTAAGTTCTACAAAGGCTAATTTTTTTCCTGAAATGGTAAATTCATAAGAATGTTTAGTCCATGAAGAAATAACAAAGATGCAGTTGAAAAAAAGGAATAACACATATTGTTTGATAAAAATGAAAGTCACGAGATGTTGATAAGTTTCTTCCGTTTGGGTGCGTTTGGATAGGTGTGAGAAGAAGGGAAGAAGGGAAGAAGTGGGAAGAAATATTGGGAAGTGTGTAACTTTGTGAAGAGTTTGGATTGTTTATAATTTTTTTTCTTCTTCTTCCTTCTTCTTCTTCTTTCTTCCAACAATCCAAACACACCCTTTAAAAAGGACCAATATTCATTGTCCCTAAAGTTGAACCTTGGAAATTAAGGAAGAGAGAGAAAAGGTGGCTCTTTATAACCTCACTCATTTGTTTCATTTCTTCTCTCCTTCACCCTTTTACAAATGGATAATGACTAGTAAATAAGGTTCTCTTTGAAAATTGATACGAGGAATCTCCGAATTTTTAATAAAAATGTTTATTTGTGAACTACAAGTTAGTTATTTATAATTAGGGCAACATAAAATTGGAGTTTGGGTGTATGTGAGTGGCTGACAAAATAATAAATACAAACAGTTGGCTAAATGTGATTGCAATGACAAGCAACAATGCAAAATATTATTATAGCACTACTTTAAAGAGGTATTAAGATTGATTTGCCCACCATAATCATCCTAGACTGGAACTTTTTATTTTACCAAAATACCATTGTCTCAATTCACTTAGTAGAAACTTCATTTTAATCAATGAATTGATTAATGCTGTTGCAAAGATGTGAAAATTAATTTTAATTAAAATTAGAACAAATATAATTTTCATCAATGTGTTTATGTTAATTAATGCAATGATTATTGACATAATTTGTTTCACTTCATATATAATGTTTAAATATATATCTCCCTTGAGATTAATGTAAGGTACATGCACAACAGCAACAGCAGCAGCAACAACAACAACAACAATAACTTTTAGTCCCCTATAAGTTGGGATAGGCAACAATTGAAACCCTAGCTACAAGACCAAAGTGATATATGTACTTGTGTTATTAATCTAATTAAATTCGATAGTATATTAATCTAAGTTTGTTTAAAAAAATAAATTATTGATAATATTACAAGCATTGTACTAAAGCAGAATTAGTGTTTGATGAAATCCATGTAATGATTAAACAATTGATCAGATGAAAGTTATTATGAGCATCTAATCTTAATACTATAATTAATTACATACTGTTTGTATTAGAATCTTTCCTGGCCGATGATGGGGAATTTTGAGAAGGAGTTTGTTGGATGTTACTCCCATCTACTAGGTTGTTCTTGCTTTAAGCCACTACAATGGGTAATTTACCTTTCTTAAAGAAATAGCTAGGTAATTAATCGCATAGAGACAGACTTTCTTTGTCTCAAAATTAGGTATTGTTTGTAAGTTGTAACCCCACAAATTGTGAAGGATTTGTGTTAAAAGCAGTGTTTTCAAAATCCTACCAGATACCTGAAAATTTTGATAATATCGAAAACCGGAACAGTGACCGAAACGGCGGTATCCGATATTGTAAGAGGAAAAACTGGAAAATTTCGGAAAATACTGGATTTCCGTTACTTGGCCAGTAAGGATGCTGGTACGGTTTTAAAAACACTGGTTAAAAGTATGCAATTTTGGAAACTGGCTCTCTTGAGGCGGTGACTATGTACTCTGGTGAAACTTTCCTTTGGTCAACATGGTTTGCTCTTATAGGCTATGGCTAAGCACCTTGATGGGTCAAAATTATGAATCATTAGGGTCTTCTTGTTTTGAGCGACTCTACTCCCTTTGACACCTCTTCCATTTCCATATCGCTAATGCAAAGGGAATCTTTTTATCAAGGCTTATCAGATGATGCAATTCAACTTCATCTGCCTCACCTACATGTGTTCCTGCATGTTGCACAGCTGGTGATCATTGCATGACTTCCTCCCAAGCCCAGCAATGCATCTTTTTCACAACATACAGCAGCTATTGACTCAAGCAATGTGATCATTTTGGAAGTGGAATTGACTCTATTTTCATTGTTTGATCACTTTGCAGCTTACATGATGAGACAAAGCATGGATGATGCGAGTGCCTTACATCAATGCATATAAGATAAAGTCATCCCAGCTTTTCGACATTGTAATTACTCTCTAACTTAAACAGGTGGTGAATATAATGCATGATACTCGTGCACCTTCACTGACGAATAAAAAAAATAAGAAAATATAATTTGTATGGCTGTTTTAGTCTTAGGGAATGCAAATTTTTTTATTCAAATAAGAATCTAGTTTGACTGACGACGAAACTACAAGATGTCTATGAAATAAGTTAGCTGTTCTTATTACATATATATAGGTAGAATGATATCCTCGATCAGCAGTTCCGGCAGAGTGGAGTTCAGCATCACAATCATTCAATCGATAATAGGTGTCTCGTGATTAATATCAGATCCGTACAATTCATAAATCTTAACCGTCAAGAGTAAATCGGGTGGTTAGAGAGGAATTCTTAAAACGAACTCCAGAGAATACAGATCCATAGATAGGCATGCTGCCAAAGTGCTAGTATTGTTCTAAACTTGCTGCCAGAGTATAAACCACAGAATAATTCTTTCCAATGCGGTAGATGATTTTATTTGGATCCTTTTCAAATCACGTCTTCACAACAACCACCACAACTGCTACTAAGTCATTTGTCCAACTTGTTGGGTAGGCTAAAAAGATATTTAACGGAAAAATCATAAAAAATAAAATAATGTATAAAAATACTAATAATAGCAATAATATTAATACTACTAATAATAATAGTAATAAAACCGACACCCTCAGCCGAAATCTAATAAAGTGACCTACAAACCTATAGCATCACTTGTACTCCCATATTCCTATGTCATGGCTCCACTATATATGAATTACTAGCTTCCATATGCTCCTATCGATCGTCAACTTCTTGGAAACATTCCATTCTTTAAGGTCTATATTTACTGTTTCTTCACATGTCAATCTTGGTCTACCTCTGCCTCTCCGTGTGTTTTCGAAATGGTTGAAAATTCCGCTATGCACCGGTACTTTAGGAGGCCTACGTTAGATATGTCAAAACCATGTCAAACGATATTGGGTCAGTTTCTCCTCTATCGGTGCAATCCTAACCATATCATGTATGTCATCATTTTTAATTTGGTCTCTTCTCGTGTGACCGCAAATCTACCGCAACATACACATCTCTGCTACACTAATTTTCTAGACATGTCGACTTTTAATAGCCCAACATTTCGTTCACTCTGCTCTTATCCTATGACTAATATTTTCATCTATCTAACCATCGCTATGTAGCATTGACTTCAAATATAGAAACGTGTCTTTTATAGGCACTACTTGTCTGTCTAAACGGACATCTTCACCTTCTAGCCGTACCCCACTGAACTCACACCTCATATAGTCCGTCTTAATTCTGCTAAGACTAAATCCTTTCGACTCTAGAATTTGTCTCCACAACTCTAATTTTTTGTCGACATCCGTCCTACACTCATCGATTAGCATCACTTCATCAGCAACATACACTAAGAAATATTTTCTTGTATATCCTTCGTGATCTCATCCATCACTAAAGTAAAAATATAAAGATCAAAGCTGATCCCTAAAACATTATTTTATTTCATTTATAAGTTTAAAGTTTCTTCCAATTAATAACTTTTGCTCATGTATGCTACAAGTGCCGAAGGCCACCAAGGGCAGCATTAACTTGATACCTTATTAACTAAAATGGTGTTTTTTAATGCATTATTGCCCGACGACCACACACTGAAAAATAATTAGAAAGTCAGTGCACACAAATTGAGGTCACTTGGTGATAATGATGACCTTTAGTTGGGAGATATTTAGGAATCTACTATACTGTGCATGCATTAAACAAATTAGGCATCTTTTGCCAACAAAAGCCTGCTTTATAATCCTATATGTCTCTAAAGTCTAAACGTTTCTGTACATAAAAAAGGATGAAATACATAATCAAAACCTCAGATAATTTTGGAAAAAGCTCTCCATGAGATTTCTCATTTTATTTTATTTTATTTTTTTTGGCAATTTTCTCATTTTTTTTATAACAGTGAATTAGTGACAGTTCCTTCTCTCCAGGTCAATATAAGTATGCAATTCTGTAGTTCATACTGCAGAATAGAAGCTTAATTAAACTATGCTCGCCTCACTCCAAAATTTGTCCCATTTTGCCATACAAAGGAAATGCAGCTCACCTAATCAAGATTGAAAGCTTGAAACCCTAACTCTGGTCACTTAAAAGTGTTGAACTTTACTAAAAGAAAGAAGCGGATCTAAGGTGTCATACCAGGAGCAAGAGGAGTACTCGAAGAGGCGGCCAGCAGGAGAGAAGACGAGAAGCGCCACCTCAGCATCACAGAGAACAGCGAGCTCAAAGGCTTTCTTGAAGAGACCAGATTTCCTCTTCGAAAACCTCACTTGTCTACTCGTCTTGTCTTCTATCCGCGCTAGCTTCACCCTTCCCCTCCTCTTCTTCTTCTTCTTTGCTTCTCCCATGGCCATGGATGAAGGCTCCATCAATTTATTACTTTGCACTTTCTAAATTCTACTTTACTGTTTGGATTGGGACAGATTGAAAAAGGTAGTGGTTTAGAAAGTAGCGGAGGAAGAAGACAGAGAGGATGGGCCAGGTGGAGATCACACAACTGGACGAACCTCTCCTCTTCGGAATATAACGGAGAGGTCCAGCGTTATAGGCTTTCAAGTTTAAACTCATTTGGTAACTACTAATAAAATAATTGTTCCTCAAAAATAATAATAATAATCAAATAAAGAACTCTATATCCTGTGTACCAATGAAATTCGGACCTTTTAAATTAGGTGTATGATCCAATCTATACTTTGGATTAAGAAACAACATTAGATTTTTTTTTTTCAATTTTGATTAAATGCTAATACATATGTAGTTATATACAAACTTTATTACTTGAGCGTCAGAACTCTTTTGATTGAATATATATATATATATATATAAGACTCGTCATTTAGAGACGGAGTAAAATATCACTATGAGAGAGTCAGAATTAGACAAAATTAAAGTATCATTTTGTTGCGAAGACAAAAACAATACAAATTTACAAAAATTATTTTCACAAAAGAAGATATGTATATATAATAGAGTTTAGCTATGGTGAGATGTATCACAAAAAATCTTCTGTGAGATGCGATCAAATCTCATGAATTCGGTTCAAAATGATTGATCCAAACCGTGCAATATATGATCTCGCTATTGAAATCTTCTTGTAGACCAAATTTTACATTTTTTTTTCAGAATTTTAACTATTTTTTTAGATTTTTAAAAATGTCAGTTCTTGAACGGTACAAAACTAATTAGATTAACAATTTTCTAAAATTTAAAAAAAAATACTTAAAAATTTTGAAAAAAATGTAAAATTTATTCTGCATGGATATTTCAATAAAGAGATCATATTAGACGGTTTGAATCGGTTATTTTGAACCAGATTCATGAATTTTGATCGCATCTCATGGAAGATTTTTTGTGATGCATCTCACCATAGCTAAACTCTGTATATATATTGTTGTCCCTAAAAGAGGGCGGCTTAATCAAGGTTTAGCGGAAGCGATTAAGGTTTTAGACCGGTTTGGTATGAACTACCCTAACACAATTCAATTGGTACCCAATACAAGCAAGCACACAAGCAATTCACAATGCAAGATAATAAAGAGAGAAAGAGAGAGAGAAATTGAACACGCGATGTGATTACGGAGTTCCGACCCGCTAGAAGAAGCTAGCCTTAGTCGTACGTCTCCGGGAGTTCCGCTACCACGAAAGGGCGCGCTCCATTCAATTCCAACAAGAACGGGACTACAACTTCGAACCAAATCACCTCGTCACAAGGACACTCAAGGCGGATCGGCCTAACTCGAATGGCACAACGGCCTCAAAGGAGAAGAGCTCTCAACCTATTCCAACCTACACCTAGCGACAATGTCGGGGCGGTGGTGTTTGAGGCTACTAAATCTCTCAAGATGGTCTAGCTATGAAAAGCTCAAGTGGGAGAGTATCCCTATGCTCAAAGGCTCAATTCTGGTCTAATTTTGCAAAGTGAAGCTCTCTAACTCGTTTTTCTTCTCTCTTTGGAGAGAGAACAAGGGGTGGATATATATAGGGCTCAAAATGAGCAGTTCCCCAACAAAAACAGGCCACAGCGTTGTACAACGCTGAATAGCGTTATACAACTCTGGAATATGACCGTTGTAAATTCTAACGGCTCTTTAATATAGCCGTTGGTCTGTCAGAGCGTTGTGCAACGCTATTCGCCGTCGCACAACGAAGGAGTGTATAACCAAAGGAAAGCTCCGACAATTCCGTTGAAAATTGTCAGAGCGTTGCTTGCCACTGAATGGCGTTACACAACGCTAAAGGGAGACAAAAGGAACAACTCTGACAGATTCAACAGAGCGTTGTACAACTCTATATACCGTCACACAACGCTAACGTTACCCAACGCTGAAAGACGTTGGCTAACGTCTCCAGAGACTTTGCATGTAAAAACAACTGTTTACATGGGACATCTAACTTGGGATTTTTGTGGCGTTGTGCAACGCTATATGGCGTTGCACGATGGTACTCAGGAAATTTTCCAAGTTTTTTAACTGCAGCGTTGTACAACACTACTGAGCGTTGTACAACGTTGTGAATCAGCGTTGCCTAACTCTATATAGCGTTGTGCAACGTTGATTCACAAAAGTATGAATTTAGCTGTCTAGCGTTGTGTACCACTATCTAGCGTTGTACGACGCTAGATCACTGAAAACAGGATTTTGCTGGTTTATTGAGCTTTTCGCTATCTAGACCATTTCAAAGATAAACAAGGACTAAAGTATACCTTCTATCCTAGTCTAAACTAGCCTACAAGCTCTCTAAAAACTTGATCTTGATCTTTCTTAAAGCTTTTATCCAAGTCCTCATAAATTGTATCTTCTTCCTATAAAACTCAAAGAAGATTGTTAAAAGCCAAATGATATTATTTTGCAATCGACAAACTTAGAGACGTTTAGTACAACAATCTCCCCCTTTTGACGATTTGCAAAACAATATCATTAGTAAAGCGATTAAAATTTGGCATTTCACAAGCTTTACTACAATTCTCCCCCTTTTTGTAAATCGACAAAAAGTGAAAATTGTAGCAAGCTCCTCCTAAATTTATGGCTCCCCCTTAATTTTGGAGAAAAGGAATTGGAGAACCAATTTAGGGCACTACACAAAGTAGTGTGACCAAATTTAACCTCTCAAACAAAAATAAGATAGAAATAAATGTTGGAGTTATGTCCTAGAAGTCAATAATTTAATGACTTAATTATTAGTTTATGTTTTGGATGATAATTTATCATCTGTTCCTAGGTTTATTATTGACAGATTATTCAGGTTGAGGATCTGAATTGTAGATCTCTGTGGATCATTCTTTAGAATGACAATAATAAATCTAAACGGTCCATAATCTTGATAATTAACAAGGAACATTAATTATCTTATAAGATTAGTATGCAAGTTAAGTGATGATTAAGTTCTACAAATCATAGGTAAAGAGTTACCAACTTAATTGCATATGTGTATGTTATGGAACATATCACAGGACTTGACCCATCGAAATAAACATATGGATTGTGTTATGTGTCATTGTTTATTTCGTTATGATTTTGGTTCTAAGTTTGAGATGTTTATCTTTTCCACATGAGGATTGGTTCAATAAATATCGTCTACCGCTGATTCCCGATAAGGGCTGCTATACGGACTTTATTTATGTTCTCTTGAATTGTGCGGGGAAAAGCTAATCATCAAGAAAACCGTATGTCCCTCATTAATTCACTTAGTGAGTGACGATATCTGTTTGGGCCCCTTGATGGAGATAGATTGTTTGCATGCAACTTTATACAATTATCTCTAGATCAAGAAACGTATAATCTGCAAGAATGACACATTCCTATCTTGGATTATACGATGATATCGTGTGACATAAGAATCAAAATAGGGAAATTCATTTATTCTCTTATGCAGGATTTAAATACTGTAGTAGTACACTATTTATGCGAATTGGGAATCATAACGTGTTGCTAGATACCGCTTATGATTATTGGAATTAAATAACGATTTAACTCCATGTCCAACGTAGCATAAATCCTCAAAGGGTCACACAAATAGGACTTTGACCATACGTGCATTATTTATTTATTTGCAATAGTGAGTATTGCAAAATATGATAAGTTGATTAATTAATTAAATAACGTTATGGACCGTTATAATTAATTAAGTCAAATGGATCATATAGAAATAAATTAATGAACATGCTAATCCTAAATTGATTATCAACATATTGATAATTAATTTTATTCATCACACTTTAATTTAATTAAGTGAATTAAATTAAAGTATAGGCTTTTATTTTAATAGTCTATTTGAGCCTAAATTGAATGCTATTTGAAAGGCCTATTAAATAATTGATTTAATATGGACTAAGAGAGATTGAACAAACCTAACACATGGCCCATAAGGCCCATGTATATGGCCGGCCATAGAGGGGTAAAAAGGTCAAGCAAAGGTTGGTGGAGAGTGGTCTATATAAGGACCACTTGAAGAAGCAAAACCTAACCTTCTCACCTTGCCTCCCTTCTTCTCCCTAGCCGCCACCACCATCCATGGGCAGAATTTTGATTCTCCCATGGTGGTCTCTCTCTCTCTTGCATTCCCATAGGTCTCATGTGTTGAGAATAGCTATTCCAAAAGGTTAATTGCTAGAATTACTTGAAGAATGATGAAAAGGATTAGCTATCTCCTTTCTCTTGCTAGCACAAGAATTGGGACATGGCCAAATTCCTTGGTGGACTCGAGGGTGCTGTGGAGGAGGCGAAGGAGAGCACTCCATCGATTTCTATGCCGTAGGATCGAGCCCCGCGAATACGATTTCGCGGGAGGTACAAATTCCACCTCTTATCTCTTGTGTCAAATGGCTATGTACTAGTTCCTCTTGCTCTTGTGTTTTGATTGGATTAATTAATAGTAATTAGTCACAAAATTAAAATTGGGCAATTTTCTAACAATAAAGAGGCTCCCCCTAAATATTTAGCTTATAAGACCGGGGGTTAAATTGGTATTTAGGCCACATTGGTTACCATACCACTAGAGGTACACACTTTTGGAACCCACTTACCTTTGGACTCACCATTTGGTTTCCTAAGTTTGCATTCCAACGAGATATGACCATTTTGACAACAATAGTTGCAATATGCATTGGTTGGCTTAGGCATGGTAGAACCCTTGACAAAATGAGAATAGTAATGGACTCTAAGGTATTCGGCCTTCTTCTTAGGATCATTGGATGAGGCATTAAAATCCTTTTTGCGATCCTTTTGGAAATGTTGGGAAACATTCTTTTTATGCTTATTGGATTGAGGTTTGTGGTTTTGAGAAGAGTGTTGCTCTTTAAATTCATAAAACCATCCATCGGGTCCTCTAAAATAAATTTTATTGGACGCCTTTGGAACAAAAACCTTCTTTTCTTGATTTTGCAAATTCTTTTCGTTTTGCATTCTAGTGTTCCTAGGTTTCCTTTGGTACATATGTGCATGACCACGAGAATTCCTAGGTTTTTGAAATTGTGTGGTTTGTGCAACTTGTTTCCCATTATTGTGTGACAAGTTCCTTTTCTTGGTTTGATAAGGCTTTTGGTAACCAAGACCGGACTTGTCATGAGGCTTTTGACATTTGAAAAGGTTTTTTAAATCCGTTTTAGGAACTTGAGCTAAAACCGGTTTTTCAAGTTGTTTTTCAAGCTCCTTAATTCTAGCATCATACTCACCCATCTTAGAAGTAAGCTCATCTACCTTGGTTTTTAAGGTTTCTATGGTATCGGATTTCCTAACCAAGGCATCATGGGTAGCATCAAGAATAGAGTTCAACCTATCACAATCAACACATTTGGTTGAACAAGTTGGTTCATCATCACTCTCACTATCACTACTACTAAGAGATTCATTGAGAGAAAGATGTACCTTAGGAGAGCATGCCTTTGGTGATGTTGATGGAGTGGAATGATTTGAAAGAATCGGGGATTCCATCTCTTTGGCAATGAATGCATGTTCTTCGTAGTTGTCCGAATCGGATGTACATGGATCGAACTCCGAATCCGTGTGGACTCCTCCCATTTGGCTTCCTTCGAAACAACTCAAGATGGCTCTCCATATGTCCCTAGCTATATCAAAATCGCAAGCAAGTGTGCTACCAATTGATTCATGTACCGAGCTTAGGATGACATTGACCGCATAGTCATTATCCTCCTTTTCCCTCAAGGCCTCGGTGGTAAGCTTGTTAGTATTTGGTTTAAATCTAGATTCATTTGCCACAATATACCAAACACCCATGCTTTTGAGGTAGCTAACCATACCATTTTTCCAAATAGAGAAATTTGTGCAAGTATGGTCCAATTTACCCGGTTTTTGTACCATTCTAGCCGCCATGATCGAAACCGATATTAAGAATAGCTTAATCGAGGTTCCCGCTCTGATACCACTTTGTTGTCCCTAAAAGAGGGCGGCTTAATCAAGCTTTAGCGGAAGCGATTAAGGTTTTAGACCGGTTTGGTATGAACTACCCTAACACAATTCAATTGGTACCCAATACAAGCAAGCACACAAGCAATTCACAATGCAAGATAATAAAGAGAGAAAGAGAGAGAGAAATTGAACACGCGATGTGATTACGGAGTTCCGACCCGCTAGAAGAAGCTAGCCTTAGTCGTACGTCTCCGGGAGTTCCGCTACCACGAAAGGGCGCGCTCCGTTCAATTCCAACAAGAACGGGACTACAACTTCGAACCAAATCACCTCGTCACAAGGACACTCGAGGCGGATCGGCCTAACTCGAATGGCACAACGGCCTCAAAGGAGAAGAGCTCTCAACCTATTCCAACCTACACCTAGCGACAATGTCGGGGCGGTGGTGTTTGAGGCTGCTAAATCTCTCAAGATGGTCTAGCTATGAAAAGCTCAAGTGGGAGAGTATCCCTATGCTCAAAGGCTCAATTCTGGTCTAATTTTGCAAAGTGAAGCTCTCTAACTCGTTTTTCTTCTCTCTTTGGAGAGAGAACAAGGGGTGGATATATATAGGGCTCGAAATGAGCAGTTCCCCAGCAAAAACAGGCCACAGCGTTGTACAACGCTGAATAGCGTTATACAACTCTGGAATATGACCGTTGTAAATTCTAACGGCTCTTTAATATAGCCGTTGGTCTGTCAGAGCGTTGTGCAACGCTATTCGCCGTCGCACAACGAAGGAGTGTATAACCAAAGGAAAGCTCCGACAATTCCGTTGGAAATTGTCAGAGCGTTGCTTGCCACTGAATGGCGTTACACAACGCTAAAGGGAGACAAAAGGAACAACTCTGACAGATTCAACAGAGCGTTGTACAACTCTATATACCGTCACACAACGCTAACGTTACCCAACGCTGAAAGACGTTGGCTAACGTCTCTAGAGACTTTGCATGTAAAAACAACTGTTTACATGGGACATGTAATTTGGGATTTTTGTGGCGTTGTGCAACGCTATATGGCGTTGCACGATGGTACTCAGGAAATTTTTCAAGTTTTTTAACTGCAGTGTTGTACAACACTACTGAGCGTTGTACAACGTTGTGAATCAGCGTTGCCTAACTCTATATAGCGTTGTGCAACGTTGATTCACAAAAGTATGAATTTACCTGTCTAGCGTTGTGTACCACTATCTAGCGTTGTACGACGCTAGATCACTGAAAACAGGATTTTGCTGGTTTATTGAGCTTTTCGCTATCTAGACCATTTCAAGGATAAACAAGGACTAAAGTATACCTTCTATCCTAGTCTAAACTAGCCTACAAGCTCTCTAAAAACTTGATCTTGATCTTTCTTAAAGCTTTTATCCAAGTCCTCATAAATTGTATCTTCTTCCTATAAAACTCAAAAAAGATTGTTAAAAGCCAAATGATATTATTTTGCAATCGACAAACTTAGAGACGTTTAGTACAACATATATATCTCTTGAAAATAAATGTACTTATATACACAATTAATATTTCTTATATTAATGAAGAAAAAACATAAATTTATTTAACTTAATGTTCAAATCTTACTAATTTCCCCGTATATTATTGCTATGCAATTAGTAGATGATAATAATAATTAATTTTCAATAGGATTATTATTTAGTTTGAGCCATAAAAGAAGTTAAGAAAACACAAAGTACATTTAGTCAAAGTATATTTAACAGAGCTATTATACCACAATCAAGCTAATTTGTTAATCAGGTTAAATAAGAAAACATTATTTGATTAAAATTAATTTAGTTACGTGAAATACAACTTTGTATATATAATCAAATTTAATTACCATAATTAAGATGCGAGGATTAATTATAAATGTAGAATAGTATATGGTTTATACAATTGAACAAAAATATATATATATATAGGGGTCGTATAATTTTATAATTTTTCAAACTCGATATATTCCTGTTACGACCTTGGTGTATTCACTCTTCTAGACTATATAGTTGACACACGCGCACAGATCCATCGAGTATATGTTAATAATTTAATATTAATACAAAGATGTAATATAAGAAAAAAAATGTAATCCGGGACATTTCAAACAAGATGGCATTAAAACTATTTAAAAGTGATGCAAACTTAATCTGGATTCGCATTTGAAAATGATGGGTTTTAACGTCTTGTAAAACAGAAGCTAATGATGATATCTCATGTATTCATTGTCTGACAAGTGAAAAGACACTTTATTTAGGATCGAGAATATACTTATATCCAAATAAATAATTGAATATTCTATTGAAAGCATGAATATGTATGCGAGTTCCAGCTTAAAGATGCCAAGGATTTTTTCGTCGAAATTACTTACAATCATCCCTATCTTTTCTATTCCCATCCAGCGTCACTCTTAACTCCCAGCGTTACTCATCCCTTTCTTTAACTCTTGGCCTTTACTCACCCTCCCTTCTCTGATCTCGTCCCCTGCCATCCTGTGCAATCCTACTAGGGATGAAAACGGATCGGATACGGAGCGGATGTAGGTCTTCCCATATCCGCATCCATATTTTTTTCTCGGATACGGATACGAATACGGATGCATTCGGATACGGATACAGTTCGGATATTAAACAGATACGGATACGGTTCGGATATTATCGGATACGGAGTCGAATACGAATATATTTTGTCGGATACGGATCATATAACGATCAATTTATTTTATTTCATTTCTTTAGAACTTTTTTTAAATTTCATATTGCGTATAAAAGTTTGTTATATATGAGAGTAGCTGAAGCATAAAAAAATTTTCATGTCATGCAATAAGTTATATTCAAACAATATAAATTATACGATAATAAGGTAATAAGGTAAGCAGTGTACAAAATTTATTCTTTCAACCAATTAAATCCAAAATTTCATCAAAATATTATATATAATATGTATAAATTAAATTATTATTAACATTATTGGTTGGATTCTCAACAAATATATTGGATTCAATAAATCACATATATAACTGTAATTATCAAATTTATGAATTAATCAATAAAATTGCAAGCACCACATAAGTACAAATTTAATAGAATTGATCAATAAATTCAGTCTTTCCACAATTTGAATTCCAACAGTATATTTAACTATTCAATGTCAAATCATATCATGTTACCTTAAATGTCATCATACATTAAAAAAGTATATTAATCATATGTAATCAACATGATTAGAGAAAAAAAATTAATTTTAGTATTATTATCATATATAATCGTCTCAATAATAAAAAAATAAAAATAATTTTATGTTCCAAATAAAAATATTATTATAAGAGAACTTATCTAATAAAAATTAAGCATTATATAATTAAAAGTATTCTCTAATGTAGATAAGTAATTATATTAATTATCTTATGCCATTAAAAATACGGATAAACGGATTAATATCTATCGGATACGGATAATATCCATGTCGGATACGAATACGGATCGGATATTGTCAAAAAACTCAAAACCATATCCGCATCCATATTTTTTTGGCGGATACGAATACGAATACGGATATGTTCGGATACGGATCGGATGTTATGCGTATTTTTCGGATTCGGATACGGATCGAAGCGGATTTTATCCGCTCCGTTTTCATCCCTAATTCCTACCCATCCCTTCTTGATACCTACACATCCTAACCCCCCCCCCATGCACCTCATACTGTTATATAAAATAATATTAATTGTCCTACATCATCATACTAATTGTGCTATATTTTAATACTAGCTGTCTTGAAAACTAAAACAATTAAAAAATAATACAAATTATTCTGAAAAAAATAATTATTGAAAAATGTTATTTATTGTCATGACAATTAAAAAATAATACAAATTATTCTGAAAAAAAATAATTATTGAAAAATGTTATTTATTGTCATGAGAACTAGGGCAAAGGTCATGTTTGATAGTAACTTAACTCATGCCTAACTCAGTTAAGAATGAGTTAAGACACCAAACGTGTCTTAAAATTAAATTGATAAGATTACTTAACTGCTGACTGGACTATAAAGTTAAGAAAAAAAATCTGTTGACATGACATCTTAAACTAAGACCGTAGGCCATGTTTGGCAGGGACTTAAATTGTTTATTAAGTTAAGAATTTGTAACTAGTAAAGTTATCTTACTCCATCAAAGTTAAGTTGTGTTTGGTATGGATTTAAAAATTAGTAACTGATTAAATAATAAGTTTCCATTAGTATATAAATTGTTAATTCTAAAAAGACCAAAATACCCACATATTAAGAAAACGATAAATTTAAGTCATATTATCACTCCGTCGTTATATCAAGCCATATTATAACACAAACTAAACAAAAATAAAAAAAACATCTGACATAAATAAATCTTAAGGAACAATTAGATCGCGAAGGATCTTTATACAGACTGGTACATTTTGAGCTGTCCCAGAAAATTGAAATTAGAGAATATTTAGAGAACTTATTTATAAAACAGGCTCAAAGTTGTTCGTCCCTAAAAATTGAAATTGGAGAATAATTAGAGAACAATCAAAGAACTGATTTATCTAATTTGGGCTAACATGCCCGTTTGCTAGATCTCAATTTCTGATATCCAATTAAATAAGGGAAATGGCCAAAAGTATTTGAGGACCGGTGGTTTGTAATTTAACATAATGCTCATTTATTTTCTTTGCATTCGATGATCAATTTTGAACCGTTCGACTTGAAATTGTTGGAGTTATGTCCTAGAAATCAATAATTTAATGACTTAAATATTAGTTTATGCTTAGGATGATATTTTATCATCTGTTCCTAGGTTTATTATTGACAGATCATTCAGGTTGAGGATCTGAATTGTAGATCACTGTGGATCATTCTTTAGAATGACAATAATAAATCTAAAAGGTCCATAATCTTGATAATTAACAAAGGAACATTAATTATCATATAAGATTAGTATGCAAGTTAAGTGATGATTAAGTTCTACTAATCATAGGTAAAGAGTTACCAACTTAATTGCATATGTGTATGTTATGGAACATAGCACAAGACATGACCCAATAAAATAAATATATGGATTGTTATGTGTCATTATTTATTTCGTTATGATTTTGGTTCTAAGTTTGAGATGATTATCTTTTCCACATGAGGATAGGTTCTATAAATCTTGTCTACCGCTGATTCCCGTTAAGGGCTGCTATACGGACTTGATTTACGTTCTCTTTAATTGTGCGGGAAAAAGCTAATCATCAAGAAAACCGTATGTCCCTCATTAATTCACTTAGTGAGTGACGATATCTGTTTGGGCCACTTGATGGAGTTGGATCGTATGCGCGCAACTAAGCGATCAACTCTAGATCAAGAAACGTATAATCTGCAAGAATGACACATTCCTATCTTGGATTATACGAAGATATCGTGAGACATAAGAATCAAAATAGAGAAATACTTTTATTCTCTTATGCAGGATTGAAATACTGTAGCAGTACACTATTTATGTGAATTGGGAATCATAACGTGTTGCTAGATACCGCTTATGATTATTGGAATTAAATAACGATTTAATTCCATGGCCAACATAGCATAAATCCTCAAAGGGTCACACAAATAGGTTTTGACCATATGTGCATTAATTATTTATTCGCAGCAGTTAGTTCTGTGAAAATATGATAGTTTGATTAATTAATTATATATGGTTGTGAACCGTTATAATTAATTAAATCAAAATGATCATATAGTAAATGAGGCCTAATTAATTGAATTAGATAGCCCATTTAGCCCATAATAGTGGGCCGGCCTAATAGGATGACATACTTGTAATTATGGAAGAGAACAATTAGGTTTTGGCTTCTCTATATAAGGACCACTTACTTGGAGAACAAACCTAAGGATTCTTTTCTCTCTCCTCCTCCTTCTCTAGGCCGCCACCTCCATCAAGAGGAGAAAATTTCAGAATTTTCTCCCTTGGTTCTATCCTTTGTTCTATCTATAGGGCTCATGTGTTGAGCATAAATCCACAAATTAATTGCATGATTGATTGGTGAAAGAAGGGATTAGGCTTAACCTCCTATCTACTAGCATCGATCGAGGTTTTGGTTCATACCTTGGTGGACTCGAGGCGGCACCGGTGAATTGGTGGTGGAGTAGGCACGCCATCGACTCCTAAGCCATGGAATCGAGCATCTTGGTTGCTATACCAAGAGAGGTACAAACTTTCCACCTATCTCTTGTGTCAATTGACTTATGCACTAGATCCTTACTTGTTCTTTATTTAATTAGATTAATTAAGTGTAATTAGTCATAAAATTAAAATTGAGCGTTTTCCTAACATAAAATTAAAATTTTTTTTTCTTGTTTATTTGACTACGAGAGATAATGACAAAAGAGAAAGTACGAAACTTGATTTACCGGAAAGAAAATGAGGAAGTGAAAGATTAAAAACGAATTTAGCGGAAAGCAATCACCTGAAATAAACAATCAGACCAAAAACCACAAAATTAATTGATACCTGATTTAACGAGAGCCAATCTAAGTGTAATCGATAGATAGGAGGGTCGGCTAGGTTTTGTGAGTAGAAGGGAACGTTGATGAATTTTTATAGGAGTTAAGTTCTTTTTTTATAAGTATTCAAACGTGATTTGGTAAAATTGAAAGCTTTCTTTTCGAAAATGAAACCTTCTTTGGAAGAGAGAAGAAGATTCGGTGATTTTAGGAAGAGGAGGGAGTTTTCAGAAGAGGGAAACAATGCCCATCGTGATAAAGTTAAGGGGAAATTGTTTTTATGCCACCTCAAAAGAAGGAAATTGTGAAAATGCCACTCAAAAGTTAATTCTTCTATAAATGCCACCATGACCATGTAAAAGTGCTACATGAACCCCAAGAATTGTCCCCAAGAAGAACCAGATGGTATAATCAAACCTGAAAAGGCCGACCTAGGATATTTTTGAAATAAAAGTCATTTAAGAATAAACCAGTAGAAATTCTAAAGATTCTTACAAAATTTTATTTTCCCTATGAGCGATTGGCGCCTCAGCGCAAACAGCACAATTTATAAGGAAGCACTCAAAGCAACCGAATCAATCCATTCACCGGCGGTCGGTTTTGTCAGGCCACAAGACATCACCGGTCGAGCAATAGACGTACAATTTAAGCAAAATAACACAATTATCCAATTGTTGCTTAAATTAACTGACGAAGTTGAAGATCTGAAAGCAGCAGTTAAGAAAATAGAAGCTACGAAAGGAAAGGAAGTCACTCAACCTGACGACCTGACTAACTTCCTAGATCAGATCCAGCAACAACTTCAGAAGCTGAGCTTAGGAGAGCCCAGCAAGCCAGCAATACCAAAACCAAAAGGCAAACTTTTTGTGTTCAAAAACCCAAAAGAAATATTTGAAGCCGAGAAAAAGAATGCAGCATGAGCAAAACACAAACAACAACGGAGGCAGCAAGACCGTCAGTATCAGAAAGAGACACAAACCAAACTCCTACTGTAGAAGACCAGATCCGTGGCTATCGCCTTGGGTCTAGACTCAGATTTGAGGCTCAAAGGAGGCTCCCTGGTCAATCTCGACGGTACCAGCGAAGCCTTGAGTCACAAATGAATCCTGATGCTGAGCTCAACATTTCCCAATACAGACGAGCACAACAAGTCCCAGCAGAAACTCTGTACCAAGCTGGATGGTCAGAGAGCAGGCACCGAGTATACCAACATTACTCGGATGAAAGAACGTTGGTCACATATGGCCAGCAAGTGGAGCTACCGTTCATCTCTGAAGAAAGTTTTAACAGACTTTTGTAAGAAGGGCTCCAACATCTACATATCGGACTAATTATAGTTCGATTGTACACGTTGCACAGGCGAAGTGCAGGTGTGAATGCACTAGTGTTAATCAGAGATACTAGATGGCGAGATGATAGAGCTGTCATCAGCTCTATGGAGATGGATCTCACATCTGGGACGCAGTTGGCATATACTGCCCCAGATATGACTCTAAGTATCCGTGACTTCAGAGATCACATTCAACTAGTGATTCAAACTCACGGGTATGAAGGATGGCAAGGTGGAGAGAGTAACCTTTTACTCTCCAGGTCTCTAATTGGACGACTGTCCAATACAAGCCACACAAATTTCAGATACAATGTTCAGAACGTGGCGGACCACCTGGCAAGTCGAGGAGTTCGGGCCATCCCTGGCTCGCAACGTACAACCACAGAACTCCGTGGAAGGCAGTGGCTTGTGAGACCAGCTGTCATCTCACAAGTTCAGAATCCTCAAGTAGCACGAATCCGAGCAAGGACAGACGGCTCATTATCCGTCAGATTTGCGGGGTATACAACAACAACCCCTGAACAAGAAGCTATTCGTGGAGAAAATGATGAGGAAGAACTCGAATAAGAATTCATCAATCTACTCACGCTAGATGATGATTGGCCATATGAAGATGATCCAAAATTTCTAGAAATCTATTCAGACCCTGAGGAATTCAGTGAAGATGATGAGACTGAGCAAGATGATGGTCCCTTATTGGGAAAATGGTTCTTGGCAATACTAAGAGCCGAACAAACTGAACCAACAGTTGAAATGCTAGAACCAATAAACCCGTATCAATGGTTTGCTATTGAGCAGCTAGATAGTGAAGACGAACTCATACAAATGACATTTACAGAGTTCAATTGGCTAGAAACCATTGATGCAGAAAGTGAATGGTTTGAGGAACAAGCCCTCATGATGACCTGTCAATGGGATGAGTCGGATGAAGATGAGATACTCTCCACGGTGCAATTCCTGTCTCAATTGGGTGCACCAGCAAACCAAGATGAAGACTTGCTAAGTCTTCTAGCGAAAGGTGGTGGGGAAGATGTCAGTTCCCCAAATTCTAAAATAAAGTGGGACGAAGATCTATTCGAGACAGTTTATATGGTAGAAGAGATGGAATACCCACAATTCAAAAATCTCAAAAAGAAAGTGGAGACTGTACTCTCAACTGCAGAGTCTTCACTTACAAGAATACCACCTGAACCAATCATGGGACCGTCCATGTACCCACCTGGTTCAAGGCAACCCCAGAACCTCCAAATCCCAGAGATAAAGGCACGGTTGGACAACATCCGCGGAGGCTATGCAAGGCAAATGAACGAAAGATTTAACCTGCCAACAGCCCAAGCTAGTCAAGGTGCAATTCTAGTCTTACCAGAAGATATTGGGCTATACTCAGAAGTTATCTCCCGATGGGAATCAATCACTCTCAACCTGATAAATGAGAGAAATTTGACAGATAACAAATCTAAGGTCAATTATATCGAAAACCTCCTAGGCGAAACGGAGAAAAAGACCTGGATTCAGTGGAGAATGACATTCCCCACTGAATATGAGGAATTAGTTAACATTGCCGATGACCCACAAAATGTAATATCACAAATCAGCCGAATGTTTCTGTTGGAGGATCCGACAACCGGGTCCACTGAAGAGCAAGATCGAGCGTACAACGACCTGGAGAGACTTTCATGCCACAATGTGAAAGATCTTTTCGATTATATAAATGATTATAAGATTTTGGCGGCAAAATCAGGAAGGATGTTCATATCTCCTGAACTCTCAACAAAATTTTTCAGAAAGATGCCTCCAATTATTGGTGGAGAAATTGAGAAGGCATTTGCTGAAAAATACCCAGGCAATACTGTGGGTGTTATTCCAAGAATACATTTTACCTACCAGTACCTGGCAGAACAATGTAAGAGAGTTGCACTCTAAAGAAGCCTCAAAGATCTCTCATTCTGTAGCCGCATACCAGTGCCGGGTTACTATCAAAAGAACAAGAAGTATGGTCTTCGAAAGGCGAAGACATATCGGGGCAAACCACATGATACGCACATCAGAGTATTCAAAAGGAAGCACGCAGATAAAGTAAGGAAATGCAAGTGCTTTATATGTGGTGAAGAGGGACATTTTGCCCGCAACTACACAAGGCAAAAAGGAAACATTGCAAGAGCAGCCATAGTCGAAAATCTAGACCTAGATGATGACTGGGATGTGCTCTCGGTATATCAAAATGAACCAGATAGCGATGCAATCTGTTCATTTTCTGAAGGAGAAAGAAGTACTAGTCATTCTTTGATGGCTGGTATAAATGAGGTTCCATACGAAACCGCAATGATGATAATGAGTGAAGAAATCTCATGGCGAGTGGTGACCTCAGTGCCCCAAGAAATCCAAAACTGTGCGCATCAATGGGAGGACAACAGTCCAGTGGCGCAAGAATTCATGATGTGTCTGTTCTGCAAGGAGCAGACTAATCCAAGGATGAGAGCACATTGTAGTATATGTCATTTAACTGTCTGCCCGATGTGTTCGAGATTCAACCTGGGAAGAAGGTTGACAATACAAAGATCAAATCTCCAGTATGACAACAAGGATACCCTAATCAATGAGCTGATTGGGTATACAAATTTCCTCTTAGCAGAAAACCAAAGGCTAAAGGAAAGAATTGAAGAATTGGAGATGGGAAAGGATCTGGATGAAATGCGAGATCTAATAAATTAAAGGAAAAGCCCCTGAAAAGTCAATTCTTGAAGAGGTAGATTCGGATGATGAAGCAATTGAAAATCATATCCAGAAACGAAATGGAGTGGTAATCAGGATGCTGACAGATAGAGATGAATACATCAGTACTCAAGTTCCAGATCCGAGAAAAGGGAAGAAAGTCTTAAACGGACTTTACAAAATTGAGCTGACAATGAAAATACCAGGTGTTGAGAAGTTCAAAATCCAAGCAATCCTGGATACTGGTGCCACAGTTTGCTGCGTGGACCAGAATGCAGTCCCAAAAGAAGCTTTGGAACCCAATGCGCACCCTATTCAAATCAACGGGGTTAACTCTTCTCAAATAGCCAACCAAAAACTCAAAGGCGGAATGATGGCTATCGAGGAAAATCGTTTCCGTATCCCTTTCACCTATGCATTCCCAATGGAACAGAGGGACGGAATCCAAATGCTGATTGGTTGCAATTTCATCCGAGCCATGCAAGGAGGGCTTAGGATTGAGGGCCAAATGGTGACATTTTACAAAAATGTCACAACAATTGCGACAAAAGTTGACGCTGAGGTAGTAGCTACAGCAATCGAAGAACTTGAGCTGTCTGAGTTAGAATATTTTGAGATCCAAAGAATCACTGCATACTCTTGTGGTGAAGAATCGCAGAAATTCAAAGAGAGGTTCAGACCTCTTCTTAAGAGATTAAAAGAACAAGGGTATATTGGAGAAAATCCTCTCCAACACTGGGAAAAGAATCGGATTAGGTGCAAGTTAGACATCATCAATCCGGATATCACAATTCAAGACAAGCCTCTGAAACATGTCACACCGACAATGAAGGAACAATTTGACAAGCATGTTCAGGCGCTACTCAAGATTGGAGTGATACGACCCAGTAAGAGCCGACATAGAACCATGGCAATGATGGTAAATTCAGGAACATCAATAGACCCAAAGACTGGCGCTGAAATCAAAGGCAAGGAGCGTATGGTATTTAATTACCGTACCCTCAATGATAATACCCACAAAGACCAATACAGCCTGCCAGGGATTAATACCATCCTAAAAAAGGTCGGTAATAGTCAGATTTATTCAAAATTCGACTTAAAAAGTGGGTTCCATCAGGTGGCAATGGATCCTGAATCTGTTGAGTGGACGGCTTTTGTTGTTCCAAATGGCTTGTATGAATGGCTAGTTATGCCATTCGGGTTGAAGAATACACCGGCAATTTTTCAAAGAAAGATGGATGATTGCTTCCGGGGAACGGAAAACTTCATAGCAGTCTACATCGATGATATACTGGTGTTTTCTGAGAATGAAGAACAGCATGCCAAACATTTGGAGGCTATGCTGACAATTTTGAGAAATGGGGGCTTGTACTCTCCCCAACTAAAATGAAAATAGCTGTACAGGAAATCGAATTCCTAGGTGCAGTTATTGGGAACAGAAAAATCAAACTTCAGCCGCACATAATCAAGAAAATCATTTCTTTCGATGAAGAAAAATTGAAGGAGAAGGCTGGTATGAGATCATGGCTTGGCATCCTCAACTATGCCAGATCATAAATACCGAAATTGGTAACATTACTTGGGCCATTATACTAAAAAACAAGCGAACACGGTGACAAAAGGCTCAAAAGCTCAGACTATGAGATCATCAGAAAAGTCAAGCAAGCGGTGCAGCAGCTCCCAGATCTCGAGCTACCTCCGGAAGGATCCTACATCATCCTTGAAACAGACGGATGCATGGAAGGATGGGGTGGAATATGCAAATGGAAGAAAGCAAAGCATGACCCCCGAAATACGGAGAAAGTTTGTGCGTATGCAAGCGGGAAATTCCCAGTAATTAAATCCACAATAGATGCAGAGATCTATGCTTGCATGGAAACAATGAAGGCACTCAAGATTCACTACCTGGATCAAAAGGAGATCACTCTCAGAACTGATTGCCAGGCCATAATCAGTTTCTATAACAAGTCATCACAAAACAAACCTTTAAGAGTCCGATGGATTAATTTTGTTGACTTTGTTACAGGAACAGGAGTGCAAGTAAATTTCGAACACATTGATGGGAAGCAGAATGTACTGGCTGACTCACTCTCAAGGCTCACAGCAAATATGGTGAAAACCGGAAATTGCTACTGGGCCGACGAACAGCTAGCAGATTTAGAGAAAGTACTCGAGGAAACAAAGGATGCTCCCGAAAAAATCCTAAATCATCTAGCAACAACGGTTGGTCACATAGGCAACATGCTAGATAAGAACAGTGTTCTCCGATATCTCTAAGAAAAGGCGAAAGCGGGCATGGTGGACCGCTGGAAAAACCCACCATAACCATTGTATCTAAGGACCCGTCTGGCAGTAATCTACGGAAAACTGCTGACATTTTTAGAAAATTTAATTTTGTTTTATGTATGTAATTTTGCAAATTTTATTTTCAGAAGATGGTGCTTGATCACTTGCGAAATTCGATGAGAATCCATGAAGGAAGCCCAACAACTGGGTTTAGACCAGGAAGTAGGCAAGCTTTCCAGTAAGTCGAGAGATGGGCAACTTTAGGGGGAGAGACAAACTCCCTTCAGGATTATGAAGTAATCACTGGTGATTTAATAACAGTTTATCCAAGGTCTTTTCATTGGGAAGGAGCCATGAAGCTTAGACTAAAGGAAATACACGACGAGCAACTACAGAAAACCATGAAAGAGGTTGAAAGGCTCATAACATTGAGTTATCTTCAAAAGATTCGGCTTGAACAAAGTGCATCCAAAGACAACTGGGCTAGCAGTGCACTGGGACCAGTTAATCATAACATTGATGAGCTGTTAAGAATTCACCAAAAGATACAATTGATCCAGCAAGGCCATTACTATTAGTGAGTCCCACCATCATATGGGAATCACGTTATTGTATTAACTTTCGGTACCACTTAGGGTAGGTCGTGTCATTATTAGCCTACTTTATTGCTGCAGGAATCTCCTTTTATTTTGTCGGGCAATTATTGTACTATTGATGCCCACTAGTGTGTGTAAGGACAAATTCCACCTGTAAATGCCACTAATTGAGATGGACGATGGGGCCCAAACAGCGCACCCGCACTCAATTATTGAGCATCAAAGGAAGAGTCCCTTAGGTTATATAAGCAGATGGTGTTTCACTTGGGAGGACACACATCTCACACCAAGTAATCACCCTTCTCTTGTATCATTTGCCAGAAATCAATAAAATTTTCTCATTTTCCTCTCAAAACTTTGAAACCAGCATTCATTAGTAATCAGAAGTTTCAAAGTCGATCTGATCGCTTTCCAATTCTGGTATCAGAGCGAGGTTTGTCTTCTTAATATTATGGCTTTCTAATTTCCTAATTATTCTGGGTAGGCACTTAGGGGGAGATTATACCAAACTAATAAAATTGTTTAAATTAATCAACCGGAGAACGCTAATTAAAAGTGAAAATTCTTAAGAAACCAAAAGAATCATCCTGCCGTACAGTACCTAGGAAAAAGGGGAAGATCGCGGGTAAACACGATGATGTGAGGTTATAGCCTAAGTATACCAACTTAAATTAGTAGAACAAAGAAAGATTAATTAATAATCTGGGTACATAAATTTGGGTACATATAGCAGAAAATTTTGACCAAAGTGGCAAAAATACAAAGGTGACCATAATTTTGGGTGGCAAAATCACAAACTTAAAAAATCGGGTGGCAATTCCACAATTTCACCAGTTTCGAGTGGCATAGAAGAAATTGCCCCTAAAGTTTTAATTTTTTTTTTTCTTGACGAGCCGCGGAGAAAATCAGAGTTCTTTTTTCAAGGGCAATAGCGTAAAATACGTGCGTCAGTTCGCATTTCTTAAATTAAGATGGCTCCGATGGTGTCTTAAGTTAAGATGCCATGTCATCTACTTTTTTCTTAACTTCAAATCCTAATCAGCAATTAAGTATTCTTACCAATTTAATTTTAAGACACGTTTGATGTCTTAACTCATTCTTAACTCACTTAAGAATAACTTAAGTCGCTACCAAACAGGGCCGTAAGCGGTGACAAAATTAAGAATCATGAAGTTGTTGATGCAATTTACATCGTTGCCCTTGTGCCTTCTTTTCTAATTTTTGCGCTGCTCATCCGAAAGAAATTGTTCTAATTTTATCCAATGTCTGCTCGTCTCTCCCAATATCGCTCCTCCTCTTCATAGAAAAGGTTCCCTCTTCTCAAGAAAAAAAATGTTTGCATTTTTTCCAATTTCGCTGGGGCTACGAAGACCAGAGACATTGGAAGTAAATTTTAAGCTAAACTTTTTTCTCCTCCGCCTCCACACCCTACCTCCCTCTTTTACTCTGACTCAATAACGTTCCCCTCTTTTTTCAATATTATTTTTCTTTATTTTTGGTAAAATAGTAGCTGAAAAGGCTTATACTCAAATTACTGAAAATATGGGGCAAAAAATGAATAACATCCTCTCTGTGGATCGAGTGGATGTTAATTGGGTCAAATTCTATTTAGTAGTCTTTCTAGTCATCTGATATTGAAAAGAAGTTTTTCAATTAGTTTTTTTTTCAAATTACTTTTTGAGTGACGATAAGAAGTCACTAAGTAAAGTGGAAAACATGGCCTAATTTTCTAGAGTGCCATAAGTACTGACATTCACTATTTGTTGCTATTAATAACCTCTTCATAGGCAAGAGGCTCCTTCTTAATGTCTTTGGATCTTACCTGGTGGTGATGGCTGGTCTTTTAGTTTATGTCTTTTTTCTTGCTACTTACAGGACTTTTATTTAATGCTTTATTTAGTTAGTCTTTGGAAGTTAATGATTTTTTCTTTTTACTGTTATTAGTTGTCTTAGTTGGTTTCTGGCACTAGTTTTTATTTTCTTTAGAGATCGTAGATTGTAAAATGTACTGGTATTGATTTTTTTAATGCAAGTAGGCCTATGGGCGTTTATCAAAACCTCTACATTTCTCAACAGGATCATAAAATCTCAATGGGTATTTTGGTATTTTAACAATTTACACCTTATCTATTTTTTAAAATTCTTAAATTACATATCAAACACAACTTAATTTTGGAGTAGTAAGATGGCTTAACTAGTTACAAATTCTTAACTTATCACATAATTTAAGTTCATACCAAACATGGACTTAGTTTACAGAACCAGAACAATTAGTTTACAGAACCAGAACAATTAGTTTACAGAATTACTAGGATAATTAGAAAAATAATACTAACTATCCTGAAAGAAAAAATAATGGTTATGAAAAATGTTATTTACTGTTCTGGTAAATACAACAACCATGATTCGGATCACCATCACAATTAATTTTCACTGTCAATTTTTCTATTTTCATGATGCAGTAGATAATGCATAACACATGCAAGGCTGTTCCATCGACCACGATTTATATGGTCAAAACATTATCTAGATATGGGCAAAAGCTGTCATCGAGCACGATACTTGATCAATGATTGAAACATGAGCGTATTAGAACGAAACTATCATAGGATTAACAAGGTTCATTTATTTTTCCACATCTCGATCGAGTATTAATTAAACTCCAAAATTTATAAAATTTATATGAAAATGCATCCATTGTTAAATTGAATAAAATTAACAGTTTAAATTTGATGTTCGAATTTTAAATTTTAAATTTTAAATTGTAACTAAATATTAAAATGTTTGCATTAGAATCCTCTTTTCTTTTTTAAAAAAAAAAATTACATGACTCTATTTCTTACTTTAATTAGAATCTTTAATTCTTTTTTTCTAGTCGTATTTGACCTCTGTATGTATAATTAATATCCTAGTCTTTTAATATATTACTAAGCACATATCGTCACAAAACTATATTTTTTCAAATTCAATTCTAAAACTTTTTCTGTGAAATTTGTAATTTAAAAAAAATATTTTGGTGGTAAAAGTACTACAAAATTTATCGCCACTCTAACATATAAAAATATTTACAAAATAAAGTAACAAGTAAACATGACTTACGAATTGATTTCATTTACTTCTTCACCCAGAAAAGTTTATAATATGGAAAAAGAAAACAACTTTTGCAATTAATAAAGTGGATAAAATACTAAACAACTTTGCATTGTCACAAAAGATCTGGCATCTACAACAACTCACGTGCTTTTAATAGCTAAGTAATAATTTGTTGGATAAGGACGAGGACAGTGCCAACGTGGAAGGTTAATATTTGACTGTCACTTCTTCGATACTGTTTGTCTGTTTGATTGATAAGCACTTCACAGTTCAAAAGAGGGTGCTTGTGAAAAGCAGTGGGACCGCCGGATCGGGACCAACTACCCCAAATACGTGCAGTTGTAAATTAAACCAATCAAAACCAATGAATAAACAACTCTCCGCAACAACAATGTACTTTTATATTTTGGTAGTAAGATGAGTACTGTGATTAATATTCTTAAAGCAAAAAAGAAGAAGAAAAGTGTCGCGATTAACAAATGAGAAAGTTTATTGTGTATTATGAATATATAAATCCTTTTGAGCATTATGGTCATTTTCACCGGTATTTTTGCAAATTGAAAGTTCCAATTTAATCAAACCAATCTAAATATTGAAATCTCATATCAAACCAAATTTTATATTTAAAAAAAAAATAATTTTTTTTTAAAACTTGTCATTTTTAGATACAAACTAAACATAAAGAACATTATAAAAATAGCAAGTATAAAAAAAATAAAAATAACAGTAAGAAATTATTTTTTTACTATTCCGAAATGTATTGCATATTTGCATGGCATTTTATATCAAATGCAAGCATTATTTTTTTGTATTAAATAATAAATTATAGTAAAATAGTATGGAAGTCTGGACAATTTTAAATACATTTAGGCACGAATGATGGCCCCTTCATGTTGAACCCTTCGAGAATCGGAACTTTTTTCTGGAAAGGCCGAAATATTTATTGAAATATCAGAAAGGTTGTAAACTTTTATATTTTTCTAAAAGGACTAACGGCTCACCACAATTCTATGCACCTATCTTTTTGTTTGCCAAATTAAATGTCCCTTACTTTGCAGAAAAAAGAAAATGAATATGCACTAAATAAATTGCGTGCACTAATTAAAATTGTATGCATTTATTGTAAACGGCTGTATTTTTTTAATAAAAAATTACAGTAATTATTTGATTATATTTTTTTTGAATTTGCAACCGCATTAAGTTTCTTTCTCAATTTGTAAGTTTTAAATAATCAATTAATTATAATTTACTAATTATATTTGTAGTATATAGAAAACTAGAAACTAACAATTAGTAAGTACTTCTTGGATACTGAATATTAATTAGTGCATGCTGATTCTTTTTTACGCAAATGCAAGGGATATTTAATTTGGAAAAATAAAAGATAGGTGCATAGAGATTTCGGCCATTCTAGAAAAAGTCATAGCCCTTTCTGATATTTTAGTAGAAATTTCGGCCATTCTAGAAAAAGTCCGAGAATTGCGCGCTTCTTCTGCGTTCTACACATCCTGAAACGTTCCAGAACGATGTCAAATTGTACACATCCTGAAACGTTCCAGAACGATGTCAAATTCTCAAGAATGCTGACTACTACTGTGCACGAACTAGACCTGTAAAATTGGAAATTCTAATTTAAGGCATAACCAAGACTTGGGAGAGCTCCCACGTTGTCTTAGACATAAAATGATGCACTGATTGATTACTGCATGAATCATGTTAATTACTTGATTATTTATAAATACTATTGTCCACGGCCGCAAGGGCTTAGAAAGTTAGAAGAAACCGTAATGCATGTCAGATATGAACTGAAAGCATGATATCACGTATTATGTATTACGCTTATTTATGTGCTTGTTGCTTGATTAAATATTTTCTCTTTCGATCAATTTATCATGAGTGCCACTGTTTCATTATGTGAAGATATCTCGGTTCAAACTTAAAACCATACTGTGAAATTTGCATTTTTTTTCTAACTTTTCATCTTTTGGGTTGCAAATCGGTGCTGATGAGTGTAATAAAACCTTCAAACAATCAAGCAATCATATGTCTAAAATATAAAGGTCGCTAATCCAAAAATAGTTGGCGTTCCCCATCCAACTTGTTTTCTTCTCTGCCCTGCTTCTTATGCACTCTCCCTTCCCTCCATTCTCCTCTCCTTCTATCTTGGATCGCGAACGCTTCGCCCTCATCCGCACATCTCACGTCACGAACGCCTCTCCCTCGCACTTCACCCGCCTCTTTTCTCCCTCTCATCCGAGTCCCCTCCCCTCCCTTCTTTCCTTCCCCACTTTCTCCCTTCTCACCTCTCTCCTTCCTCTCCAAGACCGCCTCAAACACTCTATTTTTCTGCGTTATTTTTTAATATACTTCCTTGCCAACTATAAGTACTCTCTTAGTGCAAAATAAATACTCACTTATAATGTATAATAATGTAACTTTACAATATACTCCCTTATTAAAAAATAAATACTCCCTTGTATATATTGTTTTACTCTCATAAAATCATTAGTTACTCACTTAAATTAACTACGCGTTTAAATCTATTACTTACTCCCTTCCCTTATACATATTATTTAATTCCTTATGCACATATTTACTCTCTTGTTTGATATTAGTTACTCCATTAAATGAAAATGCGTATTTATACTCCCTCTTTAATTTATTGGATACACCATTTATCTTATTAGTTACTCCCTCACAAGTAATTATTTACTTTCATAATACAAATAAAATGCTCCCTTATGACATACAACTATGTAATTTATATAAAATTCTCTCTTATAAAAATATATATACTCCCGAGTCCAATTAAAATACTTTCTTGAATGTTTGAATTACTCCCTTATATTGTTTACCTACTCACACAATAAAAATGCTTATTTTAACTTATTAGATAAACTTTTCATCTTATTATTTACTCGTCTTACCAATTATTATATACTCCCATTTCAAGAATTATATATTCCATAACAAAACATATATAATTGTTCATGTAAACTGATTAGATACTTCCTTATATTTATTATTTACTCTCTTATAATTATTAAGTTACCCTTAACTCGTAGCAGAACCAAAACTAAAAAATTATTTTTCCTTTTCACCCTTTTCGATCTCTACTTCCTTCTTCCTAAGTTAGATTTAGTCATCTTTCTTTTCTCTCCCTACTCGTCAGGTAAGTACCTGATTGGATTGTAAGGTGTTGTGCCAGAATGAGAGGTAAGGAGTTAGAGGGAAGAGGAAGGATGCGAGTCCAGTGAGGAGAGGGAGAGGTGAGGGGAGGATAAGGACGCGAGTCGCGTGAGGAGAGGAAAAACTGAAGGGAGGCGTGAGGAAAGAAGAGGGAAGGGGAGTCACATTAGGGAGAGTCGCGTGAAGGAAGCGATCCCCTCTGATTGATTGCGTGATTGTGTGAGCCTTTGATTGCTCAGACTAATTTCCCAACATATATAATGTGGCATGATGATGGACGAAAACCAGGGTACAAAGCCTTGTTGAAGAAAGCACTCTAATGATGGGTACATAAATGGTGAAAATGGCATCCGTTTCGACCTTCCGACCGTTAACGCAACACAATTTGGTTGCTTTCAGAAAATGAAATGCAACAACAACAACAACAACTAAGTCTTTTGTCCCAAACAAGTTGGGGTAGGCTAGAAAGAAACCCAACAAGAGAACACATCCAAGAACAAAAAAAAAAAAAATACAAATAGTAAGACTAGCCATACTAATAATAATACCTCTAATAATAATAGTAATAGTAGAAACCTAGACCTCGACCGTGACCTAATAGAGGGACCTACAAACCTATGGCATCGCTCCTACCCCTAAGTTCCTACGTCATGGCTCCGGTACATGAATTGCTAACTTCCAAGCGCTCCTATCGATCGCCAACTCCTTGGAGACGTTCCATTCTTTAAGGTCTCTTTTCACCGCTTCTTCCCATGTCAATCTTGGTCTCCCTCTCCCCCTCCGGGTGTTCTCGAAATGAAATGCAACACGAAACAAAAAAATATTTTGTCTCCACTACCACAAAAACTGACTTTTGTAATGGGTCATCCGTAACGCTTTCTTTAAAACCCGTTATAGATCTGCGAAAAATAAGCGGGTGAAAAAAGTGTATCTAATCTGTAACATTTTTTTATAAATTAAGCGTTACAAGTTTTCCGTCAAAAAAAAAAGAAAAAAATATCAAAGCTTCTGTAATATTTTTTATACAAAAAACATTACAGATCTGTAATGTTTTTTATATAAAAAACGTTACAGATTATTCGTCAATGCCAGCCGTAACCACACCAAGAAAAATCGAGATTTTCTCTCTTTTTCATATTTATTTTTTCCACTCCAAAAATAGCAAAAATAAAAGAAAAACTAAAAATTTTGAAAAGTTAGAAAAAGAAAAAATAGAAAGAGAAAATTTTAAAAGAAAATTAAAACTAAAAATGTTTGATTACTGAAATAAATCAAAAAAATAAAAATTTTTTTGATCTATAACGTTTATTTCTTAATAAACGTTACAGATTTTGAAATTTTTTTTTGCGGAAACCGCTATATACGAATAATACATACATATATATTGTTCATGTAAGGAAAAATACATACGAATTTAATTTTTATGTAAATCCTAGCTCCAATTAGGACTTGATGTAATTTGAGATCATAATACACTATCTACTTTTTTTATACATACATATAATTAAGTTGACTATGAAAAGCATATATGTTTATTATATAATACATACATACATACATTGAAAAAGAGTTTAAATAAAATTTTGATACATACATACATACATACATACATACATACATACATACATATATGTTTATTATATAATACATACATACATACATTGACTAAGGTAAATAAAATTTTGCTATGCTCCTGAGTGGTGTAACTAAGGTAAATAAAATTTAGTTAGAATTATATATATGTATAAAAAAATAACAGATAGAATGTAACAAATTAATATTATTATATATTTTTTTAAGGTTTGACCAAGATATATTTGATAAGGGAGGAATGGGCTTATATTATTGAAGAAAGGAAACTCCAGTCTTAATATTACATATATGTGAGCAAAGAAAACCATTTATATTATTGAACAAGCATATTATGTATCTTCAAGTCTTAATATTACATATTAATATTAGACGAAGGAAACTATTAAGAATATATACACATATCTTAATGTATGTATTTGAAGCCAATGAAGATCCTAAAGATACTAAAGTAGGTGGTCTATATATCACCAATTCACCATTTAAGTGTGTGTGTGTGTGTGTGTGTTTTTTTTTTGCATTCTTATCAACTTAATATTATTTATTTAAAAAAAATTTATATGTACGAATAGGAGATATGTGTATATATTCTTAATTTAAAGTTTAATTATTGGGCTTTACATAAGGAGAAAATATATTACAGGATTTATTAAGAAAAAGAAATAGAATTATTTTTTGTCCCTTTTTAAAGGTCATGCAACGATTATCATTCTTTTAACAATCTTAAAAAGAATTTTTAATGATCTTCATGCTATACTAAATGTCCAATAGTTTCTGTTTTCATGCTGATTCATGTTTGTTGTAGTGTCTCACATTGAGAACATTCATTCATAAGGAAATAATTAAACAAATACATAAATAAAAGCAAACAAAAATTCTAGGACTAAAATAAAAATATGATATTATGCTTTAACATCTTTAGAATCTTCATTGGCTTCAAATACGTACACTAAAATGGAAAAAGAATAAATAAATCCTCTAAAATAAATCATGGAAGTGTAATAATAGTATCATAATCGTTTATTATTAATAGTTTCCTTCGTCTAATATTAAGACTTGAAGACACATAAGATGCAATATGCAATATAATTAAAAAGTGAGCCATTAGCAAATTGATACTATGATGCTAATTGGGTTGGAGTTCAATCTTGAATGTGACTATCAAAATATTCTTCAATTAATTAATCAAGCAAACATCTAATATTCCAAGATGATGTACCAATCAGCTACATTAGAAATAAAATAGTTAAGTATCTAGTGGCCAAAAAAAATAACAAGGCAAACCAGCAATAATACTATCAAATATATCTTGGTCAAACCTGAAAAAAATATATAATAATATTAATAATATAAATTCCAATATGATCAAATATATCTTGGTCAAACCAGCAATAATACTATCAAATATATCTTGGTCAAACAATAAAAAATTTCATTGTTTCTTTTTGAGGAATGGGCTTAATGTACTAATGTTTTATAAAAATAAATTTAGGAAGAAGAAAATGAAAAATAAAAAAAAAATTTAGGCCATTCATTTAAGTCATAATTAATTATAAATATTTATCATTCTGAATAAATGATTTAGATTTAAAAAATGATTTAGATTTAAAAAAAGGCCCACCACCTGACTGGTGGGACCTTTTGTATGTCTGCTCAAGCTATTCTATTCTACCGAAATCCAGATCTCACTTGTCTCCTCTCCACTTCGTTTACTTGCTTGCGTTAGCCTTCCAAAAGACTATATATATAGTCTCTATCCGGAAGCTATTTTTCGATTGTGGGACTAACTCTCCACTATATTTGAATCCGGATATAGTTTTCGACTTTCCGTCTGCTCCTCACTTGATATATTTGAATCCACTATATTAATTTCCTTTCTCTCTCTACTATATTTCATTTCCGTCTAACTCTCCACTATATTAATTTCCTTTCTCTCTCTACACTATATCAAACCCTAGCAAAGAGGAAAAGCTCCGTCTCCCTCAGAAATCTCTCGGAAGGCAAAGAGGAGAAGCTCCGTCTCTCTCTCCCTCAGAAATCTCCGTCTCAGGTGAGTTTGCATGCTCAATTTACCTCGCAATTAGCAATTTCTGAATTCCTTTTGTGGTTGTAGTTGATGATTGATGCTCCAATTAGAACTTTGGGTGTATTTTTCGAATTGATTTAGATGTTCCAATTAGATGCTCCAATTTCTGAATTCCTTTTGAGGTTGTAGCTTTCAAAGGGGAATGAGTAGTCAGTCTATGGTATGAGTAGCAAGTTGTCTGCGATAAATTGCTTCTTATTTCTTTGCTTATTCTTAGATGTAAGTTGTGTTGTAGTTATTTTGTATCATGATCTTTTTGTATTTACATAAGTGAGGATCTTTTAATTAGTCTTAATTTCTTACTATTTATATTCTGTTTGTAATGTGCTGAAGTGTTGCACTAGCAGTAACTTAGGACACTTATATATCTGTCCTTGATATGGAAACATTGATCTATTCTTCATATGTTAAGTCTTGATATGGAAACCATTTAGTTGATTTGTTAAGTTATAGAAACATTGATCTATTCTTGATATGGAAACTTCAGTTTTCTTTTTAAACCTGACAGATTTTAATGGCCCGTTTAAAGGAGTCAGCCAGGAAGTCGACACACGACATACCTTTCATCCGGAGATCCAGGCAGAAGAGATCAAGGACCCCCGAGCCCAGCACGAGAAGGGTACAAACACGTTCAGTAATGAGAAGAATGCTAGAGAATCAAAGTAGTGAGGCAGAACTTGAGCCACACTCAAATGACCAACCCGAACCCGAGCCCCAGCCCCGCACAGTAGAGGAACCAGAGAATGAAAAATAGTGAGGCAGAGCATGAGCCAAACTCAAATGACCAACCTGAACCCGAGCCCCGCACAGCAGAGGCACTAAAGAATGAAAATAGTGAGGCAGAGCTGCCAAGGACGCCTGAGCCCGAGCCTGAGCCACACTCAAATGACCAACCTGAACCCGAGCCCTGCACAACAGAGGAACCAGAGAATGAAAATAGTGAGGCAGAGCTTCCAAGGACGCCTGAGCCACACTCAAATGACCAACTTGAACCCGAGCCCCGCACAGCAGAGGCACCAGAGAATGAAAATAGTGAGGCAGAGCTGCCAAGGACGCCTGAGCCTGAGCCTGAGCCTGAGCCTGAGCCACACTCAAATGGCGAGGAAGAGGATGAAATACTCCAAGCAATAATCAACAGGGATAATGGACAAAGGAGGGTTGGGCTTAAGCACAAACTCAGCATGAGCTATCCAGATGATAATGTAAGGGAGAATGAGGAGATGAGGGTCAGGAAGAATGCAGCACCGACTCGGAGGATGAGATACCTCTCGACCAGCTGCTGATTGTTAGAAAAAGAAAGAGAGAGGCTGCTGGGGATGAGAAGGGGAAAAAAGTTAAGAAAGTTCGAGGTCCGAGAAAACCTAGGGATGCTGCAGCTCTCGAGAAACGACCCATGATGAAGGTAGTTGGTGATGGGGAGTTTGAAGCCACCCCCACATGCAACAAAATACATGCAACAATCCGAATGCTTTTATTCAAGCACATAACAATCCCAGTCCGTTCATATAATCTTTTCCCAACTCAACTTAGGTCAACTGTATTGAAAGAGTTCTTGAAAATATATAGATGGGAACCAGGTCAGAGTCGCCGGCGATGCATTAATGTTTTTAGGAGTTCACTTACTCGCTTACGTGAAAAGTTGATCAAGACAGTTGGCGAAAGGCCCTCATTATGGAAAGCCCATCCTCCTGAGTGGTGTAGGAACAAGATGTCGTTGTGGGAAACTTTATGTGATCTGTATGACACAGAGGGTTGGCAGGGGCTAAGGAAAACTAATACTTCCAACAAAGCTAAAGACGGTGGTGTAGCCCACCATGTGGCAGGATCCTCCAGCACACATCGAGTCCGCAAGAAAGTGGTCAGTTTTCATTCTCTACATGTTAGACAAACTTTAAAATTAGAGTATCAATATGTGACAGATAACTGAGATTATATTGTACCTGAAAGATAACTTGATTATCTTTAAATTCATCTAAATGTTGAACCTGCAATACATAGGTTCTACTTGCTCTTTGGTGACCACAGAAAGTACAAATAGGCTTTTAATTTTTTTAATGCTACTTAGAACCTTCCTGGAAGCATTTCAATCGATAACTTATGTAATCCATTAATTGTATAACATATATAGGAAAAAGAAAAAGGTTCATCTGACGTCTCTTTGATGGAAGTATTTGACATAATGCATAAGAGAAAAACTCCTGATGGCAGTGTCTACTGCAATGCAAAGGCTCAACAAGTGGCGGTATGTATTCCTGAATTTTTAGGGTTTAATATGTAAATGGGAACACTTTTCTGGCATGGGAAGACTTATAATGAGGACATAGATAGGAAACTAGAGGAAGAAACACAAACCATTTCATACAGAGTTTTCCATAATATTTTCTGAACAACCATAAAAATCAAAAGATTTGAGAAGATAGCACTTACATGTTGAAGCAGAGCATTTCTAAGAGTATAATTAACCAAAATATATTTAACAAAACATTACAGACAACTTGATAAAGTTTAGATTGCATATTTAATAAGGCATATGATTTAGTTGAATTTCCAAGAGCAAATAAGAGCACTAATTTTCTGCCAATATGATTTTTAGTTGAAATCTAAGGCATATGATTAACCAAATTTGACCATAGGATTTGGCATAATTAATAAGGTCGTGTTTTCTTTTTTGCATAGGACAAATATCTTCTGTTGAGTTCCAAACCTGAGACCAAAAATGTGGAAGAAATGAAGATATGGAAGGAAGCCGGTGGAGAGGCCAAGGGGAGGATATATGATTTTGGTTACCGGTCAATCTCACGGAGTGTCCCCAAAGTAGCATGCATTACAAGACTACCCCCATCAAAACCACTACCACTTGTGCTTCAAAAAAAGGTCGGTATGTAACCGCAGGCGAGTTGGAGAAGGTAATGGCAGAGCGAGACAAGCAACATGCTTCAGAACTTGCTAAACGAGATGCCGTCATTCAGAAATTGTTAGCTGAACGGAACAAGATGTAATATGAAGATGTAATATTTTGTTGTATGCATGAACTGGCTGATGTGTTGTAATATTTTGTTGTATGATAAAACTGGGAGTTGATGTGCAGGATAAAACTGGATTGTAGGTAATTTATGTGTAGGTTTACTTGATTTATGCAAATGCAAAGTTTGTACTGTTTTGTAATGCTTATGTTTTAATGAATTCGGGTATTGGGTAATTTATAAATGCTGTAATGAATGGTATTGAAATGGATACAGAACAGAGAACGAACAAGGATATGAATATATATTTTATTAAATGTGTCGGTACACTGACACATCAGATTACCAAGTAATTTTACTTCGTTTATCAGCGTTCTTGTTGATACGTGTCAACAAGCAACTCCAATTAATTTTAAGATTGGAATACCGACGTGCCTGAAAGAAATAAATTACCGTCTCTGTTTGAAAATGATTTTGCGTCCCAATTAATATACGTCCCTCAGCAGAAGTGTCGGAATACCGACGCAAATTAGATTCTGTACCTAGAATATTTTTGCGTCCCTCCACATAAATTGATAGCGTCTTTATCTAGAATATTTCTGCGTCTCAACTAATCTGTATCAAACGAGTGACGCCTATTAAAAGTCCTCCATTCCGCTTTTTTATTTCTGCGTCCCTACTTAATTTTGGGACCCTAATACGTTGGTAGGCTGACGTAATAAAACAAAATTCTAGTAGTGTTCCGAAAAATTTAAAATGATATTTTAGTTCAATTTTAGAATTTATTTTTGTTCTGTAACTTGTAATTTTCTTATTTTAAATCATTAAACTTCATTAATTGCAATTAGCACTGCTCCATTTTTGGGATTATACAAAGGTTAATAAAGTGAAATAGCCATGATTCCCTTCCGTTGCAGAAGCCCCTGTAGCAAATTGTATAAAAACCGTCTTTAAAATAAAGACGATTTTTAAATAAAACTCGTCTTTAAATGCTCCAAATAGAGACGGTTTTAAACAAATGTCCGTCTAAAGTCCAACATATAAAGACGGTTTTTAGGGTAAAAACTGCCTCTATTTTATACAACAAATGGAGCATTAAAATATACATTCAAAATTGTTACGGTTATCAACAAAAAAACCGTTGCTAAATTTTTATTTTTTTTTGCCTATTTTTTGTGGCTAGCCAATATTGCTAGCCGTACCATAAGGCACCAATATACCATATATCAAAATATTCTTAGCAATCACACATATTGACATATCTATATATAAACATCACATACATAAGTAATCCAAAATCACACATAAAGATAGCAAATTAAAGTTGAAGAGTATCAACTATTTACAAAAATTAGTACGTGTTCCAAATAAAAAAAATGTTCAAGTCATCGATACAAATTTCTAATTTATAATAATTCCTGCTTCATGCATGAAGTCCATAGATAGTTTATGTATCCAACGGAAAAACATATTCACGCGATACCACCTCCCAACCTACGACAGATGGAGATCCCATAATTTCCTACAATTATATCTTAACAACCACCTAGAACAGAAACATGAAGCAAAATATGATTTATTTGATCACGGTGGTTAAGGACCTCATTGAAAATCATAAACTTATAATATGCTAAGTTAAATGTACTGGACTAACAATGCTATGGTTTCAATAGAAGAAGTTATTCGTCATCTTTTTTCATCCAATTAGTTAGGCCGGTGGACCACGCTCCAATGGGCATCAACCTTTTAAGTTTTAATCTTCATCTGTCATGGCAAGGAAACAAAATAAATAAAGCAACAAAAAAAAGATAAAAATACTGGTTATTACTTCTTCTCAACGACAACTTGAACAGTATGACACAAATCAAAATCATCACTTTAATAGAAGACGAAGCTTATTTGTCACATCTTTTTCATCTAATTAATATGAACCAGCTGTCAAATAGCATAATTGATTGGGCAATTGAAAGGAAAAATAAAAAGTGAAACCTAATAAGTTGTTTTAAAATTCTGCAGCAAATCTAATATGAGTCTAATGAAATGTACTTGTAAGCTTACATTTGATCAATCTTTTCTTGTATTTTAAGGCAGAAAAGATTAATCCCAAAGGTCAGTCATTCAATGACTCGCATATGCACTCGAGCAACCTAGAATAAAAATTGATTAGTGTTGTCAGCTTCTTATTTGAATTGTTTATATGGTGTTGTTGCAATTATTCTACAAAAATAACAATAACACATCTAAAAGTATTCAGAAAATTGAAAAGTGAGCCATCTTGCTCTATTTATGTAAAGTTTCTAAAAAGGATGGGAAAATATAACATGTTGAACTGCACCAGCTCGTAAATCCAAAGCTCGAAAGTTCGAACGATCAGAACCTCGACTAAGCCCACTTACCACCACATATGTGAGATTCCTAAACAAATTCAGCTAATTTAAAAAAGTACAGAGCCTTGCAAAATTTTACTGAGAATGTATAAAAATCCTGTTAATATTCCATGACGAATAGGTATGTATAGCTCACCAATTCAGTCAATAACAGCACAAATTAAAAAGGAAAAGAGAGAGAGGATAGGAAATCAAACCAAGAAGGCTCCAAAAAAAAGGAAAAGAGAGAGGACTGCTGCTAGTCGCAGTCGTGGTGCTTCGAGGGGCTGTCGGCTTCGGTGATGCTATCGGATCAAGAAGAGAGTGAGTCGAGAAGGGAGGGATTGAGGGAGTCGAGAAGAGGTGGCTGTCGAGAGCGACGGAGCGAGTGGCTATCGGATCGAGATCGAGAGGAAGGTTTGAGAGAGGCGATCGAGATGAGGGGTTTGAGTCGAGGTGCTTCGAGACGAGGGTTTGAGAGACTGTCAAGAGCGGCGCTGTCGAGGGGAAGGAAGATTTGAGATGTTTGAGAGAAGGGATCAACACGAGGGTTTTAGAGAGTAGGAAGATTTGAGATGGGATTCGGACTTAGCAGAAAATGAAATAAGGAGGGTCTGTTTTGTGCCATAAAAAAAATTCAAACTAACGACGAGTTTTAGGTAATAACCATTGTTATTTAAATAAAGACTGTTTTATCATAAAAACCGTCAGAAATTGAAAAAAATAGCAACGGTTCTTAAAGAAATCCGTCAATATTTGATATAAATATATATAAATATTTTTGGGTCGAGAAATGGGCCACGGTTTTAATGTAAAATTCGTTGCTATTTTTCTCTCAAAATTTTTTCTCTCTCCTATTATATGGTTCCGAACGGTTATTTATAAAAACCGTGGCTAAATCTCCGTTGCAAAAGTCTCGTTTTCTGGTAGTGTAGGTCCCGACTGGATACCACTTTGAGCAAGCTATATAGGGACCAAAAAAAAAAAAAAAACATTCAGAGCATTGAGGCGGTGCTCATAAAGGCATGCAACTAGCTTGAAGTTCACAACAGAATGAGACACGTGTTTTCATCACCTAGGGGCCATTTGGATCGATTAGGAATTTGGAGAATTTAAAAAATTTCTTATTTCTAGACATAAATTTATTGGGAAGTGTATAACTTTGTGAAGAGTTCGAATTGTTTATAATAAATTTATGCTAGAAATATAAAATTCCACGATGAATCCAAACAGTCGCTAGAGTTGCACGATTCAAACCACCTACTCCAAACCTACTCGTCAATAGAGAATTGACACGTGTAGAACCGTTCCTGGTTTTTTAAACTCCCCCCCCTAAATAAAAAGTGCAACCATAATGTAACAGTTTTACCGTAACGCGCGCAGATCAAATCATGAACTTATCTTCAATGTTGTCTTGACGCGTATCAAGCTATTTCAGATTTTTTGAAATTCCACAGCTAAAGAGAATCAAGTACACCTTTGAAGGAGAGGCTTAAATATGGTTCCTACCGTAACCAACGACCCCATACTGAAGCCAGAGATCCAAAAAGTATTTCCGCGGCGACTCAAGTTATAAAAAGGGAGGCTGGGACACCCGACACTTGCAACATTTGATTATTGATAACTGATTAGTCAGATTTAGCTAGAAATTAAACCACCTTAAAATGCCCTAGTGGCCAGTGACTCCAACTTCCAAGTTTGAACAAGGCAAACACTAAATATACAAAACACTTTTGGCCCGCCCTCAAATTCACAGTTGGATCTTTAGACAGAAATCTTTGATATCTTGCAGTGGGATCAACAAACAGAAAATTTCCTTCTTCAAACTAGAGGTGCCATACTATCACTAGGTATTGCCTGATAAGCTCATCTCCTCTTCTCATTTATTTACTTCGGATGCATTTTCTCCCTCAATTCCTAGTTGTGTTCCAAAGAAAGAAGAGCAAGTCAGTTGAAAACTTGAAATAATAATAATAATGCACAGGTAACTGTTTATGCATGCATGCAACTCTTACAATTTTTCCCCTTTAATACTTGCTAATGCTGTACGCTACATTAATTTTTTTGTGGGTCAATTGTACGTTACATTAATTACAAGCATGAATATTAAACCAAAGATTTTCTTTTTGATGGCTATTCTTTTAATTTATTATTTATATACGTACGTACATATATTTTGCGGATTAATGTATACATGCATGTGCAAATAGAAATCTCAGTATGTAGTAATCTATTCTATTCACCGACATCGCCTGACACTATTTTTAACTCTTTTACAGAAATTACTAGTTTCATCCCATAAGTGCATTGTACTGGTGAATGCTGCAACAATGCTGGCTTAAGAAGGTGATGTTGAAAGTTTCAAGGGTATTGATTTTTCTCCTCTTTTTTTTTCTGTCTTAATGGCTTTAATTGAAATTTTTATGCAAGTCCGTGGGCATATTACAAAATCCGAAAACAATAATAACAAAAAAACTAGGAGACCGAGAACCGGCTCTTGATTTAGTGACAAAGAGCAATGCATCTTGAGTGAAAGGTTGTACGTTCAAAACCCAATTAGGTATCATTTATAGAAATTTAATTTCATTTAAAAATAAGTTGGAAATCTTGACCCCAATTAATCTTCAAAATAATAATAATAATAAATAAATAACCAGCAGACCAGTAACCAAAATTGGACGAACTTAAAAACTCAATTGAATTCCAAGGCCAAGAAATGAACTGAGGTAAACTTCATATAATAAAAAATATATATATGTCAAGCTAATAAAAATAAACGCTATACCCACCAGCTATTCCTGGTTTACCCAGGCATCGAAATGTTATGCTTGTACGTACGTACCAGTCAATACTCTTATAACATAAAATTCTTGACCAACATAATGCCATCTTCAGAAGGAGTATTTCTATTTACATAAAATATAAATTAGCATATTTTTTGTCCTATTAATTGGGTTCTATGCAAATTACACTATTAAGTTGCTGACTTTGAAAATGATAGACAGAATATTTTACTCACCAAAAAATCAACTAAACAATTCCTGCGATAATTTTTTAAAGTTTTTACTTCGAATATTATATTGATGTGACAGCTACTTTATATATAGTAAAATACATGTTGACATCTATTCCCCTAACTTTTAATCTAATTGAGCATTTTTAACCCAAGAAACTTTCGAATGCATGATACTTGAATGAATTTGTTCAGAATTAATATATATAATAATCAGGTAACCTTAACAAGAATTGTGGGAACTTTTCATACTTTTCTTTGTTTGATTGTTTAAATTATTGTTCCCGCTAGCTGCAAAGCTACTAGTTGAATAAGAAATTCTTAAAAAAATATTCATAATATATAAAAGGTTTCACCTTTCTTAGATTTTGTCAGGCTCAGGGCATCGATTAATATTTTCTCCACCTTTTCAAGCTCGTTGTCTTTAAGATACTCCAGATGCTCATGATTAGCCCTAAAAAATATGTTCTTTATTCTCAATATCGCTCTTACTGCTTAAGGAGCTGCTTGTTTTTTTTTATGTTGCAAAAAGCTAGCACATACCAGCAAGCAATTTGTTGTAGTACAGATTTCAAGTCTGAACCTGAACATTTTTCCTCATTGTTCTGCACATAAATGATATTTTCTTATTATAATTGATATTTGTAAAAATTTAATTTTTACACATCTATTAAACTTTTGAGGCAATTGCAAGCTAAAAGCCTTGGACTAATAAAATTTCCCTAACTGTGACCAAACTAGCTAGTTTTGACTTTCAAGGCATATTATTGCTTACTTAACTTACCTGTGGGTTAGGATTAGTAAGCGAAATTGACAGATATGTAGATCTTCTGAGTGGGTCAATTCATATAAAAAAGATACAGGTGTTAACAATGAAATTGTAGTCAAAAGCAGGTTTGTTTATTAAAATTGTTTATACATATCTAAATTATTTAATGGGAAAAAAAATATATTGGGCTTATTGGCTACCATAAATTCTATTTAAATCCACCACTGGATTATATATCATAGTGCAACTTAACCTCAATTATCTTTTATTGAAGTCATAACTATTATCATATCCACTATTAAGAAATTAAGGTAGTTTTGCCCATTGTACCTTAATTCCAGTGTTATCCACTTTGGGCATCTCATCATCAGTTGCCTTTTTCTGGGTCCTTTCGAATTGTTGATACCGTTTCATCGTCTCCGCAATACTGTATTGACCAAATAAAATAGTGATTAGATTCATACATTTTTCACGATCAAATGCCATCAGGGAATTTCCATTTGGTCATACTTAATTATTTGTGCCAATTGTGACATATTTTGTTTGTTAGTAGGTCGAACCTGGTGCAGAAATTTGAAGTGGAGGTTTTATTGCTAGCTTTAGGGCATGGTCCAGGTGACCAAGTGAAAGAAGTCAAGAAATGGGTCAGAAAATGAGATCCCTCTTATCCAAACTTTTGAGATCACATGAACAACTAGATTGTTCCCTCTTCACCTGATGTAGAAATACCACTTTTTTCTAGGTACTTGTTTTAGAAATAGCAAGCCACTGTTTGGTTACATATATATAAAAGATCAGCAAATTAGGAAAATGAACTTATAATAACTGCTTTTTATGTTATGTATGCTATTGTTTGCATAGATCATCTAAATTAAACTCTCTATTAGCACCCTTTTTGTAAAATATTGTGGGTGCTTTAGGTTTGATTACAATTTCAGATGACAAATGAGAGGGCTGCAAGATAGAGTACAATTGAAATGATAGAAATGAGAAACATAGAAGGGGAAGAAAAAAAAAAATACCGTTGTGCTCTCATAAAATAATAGCAGTTAGTAAAGAGCTACATGGTGAAAGCGCCTAATTAATCAAGGAGAGCCTTGTGCTTCATGAATTCTTAGTATAAGTATAAACATCCATTGTACTGCCAGAATCTTATCAATAATCTGTACTTATCCTATCCTAGGTTTCATATGAATAAGAGATTAGGGAATGAGAAGAATATTTTGCATAGACACTCAAAATTCCTTCTCTCTTTTCCTCTCCCTCAACACTTGTAAATACATCATTGATCACACAAGTTATTATATTTCATATTAATTTTTTTTCTAGTAAGGTCACATCCATAATGATCATCATGTATTAGACTGATATATTTTCAAAATAAGCAATAAATCAAGGGAACTTATTTCAACAAAAATTTAGTATATTGAAAAATTGAAATTTGAAACTTCAGCGTACTATAAGAATATGAGGAAAATATTTGACATTATTGACCTTGAATCATCTAGGGCATCATGTATGTATAGAATTTAGAGTATAGATGTTCTCTCTAGTGAAGATCAATTCTCCAACCTCGGGCAGTGAGGTTGTAATTAAATAAAGAGATTATACTAAATATTTGGACCTAACATTCTATTGGAATTATGTGTTGATCATATCCCTCTTGACATTTCTCATATCACATTATAATGCTTATTCTTTTTGTCAACCAAACTAATCCATTATCTTTTTATAGGGTTGAGCAACATCCTTAACAAACTCATATATAGTTAGATCAAGTAGTATAAATTATTCATCTAAATAATTGATCAACATTTAAGCAATGATTCTATTGGACAATAACCAAACTAAGTGCTTACTCCTTTCATGAATGAGAGCCCAAATCAGGTTACCTAAGGACCCCCTCAGTAGATTAATTATGCTTGCTAAAGATGAACTTTAAAGCTCCAATGTTAATATCTTCCAAGAAAATAATGATCACCTTTATAATTCTTTACTGCAGCACCATAATTTCATATAAATATGATGTTTAATTTAAATTAAAGTATGTGTGATATAATAGAGAAGTATATTTATGCATGTTCATTGTGATTCGATAGCACCTGCTAAACGACTTCTATTCGCTATAATACAAGTATGTTTCACTGCAATTTGCTATCGAATTTGCTACAATTAAACAGGACAATTAACATGAATATATATATATATATTTTTAAGTTTCATCATCTTCTTTATAAATATATAAGATGTGAAAACTGTTTAACCTTACATATTACAAGATGATCGATGAAGGAGACATTTTTATCATCTGTTGTGTTGTGTCTAAATGTTTCATGTATTGTACCATGTCATGTCTAAACACTAAAATATATTCACAACATGTCTAAGATCTACGCCTCAAGTCCTTATGCAGTGCAATGTTGTATCTTCTTCAGACATGCCTTGTCGTGTTATGTTTGAACATGTTTCAATTCCAAAAAATATAGTTATATACTTATGTTAATGGATAAATTAGACATGTAAATTATGAAATTACCCTTCAACAAACAATACAAGGATTTGTTTTGTTATTTCATAAAATTTATCATTTTAACCCTCATTATAAACTTGATGTGTTTCTCAAGTCGTGTTGTGTTGTATCTCGTGTCGTATCTGGCCAATTCGTGTGTTGCGTCGTGTCTATATCATTAAAGTCGAACACGACATGCCTAAAGACTGGGCACGCTTAAGTTCTCGTACAATATTGTGCCCTTGTATTACTATTTTGTATCACCTTAATTTGTACTATGTTGTGTCGTATTCGGACAAACCGTATTTTAAAAAACACCAATGATGAGCGATGCTATGAATGAAATAACAATTAGATTGATAATAATTCAACATAAATTATTTTAGATTTTTAAATATATTTAATTTTTAATTAAATAATGATTGCTACGATTATATTTAATATATTTAAGGAAAATTCTGCCATGAACACTAATTTGAATCGGGTTTTAATATATTTAAGGAAAATTCTGCCATGAGCACTAATTTGAATCGAGTTTTAATTGCAACCGTTCATGAGCACTAATGAATTAATCTTTTTTGAAGGTGTGTGGTTGATATTAAAGCCCGATTAAGGAATTGGTTCTCGTGACAGAATTTTCCTAAATTTAATTATTTAACAAAAAGGGAGAACACTATTGTTAATTATAAAAAATGCAAAAAATATATTTTTAATTATAGAAATAGTGGTCACGGGTTTTAATTAATACTATATATTATTCTTATTCTTATTATTGTTATTATTTGTTCCACTTGAATTGTGTATATATGCAATAAAACTACTGTCTGAGTTACTTGCATGCTTAATTCTTTAGGGCATGCTTAATTGATCAGAATTACAACTGTATTCAACTATAAAGGCTTATCATTCCATGAATGTACGAAATATCAAACTACATAATTAAGGTATTGTGTGCTTAAGGTTATCTGTTTTGTTGAATATTTCTATCCTGCAAGTTATAAAATAACGGTTACCGAGTTCACATCCATTGGCGTGGACAGTTTGTGCTACATATTAGTAATCTAATATTGCTATAAAACATATATTAATCTCTCTATAAATCGGCCACTCACTATTTAAATTATTATACCAGTACCATGATGAATGGTTCTTCTTAATGAAAGAGATAAATCACATCTCTCTTGATGTTAGGTTTGGATGTGATGACTTCAATCTAGCAACCATGAAAGTATGAAACATGAAATGCATCACAGTATAGAGGAAAAGAAAAGCAAAATGACCGGAAGCATTGCATGATGTTAATTTTTAGCACACATCTGATTTACTGATTATGGCAATACGAGGAATTTTTTAGGTTGTTTCGTTCAAAATAGATGGTGTCAGTTTCAAATAAAAAGTTTAGTTTGGTAGTATCTAATAGTTAATAACTCAATGAAGATTATATCAAAATATTCTATTCTATGGAATATAAATGAAAGGGTTGATCTTTCAGTTTTTGTTTGAAGATGGTGCACATTACTAATTTTTTTGGTGTTCATTGCTAATTTTATCCCTACAAAAGCAAGTTTTGAGGAGACACGTATTAACATTCTAGTATCGCCTGATCTTCATTGGGAAAAGAATTAGATAATCAGTGACACACAAAATAAGAACCACTTGGAGATGAGGATGACAAGTTCATCACCAATAAAGACAACCAGTATTGTACACACACTCAATCAAATTAGGAACCAGGTGTGAACAAGTTCATGCATTACATTCCTGTGCCATCAACCTTTTCTGTATATGGAAGAAGGGTGAAATAGAAAACTATTAAATTTTGAAGAAAATGCTAGAAAAATTTTCGTCTTTTTTTGGGAAATATTTTACTCTTTTTGTCATAGGATTATTAAATCCTTCCTTTCCTCCTGATCTAGTACTGCAAACTTAAAATTTGAAACTAAGTTGAACAGTGCTATTAGCCCCTGAAAAATTTGCTCTGCACTCTTCTTTCCAAGGGAATTAATTATACCCTTCTTAGTAATGAACTCACCAAAATTTTTAATTATCCTCATTACTACTTAACCTAAAGAAAGAAGTGGATCTAAGTTAAAAATAATTTTATACCAGGAGCAAGAGGAGTACTCAAAGAGGCGACCAGCAGCAGAGAAAACGAGAAGCGCCACCTCAGCATCACAGAGAACAGCGAGCTCAAAGGCCTTCTTGAAGAGACCAGATCTCCTCTTCGAAAACCTCACTTGTCTACTCGTCTTGTCTTCTATCCTCTCTATTTTTACCCTGCCCCTCTTCTTCCTCTTCTGCTTTGCTTCTCCCATCGAAGACGAGTCCATTAACCTAATAATAAGTACTTCTTTCTTTCTTTCTTACTTTCTTTTTTTGAAAAAGGATTGATTGAGATAGGCACCGCCATTTGAGTTATAGAAAGTGGCGGAGGAAGAAGACAGGGAGCACTGCCAGGTGGAGACGGGGGATTGAGGAAGGAAGTAGACGAAAGGTGTCCAGTTTGTACTAACTTTGCAAAGGAACCTCTTCGGAAGTAACGGAGGTGTTCAGTTATTATTGTTTAAGATCGGAACAAAATTGTAATTCTTATTAGACGGCCCCACCTACATCAAGATTCGTGTTATTTGTAATCGATATACATGATGTAATATTAGTAGTATAATATTTTTCTACGAAGACGACTGAATTGTAGAGGTCCCAAATATACTGGACATTAATTTACTTATTATAAGGTGGTGTTTACTATTTTTCTTTGGAAGGTATGATTTAATTCGAACAATTTTGATTAAACAGTTGATGTGCAAAAGCGCTACTCTATTGTCATTATTTCTTCATGAGGTGTGTGTATATATATATTTAACATCTATCGCAATAATAACATTTATTTTTTGTAGGTTATTCAAAATTAAAATTTTAAACAGTATTTTATGAGCGTTTGCATGATCAAGTTTTTTAAAATAAATTTTTATTTTATTTTGTCCAAAATCAACACAATGGATTAGTAATAAACTCTAGCTGTGTTTATAAGTAAATGCATTATTTTAGAAATAAAATGACATCTACTTTTGAGTTAAGATTTTAATTTTTCTAACTAGTTCTAGCTACGAATTAGTACTGTGAATAGAATAAATTTTATCATGACACGGGAGTCCAACCGCTCCATGCTAGTTTTGTTATTCTCTGCTGTGTGGGAACAATATATAGTCAATCTACAATTATTCATTTTGAAGTATAAATACCTACTTAATTCAGTTATATATGAATTAATCTTACATATAATAAAGATGCGTGGACTGTTCCAAAGGGTGCGAATGAAAATGTGTCTATTTTAATATATATTTTATAGAGTGCCATTTCAAAGTTATCTCGCCAAAAGATGCAATCAAATTGATGGTTTAAAATATGTGATTGAAAAGATGCATAACTTACATGGTGACCATAGGTTATCATCTAAGGGATGTCTCCATCAAAGGGTATCTACATTTTATCTATAAATATATGCTCTTTTCTTTTATAAAAAAAAAACCAGTTTGCTCATGGCATCCGTTCATGGCACCCTTTCATGTCATATGTCCATGACACATTTTCATCGCATCTGCACATGACACTTTTCGTCGCATCTTCTCAATGCAGCTCTTCACAATCACAAACAGTTTGCTCATGGCATCCGTTCATGACACCCTTTCATGGCATCTGTCCATGACACCTTTTAATCACATCTGCACATGGCACTTTTTCATCGCATCTTCTCAATGCAGCTCTTCACAATCACACATTTATTAAGCTAATTTCAATAATTTCCTACTTATTTATATAGGCTACATATATTTTCATCAAGACTTTTCATGGCATCCAATCAAAGCACCCTTTCATGACATTTGCACATGACATCCACCCATAGCACCTTTTCATCGCATCCCCTCATGGCATCTATTGATCGTATCTTCTCAGTGCACATCTTCACGCATTTATCAAACTATTTTCAATAATCCCCCACTTAGATTGCTAAATAATAATAAATCTTATTTTATGTATGGTACCAGTGCAACCAATGCTTTATGGAGAAAACCAATATATAGAAATGTCAGACAAAGACAGTGGTGGAGAATATTATTCAATCGAACCAATACAACTACACCAATAAATATACTTTTATAATGAGATCCTTTCCACTAAAATCTTTATTAAAAATCTTCTCATTTTAAAATCATCTATCGACTTGAAAAGTAAAGACACAATTTTTTCATATATTATTTATAATAAAATTCAATATCGTCGAGCGAAGCTCGACGTACAAATCTAGTATGCTATAAAGGTGCATATATTGGATGCCTTCCATATTTTAACATTTCGGAGTATATATGTTTGATGTAGGGGTGGCAAAGAAGCTATACGTGGCTCGTGGCTCACTAGAGGTTGGGACTCGAGAGTAGAGTATGAAACTTGATACTAACTAAATAAATAAACATTAATTCCGCCAGAAATTTTTTTAATGTGATTCAATAAATTCATAATATTAATATGAGAAATTTAAATTATTTCATTATCTAAAGACTAGAGAATTCAAAACTTTGACCAATTAGCAAATATCAAAGAATCATTTTTTTTCTCTGCCAGATGCAAGCAAAGACAAGAGAAAAAAAGAAAAAAAATAGAATACATGTTGTTATAAAATTGTGCTCTCCCTGAAAATGGAATGAAAATTAAAAATCAGAAGATAACAAATTAGCTAACTTGACTATTTTTTTTCTTATTCAATATATTTCCATATTTTGTAAGAAATTGCTAATTGCATAAAAAAAATTATATCATAAGACAGATCCATATTAAAATTTTAATGGGGTTCAATCAATATAATTTTATATATTTATTGTGGGTTCAAATTAGTGTGTTATAGAAAAGTTCATGCTATATATGTAATTTTTTATATATAAGGCAGCAAAAAATTTTATTTCAAGGGGGGTCAATTGACCCCCAATTGTTGAATGTATCTCCGCCACTTATAATTTATAAAACGAATAAACATTAATAATAATTTATAAAATATTATTAAAAAGAAAACAACATTAGTAATTTATAAATAAAAAATAATATAAAAATTAACAAATATTAATTAATTTGTTCAGTACTTGCTAGAAATATATAAAAAAAGTATTATAAAGCTCGATGAGCTCGTTATGAAACTTGATACTAACTCGATTAAATTCGATAAAACTTAAATTAATTTCAAATCAAACGTGTGTTAGAAAGTTAGTTAGGTGTGCAATTTTAAATTTTAGTTAGAAATTAACTCAATTAACAAGCAACCCCAAATTAAGCAAGGATCTAGTAAATAGCATTTTAAAACACATGAGAGTAGAAGGCATGGTTATACCTCTTGCAAAAATTATATTTTCAAGCCTTGACCATGGCATTGAGGTCGGTGGCATGCTCGTCTACTCTCCTTCTTCTCTATTCTTAGGTCTACAAAAAGATTAATCAACTTCACAAGGTTTCGTGCTAGCGAAACGAGTGAAATCGCCTAATCCAATGCTACATTTCTTTAAGCAAATCATTATTGATTAATGGTACCTAATGTTCAACTCATGAACCCTATAAAATGCATCAAAAGAGCTTTCCATGGCAATAACTAATTGCTCCATTGGAGAAGATAAGGTGACGTCTAGAGAGGAGAAAAAGAGAAAAGAAAAACTAGATTTTTCTTCTTTCAAATTGTGGTCCTTAAATAGCCATCCAAACCTAACCTTGGAGACCACTCCATGATAGAACATGGTAGGCCTTAATATGGGATTCCAAGCCCATATTAGTTGGGTTTTAATTCCCTTTAATACTCTCATTTAATTGATAGAACATGGTAGGCCTTAATATTGGCTTCCAAGCCCATACTAGTTGGTCTTTAATCCCTTTAATACTCACCTTTAATTGTATTTAAGTTGGGCTCATATCAGATAATAAAAAAATAACTCATTTATTTAATATAATTCCTATCATCATATTAAATGTGTTGAACAAAATTAATTATCAACTATTTGATAATTATTATAGGATTAGACTTTGCATTAATTAGTTTCATATGATCTCTATGATATAATTAGTTATAACGGTTCGCAACGGTATATAATTAATTAATCAAATTATCAAATATCACATTTTTCAATGCAAATAAACTAATATCAATGCACTGTTGATTAAAACCTTTTATGAAGACAGGCTTGAAGACAAATACTTACTATTTTTTCAGGATTTGGCTATGTCGCTGCTTCTACTTGTGTTTTATAGGATTTTATGAAGAAAGGCTTGAAAAAAGACTTTTATGGTTGCACGCACGCCAGGTGACTCATTCCTGATGCTAGGACACATTCTGGACCGACATGCGGGACACATGCCACCTAGACGACTCATCCCTAGGCTCAGTTCGACCTCCTCTAGCTCCAACAGTTCAGACCAAACTGGTATCTGCACGGACCGAAGTGCCACCAATGCACTACCTTCTCTCTTCTCTAGGTCGAACAGATCCTCTCCAGGTCGAACGAGCACAAATGGAAAGTCTTTTCAGCAAAGGAAAGACACTTTTTGGTAACTTTTGATGGTCTGAACACCTTAGCCTCTCTCCCAAACAACCAGGCACTATATAAAGGCCTCTCCCTCTACTGAGATGGCATCTTTGATTCTACATGCCTAGCCACCTTCCTTAGAGCGATTTGAGCTATTGTTTCTTCATCAACCTTGTGTTCTTCGTCTTGTTAGAAACGACGGCAGCAACAAGAAGTAGTTCCACCATCTCTCTCATCATCCACTGCCTTGGAGGAGATTGTTCTAGCGTGAAAGAAGTATACTTTATTTTCTTTTATGTTTTTAGATTCTTGTTCTATGGGCTTGTATTTTTATTATGCTTATACTATGTTTATTTATTGTTTTGAGAACATGTTAGAGTAGTTTACTTATTGTCTTAGGGTATTGATGTAGTTTAGATTTAGTTTGATGTTGTGACTTAATATGATTTGTTGTTTGGCTTTATCATCTGTTTATTTAGTAGTTTAATATTCATCGCTTGTTTAATTCTCTTGTTAGACCTGATTTACTTCTAAGACCTGATTTACTTCTCTTGTTAGACCGACAAATCGAAAGCTAAACCTAAGTGAATTCTGACTCCTAAGATGCCATATTATACCTGAAAAACACCAAAATTTATCTACTTCAGTTTGTCTCATTTAAATTGTTAAAAGACCCAAAAACATCTACTTGATTGTAATGTCATTTAGTTTCTTTGATTTACAACATTCTTTATCTTATTTTAATTGTCTAGCTTCAAAAAAAGAACAAGTCCAGTAATCGTTAATCTGTCATGTGGGTTCGATCATAAGTTTAACTTTCACGGCTAGTAAGGTTAGATCTAGGTACATATTTATTTAGTACTAGATTCTAATACCTTGGTATATATATATATATAATTCCAGAAACAACTGGATCAACCCCAAAAACCTTCAAGTTCAAACAATAAAAAATAAAAAGATAAAAACGTTTAAAACCAAGAAACGCGATTAACTAGCTGCACATCGGACTATAAGGTCTGTGTCATTAATTAACCATCCATTTTCCTCATGTTCTGCGTTGCAGAACCTGATAATTAAGCCATTGTGCTAAAGCCACACCATAGATTGAGGAAAATTAACTGTCCAAACATTATACAAATTTAAAGCATTTAGAAAAATGACGTAAGAAGTACTTTGACCTTCACTATGACCAAATTGATCCTTTATTAATTATTGTTTCCCGTTGCTGCAAGATAATAGAGACAAAAGGCATGTTGCTAGGACATGGAAGCAAATTCGAAGTAGCGTAGCAATTCAAACCCTTCAAAATTAATCCAACGATATATATTTGTTAAAGATGTGAGAAGACTTAGCGGTAAAAGTAGTACTTCAGTACTTCTTAATAATGTGAAAACTACAAACCACGCATGTATTTAATTTAAAGAAAACTTATTAGATGGCAACTATCTCTCTCATTATTCAAAACAAAAAAATATATAGTAACCAAAAGAAAATGTGAATATACCATGTGTACAATTTTAATCAATTTAATTTGAATCGAATTGATCAATACATAATTCTGGTTCGTTATTTCTGATTTGAAATTAACACAATAAAGTTTAAGAACTGATCAAAATTTTGGTTTAAAATAAAAATTACTTGTGGAGGCTACAATAGATGTGGCTTGAAGTTCAAAAACAAAATGTAATCGGCATAGAAAGCAGTGAGAAAAAATTGCATAGGACTTATAAGATATATTATAGTTTGAAAATTTAGATTTCTTCGTATTGTATTTCACAAAATTATTTTGGAACTAACCTAAAATTCCCGAATATTGTACGATAGAATCAGGTGTACCATATGAATTGGAACTCAATAACAATAGTCAATAGGACATAAAATCTATCACGTATCTAATTATGTATTCAGGTATTTTTCAATTAAAAATTGCTCATCTATCATCACTTGAATTACAGCATCATTGCTTGAGGCCGAGACTAGACTGCATGGAGGCATGAGCCACCTCGTACAGAGGTGTTTTCCACGCGGAAGGCACGTGATCATCATCAAGTGCCGATGCACTAAAATTTGTCGTTACATCAGATTCTATTTGATTCTGAGTCAATTTCACTTTCACACCAATACACCATTACAGTTTACAGATTTACAGTAATACAGTCAGCAAACATCGTGGGTCCCGTGACCAAACAAATATCTTACTATCTTACACGCGTTCTATTTACAAGCCATACACGCCTAACACACGTCCCTGACCTTATCCCTGCTTACCAATTACCATAGTTCCGAGACCGAATTATTATAATAACAATATTTAAAAGAAATTCGAATTTGGTGTCCTAATTAAAAATTTAAGGAAAAAAACATTTTTGTAAATAATCTGTTGTACATTATTTTTATCTTACATAAATTGATATTCATCTTGTGTATGATCAATTTTTGGATGATTATTTTTGAATTTTTGTTAAATAATAATGAAAGGGATATTTGTTGTCTTGTCAGATTATAGACATTAACATTTTCATTGCTCAATAGAACTTCATTGTTAAATAATTGATTATCATTGACGTACTTTATTTCCGTATTAATGTTTTTAACTTTTTACATAAATTATTAATATAATCTCATTATGTAATTGAACATGGAGTCTAACACTCCGCCATTATCCTAGAGGTAACAGGTTCAATTCTCGCTGGACATGGAAGAGACGGATAAGTTCTAATTTATAGAGTGGGCTAGCTAAAGCCTATAAAATTAAGTAGCCTCTTATTTCAAAAAATCTCATTATGTAATTAATTGGGAAATCATTAATAAGACAGGTTATAAACTTATAATAACAACAGATCTACTATAAAATTTGACGTAATTAAAATTGATCGATCATGTCATTTAAAAAAAATAAATAAATAAAATTCGTCTTTCCTTTTAAGTCTTAACTGATCTTCTGTCTTGAAATAGATGATACATTAGAATTAAGGCATTAAAACTAGAGAGTTGCTAGAATCAAATATATAGGACAGAGCATATTGTCAAACATGAATCTAGACCGCAGATATCTCGTCAAGATTTGTGCCAAGATCAGACGCTAATGACTTCGAACTTTTAATTTCTTCGTTAAGGTTTTGCCTCTCATTCCGTCCAAATGTTTCTTTACCCTCCCTCTCTTCTCCTTCGACGGAGAAAACGAGTTCGCTCCCCCACTTTTCTCCATGCACCGACTCACGAATCGGAGTCAAATTCGAACCCAAAAGAGCTGCCTCAACTGAGTTTCCCCTCTCCACCTATCGCACTACATCCAAAGAAGGAAAGGACCTAGATTGAACCCTAGCCATTTCTCTCTAGTCACACTTTCATGCGTGACATCCCCTCCCATTTCGTCTCAACAGATCGAACAAAAAGGTACAAATGATTCCTTTGCATTGTAGCATTTCCGATTTTCCTTTCTTCAATTGTTTCATGAAGGATGATATCTGACCTGTTAATTTTTTCATTTTGAACTTTCAAAAAATCTCATCGTGAAATAAGCCATGTTTAGCTTAGACCTCACACGAAATTAGCCCAGTCTGGACTTGGATCAACTTGGATGTATTAATGAATTAAATCAATTTGAACTTAGTTTAAGAAAATTATACAAAAAATGTTGGATCATTAATTGTTTTATGAAGGATGCATTTTTTTTTTTCTCCACAAAATCCCTTTTCTATTTTTTATGGTACTCGAGGGCATTACATGTTTCTTTTAAATTACTTTCCTTCATGTATAGTTAAACCAAAAGTCCCGGTTGTTCACAAATGCAGAAAGCCAACAGTAACAGTGGCTGACAGTTCAAACTGTTGTGGAGTCTGTTTATAGGAAGCTACGAAGAAAGGGAGAGGAAAGAAACAGTTGGACGGAACGAGAGGCAAAACGTTAACGGAGAAATTAAAAGTTGGAAGTCATTAGCGCCTGATCTTGGCACAAATCTTGATGAGATATCTGCGGTCTAGATTCATGTTTGACAGTATGCTCTGTCCTATATGTTTGATTCTAGCAACTCTCTTAAAACTATGGTTCAACAACAATATTTTATATGAAAATTTTATGAGACGTCGCTGAGACATTTTTTGTTTTAAGATCATCCCGTAGAAATAAGACAATAGAAGTTAATACTCCATGCATGAGAGACCTCGGGAATTCTCTTCGGGCTGTTTGGATTATGGTAGAAATTTGGGGAATTTCATCTTCCTACCATAAATTTATTATAAACAATCTAAACTCTTCACAAAGTTACATACTTTTCAATAAATTTATTCCTAGTAATTTCAACTTCCCCAACTTCCCCAAATTCCTAAGCGATCCAAACGGCCCCTTCGATATACTAGAAGTATGGGCCACACGATCAACATCTAATGGTTCTTAAATGGTTGCAGAATGGATATTAATTTGGATGGGATCAGTAAAAGATTAAAAGTATTTTGAAATCCGATTGGAGGTCTTTCATAAACATTTAATTTTAAAATAAATCGGGTGGTTTAGACCTTCAATTTATCTTAAAAAAGACTAAAAATATTATCATAACTTGTACAATTTTCTTCAAAACCCCTGTAAAATTACTTAGCTCGCAATCTTGGCAAGGAAAAAGTTGAACGCGTTAAAACTTATATAATTAAATGCATATATTTTTACTATTGCAAATTCTTTTATTAGATGAATTTTTTTTTCTTAAATGTTCATCTCATCTTCAAAAGCGAAACAAGTACAATATTTAACATATATACATGCAGGTATATATTCTTGTTTGGCTAGTCTTCAGACCCAGTTGACCCGGTCATTCTTTCCGTCTGCACATAGAGAAAAATAAATAAATAAATAATCAATTAAATTATTTTTTTTAATGAATTTAGAAAACTTATATATATTTAGGCATGGCAAAGTAACATATGAACATGTCAAACGTGCGAAACATGCATGGAACAAGTTCGTTCCGTTTAACGGTTAGTTTCAGTAACGGAGTCTCTCTAATTTTTAGCCTTTTACTATGGCTGGAGTCTCTTCAGTTCATGGTAGCATCTCTCTCTCCCATTGGCTTCCGACATGAAAGAAGAGATCATGCTAGTCAAGAAAAGAAGACCAGGGATGCTGCCAAATTCTTGTCAGATTGGTCTATTTTCATAAAAGTTCGGGACTTAAGTGAATAAGAAGTGAATCTGAGAATAATCAGATTAAATTCACTTCTTGGATAAGAAGTGAATCTGAAAATGTAGTTATTTAGGATTTCTGGATCAAGTTGCAATCTCACAGGTTCTAAAATTTGAAGTTGCACACTTAAAAATATACTATCAATAAAACTCCAAGGGCTTTTGTTTAAATTTGTGGATAGCTCATCAATTCCTTTGGTCAGTGTGTGACAAAACTGATTGCACTTATCAGCTAGAAAAGCATCGCGTAAACCCTCTGTGAAGAGACCAAAATAAATTTGCAAATACCAATTTTTGATAGAGAGACTATTTACATAACTAAATTTCTCAATTTTAATCACAACTTGTCCGCCATTTTCTTTAATTAATAGACCTCTTAATTTTTTTTATTTAGTTAATATTGTTAGTTTTATTTATGTATCATATAAATCATAACTCGTTTTAACCAGAAACCCGTAAAAAATCCGTAGATAAAAAGTTATGTGGGTTGGATTGGGTTACAGGTGAATCAACTAAAGAAAAATTTTTAATCCGGTATAATTGGGTTGGGTTGAAATATTGATAAAAAATTGTAAACTCGCCTGTTGTACACCCCTAGGCTTAACTGTAAAAATTCTCTCTTCTCCAACAAAACCCAGTACGCCAGGCTATTTGCCATGTCAGTGCCGCTTCAGCACCACGTGGAGTCTCACGTGGCTACCACCTCAGTCCTTCTTGTCAACGTGGCCCAATAGAAAATTGACATATAAGCAGAAATATTAAAAATTCATTAAAAATAGTAGAAAATTCAGAAATATTCAAATAAAATATTAATGAAATTCTAAAAATCTAAACAAATCAAATATACTCATATCAAAATATGAACATATACCAAACTAGCGACCTTTTATATTTTTGAAGTATTTCCACTATAAAATGAATTTTATAAAATTCTCAAAAAATAATAAACTCATTAAATCTCTTCTAAAATTTAAAAAACTAAATCCAAATACTTTCAAAATAAGAATGGTTTCAAAATTAAATGTTTTAAAATAAGTATTTTCAAAAATATAAAAAAAATTTAAAAAAATAGAATTCAAAGTCAAAATAAAAGAAAATTATAAAATTCAAAGGGAAACTTCAAAAATCTAAATGTCGGAACGCGAAACCTAAAATTAAAACCAACAACTAAAAAATAATAAATAAATAAAAATCAATAAAATAATTTTTTAAGTATTCTAAATTTCGTATCGTCATTTAGGTCTGGTTTAAGCCAAATAAATAGACTCCCACATAAATACAAAAATATTTTAAATACGGTTTTTTTCTAGCCTATTACATATAATTCTTTAATTCTCTTAATCAGCATAGGGACTTGCGTCTATTAGAAAGGAATGACTCACAAATAAATAATAAATCCTCATAAAAAATGAGTTATCGTCAATGTTCTTTTGATGTAGACAGGCATTTAGCGCGTGAATATAGTCTTGTGAGGGGTGAATCTCATGGGTTATTCCCTTTTTGATGAAATCCCTTCATTCTTCTTCGAGAAATGACCAAAAAGCCCATACAATATTGTCGCATGTTTCTCATGTTTAAACATTTCCATGCTAACCTGGTCATTCGTAATGCTTCCAATCGAGCAAAAAAAACATCCACACCTTCCCTTCTCTTGGTACGCTCCCTCCTCTCCCTCCCTGCATTTTTTCTCCTCCCCTGCGCCTCTCCTCTATCCTAATTTTCATTCCCTGCTTCTTTATTTTTTAAAACAAACACTTACAACAACAAAAAATAAGAGACATAAATGTTTGTTAAATAAAGAAACAAAATGGAAAAATAAAAAAATCTATTTACAACAACAAACTGAACATGCATACAAATTTGTTAAGTAAGAAATAAATGATTATATTTTATATATACAAACTGAATACATATAACAACATAGTTAACATATACAAGAAATAAATGATTATATTCTATATACAAAGTGAACACATATAACATCATAGTTACCATATACAATAATGAAAGTGAACATATACACATATTAGAATTTTCTTTTAATATTGCTGACATAATAGATAGACTATCTTACTGTAACTAAATGAACATTACTGTCTATTATATACTCATGTGTTATTATTAAATGAACAAATACATTTATTAGATTTTCTGTTAGTCCAACTAACTAAATAAACAATAGACACTCCTTTGTTATAACAAATTGAACATTTATGCATATTAAATACTCTTTTATTGTCACTAAGTATCATTATATATAGAATTATAAGAGAGAAGGAAGAATGAAAATAAAAATGGAGAACGAGGCAAAAACATGGAGGAGAATTAGAAAAAAAAAAGAGAGAGAAAGAAATAGGGAATGAGAGAGTCACCATTTCAGAGTTGGATGAGAGTAAGAGAAGGAAAGAGAGATGTGGAAAGAAGGAAGGGGGAGGAAAGGGTGTCGAAGGAAGGGAGGGGAGTAGCGCAAAGGAAGGGAATGAGGAGATGGTGCGGAAGGGAGGGAAAGAAAGGAGGGAGATGGTGCAGAAGGGAGGCAACACGATATGAAGGGAGAGGAGCACTCTAGTCTGTAGATGGTTTGGATGGTTATTAGGTGGATGATAATAATCAATTTCTTTTATCTTTATTATTTGCTTTCATCCTAACACGTAAAAACATTGTAAAACTTTCTTCGATAATATGTTAGGAATATGATAATATGGCCCGGTTGAAAGCCCATATATGACCACCCACGTTGTCAGGGTCGTGATGATTGTAGTTAGACAGACAGATAGTGAAATAGAAGTCGGCTGCAAAACGGTCGAAATGATAACGAAACTAGGGTGTTTTCGTTAATCGTTTCGTTTAGTTGACAAAACTGACTATTAAATTTGTTAATCGTTTCTTTTTAGACGAAACGATCGAAATCAATGAAATTTTGTGATTTTCACATGAATGAAACTGTTTCATTGTTTCGTTATTGAAACGAAACTTATTCCTTAGCATTTCATTTCGTCCAAGACGAAACGAAACGAAATAACGGTCAAAATGACTTTCATTTTCAGCCCTAAATAAAGGATTCATCATTCATGGATCATGGCCTTGTTGGATAAAAGTGTTCTAGTCTGCAGTAGGTTACTACACAAAGTCCAGTTATATTATTACGATCGAGTTGAACATTTTTTTCGTACTTAATTTACATGGGCATAGAAACCTGCATAGAAGATTTGAAATGAAAACAGGTTATCTTTTGGATGCATTACGCTCACGTGATTGTTGCTTGATGAAATACTTTTTCTCAATCAATTTTACTTGTCATGGTTTCGTTTTGTTGGTGCGAAGATCTGTCGGCTCAAACTTAAAACCGTACTTGTACAGGAGGATGGGAAGCAGGGACAAGTATAGACTAGGAATATGATAATTCGGCCCAGCTTTAGAGCCCACGGCTAATTCCCCGCCACCCAACATATATGGACAAAAAAATTAAAATAATATTAAAATATTATTAAATTTTGAACATATTACTTAAATAATTCAAATTTTACAATAGTATTTGGATATTGTTCTTTCAACTTTATGCAACCTCAAATGCATGAAACAAACACCTTCATATTTAGTTAATTGGATGGAAAATTCTTGGAAGGTGTATATCACACCTGGATAGAGTCGCGAAACAAATTCCATACACAATTTCGAGAAAACGGCTTGGTATATAATATGAGAAAGTTTAATATGCACTATAATGCATTGGACGTTCTATGCACCACAGACTTTTTCGGGGATATTTTTATAAATTGACAAATCAAATTTAACCAAGCTAATCTACATATTGAAATCTCATAGCAAACTAAATTTTATAATTTTTTAGATTTTATTACTATTTGTTTCAAATTTTTTAAAACATGTCATTTTTTGAATGTTATACTATTTACAATATTCCAAAAATGGCATGTTTTAAAAAATTCGAAAAAAATAGTAATAAAATCTCAAAAATTGTAAAAATTGGTTTGCTATGAGATTTAATTATGTAGATTAGATTGGTTAAATTAGATTTATCAATTTAAAAAAATATCCTCGAAAAAGTCCGCGGTGCATAGAACGTTCTATGCACTATAGTGCATATTAAACTTTCTCATATAATATATAAACGGAATAAACAAGTATACATTTCATTGGCAACCCTACCGATATTATTATTTCTGTATGAATAGTATGCAGTTATAAAAAAGCTATTCACTTAATTATCGATTAGTATCCATGTAAAAATTATATATATATATCGATAGAAGTTACATTTCCTCCAAAATATGCAGATATTTGAATTACATATTCCGAAATAAAAACACAGAAAAATAAATTACTTTACATACAATTATGTTTTTATTTGTACAACGACGGAAATTTTTCTTAACATTTAAGATTTTCTACAGTTTTTGTTAAATTTATTTCTTACTTTAGTTACGTTTTGCAGGAGGATATAAAATTTATCTCAAAACGATTTATATATTATGAATATCATATGCATATCTCACTTATCAGTTTTGTTACTAAAAATTTTATTTTTTAATTCTAAATAATATATAATATTGAAAAGTTAAAATATCTACTTTTGGAAAGGTGAAATACCTAATGTTATTAATTACTATATTGTAAGTAGTCATTTCGAATCTATTGTTCTTATTGAATAATTATACCATATTTGCTTGGGAGTCCTTCGTTAAGCATCATATCTACTCTGGACGTTTATTAAATTGTCCCATCGTCATATAGAAAATTTTTAATACAATAAAGTTTACTATTTTCGTAGAAAGATATTGTTGAATCTTGTCAACTTTTTGGAGAATAAGTATTCACAAGAATTGTCAATCGTATTTCGAACTCCCAACTCAAATTCGTTGCCGCTGTCAACAAACCAAATTAATTTTCTATAAATTCCACAATTTATTACCTTAAAATTCGACTCGTAATAAATTTAAGTACGTTTTAAAACTTTTTATTCCGTAACTTTAATTGTAATCTCCCTTTTTAAAAAAAAAAAATCGCTTATTATCTTCATTTCAATTAGGTCGCGACTCGATGTCACTTTGAAAAAGCTAGGGACTAAAAAAAAAAAACGAAAACAATCGGAGCACTGCGGCGGGCCGGCGCTGGCTTTATTATTAAGTCATGAAACTAGCTTGAGATTACAACGGAGACACGTGTTTTGATCGCCTAGAGTTGCATGATTCAAACCACCAACTCGCCAATAATGAATTGACACGTCTAGAACCGTTCCTGGTTTTTTTAAACTCCCCCTTAAATAAAAGTGCAGCACTAATGTACCAGTTTTACCATAACGCAGATCAAATCATGAACTTATCTTCAATATTCTATGGGCGCGTTTCAAGCTGTTCACAAATTTTGTGAAATTCCACACAGAAAGAGGCACATCAGGAAGTGCTCAATCACATAGGGTGCGTTTGGATAGGTGTGGGAAGAAGGGAAGAAGGGAAGAAGTGGGAAGAAGTATTGGGAAGTGTGTAACTTTGTGAAGAGTTTGGATTGTTTATAATTTTTTTTCTTCCCATCTTCCTTCTTCCTCTTCTTCTTCTCTCATCCAAACGCACCCATAAAGATTTTTACCGTACTAACCAACCATCCATTGAAGCCAGAGATCCAAAAAAACATTTCAGCAGCGGCTCCCCATTTAGAAAAGAGAGAGGCTGGGATAACCAGCGTTAGCATCATTTGAGTATTGCAGTTCATCAAGATAACTGATTAGTCAGATATAGGTAGCAAAACTAGCTAACCATATTAAAATGCCGTAGTGGCCAGTGATTCCAACTTCCAATTTTGTACGCTTAGAAGGAAATTTTGAACAAGGAAAATGCAATATATACAAAACACTTTAATTTGGCCCGCCCTCACAGTGGATAGACAGAAATCTTCAAAACTTGCAGTGGGATCCATAAACAGAAAATTTCCTTCTTCAAACTGGAGGTTCCATACTGTCACGTACTAGGCATTGCCTGATAAGCTCCTCTCATCTTCTGATTTATTTACTTCGGATGCAATTGGTAAACCTTCGTTCTCCCTCAATTTCTAGTTGTGTCCAAAAGAAAAGAAGAGCATGTCAGTTAAAATATTAACAAAAAATAAAAAATGCACAGTAATTATGCATGCAACTCTTACAATTTTCCCCCTCTAACATTTGCTAATGTTGTACGCTACATTAATATTTTTGAGGGTCAATTGTACGTTACATTAATTACAAGCATGCATATAAAACCAAAGATTTTCTTTTTGATGGTTATTCTCTTAATTTATATATGTACATATATTTTGCGGATTATTGTTTACATGAGTGTGCACATAGAAATCTCTGTATGTAGTAATCTATTCACGGACAAGCGGTTGACAATATTTTTAACTCTTTCACAGAAATTGACGGGCTTCATCCCACCAGTGCACTGTACGGGTGAATGCTGTAACCATGCTGGCTTAAGAAGGTGAGATGTTGAAACTTATCAAAAGGGTATTGATTATTTTTCTCCTCCTTTTTTTCTGTCTTGATGGCTTTAATTGAAATTTTTATGCAAATCCACAGGCCTATTGCAAAATCCGAAAACAATAATAACAAAACAACAAGCAGACCAGTAACCAAAAGTGGATGAACTTGAAAACTCAATTGAATTCCAGGGCCAAGAAATGAACTGACGTAAACTTGATATAATAAAAAGAATATGTCAAGCTAATAAAAATAAACACTACCTACCAGCTATTCCAGGTTTACCGACGCATCGACATGTTATACTTTGTACCAGTCAATACTCTCATAACATAAAAACTCTCAGAAGGAGTATTTATATTTACATAAAATGTAAATCAGCATATATTTGTCCTTTTGATTGTGTTTTATGCAAATTACACTATTATGTTGCTGATGACTTTGAAAATGAAAGACAGAATATTTTACTCACCAAAAAATCAACTAAACAATTCCTGCGATGATATTTTTTTTTAAGTTTTCAATTCGAATATTATATTGATGTCATAGCTACTTGATACATAGTAAAATACATGTTGACATCTATGCCCCTAACTTTTAAGCTAATTCAGCATTTTCAACCGACAAAACTTTTGAATGTATGATACATATCTTGAATAAATTTGTTCAGAAGTAATATAATCAGGTAACCTTAACAAGAATTGTGGGAACTTTTCATCCGTTTCTCTGTTTGATTGTTTTAAATTATTGTTCCTGCTAGCTGAAAAGCTACTAGCTCAATAATAAATTCTTAAAAAACATTCATAATATATAAAAGGTTTAACCTTCTTAGATTTTGTCAGGCTCAGGGCATCGATTAATATTTTCTCCAACTTTCCAAGCTGGTTGTCTTTAAGATGCTCCAGATTCTCATCATTAGCCCTAAAAAATATGTTCTTCATTCTCAATATCACTCTTACTGCTTAAGAAGCTTGTTTTTTCATGTTGCAAATCGCTAGTACATACCAGCAAGCAATTTGTAGTAGTACAGATTTAAAATCTGAACCTGAACAGTTTTCCTCATCGTTCTGCACAGAAATGATATTTTCTTATTATAATTGATATTTGCAAAAATTTAATTTTTACATATCTAGTAATCTTTTGAGGCAAGCTAAAAGCCTGGACTAGGAAAATTTCCCTAACTGTGGCCAAACTAGTTTTGACTTTAAAGGCATATTATTGCTTACTTAACTTACCTGTGGGTCAATTCATATCAAAAGATACAGGTGTTAACCATGAAATTGTAGTGAAAAGTAGGTTTGCTCATGAAATTTTTTTATACATATCTAAATTACTTAATGGGAAAAAAATATATTGGGCTTATTGGCTTCCATAAATTCTATTTAAATCCACCACTAGATTATATATCATAGTGCAACTTAACCTCAATTGTCTTTTATTGAAGTCATAACTATTATCATATGACTTAAATCCTACTCCTAAGAAAAAAAATCATTTGATAGAAATTAATAATTTTCAGAATATTAAGGTAGTTTTGCCCACTACTGTACCTTAATTCCAGTGGCATCCACTTTGTCGGTTGCTTTTTTTTGGGTGCATGCGAATTGTTGATACCGTTTCATCGTCATCCCTATACTGTATTGAGAAAATAAAATAGTGATTAGAATCATATTTGCATTTTACCCGATCAGATGCCATCCAGGAATTTCCATTCGGTCATACTTAGTTAATTAATTGTGCCAATTGTGACATATTTTGTTTGTTAATAGGTCGAACCTGGTGCAGATATTTGAAGAGGAGGCTTTATTGTTAGCTTTAGGGCATGGTTTTAGGTGAAAGAAGTCAAGAAATGGGTCAGAAAATAGGATCCCTCTTATCCAAACTTTTGAACAACTAGATAGTTCCCTTCTTCACCTGATGCAGAAAAACCACTTTTGTAGGTAATTGTTTTAGAAATTGCAAGCCACTGTTTTGTTACGTATATATAAAAGATCAGCAAATTAGGAAAATGAACTTATAATAACTGCATTTTATGTTATATATGCTATTATTTTCATGAATCATCTAAATTAAACTCTCTATTAGCACACTTTGTAAAATGTTTGACAATATTGTGGGTTCTTTAGGTTTGATTACAATTTCAGATGACAAATGAGAGAGCAAGATATATAGAGTAGAATTGAAATGATAGAATGAGAGAGAGAAGGGGCAGGAAAAAAAATGTGCTCTCATAAAAGATTATAAGCATCATTTATAATGAAGGAGAGCCTTGTGCTTCATTGATTTTTTTGTATAATTATAAGCATCATTTATAATGACACAATCTTATCAATAATCTGTACTTATCCTATCTTAGGTTTCATATGAATAAGAGATTAGGAAACTAGAAGAATATTTGCATAAGCACTCGAAGTTCCTATGCCCTTTTGCTCTCCCTGTACACTACTTGTAAACACATCACTGATCACACAAGTTATTATATTTCATATTAATTATTTTTTTCTAGTAAGGCCACATCCATAATGATAATCATGTATTAGACTAATATATTTTCAAAATAAGCAATAAATCAAGAGAACATATTTCAACAAAAATTTAGTATATTGAAAATTCGAATTTTGAACCTTAAGCGTAATATAAGAATGTAAGGAAAATATTTGACATTATTGACCTTGAATTATCTAGGGCATCATGTATGCATAGAACTTTCAGTATAGATGTTCTCTCTAGTGAAGATCAATTCTCCAACCTTGGGCAGTGAGGTCGTTATTAAATAAAGAGATTAAACTAAATATTTCGACCTGATTTTCTATAGGAATTATGGGTTGATCATATAGGGTTGAGCAATATCCTTAACAAACTCATATAGTTAGATCAAGTAGTATAAATTATTCATCTAAACAATTGAGTTATCAACACTTAAGCAATGATACTATTGGATAGATGACCAAACTAAGTGTTAATCAGTAAAGTTCACTAATGATATGCTTGGATTAATTATTAGCTAAAGATGAACTTTAAAGCTCCAATGTTATTATCTTCTAAGAAAATAATAATAACCTTTTAATTCAAATAATGAAATTACTAGAAGATATTGCAAATTGAATTAATATGAATACCTTAAAATATCAACCTAATATTTTTTTTTTTGAACAGTTTAAAGCCCATAGGCTATGTATTAAGAACTTGGTACCAAACAAAATCAATATAATCAAATAAAAATGATCCTAACTAATATAATTTGTGACAATAATTTTCTTCATCTAAATAATTCAGTTATTAGATTAATTGACAACCTTAATACCACATGCGTATGCTGATATCATTTAAAAAACTATATGGTTAGACTAATTTTTGTTTGGCGGTATGACATGTTCAATCAACCTTGGGACCTAAATCTACAATACTAATTATTGTTAGGTGGTGCTAATTGGTAGATAGCTATAGATATTTTGGACATATCTTTCTCATATGAACTCCAAAATGTGATGCAAAATTCTATATAAAAAGATGAGCTACAACTTTATAGCTTGAACTTTTTTTCAAATTATAAGGATTTCATGATAAAATAGCCATACAAAAGGTATATGTGGTTTGACCGCCATTCAGTGATATCAGATATATTTTTCCCTTTTAATGAAATCAAGTATATCATTTATAAAATTTATTCTTTCTTATGCACATAAAGCTAAGATGCTCCATCAAAAAAATTTAATTCGGAACTCCAGAAAAAAAAATACGAAAGAGACTAATAGGGATAAAGAATTTAATTGAATCTGGATATACTTGAGGAATAGCTTCTTTCTAGGCGTAAATTTATTATAAACAATCCAAACTCTTTACAAAGTTACACACTTTCCAATACTTTCCGTCTAGAAATAGACTATTCCTCTTATTCCTAAGCAATCCAAACGGAGCCTAAGATGTGAAAGTTGTTCAATCTAACATCTTAATTTTATCATCTTCATCATATACATGATGAGGTTTGTCCGGATCATCTGTTGTCCTGTGTACTAAATGTTTCGTGCATATCGTACCATGTTATATCTAAATTCTAAGAGATATACACGACTTATCTAAGAACTCTCTACGCCTCATGCCTACATGTCGTACCATGTTGTATCTTCGTTAGACGTGCCTTGTTGTGTTATGTTTGAACATGTTTGAATTTCATAAAACATAATTATATACTTATACAACAACAACAACAACTAAGCCTTTTGAAAACCGACAAAAAAGTCATAACAAAATTTATATATAAAAGTACTAAGATAGTAGTAGTAATAAAACCTACGCCCACTGAAATCTAACTTCCATGCACTCATACGATTGCCAGCTTCATAGAGACATTCCATTCTTTAATGTCTCTTTTTACCGCTTCCTCCCATGTCAATCTTGGTCTATCTTAGTCTATCTTAGCCTTTCCGTATGTTTTCGAAATGATTGAGAATTCTGCTATGCACCGATGCCTCAGGAGGCCTATCGGATATGTCCAAACCATCTCAAACGATGTTGGATCGCTTCTCCTCTGCCGATGCAACCCCAACCATATCCCTTATGTCATCATTGCTAATCCGGTCTCTCATCGTGTGACCACAGATCTGCTGCAATATACGCATCTCTGCTATACTCATCTTCTGAACATGTCATCTTTTAGTAGCTCAATGTTCTGTGCCATACAACAGCGCGGGTCTAATCATCGTTCTATAAATCTTGTCGCATAAGACTCCCAATGCTTGTCACCATTTCACCCGTCATTCTCTTATCCTATGACTTTCTTATCGCATAAGGCGCCCAATGCTTGTCACCATTTCGCTCATCATGCTCTTATCCTATAATAATATCTTCATCTATCATGTCATCACTTTGTAGCATCGATCTCAAATATCGAAAATGATCTTTCATAGACACTACTTGCCCGTCAAAACGGGCATCTCCATCTTCTGACCGTACCCCACTGAACTCGCACCTCATATACTTTGTCTTATTTTTACTAAGTTTAAACCTTTTTGACCCAAGAGTTTGTCTCCACAACTCTAAAATCATGGCGACACGCATCCTAATCTCATCGATTAGCACCACATCATCAACAAAGATCATACACCAAGAAATTTCTCCTTGTATATCCTTCGTTGTCTCATCCATCACTAAGGCAAATATACAAGTGCTCAATGTTGATTCGTGATGTAATCATACTTTAATAGGAAAGTCGCTAATTACATCATCACATGTCCTGATACAAGTAACAACACTATCGTATATGTTTTGAATGAGGGTAAGTCCCCACCGTATCACTTTCCTCGATACTTTGTCCTATGCTTTCTCTAGTTCTATGAAACCATATACATAGATCCTTCTCCTGCTCATGATCACTCTCCATAAACAGCCTTATCAAGAAGATAGCCAACTTAGTCGACCTCCCAGGCATAAAATCAAATTGGTTTTTCGAAACTTTTGTCATCCGCATCAAGCGATTCTCAATCACTTTCTCCCAAAACTTCATTGTACAGAAAAATTAGACATGCAAATTATGAAATTATCCTTCAACAAATAATATAAGTGTTGGTTTAAACAATTAACTCTCAATTTACCAATTTGCAAAACAACACCAAAACCTCTCAACTAACATCTCAATTTAGTGAATTTTAGTGAATTTACTTGAAGAATGGCTTGAAGCAAGTAAAACACAATTTTTGGAGCATCAAGAGAGTTCTTTAGACTAGCTAGAGTCATTAGTTTAGGTATAATTATACTCTAAACTAATCTCAATCAATTTGCTGGTTAAAATGCTCAGTTTTTCTGTCAAGCGTCATAAAACGCCATATGGCATTACACAACGCAGAGTAATTCTGTTATGAAATTGCAAAATCTCTTACAAGGTTCTTCCCTTTGGTTTTTTAGTCAGATCGTTGCGCAACGCTGATTATAGTTGCACAACGTTACCAGTATATTGTTGTGCAACATTATTCAACGTTGCACAACGCTTGTTTGAAGGTTCTCTCCACTGCTCAGACAGCGTTGCATCGCTGTTCAGACAACGATGTCCCATGTAAATAGCGCTGTCAAACTGCAGGTTTTGTTGGACAACGTCAAATAGCGTTGTACAACGCCCACGTTGTGTAACGTCATTCAGCGTCGTGTGACGTTCTGACAAGGTTTGTTGAGTTGGTCAGAGCTGCTTCCTTTCTCTTTGGTCTAACGTTGTGTGACGCTCCCTAACATTGCACAACGCTCAGACATGTTCCAATGGAACTGTCAAGTTTTTCTTTTGGCTGTTAGCTATAACGCTGTGTAACGCCACATAGCGTTGCATAATGCTCTAACATTCACAACGGACTCGTCTAGTTACCGTTTGATTTTTCAATGGCTAGTTCAACCGTTGTACAACGCTAGAGTTGATTTTTGACTGGTTTGGAGCTGTTGGCGCCCTCTATATATACCAGCTCATTTGGGACTGGTTTGATACTTTTAAAACCATGCAAAAATCTTCTCTTTGATCTCCAACCAGCTAGAATCAATTCTTTCTTGTGTTTGAGAATTCAACTTGCAAAATCATTGAGATTAGTGTGCCTAGACTAAGCTCATAGTTCCAATTGCTAGACTTTTGAGTGTTTTGATTAGAGGTTAGATCTTCAAATCAATTGAGTGTTTGTGGTTGATTGGTTAGAGGTATAGGCTGATCTTCCTCGAGTTCGTTGTGACGGGAGACTTGGTTCGAGCTTGTATTCACGTTCTTGTTGAATTGAACGGAGCGCGCCCTTTTCATGGTTGCGAAACTCCCGAAGACGTATGACTAAGGCGAGGCTAATTTAGCAGGTTGGAACTCCGTAATCATATCGCGTGTCAATTCCTTATCTCTTCTCTCTATTAAATTGCTTGTGAATTGCTTGTGTATTGTTTGAGTTAGACTAAACTTAAATTAAACCGAAAATTGACCATACCAGTTTAGGAAGCCAAAATTGTGCCTATTCACCCCCCTCTAGGCCTTTAATTAGGGACAACAATAAACTTTTTTTTTATTTCATAAAATTTACCATTTTAACCGTCATTATAAACTTGGTGCCTCTCGGGTCGTGTTGTGTCATCTCTCGTGCCATGTATGGATAATTTGTGTATTGTCTCGTGTCTTTATCATCAAAGTCAAACACGACACACCTTAGGACTCAGCATGCTAAAGTTCTTATGCCTTGTTGTGTCCATGTCTAACTATGTCATATCACCTTCGTACCGTGTCGTGTCATGTTCGGACACGATGTGTTTTCTTAAAACGCTAATGATGAGCGATGATATGAATGAAATGACAATTAGATTGTGCTTGCTTTTATCTTTAATAATAACTATTATTATTTTTTTTATTATTATTACTAGACACGACAATCGTTATTTTGCCGCACTATGTTTCTTTAGATTGACAATAATTCCATCATAAACTACATTAAATAATGATTAGTACGACTATTTTTAATATATTTAAACAAAAGTAGAGAACTATTTTTAATTATAAAAAATACAAAAAAAAATTTAATTAAAGAAATAGCGGTCACGGCTATTAATTAATACTAGAGATATTCTTATTATTTGTTCCATAGAAATTGTGCGTATGCAATAAAACTCCTGTCGAGTTGCATGCTTCTTTAGGGGATGCATAATTGATCAGATTTAAAACTGTGTAATCTTATTCAACTAGAAAGGTTTATCATTCCATGCATGTACGAAATATAAAACTACATAAAAGTATTGTGAGCTTCAGGTGATCTGTTTTGTTGAATATTTCCATGCTGCAAGTTATAAAATAACTGTTACACCGAGTTCACATTCATTGGTGGACAGTTTCTGCTAAATATTAGTAATGTGATATTGCTATTGAAAACATATATTAGTCTCTATAAATCGGCCACTTACTATTTAAATCATTATACCAGTACCATTTTGAATGGTTTTTCATAATGAAAGAGATAAATCACATCTATCTCTTGATGTTAGGTTTGGACGTGATGACTTCTATCTAGCAGCCATGAAACATGAAATGCATCACAGTAATAGAAAAGCAAATGACCGGAAGCACTGCATGATGTTAATTTTTAGCGCACACTGATCCACTGATTATTGGAATAAAAGGAGGAATTTTTCTGGTTGTTTAGTTCAAAATAGATGGTGTCTGTTTCAAATAAGAATTTTAGTTTGGCAGTATCTAATAGATGATAACTTAATGATGATTACATCAAATATATTCTATTTAGGGAATATAAATGAATGGTTGATCTCTCAGTTTCCATTGAAAAGTTGGTGCACATTACTAATTTTATCCTACAAAAGCAATTGAACGTGTCTTTCAGTTCCAAATTTTGAGGAAACACGTGTTAACATTCTAGTATTGCCTGAGCTTTACTCAGGAAAAGAATTAGATAATCACTGACACACAAATTAAGAACTACTTGGAGATGAGGATGACTTTTGTTGGGGGCATCACCAATAAAAGCAGTACTGTACATGAACTAAATCAAATTAGGAACGTGGTGTGAACACAAGTTCATGCGTTACATTCCTGTGCCCTCAACTCTGTACATGTAAGAAGGGTGAAGTAATACTTATTCAATTGTGCAGAAATTAAACACTATCAGATTTTTCATCCTATTTTTGAGCAATATCTCACTCTTTTACCCGTTAGGGTACTAAATCCTTCCTTCCCTCCTGATCTCTGGCAAGCTTGAAAGTTGAAACTATATGTAGTTCAGAAAAGAAAGTTGAACACTGCTATTTACCCCTGAAAAATTTTGCTCTACAGTTTACAGAATTCTTTCTAGGGAATTATATCTTTCTTAATTATGAACTCACTTAAACTCTTGCCCCATTTAAACTTAACCAAAAAAAAATTTGGTATAAATCAAAACTTAAAAAGTAAATATATACCAGGAGCAAGAGGAGTACTCAAAGAGGCGACCAGCAGGAGAGAAAACGAGAAGTGCCACCTCAGCATCACAGAGAACAGCGAGCTCAAAGGCCTTCTTGAAGAGACCGGATTTCCTCTTCGAAAACCTCACTTGTCTGCTCGTCTTGTCTTCTATCCTCGCCAGTTTCACCCTTCCCCTCTTCTTCTTCTGCTTTGCTTCTCCCATCGAAGTCGACGAGTCCATTAAACTAATAACTACTTCTTTCTTTCTAGAATTCTACTTTCTTTTCTGAAAAAATTAAGGATTGATTGAGATAGGTATCTTACTGGAGTTTTAGAAAGTGGCGGAGGAAGAAGACAGGGAGCACTGCCAGGTGGTGACGGGGGATTGAGGAAGGAAGTAGACGAAAGGTGATCTCCAATAAAAACATAACGGAGAGGTCCAGTTTATACTAACTTTGCAAATTCTCGGAAGTAACGGAGGTGTCCGGTTATTGTTTCAGATCGGAACGAATTTGTAATACTTCTTAGACGGCGCGGCGCCCCACCTACATCAAGATTCGTGTTATATGTGATCAATACATGATGTAATATAAATATTATAATATTTTTCTACGAACAATGATAACTGCCATCCTCGGCAGATTTGCCATCGCGCCTCATCGCTGAACAGATGGTGTACGCATGAACCTCAGGGAGCGTATCCTCTACCAACTTTTTGAGGTTGGTAGAGGGCCAACGTTTGATCCGAGCCGTTAGATCTAATCTCGACGGTTAAAATTTTTCGGGCCTATCAATCTAGATTACATGCACGGGCTTCCTTAACCATTGAGATTAGATCTAACGGTTTAGATCAAACGTTGGCCCTCTACCAACCATAAATGATCTAACGGTTTAGATCACGTATCTAGTAAGTATGTGTTATATATGTTCAGTTAAGTATAATAATCAAAAGTATTTAGTTAAATGCATCAACTAATTATTTTATTATATAGAATCACTGAGGCGCTATTGGAGAGAGGCACGTCTGGGACAGAGTCGGAAAAAAATTAATTTGAACCGGTCCGGTTCATGACCTCTTCTAATTTTTTCATGTGTTTTGTGTCCGATTCGTGACCCATTCGCTTGGTTTTTTAATAACGATTTTTTTATAATATTTATATTTTTTATTGCAACTAATTAAACATTTGTATTGACCCAATTGAGTATTTGGATAAAAATAAAAAAACAAAATGAATATACTGAACATAACAAACACTTATAAAACAGTGATTAATTATAATAAAAAATGAACATTTATATCTAATAAAGTGAACACTTATAATAACAAAATGAACAAAAAATAATATACGTACTAGGTGAGTATAGATGAAGGGAGAGAGCGCTGGCGCGCGATGACAGCGATGACAATTCGAGAGATACCGACAGTAATCAATTTTCTATTTCTACGAAGACGGAATCGTAGAGGACCCAAATCTACTGGACATTTTTTTTTTTTTGAAGAAGAAGAAGAATAAATACTGGACATTTACTTATTAAGGTGTTGTTTATTATTTTTCTTTGAAGTAGAGATTAAGCTATTAAGATATGATATAATTAGCACAATTTTGATTATGTTGATGTGCAAAAGCGCTACTCTATTGTCATTATATTGTGCAATGAGGCATAATGTTCATTTTTTTTTTTGTTTGATTATTTTTTAGTAATTGTTTTATTTTGTTATGTCCAAACCAAGACAATGGATTAGTAATAAATTCTAACTATTTTTCTAACTTCCTTATATGTAAATGCATTATTTTAGAAATAAAATAACGTCTACTTTTGAGTTAATATTTGAGTTTTTCCAACAAGTTCCAGCTCGATCAGAACTTCAGTTGTGAGTATATCTACAATGTTCAGCAGACTCTGTGGAGAACATGAATTAAGAATGTTAGATCAATTAAGATTTAACCAATACAAAGAACTGCATACGAATTAGTACTGTGAATAGAATGAGTTTTATTGTGGCATAGGTGTCAACCGATTTGCACTTTTGTTATATATTGTGACATAGAGTCAATCTACAATTATTAATTTTGAGTATAATTAATGCTGTATGGGAGAAAATATGTTTGATGTGCTTAGAATACAATGAAATTCATAAAATAACAAGTACTTAGTGTATCTTTCTAAATTTTTTTTAAATGATTAAATTAAAATGTATTTTTTTTCTTTTCTTTCTAAATTGATATTTTCTAGACATGTATGTTATGTTGTTATGACATTCTTTAACACTGACTAATGATATTCATAATGAAAAGGGTTCCAGACTTCCAGTGTCCATAATTTGAATGCCATCAAATTCAGCAAAATTTACGGAGCCGTTTGGATCAAGTGAGAATTTGGAAAATTTTCTATTCCTAGGCATAAATTTATTATAAACAATTCAAACTTTTCATAAAATTACACTTCCCAATACTTTATGCCTAAAAATATTAAATTCCTCCTATTCCTAAGTGATCCAAACGGCCCTATATTCTTTGACACTGACTAATAAAATTCACACGCGGAGAGTACAATAGATGTGGTCTGAAGTTCAAAAACAAAATGTTATCGTTCATCGAAATTAACCGTGAGAAAAAAACATGCATAAGATTATAAGATATATATTATAGTTTAGGGTGCGTTTGGATATGTGTGGGAAGAAGAGAAGAAAGGAAGAAGTGGGAAGAAGTATTGGGAAGTGTGTAACTTTATGAAGAGTTTGGATTGTTTATAATTTTTTTTCTTCTTCTTCCTTCTTCTTCTTCTTTCTTCCAACGATCCAAACGCACCCTAAAAAAGTAAGATTTCTCCGTATTGTTTGTACTATTTCACAAAATTATTTTGGAACTAGCTTAAAATTACCGAAGATTCTACGATAGAATCAGGCGCACCATATTATACCAGCCCTTATAATCTTGGATGTATGTGGTTACGCAAAGTGAATAGTGTTGTTTTTTTTTTTTTGCGCAGGAATTAACTTCAGCCATCCGATCATCCATCCAATGGTGGGGTGCATTAAAAAATTAATTTCTGTGACGTCAGCACTGCTTTCTACATTTCTGTCATGATTATGTGTGGTGCATTGTCATGTGTTGTTTCTGGGCGGATCCATTCTGCAGTGTTATAGGTGTTAGAAAGTTACTTAGTGCGCAATTTTTTATTTTTAGTTACAAATTATCTCGATTAACAAGCAAAATCAAAGCAATGAGCTAGTAAATAGCATTTTAACACACATGAGAATATGAGGAATGATTATACCTCTTGCAAAATCATATTTGCAAGGCGCGATCACGATATAGAAGGCGGTGGCGTGCTCGTCTAGTCCCCTTCTTCTCCTTTCTTAGGTCCACAAGAAAATTAATCAACTTCATAAGGTTTCGTGCTAGCGAAACGTTTGAAATCGTCTAATCCAATACTACATTTTTTCAAGCAAATCATTATTTGATTAATGGTAGGTAATATTCAACTCATGAACCCTATAAAATGCATTAAAAGAGTTCTCCATGGCAGTAACTAATTGCTCCACGGGAAAAGAGAGGTGGCGCCTAGAGAGAAGAAAAATTATGTTTTTTTGTCCTTCCAAATTGTGGTCCTTATATAGTCATCCAATCCTAACCCTTGGGGACCACTCCATGTTAGAACGTGGTAGGCCTTAAAATGGGTTTACAAGTCCATATTAGTTGGTCTTTAATTCCCTTTAATACTCTCCTTTAATTGCATTTAAGTTTGGCTCATATCTGTTAGAAACTCAAGTCCTTGTGCAATTTTAATTTTTTTATTAACATTTAACAAGCAATTAATTGATAAGTGATAAGCTAATACCCAAAAGTGTCCTAAATTAACCTCAAGCGTACGGTAAATCGTTGGTACAATTGGGATCGAATCCACAAGGACGGATACACAAATACCAGACTTACAATTTCACAAAGTCTAGATCTAGCAATTTCAAGGGAGAGACTAACAAACTTAATGCAACAATTACTAAAAATAAAGGCTAACAAATTGGCTTAACAAATACTAGAATCAAAGGATAACAACAAACAAGAAAGAAACAAGTTGTTTTTGTTGGTAATTTGGTTGCAATCTCTACTACTTATAAAGCACCCTTAGCAAGGTCAGTATTTTTCACACAAAGGGGTCCAAATAATTTTGTTAGCATCATTATAAACCATTGATCAATATGGTGTACGGTTTGGATTGCTATTTCTATAAAGGAGTCGACTCTTCACACAAATAAGTCAAAGTCGCTGGATGGTATGGCTCTGTGGTTTCGCTTCTAAAACACGCGAGTTCGATTCGCTGAATTTGTTTTGTTTTTTTTTCGCTGGATGGTATGACTCTGTAGTTCTCTCCCTCCCCTCTCTTCTAAAAACAAGAAGAGCGCAGCCCCTCCCCTCCCCTCTCTTCTGATTCGAAACTCTCCCCTTGCCCCTCCTCTATTCCGATCACAGATATCGCAGAATCTCAGAAAAAGAAAAACAATCCTTGTCCGATGTGCTCTCCCTTCATCCTACCCTGATTTTCCCTCCTTTGTGTGTGCCCTAACAAGCCGAGTATGGAAGGTCGCCGCCTCTAATCGGATCTAGGTCAGAAAATTTTTGTTCTATCTCTAAGCGATTGCTCATGAATTTTCTTCCGATTCGATCTGCGCTGCAACAGCTTGCCTAGGCCCATCTCAAATCGCTATTGTCTTTCATCTCTGAGAGGAATACAGGTGCGTGCTCCCCTAAGCTCCCATGGCCAACCTTATTTTTTGCTTTCTCAAATTGCAATCAATAGATTAGTTCTTTTCACGAAAGGCGAGATACATGGAACCATGATAAATTTAACATGATTTAGAGTAAAGACTTGTCCTTTTTCTGCTCTCCTTATTTTCTATATGTCAATTGTGAACTTGAAAATTAATTTGGGTTCCTTTGTTTTATTAATTTTACAGCTCTAACAGGGATAGAAGCAATGCGCTTATTTTGCCTGGTAGTAGGAAACGGAAATCAAAGGGGAAAGATAAGGTACTTTTATTATTATTATTATTATTATTATTATTATTATTATTATGCCCTTAATTGTTTTTGCATATGCTAATTTTTAGAGTGTCTATAGGATTGAATATTGTTTGTGTATCTAATTAGGATTTAAAGAGAAAGAAGGAAGCTCCTGCTTTGAGCAAAAGAAAGCAAAGAAAACTTAGGAAATTGGAGGTTTGTTTGTGCTTCTTTTTGTAATTTCTTAAAACTTTTGTTTTATTATAGGTCGTTTTGTTAATTAATTCTTCATGTATTATTTTTTTGGCCCTATAGGAGGAGAAGAAACAGAAGCTTTTACAACCTAAAGGCATTAAGCTACTGGTGTTGGTTGCAATCCCGCAGTGAGGATTTCCCCTGAGCTCCTGGTGTTGATTGCAATTCAAGACAAGCCCCTGGGTCGTTGGTCATTAAGCATGAAGTTGAGGGTGCTAATGCATTTACGAATAAGATAATGCATGTCAATCTATTTATTATTTACAGTCATTTCTTCTTGACTATACATAATTGCTGCATTTTAATTTTTTTTTTGTCAGCGCATCCTGCATTTTAATTTTTTTTTGTCAACTTTTGTGTTTTGGATCTTTTGGAGGGATTATTCATGAGGCTAAGATCGTTTTAGATCTTTTTGACTTTACTTAATTGATACAAGATGCATATCAAGGTTAAAGTAATTTTTATATAATTCTGATTTTCAGATTTTTTTTCTTTTTATCATATCGATCATGATCACATTTCAGTATTACTGAGCCAGAGAAATTGTAGGTTTGATTTACACACCTATTTTGGGATTATGTCCATTCCTATGATAAGTCGAAACATTACTGTGTTTCTTTCTTTTATTTGCAATATATCTAAAAGAACTCTGCAAATTGAAAGATTAAAATATTATTTGGAATTATTTGGTTTTTTGGTGACCTCTGTGCTTACAATTGTGCAGGGTTTGCTTTTGAAATTTTGAAGTGGGAGCCTTTTAGGTGGACAGGAGGTCATGGATATGTCATCAGAGACCACTTCTTAGGTGGAGAGAGTGCTAATATGCCAGGTCTTATCTTTAATCTCGAGTAGCTTCCAAGAACAGATTTACTTCATTGTAAATTTCTGGTAACACATGGTGGCAAGTAGCAAATCAGAATTCAACCGACACAATATTTAATTTTGATCTGAATCTCTTCTAGCGTGAATTAAGCAAATCAGAATTCAAAATTTCGAATGACTCGTAATAATCTAAATTTAAGTTTTTGATGTGCATTCGTTTCAAAGTGAAGGAATTGCAGCCTTAGAAAATGCATTCTAAATTTGATTTTGAATAGCTTTCTGAGTGATCTTTTCTTATGCGATTTATGTAACATATAAAAACTCATAGCAATAACTAACAGTTTAAATGCCAGCAACACACCAAAGCCCTTTTGAGTGTTTTTAATGTGTTTGTTTCTTTCAATATGTCATTTAGAACTTCATAGGTGGTAGACCATCAAAGCATAGACTCTGTATCTGCTACTTTTTCCAAAAAGTTAAATAGGTCCTTAAATTTCAAATTGAGCGGTCTGATTGAAATGAACAGAAGTTGTTACATTAAGTTTATTGCTACATATTTCCAGTACTATACAAACTTTTATTGTAAAGAAGAGAAACTTTTGAGTTCTTCAAATCGAGTCCTGAAACAAAGAAACGAACTATGTTAATATTTGGAAATGGAAATTTACTCAATTATTCAATATACATGTATAACTGTATACACATTTTAAATTCAGGCCTACTGTTATTCAATCAATTTTATTTCTTCACACAATAGATACGTAAGAGGTCATACAAAAGGTTAATTTTGTTCAACATCATCTCGTTCAATTCTGATTACAGTAACAGACCTAGCATTTGGATTTCTGAATGGCTGGTCACAATAAATGTTACACTAATGGGGCAACTACACCTAATTAGTGTAGATTGTTTTTGGCATCATTTGCAGATTAATCTAAAAAGTGCCACGTCAATTATTTTGAAGATATTCACTTATCACTGCTCAATTGTAATTCCAGTGAGGTCTATAGTGCTATGTCTTTCCAAAGCTAGCAGGTATGTACCAATTTTGATAACACCATACTTACATATATCTACTTATCTACTTATATATATCAGCTGCAATACAAATAAATTGGAAAAGGTACCGAGCGCTTGTCCAAAAATCACAAAAATTAACAGGGATCTGCTACACTATACACCTAACAACATTACCAGATTGCTTTTTTGATTTGAGTAACAGATAGTCAACAATGGATTTTCTAAACTATTTCCAATAATACCCCTAGATTCTCCTGTAGGTTACTGTTTTAAATCCACATTTGGTTTCTTAAGGCAAGAAAGTGCTTTTAGAAAGTCATACGCAAAATATACAATCTGTTTAAGCCCTTCATGAGTTACATTTATACAAAAGTCCAAAGATTTGTTATTTTTTACAAAGGGACAGCATATAACAAGTAGGGATTAGCATTGACATAAATAAAACACATGACCTATACTTCACTGTTAGTAATGACAGTTCCAAGCTCAATATTTCAATGTCTAAACTCTGACAGCTACAACAACAGTGCTTTTTGTAAATGATTTGCCGAACATCTTATTTGTAGTGTATTTGCTCAACTACACAGTTGCATAACTTTAGAACAAAGAATTAATGGTAAAGCATATTATAGCGAACCATATTGCAAGTCAATTCGAAATACCTTTATTTAATGTTATGAGACTCGAAACTACACTGCACTTGCATCAAGTAAGGCCAGAAGCTGTTGACACACTTTACCTGTATGTTTTTGGACTTCTAAGACAAATTAGGGTAGTTTTCTTTGTATAGATATTTACTTCCAAAGCTTGTAGAGACCTGCTATTTGCACATAACCTATTCAACACACAAAGATCTTAATATCAAGTTCCAGTCGAACCAGAACAGGTATGGATTCTGGTGCTGTTCTTCTAAGTTTTCATGGTTAAATTTTTGAAGAAATTCATTAATCTTTTTAAACTAAATCTGATGTGTTCTTCTTGTTTCGAATTGTGTAGGGATTTCACCAATCCTTATTTGTTATCACTTTAATTTCAAATTTTGCGAGTGGGCCCTGATGGAAAGATAAAAAAATCCGGAGAGCAATGTCCTTATAGCTTATGTAGGAATGTACAATATACTGTTACGGTTGGTGTACTTCGCACAATAAATCAATCATAATTGCTGCAATTATTTTCTTATTACCTTTCTTTCATTTATATCTTTAGCATTGTCACTATTAATGTATGAAGATTATTTTTTTTTGTCTCATTGCAATGAATTCTTCGTATGTCCTCTAAATTTTCTCAATTAAAAAGGTCCGGATATTTATTCCTTACATAAAGGCCTATCATTTTGGTAGTTCATCATTTGGTCATCCCTTAAAAGTTTGATTGGTCGTATTAATAACTGCATGAGCTGGAGTCGATAGACTAATCAGAGTAAGGCGATAATATTGCCTTATACTACTCAACTTCCCAATATTTTATTTCGAAAACATATTTGAAATGGAAATTGTCAAATTGGTTTGTTATCTTCTGTGATTACATTTGAAATGCAATTATTAGGCCAGTAATTCCTCTCCAAATCATTAGGCTCATTTCCATTTTTTTTTCTCAAGCTCTTCGGCTGTCCAATTACTGATCGTCATGTACCCTTATTTATCCATTTATATGTCTTGTGGCTTTTTTAAATTATTTTAGGAGATCAACTAGAGTAGTCCATCTTTTATCTTTTTTTTCTTAAGAATGATATACAATTTAAAAGTGTTTATATAATATACTGATGCGATTGGATTATTTGTTCTCATTTTTATTTTTCTAATGGAATTTTGTTTAAAATTGTTAGATTGAGGTTTATTCTTAGCACTATCAATCTTTATTCTAGAAAAAGATCAATACTAATTTTTCCACAACAAACTCTTAAATAACACCATTTTCAAGATAAAAATCTGCCCACACATTTGGCACATCTGGCATACTGCCTTTAGTTTAGTTATTTACTTTTGTTTATTTTATTTTATGTTAGTTTGTTACTTTGTGGTATCATGAAAATATTTTTGCAATCCTTAATCTCTCCATGATTACTGTTGGACCAGCATCCTCAGCAACCTAATAATCGGCTGTACCAAACAATCATATCAAAATTTGATAGTAGATCGTTATTCGATCATGTATAGCGAAATTCTTTAAGAACAAAAAAGTTCATATAAAAAAATATACTAAAGTCTTTAATTTATTAAAATATATAAAATAAAATTTTGCCCGCACATTGAGCGGGCACTGCTGCTAGTTTGGTATAAAAATGTCCTAGGGTTCAGTTTCAACCTTGGTTAGGCCATGGGCTGTCAATGCTTCTCACTCTCGTGACCAAACAAGTGCAGGCCAGAGAGCCCTGTGCGACTGCACAGGACTTCTGTGCGACCGCACAGCCCATGATTATTGTTGGATTGATGCAATACATTGATTTCTAACTTGTATGGGACAGGTCTAGCCGTACCTAAACTCTTGAACCTCAACTCTCGTCATGTTAGTCACAATATTTGGTGCGGAACCTAGCATAAAGTCCCCATTAGGTACATTAAACCTCAACTCTCGTTATGTTGGCTTAACCATCCTAAGTCTATTTGTTGGTTTACAAAGGCATCTACTAGACTCTCGCCTAAGTAGAAACTTGTCCCTTTTGAGGCTTAAGTTGGTCACCTCTCGGCTCCTAACTTACCTTGATTACCTACTTGGTTCAATCAAACAATCTACACCTTTAGCCTAAGTTAGGTGTGGTCATTCACCTAAAAGGAGGGTCAATTGAGCAATCAAACACAAACAAGCAACTTCATTCAATAACCAAGCAAATAGTATACAAGAGAAGCCAAGTACTACATCAATTCAACAAACCTAACCTTGGTCTCCAGAAATTTCCTAGAACATATCTAAATCTAGCCTAACATAATGGTAAAACAAGCAAAGAAAGCAAAGGAATGCAAAGATACATTCTCCATGCTAAACCAAATCAAAAGGAAATGCAAGACGTCCCTTCTCAAGTCCAATCGACTTCTGGACCAGCAAAGGGGATGGTTGGGTGGAATAGTGAGGCGTAGTAGGTGAGATCCGAGGCGGCAGAGGAGCTGTGCGGTCGCACAAGATGGTTGTGCGGTTGCACGGGAGGTCGAATGGTGGGAAATGGTTTGGTCTTCGCTGCGGCGCCGCCTTGGATTGAGGTGGAAAAAGAGATACCCTAGACGAGGCGAATTGATCGCCTTATATAGGGGTTTGGTAGGGTTTGGAGTCCTGTGCGGTCGCACCAGAGTCGCTGGACCATGGTTGGTCAGATTTGCACGCAACGAGCCCGAATTGAGTTGGTGCGGTCGTACGGGATTCTCTGGACCACGATTCGTGCGTTATTTCGTGCCGAAATGCACTGTTTTCGCTGCGACATGGCTCCAAATTCCTATAAATCAAAATGAAATTCCAGCAATACCAAATTTCTACAAATACAAACTAAAATGATATAAAACCAAGTAAAATCAAGAGTTTTGAGTTAAGATTTTGGTAAAAGTCCGGCCTAAAATCATATATAAATATGTGACATCATTAATACGCACGAAAACGGATCTAGTTATTCAAGTGATTAAATAGGAAAAAGAGAAGCATAGGAGGTTACCTCTTCCGAAATCGTATTTGGAAGGCTCGAATCCAATCTCTTGGAGTTGGTGGCATGCTCGTCACTCTCGCGACTGCCTCCGGTTGCCTCGAGTCCACCTAGAAGATTAACCAAAGTCTCAAGGCAAGTGCGAGCTTGTCCGAGACGATAGCTAATTCCTCTTTTTCTCCTTCGCGCGATTAACGATTAATTAAGAAGGAGGAATCGTTCAACACATGAACTAGAGAGAGGAGAGGAGGCGCATGCAAGAGAAGAACTAAATTATGTCTCTTGCTTGAGCTGTCGACCAAGGGAGAAGGGAGAGAGAGAGAAAATTAGATTAGCATGTTTCCAAAAATAATACTGCTATATATGTAGCCTTTCTATCTTCCAATTTTTTCATGGACAAAAATGCCCCTCTATTGCCGAAATTTATTGGGCTCACGTGGGCAAATCCACATGATATAATGGTTTATTAATCCACTCCATTAATTAATCTCAAATCGGGCTTTCAGTTAACTGATTAACTAAAAGGTCAATTAGCTCAGCATAATAAATATGCATTGAACGAACTTAATTATTAACATATTAATAATTAATTTGAAATTAGCATATGCATTATATTATTCCTATATGATCCATTTAAGTTAATCGAGTATAACGGTTCGTAACGGTATATAATAAATTAATCAACGTATCATATATTCGTAGTACTCGCTACTACAAACAAACAAATAATGCATGTTTGGTTAAATTCCTATTTGTGTGACCCTTTGAGGATTTATGCTATGAAAAATAAATCACCATTTATTTTCATTAATCATAACCGGTATCTAGCAACGCGTTATGATTCCCAATTCATATAAATAAATATTGTACCAATACAGTACTTCAATCCTGCAAAAGAAATGGTATCTTATTGTTTTGATTCCTATGGCACATGGTATCCATGTATAATATATGACAAGAATGTGTCATTCTTGCAGATTATACGTTTCTTAATCTAGAGTTGATCGCCTAGTTGCGCGCATATGATCCAACTATATCAAGGAGTCCAGTAAATATCATCACTCACTAGGTGAACTAATGAGGGACATACGGTTGTCTTAATGACTAGTTTCTCCCTGCACAATTCAAGAGAACATAAATAAAGTCTGTATAGCAGCCCATGTCAGGAATCAGCGTTAGACGATATTTATAGAACATATCCTCATGTTGAGAAACTGAACCATCTCAAATTCGGAATTAAACATGTATGAAATAAATAATGACACATAACACAATCCATATATTTATTTCATTGGGTCATGTCTGTTGGAAAGTGTTGAAAATAGTCCATTCGGCCAGGTGTTCGGCCAGGTCCAATCGAATGGTTGGCAGAACAGACGCGTTTTTCATACAAGGAAAGGTCCAGGCTGCACCAAAGTTGAAAATACGTTTATGGCACGTCCAGGGGTCTGGTTCTAGTATGTTGGGATAGTTTCCTTGTAAATAAAATGTCAAATATAACAAATAAAGAAAAGAAATAATGGGGAATTATGGAAAGAGGGTGTGTGCCTCTATAGGATAGTTTTCCTATTTATTATTCATCTTCTCCATGTAACAATTAACCAGAAAATCAATAAAAAAAAGAGAGAGGCGTGTGTGCGTGAGGACGTAGGCACCAAGTTGGTGTTGAACCTCGTTAAATCTCTGTGTTCAAATATTTTTCCTTAATTTCTTACATGGTATCGGAGCGTGGTTCGTTCCGAGACCTAAACTAAACAAAAAATCAACCAGAAACAGACCATTCGGCCTACTGTTCGGCTGGAGCAAGCCGAACAGGAGGCCGAACAGTGGCATCAGACAGCCAAACAAAGGATGGAGTCAGCCCAAATGACCTGGTAGAGAGTAGTGCGGGTTGGGCGCAGTTGTGTGCATCCCGAGAAATCAACTCCACTAATCATAATGCAGGTTTGATAGGTAACACGTCCGGTCAAGGTATGTCTCTATTCACAAGTCGTCATTTGGATTGGGAAATTGATTCTGGGGCTACATACCATATTACATTTGACATAAAGGATTTTAAAGAAACCAGGGAACCGAGAGTGAAAAACATCAATAATGCAAATGGTTTTGAATACCCAGTAAAAGGGGTAGGAAATATAGAGATTTCACCTTCTTTAATTCTTCATAACACTCTGCATGTACCCTCCTTGACAAATCGATTGATTTCAATTGGACAAATAACGGAGGAATTAAACTGTGTGGTTCTAATGTTTTCTGATTTCTGTATTTTCCTGGATGTCCTCACGAAGGAGATTATTGGGCGTGGTACTAAAAGGGGTCGTCTGTATCACTTAGAAGATCTCAAGATTGGGAGAACTAACTTAGCAAGTAAAAGTTCAGGCTGGGAAGAAAAAATCTGGACATGGCATAAGCGGTTAGGACACCCATCTTTTGGTTATATGAGAAAATTTTTACCGGATTTGTTTTGTGGGGTGGATTTATCAAAATTTCGTTGTGAAACCTGTGTGAGAGCTAAAAGTCATCGTGTGACCTATAATATTAGTTTCAATAAATGTGATAAGCCCTTTGATTTGATTCATTCTGATGTTTGGGGACCTTCTCCGGTTGAGTCTACCTTTGGATATAAGTATTTTGTGTTGTTTGTTGATGACTGCACTAGAATGACATGGTCTTATTTGCTAAAGAAAAAAGAAGAAGTAAGGAAGGTTTTTGAGAATTTTCATATCATGGTACAAACTCAATTTGAAACTTGCATAAAAATGTTTAAAAGTGATAACGGGGGTGAATTTGTGAATAAAAAACTAGGAGATTTTTTCAAGAAAAAAGAAATTATTCATGAAACAACTTGTGTCGGGACACCACAACAGAACGGGGTAGCTGAGAGGAAAAATAGGCATATCCTTGAAACTGCGAGGGCATTAATGTTTGAGAATAATGTACCACAAAAGTTTTGGGACTGTGCTATTATGATGGCAGTGTATACCATAAATAGGTTACCCTCAATAATTAATAAGTACCAGACACCCTTGAAAAAACTTAGCACATTTCATTCCATTCCTTCTGTCTTGAGTTTGCCACCAAAAACCTTTGGGTGTGTAGCGTATGTGCATATCCAGAAGAACAATACGACCAAACTTGATCCATGTGCAGTGAAATGTGTCTCGTTAGGAGTTGGAACAAATCAGAAAGGGTATAGATGTTATGACCCAAAGTCTCAAAGATGGTATGTCACCATGGATGTCACATTCTTGGAAAACGAACATTTTTATCAAGACACCAAGAATTCCTCTCAGGGGGAGAATGAAAGTGAAAGGAATTAATGGTGTCAGGAAGGGGAAGAGACATATGAGATGTATGGGTGCCCAATACTGAGAGAACACAAATTTTTTGTTGACTTGGCTGGCCATTCTGCTGGTCATTCGGCCGAACGTGTGGCCGAATAGACAAAAATCGATGGTATTTTGGCCAGAACTCGGACCGAGACAGCTCCAACTCGGACCGAACAGGGTGAACAAACAGAGGAACATGGTCATTCGGCTAGTCATTCGGCCGAACAGGAGACCAAACGGCTCACAGATTGGGCCGAACAGCTAAAGGAATCTGAATTTACTGTTGGATTTGACTCACATGATGGTCTAGATGCAGAGGAAGAAGAAGTGGAGGAAGAAGTGATACAGACTGACCGTCCATAGCCCTTAGCATCTCCAGAGGACACTCCTGAGGTAAGTGGTTCTAACTCTAGATATGTACTTCCACCACGGCACAATCGTGGTAAACCACCAAAGAGGTATGTACCTGAAGATGGGACAAGTAAGGAGGTTGTATGCCCGATTGTAAATTTTGTTACCACTAAAGGACTACCAGAACCACTAAGAAAGTTCAGTGATCAAATGTTGAATGTACCTATACCTAGAAATGTGAATGAAGCTCTTGGTGATTCCAAATGGTTAGAAACAATGAATGAAGAGATGAAAGCCCTTTATAAGAATGAAACTTGGACTTTAGAAAAATTGCCAAATGGTAAGAAACTAGTAGGATGTAAGTGGGTATTCACAATTAAGTATGGTGTAAATGGTAACATTGAGAGATACAAGGCTAGGTTAGTTGCTAAAGGATATACTCAAACGTATGGGATTGATTATCAGGAGACGTTTTCCCCTGTTGCAAAACTAAACACGATTCGAGTGTTGTTGTCTCTTGCAGCTAATTTAGACTGGCCACTCCACCAATTTGATGTGAAGAATGCATTCTTACATGGAGATTTGGAAGAATAAATCTATATGGAGCTACTGCCAGGATTTGATGAGCTAAGGGCATTCAACATGAGAAATCAAGACAAAAATGACCTTTGTTCGGCTGACTGTTCGGCCAGGGGCAGGCCGAATGGTAGCCCGAATGGTCCAGAAAATAAGGTGTGCAGATTGAGAAAAGCCCTGTATGGGTTGAAACAGTCTCCACGGGCCTGGTTTGGAAGATTTTGTCAAGCAATGAGGAAATATGGATTTATCCAGGGAGAATCAGATCACACTTTGTTTTACAAAAGGAGATATGAAAAACTAACAGTTTTAATTATCTATGTTGACGATATGATAATTATAGGTGATGATTCAGAGGAAATCCAAAGACTTGAGGAGAAGCTCTCAAAGAAATTTGAAATGAAAAATCTGGGAGGACTGAAATATTTTCTAGGAATTGAGGTGGCTCGATCTAGTGGAGGGATAGTTCTATCTCAGAGGAAATACATCCTAGACTTGTTAGCTGAAGTGGGTATGTTAGACTATCGTCCTGCAGACACACCAGTGGTACAAAATGAAAAGTTGGGAGAGTTTCCTGATCAGGTACCAACCAATAAGGAAGGATATCAAAGATTGGTAGGTAAGCTAATCTACTTGTCTCACACACGACCTGATATAGCCTTTGCTGTAAGTCTGGTAAGCCAGTTCATGCACAACCCAAGTGAAGCTCACATGGAAGCAGTAATGAGAATTATTAGATATTTAAAGGGTACACCAGGAAAAGGTATACACTTCAAAAGGAATGGACACCTTGACATCATGGGTTACACAGATGCTGATTGGGCAGGTAGTATCTCTGACAAAAAGTCAACTTCTGGATATTTCGCTTTTGTAGGAGGGAATCTTGTTACATGGCGAAGTCAGAAGCAAGGGGTAGTGGCTCTTTCAAGCGCAGAAGCAGAACTCATTGGTGTTGTGAAGGGTGTGTGTGAATTGCTATGGATAAGGAAACTCATGAGAGAACTCGGGTTCGAGTCAGGGGGAGCTATGAACTTATGCGTGGACAACAAGGCAGCAATTGATATGTCTCACAACCCTGTTCAACATGACAGAACCAAACACATTGGAGTCAATAGGCATTTCCTCAAGCAAAGCATAGACTTGAAGATTTTCCAGTTGAAGTTTGTGAAATCAGAAAATCAACTGGCTGACATTTTGACCAAGGGGGTAACAAGCAATGCCTTCAAGAATGTGATTAGCAAGTTAGGTATGACAGATCTGTACATACCAACTTGAGAGGGAGTGTTGGAAAGTGTTGAAAATAGTCCATTCGGCCAGGTCCAGCCGAATGGTTGGCAGAACAGACGCGTTTTTTATACAAGGAAAGGTCTAGGCTGCACCAAAGTTGGAAATACGTGTATGACACGTCCAGGGGTGTGCTTCTAGTATGTTGGGATAGTTTTCTTGTAAATAAAATGTCAAATGTAACAAATAAAGAAAGAAATAATGGAGAATTATGGAAAGGGGGTGTGTGCCTCTATATGATAGTTTTCCTATTTATTATTCATCTTCTCCATGTAACAATTAACCAGAAAATCAATAAAAAAAGAGAGATGCATGTGTGCGTGAGGACGTATGCACCAAGTTGGTGCTGAACCTCGTTAAATCTCTGTGTTCAAATATTTTTCCTTAATTTCTTACAATGTCATGTGCTATATTTCTTTTTTTACACATACACTACGGGAAAAAGGACCTTCTGTAACGGCACTTCTGTAACGGTTATTGAAATAACCGTTACAGAATAGTGAGGCATTAGGCGGGAAAATAGGCGCCACAAATCTGTAACGGTTATTATGAAACAACCGTAATAACATTTCCGTCATGGTCAGGGAAAAAAATGCATCAACCTTCTGTAACGGTTGTTGGATAATAACCGTTACAGATTTATTATATTCTGTAACGGTTATTATCCAACAACCGTTACATAGAGGCAAATAATTTTTTTTTTATTTTTTTAGTGATTCTGTAACGGTTATTTGGAAATAACCGTTACAGAAAGGTTATGTATAAATAAAATATCATCCTCACTCATCTAACTCTCAGTCGCGCGCACTTTTCAACATTCAAACGGATCAGAAGTTCAAAGTATATTTTCATGAACTCCTCTTTATTTAAATTATTTTGCATTTCGTTAATAATTTGAATATATATAGGCATCAATTTCGTTCATATAGTAAACGTCATCAAGTAGTAGCTAGCAATAATACACAGATCAGGTGAGAAAAGGAAGAGAGTGAAGGCAAAGTAAAGAAGAATGCTCTTTGTTGATATTCCAAGAAGAAAATTTAAGGATTACAGCCATAAAGCATACAGAGCTAAACAAAAAATTTAAGACAAAGAGAAGAAGCACTTAGAACTGCTGTACATTAAAGGAGGCATTAATAGCATTAAAGAACCAAGGCAGAAAACTTGAAGAGGCAATGGCTAAAAAGGGATCACCAGTAGCACAATGTACTGGCAAGGAGACACCAGAAGCTGATCCAGTAGGAGGAGCAACAGAAGCTGATTCAGTAGAAGTTGAATCGGTGTCAGTCGATGGTGGTGGAGGAGGTGGTGGAGGAGGTGGAGGAGGCACCCAAGGCCTGCCGGGGCCTACAAAAGGTGGTTCAGTGGGCCCTCCAACTTGTTCAAAACCTTCAATATGTACCCTAGCTCTGGCAGCTCGAGGGTTTGCAGAGATAACCAAATGATGAGGGATCTCTGAGGGATGAGCTCCTTTAATAAGCAAACGCAAATGAAGGAAGATCCCATCAGAGAAGTGAGGAGCAGTGAAAATTGGATAACCAAACCCAGACACCAGCATGTTAATGGCACTTCTATTCCAGAGATGAAGAGGGGGACCAGTAATTCTGATTCTGGTACGATAAAGAGGAGGTTCATAAACTGTACCAGCACGCTCAGTCCACCTTGTTAGAACCAATCTAACATTCTGCAGATAAATGACACCTAGGCTGCAGATTTCATTCCTGACCCCTTGATTTGGGCAAACCAGAAGAAAATCTCCAGAGGTTGGGTGCACTGGAGAGAGACGATACTGGTGAACTGCAAAACCAAACTGACGTGCAAGTCTGAATCCCAAGCGGTGCTCAAGATCAGGCGGAAGTAATCCTTCTGCTTGGAATGTAACAATCGCCGCTCTGTGCAGAACTTCATTTTCAGGGTCAAGATCTTGTATAGGAGAGTAAAACACATTTAAATGATCAGGTTTGAGATCTTCAAACTCAGCAGCACTGTTCATAGGCACAAATTGCCAATCATGAAGGTTTGCCATATCTGAAGAAAGAACTAAAAAGGAGGAGAAGTGGAAGAGGCAGCAAGAGGGGATTGAGTATTAATAGATGGGGGAGGGAGAGGAGAAGGCAAAGAGATTAAAGGAAGAATTGAAGAAGTTCTCTGACAATTATGACCAAATTTAAGACAAACCAAGAACCTCTTCGGAAGACTACAACTTGATTCGGGTGTTCTGATATTGAGATTCTGATATTGATGATTCAGGTACGTTCTGACCAAATTTAAGACAAACCAAGCACTTCTATCTAAGCTATTAATGATATTGAGATTCTGATATTGTACGATTCTGATATTGAGATTCTGATTTGATTGATACTTGTGAGGCAAACTAAATACTTTGTTTATTGTTTGTGTAATATGCATGATTATATATATGTTTGATATATGTGTGATATGCTGCATGTGTTTAATGTAAATTGGGTACCAATCTGGTACCAATTCGGCTAGCAAATTGGGCTAGCCAAAGCAAAAAAAGCGAAACAAAAAAAAAGGACCTTCTGTAACGGTTATTAAGGAATAACCGTTACAGAATATTATAATTTCATTTTTTTTATTATAAACATTATCTGTATCGGTTATTACCTAATAACCGTTACAGAAGCCAATCTTCTGTAATAAGTCCTCTGTAACGGTTTGTTTAAATAACCGTTACAGAAAGGTTATGTATTTAGGTTAAGTCTTCCCAGCCGCATTCCTTTCTCTCTTCTTTTCATTTTATTCAAAGAAATACCTCTCTTATCCCTTCTGTTTCACTCCAAAAAATAGCAAAAAATTTATAAAAATTCTGAAAAAAAAAGAACAAAAATGAGAGCAGATTTGAGGTAAAAAAACAAAAAATTTGTATCGTATTTTTTCATATTTTTTCCTTATTTATTTCGGTTTTTTCATGAGAACGAGAGCAGATTCAACGGATCGATCGAAAGAACGAGAAGGAGAGCAGATTCAACGGATCGATCGAAAGAACGACAAGGAGAAGGAGAGCAGATTCAACGAATCGATCGAAAACTGGATAATTTTATATTTCTTCGGTACTTTCATAAACTCCTCTTTTTTCATATATATGCGATTTAGGGTTAACTGCTTTTTTTCCTTTTGCTTTTAAGTTGTAATTGACAAATAATTGAGCTTAATAATTGAGCTGAATTACGGTTGACAAACAATGCAATTTACATAGGCTGACAAACAATGCTATGGTCAATAGTGTCTGCCAATTGCATACCAGAGGTGTACATGAAGAAATTTTGTGTGTTAAGTTTTGAATTTCTCCTTGCATATGTATTATTGACCTCTGGTATGCGCATGAATCAAATTGCCTGTTGGCCACAAATGTCAAATGTCAATAGAAACCTTTCTACTAAAGAGCAATTTATATTGTTTCAAGCTTGATTCTGTATCTAAACATCACAAACATACATCTAAACATCACACAATTCTTGCCATTAACAGTACAATACAACAATAAATAACTGAGAAGTAAAAAAAAAAAGGGCAGCATCTAGGTAGAGGATGTGTCATCAGTAGAGCCATTGCTCTTCTTTGCTGCTTCCTGCTTCTTTGCCAAATCCATGAAGGTTTTTTCCATGTCTGTTTTCAAGTCAGTGCAATTATTGAAAAAGTTAAATGTATATTTATGTAGAGCTATTCTCTACACTAGGATTTATGTAGAGCTATTCTCTACACTAGGATTTATGTATTCTCTAAACTAGGATTTATGTAGGATTTAAACTATAGAAGTTATTTAGGGCTTTTGAACATATTGTCTAGAAAGAAGCTATTCTCTAAACTAGGATTTATGTAGAGCTATTCTCTAAACTAGGATTTATGTAGAGCTATTCTCTAAACTAGGATTTATGTATTCTCTAAACTAGGATTTATGTAGGATTTAAACTATAGAAGTTATTTAGGGCTTTTGAACATATTGTCTAGAAAGAAGCTATTCTCTAAGCTATTTAGGACTTCTGCACATATTGTTACTAGAAAGAAATGTAGAGTTACCTTCTGTGGAGAATGACATCTTGCTGGGCTCCTCTGAGGGTGTCTTCATGAGTTCATCGACTGATTGGTCCTCAGTAGGAGTTGTATTGTCACTCTCTGTGTCAGTTTTTTCATCTTCATCCTCATCAGTATCAGTCTCCTGAGAGCTTAGGTTGAACCCAGGGGGTACACTGGGCCCACTGGTGTGCCCTGGGCCCTCATGTTGAGCTCTGTGGCTCTCTTTCCTAGCCTGTTTCATCTCCTTCCTGAACTGTGCCTCAAGATCTTCTTGTACTCCTTTTCCTTTAGAAGTAGAGCTTGTAGGTTTGATTACCCTGGTGTCTCCAATGAGAACTCCTGTCTCCTTAGTTCTGCTTCCTCCCTTGGTTTGTGATCTAGTAATCATTGAGGGGATGACCTCATCTATCTTTCTTTTTTTTGCTTGAGTATTATTGGGGGTTGTGGTTTTTGCAGCCTTTTTCTTGGCTTTTCTCTTGCTCTGTCGCATGGTTGTAGTACTGCCAGAATCAACCCTATCAGGTGGATTGATACTTTGCAGTCTTGCCTCATCAGCAGGGGACCATTCAATCCTAGGCAAAGCTTTGATGTATTCATGACGTGGGTTTCTGATTTGTGGTTCCTCAACTACGTACTGAACACGAAGTAGGTCAATTTTTCCATTTCTTCTGTGTAATTCAAATGCACGAGAGGCTGGTATTCTATCCCTATGTTCAACCAATACTTCTACTCTAGCAAATCTGGCATCTATACCCATGTATGTTGGTGCATCAGCATGTAAAACTGTACCAAAAGGGAAAAAGATGTTTGCTCCATACCATGAGCACCATCCAAATGGAAGATCATCAATTCTTACCCATAGCCTCACACTGTCTGCTCTGGGGTCTAGTTCCCTTGGAGGATCAATGAGGATGGGAAATGGCCGCCTCATGTTGTTTCCATATGTGATTTCAATAGTGCCTTTTCTAAACATCTCATCGCGCCATTGCTCAGAGGGGCCGATGATGAGAAATCGGTTTTCTAGGAGTGTTGTCACTCTGTGTTGTCCTGCAGGGAGGCGTCTTCTCATCTCTATCATGACATCAAGCAAAGTTACACCTTCCATGGTTTGGATGACAATGGATTTGGTGATCTCTGCACTGGCCGGAGCAGTGATGTCGTCTTCATCAACTCTGATGGGATCAAGGTTTTCCATGGTTGGTTTTTGAGTAGAGAGATAGGAGGGAGAAGTGAGAAATTAGTTTGAAACTGAAAAGGCGTGGGGTTCTACAGTTTGGTCATTTATAGTAGAAATGATGAGTTTGAAACTGAAAATATGAAGAGTTGCGTGCTTTAATTTGAATTGTAATCATATGAAGAGTTGCGTGCTTTAATGAGTGTTCAGATAAGCATCTCTTGGAGTACTGGATTGAATTGTAACAGTATGCTGCATGTGTTATCTAATGTAAATTGGGTACCAATTTGGTACCAATTCGGCTAGCAAATTGGGCTAGCCAAATCAAAAAAAGCGAAACAAAAAAAAGGACCTTCTGTAACGGTTATTAAGGAATAACCGTTACAGAATATTATAATTTCATTTTTTTTTATTATAAACATTATCTGTAACGGTTATTAGAGAATAACCGTTACAGAAGAGTGGCTTCTGTAACGGTTATTAGAGAATGACCGTTACACATGTTCTCCAAAAAGCTGTACCAGATTTCCCTTGCATAATACTATAACGGTTATTAGATAATAACCGTTACAGAAGAGAGGCTTCTGTAACGGTTATTAGAGAATAACCGTTACACATGTTCTCCAAAAAGCTATACCAGATTTCCCTTGCATAATACTATAACGGTTATTAGATAATAACCGTTACAGAAGATTGGCTACTGTAACGGTTATTAGAGAATAACCGTTATAGATCTGTAACGGTTATTAGACATTCTGTAACGGGGGCTACAGTAACGTTTCGTGTACCGTTACAGAAGTCTTTTATTAACCGTTACAGAAGCCAAAATTTCGCGTAGTGATATGCAATTAAGTCGGTAACTCCTTACCTATGATTTTGTAGAACTTAATCATCACTTAACTTGCATACTAATATTTTATAATAATTAATGTTCCTTGTTAATTATCAAGATTACGGACGCTTCAGATTTATTATTGTTATTCTAATGAATGATTCATATAGCTAGATCTACAAATCAGTTTCTCAACCTGAATGATCTGTCAATAATAAATTTTAGAAATAAATGATTAAATATCATCAATAACATAAACTAAAATTAATTCATTAAAATATTTACTTCTAGGACATGACTCAAAAAATAAAGTGTTGACGTCGCTCCGATAGTCAATAGGACAAAATCTATCACGTATCTAATTATGTATTCAGGTATTTTCAATGAAATATTGCTTTTTTATCATCACTTAAATTACAGCATCACTGCTTGTGGCCGAGAGCCCGAGACTAGACTGGAGGCATGAGATATGTCAAGGATTATGTGCTTGATAAGATATGTCAAAGATTCAGGAACTGTTTTGCAAAAGTTGCAGCCAAGCTATCAAAGGCTTGTCAGACTTGAGAACTGTGTTTGCAGGGATTATTGTAATTGCCAGGATTTTCTTTGTTCTAAAAATGGAGTGTTCAGTAGCTTAATCATGTTAAGCTCTATCTTTACAAGTTAGTTTCAACAAAACATTAAAACCAAAGATTAGCCTTGTTTTGACACCATTGGGTGTGTTTGGATAGGTGTGGGAAGAAGGGAAGAAGGGAAGAAGTGGGAAGAAGTATTGGGAAGTGTGTAACTTTGTGAAGAGTTTGGATTGTTTATAATTTTTTTTCTTCCCATCTTTCTTCTTTCTTTTCTTCTTCTCTCATCCAAACGCACCCATTATGAAGAAGCTTGACTAAAATTGAAAAGTTGAATTGACTGACATTGGCACGCAATCGATCTTCATATATTTCTTCAAGTAATAAAAATGTGGGACCAATTGACTATTATGCAGTTCATAGCTGTTCAACATGGTTACATGGTGAAAAGTTCAAATTCCATAATTAAGGTCTAGTAATTGTAAACTTTTAAAAGAGTACAATGTAAGGTCCAATGAAATGATTGAACTAGGCTATATCCAGCACAAAGAAAAGAATAAGGAAGTAATTCATTTGCTTGTGTCCAGAAGAGGACAACTGGTAAGTTAGTAATAACAGATATGTGCACACAACACAAAACAAGTAGGTTAAATGTGTTTCTTGGAATCAATTAGCTTCTCTGTACCTCTCTTGTACCAATCGGTTCCAAACCTAATGCCTCGCCGGACCTAAAAACTGGGTCTGTCACCAAATTAAACCAACGCAACATAAACTGACACTACCTCTGTGCTCTACTCTTCGACACGATTCTGAGGTACTCAGTCCTATCGACTGCGGTGGCCCAAATCGTCGGTAAAGAGAAATTTAAAAATACAGCGACTTAATCGAATTTTAGTTTTATACTGACACGCAAAAACTTTTGACCCTCCGACCAAATGGAGGCGACACGACAGTACGTCTGTACTCCTTGCTCCGTCACGATTCTAAAGAGCTCGAGTTCGTTAGCAGTGTCGGTCGAAATCGCCGAAATTCTGCCGAAAGGCCTTGACTAGAAAATAGAAAAAGTTTAAGGACTTAACCGTAAAAATTCTCTCATCTCAAACGGTTGTGAAAGTCAAAAGGGCAAGGCCGGCCGGATTTCAAATGAGCGGACTCAACAGATTTGGTAGAAGGGAGGGATCGGACCGGATTGAGAAAAAAAAGTTAAGACAGACATATTAGACGGATTTATTTTTTGAAAGAGGAGACCGGCCCTTCTAAAATCCGATCTTAAATTTTAATAAATTTTGGACCCTTCGATAACAGTGATTTTAAAAAAATCTGAGAAAAATAGTAAAAAAATTAAAAAAAATGTAAAATTTGGTTTCAAATGAGATTTCAATATCTAAAAGATAATGAACGGTTTGGATCGATTGTTTGAAGCATGAAATTCAAGAACGAATCCATAGCACGAAGAACATCCATACTATGCATAGCATTTTAGCAATCCTCAATCAAATTTACTCATATTTTGATATGAAAATATACTAAACTAGTGGCTTGATAAGAAGAGTAATAAACTCATTAAATCTCTTCTAATATTTTTAAAAAAATAAAATCTAAATACTTTCAAAATAAGAATGGTTTCAAAATCAAATGTTTTCAAAAGATAAGTATTTTCAAAAATATAAAAAAAAGATTTAAAAAAGTAGAATTCAAAGTCAAAATAAAAGAAAATTATAAAAATTATGAAATTCAAAGAGAAACTTCAAAAATTTAAAATTCAAAACGTGAAACCTAAATCATAACCAACAACTAAAAAATAATAAATAATAAATAAAAATCAATAAAAATAATAAATCATGTTTTAAGCATTTTAAGTTTAATGTCATCAATTAGGTCTAGTTTACGTAAAATAAAAACAGACCCCACATAAATACCAAAAAAAAAAACGATCTTTTTCTAGCATATTACATATAATTTTTTAAATCTCTTAATTAGATGTTCTTGTGAATGACCACGGGGTAATTAACAATAGAAACTTGCATCTATTGAAAATTCAATAAATAACTCACAAATAAATAATAAATACTCATAAGAATGGGTTCTCGTCAGTGAGGAGGTGAATCTCATAGATTATTTTCTTTTTGAGGAAATTCATTCGTTCTTCGAGAAATGACGGAAAAACCTTTACAATATCGCCGCATGTTTCTCATGTTTAGCAATTTCCATGCTAACCTGTCATTCGTAATTGTTACACCCAGAATTTCAATAAAACCTATTTAGTAAAAATTTCATTTCTATCCACGTGTTTGACTGAATTTGACTCTATCCTTTGACTCTTTGATCTTTGACTTTTGGTTGACCGAATGGATAATATCTATAGCTGTCAAACGTGGCTAACGATCACAGAAATACCCCTGATCGTTAGCGTTTTGTTTAATTATACGATACAAATTATGTTATCGTTAACCAAATCATTTATTATATGGCACAAAAATTAATTTCGTTAATCGTTACGTTTAAATAAACGATTTAACGTTTATATCTACCAACAACAAATACAAATTTCAAATCCCACTGTTAGCCTCAAATCTGAAGAAATATTACAGCCGAGAAACATATATGAAAAATACTTTGCTTAAAATTCTCAAAAAAAGGGAAAAAAATAAATGAAAGAAAATGAAATTAGTATTTGAAAATTATACTAATTTTCGCTAAATTTGTCCAAAAATCAGGAATATTCGACAAATTAACACAAAACAAACAAATTGACACCTGCATCCTTAAACTAGATATGGACCAGGAATGGAGGGGCCTTCCAAGCAACACCTCGATCCAGAGATTCGCTCCAATTTGCCCCTTTTCTGATCCTTCAGTCCGGCGAACTCTCCCTCATCGATGGTGGTGGGGGTGGAAGCGCCCAGTGGAGAGATAACCCAGACGAATGAGTAGCCGTAGGTTGGATTTCCACGGAGGTTGGCTTCCCCATGAACATTGTTAAGATTTGTAGAGAGAGACTTTGATTTCTACTTTTTCTGATTTTTTTTTTCATTTTTTCATGGCGTAAAGATAGAAGAAGAAGAAGGGTTTAGACTTGGGACTTGGGAGCCAGAGGGAAAGAGGAAAAGTTGCGGAAGACTCGAGGCACCTCTTTATTTCCTCTGTCATTTTTCTCTGCTTTTAACAATTTTAAATCTGTAGAATGCTATACGTGAAAACGAAATAACGAAAACGACATATTCTATTTCGTTTATCGTTCTGTTTATGTATCACATATACCGGTTTATTTCGTTTCTCGTTTCATTTCATTAACGAAACACATTTCGCTTCCGTTATTCGTGTCGGTATTTGTTAACGTCACGGCAGACCGTGTTTTTCTTTTCCGTTGACAGCTCTAATAATATGAGAGAAAAGATTGGGTTCAATATCTGGCCGACCTAAGCTTGTATTATTATCCCATTGCTACGTTCCATGTTCTCATTGGTTAGGAAAAATAAAATATCAATACATATATTAATCCAGGATAATTGGATCCAAACACTATTCATAAGCATTGTTCCGGAATAGTATGGCTGACATATGAGTCCCACTGTCATTTATTGGATGCGGATCTAATTCCCGTTCCATTACAGTAAATGACAATGGGTTGCGTGGCGATTGATGAATGGCATATCGCGTCAGAAGGGTCCCGCAGCACGTGACCATGGTTAGGGCTGTCAAAAACCATCCGTTTCGAACGTTTTCCATTCCGTTCCGTCCAAGTGGAACGAAAACGGAACAGTTTTTGGTTGCGTTAGGTTCAGCGGAACAGAAACGGCAATGAAATCGGTAACGTTGGTAAGGACGGAACGTAAATGAAATAGTGGGTTTTCGTTCCGTTGAGTTTCGTCCTTTTGTTGGCCCATCAATTTGCAGCCCAAAACTTAATTTTGTAGAGGGGCGTGACTCACGAGGGACTGAAGAGCGGAGCTGATATGAGGCATCCTGACAATTTTCCATCCTGCCATCCCTCACCCACGCGCCAAAAATGGACTGGCCCAAAAGCGATGCGCTGCAATCTGGGTGTCATGACAGTGTTGCACGTTGACATCAGCTAGACACTGAGAGTATTTAAGTTGAAGTAAGGGAGTATATAAATGTGTTTTCTTAATAAAATTAAACAAATTTAATAACATTTATAATGAATTAAATTCTACCATTTGGACCTATCAGTTGAAAACATAAAGGAGTATATATTTGTGAATAAGGAATTTCATTATGCATAACAATGCAGTATTTATTTTTTCAACATTTAGTGTTCAAAAAGTGATTAAATGTTTATTAGGTGGCAAATATATTAACTAAAGGAGTATATACTTCTCCGTAAGGGAGCATATACTTCTTTATAAGAGATTTAAATATTCAAGATATAAATTTCAGCCAAAATTGTTCAAATGAGCATTCAATATACAAAAGAATTATATACTTCTTCATAAGGACTTCAAATAAGCATTTAAAAAACAGTCAAGATTCTTCAAATAAGCATTCAATATACTCAATATACTTAAACGAGTATATACTTCTAAATAAGAGAGTATAAAATTCTTCATATGAGATTCAAATAAGCATTCAAGATACAAATTGCAACAAGATTGTTCAAATAAGCCACCAACATTACCAATTTAATTTTATATCAATCCTAAAAATAAAATCAAGTTCAACTTAATATTCAGTCTAACCAACCATAAAATCATTACAACCAAATTCAAACATGCTAACAAACTTAATAGAAACGGCAACAACAACCTTCAATCATCTCAGTCAAAGTCCAGGAGAAGAAAATATTCGCTTACATTCTGAAATTTAGACTTCACTTGATTTATAGGGTTTAATAACAAACGGTAAGCAACCACGCACTCATCATCACATACATCAATCTGCAAAAGAAAAAATATACATTTTTAGAATATATATTTCCTTAATCATATGTTTTGTACTCCGTTGTTAGATACTATTTACTTCCATATCATATGTTTTGTACTCCTTTAATCCTATGCTAAAATACCAAACACACATGCCAGGTTCTTGATATGTACTCTCTTGTTAGATATTATTTACTCCCTTATCCTATATTTTGTACTCTTTTAAGATTATGCTAAAATACCAAACACACATGTCAGGTTCTTGATATATACTCCCTTGTTAGATATTATTTACTCCCTTATCCTATATTTTTGTACTCCTTTAAGGTTATATTAGAACAGCAAACAAACAACAAAGCTTCTTGATATGTACTCCCTTGTTAGATATTATTTACTTCCTTATCCTATGTTATGTACTCCTTTAAACCTATGCTAAAATACCAAACACACATGCCAGGTTCTTGATATGTACTCCCTTGTTAGATATTATTTACTCTCTTATCCTATATTTTGTACACATTTAAGCCTATACTAAAAGAGCAAACAAAACGCTTAAAGGAGTAGAAAAATTCAATACATTTTATAATTAACAAAGGATTTTTTACGTACACAAATGAGACAACTAAATGCAAGACATCAGAATAGACATTTAAATACTCCCTTATATATAAATAAATGAACACATAAGTGAATAAATACTCCCTTATATATAAATATAAATGAACACATATGTGAATAAATACTCCCTTATATACTTCCTTTACATTTTATATTTACTCTATTTTTTTATAATAACTATACTTTTGTTTATATCAATGATTTCAAAATAAAGATATATACTCTCTCACCTGAAATAAACAAAAAAAGTATTAGCTTATTATCACCTGAAATAAAGATATATACCTCATTGATAGGATCTAGTAGTAGCCGGTAAGCAACAACATATTTATCATCACTGACATTAATCTGCAAAACATAGAATTGTCCAATGTTAGAACAAACACAACTGTCAGATTCTTGATATGTACTCCGTTGTTAGATATTATTTACTCCCTTATCATATATTTTGTACTCCTTTAAGTCTATGCTAAAATACCAAACACACATGCCAGATTCTTGATATGTACTCCCTTGTTAGATATTATTTATTCTCTTATGCTATATTTTGTACTCCTTTAAAATTATGCTAAAATACCGAACACACATGCCAGGTTCTTGATATGTACTCCCTTGTTAGATATTATTTACTCCCTTATCATATATTTTGTACTCCTTTAAGATTATGTTAAAATACCAAACACGCATGTCAGATTCTTGATATGTACTTCCTTATTAAATATTATATACTCCCTTGTTAGATATTATGTACTTCCTTATTCTATATTTTGTACTCCATTAAGCCTATTGATATTGCATTTATATATATGGTATTTGGCCGGACTTAACCCTAAAATCATAACTTAAACTTTTGAAATTGTGTGCTTTTCGGTTTGGATTTGTAGGATTTGGTACTGCTTTTGGTTTGTCTTTGAATTTCAGGGATTTGAGGCGAAACCAACGCAAATCGGCACCTTTCCGGCAAGGTACAAGTGATTTGGTGTGGCCTACATCAACCCTGCGCGGCAGACACCTCACATCCCTCTTCTGTGGATGCCACCTGTGCGACTAGCAACTCTCCTATGCGGCCAACACTTGTCTGGTGCGGCCAACAGCCCTCTGGTGCCACCAAGACCTCTCTGGTGCGGCCAACAACTCTCTGGTGCGGCCAACACCCCTCCTGTGCGGCCAACAACTCTCCAGTGCGGCCTACAATGCATATAAAATGCTCTGGACATCTCCAGTGCGGAGTACAACCCAGCTGTGCGGCCAACCGTTGGGCTGGATGACTCATTCCCGGCCCAGCACGCTGTTGTACTCCGAACTGGGCCTGTTGTAGCCCGCACAGCCCAAGTTGTAGCCCGCACCGACCTAATTGTACTCCGCACAGAACCCCAAACCTAAACTATTCCCTATATAAAGCGCCTCCCATGTCAAATTAGGGATCCTTCTCTCTATTTTTCCACTCCCCAGGCGGCTGCTTGGGGCGCCGCCTCATTTCCCACCATTTTCCTCCACTGTACCCCGCACAGCTCCATCGTTGCCCGCATAGCGCCACCGTACCCCGCACAACACCATTTTCCACCACCGATCCACTCTCGCCACGTCGATTCACCCCGCACCGTCGCCATTGCATCCCGCATCGTGCCTCTGGAGCTTGGAATTTCATGCGACAGCAGTGATTCCGGCTCCGATTTCGACTCTAGAAGCTTGCAAGTAGGAGGAATAGGCTGGGTTACGGTTTTCTCTCTCCTTTCTCTCTTGTTTGCTCGATTATGGAGTTTGTATCTTGCATTTCATCATTTAGTTTCAGTTTTGAGCATATGCTAGGCTAGATTGCATTGTCTTAGGGCTTAGGTTAGATCTTGATGTTTGGATTGATTGTGACACTTGATATTTGGTATTTGATGTGTATTGCTTGTTGGATGTTATTTGTGAATGCTTGTTTGTGCTTGATTGATTAACTGAACCTCCTATTAGATGAATGGCCACATCTAATCTTGGTCAAAGGTGTAGGTTAGTTGATTGGTTGAACAAAGTGACTTGAGGTAGGATATAAGCCGAAAGGTAGTCCAATTGGTACCCGACAGGGGAATGTTTCTGCTAAGGCGAAAGCCTAGTGGATACCTTTGAAAACAATAAGTGAACTTAGGTAGATTAAGCCAACATGCGAAAGTTGAGGGTTAATCGACCTAATAGGGGTGTTAGACTAGGTTCCGGTCCTGATACCATGACCAACAAGCGACAGCTGAGGTCTAGGGAGTCCAAGTCCGGCTAGATCTATCTCACACAAGCCAAAAACCAAGTTATTGAATTGAAACATCATTAACTAAGGGTTGTGCGGGCAACATTGGTGCCTGTGCGGAGTACACAGGCCTAATCTGCTGCGCACTAGTAGGTATCGGCACGAAAGTGACCGGTGCCAACAACCCGAAGCCAGACTGAAAGTAAAACTGAAACCCTAGGACACTTTCATTGCATATTTTATCACCAAAACACCAAAAATTATTACTTGTTTGTCTCTTAGTTGATTATCTTTGTTAATTGTTAGTTTAAGACTAAACCTTTTAATTTGATTGTCTAGATTTTGTGAATAAGTAAGGTTTAGTACTCAATCTACCGTCCCTGTGGATTCGACCCCTAACCACATCCAACGATTTACCGTACGCTTGCGGTACTTTTAGGACTACATTAGGGTATTATTAGCTACACATCACCTATATTAGAATAGCAAATAAACAACAAAGCTTCTTGATATGTACTTTCCTCTTAAGTATTATTTACTCCCTTATCGTATGTTTTGCACTCCTTTAAGCCTATGCTAAAATACCAAACACACCTGCCAGGTTCTTGATATGTACTCCCTTGTTAGACATTATTTACTCCCTTATGTTACATTTTGTATTACTTTAAGCCTATATTAGAACAACAAACAAACAACAAAGTTTCTTGATATGTACTCCCTTCTTAAATATTATTTACTCCCTTATCCTATATTATGTACTCCTTTAAACCTATACTAAAATATCAAACACACATGAGGAACAATTCTGAAAAAATTAAAATAATCATAAATTATAAATAAAAATACACTACTGGTGATCTGATCAACCTTATTCGAAAACAAACAATATCAGTGATTTGAAGCCTGACACAATAATTCAAACTAAGTGCATTACTCTTGCATATATCAAAGAATAGACATCGGTAGTACTTAGATCTCATATTGCAGTTCAAAAAAAACCATCCATGCAGTTCTTCAGTGTTAAAAACATAAAATGTAAAGACATGTTGCATCAAACTTAACACACACAGATCAAGAAATCTCAGAGGCAATGAAGAAATCTCATGTATATAAAGGATCCATCAATATAAAGCAAGAGATGAATTGAGCTTTAGACCTTGAGATCGATAAAATAACACAACGATCATCCCTTAAATTAAGGACCTACATCACAAAAAACCTAGCAAGCATCCACAGCTAGATAACTACACTGCGCATATCTAATCGTAAAGCTACGAAGATCTATAATTACCTTCTCAATCAATCGACATCAAAAATTAAAAAAAAAGAGAGAATGGAACAATACCATAATGTAGACATTCTCAGCCGCCTTCTCCTCTTCGCTGAGCACCTTGCTTCCAGACGAGAAGAATCATCTCGACACATGTCTCATGCCCACTCGTCCTGCCATTTCTCAGATCAATCAAGCTTTTCGGAATTGCGAAGCCTAGAAACTCACCACTGACCTACGTGCGTTTTCGGAGGAGAGATTGGGAGTTTCGTTGCCTTTGGAGGTTGAAGAGGAGGTTCGACGCTGCCACGGTGATGCTGAGAGGAGAGAGATCGTATATGAAACGAGAGAGAAAAATTGAGAGAGAGGTTTCGTCTGAACAAAAGAGATCTGAGCGAAAGAGATATTTGAGCGAGAGATCACGTGCAACACACGTGAATACGGAGAGGATACTAGACTGGGTGGGCTGGGCCTGAGTGCGTGAGGATGGCAGGATGGCAAGATTTAAGGATGGTAAATAGAATATCCGACTGAAGAGAGAGAGGCATGCCTAGCCTAACCCTAGATCTTCGGGGCGCCTCTTTTTTTTCTCTCTCGATTTTATCTCCCCCAGTCGCTCTCTCCTAAATCCTGCTCTCTCTGGAGTTAATTTCTTACTTGTAATTACATGCTAAATCGGTTCCACCGTGATCGCCACAACCTCCTCGAATAGCTCCTCTCATCTAGCTTGATTCGATCTCGCTCTGCTGCCTCCATCGACCTAGCTGGGGTTGATTTCGATAGTATCAGCCCTCTCCCTCTCTCTCTCTCTCTCAATCTACAAGAGGCGCGCTCTGCAGCTCACTGTCGCACCGTCACGCGACAGACCATGCCGTCTCCTTCGCGTTCCCCAGCCGCCAAGCGCAAGGCCTCTTCTCCTCCCTTCTCCCCGGCAACTGCTACTGCCTCAGACCCAAACAAGAAGAAAAGGCTGAAGAAACTGCAACTGAAACCCCTCTCTCGCCACTTTCACTCTTCCCTCAATTGTTACTGTACCTTACCTCAATATCTTTTTCAATTTCAAAATTATGTCTATTTTGATTTTTTTTTACCTCGGTTTCTTTTTCGACTCAGTTATTGTTTCCAATTTCTTTTTCAATTTACCTCAATTTTCTTTTTGTTTGTTTCTATTTTGAAATAATAAACTGTGTATTTCCTTGTGTTTATTTTTATATTGTCTTTGTTTTGTTTTAAGGATGGTTGATTTGATATATGGGCTAATGACAAAATACAAAGTGTGTCATGTAGCCTAATTGTGCTCACAAGTATTAGAGATTAAGATCAGACTGTACAAAATTGCATCCTCTTCATGCCTCAAACATAGAGAGCATGACCAATTACAGTCAGAATGTCTGACCTGAACCATAGGGTTTGAATCTCTGCGAGCTACTAAATCTCATACATTTACAGACCACTTGTGTTTTTATTAATGCAAGACCAAGATTTTTTCGAAAGGTTACAATTTTTCTCTATTTACAGACCACTTGTGTTATTTTTTTTTTGGTAAAAACTGGTGCCGTGGGGTTTAGTCTTTTTTTTTTCAATGCTTCTTTATTTCTTGGTTGAAATGGTAGTTTAGTTTTATTTACCAGTATTTTTTTTTGTTTTTAGTAGTTCTTATTTTTATTTATCAGCAAATTTAGTTATTTTAGTGGGCACCAGTAAGAAAGTTTAACATTTTTAACATTTCTTACGTTTTAAAAAATGGAACAGAAAACGGAACAATTTATAATTACGTTTTAATAACGAAACATGAACGTAAATGTATATTGTTATGTTAGTTACTACGAAACATAAACGTAAGTACCTTCTTCCGTGCATATTCTGCACGTTTGACAGCCCTAGTCCATGGTGAAGGACAGGGGTTACCAATTCGAGGCCCAGCTCTCCTTCAGCTTTTGTATTGTGGTTCTTCTCTCCATTTATTATGGAACTGGCCACCTCCGTTTCTCAATTTTTTTCGAAATTTATTCCACCATAAAATTTTTTATGCGTTCTCAAACAAATATACACAATTAATGAATATAATATTTTTTAGTCATAAACTTTCAAAATAATGTAGATAATTTTCAAACGTCATCATATCTTATTTCCATGTTTTAAAAATATATTTAGTTTTTCAATTATTTTTTCTATTTTTTATTATTTGACAACTTTTCTGAATTTGTTTATTTCTATGTTTTTTATCAACACATATATTAATCCTGAGTATATGATCCACATCTGAAAACTATTCATAAGCACTGTTGATTAACAGTGTGGTCCACTCATCAAAATTTTTTTTTAAATTAAACATAAATAGTTTGTCCGGATTTTCTATGATGGTCTGAACAAAATTCGACACAACCAAAGAGTAATTGCCACGAAAAATCAGGTCTGCAAATCCAGCCATGTACATGGGGTCCACGCGCTTTGGGTGGTGGTGGGTTTCCAGAATTTTTTATGGCGGTCAAAGTGAAAGTCAATTACAACTATAAATAGTTCTCGCAGAAAATCCCAGATCTGAATCACATGTTTTCTTTATGACAGTCCGTACGCATGTTTGAATCATATGTATGTCCACACTATTTTGCTCTCCATTTTTTAAAAATGGTCGTCTTCATTTCTGGTATTTGAGAAGGATATATGTTGTTTTTTTCAATTATTTGAAGCCCTTAGAAATTATTTTCTCCATGGAAATCTGCAAGCATGCTCAAATAATATATATAATTAATAGATGCGATGATTTTTTATTATATACTTTTAAAATAATTAAAATAAATTTCTAACTCCCATCATATTTTATTTCTATGGTTTGATCTTTACTTTTTTTATTATTTTGAACATTCCAAAATATATTTTTTTACGAAATTTTACCAACATAATCATGAAATTAGAACAAATATACGATACAAATTTTTTTCCAACTCTCAGAACATTTTATATTATTTTATAAAAACGATAGTTCGCGCAACGCGTGAAGGCCCGCTAGTATATATTATATTGTACTTGGAGACGAGTATTCGAGCTAGCTATATTGTACTTGGAGTACGGGATCTGGAATTCCGAACACACTTACGTAATCTCGGATTCCGTAACAAGCTAAGAACGGAATCCGGGATTTCGTAACTAGCTAGTTAAGGAAACTGGAATTCCGTACATAAGGCGAAAGCGATATTTGGATTCCAAACTCAGCCTCTCTCCTCTTGGACCCCTCATTTGGCTCTCTCCACTGGACCGCTGGAAAGAGACATCGGGTTAGTTTTTTTTATTTAATTTATTTTATTTAGTTTTTTAGTTATTTAGTTAGTTAATTAATAAAAAAAAAGATAATATATTGAATAAATAATTAAAAAATTATGAAAAAAATCAGAAAATAAGATAAAAATTTATATGTAATTTTAATTTTTTTGGAAAATTTTTATGCCTTTCATTAGCTTATTAATTAGTTAATTAATTCTAAAAAGATATAATATATTGTAAAAATATGAAAAAATCAGAAAAAATCAGATGAAAATTTAAATGTAATTTAAATTTTTTTGGAATTTTTTTACCTTTAATAATTAAGAATTTGATAATTAAATATTAAAAAAATTAAAAAAAAATATAAAAAATTGATGGTATTAATTTGAAACGTAGAAAAAAAATTATTGAGAAGAGAGTTAAACCGCTTCTACTCGAGGTTAGCTTTACTATATGTTTATTTTATTTTTGTTTGAATAGAAATGCTTGTGAATTGTATATAGATTGTATGCTGTTTGAATAGAACTGATTTTGAATGATTGAATGGTTGAATGTTTTTTGTGTGAATGATTGATTGAATGTTTTTTCGGGGATAATTATAGGGTGAAAATTGAGTTTAAATTTTTCGAAAAATCTCCTGGTACAGGGGAGATGCTGTCGAAATTTTCATAGATTTTTTATTTTATTGATTTTTAATGAATTTTAATTAAAAATTAATAAGTTTAAAAAAATATATATTATTTAATGCAACAAGAAATGGACAAGCGTGCACTGATAAAGTCTGAAAAGTATACTGATACCTACCTAAGCTATGCAAATGGACGCACGTATTCTGATAAAATTTAAAAAGTATACTGATGCCTACCTAAACTCTGCAAAAAGGACAGGCGTGGTCTAATAAAGTTTGAAAAGGTATCACATGATATATATTTTTTTAATTAATTTGTAACTCTCAAATGGTCTATAAAAGTATCCTTCATCAACCAGAATACACAACACTCACTACATCCTTCTTCTTAAAAAGTTCATTATAATGGAGAAAGGAAATAGTTCTAACTCCAACAATGATGTGCCAAACTATCGAACAGCAATCCGGATTGAGTATTGGCCAAATTACCACCATTACCCTGTCAATAGAAATGAACCACAAAATAGAAAATATGAGGCAATATATCATTCATGTTATCGAAGTTTCAACTACAATATCTATGAAGACACCACCGAAGAGGACAACGTGTTCGAGTTAAAAATACACTACCAGTGGCACATTAATGGTGGACCGGAAAGGGAACAGAAGAAGTACCTAGAGCGACGATGGCGGAAACACAAAAATAATCTCAACGAGAAACTCGATGTGACTAGTACAAAAAATATTATAAAGAATCTCAAGTCGTCCCCCAACAACAACCAAAACCTTATTTCTCGTCTAAACCAACACAGTGAACTGTACAAGGTGTGCTCAAGTGTTCAATTACAAAGAAAACATTTTGCGTGACCACTACCATGAGCACAAACGTCCCGACGAGAATGAACAAAGAGCTCGGGACAGAGAGACCCAGAGGATTATTAAAAAAAGAGAGCAAGAAATGGATCGTCAAAAAAAGCTAAGGGAAGAAAAGGAAATGAAAAAAATGGTGAGAAGATGGGAGCAAGTAATAAGAGAAAGTAATAAGAGAGATGAATAAAGAAGAATTGCAACAAGCTGAATGACAGAGATAGAAAAACAAGAAGCTGATGTGGCTTTCTGGAACGAAATCGCTCAATTCGCTGACACACTGGTGCGAGTAATCAACAAGAAGCTAATGCGGCTTTCTGGAACCAAGCCGCTCAATTCGCTGACAACACTGGTGCGAGTAATCAACAAGAAGCTGATGTGGATTTCTGGAACCAAGCCGCTCAATTCGCTGACAACGCTGGTGCGAGTAATCAACAAGATATGAATGAGAAAGATCAGTAGCCATGGTGGGATAAAATTCTGCAACATGTAGACATTCAAAATCTCTAAAGATTTATTTCATTTTAATATTTATGTGCTTTAATATTTAGTAAGTTACCAGTTATTGTAATGGTTTGCAGTTTTTAATGTAGTTTTTTTCCTTTTCGTGTGTTACATTATATTATATTCGATTAAATTATTATTTTTGTAATGTTATGTATTTTATTTTTAGTACTTTTCTTGCATTAAATTTAAAAATTTAATATTAAAAATATTAAGTACAAACTATAAATTAAAAACTTTAACACAAAAAATCTAAAAATTGTTTTTTAATGATTTGAATTTAATCATTGGCGTATTATATATTATTTGATTATATATAGAGGCTAAGATAAATTATTATTTAATTATTAAGGTAAGATAAGAACCACAGCATTTTAGATAATTGAAAAATAAATAAAAGAAAACATCTAAAGTTAAATTAATATAAAAACTATTAATATTAAACTAATATATATAATATAGAATTATATTAAAATCATTCAAAACGACAAAAATTCAATTATGGCCTTGTTAGGAAACTCAGATTCCGTAACTAGCTAGTTACGGAATCTGAGTTTCCATAATTGCGGTCGGAATCCCATTCCGTAATTGTGATACTATTTAAAAAAATATTATTATATTGATATTATTTTTAATATATTATGTTAATTTAATATTATTTATAAATTTTTCGGGAAATAGAAGAATTCATCATTCATGGGTCATGGCCTTGTTGGATAAAAGTATTCTAGTCAGCAGTAGGTTACTACACAAAGTCCAGTTATATTATTATGATCGAGTTGAATATTTTTTTCGTACTTAATTTGCATGGGCGTCGAAACCTGCATAGAAGATTTAAAGTGAAAACATGGTATCTTGTGGATGCATTACGCTCATGTGATTGTTGCTTGATGAAATATTTTTCTCAATCAATTTTACTTGTCATGGTTTCGTTCTGTTGGTGCGAAGATCTCTCAGTTCAAACTTACAACCGTACTTTCAAATATAGGAGGATGCGGAGAAGAATTAGTTTGTGCAATCACAGACGTCTCACGCAATAACGCAATCAGAGAGGAGCGCGACTCCCTCATGCCACCCGGCCTCCTGCTGTGATGTGACTTCCCTCCTCTCTCCTTTCTTTTCTCATGCGCCTTCTCTCGCTTTTCTCTCTTTACTCACGCGTCTCGTAGCATTCTCCGACTCGCGTCCTCTCCCTCTCCTCCGCCTCTACTCTTTCTCACCCTCTACATCTTCACCTTCTTCGTCTCTACTCTCATCACCCTTTACGACTCCATCTCCTCTCTCTCGCTCCTCTCTTCTCTCTCCTATCGTCACCCTTTCGCTCCCCCTTCCCCTTCTTTACCTCTCCTTTTTCTTTCTCACCATTAAACCATCTCCTCTGCACAATACAACAAAAATGAGTAAAGATAAGTTAGATAATGTATGAGTATATATTGTACGGTAGGGAGTAATTAAGGAAGTTCCAATTATATTTTAATTTATGTTTTATTGCGAAAGTATATATTTTGTGTACGGGAGTATCTATTGAGATATAAGAAAGTATATATTGTACTGTATAAAGTATATAATATCTATTAAGGGAGTGTCAATTATTTTTCATTTATGTTTTGTTATGGAAGCATATATTTTGTGGTACGGTAGTATCTATTGAAGTATAAGAGAGTATCTAATATGTTTAAATACGTAGTTAATTTTAAGAGAGTAATTGACAAGCATAAGGGAGTATATAATATGTAGCAAGTGAGTATCTAATAACTTAAAATAAGCAGTTATTTCTGCGAGTAATTAATATGTTCACGGGAGTATTTTAATTAGACTTAGGGAGTATATATATTTTCATAAGTGAGTATTATTTATTAAGCAAATAAGTGTATATCATAAGGGAATATTTTATTTGTATTATGGAAGTATATAATTAATGGTAAGAGAGTAACTAATAAGATGAAGGAAATATCTAATAAGTTAAAATGATCAATTATTTATGTGAGTAAGTAAACAATACAAGAGAGTTTTTTAATTGTTAGAAGGGAGTATTTTATTTTTTAACAAGGAAATATCTTGTAGGTTTATGTAGTTATATATCACAAGAAAGTATTTAATTCTATTTAAGGGAGTATATTGCGGAAAAAAAAAATTATCAGACATGAAAATAAAAAAGGGGCCGTTTGGATGTGGCCGGAATTGGAAATTCCGGACATTTTATATGCCAAATTTATTATAAACAATTCAAACTCTTCACAAAGTTACACACTTCCTAATAAATTTATGCCTAGGAATTGTAAGTTCTCAAAATTCCCCAAATTCCTACAACTTCCAAACGGCCCCAAAGAGAAGAATGGTTAAGGAAGGTTCATGGAAGAGAAGGGGCGAGAGAAAATGATAGAAGGAAGGTTAATAAGAGGGGAAGGCGTCGCATAGGAAGAGGGACAATGGTGGGTGATGAAAGAAGGGTAACGTGGGCGACAGGGCGACATGGGAAGAAGAGAAGGGAAGGAGCGACGCGGGAGAGAGAGGAGACATGGGCAGAGGGAAAAGTGACGCAGGGTGAGGGGAATGGGGGGAGCAGAAGCGAGGCGCGCGGACAGAAGAAAGTTCCGCTATTTTCATTTTCAGCATTTTAATTGCGTGATTGATTGATTGTAGTTATCAACTCCGATGCAGAACACGAGCAAGTAGAGACTAGGAATATGATAATTTGGTCCGGCTTTGGAGCCCACAACTAACTCCCCCACCAGCCAACATATATGGACGAAAAATAATATTAAAATATTATTAAATTTTGAAAATATTACTTAAAATAATCCAAATTTTAACGATAGTGTTGTAATATTGTTCTTTCAACCTTATGCAACCACTTATGCATGAAAACAAACACCTCAATATTTAGTTAATTGGATGGATTGGATGAAAAATTCTTGGATGGTGTATATGACATTTAGGTAGAGTCGCAAAACAAATTCCATACACAATTTCGAGTAAAACGGCTTGCTATATATGTAATATATAAACGGAACAAATAATTATACATTTCATTGGCATTCCTATCGATATTATTATTTCTATATAAATAGTATGCAGTTATAAATAAGTTATTCACTTAACTATCGATTAGTATCCATATAAAAATTATATGTATATCGATTGATGTTGCATTTCCTCCAAAATATGCAGATATTTGAATTACATATTCCGAAATAACAACAGAAAATAAATAACTTTACATACAATTATGTTTTTATTTGTACAACGACGGCAATTTTTCTTAACATTTAATATTTTCTACAGTTTTTGTTAAATTTATTTCTTACTTTAGGTACTTTTTGCAGGAGGATATAAAATTAATCTCAAAATAATTTATATATTATGAATATCATACGCATATGTCACTTATCAGTTTTGTTACTAAAAAAATTATTTTTTAATTCTAAATAATGTATAATATTGAAAAACTAAAATATCTACTTTTGAAAAGCTGAAATACCTAATGTTATTAATTACTATATTGTAAGTAGTCATTTCGAAACTATTTCAAATTTATACTCTCATTTCGAATCTATTTCAAATTTATACTCGTCAAACGATTCACCTTTTACCTATAAAACAGTTTTCCCAACTAGTACAAACGAAAAAAATATTTTTATATTGTAAATTTTGTAATAAATATATTTTTTTTTGAGGGTTAGGTGGCAATCACCACACACTGACATACAAATTTATTAATAAAAAGTATGTACAAGGATGTTTGGTAATGTTCTTATTGAATAATTATAACATATTTGCTTTGGAGTCCTTCGTTAAGCTCATATCTACTCTGGACGGTTTATTAAATTGTCCCATCGTCATAGAAAATTTTTAATACAAATAAAGTTTATTATTTTCGTAGAAAGATATTGTTGAATCTTCTCGACTTTTTTTCGAGAATAAGTATTCACAAGAAATTTTCAATCGTATTTCAAACTCCCAACTCAATTTCGTTGCTTCTGTCGATAATCCAAATTTTCTATAAATTCCACAATTTAATAGCATAAAATTCGACTCGTAATAAATTTGAGTTTTAATTTTTTTTTCCGTAACTTCAATTGTAATCTCCCTTTTTTTAAAAAAAAAATCGCTTATTATCTTCATTTCAATTAGGTCACGACTCCACCCACTTTGAACAAGCTAGGGACCAAAAAAAAAAAGAACGAAAACAATCGGAGCATTCGGCGGTGGGCCGGTGGCTTAATTTATTATTGAAGTCATGAAACTAGCTTGAGATTACAACGGAGACGCGTGTTTTGATCACCTAAAGTTGCATGATTCAAACCACCAACTCGCCAATAAAGAACTGACACGTCTAGAGCTGTTCCCGGTTTTTTATAAACTTCCCCCCTAAATAAAAAGTGCAGCAATAATGTACCAGTTTTACCATAACGCAGATCAAACCATGAACTTATCTTCAATATTGTATCGGCGCGTTTCAACTTTCAAGCTATTCACAGATTTTTTTTTAAATTCCACGCCGAAAGTCGTACAATCAAGTACACATTTGAACGAGAAGCTTAAATATTATTGATCAGAATTAGAAAGCGCTCAATCACGTGAGGTTTCTTACCGTAACCAACGAGTCCATCTACTGAAGCCAGAGATCCAAAAAGTACTATTTCCGCGGTGACCCGAGGATAAAAAAAGGAGGCTGGGACACCCACACTTACAAGTTACAACATTTGAGTATTTAGCTAGCAAACCACCCTAAAATGCCCTAGTGGCCAGTGACTTCCAACTTCCAAATTTGTAGGCTTAGAAGGGAATCTTGAACAAGGCAAACACAAAATATACAAAACATTTGGGGCCCACCCTCAAATTCACAGTTGGGATCTTTTGACAGAAATCTTTGATAAGTTGCAGTGGGATGCATAAACAGAAAATTTCCTTCTTCAAACTGGAGGTGCCATACTATCACTAGGTATTGCCTGATAAGCTCTCCTCTTCAGAGTTATTTACTTCAGATGCAATTGGTAACCTTTCTTTCTCCCTCAATTTCTAGTTGTGCCCCAAAGAAAGAAGAGCATGTCAGTTAAAATAATAACAAAATCACAAAGGTAACTGTTTATGCATGCAACTATTACAATTTTTCCCCTTTAATACTTGCTAATGTTGTACGCTACATTAATTTTTTTGAGGGTCAATTGTACGTTACATTAATTACAAGCATGAATATAAAACCAAATTAAGATATTCTTTTTGATGGTTATTCTTTCGATTTATATACGAACAGATATATTTTGCGGATTAATGTTTACATGGATGTGCACATAGAAATATCAGTATGTAGTAATCTATTCTATTCACCAACAAGCGCCTGACAATATTTCTAACTCTTTCACAGAAATTGACTGGCTTCATACCACCAGTGCATTGTACTGGTGAATGCTGCAACAATGCTGGCTTAAGAAGCTGAGGTTGAAACTTATCAAAACGATATTGATTTTTCTCCTCCTTTTTTCTGTCTCGATTGCTTTAATTGAAATTTTTATGCAAATTCGCAGGCCTATTGCAAAATCAGAAAACAATAATAACAAAATAACCAGAAGACCAGTAACCAAAACTGGATGAACTTGAAAACTCAATTGAATCCAAGGCCATGAATTGAACAGAGGTAAATTTGATATAATAAAAAATATATATGTCAAGCTAATAAAAATAAACACTACATACCAGCTATTCCTGGTTTACCCAGGCCTCGACATGTTATACCTTTACCAGTCAATACTCTTATAACATACAATTCTGACCAACATAATAACATCTTCAGGAGTATTTATATTTACATAAAATGTAAATCAGCATACTTTTGTCCTTTTGATTGGATTTTATGCAAATTATACTATTAAGTTGCTAGCTTTGAAAATGATAGACAGGATATTTTACTTACCAATAAAATCAGTTACAAGTCCTCCGATAGTTTTTTTTAAGGTTTTAATTAGAATATTATATTGATGTGATAGCTACTTGATATATAGTAAAATACATGTTGACATCTATGCCCCTAACTTCAAATCTAATTGAGCGTTTTCAACCCAAGAAACTTTTGAATGTATGATACATATCTTGAATAAATTTGTTCAGAAGTATTATAATCAGGTGACGGACTGACGGTAACCTTAACAAGAATTATGGAAACTTTTCATCCTTTTCTTTTTTTGATTGTTTAAATTATTGTTCCTGGTAGCTGCAAAGCTACAAGTTCAATAAGAAATTCTTAAAAAAAACATACATAATATATAAAAGGTTTCACCTTCTTAGATTTTGTCAGGCTCAGGGCATCGATTAATATCTTCTCCAACTTTCCAAGCTCATTGTCTTTCAGATGCTCCAGGTGCTCATGATTAGCCCTAAAAAAATATATTCTTCATTCTTAATATCGCTCTTTCTGCTTAAGCAGCGTGTTTTTTGATGTTGCGAATCGCTAGCACATACCAGCAAGCAATTTGTAGTAGTAAACATTTAAAATCTGAACCTGAACAGTTTTCCTCATCGTTCTGCACAGAAATGATATTTTAATATTATAATCAATACTTGCAAAAAAATCAATTTTTACGCATCTATTGATCTTTTGAGGCTAGCTAAATGCCTGGACTAGGAAAACTTCCCTAATTGTGACCAAACTAGTTTTTATCTTCAAGGCATATTATTGCTTACTTAAATTACCAGTTGCCAGTTGGTTAGGATTAGTAAGTGATTTTGGTAGATACACATATCTTCTGAGTGGGTCAATTTACATCAAAAGCTACAAGTGTTAACGATGACATTGTAGTCAAAAGTAGGTTTGTTTATGAAATTGTTTATACATATCTAAATTACTTAATTGGAAAAAAAAAGTATATTGGGCTTAATTATCGGCTTCCATAAATTCTATTTAAATCCACCACCGGATTATATATCATAGTGCAACTTAAAACTCAATTATCTTTTATTGAAGTCATAACTATTATGATATGACTTAAATCCTACTCCTAAGAAAAACAATAATTTGATAGAAATTAATAATTTTCAAAATATTAAGGTAGTTTTGCCCATTGTACCTTAATTCCAGTGGTATCCACTTTGGACATCTCATCATCAGTTGCTTTTTTCTGGGTGCATTCAAATTGTTGATACCGTTTCATCGTCATCCCTATACTGTATTGAGAAAATAAAATCGTGATTAGATTCATATTTGCTTTTTTCACAATCAGATGCCGTCAGGGAATTTCCATTTTGTCATACTTAGTTAATTATTTGTGCCAATTGTGATATATTTTGTTGTTAATATGTCGAACCTGGTGCAGAAATTTGAAGAGGAGGCTTTATTGTTAGCTTTAGGGCATGGTCCAGGTGAAAGAAGTCCAGAAATGGTTCAGAAAATGAGATCCCTTTTATCCAAAGTTTTGAGATCGCATGAACAACTAGACAGTTACCCCTTCTCCTTATGTAGAAATACCACTTTTGGTAGGTACTTGTTTTAGAAATAGCAAGCCACTGTTTTGTTACGTATATATAAAAGATCAGAAAAATTACGAAAATGAACTTATAATAATTGCTTTTTAAGTTATACATGCTACTTTCTTCATGGATCATCTAAATTAAACTCTCTGTTAGCACCCTTTGTAAAAAAAGTAAAATGCCCTTTGACAATATTGTGGGTGCTTTAGGTTTAATTACAATTCCAAATGACAAATGAGAGGGTGAGATAGAGTAAAATTGAAATGATAGAATGAGAGACAGAGAAGGGGCAGGAAAAAAAAAAGGCTTTGTGCTCTCATAAAATAGTAGCATTTAGTAAAGTGCTACATGCTTTCCTCTCCCTCTACGATTGTAAACACATCATTGATCACACAAGTTATTATATTCATATTAATTATTTTTTTCTAGTAAGGCCCATCCATAATAATCATCATGTATTAGACTGATATATTTTCAAAATAAGCAATAAATCAAGAGAACATATTTCAACAAAAATTTAGTATATTGAAAAATTGATTTTTTTAACTTCAGCGTACTATAAGAATATAAGGAAAATATTTGACATTATTGACCTTGAATCATCTAGGGCATCATGTATGTATAGAACTTTCAGTATAGATGTTGTTTCTAGTGAAGATCAATTCTCCAACCTTGGGCAGCTGTGAGGTTGTAATTAAATAAAGAGATTAACCTAAATATTTGGACCTGACTTTCTATATTGGAATTATGGGACGTTGATCATATCCCTCTTTGAGATTTCTCATATCACATTGTAATGATTCTTCTTTTTGTCATCCAAACTTATCCATTTTCTTTTTATAGGGTTGAGCAACATCCTTAACAAACTCATATAGTTAGATCAGGTAGTATAAATTCACTGATGACATGCGTACTCCTTTCATGAATGAGAGCCCAAATCAGGTCACCTAAGGACCCGCTCAGTAGATTAATTATGCTAGCTAAACATTAACTTTAAAGCTCCAATGTTATTATCTTCCAAGAAAATAATAATCACCTTTTTAATTCTTTATTATTGCAGCACCATCATTTTGATGTCAAAAAATAAAATTACTAGAAGATATTGCAGATTGAATTAATATGAATATCTTAAATTATCAACTTAATATGGCTATGTATTAAGAACTTGGCACCAAATGAAATCAATATTAAAAATAAAAATGATTGTAACTAATATAATTTGTGACAATAATTTTCTTCATCTAAATAATTCAGTTATTTACATTAAATGAAAATCTTAATACCACATTTGTATCCTGATATAATTTAAAAAACTATATGGTTAGACTAATTATTAATTGTTAGGCAGTATGACGAGTTCAATTAACCTTGGGACCTAAATCCTACAATGCTCAATATTGTTAGGCAGTGCTAATTGGTAGATCACCATTCACCATAGATATTTTGAACATATCTTTCACATATGAACACTAAAATGTGATGCAAAATTCTATAAAAAGATGAGCTACAACTTTATATATTGATTTTCTTTCAAATTATAAAGATTTCATGATAAAATAGCCATACAAAAGGTACATGGTTTGACCGCCACAGTGATATCAGATATGTTTTCCCTTTTAATGAAATCAAATATATCATTTATAAAATTTATTCTGTCTTATTCAGACAAATCTAAGATGCTAGCTCCACTAAAGAAGTTTAATTCGAAAGTCCAGAAAAAAAAAATATGAAAGAGACTAATAGAGATAAAGAATAATTGAAGGTGGATATACTTTAAGGACACAAACAATGAATGGAATTGGTAATGTTTCCTCCAAAAATGTATTTTCTTAAAATAATATAAATGAAATATTATTAATTGTAAAGTTCTATGTTTTGAATTAAAAGAACGTGTGCATATAATATAAATGTAATGTTAATTTAAATTAAAGTATATATGATATATATAATAGAGAAGTAAATTTATGCCTGTTCGCTGTGATCCGATAGCACCGTTAAACGACTGCCATCTGCTATAATACGAGTATTTCCGCTATAAAATCGTCATCTGCTATTTAAATTTTTCATCCTCTAAATAGTTGTTTCACAACAATTTGCTATCAATTTTGCTACAATCAAACAGGATAGTATACATCAATTGTTCTTTTTCTTTGTTAAAGTTTCATTATCTTCTTCATAAGATGTGAAAACTATACAACCTAACATCTTACAAGATGATGGAGAATTTTTATCATCTTCATCATATATATGATGAGGATTGTCTGGATCATTAATTCATCGTGTTGTGAATTTGTATCATCTTCATCATATATATGCAGGGGCAGAGGCAGTGGGGGGGTGCGGGCAAGGGCTGTTGCACCCCCCGTCATTTCAGATTTTAGTATACTACTACTATCAGTTTTTGTAATATTGTATAGAAATTAAGCAATTTCCCCCCCCCCCCCCTAAATTATTTTTTCTGGCTCCGCCCCTGTATATATGATGAGGATTGTCTGGATCATTAATTCATCGTGTTGTGTCTAAACGTTTCATGTATCGTGCCATGCCATGTCTAAATTCTAAGAGATCTACACAACATGTCTAAGAACTCTTTACGCCTCATGTTCTTATGCCGTGTCATTTTGTATCTTCTTTAGATGTGCCTTGTCGTGTTATGTTTGAACACGTTTGAATCTCATAAAATATAGTTATATATTTATGTTTATGAAAAAATTAAATATGCAAATTATGAAATTACCCTTCAACGAACAATATAAGAATTTTTCTTGTTATTTCATAAAATTTACCATTTTAACACTTATTATAAACTTGGTGTGTTTCTCAGGTCGTGTTGTGCGTATCTCAGGTCGTGTTGTGCGTATCTCATGTCGTGCATGGACAATTTGGGTGTTGTGTTGTGTTTATATCATCAAAGGCGAACACGACCCGCCTATAGACTCGGCACACTTAAGTTCTCGTGCCATATTGTGTCCGTGTCTTACTATGTCGTATCATCTTCGTACCGTGTCGTGCCGTTTTTGGACACGCCATGTTTTTTTAGAACACTAAGGATGAACAATGATATGATGAAATGACAATTAGATTGTGCTTGCTTTTATCATTTATTATCATTATTATTATTATAATAATAATAATAATTATTATTATTATTATTATTATTATTAGTCGCAGTTTCGTTGCACTATGTTTATTTAGATTCACAATAATTCAGCATAAACTACCTTAAATTTCTAAATATATTTATTTTTAAATTAAATAATGATTGGTGATCTGTTTTGTTGAATATTTCTATCCTGCAAGTTATAAAATAACGGTTACCAAGTTCACATCCATTTGTGGACAGTTTGTGCTACATATTAGTAATGTGATATTGCTAAGAAAAACATATATATTAGTCTCCATAAATCGGCCGCTCACTATTTAAATTATTATACCAGTACCATTTTGAATGGTTCTTCATAATGAAAGAGATAAATCACATCGCTCTCTTGATGTTTGGTTTGGATGTGATGACTTCAATCTAGCAGCCATGAAACATGAAATGCATCACAGTATAGAGGAAAAGTAAAGCAAATGACAATATATACAAGGAGGAATTTTTCTGGTTGTTTAGTTCAAAATAGATGGTGTCTGTTTCAAATTAAAATTTTAGTTTGGCAATATCTAATAGTTAATAAGTCAATGAAGATTACATCAAAATATTCTATTTTAGGTATATAATATAAATGAAGGGTTGATCTTTCAGTTTTCATTGAAGAGTTGGTGCACATTACTAATTTTTTGGTGCTGATTACTAATTTTATCCTACAAAAGGAATTGAAGATGTCGTTGAGATCCAAATTTTGAGGAGACACGTGTTAACATTCTAGTATCGCCTGATCTTCACTGAGGAAAAGAATTAGATAATCACTGACACACAAATTAAGAACCAGATGGAGATGAGGATGTCGACATTTGTTGGGGACATCACCAATAAAGAAAACTAGTATTGTTCACACACTTAATCAAATTAGGAACCAGGTGTGAACAAGTTCATGCATTACATTCCTGTGCCCTCGACCTTTTCTGTATATGGAAGAAGGGTGAAGTAGAAAACTATTAAATTTGGAAGAAAATACTAGAAAATTTTTCATCATTTTTTGGGAAATATGTCACTCTTTTTCCCATAGAATTATTAAATCCTTCCTTCTATCCTGATCTAGTACTGCAAGCTTGAAATTTGAAACTATGTATATATAGTTCAGAATAGAAATTAAGTTGAACAGTGCCATTAAACCCTGCAAATTTTGCTCTGCACTATTATTTTCAAGGGAATAAATTATACCCTTCTTAGTTATGAACTCACCTATACTCTTACCCCATTACTACTTAACCTAAAAAAAGAAGTGAATCTAAGTTAAAATAATGAAGTACTTTTATACCAGGAGCAAGAGGAGTACTCAAAGAGGCGGCCAGAAGGAGAGAAAACGAGAAGTGCCACCTCAGCATCACAGAGAACAGCGAGCTCAGAGGCCTTCTTGAAGAGGCCAGATCTCCTCTTCGAAAACCTCACCTGTCTAGTCGTCTTGTCTTCTATCCGCGCTATTTTAACCCTTCCCCTCTTCTTCTTCTTCTTTGTTTCTCCCATCGAAGACGAGTCCATTAAACAATTAATAAGTACTTGTTTCTTTCTACTTTCTTTTTTGAAAATGGGTTGATTGAGATAGAAATCGCCATTTGAGTTATAGAAAGTGGCGGAGGAAGAAGACAGGGAGCACTGCCAGGTGGTGAAGGGGGATTGAGGAAGGATGTAGACGAAAGGTGATATCTCCTATTAGAATATAACGGAGGTGTCCAGTTATTGTTTAAGATCGGAGCAAAATTGTAAATTTGTAATATACTTATGTCCTCATCTACTTTAAGATTCGTGTTATTTGTTATCAACACATGATGTAATATTAATATTATAATATTTTCTACGAAGACGGAATTGTAGAGGACCCAAATATGCTGGATTTTTTTTTCCAAGAATAAATACTGGACATTTACTTATTAAAGTGTTGTTTACTATTTTTCTAACTTCTTATAAGTAAATGCAATATTTCAAAAATAAAATGACGTCTACTTTTGAGTTAATATTTGAATTTTTCCAACAAGTTCCTGCTCGATCAGAACTTCAGTTGGAGTATAGTTCTACAATGTTCAGCAGACTCTGGAGAATAGGGGTGTACAAAAAAACCGTGAACCCGTTCAATCCGTTCAACCCACCCAATTCGAACCGTATTTTACCGGGTTAGCATGATGTTGGGTTGGATACGGGTTCTAATTTTGACAAACCCGTTACTTCGGTTGGGTTACGGGTTTTGTACTAGTAAACCCGTTTATAGTTCAACCCACCCGTTTATCATTATTTATTCTTTTTTGTCTCACTTTTTCTCAAGTCTTTACTCAAATATCTCTTATTTCATGAAGTTTCGATCTCCTCCATAGGCATGCACGTCATCTATTCATGTCACAATGACTCGAAAGTTGAAAGATGATTCAAATGCGTCTCTAATTTGCCTCGAACTAAATTGTAATAGCCACAAAATGATTTTTATATATATTTTTATTTGATCAAAATTTTAATTCACTAAATCCGTTTAACCCGCTTAACCCGTAAAAACCCGTACATAAAAAAATTGACGGGTTGGGTTGGATTATGGGTGAGTTAACTAAATTTATTTTCTAATCCGATATTGTCGGGTTGGGTTCAAATTTTGTTAAAATATCATCGACCCGCCCGTTGTACACTCCTAGTGGAGAATATGAATTAAGGGGCCGTTTGGATGAGTTAGGAATTTGGAGAATTTTCAATTCCTAGGCATAAATTTATTATAAATAATTCAAACTCTTCACAAAATTACACACTTCCCAATAAATTTATGCCTAGGAATAAAAAATTCCCCAAATTCCTAAGCGATCCAATTAAGAGACTCTGTGTGGAACATGAATTAAGAATGTTAGATCAATTAACATTTAACCGATACAAAGAGCTGCATACGAATTAGTACTGTGAATAGAATGAGTTTTGTTGTGACATAGGTGTAGACCTGTCAACGGAACTCAATTACCGTTATTCCGTGACGTTAAGAACTAACGGAACGAATAACGGAATTAGATTATGTTTCGTATAATCAAACTTAACGCTGACGATCTGGCCACTGGCCTCTTAGTATCGTATAATAAACGTAACGATAACGAATTTGGACCCTGTCGTTTCCGTTAATTTGTTTTACCGTATAAAATTGCACAGGTTTAGAATGTTTTGAAGAGCAAGGTTATTCGGTGGAGAAATAGAGGAGGGTCACTCAACCCTAGATCTGATCCTTCGTTCTCAGCCGCTCACCCCTCTCATCTCTTTCTCTCTTTCTCTACTTCACTGCCTCTTCGCATAACTCCCTCTCCGATTTCTCTCACGCCCAGACCCACGTGTCACCACCATCTCGTCTTCGCTCTCTCTCAAGCAAGCCGCATAAACCCCAACCCACTTTCCTCCTCTCAATCTCGACCAGCTCGCCACCACCAAACTGCAACCCCCTCTCCGCCTCAACCTCGCGACCTCCACCTAACCCACCCCTTCTTTCTCCCCTTTTGCTTCTCCACTGCCATCCTACATCTCCTCTTCCAAGACTCCATCTCACCAAAATCTAAACCCTAACTCCACAAACCCGACCCGGTAAGAATCAGATCCAAATAGAACTCATCTTCTTCACCTCTCTTTTGCCTTAAACCTCAAGCCTTTCTCCTTGTCGTTCCCCCTCTTTGTTGAAACCCTAACTGACACCAACCATGAAGACAAGGAGATCAGTTAAAGCAAGAGAAAGCGCTGCAACGGAGAAGAATGAATGCAACAAAAGTAGCCGGAGCAGCAACATAATGTCGCCAGTATCTCTCTCTTCCCTCCGCTTGATGCCAGAATCAAAGACATGACTATTTTGTTTTTTATTATATGTTGGAGGTGCAGCATATGCTGGTACGGATCTTTTGATTGGGAAAGAAACGATTGAAAATGGCACTAGTTTGTTTTTTTTTTTTTTTGCTTTTTTGTTTGGGAAAGAGAGAATTTTTTATTTACTGGTAAGATTTTGAAATTTTGGATTGAAACTGATAAGAACAGATAGATATTTATAAGGTTTTGAGTTTTACTTGCTAAAAGTTTTGCTGAGATTAGTTGTTAATTTTGAGTTTTTTTATTGGTGTAATTGAAGCGCTTAATTGTTAATTTGTTTTTCCTTTACCTAGTGCTTTAGAAATTGTTAGTTTGTTTTTCTTTTCCTATGTTTACTGTTTTTCAGTTTATTTTTTGTACTTTTCGTTTTTCTGGTAAGTCTAGCTAAGGTTCTGATATTTAGGTTAGTTAGATCAACGGGTTTTAAATTATGTTAAGTGGTGATCACTTTTGTAAGTTTGAAACTTTTGTATTTTAATGAATTCAGGCCCATGGGCAGTTATAAAAAAAATAGTGCTTAATTTTGTGTACTTGTGTAATTTATTTTTATGCATAATTTTTAGAATTTTTAGGTGGTCTTTTGTTTAAATTAAACAAGTAAGATTTTCTAACGTTAAACCGTTATTTTCGTTTAATTAGACGTAATGAATAACGAAATTTATTTTTCTGTCGTATGATAAACGTAACGGTTAGTGGCACATCAATCTTTACCGTTCTAATAAATGACACGCTAACGGTCATACGCATTTCCGTCATCGTTAATCACGTTTGACAGGTCTACATAGGTGTTAACCGATTTGCACTTTTGTTATATATTCTGACATAGAGTCAATCTACAATTATTAATTTTGAGTATAATTAATGCTCTATGGGAGAATATTATATGTTTGATGTGCTTAGAATACTATGAATTCATAAAAATAACAATTACTTAGTGTATCTATACAGAGAAGTTTGTGCGGCTCACCATTGTTGTTTTTTTTTTAAAAAAAAAAGTTTATTAAAGATTTGCAAAATACAATATCTTTTCTTTCATAGAAATATCTCATTTTAAAAAAAATCTTTGACGACCATTAGCCCAAGTCCAGAAAATAAACTTTGGTTAATTTAAATAGATGAAAGAGGATGGAATTAACCTTATTTTACTCGATTTCATCAAAAGATGCATTCATTTTATATAAGATAATAAATATTAAGACATACAATCCATAGTAATTTCATTTATTGTAAGGGAAAAAGGTTAAAATTTTGTACTAATTTCTACTTTAATTACTTCACCACTAAACATCAATAATTTAACATAAACGGTGTGTTCAGATGCATGATGATAGTATTAAGGATACAGAATAGAGAATAAAAGTTTATTTGCGAAAAGTTAATGTTGTTTAGAGGGTATGTTAAAAATAGAATTAATGGCTCAAAATTGATATTAGTGACATTCTTGACACTGACTAATGATATTAATAATTATGACAATTTTAACAATAAAAAATTATAAAAATAAAATAATAATAATAATTACCTTAATAATTAAGATATTGATGATATAATGATAATGACGATGAGCATGATTTTTTTTCTTTATTTTTTATTGATAAAATAATGATTTTTTAATTAACCTGTGATTTTTCTCTTATTTCTTATTCTAGCTTCTCGTAAGAATAAATCTTAAGTTTTCTTCGCAATTTTTTTTTTAAATTTGGCTGCGCCTCTTAATGAATTAATAAAACACATTTTTGTTTGTCCAGTTTTGTTACACAACTCATTTTTGTGTTTATAGAAACTCAAAACATGAACGTTATAGATCTTTTTGCCATCTTTTTCATGATTTTTGAATCACCTCAATCGGAATTCGGAGAAGACAGTTTTGGTCAAAATACGAAACACTATTTGCTGAAACTGACAAATGTGTTGTGTAACTCAAAATTATGTTGTATAACGCAAAATTGCGTTATGTATCGCATGAAAACTGCCATAACGACTAGTATCGCTGCAAGCAAACTCCAACGGTCATATTGATGCGTTATTGATGTGAGTGAAGTTAATACCCAAAAGTAACCTAAAAACAATCTCAAACTCACGGTTATTCGTTGGTACAGTCGGGGTCGAATCCACATGGACGGATAGATGAGTATTAGACCTTACTTATTTACAAAATCTAGGGAATAGAATGACAGATTTTGGACTTAATCAACAAATAACAAAACAATCAACTAAGACAAACAAAACAATAACAACTTTTTGTGTTTCTAGTTATGAAATATGGTATAAAAATGTCCTAGGGGTTCAGTTTTCACCTTGGTCAGGTCTCGGGCCGTCAATGCTTGTCACTCTTGTGCCAAGACATTGACAAGTGCAGGTCAGGGAGTTCTGTGTGCGACCGCACAGCCTTGGTTAATGCTGGTTTGCCACGATACATTGGTTCCTAGCTTGTGTGGGACAGATCTAGCCGTACCTAAACTCCTAAACCTCAACTCTCGCATGTTAGTCATAGTATTTGGTGCGAAACCTAGCCTAAAGTCCCCATTAGGTCAATTAACCCTCAACTCTCATCATGTTGGCTTAATTACCCTAAGTCCACTTGTTGATTCTCTAAAGCATCCACTAGACTTTCGCCTAAGTAGAAACTTGACCCTCTCGGGCTTAAGTTGGTTGCCTCTCAGCTACTAACCTACCTTGGGTTGCCTATTCAATTCAATCGATCAATCTACACCTTTAGCCTAAGTTAGATGTGGTTGTTTACCTAAAAGGAGATTCAATTTGACAATCAAACACAAACAAGCATTTTTATTCACCAACCAAGCACGCAATACACAATAGAGACCAAATACCAAGTCAAATCAAGAAATCAAACCTTAGTCTCAACTAATCCCTAGAACATGACTCAGTCTAGCCTAACGTTACATTAAAACAAACAACTAAAGCAAAGAAATATAAAGATACAATCTCCATGCAAAACCCAAGGAAAAGAGGAAGGCCAAAGCCCCTTCTCAAGCCTCAATCGTCTTCAGCATCAGCAATAGAGATGCTTGGGTGGAATAGTGAGGCGAATAAGGTCGAAATAAGGGTTTTCCGAGGCGGCAGAGAGATGGTGCGGTCAGACAGGACCCCTGTGCGGTCGCACTGGGGCCACTACAGGTGGATCTGAGGAGGGTTTGGTCGCGGCGCCGCCAAGGAAGAATGGGGAATAATTGATGCCCAAATTTAGGCGCTAGGGGCGCTTTATATAGGGGTCGGAGTAAGGTTTGGAGCTTCGTGTGGTCGGATAATGGGACGTGCGGTCACACATGGGCCAGGAATGAGACATCTGACCCGTAAAGATTCACGTAAGGGTCTGTGCGGTCGCACCATGGTCTTGTTCGGTCGCACCGAAGTCACTGGACCAGGGTTGAGTCAAGTATGTGCCATGTGGACCCAACATGGGTTGTGCGGTCGCACAGGACTTGCTGTGCCACGCATCGTGCATCGATTCATATCGATTTACGTCCATTTTACAGTGAATTGACTCCAAAATTCCTACAAAACGAAATAAAGCCCAAGCAGTACCAAAATCCTACAAATATAAACTAAATACACATAAATCAAGGGTTTTGAGTCGTAATTTAGGTTAAAATCCAAAACCATATATAAATATGCGATATCAATTATATTATGCAATATTGCGTTATATAACGCACAGAGCATATTTTTCTGGTAAAAAGAGCCAATTTCATGGCCTATTTATATCACCCCTTGTTCTATCACTTTAGAGACTTTTATTTAGCAAAAACCATTCCAGATTTGAGCTTTTAAGCACTAAGGTTAATCCCCACTTGAGTTTTTTTATAACTAGATCATTTTGAGAGATAAAGTAGCCTTAAACACCATCACCCCGACATTGTCATTAGGTATAGGTTGGAATAGGTTGAGAGCTCTTCTCATTTGAGGTAGTGGTGCCATTTGTTAATTTGAGTTAGACCGTTCTATCTCGAGTGTCCTCGTGACGAGGCGATTTGGTTTGAAATTGTAGTCATGTTCTTAATGAAATTGAACGGAACACGCTCTTTTCATGGTAGTGAAACTCCCAAGGTCATAAGACTAAGGTTATCATTTTTTTAGCGGGTCAGAACTCCATAATCATATCACGTGTTCAATTTCTTTCTCTTTCTTGCTTAATTTATTTGCTATGTTTGAATTGCTTGTGCTTGCTTGTATTGCGTATCAATTGAATTGTGTTATGATAGTTCATACCAAACTGGTTTAGAACCTTAATTGCTTTCATTAAACATTGATTAAGCCGCCTCCTTTAGGGACAACATAAAATAAAAGGTACTGAAAATGTCAAGCATTGGTCATATCAAAACCAGACCTGTGACCATACTTCCTGTTACCAACGAAAAACCAAACGAAAGTTTTTCAATCTATACCATGTATGTAGGGCTGTCAATACCGTGATATTTCACACGTTTACATTCCGTTCTGTCCAAACGGAATAGAAAATGATAGAAAAAATGTGTTTTGTTTCTAAAACGGAAAGAAAATGAAATAAAAATTGGTAAATGTTACCGCTTCGTTTACCAAACACTGGGTCGAAATCAATTGAAAATTATGAACGGAACAAAAAACAGTTTTGTTTGCCAAAACCGAATATAAACGAAATACATGTTAAAGTAAGATTCATAGAAACCGTGAGAAAAAATTGGCATAAGACTTATAAGATATACTATAGTTTGGAAAGTAATATCATATTGAGCGATTTGAATCGATCGTTTGAAATTTTAATGATCGACGTTTGGATCGTGTTTGACGTCCTATATGTTTGATTCTAGCATTACTCTTTAACTATTTGAGTGAGGAGTGACTAGTGTCAAACATATAGGACACAAGTACTTATCCAACACGATAAAATTTAAATTTTTTAAATTAGAATGACCGATTCAACCCGCTCAAATTGTGTATGTTATAAAATCTCCGTGGAAATCAAATTTTATATTTTTGGAATATTTTTATATGCTTAATCTAAAAAGTTCTGAACCATCCAATTTTGAAAATTCGAAAAATATAGTTAGAAAATTTAAAAATATAAAAAATTTGATTTTCAAGAATATTTTAATATAAATATCATATTGAGCGGTTTGAATCGATCGTTTAAAATTTTAATAATCGACGTTTGGATCGTGTTTGACGTCCTATATGTTTAATTCTAGCATTACTCACAGTTAAATTACATCATTATACTGGCCGAGACTAGACTGGAGGCATGAGCCGCAACGCAGAGAGGTGTATTTCACGCAGAAGGCACGTGATCGTCATCAAGTGCCGATGCACTAAAATTTGTCGTTACATCAGATTCTATTTGATACTGAGTCGGGTTCACACCATTACAGATTTCCAGTAATACAACAATGTGGGTCCCTTGACCAAACAAATATCTTACTATGTTACACGCGTTCTATTTACAAGGCATACACACGTCTGGGACCTTATCTCTGCTTAGTTACCGGAGTTTCGACACCGAATTATTTTAATAACGATATTTAAAAGAAATACGAATTTCTCAATTTGGACCCCAATTAAAAATTTTAGGAAAAAAATATTTTAAAAATAATCTGTGGCACATCATTTTAATTTAACATTTAAACTCTTTATATAGAATAAAATATATTTCCAATCTTATTTATTATAAATTTTAGGATTATACATAGTAATTAGTAATTACGCATATAATTTGCAAGTAAATAATATTATGAGTATTATTTGAACATTTCAAGCGAGTTTGCATTCGTTTTAAGTTATTTGATCACAATTATTTGTATTTAAACTCTTTATATAGTCTAGAATATGTTTCTTATCTTAATTATTTAAAATGATTGGTTTATACATTATAATTACGCACATAATTTGCAAAAAAAAATGTACATTCTAAGTATCATTTGAATTTTTGAAACGATTTTGCTTTAATTTTAAGTCAGTTGATCAAAATTAACCTATGTTTAAGTCCTTTATATAGTCTAAAATATTTTTTTTATATTACTTATTATAAATGACAGAATTAATGTCAGGATGTTTGGAAGTGTGGTGAATAAGAATAGAATAACCTGTTCAAGAACAAGAATGTCAAATAAGGGACGGTGAAGGATAACTTATTCAAGGAAGTGAGATGTTATTTGGATAGCTAGCTAAGAATAAGAACAAAAGAAAATATAAAATAATAATTTGTTGTTTCATATCTTTCGACTAACTTGTCTGCAACTAACATTTCTATATTTTTTTTTTTGGCGCCACCCCAATATTGCTTTCTAATATGCATCAGTTATAAATCAAGGCACTAAAAACATATATAAAGTGATAATATTTATTCAGGAAACATTTAAGCAATATCATATAAATAACAAATAAAAGAAACATTACATTTACCTTCTATTTAATTTCCAGCGACATATTTTTGTCTACCAGTAGTATGACACAATGTATCATACCAGTAACTAGAGTATTAACCAATCAATTTTAAAAATAAGAAAAATTAAAGACCTACTAAAGCGACTCATAATCTAGTACCAAATTAAATACAAAATTACAATAAAAGCAACTTAAAATATATTAATACTAACAAGAATTAAAGAGAGGCAGTAGCATACCTTCTGGTACTTGCATCGATAGGTACCTAACCTCATAAACAATCTTAATTTATGAATTTGAAAACATATTTGAAAGTGCTAATAGTGCTAATGGACTCAATTAATAACACATTGAATACATCTCTCTAATAGTGCTAATACTCAATTTGAAACAAGCAAAATGAAAATTGAATTTCATCTATTGTCCCACGACTGATCTCTAATTCTATCTCTCATTGCACCTCAAACTTGTGTATCAGTGCCCTATATTCTTCTTAAACTCCATCATTTCCCTAGCCGGAGTCGGAGTCCACCTCATCATTAGAAAAAATCATCATCTGAATTATCATGTTGGTGACGCTTGATGAAAATCAACATCTGAAGTGGAGTGCGCCATTATAGGTTGATACCGGAAATAGAGAAAATAGGGAAAAAAGACGACGGTAGGCACTGGAAATAATTGAAGAGAGAGACAACGATAGGCAATAATTTTAAAATGGTTTCTCTCTTCGAATCTCTAATATTTAATCTTAGTGGATCACGAGAGAGCATTTGAGCATTTCAAGCAATATTTGAGAATTTCAAACGATCTTGCATTCATTTTAAGTCATTTAATCAAAATAAGCCATATTTAAAATTTTTTATATAGTCTAGAATATGTCTATGAACTCACTTATTCAAAACGATTGGATTTTATAATGTAATTACGAACATAATTTGCAGATTTTACAGATTCTGAGTATATTTCAGCATTTAAAATGATTTTGCATTCATTTTAAGTCATTTGATCACAGTAATCTATAGTCTAGAATATATTTATGAAATCACTTATTCAAAACGATCGTATTATACATTGTAATTACACGCATAATGTGCAGACTTTAAAGATTCTGAGTATATTTGATCATTTCAAGTGATTTTGCTTTAATTTTAAGTCATTTGATCACAATAATCTATATTTAAACAATTCATATAGTCTAGAATATGTTTATGAACTCACTTATTCAAAAGGAATGGATTATATATAGTAATTATGCACATAATGTGAAGATTTTACAGATTCTGAGTATATTTGTTCATTTCAATCAATTTTGCTTTCATTTAAGTCATTTGATCGCAATAATCTATATTTTAGCTCTTTATATAGTCTAGAATATGTTTATGAGGTCACTTATTCAAAAGGAAATGGATCATTGTAATTACGGACATAATGTGAAGATTTTATAGATTATGAGTATATTTGAACATTTCAAGCGATTTTGCATTCATTTTAAGTAATTTGATCACAATAATCTATATATAAGCTCTCTATATAGTTTAGAATATGTTTATAAACTCACTTATTCAAAACGATTGGATTATAAATTGTAATTACGCGCATAATGCGTAGATTTTACATATTCTGAGTATATTTGAGCATTTCAAGCGATTTCGCATCCATTTTTTGTCATTTGTTCACTATAATCTATATTTAAGCTATTTATATATTCTAGAATATGTATATGATTTCATTTTTTCAGAACGATTGGATTAAGCATTGTAATTACGCACATAATATGAAGATTTCACAGATTCTGAGTATATTTGAGCATTTCAAGTGATTTTACATTCATTTTAAGTAAGTTGTGCACAATAATCTATATTTAAGCTCTTTATATAGTCTAAATTTTGTTTATAAACTTATTTATTCAAAACGATTGGATTATACAATGTAATTATGTGCATAACATGCAGAGTTTACAGATTCTGAGTATATTAGGGCATTTCATGCGATTTTGCATTCATTTTTATTTTTAAGTCATTTAATCCCGATAATCTATATTTTATATTTTTATATAGTGTAGAATATGTTTACGAACTCTCTTATTCAAAATGATTGGAGTATACATTGTAATTACGCGCATAATGTGCAGATTTTACAGATTCTGAGTAAATTTGAGTATTTCAAACGATTTTTGCATTCGTTTTAAGTCGTTTCATAACAATAATCTATATTTAAGCTCTTTATACAGTTGAAAATATGTTTATGAACAAACTTATTCAAAACGATTGGATTATAACTTGTAATTATGCGCATATTGTGTAGATTTTGCATATTCTGAGCATATTTCGACATTTCAAGTGACTTTACATTCATTTTAAGTCGTTTGATCACAATAATCTATATACAATTTTTTTATATAGTCTATAATACGTTTATGAAACCACTTATTCAAAACGATTGGATTATAGACCGTAATTACACACAAAATGTGCAAATTTTTCAGATTCTGAGTAAATTTGAGCATTTCAAGCGATCTTGAATTTATTTCAAGTCATTAGATCACAATAATCTATATTTAAGCTCTTTATTTATTCTAGAATTTGTTTGGAAACTCACTTTTTTAGAATGATTGGATTATACACTATAATTACGCACATAATGTGCAGATTTTTTGCAGATTCTGAGTATAATTGAGTATTTCAAGCGATTTTGCATTCATTTTAAGTCATTAATCTATATTTAAGCTTTTTATATTGTATAGAATATATTTATGAACGCACTTGTTCAAAACAATTAGATTATATATTGTAATTTCGCGCATAATCTGCGATTTTACAGATTCGGAGTATATATGGGCATTTCAAGCGATTTTGCATTCATTTTAAAACATTTGATCGTAATAATCTATATTTAAGCTCTTTATATAGTCTTGAAGGTGTTTCCGGACACATTCAAAATAATTGGATTATACATTGTAATTGCGCACATAATGTCAATTTTTACATATTTTGAGTATATTTGTGCAATTCAAGTGATTTTGTATGAATTTTAAGTCATTTGATCACAATAATCTATATTTAACCTCTTTATATAGTCTAGAATATGTTTATCAACTAACCTACTAAAAAAAATTGGATTATACATTGTAATTACGTGCTTATTGTCCAGATTTTACACATTCTGTGTATATTTGGTCATTTCAAACGATTTTACATTCATTTTAAGTCATTTGACCACTATAATATGGATTCACTTATTCAAAATGATAGGATTATACATTATAATTACACACATTATGTGCAGATTTTACAGATTCTGAGTATATTTGAGCATTTCAAGAGATTTTGAATTCATCTTAAGTAATTTGAACAAAACGATCTATATTTAAGCTCTTTTTATAGTCTAGACTTTGTTTATGAACTCATTTGTTATAAACGATTGGATTATAACTTGTAATTACGCCCAAAATTTGCACATTTTACAGATTCTGAGTATATTTGGACATTTCAAGAGATTTTGCAATCATTTTTAAATCATTTGATCATAATAATCTATATTTAATCTCTTTATATAACATAGAACAAGTTTATGAACTCAATTATTCAAAACGATTAGATTATAGATTGTAATTACGCAAAAAATTTGCAGATTTTTCAGATTCTGAGTAATTTTGAGCATTTCAAAGAATTTGGCATTCATTTCAAGTCATTTGATTGCAGTAATCTATAATTAAGCTCTTTATATTGCCTAGAATATGTTTATAAATGCTTTTAGTCAAAATAATTGGACATTGTAATTACGCGTATAATGTGCTGATTTTTCAGATTCAGAGTATATTTGGGCATTTCAGGCGATTTTGCATTAATTTTAAGTTATTTGATCACAATAATCTATATTTAAGCTCTATATACAGTCTACAATTTGTTTCTGAACTAACTTATTTAAGATTATCGGATTATACATTGTAATTGCACACATAAATTACAGATTTTACTGATTCTAAATAAATTTGAGAATATCAAATGATTTTACATTTATTTTAAGTCATTTCATAACAATAATCTATATTTAAGCTCTTTACAGAGTCTAGAATATGTTTATGAACTCACTTATTCAAAACTATTGGAGCATACATTGTATTTGCGCGCATAATGTGCAGATTTTACACATTGTAAGTATATTTGAGCATTTCAAACGATTTTGCATTCATTTTAAGTCATTTCATAACAATAATCTATATCTAAGCTCTTTATAGAGTCTAGAATATGTTTATGAACTCATCTATTCTAACGATTGGATTATACATTGTAAATACGCACATAATGTGTAGATTTAAAAAATTCTGTATATATTTGAGGAATTCAATCGATTTTGCATTCATTTTATGTCATTTGATCACAATTATCTATATTTAAGCACTTTATATAGTCTAGAATTTGTTTATGAACTCACTTATTCAAAATGATATTATACATTGTAATTATGCACATAATGTTGAGCTTTTAAAAATTCAGAGTTTATTTGAGCAATGCAAGTGATTTTATATTCATTTTGAGTCATTTGATCATGGTAATATATATTTAAGCTCTTTGTATAGTCTAGAATATGTTTATGAACTCACATATTCAAACGATTGGATTATATACTGTAAATATGCACATAATGTGCAGATTTTACAGAGTTTGAGTATATTTGAGCATTTCAAGCAATTTTGCATCCATTTTAGGTCATTTGATCACCATAATCTATATCTAAACACTTCATATAGTGTAGAATATGTTTATAAACCCACTAAGTCAAAATGATTGCATTATACAATGTAATTATGCACATAATGTGCATATTTCAATGATTCTGAGTAAATTTGAGCATTTCATGTTATTTTTCAACCATTTTAACTCATTAGATCACAGTAATCTATATTTAAGCTCTTTATATAGTCTAGAATGTGTCTATGAACTCACTTCTTCAACATGATTGGATTATACAATGTAATTACGCACATAATGTGTAGATTTTATAAATTCTGAATATATTTGAACATTTCAAGTGATTTTGCATTTATTTTGAGTCTTTTGATTATGGTAATATATATTTAAGCTCTTTATACAGTCTAGAATATGTTTGTGAACTTCACCTATTCAAACGATTGGATTAAACATTATAATTTCGCATAAAATGTGTAGATTTTATAGATTCTGAGTATATTTTGTGCATTTCAAGCGATTTTACATTCATTTTCAGTCATTTGATCACAATAATCTATATCTTAGCTCTTTATATAGTCTATAATGTGTTATAAACTCATTTATTCAAAATCATTAGATTATACATTGTAATTACGCTCATAAAGTGCGGGATTTTCAGATTCTGAGTATATTTGGGCATTTCACTCAATTTTGCATTCATTTTTAAATCATTTGATCACAATAATCTATATTTAATCTCTTTTATAATATAAAATATGTTTATGAACTGAATTATTCAAAACGATTAGATTATAGATTGTAATTACGCACAAAAGTTGCAGATTTTTCAGATTCTGAGTAAATTTGAGCATTTCAAAGAATTTGGCATTCATTTCAAGTCATTTGATCACAGAAATCTATATTTAAGCTCTTTATATTGTCTAGAATATGTTTATATACGCTTTTACTCAAAATAATTCGATTATACATTGTAATTACTCATATAACGTGCTGATTTTTCAGATTCGGAGTATATTTGGGCATTTCAAGCGATTTTGCATTCATTTTAAGTCATTTGATCACAATAATCTATATTTAAGCTCTTTATACAGTCTACAATTTGTTTCTGAACAAACTTATTTAAGCCTATCGGATTATACATTGTAATTAAACACATAAATTACAGATTTTACCGATTCTAAATAAATTTGAGAATGTCAAATGATTTTACATTTATTTTAAGTCATTTCATGACAATAACCTATATTTAAACTCTTTATACGGACTAGAATATATTTATGAACTCACTTATTGAAAACGATCGGAGTATACATTGTAATTATGTACATAATGTACAGATTATACAAATTCAGAGTATATTTGAGCATTTCATGTGATTTTGCATTCATTTTAAGTCATTTGATCACAGTAATCTATATCTAAGCTCTCTTTATATAGTCTAGAATACGTTTATGAACTCACTTATACAAAAGATTGCATTATACAATGTAATTACACACATAATGTTCGGATTTTACAGATTCTGAGTAAATTTTAGCATTTCAAGCGATTTTTCAATCATTTTAAGTTATTTGTTCACAGTGATCTAAATTAAAGCTCGTCTACAATATGTTTATGTACTCACTTATTCAAAACGATGAGATTATATATTGTAATTACACACATAATGTGCAAATTTTACAGATTCAGACTTTCATTTCAAGCGAATTTGTATTCATTTTAAGTCATTTGTTCATAATAATCTATATTTAAGCTCTTTATATAGACTAGAATATGTTTATGAACTCATTTATTCAAAACGATTGGATCATACATTGTCATTGCATGTATAAAGTGTTGATTTTACAAATTCTTACTATATTTGAGCATTTCAATTGATTGTGCATTCATTTTGAGTTATTTAATCTCTATAATCTATATTTATGCTCTTTATATTGTCTAGAATAAGTTTATGAACTCACCTATTCAAACGATTGGCATATACATTGTAATTACCCATATAATGTGCTGATTTTAATGATTCTCAGTATATTTGGGCATTTCAAATGATTTTTCATTCATTTTAAATATTTTCATAACAATAATCTATATTTAAGCTCTTTATATAGTCTGGAATATATTTATGAACTCACTTATTAAAAATGATTGGAGCATACATTGTAATTACGCACATAATGTTCAGATTTTAGAGATTCCGAGCAAATTTGAGCATTTTAAACGATTTTGCATTCATTATAAGTCATTTAAAAACAATAATCTATATTTAACCTCTTATAGAGTCTTGAATATGTTTATGAACTAACTTATTCAAAACGATTGGAGCATACATTGTAATTACGCACATAATGTGCAGATTTTAGAAATTCTCATTATATTTGAGCATTTCAAGTGATTTTGCATTCATTTTGAGTCATTTGTTCATAATAATCTATATTTAAGCTCTTTATATATTCTAGAATATGTTTATGCACTCATTTAATCAAAACGATTGGATCATACATTGTCATTACACGTATAAAGTGTTGATTTTACAAATTCTTATTATATTTGAGCATTTCAATTGATTTTGCAATTATTTTGAGTTATTTAATCTCTATAATCTATCTTTATGCTCTTTATATTGTCTAGAATAAGTTTATGAACTCACCTATTCAAACGATTGGCATAATTACGCTTATAATGGGCTGATTTAATGATTCCCATTATATTTTGGCATTTCAAATGATTTTGCATTCATTTTAAATCTTTTCATAACAATAATTTATATTTAAGCTCTTTATATAGTCTAGAATATATTTATGTACAATATTAAAAACGATTGGCGCATACATTGTAATTACGCACATAATGTTCAGATTTTAGAGATTCTGAGTAAATTTGAGCATTTTAAACGATTTTGCATTCATTATAAGTCATTTAAAAACAATAATCTATATTTAACCTCTTATAGAGTCTACAATATGTTTATCAACTAACTTATTCAAAACGATTGGAGCATACATTGTAATTACGCACATAATGTGCAGATTTCAGAAATTCTTATTATATTTGAGCATTTCAAGTGATTTTGCATTCATTTGGAGTCATTTGATCACGATAATCTATATTTAAGCTCTTTATATAGTCTATAATATGATTACAAACTCACTTATCCGAACGATTGGATTATATATTGTAATTACGCGCATTATTTACAGATTTTATAGATTCTGAGTATATTTGAGCATTTCAAGCAATTTTCATTCATTTTAAGTCATTTGATCACAATAATCTATATCTAAGCTCTATATATAATCTAGAATATGTTATGAGCTCACTTATTTAAAACAATTGGATTATACATTGTAATTACGCACATAATGTGCAGATTTTTCATATTCTGAGTATATTTAAGCATTTTAAGAGATTTAGCATTCATTTTCACATATTTGATCACCATAATCTATATTTAAGCTCTTTATATAGGCTAGAATATGTTTATGAACTAACTTATTTAAAACGATTGGAATATAAATTGTAATTACGCAAATAACGTGCTGATTATAAAAATTCTGAGAATATATGATCATTTCAAGTGATTGTGCATTCATTTTAAGTCATTTGATCACAATAATCTATATCTCAGCACTTCATACGGTCTAAAATATGTTTTTGAACTCATTTATTCATAATTATTCGGAGTATATTTGGGAATTTCAAGCGATTTTGCATTCATTTTATGTCATTTGATCGCAATAATATATATATTTAAGCAATATAGATTAGAATTTGTTTCTGAACTAACTTATTCAAAACGATCGGTTTATACATTGTAATTACGCAAATAATGTGCAGATTATACAAATTCAGAGTATATTTGAGCATTTTCATGTGATTTTGCATTCATTTTAAGTCATCTGATCACAATAATCTATATCTAAACTCTCTATATAGTCTAGAATATGTTTATGCACTCACTTATTCAAAACGATGAGATAATATATTGTAATTACACACAGATTCAGAGTTTATTTGAGGATTTCAAGCGATTTTGCATTCATTTTAAATCATTTGTTCATAATAATCTATATTTAAGCTCTTTATATAGTCTAGAATATGTTTATGAACTCATTTATTCAAAACGATTGGATCATATAATGTCATTACGCGTATAAATTGTTGATTTTACAAATTCTTAGTATATTTGAGCATTTCATGTGATTTTGCAATCATTTTGAGTTATTTGATCACGATAATCTACATTTAAGCTCTTTATATGTTCTAGAATATGATTATAACTCACTTATCCATATGATTGGATTATATATTGTAATTACGCACATAATATACAGATTTTATAGATTCGGAGTATATTTTAGAATTTCAAGCGATTTTGCATTCATTTTATGTCATTTGATCACAAGAATATATATTTAAGATCTTTATATAGTCTACATTTTTTTTCTGATCTCACTTATTCAAGACGATCGGATTGTACATTGTAATTACACAAATAATGTTCAGATTATACAAAGAGTATATTTGAGCATTTCATGTGATTTTGCATTCTTTTTAAGTCATCTGATCACAATAATCTATATTTAAACTCTTTATATAGTCTAGAATATGTTTATGAACTCACTTATACAAAATGATTGAATTATACAATGTAATTACGCAGATAATGTTCGGATTTTACAGATTCTGAGTAAATTTTGAGAAATTGAAGCGCTTTTTCAATCATTTTTAAGTTATTTTTTCACAGTGATCTAAATTAAAGCTCTTTATATAGTCTATAATATGTTTCTGAACTAACTTATTCAAACGATCGGATTATACATTGTAATTACGCAAATAATGTGCAGATTATACAAATTCAGAGTATATTTGAGCATTTCATGTAATTTTGCATCCATTTTAAGTCATCTGATCACAATAATCTATATCTAAACTCTCTATATAGTCTAGAATATGTTTATGCACTCACTTATTCAAAACGATGAGATAATATATTGTAATTACACACAGATTCAGAGTTTATTTGAGGATTTCAAGCGATTTTACATTCATTTTAAATCATTTGTTCATAATAATCTATATTTAAGCTCTTTATATAGTCTAGAATATGTTTATGAACTCATTTATTCAAAACGATTGGATCATATAATGTCATTACGCGTATAAATTGTTGATTTTACAAATTCTTAGTATATTTGAGCATTTCATGTGATTTTGCATTCATTTTGAGTTATTTGATCCCTATAATCTACATTTATGCTCTTTATATAGTCTAGAATAAGTTTATGAACTCACCAATTCAAACGAATGGCATATACCTTGTAATTACGCGTATAATGTGCTGATTTTAATGATTCTTAATATATTTCGGCATTTCAAATTTTGTATTCATTTTAAATCATTTAATAAAAATAATCTATATTTAAGCTCTTTATGTAGTCTAGAATATATTTATGAACTCACTTATTCAAAACGATTGGTGTATACACTGTAATTACACACATAACGCGCAGATTTTGCATCTTATGAGTAAATTAGAGTATTTCAAACTATTTTGCATTCATTTTAATTCATTTCATAGCAATAATCTATATTTAAGATTAATACAGAGTCTAGAATATGTTTATGAACTCACTTATTCAAAACGATTGGAGTATACATTGTAATTACGCACATAATGTGAAAATTTTACAGATTCTGAGTAAATTTGAGCATTTCAAACGATTTTGTATTCATTTTAAGTCATTTAAAAAAATAATCTATATTTAATCTCTTTATTGAGTCTATGATATGTATATTTATTCACTTCTTCCAAACGATTGGATTATATATTGTAATTACGCACATAATGTGAAGATTTTACAGATTATGAGTAAATTTGGGCATTTCAAACGATTTTGAATTCATTTTAAGTCATTTCATAACAATAATCTATATTTAAGCTCATTACAGAGTCTAGAATATGTTTATGAACTCACTTATTCAAAATGATTGGAGTATACATTGTAATTACGTGTATAATGTGCAGATTTTACAGATTGTGATTATATCTGAGCATTTCAAACGATTTTGCATTTATTTTAAGTCATTTCATTACAATAATCTATATCTAAGTTCTTTATATAGTCTACAATATGTTTATGAACTCACCTATTCTAACGATTGGATTATCCATTGTAAATACGCACCATAATCTATATCTAAGCTCTTCATATATGGTAGAATATGTTTATAAACGTTCATATTCAAAAGGATTGCATTATACAACGTGGTTACGCATATAATGTGCAGATTTTACTGATTCTCAGTTAATTATGTGCGTAATTACTGACTCTCAGATTTTACTGATTACGCACATAATGTATAAAGAGCTTAAATATAGATTATTGTTATGAAATGACTTAAAATCTGACTATTATGTGCGTAATTACAATATATAATACAATCGTTTTGAATAAGTTAGTTCATAAACAGATTCTAGACTGTGTTAACAGCTTAACTATAGAATGTCGTGATCAAATGACTGAAAATGAATTCAAATTCGCTTGAAATGCTCAAATAAACTCAGAATCTGTAAAATATGCACATTATGTGAGTAATTATAATGTTTAATCCAATCGTTTGAATAGGTGAAGTTCATAAACATATTCTAGACTATATAAAGAGCTTACATATATATTAACATGATCAAATGACTTAAAATGAATGTAAAATCACTTGAAATGTTCAAATATATTCAGAATTTGTAAAATCTATACATTATGTGCATAATTACAATGTATAATCCAATCATGTTGAAGAAGTGAGTTCATAAACACATTCTAGACTATATAAAGAGCTTAAATTTAGATTACTATGATCAAATGAGTTAAAATGGTTGAAAAATTACTTGAAAAGCTCAAATTTACTCAGAATCAGTAAAATCTGCACATTATGTACGTAATTACATTGTATAATGCAATCGTTTTGGAAAAGTGAGTTTATAAACCTATTCTACACTATATGAAGTGCTTAGATATAGATTATGGTGATCAAATGACTTAAAAGGAATGCAAAATCGCTTGAAATGCTCAATATACTCAAAATCTGTCAAATCTGCACATCATGCGCGTAATTACAATATATAATACAATCGTTTGAATATGTGAGTTTATAAACATTTTTTAAACTATATAAAGTTCTTAAATATTGATTATTATTATGAAATGACTTAAAATGAATGCAAAATGGTTTGAAATGCTCAAATTTACTAAGAATCTGTAAAATCTGAACATTATATGCGTAATTACAATGTATACTCCAATCGTCTTGAATAATTGAGTTCATCAAAAAATTCTCGACTGTATAAAGAGCATAAATATATATTATTGTTGTGAAATGACTTAAAACGAATGGAAAATTGTGTTGAAGAAGTGAGTTCATAAACAAATTCTAGACTATATAAAAAGCTTAAATATAGTTTACTGTGGCTAAATGAGTTAAAATGGTTGAAATATCGCTTGAAATGCTCAAATTTACTCAGAATCAGTAAAATCTGCACATTATGTGCATAATTACGTTGTATAATGCAATTGTTTTGAATAAGTGAGTTTATAAACCTATTCTACAATATATGAAGAGCTTAGATATAGATTATGGTCAAAAAATGACTTAAAATGAATGTCAAATCTCTTGAAATGCTCAAATATACTTAAAATCTGTAAAATCTGGACGTTATGTGCGTAATTACAATGTGTACTCCAATCATTATGAATAATTGAGTTCGTAAACATATTCCAGACTGAATAGAGAGTTTAAATATATATTATTGTTATGAAACGACTTAAATTAAATGCAAAATCAATTGAAATCTCAAATTTACAAAGAATCTGTAAAATCCTCATTTTAAGAGCATAATTATAATGTATAGTCCAATTGTTTTGTATAAATGAGTTTATAAACACATTCTGGACTATATAAAGTGCTCAGATATATAGATTATCGTGATCAAATGACTGAAAATGAATTCAAAATCGCTTGAAATGCTCAAATAAACTTAGAATCTGTAAAATATGCACATTATGTGAGTAATTATAATGTTGAATCCAATCGTTTGAATAGGTGAAGTTCATAAACATATTCTAGACTATATAAAGAGCTTAAATATATATATATTATTGCGATCAAATGACATAAAATGAATGCAAAATCGCTTAAAATGCTCAAATATACTCAGAATATGTAAAATCTTCACATTTGCGTAATTACAATGTATAATCCAATTGTTTTAAATAAGTGAGTTCATAACATATTCTAGATTATATATAGAGCTTAGATATAGATTATTGTGATCAAATGACTTAAAATGAATGAAAATTGCTTGAAATGCTCAAATATACTCAGAATCTATAAAATCTGTAAATAATGCGAGTAATTACAATATATAATCCAATCGTTCGGATAAGTGAGTTTGTAATCATATTATAGACTATATAAAGAGCTTAAATATAGATTATAGTGATCAAATGACTCCAAATGAATGCAAAATCACTTGAAATGCTCAAATATAATAAGAATTTCTGAAATCTGCACATTATGTGCGTAATTACAATGTATGCTCCAATCGTTTTGAATAAGTTAGTTGATAAACATATTGTAGACCCTATAAGAGGTTAAATATAGATTATTGTTTTTAAATGACTTATAATGAATGCAAAATCGTTTAAAATGCTCAAATTTACTCAGAATCTCTAAAATCTGAACATTATGTGCGTAATTACAATGTATGCGCCAATCGTTTTTAATATTGTTCATAAATATATTCTAGACTATATAAAGAGCTTAAATATAAATTATTGTTATGAAAAGATTTAAAATGAATGCAAAATCATTTGAAATGCCAAAATATAATGGGAATCATTAAATCAGCCCATTATAAGCGTAATTATGCCAATCGTTTGAATAGGTGAGTTCATAAACTTATTCTAGACAATATAAAGAGCATAAAGATAGATTATAGAGATTAAATAACTCAAAATAATTGCAAAATCAATTGAAATGCTCAAATATAATAAGAATTTGTAAAATCAACACTTTATACGTGTAATGACAATGTATGATCCAATCGTTTTGAACAAATGAGTGCATAAACATATTCTAGACTATATAAAGAGCTTAAATATAGATTATTATGAACAAATGACTTAAAATGATCAAATAAAGTCTGAATCTGTAAAATTTGCACATTATGTGTGTAATTACAATATATAATCTCATCGTTTTGAGCAAGTGAGTACATAAACATATTCTAGATGAGCTTTAATTTAGATTACTATGAACAAATAACTTAAAATGATTGAAAAATCGCTTGAAATGCTAAAATGTACACAGAATCTGTAAAATCCGAACATTATGTGTGTAATTACATTGTATAATACAATCCTTTTGTATAAGTGAGTTCATAAATATATTATAGACTATATAAAGAAAGCTTAGATATAGATTATTGTGATCAAATGACTTAAAATGAATGCAAAATCACATGAAATGCTCAAATATACTCTGAATTTGTATAATCTGCACATTATGTGCATAATTACAATGTATACTCCAATCGTTTTGAATAAGTGAGTTCATAAATATATTCTAGTCTGTATAAAGAGTTTAAATATAGATTATTGTTAAGAAATGACTTAAAATAAATGTAAAATCATTTGACATTCTCAAATTTATTTAGAATCAGTAAAATCCATAATTTATGTGTGTAAGTACAATGTATAATCCGATAGTCTTAAATAAGTTAGTTCAGAAACAAATTGTAGACTGTATAAAGAGCTTAAATATAGATTACTGTGATCAAATGACTAAAAATGAATGCAAAATCACTTGAAATGCCCAAATATACTCAAACTCTGTAAAATCTGCACATTATGTGCATATTTACAATATATAATCCAACTGTTTGAATATGTGAGTTCATAAACATATTCTAGACTCTATAAAGAGCTTAAATATATATTACCATGATCAAATGACTCAAAATGAATGAAAAATCACTTGCAATGCTCAAATATACTTAGAATTTGTAAAATCTCAACATTATGTGCGTAATTACAATGTATAATGAAATCATTTTGAATAAGTGAGTTCATAAACAAATCCTGGATTATATAAAGTGCTTAAATATAGATAATTGTGATCAAATGATATAAAATGAATGCAAAATCGATTGAAATTCTCAAATATATACAGAATTTTTAAAATCTACACATTATGTGCGTATTTACAATGTATAATCTAATCATTAGAATAGATGAGTTCATAAACATATTCTAGACTCTATAAAGAGCTTAGATATAGATTATTGTTATGAAATGACTTAGAATGAATGCAAAATCGTTTGAAATGCTCAAATATACTTACAATCTGTAAAATCTGCACATTATGCGCGCAATTGCAATGTATACTCCAATTGTTTTGAATAAGTGAGTTTTTTTTTTTTTTTGACAAGCTAGATAGTGGCTATCTAGGCAAAGTTTTGAATAAGTGAGTTCATAAACATATTCTAAACTCTGTAAAGAGCTTAAAAATAGATTATTGTTATGAAATGACTTAAAATAAATGTAAAATTTGACATTCTCAAATTTATTTAGAATCAGTAAAATCTGTAATTTATGTGTGCAATTACAATGTATAATCCGATAATCTTAAATAAGTTAGTTCAAAAACAAATTATAGACTGTATATAGAGCTTAAATATAGATTATTGTGATCAAATAACTTAAAATGAATGCAAAATCGCTTGAAATGCCCAAATATACTCTGAATCTGAAAAATCAGCACATTGTACGCGTAATTACAATGTCCAATTATTTTGAATAAAAGCATTCATAAACATATTCTAGACAATAAAGAGTTTAAATATAGATTACGGTGATCAAATGACTTGAAATGAATGCCAACTTCTTTGAAATGCTCAAATTTACTCAGAATCTGAAAAATCTGCAAATTTTTTGCGTAATTACAATCTATAATCTAATCATTTTGAATAATTGAGTTCATAAAGTTGTTCTATATTATATAAAGAGATTAAATATAGATTATTATGATCAAATTATTTAAAAATGAATGCAAAATCTCTTGAAATGTCCAAATATACTCAGAATATGTAAAAAGTGCAAATTTTGGGCGTAATTACAAGTTATAATCCAATCGTTTATAATAATTGAGTTCATAAACATAGTCTAGACTATAAAAAGAGCTTAAACATAGATTGTTTTGTTTAAATTACTTAAAATGAATGCAAAATCTCTTGAAATACTCAAATATACTCAGAATCTGTAAAATCTGCACATTATGTGTGTAATTACAATGTATAATCCTATCATTTTGAATAAGTGAGTTCATATTATAGTGGTCAAATGACTTAAAATGAATGTAAAATCGTTTGAAATGACCAAATATATACAAAATGTGTAAAATCTGCACATTAAGCGCGTAATTACAATGTATAATCCAATTTTTTTTAGTAGGTTAGTTCATAAACATATTCTAGACTATATAAAGAGGTTAAATATAGATTATTGTGAACAAATGACTTAAAATTAATACCAAATCGCTTGAATTGCACAAATATACTCAAAATATGTAAAAATTGACATTATGTGCGCAATTACAATGTATAATTCAATTGTTTTGAATGAGTTTGGAAACACATTCAAGACTATATAAAGAGCTTAAATATAGATTATTATGATCAAATGTCTTAAAATGAATGCAAAATCGATTGAAATGCCCAAATATGCTCCGAATCTGTAAAATCAGAACATTATGCGCGTAATTACAATGTATAATCCAATTGTTTTGAACAAGTGCGTTCATAAATATATTCTATACAATATAAAGAACTTAAATATAGATTAATGACTTAAAATGAATGCAAAATCGCTTGAAATACTCAATTATACTCAGAATCTGTAAAAATCTGCACATTATGTGAGTAATTACAGTGTATAATCCAATCATTCTGAAAAAGTGAGTTTACAAACAAAGTCTAGAATAAATAAAGAGCTTAAATATAGATTACTGTGATCTAATGACTTGAAATAAATGCAAAATCTCTTGAAATTCTCAAATTTACTCAGAATCTGAAAATTTTGCACATTTTGTGTGTAATTACGATCTATAATCCAATCGTTTTGAATATGTGATTTCATAAACATATTCTAGACTATATAAAAAGATAATATATAGATTATTATGATCAAATGACTTAAAATGAATGGAAAATCACTTGAAATGCCGAAATATGCTCAGAATATGCAAAATCTACACAATATGCGTGTAATTACAAGTTATAATCCAATCGTTTTGAATAAGTGAGTTCATAAACATATTTTCGACTGTATATAGAGCTTAAATATAGATTATTGTTATGAAATGACTTAAAACGAATGCAAAATCGTTTGAAATACTCAAATTTACTCAGAATCTGTAAAATCTACATCATGTGCGTAATTACAATGTATACTCCAATCATTTTGAATAAGAGAGTTCGTAAACATATTCTACACTATATATTATTGTATACTAGAATAATCTATATTTAAGCTCTTTATACAGTCGAGAATAATTTTACATTCTAGACAATAATTGAGCTCTCTATATAGACATTCTAAGTCTAGAATATACTCCAATCGTTTTAGATTAATAATCTATATTATTGCTATACAAAAAATCTTACTGTTTAGCTTTTGATGAGGAAGATTAATTGCTATACAAAAAAGCTATATTATTGCTATACAAAAAAATCTATATTATTGCTATACAAAAAAGCTAAACAGTAATTAATCTATTTTTTGTGTATGGTCTGTACCGAAATCAAACTAAAATGCCACAAGACTGGTTATTTTTATTTTACATAAAAATTGAATTGATATTTATCTTGCGGATGTTCAATTTTTGAACAATTATTTTTTGAATTGTTAAATAATAATGAAAGGTACATTTATTGTCTTGCATATTATAGACATTAACAATTTCATTGCTCAATAGAACTTCAATGTTAAATAATTGATTATCATTGACGTACTTTGTTTTCGTATTCATGTTTTTATATAAATTATTAATATAATCTCATTATAATTAATTGGGAAATCATTAATAAGACAAGTTATAAATAAACTTATAATAACGACAGTTCTACTACAAAAATTGGCGTAATTAAAATTGATCGATCATTAAAAAAAAAAATTTTCTTGCCTCACTGATCTTCTATCTTGAAATAGATTATATATACATTAGAATTAAGGCATTAGAAATATGGTTTAACAATAATATTTTATAGAGGATTGCTAAAATGCTATGCATAGCATGGATGGCCTTCGTGCTACGTATTCGTTCTTGAATTCTATGTTTCAAACAACCGATCCAAATTGTTCATTATCTTCTTCATATTGAAATCTCATTAGAAACCAAATTTTACATTTTCTTTGAATTTTTTTACTATTTTCTCAGATTTTTTAAAATACTTAATCTAATAAATTCTTGACCCATCAATAATAGTGATTTTAAAAAATCTGAGAAAAATTGTAAAAAATTTAAAAAAAATGTAAAAATTGGTTTCTAATGAGATTTCAATATGAAGAATATAATGAACAGTTTGGATCGGTTGTTTGAAACATGAAATTCAAGAACGAATCCGTAGTACGAAGGCCATCCGTGCTATGCATAGCATTTTAGCAATCCTCATATTTTATATGAAACATTATATGAGACGTTACATAAATAAGACATTAGAATAGGTCTTCGTGCTACGGATTCGTTCTTGCATATCATGTTTCAAACAACCGATCCAAACCGTTCATTATCTTCTACATATTGAAATCTCATTAGAAACCGAATTTTACATTTTCTTGAATTTTTTTACTATTTTTTTCAGATTTTTGAAAATCACTTTTATTGAAAGTCCAAAATTTATTAGATTAAGTATTTTCAAAACTCTGAGAAAAATAGTAAAAAAATTCAAAAAAAAATTAAAATTTGGTTTCTAATGAGATTTCAATATGAAGAAGATAATGAACGGTTTGGATCGACTATTTGAAGCATGATATGCAAGAACGAATCCGTAGCACGAAGACCATCCGTACTATGCATAGCATTTTAGCAATAAGAAATTTCGGTATGCGTGCTTATTCTTATTCTTGTGCAACCCAAACAACACAAGAGTAAGGAATTTGGGCCCTTATTCTTATACTAACAAAACCATCGTATAAGAATAAGGAATTTGGATAAGCACGCATACCGAAATTTCTTATTCTTATTCCTTATTCATGGCTCATCCAAACACACCCTATATATATATAGTTTAGCTATGGTGAGATGCATCACAAAAAACCTTCTGTGAGATGCGATCAAAATACATGAATCTGGTTCAAAATGACTGATCTAAACCGTCTAATATGACATCTCTATTGAAATCTCCATGTAGACTAAATTTTACATTTTTTTAAGTACTTTTTGAAATTTTAGAAAATTGTTAATCTAATTAGTTCTGAACCGTTCAAAAACAGTCATTTTTAAAATCTGAAAAAAATACTTAAAAATTTTTGAAAAAATGTAAAATTTGGTCTGCAAGAATATTTCAATAGCAAGATCATATTGAATGGTTTAGATCGATCATCTTGAACCAAATTCATAAATTTTGATCGCATCTCACGGAAGATTTTTTGTGATGCATTTCACCATAGCTAAACTCTCCCTCTCTCTATATATGTACACACATGCATGTATTCTTGTTTGGCTAGTCCTCAGACCCAGTTGACCTGGTCAATCTTGCCGTCTGCACACAAAGAAAAATAAATAAATAAATAATCAAATAAATTTTTTTAATGAATTTATAAAATTAATATATATTTTAGGCGTGGTAAAGTAATGTATAGTTAGCTATATATTGCCGCCTGTTTCTCATTTAGTCATGTTTAGACATTTCCATACTGTACGGTCATTTTTTTTTTGGTTCGTAAATCGTAATGCGTGTCCAGATGGTAAAGTGTGACCATAGGACGGTAGGAAAAGGGAAAACGGCAGGAATGATAAGTGCCATCGGCAAATATACCATTCCAGTCATCGTTAAATATAAAGTGAATATATACAGCAAATAAGGTGAACATATAGATGATCTAAGTGAACACTTATAAATAAATAAGTGTTGTCATCACTTGTTCAGAAGTTTACATGCATATTCAACTTATTTTCATTGAACTTATTTGTTTGTATATGTTCACTTTGTTTGCTGTATATGTTCACTTTATATTTAGCGATGACAGAAATGACAAAACTGCAGATGGCAGTAATCAATTTCTTTTATTATTTGCTTTCATCCTAAGTTCCTAAATCCTAACACGTAAAAACCTTGTAAAATTTTCTGATAATAATATGATAGGAATATGATAATTAGGCCCGGTTGAAAGCCCATATATGACCACCTCACATAGTCTGGGCCGTGATGATTGTAGTCACACAGTGAAATAGAAAGACTCATCATTAATGGCCTTGTTAACAAAGTCCAGGTTATATTTTAGTACGATCGAGTTGAACATTTTTTGGTACTTAATTTACCAACTTCTCTATCTTGAGCAGAGGTTGTAAATATAAAATTCAATTGAAGAATTCGTTACAAAAATTGAAAATTAACAATCTTATACTCTCATGTTTTTATGTAAAAAAAGAAAAAAAAAACCTTTGCTAACGATGAAAGTAAAAGAGATTTGTATTTTAATCTAGCTCGAATGTGCGACAATCTTATAGACGCAGAAAATTTGTTTTTTGAATTTTCCTATCTGTTAATACAAAAGGTCATTACTAATTTTAATTGTAATCTTTCTGAATTTATTAGGTTTTTAAGGGAGACTTGGCAGTGGCTTTATTTGTTAGTTGCTTCCACCAAGCAGCCGAAAAATAAATGACAAATAAAGTACCTTCGTAGTTAAGGCACGGTAGTAATTATCTATTTATTATAATAAAGGTATATATGATACTGGATTGAGATTTCGGACAAGACACGTGTTTTAACCAGATTCAAAGCATGGACTCAGTAGAAACGTTTCTGATGTTCTCGCAATCTTCCCTACTTCCCTTCTTCTCAAATGAAATTCAAACGGAGCCTTAGACGAAGAAGAAAACCACGATCTTATCTTGTATATTATGGAAACAACCAACGGTTTTATAAATGTAAAATTCCCTGTTTCTTTCACTCCCCATAGAAGGAGTTACAATCAATCATCTTTTTCAGACAAGTTTATTTATGGGTCCTAAACTGCCCAAGCACAAATACTTGTAACAAAACCAACAACATCATCCACCTAATCCCCAGCAGAAACCAGAAATATGCAACAAGTATTCCGCAGCAGCTGAAGTTAAAGACACAGCTAGGTTTTGGAGAGAAAACCAACATCGATCTCTTGTTTTTTTGACTCCGTTTGGATAGGTGTGGGAAGAAGGGAAGAAGGAAAAAAGTGAAAAGAAATATTGAGAAGTGTGTAACTTTGTGAAGAGTTTGAATTATTTATAATTTATTTCTTTCCTTCTTCTTTCTTTCTTTCTACCTTCTTCTCAACGCATCCAAACGGTGCCTTGTTTCCAATATTATCAAGTATTATATATAGCATAAGTTTATATGTACAAAAAAAGTTATTCCAAGCTTCTGATATACTATGCGAATTGAGTGAAATATAAATCCATAACAAGCAGCAGGACTCCTTGAAGAAGCAGCCAGCAGGAGAAACCGAAACAACGCTTTTTTATTTTATTGTTCTTTGCTTTCCTCGTGGATTCTGACGGTATATCTATGTTGTTTATACTTTTTCCATTTTCAAAATTCTGACAAGACAGATATAAATATGTTATACCACATGCATATATATACTTTATGACCTATAGTCCTATACAGCTTAAATACAAAGACTCTAATTCCCAGAAGGCTTCCTAGATTGAAATCCTCCTAGCTTCCAGTTGGGGCCGCTAAACAGTATTATTCCCAACCTGCAAACTTGGTATTGCTATACCGTCAGTTGGTATCGCCTGATAACAGATAAGTCCCCCATCACCTCTGCCGATTATTTTCTTGGGATGTACTTGGCGACCCTTCTCTCTCCATTAGTTTCTAGTTGTGTCCAAAGAAAGAACAAATCAGTCAAAGAAATTTTATCAGGTAACTACATTAATATATTACCTTCCCCCCCCCCCCCCTTTAATACTTGTAAATTACATTAATTTCATGAATGAATAACATTATTCGATTTTCTTTTAAATGTTCTTGCTTACTTATATAATACCATGGATTAATCAACTTCATACATTTGCATTATTGTTTTTGGATGGGTTGAAGCCATACACCAAAACCGGCCGGTAGCTTGAAAGGTATCAGTAGGTAGTATAAGTACTAATCAATTCTCAGACTTAAAGGATGCACGCCTCACAATAATTTTAACTTGTTCAGAGTAACAGACTCAGTTTCACAAGAAGGTGAGGTGAAAATTTATCAAAGGACTATTTGGCTTGTTTTATCTTCTTTCTTTTTTTCTGTCTTTATGCAAATCCTCTGCTCTGTTGTAAACCCGAAAATAATTAAACAAAAAAAAAGTAACCTGCTCAGTGCTGAGGTCTGACAAGTACCCAATAAAATATAACTTGAAAAGTCAACTAAATTCAAGGCCATGGATGAATTCAGTTGAACTTGATAAAAAAAATAAGTTGAACTAATAACAAATAAAGTAAATATTTCTTGGAGGTCTGTGCCTGATTTAATTAGTAATTGATCTGGTATTATTACGTACAAGAAAGTATAAATATATATAATACGAATTACTGACCAACAAAATGACATCTTCAGATGCAGTTTATATCTGAGTAACAAACTTACTGCCTGAAATAGGAAGAACAATTTACAACTGTAAACCATTGTGTCAGTATGCTCCTTATTTCCTTCTGTTGATGGGTTTTAGGCAAATTACAGTAAAATATGTACCCTAGCTTGAAAATACCAGACAAAATATATTATTCACCATTTCAACATGATGATTCTTGAGATAATAATTCAACATTTCATAAATCGAATAATTATATGATGTGAGGGAATTAGTAATAGTAAAGCACAAGTTGATATCTTTACCCCTTAAGTTAATTGAACCAATTCAATCCAAAAAGATTTTGATTTGTATTCAACAATTCTTATAGAAATAAATTTGTTTTGAAGTAATATCATTCATGAACTAACGGAACAAGAGTAAGGGAAGGTGAGGAGCGTTTGGTCCATTACTTTGGTCTTTTACTTTGTTGATTTTAACCTTTTAATTTTGGTGGTTTCTGCTCTTTGAAAAGAAACTAAGACGATTTTTACCATAAGAAATCCTTAAATAAACATGCATGAGATATAAAAGGTTTCACCGTTCTAGATTTTGTCATGCTCAGTGCATCCAATAATATTTTCTCCATCTTTGCAAGCTCATCCACCTTTAGCTGCTCCAGATTCTCTTGATTAGCCCTGAAAAATAAGACATTTTTCAAATTGATATTTTCTTTTACTGCTGGTTAAGAAGCATGTTTTTTGATGTTTCGTACTTTCATCAACTTACTAGTACATACCAGTAAGAAATCTCTAGTAGCAAAGATTTCAAATCTGAACTTGAACAGGTTCTCCCATCATTCTGCACAGAGATAATCTTTCTTATTTTAAAAATTTGACTGTACAGAAAAAAAAAATGTATATAGTATGTACCAATTGTGAGCAGACTAGTTTGGACTTCTGACTTCAAGACAACAAGACATTATTTGAACATATTACTGCTTATGTGTATTGCCTGTGTAACAGATTTTTGGCAGTGAAATTACAGGTATATATATAGTTCTAAGTTTTGACTTTTAACCAGGAATTTAAAATTAATAGGCAAAAAGATAACAAAATAAGGTACCAGCCCTACAATAGGCATAGAACTAATATCTTCTGAGGTAACTCAGATTTTGAGTTGGACAGTTCAGACAATCTAAACAATTTGACTACATTGATGGTTGAATTATAGAAACATGCAGGTTTGATATTCAAAACGGTATTCAAAACGAACAGTTCAGATTCTGACCAATCCGTTCAATTACTTTAGGAGATGTGAATTCAGCATAGACAGCAAGACTGTTACAGTATGAATTGCTAGACTGGATCATCTATCATATTGCATCTCCTTACCTGTAACACGGAACCCTTAATTGTCTTTTGTAGGGGTCATAAATATTATCAGTGGAACTAATTTAAATTTCTAAAAGAGCAACAGAAAGCAAAATTCATTTAATAGAATGAGATTTTATATAAAAATACTCTGGGAATTGAATTTAGCATATGGTACCTCATCAGTTGCCTCTTTCTTGGGGCATGATACTTGTTGATACCTTTTCATCGTCTTCTCTATGCTGTATTGAAAAAAATGGTGATTAGATACATATTTGCATTTGCAAAAATAGGTTGTTGCTAAATGAATCCAAAGAAATTTGCATTTAGTAATACACTAATGCATGGTAGATTATTAGCATTCATTATGCTGACTTTGATGCCAACTGCATTACTGCATCATATTTCATATCACAGGAAACTGGTACACTAATTTGAACAGGAACTGAGATATCGTAGATTCATGGTAATAGGAGAATGGAAACCTAGCACATGTGAAGATCTCTCTCACTTTTACGATATTCTCAATTATAGACCTACCATGATCAATTACAAAGAGGAATTGAGAATTGCATTGTAAGTACTCAAAGACAACTTCTTTGGTATAAACTGTAATTAGTAATCAGGAGTTAGGACTCATCATTTCTAGTGTTGCGATCAACTATCCATAGAAGATTCAATACATGTTAAATTGACCTAAGCGAACAACTTTTAGAAATTGAGGGGGTTTCTTGAGCTAACGAGTTACTAATTAATGTAAAAGATATATTGCAATCAATAAACATATTACTTGAGGTATTGCAATCAATAAACATATTACTTGAGGCTTCTTTCAAGGACAAGAAGAGACTAGTACCACTGCTCTTGTTTTAGAATATTCAAAATTTTCGGAGTTTTTGAACAAAAAAGGCGTTGGTGATTCAAGGGGGCTTATTTTCTTTCATAATGAATGTCTATTCAACAATAGGCACAAGTATGAAACCATTTGTTAAGATTATAGATAAAATTATAAAAAAGAGTTTTCTTAAAACTCTAAGAGTAAATGAGGTAAAACGTAAGGATTACTAGAAATTAGGAACAATAGAAGATCCACCGGTACGTAAAAGAACTCAAAACAAGAAAATTAAAATTTGATTTCTTTTTACTTTAATAAATGAACCATATTAAACAGTATGAATCCACCATTTGGTACCCAAATACCTCCAAACTCACCTTTGATTCTCTTTTTTCTTTTCTTTTTGTTCAAAAATTAAAGTCAAATGTCAAGTCTAAAACATTGATCTTGTTTAACTAAATGAATGATAAATTTATATATAAGTTTAGTAAATTTATAGTACATTTGACACTCGATCAAGAGGTTGAATCATGAATGAATTTTGTTAACTATATATAGTAGATTAATTCTAATACATTCATGTTTTAACATCTTGATCAAATACCAAATTAGCTCTAAAATTTTCAAATTATATATGGAAACACATCGCTTAGAATTGAATAAGATGAGCGGTTTAGATTTAAGCTTGATTTGGATAACCTAACTATATATATAACCTAACAGTCAATCTAAAGTGAATTGGGGACACCAGCAAAACAATATAACCTAACAGTCGATCTAAAGACTTCCAATGCATGTTATAACAAAGATTTTTAAATATGATTTTGGGAATCAATATGAAGGTTTGGCAGCCATAAACAAGGTACTTGTTTTAAGCACTAAGAGAAACAATCTCAATGTTGTTTAGATAAAGTGATATATTGTTTCAAAAAGCCTAGTACTATATAACCACTAACAAAACCAGACAAGAAAACAGAAAAAGAAAATGTGCTAGGTCTTTTAAAATTTCAGTCATTTTTAGATTGTTACTCACTAAATAGCCACTATCTAACTAAATTGGCTGCTACGGGAACCACTGAAATGTTGAAAGTATAAAACCTAACATATAGAGCTAGCATTTGTCATATTTATGTACGGCAGTGTTGCTATATATTATGTCAGCATAAACAATGCATGTGGCACATTTTTGTCAGGTCGGATTCCATGTTTAGTTGTTATGCATGTGAAATTCAGAACAGTTTGGCCAAGTAATTAAGCATTTAACTGTACATCACCAAAATTTAGCTTGGCCTTACATTTTCAGAGTATCAGTCTTCCGCACAAGGTCAAGAAATATATGTACCTTGAAAATCCTAAAAATGGTGTTTTATGGTAATGGTACTAATACAACAACAACAAAATTTTCAGTTCCCAACAAAGTTAGAGAATGTTTGAAATGGAACACAAATAAAGTCAAGGTCACCAAATAAAAATAGTGGCAGTAATAGTAGGAGTAGCAAAACCTATATGTCATGGCTATCGTGAGCTAAAACTATAATCTAAAATTAATTAGGACACTGCTATTAAAACTCTTATGTCATATGTCATGGTTATCGTATGAATTACTAATTTCGACGCGATCCTATCCAACACCAACTCTGTAGATGCATTTTATTCTTTTGATGCTTTTTGCTACTTTCTCCAGCTTGAATTTTGGTTTATCTGTCTTTCTTTGTATTCTTGAAATGGTGTACAATTTAGTTACGCACTAATAGCTTATGAGGCATACGTTGGATACGTCCAAATCGTAGCAAACGATGTTGGATAACTTTTTTCCTCAATTGGAGCTACCCCAATCATGCATGTCTTACATCATCAATTTATCTAGTCTCTCCTTGTATGACCGTAGATCCACCGCAACAATACACCTCTACTATATTAATCTTGTGGATGTGTTGATTTTAACATAATATCTACATCATACAACATCGCAGGTTTAATCCACGTCTATAGAATGTCTTTTAGGTTCTGTGTGACTTATCAGAGAAGATGTTGATGCTTATCGCCATTTCATCCACTCCGCTCTTATCCTATGATTAACATTTTCATCTATCTCACCATAACTCTGTAGTATTGAACCTAAATATTGAAAAGCGTCTTTCATGGACACTACTTGCCCGTCTAAATGAGCATCTGATCCATCTTCTAGTCTTACTCATTGAACTCACACCTCATATACTCCGTCTTAGTTCTATTAAGTCCAAAACCTATTCATTTTAAAGTTCGTCTCACAACTCCAAGTTTCATCAATGAATACCACTTATTAGCAAAGAGTACACACTAATGAATCTCTCTTTGTATGTCATTTGTGATCTCATTCATCACTATGACAAAAATATAACGATTTAATGTTGGTCTCTCATGTAGTATTATATTAATAAAAAAATCACTAGTCTCACTATCACTTGATTTGATGCAAGTGACAGCACCACATGACTTTTTTCAATATCTTGTCATATATTTTTTCCATATCAATAAATTAAATATGAATGTCATTCTTCTCCTTCAGATCTCTCCATAAACTGTTTTATAAAGAAAAAGACCTCCCTATGCTGTATTGTAAACTTGTACTAAAAATACAACAAATATAAAAATATGCTAGATCATGTTCAATAATCAGAAAATGTAAATGCCTTACAGTAGAACACGAAAGGGCGGTACAGCAAGATATAGTTAGGAATGGTTTGAAAATGAAAAGGAATTATGCTATATATTATCCTATAGCTTGATAAATCGCAAGAAAATGGAATATCCATATGGACGTATATTCAAATGAAGTTGAACCATAATAAAATTTGACAAATATTTAGTTGATAGTTGTATTAGCTCTTTCAATACATGGAATTGATTCACTAATTAATAAAGTGCTATCAAAGTTGATATCAACAATTTTGAACAGAGCTAAAAGTTTTACGGGTATATCTATAACTTAACTGTAGGTTTAGTTTCACAATTTTTTTAAACCGTAATATAATGGCAAGTGATAAGAGTAATTTCTTTAATTGTTTGTTGATATTAGATGTGAATCTGAGAAAGTATTGAATTGTGCATACATTTTTTAAATTAATTATACTTTACATTCAAAGTGTTGTATGCTTAACTTATCACAATTGTAACTAAGTTGTTCAACTAGAAATTAGTGTTATCCCTCCATGCAAAAAAGAATCAAAGTATATAAAATTATACAATTGTAATAGATATTTTCATTGCTCAGAAAAAGAAAAATGATAGAGATTAAATTGTTAACTATATATTAGTGGCTCATCTGTAATGAAAAAGGTAGAAAAGAAATACACGATTAGTCTTTTTCTCCAAGCCTCTCTCTTGTATCTATTGAGTCAAAATCACGATGAGGAGATAGCTCGCCAATGGAATGACATTAATAGACAACCCTCTTAAGTTCATCCACCTCTTTACAAACAATTTGATATTAAATTCCATGGCTAATTTTCCTTGAGCTTTCAATCTCCAGGACATCAAGGATGTCCTAGCAGGTTTGTTCACATGCCAGGAATCACAAGACAATAATATAATAGCCATCCAAGCCCATCGGACTGAGTTGGACTCATACATCATCATCCATGAAGGCATTTATATGCTGATGGCTGCGTGCAGCAAGGATCCTACTAGTGTTGGCACTGTTGTGCCCCCCAGACTACCATCTTGTAGAATTTTCACTCTTCAATAGATCAATGAATGAATAGAGTCACTATGTCGATTCGACCAATATTTTCAAGGCCAACGTATCTTAGGACAACAGATTTAGCTGGGAGCATGTCATATGACATGCGTTGCTCAAGGGTGGTATTATAAGATTGAACGCAATAAAGGAATCCCTAGCTAGCTACCATTCAAAGAGGCATGTCAATTCCGATTTGGTTTTCTTTTTTCGGACCAATCCAATTGCAAAACTATCTCTGTAACAACCATCTTGTTCTATTGAGGACTACACCAATGACTTCTATTGAGCTTGTGTCGTATGGAGCAGTTTACACCAATGTATGAGATTGGATTTTTCTCGTCTAGGATATCTAAAATACTTTGGTCCAATGTGAAGATGCAAAGCCTTGTCTCCAAAGAGAGAACATATAATTTGGCACACGTCTCTCAACGTTATTACCATATTTCAAGGATTAAAATAGCGGCCGCTATGACCGCTATAGTGGTGCTACTTGGTAGGCTTTTATGCTGTGTTGCTAAAAAGAGAGTGTCACTATAGTGGTGCTAGTTGCTATATTGCAATACTGCTGAAAAATACATCTATTTAGGATATTTTAATGATTGGTACAATAGCGATAATTTGTAACAAATAGATGCATCATAGTGTTATTTTAGCGAAATATACTGACGTAACTAATAATTTATTTGCTGAAATAAAATTAGTATTTTAAACATATTTTGACGTATGAACTTCGATTAACTTGATTCAAAATTAAGTACCAACAAAATTTGTCTTTTAAAACAATGAATTTGAAAATTATATGTATTGATTTAAACTATTAAAGCATGCATATGATGTACTATATTATTTATTTTCAATTAAAATATGTATCTATGTAACGAACATGTATATTTGTATTATTGTATATGTTTCCTATGATCGGCCGCTAAATGATCGTTATCTTCTATCTGCTATCCACCATAGCATGAGATAAATTGCTAATTAAATCTTGGTTAGTTTTTGTGAGGCTCGGCTTGTTGCCACGTCCACCAAAGCAACTGTCGTTTGTGCAACCAGCACGCACTACACTACACCACACCTTCCTAAATCACTTGATATGCTCATGTTGCTTGACCTGCTTGAAATTTCAGCTCGAGGACAAGTTGCTTTTCAAGGAAAGAGATAATATAGATCCTTCTATTATTCGAAAAATAAAGGAACAATAGGATTAGGATATCTTTAGTTATTTTCACATTATTTATTTTCAATTTTAAGATTGGTGAATTAGAAAATGCACCATGAGAGATTAGATTGATTGTGAGGCAATTATATTAGTGATTTTTGTGTAATAAAATAGACGAAAAAGACAAACAATTAGTCTTATTCTCCGAGTCTCTCTCTTGTATCTATTAGGTCAAAGCCACAACAAGAAAAGGAGCTCGTGGGAGAAGTGACACTAATCATCAAACCTCTACCCAACTTAAGATCACCCATCACTTTGGAAACACATATCAAAAATTTAATTGTATGCTTTGGTGATTTGTTTGTTCAAATTTTTTCCTGCAAGTTATCTAGCTTTGTTTCACCAAGTGCTACATAGATTACAGAAGAAAATGTACATATTCTCTTTGAATTCTGTTATTAAGGTTTTATGCAATCTACCGCATCATTTCTTTTTCACCAAAAAGAAAAACGAAAAATACATTTATTTCTCTTGATGTTAGGTTTGCGGCTTCAATCTAGCACCAGCTTAAAGTCATGCCTTGCAATGAAGGCAAAAAAATATAAAACAAACGATTATAAGCAATGCATGAGGTTAACCGGTCCACATACAATAACTACACAAGAAAAAAAAATTCTGATTGTTTAATCTTACAGTTCATAATTATTTCCTAAAATAAAAAAGGAATAGTAGATAATTCAATGAAAAATACACGTACACAGCAGTATGCTTAGGGAATATAAATAAGACTTATGTAACTAATAAATGTCTTTATTTCATTTATGTTATAACTAAAAGGTCGTTCTCTCATTGAAATTAAAATTTTGTTGTACATGTCACCGAAATAACCCTTACAAAAGCAATACATGTCCATTAAAAAATTCAAGAGAAGAGATGTGTTATGGCTATTATCATTCTAAAACTGCCTGAACCTAGCTCATGAATAGAATTAGATAGTCGTTGTTAAACAACTTCTGAACCACTATTAGATAAGGATGACCTTGGTTTTGGGGGTACTTCAACAATCACCAGCTGTAATACTGTATATGCACCAAATCAAATTAGGTATTTTGATGTGAACAAATTCGTGCATTACATTCCTATGCCCTACCTGAATTCTGTACATGGATGAGTGGAGTACTTTTAAAATTTTGAAGAAAGCATTCCATCAGATTTTTTCTGTTTTCTCTTTTGTGGAATGTCTCTCACTTTTTTTTCTACTACAGGATACTAAAATTACTTCCTTCCCTCCTGATCTATTGTAAGTTTGTAACTTTGTAAGCTCTAAGCCACTAACTATAAATAGTTCAGAAGCTAGCTGAAACAGTGCTACACTGCTACTCACCTACTCTCCACTTCAAATCTCCTCTACAATATTCTATTCTAAGTTTATATAAATTCATACTAAGTATACACTCAGCGTCAACTCTTACCCTATTTGAACTTAAAAGAGAAAAACAGAAGCGGATCTAAGGTGAAAAAGTAAGAAATGCCATACCTGGAGCAAGAGGAGAACTCATAGAGACGACCAGCAGCAGAGAAAACGAGAAGCGCCACCTCAGCATCACAGAGTACAGCAAGCTCAAAGGCCTTCTTGAAGAGACCAGATTTCCTCTTCGAAAAGCTTGTTTGTCTACTCGTCTTGTCTTCTATCCTCGCTATTTTAACCCTTCCCCTCTTCTTCTTCTTCTCCTTTGTTTGTCCCGTAGACGACGGCTCCATTAAGTTAATTTATGACTGGTTTTCTACTTTTTAGGTTTTTCCTTTGAATCGGGGGTGGGATTGTGATAGGTATTGCTACAAAAGTTTTTAGAATGTTGCGGAGGAAGAAGACAGAGAGGACGCCAGCTGGATTGTTGAACGGTGGATTGACGAAGAAAGTGGACTAACCTGATCTCTTTCTTGCAACATAACGGAGGCGTCCAGTTTTGGTTGATGAATGAAAACAATAAGCCACCCAATTTATTGAAGATAAATTGAAGGTCTAAGTCATTCAATTTATTTTTAAATTAAATTAAATGTTTATGAAAGATCTCCAGTCGGGTTTCAAATATGCGACTTTGACTCTTTGAGTGAAAGATCGCAGGTTGGAAACTCGGCTGGGGTCTTTCATAGACATTTAATTTAATAATTTAAAAATAAGTTGGATGAACTCTAATTTATCTTCGAAAACAATAATATATTACTACTGTTTTGGATTGTGATAGGTTTGCTAGTTGCTGCTGTTTATATTTCTCGATAAGAAACTTTTCGCGACTAATTAATCATGTTTATTTCCCATGTACATAGCATAAATTTACTATATTGCGAACACTTTTTATGTAAAAAAGATGATAAACGAAAGGATGAAATTTGATTGAAATTGTCTCATTTAAATTTAATCTTTTTCTTCCGTAAATATTTCTACTTTGAGTCGAAAATCTGAAAATAATTAATAGATGGAATAACTATCATTGAAGTAAATACATTAATCTCATATTACTCGTATTTAATTCACTTCAAAAGATGCGTGCTAAAAATATGGTTCGCTTATTTTGAGGACAAATTATTATTATTATTATTATTATTATTATTATTATTATTATTATTATTATTATTATTATTATTATTATTAGAATTAGTAGTAGTAGTATTATTATTATTATTATTATTATTTTATTTTTTGCTTATTTCTACTAAATTCACCAATAAACGTCACAAATTAAAGAAGGAAGCGGATTAATGTACGCAACTTGTCAAACTGCGAATCAAAGCCTACGTGCTGAAAAAAATGTGAAGTATAAAGGAATTCTACATGGATTGTTCAATTTATTTTGGTCAAAACAATTAGTGTATTTATTTGATTTAGTTTCATATTTAAATATTCCAATGGTATTTTTTTTTAAGAAACCGTTATAGATTTCATTTTGTTAATTGAAATTAAGAACATTCGAGGCACAATAAACTGAACTATGAAAATATATATATATATATATATATATATATATATATATAGAGGTGGGATAAAGTGCCATAGATGGCAATACCATAGATGCCTTTTTTGAGTCATTTTTTGAAGATCTGAAATTCAATCGGTCAATCCAAACCGTTCAAATTGATCATCATATTGAAATACCATTGGAGACCAAATTTTACATTTTTTTAATTTTTTTGGTATTTATTTTGATATGTTCAAATTGGAGGGTCTGAAATACTCCAATTATAACGTTTTTTAAAAATATCATAATAAATAGCAGAAAAATTCGAAAAAATGTAAAATTTGGTCTCCAATGATATTTTAATGTGATGAATAACTTGGATGGTTCAAATTGAGCATTTGAATTTTGGATCTCGAAAAACGACTCTATGGCACGGGACCCTCTGTGCCATCTATGGCACATTAGCCATCCTCTATATATATATATATATATATATATATATATATATATATATATATATATATATATATATATATATATATATAGAGAGAGAGAGAGAGAGAGAGAGAGAGATATATAGAGAGAGAGAGAGAGAGCCTTCAATCAAAGCGCTTTGACCGGAGTCCCGGTTAAACCCCGTCAAATCTCAATTTTGAAAGCTCAAATGACCGATCCAAACCGTCAAATATAATCTCCATATTGAAATCTTCTTACCGACCAAAATTTTCATTTTTCTAAAATTTTTAAGTATTTTTTTCGGATTTTCAAAAATCGTTAATCTAATTTGTTCTGAACCCTACAAAAATCGCTGTGTTTTGAAAATCCAAAAAAAATACTTAAAAATTTCAAAAAAATGAAAATTTTGGTCGGCAAGGAGATTTCAATATGGAGATCATATTTGACGGTTCGGATCGGTCATTTGAACTTTCAAAATTGAGAACTGACGGAATTTAACCGGAACTCCAGTCAAAGCGCTTTGATTGAATCATTTCTTTCTCTCTCTCTCTGTATATATATATATATATATATATATATATATATATATATAGGGCCAATGTAATATGTATTTAATTGATACATAAACAGCTAGTTAATATTTTTTTATAGGGTACAATTTGAATTTTCACATAACAATTAAATTCAAGATAATCAAAGTTATTTATATCTATATCTACATGGCATAAAAAAAATCTTGTCCCCTAAAAAAATGTCGGAGATATAGACAATGCATAATTTTTAAAAATAGGCACAAATTTAAATCGACACAGCATAATATTAATAATATATTTAAGAACATATTAAAAATTATTAATATATAGAATTTTGATAGCAGAAATATATTTTAAACAGATAGACACGTATTGATACATATTTTTTGGAATAATATATACTTTCAAGTTTTAATAATAGTAATATATTTTGGTTACCAATTTAGAAGTGTATGTTTTCAAAATGCCAATGGTAATGGCGTCCGTAGAAATGCAAGTGTTAATTTTGTTATTGTGTGTTAACGCCGTAACATTTATATTTTGACATGTCTATTATTAAAATTTTATTTTTGTAATATTCAAGATTAAATATATTTATTAAAAATACTTTGTTTATATTGATTATTTTTCCTTCAATATTTTATTAAAAATTAGGGGATTTTTTTCTATTGCATTGTGAGGTGCCATTTCATATGAACCCAAATAATTGAGCTTAATTATAAAAATTGCGATTTATCTAAATATAAGTGATATTGTCTCGTATTACAACATTTTATTTGATATCGACCGTTATAATCTAGCTTAATTATACAAATTGTGATAATTATGAAATTGACGACGATGCATTAAAATTTTATATGCGCATATATAAAATGTGATAATTATAAAATCGATTATCATGTTAAAATCGCATATATATATATATATATATATATATATATATATATATATATAACAAGTTCTGACTTTTTATCTGATTTTCTTAGCGCAACGAAGCGTGCACACATATACAGATATATAGATAATAAAATATCTCAAGATATGCACCTCCTGACAATGCAATTATTAGTAAATATATATTCAATTTAATTCAATTAAAAATTAGAAAATTTTTCCATATTGAGTGCTCTAGTTAAAATAAAGTCTAGTTTATAATTTATACTTTCCTTTCAAGTTGAAAATGCAGAAGATTTTTTAAATATTTCGTTAAACAAATTTGAATTAATTTAGTTTCAATCGGATAGATCAACGCACTACTCTGAATTTTCTTCATTATAGAATCGAGTATATATTGAAACAATAAAGTTCAATAACCACCACTAAAGATGTACAGATTTTAGTCTTAAACAAGAATACACGTTAATTCATATTTCGCAGAAATAATCATGGAATTAGCCAAAAATTCTAGAAGATTCTATGGCAAAATACAGCCGTACGAGATGTATTCGGAACTCGATAACACGGATCCGAATCTGGTGCCGCGCGGCACACCATGCAGCGCGCATACGAGCCGTCTGATCTGGATTGGACGGTTCATTTTTTACGGGCCTATCAATCTAGGTTACATGCACGGAGCTCCCTTATCCATTGAATCTTGATCAGACGGCTAGAATGTCGCATTGCACGGTATGCCGCGCGGCACCAGATCTGAATTCCGATAACACAGGACTAAGTCAGTATCTTACTATCTTTGGTCTATCATAGATTCAATTATCTAACATTAATTATTATATCTATGTCTATCACCATTAAAATAACTTGTACGTGCGTGTGTCCGATCAGACGAAACCGGAGGCATGAGCCGCACAAGGGAAGGACGCAAAGAGCCAGAGATGGTTTCCACGTGGAAGGCACGTGACCATCATCAAGAAGTAGTGGTGATCCTGTTGCTCGGGCGAGACCAAAATATCCATTGTCATTTTCTCACCTTAAAGTGACGCAGTTAGTCAACATCCTGGGCCCTGCAATTAACAATTACCCTACCATCGACACGTGTCGTACCAACAAAATTACATTCATACCCACCTCTCGGCCCTTATCCCTAGGGTGTGGGTAACGTGAAAACGGAAACCGAATGGATTGTTTCGTTTTCCGTTTAGTTTTAGGAAGCACCGGAAAGATTTATTATTCATTAAAAAAGGCAAGGGCTTGACCCTTGTTTTTCTTCAAAAAAAAAAATTTATTATTCATTTCGTTCCGAGGAAAAGAGACGGAACGATTATATTTTAGCTGTATTGTAAACAAATGAATACAAAATACATTTCGTTTGCGAAACAAAACGAAATTTTTTTCTATTACACATTCCGTTTGGATGGAACGGAACAGACTCGCGTATAAACGGCATACCACTGAGTTGCAGTTAATATACTTTATTGAAAGCTCGTGCTCAATACTCAATAGTCAATACAAAGGCGAATTTCAAAAAAGAAAATTAGTAAATAATAAAAATATAAAGGCATTTCCAGATGCAGATGCAGTTTATATCTGAGTAACAAACTTATTACGTAGAGGAAGTATAAATATATATAATACGAATTACTGACCAACAAAATGACATCTTCAGATGCAGTTTATATCTGAGTAACAAACTTACTGCCTGAAATAGGAAGAACAATTTACAACTGTAAACCATTGTGTCAGTATGCTCCTTATTTCCTTCTGTTGATGGGTTTTAGGCAAATTACAGTAAAATATGTACCCTAGCTTGAAAATACCAGACAAAATATATTATTCACCATTTCAACATGATGATTCTTGAGATAATAATTCAACATTTCATAAATCGAATAATTATATGATGTGAGGGAATTAGTAATAGTAAAGCACAAGTTGATATCTTTACCCCTTAAGTTAATTGAACCAATTCAATCCAAAAAGATTTTGATTTGTATTCAACAATTCTTATAGAAATAAATTTGTTTTGAAGTAATATCATTCATGAACTAACGGAACAAGAGTAAGGGAAGGTGAGGAGCGTTTGGTCCATTACTTTGGTCTTTTACTTTGTTGATTTTAACCTTTTAATTTTGGTGGTTTCTGCTCTTTGAAAAGAAACTAAGACGATTTTTACCATAAGAAATCCTTAAATAAACATGCATGAGATATAAAAGGTTTCACCGTTCTAGATTTTGTCATGCTCAGTGCATCCAATAATATTTTCTCCATCTTTGCAAGCTCATCCACCTTTAGCTGCTCCAGATTCTCTTGATTAGCCCTGAAAAATAAGACATTTTTCAAATTGATATTTTCTTTTACTGCTGGTTAAGAAGCATGTTTTTTGATGTTTCGTACTTTCATCAACTTACTAGTACATACCAGTAAGAAATCTCTAGTAGCAAAGATTTCAAATCTGAACTTGAACAGGTTCTCCCATCATTCTGCACAGAGATAATCTTTCTTATTTTTAAAATTTGACTGTACAGAAAAAAAAAATGTATATAGTATGTACCAATTGTGAGCAGACTAGTTTGGACTTCTGACTTCAAGACAACAAGACATTATTTGAACATATTACTGCTTATGTGTATTGCCTGTGTAACAGATTTTTGGCAGTGAAATTACAGGTATATATATAGTTCTAAGTTTTGACTTTTAACCAGGAATTTAAAATTAATAGGCAAAAAGATAACAAAATAAGGTACCAGCCCTACAATAGGCATAGAACTAATATCTTCTGAGGTAACTCAGATTTTGAGTTGGACAGTTCAGACAATCTAAACAATTTGACTACATTGATGGTTGAATTATAGAAACATGCAGGTTTGATATTCAAAACGGTATTCAAAACGAACAGTTCAGATTCTGACCAATCCGTTCAATTACTTTAGGAGATGTGAATTCAGCATAGACAGCAAGACTGTTACAGTATGAATTGCTAGACTGGATCATCTATCATATTGCATCTCCTTACCTGTAACACGGAACCCTTAATTGTCTTTTGTAGGGGTCATAAATATTATCAGTGGAACTAATTTAAATTTCTAAAAGAGCAACAGAAAGCAAAATTCATTTAATAGAATGAGATTTTATATAAAAATACTCTGGGAATTGAATTTAGCATATGGTACCTCATCAGTTGCCTCTTTCTTGGGGCATGATACTTGTTGATACCTTTTCATCGTCTTCTCTATGCTGTATTGAAAAAAATGGTGATTAGATACATATTTGCATTTGCAAAAATAGGTTGTTGCTAAATGAATCCAAAGAAATTTGCATTTAGTAATACACTAATGCATGGTAGATTATTAGCATTCATTATGCTGACTTTGATGCCAACTGCATTACTGCATCATATTTCATATCACAGGAAACTGGTACACTAATTTGAACAGGAACTGAGATATCGTAGATTCATGGTAATAGGAGAATGGAAACCTAGCACATGTGAAGATCTCTCTCACTTTTACGATATTCTCAATTATAGACCTACCATGATCAATTACAAAGAGGAATTGAGAATTGCATTGTAAGTACTCAAAGACAACTTCTTTGGTATAAACTGTAATTAGTAATCAGGAGTTAGGACTCATCATTTCTAGTGTTGCGATCAACTATCCATAGAAGATTCAATACATGTTAAATTGACCTAAGCGAACAACTTTTAGAAATTGAGGGGGTTTCTTGAGCTAACGAGTTACTAATTAATGTAAAAGATATATTGCAATCAATAAACATATTACTTGAGGTATTGCAATCAATAAACATATTACTTGAGGCTTCTTTCAAGGACAAGAAGAGACTAGTACCACTGCTCTTGTTTTAGAATATTCAAAATTTTCGGAGTTTTTGAACAAAAAAGGCGTTGGTGATTCAAGGGGGCTTATTTTCTTTCATAATGAATGTCTATTCAACAATAGGCACAAGTATGAAACCATTTGTTAAGATTATAGATAAAATTATAAAAAAGAGTTTTCTTAAAACTCTAAGAGTAAATGAGGTAAAACGTAAGGATTACTAGAAATTAGGAACAATAGAAGATCCACCGGTACGTAAAAGAACTCAAAACAAGAAAATTAAAATTTGATTTCTTTTTACTTTAATAAATGAACCATATTAAACAGTATGAATCCACCATTTGGTACCCAAATACCTCCAAACTCACCTTTGATTCTCTTTTTTCTTTTCTTTTTGTTCAAAAATTAAAGTCAAATGTCAAGTCTAAAACATTGATCTTGTTTAACTAAATGAATGATAAATTTATATATAAGTTTAGTAAATTTATAGTACATTTGACACTCGATCAAGAGGTTGAATCATGAATGAATTTTGTTAACTATATATAGTAGATTAATTCTAATACATTCATGTTTTAACATCTTGATCAAATACCAAATTAGCTCTAAAATTTTCAAATTATATATGGAAACACATCGCTTAGAATTGAATAAGATGAGCGGTTTAGATTTAAGCTTGATTTGGATAACCTAACTATATATATAACCTAACAGTCAATCTAAAGTGAATTGGGGACACCAGCAAAACAATATAACCTAACAGTCGATCTAAAGACTTCCAATGCATGTTATAACAAAGATTTTTAAATATGATTTTGGGAATCAATATGAAGGTTTGGCAGCCATAAACAAGGTACTTGTTTTAAGCACTAAGAGAAACAATCTCAATGTTGTTTAGATAAAGTGATATATTGTTTCAAAAAGCCTAGTACTATATAACCACTAACAAAACCAGACAAGAAAACAGAAAAAGAAAATGTGCTAGGTCTTTTAAAATTTCAGTCATTTTTAGATTGTTACTCACTAAATAGCCACTATCTAACTAAATTGGCTGCTACGGGAACCACTGAAATGTTGAAAGTATAAAACCTAACATATAGAGCTAGCATTTGTCATATTTATGTACGGCAGTGTTGCTATATATTATGTCAGCATAAACAATGCATGTGGCACATTTTTGTCAGGTCGGATTCCATGTTTAGTTGTTATGCATGTGAAATTCAGAACAGTTTGGCCAAGTAATTAAGCATTTAACTGTACATCACCAAAATTTAGCTTGGCCTTACATTTTCAGAGTATCAGTCTTCCGCACAAGGTCAAGAAATATATGTACCTTGAAAATCCTAAAAATGGTGTTTTATGGTAATGGTACTAATACAACAACAACAAAATTTTCAGTTCCCAACAAAGTTAGAGAATGTTTGAAATGGAACACAAATAAAGTCAAGGTCACCAAATAAAAATAGTGGCAGTAATAGTAGGAGTAGCAAAACCTATATGTCATGGCTATCGTGAGCTAAAACTATAATCTAAAATTAATTAGGACACTGCTATTAAAACTCTTATGTCATATGTCATGGTTATCGTATGAATTACTAATTTCGACGCGATCCTATCCAACACCAACTCTGTAGATGCATTTTATTCTTTTGATGCTTTTTGCTACTTTCTCCAGCTTGAATTTTGGTTTATCTGTCTTTCTTTGTATTCTTGAAATGGTGTACAATTTAGTTACGCACTAATAGCTTATGAGGCATACGTTGGATACGTCCAAATCGTAGCAAACGATGTTGGATAACTTTTTTCCTCAATTGGAGCTACCCCAATCATGCATGTCTTACATCATCAATTTATCTAGTCTCTCCTTGTATGACCGTAGATCCACCGCAACAATACACCTCTACTATATTAATCTTGTGGATGTGTTGATTTTAACATAATATCTACATCATACAACATCGCAGGTTTAATCCACGTCTATAGAATGTCTTTTAGGTTCTGTGTGACTTATCAGAGAAGATGTTGATGCTTATCGCCATTTCATCCACTCCGCTCTTATCCTATGATTAACATTTTCATCTATCTCACCATAACTCTGTAGTATTGAACCTAAATATTGAAAAGCGTCTTTCATGGACACTACTTGCCCGTCTAAATGAGCATCTGATCCATCTTCTAGTCTTACTCATTGAACTCACACCTCATATACTCCGTCTTAGTTCTATTAAGTCCAAAACCTATTCATTTTAAAGTTCGTCTCACAACTCCAAGTTTCATCAATGAATACCACTTATTAGCAAAGAGTACACACTAATGAATCTCTCTTTGTATGTCATTTGTGATCTCATTCATCACTATGACAAAAATATAACGATTTAATGTTGGTCTCTCATGTAGTATTATATTAATAAAAAAATCACTAGTCTCACTATCACTTGATTTGATGCAAGTGACAGCACCACATGACTTTTTTCAATATCTTGTCATATATTTTTTCCATATCAATAAATTAAATATGAATGTCATTCTTCTCCTTCAGATCTCTCCATAAACTGTTTTATAAAGAAAAAGACCTCCCTATGCTGTATTGTAAACTTGTACTAAAAATACAACAAATATAAAAATATGCTAGATCATGTTCAATAATCAGAAAATGTAAATGCCTTACAGTAGAACACGAAAGGGCGGTACAGCAAGATATAGTTAGGAATGGTTTGAAAATGAAAAGGAATTATGCTATATATTATCCTATAGCTTGATAAATCGCAAGAAAATGGAATATCCATATGGACGTATATTCAAATGAAGTTGAACCATAATAAAATTTGACAAATATTTAGTTGATAGTTGTATTAGCTCTTTCAATACATGGAATTGATTCACTAATTAATAAAGTGCTATCAAAGTTGATATCAACAATTTTGAACAGAGCTAAAAGTTTTACGGGTATATCTATAACTTAACTGTAGGTTTAGTTTCACAATTTTTTTAAACCGTAATATAATGGCAAGTGATAAGAGTAATTTCTTTAATTGTTTGTTGATATTAGATGTGAATCTGAGAAAGTATTGAATTGTGCATACATTTTTTAAATTAATTATACTTTACATTCAAAGTGTTGTATGCTTAACTTATCACAATTGTAACTAAGTTGTTCAACTAGAAATTAGTGTTATCCCTCCATGCAAAAAAGAATCAAAGTATATAAAATTATACAATTGTAATAGATATTTTCATTGCTCAGAAAAAGAAAAATGATAGAGATTAAATTGTTAACTATATATTAGTGGCTCATCTGTAATGAAAAAGGTAGAAAAGAAATACACGATTAGTCTTTTTCTCCAAGCCTCTCTCTTGTATCTATTGAGTCAAAATCACGATGAGGAGATAGCTCGCCAATGGAATGACATTAATAGACAACCCTCTTAAGTTCATCCACCTCTTTACAAACAATTTGATATTAAATTCCATGGCTAATTTTCCTTGAGCTTTCAATCTCCAGGACATCAAGGATGTCCTAGCAGGTTTGTTCACATGCCAGGAATCACAAGACAATAATATAATAGCCATCCAAGTCCATCGGACTGAGTTGGACTCATACATCATCATCCATGAAGGCATTTATATGCTGATGGCTGCGTGCAGCAAGGATCCTACTAGTGTTGGCACTGTTGTGCCCCCAGACTACCATCTTGTAGAATTTTCACTCTTCAATAGATCAATGAATGAATAGAGTCACTATGTCGATTCGACCAATATTTTCAAGGCCAACGTATCTTAGGACAACAGATTTAGCTGGGAGCATGTCATATGACATGCGTTGCTCAAGGGTGGTATTATAAGATTGAACGCAATAAAGGAATCCCTAGCTAGCTACCATTCAAAGAGGCATGTCAATTCCGATTTGGTTTTCTTTTTTCGGACCAATCCAATTGCAAAACTATCTCTGTAACAACCATCTTGTTCTATTGAGGACTACACCAATGACTTCTATTGAGCTTGTGTCGTATGGAGCAGTTTACACCAATGTATGAGATTGGATTTTTCTCGTCTAGGATATCTAAAATACTTTGGTCCAATGTGAAGATGCAAAGCCTTGTCTCCAAAGAGAGAACATATAATTTGGCACACGTCTCTCAACGTTATTACCATATTTCAAGGATTAAAATAGCGGCCGCTATGACCGCTATAGTGGTGCTACTTGGTAGGCTTTTATGCTGTGTTGCTAAAAAGAGAGTGTCACTATAGTGGTGCTAGTTGCTATATTGCAATACTGCTGAAAAATACATCTATTTAGGATATTTTAATGATTGGTACAATAGCGATAATTTGTAACAAATAGATGCATCATAGTGTTATTTTAGCGAAATATACTGACGTAACTAATAATTTATTTGCTGAAATAAAATTAGTATTTTAAACATATTTTGACGTATGAACTTCGATTAACTTGATTCAAAATTAAGTACCAACAAAATTTGTCTTTTAAAACAATGAATTTGAAAATTATATGTATTGATTTAAACTATTAAAGCATGCATATGATGTACTATATTATTTATTTTCAATTAAAATATGTATCTATGTAACGAACATGTATATTTGTATTATTGTATATGTTTCCTATGATCGGCCGCTAAATGATCGTTATCTTCTATCTGCTATCCACCATAGCATGAGATAAATTGCTAATTAAATCTTGGTTAGTTTTTGTGAGGCTCGGCTTGTTGCCACGTCCACCAAAGCAACTGTCGTTTGTGCAACCAGCACGCACTACACTACACCACACCTTCCTAAATCACTTGATATGCTCATGTTGCTTGACCTGCTTGAAATTTCAGCTCGAGGACAAGTTGCTTTTCAAGGAAAGAGATAATATAGATCCTTCTATTATTCGAAAAATAAAGGAACAATAGGATTAGGATATCTTTAGTTATTTTCACATTATTTATTTTCAATTTTAAGATTGGTGAATTAGAAAATGCACCATGAGAGATTAGATTGATTGTGAGGCAATTATATTAGTGATTTTTGTGTAATAAAATAGACGAAAAAGACAAACAATTAGTCTTATTCTCCGAGTCTCTCTCTTGTATCTATTAGGTCAAAGCCACAACAAGAAAAGGAGCTCGTGGGAGAAGTGACACTAATCATCAAACCTCTACCCAACTTAAGATCACCCATCACTTTGGAAACACATATCAAAAATTTAATTGTATGCTTTGGTGATTTGTTTGTTCAAATTTTTTCCTGCAAGTTATCTAGCTTTGTTTCACCAAGTGCTACATAGATTACAGAAGAAAATGTACATATTCTCTTTGAATTCTGTTATTAAGGTTTTATGCAATCTACCGCATCATTTCTTTTTCACCAAAAAGAAAAACGAAAAATACATTTATTTCTCTTGATGTTAGGTTTGCGGCTTCAATCTAGCACCAGCTTAAAGTCATGCCTTGCAATGAAGGCAAAAAAATATAAAACAAACGATTATAAGCAATGCATGAGGTTAACCGGTCCACATACAATAACTACACAAGAAAAAAAAATTCTGATTGTTTAATCTTACAGTTCATAATTATTTCCTAAAATAAAAAAGGAATAGTAGATAATTCAATGAAAAATACACGTACACAGCAGTATGCTTAGGGAATATAAATAAGACTTATGTAACTAATAAATGTCTTTATTTCATTTATGTTATAACTAAAAGGTCGTTCTCTCATTGAAATTAAAATTTTGTTGTACATGTCACCGAAATAACCCTTACAAAAGCAATACATGTCCATTAAAAAATTCAAGAGAAGAGATGTGTTATGGCTATTATCATTCTAAAACTGCCTGAACCTAGCTCATGAATAGAATTAGATAGTCGTTGTTAAACAACTTCTGAACCACTATTAGATAAGGATGACCTTGGTTTTGGGGGTACTTCAACAATCACCAGCTGTAATACTGTATATGCACCAAATCAAATTAGGTATTTTGATGTGAACAAATTCGTGCATTACATTCCTATGCCCTACCTGAATTCTGTACATGGATGAGTGGAGTACTTTTAAAATTTTGAAGAAAGCATTCCATCAGATTTTTTCTGTTTTCTCTTTTGTGGAATGTCTCTCACTTTTTTTTCTACTACAGGATACTAAAATTACTTCCTTCCCTCCTGATCTATTGTAAGTTTGTAACTTTGTAAGCTCTAAGCCACTAACTATAAATAGTTCAGAAGCTAGCTGAAACAGTGCTACACTGCTACTCACCTACTCTCCACTTCAAATCTCCTCTACAATATTCTATTCTAAGTTTATATAAATTCATACTAAGTATACACTCAGCGTCAACTCTTACCCTATTTGAACTTAAAAGAGAAAAACAGAAGCGGATCTAAGGTGAAAAAGTAAGAAATGCCATACCTGGAGCAAGAGGAGAACTCATAGAGACGACCAGCAGCAGAGAAAACGAGAAGCGCCACCTCAGCATCACAGAGTACAGCAAGCTCAAAGGCCTTCTTGAAGAGACCAGATTTCCTCTTCGAAAAGCTTGTTTGTCTACTCGTCTTGTCTTCTATCCTCGCTATTTTAACCCTTCCCCTCTTCTTCTTCTTCTCCTTTGTTTGTCCCGTAGACGACGGCTCCATTAAGTTAATTTATGACTGGTTTTCTACTTTTTAGGTTTTTCCTTTGAATCGGGGGTGGGATTGTGATAGGTATTGCTACAAAAGTTTTTAGAATGTTGCGGAGGAAGAAGACAGAGAGGACGCCAGCTGGATTGTTGAACGGTGGATTGACGAAGAAAGTGGACTAACCTGATCTCTTTCTTGCAACATAACGGAGGCGTCCAGTTTTGGTTGATGAATGAAAACAATAAGCCACCCAATTTATTGAAGATAAATTGAAGGTCTAAGTCATTCAATTTATTTTTAAATTAAATTAAATGTTTATGAAAGATCTCCAGTCGGGTTTCAAATATGCGACTTTGACTCTTTGAGTGAAAGATCGCAGGTTGGAAACTCGGCTGGGGTCTTTCATAGACATTTAATTTAATAATTTAAAAATAAGTTGGATGAACTCTAATTTATCTTCGAAAACAATAATATATTACTACTGTTTTGGATTGTGATAGGTTTGCTAGTTGCTGCTGTTTATATTTCTCGATAAGAAACTTTTCGCGACTAATTAATCATGTTTATTTCCCATGTACATAGCATAAATTTACTATATTGCGAACACTTTTTATGTAAAAAAGATGATAAACGAAAGGATGAAATTTGATTGAAATTGTCTCATTTAAATTTAATCTTTTTCTTCCGTAAATATTTCTACTTTGAGTCGAAAATCTGAAAATAATTAATAGATGGAATAACTATCATTGAAGTAAATACATTAATCTCATATTACTCGTATTTAATTCACTTCAAAAGATGCGTGCTAAAAATATGGTTCGCTTATTTTGAGGACAAATTATTATTATTATTATTATTATTATTATTATTATTATTATTATTATTATTATTATTATTAGAATTAGTAGTAGTAGTATTATTATTATTATTATTATTATTTTATTTTTTGCTTATTTCTACTAAATTCACCAATAAACGTCACAAATTAAAGAAGGAAGCGGATTAATGTACGCAACTTGTCAAACTGCGAATCAAAGCCTACGTGCTGAAAAAAATGTGAAGTATAAAGGAATTCTACATGGATTGTTCAATTTATTTTGGTCAAAACAATTAGTGTATTTATTTGATTTAGTTTCATATTTAAATATTCCAATGGTATTTTTTTTTTAAGAAACCGTTATAGATTTCATTTTGTTAATTGAAATTAAGAACATTCGAGGCACAATAAACTGAACTATGAATATATATATATATATATATATATATATATATATATATATATATATAGAGGTGGGATAAAGTGCCATAGATGGCAATACCATAGATGCCTTTTTTGAGTCATTTTTTGAAGATCTGAAATTCAATCGGTCAATCCAAACCGTTCAAATTGATCATCATATTGAAATACCATTGGAGACCAAATTTTACATTTTTTTAATTTTTTTGGTATTTATTTTGATATGTTCAAATTGGAGGGTCTGAAATACTCCAATTATAACGTTTTTTGAAAATATCATAATAAATAGCAGAAAAATTCGAAAAAATGTAAAATTTGGTCTCCAATGATATTTTAATGTGATGAATAACTTGGATGGTTCAAATTGAGCATTTGAATTTTGGATCTCGAAAAACGACTCTATGGCACGGGACCCTCTGTGCCATCTATGGCACATTAGCCATCCTCTATATATATATATATATATATATATATATATATATAGAGAGAGAGAGAGAGAGAGAGAGAGAGAGAGATATATATAGAGAGAGAGAGAGAGAGCCTTCAATCAAAGCGCTTTGACCGGAGTCCCGGTTAAACCCCGTCAAATCTCAATTTTGAAAGCTCAAATGACCGATCCAAACCGTCAAATATAATCTCCATATTGAAATCTTCTTACCGACCAAAATTTTCATTTTTCTAAAATTTTTAAGTATTTTTTTCGGATTTTCAAAAATCGTTAATCTAATTTGTTCTGAACCCTACAAAAATCGCTGTGTTTTGAAAATCCAAAAAAAATACTTAAAAATTTCAAAAAAATGAAAATTTTGGTCGGCAAGGAGATTTCAATATGGAGATCATATTTGACGGTTCGGATCGGTCATTTGAACTTTCAAAATTGAGAACTGACGGAATTTAACCGGAACTCCAGTCAAAGCGCTTTGATTGAATCATTTCTTTCTCTCTCTCTCTGTATATATATATATATATATATATATATATATATATATATATATATAGGGCCAATGTAATATGTATTTAATTGATACATAAACAGCTAGTTAATATTTTTTTATAGGGTACAATTTGAATTTTCACATAACAATTAAATTCAAGATAATCAAAGTTATTTATATCTATATCTACATGGCATAAAAAAAATCTTGTCCCCTAAAAAAATGTCGGAGATATAGACAATGCATAATTTTTAAAAATAGGCACAAATTTAAATCGACACAGCATAATATTAATAATATATTTAAGAACATATTAAAAATTATTAATATATAGAATTTTGATAGCAGAAATATATTTTAAACAGATAGACACGTATTGATACATATTTTTTGGAATAATATATACTTTCAAGTTTTAATAATAGTAATATATTTTGGTTACCAATTTAGAAGTGTATGTTTTCAAAATGCCAATGGTAATGGCGTCCGTAGAAATGCAAGTGTTAATTTTGTTATTGTGTGTTAACGCCGTAACATTTATATTTTGACATGTCTATTATTAAAATTTTATTTTTGTAATATTCAAGATTAAATATATTTATTAAAAATACTTTGTTTATATTGATTATTTTTCCTTCAATATTTTATTAAAAATTAGGGGATTTTTTTCTATTGCATTGTGAGGTGCCATTTCATATGAACCCAAATAATTGAGCTTAATTATAAAAATTGCGATTTATCTAAATATAAGTGATATTGTCTCGTATTACAACATTTTATTTGATATCGACCGTTATAATCTAGCTTAATTATACAAATTGTGATAATTATGAAATTGACGACGATGCATTAAAATTTTATATGCGCATATATAAAATGTGATAATTATAAAATCGATTATCATGTTAAAATCGCATATATATATATATATATATATATATATATATATATATATATATAACAAGTTCTGACTTTTTATCTGATTTTCTTAGCGCAACGAAGCGTGCACACATATACAGATATATAGATAATAAAATATCTCAAGATATGCACCTCCTGACAATGCAATTATTAGTAAATATATATTCAATTTAATTCAATTAAAATTAGAAAATTTTTCCATATTGAGTGCTCTAGTTAAAATAAAGTCTAGTTTATAATTTATACTTTCCTTTCAAGTTGAAAATGCAGAAGATTTTTTAAATATTTCGTTAAACAAATTTGAATTAATTTAGTTTCAATCGGATAGATCAACGCACTACTCTGAATTTTCTTCATTATAGAATCGAGTATATATTGAAACAATAAAGTTCAATAACCACCACTAAAGATGTACAGATTTTAGTCTTAAACAAGAATACACGTTAATTCATATTTCGCAGAAATAATCATGGAATTAGCCAAAAATTCTAGAAGATTCTATGGCAAAATACAGCCGTACGAGATGTATTCGGAACTCGATAACACGGATCCGAATCTGGTGCCGCGCGGCACACCATGCAGCGCGCATACGAGCCGTCTGATCTGGATTGGACGGTTCATTTTTTACGGGCCTATCAATCTAGGTTACATGCACGGAGCTCCCTTATCCATTGAATCTTGATCAGACGGCTAGAATGTCGCATTGCACGGTATGCCGCGCGGCACCAGATCTGAATTCCGATAACACAGGACTAAGTCAGTATCTTACTATCTTTGGTCTATCATAGATTCAATTATCTAACATTAATTATTATATCTATGTCTATCACCATTAAAATAACTTGTACGTGCGTGTGTCCGATCAGACGAAACCGGAGGCATGAGCCGCACAAGGGAAGGACGCAAAGAGCCAGAGATGGTTTCCACGTGGAAGGCACGTGACCATCATCAAGAAGTAGTGGTGATCCTGTTGCTCGGGCGAGACCAAAATATCCATTGTCATTTTCTCACCTTAAAGTGACGCAGTTGGTCAACATCCTGGGCCCTGCAATTAACAATTACCCTACCATCGACACGTGTCGTACCAACAAAATTACATTCATACCCACCTCTCGGCCCTTATCCCTAGGGTGTGGGTAACGTGAAAACGGAAACCGAATGGATTGTTTCGTTTTCCGTTTAGTTTTAGGAAGCACCGGAAAGATTTATTATTCATTAAAAAAGGCAAGGGCTTGACCCTTGTTTTTCTTCAAAAAAAAAAATTTATTATTCATTTCGTTCCGAGGAAAAGAGACGGAACGATTATATTTTAGCTGTATTGTAAACAAATGAATACAAAATACATTTCGTTTGCGAAACAAAACGAAATTTTTTTCTATTACACATTCCGTTTGGATGGAACGGAACAGACTCGCGTATAAACGGCATACCACTGAGTTGCAGTTAATATACTTTATTGAAAGCTCGTGCTCAATACTCAATAGTCAATACAAAGGCGAATTTCAAAAAAGAAAATTAGTAAATAATAAAAATATAAAGGCATTTCCAGCATTTTTTTAATTGAAAATTAGAATAACAACAATTAATAAAAATAGCTAGATACATGGCAGCCCATATACTTTGGCCTTCTAATACGTAACATATCTTCTTAGTTTTATACTGCGGATGCGGTAGCTCAGTTAGTTGAATAATGTTAGAATCAAACATATAGGATGTCAAACACGATCTAAACGTCGATCATTAAAATTTTAAATAGTCGATCCAAATCGCTCAATATGATCTATATATTAAAATATCTTTAAAATCAAATTTTATATTTTTCAAATTTTCTAACTATTTTTTTCGAATTTTGAAAATTGGAGGGTTCTTAACTTTTTAGATTGAAAATATTCAAAAATTCCAAAAAAATAGTAAAAAAATTTGAAAAAAATATAAAATTTGGTTTCCATATAGATTTTATAACGTACAACAATTTGAGTGGTTTGGATCGGCTATTCTAATCATAAAAATTAAAATTTCATCATGTTTGACAAGTATATGTGTCCTATATGTTTGACACTTGCCACTCCCTAATTAGTTTGTTCTTACACGGTCACCGAAGTAAGAAAATTTTGTTGATCCAGAAATATATTTTTTTCTTATTTAACCTATGAATATGATAGGCTTAATTTTTGGGAAATTCTGTCATATATGAGAATCAATTTCTGTATTAGATTTTAATCTCAACAGCACATTCTCAAAAAAGATTAATTTATTAGCATTCATGAACAATTGTGATCAAAACTCGATTCAAAATTAATTTTTCGTGACATAATTTTCCTTATTATTATTTTTTTTTTAAACGTGACATATAGGATTATATTTGGTTTGGGAGAGTGAAGGGTAGAGGGACCATAAAGTGACGAATCCACATTCATTAAATGGTATGCGATGTTACCCATTTAATTTTCTAGTTTTGTACATTTACAATATATTTTACTGTATTATGTAGGTATTTTTCTTTATAAATTAATATCATATTTGACCCCATAAAAATATAAAATACTTCTATTCTTGACTCCAAAATTCGTAATGTATGCGAAATATATAATAATGGGTATAAAAATCAGTAATTAATATAATACTTGAACTCCATTACAACTTTTTCTGGCATCCTACGGGACAACATCGAAGGACCCCATCCAGTTGCTGGAGGAGACTAAAGGTATGACCGTATGAGCCGCGCAAGCCACGTGATGCCATGAAGCGCCGAGGCAGAGGTGATCCTGTTCTTACATTTTTTATTTGATTTTTAAAGGAAATTGATTAATGTAATCTACAGTTTTATTATTCCTGTAATCGTTTAATATAAAGTAAACATATACAGCAAACAAAATGAACATATAGATGATCTAAGTGAACACATACAAACAAATAAGTTCAATGAAAATAAGTTGAATATGCATATAAATTTCTGAACAAGTGATGACAACACTTATTTGTTTGTAAGTGTTCATTTAGATCGTCTATATATTCATCTTATTTACTGTATATGTTCACTTTATATTTAGCGATAGCTGGGATGGTATATTTGCTGATGACACTTATAATTCCTGGATTTTATATAATCGTTATTTTCACATTCTTTTTATTTTTATTTTTTTTTCTATTGCCCACTTGGGAAATTCATAATACATAGCTAAGTACAAATTCAGGTCGTCAGACGGCGGAAAATTTTTATCAAAGACAAAAATATTCTCAACAATTTTAAAAAGACAAAGTAACACCAACATTTTTAAAATGAGCACAGCTATAGCGGTAATGCTATTGCCGTTATAGCATTTTACTTTTTTTTTTCGCTGACAATTTTTTCAAAAGCAACTTGAAATGACTAAAGCTTTTTTTTTAAAATAAATATTGCTTATAGCGGCAATTCTACAACTGCTATAAGGACTTTTGACTTTTTTTTTGCGGATTTAATTTTAATTTTTTCGGGTTTTTTTTCTTTTTTTTACTTTATGCTTTATTATACATCAATATGCAATATGCATTGGATGCTACAATTATTTTATTATTTTCATTTCTTATTTTAATTAGATTGTTTCTATAAACTTTGAACTAATGAATTTAATTAAATCATATGTGTTATAATGTGTTGTATTATTTTTTTTCTTATGTCTCATTTCAATTATGTGTTGTAATGCATTGATCATACTACAACACTTTATTTTTTTTTCAATTATACATACTACGGTACTTTATTTTCACGATGATGACAGAATTACTGTGATGACGAGGGTATAGGGATAGATGAGGAGGATCAGGGTCAGGACGTTCGTACTCCTACTTCAAGCCTTGCTAGAAGACAGGATAGGAGAGCGGTTAGAAAATTTGACAAATTAACATTCTCAGGAAAGAAAAGACGTTGATGCACTTGTGGTTTTTATTATGTTATAGTTATATTATTATTATGTTGTATTATTATGGACTTGTAGTTTTATTATGTTATTAGTATGGATATGACTTGTAGTTTTTTTTTATTTGTTTCTATGATGACGCATTACGACACACAATCGAATTGAGACATAAGAAAAAATAATGCAATGCATTACGACACATATGATCTAATTAAATCCATCGGTTCAAAGTTTATAAAAACGATCTAATTAAGATTAGAAATAAAAATAATAAAATAATTGTAGCAACCCAATGCATATTGCATATCGATGTAAAATAAAGCACAAAGTAAAAAAAAAAAACCGGAAAAAAGTAAAAGTAAATCTGCCCAAAAAAAAGCCAAAAGTCCTTATAGCGGCAGTAGAATTGCCGCTATAAGCAATATTTATTTAAAAAAAAACTTTAGCCATTTCAAATTGCTTTCGAAAAAGTTGTCAGTGGAAAAAAAAAGTAAAATGCAATAGCATTACCGCTATAAGGTTGGACCATAGCGGCAATAGTATTACCGCTATAACTGTGCTCATTTTAGAAATGTTAGTGCTACTTTGTCATTTTTAAAATTATTGAAAATATCTTTGTCTTTGATAAAAATTTTCCTCAGACGGCTGCATTAAAAAAAAAAACTTCAAACAGAAATAAAATAGAAATTGTGAGTCATTTTCTATATGCAATTAGCCAACATCGTTGGTCCTTAACTATAGTATAATCGGACCCGCTTCTTGATCGGGTCTTATCTCGCATTGTTCCAAGAAAATTGCATCTTTTATTGTTCGTTCGTTTGTTTATTTTAATAGATTAGACTTGTGTTTAATTAGATTTATAAGTTTTAAAAATACTGACTAATAAGCCGATCATACTCGAAAAAATTTATAAAACCATGATACATATGTCTCTTCATTTTTAACAGAAATAAATAACAACACGAAAAATAGAATAAACTGTTGCCTGTTGGACGCAATGTTAATAGTCATTAATGTCAAACAGTACTACAAACAGTTTCAATCTAGCTTAAATTACAAATTCAACTGTTAGATATGTGGTATGTAAATTATATCCATATTACAATTAATCATATAATTTTTTTAACCTTGTTTCAGGAGCCATCATCAGAGGAGTTTGAACCCCCAATATTTCAATTAAATTGAATATGTTAAGGTTCGATGCATACGTAAATATTTCGAACATGTGTCCTTTTATATAACAACAGATGTCTTAATCAACAAGTTTCAGAAAAAAAAAAATGTCTTAATCAACTATGCTAAATGGTATTTTAAAAATATTTGATTTGTCGTCACAATGCTACAGTCACCATCAATGCATTCACACGTCTCCATCAAATCCGTCATATGGTCCTCGGAATTTACGTGCAGTGAATTGTCCACAACATTGTCGAAATCTAAGCCATTATGCACATTTTCATTTTTTGAGCGATATAGTAATACGAGTTTTTCTACGGTTAGTCGAGTTTTTCTACGGTTAGTCGCGTTGTAAGTCGGGCTAAAAATTTTTAAATTTAGTTTAAAATGACCGATTCAAATTATCCAATACAATCTCTCTATTAAAATCTTCATCCAGACCAAATTTTATATTTTTTCAAAATTTTTAAATTTTAAAAAATCGTTAATCTAATTAGTTCTGAATTGTTCAAAAATAGCAGTTTTAAAATATCTGAAATAAATACTTAAAAATTTCGAAAAAAATATAAAATTTGATTTGCATGGAGATATCAATATAGAGATCGTATTGGCTGATTTGAATCAGTCATTTTAAACCAGATTTAGAAATTTTGAACCCGACTCACAGACCCTAGGTGAGCAGCGACTCAGCGTAGAAAGTCAAAACTAATAGAAAAGTTAAGCGGGACTATGGATTCATCATTGTAGAAGGTCAAAACTAATAGAAAAGATAAGCTGGACTATGACCCTATCCAATAGACCAACACCGTTGACACCACTTGTCTATTCTTTATTGTTCGGCCATTGCCCATTGGCTCATTGTACACCTACTCAGTACTTTTTTGTTTTTGGCAATTAACCTACTCACTCAGTACTGAATACAGTAATACAGAGATATCTCCAATTAGGAAAAACAATAAATAATATGGAATTTATAGCAGCCTCTAACAGAGCTTCAAAATAACAATAAAAACACCGAAATTATTTAATATAAAAATTCAGACACCAAAAATTTTAATAGAAAGAATTATTTATTTTTTTTTAATAAGAAGAAAGTTCCAACGCGTTTATAAACCGCGCCTCTCTCTCTCCTCTCGAACGCGTTTTATAAACGCGTTACAAGCCTTAAAACGCGTTTATAAAACGCGCTAAAAGCTGCAGTGATTGCGGCGAAAGTTTCTGACTTTGCGCGTTATTTTCTGATTTTACGCGTTTATAAAACGCGTAAGAAGCCTTCTTACCCTTTTATAAAACGCGTTGGAGAGATCTAATTTCCATATAAATACCCAACCTTCTGTCGTCCAAAATCAAAAAAAAAAGGAAAAAGATCTGAAAAAAAGAAAAAAAATTAGAGGAAAAGAAGAGTTAGATGGTGGAATGCAAAATAATATTAGTTGGTGCGAAACTAATAGCCATAAGGGTTGTATGCGGCACACTTATTCACTGATACAGAGTCGCACACAATCCTTATGGCTATTAATATTCCACCAACTTTAAAATAAAAACTTTCCTGTGGAATCTGTTATTACGTGTAGAGGACGGTTTGTTGGGCTGGGTCTACGAGCCATAACACCGCAGCCGACATCCTTGGATGAGAATCTGCATACATGCAGTCATCCTCATCCAAGTCTCAGAAAAAGAGAGGGTCAAGGTGACAATCAGTCGCCCAACTCTTCTCTATTAGTTGCGGTGATGTTTTCTCTTCCCACCCTTAGCAATGGATCTTCTACAATTTTTTTTTATGTGGTTCAAAATTTTAATATCATGTATTTTGTAATTTTTTTTGTTGTGTATTGTGTGGTTCAAAATTTTAATAAATTGTAATTTTTAATTTGTATTGTGTTTTTTATTATAATGTTCATTGAGTTGTAATGTCTAATATAATTTAAATAAATATTAAGTCTCTTAATATTAATATTTCGAATTTCACAATAAAAATGAAAATGGATAAAATTAAAACTAAAATAAATTAGATAATAAAACTTACAACACATATACTACACGAATTAATACATATACTAATTATAGCACACATCTAATTATAGAAAACATCTAATTATAGAAAACATCTAATTATAGAAAACAGATAATAATAGAACACACAATAATAAAAACATCTAATTATAGAAAACCTAATAATCAGTCCAAATGATATATGTCATTTCCATTTAACGGGTGATTTTCAAATCCAGGAGGACATGCCTGTTGCAAACGCAACCAAACGATTCCATCTCCACGTCGGACATGATATCCTCCATCCCTCTTAACTACATCCGTCCAATATTTCGGCCCTCTCACTTCAAAAACGTCTCGTTGAAAAACCTTCACGTAAAATTTGTCGGAAGGATAGTGCAAGTAGACGTGCCGAAGAATATCTCGTTTACTTATTCCTCCATCTCCTTGTAGAAGCACACCGGTACAAACATGACGTGGTTTAGTTGACATTATGTTTTCTCGGTTTCTTTTCTCTACGTAACTTCTCTAATGTTTTGGTTTTTTATTTCTGAATTTTCGACGTGAATTTGCGGAGAAGGAGGACTATTTATAGACTCAACCCTTATTACCCGTTTATAAAACGCGTAATAAGGTTTGAGCGCGTTTTATAAACGCGTACGAAGGGCTAAGTTAATGGAATTCAATACTTTCGCAGGCTGTCAGTCTGTTTTACTGTTTTACCTGGACTCCACCTTCGTACGCGTTTATAAAACGCGTTCGAAGGCCTCCAACGCGTTTTATAAACGCGTACGAAGGCGGTGTCCACTTTTTGAGCAGCGCGATACTGTGTTTGAGCAGCGTTTTATAGCGCGTTTTTTTGAGCAGACCCCTATTCTAGCGCGTTTTATAAACGGCTAAATAATTGCCTATATATATCTCAATTCGTTCTCCTATTTCGTATCACAAAATCACAAACAAAAGACGCGTAAAATCAGAAATTTGAGAAATTGAGAAGGATCAAAACAATAATAAGATGGGGGAGGAAACATCCAAGGTGGGGGAGGGAACACCTAATGTGGGAGCAAAAAGGATCCCATTATACGGCCCTCCGAAGAGAAGGGCCGTCTCGGCTGTACGTCGTTTCCCTCCAGGATGTGGCAGGAGCCCTGATTTTAGTATGGGGGTTAAAATAGATGAGAGTTCTAGTGAGAATAAGGAGGAGGAGAAGAATAAAGAGGTTAAGGAAGTGGAGAAAAATTAGAGTTTAATTGTGCTAGAATAATGGAATTTATCTATTTTATTTTCTATGAAATTTAATTTGTAATATGAACTTCATATCTAGAATTTATGTTATTGTATGAATTTATGTTTTATCTATGTTTTAATATTTATAACTAATTAATATAAAAATTAAGAAAAATTTCCATTACAATATTCAGAACCCATTAATATAAAAATTAATAATCATTTCCATTACAATAACTCTCATTAATATGAAAACAACGATTTAAATTAATAACAATTTTCATTACAATAATTCTCATTAATATGAAAACAACGATTTGCGGAGACTCATGGACGGTTGCCCAATTCTGCGAGAGCCTTCGACAGTCGTCGAGTTCTTCCCTAATTGGGTCGGCAGAACTCTACCGCCCATTACCCATGATCGTAGGCAGCAGAGTGTTGGTCTACCTCAGATGATGATGAAGTTAGCGAGCTGTCCATCTGGGCCGACCTTCGTACATAATAACAGATTCCACCGTAAAATCTCTTATTACAATTTCGCACTTATTAACATTGAGAGGTGAGAATGAGAGAGGTGAGAATGAGAGATGAGAATGATATTCAGAGGTGAGAATGAAAGATGCGAGAATTGGGCGTTTTATAAAAAGGTAAAGCCTTTTAACGCGTTTTATAAAAGGGTACAAAACCTTTTAACGCGTTTTATAAAAGGGTAAAGCCTTTTAGCGCGTTTTATAAAAGGGTAAAGCCTTTTAGCGCGTTTTATAAAAGGGTAGAAAGCCTTTGAACGCGTTTTATAATAGGGTAAAGCCTTTTAACGCGTTTTATAAAAGGGTAGAAAGCCTTTTAGCGCGTTTTATAAAAGGGTACAAAGCCTTTTAGCGCTACGAGCTAATTAACTGTTTCTCAACGCTAAATAGTTAATTGAATGCTGAGGGTCCCATTATATGAGTTAATTAACTGCTTCTCAACACTAAAAAGTTCAAGTGCCTCAGTCTTTGCATGAAGGTCGGATGAACTATAGAGTACAAAGCCTTTTAGGATTAGGGCTTTTTGTAGATAACAAGAATGCATGTCTGTCAATGCTAACACTAAACCTTTCAACATTATATTATACGAGTTAATTGTAAAATTCTCTTACAATACATTCCATTACAATATATAAAATTACGACAACACTTAATCTTCAATTATTTCATTTTTTCTTCCTACCGAAAGACAGTACATTGCCAAATTTTCCCCCAAACAATCCTTTTCGTCCTCTCTCCCTTGATGTATTGCCTTGATCTGTTGGAAATCTAGCCGACTCACTTCTCATATTTCCAGATGCGACATCTCTTACCCGTGGATCAATGCTTATAGAATTTCTCTGTGGTTGTACAGATCCTTGGTCCTCCCGATTATTGTTGCTTTGTGGATCAACATGCAATGACATTCGTCCTGGTTGAATGGTTGTTTGACGAGTCCGAACCGTATGTTCAGTACTCGCTGCCCTTCTTGGACTGTTGGCCCTTGTTGGTGGTCTACTAGTGTATCGATCGGATTGCAATGCGTCCATCGGATATGGCGGTTGGGGTGCTGCTTGCCGCGGTTGACTGGTTGAAGCTTCACCTTGATTTTTCTTTTTTGTTTTTCTTGTGGAACCTCCACCTTTCCTTCCTTCCATCCTATCCATCCACATCTCTGCACGAATGATTTTGCGCCTTCCTCGATTGACCAAACTCTTGTCGGGGACAATTATCGGACCTGTATAAACTGGCCACTCTTCCTCATCTTTGTAACAATGAAACCGACCTGCTGACCAAATCATGTACTGGTTTTGCATGCTATAGTGACCATCCACAAATTGATCTACATTGTAATTTGTCTCCCTGCAAACAACAATGACATGTGCGCAAGGGATACCTGTCAATTGTGGTTTTTGGCACTCACATGTGGTTCGAGTGAAGGGCAATTGCACATCGGTTTGCTCCATGTCGGGTGGAATTTGAACTGTGTAATGGGAATAATCGTAGCCTACACCATCACGGTACTCCTCGCGAACTTTCACGCGAAATTCTCCAAGGTCCAATCTTAACACGAATGTGCTCATAAACTCCTCTGAGATTGAAATAAAAAGATGAAGTTAGTTCAAAATGGATTAAAATGAATGAATGAATTAAATTTTTTTTTAAGTACTTACGTGATTTTCCATCATGCTTGATCAATTTATTCTTTACTCCTTCCGGCCATCTTTCTCCTAAAGTCAACCTTTGAAGTGCTTCTTGTGTTCGCTTGTTCATCCAGTTGGCACATTTATACCACGTGCCTTCTATAAGTGTTGTCACTGGTAATCTTCTCTCTATTCTAAACACATTATTCAGACTCTCCGATCCATTACTTGTCATTATACCCCATCGATGCCCCTTGTCAAAACTCTGAGCCCATTTATATAGTTTTGGCCGCTCGTTGTTGTCATTTTCATTAATTTTACCACAATTTCTTAGATACTGATAAGCCCTCAGGTTGTTTTCCTTCAGTACTCCCCAATTCTCTCTAAAACGTCTAGGGTTTTTCTTGTTAGCAAGTCTACATTTGAAAAAGTTTTTCAAATCAGCATCTTGTGACCCGCCAGCCTCCTTCCATAAGTTTTCCGCAACATGCTGCATGCAGAACCGATGAATCGCTACTGCATGCGCACCTTGTGCCTTCCAACCGTAATCTACGGATGCAAATACCGCTTTTATTGCCTTATGACGGTCAGATATGACACAGTATCTAGTGTTCCGCCCTAAAACTTCCCATCTAACCCAAGACATAAACCATCCCCAAGTATCCTTATCTTCTTTTTCGCCCAATCCGAATGCAACCGGAATTAATCGATTTTCTGGATCATAACCACACACTGAGAATAATCTACCTTTGTATCGGCCCGATAAAAAACTAGCATCAATTGAGATAACAGGTCTGGCATATTTCATCGCTTCTATGCACGGACCAAAAGCCCAGGCTGCCATCTTGAAGACGCCAACGTTAGGATCGTTTGTAGGCCAAGAAACTATTGTGTATTTCGTTCCTGGGGTTGTCGCCTTCATTGCCTCCAGAAGACATGGAAGTTTATTGTAGGCCCCTTCCCAAGACCCAAACAATTGCTCCAACGCTCGCTCCCTCCCACGCCATAGTTTATTATAAGTCGGTTCAATACGTGGATATCTAGCCCTTATGAGGCTTCCTATGTCCTGGACACTTTTTCCCAAATTTTTTTTCAATTCATCCCTAACGTGTTCGGCAATGAGACTAGCTGTAAGGTTTGCGTGACCTTTTTGGCCCGGGGGTCTCGAACAAATATGCTCATTTGGATTGGTAGAGATCTTCCAATTTGTATTATAACTCTCACGTCTACCATAGAATCGCCACTTACAATTCGGTTTTTGCATGCAAACCATTACAATTTTTTGTTTATTGCTAGTTTCCGTTCGAACTTCTCGATTTGTTTTGCATGAAACATCACAGACAGCTAGAATTAATTGTTTTTTGGAACCGAATCGTTTACCAACAGCAAGTTCGCCTTGTGGCCCTAAACTACGCTCCGGCATACCAGCATACTCAAACATGGAAATATCACACAATTCACTTACAGGATGGTGCAAGTCCGTCCTTCCTGAAACGTATGGCTGGTCGCAGTTTGCATAAAAAGGCACTTCTCTCTCGGAGAAGTCCTCCACATCGGTATATTCTTCTCCGGTAGGAAGGTCGGAGTAAGTCGCCGGACCCTCATCTTCATCACCATCGGCAACCTCGACTTCATCTCCTGATGTGTTATTGTCTTGCGTAGGAACGGACTGTTCGCCAGTGTAACGGTAAGGGTGGATTGCTGGCCACACATAAGGTTTAAGGAAGTGTTTGGCTCACTGCTACCGGGCTCGTCAAGGGGTGTTAGGTTCAGATCTGGTCCCGTGCCATATACGGGGATGAAATCAACATGCAACTCAATAATCGGTAACCCTCTCGTCTCGAATGTCTCGTGGTAAAAAAGGCGCCATTGATCTTCAGAATTTACAGGAAGAAATAGCGATTCATATCTCCCATTTACAATTTCGTTGTAACGACCATGGATATTCAAAGTGTACTGGGTTTCTAAAATCTGTAGCCTGCTGTATAATTCATTTCGAATTTCAGGAAATGTGGTATGCATACTACAACCGATGTGGAAGTAAGAAGCACCAAAAGTTGGACATTGGTTGACATATATTGTAATTGTAGACATTTTTTGATTTGATTGATAGGTTTTTAAATTGTAAGAGATAATCTGTTGTTGACGATTTCAATTCTGCGAGAATGTATAGTCTTATATAACTTCAAATAACGCGGTTATAAATTCACAAACTTATAGACAGAAATGACTAAAGTTCGATCGAAATGACTAAAGTTTGATCGAAGTGATAGAAGTTGGAATGTTGCCCTCCCAGCGCATTTTATAAACGGGTAAGAAGCCTTCTAGCGCGTTTTATAAACGCGTTAGAACTTTCTTCTTATTAAAAAAAAAATAAATAATTCTTTCTATTAAAATTTTTGGTGTCTGAATTTTTATATTAAATAATTTCGGATAAAAACATCTCTTTTAAAACATATAATATCTTTTTTTTTAGATAAATTGGAGATCTAAGCCATCCAACTTATTTTTAGATTAAATGTCTATAAAAGACCCCCTCAGCCGGATTTCGAACATGCGACCTTTCACTCAAGAAGTCAAGATGAAAATATATAATATCTTAACAGGAATTTTTTCCATTATCTTAAGAGAAATACGTGGATCATCCAACATTTGATAAAAATTTAAATAATTTTCATTATCTTATGTAAATTTGATTTTTTTATTATCATCATCATCATCATCATCATCATTATTATTATTATTCGAAAAGAGCACACAAACGTGCCTTAATGTATTATTAATAATTAACGAGAAAAGTTCTATTACAATAGTGGCAGTATACGTAACTACTTTTTTCCAGCTCATACAAAAACGGGGCCTAACCTCAATCACCACCATTAGCCACTAAAAAGGTCTAAACCAAATCTGCAAGACTGCAACCTCGAGTATACAACTCCGACAGTATTAAGTCTGATCAGGATAATTACAAACACAAATTAGAAGCATAGATTGTATTCAACTATCATCCTTCAACATGTAGATTTGAATTTAATCATGGTTAGTACTTATGTACCAAAATTAGATTTGAATTTAAGTGACCACAAGGCACAAAGGCTATTCAGAAGTGAAATTTCTTGGGGGAGAAGTTAACAAGTTTCAAGTTTTTTATAGATTACCGTCATCTGCAGTTCCAAGTGAAATTTCTTGGAGGAAATTGATTACCGTCATCTGCAGTTTTTGTCATTCCTGCCATCGCTAATCAGAAAATGAACACTTAAAATAAATAAAGCGAACATATATATTGATCAAAGTGAACACATACAAACAGATAAGTTCAATAAAAAAAAGTTGAATGTGCATATAAAACTCTGAACAAAAGATGACAACACTTATTTGTTTGTAACTGTTTACTTAGATAGTCTATATATTTATCTTGTTCAATTTATATTTAGTGTTGACAGGGATGATAAAATTAGATATGGCACTTGTAATTTCTGACCAGCATTTCTGATTTTAAGATTTTTAGGCTTTCAGCGCCCCAGACAAATCGAAGTTCTATTATTAGCATAATTTCAAAACAGAAAAAAAAAATCTATTATACCATCGACAAGTAGGGATGCATAACATCTAAGACGACCACGTAAATGGGATGTTGCGATAACCGTTTCGTTTTGAATGAAACGATCGAAATCACAAAAATACTACGAAAATACATATGGACAAAACTAACTACGTGTTGCGTTAACCGTTTCGTTTTTCAAACGCAACCAAAATCTTTAACCGTTTCGTCCAAAACGAAACGAAACAAAACGAAAGAACGGTTAAAATAGTCGTCTATTTCACCCTATCGACATGAGCATTTTATACTTTTGATAATTATACGTATTATTGATTCTTTACGTGTTAAGCAGCAGGGTAGAGTCGCAAACCAAATTCCAAATCCGAAAGGTAGTGTTCCCCATCATAAACGGAACAAATAATTATGCGGTTCATTTCCATCCGTTGCGGAAATTCTTACAGACATTTAATTGTCGAATTTGTTACAATAAATTGAATTTCATTATAATTATTCTTTGCAATGATTATATTGCAATGTTAGATTATATGGTATTATTTCATTTTTATAAAATTTATTGCATATGAATTTAAAGCAACAGTTGAAGAGGCCAAATAATGATTGGTACAACTATTTTTAATATATTTAAAAAAGTAAAAACTGTTTTTAATTAATAGTATAGATTATTATTTCTACACAACTTATGTATTGATAAATAAATTATTAATGTTAGTATCCGTTTCACCGTTTGTATCCGTGTAAAATCATATATATCTTTATCAAAACGAGTTAATTTATCGGTCCCGTAAAAACTGATGTTTGAATTGAGGAATATATAAAGGAAACAACAGACAAATAAACTACTTTACATACGATAATTTTTTTTATTTGTACCACTGATGTCAAATTATCTTAATTTTTTTTCCATTAGATACGCAGAAAGGTATGAAATTATCTCAAAATCATGATTTATTATGAATATCATATGCATTACTTATCGTTTTTGCTATTTGAAAAATATTTATTTTTTTTAAAAAACGAAATATATATCTAATTTAGCTAAATTACTAGTTCTTTCATACTTGTATTTTTGTCAATTTTATATAATAAATATCCATTTGGAATCCAGTTCGTGTTCCTCGATTATCTGTATTCGTCAAACGATTTGTTGTGACGACAGAAGAAATATGTGTAAATTAATTGTAATATAACTGGAATGTTCTGTAGTGCTCTGTATTCTTGTTGAAAAATAATATCATATTCATGTTGAACGTTCGCGAAACATCATATATATACCTGTCATAGAAAATGATCAATACTATTATTGAACTCACTATTCACCATTTATTATCTAATTTAGAATAGTTCCACCTGTAAAAATATTAAGTTGTTTATTTATTCCGTAATTTTACTTTTAATCTTCCTTATCGTTAATCGGGGCACAACTTGACACCCTTTTTGGGACGAGACCCCACCAAAGCTATAAAAATGTTTGGCGATGGGGCCGTGGCTTTATAATGTCATCACCTTAAGTTGCATAATTCAAAGTTTCAAACCACGAATCTGTCAAGAAAGAATTGGCACGTCTAGCTACATTTATTCCTTGGTTTTTTAAACTTCCCCTCAAAAAGTGCAACACTAATGTACCTCCACTGACGCGTATGCAAACCATGATTAAACCTGTCAACGATACTCTTTTACCGTTTTGCCACCAAACGGTAAGTAACGATACCGGTTTCATACCGTTTTTAAATGGCACGATAACGGTAGAGAACAGTACCGTGCCATTTACCATGTTAGACAGGTCTAATCATGATCTTAGCTTGCATATTCCAGAAAAAAAATGACACGTTTCGACTTATTTCCAGATTTCGTGAAACAGTAATGTACCTTTCGTGGAGCAGCCTATATATGGATCAGAAACTGTTCAGTTGCGTAAGATGTGCCGAAATCAACAACCTCAGTCATTCTTTCAAGCCAGAGCTATCCAAGAACCATCTCAAAAAGTCTGGAGTTAAAAGAGGGGTTTTGGAGGTAGGTATCTAACCCTTCGTGGTTCCCTGTTTTGTATAGCTAGCAAACCACCTAAACATGCTCCCTAGTACAGAGATGTGAACTACCAATTTTGTATTGCAAACAAGGAAAACTTGAAGACGAATATAAAGAAATACAAAATATTTTTGGCCCGCCCCCATACAGCTCAGGAACTACTTAAATTAAACATTCCAGTTCGGATTTTAAACAGAAAATGCTCATAACTTCCTGTGGAACGATAAGCAAAAGGGGTATTCCTACAACTTAGTAAAATGAAAGTAGTACAGTATTCCTACAACTTAGTAAAATGAAAGTGGTATACTACTGTCACTTAATATTGACTGATGAGCTCCTCTCTTCTCCATGCAAAATTGATTACCCTTCTTTCTCCTTTGATTTGCAATTCTGTGAAAGGAGAACAAATCAGTTAAAAAGAATAACAAAATGGCACGTAAAACTTTTGTGCACAATTGCAGCTCTTCCCCAGTTCCCCCTATCCTCCCTTTATTATTTGCATTTTCATACATTACATGCATGAATAAATGTCTTTGGTTTTCATTTTTATGATTTCTGTTTTGTTTATAACTTTTTATATATATTTAGTCCGTACATACCTACATGCAGAAACAATTGTCTTTTAGGTTGGTAGAAGCCAGAGACCAACTGGTATAGTGCTTATGAATATATATGCAAAAGTACAAGTCTAGGCATTCTTGAGTAAAAATTCACATACAGGCACTTCAGAAACTAAACTTGTTTACAGGAACTGGAAAACAATTGTTTCTTCCAACAGTTGCATTGTAATGGTGATTGATGAAATCACAAGCGTGGTTGAAAATTATACAAAGGGTACATAATTGGTTTTTCTCCTCTCTTTTTTTTTTTTTGTCTTGATGACCTTAATTTGAAATTTAATGCGGAATCCGATAAGAATGTAACAAAATAAAATAACCTGCTGACCAGTGACCAAAATTGGATATAAGGTGAAAACTCAATTAAATGCAAGGCCATGCATGAATGAACTCAGGTGAACCTAATATAATAAAAAAAAAATCAAACTAACAGATAAATGACAATAAACTTCTTGACATGTGCATGTGCTCCTCATTTAACTAGGTATTGACCAGTTATAACTAGTACAGTGGATGTTCTTATAACATGGAATTCTCGACCAACATGGATAGCATCTCCAGGAGTGTTTATATGGTATATACATAAAATGCAAATCAGCGTCCTTCTATTTTCCTTGTAATCTTGTATTGATGGGTTTTGAACAAATTGAAAATGGCAGATATCTTACTTAACCAAATCCAATCTTACAATTCCTGAGATTATGTCAAGGCTTATGCTTCCAATATTAGATTGATGGAGTTTTGCTATGGTGAGTTGCAACTCACCAAAGGATCCGTGAGTCGCGCTCAAAATTCAGAAATTTAGTTCAAAATGACCGATCCAAACCGTCTAATACAATCTCCCTATTTGAAATCTGCATGCATACCAAATTTTTTTTTTAAAGTATTTATTTCGGATTTTTTAAAACTGCTGTATTTGAACGGTTCAGAACTAATTAGATTAATGATTTTCTAAAATTTCAAAAAAATCCTTAAAAATTTCGAAAAAATATAAAAAGTTGATCTGCATAGAGGTTCTGATAGGGAGATCGTATTAGACGGTTTGGATCGGTCATTTTGAACTAAATTTCGGAATTTTGAGCGCGACTCACCTTTGGTGAGTTGCAACCACCATAGCAAAACTCAGATTGATGTGATAGATAATTGATAGTAATGTACAAGTTGGCATCTTTGTCCCTAACACAAAGCTATTTATTTCAACCCAAGCAGCTTTTGACATGTGTGCCATATTGCTTGATTAAATTCATTGATTTAGGAGTAATACGATCAAGCTAATGTAACAGACTTGGGGGAAGATTTGGTCCTTTACTTTGTTTAACCATTTAAATAAGTTTTTCCTGCTTGGTGCAAAGTTACAACGTACAGAACAATTTCTTCATAATAGAAATCCTTAGAAAACATGCATGAAGAAGATTTCACCTTCTCAGATTTTGTCAAGCTTAGTGCATCATGTAATAGTTTCTCTAGCTTTCCCAGCTCATCGACTTCTAGCTGCTCCAGATGCTCATCATCAGCCCTAAAAAATATTTTCTTCATTCTGACATTGTTTTTTACTGTGCTTAAGAAGCTTGTTTTTTGATATAGTGAATCACTATCCCACGTACCAGCTAGCAATCTCCAGTAGTACAGATTTTAAATCGGAATCTGAACAGTTTTCGTCACCATTCTGCATAGAAAAGATCTTTCTTAGTACAATTTGATTGCTGCAAAATTTTTAAGTTTTATGTACCTATAAATCTTTTTAGGCAAGCTAAAAGCCAGGAAAAGCAAATTTTCCTGAAAAGTGCAAAGCCTTTGTCCCAACAGTGAAAACCCTAGTTTCGACTTTCAAGACATATAACCACTTTAAGTTAATGTTAATTAACTGTGGGTTAGAATTAGAAGCATATTGTACCTTAATTCTAGTGTTTGCTGCTTTGGAAATTTCATCAGTTGCTTCTTGCTGGCTGGATGCGAATTGTTGATACGGTTTCATCGTCTTCCCTATACTGTTTGAAGAAAATAGTTATTTGATTTATTCATATTTCAAAAAATATGGGAGTCAAAGTACAACTGCTTATTGACTTTACTGTTTATCTAAGGGAACATGTTCAATTTCTATTGGACTGGAAGAAGGAAAAGTTTTTTAGTGCTCAGGTATACCTCTACAAATAGATATCCTTTATTTCAATAAAATATTCATATTTGTTTTTACTAGGATCATATGCCAGCAAGGAATTTCTATTCTGGTTATGCATAGTAAATTATTTGGAAATTCATTTTACGGGCTTTGACGCTGATTATGGCATATTTTGCTTATTAATAGGAAGTTGAGCAGAAATTTGAACAAAAGACTTTATTTTGATTTTTAACTTTTAGGGCATGATCTAGGTGAAAAATTAGTGCACAATTTGGTGAGAAAAAAAGATATCATTTATCCCAGCTTAGGAAGCCACATGAAATAGATAGTTTTTTCTTCCACAAATCTACAAATTCAATTTTTTTTCATTTACGTTTTAGTTGAACTTTCCATTAGTATCCTTTGCATTATGTTTGACAATATTGTTGATTTTTTATGTTTGATTGCAAAATTAAAGAGATAAATGATAGTGTAAAGAGAACATAAATGAAAGGAAAGAATGAAAGACTAATAAAGAAAAGTATTCATTTCAATCTTCCAATAGTATTACATAGCAATGAACTGATTTTTTTTTATAATAAATTGGAGGTCAAGCCTAAATCCTAAATCCTAAGGCTGCGCTTGATAAACCAACTTAAAGGGGTGAAAGGAGATAAAGAGAAGGTAAGAGGGAGATCAGAGGATCTAACCATAAGAGTTTACTATGTTGAAATAAAAAACTTCTAATTGTATAAATATTTAAGAAAAATATTTGACATTATTGGCCTTCAGACGTCTATAGTATTATCGAATTTAATACGTATAGAACTTGAATCTACAAGTTCTCAGTAATTAAGATCGACGCTCCAACTTAGTTGATAAGGTTGTATGATTGAACTGACTTTTTATAGGAGTTCAGGGTTTGATAGGCCTTTCATGACATCTCTCATATCACAATTTAAATCTTTTTTTTTCATCATCCAAGCTAATACATTTTCTTTTTGTCGGGGTCTCTGATCATCTTCAACGAACTTGTATAGTTGGATCAAGTGGCATATATTATTAATCTAAAAGATTAAGTTATTCACATTCAATCAATCTTACTTTTGGACAGATGACCATAATAAAGTGTCAATATGCAAGCTCAGGTTAATCCACTTGTGAAGATCCAAGATCAGATTAGCTATGCACTCCTCAATACATTAAGCTAAAGACGATCCTTAAAGCTCTTAAGCAATGCTCTTACAAAAAAGAAAGCTGCTTTTTTTAAAAAAAATTCTTCATGGCATCACTATCATTTTAGTAAAATAAATCAAGAATATATTGTGGCTAATACGGTAACACAAAAATGAATTTAAATGATGTCCATCTTGAATTGTAAACCTATTATAGCTACAATAATATTATTAAAAAGTTGACATTGGATGAAATTAACCTAATTAAATTAAATGATGCTAACTAATGCAATTGCTAATGGTTGTATTGTTCATCTTAATAATGTAGTCGATACATTGATGCTGTCTATTTATTTGCTAAAAGATGCCAACAAAAAATGTGAGAACATTCAACAGGTAATAAGAATTTATGTTTCAGTACCAAAAACTATCTCACTTAGGGGTATTAGTGCCATTAGTTCATTTCCACTAATATTTCCAAATATTCTTCAACAATTTGCATTTATACATGAAAGATTCTGGACTTTTAGTTGTCCTAAAATAAGAATTAATACTTTTCTAAAAACTTCCTAAATGTTTGCAAGATAAATAGGCTACATATTATTTCAAAAACTCTAGCACTCTTTAGGCAAAGACTCAACCTTGGAAACAACCTGACAACATTTGAGTTTGGAAATAACCCTACATTTTTTTTTATATTTCTTCCAGCAGCTGGCTATTTCCATTCGCTGCCTTCTTCTTTTGAGTTTAGGTCTCATTGACATCAAAACTAACAAGTGATCTGATTTGTCAAGTCCATTGTAGCATTATTTTTACCATGTTATCCACCGAATAGTCAACATCTAACTGAATTTGCTAGTAACAACTAAGGTGTTAGGAAGTATAAAAACTAATAGAATCATATAGAGCATTGACAGTTCTAAGAACAATACTGCTGCTACATATGGCCATCAATATATAGACAAATGCATGTTACATGTTGTTGTTAGGTTATAGCACTAGTGTAGTTCAATGAATTTCGTTCATAAATTTCATGATGATAAGGTTAACTGCACATCATCAAATGGAGCTTTTCAAAGATCAGTTTTGATGGTAAGGGTAAGGTAATGAATTTCATGCCATTAAACTACAAATGAAAATTCAGATTCAAATATGAATGAATATTGATAAAGTAGAAAACCAATTTTAACATGCTAAATGATAGAAGGTAATCTAAAAAGTAAAAAAACACACAAAAGGATAGAAAAATGAGCTCTAAGATGTTCAATAGACAGAAAACAAAATAATGCTTTATGGTTAATGGTACTAAAAAATAGATAAAAATTGCTACGTGGCGCAGCAAGATCTAGGTTTGGAATGGTTCAGCAATTAAAAAAGGAATTCCTAGCTCCATTAAATTGTTATACAAACAAATGAAACAATCAAGGCTAAATATTCAAATGAATTGTTCAGTAAAGTTAATTTGATAATTACAATAAGAAAATTTATTCAGAAGAGAAAGGAGAGGAAAGAAAGGAGATGCCCGAGCTAATTACTTCCTGCGCTCTTGATCTGTTGCAACTTGGAAGCTCAAAAACTATCTATAATACAGAACAGAAGCTCAAACAGTGCTATTCAACACTGCAAACTTTGCTCACAATGTTCATTAATTTCTAGGGAAGTATACTTTTCTTAGTTATGATTTATGAACTCACCACAACTCAACTCTATTTGAACTTTAGTTACAAGAAAAAGTGGAATTAGATTAATTTATACCAGGAGCAAGAGGAGAACCCAAAGAGGCGGCCAGCAGCAGAGAAGACGAGAAACGCCACCTCAGCATCACAGAGAACAGCCTTCTTGAAGAGACCAGATCTCCTTTTCGGAAACCTCACTTGTCTAACCCTGCCCCTGCCCCTCCTCTTCTTCTCCTTTGCCTCTCCCATTATCCTACTCTTTCAACTCGGTACTTTCTTTTCTGAATCAGGACTCAGGAGATGATTGTGATATAAAGGCATCGCTATTAGAGTTTTAGAAAGTGGCGGAGGAAGAAGACAGGGAGCTCGCGGATACGCATCCTCAGCAGCCGGCCTCTACAGCCATCACCTACAGCCAGCTTTTTTTTTTTTTTTTTTTTTAATTTTAAAGTTCAAATGTTGAATCCAAACCGTTGATCTTGTTCAATTTTACGAGCGCTGCGTTTTCATATAAGTTTTATAAAATTTGGAGTTGATTTGATACTAGATCAAGTGGTCAACAAATGAACGTATTAGAATTAATCAGTGATAGTTAACCATATTCGTTCATTTGTTGACCACTTGATCTAGTATCAAATCAACTCCAAATTTTATAAAACTTATATGAAAACGCAGCGCTCGTAAAATTGAACAAGATCAACGGTTTGGATTCAACATTTGAACTTTAAAATTTAAAAAAAAAAAAAAAAAAGGCCGGCTGTAGGTGATGGCTGTAGAGGCTGGCTGGAGAGGATGCGGATCCGGGAGGTCGCCAGGTGGAGACGGGGGATTGAGGAAGAAAGCTGTGAATCTCTTCTCCTCTTGCAAAATAATGGAGGGGTCCAGTTTACGTTGATTTGGTTTAGACTTCTTGGGATGTAACGGAGGTGTCCAGCTTAGTTTAATATCAGCTAAATATTATAATGCTGATCGATCGGCTCAAAAATTATAGCTTTGTTTAAACTTTAAAGAGATTAATTAAGGTATTAGTTTAGTAATTTTGCTTTTTTATACAAGATCAATACAAAACTGATGATTTACACCTTTATTAATCATTTCTCTTTTCGTGGGATCAATATTAGTATAATACTATTAGTCCAATTAGCTTCATAATTCATCTAAATAAAATAAAAGCTTATAAACATACTTAAATTATTTTTAATAATGAATGAATACATTAATTAGCTATATGAAATGTAGTCATAAGTAAAACATTTAAGGCAAACAAAATGAGAGATACAATTTATAAATAAGGCCAACAAAATAATGCTTCTTCCATTTTATGAAGTAAAGTTGGAACGAAAACTACAGAAATTAAATAACCTTAGTCGAATTAACTATAAATGAAATAAGATGATTTAACCTTTTTCAATTTACTAGAGTTCACTTCAAAAGGTGCGATCATTTTATATCATCAAATAATTGTTAAGACATAAACATTTTTAGTTATTTCACTTATTTTGGAGAGTAATGTTATACTCAAACATATTTGACACTTGAGTCCATCGTCAAACGCGATCAAATTTCAATTTATAATGTTACAAGCCAAACAAAAACGCTCCGTTTATTACTCATAATGAAATCTCTCTGGAGATTAAGTTTACTTTTTTTTAATTCATTTACTACTTTTAAAAAGTTTGAGAAAATTAATAATATAATTAATTGTGGACCCTCCAATTATAATTAGCGAGTTATTTTTTGCTATTATTAGTAATAGTTTGAATTTTTCTAAATTTATGCAATTGATGTGGTCAAAAGTTTCAGTTTGCTCAATCCATTTATTATCTAAGCAAATTAAAAAAAATATAGTTGGAGAAATTATATTTAATTTAGATCGAATCGAATTGATCAATATATTATTCAGGTTTGTTTTTCTGAATTGAGTATTTACACAGTAAGGTTAAGAAACGATCATTAAACATCTCCAATTTTTCGTCTTTAATATAATTACATTTTGGACCCTAATATAAATTTTCGAAACTATGCTCACATATTTATTTTGGAATTAGCCTAAAATTCTGCAATCAAACATCTATATCTATAAATACTTCAATTCTAGAAGTGTTTTCTACGGTGCAAGGGTGATGTCAGCACAATATTTTCTCCATTCTATAAGACACTGGACACCTCCATTTCATAATTTCAGATTAAATATAGTTTAATTTTTAAATTATTTAGGTATCTTTAAAAATTAATTTTGGTTATGAAAATTTATATGTGTGCTCACAAAAATATAAAGAATTCATAATATAAAATGTTTAATTTATAGAGTTATAAAATAATTTAAATAATTTTCTAAATTTTATAAAATTTAATCTGCATAAAGTTTTCGTTTTAAAATTGTTTGGAGGCCTTGAAAAAATAATTTTAATATCAAAATTTATTTAATACTGACAAATATCTGAAAAATTTAATTATGTAAAATTTTATAATTATAGATTTATAAATATTTTAAATAATTTTCATAATCTAATAAATATTGAATCTCCACAATTTCATAAATATCATTAGATTTTTAATTATTCAAAAAAATTTATAATTTTATTTGTGCATAAAATTCTATATAAATAATAGCAAAATTATAATAAATTCAATCATGCTACATAACTTTTTTAACGTGATCATACAATTTTTAGCAATTTTCATCTTTTTAAATTTTTACAGAACTGCATAACTTTTAAAATATTTGACGATTTTTTAAAATTAATATTTTCATCAAGTTTTATATGAATAGTAATTATGAAAAATCCATTGTTGATAAGTAATTTAAATTATTTGTAAGATAGTATTTAATTTTATTGGTATTGAATTATTGATTATCGATAATAAAAAAATAAAAGTTGATCAAATTCGTAAAACTTAGAAAAATTTTAAGATAGTTGGCTTTGTCCAAGATAAACACAGTAGGTTTTGTTCTCACAATTCTAACACTTTTTAACAAAAATATTTAATGATTACATGTCATCCTTCACTTTCTATATATTAAAAATGATAGAGACAATTAAGTTCTCTTGAAATTAAAAATCTCAAAAAACAATAGTTCTGATATAAATTATAAATATATTATAAATGGCACACATACAAAACTATGCAATTAATTACAATCAAAAGATCAATTGTAAGATAATTTAGTATTTATTCAAATATTTACATCATAATTCTAGCCCTTATAAAAATTATAAGTTAGCCTTAAAACTCCCCTTATCGCGCGAAGCGCGAATCTAAAGCTAGTTGATTTCAACTTCATAACAAAAGAAGATTAGAGACCGTTTGGATGGTATGAGAATAAGGAAGAATAGCTTTTATTAGGAATAGTTTTTTTTTCTAAGCATCCAAACAAGTTAGGAATAAGAAGAAGTATAGCTTCTGCCAACAATTATATATACATAATTTCAACAAAATTAGCTAAATACTAATAGTTATATGAAATTTTGTGTGCTTCTTTAATTAATACTTTATTTAATATTAACATAATAATTTTTAATAATTTATTTAAATTAATATTAATTTGCTTATTTCTAATTCACCATCCAAATAATATTTTTTATTCCCGAAATAACATTTTTTTTTTCTAAAATTACTCTTTCCAATATTTTCCTCAAATTTTTATTTCTTTGGGGTCGTTTGGATCGCTTAGAAATAAGAAAAATATTCTATTTCTAAACGAAAAACACTGAAAAGTGTGTAACTTTACGAAGAATTTAAATGATTAGAAATAATTTTTTGCTTGTGAAAAGTCTATTCCTCTTATTCCTAAGCCATGCAAAGGTGCCTTTCTTATTTCCATACCCTCCAAAGTAAATTATCTATTTATCTGCCACATTTTACTTATTTTTGTATCAATGGGGTCGTTTGGATCACTTAGAAATTTGAGAAATTTAAAAATTTTTATATTCCTAGACATAAATTTATTTAAAAGTGTGTAATTCTCTGAAAAATTTAAATTATTTATAATAAATTTATATTAAAAATAAAAAAAATTTCAAATTTCTCAGATCTTAACTTCCATCCAAAACGGCCCGATGAATCCTACTGCAAACCTGCAGCAATCAGTCAATCATACCAGTCAGTCACGTGGCTGAGAGACTGAGACGAGAGGTGTGAACACTGAACAGCACAAGACAGAGAAATGTATTTCACGGGGAAGGCACGTGATCATCATCAAGTGTTGACGCACTAGACCAGATAAATTTGTCGTTACATGAGATTCCTTTTTATTGTGAGTCGGTTTCTATGAGTCATCACGTGATCATCATCGAGTGTTTTCGCGGGCCCTATTACAAAACAAAAGATATTATCTTCCGACACGTCACACGCGTCCTGTTTACAAACCATACACGCATCTCAAGCGGTCGGGCCTTATCTCTGCTTTGCATTGTTTCGAGACCGAAGTTTGTTATATAATCATATTTAGATAAAATGCAAAGTACACACATAAATCAGGCCACATTTTTTTTCTAATAATCTGTGGCACTTTATTTTAATTTTACATAAACTTAATTGTTTTTGCATCCCCTTTTTATGTTTCAATTATAGAATGAATATCTTTCATTTTGCTAAATGACGACAAACATATATTTTTTTATTGTATTAGTATTCTCTGGTATGCATATAAATTTATTTTCATAATGATACGTACGTGCGTACATTTATTGTCTTTTCATATTATAGACATCAACATTTTCGTTTCTCAATATAACTTTATTATTAATTTATACATTCATTCACGTATTTTATTTTCGTATTTTGAGATAGGTTACTATAATATATCTCTATGAAATTGATTGGAAAATCTTTTTTTGTTATGATAAATCAAGTCGTTCAACTTATTTTTAACGACCTCCAATCTTTCAAACCTACACTTTTTCACTCAAATTAAGTGTATTGTTGGATCTCTTATAGATCAATCATTAATAACTCAGGTTATCACAACAACAGATCTACTTGACAATCGATAAAATTTGGTGTAATTGAAGATTGATTGATCACCCAAAAAAAATATATTCTACATGTTGATAATTATCTGTCAAATAATTATTGCGGTTGTCATATAATTAATTGGGAACATAATCCCTCATCCTTTATGTTGATACTAGCAGTATTGCCCACCCAATGTGTGGGCGGATTTTAAAATATGATATTTGAAAATAAAAATATTAATTAGCATAGATGTGTTGTCTATTTTTAATATTTAAGGTTAATGTTTTCTTGATCGACTGAAGGTAACAGCAACTTTCACTAACTTTCACCGGTTTAAACAAATCAGTAAAAGTAGACATGAGAATAGTCCAAAAAAAATAATTCGAAGGTAGGCGTTTGTTACTTTCTTTATTTAAGAATAATCAGTAAAAACATTAACTTTCTTATAGGTAGGCATTAATTAGTTTATTTGCTCTATTCTAAAAGCATTTTCCATAAAGAACGACATGTATTATAAGGAAAGTCAATGTCTATTCTGTTGGTTACGTATTTATTAAAGAAGAAATTCATTGTCCGTTCAAAGGCTTAAGTTTTATTTACACATGTCCTCGTAAAAAGCTCGCGACAGTTTTATTTCCTATCACATTTGCTCTTAAAACGTCTTTTAAGTTGTAGCGTTTTGTTTTGGTCAATGAGAATTAAAGGGCTCTTAATCTATTATATTCATTATCATGACAATATCAATATCAAATTAATATCTAATTCCAATAATATTACCAACTATCTAATTAATTAACAATCAATGTAAGAAGCATTTCCATTTATGATCAGAGGCGTTAATTTTTGTTCAAATCTTAATTTTTAATACAAGGAAATTATTAATTGTATCACATCAAATAAAGTAAGGATAGGAGCCTTTTGAAATCATCAGAAACTCATTTCCTACCCACTGATGTACCAACAGTCCAATTTACAACCCTGCTCAAATAAAGTACTGTTCCATATAATCCGTTATTTATTTTCTGGTATGCCTCAAGTACCATATGGATCAGGTAATTGTGGAACAAGCAATGCCAGTTTACCTCTATAGCGCAACTGTTGATTACTTAAAAGTCTTATTACACATCCTCGTGATAAAACCTGTGCTGTATACATGTGTGATTCTAGTTCAATCAAAACCATGTATAATTCTAGTACATCTAACTCTCAGCAAAAGGGTATTTTTGATAGTTTTGTAAATAATTTTTATTTCATCAATGGTTGAACAGAATTCAATAAAATTTTAACTGTAGATACTTTATATGATCAAACTCATCTTATGTAAATTTTCAGAATTTTTGGACTTACAGATTAATTACAACAAAAATTTGAAATCAGATAGAATTTTAAATTCAGAAAGTACTGATTTTCATTTTGAACATCTTCAATGACGCAAAATACATGAAATTAGGCTGATATCTTTTATAATTAATGTCATTCATGTTCTATCCAATGTGGGTAAATAAAGAGATCGAACAAAGTAATAACGAATGGTGAATTTCTTGTCATACTGATATATACATTAATTACATTCTAAATTTGTACCTCATCAATCCTGTAATTAGGCTGACACCTTTCCATGTTTAGCTCTATAATTTTAGAATGTCTCATGTGTATATAGATATGACCCAGATGTACAGGCGCCTTGTAATCAAGTGCAGCGAATCAAATAAAGTAAACACAAAGATTTGGTGCATGATCATCATATCTTTTAATCATCAATCATGGTCGACTAAATGATGTCAATTCCCATTCCATAATAGACAATAAAACCTACATTCATGTTTTTTTTATTTTTCTGATATTTGATTGTAGCTTCAGATATATATTATGCCTACTTTGAACTTGACTAAAATTCATGCACATTCACATTTAGCACCTAAGCAAAAGGCACTGTCCTGAACATCAAAATAAGGTCCCATCACAGATTTCACTTTCTCCATGCTATTCTTACATTCTTATGGGACATTGAGGCACACATTGAGGCACACATGAAAATAAGCATTATCTACAGTAGAGCATTGATAAATTAACATTGCACTATAGTTAAGTCATTATATTGACATTCTATAGCATGGCAAATATTGTTCACCAGAAGCATAATTCTTGGTGCAAAATGGTACACATTTCAACAAGATAGAGCATGATATATATCACTATATATAATAACGAATGCTGGAGATGTAATGTGTCTTATTCATCCAAAGTACAAGTAAATATTTTCTGAAAACAAAACAAACAAACAAGCAAGACTAATGCTAGTAAAACACACAAGGATTTAACAATCATCTTTGAAAGTAACATATCACTAAGAAGCACTTGCGTCATTCCTCCGGCGCTTCTTTCTCTTCAGCTCATACATTTGTTGCTTGAGAATTTTGATTTCGTCCTTGATATTCAGAGATGGGTTCTCTTTAATGGATTCAATTTCTTCCAAAATTTCTTCCGCAAATTTTGAAAGTCTCGAACCCGATATTTCGTCAAATCGTTCACCAAATTTCTCAAACTCTTTAGCTTTGGATAAGGCCACTTTTTAAAACCTAGCTCTCGACAACGCAACTTTAAGGTAGAGGTGGCTAATTGAAACTCTTTTGCAGCTTTACCTATTGGCACATTGAATTTCTGCTCCACTTGATCGAAGTTAAGTGCAAATCTCCTAGCCCTGAAATACATGAAAAATATTAATGAAACTAAAAGCTAGAAAAGACTAATAATTTTTAGCTAACACCGGTGAGGAACATACCTTGGGTTTGGTGATACATGTTGAAGCATTCTAGGTCCATTAGATTGCAAAGGTTGAGTCCTACCTCTTCCATTTTGGCTGAAATTCATACCATCAGGATTTGTGTTTACTTTATCATTATTAATTATAGCAATGTTTGTATAGTTATTGCAGCACATAAATTTTATTTGTATCAGGACTTGGCATATTGACTGAGGTGTGATAACAGAATATTACTGTTGACTTAAACAATTAACTCTCGATTTGCCGATTTGCAAAATAACACCAAATCCTCTCTAACATTCAATTTTAAGTGTTCTTTTAGCTACTTGGTGAAGATGGTTTAAAGCAAGCTCAGCACAAGCTTTGGGACTTCAAGTGGACTCTTTCTACTTGCCAGGATCAGCGTTTTTAGGTCTTTTTAAGCTTTAATTAAATCCGAATCGTTTTGCTGTTAAAATGCTGGTTTTCAGTACCAATACGTTGTATAACGCATATATCGCGTTAGACAACGCACCAGTACTTTGCTGAACTTCTTTTCACTTTGATTGCAACAGACAGTGCGTTACATAACGCTCCAGAACGTTGTGTAACGCACTTGAAAAGTCATACAACGTTTCACCTTCGTTGTGCAACGCCTCTCTTTGCTTGTCAAAACAGAGCGTTACACAACGCTCTGCACGTTGCACAACGCTCCTTTGAAAATATTCTGGAGTTTTTCGACTCATTTTTTAGCCAAAAATCCAAGCATTTAATGCATTTAATGAGGCGTTGTATAACGGACCAAGGCATCGTGTAACGCGTCTGTGATCCTTTCTTCCTTGAGCAGTTTTTATGCGTCATGTAACGCGTCATCACGTTACACAACGCATCTGACACCTTTTCTGGCCGTTGAGTTTGTCTTTGTTGAAGCGTTGCATAACGGGTCTCTTGCGTTGTGCAACGCTCTGACAACTCGAACGGATACCTTACCCGTTCTGTTTTATTATAACAGTTACCTGTGCGTTACACAACGACTTATTGCGATGTGAAACGCACTGATAACTGTACAGTTCAGCTTTTGGCCTGTTTATAACGGCTAGTTGTGCGTTGCACAACGCGTTGTGTGCGTCGTGTAACGCACTGGGTATTTTTGAGTTGTTTTGGAGCTGTTGGCGCCCTCTATTTATAGCAGCCCCTTTGGGACTGTTTACACACTTTTTGCTACCTTGCTAAATCTGTCTTGTTGAGCTCCAATCAACCAACTCTAAAACCCTCTTGCTTTTGAGCATTTAATTAGAAAAACCATTTGAGATTAGAGTGTGTCAACCAATCCACTAGTGTTAATTGCTAGATTTGTTGAGTGATTTGGTTAGAGCCTCAATTCTTTGAGTGTTTGGTTTTATCTAATTGAGTTAGGCCAATCCACCTTGAGAGTGATTGTAACAAGATGATTTGGTTCGAAATTGTAGTCCCGTTCGTTGTGGAATTGAATGAAGCGCGTCCCATTTCGTGGTTGCAGAACTCCCGGAGACGTACGACTAAGGCTTGCTCTTCCTAGCGGGTCGGAACTCCGTAATATATCGCGTGTCACTTCTTTTCTTCTCTCTTTACTTTCCTTGCTTTGTAAATTGCTTGTGACTTGTTGTTGTTGTTAGACCAAGTTTGAATTGAACCAAATATTGACCATACCGGTTTATAAAGTTGTTTTTGTGCCTATTCAACCCCCTCTAGGCCTTTAATTAGGGACATCAATTACATAGTAGATGGATGCATTTTGTTCACAATCAAATAACCATGGTGTCATCTAATTTGGGGAGATCAACCTGAAAGTAACATAATAACTAAAATAAAAAAATCAAACTATTCAAGTATGCCCCTATAACCCTTTAACATCACATGCACTGATGCACCTCTTCTAAACATCATGATATTACAATAAAATATACTGACAATTGTATTTTCCCCTCAATATTCCAATATTGGTTATCATTGAGACAAATACATAATACCATTAATATGTATTTGTAATAATTAGTGAGATACCAACCTAGGTGATGCATGTTGGACAATCCCAGCTTCATTGATATATAAAAGATGAGTTCCACCTTGTCCATTTATTAGATTGATAGTGTGAAATTGATGAACTGGTTGAACCTAGATAACAAATATATATATATATATATATATATATATATATATATATTATATAGATGAATAATAAACAATAATAAGAGCCTATTATTATTTAGAGATTAGAGAATTGATAATTGTTTCTGTTTTAAAATATCAAATTATAACTACCATAAAAAGCATGGCATCACCGGTGTTAGTTATAGCATTTGTGTCCCTCGTCGCGTATGTGCGTCGGATACGTTTGAATGCATCCCCCATTCTATTTAACACCTACAATAATTCAAGAAACAATAATTCAGTAACATAATGGGGATTTAAATGAGACAATTAGACAATAGTTGCTATTGTATTGTCATGTCAGAACTATAATTCAAATCATATAAATGTTGAATTCAGACTTGCATAGTAAAAATAAAATATACACTTCAAGTTAAGAGCATCTCAGCACTTGATTATTATAGAAAATAGTAGAATGCGTTCAAATAAAATATACACTTCAAGTCAAGAGCATCTCAGCACTTCATTGTACCGATTTTATTGGACGAAGAGTAACAACAATTGGGTAAGTTCTCAGACAAATGTTTTAAATTTTATCAGATATAAAAGTTCTCACTGAACATAGATCGACTTATTTATAGAACGTAGAGAGTGTTAGAGATATGTCCTAGAAGCCAATTTATTAGGCTACTTCTATAGTTTATGTTATTGGTGATTTCAGATCATTTGTTCTTTGATTTAATCGTTGACAGTTCATTCAGGTTGAGGATCTAAATTATAGATCACTGTTATTCATTTAGTAGTAAATGACAACGATAAATCTAAAAGTCCATAATCTTGATAATTAACAAAGGACATTAATTATCAATAAGATTAGTATGCAAATTAAGTGATGATTAAGTTCTATAAATCATAGGTTAAGAGTAACCAACTTAATTGCATATGTATATGTTATAGAACATAGTACAGGACTGGACCCCACGAAATAAATATATGGATTGTGTTACGTGTCATTATTTATTTCGTTATGATTTTGGTTCTAAGTTTGAGATGATTATCTTTTCCACATGAGGATAGATGCTATAAATCATGTCTATCGCTGATTCCTGATAAAGGCTGCTATACGGACTTGATTTAAGTATTCTTGAATTGTGCGGGGAAAAGCTAATTATCAAGAAAACCGTATGTCCCTCATTAATTCACTTAGTGAGTGACGATATCTGTTTGGGCCCCTTGATGGAGATAGATTGTTTGCTAGCAACTGATACAATTATCTCTAGATCAAGAAACGTATAATCTGCAAGAATGACACGTTCCTATCTTGGATTATACGATGATATCGTGTGACATAAGAATCAAAATAGAGAAACATAATTGTTCTCTTATGCAGGATTGGAATTTTGTAGCTGTACACTATTTATGCGAATTGGGAATCATAACGTGTTGCTAGATACCGCTTATGATTATTGGAATTAAATAGCGATTTAATTCCATGTCCAACATAGCATAAATCCTCAAAGGGTCACACAAAATTGGTATTTAATCATATGTGCATTATTTATTTATTTGCAATATTGAGTATTGCAAAATATGATAGATTGATTAATTAATTAAATAGCGTTATGGACCGTTATAATTAATTAAGTCAAATGGATCATATAGAAATAAATTAATGCATTGTCTAATCTCTAAATAATTATTATTAAGTTAATAATTATTTATAAACAACACACTTAATTTAATTAAGTTATTCGGACTTTAATTTATTGGTAAATTAAATGTCCAAATTGAATAGCTTTGAGTGGGCCTTTAATTAATAGAATTAAAGGGACCAAATGTAGATGGCCTAGTGGGCCAAGAGAGCCCACTAGGAGGCCGGCCACAAGAGGTAGGTAGGAGTGGCACACTTGTAATTTGTGTGAACTCCTATCTAGGGTTAAGAGGCTATATAAGGGACCTATTGGAGGCTCCTTGGCTCTTCTTCTCTCTCTTCCTCTCTCTAGCCGCCACTATTGGCCCCCCCCTTTGTGGTGCGCCGCCCCCCCTCTCTCCTCTCCACTCTAGCTCATGTGTTGAGCACCCCTTTCTCCCACAAATCGATTGGTTCTTTGGTTGAAGAAAGGGAACGCTTGGGATTAGACTTGTTCTTCTCTTCGCTAGCACGAATTGAGAAGGACTTGGTTAATACCATAGTGGACTCGATGCGCCGCGAATAGGAGGTGTTTGGAGAGCACGCCATCGACACCAAACCCAATGATTCGAGCCTCTTGGTTGCTATACCAAGAGAGGTACAAATCCTTCCTTTCTCTTGTGTCAAATCGGTTTTTGTACTAGATCCGTTTTGTGCTTTGTTTTCTTGGCTTAATTAGTTAGTAATTAGCATAAAAATGAAAATTAGCACACTTTCTAACAGTGGTATCAGAGCCTTGGTCGTACTTAAGCTATTTTGACACTTAATTAAGAGAAATTGGCTAATTAACGGATTAGTAGAGATGATGCGTTTGTTTGCTGTCTGGAAATAGTATTTTCTGTGTTGTTTCGCATTTTTCGATGTGCTATGTTCTTTGGAAGATCTTTCCATCTACATTAAAGTTGTAGATCTTTGGATTGTGATTCTTGTGGCGTTGGATTCACATTTTTCTGAATTAGTATAGATTTACTGAGAATAAAATGGCGACAGTGCGCAGAACCAGTTTCTGCTCGTACTGTCCTGTTTGAATGGCTTGAAAGATTTATATTTTGAATATAAGTACCAGTGTTCTATGACTAGAAATAAAGAGGACTTGAAGCTCTTTCTGAGCATGTATAAATTGTTGCATGACTCGGATTAATTTGTGGGTTTTCAAGTATGAAAAGGAAGATCTTGTCAGATCCAGTTTGTTGAGCAAATCGATTGTTCTAATAAACTGTAACAACTGAGAACTCCTTTAAAAATTATGTTTAAATGGAGTTGTTATATTTTGAGTTAGGATTCCAGGAAAATTAATTTCATAATTTTTCGTGGAAGTTTGGACCTTCAACTAGGTTAAAACATTTCGATCGACAGTCTGTTCCAGTACAGAGTTTGTTGATTGTTTAGCATGTAACTTAATATTATTGAACTGAACTTGGTTGTTTTCTTTTCATGAATGGATAGTCTGTAGTCTAAACAAGTTTTTCTATGTATATTGTATATATAAAAACTGGATAGAAGGTGGTCTAACAGACCAAATGGTTGAGAGGATAAGCTGAAAATCTCATAACGGTGTTTCGTGCACTTGTAAGAGATTTGTCTTTTTTGATTCTCCCATATGGTTTAAGATCTCTTCTTGAAATTTTTACTGGTAATCACAACTATGATAAGGAGCTTAAGTAATTTATTTGAGAATTTTTGGAGACCGAAAACTGTTGTTTTTGTTGGATTCCATTAGTTACGTTTTTTGTTAAATTACTGTTTTTCTAAGTATTCAAACTAGTTGAAATTAATTAGAAAACTCCTTGTTTGATCTCCTTTCAGTTATGGGATGTTGAAAGAACTTTCTAAATGAATTTAAACAAGTTTGGTTGTTTAAAATTGAGAATTTGTACACGAAATTTACCTATAGCAAACGATACGCAAAGATGCTTGAAAATCGTTAATTGGAAACAAAGTGCTTGTATGTGCTAACTTTGTTTTGTAGGTGGATAGTGGGTTTAGTATGGCTCAAGACTCAATGCCTTGTGGTTGTAAAATGAATGCATGTGTGAATGTTTGTAATGCGGCCTTTGGTGCCATTAATTAATTAATTCGTTGATTAATTTTTTATGTAACTTGTGAGGCTTGCATGCCCCTAAGGATAGGATGGGAATAGGATATTTTCACATGTATTTTTGCTCCTTTATTTTATAGGATTTAGATCCTTATAGAATTTAGTGGGAGGGACAAAGATTAGATTAGTTTTGCTTCATGGAGGATGTGGCGAAACTAATGCAAGCGGGAGCCATACAAACCCACAATAATGAGATGCTTGTATGATTGCTTGTGATAGGTTAGGTATGGGTGTATGTTTACACGACCACCAAACAAGCGTCATGATTGTTAATTGTCCCAAATTAAAAAAAGGATTAAGTCAAACCAAAATTCACTCTCCTTCTTTCTATCCCCTTCTTACGTGGTATGATCGTTCATTGATGTATTCTCGCCGACGCGGGACATCGTGTTCCATCATCCGTGTCGGGGTGTAAATCGGATTTACTAGGAGAAAATAGAAAGAACTAGACTTAACAATGAATCAAATCGGATTGTTCATTGGAGTGAAGTTCGTTAATCGAACCAAGAATCATAGAAACGTATGATTGGTTGGAGAATCTATTTCACATTTGTTGATGTAATGTTGTGCCGACGCCGTCATTGCACTAACAAATAGTGGGAGTCTTGGAAATTCACTAAATTTAGGGACATGATTTAATGTGGTGGAAGTTTTACTTAGTTAAAACAAATAGTAAAGCATAAACTAATTGACCTTAAACTTATATATTGTTGTAGATGTCTTCCTCATCTTTTACGCTACGTTCTCTTCTTGAGAAGGAGAAACTCGCTTTTAACGGTGCCAATTTCTTGGATTGGCATCGCAACCTAAGACTTGCCTTTAGGTATGAGAAAAGAGAGTATCTCCTTACCACTCCCATACCATCGGCTCCAAAGGCAACCGCTTCCCAAGAGGAAAAGGATGCCTTTGCGAAGCACGAAAATGAGGACATGGAGATGTCCGTCTTGATGGTGGCAATCATGGAATCCGAACTCTAAAAGGAGTTCATGGATAGTGGCTATGGAGTGTTCGACATGATCACTCGCCTATCCAACATGTTCCAAACTAAGGCTCGCACCGAAAGGGCCCGTCTCATCAAGGCCGTCGCCAACACTCGCTTGGCCGAAGGTCATGAAGTCGGGCCACACGTCATGAAGATGGCGGGGTTGTTTCGGCAGCTCGAGAAGCTTGATACGCCCTTTCCCTCGGGGGCGATTCAAGACTTCATTCTTAATTCTCTCCCTCCAAGCTTCACCGGTTTCGTTGTGAACTACCGGATGAACGGCATGGACAAGAGCATGGATGACATCCAAAACATGCTCATTGAGATGGAGGAGAGTCTTAAGAAAGAGAAGGGCCCAAAGGATGTTCTTGCGGTGAGTGGAAAGAGCAAGAAGATAAAAAAGCGTGGCCGCAAAGGAAAAGGCAAAGGCCCGGTGACGCCCCAAGGTCCGGCCAAGGGTGCTCCCGTGGGTTCTAAGATGAAGAAGAACCCGGCCACTTTCGAGACCGTGTGCTACTACTGTAGCAACAAGGGCCATTGGAAGAGAAACTGCCCAAGGTACCTAGCTGACAAGAAGACGGGAACTGTCCAACCTTCTACCCCAGGTATATTTGTCATCGAAACCCTTCTCGCTACTTCTCACACAGATTGGATATTTGATACTGGTTCGTGTGCTCACATTTGTTGAAATGTGCAGGTCCTAAAGAATAGAAGGCGGCTCGAGAAAGGCGAAGTTCAACTCCGCGTCGGTAACGGCACGTGCGTCTCCGCTATGGCCGTTGGGAGCGTGGAACTAACTTTGCCTACTGGTTTTGTGTTGGAACTCAAGGATGTTTTTGTAGTTCCATGTATCACTCGAAACATTGTGTCAGTTTCTTGTTTGGATTTGGATGGATTTTATGTTGTAATAAAGAACAAGTGTTTGACTTTGTTTCGTAATGAAGTTCGTTTTTGTGATGCACATTTATTGAATGGTCTTTATGTGCTCGATTCGAATGGATTTGTTTTGAGTGTTGAAAATGACAAAAGGAAACGTAAGGTTTCACATGAGAATGCGACTTTAATGTGGCATTGCCGCTTAGGTCATATCAACGAGAAACGCATCAAGAGACTACAATCCGTTGGTCTCTTGGATCAATTCGCTTTCGAGCCAATTGACACTTGCGAATCTTGTTTGATGGGTAAAATGACCAAAGCGCCTTTCCCCAATAAAGGGATAAGGGCAAATGGATTGTTAGATCTCATACATACCGATGTATGTGGACCTATGAACATTTGTGCACGTGGAGGTTTCTCATACTTCGTCACGTTCACTGACGATTATAGTAGATACGGGTATATCTACTTGATGCGTCACAAATCTGAAACCTTTGACAAGTTCAAAAAGTTTAAGAGTGAAGTTGAGAACCAACTTGATCGAAAGATCAAGGCCTTACGATCCGATAGAGGTGGTGAGTACTTGAGCCATGAATTTGGCGATTATCTAAAGGAGTGTGGAATCATTCCACAACTCACTCCACCAGGAACACCACAATGGAATGGTGTGTCCGAAAGGAGGAATCAAACTTTGCTAGACATGGTTCGATCGATGATGAGCCAAACTGATTTGCCTATGTCTTTTTGAGATTATGTAATTGAAACCGCAGCTTTTACTTTGAACCGTGTTCCGTCAAAGTCCGTTGAGAAAACACCCTATGAGCTATGGTTTGGTTCGAAACCTAGCATGATGTTTCTCAAGATTTGGGGTTGTGAAGCTTATGTGAAAAGGCTAGTGAGCGATAAGCTTGGACCCAAATCAGACAAATGTCATTTCGTAGGATACCCTAAGGAAACAAAGGGTTACTACTTCTATAACTGTGTCGAGAACAAGATAGTTGTTGCACGACATGCGGAATTCTTGGAAAAGGAGTTTATCTCAAGAAGAAGTAGTGGGAGCAACGTGGTTATTGAAGAAATTCAAGAACCACAACAACAAAACATACCTCAAGTAGGTAATGTGGTTGTTCCAAATGTTGCGCCAAATGAGGTTGCGCCGAATGAGGTTGCGCCGAATGAGATTGTAGCCGAACCTATTCCTCAAGTTGTTGTGGAAGAAGAGGTTCAAGAACAAGCTCCCTCAAATGAAAACTCAAACATATCGCGTGTCGATAGTGTTGAAATTGCACCTACACTTGATGTTCAAGAACAAAGCCCACAAACCGTTGTGGAGCAAGTTCAAGAACCTCAAGCATCTACCCTACGAAGATCGGCAAGGCCAAGTCGTCCACCTATAAGATATTTAGGTTTGCACGACGTTCTCGTCATGGAGAACGATGAGCCTTTGACCATTGATGACATGAAAAGAAAACCAGACTCCAAGGAATGGCTTAAAGCCATGGAATCCGAAATGCAATCCATGTATGACAACAAGGTATGGACCTTGGTTGATCTTCCCAACGGAGTAAAACCCGTTGAGAACAAATGGATCTTTAAAAGAAAGGTCGACATGGATGGCAACTTGACCATTTACAAAGCACGACTCGTAGCGAAAGGTTACAAACAAGTTCATGGTATTGACTATGAAGAAACCTTCTCGCCCGTCGTCATGTTCAAGTCCATTCGGATCATGCTAGCAATTGCCGCATTTTATGATTATGAAATATGTCAAATGGATGTCAAAACCGCCTTCCTAAATGGAAATTTGGATGAGGATGTGTATATGACACAACCCGAGTGTTTTGTGGATCCAAAGAATGCTAACAAGGTATGCAAACTTCAAAGGTCCATTTATGGATTGAAGCAAGCATCAAGGAGTTGGAATAAACGCTTTGATGAAGAAGTCAAGAAATTGAACTTCGTCCAAAGCGAAAAGGAACCTTGTGTTTACAAGAGGATCAGTGGGAGCGTGGTTGTGTTTCTTGTTCTATATGTTGATGATATCCTCTTGATCGGGAATGATATCCCCGAGTTGAATGCAGTTAAGGATTCATTGAAGAAGGTGTTCTCAATGAAAGATTTGGGCGAAGCCGCCTATATCCTAGGAATCAAGATCTATAGAGATAGATCGAGAAGGATGTTAGGCTTGAGCCAAGATGCATATATTGACAAAGTGTTGAACAAACACAACATGGCAAATTCTAAAAAAGGATTCTTGCCTATGTCACATGGCATTTTCTTGAGCAAGTCTCAAAGTCCGACCAATGATACAGATCGTGAATACATGAAGAAATTCCAGTATCCATCTGTGGTCGGATCAATTATGTATGCCATGCTATGCACTCGTCCTGATGTGGCACATCCGATTAGCGTGACTAGTCGATTCCAAGCCAATCCTGGCATGGCACATTGGACTGCAGTCAAGAATATCCTCAAATATCTCAAGAGAACAAATGATAGCATTCTCGTATATGGTGGAGACCAAGAGCTCGTTGTAAGTGGTTACACCGATGCTAGTTTCCAAACCGATCGAGATGACTCAAAATCACAGTCCGGCTTCGTATTTCTGCTCAATGGTGGTGCCGTAAGTTGGAAGAGTTCCAAGCAAGATACTACGGCCGATTCCGTCACCGAAGCAGAATACTTAGCGGCTGGTGAAGCAGCGAAAGAAGGTGTATGGATCAAGAAATTTCTTGATCCGAGCTGGAGGTGGTTCCAAGCATCTCAAGTCCAGTGGATATCTACTGCGACAACACGGGAGCCATAGCTCAGTCCAAGGAGCCTAGGTCTCATCAAAAGACTAGGCACATTCTACGACGATTCCATCTCATCCGTCAGTTGATCAATGATGGATGGGTCAAGGTCAAGAAGGTGGACGGTGCCACGAACACAGCGGACCCTCTGACAAAGTCTTTATCTCGAGCCGCACATGAGTTGCATGTTGCATCCATGGGGATTAGGCGTATGCCTAAGTGGTTTTGAGTTGTATCTTTTATTACTAGGCTTTAGTATGAGACATGTATATTTTGGATATTACATTGAGTACTATGCACTTGCTAGAAGTCACCATTGATTGACTCTAGGCCAAGTGGGAGATTGTTAGAGATATGTCCTAGAAGCCAATTTATTAGGCTACTTCTATAGTTTATGTTATTGGTGATTTCAGATCATTTGTTCTTTGATTTAATCGTTGACAGTTCATTCAGGTTGAGGATCTGAATTATAGATCACTGTTATTCATTTAGTAGTAAATGACAACGATAAATCTAAAAGTCCATAATCTTGATAATTAACAAAGGACATTAATTATCAATAAGATTAGTATGCAAATTAAGTGATGATTAAGTTCTATAAATCATAGGTTAAGAGTAACCAACTTAATTGCATATGTATATGTTATAGAACATAGTACAGGACTGGACCCCACGAAATAAATATATGGATTGTGTTACGTGTCATTATTTATTTCGTTATGATTTTGGTTCTAAGTTTGAGATGATTATCTTTTCCACATGAGGATATATGCTATAAATCATGTCTACCGCTGATTCCTGATAAAGGCTGCTATACGGACTTGATTTAAGTATTCTTGAATTGTGCGGGGAAAAGCTAATTATCAAGAAAACCGTATGTCCCTCATTAATTCACTTAGTGAGTGACGATATCTGTTTGGGCCCCTTGATGGAGATAGATTGTTTGCTAGCAACTGATACAATTATCTCTAGATCAAGAAACGTATAATCTGCAAGAATGACACGTTCCTATCTTGGATTATACGATGATATCGTGTGACATAAGAATCAAAATAGAGAAACATAATTGTTCTCTTATGAAGGATTGGAATTTTGTAGCTGTACACTATTTATGCGAATTGGGAATCATAACGTGTTGCTAGATACCGCTTATGATTATTGGAATTAAATAGCGATTTAATTTCATGTCCAACATGGCATAAATCCTCAAAGGGTCACACAAAATTGATATTTAATCATATGTGCATTATTTATTTATTTGCAATATTGAGTATTGCAAAATATGATAGATTGATTAATTAATTAAATAGCGTTATGGACCGTTATAATTAATTAAGTCAAATGGATCATATAGAAATAAATTAATGCATTGTCTAATCTCTAAATAATTATTATTAAGTTAATAATTATTTATAAACAACACACTTAATTTAATTAAGTTATTTGGACTTTAATTTATTGGTAAATTAAATGTCCAAATTGAATAGCTTTGAGTGGGCCTTTAATTAATAGAATTAAAGGGACCAAATGGAGATGGCCTAGTGGGCCAAGAGAGCCCACTAGGAGGCCGGCCACAAGAGGTAGGTAGGAGTGGCACACTTGTAATTTGTGTGAACTCCTATCTAGGGTTAAGAGGCTATATAAGGGATCTATTGGAGGCTCCTTGGCTCTTCTTCTCTCTCTTCCTCTCTCTAGCTGCCACTATTGGCCCCCCCTTTGTGGTGCGCCGCCCCCCCTCTCTCCTCTCCATTCTAGCTCATGTGTTGAGCACCCCTTTCTCCCACAAATCGATTGGTTCTTTGGTTGAAGAAAGGGAACGCTTGGGATTAGACTTGTTCTTCTCTTCGCTAGCACGAATTGAGAAGGACTTGGTTAATACCATAGTGGACTCGAGGCGTCGCGAATAGGAGGTGTTTGAAGAGCACGCCACCGACACCAAACCCAAGGATTCGAGCCTCTTGGTTGCTATACCAAGAGAGGTACAAATCCTTTCTTTCTCTTGTGTCAAATCGGCTTTTGTACTAGATCCGTTTTGTGCTTTGTTTTCTTGGCTTAATTAGTTAGTAATTAGCATAAAAATGAAAATTAGCACACTTCCTAACAGAGAGTACCACTTTCTAATGAAATCTTGTTTAAATGTTCATTGTAACATCCACTTATCATTGAAATCTTACTGTTATGAAGAACCAGAAATTCCAATAATCCTATCCCCGATAAGATTACTTGCGAGTATAAGACATGTCAATAAAGTTCCAGGAATGAAAGCAAACTATATTTCTCTGTCAAAAAAATATCGTATAGCATCTTAAATCATTTTCTTAATTAAAAAAAATTGTTAGATCGTGAAATTGAAGGGTAGCCAGTAACAATAACAATAGATTTAGATCAGGGTAAAAGTCACTTACGAAAGCAATAATCGATCACCTTAATTCTTCTCTCACACCGAAAATTGCTGGAGCATAAAAATAATCAACTAAAAAGAATCAAATTAATTGATTGAACAAAGAGATTTATTGAAACAAATTAGTACTAAGGTTTTGCCCACATGCCGGATTCAATGAAACCTGTGCCGAAGTTGCAACACAATCGTTGGTTTAAATAGATGGAATTCTCTCCAGGTTTCGAAATCCATCTAAGCGGGAAATCGAAAATTATTTCCATCTTACTATTGGCACTGAGCGGCAAACGAAATATTGAAATTGGAATTGATTAGAAAAAATAGGAAATCTTGAATTTTGGGAAAAGGAGAGTAAACCCTAGCGACAATCGCGCATGGAGGTGTCGAGTTTTCCTTTGGAGGCGCAACTTTCCTTTTTTTTTTTTTGTAATCAGAAGGGAGGGGGAGAGATCAGAGAAGCGCATCCGAATTGCTGCACTTTCCTTTGAGGCGTATATTTCCTTTTATTTTCGTAAACAAAAGGGATGGGGAAGAGGATCAGACTTCAGAGGGTCTAGGACTCTGGATGCATGAATTTTTAAAAAAATGAAAATTAGTGCAGGGAAAAAAAAACGCAAGCAAGAAGAATCGAACCGTTGTGCCTCAGCGCACGAAGCAATAGACATTCCACCCGGCGACATAACTCCTTCATTCAAAGGGGCAGGCCCATTATCTGATATTTAGATCTAAACCATACATCATATCAGATTAACAAAATCAATGATTTATATTTGATTTTAGAGATGTTTACACCTTTTAATATGAAATGTTTACTTTTTTTATCTGAATTGCTTACTCTTTTTTTACGTGTGCTTTATTTATAAGTAGTATACTATAGATTTTTACGGGTGCTTTATTTATAAGTAGTATAGATTAGACTAACAATAAATGTAATTAAACTGCCTTTCCGGCTACCACATTTGCTGATTTTCTCTTTCCTTTTTCTGCTCTAAATATTCAGCAACGTATGTAACATCAATTATGTAACGAGCTCAAATTATTCAGCAGAAGGTTCGATTAAGACTATTTCGACTATTTTGTTAAACAGTTGGAATGAACACAACAAATCTCGCCTCTCGTCTCATCTGATCTTCTGTGTAGAAATAATTAAACGACACACCAGAAATAATTTAAGGCACTGGAAATTTGGTTTAAGAGCAGTCTTTTCATATGAACATTATATCAGAGATTACAAGAACAATACACTAGAAATTAATATTCCATGAGAGTTGTCTGGAGTTCTGAAGTGTCTATCTATAAAAGTATGGTCCAAGTGATAAAAAATAAATAAATATAAGTATGGGCCAACCTGAAAGGCTGAAACAGCGATCGGTCTACTTTGCAGAATGGATATAAATTTGGATGCCATCAATAAGGCCTGTTTGGATGGGCAAGAAGAAGGCCTTTTTTTCGGAAGAGTCATTTTTCGGAAAATTTTTTATCCAAACAAATAGGTTGAACGAGACGATCGGAGTGTTACGAACCAAAACTATTGAATATGACAATAATTGGTCGGCCCGGTTTAATTATTCAACCCACAAATATGGGCCTTTCAGGTGACTAAAACTTAATGGGCCGGATCTAATGGTGAAACAAAATCCAAATTCAATTTGAGAAAATCCGGCCCATTATGAAAAGGTACTTCAGTCTACAGTCTCCTGTTACTTAACTATTAAGCTTTCGGCCACTGCCCAGCAATCTTAAAAAAAGCTATTAAGCTTTTGATTTTGAAAAAAATAAATAAAGAAAGAAATTAAGCATATTATCCGGTAGTGTACCATCCGTTACCTTCAGGGCCTTGACCAAAGAAGCTACCTTGTGACTTCCATCAATTGCTTTTGCTGTGTGTGTTCAAACCTGATTTCTGTTGTTAAGTCGGTCAATAAAGTGTCTTTCATGCAGGACAAATCTGATGCCGTGATTAGTGTTGTTGAACTTTTGGGCCAACTCTTTTTTTTACTTGTAACCTTGTAGGTGTAGGGTTCGCTACCGTCATTATTTGTTTGACTGAATCACTGAACCCAGCTCTTTTTTTGTTGTATTGACAGGTTCAATATGTTCAGTAAATATAATCCTCAAAGATGAGATTTTTATTAATTTGATCAACTGTGATTTTTCTGTACCATAACAGAACGGCTTCCAAAAGACCAAAACACAGACAAGTATGATATTTTTCGTTTTAGGGACAAATTGATATTGGTCTCTGCTGATCATAAGTGTAGATAGCAAAACACACAAAATATTTAAGTATATGTAATTATGTAAAGATACGTACTGTTTCACATAAGTGACAGAATTAATTTCGTGGATAATCATAGAGCAAAATTGCCCCGGATCATAACTAGGTGGAAAAGTTTAGATTAAGTTAAAAATCAAAACTGAGAACCAGTTCTTGAGTGACAAAAAACAATGCACTTTAAGTGAAAGGTCGCAAGTTTGAAACCCGACTGGAGGTCTTTTAATAAGCATTTTATTTAGAGCAAGGTTCTAGTGCCACAAGTTTTTGGTGCCACAAATGCCATAACTTCTCTTTTTCATTAATATTTTAAAATTTTAAAATTTAATTTTCGAATCCAAACCGTTGATCTTATTCAATTTTACGAGTGATGCATTTTTATATAATTTTTATAAATTTTGGAGTTTATTTGATATTCGATCAAGAGGCTAACATATGAACGTATTAAAATTAATCTGTTATAGTTAACAAGATTCGTTCATTTTTTGGCCTCTTGATCAAATATCAAATAAACTCCAAAATTTATAAAAATTATATAGAAATGCATCACTCGTAAAATTGTACAAGATCAACGGTTTGGATTCGAAAATTAAATTTTTAAATTTTGAAATATTAATGAAAAAGAGAAGTTGTGGCATTTGTGGCACCAAAAACTTGTGGCACTAGAACCGTGCTCTTTAATTTAAAAATAAATTGGATGGCTTAGACCCAATTTATCTTAAAAAAAAAAGATAAAAATCAAAACTTGCAATAGTGTTTGTGCATTGTCCGATTGAATATGAGCAAACTCTTGGTTAAATTTGTTTTAAGCGGTGCATGGTGCAATTAAATTAGAAAAAGATAGTCCAGACTATATTTTATTTCAAGTAAACTCGTCATGATCTAAATTGGGACAGTATAGCTAGCATGAAAATGACATTGGATAAATAAAAAGGGAACTAGTGGCATGTGTAAATGTAATAGAAAAAAATTAGGTGACGATCGATGTTTGGGATGAGCCAATTATGGTAGCTAGAAAATAAATTTGAAGTAAATTGTGGAGTGATTTTCACCAGCTATAATTAACAGTAAATCACGTTACGGGGGGGGATCTAGTGCGACAATTTTTTAATGCCACCAAATACCATAATGTAATTTTTTTTCATTAGTATTTAACTTTTAAATTTTGAATTCAAACCAAAGATTTTATTCAACTTTTTTGTGCCCTGTGTTTTCTTATAACTTTTATAAATTTTGAATTCATTTGTTACTTGATTAAGATGATGTTAAAAATGAAAGAATCTTTTTAATTATGATAGATTGATTCTAATACATTTATGTTTTGACATTTTGATCGACTATCAAATGAACTTCAAAAATTTTTAAAATTATGAAAATGAATCAGTCGCTAAATTAAACAAGATGCATAATTTGAATTTGAAGTTTAAATTTAAAAGTTTTAAAAATAAAGTTATTCCATTTTGTGACACTAGAATCCCCTCATTACATAAATGATCTTTCAAGTATAATCTTGTTATTATATATTAAGGTTCGTAAATTTAAAGTTATCATTTTGGTCTTCAAAGTATTACAATTATATATACAAAATTAGTCCTATCTTTATTATCGGTCAAAAGCTGGATACAGATCTATGTTAACATCCATGTCATAGAGAGATTTCATTCTCTAAGCTTGATATTTAAAACTTTAAATATCCAACAAAACAAAATGCGCATTCTAAAAACCTATTATAGCAATGTAATTATAGAGGTTACTTGTGGAGCAAGGCTTGGGTGGGCGTTTAGTCCAATTATTTTAAAATAAACGCTCGTCAATGAAGACGCTTACACACGGCAGTTACCAAAAAAATCCTTGGTTTGTTACACTGTCTAAAAAGGCGCAATGTTTTTTTCCATAACTGAAGTTACAATGTATTTTCTTACGCTTGTGGACTTTTGTTTAACTGACATATATTAGAAAAAAAAAAAAAGTTGAGGAAGCAGGTACATGTTCACGTTCGCTTTATTTATATTTATGCTGAGATTAGTCAAAGTCTTCCACCAATTAGAAAGAGCTATATATAGATATATATGATATATCTCGCACAACAAGCTTCCTCACAGCAAAAACTATAGGTGTTGGCTTAAGCCCAAACAGAGCACTACAAGGTAGAGAGTTTTTAAAAGATTCAAAGCTAGGATGTCTCATAACAAGGTACAGATATAATATGATCTCGCATAATCATTTCTTTTAAGATATCAAAGATATTTTTGTGTAACTATTTGTACTCCCTTATTCTCAGGAATTTACAGGTTCTAGTTCTCCTGGAACCAACAAAAAGCAAACGTTCGAGGAGAAGGTATTGTTCTTAATTTGTGTGCCTTGAGTTTGCCTTATAGTAACATTAATTAATTATGAAACAATGATTCTGATATCTTAATTTCCATTATGAGTAATGATTATCCCTTTGATGGAGTGGTTTTATATTCTTCCACACATTAATCCCCTAATCGGGAAATATTGAATATTTGAGGTACGTATCCGAATCAATATTTCGGTATTTCCTCAAAAGCAAGTTTGTTGACACACACAAATACACTAAAATTCAACCCAGAATACAATTCTCTTTTTGCTTCCGCTACCGAGCCTCCACACAACTTTTTCCTCCAAACAATTAAAATTTGGTCAATTAAACATAGCCTTAATTATTGGATAAGTGAATTTTAACCACAGGAGTGGAACCCATTTGTGTTATTTTATCTTTCTAAGTTTAATAAACAATTAAAAACCAAATCTTGAGTAAGCAACTGGTCTGGATATATTCCCCTAAGCAGGTCATTGATATACCAATCACAGAGGCGGAAATTGATGGCCAAAATAACATCAACTTGAAAGCACGGGTTCATATATTTCGGGTGCGGAGTCGTCTTGACCGTGAAAATAAAGGTTCTGTGGCATGAAGAAACAGGAGCAATAGAGACATTTGTTGACAGTTTATGTTGTATTCAATGTAGATACAAGTTATAGCATGGTTTTTAAAAAAAAAATTGGATATAGTTAATCATCTTGTATTTAGGTATAATTTATATTTTATAGTTTGTACCTAAAGTCCTGTTATGCAATTTTTTTTATGTTTTTAGTTTTGTTCTACTTTCTAAGATTGTACTCTAATCTCTCAAAAATTTCTACCGCAACTTTAAAAATACTTTCATGGGTTAAAATTGAAAATATGTTAAATTCGTCTTACTTTATAATTTACTTCTCAGAACTGCCGTCGTATAGAAGGGCACAGGGAAGGCATGATATTTAGGGGTAAGAGAAATGAAAAATTATTAGTAAATCTCACTGAAGATCGTGATCGAGATATTATTGCCATGTGTCTCATCTACGATATTTGAATTCTGCTCTTTCTTGAATATCCATATGTTTTTATAATATAGTGACTTATAAAAGCACCAGTTACAGAAAGGAAATGTTCCCTAACAAGTAACAAGTAAAAAGATGTCGTTAGTTAGCAGAGGCCAGAGGATACGTGCAGTAAGAATTAGGTACATTGACCACTAAATATAATGATAATTTTGCATTTCAAATGCATATTTTATATAGGAGAACTCAAAACTGAGTTCCACATTTTACTCGAAAGTTTTGTGACGGATCGACCTCACACTGCTACTAAAATTTTATGAGGAATACGTTAACTGGGAAAGGTATATTTAGAGCTGCAAGTAGAATTATTCACACAGAACTGCAATTATGGGCCCAATCAGCTGGCCCATTGGGTTCCATAATAGAAGCCGGCCCACAGTAGAGAACCGAGAAATTTAAAAATAATATTAAATTAATATAATATATTAAAAATAATATCAATATAATAATATTTTTTTAAATAGTATCACAAGATCGGAATCTGAAATTCCGAACGCAAGATCGGAATCCTGGATTCCTATCTTAGCTAAGATCGGAATCCTGGATTCCGATCTTATTTTATACTACGATCGAAGCAAAATTGGGTTGTGGCGCTGGTTCTCACAAACGTGTAAAGAATGCTACGTAATGATTATGTGGGACCCATATTCAATTGGTCAAAATGCTATGATATGGATAGTGTATCAATAATGAGATCACTATATCAGGGATTAACAAAATGAGGATTATCAACGAAGTGTGCCAATTAATAATTGTTGGGTTTCATAAAATATCAAATTTGGTGTTGACTTGTTCAATAGTTCTGTACTAAATTTGGTGTTGATATAATTGTATCACGAATTTATGTTGAATTTTTGGGCCGTAAAGGTTGATGACTTGATGTGTTTCAAAGAACACAATACACAAACCATAAATTTAATCTCAAGTCCGACGCGTTGTCAATGTAATGCCTACGGACTTATGTTGCTTAATTATAATTTATTAAATTACATAATACACATTATCAATATATAAACCGACATATATATATAATCACTATAAATGAATTAAAAATGTTTAATTTTATAAATGATACCAGTTCTTAAAAAAATGAACGAATTAAAATTTGTTTAATTTTAAAAATGAACAAATTAAAATGATACAAGTACTTAAAAAAAACGAAATAAAAATTGTTTAATTAATGTTTATTATTAACATTATTATATCATGTTTTCTATATAAAATACGAAAATTGTACTCATTTTCACCATTATTTTGTACTTGTATGATATTATATTGTTATAATTTTCATATTCTTTACTAATTATTATATTGTTTATAAAATGTTAGACTATATTATATATATAGAGATTATAATTATCATAAATTCATAAGCATCATATTGTATTATATATATTATTAATTTATTATACTATGTAATTTATATAAATTATAATTAGTATAATCATTAATAATTAATAACGTGTATTATGTAATATAAATATTTATAAGTTAATTGATATAATCATTATTTGTTATCTTCAACGTTTAAATTCTCTAGCTGAAATAAGGAAAAGACAAAAGTCAAATAGATAGGGTAAATATGGGTCCCCACCTTAACCCATCCATATGTCCAATTTTTACACCTAAACCCATTAAATATGGGTCCCTGATTAGTAGCATTCTTTACACGTTTGTGAGAACCAGCGCCACAACCCAATTTTTAATTATCATCTATACATGCTTTGATCGTAGTATAAAAATAAGATCGAAATTCTGGATTCTGATCTTAAGCTAAGATAGGAATCCAAAATTACGATCTTGTGATACTATTTAAAAAAATATTATTATATTGATATTATTTTTAAATTTTTCGGTAAAATGAATAATTGAAGAATGAAATCCAGCCCAGGCCAAACCCAAAAGGTGATTTCACGTGAGAATCTTTTATAGGGGAACCATACGAAAAAATTAATAATGACGTTACTGTTCATTATAATTTTGATAATAATAAAAAAAATTCTAAATTTTAATAGTAACGTTGCTAGATCATCGTTTGAAATGACGAAAGCCCAGAACCACTGGATCGTCATCCCAAACGACGATCCAAATATATTATGCAAAAGTATAAATATTAAAATATTAAAAATTATTAAAATATTAAATAATAATAAAAAATTACTTTGGTTTGCTTGGATCGTCAATTGGATTGACGATCCAAACAAAAATGGCAGCACAAATTTTAATATTTTTTAATTTACAATTTTTCTTTTTAGTCCTCAAAATTTTTATTATTGCGAAATATATATAATTTGTGATTACAATTTAAATATAATTTAAACATTTATTATAAAAATATAAATATATAATTAAATTATGCATGTTAAATATATAATATTGTATATGTGTATAATACTTATTTTATACATATATATAATAATATATGTATCATATATTTTATGAGAAAGTTTAATATGAACCATAGTCTGCGGTGCACGGAATGTCCTATGCACTATAGTGCATAATAAAGTTTCTATATATTTTATATATTAAATATATATTGTTGTTGTATATGATTAAAATAAATGATACATAATATATATGTAGAGTTTAGCTACGGTGAGTCGCGACTCACCGGAGGGTCCGTGAGTCGCGACCAATACTCCTAGATCTAGATCAACACGCATAATTTAAGATATACATGTATATATTATTTTTTATATACATATGGTGCATACTAATGTACGGAAGCTTCGGTGCATACTGATCCAAATTCTTGGATCGGTCATTTTGAAACAAATCCAAGAGTTTGGATCAGTATGCACCGAAGCTTCCGTACATTAGTATGCACCATATGTTTTCTCTGCAGATATATATAATTATAAATATAATATATGTATAAAATTAAATATAATTTATAGAATGACATGTTTAATATTTTTATTTGTATTTAATTTTACACATACATATTTGTATGTATATAAAAAATCTTATATATATATATATATAGAGTTTAGCTACGGTGAGTCGCAACCAAAACTCCTAGATCTAGATCAAAATGACCGATCCAAACCGTCCAATATGATTTCCCTATTGAAATCTCCGTGCAAACCAAATTTTTTATTTTTTCGAAATTTTTAAGTATTTTTTTTTAAATTTTAGAAAATCGTTAATCTAATTGGTTCTGAACCATTCAAAAACATCAGTTTTTAAAAATCCGAAAAAAATACTTAAAAATTTCGAAAAAATAAAAAATTTTGTTTGCACGGAGATTTCAATAGGGAGATCATATTGGACGGTTTGGATCGGTCATTTTGATCTAGATCTAGGAGTATTGTTCGCGACTCACCATAGCTAAACTCATATATATATATATATATATATAGTGGATTGATAAAATACACTCTGGTGTATGGATCGTCTCTCGTACACCAGAGTCGTTTATGAAATCCAAAAATCAAACAGTCGATCCGAATCGTTCAAGTTATTCTCCATATTGAAAAACTCTCGGAGACCAAATTTTACCATTTTTCGAATTTTTTTGCTATATATTATGATATTTTCAAAAAAACATTACAATTGGAGTATTTCGGGCCCTCCAATTTGAAAATATCATAATATATAGCAAAAAAATTCGAAAAAATATAAAATTTGGTCTCCGAGAGTTTTTCAATATGGTGAACAAGTTGAACGGTTCGGATCGACCGTTTGATTTTTGGATTTCAAAAATGACTCTGGTGTACGAGGACGATCCGTACACCAGAGTGTATTTTATCACCCCTATATATATATATATATATATATATATAGAGATTGGCTAAAGTATACTCCAGCATACGGATCAAACCCGTATGCTAGAGTAGTTTCTCAAAATATAAAATTCAAACAGTCGATCCAAACCGTTCAAGTTGTTCTCCATGTAAAAATATCCTTCAAGACCAAATTTTACATTTTTTCGAATTTTTTTGCTATATATTATGCTATTTTCAAATTGAATGGTCAAAAATACTCCTTTACAACTCCTTTATAGTGTTTCTTTTAAATAGCATAATATATAGTAAAAAAATTCGAAAAAATATAAATTTTGGTTTTCTAGGAGATTTCAATATGGAGAATAATTTGAAAGGTTCGGATCGACTGTATGTATTTTAGATTTTGAGAAACGACTCCAGCATACGGACTATCGGTATGCTGGAGTATACTTTAGCCAATCTCTATATATATATATATATATATATATATGTATATCTTAAATTATGCATGTTGAATAGTTTTATACATATATATTATCAGTGATTTAAATAGCGCCGCTATGAATCGCAATAGCCCCACTATAGCGGTACGACTTGATAGACCGCTACGATGCTAAATTAAAAGTGCCGCTATAGCGGTCTTCATTGTATTTAACATGTATAATTTAATTATATACATATATTTTTATAATAGATGTTTAAATTATATTTAAATTGTAATCACAAATTATATATATTTTGTAATAACAAAAAGTTTGAGGACTAAAAAGCAAAATTGTAAATTAAAAAATATTAAAATTTGTGCTGCCATTTTTGTTTGGATCGTCAATCCAATTGACGATCCAAGCAAATAAAAATATTTTTTTAATATTTTTAATATTTTAATAATTTTTTATATTTTAATATCTATACTTTTGAAGAATATATTTGGATCGTCGTTTGGGATGACGATCCAAGTTTGGATCGTCGTTCCGGATGACGATCCAGTGGTTCTGGGCTTTCGTCGCTCCAAACGACGATCCAGCAACGTTACTATTAAAATTTAGAATTTTTTTTGTTATTATCAAAATTATAATGAACAGTAACGTCATTATTAATTTTTTCGGCCATACTCCATACTCGATGAAGCTATTATTTCAGTTATTTCAGTGATCATAATTTGTGCATCAGGTGCCTAAGCACTCTGTGGCTCACCTCCCTACTGAAAATCACAATAGCATGTGAAGGATGTGTGGCTCTTCAAGTCTTCATGCATAACGTATTACAGAGTATTTGGTATAACTTTATTATCTTATTCATTGATCAGGGTGTGTTTGGTTGGAGTAGGAATAAAGAATAAGCTTTTCTCTATTCCTATTTTCTATTCTCATTCCAACCAAACACACTCTAGAGTATTCAGTTTTGAAAAAAAATATATGGCTCCGTTTGTATGGCTTCTTCCCGAAATAAGGAATAAGGAATAACCACTTTTTACCAATAAATTTATTTCTAACCATTCAAACTTTTCACAAAAGTTACACACTTCCCAATAAATTTACCCCTTCCAATAAATTTCTTTCTTTCTTCCTTCTTCCTACCTTATTCTCAACGCATCCAAACGGAGCCATACATGATATGACATTCCTCTTCTCAAAGGCTCCGTTTGGATGCAAGAAGAAGAAGAGAAAGAAGAAAAAAAATTATAAACAATCTAAACTTTTCACAAAGTTACACACTTTCCAATACTTCTTTTCACTTCTTCCCTTCTTCATTTTTTTTCCACACCTATCCAAACGGAGCCAAAGAAAATTTCTACCAAACAGCGGCGCCTTTTCCTTCTCTATGGCATGTATCCTTCCACCTCTGACAAATACGTAAGGTAAAATATCACATTTTTGGTGTTGTTCTGAACTTCTGATAAATCAGAGATCTCGCATTCTTTCACATCATTGGAGATCTTTAACAACCAACAATTGAATCGGTGATTGGAATGCAATAACTTTTTTTTTTCTTTTTCATGTTCAAAGACTAGGTATGTTTGGTTTGTAGCAGCGAACACGTGTTCTCTAACCTAGAAATAATAAAAAAAAAGCGATTCCAGATTTGTTTCTGTGTTGTTCGTGTATTCTCCGAAAATTCAGAACTCAGGATTCACGCGCGAACAATGGGATGTTCGAATTCCGCTCACGTTTGGTTCGCGCGAACATGATATTCGCGTCCTTCCCAAACATACCATGTTGTATACAAATGTCAAAATGTTTAAGTTTGTCAAATATATATTTTGCAAAAAAAAAAAAAAAATCCTCAGGCAGCTCAGCTGCCTGCATTCATTCAAGATAAATGCCATTTTACATGTAAGTCACACTCAAACAAAAGTAACCAAAACAATCACCAAAAGTTTGTCAAATTATAGCTACGATCCACTTATGTATATTTGATTATTTTGAAGAGCCTTATACACAGCAATACAGCCTGACAGCAACATATTATTAATCCGAAACGTTGTTCTATTTGTCTAAACCCATTTTCCCATAATTGGGCTTGGTCAATACGAGTGAAAACTTTGAGCCCAACTACTAAAAACATTGCTTCATATCATGAAAATGTGGTCCCAAATCACGAATTTAGGCAAACTGTAATTCGACATTAACTTCCAACAGTATTATTAACTTCAAATTGTACGGTAGGGATGAAGGATCTTGTACTTTAGCGTTGATAAAGTACATTTTAATCTTATGCTTCATCATCATTAATAATAATAAAATAATCAAGGAACTGAATCTAAGAAGAAGAACCTTCTAAAATTATTCTGTTGTTGAAGCTTATACTATAAATTATATGTTATATATTTGTGATGGACCACATTCAACAGGAATTAACTCCTTTTGTTTAATTATTTTGTATGGTGGTCCAAAATTGTTTCTATGCACATAAACAGAGTTTTGATTTGGGACCACTAGAGTATGTTTTACAAAGACTTTGAAGTCAAATATTAATTATTGAGCAGATGGCATCCTCATGATAATTAAAACACAACCATATAGCTAGCACTAGCAGACAAGGGTGGTGATCCCCCTGACCCCTCAATGTACCTTAGAAGCTAGGGAATTATGTCATTGGATATCGTAGGAGATTTTAGTGGGAAGAAATTGAAGACGGCACGAATCTCAAAGCTTTTCCACCCGTTGGGTCAATGCTGTCAATTTTAGTATAGCTATTCTGGATCTGAATCTAAAATATAGGTGAAGGAATACGTTGACAAAAAATTATAATTTGACTATGGAAGCCCATATTAATTTGTTAAAATAAAAAAATTAAATTGTAGAGTTCTTTTAATCGCTTGAACAAGTAGGTATTGAATTGAGTTACTTTTAATAATTTTCTCAATCATATGCCAAATGAGTTAAATTCAAGTGTAAATGTTTATAATTGATTTAATTGGTCGACATCCAAATAAAATCTAAACTCCCACAGAGCATTAATATTAAGAGGAATTATAACCACCATCCGGAAAAATACCATCGCTATCATCGCTAACCAAAAATAGAATTTCCGCTTCCTCTTCTCTCACGCGCGCTCTCCTTCCGCTCTCTCCTCTCACGCACGCTCTCCTTCCCTAACGCGTTCATCTTCTCCACCGCCTCTCTTCCCTTCTCTGCCACACTCCCCTCCGTCCCTCTTCACTCTTCTTCTACCTCCATGCCTTTTCTTCTCTTCTCTGTCTTTCCTCTGTCTCCTTCATCAATGATTCCTTTTCCATCAAATAGTGAGAATGTAAAACAAATTGAACACATAAAAGTAACAATTTGAACATATGAATGAACAAAATGAACATATACACTAACAAAGTGAGACATAAAATAAACACATAAATCTGACAAGCAACAAAACAAATTGAACATATAGAATAACAAATTGAACATATGAATGAACAAAGTGAACATATACACCAACAAAGTGAGACATAAAATAAACACATAAATTTGACGCACAGCAAAACAAATTGAACATATGAATGAATAAAGTGAACATATACACCAACAAAGTGAGACATAAAATAAACACAGAAGACTGACGCACGACAAAACAAATTGAACACATAGAAATAACAAATTGAGCATATGAATGAACAAAGTGAACATATACACCAACAAAGTGAGACATAAAATAAACACAGAACTCTGACGCACAGCAAAACAAATTGAACACATAGAAGTAACAAAATGAACATATGAATGAACAAAGTGAACATATACACTAACAAAGTAAGACACAAAATAAACACAGAATTTTAATGCACGGCAAAACAAAACGAACACTTAAAATAACAAATTGAACAGATGCGATAAACAAAATGAACAAAATCTGAAGCACAGAAGGAAGGGAGAGAGACGCAGAGAGGGAAGGGAGAGAGACAGAAGGGTGCGTAGAAGGGAGAGGAAGCGTATCCATGTTGGGTGAGGAGAGGGGAGTGCTTCGCTGGGTGAGACGAGGTGAGCGTTTCGCTAGATAAGGAGAGGAGAGCATTTCGCTAGAGGGAGCGATGGCAATGATGGTAGAATGGGAGATGGCACTAATCAATTTCCTTATAAAAATTATTTTCCTATAAGAAAAAAAGACTACGTCCGACACGGCGACACTAGAAAATTAATTGAAATTCTGGTCTAGCGCGGAAATAAAACTAAATTCCAAAATAAATTTCCAATCGAGATGAAACATGAATCTCAGATACTTAGCTCCAGAATTTGGAAGGAGAAGGAAATTAAAAGGATAAGAAAAGGAGGAGAAAAACTATACACCACAACTTTGGAGGTAAACCAATACTAACAATTTTTTCGTGATATATATATATATATATATATATATATATATATATATATAGATTGACTAAAGTATACTCTAGCATATAGATAGCCCGTATGCTAGAGTCGTTTCTCACAATCTAAAATGCATACAGTCGATCCGAAGCTTTCAAATTGTTCTCCATATTGAAATCTCCTAGGAAACTAAAATTTATATTTTTTCGAATTTTTTTACTATATATTATGCTATTTTAAAAAAACATTGTAAAGGAGTTGTAAAGGAGTATTTATGGCCCTTCAATTTGAAAATAGTATAATATATAGCAAAAAAATTCCAAAAAATGTAAAATTTGGTCTTGAGGGATATTTTTACATGGAGAACAACTTGAACGGTTTGGATCGACTGTTTGAATTTTAGATTTTCAGAAACGACTCTAGCATACGGGTTTGATCCGTATGCTGGAGTATACTTTAGCCAATCTCTATATATATATATATATATATATATTCTCTCTCTCCCTTTCATTTCCTTTCAAAATTTTAGGATGCAGATTATAATGTTGAGTAGAATAATCTGGTTCTCTCTTCTTTTTCTCTATTTTCTTCCTCGAAACGTCCGTTACTTTCACTTATTTTCGTAAAACAATAATTTCAATTTGGGTCTGCTTCTTCTCGAATATTTTACCAGGAGCAGCGTAAGTGGAGCTAGAAAGTCAGAATCAAGAAACTAAAATCACGTAAAGTATGTTAATATCTCATGGCGGTTTGGATCGCTTAGGAATAAGAGGATTAATTTTTTCTTAGGCGAAAATTTATTTCTAGCCATCTAAATTTTTCATAAAGTTACACTACACACTTTTCAATATTTTTCGCCTAGGAATAAGCTATTCCTCAATTGGAAAGTGTGCAATTTTGTAAAGAGTTTGAATGATTAGGAATAAATTTTCGTCCGAAATTTGCTATTCTTATTTATTCCTTATCCATCCAAACAGCTCCCTTATTCCTAAAGGATCCAAACAACCCTAAGGAATTTTACTAAGACATTAAATAACACTCTAAAGAAAATTTGAAAGATCTACCTGACTACCTCCATAGATATATGTGAAAGGACCTCGTGTTGGTACTGCGGATCGATTTGTGGCAAATATTTAGAACCATAACTGTAAAATATTTTGGCAGTAACTATTATCTTAATCGAGATGATATATTTTTATTATTGGTATTTTCAGGAATATTTATTACACTACTTTAAAACCAAACTATTTTAAAATGCGCCAAAAAAATTACAAAATCAATATATATTACATTTAAAACTAATAATATATAAATTTAAATTGATACTTCACATCTATTAAATTTGGTCGGTTGACTGATTGACCGGATGGAAAGAGTCTCAAATGACTTTAGGGCTGTCAAAAACCATCCGTTTCGGAGGTTTACGTTCCGTTCCATCCGAACGGAACGTTAAACGAAATAGAAAATCTATTTTGTTTCTGATAACGTAACGGAAACGAAATTGAAATATGTAAGCATTACGGAAGCGGAACGAAACGGAACACAAAAATGGGCTGAAATTCATGGTAAATGAAGGATGGAATGGTAAACAAAATAATTTTCTATTTCGTTGGCTGGAACGTAATGAAAACGAAATATTTTTCTGTTTCGTTGGCTGGAACGAAACAAAAATGAAACCCTAAGTTTTCGTGCATGTTCTGCACGTTTGAAAGTCGTATCCCCTATTAATAATGTTTTTAAAACCCTACCGGTACCGAAAATTTTCGGTAAAATCGGATTTCAGGTCACCACCCAATAGGAAAACACCCCTTAAATCCACTGGTCAAGAATCGGGCAATTTCGGTCGAATACCGAAAATTTCAGAAATATCGCCTGTTACAGTTTCGGTAGTCTATTTCTTTTCGCTTTCTCAATGGAAAAAACCCCACATATTTCATTTGCAACGGAGGAGAATCAAAACCTACGTGGGAGGTTTGGAAGGCAACAACACCAACCACTGGGCCAATCAGCCTTATTTATCAATAGATGTTATTAAATTTACATATTATATTATAATCCGTACAAACCGGAAAAAATCAATAAATCAGTAAAAATCGCATACCGCCACATTGGCCGGTTTGATGGCCGGTAGGGTATTAAAAACATTATCTAGAAATAACTTAGATTGTGTGGTCAAGAGAGGAATGAATCATTGGTAATCTGTTTTGGAGACAGATAGCAAGTCTTTTTTTTTTTTTTTTGTAAAGTAAGATTTGACTGTTGACTCTCAGTCAAAGCGTGGAAGGCATTAGCAAAATTCAGCACACAACAACATGGGAACTTGGACCTATCTCACGAGATTAGAAAATTACAAATTTTAACGTTAGTTTCCCTCGAAAAACCATGACAAGGATATATTTTTAATAAAACGACGAGCAAAATTTTCTATGGTCACTCAAGAACGTACACTATCGCATCGTGACAAATCATTTCATGCCGAAAAATGCCCTTTCAGGCTTTTAGAGTGGGGTTTAGGTTGCCAGATATTAGACCAGATTTTGGTATTTCGTGTCTAGTTTGAAGACTTAAATTTTTTTCCCTTTCAAACGTTAAGACTTTTATTTTTCCCTAAAATGTCACTCAAACTATTTTGTACAGTTTTCATAATCTAACTTTGATTTATCAAATTTTAGTTATTTAATATTATTTTTTTCCGAATTAGCGATGTCTTAACATAAATCAAAACATGCCAACAAATCGTAGAAAACATTTCAAAATATTATGATTAAATTCGCAAGTGAAGTAATAATTTCACATTTTATCAATGTTTTTCGGTATTGATTTGTAAAATGTATCAATAATTTTTTTTTATTAAATACTACTCTCATAGAAGTTATCGCTAGAAAATATATGACATATCGTTGAAAATATCTAATAATTTGAAAAAAAAAATTTGTGCAATTTCAACTTAACTTAGGTTTGAGTACTTGTTTTGGAAGAAAAAAAAATGTTTATAGTGATTAAAATAAGATAAAACTGAATTAATGATAAAAGTAATTGATTTAAAAAAAACACAGGGACGGGCAAAATGAGTTATAGGGTATAATTAAGAAAATAAGAAGTGGAGAGGGAAAAAGTAATAATTATCCTTAGTTTGTTATGTGTCCAGTTATTTTAAATTTGTAGGATATCAAAAAAGCGAATCTGAACGATTACAAAGTTCTATTTTATTTATTTTTGTTGGATCTTGCAGTGCGCACTTATCATGGGGTCGAGTATTTGGATTTTAAAATTGAAAATTATCGTATACGGCGATTGTTCCCAACTCAGTTTAACAATGACGTGGCATCATATGTTTGATTTATTTTCAAAAGATTCAATTAAATATGAGTGATGTGAAAATTTTAAAACGAAAGACTCACGTGTAAGGGCTTTGTTTTTAAACAGAAATTATATGTGTAACAACAAGTCCATAAGGGACAATTTGGAGCAAGATGTCTCCGGGAAAGAATAATAGCCGTTGGTAATGTCAAGATTATTTTTTACTCTAAGTGGGGAAAAAATTAATATCATGTTTCCTTTCTCAAGAACTTATCACCACTTATGCAAAGCATATATTAACTGTTAAGTATAATGCGCAAAAACATGTCAGCTTAATTGAAGCACAAAACGACCCCCACGGGCCCCATCCCAACTTTTAACCCTTCAGGTAACTTTTCCTTACGTTGGATTGTCTCCAAATTAGAAAGTTCAATTTTGTTGCAACCCTACCGTTTCTTTCAGATCAGACGGTGTATATATATGTAATCAACCAACTACATACATACATAAAAAAAGCTACTGTTTTCTCCACGACCGTCCTTTTCTCTTTGTATACTTGTTTTCTTTTTTTTTTTTTTGGTCGTGAAAGCCCGTGGGCACAACTATTATAAAATCAAATTCAGTTGGTTACAATATTCAGAGAAGGATTAAAAAATGGGTATGTAAACCCTTTGGCAGAAACATTACTAATCCTAGCATAATTGGCCAAAAAATGAGCATCTAAATTGTTCTCTCGTGGGACGTAGGAGCAAATGAAACCAGGCCAGCTTCTAAACTCATTTAGGAGGTCCATAGCTGCATTGAAATCTTGCCAATTGACTGAGTCAAGTGGCACTCTCCCATCTACCAGTTGTTGTAACATGTGGCAATCAGTAAAGAAGATGCATTGTGTGATATTGAGCCGCTCCACTGCTTTCAATGCCATAAGCATGGCAAAGATTTCTGATTGAAAAGGAGAGGATACACTACCTGCACAGAGTTCATATTGTATCAGTATTCCCTGGTAACATACCACATATGCCCAACCTCCATTAGAAAGATTGCTGAAGGAGCCATCAACAAAACAACTTATTGCAATGTGGGGGTCCTGAGTTGAGATTGCATGCCAAATGTGCCTGAGTGGTTTTGGTACTGTCATGGTATTAGAGAGCTTAGAAAGGCGGTCAAATGCGGCACCCATGTGTGAGATTCTGTTAATTGACAGTCGGGTTCCTCTAAAAATTGTGTCACATCTTTGTTTCCAAAAGCCCCACAGGAGATTAGCAAATTGAACGAATTGCTCCCCTTGTAGCCTTTGGCTGATGGCGTAGAGCATTTCTGTGCAGTTTGGAGGGAGCAGTTCGGTTCTAATCGCAAAACCAGATGAGAACCACAGTGATCTAGCGAAGGGGCAGTGGAATAAAACATGCATGGTATCCTCGGTTCCTTGATCACAAACAGAACATGGAGGTGCAACCTGGCCTAATTTTGCAGCATATGTACCTCTGGTAGGGATAGCATTGGTCAGCAGTTTCCAAAGAAACAGTCTGACTCTGGGTAACAATCCTGGACAATACCAAATTATCTTGAGCAAATCTGTTTGCATAGGTTGTAGCTGTTGCACAGGGCCTTGAAGTAAGCTACAAGCTCTTTTAAGAGAAAATTTACCAGATTTAGTACCAGAGAAAATTAAGCGGTCCCCGCTTGAAGCATTCCTCATTGGTGGATGTGGTCGTGTACCAATGATGTGTAAAGCTGGACCTGTGCCTAGAAATTCTGCAAGCTTGTCATGTGACCAAGCCCTTCCCTGATCTACAGTAAGGTCAGTTATCATTAAGTTTCTTTGGGTTGCTCCTCTCGGTTTCAGCACCTTCCAGAAATGGTGCCATGGTTCACCAAACACAGAACACTTGTCTCCTGTACCCAATTGCCAAAAGATACACGGTTGCAGCACATGGCGGGTGTTGAGTAAGGCTCTCCAAAGCTTTGTGCACGCACTTGGCATACCAGCAAACCACAAACAGTTAGATGAAAGGTATTTTGCCTTCAGTAATTGCACAAACGGTACATCCTCAAACTCTTTGCTTGCCAACTTCCACAAAGTTTTCAACATCATGGCACCATTGATGACATTGATGTCCCTCAACCCTAACCCTCCCTGGCTTTTGTGTGAGGTTAGTTTGTGCCATGCAACTAAGTGCATTTTTTGTTTCCCTCCACTTTCCCAGAAGAAAGTTCTAATAAGAGAGTTAATTCTTTCAGCCACTGTTGCTGGTAATGGCCCCCCCGCAACACTATACAGGACCATAGGTTCTATAACCGATTTGATAAGGGTGATCTTGGCTGGTTGTGACAGAGTTCTGGCCGTCCATGAGTTGATTTTCCTTTGGATCTTGTTGATAAGCTCAGAAAAATGGGACGGTCTAGATGCACAAACCGGCATGCCCAGATAGACATGTGAGTTATCCCCTAGTGTTGCATGAAAGATGGCCGTGATGCAATTTCTTTCAGGCTGAGGTGTGTTTCTTGAAAACCAAATCCTTGACTTTTCATGTCCAATACTTTGACCTGAGAATCGACAAAATTGTTGCAAAACTGAATCTGTTTGCAACGCTTGCTGCACTGTTGCTTCACCAAAAATAATTAGATCATCAGCATACATGATTGTGGTCAAAAGAGGAGCCCCACGCGCTATGCGAATGCCTGCGAGTAGGCCCTGTTGTGCTTGGAAATCCATCATCCTTGAAAAGATATCCATACATAGAATGAAAAGATATGGCGATAGCGCGCAACCCTGCCGCAAGCCTCTTTTAGGTGTTATAAACCCGTCTGCTTGGCCGTTGAACAGGATATGAAATCTTGCATTGGTAACACAAGCTTTGATCCAATAGATATATTCTCCTGGGAACCCAAAAATCGCAAGGACCCGAAATAGAAATTGCCAGTTCATTCTATCAAAGGCTTTGGATAGGTCACATTTGAAACAGAAGCTGTGGGCCGCATATCTAGAGGAATTGAAAGAGTGCATAACTTCTCGCAAAACTATGACATTTTCAGAAATTTCCCTCCCTGGTGTGAAAGTTGTTTGTGTTGTAGAGACCAGATTTGCAATCACTCTTTTCATGCGAAAAGCTAGCACTTTAGATATGACTTTGTACACAAAATTACAAACCGAAATCGGTCTATAATCTGTCACTTTTGAAGGTGCATCAGTTTTTGGAGTCAAGATCATGTTAGAGGCGGCTAAGTTACGGTCCATAATGCCAGTATTGAAAAAGGAGTGTACCTCACTTAGTACACTTGGCGCGAACATAGGCCAGAAAGTTTGAACTACCCGACCATTAATTCCATCTGGGCCACTAGCTCGGTCAGGGTGGATTGCAAAAACAGCCTCAATGATCTCCTGATCCATCGGATGCATTGCAAGCGCCTCTGCCTGTGTTGTGTTCAGCTTAGGTATATTGTTTAACAGTTGCGGGTCTAGATGACATGGGGCACATGGCGATTCTAACGTGTAAACTGATTTGTAGTGTTCCACAAACGCCTTTCTCACATACTTTTCATCAGCAATAACTGACCCATCTTCATGAACCAGGCTCGAAATTCTATTAATGGTTCTTCTTTTGGTGACAGAATGGTGAAAGAAGCTGGTGTTCAGATCACCATGTTGAGCCCACTTTATTCGAGCCCTCTGAGCCCAGTAAGCTTCAACTTCGAGGAGACGAGAGTTATATTCCTCTTGCAGCTGCTGGTCAACATTAATATTACTCTGAGTGGGCTGAGCCATTTGAATTTGGACTAGTTGTTGCTCAAGCTCGGTCAATTCGGTTTGTGGGCTCCTAACTGTTCTGACCCACTTCTGGACCTCTTTCTTCAATCTTTTAGTTACACTATCCCATGATTGCTCTCCATTACCAATTGCATTCTCACAGATCTCTTTAAATCCTTCACGATACAGCCACCAATTCTCAAACTTGAAGGATTTTTTCACCTTCTTTTTATCTGGTTCCAGAGACAATAGGATCGGACAATGATCGCTATTAGCCTTTGGCAAGTGAAACAGTTTGGCAGCAGGAAAAGCATTGCACCAAGGGACTGTGGCTAAGGCTCTATCAAGACGCTGTAAGATAATAGAATGAGGTTTTCGCTTATTAGACCAAGTGTACGCTGCACCATGGTATCCAAGGTCCATTAGTCCAGACTTGGCAATCATTTCTCTAAACAGTCTATGCTTCCTCTTCACCTTTGAGGTACCTCCATACTTTTCAAACGGTGCATATATCGAATTGAAATCACCAATTACACACAATGGTCTCGGGTCTTTAGCATAATGCACTATTCTTTCCCAAATATATTCAGTCACTGAGTCATGCGGGTCTCCATAAATGGCCCCAAGTAACCAAGGGTCAGCATGCACCGATTGCTTGACTTGCGCAATTATGTAATAGTGTGACCGCTCAATAATGTCCACAATCAAGTTATCATCCCACAGTAACCAAAGTCCCCCGGAACTTCCGACCGCAGGAATGATTTCACTATTCCTAAGAGGTAAACGATCAATTCTTGAAGCTGCTGTAGCATATCCACATTTTGTTTCAGAAATGAAAGCTAAAGAAGCTTTCGAACTGTGGAGGATTCGTGCCAGATTGGGAACTGTCGTGCGGCCTCCACTTCCGCAACAGTTCCAAGCCACAATATTCATAAATTTTTCTGGGGCGGTTTGGGGCCCGCTTCCCTAGCCCTTTTGTTCGATGGGTTCAAGTGAAGAGAGTTATTAGGACAATGGTGGTTCAGTTCATTACCAGTAGCTAGAGCATTATGTGCCAAAGGAGGTTGTGTACTTAACTGGAGTTGGAGAGGGAAGGGGAAAGTTGTGTTGTTGATTTGTGGTTGCCAGGTGGAGGCTTGTTGGGTCAGGTTATTGATGTGTAGAGAGGTCGCGTCCACCAAAGAGTTTTCATTAGCACCAGCTTGGTTTGGGTAACAATGAGCCATCACTTGAGGATTAATGTGGTTAAACATTAGAGAGCTCAGACCATTAGAAGCATTACAAGTAGGAGTAGAGGAATGGCATTGTTGGGCTGAGAAAGAGGCAACAACAGGATGCACCTGAGGTTGAGGCTGGCCATATCGGATTGTTTCAGGTTGTGCCGTATTGGACTGTCCAGGTGTAACATGATCCTCCGAGCCCGGCAGAAGAGCCGCATTGTTGACCCATGGTTTGATTTGAATCGGGTCGAGATTCTGCAATTCTGGTAGATCAGCATAGCGTGGGTCTTGTGCTAGTCGGTTTGCTCTTGCCCAAACATGGCATGTATTAATATCATGGCCTACCACGGCACAATGAGAGCAATACCGGCCTAACTTGTCATAAACCAGAAAGAAATGAAGAGTACCTAGTGTAGGGAGAGTAACTTCCACTTTGTCCAACAGTTTCGCACCAATAGGAACTCTCATTTTGGCCTTCAAAAACTTTCGCCCCCCAGCCATCATAGTTGCAACATGAGATATCCGTTTGCCTATTTGTTCACCAAATAAACATTGAGTTCCATCAGGTGACAACAAGTCAATATGCTCACCATAAGCATTGACCCAAAACTCAATGTGGCTATTGGTGCTGTAGTCAATAGCTAGAGGGTTTGTGACTCGGTCTACAACTATCATATCAGTCCTAAAAGTCCAAGGCCCTTCAAATAGAACCTTCTGGAGGTCCTGTTGGGAGGCAAACTCCGCGGTGTACAAATGCTCCTTTATAAAGGAGAATTTTACCTGTTTTGTTATCCTCCATGCCTTTCTCATCTGGTCATATAAGACATCATCCAACACCTTTCTGTCAGTGATAACATGTAAGGTAAGACACAGGGACCAGTCTCGCACCGCTTCGGCCTGTTGTGGTAAAGAAATGGCTGTAGAAGAACTGGTGCCTGCTGCACGCATTGCCGCAAATTGGCGAATAAACTCATCATCATTGAGGTCCATTGAGAGTGAGGTTTTAGTTTTGAAAATAGACGGTTTGGGTTGATAAGGCGTGGGTGGAGTGTTGCAAGAATAGAAGATTTTGTGAGAATAGCAGAACTCTGGGGTGGGAGATAGAGAAGTTTGTAGTGGAGGGATAATTAGATTTTGTGTGTGTGCAGAATTGAAGGCAGGAGTTAGGGTGTTCTCACTCAGTACAGGGAGGTTAGAGCATTTAACTGGTGTGATGTGTTTCCAGAGGATGGCAATCTGGCCAACCATCAAGCACGGGCAAGCCTGTTGAGTACCACCATCAATGAACCCACTAGTGACATCAATCTTCACATTTTTGTTAAAGACATTGGGACAGTTGGCATCCTTAAAAGCAATTAAGTCCCTCCCACCGGGCTTCCCAAAAAGATAAAGGGAATTAGTGGCTTTTGTGCTGCACTCCCAAGGAATTCCAAACTGCCCTATTGTCAAGTACAAGGTGTGACAGTAAGGGGCTGACATCACGCTCAAGTACTGAAATGCTGAATAAATCATAATAAAGAGGTGCTGGCAAGACTTCCTAATTGGATCAGTAAATGAGAGAAAGAAAGGAAATAAAAGAGTAGTAAAAGCTAGCAGCAATCAACAGATTGGTAGCAGTAAGTAAGGATTGGGAGCAAGCAATAAAAAGGTGTAGAGAGAGGCAAAAAAGTGAGATAGTGGGTGGGGAGAATTAATAGAGTAAAAAGAGTGGTGTAATTACAGGAAATTGAGAGGCCGACAGAGAAAAATCGGTTAAGGTGCAGCTGAGAGGTGGGAGGGAGGCGCTATCTAGCCAGGAGGTACAGTCACCATCGCCTCACATCCTTCCCAATTTCATCACCGGAACCCTAGCCAGAGCTTTACAAGAGGAAACGATCACGATAGCGACCCTAGTCCGCCGCAGAGGCAATATCGGTACCTTTTTTTTTTTTTTTTTTTTGTATACTTGTTTTCTTACCTCCCTCCCTCCCGCATCTCCCTCATGTCTGAAAAAGTACTAATTTAGTAAAGCACCTTGACAGTATAAACACAAAAAAGTTATAAATAAAGATAATTAAAGAGCCCATTTAGCCCCAAAAAAGCATGCAAGCATAACCCAGGTGGCACTCAAAGGATTTTATTCTATATTTTATTGCTTTGTACTGCTTAGTGTTTACACCTCTCTCTCTAAAGTCTAAACCATAGAAAGCCTCTTTAATCCCAATTAGAGAACACGAGGAATCCCTTCAGCTTTTCCTCATTATATAAAAATTACGCCATAGCCTCTCATGCTTGTTTCTTTTTCCCTTTTCTTATCTTCTGAGGGTGTGTTTGGTTGGAGTGGGAATAGATAATAGGAATAGAGAAAAGTTTATTCCTTATTTCTTATTTAAATTTTTTTTGTTTTGTTAGAATATGAATAAGGGCCGGAATAAGTCCAAATTTTCTATTCTTTAGTTGTTTGGTTTTCACCGGAATAAGGAATAAGCCCTTATTCCTTATTCCGGTGAAAACCACTCCAACCAAACACACCCTGAGAGCATTCACGCTTGTTCCTAATTTATAGGAAGATATAGTTAATTAATTAATATATATAATAATAATAATAAAATATGATATGCGTGCAAATAAAAACAGTTCATAGCACTAATTCTGTCTGCGAAAAGAATCAAGAGTATGTAACTTTAAATTCTTACAGAATGCGATTGGATGCATGAGAAAATTAAATCAGAATTAGTTATTCAATGTTGAAAGTAAGTTCATTAAAGTGTTATTTTTAAATCATTCTGAATTCGTAATAAATTTGTATTTGAGTTTGTTTGCGTCTATCCAAATAATTTTTTTATTATATATTGAAAAATAATCCAAATAAACTAAGAATGAAAATTTATTTTGAATTAATCGACATTTTATCGAATTAGATCATGTCATATCATCGATCTTTTAACGCATTGAATCGACGACATCAATGAATTTTTTTTTTTTTTGCGATATCCTGTAAGAGCATAATATAAAGTCTTTTTAGTTATACTACGAACTCGACAAAACAATATAAAATACATCCTATCATCAAGAAAAAAAAATTCAAATACATTTAATAGTTCGCCTCCTTTTATTGTCCATCCTTGTTATTGATTTCTACAATTTTCTTTTTCTGTTAAGTAAATATTGTCCCCAAATTCCTAAGCGATCCGAAAGTTCCCTTAGATTTGTTTTTCAAGATTGATTTGATTCTATCTCGAATTCTAATTGCTCAATTCGACTTACGGTTTTCTCAATTCAAATTCAGCCCGAAATAGCTTAATTTGCAATCATGCTATTTCGGTTTTCTCAGTTCAAATTCGTTTTCCTCGAGATATATAACATAATATGTTTTTGTCGATATCAGTGTCGATTTATTTTACTCAAATTCTAAAAATCATAAAAAAATGGAAAAAAAATGAATATATAATCTTAAAACAGTTTATTTACTAAATTGATTTTCTAATTCGAGTTTGAGTCAATACATTTTACAATCAAATAAAAAATAGTTAAAATCAGCTCACCTTCAAACTTGATCGAGTCCTTTCTCCTTCTATTCTCTGCTGTACCTCTCCGCTCCGGTACCCAGGGCCCGGTCTGAACCTACTCGCTTTTTGCTACTTTTTTTCCCCCCCTGACAAACAACTTTCTTTTTTTCTTGTTTTATTAAAGCAAAAGTTTAAATAAAATAATTAATTTGTACTTTCCTTTGGCAGCCGCTTTCAATTACTCAAAAAAAAAATAATTTGTACTCGTGAAATAATTTGTGATGAATTGAAACTTCATGAGACGAGTAACTCAAATATGGAAAAATAGCCTACGGGTCTTTTCTCAAAAGAAAAAAAATGAAAAATAGATATAATTATTTCTTTTTAAGAAATATTGGATTTTAAAATAATGAAAGAATATTAATTTTTTTAAGTTTGGTTTGGAAATAACTTTTTTTTATCAAAAAATTGAAAAAAAATCATGGTATAAGAATAACATAAGAATATTATTCTTGTGCAACCCAAACAACACAAGAATAAGGAATAATGGTCCTTATTCCTATACTTTTTTTTTTTTTTGAAAAAAGGTGGGAGCGCCACCCGGTTTCATTTTGATAAAATGAAACGAAATACAAAATTAACGAAGTTCTAAATCTACTTCCACTCTGCCACATATCTAAATAAACCTGCTACACGTATATTTGGCTAGCAAGTACTATTCTGTAAGAAACCATAGACCATCAGAAATCTCCAAGTAGAGAAAGACATATAACCATCCAACAAAATTACAAAATAACTAATTCATCAAGAGTGTAAAGTATTCCTTTAGCAAGCCATCACCATTCCTATCCCAGTAGCAGCCAGTCCTTCAGTAGTCTCCTTTTGCACCATCGGCACCATCTGAAGTGGGATTAAGTCCCAGTCCTCTGGCAGCCACCTTTCCACTGATTGTTTGTCATCCTCCTTCCAAATCCCTAGCCAATAGTTAACCAAATGGAAAATGATCAGAATTGTTTGTCTCATAGGGTGCGTTTGGATAGGTGTGGGAAGAAGGGAAGAAGGGAAGAAGTATTGGGAAGTGTGTAACTTTGTGAAGAGTTTGGATTGTTTATACTTTTTTTTCTTCCCATCTTCCTTCTTCCTCTTCTTCTTCTCTCATCCAAACGCACCCATAGTTTTTAAAGGGGTGTGGTTAAAAATAAAGTCATTGCGGATTTTCCAAATACACCAACAGTAGGCACTAAAAACTGTAAGAAAGGCCATTCTATCATTTTTAGAAAGTTGTTGAGCAAAATGAAACACATCATTAACAGTTTGCCAAGATTCATAACAGGTGCTACTATCTCCTAACCAATACCATACACTTTTTGCAAAAGGACACAAGAAAAATGAATGTTCTCGGGTTTCATTTGTACCACAGAATACACAAGTGGTATCTCCTTGCCAACCTTTTTTCATTAGGTTATCCTTGGTCAAAATTCTATTGTGAAAAACTAACCAAATAAAAATTCTAATTTTATAAGGAATTTTTAGTTTCCAGATCATGTTAATTTTTGGTGTAAGGATACCCCTAAAAACCAGAAAATTGTAAGCTGAATGAGAAGAGAAAGTCCCTTTACTGTCCCATCTCCACATTAGGTGATCACTATAAGTTGAAAGATGGGTATTAGCAATTAAGTTATAGATAGTTTGAAGCTCTTGAAGAAGAACCCCATTCAAGCTTCTACTAAACAAAAGAGTACTTCCTTTTGAGTCTACTACTTCAGCCAAGCTACAGTGTTGGTTGGTACAGATTTGATAAAGGAAAGGGTAGGTAGTTGCTAAAGTACAGTTCTCACTCCAAATATCATTCCAAAAACTAATTGAGCTACCATTGCCTATCTTATAGTGACTAGAACATCTACCAAGACTATTTAGCTCTCCTATAGCTTTCCAGAAAGGAGAAATATGAGTGGTTGTAGTATTATATTTAAAATGGATAAGAGTTTTCCATTCTGCTTTGTAGTGTGGATTGAAATATCTCCACCACCACTTAAGAAGTAAGGCAGTATTCATGCTTTTAATATCCATAATGCCCATGCCCCCCTGGTTTTTGGGTTGACACACAGTAGGCCAATTCATAAGGGCATATTTTTTCCTGTCTCCAACCTGTCCTTGCCATAAAAACCGACATCTAAGACTATCAATTTTTTTCCTAATCTTTTCAGGTATTTTGAAAATAGAAAGGGCATAAATGGGAATACTACTAAGAACAGCATTGAGAAGAATAGCCCTACCACCAATAGATAACATATTTCCCTTCCAAGTTTGGAGTTTTTTGTGAATTTTATCAACAACAAAAGACCAATCAATGCAGCTCAATTTCTTATCATTCAAAGGGATTCCTAAGTAAGTTAAAGGAAACTGACTAATTTTACATCTAAAAAGGGCAGCTAACTCCATGGCAAGATCATCATCAATATTGATAGGGATTAGTTCAGTTTTTTGAAAGTTAATCTTAATGCCAGAGATCGCTTCAAAAGCAACCATGGTCCAAAAAACCTTTTCTATATTCTCATGAGAGGCTTCTAAGAAAAGAATAGTGTCATCCGCATAATGAATGTTGATGATAGCGGAGTTATTTCTAATAGGAGGGCCTAAACCTGATAATAAACCTAAAGTGGAGCTTTTGGAAAACATTTTACACATCGTGTCAGCTGCCAAGTCAAACATAAAAGGAGAGAGAGGATCTCCCTGTTTCAAACCCCTTTTACAAGGAAAAAAATCAGTTAGCTGACCATTAATATTAATACAAGTTGTAGAACTATAACATAATTGCCTAACCCAATTAATCCATCTTTGTCCAAAACCTCGCTGATTTAAAATTTCTAGCATATAATGCCAACTAACCCTATCATAAGCTTTTTCAAAATCTATTTTGATAACTACCCCTTTTTGTTTCTTCACATAACAATCGTGTAGAATTTCATGTCCTACTACTACGTTATCAAGAATGTATCTACCTTGTAGAAAACCAGACTGAGAATTATCTACCAATTTGTTCATCACTCTAGCTAACCTACTAGTCATCATTTTAGTAATAATCTTGGCACTACAATTGACTAAACTGATAGGTCTGAACTGTTTAATGAAACGAGCTTCTTTTTCTTTGGGGATTAGACAAATGCAAGATCTATTTATTTTTTTCAAATCGAGTCTTTCTTGAAAGAAACTATTTGCTAAAGTAATTACATCTGACTGCACCAAGTCCCAGAATTGCTGATAAAAGGCAAAGGTGAACCCATCAGGTCCAGGGGCTCCGTTAGGTTCAGAACTGAAAATAGCCTCTTTAATTTCCTGAACAGAGAAAGGAAGTTCTAAGGAAGTACTTTCTACATAATCTAGTTTATCTACATCATTCCAAAAGGCAGGATCAAGGTAACCTCCTTGATTGCCCTCACTACCTAGCAGATCCTTGTAGTACTGGGTAATATGTTTTGCAATCTCCTTTTGGTCATCTACAATCCTATCATCTATGTTCATATGGAAAATTAAGTTCTTTTTATTCCTATGTGAAGCAATCTTATGAAAGTAGGCAATATTATTGTCACCTTCTTCTAACCAAGTTTGTTTGGATCTAATTTTCCAATAAATTTCCTCCTCTAAGTAAATTTTATCTAAAATATCTTTATAGTACTGCCACTGATGTCTATCCTCTTCAGTAAGGTCTCCATCTTTCCTATCTAACTGATGAATTTTATCTAAAGCCTCTTTTTTCTGTCTATGTTTAGCACTTTCATAATTTTTTTTCCATCCTACTATTCTTTTTTTCATATGTTTCATCTTCTGGTCCCAACTCTTGCCTATGTCATGGGTCAGAGAAGTCTCCCCCCACCATCTATGTACCAGTTGAATGAACTGAGGATCTTGGAACCAAGTAGGATCATATCTAAAGATGTATTTTTTACTATTATTGTTATTAACAGTGTTCAACAGCAAGGGACAGTGATCAGAGCAGTAAGTGACTAAATCAATTACAGTACTATTAGGGTAACAACTATCCCAATCTTCACTAGCTAGGAATCTATCTAACAGGACTGAATGAGTACCATTCGTCCAGGTATATCTTCTAGTGGTCAATTTATATTCAATCAAAGCTTTATCACTAATAAAATTATTGAACTTTCTACTGGTCCTGAGATCAATGTTATGACTACTCTTTTCCTCTCTAAATCTAATTGAATTAAAATCACCACAAAGGAGCCATTTTCCTGTCCAACTATTCCTAATACTATGTAATTCAGACCAGAAATGATTTTTAAGCATATAATTGGTAGGTCCATACACAACAGTAAGAAGGAAACTAGAATTTTTTTGCCTATCCTTTATTTCTATGCTTAAGGAGAAACTATTTAGACTAAAGCTTAAAATATCTATTGTAGAGGGGTTACATCCAAAGAGGATGCCCCCAGACGTCCCGACAGCAGGTACCACTGCCAGTTCGTGACATTAGTAGAAATACTCCTCAACAATCTATTACTGAAATTTTCTTTTTTTGTTTCTTGTACAGCAACTATGTCTACATTATTATCTTTAATGAGGTCCCCTAAAACATGTCTTTTTTTAGGAGCATTCATCCCCCTAATATTCCAACAGAGAACTTTCATTTAAAACTAATTTTATCCCCAAGTCTATCATAAACTACCGTAGTAAAGGTGTCTTGACTTTGCTTATTCTTATTTAGAACAGACTTTAAAATTTCCTCAAAAGAGGCTCTTTGCATATTTCTCATTTTGTCAATTATCTCTTTCTGCTGATCCATGGAGTGTCCTAAAGTTATCCTATAAACCTGAAACAAGTCAACTATTTCTTCTACTGTAAGCCTATGAAAAGGAAAATTATTGATCAAGGGTATACCTTTAGGGGCAGGTTGAGTTTTATTTAGTCTGCTTTTAGCCTTCCCTAAGATGGATCTGGTGACTCCTTGCACCTTCAGTCTATTGCTTCTCCTTGGTTGATAAGTCACCACCTGGAAGAGTGGTGTTTGAGCCATTGTTGCACCTCTACCAGTAAAGCTATTGGTGTTAGTGTCAGCTTTGGTATTGGTTGTGCTGCCAAAGTTAGGAGTGAGGTTCTCGGTTTCTCCATGTACCTTTTGTGATATCTTGTGAATCACAGGAGGAGTCATCACACTAGTGCCTTCAATGTTATTGTTGCTAGTGCCAGGTGAGGGAATCATGTCCCCTGTCATCACAACTACCTCCATATCCCCTGTTCTGGTAGACAGAGCCTGCTGACTAACAGCTCCAGTTTCAGCAGAGGGATGTTCTGGTGTATACACAAGTGTGTACATTCCAGATTCATCTTTGCCAATGATATTTTGAGAGAGAGCAGTATCTGGAATTTTTCTAGCATTGCCAATGATATTTTGAGAGAGAGCAATATCTGGCACCTTTTGACCCCCATCAGCGTTGGGAGTAACCCTTTCTCCCAAGTGATTACCAGTGAGGGAAGAACCACCTGCATATACCCCATTAACCACCACTCTCTCCTTCTCTATCTGGTTAATCAGCTCATCAAAAGTGTACCCATCATATATAGACTGTTCTATAGTATCAACTTGCATGGGAGCTTTCCATTTCCAGTCTGAGTACCCGCACTATTTCCAGTTTTTGTAGTATTACCAGTAGATCCCTGGTCAACAGTGGGGTCTCCCCTAGTAGTTTTACCTCCAGCATATCTAGGTTGGGTACCTCCTCCCCCACCACCATTGTTAGGAGGAGGGAGAGGTGGAGGATGGTGACCATGCATCTGTTCCATACCAGGGTTCTCTATCTCAAGGTACACGTCGTATCTCCCAACAAAACCACTAGGATCCCTATATTTGATCCATGTATAAGGAGGAATCATTTGGGGGTCACATATCCCAACCCGAACCCTAGCATAGCGCCAGTCAAGGTAATTTGCTGTTCTATGATCCAGATCAAAAACTACTCCTCCCAAATCATCAAACAGCTTTTCAAATTCCTCAAAATGCCAGAGTTTCATAGGAAAACCCCGAATCCTAACCCAGACAGGGATCAGGCGCATACCTTCATCAATGGAGGGATCCCAAGCTTGGATTGGTATTTCTTTGTTCTCCAACCTCAGAGTCTGTTTGGCCAGAATTGTGTCAAGCCAGTATCGTGACGGGGCTAGGAGCAGGTACTTGCCTTCTTCAAACACTCGCATCACCCATTCATGACCCGGTACCTTGCGTACCAGAGCTCGTTGAAGGCGCTCAGGGCCCCATCCCTCCACATCAGTGAGAAAGAAGCTGAGATTGAAGGCATTCTCAAGCTTCTCTGTCGCCGGAGAAGCGTGAAAGGTGGGAACTGGTCGATGGACCATGGCGATGTCTTCACCTTCGTCTCTCGCGCTGGTTTTGGGAGTAGATCTAGGGTTTAGAGAAGAAGGCAAAGAAATATCTGAAGAAGCGACAAGGGTTGCTCGACAATTGTTGGCTCTGTGTGCGAGTTTGTTACATAGCACGCACACTAAACCATTCACACAGTCTCTTGCCTGGTGCCCCTTCTCAGTGCATCGCATACACCTCGTCTCGGCTCGTAACCTAGCAATTCTGGATCGGATCAACTTGCCTCGGTCCAATGTTGATTCGTCCCCTTTTGGTCTCCAATAGCGATATGGTTGCACAGGGTGTTCTTTAAGAGCGCGAGCATAGGAGATCCCAGTCAAAGTCGCCATGGCTGACGTCAGACTTTGACCTTGTGAATTTTTGAAAAATACGCGCTATTGCAAGAGAGAAGTAAAGAAAAACAACCTTTTCTATCTTTTTCTAATTTCTTCGCTTGATCTACTCTAAAGTATCATTCTAAAAGGATCACCATGGATCGCCATGGATCGCCATGGATCTCCCCATTTTTTCTCACTTCACCCTCTCTCTCTGTCTCTCTCTTTCTAAAAGGATCACCAATCGAAGGGGATTGCGTCCACAAACTCCCTTATTCCTATACTAACAAAATTATAGTATAAGAATAAGGAATAAGAATAAGCACGCAAACCGAAATTTCTTATTTCTATTCTCTATTCCCGGCCTTTCCAAACACACCTGATTAGAACTAAGAATCATTTAGTTGACAGAATAGAGCCAAACTATTAGATCTAACAACTTAACTTAAGAATATTAAAATTATTATAATTACACTCGCACAGATCCTGATATATAAAGGATATTTGCAAGCCCTTATGATTGAAATTCCTTCTAGACTAAAGAGTTTTTTTTTTGTGTAATCTTAATTATGTAAAAGGAAAGGACTTATTCGGCATGAGTTTTTTTTTTTATTCTATTTTTATGAACAGTTTGTGGGATATCAATATTTCAGCGTATGATTAGACAAGCTTTTCTTTTTGAGAAATATATGATTAGACAAGTGAAACACCAAAATACCTCATACTACTGTTTCTTTGAAGGCCAATACCACACATCAATCCAATTCTGGTGTCGTGTTACACCCGGTGTAGCGTACTCACGAGCAGTACGATTTTGATTAGACGGTTGATTTTTTACGGGCCTATCAATCTGATTATATGCACGCGCTCCCCTTATCCATTAAATCTTAATCAGACGGTGGTCAGAGACTGCGCTACACCAAGTGTCGCGCGAAACCTAATTTCAATTTCACATACTACTGTTAGTATACCCCGCTTTCCTAGAAATGAAATCTAGTCCCACGCGAGACCGTGCAGCGCAGTAATCTGAGCCGTCTGATTTAATCTCAATGGCAAAGGGAGCTCCGTGCATGTAACTAGATTGATAGGCCCGAACCGTCCATATCAGATCGGACGGTTCTTAGACTGCGCTGGACGGTCCCGCGCGGGAGCGGATGGGGATTCGCTTTCCTAATAGTGTCTTCTTTTAAACGCATGATGAGACCTAAGAAAAAACCATTAAATTGCAATACATTCCATGATATATGGAGTCGTTGGCTTTAAGACCACACCAACCTCTCATTTTCATACCAGGTTCCATGTACTCCCTCTCTCTCTCTCATGCCATTTCCATTTATTGACTACTTGGAATCCCTGTCAGTAGGTCTGCTAAAATAGTTACAGTAAGAGAAAAGAGAAAGAGCAACTTGGCAAAAAATAATAGGCCCTTTTCTCATGTACATATACAGTACACTGTCTCTCTCTGATTTCTCAGTCTTTTGGTTTCTCACATCCAATCCTGTTCATTCTTTCTCCTCTTCTCTTGGATTTTAGTGTTTTCTCACTCTCACCTCGTCTCTTCTTTTTCACAATTCCAATCCCGAGCTCTGTTTCCAGCTCTGTTTCCAGTTCACAGTCCTTTTAATTTACCTTTCTGATACTTCTATTCTCTTCAATTTCTATTCCGTATTTCTCTTTGTTGATTCCTAATTACAAATCTCCAATCCCAAATCTTCCTATTTGTAACTAACTGTTCTGGTGCTATGCTCTCCTATCCTACAAAAGCCATCCTTTGAATATATTCTCTTATCTCCTTCTCATACCATCCTTTTCTCTTCCCTCGTTCCCTTTAAAGCAACTCTGTCTCCTCTTATTTGGTTTGCCTCTTTCTAGAGACAAACAGAGAACAGAGCCACCTCTGGAATTAAAGAGAGAAACTTTGTTTTGCTTTCTAAGATGGAATGGAGTACAGCCACCAAGATGGCCTCGAATTGGGACTATGCTACATCTTTAGTGCCTCAAAACAATTCTTCTAAGCTAGACCTCACACTAGGTGCCGTGTCTGATATTGGGTCGAACCAGATAAACCCCACAATGGGTCTCACGAACCAATCTCTGCTCCCAACGCAACCGATGGCTGTGTCGAGGAGGTCGAGGGACAGAGAGGTTTTTTGTTTGGTGGAGGGGTGCAAGGCGGATTTGTCAAAGTGCAGGGACTATCATAGAAAACATAAGGTGTGTGAGGTGCATTCCAAAACCCCAGTTGTGATGGTGGGAGGGAAGGAACAGAGGTTCTGTCAGCAGTGTAGCAGGTAATTTCTGAAATCTTGGGGTAATTTGAAGAAAAAAATACTTCATGTTTTGATAATTTGAAAGATAATTTTGAACTACTTTGGGTATTTCCAAAAAAATATTTTTTGTTTTATTCATGTTTTGGTAGCATGTGCTTGGTTATATTTCTTAACTTATTACTGTTGGGTTAAATTAAACGCTATGGGGACACATCTTATAAAGTTTGGGATTTTTTTGTTTAAAAATTGCTTGTGTATTTTTTTTTTATGTGGATGGGGTTCCTCGCTGTTTCCCAATTTGGTACTATTAATTATTTTTTGTTTTCTTTTGGAATAAAGGAACAAATTTTCTTGAACTACATGATACTTTTGGAGTCAATCAGTTAATCAACAATTTGGGTCGTGTAATGCAATAATGATCTCAATACTTTGCTTTAAAAAAAAAGATATCTCAATACTTAATTGTACTTTCCTTGTCAAAAAAGGCATCCGCTTTTTTAGGCTATAGTTGAATTATCGAGGTTCTTTTGATAATTTATTTTGTTTTGGGCCCTTCCTGGTGATTGGCAGTCCTTTGCAATGATTTCGTTCTTTCCTTTTCTGTTTTAATGACCGGAAGAAATACATTTACTTTTAGTTGTACGTAGGGCTGTCAACGGCACACGTTATTCCGTTATGCCGTCACGTTAACGGTAAGTGGAACGGTAAGTGGCAGCGAAAATTGTGACGTTTCGATAATGGAACGGCAAACGGAATGGGTAGTGGAACGAAATAGCACATGCCGTTTATTGAAATCGTATATTTTGTACATGCCGTTTAGCGAAATGGTAAATGGAACGGCAAACGGAACGCCGAAATTGTGCCGTTTCATTTGTGGCACGGCAAACGGAACAACCTGTTCCGTTGCCACATACCACGTTTGACACCCCTAGTTGTACCTATTTGGTTGACATAATTTTCGTTGGTTTTATTATCCAGAAATTATCGATTCCTTGTGCTCTTCTTCAATCCTCAAGTTTTCCTTGCTAACGCTTTGATATCTCCCTAAATATATACGGCTCCGTTTGGATGGTGTGAAAATAAGAGGAATAAGGGAAGAAATATTAGGAAGTGTGTAATTTTACGAAGAATTTGGATTGTTTATAATAAATTTAGGAGTAGAAAGAAGTTATTTCCTTATTCTGGCATCCATCCAAACGGAGCTACTGAAATTCCAATTTGAGTGTCCATTTTCCAACTCTTCCAACAATCTGTTTCAATTATAAGACCATCAATAAGTACATTTACGCTTAATATCTCCCTAATTGTTGTCATTGTTTGACAATGGGTTCTCACTTCTCACATTTATAGTTACCATTGTCGACTGTTGTCATTAACATTGTTTATATCGATATCTTGTCACTATCATTGTTAATTCTCATTAAATGAAAAGAAAGGTCTAAGTCTGTCTTTCCCTTAATTGATGCCAGTCAGGAATTGCTCAATGGACATTACCGTTACTAATTATTGGACCGAGCCTAAGTCATGGTCTCTGGCAATTGATTTTAGAATTAATAACTTCTGTAAAAAAATGGTTGAAACTAGGTTTCATTTGCTTGTGGAGTTTGACGAGGTGAAGAGAAGCTGCAGGAAGCGCCTTGCTGGCCACAATCGCCGCCGAAGGAAGCCATCTCAGCCGGACCCTCTCTCTCCTGGGGGCATTTTTGTAAATCACAACGGTAAGTCATGATACTAATAAAATTGTTTGTTTTTTTTGTTGTTGATTATTTTATTTTTTCGTAGATAATCAAATAAAGTGTAGAATTGACTTTGCTGTACCAGTAAACTACAGCACTGGTACTAAATCAATATCACAGGTTAAATACAAATCTGCACAACCATTATTGGATTATACCATACTGGAAACTAACTGTTAATTTATCAAAACCACGTCAGACTGTGTTCCTTCCTACCGTATCTGAAGTCAACAAAATAGTCTGGTACCAATTATCCATGTCAGACCAGTAACAGATATGAGGAATATCCTTATTAATAGTCAGAAACCTATCATTGTGAAGAGCTTAAATAAAAATACCATTTTCAATAATTTTCATGTACTTACCAACACGAATATCTTTTTCAGAGACAAGAATGCCATCCTATTCGCAAATATATCCCTCTCCTACAAGCATTACAGAACAGTCCCCGAAGTGGAATTCCATCCTGCGAAATGACCAATCTGCCCTTCGAAACAACATCTTCAGGTCGGCCAGCATGAATCTCGGAGCATTACAAGTGAACCATGATAACATGCAGACTGGGTCAACCTGGCAAGGAGCAACTGATTCCAGTTGCGCTCTCTCTCTTCTGTCATCTCCCTCCGTTGTTGCAATCAATACTGGCCAGCCGCTCAGCATGCAGTTTAACTTTCACGATAACGAGTTGCGTGCAGGTCTGAACACAATCCATTCCTCAGAGCATCTGTCTCTTGCTGGGTTTAGGTACTGTAATGGATTGGGTCCATATCCAGTTGGGGAAGGTTCTGATAATGGCTCTGTGCATTGCCTTCCCTTTTCATGGCAGTGATCGTTTGGTAGCTTGTTCAATTTTAATTTAGGATTTACAAAATTTAAAGGTACTTTGTTCTCTGTCTCTGTCTTATTAGATGCTTTGTTGTCTCTAATAACGGCTTTGTTTTCTGCGAAAGATGGCGTGCTAGTTTAGTTTTAGACTTTTAGTTTATGCAATGTTTCTTAGGATTTGTTGTCACAGTGTTCCTTTTTGACATTTGATAAGAACCTTTAGTTCGCTTTTTTTTATGTACAAGTTATTTTGGATGGTTTTACATGAAGGGTTGAAGTTCTTGCTTTTATGCCATTTTGAGTGTAAATCATGATTAATTCACTGAACCTTATGTTTTTAGCTACCGCTCTTGAAATCAGTTCATATTAGAAGTAAAACAAATTCATGCGAAAACAGAGTACAAGAAAAAAAAAACAAAAAAAAGGAGAAAATCTTTACCTAGCTTTTAATAAGCAGTGCCATAATCAAAAGATAGGGGCTTGATCCCTATTTTTCTTCAAAAAAATAAGCAGTGCCAGAAAGTTGGGAAAATAAACATTTGAACTATCTTCAAATTTTAAGACATCATGTTGCCATATGTTATTTAACAAGTATATGTTTCCAATATTTTTCCTACGACTCATCAAATTAAACTCATTATCATACAGAGTTGAGGTGCCTTTGCATCACAAAAAAAATATAAGATGCAGCTTTGGTGTAATTGCACATTTCTTTTTCAATTTCACCCTTTTCTATTGATATGTTGATAAAGATCCTGATTAGTGAATTAAATTGATTCTTTTTCATCTCCATTGAAATCAAATCTTCTCATCTTCATCTTCTTTTTGATCAGGGTGTACCTGTTTGAGTCTATTTAGTACCTTGAGAATAATCATGAATACTAATTATTGATTTAAACAAATGGTTATTTTTTTTATGACAACTCTTTTCAAGAATATTATCCGTTTGGATCGTATGGGAATAGGAGGAATAGCTTTTTCCTGGACGTAAATTTATTATAAACAATCCAAATTCTTTATAAAATTATACACTTTTCAATACTTTCAGTCTAGAAATAGGTTATTCCTCTTATTCCTAAACAATCCAAATGGAGCTATATATCTACATAAATTCATAATGATATCGAATTAGAATCAAGGATCACTAAAATAACGATATGGTTAAACATTTGTTACAAGAATGCACAACTGATAATATTCAATTTTTCAACTCTGTAGTTTGGTTAATCGGATGATTAAAATTAATTAAAAATTCGTTTGCTAAAAGATGGTGTATTGGAACAAATCTGTACTATCCTTAAGTGAGAATTGTCCTATTCAATTGTCAGGACTTAGTGTATGTTGTCTGTTTTTAAGGAACAAGGTTGAGTGTTCTATACTTCTATTCTTCAAGTTGCTCAAAAAGCGAAGACTTGCAAAGACAATGGAAAACAGAGTTGTACTCTTCAATTGAATTTAGTGTAGTTAGTTTAACAAGTTAATATCTATTGAGGTAGATTTATTTATAAGCTATAACTCATCTCCTATTACCAATTTTTTTTAAACGTTGGAAATGTTATGATGGAAATTAATTATTATCCCAAAGACTAAGAGGTATAAGTTTCTGAAATTAGTAAAACGTGGAAAAATATCCACTGTTACTCCACATGATGCATTTTCACTGAAGAAATCAAAGACACAAAAAGGAAACAATAGATTTTCTTTAAATGAATCTCTCTCCGTGGGTTTAAGTGTGGTTTGATCCTGACACAACATGCGATGTACTGTGACTTTGAGTCATGATAATTCATCTCAAAACACTTCCCCACTTTTAGACTCTCCGCCTATCTTCACTAAAGCACACATTAGAAACTAAACAATTTGTTTACCAATCAGAATTCAGAACTAGTAAAAGTACCAAACCACAAAATAATGGAGTTTTCGAAAATAGAACCAGACTACGCAACGAGAGTAAACGTTAATCAAGTTTAACTACAATTCAAGAACAAAGGACATTAGTCTGGTACCAATTATCCTGGTCTGTCCAGCAGTGGGAAAAAAAAAAACATTTATACTATTTGATAGTAATATGGTGCACGTTTTTCTAAGCTATGTCCTTGACCAACCATCTTCCCAGTGAAGAGGCTAACAATGAAAGTGTTTCCTTTGAAATGATTCATGCTGCACATCATAACAGCACCGTAAAATTTAAAAATAATATTAAATTAATATAATATATTAAAAATAATATTAATATAATAATATTTTTTAAAATAGTATCACAAGATGCAAGATCAGAATCCAGGCTTCCGATCTTATTTTTATACTACGATCGAAGCATGTATAGATGATAATTAAAAATTGGGTTGTGGCGCTGGTCCTCACAAACGTGTAAAGAATGCTACGTAATGATTAGGTGGGACCCATATTTACACCCTCTATTTGACTTTTGACTTTTCCTTATTTCAGCTAGAGAATTTAAACGCTGAAGATAACAAATAATGATTATATCAATTAACTTATATATATTTATATTACATAATACACATTATTAATTATTAATGATTATACTAATTATAATTTATATAAATTACATAGTATAATAAATTAATAAGAGGATTGCTAAAATGCTATGCATAGCACGGATGGTCTTCGTGCTACGGATTCGTTTTTGTATTTCATGTTTTAAACAACCGATCCAAACCGTTCATTATCTTCTACATATTGAAATCGTATTAGAAACCAAATTATATATATATATATATTTTATTTTTTTACTATTTTCTCAGATTTTTTAAAATCGCTGTTATTGAAGGGTCTAGAATTTATTAGATTAAGTATTTTTTAAAATCTGAAAAAAGTAAAAAAAATCAATAAAATGAAAAATTTGGTTTCTAATAAGATTTCAATACGTAGAAGATAATGAACGGTATGGATCGGTTGTTTGAAGCATGAACTGCAAGAACGAATCCATAGCACGAAGAACATCCGTTCTATGCATAGCACTTTAGCAATCCTCAATTAATAATATATATAATACAATATAATGCTTATGAATTTATGATAATTATAATATATATATATATATATAATAGAGAATAATATTTTATAAACAATATAATAATTAGTAAAGAATATGAAAATTATAACAATATAATATCATACAAGTACAAAATAATGGTTAAAATGACTACAATTTTAGTATTTTATATAGAAAACATGATATAATAATGTTAATAATAATACAGTAATTAAACAATTTTTATTTCTTTTTTTTAAGTACTTGTATCATTTTTAAAATTAAACAAATTTTAATTCGTTCATTTTTTTAAGAACTTGTATCATTTATAAAATTAAACATTTTTAATTCGTTTATAGTGATTTTATGTATATGTCGGTTTATATATTAATAATGTGTATTATGTAATTTAATAAATTATAATTAAGCAACATAAGCCCGTAGGCATTACATTGACAACACATCGGTCCTGAGATTAAATTTATGATTTGTGTATTGTGATCTTTGAAGCACATCAAGTCATCAACCTTTACAGCCCAAAATTTCAACATAAATTCGTGATACAATTACATCAACACCAAATTAAGTACAGAACTATTGAACAAGTCAACACCAAATTTGATATTTTATGAAGCCCCGCAATTATTAATTGGCACATTTCGTTGATGATTCTCATTTTGTCAATCCCTGATATAATGATCTCATTATTGATACCATTATCCATATCATAGCATTTTGACCAATTGAATATGGGTCCCACCTAATCATTACGTAGCATTCTTTACACGTTTGTGAGGACCAGCGCCACAGCCCAATTTTGCTTCGATCGTAGTATAAAAATAAGATTGGAATTCAAGATTCCGATCTTAGCTAAGATAGGAATCCAGGATTCCGATCTCGCGTTCGGAATCCCAGATTCTGATCTTGTGATACTATTTTAAAAAATATTATTATATTGATATTATTTTTAATATATATTATATCAATTTAATATTATTTTTAAACTTTTCGGTTCATTTTATATATATGGGCAATCTGTCTTTTCGTTTCTTTTTCATTCTTGTCGGACCAATATTGGGCTATTATTTTACTTACCAAGTTTCAAGAGCCTGATTGCAGAGCCCAAAAAGGACTTCTAGCAAACCCAAATGGCGTGAGCACTAAGCAGGCTTTAAATGCTGCACCTAAGCTAAAAAAAAACATAAAAGCATTGTTATGACGGATATCCTAACTGCCATCACAGTTCCGTGCCATCCCTGCCATCCTCTTCTTTCTTGCTACGGATCCAGCCCAAACCCAATAAACACGTATCATCCTCCTCTCCTTCCGATCTATCCCCAATCTCGCACTTCTTCTGTACGCGCCTCTCTTTTCTACACCCTCTTCTCTCCTCCTCTCCTCTTTATCTCTTCCCTCGCCGATCTTCTTTCCTCTATTCTCCTTCCCTCTCTCCCTAACGTATCTCCTCCCTTTCTTTTTATCTTTTCTTATCTCTTCTTATAAGCACCGTCTCTGTTAATGAATTCGAGAATTACATATTCTAGATAAAAGAGCATGTAAGATTAATTAAGAAGGTGTCAAATATGTTTCATTAGCATTTTATTATAGAAGTACATAATTTGTGATAAGAAAACAACTAATAATTTTTAAAGGAGTATGTAAGATTCGTTAAAATAGTGTTAATAATATTTCATTTATATTTTTTTTATTATGGATGTATGTAATTTGTGATAAGGGAGTAACAAATAATTTCTAAAGAAGTATGTAAGATTCCTTAATGAGTGTTAAAAATATTTTTATTTATCTTTTATTATGGAAGTACTTAAGTTATGATAAAGAAGTAATTAATTTATTTTTTTAGTGAATATGTAATATTCGTTAAGGGAATGTTAAAAGTGTTTCATTTATTTTTTATTGTAGAAGTACATAACTTGTTATAAGAGAGTAACTAATTATTTTTAAGGGAGTATATAAGATTCGTTGAGAGAGTGTTAAAACTATTTTTATTTATCTTTTATTACGGAAGTATGTAATTTGTGATAAGGAAACTAATTATTTTTAAGGAAGTATAAAAGTTTCATTAAGGGAGTGTCAAATATGTTTTCCTTTATCTTTAAACATGAAAGTCGTAATTTATGATAAGAGTGTAATTAATTATTTTTAAAGAAGTATAAAAGTTTCATTAAGGAAGTGTCAAATATGTTTTCATTTATCATTAATTATGGAAGTACGCAATTTATCAATAAGGGAGTAACTAATTATTTTTAAGGAAGTACGTAAGATTCATTAAGTGAGTGTCAAATATTTTTTATTTGTATTTTATTATAAAAGTATGTAATTTATGTTAAATGGGTAACTAATTATTTTTAAAGGAATATGTAAGATTTATTAAGAGAGTGTCAAATATATTTTTATTTTTTTATTATAGATGTACGTAATTTATATTAAGGGAGTATGTAATATTGATTAAGAGAGTGTCAAAATATATTTATTTATATTTTTATTATAGAAGTACGTAATTTATATTAAGGGAGTAAGTAAATATTATTAAGAGAGTATGTAATTTGTGATAAGAGAGTAACTAATTATTTTTAAGTGAGTATGTAAGTGAGCGTCAAATATATTTTCATTTATCTTTTCTTATAGAAGTACGTAATTTGTGATAAAAAAGTAACTAATTAAATGTAAGGGAGTATGTAAGATTCATTAAGGGAGTGTTAACAATATTTCCAATTATCTTTTATTGTGGAAGTACGTAATTTGTATTAAGGGAGTAATTAATTATTTTTAAGGAAGTATGTAATATTCATTAAGGGAGTGTTAAAAATATTTTCAGCTATATTTTATTATGGAAGTAAGTAATTTGTATTAAGGAAGTAACTAATTATTTTTAAGGTAGTATGTAAGATTTATTAAGGGAGTGTCAAATATGTTTTCAGTTATCTTTTATTACGGAAGTAGGTAATTTGTATTAAGGAAATAACTAATTATTTTAAGGGAGTATGTAATATTTATTAAGTTTGAAGTTTAGAAAAAAATATTTGCGCAATTAATATCTTCTATGATATTTTAATGAAATAAATACTCCCTTGATATAGTTGAATTTATTGTCTATGATGTTTGATTTAAGTAATTTGTACAAGAGTATTTTGCAGTATTTTTTTATTTTCCTAAATATTTGTTTCGATATTTGAGAAGTTTATGATAAAATATGTATTCCTTTATTGTTTGCTTTCGTAGATTATGGTTTCCATAAATTTTTAATGTTGAGGAGTGCATAATTAATTTTCAACACCCAACACGTGTGCATTTATTAGCTTATGTGTATAATAAATAACAGATTAGTTAAATCCAACGAACTATTGTTAGGTTTTGCTAATTACCTAACGTCAATATTGTTAGGCTGGCTAAATTCAGCATCCAGCCCATTAATCACGTCTATTAATCACATAGATTAGAATATGATGGCAAGGGATGTCAAATAAGTAGGATGTCTGGTATCAGCTCCGTTGTTATGACTCGCCTATATCATAAGCAAATATCTATTACATAACTTGACATAAACATATATGCAACCATTCTTATGCATCTCTTATTCCATAACCAAAAGTGTATTAGCCGTAAGTCCATAACCGGAGAAAAAACAAAAATAAAAGAAAACCAATCAATCGAACGTTTCCAGTAATTTTTTGAAAAAGAATCTAGCAATGTTATGTGGATTAATTTGAACAACAGTACTGAAAACTGCTAACACGTTGATTAAGATCATTAATATTTAAATCGCGCTCCTAAGTCCTAGTAAATTTTTGAGTAATTGCCACTTTGTTTTTCCCAATTTCATTATTCTGTAATTATATTTCATCAACATCAATCACAAGAATAATAGAAAATTTTAAAATCATCTCATTTAATGCTCACACCTCACATCATATTTCTATGGAAGGTTCAGATTAACAATTTTTTGTATGAAATTGTCACCCAAAATCCTATCCGTTCATATGAACAATCTTTAGGCGTAATAACAGGAGATACGGATCATTTATGTCCCACAAGCAAAATGTTCAAGTACACGGTACACTTAATAATTGTCAGCCTAAATGGTTGTCCATCTCTCTCTAGTATAAAGAAAACCCTACAATCACCAGCCAAACCGCATCTCTAACCAACATATGAAGCAATATTAGTTGGAATTATAAAGTTAGGTGCGTTCGACAGACAAAGGATCAAAAGGGAACAGATAATATGTCCGATCATAGTTAAGATCAAGCCAAATGGATTAGGAATCCAATGTCTATTCATGAATTTGTCAGGCTTGTCACACTCCAGTACTGTAACTTAAATTTTTTTTTTTGAAAAAAAAACGAAATAATTTCAAATTCTGCTAACAAACGAAACTGACAGGAATTTGTTTATCGTATTGGCTAAGGCACCGGGATCATCTCCTTTTGGTTCTAGAATTTTAATTGCCAAAATTATTTTCTGACAAGTTAAAAAAAATTGTTTTCTGACATTTTTTAGTTGGGAGCAGCAGCGTAGAGGATATTTCAATGGAAAAGAAATTCCCACTGCAGTTGTCTCTGGTTATTATTTATTTTTTTAATCTCGTAATCTCGTATACTAAATTATAAACAAACAACGTATAAAGCGGAACCTACAAATTGTAAACCAATATTGTTAGTACAGGAGATCCGTTATTAAATTTTATTTGGGAAATTTCAACCGTTATATTTTAGGGATAAGTTATGACGCTTTGCAAAAAAAGATGAAATGTTTACTTTAGGTTATGTTTTTTTTTTCAAATTTGAGCTTTAAACGATCGATTCAAAACCATTTAGGCTCCGTTTGGATACCGTGTGGGAAGAAGGAAAGAAATTTATTTTAAACAATCCAAATTCTTTACAAAGTTACACAGTTACCAATACTTCTTCCCACTTTTTCTCTTTTTCCCACACCTCATCCAAACGGAGCCTTAATTTATTGTTTTATATTGAAATCTTATTAACTACTAAGTTTTATATTTTTTTCCCCATGTTGGTTTAAAGGTCTCTAATTAATTAGATAAGTTTTCTTTAAAAATAAAATTAGTTTAAAGTCATAAAATTTAGCTGGCTAGCTGTCTTACATTTAGAGCAATTGTGAATTTTCGGACGATGCATGCATCTAACAACGCCAGTTGGTTTTGATATGGAAAATCATTGCGATAAGTTATGGATTTGAACAGTAAAAATATATTTTTGTTTTATTTTTATTAATTTTCTTTCTCTTCTTTTTGGTCCTCTTTTACCCTTTTATAGTCGCTTTTTAATAATAAGTTTTCTTGTTAAACTGGATGAAAAAAGGGAGAAGAAGCCTACTACAAAATTACTATTAGAAAGTACAACATTAACTATGTGTAATTACTTATTATATAAAAATTAGAATTACTATCAGCATCATTAATCTCTTCTCATTTCCTCGACAAACCTGCAAGCAAAACTATTTCGAACAATATTATAACAAAATATATTAATAAGGCTGAAGCACAGCCGCACGTGGCCTAGCTAAGGATGTGTTTGGATGAACTTTGAATAAGAAATAAGAATAAAAAATTTTGATATGCATGCTTATTCTTATTCTTGTGCAATCCAAACAACATAAGAATAAGGAATTTGGTCCCTTATTCTTATACTAACAAAACCATGACATAACAATAAGAAATTTGGACAAGCACACATACCGAAATTTCTTATTCTTATTCCTTATTCATGGCTCATCCAAATACACCATTAGCGATAAGAGCACTAGATTCATAAGCTGGCTTTCAAGAGAAATCAAGTTTCACGTATAATTTTAATTTTATAAAAAATTGGATGATAAAAATCTCTCTTTTTCTCAAAAAAAAAAAAAAACAAAAACGGAAGCACAGTCGTACCAGCGTGAGCACTAGCATACCAACATGATATGACATATATCCAAAATCTTATTAGCCTGTCTTCACCATTAATGTGTCATTGGATCACAGCACAACTCAAAAAATAATAACATGATTATCAATAATTAATAGGGTCTAATAGCAATAATATTCATCTTTTTAATAAATTTTGAAGATCAAATTTTTAAATTTGCTGATAAGTTGGTACTTAAAAACCACAAAATATCATTCTCCTCTTTTTGTTTAAGAACACATGCATCAAGAACTTACCTGAGCTATTTATTTTACCATTCAACCTTTCTGATTCCCTCTCTCTCTCTCTCTCCAAACTTTTTTTTTTATTTGGGAAAAAAGGAGTTATTATTTTTTTTATAACAACTCTTCATAAATAAATCCTACTGTTACTATTTGCTGCTTCCTCTCTCCATCATCATGGCCTCATTTATACCTTTCCTTTATCCCAAAGCGACCTCTCTCCCTCTCTCCTTTCTACGTATATCTAAATGAAAAATAAAACGTTCTCATAGTCTCCTACCTTCCCCTCTCTCTCTCTCTCTCTCTCTCAAATGGCGAGCACTCCTAGCTCCCCTAAACACAGCCAAAGCAGCTCTTCGTCTTCCCCAGAATTCGAGTTCTGGGGTGTTGTAGGAACCAACAACCCATCAACAATTCCTTCCATAGACCTTCCCTCAGCCGACGAGCTCTTTTCCGATGGCATTCTCCTCCCTCTTCAAAACCTCAACATGTCTACTTCTGACAACAAACCAACCTCCGATGCATCAAATTCCTTCATAGATCCATCTTCATTTCCTTCTTCCTCCCCTTCTCCCGGTCCCGCCTCCAAGCGATGGAAGGATATTTTCATAAAGGCAGGAGAGAGGGAGAGAAGGAAAGAAAAGACAAGACTTAGCGTCGGAAACAATGCCGAGCTTAATATCAACCTCTGGCCTTTTTCCAGGAGCCGCTCTGCTGGTAACGCGAGCAGCATCGGCTCCTGGGGCAGAAACAAATTGCCGGTGAAACTGGCAGCAGGGCGCACTGTTAGTAGTGCGCCGTGCTCCAGAAGTAACTCCCGCAATGAGGAGTCTTCTGGTGCAGATTCTCAAATAAATAGCTTGACTGCCTCCTCGATAATTAAGAGGTGGGCCCAGACTGGTAAATTGACCCCGAGTGGCGGGATTCGGGTCGGTCGTCCCGGTCCAGTTTGGCAATTACGCAGAAAGAAGCAGCAATTACAACAGCAAGAGAGCAGGGAGACGAAAGAAGCAGCCGGAGTTGATAAGAAAGATGCGCATTGCGCCAATGCCGGAGTCAAGATGCTAAATCTGAATGTAAACACTTGCATTGGTTACCGGAATCAAGCGAGTTGCAGCGATGGTTCAGGCGGCGGGGGCAATGCGGGGATGTTTAGTCTCAAGGCTATCTTCTCTAAGAAGGTTTACTGATGTAAATAATGTACATTATTGAGATTAGTTGGTTATGTCTGGTTAGTATTTATTCTACTTTATGACTTGTACTAGTGGATTGATGAATTTGGTTGACTTCACCTAGTGAAGTAGTTGTTCCAAACAATGCATGGTGTATTATTTTTATTTCTTATTAGTTTTCTGTTTTGCACGGTATTGTGATAGTTAATAGTTGGTCTTTTCTTGTCTTAAGAAGCAAATGAATATATTTCTCAACAAATGAAGCATCTTATTAAGATGCTCTTTTGTTTTGTTAAGCACACCATTGCAGATTCCAAAAGTTAAAAGGAGAAAAGAAAGGTTTGGTAGTCCTTGTTGTACATTGATTGCTAGTTGAGGCGTCTTTATTGCTGTTTGCTCCTAATTAAGCCTAGTTAACACGACTTCGCATCCTCTGGATGGCCATCCAGTGGATGCTTTCGATCTCAGCCGTCTGATTAAATCTCAATGGTCATAGATGCCCCGTGCATGATACTAAGATTGATAGGCCCGAAAAAATCTAACCGTTTAGATTAAATCAGACGGCTCGGATTGAAAGACGTCCACTGGATGGTTGAATACAACCATCCAGAGGATACGGATCCAGTTAACACTCCTAGAGGGGAAAAATAAAAAAATAATCTAGTCGGCATACAGCAACTTTCTTTTTTCAGCCAAAGTACTTTACGCTACTTTGATCACATATGAGTATATGACTTGTTGCATTTTTCACACACGTTAGCTAACTAAATTTATGTAAATATCTCGGTGTAAAATATGACTGCAATTTAATATATATATTATTGGCTCTCGATACTTTATAATATTAACAATAAAAAAACTAATAAATTTGAAGCAACATCTGGCATCTAGATTCAAATGTATGGATGTCAAAAGTTTCAATATATATGATATATGAATCCCAAATCCAAAAAGGTACAGGTACCACTTTAAATTATTGTTTCCCAACTGAAAGGGTCACCGACCAATACCATGTGATTGTCACACATGCATCCTTACTGGATTGTACTATTTTTGGATGTTAGCATTCTAAAATAATATTCTCTTTAAATTTTTTAAATTTGATTCAATTAGTTTATTATGCTCAAAATAAAGTGTTAACAGATTGACCTTTTGGGCAGTTAACTTTCTGTACCCAGATTAATAAAATGGATAAGCCTTAACGATAGCAACTTTAGTATTTTTTTTCTATAACATTTTGATAACAAGATTGGTGTACATTTCTGTCTTACTATTGGAGAATATTTTCAAGTCATGAGCATATTAGGAAAAACGTTTTACAAGGACAACTTAAGAACGTTTTCTCTTTCTGAAAGTTTAAACATAACGGCTAGATATATCCAGTTGGATAATTGTAAACACATTTTAACTGTTCTTAAAGTTTAGTTGTGCGCTTACTGTACGTCATGTTGGAATCTGACCCACCAACTGTATCAAGAGTAAAGTTGGAGGACCTCAAAGAATATAATGCTTTGTTGTACCTAATAAGCTACGATCCATAAAATATATTTAGCAAAAACCTTATGTGGCGAGTAACTGATATATTAAGTTCACACATTTAGTTATTGAAAGAGAATGTTTAACCATTGGCTCGCCGCATGGTTGGTTTACTCTGTGTCGTCTGTAGAAAATCCAAATTAAGATAACTTTTTCATTAAGAATTTTTCCATTAGGCAAGTGACAAGCTCTCAACAGGGGAGGCTTTTGAGGGAAATTTGCATGCATCTTTTCATTGTCTGGTATATTTATTGTTGGGTTTGGGGACCAGTGTCACAATACTATTTTTTTTTAATTTTCAGTGAAACCATACTCTCATGTCAAATTATTTTAGTACTGTTACTACTGTAACAGCACCCTTTGTCCCCTGGTTTCAATTTCTATCATCACTCCATATATGCTGGTTCGCCAAAATAATTTACACAACTATGTAACACAGTGACGGCATACAATTGATGGAAAAAATGAACAATAACCATTTGTTGAATTACTTATTAAAAATTTCATAAAAGAATAAGTAAGAAAGATTGAAAGAAGGACAAAGGGTGATGAAGTCAAGAAACGTCGTTTTTGCGTTAGTGCAGAGGCACTTTTTTACTGGTAAATGCAAAGGCGCGCACTTACAGATTTGATTTGATGAAAGAAAAGCATGCTTTGAGATTTGACATCTTGACATAAGCATTGGGTGGCTCAAGGCGGAGCATGGCAGAATGGGCACATGGCGAATGTAGAAAAAACAACCACAGATGACCAATTGATCTCGGATCCTTTGTAACACCCACTTTATTACACTCCACTTATTACAACATTCATTTATGTACATTAGTTATCTTGTACAAATTTGGGCCCGTTTCTAAAAATATCCTAAACGAGTACTTTTAGATCTAGATTAGTGTTATAATACTCCAATAATCCATTTCTTTTTATACACTAGTTATTTTGTACATGTTTATGAGGTAGTAAAAACTGCAAAAGTGATCAGAAATCATTTGAACATAAGTCAACATGCTCAAAATTAGTACACTCGAGCTCGATATGGATGTTGAGGGCAGATACAAGGGGGCTGGCATAGCACCGGCCAATGCTAAGATTTTTCTATGTGATTTAATATATATATATATATAGAGAGAGAGAGAATGGCTAATGTGCCATAGATGGCACAGAGAGTTCTGTGTCATAAAGTTGTTTTTCGAGATCCAAAATCTAAATGCTCAATCCGAATCGTCGAAGTTATTCACCACATTAAAATACCCCGGAGACCAAATTTTACATTTTTTTCGATTTTTTTGCTATTTATTATGATATTTTAAAAAAAACGTTATAATTGGAGTATTTCAGACCCTCCAATTTGAACATATCAAAATAAATATAAAAAAATTAAAAAAAATATAAATTTTGGTCTCCAATGGTATTTCAATATGCCGATCAATTTGAATGGTTTGGATTGACTGATTGAATTTCGGATCTTAAAAAATTGTCTCAAAAAAAACATCTATAGCATTACTATCTATGGCATTTTAGCCCACCTCAATATATATATATATATATATATATATATCTCGCTAATTTAGTACTTTAGTTATATGATGTATCCGGTTTATTCTAGGATTGAAACTCCAAATTAGTAAAGTCCAATTGAAATCATAACTCGACGACTCAGCTTATCCTGCCATACAATTCTAGTTCCGCCCTTTTGAAAGAGTCTCGAATCATATAAAATTTGACAAATTAAGTTGTATATGTCATATTAAGTTCTAATAAAAATTCAATAACGTTTCTACGCACGATAAATTAATTTAGTTAGATAATGAATTAATTAACGAGGAAGATAGAAGTGAAACAATATAATAATAAAATATAAGATTGGAAACAGAAGATCAGAAGCATGTGATTCCAATAATAATAAAGGGGCTGTTTGGATTATAGTAGTAATTTGGAGAATTTCATCTTCCTACCATAAATTTATTATAAACAATTCAAACTCTTCACAAAATTACACACTTTCCAATAAATTTATTCCTAGGAATTTCAACTTTCCCAAATTCTCCAAATTCCTAAGCGATCCAAACGGCCCCAAAGAGAAGATACCAATGCAGTGGCTGAAGAGTCTGTTGGTCCGTACCAAGGGAGAGAGAGAGGAGCATTGCTTGCGTTGCTCCCATGTGCGCACAGATCTGGCAGTCCAATCAGAGGTGGCGCCTCATCTCCTTCCCCATCAAACACGCAACATACACCTGTTCTACCAACACCGAAGCAGCTTCATAGTCTCGAATCTTCGTTGCGGTCCAGGTACACCGTGCCTGGGCAGGAGTTGACATTATTACAAGGCTCCTTTCTCGGAAGTTGTGGGGGAACATGGACGCTGTCCTTGGACACATAAGCTGCTGTGTCCTAGGGATCGGATCTGGTGTTCAGTTCCAAACAGGAAATTTAGTTTTAACCATCAGAGGATAACAGACAAAGCAACCTCAACTCAATCATGCATTCATGCTGTACTGACTACTGAGAAAGGCAGCCTAGGAAGCCCAAGAGGCCATAATATTTTAGGAGGGCTCAGTGTGTGAATTTGGGCTTTTTTTTTTTTTTTGCCTAATGGTATATTGGTATGTGTCAGAACATCTGTCTAGGGCTGAAAAAGGTAGCCGTTTCAACCGTTCTTTCGTTTCGTTTCGTCTAGAACGGAACGGTAACAGATAAGGATTTTAGTTTCGTTTAAGGAACGGAACAACTAACGCAAATAGAAATATTATTTCGACTCAAAACGAAACAATTAGCGAAGCTGGTACGTTTCGTGGTCGTTTATTTCGCGCATTTCGTCTAAATTTTTTTCATGGTTTTATTATTAGATTGCAGAGGACCTCAGCGGAGAAATTGAGGGAGAAACGAGTAAAATTAGATTTCTACAGCGTCGCTCTGTCATTTCTCCGCCGAACACAGTCACATCTATCTCTCTCGCCTCTGCACCACCCAGTACAATCGCCGTCGAGAGCGAGAGGTGATGATGGTGCCTCCTCCCCCTTTCCCGCGTGATCTAACCTATCATTTCTCTATCTCTGTTTCATACAAAATGCAGAATAGTTTATTTTCTTGCATCTTAATAAAAATGCAAAACAGTTAGGTAGTCAAATACGATTATAACTGTTTTGATCGTTCCCATTAACGAAACGATCAACGCAACATATGTTAAACGGGTGCAACAATCAACGCAATAAGTACAAAAATTTCGTATATCAATGCAACGGTTAACGAAAATGACCACTTTCGTGGTCGTTTTCCACATTATGCACCCCTACATCTGTCAGATCATAAGTCTGCAACTATTTAGAGAGAATAATTAAGTAAACAAACGGACAGTCAAAATCCATATTGGATTCTTTTTGTCGAAAATGATAAGAGTAATAGGAATTATAAGTGCCATCAGCAAATATACCATCACAGCCATCGCTAATACAAAGTGAACATATATAGCAAATAAGATGAACATATAGATGATCTAAGTGAACACTTACAAACAAATAAATGTTGCCATCACTTGTTCAGAAGTTTATATGCATATTCAACTTATTTTTATTGAACTTATTTGTTTGTATGTGTTCACTTAAATCATCTATATATTCACTTCATTTGCTGCATATGTTCATTTTATATTTAGCGATGGCAGGGATGACAAAACTGCAGATGGCGGTAATTAATTTCCTAAGAGTAATGACACGAGCAAGAAATACCTTAGTACGGTAAAACTCTCTTTATATTTCAATACACATAAAAGAAGTTCGATAGCATTACTGCACGGATAAATGAAATAAGTTTGTTGCAGCTATAATCATTAAGATCGTTGTCATAATAACCTGTCCCAGTAAATAGGCCGTAAATTTACGACCCTGGTTACATGAAGAAGTTACAACCATGGTTTTCAAATTACTCGAAATAAAATTAAAACGTGCTTTTCTAAATGCTCTAGCTGTGTTTTCAGGTTGGTGCCTTCTAAAACTTTATGGTTCCTGAAACTCTATCAAAATTTTATCCATATCAGGTTGGTGCCTTCTAACCTGCGAATAACAAATTTAAACGTGCACGATTCAATACAACATATTCTTAGTACATACCGGAGGTTAAAATTTGGCTTGACCAAAAAGTTTTAAAAAGAAAGAAGGGTAACAGATGTACAATATCTGAAACTGAAATTACCAAATTAGAAACATTGACAACTGGGTAGAAGTAAGCCTAAATGAATCATGAAATGCGTAGATTGGAACTCTAAAAAACACAACCTATTCACTCAATTTGAAGCATGAACCACAAATGCTAAAAGAAACTCCAAAAATTTCAAGATTATATCATGAAATAATCAAAGTCTCATAACAAACGATGCAAAACAGATATGAACCTCAGCTGACCCAAATGACCTACACACAAAATATATGCAAACCTAATAATGTAAAGATCTGAACTGAGCTGAAGCCCAAATGATCTAAGCCTAATCTGTCCTAGCATATATTTCAAAGAAAACAATGCATAGCATGCATCTGCTGAATTATAATGTAAACATATCTGGCCAGTTGCAGTACACAGACTTTTTACTAGGTTAATCATGGCACGTGTATGCTTATCCTGACTTACAGGAAAAGTATAAAGTTGCTTTGTACCTTAATACCAGCCATTGTGAGAAGCTTGTGAGATGCGATATAAGTATGGTCAGAGTTCTCCATTTTTTTCTCCACAAAATATATTACTTCAGATACTCCTGACTACAAATCAAACACATCAAACATTTATTTTACAGAACTTCTGGATGAAAATTAATAAGATAGCAAACAAACATGCAAGAATCACCATAAATCAACATAAACCTCGTGCTGATAGCAACCACAAGGTGATCTCATTTACTGTGAATTTTCATAAACCTTAGCAGTAGTTAAACGTGTCCGTAATTTTAACTTTTGTTTCAGCAATGAAACTGGGTTTTTTTGCCTTTCTTCAAAAAAAAAAAGAAAAAGAAAAAGAAAAAGAAAGAAGAATCAACATAAATGACTGATACACCAGTACCATTCATGCAACCTATAAGTCTATAACCACTCTGTAAATCTGGTTGAATTCCTCTTAACTGAATGCTGGTTGTTTTTTTATTTATACTCTTCTGTACAGTTTTTTTCTTTTTAAATTACTTTATGCTTGTAATTATTTTTTTATTAATAAAATTTGTTGGTGTGGTAATTGCCACCTGACCCTAAAAAAAAATTTAGACTGAAAAAAAAACAAGAAGTAAAACAAGAACCAGTACGAGTTACCTGAATTATAATCTTAGCGCACTCGTTACATGGGAACATTGTAACATATAATTTCTGCACATAGAAATAGAAAAGTTGAGGCTCAAAATGAGATACGTTCATGAAAATGCAAGTCTGGGTTTAATAAAAGCATAAACTAAAGAGTTATTTGCTATTTTGCAATGAGAATAAGGGCTATGATTTCACACTAGCGTTGAAACTAAAACACAAGTACAAGCAGCTACACATTGAATACATTTGGCAGGCACCATAAGCAAATATAGATAAAGACAAAGGACAATAAGAAAGTTGGAGGAAAAAATTTGACCTGGCCAGCAGCAGATGCATGGTTCGTGTTAAGTATAGCATTTACCTCAGCATGAACTACAAATCTATATTAAAATATATATCAACAAAATAATCTTAATTGACAGCAAAAGAGTTCACAATCTCAAGTAACTATGTAACTTTTCAAAACCAGGAACATCATGTATGACATAAAACAGGGAAAACTACATACCATAATCAATCCTATCAGGAAAAAACAAGAGACAATAATTAACACCTAGCTTTCCTACCCCTCCAGTTTCTCATGTTCTAAAAATGTGCTAAAAGTCTAAAACTGATCCCCCTTTCTCATTATTTCTCTCTCACTCAAAAAAAAAAAGGAGAAACAGGAAAAAAAAGGGCTAGTCTAGCTACCTTTTGAAACTACAAGGGAGCAGCGTACGTAATTTACTGTGGTTTTTTACTTCAGGGATAGTCATGATGATATCAGTACAGTCAAAATATTGTAATGTTTTATGTTTGCATCAGAAGTGATATAGATCAGAGTATCAGACATAATGGCTTTCATTTTGAATTTTTATCATCTATTTTTAAGTTATTAACAAAAAGAACACTTACGGAAATTTTGTCTCAAGTGGGTCTCCTCTTGCTGATTTCTAAAACAAGAGAAAAGAAAGTATTATTCAATAGATATAATTTTAGTCTTAGTAAAAGCTCCCATTATGAGCTGGTATTGCAAAACTTCAAAACCAACCATTTTGGATTTGTTAAATGGTAATTGATATGGCCAATGTACAATGCAGCGAGGAAATAACATTTAACATACACATCCTTGCAAATTACACCAACCATAAGTCAAAATCCACCAGACAATCCCAGTATTTCTCATTTAAGATGTTAGTCATTCCAAAATTATTTAACTATGTGATGAAAGGGTAAGTTCCAAAGTCATTTTCTACTAATTTAATGTTCTGTTTTACGCAATTTGGTCACAGTTCAACGAATTTGACGGTGCTTCAATAGTCGGTCGTTATTTACAAATAGCAAAATAAAGTGTTCTAAAGGCAAACATCAAAACTATTGAGTGTATTTTGGAACCAAATAGACTGTAAAATAAGAAATGAAAGCAAAAGCCTTCAACTTTATCTCAGATTCTAAAAACTTTTTCAAAAGGAAAGAGAGAAATGACCTTGGCCCAAGGAAGCTTGTCGTCAGAACAACCTCTTGGGAACCCATTATATCCAATTCCTGGCTACACAATTATTCACATCAGGAACCCAATACGATAATTATATGCACTATATCATAATCAAGTTTTGGGGAACTCGTTTGTGTACTAGCAAGTGTGTGCTCAGGATGAACGCTGGCGGCATGATACAATCAGGCATGGTAAAACAGTAAGCCTTTTACTTTATTATCATTACTTTTTACTTATCAAGCATGGTGCATATGCACATGCTTTATCATGGAGAATTTTGACTGTTGGTCATACAAACTCAAGCAATAGAATTTTATTTATAAATATTTATTTCTTTGAATATTCAAATAAACGAAAGAGAAGTAACAATCAGTTCTCACCAAGAATTATGCCATTCTGGCTAACAAGGCATGCTCCAACCTACATTACAAATACTAACCTTTACAATGAGAAAATGAGATAAACTGTTCAACCATAAATATTTCTTAGGATTGACTCTTTTGCTTTTATAGGAATTATGCACAAACAGGGTATCAACATATTACTAATTAACAAAATCCTCAAATCGATAAACACAAAATAAAATATTATAGAGTAACTGTACAATATAAAAGCACACCAGGTTCTAACATATAAGTCGTCATATATGCGCGAGAGGATCAAACCTGTCTGTTAGGATCCTTGGACCGCTTGGCTGAAAGGAAAGCAATTGACATGAAATAATCATCCCATGTAATGTACCTGACACAGAATTCCAAACAAACTTATACAGTATAAACAGCATAAATAAAGAGGATTACGAGATGGAAAGAGAGTCCTTCAAATTTTGAAGGTAGAAATGAAACTACAAACAATGGACCCCAAAAAACATTATTTTTTGGTGATTTAATTTATAATTAAACTTTGGTACTGACACTACAAAACTACACCTCTTAAACTTTTTAAGGGGGCTAATGTGCAAATTTACTAATTTAGTGTGTAACAAAAACAATTGGAAATTAAAGGTTGGAAGTAAGAACAAAAACCCTGTGCGCTTGGATGGATCGAAGGGGTCGCACTTAGAAGCAGATGCATTGCCACAACCATTCCCGTTCGGAAGAGACAGGCGCGAGTCGTTCTTCTTCGAACTTTCCCCACTGGACTTGTTAGAGGAAATCAATCGAAAGATTACTATGGAAGTGAAGGCGCCTATCAACGCGGACGAGATGGAGACTAAGGTAAGGTCTCGCGCGCTCATAGCTGCCTCCAATGAATGGCGAAGATTATTGTTCGTGTTTGAGGAGAGGAGAAAGAGGAATGGAGAGTACAGTGATTGTGTAGGGTTTAAGCTTTTGCAATGTTACCTTCAAAATGTACGAGATTTCTTTTTAGTCCTCGGCATTCCGCAATGAACACCCTTTTCGGAAAATGTTTTTACTTTTTAGAGTCCAAACCGCAACCGATCCGATCCGTCATCCGTATGCAGTGATAGTTCAAAAATCCTTGGTCCTTCGCCTGTCTTTTGAAAGACCGTCCTAAAATTCGGACCGGACCGGTCCTTCGAAAGGCTTTTCGATGGATAAGGGTCTAGAAGGGCCGGGTCTAATTTTTTTCAAAGACGAATGTTGAAGGGCCGGATCCGACCTAATGGTTCAATTGTAGTGACTATTTGATTATGATGGGATGATAGAGATTAAAAAACTATTAAAAAAAATTAAATGTTGGTATTATTTTAGAAAGACTAGAAGGGCCAAGGACCAATAAGGACCGGATTTTCGAAGGGCCGGTCTCGTGTTTTAAAAAACAAACCCGTCTAACCCGTCTCATCTCGATCCTTTCTCTTAACCCGTTCCGATCCGACCCTTCTACCAAACCCGTCAAGTCTGGTCCTTTAAAATCCGACCCGGCCCTTTTGACTTTCACTACCCGTATGAGTATGACGATTTATATTTAGGAAAAATTATATTTTTCTCGTGGCGTATCATAACAAGATTATCAGTTTTTTAATAATTAAATATTAAATATTTGAATTTTTAAATAACAAAATTATACAATGAAAAAATAATTAAGAGACTCTGTGGCATCTTCCAAGTTGCACTGAATAAATTCAAATGTAATTCTGGGTGAACTAATACTACCTACGGAATATAACAAGAACAACTTGTTGACCCTAAAAATTAAACCCTCAAAATCAAATGAAACAAAACCAAATTGCGAAAACCAGAAGTCAAACAGCGAAAAACCAAATTCCCAAATTGCCAAAAAACCAAAATCAAATTACCAAAAATACCAAATAAACTCCAAAAATTCCTTGAGAATTATGGTGAATTATCATAATTTTTAAATCCCAAAAATGCCCATACAAATTCCAAAATTTGCAAACAAATCCAAAAACTTCACAAAATTACCAAAATAAATCCATTAGATTCCTTATATTTTTATAAACGTACCCATAAATTTTCATCCAAAAATACCCAAGGGAAGGCCCCCAAACAATTTATTTTGGATCAGCATTGAAGAATAAATGTTAAATTAATGAAAATCAAATGGAAATCCCAGAAAATCCCAGAAAAATTGATGGGAAATGACGCGTGCATCCGATTGGAGGGGATCCAGGGAAAGAAAAGAAGGGCGCTGTCCCATTTAAAATTCATCATCTCAAGTAAATCATCGAATGTGCCTGGTTCATGCACCGAAAGGGGATTGTATTTGCTGAATTTTATTGGTGCACTATAAGCCTAGACCACCTATCTCCCTCTACCTCATTTAATCTTACATATGGGCCCCAGGAAAAAGAGTCATCCCTTCCCTTGGTAAAAAGAAGAAACAGAAGAAAGTTCCGTTTTACTGTAGCACGCCGGGTAAAAAGAGAAGGAGGGGCCAGAAGTGCGACGACGTGGCCTTCTCCAGCGCCACCAACTCGAAACCACTTACTCCGCCCCTGGTTTTCCTAAACCTAACCCTAGCGCAGCTGAGGGACAGCCGTTGGATCAAGATCAGATGGTGAAGGGATGGCACGGCTCAAGGAAGTGAAACCCTAACCCCAGCCTATATAAGTCCAATTGAAGGCACAGAAGAGGAGAGAGAGGCAGCCGCAACATAGGCTAGGGTCAGTTGCTGTTAGTTTAAACTAATTAAGGTAGCGTTGAGAGAGGCATTAGGTCAAACACCTTGTAAACACTCACTGCACTGAGAGAAAGAAAGGGAAAGGTGAGATATAACTTGTAATCGTTCTTCACCACATCAAGAAAGCTTGTTTAAATTGATATTTTGCTGTTTTGTTTCTTCTCTTTCCTTAGCTCAGCCACCAAAACAATGGTGTGCTCGAGCCATGTGAATGCAGCTCTCATGAGCCATGGTCTGAAGCATAGCATCAGTCATGGCCATGAGAGAGGTCCCATTAGAGATGTCCATGAAGGTTTGGAGCCTAGCTCCTCGCTTCATGTGATATTCTCATATCACAAGTGAAATCGATCATGGCCGCCATGAGAGGTCTTTAGCATAGCTTTAGTCTCTCATGGTGGTCTTAACTTGACATGGTGTTGTGTCAGAGCGTGGCTCTGGCCTTGCCATGTTCAAGATGTTAACAATCCAAAAATGTCATTAAAAATGGTGAAATTATGTCAAATCCCAACCAGCCCCTTACTTGTGAGAATTGCTTAAAGTTCCAGGTTTAAAATAAATAGTACAGCTTAGATTTTTCATGTCCTAGGCTATCACTTCATGTTTGCAGCTAAAAGCGTATAAATACATAATTATAAATAAAAAAATACATAAGAATGTGAGATTTTATTTGCATAAAAATAAAAAAAATATACTTGGACAGCAGGTACTTGATCTCTTGAACATTAGGAAGCAATATTTCCATGTTTAGAGTTTCATACGATTTTACACATATTGTCAAGAAGGATAGAAAAATGCATAATCAAATGAATATTTTGCCAAAGGAGGAAATATATCAAAGCTGCTTTTAAGGAAATTCCACATGCCTTGTTTAGGTCACTTGCAACTCCTTTTCGTGCATTTTCTACAACTCAAGCAAGATTACTTCAAAACAATAAAAAAGGCATTTAGAATTGAAATCTGAGTATATGGATAAGTGTCAAATGACCTGCTCATAAGTTCTGTGAAATTTAAACACATACAACAAACTTAGAATGATCAAAATTGGATGCTAAATCAAATTGCTTTACTGTAAAATGAGTTACAAACAACTGAAATGTAATAAAATTGGGCGCCTTCAACCTCGATGTCTCTTACAACCAACTGTGGTGCCTCAAGTCGAAACAAGTGCTCAAACAAACTAAAACTGATGTCCTGAATCTATTCATCACATTGCTGGTACAAGAAGACTACTCTGTGGGCCCCACCAATGGAGCTCAGATTTGTCCAAAACCAAGCCGAAATGCCTCAGTCCAGAATACCTCCTTCTAAACACCTCCATGAAAAATTGACATTTACTCTGTCTTCTTTGTACCATCATTAGTGCAATAAACCTAGCACTGGCAAAGGAAAACGATCAGAGAATGCCAGTCGTCATTAATGGTTGTACGAGATTCCTCAAGTATAACACGGCCGCACAAGCTTCAATGGCAAGAATGGAGCATACCAATGCCTTCTCCTCATCCTCATGATTCTAAAGAACCCATCCTCCACTGAAATGGAGGCCGGAGTCGTCGCAATTTGGCTGAAGAAAAGTCAGGGGGTTTTCTGCAAAATTCACCTTTATCGGAGCTGAAAGGGATGAAATCCGAGGCCCCAAACGATCCGCTGTGGCCAAAGTCCATGTGGAGAGTCACTGACAAGGCGACGACCCGCTATCCAAATCAAATAAGACTCAGTCAGCGTCCTGACACGCAGCTGCCACGCCAGCGCCAAATCACATCCAGTTGGCTCCAAATCAGCGCCACCCCAGTCTCCTTTGCTGACGTGGACCAACCAGAAATTGACAAATAAGCAGAAACTTTGAAAACTCATTAAAAATAGTAGGAAATTCAGAAAAATTCAAATAAAATATTCATAAATTTCTAAAAATCCAAATAAACCAAATTTACTTATATTTTGATATAAAAATCTATCAAATTATTGGTCTTTTCTATTTTTGAAATATTTTCCATATTGAACAAACTTTATAAAATCCTAAATGATATTAAATAATTTTTTTATAAAATTTCAAAATAGTTTTAAAACTCAATTAAACTCTTTTAATAAATTTTCAAAAATAAATATTAAGATTTCAAAGGAAGTATATTGAATATCAAGTATTTAAAAAAATAAATATAATTAAAAATATAAAAAGAATTTTCAAAAGTCTAAAATTAAAAATAAAAATAAAAGAAAACTGAGAAAATAATAAAACCCAAAGAGAAACTTAAGAAATTAAAAGTCAAAACACGAAGACCAAAGACAAAACCGAAACCTCTCTATTTTAAGAACGAAAACTCTTCAGCAGATCAAAATGTCCTCAATTGAGTCCCGTCAACTAAGTCTGGTACACCAATCGAGTACAATTCAAACCAAAAGAAATAAACCCAAAACAAACATAAAACAAACGATTCCCTAACCTTTACATGTAATTCTTCAGATCCCTTAATCAGAGGTTCTCGTGAGCGATCACGGGGTAATTAACAGTAGGGGCTTGCGCCTACTGGAAAGAAAGGACCCACGAAATCAACAAACCTCTTTAAGAAGCGACTCGTGTTTTGGTTCTCTTGTCGTAAAGAGATACTCAAACGGAGATCGAACCTTAAGGGGGGTGAATCCAAGGCTATGTTCCCATTTCTCGAGGACCCAAATCCTATTCTTCGAGGGAATGACGAAAAAGCCGCAACACAACTATTTTAATTTGTCATTAAAATTTAATATTGAAATTATTAACGCAACGAAACATGCTGTTACGATACAGCTATTATAATAAACCATTCCTGTCATCGCTCTTGTATGTTATAAATGTTCAGTTTGATAATACGAAGTGTTCAGTTAAATGCATTAGAGTTGCACTAGACTCAGAGTCGCGCTTGGGTCAAGAAGTGCGCTAGGAGGCAGGGGCAGAGTCGGAAAAAAATTAATTTGAACCGGATCGGTTCATGGCCCCTTGTAATTTTTTCATGTGTTTTTTGTCCGTTTCGTGACCCCTTCGCTTGGTTTTTTTATAACAGTTATATTTCCCGTTGCAACTAACTGAACATTTATATTTAAATAATTAAACATTTGTACTCATTAAAATGAACATTCGTATTTACTAAACTAAACATTTATACTTAATGAAATATAAATATGTTTGCTCATAACATTTATATTTTCTATTGCAACTAACTGAATATTTATACTCAATTAACAGAACATATGTACTTAACTAACTGAACTTTTTGGCAAAAAAAATAAAATGAACATAGTGAATATAGCGAACACTTATAAAACAACGAACAATTCTACTACAAAGTAAACATTTGTACCTAATAAAGTGAACACTTATAATAACGAAATGAACAAAAAAATGAGCGCCGGTGAGTAGAGGGAATAGAGCGCTACTCAGCGAACACTGACCGCGATGGCAGCGATGACGCAGAGTGTGATGGCAGTAATCAATTTCTGTTACGATATGTTAGAAAGTATGTATCTGTTCTTTATTTTGTGGGACCTTTTTTGTTGATCATGCAAGTGTTGTTTCATTCATCATAAAACCATGAATTTAGTACAATTTACAAACTACATTGAGTGTTAAATGACTTCAGAAACCCAATTTCTTAATGTCAAGTGAGATTTTTTTTTCATGTTAAAATATTTCACTAATTAATGTTTTTTTCCTTTCATTTCTTATTGAAATACAACAATCAAGAATTACAATCAATCAAGACACAATTATCTAGACGGCAAGGGCTGATATGCTTTCAATCTTGAACTGAAACTTATCTCATATCATTCCTTATTTTAGTTATTGTTTCTCGTTATTCCAATTCTACTATATCTTCAATTCAGCAAGGTTCAATAGCCAAATCTTATATCATTTCAATCATTTGTTATTCCATTCTCTTTTCCACTCCATTCTCTCCTCCGGGCAAAGGAAAAGGACAAAAAAAAAATTGGAAACAGAACTTATTGATAATTATTATAGAATTAGCATATGCATTAATTTAGTTTCATATAATTCATTTTATATAATTAATTATAGCGGTTCACAACGGTATATAACTAATTAACCAACTTATCATATCTTGCATTCTCCAATGAAAATAAACTAAATAATGCATTGTTGGTTAAATCTTTTATTTGTACGACTCTCATGAATTTATGTCATGTTGACCATGAAAATTAAATCGTTATTTATTTTCAATAATCATAAACGGTATGTAGCAACACGTTATGATTCCCAATTAACATAAATAAATACTATACTTTTATAGTATTTCAATCTTGCATAAGAAATAGATAATTTACTAGTTTTGATTTTTATGTCACATGATATCACTGTATAATTCAAGATATGAATGTGTCATTCTTGCAGATTATACATTTCTTGATTTAGAGTTGATTGTAAAGGTTGCCGGCAAACAATCCAACTCCATCAAGGGGCCCAATAGATATCATCACTCATTAGGTATACTAATGAGGGGCATACGATTGTCTTGATGAGCAAATTTTTTCCACATGATTCGAGAGAACATAAATAAAGCCATTATATCAGTTTTTATTGAGAATCAGCGTTAGACGATATGAAAAAGCTATATGAATGCATATATTTATGTTATGTGAAACAGATCTATATGAATGCATATATTTATGGAAAAGCTATATGAAAGGAACAGATCTTATTTTTATCAGTATATGTCATATGGCCTACTTGAATGTAGTGGCAGTATAAATCATATATCCACCAGTTGTATGTAACACATCCTGCTTGCCAATTTTAGTTACACAAGACACAACAAATGGGATCTACTTAAATGAATGCATAAATTAACAAAAAAGAAAAGGACCTTTGGCTTGTCGATACTGCCACGGGTGTATAGAAAAAAAAAATCTTCAACATCAACCCATTCAATATCACACGGGTGCGTTTGGCAAAACAAATATTAGTAGGGTTAATAGTATAAAGTTAGTACTTTTTGGAGTTAGAGGGATAGAATAGTGAGGATAGTGATTGGGTAGAGTTAGCAGTAATGTAAGGTTAGTGAATGTTGTGTATGTTGAGGTAAGTACTTTAAGGTTAGTAACTGTTTAATGCTACAATTATTATTAACTATTATTAATTTGTAGTTATTAATAATAATTAATTTTAATTAAAATAATTATAAAAATAAATCATTATTAATTATTATTATCATTATTATAATAACTATTGTTAATTATCATCATCATCATCATTATTATTATATTAAGGATTATTTAAATTTATACAATTATTATTACAATAACAATTATTTTTGAATTATTAATTATTAATTATTGTGAACTATCTAATTATTAAAAATTATTATTTATTATTAATGATTAATAATTATTGATTATTAGGAATAACAATAATGTAGTTAATTTTGCTGTAGGAATATTTAAAGTGAAACTATTGGACAAAGATGTTAAAGAGACCCATGTTAATAAGTGACTTAGTGTTGCTTAAATTAATGATGTATAAGAAAGAAATAAACAGCTATATTTAATTCTTTCCACAAATCACAAAGCATGACTTTTTTTGTTTTTTTATTCTATCACATGCGGCAGGTATCGCTAACTCATCATTTTTGCGAGTTAGCAGGTTAGCGCATGGGTAGCTACTAACCTGACTAACCTTAGGTCATTTGGTAATGGAAGGTTAGAAGATTAGCAAGCTAACCTCAAAGTTAGACTAACCTTGCATGCACCATACGCACCAAAAGTGCAAGTTACATGATAACTATCGACCTCAACCATCTAAAAGAAAATAGCAAAACCTGGTGCTACTCATGAGCTTATCAAAGCTGCTGCCTACGTTTTTTTTTGTTTTTGTTTTTTTTTTGGATGAACTGTGAGTAGGCCAAAATCAACAATACCAGAAAGTAAATTACAAAGTTCATCAGCCTCTAATTCTTCTAATAGACTACTCCCCCAAAGCTGACATCTAAAAAAAAATAGGAAGTACAAACAAGGAAAAGACAAAAGATAAAAACCAAGTCTTACACTAACAAAGAGCAATACAAACTCTTCTACACGAAATTCCCCTGGTTTACCAATATAAAAAGGCGGAGCCAAAAAAAGGAAAAAATAAGAAGGAAATCACGGTGGTAGAGAAGTGCTCGCAGGAAGGTTTCTCACTTGCAATCCGTAATGATGTTTTTCTATTATATGCTCGCATGAAGGCTAATTTGGAGGAAAAATTGGAAAGGAAATCGCTAGAGGAACTCTCCAGCCCTCTCGCGAGTCCAATTTTCCCTCCAATTTCATCTCTGATTCTTTTTCTTTTTTTATTTTGATGGTTGTTTGATTTCGGATCCAAAAAACGGGCACAACTCTTACCCGATAAGGCAGATCGAGTGGGATCGAAGAATTAACAAATCACAACCGTAGATTTTGATGCGCGGTTCATATCCTGTGTGCTGGACCGTGCTGCGCGACACAGGATCTGGATTGGGTAGTCGCTACGCTACTCGGTTTATCTATACTACTTATAAACGTACGCATGCGAAGAGGTGTAACACGCGAAAATTGATTCCGCCATCTGCATTTTTGCCATCTCTCGCAAAACAGAAAGTGAACACTTAAAACAGATAAGGTGAACATATATTGTGATCAAAGTGAACACATACAAACATATAAGTTCAATAAAAATAAGTTGAACATGCATATAAAACTCTGAATAAGAGATGACAATACTTATTTGTTTGTAAGTGTTCACTTTAATAGTCTATATGTTTATCTTGTTTGTTGTATATGTTCACTTTGTATTTAGCAATGGCAGGGATGACATAATTAGATATGACACTTATAATTTCTGGTAACACGCTGGGTCTAGCATGTAAACAGGAGTTTCTATCGTTTGATTGGTTTGATCTGCGGTTGGATATCAATTGATTGTTTTTCATCTAATATAAAAATAAATTAAATAACACATCTATTTGTATCGCTAATAAACTAAGAAATATTTTTATTGTTTAACATTGTTTTATTTCTTTATTGACATCTTCCGCTAGTCCAATAACAAAAAGAGGGACTAGCACGTGGGGTGTGTGGGTTGCATTAGAATTTTTTACACAGGCCCTCCAATTTTTTTTTGTTTTTTTTGTATTTTCATAAATTTTACTTCTTTCTGTTTAATTGTTCATGTGTCTTCCTAAAATTATTCATGCATAGAATTTTATGTTTATTCTTACAGAAATTACGAAGAATACAAGGTACCTTTCTTTCTTTTTTGTTTTCCTATTTTATGTGTTTTCAATTTTAAAAAATTTTCTTATTATGTTTGGTTGTATTTCTGAACCAAACATATTTTATTTTGAGGTTTACTTGACATATTTCAATATGGCTAATATTAATTATAATTATGTTGTAAGAATATAATTTTTCTACATAGTATATTAACCAATATGTGAATAAAACCATTGTTTATTTTTTTATTTGAATAATGATATAATAAATTAACATCACGATTTATTCTATGAATGTTTAATCTCAATTAATTTTGATATATTTTTTATATCAGAATAAGAGAAAGTATCGCGCTTCACTCCAAATAATTTTCATCACTTTTGTTTTAATTTGGTTTTAATTTTATTAAATACAATTCTATGAATTTTGTTAACTTTTATTCAATTCAATTATATAAAATTTATATAAATTCTAGTTTGTATTCTTTATTGTTTAATAATTTGTAGTTTAATATTACAAATACATTTTAAACTTGATAAAAAAATACTATTGTTAAAATTTTAAAATATATCGAGCGAAGTGCGATAATTGTGACTAAAAGAATTAAAAGATAATATAGTCCAACATTCATCACGCGAAGCGTGATACTACTATAGCTAGTGGTTATCAAAGTGCTCCAGACAAATTTGACATAAATAATTCCACTTACTCAAGTAAAATAATTTTAGTTCACATTTAATGTATAACGAAACAAACCAGTCTAATAGGATTCTCAACCTGGCTGAGAGAAAAGCAATTAACATCCAATGGCCATTCTATGAAATGCACCTGAAATGAAAACATTAAAATGAATAGTAGAACAATCCAGGAAAATTGAGAAATATGATAATGACTATTGTTTGCAGTGAAACCAGAAATGAGATGCTCTCCACAAATGGACATGAAAACACAGCCTTCAAATCCCAAAACCAGAATTTTCAAATATCCACAAAATTCCATCTTTTAATTAACTGATATCGAAGAGCCTGCGACTGTTACAATTACGAACGGGTAAAGAAGTAAAAACCCTTTGTACTTTGATAACAAGGACTGGAACTAATGCAAATGATTTCGCGACGTGTTATAATGAATTAAAGCGATTGTAAATGCAAAAATGGAAGCATCAAGGACGAGCTTCCAAAATAATCAATTAACTTCTAACTAGGCCTAAAAGGAGTTTGTTGATTATAATACTTTTATGTTGTGAATTTTAAGAAACTCTTATGTCGTCCATTCTTAGTAAGCCATAATTTTCTAAGTTCAAAATAAAAAAGTCGGGAGCTAATTTATCTTCAAAAAAAAAAAAAAAGTGGGGAGCTAAAAGTATCAGCCGTTTGCAATTAAATTCACTTTACAGCAACGCCTTCAGTTTTTAATGCTTCATTTTACCTATTAGCCCTCAAGCACCAGAATGTTAAGAGAAATAGAAATGAACTGAAATGTTCAAAAGGAGTCAACGCCTACTCAAAAGGTAACAAGCTAATGCAACATTTGAGCTTGAAAAGAATAACAGAAACTTCAATTTAACCAGACAAAAAAAAATTGGCAATGTCTCTTGAATAGAAATATTTCATGATAGTTGAGCCAAATTAATTAATATAACTAACATTAAGCAATAATTAAGATAAATCTATTGTACCTTAAATCAGTATCAATTAGCGAATGACAACCTTAGAGACAATGGATACTTTCTCCCACTCAATTCCCCTCTTCTCAATTAAATTCTTGGTTAAATTCTGATTGCATCCTATCAAATGCAGCAACTCCAATGATACTGGCAAGCCCGCCTCTGGTAATGATGAAAACTTGGGACAATACAATATGCTCAGTTTGCTTAGATATACAAGGCTACTTAAATTAGAAGGAAATGATGATGATTCCAGCATTTCACATCTCTCAACAACCAAACTTCTTAAAGATTTGAATTTTGTTATAAAATTCAAGGAAGAAAGTATCTGACAGTCTTGAACATGTAGCTCTTGTAGTGTTGTTGCCAAGCAATTTGGTTCATTTAAAATGGGAATGGATGCTACGTTGGAACAACCTATAATCTCCAGAGCTGAGAGAGAAACTAGAGATTCTAGACATATTTTCAATTGATAGTCAGTTACTGCACACTGGCACAACCTCAGTCTCTTGAGCGAGACAAGAAGAGAGAGTTTTTTGCTAAAAGTCTCATTACAATGCTTCACATTCAAGAATTCAATAGCCTGTATATGTTCCTGGTGAAGCAATGAATCAGGTAAAATTGTAGTATAACTAGTTTCTAGGGAAAAGTTGATTGATTTTGAGGAGGGAAAAGGGGAAAGTTTCAAACAAGACATTCTTTTGGTGTTTTCTATACTCACCTTCCTCACAGAGAGAGAAAATGGAGGCAGCTCAATTAGTACTGGGCAGTTTGCAATTTTTAGCTTCTTAAGCCGAGGGAATAAATGTGTATTGGCTCCAGCATACCACTTGGTCCATTTAGGCATATCATCTAATTCTAGCTCCTGGAGAGATGGAAACCCCACATGGAAATTGCCATAGAATTCGGGCCCGATTTTTCTAACCGCACATGCTTCTTTTATATGCAAAAGTTTTAAGGAAGGAAGCTGGCCTAAGGGGGGCATTGCTTCCCACCTTCTACAATTAATAAGATACAAGGATTTTAGATGATTCAAAACCTTTTGCTCCATCCAGCTCGGTGAAGTGGCACCTCGGTACCGTATAATATGAAGTTCCTCAAGATTTTCATGTGGCTGTACACCCTGTAAAACATCAGCATCCACAACATTTGAAATGCTTGTACCACCACCAGAGCTCCATTCTAACTTCACAACCTTCACATACTTCTTAGTACTCAACTCCGATTTACATGCTTCTTCCATTCCAGAGACATTTTCAAGGTTTTTTATAATGAGTTGTCCATGAAGATACTTTATATCTTTCAACTCTTCAATCATATATCCTTTCTCTGATTTTATGCGAAATTCGACTGAGCCTTGTAGGCTGACAAGCCTGTGAATACTAGATATTGTAGCAATATGTTTAAGATCAACATCCAAATGCCTCAAGTTTGTGAGTTTGCACATTCCTTCTGGAAGCTTCTCAAGTTTAGTTTTCTTTGGGATGCTGAGTGTTTGTAAATGGAGAAGTTTGGATATAGATTCAGGAAGTCTCTTAAGACTATCAGGAAATGCCAGGTACCTTAAATGAATTAACTGGCCTATACTCTCTGGAACTTCTACCATACCAGAGTCACTGAAGTCTAGCACACGTAGACCATTCAGTTCCTGCATGATATCGTCTTGAATACGATTCAAAGAGAATGCATGGTCTTCAACAATCAATAAGGTGCGGAGATTTTTTAATCCAGGCCAATTTTTAAGGTACGCTAAATTATTGCTACTAACAGATAAATGATGAATAGTACAAGAAAGAGATTTTCTTTTTTGACCCACTAGTCTGGCACAGTTGTTAACGGAAACAGATTTGGCCAGATCATGCATCAAATCATGTATGACATAGCAAGTTCTATGCCCTTGTTTCAGTGGTTGGAAAAATGACTTAGCTAGTAACTGATTGAAATACTCTTTCCCCAAATCCTCAGTCCTTTTATCATCCCCTTTCTCTTGTTGAATAAAACCATGAGCCATCCACATCTTAATCAACTCCTTAGCATCAAACCTCCAATTTCTAGGGAAAACACTACAAAATGAAAAACAACACTGCAAGTACTCTGGCAAGTGAAGATAACTAGACACAAGAGCAGATGCAGTATCTTTATAAATATCTCTATCCAAAACTTCGTTCCAATCTCTCGTGCTACGAGTCCCCCGTAGCATACCACCAATGGCTTTGGCAGCCAATGGCGACCCCTTCAGCTTCGCAACAATCTTCTTCCCTATCTCCTGTAGGTGTGGATACTCATCCGTATTTTCATCACCAAAGGCTGATTTCTTAAATAACAACCATTCATCCTTTTCGGGGAGCCCAGTCAGAAACACTGGCTTTCTGACACTGAAGATGTCAGAAACCAGCTTCATCCGAGTCATAACCAATATCCTACTACCTTGATCCCCGTACCGGAGGGGCGCAAGCATCTTGTGCCACATTTCCCTGCTTTCCCACTCATTCTTCTCTTTATCGCTCCACACGTCATCCAAAACCAACAAAAACCTTTTTGAAGCCACACTGTCTTGTAAGATCCTCTGAAGTTTAGCAAAATTCACTATGCTATCATAATTCTCACCACTTCCTGTCGCCGCCTGGGTAATCTCTCTGGTGAGATTGACCTCGTTGAACTTGTCAGAGACACAAACCCACATCCTCAGATTAAAGTGTTGTTCTACTTGTGGGTCATTGTATACCAGCTGAGCTAGGGTGGTTTTGCCAATGCCACCATCACCAACAATTGCAACAACAGGTACAGGCCGGCTACACAGCCGATCGGCGGAGTCAGTAAGCTTTGCCACTATATCAGCATGCTCCTTCTCACGCCCAAACACGGTATCCTCGGTCAAAACCGAACCGGTAACACGGCTAAAACAAAAACTCGAATCGGCATCCACAACTTGGATGAGCCGTTGGGAGCTATTATTAACATCATCGATACTCTTAAGCAAACACTTGAGCCTATTCAGCAACTCATCAGAGCCAATCAATCTCTTCACAGATTTACTCGAAGAAGAGAAAAACCGACTCACCTTGGGGTCAGAATGGGATACGAGAACGAGGTAATCAAATTCATCAAGCACGTCCTCTGCCTCGTGAATGACATCTTTGAGCTGAGAGAACCAGGCGGACTGGTGGGGATCGGGGGAGCGGCGCTGGCGTTGGCGGCGGGAGAGAGCGGAGGCGGTGGCTTGGAGCTGGGAGAGGGAGGCAGAGAGGCGGAGGAGGTCGGCCGGGGTAGATTTGAAGCATCTGTACTGATCGGAGGCGAAGGACTGCGCCTTGTCGGAGAGGATTTTGATGAGGGGAGAGATCGCCCATCCCACCACTGTCAGCACCTCCGCCATCGCAGTTGGTTTTAGAATTCTTGTGCTGTCACTTGTGTAGTTGTGTTGTGTGTGGGAGGGAGAGAGTGAGAGAGCTCAGAGAGGAATCGGAGGAAAGAGTTGGCTCGAGTCAACCGTTGACTTGTGGTGACCATCAATTATTTATTGGAAGTTGGAACTCTTAAGAACCGAAATGGCCCCATGTGTCAGAGCGTACCGCCAGGTAATGTTAATATGTTATCAAGGCCAGAAGCCCAGAAGGGCAGAATTAGAAATAGGAGAACTAGAGCCCAATTTTATACCTCTGAAGATCCATTTTGAAATAGCTACAAACTGGAAACATGATATGGAACTGGAAAATGAGTCTTTTTGAGCATATTTTTCTTTTTGGGATGGGCTTATTTTGAAAATTTTGTTTTGTGCAATTGATTCTGAACTGTGGGCAATTATGGATGGTTTCATCATTGTAATGCAAATAAGAAATGCACAAACTGAGTATTAAGTATTAACATGTTCAGAGTCAGTTCTGCACTAATCATGCCATGTAAAACTTTTGTTGTTGCGTGCAGCCCAACTCTGATATGAAACGAGGTCCTTTTTGACCAGTTCAGTAATTTTGTTTATGCATATATGACTGTAGATATGAGAAATTCTATTCTACTGATTCAATTACAATTTTTTTTACCTCAATTAAAATTCTGAATAATTTTCAATGTTAATAATTGTACCTCGTTATGTGTATCTAAAAAATTGCAGATTTAAACTTCTTTCGTTAGCCACAAGACATAATTTGGAAAAAGAAAATTAAGAAACTTCGGTCATTTCACATATTGTGTTCATGCAGTGTGTGTATGATATATTTAAAACATCCTATCATACAATTAGTTTTGCCTAAGATTAACAAATAGTAACTTGAGGGTTGAGATCTCATTCATTTATTGCTGATGATTTTTTACACCAAAATATTTAACATTAAGTTCCTCTTCAAACATAGGCTTGCACAGTTCTATACTAAAAACAACTTGGTACATTTCAGTGATTATTTTCTTTAAGTGTTAATAGAAGTTCTCAAGTGTCAGTACTAGATTGTCGTGAATACTAACAAGAATACCACAATAATTTATCAGGAACTAACATATTAATTGGTTAGGTATATCTAATGCACTGCCACTGGTTTGGCCTGCGCACAGTTAAGAGTTTCATTGATCAAGGTGCCAATACGTCTTATCCATCAGTCATGTGTAGTGACCATGATCATAACTCATCAGCGTGCTATATACAGGCTCTACTCAAAGCATGCATACTCTGTATCAAAATTATGCCATTAGGTATATTTTGGACTTAGGGATAAATCCTTCAATTGCTGGTAGAAGAGCCCCTCTGTCAGTACAGTGTGGATCCACTTTGGCGGTGTGGCTTCTCCTGTTTTAACCAACACATGTGCAGAGAACAGTATTTAAACAAATGGAATCAAATATTGTTTCCCTAAGTCAAATTCTTCAAATTCATTTATAACAGTTTTACTATTTTGTGATTTCAGCACCTTAAAAATTGATTAATTGAAGAACTCGTTAGCACCTGCCATCCCACATGCAGCTTCTCTATTAACATCAATTTTTATACATATATAAATAATACCATCTAATTAATTAATACATGGAGATTCTATGCCTACATTTGACTGTGCAAGTCCAAATATTATAGCCGACATTGTATTATTAAAGAAAGTGTTTATACTAATAATGTGTATAATAAGGGTGCTATTTTGTAAAATCAGTTGAAACTAGTGTTCTTACTATTGATGCTGGTGTTTATCTCAGCGTTTTTAATAATAAAAGATCACAATAAGATATTATTTTGTATAATGCATAGACTAGTGTTTATACTTTTGAGTCTGGTATTTATACAATTATTAAAGAATGTGTTTATACTTTTGTGAAAATTGGTGTTTATACTATTATAGTTGTGAGATCCCGGAAGAGATTAACGAAAAATAATTGTCAGAGAAGCGATTGAAGATCCAACGAAAGGAACGGTCTCATTGATCTCGTAATAGAATGAGGCGATATGGAACTAAAAAATTAGACAAGTAAAACGGACTGTGAGCAAGTTGGATGGACGGCAAGGTCGGAGAGATGGAGTTGTGGTGGGGGTGGAGGAACAAAAATGCTCGGAGGAGCAAAAGACACCAAAAACAGAAGGGCAGAGGAGTGGAGGCTTAAAAGAGGAAATCGATCTGAAAACTTGAGATATATCATGAGTTAGAGAGTAAAAACTAAAAACAAACTATTTCCTCTTTAAAAATTATATTTGTGGTTTTTTTTTTTGTATGCATTTTACTATCGATTGTGATTGATCGATGCATATATTGTAAGAGAGTTCTCGTTTTTTTTCTGTCTTCATTACCTTTTTTGTTTGTCTTTTGTTTTTGTAAGTGGGTCTGTATTGGATCAAGCCAAACCTTTGCGTTGATTCGAGTCGTGTTCCTTTTTTTTTTTTTTTTTTGAGCAAAAAATGGAGATCAAAGTCTCCATGTTTTTATTAAAAGAAAGTAAGTACAGGTTTTAGCCAGCGGCTAAACAAGAAGCTAAAAAATAAAACAATAAACAAAATTAAAATAATAACAAGGAGACAAGAACAAAGCGAAGAGGTCCTGTCAGTTTGGTTGTTCAAAAATTTAAAGTCGGATCAAATTCATTTTTAGATTGAATTAGATTTTGTTACTTAAAAAATGGCAATTCAACAGGTCGGTCCGGTCCTGTTGGTCATCAGTTTTGGATCATTTCAAGTCTACTGTCGAATTCGATCTGGTTGGGTCGACTAACTAGTTTATCTATAAATAGAATTCTCGGATCATGGTTCAAGTTGGATCACATTTTAGTCAATTCTGATTGTAAAAATTCACACATCGCAGCTTTTCAATGTTTCTTCTTAATTTGGGCTTAATTTTTTTTTTCTTTTGCCACGCACATTGTCCCTGATTTCAATTTCATTCAATTAATGATGATCAATACCCAGTTATGCATGTGGCAGTTGCACATTTTTCCTTGAAATTAAAGTGGCAAAAAGAAACCATGCACGAATATAGGTTGCATTTGAAATCTAGCAGATGGATCGACCACAACCATATATTCATCGTTACCATAGCTAACTCATGTGCATGTACAAGTCCAATAAAGGTCCTACTTAAATAATTTCTGCTTCTTCAAATCAAAGTTAGTATAGCACATGGGAAACTGATGACCTGCCAAGGTGCATAAAGTTAGCATTGCTCTCCTTTCTCAAGCAACAGCCTTGCAATACACTCTTTGTGCAGTTAAGCTCCTCTTCACTTTTCTCTCATGTCTCCCTTAGTTACTTTCACCAAAAAGAGTTCTAAACATAGACCTCATGTGGGTTTGAGTGTGCTTGTTTCATAGTCTTTGTTTTTGCAAGCCAATTAATGCTTTTGTGGATTTGTGGTTGCATTGTTCGGTTAAACCCCTGCCAGGGGGCATGCCTACCAAACCATATTATTTGCTAAAGCTCTCCACTTATGCCATATCAACAATCTTTGTTTGTGTTAAATTGTAGAATATTATCATTTAGTACTTTGTGTCTGTACAATTTGTTCGATGGGGAGAAATAATAATAAAATATTAAAATATAAAAACGGATTAGGAGTTACAGTGCACTCTATATATATAACAAGTATATTAAGAAGAAAATGTAATGGACGTCTTATTTGTTAATTAGTTTTTGTGGTAAGAAGAGGATGCGTTTGGGTCAATCAAAGTAGGAATTGACAAAAACAGGGCTGTTTGTGTAAGAATAAGCTGATTTTTTTTTTAAAAAAAAAAGAAAAGTAGAAATTACTAATAACAGAGTTTTACCAAATTCTAACTTGTTCTTTGTTCTCAAATTGTCATCAAAATTAATGGGTAGATCTTCAATTCCTAAAAAAAACATTATTTTGTTCTAACTTAATTCTCACTCTTTTTAACCTTTATTCATAAGAGTTTTTTTTTTTTTGGAGGATATTCATAAGAGTCTTAGTGCTAAAACTTACTCTCATGCATCCAAATGCATGTACGTAGTAGTTCAACTCATTTCATCTAATTATTGTCTCTCCATTAATTTTGGACGCGAGCTTCTTAATATCTGAATGCAATGATGGTTGTTGCATGCGGCATGGGGGTCCGGTTTTCACATGCAGAGATCTATGTATTAGCTTATGTTAAAAGCTAAACACAAGTACCGCCAAAGATCCAAATTATATTGTTTCATACTAGATAGACTACATGCATTCCATATAGAGGTGGGATCATGATGGACACGGTATTGAGGTCCCACGTATCATGAAACTACACGTGTTATGCTAAATAAAAATTTGATACCAACGTAGCAATTCAAAATAAAAATTTATGAAACATGGATCACCATCCCGAGCAATGAGTACACGTTAGATATTTTAATGTAATTAAAACCTGCAAAACAAATTAATTAACGTTTCAATGGCTTCATGTTTTCTACTTGTGGGCTTGTGGCATTTTTCAAACATAATTTTAGCTTTTATGCAAAACAGAGTTTGCTCTGTTTACATACCAGATACCGGGATCCGAGACCCTCATCTCCTTTTTCCAATTTCAATTTTTAAAGTAAAAAAAGTGATATGTAGAGTGATTATTTCAAGTGCCAATATTTAATAATCTTCATAATTTGTAATAAAAATTTATAATACAGAAGATTTGACTTTTATATGTTTTCTATATATATATTTTTTGTTAAACATGTTAATGAAGTAACATTTAATTCGTTTTTTCTCTCTTGTTTTCTAGCTGTGCGGCATCATATTTAATGGAGTAACATTTAATTCGTTTTCTCTCTCTTGTTCTGCATTGATCAAAAGGCTGTGAGTTTTCAATAAATGTCCCTATGGCTGCAGGAACTTTATGGCCTCTTTTTCATGTTTGCACTGGTTCTTCATTGCCTTGTGCATTAATACTTCAACTGTTATTAGATGGTTAGAATTTTTTTTTTTTCATTTTTGGTTGTGTTTGGTATGAGAGAAAATTGTGATTATGCGTCACGTTATGAGCAGAGGGAAAGGGAAGTGTACATCTAATAAGTTTTTATCCAGTGTTGCTTTGTGTTAGAAATATCTCTTATCACGCTATAATGTAATTCCATATTTTTCTAGGTTCTATATGTAGGTTTTCATATTATGAAAAAGGGAATAATTGAATGAACAGAATTAACTTTGACATCCGAACTCCTTGCTCTTTCGTTGTGTAGTTCTCAAAATCTCAAAACACTAGCAGGTTGGACTGATTGTAGTGCAGAATCGAGCGGTTTTGGTGTATTCATGAATTTACAAGTTATTGAAATTTGAAAAGTAAAAAGAAAAAGAAAAAAAGGAAAAGGAACTTCATAAACATCACACAATCGTGGTGAACGCACCGTACTTGCAACCCCAGGGAGGATAAACATTCTCTTCCAAATAGCATCCAATTTAATTACTGATATGGACTTGTGCTTGCTCAATTGCATGTGAAATAACATCAATTTAATTTAAAATTTTTAAGCATTTATTACCCTAATTTGCATGAGGATGTGTATCAAACGACAAAAACTAGAAAATTTACATATATGCAATACGAGTAACACTAATTGAGCTATAAAAATCATTATCAAAGGATGCAAACAACAAACAATTAATACAATATTCAATCAAAATTTTGCAATAAGTTGACACTGATGGTCTATGATACTATATGCGTATAATTTCAAATTGGAAATATAATTTAATGAAGTCCCCTTAGGGCCTTAAATATATTAATTGCATGATTTATATTAACATGCAATCCACCCAGCTTGAACTTAAGCCTGCTCATTGTATAAAGTTTCTCCAACGATTCTTTGACCAGCCGAATTCATCCACAATTTTTAATTAGCATCCAACACTTTTGTTCTCGTTTCTGTGGTTAATTGGGCTAATATAGTCCTCCAATACCAAAAATTCACGATCTTGAATAATATATGCATGCTTGTACGTGAGGAGTTCAATTCTGTTTTTCTTTTTTTCAGCATGATCTTATATTCGTATATATCCACAAGCTGTGCCATAAAGAAATGATAACAGATTTCCAGGTCGTTTTCGTACAGATAATTGACAAAAGAGATTGGAAAATGGTCAGATATTTCCAACACACAACATGATTAAGGCAGTAAGGTATTTGACTTCAATTGTTATCATGGATCAAGGCATATAATAAAATTTACTTTAGTTGCAATTTAAAATATATAGCAGCTTAATTCTTTTACGCAATTAACTTAAAAAAGAAAACAGCAAGAAACCATCATAGGCATTCTGAAATAAAATATTGTCAGGTGGGGTATTAATGAACTGAAAGCTACACGCCTACACGCCATTTAGCTGGATGAGATGCCTTCTTTTAATTTAGCTTGAAAGAAAAAGATACTTATTTTGATCAAAATATACAGTTAACTGGCCCGTCAATAGTTTCTTTTTGGTGAAACTTTACTACTATAGTGCAACTTGCAAAGCGTCGAATCAAATATTCCGTTTGTTGTTGTTTAATACAAGGAATAATCAAACCCAATACCTTACCATATGAATTTTAATATTTAAAATTTCAGGAGCGGTTTCTTATCAAACATAACTTAAAAATGTTAACTAATGAAGTTGTCCTCATCTACCTTCCATGAAACCAATATTTTTATGCACATTGGACAAGCATTTAACTTGATACGACACGTTGCTGAAAATTTAGTTGTACTGAGAGGTAAGAACAAGCAAAATACAAAATATGCTAGAAGTGAAAGTCTGATAACCAAGAGGTAGACTAAAATATTGTTCAATAAGTTTGAGGGTATGAAAAGGCAAAATATTGGTCTGATGAGGTAAAAGAAGGCCAGTAAGGTTAGTTTTACGGTATAAATTGATTTTCGAACTTTCAGCTTTACTCATTAATTTGTATTGCAGAACTTTATTTGAACAGCTTTAAAAGAGTTGACTAGCAAGCATGTTATTATATCATAATTCATTATTGTTTATACCGAGAATGTAAAGAGTTTATCGCATTTATGTTTCTGAATTATTGTTAGAAAATTTAAGTTAATTATTTTGTCGAACACGTAAAAACTTAACTTCCAGAATTTTTATTTCTATCAACATATATGAAATAGAAATAATTTTTGCAATCAAGTGTGTGTTCGTGTGTGCATGGAAATGCTACGGTCAAATAGATTTGACGGAAATGCTACCCCTAAAGAACAACATTTTTTTAAAAAAAAACGAATTGTTAAGAAATTTGAAGTAAATATAAAACATGGTCGCTAAAAGATTTCAGATCAAATTAATCAATTCAGACCGATTATTAGAACTCTTCAAATTTAGAACTCACCAAAGGGTCGCTGATTGAATCGACAGACTGACACTTTTTCAGAAAAGAGTGTCTGATTTGTTTAATCTGAACGCCTCTTACAAAAGAGACGTTACAGACTCTTTTGAAAAGTGATCTCAGGCAGAAAGAAAGTCAGGAGAAAGAGGGCGAGTTCCACCATCTTGATTTTGTGCATCAATACAAAATCAAGCACTCGAGAGGGGTGTTTCGGTCACAACGGTTATCCTCGTGATTGTGCAGCGAGTTCAAGGCACCTGTGCTGTGGATACAGAGATAGACTTATAATTCACGTGGTCTATTTTCACTGGTGTGTGAAGACGAGGAGCAAGCAGTCCAACACGACGTGAAAGAGGTCACCGTCGATCCAAAACTTTCGCATAACGGTATATTTAACTTTGTACTTAGATATATTTCGTTCAAACTCTAACAAGAACTAATCGGATTTGACGAAGTGATCCGTCCAATCAATTCCACCATAGCATTTAAGCGTGTGTTTCAAAAAATATTAAGAATACAATATATAATTTACCTCAACAAAACCTTTTTTTATATATGTGTCAATAAAAACCAATATATCCATGCAGTAATCCTGTAGTTGTATATATAGTGCGATAAGAAATTAAGTAAATATTGAATCCAACCAATATATCCATGCAGTAATCCGATGGGGTCGTTTGGATCGCTTAGGAATTTGGGGAATTCAGGTGGTAAGAGCACTTGGCTCTCTTCTAAGAGATCCAGGGTTCAAGCCCGCATGCTTGCGATAGGCTTGGCGAGCCAGCGTAAAATCTCAGCCATATATACAAGAAATGACCAGGGTCGGAGTGTCATTTCTAGCCTACCCCAACTTGTTTGGGATAAAAGGCTTAGACTTTAGACTTTAGGAAAGTTACAATTTCTAGGAATAAATTTATTGGAAAGTGTGTAACTTTATGAAGAGTTTGGATTGTTTATAATAAATTTATGGTAGGAAGATGAAATTCTCCAAATTTCTTGGGGAATCCAAATAGCCCATCATGATGTTAATCTCTATCTCTATCTCTACTATATTAAAAGCACCAATGGAAGAATGTAACATCTCATGATACAACCTTGGTCTGAACGATCTGCATCATTGATTGTTTTTAATTTGTAATCTACACCGTTGATTATTAAAACAGAAACTTAATAAAGGGTCTAGATGATATCGCAGAACGAAGAGAGTATTATACCTTGGACCGGAACGCGCAGATGCACGAGCGGAACGAATGTTCGCTAAAACATTTTTTCCCGACAAATGCTTAAAATTTGGGGCTGTTTCTCCGTCCTCTAGGTCTTGGCATCTTTACATAGTATGATAGTAACTCTTCGTTTCTTCTGTTTCAAAATTTTTATGTTAAAATTCGAATGAAAAAAAATGAAGAGAGCGACAGCAAGCGAGAGAGACGAATGGTTGTGCAAATTCGGCCATCTCTACATCCTCGACACTCTCCCCAGTCCCTCTATTTCCTCTCTTCCTCTCTGAAAAATTACGCGGGCTAACTTTTTTTCTCTCATCTTTGCTTCCCCTTCCTGCTGCTACCTCCTTGGTTGGCCCCCTCTCCCTTCATCACACGCTCCCTATTTCTGTCATAGGCGATGGTGAGAATTGAGTTGTGGCAATTTCCCTCCAACTTTCCTTTTTCGACTCAATTTCTCCTAGAGCGCCGCGCCCCCACATCTCGGTAAGGGTTTGTAAACTGATTTCGCTGACCCCTCAATTGCAAATTTGAAATTTCATCCTTGTCGTCTTCTTTCCTTCTCCATTGATCCCCAAAATTGGAATTTCACTCTCTTTTGCTCTGCAATTTTAGGTACTAGATAGGAGCAGAGCAAAGCAAAGTAGCCTGTGATCAACAGATGTCAACAATCCTCCAATCTTTGGTCGATCAGGATCAGATGTTGTAAGAGGAGAAGGCAGCGTAGAATGTCTACATCAAGGTATTACTCGATTTTCTCTAATATTCGTTTAATTGTTGATTTCAATTGTATTAATTGATTTTAATACATATTAATACTCTCCTCTCTCCAAACCCTAGATATCGCTCAAGCCCTTTCGCTGTTTCACAACACATAACTCTCTCTCCCCAGTAAAACAAGGTTAATTAGTTCTTTTCTGAAAAATAGAAAAGTAATCTGAGATATTTTTGGATTTGGCAATAAACTTCTATTTGAGTTGTTTATCTTCTTGTTTTCCTATCTGCTTTAATTTTGGATTTGGCAGGCCTTCAAATAAGGATCCTCTCGACCTCCTGCCAGTCTCATCTCTTTGGTCTAGGTCAAACACACCAGTTTCAGTCACAAGTCACGACTATTTCTCCATGCCTCGAGCATTTCCTCATCTCCAGGCCACCTCTATTCAAGACCCTTACATTTAAACAATAGGTAAATTTTCCTCCACTTGAGAATCTGGGATTTAGATTTTTTAGTTTTGTATTCTTCTTATTGCAACAAAATAACATAGTTTTGGCACCATATATCTTCATTGTATTGTTGTTGATGTGAATTATTTGATTTGATTTCAGGCACAGTAAGTTGTTTTTTTTAGTTGTGCTCACAAGGTGCTTGACAATTTTTCTCTTAGAGTTGATTATCTCATTTGTAACTTAGATTAGGTCCTTCCAAGAGTGGTTAGATTGATTTAAGAGGCTTGGACATGTTACATAAGTTTTTCCATACATTAGCTCCGTAATGGCAATCTTTAACAGTTAGAAATATTTTTTCTAACAATTCAACCTTTTTCCATACAAGTCAGCAAAAACAATCTACTTTAAAAAAAATGCAATTTGTTGAAAATTTGAAAGTTGTGATTTGTGTGTTATCTGATCACACGAGCTTCATGCCTCTGCCTAAAATTCTGGCCCTTGTTTATTTGATTTTCTATTTATGTAATGTAAAACATTTAAATGTTTACAGTCTGTCTCCGAGTTTTTTGCCTTTTACTCTACATGCGTCAGGCAATTCATTTTTTCCTTTTATGATTGAGTAATTTGATGCTTAATTATGAACTTTTCAAAGCATCTTTGAACTTTCCGTGTTGTGCATCAATAGCAATTATGTATGATTTGAAGATCGTTCTTTGATTTCTATTACTATCTTTTAGTTTGGTATAAGCTAGCCTGAATCTTCTAGAATGTGTATTGAAAGTACATGGAGAAAAAAAATAAACTTGTTCAAATTATTAATTGCTTATGGCACATCTTTTCCAATAACCTAACTTTTAGGTTATGGTCGAAAACTCGTTCTGGTTATGTATGTGAAACTAACAAATGGATGACCAGTTGAGAACCAGTATTCGAATCCTATGCAGACAACCCCTCAATACCTTAGGTTAGTTTACTCCTTGTAAACACAAGCATTCATGTTTTGGCTTCATATGGGATTAGGTATTCTGGACACCATTTCTGAGGCAGATATGGACGTGGCTGGGCTGGCTCCTGCTTCTAGAAAGACGTTTTATTCTTATCTAGCTCGTGGACATTAATTGCGTTGTCATACCAAGCGGTGTTCAAGAGATGCTATATATGGACAACACTTCTGAGGTATGTACAGTGCTCAGGCTAATATTGTTCGCATCATAGTGTCATTGTTCACATCCATTTGATGCAATCTTCAATGAGTATTGTTTTTAATTATATTTCCCAAACAAAGTGAATTTTGTAAAAATGATCATCAACGGTGTAGATTTCTCAAACCAAGGTTGTATCCTTCTTTGGACATATAACTAAGCTTTCTTATTTTTCATGATTTTTAACATAATTGACCCTTTATTTTTCAATTGACGGAATATATTATCTCAGGACAAATTTCATTTCTTACTTCGTGTTATTTCTCCCTTCCTATAGGTTAGTTAATATTTTTTTTTTTACTTTTTAAGATAATAATTTTGCTTTTTTTTTTCCCTAGAGTTGTGTTGCTTTCATGATAAAATTGCTGAAAGACTGCCATTCTATCAGTGTATAGGTAAATCATGATATGCATTTTCTTTCTTCTTTCTTGAGAGATTTTAATTTTAATTTTAATTACAGGAAGTGAACTGTTCAAATTAAGAAGTACAAATGTTTGTTTTAAACTGTTACGAATAAAATGTTTGTTTCATCTACTTCTTTCCTTTATTTTCTTCAAAAGAAAGAACTGTCGTCTTTTTCAGTGCAGGAAAGAAAAGGATCTGTAGTTCTGTACCTGTGGATGGTTAAATCTCCCGGTGGTCCATCTGTGAAGTTCCTGCTTAATGCCGGTATGTGTATTGGTTTCTCTTTTTGTCTTTAAGATGAGGGCAACAAGATGATTTAATTAAAAAAATATATGTTCTTCAAGTTCATACAATGGAGTAATTAAAGTTAACAGGGAATCATCTCAAGGGTTCAAAAGCCGATTATGTCGCTCTCTACTAATTTTCATGAAGGAGATGTTGACTCAGGTTTATGTTCTTGTTTGTTTATATTTTCATTATTGTACTTTTTGCATCTTCAAGTTCAACTTCTGGTGTTTTTAACCAAAAGAATTATCCACATGTTTTGATACCAGTAATGGTTTTAGGGAGATTGGTTTGATATGGTTTGCAACTTGGATTTTTAATTGATTTGTTTAGTATATTTTTTATCTCTTAAGTATTTTTTGTTACTAGACCTCTTCCTTATACATTTCCTTTTAACTAAACTAGATTTCTTAGTTGGTCACTAGCTATCTTTGTTAAATTTTTATGAATTATCGTACAACTCTCGGTTAAGTGGTTGAGGTTACGGTTAACTCATCAATGTCAAACAAGCTTTTATCTATACTTCTTCTTTAAAACTTTAAGATTGTATTGCTTATGCTGACACATATATAGTTTGCTGGATATATTTGAAAAACATCTTTTAGTGTTCACTTGCTGATGTCATTTGTATGCTCACTTTTTAATATGTAGAGATTATTCCAGTACAAATTCATAGAGATAAGATTGGAGAATTACATGGAGTACAACAAGAAAAGGGTGTTCATTTGTTTACTATGCAAGTATACTTCTGTATGAATTTGTTTATTAAGAAGAATTTAATTTCGGCAAATTATTTTTTCCTATGTTCATATGTTTATTTTTTTAAGTATATTAATATTTTTTTCAGATAAAAATTTGTCCTCCCATAATTGCAGAATGAGAATATTAGTTGCGAAGGAGAGAATAGTAGTTTGTCTTCTTTCATGCAGAAACCTTTGTTAAAGGGGTCTCTCAGGACAAATCTGAAACTTAAAAAAAAAATATACCTAAATAGAGAAATTAATACTAGCCCTTCATATTTTATTCATATCTCTAAAATATTACTATCATGCTATGTGTTATATGTGAATTGTACTGCAATAATGATTGAACATCAATTGTTATGGTAAATTGACAACTATGAAACTTTGTTGTAGCTATCACATCTTTCTGACCTATGCTATGGTATTGCCGTGTCTTCTAGACATATTATGGTTGCTTTGGTAATTAAATTTCTGATCCTTTTTTTTGTTGGTTAATTGCTTGATGATTGAATAATATCTGGCCAATATAGGTTCCATAGATAAGACTAAAATTTTTGTTCCATCTCAGGTACGCAGCTAGGACCCTAAACTTCTGAACCTGAAGTACTTACGACAAGAAACAACCTTTTTTTGGCGTACTGCACCTAAGCCTTTTTTTGGTCAGGCTGTTACCATGCTTTATGTGCAAAAAGGAAGTAATGGATGCATGATAAAGATGCAATTCGAGAGGAGATTATCATTCACAGGAGAGGAATGTCAGTTAAAATGAAGCATGGTAGTCATCAAGTTACTAATTTTTTTAAAAACAATATTATCATATTTCTCCTTTAACATTTGGTTCAAAGGGTTAATTGTACGGATGTAGCAATATTTGGCATTTCTATATATTAATTTTGAAGTATATATAAAAAAAAATTTTAAAAATTTTGCCCACACATTGAGTAGACACGATTAATATTTGTTTAAATCGATGAATATTGTTGTTACCATGATCAAGAAAACATTGATTTTAAATATTGAAAATGAACAGTATATTCATGTCAAATAACATTTTCACATATTAAAGCCCCACACATTGGGTGGACACTGTTGCTAGTTTATGTAAACTGCGTTCGGAATTTTTGTAAAAAGAAAAAGAAAAAAAAGGCATGCCCGCGAGCCGATGGCTCTATACATTTAACAATACATGTCAATGCGGTGCGCGCGGTACATGTACCCTTTTTATCTCGCCGGACATCAAATATCTTCATTAGACTTGCTTGCACCTCACTATTGCTGATACGGCACGGTTCTCCAATCGTATATATGTACATGCCTCACAAAATGAAGATATTTGTCACTCGTCTAAAATATATATGTGAGATTATAGAAGTTGAATCGTAAACTGTATCGTGTATCGTAGTATTTAGAATCGTATCGTGTATCGTGTATCGTATCGAATCGTTTAAGATACGCTATGCTACTCTTAAAAGCAAGTAAAATAAGTATCCAACATATATATTGAACTATTTTCATTAAAAGAATGCTAATATCACACTCTATCATTATAATCACTCGGTAACTCTAGCATTGTTAGATGTAGTGTATGAATATTAGCTATCCTAAATATCATGATGTATAATCTGTAAAAAAGTATTAATAATTGCATATTATAATATTATACTACATAATCTGTATAAATTATACTCATTTTTAATTATTATAATGTGTAATATATTTATTTATTTATTTATGTATAAATTATTAATTATTATAATTTATAATTTTATAATGCATTTTTATAATATTATAATTTATAATTTGTATACATTTTAGTTATTATATCGTATAACCTGTATTAATTATTATTATGATAATAATGAAATATATAATCTATGAAGAATTATTATCATTACATTGCGTAATGAAGAATTTGTACCAACTATTATTATTATTATTATTATTATTATTATTATTATTATTATACTTATAATTTTTATGCTTTATATAAATTATAATCATTATTAATATGATGTATAATTAGTATAATTTATTATTAAAAATTATTTTTAAATATTAACTAATTGTTTACTTAATTTTACAAAAATATTAATGTGCAATATACGAAAATTTTTTTAGCAGCGATCCTTTATAAAAATATAATACTGTATAAAAAATAGAATATAAAATTAGATGGGGTTATAAAAGACGAGGAAAAATCGAATTTGTCTTCTGTTTCCCATATCTTCTCTCTCTTCTTTAATCATGGACCCACGTGTCAGTTTTGTCTCCCCCATTTTCCGTCCCCATTCCCCCTTATGCCATCAAATAAACTCTCAAATTGAATTGTCGAGGAAATAATTCGCATTCTGCTTGGTCATTAGCGAATCGGAAGAATCGTTCCGATACGATACGATACGCGTATCGTGCGATCGTATCGTTCGATTCGGACGATAGACTGGCGATGCGATATATGGTCACGATATGCATCGCTGGACCGATATATCGTAACGAATCGTACGATTCCAACTTCTATGTGTGAGATATTTTTATGAACTTATAATTTAAATTAAATATTTCCTTTGGCGAACGACATTAACCCTTTCACGTTACAAGCAATTTTTAGGCTCAATCACCATCGATCTTTACCTTGTAGGTAATATTTTGAAAATTGGGTTTGAAACCTCGCTGAAAATATTTAATTTAAAAATAAGTTAAACAATTTGATTCCCAATTTATTTAAAAAAAATATTATAAAAACTGAACTAGAAAATAAATCGATATCTCGATAATTCATACGCGGTGTAAAAGTAAACTTGTTTTGTATTGTGCGCGGTGCACACGGCCAGGGCAGATGACACACTTGTGCTCATGCGCAGTTCATCGATTTTTCCGGTTCATCCAGTTCAACCAGTTCAATGTCGATACTCACTGGTTCAATGTAATGGCCGTGCTGCATACAATTTGAACTGACTTGATCGATATAAGATCGAACATATTAGTTCAGTCCGATTTTTAAAACAGATTCATAGACCGTGTATTTTTACATTAAGATGTGCATATATTGTTAATGTCTCTTCTCATGTCATTATCAGCCATCAGCTATCTTTATTAAGGTTTGGCGAACAATAATGAAATGCAATCATGGGCATCACGTCTCCAGGTGCATTTTCCAAATTTACTATGTTATCTCGCAAAGAAGATGACACTATGGCGGTGCCTCCCATGGTTTAATATATCATAACCCTTGGCCCTTTCACAGTTTCACTATAAACTAATATATAGATTTTCTATTCTAAACTATTCCGAGCAAAACCAACTTAAGAATATTAGTTGTACAAACTGAAGTACATTATTTGTAATTAATGTATATACCTAATTTGCACGCAACAAGCTAGCTATCAGCCAAAGTATAATGATTTCTTTCCGAATAATTCGGAACATAATATCCAATTAGCACGTTGGGATATTTCAACGAGAATTGAACATAATTTTATTTTGAATTTGGTTAAACCACATTAATTAACCTCCGAAGTTATAGCACTGTAAATTTATACCATATTAATTTGTACAGAACATCCATTTTACGCGTAGCTATAACTTAACAAATGTAAAAGAAAGTATGAAATAAGAGATGGGCTAAAATCAGCCACGACTGACGGATGCCACCGTCAGCTCCGTTTGGATGCATTGAGAAGAAGTAGGAAGAAGGAAAAAGGGAAGAAAAAAAATTATAAACAATCCAAACTCTTCACAAAATTACACACTTCTCAATACTTCTTCCCACACCTATCCAAACGGAGCCCAATTCTGAAGATTCTAACAGTCGATCCGAACTGTTCAATGTGTTCTCCATATTGAAATCTCATTGGAGACCAAATTTTACATTTTTCTGATTTTATTTACTATTTTTTTTAGATTTAAAAAAATCATAGCTATTGAAGGGTCCAGAATTGTTTAGATTAAGAATTTTGTAAAATATCAAACAAATACTAAAAAATTTCAGAAAAATATAAAATTTTGTCTCCAACGAGATTTCAGTATGGAGTGATAACGTGATAACTCCGCTGCCGCAAACAAATTTGGAAACTGTGATGAGAAGAGTAGAGGAAGAGAAGTGAAACCCAAAACATATTTCTGTGAAATATTTCACCAAATTGTATCTTGATTCCGATCGAGGATCTTGCCTTACATCTATTCTCCAGCATATTAATTTAGTGATAAATAAATTAGCACGTACTCAACTATACAAAATTTGATACATGCAACCAATAAAATTATTTTATTATATATTTTTGTTTATTTTAAAGAATATATTTAAGCTATTTAATTAAATCATCGACAATTAACTGATCCAACTCACAAAATAAAAGTTGGACGAATTTAAGGAAAAATCGAAATATTCGAGTGAAAAGCCGTGTGCTTTGTACCGAGAAGCTCAAAGTGTTTGAGCTAATTTATTACCACTTCATTATTAGCCCTCCGCTGCAAATCTCTCGCCACTTTTGAGTTTGACAACAATAGAAAACTAGGGAAACGGCCATGATTAAAGAGAGACTTTGACCAATCTTTCATATTAATTTCTTATGCAGTTCTTTAGCTCTTTTTTGGTTTATATATATTCTATAGCTGAGTTGTGTTACTTTTTTACATTTTGCGTTTCACTTTTGACGTAAGAGGGAAATAATAGGAGCGTCAAAATGTAAAGAAGTCCAAGACTGGCCACAAGTTTCTTCCAAGTCAGCTCTTATCGCTTTTTGCATCATTGCTTGTCTTTAAAGCCAAAAATAAAATAAAAGAGAAAACCTAACACTAAAATATCAAAAGGAGGATAAAGCACGCACACTCGTTTGTTGATTAGTTCACTGAAAATGTGTGCAAAGCACATCAAAGCATTATCTGGTCAACACGGTCTATGAGGCCCTCCAATTGACAGTTGACACAGATGCATATCTTCTTTTGGCACATCTTAAAGGAAATTCTTATTTTGTGATTCGTTCGAGATCGATGCACAAACAATTTTATTAATTTGCTCGGTTGAATTTGAAGCCTTGATGGATTTGAGTTGTACAATCTGAATTATTGTAAGAGTCTCTTTTAGAAAAACACTGATTTTTTTATTTGTTATGTGGATTTTGTTGATTTTATCAATGATATTTATGTAAATGATACTAAATAATAAAAAAGTAGAAATTAAAGTAAAGAAACACTACAGGAAACTGCAACAATGGCATCAACTTTTTAACAGTAGCATCAGGCTTTTATCAATGGCATCAGCACATTTTAGATGCCTACTCAAAAAATAATTTCATGGCACTTGCATCAAATTTGCGGATGCTATCAAAAGCAATTGCATCAATCTAACCAGTGCTAATACATTTCACTCTTTTGAACGGATTTTGCCGATGCAACCGATATTTAGTTGCATCAAAATAATTGATGCGATAATATTTCATCTTATTGAATAACTTCTGTGGATGCAATTGAAAATTATTTTCATCAAATTAGTTTATTATAAATAAATATTAGGTGTCACTTACAAATGATTTAAGATTTGACCGGTTGAAATTGAGTGCTAGTATATATCCAGGTAAAAGAACCGCAAAACTAAGTTGTAACGAAAATTTTACTTCCTGCAAAATTAAATTTAGATTCTATATTTTTACAACAAAAACAACTTGGAACAAAGCAAATAGTTTAAGATCAGCAAGCTTAATTAGGACAGGTACCTTGGAGGACCACATACTAAAGACATGATTGATTATAATTTATAAAGCATGTGCTGGAAGCCTGGAAGGTTGTTCACTGGTAAATTGGTACACATTGGATTTTTGGAATCCATAAGAGCAGCTTAAGCACAACAGTGTAAAACCCATGACTATTTTGAAACAAAATAAATTTTTTTTTAAGGGTTTAATTTTTTTATTTCTCTAGCCACGATCCAAGACCCCATTTAAAGGTGGTGCCTTGAGTAATTTAGAGTGTTTTTAAGTCCATTAGCATTCAAAACAAGACATTGCCGTGAAGCTATCTTGCTTTGCCAAGATGGACTTGAAATGAAACATAAGCTAACAGATAGAAACTATTGAAAATATAGTATTTTAATAGCAAGATAATCCACAAAACTTCTTACCAATGGAAATTGTAATGTGAAGCCTTGATGTACATGAGCAATTACAGAAAACAAAACTCATGTAACGAAGGCACCAAGTATTAAATCTTCCATGAATTTAACTGTAAAAGCCGCCCTATTTTTTGTTAGGTACAGGACTTCCACCTGACTTATACTTGATTACAACCCACTAATAAGTATGCACTGCAAAACTACATTGCACATAAACCACAATATTTAAACCAAAATTAAATCAAAGGCATAAACCAGAAGAGATAAATTAAGGCAAAATTAGACACTATCAAGGAAAGATTAAGCTTTAGTATTTGAAAGAGTATGAAAATTAGAAATCACTGATGGGAGGAAGATGGAGATATGGAGATGTGTCAGATCTTAACAAGAGCAGATTCATGGAGATTTGAAAACCAGCTCCGTCAGATGATCGATGGCTTTGATTTCGCTGGCCTTAGGAGGCGTTCGGCCATTGACAAAAGGCTCGGCACCGCTAGTCCAGCATTGTCATTCTCTTTTCCTCTCTCTAAAATCGATAAGCATACGAAAAATAAGGTTAAACAAAGATATAAATCGAAAAATCAATTGAAAACTAGGTGATGGAGGAGATATTTTTTGCTATTGTAAGAGTAGAGTAAAATTTACAAAACTACCGCTTCTTGGCTTTTTTATATTTGTTGCATAATTATGCCACTCCATTATATTAGAATCAGTATGGTGGTTGTTGTGGATCCTTCAGGAACACAATTTGGAGGTACTAACTTTAAATTTCAATATCAAACATAAAAGAAATATCTGATTTCCAGGGATAAGATAATAAAAACAAAATAGAGAAATTAAACTGTTTTTCCATTGGTCAAAACAACAGTGGCATCCTCTCCTTGAATCTGAGAAACTTCTCCATCTATCCAGACCAACATTTACAAACTAAATAAGAAAAAAAAAACTATAACTAAAATAGTCCAAATAGCTACTCATAAACAAGCCTAATTGGTTTAGACAAACGGTTTGACAATAAGTAATGATTCTTGTCAGATTTTAAATTAATTTGTCACTCCCACTTAATTTAATTAACTTAAATATATTCTTGTTACCATAATTTAGTTTTATCCAATTATTTTTCTTAGCGAGCAATAGATTTCTAAAGTCAACCATTCAATAAAATCAGAAAATACCATGATGTCCACAAACATGCAACAAGAGAAAAAAAAAAGCTGTTCAAATTTGTTCTGATATCGGGGGAAAAAATTGGATTCTGAAAGTCATAGTTTTTCTGACAATTTATTACTGATGTCGGGGATTTATTACTCGATTACACTATGAAAGTAACAAATTCCCGATTAGAAAGATGTAATCAAAATCATTACTTGATTACACTATGAAAGTAACAAATCCCCGATTGGAAAGATGTAAACAAAATCAAATTGATTCCCGTTCAGACAAGAAATTGTGCAATCAATTTTTCTTCAGTCAAAGTGCTCTTTGACTCAAAAAGATCAGATGATATAAAAGCACTTATTATACAAGGTTATGCCACGAAGAAAGAGAAAGAGCAATTTCGAGTAATCCCAGGAATTAGCAAAAAATGTAAAGGCCGAAGGTGGGTGGGTGGCCTAGCCCCGAGCAATAGAGGGGGAAGGGAACTAAAAAACCCAAGTGCTGTTGTCACGCACAGAGAAGAAAAATTGACTGTGATTTAAGCAAGGAAATGTGCTGATATATGCAAACAAATCCCCAATTAGACAGGTACTTGGAACGAACAAAAAAAAATAAATGTGACTATTAAAAAAGAGTGAATTTTGACGTAGAGAAGAGGAACTCACAAGTTTGGCGTTGATGTCGTTGTTGCTATGCCCAGTTGTCGCCATGCCAGAAAGAGAGAGCAATCAAGCAAACGACTTACGAGAGAAAGAGAAAGAGAGGGAGAAAGAGAGAGAGAGAGTAGAAGCCAAAATAGTTAATTGAGAAAATGGAAATTGGTATCGAGCCGCACCGAGCAGACAAAATTACTCTCTTAAATTTTTCAAATCTTATTTCCCTCCTTTGTTCCTCCTAATCTCACTTCCCTCCTTTTTTTCCCTCCAAATTTTACTTCCCGTCATCAATTTTCCCTCCAAATTCTACTTTTCTTTTTTGTTTTCTGTCAAAATTTTCATTTTACCTAAAAAATTCGGTAAGTACAATTTTTATTTTGTTGATATTATTTTTTTATGTATAATGACATTAATTAATACCTTTACTCGAATGTATGATTTTAATATTGTTAACCATAATATCCAAATTTATTATCAGATACGAATATGTTCAAATATAGATACAATTGGAAATTAAACAGATATGAATGCAAACTGAATATTGTCTGATACAAATACGAATTCAAATATATTTGGATATTAAAACGAATAAGAGAATGGATTAATTTTAATATTTTTATCATATGTAATCATCATGATCATAGAAAAAAAAATTAATTTCACACTACTAGTCTAATCAAAATGTTATTGTAATTCAATCTATCTATCTGTCTAATAAAACGATAAGTATTGTTTGATCAAAAGTCTTCTCAATAATATTAGAGGAGTAATTATATTAAGCGTCCTATGCCACTAAAGATATAGATAAACGGATTGAATATCTATCGGATATAGATAATATCTATATTTTTCTTTGTCGAATGTAGATATGGATCGAATAGTATCAAACCCTCCTCGTAGAATTAATAGATTCAACATTATTCTTGTTATTTGATATTGAGTTACTGCTTAAAAAAATATTTAATCTTAAAAAAAGAGCAAATAAAATTTACAAATGTATTCAACGTGATGTATTATAATAAAACTTAAATAAGTAAACAATAAAGATTATGAATTGAGATCATTAAATTTACGAAATTGCTTAGGACCATTAAGCTTCTATCATCCCCATTATGTATTATATATATAACTGTTGAGGTCAATATCCTAACTGTTGAAGTTAATATTTATGGGTGTGTTTGGAAGTGGAGTGAATAAGAATGAATAAGGAAATTCATGAATAAGAATTTTGAATTAGAATTAGGAGAATTGTCTATTCATGAATAAGGAGATGTTGTTTGGATAGTGTGTTGTGAATAAGAATAAGGAAAGAAAAGAATATAATAATGATTTGATTTTATTTTGAACAATTAGTAATTATAAGAATGGATGAAAATAATATAATAATAATTTATATTCATAATAAAAATAATATAAACATATTAATTAAAAAATCATTAAAATAATAATTTAGATAATATTAATAAATACAATAATTATTATATTTATTATTTTAAAATCAATAAATAAAATTTTTAAATAATTATCATAATAATAATTGATTCAAAAAAATGAATAAAATAATACTAATAATATTAATGATAAAGTTTAATTATAATATTTATTATGATTACTATTAAATAATAATTATTATAACGTTTAATAAATAATTATTATAATAATGATAATAATTAATAATTCATTAAAAAAATAAAATAATAATTAATAAATTTTATTATAAATCATTGTTATAATGTTTAATAAATCATTAATAAATAATATAATTATTATAACGCTTATAAAATCATTAATAAATAATAATTATTAATTAGTAATAAATCATTATTATAACGCTTTGTAAATCATTAATAAATAATAATTAATAATTCAGTGAAATAATAATTGATAATACTTATCATAAATAATTATAATATTTATCATAATAATAATAATAATAATATTACTATTATAACATAAATAGATATTTAAAATAATACTTATTATTACAATATATTAATTATTATTACTATTATTATTATTATAAAATCATTAATAAATAAATAATTATTAATTAGTAATAAATCATTATTATAACGCTTTGTAAATCATTAATAAATAATAATTAATAATTCAGTGAAATAATACTTGGTATTACTTATCATAAATAATTATAATATTTATCATAATAATAAGGATAATAAATAAACAAATAAATATTTATAATAATACTTATTATTACAATATATTAATTATTATTATTATTATTAATATAATAATATGTATAATATAATAATAATTATCAACTGAATTATGTTTACAAACTAATGGTCAAAAATGCCCACTTTAGTTGAAGAAAATATTATTTCTTTCTCTCTCCACATGATTCCAATTCTAATTCCTAGTTTTGTCTTGAATAAGAATAAGATAGTGAATAAGGTGTTATTCTTATTCCAATGTGTGTTTGGGTCACCTCACAATTGGCTAATTCATGAATAAGACTTATTCAACTCATTCCAAACACACCCTATAATTGTTGAAGTTAATATCACAACTGTTGATGTTAATATATCAAACAGTTACGATAATAATTTCAACAATTAAGATATTAACTTCAACAGTTAGAATAGTGAAATTAAGCTTATGCTTAAATTGAAAATTTGAAAGAATGGGAGGTGACATGTTTATAAAGACAAACTCATCATCTTAAAATTTTTTAATGCCATAGGAAAATTACTTGAACAATTTTAACCAAAATGATTTACTAGTATTATTAAAAATTTTCAAAATTAATTATAAGAAATTTCTTCTTCTTATATATTTTTATTTAAAATAATTGTAACATATGGCAGATTGAGTTTCAAGACATTTTGAAAATCAAATGAATTGGTGATATTTTAAAAGTTGAAGATCTTAAATTTATATAAATTAGTAATATATTGTATATTAGGTTCTAAAAATTTATAAATTAATAATTAAAATTATATATCGAGCCAATTTGACCTCAAGTGAGTCATGAGCTACGAGAAAATATGTCAATTTAGACATCATTTGACAACTACTAATTACATATCAACAAGATTACTAGATTGTCATTTCATTACATATCAATTAGAATGTAAAAATATTTCAATTTATACATAATTTGACAACTACTAATGTACACATCATATCATGTCATTACATATCGTGTTGATTGTACTTGAAATGACACTCTAACACGACATGTCATGTCGTGTTGACGCATTATATATAAAAAAAGATAGAAATTGATATCATTACAACACACTTTTTATGATAAGATGGATATGGGTAAGGTTTTATTTCCATTAAGTTATCGGGTATGGGTATGGGTAAAAAAAATATTTCGTTAATTTATCAGGTAAGGGTAAGGGTAATGCTATTTCGTAACCGTTATTTACCCATACCGTTATATATATAATATATAATTTATAAATTATATTCTTTAATAAAAATATATGATTATAATATCCAATTAATATGTTAATAGCTAATAAGGCAATTAAATTGGTAGATTTAACTGAGACAATATACTACATTAATAATTTCTAATTTATGTTGATGAGTAAGTATTGATTCTTCAGTTTAAAACTTTCAATTATTAATTAGTTATATATATTTTTGTGATAATTTACATGAGAAGATATTATATGATTTTATTATATTTAAAGTATTATTCAATGTTGCATTTTAATTATATTTATTTGATATTATTTATTTATTCTACTATTATCCTATCCTTATCGTTAATTCATAACGGGTAAGGGTAGGGTACGGATAAGTCAATTTTTAACGGGTACGGCCGGGTAGGGTATGGGTGAAGAAAATTTTAACGGATACGGATAACGAAAAAATCGCTACCGTACCCTATCCTACCCATTGACAGCCCGAACTACTGGTCGACATATCATTGGTCAGAAGAGATATTTTTCACGTGACATGTTTATAAAGAGGTTACTAATAATTAATCTGTTATATCGAATCAATTTCGAGTTAAATTTGAGCAAGTCGAATTTAACTCGAGCTTAAATTGATCGAGTTATTTCGAATTAAAACAGACGTTATCTCAATAGAAATTTTAAAATGGAAAATATATAGTAAATTTAAAAAATTAGTTTCAACTTAATATATTATAATAAATTAGTATTAATGATTATATTAAAGGATTCGGAATTTACAACATTAAATTTATGATATAAACTCATTTTAATTTATATTCTAAACAAATAACATTAATTTTTGTCGTGTCAACTTGTGTCACGTGTTTTATTGTGCCGTGTTAAAGTATGTCATTGTCGTATTATTCTGCCAATTTGAGTTTCGTTGGCTCGAGTTATAACCGAGTTTTTTTCAGTCGAGTTCGAATAATCTCACGAATTTTGAGTTTTGTGATCACTCGAAGTCGTGTCGTGTCAAAATATCGTGTCATGTCATCATTATAAATTCTTAACTAATATTTTAATTTAGTTATGCTGTAAAACAAAAGTCTATTTGATTGCAAATTTGCAATATTATTGTACGGATATCATTTAGGAATTACTAATGCACATAATATTTTCTAATACACGCTATATATCTTCCTTTAAATATATAATAGTTATTATTTAGGAATGCACATAGCATTAGGCGCCACTTTGCCGTAAAAAAAAAATTAAGCGCCAGATCCCAAATAATTTCCCCCCAACTATTCTAGACTATTTCAAATTTTCTATTGTAATGACGTAAAATTTGAACATATAATAGTCATTATTCCATTTCATCTAGGTAGAATTATAGCTATTCCCTCCATAGAATTAGACAACAAATCTTTACCTAAGCAAATTCATTAATTGACATTTAATTTTGCCATCTGTTATCTGTACAGACCCTTCGTGTACCCGGCTACTAGCTTAACATTATTTTTATTATACTATTTCGCCACTTTTGTCTTGACAAGTAAGAAGCTAATTTCAACTCTAATCCTCTCGGTTCTCCTCTCCTCTCGTTGCCTCTCTCAATTTCCTTCCTCCTTCTCTTCCCTGTATTATTCGATCCCAATTAGTAAGAGTATGGAGGATGCAACTGAGTTAGACCCTCTAGCGGCGCCATCTCACGTCGATCGGAAGCAACACAAGAAGAAAGGCCCAAGGCGGCCGCATGCTTCCCGCACGTGATGCCGCTCTCAAAGTGTCGTCTCCGTCTTCTTAAGCTCGAGCGGGTCAATGATTACCTTCTGCCAGGAAGGTCGGGAGATTCGCCGCCAGGTCCCACATCCTGGCTTCTTTGCGGCTCGTCCTGTCTATGCCATGGTTCCACCCTCTGAGCAGACCATGGGACATGGGGCATCTACCTGAACAAATTACAAGTTTTCATCTTGCATTCCATGGTAATCTAAATTTGAGGGGAGTAATCGTGTTGCTCGTGGTGACTACATGCTTTGTTAATTTGATTTATGTCAGATTCTCAGTTGTATTATGCACTGTTATGCAGTGGGTTACTAATGTTTTGGAGTGGGGTTTATATTTCCCTTGTAAATTCTAAAATCATGTATTACTATATGCCATTGAAAAAAATGTTATATTGGATATCTGTCCTGTGAAAATGATGCCCGTTCATGAGCCCACAATAGGACACATTGTGATTTCCTTTTACATTTTATCTTTCTTATTTCATTCTCATACAATCAGACGTTGTCTAGTTCATACATGTATTCAGCCAAGGAGGAGGAGTTTTTGGAAATGATTGTATCCCTGCTCTTCTCTTGCTGGAACCCTGTTCAATTGCTGGATCTCATTTTTCCTTTTGTACTTCATTTGGAGCGAATCAGGAACTTCTGTTAAAATTGAACCAAATAAGTATCTTAAATTCGAAGCAACAAGCTTTGACTCAAATCCTATCTGTGATTTATACCGAGCTGAATTCAGTAAATACAGAATAGACCAGATAGTGATAGACATTGTCATCTCAACCAATTAGACAAGCCACCAAATTATACTGCTTGAACTATCAAATTTAAACCTACTTGTCTAATCTCCAATTGTTAACAATTCATTTAATTTTGTTGAATAGATGACATCTACAGAAGAAGAGAAGACATGATTGCAAGAAGAAGCCATCACCATCAATGGATCACCTCCGGCAGTTCAAAAGATGCAAACTTTCAAACATATTGGGTCTCAGTGGCAAAGAGCTATGGCCCCAGAAGTGTGAAAAGTAGAATTTTGAAAAGCATTTATATTGTTTTTATCAAGGCTAAAATTAATGTCCTTTTTCCCTTCAGGCCACTAGCTGTTATTCCTCACTACCTCACTGGAAAGCATGTACGAATTAAATAATTTAATTTGGAATGAAAATTGTGCTTGTGTTCTAGCGGAGGATTAACTGTATTATTATTTTCTTAAACTTTGTTTGTTCTTTCACAGGGATGGATATTCTTTTCTAGCTTAATTGGCATTACACACCTATGGCAGAGCGGTTGGGTTATGCTACTGAGTAAGTGATATGAAAACAAATCCAGCTTATGTTATTTTTACCCATGCATTTCAGCATGTTTAACATCAATTTCTTTATTTATACAGACAACTTGCTTGTTACACTGGCCCAACAGGTTTGACAGAGTGGCACTACATAACATATTGAACCAAAGTAACTTGTTGGAAAAAGTGATGAAGTGCTTGAGATCAAACGGGAGACATTCTATTTCGTATTTATCAGATTTGTTTAGTTATGTTGTAAGTTAATTTGATTATTATTGATATAAGAATACAAATAATTAGATTGTAGGTTGGAGAAGTTATAATTTGCATGCTTTGGTATTTAGTTCAAATTTGTAATTTTATCTTTCGGTGATGTTGTAATGATTTTGAATTGATCATTAATTAAATTTGAATTAATCATATGTGTCATGTTTTCGATGTACAATTTAGATTACTTTTAATTTACATAATAGTAATATAATTATTATATTAAATGCAAACTAATAAGAAAATAAAAAAATAAATTTGTGAGCCTTTTCAGATGTTAATCGAAACGATAGCATCAGCTTAGCGGATTCAAATAATAGACCTTAGCATCTATTTAAGCTGATGCTTACAGAAACAATGACATCCATTTACTTGATGCAAAGAACATATATTATCATCCACTTGGTTGATGCTAACGAAATTAATTACATGCGCCTAGTGGATGCAAAGAATGGACCTTAGCATCCGCTCTAGTTGATGCTAACAAAAAAATAGCATCTGATTTTTTGATGTAAAAAAGATATTTTATCATCCACTTAATTGATGCTAACGAAACCAATTGCATGTGTTCTACGGATGCAAAACAACAAGCACATGCATCAGGCATACTGATGCCACTGACAATTCCAGTTGCATCGGATTAATGCCCATGCTATCGAAATACTGATGCTATTGGATCAGTAGCATCCATGGCAGTTGCACCAGAAAAAAGCTGATGCCACAGGTCTGTGGCATCGACAAACGGATGCAACTGACCTCGATAGCATCAGAACGATTTGATGCACTTGAAGCAGTTTCCTGTAGTGAAAAAATAGAAGACTTCAGTTTAGGCTATCAAATATAAAAGAATTTAGGATGTTGCAATGGACCCGAAAAAAAAATGAGAGGAAGTTTACAAGAAAAATGAAAAGTGACTGGCGCTAAGAATTTAAACTGCATCAGTTTGAAACAAATTAAAATAAATCAACGATTGTTACCGGCTGAATCGAGTTACCACTTTGTAGATACTTGACGGAACTGCAGTTGTTGCCTCGCACGGGAATTCTAATCGACTGGGTTAACTTCGACTTAGGATATAATAGTCACAAAATTATATTTATATTAGTTAATTGTTATTTATAATATTAAACAGGACAAATTGGCAACTAGGGGAAAAAATGAATTTTATACGGTGGCAAAAAAAGAGAAGATGTTAGTTTTCGATGGCAAATCCTAAATTTTTTCGGTTTTAAGTGGCATAGGAAATAATTTTCCTAATAAAAAAATAGCCTAAGGCTAAAAAGCATAAGGCAAACACAACCAATAAAATATTTTTTTATATATCTTTAATGAGAGAAATTAATAAAAAATAACAAAATATAATTTGCTAGATCAATCTAATAAAAATAAATATTAAATAGCATATATATTTCTTAAACTCTTACCATTGAACTGACAAGGCATTAGGTCTATTGATAACATATATTGCCAATTTTTGCGGAAAATAATTTTTATCTTTTATTAAACAAACTAGGAGAAACATATTGAAGGTCACATGCTCCGGCGCCAAAGAAACAATACCAATTTCATATTCACTTATAATCTTTAATTCATGCAATTTTTGTCAACCATATATAATTCTTGTCAAGCCTTTCTAACTATCAAGTATGCAAGCTTTTTTATTTAAAAAGATATATCTCGCAAATTCCCACTTGAATCATACCATTCCCTGTGAAGAAAAAAAACATCGATTAATTTCAAAATTAAACGGGTTTCTAATTGGATTAAAACAACACTCCAGCGCAATCAATCCCATATAATCTCGACTTTTTTTTTCCCATTGTTACTTTACAATATAAAAAGATTTAAATTGTATTGCATTTCATCAAAGGATCAAGATAACATAAAAAAAAAAATGACGGACAAAAAAACTCAATTATGGATGCCTCGGTAGACAAAAATAAGTATATTTATTTAGCTGCATATATATATAATTTAAGTGGTTTAATTAGGTTGATCATTTGACTTATTGCATTATATGTGCAGCGGTTTGGTCGGAAGCTTTCATCAAAACCGCCATCGATAAAACTTCAACAGAGTTCAACTGATTTCGAAATGAGAATTACAATTTCTTTTGCGACAATATCCTTGACAAAAAAATTAGCACTAATAAACTGAGAAGAATTTATTTATAACTCTAAAATGTTATAGGGGGGTTTGGATAGGGGTAGGAATTTGGGGAATTTGCAATTCATAGGAATAAATTTATTGGGAAGTGTGTAACTTTGTGAAAAGATTGGATTGTTTATAATAAATTTGGCATATAAAATTCCCGGAATTGCAAATTCCGGCCCATCCAAACGGGGCCATAGAGTTTCATTCATTTTACTTCTTTTGCCATTCATCTAGGGGTGAAGCCAATAGGCACCCCCTAAGATTTTAAAACTCTATGGAGAGGTTTTGTATTATATATTAAATTTTATTAATATATAACATATTGCATCCTAATTAAAGAGTTCAAATACAATCTAATTAAGTTTATTATTTATTCAAACTAGTTTAATTATAATTTTTCTTTAAGAGCAAATTTAGAAGACAAAAATTTACAAATAAAACATTGCTCAAATATGAAAATTTTTGCTTATTATTTTTGAAAGAAAAAATTACTTTTTTGTTTATTTGATATAATTCATGTTAAGAAAATTACTACTATAAAATAATGTAATATTATTTTTGTTGTCAATTTTTCAAGATTTTTAAAATTTCAAAATTTAGTATGCCTAAGTAAAATATTCTGGCACCTCCTAAGTCAAAATCCTGGCTCCGTCCCTAATCTAGGATTTCAGCTACCGAACAACACAAACAAAGAAGAATATGTTGGAGGAAGAGATTGAAGATGGATCCTACGAATCTGGAACTCCTCTCCTTTGCAACGTGCTTAGGCGAATTTAAGATGTGTAAACGGAGGTCGAGATTTCATTTTTATTTCCCAGTAAATATTTTTTTTTGCATTTGTTAGCATTGTCCATGTATTTTGTTTAAGAAATTTACATATCCGAAGTACGTAAAAAATACGAGTACTATTTTTTGTTGATCTTATTATTTAGAATCATAATGCCTATATTGACGTTAGTATTTTATTGACTCCATTGAAAATTAGTTCTTTTTTTTTTTACTTGTTGCCTTAACTAGATGTAGCTAGCTAGTTGTCCGCTTGAACTACTAGGTAAAGATAAACAAAAGGAGAAAAGCCAAATGTTTTGGCTGTTAACTTCCCACCATGCAATTACTTTTTTTTAAATAAATTGGAGATCTAAATCATCTAATTTTTTAAAAATTAAATGTCAATAAAAACCTCCAGCCGGTTTCGAACCATGTAATTATTTTGTTAGATATAATCTTTTGTATCTAAAGAATTTCACAGTGTGATTGGTCTCCTTCAAATTTTCTCGATTGAAATTGGTCTCTCGACCTCTTATTTCGTTTTCCCGATCAGCCTTGTACCACAAACAAAATTTTCATTTTATTTTTATGATTTTCAATGAGAGCCAAAATGTGTTGTATTTAATTACTTCGATAAGAAAAAAAAACCTTGCTTTATCAAAATTCGTATAGTTTAATTTCTCCAATAGAAAAAGGCAGATCCAAAACTTAAGTGCAGCGTATCTATTATTAATACAATTTTTTTAAAAAGAACTGTCTAATAGATTTGTAAGTGAACAAATTCCCAAAACTCAACTTGTATTTTAATTTTTAAGTGATAATCTAGCTAGTTGCAGAGGACCCAAAAAAATATTGAAGTGTAATAGGCTCCGTTTGGATAGGTATGGGAAGAAGAGAAGAAGGGAAGAAGTGGGAAGAAATATTGAAAAGTGTGTAACTTTGTGAAGAGTTTGGATTGTTTATAATTTTTTTGCACCCATAGAGATGAACTTTGAGTCTCTAAGCAACTTTAGTCAATTACCTAAAGACCAACCAAAACAAATCTAGCTGCCTACAAACATTATTTAGTTGAGTTAGGCACCTCACATGAACCAAAATCAGAGGTGGAAAATTAACAAAGGAAATTTGTTGAGTCTTATGACCTCGCATCGCACCTAATTGCACTGTTTGTCTTCAGGCGCTTAAATTAGTCACAAAATTAATTAAATCCTGATTTAGTCTAATCATGGGGGTCACGTCTTAATTGCCTCTTTGTTTGTTTCATTTGCATTTATTTTACAACAACGTGACAACATGGCGGTGCCTCCCAAGCGACCATTGCAATAACTACTCACTAGTTACTAGCACAGTATTTTTTTTTTTTAAGGCTCCGTTTGGATGGTTTCTTCCCGGAATAAGGAATAACTATTTTTTACCAATAAATTTATTTCTAACCATCCAAACTCTTCACAAAAGTTACACACTTCCCAATAAATTTACCCCTTCCCAATAAATTTCTTCCCTTCTTCCTTCTTCCTACCTTATTCTCAACGCATCCAAACGGAGCCTAATATATGTGAGGTAAACAATAGAAAAGTTTTCTCATTGGATAGCCACTGTCTAGATTGTCAAAAAAAAAATAAAAATAAATAAAATAAAACTTTTGCTTGTCCGGCCCTTAGAAATTCAGAACGAAAATCATCTACTTTCACCTTCTTAATTCAAACTTAATTATTATGAAGTATTTGTTTTTTTTTCTTATCATTTTACATTATTGTCAGATCCTTTTCTGATATATTGTAGGCTCGATTACAGGGTATTAATAGAGGTAAAGTATTGCACAAAAATACTTATCACTTCAATATTCTTATTTGTACAACAGAACTATTAATTAGATTAATGGTCTGTTACTTCTGCAGAGACTTATTAATCACCTACTGCAAATTCTTCTAGGTATTTCTACAAGATATTTTATTGATTGTGCCATCATGATTTGAAACATCACTGGCCGCTATGCACTCTGTATGAAATGAAATCTGATTTTTTTTTTTCACAATTTGGTTCAATTTTGATCTGTAAATTTATTCAGAGACAGGTTACCAACGGTATGTGGAGGTATTAAATTGAACATCACCAATGATTAGTACCTTTCATAGTTTCATACATGTTAAAACAATTAGTTGAACAATTAATTCACTGAACATTTTTTTATTTAATACCTCCCAATTCATCGCAAGTGATGAGTAGGAATGCATGTTATGTCCAATAAATTAACTTATCTTTTAGTTCGCTATGAACGGCACCTCTGTTAGTAAAAGGGGTAGCTCTTATGGATGGTGTTGCGTACCAATTTTAAATCCTTCTGGTAATTAACAAACCTAACAACATTTCGGGTTCCTAGCCTCCTCCTTAAATCAATTTGACTATATGTACAAATGCTAGCGATAAGAAACACAGAATCTAAATTCAACAGAACTTAATTAGTTGGAAATTTAATTTGGATTTTGTGAATTTATAATAATGAAGTTGACCGTTTTTTTTTCTTTTTTTCTTTACTTTCTTTATTCTCTTTTTTAAATATTTTTTATTAATAAAAATTGTCGGTGTGGTAATTGCACCTTCAAAAAAAAAGTTCACCGTTTGAAGCCAATAAATTCTCATTATGCATGCTTGAGTGGTGCGGAATAGTCTCACTAATTCGAATTAGTGACTATTATCCAAAACATTGCTTTGTTCTTCGAATACAAAATAGCAATAAAAAAATTTTCTTGCCTACAAAATTTTATTTTTTTTGTTGAAATTTTTACTAATTTTTAAGGATTTTAGAAAAATTTCGATCTAATTAGTTCAAACTCTTCAAGAACAATAATTTTTAAAAATCTGAAAAAAAATATTTTAAAAAATTTAAAACAAATTTAGAATTTGGTCAGCAAAGATTTCAATATTAAAAATATATTGAATGATTTGGATCTATTACTTGAAACATTGAATTTGAGATCTAATAAGATTTGATGGAGCAATACATGAAATCTATTTAAACTGTAACATCTCTTATAAATTTTTTCTCAGTTTCTCCAAAAGTCGAAATATGTTTTTTTTTAAAAAAAAAGTGATATTTTTTTAATGTTCTAACTTGATATTCAAGCGCACTATCTATGTTGGAAATACACAATTTTTGTTTCCACGAGCTAAAACTTGTGTACAATAAATTGAGATTCTTTGAAATATTATACCGTGTCTATATATATATAATATAGAATGGCTAATGTGTCATAGATGGTACGGAATGTTTTTCGAGATCCAAAATCAAATGTTCAATCCGAACCATTCAAGTTGTTCACCGTATTAAATACCCTTGGAGACCAAATTTTACATTTTTTCGAATTTTTCTGCTATTTATTATGATGTTTTTAAAAAACGTTATAATTGGAGTATTTCAGACCCTCCAATTTGAACATATCAAAATAAATAGCAAAAAAATAAAAAAAATGTAAAATTTAGTTTTCAATGGTATTTCAATATGGTGATCAATTTGAACGGTTTGGATTAATTGATTGAATTTCGGATCTTCAAAAAATGACTCAAAAAAGACGTCTATGGCATTACCATCTATGACACTTTAGTCCACCTATATATATATGGGTTATCATTCTAATTCAAATCACAATAAAATCAGGCGGTTGAGAAGTATGATGTGTGTCTGTTGTGTCGCAATTGATAAACTAACAATTAAGCACAACATATCCAATAATTAAAAAAAAAAAAACTACATGCACGACATCACAGATTGAGAATTTGAGATGATTTTGAGTCTCAAAGGGGGCACGAAAGCTACATTTAAACCAAAAGTACTAATCGTCTTACTTTGGCGGCTTATATTAATTGCCATTAATTATAAATGCCATCGCAAGGACAAAATTTGGAAGCCGCCACACCTTGCGGCTGACAAGATTGGTTCCTACTTAATTAAAATAATTAAACCAAGATTTATGCTACACATGTAACTTATGCATCATACTTTCGCAATGTTCTGTGCACTTTTCCGGAACTTTGTCGATTTCTTTTGATTTCCAACCTCCATATTTTTTATTATTCCAGGGATACTCTGCCCGACTTCTATCTTTCGTGATATCGATATTTGATTTCAGATTAATATTTCGGTGCGTTTGGATACAGGAAGAAAAATAATTATAAACAATTCAAACTCTTCATAAAGTTACACACTTCCCAATACTTCTACCCACTTCTTCCCTTCTTCCCACACCTATCCAAACGGAACCAGGAATTAGGGGTATAGGCAAAAAAATTATTGTGGAAAAAAAGAAAAAAATATATACTTCCATCACAATCTTAACTTCAATATTTATTTATTTTGCAAGTATGGAAGTCACAGTGAGTAAAATTTTACAAACAAATAACAAAAGTATAAGGATCAATTTAGTTTCATTATTGCATTAAGAAAAAAAAATACTATATTAATTATTTTAACAATATATAACAATAATTAACCCTCATACCGTACATAAAATTCAGCTACTTTGATATTGCATATTTGAAATATGTCCAAAAATAGTTCTGTATAATATCAGTGATTCGTATAAATTTTCTTCTTTTTTTTTGAATAAAGATTCGTATAAATTTTCTATTTGATACAAAATCTCAGCCAGAGCTAATACAGTTCATTGCCAGCCTTTTTTTTTTTTTCAATTCTTCATGATGCATGAAACGGCCACTAACAATTTTTGCATTTTCACACCTCCGACAAATGACAAGTCTTACCAGCAAGCTAAATTTTATATTTCATTCCTAAAGTAGAAGTGATATTCATTTTATAAAATTCGTTTACTTTCAAATAAAAATTATTTTTAGCTTCCATATCCTTACATAGGGGGGAAAATGTGTTGTCATTAATTATACCTTTAAATTACAGTTTAATGAATGTGACAGTGAAGATGTGAAGGGCTTATCTCAAAGAAATTTTCAAGAACGACAAAGAGAAGAACATTCATCAATCATTTTTTTCTTTTGTGCTTATTACTGATTTATTGTTATGTGATTTGATCTCAGTCTCAATAAATCAATGTATCATTGTTTTCATTTTTCTGGTATTTTCATAGTGTTGATTTATATTTTCAACTGTTGAATAACTTGCTAAGAGTCTTTGTTTCACTTATGTTGTGATGAATTAGAATAATTAGGAAGAATGCATTATGTAATTGTATATGTTACCTTATTTGAATAAGGAAGTATTTTCCCATGATATGAGGAGTAACTTATTAGAAAGATAATAACTTATTATAAATCTGATACATTGACATAGGGAGTAACGTATTTGAATAATGGAGTATATTTATATGACAGTGAAGTATACATTTGCCACAAGGGAGTAAGTTATCTGAGAATGTGAGTTTTATAATTAGCTACAGGGGAGTATTTATGGATATGTTAGTGTGTTATTAGTTTGATGGTATTTTTTAACAAGAGAGTAACTTATTTAAATAAGGGAGTATATTAGCATAATATTGGGAGTATTTTTTTGAATTTGGTAGTGTATTAGCAGCTTAATTGTGGCCCAAGGGCGTGGCTACTAAAAAAAAAGCTGCATAATTGTATCTTGGTATTATGTAACTAGGGGACTAAGTTATTTGAATAAGTGAGTATATTATCTATGTCAGGGGAGTATTTATGAATGTGTTAGTGTTTTATCAGTTTGATGATATTTTTTAACAAGGGAGTAACTTATTTAAATAACAGAATATATTAGCATGACAAAAGAAGTATTTTTTTGCATGGTAGTGTATTAGCATCTTGGTATTTTGTAACTAAGGAAGTAAATTATTTGAATAAGGAAATACATTATCAGTGTCAGGGGAGTATTTATGTATGTGCTAGTGTTTTATAAGTGTCATGGGAATATTTATGGATGTGTTAGTGTTTTATCAGTTTGATGATATTTTTAACAAGAAAGTAACTTATTTAAATAAGGAAGTATATTAGCATTACATAGGGAGTATTTTTTTTGGATGTAGTAGTGTATTAACAGTATCTTGATAATCTGTAACTAAGCAAGTAAACAGTTTGAATAAGGGAGTACATTATCAGTATCAGGGGAGTATTTGTGGAAGTGTTAGTGTTTTATTAGTTTGATGGTATTTTTAACAAGGAGTGACTTATTTAAATAAGTGAGTATATTAACATTTCATAGGTAGTATTTTTTTGAATGTGGTAGTATATGCTTGGATTTTGATGATGTTGTTTTTAATATGATTTTTAATAAATTGTTCTTGTTGTTTTTACATATTGATATTGAAGGTGACAACATTGTGACTAGTTGCAACTTACTGCTGGATAGTTCTAATGAGATTAACCAAATAAATTTGTGTTACTTGCAGTTCAGCCTGTTGTTTTGTTGGAACAACTTATTATGGATGTATTGAATTTCTCGAAATATTTGTATTTTGTTATTTTTATTTCAATGTTATAAAATGCCTATAAATAGATCCGCATTTCTACAATTTTATTTAATTCTCTTTGAGAAATAGATACTCCCCTCATTGAATGTGTATATTCTTATTTATAGAGCGCACTCGTTATTACTCCAATTGTGTTTATGTTTGTATAAATACATACTCTCTAGTGTCAAAAATTTACTCATAATTAGCAATTAGACACTCCCATGTCTCGAACTCATTTGACAATTAAGTAATTTATATAATGATTGCTGACGTCAGAAAATTCAAAATGTTATTGATTGTTGAAAAACACGTGGTGACGTCGCTAAAATGCGTGGCGATGTCAGCATATAGCTAGACGTTCACGGAATGCGCGATATACGCGTGATGACGTCAACGAGATGCTCGTTTCGCAATATCATTTTTGGCACCGTATGGTTTCCATTTTCAATCACTAATTGCTTGGTTGCCTCAGCTCTTGATTGCAGCTATCAGTTCTGTAAAAATAATATCCAAAACCATTAGTAGCGCTGTGAGACTCACAAATCAGTATTTACATGGGTATTATCAAAGGTTTAAATAGCGGCCGTAGCGACTATAATAGCGGCGCTGTAGCGGTGCGGTACTATTTGGTACACCGCTACAGATTTAGCGGCCCGTCTGATAGCGCGACCTATAGCGGGCAATAGCGGGGTACAGCGGTGAAATAGCGGGTGATATAGCGGAAATAGCGGTGCAGTTTATAATTTGCTGATATAGCAGTAGTATTTTGGGCATAACTTTCGTATACGAATTCCGATTGACGTGATCCAAAGTTCTATGGAAATTTACAAAATTGGCCACAATTTTTATGTTTTGAACATATTCAAATTCTTAAAATTTAATGGTCAAATAAGCATAGAAAATAAATATAATTTTAGTTAGCGTTAATTAGTTGCTTGAAATTATTTTAATTTTTTATTTTAGACTAAACTAGACCTTCAAAATACACTTGTGTTTGTAAATCCGCTATGGTCTGATAGCGGCCTCTAAATACTTGCTATCTACTATCCGCTATGATATTAGCATATCCGCTACGAGTTCGCTATCCGCCTATTTAAACCTTTGGATATTATAGAGCGTTTAATTAATGAGCCGTCTAACTATTCCACGTGGGTCCATAATTCAATATAAATATGGGTGTTTCTAACACACTTTCAACGATAGAATGAAATGTTATAATCACGCGAACAAAATTTCATGGGAATACGGATGAAAAAATTATTCATTCGTCTGGTAGTGAAATTTCTTTATTATAATCAAGGGTCCATAAATACCCATGTAAAATCTCCTTATAAATAATCGAAATTCTAATAGTGTCCAGTGAGATCATGCATGCATTATTCTTTCTGCTAACATCAAAGCAGCACCGATGATATCTGAAACTTTATTTATGCAGAATTAGTTTTTTTACAACCGTAAATACTAAATACCAATCAATATGAATGGTCTGAAAATAAATATGTCATACGGACAACGACACAAATGTTCGGTAAACGTGTATTTGGTAGTGAATTGAACAAGGCTGAATGGTTTGTTTGTGAATAAGAATTAGGATGGATAGCTTGTTTGGATGGTTTGTTGAGAATAAAAATTAAATAATAATAATAATAATAATAACAATTTGTATTTGTATTTTAATAAAAATTAATGAGAAATGCTATTGTCTAATATATTGGACGGATGGGTCTGTTCAATACGATCGTTCTCACAATTCAAATTTTCAATGATTGATTCAAACCGTTCAATATGTTTTTTTTAACTTTTTACTATTTTTTTTGGTATTTCAGAAAATTCATGATATAAAATATTTGGATCGTCCAATAACAACGATTTTCTAAATTACCAAAAAAAAATATAAAAAAATTTCGAAAGAATATAAACATTGGTTACTTTTGGATGGATCCCATCCGTCCAATATATTAGACTCTAGCATTTCTCAAAATTAATTACCGTAATAATAAGAATAATATAATTTAATTATATAATAATAAATAAATATAATTAAAGTCCTAGTAATATAAATAATAATAATAATAATAATAATAATAATATGTGATATAATTATTAGAATTATAATAATTTATATCATAGCAATAAAAATCAATTAATCTAATAAAATTACTTATTACTATTATTTATATTATAATTAATATCTTACTAATAATAATAATAACTTAAACAAATCTTTTTAATCCCAATTTTTATTTTTAAAATAATTAATTGATTAGGTAAGAACTTTCTTATTAAATATTCCGTTTTTGTGGTTCGAGCACAACTTCATATATATTTAGCATAGAGTGCATGCTTGCAATCAATATTAGATAGATTCGGGTACAAGCAATAAAAGTCCAAATAATTGTACAACCAAATGTTGAGCGTGTATTCTACCACCAAATTAATGTATATTCTTGAACGTTCTAAAAATATGTTTGGAATTTCAATATAGCTGTCAATAGTTGTGTTTAAATACAAAATAAGTGAGTGAAAAATCTATAAGAAGCATTTAGGAAATAAAATCATAGAAAAAGTTATAAGTTAAAATTTAAAAAATTTGCTCCTTAATAAAATGTTGCACAAAATTCGTGGAATAGTAAAAAGTATATCTAGACTTTGAAATTTAGATTGAAAATTCAATATCAAATTAAATCTGTGCTAAAAATATGTTTAGAATTTCAATATAGCTGTCAATAGTTGGTTTTAAATAGAAAATAAGTGAATGAAAAATCTATGAGGCATTTAGGAAATAAGTTCATAGAAAAAGTTATAAGTTAAAATTTTAAAAATTTTCTCCTTAAATGTTGCACAAAATTCGTCGAATAGTAAAAAGTAAATCTAGACTATCAAATTTAGATTGAAAATTCTAATATCAAATCTGTGCAAATAGATATTGCTATTGATGAGCATCTGCACACCTCAAAAATAATCATAGTAATACTCCGTGTGGACTGTCCAATTTGCAATGAATAAATAAACTTTCCATGGAATCATAATAAAATTAATGTAATTATTATGGGGGAGCAAAACAGTATCTTTGGCTATACAAATAGAAAAACTTTTGACACCAAACAATTCATGTGCACAGTCACTGTGATTTCTCCGATGCATGAAAAGGATTTTGAGAAGAAAAAAATTTATGACAGGTCCTCTCCAACTTTTAAGTACCCACATTTGGTAAGATCATTAACTGAATTGCGAATTTAATCATATAATCTAAACAATAAATTGGCAGATATCACCAAATTTCTTAATTTTTACCAACGGGTAAGATGGCAAAATTGAGGAATGAGGAAAAGTAAATGTCCATAATGATGATGATTATTATTAGGGTAATTTAGATTTATGTCATAGTTTGTAAATATTTGAAATTAGAGATATACTATCACTAAACGACAAATTATTTTTTTCCATTATAAAATAATATAAATTAGTTTTTTTCCATCGAATAATTATATGACGATTTTACTCTTTTAAATATGCCACTATGAAACTTAATAATTAGTTATATGCCATCACAAAAAATAAAACTTCTCACCAAGCCAAATATGAATATCACGGCAGGAAACTTTCTTTAAAATTTTTTTCTAAGTTCGTTCATGAAGTACTTGAATTTGTACCAGTAATGGATTCAAAGTCATAAGAAGTTAGAACTTATATAACCTTTCCATATAGGAAATAGATTGACCAGAGATGGTCACCGGTTGACAGGTGTGGTGGTAGGAACTCCGGACAAGGATGGAGATCTGTCTAAGTGAAGGTTTTGTGCCTTAGCGCATTTTATTATTATATTTTTGAGCGTCGTGTGCGTGTGTTTTTAGGGTTTATTTTTAATTGGGGTAATTTGGTCATTAAGAGAATTTAATGACAAATTTAGTAATGACATTTTTAGAATTTAGTATATTTTTAGAAAAATAGTGGTATAAAACTAATTTTAGCAATTCTATAATGACATAAATTTAGTTAGCAATTTAAGGATGACATTTCTTGAATTATCAAAATTGACGGTGGCATGAAACTAATTAGCTCTTATTATTATTAGATCACATAATTAATATTAAAAGAATCATTTAATTGGGGATCATCTTAATAATCCTGAAATTTAAAAAATTTAATCAGATTTTTCAACTACAGTGTGACAACAGCCTGAAAAAAAAAATTCCTTTTAAAATTTTAATACTATTAATTATGTTGTGACTCAAATTCTGGTATAGTCCGTTGAGTTATGTCTCAAATTAATTTTACGTTATTGCTACTTGTGATATGTAATTGTAGACTCTTGTAAGAAGTGAATTAATCTATTTTTTTTATATAGATAACTTATGTCAATTTGTCGTTTTTTCCTCACTTGTATCTCTAATCCACAAAAGCTTAAAACGTATTTACTGATGTACAGCTCTTAACATGCTTTTTTGAAAAAGTAATATAATAAAAACTAAAAAGCATATAATTTTTAACCTGTTATGAAAATACATTTAATTAAGTTCAGGTCCCTCCGTTTCTGTCATGTTTGCATGGTTACATGGTATCAATGAACGAATCTGGTTCTTCCGGATCTACTTGAAATGGAGAGAATCAGACGTTCAGAACAAACTTTTTCTATTTTTTTTTTTTTTTTTTTAGTGTACAGCATCCATCCAAATATAAGGCCCATGACAAAACTATGCGGACAGCGGACACACAAAAAAAAGTCAAATTACGCGCATCAGTGAATGGGCTGAGCAGCGCTCCCGGGATGAGCGCCGAGTTGGTGTGAAACAGAATCTCCCACTCAAAAATCAAAATAAAAGAGCACTCATTTGGTTCATTATATTTATATATTCCATCTCCATATTTTATTAATACATTTTGTAACCATTTTTTTTGTTTTGGATGGCTAATATATAAGAGCTGCGCATTTCACTATTTGAAGTTAGGGTTTCCATCCTTGAACTTTGCAAATCAAGAGTTACGTAAGGCTCCGTTTGGATGCGTTGAGAATAAGGTAGGAAGAATGAAGAAGGGAAGAAATTTATTGGGAAGGGGTAAATTTATTGGGAAGTGTGTAACTTTTGTGAAGGGTTTAGATGGTTAGAAATAAATTTATTGGTAAAAAGTGGTTATTTCTTATTCCTTATTCCGGAAAGAAGCGATCCAAACGGAGCCGTACTAACAAGGGAAAATGATAGGAATAGATTGAAATTTATACAAAGTAGGAGAGATCCTGGGAGCAAGAAGCCTGAATAGTAAATATTGCACACAAAATGGATCAGTATTAGTAATCTTAGTGCGTAATATAAATATTTCTGTTCGTGCAAATTCAATGCAATGAAACGATTATATGTAGGCCAAACGTTTATTACGGAAGTGGAAACAGACATTTCGGTTTCTATTCCGTTTTGGTAACGGAACGAAATTTTTGTTTTATTTTTGTTCCATTTCGTCAAATGAAATAGATTTTTGTTCCGTTTAACGTTTCGTCCTTCATTTCCCCCTTTGATTTCAGCCCATTTTCGTCCATTTCTGTGTTCCGTTTAACGTTCCGTTCATTTTCTTCATTTTCGTTTCTGTTCTGTTTTCAGAAACGCAACTGGTTTTCTTTTTCGTTTAACATTCCGTCCGAAAATGTTCGAAACGGTACGAAATTGACAGGTATAATTATATGAGAATTTCCCAAGTTGAAGTTTGGGTTTTCATACTTAAGTTTTTTTAATCAAGAGTTACTAACAAAGGAAAATGATAGGAATAGATTGAAATTTACAAAGTAGGAGAGATCTTAGGAGCAAGAAACCTAAATAGTAAATATTGCATGCAAAAAGGATCAGTATTAGGAATCTTTAGTGTGAAGGATTGTCGTAATAGAAATATTCTATTAGTGCAAGTTTAATACAATGAAACGAATTAATGAGAATGTAAATGAATAAATTTTCAATCTTACAGCGAGGAAAATTAATTCAAAAGATCGAAATATTAATTGATATTCGTATTATTTGTTATAGTTTAGTACTGAATGAGCTATTTTATTTTCATTGGATATTTATAAAAGAAAGAATCATTGGACAACGCTCTTAACAATATTAATGGTCTTAACAATAAATTTTCAAATTAATTTAAACAATATAGGGAAAATTTAAATTATAACTATAATACTATATCAATGCCATATAGATAGCACAACAATGATATTCAGAATCATTTTCATATAACTATAGTTCATGATGAATTAAAATTTGTAAATTTCTTGCAGCTCTTTGGATTTCAAATGAAAACATCTTTCTTTTTTATTGAATTGCTAGATCGTAAAAATATGGTACTTTTGCTAGAGAGAAAAGAGAAAATATATATACGTAGAAAAGAAGATACAAATGTTATGATGAAAATATTTACAAAAAATAATATAAATAAACCCTTCCTAAAGTATTGCAAATAATAAATACAGATATAGCGTACTTTGTGCTTAATTTGGCTTGCGAAACCAAGCATGTGAAACATGGTATTATGCCACTAATGGGTGGCGACAAAAATACTAACATAAACAAATATTTCTTAAAATAATACATCAACTTCCTAAAATATGATGGATATATTAACTAAAAGGATTTTCTTCCTAACAAACTAATCCATCCAATCATGACAGCCTGCAAAAATAAATATGGTTCTAATCGACACACGACAAATTAAAAGTTTTTGCTAAGTAATCTTAAAATCTTTCCCCCCCCCCCCCTAAGAAGTACGTGTAACCTATATTTTTAAAGTGCACTATGCACAATTTTGTTCACTATGTAGTACAAAAACAATGTCTCAAATCATGTATAATTGTGCAAGCAAAATAGTAAAAGAAATTTTTTTAGGAGTTGATGACAATATTACAATCTAATTATGATTTGGTTGGAAATAATGATTTATACTTTAAATTATTTTGTATAATCTTAGAATAAAATAAATTATAGAAGTAAATGTTGTTTTTTATATTCTTACCTTAATTAAAATTTGACAATGACAAAAATTGTAGTTGATTACATCTATGTATAGAATTAAATGGTATACGATGATCCATTTAAAGAATTATACTCGCCGTACAGGACGTACGATAAAATTATATTTTAAAGTACTATTAGAAATAGAAAACTTATGATCCAGGTTTTGTTTCATCAAAAAAGGAAGGCCACAGAGGCAGCCGTTTTTTTTCACCAATACAAAGGTTACATCCATTCTCCTTAAATAGTGAGTGACAGTTTTAAAATTTGACTTAATTACTTTTTTAGATCTCGACACGCTAAATATTATTTTTACCACTAACCAATTTTTGCAAAGAGACAAAAATCTTTACTTTTTTTTTACCCATAAGATCACCGCCGCCATCAATTCTCTAATTTAGATCTGACCATTCGTTTCAATTTAGAAATTAAGTAAAAATTGCAAATGTGTAAATATTTCACCCTAATTACCGTAAAATTAATTATTTTCCAGATGAGTCTCTGTTCTTTTAGGACACAAATTAGTTCCGCATTTCAATAGAGACCGACCTAGAAATCTTATAAATTACGACAAAGTTTTATGCGCTTATAAATACAAGAGAATCACGTCCAGCACAGCACTCGCTGGTACGAATATTTAAATTCGAACAATAAAAGGTCAAGAGGCAGGGGTAAAGTCGGAAATTCGAAAAAATCCACCGCTTCCCTTATATTAAACGCCCATCTGATTTCATTTTCTCTCTTGCAAAAACAACATTCCTGTTTCCATTGTGATTGTGTTCTCTCACTTCTCTGTCTCTCTCTCTACAATCACCATGCGCACTCGAAGTGGTTCTCTTTACCCCAAGGACTCCATGGCAATAGAATCAACACATCAATCAGCGTGTAATTTCTCTCCTCTTACTCAGAAAAGCAAAAGCATGAAGAGAAAGCGAAAGCATGAGAAACAACCCATGGATTCGGCGATTGATTTGGACATCTCTTCCTTATTTCAATTCTCAAAGCGACCAAGATCAACATGCATCTGGCTTGAAGGAGCAAACGAGGTTGATCAACGAAAGAATGAGAAAAGGGTAATAAGGATAGACGAACATCGGGTTGATGTATTCGGGAAACGCCGACGAAATAGATATTATGCATGCAAAATCGATTTTCTCGATGCGTTACCGGATGATTTGGTTCTTGCCATCTTGTGCAAAGTTAGCGCCTCCGCTGAGTCTGCTTCGGATATCATTAATGCTCGGCTCGCGTAGGATTCTTTTTCTATGATTTTTTCCTTCATTTTTTTCACATGTTTTCATTGATTCGGCCTTTTTCCCTAGAAATGAATGTTTTCTTTTAGGGAGGGAGATTTTCATACCAAAACAAAATTTTGATTTTTTGTGATTTCTTATCATACGTAAGAAATGATTGAAAAGGCTTTCTCGGAAAAATTATCGAGAAAGGTGAATGCATGAAATGTTCATGTCCAAATAGAGAAATTTGAAGGGGTTTTTCTGTAAATGTTGACATCATGTACTGTAGTGCCTATAAAGCAAAATTCCCGCAAAAACTATTTGAAATGCAATGCTAAATAATCTGGCGACTGAAACTGCAAATAAAATGTTTTGGAGGGTGATTCTGCAATTTTAAAAAGTGGACACTCTTCCCTCTTTGATGAAACGGTGATGCTAAGTTCCTTCTACTTGATTCAATAACAGATGCAAGAGATTTAATGAGTTGGGGCAGCATTCATGGGTTCTAGCGAAAGCATCGGTTCGATCGCTGTCGGTGCGACCCGAGGTATGGTCCGACTCGGCACACAGTTTTATGAAAATGTGTGCTGAGGCAGGAAATCTTGAAGCATGCTACATTCTTGGCATGGTAAGTTCATCTTTAATGCCTTCCTTTTTCTATTTTAATGATTTTTATAACGTACTTGTTTTTGTTTTGGGGTTACTGGTGTTATGGTTATCATTTTGTTTTTTATTTTGAAAAAAAAATCTAATATTTGAATTTTTGTCCTGGGCGGGTAATTTCCGTTTTATTTCAATGAATGGACTGCTATTTCGTAAAATGGTTTCCTGTAATGATAACCGTCATTTTTTTTATAGTTTTCTATTTTATGTTTATGTCTATTTTCATTTTTTTATTTAATAATTATGGTTGTATTTTTTAAATTCTTTTTGATATGTTGATGGTCCTGATGTTAATTTAAAGTAACTGACAGTTTCTTACGTGTAAGACATATCAAAGGTTAAAATTTATAATTAGGGCAAATTGTTATCCGTTGGCGCGTTAATATAGAAGGCATTTAATCGTGTGCGCCAAATTTGCATTGAAATTTCACCGTTTTCCATTTTTACTGTTCTTGTTTTAAAAGTATATTCCATCTCCATTTATTTACAGATCTATTTCTACTGCCTGAACAACAGACGCAGCGGCGCCGGTTACATGGCTAAGGCTGCCATGGGGTCCCACGCGTCAGCCTTATATTCGCTGGCCATAATTCAATTCAACGGCTCAGGCGGTTCCAAGGCGGACAAGGACTTGCGCGCTGGAGTCACCCTCTGCGCACGTGCGGCGTTCCTAGGCCACGTGGACGCACTTCGCGAACTCGGGCATTGTCTTCAAGACGGGTACGGGATCCGCCGCCAAGTCGAGGAAGGTCGCCGGTTACTGTGCAAAGCCAACGAGTTAGAACTCGCCTATATTCTAACTCACTACCGGCACCTGCCGGTTGTAAAGGAAATTTTGAAGGGCAACTGTCAGGCAACCCGCCAGTCCGGGTTCAGTCTCCCGGCTCCCGATTCACACCCAGTGAATCGGTTCCTGGTGGGTTGGTTTAAGTCACGTGAGCGGAAGGGCGAAGCACGTGAGAAGGAGGGTATTAGGTCGTGCTCGCACGTGCTGTGCGGGCGTGTCGAGACGCGTCGGCACGAGTTTCGGAGGTGCTCGGTTTGTGGCAAGGCCACCTACTGCTCACGTGGCTGTCAGGGGATGGATTGGAAGAGAGCGCACAGGCACGAGTGCGTTCCCACTGGCGCCGGGGCCCCACCTGTCGGAGGCGCTGCTCAGATGGGAGGACTTGCAGGAGTCGCTGTTTAGGTTTCTTTAGTATGGTTTTTTTTTCGCTAGGAGACCTTGTAATGGCGATTTTTGCATATCAGCCCTTAGGTGTTGTTCAGTTGTTGTTTTGTTGTGCACTTTGTTTTTTTTTTGTTTTTTAGATTAAAAAAAGAGCCGTTGTAACGGAGAATTTATATTTGGAGGCGATGGTATTTTTGGGGAAGCCTTGTCCGAAAAAAGAAAGCTTTTTTTGAGACATGTACAGTGTTGTACACGTTGTTGTATTTTGTACATATCTTGATGGCTTTTCCGCAATTTTGTATAGAGATTATATCAGTTTTTGTCTTTTTGCGGTTTGGATGCGTTTAAGTGGAAGGGAAACTAGAAAGATCCGGTGCGGAGATCGAAACTCTAGTTTTTTCGCCGTTGGACGCGGAGTAGGTACAACGCTATCACTGATTTATTGGGCCCACGAGCGGTGTTTAATAGTGGGGCTGTTTGTTGGGGCGTGTAGAAGAGAAGCCTGTGAAGAGACGTTTTGGGTTTGGTGCAAATATTAATTAGGTCGTGTCGTTTCTTGAGTTAGAGGAGACGAGGCAGTTCGGCGACTATTTTGTTGTTTCCTTGGAAAGTGTTCAAATCAAATTAATGCCTTCTCTTTTCTCCACGGCTGTTACTCGGTGGAATTAAATATTTACAGCATAATTAGTTAATTAGATCGATTTTTAAAAAAAAATCAGATATTTTTGAAATTAAACTATAATTGTCAATATAGACAAATAAATAAATATAAATTTTTAATCGGACTTGAATCTTGCTTATTCAACCTGTCATAATTTTAAATGAAAAATATAAAATTTAAGTCCGGTTTACAAAATTTTCCAATAATAAGAAGAGAATGCCAACTTCTCAACCTGCTTGACCGGAAGCGCCAGCAAAATTCATTTGCTTTAAAATTGCTCACCTACATAGTCTCTATAAAAGTTAATGTAAGAAAATTAATCAGAATATTAATCTCTTTAAGAGAAATAAAATTATAATTGTAACTACCATAGGAATCAAGGGTTAAAGGTGGCTATTAGATTGAACAGTGTTTTTAATATATTGATTATCAATTTCACCGCAATGTATAATTGTGAGAAATTAAAATGAACAAATCCTTACCATATGATTTCGTGGTAATATAAAAAATCCTCTTCGTAGTTTTTTTTTTTAATAATGCACATTATTTCTGTCAATATGAACACTCATTTTCAATCAGAAAGCAACCAAAGCATGCTTGTTTGGGAAAAAAAAATTAACGTTTGGATGTCTGTTTGTTGTTTGTAATGATAAATCAATTTTTCATGGAAAGTGAGGACATCAAAAATAAATACAAAATACTTCATAATTAATTTGATAATCTCAACAATCATCTAATAGATAAAATTTAGTGATAACGATATTTCTCCCAGAAAAAAAATACTATTGTAAACATAAAGCCTCATAATTTTAAATATGTATCTACATGGAAATAGTAAAATTGATATATTTTTTACTCGTCATTTGAGGGGGCCCAGCTGCAGTGGAATGCGCTGATATTTTCCATGCAAACGCTTTATGGACAGTTTCTAATTTTCAGTTATTAGAAATTAAACTTATGTTTTCTAGGGTATAAATATCTCTCTGATTCCTTAATTATGCCTAGCGAGTTCAGCGAGCCTTTCTTTTTTTTTTTTAGAAGTTGAGCGAGTTGAAATTATTATAGAGTGCTGTAGCCCAATAATTATGATATACCTGTTCAACATAAATTTTGCTTGGTTTGATTTTGATAAATACAAATTGATCTGCTTTATGCGTGTAGGCAATTATAGAAAAAATAAATAAATCGTTTGACATGTTTTGGAAGACAAAGGTACAGATAAATTATTGCTCGCTCCTACAAATTGTGTAATTCTTTTTTGGCGACAAATAAATAAAAGATGAAGGATACTGCAACGCACGAACTATATTAAAACTAATATTTATAATAAGTGTTTTAGCTTGCAATTGCCTTCCAAGTTGTTATTTGTTCCTCAGTCTATAAGTTCTTTGCATAAGTTACATTTGTATTTTTTTTTTTTGTGGGTACTTTGACTATTTAGAAAAAAAAAAAAACTAAGACTACATAACTTAAATTTTGACGCATTGATTTTGAATTTTAGATCTGCAACTTGAACTATATTATATCATTTGTTAATAATGATTTCATAGCACAGTTGCACGTTAGGAAGTTTATGATGATTGTTTGTGTTTACCTGTTTTCAATCAATGAGAGAAGCGACTCCTCGAGGTCACTAGTTTAAAATATAATAAAAAAAATACGAAATATTTTTTGTGATTAAAAACGAACTGTACTTGTTTAGTAGATATGCCACTTTAATCCTTGTTTCTTTGCCTAAACATAACCAACTTCATCATGGTATTTATTTTAAATTGAAAAGCTTTACAAAACTTTCAACTACATTTGAAGAAAAATGAATCATGGAATATTAATGGCCTGTACCAAATGCCATAAAAAATTAAAAAGGAAAAGGCACGCTTAAAATTGAAATTTTTTCACTCATATCAAAGGTCCAAAAAAGTTGATTATATACTTTGTTTATATCTTTGATTGAAAGAGAAAGAAAAGAACATAAGGAGGGATTATGGGCAAGGTCTTTGAAAAGAGCAGAGGATAATGTAATCCCTTTGCTTTCACACGCTCAAACCCTTTTATCCCAAGCACAAAAGAGACGAAAGAATGGACCTGCGCACTTGCGCATCTCGTTTCCCTAGAATGTAGTTTTTTAATTCCTCCAATTTGTCATTTCGAACCCTTCAGTTGACGTATGTTCGGAAGTATCCAGTTATATGGACTGTCGCCAAATTTTTTTTCTGTTGATTTGTTTATCCAAAATTTAATTTTTTCCCTACATTTTCAACCCAAAAGATTTCTTTATTTTTTTGCAATTTCCATGTGTGTGAGTGGCGGGAGTTGTGTTTCAATTAAAAGAAAATTCAATCGATGTATGCATTACAGACAAAAAAATAATAAAAATCAGACCCGCAGATTACAGTAAAATGTACAAGTATTTTACATATCATTTGACAAGAATCACTAATAATGTTATGACGGGAAGACACAATGCGTATACAGTAACGTTAAGTACTTCAATTTTTTATTTTTTCTTTTAAAGAAGTTTGATGTTTATATTATATCTTGTCGAAGTTAATGTGGTTTTCTTAATTTGTTGTTTTGTATAATTATTTATTATATCTAATCGTTTAATTTTATAACTCTTCTACCGTTCTACGTGAAAATAAAGTATTTTTTTTTACTAAACAGTTAAATTTATAATTGTTAAAATTTGAACATATATTTATATATATATATATATATATATATATATATATATATAAAGGTCGGCACAGCAACTGTTAGGTTGTCTAATTCGAAGATGATTTTTTTATTAGTGATCTTGTATATAGACATATAGAATTTTTCAGGTTTTTAACACGATATTTAACCGATATTCTCGTATATAGTTAGATGAAATTTTGAGGTTTTTCAACACGATATCTGATCGATATCTTCTTACTACAATGCCTATAATTAGGGATGAAATTTATCATTTTTTATTAGATTCCCATCATTTTAAATTATCTAAATTTATATTAAATTAAGCTTCTGGATAAAATATATTTTCGATTTCAGGTTATGAATTGAAATATGTCCATATAGATATTTTTTTCTAATGAAGTAAAATTGTCATCTGTGAAAACAAATTAGCACGAATTGGTACAACAAGGTACTACAATCAACCGATCCTATATTAACTCACTTTTTTATTCTACTGATGACAAATAAATGGGTTTCTCCATTTTTAACAGTATAGGAGAGGAACAAGGGCCGGAAAGAAAATTACCTTTGCGTTGAGATTAAGTTGATGGCTATTGAAATGATGACAACTAGTCAAAAGATTTAGCCTTTTATCACCCTTCAATTTACCATGTCAGAAATTAGTGGGTCAAGTTTTTGACTTAATTTAATCAGGTATTGTTTCTTTCCAACCTTAAAGTGTGTACCCAAAATGCATTTTCCGAGGCTGAGAGGCAACGGCAAGTTAATTGTTGGAATACACTTTGTGGGCCAGCCAAAATATTAAAAAATTGGGTGCTACGTAGAAAATTTAATATATTCAGGACAGGGCCTACACAGCTTTTAAGATCGTCTGACATTTATTGTTTTTTCCTTTAAATTAAAATTTTTATAAATAATAAAAATTATAACCGAAGATGGCAGTGCCTTCCGTTCAGAAGTTCGGTTCTAGGGATTTCACTGAAAAAGAAAAGCATTGACACAAAACATCCACAGAAGGCTATTGATCACTTGTTGTAAAACTTTTGGGGTTGGATACTGGGAATGATAAGCACCAGTGGTTGAAATTTATCATGGAAATATGCATGAACTATGAAAGAATAAGGTAATAAGTTTCTCTTTTGCAGTACCTAATTATACACCCATAGCATATTATGAGAAAAAAAAGTAATGCTTTGCTCGCTATTATAAAAAAATGAAATAGTTTATTTTAACTTTTGTATTCAAGTACAATATCAACGTAAACAAATGGCCTAGACCAAGTTAGAAATCAAATTGTCTCCATTAAATTAGAGCAGATCTAAACGTTGACAGCATAAAATTAAAAAAAAAAAAGAAATTGGATGAGATCTCTAAATTAAAATAATCGGTAGATATAGGTTGTAGGGACAGTACAAGGAATCCAAGGCTCAAGCGACACCATCAATATCCAATAGAGAAACTGATAAAACCCACTATCTTCCCTCTTTATTCTCTTCTTTTGCTCCTCTTTTTTAAGAATTGCTGCTCGAATAAGAAAAGAAAGAAAAGGATAAAAGGTTGGATTTGGTTCCCTCCTTTGAAATGAAAAAAAGGTGATATGAAACATGAAGTCTGTATATTCTGCCACTTTTTGGAGTGGTATTATGACATTTGAGACCATATTTGATGAAAAAGAAAGTTTTGCCAGAGATGGACACCGTAGTGTACCACTCAAAAGGAACCTTGGATGCCTTGCCTATTTGTACTCTACAAATAAAATAACTTATGGTAAATATACCATCCTATAAATTGTATTATCAGGATGAAAATTAAAGTATTGTTAAGACTTAATTAGGGAGTAATATTTGTCCTAGATTGAAAAGTTTTGGAAGGGTAATTGTCACGAATAGAATATTTGGAAGGCAACTTGATACAAAATGAAAAAGTTAAAAGGAGATCATGTGGTATTGCTTTCATTATTTATCAATCAAATCAAGTTGAATTAGAACAGATTCATACTCAATCGAACTTGCTCTATAAGAGCCCTAATTATTAAATTTGTTTTTTTTAACCTTAAATTCGAGCTAGTAAAATATTTGATTGAGCAAGTTGTACTAAAGTTAGATTCGAACCGAACAAGCCAAAATTACAGACTAAACTTGCAACACTATCATTTCACTCATTGAAATAAAAAACAACAACAGAAAATGGATAAAAAAAATATATTACTGTTATTTGATAGGTGTTTTTGGCAAAAAGTTGATACATTTTAATAGCAAAGGAAGAGTGACTAATTATAAGACATATATCGTGACATTAATTTCACTTAGATGTCATAAGTATTAAAGTATATAATTGAAAATGCTTCTCTTGGGTTTCGTTTGGATAGGTGTGGGAAAAAGGAAAGAATGGAAGAAGTGAGAAGAAGTATTTGGAAGTGTGTAATTTTGTGAAGAGTTTGGATTATTTATAATTTATTTTTTCCCTTCTTCCTTTTTCCTACCTTCTTCTCAACGCATCCAAACAGTGCGTTGGATAGAAACTATATGACCAAGTTTTAGTCAAGAGAAGAAGGATCTGGCATTCTTGGATAGAAACTTGATCAGTTGTTCGATTAATGGGATCTTTTAGATAAACAACTTTAACCAATATATGGCTCCGTTTGGATGGGTGCAGGAATAAGAAAATAGCTTCTTCCTACTCCTAAATTTATTATAAACAATCCAAACTCTTCACAAAGTTACACACTTTCCAATACTTCTTTCCATCTTATTCCCACACCATGCAAACGGAGCCATAGGTTACGGACTCATTAATAGGGATGAAAATGGATCGGATAATATCCGCTCCGATCCGCATCCGGATCCGAAAAATAGCGGATTCGGATATTAATATTCGTATCCGAACGGGTACAGATGCGGATTAGGATATTTTTAAACGGATACGGATGCGGATGTGGGAAGAGATTACGGTGCGGATACGGATGCGAATACGGATAAAAGTCCGTATCCGTTATGTTTGGAAAACGAATATCCGTATACGGAGTCACGCTTAGATGTCCACTGCGAATCTGCGATGTATAATGTATTCTCATGGGGGCTCACGGGAAGAGGCAAGAGAACTAATAGCCTGTAAGAGACGAGAAGGAGGGAACGAGAGAATAGAAAGAGACTTTCGGATTAATGAATAGAAAGAATATGAAGGGACAACACGAACATGAAAATGGGGGAGAAGGAGAAACTCGTAAAAAAAATGTTTGGGATCCAGGATCTTTTATGGTAGAAAGCTAATGAAGTATGCTGCTCTGGTGGAACAAACTTTTTTAGAATGGGAGACGTTGCATTCTTGATTCTCAGCAGTAGTTTAGCTTAGCTTTTAATTCCTGGCACACTTTTAACTGAGCTTTTTTTTCGTTTTTGTTTTGTTTACCTTACTAGTTTAGTCTCTGGCTAACTTTTGTACTTTTTATATATCATTTAATTAAAAAAGATGGAGACCTGATCTCCATTTTTTTTCAAAAAAAAAAATATTTTGGAATTATACATTATAATATGTATAAATAAGAGAGAATAATTTATACTAATTTATAAATAATGCTCAATGCGGATTATGGTAATGATAATTTATACATAATATATAATGTTAATGTGTAACCATGAATGTGATCCGTATTCGACAAAATATATTCGTATTCGACTCCGTATTCGATAATATCCGAACCGTATTCGTATCCGCCTAACATCCGAACCGTATCCGTATTCGAACGCATTCGTATTCGGAAAAAAATATGAATGCGAATATGGAAAGATCAACATCCGCTCCGTATCCGATCCGTTTTCATCCCTACTCATTAATCAACCACTGGAATAAGTTAATTAGAGAACTGAAATGTTATTGAATTAGACTTTGATTCAATAGACAACTAAAACACAACAGCCTACATAATATACTCTATAAACCCACTTTTTACCAGTAGCTGATTATCCTGTTGCGGTGTTACCGGTTACAGTATACTGGTGAGGTAGTACCATCTACTGGGAATCAGAAACCAGAACAATCCCACAACAAAATTAAGCACCTAGAACGAATTGAATTGTTTCTATAACAACACCTTCAAAGCTTTGAGTGAACTTAGATCCTCCAATAAATTTTCTGGCTCTATTTTTATTGGGTTTGCATGTGGTCTAGTAGCTCAGGTGGTAAGAGCACTTGGCTCTCTTCCAAGAGCTCCAGGGTTCAAGCCCGCATGCTTGTGATAGGCTTTGCGAGCCATATAAACAAGAAATGACCAGGGTCGGAGTGTCATTTCTAGTGCGATAGGCTTTGCAAGCCATATAAACAAGAAATGATCAAGATCGGAATGTCATTTCTAGCCTACCCCAACTTATTTGTGATAAAAGGCTTAGACTTTTATTTTCATTGGGTTTGTTACTTCCAAAGGTTTAAATAGCGGATAGCGGACTCGTAGCGGACAAGCTAATATCATAGCGGATAGCGGATAGCGGTTATTTCGCGGCCGATATCAGACCATAGCGGATATGCACAAAAAAGTATATTTTGAAGATTAAATTAGTCTAAAAATAAAAAAAAATAAAATATTTTCCTGCAAATAATTAATGCCAACTAAAATTATATTCATTATTTATGCATATATGATCAATAAATTTTTTAGAATTTGAAAGTTATGACCAAAATATAGCGAAATTTAATTATTGAATAAATATTTTCTAAATAAAATAAATATTCGTTTGCTGCCTTTAAAAACTTTTGGTATAGTGATCCATTTGAAGTTCTGGGGCCTAAGTTCGTCACAGAAAATCAAATAAGAAAAAGACACTTATTAGACACACAAAGGAAAAAAGACATATGACAAAAGCCCACTCCAGCCTGTTTCTCCGTCCAATTAACCCCTATGGCCCACCTGTCGGTTTCCTCTCTTTGATTTGCATTTTCCAGCGTTTTAACCAAAAAAGCGAGACGCGCCGTTCACTCCTCCGGTAAACCTTCTTTAATCCGCAATATCGCCGCAAAATGCCCGCTAAATGTCCGCTAAACGCCGTTAAATGCCGCTATACTGCGCGCTAATTCTGTAGCGTTGTAGCGCTCTACCACCTAGAACCGCTATAGCGGCCGCTACGGCCGCTATTTAAGCCTTTGGTTACTTCCTTTGCTGGGTATTGTAAAAGCTTATATATTTAAACTGGTGCTCACGTGTGGGGGTGCGGGGTGCCAAACAACTGTATTTTCTACCACATGCTGGCATGCTGTATACTTGGCATTTTCATTTATATTTTAATTTTCCAGAATCTACACCACTCTTTATGCATCCAACTTATTGATCTCATCGTTGGTTTCTGGTTAGTGATAGAAACGTGTACCAGTTTCCAGTTCCTGTTAAGAGAGGCAACATATAAATAATAATAGGGTTCCGCATTTCTTTAGGAAATTTGCATAGAAGCTCATTTAGCTGAAAACAGATAAAGTCACAGATTCACAGTTGTAATAATCTGTGACCAACAGTATGGTTGATTTCTATCAAAGATCTATAACAGACTTAATGTCATCAGAGTACCAGAATATCATGTGTTCTAACAACATATACACAACACGAGCAAATGATCTAGTATAAATGTATAATACACAAATATTAATGTACTATAGAACTCTCAAGATATAATTAGACTTGACAGCCTTCGTTGCTTGTTCAAAACATGCATGTTGTGAAGGGATCCGACGCAAATAATTTTTAGTATAAAAAAATAAAATTACAAATTGAAGCATTAGATGCATTTTATATCATTCTTATAAAAGATTATAGAATTTTTATTTCATTTTAGTTTCTATCAAGAAAGTCAGAAAGAGAAACAATTGACAAATCAGATTGTGGAATTTATTGGTGTTTTTGACACACATCAAATTAAAAATAAAACCGAAATAGTGTATTTTTTTTTAAGATAAATTGGAGGTCTAAGCCACCCAACTTATTTTTAAATTAAATGTCTAGGAAAGACCCTCCAGCCGGGTTTCGAACCTGTGACCTTTCGACATAGTGTATTTATTTATTTATTTTTTTTGCAAACATACATATAACATATATATATTTAGTTTCTATCAAGAAAGGGAAACAATTGACAAATCAGATTGTTGATTTTATTGGTTCTAATTTTTTGACACACATCAAATTAAAATAAAACAGAAATAGTGTATTTTTTGCATACATACAAATAATATATGATATATCAAAGTGTCAATCTGTTAATTTTGTTTTTTGAAAGTCAAATAATTGTTTAATATTTGATTTAACTAACACTAATTATATACGGATTTATTTTATAAACACTGATTATATTAGATTCCACCACAACTATATGTTTGTTTTCTCAATGTTTTCTCTTTACATTAAGAGAGAAGCGGCAGTCAAGAGCAATTGTGAGGACACCAAGTAAAAAAGGAGTTTTGAGGTTTGAGATTTTTGGTGGGGATACAAATGAAATTTTCTTAATTAAGCTCAGCACTTAGTTTTCCGACGTCGATAGCAATGGCTGTTATATTTTGACCTTTGTATGGTCATCTGTCCTGATTTTAGAACAAATCGAAGAAGTTATTCGAGAAGAATATGCACAAATTCAGACTTGATTTTCTGGCACTATATATGCTTCAACAAATGATATCTTCGCCCTTGACTTGACTAGACATATTTCTTTATATGCTTTGCATGAATTAAAAAATGGACAGAACAATAAAAAAATTATTAGTCGGATTAATCTGATACAAATTTCACGATCTACCAATTTTGTTCCAACGCTCTTTCAACCACCAACTTATTATGACACGGCATTGATCTACCAAACAGAATGCACAATCTTATTTATGAAATTGAGTAATGAGATGCATCTTTGGTGGATCTACACCATCAAAAGCCCATAAAGAGAGATAGTCATGTAGGTAAAAGTTCTAGATTATATTTCCTTTACATGCATGTGCATGGTTGTACACGTTATATATATAGTTGTACTGATGCTTTGAAAGCGGATTGCTTTGTCACACAAAAAAAGGAAAAGAAGCAAGGACATGCTTGTTAAGATGCTTAGTTGAGTGCGATTTGTGTTTAATGAATCAATATACACACAACTTGAACAAGACTTTAGATCTTTCATTTTTGTAAATACAGAGTGGTAGCTATGCATTTTAAAAAAGTGCTTTAGAAACTTTATTATTATTAAATCTGTCCACGTGGATGCATATTTTCATTCAGCTCTGAGATAGTGAGATGTTCAAAAATTTGATTGCAACTTGAAGAAGTATTTATTTTATTCTTTTGTTCCTGTTGCAACTTGGCTCTCTTCTAAGAGATCCAGGGTTCAAGCCCGCATGCTTGCGATAGGCTTGGCGAGCCAGCGTAAAAACTCAGCCATATATACAAGAAATGACCAGGGTCGGGATGTCATTTCTAGCCTACCCCAACTTGTTTGGGATAAAAGGTTTAGACTTTAGACTTTAGACTTTTAGTTCCTGTTGCAACTTAACTTAAGAGAAAAATATTTTAGATTTTTGGAAGTACGACCAAATGGTGGGACAATTGCACATGTTAGTTGAATCAGGCACAGAGAAAAATGAATCCCTTGAAAACAAGGGGTCTCATCTCATCTCATGTGTACCTTAGGTTTTGATTCCTCCTGCCACTTACCCCCATTCTACTAATTAACCTAACTACCAGAAACCAACAGGAAAGCTTTATACAGTCGTGCCGAAACCCAATACCTATTTTAATCAATGATGGATCCAAATATGATCATAATGGTCTTAGCTTTCAGATCGATCTACACGGAAATGAATTAGTTTTTCCATTAATAGTTCAAATTTCGGAACACAAGGAGAAAATTTAGATCTATTGATCTTATTATCATTCTGATGCACATACTAAAATAGTAAAAAAAAAAAAAAAGTAAAGGTTTGCTCTATATACGGGTGCGTTTGGATCGTTGGAAGAAAGAAGAAGAATAAGGAAGAAGAAGAAGAAAAAAAATTATGAACAATCCAAACTCTTCACAAAATTACACACTTCCCAATACTTCTTCCCACTTCTTCCCTTCTTCCCTTCTTCCCACACCTATCCAAACGCACCCTACGATTAATAAACTGAAAAAAAAACGATATTTAATATTAATTAGAGTGTTGGGTTTCTTTCTTGTCTTTTGATCTTGTTCAAACTTAATCCAAATGTTATGATTTTTGAGGTGAGTAGATTACCTCGTCTCAATAAAAAAATAATTATTAGCGAAAAAAACCGATAACATATACATGCATAACAGACGCCAAAAAGAAATTAATGGTTGATCTTCCTAGAAAAAGAAAGATGAATAAAGTGGATACTTTGGTTAATCTCTGTTGTGCAATTCCTTAACATATTAATTATTTCGAGTGTATATAAACCAGTTTGTTTGTACTTATTTGTAACTTTTTTGTTTATTAATAAAATTTGTCGGTGTGGTGATTGCCACCTGGCCCTAAAAAAAATTTATAAGATTGATAAAATATAGCTTAAAATTTAGCAGATTTGGATTCAAGTTTAGCTAATGATGTATACGGTATCCTGTTTTCTTGAAATCCTGTACGAAAACTGTTGGCTAATCTAGACTGTCCCACCATACTCCACCCACCACAATAGTATCTGTACCACTTTCACTTTGATAGCTTGTTCGGTACACTGTACTGCCGCTCCTGTTTCCTAACCACATTTGCAAGTAATGAATAATCACTACTTGTACAGTGGTAAAATTGAACAGGTCTCTTGGTGCGAATTTAAAACCATATTTGATATAATTAAAAATGAAATGAATATATATTTAATATTTATACAATGATATTACAGCTTATGCCTTGAACCTACTCTAGTGTAATATGCCGACCATTTGGACTGTACATTTGATTCCAATGCATCCCTTGCTACGAGAAAATTTGAGAATACAAAATTGGCTTACGTAGTTGCCACCCTCATAACGCTAAATTGTACGGTCAATGTCAAAGCTGTTGATTGTAAGGTGCAAATCACAGTCATTGATTCGATCCTTCTTTTCATTTATTATTTTTGAGGTAGCTCTCATCCATAGTCAAGGCAATCTTTCTGTGATTTGTTCATTATTTTCTACTTTTATCTTGCATGGTCGATGTAGACTAAAATGAAAATGTGAGGGTAGTACCCCCTCTTTACGCTTCTGGGGAAATTTTCCTACACCAAGATAGGTGTGGTTGGCTTAATCCTCTACACCTAAATACCTAATACAACAATTTTTTATATTGTTTTTCCTTTTTCTCTTTTTCTCTCCAAGCACCAAATTTGATGAAAGTAGGTCCCCAGGCCCATGGACTATCACTTAATGACGACTTCCTTAATTTGTTTCGGCCCAATAAAGTTCCTTTTTCTCTTTTCCAGGGAATAACAGTGACAAAGAAGAGGTCATTAAGTGGGGAAGTTGAGGGACAAGTTCTTAAACAGGAAACTGTCATCAATTAGCCCCACATTAAGCAAATGTGGGTGTTTGCTAGTTTTATCTTTGTCATAATCTAGTTGTTATTCTAGTTTTAACTAAGTACTAATTAGCCAATTAGGATATAATTAAGATCCATATATGGATTATCTCTGTTCGCAATTGAAATGCTTTATGAACATCTACCATTTTTTGTTTTTTTTAGCCTTTAAAATGCTCTCACTTATCTAATTTTTCATTTTGGATCTTATTGCATTATTGTGGCCAAGAATAATTACACTAACGTGGATGCAATTGAAACAATTCTGGTGACTTGATGTATTGAAATTTCAAATTATTTACATGATCTTCAAATTAGTCTTAAGTTGACAAGAAAATTATTCTTTGCCATTTGGATATATAATAAAATGACAATAAATATGGCTTGTTGGTTGTTTCTTTTTTTTACCTTTCCTTATCTCTGTAAGTGATTCTTAAAAATACACTTAAGGTCCTGTTTGGATCGTATGGGAATAGGAAGAATAGCTTCTTCATAAACGTAAATTTATTATAAACAATCTAAACTCTTCACAAGATACACACTTCCCAATACTTTCCGCCTAGGAATAGGCTATTACTTTTTATTCCTAAGCAATCCAAACGGCCCCAAAGTTCATGTTAAAGACAACTGAGTTCTGGATTACAAGAAAATGGTTTTGAGTGGTTTTCTGAACATATACACAGTATAGTTAGTGATGGAGAAGCCAACTACTCAGAGCATGTGAAACAAAGAAACCTTGCAAAATAGGTGTGCATGGTACCACAAATTCTTTATGACCTAATATTGGTGCATCTTTTATCAAACATTAGTGTTTGGAAAAAGTGGGCCCACTGAAACCAGTGATCTGTTAGTCCTGTGTTGACCCAATTAGGTTAGCTTCCTTGGAGTGTCAGCTAAAAGAGCAATAAAGGAGATGTTACCCCATGTGGGGAAGTTGGGAAGCAAGTTCTTCATCTTCCTGTTCAACTGTGGACCAAAAATGAAGAAAATTGCAAAATATCATTTGCTAGTTTTAGATAGTGGACTGTACTCATATCTGTTACGTCCTTTGATGTCAAGAAAATTTAAAGCTTAGTACAATCTATAATTAATCTCAGTCAAAATGTCAACATTGTACTGGTGTTTGAATTTTAAACAAAATTATATAGGCGTTTAGATTTTGGACTATACAATATGGGGTGCTATTTTTCTTCATCTGCACTGCACACCGTCTGATTTATAGAGGCAAGAGTTTCGATGAACCCTGATCCGTCATATCTGAGTTGAGCACATGTCAAACTGGACAGAAGGATTAGAGTCTGTACTATATGTGCTTATCTTTTCAACATTTTAAATATATTAGACTAAACAATGGGTGCACCAACTATTACACTTAATAACTTTTCTGGGCACATTTTCAAGCTTCTTAATTCAGTGAAAAAATAGGCTTCCACTCTTATAAACTCATACATCTTTCGTCATGTATAGGAATTTGCATATGTCACTGTATGATCTCAATCAAAACCAATCTCCTGTTCTTTGACAGCCCCAACAATAAATGAATTGCAATAATTTGGGAGACAATTTAGACTTTCTGTTCATAAATTATTGGAACTTGACTAACAAAGCGGACTGTCAATTTCATAATTTCCCTTCAAAATTTCTGTAGGAACAGAACCGAATGAATCCACAAGTCACAAGTGACGGCCGCCTCAATTCTGTGCTGATAATTGTGCTTCTTACAAGTTGCACTGCTAATTGGACGTATATCCTTTTAAGCTGAGAATTATCGCATCTCTCCTCAAATTTTCAAATCAAATAGCGTTCACGCATGGTAGTATATTCTTACAAGTTGCACTGCTAAGGACTTATTCCAAGGGTTCCAAGGGGTTAAAATCTACTCAAGTATGTGTGCTTGACCATACGCAGTCAGTTTTAAAGCAACATGACCACAGTCCACTCGGTGTTTGCAAAATATAGTAGACATTGCTTATTTGATTAATTTTGTAAAGCAAGCATAGCCTACCAAAGTTTCCTGACGTTTTGTACAATCTCGTGTGCATGGGACTAGATCCCGGTGTTAATTAGATAGAAAAGTGCAGTTGAAGGAACCGTGTCCTCAAAATTTCAAGTTATCTTTTTTTTAGAAAAAACGAAAATTTCAAGTTTTTCTCTATTTTAAAAACCAAAAGTGGCACACCTGAAATAATTATCATAAGGAGCTAAATCATTGAATGCATAGTACTGGTGGGTACCGGACAGACCTGGCAGCGGGTACAAAAGATGTCTGTATTTCGTCTTTTTGTGAATATTTGAGATTTGATATGAAGATATAGTGTATTCTATAGTTTGTTAGTTGAGGCAGTACATTTTTTTTACCATTCAATTGTGAACTTATGTGAATTTGTGTTTTTGACCTTTGAACTGAAATACTGGATTTCAATATCAGCTAAAATTACGCATTGAACCTTCTTATTTTGGAATATCTATAATTCGGTATTTGTGGCTGAGTCGTGCTTTATTTTCATGTACAAGTTCTTTTTTCCAAAAAAGTGACTCCATTCAAATCACAAACAAATTATAGCAAAGGAAATGATTGGTAAAGAAGATTTGTTCAACTATCTAACATCTATTAACATGTTAACTTGTTAATTGAAAGTACTTAGTTGTTAATATAAAGGACATTACCGATTCTTTTTAAATGTGTTTGTATTTTAAAACGACTATAATTTCACTTAACAGATAGATAATTTTTTTTAATAGATAAAGTGAATGGACACTCTAGAGAACTTACAGTAAATAATAGACCTTCACAAATTATTCCATATCCTAACCATGGTTAAAACAAGCAGGATCCAAGCATAAAGAAACAATTGCATCGAAAGTCTCCAACAACTGTACTGACCAAGAATTTCTTATTACCAAATCAATGAGAGGATTACAAGTTCGAAGCATGAAGTACAACTGAACCAGAGGTCTTAAACAACTCTACTAGGCAATAATTTATCAATATCAAATCAATAAGACGCCAAAGTTACAGATTTACTGTACTGATAAACAGAGGTTAATTAACAAATGAGAAATGACGGAAGGTCCCAACTCACAAAGGTAACAATGCGTAAAATTTCTTTAACAAATGAATAACCCAAAATCCATCCTCCATAGAAAAAAAAAAAGACTCTGAAGAGATGTTATTTCAGTACTTGATGGATATCGACCTGCCTCTTTTTCCTGCATCAAATAAGAAGAGCAGAAGGTGCTAGCGTTTTTCTCCTTTTTTTATTTTTTTTGTTTTTTTTTCTTTTTTTTTAAGATAAATTGGAGGTCTAAGCCACCCAACTTATTTTTAAATTAAATGTCTATGAAAGACCCCCAGCCGGGTTTCGAACATGCGACCTTTCACTCAAGTTCCTTTTTTTTTATTATTACTGAATCGTTGACTTTGTTTAGCTCTCTATATTTAATTTATCTTATATTAGATCAATTTTTTTCTGTCCTGTTCATGTTCACCAAAGGTTTCTAAACAAACTTAAAGAAGGAATAGAAGAAAAGTTTAGGTGATACATTTCTAATAGGATGCAAGCGATGGGTCAAACGCAAGTGTTTGTCCTTGTTACGTTATTCTTTTTTTATGTTTAATTATTCTGATTGTATGGGGACGGTCTATATTAACAATCAATATTCAATTCTATTAGAGAAGGAAATTACTATTCACCATCTCACTATCGCAAGAAATTAATGTCATCGCTGCCCGTGGCAAAATATTTAGGTGGAGCTGAGTGCTCTAATGAATCATTTGATCGAATGATTTTTCTTCTTCAGCCCCACCTTTGAGTGCTCCAATGACTGCAAAAATTCATTGAGGCTAAAGAGGAACTTCAGGGCTCGACGGCGGTAGGTGAGGCTCTAGCCCCACCCGTCCCACCACTAGATCCGCCCCTGATCGCTGCCATCTCTGCCATTGCGAGTATTGTAACCAAATTTGAGATATCTGATGCTTAATGTCATGATTCATGACCCATATTAAGGCATATTCTGTTACATATTTGAGGCCCAGTTGGAACTCAAATGGTCCAAGCTGAATAATAGAACATAATAATACTAATCCATACTATAATTAACCATGGCTTTTGGGCCTAAGCCTTATTTTTCCTTTTCCTTTGGTTTTCTATAGTTAGTAGTAGAAGCTGCATCTCATTTGTAGGCCTCTTCAATGCTTGAATTGAGATCAGAATTGGCAACTAGATAGTATATATATTTCTGAAAGGCATCCTTTCTTTGGAGCTTTTTCCATATGAAACCGAAATGTGTTTTACAGTTTTAGTCACCATAATGGTTTATACTTTTCATTACTAAAAGTGTATCTAAGTAAACTGAACAGTCGGATAAATTCTTTCATAACGGTTTGACGGATGAGATCTCAAATATCGAGTTGCAAATGACCGTTCAATGCATTTTTCACATCGAGATCTCATTGGACATATTTTATGATTTTAAATTTTTATTATTTTTAATTTTTTTTATAAAATTACAGTTATTGGGAGATTTTTATCAAGCTATCTTGTAAAAATATGAGAAAAATAATAAAAAAAAGTTTTAATGTGAAATACACAATTGACAATCCAATCAATCATTTGCAATGTGAGATTTGAGATTTTGTTACGTTTAAATTCAGCATTACTTTATAATAAGATTAAAACTATCTATTAAATTTTTTAATTGTGCTTAAATCTATATTTTTCATTTAAAATTTGAACCATATTGATCATAATTCAATTTCAACGTACTGCAATATTATTCTTCATTGAAGTACGTGAAAGTTCAAATTGTAGAATGTACATTTTTTTTTTTGAAAAATATTCACAGTATCGTATCGCTTTGGAATAGGATCCTCTTGGTCGTTTTTCAATCTGAGCCGTCCGATTTAATTTTAACGGTTAAATTTTATCGAGCTTATCAATCTAGTATTATTCACAGGACATTCTTAAATCAGACGGCTGGTGGTTTTGATAAAACGACCAGAGCATCTTGTTCCGCATCGCTTCAACCGATGATGTAGTGATGCAGCTATCAGCCGTTGAGGAGATATAATCTGAGGCACTCGAGTTTGATCGGACGGTTTATGTGAATAATAGCAGAAGACTCCTATTTTAGTCGTTGGTCCTTCCACATCAGTATTATTTTATAAATAAAAATCCGTGGGAGTCAGGATGGTCTTTGTTACAATATAATCCGACACGGCATTTGTTAGACTGTGCGTTTAATTCTTTTACGAAATCTGTAATGGAAGTGTGTAACGAAATCGTGTGGCGAGTATTATTGGCCATCAAATTGACCTGATTCACTCACGATTCCTCAATTAAAACTTCTGACTCTTCTTCTTCGTTCAAACCCTTCTTCTCCTTCATCTCTTCCCTTCCCTTTCACACCCGAACCTAACAAAATATCCCCCCTCATTCTTCCCACGACCCAGCACAGATCTATTTCCCTCTCGGCGCATCACAAACCCACTGCTCTCTCTCTCGACCTCGCACAACCCCTCACTAAAATCACTGCCTCTCTATCACTCTGCCTTCTCACGGAAGCCCGCCCCTCTTCCCAGTCTACCTACAGAGGAACCCATCTCCCTTCTCAGTTCTCACTCGAGATTGCATCCAACTCCCCCTCTCCTTCACTGCCTCTCATTCCTCCCATGCCTCTGCCGTGCACCACCCTGTGCCGATCACTCTCTTTCTCCTTCGCCAGTGCATCGCCGTCATTGTCGTCGCCGTCATTGCATCTCATTTACTGTCCTTTTGTCTTCTCCCTTATTTTCACTTTCCCAAGTTAATCATCTTACCATCTCCCTCATTTTGACAGATATATCAATTTCCCAGCAATTCTACTCGAAATATGATGCTCCTTCTACTGTCGTTTATTCATCTACCAACAAGTAAAGTACTCTTTTTTTCATTTTCTTTTCTTTTGAATTTTTATTTAATTTCGATGGATTTTCATCATAATATTGCATCAGGGCCTTGATATCTAATTTGTTATGGTTAGTGCTCATTTATTTGATTCTTTTATTAATGGATAATCAGTGACAAAATTAATGGAGTAATCAGTGAATGAGTTATTCTCAAATTAATGACCACCGCTAATAGGAATAATAATAGAATAGTAGACAAAAAATGAAAAAATTAAACGAAATTAAACGTCAATTATATTGTATTGAGCTTAACTTTTTAACAAATTTTGTAAATCTTAACAAGATTGCCATCGAGATATAGGGATTCAATAAAAGCCATATAAGGCTGGGTTCCCCTTTTCTCCAACAACTACTACACCGACCAACTCCATGGCATTTTAACTACGTCACAATGTTTTTGAGGCATTTTTGCTTGCGATTATGTTAATTGTTTAGTCATTAGGTTAAATAATACGAAATTCACCTGAATAATGTTATTCTGTAAGCTAATATCAAATCGATGCCTCACCAGTCTTTTCTGCAAGCCACTTATCTCTTAAAAAGCCATGGAACTGACAAATGAAAAGAAACAGCAACATAATATCATAAGTAGCAAAAAAAATATTAGATAATCAACAGATCAGAGAGAGAATGAAGTATATGAATCTCAATTTTAGTCATGTTCTTAGTGTCAGTTTTAGAATTTCAACTTTTAAAATTCTAAAATTACGTTATTATAGCTAAATTTTAACAAATGAGGAAAAAATAGTTGTCATAGTCCTTTAAGCCATGATTTTGCATTAAAATAAAGATTACAATACTTATTCCAGTAGACTTTGCAATTTAGAATATGTCTTGGGTACATATGCAAATCGAATTACTCAGCATAAGAGTGTTAACCTTCACACATGCTATCTTAAAGACTTTAATTGGATGTTTTTGAGTTTTAATAATCTCAAGTTTAAATATCGAAAGCAACTGAGCAAAACAAAATAAGAAAAGTGAAATCAGTATACTTTTAGTCTGCAGAATTATACTTCTATGTAATTTGATGTTTTTGAGTTTTTGTCCTATACCATATATGGGTATCTTCATTCCCTTATAAGCCTGGACGGAGTATATTTTCATTCTGGTACAATTCAAAACCAGATTTACGGGATGCATATTCTTTAATTTTTATTCTTTATTTCTGCTATTCCTGAAAGCCCCTTTTGTTTGATATATTTTTCAAACAGAATTGAAAGGAGGGGCCATACCATTTTATAATAAATCGGTCCCTAATATCACATAGTACGCAAGGCTGGAATTTATGATTTCCTTAACTCTGATAACGACAAGAATGACTATGATTGGTGCTTATTACATCTTAAGTGTAATTATCAGCCAATAGAAGAAAAGTGACAACAAAGAAAAATAAGTAGCAGGCTAAGAACAAGTTTGGAATCATTATGCAAAGTTATCCTCACCCACTTTTTTTTTTTTTTACATTCAGGTTATTAACACCGCCAGAGACACCGTTGTTTCCATCTTTGGAGTCGCACACACAAAAATCACCTGTAAGCCATCTACCTTATGTTTACTATAACCACTGTATTAATATCAAGATCTCAATTCCATTGCTTAAACACACAAATCCTAAAATTCAGTTATGCATGTAAAATTCCTTGCATGCTGTACTGAGATTGTATGTTTGTATGATGATTGAAATCATAAAAAATACTTTATGAAGGTTATATGCAATCGCAGCTCATATATGTCAGGCGACGACTCAAACTGTAGTAGAGGAAGCAACCAACTCAGTCAAGCCTGAATCAGAAGACACAGAGAGTCTAGATGTGGTGTTGCCAGGTGCCAACCTGATATTCAATGGGGGCAAAGGTGTGTGGTGAGGTCTGAAGACCATTTTTTTCTCTTATTTGTTATTTATAAAAGATGAGCTCAGAAGCATCTTTCGATAGCTTCATATTTCTTGCATTTTCATGATTTAAATGCAGAATTAAAAGAAGAGATTCAATAAATTATAAATTTTCTTGAGGGTCAATAAATTATATTGATTTCATCATTTAGAAGACCCGTGATTTGTCCATGAACTCAAAGTTCCCTCGGTTCCAACATTTTGATGAGAAATTTCACCTTTATATTGTGTCCATGGCAAAGTAGTCTTCTCTTCGTGATTTAGCATATGGTTTCTCACTTCGCATCAGATGTATTCCAATTAAACTATCAGTGATTGGCCGACTAATTAGATTTTCGTTATACAATTTTCATTTTTTGACTATCGATCAATTATCATGCCATTTTTATTTTGAATATTCATAACAAGTTTGGTAAATGGCTTATTTATTCATGATCTTATGTTGTATAGTAAGAACCTATTTAACAATTCATCAATAATAAGCTATTTGTATACTGGTAAACATGTTCATTTGATGCTTCACGTTGGAATTGTGATTTCTTGAATGTAAGTAAAATTCCTAATAACTGAGGTTTTGTCTAGATCAAATATTAAACTTGGTGTCTAAATATTAAATATCATTGGAATCTCTCTTTTGTTCTCCTAAAGAAGGAGAAGGAAATAAATAAATAAATAACGCCTTTGAGTTGTTTCCTAAAAAATAATTTTAAACTACTTTCATTGTAACTAATAAATACCAATCTAACTAATTTGCAGCGAGTGAGATGTCGCGTCTCTCTGAAAGCAGAAAGGAAAGACAATGTGGCGCTGACATGTATGGATTATATATGATTGGATTTTGGTTTCTTCCTTAGGTTATAGAATAGTAGCCTGTTGTTTTGATTGTTGAGTGATGTAAAAGTTTAAGCTAATTTGGTACTGAAATGTAATATACAATAATAAGATTTTTTTTTCCAGTAAGATTTAATGTACGGTTATCGGAATATTTGCAGATTAAATATTTTATAGTTTTGATTTGCAAATTTGTAAGCAACTCGACGTGGTGGGAATTGGGTTTAAGTGATATTAATTGAAAATGGGATCAAATTTCGAATTGAAAATGGGATCAAATATTTTATAGTTTTGATTTGCAAATTTGTAGTCAAATATTTACCATATGTGGTTTGGTGGGGCCACCTTTTGATGGTATGGAAAGGTATGGCCGTATGGGTCTGGTACCGAATGAGTTTTACATCTTGATTGATATGATAATGAAGTTACATAGTGTTTGGGTAATGAGTAGAAGACAAGACGAAGTCCAATTGATCATGGACCAAACTTAACTCATGGCATCTCTGGGAATCTGACTTGGTATCGTAAGATGACAATTGATGCCGATCAAGTTGAGTTAGCTTAGTTAGGTAAGATTCAGGTATATCTGTCATCTACAATTTATTAATTTATAATTAAATGGAATTTATTGTATTACAGATGAAATTAGCCATATTTGTAAAAAGCGAAAGTAATTTGTTTTTATTACATAAACCCTTATCATATAAATGTAATAATCCAAATTATAATTTCTTACCCAACTTAACGCATTACCTCATAAACGTTTCCTATAAAACATTTACAAATTAATTCCCTACTCTTTTATTTTCAAATCCATTTGGTTGGAAATAATGGGATCAAATTTCGAATGAAATTGCCGAAGCTTGATACTAACTCAATTAACTTTAACAGAATAAACTTAAAAATTATTGCAAACTAAACACATAATTATTACCGACTAAAATTAAATATATACAACATATATAATTATTTTCATCATAATAATAACAATTCTGAACTTTAACCATTGCAAATTTTGAATAGATAACATATTTTAAATTTACTAAAAGGTCAAATATCGAGCGAAGCTCGATTGTCTCCCCTAGTATAATATAAGACTAAGACTAAAGACTAAACCCCAGCTCCGATCAGTCAAAAGTGTCAAACGCACTAGGTTAGGTATGGCTGGTGGTAATCGGACGACGACGCACCGCAGCCGGGGCAGAGGATCGCCGGAGAGTACCGACGCCGACGCCGACGCCACGAGAGGGAAGTCGAGGCGACAAGGAGCTCGTCGACCCCACCTCCAGCGTCGGATATCATGGACCTTTCCGGTGCTTGGGTTCGTGACTCTTCTCTTGATCGGATCCTTGGTGTATTACCAATGGGGGTTTGGGGAGGGCGAAGGGGAGCTGGTTAAGAGAGCTAAGAGAAGCGTCACGCCATTGCCAATGCCTAAATTGATGGATCTTCCTCAGGTTTTTTCGACATTTTTATTTATTTATTTTATTTTTGAACCCTGGATTCCATAAATTTTGATCTGATTTAGGAAAAGTGTTGGTGAATTGAGCTTAGAAAAAGTGTCAGGAGGTGATTCACCGAATAAATATGGCAGTGCATTCTGGATTCTGGACTACTTTTAGGATACAATAGAGATTTTTTTTTTTGAGTATTTATCTGTTATATACAACCTTTACAGGTTTTGAAAAATGATAGTTCTGATGATATATGTTTTAAAATTAGTGCAGTTTGGAGGGTATCACAAGGACAGTCTGTACTGGGGGACGTACCGGCCCCATGTTTACCTCGGAATTCGTGCAAGGTACTTATCTTAAGCAGCAAATTTCCCTCTGCTTTCTATAAGCTGTGAATTCCTGGTGATTAGATTATTATTATAGCACCTTCACATGATACACCTTGTCATGTGCTTGTTGCAATGAAAGATCGAAGAATTTTCTGTCAATGATATCAGTAGATTTTTTCTTGGTAGTTTTTTTCAGCAGTTAGTATTTCTCCTTTTGTGAAAATGCTATCTTATATTTAACATTTCTAGTAGATATCTGAAATATTTAACTTTTTTGTTTCCATCTCTTCAGGACACCACAGTCACTAATTTTTGGTATGATGTGGCTTGGAATAAAAAATGGGCAATACCATCTGCGTCATGTGTGCCAGGATTCTGACGAACTCAGCACATATGGCTGGGTGGAGCATAATGGCAGAGATTACGGTCGCCAGGTGCTGAGAGATCATGATTTTTATATTGAAACCAGCTTCTTGAAACAAAAGGGAGAAGAGAGTGGGTTCGGTGGAGACTGGGCAGTCAGACTTGACATTAGCAATGAAGTGTAAATCTTTTTTTTTTTTCCCCTTAGGCAATACCAGTTTTTGTGATATTTGTTTTCTTTTCATCTTTTGTCCGACCTCTTGTGTCAAATGCTTCCATAGAGGGATCTGGAATAAAGCTATGGCTCAATAATGCAATAGTATTAAGAGGCATGCCTGAAAAATGGACCTTAAACTTATTTTCTGAGTCCAATTAGATCACTATATTTTTTTTATCTGTTTAATTGGACTCCTGAACTTTGTGTTTTGTTCAGGCAGGCCTTTGATTTAAATGCTTAATTGACAATTGTCAAGGATTGTGGAAATGGTTGTCAGGTTGTAGAATTGCTATGGCAAACTTCAGGTTAAATTAGCTATTGCATGCTTGAATTAATTTTGTTTCTCACTAAGTAATATATTAGTGTTGAATCCTAGGTGGAGTAATATTATTTATGTTTACCAAGATTCAATAGTATACTCATGATATGCTTTTGCCTATTTCTCAGGTCAAATAATGCTGAAGAAAGCCCCATGCATTTGTTCTTTTACATAGCTGATGAATCCGGGCAATCCTTCACTATGAACAGTCAGGAGTCTTACCGTCATGGTACCACTCTTTTGGCATCAGGATCAAGGGCAGATGTTGGCGCATGGCAACTCCAGCTACATTCACTTGTATGCTATTCTTCTTCTGTCCTTTATTTGCCCTTGAAACAAAGTGTTTGCAGCAATATGGACCAAATGCACCAGTTATTATGATCACCATTGGCCCATTTATTTACTTATGTTACCTGTACCTATTTATTGTTCATCTTTTTTTGGCCACATCTGGGATGTTGTTGCATGCATAAAGCTAAATTAGGTTTAAGGAATTGTTAAGATTGGTACATAATGACATAGACAACTACACTGAAGGTTAATTGTGGCTTACTTGGTGTTTGATTTGGCTCCCTCAACTTACCATGTAGAAAAGTAAATTTTGTACCACTTCTATTGTGTTGACCGCCAAGGCAGTGCCTCAATCACTGGATTTGAGTTCATCTGTTTTGTTTTGTTTTTTTTGTTTTTTGGGGGTGGGGGGGGGGGGGTTTCCTTGGTTTTTACGATCAAATGAGAATACCGTTATTTCTCTCTAATCCCTTTATAAAGTTAACATGAATAATTGTATCGCCTCCAGGATTCTGTAGAAGTACACACTGCTGGATACAAATCTCCTCATATGCACAATTTAACCGAGCTAGTCCAGGCAACACTTGCAGTCAACGTATGTTCACATTACTTTTACTTTGTCAGACTTTTATGAATTGTATGTGCCAACTTGAATTCATTATCATTTATTTATAGGCACGGAGAACAGGTCTTATCCAGCTGCCTGACATCAAAGAAAGTTACTCAAATATAATGGTTTATCAGGTATTAAATGGATCATGGCAGTAGCAATTATAAATTAAGTGGTGTAATTAAGTTTCAAATTAATCCAACTTGAACTGTGGACTGTGCAATATTTCCTCTGTCGAGATTTATAGAATGGACTTGGAAATAAAAACAACAAAAAAAAGAGAAGAATGGAAACAACAAATGAACTAATAAACATAGAACCTAAAAGGGTGTCATGTCTGTGCGTCCCTGCATAGTAATGTTATCATTTGCACCAGTACTTGCTATGTGTTTGCAAGATCTATGTTTCAAGTGCAATGCATAATCTTGCTGGTGCTTATTTTTGTACTCCCCTTTCTCTTTTTTCTGTTTGTGCTGCTGGACATGCAGTCGCTTTTATCTAATATTAATTTGCTCAGATTTCAGCTGAGCTTCCAGCCAAAGTTGATTTAGTGTTCTTATCTGGGGTTGACTCGGAAAGTTCAACTATTTCAGAACGAGTTGCTACCCTGACCGGTATTTTATTTTCATTCTTGTCAGGTAAAAATCTTCTTCAGATTCTTTTAATGAAAAATTCTCACTTTTTCTTTTTTCTGTCAATTGTCAGGCAATGAGTTCACTAGAATGCTATCCGAAAGGCAAAAGGCTTTTGGAGAGAAATATGACCGACTGTTTGATACAAAGCAAAAGGTTACTTACTGCACATTTTGTTACTACTTTGATTCCATACTGGCAATGATTTAGTTAAAAAAAAGCTAAGTATAATGGATTTCAGTATGGACTTATAGCACAATGTAGCTATGATCTTATGGCATTGTTGTTGTTGGTCTTTGGAATTTGAATGTACTGACAGCAATAAACACTGGTAATTCCAGTAACAGTAACTGATAACATCTTTTACTGAACATAATAGATGGAAATTGTAGATTTTATCTTCAGTTATTTGAAATGTGAAGTAATGGGTGTACCATAATTCTCATTAGGTAAATAAAGAGGAAAAGGCGGTTGGGAAAGCAGCTATAGGGAATCTCCTCGGTGGCATCGGTTATTTCTATGGCCAGTCTAAAATTGCAATCCCTAAGGATTTGACTGTAAGTTAATTATCTATTTATGTTTAAAACTGTGAATTTGTAGTTAATTTACTGCCTTTGAGTGTTTTACAATACCACCCTAAACTATCTAGCATGTGCTTTTACCGGTAGGTTATTCCAGGCCCCAGCCACTTCAAAACTAGCACTAAGATCATTTTTCTCTGTAATGATCACTGCCTCAAATAAACTTGATTCGTGTTTATTGTGGTTTTCTTTTTCCAAATGATTTGACTGTTTAATTTTAATTTTCAGAAAAACATTAACTTCACTAATCACTTGTAACTGACCAAAAATTCAATACAAGTATTGGCCACCACAATTTGTAATGGGCTAACTGGACAGTCCTTAGTTCCATGTCTGCAAAGAATTTAATTCAATTGCTAATTGATTTAAGTATTCGCCACCACAATAGCAGTGGAATCAGATCAAGGGATATTAACTATATTTTATGTTTGATAATTCAATTGCAGCTAAAGAATGGTGAAAAGTCAATCTCTTATTGGCCAGCCGAGCTGTACACAGCTGTCCCCAGTCGATCTTTCTTCCCAAGAGGCTTTCTCTGGGATGAGGGCTTTCATCAATTTCTTGTTTGGTAAGTTCCCACATATTTTTTTTTATCTGATTAAAAGTTTTGATATTGACCAGTAACTCCTATCTGACAGTTGTAGCTGTTTATACTTTGTACCTCTATTGGTACAGTTACGTGACAGCTATTGACTTTGTTCATTGAAGTTTCTACAAAACTTTTTATCAATCCAGAACCACCAGGATGAGACACAAATGTGTGTCAATTACAATAGTTTAGAGAAGGCAAAAAAAATAATCGCCAAACTAAAAGTAAACTAGTAACCCTACTTCTGATCATAGCAATTTAAATTTGATGGTGTTACTGTTAAATGATGGTGATGCCAATTTAAATGAGCAAAGCAGCCCCAACCTAGTACTCATTTAGGCCCATTCTTTTGTTTGCTACTGTTACTTTAATTTCTGGATGCTTAAAAAGATGTTACACTTTGAAACTATAAATAGGAGATGGGATGTAGATATATGCATGGATATTATCGGGCATTGGTTGGATCTTCTTAATGTAGATGGATGGATCCCTCGTGAGCAAATATTGGGAGCTGAAGCCTTGAGGTTTATTATCTTTTTTTTTCTTTCACCTTACAGAAAGATTAAGATCTCTTAATGTATAGTTTGCTATTTTGATGACATATTTTTAATATTTTCTGATTTCTCATAGTAAGGTCCCAGAGGAATTTGTTGTCCAGTATCCATCAAATGGGAATCCACCTACCTTATTTCTTGCTCTGAGAGGTACTGTCTCCAACTCTTTCAACCCACTACCACTTGTTCTCCTTTTCATTTTGCATAAAATGTACTGATCAATGTTTTGCATTTGTGAGAAATAGGGTTGGAGGATTCAAGGACAGGGTTTTTCTGTTTCTTTGAATTGACAAAATTTATTTTTCCATATTAATTATCTATCCTTTTGCTTGTTTGTAGACTTATCAAAAGCCTTATATTCAAAAGAATTCTCAAGTGAAGAGGCAGAGAGAATATCAACATTCCTTGAAAGAGCTTATCCTCGCCTGGATGCATGGTTTCAATGGTTCAACACCACACAATCTGGTGAGTTGTTCTTTCTTGTTATTTTAGGGTGTGTTTGGCATCATATGTGAACTAGAAGTTCACGAACTAGGCTAGTTCGTGAGAACCAAACAACCCACGAACTAGACTGTTCGCGAACTTCTTGACTAATTCCTAATCCCCCAATTTTCATGAACTAGGAGTTGTTCGTGGGCCTATTCGTGGGCCGTTGTTCATCCCTAGTTCGTCCCTAGTTCGTGAGCGAACCAAACACACCCTTACTAGTTAGGATGCAATGTTTGTAGAGAACTAAGAAGTTAGATTTTGACTGTTTGGTGAACTTAGTTCTTAAATTATGCTGAAGTCTTTTTTTCTTATAATTCCTCAATTACGCAAAAAGAATTTAAAATGATCATATTTTGGTGTCCCTCAGGAAAGCATGAAGGAACCTTCTATTGGCATGGAAGAGACAACTCTACAAGACGGGAGTTGAATCCAAAGGTTTGTGCTTTATCAATGAGAGAAACAAACCTATAATATTCTTGCATTTGAAATGGATCAATAAATTAAGATGCATATCTTTTGTTCCACCAATGCTATTTAAAAAATGCCTCTTTGTTAGAATTTAGTACTTAATAGTACTGAAGCCAAAAAGATAACACAATATAGATAAATAGATATATAGATTAATAAATTAATTGTTCATGCTGGCTGGTATGTATTGACCATTGCTGATATGATGTTTACAATGTCTGTGTTATTTACATATACCAATTGAATCATTTAAATTTTCAGACATTAACTTCCGGATTAGATGACTTTCCACGAGCATCTCACCCAAATGATGAAGAGAGGCATGTAGACTTGAGATGTTGGATGCTTCTCGCTTCCAATTGCATGCATTCCATTCAACAAATGTTAGGCATCAAGCACACTTCTGTAAAGGTGCCCATGATTGAAATTTTAAATGCCTTCTATAATATCCATCATTAGTAATATAGCACTGGTTAGATTACACGTCTACTTACATTGTGATATGTATGCTTTACTGAGGGTAGGTATATTTTCTGGACCAAATAGCTCAGCCCCACAAATCCTGCCCTCAATTTTTGGAAATATTCAGATTTGCTAATGGCAGTATTAACAGAAATCTAAGACTTTTGGGGTTCTTTTCAGGATTATGCTCTCATGACAAAAAAACTCTCTGAGTTTGATGTTCTTAATAAGGTATTTCTGTTTTCTGATAGGCTCAATGTATTTTCCAGGTAAATTGGTGATATCTTTCTTTTTTTTCCCCCTCTTAGGCTGTGAGCTGCTATTAATTTTTGCTTAGAGAGGTCCATATATGTAATTGGCACATGCTCAGAAAAAAAAAATAAAATTATGTTGCCTTATTTTAAATTTGGTGGTTCAATTACAAACAATTAGGTAACACCATGTCCCACTTGGTACCGATAATGCCCGCCAATAATGGTATTCCATTTTATATATTTATGTAATCTTTTTCTAGTTTCACTAAGTTGCTTTGTATTAAAGTTCTTGGATTGAGAACCAATGTGAAAATATTGTATACTTTTGTGCTTCAAGTGCAAAGGGTTAAATTGCCACCATGACCCACCTGGGAGCAAGACAAGTTAAATATTATTTACTTCTTGATCTTTTTAGTTTCTATTGGTTTGGTTTGCTTGAAAAGTTTACCTGTTTATAATAGTTTAAATAGAAAACATCAACAGAGAGAAGCCATCATGGGCTATTTAAGATGGGATGGTATAGTGCTGTCTTTGGTTGTAACATACAATTCTAACATTGTTATTCACATATATCTTTTTTAAAGCTGCATTTGGATGAGAAGTCTGGTGCCTACTTTGATTTTGGTTACCACACAGAAAAGGTAATGTTGTCTGTACGTGTATTAATTCTGTTTCTGTACAATTGTTCTTGCACTCTGCTTATTGTGACTACCAATGTATGCCTCATTTACTACTTTTTAAATCTTGCAACAAGTTCCTCTCTCATAGGTCATGTGCACATTTTAGGTTCGGCTGAGGTGGCATGAATTAAGAGAAAATGAAGTAATAAGACGAGAGTTCTTAAGAGAAACATTGGAGCAACCCCAATTAAGATTCGTGCCCCATATTGGCTATGTCAGCCTCTTTCCTTTCATGATGGGCATTATTCCTCCAGTAAGTGAAACAAATTATTTTGCGTAGTACAAAAGTAATGCATTTTAGTTTCTTTTCATGTCTAATTAACTCCTAGATAATCATTGATATTTAATTAACAAAAAAATTGAGAGAATAATTAAAATTAAAAAAAAAACATTCTAGAAAGAATAACAGGAAACAAATATAGAAATAGAAGGAACAAGATGATTCCAAGTTTCCAACTGTTACCAAAAGAAATGAAATGATCATGCCTGTTATGTACTTTCTGGCCCATATCAAGTACACTACTAGATAATGCATTCAGATTAAGATAAAATAACAATGTATTTTATTTCAGGAATCATGGGTTCTCGGGAAACAGCTGGATCTCATTTCTAACCGTTCTATCTTGTGGACTGATTATGGCCTTCGTTCCCTTTCCAAAATTAGGTAGTCTTCTTATTTATTGTACAACTGCATAATATAGTGCTGTTTTTGGTATATTTTGAATGCCTCTTTAGTAGATTTTTTTATTGTTTCAAAATTTACACAAACTAAAATAACCTTGTTTGCAAATTTTCCGAAATATTTCTCATGTATGAGACTAACACAAGATTACAAGAAAGTTTAAGTTCACTTCTAAATATCACTAACTGTCCAACAAATCACCAAATTGCCCTTGGAGGTATTAATTGCCAAGTAAATAGTTAAATTAACTGTATAACTAGCTCATGCAAACAAAAATCTCGTTGTCCAAAATCCTCTTACTGGCTTGATTTTAGTGTGGTATGTGTACAGGAAAAAAATATATAATTGAGAGTGACTATCAATAGAAAATTAATTGTGAGATTTGTGAAAATTACACTCTATGCTGTGTAGCACCGTGTATATGAAACATAATACGGAGCATGACCCCCCTTACTGGAGAGGTGCTATCTGGATAAACATGAACTACATGATTCTTTCTTCCCTTCATCACTACTCACAAGGTATAGTGTTATGTTCTTGTTTGACCTTGTTGTGGTCATTGGTATCTTAATACTTTTTGGAAAGATGGTCACATGTATCACCATATGGTCATTGGTTATACTCAGATACCATAACATAGTTCATTAGTTGGTATTTCAAAATGTTGTCGTTTTATGTTGTGGCAGTGGATGGACCATACAAGGACCGAGCTGGTGAGTTGTATGAAGAATTACGGTCCAACTTGATAAGGTATATTTCTAATTACTATTTTTCTTCTCAAACTTCAGTCCTACTTGATTTGAAAAGGAACAAGAGTGTTGCAAGAATCAGAAAATTCAGGAAATAGAAAAGAACAATTTAGTTTGGTACCAGTGTAGAAATGTTTTTAGTTCGGGATCATTTTTGTGTAAAAATATTGAATGGAAGGAAATAAACTAAAGGACCCAGAGTGGAAATGCGTTTAGTTTGAGATCAGAAAATTTGGGAATAAAAATGAACAATTTAGTTTGGTACCAGTGTGGAAATGTTTTCAGTTTGTGATAATTTAAATGTAAGTAAAAGTATCAAATGAGAGCAAAACTTACTGAAGGACCCAGACCCAGACCCAGACCCAGAGTGGCTAGTGTCAAACATATAGGACACGTATACTTGTCCAACGCGATAAAATTTTAATTTTTAAGATTGGAATGGCCGATCCAAACCGCTCAAATTGTTCTATGTTATAAAATCTTCATGGAGACCAAATTTTATATTTTTTCAAATTTTTTTACTATTTTTTTGGAATTTTTCAATATGCTCAATCTAAAAAGTTCCGAACCCTTCAATTTTGAAAATTCGAAAAAAATAGTTAGAAAATATGAAAAAATATAAAATTTGATTATCAAGGATATTTTAATATAGAGATCATATTGAGCGGTTTGGATCGACCGTTTGAAATTTTAATGTGCGATGTTTGGATCGTGTTTGACGTCCTATATGTTTGATTCTAGCATTACTCTTAAAGGAAAGGAAATTAACCAAAGGGCCTCATTTTAATGCCTGTTTCTTTTAAATCACTGCTGTTTGTTGACAGGAATATTGTTAAAAATTACCATGAGACGGGTTTCTTGTGGGAAAACTATGATCAGAAAAATAAAGGGAAAGGTAAAGGGGCTAGGCCATTTACTGGTTGGAGTTCACTGGTGGTTTTGATTATGGCCGAGTCTTATCCAAACTTGGCGAGATAAAATAGGAGTACAAAAGATTTTGTGTTACTTCCCTTTTTTCTCATCTTCATTATAATTGACCCTTAGTTTGTATTGAGAAGTGATCAAGTTACAACTTACAACTCTTCTTTGTGATATATCATGACAAAATTTTTTACTTTGTTAATAGATTTAAGTTAAAGTTTCCGAAAATAGGTCATTTGGTATAAAGATCAAGAGGTTAAAAGTCGATGTCTAGAATTAACTACAACCATTCATTGATGTTTTTTTATACTTCTTGACCTTGTACCAAAGTTTTTTTAGAATACTAGGCAGTAGCTACCTAGTAGACCTTGTACCAAAGTTGTCATGATGTGTTACAAAAAAAATTATTTGTAATTGGATCCTTGTATTGTTTTTATCCAGCTAATATAAAAAATTGTGGTAATTTTGCTATAGGACTGGTATGCTAACAATGATATATCGATGAGAGACTTGTAACTGGTTGCTTTTCAACATCTTGAATAAAATTATCTCAAACTGGATTTGTTTGCCTAACCGGAAATAAGATATGCTAGTCGAACTGTGTTGGAACTGGAATTTGTTCATAAAATGACTTCATTTTGGAAGTCCCAACACGGGTTAAACATTGTTGATGCATCTTGAAAAAATTACGTCACATTCACATCAAGCGGCCATAAGCTTTGTATTAAGGTACTAAATTTGTGAGTCTTTCCCAATGCGGGGCATTTAGGGGTAATGATTCAGGCAGTCCAGAAACTACCGAACACTCCAAAACTAAATTTCTCTATTATGTAATAGCTGATAATATAACAGTATCCATGAAACAAGAAACAATACGGAGAAAATGTGTTTGGTCCTTGAATCTATTGTCAGGCTAGCAGCCTAGCAGGTATCCAGTGGTTTCACAAAGACACAAACAGGAGCCTGACATCTATGAAAAGCTTCTATTGATAAATCTGAGATGTAGGAAGAGAAGCAATGTGCCAATGTCCTTTTATTAGTAAATTTAGGCAGAGATGATAACTTCAAATATTGGGTCGTCATTGTGAGAGAAAGCATCTTGAAAATTTATTAAGCATTTGAAAAGTTGTGTGTAAATGACCAATATCCCAAGGATCACACAGTCGGCTAAGGTAAAATTTAATTAAGACGGCATTAGAGTCGGCTACCTGCTAAAAAAATAGGTAAATCTACATCTACAATTATATATATATATATATATATATATATATATATTATTTATTTATATATATATATATTTAATATATATATATATATATATATTAATTAAAACCCGTGGGTGTCCGATGACCGTTTTTTTTCTGGAAACGCGACACGGCAATCAGCGATATACATCTGAGCCGTCCAATCTTTTTTTCTCGCTGATCGATTGATTCAACAACTTTCTCATCTCTTCTTTCTTCTCAACGACAGAAAAACAGTTGTCGCTTCCTCCTCTACATCTCCGTCTCCTCCTCCAACTTCCCACCTCGCCTCCAGCCTCTCCTCCGCCAACACCCCGCCTCACCTCCAGGCCCTCCACCCCCCACCCCTCCCTCTTTCGTTGATTTTCCTAAACCCCAACAACACCTGTCCATGTCTTCCTCGGCGCATCCCTCCTCTTACCTTCCAGTCTCTCCGCTTCTCGACCTCCTTCCCGCGCAATCCCTCCTCTGATCGCCTCTCTCCATGCCTGCTCTTCATCTTGGTTCCTCCTCCGTCGCCCCTCTCTGTAGCAGTGTTCCTCTCGGTCGCCGTCCCTATCTATTGTCCCATATGCAAAATCAAGGCGAGACAGATCCATAACTTACGATCCATCTCCATATACATAACTCCGGTTGAGTGATTCTAACAAGCCAAGTTTTCAATTTTTTTAAAATTTTGTGTATTTCAATTTTTTTCTGCCTGATTTTGGAGTTGGGCCTTTGCTTTTGTTAATCTCTTAGATTAAACATCAATATTTTGTATTTTTATAGGACCTCTTTGATCTAATCCATGAGCTTAGCAGTATTGAAATTGTTTAAGAAAATCAAGATGGTACAAGACGACATAGCACCAACTGTCTATGAACCCCCGCCCCCCCCCCCCTTGGAGGAAGCCTCTTCTTAGCATTCCTTGAGCGCAAGTACACCTCTTCTTTTCAATTTTTTTAAATGTGTTAATAATAGTGTTTCTGTTTCGATGGATAATTGTTGAAATTTCTTAGGTCAGCAAATAAATGTAGTTTTTCTTCACATTCAGCCTTAGATTTTATATTAATATACCTGGTCTCCGACAAAAAATTCAAGGTGTTTACAAAGAAAGCATGAGCTTTGTTTTCATACAAAATTCAAGCTTCAGAAAGATTTATACTAACGTACAATCAACCTTTTTCACCATTTGTTTAACTCTGACTTCACATCTGTACAATATTTTACGGGATATGATCGGGCAATCAAAAACAGAAGGAGACAAAAAAATATATAACAACAGTGGATAATATCCTTATGGATAAAATAGAAGAAGCTAACCAGTTCTGGGAAAAATTAGGATTATTTTTGCTGCAACTACTGACACAATTTGCATTGTGTAGAAGTATATATTTTTTCCTAACCAGTCGATATTACTGTCCAAACCTTAAAATAATGTAATTGATTTCCTCTCATTCGCCCATACAATCTATGTTGGGTGTTGTCAATCTTCCTTCTGATGTGCAACAGCAGATTGACAAAGTTAAAGGAGAGCTAACTGATGCAGCATGGACCATATCACAAAACCACTAGATGCAGCAAGGACCATAACAAGATTAAAAATGTTGTATCCTTTGATAACTATTATATCAGGTAGAAAGAAAACTATTATTAATCTTGATAAGGCCTTTTAGAATGAAAAAAAGCTACATAGAGACTAATTTAGATATAAATTAGATTTGATCTGAGTGTCGACATATTCATTTTATTTGTATATGTTGGTTAGTTAAAACATTGTTACTTAATTACTTGACTGTAAAAACTTTAGGTAGCGTGGTTTTGAACCAAGTACTCTTTTTTGTTTACTCTGGTATTTTCGTCAATTTTCAGGCAGGTATTGCTGGTTTGGAGAATTCTTTAAGTAACTTTGATGACAAAACGAAGATTCGAATTTGGGGTTACAACAACAAATTATCAGTTCTGTTATCAAAACAATTGTTGATATTTAGTTCCTTCTCTCCTGCTATTGATAGATTTAAGGTAACTAATTTCACATTTTATACGTCTGTCTGTATTTCAGAACGTATAACAGCACATGATTGATGTTTGCAATTACTGCAAAACTGACCCAACTGAGGTTAAGCCAGAAAAAAATATCTAACTTGCCCTTGACACATCTCAAAAGATAATTATTTTATCTCGGGACCCTACACATAGATCCACTTGGCTTCAGTGCTTCAATATGTGGCTTATACAAACAATTGAATTTGGAGTAAATTTGTTTTAATGGACTTTTTCCATCACAAACCTAACATTCAGTTTGTTTTTGCAAGCATATTTGTTAACGTTAGTTGTTGTTTACAAATTATGACAAATTTTACATGTTAATTGCAAAAAATGATAAAATAGTGGCGGCAAGTTCAAAGTATTAGGATTATTGACAAAATCTTATGTTTGTATGCCAGGTTATTAAGGATGATACGGAGAGAGCCTATAGAAACTCAAACTTGGAGTCTCTTGACCATTCAGCCCATTTGAGGTTGCATATCTTCTATGAAAGAAGTTGGGAGCTAGAAGAGCAATTATCAACTCTTCAAAATTTGACACTGCTTGCTAGACTTTATCTCCACTTCTCTCTCTCAAGAAAATGAGGTTAGGCAATTGGTACATAACTATTTATATATAGAATACATTTAAAGAAGAAAGTCGTTAATCTATGCATAAACTAAGTTGTCACAAATAAGCAAATGAGGTTTAGATTTTTATTTTACTTTCTATCTTCTTCTTGTCTGATCAATGTTAGATTAAGTACATTACCAGATGCATACACTTTAAAATAAATTCTATGAGAGTTAGTGTGTTATATTTGTTTGGTACAATATATATCAGTACTCGCGTCAATAAGAAAAAAAATATAACTAATCTATTATTTTCTTTATTTATTTTTGCATGTCGACGACATCATATGGAGAATAGTTCGAAAGATTTTTAAGCATCCAAGCTTTGGATGGTTTCAATATCAGTAATAACAACAATAATGGCCAAGCTGCTACTTTGCTTGCTATTGACCAAGATGTGCATATTTGCCAAAGTTCTTCTATGATTATTGTAATCCAAGTTTTTACTTATTCAAATATAGAATTGTTACTTATCTTTTCTTTAAAATTGCATTCACCGGAGACCACTTGATACATACGTCATAAGTTCTAATGCTTTGTTGTATTATTTGCAAATGATGCATACTAAATTATATCTTAATTGCAATTAATAGAAATTGAGGAATCTCTGGTTCTTTGTTTATTTTCTAAAATGATTAGTGTAATTTGTGGAATTTATTTTACTGTTCGACTGTTATCAGTTGAAGGCTTCTCTATACAACCCTTATTGAATGTTATAGTCTATTACAATCGAATGTATTGGTACCAACTGTATTTTTGATAGCATGACTGCATGAGTGTATGACATGTAACATGAAATTTATGCTATAGCCCACGTTACTATTTTTCGTTGTCGAATCAATTGTCCAATATAAGGTTGTCTTTTCATATGTTCTAATGGAAAAAAATAAAATATTTATATTTTCATTAAAAATGTATTCTATTGGAATTAACTCAACTAAGACTAATTTCTTTCATTTTTTCCTTACAAAAATTTTGGTAGCTACTCTTTCTCTGATATTGCAATGTCAACAAAACTACTTACTGGCAGTAACATATTTACTGAGGTGCTATAAAAGAAAGAAACTAATGGTGAAGTAGAGATTTCAATTGTTATAGGACAGTTCCTGGAGTCATCAAAGTAGCAATACCCTGAATCATAGTTTCTATGCCTTTCCTCTATATTTGTCATCTTATTTGGAACATAACTAAATTATGCCTCTAAAAGTGAACATAGATGCACTATATATCTAAAGATGAATATAACTAAATTATAATAACATAATAAAGATGAACTATATATCAAATTGGTACTGATGCTAATGTAAAGACAATGAAATCTGAAAATTTAATCATTTCAAAAAAAAAATTGTTTTACTTTAATAGATTAAGAAATTAGAAAGAAAAGATTTAGATAATTCTCAATATAAAAAAAAATTTGAAGACATCATTAAAAACAAATTTAGAAAATTCAAGCAGGAGATCATATTTGTTAATTATCAAAAACTCGCTAAGGCGCGGCGAAGCCGCGCTTCCCCACCTAGTTGGATTTAAAGAGAAAAGGAACCCTATCAAAGAAGTGCGCTTCAGCTCGCTAGGTCATGCATGAATTCACATTCTCTGCTTTTTAAAGTCAGAGGAGGGCAGACCTATGATCCGAACTGTCCGATCATGAGAGTCCACGATTCCTGAATTTATTATGTTTTGGGATTTTGAACTCTGACCCTTGGCTTCCTTTGACAGCTATCTAGGCTGTTTGGATCCTACCGGAATTTGGAGAATTTCATATTCCTAGCATAAATTTATTATAAACAATTCAAACTCTTCACAAAATTACACACTTCCCAATAAATTTATGTACAAGGAACAAAAAATTTCTCAAATTCTCTAAATTCCTAAGCGATCCAAACGACCCTAAATGACTCTGACCCTTGGCACTCGGACTGAAATTCAACCAAATTGAACTTCAATTCAGTTGAATACAATAAATTATAAAAGAAAAACATTGCCATGATGAAAATCTCTTTTTTTTAAAACATGAGATTTCATTTTTATTTCATTTCATAAAATTTGTGATCAAAATGATGAGATTTGGTGTCATTTGGAATTCTCATGTAATTCGATTCAACAAAATCATGCAAAATCAATTGAATTAAAATGAAATCCCATGTAAAAAACATTTTGTTCAGGCTTATAGATATCAGAAACTCAGAATCTTCATCGTCTTCGGCTCCGTTTGGATGGTGTGGGAATAAAAAAAATAAGGGAAAAAGTATTGAGAAGTGTGTTGCTTTGTGAAGAGTTTGAATTGTTTATAATAAATTTATTTTCTTATTCTCTTATTCCCTTATTCCCACACCTCATCCAAACGGAGCCCAAAAAAAATAATTCTAAATTAAAAAAGAAATTGGAGAAATGAAATAATAATAAATCCACCTGATATCTTCCCCCATCATCAAATAACAACAAAATCAAAATATAAAATTTCACATTCATTTCACTCCAAGCATAATAGATAATTCCCCAAAAAAGAAGAAAAAAAAATGTTCTCCTGCAGTTGCAGTTACCCTTAATTATTCACTGCCTGACCTAGTGAGTCTATTTGCTACCATGAAATAGATGATTGACCAATCGAAACTGCTGACACATTACATTGCAGATATCGCAAGCCCAATGTCCACCATATGCTCGACATCAGAGGCTTCTTCATTCTTAGTGCTTCCATCAGCGATGTTGTACAGCGGTCGCGAGTCCGGGAGACGAATCGCCTCCTTTGCCAGAGAATTGAGAACTACTTCTCAGCCAATGGAGGCGATTCACTCGTCCCGGACTCGCCCCAGTACAACACCAATAGGTCCTACGAGCGAATAACAAAAGAGTGGAGAAGTACAAGTTAAGTTATGTTAGACTTTAATTCGCCTGAACCAAAAAAAAAAAAACTCATGATTCACTAACCTAGCTACAAAGAGTTGTCTGACAAACAATTTAACTGTTGAGACCATCCACCAACTACAAACATTCTCCAATTCGTCACCGGGGATTATCTGATGGTACTATGTGTCACCAATTTACTAATCTTTTAAAGGTTGTCTTTTTCGTTAATTGATGCCATCATTTCTTGGAATAAAGCAATTCATGAAAGAAAATCAAATAAGGTGGAATTTAAGAAAGAAAGTACTTGGAGCACTCCACGAACTCAGTAGTGTTGTCATCGCCATTAAAAGAGAGAGAGTACATGGAGAACAGCGGCCGCCGAGAGTTGGGTTTAGGTTTCGGCTCAGAAAAAGGAAAATAGGAAAGGAAGAGTGTTTATTTTTAGGCCGTCTGATCTTATCGTTTTAATCGCTAACGTTCTCTTTTATAATATCCGTTTCTTTTTATTCTCTGCCTTTTATAATTGTATTGAAATCTGGCACGCCTCTTTCTTCTTGGAACATGCTTTAGAATTTTAATAATTAATAATAGAAAAAAAATATATGACCTTTAGTTGGGGGTTGCTAGTGTCAAACATATAGGACACGTACACTTGTCCAACGCGATGAAATTTTAATTTTTAAAATCGAAATGGCCGATCCAAACCGCACAAATTGTTTTGTGTTATAAAATCTTCATGGAGACCAAATTTTATATTTTTTCAAATTTTTTTACTATTTTTTTGGAATTTTTCAATATGCTCAATCTAAAAAGTTCAGAACCCTTCAATTTTGAAAATTCGAAAAAAATAGTTAGAAAATATGAAAAAATATAAAATTTTATTATCAAAGATATTTTAATATAGAGATCATATTGAGCGGTTTGGATCGACCGTTTGAAATTTTAATGTGCTACGTTTGGATCGTGTTTGACGTCCTATATGTTTGATTCTAGCATTACTCCCTTTAGTTTCATACAAATTTTCAATATTTAAACTGAATTGAGCTTCTTACATTACGCATTTGAGCTAAACAATTAAAATTTAGAAACATCTCCATTTGATCGTAACTACATACATACTAGCACAGCCTCACTCATAAAGGAAATTATTTTCCAAAGTGGTAAAATGAATATCACAGATTGAATATTACATACTTCTACTTACAAAAAATATTCAAACAAATACAGCAAAAAAAAATATATATATATATGCTTCCATTTTTTGCATTATCGCCACCAATCTGGTATCTTTAGCCGCCTACTTCTGTGCATGGATAGATTTACATCAGGTAATTTTCGCCTCACTTGCTGCCAAATCAAATCGACTGCATCCCCTTTTTGAGCTGGATAGTTAAATTCAAAATGGTGAGATACATTCTTTAACCTCCCCCACATCTCCAACCATCTCTCTCTAGGGAAATTTCTCAATTGTCCAAGTAGATAACTGGGCGTCAGAGCTTCTTTTACTGAGAAGAACAAGGAGAATTCGGTGTAATCTATCTCATCTTCAAAAGGGAGCTCAATTCTGTCACTGATGATGATTGGTACACAATGGCTGATGATGGCGTCAAAGAGACGACACGAAGAGGGCGTGTCACCAGCTGGGCTCAGACAAAATTTTGACTTCCGCATCCCTTCAGTTGACTGTATACAATGATAACGAGGTATTAGCTGGATTTTGAAATAACTAATTAAAAAAGTGCAATATCAGACCTGCATTTCCTCATACACATGATCCCAATTTAACTGCTCAATCCATTTACAGTGGTATAAGTAAACAATATATAATAATTGAGAGTCATGAATGTATCTGCTCATTAAAGCGCAAAATAACTAATCACTAAAATGCATCATGATCATTGTCCCTGTATCTCCTGTCAAAATAATTTGTATGCCGCACTTCTAGAAACGAGGAACAGCCTAATTGATTTTTTTGTATTTAGGAAATACTAGAACTCAATTCGAGGCATGTTAATTTACCAGTCGAATACCAAAGTTGGTATCTGATATGCAGTAATGAAGGGTGGTAATAGTCTTAGTTAGGTCAATGATATAATTTCATTTTTCTTCAAGTTTAAAAATAAATATTATTTAAAATTTGCAAGAAAATTATTTTACTAATTCCAGTAGGGTTGTTTCACCCTATTCCCACCAAGTTCCACTGCATATATGGCTTTTCCAGCCTTTTTGCAAAAATGAATATAATTTTCACTTCATTAATGTACAACCCTGGAATTTAATTTAGCTTTTTAAAATCGAAATAGTAACAATGGGGAGATGCTTATGTACTATTAACTGGACCAAAAAAAAGGTTCTTTGTATTTTGGTTGAGCTTAAAAAAAATAGCTTCTTGCTTAATAAAGCATGTTAGTTTGGTATCATCATAAATGAACATAATTACCCAGAATTTCATAAAACTATATCTTTCATTGATCCCAACTACCATAAAACTTGGTTACATTTTAAAGAAACAATTTTTTTTGGAAAGATTAAAGAAAGTAAATTAACTTTAACTTACCGCTTTTATACCTTCACCAGTAGCAAAGCTATCCTCAAAATGCACATCGTCAAACCCTTTCATCATCTTAGCAAGTTTTGCACGAACAATACCTTCCTGGAAACATTGAAAAATAGTGAAGCAGAGAAAAATTAGAAAAATTGTCGCTCTAGGAGTTCCAGTATGAGATAATAGCAGCTTTATCTATAGGTGTGAGCTCATGGAAACATTTGAATTCCATGCAAATCCCTGCAAAATATAGATACACATCCAGTTTTGTCAAATAATACCACAGCACTGATTCTCCTCACTTCTTAATGCAGAATAAAACTTTATAAAGTGGCATTTAAACCATTTGATTTTGCACAAGTGGGCAAACAATGTGCATTCCCTACTTTTGCAAAAATAGATTTGCATATGGACTACATACCGCTTTTCTGACAGTGCGACCTCTGAAAAAGAGCAGAGTTGGTCGGGAACCATAAGGATCAGACGGGTCATCATCCAAAAATGAATCGACAACATGCACATAAGGGGCCACAATATCTTTTCTCAGGTAAGAAACATCCATAGGAAGCCTCGCAAAATCAGACACGACCAGCATTGACGAGTTCAATAAATCTCTATAAAATCTGAAGGCATTAGGGTGGTGCATTGGAACCACGTGGTCACGACCAGCTGACCTCTGGTAGAACTTGGAGTTCCCAAGAATTTCTAGAAGGTCAACCTGACAAAAATTGGCCAAACTGAAAATTGTTACATACATGTCATGTCATGTTATGGGCATGGAATACAATTGGGGAACTGGAGATCCTTATCACTAAAAATGAAAAGGAAAAAGAAAAAAAAGTACTTGGAGCTGGCGATCAATCTCGGTGTCTGGATCTGTCATGTTATGGCCATGGACATTGAAGCTAAGAGAAGAGAAAAAAGGCACGAAGAAAACATCAGCGTCATCACCATTGAGCACTCTGACAACACGAATGCCATTATCTGCTCCTGTTTTCTCGCCTCGCGAGATCTCTCGTGGTTGAGGGAAGAGCGACGCCATCATCCAGTACTCCACACTGTGCTGCCTCTTTACGCCCGACCCATCGGGCCATGGCGGGAAGGAGAGGTGGCTATCTGAGGCTGAGAGCATGGCGAGGTTGAAGCGAGAAGGAAGGTCGTACATGTAGACTTTTAAAGGGCGATCGGAGGCGGATGGGACGGAGAGGCATGGCGAGAAGGACAGGAGGCGTGCGGGGAGAGAGGAACTGGAGAAGAAGAAGAAGAGAGAGGCCGGGATGAGGAGGAGGAGGAAAGACACAGCCACTGTCGCGGCCACGGACAGCTTCGCAGCCATTTTGGTCGGAAATGGAGGTCTGCGGTTCTTGTGCTCGTAACGTTATTTGGTGTGTAATTGCGATCAGTGTCATGTTTGTTGCGTGCGTGTGTTTGTTTCGATTTCGATTTTGGGCCTTGCAATTTGGAAATGGATTGGCCGCCTTTAAGAAAATTTTAGATTATGTTTTCGCTAATTAGACTTGGTGCATGCGTCCTTAGTCTCTGGCATGTGGGGCCCTGTTCCATTCGAAACCGGTCTTTGGGGAGAGACTTGTGTATAAATAAATGATGGGAACGCATAAATAATGAATGTATTGATCAGGTAGGTAGCCCCATAGGTATGTGCTGATTTAATATTTTATTAATTAATGTGGTTTCTCTTTTGGTTGATATACCGTGCCGCCCAGTTTAAGCCTTGGTGGTTCCTAACCTTGGATACAAGTTAGGTATAAGTATAAACACAAGTAAATTCTACTCTGAAATTTTAATAATTTTTTAAGCAAAATAAAGACAGAATTTGCAACGACTTTTTTGAAAAGAAGAAACATATTTGATAAGAATTAATAGTCCGATGTAGGTTCATCAACTAGTACTCCAAATGTTACTAACAATAAATGGTTGAAAATAATATTTTTACAAATAAATTCTCGTAGCAATAATCACTTTGGTCTCTAATTAAATAATTTTATGAAAAAGAGAGGATGGCAAAGCACAAAATATTAAAAAATAATTAGTAGAGACAACTTGGCGGTGAACGGAGAGCGAAGGGAGAACAAAATTCAATAAATCCGGTATTATAAATACTCAGAACTTTTCATAAGAGGATAATACAAGAAGAAAGGAAGGTCATTTTAAAGAAGAAATAATTTCTAATAAGAATAATTATTATTTTTGTGCTTGTAGTATTCATGATGTTAATAATAAATGTAACCACGATATTAAATTATTTATTAATTGTTATTTATAATAAATTTTATATTCCGCTGTGGAACCCACCATTGAATAGGCTATTCCACCATATAAAATTATACTTCCTCCCTCTTATGACATGACATTTATTTTTATTCTTTTTCCGTTTAGCGACGTAAGTGAGAAATAGTGATCATATTTCTTACTTATTCCTAACCAAACACTGCTTACCAAAAGTGAGGGGAGGTCAAACTTCGGTAGTTAAAGAAGAAGAAAAGAGGGGAATGAGCTTCAATTTTGAGTGTACAGGTTCTTTTTATGGTAAAAGTGAAAGCATTAAGGCTCCGTTTGGATGAGGTGTGAAAATAAGAAAATAAAAAAATAAATTTATTATAAGCAATCCAACTCTTCACAAAGTTATACACTTCCCAATACTTTTTTACACTTCTTCCCTTATTTTTTTTATTCCCACACCATCCAAACGGAGCCTAATATTGCAAATAAAAAGACCATCCAATGTGTTCGGAATAATGAGCGCATATATTTATAAATTTATTGATGGTAAAAGAAAACCATTAGACAGCCCATAGTCAACAATTGAGAGAATACTATATATTATTTTAGTTATCATGCGACATGCCTTCATGTCTTAAACAGTAGCTCACTTAATGGTAGTTCCTCCCCGCACAAAAAAAGTAAATTAAAAAATAAAACAGATCTAAGAGTTGTTCCTGCTGTCATAGTTTTATTTGGAACAAGTCACTGCTTAAAATTTGAATCATTTGGCGGTAGTTCCTCTGCAGATCTTATTTTACGGACGAGCAACCAACCTTATTATCTCAATTCCATTGATCGAATACAACAGGATCAGCATTATGAATAAATTTTATCTTTTACGCATAATACTAACAAAGGGTAAAACTTATAAACAGCGTTTTACCTTTATAGCATTGACAACGCATCTGAAAATCTCAAGGTAAAAAATACTACTTTAAACCAAAAAAACATAAATAAATAAATAAAAGTAATGAGCAATACAGATTGGTACATCGCAGATGAAGTTTATAAAATTTAAGCACCGTATGGTTTTCCATTAAAGATTTTAAAACCGTTGTCTTTTTTAAGCCATTGTTTGATGAACACAATGTAAATCATATCTCAAGTCCCAAAGTTTAAAATTTTAAATTATTCTAACAATTATCAAATTTGTTAGACTAATTGGCTATCAAAACATCCCTCCCTACTAATAAAAAAGGTACAAGCACAAAATTTAATTCTAGTGGGAAGATTAATGAGTTAAGTTCCCACACCTATATACAACAACAATAGAACAAAGTACCAGCAAAGCCAAACATGTAGAATTGCTCATATCCCCCAATACAATAAACGACAAATTTACCAAAGCATGTCCTGTATCAGTATTATACCACAGAAAAAAAAAAGGAAAAGAAAGATAAAAAGTTTAAAAACAAATTAAAGAACAACAAGAGAACTATCAAAAAAAGAAAAAAGACATTTATCAGAGCCCATATGATCTGACCAATAAAAGGACAACTAGCAGGCCTCCCTCCCCCTAGGGTTTCCTGGCACACCCGGGAATCCTTCAAACAGATCAGCAACATGATTTTCAAGATCTTCTGGTGCATATTTTATGTACTTATACGCACTTCGACCCTCAAATTGTCCTTTAGATCTTCCATAAAATGACCGATAAGCTTGTACAACCTTTTCAGAAACCGAGATCTTCAACTCCTCTCTGAGTTGCGGGTCAGGCACTCGCCAATTTGTTTGTACCCGGTATATCTCATCAAAAGCATTGTTGAAGTTTTTGAATTTCTCCTTTAGTGCATTTCTATTGGAATGACCACTACCTACTAACCCATCATCCCTCAAGAAAGACAAAACCCTGGTCCAAGAAGCCCTTAGATACCCAGTCGAGTGCTGCCGGATCAAGCCCCGTCTCTTGCGGATCCAATTGTCACCCAATAAGGTTTTCATCTCTGAATCCTTTACCTTCTGCACTATGTACAACAAATTATTCATAATATAAATGTGTTGCAATGCCTCGTCTTCGTACAATTTTTTCTTTTCATCTAGATTTGTCTCAAGATAAGTGATCAATGTTAGCATGCAGTTCCCTAAAGGGGTCAGGTTAGCACCCTCAGCTGTACTAGCACCTGTACCCTGGTCTGACCCATAGGTATCCCCGTCAGCAAGAAGGCTGTTGAGTGCACTGCTATAATCTGCAAGCAAACGGATGTAGTTCATGACATAACGGGTTAATGGGTGTATCTCCCCATATTGCATCGGCTTCTTGGACATCTCACCACGGATTAAATTGCCAAATTCCAAAATTGTACCCTTGACTGCATCCCCAAGCCGTGAAAGTATTCCTTCGGCCTCCTCTTTAACAAACACCCGAGCATGGCCAGAAAACAGGGACTCTAGCTCTGGTAAAACCTCAGCTAGGGCTTCATACATACCAACAATCCTAAACAATTTTTCAGCTGTTCTTTTACCAATTGCAATTGCATCCCCAAAATTCAGTAACTGCAAGACGCACCCTTTAGCTGCCTCGGCAAAGCACTCATCTTTCAAACTCTCAGATGATTCAAAAATAGTTTCGCACACACGTTTTTCTTCAATAAGAACACCATTCAGCACGATTTTCAATGCTTGAATCCATTTCTTCATTTTGGAGTCAAGAGTGGGCCAATCAATCTTCTGCACCTCCTCTATGCTCATTTTGTCAACTCCAAGCGACACCAAGCAGTCTGTCAATGCCTCCCTCCTGGTGTCACTATATGCTTGACATAGCTCGGGTTCATAACGGGCCGCAATCATTCGCAATGCAATTTGTTTCAAGTCAAAGATGATATCAGGCACCACAATGTAAGGAGCAACAACTTCAGAGGAGAGAGGTAGAGATAGAGAGTGCTCCAGCTCGCCTACTTGAGGAGACTCGGGAGTGTCAGAGGCTAATGGGGTGGGGTCGGAGAGCGCCATTCGACGAAGAGAAGCTGAATGACGAGGAGTGGAGTTATCAGTTGTGGGTTGAGAAAGAAGATTACGAAACTCATCCTCCAAGCGGGACATGGCGAGCTGGAGGGATGATTCCGCACGGACTCGGTGCGAGGTGGGGAGGGATTGGTCAGAAGAAATAGATATTAAGTCGTCGACTGCTGACAGATATTGTGCTGCCTCTTCAGAGGACTCGAAGAGGGAGGAGATTGAGTTTGCTGAGGAGTCCCACATGAGTACCTGTATCAGGAGTAAGATAAATATTATGACAGCATATGCAGATAAATAAACCAGCGGTTGTAAAAGCATAAGCAGATATAAAAGCGTGGACTTTTGATGGTGCCATTACCAGTTTTGGTGATTATGCCAGTTGTTATATGATGCCTGAAGTGGCACATATTGATGTAGTAAATGATGGCCAACAGTTAGCTAACAGCAATGAGGGGTTCCACATGGTATCAGACTAATTGTTAAAACTCAGTTAAGATATCAAACTATGGCAGGAAATAAAGTGGTGCCTATCATGATAGCTATGAAGCATCAACTTATACTAGTAGAATGTTTATACTAATACTAACTTGCTGCATTTTTGTTCAACATTTACGGTGGTAAATGGGATGAGAGGTTTAAGAAGGCACAAATCATTGAGGAACTAAATCCCAGTACAAAGAGGGAAACAATGATGCTTTTGTTAAAATCAACATAGTGATGACAAGTTACTTTTCAGAAGTTAAACCAGAAACATACTGATAATTTGCTAAAGTTAACATAAACAGCTTCGCCAATAAAGAAAAGCTTTACAACAGAAATAAGAAACCTATTTTGAAAGGCCCGACACTCAAATACCAACTACAGTTAAAAATAGCATCAATGGTTTTCTACTTGTTACATATCACCAAAAAGAGCAAATCACACCAAACATGGGAAACATGATTACTGTTTTGGTTCTGATCTTATCACAGGAAATATAAATACTCATCATTCCAAACTCAAAAGCATACCTAAATAGTAATGTAAACTCATATATTCTATGCCCAAAATTCACTTGAAATGGACCTACTGAAAAAGTAAAAAGACTAATACCAGTTTCTCAGCCATCTCTAGTCTAACACTCTCTTCTTCCGAGATCCCATGTCTCTCCTCCTTCGCTGAGATCTCCTCGCTCGCGTCGCCTCCATCGTTGACCTCTTGCACGGTGGTAAGAGCGCATCCCTCCGACGGCGATCCCGACATCTCCTTGGTCGGATCTCGAGATTCCTCCTTTGAAGTAGCCGGGCGATCATCTCCGGTGGCGGCTCCTGCGGAGGCGGCGGAGGAAGGGAAGAGATCGGAGAAGCGATCGTCGAAGCCAGACAAGATCCTTATCATGTCATCCGCGGCGTTTTTGGAAGTGGCGAGCGTCCGCACGATGTGCTGCGCCGTTAAGCGCACCTTCTCATCCGCTGCCGCCATTGACGTCGACTGGTGTGGAGAGGTGTGGTTAGGGTTTGATGGTAGAGACGAAGAGGAAGATGGAGAAGAGAAGAGCTAGAGATGGAGACTAGAGATTAGAGATTAGAGATTAGAGAAGAGGCGAAGACATTTCTCTCCTTTTGCGATCGAAATGAATTTCTGATGTTTTAATTTAATGTTTTCAGTTTTTTTTTTCTAATATTTATTTTTATTTTACAGGGTATGAACGGGTGGAAAAGAAAAACTAAAGTGTTTATTGTTACTTGTTGGTTTCTTGTTCCAACGGGCTTCGTTGCGCTTGCGCATTTTTGCGTTTTTTTTTTATTTACCCCTGCTTAGTTATGTATTAGGATTTGGTCATAATTATGATGGTGCAATTATTGTATTGGGTATTGGGTTGGGGATAAAATATCTCCGACGAATGCAATTGCCAATTGGAATCATTCCTTCAATTTAGAGGGAGAAGAACAAGACATGAAATCACTTTCTGGATTTGAAGAATTCATTTTTTTTTTTTAATGAAATGAAATCTCGACAAAAGGCAGTAGTGTTTGACCAGAATTCGGTCGTACAACGTGGATAGTCACAACAACTTTTTTCCTTTTTTTTTCTTCTTCTTTTTTTCTTTCTCCAAGGTGCTTGGAGGAGGATATAACTGTAAATTCTGTAACGAGCTTTTGTCGAAATCACCTTTGTTGTGATTATATTAAATTAATTTAAATTTCACTATACCAATTAAGCACGTAAAAAATATTTATACTGATATATATAAAAAATAATATCATTAATTTTCTTGATTTCTTTGCATAATGTTGTTCGTATCATTTATGTAAAGTAAGTTAGCATACCTATATATCTTAAATTGACTCATAACCTAATTTTATTAATCTATATAGGATTAACCTTGATTAGAAAAATTAATATTATGCTATTTCAAATACATTATAGCAATCGTACTTAGATTAATAATACTAATCGTTTTAAATTTACTAATATCGATTTGCAATTAGGATGGTTAATTGGTTATTTTAGCCATGAGATTGTACATAGCTTGATTGATGATAACTATTAGTGATATTACTATATATTTGAAATCAGTTAAAGCAATGGGATAAGGTCTTGAAGCTAACTAACTTTGTCAAACAAAAATATTTGCAAGAGCCACGTAGGCACAATTTGATGCTAAGAAACTGCTTCGACTTATTTAGGTAACGTCATTTGTCTTCATTAATCTCTGGCTATGTTTTTGTTATCGAACACCCTCCAAAACTTATTTTCGCGTTTGTTGATTTTTTCCCCACTTTCATAATTTTAATTGCTAGATGTCTAGTGTATCAGAGTCATCTGTAGTAATATGATCTGTTAAAAAAAAGTGTAATTTATTTCAGAGGAGTCTATGAGCATGATAAATCGTAGAAATATAAGAATATATATAATATAGCTAATTAATCATAAAGCCAAGATACATTACCCGTGAGTAAGTAGTTTGAAGACAGAAACAGTTAAGCGAAAGAAAAAAAAAATTAGATGACCATGGTTCCATTCGCCAAATAATAATAATAATAATAATAATAATAATAATAATGATAATGATGATAACGAACGATAATAATAATAATAATAATAATAATAATAATAATAATAATAATAATAATAATATAGATTTCATTCATTTTTAAAAGTTTAGTAAGTCTCTTATTTTACTTCACAACACAAATCTGATTCGATATCGTGGGGGAGTAATGTGGATGGTAATTTTTCAACAAAAAAGATGTATGTTTGGCTAGATAACAGAGACGTTCAAGATGATACATATGCCCCTTAAGATATAAATTTTTATATGGCTATTATGTAGAAAAAGATTACTAACTAAAGATAATCTAGGGGATGGGAAGGAGATCTAAGTTGTGTTTATTGTCATAGACTAGAATCGATTGACCATATTTTTTCGGGTGTACCCATCAGATGGTTATGTGGACATGGTTATTGGAGAGATTTCAAATAACGATATCTTTTAGATCGGCTGAGGACTTAGTAGCATGGATCTCAAAATTAGATCACCATCAAAGTAAGATCACCTGTATATATGATGTGGCGCAATGTAGTGTGTATGGAAAGATAGAAATGTAATATGTTTTAACAAAAAAAAACTTTTCATTCATTTAAATATCTAGCCTTACAAGTTTTGACTTCAATAAACTATTGGTCAGGGTTATGGTCGAAGGAGATTAAAACTCAAGTTGCAGAGTGGTTGCCTTCGCTTGAGAAAATGCCATTGCAGATTGATGGAGGTGAGCTTACGGACAGCGGAGTTGAGGAGGAGGCGTAGATCCATACAATGGTGTGATCACAATGTGACCGAAGGAGAACAACTTGAGAGGTTATGCTTGTTATCTTTTGGGTTGAGGAGAAACTTATTAATCTATTTTATGGTGTTTTGTTTGTTTTATGAATAAATTCATGAATAAGTTTATTGATGTAATGAATAAAGGGAGATAGCACTGGAGCACTGGTACCTAACGATTTTAGTACCAGTGCGTCAGGTTTGTTAGGGGTGATGATTTAGGGGCGAAGCCACACTTGGATTGGTGGCTCTATGGACCCACCTTAGAAAAAAATTTTACTTCAAGTAGTACTTGTATGTAAATAAAAGAATTTGCATGGACCCATCTAAAAAATTCAAAGGATCCATCTTAGAAAATAAAAATTTGATTTGTTTTCTCCTTTTCCGAGTCACCTGTCTGCCTTCCCCATCTTCACGTGGAAGGGACTTCAAATAGTAACTAATTTTCTTTTTGACAAGCTGCAACTTTTTTTTTTGACAAGCAAATAGCAACTAATTTTCATCTTGATTCCTTTCTTCGAGCCTTTGACCAGTCAGTCTTCACGCTTCTTCTTGCTTATTCATCGCGAAGGGATCTAATTTTCAATTTTTCATCCATCTTCACTGCTTTGTTATTCGGTGCATATAGCATACAGGGTCCATGTTAGAAGTTGACCATTAAGAAAGAATGTCAAACCCAACCAACCTTACTTTGTTAATTAGTGATTAAATCATCATAATTCTCTTAATTTGAAAATTTTAATTTCGCTCCTACAGTCCTACTAGTCTACTACCCGCTATCTCTCTAATTTTTTGGTTCCTTTGCTGCTTTTTTTTTTATTTTGACAAATTAATTATTTTTTTTTTCAATTCTTAAGCCATGCCTTCAATAAAAAAAATCCTAGTTTAACTTTTTATCTTTTTTTATTAATTATTTTATTTATTTCAATTCTTAGACAACATGTAAAGAGATATCGTGGCACTTAATTAAAAACATGTAAAACATTGTCGGCTTAGAAATTAAAATTGTTTGTTTGAAAAATATTGTTATACTATATCTATATATATTTTTTCAAAAAAAATTTTTTATGGACTCTGCTAATATAAAATTCTAGCTACGCCCCTGTAATGATTACGAGAGTGTTGTAATAAATTGCTTCTTTCGTCTTAATGAAAAGAGTGGTGAGCAATTCAAGCTTACTTGTTTCCAAAAAAAAAAAAAAAAAGTTTAGTAAGTCTCAAAGTCTGAATTAGAAAGAGATGAGATTACCAACGTTTAGTAAGCTACATGCTTGTTTAGAAAAGTTGGAACCATGACGAATATCTTTGGTAGATTACGCTACCACTGTTTATACTAACAAATTAAGTTTAATATCTTCTTTATTTTATCTTAGCATCTTCAATTTAATATTTGTAGGCAATCTTTTTTTACCGAAATTATTTTATATAGGAATTCATATGCAAAAAATTTTAATAGAAAGAATTATTATTTTTTTTAATAAGAAAAAAGTTCGAACGCATTTTATAAAAGCGTACAGTCTCTCTCCTTCCTATCCGTTTATAAAACGCGCTCGAAGGCTTCGAATGCGTTTTATAAACGGGTAAGAAGGGGAATAAATTCACCGCTTCAGTTATGCCTCGAAAGGCTGGTCAGACCTTCGTACCCGTTTATAAAACGCGTTCGGAGCCTTCGAGCGCGTTTTATAAACGTGTTATTAGTTTTTCATATTTTTCATTCAAGCCGCAACATTTAACTTATTAAAAATAATATTTTACAACAAGGTCCCTGCATGTTTCATATTTACAAAATTCTCAAAATTTTATTTTCAATTAAAGATGTATTAAATAGATATAACAAATATATCACACATATTTTATATGCATTTAATTGCACATATTTTTTTTGAACATGTGTATAATATCATTTTGTTTGAATAATTATTCGCCGATGACCCTGTATTTTTACTATTTAATTCTACAAACTTATCTTTTGCATTGTAGTCTCTCCTTTTTTTATTTTATGGTAGCCATATATAATCAAATAATATATAATATGGAAATAATTGAAATATAAATTTTTAATTAAAAAATTTTGAACATTAAAACTTTAAACATGCATAACTTTTGATAGGAAGATCCGTTTGGGGCAAACAAGCACATGCCGTAAAGCTGGCGACGAGATCTACACGTTTTATCGGGGTGAAACCCCGTAACGACCATTTTCGGAGCCAAAAAACGCTCTCTAGACCTCCAAAATCCACTTTGAAAGTTTGCAAACCTAAAAACCACTCTAAACTACTACAAAAGTTTTTTAAATCATAAATTAATCATTAAAAAGAGAAAATGCAGTAAATCAAGTGACTTTCTTGATAATTATTCAAACAAAATGATATTAATGTCAAAATTAATATTCGAATGTCATTTTTAAATAAAATTAATATGAAATTAAATGTGATATTTTAAAAATTGTAAATTTAACCTTAAAAATAAATGTAACCTAAATTTTCACATTAATTTTCCTATTAATTTTGAAAAAAAGGTAATAACTCCATTTCGAAAAATTTACGCCTTCCTACCCGTTTATAAAACGCGCTCGAAGGCTCCGAACGCGTTTTATAAACGGGTACGAAAGTCTGACCAGCCTTTGAGGCGTAAATGAAGCGGTGAATTTATTCCCCTTCTTAGCCGTTTATAAAACGCGTTCGAAGCCTTCGAGCGCGTTTTATAAACGGGTAGGAAGGAGAGAGACTGTACACTTTTATAAAACGCGTTCGAACTTTCTTCTTATTAAAAAAAATAATAATAATTCTTTCTATTAAAATTTTTTGCGTCTGAATTCCTATATAAAATAATTTCGGCTTTTTTTATATATATACAAGGCATTCTTTCGACAGGAGCAAGGTCGAAAATCTGGAAAATATCATAATTTGCAACTAAAAATATATTGTAATTGTAACTACTTAATCTACTTAGCAAAAGAATTCTAAAGTTTCAGTGCCTCTTTGCGGTCTGCGTTAGTTGAGAATTAAACTCGTTCCAAACAGTCACGGATTTAAGTGGATGAAATAGGATGCAAATGTCCCCCCATTCATTTTGCTAATTGCATATATTTGCTTTGTATTTTTAGATGCGTATTGGCAATTATCTTAAAAAAAAACCAATTGATCTCCATTTAATATGATAATTCTTTTTCTCGACCCATAATTAAATTTTATTCATAAATATCATAATATATATTAACATTAATAGTTAACATAATACTTGAATCCATTAATTTTTTTTCTTGCTCCGTAACTGGCTCCAAAATACACACACCGGTGCCCCCTAATCAGCAACTGAACACCTACATCATGAATAAGTCTGTCGGTCGAAGCAAACAGCAAATTAAAGCTAATTCATTGCTCCGAATAATTCAATAATCCCCAGCTCTGTCGTCAATTATTAAAATATTATCGATTAAAGTTAAACACATAAAAAAAATTAAAAATCGATGCAAACATTTTGTATGTTTGAATTTTTTTTATCTCGTTGACTGTAACAGGAATATGGACAAGTACAGTTTATGCCGACTTCATGTAATTACAGCTTTATATCTGCTGACGTGTACTTTTGATTACGGCTGCTGGGCCTGCACTCCGAGATTATTGACCCTTGAATTGTCCCACACTCAACTCGACCACTCATCACCAATCACCACTTTCTGTGGATAAAGTATGTCACTTTGTTTAGATTCTGGTCAAATTGTTCCTTTGACAGTTTGACTAGGCTACAAACCAAGATTTCTTTGCTTTTATGAAATTTGACTATTACAGTAATTGTTGATATTGATATGTATAATTATATCAATAATAAATTTTATATATTATAGTCGATCATCTAATTTAATTATTAAATTTTTGTGGAGCCCAAATATAACAAATTAGTTAATATTAAAGATGTTATATAGATATTCCTTTTGAATTTTAGTATAACTAATTTCTCTAAAATTTTATTACTCCGCCTATTGCGCGGTTAGAATAGTGTTCAGTATAATCATTTAGTTGAAATTGTGCAAACTCCGTATCAAGACAGGTATATGCTAATATGCATGCAATGGTTTTGGAATGGATCGTAGTGGATCCACTTCTTTCCACATATTGGGACGTCAAGGTACCGAGCCCTAAGGGAAAATTTAACGCCCGAATTGAAAATGAACTTTGGATTCCAATCAAATTTGCTGATTAGAAAAGGCATGCATTAATTGTGGGAATTGAGTTAATGGAAATTCACAATTTCGGTGGTCACAATATGTCAAATTTTCCTAATTACTCATTCGGTCAAAAAAATTTCACTTCAAAATTAAATCATCTCTTTTTCACTAAAATCAACTCTAAATCTCTAATCCAATCAAATTTATTCGTAATTTCTTTCTTATCAGGGGCTGTTGTGTCTCGACTCTTGAGGACCTCTTTCTGGTACGACTCTAGGCCTCATGGCCCGATCAAAGACACAAGCGGCCCATCAACTGCTGCATTAACCTACGATGTGCAGCCTCGTCTCTGGCCCACCTTCTTCCCAGGCCTTTACAACTAGATGATGTATCAATTCATTTGCGGAGCTGAGAAATGCAATCAGCGTCTACGGCAATCAGACAATCAGATCGAAAAACAGAAAGTGACGCACTATCAAAATAAAAAGCACGCTACCGCTCCCACGCGTCTCCCCTCCGTTCACCTCCCCTCTGTTCCCACACGCCCTTCCTCCGCTCACCCCCTCTGTTCCGATGCGCCTCCCCGCCGCTCACCCCCTCTGTTCAGTCGCACCTCTCGGCTCACCCCATGTTTCGACGAGCCTCCCTTCCGCTCACCTGATTTTTGGTACGTCCCGCCACCCCTCCACTCAGCCTCCTTCTGGTCCGACGCGCCACCTCTTCGCTCCCCCTCTATTCCCGTCGCGCCTCCCTGTGTCACCTCGTACCACCTGCAAAAATACTCCCTCATACATGTTATTTACTCCCTTTGCCATCGCCGTCGCCCAGCCCTCCTGTCACCGTCGCACAGCCCTGCCGTCGTCGTCGCCCAGCCCTGCCGTCGTCGTCACGCAGCCATCCCGTCGCCGTCACTTAGCCCTGTCGTCGCCGTTGCGCAGCCCTCCCGTCGTCCAGCCCAGCCCTGCAGTTATCAGAATCAGAAATGAATATTATTTACTCCCTCACTTGTATTAAATACTCTCTTAATACTAATTATTTACTCTCCTGTAGTTTTTTAGTTACTCCCAAGTAACAGTAGAATCAGTTCTGAATGTTATTTACTCCTTATACATATTAGATACTCCTTTTATACTAGTTATTTACTCCCTTATAGCTATTTAGTTACTCCCAAACAATAGCAGAATAAAAAATGAATATTATTTACTCCCTCACTTGTATTAAATACTCTCTTAATACTAATTATTTACTCCCCTGTAGTTTTTTAGTTACTCCCAAGTAACAGTAGAATCAGTTCTGAATGTTATTTACTCCTTATACATATTAGATACTCCTATTATACTAGTTATTTACTCCCTTATAGCTATTTAGTTACTCCCAAACAATAACAGAATCAGATATGAATATTATTTACTCTGTTGTATATATTATTTACTCCCTTATACTGATCAATTTCCTCCATTATAGTAATTTAGTTACTCCCAAAAAACAGCAGAATCAGATATGAATATTATTTACTCCCTTATACATATTAGATACTCTCCTATATTGACTAATATCATCCCTTATAGTAATTTATTTACTCTCAAGTTGTAACAGAACTAAATCTAAACCTCTTTTCTCTTCTTATCCTTCTTTATTTCTACTTCTTTCTTCCTCAACCAGATATGATCGGTATAGAAGAGGGAGTAGTGAGGGGAGGCGGAGGAGATAAGAGGCGGAGGAGAGGCTGAGGTGAGATGGAGGCGGATGCGAGACGGAGGAGAGGCTGAGCCGGAAGAGAGGTGAGGCGGAGGAGAGGGAGAGCCGAAAGGGAGGGAGATGAGAATAGAGGCGGAGGAGAGGGGAGGGGAGAAGTGACGGGAGGTGCTCAGGCGCATGGGGGCGAGGGGAGGGAAGGAGAGGGGAGGGGAGGGGAGGAGAGTCACGTCGCTAGAAGAGTCGCATGAGGGGAGTCGCTGGAAGAGAGCGCGAATAGAGGGATAAAGTGAGGGAAGGGGAGCACGAACAGAGAGAGGAAAAAAGAAGAAGGGAGGAGCGGACGCTTGATTGCGTGATTGAACAAGAGTACGATCACTCTAAGTAATTCCCATTCATTTGTTCATAAGCAAATTGTTAGTGTAAATCTTTTTCCATCACAAACATTAAGAAGAACTGAGATTCTATAAAAACATTTCTAACTTCTAAGCCACGTGATTAGAGATAAATTTCTGATTTGTCAATGTTTCATGGCAAGGAATAAAATCTGAATGCTACATTACTAAAAGCAAAAAATTCTTTTGAGACTAGAAACAAAATCCTAAAATTTAAATGAACAGAAAAAGGTTTAAAATATTCAATAACTAATATGAAGTTTCCTTGGCTTGAAAAGATAAATCTTAAAAAATTAGTATCTAGTGTCTACAAATAAAAACTACATACTTTCGTTCCTCAAAAGAAAAAAAAATGTTCCATCCCTAGACCTTTGGAAAATAAGGAATGTCGAATAAACATACCTCTATAATGTCTTTAAATACTAGATATGCAAACTTAAGGATAATGAAAGCATCGGCGCATCGTTCCGCACGAGTGTGTTTGGATGCAATAGAATAAAGTTTATTTCGAATAAGACCTATTCGGAATGAAGCCAAATACAATTTGAATAAGACTTATTTCGAATAAAACCTTATTCAAATTCTTATTTTTTTATACCATGAGAATGATTGAATAAGCATGGAATTAAAAAAGAGAGGAGAGAGGAAAGAGAAAGAGCCCTTTTGTCTTATTCATTTCCTTTATACGGAAGTAGGGTGTACAACGGGCGAGTCGATGATATTTTAGTAAAATTTGAACGCAATCCGACAATATCGGGTTAGAAAATAAATTTAGTTAACCCATCCGTAACCCAACTCAACTCGTCAATTTTTTTATGTATGGATTTTTACGGGTTAAGCGGGTTAAACGGGTTTAGTAAATTAAAATTTTGATCAAATAAACATACATGCAAAAATCATTTTGTGGCTATTGCAATTTAGTTCGAGGTAAATTAGAGATGCATTTGAATCAAATTTCAACTTTTGAATCCTTCTAAGAGGCATAGAGGACTTACATACCTATAGAGGAGATCGAAACTTCATGAAAGAAAAGATTTTTGAGTAAAAACATGAGAAAAAGTGAGACTAAAATGAATAAATAGTGATAAACAGGTGGGTTGAAGTATACACGGGTTTACTAATACAAAACTCGTAATCCAACCCGAAATAACGGATTTGTTAAAATTAGAACCCGTACCCAATCCAACATCATGCTAATCCGATAAAAACGGTTCGAGTCGGATATGGGTTGAACGAATTGAAGGGGTTCACATTTTTTTTTTACCCTATTCGGGAGCTTCCAAACACGACGAAGTCTCATTCACATGTAATTCATTATATTTGATTATTTCTAGTGCTCTGACGTCAGAGTTTCGAATCAGAGTAACGACCATCCGAATCCAATCAACGAAGTCAATTCACTGCTTTTATTGTCCGCGACAAATATGCATATAAAATGAGCCCAATGCCCTCAATATACATTATTTAAGAGAAAAAAAAAGAAAACATATTATTGTATCATGACTAATCAACTTATATCAAGTCCCATGAGAAAAATAATTAAGGACACCAAATTACACAAAACAAATGAACTGTTTATAATTATATGTAATAATTTATTCTTAAAAAAAATTAATTTGTGATGGATAAAAGTTAATTAAAAAAAGTTCCTCGCGTGCTTATCGCTATGTGGCAGGTTCTCCGACTTATTAAAGTACTGCCGCACGGAATGCTGCCCATCACTTCGCAGCTACACTGATGTCCATAGGCCTGTCAAACGTGGTAAGTGACAACGGAACAAGGCGTTCTGTTTGTCGTGCCACTAACGAAATGGCACAATTTCGATGTTTCGTTTGCCGTTCTATTTATCATTTCGTTAAACGGCATGTACAAAATACACGATTTCAATAAACGACATGTGCTATTTCGTTCCACTATCCATTTCGTTTATCGTTCCATACCGAAACGACACAATTCGCGCTGCCACTAACCGTTCCGTTTTTTGTTAACGTCACGGCATAACGCATTAACGTCTGCCGTTGAATGTCCAGGTCAAAAATTGCTACTGCGCCTCCCGTTGGGGGAATGATTTGGCTTCCAAAACACTTGGTGCCCTCTATTTGTGTGGCAAGGCGCCTCCTTCTAATCGCACATGGGATCGTATCTTAGAGTTTGGTTCCGGTTAATTTGGTTGGTTTGCTTAATTGTTCTTGTTGTTGTTAGCTTGAATTGATGTTTCATGTTTTGGTTGATGAATAAGTGCCTGCCTGTCATTGGGTTTGATCATGGGCGAATACTTAACTTTGCACAATCAAATTATATTAAATTCAATTTTAAATTAATAAAATAGAGATAATATTTTTATTTAAAACAGTTGATTTTTAAACCTATATAATTACTAGTACATCAATTTATATTGTTTTAATAATAAATTATATTTATAAACAATTTTCATTGTCATCAAATTATTTATTTTGATCAGCTCAATACATATATATGCTCTTACACCATAAACAAATCAAATTGTTTTTGCATTAATCTTTTGCGCTGTATTACAAAAACAATGTTTTGTGGGCCCTCAAATAACTTGCTTGATCAGCCTCCTACACGCGACCGCGAAAAATATAAAGCAAAAAACTGAAAATGGATGGAAAATAGAGGCACGAATGAACATGAAAGGGAAAAAATAAAATAAAAATCGGATCAGCGCAGAAAGGGTTTGGGTATTTAGGCGAGAAATGACGGAGAGAGGGAGAGAGTTATTCGCGTGGTTTGTTTTTATTGCGTCTGTAAATTCTGACTTTTAAATTTTATCAAACAGATCGGACAAAGAAGTTCCTTAGAGGATTCGGTTCCTCTCCCTCCCACTCTTGCTCAGTCCGCTTTTTTTTTTTCACCCAGTCACTCTTGAGAAAAGTGAAGAGATAAGAGGAGGATCATAAAGAGAAGCAAGGAATTTTTTTGAGCACATCGACAGCGGAGAAATCGGATGGGTGTGACAGAAAATCAAGAGAAAGATGGATTGGGCGATCTCTCTTTCTCTCTCCCTTGCCTGATGTTTGCCCCTCTCTTTCTTGCCTGACGTTGAGGAAAACAAAGAGACCGGTTTCTTTGAGCATATCGACAGCGGAGAAAACAATGAATCTGATCGACAAAATAGACCGTTGAGATCGATTGCTGACATCACTATACATAAAAACACTGTAAAAAAAAGCTCCCATAATTAGAGTATTTTTTTATATCTGAATTTTTAAATTTAGGCTCTAAATGGAAAAAAATAAATAAAATGCCGTAACTACCATTTCAAAACAGTAAAAATACTTGAAATTTTAAATTTATTCCAATTTCTTGCAAAATTTTTTTTTTTTTTGCTTCTGCATTCCAGAGAGTTTCATGTGTGAAACTGCAATCTGTTTTAATCTTTTCTATTTCTTCTTTCATAAAGTTGAGAAGTTTTGCGATTTTATTCTCTCAATCTGCAGCTCAGATACTGAAATGCACCATTGAAGTTTGCATCTGCTTAATTATATGGATATGTATCTTTTGACATTGCATTTTTTTTTCTTTTTTCTTGACGCCCCCTTCCAAATTCAGTTTATGTTTGCAGTTTAGCATCTAAAATTAATTGCAACTGTTATACTATTGCTTAGATTGTTGAATTTTGCATAGTTGGAAATGAGTTACTGTACAGTAGCTTGATGTTTTTTATTCTAAATAATAAATAATAATTATAATACAACAATAGGAAAAGAACATGGCAAGCATTTTTAACGACTGGACCAATCTACAAAACCGGGGTGTATTATGTCCGGAGAAAGGTCCCTACAAGCCTCAAGAGCACATGGCATTTGTGTGAGATATAATGATTAGAACAAGCTTCACTGTATAGTCACTTGTGTCTATGTATTTTTGTGTATCAATGAATATCTGATTTAACATTTTTGTTGCGATTAACCAATGTTTGATAAGCTTTAAGACATAATTATACACTTGACTGATATCCACGGATTCACATCCTCACACAATTGAAATCTTTTTTTTTTTAAATGATGGCGCTAATCTTGCCTAATTGCCCTGGTATGATAAAACAACAGAATTCACGTTTTATTCCCCAATTGAGGAGAATAACATTCTAAATCACGCGATTTTCAAACCGGTGTTTGCTCGATTGGTTTCAAACATATTTAACCAAATTATATTATTTGTACGGTCTTTACAATGTCAATAAACGATTAACTAGTCAAAAAATTGATCAAAAAGATCATTTTTAGCTTAAAAATAAGAGTGGAATGAAAAGTTTGAAAGCCAAGTTGAAGAGTGAGTAATATTTGCTTGATTGATTTTGCAAGGTGGAGTTAGAAAAGTATGTAAATTTTCGATCTCCTTTTTCTCACAATATCAAATATTTATAAATTACATAATGATACTGCATCATACTTTGCTCTATATCCCCCAAAATTATGATTCTTACATGACACCCCCAAAATTCCGACTCTTACAAGACATAAATATATAGCTACACAAATTAACACGGTGCAATTGCAGAATAGCAGCAATCACGACTCCAGTTCTGAACTACTACTCTGTGGGTTTTTCATCAGATACTCAACAATCTCCTTGAAAGCATGCAGCGCGATCTTCTTCACCTGAAAACATAATTTACGCTTTTTAGAAAAATCAGAAATTACCTGCAAGAAAGATAAATTGGAGCAATCCAGAACTATTATTTCCCCAACATGGATACATCATAACCATCCATGGATTGGGTACTATGAGCAGGCTTGTCCAAAAAAATAATAGTATCTAAGGTCACACAAGTTTCATATATACCTCTAGTTTGTCTTCCTTTGCTCTATGCTCAGATGGTAGCAGCCTGAATTCTTCAGTCAACCTTATGCACTCTCGTACGTTCTCAGGAGAAACGAAATCAAGTGCCACCTTCAAGCACGACTACCCAATTGATCCAAATGTTCTATGTCAGTTTTCAGCTCAAGTACAGAACAAAAGTAATAAAAATTTCACAATGTTTCTACAAAACATACCTTTAGATTCCTGACTTGATGGGGGCAACCTGCTGGTATAAAAACTGCCTCACCCAGCTTTTGCTCAAAAGTCCATGGCTCGATTCCTGCAAAATTAAAAAGTTAAAAGAATAGATATTAAGATGCCTAACAAGAACAGACATTTACATATAAAATCACTAAAGAACTAATGACTTGAATATGTAACCTTGTAGAAGTAGAAGAGAGCTGATGTAGGTTTTCACAAATACTAAATATAAAATTACATTCAATTGACTTACCATATTCTTCTTTCAGCTTCCTCTTGTGCTCAGCAGTCAAATAGAAGGTTTGATCATGAATTGGGTGAAAAACCTGTCAATTAAAAATTACTTTGGGTTTAAAATTAAAAACACAATAAAATTACTGACAACCCCAGCATTTCGATATTGCGCTGATGGTACTTGGCACCACTAAGTCATATTGCTACCAAATTAAACCAGTACAGATGCATTGCAACAATCTCTGCCTACAGTCGTTGATTCATGTTGAGCAAACAAAATGACAAATTGATTTTACGCACGACCTGTACAAACCAAACGGGGCTTACACACAACATGTACTAATCAAACAGGGCAGTAATTATAAGTTTTACCAGTTTAATTGGGTTGCAGTAAATGTGCCTGAACTCCCCTGAGTGCTTCATCAGAAACTCAGATAATTTTGGTACATCTTCCCTCCTAAAGATATCCCAAAGGGCTCCTCCATATTCAACCTTCTTTTCACCCACAGATGTCTCACCAGGTTCACAAGTGACCAAACTGCTTGGCTGGTAATGTGCTCCATTGGCCTCTTCCGGTTCATTTATTTCGGACAATAGATGATGCTGATTAGGCTCCATCTGCTGGTCTACAATGTGGGTCATCCTTTCCTGGCTGATCAGGTCCAAAGAACTCTTACTGGCTGCTGCTTCTTCCTGCATTTGACCTGAGGATACAACCATTCTACAGCTATTTTCTATTATATCTGATGCTTCTGAATTACTAGCAACCAGGGATGCATGAAACTGTAGCTCATCCAAGTCTTGTTGCAATTGTTTTTTTCTTAGCTTCTTTATTTGCTCCATCTGCCATTTGGCAGGCTCCACTTCAGCCGTATGCATCAAAACATTAATCTAAAAAAAAAAAAAAATAGACCAACGATTAAAAAAAAACATTTATTAATCATAATTGGTTTGACCTGAACGTTACAGACAATATCCAAATTCTGATGATGTATGAGATGAGAGAAAAAGAGAGGAATTTAGAACTAAAAAACATAGAAAAACAACATGACATACTGCATCAGACATATCACAATGAAGTTTGGTGACTGAATCACCCCGACCAAGTTCTTCTCTAAAGCCGTACGCAATGTAAGTCTTGGGACCCAGATCAGGCTTGATAATCTTCTCAGGGAGCTTGACAGCAAGATTAAGGGGGCCATAGCGGGGGTCAGTGTACTCAGGGAAGGGCAAAGCTGTGATAAACTCGGCACCATGCCGGGGCAACCGGTCGTAAAATGAGCTGGCTGGTGGCCAGTCCTTCAGCTTCAGCATCTCTGGCCATCTGTTCGAGTGGCATCTCCCTTTTTCATACCCAGTAAAGAACATGTGGATATTTATCTCCACCTAGCAGTGTAACATATATATTGGTTAGAAATCAACTAAGCAGATGATATAAAACAGACCAAGCTGATATTAAGATGTACTGGAACTGGACTCTAGTAACATTCTTTCACTGTAGTGAGTTCGGTACATGTTACCTAAAGCCTACAGCAACACCTTAATGTCTTAGTGTCTAGTACCCTTAACCTATTGCTCCTTTAGATTAATACCCTGAAGTCATTAGATATATAAAATAGTGTTTGTACCAGTAAAAAACAGACCAACATCACTATAGTAAGCCAAAATTCAAAAAAAATAAAAAATAAAAAAATAAGGTGTTAAAGTTGATACTAACCTCGCACAAGTCCAGACAATCAATGGCTTTAACAGAGAACTGCTCAGAGTCAACCTTGCCATTAGTCCTCTCCCTAAGTGCACGCCACATCACCATTGGCTCCCAACTGAGACCGGATGTCTGCTCCAGCACATTCCGCACAATTACTGGTTCGCCCCTTGCCCAATGGGCCTGAAAGTGGGTTAACCCAGTGTCCTGCATAGCATCCTTCCCAGTAGGGCAGTATATATAATTATCACTTGACCCCTCTCTGTCAGCAGCCCGTCTTAAGTTTTCAATTTCACTATGCACCACCCCTGAGCTGCTGAAGCAAGGACATGGATACATAGAAAATGCATCTCCTGAAAAGTCCTTTCCTTTTACAATTTTTTCAGCCTTCAACTCGAGCTCTGAAAGGAATTTCTCAGGATGCATGCATTTCAGTTCCAGATTTGGTCCACCACAACCATCAAGCTCTACCGGTGCACAGGGAATACTACCAACTTTACTAGCTTTCCAATTAAAGCAGCTATTCTCGTCCTTCTTATTGTTTTCAATCTTGCAAGGTGGATTCAAAGGAGCCTGACTCCTAGATGATCGTTTATTGTGTGTTTGATTTCCAGCTGAGACGTCACCAAAGATGTATTTTTTGTCACGATGTTCATACTGCCGGATCTTGACCTCCTTTCCGCCTGGTAAACAGCCAGCACGGAGCTCAGCACAGCAGTGCAAGCAAAGGTCGTATGAACATTCGGGACAGCTCCGGTGGAAGTCTATAATTGATGTCCGGCATCTATCACTGTTAAAAAAAAATGAATAGAATCAGTTATATTTTTGAAACCTTGACAGCAGCTGTCAACTAGGAAAAGAATCAGTTTTCAAATGAATATTCCTAGACCATACAGATTAATAGAAAGGTATTAAGATGTGGAGTGTTCAATTTCTTAAACAATCTTTGTAACTAAAGATCGCCACAATCTACGAAAAATGCACCTATTTTCCTTAAACCTTCAGGTTCTCTGCTAGTGAGCCTCCCTAAGTTCATTCTCTTTAATGAGGGAGCATTCAGCATGCAAGATACTTCTGGAAAATCCTATGAAATAATGGATGGTACACTGTATAATGTACAACTCAATACTTGTGTTTTATTCAACAGAAATATTAATATTATTCACTGTCAAGGCAAATTCTATATGTAAACTATGTTAGTTATATAAAGCAGTCATCAATTTTTGTGGTCCATATTTCAGCCAGCCATACTTTGCCAAAATCTGAAAATACCCTTCATTTAGTATCTCTCTCTGTCTCACAGACTCTCTCTCAGAACAGAAGGATTCATTGAATTATTCTGAAGCTTGGGAGGTAGAAGATTCATTGAATTATTCTGAAGTTTCTAATCAATGGTGGCAACTTGTTTTGTATCACTGTTGTTACATGCCTATGACTTTTACATAAATATACCATGTATAGAGAAGAAGAAGAAGAAGAAGAAGAAGAAGAAGAAGAAGAAGAAGAAGAAGAAGAAGAAGAAGAAGAAGGAAATTTTCCATACCAATACACACGTTCATCATCGCTGCAAGCAGCTGCCTGAATTTCAAGCTCACTCACAGAGACACCTACAACGCAAAATATTTTTAGATACTAGAGAGAGGGGGACAGAGTAGATATTCTGAAATATAAGCAACAAAGAAACAATAAATTGCTATAATAACCTTGTATTTTTGCTTCTATTTCCTTTTCTGCCTTCTGTTCTCTCTGGAATTCCTTAAGCCAAGGGAGTAAAAGGTTTAATATATAGCAATAGTATCTGTAAATATCAGACTTTGGAATATCCTTCTTTGGTGGCTACATTCAAAACCAAAACAAAAGAAAAGGATATAAGCAACTAGATTACAGATATTTTACCAAAAAGTTCATCCACAACATAATACCCTGTTTTCTTTATAATTAAAACAAAAATCAACTCAATAACAATAAAAAAAAATTGGCCTGATTTTTCAACTTTCCAGAACCAAATCAATTCTAACAAAAAGGAAACCAGATATTTAGCTTCTCAAGCATTTGAATTACGGAAATATATCTTACTAGGAGGAAAAAATATATTAAAAATTTCAACAGGTAAATAATCTCACGGCCCCAGACAGAGCCAGAAAATATTTCAATGGGATTAAATATCGTACCAACTATTAATAATAATAAATAAAATCATTTTATAATATTAATTAATTATAAATATGGGGATCAATTGTGGAGTTATTAACACATTTTAATGGGTTCAAATATGATATTTTTTAAATAAATATCGATTTTATAAAAAAAAAATCAAACTACAACTGTATATGATTTTTAAAATAATGGGGGACATTGCACCCTATTTCAGTCCATGTAAATCCGACTCTCTTCACCACAGAATTATTGTCAATCACAAATATCAAAATGTTACCAATCCATTTAAAATGTGAAACATTTGAATTCATCTTCGTATGTCAAAAAAATGATGGGTCTAACTTGCAACACCAGAAATACTAAAAGTTAAAATTATATTAAGTTTAACAAGGATATTAAGTTTAAAAAAGTCATGTTAATAAGTGCTAGAAATTCATAATAAAAAAAAATAAAAGAATGGAACCAATAGTTCGAATTATAGTTTAACAGAAGTAAACCTCAGTGACGCCTTTCATGCGCAAACAAGACTTGCAGTTGCAATTCACACGACAGACTGGGCACTTGGCAGCAATTTCGTCCTCAGACATATTAGAATACCTATCTCCAAATGAAAAGGTAATAAAAGAAATAAAGATCAACAATAAGGGTATGATGTGTGGTGACAGTAAATGCAATGTTATTGTTTTTCTCTCTTCACCTTGTTAATTTTTTGCTAAGTTTTCTCCTTTTACTAATTTCTCCCTTGCGTTGTTTTGTGTCTGATGCACAGGGAGTAACTTATAGTTGATTTGAGTTAAATTAAGAACCACTGATATATGATAACAAATTATTTGGGGCTAATCTGGTACTATTTTTTTATAACAAAGGCTAAACCATGTTGTGATGGTCCATTTCAATTGGTCAACTGATTATGTAGGCTTTATATCTCACAAAAAAAAAGAAAGGCAATTAAGGCTAAAAAGAGGCACTGTAAATAACCAACCAGCGTTCAATGCATGGAATACAGAAACGCTTCTTACGACAAAGCTTGCACCAGACAACCCTGCCCTTATCATTCCTCTGACACTGGTGACACATAATCGCATCATCTCCTTTCACTGGAGCCTTTTTCTTTTTCTACAGATTCAAAGAGAGAGAGGAAAACCCTTGAGACAGGTGCACAAAAGAAGTGGCCTAAAGAAATGGAAACTTTAAACAGTAACTATTTACCGGAATGGTGTCATCTATGTTTTCATCATTATTCTTTCTTTTTGCTTGTGCTCGACTTCCAGATTTACGAGTCCTCTGAATTAAAAGGAAAAAAAACAGAAGGAATCAAATATGTGATCATGAAAGCACAATATTAGAATTACAAAAGGTACAATGAAAACTGTGACGAGATAAGGCGTGCCATAAAGTAAAGGACTTAGAATTTAACTGTAACATAAGAATTACCCCAGAATTTTCTTGCATCTCTACTTCAAATTTATCTTTAGGACCCCTAGGGGTTTTCACCTTATTTGGACGTTTTTTCTCCTTTACCACCTCCTGAAAACAAAAAAAAAAAACAAATAAATACAAAGGAGTTCCTTTTCAGTGTAAATATAGCAGTAAACTCTACACAATGTGAAAGGCTAATAGAATCTAAAACCAGGAATTGAATTGATAAATAAAAAATGTGTTCTGAGAATATTCATACCGACAAAGGCGCGTCATCGTCGCTGCTGTCGAGCTGTCGGAAGTCGTCGTTCTTTACTTGCTTTCTCTGTCTCTTTCGCGGCAACGGTGGCTCCTCGCTCGCAGCACGATTCTCTCCGTCCATCTCGTGCTCGAGCGCCTCTCTCTCTGATTCTCTCTCTCAGAGTACGAACTACGAACTACGAACCCTCGCTCTCAGTCTCAGATTCTCCCCTTTCTTTCGGCCTTCGGGGACTGATTTGGACACTTCACAGTAGTGTTCTTTTTATTTTTTTTATATTGCAATCAAGGACACAATACCGCTCTGATGATCTGATCTGAACCGCAAATTTATATTGCAATCAAGGACACAATAGTTGAAGATATTAAATGTAGATATATAAAAAAAAGAGAGTTGAAGATATCAAATGTAGATGATTTGATTTGCTACTAATATGATTAATTATTTGCCCTCTGTACTCGGCAGACATTCTTTTGTTTTGTTTGTTTTTTTTTTTTTTGTAAATAACTCGAGTGATGAAGAAAATGAAACCTAGGTATCAAATAAATTTATAATCTAGAGCTAACCTCACTAGTCGTTTTAGTTAAGCTTTAGGGTCAAACCCAAGGGACAGTACAAATAATTACCAGACTTTACTTCTTCACAAAAGCTAGACAATTAATTTTTTGGAGTTTTATGGAAAAGACAATTATCTAAAGTGCGAGTATTATAAATATATTTGGTGATTTTTGGTATTTTTTTGGACTAAAAATAAATGCAAATAATGTCCTAGGATTTTGTGTTCAATTAGTTTAGCTCCAAAGCACCTTTGTCTACAATTTTCACCGAGACAGAGGCATATTTTGGACCGAAATGTATGGATTTCGGACCGAAATCCATGTTGTTTCGTTCCTAAACTTGCTTTAGACCTCTTGTTTTGACTTGATATTTTTACACAATGTTATGTGAAGGCTACTAAACAACCAGACCTAAGTCCTAACCTCAGCTATCGCAATTTTGGTTCTAACTTGGTATGGAACTTGGTTTTTACCACGTAAACAACTAAACCTATACTTTCGTTCTGATTTAGCTATTTAAGTATCTTTAGTTGGATTTCTAGAGGTATTTAAAGTCCTGTCGGATCATTAAAAGCTACACCTTTCGGTCGTGAACTAACCTCATCTTTCGAGCGATTGGCTTACCTCATATATTTAACTAATCAATTATTTGTTCTAGTTTAATGCCCTAATGGTGCTGCAGTTCATCAATAGGTAAACAATCAAACAAACAATCAAATTAATCAAGCTAGATATAATACTCAACAAAACATATCACATAATCATAGCATAAGTAATCAAGTCATAACAAAATACTAAACTAATCTACTAACTACTCCTAAGACATCATTAACTAGCCTAACATGCAAGAAAAATAAGATACAAACTCCATCAAATCAAAATATCAAGAGAAAAGGAACGAATAAACCAAATATCGCTTCTAACTCAAGATATCGATCGTTCGAAGTCGTGGTTGGATCGGTTCTACCGCTGTCGCGTCCAGAATCGCTCCAAAGTTGCTGCCATGGACGTGCTCCACTGCGAGAGGTGGAATCCCACGCCTTTCGGCGTGAGAACGGTGGTGGAAAAGGTGGAAATTATTGTATGAAAGGTGGGATACTTTCCTCTCTGTAATTTCGTGCATATATGGCCAGAGAGGAGGCTTGGGAGGCAGGTTAGGGCAAGGGTTGACGAGATCATGCCATAAAATAAAGTTTCCATCTTCAAAACTTGCCAAAACTGACTTTTTCACGCGATTTCGAACCAAAATAAATAATTTCGGACCAAAATTATTTTCCAGCACTGCGCACCGATAGTATTTTGACCATAATTTCTTCATCCGGACTCCGATTGAGGTGATTCAAAGATCGTTGGAAAGCTTAGGATGAGCTCTACAGCGCTATGCATTTCATTTAGTCATTTGCTTCCCAACAATTATCCCTTTTATGCAATTATTATGTCCAATCCATCATGTTCCTACAAAACAAGTCAAATTCCACGGCAGTATCCAATTTTGACAAATATAATTCAAAAGCACAGTAAATTAATTGGTTTGAGTGTTATTTGGGTGCTAAGTACGTTAAAAATGTATATATAAATAAAAGATATCATCGAGAGCGATTTAAACATGTCTTTTTGTGTAGAGAGGCAAAACATTTTGTTACTTTATTTTAAAATGATTATTATAAGAACGATTTTTTGCCTCCTTGAACTAAGAACTCCATATACGAACACGAAGCCTGGCACTTGAAAAAACATGTCTTGTTTTAATTCTTGAATACTAGAATTGATTTTCCTATTTCCATAGTAAATTAAAATGTATATCCTGAAACTCTTACCATGCCTCGTATTTCTCAATATCTTCAATTTTGTTTTAACTGCAGATATGCATATAATAAGTTTCACAGTCGCTCAGAATCACAGTCGCATAATATGGTTTCGAGTGGAATGCTTTTCATAGGCACAACTAATTACCCCTGCTTAGGATGCTCTTTTCTCAATATTTTTTTTCTTCCCGTTTTTGGTTGGTAGCAGTAGATTTTTTGACATTTCACTTCGTTATTTGATTTGTTTTTTTTTGCATTTTTTATATAACTATTTTAGTCACTGGCTAAATTTGTAATCTTTAAATTTCAATGGAAAAGATGAGGGCTTGACTCTCATTTTTGTTTCGAAAAAAAGAAAATGCATATAAGTTTGTTAAGGTCGGGCCTTCTTGTGAGAAAATAAAAGTACATTTGACTCCCAAAAATAAAATATCTTGCATTTCAGGCACGTAAATTAAAAGAAATATTAAACCAACATAAAAACGCTATGGCAAAATTTGTTAGAAGTTTCAATATTATTTTATGCATATAATATCAGATATAATAATTTTATCTAAGTTCAAAAAAGTATGGATCTAAACAACGGTTCGGTTATTAACACTTCTTTATTCACTTTTTTCAACAATTAATCTGACATGTATCATTATGTGCATATAGTCGGATATAATTAACAGGTTTGATCTGATATCATATCCGACTCTTGGATCAGAGTAACGACAATCGGAATCCAATAATAAATTGAGCATTAATTTCATCTGGAAATCAACAAAGTCAAATTCCCTACTTTGATCGTAAGCAACAAGAATACACAAAAAATAGAACAATGCCCAAAAGACACATTATCTAAGAGAAAAAACATATAATATGAAGACCAATCAACTTATCAAGTTACAGCAAATTACACAAAATAAATGAACAATGTATAAAAGTTATTTTGCATAATTTATATTCTAAAAAAATTTATATTGCAATGGAGAAAATTTTAATAAAAAAAAGTTCCTCGAGGACAGATAGATAATCGGGTTTGGCGTCATGGACAGCTGCCAACCGAGCATTTCAGAACAATTGATATTCCAATATATGTATAATATATAGAGAAAGTTTAATATGCACCATGGTGTATAGAGCTTTTTATGCACATATGCACCGCGAATTTTTTTCGGAGGTATTTTGTAAATTAACAAATTTAATTTAACCAATCTAATCTACATATTGAAATCTCATAGAAAATCAAATTTTATAATTTTTGAGATTTTATTACTATTTTTTCGAATTTTTTAAAATTTGACATTTTTTTAAACAAACCACTATTTACACATTCCAAGAATAACAGATTTTAAAAAAATCGAAAAAAATAGTAATAAAATTTCAAAAATTGTAACATTTTGTTTGCTATGAGATTTCAATATATGGATTAGATTGGTTAAATTATATTTGTCAATTTACAAAAATATCTCAAAAAAGTCTGTGGTGCATAGAACTTCCTGTACATTATAGTGCATATTAAACTTTCTCATAATATATAATCTATTTTTGACTGGGATCCATACCGTTGGCAACCAATCATTTGATATGCAATAATGTTAACCGCGTGAACTCTTTTGTTAATTAATTATATATATATATACCAACATGTATCGCGCGAACAATAAAATACATAGATGTAGGTCCCAGCGGATAAGGTTAGACTCCGATATGCAATTATAAATACGTACGGTATCTCATGTGCATATATATGTATCTCCATCCCTCAGAAGCATAAAGCAAAATCGCAACACACAAATTAATAAATATAAGCTTGCTAATTTGAGTTGACACAATATGGCAACCAAATCCGCTGCCTCACTTGTCCTTCTCCTAACCTTCAATCTCCTACTCTTCAGCTTTGTCAACTCCTGCATTTGGGCTGACTGCAGTAATTGCGACAGGGATTCTTCGAGCTTCTGCAAGTGCTGCTTTGATTTCGGATCCATGACTGTCACTCAGATCGCGAGTCAGGTCTCGAGTTGCGTCGACGAAGCTGTTGCCGGGGATACTGATGCTATCAAAACGGCTTGTGACCTCTACAAATGTGGCTTTGCGCGGCAGCTGCCATCTGATGTCAAATGTCCCAATTAATTCTGTGATTTGGATCACATCTCAAATTGGTTTCGGTTTGGTTGGTTTGCTTGTGCTTGTTTCATGTTTGCTTGACCCCTATTGTGGAGCTATCGAAAAGAATTTTGCCGCTGATCACTCTAACGGGAAACTTTCTGATTGCAGATTCTCTCTGTTTTTTTTTTATTCGTTTTATGTTTTTTTCTTTTCTTTTCTACAGAAACCACGGATTCTTCTTTCGTGCATGCATAACAAAAATGCATCACCAATTAGACCTAATATGTCTTAAATCTAGGAAATCTTATGTATAAGTTGTGTGTATGAAGTGAGGCCCAATAAATGAACCACATGCGTCGGCCGATGATTAGTTAAAACATTAGTAAGAAATGTAAAATATAAACCCACAGAAAATTTATTCCAACTGAGTTGTTAAAATTAAATGCCAACGGACATATTGCAGTTTAGTAAAAAGAGGGCTTGGAGAGCATTCCGGTTTATACAGTGGCTACGACCATTATTGTACCAGTTTTGGTCAATGGTTAGCTTATATGACTATCAGACTATGTACCAGTTTTCCTCTCTAGCTTATATGGCAGGTACCTTCTCCACTGCCTCCACTTACAGTTTCCTCAAAACCAACCCAACTCACTACTCTGTTATAAACAAAATCTGGTCTTTCAAAATTAATTCAGCCTAGATACCATGTTTTTATCTAAAGAAAGAGAATGATACAGAATAAAATAGCGACGTTACATAATTTGCAAGCAAGGGGCTGAAAATTACCTAACAGATGTGTTCTTACTTCTTAGTAAAAGTGACTCTGAATCAGTCCTGCACCTTATTTTAGAAATGTCCATACTATCAAAACCTCAGGTTACTGGTAAAGAACAATTCCTCTTTAGCTGATTTTGATGTGACTGATTCATTCCCTTCTAAACCTTGCTTGTCCCTGGTTAAGGAAGACAACGTTCTTACAAAAACAAGGGAAATATGGGCTTTGTATTATACATTCTTCATCCTATGGAGGGAAAGATGTGCTCACATCTTAAACAGCCTTCAGATCTGTTGCAGGAAATACTAATAGATTGCCAAACCGCTGCCTTCTTAATCCCTATGGCACAGAAAGAGTCGACTTTTCTCTTCTTTCATTTCTTTCCTTTCTTTTTTCGGCCTTTTCTTTTACCAGTATCGCTTCAGGGCCTACAAACTTCAACTTTACCGTCTTTTAATTAGTTTTTTATGTAATTGTCTTTTTTCTTTTGGCAATTTAGCGGCTAGCTAAATGCCATGCCTATGCCATTCCTGTAACTCAAAACATTTTTCATTTTCAATATTAAGATGACGGCCTGACCCTTATTTTAAGTAAAAAAAAAAATTCTGGTGGAAAGGTGAGGGCTAATAAAGTTACGATCATATTAATTGGGCTTATAACTGCATATATTTTGTTTTCACCAAATTTTATTTTTGAACCAAAAGAACCCAAGAAGGGGTACTAGATATTATCACCAAACTTAATTTATCTTTTTGATAAGTGGAGGTGAGGCTTTGTGCTGCCTATAAACAATATATGCCGGTATATATATAGGAACTGATTGAATTTCATGGTTTTATGAATACGTGCAAACAATATTTTTATGATTTTATAGGAGTTACGAGCCACAAGTACATATAAAAATTTCTATATGGGAAAATTGGCAGTAACGATAAAATGCAATTGGCAAATTGCTCCACATTTAATTTGAGCTAATTTAATCATTACGAATTAGGAATCGATCAGCCTGCGACTATATTGCGTGCATTCAACTAAATTCAAAAGAATTTGAGGATTATAGTAAATTTGCGACTCTTTTACATTTATTGTACCACAAATTGATAAGTACGCTAACTAGAATATGAATGCCATATATATAAACCTCTACTGCAAACTTTTTCATTATGACTGTCCTAAATACTCGACAAATCTGCAAACTTGAGATAATGAAAAATTGAAAACAGTGTTATGCACAAATATATTCATGTGCTGCAAAATTACTAGTGCGCTACTGGCCTCATTCACATGTCATTCATTATTTATTAACATGAATTGATCTGATATCAGACTCTTGAATCAGAGTAGGGACAATCGGAATCCAATAATAATAGCGCAATAATTGCATCTGAAAATCAACAAAGTCAAACCCCTGCTTTTTCTCCTTTTTTTTTTTTTTTTTTTTGGGGCAGGGAAACCCCTGCTTTTTCGTTCGCAACCAGCATGCACATAAAATGAGCCCAGTGCCCGCAATATACATTATTAAAGAGAAAGAAACATATTGTATCATGACTAATCGGTACTTATCAAGTCACATGAAGAAAATAAAAATACCAAGTAAATTACACAAAATAAATAAATAAATTTTAAAAAAATTCTTGCATAATTGATTTTTTTATCGTAAAACAATTATTTTACAATTCAAAAAATTTTAATAAAAAAATTAAGTTCCTTGAAGACAGATATATAGATAAACGATTGGCTTTAGCGGCCCTAGAGCGTTGCCAACCAAGCATTTTAGAACAGTTCGTACTCCAATATGGCAAAATGTAGTCTGTTTTTGACTTGGATCCATAACATTAATTGGCAAGCAATCTTTCAATATATTCAATAATGCCCCCGAGCAATAAAATATAATTTTATATATATACAATCAGACCGTATTGTTTTTCACTTGGATCCATAAAGTTGGCAATTAATAACAAACAATTTTATATTTAATCACGCTACATGCATGAACTACATATTAATTAATTAATTATTAATTATACGTTACAAGTAGCAATATGTACTTACAAATACCCGGTTCCATGCATATTTATATATCCATCCCGCAGAAGGCAGAAGCATAAACCAAATCGCAACACAAATTAGTAAGCAGCTGTTGGTTTGGGTTGACAGAGCTCGTAATGGGAACTAAATCCGCTGCCTTCTTATTAGCTGCCCTTCTCGCCTTCAATCTAATTTTCTTCACTTTCGCTAATGCAAGCAGCTGCCCATCCGTTACTGATTGCAAGCAGCTGCTGTATGCATCGAATTCAGATCCGGTGTGCCGCGCGGCATTCTAGCCGTCTGATCAAGATCCAATGAACAAGGGAGCTCCGTGCATGTAACCTAGATTGATAGGCCCGTAAAAAATGAACTGTCCGATCCAAATCAGACGGCTCGTACGCGCGCTGCACGGTGTGCCGCGCGGCACCAGATTCGGATCCGTATGCATCGATATATAGTTGCTACAGCGCTTATGTTTAAAAAGCCTTCAATTGGGACATCGAGGTGCGTCAACCTCGCTCTTAAGGGGGATACTTTTGCTATCAAGACAATTTGCAATCTCTTCAATGGTGGCCTGCCGGCTGACTCTTTTTGTGGTGTCACTATCACATGTCCTGACTTCTTAAGCAACAGATAGCAAATGTGTTGTTCCTAATTTAATGATATATTGACATTGTTCTATTATTGCCAGATGAACATAACTAATTTCAAAATATTTCACTAATTGCAATAAAACAAATATGTTATATAAGTTCACAACATATATTATACAAGTTAAATAAATTATAGCTTTCAAAAAGAGTTTTGCGTCTCACTCTACCTCTAACGGGCAAATTTTTGATTGCAAATTCTCTTTGGGGCCGTTTGGATCGCTTAGGAATAAGAGAAATTTTCTATTCCTAGGCATAAAGTATTGGGAAGTGTGTAATTTTGTGAAGAATTTGGATTGTTTATAATAAATTTATGCATAGGAATATGAAATTCTCCAAATTCTCATTTGATCCAAACGGCCCCTCTGTTTTTTATTCATTCATTTTTTTCTTTTTTTGTTTTAATACAGAAACAAGGGGTTCAACTTTCGTCTAGAACAAAATAAACCTCCAATTAACCCGATATGTTTGAATCCGGGAAATCTTTGTACAAGTTTTATGTATGAATAAATGGACCACATGCCTCAGCCGAGAATTCATTAAAACATTAGTAAGTAACGTAAAATATAATCCCACAGGAAATGTATTCCAACCAATTAAGTTGTTGAAAATAAAACGGACATATTGGCGGTTAATTATTCTCTTATAATTGCATTATGTTCCTGTTTCTCTCTCCTACAACTGTACTCTATACTCTATAGTGAGCAAAATAAATTGCTGGGAATCGAACCCAAGTGGGCCATTAGAACAAAATACCGCAAGATTTCGGCCACATAGCCGGTAGGGATGCTGGTACGGCACTGGTTGAAAGTTGCACCTCCGCTGATTGCGCATGCATAGTTTTTGAATAATCGATTCAATGATTTTAATCTTGATTTAGAGAGGAGAGGGAGAACATGGCAATTCAAATTTCTAGCTGTTTAATGAAAGTTCCGGCCTTCTTTAAAAATATTGTAATGCTAAAATATAGTCTATCAAAGCTATATATTTCTTCCCCCAATTTGTGTCACAGAAAAAAATAACAATAAGGTTCCGTTTGGATGGCTTCTTTCCGGAATAAGGAATAAGGAATAACTACTTTTTACCAATAAATTTATTTCTAACCATCCAAACTCTTCACAAAAGTTACACACTTCCCAATAAATTTCTTCCCTTCTTCCTTCTTCCTACCTTATTCTCAACGCATCCAAACAGAGCCTAAAGGACGCCCTATACAAGGAATAAAGGAGTAAACGACCCATTATCTTCTTATTATTTTTGTGTGTTGTACCTATTATATTGTAATAAAGAAACTCTAAAAATTGATAAGAATTTTTTATTTTAAATCAAGAGTGGTACCTAACGATTTTGGTACCAGTGCGTCAGGTTCTTTATGGGTGATGATTAAGAGAGTGTTATAATAAACAGTTTTTTTCATCTTAATTAAAAGAGTGGTGAACAATTCAAGCTCACTTATTTCAAAAAAAAAAAATTAAATCAAGAGTGAGTCGCCACTCGCCAGTAGGGGTGAAAACGGTCACCGTTTCGACCGTCCTTTCGTTTCGTTTCGTCTAAAACGAAACGAAACAGTTAAGATTTTTTGTTGCGTTTTATAAACGAAACGGTTAACGAAAGCTTAGAACAGTTTCGTCCATGTGTATTTTCGTGGTATTTTCGTGATTTCGACCGTTTCGTCCAAAACGAAACGGTTAACGCAAATGGGTGATCAATTTCGTTTTAAAACGAAACGGTTAACGAAATCGACCGTTTTCGTGGTCGTTTTAGACGTTATACAGCCATACTCGCCAGTGTTAAGAATTACAATTACGAAGGTTCACCTGTTCACGGGCTGAATTAATTATCGGACTTAAGTAGCCCAATCGATAGTCCACAAAGACAACCTGGGCCTTAAAAGGTCCATTGGAGATACATTATCTGGCCCATATAAATAACAATAAGACTATCAATTAACTCAGCCCAATTTATTTACTAGGGTTTAACTTTAGGGTTTCGTCCTTTATAAGATCACGCGCCTTCGTCTTGTCATTTCTTTGTCGCCGCCGCAGTCTCCCTCGACCTCGCGCTTCTCTTCAGGACTGCAACCATGGTTCGCTTCCCATTCTCTTCTCTCCCTCCTTGATTTCTCGATCCATTTGTTTAATTCCATTCCATTCAATTCAATGGGTTGTGTTGATTGTCTCTTTTGTGGGTTTTCTCTCCTGGCAGGTGAAGTACTCCAGAGAGCCCGTCAACCCCACCAAGTGTAAGATCTCTCGTCATTCAGCTTGATTTATTGAATGTGTTGTGCATCTGATCTAATCGGATCCGACCGTTGTTGTTTCGTTCTTTCCATAGTTTTCATTTTTGCAGCTTTAACTGATTTGCGTTTTTCTCTTGTTTGGTGCAGCCGCCAAGTCTATGGGCCGCGACTTGAGGGTCCACTTCAAGGTTAGTAATTCTCAAATCTACTCAATTTAAGTACTCATCTTGTGATCATATTAGCTCAAATAGTTGTTAGGGATGGTATAACTTGATGTAAATAGTAGTGTTTGCTGTTGCATCACAATTGCCCTATGATTTGATATATCTAATTGGATGAGCAGAACTAAATTGTATGCATTTCCTGAGTATTAGTTAAGTGAATGGTAGAAATTTGAGTGTTGATATACATGCTATTATAGTGTTTGGTGCTAAGGTTTAAGTAATTCTCATAAGAGTGTTGCTGTCAGTGTAGTTTTCATAGTTGTTTTGTATTTTAAGTTTTCTTTTGTAATTCTGTAACAACTAATCTGCAAAGAGTTTGCATCTTATAATTGTAGTAATTGTAGTTTTCCAGTCTGTAAATACTTGTGCTAGTTTCTTCAATGTCTAACCTAAAGTATAAAAGCAGGGTATTGTTTGTATTTCACTGAACAGTGCTCCCGTAAACTTTAGGGAAATTAATTTGATGTTATTGGGTGAACCATTTAGACTAATCAATGCTATCTGGTTCAGTAAACAGCGATACATGTAAACCTTTTTTTTTTTTCTCTCAACATGGTTTTTGTTTGAAGTTTGGTGCTTATATTTGTTAAATTGGTATTAGGTTTCTAGTGTATCATTGTTATCACCATATTATGTTAGCGTTCTGGCATTAACATTTGCATGTAATCTATTTAAAGAATATTCATTCCTTTTATGAGTGTTTGAAGTTTAAAAATTTGATAAAATCTCACCATTGTCTAATTGCATGTTTGGTCAAACATTTGTAACCTAAGGAAAAAAGCAGGGCTCTGTTTTGTATCAGTAGGCAGGGCTCTCGTCAAGCTTTAGGGAAAGAAAATCAATGTTATTGGGTGAACCTTTTGGTTAGATATTTTCTATGGCAGGAGGTTCAGTAAACAATGATACATTTTGTTGTGTTTGTTTGCACTTTTTAGTGAAGATTGTTGGTATTAGCTTTTGGTTAGATATTTTCTGTGCTATCACAATGTATTTTTATTAGTCAACCATCTGTTGCTTCATCCTATCATGTCTTTCTGTTTTGCTGCATTCTAACTCAACATACAATAAGAAAACTAACAGTGGTTTCCTTGCATTCTTTTTAATAGAACACAAGGGAGACAGCTTTTGCCATCAGGAGACTGCCGCTGGGGAAGGCCAAGCGCTATCTTGAAGATGTGATAGCACACAAGCAAGCCATCCCCTTCCGCCGTTTCTGTGGTGGTGTTGGCCGCACTGCACAGGCCAAGAACCGTCACTCAAACGGTCAGGGTCGCTGGCCCGCCAAGTCAGCCCGCTTCATCCTTGACCTGCTCAAGAATGCTGAGAGCAATGCTGAGGTTAAGGGTCTTGATGTGGATAACCTCTACATCTCTCACATTCAGGTCAATCAGGCCCAGAAACAGCGTCGCCGCACATACCGTGCACATGGACGTATCAATCGTAAGTTTTCTTCTTCACATTGTTTTATAGCACTATTTTCCTTGGAAGTACATTAAGCACAGCACTAGTGGTTCCATTGACACTTAAATGTCAGAAGAGTATTAATAAATGACCTTTCTGTTCCTTAATTTGCAGCTTACATGTCTTCTCCATGCCACATTGAGTTGATATTGTCTGAGAAGGAAGAGGCCGTAAAGAAAGAGGTATGTTTTTTGACTTGTGTTGTTTCAAGACTTAAAATAAAAACTATTAGTTTTATAGGTAATAATTTCCTCTTTGACCTATATGTTTGACATGAATACTAGTACTAATATTTGTTATATATTTGTTTTATTAACAGCCTGAGACCCAGATTGCTCCAAGGAAGGGAAAGGCTCAAGCTCAAGTAGTTTAACCTTTGAGATATTCATGAATGGTAGTAATTTTTGAGTTTTTTGTTGGAAGTTTAAGACTGAGTTGGTATCTTTTTGTCAAAAGACAGCTGAGCAGATATTTTGTATGTTTAGAATTTTTTTTCTTTTTGAGTTACAACTGGTGTGATACAATGTTTTTGTGTGGTACTGCATTATCGTCTTGATGAACTATTGTTGCCACGAGTCACTGCCAGTACTTGAATCTGAACCCTTAAGAAAAGCAACTTGAACCCAATATGGCAGGTCAGAAGGTGGCTGTCGCATTTGTTTTATTGCTATTTTTTATGTTCGATTTACAGATTGAAGGGACATATGAAAAGAATACTGTAGGAAACTTTGTTTTGAAACAATGCGTTTGTTTTGTTAAAGTTCTAAGGATAATATTGACAGGCGAACGTGTAACAGAAAATAGAACGGAATTGTCTGGTGCTCTGATGTAGGTGCAGCTCTAATCAAGCTTTTTTTTATGTTTGAATGGTCAACCTACAAATTATTAGTTGTACACTTGTACGTGCTACCCTGCTGTGTGCTTCTCGAGTTCAAAAGATTTCAAAGGTGTAGCTATGTAAGGCAACACCTTTCGCATTTTAAGCCTAGTGAAGCAAGACGATGGGCCAGTTGGATCAGTTCCTGGGCCGTGCTGTCTGAAAATATTTTATTTTCTCATTTAACCAGATTAGGGCTGAAAACGAAAGTCGTTTTAACCGTTTTTCGTTTCGTTTCGTCCGGACGAAACGGTTAACGAAACAACAAAACGGTTTTGTTTGGTTGGACGAAATGATTAACGATACAATGAAACGGTTTCGTCCATGTGTAAATCATGAAAATTTTGTCAATTTCGTTCGTTTCGTCCAGACGAAACGATCAACGAAATAAAAAATATGTTTCGTCGCATAGGACGAAACGATCAACGCAACAGCTCATTTGCGCCATCGTCTCGATCATTTTGCAGCCCTAAACCAGATAAAATGAAATTTTGAGGAGAAGGAAATTTTGCTTTTCATTTTCTTTTGTATGCTTAGGACTTAGAAGTCAGATTCCCCATGGCTATTGTCCTTTTGTAATTTTATTTTGATACTTAAATAAATTTCTACCGACTTGATCTGGAAAAAGAAGATTAGCTAGAACGTGCTTATTTCTACTTTTGTATGTACAAACAATACCAGAAAAAAAGTTCTATTTTAATATCAATGAGGAACAGTTATTCACATATCCATTACGCATTCAAATCGATGTCTAAAATAAAATTTGCTTTTTCTTATTTCTAGTATTTTTCGGGTGGAAGCGGGGTTTGTCTCCCACAATTCTTGGTTTAACTTATTTATGCCCAGGGTCTCTTGTTTTTTTGAGCGACGTGTTATGCACAACTCTAGTCCAATGCAAACTCCATATTTCGATGTGTTGCTGATTTATGAGTTCTAATTTGTAATAAAAACTTTACCAATGAAATAAAATCGTGGATTTGGATTTATTTCATAGTTGCCCCGACTCTGAGTTCTGTATCTGCCACAAAAGAACTTGAAATACTTTGAGAGAGTCAAAGATGCCTGTCTATACAAAGAGTCAACAGTAAACCTCCCTGTCAAAAGCGACGTCTCAAGACTCTAATTCGTTTAAGCCACGCTACAATACAAGTACCATACATCTTTCACTTGATGTGGATTGCTTTCTGGTGAGATATATTCAAGCCTTACAAGACAATTAAGTGATTATTCCACTGCATAACATCTCTCATCTGTTTTGTTTTGTTGTGCATTTCCTTTCGACTTAAATTATGATGTAGAAAATTAGCTTACGAGCTAGTATTTTATTAAATTAAGTGTACTCGTGCTTATCAACTCAGCACCATCTTAATTGATTAATTCAACAGAATATTAAGATACACCGAGTAATTGTTTTTCGGTCGGCAATAAATTTTCACTGGTATTGATTAATTCAGTAGTTTCCCAAAAACTGAGGGCCTTACTAGTACTGAAAATAAAACAAAACTGAGACTTGAAATATACACAAATATATACAAACACAATAAATCTAGAAATTTCACATTGAACTATTTATTCCCTTTTTTTTGGGGAGCTAGAAAAGAAGATATACCTCACAGTCTAATTCAATGAGTAATATATATAAAAGAATAAGCACCTTCTTTTAACATATTGAATAATGGAAAACCAAATAGGTGTACTAAATAAAAAATAAATAAATGGACAAATATACATTTCGGATTCTCAATGAATGCATCTCCCTCCTTCAAACCTCCATTTGATCTTGTCAAGTTGTCTCTCCCACTGCGGGTGGGCTAGATAGCTCCTCCAATCCTCTAAAATCCTTTTCAAATCAAATAACTTGTTCTCTAAACCGATACAACATGTCATGTGAACTGTTGCAATCTTGCTCAAATCCCTTCCCAATTGGCAAAATCCACTGATGTGTGCAGTGTCGAGAAACTTCATACGAACACCAAACTTTTTAACAATTTCATGTTTGATTTCGTTGAACACAAATTGATCATGGTTTTCAGGAAACCGCTTTCTTGATTTGTGCCAATAGTCCATGACCTTTATGTTCTTCTTGCAAGACTTGAAGTATATGAAACCAGTGTTGGGGTAATTTGCGAGATCATCGGGGTTGCCAAAGTAAAAGTCACTCGACGTTGATATGTGAGGTGCTAGGGTTATATACTCAAACGGATCCCTAAGCCAGGCAATATCTACATCCTGTAACCACAAACAAATAATCAAGAGGTAAGGAAATAAACATTTGCTCCAGATACAGACATAAATCTCATCCAATAGCTACTACTATTTCGCACTATTTTAAATCATTTGTGCATATGTAGAATGAGCCTTAGCAAGTAATGGTTGTAAATATCAAAATGTTAACCTATTTCAATCATTAGAAAAGCTATATTTGTTGAAGGTACTTTCTGTTTATTTGATAGCAAAGAAAAAGTTGCTCCAGACACAGAGATAAAGCTATATTTGTGAACCTATTTCAAAGTAGAGTACGAGTGAAAGGAGTAAACTAAAGCAAGCTGATCGAGTGTGTACATGGGAGGTATGAACCAATACTTATAGCAACAGAACAAACTAATTCCTTTCATATGACATTTTTATGAACAAACAAATTGTTTGGCACAATCAAGGTTCTTTTCAAAAATGAAAAAAGAAAGGATTACCGTGAACAGTAAGTTGTACCCAAGCTCGAGTATACGTTGTTGTAACTTGAGCTTGCTCCAAACCAAATCAAGATAAACATTTTTCATGTAACTCTGCTCCCCAGACAAGTCAAGTCCCTCTTGCTTCAGAAAATAACAATAAGGGTGCAAGGATTTGCATCTCTGGTACGCCTTTGCATCCAAGGCCACTACAAAAATGTGCTTTAAAAATCGCTCCATGTTTTCTCCAACCCGAAAGCTCTCGAAAAATGAATCCAGAAGGGCGTTTGGTGCTGCCCATGCTTCATTCACCGAGGTCATGATGATGGTGTTGTCATCCAATGCCGCCTTCCTTAACATGTCTTGTAGGTGTTGATCATCATCAGATGTCTGTTTTATGAAAATGTAAACATCCATCTTAATTACTAAAAGAGAGATTTTTTGGTTTCACATATAATTATTGTTGTTATTGATAATATGATATGAAGAACATTTTGTTTTTTCCCTTCAATGTTGATTAATTGCTTGAGTTGTGACATTTTGTTTCCTTCTTTTTTGTTTTTAGATTTTTCATATAAAATAAAAAGAGTACATCCAGGGGAATACAATTTTTGAGCGGTTATACATGAAATTTTTATATTTCCTGACAACAATATTTATTGTAAATTGTGTTTGCTCTGCACGGACATGGCTGACGATTCCTTTTTGCCATGTTGTATGTCCTAAAAAATAATTCATTTGTGCAGTGCTAATTAAAGATGAATACCGCGAAGTATATCTTCACAAGTAAAATAATCCAATTTTCCTTCCAAGTTTGACCTTACCAACCATACAGGCGGCATTAATTGAACTCCAATAGTTGGCACTTGATGGCGACAAAGAAATAATGAAGCGCAAAAAATGTAAACTAACTCACTATGGGACAAACAACAAAGGGACCAATGATAGTGGCTGTAATATAAAGATGCAAATAAATTCAATTGCCAAAAGTCCATGCAAGTATGAAAGAATATCGATAGAAAAACAAAAAAGCAAAAATTATTGCGTGATTTAAATTAATGGTGCCACTGCCATTCTAAACTTAAAGAACAATTGGTTTATAAAAGAGTATACTATACTAGTAGTTTTACAAATGTTTCAATGTTTTTTTTTTACTCTCATGTTCCTCGAAGAATTAATTTCTTAAAGCAATGAAAAGGAAAACAAAAATTTGGGTACAGAAAACATAGAAGCCAACAAAAGTAACAATTAATGGGGCACATTTCACATTGCCTCTGTCAATCAATTAATAATATCTAATTAACCTTATCACTTTATCAGAAACATTGTCTCTAGCTTATACAGATGCAATGTGAGGCCTTTTCTCTAGCGAGAGTTATTCAATTCATACCATATAATATCCAATTGTTCTGTTCAATATTACCAGTGATCCATTTCTTTCTTTTTTTTTCATACAGATTGTGTTGACAATATTACATCAAATTATTTTGTTTTTGGAAACTTTGGAAACAGAGATTGTGAGTACTTTTTAAAACAAATTACAAAAAAGTTCAAAACGGCAGTGAAGTCAATATAAACAAAATGAAAAGAATAGCACCAACCTGATTAGCATGTGGCTGCTTCTTAGGAGTTCTCTTATTAACAGCTCGAATAGAAGAAGTGTTGTTAACTTTGTTTTCAAAATTGGCATGGTCTGATGGAGCAGTAAATTGGCGCTTAGTTTTGAAAGAAGAAATTTCCAATGGCTGCCTGGTATGCTGATTAGAGAAAATGAAAACTAGGAAAATAGTGGCAGATGCTGCGCCTAGAACAAACGCCGATATTGGGCTTAGACCTCCCTTTCCTTTGCCTCCTATCATTTTTCCTTCTTTCCTTTTCTCTTTCTTTCAAGTTCTGGGTACTCTTACAGAGAATTAAATAGATGGTTGGAAATGTGACAAAAATAAGAGCGAGAGAGAGAGAGGGTTATAGAATATAGAATGGGCTAATGGCACATCAGCGATGGCGATTGGAGGAAGTTTCAACCTAATCTGTAATTTTCAAATGAAAAGTAAACGACATCTATTTACTTGTTTAGTATTGCTTAAAAAATTAGAAGTCACTTGTACAGTTGTACCCGACAAAAAGAGGAGGTGTTTTTTATAAATCTTTTTATGACAATGATCTTTTTTTTTTTTTTTTTTGGGGGGGGGGGTATGCATGATATTTTTACACTCGTGGTCATACTTGAAATTAACCAGAAAGGTTATAATTAATAGCACATAGTTAAATGTCGGATCTTGAAATGTTCGCAGTTAAATTCAAATTGAAGATGGTGTTGTTATGAGATGGAAAGCAATTGGACTTTTTAAATCCGCAAATAACTATGAACTATCGGTCGATTATTATTATATTAATGCAGGAAAATTATATATTGGCTACCACTTTCTGGTGCATGTGGCCATGTGTGTTCTTTTATTTATGTAATTATGTCATAGGGTCAAACTTGAGATGCCTCATATTTAATTTTTTTTTTTTGGAGTAGTTAGTGTATACTAATGCTCCGTTTGGATGAATACAAGAATAAGAGAATAGTTTTTTCTACTTCCAGATTTATTATAAACAATTTATAACTCTTCACGAAATTACACACTTCTCAATATTTCTTTCTTTATTCCTCTTATTCTCACATCATCCAAACGGAGCCTAAAACAAGTTACAATAGCGGTTGAATTTCCTCGAGATCTGCACCGTGATGAGATCAACATCTGCAAAATGCGCTATTGTCTATGATATCGTTTGTTTTTTTTCCCCATTTTTGGAAGGATTATGATATGGATCCTTTATTAGTTGCCATCGAATTCAGCAAAACGAGGCATTTTCACATTTTTAACCTAAGAAGTTCAAGAATTATCAAAGATTTTCCATAAGAAATATGGGGCTGTTTGGATTGATGGGGGATTTTGGAGAATTTCATCTTCCTACCATAAATTTATTATAAACAATCCAAACTCTTCACAAAGTTACACACTTCTCAATAAATTTATTCCTAGAAATTGCAACTTTTCCAAATTCCCCAAATTCCTAAGCGATCCAAACGACCCTATATGACTTTTTTTTTGGACAAACTAGGCAGCGACTACCAAGTAAGAAACATATGACTTCTACGATTGATTTTAAAGGCTGATTCGGTTGGGTTTCGACTTTTTCATCGGCGTCCTTTTTCTTCTTTGTTTCTTATGAATTATAAGTATTAATTAATAAATGAGTTAGAAATTTATATGTAATTATGACAACTTTAACAGTATTATCTTTAAAATTAATTGAAATTAACTTTTAACAGAATTACTTCTAAAATTAAATAAAATTATGACAATTTAGCAGTACTGCTTTTAAAATTCATTAAAATTAAAGAAAATTATTGAGATACCCAATTTCGCACAATTTAATGACATTTCATAAAAAATGTAAAATATGACTTTGTAATTTACAAAAATCATTTAATGAACAATAAAATTCGTGTTACAATATTATACTCGTGTGTATTTAATATATATTTCATTTAAAATCTTGAAATAATAAAGTATTATTAATGGTTCTCAAAATTATCAAATAAGTATTATAACTTTACTTCATTCCAGTATTTCCTCCCATTGACTCTGTCTAGTATCATTTTCTATTTATATCCTTCTCGTTCTCATTCTTCCCATTGACCTTGTCCCAGTATATGTCTCCAAGGACTCCGTCTAGCCTTATATTTTGGCCATCTCGTTCTCCCCATTTGACCTTATCAAAACAACCCCATTATTTGGTTTTTCCTTCGGTTACTCATTCAAATTAAATTATCTCGCATTGTAAAGCATCCAATTATTGGGCAATAGTAATATAATTGGCTAGGCATGTGAAACATCTCATTCAACATACTCGTATTTGACTTTCTGATACTATTACACCAACATCAGAACATGCCTTTATACAAGAAAATAGGTCCTCTGCTGTATGTATACCTTGTAAGATGCATTAATCCCTTATATTATTGAGTGCAAAACTATCAAGATCAAACCAATTTTCTTAGCCACAATAACATACTTTGCAGTTAATCTGAGAGTACTGAACGTTTGATCTTCAAACTTCTTTCAAACAACTAATTAAAGCTTTTATTTTGCACCAAATTTATATTCATTTAATGGCTAGATAACATAATTAGGTATCAATCTATCTCGACTGTTGAGTCAAGTTTAAACGAGTCAAAGGTCTGATTAAACATGAGTTAGTTAAAAAACTCTTATCGGACAAATCAAATTTGAAGTAGAATCAACTCAATCTCAAGTGAGTTGCAAGACATGAATTTTCTTTTTTAACCCTAGATATTATGTTTAAATAGTGAACTAATTCTTGATTTAGTGATAAAGGACAGTGCATCTTGAGTGTGAGATCGCTTCTTCTCTAATTTTCTAAATCACTGCAGAAACCATAATGGTACAGCCAATGCCAATGTTAAAAACATTGAGACTGCATTCTGAGATATACCAGCTGGGACCCTGATCAAAGAACTGATTCCAAAGGAAACCAGCCTATAATAACAAATATCTCCCTCTTGCACACATGCTCACGGTGACACGGACACATAATTATAAAGCACCATCTATTGAATTTTAGTGTATAAAAGAACATGAAACTGTATGCTAAGCTAACAAATTGAACAACTGATAACAATTTTTTTTTTTTCAAATTGAACCTTGCTACTGTAATTTATCTTTTTGGTATATGCTAATTTTATACGTCAACTTCTTTAATGTCTTGTGAGTAAAGGCATGCACGGGCGAGGAGCTTGCCAAATAAATTTTTTTCTCCTCTTTTTATCTTTTACTGGAATGGAGATATATTTTTTCCAGGCTGCAGTCGCATTTCTCAGATTGTGAAGCTTATTATCAAGATGTATGCAACAGTTAGCATGTATTGTGCAGATCTTGTTCAAATCATTCCCATGGCCACAGAATCCACCGAAGTAAAAAGTATCTAAAAATTGGACTTTCACTTTAACTTTTGTAACTAGTTCATGCTTGATCATATTAAATACATACTGCTCATGATTTGGCGGAAATCGGTTTCTAGCTTCGCGCCAGTACCTGAGCATCTCGACAGTTCTGTCAGTAGATTTCACATAGAAAAAGCCAGTATTGGGAGAATTTCTCAAGCTTTCGGGGTTTCCAACAAAGATATCACATGAGGCTGTTATGTCAGCATAAACAGTGATGTGCTTGAAAGGATTCTGAAACCACAATACATCGACATCCTGTCCAAAATTGAGAGTACTTACAATTCTATATTAATTACAAAATAATTATGTGTTAAGACTTATTGGAATACAAAATTATTAATTGTTTTGCAATCCTAGATCATCTGAGTAATGATATCTTGATCTTCTTTATGTAAAAGTTAGATCGCAGCAAAAATAACTCAAGTTTCTTTTCGTTATACTTCTTCAGAAACTAATAAAAACCTTAGAGGGACAATAGAAATATTACCAGGCGAATTTGAAGGTGGCAAACTTTTGCAGGGCTAATAAACAAATAAATTAAAGATTTTGTATTTTAGAAAGAAGTTCTGGTAAATAAAATTTACCAGAACTGGATAATTTTATCAGATTACCAATTGCAACATTGTATGGAAAAAACTAAATAATCACCATTTCTGATAGACAAGAATGATCAAAACCTCAGCTTACAGTGAAGAGGAAATTGTAACCAAGCTCGAGTATCTGTTGTTGCAGATTGAGCTTCTCCCAGACCAACTGGAGGTAATCTTCGCTCATGAACACCTTCTCGGTGGCAAAATCGACACCATTTAGTTTAAGCTGATAGCAATGATCATGTAACACTTTGCACCTCTCGAATGCCTTTGGATCTAGCGCGACTATTATTAGATGACTTAAGAGATGCTCAATGTTTTTGCCAATGTGAAAGCTTTCAAGAAATAAATCGAGAAGAGAATTTGGTGTAGCCCATGCTTCATTCACAGACGTTATTATGACAGTTTTGTCATCAGTAGCTGCTTTTTGTAACAAAGGAAGTATGTCTTCAAAACCCATCTGCAGATTTTTAAATTTCGAGAAGCATTAAATTATATATAAAAAAGTGCACTCTTCCCTGTGCATAATATACATCTAATTAATGATCCAAACTTCTTAGCTCTTTACCAGAGCATTTTCTCATTCAAAAACTTCTTAAAGGTATTTTACTTAGAGTAACGAAAATTTTACAAGGTCAACTTAGACGGTCATTTTGGAAAATTTGAAGTAACCAACTTTTGATCTATATTGAAGGTCAAATAATTGAACATTAGACTTAAAAAAAATCAGAAGGACAAAGAAAAAATTATAATTTAACCTTGTTTTGTCGAACTGATGTGGTGTCACTAAGCATATTCAGTGAAACCTCTGTTGTGTTTGCTGCACCAAATATAGTAACCTGAGACAACTTTATGTGTGTATTAATAAAATATAAAATAAGGGGAAATTTAAGACATATAGTTAGAATTTTGTATGCTACAAGTTACAAATAAGAAAGAAAGAAAGAAAGAAGCACTATCTATGAGAACTAGCAAAATTTTTGACAAAGAAAATAGAAAGAAAGAGGTTTGCTCAGTAGAACTCTATTATCCACAAAAGAGTATCCGAACATGCCATTGAGAAATTAACTAACCGTTGTTTCATTTGCCATTCTGTCAGAAATTGGAACCGATTTTTCATCATTTATCGCAGAAGAAAACAACTGTAATGGCCTCCCTCCTCGGTTTGCGGAGAGGTAAAGCAGCACAATGGCAATGAAAATTGCCCCCTCCACGGCAAAACACACAAGGTTTCTCATGCTTATCACCTTCATCTGCAAGAGAAAGAAAGAGAGAAAGTTAATTTGTGTTGTAAAAATGAATCACATATTTATCCTAATAACTTTTGCATGTTTATATTAGTTAATATTGAAATGTCATGCGTATCATCAGTCTCGAGTCATTTATATTGCCTTTTGCTACAAGTCTACAACAGACATATAGGAAGACCAGTGAGACGGCAAAAAGTAATATAACATTCTTGTGACAATTCAAAAGTTTATTTCAAAATCAGTGAAACAGTACATACAAGCCTTTAGGAATCGGCAAAATTATCCAATGAAGCTTTTACTCATATCATCATCATCATCATGATTGTCGTTGATCCTTGTAGAGTTGAAGTTATTATTGCAGTAAAGGCCCAAGGGCTTTGTCCCAAACATATAATTGGTGCACTGTTTTTAACAAAAGCCCAACTGCTAAAGTATTTACCATAAACAGTGGAAGCAGGCTTCGTTCTACGTACAGCAATAAAGCGGCTGAGCTCAGGCTCAGGCTGTTTGGAATTTGGACAAAAAAAAAAGCATAATCATGATTGATAAGTTTAGAAACTTCTTATATTTTTTGAATACTTTAATAGACCTTTTTTTTTTTTAAAAAAAAGTCCTTTTGGAATGTTTTGGACAACAGAAAATTTTCTTTGAAAAATTCTCTAAAAAAATTATTAATAAGATTATTTCTATTGATAAATAAAGATGATTCTATTGTTTTATTCTTCTTAATTTGTCGTAACTAAAAGATCGAATTACTTCGCAGCTTCCATAGTCCATACTAAAATGTCATCTGCATTAATCTTGTATTTGCCAAGATTTTTTAAAGGATAATACTCAATTGCAATTATATTGAAATTTTAAATGTTGTATAAACTTTAAATGAGTTTTTTTTTCTCATTACTGTGCTTATGTAGAAATCGTAATTGTTAGAATATATAAACGCACTATTTTCAATTGAAATTATAATATTCATATTGGCCCATCAAAAAAAAAAATAATACTCATATTGTGAACGCACTATTTTCAATTTTTCCATCAATTTCTTAGAGTGTTCAGAAATTTTTTTATAATATTTAAGGGCATATTTCACTAAGAGTACGGGTAATTATATCATTAAATCTTATTGGTATGTTCGAAAAATATTTGAGGTTGTCCAAAGTTCCTTCACTCATATTCATGAACCATATATTTATACACATAAAAAATACAAAGAAATACACGGAAAAATTACACCCATAAAAGCTCGTTAATTACGGTAACAGAACAATGAAACCGCCCAATAAATAAATATATAATATAAAACAATGCAAAATGACAAAAAACAACATAAAAATTTAATCCCAACTATTATTTCCCTATATAAAAAAATGTAATTCTTCCTTATCTTAATGCATACATATACCGGGAACTCTCCAAGATACCGGACCCTTCTTTCTCTCCTCCTTGGTTATCGTTTTGTACTTATTCCAGTCATCTAGAAGCATTCTCAAATCATGCATTTTAGCCCCTATACCAACGCAGCAGTTTGCGTGCATTGTGTAGAGTTTGTCAAAATCTTTTGTGCTGTTGCAAAACCCCATGTTATAGGTTGTGCTGAGGAATTGTATCTTGAGTTGCATGCGATTCACTACGTCGAACTTGATTTGGTTGAAAACCCACTGCTCATGATTTGGCGGGAACTTGTCCCTTGATTCATGCCAGTATTTGAACAATTCAATGTTTTTTGGATTTGATTTCACATAGAGAAATCCTGTGTTTGGAAAGTTCCAGGGGCTATTTTCATCACCGAAAAAGAAATCACAAGAAGTCGAGATGTCGGCATCTGAAGCGAACCGCTCAAAAGGATTTCTGAACCACATTATGTCCACATCCTATAGAAAATTATCAGGAGAGAATGTAGTTAGTTTGTGAAAAAAAAATATTGGAAAATTGAAATTCTGAATGCATTGTTTGTTGCTTGTTTCAGATGGTACTTGTGTTATAGTAATAGCCAGGATGTTAGATGTATGTGTGTGTGACTGTCTGTACGTAAGGAAAAAGGTGAACTACAAATTTACAATTTGATTGCATGTAAATTTTCAGTGTCATGTATTGTTGTATACTCGGCGTCTAAGTATACTTGGTAAAAAGTAAAATAAAATAAATTGTTCCTCTGGTTTCATATGCAAATATAAGGTATCATATAGTGCAAACAGCACTTCATATTTACTAAATTATTAGGTCTGAATTTGATGTTGTATGACGCAAAATTTAGAGTTTGAATACTTAAATCAAAATCGTGACAATATAAAGGGGTCAATTAGTTAAACCCAATTTGTTTTTTATAGGAAATATAAAATGATAAATAATACAATCAATTTCACAGTAACATACCAAGAATAAACCACAACTGGGATGTTTCATTGTTTCAAACGTTTACATGTACACGAGGTATGTTAAGAAGCAAGACAGCCAATACATAAGAAAATTAAATTGATAACCTTAATTAGTAGCGTACCGTGAAAAGAAAGTTGTATCCCAGCTGAAGAATCCTCTGCTGGAGCTTGACCTTTGTCCAGACCAAGTCAAAGTAGTCACTTGTCATGTAAACTTTCTCGCCAGCAAAATTTGCTCCCTTGAGCATATAGCAGAACGGGTGCATTGCCTTACACCTCTCAAAGGCCTTTGGATCCAATGTGATGATGATCAAGTTGTTCAAAAAATGCTCGGTGTCTTCGCCGCTGTGAAAGCTCTCGAGAAATAGGCCGAGGAGGGAGTCTGGTGCTGCCCATGCCTCGTTCACAGATGTCATTATGATGTTCTTCTCTTTGGTCGCTGCTTTTCTCAGTAGGTCTTCCAGATTGTCAGAATATTTCGTCTGTAAATGAACTTGTCAAGTCAGGTAACTATGTGTTTTATTATTTTTTTTATTTGCTAGATTACTTTATAAGAAGGGGCTGGGTTAGTATATTTTATTGTTTAACAAACAAGTTTGCATTGTTACTTGTCTTCCTTAGCATTCTGATATATTACTGGAAAAAATCATATAAATTGATAACGGAATGAGTCGTTAATTTCTAGGATATATTCAATATATATTTTTTCCCCTTTTTATGAGTTTCCGTAGCATTCAGACAACCTTTCACCGTCTTTTTGTTGAGGATATGTTAGAACGGGTCGAAATGAGAAACGTAATCAAATAATAGCTATTCTCAAGGATAGAGTTGAGAATAGGCTTAGCTACTTTGCTGCATCCAAATAAGTTAACAATGTGTCAGAGCACAGCTATACCTTGACGTTTAGCGATTTCTACAAAAAGTTGGAATAGCACTCTTCTTAATCATTAGTTTTTCATTATTAACATCACTATATATAGTCAAATTAACAACCATCCAAACACAATGTGTTATTCACTTATTTGTGGAATATATATATAGCACTATTCTTCATTATTTAGGAATAGCAATATAGTTCATCACTATTCTTAAAATAGCTATTTTTAGTGCTATACTCAAGACATCAAACACACCTTAATGTATATTGAATTATTGACCAACATGACTCTCAACTTAAGGACAAAGATAAAAATTCACGACACTTTGGGACCATTCTGTAAAATTTACTTTTCTATAGGTGGAAAACAAGTTGCATCGCAAAACTCAAGGTGACATATGCTATGACAAATGTTGCACACCCTAAGTTTTTTTCCTATTGGCGGTTCAAAAAAAAAAAAAAGAAAGAAAGATTGAAAGAAACAAGGTCCAGAAGTATCCAGTGTATGTATTATGTGACCAGATTATGACTTTTTCAAACAGACGTAACTGGGTTAGAAAATCTTATAAGTTCAGCCTATTCAATACCTACCCTGCATGTGCACATCTTGCCTACCCAATTAAACTTATAAGATCTATATATATGTTTTTCGAAAACCTCATTAAATCGAATTGTACCGAATTTTGTAAATTTTAACAATAGGCATCAAAAGAAGTTTCTAAGATTAGGGGGGGGGGGGGAAACATTTCATATTAATTTACCTCGTTTGTAGTAGAAAGCTTTGTTTCATTTCTTTCGAATTCCTTCGGAGAAGATTTTGTTTCATTTTTCTCTGGTTCCTTTAGAGGAGAGCTTCTGTCAGTTGCCTCACTTTCCTTTGAAGGAGAGTAGCTTGTCTCATTTCTCTCTGATTCCTTTGTACTAAATTTTGTTTCGTCTCCCTTTGGTTTTTTTGGAAGAGGTGTCTTGGCATGATCAGTTGCTTGTATTATATCAGAAGAAGAACTGAGGATTTCCTGAGCTGATTTTGTACTAGTGCTAGACCAAGATGAATTTGCGATGTAACGGTCACCTCGGTTAGCAGAGAGAATGAAGAAGAGAAGTACACTAGCTACTGATGCACCAAGGAGGAAAGAAATCACTTGTTGGAGGTTGTTTGAACTTGTGCTCTCCTTCTTCATCATTGCTACTTCAGAGAGAGAGAGAGACAGAGGAGGAGACTTGTACAAAGCACTAGTTTTCAAGCAAGGCAGCTTTGACTAAAATAATTGGTGCTTTTGAGTGACAGAGATAAAATAGTGAAGATAGGCTGGTTGAATATACCTCTTCTGATAGCAAGCATAAAATATGTATTTAGTATTAGTATTTCTTTTCGTGTTGCATCTTGTGGTTTGGTAAGATTATATTACTACAGGGCCTTTGGATCGCTTAGGAATAAGAGAAATAGTCTATTCCTAGATGGAAAACATTAAGAAGTATGTAATTTTTTGAAGAGTTTGGATAGTTAGAAATAAATTTCCGCCTAGAAAGAGACTATTCCTCTTATTCCTAAGCGATCCAAACAGTCCCATAATTTCTTGAAGCTATGTAGATTTCAGTTGGTACAGTTAGTAGTTTCATTGACCAAGTCGAATCTTAGTATGCTCACAAATCAGTAAAGATACCTTTGCAAAAAAATGCTAGTTAGCATCATTGGATCAAAGTTGCAATTTTACTAGGGAGGAAATGGTAAAATAACAATGTTCAAAAGAAATTAATTAATTATTAACTTGCCTACTATTTTTTTTTAAGATAAATTGGAGGTCTAAGCAACCCAACTTATTTTTAAATTAAATGTCTATGAAAGACCCTCCTCCCAGCCGGGTTTCGAATCTGCGATCTTTCATTCAAGGAGTCAAGGTGCATTATTTTTTGCCACTAGACCAAGAGCTAGTTCTCAACTTGCCTACTATTTCTGTTAGAATTAGAAGATGAAAAGAAAATAATTTTATAAATTTGGTAAAGGAGGAATCATGATATATTTTCGGTGAATATATACTTGAATATTTTGAGGTTTTTTAGGGGTTTTATCGAAAAGTAAATACATGGAAAAATTAATGTAGGCCGCTAGAATAGGCCGCTTGAAGTTGAAACCCACTGTTAGATACTTAATGATTGCTCTTACAGCTAACATTAGATTAGGTGTGCAGGACGATACTGTAACAAATGATTAATAATGCATATTTCATCAATGACAGATACAACTGAAAATTTTACATGCATGCCTGTTTTGCCTATGGATAACTTTTGATGGGGATGATGCATAAAACTGAAATGTTTTGTCCTCAAATTGTATCCTTTCCTTCCCCAGTGGTATTCGACTCTTTAAGTCAAAAGTACAGCAAGTTGTCAACCATGTTATGATAATGCAAATTCAATATCAACTTAATATCAGTTTTTAACTGTAAATTATACATCAATTTAAATTTGAAAAAATATATTGGTGCTGGAGAAAAAAAACACTCAATAATATTAATTATTGGCACATATGCATTGAGAGTTTAATATTTAATATTCCAAAGATAGATCTAATTTTCTGGTTGAATTTTTTTAGTCAAGGTACATGATTGAGTTCAAGTTGGCCATTTCATTTTCAAGTCTAAAGATGGTACTCAGCTTTACATACTATGTTGTCTTCCAAATTTTTTTCTTTTTTTTTGGGTTTTCAAAATTGTGCCAGTTTCGATTCTTAAGTGCTCGAAAGCTATTTAATTAACATGTTTTTTTTTATTTACATTAGCTAATAATTATGAATTGATTTATTAAGATGATATGATGCATTTTAGTTGGCTATAACCTAGACAAAAATAAATTAAATACTGAATTTTCTATTCAAGCTATGTGCATAAAAAAAATAATGCATTCAACGTAGTAACATGGAATCATTGAAACTAATTCGTCATTTACACTTTCCAAAGTCAATCATGCACATGTTCATTGATTATCCCAAGATAAACCAATTCCCTCGATCGGGTATTACTGAGAATAGGGATAGATTATTTCTGTTGCAACTTGCAACAAGCGCTAGACTGCTAGTGCATATTTAATTTTTACTTCGTATGAAAAAAAAAATGTACTACGATGATAAATTAAATGACTTTCTCTGTGAATATATGCATGACTTGAGAAGCGGAGAAGAAGAGTGACATCATTTCACTTGGAGCAATTTAGATTAAAGAAATTTTGGCATGGTATAGTTGAAAGGATAGAAATTTGATGAAAATTTATTGTCACTTTCTGAAAAGCACTTTTTTATTATTCGTTTCTCTTTTTCGTAGAGGTGTGTCATCTCATCTATGCTTGCGTTGACACGTAATTACTTTGAAAAAAATATCCCAATCGCTTTTCGGAAATTATGAATTGAACTTGGCTTTTGTCAACTAAAATCGGAAATAATTAAGAACTAATTTCAATGTATAGTTTTTTATGTAACATTTCATTTTGAAAGCAATTATTATAATTAAGATTTAATTAATTCTTAGTCTAGTGGCAAAGAACAATGTATTTTGTGTGAAAAATAGCAAGTTCAAAACCAAGCTGAGCTCATTTATGGTTTTTAATTTGAAAATAAATGGTGATGCTTAACTCATTTAAATTGTTCAATTCCTTTCTAACTATTTTGTATTTCACTATTTATAACAAAAAAAAAACAATATTTGCAAATAAAAAATAGATTAACATGTCAGACTCACACATCGACATGCCTTTTTTTTTTTTTTTAAATGACGCACACCCACATGCTTAGTCCGAGTCCTGTGAATCAGCAGCCACGTCCGTACATAATAGAATATTTATACTCCAATTCAATTGTCAAATATGAATAATTCAATTATTAAATATTTATATATGTGTTTTCAGTGTTTATACTTTATGTGTTCATACTTCAAATTCGTATTTTTATATATTATAAGCTTTTCGTTGTGTAACGCCTTAAAGATAGGCGTTTTTACTTCAAATGTCAAGTGTAAAAATTTCAGTTTTCCAACTTGATGCCTCAAATGTTATGTATTAATACTTTTTCCTTGTTTGTGCTTCCAATACTACATTTTGACACTTCAATGTTTCAACGCCAAAAACATCAAATGTTAAGACTTTCTTTTGCTTATACTTTTGATGCGAAGTGTTTACATATTAATTTTAAATATTGTACTTTAATATACAAAAAAATCTTCTATAAACAAATAAAATGCAAGTATGCGAATTTTAAATTTTCTAAAAAGAAGAAAACTCTAGTTAACGGGGAGGGGTGGGGGGAGACAAAAAAAGGCGAAGCCCATGAGGAAAGAAATATTCGGCTCTATATTAGAAATTGAAAAATTGAAATTGATATGGATAATTTTGCATCAATGGGCATTGCCGCATTGTATCTCCTATTACTAAAAGAAATTTTAGGCATCTGGAAGCCTGCTGGATGTTGACATGATTGTTAAAGAAAGCTCTAAATGGAGCCCAGATAAGGCCTTATTGCAATAATTGGGCCTCATTGTCAAGCTGATCTGCCGTTTTTGGTTTTAGCATGGTGCATGTAATTAGGGCTTAAAACGGAAACCGTTTTAATTGTTTTTCGTTTCGTTTCGTCCGGACGAAATGGTTAACGAAATAACAAAACGGTTTCGTTTGGTTGGACGAAATAATCAACGAAACAATGAAACGATTTTGTCCATGTGTAAATTAACGAAAATTTCGTTCATTTCGATCGTTTCGTCTGGACGAATTTGTCATCGATTTTGCACTTCTCTTCTTCGGTAAAATAAGTCAAAGGCTGCGCGCTTCGAAAGAGTGAAATAATAAGCTCGCTGGGGGCAGAGGGGGAACCCTAGGTAGACTTCGCATCCTCTGGATGGCCATCCAGTGGATGGTTTCGATCTCAGCCGTCTGATTAAATCTCAATGGCCATAGATGCCCCGTGCATGATACTAAGATTGATAGGCCCGAAAAAATCTAACCGTTTAGATTAAATCAGACGGCTCGGATTGAAAGACGTCCACTGGATGGTTGTATTTAACCATCCAGAGGATACGGGTCCCCCCTAGGTAGGCTATGTATGAAAAATATATCTATTTAAAAAGCAGAGTAAGTCAGCATTCATTTCTTCTTACTCGGGCATAAAAAACCAATCTATCAAACCAATTTGACTTACTTCTCTTAATTTATTTACCAGAAGCTCTTCTTTTCTATCTAGGTTGACCTATTTGGAAATATCCGGATCTATGCTTGCAAGCAACTCCCCGAAGCATTTCGTCGTTTGCTACGCCCAACGAGTAACTACTAACGTTACGAGCAAAAGAAAGTACGATCAACGAAACTAAATTTATGTTTCGTCAACGAAACGAAACAGTTAGACGAAACACTCTAGTTTTGTCACCGTTTCGATCGTTTTGCAGCCCTACATGTAATTAAGCAACGTTGTAAATTGTAATCATACTTCCAAAAATAAAATAAAATTTGTTGTGATCAGGATGGATTTTACGTTTAAATATGCAGCATCAATGAAAAGGCAACACATGCACGCTTTAATTGTTCCACTGTTCACGTCCAGTGACTACAGTGATTCTGACCATTGATCAATAATACTAAAATTCAGATCCGCTGCCGCGCGACACAGCGTGTCGCGCGGTACGCTGGCCGTCTGATTAAGATCCAATGGACAAGGAAGCTCCGTGCATGTAACCTAGATTGATAGGCCCGTAAAAAGTGAACCGTCCGATCAAGATCAGACGGCTCGTAGTGCGCTACACGCTGTGTCGCGCAACAGCAGAGTCGGATTGATAATACTACCCCCAACTCTTCCTTATCTACAGTAACATTCTCTAGGACGTTTATTTCCATTGTACGGTTTCGATGTGATTCTAGAGATCATGAGTGACACACAGCTGTGTGTTGAAGGTGTAGCGACTCACTGTACAGGATTTTGCAGATTGTGCAGTGCCTCGGGGCTTAGTATCATGCACCAACTATACAGAAGTCTTCACATTAATTTGTGCCTCTGTGGTTTACGAGAGTAAACACTGCTACTGTTGTTCCGTTCCCAAATGTTAATTAACCCAGTGTTAGTTATGTTAATTTGTGCCTTAATTTCCATAATTATTAGCTCAAATATCTGGCCGTGAATTAATGTGAATTCCCAAATGGAAATTAATGGATCGCAAGAACTGGCCGTGAATTTCCATATATTGGAGAGTATTTAAGTTGAATATACCTAATTTGATTTAATTGTTGTTATTATTATACATAACTAACCCTAATTGGTGATAAATATAACAAGACTTTATCACATGGCATTAGAATGAGTTGTCAATATAAATGATATTTTCTTATATTAATTCAAAGTTTCCTTACAGATGTGTTCCATGGCCGACAATATAAAATACTATTTCCTTACATTAATTCAATGTTCATGGCTCCGTTTGGATGTGTTGAGAATAAGGTAGGAAGAAGGAAGAAGGGAAGAAATTTATTGGGAAGGGGTAAATTTATTGGGAAGTGTGTAACTTTTGTGAAGAGTTTGGATGGTTAGGAATAAATTTATTGAAAAAAATTCCTTATTCCTTATTCCTTCTTCCCACTTCCCACCATCCAAACACAGCCCATATAAAAATATGTTCTATGGTTTTGTTGATTTAGATAGATTAAGAATGATATTTTTTTGTGCAATTTTTATGCAAGAAATAGGTTAGGTCTTCATGTCTTCCCCTGGATGTAATTCTTTAATTATTATTATTATTATTATTAATCATCAACGATATTGAATGATTCTATTGTCTCTGCTGATCTATGCCAAAGCGCGTAATGCATTTAATATGCTGCAATTCCTTTAAGGTTTGGAGGAGTATTTATTATTAAAATTTTGTAGTTTTGTACCCTAAAAATAAAACTCTCATTACTATTAGCTTTTCGAGTAATACTAGAATCAAACATATATGACGTCAAACACGACCCAAACATCAACAATTAAAATTTCAAACGGCCGATCCAAACCGCTCAATATGATCTCTATATTAAAATATCTTTGAAAATCAAATTTTGTAATTATTTTTTTAAATTTTCAAAATTGGAGGGTTCATAACTTTTTCGATTAAGCATATTCAAAAATTCTAAAAAAATAGTAAAAAATTTTGAAAAAAATATAAAATTTGGTCTCTATGGAAATTTTATAACGTAGAACAATTTGAACAGTTTGGATCGGCCATTCTAATCTTAAAAATTTTAATTTTATCATGTTGGACAAGCGTATGTGTCCTATATATTTGACATTAGCCACTCTCTAGTTTTTCAGTCATTTATAGTGTGTTTGCAACAAACTTGAGATTATAAAAATGTTAAAAGTTTTGTTAATTGAAAGTAATTTAAATGTAGGAAAAATTGTAAAGTATCTATGTAACACAGCAACGGAAATATTTTAATCGTGCTTCTATTTGTCTCATTCCGAAGTACGGGATGCCAAATTGCCAAATAATATATTAGACAGTTTAATTAGTCCTGTTACTTTATAATAAAATAAAATTGTAGCTTTAACTCATTACCGAGCTTAATTCTTACTAATAGATTGGCTGAGATTATGGAAATTTTACTTATGAATCTCGCTTTTATAAAGTATAGAATTGTTTTTTCATAATATCAGCGGTGCTTAAAAAGTTTATTTTAGGTCAAGAAAGATAACACAAAGGTGTCCCTATAAAGGATGACTTTGAAAAGAATATCGATAATACTAATTGTGATTTTGTTAGAATTTTTGAGGGCCAGAGATTTTGATGTTAAGGACATTGGAATTATTTTTTTTTAAGATAAATTGGGGTCAAGTCTCTCTTAACTTATTTTTAAATTAAATGTTTATGAAAAACCTCCGGTCGGATTTCGAACATGTAACATTTCACTCAATATTTATTGTTCTTTATCATTAGATCAAGAACTGGTTCTAAGGAGATTGTAATTGAATGGATTAGATTAATTTTACACAGTGAGCAAACTTGAGTTAGTTCTAGTGGTGAGTTAAGTCATTATTTCGAGTGTAAAATGTTTGATGATATCTAGTCCAAGTTAATCTAGTATCAAATGATCCTGACCTGAACGCCAAATCAAATTGCCCAAAAGTCCAAAACAAGTGTTCATGACAAAAATAGTCTCTGTTTTGAGTAAAGACCTCAATTTGAGAGACCGTTCTTGACCGCTGAAACAATCCTCAAATGTAGGAGCTGGGTCATCTACTAAAAAAGACTGCGGTCTTGATCCTTGAGTCGTTTTCACTACATGGATTGGACCGGTTCTCTTGGATCAATTGCCAGCCACTGCTAATTCTACTAAAAAAGACTGCGGTCTTGATTAAAATACTTTTTTTTTTCAAGCGGGGCTTCATATTTTATTATAAAATTTTTGGTCAAAATAACTGGATCTTTTTATTTTATTGAAATTATATGTTATTAGACATAACAAAATCTCGATAAATCAATTCTAATAAAATGAAACGAATTGAAATCTCACGTGAAAATCATTTTGATCAAAGCCTACATGGACTGGATGTCTTTCGTTATTGCAAGGGTTCTTTGACGGAGTGAACAGTTCATAGATGGAAACGATAAGAAGGGATACAGAGTAACTAAATTTAAATAAATATATTCAAATTCAGTAACTAAAAATATACAAAACAAAATCCAGCGATTGATAATTTGTTGATTTAATTCAGTAATTTTCGAAATATATTTATCTATATTATACACTTCAAAATCAACGAAAATTCAGACTTACAAATTTCATAAAATTCTATCGAAAATGCAAATTGGCATTTTAGATCCAACTAGACCAAATATTCAATAACATTCCTTTTCCCCTTTCATTTTTCCCAATGACCCAGACACCCAGTCACAATATTTCACACCAAGGGTCCAAGGCGCGTGGTTCACGATCACGCTTCGAATCCAACCACAAGTTTCTATATTGTTCTCCTTCCACGTCACGTGTGGCCATTAGTGTCCTATGAAAAGAAAAGAAAATAAGGCCAATCCAAGTGGTGCCGTCTAAAAGGTCTAAATCATTTGGGTCCTTTTGCCACGTGGAATTTCGGTGATCTGGCCTGCCGGACCCGCAATGACATGGGAAAGCTGGATCAATTCTTTCAAAAGACCTGGTCTACACGTAATACAAGGGCAAACTTTTCCATATGCTTTTCTCACGAGCCATTTATAATTTCAACCGTATTTTAGTTTCAACAAATTTACTCCTATTTGTCTTTAGTACGCACAGACTTTATGTGCCAAAAAAATAACATACGGATTTTTAAAGTTCAATTTGCAGACTCTTTTTATATTAAATTTAATGTGTGTTCTTTCGAACCCAACATTTATGAACAAAAAAAAGAACATCTTTATAAAATCGTTTGTATAATAATCAACCAACTCTTCGGTGTTTTGCATAACTCGGCAGATAGTGCAAATGGTTAGATATTGGTTTTTTTCATGTTTAATGTGCATATTGTGGGGGGTTTATTCTTCTTTTCTTAGTAAGATTAGTTCTTTCATGATAAAACAACGAATCAATGAAGGCCTTGATCAAAATCTTGTTTTTTTAACATGGAATTTCATTTCGTTAGAATTTTTTTTATCAAAATGAACAGAGTTGGTATCATTTGATCAGAATTTCCATATAACTATAACCTTCGAACAACATAATAAAGATGCACATTAACTATATGTGCCGAACTCAATATATTCTGGATTAGGTTTTAGTTTCTTAGAACCCTTGGTTAATGATCATTCTAAAATTAGTATATTATTCTTTTTACTAATTTAATAGTGTTTCTTGATCCTTCAAACAACCCTAAGTATGTGTCCAAAAACTATTTCTGGATATTTCATTTCCTAAAACTAATATGATCTTCAATGTCATTCTATATTTTTTCTGAACTAAATAGCATTTTTAAATGATACTTAAATTGCCAATGATACTAAAAGAAGAGTATTGAAAGACAATAAATTTACATAACATCTATTTCCTATTATTATTTCAAAAGTCATGACTTGAATAACAAATCAAACATTAATGTTATCCTTCTTTGCGAATGATCAATCATTTAGTTCGCTTTGCACAATATGAAAAGATGTGTACATTGAACATATTTCTTAATTACATTTAGTTAATTTGTAGTTAATTTTTATGAGCTCTTAATTGTAGTTAGTTAATTTTTATTATTTACATATTTAATACTAAAATATTAACAAGAAAAGATTTACCATAACTAGCAGCACTAAAATTTTGTGCACCATATCCTGCTAAAACTTGGAAACAGAATCATATAATTTTGCAATATAAGTAACAGACAAAAATCACAATTCGCTGTTAAATTTGTGAAACTGGTGCAGCTCCATTTCATGATTAGGAAGTCCAATTCTTGCGGAGCGGGACGCACCATTTCTTTAATTATTTCACAAAAAAAACACAGAAAAATTGTCAAGAAAGCGCTCCATTTTCTGTTCCACTAGAGCGAATCAGTCCATTACCGTTACAGTGAAACTAGTAAATTATTGTGAAAACAACTGAACGCCGTGTAGTTTTCTCACGACGAGGCATAGAAATGGACATCTCCATTTCGTTTAATATGAACGAACGGATGAGATTACGTCGGCTCGGAAATCTCTCGGTTCTGACTCTCCCGCATAGGAAAATTTATGCGGTAAAGGGTATATTTGTCTATACAGCCTGATGCATCGATCAACACGCATCCCTCCAAGGCTCCAACTGATTACTGAAGAGACCCATTTCATAAAAAAAAAAAAAACACTTGAAGAGACCTTCTCCAAGAAACTACTTCCCAAATATGCCCTTTCCGCGAATATATTTTGTTGCTTTACCGCGTAATTAAATTTCTCATAAATCCATTGAAACTTAATATTATGTCAAAAACCTTAGCAACAAATGAAAGTTAAGACATTTAAAGAAATATTAGTGTGAAATAATTTTCGTTCTATAATATTTTGGTTTGAAAATATTTTAATGATTCGCCATAAGACGTTTATAGCGAGAATTTTTACAAAACAACTCATTAAGGCCCTCTTCGGTAGTAATTTTATAATTTATATATACTAAAAATTACCTAAAATATGTTTCTGGACATATAGTAAAGATTACTCAAAATTATGTTTCTATTTCTATATAAAAAAAAAGCATTTTCGGAGCACAACGTCACTGGCTTGCTGCATAATCCTGTCTAAATAAATAAATAAATCAATAATGCTTGCGGCATAATCCATTCTAAAAAAGTTAAAATAAAAAATGCTTGCGGCATAATCCATATCATACCACGAAGGAAAAAAATTCACGGAGCGAAAAGTTACGTAGGTAAAACCGTAAAAGGGAACCGTCTGACAAGGGTAGTAAGGTCATTTAGCAACCATTTAAAAAAATAGAAAAAAAGAGAAGGAAAAAAAAAAACACAAGGCCCTAGTCGAGAGAATTTCTCAACCTCTCCTCCGGTCTCGCCTCCACACTTCTCTACTCTCCAAATATTCAAAAACCAAATTCGAAAGGCGATTAGCTTCCGACCAAAACCCTAACCCTAGCCCGATCGGGATTCCTCTCTCTCGCTCCCATGGCGACAGACGATCCCTCTGCCTCTGCCTCAGCGCCGACGAGCTCTGCTGCTGCAGCGGCGGCGGCGGCGGCCGCGGCTGTCGGGAGCTCCGTGATCCCGATCGTCAACAAGCTTCAGGACATCTTCGCGCAGTTGGGAAGCAATTCTACGATCGATCTGCCTCAAGTCGCTGTCGTCGGAAGCCAGAGTAGTGGCAAGTCGAGCGTGTTGGAAGCGCTTGTTGGGAGGGATTTCTTGCCACGTGGATCGGATATCTGCACTAGGAGACCTCTCGTCTTGCAACTGGTGCACTGTCCGAAGAAGACGGAGGGGCAAGGAGATGAGTGGGGCGAGTTCTTGCATTTGCCTGGAAGGAGATTCTACGATTTCCAAGAGATTAAAAGAGAAATTGAGGTGACTTTTGTTTTTTTTTTTTCATTTGAAATTGAATTTGTTTGCTTTGTAATGCTGTTGCTAATTTTCCTCCAGTCCTTTTGAATTAGTAATTATCCTTGCTTTGATATAGCTTGTGGTTACTTTCGTAGGAGCAAAAGAGTTTATGTGCATCTTGGTATTGATTTATATATCCATTATTGGACTTGTTGTTAAAGTTTTTGGTGTTTGAACTTTGAAGCATGGAAACATTTGTCCTGACTTTCGGATCTTAGAGTGGTGTTAGTTTCTAAAGTAGTTGAAAGTTGTACATTATTTTGTTGTCTGTTTTGAAACCTAAATTTTATGAGCTTGTGGTACTAGTTATGGTTTCAATTTGAAATTATTTCAGATTGTTATGATTCATATACAAATAAGAAAGGAAAGTAGTTTCATATCTTACCTAGTGTATCATCTGTGCACATGAATGTGTGTGTCTCCACTCTTTGGCTTTTTTTTTTTTTTCTTTGTGTTGGATGGGGTGGGAGTGATGAGTTTATGCATTTGGAATTATCCACTTATCTGTGCGCAAGCTTCTCATTATGATTCAGGTAAATTTTCAGGGTATAGTTAAAAGTGATTTGATTATGATGCTTTAGGTAGGTAAAGTGATTTGCATTTGTATATACCAGAATGCTGTGTCATTGTGATCTGAGTTCTGAAGGTAGGCGACTAATTGCTGATGAAGTAATTAGCATTTCTATTCGAACAAAGCTATGTTATTGCATTCTGACAGTGAACTTTTGGATATTTAGGCAGAAAATTGCTGTTAAAGCTATCTCTAATTCTGTCTAGTTTGCCATTTCTCTTCCTAGATTTTGATGGATTAATATTCTAAACTGGGCTTATGTAATGTTCTTGGTTCATGGTTAACCCCAAAATATGTGGGGGAGTGAATGGAAGGAGTTTTGAAGGCAGAACTCCAACTTCTTCCTTTTGTGCAACCAGACTCCCAGTTCTTAAATTATTTATTTTCTGTCCACATTCAGGCCTTTCTTTTAGTTACATCTTGTTTTTTTGACTATGTCGTCCTTAGATTAATACACTTTTAAATTCTCGTTTGTATTAATATTGGTACTGTATTAGTCATTTCACTGTACTAGAAACTGTGCTAGAGCAACATGGCTAAATTACAAAATGGCTTTAGTTGAACAAAATCAAATGCCCTTTTGTGGGTCGAATTTAGCAAAGAGTTTACTTGAATGATGTGTAGATACTGAGATTCCACAGTAAAGTTAGTTTTGTATGCTTAAAGTGTTCTTTGGTGGTTGAGGATAGTGTTGCAAATATTGCTTACCTTTTTGTACGAACTTGTTAGGTTTTCTTTTGACCTAATTGATATTGTAGTGTTTTTTTGCAAGTAATACCGAAAATTGTGGTTAGTCCATATGGAAGTTCTGAGAGTTCTATATACCTGAACACCAGTTGCTTCCATATTTCCATTTGAACTGTTAGTTGGTAGAGAGAGATTACTACTCTCAGCTGGATGGTCATACAAAAAAGGAAGTAAAATTTTCATTTCAGAATTGTTTAATGTATGCATATGTTTTTTAATTCAGACAGAGACAAACCGAGAGGCAGGAGGAAACAAGGGCGTCTCCGACAAGCAGATAAGGCTTAAAATTTTCTCCCCAAATGTGTTAAACATAACTCTAGTGGATTTGCCAGGAATTACGAAAGTTCCTGTTGGAGACCAGCCTACTGACATAGAAGCACGCATTCGCACCATGATCCTCTCCTACATCAAGCACAAGACTTGTATTATTCTTGCTGTGTCACCGGCCAATGCTGACCTTGCTAACTCTGATGCCCTTCAGATGGCCAGAGTTGCGGATCCTGATGGCAAGTGCCTTATCTTAGCGTCTGTGAATCATATCATGTTTGCAAATGCATGGCCGTTGTTATTTCGGAAGAGATTTTAATTGAATCCTGTATTGACATGAACCATGATGTTATCGATGCATACTTGTATGGCACTTGTATTTGTAGGGATTAGTGGTAGAGAACTTAGTACTGGTTATGTAGTGACTAGTGAGTACAAGTAAGAAATATGAGATTGCTATAATCATCTAATCTGAATAGTGTTTTTGTAACCATGGTGTTGTGGGGGGGGGGGGGGACATGTCTGTGCTCCCAACACGCTAGAGATCTCTTGCACTATTGTCATTTCATGGTCCTCGTGCCTAATTGGTTAGCACTGCCTAATTGAGAGCTGAACTTATGCTAGCAATGTATAATTAACTATACACATATAGTTTCTAATTATCTTGTTCTTCTTTATTTTATTTGTAGGTTCTCGTACGATCGGTGTGATCACAAAGGTTTGACCCCTGAATCATGCTTTGTAATTTGTCTTCTATTAGAGTTGTTAAATGATGAATTTATTTAGTCTCTATGTTTTTTTTTGTAATATTTTCTCATGTATGCTAAGGTGCTATTATTGAAACTTTGTGGCTGTAGCTTGATATAATGGACAGAGGAACTGATGCCCGCAATTTCCTCCTTGGAAATGTTATCCCTCTACGTCTTGGATACGTCGGTGTTGTCAATAGGAGTCAACAGGTACAGTACTTGTTAATTGTAATGAACAACTTTCTATGGGACTTCATTACCAATTTAGTCAATTTTTCTGTCCTTGTATTACAATGCTTCTCGAAAGTATTATTTTTTTTTAGGGTTTGCCACCAGATTAGGAAGAATGAGATTGGGAGTTTAAAGATGTTAGGCTCCCAATTTGGGGCGAAAGAAACATATATATTGTGGAGCATGTAATCCAATTATCTCCGTTAATTTCCACTTAATTCCTAGAATTTTAATGTGAAAGTTGATTAAACAAGATCTTGCTCTCCCATTTCTTTACCCTCCTTCCAATCATTTTCATGAACTTGCGAGAAGCTTGTTCATATCATGAATTCTTATTTAAATTTTGCAGAAAATAAGTTGATATCTCATTTCCTTGGAGTTGTTGTTAGTGCTTCATGGAAAAACAATATAACATTTTTTCTTTTTCATTGAACCTGACTATCTTGTGATTTTTCTTAAAATGCTTCAATTATGTGGACCATAATGCAGGACATAAACATGAACCGAAGTATAAAAGATGCTTTGGCTTATGAAGAGAATTTCTTCAGAAATCAGCCGGTACATAATGGCTTTGTTTTACCCCCTTCTCTTTCTCCCTCGTGGTTCAAAAATTTTTTGTAACCACTTTATATTAATTACAGGTGTATCATGGTCTTGCCCATTGTTGTGGGGTTCCCCAATTAGCAAAAAAGCTTAATCAGGTATTTTCTTGAATAAAATTTCTTAGGATTTCACTTTTAGCTGGTACATGTAGCCTTTGGCCTCATATTTTTCAGTTGCTCTATTATATTCAAGAGGAGGTTAATGAACCCTTGTTAATGCAATAAGACACTTAACATCCCAGCAAAATTGACAATAATTCAATGAAGGGTGGGAAGCATACTTCTAGAGAAGCTCAAATACATGGTAGAGTCAAGATTTTGGTACTTCTGTTTATGGATAATCCTTTCTTCAATTCCCATTTTGTAGATATTGGTACAGCATATAAAAGCTGTTCTTCCAGGCCTCAAGTCCCGCGTAAGTGCTCAGTTGACATCTGTAGCAAAGGAAGCTCACCTTTATGGTGATGTTGTGGTAACAAAGGTATGTTTTGCTTAGTAGAAATTTTAATGCTTGAAAAAGGAAGCAGACCTGGGATATTGTATTTGCTGCCGAAAATCTTTTATGGGGTGCTGTCAGGGTTAAGATAGTAACTAGCAGTTGATAGCGAGAGTTCTTAGTATATATTAGTTTGATGTCCTACAGAGTCTTATGCCAATTATATTTGTTTTGAGCATTATTTACCCATAAATAAATACAATAATTCTTTAATTCAGTATTATACTTTTATTACGTACGGTATATAAAGTCATGAAACCAAGATTGGTACCAATGTACTGTATGTTGTGCTCCAAACAAAAGCTACTACTCAACCTCATAATAAGCCACATGCGCCGTTATAAACCACAACACATTCACATATAACAAAAAGTAGAAAAAAGAATACTTCAATAACAACTAAGCCTTTTGTCCCAAACAAGTTGGGGTAGGCTAAAAAAGAATACTTCAATACAGATAAAAAATTCTCTCACATTCATATCTTACAATCATGACTCTTTAATAAATTATGCTGTTGTTAGAAGATAAAGAACCCTCTTAAGAAATGTTCTAGTTTTCTGTGTAGCATGGGAACTGCTAAAACAGCTATGGGTTAACCGCAGCAGTGATAAAAGCTGCATCTTTCCAGATTTCATGAGCTTTCTAATGTGAATCTAAAACCCTTATAATGCCTCTATGGACTGCTATTTTCTCTTTTGGACTTTAATGTACGCTCCATGTATGTGTTAGCTATATTTCTGAAGTACTTGAAAAGGTTTCTTCAAATTTCTGTGAAAAGCATGAAATGTAGTCTTGCTGTTTTGATCTTGTATCTTTTGTTAAATATGCTATGTATTTTTTCTCTGATTTCTATCTCAGGCTGGCCAAGGTGCTAAACTTCTGAACATTCTTGCCAAGTATTGTGAAGGTATTTTTTTTTTAGGACTTTCCCTTCAGATATGTTTGAAGCATTTTTACTATTTTCTTCTTAGTAATTAGTTATATTTGTTAATTTGATGTTTCTTAGTTATGATCTTCGTGTATTGTGTATTTTATATCAACAAAATGTAAAAATATGTATTAATATGTTATATGTGACTGTTTTGCTTGTACAGCTTTTTCTTCAATGGTAGAAGGTAAAAATGAGGAACTGTCAACTGCTGAATTGTCAGGTGGAGCAAGGATCCATTATATATTCCAGTCTATATTTGTCAAAAGTTTAGAGGTACCATCTTTGAATTCATATAGGTGTATTTCTTGATTTTTATAGATGAGTAGATTCAGACTTAGTTCTGAATGGCTTTTTGTTTCACTTTGAAAGGAAGTGGATCCTTGTGATGACATCACTGATGAAGACATCCGCCTGGCTATTCAAAATGCTACTGGTCCCAGGAGTGCTTTATTTGTACCTGAGGTAACTTGTTTTCTCATGCATTTTAAAAAATAGGAAAGTAGGTTGTATTAGTTGGTATGGACCTATAAAGAGAAACAGACAGATGCAGCGAGGAAAAATTACTAATTGTTGGTGAATTGTTGTTGTTGTTGTTGTGTTGTTGGTGATAGTTATGCTGTCCTTGATTATTTATTGTTATTATTGTTATTTGTTTATCTATTTATTTCTATTTTTTATCTTTAGGTACCATTTGAAGTACTAGTAAGGAGGCAAATAGGCCGGTTGCTTGACCCAAGCCTTCAGTGTGCAAAGTTCATATATGATGAATTACTCAAGGTATATAGTTTATATGAAACTTAAATTGATTATGCTTAACTTTAATTTTCTTTACTTATTAATGTTGTGCTTGACTACAATTTTTTTTTTTCCAATTATTATGCTCTTACTCCAAGTATTGGAGTTTGTCCTGAAACTCTGGTATTTGGGGCCTTGTATACTTGTACCATAACACACCACAACAGTTTTGCTGCTGTAATGCTGGTATTACTGGCTTGTGCATTTCTTCATTCAATGTAATTTGGCCATAGCATAGGGATTCTAGCTACTATAGTGCTGGTATTTCAATTTTTAGACCTCAGTTCATGTCAAGAGCACTCCAATAGGTCTCATTTGAGCAATATTGTGCAAGTTGAAATAAAGTAAAACAATTCTGGACCAACAGTTAGAGACTGCAGTATATATCTTGAGCTAATATAATTCTATTCTCCCTGTACTGGCAGATGAGCCACCGGTGCTTGGCAAGCGAGCTTCAGCAGTTCCCCATGCTGCGAAGGTATATGGATGATGTTATATGTAACTTCTTGCGAGATGGTCTCCAACCTTCTGAAGCAATGATAACTCACATAATTGAAATGGAGGTACAATGATCCCATCTAATTCTCTTCTCATTGTGCAAATTAACAATCACAAAGCTAACATGATCTGGTTTAGTACCCACATGAACTGCCTAATACTATACTTGAACTACAAGAAGTGGACAAGTTCATTTTATTGCGATTGGCTATTTAATCTTGCATAATAAAAATTTTCTAATTGAGCTTTATTAACTTTTTTGCTTTTGCCGAGTAATATATTTTTTTGTGTTGCTTATTTGCAGATGGATTACATTAATACATCTCACCCAAGCTTTGTTGGGGGTAGCAAAGCAGTGGAGCTTGCTCAACAACAAGTAAAAACAGCGAGGATGTCTTCTACCATGATCAAATCCAAGGTAGAACATACATCTTGGTTACATATTCAAGTTAGTTGGTTTATTTCTCAAATGTTTGAAGTTGGACACCGTAACATAGGAATATGCTTCGAGCAAATCCCTCCAGAGGTCACTGAACTCTTACCTGTTGTAACAAATTTCAAGACACTGTACTTTTAATTTCTTCAATTAAGTTGCCGTCACATTTGCCACCTAATAATTAATAAAGGACTGACCTCAGTGTCCATATCACAAAGCTGCAGCAAAAGTGTGGTGACATCTGCAGAATTTGTGCAGCAAAATATGTCTACTTAAACACATAATTGTAACAAATTGTGAGTTAATCGGCTGGTGGGGGGGAATCCATAGTTTGGCGACCTTCGAAGAAATTTGCACAATGTATTTGGTTTACTCGTTTTCTTTGCTTAGCTAGGCTTATGGTTATATGTAGGATGGAGCAGATGAGAAGGCATCAGAAAAGAGATCGAGGGCTATATTGGCTAGGACAGGTGCAAATGGTGTTGCTTCTGATTCCCTTCAGGTCTGTGTTACTTTTTGTCCCATAAATTCTTCTTCGCGCATTTATATCTCCGTAGAAGTTCGCTTAGCCTGCCATTTTTATAATTTCAGGGTCGTCATGGTGCTGATGGTGAGAGACCTGGCTCATCAGGTAACATGAGACTTTAAAATTAAAGAATAAATGCTATAATAATTAATTTATTAATTAGATAAATTAGGAAGGAGATGGGAACATATTTAAGCAAGATGTATGCTGTTTACTTCTATTACCTGAAGTAGCATAGACTACAAATCTGATTTTGAAATGCTATATTTTAAATTTCAGGTGAGAAGAACACCTCAAGCTGGGGTATCTCTTCAATTTTTGGGGGAGGAGAAGATCGGGCTCCACCAGCTCCAAAAGAAAACTTTTCATCAATGAATAAATCCGCCTATAGCAACATTCCAGCCCAACCTTTGAATGGTCTTGATCAGTCTTTCTCCATCATCCAGTTAAGAGAGGTATGTGCCCTGTGCAATGGTTCCCAGATAGTATAGAACTAGATTGTATACTATCAAGCCCCCAGTATATGTTCATGCTATTTAATAAATGAGGCCATAGGAATATATTGTTTATATGATGTAGCAATATCTTCTAAAATTTATTTCTGGCGGGTTATCATATTGTCGTAGGATTGCTACTATAATTTTGGATCTCTTTTAAGGTACCAGTAGTTATATACAGCATAGCATTTTGGGTTTCTTTTTATCTTGTTGTATGATATTAATCATTACAAACCTCTATATAAAGATGCTGTCATTAATTTGTTATTTGGATATTTTTAACAGCCCCCAGTCATATTGAAGCCATCCGAGAACCAGACAGAGCAAGAGGCGCTAGAAATTGCGATAACAAAATTGTTGTTGAAATCTTATTATGATATTGTGAGGAAGAATATTGAAGATTCTGTGCCTAAAGCCATCATGCACTTCCTGGTATGCTATGCTTTGTATTTTGTCTTAAAACAGTCCAATGAAGAAGCAGAATTTGTTACTGCACTGTGTAATGTGGTTTGTTTACTCCACTTGTAGGTAAATCATACAAAGAGAGAGCTACATAATGTCCTCATCACTACACTTTACAAGTACAGTTGCTACTACAACCTTGTTTTGAGATTAGCATGATCTTCTCTATTCAGTATATTGTTTAAGTTTGAAATGAAAGATCTTATGAATGGTGTGCCTATGTAAATTTCAGGGAGGACCTTTTCGAGCAGATGCTTAAAGAACCAGATGAAATCTCTGCCAAGAGAGATCGTGTCAGGGAGACGCTTAAAGTCTTACAACAGGCCTACAAGGTATACCTTTCCAACCTCTTAGTACCTTTTCTTAAATTGATTTTCATCTTGATCATTTCACTGTGATTAATCCTCAAAATCTTTGTACATTCAAAAGTAATCGCCTACAAAAGCAATCGATAAATTTTCCCTATAAAGGGTTGAAAGCAGTTTAAAGTTTGGGGATAACATCATGTGTGCTAGTGGGGACCTCAAAGGTATCCCTGCAAGAGATAGTAGCATTGACTCAATAAAAAGGGCCACAAGGGATCCTCGTTATTCAATGTATGTCTTCAACTTATGAGAGGGAAGAAAGGAGCATGTGCTTGTGGCAAATTTCCACAAGTACAATCTAAGCTTCTGTAAATGTAGATGGGCATATTTGCATTAGCTGTGATCTGATGCTTGGATTTAAATCCTGTTCTAATTATTTCTTTATTTTCATCAATATTGTGTAGACATTGGATGAGATACCACTAGAGGCAGAGAATGTAGAGAAGGGATACGCTGAGTTGAGTGGCATGTCAAATCCCACCCCAGCATATTCCTTTATGAAACACTCTAAATCCAGCCGCAAGTCCGGACATTCTGGTGATCATCAGGCCTTCCTCCAATCAAGTCCAGATGCAAACGGGTTTGGTCATTCCAGTGTTGGTACTGTTTGATTGATTATATTGAGAGCACTGCTAGCTTACGTGGTAGCATGTTATAATATTCTTTTCTTTTAAGGTGCCGCTTATTGAAAGAATTAGCGGTTACTGGCTATTTTTTGTCAGCTTATTGTACAGTTTTATGTTTTTCCCTCTATTTCTTGAATTTGTTGGCATAGTTTATGGTATGGTCGTGAGAGAGGAGATAAGAAAAAGAATACACCCTGTTGGATTGTAATATTTTCTTTTTATTGCCTTTGTGGAATCCATTGGCTGGTGAGAGACAGCCTCTGACACATAATGCTGGGACGCGCAACGTTCAATGATAGGTTATATTGGTTTTGCATTTATTTATTTTATTCTTTTTGTAGAATATTGGGCGTTGTGGCCAACATGTTTTCAAACATAGGCTTTACGATTGTTTTAATTTTCTTCCAGTCTTGAGCCGTGGAATGACTTTTGCAGAATTATGAGTTCAGAGTGTGATGGAAGGTGATATGGGCTGTTGTCTCTTGTTTGCTTGTTTTACATTACATTATTTGAATTTTATTTTTTCCTACACGATCTTATATTGAAGGTTCACTAGGTCCTTTTATATTAGGTTAAGAGTTCAAAAGAGCAGTGTCATTAAGTAAAAGGATGATTGGAAAATCAATTTCCAGAAAAAATTAAGCAAATAAAATTTTATAACAGTAACCTTCCAATTCCTTGGACAACCATTCCTAGGATTCTTTTGTTTAATAAAAAGAATGAGTATCTTTAATTTTTTTTTCGAAATCTTGACAGAAGCTATCAAGAAAAGCAAAAATGGCAGGACCTATTCGTGGGTAATTTGCGAAAATGGATCTGGTCATACAGCCTTATAACAAACTACAAGAACCCATGGACTATGTATGACATGGGTAAATTTTCCAAAAAAAACAAATATCCAGCTTACATGGGCTGTATGCTGATGAGGAAGAACTCACAAGGTGGCACACGCCATTTCCACGGGTATAAATTCTCACATGCGGAGTATCCCATCATGCAACTTAGAGGAACTCATGAACATGTTGTACACGTGTCTAAAATCTACATAAATGACATAGAAACAAAGCAAATATACGGAACAAGAAAATGGAAGCCATGGACTATCTACGTGGGAATATTTTTTATTGGATTCAATTACCAACTATTCCCATGAGAATGTAAGTGTCTGAGCACGCCCAAAGCAGGTACAATAAAATAAATACAAGTCAGTCTTACAAAGACCTGCCATGCATCTAAGCGCTAAGACAAACAGAGATCCCATACAGTAACAAACACTTCCCATGAACCTTTTAATAAAAAATCATGCTGTATACAGATAGTCACAATACCTATGCATGCATTATTACGGACAACTTCACATATTGCTATGACATAGGCTCTATCTTTGCTCAGTTGCAAATATCTGTATAGCCACTTCGTTTCTGCAAGCTGGCTTTATCATTTAATTCATTGTCCACTGTACTTCTGTCAGTTCCACTGTTGGCCACATGTCGATTTCCACAATGGCAGGTGAGAGGCTCACAAGTTTCTCTTCGCAACAAAAGGCATTTCCCTATCAAGAATGGTTTTTCTTTGTCTTCTTCTTTTTCTTCTTTAGGCTGACACTTGGGCCTCGCTTGAAGATAGCCAGTACCTCAATGCTGTGTTTGCATAAAGCTCACATAAAAAAAAATTACAGAAATAGGTCCAAACATATTATATGCATCTTATTAGGGATGAATGGGCCAGTTTCAAATAAGCCCCGACATTTCTAACAACACTATCAGAAGCCGCTCATTTAAGGCTGTCTTTTTAAAAAAAAAATAGGAAAGGAAAAAACAAAGCACTATCCAGATTTATTTCTATTGGCCTGGTTGCAGTTAATTCAGGTTTTGTCTTCTGGTGGTTGGAGGAGAGGCCCATTGAGGAATGGGACAAATGTAGGCATAATTATCAGGTCAGTATACATCCTTTCCATGACACATATTTAGCTGCTCATTGTTATATGTATGCTTCATGAATCTTTGGTCTTTGTTCAAATACTACAAATACAAGACATATGGTACTAGTTGCAAATAATGTATGCTGTTATTGTGTGAAGCCCAGTAATTATGGCCTGGTAAAAGCATTATCGAGACAGAAATGCACCTCTGTGTGCCAGGAAAAAAATTGAAGGCATGTGCTTTCTCTAGATGCCACCCATTTTTGCCTACCAAATTTCTGCAGTCCTGTTAACAAAGGCTAGTGCATCATATCAAAATTGCAAACAGGACTTGGTACTAATCATAATGCCTAATCCAATATCCTTTCAGAATGATATCATACTGCAACACTGACTGTCAACCAAACTTCTAAAAAGAGAGTTAACAGCATTTAACAGCCAGCCGTTGTTTAACTATTTAACAATTAAGCAGGATAAAGTGAACGAAATCATGATATCAGTATATTTGTAAAAAAAAATCTATCGTTAGTTTCACAAATCCAAATTATAAATAGCACATCCATATACTTCATAACACAACATAATACCAAATTTAGATTTCTAATAGTATAAATTCAAACATCATAAGGCAGTGAAGTAGTACTTGAATAATACAAGGTCTCAATTTTCAAAGTGGAATAGTATTTATATTGTTTAAAACTACAAGATTTCATAGAAAAGTAAAGCTTAATAGTTCAAAACTACAACTATCAAAATCACTTCAATCTGCTTTTGTTGTGCTAAACATATCTACTTTTTCAGTGTTTACTTCAGAGAATTTTGATGCAAGGGAGTAAAAAAACATGTAATCACCTTTTTCAGAGACCCTGTGCTATCTATATAATGAAAAAAAAGACAGCTTTTGTATAGAGATTTTCCAACACAAAAAATTTATGGGTAATAAATAATCCAACTTATCTTAAAACCAAGGTGATATGTGCTAGTTGACTCTCGGATTTTCATCTTTAATTATTTTGATTTTCAGATGCGCTTGGCTGTGTCCTTTTTGTTTGGAGTTGATAAAACGAGCAGATGAAAGGGGGGGAAAATATCAAGTAAGGTACATCAAATTTCAAAGTGTGTGCAACTAAGAACAGTTCTTAAAACCTACCACTAGTATACAAGTCTTGCCTTGTGCATATTACAAAAGGATACAAAAAGATAGGAGGTACCTCCTTGAAGCTGTCCCAACCACAGCTAATGTAAATTAGTGTTGAAGGCCAAATTTGGTCACTATCTAAATTGGTACCAGTTTCAACTTGTACCGATGCTTCTCTAGCACGCAGAATCCATGGTCTCTTTTCATTTTTGGCCCTTGTAATTGAGCTGGATTTGGGGGGAAAAAATATGCAAAACTGACATGTATTTCTTTTGCCAAATTTGAATTTATTACGACTTCAATAGATATTTGTTTTCATTTGTCATTTCAAGTGAAGGAACAGGAGACCATAGTCTGAAATTGCTATGGGTATGTATGGCTTAATCCTGGTTGGTATCAGATACACTACTGAGCTTCTGGATTCTAGTATAGTTTCCATGATGTTTGGTCTCAGTATGGTTAGTGCTGCTACCATTGTGTGTGTAAAACCGTCTTTTCGTGGATTCCATGTATTTACTTCTAGTTTGGAAGCCAGCATACATGCACAATATATATTAAATTGAGGCTTTCATTTTTCCTGAAATCATTGAAAATCAAGGCAAATTGTAACAGCAAGTACCAGCCAAAAATTTAATTTGCCTTCAACCAAAAAAATGAAATTAAGTTATTTGGGAAAAAGTTGAGAAAAATGTTTGAATATTTGACCAATTTTAAATATTTGCAAGTTTATTCGTAGTCCATATCCAAAAAGTCTTACCTTTCAAGCTTTGTAGCAACCTTCTTATTAGAGAGAGAAACCTTTTGCAAGGCATCAACAAGAGATGGATGCAATCCCTTTCGAGGAGGATCAACTATTACTACATCCGACCCTTCGAGCCAATGGAGGGGCTCCTGAAATTATAATAGGTCATGATTACAACTATATCTCAAAGTTATATTCTATGTAATTAGAAGCTCTAGTTCTAGGCAAATTCTCATTAAAATTGACATTTTCCTTCAATAATTTTATTTTTCGAGTTTCTCATTCAATCAAAGTTGAGAATGTAAATAGTATGGCAGTATGGAATGAAAAGCTTGTACTAAATAGTATGACTGTATGTCCATTCACTAGCACTGAACCTAAACAAACTAAACCACTTGGGATGGAAACAACAGTAACAAACTTGGATGCGGTTGTTGAGAAGTAATACTTGTGGCATTGACATGCACAACCCCTGAAGTTGAGTGATCTATCCTTAATATCCAAGAAATGTAAATGGCAGAACTCATTAAGCACTTTAACATAAACATTGAGTTTATTTGAGAAAGTAACAGAATGGAACATCTCTAAGAACTCCTAAATATACAAACTTAAACAGAACTAAAAGAAACCAACTCTTCTTACCTTTGTCAATTTTCTCTACAAAATTAACTATGTAATGTGTACAGATTGGTGCAACGAAAATCATCATCAATACCTCATTAAATGCTTAAACATCACAACCAAATAATTAACTACAGGAAACCTAAAAATTTGGAAAGCTAAAATAATATTTTCTATAACCTTATAGAAAGTCGAAAATTGAGAACGCTAAATTGCAACTTACAAGTGATGCATCAGTATTATGCCAACTAATGGCGCATTCCAGGGTTTTCGGCAAGCGACTGAGTGACTTCTCAAAAGATGCTTTGGACTCCTTATTAATTTCTACACATTTCACTGACCTAACAAGAAAAAGGTATAAATTAATGCAAATTGCAGTTCTAAAATTCAGTAATTCAGGTAGGCTGCAAGTATCAATCCAACAAGGCAGCTAATCTTTTTAGTAGCTTTTTTATCCCAATAATTTACCTAATTCTACAAAATCCAAGTAAAAGAAAAGGTACATTGAATTATATAGAGAAAGAATTACCGGCATTTTCTGGTAGCAGCCACAGATAAGCCAATTACCCCAGCTCCAGAGTACAAATCAAGTACTGATGAGCCTTTGGGTACATAGTTTTGTAGTTTCCGCAGTAAAGAATTAAAGGCCTACAATGCCAACATAAAGATACGAAAAATTATTCAATGTCTGATCAAATTTGTACAATAAACAAATTCATCAAATAGCCAGGCTTGAAAAAAATTTTCCCCATTAAGGACCAACAGCAAGTTTTTTTCTTTATTTTTTATTTTGATTGTTTAGGTAAGCAATAAATTACTGTTTCTCAATTACTGAGGTCAAATCACAAATTCTTGTCTAGTCTATGTCAGGTATTTACAAGAATAACACTAATATCCTGGTTTCGAAAACTTGACACTACTCTGCTTAAAACTAAACACATGCATTCAGTTTGGCAAAAAAAGTTTCCAAGCATGAGATGAACGAAACCTAGCTGGAGCACACGTGTCCAGGCCTGTTTAAACACGTGTTCAGGATGAACTGTGAGCACAGGATTTTGTGCATTATGGTTTGTCCTAAACACATGCTTATAGACAAGGCCTGTAGGCATGCTTCAGGTCTGCTGCCATCTATTACTTCAAAATTCTTTTCCAAGCTCTGAATGCATGCATTCAAAAACCATTATAGTCTTGTCAAATTTTTTAAAAAAAAGATGTGAATACTATTATTATACTTTTAAATCCAGGATAGGGCACCCAAAAAAAAAAAAAAAAAAGTTTCTCAAATCTGTGCCTACTTGAAGTCTAGTAAGGAGTCAGGTCCACTTTTCCATAGAATTTGTTAAATAATTCAATTTATGATTTCTTAATTCATCTATTTATTTATTTGTTTCACCTGAGTGTTGGCTTGGCCAAAGCTAGAGGGGTCAATAGAAGCATCAATTCCTCCCAGATGCTCCCAAAACTCTCTCTCTCCTTCTAGATGCCTCCATTTGTGCCCAAATATGACCTGCATTAGGTAACCTCTTAAAAGAATGTTCGATATTCCTCCCAGGTCCACTTTTGTTTATCATGATATATGGAACCCAACATCAAGGGTTCTTTTCTTGTTAGCTGATTGTCACATGATATCATACTTATCTTGGAGGGGGCAACGGGTCATTAAGGCTTTGTTCAGGCTATAATGGTTGGCCAAATTGTAATAAAAATAAAATATAGATGTTAAACAGGTCTTGTACCAGTTGGGGTTGGTCAAATTTTGTCAGCTGTAACCTGCAAGTACAGGTATTTGCTGGCCAGAACATTATGAGCAGTATAGTAAACAATAAACACTGAACTATCTGAAAGGGATTGGTGTATGATATTATCTTACATTGGTGCTTGTTGTCTGAAAGTTAGCCCATACCGAATGGATCAAATGCATGCTGGACCCAGGCCCAGCATTTTTCCACAAAAACTGCCAAAAAGTTGAGATTTACGAATAAGATCTCTAAAAGCAAAAAAAAAAAGAAAAAAAAAAACCCTACAATATGAAGACATCATTCATCAGTTATTTTGTACCATACATGAGGTCAGAGTAGCTTGCTAATGATGATGATGCCCTCAACCATATGTACTGGTATGAAAAGACCAGAGATTTGTTTGGCTCATAAAATAGTCATGCATTTTGGAGAACATACATTGGACAATTCAAATAATTTCCCAGAATTAGGTGACCGCTCATCTCGCGAGTTCCAAACTAAGGACACCTGAACTTTACCTGAAAGCCAAAACAAAAAAGCTATATGTTATTAATGAAGAAAATCCATACTTCAAATTGTGAAGTAAATCAGACGAGTAACAGGAAACTTTTAATAGTAATTAAAAATTATCAATTCTATACTTATGAGCTCATGATGGTGGCAATAATAATGGTCATGATGATGATGAATAACAACAATAGAAAACAAATAAAGAATGAAGGAGAATTTGATAATAAAAACAAAAGGACGGTAATCCTAAAAGAAGAAATCAGCAAACAGGAGTCACAACCAAGACGAAGCAATACAAATACTAATGTCATCCTTGGTGCTGGTTCCAACCCCAGATGTTATCAAAATTATCATTTTATTACAGATTTACAAAAGAATACCTTGTAAATATCTTTCTGCAAGAGGAAGGGATGTATTATACGTCGTCACAGCCATCTAATTCCACAGAGAAAACAATACTAAGTGGGCAGCATTCTTGTATATTAGAGGTATTTAAGCATCAGTTAGCAATACCATTGGGCCACAACTCACTACCAATACAGTATTTTAACAGTAACGCCAGATTGGTCAGTAATACTTCCACAAATATCATGCATCACTTTGGCTTGGCCTATTTTGTTTCCCAAATGTCGCCTCCTAGAATTTGAAAGAAAGAAAATAATATTAACCTGGACATATCTCAGTTCACCAAAGCCTGTGTCCTCATCATAAGGTCGAATATTCAGCTCAGCGATACCTACAGAGAATATTAAACTGATTTAAAAGTAAAAAAAAAAAAACTATACGTATAGTTTTTTTTAATCCATTTATAAAAGGAAATATGAGGGCATGCCTTGTTTTAAAAGGTCTACAGCAGCATTAATTCTGGGATGATGAGCTGTCAAAAAGAGCCAAAAAAAAAAAATTCAGTAACTGCAGAAGAAAAACTAAACAGAAGTGAAGTCTGATTGCAGGCAAACTATGCTCAAAGCATATTTACTATGGTTGCAGTTCCAGTCTCGGTATATTACACTACATATTAAAAAAATGTCAGCTTCAACTACTCATCACTGAGTCCTTGGAAAAGCAGAAACCTTATTTTACTATATTTCTGCCATTTTATACTAGGAATATCTGCAATTCCAAACCTTGAAGCAGAAATATGCAAACAAAAACCAAAATATAAACCATAAAAACTTCTAACCTTTGCAGAGAGGTATGTCAACCACATTATGTGTCCCTTCTTGATATAAGCCCACAAGCGGTTCATTGGGTGTACCACGTACAGCCAGTTTGGCCCGGCATCTCCATTCCCACTACACATTTTTCATACAACAACAATAAAAACAATTAACTTTGCATATGGCCCTGAGAACATTAGATTTGTTGTATCGACAATTGCAATACAAGACAGCTGCTCAGTGCTCACATAGACTAATGTTGCATCAAAGTATGGATCGACGACTAAGTTATCACATGTTAATATGTTATCCATATTTTTTATTAAAAATAAGGAAGAACATGTTTTATACAAACCAGTTTTCCACTATGGAAAGAAAAATCTTTGACTCCATTCTCCTGGAAAAACTTCTTAACGTCCTGTAGCACATGTGGTCGATCAAGATTCAATTCATGACTGCAACCTGAGCACCTATCATTGACGAGTAAATATAATTAACAAATCAATTGAATAGGCGAAATCACACAGGAACATCCACATAAGCATAGAATCGCTTATAATCTATAAAAATTACCCGCGAATTCTGGAGTATTCTATTCCTATGAAATTGTATAGAATGAGAGAGAGAGAGAGAGAGCTTACGACTGGAAGTGGGAGCAATTGAGAGAGCAATTAAGGTTATTCTTATACGGCTCAACTGGAGGCGTCGGGGTAGCTACGCGAGGGGGAGCACGGCGAGGTACGACGGCCGTTAGTCTCGCCGTTACAAGAGTTGACGGCGTCGCCATTTGTCGCTCGCTGCTCTGTGCAGTGAGTGTTAGTAGGAGATGAGACGGCAGAGCAACTCGGTGTTTGCTTTTGAAGAAGAGAGCTGGATATTTGTTGTGGACCGAATGGATATTCTTTTCGCGTATTAGTCCCCAAAATATAATGTATTTACAGTGGTTACCACTTACCCGGTCAGAGCCGACCCGTGAAACAGTCATCTTCGACCGCACCGGTCCAGCCTAGGCATGGACCGGGATGGACCGAGGGGTAACCGGATTGGGTTTATCAAGGATTTAGACTGCCCTTCCTAGAAAAAGCCCGCGTTAACCCGTGAAACGAATCGGATCGGATCAGATCGTAAACCTGTACTAAATTCGCCTTAAACCCATGCTAGAACCAGACCCACCTAATCTTAACAGCTAACCCGTCTTAAATCTGCCTAAACCCACCTAACCGTCTTAAACGGCCTTAAAACTAAAAAAAACAAAAACAAATAACTCAATATGTTATTAGATATAATATATTCTTTAGAGAATATCTATGTGCATACTAATGTGTCGAAATTTCGATGCATACTGATCTGAACTCTTGAATCTATTTCAAAATGACCAATCAAAACTGTCAATTATGATCTCCTTATTAAAATTTTCTTTCCACCAAATTTTAAGTATTTTTTAAAATTTTTGAAAATATTTTTTTAAACGTTATGGAAAAATTAGATTAATAATTTTCTAAAATTTTAGAAAAATAATAAATTTTTGTTTAATATAAAATTTGATCATAGATTATAATAGAGATAAAAGTCAACAAATACGATAAGAAAGTGAACCCATATTAAGATAAGCTAACCAAGAGATAAAGAGAAAAAAAAAAAAAAAGACCCCTAGTAAACACTTCCTCGATCCTTATTCCTTCGCTCACGCCTAAAAGGCTAAAATCCGGTCCGTATCCTCTACCAACTTTTGAGGTTGGTAGAGTGGCAACATTAAATCCGAGCCGTTAGATCTAATCTCGACGGTTAACAATTTTTCGGGCCTATCAATCTAGTTACATGCACGGGACTCCCTTAACCGTTGAGATTAGATCTAACGGTTCAGATCATAAATCGGCACTCTACCAACCTTTTAAGGTTAGCAGAGGATGTGATACCAAAACCCCAATCCTCTCTCTCCTTTGGGAGTCAAAGAAAGAAGGAAAAATTGGATATAACCCCCTCTAATCTTCTCTATCCGGCTATAACCCCCTGTAATCTCCAAAATCGGATATAACCCCCTCCAATCATGTTTAATTAGGATATAACCCCTTTAGATCAGTTTTAATTATTTTTAAAATACAAATAATCAATTGTGACTAAATTATCCTCCTTCAATACACGACACCAGACTGTCTAAAATAACTTCCCGGTGTTTCACGTCTTTAAAAAGAATTCCTATATACACGACACCGATGGAAAAAAATATTGTGACCTCAAAATATTAATTGACTAAGACTAATGAATATTGATAGTATGCATTGATATTGATTAGAGTTCTTAGTGGACATAAGATTACTAATGTTCCTGTTTGCAATAATAATCAATTGGAACTTTGTGATTGCCACGCCGGTGATAATTAAATATCTAATTTTAGTTGTGAAAACATACGATCTGTAGTTCTGCACTATTGTCCCAAGTTAAATAATACATTGATATTATAAAAGAAATTTTTACTTATTCTAAATTTTTGTTAGTTTAGAAAAAGACAAGTAAAATGTTATGCCATATCATATCCGAAAAGAACTTGAAATGTTGTGAACAATTACAGTATCCAAACTAATAACGTATAAGTAATATTGATTTTAATATTACCTCGAACCTACATAAGTTTTTACCTTTCTATTTCTTCTCGCCCCTTAATTTCTGATGAGGTTTTCCGCTAGTAAAAGAAATTATCCTTTTGAAAAGTTACTTGTTAAACAATCAAGGACAAGAAAGGGTCCTTATTTTATTCCCTGATTTCCATTATTATTTGGCGTAAAGAGAGATCAATGATTGAGAAAGAATTTGGTATTGGCTGCCAATTTCAAGAGAAGATGAAACGGTTTTAGGAAGAAGAATAGAATTTTGGTATTGTATAGCAAAAAAGGAAGGTGAAGTGATCTTGGGAGAGAAGAAGGGTAGTTTGGTCATAAATTTTATGTAGGTGATATTTTTTTAATTAAAAATAACTAAAACTGATCAAAAGGGGTTATATCCCAATCAAGCATGATTGGAGGGGGTTATATTCAGTTTTGGAGATTACAAGGGGTTATATCCGGATAGAGAAAATTAGAGGGGGTTATTTCTAATTTTCCCAAGAAAGAACTAGTACTCAGTAGTCAGTACTAACCACTTCAGAGTTCAGTCACGCCTAAACAAAACCAGTAAACCCCAGCCTCGCCTCTCCTCTCCTCTTCCAATGGATTCGGGCGTGTCGTACCAGCGGTTTCCGAAGATCCGGATCCGCGAGATGCGGGACGACTTCATGAAGATGGAGGTGCGCGAGACGGACGCGAGCATGGCGAACGCTCTGCGGCGGGTGATGATCGCGGAGGTGCCGACGATCGCCATCGACCTGGTGGAGATAACGGTGAACTCGTCCGTGCTCAACGACGAGTTCATCGCGCACCGCCTCGGCCTCATCCCCCTCACCTCCGCGCACGCCATGGACATGCGCTTCGCCCGCGACTGCGACTCCTGCGACGGCGACGGCCAGTGCGAGTTCTGCTCCGTCGAGTTCCGCCTCGCCGCCAAGTGCGACTCCGACCACACCCTCGACGTCACCTCCGCCGACCTCCAGTCTGACGACCCCCGCGTCATTCCTGTTGATCTCCAGAGGGCCTTCTCTGCTCCTTCCGATCCTGATTCCCTTGATCTCGCTTCCACCGATCAGAAGTAAGACCTAGACCTCTATTCTTTGCTTTGTTTGCTTTCTGTTATTCTATCTGTCAGTGATTTTGCTTACACAATTGAATGCTCAGTTGTTCAATTTTTCTGGGCTTTCTCTTAATTAAACCTCAGATTCTTGTTTATTTATTGTTACTATGACTAGAATATGCTGGTACTCAAGGTGTCGGATGTTACCTTAAACCTAAACCCTTAGCTAACTAGCTCAGGTACTTCTGCCCTGAGTTGTGTAGACAATTGAATTTCAGTCATTCAATATTTCTGGGCTTTCTATTGTAAAAAAGGCTTCAATTCCTACTGTCGTAATGTCTAAAATACGTTGGTAAGGATTTGATTGGTATCGCTATTATTTGATGCATTCGGTACATGGCTAGTGCCCAAAGCATTGATTGTTACCTTGGTTTTTGATCCACCAATATAAGAAATGACAAATGATGCTTATCATTTAAGTGTAGTCACGGTACTTTTATGTATTGAATCTTGTCTGTCTGGTACTGGTAATGGATATATGGATATCTAATAGATTTATCTTCCTCTCTTGGTTTTACTCGTGTTAATTTGGGATTTATAGATTAACTTTGTTTTCATTTACTCAAGTAGAAGATGTTTGTAAGAATCTTTATGCTGGAGCCCTACATACATTTATTTATCCATTACTACACAAGGTTAAAGAAAGATAACTATGTAGTTGCTTACCAGATGATGTCTGAGCTTCTAAAATCAAGACAACTTAAAAATCAGTAACTCAATGTTTCATTATCTCTACTGTGATTACAGGGGCATATTAATAGTGAAGCTGCGGCGTGGACAGGAGCTGCAACTAAGGGCTATAGCTAGAAAAGGAATCGGCAAAGACCATGCGAAATGGTCCCCAGCTGCAACAGTCACCTTCATGTATGAACCTCAGATCCATATCAACGAAGAGATGATGGAGACATTGACACTGGAAGAGAAGACCAACTGGGTCGACAGCAGCCCCACTAAGGTGTTTGGCATCGATCCTGAAACGGAACAGGTCATCACATAACATTTTGAACAGATTTCTCCATTTCCATTTCTTGCCAAATTTGTTACTGATTTTTACTGCACCATTTTCTTTAAACTTTTTAATCAGGTGGTGGTGGTGGATGCAGAGGCATATACGTATGATGATGAGGTCATAAAGAAAGCAGAGTCAATGGGGAAACCAGGTTTGGTGGAGATATATGCTAAGGAGGATAGCTTCATTTTCACAGTTGAGTCAACTGGTGCAATCAAGGCTTCTCAGATGGTGATGAATGCAATTGATGTGCTACGGCAGAAGCTGGATGCAGTGCGGCTCCATGATGAGTCTGATTCTCAGTTGGGTGGTTTTACTGAGCTTGATGCTCACTTGGTGGGTAACTAACAATGTTAGGTAATGTGTCCTTACTATCTTAGTTTTGCTTAGGCAGATGTGGCTAATTAGTGACGTTATGCGAGATGATGAAACTGAGTTTTTCTCAGAGTTGGTTGCTTCAGGCCTACTGTTTTATTTTGTATGTACTGTTTGTGATCTTTGTAAGCCTGAAGTTGCTTAATTTTGTTATGCTTTATGGTATGAGCTTTTGGAAATAGTGTTTGCTTATTAGTAGAACTGTGGGTTCAGGTTTTCAACTAGCTGAACTACTAGCATGACTCTGGTTAGACTACTTTTGGTCTTATGATGATGGCTGTGTAAGTTTGTTTTCACTAAATGGACCAGTGTTGGCTCCGCCGAAACAAACAGAAAGATGAAATTGTTGCTATTATTCATGAATCACTTTACTCCACAAATTTGACAAATATAAGTTATATAACAGAATATGTTGAATTAACGGTGCATTTGATCTATTTGTATGTGGATTGCAAAATTAAATTGATCTTTTGTGCATCAAGTTTTTCCTATTTTTTCCCTAACATATGTGCAACTAAAATAAGGGATGGATCATGTTTATACAGGTGCGAAATTTTAAATAAGGATTCTCATAACAGAATGACTTAATGACACTGTGAAAAATAATATCAATGATACTGACATAATGAATTAATGACACTACGAAGGTGATGTAACTATACTCTGAAAAATAACATCAACCATTTCCGACATAATAAATTAGTGACACTCTGAAGGTCATGTGAGTAAACAAACGATTTCAATAGCAAATGTACCAGGCCTAGAGTCCCAACGTTACAACGTAGGCTAGCTTATTTCCCATCGCAACCATACGCACACCCGACCCAGACCTGACCAGACCGGAGGACAAACCAACGTAGGAAGTGTTGACTAGGTTATTTCCATACTCAGAATCCACATGACGTGGCCGCATGGCAAACACTGGCCGACATTATCAACGTCGGCTAGTCGAAGGCTACTTTCGCAAAATTTTATGTGAATTAAGCCACAAGTTAAATTTCTAATTAAATTTGAACTTATTAAGAAAAAATTCTGATATTTGTTGTGGGCCTTATGTATCTCTTTTGATTATTAGTCCCGAAACTCGAACGTATTTACAAAAAGACCTAGCTAACTTTGTTTTCATTATATATTAAGAATAAGCAGCTCATTTTTTAAGGGGAAAAAAATTCGATTATTGGTACAACTAACTTCTTTTTTCACCCATGTTGATAGTGGCCGCATAGTGCTGTTATCTTACGGAAAAATAAACACGCTGAAATACACAATGGAGCCAAAAACCTGAAAGAAATGAAACATTTTATTGCAAACATGTTAGCGTCTTATTTCACATATAAAACTATTTGTAGAGATTAAAAATATACATTCTGTTTATTTATCATATAGATAGAGGTGATCACACCTCTTATCTCTTCCAAACACCACAAACAAAACACACATAATTTCATATCATATTGAAGAAAGCCATCACTTCATTGTACAACATCATTTTCGCTGAAATTCCCATTACAAAGTCGATGTGAGCATAGTCATTCACATAATGAATCTTCAATTTGTTGGTGACATGGAACTTCAAATCATTAAGTAAGAGTTTCACGTCGCGCTTGTCGGAGATTGAATCTTGGCCGCCATATCCAATGAAAAGGGGCAAGTCATGAGGGACATTCGATAGGTTGTACACAGGCGGCTCATTCTGTCCGTAAATTTCCATGTTTTTCTCTTCGTTTTGGTAGTTGTATTTGGTTAGGATACCTCCTCTAAATACTAAACATCAAGTAATTAACATAATGTTATTAATAAATGATGTAGTGAATATTAAGTAGAGAATTGCTATTTGCTGTTTTTGTATTTGGTTCGGATATTTTTCTTACACGCTCTGTATGAATGTTTGCTGTTTATTTCATATCAAATAACATGAACACGTGCAATTATCATAAACTCATTGATATATAAGTTGTATATGCATGAATAAATGCATACGCAAACGTTTGCCAAAACTTAATTAAGTTTAATATTATATTATTCTTCTCGTGACTAGGATTTTGAATAATAAAAGGAGAAAATTCAGAGAAAAGAGATTACTTTGGGACAAATGGACCATGGTCTTCGTAGAGGTCGGTTGGAGCTCATACTTGAGAAATAGCTCCACGGTGGAGCCATTTAAGCAACAGTTTTTACCTTTAATTATATATATTCAACAATAGCGTTAGAGAACTCCCATTACATAATTTTTAAATATACTTTTAATTTAATGGTGATCATTAAGTATGAAAAAAGTTTCATATATGCCACTGAATAATCTATATACCCCCTGCGAAATAAACAAATTTATTCACAAATCCTCTCAATAATCTAGCATCTTAATTTGATAATGTTATCCAAAATGTAAAATCAAAATTGTAGATATGCTATCCATCATTCAAAACAAATTAACTTGTATAGAAGTTACTCAATTTATAATCAACTGGACATTAATTAAACGATTTGAAGATCTTAATGGGTCGGCATTATTTTTTTAAATTACCTTATATAAATGACGGATAATTTATTGAAAATTTCAATCTTTTAAATCATTTTGATGGTGTATTAAAATTATATCAAATGGATACACCGCAAAAAATACTTGCACTCTAGGATTACCACAAAATTAAACTACTTTAACTCGGTAAGTATTATTTGGCCATACAGTAAAGACGAAATGGTTTATGCTTGTTGACGTTTCTCATTCAGAATAGGTCGAAATATTTCATATATGATACATATCAGCATATATATTTTAATTTTTTATTTATTAATTGTATGGAACAGTTTTAGGTTTTGCAGGGCATAAACAGGATATTTTTCTCAGAAAGTTGTTAAAAAGCATTACAGAGTCTGAAGGTAATGATTTACCAGTGAAAGTTCTCATAAGGTCATAGCAATCTACATGTCTGCATGATTCCTTCAAAAAACTTGCAACTATCTCCCTATCAATAGAAACAGAACAGATAACAAATGTTTTCTACAATGTGCTCAATATTTTTCGTTCAAAAATCATATCAGGGGTCATTTTGTACACCTTTGAAGCCATAAATTATATGGCAATTTAATTGGTGTACTAAATCAGGAATTAAATTGGAATTTGAGGGGAACTAATTAGATGGGCTAAAATCAGCCACGACTGACGGATGCAACCGTCAGCTACGATCAAATCTCAATTTTCGAGATTCTAACAGTCGATCCGAACCGTTCAATGTGTTCTCCATATTGAAATCTCATTTGAGACCAAATTTTACATTTTTCTGAAATTTTTTAGTATTTGTTTGATATTTTACAAAATTCTTAATCTAAACAATTCTGGACCCTTAAATAACTATGATTTTTAAAAATCTCAAAAAAATAGTAAATAAAATCAGAAAAATATAAAATTTGGTCTCAAATGAGATTTCAATATGGAGAACACATTGAACGGTTCGGATCGACTGTTAGAATTTCAAAAATTGAGATTTGATCGTAGCTGACGGTTGCATCCGTCAGTCGTGACTAATTTTAGCCCATCTCACTAATAATTCATTTCATAAAAAGAATTCAAAAGAAACAATAGGGGGTGAAGAGTAATTAATAAATATTGAATCCATACCCTTTGGGATTAAACTCAGCCATACCAAGCAAGTCACTCAAAATCTAAAACAAAATCATAATTAATTATCTTTTGATTGGCATTAACAAAATGAATTAAGAACAATATAATTGAACAAGCATTGGAAACTTACTTCTCCTACAAAGGCTCTGGCACAAAGGATTCCCAATGGTGTGGTCATGTGTGTAAGATATGCCACAGGACTAAGTAAAACTGCTGATTTTAGCTTATCAACCAACTTCCCTTCCGACAAGGATGCTAAAGCCACTAGCGTTCCCTGCCATACAGGAAATAATATAAAAGGCCACGAATTAATAGCTTAATTTATACTAACTAAAAATATTGTCATAACCAACAGAAGTACGTACATTTCATAAAATGAACTATATTAGAGAAGTATTCAACTTGGATTATTATGTTGTTTTAACTAATTCATGTGCAAATACATAGACGTGGAAACGCCAATTAGTAACATGATAGGCTTCTAGTTGTAGTACTAACTGTATTGATCATGTAGTTATGTTGCTAAAATAAATATAGGAAGAAGATTTTTGGCTTCATAGAAACTATTGCAATATATGACTCCAAGTACAATGGACTTTGCTCTCCATAGAATATATGCGTCGTCCCAAATGAAACAAGGCTTAGAGAAATGGTTAATTACCAACGAGTGTCCAACATAGTGAAGTTTTCGGCCGGTTTTGCTATGCACAAAATCAACATTAGAAGGGAGATCATGCATTACTAGCTCATCCCAAGACCAAGCCCAATATCCCTTCATAAAATAACCACAAAAAATGGGTAAATGTATAGCTAACCAATGTTTAAAATAAGTGTAAAACACTCTACTACAAGCAAATCATATTCCAGAAGATTTTAAGAAAAAAGTTTCAAAGATGAAAATTAAGAACCTGAGAAACTAGAATTCCCTAGGCACTTTGTAAATTGGCATCGACATTATTGGTTATCATTTTTATGTTTGTGTCCACAGGAGCATGTATAGTTTGTTTATTTTTTTCTGATATTTCTGATCAGGGAATAACAATCATCGGCTACAACATTCATGAAAGCATGTATAATTTGTTTATTTTTGCTGATATTTCTGATCATGGTATAATAATCATCAGCTACAACATTCATGAGTTTGAGTTCATTTTTCTTTTCCTATAAATCTGAAAACGAAAGGAGATGTTAAAACAATAGGGAGAAAAGCTAAACTCTTGTTGAAGAGTCAAGAGAAACATGACCCTGGCTCCATTTCGTGCCTCTCGTGTTTGCAATCCAAACATCAAACCCGTTATCCGCTAGTATGAATGCAAGAGATTCTTCAGGGGAATTTAATAGCCAAGTGATGCCATCCTATCATTGTATATAATTTACCCTATCATTAGCTTAAGAAATAAAATTTATAATAGTATTAGGAAACATGTTATGCTGAACTAAATTTTTGCATTATCAAGTTCTTGACAAATGAGATCATTCCATCTTTATTTTATGAATTTTTTATTTCAACCAAAGTTTTGAATGGAATTAACGCTGGTGAATATCTTGCGTATGTGTAAATTTTACAAGAAAAAAAAGAACCATCAACATATTGAAGTAAACATAATAATATTAATAATTGGAGTAATTGTGTATGTGAATTTACCATAAGGATTCCATGTTGCAGAAGAACAGGCTGTTTTGTACCTCCATTTTTGTCACGAGTGCGCCCCTCAGGAATCCTTTGCATCTGTAATATGTAGCCGTCTTTTGTTCTTACCTACAGTCCAAAACAAAGAAGAAAAAACGAAATTAAATCTTAAGTGACAATTTTACTCCAGAATGATGTGGTTAGCATATTATACTCGGTACGTAGTTGATTAAGCATGCATGCATGGGTAATAATTTTCATCATCTCCTTAATTAGAATGTATTTTTGGAAGATCAACCTTTCGATGTAGAGTGAACGGAGCAGTTAATGAAACAGAAACTTATACTAGAGTAAACTATTGCATGTACCTCATACTCTTCACATTTGTAACCACGTGAGTACACCATTAGTTTGCATGGTCCCTCGTCTATCTCCGACGATAGCAACGGATTCAAGATACGAGCTTCAACGAGTCTTAGGCCGGTGCTGAGTAAAAGGAGGGTTAAAGCAACGATCATGGCACAAGCAAAGCCATTTGATGCCATGTTGGAGACTTCGAGTTACATGATGAAAGAGCTAACGAGACTGATATATATACTGCACCACACGAGCACAAATTCAAAAGGGGACAACGAATTTTTTTTCTCTTTTTCTAAAACAATATCTCAATATGTTAGAAATGTAAAGCTATTCTATATACCAGAGTTGAAAGAAACACCTGATTTGAAATGGACGGTCCAAATATTTTGGAACCATAGAATTGATTTCATACGGACCACTGGGGAAGTGCCAAAACCAGGCCCCTCTTGTTTTATTTATTTATTTTGTTTCATTTTTTGCAAAATTTCCCTACTGTTGTTATGTTGTTTACCCAAAAAAAAAAAAGGTTTGATTGGTCTTTTTTCTAAAGATGGATGTCTTTTTGTCTTCAAGCATTTTACTTATAATAAGATGCAATGAATACTTCCTTGAGACTTGTTTTTTTATATATATATATAAAAAAAAGAACTGAATTATACAGAAATTTGCAAAAATCAGATATAATAAGGGTATGTGTGCATATTACCCTCCTTTGGCTTTTTGATAGAGCTAAGAAAATTAGAAGTGTATCCGTATTGGCTGTATGTAATATCTTCTTGGAAGTGGGGATTCGGGACCCAACTGTCACAGCCTCACAGGAGTTATCCAAACAAATTTGGAGATGAAGCTCAGTCAGTAGGAAAGGGGGACCCACACAAGACTGCCACGTGTTCACCATGCATGTGTTCTTCACATGATCTATGGAGCTGGGTTGGTTACTTGGCAAGGCTAAGTGACATTGTGCTACCTCCGGGCAGAGGTTTCTACTATTTACGCCATTATTACTCCATTGTTGCAATGGAGTGTACACATTAGTTGGGTTTTGATAAAATACTATTGTATACATTAACGGATTTTCTCTGCAATAGTGTACATTTTAGTTGGGTTTGGTGAAACGATCCGAGTCCGTTATGTAGTAATCCGGTTGCAATATTTGTTTTTTGGGAAAATTAGTTTTTTTCCAACCTAAACTTAGAAAGTGTTAATTGTTTCAATCTGTAATTTTTTCTTACGTGGTGTTGTTGCCTTAATTCATATCCTTCTTGTAATGTCTGATGTGATTTCTACCGAGCTAACATCTAAAATTGAAGTGGCTGTTGTCTGTTGGTTGAAACTATATTATACAGGGTAAAAAGCTAAGAAAATCGAGAATAGTGGCTTATATAGCCTGAAAATTATTACTACTATGCTTGGTTCAAGTCATGCATGACAGGGAGTGCAAGCAATTACATCACAAGATTTTACTGAAATATACCCCTTCATGAGGATTAGTTGTAAACTATTCGATCAACATATTTGTACTCGTAAAATAAAAATAAAAGGAAGATTCATAACATGGAGTTAATCAATTATCTCATTCCAAAAATAAATAAATAAATAAAAATAACACATTCTAGAACCTCCCACCTCTATTTCTTTGTCTCTATTTAAGAGTTCAATTACATACAATCTCGTATTGTCCTGATGCATAAATAAACTTTTTGAAAGCTGTAATTTAATTCTCAGGCCACAAAGAAAATAAAAATTCTAATGGACAGCAAAGCATGTCGAAGACTTGAGGAAGACCTTTCTCTACACTCGCATTATTTTATCAACCAAAAACCAGCTATTTTACTCTTTATACTAATCATGTTTCTCTATGATACAAGAACCACGTATAATATCAAAGTGAGGAATTTCTGAATAAAGAGAGGAACCTAGGAAAGAAGAGTAAGAAAAAGGCTATAACAGATCCAAAAAGCATCTTAACGACATATTGCATGATATCCGATTCGTCTTTGTCATTACCGTTGTTGTTTCTGGCTCTAGCAACTGCAGTGGCTGTAGGAAGTGCTTCTATGACGAGGCTGGCTAGGTCAGAGATGAAAGAGCTGGTGCAGTTTAGAGCCGGTACTCGACCCCAGTTCTCTATGCCAGATTCAAGGGCTAGCTCCTTGTACTCCATGTCTATCTCTTCTAGGGTTTCTATGTGCTCACTCACAAAACTGCAATAATTATTGAATTTTAATGTTAGTAGTCAATAGAAAATGCCCAATAAAGACATCAATCACAAACACAACGTTTGTACAACATGCTATTAAAGGGACCACTATTGTGGTACTTAAAGAGATTTTCCAGATACTAAAGGTCCGTTGTGAAAAGTAAAATGGCGAAAAAGAAAAATGAAACAGACAAAGTAGAACCTTATGGGAACAGCGAGGAGGCTTTTCACACCTTGTTGACCTAGCTCAACTATTAATTCATCAGTGTAAGGCTTCAGCCATTGAACTGGGCCTACTCGACTCTGTCAGTTTATAATGTAATAAACAGTTAAAAATAGCATGATCATGAACAATATATGTAGAGGTATCATGGCAATCATTAAAAAATAAAAGAAAACATAATAATTAACCCCCCCTCCCCAACTGCAGACCACCACCATACACAGAAGCACAAATAAATAAGCAGATTGAATAGAACAATATTACCATGTGTCCAATAACAATTCTGAACATAAAACAAAAAAAATAGAAAAATACTACCAATTTGACCATAGAGTCTTGTATTAAGCCTCAATTTTCTGCAATTCTAAGCCAAGCCCACACAAACCAACTCAATTTTAAATTGTTTCTTTCGACTGTCACTTGTACAATACCCTTGATTACAACCTGACATCACCTATTTTAGCCTGATTTGACCTGGAATGTAAAATTAAATGCACGTCCCAAGAGCAAAAGATATTCACCTGGTAAGCTAGGACATGGCTATTTTTAACTCCTCTTGATTTCAGTTCATGTATAATTAGAGAGACACAGTCTTCCATTTGAGCTTTGTATGGATCTCCAGCCTCTTCTACATAACTTACCGGCACACCATGTGCACTGAAGAATATCATAACCTGAAGTTTTAAGGGGTTAAGATAAAAATAAATTAGGAAAAAAAAAAAGCAGACACATTAATATTTCAAGCAAACTCCCTTATGTTATATCAAAATATTTCAATTCAGGATTGACAGCACTACTAGATCACACTAATCAAAACTCTTGACTTGTTGGTTATTATTTGCAGGAAGAGGATAAATGAAGACTAAATCAAGGATTGATTGGCAAATTTAGCAATTTGGGATTGATGATAACTGAGGTAAATAAAATATCAACTTAGGATGCCATTAGCTTTGTCCAAAAAGTAGTTCATCACACTCTGTCAAGCAATTTTTTAAAACTCATGCATTTATCTAAATTTTGGTAGTTGAGCAATTACTTTAAATTTACACAGAAGTGCAGAGAATAATCAAGAATTAATAACCTCATCAGAATTTGGAAAACTCAACAGCTCCCTTTGTATAAGGTCAGCCATAGATTTGATATAACCATCTCGCTGATACCATGATTCAATAATAGAAATTGGCAACCCTTCAAAATATCCATCTTCCCTGTAAATATATGATACTTCAGTTCCATGAGCAATCTGATCTATTCTGAGGATTAATTTCTTGAGAGCATAATAATTGCATATTTGCATGTGTGCACCTCAGACATAGAGTACTTCCTTGAGTACTAAATATATTATCATGGGGATTTAGAGAGAGACATGAAGACAATACTTACACGTATGTTTGGAAGTCCATGGAATAAGAATAAGGGAATAAGAACAAGCTATTTCTTGTTTGGCACCATTTAGAACAAGAAGAATAAGAACAAAATGAACCTTATTCTTGTTCCAACAAAAACATGGAACTAGAACTTATTCCACACCACTTCCAAACATACCTGTTTAATGCAATAAGAATTAAGTTATTCACTGAGTTTTCCGAAAAGTCGAAACTCGCGAATAAGAGCTGTTCGCACAGTTCGCAATATTCTCTGGTTGTTTGGTTCGCGCAAATTAAAATTGTTCACGAACTTCGTTGTTCGTCAGTTGCCAAACATATTAATATAAATGAACAGAGAGTACCTGAAAATGTCATTAAGAACACGAATGCTTGACCCACTAGTGGAAATGGAGAATTGGGGATAAAGTGGGAGTATAACAAGCTTAGTAATATGATCCTTTTTAATCTGCCACCACAATAGAAATTTGTTACCATCTAATCTATAATTTCAACTACATACAAAATAAAATACTTTGATGAAAAAAAGGAGGAACAATACTGTGTTTTAGCATAATAGAATCGTTAGTATAAATTAATAGAAAAAAAGTAAAACTGTAATATTTTTTTTTGGGGGAAACCTGATCAATTGCTTCCTCTGTGAAGGGATGCCAGTATCGCATTCCAACATATATATCTGCATGCAGTTGCTTCTCTTGTAGGGCCTTCTTCAGAGCCTCAGCCTGAAGATTTTATATAATCTAATTTAGTATGACTGTAACAAAGAAATTTGATAAAAAGCAAAGACAACATGAGTTCCTCCATCCACTAAAAAGAAAAATGAGTAATACAAAACCCTCTTATAGATATTAGATGCAATCTGCATATCTCCTCTCCTGGTTTCTTCAAATAACAGCCATTAACCTCTTTTCTCCCTTGTTTATACAAGGGTACAAAGCAGAGTAAAAAGCAATCAGCAGACCGAATTGGCGAAGAGGGGTACACAAAACAGATTTTCTCATTCAAGTTTGGTTCACATGATCTTTCCAAAGTTTTAATTTGCATGCATGATAATTCATAGGCTGATAATCAATATCACTGCTCCGTTAGTTTCTCTGCTTGTAATAAGTGAGTATGGGCTTTTGAAGAACTTTTAGTTTTTGTAATTTTGTTTCATTTTCAAAATGAAACTGGGTGGCGCTCCCACCGTTTTTCAAAAAAAAAAAAAAATCACTGCTCCGTTGCACAAGGGAAAAGTAGCACCTTCACATTACTAGAATATGAACCCTTCTATGTAAATTACATGAATAAACTTGTGAATGGAACTAATTTACCTGTTCATTTGTGATTCTAAGCAAGGGGGACCCACCACCAATAGAAGCATAAGCTTCTTTACTCTTTGAAGCTCTCAGCACAGATATGAGCTTTGCCAATGGCTTCTGCAGAAATTTGAATAATCTCGGGAGCCTAATAATATCCTGCACATATAAAGTAAATCAACCATAATCAAACCAAGTGCCACGCAGATAAATTGCCTTAACTAGTAAGTAGTACCTAATATTGTATTGGTTTATCCGTGGATTGGATAAATCAACAAGGCAATATGCAACAAGAATGCTAATTGTACTGCTGTCATGGATCTCTCTATCTCTCTCTCTCACAGCGGCTGACAGTTTGTAAATTTACTTAATTCTATAGGGAGAATTCAATTTTTAAACCATTACATGGTGTATCCATTCCAACATAAGAGGAAAAAAGTTATGTGCAAAATCATGTTTTCCACCAAAATTAAATCCAGTTTAGCAACTTGACCATACTAGAGAGACTAGTTAATTGTAGAGAATTGAAAGAAATACAAAGAAGACACAATGTACCGGATCGGCAAAAAGATTGTACAAAAAAGGTTGAACATCATCAAGGTTGTCAGGCCCGCCGAGATTCAACAATAAAACCCCGACTCTCTCTTGTTTGGTGATGGAATGAACTTGGTCAGAGTCACATTTGTCAACTATGTATGTGTGAGCAGATGAATGAGCATTTGTAGCAATAGCATGCCTATGCCTCCTTTGTGGTAGGTAGATCAAATTCTGAGAGGCAGGCGAGTCATTTTGGTGTGAAACCAGTTTGAATTTGAATGAACGATCATCTCTGACAGGGAAAGCACAGGTCTTTATTCTACAACTGGAACAGAATTTAAAAAAAAAAAGAAAAAAAAAAGAGTGAATAAAAAATGACATTAACCAGATTGGTAAATTAAAATCAAAATGGTAGTGAAGTGGGTTAAAACTTACAGGTTGGTAAATTGATGGCAGATATGGAGGTTTGTTGGTTTAGAAGAGAGAAGCTTTGTTTGCATAGAGTCCATGGAAGGAATTGAAGTTGATAAGTGAAGACGAGACGGATGTGTACCGGAGAGAGCGAGAGAGAGGAGAGGAAAAAAAAAAAAAAAGGCGAATGGAAACCCTAGATAGATCGGGGGCGAGAGAGGCGAGAGATGGGAAGGATTCTGGGAGGGCCGACAGCCGGGGCCGAATGCGGAGGGGCGTAGAAAGAGAGAGATAGATCTGTTTATTATTTGTTTTTTGAAAGGTCAAAGGTCAAATGCGGTGATCGGACTGGACAAGTTGAATCTCGGTGGGCCTCACAGGTCACCAAACTCTCAGGCTACGTTTGGTCGCATGGAAAGTTGAGCAAATTTGAGATTAGACCTCTAACTTTCCAACCCTCATCAATCAAACACACTCAAATTTACTTTTCTAATCTAACTTAACAAAATATTGAGCTAGAAAAGTTTGTTCTCATGACCAATTTAAAAATCAATATAATTATTATTATCATCTATGTGTAGTAATTATTATATTAATAATAATTATAATATAAAAATAACAATAATAATTATTATTATTTAGTAACATAACATTAATTATAATTATAATTATAAATTATTAAAAATCAATATAATAATATAATAATTATCATTATTATTAGTGTACTAATTCATATTAATTATACTTACTCATCATAGTTATAATATTAAATAATAATTATTATTATTGCAGCCGTTGTTATATTTCAATATAATTACTTTAATATTAATAACTATTATTGTTATTATTATTATTATTATTTAATAATAATTATAACATTAATTCTGATTAAATTACAATAAGTATTACCATAATATTTATTATTTAATAAATATAATAGTATAATTAGTGACTATTATAGTCATAAAAATTACATAATAATTAATATTATAATATAGTAATCATAGTATTATTGGTTAAAATAATTATAATAATAGTATGATATTAATATAACATTTATTATGGTAGATGTAATTAGTTATAAAAGGAAAAAATAACTAAATTATATTTTATTATTTTCTTCTATCTCTGACCCGACCATATCACACCAAACATTATTTCAAACTTCAAGTTAGTAGTAACTTTTCACAATCTCTAACTTATCTAACTTCAACCACAAACTTTAAAAGTACTAATTTCGACCTCCAACTTTACTAACTTCACCTCCAACCAAACTTACCCTGAAAATCCAACGCCCTCAGAGTTTTGGGCACTTGTTATTTCAAATTCTCGAACAGGTAGGTTACTTAACGAGAATCTAATATTTTTCAGAATTTTTGGGACATTTTCAATGACTACTTGTTAAAAATTTGATATTTTAAGAACTTCGGAGATTTTCTAGGGCCACTTGTTTATGAGTCTGATTTCAAGTCTATTGAGGTTGGTCACAACCTAAAAAAGGAACTTTATGAGTCTGATTGCATGTCACTTGTAAGGATTCACTTTATCTCAGCCTTACATATGAAACTAGCGCGTAGGGGTGAGCGCGGTATACCGTAAATATGCGAAATCGTTCCGTTCCGTCCATATGGAACGTATAACATAATGAAATTTCATTCCGTTTCGCAAACAGAACGGATAACGAAATACATTTCGTGATTCGTTTGTTCATTTTATAGTGTAAATATAGTCGTTCTGCAACGTTCCGTCAAAACGGAACGAATCACGAATCATTCCGATTCGTACCGTTATTGAAACAAAATGGAAAACGAAATGACCTATTTTGTTTCCGTGAAACACGTTACCCACCCCTACTAGCGGTTCAGTTTAAAGGAGATGGATTGAAATTCTCTAGACAGGTAGGCCATGTTAGAAAACTGCTCAATTTTAATTTTGTGACTAATTACGCTTAATTAATCCAATTAAAACACAAGCAACACGAGATCTAGTACTTTAAGCAATTCGACACAAGAGAATAAGGAGGAAAATTATACCTCCCGCGAAATCGTATTCGCGGGGCTCGACCAAGGCATGGGAATTGATGGCGTGCCTTCTCCACCGTCTCCACCACGTCTCGTAACCGCCCTCGAGTCCACCAAGGAGGATTAATCACGTTCTACAAGGTACGTGCTAGCAGACCCAAAGAACAAGCCTAATCCCTATGGTTTTCTCTCTTGCATCAATCAACAACCTTGATTTAGTGGAGAGAAAATAGCTCAACACATGGGCAAAAGAGAGAAGGAGAGGGTGAAAAGTGGCGGCCTCATGGGAGGAATGAGAGGAGAGAGAAAAGCTAGGTGGAGGCTCTCATAAGTGGTCCTTATATAGAGCACAAAACCTAATTGACCTTTTGCATAATTACAACTATGTCATTCCACCTACCACCATAAATGGCTGCCACGAAATGGGCCTTTATGGGCCATTTAACCCCTTCATTTGGACCATTAATTCATATAATTAAGGTCCCTCAACTTTGCTCTTTAATTGGGCTATATATTTGCTATTTAAATAACGGCCCAATTCATCAATATAACCATTTATATTAATAAGTGTTGAACTAAATTAATTATTAACTCATTAATAATTGTTTTAGGATTAGTTAATGCATTAATTTATTTCTATATGATCCATTGACTTAATTAATTATAACGGTTCGCAACGGTATATAATTAATTAATCAATCTTATCATATTTCCACAGAACTTACTGCTGTGAATAAATAAATAATGCACTGTGTGATTAATGTCCTATTTGTGTGACCATTTGAGGATTTATGCTATGTTGGCCATGGAATTAAATCGTTATTTAATTCCAATAATCATAAGCGGTATCTAGCAACACGTTATGATTCCCAATTCACATAAATAGTGTACTGCTACAATATTTCAATCCTGCATAAGAGAATAAATATGTTTCTCTATTTTGATTCTTATGTCTCACGATATCATCGTATAATCCAAGATAGGAATGTGTCATTCTTGCAGATTATACGTTTCTTGATCTAGAGTTGATCGCTTAGTTGCGCGCATACTATCCAACTCCATCAAGGGGCCCAAACAGATATCGTCACTCACTAAGTGAATTAATGAGGGACATACGGTTTTCTTGATGATTAGCTTTTCCCCGCACAATTCAAGAGAACGTAAATCAAGTCCGTATAGCAGCCCTTAACGGAAATCAGCGGTAGACGAGATTTATAGAACCTATCCTCATGTGGAAAAGATAATCATCTCAAACTTAGAACCAAAATCATAACGAAATAAACAATGACACATAACACAATCCATATATTTATTTCGTTGGGTCAAGTCCTGTACTATGTTCCATAACATATACATATGCAATTAAGTTGGTAACTCTTTACCTATGATTTGTAGAACTTAATCATCACTTAACTTGCATACTAATCTTATATGATAATTAATGTTCATTGTTAATTATCAAGATTATGGACCGTTTAGATTTATTATTGTCATTCTAAATAATGATCCACAGAGATCTACAATTCAGATCCTCAACTTGAATGATCTGTCAATAATAAACCTAGGAACAGATGATAAAATATCATCCAAAACATAAACTAATAATTAAGTCATTAAATTATTGACTTCTAGGACATAACTCTAACAGGCCACTTGGTGAGAATTCATCATTTTCAGAAATCATGTGGCACTTTTTAATGGTCACTTGATAGGAATCTGATTGCAAGCCTCTTGAGGTTGATCTCAAGTTCTCAACCCTTGTAGAGGAATTTGGCTTGAAAATAGTTTTTGGCTCGATCTTGAATTTCTTATTTTGACTTTTAATTTTTTGAAATTTCTCTTTGAATTTTACCATTTGAAGATTTTTTTTCCCTTTTTTATTTTTGAAATCTAGGTTTGAAACTCTTTTATATTTTGAAAATTACTTATCTTAAAAGTACTAAGATCGAAACTATTTCCTTTAACATCATTTTATTTGAATTACTTAAGTTTTCTTTATAGAAATTTTATTGAAAAAAAAGAAACTTTTAGTGAGTTTAATATTTTCCTAGAATTGCATGAAATTTATTTCATAGCAAAAATACTCTAAAAATATAAAAGACCATTATTTTTGGCCGATTTTGATTTGTTTGAATTTTTAGAATTTTATAAATATTTTATAGTAATTTTATTTTGTTTCTTACTATTTTTTACGAGTTTCTAAAGAAGATTCAAGTTCACGTGGTGATTCCAATTTAGTCGGACTGAGGTGGCAGCACCATGTAGAGATGAGCCGTCGCTGGTGAGAAGAAAGGATCTCCAACGTGCTGTCTTCATGTAGCGAGTCATTGACTGTGCCGTGTGGGTTTCAGCCCCAACAAATCCGAAAACGGGGGGCGAGGGGAATTACGATTTATTAGCAATGGGCCTCGTTTCTTCTATTACTCTATTAGCCGAAATTTTAAAAAATAGTATTAAATTAATATAATATATTAAAAATAATATCAATATAATAAGTTTAATATAAATAGTATCACGAGATCGGAATCCTGGATTCCGAACGTTAGATCGGATTCTAAGTTTCCGATCTAAGCTTAGATCGGAATCCGAGATTCCGATCTAAGCTTTTTAATTTTTTTATATATTATTTATTTATTTATTTAATTTATTAATTAGTTAAATAATTAGAAAAATAGATAATATATTGTAAAAATATTGTAAAAATATTGAAAAAATCAAGAATAATTAAACTAAAATTTATATGTAATTTAGTATTTTTTGGGAAAATTTTGTTTCCTTTTATTAGTTTATTAATTAGTTAATTAATTAGAAAAATAGATAATATATTCTAAAAATATTGAAAAATTATAAAAAAATCAGGAATAATTAAAAAAATTTATATGTAATTTAGTATTTTATTTTGGAAAATTAAATTTATTTTCCTTTTAATTAATTTATTTAATTAAATATAAATTTAATTTATTTATTTAATTAAAAAATGAATAATTAAGTATAAATTTTTAATTAATTTAAACAACCATTTGATATGCGTCCCGGATGTCGTCCTCTGTATATATTATTTTCATATTATATATTAAACAATCATATCGAGTCTCATGATCAAGGAAGCACTTTCTGGATTGCGTTAGAAAGGAATCACACGAGATTGATGTTTTACTGAGACGGAGAAGAAAGACTAAATTCACTTGATTTACTGCATTTCTCTTTTTAATGATTAATTTATGATTTTAAAAATATTTTTAGTAGTTTAGAGTGGTTTTTAGGTTTGCAAACTTTCAAAGTGGATTTTGGAGGTCCAGAGAGCGTTTTTTGGGTCCGAAAATGGTCGTTACGGGGTTACACCCCGATAAAATGCGTAGATCTCGTCGCCAGCTTTCCGGAATGTCCTCGATCACCCCAAACGGACCTTCCTATCAAAAGTTAAGCCTGTTTAAAGTTTTAATGTTCAAATTATGCCTTTGTATTCCTGCAAATGCAGAAAGAATTAATAAAACTTTGAACATTCTGAAAGGATTATGCCTTTGTATCCCTGCAAATTCTGAAAATTTGTAATCCTTTTTAAATGGTACAATTCATTTAATTAAATAAGTTATAAAAATTTATATTTTAATTAAATAAATTAATTAAAATGAAAATAAATTTAATTTCCCCAAAAAAATACTAAATTACATATAAAATTTAATTTAATTATTCCTGATTTTTTCCATATTTTTTCAATATTTTTACAATATATTATCTATTTTTCTAATTATTTAACTAATTAATAAATTAAATAAATAAATAAATAATATATAAAAAAAAATTAAAAAGCTTAGATCGGAATCTCAGATTCCGATCTAAGCTTAGATCGGAAACTCAGAATCCGATCAAAGCTTAGATCGGAATCATGGATTCCGATCTAACGTTCGGAATCCAGGATTCCGATCTCGTGATACTATTTATATTAAAATTATTATATTGATATTATTTTTAATATATTATATTAATTTAATACTATTTTAAAAATTTTCGGCTCTATTAGGCTCTTATCTCTGGGCCTTGGGTTCAGTTATTTTAATTGCGTTAAAATCCGTCTTACAGTTATCTAGAACCGAAATTTTAAAAAATAGTATTAAATTAATATAATATATTAAAAATAATATCAATATAATAAGTTTAATATAAATAGTATCACGAGATCGGAATCCTGGATTCCGAACGTTAGATCGGAATCCAGGATTCCGATCTAAGCTTTGATCGGATTCTGAGTTTCCGATCTTAGCTTTTTAATTTTTTTATATATTTATTTATTTATTTATTTAATTAATTTATTAATTAGTTAAATAATTAGAAAAATAGATAATATATTGTAAAAATATTGAAAAAATCAGGAATAATTAAACTAAATTTTAAGAACTAAGTTTAGGGTGGCATTCTTCTAATTTTGAAGTTTTGAGGTGGCATGTATCTAATTTGCCCTTTTTTGAATTAAATCATTCAAGGGATGGGTTATTTGTAGTTATGTGTTCAATTAAATACATTTCGAATTTGACGTTTCGATAACTATAAAACAATAAAATATCATAAAAATTCTGACTATAATCCAATCACATGCGCAAAAGAAGTAAACAATTGTAACAGCAAAACAACCAGTTTTTCATAATTCATCGGTTTTAACAACCACAGACAAGCACAATTTACCAATTAGATAACAACAAGAAAAAAACTAAAAACACAGAAATATAACTAGAACTTGGTTTTCATCAAATTAAAAGAAACTTTTGAGGAGAACAACTCGACGACTCCAACCATAACATCAATGGAGCACGAACCTGTTAAAATTGAGAATAAACATTAACAAATACGAAATGTTAACAACATTATAACCGTTGCATTACTAACAAAACATGTATAGAACAGAATATGTGTAAACACTAACTTGTGCATTCTAGAAACTAACTGAACACATATGATAACTAACTACTCCATTACAAAAATTAACTGAACATTTATAACACGTAACTGAACACGAAACTAACTTCTCATTAATTTTAACTAAACCTAATCTAATTCAAGTACGCATCAATCTTTATTATGCATGACGAACACTTCACTAACTAAATTGAACACTTATTTCTTGTATCTGAACATCATTGATAACATAACTCTAATAACTACAAAATAAGTCAACTACATAATTCCAGCCTTATTTTCATATCTCGTGTCAACAATATGATCCCTCATCCCAACATTAGTACCCTCGATATAACAATATGATATCTTATTTTCATATCTCGTGTCAACAATATAGTCCCTTATCCCAACATACGTATCCCTAAATATAACAATATGATCTCTTATGTTAACAATAAAATCCTTGAATATAAAATGCAAAAACACATGAATACTTAATCCTCTTTTTTCTTAAAAAGAAAACGTGATTAGAACTCTAGATCTGAAAAAAAAGAGATCATATAAGAATTAAAAAAAAAGAGAGAGATTTGAAAGGTGAGAAAAAATTAGACCCGATGAAGACTTGTATCATTTCTTTTCTTGATCTCGTCATAGCCAGTTTCCTAATTGATGCCAATTTTTTTTATTCAAGTAATGGAATAAAAAGAAAACCCAACAGCAAAATAGAAAACTTGTTCAACAAATTAGTCTTACGCAACCCACAAGTTGTTGAATTACAAAGTAATAGTTGGCAATTGAGAATATCAATTGAAGAGAACATTTTTTTTTCTCAATTACCGTAAAGCTGATGTGTGCAGATAGCTTTTGTTCATATGATTTGGGTACAATCAAATGCATATCGTCAAATTTTATTTATTAATTTTGTAATCATGATCATTACCAACTGTTAGATTTTAACTAACGATTTAGATCAACCACAAGTCATCGATCCGTGGACAAGTCACAGGATCTGTGTGATCAACGGAAAAAAATAAATAAATAAAGAGAGCCCCGGTGGCAGCACCCGATCGATTTGCTTCCTCTGGATCGGAAAACTTGCCTCTCTCTTCTTTTTATACTAGTTGCAAAATTAATAAATGCACATGTCTTAAAACATGCAGAAACATATATAATAACTGATAACTCCAATGAAACATTGCATCATAATTTAAAAGTACATCAAATCCAAACACCATTAATTGTTCATATCCTCTTGATAGAAAGCAGCTAGCTAATTAATTATTCCCCCATTTTCCCCATACATTTGATTGAAGAGATCATCATAAACCATTAAAAAGTAGAGTTCGTCGCGACAAAGGTATATCAAGTTAGTGGTGTCACAGTGTGTGTGGCATAATTTGTTTGCATTAACCAGCTGGACGGTTCTGTACATGCCAACTTGATCGGGCTGGGTGCAGTTCTTTTGGTTGTAGCACGAGCACAGTAACATCACTTATATAAGGAGCTAGGCTGGGTTAATAAAATATTGCTATTGCATGTCGCTCGTACAGCACTCACCACTCAGCACTTGTATGAACTCGAGAAGAGATGCACCACTAACCATCTTGTTGTACTCTGAAACCGCCAACCTGCTGCAAGAGATCTTGCAGGTAAATTCATCAGCACATAAATATTAATTTAATTAAACAAATATATATCATATATTCTATCGTCATTTTTTGAAAACAGATCATATTCCACACGTTTTACCAGCATTTAGCATATATATATCCCAAGAAAATTATTTCATTTGTTATTTTCGACAATAATTTTTGCACTGAAGTATATATATATATATATATATATATATATATATATATATATATATATAGAGATTGGCTAAAGTATACTCCAGCATATAGATAGCCCGTATGCTGGAGTCGTTTCTCACAATCTAAAGTGCATACAGTCGATCCGAAGCTTTCAAATTGTTCTCCATATTGAAATCTCCTAAGAAACTAAAATTTATATTTTTTCGAATTTTTTTACTATATATTATGCTATTTTAAAAAAACATTGTAAAGGAGTTGGAAAGGAGTATTTCTGGCCCTTCAATTTGAAAATAGCATAATATATAGCAAAAAAATTCGAAAAAATGTAAAATTTGGTCTGGAAGGATATTTTTACATGGAGAACAACTTGAACGGTTTGGATCGACTGTTTGAATTTTAGATTTTCAGAAACGACTCTAGCATACGGGTTTGATCCGTATGCTAGAGTATACTTTAGCCAATCTCTATATATATATATATAAATGCAACTCATAATTAATGTTTCTGATAATTAAAAAAACCGTTTTGGGTCTATAGACTATAGTATTATTAGGGCTGTACAACGAGCAGGTTTGTAATATTTTATCAATATTTCAACCCAACCCAATTATACCGGGTTAAAAAATTTATTTAGTTGACCCATTCGTAATTCAATCCAACCCATATAAATTTTTATTTACGGATTTTTGTGGGTTTTCGGGTTAAACGGGCTATAAATCATCATCTTAATTACTTGTTGCTGTGTAAGAAACAATGTGCATTTGCGATATAGGATTGTAACTTTTCTGTGAATTTTTAGTAATGTAAATTTAGTCAATTGTAGGGTCCGTCAAATAATTTGATGAATTTTTAGTTTTTTTTTTTTAGTAACATTGATGAATTTTTAGTAATGTAACCTTCCTGTTGAACGAGGCGCGCCTCTTTGAGAATAAGGAAAAAGCAACTGCGAGCTTTTTTTTTAAGTTAATAGATCGTAGACATTTATATTAAAGCAAATTTGATCATACATCACATAAATCTATACTGCTTTATAGTTTACACACAAACCATCTTAATCTGACTTACCAATTAATGCAACAAAACAAAAGTTGACATGTCATTAAAGGTTAAATTAAATGCGAATTGGATAGACAGTATGAATTCTATGAATAGGATGAGTAGACGAGGCGTCCTTTGGGAATAACAAAAAAGTAAATGCAAAATTATATATATTTACACGATATCAGTATACTAAATAAAGATGCGTGGGAGTCCGATTGCTTTTTTGCGGACACGCGGTTATTGCGCTACTGAAAAGCGTTTCGCTCCGCTTACGTTTCGTACTCTTCGCCGATTCAGCTATTCCTTTTGTTCTTCGTATGTACCATACTCTATCCGGCTATGCTTCATCAAACCTTGCTGCCGCCTCCTCCGTAAAACCCTCAACCCAACCCCTCCACTTCGCCACCAACTCCGCCCGAACCCCCTTGGTCTCTCTGTCCATCCCGCCCCCTTCTCCTCCGTCAATGACCTAATTGCTACTACCAAAGGGAAATTAAAAGGTGTTGAGATAAGTTTATCAACTCTGATTGTTTTTCATAAACTGAAAATTCAATTAATTAATAACAGGTTACTTTCTTCCTCCAATTAAGAGCGAGTAAAATTGGTTGCCTTCTTTTGATTTGTTAATGGCCCTCTCAAATTAAGCGTGAGGGAAGTACAGAGGAGTTGAGAAGGATGGAAACAACCAGTTCTCTAAGCTTGAAATGGTCATAGCAGCGCCGAGGGAATCACTGGTGATGTGCACTGTCGGTTCTGAACTAGATGAAGAAGGGAGAGGTTGCTTGGCAAGAACTCCCATGGGTATTGGATGGCCCCTGGATGTGTAGTTAAAATGGTCTGTTCATGGTATAAGACATGATTTCTTGATTTGAGAATTTTGTCGTAGTAAGCTTTACAGGCATCAATTCAACCATCAGTACTTTAGATGCATTCTTCATTATTCTATTGCTAATATATGATTCTATTCTCTTGCAGCCAGTTAATTGGATCATTCAAGCACTTTACAGACAAAGAATTGATTTATTTCATCTTAATTTTTTGTCAAAGAATTTTTTTTTGTAGATTCAGTTCTGTTTATATTTTTCAATTTTTTTTGAGTGTCAATTGTATGATGTGCTTATTTTGAAACAAATCGGTATGAAAAATACTGAGTTTGTTGTGTTAGAACAGCCTGAGCTATCAGCTATGTAGTTCATGTTCCTAACTGGTATTTTTATAAAAAAAGGCTGGTAGTTGATCCATCAGTGTTTTTTTTTTTTTTTTTTTTTTTTGGTGGGGGACTAATAAATATATTGCAAGTGGTGAATCTAAATCCAAGGTAAGGAGACCTGTGAGGGAAAGAACTAGCAAAGAAACTTTGTTTTAAAGTACTTACCTGTGCGCTAGAGATCAAATTATTTTACAAATTTGTAGCACAATACAATTGTCGAAAGCTGTGTATGTGATTTGATATTTTACGGTCTTTTAAATTTTGAAATAGATGGTTTCTATTTCTTTTGGGAATTGCATAGGAGATTAATTAAATTTTATTATTTATAGCAAATTATAAATCTTATTATTCATACCAATATTCCTGAGAAAGAGAGCATGAAAAAACTCTTAACATTTGTTTCCTATCTTTCCTCTTATTTTTTGTTATTTATCTATTTGCACTGTGCTTTGATCGATAGATGTAGTAAAACAAACAACCATAATAGTAAAATTCAACAAAAAAAAATGAAAGCAAAAATTGGTCGCGCAACGCGCGACGTCCCTACTAGTAGTACATAAGATCAATAAAATCAAACGGGTCGGATTTTAGTTCGGATTATCTAAGAAAAAATACGACATGACCCAATTATACCGGGTTAGCAAAATTAAAACTCAAACTAACCCGAATCATGCTTGAACCCGTTAAAATATGAGTCGGGTTAGACGGGTTAAACGAGTCAGATGGATTTTTTTTATTTTCTTGTACAGCCCTAGCCTTAATTAAGACTCGATTGAAGAATGGCAGTCGGAGGCCTTCGTAATATATGGAACATTTGATTACAAACGGACGGATCAGATCAAAGGTCTTCAAAAAGAGGCGACAGAGAGGAATGAAATCCTCGACAGCCTTTTTTTTTACTGCTCCAAGCAGTCATTCTCTCTTTTTTTAATATTTCAAAATTTCAAAAATTTTAAATGGAGAATCCAAACTGTTTATCTTGTTAAATTTTACCGACGATGTGTTTTCATATAAATTTTATAAAATTTGAAGTCGATTTGATACTAGATCAAGAGGTCAACAAATGAATGAATCTGGTTAGATTAATTCTAATACATTCATAATTATATCACTTAATCAAGTATTAAATCGACTTCAAATTTTATAAAATTTATATGAAAACGCATTGTCGATAAAATTTAATAAGATCAACGATTTGGATTTTCCATTTGAATTTTAAATTTTGAAATATTAAAAAGAAAAGAAAAGACTGCTTGGAGCAGTAAAAATCGACTCTCATCCTCTCTTCTAGCACTCCCTCCAGGTTATCTTTCTCTCTCTCGTGCTATCTCCTTCTCTCTTTCAGTGAGTTTTTATTTTTCTACTCTATTTTCGATCTCTGATTTGTGCTTCTTTTTCCTCCTCTCACTTTATTTCTTTTTGGGTTTTGGTTTATGTCTCTATCTGTTGATATTGGTGTTGTAAATGTTCATTTCATTTGCTATATGTGTTCATTTTATGATGTTATATATGTTCACTTTGTTTATTGTATATGTTCAGTTTTGTAGTTATAAGTGTTTACTTTATTTGTCGAACTATTCATTTTATATGTTCTTTTATATCAGTTGATTTTATTATTACAAATGTTCACTTTGTTTATCATACTAGTTCACTCTGACATTACAAGTGTTCAGTTTATTTGTTCACTTTATCATATATGTTCAATTTGTTTATTTATATGTTCACTTACCATTTTTTTGTGTTCAATTTGTTCAATATGTTATATATATTGTATTTGTTCACATTATTTATCTATATATTCAGTTTATTTGTTTTAAGTGTTCATTTTGTTCAACGTATTATGAATATGAAGTAAAAAAAATAAATCATACTAAGAGGTGAGAGAGAAAAAGACAGAGAGGAAAGGAGAGGCGAGGTCCAAGATAGACGAAAAAGAGAGATAGTATTTGAAAAGGGAGCGTCAGAGTAGGAGAGGGGATCAGAGGGGAGGAGAGTGCATATCATTTATTTAATCCATTAATCCCCGCATTTAGACCCGGATCCGAAACAACTGTGGGTAAACAGTTGTTGGAACAGTATCGGATCCTGGCCGTTCGTTTTTGTTCAGATCAATCCAGTTCGTCCGATTGAGCTCGATCTGTCCGTCCATCCAACGCGTCTCTTCGATCTTTCAAGGGGCATCTTCACTTTTTCCACGCACACCATGCCTCTTCGCTTTTCATCACCTCCTCAACTCATGTCGCTGTCCCTTTACGGTCATCTCTATCGTTCTAGGGTTTTCCTTTCTTCTCTATCACTGTCCCACCTGCAGTCCCCTCTTTCTTTACGGTCATCGTCGATCTCAAAGTTTTGCTGCAATTTGGGAGGCTCTCGATGTTAACGTTACCATCAAACTTTCTTATTTGGCTCCGCGAGGAAAGCCAGTCTCGATCTCGGCCATCTCTGTCGTCAGTTCGCAACCTTAGTCGGTTTTTGCTTCAAACACCATTGTCAGTTCTTTGTAGGAAGATGTCTTTTTCTCCATTGTCTCGCCTCAAAGTCCTCATCAGAGGTTATTAGTGAAAAGGTATGTGGAGTTTTATTTCTCTTTTATGGTAGCTTACTTCGTCAAATTTCGAAGAATTATTATTTTGCACAAAATAGTACCGAAAAAGAGAGATATTTGTTTTGCATTTTTTCTTAAATTGCTAACTTTGTAAATATGTTCTTGCTTTTTTTTCATTTTTGCACTGTAGTGCTTAAAGCCAGATATGCCATTTTATGGAGATGGATGATCAACTCAATTAGAACTATTTTTACTCAATTAGAATTTTCGCTGCAGCAATCAAGATCGGATCCAATGGAGTACAGGTGAATTAATTCATGATTTTACTTATATTTAATAATGTAAGTTATATAGTCATGCTTATTGTGCCTTTATTTTGTTTGCTTTGGAATACATCTGTCAATTATTTGTGTGCGATTTTTTGCAAAATCTTTTCTAACCATACTTTTTTAGGTTGATCAATTATTTTTTGTCTTTCAGTATCATCCGATTTGTGCTTCGTTCTTATTCCATGGGTTTTTTTTTCTTCTGCACCACGGATTGCCGACTGCACATTAAAGGGACTGGGGCTTTAGCTTTGTCTAATATTACACTGTCGCTGATTTTCTTCCAAGCCGCTCAGTATTAGGAAAAAGGTAACAATTTTCTTCCTTCCTTTCAGGTCTAGCAATTTCAGGCTGTTCATGCTAACTTTTCTTCTCTTATATTAAATCTGTGCAGGTTTCTTCTTTGCTTCATTATTTCTACTAAGAGTTCATATTGAAGGCTGGTTGAGGGTCAAAAAGAGCAGTGAGAATCGGAGAAGAATCGAGCATTGGAACATCCTTCGTGGGCATCAAGTACTTTATGTTTCAGGTCTCAATCTGCATCATGCATTGTTTTTATTTTAGTATGTAAAATCTTTTCCTTTCTCTTTTCCTTCAAGAAAAGTAAGGTCACGTTTGGCATGCACATTGCTTCTGAATTCAGACATTAATTCTCTCTTCCAATTTTAGCACATTAAGCCAACTTATTTATGATCATATTTAGAACATTTCATGAACATCCGATGCCATTAATTTAACTTTCTCTGTTTTAATTTTATGTGGTTTTATCCCTTAATTCTGATTTCTTTTTCTGGGCATTTTAGATTTTTTTCTATGGTTGCTTTGGTTTCAGAAATGCTTTTTCCCGATTTTGAATGACTCTCAGAGAATGAAAGGTGCGTAATGTTGCTGATATGTTTATTTTTTAGGTTTAAAAATAAATTAAGGCAATGTGAGATACTATTTACTAGGACCTCTTAAAAATAACAGTTTCTTTTTTTTGTTAATTTTATCGAAAGATACCAGTGCCAGATTGTTACAAAAGGAAAAAAAAATTCTATCTTTAATTCACCTAATTTGTGCTTTGCTCTTAGAATTTACATTTACATTACAAAAATGTGATTGAGAAACTTTTGCTTTCGACACTGCCGACCCAATGAAAGCTGTGCAAAGTTAGAATGCATCTATCACAGTGACTTTTTTTCATGTGCCCTAACGGTTAAAATACAAAGAAAGTTAGAAATTGTTACAATTTTTGTTTAGTTTGGTTATTTGTTCAGTTTAGGATTATATATTCATTTAATTTTTGAATTCTAATTGTATGTCATCTCCAGAACAAATGCAGTTTGTGAATAATAGTTGCATATATTTACAAGACTTTTTTTTTTCCTTCTCAGTACCATCAAGAAAAATATTTTCTCTCTTTAATTTCTCATATGTTTAATTATAACAACCATGGCTGTTCAAATTCCATTGAAGCTTTACACTAAACAAATGATGGAAACAAATGCCAGACAACACATGATTTTACCTTTTCCTCCATGACTTGCATAAGAATTCAGAGAGCTATGGCCGGGCTCTGCCTCTTGAGAGGTCAAATTCTAGACAAATTAGAAAATATACTTTCGATTAAATTTAAACATCCACCATTTAATGGATCATAAATTTTGTAACAAGAAGATGGGAAAAAAAAATGAGTAATAAGTAAAAATGAAATAGGAGTACCTTATTGGACTATTGTTGGAGACAGCTATCAACACCTTCAGATCTAAAAGCTCATTGCTTTCGCATTTGTATTGTTAGGATATACCAGATGGATCAATATAGTATCTAAGAAAACAAAAGGATGGAATAATTTTACCATTGTTGGTTAAACATTTTCTCTCGATTTGCCGATTTGCAAAACAACACCGAAACCTTTAAACTAACATCTCTCTTTAGTGTTTTATAGCTAAATTTATTGAAGAATGGATTAAAGCAAGTGTGGCACTTAGTTTGGAGCTTCAAGAGATTGCTTTGGTCTAGTTAGAGTCAGTAATTAAGGTTAAATTAAACTCTAAACTAATCTCAATCAATTTGCTGGTAAAATGCTCAGTTTTTCTGTCCAGCGTCATACAACGCCAGTTGCCGTTACACAACGCTGAGTTAATTCGATTTTAATTGCAAAATCTCTGACAAGGTTGGAACAGCGTTACACAACGCTCAGTAGCGTTGTGCAACGCTAGTTCATCTGTTTTTAAACCAGTTAAATCCTTTATTTCCCCTTGTCAGAACGTTATGCAACGCTAAGTAACGTTACACAACGTTTCCACTCCTATGTTGTGTAACGCTACTCAGCGTTGTACAACGCAGTATGAAACAGGCGACTCTGCATTGCTCAGACATCGATCTGCATCGATGCTGCATGCATGCTGCCATGTTCCATGCATTGTAGCGTTGTGTAACGCTCTAAACTTCGCTCAGACTTCGTTTTTTCGCCCTGGTCGCGTAGAGCAACGCTGAATAGCGTTGTGCAACGGCGACGTTGTGTGACGCCAGTCAGCGTCGTATGACGTTCTGACAATGTTGTTTGAGTTTGTCAGTTCTGCCTTATTCGTTTTCTTGACTTCGTTGTGCAACGCTACCAAGCGTTACACAACGCTCTGACAAGTTCCAACGGAACTGTCGAGCTTTTGCTTTGGACTTTTGCTGAAGCGTTGTGCAACGCTATACAGCGTTACACAACGCTCTGACAACTCACAACGTTATTGTCTGTGACCGTTTGATTTTTCAACGGCTATTTGGGCGTTGTACAACGGCATATAGCGTTGTATAACGCCCGAGTCTGTTTTGACTGGTCTTTGGAGCTGTTGGCGCCCTCTATAAATATGGGGCCTCTTGGAACTGTTTAGACACTTTTGAAACCTTTGAAACTCCTCCCTTTTGAGCTCCAACCAGTTAGACATTACTCTCTCTTGTGTTTGAGCATTATTTAGCAAAATCATTGAGATTAGAGTGTGCTAAACCAATCCACTAGTGTTAATTGCTAGATTAGTTGAGTGATTTGGTTAGAGCCTCAATCCCTTGAGTGTTTGAGCTTGTTTAATTGAGTTAGGCCAATCCACCTTGAGAGTGATTGTAACAAGGTGATTTGGTTCGAATTTGTAGTCCTGTTCGTGTGGAATTGAACGGAGCGCGCCCATTTCGAGGTTGCGAAACTCCCGGAGACGTACGACTAAGGCTAGCACTTCCTAGCGGGTCGGAACTCCGTAATATATCGCGTGTCACTTCTTTCTCTTCTCTTTTTATTTCTCTTGCATTGTGAATTGATTGTGCTTTGATTGTTTGTGTTAGACCAAGTTTGAATTGAACCAAATATTGACCATACCGGTTTAGAAATTTGTTTTTGTGCCTATTCACCCCCCTCTAGGCCTTTATTTAGGGACAACAAAGTGGTATCAGAGCAGGGGTTATCTTTTGACCATCTTGTTAGGTAGATAACCTCGATTCATGGCCTCTAGGGTGATAGAAAAATCGGACAAGTTTGGTTCCACTTGCAAGAACTTCCGTTATTGGAAGAGATGTATGGTTGTATACCTTAACTTGATTGATCTTTGGGAGGTAGTTGATAAGCCATACACACCAATTTGTGATAGTGAAGGTAGAGAAACCCATGCCTCTAAGACCATTAGGACCAAGAATGATAATGCCGTGAATGTCTTGTTAAATTCGGTACATGAGTCCATAGCGGCAATTTTTGGTAGCTCTACTAGTGCACATGAAATGTGGGTTTCTCTCTTGAACCGTTATGAGGGAAATTCTCTAATCAAAAGCTCTCGACAATTTGAGTTGGAGTCTAGATTGGATAATTTCCGCATAAGGGAAGGTGAATGCATCGAGGAGATGTATACTCGATTTATACAATTGCTCGATGAATTCACTAACATAGGAGAGACCCTTTCTAATAGTCGTGTTATAGGAAGATTGCTTAGGGCTTTGGTGGGAAGACCTCAATTCGACACTCTCATCTCGACTCTTGAGACACAACAAAGGTCCCACAACAATCTCACACCGGAGATCATCTATACCCATTACCGGTGCGTGGAAGAGAAGCTCAAGCAACTTGGAGAGTTGAAGTATGAGCCCAAAACCGTGGCATTGGCGGCAAATGACAACAAGGCATCTCCCTCCAAGAACCGCCACAATGACAACCACCAAGGGAGACACCGCCACTCAAGTGACAAGGCCAAAGGCATCATCGACCTTGATGAGGACAAGCAAGGAGCCGTTCTCTCAAAGATGTTTCGAGCCATCATGATCTTTGAGGGAAAGTTCAACAAAGAAAGGCTTGAGAATGACGAAAGAGCTCTTTGCTTCGTGTGCCAAAAAGAAGGTCATACCATGTACTCTTGCTTCAAGCTCTTCCCTCACTTGAAGAAGGACAAGGAAGATGGTGGCAAGAGAAGGAGTGATGGCCGGTTCAAGTCCAAGAAGGGACATTACAAGAGCAAGAAGAAGAGTGAGAGAGCCATGCAAGCCACTTGGGACAACGATTCCGATTCGAGCTCATCTTCTCAATCCGATTCGGAGTCCGAGTGCGACTTTGACAACCTTGCTCTTGTGGCTCAAGTGAATGATGTGGTGATGCCGGTGGATGACGACCTAGATGACTTGGTGAAGGAGGTCTTCAACGAGTTCAACCGAGGCAAAATCTATGTGCATCCATTGAGCAAAGTTAGCCTTGATGAAGCATCATCCTCTACATCGACTCTCACACAAGCTCCAACGACTATTCAAGAGGAACCATCCACAATTGCCATTGAAGTGCCCAAGGTCACAAATGAGGTACTTCTAAACTCATTCTCTAGTAGTGATAGCGATTGTGATAGTGAGAATAACTTGAGCTTGAATGATGATGCAAACTTGCAATTTGATAGGTTGAATGATTATCTTGATGAGTCTCTTAAGACTATTGCTAGTCAAAAAGAGCAAATTAGTCTTTTGACGACTAAGGTGCATGATCTTGAATCTTTGGTGACAAGGTATAAGGGTATGATTGAAAGTTTTGAAAAACCAAGTGTTTGTGAAAAATGTCAAACTCCTTTGAGTGAGACAAATGTTTTGAAAAATGAAAGGGCTTCAAGTTCGTCTAGTGCTTCTCATAGCATCAAGATGAATCTTGATAAAATGTTTGTGGGACAAAAACCCAATGACAAAACGGGTCTTGGCTTCAAAAAGAGGAATCAATCCTTTTCTAGACCAAGAACCATGTCAAGCCCGACACAAAATGAGAGACTTTATCACAAGAGCACCAATGGTAGGAACACACACGGGCAAGGGCAAAAGAATTTTGTTGGCTCTCAAAATGGTGCTCAAAAGAGTTTTGGTAGGAATAGAAATGGATCTCAAAGACCTCAAAAGAACTTCCAAAACAATCGGGGCCCAAACAACTTGTATTTCAAGGGACCCGATGGGTGTTTTCATCCTTTTCAAAACAATGGTGGGAATAGGAATAGAACACACACTAGACCTCAAACCAATGGGGGAAATCAAAAAGTCTCTCAACAAAACAAAAAGAATTTTCAAAAACCAATTTTGAGAAACTCTCAATCATACACTTTCTCTAAGGATCCAAAGATTAGGGCCATGGAGCTTAGGCGTCATTTTGAAACCCATTTTGTTAGAGAAAGTTCACAAGTGAACAAGCCAACTTGTGCTTGTTGCAACTATTGTGGTAAGAATGACCATGTCACACTAGAATGCAAAATTAGGAAAGAAAATCATACATCCGGTTCAATTAACATGATTTGGGTTCCTAAAGTCACTTCCACATCCGTTTTGATTGGTGGAAGTGGTTCGAGTGTGGCTTAGTTAGCCATCTTCTTTCCCCAAGGTTATTCTTGTCAAATCTTAAGGGGGAGAGATTACAAGAATAATATATTAGTTGTTTGTTTCTAACTAATATGTATTCTTGTAGGTTTGTTTGTTATCATCATTCAAGAGAAGTGCTTGGATCATAGATAGTGGTTGTTCACATCACATGACGGGTGATGAATCTTGTTTCAAGACACTTGAACCTTTTGATGGTGGTGAGGTTACTTTTGGTAATAATCTTAGGAAGAGCTCTATTATTGGTATAGGCTCGGTTGGAAACCAAAATTTAACGGTTTTTAATGTTTACCTTGTGGATGGTCTCAACTACAACCTTTTAAGTGTGAGCCAATTATGTGATGCGGGATATTATTTGAAATTTGATCACTCCTCTTGTTTTGTGCATCAAATTTCGGATAATTCTCTTATTTACACGGGACAAAGGAAAAAGGATGTCTATTACTTAAACTTTGATCACTTCACAAATGGTGAACAATGCTTTAGTGCCATAGCTACCGGTTCATGGTTATGGCATAGAAGACTTGGTCATGTTTCCCTAGACTCCATTAAGAAACTTGTGAAATTGAAACTTGTCCGTGGTCTTCCATCACATAAACTTGACTTAAATGGGTTGTGTGAAGCTTGCATGAAAGGCAAGCAAACCAAGTCTAGTTTCAAAACCAAAGAGATCATCTCAACCACTCAACCTTTGCAATTGCTTCATATGGATTTGTTTGGACCAATCAATGTCTTGAGTATAAGTAAGAAAAGGTATGTCTTTGTGGTGGTAGATGACTATAGTCGCTTTACTTGGGTTTTCTTTCTTGCTCACAAGGAAGAAGCATTTGACCATTTTGTTAAATTTAGCAATCGGGTTGAAAACGAAAAAGGGTTGAAAATCTCTAGAATTCGTAGTGACCATGGAAGGGAATTTGAAAATGCTAAATTTGATGAATTGTGCATAGAAAAAGGATATAAACAAGAGTTTTCCGCTCCACGCACCCCTCAACAAAATGGTGTAGTGGAGAGGAAGAACCGAACCTTACAAGAATTAGCACGCACCATGCTACATGAATTTGCCGTACCCAAATTTCTTTGGGCCGAAGCGGTAAATACGGCATGTCATGTAGTAAATCGTGCATGTATTCGTTCTCAACTCAAGAAAATTCCTTTTGAATTATGGTTCGGTCATACTCCTAATATATCCTATTTCCGTGTATTTGGCTCCAAATGTTTTGTCCTTGATGAGTCTCCTAAAGTAACCAAGTTTGATGTCAAGTCTATGCCCGGTATTTTTGTTGGTTACTCAACCACAAGCAAAGCGTATAGAGTCTATTTGCCAAACTCAAAGATAGTTATTGAGTCTATTAATGTCAAATTTGATGAAAAAGTCCTTGAGGAATCCAAGGAAGGTAATTCTATTGTAGGTACACAAATGGAAGAAACTACACAAGAAATCGAGTCACAACCTCAAGCACAACCACCGGTGATCATTGAGGAGCCTTTGAACCGGGTTGATGACATTTTGATAGGGGGAGAGACTCATGAGGAGGGCATCTTAGACACAACTCAAAATGAAACGCATCATGATGATCCTCAACCTCAACCGTCTCCCCAACCGGTTCATGAGCCTCCCGAAGTGCTTAGAGAAGTTTCCTCTCATCCTCTTACTAATGTCATAGGTGACCCTAGGGAAGGTGTTAGGACTAGGTCTAGTTTGCACCAAACTATTGGTCATTGTGCTTTTGTTTCTCAACTTGAACCAAAATCCTTCAAAGAAGCCAATGTTGACCCAAATTGGATTGTTGCCATGCAAGAAGAGTTGAACCAATTTGAAAGAAATCAAGTTTGGGAACTTGTACCATTACCCAAGGGTAAGCAAGTTATTGGTACCAAATGGGTTTTTAGAAACAAGCTAAGTGAGGATGGTATTGTGGTTAGAAACAAAGCCCGTTTGGTTGCACAAGGTTTCAAGCAACAAGAAGGTATTGATTTTGAGGAGACCTTTGCACCGGTTGCTCGTCTTGAATCCATTAGAATGCTCTTGGCTTTTGCCGCTAACAAAGGCTTTACCCTATTCCAAATGGATGTCAAGAGTGCTTTTCTAAATGGTTGGATAGATGAGGAAGTTTATGTCCAACAACCACCCGGTTTTGTTGACCATTTTAATCCGGACCATGTGTACAAGCTTCACAAAGCCTTGTATGGTTTGAAGCAAGCTCCTAGAGCTTGGTATGGTAGACTTTGTACCTTTCTTCTAGACAATGGTTTTAGTAGAGGCAAAATGGATACAACTCTTTTCACTAAGAAAAGAGATGACCATTTGCTACTTGTGCAAATTTATGTGGATGATATTATTTTTGACTCTACTAATGCAACTCTTGCCCAAGAGTTTTCTTCTTTGATGAGTAGTGAATTTGAGATGAGCATGATGGGAGAACTCACTTTCTTCTTGGGGCTTCAAATCAAACAACTCAAGGATGGTATCTTTGTGAACCAAGTCAAATACGCCAAGGAGTTAGTAAAGAAATTCGGTGTTGAAGATAGCAAGAGCTTAGACACACCCATGGGCAAAAGTGCAAATATCGATGCGGATGAGAAAGGCAAGCCTATGGACATAACTCTCTATCGGGGCATGATCGGTAGCCTACTCTATCTCACGGCTAGTAGGCCGGATATTATGTATGCCGTATGTCTATGTGCTAGGTACCAAGCCAATCCTAAGGAGTCTCACCACAAAGCGGTAAAACGTATCTTGCGATACGTCAAGGGTACTCAAAACCTAGGTCTTTGGTATGGTAGACAAACCGAACTAGACTTGTTAGGTTATACCGATGCCGATTTTGCCGGTGACCGTATGGACCGCAAAAGTACTAGTGGAACTTGCCAATTTCTTGGTGGTTCACTTGTGTCTTGGTCTAGTCGCAAGCAAACTTCGGTTGCTCTCTCCACCGCGGAAGCGGAATATGTAGCGGCCGGTAGTTGTTGTACTCAACTTCTTTGGATGATGCAAACCCTTAGGGATTTTGAGTTAGATTTCCAAAAGGTACCAATCTTGTGTGACAATACTAGTGCCATCCTTATATCCAAAAATCCGGTATTGCACTCTAGAACCAAGCACATAGAGATACGACATCATTTTATCCGTGATCATGTTGAGAAAGGTGATGTGGAATTGGTCTACATCGACACAAAGGAGCAAATCGCCGATATCTTCACCAAACCTCTTCCAACACAACAACATCTTGAACTTAGGTTCAAACTTGGTATGCTTGAACTCAAAGATTAAATTTATGCATGTCATGGTGTTGTCTTTGTTGTTTGGAGCTTATTTCAGTTTAAATTGGTTATATTTCTTTTGAAAACCATGAAAAATAAGTATTTAACTATTTCGGTCTTAATTTTCTGAATTTTCTGGTTTTCTGTTGACTCTGGCGTTACACAACGCCATTCAGCGTCGTGCAACGCCATAGTAACGTTAGTTTCAAATGAATTTGTGCTGAATTTTGAATTCTGTCAAGTTAACCGTTGTACAACGCTGCCTACCGTTGCACAACGCTTGGTTGATTTTTTCTTGTAACGTTGCACAACGCTGACTATCGTTGTACAACGCTATATGTTTTATTTTATTTTTCCTTTGCTGAATTTTAAAATCTGTCGAGTTCAACGTTATACAACGCTGGTTACCGTTGTACAACGCCTTTATGTTGTTTTTACTTAACGTTGTACAACGCTGTTCACCGTTGTAAGACGTTGTTTTATTTCTTTATTTTATTTCTTTTTATTATTTATTTGTTTGGCTTTAGTGTTGTACAACGCCCTTTAACGTTGCACAACGCTGGGTTGTAGCGTTGCCCATCGCTACTCAGCATTGTAAAACGGAGCAGTCAGTTTATGCTCAATTTTCGCTGTTTTGACTACTGCGTTGTACAACGCCCTTTGGCGTTAAGTAACGGTGGACGCGTTTTTTAACTGTTGCGACCCCACCTCTTCTTCTTCTTCTTCCTCTTTTCTCTCTAATCCGAGCCCCTTCATCTTTTTCTCTCTTTCTCTCCAACTCACACCCCTTCATCTCTCTCTCTCAATTCTCTCTCAATTCTCTCTCTCCACTCCAACCAATACCACCAAAATACTCCTCTCTCTCTCCTCTCCACTCTCATACCCTCAATTCTCTCTCTCTCTCTCTCTATCCCTCAATCCACCGAAACCCTAGCCACCGCCATCACCGTCAATTCCGGCGATCCGACCGTCGGATTTTCGATCGGCTTCGGTTCTGTGCTCTCCAAGGCCATCTCATCCTCTCCGGCTCTTCAATTTAAAGGTTTAGCCTCATCCTTTCTCTCTCAATTTTCAATGGCACCGAAAACCGCAACCAACAAACGGTCTAAGCGCAACCCCAAGGGCGCTTCCTCATCCAACCCACCGGTTCAACCCGACCAACCAATTCCAATGGATATACCCCCGGTACCCGTGGATTGGACCCTCACCTCCTCAAACAATTACCTTTTCAAAGACTCGGTCTCGTACATGCATTTTTGCCAATACCGCGATGTCAATCGCGAGTGTTCCGAGTGCTTCTACTTCGAGCACCCCTATGGTGTCTACTACTTGAATCCAAGAGAATTGACTTGGATCAAAGAAAGGATCGAATATTGGAACATGGCGGGTCTTCTCGCACATTCTCAACCGTACAACCCGTCATTGATCAAGCTCTTCTATGCCAATCTCACAATGACGTGGACCGATGGCCACCCAACCGCAAACTCCTATGTCCTCGGTCGCCACATCTCTATCACCGAGGAAACATTGGCCAACCTCCTTAGCCTCGACAAGGACTATTTGGAGATTTACATCCATGCCAATTGGCCCCGTGAATTGCCTCCGTATGACGAGTACCACCGCTTCTTTTATTGTTGGAGGAACTTCAACGTTCGCCAATTCACCGCCACCGAGCTATCGGCCTTGCACCGCCTTCTCTTCCTCTTCATCAACAACATTATCACTCCGAAGGCCACAATCAAGACCAATGTGGAGCAATTTGCCGTCTTTCTCCTTCGCTCCCTCCTTGAGATGAATCAAAAGGTGAATCTCCCTTACATCATGCTTGCTCATATGGCACGGGTCAATTCCTCTTCTCGCTTCTCATTTCCATATGCCCACATCATTCAAACTATTCTCATTGAAAACGGCATCCCTCTTGACACACCTCTTTGGGGCGAACCCGTGCCCGAGAATGCCATTGCAACTCCCGAAAACCTCATGGCACATCTCAATGTTACCGGATGGACGGCCCAAGACGATAACTCCATTGTGCCCGGTGCATTCCACCGCAACAACTACATCTTCCGGCCCAATGCCACCATAAACCAATATGAGGAGATAGGCAATGAACCGTTGCATGTGCCCGGCGGCCGAATGGAGGGTCAAGGCGCACCTCAAGACTTCCATGCTTACCTTGATGCCAAATTCGCCGCCTTGACCACTCACATTGACACGCGGTTCAACACTATTGAGGAAAACTTGACCGCTTACCAAGCCAAGACCGATGCCTCAATCACTCATCTCAAGGATGAGATGATCAATCTTTGGGGGAAGATGGAGCTCCATCTCAAGAGGGGATCCGGTAGTGGCGCGGGGGATGATGATGAGGAGTGATTCTAGCCAAAACCCTCTCCAAGCCTTAGCCCTCTCTTTTATCTTTATTTGGACTTTTGATTTTCGTAGTTTCTTTGCCTTTCGTCTCTCGTTTGTGATCTTTCGTTGTTTTGAGTGTCTTAGTTATGCTAAATGGATTTGGTTTGTTTTATGGATGTTGCATGAATGATGTTTTGTTTTTTAATGAATTATGTTATGTATTAATGTATTATGTTTGTGCTAAATGGTGTTGTTTTAGCTCTTTTTCTTTTAATATGCATGCATGGTCTATAATTGTTAGTTTATGCCCTCATTAAACCTTGTTAGATACCCCTAATCAAATGAACTTAGTGGCCAAATTCTTTTCGAAAGGGGGAGAATTCTTATGGTTTGTCATCAAGGGCATTTTGGGTATTCTTTTCCCTAATTGCAAAAAGGGGGAGAATTAGGTAATTTGGGTTATTCCGCCTTGTTGTATCAAGTCCCAAATATACCTTAGGTGTTGTTTTGCAACTCGGCAAAAGGGAGAGATTGTTGGTTAAACATTTTCTCTCGATTTGCCGATTTGCAAAACAACACCGAAACCTTTAAACTAACATCTCTCTTTAGTGTTTTATAGCTAAATTTATTGAAGAATGGATTAAAGCAAGTGTGGCACTTAGTTTGGAGCTTCAAGAGATTGCTTTGGTCTAGTTAGAGTCAGTAATTAAGGTTAAATTAAACTCTAAACTAATCTCAATCAATTTGCTGGTAAAATGCTCAGTTTTTCTGTCCAGCGTCATACAACGCCAGTTGCCGTTACACAACGCTGAGTTAATTCGATTTTAATTGCAAAATCTCTGACAAGGTTGGAACAGCGTTACACAACGCTCAGTAGCGTTGTGCAACGCTAGTTCATATGTTTTTAAACCAGTTAAATCCTTTATTTCCCCTTGTCAGAACGTTATGCAACGCTAAGTAACGTTACACAACGTTTCCACTCCTATGTTGTGTAACGCTACTCAGCGTTGTACAACACAGTATGAAACAGGCGACTCTGCATTGCTCAGACATCGATCTGCATCGATGCTGCATGCATGCTGCCATGTTCCATGCATTGTAGCGTTGTGTAACGCTCTAAACTTCGCTCAGACTTCGTTTTTTCGCCCTGGTCGCGTAGAGCAACGCTGAATAGCGTTGTGCAACGGCGACGTTGTGTGACGCCAGTCAGCGTCGTATGACGTTCTGACAATGTTGTTTGAGTTTGTCAGTTCTGCCTTATTCGTTTTCTTGACTTCGTTGTGCAACGCTACCAAGCGTTACACAACGCTCTGACAAGTTCCAACGGAACTGTCGAGCTTTTGCTTTGGACTTTTGCTGAAGCGTTGTGCAACGCTATACAGCGTTACACAACGCTCTGACAACTCACAACGTTATTGTCTGTGACCGTTTGATTTTTCAACGGCTATTTGGGCGTTGTACAACGGCATATAGCGTTGTATAACGCCCGAGTCTGTTTTGACTGGTCTTTGGAGCTGTTGGCGCCCTCTATAAATATGGGGCCTCTTGGAACTGTTTAGACACTTTTGAAACCTTTGAAACTCCTCCCTTTTGAGCTCCAACCAGTTAGACATTACTCTCTCTTGTGTTTGAGCATTATTTAGCAAAATCATTGAGATTAGAGTGTGCTAAACCAATCCACTAGTGTTAATTGCTAGATTAGTTGAGTGATTTGGTTAGAGCCTCAATCCCTTGAGTGTTTGAGCTTGTTTAATTGAGTTAGGCCAATCCACCTTGAGAGTGATTGTAACAAGGTGATTTGGTTCGAATTTGTAGTCCCGTTCGTGTGGAATTGAACGGAGCGCGCCCATTTCGAGGTTGCGAAACTCCCGGAGACGTACGACTAAGGCTAGCACTTCCTAGCGGGTCGGAACTCCGTAATATATCGCGTGTCACTTCTTTCTCTTCTCTTTTTATTTCTCTTGCATTGTGAATTGATTGTGCTTTGATTGTTTGTGTTAGACCAAGTTTGAATTGAACCAAATATTGACCATACCGGTTTAGAAATTTGTTTTTGTGCCTATTCACCCCCCTCTAGGCCTTTATTTAGGGACAACAACCATATTGCCAATGCTTATTGTTTTAATCTTTTGATTTTCCATGTTAAAATTCATCGATCAGTTACTGTACCAAAAAGACATGCCCAAAATCGCAATTGCTGCCGAATTCAAAGGTAATTATTCTTTTTAATTATTTTCGTAGTGAGTTATTTGACTCTTTTGTATTTTTGCTGATTTTTGTTGGTCCTCCACCATCCAGTACATACACAAGGAGTAGTCTTCAATTGGAAAACTAGAATTACAACAGGATGTGCATTAAAAAAATTATTTGATTCTTTATTACTTATAGACATGCTTTCTAGCCTTTTAAAGTTATGACTACCAAGAGGCTATTTCATGTACAGTCCAAATGTATTTGAAATAACACGTGGGGGTTTTGTTGCTATTGAAGGATCACCTTTCATTAGAGGACAAAAATTCAGATTATTTAAAACAACAACCAAAAATTTTTCGTTCAACAAATACATCTAACATCTCAAATTCATTGTGCAGCTGCACTGAAAGCAGTAGCTACTGATAAGGAGAAAGTGAATAAAGTTGTTTTAGCATGCAACGGTGGCCTAGAAACCTTATGTGCCCAGCTGTTCGATGAGGGTTGCGCAGTGTACCGACCACGATCTCCTATGGCTCTGGCCATTGAACATGGTGCGTTTGAGTTTTCTTCTCCTCTTACTTTGTGCATCCTCCCCTCTTTTCTGCCATTGGATCTGTTATTCCCCTCTTCTGTACTGTTCTCACTGCTGTTCATTGGTGCTTTTTTTCCCCCGCTCATCCACAGGTTGTTCATCCTTTTATTCTTAACTTCATAGGGCTTTCCCAATTTGCTTTCAATTTTACACTGATGGCCTTTTTTTTTCCCTCTCAACTGCGGTACTTCATGGTTGGAGGCTAAGCTGTTGCTGCCAGTCTGCTGGTATATATGAGAGCTTTTGTGTTGTGGTAGGTTTTCATATTTGAATATCTTTTCATTTGTCCTTTTAGGTAAAGATTTCATATTTCTACACAATAATTGATGGTGTAGCCTGCTATTCCCTGCTATGTCAATGACATGCCCTACCTCTGTAATGTCACCTTTGATGGCTATTTTTATGTCTGGACTCCAAAATTTGTACTATAAATTTCCATCTTCTTACATATTTAATAAAGATACAAGAAGGTTGTTGTTCATTTTGTACAGTGCAATCTCAGATTTTTTGTTTTAAAAATGTCCTCAGTGAGCTAACTAAAAAATTAGAATTTAGAACACTATAACCAAGCTTTTTTTTTCTAAAAATAGAGTATAAATCAGATATATGTTCGAGGATAACTATTTCATGCACATAAAAGTTCCGATCAATAATTTTATAATTAAAAAGAATTGAGATCTGCTGGTGTTATAAAAAAAATTCTTCATGTGCTACGATTCCTAAACAAATTGCGACTTGCTGATGATACATATGAATTTCAGCTAGGGCAGCAGCAGGGAGGTACCTGCAAGGAAATATTTGGTATAAACACTGTGTTCAGGTACATGCCTCATTAAAAAATTTACGAATTGCACGGTTTCATTGCCTTAATGTAAATGCTAATCACTATTAGTCGCTTTTGATCTTTAACCCTAAAGGAATTGGCAACTTTTAGTTGTGCATGTTAGTACGTGGACTTAACTGCTTCGTAACAAATCAATGTATGCAAAAGCTAGCTGTAATTAACAAAATAAGATTCATTTTGTTTTATTAATTTGGCTTTTTTTTAAAAATTGAACAATAAATGCTTTTTTATTTATCTGTACTTTGCTTCGACTCCTAATGGTCTTTTCTTTGAATTAAGCTCATGTCTTGAACCTCTTTTTATAAATTTGAGATTAGATATAGTAGACTTCCATATTACTTACTCTCCTGATGATCATCGTCTTTTTTAAATTGTTCACAAAATGTACTACATTTTGACTTCAGCATAGTAAATCAGCCACTCGATGGACATCAACACCATCAGCTCTTGCACAATACCCACTACATAGTAATGGTGAGTTATTTTTTTTTGTTAGTTCATTCAAATTACTTCCTATGTCTAAGAAATTACTGTTTTGTTGTCGAAAGAGGATGGTTGATTCAGATGGGAAAATTTGGTAAAGTAAAAGATAATCATCTCCCTTGCAAGTTCGCAGTGGACTGTCATTCTTATTTTTCGTTTTCCCTTTATGAATTGTTCGTAAAAATAACAGTTGACATTTTCCCTTACTTTCCATTTTCATTCTCTCTATGGCTTATTGGCATTTTTTACTTGGTAAATTCGATTCAATACCAAGTTAGCTTTTAGTACCTATTTGCAGTTGAACTTTAACCTCAATTGATAATTATGCCTGATTACACTAAGATCTATGCATAGAGCATGTACTACTTGAAACATAAGTAAACATGTTGATGTAGTGCATATACGTTTAATAGCAGCATTTCTATCAGTACACAGTTTTAATTTTCTTCATTGCACCAGAGAGGAAGCCCAAGAATTAATGGAGCAGCGATATTTACTTCTGACAAAGGGACCATGAAAAACTCAACATCTATATTCTTATTTTCATATTATTTATTATTTTTTTCATAATTTATCTATTTGCACAATGGTTGATAGATGTAATAAAATGAACTATAATTCTACAAATAAGAGTACAAATAGGTCGCGCAACGCGCGACAGAACCACTAGTGAAGAATGAAGAGATGCAGAGGGGAGCGCGCACCAGAGAAGGGAGGGCAAAATAAAGGTAGCGATGGTAGCAATGGTAAACATGTAAAAATCGGGATGGCAGTTATAATTGCTGGTTGTTTATTAAGGAGGGAAGGTGCTACCAATTTTTGAATTTGTATATGACTAGTTTTCTTTTTAATTAGTTCCCTCACGCATTGCTCCAGAATGAAAAGGGAAGGGATGGGAAGCAAAGGGAGAATCAAAACTTTACTCTCAAATTTGGGTGAACAAATAGTAAATATTTACACATTGAGCTCCTCTCCTTATTGGAGCAAAACCTTAATCAATTTAGTATAACAGTGCAAACAGAATCCATCGAAAAAGTATATATTACATAAAAATAACTGCAATCCTAATCTGGTGGTGCGCGACACTACACCACGTGTCGCGCACCTACGAGCCGTCTGATCTTGATCGGACGGTTCATTTTTGACGGGCCTATCAATCTAGGTTACATGCACGGGGCTCCCTTATCCATGTGATCTTGATCAGACGGCCAGGAGCTGCGCGACACGTGTCGCGCAACACTTGATTTGAATTCAAATAACTGGAACGACCTTTGAGTCAATCATATAAATAGGAATAATCTACACAGGTCATAAACTACAGACACCTCAGAAATAACACATTTATTCAGCTACAAGTTTCTTTAACAAATTTTAAATTACGCATACTGGTCAATACTATATAAGCTCATACAAAAAGTTTAGGAACATAAAGTGGCTTTGCTACAACAACATTTCAATAGAGCGCCTTCTTTCCTGAAAACCCAACATATCCAATTCATGAAAAGTTAAATACTCTTTTTAACTACTTTGCAGAATATATATAATATTATTACAAGAGAATCATAACATTTTAAATTTACCTATTGAAGAATTTTCTTTTCTGTTTCAAGGGAACAATGGCTGGTAATCAAGGCCAGTATTTTCTGGGAACCCCATCATCAAATTAAGGTTTTGTAGTGCTTGTCCAGAAGCTCCTTTGACCAAATTATCAATCTATAACACAAATTAAAACCATTATTATCGTTGTATAATTTCTTTAATAGAAAATAGATTTGTTTAACTAAAGAGAACATACCACAGAAATTATAATAGCTCTCCCTGGAATTCGATCTTCAAAAACATTCAGTAAACAATAATTAGACCCTCTGACATGTCGAGTATGGGGCACCGCACCTTTTTCTAGAACCTTCACAAATTCCTCATTCTAGTATGTAGAGGAAATATGACTGAGTTATTACATTTGCATGCCATTTAAATATTTTATAAAATTATTCCCAATCAATATATCTCCACCCTCCTTTGCTACATTAGGGCACTTTTGGCAGTCATGGGTTAGCACGGGATCCAACCAGATGATCCTCCTTAGTGCTACATTTCTAATATATGAAGTTTGGTTTTCGTGTTTCCTTTTAAAGAGGTCAGCTATGCATGTAAGTGCAAAAGATCATAAATTAGAAGTATGCACATAGACATCACGGAGGCAAGGATATTCTTCCAAAAGTTCAACACAATAAATGTCTCAGACTAAGGTGGGATACAGGATATAATATTTCAAGGGTACCTCGTATGTAGCGATCAGGTGATGGTATAAATCATCAGTAGTTACACCAGTTGCCATTTTGACATATATGGTAGATTGCATACCACGACTCTATTAAAAAGAAAAAAGAAGCATAGGTTACAAAAACAAGAAAAGTACATTTGGATGATGAGTTGGGTTAGTGTGCCAGTCCAGCTGTTTGGAATAGTCAGTAACCAACTTTTAGATATAATAGCTTATAAACAGTATTGGCAACCATCCCAAAGAGCAACCACCTATCTAAATGCCAAATAGTGTTCTGGAATAGTCACTAACCCGTGTTGGCACAATTCCCCATTGATACGAATAGTGTTTCTTGAACATTCAAAAAAGAAAAATAGAGGTTTGATCATTCAGATATAGCACGAAGGACAGTAACAATGGGATGTTAACTTTTTGCTAATTAAATTCTATGCGCGCGCACAAACACACAGACACACCATGGGCATGAGATGAGGAGTGAAGCTGACGGTTACTTTTGAATTAGCCACACCAGAAAGCCCTTGCTCGATCTCAGGTACTGATATTACCAAAAAAAAGAATAAATTAAAATGAAATATTGTATGGTTTAAATTTTATTTGGTACGCAAGATTAGCTAACATATTGGAGCACCTTTGCAGTTTCTTATAATGTTTGGTCCCAAAAGAGATGAGAATGAACTTAGAGCTGCAGCTAGATGTGTACTGAACCCTACTTTTTATCTTCAATTTCAGATGTCTTGTATTTTTCAAATACAAGTCTAAAAAAGTCTAAGCCTTTTTATCCCAAACAAGTTGGGGTAGGCTAGAAATGACACCCCGACCCTGGTCATTTCTTGTATATATGGCTGAGTTTCAAATACAAGTACAGCTAAATTTTAAGCACAACTGACAGTTAAGACAGCGAGGCTCAAACAAAGAAATAAAATTGTAAATAGTAATAAAATTAAACCATAAATTGAATATATTATGTAATGCAAAACTGAAAATGTACCATGTCGATGTTTAGTTATTCCATAAGAGTGTATTCCTTCGGCGATTTCAGTATATAAATTTGCCTCCTTTGCTCCGCGACCTTAAAATACAATGACAAAATAAAATAATATAAAAAACAAGAAAAGAAAACTATAGCCATACTAATTAGAACTTTAACAGAGTCACTAACCTGCACCACTAACGCCGGACTTGGCATCAATTATGATATTTCTCAGTTCAATTAGCCCTGCCTTTACATAGAATCAACACACTTGTATATGGTTAAAACCGTATTTGCATAGGAGTAAAATATTATAATTAAAGACTCAATGACCTCAATTAGGGGCATAAGAGGCAATTGAATTGAAGTTGGATAACACCCCGGATTGGCTACAAGCCGTGCATTCTCTATTTCTTCTCTATAGATTTCTGTCAGACCGTATACGGCTTCCTCCTGCAAAAATAACATCCATATACAACTAATCTAAGTAAAAATATAAGGGGGAAAAATGAGAGAAGATAAGAAAAATGAAAGGTAAATTGAGAAAGATATACCTGCAATTTAGGTGCTTTATGAGGTTGGCCATACCATTCTTCATACTCAGCTATGTTCTTTAATCTAAAATCCTTTATAAATAAACAAAAGGACTCTGTAAGTATTCTCCTTAAAATATTATGAAAAACAACTTGAAAATGGAAAAACAAACATAAATTAAAAACATACCGCTGAGAGATCAACAACTTTTAGCTGCTTGGGTAGGCCTTTAATTATTTCCTACAAAAACATAAAGTAGCATTGTTTAAGAATGTCTTTATTTTGTTTCCTTTTTTCTAGACAAAATCTTTTACACAATTTGTTTAAGTCAACGAGTTACTTTCTCAAGATGATCAACCAGATAAACCAAAACACAAATAAATAAAAACAATGAATAAATAACCTGAGTAGTCCCATGCGGCAAGCAGCAAAAAACAGCATCCACATCTGAAAAATCCGCATCTTTGATTGCAACCATGTTGGGCAATTCCTATACCAAAGGTCTTAGACATCAACTGGAGGCGATTCGAAATTTCAGAAAAATATTTCTAAGGAAACTAACCTGAGTATTTAAGTGAGGAAATACAGAACCAAAGGGTTGACCAGCTTTTCTATCGGCTGTCATGACTGTAATTGCAAAGTAGGGGTGGTTTGCAAGAAGCCTCACTATCTGTTCATGTTCAATAAAAGTACCATTTTCATAAACTCATATTATTAGAGACCATTCCTGATTATAAATAATCTACAGTATGTTATGACCTCAGCACCAGTGTAACCGCTGGCGCCTAGAACCCCTATTCGCACTGTTTTCTCTGAATCACCAATCTTTAATTGTTGGTTCTTGGCTCTCAGTGGTGTAGACGCCAAAGATGCTCTTACGCTACATTTCAGTGAGTGGGACCGCCTTGGCCATGGCAACTGAAATAGAGAAGAAAAACAAATGGAAGTAACATTCAACTGAGGTTCTCTTAGTGCCGAGAGAGAGAGAGAGAGAGAGAGAGGCAGAGAGGAGGGTAACCTTGAATCTTTGACAAGTACTGGAGGGGATTGGTCCAGTCGAAATTGCCGCCATAGGAGGCGACAGAGGAGCTCGCGCGAAAGATTTCCCACGGAGAAGTAACAAAGAGGAGAAAATACTAAACAAAAAAGAGGCCGGAATATTTCTTGGGCTTGGCCCACAATATTTAGATTGTTTTATCTTAAACTAAGCTCAGTTTTAGACCTCATTCTTTAACAATTAACAATGTAAAAATGTGGAAATTTTTGAAGTACAAAGTTAGTGGTTCATCGTAAATATCTGTAAAGAATATTTCTTTCATAATTTTTCTTTTTTCTTTCATTAAATCTTACCTACTCGTTTTTTTTTTTTTTTTTTTTTTTGAAAGTTACCTACTCGTTCATAGAAATTCAAAATGTATGTAGCTAGGGCTGTCAACGGCGGTGCCAACCACTTGATGCCGTTCCATTTAACTGAAACGGAACGAATAACGGCACCAGCTTTCATTTCGTTTCAATAACGAAACGACAAATGGAATAAGAAATTGTGTCGTTTCGAACCGTTTCGCCTCTTTTCAAACCGGTTCATGTATAATTTCTTATGTGGAACGAATAATAGAATGGATTTCTGTACCGTTTTGAAAACAGAACGATTAACGAAATAGTATATCGTACCGTTTTCTTAAACGAAACGGTAAACGGTAGGATGTGTTCCGTGGTATTTTTCCACGTTTGACACCCTAACGTAGCCAGTTCTTAACCAGATCCTACATGGCTGGCACAGAGTCCATTAATGTTGGGTCAGATCACTTCTGTACACTCACGAGTCACGACCTATTCTATATAACAGGCACGCTACTCAACAAATTTTATTTATTCTGGAATCCAATCACAAAAAACCAAATCAAGTTTATTTAAAATTAGAGAAACCAGACTGAAAGTAGTCCTCTGTTCCAACTTCGAACTAGCTAAGGCTCTGTTTGGATTGCTTCTTTCCGGAATAAGGAATAAGGAATAACTATTTTTTACCAATAAATTTATTTCTAACAATCCAAACTCTTCACAAAAGTTACACACTTCTCAATAAATTTACCCATTCTCAATAAATTTCTTCCCTTCTTTCTTCTTCCTACCTTATTCTCAAGGCATCCAGACGGAGCCTAAGAAAACAAACGCACGTTCTCAAAGTCCAGACTGTCCGATTTTAAACAAAAAAAGACTAGACTGGAAATTTGATTTGACCACCAGATCCAATTGATTCCTAATTTAATAGCAGGGCCCTACCTGGCATGACAAAGTAGGGGGAAAAAATAAACATACCTGACGTCCTGACCTAATCCAGTTATCTTCCTGATATATATATAAATATAGATAAATACTGTGTCACTGTCAAATAAGTACTTTTACTAGTTAGTACTTAGTACCGATATCATGATGGCATGATCATTATGAAAATTTTCTCATTAGTATTCTACATGAATATATGGTATCCAAATTGATCTGACCGTCGACAGATTGCTGAGAGGACATCTAATTTCAATTACAATTAAAAATATATATAAGCTTTTATTCTAATCTGAGAGAATCTAAAAACTAAAAATGCCCCCCGTATGTCATCGTCTCTTGAAAGATAGGAATACAGTTTTTATGTGAGATGCCTTTTAAATTCATAAAAAATAAACAACCAACATTTTGCATACTTTTTCCAATTCTGCCATGGATATGTTTGCTTATGGGACCTAGTGAAAAAAGGGCCCCTAGTCCAATAGTTAAGTGCCTACTTTTCAGCTAGACTAATTATAGATCTATAGCTTTAACTCTCACCATCTTCAGCTAAGTCGCACAAATGCCAAAACAGTACCAGGTCAGAAGAGTATAGTATTGACAATACCATAGCATAACCTTTGAATTTAACTGTCTCAGTGCCTCTTAAGTTCGTACCATATGTACCTATTTCTCTTTACACACTATACAGGTTTGTAATGATCATATTACATCACAATATTCTCTTCCATGATAAAACTTTTGAAAATTTGTAGTTTTCGCAGCATGTCTTCGAATAAACATATTACTCATAAGAATATGGCATCACCTCTTTTGCACATATACCTCCTTTGCCAACAATTTGCACATATAGCCCTCCATAGATAACATTCCGCATGCACATTGTTCGAGAACCAACATGTTAACTTCCGAAGGACCAAGGCACCAGTTCTATGTTAAACAAAGGTATATATGCAAAAATATGTGTGCTTACTAAACAGTACAAGGACTAGGGCTTGTCTTCTGCCTTCTCCCATCAATGCCGACAGTACCAGCCAAAGCTGGCAAACAACACCTACTACCATAATTTAAAATTCTCTCCCTCTTCTTTTTCTCTCTATTTGGAGTCACGCCGTTACTAGTGCATGGTGAATTGGCTGTCAAGTCATCGCCTGTCACTGAACCCATCACTTCGAGTGGTGCTTCAGTTTTGCTATTTTCGTCAATAATTGAACCATTCATCATACTTCTGTCAATTTCTGAAGCCTCTTCAAATAGCTCGGCTAATTTCTTTCTTGGGGAAGGTTCAGATTTTGAATCAGGAAATTTTTCGTTCAACGACAAATTATTCATTTTTGGGGTCCCTGGAGCAAATTTTGGGTGGTTGGGTGTACTGCCACGAGATGGCGTGAATTCTGCAAATGGAAAAAGAAAAAAGTATACTTCACAACAATACATACTAATATTTCAAGCATTCAATATTCTAGCTAAGGATTTCAATGTCATGTTCACTATCAGGGTCTTTACAGTCTTATGTTTTGTTCTTTTGTACTACTCTGGGCTTTCCATTTCCATTTCACGATTATGGGTAGATAAAGGCCAAATGCATCTTACTTGAGACATAATTGCATGGTTCAGTTAAATTAAGGAAAAAGGTGTTACAGAATTGAGCTTCAATCACAGAAGTGAAATACAGTTTAGGCTTCCATGCAGAGTCAAGGGTCTAATTAAGCTTAGTAGAGCATAACATTTGTTTGATTGAAAGAAATTCAAGGATTTTTACTTAAGTAACCTCATGCAGTGCAGTCACAGTAAATTACTATACACAGAAGGTCCCTGCATAACACTCGCATTAATAAAATGCCAATAATTTTACCTCCATTAACACTGAAAAAGTCATCTTCACAATCAGAGTCTAACCAAGCCTTTGAGTCATAGAACATCTCATCTTTGCTTCCTGTCATGAAAAATGCATATAATATTCAACTAAACAACTATATCATATTTACAAAAAAGGTAAAATGAGGTGTTGTTTATTCACTTGCTACTTGGTCAAAAATCAAGAAATTATATATAAACTGAGTACAGTACCAAGGTACTTGATGGTGCCAAGCTGACATGTTACCCATTACCACACAAAGCTTAATATCATATTGAACAAAAACTTATACTGAAAAAACTGTACTTTAAAGAAGCAGCTCAGCAGCAGCAAAGAATTGTCATTAATTAGGATGAATTCAGATAGGTCCTTTAACTAGACTCACTACACCGAACTTAGAATTGCATCGACAAACCACCTAACCTACTTTGTTTAGATTGGGTCACTGCATGTACCTTCCATCCAAAATATGAACAGAAATATGACAAGAGAATCTAGATGAGCACTCTTCAGTCTTTAAAATGTGCAGAAAACGTAAACTTGGGAAACTACTTTTTGACACTAGTATCCAATTATTTTTGTGCTTTATTACTGCCCAGTAAAAAAATGTAAATTACTTTCACCAGCAAGAACTTGTAGCTCAAACTCAGTTCTCAGATTTCATTCTATTTACTGATCTAGAGTCTCAACAAATGGAATAACAAGTTCAGCTGCTCTTGTGAATTCAGTAAGTAATTTGGAGCACAAGGTATAGTTGAGCGATCTGAGCAGGAGTTTATAGCAAGTATGGTTTAAAAACCCAAAACCTACCAAGAAGAAAAGAAAGACAAGGAGAAAAAATCCAGCTCTTTTGCCTGATAATGAGTATTGTGGTGCCATACAAAATTACAGCTTCATCTTTTTTTCTTTTCTGAACTTCTATTTTCCATTTATCACACAAGAAATAAAAAGTAATAGACCAAAGGAAAAATGATAATTTCCATGCAAAATTTATTTGCATATGATGCCAACTGGTAGTAGGCCTAATTGTTACTTCTAGAGGATGATGACAAAAGTTCCAGGGGGGAAATATTCAGGAACATCTACTCCACAAAATATATGCTAATATCTATCTCTACTCATAGAAAGAAACAATTAAATTCATTAGCATTAATTGTAAATTTTAAAATAGGCCCCTAACCACAAGAAAATGAAAAGAACTTTACTAACAATAGTGGTTCTTTGTACTTTCTTTGAAAGGTAAGTTTCTGCTCAGATATATACAAAAAGAGAGAACAAAAGGTTCCAATTATAATACCATTGGGCCTATACTCCATTAACAACCTTCTTTTAATTGAGTAAGACATCCAACTTACTAACCAACAGAGCAAACTTTTTTTTCCACTTTTTTTATTTATAAAGGACTCCAGATGTAAACAAGACAAGAACTCAATTTTCTCAAAACTTCCTTTCTGGTGGGGAAGAGGCATATATTTTGTGAGGGGGATGGGCTTGTGTTTTTGTAAACTGTTTTGCCTTGTTTTTTATTTTTTAAATAGGAGCAGTGACCCTCGAGGTCTCTTCATTCCAAAGGGAAAAAAATACAAAAGATCACATTTGAAAATGCAATAAGAAAGTCTGTGCTTACAGTACCCAAAATCTGGCTCCCTTTTTATCACCTTCCAAACTTTACAAAAGTTATACATTTTGAAAGGCATGAAACTGAGTGATTTTGTCATTCATTAAAAAGATGGGGCAAATTTGACATATTTGAAATTATAACATTCCATAAATCAGACTCAAGGTAAAACCCAAATTACCTTTTTAGTTATTGCATATAATACAGATTATACTAACGGAAGGCCTAACACAGATCAAATATTTCATTCATTTTTTATAACAGAAAAGAATAAGACAACATAGCTTTAGAAAAAGGATCAAAATGCATACCAAAATCTGGGCTTTTATAAGACAAGCAGGATTCCACCTCCCCACCATTTGTCATTGAACCAAATCCAGTAACAAGTTTGGATTCTTTTTCTCCATCAAAGTGTTCCTTTTCCTTGCTGGGAGATGCCACAAATAGCCTCTTTGCCTTCGTAACCAGACGCATTCTAACCCCCATAGCTGCACCTTGCTCTTTGTGTACTGATGCACAAGATCCCATTTCTTTCTTTTACTAATTCCCTACAATTTATTTTTTAGTCAGTAAATAGATATGTTTTACCAACAAAAATACTGTATAAGAATAATATTATCATTGTAAAAAGAAAATTGATATAATCCTTCAGAAAACCAAAAGGCTCTTACTGGAGTAATTCATGCCATTATAGCTTTTGCAGTTACAGTCAAATTATCTTAAAACCATAGAAGAGGATATTCAAAAAGCCCAATATAACAATGATTAAGGGTTCAAAAGGAGAAAACATAAATTAAAGGAAAAGGCAAAAGTTTAGAAAGATAAAGTGAGTTTTGTAGTGTGAGAAGGGGAAGTCAATTTCAGTTGGAATAGCACATGAAAGGTGGATAGACTACATGATCAGACTTACTATTGTAATTTCATATCAGACTAACTTTGTCAATTTCATACCTGTATAAATTAGAGCTGGAATGTGATGGAAGAGTTATGAGACTAGTGTTCTTCACTTAATTGATCCAAGAGAAGAGGAAATTTTTCAATATTATTTCCTAATTAAACAAAGGAAACCAAGATTATTAGACACAAGTAACGCAAGGAAAAGGAAGAGAACTGTTTTAGCTTTGAGTGACAAAGACCTCAATAAGATATCATGTGGTATCTTTAAAAAGAAAGCTATTGTTGGGTTTTGGGTTGCAACTTCAAAACCCATAATGTCAAAATCAGATTAAATTCATGCAATCGACACATTCAGAAGCTTCACTATTAGAAGATTAAAACACAATTAAATAAAACTTTCACAAGGGATAAGTGCTCACAAGAGATAGATTAACAAGACGGGTAAGGTACAGGATTTTCTTGAAAGGGAAAGAAGAACTTAAAGTGGGCAAAGAGAAATCAGTTTATAGCATCTAAAATCAAACAAAACGAACAAAAGTACATCAATGATTAAAAAGGGGAAACAGTTTTTACTTACTTTAGTAGAGGATTGAGATAAACCCCATCACAAACTAGTATCTGAAACAAACAAACAAACAAACAATTAGATGAAAATAATAAAGAAAAATAATAGTTAGAAATAAAACAAAAGAAAAAAAAAAGAATTTTCCATAGTTCAAAAGCTCACAAAAGTGCTTCACCTTTTTGGCATGACTGCTTTAAGACCAAGTTCCATGGTTTTGGGATAAAGAGGCCTATAAAAATAGAGAGGTCATGTGAAAAACCCTTTTAGAGAGAGGAAGAGAAAGGGAGAGTATTGTTTGGTTTTGAGATGCGACCTCAAAACACGCAGGGAAGAGAAATTTTGTCCCTTGAGGAAATCCAATGAGAGAGAGAGAGAGAGATGGCGCTTCGAAAGTGAAGTGCTTTCTGTTAAAGACAATAAAGCAAGGTGCTCTTGAGTGGAGTATTTACAAATTCTGCTCCACCCAATTAATTAATAACTAATTAATCGCGTTTTAATATACAATCTTACCTGATATAGATATTTCTTTCTTTAGATCTTATAAGGTTTCAACCACGTGGTCACTTGTGTGGAGAATATTACAGAATTAGGTTTGGTCTCTCATGCGCAAAAAAATAATTTCTATACTTAAGGATGTTATTTTGTTTTAATTTCTGAAAAAAATATTTTATAAAACAAAATTCGTAAATTGAATTCCGATTCATTTTATAAAGTTTAGTAGGAGTGACCACACACGAGACAACCGCATAAAAACTGTGTTTGAAACCCACTTACTGTTTGATGTCACATGCACCTACAATTCCATCCCTTCATTTTCAAAAAAAAAAAAAATTCCATTCCAAAAATTTCTCCTGTAAGCTAATCAATCAGCATGCAATCCGTAGAACCAGATTGAGAGATGAGAATAACTACCACTTAGTAAACTTAATCTTTTGAAAAAAAAAAAAATCAATTTTGCTCTCTCTCATCACATGAAAATAGAGTCACCTGAATAACTTTTTCAAGCAATTGTTAGTGTATTCTAGAATAAAGATATCATCAGTTTGTTTATCTCGTTGCATCTTATTTGGATATTGGGAGCACATTTAAAGGACGGAAAGGAAATAGTATAAACTAATCTTGTTGAAGGATATTTGATTGGAGGGTAATAATAATGGTCTAATGGAGCTTATTATGCATACTTTTTATAAGTTTATGAAAGTTATATTTTACCAACGAATCAAGAAAAGAAATACCACGATAACACGGGTTTTTTTTAAAATTGTATTATATCACCTCGTCTCTGAGTAATAACTGGTTTAAAAGATTTTTATCTATATATTCTTTTTTCCTTTTTATATTTTTCTGTACTTCTTTTGGTTTTGTTTTTTTTTTCTTCAAACAATATGTTTTACATATTTATTTTTCTTCTAGTTTTAAACATATTTAATTTTAGGTATTTTAAGTCATATTATTTCGTAGAGATATACCTGGAATTTTTAAAAATACTAAATACCTATATATTGAAAATAAAACAAAATTTTCATAATAGTTCTTGCAATGAACACAACAAATATTGTGCTGCTTTATAAGCTTTGCTGAGACTTGGATGTGTCATAAATATGTAATTAAGATAAAACAAAGAAGAAAACACGGAAAACTATGAGCCATCACACCAATGTTAACTTTAATCATGGATCACAAAAAAAAAATTAAAGAATTTCGAAACTTAATTTTTGAAATATATTATAATTTGATTGCTTTTGTAACGATATAATATTCGATTTTCAGGGCTGACGTCGTTAGCATCACTTGATAATTTAGTATTATTTTGGACTATTTTGGTATTAGCAACTGCCCATCGGGATTAAACAATTCCACACATATCCCCTTTTTGTCTCTACTCGGAAAAGCAATGACCGGGACTGGGACCATTACACCTTGCTTTTTCCCAACAAAAAATATAAAAAATTCAATGACCATAAAGTATTTTTCTTATACAACCTTGAAAATTTCTTTATTAAAATGTGGAGAATCTTCTAGCATCATGTGTATTTGCCAAGTGATTAACAATAATAAATGTTGCAAATCGTTGCTTTAGAAGCCAAATATATATAAAATAGTGTAAGAGTAATGATTTTCATATTAGTGCATGATCATAGTGTCAGGAAAGTACTGATATAATAGCGTGGAAATAACTGTAATTATATAATATTCAAATGTATATAAATGTTGTTGGAATTACCTGATTAGAAATTTAATTAATTTAAACAAAAGTAATGTTAGCATTCCAAATATAAAAAAATGAATTTGTGAAATATGCTAGTACTAGTGTACATCAGTGCTACTTTAAAGAGGAGAAACAATATCTGAATTATATCCAAAACTCTGGGCGGTTCTTTGTAATGTGTTGTTTGTTCAATTCAATGGCCCAAGGGCCTTTTTCCTCAAAAAAATATATATATATCCAAATAAGAATGGCATTACTTTTCCAAATCGATCAATACTGAATAATATGTAAAAATTTCGTGCTTGGCTATAAATAACTATATTTAATGAGTGTACATGACTATAACTTTCGACAACAAATTATCGAAAGTGAAAATGGATTGTGACAGGACAGAGGACAATCAACAGTCCCTCTTACACAGGCAACGAAATGATCATTGAATTAATTGAATTAATAAAATATTAATTCCTGCACCACGACCTATGTGTGAAGACAAAGCGACCGTAGACCGGTGTGTTTGGATGAGGAAAAGGATAAGAATAAGAAATTTTCAAGAATAAGAATAAGAAATTTCTATGTGCGTGCTTGTCCAAATTTTTTATTTTTATATCACGATTTTGTTAGTATAAGAATAAGGGCTTAAATTTTTTATTCTTGTGTTGTTTGGGTTGTACAAGAATAAAAAAATTTGATCCTTATTCTTATTTAAAACCTTATTCTCCACCATCCAAACACCGATTAATCCATGAAAAGATAGCACCAATTCTCAATCAAGCAAATAACTAAATTTTATTTAAAAAACTAAAAAAAAATTACATGATCGTGTCAAAATGCAACATTCTGTACAAGTGCTCGTATGCTTTGCGATGTCAAGTTTTTGTGTTTTTCAACTTTAGGTTTTCTTTATCACTTTAATATCCGCCGTCAAGTTTTTCTAAAAAAAAATAATAATATTCAAACATCTAGGGTGCGTTTGGATCATTGGAAGAAAGAAGAAGAAGAAAAAAAATATAAACAATCCAAACTCTTCACAAAGTTACACACTTCCTAATACTTCTTCCCACTTCTTCCCTTCTTCCCTTCTTCTCACGCCTATCCAAACGCACCCCTAGTTCAAATCACTTTAAGCTTTAATCGATAGAAGAATCTAATATTTCGGAATATTGAAATAAAATAACATGTTAGCTTTAATATTTTGCTTCAAATCTATTGAATATGTCATCGAAGTCAGTGGCATTAATGTGAGACATCGAATCAACCATTGAGGTAACCAAAGTTAAATTTATGAAAAATGCGAGAATTATGATCCACAAAAAAAAATATTCAGCACAACATTTAATTCCGGATTGGATTTAAATCCTATAACAAAACCAAAATCTTGTGAAAGATTTATAAATTTTAAATGATGTACACACTATGGCCCCGTTTGTTTGTGACTTAAAAAGTGCATAACTTAAGTTATGCATCCTTTAGTCACCAAACACCTCTTACATAAGATGCCTTAGGGATACATAACTTATGCAACCAAAATAGGTTGCATAAGTTATGCATGGTCCCCTTCAATTTTTTTTCCAACAATACCCCTTAGAAATAATTAATAATAATTAATAAATAATAATATTTAATAAGTAACGATAACTATTAAAAAATCATAAATAATAATAAATATTAATTATTATATTTAATAATTAATAATACTTTTACAAGCAATATTAATTATTAATAATAATGATATAATAATAATAATTATTATTAATTAAAATTAATTAATAAATAATATTTTATTATTCTTTAATAACTAATAATATTTTATAATAATAAAATGATTTCTTATTATCATTAATAATTAATAATTAACAAATAATTAATATTAATTAATAAATAATAATATTTAATAAGCAACAATAATTATTAAAAAATCATAATTAATAATAAAGATTAATTATTAATAATAATGATTTAAGAATAATAATTAATTAAAGGCATGAATATAAGGCATTTTAGTCTTTTGACATGAATATATGCATGAATTAAGTTAGTCATCCTTACTACACAACCAAACATCTATTACATAACATTACATAAATACTTAGGCATCCTTAACTTATGCAACCCCTTAATACACAAACAAACGCCCCTATATAATGCACATCTCAAGTAAATTGGAAATAATGATACGACTTTGTAATATGAATGGAAGAACAGGGTTTAATTGTTACATAAACATGCTTACTTTTTTGGCCATCTAGTTAAATTTGCCCCAAGAGAATTTTTTTTTCGATTTTCGATAATAAAAATGTAAAATTAAATATATTAAAAAACAAAATGACAAACAACAAATTAATTAGCATGCGAATATAATTGACGCGCTATATTTAGAGACAGTTGTTAAATTTTTTGTTGTGGTAAGAAAAAATCATCTTTTGTAAGTGTAGGCGTGCACTTGCTCTTTATGACAAAGTCCGGCTTGCACGCTTCTTGGTTTCTAAGAATAATTGTAACGAAAAATCAAGCAAAAGAAAAAGTATCTAAATGTGTTTTCAGAAAAGCCTTTTGTTGTACCATAAAATCAGAAATTTTGGGTCCTTCACAAAAAAATGGTGGGGTTGAACAAATTATAAATAATGTTTTAAAAGATCATTTGAGATGTTACGATAATGTTATTATATTAATACAATTGTCCTCTATGCCGCTGGCACAGATATTAGACATACCTACTGTGGCGGAGCACAGCGAACAAATGACAGGTCCATTAAAATACCTTCAAAAACATAATAGCAAAGTGTAACTTTGTGAAGAGTTTATTGGAAAGTGTGTAATTTTGTGAAAAGTTTGAATTGTTTATAATAAATTTGGCATATAAAATGCTTTGGGGAATTTGCAATTCCTAGACATAAATTTATTGGAAAGTGTGTAACTTTGTGAAGAGTTTGGATTGTTTATAATAAATTTGGCATATAAAATGTCCGGAATTTGCAATTCCGGCACCATCCAAACAGCCCCAAATGATACAGTCGTATATTGATTTTAATTTTTTGTGAACAAACAACTTGAGGCTCCGTTTGGATAAGATGTGGGAAGAAGGGAAGAAGTATTGGGAAGTGTGTAATTTTGTGAAGAGTTTGGATTGTTTATAATAAATTTATTCTTTATTCCCTTATTTCCAAATGAAATCCAAACGGAGCCTAAGATATGATATGAAACTAAAATTAAGTAATGTTAGTAATGTTTGATGAAACTGATCAGTTTAATGTTTCTACGTTAAACTTGATTTTTTTAAAAAAAAAATATTTCTATGCATTAACAAAAACTTTACCACAAATACTGCCAAGCTGTTCATTATATGCGGACCTTCCAAAGTCTTAAAAACCATTTCATAAATGAAAATCAAGTATCATATCCAACACTAATATCAATATAATAACCACAATAAATTATTATATTATAATTATAAGATCGACAATAATAAGAAAATTTATAATTTTGTGGGAGTTAAATACTTTTAAAAAGATACATGTGTAGCAGACTAGCAGTAAATATGTTGCATATCACATACTATTTTTAAAAAAATAAAAGGAGAAAAATGTTTTCCGCTTTCCTCTTACTGATCCATGGGTACCTAGACATCAATTAACTTTCGGGTACTGAACATATCAAGTACATACTAATTCAATATAAGATTGATAATTATTTGGCAGGGAGTAGATAATTCGGCGGGCTCAAATTGACAGGTAAGTTTAGATTTATGCAATTATTAGTACACCTCTTAAATTTAAGGGAAAATTGTTGGTATAAAATCAAATAAAATAATTAATTTTACGCTTAAGATTGTTGGTATAAAATCAAATAAACAAATTCGGATAGCTTAAAATAAATAAAATAAATAATGAAAACATTTTTTACCCGAATCGCGCTAGGCGCTGTCCTTAAGCGTATTCCGTCTCAACGTGCAAGAGGAACCGCAACCAAGATAAGACGGGTAAGTGTCACTCCTTAGGGCACGACCGGAGAAGCGACTGATGAGAGATCTCCACAATATCCAGCAGAATCAATCGGAATAATATTCAAATCAAATTGGAAATTACTATGAGGAATATCAATATGGAGAATAGACATTTGATCAAGTTTATTTTTGTCTCAATTTCTCACTGATCAAATTGTATATATTTTTCTCTGTCCAATATTTTTCAAATGAGTCGTTTATATAGAATAGCAAATGGCTTTTTGTATAACCCATATTAAAGCAACATCAATACAATTTAATGGATTAATGGCCACGCTCAAATGAATTTTCTTTAATCGGTTTAATAGACAAATAAAAAACTGATATGTCGTGGGAGATAAATGCACTAAAGTTATAGAGTCCCTGCCAAGGAAGTGTGTAGATGCACATCCCACGGAAATTACCGCTTTGGTCCTCATTAAGAGCTAATATGCTCAACCTTACATCTACATAGAGCACACTCACCATAGGGATGGGGTTGGAGTCTATGCTCCTAAAAAGTGTGTACTCTTCGACCACTTGTCAGATTGTTATTACCCATTGAATCTCTTTCCAGGGGTCTGCCTTTCGGAGATTGGGTTGCCCCCGCAAGTGGCCCTTTAGGGCTAAAACCCATCCCCCTCGATGAAATATGAACTTCTCATTAAGTTCATATATATAAAACTTCTCATTAAGTTCATCACAATTTTTTTTATTAATTTTTTTTTTAATAACTTTCTCATGTCGACTAGTAACTTTGATGCTTGAGCTCAAGTCGTTTCTTTTTCCCGAATAAAACTGACACTCTGTCATACTGTCCTCCATGCACCCGTCTTCTTCTATCTAAATCTATAACGTGTATTGTCCTCCTTAATCACCGCTGTGACTGTGAACACTAGAAACTAAACAACGAATGATACCAAAATAAGGCATAATTGAATTTCTTCTGCATAAATGCGTCGTAAACTAATGTAGTTTTATTGGGTGATATTTAAAATTGGTTTCACAGGTGGTCTCAATCATGTTTGCATCAATTTTTTTTTTTTTTTGCGCGCAACATATGAATACTTTCAGACTCTTGGAACCGTTTTCTTATGAGAAAGTTACGCGAATTAAATTATAAAATAATAATGTCATTGCATCAGATATTGAAATAAAATATTTGATGATTCAATTTTTAGTTGAAAACTTTGAAATTGGAATGACATAGTAAACAATAAGATGATCTTATATAAAAACGCACTTCCCAGACACATGCAAAACTACAATTTCTCTATATCGTAAATTGCAAGTTTAAATTCTTGTGGCATGCATCAATTAATGTTTATTTTTCTATTTACAAATTAGGGCAATTTTACAGTGTTGTTCGTGACATAGATTGATCAGTTTTATTACTTTAAATTTCAATTCAAAAGATTAATTTAGCTATTTTGAGCATGCGTATACTTTCTGAAATATATTTTTTTCATTTATTATATGCACTATAAAAAAAAATAAATTATTCTAATATATATACATTGTAAATCATTTTCAAATGCCCAATTTTATTGTTCATGGTGGGAGAGCACAGCATTATATGTAAAAAAAAAAGTAACAACAACTTTTTTTTTTTTACGAATTCATGTTTTTCTTTAAAAAAAAAAAATAAAGAAATCACTCTTCTAGTTGGGAGGTGGGTCATTTACTCGTCTTTGACTTTCTGGTACGTGTTGTCAACAAAATTAAAATATCAAAATAAAACAAATAAATGTCATAATCATCACTAGATAGCCTCTATCTAGTTTTTAATAATAAAAAAAATCATAATCATGAGCACCGCTTAATTTTTTAATTTTTTTTTTTTTAAGATTGGCTTCTCTCGCATGTGTGAGAAGAGAGGATATCTTTATGAAACTCACGAGAACTTGGCGCTAACCTTTATTTTTTTCTGTTTGGGACGAAAAGGGGGAAAAATTGACAAAACAATCCTTTTTGTTTCATCGGAGAAACAATAAGAAAACAACGAACAATATATAAAGCCGCTTGAACAATATCTACAGCGCAACTTTCACAGTAAATATAATATTTTACATTCGAAAGGTCTAATTTCCATGATTTTTTGTGGACAGATCATACAGCTTCCCTGTGGCATGAGCAAATTGAGCGCCAGTCTACCACAGTAATACAAATAACACCACAGAAAATACAAGCAGATACAAAAGGTGTTATTTTTTTGCGGCGAGTATGGTGTATACTTCCGTGAGGAGTTTTCATTTTCATTGGTTTTCAAGTTTCAACTGTTTTTAATTCGGTACACTGCGCAACAAAGAACACAGCCGTTGGAATTCCTACAGGTTGATTTACAATAATAATAATAATCTCACAAAACGTAATGAATTCGCTAGTGTACATTAGATATCGTTTTTTAATGCTTCGCTATCAATATGAAAATATCCATCAAGATTGTAAGATTCCAAAGATATCACTATATACATGATATTGTTAATTAATTTCAATTCACACGTGACACGTGGAATCTGCACGGATTAATTGTGTGTCTCTCTACAATGCCGACATATTTTTGATTGACATATCAACGGTTTAGGTTTACATCAACCCGATCCGGATACCGTGTCTCAGTCAAGTTTCCAATGGGTACAGGCTTATAGCTATCAATTGTATTTTTTTTTTTCCGTTATCCAGTCATTGGAATCTAACTATTACATTTTTTCTCAGAATTTTTTTTCGAAATAATTTATGGTTGTTCAGGCAAGCTCAGTTCCTCGGAATCACATCCTCCGCCGTTAGATCTAATCTCAATAGTTAATGGAAGTCCCGCGTATAATACCAGATTAATAGACCTGAAAAATTTTAATCATCGAGATTAGATCGAGAACCAACTTTTATAATCTATTAACGCACTTGAGATCGCGGGTATGAAGTATTATCGGAATCTTTTGTGATATGCAATTTCGAAATAAACTAGAGTGCTCAAACCATCTTTATAAAAAAATGATTTTCATTAATGTTTATCTTAAATTCTTAATTCCCTTTCGCTGCGTAAAAGAAATTAGGTTTCTAAGTCCAGTTTCTATATAGTTCAATATCAAGAAAATTGAAAACCAGCTCTTGGTCTATTTGCAAAGAGTAATGCATCTCAATTGAGATGTTGTAGGCTCAAAACTCGACTGGGAGATCTTTTATAAATATTTAATTTATTTAAATTTAAAAATAAATTAGAAAGCTGACCCAATTTATCTTTTAAAAAATGTCACGAAAATCAAACTCCCAACGTAAAAGATCTAACACAAACGAAACTCCGTACAGTTTACCTAAATTAATCGACTGATCGTTACTGTTCATTGGACAATTTATTCTATTTTCTGGTCGGTTTATAAGGTTTGATTGTCTTAATTTGCAAAAATCTCTTCAGATATGGTGTACGTAATTGTTCGCCATCTTAGGGTCTGAACTCTTTAACTAATGGACTGCCAAGATCCCTTTTTTGCAACATAAAATTTTACTATTTCATCTTTCGAGTTATTATGGAAAATCAAACCCCCAATTTAATATATCTCTGTGTATTACGCAGATATGAAAGGAAAAATTGGCCATTTTTTTTTTGGGGGGGGGGGGTGTGTTGAAGGTATGTTTTAGGTTAGACAAGGTTACATGAAATATATATTTATTTTCTATAACATGAATTTATTGGCAAGCACGTGGCAATTAAATGGTGAATTACACAAAAGATACATAAGACAGGCTGGGGCTTGTAATCAGGACTCAGGAGGCATTTCATGGATTGGTCATCAAATTAATTTTTTTAATATATTAATTCGCTGGGGTGTGGTTGATTTGACTTACTGTTGCGATTTGAACCTTCAAACAAGGGTAGATGTACTTCGGTTATCTTGAATGAAATATTTGGAGTAATTTGGTTTGTATAAAAAAATAAATTTGAAATGTGAAACTCTTTCTCACTAACGAGCTCTGAATTTATTTCATGCATATTTTAAAAATTTTAAAATCTCAGCAAAAACTCTGGTTTAGAATTATTTTCAAAATTTTATACTCTTATCGATTGTAAAATAAAAGCTAAGCAGATGCACCCTAGAAATCTAAAGAGAGAGAAAAGACACATGGAATTAACTCTAGCACAACAGATATTGGATCAGATTCTCTCTCATTGGAACTATACTCCAACAGAGACATCTAACCTAACCATGCTTCAAAAAATCTTAAAGACAAAATTAGAGTCATTTGGTATAGTTGACCCGCCAAGGGCGGTATTTTTTATTTTTTTTTCTACAAACTTGATTGTGCGAAATAAATTTTAAAAGGGGTAAGATAACTTTCAATCGTTTTGCAGTTGCATCAGATTTTACTTTTTTTCCTCCATACGACGCCATATTTACACGTAGTACATCTAGTGGAGTTGAATTTAATTCGAGTTTCCATCACATAAGTCAAGGAAAATGATGTATTGTAGGATTATTAGGGGGAACGTGTATAATATATTGAAATTTAGTACCAATAAACACACAAGACCACGACAACACATTTTTGAGTAAAGGTCAAAATAAAAAAAAAACATGGGAAGAAAATTTATTATATGCATTTAACGTTAAAAGTTTTTGCTCTTGTTTTTTTTAAGAAATTATTTTAGATCTATTTCAACACAAATCCAAAGCACAATTTTTTTTTTATTGTGCAACCGATATATTTTACGCAAGAGGAACAATCCAAATGCAAAAAGCAGGATCTTGTTATTTGAATTTAAAAATTGTGAAAATTTCTGTGATGACAACATTATGGCATGTCAAAAATATCAACTCTAGAGTCTAGAATAAACAACTGAAGAAAAAAAATGAGAAGAATTAATATATACTGACTGTAGATGATAAGCCCATTAACACCTATATCCCTTTGTTGGATCAGATTCGAATCCACTAATTCATCTCAGTCCAATTCCTTTCCTCTTAACAGGCTCTAGTTCAGAGAATATCTTCTAAATTAAATCGCCTAGATTCTCCAGCAGCTAGTTCTCCATTGCAACTCTGTTAGGGAAACCTCATCCAATCTAGACCGTCCGTACGAACACATCCAACGGTGGTTATTTATTTGAACCTCTCAGATCCCCGAGACCGGAGATGTTTGAGAGCCACCAAACGCAGAGATTCCTTAAATACTTGCGGTTCACTGTTACAAAATCTCTAACACATTAAGTTACAGTTCACTGATATATGGACCCCACGAGAAATCCTTGACACCTAAATAACTCGTCAGAGAAATCGCCATAGGAAACTGCCACAGAGGCTTTGGTTTCTCCCTCACGCTTTCGTTATAACCATTATTATTATTATTACTAGCATCAGTGCCCGCTCAATGTGCGGGCAATTTTATGTTTGATATTATTTCAAAAAAGTAAACAACTTTTAGTACATAATATGTTTTTATGTAAATCTTTTTTTTTCTTAAAAGAATTGAACTACACATGATATGATAAAGACTTTTATTATCAAATGAAATCATAATTTGTTTCACAAAGCTTTCCTCTTTTCCCTTCGAAGTACGCTCAACATAATTAAGACTGAAAAAGAAATAAAAGAAAAGGTCATAGCATGTAGTGACAATTCTTCACATACATCTGCCTGATTTTAATTTCAAAAATCACCAAGTAATTTGCCTAAATTACATGTACAAAAACTTTAAGCATTCACGATCCACACTTTATAAGCTCAAACCACAGTTTAAGCATTCTAAGTCCCATATGGGCATTATTTATCTGTAAAATTTAGCCTCAAACCACAGTTTGTGTGCAATTGAACACCCATGAGAACGATTAGAAATTAAAATCCATCTAAAATTTTGCACCTTTCGGAGAGCATGGCCGAGCCATCCTCGAACATTTCCTCAACAACATTGGGCTCTGAGAAACCACGGTCAATATGCTCCTCTGACAAGGTCTCAGATGATTTTCTTTGGAAAATGTATTTTATGCCTCCTTTTTCCTGGCTTCTTTACAGGAGGGCTTACCTTCTCTGGCGGCAGAATATCAACCACTATGCAAGTGGTGCCATCTCTCAAACCTTTCACCTTACTGCTTCATGTGATAATTAAGAATGGCATCTGTTTAAATTTTAAAACATATAGGAAGCATCTTCGTTTCAAGAATGACCATCTACAGTACCCAATACTAACAAACAGCACACATGAACATAAAGCTTCCTTGGTGAAATTTAGGTCCAAAAGGGAGAGGAGGTGAAGATGTACCTTAACAATGCGAGCAGCAGCTGATTGAGCTGGTAAGCCTCGGCAACAATTGAGTGCCTTTTCATGTCTGAGGGCGTCCCATACACCGTCACTTGCTATAAGCCTATAACAAGACGCCCTCCCGCATTTGATAACTTTAAAGAACAATAAACTATATCAAATCGATTACTTCTTACAAAGTTGTATATAAAATTTAGCTGGGCTAAGCACATTAGTCAATTACATATTATTTCATGTACCTTTACTTGCTTCACATGAGGTACAGACACAACCCCCCTGGCCAGCATCTCAAGGGGCCAATCTGCAAATATATCATGTACAGAAATGCATTTGTAGATATCATTGTACAAAAAATAGCAAAATATTCTATATAAAATGGCAACTATCTACACTTCAGGACTAATAGGAAGTTTCTTTTTCAACACAAAAATATGCAATGTCAGGATATCCGTATTTGGAAACAACAACAAATGACCTACTGCAGCACCACCTGCAATATTTATTCTTGCGGCTTCTCCACCACTTGCAGTTACACGCTCAACCCTACAATTATTTTGTCCATCTATCAGTCAGAGGTTCTATAAGTGCAAACAAAAGGGGAAAAAAGAGAAAACTTACTCTTCCTCATTGACCTCTAATCTGTGATCAGCTGATAGAACATATACTGAGCCTTCGGCTGATTCAAGTATAAAGCAAGAGTCCCCAACTGATGCCACCGTAACTACCCAGCCGTCAATTATTACCAATGTCACGGTTGTTCCTGAAGAACGTGCTGCAAGATAAATTAAAAGGTGGTTATCATGTAAGGACGAGGATTCTTAAAACTGAAGCCTAGGAGAGGATTCTTTCTGCAATGGGTTTCTGATTCATGATTTTCATCTTCTGTGCAATTTGCGTGATTTATGTTTTAGTTTCGATTTTGGTTATGGTTTGGTACCAGTCATTATTCTAATGTTCACTGCACCGATTAATCTTTGGCTGAATCTAATACCCTTGTCGAATGATATATTAGTCCTTTTACTTGCTATGATATATTAGTAAAAATTTTCTTTTTCTTGAAGCTAAAAGTATCAACGAAATTAAGAAAAAAAATTATTTAGTAAATATCTTCAGCAAGGCATCTAACAACTGAGCAAATAAAATATCACAGATTGAGCAACTCAGCCATTATCCCTGAGAATCTCGAACGATTTGCAACATGTGGACACCTACATGGAGGTCATAGTACTTACCAAAAGGACCTAATTTTCCCATTTTCAAGTTATAAAAATAAATTTAGAGGCTAAAATGTGAATTTGGTTTGGCTTTAGAAATAACTGTACTTGAACCTTTTGGTAAGGTGTACCTGGAGTAGGATTTTGTTGAGTCGCATCTTGAAGACACTTTAGCACTTATACTCATAAATAAAACTTCCTATCGGTGTCAGATTCTCTATATACCTACAAAGGGTAAAGTATTTGATTAGAATGTTTAACATAAAAGGAAATCTTTTAAATTTTCTTACATTGTTGGTACATCAGAAGAATGGACTAAACTGATGTACCTGGTCATGTTCCACTCGATATTCAGTAATCATAAGCAAAACCTACTTGTTGAAATGTATCCAAACAGTACGCTTGCAGAAAACCAAACCAAAGTATTAAAAAAGGGGCTTTATACCTTGTATGAGGCACCAATGCACCGCTGCTCTTGATCCTGCCAAATACCTCCCAACCAGGAGGCAACGAACTGGTATAATTGTTGGGGGAGCTAGCGACCTAAATGCCAATGTTGATGAATATGAGTAAATTCTTGTAAGAGACAAACATGTTCATTTTAAAGAATAACAGATGGAATTGGTACAAATAATTACTAAAGAAAAAAGAGAATTGGTACAAATGAAATAAAAAGTACATACACTTGATCTATTATACTTGCTGGAGCTCTAGTCACCACCAATATCATGGTTGTCAAAATATATTTGAATTGAACTTAAAAATATATTTGAACAGGTACAGCCATCTCTCGAAGGGTATGACTAAAAATATATTTGAATTGAACTTAAAAATTATGAAATAAGACCTGCCATAAATTATACAAAGAAGGGAAAGATTGTATACTTCATATTATCTTATTCAAGGTTCCATGTTCCAACAGTTGCCTTACCAACAAATGGCAAACTAACATGAACCTAAAAATGTTGAATGTCTATCAAAAGAAACTTGAACTTAAAAATAGAAAACCAAATCAAAGAAACTTGAACTTAAAAATAGAAAACCAAATAAAAAAAGAGAAGTGACTTAACCAATGTGCATATTCTAGTCCAGACATGAAGTCGTCAGTAAATCAGAGTTCTCTCTTGCTATGCGCCCCCTTCAGATGAAATCATAAAACGATTAAAAATCTTTAGTGTCCCCTCTTCTTATCTTACACCTTAAAAATTTTCTTGAAAAAAAGAATAAATAACAGAAACAATAGAAATGCTATCGTCTTTAGTTTGCTTGATCATCTTCAATGTTTCCATATTATTTTTTCTCTGTTAAAACTAAAAACTAATGCAAATAGGAAAATGGTTAAAAATTACAGTACATTTATTAATAAAAAAATATAAAATGTAGTACCCTTGGACCTGTCCTTCTACTACGTTACAATATATCTCTTTCTGTTACAATTTCTCAGTGAGCAACTCTTCAGTTGACATCTGAATAACAATTATTAAACTTTAAAATCAATTAAATTGAACACAACCAAGCCTAATTCAATACAATTGTGATTCAACTATGTGAATTCAGTTTGGTAGGAGACCCAGTATTCACTGATCAAACCATATCTCAATGTATTTAACTTCCCCTTTTTGTACCAGTAACAAAACCCTTCCCAAATTCATCAAATTGATAATTAATAAATAATAAATGATGTGATAAATTACAGAAATTATCTCATGGCGGAGACTGTGGTGTCGAAACCAGCGAAGAAGTGGCGGTGAGAGGAGAGAGGGGGGGGGGTCTGAGAGAGCTTGACAAGAAGAAGGAATATTGAGGTCGAGCGGCAAGAGGAACAGCGAGGCGGAGTGGTAGTACCAGCACTTGGTCAAGTACGGAGAGGAGGAGAATGGTGATGTTGCTCAATCGTTCATGAGAGGAAAACCTTAGGTTCGGGAAGAGTTGGCGATGATGTTAGGAGGCGCGGAGCGGCACTCATCGGCAGAGGTGGTTACTCTTGGTCGATCGACCGACCGATCGTGTGAGAGAGGGGGAGATGATGGATCGACCGACCGATCGTGTGAGAGAGGGGGAGATGATAGTATCTGACCAAAACCCTAGATCCCACTAAGATATAAAACGAAATGAGTTGGGGGGCGAATCTGGAGTGGAGAATATGACCCCTTACGCACGAAATAGGAAAAAAGAAAAAAAAAGTTGCGCAGCAGACGTAATCGACGAAATAGGAAAAAAGAAAAAAAAAAGTTGCGCAGCAGACGGAATCGAACCTGGTATAGCTGGTATAGCGCTAATTTAAGCTCTCCGCTCAGCGATGTTAACACATCTAACCGAGAGGTTTAAATCTTTTCTCTCATTATTAAATCTACACCACTGATCTGATCAAATCATAAAAATCGACGGTCTATATTGCATTGAGTAAACATTTGTTTGCTCCTTTCGGTTCAAATTTTGGATAGACCTTTGAACTGGTGCTTTTATAAGTAGTAAAGATTACGCCAGAAAGCCAAACCTCTCTCTCTCTCTCTCTCTCTCTCTCTCTCTGTATCTGACGATGGTACGCGCCGTTGGTTCTCCGATCAAGCGATTCTCTCTCTCTCTCTCTCGGAAACAGTAATGGTTCTATTTCTGTTCTCAATTCCACAATTCCACAATTCTCTCTCTCTCTCTTTCCTTTGCAGCCGAAGAAGCCCTAAGTTCTTGACCAGACGGATCAGTCGAACAAATTCGGAGAAATCTCATCCAGATACCTTTGTAAGTAGATAATTTGTTCATGATTTTGTATTTTTTTAATCTGAATCTGGTTTTTCGTTGTCTATACGTCTATACATACCTGTTATTAACAAAAAGAGGTCAAATGGGTGAAACCTAATTTGTGTTTATTTTACAATTCACGAAGAGAATTGTAAGATTCGGGCATAAACGCTGTTGAAATTCAACCTTGGATGGTGCTCAATTTTAATAGTTTTGATAGCTCAATTTTGGAAAGCCATTTTCTGATAATTGCGTGCAGTGATTTTTATTTTATATAATCGAATTAATAAATGGTATTCAAGGATCCAGTAGACTTCCTTTTCTTAATTTTGTGACTAAAAGTTTGAAGGGTTCTACTGAAAATTCCACTGAAATTATTTGGAAAGCTAACCATTTAGTTTAGAAATTAGAATGTAAAAGCAAATGTTTAATGATAGAATTCGGATTGGAAAATTTTAATATAATAAAGGTACTGCACTCCATGATTGCGAGCCAGAGGTTAATCCCATCCCATTCTTATAGTTGATTAATAATTATTAAGGTTTCTTAGTTAATGTAATTCATTAATTTATGGGTTTCTCTTAAGGTGTACCACTCTATTTGTCGAAAATTTTGGAGTCAAGATTCTACTTGAATTTATTGTGTGCATTTAATTATGCTTCTTTTATTTACATCCAAATATTTTCATCGGTCATGTTATTATAATGCCTCCATCTTCTTGGATTAATTTCAAGGTCAGCAAACAGAAAAATGACTCTATGTGTTGCTATGCATTCTGTACTTTATGGTATTCTATACACTTTGATGTATATTGATGTTATTTTGGCTTGTCTAAAGAGTTAAACCTGACTAGGACATTAACATGAATAGAAATATTTGAGATGACACTTTCATTGTTGTGTGGTTTTTGAATATTTTCAAAATCAACTATTGATGTCTCTTACCTGTCTCTTTGTATTTCAATGCAAAAACTAAGCCTTGAAAAGCCCGACACACACACTCTTATTGGCCAATCCTGTAGCCAACCAGTGTATGTTTGGTATCAATTTTGGATATATATGTAGGAATGGCTGGTAGCTTTGAACCACTTGCACCCTTATTGGATTTAATCGTCTTTGATTAAAGACAAAATAGATTCTGATAAAGAGTGAACCTTTTGATAGAAAGTAAGGAGCAATGGGGGAAGAGATCAGTTGATGGTTGGAGGAAGTGTCCAATTGGATCATTTAGAAATGCTTATACTTGGGTGAGGTGATGATTGGCTTGAAGCATGAAGCATCAAAGCAGCTGACTGACCAGGTGATGCTTATACCGTTCATATATGTCTTGCTCTCGCTCTTCAGACATTTATTTTCTATTTTTTGAGTGGCATGCAGTAAATTGTCTGACATATGTGTGATTGGAGTTCTTTTGACAACAAAATCCTCTCATTTACTGTTCACCTTGAGCTAGAAAATTTTTATTTTGAATCATTGTTGTTGGATTTTTTTAATTGAAATTAAATGAATTCTTGTAATAGTTGGTTCAGTCAGACCCTAACATTTAAAATCTTTTATATATTGGTGTGATTATTTTCAGTAGAACACAACAGACTGACTGAATTCAAGCGTACGTATGAGGCAGGGCCAAGTTGCATGATTGAGTTATCTTGGCCCTAAATTTTAGCAAATGTTGGGTGGCATATGTCCACTGAATTCATTCAAAAGCTTGAAGCCATCTGTCCACTGAACTGCCATGTGGTTTAGGTGGCATTTGTACATCAGACAAACTGTCATGTTATTTTTTTTAGTAAAGCCATTCAGACAAGCTATTCAAGCAAGTCACTCTCACAAGTAATTCAAACAAGCAATTAAATGAAGACATGCTATTCAGGCAAGCCAACTGCATGCAACCATGGTGTGGCATTTGCCCACAAGACCACAAATATTGTGCAAGATTGCTGATGTAGAGTGGCATTTGTCCACAACACTACAAACATTTGTATAAAATTGGTGTGGCATTTATCTGCAACTTCAAACTCGGGCAATTGCAAATTTTATGTTGTATTTGTCCCCAAGAATGCAACTTCATTGCATTTATGATGTGGAACTTCACGAGATTGTAGACTCCGTGCAAAGGTGGCGTGGCACATCCACAAGGCTATATAATTCATGTAAAGTGTGGCATTTGTCCACAACTCTACAAATCTTCTGCAAGGCAACTTTGTGCACAGCTGGTGTGGCATCTGACTGTAAGGCTGTGTTCTTCATGCATTACTATGCACAAAGGTGGCATTTGTCCACACATCTGCAAACTTCATGCAAAGGGTGTATCGCATTAGTCCACAGCACAACAATTTTGATGCAATTAGTATGGCATTTGTCCATAAGGCTGCGTGACTGGTGGATTCCTGCATACAACACAACAATTTTGATGCAATTGGTATGGCATTTGTCCATAAGGCTGCATGACTGGTGCATTCCTGCATACAACACTACAATTTTGATGCAATTGGTATGGCATTTGTCCATAAGGCTGCGTGACTGGTGCATTCCTGCATACAACAATACAATTTTGCTGCAACTGGTATGGCATTTGTCCATAAGGCTGTGTGACTTGTGCATTCCTGCATGCAAAGTGTGGCATTTGGCTACAAGCTGTAATTATACGCAAATGTGCCATGCCATGTTATATTGAGCTTCCTGCAAGGATGGTGTGGCATTTGTGCACAACATTCAGACTCCATGCAAGGGCTGTGGTGGGGCATATGTTCCCCATCATACTTTATGGAAAGTGTGACAGTTGTCCACTGCTCTATAAATGTCCTACAAGACTAACTTCGCGCACAGGTGGTGTGGCATTTGACCACAAGGCTGTGCTTCATGCATTTCATCAAAGATTCGCAATTGCCTCCATGTCTGCAAACTATGTGCAAAAGCGGTATAGCATTAGTCTACAACACTACAAATTCCCTGTGATGCATATGGTGTTTGCCCATAAGGCTGCGTGCTATATGCATTACTCCATGCAATGGGTGGCATTTGTCCACATGACTTATTTATAAGCAAAGGCTGTGTGGCATTTGTCCACATGGAAACATGGTGTTTTATGTTCTGAAAAACTTATCAAGCTTCCTGCAAACTTTATACATCTAGAAAGTGGCATTTGTCCATATAATACTTCTAAAGTTAATGCAAATAAAGTGTGGCGTTTGTCCACAAGGCTGAAAACATATATCATATGAATATGCGGTTGGCATTATGGGGTGGCATTTGTCCGTCCAATTATTCTCTGGCTCTGGTGTGTTACACTAATCATGTGATGTTAATATGATGTTGGCATTATGGGATGGCATTTGTCCATCCAATGACTCTCTAGTGCGATACACTAATCAAGTGAATATTCCACGGCATTTATTATTTTTTAAACTACAAACTCTTCCATGATTACAAGTGTGGCATTTGTCTTGTACGTACTCCGTGGTATCTATTCATAAAACTATAAACTCTTGCATAATTGCAAGTTCTGTGTTGCAACTGTTCCATCTTTGTTGTCTATGCTACTGATCTACTTGTGCAAATTCTGGTGTGCTGTGAAGATATGCTCACTAATGTGGAACCTGTGGTACTCTCTTTCTTTTTCTTTGTAATTTTATTGCTTTCACAATTATATTATATGTATGATGGATACTAACATGATTTTCAAGTTTTTAACTCTGCCTATGTCATGCGTACATAGCCGGTCCCAAGCCCGGATTAAAGGAGGAGGGTTATATAAAAAACTTGAAATATGATATTTTAATCTTTCTTTAGTCTTTGCACTTAAAATTTATATATCTCTACTATATTAAAAGCACCAATGGAAGAGTGTAAAATCTCAGGATACAATGTTGATCTGAACAATCTACACCATTGATTGCTGTTAATTTATATTCTACACCATTGATTGTTAAAACAGAAACTTGATTTGTGGCTCAGATTGGGTCGCAGAACGAAAAGATATTTGTCTCTTGATTTTTAATTAGATCGGAAGTACTTGAAATGACGAGCGAGCGCTCAATCGTCAAGCTCAGCACGCAGGTCGCAGCCTTTGAATTCAATTTTGAAATTTGAATATTCTCCTCTCCCCTTTGAAATTTCCCTTTTCAATCGTACATCTTGCCTCTTGGCTCTTGCCTTGCGACAAAAAGATGCTGCTCTCCTTTCCCCCGTTGGCGCCTTTTCTCCTCCGATGACGACAAGATGGTGCTCGATCGAGAGACAACGATAGAACCCACCCATAGAGAACAGAACCCCCACCCCGAGTTCCCGTAACCCTCTGATGCGAAGATGGCTCGCCAGAACTTGGAGAAGAGCAAGGCTCCTAAAGGTACTGTCTTTTCGTTGATTTGTAGTTCCTCATATGCATTTTTTGTGGTTACAATTGTTTTCTCTGTAATTCCTCACATGTTCCCTTTTTGTTGTTCATGAAGTTAATTGGTAAATCAAGGTAATTGATAATCGCATAAAGTGCTGAAGTTGATTAATGCAATTAGTTTGTAGTTCATGAAGCTTGGTTTTCCTTTTCATTAAAACATTGGTAAATCAAGGTAATTGATAATCGCATAAAGTGCTGAAGTTGATTAATGCAATTAGTTTGCAGTTCATGAAGCTTGGTTTTCCTTTTCATTAAAACATTGGTAAATGATGAGTGAATATTCATTTTCGTTTTTTCTCATTTTTTAAATTCTTTTTATGCAGGAAAAAAAAAGGAACCATTGCTGTATCGAGGTACTGCTGTGAGGTTTAATCTCTGTTTGGAGTTTATATATCATATCAGAAACTATATCAAGAACTATAGGGAAAAAAAAAACTCTTATTAAGTTACTCCATAATTGCTTTGACAGAAAAAGAATAAAATTCATAATTTTGGAGGGGTCCTTTGCACAATCTTATGCACAATCTTATGATGAGTTCATTTTTGAGAACAATCTTATTCTACACTCCTTTTCATTGCAGTTGTTGAATATTAATACACTATATGGCTCCAACATCAAACAATATTGGACGCACGTACGCTGTAAGGGACACAAATGATACACCTAACACAAATGCTGCCATGCTTTTTCTGGTAATTGCAATTTGATATATTTTTTTAAATAAACCCAATATTTACAGAGGTCTGTTTCTAACCTAGAATTTGCAAAACATTTTGAAGGTTGTGTAAATACTAAATGTTGTCAGAACCTTTGCATGTATATATGCTATAAAACTTCTTATGTATGTGTGGATATCAACTGTGTTTATTGACCGAATGAGCAGTGCATAAGATTCAAAGTTAACTGTTGCTACCCATTTTTTTACTTTTGTTCAGAGCTTTTTCTGTTAATTACAAAGTTAACTGTGATGCTCTAATATCTCATAACTACCAGCCTCTTATTATTGTTTGTTATTTAACTATATATAATTTTTTAATTGCAATTATCTAGCTTCAACCAATTCACCAATTCCACACCGTCAATCTAACGAATGGACAAGGGAGAATCAATGTAGCTGGAATTGTTCAACATGCATCACCAAGGTAAGCTCAGCCTTTATGATGTTTGATTTTGCTTTCTGTTGCTTGCATCTGTGATGTATTTGTTTGTTACTTGCTTTGAATAGTTCAATCATGTGCTTCTCTTCTTATTTGAATAGCAACTATAACTAAAAGGGTAAATGCACTTAGGTAATGATATAAGATTCTGACTGGCAGTAATATGGAGGAATTGGCTTGCAAAATTAAATTGGAAATTGTAGTGGAATGTGCTGTGAACTGGCACCAATATGGGGCAGAATATTTTGCATCTAATTTAGAGATTATAAATTTTACAAGAATATTGGGTACTTTTACATTTTTAAAATGCAAGAAGGTATACTTAGACCATGGTACAAATGTAATTAGTAGTACTTTCCATTTGAATGCAAAGATAAATTTACTGGCTACTGTGTCTAATTTTGAATTAATCACAGGAAGGAATTTCTTGTTTCAGTTTGGGTCGATGCTGAGGATTTGCATTACTGACATGAAACTGGTAAAACTGACATTGTCAAACAAGTCAGGTTTCTACCCGAATTCTGATCCGCAACTGACTTTGCTAACCTTACTCGGGAAGGGTCTGGCCCTTATCGATGGTCCTGATTGGGCACGGCATTGGAGGGTCGTCTGCATCGAAAAACTCTAAGGTTTGTTGTGCAGTTAATACTCATGTTGTGCACTTAATATTTTCAGAAATTGAGGGACAAAATCAAACATGAAATGTTCTACTTATATTTTTGTATAAATATTTTTACTTTTAGAATACCCCTTGATATATAATTTTGACAATGACAGCAAACTTGCAGGACATTTTTAGGCAACCACTTTTACCAAGTATCCATTAGCATTTTGAATGCTTAAATTATGTTGGATAGAGACTATAAGTTGATGGCTATTTGAAAAAGAAGCTGTTTGAGAAAAATTTCTTTGAAGTGCCAGATATAACTGAATCACCTATAGGTCCATAACACAGTAGGAAAATTTTTTGGGACAAAGTTTTATGCTTATTAAATTGTATGTTGATATTACAACAAACAAAGTGCTTTGTGCTTCTCTTCTATATGCAGAATATCTTAGTTTGTACCTGGCATTATCGATTGTAAAAAAAAATTGAGGGAATAGGTGTAAACAGATACTAAATTATTCAAGTTATATAAACGTAACAGATGATTTTTTTTTTATGCGCAATTGTATTGGAAGTGATATCAGATTGATAAATTATTTAAGGTTTATATTTTGATATATCTAGAAGGGTAGTATAGTCTTTTTAATCAATCGGTGGCATAAAACTAATTTGTATTGATTTATGATGGCATAAAACTAGTTAGACGTTTTATAATGGCATATCTCGAATTTTAAACTTTTAGAATGGCAAAAATCAAATTGCCCCAATTTTTTTTAATCAGCTTTTGATTGTGCCTATTAGCAAAAGCTGAGGGATAGTTATATAAGATTAATTTTTTTCTCACGAAAAAAAGATTATTTGTTTATTTTGACAATTAGATTCAGTGTGATTATTTGAAAAGCATATTTTGCTTTCACTGCTCAATTTGTTCTCTCCTCCACTCCCTGACCTACAGGCTACAGGTTACCACCACTCTTTTAGCACTCACCAAAAAAAAGAATACATGGCATAAACAGTACTGAATACCTGTGAACTTCAAACCCCCTCGCAGGGAAACAGTGCATGGAGAGTTAAAATGTTTGCCTCTCTGTAAACTCTCCATGCAGTTTCTTTTGGAAGACGTATTTCTATTATGAAAGATTGATTAAAGTATATGCAGTCTTTTTACTCTTTGCTTAAACTACTAATTACATTTGTTTGAACAATATTGCAGATACATTAGATCAAGTAAAGGTATAGTGTTGATTTTATTTGTTTTTTAGTTACTTGGTTGAAGTGCTAATTACATTAATAACTGAAATCAAAACTACTGGAGTTTGAAGATGTATACCATTATCAATCAATATTTGATTTTTTTTTTTTTCCGTTGCAATTGGTTTGGGATTCCTTATATGAATGATATTTTTGCGCAATTATGTCGTTCAAACTGTTTATAATAGGCCACTGTATTTGTGTCTTAGCCAGACAAGTTCATAGTATTCCACTGTCATCTATACGCTCATTAGGAAATCGTTTTGCCACATATTCGGATAGAAATGCATCGCACAACGTGCGAGAATAGAACTTATATATATATATGGAAGCCCAGTCTGGAGACGAAATCTGACCTAGAGAAACTCTTTTAAAAGAAGAGAACGCTGGAGAAGGGAATCCTAGTCCTCAAGGAAGCAATTTGATGGAGGCGCAGCACCTCTCTGTGTCAAAAAGGGACTTTATGGAGGTGTGCTCAGTCAAATTCCTTGAATTTAATCAACGTCTCCTGGACCAGATGTATGGTTGCATTTTGATCACCTCAGATCCCACATATGTTGTCTATAGCAGGGATGAGGAAGATCCTTTAAATGTCAATCGTGAGGTCATTATTGGTCTACTTATATTTGAATTTGCTTTCTATTGTTTGATAAGATCGAGAGGTTTAATGAAGTAACACAGAGTAATACATGTCTTTAATTTTTTTGGTCTTTTTATTCGCAGTTGGTCTCTCGCGCGACTCATAGAAATCAATTAATTCTTGAAAGTTTTATACATGATATTAATTCTACCTATTCAAAGTCAAATTTGTGTGGAAAAACTCGACATTAATGTGCACTTACTTGTTTCATTGCTGCAGGGATTTGTTAAAATCAGGGGTCCTGGCGGTGCCATATAGCCTTTGAATTGTATTAACATAGTCCCCAATCTATTTAGATATCAAGCTTGCAAAGATCAGTTTGAAGATAAAGATGATCAGGCGTTGTGGAATGGTTATATCGGTGGGCCCTACGACAAACTGCTGTCCAGAAAGGTACAGAGCCAGTTCGGCCCGATAGAGATAAACTATGCTGTTTACGAGAATGGTGTGGAGGCTCGTGTAGGCGTTACGCTCTCAGATTGTCCATTTCTCTCCACTCTCGTTTACGGGTCGATAACGGTTCAGAATTCAATGCTCATGGAAAAGGGTCGAAGCTTCCTATTCAGCAGAGACGAAAGTGAACGCATTCGCATTGACGTTAGTCCTGACAAGGATAAGGTTGCAGTTGCACAACTTCCTCTCTCCAGGTCTGTAACCGCACATCCGATCAATTCGCAAGTCGTCATTTGTGTGAGCATCTGGCAAAGCAGCATCATGGGTGCACCAGATCAGCCGATTGCCAAAAATGAGATTTTCAATTTTACTGCTAGTTTGAGTGGAAGGGAGGTGAGGAGTTTCAGAGGGGATGCATGTCAGGTTTTTTTTTTTTTTTTTTTTGATAATAAAACCCGTAGGCTTTCATTAAAGGAAAACAAAGATTGTTACAAATTGTTCAGCAGTAATTATAAAAGATAAAAACAAAAACAAAAAGTGACCGATACATCTGGGAGGTCAAAATGGTCACCGTAGATCCATACTAAAGGAACCCAATATAATACACAAAAATGGGTTTTATAGAAAAATAAATAAATAAAAGTACCCTCCATCTAAAAGCTTCTGGCAATCGCATCTGCTCCATCCCATGATTGAAGTGTAAATCCTGCCTCTTCCTTGCTCTATTTGCTAGTTGATGTGCAAATTGGAGGTGTTCCCTTTTCGCATGTCTGATCTGCACCTTCTGCATATTAGTAATGAGTTGACAACAAAGCTTAGGTACTGAGTAAGCATGCCAAGAAGGAGATTCTTGCATATTTAAAAATGTCATAATGTGTACAAGAGATTTAGAGTCTGAAAAAATATGAACCTCCTCCTTATGCAAATTTATAGATTGAATATAAACCAGGGCATTTAAAAGTGCAGTCGCTTCAGCTGTAAAAACATCTTGTGCAATGCCCATAAAAACTCTTTTGGATAGTAAAATTCCTCCTGGTTTATATACAATTGCAGCAGTCCCAATATTTCTGCTTTGATCCCAGGATCCATCTATTGTTACTAAAAAAGCAGAAGAAGGTATCTCATAAGAAGTAAAAAATTGTCTTTTGTTTGGTCTAAGTATTCCTCTGGCATACTGGACCCTTGTTGCTGCAAAAGTGTTTTGTAAAACTCTAGAAACATCAAAGGGAACTGCTTTGAAAATTAGATCACATCTAGCTTTCCAGATTTGCCAAAGGAGGTTTAAAAACATAACTGTATAGTTTAAATCAGGATGTTGTATTGCATCTTGAACGATTATAGACAAGGATATTGTCAAACTGTCAGTTCTAAGATTTAAAGGCGATGCAAACCAGGTGGCCCTAGATGAGGGACAAAAGAATAGCATATACAAAATATCCTCCTGTTGTATTCCACAGCTATAACAAAGAGGAGGAAAAGAAGGAAAAATTTTTGATAATCTTTTTGCAGTAGGAAGTGCATCATGTAGAACTCTCCAAATGAATGTAATGATCCTTGGTCTCACACCTCTGACGTTCCAGATCTGTCTCCAGTTTTTGGTAAGCAAGTTTAGTTTGATACTTTCCACTTTTTGAAGGCTGCCTAATAGTTGATCTTCCTCATTCTTATGAATCCTGACAGTGTGGGATATAAATGTCATTTTTTCAGTACCAAAAACTGAAGTTAATTTCTGCAAATTCCATGAAACACCATCAGAATTAATGAGATCTTTAACTTTCAAAGTTGCACTTCCTTTTATTTGAGATACTGGCTGTTCCCACCCCATGAACCAAGTTGGTTCAAGGTGAACCAACTGCTTTTATACTTGAGCCATCCCCCACTCTCCACATTACATCTTGTTTGAGCTCCTCTCTAACTTTCAAAATATCTTTCCAGAAATTGCTAACACCTGAGGTATTACTTGCTGACCAAAACTCTATTCTTGAGAAATATTTGGCTTTAATAATTTTAACCCAAAGTTTCTCCTTATCTGCTGCAATCTCCCAGGCCATTCTTAAGAGTAGGGCTTTATTAAACTGTCCCAAATCCCTCAGACCTAAACCCCCTTGTTCAATTGGTGCACAAACTTTGTTCCAAGAGATATAAGAAAGGTAACTGTCATTTCTTGTTTTCCCCATAAAAACTTCCTCATCAGTTTCTGCACCTCTGCAATTGTTCTTCTTTGTAACATAGTTGTCATCATGTAATAAATTGGCAGCGCATAACAAACAGACTTAAGAAGAACAATTCTTCCTGCTAAAGATAAAGTATTCATTTTCCATCCTGCTAAATCTTCTCCACATCTTATCTAATATATCTCTGTGCGCCAATCTTGCAGGTGCAATTTGTTGTGACAAGTGAATTCCAAGATATCTCTCCTCCTGTTCAGCTTTGTGTATCTGCATGTGATTCTGAATCCAATTTTTAATTTGGTCATCACAATCCCTACTAAACCATAATTTTGATTTGAATGGATTTATTTTTAAACCAGAGATATCATCGAATTTCTTTATGATCTCAGTGATGTAATATACTTCTTGTTGGTTTGCTTGCCCCAGTATTATGAGATCGTCAGCAAATAAAATATTTGTCAAAGGTGGGGCCGTATGTGCAAGTTTCACCCCTGTTATATGGCCTGATTGAAGAGCCTGATTCATCATCCTTGTCAAAACTTCCATTGCGATAATGAATAGAAAGGGAGATAGTGGACAACCTTGTCTTAACCCTCTCTGTGGATTAAAAAAACCATCTTTCTGTCCATTTATTGATAGAGTGATAGATCCACCAGTTATATTATTAGAAAGTCATGTATAATGTAGAAGTCATGTGGGCTGAGACGCCTGAAACTATAGAGCTCCCTTACATGTGATGTGATATAAGCTCTGCATAATTTAAAGGCAAAATTGGGCTCATACCCCTCAAATCTTTCTTAATTAGACATTTACCCCTCAAATCATTAAAATTGGTCCCATACCCCTGAAATCTTGATAGAACTAGATATATACCCTTCTCGACAATTTCAATTAATTTCTGAATATAAAAAACTAATTTTTATAATTTATGACGAAATTGCCCATGTCCAAACTCCTCTCCAAACTCTTCTTCCCTATCTGACTAAGAGACCTTTCATCTTCCAATTTTTATCTCCTGGCGATACAAAAGTATAGATATATCCTTTGATATGAATTGGACTATCAGAGTAGGTAAACGAATCTATTTGGGTTTGTGGCACGTATATTCTATATTTGAAAATAAAGTAATAACCAATGATGCCTTGAATTTAAACTTTGCTATATTCGATTTTAATGTTTGGATGAGTAGCGTGTACTGGTACTAGCAGACAAATTTCTAAAGTATACGTAGAGCACTTTTTTTGTTTCGTTGTTGCCACCTCTATTTCTCTTTCATGGTAATCTCCTTTGTCTTCTCTTAAATGACATAAATTACAATTTGAGTATTGGCTTTAATGGATGTGTCAACAACATTAAAGCAAATCAATTGAAAATTAAGAAAGATTTGAGGGGTATGAACCCAATTTTGCCTAATTTAAATATTGAAAGGATCAAGAAAGATGCGGCCTTTGTTATATTGGATATATAATGTTATAACTTTTATTGAGATATATTAATTCAATGATGGTTTTCTATTAGGTGGTATCATTAATTGTTGCTGGTGTTATTTTTAATTTTTTGACGTTTCTGTTAATTTTCTAACCTGCCGTACCACTCTTTTAATTTATTCTGACTCGATTTATTGAAAATTATTGCTCAATTTTCAATAATTTTTAACAATTCTGAATTCTCTTTGAGTTGGTTCCTCGATCGTAGTTGTCATTTAATTAGATGGAATAGGCAAAATCACAAAAAAAAAGAACCCCTCAACTATTCCGTAAATGCTTATTCTTTCAAATTTTCAGATTTGTGCACAGTTTAAATAATTATGATGCTCCAATAATTTCTAAAAAATTTATATTCAACAACACAATTTATTTTTCACATTGTTACTAAAATAAGGATGCTCTTAAGCTAGATGAAAGTATTTTGAGTAACCAAAAGAACGAAGCATGTAATTTTTCGAACTTGAATACTGGAAGCCACACGTGAACATGACAAAAAAAAAAAAAAAACTCAGGACTCATAAATTGAAAATGGTAGGTATTATAATTATACATTTTGTAACTTTATAATAAAATTTATAGGAAAAAATTGAAACATGTATTAAAATAATTTTGTTAAAAAAATGATTATATATCAAGTCGATCGGTGGGCTTCAAGTCTTAAATAAATTAACTGAGTGAAATCTTTGAATAATAAAGTTAACAAACAAACGGCAGTACTCTCAATATGAATAATTAATTTGAATTTTTTAAATCATAAGTTGAGGTTCTAAAAGAGGCGCCGTATTTTTGGTAATTTTTTCGCGCCTCGTTTCTTGTCTTCCAAGTTCGAACCCATCTAATTAGCTCCGCTGCCTCAGTTCTTCTCCCAATTGCCCGTTAGCTGCTAAACTGATTGTGATTCGTAATTGAGATTCAAGCGAATTAGATTTCTTGGTGTCGCCGCCGCGTATCTCTCTTCACTCTTCACAGCAATTGAATTGATTTTCTACTTGCGTTTTAAGGTTAGCTCCTCTGTTAATACCCTCATTTTTTTCGCGCCAGCGCCAAACTAGGTTTTAACACGCTCCAATCAAGAACCGCCGCTTTAATTTAGATCAAATACTTAGTTTAATTCTTTCTAGTTAGCATATGATTTCAGGGAAGAAGAAAAATAAGCCTGTTAAATTTTTAATTTTCTGTGTTAAAAGATATGCTTTAACCGATTGCTTGAACTTGTGTGTGTTTCAGTAAATTAATTCACAAAAATGCCGATTATTCTTGAAAAAGCCTTCGACACGCAAACCGATTGCTACTTTGATTTCTTGAAGCAATACCACCGACAAATCCTTGAAGCTGTTGGAGAGTATCACAACGGGATCGGTGTCATTGGCTCGACAAGGCCTAGCAAAAAAAGGTGGTCGGTAATCACTATATCTAATAGTTTAAATAAAAAAATTCAAATTTTAACCAATCTTGACACTTTATGGATTGTTGGTTGTCGAACCATACCAGCAGATGCACCTGAACACTTGCCAACCCCAAACCCATGGTATTTAGTATCTGGTGAAAGGTACAATCCTGAGTTACTCGACCTTGATGAAAATTTCGAGATATTAGACTTCCATGGCAATTATAATGATTATGTAAGCACATTACTGATTGACAAGTTTAAACTTGACAATGCAGTAACGGATCTATTTAGTTATCTTACTGGTCTCAGTATGGGTTGTCGTCCCACTTTTAAAAGAGCTCAAAAATGTTTTATGCTGCTAATTTTATGTTTTGCCGAAAGTGTTAGAATTTTACCACTTCGAGACATACTAGTTGAAGCAATTGACAGTTGCGACAGTACATTTGTTGGCGATCACAATTTGTGGTTAGCTCAACATTGGTCAAAGTTATCAGAGGATTATCTAGATGGTAAATATGAGGTAGGGAAAGATTTGTGGCTCTTGCTGTCTAGACCGAAAATGAAGAAAGCACTCGATGGGGTCACACCTGACAACAAGCCAACAAATACCTCTTCGTAAACGGTAATTCATCTCCTCAATATTTTATCTTTTATATGTATTTATTTCTACATCAACTGTGAAATTGCAGCATTTCCTGATAGAAATTAAGCTGTAGTATAGTATATTGAAATGTTGCCTTCTCATTTTCTAAGGGATCAATGAAGATAAACCTAGAATTGCAATTATCACTGACCAAATATTCTTCAGCTTAGTCTTTTTTCTTTTTCATAATTTTCTAATGCAGCCTTTGAAACACACTTCTTTTTTGACAGCTTATCATCCGAAGGATAACTAGTGCTCCTTGCCCTCAACTGGTTCTCTGGTTCATAACAGAATACACATCTTATTAAAAGGTATTATACACTTCCTCTCGAATATATTATAATTTTTCCACATTGATATGCAGATACTAACATAATTTCCAAGTTTTTAACTCTGCCTATGTCTTCTGAACATAGCCGGTCCCAAGCCCGGATTAAAAGAGGAGGGTATTATAAAAAAAAAAAACTTGGAAAATTGATAGATATGTTGGTACTGAACCAGTGGGTAAGGTTTCAGAGTTATATGAATTTTAGTTATGATCTAGATTTCATTTGTTGGTATCTCAGACCTAGTGAAAATGTGACTATCCAAATTTCCATCTGGTAGGATTTTTGACTCTCACATCTTCAGCTAAGTGCCAAAACTGTATCAGAGATAAGGGGTACAGTACTATTATCATATGTACCAGGGCGCCAGTTCTCTGTCTGACACAACAATTTACATTTAAACTTCTGAAGGACCAAGGCACCAGTTGTATACCAGTTGTATATATATTACACAAAGGGCATATATGCCAAACTACGTGCACTTACCATACAATATCTCAATACTTTTGTCAAATTCCGAAGCCTATTCAAACAGCTCTCCTAATTTCTTTTGGAAGGAGGTTCAGATTTTGAATCAGCAATTTTTCTTTTAATGACAAATTATGCATTCTTGGGGTACCTGGTGGAAATTTTGGGTAGTTGGGCATACTGCCACTAGATATCGTCAATTCTGCAAAGGGCAAAAGAAACATATCATTAACAACACAACCTCAGTACTGTGCAGTGATACTAAATTACTATGCACCAAGGGTCCCAGTAAAACCCTGGCATTAATTACATAAGTTTATCAGCATAGTATAACCCTAGCACTAATTAACAATTAAAAAATAATATTGGCAACCAGAGTCTAACCAAGCATTTGGGTCGTAGAACATCTCATGGTTAAACAGGAATGTATCGCATGTATGGTTAATCAACTACCAAGAAGAGCAAAAAAAGACAAGGAGACCAAATCCAGCTTTTTTGCTTTACAACAAAATGGTACAGGACCCAACCAGTTTAAGGAACATTATTATTATGCCATACAAAATCACATCTTCATTTTGGCATTTTTCTGGACTTCTTCATTTACATTTATCAATTATCATAGAAAAAGTAAAAAGTAAAAACTAGCATTTGTATATTGCCAACTGCTCCCCAGACCTAACTGTTACTTGTACAGGCTAATCAGGATTCAGGACTAACTACTCCATAATAGATATGGTAATACGTATCTCTATCTCTACTCATTTGAAGGCAGCATTTAAACATTATTACCATGAATTCTGATCTAAACAACAGGCCCCTGATCAGAAGAAAATGAAAAGAAGTCAACCAGCAATAGTGGTACTTTGTACATATTTTGAAATGTAACTATCAGCTCAAAATGTACAGAGAGAGAGAGAGAGAGAGAGCTAAATGTCTTAATTATAAAAGCATCGATCCTATACATCAATAATTTGAGCAAGACATCCAACTTACTAACCAACAAAACAACATCCTTTTATTTAACTTATTGATAAGGATTCCAGAAGTAAACAAGAGAAGAAGTCAACTTTCTCAAAACACACTTTGTGGTGGCGAGGGTTGGTGGTTTGTGAACTGTCCTGACTACTTTCTATTTTTGAACTAGAAGCGGTGACCCTTGAGGTCAGTTCATTTCGAAAAGAAGCAGATTCCCTAAATTTGATTTTATTGCTTTAATCAGTAGGTGAAAATAGTACATAAGATTGTCATTTTACAAGGAAATGTAATCTAACTGTTTACAAAAATCAGGAGGCTATAAGTAGTGCAGTTAGAGTGGGATAACCAGAAGACCATATATAGAAGAGAGATGTCAGTTTGAATAGAAGGATTAACTAATTACGGAGAAAGGATTAATAATGACTAATGAGAGAAGAAGAATATATATATAAATATTTTTGTTACAATCGGCATATTCAGAAGCATCATTCTTTTTCTTAGATAATTGGATATATATTTTTTATTTTTTATTTTTACAATTGAACAAGGCAATAAAGATTTAAGGGAAAGTGGGAAACAGAAGTTGAAGGGAAACTGGGGATGGATATTATCAGGAGGGATGGGATGGGATGCAATCATGCAATGGGATGCAGGCATATTTCAAATAGAAAGACATCATTAAAGTGGCAATGAACCGTTAATTAATTAATTAAGAGTAAGACTAACTAAATAACAAAATTGGGAGCTTATTTGGAGTCTAATTGGATTGGTTAGGTGCGCAATTGAACGATCACCTTTTAAATTGAAAGGCCTAGGATGACGATGTCTATAAGAAAACATTTACTTTTCTTAATTGATAAGCGGTATGAATTTAAGAATCACAAATCCTCACTGATCGACATTAAAAAAAAAAGGTGAAAATGAATACAGCATTGTAATCTCGTTACCAATTGGTTGTACGGGTGAGAGTGTGGTGTCATCGTCGGTGACCACTGACTCACTGTAGCGCCATAGCCGCCAAAGGTAGCCATGTTGGGTGTCAAAACATTTAGTACATACATGTACAAGGTTGGGAATTGGGATTGCTAAATACGTTGAGATCAGTTGGGAGGTGGGAAGTGGGAAGTGGTCAAGTGGGAAGTGGGAAGGGATCAAGCCATTAAGGGAAGGAGAAAGCCTCCACAGTCCACATCCACAGGATCACAGATGAGACGAGACCACAAGCGGTGACAGGCCACTGACTGAGTCTGAGAGTGAGAGAGCATAGATTAGAAACCCCAAATTCACATTTTAATTAACACACACAAGCCAAATACTTTTTCAATTATTTTTGAGTCTTTCCCAAACACCAAAAATGTTTCTGGTGGGACCGTGGGAGAGCATATTTAATTTAAGTCAGCAAACAAAATTACTATATATAAACTAGCTAGTCTTTTTTCAAGTATAATTTAATCATCATCAATTCTTTTTTAATAAGAATGTTATCCGTCAAGTGAAACCGCTAACTTACTTTAAATTTATGCGCTACTTTTATAACTACTATGACATAATTGATTACAAGTTTAGAGCCATTATATAATCACTTTTCAAAAATGCCCTCTCTTACTAAATTCGGTGTTCATTATTTTGCTATTACCTAGCAACTTCCATCTGATGATAATTAATTAAATAATGCAACAGTCCACAACCCTATCACTACACCTTGTTCCCTTTTATTTATTATATATACACACACACACAGGATTGCTAAAATGCTATGCATAGTACGGATGGTCTTCGTGCTACGTATTTGTTCTTAAATTTTATGTTTCAAACTATCAATCCAAACCGTTCATTATCTTTTTCATATTGAAATCTCATTAGAAACCAAATTTATATTTTTTTGAATTTTTTGAATTATTTTTCTCAGATTTAAAATCCTTAATCTAATAAATTCTAAATCCTTCAATAATAGCGATTTTCAAAAAATCTGAAATTTTTTTTAAAAAAATGTAAAATTTGATTTTTAATGAGGTTTCCATATGAAGAAAATAATGAACGATTTGGATCGATTATTTGAAACATTATATTTAAGAACAAAAAAGTCATCCGTGCTATGCATAGTATTTTAGCATTCCTCTATATATATATAAATATATATATATATATATATATATATATATATATATATATATAGAGAGAGAGAGAGAGAGAGAGTTTTGCTTAGGTGAGTTGCAGCTCACCAAAGGGTTCGTGAGTTGGAATCAAAACTCCTAGATCAAGTTCAAAATGATCGATCCAAACCGTCCAATAAGATCTCCCTATTAAAACTCCATGCATATCAAATTTTACATTTTTTTTCAAAAATTTTAAGTATTTTTTAAAAATTTTAGAAAATCATCAATCTAATTAGTTTATTAAAAAATAACAAGTTTTAAAAATTCGAAAAAAATAGTTCAAAATTTCGACAAAAATATATAAAATTTGGTTTGCATGGAGATTTCAATAGAGAGATCATATTAGACGGTTTAGATTAGTCATTTTAAACTTGATCTAGAACTTTTGATCGGAACACACCATAACAAAACTCTATATATATATAGAGGTGGGCTAAAGTGCCATAGACGACAATGCCATAGATATCTTTTTTTAGTCATTTTTTAAGATCCGAATTTCAATCAGTCAATCCAAATCATTTAAATTGATCACCATATTGAAATACCATTGGAGACCAAATTTTATATTTTTTTGAATTTTTTTACTATTTATTTTGATATGTTCAAATTGGAGGGTCTAAAATACTCCAATTATAAGGTTTTTTTTAAAAAATATCATAATAAATAGTAGAAAATTTTGAAAAAAATGTAAAATTTAGTTTCCAAGGGTATTTTAATATGGTGAATAATTTGAACGGTTTGGATTGAGCATTTAAGCATTTTAATATTTCCTCTATTTGTTTTTTTGGGTTTTTTTTTCGATTTAGATAAGAAGGGTGCATTAGTATCGGCTTAACCGGTACCAGTGTAGACTTTAGTAGTTTCAATGTTGTACAATTTTGCTTCCGATAAATGGAAGTGGTAGGTCATCTTTGACCTACTTGTTTCCAAAAAAAAAACAAAAATTATGATAGTTTTCTACTTGGTCGTGTCATTGTTACTGGTGTTATTTTGTGGCGTTGCTATTAATTTTCTGACCCGCTGTAAATGTATGATCTGCATATATATATTTAATCGCAAAATGTTTGAGTTCATGATTTTAATTAATTAATATGTTTTTAACTAGTAAATTTGTTTTTAAAATGTTGTGTTGTTAATATTGTACATGTTCACTTGGTATGTATACATTTTCTTTTTCTTGTCAAACATATTATAATAGGCCACGTTGCCAGGATTGAAGTTTAGGGTCACTATCTCTTTTATTTTTTTCCTTTTTATCTCTCTCTCTCTTCATTTTTGTTCCTCTTTTAACATGTTACTGGTTGCAATCAGAGTCTATATATACTGGGTTAGAGTAAAGGTGGAAAAAAAAATCCTTACACACTTCCGGTATTGTACACTAGGACTATGTTACTTGTACCTCATTGGTTCTAGTCCCCACACTGCATAGCCAGATATTGGTGCATGCTAACCTGTTTGTACTTGAGCTCATTGACTGGTACACGCACACAATTGATCTTAGCAGCACTACAATAACCAAATTGATTACATTGTGCTACTACATGCTGTTATATATACTTAAGGAATTTTTCACCAATAGAAAGTTATAAGCTCAAGAAAGTAGATAATGTATCTATTTGAAGGATTGTGCAGGCTGAATAGAGGAAATATTGTAAGACCAAAGTAAGCACCTCTCTAGAGAGCTCTTTTCATGTGCTGGCTGGTGTTCAAACTGGGAACTAATAAGGTACTGGCCGGTGTTCAAACTGGGGACTAGCAAGGTACTGGCTGGTCAAATCTCAATTTGAACCATCTTTTTATGTTTTTCAATCTTTGTAATTTTATGTCTTATCTTTTCGTAACGAAAGTCATGAATTTTTATTAATTAGATATTTCTTTTCTTACACTAATTTCTCTGGCTTGTAATGTTGTATAAATCATATCTCAGCAGTTGTAACCATGTAGACTGTTCCAAGGTTGAAATTCAGGAATTCCTTTTTATCCCCTCTTTTGAGAAATATTTATTTCTTTTATAGAACTGACCATTCTTTGATTGGCAGTCCTTTCTGGTTGTAATTTAGGTTTTGGCTGAGATGCTGAGGTAACGATGTATCCAGTTTTGTGCTTTATTCCAACTTATTCTGCTCATATTGTTGTAGAATGCGCCGAATAATATTTAATACTTTGTCATGAAATTGTATTTCTTAGTTTCTTGGAGACGGATTTCAACTATAGTCACAAATTTACATGACCAAAACTAGATTTCTGGTTGTATATGTCCTAATGTGTATTTATATTATATACATATATTCCTGTGTCGAAAACATCAGTTCCTGCTTCGCAATTAAAAAATGAAAAGAATTCAAAAGGCCACATATATAATAACCTTTTTTTTCCTCACTTTTATGAGATGAATCAGTGGTGCTAATTTCTTGCAAGTCTGAGAACATGTTGGATCTTGAGATGTAGAACAACAATGTATATTTAAATATCAAATAATGCATTGTTTGTCAATGTCTGAATGTTGCAGTAAGATTGAGGCATTGTGTCTGGTAACTGATTCATATGCATTTCACTGAACATTGTGAACAAGCTGTGAGTGCTCATGCTTGAGAGTTGAGACACATTAATCACCAGGATTGTGCAATTGGTGTCAGTGTGTCACCGTAGATTGAAATAAAACGGATCTACAGTTAGTTTGGCTATTCATGTCCCTAAGAGTACAATTGCTGAAAATATGCCAAAATCTGTAACACGTTTTACCGCAATGCGTGGGCAATACTGGGCATTTAGATATGTTATTGATATTTTTATACTTTTTCTTCAGAGATAAATTGTAACCGCAGTAAAAACATCTACTTGAACAAGGAAAGATTGCAGGCTGTATTCCAGTAAAAAGGAGAGTACCAAGAAATAAAAGAGTGCATTATACCCTGCAAAACATTATGTCCATCTTTCGTTGTCTCCAATATCTAAAAGTTTTTTTTTTTTTTGACAAGCTAGGTAATGGCTACCTAGAAACTCCAATATCTAAAAGTTGTTGTCGTGTTTTAGAAATAACAAGCTCACGTCATTTTTTTTTTCTAGTTAAAAGTTATAAAACTATGAAACTTTGAATTTCAAGTCGACTCTCAGTTGAATTTATGTAATCCTGAAAACAAACATTGATGACAAGTAACACATGCATGCTTCACATTTTAAATTTTATTTCATATATGATTCTTTGATATTGTTTTTGTAAGCATTAAGAAAATTGTAGGTTAGCCTATTAGTGGGTTAAATACAAAAGCAGATCCTTTATATTCATTTGTTAAAGGCTTGTCCCTCGGAGGGCTTAAAAAACAGCAATATGTGGGAGAGAGATTTGCTAGAGCACTCACACAGGTAACATTCAGCAGAGTTAAAAAGCATATAGAGGAGCGGTTTCAATATCAATTAAGCATCAGATATCATATCACAAAGCATAAAAGATAAGACATCATAGGCAGGCAGACAAGATGAGGAAAGTAATAGATCCATATATGGACGACAAGCAATAGTAGCCAAGGAAATTCACCAATAGTCAGGTAGTTAGAGAATGCATATCAGTATATTCAGCAAACATAATCAAAGAAGCATAGACTATATAAGATATATAATAGTAAGCAAGATACTACTCAACAAAATCTTGACACTCCATCCAAGCAACCTTAACCAACAGTTTGCCGTGATTGGGAGAAACAATGAATTTCTCATCAGAGTTTGAACTAGGATCGAACTCCACCATGCCATCAATGACTGATACACCACCAAGTTTAGTGCCTACTTCCATGCACACATGAACAAGCAGATTTGATTTGCGTGGGATTACAATCATCTTCCTCGGCAAAGGGAGAGGGATGGACTTGCCAAGTTTGAGAGTGACAGACTCATCACTCAACTTATGGAAGAGCAGACTTTTCGCCTTTGGGTTGGAAAGGAGAGTATTTGATGCACTCAGTGTCCCATGAACTTGAATAGATGCATCTTCTTCCTCTTGGTTTTCGAAGTCAACAAAATGAACATCCAAATGTGCCTCCACTGCATCAGTGTAGACTGCAAAATTTAATTCCAAATGGTGGAGGCCAATGACCCTAAAACTCTTGCAGATAAATTGATCAAAGACATCCTCGCCTGCTTTCCACATAATTTCACAATCATCATACATATAACAAGAATAAAGAGATAAATCCAAGGAAATAAGATTACTTCATCCTCTACAGGTATGCTACGTTTTGGACCAGTTAGAGTGACAGAGCCCTGTGATCAAACAAGAGCAAGAACATTAATTAACTAGAAAATCATTGACTGGTTTAATTAGATTATTACTCGAGACATGCATGTGATGATTTAGATCAAAGTCTCATTTGTGAATTTCCTTTTTTCAATTATTTCTAGTCGCATTCAGAACCAAAGTTTTGTCCAACGCCCAATAATATAAATTAATATAGGAACCATTTGGCGGTGTCAATAGGAATGGTTAATTCATATTCCTCCTTGCTTGATAAATTGCACAAAAGTAAAACAATACAATTAGTAATCATTGCTGCTAAGGTGGAGGAATGCAGAAAACACTAAATGTGATGAACAAAATTAATTTGACCTTTAAATTAATTAGCGGAGGGCCCGGGGGCTGGGAATCAAAGATGACAAAATCTTGGTAGCGGCTGTGGAGGAGAATGACGCCGTAGTAGCCATGGTAACCGAAGCTGCCAATCCAGCAACCTTGTTGATGTGGTTCTACGCACCAAAATCGTTCTGAAAAGACTTCCAACCACGCAGACGCAAGCAGCTTCCGGCGGCTACATCTACATTGTTCAAAAATCAAAAGCCATTATTAATTTTTAAGTACCAAATACACAAAAAAAAAAAAAAAACTCTTGACTCTTGAGGTATGGAGTATAATACGGTTGCGTTGCTTCTCCTGACTCCATTCGACAGGCGTGCTTCTCCTAGGTTTCGAACGAGAAGATGAAAAGTTTATCGGGAAAAAGCGTTTCAAGAATCAAACCAGACAGATCGGGAAAAATGGGATTAGTGCTTTCGTGCCCCCGTACTAAAGTCCGAATTCGATTCATTATGCCATTTTTATTCGGCCCACAATAGCGATTCTTCCGGATTTTTTTATCAATAAAAAATATGGAAATTGATTACTGTCATCTCTATTTCTACCATCGCTACCATCGCTCGAAGCACTCCCCTCTCCTAACCCAGCGAAACGAAGCGGTCCTCTCTCCCCAGCGAAGTGAGCTCTCTCCTCACCCTGCGAAGCGCTCCCCTCTCCTCATCCGGGTACGCTCCTCTCCCTTCGCACTCTTCAGTCTCTTCCTTCTGTGCATCTCTCTCCCTTCCCCTCCCTTCGTACTCTTCAGTCTCTTCCTTATGTTCAATTTGTTGGTGTATATGTTCACTTTGTTTATTCATATGTTCAATTTGTTATTCTATATGTTCAATTTGTTTTGTTGCTTGTCAGATTTATGTGTTTATTTTATATCTCACTTTGTTAGTGTATATGTTCACTTTGTTCATTCATCTGTTCAATTTGTTATTTCTATGTGTTCAATTTGTTTTGTTGTGCGTCAGATTTCTGTGTTTTTTCTATGTCTCACTTTGTTGGTGTATATGTTCACTTTGTTCGTTCATATGTTCAATTTGTTATTCTATATGTTCAATTTATTTTCTTGCTTGTCAGATTTATGTGTTTATTTTATATCTCACTTTGTTAGTGTATATGTTCACTTTGTTCATTCATCTGTTCAATTTGTTATTTCTATGTGTTCAATTTGTTCTGTTGTTCGTCAGATTTCTGTGTTTATTTTATGTCTCACTTTGTTGGTGTATATGTTCACTTTGTTCATTCATATGTTCAATTTGTTATTCTATATGTTCAATTTGTTTTCTTGCTTGTCAGATTTATGTGTATATGTTCACTTTGTTAATTTATATGTTCAATTTGTTATTCTATATGTTCAATTTGTTATTCTATATGTTCAATTTGTTATTTCTATGTGTTCAATTTGTTTTGCTGTGCGTCAGAGTTCTTTGTTTATTTTATGTCTCACTTTGTTGATGTATATGTTCACTTTGTTCATTCATATGTTCAATTTGTTATTCTATATGTTCAATTTGTTTTCTTGCTTGTCAGAGGAAAGATAGAGAAGAGAAGAAAATGCACGGGGGTAGAAGGAGAGTGAAGAGGGACGGAGGGGAGTGTGGCGGAGAAGGGAAGAGAGGAGGTGGAGAAGATGAACGCGCTAGGGAAGGAGAGCGCGCGTGAGAGGAGAGAGCGGAAGGAGTGCGCGCGTGAGAGGAGAGGGAGCGGAAATTCTATTTTTGGTTAGCGATGGTAGCGATGGTACAAAACGCGATGGTGGTTATAATTCCTGAAAAAATATTCAAATTCTAAAGTTTTAAAAAGGATTAATTAGATTTATGCCACAGTAAAAATTAAGTTAATTAGCACTATGTCATTGTTAGATTGCTTATTTCTAAAACTATCATCCTGAAATCTCTCATTATTTTTTGAAATTCCCAATTTACCCTTGTTTATAAATTCTAAAATGAACGCTGGAAAAAGAAAACACTAAATTGAGAATTTTTATTTTTTTGAATTAAAATAGGGGTCAATCCCCACCAATTGAGAAATTTTTTAGTGCGCTAAGCCTATCTCCAAACTTAATATGTATTTTGTATACCAGATAAAACATGCTGGAGATTTTTGAATACTAAAGTACGCTAAAAATATTCCGTACAAATCTCCAAATTTTTTTTATTTTAAAAAAAATTTGAAACAGTTATTAGCATGTATTTTGCAAATTTAGATTAATTAACCCATGATTAAGTAACCATTAGAATCGGTATTTTTTTATTATGTATTTTGATTTTTACAAGTTTATTGTAACAACTCAGCTATTTGCGTAATATTTTATTTCTCGTTAATGATACAAGTTAATGATGATAATTTAAGATGGATAAAATGTTATTTTACCGTATTTTTGTTGTTAATAATATAAATTTTGTTTTATGTGATTATTTTAATGCACTAGTGGCATAAAATTAATAAGTTTTATATTTTTACAATGGCACATAACTCATTTTAATTAATTTGTAGTGCCACAAAACTAATTTGTCATATAGTGATGGTATTTTTCTCATTTCAAATTTTAAAAGTGGCATATTTAAAAAGGTGAAATTGGCAAATCAATTTGTCGATGGCATAAAACTAATTTGCTCTATTTCATGATGGCATAAAATTAATTTGTCATTTAGTAATGGCATTTTACTAATTTTAAATTTTCACAGTGACATAAATCTAATTAACCCTTTTTAAAAAATAACGTATTATTTTTATTAATAAAAAATTAAAGATAATACCGCATTAAAAATCCGAGACTGTTTTGGACCCAGATTGGGGCTTTATTAAAGTGACACGTCCCCAAAAGGGTTTATATTGTCACTAGATATGTCAGTCGCAGCTTCGCTGCGCTATGGTTTTTAGATAACAATAATTTAGTATGAACTATTTTAGGTTTTCAAATATATTGAATTTCTAAATTATATAATGATTGGTATGATTATTTTAATATATTTAAAAAAACTATTTTAATTATAGAAAATACTGATCGGAGGTAAAACCTAGGTCAAATTAAACCTCAATCTAATCTAATGCAGTATAGCTTGAGGATCGAATCCACAGGGACGGTTATTCTAAACTATAGACTTTAAGTAATTTAGTTCAATTAATCTAGGGGTAAACAAGTCGAAAAGTTAATTAATTGATTAAAAGGATTAAATTTAAACTAAAAGAATTAATTCTAAAACTCTAATTAACCTCTAAATTACTCTAAAAATTAAGGTAAAGATCTAAGCTTGAATTAAGGACTTAAACTAGGGTCAATTGATCGGGTTCCACTTCCAGGCACTATCCTGGCGGGTCGACAGGATTTCTGGCGGGTCGCCAGGATTTCTGGCGGGTCGACAGGATTCCTGGCGGGTCGCGAGAACAGTACGACAAATTCAGTTTAATTAGTTTCTAAGTTCTCTAAGTTCAGGTTTTTGGCTTAAACTCTGGTCCAAATACTAACTCTCGTTCTTGATTTGGTATTACTAAGTTTTAACCTCTAAACCTCCCAAAAAACCTAAGTTTCAACTCTCGTTTCTTGGCTTAAGTTTTAGGGTTTGCTTTAACTATTCGGTAGGATATCCTAGATCTCTCGATCTTAGGAGGGAATAAACCTCTCGGCTAAGTTCCGGTTTCACCTTTTGGGTATACTAACTATCCTAAAGTTTGAGAATAGAAATTGTTTTGAGATTAGGGTTCTATTTGCTTAATCTACGAGGTCAGGCCTAACCAAGTGAGCAAACCTTCAAATCAATTCAATTCAATTCACAATTTCAGCAAATAAACTCAAGCAAAGCAAAGCAACTTAGAAAAATTAGAAAACTAAATAAACTTCATTAATCTACCAAGTCATGGTTCCCTACAATTGTCCCTAAACTAAACTACTCGCTAAAAGTCATACTAAACATAAAGATAAAAGGTTTCAGCAGACTAAACATAAAAAGAGAGAAAATAGAGAAAGAATACAACAAAGAACTAAAAGAAACGCTCTCAGCTTGAATCCTGGCGGGTCGACAGGATTCCTGGCGGGTCGACAGAGTTCCTGGCGGGTCGACAGGATTCCTGGCGGGTCGACAGGATTCCTGGCGGGTCGACAGGAGACAGGCTGGGAGCGATTTCTGCTAACTCCTCTTGAATCTTGCTCCAAAATCTGACTTCAAACTAACTTTTTTCTTCCTGGAGCTCTTCCTATGTTTAAATAGCTCTCAAAGGCGGTTCCCATAGGTGGAGATCATGTCTGGCTCGTCCAAGAATAGAGAAAGTGCTCTGCCAAAAATATCTCTCCAAATTGGGCAAGTCGGTTTATGTCTGGCGGGGTCGACAGGAATCCTGGCGGGTCGCCTGAATTCCTGGCGGGTCGACAGAAATCCTGGCGGGTCGTCTGAATTCCTGGCGGGTCGACAGAAATCCTGGCGGGTCGCCAGAACAGGGGACTTGTCTGGTTTGACCCTGTTCCTTTGCTCCAGTCGCTTGGACTTTGATTTGCTCCGCTTGAACACTGCCTTGGGCCCAATTTTGCTCCAAATCATCACTGAACCTGAAATTAGACAAGGGCAAATAGCAGTATTATATTTCTAACCTAAATTGCATTAAATCTAACTAAAACACAAACATTTAATTGAAATTAAGGCCTAAAAGGGTTGAATATTTCGATGTGAAACCCGCCTATCAAATACAAAAATAAAAAAAAATATTTTTAATTATAAAAATAAAAAAACTAATTATGATTATACAAAATACGGTCAAAAATAGAAAAAAAATATGGCTACTTAATTAATATCATAGATTCGCCCACTTATATCGGGCATCACTTGTACGGCTGTCAACGATATAACGGTACGAATTTGCATTTCGTTTTCAGAAACGGAACGGTAAACGGAATAATATGGCATACCGTTGTTGAAACGGAACGGTAAACGGAACGAATAATTTCGCTTCCGTTTCGACAAATACATATGTTTACAGTGTAAATATACGTTGTTCCGTCCCATTCCGTCCAACCAAAACGAATAACGGAATGAAATGGCATATCGTTTACTGAAACGGAACGGAATACGGAATGAAATAGCATACCGTTTACTGAAACGGAACGGCTAACGGAACGAGCCATTCCGTTGCCGTTGTAAACGTTAGACACCCCTGGGCAGCAGCCTGCAGCTGTACGACAGTATAAAAGAGGCGCCTTGTCTTCTATTTGTCGACTCCTAAAACTATAATAAATAAATAACAATAATAAAATAAATAAAAGAAGGCGAGAAGGCGGCGTTTATAAATTGCTGTCGAAGGAAATGGCAAGTAGTAGAGATGGATGCGGTGATACTGTTGAGGAAAGCAATTCAGACGGAGCCCTTGTAAAGGAAAAAGAGGCTGCTGCGCCGAAGGAAATGGATTTAGCAGAAACCTTTGGTGACGAAAGGGAAGCTGATGACTGCAGGGAAGCCAAAGTGCCCCATGCCGAGCACCAAACCGACGCGCATACCGGGTCTCTCTCTCTCCCACTCCCACCATCCCTCAGTCAAGCACCTGAGGAGCAATTTATGATGGACAAAATGATCAATCTTTAGGAACCGTGTGGCTTTGTCATTAACTTGTTGCGTCTTTTATGTCTTTTAATTTAATTTAATGATTGATGATTGATGCTTAGAATGTAATGAGCGATTATGGTATGGTATGGTATGTGTATTCAGATTAGGAAGATGCCAATGATATATTGATATGGGCAGTGCTTTCGCATGCCCTCTCCGACCACTGCGATGAAACTGTGCTAGTCTTTTTCCAAATCCTATTTGATCCATCCGACGGACTAATGTAACCAATATTTGAGGCGACAATATTGCTATTGTGGCTGCCGTGAGTGGTGGCAAGATGACCGAGACGGTTGGTTAGTTGACCTTGGTGCATTGAAGTAGAAGGCCCATAGGTATCAGCAGGGGCGGAGCCAGGATTGGAGGATAGGGTAGGCCGAGTTGTCGAGGTCGACTTCAATTAGACATTAGTAACTTGAAATTTCATATTAGAGTAGGCCATATACATTAGATAACCGAATTACCACTGTATTTTTTATATTTTAACACTAAAAAAAATTTTCACCACGTAGGCCAGGCCTATGCCTGCCCCTGCCTGTATCCGCCCCTGGGTATCAGTAAATAGAGCTTTGTACGAGTCTTCTTGGTTGGAGTAAATACCGCAAGGGAGTTGACACGCAGGACCAACTGATACCAAATTGTAAAAGCTGTAAACTAGTTAAGGAGAACGAGGATAATCAGCAGGGTAGTTTTGTCTTAAAAGATTCAATAAAGTGTTCTGATAAAATTTTGAACATACTCAAATTACTCCCCCAATAATACAATTACTCATTTCAGTTGGTTCAAACAACTGAAAGAAGGGGATAGTAATGGTTACTAAGAAAAGTAATTGTACTTTTGTGGCATGTCCAATGCCTTCCCAAGTCTAGACCTGATGACAAATTTGAAGGGAAAGAGTAACAAGTGAAGGAGACTATTGGAAGAAAATGTTAAAATGCTGAATAAGTTGCCTTGTCTTAATAAATTTTGCAGCTTTGTGATATAACTATAGGCTCAATTGTTGCAGATTACCATTGGTTGAAGCCAGTCAAAATGATGATGTGAAGCTGTCTGTGCCGGAAAGGAATCTTATGGAGGTTTTCTCGGTCAAACTCCTCAAACTTGACAAAAGCGAGTTGGAGCAGATGTATGGTTGCATTTTGATCACCTATTATTCTACATATGTTGTTTTCAGCAGGAGAGAGGGGGAACCCCTACGTATTAGTCGTGAGGTCATTTTTAGTCTATTTATTTAAATTGTAATGCATGTCCATTTTAATTTTGATGAAGTTGGTGCATTTGTATTATAGTCTCTTGACTCGTAGAATTTGATTCCTCTAATGTAGACAACGCTGTAGAAAATTGAGGTTAACACATAATTACTTGTTTCATTGCTGCAGGGTCATCTTAAAATCAGGGGTCCTGACAGAGCTATAAGGCCAATGGATCTTGTTGCAATAGTTCCCCATCTCTTTAGATATAAAGGTTGCCGAGATCAGTTTGAAGATAAAGACGACGGGATATTATGGAATGGTATTGTAGGCGGGTACTATGACAAATTATTATCCGAACAGGTACAGAGCCAATTCGGCCTGATAGAGGTAAACTTTGCTGTTTATCGGCATGGTGCGGAGGCTCGCGTAGATGTTACACTCTCAGATTGTCAGTTCCTCTCGACTTCAGTTTACGGATCGATAATTATTCAAAATTCGATGCTTGGGGAAGAGGGTCGAAGCTTCCTATTCAATAATGAAAGTGAATGCATTTGCATCGATGCCCATCACAGGGATAAGGTTGCACGACTTCCTCTCTCAAGATCTATAACTGTACATCCAATTGGTTCGGTTGTCACAGTTTATGTGAAACTCTGGCAAAGGAGCATCGTGGGCACACCGGATCAGCCAATTGCTGACGGAATTTTCAATTTTACGGCTTGTGTGAGTGGACGGGAGGTGACGACTTTTAGAGCGGGTGCATGTGAGGTAACTGTTGGTGTCATGTGGGCTGAGACTAAGATGTCTGATGAATCCCTAGAGCGACCTTACATATAAGTTTTGTATATTTAATTGAAGAGTTGTGGGACCTTTGTTATATTTTGTTTTTCTTGTCGTATTGCATATTAATGTTAGATGTTTATGGAGATATTGTGAATTTATGATGGTTTTCTATTACGTTGTTCGTTGTTATTGGTGTTTTTTTGTGGCGTTGCTGTTAATATCGACTAAAATTCGAGAATTAACATACCAACTGCACTTCTAAGGTCTTCCTATATACTGACATAGACCAGTAATTGACTTAAAAAGGATTTAAAGGAAGTACTGGTAAGCTCAGCACCTGTTATTCTTACACAGGAACCCTCTGTCTGTAACGCAAATACACAACAAGAATTGATAATCTTAAAGTCCTGCATTTTTCTGACAAATGAAATTGCTTGAGACAATCAGTGTCCCACAGAACTGCACTAAGAAAAACGATTTTATTTTTATATTATAACAAGGAAAGAAATTTAATATCAACGCCACCATTATTCTTAAAAGATAAACAAGAGGTATACCGTATACTCAATTATGGAATGAATTTTACAGAATTCGATTTTGAAAGAAAGGGAAAAAAAAAAGGAACAAAAAGTAAGAAATGAGGAATACCACATCTGACAAGGAAAATCATTGATAAAGAATAACAGTTTGTGAAAAGAAACCCCATATTATTCTTATTGTGTAAGTGCTACGACTTTGATCAAAATTTTAAGTTTTAACACACTGTAAGAATTTGAGAAAAGTGAATGAATCCAAAAACGATGCATCTACCCTTTTTAAGAAAATCGTTCAACAGGTTTTAAACTTAAACTAAGAAAGGTTCAACGTTACTAACAAGTCCCTTGTTTCCGTTGTTTTTGCTAAATGCTCCCAAATAATCACAATCTGTCTAGTAGATGAAAATTTACTACTTTTCAAACATGACCTGTTGCTTACAAGTTGGAAAATGAGTTGTTATTCGCAGAGAAAGGAAAAACCTTCACATTTTCATATAACATTATATTTTCTCAAATATAAAATGGGTATAGAAGAGCTCATGTGCAATTAGGAATAATGAAAGAGTTGACCTGACTAATAAAATCTGATAGGAAGCATGGAAAATTGGCAATGATCTGACAAGGACTTATGTTTTTTTTACAAAATGGACCTCAACACTTTACAAATTTAGAAAGCATCCCACCTCATATTTTTCCTTGAATTTAAACTTGACATGTTCAACCTGATCACACTTGGTTGATTGTGTCAAAATCCATGAGTGTAGCGACAGGGATGGAGTATGATATCATATTGGCGGGTATGTTTGGTAAACTAGAGAACAGGGTTTGTGAATCTTTTATTCGTGCGAACCAAACAACATCCTTGATTCGCGAATATCGCTTGTTCAGAAATTCTCCGATTTTTGAGAATTCGCGAACAACGACCACACGAACTTGGAAAACCTTTTTTAATGCGCTTTGGGTTCGCGAATTCCAATTCGCGTGTAACACCAAACACACCCAAATGAATAGAGATCGAGATTGAAAACAAGTGAGAAAACAGAGGGAAACATCATGCATTCGCTAGCTGTGTATTCAATTAGCAAAGTTCTTTAACTTGTGAAGCAATTTGATATTGTATTAAAATGCATCCTAATTGTATATAATCTAAGAACAAACCAACAGTCTTTTCCCTTGTTTCTTTTGAATCTCAGGCTTGACATAGCCAACCGAGACGTCGTCTCGATTGAATGTATCAAAATTCAGCCATTTGGGATGGCGTCCCGGATGGATTAGGTCGAGTTATGAGTATAATGGTTGGACTGCATCCCTGCCATATGGAGTCGGAGAAAGGAAAGGAGAGGGGATCAAGTCGCTGGCACGATATATCTCAGAGATAAAAAGATTACTTATATATTGGGCAGGTTTGTGGAGAGGAGCACTCAAGGAGGACATCCTAGAGATGCGTCAAGAAATTGCACCACTGTCAGCCCTGATTGAAGGAGGCATGAATGAGGAGAGGGCATTACAGCTTATTCATGTTATTTGATTTTCTTTTTACGTCATTGTGTGTAATAAAGTTTGTATTGGATATTCTAGAATTAGAGATGTGCTGTGATATTGAAGTGGGTTGTTGGAATATGGGTTCAAATCGGATGAGATAGCAGGGGAGGCACTGGTACCGGTTTGGGGAATGGTACCAGTGCCGGGTCTTTAATTGTTTGTAATACATTGCTTTGATTGTACTTCTTTATTGCTTTGGTAATGAGAAGTGGTGGGATCCACTTGTTTCAAAAAAAAAAAACAAAAAAAAGGAGAGGGGATCAAGTATGAGAAAAGTGCCATGGCTATCATTGAACTAAACTTAAAATGCAAATATATATGTCAATATCTCAATAATTGAATTCTTAAGAAGGTTAAATATCCAGATATGGCATGGCGTCCCTACTGGCTTCTAATCACTAGTTTATACCAATGCCATGTTAGATCAAGATTGCAAAAGAGATCAAGAATAAACAAAAATCAACCTGAGAGAGAGAAGACAACTCAAAGTCGATCAAAGCTCAGATTTTTACATTCAATTCACTTACAAATCAATGTCTCACATATGAATTACCTTTTCACTTACTAAGTTGTTGGACAAAATGCGTCTCTGTCTCTCTCTGCTTAACAGAGTGTATTTGATCAGCAAGTGGAATCCCTAACTCACTTTCTTCTCCTCTGTTTATAGCCGTCGAGCAGTAAGTCTAGATGCCTGGAGGGTCTGGAACCGATCAAACCCGGGAGTTACAACAGCCTCAACGGCTTTGGTTCTCTCCTTCTCCTTTTTTTTCGCATTTTTCTCTTCCACTTTTTTTTCCTCTGGCGAGAAAGGAGTTATCTCTCTGTCCAAGTTCATCCTAATTGTATACAATCTAAGAACAAACCGTTGAGGCTGCCCCTCCAGTTTCTAGTTTAGAAAGAAAAGTAATGGGAGGTGAAGTGAAATGAATATGTTTACTTGCTCCAGCATCCTTCTATAAAGGAATGGAATAACAAGAGGGGAAGTTGTTCCATTAAAACCAGCAAATTTATTACCCCAGGGCTGTTTGGATCGCTTAGGAATAAAATGAATTTTTTATTCCTAGACATAAAGTATTGAGAAGTGTATAATTTTGTGAAAAATTTGAATTGTTTATAATAAATTTATGTCTAGAAATAAGAAATTCCTACTATTCCCAGAGCATCCAAACAGGCCCCCAAAGTTGGAGTGTGCATGAGGTGAAGTCTGTGCAATGACAAAAATGCCCTCAAAAGTTCAGCGCCAACAGAGTGTACATTTTGATAGAGGATAAAATAGTCATCTTCTAACAATCTTTCTATGTTTCTTTCCGTTCCTTTCCTTTCCTTTATATTTTTTTCTCGAGCAAGTAAATGAGAAACATTTCTCTTTTGTACTCAGGGTTCACCATGAACCAGGCAGGAAATTAATATGGCTCACATCTGCCAAGTCTGTCCAAGTTCATCTCTTGTAGGAGGGAATTTTGAAACCCATTTTGATCCTCTTCTCCATTTAAAAGACACTGGATGCGCCCAGCACCTAACCTTCTCCATTTATTTATTTTTCAGGAAAATGTAAAACCCTTTCTAAATTATTTGGAGACCTTTCCCGATGAATTTTCCCATGAAATTTCAGGTATACACTCAAATAAACATAACAAGTTTAGTGGTGTCAAGATTTGTACAAAATGAATCTTCAAATTATTTTATTTATTTTATGCAAGTTTTGATTTTCTTGCATAATTTTCAGGGTTTAGGATATGAATCGTGTATTTTAAAGACATCATAAATTTCTCTGTCCTTCATGTTATTTCTAATTATTTTTTAAAATTTTTGGAGCTAGTTTGATATGTTTATAGAATTTCTGAATTTTTTATATGTTCTTTTATCTCTTGGATCATGAAAATTTAGTGGTCAACAGTACCAACGATCCGAAGATAACCTGAAGTGAAACCAATAGTCCTAAAATTTTTTTATTGTATATTTTATATTCAAAACATCAAAATTGCTACGAAAATTATTCAATTAATTGTCTTGATTTGTGAATAAGTTGGGTTTAGTAGTGCTCATTCTACCGTCTCAAATGATTCAACATCCAATTGTACGGCTGGCAATGAGTCGGGCTCAGCGAGCTAACCTTAATTCAAGCTTGAATTTGAAATTAATCCGAGTTTTATTTAATAGAAACAAGCTACTATCGAGTTTCTTGACATATAATCCGAGTTACAACTCACCATAGCAAAACTATATATATATATATATTATAATTTTTTTCATTCAATTGATGTACAAATTGATTAATATTTGTTACTTTTTATATTAATTATATTTTTAAACTAATATATTATTTATTTAGTTATAGGAATTTTAAGAAATTAGTATTTATATGTAAGGAATAAATATATTATATATCAAATTAAATACTAAATAATATAAATTAGTTAATGAAATTATATGTCAAGTCAATTTTGAGTTAAATTCGAGCGAGTCAAATTAACTTCAAGTCCAAACCAAACAAGTCAATTTTGGATAAAAGTCGAATCAACCTTGAGGCACGAGCTTTTTTGGCCAGCCTTAACATTACTCGATTATTGCTTTGCGCTTGCGTCTTGAATTAGTTTGCATTTAGGTTAATTATTAGTTGTCTCACAGCACATCAAGCTCTTTAGTGCCGTTGTCAGATATTTTGATGTGTGGTTTGGACACATCACACATCAAAAAATTGCTGTGTCCTGTGAGTCAATTTGATGGACATGGGGATCGATGGTAATTGGAATAATTTGATCAATGTTGGAAGGGGAAGGTGGAAGTAGGGGTTGAAGATCAATGGAAGCCGAGTTGATGAAGACGGGTCAACAATCAAATTGACGCCTTGTGTTTAGATGGTAGAGGCGGTGGAAGGTTAATTTGATGTCGGAGCAGAAGGCGAGAAAGGATCGATGACAGTCACCTTGTTATTTTTCTGGAGAGAGCAGTATAGAGAGAATAGAAGTGATGAAACAGTAATATATTGCAAGGACAAAAATATAATTGTCTGACTACAAATCTACAATAGAGGATCTGTCTGTTTATAGCCTATACCTTACAAGCTCAACTAATTAATACGACCACCCAGCGCCCTTGTACAGTACTAATCAAGAACCCACTGATATTCAAAAAAATAAAAAAAAAACTAATCAAGAACCCACTTTCTGTATTAACACTAATTACCATCGACCTATACATACATAATGCTAAACAGCTTTATTAGGTACAATTAAAACATACTTCAATATATAATAACTGTCCTTGACAATTAATCAAGTTTAGACATATCATCCAAGGGCCAAAGCTATTCTAAGATTTTTGTGATTAATTCTTAACATAATAATATGTTAATTTATACGTCTTCAAATTTGTGCCAAGCTGTGGCACACAATACAAACAGACTGCAAGCAAAAACAGAAGGTTTGAAAACGTCATAATTAACTCAGAAGTCAAAACTTGATTAAGAGAGCAAAACAAATTTAAAAAATATAAAACGGTTTGAAAAAATCATGATTAAATAGGGGTTAACTAAAAGACCAAGGCTAGGCAACAGTCTCTTTTAGCATTCATTTTGATTGAAAATAGTGCAATTAGTTTATTGTATTTATCAGCCTTTTTTTCCCCCCTTTTATCTGTTTTTACACGAAGAAAGATATATTTTATTTTATTTTATTTTTTGCAGAATTGTGTTGGCTGTAGTGTAGGATGTGCCTCTCAGCTGGATGGTCTTTCAAACTTACAACTTTACAAGTTTTATAGCAGTTATTTATCGTGGGGCAGTCGTGGCTTACATGGAGCCGACGATGATACTTGGCGGTGACCTAGTGTAACAATTGCAATACAGCGTGGCCCCGCAAATTTTTATTTTCGTCTTCAAGTTATTTTTATTTTTACAACCGACTTCTCTTGACTATTTTAAGCAATTACTCTTTAACTAAAAAAAATTAAAATAAATAATAACATATTTATTTAAATTTCTGCGCCAAAACAAGTCCGTCTCTTCCAACTACATTGCCACGGCTTTCTCTGTCCCGTTGCTACGATAATCTCTGTCTCTTCCAATTGTCCCATTGGTACGTAATACTCTCTCTCTCTCTCTCTCATCTCTCTCTCTCTCTCTATTTTACTTCAAGTTTCAAATATTTGGCTTCTTTCTTAATTAACTTTGTTTATTTTCTTGATGGTACCAAGGTACGTAATCAACATCAGAATTCAGAAGGGAATCTCCTATAAGGATTCGATCACATTACAAACCAACACGACTTCATCTACCAACATCAGAACTCATCATCAGAAGGTGAGTTCTCTGTGCTCCACTCCAGCGAACCTCTCTTTTATTTTTTTATTTTCATATTTTTATGATGCATGCAATTTGTTTACTTTCCTTTGAACTGTACACCATCAGACCTAAATGGAACCCTCCATAGCGTAACCATCCGTCAGATCTAACAGATCATCACATAATCTATAGCTAGCATCATCAAATCCCCGAATTCTTCTTTCCAAAAAAAAAAATCACTCAAATTAGTTCAAATATTATTAATGTAATTCCTCAATGTATATATGTCGAATTTTATGTTTTCCCGTAGGTTTACTTAAAACTTAAAAGCTAATTTGCACTCTATTGTGCCGTGAATTAATTTCTTCTGGGCCTATTTGGAACCTTTCATCATTTCATCATTAGGTCTATCAAGTTATGGCCCTTGGAAAAGCCTCTTAGGTCTACTGTGCTTGTTTTAATTACAGCAAATTCAAATTTCCGGAAAATATCCCAAAGTTCCAAATTTCAAGTCATTTTTTAAATTGATCAATCTAGAACTCTTTTTTTTGTTCTACTTCAAATATTAATTCCTCTCCTAAAACTATTGTAGATCTGTTATATAGCTATCTGATCTTCAATTTTGTAGCCCGATTGGAGCCTATTATGAATTTTAAATAGCACTTATGTAAGTTATGTTTCTTATACATGCAGGGACTTCACCAAGCAAATTAAAATGACTATTGAACTTGAGGAAACTTTCAACATCGGTACCGATAACTATTCCGATTTCATAAGAAGGTATCATAGCCATCTACTTTTTTTTTTTTTTTTGAAACTAGTAGGCTTACTGCCTACCGCTTCCATTTCAAAGAAGCAAAAGTAATTACAACTACAACATCCAAACAGCACCGCTAAACCGCACTGGTACCATACACTTGGTACCAGTGCGCTAACGCTATCTAATATCCAAAACAGAGAGAAGAAATAAGCACCATCTAATCCCTAACAGCCAGCCCCACCCTTTATGACAAGTAAAGATAGAAAAGACAGCACAAACCAGATCCATTACAACCCAACTATTTCGCCAACAAACACATATATCATGCATTAACTACTGAAAGTAACCCTCCTTGCTCTTCCACAGCCTGTGTAACATCTGTCACCATCAACTGATACGCATCAACTCCTTCCAATTACAAAGGCAGCCCGTCCAACATTGGAGTAATAGCTTCCACAGTCTTTTTAAAATCATTGGACCACAATCCTGCCCAATGCATCAATAATTCATGAATTGTCAGACCCAAGCCCCTCGCAGTGGGGCATGGTTTTGAATCAAAAGTTGATTTGTTTCTAGTTATCCATATTATCCATAGGATTGCACTACACCAGATTGTAAAAGCCCTCTTATACTGGTAATCCACTGCATTTTCTATCAAAATCAGATCCTCTAATCTATTTGGCAGACACCTTTGCTGAAGAAGGGTAATTGTACTTTTATTGCATGTCCAAGTCCAATGCCTTCCCAAGCCTGGACCTGATGACAAATTTGAAGGGAAAGAGTAACAAGTGAAGGAGACTCTATTGGAAAAAATGTTAAAATGCTGAATAAGTTGTCTTGTCTTAATAAATTTTGCAGCTTTGTGATATAACTATAGGCTCAATTGTTGCAGATTACCATTGGTTGAAGCCAGTCAAAATGATGATGTGAAGCTGTCTGTGCCGGAAAGGAATCTTATGGAGGTTTTCTCGGTCAAACTCCTCAAACTTGACAAAAGCGAGTTGGAGCAGATGTATGGTTGCATTTTGATCACCTATTATTCTACATATGTTGTTTTCAGCAGGAGAGAAGGGGAACCCCTACGTATTAGTCGTGAGGTCATTTTTAGTCTATTTATTTAAATTGTAATGCATGTTCATTTTAATTTTGATGAAGTTGGTGCATTTGTATTATAGTCTCTTGACTCGTAGAATTTGATTCCTCTAAAGTAGACAACGGTGTAGAAAATTGAGGTTAACACATAATTACTTGTTTCATTGCTGCAGGGTCATCTTAAAATCAGGGGTCCTGACAGAGCTATAAGGCCAATGGATCTTGTTGTAATAGTTCCCCATCTCTTTAGATATAAAGGTTGCCGAGATCAGTTTGAAGATAAAGACGACCGGATATTATGGAATGGTGTTGTACGTGGGTACTATGACAAATTATTATCCAGACAGGTACAGAGCCAATTCGGCCCGATAGAGGTAAGCTTTGCTGTTTATCGGCATGGTGCGGAGGCTCGTGTAGATGTTACACTCTCAGATTGTCAGTTCCTCTCGACTTTAGTTTACGGGTCGATAATTATTCAAAATTCGATGCTTGGGGAAGAGGGTCGAAGCTTCCTATTCAATAATGAAAGTGAATGCATTTGCATCGATGCCCATCACAGGGATAAGGTTGCACAACTTCCTCTCTCAAGATCTATAACCGTACATCCAATTGGTTCGGTTGTCACAGTTTATGTGAAACTCTGGCAAAGGAGCATCGTGGGCACACCGGATCAGCCAATTGCTGATGGAATTTTCAATTTTACGGCTTGTGTGAGTGGACGGGAGGTGACGACTTTTAGAGCGGGTGCATGTGAGGTAACTGTTGGTGTCATGTGGGCTGAGACTAAGATGTCTGATGAATCCCTAGAGCGACCTTACATATAAGTTTTGTATATTTAATTGAAGAGTTGTGGGACCTTTGTTATATTTTGTTTTTCTTGTCGTATTGCATATTAATGATATGATGTTTATGGAGATATTATGAATTTATGATGGTTTTCTATTAGGTTGTTCATTGTTATTGGTGTTATTTTGTGGCGTTGTTGTTGATAATATCGACTTTCAGATTGCTTGAATTTAGTTCAGGCGGTCAATCAAGGTGATATAGTTGAGTTACCATTATGGCGGGCCAGGCAATTTGTGAGCATGATCATTAATCTGCTTGAACAGAGACATCAAGGAGCAACAATACATCATGTGCCCAGGTCGACCAAACTGGCAATTGCAGCAGCACGAAGGAATTACTGACGAGATGGACAAGCTCTTCTTCCAAAGGGTGCAACAAAATCCACCCTAAGCGTTCTGACTTACTGTTTTGCACTGGTGCCAATTTGTAGTGTTTTCAATTTCTAGTTTTCTGTTCCGTTAGGTTTATTAGGCTACTTTGTTTTTATAGTTTGTTAAGGTAGGTTTTCTTGTTTTTCAGGTTTATCTTTTCTTGGCACCAGTTCACTCTCATGTATGATGTTTAACACTCCTTTGTAACTTTTTTATTAAATGAAATTATGCCCACGGTCTTATCATCAAAAAAAAAAAAAAAAAAAAAATTTGTATCTATTTTTATAGATGATAGAAAAGGAAAAAAAAACAAAAGATATTGAGCACAAAAGAGAGTGATAAAGCTGAAAGTTTTGGCTTATTCATTGTCTTTATTAGACTTTATAGATGGAGGCCAGCTAATCTATTTTTTCCTTTTTTTTTGGTTAAAATTTTAGGATCTTCCTAAAAGTATTAACATCTTCTTTTAAACTTTTCTTCTCATGCTATTTCATTATTTTTTTTTCTAAAATTAGCTGGTTTTGGTTAGTCAAATTTGTAATTTATAATCTAAACATTTACTTGTGTATGAGTATAAAACGCCAGGCTCGTTTTATGTAATTACATGTAATTTGTCCTACTTGAAATAGTGCATGAATTATTTGATTTATATGGTTCAGGATGAGAATTAGTTAAGTAACCTATTCGGTATTCTGAAGATAAGAAGTTGATTTGAATCATATCCATTACGAAGCCTGTATATTTCAACTTATGCTACATCCTGGAAACGTCCCAGGGGACGTAGCTCATATGGTAGAGCGCTCGCTTCGCATGCGAGAGGCATGGGGTTCGATTCCCCGCGTCTCCACCAATACCTAAATCCGTTGTATTTTATTTTTTTAATCGAACTTTCTGAATTAATTTAACCCTTAATATTTCTATTAGCAATAAATAGTTGATAAAAATTAACATGCTTCCGTTCCAAGTTCCTATAAGACTCTATGGCCCTGTTTGGTAGCAACTTAAGTCATTCTTAAGTGAGTTAAGAATGAGTTAAGACACCAAACGTGTCTTAAAATTAAATTGGTAAGAATACTTAACTGCTGATTAGGATTTGAAGTTAAGAAAAAAATAGATGACATGGCATCTTAACTTAAGACACCATCAGAGGCATTTTAATTTAAGAAACGCGAACTGACGCACATATTTTACGCTATTGTCCTCGAAGAAAGAACTCTGATTTTCTCCGCAGCTCGTCAAGAAAAAAAAATTGTTTAACTTTATCACCATGGGCGTTGTTTCCCTGAACACTCCCTCCTCTTCCTAAAATCACCGAATCTTCTTCTCTTCCAAAGAAGGTTTCATTTTCGAAAAGAAAGCTTTCAATTTTAACAAATCATGTTTGAATACTTATAAAAATAGAACTTAACTCCTATAAAAATTCATCAGCGTTCCCTTCTACTCACAAAATCTAGTCGACCCTCCTATCTATCGATTACACTTAGATTGGCTCTCGTTAAATCAGGTATCAATTAATTTTGTGGTTTTTGGTCTGATTGTTTATTTCAGGTGATTGCTTTCCGCTAAATTCGTTTTAATCTTTCACTTCCTCATTTTCTTTCTGGTAAATCAGGTTTCGTACTTCACTAGGTAGCCTCTACCTAGTATGTCCAAAAAAAAAAAAAATCAGGTTTCGTACTCTCTTTTGTCATTATCTCTCGTAGTCAAATAAACAAGAAATTTTTTTTTCCCTCTCACCCTGATTTCAAGTCGGACGGTTCAAAATTGATCATCAAATGCAAAGAAAATAAATGAGCATTATGTTAAATTACAAACCACTGGTTTTCTTAATATGTGAGTATTTTGGTCTTTTTAGAATTGACAATTTATATATTAATGGAAAAATATTATTTAATCAGTTACTAATTTTTAAATCCATACCAAACACAACTTAACTTTGATGGAGTAAGATAACTTTACTAGTTACAAATTCTTAACTTAACAAACAATTTAAGTCCCTACCAAACATGGCTTATATAAGTTGCTAAAATATAAAAAAACAAAATAAATAGGCTTCAAAAGCCCTTATGGGCCGATTTGATGTAGGCTCATTTATAGGCGATCCGAAAGGCAAAATTGGACTCGGGGTAAACCCTAAAATCAATTCATTGTCCAACAGTTAATGTAAGAGGCTGAGCATCTCAACCGTCCGATCAAAATTGGGCGGATAGACGATCGAGTCTGTCCCTCCCTGCCTCTAGAACAAGAAAAAGCTACATGATCTCAACGAAATCGCGCAGCCGCTGACAATAACAAGTCGAAACAAAAGCTACACGCTTAGAATCGCCCGTCCCAACTCTCAATGGAAGCTAGCGTCCCTGCTTCTCCAAAGGTAGATTTGACACAGTAGAGATAGAGAAGAGTAGGAGAAAGACTAATCTGAGGTCTTCTCCATCCATCCCATCCAAAGGTATAAGACGCTCTCGCTCTCTCTCTCTCTTTGTTCTTCTCCGACAAGGTAGTCCTTCTCTTCTCCTCACTCTATTTCCCTGCTTTTTTTTCCTTGTTTTATCTAAAAAAAATTGCTCTAATTTAACAGTAATGGTGAAAGCCTAAAAACTTTTTCACTATTTTTGTTTTAATTTAAACAATTTCTCCTCTCAATACGTTTTAGCTGTATAAATGCTTGGTTATAAATTTAGCTGTAATTTGTCTTATCTTAAATATAATAAAGTGGCATTTGTCCACAAAAACTTGAACATGACATTAGTGGAATTTATCCTCAAAGTTTTAGTCTGAATCACCAGAGTTGAGATACTATACATTATTGCACCTGATTATACGGCATTGCCTGCCATTGGATGTTACTGATGATAACATTCAGTGGCTACAATCAAGAGTAAGTTTTTTGGAGGCGTTTGGATGATCTAAGAATAAAATTAGGACTAGTTATTCGGAATTAAAAATATTATTCCTAAACAATCAAGAGTAAGTTTTTTGGAAATCTAAAGTGCTATATTTAAGCGGTCCAACATCCGGAATAAATTTTTATTCCTAGTGTGTTTGGATCATCATCTTCTTAATGTGGATTAAGAAGTTGGGTTCACTTTTTAATCCGGATTGAAAAGATGATCCAAACACTCTAGGAATAAAAATTTATTCTGGATGTTGGACACTTAGAAATAACACTCTAGATCTCCTAAAAACTTATTCTTGATGTTTAGTAATAATATTTTTTACTCTGAATAACTAGTCCTAATTTTATTCTTAGATCATCCAAACGCCTCCTAAAAAATATAGTGGCATATGTCCACAAAGTTGCTGGTGTTCATATTCTCTACATTACTTGCATTATGCAGCATGACAATTTGTCTATTGGATGATGATGAGATCCAATGGACACTTTGTCATACTGTATAAAACAACTGGTGTGGAGGATTTGGACTTTAATTTAGTGTCATTTGCACACGGAGTTTGAAGAGGTCACGTGGCATATGCCCACAAATATTCCAGTCCTAATTCTCTTCAGCACCACATTGTGATGCATAATATTGTTTTTGTTTGATCTTGTCATCAGAGATCCAACATTAACAGTTCTATACATCACAGAGTGGAGCTGTAGAGTATGTGGAGTCTGTCTGGTGGTGTTTGTCCACGTGTATAGGAGTATGGCTATGTCACTAATGATAATTCCAAAGAATTTGTAATAATATTCAGATTTTCCATATTGAAGTTCAAACAAGAGATTCAAGTTTCTAATGTGATCTAAACATTAATTTTTAGTAGAGTGGCAAATTTTACAATTTTTTTTATTGTCCATTGGACTTTGAAATTGCCTGAATTATGTTGCAAAAACAGTATAGAGCACCAGCAAATGAGCAACCCAATTAAATAGACATGATGTGATTGCCGTATATTTGGATCAAACTTAAGTGCATTTGTTAGCATTTTACCATAAATTAACAATTAACAATATTTGTTTTGTGTTGTTCAATAGCATGTCTTTTCTCCTCATCTGATGGATGAAATAAATATTTTTATAAACAAAGAAAAAAGATTGACTGTTTTTATAAGTGATGAAAATTGACAATGAACTTCAACTATGTTTCAATATACAAATCTTATTGGATGCTTGAATCTCTTGTATGGATATCAAAATGCAAGATTGAACTGTTAGTACCAATTCCTTGGTACTAATGCTGGTACCATAGCCATACTCTATTGATCGATTGTGTTCAGGCCCCCTGTAGAATCGCACTATGCTATATTGTGTTGTTGCCATGGATTTGATCATCAGAGATCCAATGCTGCAATGTACCATGGTGCAATGCTACGGGATGTTTGGACATGCTAGTGGCATTTGTCCACAAAGCTTGGAGACGTACACTGCATTAATATGTGAAGTTGAGGCTAGATGCGACAAGGTGGCATTTGTCCACTGCATTGAGAATATGAACTGAAGGCTATGAAGAAATCATGCAAATTGTGAGGATTTGAAGTCTGTCAGTCTATCTGCAAAGCCTGCTGGTTGTCTCTCTTATCTATAATTTTTAGTTATTCTTTTTTAACTATTATTGTAATTTCGAGTACTAACACTTTTTTTCAAGTTTTTAACTCTGCCTATGCTGTGCCAGCATAGCCGGTCCCAAGCCCGGATTTAAAGAGGAGGGTTAAATTACAAAAAACTTGGAATTAGGAAAAACAAGGATCATAATCAGCATAATCACCTGAATTTTTCATAATTAGTGGTTTGGTATCGATAGCAATATTATGCTTTCTTGCTATTTTATGCATTGTTGTTACCAAAGTTCTTAAATTTTCTGATTTCTTGTAGCAGTATCAGATAATCTTATTTTTACATTGTTCAAATTGTTTTTTAGTTGGACTACTGGATAAAGTTTGTTAAAGTTTATTTTATTGCAGAATTGCAGAACTAGGCATAAATGGTTCAGTTGAGTCTACGTTGAATGTTCGTCAGTAACAATTTTGGCGTAAATTAATGCTAGTAGATGTACGGTCTAGCACTATTTTGTCACTAAACATATTCTTACTTAGGTTTGCTTTTCAGTTCAGGGTAAGATATGGTACTTTAACAAAGCTTGCATAACAAGTTGTATGGATCCATCAACTAAGTTGTATGGTACTTTTACACAGAAGTTGGTAGAAAACATGTAGCGCTGTTAACAAGGTGTTAACCATAAAATGTTATATTATTCAAATGTCAGTATTCTTCTTTAAGCCTTAATTATGCTTCAGTCTTTGTGTACTGCCATTGTCACCAGGCTATTAAGAAAAGACAACTTATTTAATGTCCTGTCACTAGCCTTTAGTTTAATACCACTGCCATTGTACACTACAATAACTGAAATTTATGCTTATGGTATCTAATTCAGTTGACTGACTAGTTGTGATATCTAATTAAGTTGTCGTACTTCTTGAAATTTAAAAAAATACTAATCATTATTGGAAAGGTTGAAAAATTATTGGGGCCGTTTGGATCAAGTGGGAATTTGGGGAATTTCCTATTCCTAGATATAAATTTATAAACAATTCAAACTTTTTACAAAATTATATACTTCCCAATATTTTATGCCTAGGAATAGTAAATTTCTCCTATTCCTAAGCGATCCAAACGCCACAGTACTTGCAGGATGATAAAACATTTTTCAAATTTTAGTTCATTTTATAAGATCTCATTATTTTTCGTGTTTGTCTAGTAAAATTGGTAGATGCTAAATTTCATATTTGAGACCGTGGATTAATGCTCTCACTGTCTCACCAGATGCACCATGTTGTTGTTGTTGTTGTTTTTTAACAGTGATGCTGGAATTTACGAGATGCGAAGAGAAACATTTCTTAGTTTTACGTCCAAGCAAACGAGTTTAATATCGGATATTATTTATAGAGATCGTTTTATAAATGATTGTACTGTTTATAAAAAATTAAATTAGAACCTTGAACTATTTAATACTCTTGTACATATTATTTTTTAAAGTAAAGTGCAGATATCAAAGTAAAGTGCCCACGACTGTTTGATAGATTAGAACTTACAAGATTATATAAAATAAATCTTATAAAAAATCTTTCCGAGGTAAAATTAATTAAAGCGATATGTCAGTCTAAAAAACGCTGTCATGATATCCGATGAAGTAGGTCGAACCGTCGACATAATTAGAAACTCCCGAAAATTAAGACTATATCATACTATTATAATACTTGATAATGCTAAAAAAAAAAATCCATATATTTTGATAAAAATGGTTTCTCACTTTTCAGAAAAAAAGTAGAATTTATATAGAAATAGTTAAAAATGATTAAAAATGCGCATTTTACATGTAGCGTAAATTAAAGTCGTCAGACTCAAACGAGTCATGCCGAGGATTGAGCTAAGTTATTTTTTTCTTCACAACTTCCTTACCGTATCAAACTACGCATCAAAACAATCGGATAAACACTGGTGTACGAAGACCGAGTCCACTGGAGTAAGTCCGAAGAACGGATCCATTTATATATATGTCCTCGAGCCCCGCTGCCTCCTATTCCCTACGGATCCGCATCCTCGACAGCCAACTCATTTGGCTGTACCGTCCTGTCCGCCAAAACCGACCATCCGATCTGATCCAAGGGCGCGCAGAAAAATAGCAGCGATTTCGCCTCTGCCCGACCTGCCCGAGTGTTGCTGAGAAGTAAAGAGAATATCTTCGTGCTCTCTCCTCCAGACCTCCTCGGAACCCTAGAAAAAGAAAAACACAGATTTACCTTCTCACCTGCGCAGTTACGCTCTCTCTTCCTTCTCTCCTTGAATCTAGCTCTTGCTCTGCCTCTGACAGTTACTCTCGCTCTTCCTTCTCTACCGATCTGACTCTAGGTTTGAGTTTTCCTCTCGCCATCACTGACGGAAGAGAAGCCTTTCTCCGTCTATCCGATGTGTCTCTTGGACTGCACCTACGATTGAGAGGCGACAGGATTTATCTTCCGTTCAAGAGAAGAAGGTTGAGAGGAATGAGAGGCAGATTTGATCAGACAAGCGAAATAGCTGTGCTTTCGGCGGGGTTCGACGGATAGGCGAAATCGCTAATTTTCAACTTAACTCGAGACGGGCAGGGCGAGTAATGGAGAGAGGAACCAAATCGCTGCATTTTTTCTAACACGCCCTTGGATCCAGATCGTAAGATCAGTTTTAGCGGACAGGACGGTACAGCCAAATGAATTGGCTGTCGAGGATGCGGATCCTATTCCCTACTCCCCTCCAGCCGCCTCCCCATCCTCTCTCTCTCTCTCTCTCCACTTTCCTTCTGTCTTCCATGGGATCTCTCTCTCTCTCTCTCTCTCTCTATATCAAAAGCTTCCTCTCTCCCTTTCCTCTGTCATCCATGGGGATCTCTCTCTCTCTCTCTCGCTTGTCTCGCTCCAGATCTACCGTCCCTTCGTTTCTGTTCCAAAGGTAATCTTACTCTCGTTGAACTTGTATTTGTTTGATATATAGATCTATTGAATCTGGAAATCGTAAGCGCCATTATCGATTTGGTTATAGTCTTCCTGATTCTTCTCTTTTCATTTTTTTTTTCTTTCTAAAAGTTAGATTGCTTAAGGAGGTTCTATTTAGTCTTATTTATGCGTATATTTGCATCTGTTAGGTCACTTTACGTTTGTCTTTATGATCGATTTAGTCTTTATTTATTTATGATTTCTGTAGGATCTGTAGATTTTATGTATTCATCACTATTTTTAAATACTTTGGAATAAGTTCCCCATATTTAACTGTTCATTTTTTTCAAGGGTAATGCATAAATTAGGAAACTATTATGTCAGATTCTACTGCAAAATTTTCATCTATTCGTGAGATTGAGAGGACAGAACAGACTTAAATTCTCATCGTTCATCAATTAGTGTTTTAGGATCTGACTTTACCAAAGCCAAAGTACTGGTGCTTTACTCTTAACTGTTTGTTTTGCTTCTTTTCAGTACAAAATGGGAGTCGAGAAGGAGCTTCTTCCTTTCAGAACCTTGGAACCTTCTGACGTCATGAGGTATCTATAAAAATACTCTTTCTGCTTGCCATAATATTTTAATTTGAGTTACATAGTTATTTGTGGTTTCAGTATGATAGCTAGCCTTATAACAACTAGCAGTAAATTTCCTTCATCCAAAGAAGAAAGAAAGAATGGGAAAAAGAAAAAAAAAGCACCAGTTAACAAGAACTACTACTTTAAGTGAGCATTTCTCTATTGCAAAAACTTGTTTCTTTTATAATTGCACTCCTAATTGGTATATATATTTTTTCACGTGTCTTGTTTCATAGGGGATATGTTTACACTGCAATTGTGCATATAGTATCTCAAATTTGGGTGACATACCAAGCTTGGAGATGAAGTTCAGTGGAAATTTTCCACATAGCTTGATGATGAATCAAGCAGGCTGCTTGTAATGAGCTTTGACAAATCAAGTGGAATTTGGCAGCAGGTCCTCTCTCCCCCCTCTAGGAATTTAATCTATTATCTATCATTAAGTGGCATGTTCACATGTCTCTCTCTCTCTCTCACACAGTTTGATGATGATTTTCCTATTTAAGCTTGATGATCAATCAAGTGTTTTTATCACAGGTCTCTCTCTATGAGCTTCATGGTCAATTGAGACACATTCTCCTATGATGCTTGATTGTGGAGACCTTGATGAGAGTGGCATACGGATCTATTAAGTGAGTGGCATTTGTCCACGAGACCTTGATGAGATGTACAATGTGGCATTTGTCCACAGGCTTGGCAGAAAGTCTAATGTGGTTTGGAACCACGGGGTTTGACTAAATTGAGGGTGGCATATGTCCACGTGCTTGATGAGAAGCCAGATGTGGGATTTGTCCATGTTGTTTGATGAGATTAGAGAAGGCTGATGTGGTATCATTATGCTGCTGATATTGCATGAGGTTGGACAATGCTGATATTGTATTTGTCTATGTCTTGATTATGATATAAGAAAGATAGCTGATGTGGCATTTGTCCACGAGATTGATGAGAAACCAGATGTGGCATATGTCCATGTTGTTTCATGAGATCAGAGGTCTGTATTATTACCATAATGCTGATATTGCTTGAGATTGGAGAATGCTGATATTGCATTTTTCCATGTCTTGATTAAATATAATATAGATGATGTGGCATTTGTCCATGAGTTTGATGAGAAGCTAGATGTGGCATTTGTCCATACTGTTTGATGAGATCAGATAAGGTCTGTGGTATTTCCCACAGTGCCGATATTGCATTTGTCCACATGTCTTGATTAGATATGTGATAGCTGATGTGGCATTTATCCTTGAGATTGATGAGAAACCTGATGTGGCATTTGTCCATGTTGTTTGATGAGATGGAGAATGCTGATATTGCATTTGTCCATGTCTTGATAGATATGAGATAGCTTTAAATTAAAAACAAAGATATAAGATAGTTGATGCAGCATTTGTCTATGAGATTGATGAGATACTTGATGTGGCATTTGTCCATGTTTTATGAGATATATCATATAAGGATGATGTGATTACATGATTTTGGAGAATGCTGATATTGCATTTGTCCTTGTGTCTTGATTAAATATAAGATAGATGATGTGGCATTTGTCCATGACATTGATGAGAAGCTAGATGTGGCATTTGTCCATACTGTTTCATGAGATCAGATAAAGTCTGTGGTATTTCCACTATGCTTATGTTGCATTTGTCCACATGTCTTGATCAGATAAGGCTCATGTGATTGCTTGATTTTGGAGAATGCTGATATTGCATTTGCCCATATGTATTGATTGGATATAAGATAGATTTAAATTTAAATTAACTAAAAGATAATGTAGCTGATGTGGCATTTGTCCACTGGATTGTTAAAAACAAGATATTGCATTTGTCTATATTTTTTTCTAAAAAGTTAGATAGTTATAGAAGGTTCTATTTAGTCTTATTTATGCGTATATTTGCATCAATTTAGCCTTTATTTATATTTATAATTTTTGTAGGATCTGTCAATTTATGTAATCTTCACTATTTTTAAATTCTTTGGAATTGGATTGCCATGTTTAACTGTTCATTTCAAAGGCAATGCTGACATTAGGAAATGATTATGACAGATTTTACTGCATTTTTTTAATCTATTCGTGAGATTCAGAGGATAGATCAGTCTTAGGTTCTCATCGTTTCATTGAGTAGTGCTTTTTTTCATCTGAACTGTGTGTTTAGTTTCTTTCCAGTACAAGATGGGAGTTGAGAAGAAGCTTCTTCCTTTCAGAACCTTGGAACCTTCTGATATCGTGAGGTTTCTATAAAAATACACTTTGTGCTTGCTGTAATAGTTTAATTTGAATTACATATCTATTTGGTGATTTTTGTTTGAGTTATGAGTATGATAGATGATAGATAGCCATATATTTTTGGTAAATTTCCTTTATCCAAAGTAGAAAGAAAGAATGGGAATGGGAAAAAGGGGGAAAAAATACACCAGTTAACAAGAACTACTACTTTAAGTGAGCATTTCTCTATTGCAAAAACTTGTTTCTTTTATATTTGTACTCCTTGATATTTTTTTATAGGTGCCTTGTGCCATAGAGGATAAGTGTACTGGCATTTCTGCATATAGCTGTATGTTTCGGTGGTGTGGGCTAGATTTATGGTACCTCAAGTTTGCGTGGCATACCAGGCTTGTAGATGGAGTTTAGTTGAATTTTTCCACATCAAGTGGGCTACTTGTAATGAGCTTTGACAAATCAAGTGGCATTTGGCCGCAGGTCCTCTCTCCCCCCTCTAGGAGTTTAATTAATTATCTATTATTAAGTAGCATGTTGACAGGTCTCTTTAGTTTGATGATAATTTTCCTATTTAAGATTGATTATTAATCAAGTGTTTTTCTCACAGGTCTCTCTCTATGAGTTTGATGGTCAATTGAGACGCATTCTCCTATGATACTTGATTGTGGATCAAGGCTCTCTCTTGCAATGTGCCTGATTACGAACCAAAGACCTGTTGCACTCTCTTGTGATGTGCTTGACTATGAATCAGGGTTTCTCTATTTTCTATGCTTGACTATGAATCATGGGGCTTTCTCTCTCCGTGTGTATGCTTTGATGTATCAAGGACCTCTCTTTGAGGTTGATGATTAATCATGTGGCATACGGATCTATTAAGTGAGTGGCATTTGTCCACGAGACCTTGATGAGATGTACAATGTGGCATTTGTCCACTGGCTTGGCAGAAAGTCGAACGTGGTTTGGAACCACGGGGTTTGACTAAATTGAGGGTGGCATATGTCCACGTGCTTGATGAGAAGCCAGATGTGGCATTTGTCCATGTTGTTTGATGAGATTAGAGAAGGCTGATGTGGTATCATTATGCTGCTGATATTGCATGAGGTTGGACAATGCTGATATTGCATTTGTCTATGTCTTGATTATGATATAAGAATTATGATATAAGAAAGATAGCTGATGTGGCATTTGTCCACGAGATTGATGAGAAACCAGATGTGGCATATGTCCATGTTGTTTCATGAGATCAGAGGTCTGTATTATTACCATAATGCTGATATTGCTTGAGATTGGAGAATGCTGATATTGCATTTTTCCATGTCTTGATTAAATATAAGATAGATGATGTGGCATTTGTCCATGAGATTGATGAGAAGCTAGATGTGGCATTTGTCCATACTGTTTCATGAGATCAGATATGGTCTGTGGTATTTCCCATAATGCTGGTATTGCATTTGTCCACATGTCTTGATTAGATATGTGATAGCTGATGTGGCATCTGTCCATGTGATTGATGAGAAACCTGATGTGGCATTTGTCCATGTTGTTTGATGTGATGGAGAATGCTGATATTGCATTTGTCCATGTCTTGATAAATATGAGATAGCTTTAAATTAAAAACAAACATATAATATAGTTGATGCAGCATCTGTCCATGAGATTGATGAGATACTTGATGTGGCATTAGTCCATGTTTTATGAGATATATATAGGATGATGTGATTACATGATTTTGGAGAATGCTGATATTGCATGTCCTTGTGTCGTGATTAAATATAAGATAGATGATGTGGCATTTGTCCATGACATTGATGAGAAGCTAGATGTGGCATTTGTCCATACTGTTTCATGAGATCAGATAAGGTCTGTGGTATTTCCACTATGCTGATATTGCATTTGTCCACGTCTTGATTAGATATATGATAGCTGATGTGGCATTTGTCCTTGAGATTGATAAGAAACCAGATGTAGCATTTGCCCATGTTGTTTGATTAGATGGAGAATGCTGATATTGCATTTGTCCATGTCTTGATAGATATGAGATACCTTTAAATTAAAAACAAAGATATAAGATAGTTGATGCTTCATCTGTCCATGAGATTAATGAGAAACTTGATGTGGCATTTGTCCATGTTTTTTGAGATATCAGATAAGGATGATGTGATGACATGATTTTAGAGAATGCTGATATTGCATTTGCTCATATGTATTGATTAGATATAAGATAGCTTTATGAGATCAAATATGGCTCTTGTGTTTGCATGATTCTGAAGAATGCTAGTATTGCATTTGCCCATATGTATTGATTACATATAAGATAGCTTTATGTGATCAAATATGGCTCTTGTGATCGCATGATTCTGAAGAATGCTAATATTGCATTTGCCTTTATGTATTGATTACATATAAGAAAGCTTTATTTGATCAAATATGGCTCTTGTGATTGCATGATTCTGAAGAATGCTGATATTGCATTTGGCCATATGTATTGATTACATATAAGATAGATTTAAATTAAGCAAAAGATATCATAGCTGATGTGGCATTTCTCTGCGGAATTGATAAAAACAAGATATTGTGTTTGTCTATGTTCCTTTGATGCAATCAGAGATGGCATATGTTGTATGAATCGTATGAAATCATAATGCTGAATGAAATCAATGTGGTATTTGTCCACAGTTCTTGATTAGATTGAAGAAAGCTAATGTGGCATTTGTCGATTTAGCTAGTAGATGTCCACAAAAGATGATTAGTTTTACAAGTGGCATCTGTCCTTATTTGTAGTTGCTGGCTACTGTGTATTTGGTCATGGGAGATTTGAGGAAAATTTGGTGGTGTTTGTCCACAAAACATGATGGGAATGGACGGCGGCGGCAGGCTCTCTTTCTCTCTCTCTTTATACTTTCATTTTATTTTATTATTTATTTTATGATTATCTTTTGTTACTAACGATTTTCAAGTTTTTAACTCCGCCTATGTTATGTGTACATAGCCGGTCCCAAGCCCGGACAAAGGAGGAGGGTTTTGTTTCTCAAAAAGCTTGAAAACTGTAAATAAAAAAAATAATCAATAATTGAAGAGAGGAAAATTGCTTTGGTTGGATATAGGTACTGTATTGGTTGACAAGTCTCTTTTGCCTGATGAATTCTGATGGTTTGTTTATTTTCATAATTGTTAGAAGATCAACTCTGATGGTTTGTTTTTATTTTCATAATAAAGGTTAGAAGATTAAATTGTTAAAAGATCAACTCTGATTATGTTTACTTTCATATAATAAAAGTTAGTGGTTTAATTGCTATTCTGTATTTTACATCTATAAAAATATGCATACAGTTGTTTCTGCAGGTAGTGCTTAAGATAGTTCCAGTTAACCAAGCTCTGATGGTTCCAGTTAATACCTGCATCAGCGAGGTATGTGAGCTGTTACCCTCACTCAGAACCATGACAAAGAATCTTCTGATGAGGATATCCTGGTATATTTTAGCTTGTTAATTAGGAGTAAGTCTCTTGCTGTATGTATTCTGGAGTTTTTATATGTTGATGCAGCCTTGGTAGCATTTTAGTTTCTGGATTTCTGTGGTGCACTGGTGCTGGTTGTAAAACTCTGTTAATACATGTTTTAGGCTCCCTTGTTTGGAAGCTGCACCTTTAAAAAGAATATATGCAAGTCAATTTTTTTTCCTTTTAGCATTTTTATTCAATAAAATAAAATATCATCATCCTCATTTTATTTCTGGTGTATGTAGTGTATATCTGTACAAAATTTCTTTTTCGTAGCTGCTGGTTGTTTTAGGTGGTGGGTAAAAAAATATATATATATATATCCACCGCCATATCTTTTGTATAAATATACTATTTGGAGAAGTTTTTTACATTGTCCACAACTTGGTCCACATTGATGATAAATAATGGACTTCATTCAGTCTACAGTTCTCTGTACAATGTTCACCCTAATTTTGCTTTATTGGCACTCAGGGCTCCAAAAGGGTTACCTCAGAAATAAATGAAGCTGGTTGGTCGATTCTGTACCCGTCAGGTCTTTCTACCACATTTGGCTTTAAAATCCAAGACAAAATTAGCTGCATGCACCGCTTCAACTGTGGTAAATTCAATTTCCAGATCTTGTTTATGTTAGTGGTTGTGTTGATGCATGTCTTTTGAGTTGGTCTCATCTCAGATGGACTAAGATGGACTAAATATTTTTTTGGTTTCAGTTATCATTTATATATTTGCAGTTTTGATTTAATTGTTGCAGAAACAAGCAGCTAAACAGACCTGATAGCATCTATTTTTCAAAGAGTTAGACAAGACATTGACCGAAGTAACCTCCCACAAATTTTGGTATATTTTTAAGATTTTATTTGTCTAATTTACAATCATGAGGCCAGTTTTAATTGTCCATTGGTCGATTATCTGGGGATTTGAAACAAAACTCTATCAAACTAAAGTTTATATTTTACTTGGCTTGTTTTTTGAAAATGTTGAATTTTGTTGCTGGATCTGGTAAATACAGTTTGAGGACCAGTAAATACTGTTCAAATTGGCTTGATCCTTGTCTTGTATAATAATAAAACATTCATCTCTCTTTCTCTCACTCTCTCTATTATGAGGATGAGGATCATGACAACAAAGTGATTCTGGCATCAGACAAAGACCTGACAGCAGCCATTGATCATGCCCGACAAATTGGTTAAAGGTGTGATGTTATTTTATCTTTTGACAATTTATCTTTCATATGCTGGTTATATTGGATCCATTTATTGGGGTGTTTGTTAATTGTATCCCCAATATGATATAGCATATATAAGTGTATGCTGTGCGCCTTGAAAAAATCAGAAGACCCCCTATATGCTCCACTAAAGTGTGGGTAGTTAATGGTATACCCTAACTATATAATCATTTGCTAGAATTTATATCAAGCCTTCAAGCTATTACCCTTTTACACTACTTGATGCAATAGTTTGGGTATCAATTATTAAATTCTTATGGAGAACATGTGGAATTCCCTTGCATGTTTTGTGGGTATAAATGTGACGAGATTAGAATTTCGAAGTAATAAATATGAATCCTTCAGTTTGTTCTATATGTATTTTTCTCCCACCACTTCTGTGAAATAAAGGTGCTTATTGTTTTTCTTATCACAGAGCTTGTGGTTGCACTTGAACTACTTGGCCTCAGGAAGGTTTCCAGGTCAGCACCTCAATCTGATAATGTTGATTATGCCCAAAAGAATGCATGTTCTGCTGCTTACAGTACAGTCGCAGCTGGTGCAGCTCTTGTTGCTGGTTTAGGTGTTGTGGTGTATCTAAAAAGAGCTTGCTCATGAGGAAACATGCAAAACGATTCATATAAAATGATAGAAATTCATTTACATGTCTCAACACTTTTGTAAAATCTTTTATTGTTTGAAGGGTTTTTACCACAAAATAATGTACGATACGACATTGCATGCAAATTGAGCTTGCCAACGGTTCTTTATTGTGAGTAAATTATTTGTAAAGGTACCTCAGTAGAGTACTAAAGTGTAATTGTGTCTTAATTTCCAAATGTTAAGTCTCCTTGGACTGATAATGTAACGAAATTTATTTAGTTGGGGTGAGTAAGCCTAAATTGCCGTGATTTTTTTAAACAAAAAAAACTCAATTTTTTATTTTAATAAAAAACATGCAACTTCTCAAATTTGAGAAACAAACATGTCAGTGCGCAGGTGGGCTGCGCAGGCGTGCCCGCGCCACTGCCATTGGCGCGGGCAGTACTTTCTCCTAAAAACCGTGCTTAAAAAATTTTATTTGCCTCTTTGACAGGACTGCCCGAGCCAATGACAGTGGCGCGGGTACGCCTGCGCCAGTGACAGTGGCGCCGTCAGAACCCGCGTAGTCTACCTGCGCACTGACATGTTTGTTCCTCTAAATACCTCTTTCCCATGTTTTTTATTAAAATAAAATTTTGGGTTTTTTTTGTTTAAAAAAATCACGGCCTAAATTGAGATGACAAAACTGGGTCTGAGAGCAGAGATTCATTTTGCAGGCAGCACGCTCCCGCCTCCCAACAGAGTTTGATTTCCACAGCGAATTTTTATTTTGTGCTGCATTATGAATGAAAACTATCTTAGCTTTTTCGTTACACGTTTTGCATATGTGAAGTTGTATTTCACTTTTATTGCAGTGCTCATCACCTTTGTTTGAGTGATATCAGCAACATTCGTTAAACAACTTTTTCACTTTTGTATTTTACTATTTTTGCAAAGGTCCTGATTGACCAACGATATGTTTTAAAAAAAAATTTAGATCCTGTAACATACATTTTGTGCTAAAATAACAGTGGTACAAGTAAGCGAGGTCAATATTTCATTATTAAGCAACTCAAAGCACATTTGACAATCATAATGTAATCTTTTTTTTTTTATTTGCTTCAAATGTTATTGGTCTGCATAGCAATTGTCCAATTATCAATCATGATTTATTTTCATATAAAAATATTCGAAATGTATGCTATGCCCTATTGTGGAAACTAAAGGAAATCATTTCTTTACTGTTTATTTCTACCCCCATATTTGGTTATCATTTTTTAAATCACCCTAAGGGCTAAGGCCTCGGTGGTTTAAGTCAAGTAATGGATCTGAGCCCGAATAGACAACTTATTGGTCCATAAAACTTATCCTGTTTAACTTTGTACCACGGTGCCAGCAAGGATAAAGGAGACATTTTTACTTCGTACCTGAATTTGGTCCCCTTTTTCTTCGACCCATACTTGACTTCATTTTTTTTAATTTGTTCATATAATTGTCATTTTCTTCTGTAATTTAAGGTTGAAGTTTGTTTGTATATATAATTGATATTAGACGAATAAACCAGATTTCATACCTCTCAAAGCATGACCGAAGATATTCGTCTAATGTTAAATATGCGGCATAAAGTGGATGTCCTTTAGAAGTTATAAAAATGTTATTTCTTCAAACTTTTTACTCCTGCTATCAATAATTTTAGCCGTATGTATATCGATTAAATGATTTGTGAGTCACGTTTGATATCTTAAGGAGCAATATAACTTTTAAAATAACATAATTTTGTATACTATATGATTCTGGAATAGTGGATTCTAGGAACCCGAACAAATTAACATCAAACTCGATTTAATAATTTAGATATGTTATTATGTTGTAATTGGTAAACATGGGGATGTAGCTCACATGGTAGAGCGCTCGCTTTGCATGCGAGAGGTACGGGGTTCGATACCCCGCATCTCCAATAATTTATTTTTTGGAGGTCTTCGTGAGAGATAATCTAGTTCCAAATTACCTTTTTGCTTCTAAGCGGAAAACTAACACCCTGATCGGAACCAAAATTTTCAGCAGGAATTGGAATTAGAATTTCCATTTCCGTACATTCCTCTGATCGGAACAAACTTGTCGAGAAGATTTGATTTCGTTTGAGCGGAGTCGGTGGGAAAATTAGCGCCAGTGAAATTCCTGAAAATTTGTAGAAATTCGGTGGGATTTCATTTTGGCATAGCGCACCTTCCAATAATACCCCCTTCCTTTCCCTTCTGTTCGATAGTATACTGTATACCCCTTCTCTTTCCCTTCCGATAGAACTGAGAGAACGAGACAATCAACACGAGACCTCAAGCTATCTCCTCCTCCTATCTTCTCTTGCTTTCTCGCTCTAGTGGGCTCGTGCTTCTCCCTTCCCTTCACTGCTTGACCCTCTCTTGCTCCTTGGACTCACAATCAAGGTATAATTTAGGAAAATATCAACAGTTCAAATCAGCTATTCTTTTTACGAGTTAAAATCTGAGCTTTCCCCCAAATCGTGGGCAAGGACAAAATGGTAAAATGCCAACAGTTCAAATTAATTGACGTCAATTCTTCTTGTAATGTTCCGATCATAAAATTTTCATGGGAATTCCTCTCCAATCAACTCCAATCCAATCAAATCAAATCAAATTCTATTTGTAGTCCATTCCGATCAGGGCCTAATGCTATCGTCGGACCCAGGACGCTTCCCAAGAAAATCTAGAGAGAACATTATTGCAAGTCGTCTATGTGCCAGCTAATTGAAATGACATCTACCATTTACATTTAGCCACTCCATAAAACGCGAATTTAGTCTTTTCATGCTCTTTTTGATTTCTAATTAATTGAGTATTCTTCGTGTTGGAAGTTGTTTTTCCATTTCTTTTTTCTTGCCTTTTTTTTATTTTTCTCTTTTATCTGTTTTGTTTTTTCTAGTGTTTCGGCTTTTGTTTTTCTCGGTTTCTGATTGACCAGAGGATATGTAACGTTACCTTAAATAGAAGATACTGATGACAAAAGAGAAAATACGAAATACTTCTTCCATCTAAAACCAAATCTGCTAATTGAATTGACATCTATCACTGTCAGTGACAGATATGTGCATTATTGAAATAAAAAAAATTCAATACAGTTTGTACCAAGCAACCCTGTCAAAATGTTAAATATGCGGCATAAAGTACGTACCATTTGGGAGGATGCTCAATTGAATTAATAAAATAAAATAGCTTAAATAATTTATCTTCAATCAAATTGAATTGAAAGGTACAATGAATACAACTTCTTTCAGGCCTTGTTTGGATGGGGTTGGAAGAAGGAAGAAGGTCCAAATTTATTATAAACAATCAAAACTCTTCACAAAGTTACACACTTCCCAATACTTCTTCCCTTCTTTCCTTCTTTCCACATCTATCCAAACGGAGCCTTAAGCATGACGTTTTCCTTTTATTTTGAGCAATAATCTTTACAATTAAAACACATCTCTATTACAAAAACAATTTTACTATTAGCATTTTGTTAATCAGGTAACTTCTCTCTTTACCGTGTGGATTTGGCAGCAAACTAACTAGTTGTGCTCTGTGAAAAATATCCTCCCATTCATAGCGAAAATGAAAGAGATATCGTCACTGTCTCCTTCACCTGATGTTGAAATATCTGCACGTGTATGGTTGAATTTGGGAAGTATAGCCATCAATAGTCAAACTAAACTGACAAACATGATTTGAAAGGAAAAGGAATCGAATTATTATACTTTTTTTTTTTTTTGAGGGTTACACAAGCAGGACAAATGACCACTATCAAAATTTGCTATGTCCATGATCATAGCTCACAAGTTCATATATAGTGATCACTATTTTTTTTAGTACATTTCCTTTTGACTATCAGCAAATTCGTGGGAAGCCTTGTTTCTTTTTTTTTTTTTTTTTTTTTGGTGAAGAGGCCCGTAGGCAAACTAATAAAAGTCAAACAGGGTTACAATACATCAGAGATTCTTTTGTTGAAGAAGAAAAAGAGAAAACCCCCGAGTCAAACTATAAGCTACGAAAATTAAACAGGGGGTAGGTACAATCATTAAATGGAAGCCTTGTTTCTAAATTGTGCTTGCATGTTCAGACTTATTTTACTTTAATATGTATTCCTAATGCTTTGGAAACATGTGTCACTACTACTTTTAGTTATTTAGTAGGTGTTCTAAAGAAGGATAGAAGTCATTGATTTTAAAGAGGTGGTCCAGAAACTGCATCATCCAAACAATTCTATTATGCACTGAGCAAGTAAGGTGAGTTGACCCAACCATTAAGTACCTTTTTTTTTTGTTAAGAACACTCTGGACAAATACTGTCGGCCTTCCGTTTCCCTAGTTGTCTAACTTCTTATCCTATTTATTATTTTAATATATAAATATTTTTTGAAAAAAAATATGTTATCTCGAATTATAAATATCCAGTGATTTATGCAAGCCAGGTGAGATGGACAGGATAGATGGGTAGATCGACTCTTTTTCTTCCAGATGAGTGCCGATTTGTTTTGAGCATCTCTCTCTTTCCTCCGTCTCGCTTCTTCTTTGGAGGAAAATATAGCAGTGTCGGTGGCTGGCGATAGAGGATAAAGGGGAGACGATCCATTTTCGACGGTTTTCAGCCGTTCAGGCTTTATTCTTCTGCTCAAAGGTTTGAGAGCGCATGATTATCTCTAATTTTGCAGGCATCCATTCTCCACATCAGTGTATGGAGATACTTGAGCGTACATATGAGAATCTGAAGTGACCGAACAATTAAACTCTAAAAAAATTTTGGCAATAACAATTTTGCGTAGGAAACTAATGATAAATCCAAGGAGGCCAAACTGGAGAGAAAATTGAAACAACTATTGTGATTGATGTAGAACTTGAGCAAACTAGGTGATTTTATCACTTTTTTTAGTAGTTAAGTTATCAGAATTTTTATCTTTTTTCCTGATTTTTTAAAGTGATTTTACAACCTTTGAGGGTATGTTTGCATGACATATCATTTTTTTAAAAAAACTTAGTGCTTTGCCCTTGAATTGAATAATATCACTGGAGTTTTTGCATTCTATTTTCCGTTACCACATTACTGTTGTTACCAAATTAATGCAATGCTGCATCTAAATTAAACTATCTTCAACTATTTACAATCTTTATTCTGGTAATCAGAATAATATGTTTGAATGCTGCATCTAAACAGTAAATGATCATCACTGTGGTATAGTCCTAAAATTACATCTTATTCTTTGTGTACCAGAACGCTATGTTTCGACTTATTTTTCATCCTCAAATACCATTTTGGTAATTCTTGAGTTGGATACATTATACATGCTTTCTCTATTTGGGTGTAGAGAAGCGCCTGATTTTTAAGTGTGCCCTTTGTTTCATTTCTTATTACTGGTTTAGGTATATGGGGAAAAAGAATGATAGGAAATTGATGAATTTTCTTCTCAAGTTACATGTTGGCTTGACGATTTAATTCATAAATTTCTTTAGCAATGCTTGATTTGTTATTTCGCTATTCATATCTCTCTCCTGAAGTTGCTTAAAAAATAATTGAAAAGAATATGCACACTACTGCCTTCAAGGGGAAAAAAAACCCTACATAATTTGATAATAGCAAAGAACCATAAAAATTGAACTTTCAAATTATTTTGCTCATATTCTAAACAAATTGTTAGTATCTAAGACGAACACTTATAATATTTTGATGAAAAATATATGCTTATGTAGAGCGCAATAAACGATAATAAAAAAGGAAATATTTGTTATCGTACTAAGAAAATTTTCACGCAACAAAAAAAATATATATATAAATTAAAATGAACCACGCGCAATATAATGGCTAGTTTTACATTATAGATAGACATGTATATAGTACTATCAACAATTAATATAGAAGTGAACACCATAAGAAGTTTTTTTGGCTCATACATATAAACAAGGAAAAAAAAATCATTTCTTGGAACTCAACGTAATTATTCTTTTATAAAAAGGCCTTACGACTAATGATACTAATATAGAAAAATCAACATAAAAAAGAATAAAAGATCTACAATTTTTTCGCATGTGAATTTTATCTTCTGGTATATTTTCCATACAAAAAATGAAAAAAAAAATCATAACAATAAGCATGGACAGCTCATCCGATGAAAAAATTTGGAGTAAGAATAGCAGCCAGCAATTATTAAACGGGGACAATTTGACGAATGATACCGACATCTCTCCCTCTGCATCACTAACTAGAAGCGTGAAAGCAGGGACTTGTTTGAACATATTCTTTGCCATTTTTTTTTCCTATTGGACCGAACCTAAGGAGAAAGACAAAATAATGATGTCGTTTTTTAACAAAAGAGGATATTATTATATAAAACAAAAGATATATGGTTTTGGGTCGTATTTAATTTGAATCGTAGCAACAAAAAAAAAATGCAATTCCACCTTGAATTTGTCATTTTTTTTAAGATAATTTTTTTTTTTGGAAGAATTTGTCATTTTTAAAGATATTTGTTTTTAAAGGCTTAGATGATTTTTTTTTTTGTTCCACTTTTATGATACAAAGCTCGTCATTCTTGTATTATAGTTTAATTGATCTTCCTTACTTTTCGTGATTTTGTTCTCTTATATATTAATATTATTTAACAACATAATTAAGAATGAGAAGAACAAGTAAACACGTACATATATCATACAAAGCATGATTTGCATTTTTTTTTAGGAACACGCAATTTTTACTAGTTATTTTATACTTTTTGATGCAACCAAACACATTCGTTATGATCACTCGATCGAGAGAAAATAGTGATAATGAAAATGAGTGTGTGCCTTGATTGTTCAAATTCTTTGAATTGATTATTGTATTATTAACTTATTACCATCCATTTTGTTGGAAATCTTTGCACCTTCTCGTAATCACTCACCAATGAAGTATGGCATCGGTTTCTTAGCTATTAAATATGTTCATGTCATACATCACCTCATATACATCATAAAAGTTACGTGTTTCCATTTTCCATTTCCCATCCGATTCGCATCAAATCCATAAAAAATTATACATGGAATATATTTATTTTAGGGCTGCTGATACACATCGATCGAACAAAAAAAAAAATCATATCTTGTGTTGATTTACATTTATTATAACATATTTCATATTTTAATTTTTCTGGTACAGGTCGCCAATATTTTCGGCAATCGTAAACATCATTATGTTCTATAATTTATTCTGTTGGCAAAAAAAAAAAAAAACCCCACCATGTAGAAATTTCCCATAATAATAAGAGAAATCCTAGTGTTCTATATATAGGACGGATGGGTCCGTCCAATATGATTGTTTTCGCGTTTATAAATTTTAAATGGTCGATTCAATATGTTCTCCATATTAAAAACTTACAAGAAACCAATTTTTATATTTTTCAATTTTTTTTACTATTTTTTTATATTTTTGAAAATTCATGATATAAACGTTATGGATTGTCCAATAACAAACGATTTTCTAAAATACCAAAAAATAGTAAAAAAATTCGTAAAAATGTAAAAATTTGTTTCTTATAAGTTTTCAATATGGAAAACATATTGAACGGTTCGGATCGGTTATTTGAAATTTAAAAACGTGAAAACGATCGTATTAAACGGAGTCCATCCGTCCAATATATTGGACTCTAGCATTTTTCTAATAATAAACCCAAACTCCATAATAAAACCATGACCCGTCTTCTCCGCTCTGCATTATCAATTATCCATCAAAGAAAAGATTATAGAAATAAATAAGAAAAGAAACCCCGCGTATTTCTCCAATCTCTCTCTCTGTTTTCTCTCAACCTCTCATTACATGTACATGTACATGGGCTCGACCTCAATCGTGCCACCATGCTCTTCTCCTCCTTTCTCCATTGCATGCTCACTCTTCCAAACCCCACCTCTTCTTCCCTTCTCCTCCTAACAACACCACCTCCCCACAATTTCTTCATCCCTTCTCGTCCCAAACCCATCACTCTCTCTCTCACTCTCCACCTCACCTTCCTCCATTCCCTCTTATAGCAATTCTCTATCTAATCTTATCTAATCTTATCTAATCATGTCTATGTTGTTCATCCACCACGTGATCGGCGATCTCACCGTGGGCAAGCCTGATCTGATGGAATTGTACGATTCTGACACGCTTGAGGTCGCCGCGCACGTGATCGCAGCGTCTCCCGAAGCTTCTACTGTCGTTCTCCGGCGATCTCCGGAGAGTGGCGTCATGGCGCGTGATGATAGGTTTGTGGGTCTGATCAATCCGTTGGAGATTTTGGGTTTTCTGGCCAGGAATTGTCCCGATGGGGACCACTTGCAGAGAGAGAACCTGATGAAGGTCGCTACTGTTAAACAGGTGGTCGTTCCGGATCAAGGATCTTTGAAAGAGATTGATCCTGGTACAAGGTATGGTCTTCTTTCTGATGGTGTCTTAGTTAATTTGATCGATTTAATCTGATTTTGATGCCCTTTTAAAATTGCCTGATGTACATTTTTTAATAGGCTTACAGTTTTAGAAGTTGTATTAATCTCCATTTCCGAAAGCCTTGTGCATTAGCTTACTGGTTTCTCAAAATTGTGTGGGCCTATTGTAATCTTCTGTGCCTGCTAGCATATAAGTTGAAATTTTGTTAAGTTATGATATGGTAGGAAACTGTTAAGTACATGCGCAGCACACTTAATGATGTCCTTGTAACAAAGTCACTTGCATGTTGTCTAGAGTGACATGAAAATTGTACATACTCATGTGTGCTGTGAAAGTATTATAAGTAATCGCCACATCTGCACAGAGGAAATAATTGTAGCCAACCTGTTGATAGGTGATACCACATCTCCAGTTGATCAACCTCCCTACATGTGTGGGCATATTCCAGCTTGTATCAGATGGTCTAGTTCCATTCCAATTATAACCAGCCTGTTGGTACAGTTTGCACTCAGTGTATTAAATGATAATCAATATACGATATTAAATATGATGTTATGATATGATTGGTATCCTTTCTTATGGGTACCTTGTTTATCCCATCAACTTAAATAATTTATCCTACTGTACAAGGAAAGCAACAATTCCTATCTTTTGTATGTAAATGGATTGAAAAATGAGAAAACCTCTTGATGAATGAAGTATGAAATATAATGACAGTGTGCATGGCTTCAAATACTTGTTTTAATTTATCAAATGTAGCTAACATACAAGAGTATAAAGACATGAAGGACTTTATTTTGCTCTTTTTGTGTTTTAACTAGTTTAATGAAATGACTGCCAGTACTTGACTGTGTGCATGTGCACAAAATGCACATAGGGAAGTTTTGATAATACGCTTGCAGTAGCAAAGTCCATACTCTGCAACCTGTGTACAGAACTTATTCTGAAATTGACACATCTTTAAATGGTGTATAGGTTGATGATATTTCACTCATAGGATATCTCTGTTAAAATTTTCACCCAAGTTATGCACATTATTGTTGCTTTATTGCCGCCCCATCAAGTGAACACATCTACACATTCATATACACATCAAGTTCATGCACTCGATCCTTTTTAACATTAAGTAACAATTTTTTTCTTATTTTCCCCAAAATTTATCCCCACTTCTTTTATTGTTAGCTAGGCTTCGATTTGTTTACTTTCATTATTGTATTAATACCTGATTCTTCTCTTTGTCAATATATTGTTTTTGTGTGTTAGTTTTTTGTACAACTTTTTCTCTTGAAATCATGACTCTTGTTTGTGATACTTTAGTTGTCCTTTACATACTTGTTCAAGATCAGAGGGACATAGGCCCCCAATGCTTGTTTTTACTTCTTGATTTTTTTTTTTCATTTAAAACTCAGTCAACCATGAAATCCCCTATTCAGTCCAAACTGTTGTCTAACTACCCTTTTTTTGGAAAAGTGCAACTCCAAAGCGTGGAGGAAAACACCAAAGATTATAATCAAACAAAAAGGGGAAGTAATTTGTCAAACCAGTAGCCAACACTTTGCTTGCTATTGTACCTTCCTTTTCTTACTTCTTCCCCTTGCAAGGTTGATTGACGCATTAGAGATGATGAAGCAAGGTGTTAAGCGCCTCATAGTCCGCAAAAGTGGCTCTTGGCGTGGCTTCTCAAAGCGCTTCTCAGTCATCTACAATGGCAAGTGGCTCAAAAATAATGCCACCTCATCCAACGCCACTACCCCTACCAGTACCAGTAGCACCCCAAGATCCTTGGCAACCACCTCTGAGGACAAATTCTGCAGCCTTTCACGCGAAGATATAGTTCGCTTCCTTATAGGTTGCCTTGGTGCCCTTGCACCCATACCTCTCACCTCAATCTCTTCTCTTGGTGCTATCTCTACCAATTTTGCCTTTGTTGAGGGCTCTTCTCCAGCCTTGGAGGCAGTTACCAAGATGCCCCTGGACCCTTGTGCAGTTGCCGTGGTTGAGATGGCTCCTGACGGAACCCAAAAAATAATCGGTGATATTTCCGCGTACAAACTATGGAAATGTGACTATTCATCAGCTGCGTGGGCCCTTGCAAACCTGTCTGCCGCACAGTTTGTTATTGGGTCTGATGAGAATGGATCTGGTGAGATAACTGTACCCGTACCAGACATAACTCCTTCGGTGGATGATGGGACTCCGTCTGTGGTTCCAGGGGTCTCACCCAAAAAACGGTTTAGTAGTAGGAGCATAGGGTTCTTTAATAACCGCGTTGATGGCATCAATATTGGTGCTGCTTCTTTAACAAGGGGTAGGAGCATGTATCGAGGAAGAAGTGCTCCCCTTACATGTAAGCATGATAGTTCACTAGCTGCAGTAATGGCACAAGTTCTTTCTCACCGAGCCACTCATGTGTGGGTCACAGATGGAGACACTTTGGTAGGTATTGTGGGGTATGTAGAGATTATAGATGCCGTGACGAAGAGGGCAGCTCCTAGTACCTCTTGAACAACAAAATTGAGTTGTGTTGTTGATGAAATTGGGAAGTTTTGGGACCTCTTTTTTTAAAATTATTTTTCCTTTTCTGGTAATTTTCAACTTAGCAGAGACGCAGAATATCAAATCAATTTGCATATATTGTGAAAATTTATTGTTAATGTAAGTTTTATTTAGTGAATTGTAGATGGTTACAGTTTAGATATATTCTTGCCCGAAGTTTTTCTTGTGAACATCTATTTGTGTGTAAACAATGTGTTATAATTAGTGTTGGTAAAGAAAGGTTTAAAGGTCGTCAACTTCTATCTTTTGCTTTTGACCTATATATTTTTTGTAGGTAAACTATTAATATGGAATAACTGGCCTTTGGCCTTGTTCGGACCATTCCCAACTGATGGAATTTGTGGGTTTTTTTCAGAGTGTATATTTTTCTTTAGCCCGTTTGCTAGTCTATGTGGTGCAGTGAGATTGGAAACATGTTCGGATGTTCCATCATATACTCATCTTTCCTTCGTAAACAGATGGGAGAAAAACTTAAGCATTGTAGCTGGTTCAGGTAGTATATTTTAGATTACTACAGGATCTCAGTATAGAATACGCTTCTATTCTGTACCTTGTGGAGTTGTGGTTTGGAATTTGACGCGAAAAATCCGGTCGTGTTCTATTACCTGTCTGACTGTCTCCGTTTTAAAACGACATGTGCAGACACGACAAAGCAAGCTTTCACATCAGAGAGATCGAATGCATGTAGGTCTTGTTCTCTCTGACGGTGATGATAAGATCAAATCATTTCATATATTTTATTATATCATCACTGGAAGTCTAACACTGAGCAAACGCATCCATCGATTCAGGAACTATATTAAAAAAAATAAAAATTGAGGAAACGGGAACACGTCTTATTAATAAGGAATAGAGAATAAAGAACAAGAAAGATGCCACGTCCAAATTGGGATACAAGTCAATTTATTTTTGTTACAGTTCGAACGGACTAAGCGTGATGGATGGTTCTTTGTTGGTTTTCTCCGAGTACAACTCTTTGCCTAGGTATCCTTGTTTCAAATCCAAACGCCTGCTTCCAATGCACAAATTATTACTATTGGCCTTGTTTGGATGGGGTTGGAAGAAGGAAGAAGGCTCAAAAAAAATTATAAATAATCCAAACTCTTCACAAAGTTATACATTTCCCAATACTTCTTCCTTTCTTCCCACATCTATCCAAACGGAGCCATTATTATTATTTTATATTTTTTGGCAAGCGTAGACTATGCTAGAATTAGTGTAGTGTAGACTGTAGAAAACTATCTACAACTATTACCTACTGTACTCCGCTAGAATTACAAATATTACAAATATTACCTACTGTACAGAAACATCATTTATGCGCTTGACAATGCTAAGAATTAGTGTAGACTATATACAAATAACTACTTAACAGAAACATCATTGTTGCGCTTGACAAAGATGAAGCCATCCCTTTAATCTTCCAATGGACCGTTGTTGGATTGTCATTTTTTTTTTTAGAATTCATTTACAATAGATTAATTTTGAGACTCCACAAGCATAAAATGATTTTGTTTTTGAAAATGTAAATTTAAAATTCAACTTGTAGTTTATATACAGAACATGTACTAAAATGATGAAATTTGATGTAAATTTTACCGTCCCTAAATACTATTGCATCCTAAATTTGAATGTCGTTTGATTTCATAAAACAGATGCCTGATTAGTATTTCACGAGTTTCATCCTTCGCATCTTATCCTTGGTAAAGTTATAGTCACCATGAACACCTCAAAATCATTCGTTTTTCGCTTCTCTATACAAAAATACTTCCATTTATACCCGCTTCTCAAAAAGTTAATCCCTCGTGGGCATAAAGATTCTGATCTTTTGATTGGTACAAACGCCTATCAGACTTTTCAGCTTAATTTCATCACTGAGATTCAGCTTCAAGTTTGACAAGGAAACCCTTTGCTGCCTCTTCTGTCACGTCACTGCATGAAAAACCATAACAAAATAACCAAGTATTAATTGCAAAATGAGAGGTCCAGAATTCGATCCAGAAATAAAAGATCCAAGATTTCTAACCTATCAGCTGCCTCCTCTTTGCAAATCAGTGTGATGCCTTTAGAACAAAGGTGTCCCAAAAACCTTCCACGAGAGGTAGCCCTCCATTTCTCAAACAAGACCTTGAGAAAATTATTGAATTTGTTTGGCTCCTATAAATTAAACAATTAGTAATGTTTTAGCACTTAGTTAGGCATTACTTAACAATATTGTTTGCATGGAAAGATTCTTATTCATTCTTTTTTTCTTTCAGGCCTGACATCCACCCAATTAACTTAACCTCCAAACACCCTTATGATTGTTTTACCTACTTAGAACGCACAACTTTGCATTGTCCTGAAACACAATAGCCTTTAGTGTCCACATGTGCCCATCGTATTAATGTACACTAGTCTATTTCAGTTAAAACTTAAAACACATTTTTTGACAACTGTCACATGATTCTGACCAAGTCAAACGGCACTTTGACAGCTAGGAAAACACTGCATTCTATCTTCAGAACTCATTTTCTGGATCTTCAAAATGCGCACTTTAATTATTGTGCCCATGCACACTTGAGTAGCAGCACAGAGGTTTCGAAAAAAAATCAGTAGCAGCACATACAGTTAATTGGGTACATACATTGCATTAAATTGAAGCTTAAAATTGCACGATTGAGAATTGAAGGCTAAATATACAGTTCAGGCAATGTCAAAAAGGGAATACCTGCTCAATTATGCAACCTTTACGCAAAGCCTTCAGACATTCTATTGCCTTATCATCATTAGAACCATCCTCTTCAACCGAATTCTCAATAAGGTTATTTATATAAATTTTCATCTGTTCAATTGCTACATGTACCCATTTTGGGCTGTCTCTTCTTGACATCATAGCCTCAAAATCCTTCACTGGATCCGAATCTCCAATATTAGTGTCAGTTAGAAATGCACGAGAAGCACTGGGATCTTCTATCTTTACATTGTTACTAGTGGCGGTCTCATTATGACCGCCAGCAGGGCCTGCCTCTATTTCTTGGTTAGTCGGTTGCTCTGTCCTCCATGCTATTTTAGAAGTTTTCTTTTTCTGGGGAAATTTTAAGAAACATTACTTTACCAAAAATAAGTCATGCTTGTTCTGATGGAGTAAAAAATATTTGTATGTAAACAATGTATCAGCTACTAGTACAAGACTGATTTTAATCAACATTTACTCTTTGGCTTTTAATGTATGCCTAAGGGCTTGTTTCAAAAAAAAAAAAAAAAAAAAAATCAACATTAGCAAAAATGAAAGAAACAAAGAACCTTTGGATTCTCCCGTAGCTCAAAACTTTTGCTCAAGTTTTCTAGTGAGGGGAGCTGAAGAGAAACAAGTTCTGGGTCTGGTTCAGTTATTCTCTTCAGAGCTGGATCAAGGGGCAGTACAGCAGCATCTGGTTGCTTCGACTTCAAGTCGAGAAACCGGTAAAAGCGCTTGGAGAAGGGGTAAAAAATAATTAGAAATTAAAAAATATATATACTCACTCCAACAAAGGAAGATCAATAGATTGTAATTTAGTCGAGGTTTGGCTGAATTGAACAAAAAGTACTGGCACCGAAGCTTACCTCCAAAACAGGATTTGGTGTGAAATCAGGTAGCAAGATCTCCTCCCTCTCTGGAGGTGCAAGGTCAAGGCCCAGGACAAAATTATCAGCTGCTTCTTGATGTTCTGCAGTTGGATGCCATGCTGCAGGGAGGCGGTCAAAGGAGGGGAACTGGAACTCCCTCAAGTCCTCTGCAAATGGAAGTACATTGAAAAAGAACGAATCTGGCTGCCCATATAAAAATAGATCGGTTAGCTAAATTTAAAAAAATTCATATAATAATAATGATAATCACCATCATATGTAAGAGTAAGACGCAAAAAAGTATCAAAGACCATGGATTCGCAATACCAGGTGATAGTATGTACCAGCGACTCAATTAATTATAGTAAATGCAATATCTAATAGTTCCAGTTGGACCACAATTAAATCTCTTTCTCTGGTGCCCCTTTGCCTCATGGATAACAAGATCCACAAAAACCAAAATTAAAATGAACTCTATAAAACCATTAATCAACTTGTTCATCTTAAGAACAATGAAAACAACAACCATGTCAAAAGAAAGTATGAGCACAAAAAATGAGAAGAAGAGCTCACAATATTATCCGCTGAAGAGATATTTGGTGTGAGCACCCCGATAACAACATTCCCTTGGCCTTGTCTCCAGACGCACCTTAATATTGCACATTTGTTCATCTCCTTCATAGCCCGGGCTATGGCTGATACGGCAACTATGGCCCTATTGTTTTTTGGCTCTGGGATGAACATGTACACATCTTTCATGTAATAGTGTCTTCCAAAAGGAGGACAACATGTTAATAAGTTGAAAATATATATATACAAAATGCGATAGAATCAATTTCATTCTAGGAATGAATAATGGTCAATATTGGTATGCTGGGTCGATCATAAAAAAGTACACAACCTAAAAAAATAGCAGAAGTTCATAGTTAGCAGTATCTAAGCAGTATGCCATATTGAGTATCTATTTATCACCATAACATATATGGGTGTGTCCGTGGGTGATGGTTGGTAGATGCTGTGTGGTCATGCAAGTTTGTGGCCACAAGTGCTGATGGTGTTCAACCTAACTGATGCAGGATTAGGCATGCAATTAGTCAATAGCACTGCAGTGAGTACGAGCACTTCATGGTATTTACAAGTCCTGCTGAAAACACCCTGAAAGCTCGTACCTTAAAACATTCGAGACATCAGTAAATCCTAAAAGCTTGACGCCCTTTTCAGGCCTGAACCTAATAGCGTCCCAGTCATGAGATGCGATTGGTACCACTTGTGGACCATAACGATACCCCTTGATCCTCTGCTCAGGAGGCACAACCTTATCAGGCTCAACCATGCTCTTGTACTCGTAGTCTACTTTGACCTCATGAGTTGCAAATTTGTCTGTCGGGGGTGCCTTGTCAGAGTACTTTTTCAGAGTTGGAAATTTTTCCTCGGATGTCTTCTTATATACCCATACCTGTACAAATAGAGAATTACATAAACATAGGAAAATAAGACATGTAAAGAAAACGAAAAACTATCTGATTCATATATGAACTAGTCTACCAAAATTGCTGATTCATATAATGTACAATTGGGCTTAAAATTGTATCATTCTCAGTTGTGCAATTCAGGTTCCAACTAAGCCAATTTTACTAAACTATGAACATTGTGCAATTTACCTTCCACCAATCTTATTTGTGCAATCAAACATCAATTAAAATTAAAATAGGCAAAAGAAAATTTACATAGCAAGGATCAAATCACTAGTTAAAAAGGAATATTAACCATTATGCAACAAAACCCAACAAAATTTCTGTCTCTGCAGAGGGAGCAAACTATAACCTTAATTTTGCAGTTGGGGCTGATTTCTAGGTCACCCCTATAAACTGTGACAGGTGCCACATTACGTGTTTTGAGTGCCCCCAAAAGGGAGGTTGGGCTATCCACATGCACAAGTCTAGCTGTTGTCCTCTTTGCGAAGTGGCCCAGTAAGCGGTCATTCTCCTCTGTGGCCTCATCATGTAACAGTTGGGGCTCCCTAAAGACGATGCTTTCCAACTTGATACCATGCTCCTTCATTTGTTCAGATATTGCATCAACCTGATGACAAATCAATCTTCTCATTTGTAAATCACCATGGCTGAATCATTTGTAAATCAACTTGATACCATGTTTCTACCTTTTCCTTAGGCATAAGAAAGTCAACTTCACACAAATGGTAGCATATTATTTGAAATATTTTTCCCTAATACTTTTCATCTTTTGACATAAACAGATGGACAAGAAATGCTAAAATAATTTATTCTGAAAAGTTGAAATCATTAATTTAACGATGATACTGAAAAATGGAGAACCAGTTGCTTCTGGTACTGTATCATATAATTAATGAATTTAATCGAATTTGCACGTAAAAGAATATGACCCTGCATTGTGATTCAAAATTGTATACTCAAGAACAGAACGGTCAATAAATTTTCTGACACCAGTACCTGCTCCTCCTTTGTTCCCTCATAAGGGACCTTTACAGGAAATCGTGCATCAGTTATGATACATATGCGTTGCTTCCCCTTGTTTGTAGAACCATACTTCTTTATGAGCATGTCAATGCCAACCACAATAGCATCCATAACTGGTCTAGGTCAAGGTAACAATGGTAATAAAATGATGCCTCACAACATCCTACAACATTGTGCAAACTCTGCAAAACTAAATTGGTATCACATATCTGGGCTTACATCCGGCATGCCTAGGTATAGCGCAGCTCAGATTATCTCCATAATTTGGGGCTGCAGACTCCCTATCACATACCTGGACTAACCTCACTATCAACAACCTGAAAAAACCCTGATTATCTAGCCCTCCTGCCACCTCAAAGTTGAAAAATTAGAAATTTCCCACTCTAAAATTAAACATTTGAAAATTGCCACCCTAAACACAATTAATTTAGAAAATTGCCACTTTAAATGTATAAGTCACATCTCTTTATATTCAATTTTTCGTATTGACCTAAATATCCCTCTTCTTTCTCTTCCTCCTAATAACTCTTCAAATTCGAGTTTGCTTAAATTTATGAATACAGCGATATAATATTATTTTTTCTAACTGCAAAATAATTGTTTTTTTTTTCCAATTTGTTCTCCGACATTTAAAATCTACCATTACAGTCACTTATCTTAGAAATACTTGAAGGTTTTGGCATCATTTTTGTGGTATATCAAACTTACTTCTTATGTGATTGATTCGCAAACATATTGATCCAGAAAAATAAATAGTTTGTATTATCGATTACTATTATTATGTTTGCAATAATCTTATCTTTGATGTAATGGACACTGACATTAATCCCAGACACTTCTAGATGAGAACCTTCTTAATTATCAAACAAGTCCTTATATGAACAGTGCAAACATATCAAAAAAGAAAAAAAAAGGTAAATGAACCCTAATGTTAGGATAATTATCAAACAAGTCCTTATATGAACAGCGCACACATATCAAAAAAAAAAAAAAAGGTAAATGAACCCTAATGTTAGGATAGTTGACAAATTAGTCACTGCAAAAAGCAAACGATAGTCTCCGAGGATAAAATTGATTCATTTTCTAAATGCAAAAAAAAAAAAGTCAGAGACAAACTCAAAAGAAAAAAAAAACAAATTATTGTGTAGTTATTAAAAATAATGGCGAAGAGTTAAGAGGGAGAAAAAGGAGAGATAGGGGTATTTTGTCAATGCAAAAAATTAGGTATGGAGAGGGATGATTTATACAGTAAAGTGGCAAATTTCTAATTTAATGATATTTAAGATGGAAATTTTCAAAGTCTTAATTTTGGAGTGGAAAATTTCTAATTTCTTAACTTTGAGGTGGCATATATCTAATTTTCCCAAAACAATAATTAATTCAAATTGAAAAAAAAAAAACATGCGGACCAGAATAACAATAGGTAATATCAGGCATCCATGATGCACAAAAGCTTTTCTTCGTACTACTTACTTCAACATTTGGAAGAAGAAGACAAAACTAGCTGTTCTTTCTGATCAGCTTTCTTTAGATGAGAAGCTTAAAGTAGAGGCAGGTTTTGAATTTTGGAAGAAATTAGGCAGACAAGTGACAGTAATACGCCCCCACACTTAACAAGCAATTCAACCAAATACCATTAGAGAAAATATGTTCAGTCAATATTTCTATACTAAAATTAATAATTATGAAGAGAGCATGATTATTACTCCAAAGAATCTATTATATTTCATATAAATTTTGCTCCTTTCCAGATTAAAATGTTATTGCCAACTGTAATTCAGTAAGAGAATTGCATTGTTTGAACTTTGAACTGATAAAGATCGGTAAATAAGATATTCTTCAGTTTAAAGCATGAGGTTTTTCACCACAACTTCATTACTATAATAACAATCATACAGAGGCTACCTGATAAAAATAGCCAAATATCAAATAATGGCGAAGGGGAAGTACCATTTATCCCTCAGAAATAAGAACTATTCTTATACCCTTCTCTCCACATCTGCTTTACTTACCCTTTTCACCAATAAATTTATTATAAGCAAGAGACCAAAAAGAAGGCAAAATTGGCTTTGCAGACAAATCAGGGCAGTAGGAATTTAATGACCTTTTTCATATTCTGGAGTTGTACATCAGAAGCTGTTCTTCCAGAGGCATGTGAATTATTTATGCATGACATGCTTCCTAATATAAAGGATACAGTCACCATGAAAAGTGCCTCTTCTGAGATTCTGTACAATTTCAGCAGCATCTCCATCAACAACCTTTATGTTGCGTAAGACCGAAACATGCTCATACCCTCCAACTTCAATTGCTAGCTCGTTTTCAGTTTCTTTGTTATTTTTCATAAATAAAAAAGCATGTTAGGTTTAAAATAACGGTCTTTATGCTTTGAAGTAACAGAAAGTGTTGATTCTGTGACAATGAATTACCGTCTGTTCCAAAGAGCACAACCCCTACTTCATCAAACTTCCCAAATATCAACTAAAAAGAAACATATCCACAGATATAATCAATAAATAACTATTAAAACTTAATTTTAAGTAAAGATGGAGTTTGTTCTGGTAAAAATAAAACAGTAGGTAAATCTATGAATATAAGCCAACAAAATGTACAAATAAAAGACAATATTGTGGTTAATTGATCTGTATAAGTTCGAACTGGTTCCTAATTATTTGTAAATATCAAAGGTAGTAATAGATAAGCTGACAATAAGACATTGATTTCTGTGAATCAAACAACTTACCTTCTTTTGCATGAGAAGAGAGCACACTTTCTCTACTTCAGGAAGTACCCCATGCATAGATGGGCCAACATCAAGTAGCAAAACCAATCCTTCCTAAATTTTAAGGAAAAAACAAGAACAGATTTATTATGGTGCTCAGTATCAGGTGTATAATCTTGTTCTTGACCAGTTGATCACATTATAATTTAATATATATCTCAGATTCAGACTATCGGAGTGTTGAATTTAATGCATGCAACTAGAAATTTTACAATTTTAATATATGAAATGGATAGAGACTTTAAATCTGCTCATCCCTTATGCTGCATGCTGGAGTTAATTTTTTTTTTTTTTAACTTAGAAACAATCAGCTTACAGATTAGGTTTACAATTTGACTAAGCGACACATTTTTGCCACTTTTGAAGAACAAAAATGTAAAATTCTTCTGTTGATAGGCATGGGCTTCATTTCAAAAGACAGACTTAACAAGTATGGTTTAAGTGGTAAAACTGAGCTACTTCTCATTTACGCACTTGTTTCCTTCCTCTCTACATTTCTCTATACCCCCTACAAGTAATAATGCATGCTTTTTGTTCTCCTTTCAAAAGAAATCACTCTAGAATGAACCTTGTATGTATCATTGTCTTGGATATTAAAACAGCTGCATCCGTATTAAAATTCTTTAAGGAAAAAACAAGAACAGATTTATTATGGTGCTCAGTATCAGGTGTATAATCTTGTTCTTGACCAGTTGATCACATTATAATTTAATATATATCTCAGATTCAGACTATCGGAGTGTTGAATTTAATGCATGCAACTAGAAATTTTACAATTTTAATATATGAAATGGATAGAGACTTAAAATCTGCTCATCCCTTATGCTGCATGCTGGAGTTAAATTTTTTTTTTTAACTTAGAAACAATCAGCTTACAGATTAGGTTTACAATTTGACTAAGCGACACATTTTTGCCACTTTTGAAGAACAAAAATGTAAAATTCTTCTGTTGATAGGCATGGGCTTCATTTCAAAAGACAGACTTAACAAGTATGGTTTAAGTGGTAAAACTGAGCTACTTCTCATTTACGCACTTGTTTCCTTCCTCTCTACATTTCTCTATACCCCCTACAAGTAATAATGCATGCTTTTTGTTCTCCTTTCAAAAGAAATCACTCTAGAATGAACCTTGTATGTATCATTGTCTTGGATATTAAAACAGCTGCATCCATATTAAAATTTTTTGAGGAAAGATAACAAGAGATGAAAGGCAATTCCTCAAACACCTCATATGCAGAATGGGACCTCACCTAATCAGTGCTATTGACTATTTTCCACTCTCTATCTCAAAAGCGGCATTTCAACTGGTAACTTGTTCACTGCCTAAACCTTGAACAGGTGCTAAAACAGATCCAGTTCTCGATTTTAACCACTTGAGTTTAAACAAAAGCCAATTTAAACATCTACAAGTTACTCTACTCAGCAGTGAGCAGCATTTTATTAGAAAAATATAAAAGAGTAAAGCGCGACTCGTTGCAAAAACAAGAAGGTTGAAACTAGGGTTTAGAGATACCTTGTTGCGAGCCATCAATGGTGAGAGAGAGGCACAGAGAAAGAGAGAGACAGAGAGAGACTGTCAAAGACCAATTCAGAGAGAGTTCTCTTCTTTCTCTTCTCTCGTTGTTCTTCCCGCCTCTTAAGCGGCCGTTATAGGCTCCCTTTTAGAAAGTGAAAGCGGAAAACGGGCTCATAAGTTACCAGGCTTTTTTTTTTTGGGTGTTGTGTCTAGAATATCGGCCTTCCAAGTACCAATATCGGCCTGCCAAGTACCAATTTACCGAGTAAATGTTTTAACTCCTAAATAATTAAGTTTTTTTTAGAAGGGTGTCAATAAGATTTTTTAGATTGATGATGTTAGTTCGAGTGGTCTTCGCTCAGAATAAATTTTTAAATATAAGTGCCATCGGCAAATATATCATTTCAACCATCGCTAAATACAAAGTGAACATATACATCAAACAAAGTGAACATATAGACAATCTAAGTGAACAGTTACAAACAAATAAGTGTTGTCATCATTTATTCAGAAGTTTACATGTATATTCAACTTATTTTCATTGAACTTATTTGTGTGTATGTGTTCACTTAGATCGTCTATATGTTCACTTTGTTTGCTGTATATGTTCACTTTATATTTAGCGATGGCTGGGATGGTATATTTTCCAATGGCAGTAATCAATTTCCAATTTTTAATCCGCATTTGGATCAGTTTTTTCGAATTAGGATTTTATTCTGACTAAGTTTTTAATCTGATTAAAAATTAAACCAAACTGCATTCGGATTAAAAATTTATACTGGGGTGAGTACCATTTCAAAATAACACTATTAACCTAAAATAATTATTTTCAACCATTTAGAAATAAAATATTATTTTATTCCGAATAACTTATTTTAACTTTGCTTTCAACTTTTCAAGCAATCCAAATGCACCATGGCGGTTAAGCTAAACAATTAACGTATCATATTGAATTAACAGAACATTTTATTGTCCTTTGCTTTGCTTGTTATTTAGGGTTCCGATATAGCAAGATTGTAACGTAGATTTATAATTAAATAAAATGGATCACACCTTCCATGAAGAACATGCAGAAAGTGCAGATACAATAAGTTATCAGGTATATTTTTTTAAATCAACATCATGGGGCCGTTTGGATCCCATGGGATTTTGGGGAATTTCATCTTCCTACCATAAATTTATTATAAACAATCCAAACTCTTCACAAAATTACACACTTCCCAATAAATTTATTCCTAGGAATTGCAAATTCCCCAACTTCCCCAAACGATTTTCTGGTCGACTTGTTTAATTCTGAATATCTATTATTTAATGGCTGCCTTGGTCTGATTGTGCATAGGAGCTTCTTATAATCAATGAGCGATTACTTCGCAACAATTATTCTCGTAATTTTCATAACAACATTTCAAATACAATTTTAAAAATTGATAATGTTGAAAATAAAAAAAAATAAATTTGTACATATAGTTTTTATATGTAGTTATGTACAAAATCTAACAAATGAATTTTCTTGCGGTTTTATGTATCATTTGACGGTGCACGAAGGATCATTAAGCTAACGCAATTAAAATACAAATCACTCGACAAATTATATAATATGCATAATTATAAATCCCAATATATATATTTTTTTTTATAAGCATGATATGTGCGCTGCGTAGATCGTGATTGCAATGAATTATTTTAAGTATTTTTAGCTAACGCACGGTTCTGTGTTTTATTTTTTTAAAATAAATATCTTGAAAACACGTCTCACGTCCAAAATCAATGCTTAAAACCAACTAATACTAAATGCAGCTTGCATAACTCGTATTAGTTGAGTCGGTGATTCAATGAATTCAGGAATACTCCAGCATTTGTTTTTCTAACCAATATCTAAGGAAACTAAACTAAACCAACAACCTCGATTAAACACAAACTAAGCAAAAACTCGCAAGTTTTCATTATTTGAATATTCGTTCTATAGCATGCATATATATATATATTAAAAATATATTATAATTTGAATATTTGTTCTTTCAGGCCCCTCCAATTTAAAAAATATCACAATAAATGACAAAAAATCGAAAAAAATGTAAAAACTGATCTTGAAAGGTATTTCAATATAGAGAACAACTTGAACGTTCAGATTGACTATTTGAATTTTGAATCTTGAAAAATGACTCGATGGTACGGGAATCACTGTATATAGTGGGATCTTGAAAACCGACTCGATGTTACCGTGATTGCGATTATCTATATACTATACATCAGCCCCCTTCTCTCTATATATACACACATACACGGTACTAAGAATCGCAATCTTTCATTTTTTTTTCGTGAGAATTTCATGACCCCACTTTATAGTATATAAATAAGAGAAATGCTAGAGTTTAATATATAGGACGGATGGGGTCCGTCTAATACGATCGTTTTTACATTTTTAAATATCAAATAATCGATCCGAACCGTTCAATATGTTCTCCATATTGAAAACTTAGAAGAAATCAATTTTTACATTTTTTCAAAATTTTTTACTATTTTTTGGTATTTTAGAAAATCGTTGTTATTGGACGATCCATAATGTTTATATCATGAATTTTCAAAAATATAAAAAAATAGTAAAAAAATTTGAAAAAATGAAAAAATTGTTTTATTGTAAGTTTTCAATATGGAGAACATATTGAATGGTTCAGATCGATCATTTGAAATTTAAAAATGTGAAAATGATCGTATTAGACAGACCCATCCCTCAAATATATTGGACACTAGAATTTCTCTATAAATAATAATTTTTTAAAATAAAATGAATGATCTTGTTTAATGTGATCCCTAGTATTGATTTACTAATAATTTTTAACTTTTGGTCTTTCTTTTAGCACTCAGAACAAAATTTATTTAAATAAATCAATGGACGTAGAGAATCAGTTCTTAGTCTAGTGATAAAGAACAATGCACCTTGATTTTTTAAGTGAAAGATTGCAGGTTCGAAATCCGATTGAGGAGTCTTTCATAGACATTTAATTTAAAAATAAGTTAGATGACTTAGACTTAAATTATCTTAAAAAAAAATCGATAGACGTAACCCTTGAAACCAATCATTGACTTTTTGGCATTATCTCGTGTCAAACGAGTTATAGGTGTGATAATTTTTATGTATGCGTTTTAGCTGTGATATATTGACTAAGGTCATTTGTCTTTATAATTTAAAAATTATAAATGTAATAAATAAATAATATGACTGTGAGTCGTCATATCTGAGTAGATCATATTCTTCGTGAATATTTAAAGGGCTTAATTTTTTTTTATAATATCATAAAAGAGTGCACACCTAAAAAGTTTTCCAAAAAATCGAAACATGAGTATTATAAATAAATTACCGTACAAAAAAATTGAATTATCTGTACGGATATGAAATCGACACGAATTGTAGATTTGGAATCGAGGAGAAGACGTTCTGAATGAACGGTGAGTGAATTTATAATACTCGTTAGGCTCTTTTGGAAATTTTTTTAGTTCCGTAGCACTTTGTGAATTGTGATATTAAAAAATTAAATTAAGTCCAATTTAATTGCGGTTCGCTTTAATTGTTCTCCTGCCTCGTCGGCATTTTCATTTTTGTTTAGCACGGCCGCATGTCCTGACGCGTTGGTAATTGAATTATAACACCAGATGTACGTCAGAGACTCAGAGATTGACAAATGGAGAGAGAGGATCTGATTTCTTTTCAAATTCCCTTGCAACTCTTCCTAGATAGTATCGACACCCCACGCAAAGCATCCCAACTACTCCGGATTCCTTGTGTCTCATACTTGTGTATTCCTCCAACCAAATTCCATTTACTTGGGAAAAGAAAAATATGATATATAACATGTATGTTTCATTTTTATACTAACCGCTAATAATAAAAGAAGAGCACTATATGACTGACATTTACTGTGTTCAGATTGTTTGAACCTTTTTTTTTTAAGCTTTTTAGATTCATAGTTTCTTAATTCTAGTAGTTGCTAGTGGTGCAATAATAATTAAATTATGCAACATATTGTTTAAATTTTGTGACATGTATGTCTTTCTGGCGAGTGCTTTTACTTGGGCACAAGTAAATATGTATATATATATATGTTCTTTACAATTAGAAATAAGATTTAATTAAAGCTCACATGTTACATTATACTTTTAAATTAACACCCTGATCGGAACCTCAAAATTAGAGGTGGAATCGGAATTGGAATTGGATTTGGTTGAAATCCAGCGATCGGAACGAAGAAGAAAGTCGAGAGGAATCTGATTCGGAGGGAGTTCGAAGCGCTCAAATCCCGTCGCCAAATACTCTCCAAAACAAAGAAATTTGGTGGGATTTCGTCTTCGTGCTCGTGCGTCCCTTCGATCAGAGCGACGGAGAGCCAAGATCAACTCCGCCCAAATCAATTTCGCCCCTTCTTCTTTCTTTCCGATCACCGACAGAATTTCCGAAACTGAACTCTTCTCCTTTCTTCTCCTTTCGACTCCTATCGACTCAAATCCCGTCGTTATTTTTTTTGTTTCCGATCAGGGCCTAAAACTAAAAATATGCTTGCACAGTTAAAGTGTTGTTTTTATAAGTTATTTTTTTAATATTCCCACAACTAGCTTATTTTATATTCGGTGGTTAGATTTTGGAATTATGTCTAATGTATCTTTAAAAAAAATAAAAATGTAGAAGTGTGTGTTATATTAAAATAATCTCAAATAAAAATATTATTCATCCCAACTAATGTGGAAGAACAATGGGCATTGGATATTAATGCGATACTTATTCGAGAGAGTTTTTTTTATAGAATAGTGCAAGGAACTTAGAATCAATTCAAGTTATTATTTTTAAAATATTATGTATTTTCACGCAATAAAATAAATTTAAATTTTACAAATTTATTAGTTCTATTTTGGTATGGAACAATTCAAGGATAAATTTATTCTCACTTACACTCAGTGGCGGAGGCAGAAGATTTTTAAATGGAATTTACCAAAATAATTAAAATCTAAATTGTTAACTTTTTATTAATATCAATAAAATTATCTTAACAAATTTTTTTTTAATTATAGATTCGCCAATGTCATATCAAAACATTTTTTTAAGGATCGAATAGTGTTTTATTAAAGAAATTATCACTAAAGTTATAAAAAATATAATAAAATTTCTTGACTGGGGAGTAATATGGGGTCATTTGCACCATATTGACTCTCTTTAAATCCGTCTCTGCTTATAGTAGTTTATCTTATCTATTTGAGATTGGGATAAAGTGAAGATAAAGAGATAACTCTTATCTTATCTTGTAAGAGTGATCATAAAGTCATCAACATATCTTCTCACTTCATTCTAAATCCAAATAAGACTCGCGTATGAGAGTTATCATATTATAAAACATTATATGTACAATTTTTTTTATATAGGAAGTACAATATAATGTATTTTATTGTTATAAACTTATAATTATAAATTTAACAAATAACCTGCATTGAAAAAGAATGAAAGGAAAAAAAAACCCCAAACAAAGAAGGGTGAATTTATCAATGTAGATTTAGTAAATTGTCCAAATTACTAACTCATTTAGGATTGTAGTCAAATTTATCATAAAATTTAGAAAAAAAAAAGGTAAAAGTTTTCATTTCAAGATTATTTAGGATGCCCTTTTATCGGCCACAGAAAATCCAGACCAAAGATGACCTAATGGTCATCGGGTAAATCAGTAAATGACAACGTACGGTCTGGCCGATTATTATCAACTCATAGAAGGCGTCGAGATTTTGTTTTGGTATTAAAGGGTGCTAAGTGGCACCAAAAAAAACCATCTAAACATGCAACAGTGCCACGCTAGTTAGTAGTTAGAAATGTTCACTCTAGATCTAATGCAGCGGCATATTTATCGAAGTTTCTGCAAACGAATAATAATTACAAAATCCATCTATCAAAAAAAAAAAATATATATATATCTTTTTATCATTTTGAGTGATTAATAAGAAATACTTTGCAATATTGTAAGATCTAGGTAACATAAAGTGTTACTATCAACATGCTCCCATTTCGTGCTTGGTGGCTTAGATTGTCTCTGGAAACTTTGTTATGGTATTTCTTTTTTTTGTATCTCAAACATTTAAAGCATCCGAGAGTTGGTGGGAGTTCAATATTAGTCAAACCTAATTCCAAGCTTAAGAAAACTAGAAAATTAAATATGCATTATAAAACTAGAAAAATCGAAATCATAGCAATGGAAATCTTTTTCCGCTTAAAATAATATGGTGTGTTTGGATGAGCCATGAATAAAGAATAAGAATAAAGAATTTCGATATGCGTGCTTGTCTAAATTCCTTATTCTTATACCATGGTTTTGTTAGTATAAGAATAATGACCCAAATTCCTTATTCTTGTGTTGTTTGGGTTGCACAAGAATAAGAATAAACACGCATATCGAAATTTCTTATTCTTATTCTTTATTCATGGTTCATCCAAACACACCCGTATGAATAAGAGAGAATTTGGTTAATTGAACCCTTTTGATCTCAATAGGACATATATATTGTCCATTTTTCCCCTTATTTCACATGTGTTTATTTATTTCTTTTTTTTTCCTAAAAAAAAAAACATGCAAGAAGCAATTGATTTGGGCTAAGGGGAAGTATTTTACTTTTTTTAATTAAAAAAATTATATAATATATTTTGTGAGTAAGTTACTCAAATTATCTTTAAATATTTTGGAGTCTCAATATTTATAGTTTTCGTATTTTAATGTGATTTCTTTTTTGAGTATTTCCATCGTACCCTTTGGACGACTCTTTTTTTTCGAAAGAGTCGTGATACGAATTATTTTTTTCCTTTTTTTTCCCCATGGAAATCAGCAATTTAAAAAAAAAATTAGAAACGGAGAGATGAAACATGATGACTCTTTAGCTAAAGATATAGTTTAATTCAATGTGAATGACTAATTACATTCCTTTCTTTCGTTTATAAAACATCCATACATTTTCGATAGAGAAATAATAATACAGCCTAAGATAAAAAACACTATAAAATGTTTAGGGTCTGAAAATAAACTCCATCGGTTTTCGGGAACAAGAATGCAAAAGAAAAAAAAAATGGTACTTTTAGGCTATGATTAAAATGATTTTTATGGGGATTTTATTCCATTATAATTGATTTTTCGAGATTTAGTTACATCTAATAACATATAAATTCCAATCAAATGACATCAAATTCATCCATTTTGATAAAAAAATTTCTAATGAAATAAAATGAAATATTGTGTTTAAAAAATGATATGATGAACGGGGCCTCTGTGTAATGTATCACAGATTCACTGTACACTGTGAGATTTAGATTGACGTCTTTGTCCAGTTCTAATATAAGTTATTTTTTTTTATTCTTCTTTCCTTCTCTCTTCGTGAGACTTCAAAGCACGGATACATTTCTATGTTTATTTTTTAATTAATCATTATTTTATTGAACCTCATCCACTTGGCACAGGTAAGCAAATTTGTAAATATCATTAGTCACACCTAGGACATCTAGTTGTTAACAGTTAGCAATTACCAACTAGCAAGCACTATCATTTTAGAATTGTTTGTTGAAATACTCAGTTTTTACATTTTAGCGCAGGAACTTGGGAAAATACACAAAAAAGAAAAAGAACATTCTAGACTGTGTTTACTCCCTAAATTTTGCTAAAAGCTGTCATTGCAAAACAACAAACGCTCAAAAACTAAAATATTCCCCGAAAAAATAATGATTAATAACAAAAGGGCAAAATGGTAACTTTCTAATTTGGTAGGCTGGCCTCCATTCTATGCTTGCTTTGTTTGTGGCCTTGATTTAATTCCACCCCACCGTCTCTGCAAACTCCTCTCTCTCTCTCTCTCTCTCTCTTTCTCTCTCTCTCTGTTCAGACCGAAAGATACTAATCTCTCAACCTCTCTCTCTCTCTAGAGAACAGAACAGGGAAGGAGCAGCAATGGCGTACCGAGTGGCTTTGCGACCTGAGCTGTTCGTCTCCTTCTCCTCTCCGCCATTGAAAAGCACCAATGGAAGGAGATTGGGACCCATCAGGGTCTCCATGGCGGCTACAGTCGATACCAAGTGAGCTTCCTTTCTATCTCCAAGTTTCCCAATTGGTCGTTGTATCTTCAATTCGGGAATTGATTTGTTCTTTTCGTATTGCTTTGTGGGTTTATCGGGATCTTACGGGGGTTTAGCGATTTCAGATGGTTACTGGAATCCAAGGGTTTATGATTTCGGGCCTGATTTGACTGCGCAATTGGTTGAATTTATAATATGTGAAGTGGGTTCACGCAGTTTTTGTGGGTCGGAATCGTTTTTGCATGAATTGAGTTGCCATCTTTTCGTTCCCTTTCTTCGTGGTGTCGTGTAAATTAGTTAATTATTTTTTATTTTTTTGCGACGCCTTTTCAGTCTTAGTCCTGATAAGCGAGTGAGGGTCCTCTTGATTTGGTCTAATTGACGACTATTTGATTAGATTCCCAGAATTCTATAAATTGTGGCGAAATTACAAATCTTACCATAAAAAATCTGACGTGATCTATTCCAATTTGGTCGAGTACAGGTTAAGGCTGATCATGAATTTGAAGGGTTTAAAGAAATTACCAAAATTTCAGACAAATAATTTAGGTTCAAACCACCTTTCTGCCTGTCTTCTGACATTTGGTATTTAGTTTTGTAAGCATGGCATCTGGAGAATGTTCACATGATTTAATTGTTAGTTGCATGCTATAATTCAATCTTTTGTTTTCTTTTTAGAGAAGCTAATCAGCGGCTGATTAGAAATAATTCAATCTTTAGTTACTACTGGTTAGCTAAGATAATTTGTTGATTTATTGCTGCTCTCTGTATTCTCAGTTGGGAAGGTGTACTTTATTTAAACTTCTATATTTTGTAGCTCCCATTTGGCAAACCGCAATTGTGTAGCACCCATTTTGTGTCTTAAATCAAGTGTATCAGTCACCCATTTAGCAAACCTTAATTATGAAGAACACTCATATAAATGAGAAATGTTTAGGAAACTATGTAAATATTTTTATACCTTTCAAGATATGACTTGCATTCTGTTTATTTGAATAATATCTTCTTCAAAAGATGCCAAATAGTCCCTTGTCCTTTTTTCTGCATTATAAATCGGAACTGACGTAACTTTTGTACTTCCACAAGTATCTAGAATGATGTAGGCGTGATGTATTCCATCTTTTAACAGGTTGTATGAGACATAGAAAACATATGAAGGCTATCAACTTTCTTAATTTTAAACTAATAGGTCCATAAATATTGATCAGATAGGGTTACTGACATGATTAGTGTTAATTGCAGAAAAAATTGGACCAGTTAGGGCTCAAATTGACCCTAATTTCCTTGATTAACTCTGACACATTCTCAGATTGTGCAACTGTCACCAAGTTAGTTGAAAAAACTTAAATCTTACTTCCTTAATAACTTTTGGTCCAGTTGGTTCCAATTTCTAAATTATTTTTTTCCAGGGTTGAAACTGCAAAAAAGTCATTTAGCCCGCCACGTGAGGTTCATGTGCAAGTAACGCACTCCATGCCGCCGCAGAAGATTGAGATGTTTAAAAGCCTGGAAGCCTGGGCTGAGGATACCATCTTGCCCCTTCTCAAGCCTGTGGAGAAGTGCTGGCAGCCGCAGGATTTCCTTCCAGAACCTTCCTCTGACGCATTCTATGATGAAGTGCAGGAGATCCGATCGCGGGCGAAGGAAATTCCAGATGATTACTATGTCTGTTTGGTTGGGGATATGATAACTGAGGAGGCTTTGCCCACATACCAGACTATGCTGAACACTCTAGACGGGGTCAGGGATGAGACTGGTGCGAGCCCGACAAGCTGGGCCATCTGGACCCGTGCATGGACTGCTGAGGAAAACAGGCATGGTGATTTGTTGAATAAGTACCTGTATTTATCCGGTCGGGTGGATATGAAGATGATTGAGAAGACGATCCAATATCTGATTGGCTCTGGCATGGTAAGGACTAAGGAGTGATGTCATTTTGTACTTTGCAACGGCACTGATACATGTGGCCTTGTGCTTTGCTCTTTTGCTCCATTGTTAATTAATGTGTATGTGGGTGAAAGCATGCATCAATTTAGGTGGTTCATAGTAGTGCTGGTATGGGTTCTACTTTTGTCTTATTATGATATGTTGCTGGGTTCAGGCCTAAACCCATCTTAGTCCATATTTGGCAGTTTTGCTGACTGCAATTTTTATTCTATATACTACACCTGTCTGACAGGTTGTGCTTTTGTGGTTCTTTGTGGGAAACTGGGGCAGCAGTGCATCTGAAAGAGTGAGATAAATAAAGAGCAAAATAAGAGCACTCTTAAAATTACCAAACATCCAGGCATTAAAGGGGAAAGAAAGGAATAATTTTTAACAATTTTGGATGTATCATGTGGTTATCTAAACTTCCTTGGGCAACAAGGGCGCTAGACTCTGACATGGCTCTCTTCATGCATGCTTAATTACTGTTTGACCTGAGGAACAAAGAACTATGACTTGATGTTGAAACTTACAATAAATTATGTTTGTTTTGTCTGACAGGATCCAAGGACAGAAAACAACCCTTACCTGGGTTTCATTTATACATCATTCCAAGAGAGGGCCACCTTCATTTCACATGGAAACACTGCTCGTCATGCCAAGGAGTATGGGGACCTCAAGCTTGCTCAGGTAAACTTGAATCACACTAAATTCATTGAGTAATTATTATTATTTTTTGGGATCCTTAATTTAGGTGTTGTTTCCTATAAAAAAATAACAATGGGGACAGTGGGTGGGGAAGTCATTGTACCGGCTGTTTCCTTCCACCTGGAAACAAGGTGGCTTTATGATAATTGCTAGTGTTATTGTTTTACTGTTTCCATTGTCCAACTGAACTACATCCACTTTTGTCAGTGTTTATCAAATTGACTTCAAAATTTCCTGCAGATATGCGGGACAATCGCAGCAGATGAGAAGCGTCATGAGACAGCCTACACGAAGATCGTGGAGAAGCTGTTTGAGCTTGACCCAGATGGCACCGTCCTCGCTCTGGCAGACATGATGCGCAAGAAGATCTCTATGCCAGCCCATCTGATGTATGATGGTGTTGATGACAACCTCTTCGAGCACTTCTCAATGGTGGCACAGCGCCTTGCCGTCTACACTGCCAGCGACTATGCTGACATCCTCGAGTTCCTGGTGGCGCGCTGGAAGGTTGGGGACCTCACAGGTCTCTCCGGTGAGGGTGCAAAGGCGCAGGAATATGTGTGCACACTTGCCCCCAGGATCCGGAGGCTGGAGGAGCGGGCCCAGAGCCGCGCATCCAAGGAGAAGAGGAGCATGCCATTTAGCTGGATTTATGGGAGGGAGGTTCAACTCAAGTGAGAAAAAGGAGACAAGTGGGAAAATAAACAAGAGGGGGAGATAGTGAGGTTTTTAATGTTTATGTTTAAGTCTTTTGTGTGTTTGTTGGTGCTTGATGTGTAAGTACAATATATTTAGCAAAGTGGACTTGGCATCTGCTATTGTCATTTGCTGCATACCTGACTTGGCTTATGGATTAATTCTTGCAGTGGCTTTTTTGTCTTTGCAACCCTCTTGTTAAGCAGCATTTTTAACGATTTTCTTTTGCAGAAAAAAAAAGAAAAATGAAAATTTTCGTTCAGAACCTTCTACCACTTCTACATAAAGCGGAGCAGCGTCGGCATTTCTGTGTAGGTCAGAATGGATGGTAACCCTTTGTTTTATCCTGACAGCAAATATACACAAACAAGATGACCGCGACATATAAAAGTATAAAACAATATATAAGAAGTCTAAGATATATAATACAATATTCCCATATATAAGAAGTCTAGAATTTAATTTAAACTATCTATAGACCAGACACTTTCAGGATTACATAATAATTACTTTTTATAATAAAAATAATATTAATTATTTTTATAATATTATTATAATATTCTTCTTGTTGTTACTTATTTTATTATTCTTATTATTAGTATTAAATAATAAAAATTAGGTCAGATTCAATCGTCTGATCTGAAATAGACGGTTCAAGTATGTATTATAAATAGCTATTATTTCTTAGTGTATGATCAATGAGAGTAGGAGTAGGAAGGGTGTCAATAGAAAATTAGAGTTGTGGAGATAAATTCTAGAGTTGAAAGGGTTTAGGCTTAGTATATGAAGCATGAGTTCAGTGGGGTACAACCAGAAGATGGAGGTGTTTGTTTACATGGATAGGTATTCTCTATGAAAGACACTTTTCAATATTGCGATGGCAAGACTGATGAAGATGTTAGTCATAGGATAAGAGCAGAGTGGGTGAAAGGGCGACAAACATCAGACGTCTTATGCCAAAATAAAGTTCCACAGAAGTTAAAAGACAAGTTTTATAAGACGATGATTAGAACTGCGATGTTGTATGACGTAAAATATTGGGCTGGTAAAAGTCGACATGTCTAGAAGATGAGTGTAACAGATGGATATGTTGAAGTGGATCTGCAGTGATGACATACTACTACTATTACTACAGATCCACTGCGTATGTCACGCAGATCCATTAATTGCAACATACGGAGTGTTGAATTTCTTTACCCACTTACACTTTTGATCTTTAATTTCTTTAAATTTCACACTTTGTTGCAAGCCATCTGTCTGTCACCACTTAATTTCATTTCTTGGCTGCATCAGCATTGTTATAGTGCACTTGGTGATTTTACTATTTATTTATTTATTTATTTTTTTGACAGGTTATTTCTTCTGATTGATGGTTTGAATGCTTCACCTCTTTCGATCGATGCTATGCTTGCATCATTGTTGGTTTACATCCAGATTGAAGCTTTTTTAGCCTCTTTACTGTTAATGCTTCCTTCTTTGCTCAAGTTGAGGTGAGAGCGATTTCATTTTCTGTGGTGCTGATCTTGCCATGATGCTTGTTGACAATCTCAATAGCATCTACTCATCGTGTTAAACACCCTCTAACAACAACCAAGTTTAAAGAATTAATTGTTATTGGTCAAGAGTTCAGTCCCTAGTGTTAGGAAGTGTGTAATTTTCAATTTTAGGGCTAATTACCATTAATTTAGCCATAGAAACAACACACAAAACGGATCGTGCACAAAAGCCAAATTAACACAAAGAGAAAAGGGTGGATATTTGTACCTCCCGCGAAATCGTATTCGCAGGGCTCGACCATGGCATGAGAGTTGGTGGCGAGCCTCCATGCGCCTCCTCCTTCGTCGGTTGATCGGCCTCGAGTCCACCAAGGAGGTTAACCATAATCTTCAACTCTTGTGCTAGCAAGAGGAAAAAACAAGCTAATCCCTCTAGGTTTCCTCTCTCATTTAGCAATTAACTATATTAATTTGTGGAGAGGAGTGCTCAACCCATAAGCTAGAAAGGAGAGAAGAGAAGAGAGAGCATGGAGAAAATTCTGAAATTTTCTCCCTTGGTGAAATTTCGGCCATAGAGGAGGTGAGAGAGAAAGGTGTGGAGGCTAGGGTTTTCCCAAAACTTGACCCTTTTATATAGTGCTCTCTACACCTACCTACCACAATAATTTGTGGACATATTTGCCCTCACATGGCCGGCCCCTATTGGAGGCTTTTGTGGGCTACACCAAGTGTGTTAAAAGCCCATTAATTCAAACCTTTTAATTGCTCTTTCAACTAACCTCAAATTGGACTTTTATTTAACTAATTAAATAAAGACCCAATAGCTCAATTAATTTAAATGAGTTGAACATAATTAATTATTAACTCATTAATAATTAATTTGGAATTAGCAAATGCATTAATTTATTTCTATATGATCCCTTTGACTTAATTAATTATAACGGTCCACAACGCTATACAATTAATTAATCAAACTATCATATTTTCGCAATACACACTGTTGCGAATAAATAAATAATGCACTGTATGGTTAAAGTCCTATTTGTGTGACCCTTTGAGGATTTATGCTATGTTGGACATGAAATTAAATCGTTATTTAATTCCAATAATCATAAGCGGTATCTAGCAACACGTTATGATTCCCAATTCGCATAAATAATGTACTGTTACAATATTTAAATCCTGCGTAAGAGAATATATGTATTTTCCTATTTTGATTCTTATGTCACACGATATCATCGTATAATCCAAGATAGGAATGTGTCATTCTTGCAGATTATACGTTTCTTGATCTAGAGATAATTGTATAAAGTTGCATGCAAACAATCTATCTCCATCAAGGGGCCCAAACAGATATCGTCACTCACTAAGTTAATTAATGAGGGACATACGGTTTTCTTGATAATTAGCTTTTCCCCGCACAATTCAAGAGAACATAAATAAAGTCCGTATAGCAGCCCTTATCGGGAATCAGCGGTAGACAGTATTTATTGAACCTATCCTCATGTGGAAAAGATAAACATCTCAAACTTAGAACCAAAATCATAACGAAATAAACAATGACACATAACACAATCCATATGTTTATTTCGATGGGTCAAGTCCTGTGCTATGTTCCATAACATACACATATGCAATTAAGTTGGTAACTTTTTACCTATGATTAGTAGAACTTAATCATCACTTAACTTGCATACTAATCTTATATGATAATTAATGTTCCTTATTAATTATCAAGATTATGGACCGTTTAGATTTATTATTGTCATTCTAAAGAATGATCAACAGAGATCTACTATTCATATCCTCAATCTGAATAATCTGTCAATAATAAACCTAGGAACAGATGATAAAATATCATCCTACACATAAATTAATAATTAAGTCATTAAATTATTGACTTCTAGGACATAACTCTAACACCTAGTTCATTCAAGACTTTGGCACCAGTTGTGGGTCCCACAAATTTACTTCGTCTTAGCTCAAATTGATAGCTCATTTTTCTTTCATAGGGTACTACCCATAAAGCTATGTAATAATGTAATTTGAACTTGATCCATTTTGCAGCGGCAATTTTGCACTTCCATTTCGCACCAGCTCGAGAGCTTCTCCTTCAAATTAAGCTTGAATTAAGGTACGTCAGAGGTCGAAGTCAATGTCATCATTTTCTCCTTTACACCAGCTTTTAAACGGTATATCATACTCCAATTGCGGTGCTGTGGTTCATCGGAACAGATTTGTCAGAGACAACCTCTCTTTCTTCTTTCATTTTTCCCATTTTCTGTTGATTTTTTTTTTTTTTGCTGTTGAATGTGGGGGCCAGGGATAGGACCAATTGACGAGCACCATTTGTAAGGAGGTAATATCGCTGACAGGTGCCGGGGGTGGGGGCCAGGGATAGGACCAATTGACGAGCACCATTTGTAAGGAGGTAATATCGCTGACAGGTGCCGGGGAGGGGGGGATTCGCATCCTCGACAGCCATTTAAAAGGATTGTGCCGAGCAGTCCTTTTAAATAGACCTTCCGATCTTAATCCAAGGGCGACGAATAGATACGCATCTCTCTAGCCTGCCCGACCTGCCCGAGTGTCGCTCTGATGCGGTGATATACAACAAAATTAGAAATCGAGCGATAAAATTAGATTAAAAGGATTCTGTCTTACTTCGTTTGACGAGAAAGCAAACCTAGATTAATCTTATATTTGGTTGGCTATTTGAGATACTTCGATCATTGTCTTTTTTTCTTCTCGACAAGTTCTCATTCCAAGGTTTTCTTCATTTCGAACGATTGTCACCGTCTTTCTTTTTTAGGTGGAGTGAATTTTCGAGTTGGCTAATTGAGTTGTCTTCACCACAATCATTGGTTCTTTTCGATGGATTTCCATATCTCTCTTCCACTTGCTCTCGAAGGGAACGCAATTTATTGAGCACAAATTGGATTTTACCTTCCACAAATTTGTGCGTTCTAATCCTTCTAACCAACAATATACTTTAAGCAACAAATTATTGATATTGTTATTTGTTAGAAAATTACTCAATTTTAATTTTGTGACTAATTACACTTAATTAATCCCATTAAACAAAGAGCAAAGTAGATCTAGTGCAAAAGCTCAATTCGACACAAGAGAAAGGTAGGAAAAAGTATATCTCTCTTGATATTGTAATCAAGAGGCTCGATCCTATGGCTTAGAAATCGATGGGGTGCTCTCCAAACTCCTCCAAATCGAAACGCCTCGAGTCCACTAAGGTATTAACCAAGTTATTCTCGAATCGTGCTAGCGATGAGAATAACAAGTCTAATCCCAAAGGTTTCCCTTTCTTCAAACAATTCACCAATTAATTTGTGGAAGGGAGAGCTCAACACATGAGCAATTGAGTGGGAAAGAGAGAGGGAGGCGCATGGCCATGGAGGGAGAGAGGGTGGCGGCTAGGAGAGGAAGAGAGAGAGCCATCCAAGGAGCCTCCATATAGGTCTTTATGTAGCCTCCAAACCCTAGCACAAAGTTCACACTAATTACAAGTGTGCCACCCCACCTACCACCTAATAGGGTCGGCCTTCTAGTGGGCCTAGATGGGCTATTAGCTCATCTTCATTTAGACCTTAATTCTATTAATTAAAGGCCCTCATTCAATTGCTATTAATTGGACATTTAATTTACCAATAAACAAAGGCCCAATTAACTTAATTAAATTAAGTGTGTTGTTTATAAATAATTATTAACTTAATAATAATTATTTAGAGATTAGACAATACATTAATTTATTTCAATATGATCCATTTGACTTAATTAATTATAACGGTCCACAACCGTATATAATTAATTAATCAACTTATCATATTTTTGCAATACTCACTATTGCAAATAAATAAATAATGCAGGTATGGTTAAACACCTTATTTTGTGTGATCCTTTGAGGATTTATGCTATGTTGGACATGGAATTAAATCGTTATTTAATTCCAATAATCATAAGCGGTATCTAGCAACACGTTATGATTCCCAATTCACATAAATAATGTACTGCTACAATCCTGCATAAAAGAATAAAAGTATTTCTCTATTTTGATTTTTATGTCACACGATATCATCGTATAATCCAAGATATGAATGTGTCATTCTTGCAGATTATAAGTTTTTTGATCTAGAGTTGATCGTCTAGTTGCGCGCATACGATCAAACTCCATCAAGGGGCCTAAACAGATATCGTCACTCACTAAGTGAATTAATGAGAGACATACGATTTTCTTGATGATTAACTTTTCCCCGCACAATTCAAGAGAACATAAATAAAGTCCGTATAGCAGCCCTTATCGGGAATCAGCGGTAGACAATATTTATTGAACCTATCTTCATGTGGAAAAGATAAACATCTCAAACTTAGAACCAAAATCATAATGAAATAAATAATGACACATAACACAATCCAAATATTTATTTCGTTAGGTCAAGTCCTGTAATATGTTCTATAACATACACATATGCAATTAATCTGGTAACTCCTTACTTATGATTTGCAGAACTTAATCATCACTTAACTTGCATACTAATCTTATATGATAATTAATGTTCCTTGTTAATTAACATTAATTATCAAGATTATGGACAGTTTAGATTTATTATTGTCATTCTAAAGAATGATCCACAGAGATCCACAATTCAGATCCTCAACCTGAATGATCTGTCAATAATTTACCTAGAAACAGATGATAAAATATTATCCATAACATAAACTAATATTTAAGTCATTAAATTATTGACTTCTAGGACATAACTTCAACATTATTAGCTTATTGGTTTCATTATGTATCAACAGAAAAAAAGTGCCAGGGGTAGAGCCTAAAGTTTTCTTAAGCGATAAATCAAACTTATTCCCAACTTATCCCCATTCTTTTACTAAGCTTATCCCTAACAAACAAAATTCAATCTCCACCTCAAAGATCCTTGCAGATTTCAAAATTTATAATTCTTTCGTTCCAATTGACCAAAATGACAGTGCTTTGTATCGGCCCAAAAGAAAATAATCAAAAGAAATGGGCTAGCTAATTGAATGTCGTTCGGGGGAGAGGGGTCTACCGTCGTTTAGTGCTCTACCCCTCTAATTGGCAGATTTCACTAATTAGTGCTCTACCGTCGTTTCTTCTCTTATTTTTAGATTTCTTGATGATTTTTGGTGGATTCTCAATCTTTAAATGGATTTGATACTTGGCATTAACTAGACGAATCATTCTTAGCACTTGGAGGTGATGTCCAAGCCACATTCGGATCAAATGACTCATGTTCGGACCGAATAGGGCTTTGCTCGGACCAAAGGCACAATAATTGCATAAAATAGGAGATTTGAGAGAAGTAATTGGCTAAATGGAATCAATAGAATTGACGAGCTGATCCTAAGATTTCCAACGGCTTTTGAATCGCCTCAATCGGAGTCCGGATGAAGAAATTATGACCGAAACACTATCTCAATGCTGGACTCTCTGGTCGGTCCGAACAGAATCCTGTTCGGTCCGACCAGAACCATGTTCGGTCCGACCAGAACCATGTTCGGTCCGACCAGAACTCACTCGGACCGACCAGAGACTTATATGGAAGGTTTTTATGCAAGGAAACTTGATATTTTGGTAATATTTCTTGCCATGACGTGCCTACACTCTTTCCTTATGCCGGGAACCATTATAAATGCACCCCTAGACCAGAAAGAGGGGAATCCAAACCACCAACCACGAAATTCTACTTCCCACCACGTTTTGGCACCTTTTCACCACCGTTCCCATGCCATGTAAAGCCAGACTAACTCGATTGTTTCTAGATTGGCACATACAACCCTCTTGTAATCCAAACGGCTAGTCTTCTCTAACTCTAGTTATACACAATTTATCAGTTAATTGGCTTAACTAATATCCCTATAATCCTTCTTTCGACAGTTCAAGTTCCTTCAACTAAACCAATTAAACTCTTATCTGGCTTTAGTTTCAACTTTCGTTCCTTGACTTAACCATACAAGTATACAACTTGGATCTAAGACTTCCCTCAACTCTCCTTTGTTGGGAATAGATCACCATTTCTGGTTTATGATCTAGATCTCATCTTTTGAGCTATTGATCTTTTATTTGCATTAATTACTCAATTCTATCTAGGTTTGGTTGTGTTTAACTTCCTATCATTCAAGGCTGGCTTAATCTTGACGAAAAATACCAATTTATTCAAACAGATCAAGTATAACAAAATAGTAAATAAAAACACAAGTTATAAAACTAAGCAAACTGAATAGAGACTAATCAATTAATGTAAGCTAAGTTAAGCATCTGTTTATCAACCATAACCCCTAGATCTAACTACTCGAGTAAGATCATCATAACAACAAACATCAAGGTATCAATCATCATTACAAAAACAAACAAGAAATATTGAGAGATTACAACAAATTAGATGTGAATCTCTTGTTTGGTTGTTGTGGCATGAACTGAACTCCTCACTTGGCTGCTTGTCCTGACAACTCGAAGACAAGAGATCGACTCACTTCTCCTCTGCAATAGCGTAACTTCTCTGTAAAATTGGGAACACTGAACTCTAGAGATTCCTGCCCTTTTATAGTGATGGAAAAGAACCGTCGAGGGCAGGAGTGTGCTCAGAAGTGGGGCAGATCGTGGCAGAAATCATGTTGGAGTAGCTGCCAAATAATCGTCTTGAACGTGGAAACTACTTGATAGATCTCCTAGCGGTCTGCTTACTGATGTAGTCTGCCCACCTGGAATACTTCAAACTATCTCCTGGCCTTCTCCAGTCTGGTTACATTCTGTCTGTTCAATCCATCCCGTCTGGCACTTTGCTGAGTCGCTTGAAAATTGTCACTTATTGTAGATTTGATGCCACATTTGATGATTGTCCTGTCAAAATACAAAAGGCTATGGCAGTACTTAAAAACTAATAAAAATAAATAAAAACTAAGTTAAGTTAAATAAATTATAATCAAACTAGGAAATAAAGACAATGAGTAATTTACCTCACTTAAGGAAGATCCTATTATTGATGGATTTTTTTGAGGCAACATGTGGAGGGGATTTGAATTTGTAGTGGAAAAGTTCCTCTGCTTTCATTTGCATTTTAATTTTCTTGCATTGGCTAACTTCTCCATCAACACATACTTCCTGGTCACGCGGCCCTTCTAAGAAAGGGAGTCGACACAGGCTCCAACACCCTCGAAAATAGAGTGTCTTCCATTGAGGAGCATGAAGCGGACCAACCCTATGTTTATCACAATCATAGATATGTCGCATTTGTGGTAGCTCCTCAAACCTTGTTTTGCGAAGGTTTTGCAATTTGTTTTTTATATCATCAGGTTTCATGCTAGATTTGTCGAACACCGTTTGGAGCTTGTCACAATATGTGATAATTAGTGTTTCTAGATTAGGTAATAACAACCGCTCAGTAAAGATGCTCTTCAAATTACCGCAATTGTACACATACAAATGCTTTAGTGCAGCAAAATATTTTTCATGTTGAGAATATATGTAGAATATGGTAGTAAGCTGTGAAAGATGTCCAGCTCGTATGCTAAGCAACTCACTAGCCACATTATCTTCCCCATACCAAGCTGTACTGAATGTTCGTATCATTCGCTGGCACCTCTCAACTGCAACATCTTTTAATCTTGGAAATGTTTGATGTAGATCATCTAAGCATGACAACCAATCATTATCCTTCACTGATAATGACTCTGTTATCTCCAAAATCCCCTCGAGATCTTTAGGTTTTTGTTCAGTAGATGAGATCTCGACATGACGACGTCGGGGGTGTTGTGCTGGGGGAGGCATATGAATTAAGTTCTTAAAATAATCAGTTTCCTTGTAAACGCATGCTGCACTAGTTTGTGGTTGGATAGATTGGCTCAACCTTCTCATATTTTCTTTCCTCTTCTCACATGAAGAAACCAAAATGTAAAATGATTGAAGAGATCCTCCAGCTACTAGACGTCTACAATTTTCTTGATTTAAATTATAGAATAGACATGAATCCCTTACAGATATACAAACTCCCGTGTCAAGGTTAATCATCATGTCAGCATCAGAGTCACCAATCGTTGTAGTAAAATGTTCACACTGGTCTAAGTTAAGCACCTCAGGAACATGATCTAGCTGGTGCCAAGGGACTCTTTTCAACTGTGAAGCTGCTTGTAAATCTAGCTTTCTAAGCCTTTTAGAACCAGAGATCCCAGGAGGAAGCTCTTTAATGGCTGTTCCCGAAAGATCGAGCTCCTCCAATTTATCAAGATCATGAAGAACCACGATTTCTAATTCTCGACAACCACGTAATGATAGAGAACTAGTATATGAATGTGTGAGAGAGAATGATTTAAGATTGACAAGATCGATCATTTTTATCTCAATTAGGGATTGGCAATCACTTACGATCATTTCTTGAAGCTCGTGTGATCGTGAAAGTGATTCTGGTAACTGAACTATGTGATCATTACCAACGAGTGTTAAGACTTTCAATCTCTTTATTGGTAATGCTTCAATTGCTAATAGGCTCCTACAACCGTACAATTGAATCTCTTCAAGATTTTGAGCTTCACAAAGTGATTTTGGTAGTTCTTCTAGTAAATTGTTGTTGATTAATTTGAGAACACGTAGGAATAACATTTTCTTAAATGTATCGGGGGGCAGATGTGTGAGTTTTGTCTCAGAAACAGAGAGGATTACAAGGTTTTCCAATGACATTATAGAAAGAGGTAGGTTAGTGAGGTATTGACAACCAAGAAACACAAGTTCTCGAAGGCTCTCCATGCCTGAAAATATATTGAATGGTAGGGATGTGATTATCGGGCATGACAGATCTAGATAATAAATTCTTGATTTTTTGTGGCTCAAATCATCGGGTATCTCAATAAGAGGAACTCCATGCAAATCTAGGACCTCTATCTTTTCTAGAGTAGCAATAGGAGATGAGGTGGATAAATCGGGAGCAAGAGAAATCATATTTTGGCAGTGTTTTATAGAAAGAAATCGAAGGTTGGCAAGGCATGCGATCGAGGGAGGTAGGGATTTGATAGAAGTGTACGACAGATCAAGGACACGGAGACACGGCATGTGGAAAATGAGAGTCTCGATGATTGGTTGAGAGATCTCTTTCCTACCCCTCAATGTTAGAGTGGTGGTGGTGTTAGTAGGCCACTCTGGAATGGATGATGGAATAGGAAAAAGCCTGGTGGAGTGAATTCCAGTTGCATATAACTCTATCCATTTGCAAGATTCAGTTGCAAAAGATACCCAATTTATGCCAGCTAGTTTAGATGGATCAGAGAGATCGCTTTTTGTTAATAATCCCACTCTATTGAATGACATACCATAAGTTTTTTGATAAATGAGCTGCCACATTCCTGAGAAGGAGACGATGCACGTATTAGGTGATGGTAAAGAACTAGATGCACGAGGACAACATGATTGTAGCATGGAATTTGAAAGGAGCGCTTCGAGTATTGTTTGTGCCAATTCAAACAACTTGTCAATACTGGTGATCATGTATTCTTTCTTATTCTCCAGTGCTAATTGAAAATACATCCTATTATTATGTGATGATAACGTACGATCGAGTTTTATTGATCTAGTAAAAAGGCCCTCTGAGATCCAAAATCGGATCAACTCTTTAGCTCCGATACAGCTTCCAATAGGGTTTTCGTTTTGTTTTTGTTTTTCGTCACCGTTGAGAAGAAGTGTGTAGAGGAGGCAACTCCATAACATATCTTCCATCACTTCCCTACCAGCTAGTTCAGAAGATATGGAACGAGCTATACGCCCTAATTCTTCACGAAGTATTACGTATTTCAGATAATTGGCATCATCACGCATTTCTTGAGGATCCACGATTCTGTCAAATTGGACCCTACTCTGAGCACAAATTTCACGGGAGGGTGTAGAGATCAACCACCAACTACTTGAGTCGTCCCAAGCCACTGGTAAAGGAAGCCAACCTTCCATTAACCACTCGTTTATTGGGTCACTTAGAGGGTGGAGCAGATTTTCCACAATTATTAGACATCTCTTCCCCAATAACTTCTTATTGATTTTTTTTTTTAATTCTCTGATCTTATTAAATTCAAATTTTTTGTATTCCCGATCATTATAATTTGCTTCATCTTTTTGAATTAACCAGAACAAGATAAGTGTACTATCATCTATTAGATCAAGTTCAATAGCTAGTCTCAGCACTGCATTTTTCTCGGTCTGCTGGATGGCGTTTGTGCCTCCACTGGAATCAATAACAGAAGGTATTGGGATACGTATTGTGTAGTCGAATTTGAAAGTTTCATTAAGCGCCTTTTCAGTGATACGCTGGACAGATTCTAACATGCCTGACCCATCACCAAAACCCACAGTCCATATTTTTGTCGGAAATTTTTCATGAAAAGTAGAATCAACTACATCTTTATAACTTACTTTTCCGGTTCTTATGAACCGATGAAAGGGTGGTTCCAAAATCATCCCACCAAATTATCTATTGTATCCGGTACCTATTCAATTGGATGGAGGTCGAGTGGATTAGAACAATAATAAAATGAAGTAAAGCTTGGTGAAGTACTATAATTTCTTTTTAACGAGCTATGGTCTTATTAATTGATGAACACATTGACAGATTTATTCCTTATACGCTTATGTCATCAAATGCTTTGAAATTGTCGGCATAAGATGGTAATAAATCAATTTCTGCAAGGATTTATTGAATGAAAACTTGATGTATGGTAAAACTACATGATTAGTAAATGTGCAGGTCACAAACTAAGAATACATCAGGAGACTCATTGCAGTATCTTTTTGTTATGTGTCGCTCAAATATCTTCTTAAACTCTTCCCGTCATGAAAATTAGCTTTCCGATTTTTTTATTATTTTTTTTACTTTTGAGAATCACCCCTTGAAAACTTGAACATGTGACGATGAGCCCCAGCGATCAATTTTAGCTAATACTATTAAAATCTAAGCTACAATGACATGATATATAGTCCTTATACGTATCAACGTATGACGTATATAATATTCTTCAAGAGAGAGCTGATGAATTTAGAACTTAATGGTTTCCACCAAGTTTAAAACAGGCGATAATTAAATGCCCCTTGGAATTACCCCCATCTTCACAAACAAAAATAAATTTAGATTTACCAAATGGTTTATTAACTTTAACGAAAAATATGTTGTACAAATTTTTTCTTGCATTTTTATAATAAAAATTGGTCAGTCGCATATAATCTATATGTTTTTTGATTGGATGTCTTTTGAAAAGAAAATTATAGTTTGCAAAGACTTACTAAGGAAAATACTTTCGCATGGAAATACATTTTGTTTATTTGGAATCATTCAAAAGTTTTTTTAGATAAATATGGAGCCAAGCTTTATGACGTTAATTAACCCTTTGCTCTAAAAGAGTTGAATTCTTCAATTCAAATGGATGGAAATGAAGGAGAAAGGCAATGGTTTCCAACTTTTTATTGAAAAGTGGCAAGCTCTGAAATCACCAAATTTGAGGATTAAATTTTAGTTCTCCCTTTCATTCTCATTTCTTCTTTCTATTTTATTCCCAAATTTGAAGCAAAGCCTAAATATTTTCAAAAGATCCTTGTTTTCCAAACTTGAATGAATCTCCAATCCATAGAGAGTTCCCTTAGTCATTAATTGAATTAAAGGTTGGTTCTCAAAGATTGATCATCTCAAATAAAATTAACAAGTAAATTGTTAAATATCATGAATTAGAAGTTGTGAGAGGATCTTTTCGTCAAAATATTTGCATTGATAGAATCATCAAAGAGAGTTCTTTGACACGCTGAAGATCAGGAAGTAGAAGTCCCCAGTACAGAAGATAATGGAGAGACAGCAGACTGAGTTTATTATGTTAGTTAAGTGAGATAGTTGTAATATTGTAGAAGGATTAGAACTGCCTAATAAGTTGAGATATTCTCCAGAATAGTGTGAGAATTATTATTAATTCATTCCATTTATTCAGAATGTTATTATTATTCTGTACTGGAGGCTTCCGGTTTTTGATGTTCAGTGTTCTCTAAAGGAGTCGGTTATCGGTGAAAAAAGCTCAAAAAGTCAAAAGAGTCCATTTTGCAAAAAATATTCAGGAAAGTAATTTTTTAAGAAATAAAAGCCGTTTCTGCATTTTACACTTTAGCATTGACTTTTAAAATTGTCAAATTAATAGTAATGTTTTTATAATTACATTTTTGCATGCTAAACAAATTACCAGATAAACTAATTAATGATGATCAGCGTCATGACCGCTATATCAAATTACCAGATAAACTAGTATATTATGCCCATGTAATGAGCTCTATCTTGATCGTCATGCTTTTTTTATAGTAATTAGAAACTAATTAATTAATCAGCCAAAAATCTTTTAGAAATAACTTATACAATCTATATGTGCCTTACCAAAAAACATGGTCAATCCCCAAATAAGATAAGACCACGTAATTCATAACAAGAATTCACTACTCCATATCCTATTCTATTTAATTAACTTCTACTTTCCCCTATAATAAGAGAGTTTAATCTACAATAAACTTAATTAAAAGAAATTAAAACTAATATTGGTAGAAAGGGTACCTTGAAAGTCAGTTGTGACGAGTAAACTAGCGGGACTTGTTGCCTTCCTCTCAAAAATTAACTCTCTGTGAACTGTAGTACTGTATGTTATGTACGTACCTGAAAAGCAATACCAAAAAAAAAAAAAAAAAAGAAAAGAAAAAAAGGAAAAAAAGAAAAAAAGAAAAAGATATTACATCCTTTCATGTGATTGTGAAAATGGCAAATCTAGTGGATCCAAACAGATATTATATACAGCTCCAGTGTTAGTGTCGTGCATTATTTTTTTCTTAAATTAATTCGTTATTACATAGGACGTCTTATTAGGATTAAGACCATATAATTAAAAAAAGTTTTCTTAGACAATTGTTATGATCAAGATGACAAGTTCAATTAGTTCTTTGTACAATATGACTTAACAATTCCCTTTTAGGGCTAGGAAAAAATTTATACACGTTATCACTCATAAATTATAATTAATTAAGCGCAATACAATAGCATGTAGGAATCATGCCCCTACTTGCATTGTTAAACTTGAACAGAACATGATGTATTCGCACAAGGAATATAATCAAAAACAAAAACGTGTGAAAAAAATAAATAAATTACATGGTATTACCTCTGGGGCTGCTGGTGATTTTAAAATGTTATTAAAGGACGCGATCGAGCTGTTTTATTGCTACTCTTTATGTTAGGGGTAGAGATGAAATGAAATCAAATAGACTTTGTATACGCAAGTTGAACCTTGGTTAACATTATTAGAAACTGGAATAAAAGAGTACATATAGACCAAACTTATAAGACGAAGCCTAGTGATTAAGAAAGGAATAGATGGAATGGCAAGTTAGCATATATTCTGAGAATGCTTTTGTTACTCTTGAAAGCAAAGTTTGTTCCAACTTGCTTCAGAAGAAGGTTATGCAGGCATCTTTGTTTTATTTTTCTTTTGTTTTTTTGCCTCTGGATGGTGTTAGAAAGTGTGTAATTTTCAATTTTTAGTGCTAATTACAAATTAATTAAGCAATTAAACATCACACACAACGGATCGTGCACAAAAGCCATTCGACACAAAGAGATAGGTGGAATATTGTACCTCCCGCGAAATCGTATTCGCGGGGCTCGACCAAGGCATGGGAATCGATGGCGTGCCTTCTCCACCGTCTCTACCACGTCTAGTAGCCACCCTCGAGTCCACCAAGGAGGATTAATCACGTTCTACAAGGTACGTGCTAGCATACCCAAAGAACAAGCCTAATCCTTATGGTTTTCTCTCTTGCATCAATCAACAACCTTGATTTAGTGGAGAGAAAATAGCTCAACACATGAGCAAAAGAGAGAATGAGAGGATGAAAGTGGCGGCCTCCATGGGAGGAATGAGAGGAGAGAGAAAAGCTAGGTGGAGGCTCTCAAAAGTGGTCCTTATATAGAGCACAAAACTTAATTGACCTCTTGCATTATTACAACTATGCCATCCCACCTACCACCATAATGGGCAGCCACGAAATGGGCCTATATGGGACACTTAATCCACTCAATTTAGTCTCTAATTCTATTAATTAAAGCCCCATTTATTTGCTCTTTAATTGGGCTATCTATTTGCTACCAAATAACGGCCCAATTAATTAATATAACCATTTATATTAAAATTGTGTTGAACTAAATTAATTATTAACTCATTAATAATTATTTTAGGATTAGTTAATGCATTAATTTATTTCTATATGATCCATTGACTTAATTAATTATAACGGTTCGCAACGGTATATAATTAATTAATCAATCTTATCATATTTTCACAGTACTTACTGCTGTGAATAAATAAATAATGCACTGTGTGATTAATGTCCTATTTGTGTGACCCTTTGAGGATTTATGCTATGTTGGACATGGAATTAAATCGTTATTTAATTCCAATAATCATAAGCGGTATCTAGCAACACGTTATGATTCCCAATTCGCATAAATAATGTACTGCTACAGTATTTAAATCCTGCATAAGAGAATAAAAGTATTTCTCTATTTTGATTCTTATGTCTCACGATATCATCGTATAATCCAAGATAGGAATGTGTCATTCTTGCAGATTATACGTTTTTTGATCTAGAGTTGATCGCTTAGTTGCGCGCATACGATCCAACTCCATCAAGGGGCCCAAACAGATATCGTCACTCACTAAGTGAATTAATGAGGGACATACGGTTTTCTTGATGATTAGCTTTTCCCCGCACAATTCAAGAGAACATAAATAAAGTCCGTATAGCAGCCCTTATCGGGAATCAGCGGTAGACAATATTTATTGAACCTATCCTCATGTGGAAAAGATAAACATCTCAAACTTAGAACCAAAATCATAACGAAATAAACAATGACACATAACACAATCCATATGTTTATTTCGTTGGGTCAAGTCCTGTACTATGTTCCATAACATATACATATGCAATTAAGTTGGTAACTCTTTACCTATGATTTGTAGAACTTAATCTTCACTTAACTTGCATACTAATCTTATATGATAATTAATGTTCCTTGTTAATTATCAAGATTATGGACCATTTAGATTTATTATTGTCATTCTAAAGAATGATCCACAGAGATCCACAATTCAAATCCTCAACCTGAATGATCTGTCAATAATAAATCTAGGAACATATGATAAAATATCATTCAAAACATAAACTAATATTTAAGTCATTAAATTATTGACTCCTAGGACATAACTCCAACAATCTTCCACTTGGCCTAGAGTCAATTAGTAGTGACTTCTAGCCAACGAAGAATTGAGAACGATGTCATATATCTACATATATACATGTCTCGGACCTCAAAATAAATAATACGCTTAAAAGCTAGTTACTCATACGTCTACCACGTATGGATGCATAATTGCATCTCGTATACTGCTCAAGGTAGAGGTCAAGTTAGAGTGTTCACTGTGTTCGCGAACCTATCCAAATTTGTTCGACCATATATATATATACTACTATATATATGTTCTTGATCATCATCATATGATATCAAGTGATATCGTTATAGATCATATTTGAATCTCCAATGTAATATTGGGTTCTTTAGGAGTAAGTTATGGTTCGAGATGCAAAGAACCATATTAGCTCGACTAAGAACTCGATCCAAAATAAACTTCTTTTATTGCTTCACAAATTGCTATGTATTTTGCTTTGGTGACGGAAACGGTTGTAATATTCCATTTAGAACACTTTCTAAACTTACAACACCACCTTTAAGCAAAATATGTAGTTCAATTGTGATTATATCAATCTTTCGAAAAACTAGCATTAGTGTAATTAATTTACACGAGTTCTCTTTCATCTTAAGAGATGAAACATTATATCACTCTTTCTCATAAGGTACTCGAGGATATCCTTGACTATCGTCCAAATGTGTCTCTCTTGTATCCATTTGACAACTGTTTGTCATATCCATTGGATACTACACATAACACATTGGGGCATATGCATAAATATGGCGTACACAATGAAACTCATAATGAAAGAATGCTTGAACTATTTCATGCACTTTCTCGAATCGAGTTGCAATAAATCGAGTTAAATACTCAAGTCATGTCATGTGACGTATAGTTAAACATCCTTTCTTGGAGTGTAACTTTCGTGTTTCTAGAACACTTCGTCAATATATGCACATTTGCTCAAACCTAACATCCATCATAATCTATCTTTATAGATTTTGTTTCCTAGGATTAGGTGACTTCGCCCAAGTTCTCATTTGAGAAAGCATTCTCCAAAGAGATCTTGACAATACTCATTTTCTTAATGTTATTCCCAATTAATGAATTGTTATCTTAAACAATACAAGTAATACAATTATGCTCCCACTGAATATCTTGTTTATACAAGATACTTTTGACGAAGTTCAACTCCTTGACTTCCTTGTCAAAGCTTTTATTCCAATCTCCACAACACTTGCTTTAATCCATTAATGGATCCTTGAAGTATGCGTATGTTTTTAGCAATACATAAAATCTCGATTTGTGTCAAATGCACAACATCTTCCTTCATTCATACGAAGAAGGCGGTTTTATGTGTTTTTCCATATATCAACATATATGAAATACAATTATTGCTGGAATGATATTTATTGACTTATACATAGCCACAAGTAAGAAGTTGTGCTTTGTACGTAGTCAACTAGCCATCGACTTAGACATAGCTACAAGCGAGAAGCCGCGCTTTGTACATAGTCGATTTGTTATCCATGTCGATCTTTCCTTTTGAAGATCTAAAACGTTCTTGATGGATTGCTCCTTCATGAACATCAACCAAGGTCTATACCTTGTTGTTATACATGGATTTTATTTAAAGATCATATGAATTCAAACCATATATGTGGAATCGGATCGTTCCATCGTTTTTCTTGTTTATCAACGGATTCTCATATGCTAAGTTTGAGAATGTCGTGAAGCCAATGCACCAAACGGCTTAGGCAATCAACTCTCGTTGATCTTTTGTAGGATTGGTACTTGAGGTTCATGAACTTATTCTACAACGATTTGTTGAACGAGTTCTCGACTCCTCATATATTCCATGAGTTTCTCAAATCATCATCAACTCGTGAGTTGGTTGAGTCCTCATTGGAAGGAGCGTACTATTAAACTTCTTTCAAAATAACTTGTGAATGAAGTTCCGCTCAACTCCCACTAAGTACCATGCATGGAGTGACAAGTTTCCTATAAGAGTACTTCTTGTAGTGACGCATAAACTATTTTAATACTCACTTTACTCCCACTACTTCTTCTTGAGAATATCATTCTACAAGATTACGTTATGATTAGCAACAACTACCTTGTTCTTATCATATTCGTGGAAGTAGTGCCTTTTAATATAAAGCATCCTACAAATATATAGTGTCTTATTTGGTTTTAAGCTTACAAGTCAACAATACTTGAAATAAGCTTCTCAACACCAAATCTCGAGAAGTACTATACTTAGAGATCAAAATCTCGTAAGATATCTTCTTCAATAGACTTCGATGGAACATCATTCAGTGTAAACAATATTGTCATCAAACATAATTTCCTAATACGAGTCGAATAAGTCCATTTGATATATTACCGATCGAACTATACAAAATATTGTTCGATACCTCCATTCTTGGACATATTATTCCTCATGGAGCGAGTTATGAAACTACTTTCATACTCTTTAGATAATATTTCAAATTATACGACTTAACTCCTTATTTACCACAATTAATTGTAAGAATTCCATTTTTCTTGAACGGTCTTTTAAACTTCACTCTTGAACTCCTTTGAACTAGTCAAAAAGTTCATACTTATACCTTATCAAATAGATATGTTAATATCTACAATGATCGTTGGTTAAATAGTAAAGTATCAACAACCTTTCATTGCACAAGTACTCATAGGTTTTTATACATCGATATGTATAAGTCCTAATTAATTCACTTGTCCTTAAACCTTCATAGGTTAAAGGCACTTTTGTCATTTAACAAACATGATTCGCATATCAACCGATTTGAGATCGAATTGAATTACGAGCTCTAGGTTACGGAGACTCTCGTAATGCGATTCTCGTTTATGTATGTGACTAAGCGGTTATATATAACATGAAAGTCAAATACTTTATGTTAAGTCTTACGCATCCTATTTGTCATTCAAAAAATTGTTTATCTATTTCAAGCAAATTCAATCAAGATGCATGAAATCATATAAACAAATCCATAATAAAAGAACTTGTCTTTTAATAAACATAGTCATCCATCATCGAATATGAAATGGAGACGTTTTGAGAGGTTAGGATTAAGGTATGCAACCTTCAATTCCTAAATAAACTCTTAATAAAGATAACTCTACGTATTCAATGGTAATGACTTAAACGAATAAGTCATTTCCTATACGGAGTTTACTTTACATCTCTCGAACATTCTCTTATTCTTCATTGCTAACACATTTCGTTAAATGCGAGCATACGAACTAGTATCAAGTTACTAGTGTGAATTAGAGATAGTGAGATATTTTGAACGACAAAAACTTCTTAGGATTAGAATATTTCTAATCGTCACAATCATGGTATTTCGGACAACCTTTCAAATGCCTCCCATAAACGGCAAATGAAACATCTCATGTGACACATGGTCATCAATGAGAGTCTCGAAATTTCAACTCATACCTTGGTGAAGTATTTCTTGAATACTTAACCAATCACCTATTTGCATCAACAAGCGTGCATAAAGGTAATATTATATCCTTCATAATTCCAAAGAGATCGTATGACAATATCAACAATCCTTGATATCGGAGATTAATATTTCTAGTCATCAATTAGCTACTTAAATCTTTCGATTTGTAAGCCAATGAAACATTCATGTATCCTTTTATAAAAGAAGAATCTCTTTGTCAACTCATACTCTTTATACTTGATATCGTCATTATTTGTAGGCATTTGGACCGTACTTGGCACTCAAATAACACTCAAACCATTGAATTATTCAATAGATTGCTATGATTTCCATGGAATTGGCTCTACCGTCGTTTCTTCTCTCATTTTACAGGACTTTGATGATTTCTGATGATTTTGGAGCATATAGATGGATTCCCGACGTAGAACGCACGCTAGACGACTCATTCCTAACATTGGAGGCTCTTTTCTCTCTCCTGGTCGACCCGAACAATCATCTGTTCGATCCGACCAGCACCTATGGCAGCCAGGCGTCATTTTCTCTCTCCTAGTCGGTTCGAACAAGGATCTGTTCGGTTTGACCAGGGTGCCGCCATATCACATAAGGCATTATTTTTTACATAGAAACTGATGGAAATGGCAATTTCTTGCGCCCTGGTGCCCTAGCCTTCCATCCTTGCGACCTGAGACATCCATATATACACCTCTAGACCTGAAGGAAAGAAGACAACCTTCCATACCACAAATTCCACTTTCCATAGGCGTTTCTCTCTCTTCCACCATGGGAGATCATCAAAGCTTGGTTCTTTGAAGCGACGGCAACAAGGAGACGAGTTTGATGACCATCTTGCAACACACCACTGCCTAGAGATCGTAGTTTGAAAGCATAAAGGAGTATTTGGTTTATTCTTCTATGTTTTCTTCTCTATTTTCAATGGGCTTGTATCTTGTTATTTCTATGTTATTTGTTGTGTGTTTTAGTACTATGTTAGGCTAAATTTATGTAGTCTTAGGGGTAAGGTAGTAACTTAGGTTTGGATGTTGTGATTTGACTCGTTATGTTATGATATGTTCTGTTGATTTGTTTCGTTGAGAATTATTATAATTGCTTGTTTAAATTGCTTGGTTAAGTCTAATTAACTTCTAGATGAATGGCCACATTTAGTTAAGTTCTAAAGTTAGGTTAATCAAGATAATTTAGATAAAGTATTTGGGATAAATCGTAGATCCGAAAGGGGAGATTAGTTGACACCAAAAGTGTAACTTTTAGACAAGTCCAAAAGACCTCTAGATATCCTTATGAACTCCAACAAACAAGTTTAAGTTGATTGAATTCTATACCAAAAGTTGTGAACCAATCGAGTTAATTAGGTTAGGTTGAGATTAAACCAGTTTCTAGTCCAACAAGCGACAGCTGAGGTTTAGAATATCTAGGTTTGACCAACAAACCCTAGCAAGTTCAAAATCACGCACTTATACCATCTGTTCGGATTGAACAGAGTCATGTTCGGATTGAACAGACTCCTGTTCGGATTGAACAGACTCCTGTTCGGATTGAACAGACTCCTGTTCGGATTGAACAGATTCTTGTTCGGACCGAACAGAGCGGTATATGCTTGAAAAACACCGTTTGATGCACGAAAGTGATAAGTTCTGTGTTCTAGAGTCCAAACCAATGTGAGACCTGAACCTAAGACGACTTTTATATTGTTAAAACACCCAAAAATATTTATTTACTTGCACCTTTAGATTTAATCAACCAAAAACTCCATAAAAATATAATTGTCTAGCTTTTGTGAGGAAGTAAAGTCCGGTACTCATTAATCCGTCCCTTGGGTTCGACCCTAAAGCTGTACTCCAAAAGACTAGTGAGGTTAGCTCTAGGTCTATAAATTTATTTGATTCCTAGATTATAAGCCTTTATCAAATTGGCGCCGTTGCCGGGGACGGTGTTGATATTAGAATTTATTTTAGTAGCGAGAGACTAGATATTGTATCTTTTATTTATTTATTATTATTATTATTTTTTTTTAAAAAAGAACAAAAAGTTTCACTTGTATCACCATGTTTTATTCTTTTCAGGACCGTGAAAAAGAGGACAATTGGAGGCGTCGCTTGTATTACCAACTCGATGTTGTGAACAACCACATAAGAAAAGCATGCGATGGAGGATGGAGTGAAAATCGAAAGGATGCATGCGTGCAACAAATGTACCACCAACTCGATGTTGTCAACAACACCATAAGAAAAGCAAGCGGAGGAGCATGGAGCAAGCACCAAGACCCATATGCCCACTACATGGACCATACACCACGCAACATGGAGAAATCTATCTCTTCTATGGATCGAATCAAGTATCAACTCAATGTGGTGAACAACACTATAAGGAAAGCATGTGGGGAAGGACATCATGATGCAAAACCCGTACATAATGCATACAATTCTGGTTTGACAAATAACTCTTGTTTTTCTTGTTATAATTCATGTTCAATGTCTCAAGATGAATCTAGATCGAATTTCATGGCCAAAACTTCTAATTCTCAATTACTTTCGCAAATGTCAAACGATGAACTAATGTATAAAGATTTTATTGAAAATCAAAGAAAACTAAATGAGGAACTTCTTGAAAAATTGAATTCTCTATCATCTAAGTTCAAAGTTATTGACACACAACAAGAAAAGATATTTGAGACTACAATTTTTCAAGAAACTTGTTCCTCATATAGATCACAAGTTGAACAAAATGATACAATGACGTTGCAAAGTAATGAGAAATTAGAAAGTTTTAGTTCTTTGAAAGAAATTACGATTTGTTTTGAGACCGACCGTGATGATGACACACAATTTGAAATAAATGAACAACAAGAGAAAATTGAAGAACCAAAGATTGTAGCACCTCCACCCAATATCTTTCCAATTTTCATTCCACTTAGATTAACATATATTGACAAATCTAATGAGTTGGAATTGAAGGATCCTCCAATAGCTTCTATTATCGATGAAACTGAGAAGAAAGAAGATGGTAGTATACCTCTCCAAGTCGAGGCATCCGACATGACAAATGAAAAGATCACCAAAATCGACTTGAGCTCTCAACTTGAAAAATGCTTGAATAATCATGATGTGATGAAAGACGACAAACCACAAATCAAGTATCACATCAAAATCGAGCGAAGGAAGATGACATCAAAACTAGAAAATTTCAAGCATATTTCAAGAGTCTTTCTCAAGTACTTTTGGGTGAATTATGATGCGTTAAATGGGCGTAAAGCGAAGATAAGATGAACATGAGAGGTGGTCAAGCTCGTGACCTAAAACTAGCGCTTCTTGGGAGGCAACCCAAGGATTTCTCAACTCTTCTCTCTTTTATTTTAATTAAAAAGAATAGAAAATCACAAAAAATATAAAAACAGAAAATAACAAAAATAGAATTTGATGTTTGTGTTTGTTTGTTTGTAGGAAAATTTTGAGGAACAAACGAAAGAAGATGCGATTCGTGCTAGAGCACCATGGGTTACGTGAACCAACTAACCCCGATCGACCTCATACGGATTGCATCAAAAGATCTAGAAAAAATGATAGAGCCGTCTTGGACAACGAGAGAACAAACTAGAAGCAAATCAACATATGAAAAGCAAAAATTGTCTAAGTTCTCTTTTCCCTCCTATTTACTTTTTTTTATTCGATTGCATGCATTGAGGACAATGCTTGATCTAAGTTTGGGGGGAGGGAATAGGAGAAAAATCGAACTTTTGGTGAATTTTGGTAAATTTTTACATTTTTTTCGAACTTTTTGCTTCTCTGGTCAGCTCGAACAGACTTCTGGTCAATCCGACCAAAGCCTTGGAAACTTCTGTTTTTAACTTTCTCCTTGGTCGGTTCGAACAGACTTCTGGTCAATCCGACCAGAACATAGAAATTGCACGATTTGGTTTGATTTTGGCTTGAAAATTAGTTGGTTTTGCCTATTCTCTCTCGATTTGAATTTTAAACGTTAAATCTCACACTGCTTAAACTTGTTTTTTTAGCCAAACAAAAATTTTCTCAAAGAACCCTAGAATGTTTTGATATCACACTTGATCTTGCACTAATGGACTGAATTGGAGTATTTTCTTTAAAATTTGAACTTGATCTTGGATGCTTAGAATTGTTATGACAATCTTAGTCGATTCTCACAAGTTTTTGCCGAGTGAACTGATTCATATTTGACAAACTTTTGAAAAGAAATTTATCGACTTTGGAAATTGAAAAATGAATTTTGTCTTGTTGAAATTGCTTTTTAATCGCTCGAATCACCAACGAGCAAAATTAATGGGAAATTAAATCAAAATAGCTGTGAAAACGAGGACGCACTGAGGCCTTTCTCCACCAACTTAGCCACAAATTGGAGGGTATCGGGTTAGGTATGAATTGTTAGGAATTACAACTCAAAGAAACCGAGAAATAATTGGACAACTCATGCTTAATTCTACCGGACCCGGTGCGAAAGCATTGGTAAAGGAGTTGTTGAGTATTATGGCCCAAGTGTACCGTGGCCATAGTCGAGCAACACCCGTCTAACCTCCCTAGCGCGACATGTGCTAGTAGCAAACTCAAGGCCAATGATACCGCATTATCCTCTAGGGTGTAAAGCCCCACGGCTCGACTTGCACGAAAAAAAAAGAAAAAAAACATTGGTGAAAAATTGAAATTGTTTTTGAGAAAAGTTCATTATAAAATTTCTGAAGTTGATAAAGGCCTTTACAAATTTTTGTGGAATGTGAAAAGGAACGGGTAATTGAAATTGAGATTGCTTTTGAAATATCAAAGGGAAGTTAGAGTTCTAATTTTTGGGAAAAGACTTTACTTAGGGCCAAGAGTTGCATTAATTAAGTTGTGAACACTTAACTTGGTTTTTGATTTTGATTCTTGTTTGACTCATTTGATGAAAGTGTGAGAAATTTTAGGCATAGCAATTGATTTCACGACATTTCTTGGTTTGAGATACAACTTGATGTTTAAGGTTTAAGTACAGTCCAAAACTCTAAGCTTAGGGTGTTGCTTGAGGACAAGCAAAGTTTAAGTTTGGGGGGATTTGATATCGTCATTATTTGTAGGCATTTGGACCGTACTTGGCACTCAAATAACACTCAAACCATTGAATTATTCAATAGATTGCTATGATTTCCATGGAATTGGCTCTACCGTCGTTTCTTCTCTCATTTTACAGGACTTTGATGATTTCTGATGATTTTGGAGCATATAGATGGATTCCCGACGTAGCACGCACGCTAGACGACTCATTCCTAACATTGGAGGCTCTTTTCTCTCTCCTGGTCGACCCGAACAATCATCTGTTCGATCCGACCAGCACCTATGGCAGCCAGGCGTCATTTTCTCTCTCTTGGTCGACCCGACCACAAGCCTGTTCGATCCGATCAGCACCTATGGCAGCCAAGCGTCATTTTCTCTCTCCTGTTCGGTTCGAACAAGGATCTGTTCGGTTTGACCAGGGTGCCGCCATATCACATAAGGCATTATTTTTTACATAGAAACTGATGGAAATGGCAATTTCTTGCGCCCTGGTGCCCTAGCCTTCCATCCTTGCGACCTGAGACATCCATATATACACCTCTAGACCTGAAGGAAAGAAGACAACCTTCCATACCACAAATTCCACTTTCCATAGGCGTTTCTCTCTCTTCCACCATGGGAGATCATCAAAGCTTGGTTCTTTGAAGCGACGGCAGCAAGGAGACGAGTTTGATGACCATCTTGCAACACACCACTGCCTAGAGATCGTAGTTTGAAAGCATAAAGGAGTATTTGGTTTATTCTTCTATGTTTTCTTCTCTATTTTCAATGGGCTTGTATCTTGTTATTTCTATGTTATTTGTTGTGTGTTTTAGTACTATGTTAGGCTAAATTTATGTAGTCTTAGGGGTAAGGTAGTAACTTAGGTTTGGATGTTGTGATTTGACTCGTTATGTTATGATATGTTCTGTTGATTTGTTTCGTTGAGAATTATTATAATTGCTTGTTTAAATTGCTTGGTTAAGTCTAATTAACTTCTAGATGAATGGCCACATTTAGTTAAGTTCTAAAGTTAGGTTAATCAAGATAATTTAGATAAAGTATTTGGGATAAATCGTAGATCCGAAAGGGGAGATTAGTTGACACCAAAAGTGTAACTTTTAGACAAGTCCAAAAGACCTCTAGATATCCTTATGAACTCCAACAAACAAGTTTAAGTTGATTGAATTCTATACCAAAAGTTGTGAACCAATCGAGTTAATTAGGTTAGGTTGAGATTAAACCAGTTTCTAGTCCAACAAGCGACAGCTGAGGTTTAGAATATCTAGGTTTGACCAACAAACCCTAGCAAGTTCAAAATCACGCACTTATACCATCTGTTCGGATTGAACAGAGTCATGTTCGGATTGAACAGACTCCTGTTCGGATTGAACAGACTCCTGTTCGGATTGAACAGACTCCTGTTCGGATTGAACAGATTCTTGTTCGGACCGAACAGAGCGGTATATGCTTGAAAAACACCGTTTGATGCACGAAAGTGATAAGTTCTGTGTTCTAGAGTCCAAACCAATGTGAAACCTGAACCTAAGACGACTTTTATATTGTTAAAACACCCAAAAATATTTATTTACTTGCACCTTTAGATTTAATCAACAAAAAACTCCATAAAAATATAATTGTCTAGCTTTTGTGAGGAAGTAAAGTCCGGTACTCATTAATCCGTCCCTTGGATTCGACCCTAAAGCTGTACTCCAAAAGACTAGTGAGGTTAGCTCTAGGTCTATACATTTATTTGATTCCTAGGTTATAAGCCTTCATCAATACTCGATCATAAATGATGGAGTAAATATCTACTTTCTCCAAGAACACTTTCTTGAGTAAGCGAATGAGAGCGTACGAGTTAAATCTAGTCCATATGAATTCTCTAATTCAAAGGTCTAGAAATTTTGAATGAGGATATTAGCCATACGCTTTATTGAATAACTTTTCGCCAAAAGTCAATCAATCATCGCGATGCTACGTTCGGGTTGTTTGAGGAAAGTTTTGGGAATTGACATACTCAAGTTTCTCTTCACTAAGATTGTGTTTTAGGAATCGGCATTACTCTTTCAAGTAACTACCTTTTAGAAACGAGTTTGTTCATTTTCAAAGATTGATCGTAACAAAATTAACAATTTTAACATCTATAACAAAATCAATTTAAGGTCATATAGTTTATGCAATTGTTTTATTTATAACAAATAAAACTCCCACTACATTTATTTAATGTCCCTAATGTAGTAGGTTTTCCAAGATCCCTATTTTCGTTGAAATGGTGCTAGCGTCGGCGTGACACCAAAAACCAACTAGATAAGGTAGGTTCTCCAACCAATAATTCCATTTGATTCTTGGTTTGTGAAATATCACATGTACATCCACAAATTTTGCCCCGATGTCCAATCCGATTAGAAAACATCGTTAAGTAACCTTTCTCTATTTGCTCCTAGTAAATCCGATTTACACCCCGACACGGATGATGGAACACGATGTCCCGCGTCAGCGAGAATGCATCAATGAACGATCATACAACGTTAGAAGGGGATAGAGAGAAGGAGGGCGATTTAACTTAATCGAGTTTTGTTTGGGACAATCAATTAAGTGACACTTGTTTGGTGGTCATGTAAGCATACACCCATACCTAGCCTATGACAATTCATAGCAATCACAAGCAATCACATATAAGCATCTCATAGTTGTGGGTTTGTATGGCTCCCGCTTGCATTAGTTTCGCCACATCGTCCATGAAGCAAAACTAATCTAATCCTTGTCCCTCCCACTAAATTTTATAAGGATCTAAATCCTATATAAAATAAAGGAACAAAAATACATGTGAAAATATCCTATTCCCATCCTAGCCTTAGGGGCTTGCAAGCCTCACAAGTTACATTAAAATTAATCAACAAATTAATTAATTAATGGCACCAAAAGCCGCATTACAAACATTCACACATGCATTCATTTACAACCACAAGGCATTGAGTCATGAGCCATACTAAACCCACTATCCACCTACAAAACAAAGTTAGCACATACAAGCACTTTGTTTCCAATTAACGATTTTCAAGCATCTTTGCGTATTTTTTGCTATAAGTAAATTCCGTGTACAAATTCTCAATTTTAAACAACCAAACTTGTTTAAATTCATTTAGAAAGTTCTTTCAACATCCCATAACTGAAAGGAGATCAAACAAGGAGTATTCTAATTGTTTTCAACTAGTTTGAATAATTAGAAAAACAGTAATTTACCAAAAAACGTAACTAATGGAATCCAACAAAATCAATAGTTTTAGGTCTCCAAAAATTCTCAAATAAATTACTTAAGCTCCTTATCATAATTTTGATTACCAGTAAAAATTTCAAGAAGAGATCTTAAACCATCTGGGAGAATAAAAAAAGACAAATCTCTTACAAGTGCACGAAACACCGTTATGAGATTTTCAGCTTATCCTCTCAACCATTTGGTCTGTTAGACCACCTTCTATCCAGTTTTTATATATACAATATACATAGAAAAACAAGTTTACACTATAGGCTATCCATCCATGAAAAGAAAACAACCAAGTTCAGTTCAAAAGTTCGAGTTACAAACTAAACAATCAACAAATTCTGTACTGGAACAGACTGTCGATCGAAATGTTCTAACCTAGTTGAAGGTCCAAACTTCCATGAAAAATTATGAAATTAATTTTCCTGGAATCCTAACTCAAAATAGAACAACTTCATTTAAACAGAATTTTTAAAGGAGTTCTCAGTTGGTACAGTTTATTAGAACAATCGATTTGCTCAATAAACTGGATCTGACAAGATCTTCCTTTTCATACTTGAAAACCCACAAATTAAACCGAGTCATGCAACAATTTACACATTCTCAGAAAGAGGTTCAAGTCCTCTTTAATTCTGTCCATAGAACACTTGTACTTATATTCAAAATATAAATCTTTCAAGCCATTCAAACAGGACAGTACGAGCAGAAACTGGTTCTGCACACCGTCGCCGTTTTATTCACAATAAATCCATACAATTTCAGAAAAATGTGAATCTAATGCCAAAAGAATCACAATCCAAAGATCTACAACTTTCTTGTAGACGGAAAAAAACTTCCAGAGAACATATCATAGCGAAAAACGCGAAACAACACAGAAAATATCATTTCCAGACAGCAAACAAACGCATCATCTCTACTAATCCGTTAATTAGCTAATTTCTCTTAATTAAGTGTCAAAATAGCTTAAGTACGACCATGTGCTCTGATACCATTGTTAGGAAGTGTGTAATTTTTAATTTTTAGTGCTAATTACAAATTAATTAAGCAATTAAACATCACATACAACGGATCGTGCACAAAAGCCATTCGACACAAAGAGATAGGTGGAATATTGTACCTCCCGCGAAATCGTATTCGCGGGGCTCGACCAAGGCATGGGAATCAATGACGTGCCTTCTCCACCGCCTCTACCACGTCTAGTAGCCACCCTCGAGTCCACCAAGGAGGATTAATCACGTTCTACAAGGTACGTGCTAGCATACCCAAAGAACAAGCCTAATCCTTATGGTTTTCTCTCTTGCATCAATCAACAACCTTAATTTAGTGGAGAGAAAATAGCTCAACACATGAGCAAAAGAGAGAATGAGAGGATGAAAGTGGCGGCCTCCATGGGAGGAATGAGAGGAGAGATAAAAGCTAGGTGGAGGCTCTCATAAGTGGTCCTTATATAGAGCACAAAACTTAATTGACCTCTTGCATAATTACAACTATGCCATCCCACCTACCACCATAATGGGCAGCCACGAAATGGGCCTATATGGGCCACTTAATCCACTCAATTTAGTCTCTAATTCTATTAATTAAAGCCTCATTTATTTGCTCTTTAATTGGGCTATCTATTTGCTACCAAATAACGGCCCAATTAATTAATATAACCATTTATATTAAAATTGTGTTGAACTAAATTAATTATTAACTCATTAATAATTATTTTAGGATTAGTTAATGCATTAATTTATTTCTATATATATGATCCATTGACTTAATTAATTATAACGGTTCGCAACGGTATATAATTAATTAATCAATCTTATCATATTTTCACAGTACTTACTGCTGTGAATAAATAAATAATGCACTGTGTGATTAATGTCCTATTTGTGTGACCCTTTGAGGATTTATGCTATGTTGGACATGTAATTAAATCGTTATTTAATTCCAATAATCATAAGCGGTATCTAGCAACACGTTATGATTCCCAATTAGCATAAATAATGTACTGCTACAGTATTTAAATCCTGCATAAGAGAATAAAAGTATTTCTCTATTTTGATTCTTATGTCTCACGATATCATCGTATAATCCAAGATAGGAATGTGTCATTCTTGCAGATTATACGTTTCTTGATCTAGAGTTGATCGCTTAGTTGCGCGCATACGATCCAACTCCATCAAGGGGCCCAAACAGATATCGTCACTCACTAAGTGAATTAATGAGGGACATACGGTTTTCTTAATGATTAGCTTTTTCCCGCACAATTCAAGAGAACATAAATAAAGTCCGTATAGCAGCCCTTATCGAGAATCAGCGGTAGACAATATTTATTGAACCTATCCTTATGTGGAAAAGATAAACATCTCAAACTTAGAACCAAAATCATAACGAAATAAACAATGACACATAACACAATCCATATGTTTATTTCGTTGGGTCAAGTCCTGTACTATGTTCCATAACATATACATATGCAATTAAGTTGGTAACTCTTTACCTATGATTTGTAGAACTTAATTATCACTTAACTTGCATACTAATCTTATATGATAATTAATGTTCCTTGTTAATTATCAAGATTATGGACCATTTAGATTTATTATTGTCATTCTAAAGAATGATCCACAGAGATCCACAATTCAGATCCTCAACCTGAATGATCTGTCAATAATAAACCTAGGAACATATGATAAAATATCATTCAAAACATAAACTAATATTTAAGTCATTAAATTATTGACTCCTAGGACATAACTCCAACAGATGGATCAAAACAATTGCAACCATTTAATAAAAAAGATTGACATTTACTAGAGTTACTTTATTCTTATTCAGATAAAATTTGTATGTGTAACGAAAATGTTCCAATTATGAAATAAAATGGAAGAAATAAGTTAAATAACAAGAAAAGCACTTATATGGACAGTACCAAGTAATTAATAAGAATAGTTGGTCATTTATTAATAAGAATGCACTGATATAAAAATTTTAAATTAAGACTTCAAAATGTTTTAAGAAATGTATTTAGTTTCTATAATTTAAGAAATATATTCATGTTAAAATGTTTGAGGGCCTTCTTAATTTTTTTTGTTCAAAATTTCTACCGTACATACTCACAAAATTATAAAAAAATATTAATGATAATTTATTATTTTAGAATTTTGAAATATTGTACATAATTATTATATCTTTCGAATTTCATGAATGATTCTTTTATAATTTTTATTGCTTCATACCTTTTCTAAAGTTTTGTTACGATGATATTTTACATTTTAATGGTTTGAATTTACCAAACATTTTCTATAATTTCTTTATTATTATTTTTATTTTATTGTCACATTTCATAGATCTTATTATTTAAAAAAAATGTATTAGAAATATAGAGTAATGCTATGGTGCATCATGATGCAGAGAGCTTTTTGTTCATCATGAGTTTATTTTTTATATTTTTTTGGATGATAAATTTATTTTAATCAACTCATTAACAATATATTGAATCTCATAAGAAGTAAAATTTTACATTTTTAACCAAATCGTTCAAGATTTTAGTTCTTTTATTTAATTATTTACAAGTATTCCAATTTTTTTACTGAAATTTTATAAATGTTCTTAAAAAATTAGAAAAGTTCTAATAATATATTTTTATTTTTATCAAAAAAATATAAAAAAATAATCGCGCAAAGCGTGAAAATATAGCTATCAAGAAATACTCCAATTCCAGGGAGCATTTCTACAGTAGACTTTCAGATTTATGCAGAAATTTATCCAGGCCGTTGGTTTTAAGTTGATGATCGTGTCCGTCGAATCTGTCTGTCGCTCTTCGATACGTCCGTCGCTCTCTCTCTCTACCATCTCTCCTTTTCATCAGGCGATCCCCCCAATCTCTCTTCCCCTTCCTCCTTTTTCCCTCTCTCTTCCCCTTCGTTTACGTTAAAATCCGATCGTCCCTTTTCTTCTCCTCTTTTAGACCTATCAGCGCATCTCCCCTACTCTGCTCATCTCTCTTTGCCTCTTTCTCCGCCGACCTCGCTCACCCCCATGGCCCCATGCCCTCTTTCACACACTTATATTGTTGCCTCTCCGCAACTTCCTCCTCCTCCTCCTCAGCCAATTCCGCTCGACCAGTCGACCTTCTACTGACGCTGCACAATCTCTTCTATGCCGATTCTCTATCCTGAGTGGAATACAACCTCTTGACAGTTCTGCGGAGGAGAAAGAGACCACGAAGCAAAAATGTTATGTCTACTAATTTTTACTTTTGTTTTGATGGTTCCTCTCTCTCTCCCCACGATTCCCATAACAAACATTATGGATTAATGTTGCTATTTCAACTTAAAACTAGACCAATAACAATAAAAAAATTGTGCCGCTATCAATCAAATTCAGGTTTATTTGCAAGCAATTAACTACAATCTAGGTTTTCCTTTTAAAATTGTCTCTTTTTTGTTGTATTTTTTATCCAATTAACCTTGCTGAGAGCAACCATAATTTTAGAATATATAGTATTATTTTCTAAATATATTTACCATAAAGTTGTCTTGCATTTACACAGTTTTGTGATCTCATTGTCATTTTCTTATGCAATTATATTTGTTACAGTCTTGCAGGCCCACGGTGCTCTCTTGGTGATCTCTGAGCAGGCAGGTGATTTGTTTCTTTCCTTTCCAAAATAATTCTTGATTCCTGAAATATATAGCAAGTGCTTGAGGTTTCGTCTACAATTATGCTTATATCAATCTATTCAGGTGAATTTTATTTGGGAATACATGAGTTACTTTCTATTTCTCTATCAGATGATCATTGTCATCAAGAGTGCTTATTCTACACTCACACTTTTGGATAATGTCTGGACTCCAATCTATCTCTCACATGTTAGAATTGCAAACGAACTAATATGATAATTCTCAATTCTCAATTTTATTTTCAAATAAAATAAAATATCATTTATATCTTTATTTAAGATTCAACATTAATCTGTCCTCTATCCTTCTCTCACATGTTATATGCGCAAATATATCCTTTAATTGACCATATATGTGATCTTAAGTAAAAAAATTGCTCTCATTTATAAAACTTTCTTTTTGATTTTGACCTCACAGGTTTATGCTCTTTCTTTTTGCTTATACAAGTAATGGTTTACTAATTTTTTTAAATGTGGGTCTTATTACGAATAGGGTGCTGGTAATTTTAATTTGTCACTTATCAATAATGTTTCTATTAAAAATAGGGTGTTGGTTAATGTTCTATTCTTCATGTTTATTCAACAAAAGGAAAATTTTGGCAATTTACTAAATAATTTTTTATTTTGTCAATAGATAAATAGAATTAAATAAAATTTTAACTATAGATACTTTATGGTCAAACACATCTTTTAAATTTTTACAAATTTTTTAGTTTTAGGTTAATTACAACAAAATTTTTTAAATCAGACAAAATTTCAATTCTGGAAAATTTGTTTTGGATTACTTTTTGAGTAATCAGAAAAAATTGATTAACATGTCAATGGAAATATATTAGACCTGATGTAATAGTGGGTGTATATGCCTTTTTCTTTTTCGTAGAATTGCTGATTTGATATCAGAATTACCAGTTTATTATTTTATGAAATTATATATTTTTTTGACAAATTATCTTATTAGTTGCATCTTCTCTTTACTGGTAAAATAAGCATTATTCACCAATTATTATCTTTATTTAAAATATTCAATATGATCTGCGATGATAATTTTTTTAATATATTGTGATTGCTGCGAAATAATTGTGATTGCGATTTCAATGTCATTAGTCATTACTCATTACATATCTCATATATTCTTTTTCTTCAGATAATGACAAAAGTTTATTGTCATAAAATAGGTAATAATGCCTGTTAGATTAAACTTCTATCATTTATTTATCTCATGTCAATTACAATATTTATATTATAGAGAGGAGTTAATTGGATATCTTTGTTACTTTTATAGATGAATTCTTCGCAGATGGTCTCCATGAAGCACAAAATGTTACTGTGAGATTTGATGTTCTTTTTTTGGCTAGGGCTACATATCCAATTATCTTATTTGTTATTGTCATGAAAGCTTTTAGTTTTTACATGTGTAGTTATGCAAATATGAAGCTCGACGTCAAAACCCATGGGAAACAATCTCCATGATTTTTCTTTAGATACTATCTAGAATTTCTAAAAAAACAATCTCCATGATTTTGCTCTCAGGTATGTTTATTTGTTGATTCTCCTCAATATTGTTTAAATAAAACAATATGCACTATTATGTTCTTATTTCTTTTGCATAATTCTATTAATTACTTTTGAGATACAGTATCAAATAGTCATTTGATGAGCAGATCGACTTCTAATTTAAAAAGTAAAGTTATCATTTTCAGAGAAGCTTGACCACCGGTATTTGAGGAAGAAATCCTTAGATTACATGCCGTGTATGACCATTTGAATTCATATGCTTTATAAGGTAAAATATCTGGTAATATAGGCACTCCTGTTGCAGTATAGTCAGGTAGGTTAGGTTGCTACTTTCCTATGATTCATTATAAATTCGGTCGCACATGAAGAGACCAAATCATATTGTACATAATATTTTTATTCATCTTATCTAAAGAAAGACTCAATTCAATTACATACTTTTGGAGAAACGGTTAATCCAAGGGTGAGAAGGCTTGAAAGCTCCCTTTGCAATATTGAAGAGAGAATGGATGCAAGGTCCCGAGTTGTAATATTTCCCATGCTGTCTAATTTCGTTTTACTACATCCAACTCTAATTTTTCTTACATCAACAAATTTGGAACATCCAAGATTTCCCATGCTTTCTAATTTTGTTTTACTACATTCAACTCTAATTTTTCTTACATCAGCAAATTTGGAACATCCAAGCTTCTCCATAACCACTGAACAAGATTCAGATTCTGAAATGATAAAGGGATCATAATCTGGATCTAAATCACTTCATATGATGGTTCAAGAATTGGAAAAATAATTCATATTCTTATCTTACTCATTGTCTTAATTCTTTATCTGCTAAAACAATTATAGAGAAAGGCTAATAAGTTTTTTACCTTTTTTCCAGAAAAATAACAATTTATTATAAAAATAACAAAGAAATAAATTATTTCTCTCATAAGCAATGATATCTTGATTTTATTTTAATTAAGAGCTGATGCTTTTACAAGAATGAAGTTACTTTTTGATGAATTGAGCTTATACCATATTTTGCAATAGTATCCCCCATTGAGGATTAGTGATTTCGATAGAAAATTAACATACAAATTATCTGGTGAGGCATGTTGTTACTTTGTATTACTAAATTATTTTAATCCGAACATATATCTTAATTGCTGGTCAATTAGTTTCTAAATCAAAGTCGGAATTAAGGTTAGGTACATGAATTAGAACCTCAAACCAAATCACTTGCTAGGTCATCTTTGCCTGATCTTCCCTTTTCCATACTTAAGATGATGAAGCTAAGGTGCAAATTATAAGAGATTTGGAAGGAGCAAAGGAAAGACTGGAGCTGATCAAAACTAATCTAACACACGAAGTAAGATTTGATGAGGCTGTGGACAGTGCTGCAGTCTTCCACAAAGCCTCTTCTGTCTTCACATCCAACCAGCAAAACATTCAGGTGGGAACGAAAATTATTTACTAATTTTTCAATGAACAAACTAGATCATTCGCAGCTTTCGCTAGAACCATGAATCTAATCCCTCTACGACTACGTACTAATATGTTATCCATTTGTGACAAATTCTAAACTAAACTGTTCAAAGCTTTGACTTAAAAGTTTCATATGGATTGAAAAATACTCTTTTTATTTAGATCTTGATGTGTCAGTTTTGCACAGGCCTTAGATTTTGGCAGGTATGACTACGACTTCGGATTACAAATTGTCACTCTTAATTTGTCCCTCATCATTATCTATTTCTCGCTATTTTCAAGATGTATGATTATTACATATTATCAAATATTTTTTTTAGAAAAAGAAATCTTACATTAAATAAATCTAATCAATGGTCCTGTTATTATTATTGCTCTATTGTAGATTATTCTAATTGCAAGTGAAATTTCTATGTAACCTAAATAAATATATTGTGAGAAACGAATCATTACTTGGAACTTCCGATTTTACTCTTGGGTATATTGTTGTCATATGCATATACCTGTTTTAGTAAAAACCTAAACACATATGAAAGTAACATGGAAAGAGGAATGTTGTTTGAGGGACCTGAGATCAAACAACAAAGTTCATGATTGATGCCACCTTCAAATGGAAAGCTTCTGAAAAGGACCAGTATTTTTATTTAATTTTTTTCATTATAATTGATTTTTTCTATATATTGTCAGTATTATAGATGAAGTGCTAATTTTATCAGTAAAATTCCATATCATTCATTACAAATAAACTAATTGAATAATTTTACTTTTTATAGGATCTACTTGAGAACTCATTTTATGCTACTATTAGAAAGGTAAAATTTTTGTCCTTTTACACACCCTTTTTCAGTTAGCAATTGAATTAGGTGATTATCTCTATTATTTTCTTTTAAGAACAGGCGGTAACAAGCTAGACCAGCATTTTGATTTAATTTAAAATGTTCCATTGACTCCTAAAACAATTGCCACGAAAACCAATCTTAATAATATACCAGTTTCCAATATAATCCTCAGCGTTCTTACAAGTATTGTTATTTTTTATGTTATCCAAGTCATGCTTAAAATCAACTTGCTAACTTGCGATTTTCAGGTTACTTCATTTTCTTTTTGTTCATTGTTGTAACACAATGTCACCGTATTAATTCTTTGGGTTTGTCATTTGCATTGTTGGGCTGGCAAAACGTTTAAGCAAGTGTGGATTTTCAAGTGCTTGATAAAGTTTGCTCTCATCTGGTGACTGTGTACTGTAGGAATTGAGCAATATATAGTGTGTAGTTATTATTTGCATATAGTTAGCACATGAGACCAAACATTGTTACTTTTTCTTGCATCAGCATCAGTTGCACCATCTGGACATGCCCAACCACACACATTGCCACACCCATTGACAACAACTGAATCTCCTCGCACACCAACTCCACACCTCACCTACCATTCTGGAGTCGAAACAGTGGCAACATCAGATGACAACCCGCAAGATCCACAGGGAAAAAAGGTTCTTTGTTTTGAAAAACAACAGAACCTCCATCAATTTCATATAGCAACCATCAGAGTTTTTGCATCTTCCTCCTATTAGCATCTAAATCCTTTTCAGTTGACCTAATAAACAGGCCTCTCGTAGAGGAAGGAGACATAGCAGGAGTTGCTCTGAAAAATGTGAAAAGAAAACTGGAGTTTGATGATATTTCTTCGGGCAACATAGAAAGGTCAGTAGACACTACAAACATAAATTAACTCCTTAATGGCTGCACAGACACACAACAATGCACCACATGTAACACAAACAATCTATAAATCACTGGAATTTTCTTCGTGTTTGTAGCCTTGCGGCAGCCACAACAACTCCGCCCGGAGAATAAGCTGCACCATCATTGCCATGGACACAGCCCACTACCATTGTACAAATTCATCTTTTGATTCCCCACAATATTTGCTCGGTCACATTTTGATAAGTTTTGTTGAAAGGCACTAGATATGCCACTGGTAAGTCATGTTGTATTTTGATTAGATGGTTTCTATCAGTAGTTAGTATATTGCTGCAGTTCTGCAGATAATTGTGGGTATTTGTAGTTATATCTAATCAGTGTGATGCTTTACTTACTTTGTATATACAATTAGTATGGTATGTATGGCCTACATAAAGAGGCTTTTAAACTGGTATGTACGACTGTATGCCACTGCTAATGACGACAAGAAATATAGTTTGATGCTTGCTATATAATGAAACAATTTCTCAAAATGAAATTGGAGTTTTTTTTTTTTTTGCTTTTAAAAAAATCAGAGAAATTGATATGAAAGGTTCTTGCTATGTCACTAGCACTATGATTGCATTTATTTTTTTGAGAAATAAATTCACTGTCATCACAAAATGAAAACTGATGAAGTTTTTGTTGCTATAGCAAGAACCTTGCACTGTCATCAATTTTATATCGTTCATATGATGAAACAATTTGTCAAAATGCACTGTTTCCACAAATTAGAAGGCAAGGCCATTTTGAAAGACAGACAGATGATCGTCACTACTTATAAGCCATCTAATGACAGATAGATCGTCACAACAATTTGTCAAAATGCACTGTTAGAATATTGACAGATAGGCTATTTTGCTGCCCCACAATATTTACTGCACTCCTTCCATCTTCAAGTAATCGTCACAACTTATAAACATGCATTGGCCAACAAAATTTCAAAGAATGTTTATAAATTTTTTCGCAATCTATATAGACACAGATAGATCGCGCAACGCGCGAATTTAAAACTAGTTTATCTTCAAAGGAATGCATGCCGACTGGTTTTTTTATTGCCTCAAATGAAAAAGTTCAAAGATGTATATATGGATCCAATGCCTCTGTTTTAATATTCTATGACAGAGTAGACCAAAAAGATTGAATAAGAGATGATTCAGTAGCTAATCAAAACTGTAAAATTGACATTAGTTTGAGCAAGGCTAATGTTCAATGCAATGAACAGATCCTCTCGTCCAATTCGCTAGTTTTTGAATTTGGAGTCTCAAACGACCAATTCAAATCATTCAATGCGATCACCATATTGAAATCTAGTGCGAAACTTGATTTTGTATATATTTTAGTTTTTTTACTATTTTTTCAGATTTTCAAAAAATCACCGATCTAAAAAATTATTAACCATTTAAAATAATAATTTTTTAAAAATATGAAAAATAGAAAATTCATAAAAAATATATAAAATTCGGTTTCATACTAGATTGAGAAGTTGAAGTTGAGTTATGTTATAATTCTTCTTTAATTTCTCTTATGATTGCCGAGAAATCTTTATTTTATTTGTTTGGCTAGTTCTTTTGTTTAGAGGCAATGGTAGGGAACAAATTTATGTAGTAGTTAATTGGATTGCTTGTAAGTTTTACCTTTTATCTTGTGATTTCTATCTTTTGAGTTTATTTATTATGCAATGTCAATTGCTTAGATAAAATTGATTATACCGATTAAATTAAGATCTTGTCTAGTATGGTAATAATAATCTATATCTTGGCATTATTTATGATTGATCTAATTGAGGATGATAGTAATTGATGAATGAAACCGGAATTGAGTAACAAATAAGTGAATTCTTCTTGCAACGATAGTTACGAGATATCTTTTGAATGAAATATAAAATTTAGAAGACTAAAGCTAATGGTGATGACCAAAACTTAGAATTTTTCTAATTGATGATGTAGTTTATTTATAGAAATCAGAATTATAACGGTTAGTATATGATAATTTAGGTTAAATTACGATTATGCACGTGATTCAACAATAAATTGAGTAAATAATTTAGTTAGCCATGGTTCAATCGGAAAGTGCTTTGGGCAATAAATTGTTTTCTTGGAGCTACATATTTTTCTCCTAAATATCTAAATTATCCTTCGTATCAATTAACATTTATTATCTAATATTAACGGTGCCTTCTTTCTCAGTTCCCATAAAAGACGAGTATTCTTTCTCTTGAGCCCAAGGTCAGTTAATAAAAAAAAAAAAAGAATTGTGTTTGCAGATCGGTTGTGAAAATAATCTCAAGTCGTGCATCATCTGACTGTCATCACTGGTTTTTTGCTGCCTTTGACCTCGTCTAACCGGGCCAGGGGGAAAATGAGCCATTACGATGAAAAGATGAAAATTGGAGGCTGATTCATGGCAAATTGAGCACAATTGCAAAATCCATCATTCATGGGATAACATCCTTCCAAACATCTTTGCTATCTTTTGTTCTATAATCATACTGATTGTCAATTACGTATTAAACTCTACACAATATTAATGCGATTGAACTACAGACTATGGCAATTTCTGTCCAAAAGAGAACTATCAAAAAAAAAAAAATGTCAATCGCTACAAGAATAAGAAATTATCAAGGTGAAAGCAATTGTCCATTTTGACGAAATCAATCACTTGAAAAGAAAAGGAGTTAATCACTTGAAAGGAGGGTAGCTGAGACAAGACGAGACACTTGGCACTGGAGATCCTTCTCGTCGCCTCAAGGGTGGCTCCTTTCTCCATGAAACACATCACCTCGTTCGTCACTACCTGTCCTGTTGTAAGTCGGAGATATCGAGAAGAAAGGTGCAGTAAGAGAGATCTTCGATTGAGAGAAGGGATGGAGAAAGGGGAAGTAGAGGTGGAGGTGAAGCATATAAATCATCGTGAGAGGAGATATATAAGCCGTCATTTTTGAGAGAAGGGAGCAGAGATTGAAGTCATTCCAATCAGTGGAGATGGAGGAGAGTTCTAAGATATGGAGATATGCTGCGCATATATAGATAGATATGTTTCTATATTGTGATATATTTAATTTCCTTGTATAGTTAGATTTGATATGCTGGCTTTGATATGTAATTAGATTTAGGAATATTTCCATATAGCAAAATCAGAACATATAGGAGACATTGTAATCTGATTTTCAAGAAGAAGATAGAAAATAATTTTAGTCGGAAGAGGACTAGCGAATTTAGGAAGGATAATTTGGTTATTTAAAAAATAATAATGTTGCTCGTAGTAAAAATTCGGCTGCCCAAAGCACCTCCTGGTTCAAACTGACCGTTTGAGTATCAAATGGTATAGAAATGTTCGCAAACTTGAACTAAGTTTCTTAAATTACATGAATTTTCCTAAATTTGTGATAACTTAGTTTAGATTTAAATTTTAGAACGCTCTTGAATCATTTATTTTATTTGAAGCTAAACTAAGTTATTTTTCAACACTTACTCCATAGAAAGTCTTTGATAATTAAGGAATTAGATTTACTACAATTGATTAATAGGATAAAACAAGATTATTTAGACTAGATTTGAGCCTCAATCATTTCCCCTGTTTCAGAGTTGAACCTCCCTCCCATAAATCCAGCTAAAGGGCATAGTTTCCTTCTCTCTGTGGACATGGTTTTGGGACCAATCCTCCAGCCTCCGAATTCTGGGGCCGAGTGTGCACAGGTATTCCTGTGCCTTTTTTCCTTCACTGGAGAGCCCAGTGAGATCTGCAACTTTCCATCGGGCCACCAGGAACTCGAGAACGTCAGCATAATCCCTGGCAGTGTAGACGCCAGTGCGCTGTGCCACCAAGGAAAAGTGCTCGAAGAGATTGTTGTCACAGCCGTCGTACATCAGGTGTGCTGGCATTACGATTCTTTTGTGCATCATGTCTGCAAAAGCAAGAATCGTGTAGTCCGGATCAACTTCAAACAACTTCTCTACAATCTTACTGTAGGCATTCTCATGACGCTTCTCGTCAGATGCAATTGTCCCACATATCTAAAAAAAGTTTTAAGATTGCATTTCAATATGATCGAACTGTTCATATAAGATAAAAGTTTCCAGAGAATGGTATAATTGTAAGCAAACAATGTACTAAAGCATAATTATAGCAAAAAAATAAATGTTATATAGATACGGATTATAATTGCAATAATTAACCATCTAGAAGGCCAAAAAACAAAGAAAAAAAAAAGATATTACACAATTCAACACTACCTTAGCAAGATTAACGTCCCCATACTTCTTGGCAAGACTGGCAGTGTTTCCATGAGAAATGAAGGTTGCTCTTTCTTGGAATGAGGTATATAAAATACCTTTGTATGGATTGTTCTCTACCATCACATTCTGACAATCAAAACATAAAACTTAAGATAATTTAAGTGAAAAGTCAGGACTCAGGACACTGCAGATGTTTAATTGAAATGTTGATTTTGCAACCATGACATCCTGATCTATAATTTATGCTTGTAATTAAAATCTGTAAATTTTCTAGACATCTAAACTCTCATGTCCTTGATTACTTTTGATATGTTATGAGCTAATTTCTTTCCTGAGGTTCTAGTGTCGCAAGTTCTTTGAATGGAGCTACAAACACGTGGGAGGCAGATTGAATTTTCACTAAACCAGTGACCTGTACCAGTACTGGTATGGACCATCTCTACCAGAACAGGTAACTGATAATTCACAAGCCAACATAAGAGAGATAAAATGTTACATAATTGCTTACCATCCCGAAGCCAATCAGATACTGAATTGTCTTCTCAATCATCTTCATGTCCACCCGACCTGACAAGTAGAGATACTTATTCAACAAATCGCCATGCCTATTCTCTTCAGCAGTCCAGCCACGGGTCCAGATGGCCCAACCTCTCGGACTACAATTAGTTAAATCTCTAATGCCATCTGAGTTGTTTACCAGGGTTTGGTACGTCGGCAGTGCCTCTTCTGTTACCAAATCCCCTACTAAGCATACAAAATACTCGTCTGGAAGTTCCTTCGCACGTAACCGGATCTCCTGCACCTGATCATAGAAGCCCTCGGTGGATGGCTCCGGAAGGAAGTCTTGCGGCTGCCAGCATTTCTCTACAGGCTTGAGGAAGGGCAAGATGTTCTCTCTCATCCAAGGCTCGAGGTTGTCAAAGATCTCGAGCTTCTCTTGTGGCATGGAGTGGGTCACCGGTTCGTTCTTCTTGTGATTTGCACCGAGCAGCTTCTCCACTGTTTTAACCCTCCAAAACAATAATTTTAACTTGTAAGAACTCAGGATACTAACAGTTAGCTCTGTTTTGTTCTCTTCTTTGGACCTAAAGTTATTTCCTAGGCTGTTTAATGTTTAATTGTAATGCTATTACCGTAAAAACGTTTGGTGAAAAAAAGATGGATCAAATTGAAACATATTTGACCCAAAATTCTATGCAATTAACCTCGGACTGCAAGTCACCAAGAAATTTTCGGAAGTAAAATTCATAGATCAATTAACAGGATTAACAAGTAACTCTAGATTTCTACTTTCTTCTCACAAGCATCCTTTAAAAATTGTGACAGGACAAAGATTATTGTGGCAAACAGTACTTCATCTCCTCACTCTTGATCTATGATAATATCGGTGAAATACATAGGCTCCTAGTTGACTAAATACAAAGGCTTAAGTTATTGCTTTAACAAGGAACTACAGATTTTCTGCTATCTTTTCAGAAGCATCCTATTAATTAAATGTGACAGGAAAAAGTTAATGGTGGCAAACAGCACCTATATCCTCCCTATCCTGATTTATGATAATAATGGTGAAATGGCTTTGAGATCTTCCTGTTTATAAAACTAACAAAATGATGGACAAGTGGTGTTTGAGCATTTCTTGTAAGAGAGAAAAAAAGGAAGAAAGTAAATTGTATGCGTAATTCATATTTATGGCTTATTGTGGATTTATATACGCAAGACATTTTACGGTAAGTAGGATTGGTTCTAATACTATTTAAGGTGTCCTTGTTTGTGTAAAATCAAACACCCTGCAAATATAAAATTAAAGATAAAGCAATAAATATTACATGCACTGATTTTAGAAACTTGGTGCAACTGAATTAGATAATTTAAGCTTGCAGAATAAAAGAAAAGACAAACAATGAACCTTATGTCAGTAAAAGGAACTCAATGGGTAACTGAAACAATGAGTAATGCATTCCATGCTATTATAATACATCATGCAGAAGTTTTTTTTTTTAAAAAAAAATGTCATGCTTTATATATATTAATTGGATATTAAATGCCAACAGATGAAAATATCATAGGATAATTAGATAACAAAAACTATGCAATCTACAGTGATATTGTCACTTTCTTAAACAACTTATTTTCTTTTCAATAAAGAGATCTTTACAATCCAACTTTTTTTTTCCTCTTATCACCGAGCCATTAGGCCACGTGTCAAACAACTTATCTTTCAGAATGTCTTTTGAAGGATGGTTGATGATGGCATTTTTCAGAATTAATCTGTAACTGTACTCCTTGAGAACTGGATTTTACTAGGTCATATTGTCTTGTAAGTGTAAATTATTTTGTGTATGTTCACCAGTGAATCTGGAGAGAGAGAGATTTACATTATGGCTTTGGCAGTACTAATGGACAATTTATATAAGAATAAATAAAGTTATAAGGGGTTATTTTTATTTTGTTTATGCTTGCAAAGACAACAGAAGAAGAACATCGAAACATGACAGCTTAATTCAGAAAAAAGAATTAAAACTTTAGCTGAAAAAACGATTTGAACAAGAAGGGCCACAGAGAACAAAAATATAAAATAAAATACGAAATCAGATAAATTAACTCCATGATTGAAATAACATTTCATTTACTATACTGCATTGTTTAAATCCACCCAAGATCCTGATTAGCCCACAGGACAAAAAACACACACACACATACACACGTATAAAACCAAAACTCATGATGAACTAATACAGCAACAATGGACTATATATAAATTAAGGACAAAAAGCAAAGAATATTACTGGGTAACTGTATCCACCATGGAGACCTTGGCAGGACCCAATCTTCTTCCTTTGTTGCTTTTTATTGGGGGTGAGGAAAAGGAAAGAAGGCATGTGTTTGAAGCCATTCTGCACGCCACTATTGTTACTTGTTCTAATAGATAGAAAGGATGATGAACCGATGGGGTGACAGAGAGGCAGTGGGATCTAATTTATAGCCATAATAAGGCCATGAGTATGTATGAATATTATGATATGAGTAAAGTTTCGCTGTCAACATTTTAGTTGCCCTCAAATGTCAATGACTCTGTTTGGATGGGAGCAAGAATAAGAAAATAGTTTTTTTCCACTTCCAAATTTATTATAAACAATTCAAACTCTTCATAAAGTTACATACTTCCCAATACTTCTTCTCTTATTCCTCTTATTCTCACACCATCCAAACGGAACCAATATTTTACTATTTAGTTAATATTTAAAATTTCAAAATTCAAACCGTTGATCTTATTTAGTTTATTGAGTGATTTGTTTTCATATAAGTTTTGAAAATTTAAGAATATTTTTGATACTCGATTATTTGTTTTCAATAAATTTATATCTAAAAATAAGAAATTTATATTACGGAGAGGACATTTAAAAAAAAAATCCTTGACAGCGGCTGCAAGCAAAAGTACAAAACAACAAAAAAAAAAAAACAAAAGAATAGATGATCGGTAGCATCACAATTTTTTAGTCGAATCACGCTCGTCGTACTGTACTGCACACACCACATTGCACGCCACAGCAGATCACGCACTAACAGGACGGAGCCAGCCAAAATTTAAGGCTGGGCATCATCACAAATTAATAAATTAAATATTAAAAATTATTTTAAATAATTAAAGAATATTACCTTTTTAGCATAAATAAAAGTATCATGTACTTTTAAAGATAATTGTTTTATATTCTATTTTTTTCATGTTGTTTGAGCATGAATTGAACAAAAGTTGGAAGTTTCAACTCATGTAGCAACATGCGTTGATGCACGTAGTGGAACTGTGGAAAGAGGAAAAAAAATAATTAAGAACAATGATCTCTCCTGATTTTGTCGTTTTCCTTTTTAATCAATGATGCATTAAATTTAGCAAACCCCAACAATAGAATAGTATAAAATACAGAAGAAAAATAAAGGAAAACTAGTCGTTTCATTTGGGAAGGAGAGCGCCTGAGTAGAGAAATTAGACCAAGGCCAAGGCACATGTATAATCCAAACCCAGGCACTCTCAGTTCTTTCAGTTTTTTAACGTGCAAAAATCTTTAACTGCACCACAAATTTCGACAAACAAGCCCAGGCACGTACAAACCCAGGCACTCTCAGTTCTTTCAGTTTTTTAACGTGCAAAAATCTTTAACTGCACCACAAATTTCGACAAACAAGCCCAGGCACGTGCCTGGGCTTGCCCCTATGTAGCTCCGTCCCTGCGCACTAATCATACCCATGCGGCTGCACCTCTTGGACCTCTTGCGTCGGCTGCACCTCTGGCACCTCTATGGTCAGCCGCATTGCTTGTAAGTTGTAAGAGGGTGGGCAAGAGAGAGAGTGAAACCCAGTGCTAACGCAGTGGTAGTGGCTGATGCGTCACACACAAATTGTCCTGGGTTCGATTCATGTAAATAACGACTTTATTTGCTCCAATTTTTAACAACCCTTTCAAAGAAAAAAACGACTGTTTTTATTGGCAAAAGGACCGGAACAGGCATCGGTTCGCGATTAAATCGATCGAACCGGCTGGTTTGGTCCGGTTTTCAAAACATTACTTTGCGACTATGTTTACTGTTTTTTTCCTGTACATCCTTTTTTTTTTTTGAACAAAAACAAGGGTCTGGCCCTTAAATCGGTCCCAAGCTTCTAGCTCATTTTGCTTCTGGCATAAATATTTTAACCTTTGAAAATTTTTGTTTTGTTTTGCATTGTTGCTTTGTTGATAAGTGATATATAACAATTAATGCCATGAAATTCCAAAACTTAATTTTGATGAACTCAGAAATCAAATAGTTCAAAGTTCAGACACTGTTCATGAGCAGTCAGGGACTCACGGCCAGGATTCGCATCCTCAACAGCCAAATTTCTGACTGTACCATACAGCCAATCATTTGTTTTTTAATATTTCAATATTTTAAAATTCAAATGTTGAATCCAAACCGTTGATCTTGTTTAATTTTACGAGCGATGCATTTTCATATAAATTTTATAAAATTTGGAGTCAATTTGATACTTGATTAAGTGACAAAATAATGAACGTATTAGAATTAATCAGTGATAGTTAACCAGATTCGTTCATTTGTTGACCACTTGATCTAGTATCAAATCAACTCCAAATTTTATAAAACTTATATGAAAATGCATCGCCAGTAAAGTTGAATAAGATCAACGGTTTGAATTTAACATTTAAATTTTAAAATGTTGAAATATTAAAAAAAATAAGTTGGCTGTACGGTACAGTCAAGAACAGGGCCATGTTCTACAAACCGAAGTTAACTTTGGTCCTGTACGGATTGGAATGATTACCAATAATTCAAATACTGTTGTGTAATTTTGCCCTGTCAATGCCAGAAATTATATTTTCCGTAAAGACTTCGATGAAGTTAAGGAAACCTCCGTGAATGTAATTTATTACTTTCTGAGATGAAATGGGTTGTTGGCAGGGTGCACCTGACAGGCTGACACAGTGACACCATAAGTTTTTAGCTGTTTGGCGAATTGGAGCATGGGATTGATATGGCCTTGGCTTGGGTACGGGAGGATTAGTGTGTGTGTGCTAATTTGGGCACAATTTTTTTTGTACTCCATTCTTCAAATAATTTTACCTACATGACAATGAAGTTAAACAAGATTTCAATTTGATTTATAATTGTTAGCAGACCAAGGCATGAAATTTAATAGTCTTGAAATTAATAATGGACAGGAACTTCCCGTTTATTGCCCAACAACCTCTTTTTAGGTATAGGTACACATTATAATTTATATTTCATGCCATGAATGCATGTTGGATGGAAATAGTTTTTGAACCAATTAAAGTTGCAACCCAGTACTATCTCAATAATTATTCAATATGAAAGTCGAAAGATATGCATTCCAGTTTTACACCATCAAAACAGTACACAAAAGTTGAAGTTTTTTCTTTATTTTTATTTTTAAGTCTATGTTAAATGACGGACACCACATCGCTTTTTCCAACTAAAAACTAATTTTTATTTATTTTCCAATGTTTATTGCTGACGTCATTTATATAGTAACAATTATCTATTCAGAGGATCTTGGGCAGATAATTCTAGGATCTTACAAAAATTTCCTAAAGTACTGCAATAAATAAAATAATGAAAAGTAAAAAAAGACGCAGAGACGCTGCATGGTTAAAGCAATGCAGTAGTGTGCTCGTACAAGTTTCACCACAACCGAAATAAAAAACAGAAGCCTAGGGCCGAAGGATGTTTTGTGTCCTGACTCCCAACTCCATGGGGTGATAATATTTTTTTTTAGTCACTAAAGTTAAGAGTGAAATTTTTTTCTCCCTAACTCAATTTTCATTTATCTCTCTCATTTTTTTGCTCTAACACAGCATCAAACAATAAATAGACATGGACAGATCCGTTTGTCCCATCCATGTTTCTTACTATGGCTTCTAATTTCCTAAAAAAAAATTGATTTCAGACAAAAACAGCAAAAATCTCATCTCACCTCTCTGATTAAACAAAAAATATCAAGAAAAAATTGGTAATTAATTATGGGCTTCTTTTCAACAATGCAGGGGGGCAGGGGCTACTTCAAAACGTCTCCTTACGAGGAAAGGAAAAAATAATCAGATCCGGCCTGTACGTTTGTATTGAAATGGAAATGCTTAATAGTACTAGCTGTCTACTTTGGAGGTCTTTAACTGTACGGTACAGAAATTAGATTATGATTCAAGAGAGAAGGAGACGGGTCAGATGCTAACTGCATTTGTACGAAAATTGAATTAACCTGAATTATGCAAGGACGTAATTTGGTTGAGGTGGTACAAGTTCGGATGCTCTAATAATTTTTTTCGAAACGCTAGTGAGTGATCAGAAGAAAAATGGACCAGAAAATATTTGATAAACAGGATTTTGGTTTATGATTAGTAAGATTGTCAATTATCAATTTCATTATCGCATCTTGATTATATGTCCTTTTGTTGTGTTCCACCTGTTTTGATTAATTGCCGCACCCATGCAAATTTAATATTGTTATCGATATTTAATTATTTTCATTATTACACTATAATTCAAATGAAAAAAAAAATTCTACTTCGACTGAGGAAAAGGAAAAATCATTACAATTTAATTGAACTGGTAGTAGATTTTATCAGGCGACTTCATTCTCCATATGATTATACAAGTCTGAAAAAAATAATAAGTAGCACCTAATTGACTGGATCTCCACTTTTTCCTCAAAAAAAAAAAAAAAAGTAGCGCCTAATTACACACAAATTGTAGCACTAAATTATTCATAAAAGTATGGACTCACGCTTACTGTACACAATATTTTGGTCTAAATTAATTGTATTCAAATATATACCGTATTTCCAATGCAATTTGGAGAAAGCGACCGACATTCTCTATGCTTACATACATGTTAGTTATATAAATGATGTAGGTTATTGTTTCTGTTAGATATAAATTGATTTAAACTAGGGTAGGAAATCGAGCTTCGCTCGATATATGAGTTCGTAATAAATTTAAATTTTAATATATTTTTATAATTTTAAAAAATTCAAATTTTAATATTTTTATTATTTTTATATTTTTATAGTTAGGATGTTTGTTTAGATATATTACTTAGTTTTATTTATATTTATATTTATATTTTTTTATGGGATATTTTTTTCCGTTTATGTTAAATAAAATTTATAAATATGTTGATTTACTTTTTATTTGATAAATAATTTATAAAATTTATTATTGACTTCTTCATTTGATATTTACTGAAGAAAGTTTTTGTGTAATAGATTTGATGTTTATTTATTTTCTGTTCACATATAACTATATTAATATATTATTTTATATTTGTTTCGGCAGAAAGTTTTTTTCGAATATTCATTGGTTGATATAACGTTTGAAATATTATATTAATTAAACTTATTAGCTCTGAATCATACTTTATTGGCATTTTTTGGTCTTTTATCGGGTATTTTTATTTGAAGCATTTTATTACTCTTTGATGCATATTAATATAGAATGAAAAGAAATCTATATTTTTCATGTGGAGTAAAATTATTTGGCAATTATTATTATAGAAAATTAGTTTTATGCCACTCCAAAACAACTCAATTCTAAATATGCCATCACAAAACGACTAATTCGATAATGGATGGACGGATCAATCCGGCACAAACTGTCCTCTGCCTCCAGCAAACTGAACTGTAAACACTGTAAACACGGCACAAACTGTCCTCTGCCTCCAGCAAATTGTAAATGAATGAATCTTGACGGATCAATAATGGATGGACGGATCAATCCGTTTGTATTTCTTACCGTTAATCTTGAGGTTATGTTGAAAAGAGACTTTTAGTTTTTCCAATTAACGGGTGGTATAAAAAACATATTTAATGTTTTAATAGTGGTATAAAACTAATTAGTCATTTACAATGGCATATTTAAAAGGGCAATATAGTCATTTTAATGATTTAGTGGCACAAAAATTTTTTAATTGTTTTATAATGGCATAAAACTAATTTGTTGTTTTGTAATGTCATATCTTGAATTCCCGACTTTTTGAGTGGCATAAACCAAAATGCCCCTTATTATTATGATTATCAGTAACACATATTAGTTGCACATCACAAAAACGTGGCAATGAAGCAATGAAATGATGAGTTGCAACTTTAAAAGTGTCATTGAAGCATTATCCGATGATTGTTTCTCAGAAGTTGCTAATTTAATTGTCATAAGATAATTATAAATTTATTTTGTGAAGGCAATGTAATATAATAGTTCGTTGTAAATAGTTTCAATATATTTTTTTAAAAAATAAGTGCTGAGACTTCACTTATTAAATTATCGTTGTCAATTGCATTTTGTCTATATATAACTATATTTGTAGCCTCTAGCCTTAGTTTGGACCTTCATCTATTTTAATGAGGTTGCTAGCTAACTGGTAATGTGTGCTTGGCACATGCAAAATGAAATAATTGATAATCCAAATTTAATTATGATATAATTAAGTAAAACTAATCAATTACCTTTTGGATCTCAATAAATAACCAACCCCGGCCCTTATATCTCTCATAAACATACAACATACAGCGTTCTCCAATAATATTATCAATTCCAAAGCGAAAACTCAATATCTCTAGCAACAACGCCTCACTTAATGCTTTCCTTTGTCGTCGCCGCCACAGAGTTTATACACGGAAATTGATTAGTGACATCTACAGTTTTGTCATCCCTGCCATCGCTAAATATAAAGTGAACATATACAACAAACAAAGTGAACATATAGACTATCTAAGTGAACACTTACACACAAATAAGTTCAATGAAAATAAGTTGAATATGCATGTAAACTTCTGAACAAGTGATGACAACACTTATTTAAGTGTTCACTTAGATCATCTATATGTTCACCTTATTTGTTGTATATGTTCATTTTGTATTTAGCGATGATTGGGATGGTATATTTGCCGATGACACTTATAATTCATGTTTATACACTCCGTGGAAATATAGACTTAAGTGGAAACAGGCATGATGCTGAATCGAGTTTTTGTCAGACATCATCATACAATTTAGAATAGACAATATGTGCTAGTCACTGCTAGATGCCCTAGATCCAAATAATTAAAACTCAACATACACACATTTCCTGGATTGGCGATGGTGCAATTGTACCTATATATTCTCATTCCTCATCTAGCGCAGTGGAGCTCAGATTGTATCTAACAAAAATTTTCCTATCTCAGTGAATGTTGAGTATGAAATCTCAACACCTAGCAAGTCTTTGACCCTCCCAAAATCTGACATTCTCTCATCTCATCAGTAATTAACACACTTGCCGCTATTAAAATATGTAACACACAAAATTTCTATGTTGTGGACACCATAAGTTCTGCTATCTTAATAAAAATAGAAATAATTCAAATGATAAACATAAAAAATAAAAAAAAAGGAATAGAAATAAAAGCTATGGAAAAATAGTATAAAATGATTGAAAATGAACATATATACCATCCTCATTAGTATCAGTATCCATATCCATAATGGTAAGCTCATTAGCAAATAGCACATGCACTGATCATTAGCAAATAGCACATGTAGTTAAGAAAAATTACCAACTGATAATATGGAACAAAAAGTGAAGCAAAACATACATTTTCTTTCAAGGATTATAGCCAAAATCCAGAGCAAATAGTTCACATCCAACTATATCTTCATGTAATTATACATTTGAGAGCCAACAATTATCTCAAATGACATTCATCATAAACTGCACACCACATTTGTATATGTATCTAATTTAAAAATGTATATCAAACCTCTATTCATGCTTCAATATTAATCTATCTATAAATTTCAAACTTTAAATCGAACAATTATCATGCATTTATACCCAAAATGACAGATTGCTTTAACATAAGCTTGTTAGAAACTATAAATTCATAAGCTTGAGTTGTAAGATTTGTACCAATATATGAAAGAGAGGAAAAAGTGTCATGTCCAACTATCAACGTAGAGAATTCATATTTACCCAGCAAGCCTTGCAGCAATATTCTTACAATATTTGCGGAACATATCACCATCTGAATCAGTCATTAGTTTCTATTATTAAATGAAATATGCCAAATAATTACAATTTAACCCCTGGACGGCCAGAACCCAAAAATTGAGTTTTAAGCCCTGATCTCATTGGAAACTGTATCAAGTCCATAACAGTATGGGAAAAACGCTAGTGCCAACTGGTACAAAGACTTCAATAGTTTGAGAATTTAAGTTTGTATGGATGACGATAGTTTCCCACAATTTCTAAACTCTAGCATGGATAACACCCTGCAACCTATTAGTTAATCGCGAAATTGGCAATATAGTAGTCATGACTCATGATAATGATAAGGAAAACAATTCAAGGATAAAAATGTAATTCATAAAAAAAACTGAAAATAGTAATTGTACAACAATCTGTCACTATACTGACAATTGATAAGAGAAACGTAAAAAAGAATGACCTTAGCAGCAAAAGCAACATACATATATATAAATAAGAAAAATGGAAAGTGTGAATGTAATGACCGTTTGGATCCACAATTTATGATTTGCAATTGCAATTTAAGGGCATTAACTCAATGATTGTGAGGGACCAGGAGATATAAAGCAGGATTAAAATCAATCAAAATCGCTTGTGATATTTATTGAACATGAAACGGCAAATGCATTAAATATAATAAATCTTCTTTCCCAAAAAGTATGTTGGAACTGTGAAGGAAACAGATAGAATGAAATTTAATATATAAATAACATGGACAAATACTGTATATAATTGATCAAAATTTATATCAAGTCCATATGTCTTATGATTATTCATATATTAAGTAGTAAGGTTAAAAAAATAAATAGAAATTAAACAGAAATGGGGAACTAACACATTTAAAATAGAGGAAAAATAAGATAAATAATAAAACGTGCAAGAAAGTTTAATAAAACTTAGAATATTTCGTAAATGTTAAACTAATAGGATATAACAATTATTAAGGGTAAGAACTAATAAATTGAAGAAATCAACACATTTAAATTGGCGAATTTTAAAAAAATGGTATCGAAAGAGGAGTGGGGGAGGGGGGGCATAAGATGCACAGAGGAGGTGCCCTCGATAGGAGGGGAAAACCTAGAATCAAACCATAAAACTGCTATATCTGAAATAGAGGAGCAACCGGAGTGCGAAATATAAAGGAAAAAAAATCTAGAATAGTCTGTCTGATCTCTTTGGAGGAGCACGGAGAGGAAGGAGGAAGGTCGGTTGTGAGCCTGGTTGCCGGAGGAGTAAACGCAAAAAAGGAGAGTCGGAAAAGGGTTGCGCCGAGCACAAATGAGAGTCGGAGCATATAAAAGATAAACGGATTAGATTATACATCTTAAAAATAATCAACGGTTAGATTTGTTTTCGGAGGCGAGCGTGTATCTAGCTTTAAAATCCGCGCAAAAAAATCATGTGGATTATATTATACTATAGATTTCCTTGATAAAATCAGTTGTCCGACCACTTTCGCCGCAAGAAAAAAAGGAGAATCACACTTCGAACCAAACTGTAATTCAAGGAGACAATTCTGTCGTTCATATATCACTATACACAAATGTTATAAATAGTGTCTCAGAAGCAAATGAATCACAAAAAATAAAGCCACAAAATAATACTATGTTTTATTTTTAACACAGAAGCGTGGCATCCAATGGTACGGCTTGCGTCTCTAATTAAAGTAGGATCTTTGTATTTTTTAGATACATTTGATAGAGGCTACCAAGTTAAAAGTAGGATCTTTGTTACTAGCCGATTAACCTATCTCTACAAATTAATTTGGGGATGGATCATCGGTATATAAATATTTTGTGTGGTAAAATAATCTAGTCGGTGTGAAATTTTGGTTATTTAAAAGATTAAAACTAAACTATAAATTCATGTTAATTTTGTCTAGTTACTTATATTAATTAAGAAAAGAGAGATGAGTGTGTCTTCGTGAGATATATTTTATAATATAATACGAGAGTTTCACCTTACAATGCTCTAACCCTGCGGGAATATTTTTCATGCCAAATCATCCTTTTGTGTCTTATTCCATGTATAATTTTACCTATACAGGAACAAATTCTGTTCCTTTAATGCCTTGTGTTTTTTGACAAAACCCGTGCTAATTTGATTCTATCAATCGAGTGTGTAGGCGCTCAACCCAATTGCTCATTTGCTCATTAGCATTTGCTTCGGCACACCAAAAGGTCCTAGTCAGTTCCAAAAGTATGCGTTGTCCACGATCGTCTTTATATTGAAAATCGACCATGACTTGGGTTCAAGCTCCTCCTAATGAAAACCATGGATAAAACAACTTAAATATTCAGTTCCATTCTATCTCTCTTGTGTTTATTCATTTTTTTTAAATTAATCCATTTCACTTTTATAATTTCCCATTTCACTTTTGTAATTTCATAATTAAAGGTACTAGTTTCTATCAAAAGAATAACAAAATTCCAAAAGGCATCCACAACAGGAATTGGCAAGCTTGAGAAGTAATATTATAAATTTTAGTCTGTAAAACATAAGTTATAAAATATATTAAAAAATCATTAAAATATTATGGTAAATAAAATAATTTATTTTTCAATTACATTAAAAATTAATATCTGTTATTACACAGTTATAACTTTTTAATATTATAAATTTTAATCTGTAAATTATAAATAATAAAATATATTTACAATTATTAAATAATTTTTATTTTTCAATTAAAAATTAATAATTTGAAATAATTATTACTAATAATTATTGTAAGTAATTGAATATTAATATTATTAATTTATAATTAATTATTTCTAATATATTAATTGTAAATTATTAGTTATTAACATTATTTCTAACAATTAATCAATTTTCTTAATTATGAATTATTCGTTATTAAATTTTATTACTATTTATTAAACACTGGTAATTATTAAATAATATTAAATATTATTAAATAATTTCTAGCAATAAAATATTTTTATTTTTAAATTAATAATAAATAATAATTAAATATTAAATATAATTAATTTATGATTAATTATTTAAAATATATTAATTCTAAAATAATAGTTGTTAATATTATTTTTCATATTTAATCAATTTTTATGAATTATGAATTGTTAATAATTATTGTTGCTTTTTAAAATATTTCTAAATAACATATATTTGCTATGAATAAATATTTTATATTATTCATAATTATTTGTTAATATTGTGAACACTTAATAATTGCAAATAATTATTTATTTTTATTATTAATTATGAAATATTATAAACTTTCACTTTAAATTATTTGTAACCAATATTAATGCAAGATCATCGCTAACTCTCTAGGTGGTGAAATCAAGATCCCGCATCTCGGCTACCTTTGCGAATTGGTAGTTTGGCACAAGGTTAGCGTTAACCTTAGCTTACCCGAATGCATTTGGTGAGTTGAGGTCTGTAAGTTAGTCATACCAATCTTTGTTTTGTAGAGGTTACTGTGGTAAGTGGTGTCCGTTTTGTAGTTTATGGGGTATGTGGGGTGCAATGGCGGGGTTAGAAATTAATTATCGATTAGAATAATAATTATTTTTATTAATTAAGAAGCATTAAAAAATACTATCATTGTTGAACACTAATAATGTTTTAATATTGTAAATTCTAGTCTGTAGAATATAAGTAATAAAATATTCTTATTTTTCAATTAAACATTATTAATTATATGTAACTAATTAAAGATTAATATTATTAAATAATAAATGATTTTTTTAATTACAAAACATTAAAAATTACTATCATTCATTGAACAGTAATATTTTTTAATATTCTAAATTTTAGTCTGCAAAATATAAGTTATAAATATATTTAAAATTATTAAAAATAAAAAAATTTATTTCTCAATTAAAAATTAATAATTTTTATTGTAAATAATTATTTCTAAAAATTATTGTAACTAATTAAATGTTAATATTTTTATGTAATAAATGATTTTTATTAATTATTAAACATTAAAATCATTATCATTTATTGAACAGTAATAATTTTTTAGTCAGTGTGAATATCGTTCAAGTATGTATATCAAGCTTTTAAATTCTGAAGTTCAATTTTCTATAAATAATTTTATAAATATTGGCCAAGTTCTCTTCTCATGCTAGTACGGTACAATTATGGTTCAAATTTATTGTAAAGTATTAGGTTTTTTGTTTATTTTTTTATTATAATTAATTTCAGGAATTTATTGTAACACCCCACCGACAGTTGACTGTCTTTAATCGAATTTGACCAAATTTGACTTTTGTTGACCAAGAGTTTGATTTTTTTTACCACATTTGACCATTTTGACCCGCTATTAAACTTTGACCAAAGAACAAATGAATAAAAAAAAAATCCATTTATCCTTGCCGCTTTGAAATGTTTTGACCGAAGAGAATTGTTACAAAGTTGCCACCTGCCTTAGTCAATAGCTTGCGTGTCCAATTTTCAGAATATATAATTTTCTTAAGCAATTCTATTGTGCCACGTGTCTCATGCATCTCTGTCCGATTGTTTAATACATTAACCGTAGAAGTTATATTCCATTATCACTCAGAAATTACATTTCCTTTCAGCCGAAAGTGATTCCATGGTACCATGCTTGAAAATGATCATTTTGAATATGGTTTAGAAGTTTGATCCATTCGATCGATTGGAATTTCGAGTTTCTACGTCGCAGTCAAATTGGATTGTTATTCTGATCTGTTCGTGATTTTTGAACCGCTCAATCAGGTAACCGGACTTCTCTATATTTAATTTCGTATTGTTTGATTGATTTGATTTATCGTTTGATTTTGATTGAATATGTTTATTGTTTTGTGATTGGTATATTTTACGAGATATCGGAGTTTGAAATTGGATATGGAATTGAATTTGAATTTTGAGCCCTGATCCTCCTGAGTTCGGGGAGGGGCCGGTCCTGATCCTCCTGAGATCGGGGAGGGACCACTATGACTGACTGATTGACTGTCTGGACCCGATTATCTCCGTAAAATATATTATTTGTTTTGTGGATTAATCCGATATGATTGAACTTTGTTATAATAATTAAATGTAGAGAAGCTGCGTCGTTAAATAACCGGTTAATGAGGTTTGTACCTGACTCTGTTTTGTTTTTCTGTTGCGACGTAGGTTGACGGCCGTCGGATGGGTGCAGAAGATACCGTTCTCGGCTCGCGTCCCGCGACCCGTCGGTGCGGGACGTGACAGATGGTATCAGAGCATTCGTTCCTCGGACTGTGTTTGGGTCCTGTCGTTTCATTTGAAATTTGATTTCTGTTTATTTGAACTTGACTTGTTATCGTCCGTTTGAATTTCGCGGACGAAATTCTTTTGAAGGAGGGGAGAATGTAACACCCCACCGACAGTTGACAGTCTTTAATCGAATTTGACCAAATTTGACTTTTGTTGACCAAGAGTTTGATTTTTTTTACCATATTTGACCATTTTGACCCGCTATTAAACTTTGACCAAAGAACAAATGAATAAAAAAAAAATCCATTTATCCTTGCCGCTTTGAAATGTTTTGACCGAAGAGAATTGTTACAAAGTTGCCACCTGCCTTATTCAATAGCTTGCGTGTCCAATTTTCAGAATATATAATTTTCTTAAGCAATTCTATTGTGCCACGTGTCTCATGCATCTCTGTCCGATTGTTTAATACATTAACCGTAGAAGTTATATTCCATTATCACTCAGAAATTGTTAGAAAGTGTGCTAATTTTCATTTTTATGCTAATTACCAATTAATTAACCAAGCAAATATAGCACACACAAGATCTAGTACACAAGCTATTCAAACACACGAGAAAAAAGGAGAAATCGATACCTCCCGCGAAATCGTATTCGCGGGGCTCGACCAAGGCATGGGAATCGATGGCGTGCCTTCTCCACCGTCTCCACCACGTCTCGTAACCGCCCTCGAGTCCACCAAGGAGGATTAATCACGTTCTACAAGGTACGTGCTAGCATACCCAAAGAACAAGCCTAATCCCTATGGTTTTCTCTCTTGCATCAATCAACAACCTTGATTTAGTGGAGAGAAAATAGCTCAACACATGAGCAAAAGAGAGGGAGAGAAGAGGAAGGTGGCGGCCTAGAATGGGAGGAAGAGAGGAGAGAGAAAAGTCTAGGTGGAGGCTCTCATAAGTGGTCCTTATATAGAGCACAAAACCTAATTGACCTCTTGCATAATTACAACTATGCCATCCAACCTACCACCATAAATGGCTGCCACGAAATGGGCCTTTATGGGCCATTAAACCCCTTCATTTGGACCATTAATTCATATAATTAAGGTCCCTCAACTTTGCTCTTTAATTGGGCTATATATTTGCTATTTAAATAACGGCCCAATTAATCAATATAACCATTTATATTGATAAGTGTTGAACTAAATTAATTATTAACTCATTAATAATTATTTTAGGATTAGTTAATACATTAATTTATTTCTATATGATCCATTGACTTAATTAATTATAACGGTTCGCAATGGTATATAATTAATTAATCAATCTTATCATATTTCCACAGAACCTACTGCTGTGAATAAATAAATAATGCACTGTGTGATTAATGTCCTATTTGTGTGACCCTTTGAGGATTTATGCTATGTTGGCCATGGAATTAAATCGTTATTTAATTCCAATAATCATAAGCGGTATCTAGCAACACGTTATGACTCCCAATTCGCATAAATAGTGTACTGCTACAATATTTCAATCCTGCATAAGAGAATAAATATGTTTCTCTATTTTGATTCTTATGTCGCACGATATCATCGTATAATCCAAGATAGGAATGTGTCATTCTTGCAGATTATACGTTTCTTGATCTAGAGATAATTGTATAAAGTTGCATGCAAACAATCTATCTCCATCAAGGGGCCCAAACAGATATCGTCACTCACTAAGTGAATTAATGAGGGACATACGGTTTTCTTGATGATTAACTTTTCCCCGCACAATTCAAGAGAACATAAATAAAGTCCGTATAGCAGCCCTTGTCGGGAATCAGCGGTAGACAGTATTTATTGAACCTATCCTCATGTGGAAAAGATAAACATCTCAAACTTAGAACCAAAATCACAACGAAATAAACAATGACACATAACACAATCCATATGTTTATTTCGATGGGTCAAGTCCTGTGCTATGTTCCATAACATACACATATGCAACTAAGTTGGTAACTCTTTACCTATGATTAGTAGAACTTAATCATCACTTAACTTGCATACTAATCTTTTATGATAATTAATGTTCCTTGTTAATTATCAAGATTATGGACCGTTTAGATTTATTATTGTCATTCTAAAGAATGATCAACAGAGATCTACAATTCAGATCCTCAACCTGAATGATCTGTCAATAATAAACCTAGGAACAGATGATAAAATCTCATCCAAAACATAAACTAATAATTAAGTCATTAAATTATTGACTTCTAGGACACAACTCTAACAATCTCCCACTTGGCCTAGAGTCAATCAGTAGTGACTTCTAGCCAACGAAGAATTGAGAACAATGTCATATATCTACATATATACATGTCTCGGACCTCAAAATAAATAATACGCTTATAGCTAGTTACTCATACGTCCACCACGTATGGATGCATAACTGCATCTCGTATACTGCTCAAGGTAGAGGTCGTGCTAGAGTGTTCGCTGTGTTCGCGAACCTATCCAAAAATTGTTTGACTATATATATATATACTCCTATATATATTCTTGATCACCATCATATGATATCAAGTGATATCGTTATAGATCATATTTGAATCTCCAATGTAACATTGGGCTCTTAGGAGTAAGTTATGGTTCGAGATGCTTAGAACCATAATAACTCAACTAAGAAATCGATCCGAAATAAACTTCTTTTATTGCTTCACAAGTTGCTATGTATTTTGCTTTGGTGACGGAAACGGTTGTAATATTCCATTTAGAACACCTTCTAAATTTACAACACCACCTTTTAGCAAAATACGTAGTTCAACTGTGATTATATCAATCTTTCGAAAAGCTAGCATTAGTGTAATTAACTTACACGAGCTCCTTTTAAGAGATGAAACATTATATCACTCTTTCTCATAAGGTACTCGAGGATATCCTTGACTATCGTCCTAATGTGTCTCTCTTGTATCCATTCGACAACTGTTTGTCATATCTTTTGGATACTACACATTGGGGCATATGCATAAATATGGCGTACACAATGAAACTCATAATGAAGGAATGCTTGAACTATTTCATGCACTTTCTCGAATCGAGTTGCAATAGACCGAGTTAAAACACTCAAGTCATGCCATGTGACGTATAGTTAGACATCCTTTCTTGGAGTTTAACTTTCGTGTTTCTAGAACACTTCGTCAATATATGCATATTTGCTCAAACCTAACATCCATCATAATCTATCTTTATAGATTTTGTTTCCTAGGATTAGGTGATTTCGCCCAAGTTCTCATTTGAGAAAGCATTCTCCAAAGAGATCTCGACAATATTCATTTTCTTAATGTTAATGTTATTCCCAATTTAATGAATTGTTATCTTGAACAATACAAGTAATACAATTATGCTCCCACTGAATATCTTGTTTATACAAGATACTTTTGACGAAGTTCAACTCCTTGACTTCCTTGTCAAAACTTTTATTCCAATCTCCACAACACTTGCTTTAATCCATTTATGGATCCTTGAAGCATGCGTATGTTTTTAGCAATACATAAAACCTCGATTTGTGTCAAATGCACAACATCATCCTTCATTCATACGAAGAAGGCGGTTTTATGTGTTTTTCCATATATCAATATATATGAAATACAACTATTGCTAGAATGATCTTTATTGACTTTTACATAGCCACAAGCAAGAGGTTGTGCTTTGTACGTAGTCAACTAGTCATCGACTTAGACATAGCTACAAGCGAGAAGCCGCGCTTTGTACATAGTCGATTTGTTATCCATGTCGATCTTTCCTTTTGAAGATCTAAAACGTTCTTGATGGATTGCTCCTTCATGAACGTCAACCAAGGTCTATACCTTGTTGTTATACATGGATTTTATTTAAAGATCATATGAATTCAAACCATATATGTGGAATCGGATCGTTCCATCGTTTTTCTTGTTTATCAACGGATTCTCATATGCTAAGTTTGAGAATGTCGTGAAGCCAATGCACCAAACGGCTTAGGCAATCAACTCTCGTTGATCTTTTGTAGGACTGGTACTTGAGGTTCATGAACTACTTCCACAATGAATTGTTGAACGAGTTCTTGACTCCTCATATATTCCATGAGTTTCTCGAATCATCATCAACTCGTGATATGGTTGAGTCCTCATTGGAAGGAGCGTACTATTAAACTTCTTTTCAAAACAACTTGTGAATGAAGTTCCGCTCAACTCCCACTAAGCACCATGTATGGAGTGACAAGTTTCCCATAAGAGTACTTCTTGTAGTGACGCATAAACTCCTTTAATGCTCACTTTACTCCCACTACTTCTTCTTGAGAATTTCAATTCATCAAGACTACATTATGATTAGCAAAAACTACTTTGTTCTTATCATATTCGTGGAAGTAGTGCCTTTTAATATAAAGCATCCTACAAATATATAGTGTCTTATTTGGTTTAAGCTTACAAGTCCACAATACTTGAAATAAGCTTCTCAACACCAAATCTCGAGAAGTATTATACTTAGAGATCAAAATCTCGTAAGAAACCTTCCTCAATAGACTTTGATGGAACACCATTCAGTGTAAACAATATTGTCCTCAAACATAATTCCCTAATACGAGTCGAATAAGTCAATTTGATTTATTATCGATCGAACTATACAAAATATTGTTCGATACCTCCACTCTTGGACACATTATTCCATAATGTTCCTCATGGAGTGAGTTATGAAACTATTTTCATACTCTTAAGATAATATTTCAAATCATGTGACTTAACTATTTACCATGATTAATTGTAAGACTTCCATTTTTCTTGAAAGGTCTTTTAAACTTTACTCTTGAACTCCTTTGAACTAGTCAAAAGGTTCATACTTATACCTTATCAAATAGATATGTTAATATCTACAATGATCGTTGGTTAAGTAGTAAAGTATCAACAACTTTTCATTGCACAAGTACTTGTAGGTCTTTATACATCGATATGTATAAGTCCTAATTAGTTCACTTGTCCTTAAACCTTCATAGGTCAAAGGCGCTTTTGTCATTTAACAAACATGATTCGCATATCAATCGATTTGAAATCGAATTGAATTTCGAGCTCTACGTTACGTAGACTCTCATAATGCGATTCTCGTTTATATATGTGACTAAGCGGTTATATATAACATGAAAGTCAAATACTTTATGTCAAGTCTTACGCATCCTATTTGTCATTCATAACTTGTTTATCTATTTCAAGCAAATTCCATCAAGATGCATGAAATCATATAAACAAATTCATAATAAAAGAACTTATCTTTTATTAAACATAGTTATCCATCATCAAATATGAAATGGAGACGCTATGAGAGGTTTTAGAATTAAGGTATGCAACCTTCAATTCCTAAACAAACTCTTAATAAAGATAACTCTACGTATTCAATGGTAATGACTTAAATGAATAAGTCATCTCCTATACGGAGTTTACTTTATATCTCTCGAACATTCTCTTATTCTTCATTGCCAACACATTTCGTTAAATGTGAGCATATGAACTAGTATCAAGTTACTAGTGTAAATTAGAGATAGTGAGATAATTTGAACGACAAATACACTTTAGGATTAGAATATTACAATCATGGTATTTCGGACAACCTTTCAAAATGCCTCCAATAAACGGAAAATGAAACATCTCATGTGATACATAATCACAATCAAGAGTCTCGAAAAATTCAACTCATACCTTGGCAAAGTATTTCTTGAATACTAAACCAATTACCTTTTTGCATCAACAAGTGTGCGAAGAAGGTAACATTATATCCTTTATAATTTCAAAAAGATCGTATGACAATATCAACAATCCTTGATATCGGAGATTAATATCTCTAGTCATCAATTAGCTACTTCAATCTTTCGATTTGTAAGCTAATGAAACATTCATATAACTTCTTTTAAAAGAATAATCTCTTGGTCAACTCTTATTCTTTATACTCAATCATAAATGATGGAGTTAATATCTACTTTCTCTAAGAACACTTTCTTGAGTAAGCGGATGAGAACGTACGAGTTACTTTTAGTCCATATGAATTCGCTAATTCAAAAGGTCTAGAAATTTCAAATGAGGATATTAGCCATACGCTTTATTGAATAACTTTTCGCCAAAAGTCAATCAATCATCGCAATGCTACGTTCGGGTAGTTTGAGGAAAGTTTTGGGAATTGACATACTCAAATTTCTCTTCACTAAGATTATGTCTTAGGAATCGGTATTACTTCTTTCAAGTAACTACCTTTTAGAAACGAGTTTGTTCATTTTTCAAAGATTGATCGCAACAAAATTAACAATTTTAACATCTATAACAAAATCAATTTACGGTCATTTAGTTTATGCAATTGTTTTATTTATAACAAATAAAACTCCCACTATATTTATTTAATGTCCCTAATATAGTAGGTTTTCCAAGATCCCTATTTTCGTTGAGATGGTGCTAGCGTCGGCGTGACACCAAAAACAACTAGATAAGGTAGGTTCTCCAACCAATCATTCCATATGATTCTTGGTTTGTGAAATATCACATGTATATCCACAAACTTTGCCCCGATGTCCAATCCGATTAGAAAACATCGTTAAGTGACCTTTCTCTATTTGCTCCTAGTAAATCCGATTTACACCCCGACACGGATGATGGAACACGACGTCCCGCGTCGGCGAGAATGCATCAATGAACGATCATACACGTTAGAAGGGGATAGAGAGAAGGAGGGCGATTTAACTTAATCATGTTTTGTTTGGGACAATCAATTAAGTGACACTTGTTTGGTGGTCATGTAAGCATACACCCATACCTAGCCTATGACAATTCATAGCAATCACAAGCAATCACATATAAGCATCTCATAGTTGTGGGTTTGTATGGCTCCCGCTTGCATTAGTTTCGTCACATCGTCCATGGAGCAAAACTAATCTAATCTTTGCCCTCCCACTAAATTCTATAAGGATCTAAATCCTATATAAAATAAAGGTGCAAAATACATGTGAAAACATCCTATTCCCTTCCTATCCTTAGGGGCATGCAAGCCTCACAAGTTACATAAAAAATTAATCAAAAATTAATTAATGGCACCAAAGGCCGCATTACAAACATTCACACATGCATTCATTTACAACCACAAGGCATTGAGCCTTGAGCCATACTAAACCCACTATCCACCTACAAAACAAAGTTAGCACATACAAGAACTTTGTTTCCAATTAACGATTTTCAAGCATCTTTGCGTATCGTTTGCTATAAGTAAATTCCATGTACAAATCCTCAATTTTAAACAACCAAACTTGTTTAAATTCATTTAGAAAGTTCTTTCAACATCCCATAACAGAAAGGAGATCAAACAAGGAGTTTTCTAATTAAATTCAACTAGTTTGAATACTTAGAAAAACAGTAATTTACCAAAAAACGTAACTAATGGAATCCAACAAAAACAACGGTTTTCGGTCTCCAAAAATTCTCAAATAAATTACTTAAGCTCCTTATCAAAGTTGTGACTACCAGTAAAAAATTCAAGAAGAGATCTTAAACCATCTGGGAGAATCAAAAAAGACAAATCTCTTACCAGTGTACGAAACACCGTTATGAGATTTTCAGCTTATCCTCTCAACCATTTGGTCTGTTAGACCACCTTCTATCCAGTTTTTATATATACAATATACATAGAAAAACTTGTTTAGACTACAGGCTATCCATTCATGAAAAGAAAACAACCAAGTTCAGTTCAATAATATTAAGTTACAGCCTAAACAATCAACAAATTCTGTACTGGGACAGACTGTCAATCGAAAGGTTTTAACCTAGTTGAAGGTCCAAAAATCCGCGAAAAATTATGAAATTAATTTTCCTGGAATCCTAACTCAAAATAGAACAACTCCATTTAAACAAAATTTTTAAAGGAGTTCTCAGTTGGTACAGTTTATTAGAACAATCGATTTTCTCAACAAACTGGATCTGACAAGATCTTCCTTTTCATACTTGAAAACCCACTAATTAATCCGAGTCATGCAACAAGTTATACATGCTCAGAAAGAGCTTCAAGTCCTCTTTATTTCTAGCCATAGAACACTGGTACTTATATTCAAAATATAAATCTTTCAAGCCATTCAAACAGGACAGTGCAAGCAAAAACTGGTTCTGCGCACTGTCGCCGTTTTATTCACAGTAAATCTATACTAATTCATAAAAATGTGAATCCAACGCCAAAAGAATCAAAATCCACAGATCTACAACTTTCATGTAGATGGAAAGATCTTCCAGAGGACATATCACAGAGAAAAATGCGAAACAACACAGAAAATACCATTTCCAGACAGCAAACAAACGCATCATCTCTACTAATCCATTAATTAGCCAATTTCTCTTAATTAAGTGTAAAAAATAGCTTAAGTACGACCATGTGCTCTGATACCACTGTTAGAAAGTGTGCTAATTTTCATTTTTATGCTAATTACCAATTAATTAACCAAGCAAATATAGCACACACAAGATCTAGTACACAAGCTATTCAAACACACGAGAAAAAAGGGGAAATCGATACCTCCCGCGAAATCGTATTCGCGGGGCTCGACCAAGGCATGGGAATCGATGGCGTGCCTTCTCCACCGTCTCCACCACGTCTCGTAACCGCCCTCGAGTCCACCAAGGAGGATTAATCACGTTCTACAAGGTACGTGCTAGCATACCCAAAGAACAAGCCTAATCCCTATGGTTTTCTCTCTTGCATCAATCAACAACCTTGATTTAGTGGACAGAAAATAGCTCAACACATGAGCAAAAGAGAGGGAGAGAAGAGGAAGGTGGCGGCCTAGAATGGGAGGAAGAGAGGAGAGAGAAAAGTCTAGGTGGAGGCTCTCATAAGTGGTCCTTATATAGAGCACAAAACCTAATTGACCTCTTGCATAATTACAACTATGCCATCCAACCTACCACCATAAATGGCTGCCACGAAATGGGCCTTTATGGGCCATTAAACCCCTTCATTTGGACCATTAATTCATATAATTAAGGTCCCTCAACTTTGCTCTTTAATTGGGCTATATATTTGCTATTTAAATAACGGCCCAATTAATCAATATAACCATTTATATTGATAAGTGTTGAACTAAATTAATTATTAACTCATTAATAATTATTTTAGGATTAGTTAATACATTAATTTATTTCTATATGATCCATTGACTTAATTAATTATAACGATTCGCAATGGTATATAATTAATTAATCAATCTTATCATATTTCCACAGAACCTACTGCTGTGAATAAATAAATAATGCACTGTGTGATTAATGTCCTATTTGTGTGACCCTTTGAGGATTTATGCTATGTTGGCCATGGAATTAAATCGTTATTTAATTCCAATAATCATAAGCGGTATCTAGCAACACGTTATGACTCCCAATTCGCATAAATAGTGTACTGCTACAATATTTCAATCCTGCATAAGAGAATAAATATGTTTCTCTATTTTGATTCTTATGTCGCACGATATCATCGTATAATCCAAGATAGGAATGTGTCATTCTTGCAGATTATACGTTTCTTGATCTAGAGATAATTGTATAAAGTTGCATGCAAACAATCTATCTCCATCAAGGGGCCCAAACAGATATCGTCACTCACTAAGTGAATTAATGAGGGACATACGGTTTTCTTGATGATTAACTTTTCCCCGCACAATTCAAGAGAACATAAATAAAGTCCGTATAGCAGCCCTTGTCGGGAATCAGCGGTAGACAGTATTTATTGAACCTATCCTCATGTGGAAAAGATAAACATCTCAAACTTAGAACCAAAATCACAACGAAATAAACAATGACACATAACACAATCCATATGTTTATTTCGATGGGTCAAGTCCTGTGCTATGTTCCATAACATACACATATGCAACTAAGTTGGTAACTCTTTACCTATGATTAGTAGAACTTAATCATCACTTAACTTGCATACTAATCTTTTATGATAATTAATGTTCCTTGTTAATTATCAAGATTATGGACCGTTTAGATTTATTATTGTCATTCTTAAGAATGATCAACAGAGATCTACAATTCAGATCCTCAACCTGAATGATCTGTCAATAATAAACCTAGGAACAGATGATAAAATCTCATCCAAAACATAAACTAATAATTAAGTCATTAAATTATTGACTTCTAGGACACAACTCTAACAGAAATTACATTTCCTTTCAACCGAAAGTGATTCCATGGTACCATGCTTGAAAATGATCATTTTGAATATGGTTTAGAAGTTTGATCCATTCGATCGATTGGAATTTCGAGTTTCTACGTCGCAGTCAAATTGGATTGTTATTCTGATCTGTTCGTGATTTCTGAACCGCTCAATCAGGTAATCGGACTTCTCTATATTTAATTTCGTATTGTTTGATTGATTTGATTTATCGTTTGATTTTGATTGAATATGTTTATTGTTTTGTGATTGGTATATTTTACGAGATATCGTAGTTTGAAATTGGATATGGAATTGAATTTGAATTTTGAGCCCTGATCCTCCTGAGATCGGGGAGGGGCCGGTCCTGATCCTCCTGAGATCGGGGAGGGACCACTATGACTGACTGATTGACTGTCTGGACCCGATTATCTCCGTAAAATATATTATTTGTTTTGTGGATTAATCCGATATGATTGAACTTTGTTATAATAATTAAATGTAGAGAAGCTGCGTCGTTAAATAACCGGTTACTGAGGTTTGTACCTGACTCTGTTTTGTTTTTCTGTTGCGACGTAGGTTGACGGCCGTCGGATGGGTGCAGAAGACACTACCACAGAAAAGACCTTTTGCAACTGTAGATTAGCAACTGTTATTTATAAAAACAGTCACTTACTAAATTTATGGCATTGTCGTAATATAAGATTCAAACCTTTACCACTATTTTTATAAATAACAGTTACTAAAGTTAAGTGCGAGGGAAATAAAATGAAAAATCTCTTGAACCATTGTGACTGTTAATATTTACTAACAGTCACAAAAACTTTTAATGACTGTTAATGTAAAATAACAGTTGTTGTAATTCCTGCCAATATTGTCTAATATTTAATTTGGACGAATTGTGGTTTGACACTGGGTCTTAGCCTTTTACAACTGTTTATATTTAATAACGGTAGTAAGAACATTTTTCCAGCCTTCTACGACTGTTTTTATTTAATAACAGTTGCATAATTTAATAACAATTGCAGAATTGCCAGCCTATTTAAAATAACCTTTTCTATTTATTTTTATTTATCAGAAATTATGCATTAATTTTATTTGCGTACATCTTAATTAAATGTATTGTCATATAAGACCAAAATGTACTGACATTCGACTTTAATATTGTCTCATGAACATGTTTCTACAGTTAGATGCAACAATCACCATTTTGATATGACATTAGTTAAGGAAAAGCACAATACAATTATAATTGTATTTTTTATGAAAGATATAAAATTTTATAGCCAATTGAATTAATAAACGTCCTCAAATAAGCGGGAGGTAATAATTATTTGTAAACAACTAAAAAATAAGATACTTTATATCTTCATCACTAATTAAAAAAATTGGTTTGAATTTGTTAATTTTATGGTTCAAATATATATGCTTTTTGCCCTGTTAGTGAAGATTCTGAGTGTACTACAACAATCGCAATTTTAGAATTAATAAAACATATTTTTGTTTGTTTACAAATAATTATTAATATTATCTATTTTAAGTCAAACGATTTATATCATATAATTGATGACATCTTAATATACTTTGATGATCTAGTGAACGATAAGGATTAGAAGCCTTCACAAAAATGGACGGATCGGATGAAATGCTGTAAGCAAATTTTTTTTTTCCTAATAAGTATACGGCGCCGCTCACAAAGAAATAGGGTTCAGTCGTTCTCCCTCTTGTTTTAGCCGAACCCTATTTCTCCTCCCCGGCACCCTCCAAACCCGCCGCGCCATTACGAGCTCATCTGCTCCTCCGTTCCTCTACGCCATTACGAGCTCATCTGCTCCTCTCCGCCGTTCCGAGCTCCTCTGCTTCTCGTCTCCATCGACAACTGGACGCCTAAAACCCTAACCGAGCCATCCTCCGTTCCTCTTCGCCGTTCCGAGCTCCTCTGTCCTCCTCTTCTCCTTGATTTTGGTGGCTTGACGGCTGGAACGACAGCAACCGACATCAACCGACTAGTGGTGGCTTGATAGGTGGAGACTGGTTGTGGCTGCATCAACTCACTTATGGTACTATTTCTTTCTAGAAATCACTTCTGTTGCTTCAGATTGACTAATTGGTTTGTAACTGCCCTCAAAATAGAGGTGTTGTTCCTTTTTCTATGAAACGAGAATTCATGGAACAAAGGTAAAGTTGCTTCTTGAAATTGAAATTGAAATTGGTTTTGAGTCCGTATAATTTGTCATTAGACAGGGCAAAATTCACTCTGCGAAATTTTAACACTGCATCTGTTGAGGACATCACTGAACACAAGAAAGTGTTGCCATTATTGCTAGAGTGCTTTTAATTATAATCTTACTAATACACTTCCTTTATCTAAGTTATTTGGGAATGTTAGGTTGCGAAACTGGATTCCAGGCCTTGTTACTCCTACTGGTATTTATCAAACTTACTTTTGGATGCTCGTTCCATGCAGTGGCCAGTATTTGGATCTTTACATGCAGTGGTATTCCTAGTTTTTTTAGTACCTGGGATTATTTGGATCTTTACATGTAGTGGCCAATATACGTGAATATCTGGCCATTTCATGCTATGGCCTGCATTTGCATTTGCCTTCATCTTTCCTTTTTCATGCAGTAGCAAATATTCGTTGCTTTAACATTTTGTGCTTTGTTTAAACTCTGTAGGATAAGCCAGTATTGGAACTGATATGTGTAGTACCTAATAGCGTGAAATTTGTGAATTTTATTACTTTATTTGAATAGGTGAGACTTGTGACCCTTTTACTTGCTCTTTACTGTTGGTGATGGAACTATTCAAGCTTAAAATAAAAATGATATTAGTGTCCAGTATAAAATGGGATATAAGATTGCAAAAATGAATTGTTTCTTTTTACTAACTAACCTGTTTTGTAACTTTTTTTTTAAATTATTCTATATTTGATATTGAATCTGTTTTGTAATTATCATTTGTTCAACTCGTTGCTGTAGAATTAAATTGGCATGTGTAGGTGCTATTATCATTGGTAACATACTTGCAAAATTTTGGTAATTGAAAAAAATTAATCTGTTAGCAACGAATTTGATACAAAAATGTTAAAGACTAAAAGCCCCAAATGTCCAATCAACATAAAACTTGGGATTCAATTTTATTTCATGTCTGATATTTATGTTTTGATGACTGGTCTGAATCCTTTTCTGTTTGATTCCTTTTGATAGAAATAATTGTGTTTATGGATTGAGTTGTAGTTTATTGATAGAAAATATGTCTGGAGAAGAAGAGTATGCAGTTGGGCCAACAAAGAGCACAATGAAAGATTCGAAGAAGAGCACAATATTATTACTGAAAAAGAGTGCAGAGGCATGAAAAGATCTCGAACCACATTGGAGAAATTTAGGGCCAAATGGAGTAAAGGAACATTTATTATCAATATCTCTTTTTTTAAATAAATTTAATTAATTTCATGTTTTGTTTGCTTAATACCATGTAGAGGATTGAGCTGGTTAGAAGACCTTATTCAAAAGAAGAGATTGCACAAGTCATGAAGGAACTCATGGAGTTCACGGAACTCCAACTCTTCTTATTCTTAATAATCTGTATTTCTCTTTTTTAGTTTACTCTTGTAATATGATCATTTTGGATATGTTATATGTGCTTGGATTTGTTGTTGTGTTTGGAACTTATTTGATGTTATATTTGTAACATCATTTGTAATAATTATTTAATACAAATATTACATTTTGTTATGTTTGTTTGCATGTGTTTGTATTGTTGTTGAAATTTGTATTAATTGGTATAGCTAGCAATTATGGACTAGAACCAATTGTTATTATGTTTAAACAGTTGCTAATCGTCCAGCTCGATCAAATGAAAAAGGAGAAAAATATACTTTCTGCAACTGTTATTACATTTCAGATCCATCTAGCGCCAATTTAAAAAGAAAAAAAAAAACTTTCGGCAACTTTTATTATTAAATAACGGTGGCAGATCATTCCTTTTGCATCCGTTATTAATAAAAGACAGTTATTGAAAATCCGTGTTTTGCCACTGTTGTTATCTAATAACAGTCATTATTTTTATGACTGTTATTTTCCCTTTTGCAACTCCCCGATTAGCAACTTATCTATACAGTTGCAGAAGGTATTATTTTAACAGTTGTAGAAGGTAAAATCTGTAGTAGTGAGATACCGTTCTCGGCTCGCGCCCCGCGACCCGTCGGTGCGGGACGTGACATTTATGATGAGCCATTTTTATTTCACATCAGTATAGAGTTATGTACGGTGATTAGTGTGATGTTGTTATGTTTTGTGTGATGGTGATTGCATAATACTTTTTAAGTTGAAATTATTCTTTGAATGTTTAGGTTAAAATATTATTTTCATATTTGACTTTTTCTTTTTATCAAACTGATAAAATTCGTGGAGCATGATATTTCAAAAAAAATTATGGCTGTCACAGTTAGCTATTTACTTTTTCTCCCCCCCCCCCCAAAGGTTGTCGACTAATTAGGAGGTTTTTCTGTCATAGTTTTTTTTTTTTTTTTTCCGATCACGATTTCTATCCAGTTTGCATGTTCAGGTGATTTATTCTCTTCTCATGCCAGTACGGTACAATTATGGTTCAAATATATTGTAAAGTTTATGTTTTTAGTTATATATATACATATATATAATTTCAAAAAATTTCTGACGAACCTATTTGCCTCAAAATTTTGCCATATAAAAAAATTTCAACAATTCACAACATTACAACAAGGAGGTAAAAAATGGAGCCTGTGAATGCATGCCGAATTCTAATTTCCAGGTGGGGAAAGACGAGCCTAGATTAGAAATGCCATCATATTAATGCGATACTCCGTATGTTTGTAATTAAGTTGATATTTAATATTCAATGTTCATGAGAAAATGCGTATAAGACACGGATGCTTTTCCACAAGACAAGAAGATATCCGCAAATGATGGTCAGATTAATTGATTAAATGAATTATCTTGATGGAAATTAAAAAGTTCATTTAATAGTAGTGTATTTGGTTTAACTGTAAACAAGGAGACGAACAGAGACCCACAGGCCCACGAACAATCCCCATTCGTGAAAATCAGGGAATAAAAAACAAGTTGAGAAGTTGTTCGTCTAGTTCGTGAGGTGTTTGATTCGCGCGAACAACGGCTGTTCGCGAATAGCCTATTCGTGGAGGCAACCAAACGCACGTGTATCGCATGATCATCCACACAAAAAGGAGAAGGAAATCGGGGAAGAAGCTCTGTCTCATGCAGGCAGATCCTGTTCTGGCTATCCCTTGCATTGCTGGGGTTTTTGGTACCCGCTGGAAAGCCCACAGTGAGGAGAAATCAAAAACACCAATTTCAATTCCAACGGACCGTTTGGAGTCTTCCAGATGAACCAACAGTTATTCAGGAAAGCTATTTTTGCTGCTGCACGATTGTCAGATTTAGACCCATAATCCAAACATGATATCCACCCTTCTTCACCGACTTGGACGCATCTCAAAGAGTATATAAGAAGGGGTAGATATTTTAAGTGTCAAGTTTAGTTTGACTTTTTGATCAACGGATCTCGCGTCGCCAAATAATTTTAGAGTCAACGAGATTAACACTACTTCTCTAATTTGACCATTTCATATTTAAGCGTTCCTCAAACATAAAAAAAAAGAAAAATTATATCGTATATGAAGAAAAAACCTTGAGAAGAAACCTTAAAATTTCAAATTTCAAAATTCAAATTTCAAAATTTCAAATTTTAAATTTCAATTTTAAACTTTTAAAATTTTAAAAATTTCAACTTTTAATTTTTTTTAAATTTCAACTTTTTAAAATTTGAAATTTTGAAAATATCAAGATTTAAAAATTTCAAATTCTAAAATGTCTAGATTAAAATAAATGTTATAAGTTAATGCATTCACTTTGATCACTAGCTTTAACCTTTCATGCCAAACAATAATTACTAACTTTAAGTTAATACTAACTTTTAGTAATTTTAACATCAAACACTAATCCCAAAATACTAATTTTAACCCTTGATTCCACTAAACTTTAATTTTGCCAAACGACCCTAGGAATTACAAATTTGGAGAGATTTCACGCAGAAATAGCCAGAGAAAAGTCCAAACGGTCCGACTACAGGTCCGTTTGGAAGTGTTCAGACACGAGATTGAGAAGTTGAAGTTCATTTTATGTTTTAATTCTTCTTTAATTTCTCTTATGATTGCTGAGAAACCTTTATTTAGTTTGCTTGATATTATGTTAGTCTAGTTCATTTGTTTAGGGGCAACGGTAGTCAACCAATTTATGTAGTATTAAGTCAAATTGTTTAGTTAAGTTTTATATTTTATCTGGTGATTTTTATCTTTTGAGTTTATTTATTATGAGATGTCGTAAATTGTTTAGGTAGAATTGATTATACCGAGTAGATTAAGGTATTGTCTAATATGATAATAATAATCTATATCTTGGCATGGTTTGTAATTGACCTAATTGAGAGCGAGATATCCTTCGAACGGAAGAAAAAATTTAAAAGACTTTTTTTTCATACAAAACTTAGGATTTTCTAATTGATGAAATAGTTTATCCCTAGAAATCGAAATTGTAACGATGGTTAGTATCTGGTAACTTAAGTTAGATTATAATTTTGTGCTTGATTCAACAATAACTTGTGTAAATAATTCAGTTAGCCGCAGTTCAAATGTACCGTTTGAGACAGACTGTTTGAAACTGGCTGTATAGAAAAGTTCGCAGACTTGAACTCCTGATTTTCTTAAATTGCATGAATTTTCCTAAATTTGTGATAACTTAGTTTAGATTTAAATTTTAGAACACTCTCGAATCATTTATTTTAATTGAAGCTAAACCAAGTTATTTTTAACACTTATTCCATAAAAAGTCTTTGATAATTAAAAAATTAGATTTAATTATTTAAACCGTTCCTGAGATCGACCCTTAGCTTTACTACCATTGATAAATTGGACAAATCAAGATTATTTAAACTAGGTTTAAGCCTCGATCATTTCCCCTGTTTTAGAGTTGAACTTCCCTCCCATAAATCCAGCTAAAGGGCATAATTTCCTTCTCTCTGTAGACATGGTTTTGGGACCAATCCTCCAGCCTCCGAATTCTGGGGCCGAGTGTGCACAGGTATTCCTGTGCCTTCCTTCCTTCACTGGAGAGCCCGGTGAGATGTGCAATTTTCCAGCGGGCCACCAGGAACTCGAGAACGTCAGCATAATCCCTGGCAGTGTAGACGCCAGTGCGCTGTGCCACCAAGGAAAAGTGCTCGAAGAGATTGTTGTCACAGCCGTCGTACATCAGGTGTGCTGGCATTACGATTCTTTTCTGCATCATGTCTGCAAAAGCAAGGGTCGTGTAGTCCGGATCAACTTCAAACAACTTCTCTATAATCTTACTGTAGGCATTCTCATGACGCTTCTCGTCAGATGCAATTGTCCCACATATCTAAAAGAAAAGTTTTAAGATTGCATTTCAGTATGAACTGTTCGTATAAGATAAAATTTTCCATAGAATGAATGTACTGAAGCAAAAATTATAGCAAAAAATAAATGTTGTATAGATACTGATTATAATTGCATAATTAAACATCTAGAAGGTTAAAAAAAAAAAAAAAGATATTATACAATTCAACGCTACCTGAGCAAGGGTAACGTCCCCATACTTCTTGGCAAGACTGGCAGTGTTTCCATGAGAAATGAAGGTTGCTCTTTCTTGAAATGAGGTATATAAAAAACCTTTGTATGGATTGTTCTCTACCATCACATTCTGACAATCAAAACATAAAAGTTAAAATAAGCGAAAAGTCTGGACACTGCAGGTGTTTAGTTGAAATATTGATTTTGTAAGTTGTAACCATGACATCCAGATCTATAATTTATGCTTGTAACAAAAATCTGTCATTTTTCTAGGCATCTAAACTCTCATGCTTGATTACGTTTATGAGCTAATTTCTTTCCCGAGATTGTAGTGTCGCAAGTTCTTTGAATGGAGCCACAGACATGCAGTGGTAGAGCCAGAAATTATCTGTTAGGGGGGACAAATTAGTTATTTCTATTTAATTAGGGGGACAAATTATATAATTTTTAAAAAAATAAAAGAAAATACACATAAAAATTAAGTATTTTTTGGAGTATAGGGGACAATTGCCCTCTTCAGCCCCCCATGTGGCTCCGCCGAGACACGTGGCAGACGTATTGAATTTTCACTAAACCAGTGACCTGTACTAGTACTGGTTTGGACCATGACCATCTCTACCAGAACAAGTAACTGATAATTCACAAGCCAACTCTAAGAGAAATAAAATGTTACATAATTTCTTACCATCCCAAAGCCAATCAGATACTGAATTGTCTTCTCAATCATCTTCATGTCCACCCGACCTGACAAGTAGAGATACTTATTCAACAAATCGCCATGCCTTTTTTCTTCAGCAGTCCAGCCACGGGTCCAGATTGCCCAACCTCTCGGACTACAATTAGTTAAATCTCTAATGCCATCTGAGTTGTTTACCAGGGTTTGGTACGTCGGCAGTGCCTCTTCTGTTACCATATCCCCTACTAAGCATACAAAATACTCGTCTGGAAGTTCCTTCGCACGTAACCGGATCTCCTGCACCTGATCATAGAAGCCCTCGGTGGATGGCTCCGGAAGGAAGTCTTGCGGCTGCCAGCATTTCTCTACAGGCTTGAGGAAGGGCAAGATGTTCTCTCTCATCCAAGGCTCGAGGTTGTCAAAGATCTCGAGCTTCTCTGGTGGCATGGAGTGGGTCACCGGTTCTTTCTTCTTGTGGTTTGCACCGAACAGCTTCTCCACTGTTTTAACCCTTCAAAACAATAATTTTACCTTGTAAGAACCCAGGATACTAACAGTTACCTCTGTTTTGTTCTCTTCTTTAGACCAAAAGTTATTTCCTAGGCTGTTTAATGTTTATAAATTGTAATGCTATTACCGTAAAAATGTTTGGTTAAAAAAAATTGGATCAAATTGAAACATATTTGACCCAAAATTCTATGCAATTAATCTCAGACTGCAAGTCACCAAGAATTTTTCAGGATTGACAGGTAACTCTAGATTTCTACTTTCTTCTCACAAGCATCCTTTAAAAATTGTGGCAGTACAAAGATTATTGTGGCAGCAGTACCTTTACCTACTCTTGAACTATGATAATATTGGTGAAATACATAGGCTCCTAGTTGACTAAATACAAAGGCTTAATTTGTTGCTTTAACAAGTAACTACAGATTTCTACTCTCTTTTCAGAAGCATCCTTTTAATTAAATTTGACAGGAAAAAGGCAATCGTGGCAAACAGCACCTATACCTAGGGCTGTCAATTTACCACCGTTTCGTACGTGTCCGAAACAGAACAGAAATAGAATAGAAAATGGTTTCGTTTTAAAAAACGGAACGAAAATGAAACGAGATTTTGTCAACGTTACCGAAACAGAACAGAAATAGAATAGAAAATGGTTTCGTTTTAAAAAACGGAACGAAAACGAAACGAGATTTTGTCGACGTTACCGAAACGGAACATGGAAATGGACTGATTTCAATGGAAAATGATGAAGTGGAACAGAAACTTGTTTTGTTTACCCAAACGGAACGAAAGCGAAAGAGTATTCTAGTTTCGTTGCCAAAACGGAACAGAAACAGGGCTGTTCCGCGTCTGTTTTCCACGTTTGACAGCCCTGCCTATACCTCCCTATCCTGATTTATGATAGTAATGGTGAAATAGCTTTGAGATCTCCCTGTTAATAAATTAACAGAATGATGGACTTGTGGTGTAAGCATTTCTTGTAAGAGAAAAAAGAAAAGAAAGTAAACTGTATGTGTGATTCGTATTTATGGCTTATTGCGGGTTTATATATACAAAACATTTTGCGGTAAGTAGGATTGGTTCTAATACTATTTAAGGTGTCCTTGTTTGTGTAAAATCAAACACCCCGCAAATATAAAATTCAAGATAAAGCAACAAATAATACATCCACTGATTTTAGAAACTTGGTGCTACTGAATTAGATAATTTACGCTTGCAGAACAAAAGAAAAGACAAACAATGAACCCTTGTCAGTTAACCGAACACAGTTAGTGGGTAATGCATTCCATGCTATTATAATACATCATGTTGAATTTTTTTTATTTAAAAAATGTTATGCTTTATATATATTAATTGGATATTAAATGCCAACAAATGAAAATATCATAGGATAATTAGATAACAAAAACTATGCAATGTACAGTGATTTTGTCACTTTCTTAAACAACATATTTATTATTTTTTTTTCCAAGAAAGAGGAGATATTTGCAATCCAAATTTTTTTTTTAAAATTAAAGGTGCATGAGAGACTTAAACTCTCAACCTCTTTGATACCAATCTAGTATTCTTATCACTGCGCCTGCGCCATTAGTCGACGTGCCAAACAACTTATCGTTCAGAATTCTTTTGAAGGTTGGTTGATGATGACATTTTTCACAATTAATCTGGAACTGGATTTTACTAGGTCATATTGTCTTGTAAGTTTAAATTATTTTGTGAATGTTCACCAGTGAATATGGAGAGAGAGAGAGAGAGGGGTTTACCTGCAGCTGGTTTAGAGTTTAGGCTAAGCCTGATCAGGAAAGACAACAGAGTAGAATTATTTTTCTTTTTTTATTTTGTTTATGCTTGCAAAGACAACAGAAGAAGAACATGGAAACATGACAGCTTAATTCAGAAAAAAGAATTAAAACTTTAGCTTGAAAAAACTCCATGATTGAAATAACATTCCATTTACTATACTGCATTGTTTAAATCCACCCAAAATCCTGATTAGCACACAGGACAAAAAAAAAAAAAAAAAAAAAAACCACACGTATAAAACCAAAACTCATGATGAACTAATACAGCAACAATGCAATATATATAAAGGACAAAAAGCAAAGAATATTACTGGGTAACTCTATCCACCATGGAGACCTTGGCAGGACCCAATCTTCTTCCTTTGTTGCTTTTTATTGGGGGTGAGGAAAAGGAAAGAAGGCATGTGTTTGAAGCCATTCTGCACGCCATTATTGTTACTTGTTTTAATAGACAGAGAGAATGTTGAACCAATGGGGTGACAGAGAGGCAGTGGGATCTAATTTATAGCCATATATAATAAAACCATGAGTATGTATTGATATATATATAGAGAGAGAATGACTAACGTGTCATCGATGGCACAGAGGGTTCTGTGTCATCGAGTCATTTTTTGAAATTCAAAATTTAAATGGTCAATTCAAACCGTTCAAGTTATTCTCAATATTGAAATATCCTTGAAGACCAAATTTTATATTTTTTTGAATGGTCAATTCTCCATATTGAAATATCCAAAATTCAAATGGTCAATTCTACAAATCACGTATAAAATTTCACTCTACAGCAAAATTACTAGTTTGGCCTATTTAAACATCCTTTTTTTTTAAAAAAAATATTTTAGCCGTTTCAGTTTATCTTTATTGTTTTCACAGATACTAGAATTTTATTAATAATGCTTTCATGGAGCTATAAAAACAAATACGCATTGAAAAAAATAAAATAGATTAATAAAATACAATTTCTATTAATAGAAATAAACTTTTTTAAAAATAAGTGAAATTAATAGAAATAAAAGTTACAATCACAGTCCTTTTGTCTACATATCAAGCCTAGTACACATGCCTTCTTTCCTTTATAATATTAATAAAATATCCATAAAAATGCGATGGCAATTTCCATAAAAATGTGATGGAAATTTCCATAAAATATTTATAATTTATAACATTCATACTTTGATATGATATTCATATAAAATATTAATACAAAATTAATTATTTTAATGTTTCCATTAAAAAATTTCTGACTTCCTGAATACTATTACTTATATTTTCCAAGCATTAAAATCATACTTTATCGACCTAATTTAATACACCTACTATGAATATTTTCTTCTTGTCGAAATAATTGTTAAACATATCACAACTTTTGAACGGTTTAGATTATTAAATCTTCAATGGGTCTTTTATATCCAGAAATGTTAAGCTGTTCACTTTCATTCCAAAAGACTCGGACCCATCCCTAGTTCGCAGCTTGATTCGTTTATTAATGACTAAGATGTCATCCGTATAAATCCTCAACTACTGCTACCCAGATCTACTAAACCTTTTTTCATTGAACTACTCATCAATTAAATTGAGCACTTGCCGTTTATTTATTTATATGCAATAAATTCAGAAATCGTTACATGGTATTTTTGGCACTGACATAAGGCGTCCAAGTAGACTTAAAAGTTTCAGACTTAACACTTGGGATGAAACAAAAAATTATTTTACATCCATCTATTTGAATGATTCATGGAAGAAAATATTTAAGCCTTGAACTTTTAAGCCTATTCTTTGAAAGTTAAAACCCATAATATAAAAGCTATCCTCAAATTATATACAGAACTGAAACAACAGATCAAGATAGCGTTTGCTTGCATTTTAAGGAACAACAATAAATCTCAAAAGTTGAACCCCCCCCCCCTTTTTAGATAGACTATATAGTGCTACTTAGTTAAGTTAAAACCAAATTCCTATTAGCTATCAAGTGTGATGGAAACTAGAGCAATTAAGAAAGGCATTGAACAATTCAAAAGATTTTATTCTAACAAAACAACAAACAATTTGTAACATGTTAGAAAATGTTATTGTAATGCTGTATTCAATTATCTGATATATTCATTTGTCCGACTGCCCTAGTACCAACATTCTGCAAGTCTCTTATCTCAGAAAATTAATTACGGTCATGTGCAATTTTATGTATTTATTTTATTCAAGCGATGACAAAACTGCACATGATAGTTATCATCTTTCCTATCTCATTACATACATAACACATTACACAGTAATGATTCACCTATTAGGCTATCATTACATAAGCTCAAACCCATTACTTTTAACTAAGAAATGGGCCTTCCTAGCCTTGGCCCAAAAATTGCTTCACCGTCTGTTCCCAATGAAATGCAATCACTTATTACAGAGTGCCGAAATTTTAAAAAATAATATTAAAATAATATAATCCAATAAAATTAATATCAATTTAATCAGTTTAATATAAATAGTATCGTAAGATCGGAATCCTGGATTCCGATCTAACGTTAGATCGGATTCTCGGATTCCGATCTAACGTTAGATCGGAATCTGGGATTCCGAACAGTGCTGTAACTGCTCAAATTTGCCTTTTTCATGGTTTTATTGTAATTCTATTATAAAAATTAATTTAATATATGAAATTTTAATATTAAATTAATATATTATGAAATTTTAGTAATATATTTTGAAGATAAGATATTAAATTAATATATTTTATTTTACTTCTATTATAAACATTAATTAAATATATAAAATTTTAATATTAAATTAATATATTATAAAATTTTAATATTAAATTAATATATTATAAAATTTTAATATTAAATTAATATATTATAAACATTAATTAAATATATATTTTGAAGAATGTTAGTATAATATAATTCTATTTTATGAATAATATTTTAATATTTAAAGTTTTGATATTAATTTGATATGGATGGTTTTATTTTTAATATTAAAAATTTTCAATTATGTTAAATATTGTACATAATAAGTACATAATACTTTATGTAATAATTTATTTATGGCAATAATTATAATATAAACTTATAATTAAATATTAGATTTATTTCATTTAATTCATAATATTTATGTAATAATTTATTTTTATAGAACTTATTTATTTGTATGTGTTCACTTAGATAGATTAGCACACTAAAATAAAAGAAAGGGAAAAATACATAAAAATCATAATATAATTTAGCACACTAAAATAAATGAACACACCAGGGTACTTAAAAACAAAGTAATAAATAAACATAGAGATCTTGATCATCTACATGTTGCAGAATTTCCTCCCACCAGGGTTGATCTTCTTCCGCATTCATTTCTTGTTGATTACTGGCACCATGGTTGTCGGCGAGTTGAGCTGCTTCGTTCCAAAAAGCCTCATCATTTTCTTGTTGATTATTCGCAGCCGGGTTGTCTGTGAATTGAGCGGCTTCGTTCCAGAAAGCTGCCTCGGCTTCTTGTTGCTCAATCTCAGCCATTCTAGCCACTGCAATTTTGCGTTGTTCATCTCTCTTCTTGATCTTGATTAGGCTCTCCTTAATTTTTTTTCCAATTTTTTCTTGTTGCAACCTCCGGCTCTCTTCGGCGGCCTTTTCTTCCATTCTTCTCCTTTCGAACCATTGTTCTTTCACTCTGAATCTCTTTACAATTTCATCCCTCTCTTCTTGTTTCTTGTGTTCATCGTAGTGGTCACGCAAAATGGTATCTTTGAAATTGAAAACCTGACCACACTTTGTACAACTCACTGTGTGGTCTCCACGAAAATCGTATATGCTTTCGTAAACAATCATGGGTGTAGGATCTGGTTTCCACGGTTTGAGTTCCGGCATCGGTTCAGGTTCTGTGTAGTACTTTTTATAGAGTTCAGAGTTGCTCGACTCAGGTTTAGTAAGGTAATGTCGCAATCTCTCCCTGCGGTCTCTTTCTGGGCCACCATGAATGTGCCACTGATAATGGGTGTATAATGGCCACTCGCCACCATATTGCGAATGGATATTGTAGTCGAATTTGCGGTAACATTTATTACATATCGCATGATAATCTCCTTTTTCGATCTCATTTGGATTGGCAGGGGAATGTTTGTAATTTGGCAAGTACTCATGTCGAGTAGATGGCCATTCCCGCACTTCACTGTCGGAGGTATTTCCTTTCTCCATGATAGTGAATGTTGAAGGAAGTAGGATTGAGTGGGTGTGACATATTTTTGCTGAGGAAGAATAATTTTATAGATCAGTTTAGACTTGCAATTATTTAAAATTAATAAATATAATGTGATATTTTTTCAGACTTTATCAGAATACGTTTGTCATTTTGCATAGCTTAGGTAGGCATCAGTATACTTTTGAGCTTTTATCAGAGCACGCCTGTCCTTTTGCAGTGCTTAGGTAGGCATCAGTATACTTTTGAGCTTTTATCAGAGCATGCCTGTCCTTTTGCAGTGCTTAGGTAGGCATCAGTATACTTTTGAGCTTTTATCAGAGCTTTTATTTAATAATTTGACTTAATTTAATGTAATAAAATCTTATTTAGTTGTTTGAAGTAATTAATTTAATTTAATTTCATTTAGTTAATATAATTTGATTGAGCTATTATTTTTTAACTACTTTAATTTAATTTACGAAATAATATAAATTATTAATTTAATTTTACAATTTTAATTAAAATATAATTATTAATTTGATTGTGTGACTATCTTGATCCTTTGTCATTTTTGTTTTGAACAAATGGTACGCCTAAAAATTTTGAAATTTAAGTTTAGGAAAATTCGTCCGCCAATTGACAGCTCAGTATTTTTGTTAGAATTTTTCAGAGCGTATTTCATATTTTTGTAGCGCCAAACTTTTCGAATGTAGAGCTGTTTTTTCAGTTCAAAGTGTGACTATCTTGGTCCTTTGTCATTTTTGTTTTGAACAAATGGTACGCCTAAAAATTTTGAAATTTAAGTTTAGGAAAATTCGTCCGCCAATTTCAACCCAATTTGAACCCAACCCAACCCAATTTCATTCCAATTTGAACCCAACCCAACCCAATTTGAATAAATCATTCAAATTTTACAATCATTGCATTTCACAAACCATTTCACAGGTATCAATGAATCAATAATTCAAACATTGCATTTCAAACATTGCATTTCACAATTTTACAATCCATCAATCAATCTACAAGCAATTCACAAACATTTCTATTCAAACAATAATAAAATAAACATATAAAAAAGCTAACCTGGAGTAGAAAGGAATTGACTCTCTTCTAAACAATTTTTTACCTACATTTTTAATTAATACCATCAATTATTATTATTTTTCTAATTTTTCCCATATTTAATTATCAAAATCTTAATTATTAAAAGCAAAAAAAAAAACAAAATAATAAATTAATTACACATAAATTTTCATATGAATTTTTCTTATTTTTCGGTATTTTTAAAATAATTTTACAATTTATTATCTATTTTTCTAATTAATTAAGTACTGAATAAACAAATAAAAAGACAAAAAATATATCCAATATAATTAATAAATTACATACAAATATTTTCTGATTTTTTTCTGATTTTTTCAGATTTTTTGAATATTTTTCCAATATTTTCCTATTTTTTTATTTAATTAACTAAATTATAAACTAATAAACTAAATAAATAAATAATTAAATTAATAAAAAAAAACTTACTGTTCTCAGAAGTGCGTCCGAGAGAGCGAGAGCGGCAGCGAAATCAGATCGGAAACACATTATATATATAAAGGTTAGATCGGAATCCCAGATTCCGATCTAACGTTAGATCGGAATCCAGGAATCCGATCTAACGTTCGGAATCCAGGATTCCGATCTTACGATACTATTTATATTAAACTGATTAAATTGATATTAATTTTATTGGATTATATTATTTTAATATTATTTTTTAAAATTTCGGTACAGAGTGAGAGATAAATGAGCCCATTTGAAATCTATCTCAAAACTTGTTGCTTTTCTCTTCTTCCTCCTCACTTCCCGTCCTTTCCGCTTGCTTACTTACCATCTCTGAAGTGAAGAGAGAAAGAGAAAGAGAGAGAGCGAGAGAAAGTACTAACCATGGACCGTTAAGCCTCTCTCTCACACCTATATGCAATGGAATGCACAGCGTTTTGCACTCTCCATGCCAACATTCCTAGCTCTCGCAAGAACCCCCCTTTCTCTTTCTTCCCTCATGGCCGTCGCTGCCGCCTAGTGGTCCCCACTTCCTCTCTTCCCTCTAAATCCAAAACAATCTCTATTCCCTTCTCAAAGCGCAGTTCCTCTATTTCACCACTGAAATCCCATTCCAGCTCAGAACCCAGCAACCATTTTCATTTTTCTTCTATCCTTTACCATGCACATAAGCCGTTCGCTATAATGCTCTTTAGCATTGCACTCAGTTTGACGCCACACCCATTTTCTAAAGGATATGCCATTGCTAAGCCGGCCAAGGTAACTTCTCAAAATAATGTGAAATCAAAGAAACAGAACAGTTCAAATGAGCACGAGTTCTCTGTGTACACTGAGAGGCTACTTGATTGTGTCCCCATACTTGAAAATCGAATCAAAGAGGTCATTGAAGAAAAAGGGGATATGGGTCTTGTCCAAGAGGCCTTAAAGGAGGTCAGAAAGAGGGGAAACGAGATCCAAAAGAAGATTCTGCACAACTTATGGAAGGAATTAGAACAATTGGGCAACGAAAAGGTTCAATGTCTCACAAAGGCCGAGATGATGCTGGAGAAAGTCTTGCCAGTAAGAGAGGAATTGGGGAAATTGGTGAGGAGAGAGAAAGTGACGGCAGGGGAGAGCAAAGCTGAGGTAGCGATTAAAGAGAGACAGAGAATTGTGGAGCTTGAGAGAAGGCTGGAGGGACTAGAGAGAGAATATAATGGGTTAATTGAGAAGGCGGAGGATTTTAACCAGAAAATTGAGATGAGGGAGAGATTCACTATTAGTGTGGGGATGAGAGAGATATTGTTTGTAGAGAGAGAATGTGAGGAGTTGGTTGGGAAGTTGAACCAGTCGCTGAAACAGAAGGAATTGGATAGGTAAGAGTACAGCTTTGTACCAATTTAATCAGGACTGTTACCATAATGAATATCTATGCCCTGACACACCTAGTAGTGGTAACAGTTTCACCTTAAGTTCCCCATTTTTTCCATTTCATTTTACTGGCTTGTTTGTTGTTTCAATTCACAATTTGTGATACAGTGAGGCTAAATTTGCATTAACTTATCCACAGTTAAAGATTAAACAATTGAGGGGAAGTATTGCTAAACTGTGGGTGGTTCACTCTTAATAGTGGATCAATTTGCATAATTGGAATTAATTAGGGTTGCCTTGGTTAAAAGGTTCGAAAAGAAGACATTAATTGAGGCTTATTGCAAAAGATTACGGTTATTTAGTTAAATTGGGTTATGTGAGGTTTAATTGCATATTTAGGGAGTTAATTGGGAACTTGGGGACAAGTATATCTTACAGTCTGAAGTATGGTATACTCAAGATCTGCTATTGGATCATATTTCATATCAGTTTTAAGGTTTGGTTTCAGGTCAAAATTGTATTCTTGGATGTTCAATCGATGTACTTGTGTTTGTGTGTGTGTGTGTGTGTGTGTGATCAATTGACATGCTGATTGTGTACAGAAAATTGAAGGACAAGTATTCTAAGCTTTCTCGAGAAGATTTAAAGAAGGATTTGGAAGCTGCACAAAGCAGCTATATGGAACAAACACTGCTCCCTAAATCCTTTTCAAATGTAGATTCAAACTCAAATTTCTCCTTTGACGCTGGTGCCCAACAACTCGCCACACGAATAAAGCAAACTCTTGTGGAGTCGAAACAGATGCAGAGAGACCTTGAAAATCAAATTCGAAAACAGATGCGTGTGTATGGTGAAGAGAGGCGGTACGTGGTGAAGACGAGTGAATCAGAAGTGGTCAAAGGGTTTCCTGAATTTGAATCGATATGGAAGTTTGGAGAGAAAGAGGTGGTAAACCCTAATGCAGTGCAATTAAAACTTTTTCATGGGTGGGCAAAATGGAGAGAAGAGGAGAGAGCAAAGCTGAAAAGGGAGGTTCTAGAGAACGAAGAGTTTGGTAGGGATTACATGGCTCGTATTAAGGTGGGTTTTTTTTTTTTACCTACAATTTTTGGTTTTGATGTATTTAGTACCCCATATAGTATAAAACTATTGTATATGCCATGCGAAAGTTGTGCCTACTAGCTATACATGTCCTGTTTGAAATATTGTCATGAATATTCAAAATTTTACTCTGTTCTTCGTAATTCTATTTTCTCTGTTGCTCCATGCTCTATATTAATGGTGGTATTTAAGTAGTACATAAATGTTCAACTATTTAAAAAAAAAAATGTTATTCTGGTCTCCATTTCACACCCATCTTCCTCATAAGTGACCCAACAGAGAAACTTAAGTATTGTAATGTAGATAAGGGAAATTAGGAGGGATATTTCCCTTCATTCTTGGAGTATATGGATTAGATTATAAAGTTTCTTGGGAACAGGAGGTACATTGTTGTTTTGTGAAGGTATATGTGTTCTTTAACACTTCTCAGTAGTGCCTTTGACATTGTTATCCTCAAGCTTTCTTTAATATTGTTCTTGAATATTTCTTAAGCTTTCTGAAAATTGATGTTTCTGGATATAGGAAAAGATACTTTTGGATAGAGAAAGAGTTGTTGCTAAGACATGGTATAATGAAAGAAGAAAGAGGTGGGAAATTGAACCACTTGTGGTTCCATATGCCGTCTCGAGAAAGCTGGTGAAGACTGCTCGTATCAAGCATGACTGGGCTATCATGTATCTGTCTCTAAAAGGAGATGACAAAGAATATTATGTTAATATCAAGGTTAGTCTTTAGTTACTGCCACCATTTTCTGGCATTGATAATGATATCAGATTTTTTTTTTTTTAAGTTTAAACAGCCCGTGGACGATATCAGAATATAACCGTTCATTCCGAGGGTTGTAACTTATGCAAGATATTTGGCAGCGAGTAGCGCGAGTCAGTTATTCTCTCAACAGAGAAAAAACACGTAAAGACACAATTTAGGATTTTTTCTAATTTATGATTAAAACTGAAAGATACATCCTCTTTTTAAGAGGTTCTGTGTACAACAATATAGGAAATAATTGCTAGAAAATAAAATAACTTCTAGAAAATAAAATAACTGCTAGAAATTAAGATAACTGCTATTTTTTTCTTTCTCTCTTCTGATGGTCCATCTGGACCATATATTTAGTAGCAATATGCTCTGCATCAATATTAGTGGTAACTGGTTGACTGGTGCATTACTAATTCCCCATAGAGCAAATTAATTGACATTATGGTGAAGCTCCTAATTCAGGACCGCCATTGTTGCACAATACGTAAGTCTTACCAGATCTTATAGTTACAGATACTTTTGGACTCACACATTTTTGTACCTTTCTTTACTAGTTGAATAATTACATAAAATTGGGAAAGTCTGCCTGGCAATGATGGTATGAGCAGCAACTGTGTTGCAGTATATCATGCAGTGTGATTCTAGCTCCCTAAACAGTCAACTCTACAAATTCAGGATAATACTTTGTCCTTAAATTGAACTTATTGTTACTGGAACTGGGAGCATACCATCATTAGCCGGAACTGTGTTGTATGGGATATGATTAGTATTTACTGATACATAATTCTTGCAATTGGACAATACCAGTACTAAATTAGGCTTAGCATGTTTTGGTGGTAGGGGCAGTTGGTCCATCCTCTCATTAGTAGTGATCAATAATTTTGAACCTTGCAGGAGTATGATGAGTTGTTACAGGACTTTGGTGGCTTTGATGGGTTGTACCTGGAATTGCAAGCAATTGGAGTGCCAACCATGGTTCAGTTCATGCCATTCCAATTTGCTGACTTTGATATCCGTGAGGCAATATTTATGCCATTAGGTTTCATGTATGCATGTCTTGCAATGCTGGGTGAGATCAGGTTGGGTAAGTACATCCGACAATGGGTCTCTCCTAAGTTGCCAAAAGCGATTGATGAGTTTATGATTATCATCGGTTTTCCACTTATTGAGCGTTTAATTCCCAAAAAGGTATTGGTTTCTCTTATTAAGTCTGAAAATGTCATCAGAGGGTGCAAGTATTTCAGAAAATAAAAGAAACTGTAGAGCTAAATGGGATGTTTGATTGTTTTATTTTTTTTTATAAATTTTTGACCAAAACTCTGTTTTCCCAAGGATTGAATGTAGATAACACAAATGTAACACATACTGCATGCACCACTGAATTGTATTCTTCAATTTTTGTACTGCTTATATTTAGTAAGTTGAATGGATTTGTATTAAACTACTTACAAGTTTTAACCTCTCCTGTCTCTCCTTTGCACTTCCAATCCTCATTCACTTAGACAAGAATGAACTGGGGAATGGTCTGGCCAGAAGATGCAGATGAGGTTGTTGGGGACACATGGTACCTGAGGTGGCAAGGACAGACAGAATATAAGTTCAGAGGGGTGACAAGTAACCTACGTTCGGTCCTAAAGCTTACTTTCAGATATGCCATTTACACGCTCCTTTTTGTCAAGCTGATCCTTCTCATTGGAAGCAAGCTTCCAAAATTTCCAAAATTTAAAAGCGTGATTAGAGGGGGAGCGAGCATGCAGAAGTTCTATAGATTGGTATTTTCTCTTACAAATATATCATGGAAATGTATAGATTATGCGTTCTGTTCACCAGAGAAATGCAGTAAACCTTGTATTTATATTCACAAATAATTTGAGCCATTTTATATTTATATATTATGTTGTTTTTAAATGTGGGCTTACCTCAAAAACTAAAGAAAACCAGTTAACTAGTTATTCCAACGTTAGCAATATGAAAGCAGCCTATTACAATTATCCTTTTGTTTATTTTTATGTAAGAAGGCAATTTAAATATATGTTTGGTCCATCCAGATCTTTTGTTTACACTCACTGTCTATTATTTGGATGGACAGCAAAAATATTTCAGATATAGTTTTCTAAGGAATAAGCAGAAGATAATAGATGGATTAGACCCTATAAGCTCTGCATTTGACCATATGAAGGTATGATCAATGTTCAAGTTTGCTTCACATTTTATTTTACTTCAAGAAATGCCATTATAGTTTCAGTACCCAATATCTTGTCCCCTACTCGTTATTTTAAGAAAAGCTATCTCATATTTTTTATATGGTACCTGTCAATTTCAGTGTCAGTCCAGGGTATTCCTGTGTTCCCTACATTAATTTGAACTTCAATCCTCGTACTTCTCTCAGAAAGACCAAAACATCCAAGGAAAAAACAAAACAACAAGAGTAGAAATGTTAGTCAAAGCAGTATCACGCTTTCTGGATCTTTATAATTTCCCTTTATCTTTTGCTAATTTTTCTGTTTGAATTACAGAGGGTTAAGAATCCACCAATACGACTGGAAAACTTTGCAAATATTGATTCCATGAGAGAGGAAATTAATGACATCGTCACTTGTTTAAAAGACCCAACAGCGTTTCAGGAAAGAGGAGCCCGTGCACCTAAGGTAGATCCCCAATTCTGCTACTCTTTATGATCAATTAACTCACAATCTGTTTTGGATTTACCATTGTGGCTAAGGATTAATGCTGAAAGGATTCCATGAGGTCCTTGGCAGTTGGATTTCAGTCATAAGATACAGTACTATCAATAGGCCATGGGTTTAACTCTGGATTAATGCTGAAAGGAATAGTTTACAAATAATATTTTAAAATATTTTGTAGGGAGTGTTGATTGTAGGGGAGAGAGGTACAGGGAAGACATCTCTAGCTATGGCCATAGCTGCTGAGGCTCGTGTCCCTGTTGTGAAGATAGAGGCACAAAATTTTGATGCTGGGATTTGGGTTGGCCAGAGCGCTTCAAATGTTAGGGAGCTCTTTCAAACTGCTCGTGATTTGGTAAGACTACATGTGTTTGTGCATGCCTACGTGTTTTTTGGGGCATGAAGAGTTTTATTTAAGGTGTGTTTCCTTTGAGCTTGGTTGTGTGGGCAGTGATCTGTGTGGTCTGTGGGTTAGCCAGTTAGGTAGCCAGGACAGTGGTGATGTGCATGTCAGGTACGTGGTTTGGAGGGTGGCAGTGGGGCTCTTTGTACCGTCCTTTTCAAAGAAATGTGTATCTCATCCTCATGCATGAAGTTTTGAAAATTGAGAAGCATTTACTATACTGTCAAATTAGTACCAAATTTTTTAATAACCATCCCACATTTTCTTCCACATAAGTTTACAACCTACCCCCCCACTTAATATTTGAATAAGAAAAAAACATTAATCTGGTATGCCTTCTTTTAAAATAAAATGAGGATGGATGCAAATTACTTCCATCTTTTCATTTGTTCTGTGCAAGATGTTTCTTAGTATTTTTCTGTTATTGTGGCGCGTTTTCGTCTGTCTTTTTTCTACCTGAACTTATCTACAATATGTAGGCACCTGTAATAATATTTGTAGAGGATTTTGAGATTTTTGCTGGGCCTCGTGGGAAGACAATGCAGACCAAAAAACAAGACCATGAGGCACTAATTAACCAACTCCTGGTGGAGCTTGATGGGTAACTTTTTCTCTCCTTTTATTCTTTTGTTTCAAAATTTAGTAATGTAATTTGATAATTAAAATAAGAAGTGTCATTTAGTCTAATTGAGGTCTGGTAGACCTTTCTTTTTTTTTTTTTTAAGAAAGTACTTGGTAGCAGCTACCAAAAAAGAAAGGAAAAAAAAAAAAAACAGGTAAAGTTGAAAATTTGGCTAAACTATAAAAGGGAAGATTAACAATGCTTCTCAAACATCTTTAGCTAGTCAAGGAGCCACTGAAAAACAGAGTCAATGGTCCTTTCTTCAAACCTGAAGATCCGATTGTTTCGGGTTTAGTCTGGGTAGACCTTTCCTTATATACTTTTGCTTGCTTAGACAGTTGAGATTCAACAGTCTCAACTGAGGCAGATTACATTAAGTATTGATTAATCATGGCGGGTTACTTGAAAGTTGAAACTTTATTGTGTGCAATTGGTGATATTAAAGGCTTAATCACATAATTCAGATTTATTTGTGATTTATTGTGAAATTGTGGGTTCGACTAAAGCTTAGTTGAACTGCAGATTAGTTATGAGGTAAAAAAGATTGGACTGACTTTATTTATGGAGGAATTTGTGTTGTTTGTTTGGTCAGGACTGATTTTGCTATATAGTTTGTGAGATAATTAATTATGTACATCTCCTTTTTTATATTATCTGTGGAAAGTAAATGTAGTTTTAATGACTGTATAACAAAATTGAAGAACACGAATTTAATGTTGCAACGAGAGAAGTACAGGATCTTTGCAAATACTGGTAAACTGTTGGGCAAAATCTGAGAAAGGTCATTATTTACTGCCACAAGGTTTGAGAAGCAAGATGGGGTCGTACTGATGGCTACTGCAAGGAACATAAGAAAAATAGATGAAGCAGTACGCAGGCCAGGACGCATGGATAGAGTGCTTCGTCTCCAGTCCCCAACTCAAGTAGAGAGGGAACGAATCCTCCTTTTCGCTGCCAAAGAGAGCATGGACGAAGAGCTTGCCAGTTTTGTCAACTGGAAGAAGGTACTGTATTATGCCCTATTCATCATGCTATTCATGGTTTGAATTTGAATGCATACATGCTTTATGTTTAAGCACGTCTGTATTTTTGAAGTTTAGGTTTAGAGAATCTGGGCTGTTGTGTTTAGGGTTTAGGGTTGGTCAAATGAGGTGCAGTTCTATATACTCATGCCATGCGAATTTATTTGACTTTTGTCTTGTCTTGGTGTGTTTGGGTATTTGCTTACATGAATTTGCTTCTGGTACCATGATGGTCAGGATCCATGCCATACCTGTGCTGTTACTGATATACCACATCATCCAACTATTGCTTTGTTATCGTGAATCTTGGTACAAGTACTTGACTATTGGCTAGTTAGTTCCTTGTCCATCCCCTGCTACTCTGGCAGTGACCTGACAACTACCAACAGATCTTCTGAATGATTGGTCGTAACCTTACAGGTAGCTGAGAAAACATCCAGTTTGAGGCCTTCAGAGCTAAGACATGTACCAATAGCTCTTGAGTCGCATGCTTTTCGAAACAAGTTTGTCGATCCAGATGAACTTTTAAGCTATTGTGGCTGGTTTGTGGTGAGTGCCAATAGTTGATTAAATTTTGGTTTCCTTATAAAGATGCCCATGTTCCTTTGAAAGCTCTCAATTTTTCTGTATAATAATACCCACAAAATATCATGTCATACCAACAAAAATTAGTAAACAATTTCACATATATGATACATCGGTATTTCATTGAACAAATTCTTTTGCATCCAATAAATGCTGAAATTACCCTTTTCTCAGTATTTTCTTTACTTGGAAAACATTTTGAAATTAGAAGAGAAAGGTAAATAAATATTTTTATTATTTTTCCACACTGCTACATATTATGTTTTTGGTTTTGGGGTCTATAAGATATTTTACTTATTTCTATATTATTTTTATAGACCTGTGGCACCGTGTCATAGCAACTATCAAGTGGCTTGGGACAAATGGAAAGCAACTATTGCATGACCACGTAAAATAATATGTAATTAATAAAAAAAATGGTATGGTGTACAAATGGAGAAGATGTACCTATCCAAAAGGTCACATTATGTACTATGATAGAAACTAGTACAGGTGGTCATAATTATCGGTTGTGTTTACATCCATTGTTTCTTCTGTAGACATTTAATGACAACTTTCCTCACTGGATAAGACGAACCAAATTCTGGAAAGCAATAAGCAAGGGTTTGGTAAGCCACCTCGGATTGGCACTGACAAGGGAAGACATAGAGGCAGTTGTTGATTTAATGGAAGCTTCTGGCAGTGCCAATGATGGAATCGAACTTGCAAATCCAAATGCTGAAGTAAGTTGATTGCTTTTTCTGAAATTATAAATTCAGCTTGTACTGTCATGGCGTCAGAATATTTGTGATGATGGCTCCCTCAATTGCGTCATTGAACCTTAACCAGACCAAATTAGGTTCAACTAGCCCTGTGGTGGAATTAATTACTTATCAAGCCTTTGTAATGCTACTGTTTGTGTGAAGATGTGATTAACCTCCAATTCAGATGGTACTTGCAACTGGGCTTAGGTTAGTCTCAATTATGGAACATTTCCCAAGTAAATCTCAATTAAGTCCTTTAAGTTTCCAAGTAGGCGTTCTATTCTTAGATTGGATTGTTTAACACAACATTTCCTAAATCCAAGATGTCAAGTAAATCGACGAAATTAACCCAATTTTTTATTTTTACAGTTAGGAACTCTTAGTTTCATCTTTTCAGTATTTTCCCTTTGTTTGTATAATTGCAATCTACAGAATATCAACATCTCTTCTTTATTGCAAACTATTTTTATTATTATTATTTATTTTTTTTGTTCTGATAGTGGTCAATGGAGACCAAGTACCCGCACGCAGTGTGGGCAGCAGGACGAGCTCTTATTGCACTTCTCCTACCAAATTTTGACATTGTTGAGAATATCTGGTTGGAGCCTAATTCATGGGAGGTCTGTATTGCAATTTTTAGATTTGTTCCTCTTTTGAAAAGATAGAGTTTAAGTTCTCTGTGATTTCTATTTTATCTTTTATATTTATAGTTATTTATGAATCTAATCTTCATGTTTGAATCTTCAAAAAAAAGTAACTTAGCCTAATTTATTGTTATGGTGGGTGTCTCTTCTTTATCATTTACTTTGAAATGCTTTTTCCTTTTTGTTTTCCCCCTTATATTTGAACTCAAATTCTATTGTAGGGATTATGAATAGCACTGATCAAATCACGTTTTGTATTGTATGGTATCCACCTAAATTGCATTTATTAAGGCCCTACTTCCCATACTAAAATACACTACATAAAAAAAAGAACTAAGAAAAGTTCATCTTGGAAATTGCAGGCAAAACTAGTTTTTATTTGAATTTGTAGTCATGCTCAATGATTTTATTTGAATTTTCTTTTCAGGGCATAGGATGTACGAAGATAACAAAAGTAAGGATAGAAGGACTTATAGATGGAAATGTGGAGTCCAGATCGTATCTTGAGAAAAAACTTGTTTTTTGTTTTGGATCTCACATTGCCTCTAAGATGCTTGTATCTTTGAGTGATGAGAATTTATTGTCTTCTGGTGAAGTCAAACAAGCTCAGGAGGTATACAACCACACTTTTTGAGCCTTTTAATATCTATGCCTTGACAAACTTGCTAATTGGAAAATTTACATGAAATAATAGTGTATAATTTAGGATTTGACAAAGCTCGGGAGATACTACTACTACTACAGATTGCTATGCAAATAATAGTGTACAGATTGCATCCTCTGATGGACATAACATTCTTTTTACACATGCAACTGCAGATTGCTACGCAGATGGTGGTGGAATATGGATGGAGTCCTGATGACAGCCCTGCCATCTATTTCACAAGCAATGCGGTAAGTAGGTTCATTTTAAGTTTATTACAAGTACTGCTGGTGTGTCCAGTACGAATCTGTATCAGTAGGACACAGGAAGGAGGGTTTTTACACTTGTTTTATCTACCATTCTATTTTTACACTTTATATTGAAGAATATTTGGTTCCAGTGTTGGGCTAACCCATTACAATGGGTCTTGGTTTTTCTGCACTCAATTGGATCTACCATAGCTTTAGAATTTACAGCAGTTTTCTTCAGGCACAAAGTTCCTCATATCTAAGATAGGAGTTCAATTTATTTCTTTTGTTCTTTAAATTTTTTTTATTTTGTGTTTCTTAGGTTCACACATTGAGTATGGGAGACAATCACGAGTTTGATATGGCGGCCAAAGTACAAAAGGTAATTATGAAAGACTTCTCATATTTTTTTAACTAAAACTGAAATATTTTCAATTATCATACCAAATTGAGGAGATTCTACTGCTCAACAAGATTCCATTGGAGAAATTTCCTCTCAGGGGGAACCCACCCCGCAAACCCCCAATTTTGAGTTTCTTGTTAACTTTTTCATGAAATAATAGTGTATGTTTTAGTGACTAATTTGTCTTATTTTGTGATAGTTGTATGATTTAGGATTTGACAAAGCTCAGGAGATGCTTCAGAAAAATTACACAGTTCTAGAGAAAATTGTGGAGGAGTTACTTGAATCCAACCACTTAACTGGAGAGGTAATGTTTCAAATTTTGATACTGCAAGAGTTAGGCATGAGTTCTGGTGATGTTATGAAACTCTTTTTTTGTTTTGGCATTTCTCTGGGTCCTTCCTTAGATAACAGGCATGTTTGATTGTGAACTGGCTGTTGTGTTTACAGTTAGTTGGTAATTTATATGAATATCGATACTGGCATGCATTACTTGAACTGAGGTGTGTTGCCCTTGTTCTGGGACGATCATATCTTTGATCTTCTTTTTCTATTTTGTGTTGCCTCTGAAACTTTTTGACGTGATGTTTAGGATTTGATGCATATACTGGAGAAGCATGGTGGAATCAGGGAGAAAGAGCCATTCCATTTATTAAAACCTAACTATACAGAGGTATCAGTACTTAACAAAAAAAAATTAAAAAATTAAAAAATAGAAGAACTAGCTGATATTTCATTAAACACGACAATTTACATGAGTCTGACAATTGACCCAAATAAAATAAAACCCTGTATGTGCTTAAGACGTCCCAATCCTGTATGTCATTGACATCTGTCTTGGTAACAACTCTGCTACTGGCCATTAACTACTTACCAGTGAAGAGTCGAAAGAAAACTGTCTTCAGTTTTCGTCATACTAGAGAGGTATTAGTATAATTAGCTAATGGGGATGGAAAATGCATGATGTCAATATTTCTCAGTTGAATTAGCCATGTAGTTTTGAACAATGATAATATGTCTTCAATTTATTTACTGAAATTAAATTTGGCAGCTTGCACCAAGAGTCTCCAGAGATGACATTGGCAATGGTGCATTGCTTAATCTTCTAAGCGCCCCAATTCTGTAACACGAAGAACTGAAGAAAATTTTGTAGATTTAGTCCCATTTTTCTTTTTCACCGAAGTCCCTTGGATATTCATCCATGTTGTGGTAGCATCCAGGCCTTTTTTTTTGTATTTAATTGGCATTTCTTCGAAATGACTAACTTGATTATGGAGTAATAAATATGTACAAAAGTTGTACAGGAAATATTTTAGAAAAATTTTGGCGACTGTCAATTTGGAGCCATTAGGAGGTTTTATTTCATTGACTGATATAGTGTTTATGTGTAACAACCGAGATTTTAAAAAAAATATCCTGACCTGGTTGCACAATTAAGAGGGTATTAACCAAATTGTAAGAAAGCAAAAGTGGGACAGAAAGGAATAAATGGAAAGAAAAAGAGACGTTCTCAATTTTTATAACTCTAAACTTTATTTCTCTTGGATGGAGATCAGAGAAAGAAAAACCAAGGAACAAGTTAACAACCCGAATTAAGGGTTGACACATCAACCCCAGTGTGACGCGATAGAAAGCTGAGTTGTGACACATCACTTTATTTCTCGTGCTTTGCTCGTCTCCAGTCCGTTGTTTCTCCAGTTGCCCATTTGTAATAATGGGTCCAGTCGTCAGTCAACTTATTAAGTCTGATTTTCAGGGCCCGCTATCCAGTGAGATAGTTCCTGACTCATTCCTTGTCTCTTCTCCTCCGAACTGTGACTTCGTCATTGAGTCCAAAGACTCACATCTGAGAGCAGCTACTGGCAATAAATTACTAAAAGATGTCAGCAGCCATTCGTATTGTAACACTCTCTTTGTTATACGTATTTATTTTATATTATTTAAAAAGCATAAAAGTAGAATAACTCCATTTAATTAAGAGGACAAATTTCAATAGGGATATGTAGCTAAAGGTTTTTTTCGTCTGCGGTTAGTGTAGGAGGCTTAATTAACTTCATAACTTTATTTAAGTCTAGTGGCAAAGAACAATGCATTTTGAGTGAAAGATCGTAGATTCAAAATCTGACTGGAGATCTTTCATAGATATTTAATTTAAAAATAAGTTAGGTGGATTATATCCCAATTTATCTTCAAAAAAAAAGTCTATAAAATTAAAGGATTGCATTATATGCGTGTCTAATGTACAACTACCGTTTTCTTAGTTCGATTTTATGATTTAATGATTTTTACTCTCATTGCTTCTTAAACATGTCATAAAAAGACGAGATGGCCATGATTAGCACTACGAAGGAATAGAAGCTTTTGGTGCTGTAACTTAATGTCTTAAATAAAATTAGAGAAGAAATGAAAAGAGGAAAAAGGAAATGAAGATTCCAACCATCTGATCTCAAGAGAACAGCGAGAGCTCTCAACCATGTGAAGTTGTTTCCCTTCCTTTGAATAATTAATTAATAGCAGTGGATGAGGAAGCATGGATGTGTTTTAATATTGACCTCCACAAGTGCACCGTGCACGTGTTAGCCCCCTCGTCAAGCTTCACGGCCAAGTGATCCAACTTGCAATTCATAAAATTGCCATTTCATGCATGTTTGGTACTGTTCCGTTTTCTGAATAGAGTTGTGAAAATGGTTCCATTGATTCATACCAGCTATTCTTTTTTTGAGTTCCATATTAGATATGAGGCGAGTGACAAAGAAGCAGAGCCAAATTAAAGAGACGAGAGAGTATGCCAAAAGTAAAAGAAAATACAAAATTAATAAAATATGAGACAAATAAACTTCTTCTTTTTTTCTCGCAAGAAAAAATGTGTCTACTGCTCGCTTGCAGCACGAATTGCCAGCATTCTTATCGATGTTTTATTTTTAAGAATATGAATAAAAAACTAAATAAATGTTAGAAATTGATTATGAAAGATGATGTGATAACATGTACATTACTGGTGGATAAACTCAACAAATTATTTCTTAACAAGCAAGGCTCAAAAAAATTTTGGATAATGATCTGTTCCGTTTTTAGCATTCCAAGAAAAACCCATGGAATTTCGGTCTAGAAACATACCGAATTTGTCGTAAAATTTCAGTCATCTCGGCTGGAATAGCAATTCTTAGCTTGTTGTAAAATTAATTCCCTTTCATAAAATGAAAGTTACAAAAGGCATACCTATGAATGTTCCAAATACCCTGATATGCTCTATTAACGATGAAGAGAAAGCAACAGTTCGACGCAATTTGCATCTGCTCGCTTTTTGGTCGATGCAAAGTTAAATTTCATGCATGCATGAATGCCATATATTTTTCATCGGTCTTCCATTTTTTAATATTTAGAAGGAAGCTATCAGAATTTAGTTGACTTCGATTGGAATACAATATTATTAATTTCATGCAACTTGAGAAATAATTCTATTACCATCTCCAGTTTGACCGGAACTGTAGTGTCCATTCAGCTAGCATTGACAGACATTGACTCAACCTAGATGAACCCAATGACCCATAATCCGAAAGAGAAATGGATCTATGACCCAAGAAGACATCCGAAATATTGAAAATTTTTCATGTTAGGATGGAAGTTAGAATTTGAGGAATTTAGAAAATTTCCTATTTCTAAGTATAAGTTTATTATAAACAATCTAAATTTTTCACAAAGTTACACACTTCTCAATAAATTTATGTCTAAAAATATAAAATTCTCTAAATTCCCCAAATTCCTAAGCGATCCAAACGGTCCCTTTGGTCAGATGTGCTTCAAGCATTTGAACACTTACCTGACCTGATTGACCGTGAACTACCCGTCTGAATTAGAGATGGGTCCTGACCTAAGCACACCAGAAAAATATTGAAAATTCGAACAACCATAACTTGAAAGTAAAACCAAACTGAAACGCAATGGTTAATTTTAACGAGACAGTGATCGACGACTAATTAAACTGTCTCGAAATCCGCGTCTCAGTCTCAATTAATGACACAAAACCAATTATGTTCAATGAACCAACAACTACGAAAGCCTAACTTATGGAACTCCACCAGAAATCCAAGGTGACATCAAAAACAAATTAAAGGGAAGTGATCTCTGATTACTTGACCTTTTCTGACGTGAATACTTTTATCACCATAACCAACAATCAATGGATATTGCTACCTAGCTTGATAATTGCAAGTAATTAATCTAGGGTGTTTGAATGAAGAGTTAAAACAGTTCTAATAAAAAATAATTCTATTATTTTTTTTTCAGATAAATTAACCCAAAAAAAAAAGTGTTACTCTTATTGCTATTTTGCATATTTCATATATGAGATTCGGAATATTCTCTAATATATATTTGATTTTTCACACATTCAAATATACTCGTATATTGTAAAATGTCATATGTTTAAGTATCACCATGTTCTGCTCTTTTAGGAATTGATTCACAAAAAAGATAAGAGGGAAGGGAGAGGAAAAATGAATGAGTTGTGCTGGCCAAATATTTTTATTTTATTCAATTAACTCAAATTTTCTAAAGAAAGAGAGAAATGGACACAAGTAAACAAAGACATATATAATTTTGAAATATTTTGTACCCTTTAACTTCATATGTAAAAGTTCATGTACTATCCTTTTTGGCCATTCTCTTATATATTCTCCCTTCCTCTTTTGATAAAAAAAAAAAACGTCTCACTTCCTCTTCCTTTTTTTTTTGTGAAAAATGTGTTTTGACAACGTCTTTATCGAAATAATTGTTTCTTAAATAATCACATTTTAAGCATATCATCCGAATTTGTATATGTTTTTTTCATAAATTGATGCAAGTATGGATAAAAAGGTTCACAAAGGGACATGGATATTTGAGTTATCCAACTTATTATTAATTTTTATTTATATATATATTGCAAAGTTCTTTTTTTTCTTTTTGTATATATTTTTTTAAAGATAAGATGGGATCAAGCCCTCCAACTTATTTTGAAATTAAATGTCACAAAAAACCTCCAACCGGATTTTGAACCTGTGACCTCTAATGCAAAAGCATTACTTTTTACCATTAGACCAAGAGTTAGTTCTTACACGGAGAAACGTTGCTCTTGGCATTGCAGATTTTTCGGTCTATTGATTCTGGATCAGTAAAAGGGCTTTCTGAATTTTGTCATCGAGCAGAGACAAAGTCTTACAAGCTTGTTCGTGGAAAACACCTAATAATTTTTCCTTTTTGTATATTGTTTAGATAATCTCATCCATTCATTCCGAATCGCCGAATCCATTTCATTTACAGTACTCCCATTACTACATAAAATAATTGGCACATAAAACTGTAGCAGCATAAACTCCTATTCTCTGTTTAGTTTCTGAATCTTCAAATGCAAATGCGAATTAATGCTGCTAGGGGGAATCATATTGGTGCCCAAAACAAACGGAGGCCTCTGTTTGGTAAGGACAACAGAAGATGAATACAGGGGCATTAGTGCATGACTCTGTTTATTTTAGTTTGATGTCAGGGAATCGTTCACCACTAATCTTCTGTGAGAAAGATGCTAATATGCTATTGTTAGCAGCATTTAATCAGCTATGTTTACATTGCACAATGACATGTGAGCATATGCCCAATGTAGATAGATAGAAAGTGAGAGGGAGGTTCACAAGTTGCAACATGAATTAGCCTGACATAAAGGTCCAGCAAGGGACAAAAAGAGAATTGAACACCAGGTCTATGGTCAAGTCTTATGATGAGAAGTTGGCAGCCACCAGCATGCATATTTTTGAAAAGAGGTCCTACTTTGTTGGCTCCTTTCATTTATCACAAATCTGGTGACATACATTTTCTTTTTTTGCGATATTTTCTGTTATTAATTAAGTTGTTTTTCTACCGAGATGAGTACATGATTAATTAATTTGCTTTTCTACCGAAATTGTTTTTTTTGTTGGTGATATTTTCTGTTATTTTCTTCGCGACCCGTCACAAGTTTGTTGAAATTAACTTCCACTGGTATTTCTAGTTCCTCTTCATCAATTTCTTACAATTTGATATAAGACATATAGAATAAAGAGCAATAAAAAAATTAATGTATAGGATTTAATTATAACCAGTCGTTGATTTTTTTAAAATTGATCTAAATATAATCATTACTAACACATAATTTTTTGTGATCCAATAATACATATATAATTTGTAAAATCAAATTACAAATATAATAGCAATAATAATAACAGCTATACTATGACATAGCAATCTTGCTATTTCTGCTTGGCTCAAAATAATTTGTTGGATATGGGGCGGTAATATAATAATCAGTTTTCCGAGAAAGTATATATTCTAAAGCACTGAATTATGACAAGAGAGTCCCCACGCAATAATCTTCTTTCCATTTCATTATTTGACTCCTTTTTATTATAGCAAGTTCGTAACTTCTGAATTGTAAGGATTTATTTCTACTTAGTAACCTAATATGACAGTTAGTTGTAAAGTAATGTAATATTTTTTCTATATATGATTGTTCTAGAGTAAAGATTAAGAGATCCCCATGCGGACCGAACAAAAGTAAATGCTCTATCCAAAATAACTAAAAAAGTGTGTGTGTGTATATATATATGAGAAAGCCTTCAATCAAAGCGCTTTGACCGGAGTCCCGGTTAAACCCCGTCAGATCTCAATTTTGAAAATTTAAATGTCCGATCCAAATCGTTCAATGTGATCTCCATATTGAAATCTCCTTGCACACCAAATTTTACATTTTTTTAATTTTTAAGTATTTTTTTTCGTATTTTAAAAAATCGTTAATCTAATTTGTTCTAAATCCTACAAAAACTGCTGATTTTAAAATCCGAAAAAAATACTTAAAAATTTCAAAAAAAAAAAATTTGTCAGCAAAGAGATTTCAATATGGAGATCATATTTGACGGTTTGGATCGGTCATTTGAACTTTCAAAATTAAGAAATGACGGGGTTTAACCGGGACTCCGGTCAAAACGTTTTGATTGAATCCTCCCTCTATATATTCCATATTGTTATCGCACCAATGGGGAGGTGATCCGGAGCAACATCATTATTTAAAGAAATGACGCTACTACCCTTCTATTTCCAAACAACAAAATTTCTCTTTTTGGACTATAATTTATCATATCTTTGCCTTATTTGAACGTTTTTCCGTTAAATTCTAACTAACCTATCTATATATCATGTTCCCAATCTGATTTATCAAATTTTTTTTTGCATTAAACTTTTTACTTAATTTATGTTCATTTTTTTTTGTTAATATTTATTTGCACGGTAAGTTTGTTTCGATTGAGTCAATTATTATATTCTAAGATATTGACAACTTCAATACTAATTGAATCTTGTTTATTTCATGAAATTCAATTCAAAAAGGGAGTATCAAACTTAAAAATTTAATGTATCTAAATCTGAAATTTGCAATTTTCTAATGAAGGATAACAGTGATATTTTTTATTTACAGTATAAATAGAACAATTAAGAAATAATATAGTTAAAGAAAGATATAAGAAAAAAATTTTCAAAGAAATATAATGAAATCAGAATTAATACAGGGTTATTTTTGTCCAAAAATATTGTGCCACCAAATGTAATGTTGTCCGGACCATCTCCCGCACGGCCGCACCAATGCACCATGCAAAGACTAAGAACCGACTGAATTGAGACGTTTTCCAAAGAAGTGTACTTTTATCAAAAGTAACTTTATATTTAGAAATTTTACAAATATGATCAAGTGATTTGGGCGCGTGTTGCTATCTAAGGAGAAATCAAATGGAAAGTTACCCAAAGACCATTTAAAGTTAAACTTGAAAAATTACGTGGGATGCGCTCACAGCCAATTGCATCATGCGTACAACCCTCATACGTTATAATTACCTCACTTTTGTCAGTCTAGTTAGTAGTTACTAATTGAGTCATTTTGAGTAGCTGTCAAACGTGTACAACATATACGAAAATAGCATCTCACGTTTTTGTTCCGTTCATTAGCACGTAACAAAATTAATTTACGTTGATGATATGTTATTACAACTTAATTAAAATTTCTACCGTTTTTGTTCCGTTAGATTTAAACGAAAAAAACATTAATAACGTTAAATTTTGTTGCTGTTGAAATGACATTGATTTTTCTGCACAATATAAATCACAAACCAGAAAAATTGAAAAGTGTAGACGAAATAAAAGATTGACCACAGGCATTGTTTAGGCGAAATAAAAAAATCCCTACCCAGATAGACAATGTCTATAAGTCTAAAACATGAATTATGCAAACAAAATATGACTAACTGGTACCAAATTTTAAGGTTCACCAGTAAGCAAAAAAGAAAACGTACCAACTAGTACCAAGTCAGTACATGTTCATCAACTGGTACCAAACCAAAATTGCAAAAAGTTGAAGGCAACCTCAAAACATGCATTAAAAAAATAATAAGATCACAAATCAGAAAAACTGAAAGGTTGCTTTTTCAATAATTGTTTAATTACATAAAAACTGGTACCAAAAATAAAAAAAATGCTACCGCTGAATTTTCAATAATTACAAAACTGAATACCAGTCTCAACTGGTACCAGTAAAAAGAAACAATGCAAGGTGGACTTTTAGGTTACTAGTAAAAAGAATACCAGTCTCCTCAGCTTGCGACAGACTTGTTTGGTACTGAAGAAGGTCAGAGAAGAAGGTGTTGCTGCTGCACAGAAGAAGAAGGTCGCCTCTGGTGTTGCATCTGGTGTATCTGGTGTTGCATCTGCGACATTAGTTGCCTCTGGGGAAGAAGGTCGCCTCTGTGACAATTGATCGGAGGTGAAACCTAAGTCAAATTAGACCTCAAATCTAATCTATTGCAGCGTAGCTTGAGGGTCGAATCACAGGGACGGTTATTCTAAACTATAGACTTTAAGTAACTTAGTTCAATTAATCTAAGGGTAAACAAGTCAAAAGTTGATTAATCGATTAAAAGAATTAAATTTAAACTAAAGGTATTAATTCTAAACTCTAATTAACCTCTAAATTACTCTAAAAATTAAAGAAAAGATCTAAACTCGAATTAAGGACTTAAACTAGGGTCAATTGATCGGGTTCCACTTCCAGGTACTATCCTGCAGCTTCCTGGCGGGGTCGCCAGAACAGTTCGATTATTTAGTTTAATCAGTTTCTAAGTTCTCTAAGTTCAGGATTTTGGCTTAAACTCTGGTCCAAATACTAACTCTCGTTTTTTATTTGGTATTACTAAGTTTTAACCTCTAAACCTCCCTAAATCCTAAGTTTCAACTCTCGTTTCTTAGCTTAGGTTCTAGGGTTTGCTTTAATTATTCGGTAGGATATCCTAGATCTCTCGATCTTAGGAGGGAATAAACTTTTCAGCTAAGTTCCGGGTTCACCTTTTAGGTATACTACATATCCTAAGGTAAGGGAATACAAATTGTCTTGAAATTAGGGTTCTATTTGCTTATCTACGAGGTCAGGCCTAAACCAAGTGAGCAAACCTTCAAATCAATTCAATTCACATTCTCAATTTCAGCAAATAAACTTAAGTTAAGCAAAGCAACTCAGAAAAATTAGAAAACTAAATTAAACTTCATTAATCTACCAAGTCATGGTTCCCTACAATTGCCCCTAAACTAAACTACTCACTACAAGTCATACTAAACATGAAAACAACAGGATTCAACAAACAAATCATCAAAAGAGAGAAAATAGAGAAAGATTACAACAAAGAACTAAAGAAAACTCTTTCAGCTTGAATCCTGGCGGGGTCGACAGGAGACAGGCTGGGTGCATTTTCTTCTAACTCCTCTTGAATCTTGCTCCAAAATCTAACTTTTTCTTTTTGGTGCCTTTCCGCATGATTAAATAGGCTTCTAGGGCGGTTCCCATGCGTGGAGATCATGTCTGGTTCCCCCGAAAATAGGGAATGTGCTCTATCATAAAATATCGTCGGTTTGAGTCAAGCGGGGTCGCCAGGATCCTGGCGGGTCGCTAGAACAGGGGTCTTGTCTGGTTTGACCCTGTTCCTTTGCTCCAATCGCTTGGGTCTTGACTTGCTCCGTTTGAACTATGCCTTGGGCCCAATTTTGCACCAAATCGTCATTGAACCTGAAATTAAACAAGGGCAAATAGCAGTACCACATTTCTAACCTAAATTGCATTAAAATCTAACTAAAACACAAATATTTATTTGAAATTAAGGCCTAAAAGGGTTGAATATTTCGATGTGAAACCCGTCTATCAACAATGGTGTTGCATCTGGTGAGAGAGATGGATCACTTGTGGTCAGCACAGAAGAAGGTCGGAGAATGGTGGAGTTGTGGTGGGAGAGGCCTTTGGAGAGGAGAGGGTTAGGGGTTTCTCTCGGCGGAGGGAGAGAGAGAGTGGTGGGGTTTGTGGTGAGAGAGGCTATCAAAGAGGAGAGGCCATCGAGTGAAGGAGGAGGCGGGCGAGAGAGAGGCCTAAGAATTGCTTATAGTGGAGGAGAGGTAAGTGGTGAGTGAGGAAGAGGCTGGAGGGGTAGATGTGTGCGCATTGTCGTCGAGAGAGTGGAGGAGCAGGCGAGAGAGACGAGAGAGGAGAGCGGCGTAGATACGCATTTATTTCTCCGCCTCAGTAGCAGATTTTGGGCTAGGCTTGGGTTGACCAAATAACGTTAAAAACATAATGAAAATGGACTGTTTCGGTTCTGTTCCGTCTTTTTGAATGAAATCACAATTTGTTCCTTTATTTGTTCCGCTGCTTGAAACGTAAAGGATTTCTGTTGCGTTTTTGTTCCATCATGACGAAACGGAATGGAAAACGTGCAGAACGACACGGTATTGACAGCCCTATCTATAGATTTTAAAAAACATGCATTGCAAATCTTTCATCTATAACCATCTGAATTAATATCGATGGACAAATTTTACAGACCGCACAAATCTCGATGAACCTAATGTTAATTATGGGACATTCATCATTGATCAGACGATAATGAATGAAAGATTTGCACTGCAGGTTTTTTAAAAATCTGCAGACGATATAGTTCCCAATTTAGACAGGGCATAGGAGGAACTAGGTGGTTTTAAAAGGAAGGCTCCCCCCTTGAAAACAAGAACCATATAAATGTTGCAATTATTTGCTAGTTGAAGAAATGCCTAAATTTTTATATATTGGCGATCTAAAAGTTCAAAATTTCAAGAACCAACTCTTGGTCCAGTGACAAAGAACAATGCATCTTGAATGAAATGTCGCAGGTTCGAAACCCGGCTGGAGGTCTTTCATAGACATTTAATTTAAAAATAAGTTGGATCGCTTACACCCCCAATTTATTTTCAAAAAAAGTTCAAAATTTCATACTATAATTAATCGGCCCCAATTTGAAAACCCTGCTCCGCCCTTGCAAGAAATTGTAGATTAATCACTAGATAACGTAATGTTTTTTTATTATAATATTGCAAATTTTGGAGCGCGCCTTCATTTCTATAAATGATGAGTTAATTGTTCTGAAGTCTGAACAATTTAATTTGTTAAGAAACTGCTACTCGCATAAACAGAAACAAAACACCGGACATCAAAATTCAAAAGCAGAGTTCTATCAGAAGGACATCATTTTGGTATCTAACCAAAATGTTCCAACAATGTGTTAATTAGGCTAGTCGGATCAAGCTTGGATCGAATCGAGTCAGAATAACTTTGAAGAATTAATTGTAGAAGAATATCACTTGTGGAGTTAGAAGGGTTTTGGGTCATCCGATTTCGAATCATGTCCGCATCTCGGTTGGATAGAGTTGAGTCAGATTGGGCGTTAAACTCGATTTTAACAAAATTCAAATTGAGTCAGCTTGGATTGGACTGGTTCTCTAAGCCATTTCAAAAATTTCCACCTCTATTATGGTAACGGGATGAGTTCAGTTTGGGTCGAATTTGAATTAGGTTGGATCAGGTCGAATCAATTTAACAAGGTCAGATCATGAGTCTGCTGGTGTGGAATTTCAGGTCGTCAAGCTTTAGATCATATCTGTATCTGAGGTCAAGTCGGATCGAATCGGTTACTGACCGGATCAGTTTTGATTTTTAAAATTTAGATTTGAGTCAGATTCAGATCTAACTTCTAGAGAGTCCGATTTTGGCATCTACTTTTCAGCAAACGATAGAATAGATCCCATATCTACACATGAGATCTTCTTTGCTTTTTTTTTATTTTTTACTAGCATATACGCCCACCCAATGTGTGGGCAAATTTCTAAAAAACTAAGGTCCTGATTGAAATGGTGCACTAATAGGTATATTGATTTGATTTCATAAAATAGAATCGATTGGAGTTGATTTTCAATTGAAATTCAATGATCGGAATCAATATAATGACAATTGACGAAAATTGAAATATGATAATTGGAAACATATGAAAATATTAAAAAAATGATTTCGCCACTTACACTTTGACGATTTTGACACAACACATGTTTCATTGAACCGATTAGATTTCAATGTAGATAGAAATTAAGTGGAGAATTTATTGCTAAGGGAAATGTTAAAAATATTATAATGTAGAAAGAATGTAACGTGGAAGAGGTGTAAAACCATACAAGACTCAACTTAATTCAACATGGAAAATTAAAATATTCCCAACTCATTTTATATTTGAGTTGTTTAATTCGGCGTGGAACAATAAAGAAGGAAATTATAAATTCAATGCCGGTGCTATTTCAATTTTTCATAAAACACTAAATAACAACCACGCACTGCTAACTATATCTAACTTTTCATTAAATATATAGCGCAAGGATGGTTGCTAGCCATGTGCAAGATAATGTGAGCATTGGCTCATAAGGCCGGTACAAAGGAGATCAATATGGTCAGTACAAAGTTCAGATACTAATTCATCCTAGGTATATGTCAAGTCTACATTACCAAATTTCACACACCTATACTTGCCAAATACCCTGAGAGATAAACATGCTTTATAGTTTTCAACAAACAAATGTAACAACATTGTCAAGAAATAAATGTGAAACTTACATATGAAATTTCCATGAAATTAAGTTCCTGAGGCAAACAAACTATGATGACCAGTGTACATGGTTTGAATTTAGGCCATGATGACTTAAACTCTTCAAATGTACTCATGGAAACAAATTAAATATACCACCATGGTACCCAAAAGTAAAATTCAAATAAATTTGTGACTAAAGTAGAAACCTTAAATCTTTCAGGTCGTACCTATATCAAACAAATAAAAGTAGTCAATAGAAAATACAGTAGCTGTCATTTACTTTAGAGAAAACAAATCCATGTTCCTTTTATATACCAATTCTAAATCAAATTTCACGCTTTCCTTATAATAAGTCAATATCCACTGAGGGACCTACATTTTCTAAGTTGGGCAGTTTGTAACTTTTGTTTTACACTTTGGTCCTTGTCTTTTAATATTTTGTGGTTATATCGTTTTTAAAAGAAGATGTAACTTAATACTAATCAAGAACAGACATGGCTCATTATTTACCAATTAATCCCTGCAGTATTTCGTATTTATATTATGGCCATTTCAAGCTACAAGAGAGGTAACATACCTATTCACCATATCCTACAACCATGGTATCGTATAAAGTAACTAAACTCGTGTGCAATTTTGCGGCCACTTCTGTAGAGCAAACCAACAGGAATGCAACAACAATATTGGCATAGTCACTATGGCCCGTCAGTGTGGAGATAAACTAAGGTTGATTCAGATATTCCATGCACCTGCAGGATCAACATATTGCACATTACCAGGTAGAATTTTGATATGAACCGTGTAACTAAACTTAGTTAGCTGAATAAAAAGTTATTTTGTACTAAAATGCCCCTGGTGGGATACGAACCGTGTAACTAACATTTTGAAGTACCGTGTTCTGTCAAATCCTACAATGTACGACAACAAAATATGCCACTATAGATAACTTAGTCTCAATAAGCCAACCTTCCAAAATGACCCGAAAAAGACTGGAAAAATCACTTTAATTCTATTAGGGAATACTTTAGGGTAGGCCTGCAACTTGGACAGTTCTGAACTTCCATCAGGGCTCTTCACAATGAGGAAAAATTTTCAATATCGCTTTAACCAACTTTCTTTAGCTGAATGTGACAGGAATAATTTTCAATAATGCTTTAACTAAATTCAACATGTTCAAAAATAAATTTGAACGATATTGCAAATAAAAACCTAAAAAGCACCTGTTGATATGAAAGATTTGCCTCATCTTTTACTGGTACATGAAGATTTTAACAACCAATATAGCTTCTGCAAAAAATGTGGAGATCCTTATGGCTTCTGTATAAAAACAATGACAAAGCAAGAAAAAAAAGTTAACAGATATAGATTATGATAAGAGGTTTCTTAAGGCAATAGTATCCAATTGAAAGTCAAGGCAGTACCATATTGAAATCATCATTTACTTGCTATGGAAATGCTAATTTTATTAATGGATCAAGGCTAACTCTCAAATGAGAAAAAATTTGCAAGCATCCTGATGTACTGTCAAAAATTCAATCAATTGAAACGCCTCCAATGGAAAATAAATTAAAAACAGTTCCAACCTGAAGAGCGTATAGAAAACAACTCCGATATTTTTACCCATTTTGAACCCTCTATCGCATTACCCCTTGTCATCTCTATCTTCAAAATTAAACTAAAATTGAGAAACAACAATTGGATCAACACCATAAGTCCATCCCCATAATCTGATTAAAATCATTAAATGGATATGAGGCTTCAGATTTAATAATAAATAATATAGATTTGAATAATGTCGAAATACTTTTCTTTGTTATTTGTAACATGAGCTTACTTACCTTCATGATATAGTTAGTCTGAAAACTTCTTTCTAACCCCTCCAAAATTATGGCTTGCAACAAAATGATCCATCTACCCATTGATTATTAAAACTATACAGGGAATACACAAATGTTGTGTCAAAAAATTGCTAAATTGCTAGACAATCGTCTGCCTACCTTCAAAAAAAAAAATAAAAAAAATAACCAAGGAGCATTAGAACAGTATACTGAAAAATGTGCAATCATGATCATACTGGAGATGTGCAGTCTTTAATATTTGTAGATTATTAGATTATTTACCTTGGTCTCTGGCTTTGGGCTATATAGAAGTACAACTGCTCGATTGAGTTCTTCAGATCGCCTTTCTTGGTGCAACCGTGGGAGATCTAGGACTCCTCGGGGAGAAATCGGGAGACACTTAGGCTTGATAAGGTGGATAATTCGTCAAAGAAGTACAGAGATGCAGACATCATTGTGTTCAACTCAGGTCACTGGTGGACTCATGAAAAGACTTCCAAAGGGTATCTGTTACATGAACTTGTGTTCTACATGAAAAGACTCATTGTGTTGCAACTGTTTCCGGCCAAGTAAAGAGCACGTAGACGGAGAGAAGGAAATTAGGAAAGTGAATGTGGTAGGCTTCTTGAGGAAGTGAGTGAGGGAGGAGAGAGAGCCAGAGATGGAGGAGGCGACACAGGGTTTAGAGAAGGAGAGAGGCGAAGCAAGGGCAGAAGCGAAAGAAAAATCGTTGAAATTGTGTTAGTAGAGGCTACCCTAGCGATATTGACACCACTTTATTGAATGTAAATTCGTCTCTAAAGGCCTGGGTGCTGACACTGCAGAAATAAGCAATACCAGTAAATAGTTAGATGGGCATGTACTTGTGCATACATTCACATGTTAGCTTGCTTAAGTTAACCACTCCAATGAAACAAAACAAAAGGAAAAAGCCTATTTGTGCCCCAACAAAGCCTCAAACTATCATGTCGACCCCTGACAATTATGTATGCATACAAACAATTAACTGAAATGACCCTTGTTTTCCAATTTCTGATGAAGCACATTACGTAGAACCCCGTCTCTCAGGTCCCCTTAATTGAGCGAATGTAATGAGAAACAGTATTGCCAATAAGAACCATCATTTACTGCGTGTTCCTCCCAGTTTTCGGGAATTGCTTATGACAACAGTCTTTTTGCTAATGCAACATGACTTTGACTAAATTACCCCTCAATCGATCTGTTAATTAAGTCCTTGACGAGTTCTACCACTTGATTGATGGGTATTTTAGTCCAAAATATGTTGCAATAGCAAACAACCAGTTGTTGCATTTAGCAATTCCCCAGTTTTCAGATCCATTCTCAGGACTGTTAAAATTTGACACAAATCTTGCGAAACCACCATTCAATGTCAACAGTTCCGCTTCTTTCCCAACTGATACTACCTTAACTGCTGAATCTTTTTACAAGCATAAGCATATATACCATTAAACAGGTCCAGAGACAGCAGGAATTACCATGGTAACTAAGATAGCTTCCATATTTTTTTATAGCAATTTTATTCATAAAATATAATAAATAATAAAATTAAATAAGAAATTTGTCATCTTAAGTTAAAATATTTCTTTTTCCACCACAAGTTCTCAAATAAATAAAGAACTAATAAAAATAGAATGTACCTATTTCTGGCACTGCTTCTCATCTCTGCATGAGAGTACCTGGACCTATTGACATGAGCAACAGTGATATGATTGCCACGGAACATCTGACGGTTCATATAAGACTGTGCTTCTAACGCAGCTCTCTGTTTTCGGACAAAGAAAGCCGGATAACCAGGAGATTAAAAAAATTTACATGTAAATTACTAATTTATTCGCATGCAATCCAGCAAAAAGATGAAAAATTTTCCATCCCATAGCCAGAGCACATATTTTTAAGCACATGAGGACCAAATATTTGATTTCCCTATTTCAATAGGAGAGGTAATTGATGGGCAATTCAGAAATTTTATCTTTCACAACAAATTATTAGGGAATTCTATTGAAACAATAATCCCATGAATAATGAGGCGCCACAAAAAAAACTTCCAAATACAATTGAGAATGCATATTAGGAAACTAATATTTACCAATTGCAGTCAAACAATTCTTGGGTGAATAGAGAAGCTAAGCCACTTTTTTTCTACGGTTACTCTTTCACAAAAACAATAGCTAAAAAGCATTTGAAAATCATGCACAAAGCGCTTCAGAAAGAAATCAGTACTAACATTTCTTGAAACTCTCTTGAACATTACCATAATATTTTCCGACCCCACCCCCACCCCATATGGAGGAACAGTACTATACCTTGTTCTTCATTTCCTCCCTTTTCTTTGTTTCTTTTTCATACTCCCCAACATCCTAGATACTGAAAAATCAGATCCTAACAAAGAGGAATACACATACTCAGCCTCAATTTGAGAAGATGGAACTACATCTAGTCATGTTCATGTTGTTGTGCGGGTTCAATGGTGGAGCGGCAACTGCCATCAAGTATTGCTCAATTGGTCTCCAATCTATCTGCGTATAAAAGCAGTCATCACAAAACTGAGATTAAAACTGGAGAACACAATGGAAATAAATCAAAAGAGAATAAGATAAATGAATGAAAAGAATAATGATTTACATATATGAACAACACCAACCTCAGAAATTAAACATTTACTGGAAAATTAACAATCAATTAGATCAATGGATGGCTCTCTTAGGCATGAACAGAAAAATAAAGCACAGAGCCTTTACCAGAACATTCTGGTACACCAGCGCTGGAAGCAATTGCTGGTCCAGAGGTTGTGTTATCACTGAGGAATTGAAATTTCTTGAAATTACAAACAAAAAAAATATTCACAGATCTAGAGCAGGGTGAATGAGAACTTACGGAAGCAGTGATCGATCTCCTTTCTTACTCTTACATGAATCTTTGCTAGACCAAAAAAACAATTAACAAAACAAATCAAAATCATTGTGCAGAAAATTGAAAAATTGAGAAAATTATGAGGAAAAAGAAAATAAAAGAGATGAGTAAACCTTTGTTGCTTACCTGAAATGTGTGTGTTTATTATCCATCGGATTGCTTGTTTAAATAGCGAGCAAAGAGAGTGGCAAACGAAATTCAAACGAAAAAATTGAACAAGCGGCAGAAATTTTGAATGCTATGCACTAACCCTAGGTGGGGGGCGCAGCCTTATTTGTTGTGGATGCAAGCAGACGATAGGAGGGGTAGGTGGACAAGCGGCCCTCCCTTTTCACTATGTAATCCATGGTATTTGCTCTTAAATTAAGGGCTTATCAAGTGATATCCCCAGCATTTCCTCGAAACCCTCACATGCTTATGAACCGGTTCCTGTGCCAGGCAAAAGAAAGAAATCCTGTATGTATTGTGATTCGAATATGCTATTATTAGCAGCGCATAAATGTAAAGACAATATCTTCACTGAAATGCCAGTAAGAGGGCGTAGCGAAAAGAAAATTCCGCATTTCCCTTCTGACAGATCACGTTATTAAAGAGGATACAATTAATCATATCAAAAATTCTAATTGGTCACGCTACACCAACTGTTAGGCTTGCATCAAATAATTTGCGGAACCTATAAAAAGAAATCTTTCCATTGTGTGTCAGTCTCAATTTATGGGTACTTCAGCACTTAGAGGCTGAGAGCAATAAAAGAGAAAAGATAAAAGCCGAAGATTAATTAAGAACCTCACCACGCGAAGATCAAATTCTGTCTTGGGCTCACCAAAATGGAATTTTCTTCTCGAACTTTCTCGGCTCTGTTCTTTCGAAGAAGATGAAGATTTGCCGGAGGTATTTGCACAGTTTTCAGGCGCCTGGATTTGCTGTGGAATTTCCAGCCTTGATTCCTTATATGGCCGCAATGAGGAAGTGAGGAGACGGGAGCGAAGGTGAGACCTTGATTTGGTTTTCTTCTCAGAAAAGATCGGAATGTGAAAATCTCGATGGGAAATAGACCTTCTTGATTTGGTTTCCTTCTAGCATTCGGGAGACACTACGCCATATTATTTTTTTAGTACCGGTTTATTATGAATCTTTAGTACCGGTTTTGCAGTGGTACTAATAATAGGGGGTGCTAAAGATATTTAAAAACCGGTACTAAATAGGCGGTACTGAAGACATGGCTCAATTTGCGGGGGAAACGAGCGGCTAACATTAGTACCGGTTTTTTAATAAAAACCGGTACTAAAAATAATACTTTTAGTACCGGTTTTTAAATAAAAACCGGTACTAATGTTAGCAAACTGTTTTATTTTAAAAATAAAAAAATTTTGGTATCATTAGTACCGGTTTTTAGTCTAAAAACCGGTACTAAATATCTCTTCAGTACCGGTTTATTATTAAAAACCGGTACTAATAATAATCAATATAAAAAAAAAATATTTTTGTTTCTGGGGCTAGCGCCATTTTTGCTAGCCATCAAATAAGAATACCGATATGTACCAGCAATTTACATATCACATGCATCATACACACAATAATAATTATCAAATCACATGCAAATTAACATTTATCATAACATCTAATATATTAATATCACAAATTTTGTAGTCATCAATTATTAGCACCTAAATATCCAAGTAAAAAGCCGAACCACTCATTTACAGTAAAATTAATCTCGTCCTCGCTATAACGCTTCCCCATAGGTTGCAAAAACTGCATTTTATTGGCATTTCATATAGTTAGTAACCTATGAACTCTAAACTCCACAATATAATATACATTAAACTCTAAATTATAAACCTTAAAACATTTTCATATATATACATTAAGGTTAATTAAACTTAATCCATACCGATGGTAGGTCCGGATGTAGCGTGCAGTGATCAAGGATCTTGCGTAGCGAAGTCATCGCATAAAAGCCGCAATCTGTATTGTTTGGTTGTCGTGGACTCTACAAGAACATAAAATAATACTATTAAGTTTAAATTAAATAAATTACGAAATTGTTGAAACTACATATATTAGTATTGAACTATGTACGGGAATCATTTGAACTTCAAACTTGGGAACTTGGACCAATCTTGACAGAGCTCTGCAAAATTAAATATAAAATTATGAAAATTCATTTCTAAATATTAGTATATAACTAAACAATGCATACACGCATTATATATATATATATGTTAAGTCTAAACTTACTGATCGTATTTTCGTAGAATTGGAGATTGGTAGCCTTCGTTCGATTGGAGTGAATCTACTATCCACATCTTTCGTGTCGAGAGTTTTGCGATAATAATCACAAAATGCGACCTGTAATTACATACATATTATCTCTTTGTTGGTGAAATTAACATTAAACTGTAGATTCATAATAAAAGATAAAGTCAGAATTAGAGATTTTATAACTAACCGATTATGATGCACTAAAACATGGTAGGGATCCCTTTTAGCATACTTCTTCAGAAGATTCGCTATGTATCGTACAGTTCCGAGCTCATCTTGCATTACATCCCGACCCGAGCATCTTTCCGGATCCCAAAATATCCACTTCTTCATCAAAGTATCAGCACAATATTGCCTGCACCGCCTAAATGTTGTATGTACAATGTTTAGGGTTTAGGGTTTTAATTTATTAGACAAATCATATAACCAATGATCAATTGTTGTAAAGTTAAGAAAGTACTTACAAGATCCAAAGTTTAATCACTTGAACGAAGAGTTCATTCCTACTGAAGACATGGCGGATGTCTTTAAATTCGAGGATGAAGGTCTTCACATCTTGAAATTCGAAATCAGCAGGAATATCGGCGAATTCAGTCACTGATTTGTCGAACATCCTCATATAGTCGTGCATTCTCTTTGCGTGAGGCCCAATCTGTGCCAACTTCTCATCAGGGACGAACGGATCGTGCAATTGAATGTCCTCCTCCGCAAAAAACTGATCCACACTCTCCTCTTCATCTTCATCACCCTCTTGCACCTTCTCCTTTCCCTTATCTTGCGGAGGAATATGTGGAGTTTGTTTCGTCATTTTCCTCACTTGCTCCTATAAAATCCACATTAGTCATCAAAACGATATATTTCTCATTTTTTAATATAGCAGTATATATAATAATTAGAACTTTGGAAAATTTATAATTGAAATCAAGATTTACCAGTTTTGTCAAGTCATAATCTACCATATGACCCGGCCATCTTAGAAATGAACCTTGGAGAACACCAAGCTGATCATCTGCGTTAGGAGGTGGAAAAGGTACTATCACGTGTCTGGCACTATCGAAAACTTCTAAGATTTGTACCTTCACCTCCCCTATGCCAACTGGTTGTCCATGGACTATCTCAGAAACCTGTGCAAACACCATAGCTCTAGCTACATACACAGGCGTCCCAGATATCCCTGGTAGGAGCAGCAAGGCTTCGACAGGCCCCTGTATTAACGAATTAGAAATCCTAAATACTATATGAGGGCAAAAGCAATTAATATCTATCATAAGCTAGGTGTAATTAAGAACCTGATAAGTAGATTGAGGAATCGGATGCGGTTGATTGTTGCTACCCTGTGATAGCATAATCATGGCTTGTTGAAAAATTGGATCGTAGGTCTGCGGTGTTTGGACTTGCGAGAACTGTTGCATTCGCCTGTTCCATTCCTCATCCATTCGGGCCTTGAATTCCTCATCCATTCGTCTTTTCACTTCCTCTTGCACCATCCGATCAACCTCCTCTTTGCTAAACCCCTTGTTTGATTTTCTTGTACCACTACCGTACACCTGCTTCACGCCTGAGAACACCGGATATCCTCTCAACCGTCCAGAATGCTCTGGTGTACCGATCGCAGAAGTCAAGATATCATTTTGACGAACCGGTTGAACTTCCCCTGACTTAACTAGAGCAACCTATCACAAAAAAATTTAAAGTTAAACAAAATTGAACTCATTGAATTCACAAAATAAAGTTATTTGAGTTGTTACACTTACTGCTTTGTCGACCACCTCGGCAGCCCTAGGATTTTTTACAACAAGTTCACCGGTAGCTTCATCCGTTACTGCACGTGCTCTACTCCAACTGTACGTCCTGTCATCCATATCCTTGGTAATAACCGATGACGCACCATGTACCTTTTCTCCTTCTTTCCATCTAGATTCAGCACTTATATAACCGCCTGATCCCAGTCTGTGGGGCATGTCCCTTTTTGCTGCATTTTGACGGCCTTGCATACTCATTTTCTAGTAGCAGATTCAAAAGACTTGTTAGTATAAACAAAAAAAAAACTAAGCAATTAAGTAAAAGCGAAAGATACTCATTTTCATACCTTAAACTTCTCGCTGGAATGATACTCTTGCATTGCCTCAAATTCTTCTTTCGAGATGTTCTGTACATCCCATGGTGAGGGTGCACCTTCCTTTGGATTCTCCAAGTAAGCCTTATTCTGATATGACCAAAAAGACACGTTATAATTAAAATTGATGCTAAATCAATCGTTTATAAATGAACATGTATTATAGAGGAAATTCTCTCACCAATCGAATTTTCCAATGTCTCCAAGACTCGTTACAGTTACGTAGAATCTTCTTCTTAACATCCAGTGGTAAGTCATCCGGAAGTTTCCAATCCTGTGCTATTTGTTTGTACAAATTTTTTTTCAACTCATTTGGCACCGCAATCCAATTAGGATAACTGCATTCATTTCATTTGTATAAGTGCATTAATACTATAATCAAATGATAATTCATATCTCAAATTCATATTAATACCTGCAAGGAATCATATCTCTTGTTTTTGAAGCACACCAATTTGTGAATGCCTTTGCATTTTCGCCAATCGGCTTGCATTTCTCGTTAAACTCGACTTTCATGTCCTGTCCAGCAGCTATCTTTTTGCGTGTCTTCAAACACTTAGCCGTTGATCTTTTTCCCCTTTTGTTACTAACAATAATCTCCTCTTCCGAACTCGAGTCATTCGGGTTCATCCCGGGATCCTGATCATTTCTGTCCGACATTGCTGTAATTTAAAATCCAAGTTACATACCACAACTTACATGCACAAAGTCAAACACATAACACAAAAATTAATAAAGCTCAAATTAAAATAAACACTTAGTTCACTTAAACATAAACATAAAATTCACTCAAACATAAACACTAAGTTCACTTAAACATAAACACTAAGTTCACTTAAACATAAACACTAAGTTCACTTAATCCAAACATGTAAACCCTAATATTATTCTTCATCTTTCGGCTTCTTGTCATCAGTATTTTCTTCTCTAATTTCTGTGTACGGTGCCACAAACTTATCAATTAAAAACTTGAAAAATATTGCAGCCTCTTCATAATTCGGCTTCTTGGCCTCGTTTTGGTTAGGCTGGTTTTGAGATGCTTGATTTTGAGAGGCTGGGTTGGAACGAACGTTTCGCCTAACATAGACTCGTTCGATGGATTTTTTCGCATTTTGGTTGCTTCCTTCACCTTTCTCCATTACTACCTAATTAAAACACCATATATAATTTATTTAGATGATAATTAAAACATATATTCAATCATGGATAGTTAATCAATTCATACACAATAATAATAATTTAGATAATAATTAAAACATTAAAACATAGATATAGATAAAACAAAATAACATTTTCCAAACTTAAGGTTCATACAAATTAAGGTTCAAATTAACATAGATAATAATTAAAACAACAATTCAAACACTTAAACGCTAAATTCACTCCTTCTTTTCTTCCTCTATCTCCTCTGGCTCCTCCTCTGGCATCTCCTCTGGGACCTCCTCTGGGACCTCCTCCCAATCTGCAGGAGTCCGTCCGCAACCGACTGGAAAACGCCTCACAGCAGATACAGACCGCCTAGGGAGAGGCTTATCTCGCATCCACTGAGGCACGTATCTCTGACGAGTGACATCAAACTCTGCCTTAGTGTCCGTCTTCGTCTCCGTCTCCTTCTTGTTTTTTTGTCGGACATAAACTTGTTCAACGGGTTTTTTCCCCTTATTCCCCTTTGGGTTGCTTCCTTCCGATTTGTCCATTACTACCTTTTAATATATACACATTTCCATTTAAATTTCAATTTAATTTATATACAATTCCTATTCAATTCAATTTAATTCCTATTCAATTCAATTCATTTAATCAATTCCTATTCAATTCAATTTCATTGCATTTTAGTCCAACAGCCCCGAAATTCAATTCTCAAACAATTCTCAATCAACCCAAAACAGCCCCAAAACAGCCCCGAAATTCAATTCTCAATCAATTCTCAATCAACCCAAAACAGCCCCAAAACAGCCCCGAAATTCCTATTCAATTCAATTTCAATTCATTGCATTTCTATTCACAATCACATACAATCACATACAATCAATTCTCAATCAATTCTCTATTTCAATTTCTATACAATCAATTCGACTGGAACAACAATGCAAATAGAAAGAGAGAGAGATAGAGAGAGATGATACCTTCTTAGGGAGAGAGAGGGATAGTGAGACAAGAGAGAAGAGGAGAGGGCCAGTCACTGCCGTCACTGCCGTCGGCTCTTCGCTGTCGGCGGCTGTTGAAGAAAGACAAGAGAGAGATAGTGAGAATAAGGAGAGGGCCAGTGGAGAGAAGAGGAGAGGGCCAGAGGAGGGAGAGAGAGAGAGAGAGAGGACGAGAGAGAGAGGGCCAGAGGAGGGAGAGAGAGAGAGAGAGGACGAGAGAGAGAGGGCCAGAGGAGGGAGAGAGAGAGAGAGAGGACGAGAGAGAGAAGGCCAGAGGAGGGAGAGAGAGAGAGAGAGAGGACTTACACTGTAGGAGAGGACTTGAGGAGGTGCGTCGTCGTCGTCGGCCGAGGGAGAGAGGAAGAGAGGAAGAGAGAGCTCGAGGATTGCCTTTAAAAATAGGGTTTTTGATCTTCAGAGAGAGAGAGAGAGTTTCGGACGAAGGAGCTTTGGGGGGGGGCGTGTTATATAATAAAAAAATAGGGTTTGATCTTTAGTACCGGTTTTTAGTGTAAAAACCGGTACTAAAGATCGTGACGTTTTAAATTCAGAATATCTTTAGTACCGGTTTTTACACTAAAAACCGGTACTAAAGATAGTGACGTTTTAAATTCAGAATTTTATCCACAATGTTGGGCCCCAATTCAGAAGATCTTTAGTATTAATTCAGAATATCTTCAGAAGATCTTTAGTATTAATTCAGAATTTTATCCACAATGTTGGGCCCCAATTCAGAATTTTAGTACTAAAGATAATATATATATCAAATTGCTCGTATTAATTCTGTAAATTATTTTCTATAGATTTAAATTAATTATATATACCTGTGGAGAATGGTGCTATTTCATCAAATTGGTCATATTCTTCTTCGTCCACGACATCTTCAACGCCAACGATGCGTCTTTTTCCGGGAAGTACCACATGTCGTCCCTTGTCAGCCGGGTCAGCAATATAAAAAACTTGCATTGCTTGTTTGTTTGCAAGTATAAAAGGATCATCAGAATATCCCAATTTTTTTAAATCAACGGTTACAAATCCGTTTTTATCAGTCTTCACGCCGCTTTTGAGCACCCATTTACATTCAAACACTGGTATTTTAAATGCATTATAATCAAATTCCCAAATTTCTTCAATCCAGCCATAATACGGCTCCGATGATGTTCCATCACTTGATATGGCTACTATTGTAACTCCGCTGTTTTGTACTGTGCTTTTTCCATCTTGTTTTTTTGTATACCAGGTGAAACCATTCAGGTCGTAACCTTGATAAGTGTGCACATTGGCGTTGGGACCTTTCGCAAGACATTTCACCGTTTCATTTGAAGGTCGGGACAGTGAGACCTTGTTTCTGAACCATTTTACAAAACTTTTGTTGTGTTCCTTGGTAATCCAATTTTCTGATCTCTGAGGATTCTGCTCTCGCAACTCGGCTATGTGTTCATTAACATAAGGAGACACAACAGCGACTTGTTGCAGAATTTTAAGATGAGCTTTTTCTCTCTTTGCAAGGTCCATTGTAATTATTTTCATACCAATTATGCTTTTCCCTAAGAGCCTACCTTCGTGTCTATTTTTGGGCAGGCCAATAGGTTGAACTCCATCTAGATAATCATTATAAAAATCAATAATCTCTTCTGCAACATATCCTTCAATTATGCTTCCTTCTGGTCGAGATCTGCTTCGGACTAACCCTTTCAACTGACCCATTGCTCTTTCAAAAGGGTACATGTACCGCAAAAATATCGGACCGCACTGTTTTCTTTCTCTGACTAAATGAATGGTCAAATGCACCATTACAACGAAGAACGAGGGGGGAAAGTGCATTTCCAACTCACATATGGTCTGAACCGCATCAGTTTCCAACTGAGTAAGTTTTTCAGGATCGATCACTTTAGAGCAGATTTTATTGAAGAAGAAACACAACTTAGTGATAGAATTTCAAACTTCTTCTTTAAAACATGCTCGGATTGCAACCGGAAGCAACTGGGTTAACAACACGTGATAATCGTGTGACTTCATTCCAATCAATTTCATATCCTTTGTAGATACCTTTCGTGAAATATTGGAGGAATAACCAGTTGGAACCCTAATAGACCTCAAACACTCCAACAAACTGAGTTTCTCTTTCTTAGTTAAAGTATAAACAGCATTAGGTAACCAATCCCGTTTCTTACTATTGTCTTCCTTTGCAGCTAGTTCCAGTCGAATTCCCATTTCTATCATGTCTTTTCTCACATTAACATTATCCACTTTTCCTTGAGGATTTAAAATCAAAGTAACCAGATTTTCACAAATGTTCTTGATTATATGCATCGCATCCAAACAATGTCTGACATCCAGATAAGTCCAGTATTCAAGGTCCCAGAATATAGACTTCTTCTTCCAAGAACTCTTTTCTGGAATTCTATTCACAAATGGTTTCCCCAACTGAATTTTAAGATCCTTAACACTTTCATAAGTCTGTCTTCCAGATTTTGGTATAGGTGCCCGGCGGGTTTCGGTGTTGCCATCAAATTTGTTCCTATAAGGTGCCCGACGGTATGGGTGATGACGGCTTAGAAATCTACGGTGTCCCAAATAGACTGTTTTTCTACAATTCGATAGCCATATCGAATGTGTTTCCTCCATGCAAACAGGACATGCCTTTTCTCCTTTGTTCCTATAACCCGACAAGTTCCCGTACGCGGGAAAGTCATTAATTGTGCAAAATATCATCGCACGTAAGGTGAAATGACTTCTGGAATGCGCATCAAAGACCTTCACTCCGTCCTTCCACAACCTATCAAGGTCCTCTATTAACGGAGCCAAGTAGACATCTATATCGTTTCCGGGTTGTTTTGGACCAGAAATGAGCAACGGCATCATAAGATATTTTCTTTTCATGCATAACCAGGGAGGAAGGTTGTAAATAACCAACAAAACTGGCCAGACACTTCGGTTGGTACTCATGAGACCGTAAGGATTCATTCCGTCCGTGCACAATCCCAATCTCAAATTTCTAGACTCGCTGCCAAACTCAATAAAATGACTGTCTATGTTGTTCCACTGGGGTGAGTCTGCTGGATGTCTAAGCTTTCCATCTTTCTTTCTGCCTTCTGCATGCCACCTCAACAGTTTAGCATCTTTTGAATTACTAAAAAGACGCTCAAACCTTTGTATTATAGGTAGATACCACAATGTTTTCGCAGCTGGTTTCTTCTTCCATGGACTATCTTCTTCGTCATCCAAATCACCGTCCCTTTGTCTATACCGGGATGCATTACACTTTGGACATTTCTGGAGGTTCTCATACTCATTTCGAAACAATATACAATCATTCGGACATGCTGCAATTTTCACTGTATCTAATTTCAAAGGACATAATAATTTTTTGGCCTTATAAGTTGTATCTGGCAATGTATTGTCTGCTGGAAGTATTTCTCGCAAAAGACCGAGCAAAGATGTGAAACTCTTATCGCTCCAATTGTTTTTAGCTTTCAAGTTATATAACTTAAAAACAGTTTTTATTTTTGAGAATTTATCTTCATTGCAACCAGGATATAAGGGTATATGAGAGTTTTCATCCAACTTTTGAAACACATCAGGAACATCATCAATAAAATCATTGGGTAATTCATTCATCATTTCATCCAAATCATTTTCTCTAATGTCATCATTATATTGTGGTTCACTTAAATTTTCTATATGATCATCACCCACTATTACATTATCCTCTATATCATGCCCCCAATCATTTTGTACAATATTTTCAAAATCATCAAATACATTAATATTGCTCCTTCCAGCATCTAAATTTTCTTCCAATTTTTCTCCATGTGAAACCCAACGGAGGTATTTTGGTGTTGTCATCCATCCACGCTGAATCAGATGTGATCTAATCACTTTACTATCTTGTCTCTCAAAGTTCAGACAGTGTTTACAAGGACATAAAATTCTGGGCTTTCCAGTCAACTTTCGATGTTCTTCTGCACATTTTATGAACTCATCAACAAGTCCAACAAATTCATCTGATATTCTTGAATAGTCAAACATGTACTTCTCCCTCAGATCCATCTGTATATATCCAAAAGCCAAGGTTTAGGGTTTATAGATTTAATGCAATATATTAGATGTTTGGGCCGGTTACCATCCTAGCCCGCTCTTTGGATACTCTTGTCTCATTAGCGAGCGTACGTTAGATGCAACGTATTGTCTGAGAAAAATTCGGCAGCATTTCCCCTTATGTTCCCTGAATACGCAAACACACGATTACTCGTGCGTACGTACCCGTGGGAACATAAGAGGAAATGCCGTCGAATTTTTCTCACACAACACGTTGCATCTAACGTACAGCTCGCTGTCCTAAATGAGACAAGATAGTATCCAAAGAGCAGTACTCCCGACCGGGAGTACTATCCGAGATTAATCCCTAATGGATTAATCTCGGACGGGCAAGACCTAAAATAGTTCAAATTCCGGCATTTTGGTCCTACATGACAATACTTAACTAATAGATGCAAATGCCAATTAACCAATATGTAAATGCATAGTAAATCGAAAAAAATCCAAAAAAAAAAATATTGAGGGTTAAAATAAAAATTACCGAAATTGTCTTCTCTCAATCCGCCCTCTTCCTCTTCAATAGAAAAACTTTCTCTTCCTCTTTGATCTCCTTTGCTTTCTCTACTTATTTTGCAATTTTTCGGAATTTTAAACAATTTTTAGCTATTTTTTTATGAGGTTTTACAAAGAGATAAAAACTTTCGGTTTTAGATGGAAAGTAATGGCCATATATGAAGTAGTGAAGATGAGTAATATACAAAGGGAAGGAGGAGGAGATATACCCCTTGAACTGAAAATATCTGCGTATTATTAGTACCGGTTTTTTATAAAAAACCGGTACTAATAATTGGCAGATAATTAAAAAAAAAATGGGTTAGCATTAGTACCGGTTTTTCTAAAAAACCGGTACTAAAGAAGCAATTTTTAGTACCGGTTTTTTGGAAAAAACGGTACTAATGCTAACCCATTTTTTTAAGATTTTTTCGAGAAACATTTAGTACCGGTTTTTAAAAAAACCGGTACTAAAGGTATTGACTGACAATTACGGAATTGCCATCTTCTAATATTTATACCGGTTTTCTTAAAAAACGGTACTAAAGGACTGGTACTAATGCTTTTTTTTGGCGTAGTGAGAGACCTTCTTGATTTAGTTTCCTTCTCTGAAAAGCCTAAGATTGATATCGCTAGGTGAGGGGGGGCGTGTTTCCTTTTCTGAGAAGGAACGGAGCGACGGGAGGAAAAGAAAAGTGGAAAAAAAAATAAAAAAGCGCAGAAGACGGAGCGCACCGCCTAGGCAGTTGGTTTTAAAAGGTCGATCTTTTAATATGATATTTGAATCTAAACCGTAGATCATAGTAGATTAACAAAATCAATGATCTATATTTTATATTAGAGGGGTGTAACTCCCTTTTAGCTCGAAGTTTATGTCTGTTCTACTGATGCTTTATAAGTAGTGGAGATAAACAAATGGTACAAAAGTAAAAAAAATAAAAAATAAAAAATTTGCGCCATTAATATGTCTAGCTAAAGGTTTTATTTTATAACCGACACAGAATATATAGCCACAACATATCAAGTGTGACGTAAGAAAATGAGAAATAAGGATATGCATAACAAAATATTCATGCAACATGCACAGAATGTGTTACCCTGAACCTCATTCCTTGATGCCTTCTCTTTCTTTGTCCTTCTTTTTGCCCCTCTTCCATGCACGGACGAGCAAAATGCTTACATCTAGAATTTCTTATTAATAATGTTACTTGTTGCATGGATATCTTTTTCAAGTCATATTCATATATACGAGAGCATCGCCCAGAAAGGGGAAAAAAAGGGGAAAAAAAAAAGAGAGATGAAGAAGAAGAAAGTACAAGATGGACTCAAATTTTTTTTTTGTCAGGCCCACTTTCTTTTTTATTTGTTGTTTCAACTTAACAATTTCTTTTATACCCAAATAAGAGCAATATATATGTTGTTGCTATTGTTAATGGAGCCGGATATACTGATCCTACTTTTTAAGCGCGTCAAACATGCTCAATTGATACGTTAATTTAAGTCAGTACGTATTAATGAAAGAATACAAAAAATTGTTGAGGAGCAAAGCTGTGATATTTTTTACCATTGATTAGCTACCAAGTCCTATTAATATCTAAATAATCATGATTAGTATTAATCATAAATTATATGATCAAGAAATTAAATAAAATTAATTTATAATAGAAAAATTTGTTGGGATTTCTGATATAAGAACATAGAATTGTTCTATAGTACGATGAGAAAATATCTGCATAATTGCCACGAATATCTGACTTATGTTCTGACTGAATTAAATTAATTTAGTAAAATAGCTAATTTACAAAATTAGAATTTTGATTAAGCCACACAATTGACTGTATGGTTTGGCCACAGAAGATCCATGGGAAAATTAACGAATAAAAAGAGAGAGAGAGAGGACGAGACAGACAAGGTCTCTTCCTCCTTTTGCCTCGTCTCCCCCTTCTGATCTGGCGAAGTTTTCACCTTTCCCTTTCTTTATGTTGTGAGACCCGAGAGAGTGATGCTCTCCCCTCTGTGTTACGACGTGAGAGGCTGAGAGTGCGGCTGGCTCTGGCTAGCCCAACCAAAGGTTGGCACCTCTCGATTTGCTGTGTGTTGGCACGAGGAGACTCCTCTTCTCCTCCTCGTTCGAGATAGTTTGGATGTACCCCTAATTGGCGCATTGGCGTGACTTACTTAACTCACTCTCTTGAACTTCACTCCTCTCTCGTCTCTTTTGTCCTTCACAGTCGAGGTAAGCCTATATATTCAATTGGGGATTTAGGGTTTCGATTTGGGGTTAACAGTAAGACGGAGAGAGAGGAGAATTGAAGCTCAAAGAGGTAGTGATTTTTTGTCCCTATTTCGATTTCATGTCAATTCTTGATTGAGTCTATCAACTCTTACTAATTTGATTACTGTTAGGTTTGAACCGTTTATGGAACTATCCTTGTTATTGATTTGCTTGGCTTTGATTGTTCTAGAGTGCTTGAGGAGATTTGTTAAGACTCACGAGCAAGGTATATCCCTACTGTGAATTCTAAATTTGGTTAGATTAAGCTAACTGTTAGGCTAATTGTGGAGAGTAAAGTTAATACTGAATTTAATTGAATGACTTATATGCTGTGAGACCTATAAGTGAAAATTTGGGGAGGTTAGTATTATATGTTAAGGATTGTGTTCCATGTAGCCTCAGTTTCATGCATATAAGTGTGATTAGGCGATTGTAGTATAATGTCTAAGTCTTTAATATACTTAGAGCATGTATTTCATTTAATTAAAGGTCATAGTTATGTTATATGCTTTGATATTGTTATAGTATAGTTTCTGTTATGAGTCAAATGGGGATATGGCATTAGTAGGCTATGTCAGTAATAGATTTATATGAATTTGTGAACTGTTATGTGCATTCTTTGTGATATAATGAATGTTGAAAAGATACATGTGATACCCTTAAGTTTTGTAGTTCATTCAATATAAGGTCATAGTGCTTACTGTTATGTTGTGTGCGGTGATTAAGTTATTTTGTCATGAAAAATTTTCAGGTGTTTTGCATCAGGAACTGTGCTTCTATCATATCAGCATGTAGTATTAGTTTTATGCATGGTAGATAGTGTTTAAATATGCAATTGGGTCAATACTAACTATTGAATACTTGTTATCGTTTCATGAGCATGAAAGAGTCTCAAAGTTTGAAACTATGTGCATAATTTTTGTTACTTTGCATTTGAGAATGTGATAGTAGTGTGTTACAACAATGCATATTAGTATAGGGTTTGAGAACTGTTAATTGCATTACTTAATGCATTACTTTGCATTTGGACTTCTGTATAAGTGAAGGTTTGGCTTAGGAGAATTCTGTTATTAACTGAAACCTAAATGATGTTGTGTATATATACTGTTTATATGAGGTTTGTTGGTGAATTAATGTGCATAGTTGTGGTATAGCCATGTTAGGTCAGTGAAACAAAGGTTGTGTTTGGCACAGTTGCATCTCAACTGCATGTGTACAGTTGCATTACAGGGTTAGAACAGTTTGGTGGGTTTTTAGGTGAATTCTGGTATGCATCATGCATTTCAAAGTAAACAGTGCATATATGAGGTGATTTATAAGTTCTTCAAGCTTATTTCCATGCTTAAGATTCATTATAGTGAGGCAAATGGCTAACTTTTCTTATGTACCAGTTTTTGGTACAGGTTTTATGACCCAGGAACTAAATTGTAAGGATAAATTAAGTTCTGGGGACTTAAATGTAAATTTCTGAGGGCTTAACTGTGACATGCGATGGATTTATAATTTATTGTGGGTATTTACGTGAGAAGTACGGGCCTGGAAGTTATTTCTGAGCTTTTATGCAATTGTGATGGTTGGACTGACTCAACCAGCTGGGTCAGGCTGACTGGGTTCAGTCGTGTGAGATGTGGGCTGGAATTTTTGTTTGGGCCGAGTGAAAATTAAAGTTGGGCCGGAATTATTCCTTTGAGCCTTCTTTGATCTGTTGGGTTTTTAACTTGCAGGCCGAATTTAATTGTGGGCTTAATATTTAAAATTCTGTGGGCTTTTATAAATTAGAATTTTGGATTGATATTAAATTCTAATTAGACGCGATTCTGTTGAGCTTGATAAATGGTAGACTAAAAGACTTTGACCCAATAATATTAGTCTAACATCGATAGTCAGATTTTCGGGATACGATGAGATTATGTCTGTTTTTGGATAGATAAAGTGGCAATAAATTATACAGACTATTCTGATCCCACAAAATTATAAATTAATGATAATTTTCTTGAGTTTGATTAATTATTCTGAATTTTGATTTATTGTATTATTGCTTGTATTCTGTAAATTCTGTTTGTAATAAATGAATGGATTCTGACTTCGATAAGTTTGTTGGTGTGTATGATTATTACTTTGTTAGTATGAACAAGCAATTAAAATAATACAGTACACTGGATAAATAGATGATTAGGCAAGTAACTAAAACTGTTAAAGGACTTTTAAAACTACGTCAAATGGTTAGTTAGACGAATATCGATAAATCTTCGTTCACCTAAAGGAATTATAGAACCCCGTTAACAAATATTAATAGACCTTAATCTATGATTGTGAACAAGAACAACTAGCGGAGCAGTCTCTAAACCTGGTTCAGAAGGTGTGGATTTACATGGCTCTTTATTAGAATCGGGACAGTCGGTAACTTTAAATTCATGCATAGCATGTTGAAAAATTTGTTGAAATTGCATTCTATTTGTGCATTTAGTCAATAGAAATCCCAAAATAAACAACTTACATGTTGATAATATTTCGATTGTTCAGTTGATAAATGCAAAGTCTGATTTTAATTATTCAATTGAAAAAAATACTCAAGGTAATTCAAACTTAACAATAAATGATTGGAATGGTTTCAACGAATTTGTGATATCTTATTATAAGATAGATTTGACTTAATTATGAAACCATATTCTATTGGCATAACAAAATTATGTTATAACTCACTCATCCGATGATAATCGGTTTGGCCCCCGACTCGGCCAGAGTCTTAGCGTTATTACTACTGGGAAATTTCCTTTGTCTGTTCTGTACCAAATGGTTTAAAATCATTGGTTTGGGAACGATTCTCTCTGTTTCTGTAAGGCCTTGAGAACTGGAGTGTATGTTATTTTGTGAAAAATATTTCTGTTATGTTATGCTTGATTCTGTCTGTGCATCTTGCAAATTTTGCAGCATGCCAGTCCTAGGCCCTTTTCGCCTAGTGCCTAAGGTATGATTCGGTTCAATTTTGCATAAAAATTTCAAAAAGAAAATTTATGGATTCATACAAAGAACTGTGTAACTAGAACTAAAAATCACACTGGGAATTTATTTCTCATCTGTTTGTTGTTTGTTTGTGCCTCATTAATTTGGGGGTTCCAGGAAACGCGAAGCCATCCTAGGCCCGCGATTGCCACGTTTGAGTGCTCGATTCTCAAGTTTAGAATCCGTATTCCGATCATAGATGTCGATTCCACTCTTCTTTTGTCCATCGAGGCGTTGTCCGAGGTTTATGTTTACTTGTATCTTGAGTCACCTGGTCCGGCTAGTCCTGGCGACGGCATGGTGCCGGAGCAGGAACCCTCCCCGCAAGCGTAAGAGGGAGGATTTCTAACTGGATCGGGTGTTGCTGTTGTGTTGTTGCTGATGTGGTGTTGTTGCTTCTACTGTATCGCTACTATTGTAGTATTGCGGTTGTTTTAGTGGTTGGAGGAGAAGTAAAACAAACAATAATATTCTGTATAATATGTATAATATTTGGTTGTAAGCTATGCCAAGCTAGATGATAACAATTTTCAGCTTATATTTGTAAAATAAATAATGTGAAATATGTTCTGAATGTTTTATGTACACAATGATTTTGGGATCTATGGTGTTCTGTTTGTTTTGGTTTAACTGGAAAGAAAAAAAAATTTCCAGTCAAACCGTCGCACTTTCGTCTTCTAAACGAACTTTAGAAGGCGGGGGTGTGACAAAAGCTAATGTTGAAATTAAAAAGCAGTGCATCATCATAAACATTGTTGGTATTATGAAATTTATTTTGTGCCTGAATTTTGAACGATATTACAGGAGACCCCGAACAAAAGAAGCTCAATTATTTATTTTTAACAATCCACTTTAAAAGCGAAAATTTAAATTCCAGAGGGAAGAGGCCAAAAATTTAATAGGTTAAATTTTGATTATATATATATTTAAGTTCAATCGATATTCTTATTTATATATATTTATTTATTTATGTTGTAGACTTGTAGTTATTCCTCCTCATCATCTTGATCCATGATTATTGCACTAGTGCGCTCCTCAGCTAGCACTAGCGCGCATTAGCAGTTCAATTTAATTTAAATGCCCCTTTCTGTACATATTGACGACTGACAATGTTTAGAACAGAAAGGTCCTAGATGTGCGCCAGTGTAGAAATTCAAACAAGGATACAGCCATGAGCAACTCCAAGTTTGGTAAATCTTATGAAATCAGAAAGACAAACCAAATAAAAGAGGAAATTAAAGGAGATCTGATATATACGTACGTTTGTAAGTCCTTTCGTGTATATACGTAGTGCTCATTTTTGTAATGCAGTGTTATTTAAGTATATGATCCCATATATGTATTGCATGTCTCCTTCCAATGGGAAGTCGCACAAATGCTGCCAAAAAGCACACATTCCTTTCCGTCCAAATTCTCTGTCGCCTCCCTCTCTTCTCTTTCTATATCTCAGTATCTCACATTCTCTCACCATCTCTCTTATATATATGCACCACTTTGGCATCATTAACCATAGCTCTCTCGATTTACATATACAACTCTTCAAGGCCTAATTAACTGTAGTGTTAATACACACACACACAACACATCACAGTGAAATCAGATATCAACATTTTGTACATAGGAAAATGATTGGAGTAGGGGACTTGTACAAGGTGGTGGAGGCCATGGCGCCTCTTTACTTGGCCCTCGCCCTCGGCTATGGCTCCGTGCGGTGGTGGCAAATCTTCAAACCGGCAGAATGCGACACCATAAACCGACTTGTCGCATATTTTGCCTTCCCTTTCTTCGCCTTTCAATTCACCCTCCATTGTGACCCTTTTACTATGAACTACCGTGCAATCTTGGCTGATATTATTTCTAAGGCAATAATTATTATCTCTCTTGCAATCTGGGCCAAGTGCAGCAGCAGAGGCAGCTATTGTTGGTCCATAACAAATTTTTCTCTCACAACTTTGACAAATTCTTTGGTTGTGGGGGTTCCACTTCTTGGAGCAATGTACGGTCCCTGGGCTTCTGACCTGGTCGTGCAGCTGTCTGTGTTTCAGGCACTTTCATGGCTGATATTGCTTTTATTTGTGTTGGAGGTCAGAAAGGCAGGGAATAGTATGATGGAGGTGATCAAAGTTGCGAATGGCAGCATGAATGGGCACGGGGAGACGGCTACAAAGGATCCGGAGGCTGGGCAAGGTACTGAAGTGGTGGTGGTGTTGCCTAGTTCAAGGCCTTCTTTATGTTCTCTCATGAAAGTGGTGGGGCTCAAGCTAGCACTCAACCCTAACTCTTATGCTAGTATTGTCGGCATCATTTGGGCCGTGGTTGCAAACCGGTATGCATGCATGCAACTTAATTATATATCATTTACTAAGTATCCAGTGCACACAACAAAAATTTTCCAAATTGTTAGCAAATATCACTTGAGAGTTGATATATATCATCTGTTTCATAGAATAGCATAGCAAATCGTACAAGCATAATATAGCTAAATATGTGATCCCCATATATATACTATGTTCCTATGTATTTGCTATGCGCGTATGATCAAGATCAACTCACTCCTTTGCATATGTACGTATGATCATCTGATGGATGTACCTGATATAAATGCAAGTATACTAAGATGAATATACCTTGCTAGCTGCATGCATTTTATTATATATATACACTCAACAGTTTTAACGAAGTAAAAAAAAAACTGTAATAATTGGCTTGCATATGCATAGTAAGTTTGCTTTCTGTAATTATAGATGCATTTAAGATTTAACTGCTCAGTAGTCAGTACTCAATATATTTTACATTGAAATATTTTCGTATGAAAAGGGCCCAAGACATGTCTAATAATTATATATATATTAAACTACTGTTTTAAAATCTTTTAATTCATTTACGTTATCACGTTCAAATTTGAGGCAAGTATAGTGATGGCATCATGGCAAAGAGCACTAAAAAAGCATGTCATCCTTTCTCTCCGTTAGCGAGAAGATGTAATGCAGATTTTTGGAAGGGAAAAAGCATGACAATTGCTTCTAATCATAAATATCTAAGTTGTCTGTCTTTTCCTTCCATGTGTACTTACAGGTGGCACTTTGAGTTGCCTGGCATTTTGGATGGCTGTGTTCAGATTATGGCAAAAACTGGCTTGGGAATGGCAATGTTTAGTATGGGTAAGTGTAAATTTTCTGTTTCCTGAGGTGCAACATATGATTAGATATTTTCTCAAAAAAAAAAAAACAAAACAAAAATATGATTACATATCAATATAGCATATTAATTTGGTTTACCTATCATTGCACGTACCTAAAATTTTCAAGAAGATATATAATGATTAATGACCATATTAAGGAAAATAGGAGCAATATCGTATACCAGAAGAAATAATTATATATTTATAGGGGCCGTTTGGATCGTCTAAGGAATTTGAGGAATTTCATCTTCCTACCATAAATTTATTATAAACAATCTAAACTCTTCACAAAGTTACACACTTCCCAATAAATTTATTTCTAGAAATTGCAACTTTTCCAAATTTTCCAAATTCCTAAGTGATCCAAACGGCCCCATAGTGTCAAAAAATCTATGCTGATATGATATCCTCGGCTCATAAACAAAGTAAACTTTTAACCTCTATTTTTTTGTATAAATTGTAGGTCTGTTTATGGCAACACAAGAAAAGATCATTTCTTGTGGGCCCAGTCTGACCATCCTCGGCATGGCTCTTCGGTTCATAGCAGGTCCTGCTGCGATGGCGATTGGATCCATCGCAGTAGGGCTCCGTGGTGATGTATTGCGTGTAGTCATCATTCAGGTAATATTTTTCCCCGGTAGTTTTTTGCTTCTATATATATAGCACTGTTAAAATATTGGAAAAAATTGGAAATTTATATAAGGCAAAATTAAAATAGATATCCACCTAAATGATAATAATACTTAAAAAAGGTTAGTCTCAATATTCTCTTCTTAACGTATGTAATTTCCCTTATACCTCTTTAAATGAAAGACACTATTGTAAAGATTTTTCTCAAAGTAGGAGAAAGAAGAGATTGCAAGAAGGAGAGAATTTCTTTATTATCTTTCCTTAGTTTGTAATACACAGCTTTAGCCTATATATAGGCAGCTCAGATACAACACAGATACAAAGAATAGACTAGATACAGATTGTTATTGTTTCTTATAACAGAATGTATGAACAACATGAAAAAGCAACTATTCACTGTATCAGACTTCGGTGCCAGAATCATCCTTGAGTATGACCTTCTGTGGCTCTCGTGAAGGAGAATTGGTGTGGCAAACCACTGCATTGTTTTGATCACTAACACGCCCCCCGCAAGCGAAAGTGTCGGAAGACACATTCAGCTTGGATTTCAGGTGATTGAAACGAGTTGGAGGTAGTGGTTTAGTCATGATATCCGCTATTTGATCAGCAGAGCAAAGAAAACGAACACAAAGCTCCTTGGCAACAATTTTTTCCCGAACAAAGTGATAATCAATCTCGATATGCTTTGTTCGAGCATGGAACATGGGATTAGCCGCAAGAAAAGTGGCTCCTATATTATCGCACCATAGAGTTGGTGGTTGTGTCAAGGGAACTTGCAATTCTCTAAGAAGAAATTGTATCCAAAGCAATTCGGTGCAAGTAATAGCCAAGCTACGATACTCAGCCTCGGTGCTAGAGCGTGAAACCGTTGATTGTTTCTTGGCACTCCATGAAACAATATTTCGACCGAGGAAGACACAACAACCAGTGGTGGAACGCCTATCATCAATGCAGCCCGCCCAATCGGCGTCGCTATAGGCGTGAATATCAAGAGAAGAGGCAGAGTTGATGAATAAACCATGTGAGGAAGTTCCAGCTAGGTACCTTAGGATCCTCTTTACTGCTGCCCAGTGGTTTGTTGTAGGTTCTTGCATATATTGCGACACTTTGTTGACCGCGAATGAAATATCCGGTCGAGTTAGTGTGGCATATTGCAAAGCTCCAACCATGCTACGGTATAGATGTGGATCGTCAAAGAGAGAAGCATCATTCTTGTACAGGGGTGTCACAGTTGAGATTGGAGTGTCCACGGGTCGGGCCTTGCTCATGTTGGCGCGTACCAGCAAATTGTGGATGTACTTTGATTGATTCAAGTAAAGTCCACTAGGTGTGAAATTTGCTTCAATTCCAAGGAAAAAATGTAGTCGGCCAAGGTCTTTAACTGCAAATCGATCTCGTAGCATAGACACAAAGTGAGAGATTGCCTCTTGATTGTTGCCTGTCACTAGGATATCGTCCACATAGATCAGGATATAAAGAACACGGCCATTGGAATGTTGAAGAAAGAGTGATGGATCATAGTTTGAAGCATGGAAACCGAGATCAAGAAGAGTTGTGCTAAGCTTATGGAACCAAGCCCTGGGGGCTTGTTTGAGGCCATACAGTGATTTAGATAGGAGGCAAACATGATCGGGACGTGTAGAATCCACAAAACCAGGTGGTTGTTGCATGTATACTCGTTCATTGAGATCGCCATGAAGGAAGGCGTTTTGCACGTCGAGTTGTCGAATAGACCAGTGCTGTGTGACAGCAATAGAGAGTAGAATTCGAATGGTAGTAGGACGAATGACTGGGCTAAAAGTGTCGAAGAAATCGACTCCTTCCTCTTGATGAAAGCCCTTGGCGACAAGTCGTGCTTTGTGCCGATCAATGGTGCCATCGGATCTCCTCTTGAGTTTGTACACCCACTTAGACCCAATGATACGCTGATTACTGGGAGGTGGGACGAGTGTCCAAGTGTTGTTTCGAGCTAAGGCATCGATTTCGGCAGCCATGGCGTTCCTCCATTCAAGAGAAGAACTTGCTTGAGTAAAAGATGTAGGCTCCGAGTCAAAAGATGTGAGTCACCATTGAGTGTGGTCTCTAGTGTGGTCTCTAGTGTGGTCTCTAGTGTGGTCAGGGAAAGTTCTGACCCGTCGAGTGTGGTCTCTAGTGCGAGTCACCATTGAATGTGCTGATGGGCGAGAAGAATGATGATCAGAAGGTTCAGGTTGGGTTTGTGGATTAGGAACAGAGTTAACTGTTGATGGAGAAGCTTGGATGAAGGGGTCATCATGGGGTGCACGGTCAGAGGCCCGGTCAGAGTCATTTGAAATCTGATGTCCGTTGGAGGTGCGGGCAGAGGAGCGGTCAGGAGAATTAATCGGATTTGGTTGAGTTACACACCCAGCGACACAAGCTGGTTGAATAATTGGAAGGGGCAAAGACGTAAGGATCTCATGTGACACAGGTGATGTTGCTGGAGATGCAGCATCCCGAAACGGGAATTTGTTTTCTTCAAACTGCACATTCCTGGTGACATAAATCTTATTCGATGGTATGTGCAAACACCTGTAACCTTTAGAATTAAGTGCATAGCCTAAAAATACACAAGGTAAAGCACGGGGTTCCAATTTGTGATTGTTATAAGGTCGAATATGAGGAAAACATAGACAACCAAGGACCCGCAAGAATGAAAAATCGGGTTGTTTGTTGAAAAGAGTAACAAAAGGAATTTGCGAATTTGTAGCTGGGATGGAGTTGATGAGAAAGACAATGCTTGAGAAAATCTCATCCCAAAAATTGAGAGGAATAGACGCATGATTGATGGAGGCTAACGCTAGCTCAACTAAATGACGATGTTTTCTTTCGGCCAAGCCATTTTGTTGAGGTGAGTAGGGACAAGTAGTTTGATGGATGATTTGGGGATGAAAACGAGTAATAGGCTTATACTCGGTACCTCCATCGGTACGTAAGGTTTTTATACTAGTAGAGAGTAAGTTCTCAACTTGAGCTTTGAATAGAGAGAAAATGCTAGAAACCTCACTTTTATTTTTCATGAAGTATATCCAAGTGTAACGAGAAAAATCATCAACAAAGACAATGTAATAACGATATCCATTAGAAGAAACAATTGGGCATGGGCCCCATACATCGGAATGAACAAGTTCCAAAGGAGAAGAAGCAAAAGAAGTAGAAGGAGAAAAAGGTAACACATGAGATTTGGCTATATGACAATCATCACAAGAATCCAACCTATTTGAGTTACAAGGTAAACTAAAATCATGAATCACTCTTTGAGTAATAGAATTTGAAGGATGACCCAATCTAGCATGCCAAGTATTTGCGGAAGCGCGAACACCAAGGAAGGCTTGGAGCTTGAGAGAAGTCAAATTGAGGGAGAAAAGTCCATTTACACTAGGCACTTGTAGAAGGGTAGTCTTGGTGGGGAGGACCTTAAACACACAAGACAAATGAGAGAATTCTAGTGAGATATTGGGGTTGTCATGAAGTAATTTAGATACACTAAGAAGATTTTTTGAGAAGTGAGGAACATGAAGAACATCATGAAGTTGTAAAGTGTAACTAGAGAAGGGAATAGATAATGAACCAATGTGATTAATATGAAGACCCATACCATTTCCTATATGAAGTTTATCGGGTCCCTTGTAAGCAAAGAATGAAGATAGATTGTTGATGTCATTGGTGACATGGTTGGTAGCGCCGGAGTCGAGAATCCACTCGGTAGAAGAAGCATCGGCTGCAGGAACTGAGACAGAGGCTTGAGCTGTATATGCCTGAGTTGTAGGTCTCGGACTCCACATTGAATCTGCATCATAGCGCGAGTAGCAAATTCTTGCAACGTGACCTGTGCGAGAGCATATTTGGCATTGAGGCCGTGCAGAATTATTGCCTTGCTTGGAATTATTTGAACCAGAAGGCCTGGGCTGAGAAGAAGAAATAGTGGGCTTAGGTTGGCCCGTATTGAACATCATCGATCCAGAACCCTGAGTACCCTGGCGATTTTGAGTACCTTGGGCATAACGGGTTTTGGGGTTGAAACTCCGATTCGTGGCAAAAGCAGATAGTTGTTGTGCTGGCTGCTGCGGAGCATTGAAGCTAAGAAGATAAGACTCGTGAGTGAGGAGCAAGCCATGAAGTTCAGCAAAGCTAGGAGAGTCAGCACGAGTAGTTATTGCAGTGATGAAGGAGATGAAATCAGACCCGAGTCCATTAAGAGTATAGGACACGAGTTCCTCATCAGAGACCGGGGCACCAACAAAGGCCAGTTCGTCGGAGATACGGCGAATTTGCTGGATGAAGTCAGTGCACGACTGAGAGCCCTTGGCAGCAAATTGAAGTTGGCGTTTAAGATCAGTGACACGAGATCGAGAAGAGGAGGTAAAGATGCGAAGAAGAGAAGTCCAGAGCTCAGAGGAGGTTGTGCAAGAAACAACCTGAGCCATGATTGTTTCAGTAAGCGACGACCTCAGCCAACCAAGCAAGAGATTATCTTGGCGGTGCCAAAGCATGAACTGTGGGTTAATGTCAATCTGACCAGTTGCAGAGAGCACGGTGGCAGAAGGAGGGGTGGTCTCAATGAACCTCATCAGGTTGTAACCATGGAGAACAGGTACGATCTGCGACTTCCATGCCAGAAAATTGGAAGTGTTCAATTTTACAGAAATTGGGAGATTGAGAGTGACTATGGATTCATTGGACAGAGGGGGGGTGGGGTTGAAATGATGGGGAATAGGATTTGTTGTAGTTTCAGGTGGTGGAGTGGTGAATTCAGGTGGTGGAATTGGGGCTTGTAATGGCGGAAGCTCAGTAGTCATGGTGCTGGTCTGATACCATGTAAAGATTTTTCTCAAAGTAGGAGAAAGAAGAGATTGCAAGAAGGAGAGAATTTCTTTATTATCTTTCCTTAGTTTGTAATACACAGCTTTAGCCTATATATAGGCAGCTCAGATACAACACAGATACAAAGAATAGACTAGATACAGATTGTTATTGTTTCTTATAACAGAATGTATGAACAACATGAAAAAGCAACTATTCACTGTATCAGACTTCGGTGCCAGAATCATCCTTGAGTATGACCTTCTGTGGCTCTCGTGAAGGAGAATTGGTGTGGCAAACCACTGCATTGTTTTGATCACTAACAACTATTCCAATGCACCATTGATTACTGACTTCTGTAATTAGTCATTTCTACTTTTTTTTTTTTTGTTCATCTCCATTAATTACTAGAAGAAAGAGGTGGTAATATAAGTTATACAGGATTATACCTGTACAAGTACAAGCATGAGACCTATCACGTTCTTTAATTTAATTATTATAAGAGATAGCATATGTTTTCAGGGGTGCATATTTGGAGTTTTAGAATTTGAAAAAAAAAATGTATAAATTTAACAAGGCATATTTAAAAAGTTTCCAAATTTACGATCCTCTTGCTAAGAGGCCCAATCCAACATGACCTCTAGATAATGGTTCCCGCAATTAACCGAACCTAATCTAACCAGTAATTAGTATATATCCTATGGAAGGTATAATAGTATCGAGATAACAATTGTAAAACTTTAAGATAGCAAGGGATCAGATGCTAAAAGCAATTAGAGAGGTAATTATGTGATCCAATAAGAAATATATATTCTAAGCAAGGGGTTACAAATTTTGATAGGGAAGTCCACTTACTACATGCAGTTGATCTTCCCACTTACACTTTAAAAGAATCGGTTATAAGAACATCAAGCTAGGTGCATTTTTTTTCAAATATGGGCAGCAAAAGGGATTTTCATTCGCCATGCGCCTCTTGAAAGCAAGAGATTCTTTCGGCTGAGTCACTTATGGCGTGCAAATTGGTCGGTATATGGTTGGGTCGGGTCAGATTTAGACCACATGACAAATTATACTGGGTCGGTTTGGATTAGGATATCAATATCAAGCCAATTGCATGTCGGGTCGGGTTTGGATTGGTACTTGGGGACCCGGATATCATATTTATCTGGTCAGAGGAGTTTGGAACTAGTAGGTTGGGTAGGGTCTAGATCAAGATCAAATCGGATTCCTATAAATGTTCTCCATTTTAGATAGTCTAGAGATCATTTTCATGGTCTAGAAATTTTCAACTGAGTACTTTACCAAAGATTAAATAGAAAAACAAAATTGTAAACGAGTGGTTCAAATAGTACCTTTTTGCATCCAGTAGTAACCAGGTTCAGATCCGCTGTGGTATTTACCTGTAAGGTAGGTAATCTGAGCGGTTGATCTGTGTAAAGATATACAGCGCCTTAGATAGCGAATGCATTTTTTTTTCTTTTGGGATAATAGACACTGAATATATATATGGTGCTTAAAATATTTATAACCGACCTAAAACTTAGTTGGCCCCACCTAAAAATTAGTCCCCACTAACTCAAAACATTCAAAGCAAACAAAATACCAATCTGGCCTTTACCAAAATCTTGCTGGTAGGCTTGGGTTCTTGTAATTTTTAGGATGAGGATAATAATGATTGCAAGCCTAGTGATCATGGGCTTGACTTTGATAAAGAGATGCAGAGAGTGTGCATTCTGAGCATTGCACTTCATGTTATATGTGTTCACACTGATTTAATCAATTTTGCTGCGTGAACTGTCAAATTCATGTCCCATGACATAGGCATGATGGAGGAGGTGTAATCTGTGAGACAACAAAAGAAATAATTAATCATTCTAAGATATCCTACCATATTAAGTTCAAAGCCTAAGGATGCCATCCTAGTATTATTATATATGAAATATTTTGTGTGTATCAGCATAGTGGCCCTTTTAGTCTATGTTTGAACTCAAAATACAAGTGCTTCTTATTGGTGGGGGTTGCTTTAACTTCCCACTAACGAATTAAATTGACACAAGAAGTTGGGGTAATCTTTTACAAAAGCGAACCCAATCATGTCTTGATCTCCTCTTAGTTTAAAATATGTTTCACACGAACAGTGAGGTCATTATGATGCATGCATTATGATCGGTAAAAGGCGACATTTTACTAAATGGATTTGCAAATAATATTTCATTCTTTCAACTTCTAGTTCCGATTTAAATGCATCAACCTATCATAATTAAAGAACTCACACCAATTTCAATATTTTGATATTGCCATTCCTTGAATTAAAGTCATTCATAAATATTACTAACTTGTTTAGTATGGATTTGTTTTTTTTTTAAGATAAATTAGGGTCAAGTCTCTCAACTTATTTTTAAATTAAATGTCTATAAAGACTTTCCAGCTGAATTTCAAACATGTGATCTCTCACTTGAGATACATTGCTCTTTACCACTGGACTATTCTCGTTTAGTATGGATTTGTTTAAGCAGCTTTTCATTGGGTCTCTTTTGCAGGCTGCGGTGCCTCAATCAATCACTTCTTTTGTCTATGCACGGGAGTATGGATTGCACGCTGATGTAATTAGTACTGCGTAAGTACCAATTAAGTAAATAAAAATAATGTCGTTTATTGATTAAAAAATTCTGCTACTTTTAACCAATTTAGAAAGCTAATCATGTCCATATTTTACTAATTTTCAGGGTCATATTCGGAATGTTGGTGTCACTTCCGGTGCTAATATCATATTATATACTATTAGGTTTTTGTTAGAATAAATAAAATTAACCTTAATCCATACAAGAAAATCTTAATATTTTTTTTTCTTCTTTTTTTTTCATTTTGAGCCGACGTTGTGATGTCGGCAAAGGTTAGTCATTGAAGGTGTATGTTAACCCTGAAGTACTTATTGCATTGATTGCAATGAGACTTGTCAAATAGTGTATGAAATACTTGTAACAAACTTATTTTATATCGACTTTGTCACCGTCTTACGTGCTCCAATTTGAATTGGAGAATGAAGAGCTTTGTTGAAACAAATGTTTCTACTAAAAAATATATACTTTCTAATCCATCAAATCAATTAATTCAACATTTATGAGAATAATCAATGTCCTTAAATTCCAATAAATTCTACAACACAGAAAAAAAAAAAAACATCCAAGGACACTGACATTTTTATTTATTTTATAATTTCTGAAATGATTATCCCGAGGTCTTCACCATAATCCTCCTGTACATGATGCCCGGCCTACAGAAATAATTTTAGATGGAATGTTTATAAGCAATAAGTATTATCCCTTAATACATCAGCTGATTTAATATCATGTTCTGCTCTTAAGCAGTGAACATGCAGGATCAATACAATTATTAAACTAAGAGTTGTCATAATTCTCTTCCTCATCTTTAGCATATTTAAATTTAAGAAGAAAATGATTCAATGGTTGCAAAATTCCTAACGGGAAAGAGAGACATAGCAAGCAAAATAAAGAACCTTCTTAAATCATAAGAGTAAACCCACATTAATAGAACAGAGAATGAGATTCTTAGTTCTCCCCTCATCCTTGCTCAAAGAATTTTGCTTTCTCTACTACTTGCTATCCAGATTTTTTAAGGATAGTTGCACTTAATGGACACTAATCTGGAATTGATTAAAATCACTTTTTTTTTTCCTTCTGTTTTTCTACGTTGTGCATGTAAAGGGAGAGGGGAGAGGGAAGTAGTGGGGGTTTTGGAGATTTAACCATTGGCAGCTCCAGAAGCTTGCTATTTGAATCTTTACAAAAATCTTCAACTCCCTCATAACTGAGCCAACGGTCTCTCATTCCCCAGCAAATACTAGTGGGCACCTTCCATGACTTGCTGATTAATACTTCTCTCATTGATTGAACATAAGCCTGCACAAAAAAAAAAAAGAAAAAAAAAAGAAAAGAAAAGAAGAGTAAGACATAAATAACACAATAAGATTGGTCCCAGATAATTAAATAATTTCAATTTGATGCAACCCAGTTAGCAAGTTAGCCAGCATGTATATAGCAACTGTGCCTCAATTTAATTCAGTCCTAAAAATTAAGTCTTAATTGATCTTCCCTCATTCAGTCCAATATATAGTTAAGGCAACAAAACCAGATAGACTCATAAACTTAATCCACATGAACAATAACTAAATTAGGTACAATTTCAAAATACTTATATAATAACAATTTTCTGGTGCCCTTTCTATTTATCGTTCATATGATTATTTTCTTTATTAATTTCTGATGAAGCTATTTAGGGGCTTAAACAGATCTCTGTTAGGGGTCCAGTAAAGTATAAATGCATATAGTACTGGCTAGGTGATTAGCTAGCCCTTTTCTTCCTCTCCATATTATTGTTTCTGGCCCATTTTGTGTGTAACTGTGATTGCGAAATTTCAGGTGGATTAAGAGGTACCAAGTTAAATTGAAGCTCCTTGCAGAGTTCACAGTAAATTGAGAGCAAATTCGGTGTATACACAGTAAATCTCTGTGCAGGTGATTAGACATTAATTAAGCCATATACATCAGTTAAGCATTAACTGGTGCCATACTTGGTTGTACAGGGTTAATCTCGTCCTATTTTGTCAATTGAATGTTGCTGTAATTGATATAATATTGAAGAAAGAAAGAACCTTCAAATCCTTTTTCATAGCCTTGCTAATAGCATTGAGGGCAAAACCAGAAGAACCAGACGTGAGATAGGGTCTTCTATAAACCATCGCATCTTCTTCCTTCATCGCATAAGGCCCAGAGCTCAGCAGTGCCTTGTCACTTGCTCTAAGAGGGTCCTTCATGCATGGTTTAGTAATAATTAGTTACTTGAGTGACGACAAACTAATTCCTTACCAAACATTACCTATTACCACTATAATTTCTGTTAAAAAACATATTTTCACTGCAAATAGATTTAACCAGAAAATTCTTCCTTGTGTTTAACTTGTCATTTTTTACAACAGTCATGTAGCTCATGCTGCTTAACTGACAAAAAGATAAGGGTGTCAACTGTAATAATACAAAAAATAATTTCTCACCTGGCAGAAAATCTCCCCCAACAAGAAATTGCTGAATAAACTGAGTGTTGATGGCAGTTTCACATGTTTGTCTGTGATCTATACAAATTCATAAAAGAACATAAGTTCTCATCCTTTGTTTCCTTCAGATAGCTAACATAACAACTTAAACACCACAATCTACCACCTTATTCATAATAAATCCCAGTCAACTTCTAAATTTAAATCATTTTTTTTTTTTTTTTTTTGCTTTTAGTCCCTGTAAGGAGACAGAAATACATCAGGACTGACTTAAACGTTGTTTATGTAAGCTCCAAGAATAAAAGCCAAAGTCTAACAATTTCAAATGTAAAAATTTCTATTACTCGTAATTGAACTTACAGGTGGATTGACAAGTATGAGATGTTGCAACTTGTCCTGATGATTTATTGCATATTTGACAGCTATGGGAGCAAAATATCCCTGAAAATTTTATTATTATAATATAGTTAAAAATTAAGAAACAAAACATCTTATAATTTTTTTAATTTGGTTTTGTTAACAAATGGAATCATAAAACCAGTTTAACTCAATACATCATGTGCACAATAGTATATTACTATATTTTGAAGGTTATGTAACTCTTACCTGAACAACAAGAGAAAGCTTATCAGGAGCAATGGCCTCAATGAGAGACTCCAAAGCCGAAGTATATTCTATAAAAAGGTACTTCTGTAATACTTAACTAAGGATTCTTGTACTATATTTTTCAAATTAAAATTGTACCATCTAGAGTATAGTCGAATCCATATTTTGGCTGGGGTTTATCAGAAAACCCAAAACCTGAAAAAGAAAAAGTTATAAGTTTATCATACTACTCTTCCTCTTCTTTAGAACAAAAATAAGAGGGCATATTAGCCTTATTGTTCTTGTAAATTGTAATAGCTTCCGTTCATGATAGACAAGTGAGATTTTTTTTATTAAATTAGAAGATAATCATGCCTGGTAGTAGTTGAAGGTTATTAAAGAAGAAAAGATTAAATTAAGCTTTCAAGTATGTTATTTGGTGTACTAAGGATCAATTATGAAATCCATTATTGGCGCACTTTGGCATAACAAGTACCGGTCCTTCACCATAACCATACTGTAAAATGAACTTAACTCTTACTAGAATCGACTATGAGATACTAAGAAGTCTGTATTGTTAATTAAATATATTGGAAATAAGTATATAAAAAGAATTTACCGAGCCAATCAAAAGCAGTGGCATGATAGCTTTGGGATAGTACTGGAAGAACTTTCCGGTATGAGTATGCCTATTATAATTCGATTATTCGACAAAAAAATATCTAAGATTAATACCTTATTAAAGAGAAAAAAACTGGGTGGGGATTTGAGAACATAAATACAAGAATTGCAACTAAAGGATGTAAACACTGGTACTGCTTATTATAATTGAAAGATAAAGGCCCAAAGTCTAATTTAGTATAAACTTAACCCTATCAGGGTCAGCCACCCCACAGTTCTCCCATCTAAAGTTTTCAATAAGAATCTAACTCAATGATGGTCCTATCTTGTCTGTAGTATAGTACTTGTTACTTCAATTGCCAAGGCTTAAATAATCCAAATAATTCTGAACTCAGCCTCAACTGATCCCAGGAACAACAAACATACTAAGAAAATACATAACAAGGGAGAAGATAGGACCTGAGATGGAAATCCATGAGCTAGAACCACCGAAGGATTAGATGAACTACCTGACTCGACACAAAACCATCTACAGTTCCCCCAACCCAGCACACAAAACGAAAGAAAAAAAGGAGCAAAGCACGAAGAAAGGAGGTACAGTGAGAGAGAGATGAATATGCATTGATTATTTCAAAAAATCAGAAACTAAAAATTAACCTGAAAACATCAGTAGAGGATTGTGAGCCAGAACCCATTGTAAGCCCAAAGATTGGATCTTTTGCCTTCCCTTTGTTTCCATACACAGGATGAGCTTTAACCTGTAAAAAATAAATATACATTTTTTTTGTCATGCTTGGGTCTTCATTCGATTTTGGGTCATATTGATAAAGTTGGATCCTCTTGGCTTTTGAATGGTTCATAGACCAGTACTATTGGACTTCAGATCATGCCAGTTTTTGGAGCTCTCATGTATATATCTGGTTAAGGATTTAATAATTATACTGGTAGAACTTTATTTTTGGTAGCTTGTTGAGTTCATGATTCAGGACAGGTAAGCTTTATGATCTGATGATGGGTAAGTTGAGTAAGGATCCATATATTTAATAAACTATTTAAGGATAAATAGGGTCTTAGGCTTAGTATCGGTACAGTTACCCAGGTTAGGTCACATTTTTCTGACAGTATTAACTAAGAGCACAACATGATATATACTAGTGACAGAATGAAACTATTCAATTTTTTAGGGTTTGAATGGCATACATATTTCCCTTGAGCACGCCATTCGTCAGAAGGGCTTGGCCCATCAGAGTATTTACCTGTCAAACACCAAAAAAAAAAAAGGGCAGATAAAATTAACCCATTTTAAACTAACCAAATGCAAATGTAAGATTGGTTATGAGAAGAAACTGAAACCTCCAGTAAAGGAAAATCCATCTCCGACTGAAACGGGGGCATCGATTAAGTATTCCTAAGAAATCAAAGTTAAGCTTAGGGTTTAATTATTGTATTTGTATACTTGGGTTAGAATAGGTGCAAACATCTTCACCTTCCTTATTATACAAGATTTTGGCACAGTGATCATTCCCCACTTCTTAACCAATCATTTACCTACTTCCCATTCAATATTTGATTTTGTCAAATTAAAATTCCAATGCACCATCTGTAATTACTCAAAAAAATTACCTCTTCTTCACCAAGCTTCGACCTAACTCTCAACCTATTCTTACACTGGTTTGATCTACAGTTTGATAAGAAGCGAGGGAGAAAATGAATTGATGGGTTTCCCAATTGAGTACCCATAGAGAGAAAATTTTCGAAAATGCTCCAGCAGTATGAGAGATTCCATGACTAGAGGTAGGCTTTAGGGTTTTCTTTTTCGCCATTTTTGTTTTTCTGTAATCTGGGGAAGGATAGGATTTGTCTGGTCCTGCCTTCTTTAATTTAACGGTCGGAAATGGGTCCGGTGAAATTCCTTGTTGGGTCGCACCACTTTTTGGAAAAAAGATAGTTTGGATCCCTGAATTTGTTCTGAAATCTTATTATCTGAACTCGTATTTTAATATAATATAATAATAACTAGGTGGAAAAACGCGGCTTCGCCGCGTCTTAGTGAATTTTTTTTTTCAATTTCAAGAAGCACCAATAATTTATCATCAAGTCTAAATTGTGTGCGATAGACTTATAAATGAAAAGGCAAAATGTCATAACCTATATTTTTACATGAGCTTTAAAAAATTATGTGCATAAGTATCATACAACAACTGTTTTAGCATCCACATACATACCCAATTAGGCCATCATACATTTGATTACAAAAGTTCAATTTTGGGACTGTTGTTCATATTTTCCCCAATCAAAAGACGTTGCTCATTGTGAAAATTTACATAGGAAACCAAACAAATGATCATATTTAATATATATTGATCACAACTCGCATGAAAGGAATATAATATTTGATTTGATTTTTATTGCAAATGGCCTCAAATTACAAAAGTTAGAATAATGTGTTTTAATCTTTTATTGGCATTAACATAAGATGAATGAATGTGAACATGTGGTATAAACAATTAAATTCATTCGTAACTTGATTAAACTATTTGTATGATAATAATTATTTCCAAAATATTTCCATTTTGCCCTTGGTACATTATTTATACATATTTACACATATAATATTGGATTCAGCTACATCAGAGCTACAAATTTCAAATGAAGAAGCAAAATTATAACACTTAACTATATAAATATCGCCCAAATATTACCTTAAAAAAAGTATGATATGAACATCAATTAGTAGCTCCATTGGACCTAATATTAACCGAAAGATACAACTGAACAAATTTTAATCTGAAAAGCAAAAAATAATAGCGAAATGATCACCTTGGCTTGTTTTGTCTTGCGACAATATGTAAGGCTGATAAGGCAATATTACAATAGTCCCATCTGCCTCCACCAAGGCCTCCACAACCTCAGGGCTCATGCCTTTCACTGCCATGCGCAATGTCGTCAGACTTTTCTTGTCAGTTCTATAAGCGAGTTGTGGGTCCTATGCTAGCAAGGCATTCACCATCTCAATAAAGCCCTGCCATGCAGCGAAATGTAATGAGTACGTTCTTGCAATTATTCTTTGATAGATGGATTGAGCCATCATCAGACAAATGTAAGAGGTGAACTGCTTCCAAGTGACCAAGGGTGGTAGCTGAGATGAGTGGTGTCACATTTATTGGGTCTAAACTCTAAAGTATTGCTCAAATCCAGCTCATGGTGCAAGAGGGCTCGCAAGATTTTTGTAGAAGGGAGAATTCATAAAGTTCTTTAAGATGAATGAAAATAAATAAATAAAATAAATGCATCTTCATCCTGAAGCTACCCAAGAAAACATTACCAATACTGATACTGACAACATTTATGCGATCTTGTAAAGTTTCTTCATATTATATGGACAGGTAATGTTCTTAATTTGTAATGGTACTGGTCTTAATTTTCAGTAATGCAACATCAACAAAATCTACACATTTTTTTCCTTAATTATTCTTTTGAGAAAGTTGTTGATAATTTGATAGGATAAGAAACATATGTTGCAAATTGCTAGTAATTTAAAAAAAAAACTTAATTTCACGTGCACATATAAAGAGATCTTGACCTCCCAAAACCAATGTTCTTAGCAATATTAATTAGGACAATTGGTTCTTACCATTGACAGTAGTGGTGAATTTCTCTCCGCAACATAGTAATTGCCTGAACAACATTAGTCTTGGAATTTTTTTAAATAGAAAAAAACAAAAAACTAATATCTAATTGCAAATATGAATAAATAATGAGGAGAACAAATCTCTTTGGAGTTACCAGTTATCTATGGTGCATTCTGTTATGACTTAATGAGCCTTAGGTAGTGAAGATCAGTTCTAGAAAATTCAAAAGTGATTAAATCAACTAAATAATAGATATCTACCGAGCAAGATGCTTGAGCCCGATATGCGAGTCCTTCCCCATTGCATATGCAGCCAAAGAACATTTGTGCCAGTTGCCTCACACAGTGCTGACATGGCGTTGATGAAGGAGATTCTTTGTGCCAGGAAAGCATCGACTGCAAGTTTACAAAGCTCAGCTGACCACAGGTTAAAGGCTTGAACAGCTTTTTTTACCTTCAAGTGTCTCCCAACTTCCGATCAACACACGATCGAGGGCACCAAGGTCATCAATTATAGCGCCCTCGGCAAGGAAATCAGGGTTGGAGAGGATCTGGAATTTAATGAGGTTGTTGTTATGTGTCAGGAACTCAGGGTTGATCAATTGCTGTTATGCTAGCATAATCAAACCGGTGTATGTACTAATAGAATCCAAATGCCAGCATTTATACACTTGATTCACTCAGTAATTAAAATTTAAGTAAATGCATAATATGGCTTCATATTTAAGGTCAAAGTAAACTATTACAATAGATCAAGAACAAAACGAAAAGTAATTTTATTTGAGATTTACACACTTGATTTTGATCTCGTAGAGCTATGGATCAATAATTGTACATGGCTCAACCCACCAGCCCAGAGGTATGAATTTTATTACTTATATATATAGTAAAAATAAAATCATTCAAAATATGGAGTACATACAGTAAAATTCCTCAAATAAAAGGGCAACACAATTATGCAAAATACTGCATATTGGCATTATTTAAGGACAGTAAATCCTTGAAATTACGCAGCAATTTAAATGACAAAACCAACTCAAATACCAAGAATAAGAATACATGATCAATTTTCTGAAAAGGATGTCACACCGTCACTGGTTATCAATCTAACCAAATTGGAAGAGAGAAAAGAATGATGAAGTTTATCTGAGGGAACACATAGCTGTCAGATTTTGTTTCAAATTCATGTGGACGTTCTCTTAGCTCCTTGGTAGGATTAAACATAAGCTGCCGATAAAATAAAATCAATAAGATTTACTAAAATAACAAATGAACCTATTCTCTTGTTAAATAAAATTTAAGAGGAAAGGCCGTAGTTGTTAGAATCACTTGATTGAGATAGGGTCGGTGGAGGAGGAAGCGAAGAGGAGGCGTAGAGGATCTGGTAGCCACCTTGATTTGTGAGGAGGGAGAGGGTGCAGGGGTGGTGAGATGAGGTTTATAGAAGAAACCAAGAGAAAGAGAAGCCGAAAGGGTGGGATGCATTAGAGGGGATTGAAGCAATTTATTTAGATACCGTACCTTGAAGTTATACTCCTTCATTTTCTTCGTCTTCTTTCGTCTTCTTTCGTCTTCCGTTCTCTCTAGCGCCTTCTATAAAGCTACGGAGATGAGCAGAGGAGGTAGGAGGAGAGGGGTTGGCGGAGGAGGGGTTTCAGGTAACAGCCTGTTTGGCTTTGGGGAAAGCGAAAGAAAATCGAAGAAGGGAAGGAAAATCTTATTTGGAGATGGGGCTGAGAGAGAGGGGCGATGAGAGAAACAAATGATATCATATTTTAGCGAAAACGAACAGATGCCGTGTCGCTGGCGAAAACAAAAAAACGGACAGCGACACCCACGGTTTTAATTAATACTATAGATATAGATAATTTGTCCCCCTTCTTTTTTATTTATACTGAGAGATGCTTCGGACAACTTTCAATTTTTCCGAACAATTATTCAATTCTACGTGACTTAGTCGTGACGAGTTTTCGCCTAATATCATTACATCCATCTATTCAAACGCTCTCTAAATTTTCTGAATACTAATTACAAATAATAAAGTTTTGTTTATTATTATTAGAGCAAGAGTAAAGTCTAATGTATATTGGATAGAGAGAGTCTGTCCAATGAGTTTATTTTTTTAATTTTGAGTTTTAAACGGCATATCTAAATAATTTAATGTCATTCTCATATTAAAATCTAGTATGGAATCGAAATTTTACATTTTTCTGAATTTTTTACTATATTTTTTTCAGATTTTTAGATAATCATCGATCTAAAAAATTCAGAAAAAAATAGGAAAAATTTGTAAAATTCAGCTTTGTATTATATTTCAGTATAAAGATCAAATTGAACAGTTTGAATCGATCATTTGAGACTCAAAATCTAAAAAATTTTGAAAACACCCTGACGTCGCATGCAATATTGGACATTAGCTTTGGTTTATTATTAATATAATTTATAATTTTTGGTGCAGACTATTTTTCGATAAAAAAAATTAATTATTTATCGCTTTTAGTGTAATGTGCAGACATAGTTATATAAGAAGAAAATTTTCAAGTCATGTTAATTTATCTATAAGAAGATTTTTTTTTTATTCCTATATAAGACATTTGCGAAGTGGTTATTGATGAAACCATTTTAAAACCTCATATTATCTATTCGATCAAAACCTTGTTTCTTGCCAACATCCAGAATCACGCCAGCAAAATCAAGAAAAATGTTTACATTAAGGTAAAATGGATATTAATTACAGAAGCAACACCACCAAGAAAACAAAAGGCAGAAGTTTACAATGACACCAAGAATTTTCTCTTTTTTTTTTTCTTTTACATATACAACGCACTTAATTGCAGATTTACAGCTCACTACTCAGACAAAATTGCATGAAATTGCCATATATATACAACATAATTCACCTAAAGTTTTTATTCATCATTCCACTGACTAATTAATTCTGACAAGGCCCTAAATTAAGAGCACTTGAGAATCCAAAATAGTAAGTGGACTATTCTGTTGATTGCTAATTCAAAATCTATAAAGAAAAGATGAGAACTATATCTCATATTTCATCTTATATATAACTTTAGATTATCTATGACTTATATTTGCCTTTTGATGTATTGCTTTTTCAGAATTGCTTAGCTGATTTCTTTACACCCTTTCCAATTTTTTCTGTACATGAAAGAATAAAAGTTTTATGTCTTATTGGATTTTGGATATGGGTCAATCCAACATTCATCCTCTTTCGCGGCCTTATTCCATCTCTTATTGAACGATAGTAGCTCAGCATATGACCGTTGCCTCACCTATTTAAATGTACGACGAGATGATTTATTATCAAAAAGGTCAAGTGTTTCAAAATTTGTATTTTTCCAGTCTCATTTTTATGACTGACAAACTACAAATAGTTCCTGTAATTGGGTTTTGTCGATCTCCAATGTATTATTATTTTGAGGTTATTGGAGCGTTGGTTCCTGGTTTTAGCCATTTTGCTGAATTGTGTCAGAGTTTAATGTTTGCAGAAAAATGCTTTTGTGCATTAATAACTTACCGCAAGTCTATCACTTTCTTTAGAGGCTGTTGCTCGTGGGAGCACCTGAAAATCCAACATAAAGAAATTTTCTTAACCTACTAAAACATAAAGAATAATGATCATTCCTAGAAACATATAAGAACAATTATAGTTACTATCTTTTTCCATAAATTCATCTGATATGGGAAATTGCAGTATTTACCTTTTTATCATTTCCACCAAGTGTAGCTATCCCCTTGTGAAATACATATTCACCATCTACTACTCCAACATTTAAAGTGCGATCCCCCTGTAATGATAGAGTAGCAATCTTTTTATGTATATTAAATGCATGCATGTATGTTTGCTTGTGAGTTTGCATATGCATCCACCCTTGCAATTATGTAGTACAAGGCTTGACTGATAAGTGCAAGCACAACATCTGACAGGTACATCAGTGAAAGTAGACACACCCCTTTTGAACAGTTCAAGACTCAATTAACGTAGCAAGCTTGGATTATAAATTAGGATAAATTTAAGCAAATTTAAATCTCAGATTCCCTTGATAAGCAACTCAGAGGAATTTAACTTTAATAAACATTAACCCTGGACTCTGAAATAAACATCAATTTAGCCTCAAGCCTCAATTTCCCGTCAAGAAAGCAATAGAATACAATTAAGTACCTGAGCACAATAGCCCAACTTGTAGTCGAGACCCCATGCGTAAATCAAATCATTCTGAAATGAAATTAAAAGATAATGCTTGAGAATTTACTGGCAATTCAAGTTCAATATTATGCTAAAACAATCTGAAAGAAGGTACAAAAAAAGTACTTGAATCAAATGCCACACACACTGCCAGGCAGCTCTTGAAAAAACAGGGGCCATCATCTCCACCCACCTTCAAATTTAGAAATAACCATGAACAGACATTTACTTTGAAAAGTTGTAAAATATAAAGAAATTTTTATGAGGACATTGATTTAAGCTAACTATAAGGGAATTCTACTGGATTACTTCTTTAATTATAAGTTTATAACCATGCTGTTGCATATACATGTGCTGTTATTGCCATTTCTAATGCTTAAACACAATGTAGCATTCTGTTAAGATCAAGCATCCAAACAGACAATGGAATTTGGATTAACCAATGTGGAAAGAAAATCCCAGTAAAATCAGTAGTAAACAATACCGTTTTGATGAAAACCAGCAATATCAAGAAAGTATGATTATAGAAACTAACCCTGTGCAAGGAGGCCCGGTACTGTTCTCATAGCACCTACCAGCTCCCTTCGACTTGTATATCCTCCTGTTAAAAATATAAAAAATTATTTCTATCCTCGTATAGTCGTATCTTTTCTAGTTCAACAAAGAAACAAATTAATCTCTATCCCTATAAAACCTATTTTTTTATCAACTGTTATTATTTTATTCTTCCCAACAATTTTATATCTCCAAAAGTGTTAAAGAAAGAACAGATGAGGAGGATTGTAGATTCGCAATTTACAAACAAACACAGAAGGGTCTACATAAGATGCTTCCTATGCTCTGAAGGATCTGCCAAATAATTGAGTTTTGCTGGGATAGCAGACCACACTCTCAAAATCAAAGATGCTACAGTTCCCTCGAAATAAAGTGCAGAATTGTTAATTTTAATTAAAAAGTAGTTTTTTAAAATAATACCTATGCACATCACCCTTATTTGATCTAGCAGTGATTCGGTGATGAACTTGGGATTTCCAATCAAGTGCTGGTTGTGATATCTCCAAGCCTTCCCTTTTCACTATTGATATATATCTATTAATTTTCAAAAGATGGTGAAACAGAATTATTATACAAAAATGATATATTTTTTAATAAGTAATAGGGTGAATTTTTTGACAGTGTTAACAGTGAACAACGTTAATAGATTGAGCCACAGGCCCTGTACTATAACAAAATGACAAGCCAACCCACAGTACGGAAAAATCTTCACCAAAGGTATTGCAAAGATATTCTCGTTGTATTTTTTTCCTTTTATACAGAATATTTTTGGGGCAAACATGGATGAAACCGAAATTGAAATCATGCCATTACCACCATAGTAAAGGTATGTATGTAGCACATTGGTGTACCTTAAAGGATGGAAGTTTTCTACACCTAGGTCTTCATCCCACAGGAATATATAATCATACTCGGCAACTATATCTGGATGCAGAAATCTTTTAGCGAACCACCTGTAAAAAGAAAATGTATTTGAACTATTTCATTTTTTTTTTTACTTGAGACGTCAGTGAAAATTCAGAACATAAAAAAAAGTGTATATCAGGTACAAGCCGAAATTTAGAAACATCATGAATTATATATATGCTCTATTTGCAAAAAAAAAAAAAAAAAAAAAAAACCAAGAAATCAGGGTCCAATGTGTAACAATGGAGCTTTACCACTTAGTTTGGTTAATTGCGGAAACATGTAATGCACCATCACTCCAGTGCAGGTCCCTCCATTTATCAACTACTCCATCATAGTGGAATAGCATCACCACAAAATGGGAAGAAGGAAACTGAACCAAACAAAACAAAAATTAATACCTAAATACATAGGACATTTAAAATACTCATGCAAAGCATTCAACGACCATGCATGCTATGCAAAGGGAGAATTTTCCATACTCCACATTGTAACTCAACCATACTACCTTAGAAATCAAAAGTAGCTTCCTTTTATACTAAAACACCCAATCACCATCATTCCGCCCTGTTCTCTCTGGAGTTGAGAATTTGAGATAGACAGGAGACCTAGTTCAGGTCCTTTGTGTATTTTAATTGGATGAATTTGAAAAGGATTGTATATAGTCAATTTTTCTCATTTTACTTAGATGGCATTTGCTTTAAACTTCAATAGCCTAGTGTGATACTGCAATGCTTCCAGACACATCCAAAATCAGATAATATCACATAATCTAACATATCATTAAATGGTTTAACGTGAATTTCTTACCTTTGATACGATACTATTTACAATATCCTTTTGCTTAATTCCAACAGGTATTGCCAATAAGCTTTTCGATGCCTTTTTGTTGTCCTGTTTTTTTTATTTCAAAGAAACTAAGAAAAATTAAATTACAACAAGAATGCTAATTAAAAAAATACAAAAGTGATAGATATTCAATATATTGCCTTTTTATTTAATAAGTAATTTATAAAAAGAGCCTACAAAATATAGTCAGGCCCGGAAGAAAAGTTTATGGCACGTTGTCACCAAAAAAAATTTAAGAGCAAATAAATAAATTGTCATACCAAATAACTCAGTAAACTTTCATATGAAAATAAAAGAAAAAAAGAACCTTAGATTCATAAGAACCCAATGAAGGTTCCATTTCCAAATCAGAGGTCTCACTGACAATGCCTTTTGGCAACGGTTCACTTCCTGCTTGCTTACAACGAACCTACATAAGATGAAAGACCCAAAATTAATTACAAAATTAACGTAACCATGGGATCATATTAATTATTAGAATAGTGAGTTGAAATAACAAATGCCGCCAATGGTCCAACAACAGACATATTATACTAAAATATTCTTTCATCTAATAAGAAATGTCTGTATTTAATTTGAGTCAACTAAGAAGGCTATAGTTGACAAGGTCATGGTAGTGCTGGAAAGTGGAAACTAGTATATAATGATATGAAAATTGGGCCAGCAAACGTTAGCCTGTACTTATGTATGCATTAGTTTTGTAATCCAATTTAACAACCAGTGTCCCAGAAGAACATGCATGCACAAGGGCAGGATCAAATAAAAGATAGACTAGTAAAAGTTGATACCTGGCATTTATTCGGCTGGTGTAGGATATCAGAATCAGGCTTATCTTTTTTCAATATTGGTAACTCCTACAAAAAAGAATTTATAAATTAAATAATGCTGGTAAAAGTGAACTATAAATTTTACGGTTTTATTATATTTCATACATAAATTAACATCTAAGGACTAAAGATCACAATTTTATTTTGAGTGTCCTAAAGGAACAATGATGCACAAGAGAAGGATCAAGCTACAATTAACAAAAAAAAAAAGGTAATAAAAGTGAAAACCTGGCAATTAGCCTGAAGGGGTAGCGTCACAGAATCAGAACCATCTTTTCTCAATATAGGCAACTTCAACAAAAAAAAATAAATAAAATAAAATAATTGGAAAATTGCTGCTAGCTTCAACAAAGAATAAAATTCATAACGTACTCAACTTCAAAGTTAATGCTTAAACCGTATTCCGTACATAAATAAACACCTAAGGACTAAAGATCAAAAATCATTCCAAACCTTGTTTCACAATTATTTAATCAATGGACAATTTCATCTAAACAATTATTGCTGAGGTTTATCTTGCTGTATCCTAAGCCCCAACTAGTAAAAGCAATACTTTTCAAGAATCCCTCCGTTGGGAGCTTGCTCACAAGACCCAACCCACTAAAAACTTCAAGATAAACACACATCAAGTAAAAAAAGAAAAGAAATTATAGAAGAAAGTTAATGTTTTGTTGGGTGTAGCAACAGACCAGACCTGTGCATACTAGAAAATATAACAAATGAAAATAGACACCTGATGAAATCCAACTGTGAGAAAGGAACTGGCCAGCAATATGGCGCCAGAGAGGAGAACAACAATCATTACGACATTACAAAGGAATACCCTCTTATTTGAGGGGTCTATTGGTGCTATGTTCTGTAAAATTAAACGACAAGAAAGAAGAGTTAACAACGGAATGATGTGAATGTCCAAAAAAAAATGGCAATAGCTAGCCTACTTTCTTTTATAGAAGAAAAAGGTGGTTCACATACCGCCAGTTTTCAAATAGTTCATAAAAGAATTAACATAAGCTATTGAAAGAACATTTAAAAAAAGAAATAAAAATAAAAAAAGGATTAATATTGCACGAGATGGCAATACTGGTACATGAAAGTATGAAACGAAACTTAATTCGGCGAAAAAGAACCAATATTCAATGACTATACATAGTTACATACCATTATATGACAATACTAGTAATTACTAATTAGCCTGACCAGTGTAATGCTTTATTTCTCAATTGGCGATGACTCCTCAGCCATGCAATATATAACTATGTAAACCCAAATGTCTAACATATATATATAAATTATTTCAAGTAGTAGGTTATTTATGTATATTACTATATTTAAATAAATTTCAACACTACGGATAAATTAAGTAGCACTTGTGATCCCAACTTTCCTTTTTTTTTATTATGGTCTCTCTCCACAATCCACATATAATTTTAAAGATTTGCAAATTTAAATTTACCAAAATAGAAAAGTGAACGCTGAACTATACAGGAGCTAGAAGGATCAAACTAGAAATTGAAAAATATGAAAGGTTACCCACTAAATAAGACTAGCATAAATGGGAAAGGTACACCAACCAAACGCCTGAATTAAAAACGTAAGCATAAAGCAATCACCAAACGGAAACAGATGTGTACACATTAACAGAACATGCAATCTTCGGATATAGTCAAAGAATATGAATATGAACCTATATATCTCTAAATAGATACAAAATATAATTCTTCACTTGTACCCCTAAGAACCTAAAATTGCCATATCGACTCTCATTTGCCCCTTCCTTTAATAAGAAAAGTGAGGAATAATTGAAGTAGGGGCCGTCGAATAAATTACTAATTAGTGAAAGAGGGGTCAAGAGGAAATTTTAATTTTACATGGATATGCATATGCGTCATGTTTCCAATCCTATGTCTTGCTGGACATGCATGATGTATCAAGGTCTTATCAAATGAAATCAACATCGTACAGTAATAAAACATCTAAAATCGAACAAGGAAAAACTTACACATATTAAGTTCTTCATCTTCCATGAACTATTGAACTCTCTCAGTAAAGCTGCAAAGAGCAAAAACACAGAAAACACAAAAGAAGAAAGCAAAGTTTAGTGCCTTTTCAACATAAAACTGGAGAAATCATAAATTTTTAGTGAATTAGTAACGGAACCGGAAGAAATTTATACCCAGAAAGGAAAGGTCGCTTAGAAATTTTGATGGTATGATATCAGTAATGAATACTAAATTTCAAATAAAGAAGATTAATTATAAATTTGTGCATGATTCAAACCAGAGATTAAATTTCATAAAAAGAGAGAACACTCATAAACAGGATCATGATACTCCGAATTGAAAATTATTCGCAATTTTAAATAGAAATCAAATTTTGAACGAACATGCACCGAAATAAACGAGCAAGCAAGCATCTCAGACTGCCACAAAAAAAGGCACCGAAAGTCTGACGAAAGGGAAAGAGCACTAACCATGTAAAAAGCTGAATTGAAGAACAGAGCGCTGTCTCACAAGAGGTGGAAAGAGAGACCCTTTGCTTCTACGAGCATATAGAGAAGATTATACTTAATATTATGCACTTATTATGATCAAATTTTTGCTACCCAACATGGGTTTTTGGTATAGGAGGGAGTTATTAATGGGGTGGGTTCTTTCAGAAAGTGAAGGAGCGCTTCTTTTCGGTTTCTCTTGTGTATTAATTTCAGTAGTCAACAAGTCAGAAGAAGAGCGAGAGAGAGATTGAACAAAGGCCTAGAGAGAGAGGGAGAGACGGAGAGACGGAGAGAGGTTTGTACGTTTCTATACTGTGCACTCAAGTCTTTTCCTCGTCGTTAGAGAGAGATTTGACGGCTTTAGTACTTTTAGTTCTTTTTTAAACTATACTAGGTCCGTCTAACGACTACCATTAAGTTCACTTATTTGTGACTGTCTAGAATAGTCACTTGACAAAAATACAAACTTCATACTAATTATTCCTATGCGTTTTGATCCGTTTAATTTTTAGATAGATTTTGGTCGCTAATTAGTCATTACCCTCCTTTCCTTTTTTAAACAAATATTTTTTCTACCCTCTCGTCCTTTGTATTTTGACGAAATTCTAAAATTAATCGTTTGTTTTTTAATGTAAATTTTATTCGATCCGTAATTAATATTCAACAGAGATATTGCTTCGAATATAAATTTTTGCATAAAGGTAATTAGTATAAATATCAAATAAATTTTGCATAAAAATAATTAGTATAATCATAAAAAAATATATATTTGCCTAAAGAAAGATAGTTTAAGAATCAAACTATGCGATGTTTAAATATTGAACATTTCAAATTTTTAAGCATCTGACTATGCAAATATAAGTAATTGTTTATAACACTTTCAATATCGAATAATTCAAGTTTAAAATGTTAAACAATTAAAATAGAAACATTTAGTTAGCTATACAGTTTTGATGAGCACCGAAAGTATAAAGAACTTGATTATAAGAATTTAAACACCATAAAATTGAAATATAAACACATGATCATTTATGTATTAATGTTCAGTCCTGTACCGTCAAATATAAACACCTAATATAAAAATTTGCACCGGGCGGTTTAAGTTTAAATAATAAATATTTTTAGAGTATAAAAATCTGATACATATTCAACACGTCGATATACTTTTTATCAATTTTTATGTGTGAGGAACCACTGTATGTTATTTTGAATGATAAGATGGTGACTAAGGGTGTGCTTCAGAATTTAGTGGGAAAAGAAAAAGGTAATGTTTTCAAAACCGTACCGGATATCGGAAATTTTCGATAATACCGGGAACCGGAATGGTGACCGAAACGGCGGTATCCGATATTGTGAGAGGAAAAACCGAAAAATTTCGGAAAATATCAGGAAATACCGAATTTCCATCATCTGGCCCGTAAGGGTGCCGGTACGGTTTTGAAAACATTGGAAAAAGGAAGAGATGGGAAGAGAAGAGAGTACATCCTAAATTTGAGGGTAATCATATTTACAGTTTTTTAAAGTTTTTATAGAAGAGTTCATCTTCATTCTCTTTTATCCTCCTTGGTTCCCCTTCTATTTTAAAGTTCTGGAGCAAGATAAACTCTTTGGGCAGGATTTGGATAATTACACCATCCTTCCATTTTCCTTCCGAAATTATTTTATATACGAATTCAGACGCAAAAAATTTTAATAGAAAAAATTATTATTATTTTTTTAATAAGAAAAAAGTTCGAACGCGTTTTATAAAAGCATACAGTCTCTCTCCTTCCTATCCGTTTATAAAACACGCTCGAAGGCTTCGAACGCTTTTTATAAACGGGTAAGAAGGAGAATAAATTCACCGCTTCAGTTACGCCTCAAAAGGCTGTCAGACTTTCGTACCCGTTTATAAAACGCGTTCGGAGCATTCGAGCGCGTTTTATAAACGGGTAGGAAGGCGTAAATTTTTCGAGAGTTATTATCGTTTTTTTTTCAAAATTAATAGGAAAATTAATGTGAAAATTTAGGTTACATTTATTTTTAAGGTTACATTTACAATTTTTAAAATATCACATTTAATTTCATATTATTTAAAAATGACATTCGAATATTAATTTTGACATTAATATCATTTTGTTTGAATAACTATCAAGAAAGTCACTTGATTTACTGCATTTCTATTTTTAATGATTAATTAATGATTTTTAAAAAAAAATTAGCAGTTTAGAGTGATTTTTAGGTTTGCAAAGTTTCAAAGTGGATTTTGTAGGTCCAGAGAGCGTTTTTTTGGCTCCGAAAATATAAATTAATACATACAATTTATATCTTTAATGGAAAATCAACAGATATTATTAATGATTTTAATAATATCTGTGCATGTATTACTTGATTTACTGTATTTCTCTTTTTAATGATTAATTTATGATTTTAAAAAAAAATAGCAATTTAGAGTGATTTTTAGGTTTGCAAAGTTTCAAAGTGGATTTTGGAGGTCTAGAGAGCGTTTTTTGGCTCCGAAAATGGTCGGTACGGGGTTTCACCCCGATAAAACGTGTAGATCTCGTCGCCAGCTTTCCGTAATGTGCTTGTTTGCCCCAAACGGACTTTCCTATCAAAAGTTATGTTTGTTTAAAGTTTTAATGTTCAAAATTTTTTAATTAAAAATTTATATTTCAATTATTTCCATATTATATATTATTTGATTATATATTGCTAACATAAAATAAAAAAAAAAAGAGACTACAATGCAAAAGATAAGTTTGTAGAATTAAATAGTAAAAATACAAGGTCATCGGCGAATAATTATTCAAACAAAATGATATTATACACATGTAAAAAAAAATATGTGCAATTAAATGCATATAAAATATGTGTGATATATTTGTTATATCTATTTAATACATCTTTAATTGGAAATAAAATTTTGAGAATTTTGTAAATATGAAACATGCAGGGACCTTGTTGCAAAATATTGTTTTTAATAAGTTAAATGTTGCGGCTTGAATGAAAAATATGAAAAACTAATAACACGTTTATAAAACGCGCTCGAAGGCTCCGAACGCGTTTTATAAACGGGTACGAAGGTCTGACCAGCCTCAAAAGCGTAACTGAAGCGGTGAATTTATTCTCCTTCTTACCCGTTTATAAAACGCGTTCGAAGCCTTCGAGCGCGTTTTATAAACGGGTAGGAAGGACAGAGACTGTACGCTTTTATAAAACGCGTTCGAACTTTCTTCTTATTAAAAAAAATAATAATAATTCTTTATATTAAAATTTTTTGCGTCTGAATTCCTATATAAAATAATTTCGGCTGGTTCACCTCTTTTGAAGCAAGGCCTAAAATGTACTTGGAATGGAAGTTAGGGTATAGCACTCTCTCCGAATTTTAATGCAAAAATCACCTAAATTGCATGCATTTCATACTTGAGAATATGAAATGTTTACTTTTATATTCGTTCAAAATATTAAATATATTAAATCTTACATTAAAGATAACAGCGGATTGTTATTGACATTTAATTTCTTGATAAGAAAAAAAAAAGACTACACAATTTGATAGTAATCGTTGTATAACTAATAAAACTATCAACATTTTTTTATTATTCCTCGAATGTTTTACCAACAAAATAATTCAAATTCTGACAATATTATACAAAAAAAGGAGGGAAATTAATTATGGGATGAGTCAAATATCAGATCAGATAATTATTTACACTATTTACATAATGCAAACACTACTAAAATAATTTTCAACTTTTGAAAATTAAAATCAACTAAACTTGTCGAATAAAAAATAATAAGCTTATAAAGATGTTGCAAAACAAATTGTCTTGCTTTAAAACTCTCTATATTTTTTATAGTATTATTTAATGTTCTATTAATAATATCTGTTGATTTTCCATTAAAGATATAAATTGTATGTATCAATTGAAATTCATGTATAATTTATATTTGCTAATAGTTTTGATAGTTTCATTATAAATTATAACTTAAAAAAATGAAAAGAACAGCATTTCCGGAGATTTGGCGTTTAATGTAACTGTATACCGGGACCACACAGTTGTTAACGAAGAGAAGCAAGCGTGATTATTGAGTAAGAACTTCAAAAGATTACGTGAAGAGATAGTGGGCCCACCTTCATGTTTGTCTCGAATTTGTCAATTTTATACTCTCCAGTTATCTCTCACAGGAGACGCCAGTTCTGATTTCAAACTGTTTAAGACGCGAAATTAGCGATGTAAAAGGGAAAGTGCTTTGGACAACAGAAATTTAACTTGGAGCAACATTATTTTCTTTCAAATGACCAAACCAGCCCTGCGCAAATGAAAAATATTGTTTATTCATTGTTAACTATTGATACGCTTGAAGTAGGATTGAATTGCAAAAGAAAAAAAATAGGAATGAATTGAAAAATATCAATCTACAATTTCACTGTATATGGCCATTATTTATTTTTGTAAAATAGAACGGAAGTAAAGAAAAATAGAAAATTTACCCCCGAAACTACTTGGTTCTAAGTATGAATAACAAAATTGTTGACCGTATATTGTATAGAAATTAAAGGTAAGAAAGAAAAAGATCAGATTAAGACAAGGAGGAGAGGGATTGGAGTCGGGAGATGAAAGATCGTTGAGGGGTTAAAAATTAGTGGTGAGATCAAAATTGTTAAGAGAAATACCGAAGGGAAAATCAATCATTTCAAATGAAAATATGTTGCTCTAAGAAAAACGCCTGTTGTCCAAAGCAGCTCCCATGTAAAAGGGTTTTGTTAGATTCTGAACACATCGTTTATTTCATTTTAATATAGTAGGATTGTAATAATTTTAATTATTATATAATAATATTAATTAAAATATTTAAAATATGACTATAATAAATTAAATTATAATAGTTATAATTTTTAATGTTTAACGGTCTTAGTCCAATTTTTTAAAAAAAAAACAGTTGCAGATTCTGCAGTAGAATAACATTTTATATGGATTTAAAAGTCCAAACCATTTAATTTATGACTAATTAATTATGAATAAAAGTTACCCAAAAATCAAATTTTGCTTAAGACAGTCGAATTTTATACTTTTAGAACGCAATCATCAATTCTCAGCCGTTGATTTTCTCATGGACGATTGGGATAGCAAATGGTGTTTGTTACTTGTTACTAATGGAGAGACTGTTTGATTCTTTTGAGAGGTGGGGTTCAATTAAGGTGGGCTGGTGGGGTTACTGGAGGAGGCATTTGTACAGCAGCATGAAAGATACAGCATTCTTTCTTTCCTCCACTGAACTCCGCCAACCTTTTAAAGATTGTGGGCTGGTATGGAACTATGGTCTATGGATGATGTAAAATTGTAAATCATCATCCGATATACATAGAATCAACCTCCAAAAGGACAATTCTGTTTTCTTTCATGTATACCTTCGAAATTATCAAAATCAATTCTGCCTCATAAACAAATGATAGCTCAGGAATTCGGAGAACAAGTGTCAATACAGTTTAGTATTTAAACATCTAACTTTAATTGTAATTGATGTAGCATTAGTATTATTCATTCCACCGTATCCATGTTTGCTTCAAACTATACAAATATAGATACGGATAATTTTTTTAAAGAAAGAAATCGCCTCTCAACTTAATTTATTCATGTGAAATTCTGATTTTTTTTTTTTTTCAAAGTACTCTCATAGCAATAACTTTGTATATTTTTTTATCAATTTTGTCAAATGACGCATACAGTATTATTATTATTATTATTATTATTATTATTATTATTATTATTATTATTATTATTATTATTATTATTATTATTATTATTGGGTTATTTTAGTGTTTTATCTTTGCTCATTTTTTTGGTCATACCACCAAATTTATTTATTTATTTTGAGTAGCTAGGCAGAGGCTTCCAAACAAGGATACTGCCATATTTATTAATAGTATCAATTAATTATCTGTATCATTAAATATCTCCATATAATTTTTGCTTGTGAATTATGACATCCATCAAAATCAATCTGACTATATATCTACGAAAATAATTTAAGACTACTTGTTCAATTTGTTCCTGATTTTTAAATCTTCAATGTTAGCCAGGTGTACCTGCGGAGTTCCATTATTGATTTACTAATTCAGTGTTAACTCGTGAAGGTTGAACCGAGAGATAGAGACTGCTCGCATCAATTTTAATCGCATGATTATAAAGATGGTGATAATGAAATGAATAAAGGTAATGTCATTTTATCCATAACAATCCAATTATCAAAAAATATATATTCATAACAATCCCGTGAGGAAAAGGTAATGTAATTTTCTGCGCCTGTCAATGTCAAATACTTTATTACATCTCTAGTGCTTGTCGAATGTTAAGATAAAAAGGTATCATCAATACATTATCTTTACTATTTTCATTATTATTAATAGTTACAACTCTAGACCAGCACTCAATTCCATTTTTGTGTTAGTCATTTCTATTCTAATGTCAAAAAATAAAAGACATGTACCAAAAAAAGGAAGTAGTCATTGTAATTTATAAATCCTCGTAGTATCGAAAATTATAATATTTTATTTATTTTGGTCATAATGAAGTTCTTGTATATTCCACATCGCCTTACTATTTTGCAAGACAGAAAATGAAAAAAAAAATGTCACTGGTTTTGAGACGTGGCTATATCCTGACTGTAGGATCTTTGATCGAACGGCTTGGATTTGGTGACTCTATGACCCATTTGTTGGGATAGTGGGGTTACCCCTTTCTCCATTGGTGGGTCCAAAATATTTCTATGAATTTTCTGTTTTGAGGTTAATTTTGGATGGTACTTGGTACAGTTAATTTAATATTTTACTTATTGTTGCCTTGGTGTTTAGCACAAGGTCCTGGATGTGAATGTGATGTGATGCACGGGTAACCTTCTTTGAAGTTTAAACTTTATAGCACCAAAAAAAGGTATAATTGCTGCATCGGCAAGTAAAAATTTGGAATAGCTTTGCCTATGAAGGCAAGTAACCTGTCACGGAGCACAACAAATAAAATAAGAGTAAAAATGTGGCAAGAAAACAGGAACAAGTAAAGAGCACTAACAGGTAACAGCCTCGTCTAGGGCTGAGCGCGGAATGCCGTCAATATGCGAATTCATTATGTTCCGTCCATGTGAAATGTATAACGAAATGGAATTTAATTTCGTTTTGTAAACGGAACGTTAAACAGAATGTGTTTTATGATTCAGATGTGTGAAATATCGTGCAAATATAAATATTCCTCCACGTTCCGTCAAAACAAAACGAATCAGTTCGGTAGATACAGTTATTGAAACGAAACAGTCCATTATGTTTCCGTTATCAACGTTACCCACCCTAGCCTCGTCTGCATGATGCATCACCTCTTTTTGCTCTTAATATAAAAAAACTTAAATATTTTCAAAAAATATATAAAAAACTTAATAGCGTATTTATCTGCGCTATATTATTATATATAATTTGTTTAAATTCATCCCTTATTTTTAAATTATTATTATTATTATTATTATTATTATTATTATTATTATTATTATTATTATTATTATTTTGAAAGAGATATACTTGGAAAATTGTAATGGACCACTAGACCATTCACAGTTATGATAACTATACCATCTTAAATTACTGCGAAATGACTAGGATTTTGCATGTTATTGACCGAAATTAATTTTAAAGTAGTTTATATTGAACTGTAATGAGACAACAGATAGAGAAGAAAGAACAAAGAATTGTATTCAATATATTGATTCAATTGATTCTCAGAATCTTGTTTTTACATCTCGAGTCACACTGGCTATTTATATCAACCCTTTCCCTTTCTGTACAATGCACCGGAACTTTCTCTAACGGTCCCTTAACAGCATAACAGAAATTCCCTAATGATTACATCAACTAATCACAATAACTAACTATCATTAAGTCTTCTAAACTGAGCTATTGTGTAGTATTTATGTGGCACAGTTCGTGTCATCATTTGTATCTCCATCACACCCCCCTCAAGCCAATGCTTCACATGGAACATTGAGCTTGGTCCTCAGAAACTAAAACCGTGGCAAAGATAAGGGTTTTGTCATAACATCACTCAATTGGTCGGCAGAACAGATAAACTTGACCTCCAATTGATTTGCCATCACTTGTTCACGCACAAAGTGGTAGTCAATTTCAATATGTTTTGTGCGTGCATGAAACATTGGATTGGAAGCTAAAAAGGTAGCCCCAATGTTGTCACACCATAAACTCAGTTTTTCAATCAGTGCAACTCCTAATTCCTTCAACAAATATTGGAGCCACTTGATCTCTGTACAGGTTAGTGCAAGGCTCCTATATTCAACCTCAGTGCTAGACCAAGAAACGGTAGGTTGCTTCTTAGCACACCATGAAACCAAATTGTTCCCGAGATAAACGCAAAAACCAGATGTAGATTTTCTATCATCAATGCTTCCAGCCCAATCTGAGTCACTGTAACCATGTATGTATTGGATAAGGAAGAGTGGATTAGTAACCCATGTTTGAGAGTGCCACAGAGATACCTAAGAATTCTCTTAGCTGCCGTCCTGTGATTCTGTGTTGGCTCATGCATAAATTGAGATAGTTTATTTACTGGAAAAGCTATATCGGGTCTTGTTAAAGTAGCATATTGCAAAGCCCCAATGATGCTTTTGTATAGATGTGGATCGTCAAACAATGTGCTATCATCCCTTGAAAAAGCAACACCTGTAGCCATCGGTGTTAAGCATGGCTTGCAGTTTAGCATGTTTACCTTTGAGAGAAGGTCAGCAATATACTTAGACTGTGTCAACAACATTCCTGTGGCCGAGAAGTTTGCTTCTATCCCTAAGAAATAATGGAATTTACCAAGGTCCTTGACTGCAAATTGATCACTTAATTGTGTGATGCAGTTGTTAACAAGAGTTGTGTCATCTCCCGTGACAATGATATCGTCCACATACACCAAAACAAACAACCTATGACCATTCCAGTTTGAGATGAAAAGGGATGGGTCATAATTGGATGATTTGAACCCAAATCCGATAAGGGCATTGCTCAACTTAAGAAACCATGCTCGTGGTGCTTGTTTGAGCCCATAGAGAGATTTATGAAGTAGGCACGCGTGGTTGGGAAAGGCAGTGTCAATAAAACCTTTGGGTTGAGCCATGTAAACAGTTTCAGTCAAATCGCCGTGTAGAAAGGCATTTTGAACATCCAATTGCCTTAATTCCCACTGAGAAGCCATAGAAATGGATAACACTACTCTAATTGTGGTTGCCCGCACTACTGGACTATAGGTCTCAACAAAATCAACTCCTTGTTCTTGATGAAAGCCATTTGCTACCAATCATGCCTTGTAACGATCAATGGTGCCATCTAGTTTTCTTTTGATCTTATAGACCCATTTATAGCTTAGTACCTTTTGATCAGGTGGAGGAGGCACTAAGGTCCATGTTTTGTTGAGAGCTAAAGCTTAAATCTCAGTGGCCATAGCTTCACGCCATGCAGGCGAGGTGTTCGCTTGAATGAAAGAACGCGATTCAGATTTCATGGAGGCAAGGTGAGCGGCAAAATCCGTGAACACACAGGACTTTCTTGTCTGGTCTCGAGTTCGAGTTGTCATCGAGTGCATAGAAGCAGTTGGAGGTGGTTCTGGCAATGGTGTTTGTTCAACAGGATCATGTGGTGAAGAGACAGGAGGTTGATCAAAGACTATTGGAGAAGACAGGGCAGCACGGTCAGAGACAGATTGATGAAAATTTGAATGTTGAATACGGTCAGAGGAGCCGTTAGAGAATGGGGCATCATTGCTTTGATTATTGTCGCTGGGTTGTTGCACAGGGTCTATCGAGTGATTATTGGGCTGAGATGGCCTGGAAAATTGTTGGGCTTCAGACAAATTGGAGATTGGCAGCAGCAGAACTGAAGTCTGAGCTGAGACTTTATTATTTAGAATTGGCAATGACTTCTCATATTTTTGAAAGGGAAAGATACTTTCATCAAACACAACATTTCTCGACACATAGATTTTGTTGGTTTGCAAGTCTAGACATCTATACCCTTTTTGAGAGGATGAGTAACCAAGAAAAACACAAGGTAAAGACCTAAGTTCCAACTTGTGTGCATTATAAGGTCTAGTGAGAGGGAAACATTGACAACTGATGAAGGAATTTTAAACCTAGGTATCAAATAAATTTATAACCTAGAGCTAACCTCACTAGTCGTTTTAGTTAAGCTTTAGGGTCGAACCCAAGGGACGGTACAACTGATTACTAGACTTTACTTCCTCACGAAAGCTAGACAATTAATTTTTGGGGTTTTATGATTTAAAAAGACAATTATCTAAAGTGCAATTAAATAAATATTTTTTTGGTATTTTTTTGGACTCTAAATAAATGCAAGAATGTCCTAGGGTTTCGTGTTCAATTAGTTTAGCTCTAAAGCACCTCGGCCTACGACTTTCATCGAGACAGAGGCACATTTCGGACCGAAATTTACGGATTTTGGACCGAAATGCATACTATTTCTGTCCAAAACTTACTTTAGACCTCTTGTTTCAACTTGATATTTTTATACAATACTATGTGAAGGCTACTGGACGACCAGACCTAAGTCCTAACCTCAGCTGTCGCGATTTCGGTTCTGACTTGACTTGGAACTCGGTTTTTACCACGTAAATAACTAAACCTATACTTTCGTTCTGATTTAGCTATTTAAGTATGTTTAGTTGGATTTCTAGAGGTATTTAAAGTCCTGTCGGATCAGTAAAAGTTACACCTTTCGTTCGTGAACTAACCTCCTCTTTCGAGCGATTGGCTTACCTCAAGTGCTTAAATAACTAATTATTTGTTCTAGTTTAATGTCCTAATGGTGCTGCAGTTCATCAATAGGTAAACAGTCAAACAAACAATTAAATTAACCAAGCAAGATGTAATTCTCAACAAAACATATCACATATCATAATATAAAGCAATCAGGTCATCACAAAATACTAAACTAATCTACTAACTACTCCTAAGACATCATTAATTATCGTGACATGCAAGAAAAATAAGGTACAAACTCCATCAAATCAAAATATCAAGAGAAAAGGAACGAATAAACCAAATATCGCCTCTAACTCGAGATATTGATCGTCTAGAGCCGTGGTTGGATCGGTTCTACCGCTGTCGCGTCCAGAATCGCTCCAAAGTTGATGCCATGGACGTGCTCCGCTGCGAGAGGTGGAATCCCACGCCTTTCGGCGCGAGAACGGTGGTGGAAAAGGGTGGAAATTATTGTATGGAAGGTGGCCTCTCTTCTCTGGTCGAAATTCGTGCTTAAATACATCAAGGGAAAGTCTAGGAGGCGGCTAGGGCAAGAGATCTCCTTTCCTTCTCCGAAACTTGCCAAATTTCACTTTCCATACATGGATTTCGGACCGAAATCCGTACATTTCGGACCGAAATTCCAGAATCGAGCACTGATAGTATTTTGACCATAATTTCTTCATCCGGACTCCGATTGAGGTGATTCAAAGATCGTTGGAAAGCTTAGGATGAGCTCTACAATGCTATGGACTCCTTTCAGTCATTTTCTTCTTCAAAATCCACCGTTTTATGCAATTATTGTGTCCAATCCACCAAGTTCCTACAAAACAAGTCAAATTCCGCGGCAGTGTCCAATCTTGCAAAATATAATGCAAATGTGCAGTGAATATCATTGGTTTGGGTAGTATTTTGGTGCCAAGTATAGTCAAAATATATATATAAATAAGAGATATCAAATTCCCCCAAACTTAAACTTTTGTTTGTCCTCAAACAATATCCTAAGTTCAAAGGAATTGACCATACTTAGACTTACAATCAAATTATCTCCAACCAAACAATGCCATGAAAAATTGATCATTCAGTTTACTCAGAAGTTTCACACAACAAATTAAAGTAAGCTCAAAAATTTAATTCAAGGATAAGGGTTTAGTTTTCTTTTCGATTGAATTTGTGCATCTCTTAGTCCTGATGAATTTCATTTTTCAAATCAAGAATCCTAGCTTCTCTTTGTCAAAACAATTGCAAACTCAATTTCATTTGTCCGTTCTTTTTCATGTCTCGCAAAAATTTGTAAAGAAATTTTATCAAAGTCGAAAATTTATAATGAATCCTTCTCAAAGCAATTTTATTTTCACCAATTTAAATTGTGCAAGTCGAGTCATGGGGCTTTGCACCCTAGAGGATTTAATGCAAGTCATTGACCTTGAAAATGCTACTGGCACATATCGCACCAGGGAGGTCGGTCCGGTTTTTACGCATTTTTTGCTACAGACCACTACGGACTTGAACATTTCTTTTTTTTCTTTTTATATGTTAAGTTCCTTAAGCCTCCAATATTTGTGGTTGAGTTGGTGGAAAAAGGTCTCGATGCATCCTCGTTCTCACAACTATTTAGATTTTTGTCAATTTAGAAATTTGCTCGTTGGTGATTCAAGCATTCAAACACACATCCAGATTCATCTTATAATTTTCAAAGTTCATAAAATCTCTTTTTAAACAAAAGTTTGCAAGACACAAAATCGTTCACTCGACAAAAACTTGTGAGAATTGACTTAGACCATTTTGACAATTTTCAAGCATCCAAATTCGGGTTCTTTTTTCTCAAACTAATTTTCAACTCGGTCTATTGGTGCACAAATCAATTTAAAGATTTTTAAACATCAAAAATCCTTGAGAAAAATTTTCAGAAATGCTTGTAAAATTCGAACAATGTGAAACAGTGAGTAACTTCATCAATATAACCAAGACAGAGATCAAGCATGCATCCAAAAATTAATTTTCAAAATTTTCAAACAAATTTTCTCAAAATTCAACATTCCAAAGGCAAATTTCGGACCGAAATTATCATATTTCGGACCGAAATTGGAGAAAATTTTTAAAAAAAATCCAAGAAACAGAGACGAATTATCACAAATTTTTTCAATAAGTCCAACTTTTCATCCTCCTATTCCCCCCCAAACTTAAATCAAGCATTGTCCTCAATGCAATCACAGATATCAAAATTAAAAAGGAGGAAAAGAGAAACTAACCGAATCAAGGCATGAATTTCCATATGAATTCGTCTCTATTTGGTGTGGGGCAGCAGCGCTTCAGCGTGAGTAAATCGTAGCAGCAATGTAGGAGTTCAGAGGTAGCAACGGGACAAGTTTTCTTGTAGCATGCAACTCACATAAGGTCGTGCGTGGGTCGTGTGGCTTTTTGTTGCTTGACCCGTGGTGCTCTAGCGCGAGTTGCAAGTAGGACATCCACAATCAGTCAAAACCTGTATTTTCAACAATAAAATCCAAACCAACCATCAGTTTTTTTTTTCTTTTTTTTTTGATAATAATAATAACAATAATAATAATAATAATAATAATAATAATAATAATAAATGAAAGATACAATATCTAGTCTCTCGTTACTAAAATAAATTCTAATATCAACACCGTCCCCGGCAACGGCGCCAATTTGATGAAGGTATTTTAAACCTAGGTATCAAATAAATTTATAACCTAGAGCTAACCTCACTAGTCGTTTTAGTTAAGCTTTAGGGTCGAACCCAAGGGACGGTACAACTGATTACTAGACTTTACTTCCTCACGAAAGCTAGACAATTAATTTTTGGGGTTTTATGATTTAAAAAGACAATTATCTAAAGTGCAATTAAATAAATATTTTTTTGGTATTTTTTTGGACTCTAAATAAATGCAAGAATGTCCTAGGGTTTCGTGTTCAATTAGTTTAGCTCTAAAGCACCTCGGCCTACGACTTTCATCGAGACAGAGGCACATTTCGGACCGAAATGTACGGATTTTGGACCGAAATGCATACTATTTCTGTCCAAAACTTACTTTAGACCTCTTGTTTCAACTTGATATTTTTATACAATACTATGTGAAGGCTACTGGACGACCAGACCTAAGTCCTAACCTCAGCTGTCGCGATTTCGGTTCTGACTTGACTTGGAACTCGGTTTTTACCACGTAAATAACTAAACCTATACTTTCGTTCTGATTTAGCTATTTAAGTATGTTTAGTTGGATTTCTAGAGGTATTTAAAGTCATGTCGGATCAGTAAAAGTTACACCTTTCGTTCGTGAACTAACCTCCTCTTTCGAGCGATTGGCTTACCTCAAGTGCTTAAATAACTAATTATTTGTTCTAGTTTAATGTCCTAATGGTGCTGCAGTTCATCAATAGGTAAACAGTCAAACAAACAATTAAATTAACCAAGCAAGATGTAATTCTCAACAAAACATATCACATATCATAATATAAAGCAATCAGGTCATCACAAAATACTAAACTAATCTACTAACTACTCCTAAGACATCATTAATTATCGTGACATGCAAGAAAAATAAGGTACAAACTCCATCAAATCAAAATATCAAGAGAAAAGGAACGAATAAACCAAATATCGCCTCTAACTCGAGATATTGATCGTCTAGAGCCGTGGTTGGATCGGTTCTACCGCTGTCGCGTCCAGAATCGCTCCAAAGTTGATGCCATGGACGTGCTCCGCTGCGAGAGGTGGAATCCCACGCCTTTCGGCGCGAGAACGGTGGTGGAAAAGGGTGGAAATTATTGTATGGAAGGTGGCCTCTCTTCTCTGGTCGAAATTCGTGCTTAAATACATCAAGGGAAAGTCTAGGAGGCGGCTAGGGCAAGAGATCTCCTTTCCTTCTCCGAAACTTGCCAAATTTCACTTTCCATACATGGATTTCGGACCAAAATCCGTACATTTCGGACCGAAATTCCAGAATCGAGCACTGATAGTATTTTGACCATAATTTCTTCATCCGGACTCCGATTGAGGTGATTCAAAGATCGTTGGAAAGCTTAGGATGAGCTCTACAATGCTATGGACTCCTTTCAGTCATTTTCTTCTTCAAAATCCACCGTTTTATGCAATTATTGTGTCCAATCCACCAAGTTCCTACAAAACAAGTCAAATTCCGCGGCAGTGTCCAATCTTGCAAAATATAATGCAAATGTGCAGTGAATATCATTGGTTTGGGTAGTATTTTGGTGCCAAGTATAGTCAAAATATATATATAAATAAGAGATATCAAATTCCCCCAAACTTAAACTTTTGTTTGTCCTCAAACAATATCCTAAGTTCAAAGGAATTGACCATACTTAGACTTACAATCAAATTATCTCCAACCAAACAATGCCATGAAAAATTGATCATTCAGTTTACTCAGAAGTTTCACACAACAAATTAAAGCAAGCTCAAAAATTTAATTCAAGGATAAGGGTTTAGTTTTCTTTTCGATTGAATTTGTGCATCTCTTAGTCCTGATGAATTTCATTTTTCAAATCAAGAATCCTAGCTTCTCTTTGTCAAAACAATTGCAAACTCAATTTCATTTGTCCGTTCTTTTTCATGTCTCGCAAAAATTTGTAAAGAAATTTTATCAAAGTCGAAAATTTATAATGAATCCTTCTCAAAGCAATTTTATTTTCACCAATTTAAATTGTGCAAGTCGAGTCATGGGGCTTTGCACCCTAGAGGATTTAATGCAAGTCATTGACCTTGAAAATGCTACTGGCACATATCGCACCAGGGAGGTCGGTCCGGTTTTTACGCATTTTTCGCTACAGACCACTACGGACTTGAACATTTCTTTTTTTTCTTTTTATATGTTAAGTTCCTTAAGCCTCCAATATTTGTGGTTGAGTTGGTGGAAAAAGGTCTCGATGCATCCTCGTTTTCACAACTATTTAGATTTTTGTCAATTTAGAAATTTGCTCGTTGGTGATTCAAGCATTCAAACACACATCCAGATTCATCTTATAATTTTCAAAGTTCATAAAATCTCTTTTTAAACAAAAGTTTGCAAGACACAAAATCGTTCACTCGACAAAAACTTGTGAGAATTGACTTAGACCATTTTGACAATTTTCAAGCATCCAAATTCGGGTTCTTTTTTCTCAAACTAATTTTCAACTCGGTCTATTGGTGCACAAATCAATTTAAAGATTTTTAAACATCAAAAATCCTTGAGAAAAATTTTCAGAAATGCTTGTAAAATTCGAACAATGTGAAACAGTGAGTAACTTCATCAATATAACCAAGACAGAGATCAAGCATGCATCCAAAAATTAATTTTCAAAATTTTCAAACAAATTTTCTCAAAATTCAACATTCCAAAGGCAAATTTCGGACCGAAATTGTCATATTTCGGACCGAAATTGGAGAAAATTTTTAAAAAAAATCCAAGAAACAGAGACGAATTATCACAAATTTTTTCAATAAGTCCAACTTTTCATCCTCCTATTCCCCCCCAAACTTAAATCAAGCATTGTCCTCAATGCAATCACAGATATCAAAATTAAAAAGGAGGAAAAGAGAAACTAACCGAATCAAGACATGAATTTCCATATGAATTCGTCTCTATTTGGTGTGGGGCAGCAGCGCTTCAGCGTGAGTAAATCGTAGCAGCAATGTAGGAGTTCAGAGGTAGCAACGGGACAAGTTTTCTTGTAGCATGCAACTCACATGAGGTCGTGCGTGGGTCGTGTGGCTTTTTGTTGCTTGACCCGTGGTGCTCTAGCGCGAGTTGCAAGTAGGACATCCACAATCAGTCAAAACCTGTATTTTCAACAATAAAATCCAAACCAACCATCAGTTTTTTTTTCTTTTTTTTTTTGATAATAATAATAACAATAATAATAATAATAATAATAATAATAATAAATGAAAGATACAATATCTAGTCTCTCGTTACTAAAATAAATTCTAATATCAACACCGTCCCCGGCAACAGCGCCAATTTGATGAAGGTATTTTAAACCTAGGTATCAAATAAATTTATAACCTAGAGCTAACCTCACTAGTCGTTTTAGTTAAGCTTTAGGGTCGAACCCAAGGGACGGTACAACTGATTACTAGACTTTACTTCCTCACGAAAGCTAGACAATTAATTTTTGGGGTTTTATGATTTAAAAAGACAATTATCTAAAGTGCAATTAAATAAATATTTTTTTGGTAATTTTTTGGACTCTAAATAAATGCAAGAATGTCCTAGGGTTTCGTGTTCAATTAGTTTAGCTCTAAAGCACCTCGGCCTACGACTTTCATCGAGACAGAGGCACATTTCGGACCGAAATGTACGGATTTTGGACCGAAATGCATACTATTTCTGTCCAAAACTTACTTTAGACCTCTTGTTTCAACTTGATATTTTTATACAATACTATGTGAAGGCTACTGGACGACCAGACCTAAGTCCTAACCTCAGCTGTCGCGATTTCGGTTCTGACTTGACTTGGAACTCGGTTTTTACCACGTAAATAACTAAACCTATACTTTCGTTCTGATTTAGCTATTTAAGTATGTTTAGTTGGATTTCTAGAGGTATTTAAAGTCCTGTCGGATCAGTAAAAGTTACACCTTTCGGTCGTGAACTAACCTCCTCTTTCGAGCGATTGGCTTACCTCAAGTGCTTAAATAACTAATTATTTGTTCTAGTTTAATGTCCTAATGGTGCTGCAGTTCATCAATAGGTAAACAGTCAAACAAACAATTAAATTAACCAAGCAAGATGTAATTCTCAACAAAACATATCACATATCATAATATAAAGCAATCAGGTCATCACAAAATACTAAACTAATCTACTAACTACTCCTAAGACATCATTAATTATCGTGACATGCAAGAAAAATAAGGTACAAACTCCATCAAATCAAAATATCAAGAGAAAAGGAACGAATAAACCAAATATCGCCTCTAACTCGAGATATTGATCGTCTAGAGCCGTGGTTGGATCGGTTCTACCGCTGTCGCGTCCAGAATCGCTCCAAAGTTGATGCCATGGACGTGCTCCGCTGCGAGAGGTGGAATCCCACGCCTTTCGGCGCGAGAACGGTGGTGGAAAAGGGTGGAAATTATTGTATGGAAGGTGGCCTCTCTTCTCTGGTCGAAATTCGTGCTTAAATACATCAAGGGAAAGTCTAGGAGGCGGCTAGGGCAAGAGATCTCCTTTCCTTCTCCGAAACTTGCCAAATTTCACTTTCCATACATGGATTTCGGACCGAAATCCGTACATTTCGGACCGAAATTCCAGAATCGAGCACTGATAGTATTTTGACCATAATTTCTTCATCCGGACTACGATTGAGGTGATTCAAAGATCGTTGGAAAGCTTAGGATGAGCTCTACAATGCTATGGTCTCCTTTCAGTCATTTTCTTCTTCAAAATCCACCGTTTTATGCAATTATTGTGTCCAATCCACCAAGTTCCTACAAAACAAGTCAAATTCCGCGGCAGTGTCCAATCTTGCAAAATATAATGCAAATGTGCAGTGAATATCATTGGTTTGGGTAGTATTTTGGTGCCAAGTATAGTCAAAATATATATATAAATAAGAGATATCAAATTCCCCCAAACTTAAACTTTTGTTTGTCCTCAAACAATATCCTAAGTTCAAAGGAATTGACCATACTTAGACTTACAATCAAATTATCTCCAACCAAACAATGCCATGAAAAATTGATCATTCAGTTTACTCAGAAGTTTCACACAACAAATTAAAGCAAGCTCAAAAATTTAATTCAAGGATAAGGGTTTAGTTTTCTTTTCGATTGAATTTGTGCATCTCTTAGTCCTGATGAATTTCATTTTTCAAATCAAGAATCCTAGCTTCTCTTTGTCAAAACAATTGCAAACTCAATTTCATTTGTCCGTTCTTTTTCATGTCTCGCAAAAATTTGTAAAGAAATTTTATCAAAGTCGAAAATTTATAATGAATCCTTCTCAAAGCAATTTTATTTTCACCAATTTAAATTGTGCAAGTCGAGTCATGGGGCTTTGCACCCTAGAGGATTTAATGCAAGTCATTGACCTTGAAAATGCTACTGGCACATATCGCACCAGGGAGGTCGGTCCGGTTTTTACGCATTTTTCGCTACAGACCACTACGGACTTGAACATTTCTTTTTTTTCTTTTTATATGTTAAGTTCCTTAAGCCTCCAATATTTGTGGTTGAGTTGGTGGAAAAAGGTCTCGATGCATCCTCGTTTTCACAACTATTTAGATTTTTGTCAATTTAGAAATTTGCTCGTTGGTGATTCAAGCATTCAAACACACATCCAGATTCATCTTATAATTTTCAAAGTTCATAAAATCTCTTTTTAAACAAAAGTTTGCAAGACACAAAATCGTTCACTCGACAAAAACTTGTGAGAATTGACTTAGACCATTTTGACAATTTTCAAGCATCCAAATTCGGGTTCTTTTTTCTCAAACTAATTTTCAACTCGGTCTATTGGTGCACAAATCAATTTAAAGATTTTTAAACATCAAAAATCCTTGAGAAAAATTTTCAGAAATGCTTGTAAAATTCGAACAATGTGAAACAGTGAGTAACTTCATCAATATAACCAAGACAGAGATCAAGCATGCATCCAAAAATTAATTTTCAAAATTTTCAAACAAATTTTCTCAAAATTCAACATTCCAAAGGCAAATTTCGGACCGAAATTGTCATATTTCGGACCGAAATTGGAGAAAATTTTTAAAAAAAATCCAAGAAACAGAGACGAATTATCACAAATTTTTTCAATAAGTCCAACTTTTCATCCTCCTATTCCCCCCCAAACTTAAATCAAGCATTGTCCTCAATGCAATCACAGATATCAAAATTAAAAAGGAGGAAAAGAGAAACTAACCGAATCAAGACATGAATTTCCATATGAATTCGTCTCTATTTGGTGTGGGGCAGCAGCGCTTCAGCGTGAGTAAATCGTAGCAGCAATGTAGGAGTTCAGAGGTAGCAACGGGACAAGTTTTCTTGTAGCATGCAACTCACATGAGGTCGTGCGTGGGTCGTGTGGCTTTTTGTTGCTTGACCCGTGGTGCTCTAGCGCGAGTTGCAAGTAGGACATCCACAATCAGTCAAAACCTGTATTTTCAACAATAAAATCCAAACCAACCATCAGTTTTTTTTTCTTTTTTTTTTGATAATAATAATAACAATAATAATAATAATAATAATAATAATAAATGAAAGATACAATATCTAGTCTCTCGTTACTAAAATAAATTCTAATATTAACACCGTCCCCGGCAACAGCGCCAATTTGATGAAGGTATTTTAAACCTAGGTATCAAATAAATTTATAACCTAGAGCTAACCTCACTAGTCGTTTTAGTTAAGCTTTAGGGTCGAACCCAAGGGACGGTACAACTGATTACTAGACTTTACTTCCTCACGAAAGCTAGACAATTAATTTTTGGGGTTTTATGATTTAAAAAGACAATTATCTAAAGTGCAATTAAATAAATATTTTTTTGGTATTTTTTTGGACTCTAAATAAATGCAAGAATGTCCTAGGGTTTCGTGTTCAATTAGTTTAGCTCTAAAGCACCTCGGCCTACGACTTTCATCGAGACAGAGGCACATTTCGGACCGAAATGTACGGATTTTGGACCGAAATGCATACTATTTCTGTCCAAAACTTACTTTAGACCTCTTGTTTCAACTTGATATTTTTATACAATACTATGTGAAGGCTACTGGACGACCAGACCTAAGTCCTAACCTCAGCTGTCGCGATTTCGGTTCTGACTTGACTTGGAACTCGGTTTTTACCACGTAAATAACTAAACCTATACTTTCGTTCTGATTTAGCTATTTAAGTATGTTTAGTTGGATTTCTAGAGGTATTTAAAGTCCTGTCGGATCAGTAAAAGTTACACCTTTCGGTCGTGAACTAACCTCCTCTTTCGAGCGATTGGCTTACCTCAAGTGCTTAAATAACTAATTATTTGTTCTAGTTTAATGTCCTAATGGTGCTGCAGTTCATCAATAGGTAAACAGTCAAACAAACAATTAAATTAACCAAGCAAGATTTAATTCTCAACAAAACATATCACATATCATAATATAAAGCAATCAGGTCATCACAAAATACTAAACTAATCTACTAACTACTCCTAAGACATCATTAATTATCGTGACATGCAAGAAAAATAAGGTACAAACTCCATCAAATCAAAATATCAAGAGAAAAGGAACGAATAAACCAAATATCGCCTCTAACTCGAGATATTGATCGTCTAGAGCCGTGGTTGGATCGGTTCTACCGCTGTCGCGTCCAGAATCGCTCCAAAGTTGATGCCATGGACGTGCTCCGCTGCGAGAGGTGGAATCCCACGCCTTTCGGCGCGAGAACGGTGGTGGAAAAGGGTGGAAATTATTGTATGGAAGGTGGCCTCTCTTCTCTGGTCGAAATTCGTGCTTAAATACATCAAGGGAAAGTCTAGGAGGCGGCTAGGGCAAGAGATCTCCTTTCCTTCTCCGAAACTTGCCAAATTTCACTTTCCATACATGGATTTCGGACCGAAATCCGTACATTTCGGACCGAAATTCCAGAATCGAGCACTGATAGTATTTTGACCATAATTTCTTCATCCGGACTCCGATTGAGGTGATTCAAAGATCGTTGGAAAGCTTAGGATGAGCTCTACAATGCTATGGACTCCTTTCAGTCATTTTCTTCTTCAAAATCCACCGTTTTATGCAATTATTGTGTCCAATCCACCAAGTTCCTACAAAACAAGTCAAATTCCGCGGCAGTGTCCAATCTTGCAAAATATAATGCAAATGTGCAGTGAATATCATTGGTTTGGGTAGTATTTTGGTGCCAAGTATAGTCAAAATATATATATAAATAAGAGATATCAACAACCAAGAACTTTTAAAAGAGAATAATCTGGACTTTTATTGAAGAGAGTAGTGAAAGGAACAACTTTGTTAGAAGGAAGTCTATTTATGAGAAATACAACACTTGAGAAGATCTCATCCCAAAATTTAGTGGGAATGGAAGCATGAGACATGGTTGCAACCGAATCTGGTGATTGAATCTGTTCAGTCAAGGAGGATCGAATCCAACCGAGCAAGAGCTGATCTTGACGGTGCCAGTGCAGATACTCGGGATTGACTTCAATCTGGCCATTAGCACCCCGAATTGTCGAGACAGGAGGTGGCGATTCAATGTGCTGAGCGATGTTATACCCATGAAGAAGGGGTAAGATCTACTAACGCCATGAAAGGTAATTGGAATCTGTCAATTTTGTGGAGATTGGTAAATTGATAAGAACTACTGATGGTGAGGTTGAAGAAGGGGAAGAAGAAGAGGTGTCAGTTGTGGCGGAAGCCATAGTGAAGAAGATACGGGACCAGTAATGGCGATTAGCCAATGAAAGTCTATGATACTATGTAATGAGACAGAAGATAGAGAAGAAAGAACAAAGAATTGTATTCAATACATTGATTCAATTGATTCTCAGAATCTTATTTTTACATCTCGAGTCACACTGGCTATTTATATCAACCCCTTTCCCTTTCTGTACAATGCACCGGAACTTTCTCTAACAGTCCCTTAACAGCATAACAGAAATTCCCTAATGATTACATCAACTAATCACAATAACTAACTATCATTAAGTCTTCTAAACTGAGCTGCTGTGTAGTATTTCTGTGGCACAGTTCGTGTCATCATTTGTATCTCCATCAACAAAACATGCATATCTAGTAATCATAATAATAAATGAAATATTTATCAATTTATGGAGGTTAATATTATTATTATAAATGTTTCTTTTTTTATTTGAATAGATAGAATATCTAGATCGATGTATTTTGCAGATTAATTATTTGCCCATTAATCACTTAAATTAAATTTCGGATTCGATGTCGAATTGATCGATAAAACGATAACCAATCATTCTTCGATAGCATCAAATTTAGGATGCGGCATATCTGAGTAGATGATGATTAACACTAAATAAATCGGGAATGATAAGAATCATTCCCAAGATTCATCATCCCCGTCATCTCCAGTAACCTCTTTCTATTTTTGGAAATCATGTTTCTTACGCATTTTCTTTTTCTAGAAATCCAACACTCATCTCTTCCTCATGCGTACGCTGTCCGTCCCCCCACCCCTCCCCCTCCCCCTTCTCTCACACTTCATAACCGTTGAAATTACTATGCATAAATGTTGAAGTCAATATCGCAATTGTTGAAATTAAATAGATAACTGTTGAAATTAATATCGTAAATGTTGAAGTTAATATATACAATTGTTGAAGTTATTATCGTAACTGTTGAAGTTAATATATATAACTGTTGCGATATTACCTTCAACAGTTACGGTATTACCTTCAACATTTAAATATATTAACTTCAACAGTTATGAAGTGTGTAGGAGGGGGTGGGTGACGGTGTACGTGTACGTGGGAGGGAGGAGGGGGGAGGGGGAGGGGGGGACATCGTACGTGGGAGGGAGAAGGGGAAGGGTGGACGGCGTACGTGAGAGGGAAGAGAGAGGAGGGGCGGGGGACAGAGTACGCGTGAGAAGAGAGGAGTTAGTTACAGCTTACGCGTGAGGATGATGGAAATGATAGAATCTTAGAAATGGTCCTAAGCAATTCTGTAAATAAATTAGTTATTACCTTATTGGTTGATATTAAAATCGATTATCAAGTTTGTCAAATAATTTTATTCGTTAGTAATTTTTTGTATTTAAAATAATCACAAGTCACTTACAAAGTTATTCCATTTCTAACAAAATTAAAATTAGGAACTAAACAAATAATTCTCTACAAAAGAGTACAAAAGGCCGAAATTATTTTATATAGAATTTTTGACACAAAAAATTTTAATACATAGAATTATTATTATTTTTTTTAATAAGAAGAAAGTTTGTACGCGTTTTATAAAAGCGTATTTCAATTCCCCTTCGTACGCGTTTATGAAATGCGCTCAAGAGCTTGGAACGCGTTTTATAAACGCGTACGAAGAGGAATAAATTCACCGCTTCAGTTACGCCTTTTGAGACGAGTCAGGCCTTTGTACGCGTTTATGAAACGCGTTCGGAGCCCTGGAGCGCGTTTCATAAACGCGTACGAAGGTCGTCTCTTTCAAAATCGAGTTATAGCCGTTTCATCATTTTTTTTTTTCGTTCGCACTGTGATCGCCAGAGACGCCAGAGAAAGAGAGAAAGAGAAAGAGAGAAGGAGAGAAGGAGAGAAGGGAAGAAGGAAAGAGAAAGAGAGAAGGGAATCCAGGCCAGGGCGAGAAGAAGAGGAAGAAAAGCAGCGGCAGCCGCGAGAGAAAGAGAAGAGGAGAAGGCAACGGCAGCCGCGAGAGAAAGAGAAGAGGAGAAGGCAGCGGCGAACTTGCGACAGCGAGGTTTTTTCCAAAACTATTTTGTATTTTGTATTTGAAATAGTGATAATTGTTGATAATTAGGAGTTTAGGGGTTTAGGGTTTAGATGAAATTGTGGAATTGTGGAATTGTTGATAATTGTGAAATAGTGAAACAGAATTGTGAAATAGTGATAATTGTTGATAATTGTATTTTGGATGAACTTGTGGAATTGTTGATAATTGATGTTAATTGATGAAATTGTGATGGAATTGTTGATAATTGATTAAATTGTGAAATTGTTGATAATTGATGCATGATGATAATTATGTATAAATGGAATTAGTTAATTGATCAATTATTTATTTATAATTGATGATAATTGATGAAATTGAGGAATTATTGATAATTGATGAAATTGTTGATAATTGTTGAAATGGAATTAGTTAGTAATTGTGTATAACTGAAATTGTTGATAATTGATGCATGATGATAATTATGATAATTATGTATAAATGGAATTAGTTAGTAAATTGTTGAAATGGAATTAGTTAGTAATTGTGTATAAATGGAATTAGTTAGTAAATTGTTGAAATAACAAGAAATTTATATCGAAAAATTATGGTGCAAATTAACATAGTTTCAAATAACTGGAATTGTATATTGAAAATTATGTAAAAATTTATTGGTGCAAATTATGGTGCATGAAAAATTTTAACATATTATGATAAAATTATTCGATTATTGATCAGTAATTATTGTGAAAATGTCAATTACATAGAAAAATAATTTTTGTTTTGTTCGTTTTGATTATTGAAAAAATATTAAATTCATTGTTGTTTTAAATTGTTGTTCTTATATTATTTGAATCAGATGAGTTCAGCAGAAGATGAGGCTGGTCCTTCTGATGCTTCACCACCTCCCACCGAAGCACCCTCCACCCAGCCTCGGCCAAAAAGACGTAGGCGTCGCGCAGCCCGTCCGAGCGCGCAAAATGTCAATCCACCCGTGGAACCAGCCAACGTAGGGAACCAACAGGTTTTGTTTGTTACGGATAACGAGCATCTCGTTGGTTTGTCTTTTAGGAGGTAATAGACTGTTTTATGTTAATTTATATTTTTTTACTTTAATAATTTAGATTTCTTAATAGACTTATAAATTGTATTAAATGCTTATTATAAATTGTATTAAAAAATTAATTGAAAATGAGGTTTATTATAAATTTTTATGTTCAATCTAATAAATTGTATTAAATTATTATTATAAATTGTATTATAAATTGTATTTATTGTAAATGCTTATAATATTTTTATGTTCAATCTAATAAATTGTATTTATTGTAAATGCTTGTAAATGCTTATAAATTGTATTTTTAATATAACGGTTTATGTTTCGTGTTAATGTAGCGTGAACAACATTTGGAGACGAGATTGCACAAGCGAACGATTAAGGTGGACGATCGGATTGAGGGAAGGCTGATCAAACTGGGGCTCAGTCACATTACGAAGGTGAAGCATGTCAACGTCGACATGCCATTACTGAAGGCAATGGTCGAGTTTTGGCGTCCGGAGACGCATACTTTTCATTTTCCCGTTGGAGAGATGACCGTTACTCTACAGGTAATTTATTTAAATTTGATATTAAATTTTTTTAATATAATTTTCGTATTCATTTTCACAATTAATTCTAACATAAAATTTTGACTTTACATGACACGAATTTAATGTCACATTTATTTAAACTTTATATTTAAAATTCAAATTTGAATATTAATTTTCGTAATATTAACATGACACGAATTGCAATATTAACATGACACGAATTTAACGTATTTTGTAATTGTTATCAGGATGTTGCCTTCTTATATGGTTTGCGCTCGACGGGCATTCCAGATAGATCGAATACGAGAGGGCCATGGGAGGAAAAGATTCGTGCAAATCTTTATCCTCATGAAGATTTGGGAAACTGGCACAGAGAAAGGAGTAGCAGGGAGTAAGTGAAAAAAATAAAGTGCAATATTGATTTTTGCTATTCAGTATATGCATTGCTTACTTGTATTGATTATTTTCAATTTGTACAATGCATGGGCGATGTTGTGGGCAACAACATCAAGTTGAAATGGTTGCAGCAAAATTGCGGGGTGGCGCCACAGCCAGGTGCTACTAATGAGGAGTTAGACCGATACACGCGTGCAATGGCTCTAGAGGTATTTGGGACGTTGATGTTTCCCGATATTTCTTAACTTAAATAATATTTTTATTTGTTTACTATGATATTAGAATTCAATGTTACAAATTCAATATTTTTATTTGTTGACACAAAATGATATTTGTAATATTTCAATATTACAAATTCAATATTAATCATTTGTTTGACACAAAATGATATTTCAAGAAAAAACGCAAGTGGGTTCCTCATGATATTGAACAACCAGCAATTTAATTTTGTTATTTAAAAAAATATAAATTATTATAGCAAGACTAATATTATTATAGCACAATTATTATAGGAAGACTAATATTATTATAGCAAAATTATAGCACAAAATTATAGCAAAATTGTTTGCATGGTTATTATTTTTTTCAATGTTCAAATTATTTTTTTTCAATGCGTTGTTTAATTTAAATGCAGGGCAATTTGAATGAAGTTCCGGACTTTAATTGGGGAGGTGCCACGCTTGCTTGTCTGTATCGTGCTCTGGACTGTGCCTCCATGCGTTTCAAGGTTGTGACGGGACCTTGGATGCTACTGTTGTTTTGGGCATGGTCATACCTCCCTGTTTGTCGCCCAGAGGTTGCTCCTATCGGTGGATTAGGACAGCCTAACCTAGATTCCTGTGTGCCGTTTGGGAGATAATAACTTATAATAATTTTTCAATAATTTTATGCAAATTACAACACATCAATCCTAACGTTCAAAATTTTCAGGAAATGGGACGAAGCTCGGTCTTTCTCACGAAACCAGCACCGCGGGGCAGTGGAGAACGCACGGGACTATCTAGCCGTGTTGGAAGTTAAAGACGTCAACTGGTATCCGTACGTACTCGACAGGGCTGTCATGCCACGGGTAGCACAGGAGGGTTCCATAGCGGAGCATGTTCGGTTTCCGCTCATTTTCTACCACATTGTTGCCTACTACTACCCCGACCGTTGTAGGCATCAGTTTGGACTGTAGCAGATTACTCCTCCTCCACTACCTGTGGTACGTTTGCTATATTTTTCCAATTTATCATATGATCAACTTCAATTTAATTAGAGTAAAGAACTAACGAGTTTATTTTAACAGAGTTGGGACGTGACACAGAACCTGCAGGGTTTCCAGCACGGTACCCAGATTTTGCTACGATTTTTGCGGGTGCACATGCAGAGTGGACTGACGAGGCATCAGCAGCACGCCAGCTGGAGACTCGATCCTGGACTGCTACTGATATGTTGCGGTACTTCCGGTGGTTTTGGCGATACGGTGCCTCCGAGAGACCCACGCCACGAGAGGATGCCGAGACACGTCTCGAGCGCACTCAGCAGCTGCCTCTTGCTCAGAGGCGGTACACAAACATGGGGTCCAGACTTCGCAATACGGTACTTCTTAATTTTTTAAATATGGAATGTATGATTGGTTAATATTTTGTGCAATACGTCATTATTCTCGTAAATTGCAGGGCAACTCTGCGCTGAAGAATGCATTTCATGCATTGGGACGGGTTGTGAAGAAGGGGTGAAGAAGGGTGGGAAAGGCAATTCTCACCAACTGTCGTTCGCAGTTGCATGATGCTTCCATGCCTTTGAGATAATTTTAAAAAATTTAATTTTTTGATTGCATTTTTGCATTTTGAATTCAACCTTCATAATTATGTCATTGTTCAATAATTTATAAATTACAGGTTGGAGGATTTGTTGGAGCAGCGAGGACTTTCAACAAATATTGCGGACATACCAGATTCTGGGGACGAGTCTTCCTCTGCACGTCCGACTGTACCCACAGACCTTCAGGCGGAGGATCTGATACATGCGGTTAGTATTCGTTCATATGTAAGTTTCAATTTTAAATACTAATTTATTTACATTGATATTATTTTTTTTTAATATTATAGGATGGTGGACTGAATACCGGGCGATTAGATGATATTTTAGGACCACGCACGTTCTTTCCTACTCAGTTTCCAGCCTCAGGTCCTACTCCATCCATGCATAGTCCATCAGCATCGACCTCGTAGTTTGCTGGCATTTCTCAGGATCCCACTGGCATTTTCCAGCCTCATGATCCTCCACCGTACTCCTTTGTAGCATTTGGTATGCCTTCCTCTTTTCCTCCATTTACTGTTCCGTCAGTGCCTACGCCTTCTTCTATTCCATCATTTGGCACTCCGTTGGGTAGTATGGGAGGGACAGAGTCGTTCAGCACATTGCTACGGACGGCCGCAGATGAGGAGGGTGACTATGTCCCTTTAGCGACTCCTCAAGAGGCTAGGCAGCCGTTGAGTTTGGGCCCATACAGCAAGAGGCTCAGGAGGACCAGCAGGAGGATCAGTATGAGGAGCGCCAGGAGGAGGGCGATGAGGATATTGACTCCACTGACTCAGGAGACATTACTGCCCCGGCCAGACGAGATAGGCGTGCGATGAGGGTGATTGACAGATTTTCACCTTCAGGACCTAGGAGGAGGCGGCGGCGTTAGTTATGATAATGGACTGATTGTTTTCTTTTTTGTTTATGGACTTGTGACTTGTTTATAACTCCTGATGGACGGATTGTTTATTTTTCGTTTATGACTTGTGATTGACTTGTGATTGACTTGTGTATTACTGATGATGATTGACAATGTTTTTTGGATTGCTTATGATGATCGACTATGTTTTTTGGATTCGTACTACTGATGATGGACTTGTGTATTATTTATTGTGATTTTCTTTATGTGTAATCAATATGGAAAAATAAGTGCAAAACACTACTTGAAACATAAACGTTTATGTATTAAAACGCCAATAAATGAAATACTCCAAACAACAACGTTTATTCATTGAAATACTCCAAACAACAACGTTTATCCATTGAACGTCAACACATTAAAACCACAACGTTTATTCATTGAAATACTCCAAACAACAACGTTTATCCATTGAACGTCAACACATTAAAACCACAACTTATAGTGCAAAGCAGTACAAAAAAATAAGGAAAAAAAAACAACAAAAAAAATAAAACATTGCATTAACAATTTCAACTAAATTACATTAACAACCATAATGATAAAACACATAAATATTACAATGATATAAATATTTAGAGATTTTGACTATCTACATGTTGTAGAATTTCATCCCACCATGGTTGCTCATCTTCATCATTCGGTTGTTGTTGATTACTCCCACCACAGCGAACTGAGCGACTTCGTTCCAAAAAGCAGTATCATCTTCTTGTTGATTACTCGAAACAGTGTTGTCAACGAATTGAGCGGCTTCGTTCCAAAAAGCCGCTTCGGTTTCTTCTTTTTCTATCTCTGCCATTCGACTTGCTGCAATTTGTCGAAGTTCATCCCTCTTATTCATTTCTCTCAATTTTTGCTCTGATTTTTTCAGCCTTTTTTTCCTTGCCTCTTCTTCCCTTAATTTTTTTTACGATCCATTTCTTCATTTCTTTCATTAATAATCCTCTGCGTCTCTATGTCCCGAGCTCTTTGTTCATTCTCGTCGTGACGTTTGTGCTTATGGTAGTAGTCACGCAATATGTTTTCTTTGTAATTGAAAACTTGAGCACACCTTGTACAGCTCACTGTGTGGTCTCCATTAAAGTTGTATATTTTCTCGTAAACGGTCCAGTGAGTTGGTTCACACGAGAGGTAGGGTTTCGGTTGTTGTTGGGGGATGGGTTGAGATTATGTGTAATATTTTTTGTACCAGTCATATCGCCTTTCTCGGTTGAGATTCTTTTTGTGTTTCCGCCATTGCCGCTCCTGGTACTCCTTCTGCCCCTTTCCGGCCCACCATTAATGTGCCATTGGTAGTGTATTTTTAACTCGAGCACGTCCCCCTCTTCAGTCGTGTCTTCATGGATGTTGTATTTCAAAGTGCGATAAAAGGAGCGGCAAATTGTCTCGTATTCACCGTTTTCTGGTTGATTTCTATTGGCAGGGTAATGGTAGAAAGTTGGCCAATACTCAATGCGGGTTGCTCTTCGATAGTTTGGAACATTATTATTTGAGTTAGAGCTATTTCCTTTGTCCATTGTACTGAAGGTTTTAACAAGAAGGAGGTAGTGGGTGTTTGTGCATTCTAATTCAACAATGGCTGGTTTTATAAATAATTTCACTAGTTCAAAGATGACATTGTAAAATCAAATCTTGTCATGTCTTTTGCAGTCTTTATCAGAGCATGCTTGTACTTTTTTCCTAAAAATTAAATAATAAACGGTAATAATTCGGTTCAATTCACCTTCGTACGCGTTTATAAAACGCGCTCCAGGGCTTCGAACGCGTTTTATAAACGGGTACGAAGCTCTGACAACCTCAAAAGGAGCGGGGGAAAGTGCACAGTATCTCTCCTACGTACGCATTTATAAAACGCGTTCGGAGCCCTGGAGCGCGTTTTATAAACGCGTACGGAGGAGAGATGCTATACGCTTTTATAAAACGTGTTCGAACTTTCTTCTTATTAAAAAAAATAATAAAATAATTCTGTGTATTAAATTTTTTTGTGTCAAAAATCTTATATAAAATAATTTCGGTACAAAAGGTCACAATTGCGCATGCAATACTCTTATCAACATCAAGCCAAATCGACCTAGCTACTTCACGGATGATGTACATTTTGGCATTTGCAACTGACCTCTTTTAAGGCTAATTTACCTTGTATTAGTTATTTCTTGTGCCTTATTAAACGTAGTATTAGCTCAGAAAAGTTCCAAACTTCTCAATAACTTTGATTAAAAATAAAAAAAGCCCCTGCAGTTATAAAGCTGTTAGCGCATATTTTTATGGATCTTCATTTTCCACACTTATATATAGTTGATATCACTGGATTAGAGCACTTTGTCTCGAAAAGTTCAACAGTTAACTAAGAAAATGATTTTTTGATTAAAAAAAAAAGACAAAATTATTACACAGACAATGAATGTGTGTTACAAAATTGTACACGGCAAGAAGCACACTGTGTGGATTCCCTACAAATATAACAAAATGCTGCAACAACAACAACAACAACAACAAAGCCTTTTGTCCCAAACAAGTTGGGGTAGGCTAGAAAGAAACCCAACAAGAGAACACATCCAAGAACAAAAAAAAAAAAAAAAAAAACTAATAGTAAGACTAGCCATACTAATAATAATACCTCTAATAATAATAGTAATAGTAGAAACCTAGACCTCGACCGTGACCTAATAGAGGGACCTACAAACCTATGGCATCGCTCCTACCCCTAAGTTCCTACGTCATGGCTCCGGTACATGAATTGCTAACTTCCAAGCGCTCCTATCGATCGCCAACTCCTTGGAGACGTTCCATTCTTTAAGGTCTCTTTTCACCGCTTCTTCCCATGTCAATCTTGGTCTCCCTCTCCCCCTCCGGGTGTTCTCGAAATGATTAAGAATTTCGATACGTACCGGTGCCTCTGGAGGTCTGCGTTGGATATGTCCAAACCATCTCAAACGATGTTGGATCAACTTCTCCTCTATTGGTGCGACCCCAACCATATCTCGTATGTCATCATTTCTAATCCGATCTTTCCTCGTGTGACCGCAGATCCACCTCAACATACGCATCTCAGCTACACTCATCTTCTGGACATGTCGTCTTTTAGTAGCCCAACATTATGCGCCATACAACATCGCAGGTCTAATCGCTGTCCTGTAGAACTTGCCTTTTAGCTTCTGCGGGACTTTCTTATCGCATAGGACGCCTGATGCTTGTCGCCATTTCACCCACCCCGCTCTTATCCTGTGACTAACATCTTCATCTATCTCGCCATCGCTCTGCAGCATCGACCCTAAATATCGAAAAGTATCTTTCGTAGGTACTACCTGCCCGTCTAGACAGACATCTCCGTCCATTGGTCGTATCCCACTAAACTCACACCCCATAAGCGGGAATGGGTTTTTTTTTGTCTAATAAAAAAGGTTATTACATGAAAAGACACCCATTTTCCAGATTTGTTTATAATCTGGTATTTTTTGAGTAAACTTATCTCTTCATGTAACCTGTCTTAGGCTCCGTTTGGATGTGTTGAGAATAAGGTAGGAAGAAGGAAGAAGGGAAGAAATTTATTGGGAAGGGATAAATTTATTGGGAAGTGTGTAACTTTTGTGAAGAATTTGGATGGTTAGAAATAAATTTATTGGTAAAAAGTGATTATTTCTTATTCCTTATTCCGGGAAGAAGCCATCCAAACGGAGCCTTAATGATGCAATAATAAGTTGGCAAACTATCTTGGGTGCTCGTTTTGGAGGTGCATACAAGCCCTTCTCACATTTAATGAAGTTCAACTGCCCAACAAACCACAAAAATGATCATTAAATCTCAACTGATACAAATTATTTAAGAAATTATTAATTTTGCGAATAAAAGCCCTTATTTTACACTTCAGAAAAGCAATAAATCAATAATTATGAAAAAAAAAGAAAGATTAGTCAAGATTGTGTTAAACCATTGGTGCTTTCTTTTTTGTCTTACATTTACATCTTCTATTATTTCCTTAGGGAACATAAATTGATATACCATTTCTTGTTGTCTTATTACAGATCCAATCAGGACTCACATCGGACTATAATTGGTACGATTAGACGAGATGCTGAATCAGGTACCATCAGCATTTATACGTGTGGTCATGAATAGATGTTGACTTGTACAAGGTGGAGCCTGCCTGGAGGTGGAAATCAAAGCCTACTCACACCGTTCAAGGACACGGTAACATATTGAAAATTATCTCTTTTATTTGCTTATATATATTATACTTGGGATATAAATTAATATATTCTTTGATTAGCAATATTAAACTATTATGGCTCCTAGATACCCCAAAATGCTACTCAAGGAGATCGAACTATTTGTTCAAATTAAAGGTAACATTTCTGAGAAAATTCCATTTGGGCCGACGCATGGGACATTATTACACTAGGGGCCGTTTGTACTGAAGTGAGAATTTGGAAAAATTTATTTTCAATTTTCCAAATTCCTAAGCGATCCAAACGGCCCCTTAGAAAAGACAATGCATATATACTTCATGATTGGGCTCTGTGATGCCTGTAGATCTATGCTGTGTTTGGATGTGGTGTGGGAAGAAGGGAAGAAAGGAATAAGGGAATAAATTTATTATAAATAATCCAAACTCTTCACAAAGTTACACACTTTCCAATATTTCATTCCTTCTTCCCACACCTTATCCAAACAGAGCCCTAGACAAGATTACAAGAAAGTGGAATGTTTGGTTGTGCTTTGAAGGAATGGTGAACAGGTCAAGAGTTACACAGATAGCAAGTGGATGCGAAAAAAAATACTATTTGTTGGTGCTGCTTTTCGTCAATCGACGTATTGAAATAGCAAGAATAGTTATTTCCTATTGACCATTGACAATACTACAACAATTTGTACTTCTTTTGGGACCGTTTGAATCGCTTAAGAATAAGAAAAATTTCCTATTTCTAAGCATAAAGTATTAGAAAATGTGTAATTTATTTTTGAAAAAAAATAGAGGTCAAGCCCCTATCTTATATATAATTAAAGAAGTAAAGTACAATTTATCAGCAAGAGGCTAATAAAGAAAAGAAAAAGAAAACAAAAACAAAAACAAAAAGAGTACAAAAGCACTCAAAGAAAGGTAAAAAAAAAGAGAAAAACTAAATTAACTTTTCTTCCTAAAGAAATCCCACTCCAACAGCACCTCTTGCAGCAGATCAGAAGGTTGTTTGATAGCATTTTGGAAAACTCTTGCGCATATTTTCCGCCAGATAACAAAGAAAGTAATTGCAAAAAGGTCCCTATAAGTTCCTAGTATTGTAGAATTTTGTAGAATGACATAATGGGAAATTGGAATTGCTACTCCATGCGCCACGGAAGTAACATAATGACAATGTAATAACAGTTTTCTCAATTGCTTGAAGAAACCAACAAGAGTTGAACAAATGAGAGACTGATTCATTGTCATAACAACAAAGAATACATCTATTAGGGAGACTCCATCTCCGCTTCTGTAAATTTTGTGAAGAGTTTGGATTGTTTATAATAAATTTATGTCTAGGAATAGAAAATTCCTCCTATTCTCATATGATCCAAATAGCCCTTTTGATAAGAATTAGCACACATTTGTCCATTTATCATTCTTCATCCACTTCTAGAAAAGAGATAGCGTTCACAGTGAACAGTACGAACCATAAATGCTTTTTAGAAATTAAGAGGGCCAGGTGTCTCAATTCTTCAGTTGACCTGACCGCAACAAGACTGGATTTTTTTTTTCAATTACTTAAAAAAAATGCTCTCAATACGTAGGCAAATAAAAATAAAATGTTGATATTACTTTTTTGTTATATATAAAATATTGCATATTAGGCAATAAAGATATGGTAAAATCAATAATTTAATTTTTTTTAAATAAATAATTAATTTGGTAGTAACTTAATTTTTTTTTAAAGAAAAGTCTAACCTTGATCTAAACCACTGATCAAATCAAGTTACACAAATCAATAGTCCATAATTAGGGCTGCAAACGAGTCGAACAAGCGAGCTGACCTTAGCTCTAGCTTGACTCTAGTCGAGCTCGAGTTAATCGAGCCGAGCCTTAACGAACACGAGCTACTATCGAGACATAAACGAGCTTAATTGTTATAATTTTTTATATATATTTTGTAAGTTTTAAGTATGTAAATTATAAAGTAATTAATATTTATTTATTTATATTATTTATTTTATAAGTTTTACTGAATATTAATATTTATATATAAGAAATAAGTATATTTTCTATTAAATTGAGTACTAAATATAATAAATTATATAATAAAATCATATATCTAGCTCGACTCGCTACCTTATCGAGTCTTAACGAAACGAGCCGAGCTAGCTTGTTAACAACTCGAGTTGTAACGAGTCGAGCTAATACAAGCTTTTGTCGAGTCAAACACGAGCGAGCCACAAGCCACGAGCTTTTCTTGCACCCCTATCCATAATTGATATAAGAATTGTTTACACTATTTTATCTGACAAATTTACTCCTTTTATATGACAAGTTTACTTATTTTATATGGATGCTTTTATAAGTAGTACATAAAAGTATAGATTATCAATTTGACAGCTGCCAAGAAATCGCAACAAGACTAAAGTTGAATTGGCAAGCGGAGGCGAGTAAAAACCTACAAAATTGCCATCTCCCGGACAAGTTCCGCAGTTAAATAACCCGGTTTATCAGTAGAAAGGTTTATTAGTTATTTCTAAACCGAATTATCCTCTACGCTTTGAACATGAGTCTCAAATATTCTTTTTTTTTCAAATTAAACAAATACGCCTTCATTTATATTTTGATACCACAAACATTTAATGTTAAACAACATCAAAATCTTAGATTATATTTATATTTTAGATTTTAAATTAAATGTCATATTTAAATGTTTGTTATATTATTCAAAATTGTAAGAAATGAGTCCGGAAAAAAGGAAATTGATTATTGTCATCTGTAGTGTTGTCATCGCTAAACAAAAAGTGAACACATAAAATAGACAATGTGAACATATACAAATAAATAAGTTCAATAAAAATAAGTTGAATATGCATATAAAAAACTAAACAAGAGATGACAACACTTATTTATTTGTAAGTGGTCACTTTGATCTACTGTATGTTTATCTTGTCTACTTTATGTGTTCATTTTGGGGCTTTTTGGATGGGTAAGGAATAAACAAAAATAGCAAATTCCAGGCGAAAATTTATTCCTAACCATTCAAACTCTTCACAAAATTTCACACTTTCAATATTTTTCGCCTAGAAATAGGCTATTGCTTTTATTCCTAAGCGATCCAAACGGCCCCTTGTATTTAGCGACGACAAAACTGTTGATAGCGGTTATCATTTCTAGGGGAAAAATTCACAATTTTTTAAAGTTTATTTTTTATATTATGAGACAAAAAAAAGTTAGTGAATCTAGGCTCCGTTTGGATGGCTTCTTCCCGGAATAAGGAATAAGGAATAACCACTTTTTACTAATAAATTTATTTCTAACCATCCAAACTCTTCACAAAAGTTACACACTTCCCAATAAATTTACCCCTTCCCAATAAATTTCTTCCCTTCTTCATTCTTCCTACCTTATTCTCAACCATCCAAACGGAGCCCTAGAAAATTGTTTTACGCAAATTCTTTAATTTGTTAATTGTAATAGATACATTCTCCTATGGGCTTTCACAAAAATAAACATCTGAATAAGTACAAAATCCTTAATTTGTCCAAGAATCTCTTTTCACTTGTTGCCACTTGCCGGTCACAACTCATAAGCTGTTAGTACAACATGTAAGTTTAAACACCCTAAATATTCAAACTTACAGTTCTGATAATATCATTGTATAAGTAAGGAGCTAAACTAAAGTCATATTTGAGTGGTCAACAAAAGCTACCCAGCCATTGACGCTAAGTCGCGCAAATTTGATTATGCTGCAAAACTTTTATTTATGAATGGCTGTAAACTTGTAAAAATAGGGATGGGACAATAGTTTCATATGGGCCGAACTGTCGGAATTAAATAAAGGACATGAAAGAGTTTAGTATGAGCCTTTGGGCCTTTGTATCTTGTCTTATTCATGTTTTTGGTTTTTAGTTAGTCATGTTGTCATGTTGACCAGTGACCACTAAGCAGCCCATTCAAGAGTACATATCTGTACATGTGGGTCTCCGTATATAACAGTACTATACTATCGATAAAATGGAACTTCTTGTTTTTTAGCACACTTATTTACTGATTTATCGGAGATTAGATAATCGCTTGATTAGTTCTCTCCATTTCAGCAAATGAAATGAAAAATGTATGCAAAATTGCAAACAAAGAAACAAATGATAATCTCAAACGTATCCCAATTGGCCAATTGGGAGAGTAAATTCCATGTATTTAGTTGGTCGCATGAGCCGACTTTCATATCTGGCTAAACTCAAAGTTGAATACAGCAAACCTTTTGTTATGGTAATTAAGTTGGTTATTCTAAATACTAACTTCCTGCACATAAATGTTTCCGAGTACTACACTACTATTTCATCAACCAATTATGTGATATTCTTCAAAGGAAATATGGCACCGCCAATTGGGCATTTATTAATTACTAAAATATGAATGGATTTGACATTTTAACTAACATTATTTGAAAACTTGAGGCAGCCATTTAGTTCTTATTATAGAATTCTTGTTAATTATATACGAACCTGGACAAATATTAATTTATAAATTTTGATTTTCAATTTTGACAACAGATAAAAAAAAGTAAATATACTTAATTTATGCTGAAATATACATATTAAAAATTAGTTTACAGTCGAAACAGTAACAACATTTACTTTTACTGACAAAATAGTCTAGCTCCGTCACTAATTCCTTAAGGAAATGAAAAAAAAAATCATGTCGTATCATAGAGGAAATTGATTTATTTAAAATTTGGTGGCAGTGACGCAAACTCTAGCCTTCTCATAACCAACGAGCCTTCCATCACTGGATGAAAAAACGACCATTTCATATATGCATTTTTCCCCTTTTCATGTTAGTATTTCCATTACAACTTTTCATGAAATTTTCATATAAAAAAAATTCAAATATCATCAAAAAGCTTACAAAAACTCTGCAACTTAAACACATCGCGAAAGTTTGTCACACGATTTTATTCAATCCTATCAATCCAACATTTAATAAATTTATATAGAAATGATTAAAATCTCTCGGAAACACATGACCAATTAGCTCCATATCCAAAATTTCACCTCAAGGTACCACTAATAAGTTAATAACCTCCAGTTTTGGGAAGTGCTTTAAATATGGGAAATAAATTGGCAGTTGGAATCAATAATTCAAGGGATTTTGACACTTGGTCCAGTCCGTCCGAATGCAATGTGTTGGCGTGACTGGATCAAACCTAACAAAGTCAAAATAACCACTTTTTTTTTTTATAACCCATTGAACGGTCCTTCAATTAATTTTTCTAGTCCATTTGATTTCACTTGGGAAAACGCAATTTTTCATTTTATTTTCGTACAGTAGGAGAAATGGAGCATGCTTAATTACATTTCTTATTTGGAAAAGTAGACTGTAGACCCAAGAATAGTCAAAAATCAAACTTGACCAGTGTCTAGTCAACAATTCAACCTCTGCCTTCTCTCTCTCTCACACTTCAATTTTCTGACTTTTTTTGGTTTCAATGAAGGCTGCCAACTGCCAAGGGTACAAAAGGTACCTCAATCAAAACCCAGCGTGAGTATCTTCCAGGAAGATAGCAAATTCCATTTTTCTCCACTTGTTAGTTGTTAGAGAGGGAGAGAGAGAGAGAATCCTACAAAGGTGCCTCTACTTTGCCAACGTAGAAAAGAGAAGAGCCTGGAAAGGAGCCTCCTTTCAAGCTTCTCTGGGTTTAATTTAAGCACCTAAATGGCAGTAAGCTTTTTTCTTTTCTTTGTTGTTTGAAAATTTGTTACTTTTTTTTATTATGGGGTTGTACAAGTGTATAATGGGATCTTTGAGGGCTTTTGGGAGAAGAAGACCTGTACAAGTGTACAATTATAGGTGCTTCACTGTGTCCTCCTGCTCTCAAACAAAAGCTGCTTCTTCACCCTTTTCATGTGATAATTTTGCTCTGAACTTGCTATATTTTTCTTTTCCTTCTGAAGTTTACACTGTATGGTTGTGTTCAAATTTGATTTTAGATTTTAGATTTGGGGAAATTGGAGCTTTTCTAAATAATCTTTTTCTGGGAACAAAGAAATGTTGATTGTTAAACATATAAATAAAGCAAGTTTAATTGTTGGGATTGGTGTGTATAAAATATGGTTAATTCCAACAAAAGTTATATTGGAATTTACAATGAGAAAATGTTAGAATCGGTAAGTATAATCTCAAGATTATATTGGATGTTTCCACTTGAGAAATTTTCTATCCGTAAAATAGTTGTAATATTCAAAGCTCCTTTGTAAATGTGCTCATCCAATACATCACCAGTTCTTTATTCAAATAGATTTAGCTTCCGGACAACATATTATCTTTCATTTTGCTAACATGAACTTTTTTTATTTTTATTGGAACATGAACTAGATCTTATCTAATTTAAAGTTAGCACAAAATGAAAGTAATGGATAGGCTTGGTCCACATAGGCTGCACATACAATGATTAGTTTATTGACTTAGTCTAGCTAAAACGAAGTTGCTGTGGTGGTAGGCTGCATTTAATAGCTTTGATTGGACTAATTGATCTTGATCTTGTTCTGTAAATTCAGTATTGTACCTATATTCTCTACTAATTAACTTAATTTTATGCATTTCTTATTACCTGGTTCTTAGCTGTATCATATCCAAGCTGATACTGAAAATGGTCTGTGTAAATCTAAACTACCACTGTTTTTAATTGTAATTTATAATTTATAATTTATGAGCTATACTTCATTCCTGCAACATTAACGAGTGTGTTCTGGTATTATGCCTGTTCACTTCCATGGACATCACAATTCAATGCCAGAATTTAAAACTTCAAGTTTGTTTTTGCTTTTTATTTATTTTTTTCTATTAATTGTCCCTCTAGAAACAGCAGCAGCAGTCACGTGTACCGAAATTTGGAAACTGGGAGGAGCAAGGAAACGCACCTTACACAGCATACTTTGACAATGCACGAATTAACAGAAAGTCTGGGGGCAAAATGGTAAATCCAAATGACCCCAGTGAGAATCCTGAAGCATTCACTTCTCACGCCTCTCCGATGAGGGCTGGATTGGGCTCTGACCAGAACCAGAGAGATAGAGAGGAGGTGGTGCATGTGAATCAAGACCATCCACATTTGGGTGAGCATGTCAAGAGGCAAACTAGGACGAGCGGTGCACCTGACCGATCACCACTTCACCCTGGTAGAACCAAGGGTAAAGCCACTGGCCGAGGCGATGATATGGTATCTTTTCACTGACCCGTACATTATCTGTATCATTTCCCATTTTTCTTTAGCAAAACACTCTTTAGTTATGACATGTATAGCACACATTTTGATGGAGTTTCATGCCTCTTAAATTTTTCACCTTTACAATTCCAATGCACGATATTAGTTTATTTTAACATTTATTTTTAGTACTGTTATCACCATCATCGTCAGAACCAGTACCAACACCAATGTTATTGTGTAGTGTTGCCTTATCTCATCTATACGATACATTTCAAACTTCTATTTGACCCAAATCAGCTTCAATTTACTATTGTATAATTTTCTTTTCTTACAGTTGGACGCTGGATCTGCGGTACCAAAATTTGGGGATTGGGATAAAGACCCTTCCTCAGCTGAGGGATATACTGGCATTTTTGAGAACGTCAGAAAGGAGAAACAGACAGGCGCTTCCAAGTCACCTATGATAACTGATGATTCTATTTATCTCCGACCATCTAATAATAGCGCCAATTACAAATCTTCGGTATGGAACTCAAATCAATTTTATATAATTACAGGATGACTTGACAGGTATGGTACCATACAAACAAAAGATACACAGTTAGATAGTTTTGCAGCTGAGAAGTGCTTAATTGGGTAAGTTCTTGTCTGTTTGGCATGTAGTGGTTCTATACTGTTGCTCTTTGCCAGGTCAGGATGATGCTGAGATATGAGGTGGTCATACTTGGTACATAAAATTAGATCAATTAAAATATGGACCTAGCTTCTTGTATGATTCAAGGAAATTAGTGCCGAACTGCTGACACGTGCATGTGCCGTTTTTAGGAGGTGGCATTACATGGGTTTAGGTGGTGCACTGGACCTTATTATTCTAGTATCCATACCTGTAAGATGCTAACAATGGTTGATTTGGGTTTAATTTGTACTGTCAAGACCTGCTGTGTTTATTACTTGGACTGTACTTCTTTTCATAATATGGGCAAAATGGAAAATCTACATTTAAAACATTGGCATTGACTAATCGACTAATACAGTTCTGCAAGGCAGATTCATGGAGTATTTGATATTATCATAACTTATAAACTTGAGATGTTTCTCTAATATTTTCTAAAATTGACAAATCACAATTCTATTATCTCTTCTTGCAGGGATGGTCATGCTTTGGTTGGTGCAAGTAGATATGCATATGTTTTCTACGAAATTAAAAAATATCTGTCTACTTGGCACTGTGAAGGTCTGTGTTTATGTCATTTGTCTGCTCTAGAAGAGCCTTATTTTCTTTGCTATTCTTAATTTTTTACGCCACTGTTGTTTCCACGTGCCATCCATGTTTCTGTTTGTTTTTATATTTTTGGGTCGCTGTCTTCAATTTTTCATGATGGGGGTTATTGCTAAAATTTTACAAAATATTTTAGTTTGAATGAGTGCAATTATATTCATTTTTTTCTATTTTAAGTTATTATACTATTTTAACGTTTGAGTTGCCTGGACTATTGTGTTGTTTGCGGATGTTACTAGTCAAATAATTATTTAACCATTTCGTTGACTAATTTGTTTAAGCATACTAATCCAAAAATCTACTACAATTCAAAGAAGTATTTGTCAAGTAACAATTCTGATTTCCAACTTGGTACTGGGACGCTAGCTTCCAGAAGAAAACTATTTACCATATTCTTGTAAAGTCAAGAACGTACATAATTGTAATTGTGTTTTTTTTCCCTTTTTTTTGTGGGGTGGGGGTGGGGGGGGGGGCAGAAGAATAGAAAGCACTTGATTATTTTTTTTGGTTTCGCAGAAAGTACGCAGTAAAAAAAATTTCCCTTCATTTAATTTGTTTAGTCATTTTTGAAGTATTATTATCAATATTTTATAAGCTAGGGAATCCTTCAATGAAATGATAGCAAAGGTTAAATGGATAATTTACCTTGAGTGAGATTGCTGGTTTTGATTTCTGGTTGAAATCATAACGGATATTTAAGTTTTAAATATGAGTTGAGAAATTTTATCCTCATCTTTATTTAAAAATAAACTTTATCCTTATTTTATTAAAATAGTCCTTGTCGTAATTAATATCCACAATAGATAACTGATGTGAAAGCTAGCAGAAATGTCTGGTTACTAAATATTTTTAATAATGTAAACATTTGCTTAATTAACAACCAGATGCAAGTGGCACCAGCATCCTCAGCGGTCAAAAAAAGGACTGCTCCAAGCAGTCCTTTTCATTTTTCTTAATTTTTTTAAATTTTAAAACTCAAATGGAGAATCCAAACCGTTGATCTTGTTAAGTTTTATCGGCGATGCATTTTCATATAAGTTTTATAAAATTTGAAGTTGATTTGATACTTGATTAAGTGGTCAACAAATGAACGAACGTGGTTTGATTAATTCTAATACGTTCATAATTTGGTCACTTAATCAAGTATCAAATCAACTTCAAATTTTATAAAACTTATATGAAAATGAATCGCCGATAAAACTTAACAAGATCAACTGTTTGGATTCTCCATTTGAATTTTATAATTTAAAAAAATTAAAAAAAATAAAAAGGACTGCTTGGAGCAGTCTTTTTTTTTGACTGCTGAGGATGCTGGTTGGATGCAAGTGGCCCAAGCGAATAAAAACTGAAAGACTAAAAGAGACAAGTGCGACGACTATTCAAACCATAATAAATACATAAATACATGTTCCTGAAAAACTTGTGGCTTTTTTTTTTCCTTTTTTGAAAATAACTACAAGTGTCGGCTGGTTTGGTGGGAGCAAAGCAATCATGAAAAAAGTGACAATCGGGTATCGGATTGTCAATGACCCGAATTAAAATGTTTCAGAGTTTTGGTTATATATATTGCCTCTCAAATATAGACAAAAAAAAAAGCATTATATATTGCCTTCCAAAGAAAAAAAATTGGAGTAAAGGAGAAAAAAATTCAGAACGGTAAAATCAATTGAAGACAATATTCCTGAGATAGTTTGTTCTAGAAGAAGGTACAACAGTACAAAATAATGATTTCCCAAAGATTAATTGCTAGAAAATTTTGTCAATCTATCTTTTCTTTTTTTTTTTAGAAAATTGTGTTCGTTGCCTACTTTATTAAACAATTCTGTTATTAAATGTGTATACCCCAAAGATGGATATGGATATTTAACGTGGGTTGATTTGCTTCTTCCAACTATAGGGAGGTCATGGATGAGTTGCTTGTTCTGACTTAACGGTAGGAAGACGGAACCGACATTAGCTGTCTGAAAAGATATTATATTTGTATGATTTCAAATTTTCAATGTAGTAAATTTTATACACCTAAAACGAGTTTGAAAATAATTGAATTAGGAACGGACCTCAAAAGAAGTTAAAAGAAACTTACAAGACCGTAACCTTTTCAACAACATTAAACTGAGAGTTTTTTAAGTAATTTTTTATTATTATCTGAAAAAAAATATATTATTTTAGCATAATATCATGTTTCTAGTGACATTTTGGCCTTCTAACATCAGTTTGTAGTCTTGCCATTACAGTAGCGGATAGTGTAGTGGCAGAAAGAATAAGAGTGAATAGGTATTAATTACTTATCATTCTTTACAGAAATCTATAGTATAATATAATCTGCGTGAATTTTTTATACGAATTTTAAAGCAAAGCACACGTTCAAACACCGAAAATAGATCCTACCCGTTGTTTTTTTTTAAGTTTTTAATCTAAGCCATTTATCCTATTCGTTGCGTAGCTTCGGTTTCTTTCCCGTGTTTAACTTTCTCATTTAGTCCTCATTTACTGCCTCGGCGCCTCTTCAATTTCTTTCTTTTAATTCTCAATTTTTCTTCTTAATTCTTCATTTCCTCATTTTGTTTCTCGTGGAGAAAGAAAGAGCAGTGGGATAGAGTCGTAGAGAGAGAGAACTAGCGATGGCAGAAGCGGAAGGAAGGGGCACGGAGGAAGGCATGCCTCCAGTAGACCCGACTACGATTCCTCAGCAATTGTTTCTCCGAGCTTTTTGCTTCAGTGTCGACCTCACCGCCATCCAGCCCATCATCAAGGTTGACGTCAAGGATCTCCTCTCCTCTCTATTCCATCTCCATTGTCGATCAAATCTTATTCAACCGCTGCTTACCCATCTCCAATTTCACGCCTCAGCCATCCACTTCCCAATCCCAACAGCGGTCACTTCTCCATCTGCAACTCCGCCAATCACGTTCTAATCCCAAACTCTAGTACTCTTTCTCTCTCTCTCTTTCCTTCTCTCTCTATTGCTCTATTTTTATATTAATTTTGAAAAACAATCAATATGAGGAGAGGTGACCGGTATCAAATGAAAGCTATCTGGTAATGGCTATGTAGAGGTGATAATTAGGCCTCACCTAAGTCATGATTTCATTCAATTAGACTTAAATACTTGATCATTATGCTAAGATCCACTTTGTCAAGGTAAGAATTTAAAAATATCCAATTAGTAAACTTGAATGAAAAACAGATTTAATAAACTTGAATTTGTGAAATTGCAGGGAAGGTATACAAACTGTTACTGATTACTAAGTATGTAGATTCAGAAAAATAGATTTTTTGAGTCGTTAACTATTTTTAGCATTAGTCATGATATTGTGCTCAGTTTAGTTATCAACACTTACAATTTAACTTGAATTAATACAGTTATATATCTGAGAACTCTTTAATCAGTTTGAATTAAAAATAATGATTTCATTGTTGCATGTTGAAATCCTTCTTAGCACATGCATGCCCTAGTTTACAATGGCGAATTGCTGGATATTTAACAAGTGTTGTGAGCATAAGGAACCAAACGTTTCAGAAATCGATTTAGTGATTATACCAGATTTAACAAGTAATCATGGTAGACCTTGATGACTGTCGTGATGCATTTTCTACAAAATTAAACTCCTATTTTCAAATGTTATTTATTCTTCTTATGTTCAGTGTTTTTTTTTTTTTTACAATTTTACATATTTTGACTTAGAGGTGGGTGTTCAAGATCATAGGCTTCATGTTAGTGACACTACAACTGTTGTCAGGTACAATTTTCCTTGCCTCACCATTCATGTGTTTATTCATCTAATTTGATTGCATAATTTTTTTCTGTTTGCGTTCTTTTTTATTTGTATAATATTTCCTTTTAATCACAAATATTTTTATTGGATTTGAAGTCTATTAGAAATTAGGGGCTGATAAGCAATGTTATAAATATGAACATTGAAAAAATTAGAGTATGGTAAAAAATAATAAACTATGTATGTGAGCTATATATAATATTTTTCTGATTAATAGTGCTATTGTTATAAGCGATAACAAGAAATGGATATGTAAAAAGTGAAACTTTGTGAGCAATTCTTTTTTTTTTTGTCTACATTATTCATCTTTTAATTTCAAATCTGAACTGAGGCTAAGTACGATTGGGCTATATTTTTGCAAGGATTATAACATTTTTTTGTTCCTTGGTATTTCCTTCAATTTCAGATCAGAACTGAAGACTAAGGGAAGCAACATCGACTGCAGGAGCATCTTTGCTTCAACATCTTGCAGACTATCATTTTCTTCGAGAGGTAAAATTTATAAGGACAATCGAACTGTTCTGACATAAGGAGGTCTTTGGATTTTAATGAATTTCTATGACTTTTACTACAACTGGTGATTGAAGATTAACCCGTATGTTTGATTTTTTTTATTAGGTGTGGACCGTGTGGTACCTCTTATTTAAATTCTACCAAATACATATCAATAAGGGTTTATGATTTTTTTCATATTATTTATTATTATCTAATAGACAATAAATATTAGATAGTGTTTATTTATTCACTATTAATCAATATGAAGAACCTCACTAATGGCAAAGTTGCGATATATGAATCTGATATTGGTTCAGTTAATTAATCGCCCATATTGAAATTTAAAAATATAGACCAGCCTATATTTTGTGGCGTATTCATATATACCTTTGTATGTGTCAGATTATACGTCATAATACACGATGGCAAATGTTGCCATCGTGTATTATGATTTTTCCACTCTTCCATGGTCTCTCTACATCTTCCTTGGAATAGGTTTTATCCCATTTCTCTTTTGTCTGATGGCGCCCCTCTCTCTTCATCGCCCCTTTCCATCATCTCTCTACCTCTTCCATCGCCTTTTCTGAGTGGTTCTCCCTCTCAATGGCTCTTTCTCTCCATCGCCTCCTTTGTGAGTTCTCCTCCCTCTGTCGTCTCATGTAGAAATTCAAGTCGAGACAGGTTTTGTTTCTTTCGATCCATGTCTAGATGCACAAATCCCACTTTATTGATTATGGCAAGGCAAGTTTTTACCTATTTTTATATATTTTTTCGCATTTTATTGTTTATTTTTGTAGCTAGGTCTTTGTTTTTATTTTACGCCTCAAATATTTGGGTGGGTGTTTTTGTTTCTTTTCATGAGAGATCCCCCCCCCACACCAAAAAATAATAATAATATATAAAGTCCACTTGGCGCACACAATTCATCAGCCCCTCACACCCCTCCAACTGAACACCATATCGGACTGGAAATTTAAAAAAATAAATAAAAATCCAAATACTTGACATGGCAACATTGATAGAGATATGTCCTAGAGGTCAATCAGTTGGTGTCTATTATATTAGTTTATGTTATTGATGAAATTTGATCATTTGCTCCTAATTTTATTATTGACAGTTCATTCAGGTTGAGGATCTGAATTGTGGATCACTGTAGTTCATTTATGATTAAATGACAATAATAAATCAAAACTGTCCATAGTCTTGATAATTAACAAGGGACATAAATTATCAGAAAAGGCTAGTATACAAGTTAAGTGATGATTAAGTTCTACAAATCATAAGTAGGAGTTACTAACTTAATTGTATATGTATATGTTACTGGAACATAATACAGGACATGACTCAATGAAATAAATATATGGATTGTGTTACATGTCATTATTTATTTCATAAGTGTTTGATTCTGAGTTTGAGATGATTCAGTTTCTCCACATGAGGATAGGTTTAATAAATATCGTCTAACGCTGATTCCTGATAAAGGCTGCTATACGGACTTTATTTATGTTCTCTTGAATTGTGCGGGGAGAAACTGGTCATCAAGATAACCGTATGTCCCTGTTTAGTACACCTAATGAGTGATGATATCTACTGGGCCCCTTGATGGAGATGGATTGTCTGCTAGCAACTTATACAATCATCTCTAGATCAAGAAATGTGTAATCTGCAAGAATGACACATTTCTATCTTGGATTATACAAGGATATCATGTGACATAAGAATCAAAACAACAAGATATTATTTTCTTATGCAGGATTGGAGTATTGTATTGGTACAGTATTTAATTTATGCGAATTGGGAATCATAACGTGTTGCTAGATACCGCTTATGATTAATAGAAATAAATAGTGATTTATTTTCATGGCCAACATAACATAAATCCTCAAAGGGTAACACAAATAAAGTTTTAACCATAGGTGCATTTCTTATTTATTCGTAGCAGCGAGTACTGCGAAAATATAATAAGTTGATTAATTAATTATATACCGTTATGAACCGTTATAATTAATTAACTCAAATAGATCATATAGAAATAATTTAATGCATATACTAATCCCAAAATAATTATCAATAGGTTGATAATGAATTTTATTCAACATATTTTAATTTAATTGGTTGAATTAAGTATGGACTTTAATTTAATAAGTCTAATTAAGTCCAAATGAAAAGCAATTGAGGTGGGCTATTAATATTTGATTAATATACAAATTAGGATTTGTGTAATGGACTCAAAGCCCATATATTGGCTGGCCAAATGGGGCGTTTTTTGTCAAATTTTGATTAGGCAAAAACAAGTGATATATAAGGATAATTATATTAACCTAATTTTTACTCTTTCCCAAAAAATTTCGTGGCCGCCTCTCCATCAAAGAAATTTTTCAGTTCTGAAAATTTTCTTATCTCCATTGCTTTTTCATTAGGACATTCATATGTTGAATATTAGCCACAAATTAAATAGTTAATTTGATGAAAAAAGGTAACAAAGGATTAGTCTTGTTCTTGCTCTTGCTAGCACAAGAGCCTAGAAGTTGGTTAAGACTTTAGGTGGACTCGAGGCCAACGAGGTGGTGGTTGCAGTGTGCACGCCATCGACTCCTACGCAAAGGTCAAGCCTTCCGAATACGATTTCGGAAGAGGTAACTTCCTACACGTCTTGTTTTAAATGTTAAATCGTTTGTTTGACTAGATCCGTTATTTGCAATTGTTAAATTACTTATTAAATGTTAATAAAAATGTAAATTGCACAAGGACTTGAGTTCCTAACAAACATAAATAGTTGAATTATTTTTGGGCGATCCTCTTTGTGATTCTTTATTTTTATGTGTGATTCAGGGTTGTTGCATTGTGTTCCTGGCTCCTGACTCTTTACTCCCAACCAATGATATTTAGACTGTATTTGATTTTGTCATGCTATTTACAAGATATGATTTCTCATGTGTTTTATTTTATGATAGGAAGATTTAAGGATTGAGATTCAATAATTTTTCATATTCTTGATGTTATTATTTTAGAAATTTAGAATTATTACCTTTCTTACAAATCTGATTATATGATTCAGTTTTGTTTAAAGAAATTGAACTCTTAGGTCCATTTAGTACTGATACTGTTACTTTATCATTTGGTTGGCTATTCTGTACCACTTAGTATATTTATATGATATATGATGTATATGGGAGCAAATTTTAGTTTCCTTCAATTTAATTTCAAAATTTTTAAGGCAAGTCAACTCATTTTCTTACCAACCATGGATAGATGCACAAATCAAGGGAATCTTTGATGCTGCCATTATTATTTTGTATTAACTGTGCTTCAAAGCTATATTTAAATACTATTTATTTTCCTTATATAGTGCTTAGAGAAATCAAATTGGTATCAAAACTGTCATTATTGTCGCACTCTCCATTAATTTTATATCTACTGCACAGGTCATCCCTATCTGTGAAATTTTGTAAAAAATGACCCTTCTTCTCTTTTCTTTTTATCTAGGTTATCGATTATCGATCTTTTAATTTCAAATCTAAACTGAGTCCAGGTACTATTGGTGCTATATTTTTGGAAGGTTTGTAATTGTTAGTTGTTCCTTGGTATTTTCTTCAATTTCAGATCTGAACTGAGGAAAAAAGAAAATAATATCGACTGCAGGGCATCTTTTATATCTTTTATATTGTGTGCTGCTGATTTTGAAGGAACAACCAAACAATCATCTTTTGGATGGTGGTTTCAGTATATTCATCTCTTACAATTAGGTAACTTAATTTTTTTTCTTATTATTTTTTTTTTAAAAATTTTGAAGCTAACAATGAGAAACAAAAATGAGATAAGCAGCCATGAATTGTTGAGGGAATGCATATAAATGATTGAATATTTTTCATGTATTTTTTTTGTGCAAACTTCACTACATTAATTCCTCATGTTGGGTTCATGTATTTGTGAAACAGAAAGCTACACGTGTTATATGATAAGTCAACAAGTAATTACACATCAATTGTTGCTTTAAGCATCAATTTTTCTATTGTGAGTTTTTTTTTCTAATTTGAATTAATAATAATGTGATTTGTCTTTCTTTTTATTATAAAGTTAGAAATTGTATGGCTAATTTGTTTAATTTTTTCAAATTTTTGTCAATTTTGATCAGATCTTTTGGCATAGAAGATCTCAGTTGATGAGAGAGTGAATTCATATTGATTTTAGGTCTTTTGGTATATATTGGTAGGACCACTTGAGATCAGGTATGGTGGTACAGAAAGGTGGAAGAAATTAGGGCCGGTATGACACAAGTACAGACTTGATACCAGTTGCATTCAAGGAAAGGCATTGGTACAAGGGTATGTTTTTTAGTATCAAAACAGTGAGGAGAAGGAAGAAATAATGTTTGTTATGGTGATTGTTAATTTTGGTGAGCTGATTTCTTAGTTGGTACCAATGGATGCACAAGGAATTGGGTTTATACAAAAGGCAATTGTCACTACCATGACCGTTATCATGTTCATTGACCCGTTTAGTTTAGAATTAGGTGAGTTTACTTTAGCATATTAAATTCTGCCTAAATTTTCAAGTAACATATTGAATTTGATATATATCATGTCTTGATATTCAATAGTGCATGTACTTAGTTACATATCATCAAAGGTGCTTTCTCCTCTTTTTAGTACATTCTAATAATTGTAAAATTATTTATCTTACATTCTATAAGGGACATTTAAAATTTTCTTAATATTTAAACTTTTATATAGTCTAGAATATGTTTATGAGCTGATATAATCAATACAATTAGATTATACATTGTAATTATGCACGTAATGTACAGATTTGAAAGATTCTGAGTAAATTTGAACATTTCAAACTATTTTACATTCATTTTATCACAATAAACTATATTTATGATTTTTTATATAGTCTAGAATAAGTTTACGAATTCACTGATTTAAAACAATTGGATTATACATTATAATTACGAATATAATGTGCAGATTTTAAAGATTTTGAGTATATTTGAACATTTCAAGTAATTTTGCATTTATTTTAACTCCTTTGATCACAAAAATCTCTAATTATACTCTTTATATTGTCTATAATATGTTTATTAGGTCAATTATTCAAAAAGATTGGTTTGTACAATGTAATTATTCACATATTAATACGCAGATTTTTCAGATTTTAGTATATTTCAGAATTTTAAGTGATTTTTCATTCATTTTAAGTCATTTGATCTCCATAATCTCTATATATGCTATATATATAGTCTAAAATATGTTTAAGCGGGTCAATTAATCAAAAAGATTGGTTTATACGTTGCAAGTATTCACATAATGTGCAGATTTTACATATGCTGAGTATATTTGAGCATTTTAAGTGATTTTGATCTCATTTTAAGTCTTTTGATCTCAACAATATATATTGAAGCTCTTTATATAGTCTAGAATATGTTTATGAGCAAAATTATTCAAAACAATTGCATTATACATTGTAATTATTCACATAATGTGCATATTTTGTAGATTCTAAGTTTATTTGAGCATTTCAATTGATGTTATATTCATTTTAAATTATTTGATGACAATAATCTATATTTAAACTCTTTATATTGTCTAGAATATGTTTATGAGCTCAATTATTCAAAATGATTGGATTACACATTGTAATTATTCACATAAATGTGCATTTTATACAGATTCTAAGTTTATTTGAGCATGTCAATTAATTTTGCATTCATTTTAAGTTATGTAATGACAATATTCTATATTTAAGCTCTTTATGTACTCTAGAATATATTTATGAGCTCACATATTCAAAACGATTGGATTACACGTTGTAATTATTCACATAATGTGCAGATTTTACAGATTCAGAGTATATTTAAGTATTTCAAGAGATTTTGTATTCATTTTAAGTTATTATACAAAAAATGATTGGACATAGTAACATATTTAAGTTGCATTGATTCTCACAAGTTTTTACCGAGTGAACTGATTCGTGTTTGACAAACCTTTGTTTAAAAAGAAATTTATCGACTTCGGAAATTATGAAATGAACTTGGACTTGTTGAAACTGTTTTTAATCGCTTGAATCACCAACAAGCAATCTTAATGGGACAATAAAATCAAAATAGTTGTGAAAACGAGAATGCACCGAGGCCTTTTTCCACCAACTCAACCACAAATTGGAGGGTATTGGATTAATTACAAGTTGTCGGGAATTATAACTCAAAGCTCTCGAGGTATAATTGGGTAACTTGTAATTAATTTCTACCGGACCCGGTGTGAAAGCATTGGTAAAGGAGTTGTTGAGTATTATGGCCCAAGTGTACCGTGGCCATAGTCGAGCAACACCCGTCCAACCTCCCTAGCGCGTCATGTGCTAGTAGCAAATTCAAGGCCAATGACACCGCATTATATCCTCTAGGGTGTAAAGCCCCACGACTCGACTTGCACAAAAAAAAAATAATAAATTGGTGAAAAAGGAAAAAAGTGAAATTGGTTTTAAGAGAAGTTCATTATAAAATTTCCGACTTTGATAAAGGACTTTACAAACTTTTGTGAAAAATGAAAAAGAACGGGTGATTGAAATTGAGATCGCATTTGAAATAACAAAGAGAAGCTAGAGTTCTAAAATTTGAGAGAAGATTTCATTAGGATCAAGAGTTGCATGAATTAATTTGTAGAATACTAAATTTGGTTCTTGAAATTAAATTTTTGTTTGACTTATTTGATTGCAGTGTGAAAATTTTAGGCATAGCAATTGGTTTCACGACATTTCTTGGTTTGAGTTACAACTCAATGTTTAAGGCTTTAAGTACAGTCCAAAATTCTAAGCTTAGGGCGTTGCTTGAGGACAAGCAAAGTTTAAGTTTGGGGGAATTTGATATCGTTATTATTTGTAGGTTTTTGGACCGTACTTAGCACTCAAATCATACTCAAACCATTCAATTATTTGATAAATTGCTATGATTTTCTAGGAATTGGCTCTACCGTCGTCTTTTCTCTTATTTTCAGGTTTCTCGACGATTTCTAGTGGATTCTCGAATATTAGATGGATTTTGGCACTTGGCATACGCTAGACGACTCATTCCTAGCACTTGGAGGCAACATCAAAGCTACTACTCGGACCGAATGGAGTTTCGCTCGGACCGAAGGCATGTTTACAGCACAAAATGAGAGTCTTAGGAAAGCAAATGGCTAAATAGAGTCAACATCATTGTAGAGCTCATCCTAAACTTTCCAACGGCTTTTGAATCACCTAAATCGGAGTTCGGACGAAAGAGATATGACCAAAATACCACATATACTCAAAGATGGAGTCTCAGTTCGACCCGAACAGATCCAGTTCGACCCGAAGTGCTCTAGTTCGGTCCGAACTGAGGTCATTTGGTCCGAACTGAGTTGTTTTGACCCGAATTAGGCATGTCCAATCCGAACAGAACTTGTCCAGACCAAACCGAGAGCCGCCATGGCATATTTGGAAGGGTTTTCACGCATGGAAACTCGATATTTTGGTATGTCTTCTTGCCATAGCGCCCCAGCCTCCTTTCCAAGCCAGAAGACCACTATATATTCGCCCCAAGGCCTGAAGGAAAGGCATTCTACCCTCCATAACACAATTCCACCTTCCTTAGGTGATTCCACCATTGATTTCATTGATGCAACCATATTCTTGAGGCGACGGCAGCAAGGAGAAGGTTGGAGACACGCCTTGCAACACCCCACTGCCTTTGATGATTGAAGATCGAGCATAGAAGGACAACTTGGTTTATTCTTCCTATGTTTTTATCTCTAATTTTCATGGGCTTCAATCTTGTGATTTCTTCTCTTTGTATTGTTTGTTTTGATACTATGTTAGGCTAAATTTATGTTGTCTTAGGGTATGGATGTAGTTTAGGTTTAGTTTGAAGTTATGACTTGATATGACTTGATGTTTTGCTTTATGATCTATTTATTGAGTAGTATTTTAATTGCTTGTTTAATTCCCTTGTTTTGACCTGATTTACTTCTAAATAAAGGCCTGTTTAGTTAAGTTACAAGGTTAGGTTAAACAATTAGGATTAAATTAAGTACTTGGGATAAGTTGAAGATTCAAAAGAGGAGATTAGCTAGCACTGAAAGGTGTAGTTTCTAAGTTGGCTGAAAGGCAACTTAGATATCCCTAAGAAAACAAATAAATAAGACATAGGTTAATTAAAATACCGACACGAAAGTTTAGGTTTAATTGGTCTATGTGGGCAAAGTAGAGACCTGTACTAATTTCTAGTCCAAAAGACGACAGTTGAGGATTAGGTAATGTAGCTATAGCCGATCTGAGCCCTTCATAAAGTTAAAACTCAAGTTGTATGGTCATAACTCAACATACCAGCCTCTGTTCGGACCGAACAAGTCGTGTTCGGACCGAACTGACGGCCTATGCTTAGATTTGTTGTTATTTAACGCGACAGCGAGCGATCCAACAAATCGAGGGCTAAACCTAAGTGAATCCTGACCCCTAAGACGCCTTATTATACTTGAAAAACCCAAAAAATTTACCTGCTCTAGTTTATCTTACTTGAATTATTATTTAGAACAAAAAACAACCAAAAATATCTACTTAATTGCATTGTTATTTACAACACTCTCACCCTTATTTTATTGTCTAGCTTCATAAAAAGAACAAGTCCAGTAATCGTTAATCCGTCCTGTGGGTTCGACCCTAAGCTTAACTTTGACGACTAGTGAGGTTAGGTCTAGGTTTATAAATTTATTTGATTCCTAGGTTTTAAGCCTTCATCACTTATTTAACATGTTTGGATTATACATTGTAATTATGCACACATAATATCCAGATTTGAAAGATTCTGTGTATATTTGAGCATTTCAAGCGATGTTGCATTCATTTTAAGTCATTTGATCACAATAAGCTATATTTATGCTTTTTATATAGTTTAGAATATATTTATGAACTCACTTATTCAAAACGATTGGATTATACATCTCTTCTCTACTACTTATAAAGCATCAGTAGAACAGGTGTAAACTTCGAGATAAAAGGGAGTTACACCCCTCTAATATCAAATATGGATCATTGATTTTGTTAATCTACTATGATCTATGGTTCAGATTCAAATATCAGACAAAAAGGTCAACCTTTTATCACGAAAAGTCTAGGCGCTGCGTGATTTGTTCGCTTGAAACGCGAGGGTTCGAATCTGTTAGCTGTGCATTTTTTTTTTCTTATTTCTTTTTTTTTCTCTTTTTATCTATTCTCCCATCCTCCCATCGCAAGCTATCAGAAAAGAAAAATTTTCTACGTTAGGGTTTTAATTCTCCTTCGGCGCCCCTCAACGAAGAACCCTCATTTCTCTTACCCATTCCTCTCCTTACAACGCCACCCAATCAAGCATGGTGCACAGTACCCAGGCACGGTGCCGAGATGCATCTATCTCTCCTCCGATGCCCCACCGACTCTATCCCGTGCTTTTTCTCTTTGATTTTCGCCTCTGTCTCTTATCTCTTTGATCTCCTACCCTGACGCAGTGCTTGACGAGAGTAGCGATAATTCCAACCTTGCAATCGCTGTTGCCGTTGGAGAAGAGCAAGCTCCCCAAAGGTACTTTTGTTTCGTTGATTTGTAGTTAAATTGATGGATCCGCTTGTTAAATTGAATCCATCTTATTATTTATCATTTTTTTAAGCGACGTAACTATCCTTCGAATCCAACTTACACTTTGTCCAGAATTTGGTACAACAAGGCAAGGGACGAAATTGAAAGAAAGAGGAAAGGTACAACGATATACAAAGATTTTTGTGCAATAATTTCACAGGGGAAAAATAATAATAATAATTATTATGTTTCTGACAATTTTTTTAAACTTCCAAGTATAAATTTACATTAGGTTGTTTACCAAAAATCATTCAATTCAGTTTACAAATTTGCCAAGCAAGGTCTTGAGTACCTTATTTCCTAATCCTGGTACAGCATTGAAGTTATGACCGGTACCAGGCAGTTCATGGTAATTGACCCAACTGATATGGTCAGCAAGGTATCTTTGTAATATGACTGGCACGAGACCATCTTCGGCTCCTTGAAAAATATGCACCGGGAAAGGTGGTTCAGTCAGGTCCATTGGGTCAAACTCCCATTCCCCAAACATAACCTTCATTTTCCGGTAGAACGACTCGTACTTACCCTGCTGCAATGCTCGATAAATTCTCTGCAAAGGCCAATCAATTGTTTCTCGTGGTGGTTGATGAGGAATTGGGATGGAGTGTACCATTTGTGTTTTTAGAGAGAGTAGGGAAGACTTTGTAGAGCGATACGGGTCTGCCATAGACAATGAAGGAGGCGACAGATCTTTTCAGTGCCGCTTATAGTCTTGACTGTGATTTTGGGTACTCTTTTTGGACTCAAAGCTTCTTTTTCATTTTTTTTCGCTTCTAATATGACACAAATATTTCACTTTGATTGCAAAGGGTGACTTGAATTTTTCTCAGAAATTAATAGGCCATAATTGAAGGAGCATATGCAGTATAGCATAAACCATCAAGTGGAGATGACCAAGTTGTCTGAACTTAAAGCCTACAGAGATGAAGTGCATCATGATGAATAACAATGAAAAAGTTCTAGATCGAGGTGAAAAATTGTTTGAGCTTGAATTTTAGACCATGTGAATTCCAAAAGGAAATTTTTGGGCAAATCTTTTATGTAATTCAACATTCCATAAATTCCTCTCCTCGAACGATAGCAACATTCATAATTTCTGGTATAATTCAGAGAAGACACAACTTCCTTTACCAGCTGAATTGGTAACTTTTTGTTGCTTATTCTGTCAGTGTTTTTTTCACATAAATATAATGGCCAGGATATTAAAATAATCTAGAATCGTTATCTACTTATCTATGTATCTATTCTTCTTGTAGGAGGTCCTACACCTGTGCCACAGAAGTACAGAAGGAGGCTGCACTAGGTTACCTTTTATTTTGAATAATTAAAATTGTTTTATATCCACTGTCATGTTTATAGAAATGCTTATAATGTTCTTTGTTGCTTTTTATCTTCAATAATGCTTTGCAGGGCCCTAATCATCTCAGATCTGTACAAACTAAAAGAATTATTAATTAGTAAGTGGAATTGGCAATAATATTTGAATCACTGATTGGTAATATGTAAGTGTAATCTGTTAGAGTTGGAAAGATGATTGTATTTAGATGAGATGCAACTTCCTTTGTTTCGCTTAATTATAACTTTATTGTTAGAAGCACAATAAAGAAATTCATGTAAGAAACGTGCAATGAAGATATCAAGGGTTCTGCCTGCTTGTTGCATATACACACTTTTTCTAAAAATGTAACTTACACATTGGTATTGTATAAACATTTAAAGTGGAATTTTTAGATAAAAAAATGACTAAATTGTAAAAGGTCAAATGTAACTTGTCAGAGATAGATTCTAGAAATCTGATTTTCCTGTGACTGAACTTGCTCTCTCATGTATAATGGCATACAGCATGTGATATTATGCAATTTGGTGATGTGCCTTGACTTCTTTATTTTAACTTTGCTTCCAGGTTTGTTTTTGTCCTGATTTATTCTCTTTGTGTCTCTTTTGCAGCTTGATGCATGTTGCTGATTTGGGGTCAAATGTGCTATTTGCCTATTTTTCTCACAATGTTCCCTGTGTCAGTTCGGCTATTTGATTTGTGGAGTGGCCAGAAGGTAAAGCCCATGCTGCTTCCCTTTTTACGTTTTTTCTTTCTTATGTTTTCTATCATTTTTTTTCCTTTTGGTTTCAGTGAGCTCCTTTGTACTTTCTTTGGTTTTGCTCGATTTAAGGAGCAATCACCATGATGCCTGAATAATGTTCGATGTTCGCACTTACATTATAGGTACCAAACTACCAATTATATTTTCAAGTATGTAACAAGTGACACTATTAATATTAGCTTATGCTCTTTTCTGTTTTAATTGTTCTTTTTAAGTCAAGAATATTTTTCGGCTCACAGTGTCTTGCTTATTGTGATGACAAATGTGCATTTCTTCTTTCTTATTCAAGTTCTACTATTTTGATTAGTTTTTTTTAAATGACCACTTCTTTTGTTGTTGTGTTATTTTTGTTGTAGGATTTGTCTCTGAGATGATGAATGGACAACTATGGCTAAGTGGTTAGCTAAATTTACTTTTTTTTTTAAGGTACGATAGTTAAATTTACTTGCTTCCCACTTTGGTAAATTATTATAATTTAATGTTTTAATCTGCGTTGTGCTTTGTGGTACAAGAAATGGTATATTATCTGTTATTATTTCGACAATATTAAAAGTTCATTGCTAAATTGTGCCCTAATCTCCATGACTAATCGATATCATATTTCTTCTTTTATAATAACATTCCATATTTTTGTATAGCAAAATGCAAAATGTTTGACAACGTGTCAAAAAAATCATCCTGCATCTGCTGAGATGCTCACTGTCATGAATTATGAATCTTCTTAGTTTGTACATCACATGAATTGCTGGTACCAAGCAAATAATAATTTCATGATAATAATTTAAAAAGTAGTGACCAGTGAGCAAATTATTTGGAAAGCAAGTAAGACATGGCAGAGGCTCAAAGGAACAAAATATTAGAGATCTATTTTGTCTGGATTGATATGTCACAGAGCATCCTTAGGGTTCTTGTATTATTTTTTATAATTTCTATAATAATCTACTGATGGTTGTTATCAGCAGGTTTTTGAGATGTTATCAATTTATTAACTGAATTACAAAGCTGACCAGCGACGGCAACATAAAACCTTCATGCTCCCAAAGCTGCTGAACTGCGTTGAGTTTGTTAAAAAGGTTATTTAAAATTACCTTGGTGAATTTGTTAAAAAGGTCCTTTCTGCAATTTTGGAAAATGCCTCTATTGGATTTGTTACGAACGTCTTTTGTGCAAAAATTTTATTTTATATTGCTGATTTCTTCTGATTAATTTTGTTGCTTTCAAACCATGTGAGATAAATGCAGAATTAATTAATTTATTGTCTGGTAGTTTTTAAGGTGGTTACTATATATTTATATTACCATTATGTTTATGTTAGATAATTGCAAAATTGCACATGCAAGAAAATGAAAAATTAAGATATTTGTACAAGAAAGATTTTGAGGTTAATTTATCAATGGCTCATTTTTTAACTTAATTTGATGTTGGTCGCAATTATAATCTTCATATGGATATACATGTTTATGGATTTAAGTTTACTCATTACTAATCAGGAGACATACATTACACATACAGTTCACATATGTGGTTTTTAGAAGGCTAATCTATATATATATATATATATATAGAGGATTGCTAAAATACTATGCATAGTACGGATGCACTTCGTGCTACGGATTCGTTATTGCATTTCATGTTTCAAACTATATATAGAGGATTGCTAAAATACTATGCATAGTACGGATGCATTTCGTGCTACGGATTCGTTATTGCATTTCATGTTTCAAACAACCGATCCAAACCGTTCATTATCTTCTACATATTGAAATCTCATTAGAAATCAAATTTTACATTTTTTAAAATTTTTTTACTATTTTTTTCAGATTTTTGAAAATCACTGTTTTTGAAGGGTCCAGAATTTATTAGATTAAGTATTTTCAAAAATATGAGAAAAATAGTAAAAAAATTTAAAAAAATGTAAAATTTGGTTTCTAATGAGATTTCAATATGAAGAAGATAATGAACGGTTTGGATCGGTTGTTTGAAGCATGAAATGCAATAACGAATCTGTAGCACGAAGTGCATCCGTACTATGCATAGTATTTTAGCAATCCTCTATATATATATATATATATATATATATATATATATATATATATATATATATATATATTATTAATTAAAACCCGTGGGTGTCGCTGTCCGTTTTTTTGTTTTCGCCAGCAACACGGCATCTGTTCGTTTACGCTAAAATATGATATCATTTGTTTCCCTCATCGCCCCTCTCTCTCAGCCCCATCTCCAAATAAGATTTTCCTTCCCTTCTTCGATTTTCTTTCGCTTTCCCCAAAGCCAAACAGGCTGTTACCTGAAACCCCTCCTCCGCCAATCCCTCTCCTCCTACCTCCTCTGCTCATCTCCATAGCTTTATAGAAGGCGCTAGAGAGAACGGAAGACGAAAGAAGACGAAGAAAATGAAGGAGGAGTATAACTTCAAGGTACGGTATCTAAATAAATTGCTTCAATCCCCTCTAATGCATCCCACCCTTTTGGCTTCTCTTTCTCTTGATTTCTTCTATAAACCTCATCTCACCACCCCTGCACCCTCTCCCTCCTCACAAATCAAGGTGGTTACCAGATCCTCTACGCCTCCTCTTCGCTTCCTCCTCCACCGACCCTATCTCAATCAAGTGATTCTAACAACTACGGCCTTTCCTCTTAAATTTTATTTAACAAGAGAATAGGTTCATTTGTTATTTTAGTAAATCTTATTGATTTATTTTATCGGCAGCTTATGTTTAATCCTAGCAAGGAGCTAAGAGAACGTCCACATGAATTTGAAACAAAATCTGACAGCTATGTGTTCCCTCAGGTAAACTTCATCATTCTTTTCTCTCTTCCAATTTGGTTAGATTGATAACCAGTGACGGTGTGACATCCTTTTCAGAAAATTGATCATGTATTCTTATTCTTGGTATTTGAGTTGGTTTTGTCATTTAAATTGCTGCGTAATTTCAAGGATTTACTGTCCTTAAATAATGCCAATATGCAGTATTTTGCATAATTGTGTTGCCCTTTTATTTGAGGAATTTTACTGTATGTACTCCATATTTTGAATGATTTTATTTTTACTATATATATAAGTAATAAAATTCATACCTATGGGCTGGTGGGTTGAGCCATGTACAATTATTGATCCATAGCTCTACGAGATCAAAATCAAGTGTGTAAATCTCAAATAAAATTACTTTTCGTTTTGTTCTTGATCTATTGTAATAGTTTACTTTGACCTTAAATATGAAGCCATATTATGCATTTACTTAAATTTTAATTACTGAGTGAATCAAGTGTATAAATGCTGGCATTTGGATTCTATTAGTACATACACCGGTTTGATTATGCTAGCATAACAGCAATTGATCAACCCTGAGTTCCTGACACATAACAACAACCTCATTAAATTCCAGATCCTCTCCAACCCTGAGTTCCTTGCCGAGGGCGCTATAATTGATGACCTTGGTGCCCTCGATCGTGTGTTGATCGGAAGTTGGGAGACACTTGAAGGTAAAAAAAGCTGTTCAAGCCTTTAACCTGTGGTCAGCTGAGCTTTGTAAACTTGCAGTCGATGCTTTCCTGGCACAAAGAATCTCCTTCATCAACGCCATGTCAGCACTGTGTGAGGCAACTGGCACAAATGTTCTTTGGCTGCATATGCAATGGGGAAGGACTCGCATATCGGGCTCAAGCATCTTGCTCGGTAGATATCTATTATTTGGTTGATTTAATCACTTTTGAATTTTCTAGAACTGATCTTCACTACCTAAGGCTCATTAAGTCATAACAGAATGCACCATAGATAACTGGTAACTCCAAAGAGATTTGTTCTCCTCATCATTTATTCATATTTGCAATTAGATATTAGTTTTTTGTTTTTTTCTATTTAAAAAAATTCCAAGACTAATGTTGTTCAGGCAATTACTATGTTGCGGAGAGAAATTCAGCACTACTGTCAATGGTAAGAACCAATTATCCTAATTAATATTGCTAAGAACATTGATTTTGGGAGGTCAAGATCTCTTTATATGTGCACGTGAAATTAAGTTTTTTTTTTAAATTACTAGCAATTTGCAACATATGTTTCTTATCCTATCAAATTATCAACAACTTTCTCAAAAGAATAATTAAGGAAAAAAATGTGTAGATTTTGTTGATGTTGCATTACTGAAAATTAAGACCAGTACCATTACAAATTAAGAACATTACCTGTCCATATAATATGAAGAAACTTTACAAGATCGCATAAATGTTGTCAGTATCAGTATTGGTAATGTTTTCTTGGGTAGCTTCAGGATGAAGATGCATTTGTTTTATTTATTTATTTTCATTCATCTTAAAGAACTTTATGAATTCTCCCTTCTACAAAAATCTTGCGAGCCCTCTTGCACCATGAGCTGGATTTGAGCAATACTTTGGAGTTTAGACCCAATAAATGTGACACCACTCATCTCAGCTACCGCCCTTGGTCACTTGGAAGCAGTTCACCTCTTACATCTATCAAAGAATAATTGCAAGAACGTACTCATTACATTTCGCTGCATGGCAGGGCCTTATTGAGATGGTGAATGCCTTGCTAGCATAGGACCCACAACTCGCTTATAGAACTGACAAGAAAAGTCTGACGACATTGCACATGGCAGTGAAAGGCATGAGCCCTGAGGTTGTGGAGGCCTTGGTGGAGGCAGATGGGACTATTGTAATATTGCCTTATCAGCCTTACATATTGTCGCAAGACAAAACAAGCCAAGGTGATCATTTCGCTATTATTTTTTGCTTTTCAGATTAAAATTTGTTCAGTTGTATCTTTCGGTTAATATTAGGTCCAATGGAGCTACTAATTGATGTTTATATCATACTTTTTTTAAGGTAATATTTGGGCGATATTTATATAGTTAAGTGTTATAATTTTGCTTCTTCATTTGAAATTTGTAGCTCTGATGTAGCTGAATCCAATATTATATGTGTAAATATGTATAAATAATGTACCAAGGGCAAAATGGAAATATTTTGGAAATAATTATTATCATACAAATAGTTTAATCAAGTTACGAATGAATTTAATTGTTTATACCACATGTTCACATTCATTCATCTTATGTTAATGCCAATAAAAGATTAAAACACATTATTCTAACTTTTGTAATTTGAGGCCATTTGCAATAAAAATCAAATCAAATATTATATTCCTTTCATGCGAGTTGTGATCAATATATATTAAATATGATCATTTGTTTGGTTTCCTATGTAAATTTTCACAATGAGCAACGTCTTTTGATTGGGGAAAATATGAACAACAGTCCCAAAATTGAACATTTGTAATCAAATGTATGATGGCCTAATTGGGTATGTATGTGGATGCTAAAACAGTTGTTGTATGACACTTATGCACATAATTTTTTAAAGCTCATGTAAAAATATAGGTTATGACATTTTGCCTTTTCATTTATAAGTCTATCGCACACAATTTAGACTTGATGATAAATTATTGGTGCTTCTTGAAATTGAAAAAAAAAATTCACTAAGACGCGGCGAAGCCGCGTTTTCCCACCTAGTCGATATTATATTATTCTATTAATTGAGCATTATAATAATCACAATTAAGAGCCAATGTAGCTATCAGCACGACAAAACTGATCAGCCATTTTGATTTACGTTGCAGATGAAACTACATGTTAGGCTGAGGCGTGATTGCAAAATATTATAGAGAAATCTGTGATGCTTAAACCTGTTAAAAGAATTTTTCTAAATCTTTTCCAACAATAGCGATTTGTGTCATTTATTTTGTATCTGAGAATATATTATTATTGGAAAGTGCTTATGGAGATTGATTTTGTTAATACTGCTAAAAGGGTGCCCTAGATTTTGTCCTTTTTTTTTTATTGATTGTTGATAGGTCTGAGGGTAGCTCACAAAAAATTATGTAATGCTTCGTCCTTATTAGATCATGTGTAGCATAATCTTTTAAGAACAAAAAGAATTCACATAAAAAATGCATACTAAAAATTTTTATTTTTTGAAATATATCGATAAAGAATTGCCCGCACATTGAGCGGGCACTGCTGCTAGTTGTAATTATGCACATGATGTGCAGATTTTACTGATTTTGAGTATCTTTGAGCATTTGAAACGATTCTACTTTCATTTTAAGTCATTTGAACACAATAATCTATGTTTAAGCTCTTTATATAGACTAGAATATATTTATGAACTTACTTATTCAAAATGATTATATTATACATTGTAATTAAGAAACAAAATGTGCAGATTTTATAGATTCTGAGTATATTTGAGCATTTCAAACGATTTTGCATTAATATTAAGTCATTTGATCACAATAATCTATTTTAAGCTCTTTATATAGTTTATAATATGTTTATGAACCATTTATTCAAAACAATTGGATTATACATTATAATTATTCACATAATTTGCAGATTTTACAGATTCTGAGTATATTTAAGACTTTCATGCAATTTTGCATTCATTTTAAGTTATTTGATGACAATAATCTATATTTATGCTTTTTATATAGTTTATAATATGTTTATGGACTCATTTATTCAAAATGATTGGATTATACATTATAATTATTCACATAATTTGCAGATTTTACAGATTCTGAATATATTTGACCATTTCAAGCGATTTTAAATTTATTTTAAGTCATTTGATCACAATAATCTATATTGATGCTCTTTATATGGTCTATAATATGTTTACAAACTCACTTATTCAAAAGCATTGTAATACATTGTAATTTTTGACATAATGTGCAGATTTTAAAGATTATGAGGTTATTTGAGCATTTCAAGCGATTTCGCATTCGTTTTTAAGTGATTTGAATACAATAATATATATCTAAACTCTTTGTTTTGTCTAGAATATGTTTATGATATAACTTATTCAAAACAATTGGATTATACTTTGTAATTATGCACATAATGTGCATATTTGAAAGATTCTGAGTATATTTGAGCATTTCAGGCTATTTTGCATTCATTTTAAGTCATTTGATCACAATAAACTATATTTATGATTTTTATATAGACAATTGGATTATACGTTGTAATTACGAATATAATATGCAGATTTTAAAGATTTTGAGTATATTTGAGCATTTCGATCGATCTTGCATTCATTTTAACTTATTTAATCACAATAATCTATATTTATGCTCTTTATATAGTCTAAAATATGTTTATGTGGTCAGTTATTCAAAAAGATTGGTTTATAAATTGTAATTATTTACATAATGTGCAGATTTTACAGATTCTAAGTATATTTGAGCATTTTAAGCGATTTTGCATTCATTTTAAGTCATTTGATCACAATAATTTATATATATTTTTTGGAGATGGGCTAAAATCAGCCACGACTGACGGATGCAACCGTCAGCTACGATCAAATCTCAATTTTCGAGATTCTAACAGTCGATCCGAACCGTTCAATGTGTTCTCCACATTGAAATCTCATTGGAGACCAAATTTTATATTTTTCTGAAATTTTTTAGTATTTGTTTGATATTTTACAAAATTCTTAATCTAAACAATTCTAGACCCTTCAATAACTATGATTTTTAAAAATCTCAAAAAAATAGTAAATAAAATCAGAAAAATGTAAAATTTGGTCTCCAATGAGATTTCAATATGGAGAACATAATGAACGGTTCGGATCGAATGTTAGAATCTCGAAAATTGAGATTTGATCGTAGCTGACGATTGCATCCGTCAGTCGTGGCTGATTTTAGCCCATCTCTATTTTTTGTATAGTCTAGATTATGTTTATGCGGTTAATTATTCAAAAAGATTGGTTTTATACATTGTAAGTATTCACATAATGTGCAGATTTTACAGATTCTGTGTATATTTTAGCATTTTAAGCGATTTTGCTCTCATTGTAAGTCTTTTGATCACAACAATCTATATTTAAGCTATTTATGTAGTCTAGAATATGTTTGTGAGCTGATAATTACAAATGATTGGGTTATACATTGTAATTATTCACGTAATGTGCATAATATGCAGATTTTGAGTATATTTGATCCTTTCAAATGATTTTATATTCAATTTAAATAATTTGATAATAATCATCAATATTTATGTTCTTTATATAGTATAGAATTTATTTATGAACACACTTATTCAAAATGATTGGATTATACATTGTATACACACATAATTTGCAGATTTCACAAATTCTGTGTATATTTTGGCATTTGAAGCGATTTTGCATTTATTTTAAGTTATTTGATGACAATAATCTATATTTAAGCTCTTTATATAGTCTAGAATATATTCAAAATTATTGGATTATACATTGTAATTATTCACTTAATATACGGATTTTACAATTTCTGAGTATATTTGAGCATTTCAAACGATTTTGTATTCATTTTAACTCATTTAACCAGAGTATTCTATATTTATGATCTTTATATAGTTTAGAATATGTTTCTGAACTAAATTATTCAAAACGATTGGATTATACATTGTAATTGTGCACATGATGTGAAAATTTTAAAGATTCTGAGTATATTGGAGCATTTGAAGTGATTTTGCATTCATTTTAAGTCATTCAATCACAATAATCTATAATTAAGCTCTTTATAAAGTTTAGAATATGTTTATGGGCTCAATTATTCAAAACGATTGGATTGTACATTGTAATTATTCACATAATATGCAGATTTCACAGATTCTGAGTATATTTTAGCATTTGAAACGATTTTGCATTCATTTTAAGTCATTTAATCACAATAATGTATATTTAAGCTCTTTATATAGTCTAGAATATGTTTATGATATCACTTATTCAAAACAATTGGATTATACATTGTAATTATGCACATAATATTCAGATTTGAAAGATTCTGAGTATATTTGAGCATTTCAAGCGATTTTACATTAATTTTAAGTCATTTTATCACAGTAATCTATATTTAAGCTCTTTATATTGTGTAGAATTTGTTTATGAGATCAATTATTCAAAATGATTGGATTATACATTGTAATTATTCACATATTGTGCAGATTTTACAGATTCTGAGTATATTTGAGGATTTGAACCGATTTTGCATTCATTTTAAGTCATTTGATCACAGTAATCTATATTTATCCCTTTATATAGTCTAGAATATGTTTATGAGGTCAAGTATTAAAAAATATTGGTTTATACATTGTATTAATTCACATAATGTGCAGATTTCACAAATTCTCAGTATATTTGAGCATTTTAAGCGATTTTGCAATCATTTTAAGTCATTTGATCACAATAATCTATATTTAAGCTCTTTATATAGTTTAGAAAATATTTATGAACTCACTTATTCCAAACGATTGGATTATACATTATAATTATTCACATAATATACGGATTTTACAATTTCTGAGTATATTTGAGCATTTCAAATGATTTTGTATTCTTTATAAGTCATTTGACCACAGTAATCTATATTTATGGTCTTTATATAGTTTAGAATATGTTTCTAAACTAAGTTATTCAAAATGATTGGAATATACATTGTAATTGCTCAAATGGTTTGAAGATTTTAAAGATTCTTAGTATATTGAAGCATTTCAAGCGATTTTGTATTTATTTTAAGTTATTTTATCACAATAATCTATATTTAAGCTATTTATATAGTCTAAAATATGTTTTTGAGCTCAATTATTCAAAACGATTGGATTATACATTGTAATTATTCACATAATGTGCATATTTTACAGATTCTAAGTTTATTTGAGCATTTCAATTGATTTTGCATTCAATTTAAATTATTTGATGACAATATTCTATATTTAATCTCTTTATATAGTTTGGAATATGTTTATGAGCTAAATTATTCAAAACAATTGGATTATACATTGTATTATTCACATAATATACATATTTTACAAATTCTAAGTTTATTTGAGCATTTCAAGTGATTTTGCATTCGTTTTAAGTGATTTGATCACAATAATATATATTTAAGCTCTTTATTTTATCTAGAATATGTTTAGGATATAAATTACTTAAAACGATTGGGTTATACATTGTAATTATGCACATAATGTGTAGATTTGAAAGATTCTGAGTATATTTGAGCATTTAAGGCTATTTTGCATTCATTTTAATTCATTTGATCTCAATAATCTACCTTTAGCCTCTTTATATAGTCTAGAATATGTTTATGAACTCAATTATTCAAAACGATTGGATTATACATTGTAATTATGAATAAATGTGCAGACTTTACAGATTCTGAGAATATTTTAACATTTCAAACGATTTTACAATTATTTTGAGTCATCTGATCACAATAATCTATATTTAACCTATTTATATAGTCTAGAATATGTTTATGAACTCATTTATTCAAAAATATTGGATTATACACTATAATTATGCTCATAATTTGCAAATTTTATAGATTCGGAGTATATTTGAGCATTTCAAGCGATTTTTCCATTCAATTATAGACATTCGTTCACGATAATGTATATATTTAAGCTCTTTACATAGGCAAGAATTTGTTTACGAGCACACTCATTTAAAACAATGGGATTATTTATTGTAATTACACAAATAATGTATAAATTTTAAAGATTCTGTGTATATTTGGGTATTTCAAGCGATTTTGTGTTCACTTTAAGTCATTGTTGACAATAATCTATATTTAAGCTCTATATATAGTCTAGAATATGTTTATGAGCTCACATATTTAAAACGATTGGATTAAACATTGTAATTATTTACACAATATACGGATTTTACAATTTCTGAGTTTATTTGAGCATTTCAAACGATTTCTAAGTCATTTGACCACATTAATCTATAATTATGATCTTTATATAGTTTAGAATATGTTAATGAGATCAATTATTAAGAAAGATTGGTTTATACATTGTAATTATTCACATATTGTGCAGATTTTACAAATTCTAAGTATATTTGAGCATTTTAAGCGATTTTGCATTCATTTTAAGTCATTTGATCACAATAATCTATTATTAAGATCTTTATAAAGTATAGAATATATTTATGAGCTCAATTATTCAAAACGATTGGATTGTACATTGAAATTATTCACATAATATGCAGATTTTACAGATTCTGACTATATTTGAGCATTTCAAGCACTTTTGCATTCATTTTAAGTCATTTGATCACAATAATGTATATTAAAGCTCTTTATATAGTCTAAAATATGTTTATGATATCACTTATTCAAAACGATTGGATTATAAATTGTAATTATGAAAATAATGTTCAGATTTTAAAGATTCTGAGTATATTTGAGCATTTCAAACGATTTGCATTAACTTTAAGTCATTTGATCACAATAATCTATATTTAAGCTCTTTATATTGTGTATAATATGTTTATGAGCTCAATTATTCAAAACGATTGGATTGTAAGTTGTAATTTTTCACATATTGTCCAGATTTTACACATTCTGAGTATATTTGAGGATTTGAATCTATTTTGCATTTATTTGATCACAACAATCTATATTTATGCTCTTTATATAGTCTTGAATAAGTTCATGAGATCAATTATTAAGAAATAATGATTTATAAATTGTAATTATTCACATAATGTTGACAAATTCTTAGTATATTTGAGCATTTGAAGCAATTTTGCATTCATTTTAAGTCATTGGATTACAATAATCTGTATTTAAGCTCTTTATATAGTTTAGAATATGTTTATGAACTCACTTATTCAAAATGATTGGATTACACATTGTAATTATTCACATAATATATGAATTTTACAATTCCTGAGTATATTTGAGCATTTCAAACGATTTTGTATTCATTTTTAGTCATTTGACCACAGTAATCTATATTTATGATCTTTATATCGTTTATAATATGTTTCTAAACTAAGTTATTCAAAACTATTGGATTATACAGTGTAATCACGCACATAATGTGCAGATTTTAAAGATTCTGAGTATATTGGAGTATTTCAAGCGATCTTGCATTCATTTTATATTACTTGATATATAATATGTTTATGAGCTGAATTATTCAAAACGATTGGATTATACATTGTAATTATTCACATAATGCGCATATTTATTCATCAAAAACATAATGCGCATATTTTACATATTCTAAATTTCTTTGAACATTTCAATCGATTTTCCATTCATTCTAAGTCATCTGATCACAATAATCTATATTTAAGCTCTTTATATAGTTTAGAATATGTTTATGAACTCACTTATTCCAAACGATTGGATTATACATTATATCAGAGAAAGGGTATGATGTGCGACAAAAAACAGAACAATCGTCTAGGTGTGTTAAGATGTGCGAGCTCAAGTTGGCAAATCCTAAGAGAGAAGCGCGCAGAGTGAAGTGACGAAAGTACAAACTACGAAACAGAAGGAGACGGGGAATCGAATAGCAATCAGCGCCATAATCCGATCCACTCATCAAAATCTGGTGCATGGTTTTTAAAGCGATCCAAAGGCTCAGAAATTCAGTGTATGAGAACTCAATACTCCAGAATGTAGTATATCATTCCTCTATAAAAGTCTAGAATATGTTTATGAGTTCAATTATTCAAAACGATTGGATTGTACATTGTAATTATTCATATTATATGCAGCTTTTACAGATTCTGAGTATATTTGAGCATTTCAAACGATTTAGCATTCATTTTAAGTCATTTGATCACAATAATGTATATTTAAGCTCTTTATATTGTCTAGAATATGTTTATGATATCACTTATTCAAAATGATTGGATTATATAGTGTAATTATGCAAATAATGTGCAGATTTTAAAGATTCTGAGTATATTGGAGCATTTCAAGCGATTTTTCATTCATTTTAAGTTATTTGATCACAATAATCTATATTTAAGCTGTTTATATAGTCTAAAATATGTTTATGAGCTCAATTATTCAAAATGATAGGATTATACATTGTAATTTATCACATAATGTGCAGATTTTATAGATTCTGAGTATATTTGAGCATTTGAAGCGATTTTACATTCATTTTAAGTCATTTGATCAAAATAATCTATATTTATGCTCTTTATATAGTCTAGAATATATTTATGAGGTTAATTATTAAAAAATATTGGTGTATACATTGTAATTATTCACATAATGTGCAGATTGGACAAATTATAAGTATATTTGACCATTTTAAGCGATTTTGCTTTCATTTTAAGTCATTTGATCACAATAATCTATATTTAAGCTCCTTATATAGTTTAGAATATATTTATGAACTCACTTATACCAAACGATTGGATTATATAATGTAATTATTCACATAATATAGCATTTTACAATTTCTTAGTATATTTGAGCATTTCAAAAGATTTTGTATTCTTTTTATGTCATTTGACCACAGTAATCTATATTTATGATCTTTATATAGTTAAGAATATGTTTCTGAACTAAGTTATTCAAAACAATTGGATTATGCATTGTAATTGCGCATATAATGTGCAGATTTTAAAGATTCTGAATATATTGGAGCATTTCAAGCGATTTTACATTCATTTTAAGTTATTTGATCACAATAATCTAAATTTAAGCTCTTTATATAGTCTAAATATGTTTATGAGCTCAATTATTCAAAACGATTGGATTATACATTTAATCATTCACATAATGTGGATTTTATACAGATTCTAAGTTTATTTGAGCATGTCAATAAATTTATATTCATTTTAAGTTATGTGATGACAATATTCTATATTTAAGCTCTTTATATACTCTAGAATATATTTATGAGCTCAAATATTCAATACGATTCGATTATACATTGTAATTATTCACATAATATGCAGATTTTACAGATTCTGAGTATATTTAAGCATTTCAAGTGATTTTGCATTCACTTTAAGTTATTTGATGACAACAATCTATATTTATGATCTTTATATAGTTTATAATATGTTTATAAACTCATTTGTTCGAAAAGATTGGATTATACATTATAATTATTCACATAATTTGCAGATTTTACAGATTCTGAGTATATTCGAGCATTTCAACCGATTTTGAATTCATTTTAAGTCATTTGATAACAATAATCTATATTGATGCTCTTTATATGGTCTTGAATATGTTTACGAACTCACTTATCCATAAGAATTGGATTATACATTGTAATTTATCACATAATGTGCAGAATTTATAGATTCTGAGTATATTTGGGCATTTCAAGCTATTTTGCATTCATTCTAAGTGATTTGATCACAATAATATATATTTAAGCTCTTTATTTTTTTTAGAATATGTTTATGATATAACTTACTCAAAACTATTGGACTATACATTGTAATTATGAACATAATGTGCAGATTTGAAAGATTCTGAGTATAATTGAGCATTTCAAACGATTTTGCATTCATTTTAATTCATTTGATGTCAATAATCTATATTGAACCTCTTTAGATAGTCTAGAATATGTTTATGAACTCAATTATTCAAAACGATTTGATTATACATTGTAATTACGCACATAATTTGCAGATTTTACAGATTCTGAGAATATTTGAATATTTCAAGCGATTTTACATTCATTTTAAGTCAACTGTTCACAATAATCTATATTTAAGCTCTCTTTATAAAGTCTCGAATATGTTTATGAACTCACTTATTTAAAAAGATTGGATTATACATTGTAATTATGCACAAAATGTACAGAATTTAAAGATTCTGAGTATATTTGAGCATTTCGAGCGATTTTTGCATTCAATTTAAGACATTTGTTCGCGATAATCTATATTTAAGCTCTTAACAAAGTCTAGAATATGTTTAAGAACACACTCATTCAAAACGAATGGATTATTCATTGTAATTACACACATAATGTGCAGATTTTACATATTTTGTGCATATTTTCTATTTTAAGCGATTTTGCATTCATTTTAAGTCATTTGATAACAATAATCTATAATAAAGCTCCTTGTAAAGTCTCGAATATGTTTATGAGCTCAATTATTCAAAACGATTGGATTGTACAATGTAATTATTCACATAATATGCAGATTATACAGATTCTGAATATATTTGAGCATTTCAAACGATTTTGCATTCATTTTAAGTCATTTGATCACCATAATGTATATTTAAGCTCTTTATATACTCTAGAATATGTTTATGATATCACTTATTCAAAAGCATTGTAATACATTGTAATTATGCACATAATGTTCAGATTTGAAAGATTCTGAGTATATTCGAGCATTTCAAGAGATTTTGCATTCATTTTAATTCATTTGATGTCAATAATCTATATTGAACCTCTTTATATAGTCTAGAATATGTTTATGAACTCAATTATTGGAAACGATTGGATTATATATTGTAATTACGCACATAATTTGCAGATTTTACATATTCTGAGAATATTTGAATATTTCAAGCGATTTTACATTCATTTTAAGTCATCTATTCACAATAATCTATATTTAAGCTCTCTTTATAAAGTCTCGAATATGTTTATCAACTCACTTATTTAAAAAGTTTGGATTATACATTGTAATTATGCACAAAATGTTCAGATTTTAAAGATTCAGAGTAGATTTGAGCATTTCAAGCGATTTTTGCATTCAATTTAAGACATTTGTTCACGATAATCTATATTTAAGCTCTTAACAAAGTCTAGAATATGTTTGAGAACACACTCATTCAAAATGAATTGAATATTCATTGTAATTACACACATCAATGTGCAGATTTTGCATATTCTGTGTATATTTGGGTATTTCAAGCGATTTTGCATTCTTTTTAAGTCATTTGATAACAATAATCTATAATAAAGATCTTTGTTAAGTCTCGAATATGTATACGAGCTCAATTATTCAAAACGATTGGATTGTACATTGTAATTATTCACATAATATGTATTATACAGATTTGGAATATATTTGAGCATTTCAAGCGATGTTGCATTCATTTTAAGTCATTTGATCACCATAATATATATTTAAGCTCTTTATATAGTCTAGAATATGTTTATTATATCACTTATTCAAAACAATTGGATTATACATTGTAATTATGCACATAATGTTCAGATTTGAAAGATTCTGAGAATATTTGAGCATTTCAAACAATTTTGCTTTAATTCTAAGTCATTTGATCGCAATAATCTATATTTAAACTCTTTATATTGTGTAGAATATGTTTATGAGCTCAATTATTCAAAACGATTGGATTATACATTGTAATTATTCATATGTTGTGCAGATTTTACATATTATGAGTATATTTGAGCATTTGAAGCGATTTGGCAATCATTTTAAGTCATGTGATCACAACAATCTATATTTATGCCCTTTATACAGTCTAGAATATATTTATGAGGTCAAGTATTAAAAAAGATTGGTTTATACAATGTAATTATTCACATAATGTGCAGATTTCACAAATTCTAAGTATATTTGAGCATTTTAAGCGATTTTGTTCATTTTCAGTCATTTATCATAATAATCTGTATTTAAGCTCTTTATATAGTTTAGAATATGTTTATGAACTCACTTATTCTAAATATTTGGATTATACATTCTAATCGTTCTCATAATATAAGGAGTTTATAATTTTTAGTATATTTGAGTATTTCAAACGATTTTGTATTCATTTTAATTCATTTGACCATAATAATCTATATTTATGATCTTTATATTGTTTAGAATTTGTTTATAAACGAAGTTATTCAAAACGATTGGATTATACATTGTAATCACGCACATAATGTGCAGATTTTAAAGATTCTGAGTATATTGGAGTATTTCAAGCGATTTTGCATTCATTTAAAGTTATTTGATCAAAATAATCTCTATTTAAGCTCTTTATATAGTCTATAATATGTTTATGAGATTAATTATTCAAAACGATTGGATTATACATTGTAATTATTCAGATAATGTGCATATTTTACAGATTCTAAGTTTCTTTGAACATTTCAATCGATTTTCCATTCATTTTAAGTCATCCAATCACAATAATCTATATTTAAGCTCTTCATATGGTCTATAATATATTTATGGGCTCACATATTCAAAACGATTGGATTATATATTGTAATTATTCACATAATGTGCAGATTTTACTGATTCTTATTATATTTTAGCATTTCAAGCAATTTTGCATTCATTTTAAATCATTTGATCACAATCATCTATATTTAAGATCTTTATATTGTCAAGAATATGTTTATGATCTCACTTATTCTAAACGACTGCATTATACATTGTAATTACGCACATAATATGTAGATTTTAAAGATTCTGAGTATATTTGAACATTTCAAGCGATTTTGCATTTATTTAAGTCATTTGATCACAATAATCTATAATTAAGCTCTTTATAAAGTCTAGAATATATTTTTGAGTTCAATTATTCAAAACGATTGGATTGTACATTGTAATTATTCACATAATATGCAGCTTTTACAGATTCTGAGTATATTTGAGCATTTCAAGTGATTTTGCATTCATTTTAAGTCATTTGATCACAATAATGTATATTTAAGCTTTTTATATTGTCTAGAATATGTTTATGATATCACTTATTTAAAACGATTGGATTATATATTGTAATTATGAAAATAATTTTCAGATTTTAATGATTCTGAGTATATTTGAGCATTTCAAGCGATTTTGCATTAATCTCAAGTCCTTTGATCACAATAATCTATATTTAAGCATTTTATATTGTGTAGAATATGTTTATTAGCTAAATTATTCAAAATGATTGGATTATACATTGTAATTATTCACATATTGTGCAGATTTTACATATTCTGAGTATATTTGAACAATTGAAGAGATTTTTCATTCATTTTAAGTCATTTGGACACAATAATCTATATTTATGCTCTTTATTTAGTCTAGAATATATTTATGAGGTCAATAATTTCTAAAATATTGGTTTATACACTGTAATTATTCATATAATATGAAGATTTGACAAATTCTAAGTATATCTGAGCATTTTAAGTGATTTTGCATTAATTTTAAGTCATTTGATCACAATAATCTATATTTAAGCTCTTTATATAGTTTAGAATATGTTTATGAACTCACTTATTGAAAACGATTGGATTATATAATATAATTATTCACATAATATTCGGATTTTACAATTTCTGAGTATATTTGAGCATTTCAAAAGATTTTATATTCATTTTAAGTCATTTGACAACAGTAATCTATATTTATGATCTTTATTCTTTAGAATATGTTTCTGAACTAAGTTATTCAAAACGATTGGATTATACATTATAATTACGGACATAATGTGCAGATTTTAAATATTCTGAGTATATTGGAGCATTTCAAGCAATTTGGCATTTATTTTAAGTTATTTGATCATAATAATCTAAATTTAAGCTCTTTATATAGTCTAAAATATGTTTATGAGCTCAATTATTCAAAACGATTGGATTATACATTGCTATTATTCAAAATGATGTGCATATTATACAGATTCTATGTTTATTTGAGCATTTCAATTGATTTTGCATTCATTTTAAGTTATGTGATGACAATATTCTATATTTATGCTATTTATATAGTCTAGAATATGTTTATAAGCTCACATATTCAATACGATTGAATTATACATTGTAATTATTCACATAATATGCAGATTTTACAGATTCTGTGTTTATTTAAGCATTTCAAGCAATTTTGCATTCACTTTAAGTCATTTGATGGCAATAATCTATATTTATGCTCTTTATATAGTTTATAATATGTTTATGAACTCATTTATTCGAAAAAGTCCGCGGTGCATAAAACGTCCTATGCACTATAGTGCATATTAAACTTTCTCTTTAATTATTCACGTAATGTGCAGATTTTACAGATTCTGAGTATATTTGAGCATTTCAAATGATTTGCATTAACTTTAAATCATTTGATCACAGTAATCTATATTTAAACTCTTTATATTGTGTATAATATGTTTATGAGCTCAATTATTCAAAACGATTGGATTGTACATTAAAATTATTCACATATTGTCCAGATTTTACAGATTCTGAGTATATTTGAGGATTTGAAGCGATTTTACATTCATTTTAAGTAATTTGATCACTACAATCTATATTTATGCTCTTTATATAGTCTTGAATAAGTTCATGAGGTCAATTATTAAAAATAATGGTTTATACATTGTAATTATTCACATAATGTGCAGATTTGACAAATTCTTAGTATATTTGAGCATTTGAAGCGATTTTGCATTCATTTTAAGTCATTTGATTGCAATAATCTATATTTAACAAGGTTTTAAATACGATTTATGCGGTTTAACGGTTGAGTGCTTATTTAGCGTTTATCGGTGATAAAACGGTAAAAAAACGGTTTATGCGGTGATAAAACGGATAAAACGGTAATGCTGTATGAACCAAAACTAAGATAAAACAGTGCTAGAACGGAAAAAAATGGAGTTTTTTAAAAGCTTGATATTTAAGCTCTTTATATAGTTTAGAATATGTTTCTGAACTCACTTATTCTAAACGATTGGATTACACATTGTAATTATTCACATAATATACGAATTTTACAATTTGTGAGTATATTTGAGCATTTCAAACGATTTTGTATTCATTCTAAGTCATTTGACCACAATAATCTATATTTTTTATTTTTATATCATTTATAATATGTTTCTAAACTAAGTTATTCAAAACGATTGGATTATAATGTGCAGATTTTAAAGATTCTGAGTATATTGGAGTATTTCAAGCGATCTTGCATACATTTTATGTTATTTGATCAAAATAATCTCTATGTAAGCTCTTTATATAGTCTATAATATGTTTATGAGCTGAATTATTCAAAACGATTGGATTATACATTGTAATTATTCACATAATGCGCATATTTTACATATTCTAAATTTCTTTGAACATTTCAGCCGATTTTCCATTCATTTTAAGTCATCTGATCACAATAATCTATATTTAAGCTCTTTATATAGTCTTGAATAAGTTTGTGAGGTCAATTATTAAGAAATAATGGTTTATACTTTGTAATTATTCACATAATGTGTATATTTGACAAATTCTAAAATTTTTCGAGTATTTCAATCGATTTTACATTCATTTTAAGTTATTTGATGACAAGAATCTACATTTAAAATCTTTATATAGTCTAGAATATGTTTATGAACTTACACGTATTCACAACGATTGGATTATACATTGTAATTACGCTAAAAATGTCCAGATTTTAAAGATTTTGGGTATATTTAAGCATTACAAGCTATTTTGCATTCATTTAAGTGTTTTGATCATGTTAATCTATATGTAAGCTCTTTATATAGTCTAGAATGTGTTTATGAGCTAAATTATTCAGAATAATTCGATTATACGTTGTAATTATTCACATAGTTTACATATTTTACAGATTCTGAGTGTATTTGAGCATTTGAAGTGATTTTGCATTCATTTTAAATCATTTGATCACAATCATCTATATTTAAGATTTTTATATAGTCAAGAATATATGTATGAACTCACTTATTCAAAACGATTGCATTATACATTATAATTACTAATATAATGTGCAAATTTTAATGATTCGGAGTATATATTTGAGCATTTCAAGCGATTTTGCATTCATTTTTAAGTCATTTGATCACAATAATCTACATATTTGCAATTTTTATAGTCTACAATGTGTTTATGTGGTCAATTAATCAAAAAGATTGGTTTATACATTGTAATTATGCACATAATATACAGATTTTGCAGATTCTCAGTATATTTGAGCATTTTAAGCGATTTTGCATTCATTTTAAGTCATTTGATCACAATAATGTATATTTAAGCTCTTTATATAGTCTAGAATATGTTTATGAGCTTACTTATTCAAAACGATTCGATTATACATTATAATTATTCACATAATTTGCATATTTTACAGATTCTGGGTATAATTGAGCATTTCAAGCCATTTTGTATTTATTTTAAGTGTTTTTATCACATTAATCTATATTTAAGTTTTTTATATAGTCTAGAATATGTTTGTGATATTACTTATTCAAAACAATTGGATTATTCATTGTAATTATGCACATAATGTGCAGATTTTAAAGATTCTGAGTATATTTGAGCATTTCAAGCGATTTTGCCTTTATTTTAAGTCCTTTGATTGCAATAATCTATATTTAAGCATTTTATATTGTGTAGAATATGTTTATTAGCTCAATTATTCAAAACGAATTGATTATACATTGTAATTATTCACATATTGTGCAGATTTTTACAGATTCTGAGTATATTTAAACATTTGAAGAGATTTGCATTCATTTTAAGTCATTTGATCACAATAATCTATATTTAAGCTCGTTATTTATTATTATGTATCTGAAATTTTTTAAATTAATTATAAATATGTAATTTTTTTACAAATTATATATGACATTTAAAAGTTAGGAAGTATGGGATTTAACCCAGATTTTTTTTTCCTCTGACAATATTGTTGAATCTAAATTTTCTCAAAACAGGAATTTACAAAAACGGCTGTAGTTTTTGGATTAATATTTTAAATAGTGATCCATCTTCGAATCAGAGATATATATGTAATGGATTTTGTTTATATTGTTTTCTTAATATATTCGAGAAATAATTCTATTATTTATTTATTTATTTACGGTTTTTCGGGCCATGGATTGCATCCGTGATTTTTATTGCCGAGATACATCTTGGTGCTGCTTTTGACCCACAGCGTTGGCGGGGTTCTTTGCATTCGTGTCGCACAAATTCAGACTTGTCTAAATCACAAATTTCGTCTCAAATTTTTCTATGAATTTAATTGGATACCTTTCATTTACTCAATAAAATTTATGATTATTTGATCTTCATACGTCTTGTTGCACCTACGTGCAGACCACACAAAGTGCCACATAGTGCAACGAATAATATTACCTTAAGTGGCTAGATTGATATCTAAGCTAACAAAGGCAATTAGAATATTAGAATTATATTACTTTTAATTAGTTACTTAAATTAGAGATTTCCATATCTCATGTATCTTTCTTATTTTCTCTTCTATTTTATATATATATAAGTGTACTGGAGGATGTTAGAAAATAATAAGAAATATTTCCAAAAATATCTTTTCTCCTCTTTTCTCAATTTCTGTATCTTTTCTCTCTGTCTCTCTTTCTTTTCCTTCATCTGACCCTAACACGTCCATGCAAATTATATGAAATTATTTTTAATATCTTTTTAAAATAAAAAATGAATCAATAATTCCGAATATATATTTATTCCCACGGTCTAAAATCTGATGCCCTTTCGGTGCGGAACCAAATTCTTTACTGCAGTAAATGACAGTAGAGGTCTACTGCCCCTCTCAATTTTATTAAAATGTAAAAAATTTAAAATTTAAATGTTCAATCTAAACCGTTGATCTTGTTCAATTTTATGAGTAATGTGTTTTAATATAAGTTTTATAAATTTTGGAGTTGATTTGATACCAGATCAAGTGGTCAACAAATGAACGAATATGGTTAACTATCATTTATTAATTCTAATATGTTCATAATTTGATCACTTAATCGAGTTTCAAATCAACTTCAAATTTTATAAAACTTATATGAAAATGCATCGCTCGTAAAATTGAAAAACATCAACGGTTTAGATTCAACATGTGAATTTTAAAATTTTTTAATTTTAATAAAATTAAGAGGGCAGTAGACCTCTACTGTCATTTACGACAGTAGAGGATTTGGTTCCCTTTCGGTGCAATTGTTTAAAATATGACATGTCCTAAAAGCTTGTGAACCATCTAATAATTCTTGATCTGATACGACAGGTCAATCCATACACAATCTGATACACTTAAAATTGACTTGTAGATAACCCAAAAAAAAAAAAGGTCCGATTGGATCAGATTATGACTCTTTTACTATTGTTTATGCTTATGCGTATTTTTAATGATTTTTTTTAACCTTACATTTAGGCCTTGCTTAAAATATTTTTTTACTCAGGATTTTATTTCATTTCAATTGATTTCTCAGAATTTCGTTAGACCTAATAACATGAAAATTCCAACCAAATGACACTAAATCTTTTCATTTTGATCAAAATTTTCTAATGAAATGAAGTCCTATGTTAAAAAAAAAAAAATTTATCAGGGCCTTAGAGTCTTGGATCAAACGAAAAATAAGATCTGTGTATATAATGATTCCAATTAATACGGATCGGATAAAAATCATAAGATCGGTTGAGAAATTGACACTCTAGTTCAAACTTCAAATTTGTAAAAATAGATTTGCACGGTGCAACGTCTTTCTCAATTTACAAATTTCGGAAAGAGAATCGAAACATTCTCGCTCTTCTCATTTTAATTTTTAAGAAAATATAAAGATTAGTAGTAAAAGAACAAACAAATGATAGAGAGAGACCACAAACCATGTGAAGTTCTCCGCAAGTCCTTTTCCTCTTTACCTTATAGCCTTGTCCAGAAAATATATACCGGATTTTCTTTTAAATAATATAGGTTAAAATCTTAAAAAAAAGTAATGATTTTTTTTAAAGTTCTTAAAGTTTTTCTTATATTGTTGTTATCTTATTTTTATTGTTGTCTTGTTCCATAAAAAGGAATGATGCACCCAGGAAACACATATTTCTTTTGGATAATTTAACAAAAATATCTTTGTCTGAAAACTTAAATATTTGAGAGCAAAATCACCTACAGTCGTGTCTATTTATTATTTGATGAAAAATTTTCAATTTATTTATGTGTTAAATCACCTACAGTCGTGTCTATTTATTATTTGATAAATAAATTGAAATTTATTTATGTGTTAAATTGAAGATATGAGAGTAAAATCACCTACGCATATTATTTTCCAAAGCATCTCATATCTTCTTGTTTCACTCAGTATTTAAGGCGCCACGTTTGCAAACAGATTAATTCAAACACACGTATTTCTACTAAAGAAATTGATGGAAATCTACCTTAGTTAATTATAATTTCTTTGATTAAAAGTACACTTCGTTAATCGTTATGTTGATTCCTTACAGTACCTTAGGCATGTTCAATGTGTTAAATGGAGCATATTTATATCCTTCCGACAACTGAGCTGAAAATAATCTCATGTAAGAGATTCCAGTAATGCAAGAAAGCTTTAAATTTTTGCGAAAGAGAAACGTACCAAAATTTTCTTCCAAGTTGGGCTGTTATCCCTCTCCTGGAGAGAATGCGGCATGCAACGAAAATGCTTCCTGAACTGTATAAACTATAAAGCAGATTTTGACACCTCTTGACATGGCATTTGGCGAACAACGAGAGAAGGACACGTGTTTTCATAGATCCGAGTCAACTATGCACGTTGAATTCTACATGGCAATTAATGGTTCAACAAGATTTTTCTCCAAATATTTCAAATCCAGCCGAGAAAAAAAAAATTAATTATTTTTATGTTCTTTTATATAGGTTTTTAACTTTTGTTCGTATTTTAACATTCATAAGTTAAAGATAAGCTTATCATTTTCATTGCTATATGGTCAACTATTTTAAGTTTTGTATTATTATAATAGATTTAACAAATTTGAGCTTCCCACAAAATATAATGTACTGTCGTAATACTATAGTGTCATGTTTTCCATATTTTACGATTGACAATTATAATTTTCAAGTTTCAACAATATTACGTGGCTTTATAAGTTTCAAAGTTTCAAAATTTTTATGTGCATCACTAATTAAAAAGAGGTAGACTAAAATCAGTTACGGCTGACGGTAGCCGCGGTTAAATCTTAATTTTCGAAATTCTAATGGCTAATTGTACTATTAGAAGTGTTCTTCATATCGAAATCTCATTATAGACCAAATTTTATATTTTTCTAAATTTTTTAACTTTTTTTTTTAATTTTAAAAATCTCTGTTATTGAAGGATCCATAATTATTTAGATTAAGAATTTTATAAAATACCTAAAATTACTAAAAAATTAAAAAAATGTAAAATTTTTCTCTCCGATGAGATTTCAATAAAGAACACATTGAACAGTTCGGATTTGTTATTAGAATATCGAAAATTGAGATATAATCACAACTGACGAGCTCATCCGTCAGTCGCAGTTTATTTTAGTCTACCTCAATTAAAAATCAGTTTCACTGCTCAACACAACATTAATTGTAATTTAAGTTCGTTGATTTCCCAATATTAAATCCGAATGCAACTTATAAAATCACTAATCACTAATTTTTCTTATTTATATTTTTCTCAACAACATATTCAAAATCAATTGGCTTTATTTATGAAATTTCAAGTACTTAATCATACTTCATATTTTGAGTTCTTTGATTTTTGTCTGACTTTCATTTTCAAAATTAGAATCGTACAGTTTGATGTTTCATTTGGATTCCAAGTTAAGAGTTTCCAAAAATGTACATTGTGGATTAAATATAAAGTGCTTGAAATTAACAAAATAATATTAATGTTGACATATCCTAATTATAAAGCTCAAAATTTTAAATTATACTGCGAAATATATAAACTTAAAAATCATGAAATAATGAAATTACAAATTTTATAATAATAACTGAATTTTTGTGAATTATAAAAATAGGGAAAAAAAAACTAAAAGCAAGAGGTAAAGGGAATAGGAGTGGGAGGAGAGGCCAATAGTAAGTTTATGGAATCCTGAAAGTGATGTTTTTTTTTTTTTTACAAATTAGGAGGACAAACTTTATTCGAGCAAGTATCATTATAACAGAATAATATATGAGAACACTATTAATCACCTACAAGGCTACAACCCCGAAGACATCTATGTGAGAAAAATAATAGTCATCAATGATGGTCCTCTCCGTAACTTTTTTGACTCATTGGATAGGTGTGGGAAGTAGGGAAGAAGGGAAGAAGTGGGAAGAAGTATTAGAAAGTATGTAACTTTGTGAAGAGTTTAAATTGTTTATAATTTTTTTTTTCTTCTTACTTCTTCTTCTTCTTTCTTCCAACGATCCAAACGCACCCAAAAAACACAAAGATACAACGCACTAACCTACTAGTAACATGACAATATGACATGAGCCATTTCCTCAAAAAGGTAATAACCATTCATTTTTTGTTTCCCCAAAGAAAAAGAAGAAGAAAAAGACAATGTCCATATTGAATCAGACGCGAATTTAAACTGATTAAAAATTAAATAAAACTTTATAGTTTTAAAAAATATGATTTTACCTTTATTCTAAAAAAATAACAGTAACTAATAGAGGTGCTTCTGTTTGTATCTATCAAATAAATAAAGCATCTTAAAAACATAATAAATAAATAAATAGTGACGTCGTCGGTGTGTTACCTTTTGAATAGCACAAAGAGCCGCGGCTGACCTTAGGAAGTTTCCAAATCGCTGAGAGAAAAGATGTTAGTTTCTCCAAAAGGACAACTTTTTGAAAAAAAAGATGTTAAAATTTGGTCGCATTCAGACGTGTTTAGGTCGGTGGGTCAACGGCATCTTACGAAATATAAACGACTCAAATTATTTCGATAGAGGATGCAATAATAAATTAATTATTATTATGGTGACTAATTGTAAAGGATTGGCGCGAATCAAAAGACTTGGTTCCTACATAGTACATGCTTTAGTTTCTTTTTCACATTGTAAATTTCTAATAGAAGTGATCGGATCCTCCACTTGCTCCATTTTATATTTGTCTAATTGTCTTCATTAATGATAAAAAGCTGTCAGTCTGTCACTAGCTAAAGAGAGATGTATTAGTCGTTCACTTCCTCAGAATATTTGATCAACTTTTAAGAATTTTTATTTTGTTCACTGGATGCAGATTCAATGCTCATTTTGTCATTAGAACTGAGTACATTAAAAGTGTATGTGTTTACCTAAAAAAAAATACAAACTATGCATACTATTTATATTTATCATTTTTTACATAAAAAAAATTTATCATTTGTTTAATATAGCTGTTAAGCATATAGGACATATTTAAGCGTTGGCTCAAATACGTCTTTTTGACTCTTTTTGACGTGCCTTTTATCAACACAATCAGGAACTTTAGAGCCTTTAGTGTAGAGATATAATTATACTTCTCTTTTATATAAATTATGGACTTGGGTGCACATCTGCATCACCATTCCAAAAATACTTATAATACAACAATAAATATGAATAAATATTACCTCTTCATCTGCAAGTAAAAGTTTATATTTTCTAATCATGGATAGCGGCAGGACAAAATTATCATGCGATGAAATTTTATTTTATTTTTTTTTATTAGAGTCATTCGATGAAAGTTGATTGACGCAAATGTTCTTGTCAATTAAATATTATCTTGACATCCATGTCCTTTTATTGTATAATAATTTCAGTACAAGTGGGATTAAACTCCCTAAAATTTAGCTGAACAATTTGTCATCTTAAATCCTCTACGCAGTAAATGTAAAAAAAAAAAGCATTCGTGTGAAACTAAGAAATCTTAGAAATATAATTCTAGTTCTATGATTTTGGTAAACTAAAAACTAGACCGTTATCCTTTGTTCGCACCTATTCGTGTGATGTTTGGTGAGAGCCAAACTAGCCAGTTCGCGAACTCGAACTAGCTAGTTCGCGTCTCTTCCAAACATAACTTAATATATGATCTTATGTGTCGCTGTAATCATAAAGATAACTTTTTTTTGGCAATAATAAATTTAGTATTATTTCTCGATTAATTTAAAATCAACTTCGTCTCTGCAATTCAAAATTCAGTGTGAAAGAAAAACTGATTATTTTTAACGTAAAAATTTCCATATTTTTGCAATTAAACTTTTTATTTTCCAACAGTTGACAATTGCAAATGCTAATATATAATTTCATTTCTATTTATTAGGAACATCTTTCATCTTTATCTTTACAATTATAATAAACGACTTTCTTTACTACGCCCCGTTTGGATCGTATGGAAATATGAGGAATAGCTTATTTCTAAGCGTAAATTTATTATAAACAATCCAAACTCTTCATAAACTTACACACTTCCCAATACTTTTCGCCTAAAAATAGACTATTCCTTTTATTCCTAAGCAATCCAAACGGAGCCTACATTACGAACATTAGCAATATTCTCAAATCAGTTCTATACATGTTCGTTTATACAAATAATATAATATAAGATCAATATGCTGATTGCCGAATAAAGGAAGTTGCACTGTCCATCTGACAAGAAAACGACCCCATGATTTCTAACCTTTTTTAAAAAATTATTTTGTGAAATATATATATAAAACAATTTTAATTATTCTTTCAGGCTTATTAGAAAGCATAATATAATAATTTATAGTTTGCGAAGTTCGGAACTGAGTTGATCAGTTCATGATACCACATCTGCTCCTCATTTTAATTTTTTTATTAAAAAATCTCAATAAAAGGTCCAATAAATATTTTTACAGTACTGTTTCATCAAAGAATGCCATGTACGAATGATTAAAAAAAAGGATAATTAATTTAGGGGTTTCTCTAATTCTCTATGACCAGGAGAAAACCGAGTTCAGATCTGGTGCCGCACGGCACACCGTGTAGCGCGGCATCGTAGCCGTCTGATCAAGATCCAATGGACAAGGGAGCCCCGTGCATGTAACCTAGATTGATAGGCCCGTAAAAGATAAACCGTCCGATCAAGATCAGACGGCCCGTACGCGCGCTACACGGTGTCCCGCGCTACACGGGATTCGGGTCCGGAGAAAACCGGCCCCCACAGTTACATTGTAATGGAGAGGATCCGGAAAAATTGGAGAGAGACATATGTGGGACCCACAGTGCAGAGCATAGGTTGACGCAGGCGCTTCCTTCATCACTCCCCAAAATGTCGACATTAAAACTATTGCATAAGACCGGCTTATGAATTTTCTCTCACTAATAAATGACCCAAGGACTTAATAAGAAAAATTGGTACAATTTTTGGGGAAAGAAAAACGGGGTTGCAACAAGCGCACAGTTTTAAACACCTTTTACATGTGTAAACGCGTTTTTTTTTGTTCCGGCGCTTCATTGCTTCTGTACGGTTTTAAATCCGGTCTTCATTTAATTCATGAACCGGTGAGGAGTTAAAAAAAAATGGTTTTTTGGTTGTTAAAAGATAATTTACTAAATAGGGAAATTCTGCCATGAGGTCTAATTTTTAATTGGGCTTTAATCTCAACCATTCATTTTCAAGAGAGGTTAATTCATTAGCACTCATGAACAGTTGTAATCGAAGCCCGATTCAGAAATTGGACCTCATTGCAGAATTTTCCAAATAAATAAACAACAAAAATTATATAAGAAAATATTACAGGACTAAAATAATTTCTTGATAATAGTATGTAAATTTTTCAATAACTCTAACTAAAAGAGGTTGAACATAAGTATGTCAAATTTCCAAACTTGTAGTTTTATAACCAAGCAAATGACTATTTCTATTGAGACATAAGTAATGTTTTTTGGGTCAATTCTATATATAACAATTCCTATTGAATATTTAAATTATGAATAAATAGAATAGTTTAAAATAATCATATTAACGCATTGGAAAGTTATTGCATTATAATAGTAAATAAATATCTAAAAAATAAAAATATAATAATATGCAATACACATTACTTATTTTTCTTTCCAAAAAGATCACAACCATCCAAAAAATATCTTCTTTTCCCCCAAAAATCGAGATGTTGCAAATTTGAATTTTCCATACGCAGCGCTCCTTTACAAAATTCCCAACGGACTAAAAATTAATTGATTGACCGAGCGCAGCGCAGCTTAAATGCTTAATCTGATTATCTTTTATTTGTAAAAATTGTAATGCGTTTTAAAATAAGAACCCCATTACTAATACTAATTCACGGTTGACACCCATCTCTCTCTCTCTCTCTCTGAAAATTACTGCTTAAATTCTCTCTCCCTCTCTCTCTCTCTCTCTCTCTCTCTCTTACGAGATATTAGGGTTTACAAGGAGGAAGAAGGGAAATTTTCCTCTTCTCAGCTGTTCTCCACACGAATTTTATCTTTCAATTTTGAGGTAATTTTGCTTTTCTAAGCTTCTTTTTTGCCAGGTGTTTCTTTTGACCCATCAAATCCTTCTGTAATCCGTCAATTTTGACTTTGAATTAAGGTCGGTTTTTGAACAATTTGTTATATATTGTACTTTGATCCTCTTTCTTGGCTACTTTTATTTATCAAAATTTGAGAAAAAAGTTTGTTCTATTTTCCCAAAAGAATTCTGACACTCTTTTCTATATCGAAGAAAACACCCTCTAATTCTACAAATTTCTCCTTGTTAAACTGATAATCTACACCAGTTTGATTCTCAGGTTCACTTTTCTTGTTCCAATTTGTGCATCCTTGAGTTTCTCATTTCAGAATTTTCTTTTTTGGTTATTTTACTATTAATTTTAAAGGCCTGATCCTTTACTTTATCGTTGAAATTGAAAAAGAGGGTTGTATTTCCCTTTATCTTCAATATTCTCTGGTGTGAACAGTGCAGTTCAAGAATATTGTTTGCCCTAAATTCTTCTGTTCTTTTATATTATCAAGCACATCAGCCAACAACTTATATTTAGTATGTTTTAACTATTTCTACATGAACTCTGTGCCCAAGTTTAGCCCAACAATACTACCTTAGTTTGTGTTAATTTTGGTCACCATTTGTTCATTTTTCTGTCTATTTGAAATGAGATTTTGACCTGTTTTGGTACCATGAATTCTTAAGCAATTCATTGGAAATATTTGTGCTGTTTTGGTACCAGACCCCACTTTATCATAATGGTGTTGGGTAACCTGATGAACAAAACTAGTCCCTTATTCTGCAATCTGGTGTTATATTTACCGAATTTTCCTCTATTGTGTACATGCACCTTGTTTCTAGAATTTTCCTTATTCTCATCTCTTTTCTGTTTCACAATCTAGGGTTTTGCAGTTTTAAGGATGAGCAGCTCTCTTGGGCCAGTTGGTAAACAAGCTTACAAGAGACGTGGGATGCGTCAATCAAAGCGTGGTATACACATCACCATTGACCTCAACTCTCCCGCTCCTGCTGTTGATGCCAGTAATGTAGCTTCATCTTCAGTAAGCTTCCAGGATGCTCAATCCAATCCATCACCCATCTACGTTGATGATATTGATGATGATGTGCAAATGATCTCTGGCTCAAGATTTGCGCCTTCCCAAGTTTGTTCTTTTCTTTTTCTTTGTTTATCAGCTTTCCTTTGTGGTGTTCTGGGAATGGGCAGGGGGCAGGGTTGTTGAAGTTTTGTCGTGTGTTGGATACTCCTTAGAGCATACTCATTAGTATTTATTTCTTGTCTCATAATTGATCAGACCAGACATCTCATTGTGGTATTTTGGCAGAGTTTAGGTGCTTGTTGTTCGGTTACGCGCGCCCAAACTGGAAAGGGGAGGGGGGGGGGGGCTTATTTTGTCTGGGCTATAGCAACGCTTGTTGACACATGCATCTTTCTTAAAATGACTGATATGCAACACGAACCATTGTACATATCAGGGAAGTTTTGTATGGTTCCGTTTTCCTGCAGTGGTCAATTTAGCTGATATCTAGCTTAATGTTACTCTCATCTGGTTAAGGTAATGTCGAACAAGGTCAATAATAAGTGTGTAATTGTAGACAAACAGTTACTGTGTAATCTGGTTGTTTGATATGGGTATGACCAAAATTAAGTATATAATTGTTTTTTTTTCTCCAGCTGTATGTTTATATTTAATTCTGACTAAACTTCAGGCACCGATTCAGGCACCAATTGTGGTATTGGATGAAGACGAGGAAACAAATCCTGGCTCATCAGGTAGTTAAACAGTTTTCATTTTTAAATTGTTCACATTACAGTTATGTCCTTTTGTTGCATCTGGGGTTCTCATTATCTGATAAAGAATTTCATGCTTTAGGAGATAACCAAACCCAATTGTTTTCATATGTGTATGTTTAGGTGTTGCTAGGGAAGAAAGTTATAGAACAATTAACTTGGATCTCTCTCTAGACGTTGAAATGTTTGGTGCAGTGGTAAGCTCTATTATTACTCTTATTTTATCATTAAATTAAGCCTCTTTTGTTTCTACAATATTTATTGACTTCAATTTTGGCAAATCTTTAATGATTCAATTGTGATATCAATAACTTTTTGAGGATACCTTTTGAATTGGCGTGCTGTTATTGTGTCAGTAGAAGTGATGTTGTACCATTAACTTTCATGGATCGTAAAAATGGATACAAACGGTGCTGGTGTTGTAACCATTGGCATTCATCAATTGAAATATTGGGTGCAAATTTCACAACTAAAATCATTAAGAGTGTACCTTTTATACTTTGGAATAACCAAAATTCCTTGACTCTGACTACTTCATTAAAATCGCAGAGTAAGCAGGCGCCAGTCCCTACAATTAATCTGATACCAGTGGAGCCACCTCGGGCCCCACCAAAGGAACCAACATTCAGCTGCCCTGTGTGCATGAGCACGCTAGTGGAGCCATCGTCTACCATCTGTGGCCACATATTTTGCAAGGAGTGCATCAAGGCATCAATCCAGGCCCAGAAGAAGTGCCCCACGTGCCGAAAGCATCTCAACATGAAACAATTCCACCGGGTTTATCTCCCTACGACCGAGTAGGATTTGCTCGCATTTTTTAGTGTTCAGATTTATTAAAGTGACATAACTTTGTTTCTGGTTTTGAAAGGTGGATGGAGAAGGTTTGGAAAGGTTTGAGCAAAAGGTCAAATTAGTTTGTTGTGCACTGGATTTGTGTAGGTTGAGTAGGTTAGCATCTGACGCTGTCCAATATCTAAATATGTTTTTGAAACAATGTTGTGTTCTAGGTGGTATCTCTCCAATTTTCTATTATTGGAGAGATTTTCAGTCTCGAAAGTACAGAGATTGCGTAGGGATTAAATTATAATTACAATATTACATATTCTGTAGTTTGAATAGTCTTATTCATAGAACGCGTGATTCTGTTGTGCGCTTATTAAAATGCCAGCAAGCTTCTTGAATGATGTATATACACTATACAATTTTCAAGTCCAATACTCCAATTGGATAAATTTGGGCAATAAAAAAAGCCCACTATCTGGTGTAGTAGAGCTAACAAATAAACGGGCATGATCTCTCAGTTTTTAGAACATACACACAGATATGTCTATTGTATGATGTATCTAATGTTACTGTATACTTATTTATCATGTCCATGCGTATTTGTTTATTTTAATTATACACAATTGTTAATAATTTTCACGTGATTTTGTTCAAATCAATATGTTTATTTACAGCTATCATATAACTGTCTTGTTTTTTCGGATTTATTTTTTTAGATTATTATACCGATATAGATTTGACTGCTGAACAAATCCAAACTCGAGTTCTGTATTACTGGACTTGGAGTTGGCGTCAATGGTCCAATGTAAAATTTTTCAACACTTTAAGAAGTTGATACAAAATACTTTTGGGGGAGAGGGGGGGGGGGTTGGAGGGATGCTAGGAAGCGAGAATTTGAACGGTAATCGCCTATACCTTAATTTAAGTTTGTTAAAGCTCAAGTTTATCTTTTTACTGTATATTTTGAAAGATTAATTGAAATTTTAAGTGTTTGTTCTGTTTTATATTGGTCATATTGCGACAACAATTTCATAAGAAAATCTTCTCTTTAGCAGAAATAATTACTTCAACAAAAAAAAAAGGGACTAGAATAATAGCAGGAAGGGTTCCCTTCTGCTGTTAGTACTGCTAGGAAAAGCAGGACCTGATCTAATCCCACCTAGTAATTCTCTTCCATCCTATCCGTGCATTTTAGATCGGATGGACACCAGTGACTAATTAAAATTGGTTATAGAGTGCAATATTCCTTAGATTTTACTTCCCATCAAACGGTTCTTTTAGAAATTATTATATTTTGGACTCCCAAAAAATACGACTTTAGTTCTAATTGAATTTCACAGTGTTTGATGTTAATTCTACTGATATTGATAGAAAATTAATTGAGTAATTGTTAATTACATCAATGATTTTAATACAAAAAATTTATAACTCCGTTAATGTAATAGACACGACACGAGAAGCCAGATAAATTGCTTTTTTTTTCTTTTTTTTTTATGGCATGAACACGGAATCAAGTAAGAGAGGTCAAAAGAAAAGAGGATCCCACAGGCATTAAATGTGAAGCAACGGATTTGTCATTATCTTTCTTTCCCTTTCAATGAATTTGTCAGGTCAAAATTTTGCGGCTTCTATAATTTTTATCTTTCTGAAATACTTTTTTTTGTTGTATGAATTGTTTGATTTTAATTTACGACAGACGTTAATAATAATGGCTAAAATGCATGAGTCGTTTCTTTTTCACTAATAAGTAGTTGCATAATTTGAGATTTTTGTTGCTCTACTTACAGAAACTCAGAAAAGATTTATAGCAATTAGCAAACAAAATGAAAATACCCTTAGAAAATTTCGAAAAGTTCTAGTGTAATTGACTATAAAATACCACCTTCCTTTAAATGATGTGCGTCTGAAATATTCACATAAGTTGAAATTTATGACAAAAAGAACGTCCCAAATCCGTCAGACTCCAAAAAGAGGGCGCCCATTTCATTTTTCAAAGACTTGAAAATTACGTATTTCCTCATAATTCATAATATCATATTTATCTTGTCAATCCAGGAATGGAAAATTTTCCAATAAAATTTAAATTAAACTACATTAAATATATAAAAATGTCAAATCAATCATGTCTATAAATGACCATCTATATAAATAATTATTATTAGTACTACTTAACTTACCTCATCTCTCACTCCATTTTGTCACGAAGCAAAAGATGTCAAACTTCTAATTGTCACCGCGTACTTTTTCTCCAGTGTATATGCCCGTCATATTTCTCCTCCATCATGCTTGGTTCGTTGGATAAAGATTGGCGTGACAATAAATCAAGTACAAAAGGGTTAATTTATAATGACAAAAAACTTTTCATTAAGGAAATTAAATCTCCTGAACTCTTTTAGCGTGTTACTAGATTCATGTTTAGACGGTATTTCATAATTCTGAAATTTTTGAAGGGTATACATAAAATTTTTCCAAAAAGAGAAAATATCGAGAAGTGCTATTATTATTATTATCTGTTTCTACTTGAGGTGTCCAACAATATAGTTACAATATTTGAATCTGAAAAATATTGTATTTAGTTAAGAACTGAAAAGTATCAATTAGTACTCACAAAGGGTGCGTTTGGATAGGTGTGGGAAGAAGGGAAGAAGGGAAGAAGTGGGAAGAAATATTGGGAAGTGTGTAACTTTGTGAAGAGTTTGGATTGTTTATAATTTTTTTTCTTCCCATCTTCCTTCTTCCTCTTCTTATTCTCTCATCCAAACGCACCCAAAAAAAAGAAAAATCTATAAAAGGCACTTAATTTACAAGTTGCATTGAGAATTGGTGATGCCACTGCCACTGAATATCTAATTTAGTTCTTTACAAACGCTGTAGGTTCATGAATCAGAACTCTGTACAGTTTTGCTACTTGGAATCAACTTGGCTTGTTTTTTTTATAGACACAGCTGACCTACATTCGCGACAAATTAACAAGACTGTGAACTTCTGATTTAAAAAAAAAAAATCTAGGTCAGCCGTGTCTAAATGGAAAAAAATTACACTGGAATTAGACCTTTTTTTTCATTTGAAAATCCAATGCTTGGATCAACAATGTGTTAGTGTCCTCGTCATGTGGTAGTTTGAAAAATCCGATAGAAGTTCATGAATCACGGAAAGAAAAAGCCAGCGAGGATTTATTTGCTTTTTATTTTTATTTTCTATTCCCTATATGGCAGTGTCCATGAGACCATGACCAGATCGACAATGAGGTATGCCATGTGTGTGAGCCTCGCAATTAAATGAAAAATTAATTTTCCAACCAAAATAATAATTTAATTTGTCATGAAAATTTTATCAACTTTCGTTCGTATATTAGATGAAAAAATAATAGAATGATGAATTAAAATTTAATGTCGAAAAAATAAATAATTTCAAATTCATTAATTATTAAATAAGTATCCTATCCGACAAAATTAACTTTTACAATTTTGTCGGTTTGCTCTAGGCTGTCAGCCTCAAAATTCGGGTCCAACTAGAACGCAATTACTCATTTAGTCATTTACTTGTCCACTTGAAAGTTGAAAGTTGAAAGGGAGGTTCGCACTTCAAGTTTTAACTATGCAATCCCAATATCATATTTTGGTTTCTTTCTTTCTTTTTTCTTTCCTTAAAAAGTTCTATATTTGAAAGTCATTGGCACAAAAATGGCACTGATATATGCTTTCCTTTTCCCATTTTTTTTTATAAATACAGGGCACGAGTTTCAATGTGTATCAATAAAGCATTTCTAAATTATGCGCTTGCTAATAAATACTCCTAGTAGGGTGCATACTGTCAATATCATATTAAAAATATCATGCACATTTCTAACAACATTAAAGTTTGTCTATCACTTAAATTTTAGAGCCACCGAATCAAATCAATGAACCAACAAAGTTTCTCATAAAATGCGGATCCCAACGGCATATACCAATGAATCACGGTTTACTATACAGTATAAACCACGAAAAAGACACGCTGATGCATCCACAGAAAAACGCACTTAGACATCTCTTCCCCTATACTGGGGCCTACTAGAATTTATTAAACAAAATTTACAAAATTTTGAGCAATTTCTCTATTTTTCTAGTTATTTATCATTGTAAACATGAAATAACCAAGAAAAATTATGCTATGAGAACCAATCATGAATCAGACATTAATCACAACTATTCATTATTAGTGCTAACATAAATTAATCTTTCTTGAAAATGTGCAGTTGAGATTAAAACTAGATTCATATATTGGTTCTAATCGCAAAATTTTCCATGATAACTAATCACTAATGTACATTCAAATATTTCAACTTGATTGTATGCTCCATAATAACAATTAACTGAATATGGAGTATGAGCTGTTTCTTTCTATATATCTTACTCTAAAGGTGGTATTTTATTAGAAATATAGTGCGAGAGGATAGAGAAACGGGAAAACGGGATATGGATTGGTTGATGGGTAGAGACCAGAGGAGATGATGCATCACTGCCACATACTATGGCATCAAGTAAATAGGGATTGAAGAAAGTGAAAGATAAGAGAAGGATATCCTTAATTAGAATCTCACTTTTTCTCTTTTATTTCTTTCGTTTCATTTTGGATTAAATGTAAGGAGCGACAGAAGAAAAATATATTTGAAGATGCCGTCTCCGATCCCTACTGCATTTATAATTAACATTATATGTATTCTCTAATTGTCAATATTTTTGTCGGGGTGAAATGACACTAATATTGGTATATATATATAAACAAATTTATATGTAACAAAGAACAATGTTGCATAAAATTTTTCAAACAAGAACATTATTGTTATAGCATATGATGTGATATGAAGTATAGATGCTGTCTAATTGTTAATGAATTATGTTGGTGTGGCTCTCGCGCGTTATCTAACCTTAAAAACTGAAATATAGATGTTGTCAAATTTCATAAAAAAAAATTGAATATAGTATGCACTTCTTAAAATTAAAAGCGTATCAAGTTTGATACAACATATATATATATATATATATATATATATATATATATATATATATATATATATATATAGAGTTTTGCTACAGCGAGTTGCAACTCATCAAAGGCTCCGTGAGTCGCACTCAAAATTTTAAAATTTAGTTCAAAATGATCGATCCAAACCGTCTAATACGATCTTCCTATTGAAATCTCCTTGCATACCAAATTTTATATTTTTTCAAAATTTTTAAGTATTTTTTTAAAATTTTAGAAAATCATTAATCTAATTAGTTCTGAACTGTTAAAAAACAGCAGTTTTTTTTAAAATCCGAAATAAATACTTAGAAATTAAACACTTAATAATTTACTATGGGCATTATTTCGACGGCAACTTAAAAGTATTTATCCGTTGACAGCTGCTGTCAACTATTTCAGAAAAAAAAACCCTTAAAAGTATTTAAATCACGTCAAATAATATGTCCCCACTTATTGTCTAAATATCATGTCACATGCTTTAATTTAATACAATTAATTATAAATAAAATTGCACAAGTTGTGTTTGTTTTTAATTTACCATTTCAAGTGTCAAGTTGTCACCAGTTTTACAAATAATGAACTTAATAATGTGAAAAATTAAACAGGATAATCACGTCAGAGCTTAGAAGAAATTAATGGAAAGGTCATAAGATCAGTTGCCATTAAGCATTCTAATGGTCGAACTTTGATAAGCCCAAATGATATAATTGGATAATTTGTTATAAAGATCAGGTAATAATTAATCGACAACGCGCGTGCGACATCTATGCATATTAGATTATACCTAGATAATTAAATTAATTTCAAATATTATTGATCCCCTACTTTATCAAAGTGTCAACTATAAATAACAATCAATGAACCCCTAATAATCAACACATAAGCGTATGGACTCGAAAGGTGCTTTTCTCTATTTGCTACGAGGAGTACTATAAATTTTTCAACAATGCCGAGACATGCTTAAGTTCTAAATAAAGTTCGAACATAGCAATATATTATGTTGGAATTAAATAGTATGAATAGTGCTAGCCTCACCTCTCTAAATATTCCTACGTACCCTTTCTAAAGAGACTTCTTTAAGTGTAGGTTTTTTTAATTAACCGACAAAAAATGTATCATTTATATGGCTTTTTGGGGGAGATGACGAGACCACTTTACCTGTGAATGCATTTGAGGTATATTTGGTAATTTTTTTTTTTTTTTTAGAGAACTAGGTAGTGGCTACCAAGTTACAACAAAAGGATCAAAGGAAAAGGAAAAAAAAACAGAAAAAGAAAACACTACAAGGCCAGAAAACTAGCTCCTGCCGCTGTGAAGTGAAAACTTGGCAACTAGCAATGCTTCAAAAACAACTTCTGCTGGGAAGTAACCCAGTGCAGTAGAGTCTCCGTATTTCTGACAGCCCCTCTGAAGACACGGTTATTTCTCTCTAACCAAAGGGCCCACAAGACAGTTAAGGAGACAGTTGCTTTATGAGTAGTCCCACTGACAACGTCCATGATGAGTTGCTTGACGTCTGTGTGATCTCGGCTAAGAAGGGAAGGGAAGATGCTTTTTGCTTTACTCCATAGCTCCTGCGAGTAGGGGCAGAGGCAGAAAATGTGAGTTGCCGTTTCCAAGCCTGTCGAATCACACAGAGAGCAGCCTGGTTGTAGCACAAAATTCCTCTTAACTAATGCCTCCTGTGTGAGTACCCTGTCATGAAAAAGGAGGAAAATGAAGACTCGAATCGAGGGGGGTAGTTTCGTACTCCAGATTAACGTCGCCTGAAATTCAACTTTACCAGTAGAAACTAACGCGTTGTAAGCCGACTTGACAGTAAATTTTCCAGAGGAAGTACACTTCCAAACGCATTTATCTCTTGCATCGGATTGTGTGAAGGAAGAGAGGTAACGAACTGCATTATGAACATCTCTATTCCATGGAGCCTGCAGAGAGGAAAACAAGTTGTGACAAACTTTGCTTACTGTCAGATGGGCTTTAGAAGGCGGCGGTTTGCACTCAAAAAACCTCAGGAGGCCGTTACCCCAATTTGAATACCAAAACAGTGCTTCCTTGCCACTTCCCAAGTTAAAATGAGTGAAAATGGAGAAGATGTGCCTCAGTGTCAGTAAGTCCTTCCAGAAGAAGGAGCCCCTAGCTGTCCAAGAAAGAGGTGATGTAAGTCCTCTGGAGACAAACAGCGATCTAGTCACAGTTGCCCACTGAGAGTTGGGTACTTCAAACAGGCGCCATAGCCATTTGAGTAGTAGAGAAAGATTGAGAATCCTTAGATTCAGTACCCCCATTCCTCCTAGATGCTTGGGTAGGCAAACTCGATCCCATGCAAGAAGAGGAATACCAGAAGTGGATCCTGTCGAGCGTCCCCACAGGAAGTTGCGACGCAATTTGTCAATTGCTTTCACTACCCAAGATGGCAGTTTAAACGCTGACATGAGGAAGATCGGGATAGAGGTCAAAACAGAGGAAACTAAAGTTAGACGACCAGCTCTTGAAAGGAGCTTGTTCTTCCACCCCGCCAGTTTTTGCTCTAGCTTTTCAATCAACTGTCGATACACATCCTTGGAAGGTCGACTCGAGGTTAGTGGCAAGCCTAAGTAGGTGAGAGGGAGCTGAGCCACTTCACAGTCTAATAAAGACGACACTGCATAAGTCTGTGAAGGGGAGAGATTAAAAGGTACAAAGGAGGATTTGCTAAGATTGAGATTTAGTCCTGAACAGAGAGAGAAAACCGTGAGCATAAATCTCAGAGAATGCACCGCTCTTCCTTTTACAGTGCAGAATATCAACGTATCGTCCGCATATTGCAAAACTTGAAAGGGATAACGAATTCGATCTGAGAGGCAGAAGGGTATAGATAACGCAGTAGCTTGGCACATCTTAGATAAAACGTCTGCTACCATGATGAAAAGAAACGGGGATAAAGGATCCCCCTGACGCAGTCCCTGTTGATGTTGAAACACTGCCCCTATCTGATTGTTTACCAGGACGGCGGAAGAAGAAGTGGTGAGTAATAGTTCCACCCAATCAATAAACTTAGAGGGAGCCCCAAAAACTTTCAGCACATTGAGTAGGAAGGACCAATTAACTGTGTCAAATGCTTTGTAGAAGTCAAGCTTGATCATAATTACCGGTTCTTTGCAAGTTTTGAAGTGTGCAATAAGTTCTCTAGCCACAAGAAAATTTTCATGAATAAGTCTTCCTTTGATAAACCCGGTTTGAGAGGGAGAGATCATCTCATCGATATGTTTCCCCAACCTGTTTGCTAGGACTTTAGCGATCAGCTTCGGAATGTAATTGATAACACTTATCGGGCGGAAAGAAGATAAGGAAGTTGCGTTCTGGGATTTTGGCAGAAGGATGATATGAGCCCGGTTAAAATCTTTCAAGTTCAAGCTCAATGAGAACAAATCATCAAAGATACGCATGATGTCCTGACCCACAACACTCCACTTTTCTCTTACAAATTCATTTGGCAGGCCGTCAGGACCCGAAGCTTTGTTATTTGCAAGTTTCATAACTGCATGATGAACTTCTTGTGAAGTGAACTGATCCCCTAGCTGTAGGATAGTAGGCTGGTGGCCATATAACAAATGCAAGGAGCAAGGGAACACGGGGTCTGATTTGCCAAGTAAGTTTTTGTAGAAGTCCGTAAATGCCTGCAAAATGTGACTTGGATTGACTAGTGTTTCCCCATCAACAATTAAGGAAGAAATATGTTTTTTCCTCAACTTGGCAGAAGCTGTTGCATGAAAATAGCGTGTGTTACGGTCTCCATTTTTCAACCATTGAATTCGAGCTCTTTGATGCCATCTGCTTTCCAGAATACAAGCAAGATGATAAGCTCTTTCTTTTGCCAGAACTCTTACCCGCATCTCTAACGAAGAGAGAGCCCTGGTTTCCTCAACAGAGTTAAACAAGGCAATGAAATGCTTAGCATTCTCCAAGTGCACATTAACTGACGGGAAGGTGGATTTATGCCAATTATTGAGCCTCTCCTGCAGTAGCTGATTCTTTGAAAAGAAATTTTGGGCCGAAGGTAATTGATTATGTTCAGCCCAGGTATCTTGAGTTATGGAGTGAAAGGCCTCATGCTTAAACCAAAACAACTCCATCCTTCTTATTTTAGGCCCAGTTGCCATTTGCTTGCAATGCAACCGGATGGGGATGTGATCAGAAACAGGGGAGGAGAGAGCTTGTAAATCAATAACAGGAAACGAGGTTAGCCAGTGGGGGGAAAGGAGCACCCTGTCAAGGCGAGATTGAATAGGAGTCGGCTGTTTATTGGACCAAGTGAAACGCTTATTAGAAAGGGGAGTATCAAACAAATGCAAGTCCCTAATCACGTCATTAAAAAGCTGCATTTGGGAAAACTCAGTAGCTGACGTGGAACGCTCACTCATCCAACGGACTATATTGAAATCTCCTAAAATCGCCCAATGGCAGCTTTCCAGAGTAGCAATGAATTTGAGCTCTCTAAAAAAGCTAGCTCGTTCAATTGAAGTATGAGGGCCGTACACATTAGTGACAAGATACTTAGACTCAGTTCTCAAATCTAAGAGAAGCACCGACACAGTGTGCCGTGTAGTCCAAGAGGAGAGTTGACAGAAGAACCGTTTCCAACCAATTACGCAGCCACCCCTAGTGTCAATGGAATCTAACACAGCAATATCCCTATCAAAGAAACTGGGAGTAAAAGAAGAAACCGTCGAGAAAGATGGGCAGCTAAGCTTAGTCTCTTGCAAACAAAAAACATCGCATCTAGATGTGCGAATAGCATCACTTACTACCAATCTTTTACTATCTTCGCCTAGTCCTCGAACGTTCCAAGATAATAATTTTAGAGGTTTATACATCATCATAACAAAAATTCACAACAAGAAGCAACAACAAAACAGCTCCTAAAAAGGAAGCTTACAAGCAGCAGAAGGCCACAGATACTACTCCGAGGAGTAATCTCCAAGTTCCTCGTCGGATCCTGGGATGTCCACTCTCTCAGGAGGACAGCAGTATGATGATCTTGTTGCAGTTGGCCTACTGGAAGTTGCCTGCCCCTGTGTGACCAAACCAGATTTAACAGTTTTAGCCAACTTAACTGGTTTAACTTTGACACGAGACTTACGCAAGCAAAGCTCAGGGACATCTTTTGAGAATTTATCTTTTTCATTGATTAGTATGTTTTGGCTTACACCAATCAAGTTTAGCATGTCAACAGCCTCAACCAGTTGTAAAGGCACATCAATAAAGTCACCGGCGTCAGTAGTTGCCAACAAGGCTTGCTCCGTTTCCTTGATCAACTTCTTTTGAATTCTGGTTTTACAACCATACTTGGCCTTAAAAGTAACATTACTCTCAACACGAGCAGGCCGGGATCGACCTTTGAAAGAAGATGGGCCTCCTTCTTGCACAATTGGGCTAACAGAACTTACCGGCCGGTCAAAAGGTATCTCACTAACAACTAAGGCAAGCCTGTTTGGGGAAGGGCCCAAAACAGCGTTCTCAGTTTCAGGTTGAGTGGACCCGTGACCCGTTTCTGGTTGAACAAACCCGTTAGCCTTTTCTACAAGACCCGTTTCAGGTTGATCAGATCCAATAACCGTTTTAGAAAGAACCGACCCGTTAACTTCTAACTGTGTTGGTTCAAAACAAATTGTTTGAGGGTCAGTCAAAACCGAACTATCCAACCGATGGAAAACCTCAGGAAACAGACAAGCATCAACAGGAAGGTTGGCTTTATGTAACAGAGAGGTACCCTGAGGCTGTACCTGGAAAGAAGAAACAGCCAAACGTTTCTCATGTGGAGAACGTTCCAGAACAGAGGCCTGCAGCTCCATGACGTCAATGGATGACATCCTTTTGCTACGGGGTAGGATCCTCTGTGGCACCTGTTGAAGGTCCATAGGTGTGGCTGGGTCTGCCAGTCCTGCCAAAGCGAGGTCCTTACGGCGGAGAACCACACCGTGCTCACTCGAGGCAAGATCGGAAGGGGTAAACAGGGAAGCTAGTTCAGAAGGGATGCTGGAAGGAGGCACTCCTCGAAAAATCTCCTGTAAGGAAGAAATTTTTAAAGTGACGGTGTCCCCCTGCAAACGGCAGGCTTCTTCATCAGAGGTGGTAGGTGGTGTAGGTGACTTGGGCTGACGGTGACTGGGACGGTTTATAGGTGGCGGTGGTGGAGGAACTTGAAACATCACCTCAGGCGGAAGCTGGATCCAGCAATTAATGTGAACTGAGACTGAGTACTTATAACCATCGCCAGTCATGGAGATAGTGAGAGGAATCCGGCGGAGGTCTGAAGTAGCTAAGGCAACATCCCAAGTGGCCATGTTGTTCGGCTCTCTAGAGGGTATAGTGCCAAGGTAGGTCGCAAACTTACTGACTGAATCAGCGACATATCGTTCCCTCCAGTGGTGAGGTTGAATACCAGACAAGGTTACCCAGGCTTTGAAAATAGGAATCTCCACTTCAGCATCAATCGCCGGGGACCATAGAGCCGCCTGATAACCTCTATCCCACCATGTTTCAGACATGGCCATACCCAACTGCTGTGGTGAAATACCTTTCGGTGGTAGAACCAGATGCCTATTTTTAGTGAGGTTAGCTATTTGGAGATGCTCTTTCCTCACTAAACCTGTCGAAGCAAGCTGGGCAGCAATCACATCAGCAGTGAATGGGACCTCAGAGTTAGAGGGGGTGGTTATCAGCAACGCCTTGGACAGGCGCTGCACCTCTTGATGGTAGGCCTTATCCCTTGACAGATGATAACAAACCTCCTTGGGGCGCTCCGACTCAGACGGCAAAACAGTACGCAGATTTGGGTTGCAGCTATCAAGCAACTCCTCAAAGGGATGCTCTGCTAGCCAAGCCTTAGGAGAAGGAGCCTTTGCCAAAGGCTGTTGGAAAGAATCAGGGCACTCTTTGTAGTCGTGGCCTATTCCCCAACAGAGGACGCACCGGCGAGCGTTCTGACAATCGTCGGAGAGGTGTCCGCGCTGGAAACACCTGAAACAGCGAAGGTGCCATTCTTCATAGGAAGGAGAAGGAGGGAAGCGGAGGGTGGTGGGGCTCTCCGGCAGAGTCACCTCGGAGGGAACCTTGTCAACAACGCGAATGGAGGCCTGACGAGGTTTTGGGAGCCAGCGGCGGCGGGAGGCATGTCTCGGCTTTGCTTGGGGGGGGTGCCTTGGCTGGTCCTCAGTGGCAGAAGTAGCTTGGTGGTGGTTGGATCGGTAGGTGTTATGGAGCTTGGTGGGCTGAGAGCGGGGTTGGGTCTGACGGGGAGCAGGAGGATTTCGGAGTACCTGAGCGTAGGTAGGAGCGGCGTTGTAGGTCGAGAGAAGGTAAGGAGTGGAGGTTGCGGTGGTTGAAGTGCGGTGGTGGTTGCGACGCCGCCTAGGCTGCACACGGGTCCAATCGCCTTCCTTCGCCATCAAATCGCCTTCGTACGGAGAGCTCGAAGTAGGAAGAATCGTGTAATTCCTTTGTTGTTCGGTATATTTGGTAATTACTTTATCAAGTGAAAGCAAAATGCAACTGAGCTAGGAGTCTATTTAGCTCAAGCTCTTCATTTTTCTTCTTGAGAAAATTCAAAATAAAGATTCTTTTGATAATGTATGAACAAAAAACCCACAAAAGGGAAATCGCCTTTTCTTGGGTGCACATCTCATGTGACATTGCTCAATCATGAAAAATTTGTTTATCAACATAGTAGAGATCATTTCTAGAAAAAAAAAACAATTAACAAATAGATAAGTAAAATAAAATAAAAATAAAAATAGTCTTGCGTGCATTAAGGGGTGTTGTTATTGCACAACTTATACGTACTTCAATTCTTTTGTTTAAGGCACATATTTTCAATTTAAATTATATGGTGATGATCTGAAATTGGACTTTCAATGTTCTGGGTCTTCTGGTTCGATTTTATCACAGATCCTGTAACCAAGACACTGACAAACGGGTCCACAAGAATAAAAAAACAAATCTCATTATCTCAGATATCCCCTGATGATTGATTGCACGGGAGATGTATTGGACGATCTCACAATCCTCAGTTCCTCTGAGCAAACATTTAACAAGCGATTCGTATTTAAAAATATATATATTTAAAAAAAAACAAGCGATTCAGATTCCCTTGGACGTGGTTCACATAGACCGGCTGACAGTGATTGAAATAAAGTATCGCAATTAGATAATTAAAATTAAAAAAATGAATATTCATCTAAATATAAATAACTAAAATTTGATGTAATTTTTTTAATTCAATTGATTATGTATCAAAAAAATTGAAAATTAATATTTTAGATTTTTTAGGACTTGATTATTGACAAAATTAATATAGATCATATCTACAATTATATATGTATCAAGATATAGAGAAAATCATATTGTGTATTTTTCATATTTTATTTTATTTAAAGATGATGTCAGGAGTACTTTTTAAATGAGAGGGTAACATTTTTAGTTCCAAATGTTACGTTGGAAAGTGAGATAAAATGATAAGATAAATAATGTCATATCAGTTTATCCTTGAGTGTTACCATCTTATCAACTAGAATATTAGAACAATTGCCTACTGGCGAATTTTCAAAAAAAAAAAAATATATTAGAACAATATTTGTGTTCTAAGTTCTAACATTCCTGCATTAGATGTTTTCTTTTCTAAAAAGAAATTTGCACTAATGTAGTAATGTGCGGTATTGCGGTGTTACGGGATTAAAAAAAAAAAAAAAAGGTACGTGTGCTACTCCAGTGTGGAGCCGCCGTTGCCACGTGTCACTCCTCAATTTCACCACCGCTTTGTCCTCTCCAGTTTACATAGCAGGAGATATTTCTAGTTGTCGAAGATAAATACGAAGTTACAGACAGATCACGTCCCGTCGATAAATGACACGTCATAACTCATAATAGATTATTAAGAAAATACTGCATTTTGGTATAGGTTACTTTAGTTACTACGTATGATTTAAATAGCATTTAATTTGACACCAACATTTGTTGCGGTGCATGTTTTTGTATTTTCAATAACAGCACGAATGCAATGCGCATTTTAAATTTTTAAAGTATTATTTCTTCTTCTATAACATTTTTTTTTTAAGAAATGGAATGCATTTCTAGAATACATTTCTAACAAAACTCAACTACAAACTAGACATATTTCAAATTCTTTTCCATGCTCTAGTTTTTTGACATAAAGAAAATGAAAAAAAAACAAAACTCAGTGAAAAAAAAATAAAGGTTTATATGTTATCGATAATCATTTGCATATACTTATTTTAAACATTCATTGAATTTTCTATTTATTCATCCATTGTAACATTAAATGTGTAATTATTTTTAATTTCTTGCTTAAAAAAGGATGCGCAGTTAATAAATCATTTCTTTCTATGTTCTTGGAACTTTGTAGTGACAGTTTAGTTATATTTAAAATTAATTATTATTTTAGATATCCAACAAAAAATTGAAGATATATCACATTTAATATTTTTTTTCATTTAGCTTATGAAAGTTATAAAGTCAAGTTTTGTAAGATAGAGGTATGATTTTGAAAGAGTAATCGGAGGAATAGGTGGTTTTAAATGCAAAACATGGGACATTGTCCTATTTTTGTAAGAATTAAATACATTCATATAATATGTGAATTCAACAAAATAGTACGACAACTGATTTTATTAGTCAAATGATAATGCAGCATTTTTGTGATCAACACCTCCAGTTATGATTAAATGGAGGGCTTACGAATCCAACTGCGCCTCATCCCTTTACATTTTTTTTTTTTTTTTGAAGGTTCTCATCCTTTACACTCGTCACTTAATGAGACACGCATCCCTTACATATAAACTCCCAAAAGATAACAAAAGAAGCCACCTTTCGCCAGGCTCTCTCTCTTTCTCATCACTCATCAGTCATCACGTTATTACTTCTTTTCACTATTTTCTTCAATATTTTCATGACTTCACCCCCTCTCTTTTCACCATTAATTATTTGCTCTCTCTAATTTCTTGAACCCCTTATTCCTAGATCAGATATTTTTATCTATTTTTAAACGTAACCCATAATTAGTGGCACAATTCTCTCTGTGAATTGTCAATTTATATCTGAACTTTCTCTCTCCAAAGTTTTCATCTTTTCACCAAAGCAGAGACTCTGGAGAAAAACACAGAATGGCTGTAGCAGGTGGTAATGAATGGATAAATGGGTATTTGGAGGCAATATTGGCTAGCGGGCCGGGCGGCGGCCCACGGGCACAACCTGAGGCATCCGCTGGCACGTTAGGTGGCTTCAACCCTACCAAGTATTTCGTCGAGGAGGTCGTGACGAGTGTGGATGAAAGTGACTTGCACCGCACATGGGTTAAGGTGGTCGCAACTCGAGATGCCCGTGAAAGGAGCGGCCGGCTCGAAAACATGTGCTGGCGTATCTGGCACCTCACTAGGAAGAAGAAGCAGGTATTTATTTTGGAATTCATGTTTATGGTAGTAAATTTGGAAAGATTTTATGGCTTTTTCATTAGTTACAACGTACGGATGTTTGCCTTTGACATGCTTGGTGGAATTTGCAGATATAATTCACTGAGAAATTGGAGTGGTCTTTTTTTTTTTTTTACACCAATTTTTCTGCTTTTATTTATTTTATTTCTTGCTCCGTCAGAAAATTTGTAGTGACCATTTTGTTATCAGAATATATCCCTTTCCTCATACTGTTTGTAAAAGTTTTCTGCTTTCAAAAGTCTGAAAAATGGGCCCAAAAATTAACAGATTTCTGACACCTTAAAATTAATAATGAATATATAATCACATAATTTGCTACTATCTTCTCAACAAAATTTAGTAACATGATCTTTAGTGAATAATTATTACTTTACGCAACCAGAGAAGTGGATAGATAATCCTATATATCCGCACCGCTTTGTCATAGTGATTTTGATCAGAATTCACAATTGAATATTTTATCAAATAAAAAGAAAATTAATAAGCGGCCCTCGTTGATGCTAAGGGAATTTGTTGTTGTTTTCTTTGTTTTTTAATTGGTTCTCGGTGGAATAATATATGAAGCTATCCCCTGTAACGAGCCATGAACAATGGGACCCGTCCAGATGGAATTTGTTTTACCTTTTCCATTAGGATTGGGGTTATATTGCTTACTCAGGACACAGAATGCCACATTGGTAGTGCCACAGGATGTTTGAATCTGTTTATTGCTTTCTGTCCTTCTGTTTAGCTTTTATTGCTTTCTTCGTATCACGTAATTAAAGTTTCCAAAAAAGAAGCGAAGTATTTTGTTTAAAGTACTTTTATTAATTTAGAATTTCTTTATTTAAATATTTCGTTAGTTTTATATTAGGAATTTAGGATACAATAAGTTCGACTCCAAAAATTTCATTGTTTTTTAAACTAATATTTTGTTAGAGAATAATTATCATATAAAATACAACATAAATGCTAACTTGTTTCTCCAATTTTTTTTTAACTTTGAATTCAAATTTTAGAAAATATCTTAGTAATTAATACATTTAGATGTGTTAAAGAACTTTTTATTTTAATCTTTGTTAACGGTGTTAAGTAAAATCGATTGCTCGGGTGGTGGACTATCACATATTGAAAGTTTTGGTTGATTGTCGAAATTAGAAGTTTAATTAATGAAAGTTTAAGGGAGAATGTAGTAGTATGGCCATGGCCTTTTTGATTTTGTGGACCTTGTTTATTTTTGTTGCATTAGCAGCAAAAAAAATCATTTTGTTATGATCTAATAATGTTTCATAAGTAATGTGCTAGATGAAAGATCCACATTCTGAATCCTGGACAGCTTATTTTGTCAATAAACAGTAAACACTCAGCGAGCACACCACCCCCCATAAAAGAAAGAGAAAAAGAAAAATTATAAGATGAAATCAGAAATGAAGAAAATATTGAAAAAAATAAACCATCATATGCATATTAACAACTATAAAAGCCACAGGCCTGAGTGTCCCAATGGTTTCTCTCATCTATACCATGATGTATTAACGATGACATTTTATCATGAATGGGCAGCTGGAGCTGGAGGGTTATGAGAGGATGACAGAGAGGAGGTGGCAGAGAGAGCAGGGGAGACGGGATGCAATCGAAGACATGTCAGAGGATTTGTCAGAAGGGGAGCGTGAGAAGGGCGATATCTTGTATGAACTGCCCCAGTCTGGGGACGCTGGTGATTCCACACCCCGGAAGAAGGCCTTCCAGCGCAACTCCTCGGATGTGAGCCATGTCTGGAACGACGACAGCCAGAGCAAGAAGCTCTACATTGTACTTATCAGGTGACCTTTTTATTTTTTTTTATTGTATTGGTTAGTGTAGTAGCCTTGAAAAGCAGTCATAGCCTCATAGGCAGACAATTGGAATCATATTAGCAGTGCAAAACTGATCATGCAAGTAGTTGCTCGGACTAGATCAAACTTCTATGAGTTTGTGCATTTATTTCCTTTTTATTTACATGGAATTTTGAAATGTCATTTTGAGCAATGTTCTCTTACATGAAATTTCATTTGCACTCTTTGACAGTTTGCATGGCCTTGTTCGTGGTGAAAACATGGAACTTGGCCGTGACTCAGACACTGGCGGCCAGGTAAACACTTTGTTACAATATTTGTCACATAATCCTGTAATATCAATTGCATTGAGTACCTGTTTGGTCTGGTCTCTGCAGGTTAGGTACCTGGTTCTTACCTCTTAAGTGCTAGTTATGCATTTTTTTGCTGTAATACTTGAACAATTAAAAAAAATAAATAAATTTGAACAGATAAAGTATGTGGTGGAACTAGCTCGCGCACTCTCCATGATGCCGGGCGTGTACAGAGTCGATTTGTTCACCCGTCAGGTGGCATCCCCAGATGTCGACTGGAGTTATGCAGAGCCAACGGAGATGCTGACAAGTGGGTCTTATGAGTCCGAGGGGCTTGGTGAGAGTGCCGGTGCTTATATCATTCGCATCCCATGTGGTCCGAGAGACAAGTATCTGAGAAAGGAGTTGTTATGGCCCCATCTCCAGGAGTTTGTTGATGGTGCCCTTCAACACATTGTGAACATGTCTAAAGTCTTGGGGGAGCAAATTGGCACTGCAGGACAGCCTGTGTGGCCATATGTGGTTCATGGCCACTATGCTGATGCTGGTACTCTTTTTAATTTCTGTTTGTCCTCGGCATTTTTCTTGTTCTTTTTCGGTTTATTGGCAGATTTATACCAACTAATTCTGAATAAGTATTCAGTAACCTTATGTAGACCACTTGTTGCTACAATCAACGATCTATTCAATATGCTTATTTAACTAGCAAATAACACTATCTAGTTTCTTGCTTCAAAAAAAAAAAAAAAGACAGTATCTAGTTTCAATTGAATGTTCAATTTATAGTATGACCTAAGCATCAAGCGTGAAATCCAACTTTACAGACCTCCTGTATATATTCTTACTGATTTTGTCTCAAAAGTCGATAACGTCATAAAGACACAATGCCTATAATTTGACCGTTGCCTATAATTAAATGCCAGACAGCCATGAAATGGGGAAAAAAGTACCAGAAAATTTGACCATTGTTCGTTTTATAGTAGCTTTGGGTCTTACTGATGCCGCACTGAACCACCTGTAGTGATAATTAATCTTAAGTATCAATCTGTAGATTTTGGTTCCTCCCAAAATATTTAACTGTACATGGTCTATTTTACATAAGCCTCAAGCTGTTGAAGACTTAAGTATGAAAATGGTATGAGCAGGGGATGTGGCGGCACTATTATCAGGTGCCTTGAACGTACCTATGGTACTCACTGGGCACTCCCTTGGTAGAAACAAACTTGAACAACTCCTCAAGCAGGGCCGCATGTCAAAAGATGACATAAACTCCACATACAAAATAATGAGGCGCATCGAGGGTGAGGAACTGTCGCTTGATACGGCTGAGCTTGTGATCACTAGCACACGCCAAGAGATAGATGAGCAATGGGGACTTTATGATGCGTTTGATGTTCAATTGGAGAGGAAGGTCAGGGGGAGGATGAGGAAAGGGCTTAGTTGCCATGGCAGATACATGCCAAGAATGGCGGTATTTGTTTTTTTTTCTTCTCCTCTTTTTACTTATATTATTCCAATTTTATGAAATTCGCTTTCTTTTTCTGGCGTTGTGCAAAAATTACAATTAACGTGTTTGTGCGCGCACGTGTCTCAAGTTTCTTCTATGACTTCAAAGCTCTTCAAAAGTCGAAACTCGAAACAAAATCAATTCATGCAGCAGCTTAATGCACTTTAAATTACCAGTATACTGCCTTACCCAGCCAAGTAAACAGATTCTTTTTTTTTTTTTTTTTTTGAAGTTCTAATAAGTTCATTTGTGCTTCAAGCTATATAATAGATTGTATATTCCTTTGTTAAATGCCCAAGGCACTTTAGTGCGACCTTCTTTTTTTTTTTTGCATATGCCCAATCCGTATCTTATTTATTTTTTATGGTCATTGAATTTTGTTAGTTTTCATCGAATTTTCTTCATAAAAGAGCAAAAATTTAGTTCATCACATTGAACTGATTGTAGGTTATTCCACCAGGCATGGATTTCAGTAATGTGGTAGTTCAAGATGATGACGGAGATGATGCAAATGCCATCGGTTCCCCTAAGTCAAACCCTCAAATTTGGTCTGAGGTATCTATAGAAGTTTTACAATTGAATTCTAAAACCCTCCCTTTGGTAGCCTCTGCCAAGTTCTCTCTAAAAAAATTCTAAAACACTAATAGCGTCGCCCAACTGTTCCAGTCGTAAAGTATCAGAACTTCATTTGGATCCCAAATGTTTGTAGTCATTATTACATGCACTTCTCAAATATTTGCTTTAAATTACCTTTTATAAAGAAATCAGAGATACATGTTACTTTGGAATTTTTGTTGAGGGCAATATGGAAAAACAAATTAACAAGTAGAATGCAGCTCTGTGTTGCTGCAAGTAGTAGAGATTGACATGGTTATTTATTATCGACAGGTGTTGAGGTTTTTCTCAAACCCTCACAAGCCAATGATATTGGCTTTATCACGTCCTGACCCAAAAAAGAACATCACAACCCTTGTCAAGGCCTTCGGAGAATCGCGTGCCCTTAGAGAACTTGCTAATCTTGTGAGTTCTTAACTCGTACCTTTTTAACAAAATATGTTTATCCGTTCATAAATCCACATGGTTATTTTGAATTTTTCACCGATAAACAAACGTTGGTTTGGTTAAATTCAAATAACAAAAATAGGAAAGAACATTGAATATTGGTAAATAGATTCCTCTTATTGAGTTAATTCTTCTTTTGTTTGTTCATCAGACGCTGATAATGGGGAACCGTGATGACATTGATGAAATGTCTGCAGGCAATGCATCTGTTCTGGTAACAGTTTTGAAGTTGATTGACAAATATGATCTTTATGGCCTTGTTTCTTTCCCCAAACACCACAAGCAAGCTGATGTGCCTGAAATTTATCGGTTATGTGCAAAGAGTAAGGTAATGAACTAACTGCTTGTATGATCCATAGAAAATGTTGGACAATGTGATGCTGGACAGTGCGTAGAACGTTAAGATGGGACATACTAAGAATGGATCCTAAATTATTAACCCCAATCGAACAAAAATGAACCTTGATAAATAAATCTCTTCCCTACTTCCAAAGGAAAGAACTAAATTGGTTCCATTAAGCCTATATATGGTTTAATTGTCTTAATTGCCCTTATATGTGTAAGTAGTTCTTACTTAATTAATCTTTTTTAGTATCAAGGTTACCTTTTTTTGGATACAAGTATTAAGGTTACCTCACTCATGTTATTGAAAGGTCAATATTTTGGTAGTATAGCAGTACTAAAATGATTGCTACTGTTTTTTCACTGCAGGGTTTTACACTTTTACTTTCTTGTATTGTTTCGTATTTTCAAATGGAATCATTTTTAATTTATCTTTAAGTCTCTTTTAAATTTCTAGGGAGTCTTCATCAATCCAGCTCTTGTGGAACCTTTTGGTCTCACGCTAATTGAGGTGTTCTCATTTACCTTTTTCCTAAATTTTTGCTTATTTTATGTAATTATTTCCTGTTCAAAAGGTAACCAAAATAGTGTTCATGCCTCCAATTCTAGGCAGCAGCTCATGGACTCCCTATGGTGGCCACTAGAAATGGCGGTCCAGTTGACATCCATGGGGTAAGAAACATTTTCCTTTTTATAGTAATTCAGAGGCATTTCTAGCCTACCCCAACTTGTTTGGGGCAATAGCTTAGTTATTGTTGTTGCAGTTTGTATAATAATTCGCAGGCATCCAGAAATTTTTCTGGAATTAATTTGCCTTATAGTTAAAAAAACATCAAAATGGAAAGTTTGCACTTATAAATAGAAATAGGATAGAATATTTGTAAAGCTAAGTTGACCACTACTAGTTATCACTACTTGAAAATAAAAATAGAATGGAATATATGCTGGAAAGCAAGTAGACCATCAATACTTACCAGTTACTACAGTGTCCCAGCTCAAGAAATATTGTTGGTCACTCCAATTTGGCTAACCTCACCAGCTCAAGCATGTTAAGTTTCATGCCTGAAACTTACAGGTTACAGCTACAGAAAGAGGAATCCATTGCATGCTTGCTTTCGATTATATTGATTTATCCTTCTTTCCTTCTGTAGGCATTGAAGAATGGGCTCTTGGTGGACCCACATGACCAGCAGGGCATATCAGAAGCACTACTCAAGCTCCTGGCAGACAAAAACCTATGGCAGGAATGTCGCAAGAATGGTCTGCGCAACATCCACTTGTACTCTTGGCCAGAGCATTGTCGCCAGTACCTGACACGTGTGGCTGCATGCCGCATGCGCCACCCACAATGGCAGAATGACACCCCTGCAGATGATGCGGCTGTTAATGAGGAATCTCTTAACGACTCACTCAAGGACGTTCAGGTATGGAAAGAGGTGGTTATGACTAACGAGGACGGTCAGGTCAATATTCAGCTTTCATAGGTCCTTGGATTCTGTCAAATAAAGTTGAGGTTATCATGTGTTTGCAATTCTGGAGTTTTGGTTTTCATTTGTTGGGTTTTAGGTTGACTCTGGTTTGGTTTGCTTGCTGTTCACATTGGACAGATTATGGTTCCATCATGCTCCAGGTTGTTCTTGGTTGGGATTAGTTGTCTTTGTCTTGTTTTTAATCTCAGGAAGTTCATACTGGTTCTGTTTTGTCAATTTCTTAGACATAGATTGGCATGGTTTCGGAAGAGAGAAGAGAATAACCACATTAAAACTATACATATAAATTCCATGCTTCTCTAACCGTACCATTTTTTTATGTCAAAATAAAAACATATATAGTATGAATTTCCAAATTTAGTAGGAATGTGAAAACTATCTTAATCAATTCTTTCAGGAGCTTTCACTTAGGCTGTCACTTGATGGAGACAAGTCTCTAGAACTTCAAGAGGGAGAAGAGGATGAAGGTGGGGCTAACGACCATGTGCAACGGATCTTGAGACAGATGAGTAAACGTTGTACTGAGGGAGGTGACAATACAAACCAAATAAGTGTTAATGTTTCTAGTACAAGCAAATACCCACTACTTAGGAGACGTCGTAGGCTCTTTGTTATTGCCTTGGATTGCTACAATGACCAGGGAGCTCCTGAGAAGAAGATGGTACAGGTATAATACTGTTTTTTCTTTTATTCATGGTTTCATACCTTTAATATTTCTGCTTTTACTTTTGCTGTATTGAGAACTCTCTTTACACATGAACTATTATGTCCTCTGTAGTCTGTTTCGATCATAGTTCAAATCAAGTCAGTTCATTGAGTCAGAGACTGCTAACCAGTCTACATCACTCACAGGTTATACAAGAAATATTTAGAACCGTCAGATCAGATCAGCAGATGTCACGAATTTCTGGTTTTGCCCTCTCAACTGCCATGTCAATGTCAGAAATTGCAGACCTCCTAAAGACTGCGAAGATTCCCATCACGGATTTTGATGCACTGATCTGCAGCAGTGGTAGCGAGGTTTATTATCCTGGTACGGCACAATGTACCGATGCTGAGGGAAGGTTCTGTGCTGATCCTGATTATGCTACTCACATTGAGTACCGTTGGGACGAGGAAGAGATCAAGAAAAATATAGTGAAGGTAATGGCTAGTGCTGGTGCTGACGAGGTAGCAAATATGGAGGTGGATGAGAGATCTGGCAATGCACATTGTGTCTCCTTCTTCATTAAGGATCCTTCTAAGGTAACCTTTTCAAAATCTTACATTTTTGCTGTTTCTTTTCTTACTGAGTTTATTTATGTGTTTGCTTTCTCGTAAGTATATATTTAAAACAAATGTTTAAACTGTTCAAATACTCTGAGAATTTTCTTTTTTTTTGGCAATTTAAGCAATTGACTTTAGCCTTTGTCAAATAAAATTGAAAATTTCTGAATATAGTAAAGTCAGTTTTATGTCTTGCTTATAATTAAATATGAGCCAATTGTTCTGTATAAATTAAATATGAGCCAATTGTCCTGTATAATTGTAGATATCTGAAGTAAAGTAGAATTAAGTATCCTTTTCTTGTCTTGCTTGTAATTTAACACGAGCTTTTGTCCTGTTTAACTGTATTAGAATAAGTCAGTTCTTTCCTTGTTTTGATTATAATTGAACAGGAAACATTCTATTTTTAAAGTATATATATATATATCCGAAATGTAGACAAAAAATAATATTGTGTAATTGTTAGGATGGTATACTCTCCGGTGGTTATGTTAGAACTTATCCTTGTCTAGTAGAAATTAATTAACAGATAACCATAGTGCTGGGATTAAATTAAATAATTTTTATAGGCAAAGATGGTGGACTATTTGAGATCGATGCTAAGGATACGGGGTGTACGTTGCCACATCATGTATTGCCGTAACTCAACTAGGTTGCAGATCATTCCTCTTCTTGCTTCCAGATCTCAAGCTCTCAGGTATTGGTCATCTTATCCATCATCATCACCATAACCATCAGCATAACTAGCATCATCAAGGCTTGCATTCTTGGTCAGGTTGCTGATATATACCAGAACAAGTGGCACTGTTTTCCCCCGAATTAAAAGCAGAAACCAGCACAGCCAAACCTCAATTTATGGCCACTTCGCAGTTACCCGTTGAAACTTTCTACTGAATCGACTCTTGAGTTGTTAGATTGAGTCTCAATTATCGAGGCGATATCAAATGTGTATAATTGGGCATCAAATAAGCAAATTTAAACCAAAAGTTGGAAGAGTTATTGGTAGTTACATGCTACATGCACAACAGTGAACCCATAATTGATCTTTATATCTTATCAGGTACCTGTTTGTACGATGGGGAATAAATGTCAGCAACATGTATGTCATAACTGGTGAGAGGGGCGACACCGATCAAGAAGAACTGATCTCAGGTTCCCACAAGACAGTGATAATGAAAGGTGTAGTGGAGAAGGGATCTGAGCAACTTTTGAGAGGACCATGGAGCTATCAAAGAGAAGATGTGATACCAAATGAAAGCCCCTTGGTTATATATACAAGTGGAGAGGTAAACTCAGATACAATCATGAAGGCTTTTAAGCAAGCATCCAAGGTTGTCCTTTAATTAATATAAGTAGTTAGGGGTCGATATATAGTTTTATCGACACATAGCATATATATATATTTTTTTTTCTTTCTCCTCGCTGCTCTTTGGAAATAGTCAGGAGAGAATATACAGCTCCTCAAAGGAAGGATTTGTAGCTGCCTTTTATAAGCGACAGAATAACATCTCATAAATATGATGAGGTATAGTATGATCTCTTGCCTTCTTTCTTGTATTGTAATATACTGACAGGTGATTCCAGTTCTGCTGAAAATAACCAACACTAATTCCCCAGATTGGAGAGCCGCCTCAAATTTTTCTTTGACATGTTTTTGGTATTTTGCTTGCATTCATGTGAACAGTGAATTACTCGTGTTTAGAGAGAAAAGTTATAGTTGCATAGTAAAAACTTATAGCTTTCATGTGTTATGAATAATGGACTTGCGTCATGTAGCCAGCTTAATTATGATCTCTAACTTAAAGATTCTGAAAATATTATTCTTCTCCTCGGCCTTTTGTTTTGCTGTACTTGAATGTATCTACTATTTTTAGAGAGCTACAATTTCTCCATCACTTGAAACTAAATAAATAGATAAATTAATAAGAATAATTCTGTTGAATGATGAATGGTTGTGATTTGATAAGTGAATAAAGAGTCTAAATTTGAGCCCATATATCCATGGTAGGGTTACCCAATAAATAAAAGAACAAAAAAAATTTACAAGCCTTTTATGTTGCTGCACAAGCACAAGGACGGCGTTCGTTGATAAAACTTTCAACTGATTACTAGTTTCTTCGATGTATATCTATCCTTCTTGTTACGCTTTCCACCTATGTTCTTACAATGTAGTTCACTTGTTTCACCAAATTTAGGGATGAACTAATAATTTCCGTTGCTTTTCCTCTTAACGATTGATAGGGGAAGTACCTATGCTTCATTAATCAACAAAACATAATAATGATAAAATATTTCAAAATAAGTTGTCTCGCCTGAATATTGTGTAGAACATCCCACAATACTCAAGTATATATATGTATAAAAAAAAAGCAACATATAAATTGTACAGGAAAGCAACTTTTCATTAACAAAAAGAGGAAAAAGAAAAGGCTATTTTCTTGAAAGAACAAAACATTATAGGATGTGCTTCTCATGCATCAGCCTCTTTTCTCTCGGATGAGATGCCAGCCAGCAGATCCTTGAGCTCCCCTTTCTGGAAAGGACAAAATAAAAAAAATAAAAAATACTTGGCATAAGTGCAACAACAAATTGCAACTGTGCACATCATGCGCAACTCATTGTAACATTTCCATGAACACCAAATATTTTCAGATCTCTATAAATATACGAGTAATATGACACTCTTAGATTAGCAGAATAAACATAGTAAACTTTATTTTAACAATGTTGCAACTCGCTCAATAAGAGCCCCTACATCTTAAGATTTATGAATCAACTCCATAAGAACTTACCCTCTTTGTTCTAGTTGATTAACATGCAAAAGCTACCGACACAGTGATCAGAAGAGATGAACCTTTAAATTAATCCTTTTTATAATGTTGCAACTATAACTACAAATATGGCAATGTAACTTTGAATTATTGAGAATTTTACAGAAGGCTGGACAGGTATAAATTACATAAATTGATAAAATTCCAAAGTTTACAACACCAGCATATTATTCCAAGTTTTAGAACATTCCATTTAAGTTCCCATCAACAATAAATTCCCCATGAGACATGTATGCTTAGGATGGCGTATAATAGGGACACAAAAGGGAGATATTATGTAATACTTTAGCAACTAAGCTGGCATAACTTGATCTTTCATGCAATAAAAACTTGTAATGTAATTAATGCTTTATTTACCATGCATGTAATAAAACAAGTGTGAGGAGTGTCAATTAACATCATAAATGTGAAATGATATTGCACTTGAGGAACCATTCATGTCATTTACCCAAACAACAACAGTAAAATTCTAAAGAACCGCAAGAAAATAAGCTAAAATATATATATGTATACCTGGTGCATACTAAGAATAATATCAGAGCCACCAACAAATTCTCCATTTATGAAAATTTGGGGAAACGTGGGCCATTTACTGCCAGAAAAAGGAAAGAAAAAAGTCAAATTCATTTCATGCACCAAGTGAAATTGTGAATCATACCCATGCTAAGCATCACTGCATAAGAGAAGTTCTTAAAGCCTAATAAGAAAATTATATGTTATTTATTATGCATTTACTTCAACATGGTTAAATACCTAATTAAGTTAATCTGAACAAATAAAGCTATATGCAAATTCTTCTGCATTGCCTCCATTACAAAACAACAAAGTTTGCAAATAGAATTAGGAAAAGTAAGTGCTGCAATGCAAAACAGTAGCATATTAACCAATTTTAACTTCTTCTTTTGTAGTTACACTCTTTCTCTATTCAGACCCTACCAACCCCCATCCCCCCAACACACACACACACAAACCCCTACCCCACCCTGGCAACACACACACACAAAAACACAACATGAAACGAAATTCAAATTAATCTTTGTAACAGTTCCTAGAAACCCAGTCAGTCAACCATAATCAATAATGATACCAAAAGGAGGTGAGTTCTAAAAAAAGGGTATCTATTCCCTACATTAAATCAACATTGACAATAAAAAACCCCTTAAAACTATTATGTCCTCCTTTTAAGGAAATTAAAAGCTAACTTTCTAACAGTTAGACTTAACACCATAATAAATTATCAAAATCATGGTGATTTCAACATACTTAAAGATGTTAATTCCTTTCCTGAATAATGTAAATCAAACTCCATTTTCTGATAAGATAAACACATTATATAGAGCAAATTAATTGCTACTTTCTCCAAATGACAGAGGAGATATAGAGTTATAGACTAACCTATAATTCTTCACACTCTCCTTGAGCTGCAAGTCAGACAAGATATCTCTGGCACCAATGGGTACTCCTATATATTTTACCCCAATAAATATTGAAATAGAACAAAATGTATAGTCTTAGGCTCTCAGATATAATAGAATTTAAGAAAAATTCAATTCTTTTATCCTTTTTCTTGAAATCTGCAACAATGAAAAACACCTCCTATACCCAAGTAGGTATTAAAAGTTATGCAAGGCTCAAGAACTTTGTAGGAACTGTACCAAAGAAAGAAATTGTGTACCATATTGTTGAAGTACTTTGACAGCCAGTGCACTAAAACCACACCTGGGTGCATCTGGCACTCCCTTCATATATATCATCACAGGATTCTCCTTCACATCCTGGATTAAATATTTGTAGGCATTCATGAGTTACAGACATAAAGAAACAAGGGGGATTGGAGAGAGATGGAAAGAAAATGTTCTCTTTAAACAAGCAAAACTTAAAGGTTCTATAATTTTTTTTTTTATTTCTGTTCCCTGAGTACGTGATTAAGTACTGAAGTATAGATAAATGAAACTACCTGATGCACAATATCATCGAGGGAGAAGCCGGAGCTTTTCACAGTTGGCTGGAAATCCTCATGTGTAGCAGAGTCTGCTGCAACTCTACTTCCAGGTGAACCAGAGTCACCTCCAGCAGGGCCTGATGAAAACTTCATAAACCAATTAATGGCTGGTACAACTGCCACCTGCTGTTCCAGAAAGTAATTGGTTTTATCATGTACTGATCTTTACCAAGCTGACATTGTGTAACTTTTTAGAAGTTTACTTTTACTTCATTTCCTGTTCTTTCTGTCATTTTGGGACAGGGAGGAGACAATGCTTAAAGTTAGGTCTTCCAAAAGAAATTTAAGCTTAAAACACTTACCAGTACCTGCACAGTCTGTGCAGCACAGACCACACCAGAAGGAAGCATAGCAAAATTATCCCAATTTCATGGTAATATTATTTTATTGCTTCTTACAAATAGTTTAAATAACCAAAACAAAGAATAGTGGGTCCAGAATCAGACCAGTTTCAGGTTTAACGGACCAATTCAGGTGCAGCTGAAGAAAAATTGGGCAAAATGAACCTCACTAATTGGTGCTAATTTCCACAAAATGGCACTGAAACAGAGTTGATAGGGGTGAAATTGGGCTTCACCTGCCAATTGAGGGACCCAATACCACAGAACAGTTCCATAGGCTCAAATTCAGAGAAAAGAAAAATGGGAACAAACCTTGCCATCCAGGGAAGGAGCAAGGATCTTCTCTTGCAAGCGCAAGGACGGCGCCGCTAAGGTCAAGGAAGTGCGCAACAATCGCCTCAACATCGTAGTTGTAGGTTTCGATTGACCTATAAAGAAGAACGAGTCTAGTTCAGATAGTGCAACGATTCATTATAAGTTTATGACTCTCCGTTGTATTTCATAATAAAAGGAACAAATTTCGTCGTTAAGCCTTGGAAAGCTTGGAGAGAGAGAGAGAGAGAGAGAGTACCGAAGAGTGTGGTCGGCGATCGAACTGTTGGTCTATAAGCAGAAAACTTCGGGAGCTGGAAGAGTTGAGTGCGCAACTATCAATTTCTTTTGGGCCCTTGAAAATGACAATTTTATAATGGAGGAGGTTCCTATGGGGAATTGATTTGCACACTCCCCGCTTTGGTCCGATCACACCTAAAATAATTTTAAAGACAAAATTGCCCCTGTGCTCTGAAAATAATTACTTAATAAATATACCATAACTGAAACCCAGTGTTAATTAATTCAAAACTAACGAACAAACAAAGAAATAAAAACGTCGTCAATTCTTAGTGGAAAAAAAGAATCATTCTAAATTTTTTATTCTTTACAATCCAAGTACATTGCAAGAGTACAATCCCTACCGTTTTCTCCATTAAACACGTACCTTTTTTTAACTAAGAGTTGTTACAGATGAGGTCTATTCAACTATTAACCGAAACTGAATTTTGTTATGCAAAAAAATTTGTTGTCTCCTAGTCTGTCATATAATCCTACTTGCACGTAGTTAACCTCCTGTAAGCTTGTTTACTATAGAAGTATTTTACAATTTCAAATCTTTCTGGTCATTGGGACACTCATAGGCTTTGTCTTCCTTTCTTACTGGTTACTGCTCTTCACCAGGATGGTCGGATCCAAGAAAGAGATAAAAGCATCATTTATATCTAAAGGTTATTTTTGTCATTTTGAAATTAAGAGAGTGTTCGGACTAAATTAGGGGTGTCCAAATCAATTCTCGTTCTAATGTTATATTTCATTTATATTTCAAAATTTCAAATTTAAATATTAATTATAAATTATTCGATATTGTGAAAGGAAATTGATTAATGCCATATCGCGATTTACCATCGCGCATAATAGCTGAGGTGCTCCTCTCACCCGGTGTGCTTGTTTTTGTTCACTCTGTAGCTATAAGTGTTCACTTTATTAGTTATAAACGTTCACTTTTTGTTATCAGAAATTCCTTATGTGTTCAATCTATTTATTTTTTTTATTTTTTATTCAGTTAATATTTTATGTTTGGTATTTTTTATATAAGTGTTTATTTTGTTACTATAAGTGTTCATTTTTATTGTTACAAGTATTCATTTTGTTGTTTATTGTATAGGTTATTTCTGTTATTATAAGCGTTCATATTATTTGTTATATATATTTACTTTGTTATATTATGGGTTCAGTTTGTTCAGCTATTATCTTAGTGTGAAATACTTTCATTTTACAATTAGTATGTAATAAAATCATCAGTCGACACATTTAACTGGTTATTGAACTAAATATATATAACCAACATATGCGCTAATAGGTCCAAAATTCACGCAGGCTCACGGGCGCGCCCTCTGTTCAGCGATGACGCACGATGGTAAATCCAGCGATGGTCGATGGTACTTATTATTATGATTATGAAATATATAATCATATTAGAATTAACTTATTTTAAATAATAAATTCGAACATTTTTGGGCTTTTTGATCCAATAGTATATGAACTCAAAAACATCCCAAAAGTTTATGGTAACTCATTTGAATTCGACGTTTCAATTTTTAATTTTAAAGTGAAAATCAAAAGATGGTGTTCTAGCATTCGATAGTTCTTAAAATTGTGTCATTGGAATTTTTTTTATTTTCATTGTCGCTACTTACAGATCCGCACAGTAATGAGTTGTATTTAGGTTCTTGTCGGGCATATGTATAACTTTTTTATTCTAATACACAAAATTAGGTTTATATCCTCAATCAGACTTAATTAATAAATATTAGTATACTGATATACACTCTATAATGCCTGGTAGGAAAAAAAAATAATAACGGTACAAATAAGTTACGCTTTTATTTTTCTTCTTGGTTTGGAGGGATCCTAAATTGCCTAGGAAAAAAAAAATTGCTAATACCTCCTGGAAAAAGTGGTCTTAATTTATACATATCTTCCATCTTTTACTTTTGGGGTTCAAAGAATCTCATTCATGAATCATGATTCATATATTGTAAAATTATTCTATTTTCGTTTCTGAATAGTTTTCTGATGTAAATCTGGCACGAATCTCCGAGTGGTCCGAGGGTTGTAAACACACAACGAATCTTCGATCTCTCCTCCTCGCAGCTTAACATCATCCTAGGAAGAAGGATTATTACAATGTTTATTTCTGTTTATATATTTTTTGGTCTGTAGTGATTCCACAAACACAAACTACAAACATTAATTTTATGTTTTATGAAAGAAAAATGCTAGAGTCTAATATGCATTCGACAATAAGTTAGAATTTAATTTTGAACGTAGCAAATTAGTAATTTTGAAAACTAAATTGAAAAACAAACAAACACAGAGATCGAACTATATGAAAAAGAAAAAGATTTTTTCGGACACAAGTAACGACAAACACTAATTTTATTTATATTCAGTTTCATTTTATTTTGGATCCTTACAAAAATTCATATATTATATGCATATTTGATTTAGCTGAATGTGTTCTACCAAATCACATGACTCTTTTTTCTTTTTCTTTTTTTTTTTACTTTTAACTGTTTGATCTAAAATAAAAATACACATCATTCAGGAACAGTTATTTGACAAACTTAATATATTTTTTTTGTTTACTTTTAGGGAAAATTAGATTTATGCCACTCTAAAACTAGGAAATTAGAAATATGCCACTCCAAAATTAACGCTTTGAAATATGCCACCCCAAATTTAATAAAATTAGAATTTTGCCACTGTTAGTGTATAAATCATCCCTCTCTATACTTATTTTTTCGTATTGACTAAAATACCCATTTCCCTTCTCTCTTTTCTTTCCCTCCATCTCAAGACAGATGGATTTTTTCTCCGACACCATTGACAAAAAAAAAATAGAGCCATTAATTTTTCTCTAATGATTCTTTATTTCGATTTTCTAATTTTTGACTAAAGTTATAAGTTTTTTGTTTTTATTTTCCTTATGGAATTCTATTTAAATTTGATTTCCTGTTCCCGGAATTCCATTAACTGGGGCTCGTTTAGAGGAAAAAAAATGCACATAGGTTATATATTGTTGGGTATTGAGTTTATTCCTATTTTTAATTTGCTTTGTCGTTCCCTAATGTTTTCGTCTATCATTGAGTATTGAAATTTATTCATTATTTTTCTTAGATAATTTTTTTTTGGATTAGTTTTCGGTGAATTGATCAAATAATACTAAGAGGAGATAGAAAAGAGAGGAGGGAAAAAGAGTATTTTGGTCAATACGAAAATTCAGGTACATGGAGGGATGATTTATACAATAAAAGTGGCAAATTTCTAATTTAGTTAGTTTTGGAGTGGCATATTTCAAAGAATTAATTTTAAAGTGGCATTTTTCTAATTTTACAGCTTTAGAGTGGCATAAATCTAATTTTCCCTTACTTTTAACGTTGCATTTACGATTAGATCGGACCTGCTATGATTAAGGGCGCAAAAAAATCAAATCCTAGATTTCGGTTGGGTTAATTTTTATTTGGTTCAATTCAGTTTAGTGTCACGAGAATTCAAGCTGTCCGTCATGCACTCAAAATCGTCATCCAAAACATCACGGGCGTTAGAGAAAACTATATCATTTCTTTTCAAGCGATTTCCCCCTTGTTACTTTTTTACCCTCCGGCGAAGACAACTGGAGATAGGAATTTGAGAAACTACATGGCTGCTTGGCTGGAGAAGACAAAACACCAAATGAGATGGATTCATTCAAGTCAGGGGCGGATTCAAAGATGGGGCGGCTGGGGCTAGAGTCCCACCTACCATGGTTTACATATACAGATATGGATTATGAACAAATTCAAAATTTCAAATTGTAATTTTTCAATTGATGTATTTTGAGTGGTTCATCAATTTTTTTTATAATATGATTTTAAACTATATTTTTAGTATTGTATGAGATGGATATATGATGAACTTATATTGGTCCAATGTTCTTATAAATTCAGCCTCACCTAAATATTTTTTCTAGATCCGCCACTGATTCAAGTCCTATGCAGCAATTTTATATTTATGTTTGGATGCGTAAGAATAAGTATCCTAATAAAAGTAAGTTCCAAATTTTTTATTTTTGTGCAACCCAAACAACATAAGCATAAAGAATTTTGGCTTATCCAACCCCTTATTCTTATACTAACAAAACTATGCAATTTGGATAAGAATAAGAAATTCTAGAATCTTGTGCCAATCCTTATTCTTATGCTTATTCGGCCTCAATCCAAACACACTATAATTCAGATTTTTTTTTTCATAATATATTGCTATAGCTTCTTTGAATCTTCTTTACATAATTTAGCTGGTTTTAATTTTTTTTAATCATAATATAGATGTTGTGGTTTCTTTAATTTTTTTTTCGTTTATAATAAAAAAATTGGAGCATTCTAATATGTTAAGTTTCATATTGAGTTTTCTTTTTTTTTTCCCTTATTTTTCATTTTCTACATGCTCTGGATTTTCAGTCGACGTTGAAAAAATCTCTCTCTTTTCATGTATTCACGTTATAGAAGTAAAATAGAAAAATATTACAAAACTTTTTTAGCACAACTACTGACCATTTTTTTAATATCTTTCCATATTAAAATTTTCTTTTAAATTTGAATTTTTTATTCATAAACACTTCAAAATTGGAAAGGAAACAAGTTCTATAGATTCATCTCATGAACACTAATATGACAAAAAAAATTATCAATATATTACATGTCTGAGTTGCGGCTCTGGCGCAAAGTAACACTGTGTATGTTTAAAGAGATGAGCTAATTAACTAATAATATTTTTTGTACTTAAGGTTGACGTACAAATTGCAACCACATAATTTCTAATTAAGAACTTTCGATCCCTTTTTGAGGGTCTTTTAACGGTCTTGACAACCTTCACCGCATGTACTAAATAGTAGTATTTTTTTTCGAAACGTGAAGCTTCCGCATAATTTGATTTGTCGAAATATAAGCAAATGGGTCTCTATGGACTCTTTGTGATGAGAAAAGTAGAATGCTAATTTCGATGAATGATCTATTGTTAGCAGGGATATCAACCGTGCATAAAACGGTACCGAAGACAAGAATTTCATTTTCGTTCTGTTTCAGCTAACGAAATCGACATGTGTTTCATTTTCGTTCTGTTTCATTAAACGAAACGAATTTTCTATTATGTCTGTTCCGTTTTCAGATTTCCACTGATTTCATTCAATTTTCCATTGATTTCAGCCAAATTTTCGGTAAATGAAACAGCCATTGCTCCTCGTTTCATTCTCAGAAATGAAACCAATTTTTCCATATGTGTCTATTCCATTTCGGACGAAAGGAAACGATGGTAAATTGGCAGCCGTAATTGTTAGAAAAAGTACAAAGTAAAAACATTATTTTTCTTTCGAGTTTTCAAATTTTTTTTCTTGGACTCCGTTTGGATGGTGTGAGAATAAGAGGAATAAGCGAAGAAGTATTGGGAAGTGTGTAACTTTGTGAAGAGTTTGAATTATTTAATAATAAATTTATTCTCATCTTTCCTTATTCTCTTATTCTCACTCTCATCTAAATACAGCCTTGAAAAGAAAATGTACGGAAGGGACGAAAGTGGTGGGAAATAATAAAAGGAAAAATATAAACCATTAAACTTCAATTTTTGTGCAGTCATTCGTGATGTCAGCGACTAAACCATTAAACTTCAATATTCTCCTCTTTTTTTAAGTAAAGCTTCAGTATTCTCCTACGAGGAGTTTTTTTTTTTTAAAAAAAAAAACTTCAATATTGATTTGACATGCTACAAGTTCTACAAAAAGCTACACCGAACACGTCCTAGAAGAACAGCGCAATACAATAAATCATTATGCACCGATAATTTCATGTCTTTACGCATAACAAATAAATATCACTTGTAAGTTGTAATGGATCACTTTGCAAGTGCTACACAGCTTCTTCAGGGCTGTGTTTGGATGAGCAGAGAAATAAGGGAATAGCTTCTTTCTATTTCCAAATTTATTATAAATAATTTAAATTTTTCACAAAATTACACACTTCCCAATACTTTTACCTTATTTCTCTTATTCCCACACCATCCAAACGGAGCCCATAACAGTTGCCACAACAAATCCAAATTTTTCACTATTCATTGCCATAGATGGATAAGAGTTTCTTTGGTCTAAAATATATAGAGAGAGAGATAATTTTATCCGCTGTAAAATATTTTTTCCACAAATTTTAGGAATAGTTTCCAATTTTCACTTGAAAACTAGGAAGAGAAAAAATAATTAAAAAAATGTCTTAAAAGCTAAAGCGTAATGTACCGTGAGTCCGTGGCAGACCTGTAACATCATGCGAGTCGCACATAACGTGGTTTTCTTTTAGAAAATTGAAACTCATTAGTCATATATATATAATTATATCCGATCACAAATTCACAATTTATCGTATGTAAATTACACCAATCACGTCACTTGACGTGTGTGATTTCTTCAGAGAATTCAAAATCACCGTTAAATTCGCAACACCGGGTCCATTTGAAAAACTGTCGAAGCCTATAATTACAATGGACGAATCCGCGTGGGAAGTACGCACCGTCTTCTCTTTCTCCACGTCGGATTTGAAAGCACAGTTAAATCCAATTTTGAAAACCCAGTATATATTGGGTCTTTGTCCGATGCGGCTCGAGTCGCCTTGCTCTTGCTCGACCTTCCCCTTTCTATTTCCAATCCTTTCTTCTTCGTCGCTTCCGTGTGTTTCTATTTTTTTCTTTTCGAGCGAGAGAGAACCTTGGTTAGGGTTTAGAGAGAAGAATCATGTCGGGAGCTGGTCAGGACGAAGATAAGAAGCCCGATCAGGGAGGCGCTCACATCAACCTCAAAGTCAAGGGACAGGTTCGACCTTTTTCGCTGCTTTTCTCTCGTTTTTTGTTAGATTATTGTCTGATTCGTCGTCTAGTTAGTGTCCAAAAAGTTTAGTTCTTCCTACTTTTGTACAACTCTTATCGTTTGTAGGGATTTTGTTACAAACTATGATTTGTACCTTTGATCGATAGAACTTTGGATTTCTGTGTGGAAGACACAGGAAATTATGTGAACTAAGTTACTTCGTACTATCAATTTTTGTTCTCTATTAGGGATTACTTAAATAGGATTTGTAAATTTCACTTCGAAAACCCTAATGTACTTTTGGGTTTTGAGTGCTACTGTCGGCTTGGTCTCAACATGTTGTAGTATGTGCTAATTCAAAATTACGGATTTAGAGAGGGCTTACTTATTTGTTAATTCAAACTTTGTGATCTTACAAGATGAACGAAATTCCTTGAGTTGTGGATTTTTGAATGAGAAATGATCTTTGTGTTCTAGTATTTAACATGTTTGTAATGAAGCTAAGCTTAGGTCGGCTGGTGATTAGGTTTTTGCAAAATTAGTATTTGAATTGAACCAGCTTTACTATAGTGAAAGGAATGCAACACCATAAGAACTTGAAAAGGGTATTATGATCAGGTTCAGAATAGTAATTCAAATTGGTATAATCTGCATAAATTTATAAAACATTTAGACAGCATTTGCTTGTAAGACCACGAAATTTCCTTGGCTCATTTACTCGGCTAAGTATTGCTTATTTTCATTTAGAACATTTTTTTATCCCTACTCAGTATACTTTGTGGCTTTTCCCTCTCTTCCTCTCTACTAGGTCACTCGCAAATTGGTGAGGTTTATCTGTATACTATTAACCTATGAGATGTTGCTAGGATTTTTTTCATTTGGTAAAATTGGTATGCTAGGTCAATCAATAGCAGCAATCATTGTCTTGGATGTCACTGATTACTTAGTACAAAGTCATTGTGTTATCATTTGCTTTTAAAAATAATGTAGGGTCTCATCTTCTCTGAAGATTCCTTTTAAAGATTAAGAATTAGGAAAGTTACAAGGTTCAAGAGGTTATGCTAGTATATTCTCTATGCTGTTATTTTTTATCAGTTACCTCCATTTTTGCTGAGTGACAATGAAATAATGAATTGATACATGACGAAGGCACTTAGCAATGAGCTCCCTCTCAAAATGTACTTTCAGAAATAATATTTATATTCTGTGATTTTTGTGTTAGCACACTGGATTGCACTGGATTGATGTTGATATTTGAGCCAGCTGGCCGGTGACACTTGATATTTTCTTTAAGATGATTGTTTTTTGGGATGTTGATTTAGTTTTGACTGATGAACACCTAACTAGAGTTGTTTGACAAAGTGCATATTGTATAGTTAATTTAATGAATTATTAATGCCCCTAGGTTGGGTGATCAGTTCACTTCGTTGAACCTAGATAGTCTTAGATTTGTTTCCTTGGTTAGATTTGAAGTTTGTGGATTTTATACATTGAGATATCGTTTGTTGTAATTTAGTCTTTTTAAGATGTATAGGAAAGTCAAAGGGATTAATTTTCTCTTAAATGTTGAAGAGCATAATCTCATACTCTCCCATTTAAGACCTCAAATATATATATATATATATTTTGGTAATGTTTGTGAATTACTTGAATGAATTCCAAGGAGACATAAGCATCGTTTTAAGGACAGCTGTTCATTTAGAACATTTTTTTTGTTTCCAGATCAGCTAAAAACGTAACTTTATCTCTCCCTGTTGTATTCCTTCAAGCTAACAACTGGGCTATAATTTTCGAAAGCTAATAACTACCTTAGTTCATGACATTTATTTTTTTTTTCCAATTTCTCGACAAGCTAATCAGCTGTCCAACTGTTCTGTTTAAATTTGTTAGGATCAAGTACAGGTTTAACAGGTTAGGTGTTGTCAAGAAATTGAAGGTCTTGTGTATTACTATGTGAACCTGTGAAGCATAAATAATGGGTCTGAACAAAATTACTACATGCAGTAGGCATTCTGGTTTGTTTTATTATTATTATTATTTTTTGGGTTTGGACCTTTAGGTGTGTATAGCTGATATAAATTTATCTTAAACATGGAGTAACTATAAGACTGACTTTAGGTATTTGGAAGGCATGGTTCCAACCTGTATGCAACATTTTAATGCTTTCAATTTCTGTGCTTCCAATTCTCTCTCTCTTAAAATCACTATTCATAAAAAAGTGCCTCTTTCATTAAAAGAAATGTGTGTTTATTTTCTGTTAGGATGGGAATGAGGTCTTCTTTAGGATTAAGAGGTCAACACAGCTGAGGAAGCTGATGAATGCGTACTGTGACCGCCAGTCTGTTGACTTCAATGCCATTGCTTTCCTTTTCGATGGCCGCCGCCTCCGTGGTGAACAGACTCCTGATGAGGTGACCTCTTTTTGTCCCCTTTTTGTGATTTAGTTGCGTTGCAATGCTTCTTTTCTGTGCAGTTACGAATAATGATTAGTGGTACCACAGATTGCACAGCCATAGTCAGAATTTAACCTTGGATGATTTACTGATTGGGATGATTAGGTCCTTGCATTTAGGTCGGCTTGTTTGGTTTTCTTGTTGCATCAGCATTACTATAGGTAGGTTTTATTCTGGGTTTTTGGTCTCAAGATGGGCCCAGCAACAGGAACTGTAGTCTAGCATTCTGGTTATTTTTGCCTATCAGTGAAGAACTTTTTGAAATAAGTAAGAAAAACATTAAACAAGCTGTGTCTATCCTATAGTTCTCAGACATTTGTGTGTCCTAAAGTTTTTTTTCCTCTCTCACTTCTCTGTCTCTGTCTCTTAATATTTTTAGCTTGAGATGGAAGATGGAGATGAGATTGATGCAATGCTGCACCAAACTGGTGGTGGTGGATTTATCAACTAATTGGTAAAAGCAATAACTTGAACTGTCTGTTTTGTGATCAATGAAAACTGCGTGATGAATGAAACAAAAAATGTAAAGAATCGGTAGTATTTGAAGCTTATTATTAGTGAGATATGCTTTTGAGGGGCTTTGTTGCTTTATATCAAGATTTGGAATATTTTATCCTAGGTAATTTTAAGGCCGTCTAATCTAATGATCTTGAATGTTCTTTACTGAGTGAATGAGTTTGATCTGTGTGCTCTAAAACAAAAGAATTGTAGGAATACTTTCTACAACTCAGATAAGTCGGGTACTAAATTGGATGCAATTTGAAAGATTGTTTAGTAAGTGATCAAGTGCCAACACAGTTAGATCATTAATTTATTTATATTGTTTGATGGATGGTAGATTAATTTTAAAACACAACATTTCTTAACTATATAATCAATATATTTTATTTTTTTTAAATCTATTAGTTGTGTTATTGGTTGTTATGACTAAGTTCAATACGTTAATACTTTTTTTTACAAAACTGGCGGCTTTTTTTTTTGTGGTATTTAGGGATGTACAAGTCGAAATGAAATTGTAAAATGTATGCTGATTGCTGAATGGTATTTATTGTTGGATTGAGATTTCAATGTCTCAAAAATTGGTAGTTCTTCGAAAAACTTTTTATTTTCGGAAAACAGAGAGTCTTTTTTTTGTTACTAAAAAAGGTGTTTGTGCTTGCCGTTGTTCACGGCTAGGACTAGTGGCCTAGTGGGCTCTCCAAGATATATATGATGGCAGGAGTATGGTTTTATTTTTCGCCTTTCTTTTTTTGTTCCAAGAGCAACAATGTCTAAATAGTGCAAAACTCCATCAACTGAATTCATCAAAATGATTTACACCAATATTTTTTTTTATTAAAACTTAACCTATATATCATTTATAAAATTAGTAATTAACTGACTTTCTGTTGCGATGTAGAAAAGCCCTCTCTGTTGCACATGCTAAAGCAAAAACTCGGTAATTCCCCAAAGCTTAGCATGTACATTACATGTTGCCAGAAGCAATCATGTCTAAATCCAATTTATTTTTTAACAGAATACAAAGGAAGAAATCAAAGCCGTATACATAGAACAAACAGTCATCTTACAAAAATTACTGGTTCTCCGGTTAATGCTCTATTGTCAACCCACTTACATCAACACTGAGACTGAGAAGCTAAACAGAAGCCTCAAAACATTTGTCTCTACAAATACATATTACAAATTCAGCTGAGTTATGTAATGCCTGATTTCCCAGAAATGAAAATAAAACTAAAATATATCAAGGATCTCCTGGATGAATCCATTACACAGCGGGCAGTTGCCGCGGCTAACCCAAAGCTCGCGGGAGCAGAGACGGCAGAAGGTGTGGCCACACGGGATAAATGCAGCCCCCTTGTGCCGCACCATGCACACGCAACACGTGTGGTATAATCCCTCTCCATCTTCGTCGTCATCGCATCCTTCATCGTCGTCATCATAATTTAGTTCATCAGTTCCTTCAGGTCCGTCATCGCCCCAATGTGTGTCTGTCTGCTCGAGCAGTGCCATCAGGGAGACTCCACCCTGGCCTGACTCTTCCTTGGCCTGCTCTTCATCCTGTTATACATAGATGAACAGTTATAAAAAAAATAATGTAGATTATAAATTATAAAATTTCTCTTTTTTTTTTCCCTAAATCCGAATTATAAGACTAATAATTAGGACAAGATGAATTATCAAGACTTGATTGCAAAGCTAACATAAAGAAAGACGGATGTTAATTAGGCATACCAGCAAAGAATTTGACTATATCTATAAAATATAAACAGATTGCGTCATTATTTATTATGAGAGTATTTTGTAGAAAGATAGAAACAATATTACTTACTTAGAAATTAAACTTTTGAGAAAAACGGTCTGAGTCAAATTTTGTAAATGACAAAAATTCAAGAAAATTACTATCTGTCAAAATGACCATTTGGAAATCAATTTAAAAGGATGAATCAGGATTCAGGAAGCATAACAGAATTTTTTTTCCAAATTCACTCTTTGAATTTTAGTATTTACAAGAACTTTCATGTCTAGAATGAAAAAAAAAACATTGATTCATGCACGTTGCAACTGAAAGACACGTAATAAATCTATATTTCCCTCTCCGTCCAAACTACATTTTTTACCATGAGGAATTGACACTACTTTAAACATGTACTACTCATAGATTATACAGGCGACAAACTACAAACTATTGATTGTTTTCTCCTTACCTTTTCATCCTCATCTGTGACATCGGTGATCTCTGTAATTACGATTTCACCGACATTAGGCGCACTGCCTGTAGCCAATAGTGATCCCGGTTGAGACGAAGCAGATCGAGTCATGCTTCTTGCCAAAGTTGGAGTACGCCTAAGCGATGGGGCACCACCGAAAGGCATCCTTGAGCCCCCGACACCACTCATCATAGAAGATGGGGCCCTTTCCATTGGGTTAAACGAAGGAGGGCCGTCACTGGAGGTGGGGCTCTCCGAAAAGGCAGCACCGGCGCGTTGGAGGCGGAGGCGGTCTTTAACCGGCTTCCAATTGTCGTCTTGGTTGATTACGTCGAACAATGTGCGGCCACTGGCACTTCGTAAGGAATCGCCGTCCCAGTGCCCGGTGGCACTGCGTGCCGGGATGTTGTTATTGAAGGTCGGGATGGGTTTGCGTGTCGGGATGATAAAGTGGTCGGGGGAGTCGGAATCTTCCATGGTGAGTTGTTGGGAAAGAGTAACGGTTCGCCGGATGTCCCTGCTATTCATCTTTTCTCTTCTTTTTTTCAGGTTCTTTCTTCTCTGTTTTATCTGTTCTGGTTTTCTTGTTTTTGACTATTTGGCAAAGGTTTGCGTTCTGTTATCTCTCTCTCTCCTCTTCTTCTTGCTTCTGTTTTCGAGGGATTGGAGAGGATGGGAGGGTTGCATAGGATTCGTTATTTGTTTTTGCTAAGGATAGTAAACAGAGAGAGACAGCAAGCTGACAACGAAGAAGCTGGCAAGAGAAGCAATGGGTGCCAGAGAGAGAGAGAGATAAATGGTAAAGATGACAAAATTTGTTTTAAATGACAGGACCATAGATAAATTTTGTAAGAAGAATTAATAATACTCATGCTATTATGCTAACTCATACAAACCGACTGCCAGTCTAGTACAGAAGCCATCGAAATGACATGATGTTGTACCTTTCTGGCGATGCCAAATACAACTGTGATTAACCATCCTTTCAAAAACCTAACTCAAATTTTTACATCTCCAATTCTCACAGCTCTCAGGATAATTTAATTTTTCATCATCTGTCTGAATTAAACAATTTCTAGTTAACGAAAAAGGATTGTATAAACTTGTTTATAGTTAAAAACTTTTGATTAAATTTAATAATGATTTTCATCGTTGGCAGACCACTATATTAGTAAACGGCCGTATCCTATGTTTAAATATCTGAAGAAAAGATAAAAACTTATTTTCTTATCTTAGATTTAAGTTTTATATAAATTGTAGTACGCCGATTTCAACCAACTCTGGATCAGTCACATGCATAAAACGATGTAAATCAATCATAAATTCATAACTGGCTAGTATTTCTGTATGATTGCGTGCAATTTATTTTATTTTGAATAATAGAAAGAGAAAATTGTCAAGACTCTTCTTTTTACCACCTCTATATTTACATGTTCCTCTTATTTGTTAATAGAATTTTTATATCTATTTAGTGAAAATAAAGAATTATAAATTATTTATGTATGCTAAATAGTTAATCAATATGTATAATTATGTAAACTGGTTGATATTTTTTGAGTTAAGCTAGTTAACAATTAATTATATATTTCAATTTAAAATTACCGCTAACAAAACAGAGACTGACAAATAAGTAGTAAGGAAGTTGGGACAAGATGGAGAATGAGATGTACTCATAGACGGCAAAAGGCTAATCAGATATCTCATTATTTTGCCTTTTCAAACTTGAATTCATAGTCTTATCTTTATTACTTAAAAAAAAACACGTAGAGAAAGATCTATTCAAAATTTGAACAGAAAGAAACAAACAAATATTCACCCAATACAATATAGACCATCTATTTTTATGATTTAATTAGATCGGCGCTATAGATTTAATAATGAGATAAAATGTTTAAATCTTTCTTTCGTGTTAACATCTGCACGGGTGATTGTTTTTTTTTTATTTTTTCTTAATTTGTGTGCATAGTAAAAGAAAAAGAAACAAATCAACCCCTCTCACCATATCAAAATTGCCATCTAATAAAATTGCTTCAAATTTTCTTTTTTATTCCCACACAGTCGGATGGGCTCGTTTGCTAGTTTCTTAAATAACAATCTAAAAGATAACGTATTACTTGTAATACTGGTTGAATTTCCTTAATAACACGTATTACTGATCGGTGCTGAGGGTACTGGTCAAATTAATTCTTTAAATCCCGATACTAATTCGTTTGCAGTACAGTTTAAGGGTTGAATCTCGGGAACAGACTCTTCTTTTTCAAAGTTAGATAGTTCAGATTAGATTAAATCCTATGGTTTAAACAAATAATTCAAGGTTCGAACAGGTTTAAACAGTAAGTAATTTGCAAAACAGAAATCCTAACTAGCCATAATCTAAACTACTTAAGGTGATAGATCAATTGAAAAACAATTAGGGGTTTAGATTGTCCAACTTTTCTCGTCTGTCAGGATTGGGACAGACCATCCTATTCCTAGAACGGACTGCTTCAAGTCCTGTCAGATGGTTGGAACAGGCCATTCTGACTCAGGCGTCCCCTTCCAGGCAGTCCGTCCTGATCCTGGAACGGTCCGTTCCAATCACTTGATGCTTGTTTTGTTACCATACTTAGTTATTTGTTGAGTGTTTTTACGTGATTTAGACCAGGCCTAACCTGCAGACTTGCGCTCTAACTTCCATTCATGTCAAGTTGAAAGGTTTGATTTGACAATTCCTAAAACTCCTAAATTTTAACTTCTGTGTTCTTGGTTTAGGTGATTTAGATTACTTTTTGGGTCTTGGCAAACCCTCAATCTTCCGACTTATTGGGTAAGACTCTAATTTCTTAAAATTTGGTTAAATCCTTCCGGATATCGCCTACCGAATAGTTCTAGATGTTAACCCATTATTGCGATTTGATTTCAAGACAACAATTAAACTAGGCGTTTGTTTAATGCAACAATCAGATTAAGCAATAGCAGAAATTAACAAGCATAATCAATGACAATTCGCAGAAAGCAGAAACATAACTTAACTCAACTAATAAACAAGTATTCAAACAAAACAAATAACTAAAAAAAAGTTATCGAACCATAGTCCCTAAACTACTCTACTCTAATAAATCCATGAAAAAAAAAACAGGTTTCATCAAAAACAGATACATAGAAAAGAGAAAAATCAAGTTACAACAAGTTGCGCTCGAAAACTTCACGATTTCGTGCTCTGTCCTGTCTAGGGCGACCTGTCCTGATCCTGGGGCAGTGCGTCTTAGGGTCGTGGCTGGTCGTCTCAGCAAGCTTTTCTCTTCTGTGAGTTAGTTTCTGGCTAAACCTAGGATTTCTCGTTCCTATCCTTGACTTGGGGACATGACAGAGCTTAAATAACCTTCAAAGGTCGATTCCAATCGTGGCTTACAGGTCCCAAAAGGCGATGGAAGAAACCATCATAGCAAATCTGGCGCTCTATTTTTAAAAGTCTGGATTTGGTTGGAACGACCCATTCTGAGGTTGGGGCGGACCGTTCCAGTCGGGCCTGGTTGGATCCGTCTGAATATCTTCTTCTCTGGTTGGGACGGGGTGCCCTGTCGGTGGGTGGTCCGTTCCAACTGCCTGAAACCTTCGCTTTTAGTTTTTCTTGATTTTCCTCCATTTTTCATGCCAATAAGTGATGAACCTGTAAAAAAACTTACCGGACTACGGCTGAACTTTCCTACACACTAAACTAGCTGAATTAGAATAAAAACGCAAGTAATTGGTCAAATTTTGGGGCTTATTCTGGTTGAAAATTAAGTACAAAACCGTACATCAATTACCACGATAAATAGTTCGCCTTGAATTTGTTTTCGGTTTGTTTTGGAAGGATTGAAAAATGAAAAGGTACGGCTGAACTTTCCTACACACTAAACTAGCTGAATTAGAATAAGAACGTAAGTAATTGGTCAAATTTTGGAGCTTATTCTGGTTGAAAATTTAGTACAAAAATCGTACATCAATTACCACGGTAAATAGTTCGCCTTGAATTTGTTTTCGGTTTGTTTTGGAAGGATTGAAAAATGAAAAGAAGGATGTGACATTGACAGAGAGTTGCCAAAAGAAAGAAATGCATTCGGATCCTCAGCAGTAAAAAAAAAACTGCTCCAAATAAGTTTTTCTTTTTTTTTTTAATATTTAAAAAATTTAAAATTCAAAATGAGAATCTAAACTGTCCATTTTGTTAAATTTTACCGGCGATGCATTTTTATATAAGTTTTGTAAAATTTGAAGTTGATTTGATACTAAATCAAATGGTCAAGAAATGAACAAATCAGTTAGATTAATTCTAATACGTTTATAATTTGGTCCCTTAATCAAGTATCAAATCAACTTTAAATTTTATATTATAAAATTTATATGAAAACGCATTGTCAGTAAAATTTAATAAGATCAAGGATTTGAATTATTCATTTAAATTTTAAATTTTTTAAATATTAAAAAAAGAAAGAATTGCTTGGAGTAGTCTTTTTTCGGCTGCTGAGGATCTAGGTGCAGGAAGAAATGGGTGGTACTGTGGCTGCGTGGCGGATAGGAACAAAGAAAATTTTCTAAGTTTTGTACGAATAGGCAATCATAATTCACCAACTAATGCAAATTTTGTCATTATCGTATGACGTATGTTTCAACTTTTAGCCGAAGACCCCTCCCTGTTTTGACAGTACATTAAAATCTGTGTATATTTATAAAACGAATACATCCATGTATATTTTGATTAATCAAACCCTATCTAGTTAAACGAGAGGAGTTACCGTGATATTAATTAATTACTGTGAAAACCGTACCGGATCGATCGGTTCGACTGCTTTAACCAAAAACTAGTCACAAGTCACAACACACAAGTTCCGTCCCTTTTGCCTCCAAAATCGGCCTTTGACTGAACGGGCTGAATCGAAAAAACTTATCAACTCGGACTGGTCGATTATTTGTTGATGAATTGCCTCTATACAAGCAGGATTTAAACTTGCACCTCTCCCAAGTAAGGAAATGGTTTCACCACCTGGGCATATTCAATTTGTGAACCCTGTTGCTAGCTGAATTGGTCAAACCGGTTAAAAACGATGGCTCCTCCAGTTTTTAAGACATTGTTACGCTTACGATCAAGAACGGCTCAAATCAAAGGACTAGGTGATTATAATTTTATTGAAAAATCATGTCATATCAGTTGCACATTATTGTTTGACCCTAAAATTTCGCGATTGACGACACAGACCGATTCACGAGAAGTTGGAGAAAATCATGAAAAATAGCAAATGGACTCTGATAGGGCCGGCCTGATAAAGCTCGGCCCAAATAGAAGAATATGGAACCCAGCCCAAAAGAAGCCCGCAATGGAGGTAAAGAAGCGGGAAAAAGTAAAATTAAACAGCGCGCCCCAAATGAAGTCGGGAGGACAGGCCCTAACAAACTCATACGAAGCGCCCCACCGAACATAACTCGGGAGAATCTAGAGGCACCAAGTGGGCTAACGGCTGTCGGGTGACGTCAGCATTCTGTTATAGGAAATAGGTCTATATATAGAGGGGGTAGACGATTGTAGAGGGGGTTGGCATTTTTGTAGAGAAAAGAGCTAGTATACAGATTGTAATCCTTAGATAATCAATAAAATACATTTTCCACTCATTCTCATCTCTAAATTCTCTCACGTTGTTAATCTCTACCAAAACTGAGCTTATCAGACTCCAAATATTATGGAAAAATACCCAAAAATTCAGGGGATGATGAAAAAAATTAGGGTGCTTTTAGAATGATCAAATGAGCTACAGAGATCCTATTTTATGCAAAGAAACCCTTACATTTGGAGAAATTAAATAAAATAGGTGGAGGGGTCTTTTTAGAAAATTCTTGGTCCCATCAGATTCTACACGTTTTTATGAGGCTGTGTATTAAATTTCATGAAGAAAATCAATAAGGAAGGGGTCCAAATAATTTATTTGGTTTCAGCTGGCTATGAAAATTAAGTAAAAATGGTTAATGGAGATGTCTATTAAAGGAATTGAATGGAGAGGGAGGTAAAAACGAATTTGAGTTCCCTCCTCACGGGAAGATGCTTGTATACGCCCGTTTCTAGGTGAACCAAGCACAGGGGGTCGCTGAAATTTAATTGGTGTACACAAGACCAAGAACACGCAAACTTTAGGCCAGAGACACTTCTCTCTCTGCCTTATTAAATCTGACGGGTAGGTCCCGCATCGAAGATCCTCCTTCTCCAACTGAAAGGAAAGAAAATCACGGAGGAGAAAGAGGAGAGTGCAGCGCGTGCAACCGCCTCCAACGAAATCTGTTCGAGCCCTATCCGAGTAGACCCCACCGCGACACAACGACGATATCCACTGCATTGGGCCTCAAAAGATCAAAAGTAGAGATCAATCGAGACTGTAACAGACCCGTAACCGCCATGGTCAAAGCTGGCACCTCCTCTGTTGACCGTCCCAAAACAAGCACCAATTGGCTGCCTCTCAACCCTTGGATCATATGGCGATCCGTGTGCCTCCCAACTGACGGCTCAGATGCAGCAGAATCGCAAGCCACTTGAAGAAGCTACTCAGCCCTCATAGCCTATAAATACCCCACCAGATGAAAAGCTTAGGGGCTCTCTTCTTCCATTTTTCTCTTTCACACACAGAGGCTCTGTTCACAACTTCTTCTTCTCCACAGATCAAAAGCTTAGGATTAGAACACACACAATAGGTTAGCATAGAAGCATTTCATCGAATAGCTAGTAGGCATAGTAATAGATTGAAATTAGGAGAAGAGAAGAGCTCAAGCTTGTAATTGACGAAAGGTCAGGTATGAAATCGATGTTCTTTTGATGTTGAAACAGCGAATTTGAGGATTCTTCAATTGAAATGGCTGTATTTGAGTTGAATTCGTGGCTTTCTTGATTCTTTTTACTGTTTGCATTTGAAAATTCTGATCTTGCATCTTGGATTGACTTGACCCCTGCCTCCTTCTCTCTTAATTCCTTGATAAGATCCGATTGCGCACAGCGCATGAGAATCTGAATCAAGTGTTGTATATCTCTATTCGATCTCTAATAACACCTGTACAATGGAGAGTAGATAGCATGGTTGTAAATTGCTCAATTGTGTCCTTGATTGCGCCCAGCGCATGGGAGGAACAAGAGAGGTTTTGTAGTCACGAAGCTGTCTAGAAGTCCCTAGTTAGATAAATTATCAGGATCATGTTTAGTTGAGTAAGCCTAGATGTGCATTTTTCCTTTCTTCTTGATGAACAGATCTGAATCTTGAATTTGATGTCTAAAGTTTGTCTTTTCTACTTTCCCCTGATCTGGAACTGAAATTGAGTTTCAATTGCGCCCAGCGCATGAGAGATCTCAATTAAATCACCAGAATCAGTAGTAATTAGGATTAACTGATGCCTCATTTGCAATCAGACTGCGCACAGCGCATGAAGAACGCATTTGGGATGAACTTGTCTAAGATCGTTCCTTAGCACTGGCTTTGGAGCACTTATTCAAGTAGTGTTGCTTTAATTGAGTATATGATAGACATTGTTAGTCATGTCTGTGATGTACTTGATTGAGTATACACTAAGTTACTTGATATCTTGTTTAAATTGAGAAATACTGTGTATATACGTAATAGAAGGAAATAGTGGATTTCCCTGCAATGGTAATATATGTACCTATTAAGCATAGTTTTCAGCGAGTTAGTTTGTAATTATAAAGACATTGCTTGTATAATCCAGAGTGGCATAGCACAATTGCTAGGAAGTTAGGGACTTAACTGAAGTTTTCTTGTTTCTATCCATTATTGACCGACAACGGACTTTACTGTTTCATTTACCTTCTTATGACTTTGTAATGGTAATTGTTGTTTTCTTCATTCAATAAGAACTACAAGGGTAAGGGATTTGTTTGTGGATTAACCTGATATGAGATAAATACAGAGGCCTAATTTGTGAGAGTAGGAACTTTTGCCAATGCTTGCTTCAGAAGGTGGATAATAAAAGTGTTGTCAGTAGGCCATTTGAATCGAATAGTTTAGTTTAGAGTATCAACCTAATGTTTACCATTCTCTGTAAATATAATTTTTTGCAATAAAACAAAATGTATGGACTTGCTTGCAAAAATGACTTGATGACCAAATGCTAGCAGGTTCTGTTGTACCGTGTTAGTCTAGGGACATAGCTTGAAATAGGAATTTTGTTTCACTTCAACTTTTTTTTATGCATAGTTGCCCTTGATACTTAAGTCTCATAAGCCAAAAAATGTGATTCTTGAAAAGATTGGTGACTGTAGTTAAACGTGCTGACATTTTATAATAATTTTGGTAAGTAAAACCCGGTTATAACCAGAGATGTGAGGGTCTTGACAGCAAAGGTAAGGGACTGCTATAGCTTCGGGAAGTAGAATTGCATTTCTTATTTGTATAACTAGTATATTTCTCAAGTATAATTCCTGCTTCGTAAATGATATATGCATATTGTGTTGACCTAATCCTCTTGGCCATGAAGTTCAGTCCAAAAAGGGTCAAGCACGGTTTATGATGCTGAATCAAATTGAAATTGATGTCTTAATCTATGTTTAATTGAACATGGTTGCATATGTACACGGCATTAGCATGAGTAAGGAAATGGTATAGGATTCGTGTAAGTTAAACCCATATGTGTACCATTGGTATTGTTCCTATACCGCTGTACCAGCAAATGGCGCCACCACCAAATGAATCTGACGCACTCCAAACCAAGACCACCACTGTCTTCGTCTCAGTCTCATGATGCTGTAGGACTTGCTACCTTACCTCGCAACGGACAGAAAGGATATCGGATCCAGATCCACTATCGGGCGAAACCGCTAAACAGAACGAGACCCGTCTTCTTCGTTTGAACCTCAGCGCCGAAGACTCTTGATCTTTTGTGGCGAAGCAGTAGTAAAACTCACGAGTTTGACTTCTGTCAACCACAACAAAACCCAGAAAGAAAGGATTAAGGAGAAGCCCAACTGAATCTACTTTGTCTTCGCCACCTCAGCCCGTTACGATGACGTGGACCAATAGGAAATTAACAAATCAACAGAAGCTTTAGAAATTCATTAAAAATAATAGGAAACTTAGAAAAATACAAGCGACACATCTATAAAATTCTAAAAATCAAAATAAACCGACTTCACTGATACTTTGATATGAAAAGATGTCAAAGTAGCGGCCTTTTGTATTTTTGAAGTATTTTTCGCTTTAAAAATGAATTTTAGAAAATGAAATAAACCCTTTTATAAAATGCTAGGTATTTTCAAAGCTAAAATTTCCAATATACTACTTTCAAAAGCTAAATATAATATACTCAAGTATAAAAAGTATTTTCAAAAGTCTAAAATATTTCAAGTATCTAGTATACTCGATTATGGATATTTTTAAAACGACTAAATGATTTCGAAAATAATATCTTCCGAAGTTAAATATCTTTCAAGATTAAGTATTTTGAAATAGAAAAGTTCTTTTTAAAGGTCAAAAGTGCAAAAGGCCAAAGTGAATAAAATCACCAATATCCCAAGTAAAATCTCAGAAATTAAAAGTCCAAACACGAAACCCAAAGTCAAAGCCGAAACCTCACCGTTTGAGGAAAAGTCCCTCACTAAGGTTGAGATCGACCTTAGATGACTCAAAAAATGAATTCTTACGGGCCCCCTCGTCCAAAGAATTCTATTTTTGTTCTCACAAGAAGACCGACTAAGATGGTCCCGAGAACCGACTCTTATTAAGAAGATCGACTAAGATGGTCCCTAGGGTCCTTAAAAAACCAACTCTTATTAAGAAGACCGATGAAGATGGTCCCTAGGGTTGTAAAAGAACCAACTTTCGCTCGAGGCCGCCTAAGAGGTCCCGAAGGTTGCAAAACTCATTTTATTCTCACAAGAAGACCGACTAAGATGGTCCCGAGAACCGACTCTTATTAAGAAGACCGACTAAGATGGTCCCTAGGGTCCTTAAAGAACCAACTCTTATTAAGAAGACCGATGAAGATGGTCCCTAGGGTTGTAAAAGAACCAACTTTCGCTCAAAGGCGCCACATGCCCCGAAGGTTGTAAAACTCTTCCTTTCGTTCTCACAAGAAGACCGACGAAGATGGTCCCGAGAACCGACTCTTATTAAGAAGACCGATGAAGATGGTCCCTAGGGTCGTTAAAGAACCAACTCTTATTAAGAAGACCGAAGAAGATGGTCCCTAGGGTTGTAAAAGAACCAACTTTAGCTCAAAGGCGCCACATGCCCCTAAGGTTGTAAAACTCCTCTTTTGTTCTCACAAGAAGACCGACTAAGATGGTCCCGAGAACCGACTCTTATTAAGAAGACCGATGAAGATGGTCCCTAGGGTCGTTAAAGAACCAACTCTTATTAAGAAGACAGATTAAGATGGTCCCTAGGGTTGTAAAAGAACCAACTTTTGTCGTGGCCGCCCAAGAGGTTGCAAAACTCATTTTCACTCTCACAAGAAGGCCAGTCATAGCCCCGAGAGTTCACCATGAATAACCTCAAGAGAAGCCTTCCCTTTCATCGATCAAAAACCTCTTCTAAACCAAAAATCCATTCCCTTCTTTTGGTCAAGTCAGAAATCTTTTGTCGATCCTTAATTGGGTCCCGTCCATTGAGTTTGGTACCATCAATTAAGTCCTCCGTGATAGCACTCCATAAGTCTCTTTCCTTAGCCCATTACGTCAATACCCTTTATGTCCCTTAATCAGAGGTTCTCGTAGGCAACTACGGGATAATTAACAGTAGGGGCTTGCGCCTACTGGAAAGAAAGGACCCGCTAAATCAAGAAACTTCTTTAAGTAGCGACTCTGTATAGGGTTCTCTTGTGTTGAGAGATACCCGCCATGGAAATCGAAATCTTAAGGGAGGTGAATCTAAGGCTATGTTCCCATTGTTCTTCTAGAAATTTCTTCGAGGAGAATAATGACGAAAAAGCCGCGACAATTATATTATTATATATAGCATATTTTTGTGTTGTCACAAGTCACGACATGCTGCGCTATACGACGACACACTACGCAAAAAAAAAACTTTAGTACCGCTATATTAATATCTATTTTTAAAAAAACTGATAAAAAAAATAGTCGGTAGTAATTTCGTAATTTTCAGATTTTATCTTTGGTACCAATTTTTGGAAAAACTGGTGCTAAAATATTGAAAAAAAAAACAGTTTATCTTTAGTATCGCTTTTTAAAAAAAACGATACTAAAAATACTATTTTTAGTACCGGTTTTTAATAAAAAATAGTACTAAAATGTTGTCAAAAAATTAAAATTTTTTCTATTTTTAGTAAAGTTTTTTTGAAAAACCAGTACAAAAAGAGTATCTTTAGTACCGGTTTTTTAGAAAAAAAAGTACTAAAGATCAATTTATTTATTTTTTAAATAAAATGCCCCTCAAAACCAATATAAGCTGCCTCTCTCTGCATGAAAAATTTTCTAAGTCCAAAACCTAGCTGCTGCATTCTCTTTCTCTCTTTCTCCTCTCTTCCTCTTCCTCTTGATCTACTCTCCACCGTCTCTCCTCCATCTCCACGTTGCCTCTACGGTCCCTCTCGATCCACTGCATCTCCCTCCCTTTCCACCGCCTCTCTCTCACTCGACTTGACAGTGCCATTCTCTCACTGCTCTTTCTTTCTCGACACGATTTTGTCACCTCTACGACGAGTAAGGTACCTCATTCTCTCACTTCTAATGGATTTTGGTTAAATATTTGTGTTAAATGGTTAAATTCAACAAATTAAGATTAATTTTTGTTAATGGATTTTGAAGTTGGGTTGAAACCCAAAATTTTTATAATTGAAATTGGGTTAAAAATCTGAAATTTGTATAATTGGGTTAAAATCCAAAATTTTTATTAATTATGTAAATTATTATTTATTTTATTGTGTATGAATTTGTGTATGTAAATTATTTGTATAATATATAGATTTTGAATTTTTGTTAATTTGCAAAAAAAACGCTAGCCTCAATTTTTTTTTTTACATTGATTTTTAGTACCGGTTATTAGCCCAAAAATCGGTACTAAAAATAGTAAAAAACTGACGAGGAACTTTAGTATCGGTTTTTAACTAATAGACATCTTTAGTACCGGTTGTTAGTTAAAAACCGGTACTAAATATCTCCGCCTTTTTTTCCCATGAATTCCAGTGTGTTTTTAGTACCAGATTTTTAGTATCAGTTTTTAATTATCTTTAGCATCCCTATTATTAGTACCGCTTGAAAATCGGTACTAATGAAAAAAATAACGTATTGACATGACAATTTTCATTTGGTTTAATAATAAAAAAAAACGAATGTGATCGAATACTTATGACAATTTTTTATACCATATTTTTCGCGTAACCATTTACAATGGTTGTATTGTATGTTTTTCATTTGGTTTAATAATAAAAAAAAACGAATGTGATCGAATACTTATGACAATTTTTTATACCATATTTTTCGCGTAACCATTTACAATGGTTGTATTGTATGTTAATATTTCTTTTGCTCTCTAATTAAGTCTAGAATAGCCAAAACAATTATATATAAACACTACAAAGGGTTTGTCGGTTTTGGCTTAATTTGAATAAAAAATAAGCGAGATAATTGCGGGGATATTAACATTTTTGTTTTAGTATTATAAATTTTATAAAATTGGCTATTATGGAACCACATAAGTAATATGCATAGTATATACGATCCGTGTTAGTCGTACGTCAGTATACACAAAACTAGTATGTGTTAGTCGTACGTCAATATACACAAAACTAGTCTGTTCTGCCGCCACATGTGTTCCGTTCTGCCGCCACATGTTGCATATGTAACCCAAACCCACCACTTTCAGCGGCACCATTGCAAATCGTTTTCCACAAAAATACCATTGATTTTCTCCAAAATCACATTATTTGGAAGTCGCACGCAGATTTACTTTAGAATATTAATTCTACAACAATAGCATTGATTCACTTCTTTGAGTTTTAAAAGAAACTCCATGACATAATTTAGAGAAGTATGCAAAATGGAATGCTATACGTAAAGCTCCACATAACATAATTTAGCAGTGGAAAGAATAAATGAGGTCTTGATGAATTTAGCATGAACTTTCCGCAAACGGATGGAAAACTCATGATGTAGGCATACATAAAATATGAAGCATTAGTTAGATATGCCTAAGATCTCTATTAACTAGATATGAGCTGTGTGTATAATATTTGCAAAGCAATTAAGCAACTAGTCGATCTAACATCTAAGCAAAATCTTAGACCATTCCAAGCGTGGCCGATGTGGGGGGAAAAAAAAAAAAGACAAATCTTGGACACGCTTGTAAAGTTGTATCACGTGTGTCTGCATTGGTCATGTAGGATTAAATCTAATTCAAAGGATGTCCTATCCAAATCAACGGCTAGGATGGAGAATATGATTGAAATTAAACAAGAATATTGTGTTGGAAGGAAAGAGCAAAATTAAAGAGCTCCATTAGGGTGCCCGTGTGCGTGTGTGTCAGTGTGTGTATTATGAGATGGTTAAAATATCTCTATTTTCAATGTCGTCACTTTGACTGATCTTTTTATAAAAACCAAATTACAATCAACCTGTAATTAAAATATCAAATATATAATCATCAGTTTTGATTATTTTTTACTTTCTCTTTGCATACATTCAAACTCAGGGGCGAAGCTACGTGGAGCAAGGTGGGTCCATGGACCCACCTCAAAAATTATTCTTTTTCTTAATAGTATATTTGTTTGTAATTAAAAAAAATGTCATAAAAAGTTAGGGATCCATCTCAAAAATTTGAAGGACCCAGCTAGACATGTCGTGTTTGATTGGAATTGTATAACGACGTCTAAAAAATCGCATAGGGACCCATGTAGCATTTGTTCCTGACTAATCGTCTTCTTCCTTCATCCCCAATTAATTTTATTAAGACAAAATTTAGAATAGAATGAAATATTTGCATAAATAATTATTTGTAGTATATATATACTAACGTGAATCTCGTGCATTGCATGATTCGTCTATATAATATTTTGTGAACTTTAGGACATAATAAACAAAAGCTACCACAAAAGATAAAAAATACAATTCGGATATTATATAAAAACTGCCAGTAAAAATCATAAATAGTATTATTGTCAAAAAAAATTTTGAGCGCCACAAAAGATAAGAAATATTGTGGTTTGAATAGTGGCCAAATTCCTTTGTATGCCTTATATCTTTATATATCTATAATATAGAAAAAAAAAGTGTTCAATAAGATTTCTAATGAACCTATTATGTAAAATTATGAAAAAAAATAAAAATTCATAGGAAATTGTTGTATTTTTTTATTGCCTTGATTTTTTAATTATTATTTTTTATATTAAACATATTATTTTAGATTTTCTATTGTTATTATAATATATATTTGATTTCTCATGAATTTTTTTAGATCGCATTATTTAGAGTTCTTTATTTAAAAAATATTATTATACTATGTCTATATTAAAAGTTACATCATACATATATTTTCAGCAAAAAGAAAATTACGGATCTTGCTGACACGAAATTCTAGCTTCGCCACTGTTCAAACTTATGGGTTTTTTTTATTTCATGTTAAGTTCATCAATGTGAACAATTTGTAAATGTAGATATCTATTCATGTACTCAACGAATGTTGAGACAATGCGACTTCTCATGTACGTAATAGAGAAATTATTTTATATAAGAATTTTCACACAAAAAGTTTTAATATAAAGAATTATTTATTTTTTTAATAAGAAGAAAGTTCGTACGCGTTTCATAAAAGCGTAACGTATCTCTCCTTTGTACTCGTTTATAAAACGCGCTCGAAGGCTTCGAACGCGTTTTATAAACGGGTACGAAGGAGAGATAAATTCACCGCTTTAGTTACGTCTTTTGAGGAGCTAACACCTTCCTACCCGTTTATAAAAAGCGTTCGAAACCTTCGAGCGCGTTTTATAAACGGGTACGAAGGTGTTAATTTTTCGAAAACGAGTTATGACCGTTTTTTTTGTGTTCGTCGCCGTTTAGTGAGCGAAGAGGTACAGACGCAGAGAAGAGAGAAGAGAGAAGAGAAAGAAGAGAGGAAAAGAGAGAAGAAAGAAAGAAGACAAGGGAGAAGAGAAGGGAGAGGAAGTTGCGGCCAGAGAAAGAGAAGAGCAGGCCGGAGAAAAGAGAAGAGGAAAGTGGTTGCTGCCGTCGAAAGAGAAGAGGAGGCCGGAGGTGGTTGCCGTGTGAAGAGAAGAGAAGGCCGAAAGACGACGTAGGCCGATATTGAGGTTTTTTATTTTGCATTTACTGAAAATTATGGATATATTAGTAATAATTGTGGATTTTGGATTAGTAAAACTAATTATTATTGAAATTGTTAGTAAAATTGTGGATATAATATTGTGGATTATTATTGAAATTGTGGTTATTATTAGTAAAATTTGTGGATATAATATTGTGGATTTCGGACATTGTGGTTATTATTGAAATTGTTAAAATTGGGGATATTATTGAAATTGTGTGCAATTTGTATGCAATTAGTAGATATTATTGGACATTTTAGTAAAATGTTAATGGAATTTGTATGGAAATTATTGAAATTAGTGGAATTTGCATGCAAATGAATTGAATTAGTGAAAAATTTGTATGGAATTTAGTGTAATTTGTATGCAAATTGAATGGAAATTTTAGTAAATTGTGAAAATTAGTGAAAATTTTAGTAAATTTGTATCGAATTTTAGTGGAATTTGTATGCAATTTGTATGCAAATTTAATGGAAATTAGTGAACATTTAGTAAATTATGTATGGAATTTGTATGTAAATTAATTGAATTAGTGATATTCAATTTTGATTGTGTACGGATTTTGTATTTCAATAATTAGTGGAATTATCTCTGCCATTCGGCTTGCTGCAATTTGTCGAAGTTCATCCCTGTTATTCATTTTTCTCAATTTTTGCTCCGATTTTCTCAGCCTTTTTTTCCTTGCCTCTTTTTCCCTTATTTTTTTTACGATCCATTTCTTCATTTCTTTCTTTAATAATCCTCTGGGTCTCTATGTCCTGAGCTCTTTGTTCATTCTCGTCGTGACGTTTGTGCTCATGGTAGTGGTCACGCAATATGTTTTCTTTGTAATTGAAAACTTGAGAACACCTTGTATAGCTCACTGTGTGGTCCCATTAAAGTTGTATATTTTCTCGTAAATGGTCCAGTGAGTTGGTTCAGACGAGAGGTAGGGTTTCGGTTGTTGTTGGGGGATGGGTTGAGGTTCTGTGTAATTTTTTTGTACCAGTCATATCGCCTTTCTCGGTTGAGATTCTTTTCGTGTTCCTGCCATCGCCGCTCCTGGTACTCTTTCATGTTCCCTTTCCGGCCCACCATTAATGTGTCATTGGTAGTGTATTTTTAACTCGAGCACGTGGCCCTCTTCAGTCGTGTCTTCATGGATGTTGTATTTCAAAGTGCGATAACAAAAGCGGCAAATTGCCTCGTATTCTCTATTTTCTGGTTGATTTCTATTGGCAGGGTAACAGTAGAAAGTTGGCCAATACTCAATGCGGGTTGCTGTTCGATAGTTTGGAACATCATTATTTGAGTTAGAGCTATTTCCTTTCTCCATTGTACTGATGTTTTTAACAAGAAGGAGGTACTGGGTGTTTGTGCATTATAATTCAACAATGGCTGGTTTTATAAATAATTTCACTAGTTTCAAAGATGACATTGTAAAATCAAATCTCGTCATACCTTTTGCAGTATTTATCAGAGCATGCTTGTACGTTTTTTTCTAAAAATTAAATAATAAACTATAATAACTCCGTTCAATTCCCCTTCATACCCGTTTATAAAATGCGTACGAGAGCTCCGAACGCGTTTTATAAACGGGTACGAAGCTCTGACAACCTCAAAAGGAGTAAGGGGAAAGCGTACAGTATCTCTCATTCGTACCCGTTTATAAAGCGCGTTCGAAGCCTTCGTTCGCGTTTTATAAACGGGTACGAAGGAGAGATACTGTACCCTTTTATAAAACGAGTTCGAACTTTCTTCTTATTAAAAAAAAATAATTCTTTCTATTAAATTTTTTTGTGTGAAAATTCTTAAATAAAATAATTTCGGAGAAAAGGGTATAGATCATATCAATATTTATTTATATTAAAATTGAAAATTCTTGTTATTCAGAATTTAAAAGTGAAAGTACGATGAAAAATATAATAAATAGAGAAAAATTAAATTCGCATCATGCATTATCATACATATGCATTATCATACATATTTACAATTCCGAGGGGGTTTCTACGGTACCCATGTTCCATCTTAGCCGTCCGATTTGCACTCTCTAAATTCTGAATAAGAGATGGATACCATCTTTGCCATTCCCTTACGTTAAGGGCCTGATCGAAATGAAAATTTAAGAGCTCCAACGTCAAATGGAAATCTCGAGAAACAAAATTTTCTAATCGGAATGGATGTCTACTAGCGAATTCATTTCGTTTTGAGCGATTTGGAGAGAAAAATTAACGCTGCCAAAAACGCGAGAAAAAGGATGAAATTTGCCGCGATTTCTTCTGGTGGGAAGAGGCGCAAAATATTCAGACTGTTCTACCCTTCCTTCCAAAGCTCGTTTTTTTTCTATTGATTCTTGAAGCGAATTTCTCATGTTCTCCATCGTACTTCTCTAGAACAATCTAATTGCGACAAATACCAGGCACAACCCCTCCTCACTTATAGCTCTCTATGAAGTACCCTCTTTTTCTTCTTGTTTTTTGGTCTTCAACTTTGCTTCTCTCTATCTAGAATTAGGTGATCAAGGTTTGCATGGTTGCGCTATCCCTCTTACAAAAATTAGCAAAAATAATTTTTAATTTAAAGTACTTTGATTTTCTCTCGTGGTTACGTTATTATTTACTTTTGTCACTGTATCAATGAAATGCTTTGCTAAAAGCAATTATCTTAAGTTTCATAAACTTTTGGTTCGTTTTCCAATTTGAAAGTATTCGGATAAAGAACTAGTCAATGCAAAAAGGATAGTTAATTATATGTGGCACAACAACAATTTAGGTGTTTGTTATTATTTTCTTTTAATTCTAGTTCTATGTATTAATTTTTAATAGAGTTATGGTTCTCAACTTGATTAGGAGTTTAGGACTCCCGATCATATACTAGTAAAGATCATATCAGTTTCATTCTTAATTAAATGTTTGTCTATGGGCACAACCAACATATGTGACAACAATACATATGATCTTTTGCTAATATGTACTGATCCTAATGAGGAATCATGAGATAACTCTCAGCACCCAAAAAAAGAAAGGCTATAAATTATATATATCAGATATATTTAAAGACTTATCAGTAAGGGTAAAATAGTCAAATTATAGGAAATGAAATCATTTCTTTTCTATTTTCATATAGCATCCGATCACAAAATTCATTTCTCTTCAATTCTTTTTCTGTTTGTTCTGATCACCGAATTTCATTTAGAAATCATTTCTATTGAACTCTATTCTATTGAATTGAATTGAACTTGAAATGTCATTCCGATCAGACCCTAACTCCTCCACACTCGTTTCATTTTGAGATCTCATGTTTTCATGTTTTGCGTGGTCCATTGCGTAGCACCTTCAAGAGGAACTACATCTTAGACCTGAAATGTGGAAGCCTACACAGAAACACCACTTTAGAATTGCCGACCTATATTTTATCGCAACTATGTGTGTGTGTTGGCTACACCTCCCCACCATGGAAAAGCCTACACAGAAACCTTGTAATCTCCTGGTGTGTGTTGGCTTTTCCATTTTCTAGGTGGACCCCTCAAGGTTTAAGTTATTACATAATTGGCCAAATAGTTCCAACTTATCAAACTAATTAATGATCTCATAAATTTTTTTGTATGGGTTCTTGAAATTTTAGATTTTAATCAACAGTACATATATAGTTTTAATAAAACTGCAACTTCATTTGATGTTAATTATCATAATTATAAGTATTTAATTAGGGAGAGAAAAAATGTTCATAAAAATATTATGTTATTAAATATAGCATATATTTATTACAATATAATATGTACTTTTATACAACAAGATGTTCTATGTGTTAATAAGATGTTGGTGTGTATGATTAACGGTCAATGCTGTATAAATATATGTATTAATATTACGGTCAATGCTGTATAAATATATGTATTAATATTATAAAATAAATACCCTTCTGTACTAATATGTTGAGATCATATAATATTTCTCTTGATTGTCGAGAATATTCGTAAATATATTGATATTTGTAATGTATTTGAATTGTTGGCGTTAAAAATTAATAAAGAAAAACTAAAGTATCCATTATACATGAACTACAACGCTGATGTGATTATAAAATTTTACTAAAAAAATTTAATATATCTTAAAATTAAATATAAAAGTATGATCACCTAATTAAAATATGAGATAGCCGCACAATCTAAAATATAGTTATTTTCGGATAAAGATAAAATAATACTATTGATACAATAACACCAATGGTTATTTTTAGTTTTATAGATTTATTTTAATTTTTAAAATTAATATTGTTGTTGATTGTTGATATTATGTGAAATTTCAAAAGGACGATATTTTCTTGCTTAAAAAAAAAAAATCGAAAGTACAATTTAGGTCCAACATTTATCGCACTTGGTAGCTAGTTAATCTTAAAATCATGAATAGGCCGCGCTGGCCCAATAGCACTAATTTTGGGTCCATCTTTTATCAGGCAACGGAAAGAAATTCAATATCACTGTGTGCGGATCCAAGGCCTCAGCCCCTCAGCACGGAAGAATATTTTCCCAAATCTGGACATAATTGTTCGGGGTGATAAGGATCATCTCCGATATTCATCATCCCCATCGTCCCCACGCATTTTTTCTATTTTTAGCTCTACGCGTTTTTATTTTTGGAAATCGCTCTGTTTCCCTCCCTGCCGCATACGCTCGTCCCCCTCTCACCCCTCCCGCGTACGCTCCCCACTCCCCCTCCCCTCTCTCACACACACTATATATTGATTCTAACTGTTGAGATTAACATACTTAAATGTTGAAGTTAATATATTTAACTGTTGAAGTTAATATATTTAACTGTTGAAGTTAATATATATGCCAACTTCAACAATTTAAATATGCTCACTTCAAATATTACCTTCAACATTTAAATATGCCAAGTTCAACAATTTTGTATATTAACTTCAACAGTTACATATATAATTTCAACAACTACATATGTAACTTCAACAGTTACACATATTAACTTCAACATTTATATATATTAACTTGAACAGTTACATATATAACAAATTACTTCAACAGTTACATATATAACTTCAACAACTACATATATAACTTCAACAGTTATACATATTAACTTCAACAGTTACTAACTGAACATATCTTAGGAACAAACTGAACACTAGGCAGTTCTGAACATATGAAAGTGCAGAATAATAGAGAACATAATCAACTAACTGAACACTAGGCAGTTCTGAACATATCAAAGTGCAGAATAATAGAGAACATAATTAACTAACTGAACACTTCAATCAACTAACTGAACACTAGGCAGTTCTGAACATATCAAAGTACAGAATAATAAAAACATAATTAATTAACTAACTGAACACTTCAATCAACTAACTGAACACTAGGCAGTTCTGAACATATCAAAGTGCAGAATAATAGAGAACATAATTAACTAACTGAACACTTCAATCAACTAACTGAACACTAGACAGTTCTGAAGTTAACATATTTAAATGTTGAAGGTAATATCGTAACTGTTGAAATTAATATCAGAAACATTGGTTCTATTCCATCTCTGCAACAAGTTTAGTATAACAGTTATATATATTAACTTCAACAGTTACGATATTACCTTCAACATTTAAATATATTAATTTCAACATTTATGAAGTGTGTATGAGGAGGAGGACGAAGGATGCAGGGGGAACGATGTATGGGGGAGGGAGGAGGGAGAGGGGAGGACAGCGTACGTGGAAGGAAGAAGGGGGAGAGGGGACAACGTACGTGGGAGGGAGAAGGGGGAACGAGGACAGCGTATGTGGGAGGGAGGAAGGGGGAGGGGGCGGGGGACAGCGTACGCGTGAGGAGAGAGGAGTTAGTTGCAGCATACGCGTGAGGATGATGGGAATGATAAAATTTTAGAGATGATCCTAAGCAATTCCGCATAATTATTTAAAAAAAACTCCAATTCTCTTAAACGACGTGTTTTGTTCTTATTCAGGGGAATGGAACCATTTATTATGGCGTCACAAATCACAATTGAAGGAGCGACATTCATAAATAATAAATATCATTTCTATGTCCTATGGCTATACACCTTCGATACCAATCTTTCAGTATTTTTCAGAAATTAATTAAAAGAATCAGAAGAAAGAGAATTTAGAAAAAATAATGATAAAAGTGGAATTTCATTTCCTTGATAGCTTAATTAATAGCTCTACAAAACAGTAGGCAATATGTAAGTCTTGAGATGAATTTCTCTCTATTTCGACGAGGATTCTACTCCTTTATTCTAAGGAACGGTAGAGAAAAATAAAACAATATACATTTTTACAAGTAAGTCCTTAAAATTATCATTTCTCCTAGTTCATGGGACATTACAAGGCCGCCTTCTTTTGAAAGCATTTTTTTTAACGTTCGGTTTAGATGGCGTTATTTCTTTTTATTAACATGATTTTCTTCTAACTCGTCAGGCCCGGCATGAAATTGAGGTAATTTCCATCCGGCTTACCGGCTGCAAAAAGGAAAGGATAAAATTGTTAACCGATACCATTGGTAGAGATTCTGAACACTGGAAAGAGTGATAAAGTTAATTATAAAAAAGGTAATAAAGTTGATAATTTATTCGTTTTATTTCTTTAGGAAGTTTTGCAACTTTGAAGACTGCTATTTAAAAATATTAAATCATTATTTAGTTGGATTTTTGGAGCAAGGTAGAATAGTGAGTGTGATAGAAGGTATCTGAACTTTAATAAAGCAATATTATCCGGCCAAATCATAATGGGGTCATACCGTTTTAGAAGGGAATTGCTTAAGACCATCTCCTACATTCCATTGAAAATTGAACGAATGTAGTTAAATATTATAGATTAATTCTAATTTGTTCATATTTTAGCCTCTTGATCAAGTATCAAATAAACTTCAAAAATTATAAAACTTATATGAAAATGCATCGCTCGTTATATCGAATAAGATCAACGGTTTGGATTCGAAGTTTGAATTTTATATTTTCTAAAAGTAGTAAAAAAGTGTGTTTTGGGACATTTAGGGGCATCCAAAATGTGGCAACCGGAACTCTCCTCTATTCTTATTCAGGACAAACCTTTTATTGTTACAATAAAGGAGAACCAGCGTACAAGTAAATAGAGGCGAGATGAGGTGAGGTGACGGATCTGCCTGACATATTTGAGGTGAGGCGAGTCGAGGTGAGAGATGCGATAGAGGCTCAGATCTATGGTTCTTATACTTTTCTTCCTCAGTCGCTCTTGGTTGGTCTAGGTTTGTCAAGGGCGAGCAAATGATTTAGGGTTCTTGAGCAGGAGATTAGGGTTTCTACGAGAAGCGAGCGATAGTGGTTTGAAGCGAGATCGCGGGGCGAGAGCGAAATCTAGTTCAATTGGTCTCTTCGATTGCCAAACCCTAGCAAGCTAGCAAAAGAGAGAGAGAGAGAGAGAGAGAGAGAGAGAGAGTTGAGAGCGCTGGACTTGATCGAAAGGAGTGCTTCCAGTGACTGAAGGAAACGGAAGGATAATTTTAGAACTAACGGAGAAATGAGTGTCAGCGATCTCAATCTAGACAGACATATTTGATCTCTACACGTGATAGAACGGTTAAATAGTGGATGGCACTTTAGCCATTATATATATATATATATATATATATATATATATATATATATATATAGTTTTGCTATGGTGAGTTGCGACTCGCCAAAGGTTCCGTGAGTCGCGCTCAAAATTTTGAAATTTAATTCAAAATGACCGATACAAACCGTCTAATACGATCTCCTTATTGAAATCTCCATGCAGACCAAATTTTATATTTTTTCGAAATTTTTAAGTATTTTTTTAAATTTTAGAAAATCATTAATCTAATTAGTTCTGAACCGTTCAAAAAACAACAGTTTTTAAAAATAAGAAAAAATACTTAAAAATTTTAAAGAAATATAAAATTTGGTCTGCATGGAGATTTCAATAGAGAGATCGCATTGGACGATTTGAATCGGTCATTTTGAACTAGATTTAGAAAATTTGAGCGCGACTCACCGACCCTTTGGTGAGTTGCAACTCACAATAGCAAAACTCTATATATATATATATATATATATATATATATATATATATGTTGTCCCTAATTTAAAGGCCTAGAGGGGGTGAATAGGCACAAAAGCAAAGTTCTAAACCGGTATGTTCAATATTTGGTTCAAATCAAACTTGGTCTAACAAAAACAACAAGACACAAGCAATTCACAATGCAAGGAAAGTAAAGAGAGAAGAAAAGAAGTGACACGCGATATATTACGGAGTTTCGACCCGCTAGGAAGTGCTAGCCTTAGTCGTACGTCTCCGGGAGTTCCGCAACCTCGAAATGGGCGCGCTCCGTTCAATTCCACAACGAACGGGACTACAAATTCGAACCAAATCACCTTGTTACAATCACTCTCAAGGTGGATTGGCCTAACTCAATTAAACAAGCTCAAACACTCAAGGGATTGAGGCTCTAACCAAATCACTCAACAAATCTAGCAATTAACACTAGTGGATTGGTTTGCACACTCTAATCTCAATGATTTTGCTAAATTAATGCTCAAACACAAGAGAGAGTAATGTCTAACTGGTTGGAGCTCAAAAGGGAGGAATTTCAAAGGTTTCAAAAGTTGTCTAAACAGTTCCAAGAGGCCTCATATATATAGAGGGCGCCAACAGCTCCAAAAATCAGTCAAGACAGACTCTACCGTTATACAACGCTATATGGCGTTGTACAACGCAGAAATAGCCGTTGAAAAATCAAACGGTCACAGACAATAACGTTGTGAGTTGTCAGAGCGTTGTGTAACGTTGTATAGCGTTGCACAACGCTTCAGCAAAAATCCAAAGCAGAAGCTCGACAGTTCCGTTGGAACTTGTCAGAGCGTTGTGTAACGCTTGGTAGCGTTGCACAACGAAGTCAAGAAAAGAATCAAGGCATAACTGACAAACTCAAACAATATTGTCAGAACGTCATACGACGCTGACAGTCGTTACACAACGTGGTCGTTGCACAACGCTTTCCAGCGTTGTATGACGCGGACAGAACGACTGAGCGATGTCTGAGCGAAGTTTAGGTGCATGACTCAGACTAACGTGGTGTAACGCTGTAGGGCGTCACACAACGTGGTCGTTGCACAACGCTTTTTAGCGTTGTATGACGCGGACAGAACAACTGAGCATTTTACCAGCAAATTGATTGAGATTAGTTTAGAGTTTAATTAAACCTTAACTAAGGATTCTAACTAGTCCAAGGCAATCTCTTGAAGCTCCAAACTATGCGCCACGCTTGCTTTAATCCATTCTTCATAATTTGCATCTTCTTCCTATAAAACTCAAAAAAGATTGTTAAATACCAAATGATATTGTTTTGCAATCGACAAACTTAGAGACGTTTAGTACAACAATCTCCCTCTTTTGACGATTTGCAAAACAATATCATTAGTAAAGCGATTAAAATTTGACATTTCACAAGCTTTACTATAATTCTCCCCCTTTTTGTAAATCGACAAAAAAGTGAAAATTGTAGCAAGCTCCCCCTAAATTTATGGCTTCCCCTTAATTTTGGAGAAAAGGAATTGGAGAACCAATTTAGAGCACTACACAAAGTAGTGTGACCAAATTTAATCTCTCAAATAAAAATAAGATAGAAATAAAGAGGCTCCCCCTAAAAATTTGGCTTATAAGACCGGGGGTTAACTTGGTATTTAGGCCACATTAGTTACCATACCACTAGTTGTACCACTTGAGGTACAAGCTTTTGGAACCCACTTACTTTTGGACTCACCATTTGATTTCCTAAGTTTGCATTCCAACGAGATATGACCATTTTGACAACAATAGTTGCAATATGCATTGGTTGGCTTAGGCATGGTAGAACCTTTGACAAAATGGGAATAGTAGTGGGCTCTAAGGTATTCGGCCTTCTTCTTAGGATCATTGGATGAGGCATTAAAATCCTTTTTGCGATCCTTTTGGAAATGTTGGGAAACATTCTTTTGATGCGCATTGGATTGAGCCTTGTGGTTTTGTGAAAAGTGTTGCTCTTTAAATTCATAAAACCATCCATCGGGTCCTCTAAAATAAATTTTATTGGACGCCTTTGGAACAAAAACCTTTTTTTCTTGATTTTGCAAATTCTTTTCATTTTGCACTCTAGTGTTTCTAGGTTTCCTTTGGTACATATGTGCATGACCACGAGAATTCCTAGGTTTTTTAAATTGTGTGTTTTGTGCAACATGTTTCCCATTTTTGTATGACAAGTTCTTTTTCTTGGTTTGATAATGCTTTTGGTAACCAAGACCGGACTTGTCATGAGGCTTTTGACCTTTGACAAGGTTTTTCAAATCCGTTTTAGGAGCTTGGGTTAAAATCGATTTTTCAAGTTGTTTTTCAAGCTCCTTAATTTTAGCCTCATACTCACCCATTTTAGAAGTAAGCTCATCTACCTTAGTTTTTAGGGTTTCTATGGTGTCGGCTTTTCTAACTAAGGCATCATGGGTGGAATCAAGAATAGAGTTCAACCTATCACAATCAACACATTTGGTTGAACTAGTTAGTTCATCGCCGCTCTCATCATCACTACCATTAAGAGACTTATCGAGAGGAAGATATACCTTAGGAGAGCATGTCTTTGGTGATGTTGATGGAGTGGAATGATTTGAAAGAATCGGGGATTCCATCTCTTTGGCAATGAATGCATGTTCTTCGTAGTTGTCCGAATCGGATGTACATGGATCGAACTCCGAATCCGTGTGGACTCCTCCCATTTGGCTTCCTTCGAAACAACTCAAGATGGCTCTCCATATGTCCCTAGCTATATCAAAATCGCAAGCAAGTGTGCTACCAATTGATTCATGTACCGAGCTTAGGATGACATTGACCGCATAGTCATTATCCTTCTTTTCCCTCAAGGCCTCGGTGGTATGCTTGTTAGTATTTGGTTTAAATCTAGATTCATTTGCCACAATATATCAAACCCCCATGCTTTTGAGGTAGCTAACCATACCATTTTTTCAAATAGAGAAATTTGTGCAAGTATGGTCCAATTTACCCGGTTTTTGTACCATTCTAGCCGCCATGATCGAAAACTGAGATTAAGAATAGCTTAATCGAGGTTCCTGCTCTGATACCACTTTGTTGTACCTAATTTAAAGGCCTAGAGGGGGGTGAATAGGCACAAAAGCAAAGTTCTAAACCGGTATGTTCAATATTTGGTTCAATTCAAACTTGGTCTAACAAAAACAACAAGACACAAGCAATTCACAATGCAAGGAAAGTAAAGAGAGAAGAAAAGAAGTGACACGCGATATATTACGGAGTTCCGACCCGCTAGGAAGTGCTAGCCTTAGTCGTACGTCTCCGGGAGTTCCGCAACCTCGAAATGGGCGCGCTCCGTTCAATTCCACAACGAACGGGACTACAAATTCGAACCAAATCACCTTGTTACAATCACTCTCAAGGTGGATTGGCCTAACTCAATTAAACAAGCTCAAACACTCAAGGGATTGAGGCTCTAACCAAATCACTCAACAAATCTAGCAATTAACACTAGTGGATTGGTTTGCACACTCTAATCTCAATGATTTTGCTAAATTAATGCCCAAACACAAGAGAGAGTAATGTCTAACTGGTTGGAGCTCAAAAGGGAGGAATTTCAAAGGTTTCAAAAGTTGTCTAAACAGTTCCAAGAGGCCTCATATATATAGAGGGCGCCAACAGCTCCAAAAACCAGTCAAGACAGACTCTACCGTTATACAACGCTATATGGCGTTGTACAACGCAGAAATAGCCGTTGAAAAATCAAACGGTCACAGACAATAACGTTGTGAGTTGTCAGAGCGTTGTGTAACGTTGTATAGCGTTGCACAACGCTTCAGCAAAAATCCAAAGCAGAAGCTCGACAGTTCCGTTGGAACTTGTCAGAGCGTTGTGTAACGCTTGGTAGCGTTGCGCAACGAAGTCAAGAAAAGAATCAAGGCAGAACTGACAAACTCAAACAATATTGTCAGAACGTCATACGACGCTGACTGTCGTTACACAACGTGGTCGTTGCACAACGCTTTCCAGCGTTGTATGACGCGGACAGAACGACTGAGCGATGTCTGAGCGAAGTTTAGGTGCATGACTCAGACTAACGTTGTGTAACGCTGTAGGGCGTCACACAACGTGGTCGTTGCACAACGCTTTTTAGCGTTGTATGACGCGGACAGAACAACTGAGCATTTTACCAGCAAATTGATTGAGATTAAACCAGCAAATTTAGATTTGTCAATTTGCAAAATCACCGATCAAACGGTCGTGGTGCACAGAGCGCTCTATGCATCATGGTTCACAATAGATTTACTATATATATATATATATATATATATATATATATATATATATATATATATATAGGCTAAAGTATATTCCACCATATAGATAGCCCGTATGCTGGAGTCGTTTCTCACAATCTAAAATGCATACAGTTGATCCGAAACTTTCAAATTGTTCTCCATATTGAAATCTCCTAAGAAACTAAAATTTATATGTTTTCGAATTTTTTTACTATATATTATGCTATTTTAAAAAAACATTGTAAAGGAGTATTTCTGGCCCTTCAATTTGAAAATAGCATAATATATAGCAAAAAAATTCGAAAAAATGTAAAATTTGATCTTGAAGGATATTTTTACATGGAGAACAACTTGAACGGTTTGGATCGACTGTTTGAATTTTAGATTTTCAGAAACGACTCTAGTATACGAGTTTGATCCGTATGCTGAAGTATACTTTAGCCAATCTCTCTCTCTCTATATATATATAAAGAGTTTTGCTACAGTGAGTCGCGCTAAAAAAACTCCTAGATCTAGTTCAAAATGACCGATCCAAACCGTCTAATATGATCTCTCTATTGAAATCTCCATGCGGATCAAATTTTTTATATATATTTTTTAAATCTCCATCCAATCTCACCTCGTTCTCTCCAAAATTTTCAAAAATCTTTCAAATCCCTTCATTTTCTCTCCGTGGTTGTTCTCTTTCTCCGATTTACCATGGAGACACCTATTCTCCAAGTAACCGTGCTCAAAGGCCCCAGAAATTGCGAAATTCACTAGTCGCCTCCATGGATCCCTCGTTGAATCGAACCGAGCAACCCTCGAGTGCAGATCGCTCGCAGGGGGAGTTGCCTGAATCTCAACCTTCCTCTCCAAATCAATCTACGTCGGAGTAAGAGGATTTCTCTGGGGTTTCTTCGGTGGATGAGGTCTTTAAAGGAGTTGTGCATCGTGCGAATCCTCGGTTGAAGGAGGTTTCTACCACGTTTACCTCGTTGGCATAGCGGGTCCCAGGTCTGCATTTTGCAACTTTTTCAGTTTTCAATTTGGTTGTTCAGATTTCTCGCTGTGCTAATGTATTGTTCAATTTAAAGTTTTGCTTTCCATTTTTGCGCTAATATTTTAATTTTCTTCTCTTGATTGTAGATTTTTGTATTTTTGTATTTTGCAGCTTTTAATTTTCTTCTCTTGATTGTAGATTTTTGTATTTTTGTATTTTGCAGCATGTGTGGAATATACACATGTTTACTTAAGATGAAAAGGATCTTGCTTATTCGATTGGGGCAGATGTTAATGGTGACGAGAGCGGATTATCTAATTAGTTATAACAAGAGAATATCTAAATTTGTATGTTGAATATGATCATTTATTTCTTACTTATGAAATTTGCATATATGTTCAGTTTATTGTTGTAAATATTTGCTTTATTATTGTAAGTGTTTAGTTTGTTTGTTCTATTTGTTTCTGTTGTGTCTTTATTTAATTAATATTCGTGTCTTTTCGTTTTGTTGTTGTAAGTGTTTGTTTTGTTATTTTAAATGTTCATATTTACGTCATATCAGAACTAAACCGTCATATTACCAATGCATCTAACTGAACACATAACTCAATTTTAACTCATCCCTTAACGTGTTCATATTTGTTTTGTTGTTGTAAGCGTTCAGTTTATAGTTGTAATTAATCAATTTGGTGTTGAAAGTTTTCATTTTATTTACGAATGCATCTAACTGAACACGTAACACAGTTTAACTCATCTTTTATGGTCATTATCAGAACCAAAATGTCATATACCACTAGATCTAACTGAATACATAACTCAGTTTAACTCATTATTTATGGTCATGGTGAGAACTAAAACATCATATTACCACTGTATCTAATTGAACACATAACGCACTTTAACTCATCTTTTATGGTCATTATCAAAACCAAAACGTCATATTACCATTGCATCTAACTGAACACTTAACTAGTTTAACTAATCTCTTAACGCATCTAACTGAACACAAAAATCTGTCTATTTGATGACGTCAGTGCGCGGGAAAAAAAAATTCGCAATTTTTTTTTCAAAAAAATTGATGACGTCATCACACGAAAATGATGACGTCGGCACACCCAGACAATCCATAACGGCCCAATTTCAGTCCCTAATCCAATTGAATGGTTTAGATAATAAATTAGTGGATGGTGTATATCACACCCGTAAAATTTTGGTAAAACTTTTGTGTTTGAAAGAACAGTTTAATAGGTTCATGTTTCGTATGACAATTATTTATCAAGAAAAGAAAAAGAAGGTTCAGCTAATTAAAAAATTGTTCTGTCTGAGAAAAAACTTTAATTTCTATAGTCAAATTTTGTACAATCTCATTTTGACCACTGCAGCCAAACCTAAAAATAATGAATAACCCTAATCCGAATCTTTAAAAATGGAAAATAAGCCATTACACATGGCAAAAATGAAAAATAAACAAAACTAGAAAGGAAAAGACTAGTTTGCTCCTTCCATCAGGTTAAAAATGATCTCAGAATCTGACCTCTCGATCCAAAACACAACACTGTCACCTATTTCTAAAAATTCCTCCTCTGCCATCTTGTACCTACACATGGGGCAAGTTCTACATGGCGTCTGCTTGACTACCGCCTCCCAACCTTTCTCAAATAGCTTCTCGAGACAGATCGCGCACTCCTCTTCCTCTAAGTTCTCTTCTTCTTGTTTGTTAACCACCATCAACGTATCAATCGATGCCTGAGAAGCAGGAGCAGGCCCTCTGGAAACTTGTCGGCCCATGACACGGGTGACAAACTCTCTGAGGAGGCCATCATCACCGCTGACGACCAATGCGTAACCCGGTAATGTTTCAACCATCATGAACCTCTCCGGCTGTTCAACTGATGTCAGCCCTTCTATGATGTTGGCCACCTCATATAAGCGAAAAATTAAACTTGCCTCGGTTGTGTCCACTTCCTCTGCCATTGATCAATTGAATGGACTTGCGAAAATCACGAAACTGGAATCTCTGTGTTTTCTCTCTTCTTCTCTTGTTGTTTGAAATTAATGAAGAGAAGAACAAGAGGTATCGAGGGAGTGGGGAGATGGGTTTATATATATGGAGGGTTAATGCTTCAGGCGAGATGCAACTGTCCTCTAACCGAGTCCCGTTTACTTTCCTAATTTGATGTCGGGTGGACAAATTACATTTTTTTACTTTTCCTTTTTAACAATTAATGCCTGCCTAAATTAGATCAGAATGGACCGACTAGCTAGAATTAGATTTTATTTTCCATTTCAAGATTTCGACTCTTTAACTTATAAATTCTATAAACAGATTTAATTAAGCTTATTCAAATTAGGTATATAATAATACTATTCTTAATAATTATATTTAATTTTAGGTTATTGCAATTGAGACAAATAGAAAATTCAAATTAAAACTGTTTCGACAATCCAAACCTAACCTTTGCAAAATGGACTATGCATATGGTACAAATTAATGCACAATTTCTAAATAAGTCGCAATATCAGTTTGGCAATAATTTTACTTAGAGACGTTGACATATATATATAGGATACCACTAATAGTTACTAACAGTAAAGGTACAATGGAACTTTCCATATAATGCAAACTTAGGCCACATACAAACAGTAAAATATATATTTTGTCAATTGGTTTTGCTATTTTCTGCATTTTTTTATAATTGCTATAATTTGAGGGTGTATAACTGACTAAATCAAGAAATAAAAATTTTGAGAAAAAATTAAGAAATTTGAAAAATTATAAATTTACTTCACAACAAAAATTTAATATGGATAAAAACACCATGAAAAGTTCAAATCGGTCATTGAAGTAAGAGATGTTACTTAAATAGTGTAGCCTAACTCAATTTATTTTATTTTAGTCTAGTGACAATGTGCAATGCACCTTAATTAAAAGGTCGCAAGTTCGAAACATATTTGAAATTCTTTATGGACGTTTAATTTTAAAAAAATTGAGAGAATTAATTCCCTATTTATCTTAAAAGAAAAACGTTCTACTCTCTCGCTTTCTCGCATTGTTCTAATAGGGAAAAAAAATAAAGGAGCTTAGTGATGAATTCGAAAAGTGGAGGTGGGCTTGGTTACTTAATTTGCAAAATAAACCGTAAAGATTACTTAGCACTCATATCTCGAAATCCGAGTTTTAAACGACCAAATTCGAACATTCAATTTGTACTCCTTATTGATCGATTCGAATCAGTCGTTTGAAAGTCAATTTCTGAGAAACAAGTCTGAAATAAAAGAAACAGTACTTTGTAAAGTATTTTGGCTTTCTTCCATCGATTAGACTTGATGCATATTCTATTTTCAGAAAGTGAATGAATATAGGGGTTTCTTATTGTTTAATTGTTCTCGTTGCTTCTCTTATTAATATCTTGTATTATTTACAAGAAGATCCGCAAGTATTTCATCTTTTTTTAAGCTAAAATATAGTAGGCAGCTATATTACCGTTTTTATGTACCCCATTTTTCTCAAATCAATGAAATAGTGAAATACTGAAACTGAAACTAGGACTCTAGGAGTACCCAAAAAAATAAGGAAACTACCGGTAACTTATTCATATTATTATACCTCCTAGAGTAATGAAGAAAAATCCTGATCTACTCCAATATAACTTTTTTTTTAAATTATTCGTTATATTTTCAGTGTTATGCTCTTTACCCAACAAAATTGTAATGCTTTTATGACAAATGAGTTTACTAATTTTTTTTATACAAAAAAGAAATTGTTTGCATGGTTATGTCGTTTCTGAGTTATCGAAAGGTTGCATAGAAAATCACATTTACAACATGCGTTAGACACAGGTATAAATAAATACTGAAGCTTATGGGCCCGTTTGGATGTTGTAGGAATTTAGAAAATTTGAAAAATTTGTAATTTCTAGACATAAATTTATTGGGAAGTGTATAATTTTGTGAATAATTTGAATTGTTTATAATAAATTTGGCATATTTATGCCCGGAATTTACAAATTCCGGCTTCATCCAAACGAGCCCAGTATTACTTGGTAGTGTTATTCAAGAAGGACGATCAGAGTTTTGCGACAATCCGTTTAGCTTTTGGATTTTTAGAGCCATTAGAGCCAAGTGAATTATAAAGTAGCTGTTTAGTTTGCATCTTCGAGAACCAAAATCTGAGTACTTACAACTTCACAAAATTACAAGATTATCTTTCGAAGTGCCCCAAATGATACCAAATGTAGTAGACACAAATACACAGGCAGGAAAAACTTTGGGTTCAAACTTGAAACTATTGATTAATCAAATTATATTCCTAAAGTTTGAATTACCTTTATACTGTGCTTCACCTTTTAAGCTTCACCAATATGGACGCGTTATCAATTGCCTTTCTCAATAGAAACCAAATAATAAGCTCTTCTTTAGATATTTCAAGAGCCATGCGTTCATCCATATATACTCAACAGTGGCGACCAATATTATTCGAAAATATCTCCAAATATTAGATTACCACAATAATTTTATGGTTACAGGCCTTCCAAAGCAAGCAATTGTAGTTCATAAATAGTTAAATCCAAGAACTCTGTGCATTTGGCAAGGTCATTGGCCCATTTGCCGATCTGATATATACAGGTAACCCCCCCCCCCCCCCCCCAACACACACACAAAACCCACAATAAAAATCACCCAGCAGCAACCATCACCTACTGTGTGCGCCACACAAACCACACATCGGGCGGCCCCAACAAGCATAGGTGATGAATGACATCGGCAGACAAAATAGGGGCATTCGATATTTTTCCTATTCCTTCCAAATGTTTGCGAGTTGAGACTACGAAGATGTTCAATCATATATTGCGTTACGACTAAATGAGCAAAAAAAAAAAACAAGAGAAACATCTTGCACTCATGAAGTACATGACAATTTATAAAATTATCATCAATAATCAAATTCATTACCTTGATATAATCTGAACCATGCAACAAAATGCTTCATTTTCCAGATTATGGTGAATTGCTGGCTGGTTTGCAGTATATCATTAATTAACTGGGTCGTCAGGACTTCAAATGAGAAATAAGTGAATAAAATATTATAAATAAAATTATAGTGCGTGGCATCAAGTATTCCATGATGATTTATGAGAGGTACAGGATAATTTTCAGCATTCAAATTTAATGGGAGAGACTAATTCCGAAACAAATACATACCAGAACCTGGGCAAAGTTTGTACTACAGTAGTGTCCTTCATCAGGTTCAGCCGTTCAGGTCTGTGCCACTGTATATTTAGCAATGAATTTAAATAAGAGGTGGAAATATGTAATTTACTTGGTTTGATGAACCCTAGTTTTCCCTGAAATGCTATGATGTTCAGTAAACCAGATAAATCTAATTTCCCCATTTATCCATTCTAGTTGTTAGCTGTCTTTAACAATCCTTTTGATTTTTTTTTTAATATACATGGTAAGCTATTTTTGTCCCACATAGGTTTGCAATCTGTCGTCTACTTGACAGGCCAACCCGACCTGAATCAGATTGCCTGATGAATTACTGTTTTCTTATCTAGGTTCAACATCTTCTGGCCTGTTACAGGTTGGGTTTGGGTTCAATTAGACTGGCCACGGCACCAATACCACCTGTTAAGTTGGCACTTATATGGACTGTATCACTGCAGGTGGCCAACCCATAATGAGGTAAAAAGAGAAAATGAAAGCATGTTATATGCAGAGGTAAGATTCAAACCTTTGCCCTCCTGGACAAGAAAGAAAAAAATTACCAACTTAAATAGCAAGTAATTAAAAAAAAGCTAAAAGAACAAGTAAAAAAAATTTAAAACCATACAGGTCAGGTTCACTCATATGACATGCAGGGCCAGGTCTGGTCAGGGTGAGTCCGCTCTCCTCTCCGACCTCTAGCAGGTTACCAAGGACCCATATCGAAAAATAATACAACTGTTTGACCTATTGCTCCAAACACACTCAACAGTAACACTTCTGACTACTGAGCAAATATATGAACATCTAGAAGCATATTTAAATTAAATCGAATCCAATTAACATGAGATGATAGTAGTTCCTGCTGATGATCAGGTGGCACAGGGCCCAGCTGCTGACCCAGTAGATAATTCAGTCCTTCAAGCTGCTCTGACTGTGGGGCCAGCTAGGTTGGCTAGCACTTTTGATGAAGATGAAGATGAAGATTTAGTGGGGAATTAGGGTTAAGATGTTTGTTTTAGTTGAAGGCTTGGTTATATATCTTCAGTGCTACTTTTGTTTTGTTTTTTTTTTTGTTTTGGCAGCTGCCAAATTATTTTTTGTGTATAACTGGTTTTATAATATTTTTCTCTAGGTCTCCCTACTTGGGAGTCTGCTGCTTTCAAAAAAAAAAAAATTTAACATGAGATGATAAGATGCTTAAATTTTAAATTTTGTTCAAAGATCTGATTGGAAAATAGAATGAAAATTAGCTTCTGTATTTGATAAATAAATCTAGACATGAAAATAGTTTATAACACTTACGGTGAATTTTGTGCAATTGTAATCCCTTTCGGACCTAGAAATGCCTAATATTAACCAATTATTAACTTTTAATTCTCCTATATAACATAAATTAATATGTATGCTCTAGCAACAATCTTAGCATCGAACTTCAGTACCTCAGTTTTGCTAAAATGATGTTGATGATTCTCCCCTTTAAGTAAAGTGGGACTAGCCCAACAATTTTCAATGAAATTAACCATTACAAATTCTGTTGATGAAATTTGTCTTTTATTCTATTACAGAAACTTTTTAGTAAAAAATTTTGTAATACATAAGATTTCTTAGTTTCTGAGAAGGAAGGATCTTTAAACATATATTGTATCGTGTTTCCTTCATTTTGCTTATTTTCTGTAAGAGTAGAAATAGACTGTGTTTTTTGGAGAGACCGTCCAAACAAATATTCATGATCACATCAAAACCTTTTGATGTAATCTCTAAGAAGAGAAAACGTACAGTATTATGAATCCTAGCAAACAGTCCCTTTGTTCAGCCAAGAAACTACAAATGGATTGAAATGATTAGCCTGTTTATTTGCAATCATTTAATATTGCATTGGATCTCTGTCTTTTTTCAAACTATCCCTTAATTTTGACACATCATATTCATTGTTGATGTATTGTCTGATAAAGTTTATACACCCTTTGTATAAGCTAAATGGCTCAGATTAAGTTTAAAATTTTAAATGCATTATCTAACCGCACTGAAGCATGCTTAAAGCCTTGCAAAAACCAACGGTGCTCCCACAACCTGACTGCCTGTGAGGCTGTGCCCACAAACCTCACATTCTGGTGACACTGAACATAGCAAATTAACTTCTAAATCATTGATGAACCAGAACAATGTAATGCTAATTTATATTTCTGTAAGTATTTCCCAAATTGTTCTTGTTTTCTTTCTGTTACTTTTAGGTGTCCCTCCTTAGATATGTAACTTTTGGTGAGAGTAGGCCATGACCATAAATTATAAGAAAAACTATGAAAATTCTTTCAGGAAAAAAAAAGGAAAGAAAAATAATCAAATGTAATAACAAAATCACAATATAAAACCCTGATTTACACTATAAAAATGAAAATGCAAACAACAGTACAAAAAGTTTCAAAAATCAGGACTCAAATAGACAAAAAAGGGTATTATGTTTTACTACTAAATTATTAGAGAACTCCAGTACATCACCCTTTAGTAAAGAAAATAATAGAATTACAATCATCTGACATAAAGAAAAAACTAAAATAATATATAGTTTATGCTTTCTTTGGTAAGAAATTTTGCAAATATAATAAACATAGGAAATACTTCCTATTTAATCATCCTTAATTCTTGTCAGATATGCTGAATTGCTGATAGATGTCCAAGTACAATGATATCCTTGTCATAATTTTTCATCAAATAATAACCATCTGTAAAAAAATGACTGCCCCTATTTCTTTAGGTGTATTACTGACTCGCCCAAAATATTAATATTCTGGAGTATACTTAGTTTAATGAAATGTGATTTATGAGATGAGGCGTTGAGCTTATGACATAAATTGTGGACATAATCAAGTTTGCATTATCTATGTAACCCCCAAATGCAAGTCTCCCATGCTACATAATTTTTCATACACTCCCAGCTCTTCGTGTCTGGTGCTATCCCAAATATTAACTCCTATTATAGATAACTTCTAAAACGAGCAAACAATTAAAGAGCTAAAGAAGATATTATACTGTTATATAACTAGTAAGCCTATCAAATTTAATTATCAACAGATTGGCAGTAAGGCCCTAATTAACAAATTTTAATAGAAATATCAATACAAATAATACAATACAAAATTTGAAATATAGCACCAACATAAAAGTGCAACATTGTCAAATAAGGGCTATATTAGCACTGATTAATTAGATTCACTAACCACCCAGAATAGAAAAACATACACTAGTGCAACTGACTAAAAGCATGAAGATATAACCAATCAGACAATACTGATAAAAACTGCCGAATAAGTCCTCTATTTTTCTATTTTCATTTTCTTTTAAAATCATTACATGTACATCAATTAGAATTGCTCTTCTTAAAAAGGAGTGTACATACTTTATGCAACAAAGGTCCTAATTAAAACATTTTCTAGACAAACATAACTAAAATTCGACTGGAAGGGACTTCGCAAGTATATGATCTGCTAGTTTTGCTATATCTGAGATTAACAAATTTAGTAATACAAGAGAAATTTCCCAAAATGAGAGAAGAATCTTTGAACAGACTACTTTTTTCTCAAATAACCTAATTCTAGTTAATCAAAACAAATGCAAAACATTGATTGAAGACAAATCAGCAACTGAAGAACAAAATAGACCAAAAGTTAAAACCCCTTACCTGAAATTGTGTTGAGAACTGGAGTTTTTATATAAAATGTGATGACAACGGGAAAGAGCACACTAGTAGACAACCATGCCTGGCTCTATATGAATGCCGACCGGGGTGCTCTCTCTCGTTGTCAACCCCACTAATGCCTTCCTTTAGAAAATCATTCACAGGATATTGCACTTTCAAGTGTTCACCTAAAAGTAAGTTTAAAGAAAAAGTTAAACCTCATTTTTGCTTGGAAAATAAAGTGCATTATATATGATGAAGGATGTTCATTGCCAATAAACAATATGAATTAAATGATATTTAAATTATTAATGCACGCAAGCACTGCACCAGATAATGCAAAATCAACATGTTTGTTAGATTTACTTTACACGGTGAGTATGAGAAGAAGTGTCGATCTATCAAGCACAGCTGAGGTTCCAAATACTGTGTTAATAATAATATTGCAAGTAACATCACAGCTCCATCTATATTGCAGCAAACCCTTAAATAAATAAATCCAGATTTAACAACTAAACACAAGAACTAGCTATAATGCATGAAAAATCAATCAGCTTTTTAATACTCATAGTTCTCTTAAAGGTCAAAAAGGGTATTCAAATATAAATCACAATATCATACGACCTTGGATATGTTAAATCTGGTTAATGAAACAGGATCTAGTGTCCTTAGACAATAATTTCACATATATCTGTCTTAATAATCTTAAACCTAAGATTGAAGCTGGTAATAAAAAAGGAGCAACAATGTTCAAGGAAAAAAAAATAATAAACAATAGATACCAAATTTTTCAACACTGCTTCCACATGAAATACTGATATACCATGTTTCCACTTACTAACATTTTCAAGTAAAATTTTGCCAGAGAACAATTATAGTGGCAATAATCTCACCTGACCTAAAATCGACAAGATTTCGCGAAGGAAACAACCCCAATACGACGAGGTTTCGCGACTAGAGGCTTCTCTTCCTTTCTATTTTTCTCTCTTTTTTGCAATTTTTTGTTGTTTTATATTTTATTCTTGAGTGGAACGAGTATAAGAAGAGTCGAGGGAAGAGAATCTGTGAATGAAATCGGTCAAAGGGAAGTGGGAGGCAAAGCTGGAAAAGGACGGTGGGGACGTGTCGACTATGGCGCTTCAGTGCGTACGATTTCGACACGTCCTCCGGTCTTGAGGCGAATGAAATCTCTTGATTTATTGTTCCCCGCGTACCCTGGAATTGCTCTCATTCCACTACTCCGCAATTTTAAACTTTTTCTCACTAACATTTTTGAGATGAGCTAAAATCAGCAACGACTGACGATTGGACCCGTCATCTGCGATTATATCTCAAATTTTAATGTTCTAATAGCTAATCTGAACCGTTCAATGTGTTCTCCATATTGAAATCTCATTGGAGACCAAATTTTACATTTTTCTGATTTTATTTACTATTTTTTTGAGATTTTTAAAAATCATAGTTATTGAAGGGTCCAGAATTGTTTAGATTAAGAATTTTGTAAAATACCAAACAAATACTAAAAAAATTCAGAAAAATATAAAAATTCGTCTCCAACGAGATTTCAACATAAAGAACACATTGAGCGGTTCGGATCGACTGTTAGAATCTCAAAAATTGAGATTTGATCGTCACTGACGGTCTCATCTGTCAATCGCGACTGATTTAGCCTATCTCAACATTTTTAAACTTGTTCACTAGATAGTCGCTATCTAGGTTATCTAAAAAAAAACATTTTTAAACTTGCACAAAATAAGTAACGTTTTTAGCTATTGATATAAATAACTTAGCTTTTCTTAAACTACAAAAAAATTAAATTAAACTGAACTTATTAATATAAATTTTGATATCTTATTATATTTCATAGAACTCGTGATAAAAGTAACACAAAACTATAACATTAAGCTTTAATTTTTTTATTGTTGTACATAAATAAAATTAACTTTGAAATAATTACTTATTTAGTACAATATAATTCTCTTTGCATATAATGTCTTTGTTTGTAGTTTTTATTGAGCTCTTATTAACCATTTTTTTTTTCATGTGCTAAGACTTGCACATCATTTTTCAAAGATAATATGAAAACTTAAGTCTTATTTTCAAAAATTTATGTTAATACGTGAGATAATTTAATTATGACAATAATATTTATGTTATTTAAATGAAATTGCTATTTTCATTCCCTTCCTCGAAGATATATAGATATGTTCTTATGTTCTTGGATAACCTTCATTCCAATTATCAAGTTTATATTTGAATCCGTCTTTTTTTTTCCTTCATTAAGTATTAAAAAATTTTCATTCTATTACCAAACACAAATTCAATAAACTACTAATTCATACACAATTTTTTAGCAAAAGAGATTTATAATTACATATTTTGTAATAGCTGAAATTAAAAAAGGCATAATTAATCTGTTAATACAATATATATATATATATATATATATTTATTTATTTATATATATATATATATATATATTTATTTATATATATATATATATACTAGCAGCAGTGCCCACCCAATGTGTGGGCGAATTTTAATATGCGATACGTGAAAATGAACTCTATTCCTGCATTTTAATTTGGTGAAATTGAATTTGTTTTGTTAAACGTCATTCATGAAGGGTTTAAATATGCATGATTGCGAATAATTAATCAACCAGGCAAACTTCAATTATTGATGAAATGGTATAGGCTGAACAATCACCCCCTTCAAGTTACTCAACAAAATTAAAAGATAGATATCACCCACTTCAACTGCCTTTCTACGTGGTGTAAACTTTATCAGATGCCGACTACTTTGCTGGCTATGGTAATCAAAATCAATCACAAATATTTCATTGAATAATTCTATAAATCATGGAATAACACCTGAAAGTTGCTGCTTAATTAAGACCTTGGGAGCTTACACGATTTTTGGTTAAAAATGATTTTGAAATGACCAAACAAATCACCATATAGGAGTACAGGAGTACATGTACGATTTAAATGAGTGCAACACTAATATTGGCCCAAAGCTTCATATGTGATCGTTTATATGTGATTCTAGGGGTTGTATTTTCTCCTGTTAGGCCATTTAAGCCTCCTTTTTCCTGTAGATTGACCAATAATAAATAAGTAAATAACTAATAATGCTGATTAAAAGACTGAACAAAGCAAAATTTTGAATCAGCGCCCACTATGGTGTGGCATTTTGTGTTGCCTCATGATCTATTTATGTTTAATATAGGTCGATTCATCAGTTGGGGATAAAAATGGTATTAATCATCTTTTGGGGGCGTGCATAGACGCATAAAGCTGGATTGGGTGACCTGGTGGGACCTGAATGCAGGGTACGATCCAGATTTAGGGAAGAATAAAAGAAAGAAAAAGAAAGGAAAATAAAAGAGAAAACCTTTATTGCCACTATTTCAAAAGCATTTTCCAGAGCTTGTTGCAAGCATCAGAATCCACATTCTCAAATTCGAATGTCTGTACTCGTTTGTATATAACCGTCAATTAGCCTCAAATCATCAAATCAATAAAATAGTTTAGAAAGGATCTCTGAGTAGAATACCTGGTGTGAAAAATACAGAAAGGCCAAAATCAATGGCCCTGAGAGGTGCCGTTTCCTTTTTGCTGCCAAATAAGAAATTCTCTGGTTTTAAGTCTCTATGCATTACCCCATGCTTGTGACACATCTGTTTCACAAAATAAATATAAATATATAACTAAATTTATCAATATGCAATTAATTCAATCAATTCATTGCATTGTTGGACCAAAGAACCAGTAGCTCAATTCAATCAATTCAACCAATGTGCATTACCCCATGCAAGTATAGAATATAATTCTTCCTGGATTTTTACTTCGCAATTAAAATGATGTCAGATGACCTTTTTCAGACAATAACCTTACAATTTTTTTCATGTAGCATATTGAGTTTTTACCCATTTGCAACCAGAAGGATACAATATCGGGATTATTCACATATAGGGGCATCGTTAATTCTCCAATATTCTTTTCCCAAATCCAATTTATATATTCAATCACAGACTTACCTGAACCACCTCAACAATAGTTTTTGTTACAACAGCAGCAGCTCACTCTGTGTAGTGGCCCCTAGCCACAATTCGATCAAACAACTCGCCTCCTTCACATAATTTCATGACAAGATGCACTGCACTGTCATCTTCGTAGGTATCCTTCAAGGTGACAACATTAGGGTGTGTCGGCATATGCCGCATTATCTCAACCTCCCATCTCACATCATCTATGTCCACTTGCGTGCGAAGCTTCTTTTTGGAAATTGACTTGCATGTGTATCGCACACCTGTTTCTCTTTCTGTGCACATATATATTACACCTGGTACCCAATATACAGTGCTTGTTTTAGAAGTGAGAAATAAATTAATGATATATGTATTGCCATCATTACTTGCGAAAAGGAACAAGAGAGGCCTGCTGCTTTTTGCATTTCAATTTCAAGAAATAATAATATATATACAAATGCAATGCACGGTATAATCACAATTAGAACATTAGAATATCCTTTATAAATGGCCATTACACACGATATTACCCCTCTTTTCTTTTACCCGTTTTCTCAATGCACTTGTTAGTTCAGTGTCTGCCAACTACTATATATTATGCACACAGAATGACACAAAAATGTCTACAGGCAAAAAAAATTAAAGGTGAGAACTCTCGCTAGTTCAACATCAGTTGTGATCAGTACCCAAACCAGTTGTTGTGCAACCTAGCAACTGGTTGTCCCCAAAAAAAGGACGCACTGGTCAGAAAAGTTCAACCATGTAATACTATACTGGTAATTATTCACTCTTTTATTTGAGTTTGTTACAAATCAGTAAGGGGTCTTGTAAAAGCCTATTTTCCCTACAACTTTAAGAGAATGAAAACTAAGAAAATGGAATTATCCTATACTTATCAGGTGCTGCACCAGAAAAATAAATCAATATGAATGTACCAGTAATGCAGGAAGTACTCGTTGATTTGGATATTTCTTTCTTCAACTTCTAGAATTTTAACAATAATTTTAATAAAGATATTTAAGAGTGACGATGGCGATTGAAGGGTTGGAGAAGAGATCCTCAAGGCCAAAGACGGAGAAGAGGGATGGAGGGTCAGCGGCTGAGGATGGTGTTGTTGACCTTCGCGAGGCAAGTGAATCTCTTCTTAAAGGAAAAAAGTAACAACGCCAAATGAAACTTTGAGATTGATTGAGAGGAAGATCAATCTAGGAGAAATTAGAAAAAGAAAAGAAAGAAAAGATGCAATTGATAGTGTAAAGTTTAATTAGGTAGTGGAATGGATAGAAGAGATGGGAACGACAAAAAGCAACTTACTGGAAAAACTTGTTTCTCGATTCTCCGATAAAAGGTGGTCAGAGTCATGTAAGTATAATCCTAAACCTCTTATGCAGGGCGAACTGGAGATTCAAGAGGCTTTGCGAAGGCGACGCGAGCGAATTGAACGGCCAGGCAGAGGCCACGTCATCGTCGTCGAGTTTCGAAGAGGTGGCGATGGTGCGGAGAAGAGAAGGTTGGCAGCCACGCGACAACCGTAGCAATGATTTGAATCCAAGACCTAGATCTCGCTAAAGAAGAAGAAATTAGGGACGGGAGAAACCTAAAAGGTGAAATGAAAAGTCGCGACGGCAACAATGAACAAAAAGTAAAAAAAAACGCGCCAGCGGAGATCGATCTTGGATAATTCCAACCCGGTGCTCTCAACCAATGTAAAATATTCTCTTCTTTCTGCGATATAATCTGGTCCCCTTATCAAGTTTCTGTTTTAATAATCAACGATGTAGATTACAAATTTAAAACAATCAATGATGCAGATCGTTCAGATCAAGGTTGTATCTTTGGATGTTACATCCTTCCATTGGTGCTTTTAATATAGTAGAGATATATATATAGAGAGAGAGAGAGAGAGAGAGTTTAGCTATGGTGAGTCGTGACTCACGGACCCTCCGGTGAGTCGCGACCAAAACTCCTAGATTTAGATCAAAATGACCGATCCAAACCGTCCAATATGATCTCCCTATTGAAATCTCCGTGCAAACCAATTTTTTTATTTTTTCGAAATTTTTAAGTATTTTTTTCGGATTTTTAAAAACTGATGTTTTTGAATGGTTCAGAACCAATTAGATTAACGATTTTCTAAAATTTCAAAAAAATACTTAAAAATTTTGAAAAAATAAAAAATTCGGTTTGCACGAGATTTCAATAGGGAGATCATATTGGACGGTTTGGATCAGTCATTTTGATCTAGATCTAGGAGTTTTGGTCGCGACTCACCGTAGCTAAACTCTCTCTCTCTCTCTCTCTATATATATATATATATATATATATATATATATATATTCCATATTCTGTTTGCAAAATGGAAAAAAAAGAGACAAAATAAAAGTAAGACGAAGGTTGCACCTAGCCTAAATCTAACAACACATTAAGTAAACATTGAAATTGAATGTAATGTTGTAAAAATAAAAATAACGTAGAGAAATGATTTGACAGCTTTATCATAAAATTTTATTTATTTGTAAGGAAACCATGAAAAATTTGGCAATAATAGTGGAACAGAAATTTTAGAGAGGGAGAAGAGAACAGTTTCCTGTAATAGGCATACAAAACGGGGTATCGATTGAGACGCAGGTGAGTGGGTCCGATGCTATTCCAAAGGACAGTTTATAACGCCGAAAGGTGCGGGTGGCGAATGTACTGAAATACCCCTGGCGTAGTGGCGTCGGTGGAAAATCCCAACATTGACTCATTGGGTAGTTTGGATAGGTTGGAAATTCCGGGAATAGTCTATTTTTAGTCATAAATTTATTGGAAAATATGTAACTTTGTGAAAAATTTAGATTGTTTATAATAAATTTATGGCTAGAAATTGGAAATTTCCCCAATTCCCAACCCATCCAAACGACTCCATTGAGTGCTTAGATTTACTATGGATGCGTTTAGATCGTTGGAAGAAAGAAGAAGAAGAAAGAAGAAAAAAAAAATTATAAACAATTAAAACTCTTCACAAAGTTACACACTTCCCAATACTTCTTCCCACTTTTTCCTTTCTTTCCTTCTTCCCACACCTATCCAAACGCACCCTATGTGTGCTTTGGTGTATCTACATCTGGTAATGGGAAAATCCCAAAGTGCAATATCCTGTGTATACCGTTTATGTAATGAAAAGTTTTTATTTCTAAATAAAAGTATATATACCGTGGGCGTGGAAGGAAGAATTAATCATTTGTAAATATTTTAAACGGGTGTAATTTTTTTTTCTAATTCTGGATACTATTTGTGTGTGTTCAATAATTTATATGTTAGTTAATCATAATTTTTCTTGTTTTCTCTCAAATCGTTGAGAAAGTCTTTTCAGTTATATAAACTCACCAAGTTATAGGTTCCAAAACAGAACGGGAGATCTTATTTCTTTTGGGACTATATGACACCTTAGTGAGAAAAAAATTATTAAGTTCACCTCTAATGAAATAATAATTTGTACGATCTGTAAATATTACATCACAGATATTATTGTCATTTGAATATAATTTTTTATAATAATTTTCCTGAATTATGTAGTAATCATTTTATAATAATTTTCCTTATGTAGCAATTATTATTTAGTATTATAGTTTTTTTGTAGTATTAAGCGATGCTGACAAACCAAAATATTTGATTTCACCATGAAACTTGAATGGGTACCACCAAGCTAAATCTTTTTTGTCGTCTCAAAAGACATTCTTGTTTCCTAAATAAAAGAAGCAACAGAAAGAGAAAGTGGAAATGAGCTTTTTCTGTAGGTGATACACACAATCTCGACTGTCAAAAATGCGCATTACGCATCGAATAAGAAATGTATTATGTCACATGTATTGTTAGTTATGACACTTACCAAAATTAGTCACTAAAGGAAAGCGATACAAGAACTGGAACGAACCAAACAAATCTCCGTTTGATGTAAGACTGAAGATCCTAATTAGAGAAACACCTCAATGGCTGCATGGTTTGCTGAAATTTGTCCAAATTTTCTACAATAAATTATCAGAAAATGATGTCGCTAATTGAATTTTTTTTTCTAGAACTGAGTTTAAAATTTGACTACAGAATTACTTATGGAAATTAATTTTAAGATGAGATATTCTTTTACTCATCCATACGGCACAAAAATAAAGAACCGTTCTGCAAAATTTCAGTAAAAACGGGATGATCGAGGTAAAAATATATATATTTTATATATAAAATGAATCAATATATACTATCTGAATATGCCAAAAATTTCTCTTACATTTCTCCGATTTTGGAACAGACTAATTAACAAAGAGATGCTAAATAATGTATCAAACTTTCTAAAATACTACTAAAAAGTTATACGATATTGCTCCCAATTGAAAATAAAGTATGCATTCCGCAAACCTACCTTGTAAATTATAGACATTTCTAAATATTTAAACACAAACAATAATTGAACCAACTAAATGGTGCATCATGTTATTTCTTTTCCAAGTGTAATCGGTACATTCAAAAAATTGGCATTTTGTGAGATATTATTTAATTTAATTTCGTTTATTCAGAAATTTTTTTACAAAAATCTAGAAAAACAATCCATGCGCACACCAGTTGTCGGACCGTTTATATAATATAAACAATTAAATGTGAAAAGGAAAATTGTCGGGAAGAGGTTAATTAAGAAATTAGTAGTCAGCGTGGACAAATATTTATTTGAAAAAATAATAATTTTATTCAATCCACTATAAGAAATTATGTGGCGTCAAAACGAAACAAAGAAATTATGTGTCCGGCTTTTATCGGATCTGACGTCTTCATCCAATCTTAAAAAAGCTCGGACAAAGATTCGGGTCGTATGTCTTGCCGAAATTAATTAATATAAAAATTTATACACAAAAAATTTTAATATACAGAATTATTATTATTTTTTTTTAATAAGAAGAAAGTTCCAACGCGTTTTAGAAGAGCGTTTAGCAATTCTCCTCGTACGCGTTTATGAAACGCGCTCAAAAGCTTGGAACGCGTTTATGAAACGCGCTCAAATAAATTTTCTGGGGTATATGGGAAAATGGGTAGATTTGGAATGTAGTGTGGTTTTAATGCTGTTTTAGAAGAAGATTCGGTGTGACGTTCTGGCTTTTTCTGCTTGGGGCCACTATAGAATTTGAATTAGATCCAAGTTTTATGTCGTCCTGTCATAATTCCCATCTGAACCCAAAACTACTTTTTTTACTTCATTATAATTTTAAATAAGGTTATAAGATTTTTTGTGATTTTTGTACGGGCTTGAGGGTGCAACTGGACCCGCTTTGATTAATTTTGTTCAATATAATGAACTGTCAATTTCTTAATAAAAATTGGAGTTTAATTTAAAGGTGATTAAAAAAATGAAATGATGGGTTTTGTTTTTTACTCGCTACATTCAAATTCGCTCAAATTTTCTCCTATTTTATGATTTTTGGAAAAACCGAAATTAATTAATATAAAAATTTATACACAAAAAATTTTAATATACACAAAATTTATACACAAAACCGATATTTATTTATCAAATAATTGTACTTTCATAATTGATAAATAAATATTTTTGTGTATAAAATTTTATAAAATTGTACTTTTATAAAATAATTGTACTTTTATAAAATTGATAAATCAAATAATTGTACTTTTATAAAATTTTTTGTGTATAAATTTTTATATTAATTAATTTCGGTTTTTCCAAAAATCATAAAATAGGAGAAAATTTGAGCGAATTTGAATGTAGCGAGTAAAAAACAAAACCCATCATTTCATTTTTTTAATCACCTTTAAATTAAACTCCAATTTTTATTAAGAAATTGACAGTTCATTATATTGAACAAAATTAATCAAAGCGGGTCCAGTTGCACCCTCAAGCCCGTACAAAAATCACAAAAAATCTTATAACCTTATTTAAAATTATAATGAAGTAAAAAAAGTAGTTTTGGGTTCAGATGGGAATTATGACAGGACGACATAAAACTTGAATCTAATTCAAATTCTATAGTGGCCCCAAGCAGAAAAAGCCAGAACGTCACACCGAATCTTCTTCTAAAACAGCATTAAAACCACACTACATTCCAAATCTACCCATTTTCCCATATACCCTGAAAATTTATTTGAGCGCGTTTCATAAACGCGTTCCAAGCTTTTGAGCGCGTTTCATAAATGCGTACGAGGAGAATTGCTAAACGCTCTTCTAAAACGCGTTGGAACTTTCTTCTTATTAAAAAAAAATAATAATAATTCTGTATATTAAAATTTTTTGTGTATAAATTTTTATATTAATTAATTTCGGTATGTCTTGACCAAAACATTCTTTTATTTATTGGTAATGGTTTTGGGTCACCAAAATATGAGGGAGCAGCTTTCATTTGACCAACTATACAAGTGTTATTCTGTTGCTTTTTTCTTAATACTTAGTTTTAAGTTTAAAAGTAAATCTTACAAGAGGTTGCTTAAAGTGATAATTAAGAGTATAAATGTATAATCAATAATTAAAAATACAAATGATTAGCATGATAACTTGTAACTCAATATATAACTTCAACTTTCTCAGGATGATAGCTTGCAACTCAATGACTTAAACTCTCGAAAACCCTTTTATGATTTCTTTCAAATAGTTTAAGGAGAAGTTAGAAGAGTGGAGAAGTTTCTGTGAACTTTTATATACCTTTATTAATATACCCTTTGTTAGCTTTCAATGAATATTACAATAGTCAATACAAAGGCAAATGGCACAATAATTGTGGAAATTGCGATGTACCACGGATGATAAATTAATTATATACTTTTAGTATGGATCACAAAATTCAGAAACCATTTCTTTAAATTAATGTGATTTTAAATTAGTGCTAATTTGTATTTACATTGTTTTTATACAAAAGGATATTGATTTACTGCATTGCACCAGAGAGGGATGAACGAGAGCTAAGGAAAGGAAGCATAATTATATTACCTTGCTCCAAAAGGACTTGCAAGCTAAACAGACTTAAAATTAGGAAACTACTAGTTACCTCGGAAATTGGGGTGCAACGAAGAAACACCAGAAAATGATTTTATTTTCCAACAATGCTCTTGATTTATTATTGCAATATTATTCTTCCATTTCAAATCAAAGTGCAATATTGTCCTTTTATCTATTAAAAAGAAGGTTACTACCATTTACTTCATGTATGATTTTTGTAACGTAGAGCGGGTGAACTTCATTTTCTTATATTTTATTAGCTTCGATTTTTCTTTTGTTCCATTCCTTCGCTCCAAATTTTCTTGTTCTGGACTAAAACCTTAGCACCTACTGCTTCGAAAATATATCACCACTCAATCTTAAAAATAAGAATTTGCAAAAGAGTAGTCTTTAGTTGAAGGAATGAATATGTCAGATTATGTAATTTATTATCAATAAGCCTATGAGTTCGAAAGTCAAGTTTGATTTATCTATATATGATAAGTGTAAGAAATGTTAATATTTGGATTGGAAAATTCATCCTTATTTACAAACTAAATGATGATTGAATAGTGATCAGACTTGGTAAATTAAATTCACACTCGAAAGGTATAAGGAGTCAAAACAAAGTGCACCTAATTTGGGACCAATAACGGAGATTGTGTTTAATTGCAAATGGGCCTCCTTTTATTTTGAAGATTTTTGTCTCAAAATGGGGGCTTTGTTTATAAGAAAGCAGGAGAAAGACTGAAAGAGGAGGTTGTAGTTGGGCTGTCCTTTTCACGTGAAATGCCTCAAAGAAAAGATGCCATTTCTTGTGACTGGCATAATAAAGAACCAACAACCCACTTAGCGAAACATCCAGTACATGTACAGTGTACTCCTCTCCATTTTGTTGCTATTAGTGAAACCTTGATTTTAGATTTTTTTTTTTTAACCATCGATAGAATGACAAATTATGTATTGAATAAATAAAGAGAAATTTCAGTGTCCTATATATAGGACGGATGAGTCCGTTTAATATGATCGTTTTCACGATTTTAAATTTCAAATGACAGATCCGAACCTTTCAATATGTTCTCCATATTGAAAACTTACAAGAAACCAAATTTTATATTTTTTTCGAATTTTTTAATTATTTTTTTGGTATTTTTGAAAATTCATGATATAAACATTATGGATTGTCCAATAACAACGATTTTCTAAAATACCAAAAAAAGTAAAAAATTTCGAAAAAAATGTAAACATTGATTTCTTATAAGTTTTCAATATGAAGAACATATTGAACGGCTCGGATCAGTTATTTAAAATTTAAAAATATGAAAATGATCGTATTGGACGGAGTCCATCCTTCTAACATATTGGACTCTAGCATTTCTCATAAAAAAATAAAAGAGGAAAAAGCTCCTATCACATCTAGAATGGCAATTATTCTTTATATATGATTAGATAAGTTCCTGTCATTAGCGGTCGAATTTTAGATGCTAGCTGAGGGTTGCAAACTCAACTCTTCTATATAATTTGCACTAAATTAATAAATCAAATTGTTAATTTAAATATAATATATATTATAGTTTTTACAATACCTTTAGCTAGCCCATCTAGCTTCTACTTCGAACTACGCTACTGAATATCATAGCTCGAACATATATAAATTGATTTTTATACATCGATCATATTATAATTTCATATGGCCATATTTTCATGAACATCATTGAAAATAATATATCAAGAAGTTCTAAAATTAATTATAATTTCTGCAAATTAACATTTTGTTTCATTATTTCTGTTGGTTATTTACGATGGGTGAAGCATTTCCTGTGCTGTGGAGAATGGAGAGGGTGGGAGCTCATAAAAAACAGTCTATTTTGGAATTTTTTTCTTATAAAAAAAAAAAAAGATGCAAAGGACCGAAGATCCTTTGATATTTGTTCAAATATTCACAACATAAGAATAATAAATATCAGGGGTCAGGGGCTCAGGGCTCGTCGAAGATCATTTAAACAAATATTATTAGAGTTCCAGCTTTGTGTTTTTTATCTTTTTCTTTTTCTTTTGGATTTTATAAGAAAATTTTCAGTCTATTTCTTAGGCTTCACATGAAGAACTTTGCGTTATATTTCTGATTAGTTCGATTAAACTCTATAATCAAATCCCATTAAATAATGCTTCCTTGACGGCCCAGTACCTCTCCAGTTTAACCCAAGCTGTAGACGTCCCTCGTTTCTATGACTATATATATATAGAGAGAGAGAGAGAGAATGGATTCAATCAAAGCGCTTTGACCGGAGTCTCAGTTAAACCCCGTCGGTTCTCAATTTTGAAAGTTCAAACGACCGATCCGAACCGTCAAATATAATCTCCATATTGAAATCTCCTTGCCGACCAAAATTTTCATTTTTTTGAATTTTTTAAGTATTTTTTTCGGATTTTTAAAAACAGAAATTTTTGTAGGGTTCAGAACAAGCTGTAGAAGATATGTTGAAGCGTTATGACTTTGTTTGTCAGATTGTTAGTAAGGAACTTAGCTTACACTTGGGATTATGTAAGTTGGTTTGCAAACGGGATTAAAATATCAAAATCAAAACTTTATTTTGTTCAAAACGTTTCTTCTGTTAACAGCTTAGACAGACCATATGGCAAAGTGACAAATTTTACTTTCTCATAATATTTGTCCTAAAGGAAGACAGTGTTTTTTAGTCTAAGCCTCCGTTTGGATGCGTTGAGAAGTAGAAAGAAGGAAGAAGGGAAAAAAAATTATAAACAATCCAAACTCTTCACAAAGTTACACATTTTTCAATACTTCTTCCCACTTCTTCTTTTCTTCCCTTCTTTCCACACCTATCCAAACGGAGCCTTAGATAATTAATATGCAGACAAAAAAAAAATGTGAATAAAAAGGAGAGTTTATAATATACAATAGTGGATCTTTTAATATATACATAAATTGCTCCTAGGTAGCCAATCATCAAAAACTTAATTAGAGGTTTCTAGTCTCGCACATTTGCTTCAACATGTCAAATTAATACAAGTAGATCTAAATTAAGGATTACAATCTACATAAATATCAAGTGGTTGTTAACATTTGGTGTACTTACCTAGAAAACACTTGAGAATTAGAATATTTTTTCATAAATTACAATCTGAAAGGCTAAGGAAGAAAGAGACTATTGACCGATACAAATAAAAATCAGACCACTACAAATATAAATTAAAGATGCACATAAGCACATTATGTCAGAATTAAGATATGACAATATAATAACACATGTTAGCTACATAAAGAAAGGAAGATGAAAAGGATGTTAGAAGCAATGTATATTGATTGTGGAGGCAAAAACAAAAGTATTTTTGGAAGTATAATTTGGATCACACACCATCCATTGATTGTGCTTTAAATTCATTGGTGCGTTGCACCTCTTACACAAACTCACATGTAAATAGCGACACACTGTGTACCATATCCGAAGCCAAACAAACATATGTATGTGTACAAAGTTCACATGTGCAGATCCACTCCCGCAATCCAATCCGTAATAATTTAACACACCGACATACAAAATCCAATAGATGAAAATTAAAAGAGAGTAAAAAAAAAAAAAAAAAAACAAAAGGCTGGGGCTTGACCCTTGTTTTTTCTTCAAAAAAAAAAGAGAGTAAAAATGAAATTTCAACTGTGGTCTTAAATTTTCCAATTTGCCAAACTGTTCATATTATCCACGAAATATGAGATTAAATTAAATGAAACAGCATAATATAAGTGAAATTAAAAGTGATATTGGTGACGGATAGAAATATAGAAATTGAGTGATATATATGTACTTACGGTACTGGTACTAAATGTTTTTATATTATTTTTCATTTAATAGAATAATAAGTCATTAATTGAACCTCTTTTGTAAATAATTTTATTTTTTTGTCAATGATGCCATCAGACTAATTAAAATAAAATGTATATATTTCATCAAATGATGAAATAAAACTATACATAGGACCATGGGCAGTTGAGTGTGTCAGTAACACCTGGAAACATGAATTCATTAATTTCATCGTACGAGTGCAGGTTTCAAATCGTACTTCTCAATTCGATTCAGAGCAAACAGATTCACATTGAACCTATATATTGTCCTATTTAATTTGTGATTTAAATGACACATATCAAGAGTGCATGTTGGAAGAGTTCAACCAGGTAAAAGACCAGTAAATTCCAATTGCAGACCTATTTTTCCCATCTGCTATTCTGCTATCCAAGTCTCAGTACTGTAGTGTGATAAGACATTGCATCTGACTTCATTTATGGTTTCTTTCATTGCAATTATACAACCAACTATACCTGTAGATCCAATTAACTAATTAATTAATTTTTAATAATGGCCCTTCGGGGGCGTTAGGAAATTTATTTTTGGGCAGTTTATATATAAGTATCTGTTAGTTTGTCATCCTTGTAGTGTAGATCATCATATTTTCTTTTGGCCTTTTGATGCCTTTTAATCATAATCCTCACGAATATTGAACTTTCACATTTTTTTATCGTGTCATACCCTCCTCTGTTCTAGTATTATATTTCTCTCTGTATTATAGTGTTTTAGATGAATTTTGTTCACTCTATTTTGTTCGTTTAAAATTATACAAATTAATATTTGACGTGTCTAAAATATTTAACTCTAAAAATCATCTCTTCCATAAAGAACGACCTTTCATTTAGACAGCATAATGCTTCCGTGCTCTCTCTCTCTCTCTCTCTCTCTCTCTCTCATGCTAGAATGTAGCGACCTCAGCTTAGACAATATATAGAGAGAATGATACATGAAACAACGATATGACGATATTAACAAGGAAACAAAAACAACAACATAATTGACGTATCAGTGCTTCAAAAAAGTTATTAGCTCTAGAAATAGACATGACCAAAAGAAGGCAACCTGTGCTCAAAATATTAAAGAATGGAAAGAGAGCTTGCTTCTCCTCTATTAGCCGCTGTCTAATTTTTTGAACATTTTTTTAATGGAAAGATGAGGGGCTTGACCCCCATTTTTTATCAAAAAAAAAAAAAAGAGAATGGAAAGAGAGCGTGCATGATGCTTCATAATTCAAAAACATATTGGATGATTACAGCATTCTGCCGTGCCCCGTGCTTGCCAAAAATAAATAAATTGTAAACATTAACAAAAAATCCTAGGAGGCTTTTAGTAAATGCACAAAAGTTCACAGTCCATGAATGACAAGTTTTTAGGATGGACAAAAATCTACCAATTAACCCCCAGATCGACCGTACGTTTAGTATTTTCTTTGAGGGCTTCTTTTTTAAACCAATAAAAAGTAAATTAAAAGTAAACTTTCAATAGCCCTTTTCTTCTATAGTCTATACATACTGCAAAGAAAAGAAAACAAACGAGTGCAGGGGGGGCAAAGTAAAAATTAAGATTAAGAAAGGTGCCAAATGAAAACAACACTTATAATATGGGGGCATATGAGATTTGTATATATGGAAATCAAACCACTTCATCATTTTAACATTATTTTGTACAAATGATGAATATGACAATTGAAGCTCACGTGTTGAGGTCGGCTATTAATACGTAAACTAAGCATTGACTCGAAAGCAAATCTCTCATATAAAACAAAGCTATACAAAGTCACATGCACCAATCCAAGGTCACAAGTGAGAAAATAAGAAAAAAAGGACCAGATTGAAGAAAAAACAAATGGCATCGCCATTAGACCATAAATGCACCATGGCCTGTTGAAGATACACCAGCCATGGCCAGCTCAAATTGCCTCAAGGATAGAGGAGAGGAGAGAGAAAGTATCTCTGGACCATGGGCCCCACTTGACATGTTTTGGGTACCATTGTTCATCCATGTTTTAGTAAAATTATTGTTTGCAAGACCATCCCATCCTATATGTGCCACGTGTTGAACATCTGTTGGGAGCCCAATCTCCATTTCCATCTCTTCTTCTTCCTCTTCATACCCTTGAAATAGTTGGGAAGAAAAGTTTTTGAAGGATTTTACTACCCTCTGAAATCCTGTAGTAATGAGTGAAGCGCCTCCTTTCGACTTCTCATCAGCTATTATCTCGGCGTCGCCAGCTTGATCATCTTATGGAATATAATAATAATGATTTTAGTTCATAATTATATACATAATTTAGAAGAATTAATAATTTAAAATGAATAACATGCCATGATGAGTTCAATCAGTGCAAAATGCCAATATATATAATTTTGATTGTTTATAAAATATTCAAGAAATTAATATATGTTGTGACAGAACAAAAGAAAATCAGACGATGGTTGATGTTAACATTCATAATTTGGCCTATGTACTGGTTGCAAAGTTTATTAATATATAAGATATAATTGTTTATGACTTTTGGTTATCTGCTAATTAATTAGAATTATAAAATTAGAGAAATTAGCTTTAAGGTTCCCATAATTACACGTCGGATAGAAAATAAACAATTTAGTCCAAGTGCAGGGTGTTAAGTGTAATCATGCCCAATAAACAAAATTTTATTGGCTGGCAGAAAATAAATTGGTAATATTAATGCAAATATATAAAACTTTATAGAAACAAGATAGTTTATAAGATGCCAATAAAGCAACTGAAAGTGAGGATTAGAATTAGAAGTTAAAGAACATATATAATTAAAACAACGAACATGCTAATTTCTAAGGCGGGCAACATCCATGATATAGTTAATTAATTCAGTGCTATAAATAGTGAAAGTATAGGGTTTTATGTTAATTATTACAATTAAGATGCATATTTTAAAGGCTGACAACATCCATGATGGAGGTAGGTGATGAAATTAAATAGGGAAATTATGGTTAAAAATCTATATGTTAGCCAAACAATTAAGTTTTAATTATTAGTTTCCTTGCAAACAAAAGCAAAAGTATGCAGAAAGAAGAGATGTGTGCTTAACTGTTTATTACATAAAGCAAGAATTAAGTATGCAAAGCAAAATTGCACAAAGAAGAGATGTGCTTATTACTTGGATCCCCTTGTACTTTCTTCGATCGAGTGTCAACGACAGCTACACTCGACTGTGACACGCAGCCGACTGAGAACGGGAGTATCACAAAGCGGTCAATCCTTCGGTCTCTCATTGTCTCATGAAAGGTAGGGAAGTGATCAATAGTAGATTGATAGAAGGAAGGCGAAAGAGAGGGAGAGAGAAGGGGATAAAGCTGCTTCAGTGTGGTTATGTTGCGGATATAATGAAAGGAATGAAATGGAGAGTGGGTTTGTTATATTGGGAGCTTAATGTGTTGTCTTTGTTGTGAAGCATGAAATGATTTCATGTACACTGTATGTCTTTAATAAGTTTGGTGGGGAGAGACACTCTACATTTTTAAAGAATTGGAGCAGTTGCAATTTTTAAAGAATTGGAGCTTAATGTGTTGTCTTTGCAGATGGAGTATCATGTCATATTTAACTTCATAACTCGGATATGATATTAAAGTAAGTAGTACTGAATTCAGTTTTTAAGTGACGCACGTTAGCACTTCCATAGGACATAACTTAGATTCTTAACTCTCTCATAAAATAGAAATTTTGATATGTTGATAGGCACATTTTTTTCTGATATTAATTATTATATATAAATCATAATTGAATAATAAATTGTAAGAAAAATTATTTTTTAAATACGACCATTCTTTAATTTTATTGAATTTCAATGCAGTAAAATCTGTGCAAAGAAAACAAGGAGGATAATGTACATGAGTACAATAATTTATTAATTGTAGTATTTTGTAATGGAACGGTTTTGGGTCGGTTTGGTTGGGTACCTAACTCAAAATGTAGTACTTGTGCTTCTGTTCTGCTAAAAAAGAGCCCAAAATTGTAGGCCAGACTGAGCCCAACTACTATGCTATCATGATTAATTGATTATTAGCCTCTTTTTAGAAGTTTCCTTCCTACTGTACTGCTTGCCTTCTTAGAATTCTGTCCTTATCTTGCAATTTGCCAAATCCTATACAAGTGCCATACAAACCGGGTTTTGGTTCTCTGTCTAATAACACAAAATGCAAACTTACCAATTATAAGGGAGGTGAAACTGTCAAAATACTATCTTTACTTTAACGTGGCATGTGGGAAGAGATCTGTTTGTAGCGGTCAGATCAGGGGAAGAGTAAACTGAAGATTACAATTGTACTTTTGCCTTTTAGAAGTGCTAGTTGGTAGTTCTTATCAGGTTATCTTTTACTTTCATTAACTTTTTTACAATACAAAAATTATGTTGATTGACGTACTTTTACTCAAAAAGAAAGATGGGCCTATTTGGATTGTTAAAGTTGATTATGGAGACTAAATAGCCTCATAGCCAACCAGTCATAGCTTAAATAATTTATTAAGCTAAATACTCTTTCAATGGCATTGAGTACCTCTCCTGTATTTTATGTATACAATAGCATATTAGTAAAAAATAATAAAAAAATCTTAAGCAAAAAACAATAAATAAATAATTTCAAAAATGTAAATGTGCAAATGTATAACAAAAGTTACAAAACTACAAAAGTGTAAATGTGTAATTGCTGCCGCCGAAACCGTTATAAATTTTAACGAGCTGTAAGTCCTTTTGCAATTTCTCAATCAATGCAATTGCAAGGGTCTTTATGCTAATTATCATAAATACTTGCATATTTTTGCAGTCCAAAAGAATGGATGTAGCATCGTAGGAACAATATAGCTTCTAGTTCTTGTCTTGTTCACGTGCAGATCCAACTGCGTAACTGTGTTCACCAAATTTCTTCATCGCCGCTGTCGGGAGGTGCTGAGGTGACTTTATTACTTTCACCGCACGGTAACTGCACAATTTTTTAATTTTATAAATATTAAAATTTTGTATTGTTCGATATATAAAATTTTAATACTAATCATATTTTTCTAGAATATAGAAATTAACACCTAATTATATTTTCTCTATTACAAACAAAATTTTTGTTAATACCGTTTTAAATTAAATTTTCAAAGACCGAATTATTAAAAGAGTAGATGTCATCGTCGAATTATAATTGTACTTTTCCTTTTAGAAGTGCTAGTTCGGTTGTTCTTTTCAGGTTATCATCTATTTTCATGATTGTTTTTATCATCATGAATAATTATATATAGGCTGACGTTCTTCTACTCAAAATAAGAGCTGGATCTGTTTGGGGTGTTACTTATGTAACGGAGAGGAGATAACAAAGCAATCATTGTTTTAATTAATTTATTAAACTGTTTCTAAAATCGCATTTCATGCATTTACATCAACCAAAATAATAACTTTTTGTATTGAAAGAGAAAAATCATATATTTCTTAAATATTCCGTGTTAATGGAGGATTAAATCCACAGCCTCTTTTTTTTCAATAATAAACCCATTGTCTCTTAAAAGTCATTAAAGCATAATAGACAAGTTTGCCGTACCTATCTATTTGACACAATTGCAAATAAAAACTTAATTTTTTTTTTACTGAGACTGTTGTTAATTTTTCTGACCCTTAAAAGAGCTGAACCTTTACTGAGATTGAATATGAACTGGAAATTCATATTTTGACCTTCCTAAATTTCAAAATCTGTATATTATTTTTTTTTCCAAAAAAGTAGTTTACAAATTTATATTTACTAAATAAAAAATTAGGAAGGTAATTTTAAAAAATGAAAACAAAAAATTACCTTTCGTAAGGTGATGCGCTCTTTGAATCGGAAAAAGGAAAAATAAAGAAAAACTCAGCCTTTCGGAATTCAAACTAATAATAACTAAATAAATAAATCATTACCGATAGGGCTGCAAAATGGCCGAACTGGTGAGGAAACTAGAGTGTTTCGTTAACCGTTTCGTTTCGTTGACTAAATAGATTTTTTATTTCGTTAATCGTTTCGTCCAGACAAAACAATCGAAATTAACGAAATTTTCGTGATTTACACATGGACGAAATCATTTCATTATTTCGTTAACCGTTTCATCCGGACGAAATGAAACGAAAAACGGTTAAACGATCTTCCATTTTCAGCCCTAATAACTGAATTTTAATTTTGCTATCTTCACAGATGGGCTCATTCGAGTTTTCTTGGGCCTGGGCCTAGCTACTATAGGCCGTGCAACTTCTGAAACATCAATTTTTAAAACTTGCCACTGGCTAAAATCAAATTTTACTTAATTAAAGATGGGGCCTTGACCCCCGATTTTGCTTTGTAAATTTTATTTTTTATATATAATTTAATGCGTACAATTTTTCACAATAAACTGAAGTAACAATATTCCTGTTCTTAATTAAGTAGGTAGTGATTTGTCAGCTACTCAGCTTCAATCAACGTTTCCCACTGAGCTAGGTCAGACCTCAAACCATTCTTTCTTTCTTTTCGACAGAGGTACAATTACTAATTGTCAGGGAATTAAATTGTTGCCAGCTGCCCAGCTAGTCAGTAGTCACCATGAAATAAATGTACATCAGATAGAAAATTAATAAGCACACAAAATTATAGGCTTGTCACTTGTCAGCGAGTTATTCCACAATAGGTGGCACTGACACAGCTGCAAAGAATCTATCTGCACAAGTAGTGTGGTCAGAGAGAGTTTAGGTGATTGTAGTTAGGGGTGTCAAACGTTGAAACGGAAGACGGAACAGACCTGTTTCGCTTTCATTCCGTTTCAGTCGACGGAACAGAAATTAATTCCGTTTAACGTTCCGTTTCGTCAAACGTAACAAAATTCCATTCCGTTTAACGTTCCATCTTTTATTTACCATTGATTTCAGCGGAATTCCGTTTTCCGTTTCAAAAACGTTTATAAATTTCAGTTCCGTTCCGTTTTCAGAAACGAAACTGAAATCTCTTCCACTTAACGTTCCGTTTGGACGGAACGGAATTTTGACAGCTCTAATTGTAGTCTTTGGTTGGTGGTTACAAAAAAAATTGACAGAGATCATGCGAAACAAGTCTTTTACTCCAAGCAAGCATCATCAAACGCATAATTAACCGCTGTAACAAGTCAGCATTGGTGAAAGAATCTGAACTTTAAATAATTTCCTTACTCGCTGTATTTTTTTTTCCCCGAGAATCTGAACTTTTACCCCAGTGCCTACGTTGTTGGTTTATACGCTGATTATATTTGAAATAAAAATATAATAAAAAAATAAATCCAGACAATGTATAATCAAATTAAGGTATAGATATCTTGGGACATTTAATTTCTTAACGCCTCTAAATATATTAGAAATTCAATGTTCCGAAGTCGTATTAATTTTTGTATTTTTACCGGCAACAGTAAATAATGCCATGAATAAATGGCGAATTGAGTGAAAAAGCATTTAAATTTACATGTTAAGGTCATTTTGGGGGACTCTTAGATGAGAGTTTGTAGTTTCCTAGCCTTTTATTGAGAAACTACCCAAAAAAAAAAAAACGCTTAGAGGTGGCATGTGATATAATTAAGAACATTTTATACAAAAACTAAGACATGAGGATTTATAGAAATAGAAATCACTATAAAAAAACCACTATTTTTTTTCCCCTTTCTAAATAGTTATCCGTATTCGGTATTACTGATCGTACTGGCGTACTCAACACACGTATTTTAAATGACAGTGATCTATTGGTAACAAAAATAAAATTAAATTGAATGGTTTCTCCACCTGATGATAGTTTACTTCATATATAAACTTTTTGAAACATTTATATGAGCGAAGGAATAGGACTATGGGAGGAGTAAGATACATAAATTTTAAATTTTGGAATTTAAATTTAGATCGTCCAAGTAGATTTGTATGTTCGGCCAACCAATAAATTTTGGCATGTTTTCGATTTCAGCAATAAAAAAAAAAAAAGTTCACCTATCATGTAATTTAGAAGATATCAATCATCAATCAATCATATAATAAAGTTTGCTTGGCAGAATTGAACTCCGACACAACAAAATTTCAGTTGTGCAAAGTAATAGTTTGCAAAAAAAGGTTAAAAGTTTTAAATAATTATTCATAACATACTCGGACTCTAAATAAAATTGTAATTACAAAAATATCTGTCTTTAATTTGTGAATATCTGAAAAAGAATACAATCAGCTGATCAATCTCTTCCTCGTAAAGGCACCAACTTTCCCGCCAAAATGACCATGTGTAGAAAAATTCCTAGACCTGATTTGTCATGCACCAATAAAAAATGATCAAGTGGGACTCTATTCCAGTGAAATAAAACGAGTCATTGGCACTTTAACACTAGTCTATTCAGAAAAAGATGAATCGTACCCTTACCCATGCCTATTGTCTCAATGCACTTGGCGTACGAAGTTAAAACCAAATTCACCACACGAAACCGCTCTTAACTCTTAAGTAGTCGGTTTCTCGTATCAGAAATATGCTCCAGGTGCAAATCATTATTTAAGGAGATATTTTCTGTCCCTTGATCTGATCTTTCTTTCTCACTTCTCATTCTCTAATCTAAATTGCAATTCTCAACCTCTAAACCCTAGCTCCGACCTCTCTCAAGTTTCAAAGACTCTTTTCATTCAGTGGTGAGAAATTCCTTTAATTGGCATTTATCTTGCGCTTTCTATCTATTTTATAGATGTTTCTGCTATTTTGGAGTCCTAGAATTTTAGGATTGAAACCAAGAAATGTTTTTTAGGATTGAAACCAAGAAATGTTTTTATCTTTTTTTTTTTCTGATTAGTAATTGAACCTGGTGAGTCATCAGCAATCAGAAATGCACTTAAAAGATAGAAATTATTGAAAAATTGCTGGACAAAGTTGTAGATTCCAAAAGAAATGCTAGGGTTTTGAAGAGAGGGTTTAGTCAAGAGCTTTTACCTTGTGGAGAAACTTGCATTGATGCATAATATATTTTGTTCAGGTTATTTAGAGTTGAAACCCCTAATAATTTGATACTTTTTTAAAAAAAATTTAGTCCTAATTACTTGCATAGTTGCATGATCAGCCGAACTATTAATGTCCACAAAAATGATTTTTTATTTTTTGTTTGAGAATTGAATTTCTTGACACAATATTGTAGTTAAACATGTCAAATACTCTGTAAAGGGTAGTTATCTGGTGGATATATTAACTTCCTGGGCCATTTGTTTTTACTTTATCATCTATTTAACTGGAGGAATAAAAAAAGGTTTCTTTTTTGTTTTGAAACTTTGGCATTTGTCGTGCACCCCTTGTAACACTACTAATTTTCCTTTAAATTTTCTAGGAAAAGAGCAAACAAAACAATGTCACATAATGAGGATGGCACAGAAGCTGATACTTGCTGTCATAGTGAACCACTGAAGAGGGACTGTGTCATCGGTCTAATGAATAAGTACGTCACACGCTCATCACCTCCTAGCCCATCTCTAGATGAAAGGAGAGAACAGGCAAAACGTATTGTCCAACTCATTGGCATGATAGCGGGCCAACCCAAAAAGCACTTGAACAATAAGTTATCAGAAAACGTGATTGAAGCCTGGCCCAGTGTGGACCCAGCTCATTCAACTTCCCTACTGAAGAAGAGATGAAAGGGAGGTACTTAACAGATGAGGTAAACTGAATAAAGAAAAGAATGCTTAAACATAGAGTTTCATGGGAGAAGCATGGGTGTTCAATCTTGGTTGACACTTGGTCAGATCGGAGGCAGAGCTGTTTGGTGAATGTTTATGTTCACTGCCCGTTGGGCACAAGGTTTCTTCACTTTATTGCCACTGATAAGTGCTGTGTCGAGTACTATGTCGGGGAACTTATAGGGAATTGTGTGGAACTTGTGGGGACTAAAAATGTTGTTCAAATTGTGCGTGATGAGACGCCCTTTTGTGTCGAAGCTTGCGAGGCAATTCAAGAAGATTGGCCTCATATCATTCAGACCCCTTGCGCCTCATACCAGATTGATAACATACTTAATTTGGTTTGTGCTTTGCCGCGTGCTCGGTCGGTGCTTTTCAAGGCAAAGGCTCTAGTTGGGTTCATTTATAACCACAAAAGCACTTTGACATTGCTGGAGCGGGTCATTGGGCAAAAGGGTCTCATTCGGGTTGGGATCACAGGACCCACAACCACCTTCTTTGTCTTGCGTAGGCTTCTGATGGTGAGGGGTAAACTACTCAACATGTTTACAAAGGAGGAATGCAATCGATACAAATGGTGGGGCCACCCAAAGGTGAATGAAATTATAGGGGTTGTTCAGAGTTCTGAATTTTGGAGGGACTTGTATATGACTTTTCGTGTTATTAGGCCTTTGATCAAGGTTCTTTATGTGGTACATAATCTCAAGGTGCCACAGATGGGTTTCATCTATGCAGCCATGCTACATGCAAAAGATGAAATTAAGAAAGCTTGTTTAAACCGAGAGTTGTACAAGCCAGTGTTGGAGATAATTGACAAGATTTGGGGTGCATCAGCTGACAATCCATTGCATATTGCTGGATACTTTCTTAACCCATTCTACTTTTATGGCAATAGAGAAATAGAAAAGGATGAACGCATTATGAATGGGTTGATTGAGTGTGTACAACACATGTATGCTGATGACACTGCTGTGCAAGATAAAATAATTGAAGAGCTGGGTGCATACAGAGAGGCCCAGGGGCCATTCGGTAAAAGTATGGCTGTTCGCCAGAGATCTGGCCGAAATATAAATCCAGGTATAATTATTTAATTCATATTTTGAAATTTGAAGTTGGACTGAAGGACTCATTACCTGCCAGTTGTAATACTGCACATACCTGCCACTTTGGCGCTTCTACATACTGGTTTGCAGTGTTCTGAGCTCTAATCCATTAACATGCACATGACTGGTAGATCTTTAGTAGGCTAATACAGAATGACAAATGTATTGGTACTTACTGTTCTGGTCGAGTTAAAGCATACACTGTTCTAGTTATTGCAACAACTACCAAGCACAATCTATTGTTGTTTCAGACTAACTTCTCTTTCCATATAAAATGTGCCTTCTTACAGATAGATGGTGGGTGATGTATGGATCTAAGACGCCGCATCTTCAAGCAATGGCTCGTATGGTTTTGAACCTCACTTGCACTGCATTTCAACTTGAGAAATGTTGGAGAACTTTTCGAAAGGTTAGTTCCCTGTCTGTAATGTATCCCCTTTATCACAGCTTGAAACATCTTGGTTTACAATTTTTATTCAACGCTGCAAATTTTGGAGAACTTTTGAAAGGATTAGCTCTCTCTGTAATGTGCTGCCTTTACCAACGAAATCATCTGAGTTATAAAATTTAGTCAATAGAACTCTATGAACAATTCATATTTGATTGTGTAGTTGCAGAATTTCATATTCGCATTACAGCTCATATATCTTGGGGTATATCATCCAACTTGCATTGTAGGTTTTCTGGGATAAAGAGTTTGAGCCTGATCCAAAGGTGCGTTCAAGACTTATGTTTGCATGTGCCAATAGGAAACTTGAAAGAAAATGGCAAGAAAAGGTTAAAGACCCATTAGCAGCATATGAAGTAGACAATGCTAATGGATGGATAGCTGATACAGTATCAGAAGTTGATCAGGATATAGTTGCTCCTGTGACTGGGCTTGAGTGGGACCCAGATGTGGACGAGATGAGTTCGGGAACATATCAGGATTCAGACCGAAAATACAGTGCAGAGTTGAAGTTGACAGATGAGAGCTATGATTCTGGCAATGAAGGAGGTGGAGACAATGAAATAGATGCGGAGGATTATTTTGATGAGACACCTGGAACTGGTGAGGAATGGGATGGGGAAGAAGAGTATCTGAGGAGCTTGGATGAGGTGAATGACTGGAATTGAGTTTGTTTTCTGTTTGGTTTTGTTTTGGTTGATTGGCTTGTGGTTTTAGCCTTCATGTATTTTGAACTTCATGAATATCTGTTTATGGGGAACTATTTAGACCCTTTTTTGTTGCACTTTTTCTTTATAGTAGAGAATATGGTGGAAGTTCCTTTTTGTAAGTATTAGTAGACCCTGCTTATGTTATGGATCTGATCGTTTGAAGGGTTATTGTGTTGAAATTATATTAAGAGTTTTCCTTTTGTTTGCTTTTCATTTTTGTGGGTGTATGTACTGTGGTCTTGTTTGTCGGAAGGACTGGAAAATTCCAGGTCCTTCCAGCAATATAAGTTGCAGTATATGGTGCCAAAAAAGCTACTTCTGAACTATGTTTTTCTCTTTTTAGAGTTCGTTTTAATTGGAGCATAACCTAGGTTTCAGCTCTAGCAGCTTGATGCTGTAACAGGAAATGAGATTCATGGTTCTAAGATTCTAAATTTAGTTTCATAAAACAGGTGACATATATTGTTATTTTTATTATATTATTTTCCTACGGATTTTTGGATTTCAAAATGTACTATTGTTATTTTTTTTAAAAAAATGTGCTTCTAAAGTTTATTCTCAGATTTTATCTTGTTATCTCTTTTTGAAACAAACAATGGCTGTGCTGATGAAGTGGTAATTGTTGGTGATTACTAGGTTTAACGTGATACGGAATGAACAGGCGTATTCATCGGTTCCTTGGCCTATTTGTAGATTTCATATAAATAAATCCCGTTTTATATAACACATTCATGTAAAACATTCATGAGCAGATGGATATCCATAAAATTCCTTGTAAACAGATATCCGATGAAAGAATTTGCAGCATTTAAATTCTTCAATTCTGAAAGAATTCTCATATATTTTCTCATCTGTATTTTATCTTATTCAACTAGGACAAAATGTATGAACAGATGACCGCGGAAGTATGGCACAGTATACTTATTAAAGAAGAAATAACCAATACCACAATTAGAAATCCCGCAATATGTCTCATTTTATATATAATAATGCACTAAATGTAAATAACATAAGTTTCATTCAGCTACTCTACATCTAATACCATCTACCATACTCTAAAATTTAAATAACTTATAATGTTACATAAAACAACACATTACTACCACACTATCGCCAATTAATACAACATTCCTACTAAACCCTACGTTAACACTAGTTAGAAAGACAAACAAATCATACAGAGATGATAACGACATCACCCCCAGCATGCAACATCTTGAACCCCTCAAGCCTTCTGACCACCTCACGCATATCAGGACGCCTGCATGGATTGTCAGAGGTACAATCCCTAGCCAATTCCAAAACCTTCTTCATCTGCTGCCTCTCAGGGCCTGTACTTGGGAGATACAGATCAAAAACCTCATCTTCTCTGTTTTTTCTGACCATCCACCGGACCCACCCCACCAGGTTCCCGCCTCCCTCAGCTTCGTCTTGACCGGTCGGAGCCCGGCCAGTTAGCATCTCTAGCATGACTACCCCAAAGCTGTATACATCTCCTTTTGGCGTGCATTTCATAGAGAATCCGTATTCTGGCGGGAAGTAACCAATTGTACCTGAAATTAAGAGGTAGGTGTACCCTTCAGAAGCAATTAATGAGCAACAACCATAAGACATCTGTTTATTTTTGCCAAAACCAAGAGTAACTGAGACACTTATTATTAAGAATTAGTTTGCAGGAATACCCTTACAAAATCACAACTATCCTTTGATTTGCAGGAAGAGAAATAATCATTAAGAAAGTGGGCTAATTGCTCAAAAAACATAAAGCTAAGTAGCTGACACATATATACCTGCCTATCTTTAGACCTTTCTTGTTTCTAAAATTAAAAAAAAAATTTTGATAAAGTTGGCTAGTTTATTAACCTCTTTTAAGAGTTAAGAAAATGGGAATGTAGAACATTCTGCTTCCTATGTTTTGTAAACCAGTGCATTTTTTTTTTCTTGCTTTATGTGGATGCATGTGATATTTTACATGATTGCAATAGAATGAATAGCACATTAAGATACCTTCACAACATATAACTACTATGGACATTTCCTGGACAGCCATCTCCCATGGAAAATGCAAACTTTTAAAAGTCAGTTCTTTTCTTTGTCAACCATATTAATCAGACTGAAAAAAGAATAAAAGGAAAAATAGATTAAGAACCTGCAATATCTGTGCTGACATGGGTCTCACATGCACTAATGATCCTTGCGAATCCAAAATCTGAGACACGTGGCTTGAAATTCTCATCCAGTAAGATATTACTTGACTTCATGTCTCTATGTATGATGTGGGGTACAAAGCCATGATGCAAGAAAGCCAGCCCCTTTGCTGAACCCAGTATTATCTCCAGCATGCGGGCCCACCCAAGCCTCTCCTCTGCCGCATCAGCTCCTTTCCTCAGCCATGCATCTAGGCTCCCATTCGCCATATACTCATATATCAAGAACCTCTCATCTTGATATACACAATAGCCAAGCAATGGTACGAGATTTTGGTGCTTCACCTTGCCAATGGTTTCCATTTCAGCCAAAAATTCACGGTCTCCACCTCCAAAGTGAGTTCCTCCATGCAACCTTTTTACTGCAACAACACCAGTTGACAGAAGAGCCTTGTACACTGTGCCATTACCACCATCTCCTATTATATGTGCTTTGCTGAAATTGCCAGTGGCTTGCAAAATATCTCCTGCAGTTATACGCAAGAGAGAATGCTCGAATGTTGCGAGATTTATGCTCAGTGGTTCTCTTGCTCTTCTACCTAAGAGCTCATCGCTTGATACTGGCTCAGCAGAGGAGCCAGATTTTGACTTGGTGCCAACTGATTCGATGGCTAAGGATTTGTGATTTAGGCACTTCCAAGCGAGGAGGGCCATCAGGATTGTAGTAAAACAGGCTATGATGACAACAGCTGTGCGCCAGACTGATGACTTTTTCAGGGCGTGAGGTGGCGGTTGTGCAACTAGAGGAGCAACCTGGCTGGCTAGGCATGGATTGTTGCTACCAAAGTCGGCTGTGGAGGCACAGTTCTCAGGGTTAAACCCACGAAACCAGTTACCTGAGAAGTTGGCAAACGAGAGGCTAACTAAGGAGCAGATGCTGCATGGAATTAAATCCTGGAAATTGTTTTCTGACAAGTCGATATACCTCAAGTACTCAAGCTTTGAAATTGCCATAGGCAAAGTTCCAGTAAGTTGGTTTCCATGCAAATCAAGTACCGACAGGGAGGTGAAGTTCGAGATGGAACTTTCCACCATACCGGAAAAATTGTTAATACTGCCATTAAAAATTAAAAGTGAACTTGTGCCCATCAAGCCTGAGAAAGGTAAGGTTCCTGAGAGGAAGTTCTGACTTATATCAAGATCTGTAAGGCTCTCAATATTGAAAACTGACTCTGGAAGATAGCCGGTAAAACGATTGCAAGACAAATTCAGCTTAAAAAGACTAGGCAACAATGACCCAATCTCATGTGGTATTGGACCCTTAAACTCATTGTGGGATAAGATCAAACCTTGGAGCTTCTTAAAAGGAAAAAGGCGTAACTCTCCAGTTAGAGAGTTGAAGGAGAGATCTATGTAAGTCAGGTTGGTGAGTTCAAACAGCTCAGATGGTAAGGCACCAGTTAGCATGTTACCTTGCAATCTCAATTCCTTGAGCACCATGCACTTTCTCATGCCAGTTGGGATGTAACCTATTAGACTATTATAGGAGAGGTCGAGAACACCATAATGCTGATAGAACTCTGAATCTGGATAGTTCACTACTGCACTGTACCCATTGCATATACTATCAGGTATCTCTCCAGTGAGCCGGTTGTTGGACAGAACCAAGTTGTTAAGCTGGGTCAGCAGAGAGATGGAAGTGGGTATGGAACCAGTAAGTTCATTGGAGCCCAGATCAAGTGCCACAAGATTCATACAATCAAAAAGCTCAGATGGGATCTCCCCAGATAATCTATTCCCATGGAGGGACAAAATCGTCAGATTTTTCAAGTTACCAATCAAAGGAGGTATTGAGCCTGTAAAGAGGTTGTTATCCAGCTGGAGCCTTTGCAAACCTGATAGCCGGCCAATGGATGCTGGAATCTGACCTGTTAACCCATTGTTGCTCAATGACAGCTCCAAGAGGGTCTTGGACTCAAATAGCTTATCAGGTAGAGGCCCAGTAAAGTTATTTTGCAGCATTTCAAGTGTATCAAGAGGCAACTCACTCAAGTAACCCGGTATCTCCCCAGAAAGTTTGTTTCCGGACAAAATTAGATCAGTTAGGTTTGTACACTCCTTGAAAGTCTCTTCTATAGTGCCCGTTAGTTCATTTTCAGAAACAGAAAGTAAGTTGAGAGACTTAGCTTCACAAATTCTGGACGGTATTTTGCCCGAGAGGTGGTTCGAATCAGCTGAAAAGGTTGCTAGATATTGCAAAGGCAAAGGTGGCAATTCACCTGTAAAGTTATTTTTACTGAACCGTAGAGAGGTAACCATCTTCCAATTTTTTATCCATTCTGGAATTTGACCTGATAATTGGTTTCCCTCCACTATAAATGAGCTTATGGATCCCAACATGGCAAGAGAATCCGGTAAAGGACCTGAAAAGGAGTTGAAGGACAGGTCTATGATCTCCAAATTGGTACATTGCCCCAAGCTTTCAGGTATTTCACCAGTCAAACCCGCATTTGCAGCAACGAGAAACGTTAAATTCTTCAACTCTCCAATATTAGATGGCAATTCCCCTTCAAATTCATTCTCTGATATATCCAGATCAGTTAATGCTTTAAGATTGTTCAACTCCATAGGTATAGACCCTGTAAGCTTGCTAGTAGTTAAGGAAAGAACTCTAAGCCCCTCCAAATTCCCGACCTCGACAGGGATTGCACCCACGAACCCATTAAACCCAAGCCAGAGAGACTCAAGGCTGACCAACTTCCCTATGCTGCTAGGTATGGGACCAGTTAAACTATTCGAGGAGAGATCCAATGTCAGAAGATTAACCAACGAACCAATGCCTGGAAATATAGTGCCACTAAGCCTGTTATGGCTAATGTCCAGGTGCAAGAGCTTGCTGAGGCTTGCAAATGAGGAGGGTATCAACCCTGTAAAATTGTTGGCACCGAGGTCCAGTATCTCAAGCTCCTTCAACTGGCCCAGCTCTGGAGGTAGGTCTCCAAAAAAGGAGCAATCAGATATTCTAAGTATCACAAGGTTTTTGAGAAACCCAATACTCGGTTCCAGCTTTCCCGAAAAAGAATTTGAATTCAAAACAAGCTGATTTAATGAAGTTAGATTTGTGATCCAATCAGGTAATCTCCCAGTTAGCTTGTTTTGGCTCAAATCAAGGACCTCCAATTCACCTAAACGAGATCCAGGCAATTCTGGCAGAGGACCCGTTAATCCACAGCCACTAAGGTTAAGCTGTCTCAGGGCCCCAAATTCAGTGACTACTTGTGGAAAAGGGCCATTTAGTGGGATATTGAAAAGGTTTACAGAAATGACACTTAGGTGTATGCATTTAATCCCCTGCCAGGAACAGGGAGGGGTTTCAGAGTCAAACCAGGACGGGAGAAAGTCTTTGGATTGAGAAAGAGAGGACCTCAGAGAGTAGAGTGTAGGGATGTCAGATACCTTTGGACTAGCCAGTTCAACAGGGGAGATCAAGATAAAGAGTGTTAAGATGAAAGTGAGGATGGTGAAAGCTTCTGCAGACATTTTCGGGTGCATTTCTTACATAACCTCCTTTTGGATTGAAGGGAGACTATCTGTATTCAAGGAAAACATAATCATGTAAAAACACGAAAATATTTATACTAAGATTTTGATTCTGGCATTACAGTCAATTTAATGATTTAATTGTTCAATTTATGCTGAGTTCTGTAAATGGAAGCTTTACAATAATTTTTTTTTTTAAATGGTGTCTGCAGCCATTCTTAATGTTTAGGTAGCACATAAACCTTCGTGAAAAGAACTTAAGCAAAGAACACTTTACAACCTTGCGAAATAGTGATAAAATGCTAAGCTAGCACAAATATGCAACAAGCTACAAGTCTATAAACTTTGGCATTCGACTAGGATATCAACATGAGTCATAAATTGTGTGCGGAGTAGAGTTGTTATAAATTTTAAGCATCAATAAACTGCCATATTACAATGGTGCCAGCAGTGGGCCATCAAATAAGAACATTCCAAGGATTCTTTATGGGTGATTTTGGATCTATATACAAGCAGAGCTGTAGTTCTGTGGCAGCATTTTGTTATGGCAGCAGATGTGAACTCCAGTATTAGGGAGTTATGTTATATTAGCATATGGTTTGTTCTATCAGACCCAAAAAAATCCCTCTGACATCAAGTTAGTCAAAAAAAAATAAAAAACTTTGATACCAACCTTTGAAAACTTAATTGCTTGAATCCACTTTGCAAAGAAGTACGAAACAAGCGACAGCTTTAGTCGACAGAAAAAACCTGGAAAGGAAAGTTAATTTGTCAAATAAAAAATACAGTACTTTCTAATAAAACTATTAAAAGTGATATCAATAATATCGTTCCACAATAGCATATCAACACATAAGATAGTTTTATCAGAACCATGTTGTGGTATAACCACTATAATAATGCATATAATTGATAATGACGGACAACTTTAGAATATGAAGTGAGTTAACGCCTTCAGATTTATGCCTTCGCAATTCAAAACTTGGCAATGTTACACACAAAATGCTCATGTAACAAGCAACACAAAGATGCATTTATATCCCTCAGTGAAAGATGTCTATAGCAGACAGTGAAAGATGTCAAACAGAGAGGGGCCCCCTTTAAACAACACATGAGAGGAAAGAAAAAAGTGGAATAACAGTAATAATACAAACCCCAAGAACACTGACTTGACAGCCTTCTTCTTTTATTAACTGTTCTGGAATTTCTAATGGTCCATATATTGAGGTAATTATACAAATCTCACTAAAAACAAGAGAAAGTGATGGGTTTAGAGGAAAAAAAAAGTAATGAAAAAAGTAGTTGGCAGGACTTTGGAGAGTTCTTTCTCTAAAGGATCAGAAAGAACAAATTAAACCTTCACTACCCCCTAAACACCTGAGAAAAAGCTTCAATTAATAAAAGACCCACACATTAAGACCTTTTGGGATGATAAACACTTTTCCCATCTCACTAAATCTTATCTCTTGGAAAATGGGGTTGAGGAAAGGAGCTTGGGGTATAGCCGTATAGGGAAGGAGCATAGGCGCCACCTTTGGCCACCATTTGTGCGCTCAAACCCACACGAGAAACAATATTTTATTCAAAAGTAAAGTAAGAGGCGCATAATAAAATACTAGGTGGAGACAAGAATGGATGTCTTTCAAGTTACAATCCGGCACAATAAAATAAAATTTGTGGGGAGAGCATGAGAGATCCATATTCTCTCGCCACTTTCTAAGATTGGGATTTAAAAACAAATTTTAAATTCGGTTCTTCTTTCCTGGACTTCCTACGCAATCTAGCAACACCATTAACCCTCAAAAAAATAATAAAAGAAAAGAATGGTACCACCAAACAACTTTGTTTCCAAAATTTTAAGCAAAAATTTTTTGGGTTACTTCAAATTATACTCAAATCGATAAAATTCAAGAGATCTTAGTTATATGTACAAAAAGGATGGAAATGTCTCCAAAAAAAAAAAAATTCAACGAATTCGTAACAAATTTCTCCTGAGCAGTTCAAATTAATTAATTTCCCCTTATTTTATCATACACGCTAGAAGAATTTATTTCCGCTGTCGGTTGGAAACAACTCGACGAAGATAAACCAAACAACAATCGAACCTTCCTTTACATAAAATATAGAAGCTTTCTTTCCCACAATAGTCCCATTAAATTAAACAGTTGCTGGCACTAGTAAGAGGTCTACACAACGATGCACACACAACGTGAGAACGAGAGAGAGGAGAGAGAGAGAGAGAGAGAGAGAGAGAGAGACTAACCATTACAGGTAACAACGAGAGTTCATCAGAGAAGGAAAGGGTTAGGAGGAGAAATGGGTTGTTCTTCTCTATCACGAGCTCTCCGTAGTCCGTACTTGCACTTTCTTTTTAGTTTACAGAAAGGAGCACATGAACTAAACGTGAGAGAGGAGAGAAACCAAAGGGTTTAGGCGAGACTTTAGTTTTCTGTACCACTTACCTAGTTACCTTTAGCTGTAAAAATTCCATTTATCCCGGAAATTATGCCACGTGGACACAACCTAACTATTTAGACCCGGAAATTAATGGCAGCTTTTTTTAATTATTATATATTGTTGAGTTGGCAATTGGCAACATAATGCAAAAAATAATAATAAAAAATAAATATATGTAGGTGTGATTCTAAATTCCAAGTACAATACTTTTGAAATTGTCTAAAAATCAGGGATTAACAGAAGAAAAATTAGCCTTTTCGCTGCATAGGCGAGATATGGGGTATTTAATTTTGTGTCAGTAGGAAGCTTCAGAAGTCGCATGGAAATTTCACTAGACCTGGTCTACTACGTACATCCCAGTTATGCTTTCTATTTTAGTAGACAATAAGATGAGCCTTCTCGAATATCGACTTCGACAACTGAATCGGTTCATGTAGACCGAGTGTTTTCAAACTTGAGAAGACAAGAGGTCGCAGCAGCGACTCGTTTTCGGTCTTTCTTTTTTTTTTTTTTTCCAAAGTAGTCAAATTGTTTTCTTGTGAGCAGTGAGCAGCAGCGATTGTACCGGTCACGTGATGAGAGATTTGATAAAGGTAATGTTGAATGAGATATTCTATGGCGGATCCGTTTAGATTCATAATGAAGCAATTGTATGACAAATTATGTGTATCGCGTAAACGCAATACTCTTTGCTTGAAAGTTAATTGAAACTTGAAACTCAATGGTTTTTATATGACTTAATAGTTAATATTCATTCATGGTATGTTGAGGAATTAATTTATTGACTCTGGCGTCTGACAGTGTGGTTATTAAATAAGTGTCAACTTTTATCATCACCGTCGATAAATAATTTTTTTAATAGAATTTCAAGTTAAGTTAATTTCGAGATAAAAAAAACTCAGTAATTATAAGTGTCGTCTATCACTTGCCATCGCTCAACAGACAACGTACAAGTGAGTTTCTGTCTTGACTAGCAGGTATCTGTTACAAATGTTCAATTTAATAATTAAAAGTGTTCAGTTTAATAATAAAAAATGTTCAATTAAATGCGTCAACTAATGGGCAGAGTCGCACCAAGGTCAAAGTCGCGCTTGGGTCAAAGAGAGGTGTGCCAGGGGTAGAGTCGAAAAAAATTTAATTTGAACCGGATCGATTCATGATCCCTTTTAATTTTTTTCATGTGATTTTTGTCCGGTTCGTGACCCCTTCGCTTGGTTTAATAATAGCATTTTTTTTCTTATAAAATTTATATTTTTCTGTTGCAACTAACTGAACATTTATACTTAAATAACAAAATATTTGTACTTATTAAACTGAACATTTGGATAAAAAATAAAAATAAAAACATACTGAACATAGAGAACACTTATAGCACAGTGAACAATTACAATAAAATGTGAACATTTATATCTAATAAAGTGAACACTTACAATAATAAAATGAATAAAAAAAATTGCGCGCTTGATGAGTACAAGACAAGAGAGAGAACGTTACTCAGCGAGTTGGTGCGGATGGTTATTCTGCCGATGACGCTAATCAATTTAAAAAAAATAGTTAAGTTAATTAACTTCTGGCTTCTTTGTAATATCGTTATTCATATCAATTAGTAATTGCAATTTATATTGTTCTACAAAAAATAATTTCAATTTATATAGAACTTTAGAATATAATAAGCTGATTCGTATATAAATTACTCTTTATATTGGAGTTTCATTTTTTTGGTCGAGAAAAAATTTCTTATGTTGAAAAGGGTATACGTATGTTAGGATGATTGCCGGTCAAATGTAAATACTTCATTATGCGTAATAAATATGACAGAAATTTTATTTAATTAATTTTTTTGTACCCAAATATTAACATGATATTAATTTTTATAGAATAGTTGTGTATCAATTTTAATAAATCTTTATAATAATTTTCAAACTTTAAACTAACAAATTTTATCAATTTTTTTTCCAATGTTTGTGACATATCTATACTATGCATCACGTTTCATATATCGGATTTTAACAATCTTCACATAATATTTAACGATTGTTGATATTATCACATGAATTCATTGGTCTAGGGATCGCCGTCTTTACTTTTGTCTTTCTGATTAGTGATTCAAAATACATGACAGATTTAATGTGTATTATTTGTATAATTACTCAATCCACTATACATCCAAGGACAGTCACTTGTTGTAACATACAATCTAAATAGCATTGCTTAAAGCCTGTGAGCTAAAACTTAAGTGCAAACCCGCGTTAACAAATAGAGAATTTGTCGTTTGATTTTGCGGTTTCGAGCGTTATAGTCATCTAAGCAGAGCATCTCAATGATTGCTCAGCTCAATATGTTTCGGTTTTATTCCAAGATTTGAATCTTTATCTTATATATTTTTCTTTTTCATCAGGGATTGAGATTTAGTGCTATTAAATTATTTCTCGGGTTTATAAAAAAATTGCTTGTTTAAAAACACTTAAAATTACATAAAATTATTCAGACAAGGCTTGAGCCGTGTAAATTGGCCGTGCATTAAATTTTGTGAAATTACAAAATTGTTTGACATCGCATCACGGACCGTTGTATATTTTAAAACTAGAGAGAACGTACTTGTCAATTTTGATTTTACTGATTTTAAGAAGCATTTAATTCGTTGTAAAAAATAATTGTCGTCGTCAAGAAATATTATATAATATCCTTTCAATCTATAAGTGGCAACTAGGAATTGCTTCATACACTCCTCAAAATTTGAGATTCACTCCTACTTAGACGAAAATGCCCTTCTCATTCTTTCAATTCACTTCCTTCGATTCATCTCAGTTTGAAAATATTTAAAAATAACAAGGACATTTTCGTCCAAGAGAAGTGGATCTCTAAATTTGGAAAGTGGAGGAAGCAATTAGAGCTGTCAACGGCAATAAAAAACGCGTGATGCCGTTTCGTTAATGTCTAACGAAACGAATAACGGTAATGAAATGGATTTCGTTTCAATAACAAAACGACAAAACAAAAATACCAATATATGCCGTTTCAACCGTTTCGGTCTAGTTTTAAACCGTTTTGTGTGTAATTTTTGAAGTGGAACAAATAACAAAACAGATTTTTGTACCGTTTCATAAACGAAACGGTTAACGGAATGAAATGATGAAATTGTTTTCTTAACAAAACAAAAAACGATATAGGCTGTACCGTGGTTTTTTTCAACGTTTGACAGCCCTAGAAGCAATTCCCGTGGCAACTCTGCAGCCATGTAAAAGTGATAGGTGTAATGTATTGTCAAGACATCAACCTGAACATGTTTAAATATCAAACAAGTTAAAATATGATAAAAAATATATATATTTGCTATATCACTACCGACAAAAAAAGTACGGCGTGAATATATAATGGAATTTTGGAAGCAAATTATGAGCAGATAATCTGTTGACAGCCGCTGTCAACTTGTCTAAACAAAATTATGAGCAGATAATTGATAATTTTTCATAGAACGAATGTATATGGCATTATGGCATGAAATATATCTCTATTATTTATTAAAGGAGATATCTTCTATATCTAGTATATCATCTTCTAGATTATTGATTTATTTTGAACTGTGGCCGGATGACAATTAATAATATGAATACGTATTTAATTTTGGCTCTTTATCTAAAATGAAAATAACATTGATTAGAATAATAATTATTTTTTTCATTTTGAAAAAAAAAGAACATATATAGCACATGTAGTAAACTTTTTTAGAACAATAAATATTTTTTTTTTGAAAAGAGAGCATATATATAAATCTTTCTCATCAACAAAATTTTGTTCAAATAATTTTATTTATTAGAAACATTTTTTATTAAATTATTTCTCTCATATTTGAGATGTCAATTTTTATTTTTGTTCAAGTGTAAATAATTTTCCAAAATTTTTATTTACCCACACATTAAGTGGTACCTTTTCTAGTATTTCTTGAATCTCTGTTATTAGGTAGTGCCTTTTCTAGTGTTTCTTGACCTCTGTTATCAATTTAAAAAAAGAAATGAAGTCGTATGACACAAAAATGCGTCCAATATTAGCCATAGGAAAACTTAAAACAGTCTGGACCTGGATACTTTGCTCCGTTTTCTATCTTTATTACTGTATATTTTGTTACATGTATAATATGCTATATTGCTATGCAATAGGACGAGATCCTCTCGCTCTATTATTATTATTATTTTTTCCAGCTTTTGACCCGGAATGAAACTTTTCGTTTTTTTTAATAACAAACGGCTGCGAATAATTAATTCTACGGTTCGGATTATATGCTTTCTGACTTGAGATACAATCTGCATTCTGCAGGAACAACAAAAGATACAATCTGCATTCTGCAGCGGCAGAGTACTCCTTGGTTCTTGTCCCATCCCTGATCTTGTTTTGCTGGAATAGTTTTTCAGAACTTTTTATTTTAATTTTAATAAATTCAAATAAATTAATTGGCATGATATATTAAGATTAAATGATAAAATAAAATAATTTAATTATCCTAACAAGTAAAATCTTTCTTAATTAAACGTTTCGACTGAGACCTAAACAATTCGATCGAAATCTAACGACCATTATTTGTTTATAAAGGGTGCGTTTGGATAGGTGTGGGAAGAAGAGAAAAAAGAAAAGAAGTGGGAAGTGTGTAACTTTGTGAAGAGTTTGGATTGTTTATAATTTTTTTTTTCTTCTTCTTCCTTCTTCTTCTTCTTCTTTCTTCCAACTATCCAAACGCACCCAAAGTTACAATGCTACCGTTGATGTTTTTTCCTTAAGGGTGCGTTTGGATAGGTGTGGAAAGAAGGGAAGAAGGGAAGAAGTGGGAAGAAGTATTGGGAAGTGTGTAACTTTGTAAAGAGTTTGGATTGTTTATAATTTTTTTTCTTCTTCTTCCTTCTTCTTCTTCTTTCTTCCAACGATCCAAACGCACCCTAAAAGATGACACAAATGTATTTCTTCCTCTACTGTAAGGACGAGATCCTTTCACGAAGAATTAGTTTGCCAATTTCGATAGCCGTTGAAGTTAATTTGTTTCAATTTTGATATTCCAAATACGATCTATACCAGTATACCACTAGCGTTATGTTTACGAAAAACAATGAAATTTGTTGCAAGTTATACTGTTCATTAATGATTTAACATTATTTTAAATAATTTGCGACCATTTATAATATATTAAATAACATTTAAATTACATGACCATTGATACACAAACAATCTAAGGAAAAATAGTATTCCTACGAATTTTTTATTATTTTCCCGACTTGATTTGGAAAAAAACTCCATCGGCGAAGCTACGTGGAGGATGGTGGTACACTATAATTTCAAAAAAAAAATCTTAATATTGTATTTGTTTATAATTAAAAAAAAAGTCACAAGAAGTTAGGGACCCATCTCAAAAATTTGAAGGACCCAGCTGAACATGTCGTGTTTGATTTGAATTGCATATCAATGTCTAAAAAATCGCATAGGGACCCAGCTAGCATTTGTTCATGACTAATCACCTTCTTTCTTCCTCCCAATGAATTTTATTAAGACAAAATTTAGAATAGAATTGAATATTTAGATGAATAATTATTTGTAACATATATATACTAGCGCGAATCTCGTGCATTGCATGATTTGTCTATATAATGTTATGTGAACTTTAGGACATTATAAACAAAAGTTACCATAGAAGATACAAAATACAATTCAGATATTATATAAAAACTGAAGGAATTTCATGATGCGAATAAGGTAATTTTAAATTTTTATTAACCGATAACATCTAAGATCGTTCTTATTATCGCTAACTTTTATATGTTATGTTTGCATCACAATCACATATATTCCTATAAGAAAGATTGTTGAGCCATACCTATGGTCTCTAACGAAACTTTGTTCCTCTCGGTTCACCTTGAATCCGAAACAAGAATGACAGTTGAATCCGTGCTAGCGAACTCCCCGTCAACACCTAGCTCCGCCACCCGTGTCTTGATCGATTGCTTAATCGATAGAATATTTTAACAAATATTTTGAGGAAGAGAAAGCCAAAGCTTCAACACATGAAGACTTACTTGTGTTCAAATTTTCTGATCTGTTTTACCTTTAAAACATCAGAATAAACCTTTCAAATTCGTATAGCATTCAAAGCCACTAATCAGAAATTAAAACAGCACTTTAATTTCTGACATTGCAGCACTAAAACATTAATAACTCTCTATAGGAAACTCCAAACGACATGAAACTTGAACCATTGAATTCTACACTTCCAGGGCTATAATTTTCATATATCATTTGTCCAATTTGGTTATCATTTGCTATACTAATTGTCAGTTTAAAGTTGGCTCAAATTCTGACCCGAATTTAAAACTTTCTTTCTCTCTTCATTTGTTAAAATATTTGGGCTTGGGCTTTAAATAAATTTATGCACTCTATAATAATATTCATATATTATTATATTATGTGAAATACATATTATACTCATAATATTCACATCTCAATAAATTTATTCATTGCTAGTTAATCACGTCATGTGATATAATTTTCTATTTGTATACTTTGTTTCCTACAACATGAAACCTTGTACATAGAAAATATATTTCTTGTTTCCCATTCAGTTGGTGTGACCTATATTGAGGATCCATATTATGTTGGCAATGAAATAAAATATTTTATTCCATAAACTGTAAGCGGTACTCTAGCATACATTACAGCTACCCAAATAATATAGATGTTTAGCAAATCTTTTTACGAAACACGATCCTTCTAGTAATGTTATTAACATTACTTGTGTCTATTCCTTGCCATATGATATTATGATTATTATACAAAGTAGGGTTGTGTCATCTTCGTATTATAATCTTTTCTTGGTCTCAAATAAGCAGGATTATATAATTATAACTGCACTTCAGTTATATTGGATCCATTTATAATCTTACTTTACCAAGGGGCCCTTTATAATATCATTCCTCAATTCATGAGTGGCAATTAGCTATTGACATATATATTTCAATCCTACACAAGTTATATACAAAGAACTATTACTTTTATCACCACAAGCTTTATATGGCTTCAAATAATAATCACGTTGCATATTCCTTATGTGAAAATATATCATATCAATCTTACAATTAATGACACGATAAAAATATTAATGACACAAACACAATCTATATAATATTTTTATCAATTAGGTCTGTTCAATATATGAAACTTTTCATATACTCGTGTTATTAAATGATAATCCTTTATCAACGTTTACAGAACTACAACGTACTTTTAATCAACACGACAGTCTTGTATGGCATATTAGTGTTCCTGCTAATATCCAAGACCTGTGAACATTTTAAAGATATATATTCATTTTATTTAGAGTTATGCGGTTCAAGACCAAGAGCATCTTCTTGAACACTTCTAAATACGATTATAAACTCATGGAACAAAATGTAATAACATCCAATTCATAAATATAACATATAAAAGTAATCACCATAAGATAACTTTTAGAACACAATTCCAACAAAAATTGCCACAAAAAATCGTAAATACTATTCCTGTCAAAAAAATTTCGAGCGCCACAAAAGATAAGAAATATTGTGGCTTGAATAGTGGCCAAATTTCTCTATATACCTTCTATATTTATATATCTATAATATAGAAAAAAAAATGTTCAATGAGATTTCTAATGAACCTATTATGTAAAATTATGAGAAAAATGAAATTTCATAGTAAATTATTGTATTTTTTATTGTCTTGATTTTTGAATTATTATTTTGTATATTAAATATATTATTTAAATTTTTTTGTTATTATAATATATATTTGATTTCTCATGATTTTTTTTTATGTCACATTATTTAGAATTCTTTATTTAAAAAAATATTATTATACTATGTCTATATTAAAAGTTACGTCATACATATATTTTCAAAAAGAAAAATTACGGACCCTGCTGATACGAAATTCTAGCTTCGCCACTGTCCATCAGTACTGTCGAGATTTTATCGAATTTAAATATTTTTTGCCCGAATGACAAAACAATTTTATTTGTATAATATAATATTATAATCAGACACATTCTGTATTAACCCTTTAAATTATTTGAATACTAGGATAGCAAGATGACCATTTAAAATAGTGAGTGACAGAATTGCGGAGTAAGGAGATGGAAAGCACGCATTATTAGTCGAAATTAAGTAATTCGGAGCACTGGAGCCAAATTAAGTAGACTTTTTTTTATAATAATTTTTTTGCAGTAAGTAGTGACTCCTAATCCTGATCAGATTTTCTTTCATGGCATTTGAGACAATAAAAAATTCAGCAGCACTGGGAGTGTTAGTACACTTATAAAAAAAAGCTAGCCATTTTCCTATTTTCGCCAGGAATTGGAAAGTTCTGAAATTATTATGAATTGTGAATGCCACCAAAAAAAAAAAAAAAATGGCATGTAAAAAAAAAATGGCATGTAATAATGTCAGTCGTTTTGATCTATTGATCGACTAAAGCTTGACCTCTCAAGGTAGAAGGGTGAATACAACAATGTTGGATTGAAAGATATACAATTCCATAATAAGTGATGTCAGCTGAGGAATTCAACCTTTATAGATTTTAAAAGTAAAACAGAGAAAATGTGTATAATTTAATTATTTAAAGGGAACTTTTTAACAATCTAAGTTCTGTTAATTGACTCCGATAGGCTCCTTCAACTATTTTTTATTATTATTTTTGAACGCCAGTGGTCAGAACTTGATCAGGGAAGATAGATCTATAGTTTTAGAGCAATTATTGAATTATTACCCCACTAAATAGAATAATAAAAGTGATTTACGTAATGGACAAATCTGGTATAGGATGGTAGAGAAGTTTTTATATGTGTGTTCCTATCAAGAATGAACTTTTAATTGTAAGTTATCTTGATCTTTCAAGTATAAATTTCATTTAGATTCTATTCATATTTATAATAATAACTAGCAAAAAACTAATAACAGTAAAAAAAACAATGCTTCAGATAATTTATGCACGTTTATTTTAAGAAATAATTATATTGGAAGTAGTTATCTTGAGCTGTCAAGTTCAAATCTCATTTATTAGAAATTTTTTAATTTTTTATCAAATAAAGAAATCAATAAATATGATGCATAGACTTGATAATTTAACTGGGGAGTGTGGAACAGTGGAAGACAAATCAATCGTCATTAATTGTCATTCGAAACAACATAACAATATATTTTTATTTGATCTCCATCTATTTTTGTTATAAATATTAAATGCTAGTAGGTGAAAAAAACAAAACAATTAATTGCAACTTAATAATTTATGTTCACGGGTGGTGATTCGATCCTGGGTCATGTAAAAAGCGCTATGCGGCTTTGTCTATTCATGAAGTACTGATTCTTTTGCACAATTGCACGGCGAGAATCAGAGAATGGTCCTGTGTCGCCACTTGCGATTAAAGTAGAACTGGAGAGAATATATCTCATGGACTATAGGAATTTTTAAATAATAATAGTAATAACAATAATATATCTTAAAATAAAATACCATTTAATTTTTTAATTAATTGTATTTTAAATTTATTTTTGGAGGTTATGTTGGATTTTAAAAAAATTCGGTGTTTTATCACTTTTGGGGTGCCCCAATCAAATTGCTGGTTATGTTGGATTTTAAAAAAATTCGGTGTTTACTTATTTCTACCGTGCTGTCAGATTAATAATGTTCTCATTGGTTTTATACAAACTATATGTATGCAATTAGTCAATGTGTCACTTTTACACAATTTAAGTTTAATTCCGTTCTTACATGTACATCAAATTGATAATTTCAGTGTTTTTTTTAACTTTCGGATATATTTCTAATATTTTTATGAAAAGTTGCTAAACTTTAATTTACCGAATCTATCTGCATTTTACTATTTTTGCAAACTTAATTAGAATATTTTCCAAAAAAGTTATACAATAAAATTGTTAAAATACTAACTCAACTGAATTATAAAACGACATTTTTTTTTGTTGGACAGACGCAAAGATTACTCTTTGCTCCCAAATTGTACATTAATTATTTCATTTTATATTTTTGATGCCATAAAAAGCAACGAAAAGACTGAGAAAAATTTCACTGTATGATCGTTGTCAAGCTAAAATAAAGAACACTTTTTAGGGTGCATACAGCGCACATGCACTGTGTATGCATAATGTGCACCAATATTCTTGCTGGTATTAATTTAATTAAGGTTTAAATACAAAATCATATTGTCACCGATAATTATTGCATGGAAAGATAGGGAGCATGCAGTTGTCTAGCTAGAACCGTAATATTTTTAATTTTAGGTGTTTCTCTCATTAATTTTCCCCTGCAAGTGCGGAATCAGAAACCAAACAGGTATTATACCTTGTATAAATGGATTTCTCTCTCGTCTTTTATTTTTAAGAAGAAGGGAATATATCAAGAATTTTGCTTTTTGAAGGAAGAAAGATAAGTTTGCTTAGAGAAGGAAGATGCCTTGTTGCATCGCTCTTTGCGTGGCGTGGAACGTTGCATATAATTCTATAAACAGACCATCTCTCTCTATCCACTCTACAATCCTGGCCATGTTTGATAGAGGAGTAAATGGAGTAGCAGCTTAAGGAGGAGTAAAGATGAATTCCTCAATATTACATATATAAATCTATTATATTTTATAAAGCAAAGATCGAATAAACCGTATTTTATTAAGAAAAATTCAGCAATTAATTATTATAATCTTATAAAATAATGGCAAGTAGATAATTTTTTATTTCTTTTAAAACTCATTTGCACATTTTAGGATGAAATGTTTTTTTCCGAAAAAAGTACAGATCGTAACAATACTACTATTACATATCCTTGTTCGGTATTGGAAAATCCCAATTACATATCATAGTCGTCCGATTAATTAAATTTGACACATGTAAATTTAATTACATCTTGGTATATTAAGTAAATTTTCATACCTTTTAGAATAACATGATATTAGCCAACCAGTTAAAATAGCAGTAGCATGTGAATTATGAAGTCGAGTACATTGCAGACAACTCTTTGGAGCTCTCCATCTTTACTTATTTTTTTTGTATTTTCGTGAAACAGAGCTTCCTACTACTCTACTCGTATTCTGTTGTGGGGGACCCTTTCCGGTTCTAGGTGTTTTGTGGCAGTGAGATCAGACTGCACCTAAGTGCAGTACTCCTACAACCCCTTCTTTTCTCAGTTTCTCTTCTCTCTCTCTCTCTCTCTCATAGGCTCAGCTTTTACAAAGGCTGCCACCCGGATTTGATGGGAAGAGGGAGAGAAATAGTGCATTAAAGATGCTATTACATGAAAGGAGAGAGAATGACGGAACAATACATATCCCTATCTCTAAACGTTTTGGGTTGGTGTCACTCCAAGAAATATTAAATACGTGATGTATCGTTTTTTGTATTAATATCTCTGTTTCCAGCCTGTTTTTCCCGAAATTAATTAATATAAAAATTTATACACCAAAAATTTTAATATACAGAATTAATATTTTTTTTTTTAATAAGAAGAAAGTTCCAACGCGTTTCAGAAGGGAGTATTCGAATTCCCCTCCGTACGCATTTATAAAACGCGCTCCAACCCTCCCAACGCGTTTTATAAACGCGTACGAAGGGCGATAAATTCAGCCCTTCAGTTACGCCTTTTGAGGCGAGTCAGGCCTTCGTACGCGTTTATAAAACGCGTTCGTAGGGTTGGAGCGCGTTTCATAAACGCGTACGAAGGTCATCTCCTTCAAATTCGAGAAATAGCCGTTTCTAATTTTTTCGTTAATTTCGTTCGGCAGAGAAAGAGAGAAAGAGAGAAGGAGAAAAGGAGAGAAGGAGAGAAGAGGAGAAGGAAAGAAAGGGAGAAAGAAAGGGAAATAGAGAAGGCAGCGGCAGCGACAGCGAGGGAAAGAGAAGAGGAGAAGGCAGCGGCAGCGGCAGCGAGAGAAAGAGAAGAGCGGCAGCGGCAGCGAGAGAAAGAGAAGAGCGGCAGCGGCGAACTTGCGACAGCGAGGTTTTTTTCAAAATTATTTTGTATTTTGTATTTGAAATAGTGATAATTGTTGATAATTAGGGGTTTAGGGTTTAGGGTTTAGTGATAATTGATGAAATTGTTGATAATTGATAATTGTGAAATTGTGAAAATTGTGAAAATTGTGGAAATTGTGGAAATTGTGGAAATTGTGGAAATTGAAATTGTGGAATTATGGAATTGTCCATATGTATGATTGATGATAATTAGTTAAATTTTATGATTGATGATAATTGTCCAAAATTGTGAAAATTGTGGAAATTGATATGTATGATTGATGATAATTAGTTAAATTTTATGTTGGATTTATTTTCTAGAAATGATTTATATTAAATTACTTATGAATATCGATGTAAATTTTAGTTTGTAATTATTGTGAAAATTATGTATAAATGGAATTAGTTAGTAAATTGTTGATAAAATTATTGAAAATGTCAATTATTGATCAGTAATTATTGTGAAAATGTCAATTACATAGAAAAATAATTTTTGTTTTGTTCGTTTTGATTATTGAAAAAATATTAAATTCATTGTTGTTTTAAATTGTTGTTCTTATATTATTTGAATCAGATGAGTTCAGCAGAAGATGAGGCTGGTCCTTCTGGTGCTTCACCACCTCCCACCGAAGCACCCCCCACCGAAGCAGCCTCCACCCAGCCTCGGCCAAAAAGACGTAGGCGTCGCGCAGCCCGTCCGAGCGCGCAAAATGTCATTCCACCTGTGCAACCGGCCAACGCAGAAAACCAACAGGTTTTGTTTGTTACAGATAACGAGCATCTCGTTGGTTTGTCTTTTGAGGAGGTAATAGATTGTTTTATGTTAATTTATATTTTTTTTATTTAATAAATTAGATTTCTTAATAGACTTATAAATTGTATTAAATGTTTATTATAATTTGTAGTAAAATTTTAATCGAAAATGCTTATTATAAATTGTATTATAAATTGTATTTATTTTAAATGCTTGTAAATACTTAAAAATTGTATTAAAAATTGCAGCGTGAAAAACATTTGGAGTTGAGATCGCACAAGCGAACAATTAAGGTGGACGAACGGATTGAGGGAAGGCTGATCAAACTGGGGCTCAGTCACATTATGAAGGTGAAGCATGTCAACATCGACATGCCATTACTGAAGGCAATGGTCGAGTTTTGGCGTCCAGAGACGCATACTTTCCATTTTCCCGTTGGAGAGATGACCGTTACTCTACAGGTAATTTATTTAAACTTGATATTAATTTTTTTTAATATAATTTTCGTATTAATTTTTACAATTAATTGTAACATATAATTTTCGTATTAATTTTCACAATTAATTGTAACATTAATTTAAACTTTATAATTTTCGTAATATTAACATGAAAATTAATTCTAACATATAATTTCCGTAATATTAACATTTTCACAATTAATTCTAACATATAATTTTCGTATTAATTTTCACAATTAATTATAAAATTAATTTAAACTTTATATTTAAAATTCAAATTTGCAATATTTACATGACATAAATTTAACGTATTTTGTAATTGTTACCAGGATGTTGCCTTCTTATATGGTTTGCGCTCGACGGGCATTCCAGTTAGATCGAATACGAGAGGGCCCTGGGAGGAAAAGATTCGTGCAAATCTTTATCCTCATGAAGATTTGGGAGAGTGGCACCGAGAAAGGAGTACCAGGGAGTAAGTGAAAAAAATAAGAATGCAATATTGATTTTTCATATTCAATATATGCATTGCTTACTTGTATTGATTATTTTAAATTTGTACAATGCAGGGGCAATGTTGTTGTGGGCAACAACATCAAGTTGAAATGGTTGCGGCAAAATTGCGGGATGGCGCCACAGGCAGATGCTCCTGGTGAGGAGTTAGACCGATACACGCGTGCAGTGGCCCTAGAGCTATTTGGGACGTTGATGTTTCCCGATATTTCTCAGAATTCCGTCCCAGCATACTTTTTAGAGCTCGTATCGGTATAATTTTCTTAACTTAAATAATATTTTTATTTTTATAATTTCGTTAAGCAAAGATACTTTCGTTAAAACATATTAATATATCAGTTAGTATCGAAGATAAAGAAATTACCAATGACAAAAAAGAAAAAAAAATGTTCAAATGTTGAAATTATTATTCAATGTTGCAATTTAATTTTGTTATTTCCAATGTTGAAATTATTTTTTTTCAATGCGTTGTTTAATTTAAATGCAGGGCAATTTGACTGAAGTTTCGGACTTCAATTGGGGAGGTGCCACGCTTGCTTGTCTATATCGTGCTCTGGATCGTGCCTCCATGCGTTTCAAGGTTGTGACGGGACCTTGGATGCTACTATTGTTTTGGACATGGTCATACCTCCCTGTTTGTCGCCCAGAGGTTGCTCCTATCGGTGGATTAGGACAGCCTAACCTAGATTCATGTGTGCCGTTTGGCAGGTAATAATTTATAATAATTTTCCAATAATTTTATGCAAATTACAACACATCAATCCTAACCTTCAAAATTTTCAGGAAATGGGGCGAAGCTCGGTCTTTCTCACGGAGCCAGCACCGCGGGGCAGTGGAGAACGCACGGGACTACCTAGCCGTGTTGAACGTTGAAGACGTCAACTGGTTTCCGTACGTACTCGACAGGGCTGTCATGCCACGGGTAGCACAGGAGGGTTCCATAGCGGAGCATGTTCGGTTGCCGCTCATTTTTTACCACATTGTTGCCTACTACTACCCCGACCGTTGTAGGCATCAGTTTGGACTGTACCAGTTTACTCCTCCTCCACTACCTGTGGTACGTTTGCTATATTTTTCCGATTTATCATACGATCAACTTCAACTTAATTAGAGTAAAGAACTAACGTGTTTATTTTAACAGAGTTGGGACGTGACACAGAACCTGCTGGGCTTCCAGCACGGTACCTATCGAGATCGTCCAGATTTTGCTACCATTTTTGCGAGTGCACATGCTGAGTGGACTGACGAGGCATTACAGGCACGCCAGCTGGAGACTCGATCCTGGAGTGCTACTGATACGCTGCGGTACTTCCGATGGTTTTGGCGATACGGTGCCTCCGAGAGACCCACGCCACGAGAGGATGCCGAGGCACGTCTCCAGCGCGCTCAGCAGCTGCCTCTTGCTCAGAGGCAGTACACAAACATGGGGTCCAGACTTCGCAATACGGTACATTTTAATTTTTAAAATATGGAATGTATGATTGGTAAATGGAATTGTGCAATATGTCATTATTCTCGTAAATTGCAGGGCAACTCTGCGCTGAAGAATGCACTTCATGCATTGGGACTGGTTGTGAAGAAGGGGTGCAGAAGGGTGGGAAAGGCAATTCTCGCCAACTGTCGTTCGCAGTTGCATGATGCTTCCATCCCTCTGAGGTAATTTTAAATAATTTAATTTTTTTATTGCGTTTTTTGCATTTTAAATTCAATAATTTAAAAATTACAGGTTGGAGGATTTGTTGGAGCAGCGAGGACTTCCAACAAATATTGAGGACATACCAGATTCTGGGGACGAGTCTTCTTTTGCACGTCCGACTGTACCCACAGACCTTCAGGAGGAGGATCTGATGCATGCGGTTAGTATTCGTTTATATGCAAGTTTCAATTTTAGATACTAATTTATTTATATTGACATTATTTTTTTTAATATTATAGGATGGTCGACTGAATACCGGGCGATTAGATGATATTTTAGGACCACGCACGTTCTTTCCTACTCAGTTTCCATCCTCAGGTCCTACTCCATCCATGCATAGTGCATCAGCATCGACCTCGCAGTTTGCTGGCATTTCTCAGGATCCCATTGGCATTTTCCAGCCTCATGATCCTCCACCGTACTCCTTTGCACCATTTGGTATGCCTTCCTCTTTTCCTGCATTTACTGTTCCCCCATTTACTGTACCGTCAGTGCCTACGCCTTCTTCTATTCCATCATTTGGCACTCCGTCTGGTAGTACGGGAGGGACAGACTCGTTCAGCACATTGCTACGGACGGCCGGAGATGAGGAGGGTGATTATGTCCCTATAGCGACTCCTCAGGAGGCTGGGCAGCCTGTTGAGTTTGGGCCCATACAGCAGGAGGCTCAGCAGGACCAGCAGGAGGACCTCCAGGAGGAGGACGATGGGGATACAGAGTCCACTGACTCAGGAGACGTTACTGCCCCGGCTGGACGAGATAGGCGTGCGGTGAGGGTGATTGACAGATTTTCACCTTCGGGACCTAGGAGGAGGCGGCGGCGTTAGTTATGATGATGGACTGATTTTATTGCTGATGATGACAGTTCTTTTTTTTATGGACTTGTGTATTACTGATGATGGACGGATCGTTTATTTTTCGTTTATGGACTTGTGATTGACTTGTGTATTACTGATGTTGATTGACTATTTTTCGTTTATGACTTGTGATTGACTTGTGTATTTATTGGATTGCTTATTATGACTTGTGATGATTGACTTGTGTATTATTATGACTTGAAAATTCGGAGTGCAAAGCACTACTTGAAACATAAACGTTTATGTATTGAAACGCCAATAAATGAAATACTCCAAACAACAACTTTTATCCATTAAACGTCAACACATTAAAACCACAACTTTTAGTGCAAAGCACTACAAAAAATAGAGGAAATAAAAGACAACCATAAAAATAAAACATTGCATTAACAATTCTAACTAAATTACATTAACAACCATAATAATAAAACACATAAATATTACAATGATATAAATATTTAGAGATTTTGACTATCTACATGTTGTAGAATTTCATCCCACCATGGTTGCTCATCTTCATCATTCGGTTGTTGTTGATTACTCGCACCAGTGTTGTCAGCGAACTGAGCGACTTCGTTCCAAAAAGCAGCATCATCTTCTTGTTGATTACTCGGAACACTGTTGTCAACGAATTGAGCGGCTTCGTTCCAAAAAGCCGCTTCGGTTTCTTCTTTTTCTATCTCTGCCATTCGGCTTGCCGCAATTTGTCGAAGTTCATCCCTCTTATTCATTTCTCTCAATTTTTGCTCTGATTTTTTGAGCCTTTTTTTCCTTGCCTCTTCTTCCCTAATTTTTTGTTTACGATCCATTTCTTCATTTCTTTCTTTAATAATCCTCTGCGTCTCTATGTCCCGAGCTCTTTGTTCATTCTCGTCGTGACGTTTGTGCTCATGGTAGTGGTCACGCAATATGTTTTCTTTGTAATTGAAAACTTGAGCACACCTTGTACAGGTCACTGTGTGGTCTCCATTAAAGTTGTATATTTTCTCGTAAACAGTCCAGTGAGTTGGTTCAGACGAGAGGTAGGGTTTCGGTTGTTGTTGGGGGATGGGTTGAGGTTCTGTGTAATATTTTTTGTACCAGTCATATCGCCTTTGTCGGTTCAGATTCTTTTCGTGTTCCCGCCATCGCCGCTCCTGGTACTCCTTCTGTTCTCTTTCCGGCCCACCATTAATGTGCCATTGGTAGTGTATTTTTAAGTCGAGCACGTCTCCCTCTTCAGTCGTGTCTTCATGGATGTTGTATTTCAAAATGCGATAACAAGAGCGACAAATTGCCTCGTATTCTCCGTTTTCTGGTTGATTTCTATTGGCAGGGTAATGGTAGAAAGTTGGCCAATACTCAATGCGGGTTGCTTTTCGATAGTTTGGAACATCATTATTTGAGTTAGAGCTATTTCCTTTGTCCATTGTACTGAAGGTTTTAACAAGAAGGAGGTAGTGGGTGTTTGTGCATTCTAATTCAACAATGACTGCTTTTATAAATAATTTCAGCAGTTCAAAGATGACATTGTAAAATCAAATCTTGTCATGTCTTTTGCAGTCTTTATCAGAGCATGCTTGTACTTTTTTTTCTAAAAATTAAATAATACACCTTCGAACGCGTTTATAAAGTGCGCTCCAGGGCTTTCAACGCGTTTTATAAATGCGTACGAAGCTCTGACAAACGAGAGGAAAGTGGACAGCATCTCTCCTTCGTACGCGTTTATAAAACGCGTTGCGAGGGTTGGAGCGCGTTTTATAAACGCGTACGGAGGGGAATTCAAATACTCGCTTCTGAAACGTGTTCGAACTTTCTTCTTATTAAAAAAAAATAAAATAATTCTGTATATTAAAATTTTTTGGGTCCAAATTTTTATATTAATTAATTTCGGCTGTTTTTCTTTTCCTACCCTAACAACGGGACCCGAATCCCGTGTAGCGCGGGACACCGTGTAGCACGCGTACGAGCCGTCTGATTTTGATCGGACGGTTCATTTTTTACGGGCCTATCAATCTAGGTTACATGCACGGAGCTCCTTTGTCCATTGGATCTTGATCAGACGGCTCTGATGCCGCGCTACACGGTGTGCCGCGCGGCACCAGATCTGAATTCCTAACAACGCGAAGAATGTTTCCTTGGAGTACTAAAGTGGTGGGTATAAATATTAATATAATAATGAATTGATGAGGGTCATAAATATCACTACAAATTAACAGTTGAAAACATATTTATTTATTTAGGCTGAAAATATAATAAATGTATTCACAGCCTCACAAAAAAAAAAAAAACTGAAAAAGAAACATTTCGAACCAGTTAGGTATTTCCATCCAATTGGAGAAATTTGAGAAAAATTGGGTTTTGGACTAACGCACTAGGCTTGACAACATTAATCCTTTTCTTAGCCCAAATTGACTTTTGGAGTTGGAGCCACTCGGAGCTGATATAGGACATCCCAGGAAAATGACATCCCAGAACATCCCACACCAACCTGGTCCAAATAAAGGTACGCTGGTCCAAAATAGATGAGTGATTCAGCGACGCTGACGTCACTCAAAAAATGGGAGTACTTAAATTAGTGTAAAGGAGTATATAAATGTGTTTTCTAATAAAATTAAAAAATTTAATATATTATTAATTTATCAAATTCTGCCATCTGGAGCTAACAGTTGGAAATAGAAGGAAGTAAATAATTTTCCATAAGGGAGTATATACTTCTACATATAGAATGTAAAATTAGCATTTAAAAAGCAGACAAAAAAAGTGCAAAATCAAATTTGAAAATATTAAGGAAGTATATACTTATTCTGAAAGAAGTACATACTTTTCCATAGGGGAGTATATAATGTTTGGTAAAAACGTTCAAATAAGCATTCAATATATGAATTTGAAAATAAGAATAATCATATAAAAATTTAACTATTAAGGGAGTAAATAATTTTCCGTAAGGGAGTATATACATCTACATATGGAATACAAAATTAGCATTTAAAAAGCAGATAAAAAATGTGTAAAACCAAATTTGAATTTCAAAATAAGAATAATCCTATAAATATTGAAATATTAAGAGAGTAAATAATTCTACGTATGGGAGTATATGCATCTACGTATTGGTATACAGAATTAGCATTTAAAAACAGACAAAAAATGTGCAAATAAGAATTGAAAATATTAAGTATATACTTCTTCTGAGAGGAGTACATATTTTTCCAAACGGGATTATATAATTTTTGGTCAAAATGTTCAAATAAGTATTCAATATTTCAATTTGAAAATAAGAATAATCAAATAAAAATTGAAATATTAAGGAAGTAAATACTTCTCCATAAGGGAGTATATACTTCTACATATTGAATACCAAATTAGCATTTAATAAGCAGACAAATTGTGCAAATAAGAATAAGAATTCAATACAGTAACAGGAGTATATAATTCTTAAAAAGGGAGTATAAACTTTTCATCCAACCATGTTCAAATAAGAGTTGTTCCCCAAACGAAATTCACTCAACAAAAAACAAACAACACCAACTAAATTATACTCAACGACCAAGTTTTGTAATCTTCTCAGTCAACCACCATGTTCAGTTTTCTTCCTCAAGATCAAAGAGAACACACTCAATTGCAGATCTAAATTTCGGCTTCACCTCATTGATAGGATCTAGTAGTAGCCGGTAAGCAACAACACGTTTTTTATCACTGACATTAATCTGCAAAATATAGAATTGCCCAATGTTAGAACAAACACAACTGCCAAGTTCTTGATATGTACTCCGTTGTTAGATATTATTTACTCCCTTATCATATGTTTTGTACTCCTTTAAGCCTATGCTAAAATACCAAACACACCTGCTAGGTTCTTAATATGTACTCTCTTGTTAAATATTATTTACTCTCTTATGCTATATTTTGTACTCATTTAAGATTATGCTAAAATAACAAACACATTTTACCAGGTTGTTGATATGTACTCCCTTGTTAGATATTATTTACTCCCCTATCCTATATTTTGTACTCCTTTAAGATTATGCTAAAATACCAAACACACCTGCCAGGTTCTTGATATGTACTCCCTTGTTAGATATTATTTACTCCCCTATGCTATATTTTGTACTCCTTTAAGATTATGCTAAAATACCAAACACTCATGTCAGGTTCTTGATATGTACTCCCTTGTTAGATATTATTTACTCCCTTATCATCTGTTTTGTACTCCTTTAAAATTATGCTAAAATACCAAATACACCTGCACCGGATAAAATAACACAACATCTCATCCCTTAAATTAAGGACCTGGTTAAGATTGATCCATAATAAATATTTCATAACTAATTAATTTCGTGAGACTTTGCTTGGGAAACATATGATATATAAAGGAAGTAAATATATTGTGTGTGTAATTAATTATACACACAATATATTGATTATATATGTGTGTATCTATCTAAGATAATTGTGTACATTAATAATATTGATTGCTTTGATGTCATTTACTGAGAAGTAAATAAATAATTTCGAGGGAGTAAATAAATAAGCGAGAGGGAGTACTTATAAACACTGATTTCTTTATTTATGTTGCAGGTATATTGCATTTTTTTAGTTGATATGGCATTATCAGGTTAATTTAGATCTTTTATTTATATATACAAGAGTATTTATTTACATATAAGGGAGCATTTAAATGTATATTCTGATGTCTAGCATGTAGTATTATTTCTTGTATCTGTGTAGATAATATTGTAAGTGTTATGTTATAATGGAGTAAAATTTATTGTGGAAAGGAGTATATAATATAGAATAACAAGTATATTTATTTTGTGACATCTTCTATGGTGTATTAATTTTTGCATTTGGAGTACATAATATAGGAGTATATAATATAGGATAAGGGAGTAAATAATATCTAGCAATGGAGTACATATTTAGAACCTACATGACAAAAAATCTAGCAAACATCCAAAGCTAGATAACTACACGACACATATCTAATCGTAAAGTTACGATTATCTATAATTACCTTCTCAATCAATCGACATCAGCAATAAAAAAAAAGAGAATGAAACAAAACCTTGATGTAGACATTCCCAGCTGCCTTCTCCTCTTCGCTGAGTACCTTGCCTCCAGACGAGAAGAATCACCTCGACACGTGTCTCATGCCCACTCGTCCTGCCATTTCTCAGATTAATCAAGCTTTTCAGAATTGCGAAGCCTAGAAACTCACCACTGACCTGCGCGCGTTTTCGGAGGAGAGACTGGGAATTTCGCTGTCTTTGGAGGTTGAAGAGGAGGTCCGGCGTTGCCACGGCGATGTCGAGAGGAGAGAGATCAGATATGAAACGAGAGAGAAAAATTAATAGAAAGGTTTCGTCTGAACAAAAGAGATCTGAGCGAGAGGATATTTGGACGAGAGATCACGTGCAACACACGTGAATACGAAGAGGATACTAGACTGGGTGGGCTGGGCCTGGGTGCGTGAGGATGGCAGGGATGACAGGATTTAAGGATGGTATATAGGAATTCCGGGAGCCACTTCAGTCTTCAGAATAGTTTAAAAACGAAGCTCACACGCCATTCGTGTTACTGGTCAATAAATAATAGTTCTCTAAAATGTTGTTCTGGAACTTATTCATTCAGGAATAACTTTCAATAAACTATTTATATATATATATATATATATATATTTTACAATTTTTTTTTAACACAAGATGCAGGTGACTTCTCAAAGGCTGCTCACTTACAGGTCTTTCCACCATCAACTGCTCTCGGATATAGTTTTCACAAAAATTGACTAACCTATAACATATGAAAATCTTTTCAATATTGTAATAGAAAATTGATTACTGTCATCTTCAGTTTTGTCATCCTTGCCATCGCTAAGTACAAAGTGAACATATAAAATAGATAAGGTGAACATATATAATGATCAAAGTGAACATATACAAACTAATAAGTTCGACGAAAATAAGTTGAATATGCATATAAAAATCTGAATAAAGTGATGATAATATTTATTTGTTTTTAAGTGTTCACTTTGATTATATATATGTTTATCTTGTCTATTTTATGTGGTCATTTTGTGTTTAACGATGGTAAGGAATGGCAAAACTGTAGATAACAGTTATCATTTATACAATTATCATTTCTGCTAACATACATTTATGCAGTGTTTATTACGCTAGTGCCTATTTTATGGACATTCGCTCTTTCTTACTGCAATGTTTTTCTTTCCTACTGCCCGTTAATTAACGATATTACTGTCATTTGTATATATAACATCCTTTTAATTTTAATTAAATACATTTTTATGAGGGCAACCTGGCCGGTCACTTCAGAAAAAAATATTTACTGTACTGATTAGTGTACTTAATTAGCACTACCTTCAGCTAAATATATTTATTTAGATTAAATTGCAGTATATTTAGAGTTGTTGTTTTTTTTTACTGGAAGCAACTAGAAAAAATGCAAAGAACATCATTGAGCACTAATCTATCATATTTATTTACGTAGGCTCCGTTTGGATGGGTGCAGGAATAAGAGAATAACTTCTTCCTACTTTTAAATTTATTATAAACAATCCAAACTCTTCACAAAGTTACACACTTTCCAATACTTTTTTCCTTGTTTCTCTTATTCTCACACCATCCAAACGGAGCATAGGTACGTACTTCTGTCATAAGCTGAGAACGGATTCGCATATGTTGAGCTTGAATACAGGTCTGCCACAGATTTCATGTTTTATGCGAGTTGGACTTTATGCATATATATGGAATTACACGACACACACTTCCAATTTCCAAAGAGAACATACATTTCAATTCAGTGGAGGCAGTATTTTCTGCGGAGCGACTCCTTCGAAAATGCACTTGAAACTTGAAAGCACTTGGTGGACCCCTTTGTATAATGAGTTAAATTTGGAAAATGCAGATAAAAGTATCCATTCGATCTGTTCTCAACTTGTAAATAATACATGATCTGGTGGTAGTTGTGCAAAAATGCATAATTTTTGTGCAATTATCTCTAGAAGTAACTTCTTATTTTTTATTTACCTTATTACTCTAATTTTTTGAACAACATACTTTTGTCTGTACAACAAAATACAGAGGCTCCGCCCTTACTTGTTGTGACAATTCTGATCAACACGGCATCGAGCCATGCCAGCATGAAGTATCCATAGTAGTTATTACTCCTGCTACTCTTGTGCCTTACTGTCATAGTCAAATTCCATACCTGTTAAGACTGGCACTGATACGTATATGTACCAAATACTGTGCTGGGAAATGGTCATAGTATCATGAAATGAAATCCTTTACACTTGGTTCTTCTTATTCAACACTAAATGGGCACCTCACAGGCCGACATATGGGCAGGCCACAGATGTGCCGAGCTGGGCTGGGCATGGGCAAGATATATAACAAATCAACCCGAGCAAAACAAAAGAAAAGAAGGCGGATCTTACATCTAAAAAGCCTAAAAAATACAAATTATTTAAATAAATAAATAAATACATAAAAATGGTCAAATAAGATCTTTCAACATGCCATATTATTCAATTCATCAGCCATCCAATTTCACTCCTATCTAATTATACCTATATTAAAGTTGGGTCGGAAATAAAATAATTGTAAATTTCTACAGTAATATTTTTATTTTCCTTTCCATTTTTATGACCGTCCGATCTAAAAGTCTTTTTCAGCCTTAAAATCATCCTTCAACAAATTTCTGTGCACATGATTTAAGTTCCAATTCCAATACCTTCCATTAAATTGATATATGGTCTACAGAAGTACGTAGCGTGCACAAAATTGTGTGCCTAATCTATATATACGAATCAGATGTGAACATATTGTTGGTCTAGTTATTTACAAAACGATATGAAATTTTGTAAGGGTATAGCTATGCCTACAAAACTGTTAGTATAGCTAAACTTCATGTTTAGCTTGCATTGTGGCAAGGATTTCCCAAGAGGCGATGGCTTTAGCTTTTCTATCTCTCTTTTCTTTTCCTTTTCTTTTCTTTTCAATTGACAGCCACCGTCAATTCTTCTAAAAAAAAAAATGTTAAACTTCATGTTATTCATCCAAATACATCCATAACGTATTTAGTACCGTCCATATATATAAGTGCATTTATTATTATTTAACTTATTCCTTCAATTTTATTTCATAATAATTGGAACATTTTAGTTACAAATACAAATTTTAATATAAAAACGAAATAAGTAACTCTAGTAAATATCAATCTTTTTTGTTAACTGATTGCATCTAATTGATCCGTCCAGAGGCATAAAAACAAAAGAAAAAAAATTAATAAAAAGATGCCACAATCTTCTTCTGAAAAAGTGGGAACAAACTTTGCTTTCAAGAGTAATAAAAAGCATTCTCAGAATATATGCTAACTTGCCATTCCATCTATTCCTTTCTTAATCACTAGGCTTCATCTTATAAAGTTTGGTCTATATATACTCTTTGATTCCAAAAAATTCTAATGCTAACTAAGGTTCAATTAACTTGCGTATACAAAGTCTATTTGATTCATTTCATTTGTACTCGCAACATAAAGAGAAGCAAAAACATCACTCTCGTCCTCTAACATTTTTAAATCACTAGCAGCACCAGAGGTAGTATCATCTAGTTTATTATTTTTTTTTTCACACTATATATTTTGTTTGATATATCACTTGCGCGCAATCATTATGTTCTGTCCAAGTTTACAATGCATGTAGGGGCCTAATTCCTACATGCTTTTTTAGTTGTGCTTTAATTATCAGCGATAACATGTATAAATTATTTTCTAACCCTGAAAGGCAACTGAAAGGTCACTGCAATATATAAATTAAACACTAATTAAACTTGTCATCATGATCATAAAAATGCCTAAGAAAACTTTTTTAAATTCCATGGATTTAAGACATCTAATGTACTGCTAATCAATTAAAAAAAACAATGCATTACACTAATACTGGAGGTCTGGAGCTTTATATGTTGACAGTTTCAATCCATTATATTTGCCATTTTCACAATCGCATGTTGAAAAGTAATGCAATTTTTTTTTGTTTTGTTTCTTTTTATAGCTACTTAACGTACCCTTGAGATCTCAGAATTTACTTTGTAGAGGAAGGCAACAGTGATTGCACGGCACAAGCCCGCTAGTTTACACGTTTCAACTGGTTTTAAAGGTACCCTTTCTACCAATAATAGTTTTACTTTGTTTAGGTTAATTATATTGTAGGTTGAACTCTCTTATTTGTGGGGGAAAGTATAGAAGTTAAATAGAATAGGATATGGATTAGTGCACACTTCTTTTATGAAATATGCGGTCTATCTTATAATTTAGGGATTGACCATTACTTCTTTGGCGAGGCACTAACAGATAGATTACTGAGTTATTTATAAATGAGTTTGCGCTCATTAATTAATTAATTTCTAATTAGTATGAAAAACAAGACGAAGTAGAGCACATATTTGGGCATACTTTTACTAGTTTATCTGGTAATTTGACATAGCGGTAGTGTATTGCAAACGTGTCGTGTCGTGTCGTGTCGTGTCAAGCACGCACGTGTCAGAGCTCGTGTCGACACGAGTTAATATTTTCAACGTGTCGTGTCGTGTCAAATGAAGGAATTGGTTAACACGACACGCATAATGACACAACACGTCTAACACGACGTGTTAAACGTGTCAAGCAATATTATAAATTATTCACTAAAAAGTCATTAAAAATATTTAAAAAATTTTAAAATAGAAAAATATAATAAATTATTGAAATTCAATATATTAAAATGAAAATTAATGATTGAATCAAAAGATTATGAATAAAAAATTATTAAATTTATAATATAAACTCAATATAATTCGATAAATTATAGATAATAATATTTTTTATCGTGTTAACTCGTGTCACGTGTCAACTCGTGTCGTGTTAAGACATGTCAATGTCTAGAAATTTCCAACACGATACGACTTTGACACGACACTCTGTTGGAGTTATGTCCTAGAAGTCAATAATTTAATGACTTAAATATTAGTTTATGTTATGGATGATATTTTATCATCTGTTCTTAGGTTTATTATTGACAGATCTTCAGGTTGAGAATCTGAATTGTGGATCTATGTGGATCATTCTTTAGAATGACAATAATAAATCTAAATGGTCTATAATCTTGATAATTAACAAGGAACATTAATTATCATATAAGATTAGTATGCAAGTTAAGTTAAAGAGTTACCGACTTAATTGCATATGTGTATGTTATGGAACATAGCACAGGACATGACCCAACGAAATAAATATATGGATTGTGTTATGTGTCATTATTTATTTCGTTATGATTTTGGTTCTAAATTTGAGATAATTATTGATCGGAAGTAAAACCTAGGTCAAATTAAACCTCAAATCTAATCTAATGCAGTATAGCTTGAGGGTCGAATCCACATGGACGGTTATTCTAAACTATAAACTTTAAGTAACTTAGTTTAATTGATCTAAGGGTAAACAAGTCAAAAAGTTGGTTAATTAATTTAAAGTAATAAATTTAAACTAAAGGAATTAATTCTAAACTCTAATTAATCTCTAAATTACTCTAAAAATTAAGGTAAAGATCTAAACTCGAATTAAGGACTTAAACTAGGGTCAATTGATCGGGTTCCACTTCCAGGCACTATCCTGGCGGGTCGCCAGAACAGTACGACAATTCAGTTTAATTAGTTTCTAAGTTCTCTAAGTTCAGGTTTTTGGCTTAAACTCTGGTCCAAATTCTAACTCTCGTTCTTGATTTGGTATCACTAAGTTTTAACCTCTAAACCTCCCTAAAACCTAAGTTTGAACTCTCGTTTCTTGGATTAAGTTTTAGGGTTTGCTTTAACTATTCGGTAGGATATCCTATATCTCTCGATCTTAGGAGCGAATAAACCTCTCGGCTAAGTTCCGATTTCACCTTTTGGGTATACTAACTATCCTATGGTATGAGAACACAAATTGTTTTGAAATTAGGGTTCTATTTGCTTATCTACGAGGTCAGGCCTAACCAAGTGAGCAAACCTTCAAATCAATTCAATTCAATTCAATTCACAATTTCAGCAAATAAACTTAAGTAAAGCAAAGCAACTTAGAAAAATTAGAAAACTAAATAAAATTTCATTAATCTACCAAGTCATGGTTCCCTACAATTGCCCCTAAACTAAACTACTCACTACAAGTCATACTAAACATAAAGATAACAGGTTTCAGCAAACTAAACATCAAAAGACAGAAAATAGAGAAAGTTTACAACAAGAAACAACAGCAAACAACTCTCAGCGTGTCTTCTGGCGGGTCGATAGAGATCCTGGCGGGTCGACAGGAGGCAGCTGGGTGGAATTTCTGCTATCTTCTCTCGATTTCTCTCTCTCTAAACTGACTTGTCCCTTTATGGTGCTCTTCCTATGTTTAAATAACTCTCAAAGGCGGTTTCCATAGGTGGAGATCATGTCTGGTTCGTCCAAGAATAGAGAAAGTGCTCTGCCAGAAATATCTCTCCAAATTAGGCAGGTCGGTTTGTGTCTGGCGGGGTCGACAGGATCCTGGCGGGTCGCCAGAACAGGGGACCTCTCTGGTTTGACCCTGTTCCTTTGCTCCAGTCGCTTGGACCCTGATTTGATCCGCTTGAACTCTGCCTTGGGCCCAATTTTGCTCCAAATCATCACTGAACCTGAAATTAGACAAAGGCAAATAGCAGTACCATATTTCTAACCTAAATTGCATTAAATCTAATTAAAACACAAGCATTTAATTAAAATTAAGGCCTAAAAGGGTTGAATATTTCAATGTGAAACCCGCCTATCAATTATCTTTTCCACATGAGGATAGGTTCTATAAATCTTGTCTACCGCTGATTCCTGTTAAGGGCTGCTATACGGACTTGATTTACGTTCTCTTGAATTGTACGGGGAAAAGCTAATCATCAAGAAAACCGTATGTCCCTCATTAATTCACTTAGTGAGTGACGATATCTGTTTGGGCCCCTTGATGGAGTTGGATCGTATGCGCGCAACTAGGCGATCAACTCTAGATCAAGAAACGTATAATCTGCAAGAATGACACATTCCTATCTTGGATTATACGATGATATCGTGTGACATAAGAATCAAAATAGAGAAATACTTTTATTCTCTTATGCAGGATTTAAATATTGTAGCAGTACATTATTTATGCGAATTGGAAATCATAACGTGTTGCTAGATACCGCTTATGATTATTAGAATTAAATAACGATTTAATTCCTTTTCCAATATAGCATAAATCCTCAAAGTGTCACACATAATAAGGTGTTTAACCATACGTGCATTATTTATTTATTTGCAACAGTGAGTATTGCAAAAATATGATAAGTTGATTAATTAATTATATACCGTTGTGAACCGTTATAATTAATTAAGTCAAATGGATCATATTGAAATAAATTAATGCATTGTCTAATCTCTAAATAATTATTATTAAGTTAATAATTATTTATAAACAACACACTTAATTTATTTAAGTTAATTGGGCCTTTATTTATTGGTAAATTAAATATCCAATTAATAGCAATTGTATGAGGCCTTTAATTAATAGAATTAAGGTCTAAATGGAGATGAGATAATGGCCCATGCAGGCCCACCAGAAGGCCGGCCCTATTAGGGTGGTAGGTGGGGTGGCACACTTGTAATAAGTGTGAATTTTGTGCTAGGGTTTGGAGGCTATATAAGGACCTATATGGAGGCTCCTTGGATGGCTCTCTCTCTCTTCCTCTCCTAGCCGCCACCTTCTCCCCTCTTTGGGCGCCTCTCTTCCTCTCATCTCTCAAACACAATTGCTCATGTGTTGAGCTCTCTCTTCCACAAATTAATTGGTGAATTAATTGAAGAAAGGGAAAGCTTTGGGATTAGACTTGTTATTCTCATCGCTAGCACGATTCGAGAATAACTTGGTTAATACCTTAGTGGACTCGAGGCGGGCGATTTGGAGGCGTTTGGAGAGCACCCTATCGATTTCTAAGCCATAGGATCGAGCCTCTTGATTACAATATCAAGAGAGGTACAAATTCTTACCTTTCTTTTGTGTTGAATTGAACTTAAGCACTAGATTCGTGTTTCTTGTGTTTTAATTAGATTAATTAAGTGTAATTAGTCACAAAAAGTAAAATTGAGCATTTCCTAACAGTGTTGTGTCAACACACGTGCGTGTTGTACCAACACGCTCGTGTCGTACCAACACGCTCGTGTCGTACCAACACGCTCGTGTCGTACCAACACGCTCGTGTCGTACCAACACGCTCGTGTCGTACCAACACGCTCGTGTCGTACCAACACGCTCGTGTCGTACCATCACGCTCGTGTCGTACCAACACGCTCGTGTCGTGTCATTTTGGAAAACACTACATAGAGGATAAGACATCCATAGTAATTTGATTAGCATGCACAAATTTGTAGATCAGTTCTATCAATTTGATAATTTAAAAAATGTCAATCTAATTAATATATTATTAAATTTTTGAGAAAATTTTAAGAAAATCTTCACATAATGAAGCTCGATACGAAAATTTTTACTGACATTTATTGTCAAATTTGTTGCAACAAATTGAGTTCTATTATGCGAAGTTTTTCTTAAAATTTTAATATTAATTATCATTTGTAATGATTATATGGAAAATTAGATTATATGATATTATTTCATGCTTATAAATTTTATTTCAGTTAGGCATGAACTACCTTAGAATTTTAAATATATTTAATATTTAAATTAAATCATGATTGGTACGGCTATTTTTAATATATTTAAACAAAAAGAAAAAAACTATTTTTAATAATATTTATAAAAAATAGAAAATTATTTTTAATTAGAGAAAATACAAAAATAAAAAATAATTTTAATTATAGAAAAATGAGGTCACGAATTTTAGTTACTACTATAAATTATCTAAAACTGATGAGCGGGCTCATTGTAACAAGTTCAAGTTTTCATGGGATGAAAGCAAAAAAAATGGAAAGCTAATTTTCATCATGGGAAAAAAATTAGGAATATATTTTAGCGACACCATGAAAGAAGGATAATTCATATGAATCTCCAGATGCACTATTCTTAGTTTAGGACCTGCGCATGTTACTAATTGTGTAACTAATTCTTGCATTCATCAAGTTTTCATATTATAATTTTTCTGTATTGAAAGAATATGTCATTAAAATATAAAGTACTTTAATGATTTTTCGAATGTATACTATATGGAATTAGTCTTTCAGAACTTGATTTATTAAATTGTTTGGCATACATTTTTAAACCATTGGATAACGAGCGTTAGCGTATAATAAGAATAATTCAGTGAGTTAATCAATTAATATGCATGTAAGACCATAGCTCGTCAAGAAATACTGTAGACTTCACCATGCTTTACTTTTTATATATGTGTATAATTAACACTCGACCTCCATCCCATTAATTAGGAGTCCCTGATTTCGCATTTGTAAGAAGAATGTCTGTGGCAGATGCCTTTAAGTACGCATTTCATGAGGCAGGAAGTTCAAAAAGAATATGGACGGTGGGATTTGGTGATGGGTCAGGTATAACTGAAAAGGCACTTAACGAGAGTTTCCAATTCGACCACACAATACGTATCTCAATACCTTCCCTGATTGATTCCAGTGGAGGCACAAACGAACGCAACCCCTTGATCGAGCACAATGCAGTGCTGGCAGTAGCTAATGCACTTGATCTAATAAACGAAAGCAATTCACGAGTGTGGTCATTGAAAAATGAAGTAGATGACGAAATGTATTATAATTATGGGCGATATGATCGAGATTTGGGATTTAGTATGATCACAAAATTGAAAGGACAAATCTATGAGAAGTTATTGGGGAAGAGATGTCTAATAATCGTGGAATATCTGCTCCAATCTATAAATGACCCAATAAACAAGTGGTTGATGGAAGGTTGGCTCCCTTTACCTTTAGCTTGGAAGGACTCAAGTAGTTGGTGGTTGATCTCCACACCCTCCCGTGAAGTTTTTGAGCAGAGTAAGGGCACATTAGACATTGTCGTGGATATAGGTCATTATGAGATCACATTCATTAATTATTATGGTATGAACAACAACGGGACTCTCAGTGGTGTCTCCACTTTGATATTCGAATCTCTTCTTACAGAGTTGCAGCGTCTCGGTCGGTCCGTATCATCTAAACTAGCTGGCAGGGAAGTGACGGAGGGTATCTTCTGGAGTTGCCTTCTTTACACACTTCTTCTCAATGGCGACAGCATCATCACACAAAAACATAATCAAAATGAAAACCCCGTGGATAACTGTATTGGAGCCGAAGAGTTGATTCGGTTTTGGATCTCTGAGGGCCTTTTTACTAGAACAATAAAACTCAATCTAGATCGTCAACAACTTATTTTTAAGTTAGAAGAAGAGGAGGAAAAGGAAAATAGGATCACCATCACCCGTACCGATGAGTTGTTTGAATTGGCAAACACAATACTCGAAGCTCTCCTTCCAAGTTCCTTGCTACAAATACAATCATGTCATCCTTGTGCATCTCGTCCTTTACCATCACCTACTTCCTGCATTCGCCCCTTCTCCGGAATGTGGGAGCTCCTTTATGAACCAAAAGAAGAAGAAGAAGAAAAACATGGTATATCATTCAATAGAGTGGGATTATTAACAAAAAACGATCTCTCTGATCCATCCGAACTAGCTAACAGAAATTGGATATCTTTTGCAACTAACTCTTGCAAATGGATAGATTTAATTGGAAATTCAAATTATAAAACCACCACTCTAATATTAAGGGGTAGGAAAGAGATCTCTCAACCAACCATCGAGGCTCTCATTTCTCAAATGCCATGCCTTCGTGTCCTTGATCTGTCGTACACATGTATCAAATCCCTACCTCTATCGCTGGCATCTCTTGCTAACCTTCGACTCCTTTCTCTAAAACACTGTCAAAATATGACTTCTCTTGCACCTGATTTATCCACTTCATCTCCCATCAGTACTCTACAAAGGCTAGAGGTCCTGGATTTGCATGGAGTTCCTCTTACTGAGATACCCGATAATTTGGGGCACAAAAATTCAAGGATTTATTATCTTAATCTTTCATGCCCGACAATCACATCCCTACCTTTCAATATATTTTCAGACATGGAGAGCCTTCGAGAACTTGTGTTTCTTGGTTGCCAATACCTCACTAGCCTTCCTATTTCTATCATTTCATTAGCAAAACTTGAAACCCTCTCTGTTTCTGAGACAAAAATCACACATCTTCCCCCTGATACATTTAAGAAAATGATATGCCTACGTGTTCTTAAGCTAATCAACAACAATTTACTAAAAGAACTGCCAAAATCACTTTGTGAAGCTCAAAATCTTGAAGAGATCGAGTTGAACGGTTGTAGGAGCCTGATTGCAATTGATTCATTCCCAATAAAGAAGTTGAAAAGCATACAACTCATTTGCAACGATCATATGGTTCGATTACCAGTATCAATTTCACAATCACACAATCTTCAAGAGTTGACCATAAGAGATTGCCAATTCCTAACTGAGATAAAGATTACCGGCCATGCGAGTCTTAAATCATTGTCTCTCTCACATTCACCCATTAGTTTTCTATCTTTGCGCGGTTGTCGAGAATTAGATTCTGTGGTTCTTCATGATCTTCATAAATTGGAGGAGCTCGATCTTTCTGGAACAGCCATCAAAGAGTTTCCTCCTGGGATACCTGGTTTGCGAAGGCTTAGAAAACTAGATCTCGGAGCAGCTTCACACTTGAAAAGAGTCCCTTGGCACGAACTAGATCATGTTCCAAAGGTGTTTTACTTGGACCAGTGTGAACGCATTGGTATAACAAATTGTAACTCTAATTCTCACATCGAGATCAATTCTGGAGTTGGAGTTTGTATATCTGTAAGAGATTCACGTCTATTCTGTAAATTAGACTGGGAAACTTGTGGGCGTCTAGTAGCTGGAGGATCTCTTCAGTCATTTTACATTTTGGTTTCTTCATGTGAGAAGAGGAAAGAAAAGATGAGAAGGCCGAGCCGATTTATCCATCCACAAACTGGTGCCACGTGCATTTACAAGGATGCTGATTATTTTAATAACTTTATTCCTACGCCTCCCCCATCACAACAACCATTGCATTGTCATGTCGAGATCTCCTCTACTGAGAAGGCCCTTGAAGATCTCTATGGGATTTTGGAGATAACAGAGTCATTATCTGTGAAGGATAATGATCAGTTGTCATGCTTATCTAATTTACACGGAACATTTCCAAGGTTAAAAAATGTTGTAGTTGAGAGATGCCAACAAATGAAAACAATATTTGATTCTTACGGAGATGTGGCTCTTGCGTCGTTGCTTAACCTACGAGCCGGGCATCTTCCACAGCTTTATGCTTTATTCAAAGATAATGGTTTCGACTATCAAAATAGTTTAATTGCACTAAAGCAATTGCATGTGTATAATTGCGGGAAGCTGAAGAGAATCTTTCCTTACAGGTTGTTATTACCCAACTTAGAAATACTAAAGATCACATGTTGTGACATGCTTCAAACAGTGTTCTACAAATCAGAGGAGAAACCTGATGATACAGAAAACATATTGCAACACCTTTGTAAAATAAGGTTTGAGGAGCTACCACAAATACAACATATCTATGAGGAACAAATATTGGTTGGTCCGCTTCGAGCTCCTCAATGGAAGAGCCTTTATTTTCGAGGGTGTTGGAGCCTGCAACAGCTCCCTTTGTTAGAAGGACCACGTGATCAGCAGGTTCGTGTTGACGGAGAAGTTAGCCAATGCAAGAAGATTAAAATGCACATGAAAGCAGAGGAACTTTCCCATTACGAATTCAAATCCCCTCCACCTATTGCCTCCTTAAAAAACTGCGTCAATAATAGGATATTCCTCAAGTAAGGTAAATTGCTCCTTGTCTTTGCTTCGAAATTTGATTATAACTTTTTAACTAAGATAAGGCATTTATAATTTATTTATCATGCATGATTCTCAAGCTTGGATAGCTTATGTTTCATTCTTCGTAATTTTTTTCCCCTACATTCTTGTTGTTTCAATATTTTTTAATTGCACATTTGTTTCTGTCTTTATGCTGCATTTGGTCTCGCATCCAGCACACCATATGTCTAATAGCTTGCTGCTTCATTTCAGCTACTTGTTTGGAAGGTATGTTTTTCTAGCTGATTATTATTGTATCAAAAACTTCAATTACAATATAGTCTTATAGGCATTGTTTTGTTTCAGCTATAAAATTAAAAATTGTTTCTGCTTTAAACTTTTTATTCTTTTATTCATGCTCATTACGTAATATGTATATATACACTTCTCTCTAGAATTGTGCTAGTTCTAGAGGCATGCATGATAATGTTCAAGAATTTATTATGGATTGGATTGACAACAGAGACCCTGCTAAAAAGCATTCTAACTTGAAAATTGAAGTAAGTTCACATGCCAAGCATCATTTCAACTTTAGTATACATGCACGTAAATAGAACATTTAACGGTTTTTAGTATAATGCATACTTTGGCACTTCACATTTTAATTAGGAAACTGTTATTATATGAACAGGTGATGAGTATGTGTGTATGCCAGTGAAAAGACCTTATAGAAGACAACAATGTGATTGAACAAGTGAAGAACCCCTACAATTCGTTTGTCTTTTAGCTTTTTAAATAAAATTTTTACTTCTTTTTTTGTGGTGATTTTACCATTTTAAATTGCAATTCTCTTAGTTGAATCATACATGTAATATTTTGTTGTTGATTTTATAATAAGCACATATATATAGTAGACATTCTTCTGATGTTTAGAGAAAAACATCTGTTACTTTATCATTTATTAATTTAAAGATAAAAATTCTATTTGTTCTTTTTTTAATATGTAGTAACTGAATGTAAAATAACAAAAAAATTTTAAATGCATTTGCTTATGTTATTAGATCAGGAAGGATAAAACTATTTGTAAGCATAAATGCTATATAACTTTTACTCGTAACTAATAGTTGTATAATGAAATATAATAAATGTAAATCAAATCTATGAAGAAAAAATAAATAAAAATTATAAGAGTCATTTGATTTAGCTACAGAGTACACTTGATCTTTGACCTTTATTTTGTCCAATGATGAACTATTTCTGAAAACTTGACATTTCTCTTTTATTTCTTCAAATACAATTGTATGCAAAGATATTTAGCACGTTGTTAAAATACAGAAATTAATTTATCCATTCATCGGTAATGTTGTGGCAAGCCGCAATTAAAATCTAGTTGATATTAAAAATGATGTTTAGTGATAAAATGTAAACAAGTATCATTCTGTTGAACCCTAAAATATCGTCATAGTTACCGAAAAACGATGCAAGAATCTTTTAGACCACTAAAAGCAAAAAAAAATTGGACACATGATACACTTAGGGGCAGCCTGAAAGTTATCACGGATAAATCGGGAGAATTCACGGACATGACCATTAAAAATTTCGATGTCGTGCCGAAGTGAGCGGTCCTAAATTCCGATGACTATGTTGGTGCTAATATTGACAAAGAGTATACAATCATGTTAATTGGGTGTACGATATACATTTTTAGATCAAAAAAAAAAAAAAGAAGCAAACTATACAACAGAAGAATGATTGTATAATTTCATGTATACTTGTATGTGAGATTATATGATTAGACGATATATGAATTTGGTATGGTTATGAAGGGCATCAAGACTCAAGAGCCATATAACAATTTAATCAAATCAGCTTCTTTGCTAAGGCCCCATAATTTGTCTTGGCCCATGTTACAAAAGACCACCGAGAAATAAAATGAGGCCCACGGAATATATCTCTCGGTCCAGCACAGTGAATTCACCTCCTTCTCCGTTCTTGCCTCCTTCTTCTTCTGACGAACGCCGTGACGCAGGAGATGGACCCCTCTTTCTCGCACGCCTGTTGAAATACGAAGCCAAGCAATGATGACAAAGGATGGAATCTCGTTGTCTCCTCTCTTTCTCGCGCTGGGCACAGGAGCTCGCTCATTGCTGTCTCCTCTTTCTCTCTCACGCAGCTACTGAAACACAATGATTCCATCGGCACACCTCAACTCACCTCTCTGCCACGCCATGATGACTGAGCATTTAATTGCGAGAGAATGGAATCCCAACGCTAACAGATAAGTTTAATTCCATACTCTCCAGTCGGTTTGAGGTGAAGAAGGCTCCATTCTTCATGGCCTGAAAATTCGAAACATGCCAAATTGATGGAAATGAGACCCAATTGATCCAATTTCATGATTAGATAACAATCAGGGAGTATTAATGGAGCTATCTGAATTAACAATTGAAAGAGTTATGAAGTAAAACCATCAAAACCATGGAGCAGCTGTGAGCAAATTTCAGAAAATGAGTAGTACATGGTTGATGCTATATTGATTCCAATACCTAAAAAAATGCATATGAAGAACCAATACAGCAAGAGGAGAAAGAAATGGTAAATGGGCATAAGTTGTTCTTGGAAAATGATGAATGAAAGGAGCTGCAGGGTTCAAAGAGGATTTGTAATTGATAAATCAAGGAACAGCTCACATTAAATCAAGATGAGACTGGAGGTAACAAATTGAAAAGAAAATTGGCAGCAAGAGATTCCTTACAGCTTGAGGAATTATTGCTTGTTGAAATGAGAATGCTGAAATGAATAGTGTCTCACTATTGGCATAGTCAGTGAGAACAAAGAAGTAAAAATTCCTTAGGTACAAGCAGTGAGGCCCAGTGTAAAAGAGGTAAGATGCCCAGAGAAAAAGACGCAGGGGTAAAATCGTCCAATTCCCTTGAAGTTCAGATTATTAGTGCCATCTACAGCAGCTCCCCCTTTCTCCTATAAAAGGGCATCAGATGGCCATGCAACAACCAAGCTCTCACCTCTAAAAAAAACGCATACACACATGCTGTGAGCATCAAGTCATCAAAGAGAGGAAACCAAACCATCTTCAAGCAGCCATCCAGAGAGCATTGAATTAGGATAGCTATAAATAAAAAAAAACAAAAAAAGAGTGTTTAGTAGAAATAGTAACTTTATAATTCCAGTTGTAAACAATCATCTTGTAAGCTACATTTGGTGAAGTAAGAAGGTTCTCTCCTATCCTTACAGTTTCCTTCTCTTTTGTTTTCTTTTCTGGCTTTACACATGCATAGCAACAATGTAAGGAGTTGATAAAAACTGATTTACATGTAAATATGTATATAAAATTATAAATGCATTTAACCTACATAAGCATCAACAACAATATATGAAGAAACTAAAAATCATTCTTATCTTATATTGCCTTTTACATTCTGTACTCATGTAAGCAAAAAAAAAAGAATCATATTTGCATTAGTTGTAATATAAGAAGCTATGAAGCTAAAATAGGTCATAACTAAGTATGCATCTTTAATTCTAAGCAAAATATCATATGAAACAAAATTGTGGACAATAACAAGAACAACAGGATGAACAATGGACAACAAAAAAATAATAAAAAAAAAACAAAGGACAGCAGGTTTCTTTGGAGCTTCATGGAGTTATGCACCTTCACCTCGCCAATGCATTGAAAGAGGCAGTCACTTCAACCTAAGCCATGCCAAGGAGGAGTTGCATAGTGGAGGGTCAACTGTGTTAACTTGATGGCTTGCTATTTCACATATACAAGCTGTCGGGCTCACACACCTTCATCCCTCTTCCAGTACATGCAAGGATGTCTCACCATCACCACCATGATTAGATCCAAATCAAGAAGGAACTTCATATTGTCATGGTCCTGTGATTCAATTGAGGGGTCATACCTCTTCAAGAGCATGCCAATGTGCTCTCCCGTGCCTCCTTGCACTCTCTGCACCGACATGGAGAGACAACAGCCATAGGAGAAGCCAATGGCTTGTCATCGCATCCACGATTGAGCTGGGGTGAGACTCTTAGTTGAGAGCAGCCTACAATCAAATTGGAGCTGTACATCTCTTCAGAAGTAGGTCACCATGCTCTCAAAGCCATCATCAATACATAATGGCTTCTAGATGGCTGCAATTACCACTTCACCGCCATGGCAGGTTCTGGCTGAGGTGAAACACCATGCCGGAGGACCTCGGCAACAAAATTGAAGATGCACCAAGCTTCATGGGTCTCTCACTACGCTCTCAGGCATGCCAATTTGGCACAAACACCACCAGAGACCCATAACCACCGTCAAACCCTGTTAAACCCTAGTCGATTGGGATGAGTTTGATTGCAGTAAAGGAAGGAGAAACAAGCTCAATAAATGGGTCCCACGACCTCCTGAGGGTTCCACGATCCCGTTCGGCATTGTCCCAAGGCTGAACAATCACTTGACAAGCTTAATTAGACGGCCATGGCGGAGAGCTTCGTCGACGACGAAGAAAGGAAACAGAAAGAGAAGGGATTCATTTTCCCTACCCGCATGGACCTGGCTCACTATCAACGGATCGCAACACTCACTGACTGCGGGGCCCACATGGGAAGGGATCTGCATCTCCACGAAACACCGGGAGTATGGGGAAAACAGAATAATTTTATAAGAGGCGTCCCAACTTTCCTGATTCTCTGTGGCAATTTGCTTGTGGCGAGTCAAATCCGTGTGGCAACCCACTAGCAACCTACATGGACCATTCAGATGAAGCCATGTGTCACTCTCACAACTGGAGTCGCTGCTAATCTCTTATTCTCTCCGTTGGCGTGGACCAACCAGGATTTGCCACGTGGCACCTCTGCTGATGTGGCATCATTTTATTGCTGGAAGTTCAAAAATTCATAGAAATTCAACCATAACTCAGAAAAAATCCAAACTAAATTTCTACGGATCCAGAAAAATATGGAGAATATATTCATGCCAAAACCATAGCCAAAATCCCAACATAATATTTTAAATCCATATTCTAAGTTTTGGCCAATCACAAATTGCCACCTCAACCTTATATTTATTTTAAAAATCCAATAACCTTTAAAAATTCATGAAAAATCACAGGAGGTTCAGAAAAATATGAGGAAAAATCCTGGATGCTCAGAAAAAAAAATAAGTGGAATTTATTTGGCTAATCATCACCACTTCAGAATACTATGGAGACAAGCCGTTCCGCCAAAAGCTCAAAGGTTCAAAGGCTCATAGCAAGAAGGCATGGATAATGTTTCTAAAAGTCATATTGGAACACTAGCACAACCGAGTCTCGTGCTTCATTCATGACTACCTCATCACAACCCCAGTGACCAAAACCACCAGACGGTCATCGTCATGACGGGCGTGGACCAAAAATGGAAACACTAAGTACTGTTGCTAACAAACAAGAGTACTGGTGAAGTATCAAGCTCAATGATCTGGTTAAATTGAGACTCGCTAGCCTCAAAATGTGAGATCTATCACGATGTCACGGGACTCTATCAAGAGACCCGAAATAATATGTAAATCAGATGAAGACCAAAACAATATTCAAGCAAATTGATAAAATTCCAAAGAGAAGACAAATTACACCGCAAGATATTATCGGTGAAGAATATGGATCCAACCATATACGAACAGAACTCTTTGCAGTCTGAGAAAAGCTCACAACGTTGTCCCAAGCCTGCTAAGACGATGAAAGCCATGATTATCAAAGGCACCCGCTCTCTCGAGAAGGCAGGAGGTCCTATCTTGAGTGTATGCAATCTACCCGCCAGAGATAACATATGCCAACACCGCTGACACAGGCACACAGCATTATGATCCTATCAAAGATATGCAAATATTGTCACCGTGGACAAATTCCACATCATCATACCCGTACCTTGGGGAAAGATCACACTTTTATTTCAGGAGTCTACGATTATCTAAGGCACCCGCTCTCTCAAGAAGGCAGGAGGTCCTAACTTGAGTGTTTGCAATCTAACCGCCAAGGATATATCGAGGCCAATACTGTTGCTGTAAACGACTCCCTCAGATTATATTAAAGACCTTATCCCACATCATACTACCACATCAGACGGATCCATGTTCCTTACCCAGATAATATCCGCATTCAGAAACCTTCAACATGTTCCTTGGTCACATTACTTATGTCTCAAATAGCTCGATAATGTCGACTTGTTTAATGATCTGATCAAGAATCAGACGTTATTTTCAGACACCCTCGGCAAAGATCAACAGAGAGTCTAGGAAACCCGCTTCGGGAAGCCCATGCCTTATAAATACAAAATTCATACCAGAAGAGCCTAAACCTCAATTCCTCATATTACAAAGAGAATTCGGAAAACGAGAAGATTACAAGCGTCCAGCGACGGCAGTCAACCGAAACCCCTACAAGCTAAGAACTCCAGAGACTGCTGTCCCCTGCAATCCAAAGTTCACAAAAAAAATATATATATATAATAATATGATATATTAATATTGCATTATAGTAGTAATATTAATAAAAAATAAAAAAAATTATAGTAGTAATATTAATAAAAAACAAAAAAACAAAAAAAAAATATAAATGCATGATAGGACCGCTAATTGTATATTTACAATTCCCTAACAGCTCACGACACACAATCCTTTGATTTTCCCGATCTAGAGGTGCTCCTGACCATGTCGGAGGTAATTAACAGTAGGGGCTTGCGCCTACTGGAAAGAAAGGACCCCTTCAAATAATAAACCCTCGTGAGAACTCAAGACCGTACAGGTACCGCGCTTCGGGGTGGTATCGGTATCGGCCTCTTGAGGCTCGCGAGGGGTATCTGATCCGCATTTTTTTTTGCCCCTCAATCCGAGACCGGATTTTCCTCTGTTGATCCGAGGGCCGTGAAAAAGTGCGAGACAGGTTCTGGCACGCCCGGTGGGACCTCTTTCTCCTCTCATCAGGGAAAATCAAAGGATATAGTGTATGAGTTAGGGAATTGCTGATTTAACATGTCACTGACAATAATTTCAAGTTACTATTTTGCAGAAAATGGCATATGCGAACAACAAGCATGATGTGGGACCTACTCCAGGCATGCTCATGATTGGGTCCATCCCGATTACCTTTCCAATGGTGCAGGTGGCTTCAGACACTCCTTTCACCTCTTATGATGTTGCCACAACAGACACAAAATACGCCAATGCCATTTTGACAACTATCTTTGGGGCAAATGAATGCTTCAAGGAATTTCAAGATGAAGGAATCAACGCTGTCACCAAACCAACACTCAAGTCCGTGACAGAGGAGGACACTCCCCATGCCAAAGACCTACAAGCATATCAAGACGAATTGGTGATTCAGGGGAACATACCAATGAGAAGCTCTTCTGCTCCACTTGAGATTGTGGAGGAGAAATCGCTTGGGATACAGAACTCACCTCCTCATTGCAAGACGGCATCGGTTCCAGTGCATGCCCAGACAAAGAATATTGCAGCTGCCGAAATCAATAAAAAATCATGCCAAATGATTAATGATAAGAAAAATAAAAAGGCAGCCCACTTAACTACCCCAGTGCCTGCGAGTATTTCAGAAACGAAGAGAAGGCAAATGGGGGCACGAGATCAAGAACTTCATGACCATGAAGGGATGGAGGTGGGAAACCAAAAGAAACACACATCGAAAGGTAAAACAATCATGGTCAAAGAAGAAGAGAAAATAATCGAGGAATACATTCCATTGTCCTCAAACGATTCACAAGTTAAGCCGGAGACTATCCACGCATTAAACAAAAGTGTCAAAAGATTTCATCAGTCAATATGGCAAAATGGAGGATGTGGAAACCATGCCATGAAAGTAGGCACGAAATCGAAGGATGTTGCAACTGTTTGTGCAACTAGTGACGAAACATATAACCCTGGAAGGCCCAAGCAAAATTCAGATGAATCTTATACGCATCGAACGGTTGAAGAAACCATCGATGATAATTTTTCATCGATTACCTTTACGAAGAACGATCTCCCCGATGGAGCAACGTATCATAATAAACCATTGTACATCACGGGAGTATCAAATGGAGTTAAGATCAACCAAATACTGGTCGATCCAGGGTCAGCAGTTAATATCCTTCCATTGGAGTCACTGAAATACTTCTCGCTCGACAGTAATACCTTGACTCAAAGTCGATCAAAGATCTATGGGTTCAATTTACACTCTCAGAGAGCACTTGGAGTAGTCACTCTGAAGTTCCGTTTTGAAAAACTCGAAACTCAAGCAAAGCTCTATGTCATGGATGCCAGCTTATCTTACAAGGTGTTATTAGGTCGCCCTTGGTTGCATACATATCAGTTGGTACCTTCCACTTTGCATCGATGCATAAGGTATGTTAGAAATGGAACCCATGGAGTGATAAAAGGGGAAGAGCATCCTTTCTCTATCTATGAAATGAGACTTCCAGATGCAAAGTACTTCACACCCAGGCCACCTCTGGGGGAAAACTCTCAACAAAGACCATTGGATACCAATGACAAATCCCTAAACCGAAAATCGGACCCTGCACAAGCCGATAACAACAATGAGGTCGTGAGCGGAGAAATACCTGATACATGTGGCAGGCCTTGCTCAGGAGCATTTGAAGAACATCTTGACCAACGTGAGATAACAATTCAGCCTCCGAAGAAAAGGCAGCTAAGAAGAGAATCTATTTCCGATAAATTCTTCGGAGAAATTGCAACTGAAGGGATGAACCAAGCTGCTCAGACAGAGGCCTCGTTCCTATCCAACACAGAAATCATGCAAGACATCCATCTAACACATTCAGAGAACCATGAGTCATGTTGCATGATTCATGTGAGTGATTCTGACGCTGAAGGCGAAGACGATGAAACACAAATTTTTGCCTCAAAATCGCCTTGGCCAATCCAAAACGAAAATGATGCAAGTCTCTTGTTCGAAAAGTCCGACACTTCAAATCCACATCTAAATCTCGAGGCAAGAGAAACATCATTTCTGTGCCCTTACCAGGAAATGGGGGCAAATGAAACACCGCACTTTTCAGATCGCTCTAACAAGGCAACAAGGTCCACGTACGAGATTTCAGATGGTAAGGAAGCGGGAGACCATTCCGTCAGAACTCAAAGGGATAGCGACAAGCATGCAAACATAAAAGCACTACAAATTCCGCTCCGAGACCCACTCTTGGGAAGATTTGTATCGGAAAGAATTATGAACCAATGCTTACCCAAGAGATGCCATGAGAACTCAGTAATAGGATTTGCTGAGAGAGAAGAAATTGATGACTCCATTTCGGTCCGCACAACAAGTTCCGACAATGATGGCCAACAACGGAATGGAGATAATATAATGTCATCCCAAAATGATGAAAATGTGAACCTTTCTTCTGACCATAAGAAGGATGAAGGTTCCCATTTCAACAAAGGGGATGAAGACTTAAACAGACAAGAAGAAGATCCTGATTCGAGGGTATCCTTGGAAGATGGCAATACCACTATGTGGAAAGAAGTAACACCGAGGAAGCAAGAAACCAACCGCGAAAGGAGGCGGTATGTGGATATTCAAAGCCATCCGATTAAAATGGAACCAAGGGAAAATTTCTTTTCTGAAAATGATGCTTTAAGGGTAAAGTCAGGCTATCTAAAAAGTGCGCAAATGCCAAAGACTGCTGAAAAGCTTGAAACTTCTTCTAATGCTTCTCTTGAAACACGAGAAAATATTAAAAAAGAGATACAAGAAATGATAGGTCAAGAGTTGCAAAAAGAGAGAATGTCTCGTTCCACCCAACATATAAGATGGCGCGGGAACCCATATCCCGGAGAATATGATTCTGTGCAATATCCTGAATGGTATGTCAAACCAAGATTTCAATTATTCGATGGAGGGAACAAGAAATGTCATGAGCAACATTTGTTCAAATTCAAAAACTCATGTGGTGATACAGCGCACAATGAAGCCCTATTAATGCGACAATTCCCTTTAAGTCTAACGGGAGAAGCACGTGATTGGTACACCTCATTAGAGAAAAACAATATTAAAACTTGGGAAGAAATGGAAGATATATTTTGTTCGACATTTGAAAAATTTACCCAAGAGATCACGAAGGCTGACATGGCTAAAGAAAAGCCGGGAAAAGGAGAATCAGTCAGCAACTACATCACTCGGTGGAGAAACCTAAGCATTCGTTGCCGACCCCAAATTCCTGACCATGAGGCAGTAAGGATGATAATAAGAAACATATACGGACCGATTAAGCCATTTTTGGTAATGGGAAATATCACTAGATTTGATGCCCTACTCACTGCAGTGTCAAATTATGAGAGCTTAGGTTCAGATGTATGGTCATATCACCCTAAAAGAAAAGGAAAGAAGGCAAAATCCAAGAAGACTCGAGTATCGAGAATACCCGCCTCATACGAAGTCGGCAGTAGCTCAAGAGTCTCGAACAACAAGAATATTGGTTGTTCATATGATCGTCCTAATAACAATCCTAAAAGGCTCTTGTCCGTAGCAGAATTATCTAGCAAGCCTTATTCATTTAAGAAGAAAGTAGTTCCCAAGTTATTTCGACGGGCTATGGAATGCAATCTTCAACTGCCACCAAGCAAACGTCCTGAGGAAATGGAACAATCCGACAATCCAAACTTTTGTCCATACCATAGGGTATTAGGACACAAGATTGAAAATTGTTGGGTATTCAAAGACTGGGTAGAAGAGCGAGTCAAATCAGGCGAAATATCATTGTCAGAAAGCGAAAGGCAAGAACCTACACCACATGAGCATTCTGACATTGGCTCAGACGATGAATCCTTCACAGTATATACAATCGGAATAGATGATGAAGCTGAGGGAGAAGCACAAAGCCTGAGTAGCAGAACTAAACAAATTTTTCCCATGATAATGGAATCCGACGAAGATACCCATGAGATAGAGAAAAATCCATTCGAAGAAAGTCCAGTATATACCATTAGGACATATAACAATGATCAAGAAGAAAACGTACAAAATTGGAGTAGCAATACTGAAGAAATCTGCCCAGTGATTGAAGAAACTACCTTCGAAGAGAAGGAGAATTTATCTCGAGAAATCCCAGTGTTTGAGATAGATAATGATATTCAGGAAGAAAACATACAAAATCAGAGTAGCAATACTGGAGATGTCGTACTCGAGATGGAACAATTTGAGGAAGTCACCCTCAAAGAAGAGAAAGGTCCATCTCAAGAAAACCCGGTACATGGGACAAACATTGAAACCCAGGAAGGGGTATACAGAGTTGGAATAGTGAAACTGAAGAGATTGCACTTGTAGCGACAAGATCTGAAAGCATCTCCTTTGAAGAAAGCAAGGTGCAAGGAACCATAACTACCATCGCCTGCAATGATCAACAAACCATGGAGGGCCTTGCTAAGCATCTACAAAGACATGAACAACAAATCATGATGCTCCATCAAAAAAATAGTGAGATGTATTACGAAGGCGATATGATGAATCGGGCGATGAATAAATTATGTCGAGAAAATGAGGACTTACGCAGGGAGCTTTCCATGCTACAAAAGAAAAATGAAAAGATATGCCAAGAGATGCAGGAACTTCAGAAAAGGCACAATTAGATTCAAAGATTATTGGGAGGCTTGCAAAAAACAAGCGACAATACTCCGATCACCTCACAGAAGCAATTCGAGAAACTAAACCCCAAGAAAGTAAAAAACAAACTGAGTGATGTTCAGATGATCCAAGAAGAAGAAACATCAACGACAAAAATCCTTAAAGTTGTTACAAACCGTAAGAACCTGAAGGAAAATTTGTCAATAAGAGAATGGAGGAGAAAATTATACTCTTTCCAAAAAGATAAGATTTCTGAAATCTTTGATCTAGCCATGCAATGTGATTTACAATTACCTAAATGTAATCGCCCAGATTCAGAACATCAACGCGACAATCCCAACTTTTGTTTATATCACAGAATCATTGGGCATACAATCAAGGATTGCTACGTATTTAAAGATTGGATTGAAGATAAACTTAGAAAAGGAGAATTGCATCTCCCAGAGCATGTCCTGCAAGATCCAGCACCACATAAATGATGCCAAGCGACATAGCGGGGGGCAAAAAAAAAAAAAAACAAAAACAAAAACAAAAACAAAAACAAAAAAAACAAAAAAAAAACAAAAAAAAGCTCACCGGTTGATATCAGACCGATCACCGTGAGTCTGGTATCTCGACCTATCCGAAAACTTCTACGTCTTCAGTCCGAAGCCTCTACAATCTACTGGTTGATATCAGACCGATCACTGTGAGTCTGGTATCTCGACCTATTCGGGACCGAAAACTTCTACATTTTCAGCTCGAAACCGACCGGTTGATATCAGACCGATCACCGTGAGTCTGGTATCTCGACCTATCCGAAAACTTCTACGTCTTCAGTCCGAAGCCTCTACAATCTACTGGTTTGATATCAGACCGATCACTGTGAGTCTGGTATCTCGACCTATTCGGGACCGAAAACTTCTACATTTTCAGCTCGAAACCGACCGGTTGATATCAGACCGATCACCGTGAGTCTGGTATCTCGACCTATCCGAAAACTTCTACGTCTTCAGTCCGAAGCCTCTACAATCTACTGGTTGATATCAGACCGATCACTGTGAGTCTGGTATCTCGATCTATTCGGGACCGAAAACTTCTACATTTTCAGCTCGAAACCGACCGGTTGATATCAGACCGATCACCGTGAGTCTGGTATCTCGACCTATCCGAGATTGAAAACCTCTACGTCTTCAGTCCAAAACCTCTACAATCCACCGGTTGATATCAGACCGACTACCGTGAGTCTGGTATCTCGACCTATCCGAGATTGAAAACCTCTTCGTCTTCAGTCCGAAACCTTTAAGATCTACCGGTTGATATCAGACCGATCACCGTGAGTCTGGTATCTCGACCTATCTGAGATTGAAAACCTCTTCGTCTTCAGTCCGAAACCTTTAAGATCTACCGGTTGATATCAGACCGACTACCGTGAGTCTGGTATCTCGACCTATCCGAGATTGAAAACCTCTTCGTTTTCAGTCCGAAACCTTTAAGATCTACCGGTTGATATCAGACCGATCACCGTGAGTCTGGTATCTCGACCTATCCGAGATTGAAAACCTCTACGTCTTCAGTCCGAAACCTCTACAATCCGCCGGTTGATATCAGATCGACTACCGTGAGTCTGGTATCTCGACCTATCCGAGATTGAAAACCTCTTCGTCTTCAGTCCGAAACCTTTAAGATTTACCGGTTGATATCAGACCGACTATCGAGAGTCTGGTATCTCGACCCGTACGAGATTGAAAACCTCTACGTCTTCAGTCCGAAGCCTCTACAATCTACTGGTTGATATCATACCGATTACCGTGAGTCTGGTATCTCGACCTATCCGAGATTGAAAACCTCTTCGTCTTCAGTCCGAAACCTTTAAGATCCACTGGTTGATATCAGATCGACTACCGTGAGTCTGGTATCTCGACCTATCCGAGATTGAAAACTTCTACGTCTTCAGTCCGAAACCTTTAAGATCCACTGGTTGATATCAGATCGACTACCGTGAGTCTGGTATCTCGACCTATCCGAGATTGAAAACTTCTACGTCTTCAGTCCGAAACCTTTAAGATCCACTGGTTGATATCAGACCGACTACCGTGAGTCTGGTATCTCGACCTATCAGAGATTGAAAATCTCTACGTCTTCGGTCCGAAGCCCCTACAACCCACCGATTGATATCAGACCAATCCCCATAAGTTTGGTATCTTGACCCGTACGAGATTAAAAACCTCTACGTCTTCAGTTTCTATAATCAAATCAGATCGACCCTTGCGAGTTTGGTATCTTGATCTCCTAAAGACCGAAAACCCCTATGTGTCCAGTCCTTAACCTCTATATTCCAACAATCGATATTGAACTGATTTTCGCAAGTTTGGTATCTCGACCTATTTTTGATAAAAATATTGAGAGGGGTGATGCTACAATCAAGCGGTGTAGACGACCCATATGAATCAAATGACTATCATAATAACGATTGTGATTTCGAACATGGGGGCCCGGCACAGATGGTTAGTGGTCCCGCCGTTATCCTAAAAATAACGGGTTCGATTCCTACCAAATGGATAAAATGGATAAGTTCCATTTCATGGAGTGGTCTATACTCTCTCGCATTGAAGGAAATGAGGAATGACAGCTGGATGGTCCGATCGTACCTAAAAAAAAAAAAAAAAAAAAAACATGTCCTATATTCAAGGGATGCCTCGCCATAAGGCAATATGAGACGTCTCTTCCACAAAATATTTTTTTCCCCAAAACTCTAGAAAATTCCACAGCCAAATTTCTACAAAATAAAGGGCCTATTGATAGTGCCGGCCTTAAACCTACTATCACCGGTGAACGTTCATCCTACCGGTTTCGAAAACGATGAACGAGGGTTTTGTCATTTTGTCCCTTAAACAAAATAAATAACAATTTCCCGTTTCTTATTTTATTTTGCAGGTACATGGAGCAGCTGGAACTTTATGTCCCTAAAGGAAAATAAGGAGCGTCTTGCATTATAGCGACATAAGACGTTTCCTTCACCAAATATATATCTTAAGCACCACAAAATCTACAAGCCTAAACTCCACTTTTAAAATGGTCAATTGTTGGAGTGAGCCATAATTCAACCAACACCAGTAAGTTCATTATACCGTCACTAAATAATGAACAGGGTTTTATGTATTTTGTCCCTAAAACAAAATAAAGGCACGAAAAAAGTAAGGGGAGATGAACAAATCAATCACCAATCGCGGCACGGCATTCATAAAATTGAAAAATACATGCTACCTACTCCAATCGATTTTATTCCCCGAAAAATACAAATGGAGGGCTGTTATACCAAGAGCTACAAGAACAGGGAGCCAGAAAAAATAAAAACAAGAAGGCCGCTCGTATTCTGGGAATTCAGGCGGAGCAGAATCAACACCCCAATTGTATGTAGGAAGTGGCCTCCAGTAAGCATGGATCTCTTGGTCATATGGGTTTCCCCAGTCGTCACCAAGAGCGCGCACGATTTCCGGCACCGCATCCTCTTCAAGTTCCTCGATCTCCTCCGTGATACGGCCTGGATGGTCGTTAAACTCGTCGGCAGAAGAGAGGAAGCGCTCATCGCCTTGATTAGCCATTTGATAATAATAACAAAGAGGTGGTGGAAAAACAAAGTGAAGAAGTCGGGTTTAAAAAAAGAGATGGGGAGAAACTCAATAAAAAGGGAAAGAAGAAAGAAAGAGACAAGAAAAGAGGGGACCGCAACTATGGTAAATGCGTACGCATGACCACACTGCAACACCACGTTCCCTAGACGAAAAGATGTTACATGATATGTTGGCCCACAATTCATAAAGAGACAAACATTGGAATCAGCAAAACACGAGGCGAATAAAGAAACACATATATTACAACATCGCAAAGTCTGCCATTACAAGTTTTAACCCATATACTTGCAAACGTGTCATACATGTGTCTACACGGCCTTACCCAACACACATACAAAAACAGAGTGCCCATGATAAGACACAGAAAAACCACCATACAAAATGACTATCATGGTGCAACGCAGTTCCACCGCAACAAAACTGGCCAGATCTTAGATAGAGAAATTGTAAAATTTGGAGGCTAGCAACACTTCGAAGCAGCAACATCACCCAGGGCGGAAATGAGATACTCCTGATTAAAGCAACATACAAAAGCAAGAAAATGATAGGCGTGTAATTCTTTTCACGAACGACCTCTTTCGCAGGAAAGATTTTGCAAAAAGAAATGTGCCATAAGGAGGATTAGCTCGCCACATCTTCTGAAGAGACCTCAACTTCGACATGTGACGAAGGAGACCTCAACTTCTACATGAGAAATGTTTGAGCAAAACGTATAAGATGTCCTATGACATCTTGTCTCCTACCCCAGACATTAAAGAAGAGGTACTAGAATTAGCGATGCAAAGATATTATGGGTAAAACGGGAGATTCCCGTAAAGACCCAGAGATTACTCAAGGCATCACAAAGCTATCAAGACTTTAAAAGCTGCTCAAGAGATGTTGGGATATTTTCTCAAAGCATTCATGGATTATGATGGGAGATATAAATGGGAAGTTTAACAAAAAGAGATGGTGACAATAGAAAAAGAGGACTCCCGTATATAAACACGGATAAGGCCTCACTGTGCGTAACAGAACCAAAAGAGGAATCTATCCGAACCTGGATCCGAACCTCTAAGGCCACATGGTAATAGACAGAGATGTGACAGAAAGACAATGGCGCGTTGAAAATTGGCGAAAATTGAATACAGGACTTAGTACGGAATTGCCATCCAACTAAGAAAAGATGACATCTTCACCAGGCATGCGCGTAACCGAGTAGCAGCGTCATACTTATCATCAAAAAGGGGGGCATCATATTTCAGATGAGAAACCCATAAAAGACAAACATGAAAGCAGTGGCTCGTGACAAGGCACCAAAGCAGGTCGCTCGAAAATAATTCTCCCAACCCGCTCTGGTGGGGGGCATTTGTTGAACCCTAAAATATCGTCATAGTTACCGAAAAACGATGCAAGAATCTTTTAGACCACTAAAAGCAAAAAAAAATTGGACACATGATACACTTAGGGGCAGCCTGAAAGTTATCACGGATAAATCGGGAGAATTCACGGACATGACCATTAAAAATTTCGATGTCGTGCCGAAGTGAGCGGTCCTAAATTCCGATGACTATGTTGGTGCTAATATTGACAAAGAGTATACAATCATGTTAATTGGGTGTACGATATACATTTTTAGATCAAAAAAAAAAAAGAAGCAAACTATACAACAGAAGAATGATTGTATAATTTCATGTATACTTGTATGTGAGATTATATGATTAGACGATATATGAATTTGGTATGGTTATGAAGGGCATCAAGACTCAAGAGCCATATAACAATTTAATCAAATCAGCTTCTTTGCTAAGGCCCCATAATTTGTCTTGGCCCATGTTACAAAAGACCACCGATAAATAAAATGAGGCCCACGGAATATATCTCTCGGTCCAGCACAGTGAATTCACCTCCTTCTCCGTTCTTGCCTCCTTCTTCTTCTGACGAACGCCGTGACGCAGGAGATGGACCCTTCTTTCTCGCACGCCTGTTGAAATACGAAGCCAAGCAATGATGACAAAGGATGAAATCTCATTGTCTCCTCTCTTTCTCGCGCTGGGCACAGGAGCTCGCTCATTGCTGTCTCCTCTTTCTCTCTCACGCAGCTACTGAAACACAATGATTCCATCGGCACACCTCAACTCACCTCTCTGCCACGCCATGATGACTGAGCATTTAATTGCGAGAGAATGGAATCCCAACGCTAACAGATAAGTTTAATTCCATACTCTCCAGTCGGTTTGAGGTGAAGAAGGCTCCATTCTTCATGGCCTGAAAATTCGAAACATGCCAAATTGATGGAAATGAGACCCAATTGATCCAATTTCATGATTAGATAACAATCAGGGAGTATTAATGGAGCTATCTGAATTAACAATTGAAAGAGTTATGAAGTAAAACCATCAAAACCATGGAGCAGCTGTGAGCAAATTTCAAAAAATGAGTAGTACATGGTTGATGCTATATTGATTCCAATACCTAAAAAAATGCATATGAAGAACCAGTACAGCAAGAGGAGAAAGAAATGGTAAATGGGCATAAGTTGTTCTTGGAAAATGATGAATGAAAGGAGCTGCAGGGCTCAAAGAAGATTTGTAATTGATAAATCAAGGAACAGCTCACATTAAATCAAGATGAGACTGGAGGTGACAAATTGAAAAGAAAATTGGCAGCAAGAGATTCCTTACAGCTTGAGGAATTATTGCTTGTTGAAATGAGAATGCTGAAATGAATAGTGTCTCACTATTGGCATAGTCAGTGAGAACAAAGAAGTAAAAATTCCTTAGGTACAAGCAGTGAGGCCCAGTGTAAAAGAGGTAAGATGCCCAGAGAAAAAGACGCAGGGGTAAAATCGTCCAATTCCCTTGAAGTTCAGATTATTAGTGCCATCTACAGCAGCTCCCCCTTTCTCCTATAAAAGGGCATCAGATGGCCATGCAACAACCAAGCTCTCACCTCTAAAAAAAACGCATACACACATGCTGTGAGCATCAAGTCATCAAAGAGAGGAAACCAAACCATCTTCAAGCAGCCATCCAGAGAGCATTGAATTAGGATAGCTATAAATAAAAAAAAAACAAAAAAAGAGTGTTTAGTAGAAATAGTAACTTTATAATTCCAGTTGTAAACAATCATCTTGTAAGCTACATTTGGTGAAGTAAGAAGGTTCTCTCCTATCCTTACAGTTTCCTTCTCTTTTGTTTTCTTTTCTGGCTTTACACATGCATAGCAACAATGTAAGGAGTTGATAAAAACTGATTTACATGTAAATATGTATATAAAATTATAAATGCATTTAACCTACATAAGCATCAACAACAATATATGAAGAAACTAAAAATCATTCTTATCTTATATTGCCTTTTACATTCTGTACTCATGTAAGCAAAAAAAAAAGAATCATATTTGCATTAGTTGTAATATAAGAAGCTATGAAGCTAAAATAGGTCATAACTAAGTATGCATCTTTAATTCTAAGCAAAACATCATATGAAACAAAATTGTGGACAATAACAAGAACAACAGGATGAACAATGGACAACAAAAAAATAATAAAAAAAAAACAAAGGACAGCAGGTTTCTTTGGAGCTTCATGGAGTTATGCACCTTCACCTCGCCAATGCATTGAAAGAGGCAGTCACTTCAACCTAAGCCATGCCAAGGAGGAGTTGCATAGTGGAGGGTCAACTGTGTTAACTTGATGGCTTGCTATTTCACATATACAAGCTGTCGGGCTCACACACCTTCATCCCTCTTCCAGTACATGCAAGGATGTCTCACCATCACCACCATGATTAGATCCAAATCAAGAAGGAACTTCATATTGTCATGGTCCTGTGATTCAATTGAGGGGTCATACCTCTTCAAGAGCATGCCAATGTGCTCTCCCGTGCCTCCTTGCACTCTCTGCACCGACATGGAGAGACAACAGCCATAGGAGAAGCCAATGGCTTGTCATCGCATCCACGATTGAGCTGGGGTGAGACTCTTAGTTGAGAGCAGCCTACAATCAAATTGGAGCTGTACATCTCTTCAGAAGTAGGTCACCATGCTCTCAAAGCCATCATCAATACATAATGGCTTCTAGATGGCTGCAATTACCACTTCACCGCCATGGCAGGTTCTGGCTGAGGTGAAACACCATGCCGGAGGACCTCGGCAACAAAATTGAAGATGCACCAAGCTTCATGGGTCTCTCACTACGCTCTCAGGCATGCCAATTTGGCACAAACACCACCAGAGACCCATAACCACCGTCAAACCCTGTTAAACCCTAGTCGATTGGGATGAGTTTGATTGCAGTAAAGGAAGGAGAAACAAGCTCAATAAATGGGTCCCACGACCTCCTGAGGGTTCCACGATCCCGTTCGGCATTGTCCCAAGGCTGAACAATCACTTGACAAGCTTAATTAGACGGCCATGGCGGAGAGCTTCGTCGACGACGAAGAAAGGAAACAGAAAGAGAAGGGATTCATTTTCCCTACCCGCATGGACCTGGCTCACTATCAACGGATCGCAACACTCACTGACTGCGGGGCCCACATGGGAAGGGATCTGCATCTCCACGAAACACCGGGAGTATGGGGAAAACATAATAATTTTATAAGAGGCGTCCCAACTTTCCTGATTCTCTGTGGCAATTTGCTTGTGGCGAGTCAAATCCGTGTGGCAACCCACTAGCAACCTACATGGACCATTCAGATGAAGCCATGTGTCACTCTCACAACTGGAGTCGCTGCTAATCTCTTATTCCCTCCGTTGGCGTGGACCAACCAGGATTTGCCACGTGGCACCTCTGCTGATGTGGCATCATTTTATTGCTGGAAGTTCAAAAATTCATAGAAATTCAACCATAACTCAGAAAAATCCAAACTAAATTTCTACGGATCCAGAAAAATATGGAGAATATATTCATGCCAAAACCATAGCCAAAATCCCAACATAATATTTTAAATCCATATTCTAAGTTTTGGCCAATCACAAATTGCCACCTCAACCTTATATTTATTTTAAAAATCCAATAACCTTTAAAAATTCATGAAAAATCACAGGAGGTTCAGAAAAATATGAGGAAAAATCCTGGATGCTCAGAAAAAAAAATAAGTGGAATTTATTTGGCTAATCATCACCACTTCAGAATACTATGGAGACAAGCCGTTCCGGCAAAAGCTCAAAGGTTCAAAGGCTCATAGCAAGAAGGCATGGATAATGTTTCTAAAAGTCATATTGGAACACTAGCACAACCGAGTCTCGTGCTTCATTCATGACTACCTCATCACAACCCCAGTGACCAAAACCACCAGACGGTCATCGTCATGACGGGCGTGGACCAAAAATGGAAACACTAAGTACTGTTGCTAACAAACAAGAGTACTGGTGAAGTATCAAGCTCAATGATCTGGTTAAATTGAGACTCGCTAGCCTCAAAATGATGGATAGTGAGATCTATCACGATGTCACGGGACTCTATCAAGAGACCCGAAATAATATGTAAATCAGATGAAGACCAAAACAATATTCAAGCAAACTGATAAAATTCCAAAGAGAAGACAAATTACACCGCAAGATATTATCGGTGAAGAATATGGATCCAACCATATACGAACAGAACTCTTTGCAGTCTGAGAAAAGCTCACAACGTTGTCCCAAGCCTGCTAAGACGGTGAAAGCCATGATTATCAAAGGCACCCGCTCTCTCGAGAAGGCAGGAGGTCCTATCTTGAGTGTATGCAATCTACCCGCCAGAGATAACATATGCCAACACCGCTGACACATGCACACAACATTATGATCCTATCAAAGATATGCAAATATTGTCACCATGGACAAATTCCACATCATCATACCCGTACCTTGGGGAAAGATCACACTTTTATTTCAGGAGTCTACGATTATCTAAGGCACCCGCTCTCTCAAGAAGGCAGGAGGTCCTAACTTGAGTGTTTGCAATCTAACCGCCAAGGATATATCGAGGCCAATACTGTTGCTGTAAACGACTCCCTCAGATTATATTAAAGACCTTATCCCACATCATACTACCACATCAGACGGATCCATGTTCCTTACCCAGATAATATCCGCATTCAGAAACCTTCAACATGTTCCTTGGTCACATTACTTATGTCTCAAATAGCTCGATAATGTCGACTTGTTTAATGATCTGATCAAGAATCAGACGTTATTTTCAGACACCCTCGGCAAAGATCAACAGAGAGTCTAGGAAACCCGCTTCGGGAAGCCCATGCCTTATAAATACAAAATTCATACCAGAAGAGCCTAAACCTCAATTCCTCATATTACAAAGAGAATTCGAAAAACGAGAAGATTACAAGCGTCCAGCGACGGCAGTCAACCGAAACCCCTACAAGCTAAGAACTCCAGAGACTGCTGTCCCCTGCAATCCAAAGTTCACAAAAAAATATATATATATATATAATAATATGATATATTAATATTGCATTATAGTAGTAATATTAATAAAAAACAAAAAAAAAATTTATAGTAGTAATATTAATAAAAAACAAAAAAAAATATATATAAATGCATGATAGGACCGCTAATTGTATATTTACAATTCCCTAACAGCTCACGACACACAATCCTTTGATTTTCCCGATCTAGAGGTGCTCCTGACCATGTCGGAGGTAATTAACAGTAGGGGCTTGCGCCTACTGGAAAGAAAGGACCCCTTCAAATAATAAACCCTCGTGAGAACTCAAGACCGTACAGGTACCGCGCTTCGGGGTGGTATCGGTATCGGCCTCTTGAGGCTCGCGAGGGGTATCTGATCCGCATTCTTTTTTGCCCCTCAATCCGAGACCGGATTTTCCTCTGTTGATCCGAGGGCCGTGAAAAAGTGCGAGACAGGTTCTGGCACGCCCGGTGGGACCTCTTTCTCCTCTCATCAGGGAAAATCAAAGGTATAGTGTATGAGTTAGGGAATTGCTGATTTAACATGTCACTGACAATAATTTCAAGTTACTATTTTGCAGAAAATGGCATATGCGAACAACAAGCATGATGTGGGACCTACTCCAGGCATGCTCATGATTGGGTCCATCCCGATTACCTTTCCAATGGTGCAGGTGGCTTCAGACACTCCTTTCACCTCTTATGATGTTGCCACAACAGACACAAAATACGCCAATGCCATTTCGACAACTATCTTTGGGGCAAATGAATGCTTCAAGGAATTTCAAGATGAAGGAATCAACGCTGTCACCAAACCAACACTCAAGTCCGTGACAGAGGAGGACACTCCCCATGCCAAAGACCTACAAGCATATGAAAATCAATTAACAAGATACTAATAGGAAATTATTAAAGGACATGGTTTCTAAGTAAATGGCTTGGTAGGGAAATTATAGTTTAGTTTTAAATTATAATATTTCCATATGCCATATAGTCTTATCAATTATCATCGACGGTTGGGAAGGAGCCGAACTCCTGTAAGAAGAGGACAAACCGACAGAGACATTAATCTCTAAACTTCTTGAACTAATTAAAACTTTATTATTTGAAAATCCTATTTAATGTATCTATATTGGTCTTTATCCTCTCCGAAGGCACAATGCATGCTTTGTATCTTGTATATAATTTTTGCTCTGTCAGTACAAATTTCACTAGAGACATTCCCCCCGGGAGAGGAAAAGTAATCCTATTTTCAATCATCGAGGTACACCATACATAGGTCAGACTAAATACAGACGAAAAGGTACCAAATTAAACAAAATATATGAACACGCAACTGTATATACATGACATACATGTTAGAGATATGTCCCAGTAGCTAATTATTTTATAGCTACTTCTATAATTTATGCTATTGATGATATTTGATCATTTGTTCCTGATTTTATTATTGACAGTTCATTCAGGTTGAGAATCTGAATTGTGAATTATTGTAGTTCATTTATGATTAAATGATAATAATAAATCGAAACTGTCCATAGTCTTGATAATTAACAATGAACATTAATTATCAGAAAAAGTTAGTATACAAGTTAAGTGATAATTAAGTTCTACAAATCATAAGTAAGGAGTTACTAACTTAATTGTATATGTATATGTTACTGGAACATAGTACAGGATATGACCCAATGAAATAAATATATGGATTGTGTTATGTGTCATTATTTATTTCATAAGCGTTTGATTCTGAGTTTGAGATGGTTCAGTTTCTCCACACGAGGATAGGCTCAATAAATATCGTCTAACGCTGATTTCTGATAAAGACTACTATATGAACTTTATTTATGTTCTCTTGAATTGTGCGAGGAGAAATTGGTCATCAAGATAACCGTATGTCCCTTGTTAGTACACCTAATGAGTGATGATATCTACTGAGCCCCTTGATGGAGATGGATTGCTCTCTAGCAACTTATGCAATCATCTCTAGATCAAGAAACGTATAATCTGCAAGAATGACACATTCCTATCTTGGATTATACAAGGATATCATGTGACATAAGAATCAAAACAATAAGATATTATTTTCTTATGCAGAGTTGAACTACTGTATTGGTACAATATTTATTTATGTGAATTGGGAATCATAACGTGTTGCTAGATACCACTTATGATTATTGGAAATAAATAGTGATTTATTTTCCATGTCCAACATAGCATAAATCCTCAAAGCGTCACACAAATAGGACTTTAATCATACAATGCATTAATTATTTATTCACAGCAGTAAGTACTGTGAAAATATGATGGCTTGATTAATTAATTATATACCGTTGCGAACCGTTATAATTAATTAAATCAAAAGAATCATATAGAAAAATTTTAATGTACATGGTAATCCTAAAATAATTATTAATGAGTTAATAATTATTCTTGTTCAACAATATTTAATATAATTATGAGAATTATATTAAATATGTAGGTCTAATTTATCAAGTCTAATTGAGTCCGAATGAAATGCAATTAAGTGGACCATTAAATATAAGATTTAATATGTTAAATGAATAATTAATTAGTTAGATTAATTAACCCATTTAAACCCGTTTGAGGTGCCGGCCATTTAATGGCATAAGTGTAATTAGTTACACTTAAATTAGGAAAAATTGAGTATTAAAGGAAAAGTGATTTCGGCCAAAACATTTTTTTTGACCTAACATTTTTTTCCCATTTTGTTTTTCCCGTGGCCGCCACCGAAAAATCAAAGAGAAAAGAAATTAGATTTTTTGTCTCTTCCTTGTCTTCTCTTGCATCTTATAGGAGCTCATGTGTTGAGAACTAGTTCTACTTAATTAAACAAGTTAATTAATTTGAATAGAAGAGAGGATTAGACTTGTTCTAGGTGTGCTAGCACATATTATTAGAACTTAGTTAAACTTCTAGGTGTACTCGAGTTGATTGCCGACGACTTGGTGGTGGAGACGAGCACGCCACCGACTCCTACGCAAAGGATTCGAACCTTCTTGTTACGATACTAGAAGAAGTAATTTCCTATACTTCTTGCTTTAATTGTTAAATCGTTTATTTGACTAGATCCGTTATTTACAATTGTTAAATACTTATTAATCATTAATAAAAAATTAAAATTGTCCAAAAACTTGAGTTCCTAACTATACATACATTTATACTTATGTATACCTCAAGCTTTTTTGTTTTTTGTTAACAGGAAGGGACAGAGAACAGGACAGACTGTACCTGCAAGGTGCATCACAATTTACATACCTCTTTTTGATTATGCATGCAACAGCAAAATAAAAATAAAATAATAAGAAGCTCATTTAGTTGGAGTTAAATTTGTTCAAGGGCCCAATACTTTGTTGACACCTGCCATATTAGTCAAGGAACCAGGTGAAGAGCCATAGCCCATAGGTGAGTAGTCCCATTGGCCGAAAAATTTAAAAATAGTATTAAATTAATATAATATATTAAAAATAATATCAATATAATAATATTTTTTTTAAATAGTATCACGAGATCGGAATCTCAGATTCCGAACATAGTTTTTTAATTTTTTTATATATTATTTATTTATTTATTTAATTTATTAATTAGTTAAATAATTAGAAAATAGATAATATATTGTAAAAATATTGAAAAAATATGGAAAAAATCAAGAATAATTAAATTAAATTTTATATGTAATTTAGTATTTTTTGGGGAAATTAAATTTATTTTCATTTTAATTTATTTATTTAATTAAAATATAAATTTTTATAACTTATTTAATTAAATGAATTGTACCATTTAGAAAGGATTATAAATTTTCAGAATTTGCAGGGATACAAAGGCATAATCCTTTCAGAATGTTCAAAGTTTTATTAATCCTTTCTGCATTTGCAGGGATACAAAGGCATAATTTGAACATTAAAACTTTAAACATGCTTAACTTTTGATAGGAAGGTCCGTTTGGGGCGATCGAGCACAATCCGGAAAGCTGGCGACGAGATCTACACATGTTATTGGGGTGAAACCCCATAACGACCATTTTCGAAGCCAAAAAACGCTCTCTGGACCTCCAAAATCCACTTTGAAAGTTTGCAAACCTAAAAACCACTCTAAACTACTAAAAATGTTTTTAAAATCATAAATTAATCATTAAAAAGAGAAATGCAGTAAATCAAGTGAATTTAGTTTTTCTTCTCCATCTCAGTAAAACATCAATCTCATGTGATTCCTTTCTAACGCAATCCAGAAAGTGCTTCCTTGATCATGAGACTCGATATGATTGTTTAATATATAATATGAAAATAATATATACAGAGGACGACATCCGGGACGCATATCAAATGGTTGTTTAAAAATTTATAATTTTAATTTAAATTAATTAAAAATTTATACTTAATTATTCATTTTTTTAATTAAATAAATTAATTAAATTTATATTTAATTAAATAAATTAATTAAAAGGAATATAAATTTAATTTTTCAAAAAAAATAATAAATTACATATAAAATTTTGTTTAATTATTCCTGATTTTTTAATATTTTTTCAATATTTTTAGAATATATTATCTATTTTTCTAATTAATTAACTAATTAATAAACTAATAAAAGAAAAAAAATTAATTTTCCCAAAAAATACTAAATTACATATAAAATTTAGTTTAATTGTTCCTGATTTTTTCCATATTTTTTCAATATTTTTACAATATATTATCTATTTTTCTAATTATTTAACTAATTAATAAATTAAATAAATAAATAAATAATATATAAAAAAATTAAAAAACTAAGATCGGAATCCAGGAATCCGATCTTGTGTTCGGAATTTGGGATTCCGATCTCGTGATACTATTTAAAAAAATATTATTATATTGATATTATATTTAATATATTATATTAATTTAGTATTATTTTTTAAAATTTCGGCCCATTGGTGTCATCGTTGGATGATCAAATTTGCAATTTGGCCCAAACTTGCACATGCCCTACGGAGAGTAGAATTTACAAGGTATTTCACCCTGAAAAGAGAAGAACACAAATGATACAGTTATTTTTCTCCATATAAAAAGCTTGCAACAAGAAGTGAACTTAAAATGGTCCAGGGCGCCAAATCTTTTATCAGGAATGCTTCGTACTTTGCAGAATCAGCTAGAAGCTCTTTAATACTTGCAAGTTGCAACTTTTTTTGACATAAAAAATAAGGGTCATGCCCTTATCTTTTCCATTGATAAAAGGTTAAATTTACAAGTTTCAGCCAGTGGCTAAAAGGGAAAGTAAAAATAAAAAAAGCATTAAAAAGATTGAAAATGATGCTGGAGATTCTCGGAGAGTCACAGAGAAGGTTTGCAATCGGAGGTGGAAAATTAATCAGGTCCTAATCTCCTTTGTAATTGAAAATCTCCCATTCAAGAATCGTTTGATCCACCAGGGTTTGAAAGCTATTTTGTTGGTCATTGAAGACTCTTTGACACCTCTCTCTCCAGACCATAAAGGTTAGAATCGCCAGTAGCTCTTTTGCTTTTCTTTGAAGGGATTCCTGCTGTAGCAAAGAAGTTGTATCAATTGGAAGGAGGTGGAGGTTATCCGGGCAGAAGGAATAGAGCAGTTTTTGTTTTGCTTGTAGTGTGAAGAGACATTCATTGAAGAGATGGTGCACTGAACCCAGCTCTACCTGTTTTACTTCATTTGTCTGCATCATATGGGTAACTTTTTTACAACCTACTTCGTTAATTTAAGGCCATTAGGTGCAATTAGTGAAAAGTAATTTTAGGCCATATATTTCTTATAATTTCATAAAATAATGGCAGGTAAATAATGTTTTATTTCTTAAAATTAAAAGCTCATTTCTACAATTTAGGAAGAAATAAATTTTCTAATAAATATAGATTGTAACGATACTATTCCTTTTTGAAACAATAACGATACTACTCTTAATTATATCCTCGTTTAGTTTTGGATAATCCACATTACATATCATAGATGCATAGCCATGCATCCAATTAATTTTTCAAACCTTTTTATCATTATAACCCTCGACGAAAGAAAACTTATCATTATATTAAAAATAAAATCAAAACATATATTAATCCGGGGTCTCCGTTTATTAGATCCCATTCCAACAGTTGTTCCGATCCGACAGTAATTCAATCCTTCCTTCGATCTCGGCCGTCCGATCGGGTGGCTCTCATCCGTGCGATTGAGTTATTCTGGAGTTTTTCGTCCTTGTTCTGTCCATTTCCTCTCCGCCTTTTATTGTCTTGGTTTTTGAGCGGTTCTTCCTGGTGTATGTATCGAGGCCTTTTTCCTTAATTTCTCCGTTTCCGTGCAACGGTGTTGTCCTACGCTCCATTCCGTTTACTTTTAATTTTTGTCTTAATTTTGCCTCCCTTTCTTTCTATTCTATCATGGAGCTTTCAGTTAGGACATAATTTGGCATGATTTACGCATTCAGGTGTGCACTATAGTTGCAAATAAAGGGTTGTATCTCTGAAAAATGTTTATATGAACTTTTTAGACAATCCGTTGGATTTGGATTTCGGATGGTCTTGCTAACTTATGCTGATGCTCATCAATACCTCCACTAAAGTAAAACATCTTTTTTTTTTTGGGCTTACTTATGAGAGTTCTTAGTTTAGTCTTCGCCTCTTATGCTGATCGGGGCCCTATATTGTTCTCCCTTGCAGGTCCTAAAGATAAGAGTTTTGGAGATTCTTGTCAGTTCGCAACAGATGACAATTTATCAAGGGATAACATGAGGTTAACCAATGCGAGGTCCAGTTCAGTCTACCTTAATTTTCTTTCAAATTCCTTTGTTCATTTGTAGTTTCGTTTCTTAGATATACTTTCTGTCTAATTATTTATGGTGGTGATGCCATGCCAATTGCCAGCAGATCAGAGATGGCCAGTGCAATAAATAAATAAATAAATGCCTTGCATAGAAGATCTAAAAATTTCCTTTAAAATTTGTTATTTTTTATGGTGTCTGCCGGTTACTCTGCAACTTCCCTCTTTTCTTCTTTATCACAAGTTCCTTCCTAATTTCGTCTTTAATATTGCATTTACATTCTATTTTGGCTGATTTCTTCTTATTCTGTCTCCTTTGCAGCTTATTCCGTTCGAAATTTGAAGATTTTGGAGCTGCTGCAGGTTTTTCTGGGACCTTTCCATTCTTTAGTACAGGGTTTAGGATGAGGATGTCATGCTATCAGAAAAATAGACAGTTTCCTCTTTTATATCGTATAACAAAGTCTTCTTTACTGATGATTTTCTTTCTTATTTTCCATCAGTATCATTGCTCTTCATTTTGAAAAATTTGTGATCACTTTCAAGCTCTTTGTTTCAGTTTTCTCTCCAAGGCAGAAGATAGAATGCTCAAACAATTCATGAAGTGCATTATAATTACTTTTGTAATATACCAGTTGTGTATTGGTAAAATAACATTAGGATATGTTACAATTGACTAAATTTTTCTAATACATTGTTTGCTCTAGGTAAGATCAGCATGACAGCAGCTTTCATTAGCTTGAGCTTTTACTCAAATTTAAGGAAGAAGTCTACATATAATTCAGGTAAAAAATTTTTGTTTTTGTTTGTGATGTATTTTATTTTGTGATGAGCTTTTATCAATATTACTGTACTTTTCTCAATACATTTAGATGGAAAGATCAAAGGATACAAACTTGGTTAGTAGATTTACTAAAACCAATATTTGTATGTTACAGATAGAAGGAATTATTTACTGTATGCAAGTAACTCCTGTATACTTAGAGCATCCCGGTTCATGTCATCATGCCAGTCAAGTTAATTTGTCAGATTTTTCTTTTTTGCTGGGCTCACAGAAAAATCTTCAGTAATAGCCTAATACCAAAGGTATCTAAAGGTATGACCTCTAAGAACAACAATCATCATATTTTGTCTCGAGAGAGCATGTTGGACTAAATGTATACTCTCTGTCCAATAATTTGATTTGTTAGAACTTAAAAAATATTTTTTCCTTATACATAGAACAAGTTTTTTGGTGACCGTGGGCATCCAGAGATTTCTTGAGCACTATGATGCAGATCCCTGTTTGATTGTTTGAGTTGGTTTAGAAGACATCTTAATTGTTAAAATTTGTTTATAATTTTTTAACATGTTTATATTCATACCTGATAAACTGGTACTGGTCATCTAAAGCATATGCAAATTCACACTTTAATTTTGAGCAACATGTTATTAAGTTGAAATGAGGTCAAAAGTTTGAACCTCAATTGTTTACAACAAGAAAGATGTTCTTAGATTAATACTGCACATTTGCTCTGACAAATTTAAGATTGCTAGATTGTATCTCTACTTAATGATGTTGTTTGTCATTGGCAGACTTCAAATTGTTGAAACAAGTCTGCATATGTTCATATAAATTCTTACTTTTTTGTAAACTAAGCAGCTTACAATCTCATATGTTCATCTTTTCCCCCTATCATATCAGGTCTGCCACAGATTTCATGTTTTAGTGCAAGTTGGACTTTATGCATATATATAGAATTACACGGCACACACTTCCAAAGAGAACATACATTTCAATTACTCCTGATACTCTTGTGCCTTACTGTCATAGTCAAATTCCATACCTGTTAGGCTGTTACAACTAGTACTGGTACGTATATGTACCAAATACTGTGCTGGGAAATGGTCATAGTATCATGAAATGAAATCCTTTACGCTTTGGTTATTCTTATGCAACACTAAATGGGCACCTCACAGGCCGACATATGGGCAGGCCACAGGTGTGCCGGGCTGGGCTGGGCTGGGCATGGCAAGATATATAACAAATCAACCCGATTACCCGAGCAAAACAAAAGAAAAGAAGGCGGATCCGCGGATCTTACATCTAAAAAGCCTAAAAAATACAAATTATTTAAATATAAATAAATAAATACATAAAAATGGTCAAATAAGATCTTTCAACATGTCATATTATTCAATTCATCAGCCGTCCAATTTCACTCCTATCTTATTATACCTATATTAATGTTGGGTCGGAAACAAAATAATTGTAAATTTCTACAGTAATATTTTTATTTTCCTTTCCATTTTTCTTGACCGTCCGATCTAAGTCTTTTTCAGCCTTAAAATCATCCTTCAAATTTCTGTGCACATGATTTAAGTTCCAATTCCAATACCTTCCATTAAATTTATATATGGTCTCCAGAAGTAGGCCGTGTGCACAAAATTGTGTGCCTAATCTAATATATACAAATCAGATGTGAACATATTGTATGTTGGTCTAGCTATTTACAAAACGATATGAAATTTTGTATGGGTATAGCTATGCCTACAAAACTGTTAGTATAGCTAAATTTCATGTTATTCATCCAAATACACCCATTACTTATTTAGTACCGTTCATATATATAAGTGCATTTATTATTATTTAACTTATTTCTTCAATTTTATTTCATAATAATTGGAACATTTTAGTTACAAATACAAATTTTTATACAAAAACGAAATAAGTAACTCTAGTGAATATCAATCTTTTTTATTGACTGATTGCATCTAATTGATCTGTCCAGAGGCATAAAAACAAAAGAAAAAAAAATAATACGAAGATGCCACAATCTTCTTCTTAAAAAAGTGGGAACAAACTTTTCTTTCAGGAGTACTAAAAAGCATTCTCAGAATATATATATGCTTACTTGCCATTTCATCTAATTGATCCGCCCAGAGGCATAAAAACAAAAGAAAAAAAAATAATACAAAGATGCCACAATCTTCTTCTGAAAAAAGTGGGAACAAACTTTGCTTTCAAGAGTAATAAAAAGCATTCTCAGAATATATGCTAACTTGCCATTTCATCTATTCCTTTCTTAATCACTAGGCTTCATCTTATAAAGTTTGGTCTATATATACTCTTTGATTCAAAAAATTTCTAATGCTGACTAAGGTTCAACGTGCGTATACAAACTATTTGATTTGATTTCATTTGTACTCAGCAACAATAAAAAGAAGCAAAAACATCACTCTCGCCCTTAAACATTTTTAAATCGCTAGCAGCCCCGGCCCAGAGGTAATATCATCAAGTTTATTATTTTTTTTTTTCACACTATTTTGTTTGATTATATTAATCGCACGCATTCATTTATGTTCTTCCAAATTTAACAATGCAAGTAGAGGCCTAATTCCTACATGCATGCTTTTTTAATTGTGCTTTAATTTTGAGTGATAACATGTATAAGTTCGTTTCTAACCCTGAAGCAACTGAAAGGTCACTGCTATATATAAATTAAGCACTAATTGAACTTGTCAACCCGATCATAAAAATGCCTAAGAAAACTTTTTTAAATTACATGGATTTAAGACATCTTATGTACTAATCAGTTAAAAGAAACAATGCATTACACTAACACAGGAGCTTTATACGATGACTGTTTGGATCCATTAGATTTGCCATTTTCACAATCACATGTAGAAAAGTAATGTAATTTTCTTTTTTTTTTGTTTCTTTTTATAGCTACTTAACGTACCCTTGAGATCTCAGAATTTACTTTGTAGAGGAAGGCAACTGTGATTGCACATCACAATCCCCGCTAATTTACACATTTCAACTGGTTTTCAAGGTACCCTTTCTACCAATAATAGTTTTAATTTATTCAGGTTAATTATGTTATAGGTTGAACTCTCTTATTTATAGGGAAAGTAGAAGTTAAATAAAATAGGATACGGATTAGTGCACACTTCTTTTATGAAGTATGCGGTCTATCTTATAATTTAGGGATTGACCATTATTTCTTTGGCGAGGCATCGACAGATAGATTACTAAGTTATTTCTAAATGATTTTGCGCTTATTAATTAATTAGTTTCTAATTAGTATGAAAAACATGACGAAGTAGAGCTCATAATTGGGCATATACTTAACTAGTTTATCTTGTAATTTGACATAGCGGACAAGACATATATCCTTATTAAATAGTTTATCTGGTAATTTGATTAACATGCACAAATTTTTAGATCAGTCATTTTTAATATGCTTTCCTGATTACTTCTCGCAAAAATGGACTCTTGACTTTCTGAGTTTTCACCAATGACCGACTCCCTTGATGATTCCATCAATGCAAAAATTTTGACAAAAAGAACCTCTCACAACTTCTTATTCGTGAAATTTAACCATTTACTTAGTTTTATTTGAGATGATCAATTTTTGACAACGAAACTTCAATTCAATGTCTAAGGAAACTCTCTTGGTTTGTAGATATATACAAATTATTTTGGAATCCAAGGATCTTTCGCGAATATTTAATATCATGAAGCTTGGCTCGACATTTATATCTGGAAAAAAAAACTTTTGAATGATTTCACGTAAACAAAATATATTTCAATGCGGGAGTAATATTCTTACTATACAAGTCTTTGCAAATTATATATATATTTTTTCAAAAGATATCCAGTTATTATAACAAATATAGAATATGAGACTGTCCGATTTCTATTGTAAAATTAGAGAAAAATAATTTTTGTAGAATATATTTTTAGTTATAATTAATAAAACTTCTAGTAAATCTAAATATATTTTTGTTTGTGAGGATGGGAGTTATTACAAGGGGCATTTATTTATCGCCTGTTTTGAACGTTAATGAAAACCATAAAATTCATCATCTCTCTCATGAAAGAATATCAATAAAATTGTAAGGACAATGTAATATGCCATTTGTAGCCTAGATTTTATTAGTATTAGTATCTAAAATTGATCGGTGGGGCTCATTGCCACAAGTTCAAGTTTTCAATGGGAGAAAGAAAAAAAAAAAAAGGAAACCTAATTTTCATCATGGCAAAAGTTTAGGAAGAAATTATAGCGACACCATGAAAGAAGGATACTTCATATGAGTCTCCAGTTGCACTATAATTCTTAGTTTATGACTTGCACATTTGTGTAATTCTTACATTCATAATGTTTTCATATTATAATTTTTTTGTATTGAAAGAAGATTTCAGTAAAATAAATCTTGAGAAATATATACTTTATAATGACTTTTCGAATGTATACTATCTGGAATTAGCCTCGCAGAATTTTATTAATTAAATGCTTAGGCAAATATTTTTAAACCATTCGATAACGAGCGTTCGCGTATAATCAGAATAAATCAGTTAGTTATTCAATTAATAAGACCATGGCTCGTCAATAAATACTGTATATTTCACCATGCTTTATATATAATTAACACTCGGCCTCCATGCAACTGAGTAGGTACCGAAACGATACATTATTTGGAGTAAGAAGTTCAAGAAAAACATGGACGGTGGGATTTGGTGATGGGTCAGGCATGTTACGTTCTATCCAGCGTATAATTGAAAAGGCACTTAATGAGAGGTTCCAATTCGTCCACACAATACGTATCTCAATACCTTCCCTGATTGATTCCAGTGGAGGCACAAACGACATCGACCAGATCGAGAAAAATGCAGTGCTGGCAGTAGCTAATGCACTTGATCTAATAAACGAACGCAATTCAAAAGTGTGGTCATTGAAAAATGAAGTAGATGACATAATATATTATAATTATCAGCCATATGATAGATATTTGGGACTTGATATGATCGCAGAATTGAAAAAACAAATCTATGAAAAGTTATTGGGGAAGAGATGTCTAATAATCCTGGAATATCTGCTCCAATCTCTAAATGACCCAATAAACAAGTGGTTGATGGAAGGTTGGCTCCCTTTTCCTGTAGCTTGGAACGACTCAAGTAGTTGGTGGTTGATCTCCACACCCTCCCGTGAAGTTTTTGAGCAGAGTAAGGTCATAATGAGGTCGGAATCATTAATTATTTCGAAACTCTTACAGAGTTGCAGCGTCTCGGTCGGTCCGTATCATCTAAACTAGCTGGCAGGAAAGTGACGGAGGGTATCTTCTGGAGTTGCCTTCTTTACACACTTCTTCTCAATGGCGACAGCATCATCACACAAAAACATAATCAAAATGAAAACCCCGTGGAAAACTGTATTGGAGCCGAAGAGTTGATTCGGTTTTGGATCTCTGAGGGCCTTTTTACTAGAACAATAAAACTCAATCTAGATCGTCAACAAGTTAATTTTCAGTTAGAAGAGGAAAAGGAAAATAGGATCACCATCACCAGTACCGACAGTACCGATGAGTTGTTTGAAGTGGCAAACACAATACTCCAAAATTTTCAGTTAGAAGAGGAGGAAAAGGAAAATAGGATCACCATCACCCGTACCGATGAGTTGTTTGAATTGGCAAACACAATACTCGAAGCTCTCCTTTCAAATTCCTTGCTACAAACACAATCATGTAATCCTTGTGCATCACGTCCTTTACCATCACCTAATTCCTGCATTCGCCCCTTCTCCGGAATGTGGGAGCTCCTTTACGAAAAAAAAGGAAAATATTATCCTGATATATTAGTCAATAGAGTGGGATTATTAACAGAAAACGATCTCTCTGATCAATCTAAACTAACTCGCAGAAATTGGATATCTTTTGCTACTGACTCTTGTAAATGGATAGATTTAATTGGAAATACAAATTATAAAACCACCACCCTAATATTAAGGGGTAGGAAAGAGATCTCTCAACCAACCATCGAGACTCTCATTTTTCACATGCCATGTCTTCGGATCCTTGATCTGTCGTACACCTCTATCAAATCCCTACCTCTCTCTCTAGCATCTCTTGCCAACCTTCGACTCCTTTCTCTCAAACACTGCCAAAATATGACTTCTCTTACACCTGATTTATCCACTTCATCTCCCATCAGTACTCTACAAAGGCTAGAGGTCCTAGATTTGCATGGAGTTCCTCTTACTGAGATACCCGATAACTTGGGCCACAAAAATTCAAGGATTTATTATCTCGATCTTTCATGCCCGACAATCACATCTCTATCTTCCAATATATTTTCAGACATGGAGAGCCTTCAAGAACTTGTATTTCTTTGTTGCAAATGCCTCACTAGCCTTCCTATTTCTATCATTTCATTAGCAAAACTTGAAACCCTCTCTGTTTCTGAGACAAAACTCACACATCTTCCTCCTGATACATTTAAGAAAATGATATGCCTACGTGTTCTCAAGCTAATCAACAATAATTTACTAGAAGAACTGCCAAAATCGCTTTGTGAAGCTCAAAACCTTGAAGAGATTGAATTAAATGGTTGTAGGAACCTAATTGCAATTGATTCGTTCCCAATAAAGAAGTCGAAAGTCATAAAACTTATTGGTAATGATCATATGGTTCAATTACCAGAGTCACTTTCACGATCACACAATCTTCAAGAATTGATCGTAAGTGATTGCCAATCCTTAACTGAGATAAAGATAATCGGCCATGTGAGTCTTAAATCATTCTCTCTCACACATTCACCCACTAGTTCTTTGTCTTTGCGTGGTTGTCGAGAATTAGAAATTGTGGTTTTTAATGATCTTGAGAAATTGGAGGAGCTCGATCTTTCGAGCACAGCCATTAAAGAGCTTCCTCTTGGGATCTTTGGTTTGCGAAGGCTTAGAAAGCTAGATTTACGGGCAGCTACACTGTTGAAAAGAGTCCCTTGGCACAAACTAGATCATGTTCCTGAGGTTTTTAACTTAGACCAGTGTGAACACATTACTGCAACAATTGGTGACTCTGATTCTTACTTCAAGGTCAACCCTGACGCAAGAGTTTGTATATCTGTAAGAGACTCACGTCTATTCTATACGTTGGACCTAGAAAATTGTAGACGTCTAGTAGCTGGAGGATCTCTTCAGTCATTTTACATTTTGGTTTGTTCATGTAAGAAGAGGAAAGAAAAGATGAGAAGGCCGAGCCAATCTATCCAACCACAAACTGGTGCAGCATGCATTTATAAGGACGCTGATTATTTTAAAAACTTTATTCCTATGCCTCATCCAGCACAACACCCCGGACGTCGTCATGTCGAAATCTCCTCTACTGAGCTGTACCCTCAATGTCTCGGTGGAATTCTGGAGATAACAGAGTCATTATCTGTGAAGGATAATGATCATTTGTGGGGCTCAGATGTTCTAAAGATGTCGTGCTCCAATTTTTCGAGGTTAAAAGATGATGTAGTTGAGAGATGCCAACAAATGGAATTAATATTTTATTCTAATGAAGATTTGGCTAGTGAGTTGCTTAACTTACGAGTCGGGCATCTTCCACAACTTTCTGTTTTATTCATAGAAGATCGTTTCAACTATCAAAATAGTTTAGTTTCACTAAAGCAATTGCATGTGTATAATTGCGGGAAGCTGAAGAGAATCTTTCCTGACCGGTTGTTATTACCCAACTTAGAAATACTAAAGATCACATGTTGTGACATGCTTCAAACAGTGTTCTACAAATCAAAGGAAAAACCTGATGATACAGAAAACATATTGCAACACCTTTGTAAAATAAGGTTTGAGGAGCTACCACAAATACAACATATCTATGAGGAACAAATATTGGTTGGTCCGCTTCGAGCTCCTCAATGGAAGACACTATATTTTCGAGGGTGTTGGAGCTTGCGACAACTCCCTTTGTTAGAGGGACCACGTGATCAACAGGTTTGTGTTGATGGAGAGGTTAGCCAATGCAAGAAGATTAAAATGCACATGAAAACAGAGGAACTTTCCCATTACGAATTCAAATCCCCTCCACCTATTGCCTCCTTAAAAAACTGCGTCAATAATAGGATCTTCCTCAAGTGAGGTAAATTGTTCCTTGTCTTTGCTTCGAAATTTGATTATAACTTTTTAACTAAGATAAGGCATTTATAATTTATTTATCATGCATGATTCTCAAGCTTGGATAGCTTATGTTTCATTCTTCGTAATTCTTTTTCTTCCCCACATTCTTGTTGTTTCAATATTTTTTAATTGTACATTTGTTTCTGTCTTTATGCTGCATTTGGTCTCGCATCCAGCACACCATATGTCTAATAGCTTGCTTCTTCATTTCAGCTACTTGTTTGGCAGGTATGTTTTTCTAGCTGATTATTATTATATCAAAAACTTCAATTGCAACAGTCTTAAAGGTATTCTTTTATTTTAGCCATAATTAAAAATTGTTTCTGCTTTAAATTTCATATTCTTTTATTCATGCTCATTGCGTAACGTATATGTACTTCTGTCTAGAATTGTGTTAGGTGTAGAGGCATGATAATGTTCAAGAATTTACTGTGGATTGGATTGACAACAAAGACCTTGCTGAAAATTGAGGTAAGTTCACATGCTAAGCATCGCTTCAACTTTAGTATACATGTACATAAATGGAACATTTATCAGTTTTTAGTCTAATGCATACTTTGGTACTTCACATTTTAATTAGGAAGCTGTTATTATATGAAAATGCGCCAAGTATGTGTGTCTGCCAGTGAAGGGACCTGATAGAAAACAACAGTAGTGCGATTGAACAAGTGAAGAACCCCTACGATTCATTTGTCTTTTGGCTTTTTAAATAATTTTTGTGGTGATTTGCCCATTTTAAATTGCAATTCTCTTAGTTGAATCATACATGCAATATATTGTTGTTGATTTTATAATAAGCACATATAATGGACATTCTTCTGTTGTTCAGATAACAACATCTGTTACTTTATCATCAAAACATATATTAATCGGCATAAATAAATCCGCCTCCGAAAGTCCTATTCGTGAACAGTAGTTGAACAGTGTGACACCCGAAATTTTTATTGTTTCCGAATTTTTTTTTTAATATAAATTTGGGTGCACTTGCTTAGTTTTACTGTGAGCAATTTCTTTGCATGAAATTAAATTTTGAACTTACTGTTATTCTGAAATAGAAATATGAAAATTTCTAAAGTTCTATTTTGCATTATAAAGAGTTTAACTATATTTATTACGTTGTATAATTGTTTTTATGCATAAGATATTGATTTTTGATTTATTGAAAAATTTCTGACATTTTTGTAAAAAAAAAATTCGAAATTAAAGGTTTGGCCGACCCCTTCCTTTCTCTCTCAATTTCACTTTCGGCTCAAACAGAGAGAGGCTTGCGCCTCTCTTCTTTCTCCAAAACCGAAGCCCCCCCCCTCAAATCCATCCACCACAATTTCTCCGCCGTTTCACCGGATCGAAGTATCCACGCGTTCGCCTCACCGCCCTCTCGCACTATCTACTTTCGGATCGCCGATTGGTGGCCTCTCCTCGTCGTATTTCTCGACGGAAGTTTTCCGAAAATCGAAGCGAACTCGTCGGTTTTGACCGCCGTTCGACTTGGAGCACTCTACGGCCTTCTCCGTCGATTTCCAAGTTGACTTGCAAGGTCTTGTCGGGGATAAGTGGTGAAACTCGAGAAATAGCGAATTCAACTCGTTTTCTCGCGTCATCGGTCTTTGGCCGAAATTAAAGTCAGAAAATCAAGTGTCAAGGTCGAGAAGAGTCAAAGAAACTGCTTGTGTACTTATTGATTGGATTATTTGGCTTGTCTTATGCTCTTGCTTGCTTTTGCTTTGGATTTGCCTTGCTATCAGGTACGGATTTCACTTGAGTTTTAACGAGGGATAATCTAGAACATAGAGGTATAACGGTTGATTCAGGTTGTAGTTTTTGTGATTCCAATGAATCAGTAGACCATTTGTTTCTTACTTGTTCTTTTACTGCAGTGTTTTGGTTACTTTATAACAGAATAATAAGTGGGATTTTGTAGTTCAAGGGGATTCTTTTAGAGAAAATTGGATAAGGGCTATTAATTTACCTAAGGACAAAAGGATATCTGCTCTCACTTTTTTACTGCTGTGATTTGGACTTTTTGGAAAGAAAGAAACAATAGGGTTTTTAATGATTCAGTTGGGTCTACAGCTGCTTCTATTTGTGCCTCTATTTTTAGCTTATTTGCCTTTTGGACAGGTACAGCAACAGGTATGGAGCATGACTTTCACCAAGCTGCATCGGGTACTAATGGCACTGGAGCTGAGTAGTTAGCTATAGTGTTTGTGTAGGGTGCTGACAGTGATGGCTGTTTTTGCTTTAATACTTAGCTGTTTGCTTATTTTTCGGGTTTAGAAGTCTCCATTAAGGAGCACTTGTGGTCATTGCTGATGTGACCTTTTTGTATGGATGTTGTAATACTCTGGCATTTGCTTTAAATGCAGGACCCCCTACTTGGGCGTCTTTTTATCAAAAAAATTATTATTATTATTATTATTATTATTATTATTATTATTATCATTATGCATTCTGAATTCATAATTGGAATTTTGTTCATGAGATCATTTTGTGAAATTGTATATTGATGCATGATTGGAAAGTGGCATATTGAATGGTATCCGATTGAAATGTGATTTGATTGAGGTAAGTACAACTTGTGTGGTTGAGATAGACACTCGTAATGTTTGGAGGTGGAGTCATGACCCATCCTACCAAGCACCGTGTAATAAGCGCTTATGTACCGGGACTCAGTAGGTCTAGTCTGGAATGGACCGGAGTGTGAGTGTTCCCAGCTTGCTTGTACATTTTGATGATTTAATTGATTGAATTATGTATGAATTGAATTGGCCGTTGGCATCCATCTATAGGGTGGTTCGCGGTATCTGAAGGAAATGACTGAAATGATTGACTTGTGATAAACCAGACTTGCATATTAGGTAATTGCCCAACCAAATGAGTCGGCTTTTGCTATACATTGATATTTGAATTATTATGGAATTGATGCCGAGCTCACATTTCATATTGCATTGATTGAATTGATTTGACCTTGCTATTCTGTTGGAAACAAGTGTTAAGGGTTGTTTTTAATTTGCACGTTAGTTATTACATGTTATTAATTATTTGTTCAAGTAATTGAAATGCTAATTGTCATATTTTCAATTCAAAGAAAGGAAAAATTGATTTTTAAGAGTATTGAATTTATTTGTCTAATTGCATTGCTTGATCGAAAGTCTAGTTTTAATGTTATTTGAAATAAAAAAAAAGAAATGAAATTTGATTTGGAATTGATTTGACTCAGTCTTGTATTTAGTTCCAACGCATGATAATCAAAACTCAAGTGGCTGGAACTGAATACCGTACTGAGATAAATTTTATTTATCTCATTTCGTGCTTTTTGCATTGTTTCCACGATTGGTTGTGGGTTTTAGGTTTCAGATCAAGTGCGGGACTGCAAGGCGAGTAGCAGACCATTGGATATTGTGGTTAGTAATCCAAATATACCAGACCTTTATAGTATTTACTTTATATTTAAGTAAATAAATTATAAATTTCTAATTGATCGGTATATTATTTGAGTAAAATCAATATTAATGGATAAATTAAGTATTAGTAAGCCTTGCGGGTGTAGTAGGCATCCGCGGCGGGCACTTCGTCGCGTGTTGTCATGTTACAGTATTCGACGGGGTGTCACAAACAGTATTTCAATCTGAGTCGTTCGTTTCATTGTCTTCGATCCTCACCGTGCGATTCATTCTCTCTGATCTCCTTCTTCGAGAGGGTTCTCATCCCATGTGACTGGCGTACGGAGGCGCTATTTCAGATTTTTCTCTCATTTCCTGTCTCTTCCTATTATCGTTTTTTCTCGCACCAGTACCATTGGGGAAAGAAAAGAAACCCTAGCAATGGCTGAGAGTGGGTACTGACATCTCACGCACAGCAGATCACGTCAGTATCTGGATTCTTCTCCTCTGCGCTCTCTTTTCTCTTTTTTATCTTCTTCTATTTCCTACCTCTTCTCTGTGTCTCGCTCCTCCGGCTTGGTTTCTCCAATCACAGGCAGTACGGAGAATCCTCGATCTCATACTGATCTTAGGTTGTATTGCATCTCTTTTTCCCTTCCTTATGCTGATAATTTCTTTTTCCCCTCGCTGGTCTTTTCTTTCTTTTTAATTTTTGTTTCAAATTTTATAATTGACAGCTAATTTTGGTATTATTGGTGGTCTCAACAGCTCAGCCCTAACCCTATCCCTGATTGGTCTCAAGTCTTCTCATGTTCATCACTCACGTTCAGCACTGTCGTTCTATGGTAATGGTCTATTCACGATCTTTTCCTTCTGTCGCTCTCTGATCCGAGATCTGTTGCGTTCTTCTTTAATTTGCTCTTTCCTCTCTTTTTCACCCATACTATTGCTTTTCGATTCATGTAGTTTTGCCTCCTCTTTTGTCATATCTTTCTGTTGGTTTTCTAATTTTACTGCGTGTTGGGCTGATTTCAACTTTTTTGTTTCATTTACAGGTCTCGCTATTTCAGATTGGGGATTGTAGCTATAGTCTCCTCCTTGTTTAGTTTGCTCAGGTGATGCTTCCTCTTATCGATTGTACTATTCTTTCAATTTTGGAATTTTTTTGGAGGCATCAGTCTAACCTCCATTATGTGTTCATTGCTTTTATCAAGCCAGCTTTTTGTTACTATCCTTAGAGTTCTTACAAATTTAGATTGTTTTTCTATAATTTGTTTTGATTTCGGTTTCTATGCTTCTGATAGGCAAATTTATCAAGGAACGTGTGTTAGGTTTGTATGCAACAAATGTCATGATGTATTGTTATTGACTGCATTTAGCTTTGTATAGCTAAATAAATTACAAATCCATGTGCTCGGCTACTATTTGGATTAGTGAAATGAAATTCTAAAAAAATTAAAATTTAAACATGGCAAATAACTATGCAATTATATTTGTGGTCTTATGGACCACAAATCTGTGCTTGGTGAATTTCATGCCGGCTTTTGGTAGTGTATATCTGTTCTTTTTCTACTTGGCTCTTCATGTTGCCTCCTCCTGGTGTTGTGGCCTTACTGGTCTCTTTTTGTATTGCAGGATCTTGGCCCTTCCACGGCGATGTCTCGCAGATTAGTGATGTGGCTTGATTTTGATAGTAAGGCGCTGAGAATGGCGAGAAAGATGCTTAGATATGGGGACACAGAAGTGTATGACTATTTTATTTTAAAAAAAGGCAACTGAGTTGTGCCTATATAAAAATTTTATTAAATAATTCCATTACTGTCCTGCATATTTGTTGTTAATTGCAAATGATGCTTATCTAATTTTCGTCTTCTTTCCTTCTTTTTGTGTCCCATACATCAATCTTAGAGTTACTATCCCATACAATTTTTCTGGGTGCTCATCATAGTCTGGTCTCTCCAGTTTGATATGTCATTTTACTGGTAGATTGATATATACATTTTACAGGTATATTGTCTCCCTTGCCCAGGAAGTTTTGGTCTAACTTAGCCTAAGCTTAATTATGTTGGGCAACTAATTTCCGAACATGCTCCAACTTTATGCGAAGAATTTCAGGTTGATTATCTATTCATTGTTTATAAGAGCAGTATGGTAAGTATTTGTTTGTCCTCATAGTGTTATTATTTAAAAGCAAAGTCAAATTCTGGTATATTTGTAGTAGTATAAACTGCAAAGCATGTGCTAAGAGGATATGTTTAGATATCTTTGAGATAAAAGTGTATCGTCATGTTTATTATTTCACCTTAACCCTTTTGTCAGTTGTACTGTACTTACATCCTAATTTCACGTTGATTATCTATTCATTGTCTTATTTCAATTGGAGATATATTCTCTTGCATTAATTGAAAAGGTGCCTAATCGGACGATTCGTACAAAGAAATAACCGATGTTCATCTTATCAGTATTTATTTTCTCATTGCTATAAGATTGAGAATATATTTTTATTTATTTGCTGCAAATACAATGAAATTTTGAACTTTCAGTTCCATGAAAATAATATGTGCATCATTTCAATAAAACCATTTCTGATTAAATTGGTGTGGTATGTACTGATTAAATTCGTATGTATAGGATTATGTGCAGATCAAATTGGAGATTCAGCAGTTTTCATTTGAAGAATTGAAATCCTTGAGGAAGTTTTCTCTTACTAAAACTATCAGACCTCAGACCATGGAGAGTCATGGCACAACCTATAGTGCGTACATATACTACTTTAGTTCATTTTGATAGTTGGAAAGAAGAAAACAAGTCGCATTTACTTTATTTGAACAACATCCAGTTAATGTTGTCAATTCAACAAATATTAACATTATTTTATATTTATCCATAATGCATGGTAAGATTGAACTCATAAATTTGTAGAGCAAGTTATTTGGATATCATTGGTGCGCCACTGTTACAGAATAGTTTGTTGGATAAGAAATTTTCATTTTTGAGAAACTTTACTGTTTGTCAATCTCAGGTCATAACTTTTAAAATTGGTCCAGTTTATTTCTTCATTATTTCTATTTTCTAAGTTTCTAAATCCATTTTCTGACATTTGTTAAGTTCATTTATGTTTATTATTAGATATGTACATCATTGTACAGTTGTACTATTTTTTTTTTTATTTAAGATAAGATTCAGTTTAATAATTTGATTAATTTATGAGGTTTATTGGCATGGTCTCGCTACAGTCAAGCTCAAGAAATGTTAGAGGTGTATCGAGTCAAATATTGTTTATATATTTTTTGCTGTATTTTCTTATTTGTTGTTATGGATTTTCCAATATGCATCTATTGTTTGCCTGATCAAATTTAGGATTAACTGATGAAATTTAGGTCTTAGCTGGAATTCAATGCAGCACATTATTAACAGTTTTGCATATAAACATCCAGTGAAATCATTCAATTAAAAATTAGCCTTATATATCAAACATTTCACATATGTACTATATATATTTTCTTCATTTCTTGCTAATTAAGGTTTCACACTTACAAGTGTTATATATATATATATTTTTATCTTTCTAGATCTTAGCTGGAGTTCACTGGAAAAATAAAGATAAATTAACAAGCAAAAGCATCAATATAACAATTATAATATATCAACAAGTTTTTTTTTAATATTCTTAGTGTATAATTCTTACATATCATAAATATATTACGTTGCCAATCTATCAACGATCGATAAAAATGAAAAAAAAAAGATCGCGCAACGTGCGAGCATCCACTAGTTTATTTAAAAATAAACATTCTATATGTTCTTTGATTATGTGTAGTAACTGAATGTAAAATAACAAAAAAAAATCTTAATGTATTTGCTTAAGTTTTTAGATCAGGAACTTCTATAATAGCTATAGCAAGTAGAAAACACGTCATGAAAATCAATTAACAAGACACTAACAAAAAATTATTAAAGGACTTGGTTTCGTAGTAAGTATATGACTTGGTAGGGAAATTATAGTTTAATTTTAAATTACAATATTTCCATATGCCATATAGTCTTATCACTGAAGGGGGGGAAGGAGCTGAACCCTGTAAGGAGAGGACAGATACTAATCTCTAAACTTCTTCAACTGATTAAAACTTCATTATTTGAAAATCATCTATCTATACTGGTCTTTATCCTCTCCGAAGACATAATGCATGCTTTGTATCTTGTAGATAAATTTTGCTGTGTTAGTACAAATATCACTACAGACTTTCCTGCGCGGGAGAGGAAAGGTAATCCTATTTGCAATCATCGAGGTACACCGTACATAGGCCACCACTAAATACGGACAAAAAGGTAACAAATTAAACAAAATATATGAACATGCAACTCTATATACAAAACATACATACATACATATATACCTTAAGCTTTTTTGTTAAAAGGGAGGACATAGAACAGGACAAACTGCAAGGTGCATCACAATTTACATACCAACCAAAAAAAAAAAAACACTTATGAGTTGGGAGTTGAATTTGTTCAAGGTCCCAATAAACTGTTGACACCTGCCATATTAGTCAAGGAACCAGGTGAAGAGCCATAGGTAAGTAGTCCCATCGGTGTCATCATTGGATGATCAAATTTGCAATTTGGCCCAAACTTGCATATGCCATACCGAGAGTAGAATTTACAAGGTATTTCACCCTGAAAAGAGAAGAACACAAATGATACAGTTCTTTTTCTCCCTATAAAAAGCTTGCAACAAGGAGTGAACTTAAAATGGTCCAGGGTGCCAAATCTTTTATCAGGAATGCTTCATAATTGCAGAATCAGCAAGAAGTTCTTTAATACTTGCAAGTTGCAACTAAACTCACCTCTATCTGTTTTACTTCATTTGTCTACACCATATAAGTAACTTCTTTACAATCCTACTTAGTTAATTTTAGGCCGTTAGGTGCAATTAATGATGTGTTAACTTTTCATATGAAGACAAGGCCAGACAACAACAAAACAATTAATAAGAAACAAAGTACCTTACCTGATTTTACACAAAGGCACAACAGATTAACTCAAGATAGCAAATATCAAACAAAACTTTAATAACCACAGAAGCACCTGAACCAAGTTATTTAAGAAATAAATGTCTCGACCTAAAGCCCATCCTGACCTAAAACAGACCAAACAAAAATATCCCATTGACTTGTTTGCCACCTCCAACAACTACCCCACAATGGAAAAAATGAAGCATGACTTACGTGCAAACAAAAGATAGAATATCAGCAAATGATCACCATACCCAATCTTACTAAGAAAAAAATAAAACACATTAAGACAATATCCCATTGACTTGTTTGCCACCTCCAACAACTACCCCACAATGGAAAAAATGAAGCATGACTTACGTGCAAACAAAAGATAGAATATCAGCAAATGATCACCATACCCAATCTTACTAAGAAAAAAATAAAACACATTAAGACATCTATACAAAACAAACAGTATCTCGAGAAAAGTATTCACATTCGATCCCCAGTAGAGTTGACAAATACTCTGTGGCCTAGCAAACAAAAACATCTAACACTCTGAAACAAGAAATATACCAACGTCTCTTCCAATATTAACAGACTAAAACCTAAAATACCCTTCATTTCCCTCATTTTGTCATGAAAATCAATAATACTTCCATATGTTCCAAGAGTACACAAGAATAGACAAAGTGAGAACAAAAAAAGATAATACTTACAGGTCGAAGGGGAAGGCCGAGAGGACTCAGCAGGCAGTTAGGAGGAGGGATGCGTCTCTCCCTAGGATGGTGAAACTTGCACGTGACACCAAACTTACAATCACCAGTTTTCATATAGTACTGGCACTCAGGCTGGTCAGGTCGTTCCGGGAAGACATTTTCTCTGTGAAGTGCAGATGGGTACTGTGGAGGAATTGAAACGGCGGCAGTGTGGCTGCTCCCACTGACTTCGCCCTGCTGAGAGGTCCCGCTGCTGCTAGCACTATACAGATGGTAGGTGGCTAATTGTTGTTGGCTGTTGTCGCCAGATGACACTGGCATCACCTGTCCCTGCACACATATAAAAATTTTCTTTTAGTAAAGTTATTGCAAGTAGCTGCATTCTAAGTGGTTCCCAGATATTGTCTTCTATATTTTTTGGTTGACCAGTTAAGTGGGCTTCTCCTTTTTTCTTTCCCCTTTGTTGGAAATGGGCCTGATAGACAGTATCAACTGATCAGCACCTAATATATTTAGCAGTCCCAAAAGTAATTGCTAAACACCAGAAAAATCACACATACATGGTGCCAATTAGATGTTCGCCTACAACCAGCCAACACAGCTATATGGAATAGGTGCATCATGTTACAGTGCCGTTACTAGCAGGTGGTAAAAAAAAAAAAAACAGATCGAGAAACCTTAGTTCTTTCTGTTAGATAAATAATTAAGGGCACTCAATTAGATAGATCTATATCTTTCCCTTCACCAAAGTTCAAAAGAAAAAAAAGACATGCTTTCTATATACAATTCTTTTCATTTGGAGAATTGTCTTACCGCATAAGCATTCCAGTTAGGTAATGGAACAAGCCCCTGAGGTATCATAACCTGTGCATAGCTGGATGATGTCCCCTGCTCCCATCTAGGACTTGCAATAAAAGAAGCCTTAGAATGAGGCCAGCTTGTCAGACCTCCACCTCCAGTAGTACTGTATGAACTTTGGCCATGATTTATATCAGTAGGTGCATTGTTGGAATTTACAGGAAATACAGAGGACGAGACGTCAGATGAAGGGTTCGGGTGGTGGAATTTACAAGTCATTCCAAATTTACACTCTAGGGTTCTTAGATAATATTCACACTCCTTCTCCCCCTACACAATTCGAGGAAAATACAGGTCAGTCCAGAGAAGGTCATCATTTGTATCAGTCTTGCTTAATCACATGATTTTCCAAATAGAATATTTTTTTCAGCGCAAATTATATGGCATCCTTAATCATAGAAGCATAACATAAATCACCCTAGGATACTCTACTCATATAAAACGACAGTAAATTCTTAGTTGGTTTTTTGTCCTTGGGCAATGTTTTTGGTAGTGGGAGAAAGGGACAACTCCAATCCCATGTTATGGCAGTGATAAGAGTTATCTCTTTATCCCGCCACTCTTCCAAAGCCTTGAAAGTTTAGGCAATGTTTGGAACGCGTCACAAACAGCTAGTTCGCAAACTAGTACTGTTAGCGCGAACCAAACGGCGAACAATTACCCACGAACAGCGAACAACCCTCTTGTTCTTTGATCCCGTTTTTGGCGAACAGCAAACGAACTGGGAACTGTTCACGCAGCTAGCAAACATACCCTTAGCAAACATCATACCAAACAAAATGAGGATTAGATTATAGAAAATGAGAATGCAACAGTAGAATGACAAAGAAAGAAAGAACAAACGAACCGGACGAAGCGGGTAGCCGAAAGAATTTAATTGAGCTCTCCCAACAATTCCAGCCTTATCTTTTGGGTGGTGGAATTTACATGTGGGCCCAAATTTACATGTCCCAGTCTTTAAATAAAACTGCAATGAGGATAAAATATTATTATCATCGAAAGTCACCTACTTGTGCCATAAAAATAAGAAATAAAAAATGATGCAAAAGTACCTGGCACTCAGGTTGTCCAACTCTCTCAGGATATTCTCCCTCGAGTCTAGCAGCTGCAATAGCCTGGAAAATTAAATAAGTGGACCAATTATTTTTTCCCTGGAAACAAAAAAAGTTCACAAAAAATACTTTCTAAATTGGTTTTATTCCATGCATACCAAAAGTAAAGGATTTTAATGCATGTATTTAGTGGTGAAATAAAATAACAGAACTGTTCTGAGTTGTATGGCCTATAATGAGTAAAATCCCACATAACACTACAAGAAATAAAACAAAGATATGAAAGGAAAAAATAACATCCAGAAGATGAGAATTGCATGTACCAAGTACATAGTTCTCATGCAATACGGGGATGTTTCCAGGGGGTAACAACAATTTCCCTTCCCCAGATAGAAGTAAAAGATTGAGCAGTGTCATACCAGCTTCCTATCAGGGGGATGGTTGAACTTGCAAGTGACACCAAACCGACAGAGACCAGTCCTGAGATAATAAGCACAGTCTGGCTCACTGGGCCTTTCTGGGTAAGTGTTAGTTACCGCTTCAGTATCCATAATTGCAGTTGTGCTACTGCTCCCTCTCATACTCGGTTGCTGCCACATGGCACCTGAATTGTCATAATCAATAATAAAAGTGAAATTGCATGTCAGTTTCTGTCTTCTTCTTTTAGAAAGCAACTCCGTTGAAATTAGATAAAGTATTGTACCAAAAAATATCAACCCAGATCAATGCAGTTAACCCTCATTTTTTTGCAAATGAAGCCTAATTATGATGTATGTACCTTGCAGCAAAACATTAAACACAATTTTACCAGAAGCAAAAAGAATGGTAACATGATAGGAAAACCAGCAGTAATAAAAAAAAAAAAAACTGGCAAAGAAATTTCAACATTTATTTCGTGATAACTATTGTTATTGAAAAAAGAATGAAACATTAAGTGCCGAATGATGTCAAAAGGTGCCTTCCTGCCTGTCTCATCAAATGGAACTACTTAAATTCCCAAATTTCTTTTTTTTTTAAAAAATAAACAAAAAAAGAGAGTATCATAGTGTTCCAAACTTGGCAAGAAAAACCAAATGATTAAACGAATACAGAAACGAAACTAGTCCAGTAAGAATACAACGCATAAAAAAGAATAGAGAATAGATGGCAGCAATTAGTGGTAATAAAAACACAAAGATATATGGCAGCAACCAGTGACAAACATAACTAGCAGCCAAGCATAAATTGACTAAATCTTGGACCCTGAACAGTCAATTCAACCAAAAGGGCATGTAGCGCTTCACAATTCAGTGTATTTATACTGTCTCATAAGTCATAATAACCTACAGTAGGTTCAGTGGCGAAGCCAGGATTGAAGAATGACGGAGGCCAAAATCTGACTAAATGAAATTGAAAACCAAGAAAATTACAAGTTTAAGTATTAATTACCTAAAATAATACTAGCAACCATTAATTTTTCTTAACCAAAGCATCATTGAGCATAATATTTTGAGTGTAGAGGAGGCCCATAAAATTAAATATATAAATTATCTTAATAAATTAACATATGGTTGGGGAATATTCTAATTATTAGGGGGGCCTGGCCCTTGCCAGTCCCCCTCTGTCTTCGCCACTGAGTAGGTTTATTAGAAAGAAGGATTGGTTAACAAAATTTAAACAAATGTGTGGAAAGTAGTTAACATCCCCAAATTACATTCCAAACCGTAAGCCCGACGGTAATTTGACACCCTTCCCATCTCATATTCCACTGGATGGAAAGAAGAAACCAAAAGGGCCAGTAAAAATCAGTTGTTATATTACCATAAAAACACTCTAAAATCACATAACAACAACTCATGGTGATATCTCTTGCACCAAAACCCTAACCCTAACCAAGATCAACACTGACCTCCGTAGTTGACGGGAGGCGCAGCGGGAAGCGACGGCGAGGCGTCGAAGTCCATCGTCGGCGACATGCGGCGGCGACGGAGGCCATCACGAGATCATTCTACTCACATCCGCCATTAGAGGAGACGAGAAGAGAGCGAGAGAGAGAGAAAGAAAGAGGCGTACGGTTTATTTCCCTCCCTTTTTTTTTCTCTGTTGTTTTTCTTCCTTTCTCGGAAGCGAAAGAGAGAGTAAAAATGGACATGTTCTAAGAAGGATAATAAACCTTGTCGATGAACAATGGTCCCATTAAGGTGGGGACCACTGTTAGTATAAAGGTAATGGTCTATAATCTCTGGACCGCGTCCATATACAACTTATCGAGAAAGAGAGGTGGTTGTTTCCAGTGCGCTGTGTGTGTCTGTGTGAGGAGGGGAAATGGGGAATGAATAAAACACAAGTCCATCCGTTAATGTCTACTTCACTGTTGTAGTATTTCTACAGATAATTTTGTAGCGAGTGATTATGAGAAACTTCGACGTTTCACTAGGTGTCAGTTACCGATAGATATTGGAACAGACAATCCAAATATTTCGGTTCTACAGCCAGAGCCAGTCCCTCGTTTGTGTTCGTTGCGGAGTGCCGCAGCGACCCAACGAGTACACGTGTGCGTTTCATCGGGAATTGTAAGCTGGTTGAACAGATGCCACTTGGTGGATCCGTGGATTTCAATCCAGCACGTTTCGGCCATGATTCCGGAAATGCTGCAGTCGCATATCCGTTCCGGATATGTGGCGTTGAGATGGGAATAAAATTGAACGGACCGAAAACGCAACGAGTAAAGCGGGGAAGATCTGTAATGATTACGGAACGGAGTCACGAACATAATTTACTACGGCTAATAATTTTCCTTTTCGTAATTCTGTTATGAATACATTGGTTCAAATTTAGACTTATAATTCAAATTCTTATTAAATCACAATCGTTAGTTATTCTAAATGAATGGTATAGATTTAAATCCATATAAAAAAAATGTATCAATGGTAGAATTATCTTTATTTTTATAGGTTTAAGTATTTAAAGAGATAATCCACGTACAGTCAGGATTGAGATGAATTTTTCATCTAAATCTCAATTTGAAAAAAAAATATACGTGAAGATATTTATACTTAATAATAAAAACTGACAACATTTATTAAAAAACTTAAGCTAAAATTCACATCGAATCGGTTCAGTTTGACCCAAAAAGTTAAATGACTAGTTAACGATATTCGCGACCTAATAATTTTCCAACATCTCGAATGATAAAATTATTTTTTCCTTCTTTAACTGGAGAAATAATTGTCAGCAATGTCTCTCTCACTCCACTCTCTAGATTCTTTATACATATTTTTTACTTTTCTTTTAATTTAAGGAAAATAATTACAAAATTCTACTACATCACTGAATCCGGAGTTTTTGGTGGATAAAAGTTTTTTTTGTTTCTATATATCATATTTCTAAAAAAAAATGTGATTTTTCACTTGAATAAGAAAACGTGAAATCCATGAATTCCTGCCTTACAAGATCCCTGCATAACTTGATCTACTTTGGATCAGTCCAATTAAATAACTCTCTACAGGATCCCTTGATAACTTGATCTACTTTGGATCAGTCCAATTCAATCATGTTTGGATGTTGATTGGATAAGGAATATGAATAAGAATTAAAAATTTATGTCTATTCATATTTCTTATTCATATTCAAAAATTTTGTTAAAATATGAATAAGCATCCGAATAAATTCAAATTTCTTATTCATATATATATTGTTTGGTTTCACATGATTAAAAAATTTAGAGTTTATTTCTTATTCAACCTGCATCCAAACAGTCAGGATTGAGATTATGAAAACAGATACAAAGTAAAATAAATGAAAGATTGCTTTTTTCGTCTGTTATGACGAAATCAGACTTCGATAATAATGAATCTCCCCCAAAAAAAATACAATTCTGTTACAACGAATAATGCAACTAGTGTCCTAGTTGATCTGAACCCACCAGTATGATCCATGGAAACAAAAAAAGTTCAGAAAAAAAAACTTTCTAATTGCGTTTATTCCATGCATACCACATGTATTTAAAAATTAGAAACACCATACTGCATTGCCATGCTAAAATTCCAATATAAATAATGAGGATTGCTAAAATGCTATGCATAAAACAGATGAGCTTCGTGCTACGGATTCGTTCTTGAATTTCATACTTCAAACAACCGATCCAAACCGTTTATTATCTTATTCATATCGAAATCTCATTAGAAACCAAATTTTATATTTTTTTTGAATTTTCTTACTATTTTTATCAGATTTTTTAAAATCACTGTTATTGAAGGGTCCAGAATTTACTAGATTAAGTATTTTAAAAAATCTGAGAAAATAGTAAAAAATTTAAAAAAATGAAAAATTTGGTTTCTAATGAGATTTCAATATGAAGAAGATAATGAACGGTTTGAATCGGTTGTCTGAAGCATGAAATTCAAGAATGAATTCATAGCACGAAGGCTCTCCGTGCTATGCATAGCATTTTAGCAATCCTCTATAAATAATAGAAAGATGATGTCTGGTTTCAATATTTCGAATCCAAAACATTAATTTGCTAGAAGAAATCACTTGTATAAGAATATTGAGTTCAAATAATTTTTCTCTGATAAATTGAGAAATATAACCAAAACTGCAAATTTTGATGCGCTATCTAACATAGAAGTTAAATAGTATTATTCTTGCATTATTTGAGATAATTAATATTAATATATTGATTGATTAAAAAAATAATTAAAATTGGGCAATCGACCACGGATTGAATTTTAAAAAAAATCAAGTGCTATTTTTCACCCTTATTAACCTATTCCACCTATTTAGTTGAATGATGGAATGGACAATTTCAGCCAACTTTCTTTTTTTTTTTATTGACAAACGGTTTCAGTAGTAACAAGACTAAGCAAACTCTTTTAGTTAGTTATTACTAAATGATTTTGTAATATATAAGATTTCTCTCAAATTCAACTAGAATTTGTCCAAAATAGAGCTATAAGGATAAAAAACAACGAGAAAATTGGAAGGAAGATGAAGATCAAACAAAGAGAGCAAAGGAGCTAACAAGAAAATTGAGAGGGGGTGTATCAAAAAAAAAAAAAAAAAAAAAAGAAGGAAACTAACCTTCTTTGAGTTGTTCTTCGCTATCGGAGGTCATCTATGCAGACTCTTTCTTCGCCGGGAAGAAAAAAAAAAATCAACATAATTGCTAAATAGATTGTCGTCATATCCAAGTTCTTTTTGCACGATAATTTATGGACACATTTATCCTATAGAAGCTTTACTAAAATTCTTTCGTCGTTCATTCCATTTCGATCAAATAATATTGTTTAAACGCAAATTGTATATCTCGCTTATGCCAGAGAGCTTTTTGCTGGCGAAAGCAGTACCGAAAGAAATAGGAAAAAAGGGGGGAAAAAAAGACAAAATTATCAATAAAGTTTCGTTTGGAAATAGTTGTCTTCAGCATAAATCTGAAAAAAAAACATACACGCGGTCAGAGCCGATAAAATATTAAAAAAAAATAATCTCAAGATAGAATTTTATGTCAAAAATCCTGAAATCAAAATTTGTGTTTAATGTTTTTTTTAAGAATTACATGTTCAATAATCTAAATTTCAGCGAATGAGACTAGAGGTGTTATTATAAAAAAATTCCAAGGAAATAAAAATAAAATTCAAAAGAGGATTAAGGTTAAAACAAACTCACAGTTCTGTTCATGCATTCAAACTTCAAAGAAAATATGGATTTATCTTGCGGCCTAAAGATCCTTAAGTATCACTCGCGTATATGAACCCAGATTCAAGTGGAATCTATGGAGGCCAATGTCCTCTATTTTACATTTTCAAAAAAAAAAAAATGTCCTCTATTTTTTTTCCCCAATCAAATGATTTCTATAATGTGTCAGTATAATGCACAAACACGCGGTCTTAGAGAGCTGAAAAAATATTTTAAAAAATAATAATCTCAAGATAGAATTTAATGTCAAAAATCTTGAAATTAAAATTTGTGTTAATGTTTTTTTTTTTAAGAAATACATGGTCAATCATCTAATTTCAGCGAATGAGATTAGAGGTGTTAGTTCTGTTCAAAAGAGGATTAAGGTTTAAAAAAACTAACAGTTCTGTTCATGCATTCAAACTTCAAAGAAAACATGGATTTATCTTGCTGCCTAAAGATCCTATTGCAAGTATCACACGCGTATATGAAACATAGAAAGATTCAAGTGGAATCTATCGAGGCCAATGTCCTCTATTTTTTTTTCTTCCCAATCAAATGATTTCTATAATGTGTCAGTATAATGCACAAACACACACACACACACATATTTTTTTTTAAAAAAATACATACTTGAATTCTATAAAATATAACTATTATTTTATTGTTGACCTCTAATTATTATATTATCTCGGTATTCAATTTTATATTGGACGGTGAGGGGAGAAAGAAAAACATGCTAGCTTAGAAGGCTTAGACTAGGGTAAACGGAAAAATAACTGTACCTTTATCTTTATGCACAGAAAATATTTTGGCCCAGTTTGTTTGTGATTTAAAGGATGCATAATTTAAGTTATGCTGTATAACTTAAATTATACATTCTTTAGTCACAAAGCACCTCTTACATAAGATGCCTTAAGGGTACATAATTTATGCAACCTAAATAAGTTGCATAAGTTATGCATGGTCCCCTTTAATTTTTTTTCCCAACAATACCCCATAGAAATAATTAATAATAATTAATTAATAATAGTATTTAATAAGTAACGATAACTATTAAAAAATCATAAATAATAATAATTAATAATACTTTTACAAGCAATATTAATTAATATTAATAATAATTAATTAAAAATAATTAATAAATAATTAATAAATAATACTTATTATTATTAAATAATTAATAATATTTCATAATAGTAAAATGATTTCTTATTATCATTAATAATTAATAATTAACAAATAATTAATATTAATTAATAAATAATAATATTTAATAAGTAACAATAATTATTAAAAAATCATAATTAATAATAAAGATTAATTATTATAATTAATAATATTTAACAAGTAATATTAATTATTAATAATAATGATTTAAGAATAATAATTAATTAAAGGCATGAATATAAGCGCATTTTAGTCTTTGACATGAATATATGCATGCATTAAGTTAGTCATCCTTACTACACAACCAAACATCTATTACATAAAACTATATAAATAGAGCTGTCAAACGCGTCAAAAAAAGCACGGAACAAACTGTTTCATTTTCTGTTCCGTTATGGAATGCAGTACAAGATTCCATTTCGTTAACTGTTCCGTTTTTGAAACGGTACAAAATTTCGTTTCGTTAACCGTTCCACTTCAGAAATAACACACAAAACGATTTGAAATAAGGCTGAAACAGTCAAAACGGTCCAATCTGATATTTCGTTTACCGTTTCGTTATTAGAACGGAATAAGAATTGGTATTGTTATTCGTTTTGTTTCGCTTAAACAAAACGGAAACACGTGAGTGGAGTGACCGTTGACAGCTCTATATATAAATATTTAGACATCCTTAACTTATGCAACCTCTTACTACACAAACAAACGCTCCCTTTATAGCTTATTTATTGTCGATGCAAACTGTTAGTTATGTGTTGCTATGATGCACCATTGAACAATCACATTTTTTTTTTCTACGATTAAGTTATCTTCCTCCCTTTTTTTACCATGAAGTTATAACTAAAATCATCAGGCAATGATTTTGTATCTACTTCCCTTTTGGATTTTGCTATAATTCACAGTGGTGGTTCTGTTTGTGCAGGTACTAGAGCCAGCTGGCACGTACTGGACCAGTACAAGCCAACACAGTGGGTCTATGTCTAGTAGTCTTTTTGTTTGAAGCTCAAATGGAGATTATTAAACTACAATTCAGTGTGAAAACCAATGATGCACTTAATCAACAGAGATATATAATCGATGAATAGAAAGCCCAAGTAATACGCAAATGTTTTCTCAAATAAAATAAAATAAGGAAATAAAAATGCAATTTGAGAATTCTTTAACAGAGAAATTACAATATGCACAGCAATTTAAGGACCACATTTGTTTGCAAAATTTGATTCTAGAGAAAGTGACAAACAGAGTACACATACATGATAACATGACTTACAGCTTCCTACTGTTCCGTGTTCCCTTTTCCCATAGAACTTCAGATTCTCTGTGCCAATTCACTAATGTCATTCCGGTACCCCAAGTCACTGACAGCACGACTACACGCACGAATAACGTATAGTTAAGGACGTGGGCCCCACTGTCAGTGATCTTCCTTACTAATCGGGGATAAGTAGTCACAGAGGATCTGAAGTCTGGACTTACCAGTCCCTCCAAATATCCTGTCAACACCCTCCACTCATGACATCTGAATCTAAGAGTATTAACGGAATCAAGATCGTTAAGAATGCATCAAGATTCGTGCAGTTTAGAACTCCGTACAAATGAATGGTTCTGATTCCATTCAATATTCTCGAAGATTTGAGAGGATCATCCAAACAGTGAAAGCTGCTCTCACCGCAGCTCTCTCCACCTTCTCTCCTTTGATGCACACTCACTCCCCACGAATTCAGATCTGGTGCCGCGCGGCACACCGTGTAGCGCGGCATCAGATCCGTCTGATCAAGATCTAATGAACAAGGGAACTCTGTGCATGTAATCTAGATTGATAGGTCCATGAACCGTCCGACACACAGCTCGCCATGCAAATGCGAACACACCTGCTTCTCTGATCTCCATTCAAAAGAAAAACAAATTCTCCAGTCAAAAGAAAAACAAAAGAAACCAAAAAAAAGTTGACACGAATGAGACTGATGTCTCCAAATCTCCTAATTCTTCTCCTCTTTCTCTTCTACATCTCCAATCAAGCCACTTCATCCAATGTAAGTTGCTAAATTGAACAATTTCCATCCATTTCACCATCACTTTTTTCTCAAATTAAGTCGCCATTTCAGGAACAAAGAGGTTCGGAGGAAGTATTGACGACGACTCCGAAGCCCGTAGAGGTACAAAATGTTGGGTTTTTCGAATTCAATCAGAGAAGGAGAAGGCTTGATTCTTTCCAGCTATGTGCGCCGTGCACTTGTTGTGGCGGTTCAAAGGGTCTTTGTCTCGTCTCTCCTTGTTGTTACGCGATCAATTGCAACATCCCGAATCGACCTTTCGGGTTCTGTTCTTTCTCTCCTAAGTCTTGCGATTGCACATTGTGTAGTCTCTGATCCATTTCTCACAGTTAGATTTGAAGATTTGGATATTAGTTTAGTAAGATATGATTGAGGATTTGGGTAATTGAACAGAGTTGAGGAATTAGATGTGTGCATCAAGTGAATTTGGTTGGTTTATCTTTTAACATGCTTGTTATATATTCTTTGTTGCTCAGAGTACTCAATTTTGTTGCATTTTATTCTTAGTAACAGTGTAGAGTACTTATTTTTTTATTAGAATTTAAACTGCAATAAAACCTAGCAAAACCCTTGAAGTTTTCTCTTTTACTCCATGCCATAAATTCCTTTTTTAATTATTATTATTTTTTTTTTGAGAATTCAATGCTATAACAAGTGTTTGATTTTTAAAAATGCTTTGTATTTAACGCTTATTTCTTGTATTTATGTCCCTGTGTTCGGTTTTGCTATGACTGTATCTGTCATTTATTATGCTCTAAGTTTGAGAAGGTAGGGTTTTATAAGAATTCCATCACATGGAAATATTAAGAACTATAAGGTGACATTGAAATGTAACTTCAAGGGATGCTGCTATCACTGTAACTGGTACAAAGCTTGTTTTGTTTTGTCGCCTTTTTGGTAATTTTTTATTTAAGGCATCGTGAGAAATGATGGTGAACTAGATCTGAATAAGCATGGTCTATGATTTTTAATTGAACATTAATCGAGATTTACATGGAGGCTAAGAGTTGCATAGGTCTTGGTTAACTGGAGGTGAGATCTCAACTTGAGTAATGGAACCTATTACTACTTTATTCCTCTTAAGCTAAAGCTTTGTGTTCTTTATAGTTTAATTTCCAACATGTTTTCTTAACTACCATTAGATGTGTTAAGAATCTTTGTTAGTCTATTTTAAAATTTCAACTTGGGGATTGCGTCTCAGTGTTTGTCTGCTTGTCTTTTTCCTGTTATAATAATCAATTCAGTGACTGAACCCCAATAGTCAATATAAGACAACTAAACCTTTCTTATAAACCAAAAAAGGAAAAAGAAAACGACAACTCAAATCTGTGAAAACTTTTTATTATTCAAAATTAAATCTCAAATTTTATTTCAGAAAATTTAATAACAAACTTTGAGAAATAATTTGGTGTTTAGAATGGGTTAGAATATGTTGTGTTGGAGCTGTGACAGCCGTCTATCCGGTCATAGCTGTCGATCTGTGAATTGGGCTTCAAATAACATTTTAATAAAAAATAGCATTATATCCACCAAACTTAATTCCCACTTTTCTCAACTTCAATTCCGAAAAGTTGTATTTCTTAACAAACCTTCTAATAACAATTTCTGAAAATCAGAAAAATATAGCCAAAACATAAAAAAATAAAAAAAATATTAATAAAATTTCAATATGGGAAACAAATTTAGATGGATCATTTGAAGCTTAGATGTTGAGCTATGCACCCAAAATACCGGTCCTTGTTACTTCATGAAATATATAACTTCAAGAAAAACAGTACCCTACCCTATATATTTATATTATCAAGGATTATGCACAAAAATAATGCTTATTTACGACAAAAAAAATCAAGTAATATTGCAACAAAAAGTGATTATATGAATGATCTTTTTTTTTTAATATAAAAACACGTACATTATATTATCCTGGACCTCACTGTGAATGCCAGCTTAGGTCTAAAAGAAAGAGAGATGGGCTAAAATCAGCTACGATTGACGGATGGACCCGTCAGCTGCGATTATATCTCAACTTTTGAGATTCTAATGGCTAATCTGAACCATTCAATGTGTTTTCCATATTGAAATCTCATTGGAGATCAAATTTTATATTTTTCTGATTTTATTTACTATTTTTTTTGAGATTTTTAAAAATCATAGTTATTGAAGGGTCTATAATTGTTTAGATTAAGAATTTTGTAAAATACCAAACAAATACTAAAAAATTTCAGAAAAATATAAATTTTTGTCTCCAACGGGATTTCAATATGAAGAACACATTAAACGGTTCGGATTGACTGTTAGAATCTCGAAAATTGAGATTTGATCGTACTTGATCGTCAGTCGCGACTGATTTTAGCCCATCTCAAAGAATAATGTCTAAATGTGTTTCTATTACTCTCTACTGTATATTGATCCCTAAAAAAAATATTGTAGCTCTTTTTTTATAATTAGCACAGTAGTAAATATTACTGCCGATAACAGAAACATAATAAATCGAGCGAACGTGATTTCCCTACCTAGTTACAGAAGAGCAATTTGCGACACAAAATATATGCAAAAAGGGTAATTTACGCTACATTGCTTTTTGGTTGCTCTCTCCAGTTTATCTTGCAACATAACAATCAAATGGCATATTCCTTCAAAACTACTTTACAAATAGAGGTCCAAAATTATTCCAATTAGTCTGAACAAATCTGCAAAATGGAGAGAAGCCAAGAAAGCAAACAAATAATATCAGCAGAAGGAACAGGAAAATTATTCGAAAAACATATAATATAGTTATTAAGAGAAAATAAATTTTAAAGAAGCATATCTGTAACCTTTTTAGTAGAATGTCTCATATAAAGAACACACAATCAAAAGGCATTTGAGAATTATCCTACTAAAGGAAATTAAGGTCATTTTTGTGGTGCTTGTAGTACCCGAACTGGCCTATGAGGCTTTGGAGCTGCATTAAAAAGTAGAAAGTACAACAGTGGTAGTATAGTTGACGAGAAATACGCACGCACGCGCGCACACACACACACACACTCACTATAGGTTTGACAATTTTATAAAAGCAAAAAAATTTACCATTGGGGTTTCCTTGCTCATAAAAGCTCTTTAAAAGAGAAATAGCCTCATCAGCCATGTATCCTCCTAAACATTTGAAGCCTTTTGATTGTGAAGCCCCATCACTGAACAGAAAGACATGTTTAAGTATTCGCAACTCCACCAAATAATTTTAAGAATTAAAATAAAGCAAAGCTTTTCAAAATTTTGCAAAATGCAACACACAGTCTTGTGTACATTTAAAACTGTTGATGCAATAAAGTTCGCTTAAAGTATCATAACAGTTATGAGAAATTTACATAATCACTCAATGCAATCTGAACCCCACAGCATAATTCTATCGCACATTTTGGAAAATGTTGCCAAGTGGTTTGTAAAAGGCCATGAAATAATCTTTGTGAAAATGTAGGCCGTAATTGACAGTATACTGCTTTCTTACATGAATTGAATTAAATAAACACGTACCTGCATTTGTTGTCAGTTTCACCTTTGTGTAGAGATAAGATGGAACCGCATCCACCAAATTTATCATTTGCACATCCAAAATAGACCTCTCTTATTCCTACACAAGATCAAAAAAGGAAACAAACCACAAACATTGATATTCCAATATTGAGATTCAATAGCTGAAGTTTGCAGTTGGGTGGAATCTTTCTTACCAAGTATGGATAGAGCCATTGCACACATAATGCATGGTTCGCAAGTTACATAAAGAATGCAGTTTGAGAATTTTTGAGCCACTTGAGATTTATTCAGACCACACTTCTGCCATTTCTCGAGTAAGGTATCAATTGCTTCCATTTCTGCATGTCTAGTAGCCTGAAGTAATAAAAAAGAATAAGATATTGCAATGATTATATCGTTAGGGGGAAAGGGAAAGTTATTTTTTTTATAGATATTAAAACAACACCAAATGTGATTAAGTTTTGGGTACATTTCGTGTTTCAGTGGTTCTGTTGAAGCCAGTGGCGATAACTTCACCATCCTCTACTATAACACATCTAATAAAAACAGAAAAGAAAATGTGAGTTCAAAATTAGTTAGTCCAACAAGGAATAAAATGGAAAAGCTGAAAGAAAAGGAAAGCAGAAGATAATGTACCCAATTGGGACTTCAAGGTTGTCAAATGCACACTTGGCCTGAAAACAGCAGGGAGAACAAAAACGTTGAATATAACCAGTTAAGACAAATGAAAATATTTGATAAAAATTTAATAAAAATATTATATCAAAAGAGTAGAATTACATTTTCTTGAAACCAAGTAAGTTGAATGGATTTTATTTTGGCTCACCTGATCTAGTGCCAACTCCATGAACCTGTTTAAGTCCTCAGAAACCCTTCCCATCTGCAAAAGTACAGAAAAAAGCTCAGAAATATCCATAGAATATGAAATGCCTTAACTTTTATGCTTTCAATTTACTTAAATAGTAAATAAAACTCCAGAAACCATTCTTTAGAACAGAACTAATATATAATATAAACATAAGAAAATTGGCCAGGCATTTAAGCATAAAAAATTAGAAACTAACTATAAAGCCACTCAAGTGAGAAAACTGTTAATAAGAAAAAGCAGCTATGCATATTTGACAACAAAAATTTCCTAAAGCACTAAAATATTTATTTTTTTGACTAACGGAAAAGTAAAATGATATAAGCACTAGATTCTACAGATTACTATTTAAAGAGGAAAGAAAATCTCTATTAGCCTAATTTAATAAGCCCATTTAGCTACATAGGGCACACTAAGTTATGAAACAGGCATAACCCAATAACCCAAATCAATCAGATTCAATCAAATATCATAACTGATCTTCTACTATTAAACTATCACAAGATCGTTCTAAAACATCAAATTGCAAAGTTTTCTCCCTGAAACTAAAAACATCATTTTTTCCCTTCGTAAATACAAAAACTCTCACAATTATCCTTTAAAAAAAATACATATTTTCCTTCAAAATTGTAATTACCAAATATCCTTCTAAACCAAATGCACAGCAAGTCTCTTTCTCACACATCTACTGGTGCTACAAAAACAAACCCAAGAGAGGTTTAAGAATTGGAGAGTTCTATCCCAAGCAACAACAACATTACTAAAACCCAAGTAAAAACCCAAGTACTCTTTCCGAAACCCAAGCAACAACATGAGTAATGTCAGCCACCAATACCGAATTAACCCAAACAACAATACCTAATCTCGGCCTACAATGACTAAAACCGAATTTAAACCAAGCAAGGAGAGAGTGCTATACCAGAAATTGAGGAAATCAAATCAGTGAAGAATCCCCAATCCGAGCCCTATCTCTTGATTCTCTCCAAAATTGCGATGCACGCTGCACGCACAGTTACACACTCACACGCAACAGAAATAAGGGAGAGAGGAACTAGGGTTTCTCTCAAAGCAATTTGCACCGGACTTAACCAACTAACGGAGGTGCGAATAGAATAGAAAAGAGGCAGAGAAGAGTCTGACAGTGGGGCCTCCTATTAATATAGGTTCCACCTCTTCACTAACGGAGGTAACACCGTCAAGGCAATTAACACATTAACCATTGGGAACCAGATCCTCTGACTTAAGCATTGAGAGGGATGCTTGGGCAGCGATTTTCGTCATTTTATCTTGTTTTTGGAATGATTTAATTGAGCGGTTCAATCTGATCCATTGGATGAAAATCAAAGGGCCGATATCTAAAGTCCTGCACTGCAAGTCTTTTATAAGAGCCCGCAGAGGATTCAGATCCCTTCTTCTGAGCTGAAATATACTGTATATACTCAGCTTAACTGTTGGAGTAGCATAATTAGAGAATTGTTTGTAAAGGGGTTAATTAAAAATTGTAGCAATCTAAATGTTTCTTATAAATAGAATACCATGGCATTGTAACTAGATATGGAAATTGATAAATAAAGTTATTTGCAAGTTTTTCTTTACCTTATTTCCCATTTTACCCTTTCTCAACATTATCGTTTCTGAATTGCTAGTTTCATTTCGTAATTAAGAAGCACAAAAAAGGAGACATTGATAAATTTATATTCCACACAGATCAAAGCATAGCTTGTATGCATCTCAAATTAACAAACAAATAGTCCACTTAGGCTTTTGAACTACGTTTGTTGAATTAAGTTTCTGAACTATTACACATGGCCCACCAATTTTCCTTTTTTAATCCTCTAAACTTTTCAGTGAATCAACCTATCTTTTTCTTTATTTTTCCTGTTAAAGGCCAAAAGTGACCGTTTCTATTAGCAGAAACAATTAATTTATCTTCTAGACTGAAAAGACTATCTGACAATCAAGTATAATTTTATGTTTATACCAGCGCTGGCGTTTGAATGCACCTCAGTGTCATTAAATGAAAATTTTGTCATGCCAGCGCACCATGATCATGTCACAGCAAAAGCTGTCACACTGTTACTTTCTCATGGATTAAACTAAGTATAAAAGTTAAATAAAAAGAAAAAGAAGAAAAAAAAACAGAACAAGAAAATGAAGTATAAAAGGCTCTGGAACTCAAGTGAACCATGCCCACAGTTCAAAGGCCTAAAGCTGATATTCCTTACCAGAAAATAAAATAAATAAAACCAGCAAGATGCACACTTCAATGCTACTTTGTAATGCATTACTGGTATTTACAAATTTGGTAATTGCATCAGTTCATAAAAAAAAAAGACCAAACATTAAATAATAAGTACTAGATAAAATATATAAAAACTCGAGACTTATCAAAGGTGCCCTCTTTTATTTTCATCTGCACATGAAAAGTCTAACAGAAAATACTATAAACAGAAAGTACAGTTGAGAAAAAATTAAAAAACCCATTTGGGTGAAACTCTAACTGAGCTTTGTTTATGTCTAATCATCTCCTCAGCTGAACTTCTCCTTTTCATAGAAGAGGAAACAGTAGGGCTCAAATAATCATGTCCAGTACGAAATGTAGTACTTTGTGAACTTATATTTCTGACAGGTATGGAACTCTGATGTTTTCTCAGAACCCCTCTGGTCACACCTGCATTACTGGGACCAGGGGAACTCCACCCGCGGTAAGTCACGCAACTTTGACTCCTTCCTACATTTTGTACTGGTACCGAGCTTTCTTTTGGAAATGATACATTACGGCTCTCCATTGTTTCAGCCGAATACATGGTATCCTCTTCACTTGTTATATTTTCTTCCTGTAGCTCCCCTTCCCTACAACTCGACTTACATGAACTAATGGAACGGCACATATTGTTTCTTTCAACATGAGATGAACAGCTAAATTTACTTATTTCTTCAGAGAACAATTGTTTCAGAGGAAGTGGCAAGAAAATGGTTTTGGGGAACATGGTTTCCTGTATTCTAGTTGCACTGCAACTTGGCCTTGGAGACTCATACATCTCAGGAGTAGCCACTCCTTGTTCATGCACAGACAACCTAAAATCCAAAATAGGGTTTTCATTCACTAGACTGCTTGAAAAGTTCCGATACCTTGACCTCCCTTGAGGTGAGATTTCTTCATTATCAGATCCTGCTAGTCTAAAGAGATGCATATTGCTTAGACTGAAAGAAGTGCACGAGTGACCAAGACCAAGTCTCGGTTTAGTAACCTCGTCTAAGCTACCTTCCCAGTGCTGGTACAGCCAATTGCAGATTACTGCAAGAGGTATTCCAAATTGGAGGGTATCAGATTCACATTCTTCCTTGGAGGTGAGTTTCATGGGGTCACACAGCATGAATGCAAGATTTCCATGTAAGTCAAAACCAGCAGATCCAGGAGAAAGAGCAGCTCCAGTTACAGTAATCTTTATTAAATCATCTGTTGAGATGATGACCTTGCCAGTACCAACAGCCAAGTCAGTACCAGCATTAGAATCATGCGCACGGCTGGTGTGGCCAAGCAGGTAGACAGTACTACTATGGTTCATGATAGGTTTGGTGCAAGTGATTTTCAGAAATTGCAGTTGCGGCTGAGGTGAATCAGGGTCCACTTGTTCAAGGCCAACTATTGTGAGGTCAAGGGTTGAGCTTGTTATGAAGAATCTGAACATGACAAAAAGAAGAGCGAAAATTAGAACACCAACTATTTATTTCATGTCAGACTTTGTTAAGCCTTCTAGTACAGGCTCTTAACTTAGCTGTTCCTAATACAAATGTAGACCATTAAATTATTGATTAGCATGTACCAGTATTTAGTCGCTCAGTCGAGGAGACAGATGGAGCCTGAATTGGTGCAAATAAAACTTAATTGAGACTCGATTACCTACTTGAAAATGTAATGATCTAATATTTGGTTATTTGAGGTTCAATTGACAATTCAAAGCAGTGTTCCAAGAGCTCAATTGGATTCCAACCATCATAACCAACAGATCTTAACCCAAATAAGTAACAGAAATTGTGATGAACCCACAAAACAAATTGGCACACAATTTTCATGTTTGAACAGATTGTCTAAGTAATAAAACAAAAAACTCATTGAACTGACCTCTGAGGCACAAGACGGGCAGAGACCCGGCCGAATCCAATCCGCACAATGGCCAACTCTGCTACGGTTGTGGAAGGGAGGTTAGAATGAGTAGTCAGTAGGAGATTGCGGTGGATCAAGAACCCGGTACCAACAGTCCCGGACCCGGTGGTGGGAAGAGAGAAGAGAGTGGCAAATGCAGCTCCCTTGGTAGAGAAAATGGTGGCCTTGACCTTGTCATCAGAGGAGCTGTTGTGCTTGACCTCTCCAGTTGAGGCACACAAACAGAAGAGGCGGGAGAGAAGCTCCACGCTACAAACTCCCATCTCCCTCTCTCTCTCACACACACACTCAATGAGAAATGGTGGTGTGTGTGTTTTAGTTTTACATGTTGGGTTGAATAATAATTGATAGAGACTTGAAACGTGATGCTGTATTGTTGTGTGTGTGAATTTATCCCTCTGCAGTCTGAACTGAGAAGATCTCAGTCAGAACTCACTCAGAAACTTTTCTAATATAAAAAAAAAATGGGGCATCTTGTCTAGTTGTCATTTCTGAACTCCTAAAGTCAGCTGGAGTCTTATATGCTTATTTTTATTGGTTGAACAAGCAAAATATTACTATCGAATCCGACAAAATAAACGAAATACAACATAATTGAACATGTTCATCTAGCTAATTTGAATAGTTGATTTCAATTAGACTGCTAATTGCTATTACTATAGCACATTTGTAGCGCATATTATTGTACCTCCGATACCATGAACAATTATTATGGTAGATCAATCTGCATCATCATTTTTTTTTATTTTTAATTAGAAGTGACTCTAAAATTTCATGTAAAAATATTTTGCAACTACTACGAGGACCTAGCCTGAATAAAGGACCCATCATTTTTATGACAATAGTTTCGAATCATTATCACTCTTGATGGGGACATTTTTCAAAAGAAAAATGTTGGGTGCTGCCGACGAATTTAAACGGATATAATTATATATAATTATATATATATATATATATATATATATATATTATAGAGTTTTGCTATGGTAAGTCGCGCTCAAAGCTCCTATATCTAGTTCAAAATGACCGATTCGAACAGTCTAATACGATCTCTCTATTGAAATCTCTATGCATAACAAATTTTATATTTTTTCGAAATTTTTAAGTTTTTTTTTGAAATTTTAGAAAATCATTAATCTAATTAGTTCTGAAATGTTAAAAAAAAAACAGTTTTTTAAAAATCTGAAAAAAATATATAAAATAAAAGTTGGCCTGCATGGATATTTCAATAGGGAGATCGTATTGGACGGTTTGGATCGGTCATTTTTAACCAGATCTAGGAGTTTTTGAGCGCGACTCACCATAGCAAAACTCTCTCTCTCTCTCTCTCTCTCTCTCTCTCTCTCTCTCTCTCTATATATATATATATATATATATATATATATATATATATATATATATATATACATATATAATTCTTCGCGTAATTAAATCAAAATTGTTAAGGTGAGTACAAACTACAAACGTTTTAAATTTAGTTAAAAAAAAATATGTGGATTAAAAATATTGTTTATTATAACAACAAAACAATTAAAATTTAACACGAAGTATTAAACTTTTAGCTTCAAATTGTTAAGGTGAGTACAAACTACAAACGTTTTAAATTTAGTTAAAAAAATATGTGGATTAAAAATATTATTTATTATAACAACAAAACAATTAAAATTTAACACGAAGTATTAAACTTTTAGCTTCAAATTAAATATATCTACTCAGCAAAATTGTACCTACCATGTTTGTATTCTTTTGTGAATTTACCTTTGAACTCATTTTCGAGTCTTAACACAATAAAAATTACTCGATAGAGAGAATTTTTATTTTTAACTTGAAAGTGTTTTTCTTTATTTTTCTACTTAAAAAAAATTGATCAAATTAAGTCTGGCACAGAATTTGTATCCATTGAAGAATTTTTTTATTAATTAATATCTTAATATAACAGTATCAGTCTTGTGAAACAAAGGAAAAAAAAGCTGAACTTCATCCCAGAAAGTAAAAAATTGCATTCATGGAGGTTTCCTTAACTTCATCGCAGTCTTTAGGGAAAAAATATAATTTCTGGCACTAACAGGGCAAAATTACACAACAGTATTTGAAATTTTGAATTATTGGTAATCATTCCAATCCGTACAAGACCAAAAGGTAGTTTGGGTTTGTAGGTACATGGCCCTGACCAATCCGAATTTCCTCCCGCGCGGGACCGTCCAGCGCAGCCTACGAACCGTCCGATTTGATCTGGACGGTTCGGGCCTATCGATCAGGTTACATGCACGGGACTCCCTTTGCCATTGAGATTAAATCACACGGCTGTGATTTATGCGCCGGACGGTCCCGCGCGGGACTAGATCTCAATTTGGCCCTGACTGCTCATAAACAGTGTCTGATCTTTGAACTTCTGAGTTCACCAAAAGTTAAGTTTTGGAATTTCATGGCATTATTATATATCACTTATCAGAGACCTGGTCACCTGGCCCACTCTAGACATTCAAGGTCTACCAATAAAGCAACAATGCAAAACAAAGCAAAAATTATTCAAAGTTTAAAATATTTTATGCCAGAAGCAAAATGAGCTGGAAGGTTGGGACCGATTTAAGAAGGATGTACAGGAAAAAACCAGTAAACATAGTTGCAGAGTTGGCCATGCATGAGATGTGCATGAAGCGAGATAGGATTGTTTAATTTCAACAGAGGCGCATTTATTTCTTTTCTGTAGGGCCTAGCTTTAAATGACCGAAAATATAAACTGGAGCAATGTTTCCTTGGCTTTATAATTTTATTATTTTAACTACTTTTGTTGTCATAGCTAGATAATTTTAAATGCGTCCTGCTCTTGTCGTAAAAAGGCCGTTTGTAATAGCGTGGTTTTCTGTTTTCTCTACTAATTAATACTGAATAATTTCATCCGCAAGAACAATATTTTTTATGTCTATTAATGATAGCGCATGCATAGTTTGAATAAATGTTTATCAAATATTAAATTTGGTCTTCCACAAGTAAACAACCTACTCTCACGTGGAATCTCTTACGGTCTGTCAGACATCCTTCAACAGAACCCTTCTTCAACCTCTCTTGCAGTTTTACAAACAGAAATCTCTCCTACGTGGAATTGGACATATATTATTAATAAGAAAATAAGGAAAATTATATTATGGTTATCTGATTAAAATATGAGATAATCGCACAATAAAAAATATAGTTGCACGATGAAAATATAGTTATTCTTAAATGTGTTGCTAAATATTTTAGATAAAATTGTTTATAATGTGTTGCCTTTCAAATCATTTTTTGCACGCAAATTTATGGATGTTCTTAAAAAATATAAAAATTCGAGTGATATATTTTTAGAATTTTTATTTTTAGAATTTTATTAAAATATGAAAATAAAACTTGATCACGCGAAGCGTGATGCTTTCGGTAGTATATATAACCGTGTATATACTATTTGTCTTAGCATATGGATTTAACATTTCGTCTTCAATATATTCACCTTGAAGGTGTGAAATTGTCTGTTTTGAACGGGCAAATTCATAAGGGACAAACAATACCATCGCAAAATTGCACACGACATCTCCAACTACAGCTAATACCGCAAACTGTTTTGAAACTTATGCATCATTTATTAAGTAACGAATGTAAAATAACTTATACGAAACATGCATGAAAGATCTACAGTAAAATTCTAAAGTTCTATGATCTGTTATGACATTATGTGTGTTCTTTGATACTTTTGTTCTTTATAATTTATTTTTTGTACTGTTAATGATCGATTATTCCTAAACATTTAATGAATGGAATTACTGACTACTACAAGACAATGGGACTTTAAAGTGTCCATATATAAAACACTTCAAACAAAATCTCGCCCTAAACTGCAACCAAGTGCTCGACTAACTCATACAACAACCACCATATTACAATGGAAAATTGTATTTACTTATTGATTTTCTCTGATATCTTATCGTAAGATAAAAAAATGTGTATAATGTCATTAATTTTACTAGTATTGTAAACCGCATTACAAATTACAATTGAATTTTGTATTGTAAAACAAAAGCATAATTATTTGCTAAAGTTTAACTTGGTTATATATGAATAAAATAACACATGAATGACGAATCATGCATAACTTGCCACCAAAATGGTTGCAGTATTGCAGAGCAGATATATGGGCTGTCCTCTTTTGCTCGGGCCAGGTCAGGTTGCCATGATAATCTTGGGCTCGGTAGTGCAAATCAAATTCATGTATCTATGTAAGCATCCGAATATGAACGGATCCGAGTAACATATAAGTATCCTCATCAAATGATGCACAAAACGTTGTTCTTAGAAAATAAAATTATGCATTGTCACTCAAATCCATTCGACCATCATCTGTGTGCGTGAAATTTAATCACCAAATTAAGTAAATTGATATTTTAAGTAAGAACGAAAAAGCTCTTGAGAAAGCACTTGGCAATTAGCTGATGAATTAGCAGATGCCACTTGGCAATTAGGTATTAGTCCTGGTACCGGTACCTAGCTACTAAGGTTATAAACTTATTGAGTTTATATGATTTTTATTTTAGCGTTCATATCAGTACTTGCTATAAAATTTAAGCTTAATTTGTTATGGTATTTTGTAATAATTTTTTTTTTATTCATGAAAAATTGCTAGCATTTGCTAGCCCTCAAAAAAAAAAAAAAAAAAAGAATTAGCAGATGCCACAGGGTAAGTATTAGAAAACGATTGAATATCGGAAACAATAAAGCTGTGAACTCTTATATATATATAGTGTTAAGTAAGTTTGAAACTAACAAAAAGTCGTGACTCCCCATCTAGGGACGAGGTCGTTCTCTCTTCTAGTATTTTTACTTTCAAGACAAGGCATAAACCAAGAAGGTTCAGAGGTACAGGTTGAGTCATCAATCTCATATTGGCTCAATTTTCGTTCAACAATTTGACAGCTCTTATCATCAAAATTGAACTGTTGAATGTAGAAACTTTTCATAGTAGGATTGTCACTCGAAGGTTTAGAAATCACCGAGTATATGCAGTTTTTCGTCAGTCCTGTAGCCTCGCCAGCTTCAACCAAGAAACAATGGAGATAATCAACGAATATGGCACGGTACCCGATGCCTGTCACCTCCGTCCACTCCTTCCCAGTTGCGACTTCATGACGATCCATCCAAAATATATGAGAATATGGCAAGTTGCACCCTTGGAGTCTAACTAAGAAAAACAACTCATCAGGAGATACAGCCAAGTCGGCTGTGAAAATTTTATCTCTGACTTCGGAAGGGGGATAAATCAACGCCACCATATGGAGTCTGTCGTTACAGATTAATATATGTCGTTCTTTTTCCCAAACTACGTAAAAGTAACCGTCATAGTAAGTTATGTTCTTGAATTTAGGGTCTTTATAGTCTTTATAACTCGTCGTTACAATTATAGAAGGGGAGAGGTCCCAACTCCTGTAACGAACATTGCTGGCACAAATAGAGCCCAACCGATTTTCAGACGTGAAGGAATTGGGACTAAAAGGATTGATCAGGTAGAGGTTCCAATCACCTCTTGAAACGAGCAACCAGCCGCTGGTAGAACCGTGGATGATATTGCTGCCATGTGCGCAATCAGGGAGTTGGAATCCATAGAAGCGGTCTTCGGAGTAGGAGTAGAGGTTGCGAAAGGAGGAGGAGGGATCTGAGGGAAGGATCAACCATGGAATCTTCACGAAGGGAGGAATACATAGAGAGTTCGTGGCAGAGCGCCAGCTGGAGCAGACAAAACGGAAGCGCACGTAGTCCCCCGGCTCGACCAATTTCCTGGCAATGACAGCCAGTAATTCTGGTAGGAGCTCTGACCACGACATGCCGTTTGATTCTTTTTAATTAGATTGTTTTGTGAAGAGTGAAGTTGTGAGAGAAGTTGCTGCCGGTGCTTTTTTTTTTTCTGGTAAATGCAGGCTCGTTCCTTTCCTATTTATAGGGGCTATTAGGGTTTTGTGCTAATTAAGATACCTTTGATTAATTACTGTGTGTCTCAAATAATTAAGATACCTTTGATTCTAAAAGTACATTATCCGATGCTTTTAAATATAGTAAAACTATATAATTAGATAAAATTATCGAATTTTTCTTTATATGATGAACTTGTAATTTTCTTTTGTTGACAGTACTGATCCAATTTATATTTAGAGAGATCAGTACTATGACGATATACTTTTAGCTATGACAATTTACATATCGACAACACGTCAGCGTTGCAAATTTGACTGTCCCTGAAGTCCTTTAAATTGACATTGTCGAAATATTCAATATATAGCGACAATATTATTGTTAATATTTAATTTGGTGTCTATGCGTACAATTTGAAATCATTTGGTTCAGCGTCACCTTTGTTCGAATCGATGATTTGTGAGAATTTCAGGGACAAAAAATTGGTTGATTTTTTTTATGATCAGCGAGGGCCTCAATTTTGCAGAGACTTTTTTTCTTTTCTTTTTTTAAGAAAAAATAGGGATCAAGCCCCTATCTTTTTTCAGAGACATTTACCTTCATTATATATGAATTTGTGCTAACTAATTGTAAAAAGAATTTCCTGAAATCTTTAATAATGCGAAGTACGATCCCAACAAGATTTGATCGAACTATCCTTTTAGAAGCAAACACCTAAGTATACTCGCCACTAATGAAGTTGAGAGTCGATCCAAATACAAGGACGTGATGCATCATGCATCCCCTGTTCTTATCATAAACCGCTGTTAATACGTTTTTCTGATTTCTCCGCTAACACAAAATAATTTCATTCGGCAAGAAAAATATTTTGTATGACTAGTAATTATATATATATATATATATATAGAGATAGGCTAAATTAGACTCCAGCACATAGGAGGTCTGTGTGCTGAAGTTTTCTAACCGTTGGATCTGAAAATAGATGGTCTGGATTTAGGCGCTTAGCAGAGAGGAACTTCCGTTTACTCATGTGTCTCTCCGTTTAAGTATTCCGTTTCCTCTCTCTGTTATCAGAACGATAAAAAAAAAACACGACTCTCTTTCTTTCGCTTCGTCTCTCTGACGCACGCGAAGTCCCTCTCTCCCAGAAATTAAACCCTAGGTGAGAGAGTCGCTGTGCTCCCCCGCCATTTCCCTTCTTCTTTTCTTGCTTCTCTCTCTAATCGAAGCCTCCGACAAGTCCATAACCCAAAGACCCGATTAACTACTGTCAGCGATACTCGTCTTAGTATGCTTTGCTCATAAGTTGTTATTGCAATTGCTCATTCAATTTTCATGGCATAGAATCGATGTTTGTTAAAAGCTAATCCCTTTTTGTTTTGCATTTATCTATGTTATTATTATTCAATGCGCTTGATGGAAAAACAGAAAATTATGTACTTTCTGTAGCTCTCAGTATCATAATATTCGGAAATAGAAAAAAAGGGAAACAAAGTTGCAATATAAAACAACCTTAATTTAAATTAGTGTCTCATAACAACCATGTCTCCTCATACCAAGTAGTACTGGTATGAGCAGACCTTTTAGAGTCGGTCTAATTCAAATTTTCAGTGATAAAGAAATTGCTCAGCGACAAACAGTATTTAACATATATACCCTAATTAGTAATTAACACTATTTAAATAGCATGTATGCAAGCTAGATTTTTTAGCCCATACTCTAGTTCCATGTACCAATGTGGATTAGGTACAGAGGTAATACCATATACCAACGTGATTTGCTTTACAATTGTTGGGTACTGGGTACATGGGTACCAACGTGATTTAGGTACTAGGTACTAGCTACATGAAAACAACATGGATTACATGGTGAGTACATGGTACCAACTACATGTACCAACGTGATTACATGAAAACAATAAATAAAGTATTTCAAGTTTCATGGGTACTAGATACTAGATACAACAAAATTGAAGGATAACTAACATCCATTTAGTCCAACAGAATTGAAAGAAACAAGCATGCATTAAAATTTACCAAATTACATATATTACAAGCATAGTTTACAAACAAAAACATGTAAACTAAAACATAGATTAACATAGACTACAAACATGGTTTACAAGTCATCTATTACAAGAATTCTAATCATCCTTTTAACATAGATACACCAATTCAATCAAACAACAATTTATTTTTGTACAAATAAGCTACTGACACATAGAAACAGCTTCTAATAACTAATCCCTTGACAATTTGCTTTGCTACTAATCCTTTGTAAATAAGCTGCTAATAACATCTTCTTAAGTTTGTTGCATACCATTAATTTTATTTGGTGTTGTCTTGCCATTTGAGCATGATACATCAAACAATATCCCCTTATCGTGTTGTTCCTTAGGAGCTTGAGCTACAACACCTATAAAAACAAAGGTGAAATTCAGTACTGAGAATGCCAATTTCTTCATTGGAACTACTGTCAACACTATCAAGAACAGTTTCCCTTCTCTTATCTGTCATAATTATCACTGATAAATTAAACCAAAAAAATTACTCTATTAAGTGCAGAGGCACATTGTTAGCAGAGAGGGGAAAATACCAAAATCTTGTAAGAAGTTATCAGGGAACACCAAATTTATCCCTTTACCCATCTAACTCTACTATAATACTATCACAAAACATCCCAAGGCATATCTAACATGCTGCCATGGTTCTTTAATTTTGTAACTTAAATCAACTTTTTCCATGTCCACGATGCATGAAGGTACAGAATCAGTACCTACAGGCATAGTCTTTTTTTTGGGTGATTTTATTGACCAATCTAATTTTTCATAACAATGCAAAAATAGAACATTAGAGATTAAACCGAAATTAATCATAAATTAATAAGAAATTAACCAGACATTTTGCAAGCTGAAATCATTGAACAAAAACAACAACAAATGAGTTATAATTTGACGCAAAATTAGCTCAACTTACTATGGTTTGCTTCTATGGAAGAATAAGTAAAGGTGAGATAGAGGGAATTTTGTACTGGGACAAAAAATTTGTCTCACATAAGATGTATACTGCAACAAAGGAAAAGGGGCAAACCATAATTGAAAAAAATCGAACAAAAAGAGAATACAAATGACACAATACACATGATTAGGGTAAATGAAGGAGGGAAAGTACCTATCACCGGCCATTAGCACCTTCCAACAAGCTGACAAGGCCATTCGCACCTTCCGACGAGCTAGCTAGGCCATGTGCACCTTCTGAAATTTTGGGTTCCGATACTTCACGTGAGAGAGACAGTGGAAGAGAGAGTCTTCGTTTTTACTTTTCTTTTTCTCAGACCTCTGATAGATGGCTCGATCGGATCGGAGAAAAGGGGAGAAGCAAGCTAGGTTTTTGTTTTTCCTCTAAGCGTGAGAGAGACGAAGAGAGAAACAAGGGTTTTTTCGTTTTTTTTTTCTTTCCGCACCAAACGGAATTCCGTTAACGGAAATTTCAAAAGAAATGTGGAACCTATCTCCTCCAAGCGCCTTAATCCGGACCGTTCGATTTCAGATCCGATGGCTAAAAGACTGAAGCGCATAGACCTTCTGTATGCTGGAGTCTAATTTAGCCTATCTCTATATATATATATATATATATATATATATATATATATATATATATATATATATTCTTGTCATAAACCGCTGTTAATACGTTTTTCTGATTTCTCCGCTAACACAAAATAATTTCATTCGGCAAGAAAAACATTTTGTATGACTAGTAATTATATATATATATATATATATATATATATATATATATATATATATATATATATATTTATAGAGCACACATAGTTTGAATAAATGTTTATCAAATGTTCGTTATTTGAAAAATTATTTGAGACACTATTAAATAGTTTGAAAAATTGAATGGTTTTAAGTAAAATAGATTTGTTTTTACATGATTTCACAAATTTTAATCTATTCGACTTATAAGGAACTATCTATTAATCAATATCCACAAAAGATATGATCTGAAAAACTCGGTCACTGAAAGAGGAAATTAACACATCTAGTTGGAACTTGGAACTTCAGGGTATCATATATGCAAGTTGATTTACTGCAAGAGGCTCTACATAATTTTTTACAACCGTGACCTTTAATTCAAAATAGAAAAGGGTAAAAATAATCTTACTGAATTCTATTTATAAACACTATTTTTTTCCTTTTTTACCATAAGTTTAATTACACAATATTGTTAACTAGCAATAAGCGATAATTAATTTAAGTTCACCAGAGATCAATTAATAACCATTAAAAGTAAAGTAACTATAACACCACCAACTGCCCAACTTATGTATTTTGGGGGCTTACAGAGAATGCTTCTCATCAGTTTGCTATGCCACAATCTCTGTTAATTAAAGAAAAAGAAAGCACCAACCACATCAGCGAGGAGGAGGAACTACAACAATTTGCCTTAGTGGGTTCTCAACATCAGTAAATCCTGCATGCTCCACGAACTCGCCGGGAGAAAACCAGCGGTGATGGCAACTGCAGATGATAATAATATCAGCTTTGATTGAGACCTGGTAAAGGAAACCCTTTATTGTTCGGGTGCCTGGTTCAGTACCCCTCACAGTGACACATGCCATGTTTTGTGTGCTGGTGTTGTCAGCCTTGGTGCAGCATGGAATACAGGGGATTGTGAGGTGCGGAGTAATTTTGTACTTCTCAAGTAAGGTACCAGAAAGCTTGGGGTCGGTCTCGGGTCCTGCTAGAATGACAAAGAGACATACAAATAATAGTTAAGCATTGTTTTTTGAAACATATGAAAACAATTATCATTAATTTTCCTGGTTCGTAGATACGAACTTTACATCTAGGATGCTACAGAATTAATATGATAGACCGCAGCCAGTATATTCATAACTCTTTCAGTAATTACCAGGTTCAGCTGGGTTTAACTCAACTTAACCCCCATCGGACTCTGTTAAAAACAACCATTCAGTGAAAACTATTATGAGATCTATCTGAACTTCCTCGAAAAAATAAACTCTAAAAACCAAAACTTTAAAAAAGGGGGACGGCTTCAGTATCATTTGGCTTCCTTAGGAGGTTGTCATCAGTTGCAAAAAAAAAATGCAAACATGACCATCCTTCAGCTGAAAAAAGTGTAGTAATCTATCCTTGAACTTTTGAACCCCCTAACCTGTATAAAATTCATAACCAGCAACTGAAATAAAATCAAAACCAGCATAACAACAGCAACAAAATATGCATCCAAAGTTTAACCGACAACAAACCAACTAATTAAAGCAATAGAAGGTAAATACTTTCTGTCAGAAAATTTAAGGTTGATTTTTGGACAAGAATCTGTGCTCCATTCCCTCCTAAAAAAATGGGTTTAATTTATTTCACCATGCAAATCAAACTGCAATGCTAATTTTGAAGCAGGATAAATGTCAGGCAAAAGTGGTAGGACTTAGTGACGATCAATTATTGCATAATGCACATATCTAACACCCGGAGTGATCCCATCAGTTGCACCGCTTTCAATAATATATTGCCATGCCTTTTCAAAATGCAACTGTATCGTGATGAAAAAACAAAATAGTGTGACATCATTGCTCCGAGGCTCTTCCCAGATAAATTTGGAAAAGAGGTGGGAAGCAATTGATGCATACCAAAAAACAATCAGACGGTAGAGACCCAAAAGCACATCTCCAGTTCATCTTCTTTCGCATTCAAGTTTTGCGGCAACTTCTGCTCCTTTTAGAGAAACCGCAACTTTGAAATCATGCAACAATATTGGCTGGCCAATAGAGCAATCAGTCAGCCTAGGAAAGAGCCAGTGCACAGGACGCTTTGCTGTTGGCTGGTTGCATGATTTGGAAGCTCTGTCTTACACAAAATGCAACAATTTTGTGATGACAAAACAGACAATTGTGCGACGTCAGTGGATCAGTGCTCCGAGCCTCTTCTTCCAAGACAAAATTGGGAAAAAATAAAGAAACTCGAGGGAAATTGACGCTTACCACACGTCAGCAATTTCTGTACACTAGCGACCAAAGATCACATCTTCTAGTTTGTCTTATTTCACATTCGAACCTTTGTTGGAACTTTCATTTAAAAACCATGCAACAGCCAACAGGGTTTGATGGCCAATATATAGAGCGAACCCGTCAGCAAAAGAAAGAGCCAGTGCATGGGATGCCTTGTTGTTGGCTTTTTATTGGATGATTTGAAAGGAGCAAAACAGGATATTCTTTAACAATATTAGGAAACTCGATGCGATAATCCTCGTAATGATATCGGAGGGTATTGTCTGTTAATTGATTGCGTTAATGCTTGGATATGATCTGATTGATTTGTGCAATCTTAAATTTTCGTTAAAAAAATGTACTACCTTTTTCAGTTCCTTTTAAATTTATCCTGATGCATAAGTAAGCTCTTTGCGTAATGGACTTAAATAAAAGGGGGGAAAGGACTCTTCAAGCACCATTCCTAGGATCATTATGAGGTGTATCTATCAGAACCCGAACTGATGCAAATAAATCACAAGTAAATGCAAACTAATCTTTTTTGAAAAAATTGATGATCAGGTCAAGATGCAAACCATGTAGGCCTTGATCCGCTTACAACTCAAGTCAAATTACCTAACAAAAATGTAACATGACAGCCCAATCTTTTCAACAAGAGTTATGACATAAAAATGTGTTCAACTCTTAATCAACTGACATGATACCAGACCTGAATAAGTCATGAACCATAACAACCTGCACCAAAAAGCAACGAACTTAGTGCTTATTCCCAAACTAGGCATTAAACCAAATTGACAAAGAGCATGCCAGATAGTCGCATTAATTCTATCATTTGCAATGTGCAATAATCCACAAAATCAGATAAGCAAGAATATTGCCACTTGGATTATAATGTCTCAGTTATTTCGCCTTAAGATCATTCTCGCATTGAAGCCAACCGCAAACACATGGCTCCTCTTAATTATTATATTTAGAAAGTTTAATTGCGTACATTGTTTACATGTTGAATTCGAATCGATTTAAATGACTAAATGAGTCACATTTGTACAATGCAGATATGCAAAACTGCAAAGTGTTAAGGATATATGCTTTTATTATTATATATTCTAGATGTTATTTCATTGTCATTTAATTCCGATGTGTGTTACTCTCCAATTACTTAAATTTTAAAATAATGTTATATATAAAATTTGTTTCTAATTTTATTCCAACTAGCATATTGTGTTATTAAATCTATATTTATGGAAGAAAATTTTATACAAATACTACAAACATTCTATGCATTGCTATCTAATATGGGGCTAATTGAAGTTCATGCATTGCACATATAATGCATAGACCCGACCAGAAGACATCATTAATGCATATGTTTCGTGCCATCTTTATTATATATTGAAAATCCTTTAAAATAACAACCAGAAATCTCAATCTGCACTTTGGACCACGATTACAATTTTGGTACTACATTTGGGGCATCTTTTCGATTCATTCTAACAAACACTGTTTCCAATTTGCAAGTTCAAAACAATTTTATGTTCAAACAAAATACGTTTTATCTAATATTAAGACACATTTTTAACATTAATTAAAGCCAAGTATCAGACAAATTTGTATTGTCGGATCCTTCGGGGCTTCGCGCCACTTTCATGTTTAAATAATTTCATGATCATACCTATGTTTCTCAAAGCACGTAAGGTAACATTTAAAGTTACTGTGACAAACAGTTCCCAAATTTTGAGCAGAGTTTATATATGTTGTCAGCCCAAAAGAAGACTATACATTTACACAAATATTCTTATATTTGTCAAAAAAAAAAAGCAAAGGAAAAGATAACATAATGTTTGAACGTCTTATTCAAAATAAAAATATGAAGCCTGTTTTGAATTTTTAAGAAAAGATATTTAATACTTAATAGTGTATTTTACACAAAAATACTACTAACTGTGACTAATACCTGAGTCAACAGGAAAAAAATAAAAGCTGGAAAATTACACCTGTATGTGCATGATGAAGTCCGATCGCGCATAAAAAACAAATTAAGGTGCAACAAATAACAAAATACATGTCAATATATAAGACAGTAACTTATACTGTGTGGAAATGCAAGAAAACCCACCATAAACTAACAAGTAACAATCAACAAAAATCTGGTACAGAGAAATATGTTATATTAATTCATAGTTTCATACCTTTAATGGATCCACTATCTTCAGACTGAACACCAGAACCACTCCCACCAGAGGCTAACTCCTCCTCCTTCACCTTTGCATGAAAAGTTATAAATTCTATTGCACCACAACCAAGGTTGTGCACTGTCTCAGCGTTTCTCACTTTTGCAATGTGGGTACCTGTTTCTGGTACCGACGACTCCCTCTTCAGTGTTGAATCCCCAACAGAGAGCGAGAGCGTCAGGTCAAGATCCGCATCCGCTTCCGACTGGTTCGGATCGGGTATGCGTATCTCTCCTTCAGGCGCCATCTCTAAACAATCACACTACACCCGACGCTGTCTCAGCATTTAAAGATTAAATTTTAGCAGTAACGGGGGCTGATTCGTAAAAGGGTACGTACAACACTGGGTTGCTTTGGAAACTCCGGAACCCGAGATGGTCTAGTCGTCAGTTCTCGGGTTGGCAAGTGTCCCTCTGAGTGGTATTAGAGCGAGGAGAGATTGACACGTATGAGTTCAAACAGTGTCGGGTGGCAGTTCGATTGGTAGCATCATGCTAAGCATCCGATAAAGATTTCAGATTTGATGATGCGCGGAGTGAGACAGGAAACAGCATGTACTAGGACTATTATTCTGACACGTGTATTTATAAGGTGTTTACCTCGTTCGGCTCTGGTTTCATCGTTTCACGTTAATTATTAACGGTAATGGTTTTGGAGGATGGGAGTTGGAAGTGGGGAGTGAGGTATACACGACACAGTGTACACAAACACTTGGAAGTCTTCTGACATTGACACCTGTAGGTACTGCTGGCATTTCTGATTGTGGCATTTATTTATTTTTGTATTCTCTGTTTCTGGTATTTATAGCTCACTTTCTTATAGAAGGTGTGAAATTTAAACTTTTTTTTCACTATTATATATTCTTCAAGGTAGACGATAAATTTTTAATCAAATTCTAAAGTGGAACATATTTTTTTTTATAAATAAAAAACAGATTGTTTGCTTAAAATTATGAATGGTTGTGATTGATCATTGCCAAATTAATCGAACTGAAGAAACTGGCTCGTCCCTAAATGTTAATTTTTAATACTAATATTTTATATTTTTTTAGTAGGAATTTGATAGTTTTTAATTAGAGAAATGATGGCAATAAAAGGGAGTAATTAATGGCATATTAAGATGTAGAATTTTACTTTTATCATTGATATTAACTTTACTGTACGTAGTCGACTTATATATGATTATGATATATTAACAGTATTTCTTTTCGATGATTGATGATAGTTATAATGGGTAATAAGTGAATTAAAGCAGCAAGAGGCTATAAAGAGCAGTGTTACGCTGCCATTATTTTTTATTGTCACAAGTTGCCATAATTTTATATTTTATCAATATTTAAAATTTTTAAAATTCAAATACTGAATCCAAACCGTTGGTTTTGTTCAATTTAACTAGCGATGCATTTCTATATAAATTTTATAAAATTTGAAGTCAGTTTGATAATCGATCAAGTGACCAAATGATGAACGTATTAAAATTAATCTGTCATAATTAACTAGATTCGTTCATTTGTTGATCACTCGATCAAGTATCAAACTGACTTCAAATTTTATAAAACTTATATAAAAACGCATCGCTCGTTAAACTTAACAAGATCAACGGTTTGGATTTAGTGTTTGAATTTTAAAAAAAATCAAATATTGATAAAATATGAAGTTGTGGCAACTTGTGGCACCAAAAAATAGTGGTAGCGGAACGCTGCTCAACGAGTAGATCTTATTCTAACGCTAGCTTGACCTTACTCGAATTCGAGCTATCGAACCAAGTCTAATCGAACACAAGATCCTATTGTGTCCCACACAAACTCAATTATTACAATTATTTATACATATTTCACCATGTTTTATTTTATTTTAAGTAAAGTACAAGTTAATTCAAAATTATAGTTCTAAATAGTTTTTTTATTTACAATCTACTTTTATTTGTTTATTTATTTTATAATAATATTTTAAAGAAAATTAATATTCGTACCTATAAATGAGCATATATTCTATTAAATCAAGTACTAAATGTGATATAATGAAATTATATATCGAACTTGTATTGCTGCCTTCACTAGTCGAGCCGAGCTGGCTTAAAATGGTCTTATGCTCAGGTCTAAGCCTCGAGATCAACTAAGTAATGCATATAAACAGAGTTCGAAAGAAAAAAAAAATGCCTTTCACATATACTGGTAAAAAAAAAGTCAACTAAATAGCTTGAAATTGAGTTACTATCTGAAAAGGGCTTAATCCAAAAAACTTAACTAATCACATATATACAAGCTGAGTTGAACGAGTAAGGCCTAATCAGAATCAGAGATGAACGAGAAAGGAAACAAAAAGAAAAGAAATTTATCGTCAAATTTTTAAGTTTAGGACGGAAATTCACAGGGTCAAAATATTCCCAGCAACGTACATTTGTACCGAATGTGCTTTAGATTTTTTAAATATTTTAGTACATTTCTTTTGGCGCACATAAATGATAAAAATTTTGGCATATCTATGAATTTTAGGAATATGCAACCGTTTCGAGGCACAAATAAATGGTTACAAATGAATTCTAGAAAAAAAAAGATAAATAAATAAAATAAATAAATGAAGACTCAATCTAATTTACTTAAGTACGATTCAAAATTTTCAGATGAATAGGAAATTATACACGGGCATAATTATGTGCATCTGTGAACCTAATAAGCCTCAAATTTATTACACATAGTGCTTTTTAAATATTTTATAACAATATATGTGCATAGAAATTTTTCTGCATCTTTTTTATTAGTAACAGTTTGATGCTCGTGTGTGTCAATACTGTTTTGTCATTTTGTGTGACCATATATACCTGAATATTGAATAAAAGCCCAAACTAAGCAAAAGTGTCAACATGTACACACAGTACTTCGGTGATGTATTTTCAACAAGCCTCACCAATAATTCATGTAAACGGTGTGGTTAAAGTATTTTGAAGTTATAGTGTTATACCGACCAATATTCACTCACATTCATGCAATTTTAATTTAATTGCTATGCATGTTCGACGCATAACAAAATCGATTAAAAGTTGATATTATTCATCAAATTACTCCGCTCGTTGTTATGTAGTGTATATTTGTATCAAATGTTATATTTTATTTATATATCTTAACATAAATTCGATAATAATTTTTAGCATATGTAAGCGCTTTTTGTTCCCTTAACAAATATCGAGATATTAAAAAACAATATATAATTCCCTGCTCTTCATACGATATGATTCTGAAATATATTGTAAAGAATTTGATGTGTAAATGTTCAATTTTAAATAATTTAATATTTAAGATGATAGAAAATTGTAATTCTCCCCAATTTTTTAGAATGCATTCTTTTAGCTGATAGTTTCGAGCCAGTGTTTTTAATATCATACCGCACTTCTACCAGCCAGATAGCTGAAATCAGATATTTTTTGATATTTTCTGAAAATGTTTGATATTTTGTGTCACAATACCGGTTTCGATCACTATTTTGGTTCCCGGTATTTTTGTCTCAAAATACAAGATACTGAATATTTCGATATTCATATGATATTAAAACACACTGTTTCGAGCCACAAAACATTTCCCAAAAAATCCCAAAAATTCATAGACTGTGTTGCATAATTGAATTTTTGTACAAATTATTATTATTTTTGAAATATTGTAATATTATTATTAATAGTACGAGTTGTATACCAAAATCTCACCATATATTTTACAATTATTTTGTTTTAAGCGTATACTAAATATACTAAATAAAACTTTAAACATATCATATTTTCCGTTAAAAAATTCTAAAAAATTCAATAAAAAAAATTCTCTTTCGGTAGAAAATCCAAGCAGTACCTTCTCTATAACTCGGAAAATTTTTTTCAATGACAAAAATGCCCCTAACAATTTTAAAAAAGACAAAGCTGCCTCAGAAATTTTAAAAAGAGCACAGCTATAGCGGCAGTCCAATTACCGTAATGTCTCAGCCCTATAGCGGCAATAGGATTACCGCTATAAGGGGCTATAGCGGCAATCCTATTACCGCTATAGACCTTTTTTTTTTTTTTTTTTACTTTTCGGACTGAAGGACTGACACAAAGGCAGAGACAGAACAGTGTTTTTTTTTTTTGGACTTTTCCGCTATAGCGGCAAAGCCTTTACCGCTATAGGTTTTTTTTTTTTTCCCTGAGTTCTCTGCTGCATATTTACTTTTTGTACAGGAGACTTAAGGGACTTAATGTGGTGGTTGAGAAGATAGGAAATTCACGCAGTCCAAAAAAATTATTGTGGTGAGACGCAGCTCCATTTCTTTGTTCGGCCGAGAGAGAAGAAAGAAAGAAAGAGAGAAAGAGAAAGAAAGAAAGAGAGAAAGAGAAAGAAGAGAAAAGGAAAAGAAGAAGAAGAGAAAGGAGAGGAGAGGCGCGGCAGCCATAGGAAGAGGAGGTGAGACGCGCGAGGAGTCGGTTCGGAGCGAGATATCGACAACCGGCAAGCGGTAACCGGTAACGACTCGATTAATGAAATGTAGTTTTTGGTTTAGTTTTTAGTAAATTGTTTGTTCGTGCAATTTTTTTCATGGTAAATTGTTTGTTCATGGTACTCGATTATTAAATGCGTGTTGCCTCTTTGGATTGATCCGAATGAAAATAATAATGCGAATGGTAATAGGATAAGCCTATGTTTAACATAGATTATTTGTACATAAGTTTAATTTTTTTTTTGTGATGTAAGTGAATTTCCATGCATGTCATGTAGCATTCACAATTAAATGCGTGGTTGTTATTAAAAAAAAAGTTTAGAGAACAAAAAAAAAAAGGAAGTATAGTCATGGAAATGAGTTTAATTTTTTAACAATTAAATGCGTGGTTTTTATAATTTACAATTCACTAAGAAATGAGTTTAATTTTTTAATAATAATATTTCAGAAAAAATAATTTGATAAAATTTGATAGAAATTATTTAAGAATTTATTTAAGAATTTAGTTAATGGAAATTATTGAATTAGTTAGTTTATGGTAAGAAATAGTTAATATTAAAAAATATTAATTATTGAATAAATTAGTTTATGTATATTATTATTTAATGGAAGTTATAGATTAAATTAGTTTATGGAAAAAATTATTTAATGGAAATTATTGAATTAATGACAAATTGACAATGTCATAGTTTATGGTAAAAAATTTGTCACAATAATTTCTTCTACAATATTTTTTCGTTGATGACAAACATTAGTTATTGTATAAATTCGTTGATGACAAACATTAGTTATTGTATGAATTCGTTGATGACAAACATTAATCAATTATTTTATGGTAAAACATTAGTACAGTATGAAAAAATTTAATTGAAATTATTGTATAAATTCGTTGATGACAAAATTATTTCAATCAGATGAGTTCTGGACCAGATGAGGCCGGTCCGTCTGGTTCTGCACCAGGTGCAGCCGCTACGACTAGGATTAGAAGACATAGAAATAGGACACGTCCTCCGAATCGGAGAGCGATAAATGCAACAGAGCGTGAAGGAGATCCAGATAACGGTCCAATTTTATTTGTGCCGAGATCAGATATGTTGATTTCCTTACCTATGGATGAGGTAAATATATTTTTCAAAATAAATATTTCAACACACATTTATATGAAAAGTTCTTTATTAAAATATTGTAATTTTTGTATGATTGAAGCGTGAAAAAAATCTCTCAATATGCGGCCATAGAAGAGAATTGCCAAACGACGTGCGGATTGAAAGTCGGTTGCGGAAGCTTGGCTTGCTTCACATGTCTAAGGTGCCGAATGCCAATTTGGATGTATCACTGTTGAAGGCTTGCTTCACATGTCTAAGATGCCAATTACAATGAATCTCAACCCATCCCCCAACAACAACCGAAACCGATGTCGGAACTCAACCCTCCTACACCGATGATTGTTTACGAAAGCATATACGATTTTCGTGGAGACCACACAGTGAGCTGTACAAAGTGTGGTCAGGTTTTCAATTTCAAAGATACCATTTTGCGTGACCACTACGATGAACACAAAAGACAAGAAGAGAGAGATGAAATTCAAAACAGATTCAGAGTGAAAGAACAATGGTTTGAAAGGAGAAGAATGGAAGAAAAGGCTGCCGAAGAGAGCCGGAGGTTGCAACAAGAGAAAATTGGAAAAAAAATCAAAGAGAGCCTAATAAAGATCAAGAAGAGAGATGAACAACGAAAAATTGCAGTAGCTAGAATGGCTGAGATAGAGCAACAAGAAGCAGAGGGAGCTTTCTGGAACGAAGCCGCTCAATTCGCTGACAACCATGGTGCGAGTAATCAACAAGAACCTGATGAGACTTTTTGGAATGAAGCCGCTCAACTCGCTAAAAACTACGGTGCCAGTAATGAACAAGAACATGATGCCGCATTCTGGAACGAAGCAGCTCAATTCGCCGACAACCCTGCCTCCAGTAATCAACATGAAATGAATGCAGAAGAAGACCAACCATGGTGGGATGAAATTCTGGAACATGTAGATCGTCAATATCTCTAACTATTTATTACTTTTTAATATTTATGTATTTTTTAGGTATTTTGTTTTTAAGCAGCAACTAAGTGGATTGTTTTTAGGTACTTTTTTCTTTTTTTTTTAAGTGAGTGTGCTAATTTATATTATGGTTTTTTTAATGTATTTTTTTTTAAATTGAGTGTGCTAATTTATATTATGGTTTTTTTAATATTTTTTTTTTAATTGAGTGTGCTAATTTATATTATGGTTATAAAATTTAGTTTTTCTTTTAATGGTGTGTATATTATTATTATTAATTTTATTTGCATATTAATTATGAATACAAATCATACAAATTACTCAAAAAATATTAATATTATATGAATTATCAAATTTTATTATCATTAAAGAATTCTGTTTTATTATATGAATTATTTTATTATTAAAATTTTAAAAATAAATAAAACCAGTTCAATTCTTTCTTTTCACAGTTGGATCTAGCAATTTATATGAATTATCTAAGAAGGGCGTTAGCCAGATTCACGGCCAAGAGTATTTCCTAAGAATTAATAATTATCATAAATCCTCTATTCCAGTCAAACAAAGTATCATTTAATTGCAGAAAGAAATAGAGACAATTTATATGAATTATCTAAGAATGAACGGAAAAAAAATCATTTAATTACCGCTGAATGAATTATCTAAATCATGGCAGCCCCCACCCAGGAAAAAAAAAAATCCCTATAGCGGCAATAGTTATTTTCAAAGGATTATTATCATCCTTTTTTATTTAATTTTTATTGACATAATAGCTTTTGAGAACCTAGAATTAGTTATATTTTTATAGTATAAACTATTCGTTTTAAAAATTAAAAGACACAATCATGCATGCCAACTTAATTATCTACAGGAGACACCTGTTCAATTTTAATTTCTTTTCTTTTTTTTCCCTTTTAATAACAAAAGGTGAATGCATTCACCAGTTTTCATTTCTTTTGAGAAGAGTACTTAGAAGACATCTTTTCAATTAGTGTTTTTCATTTATCAAACGGGAAAAAATAATCATGGCAGCCCCCACCCAGGAAAAAAAAAAATAAAAATCCCTATAGCGGCAAAGCCAATGCCGCTATAGGGGAAAAATCCAAACCAAACAATGTCACAGACACCTCTGTACGATGTCAGTACGAAAAGTAAAAAAAAAAAAAAAAAGGCCTATAGCGGTAATAGGATTGCCGCTATAGCCCCTTATAGCGGTAATCCTATTGCCGCTATAGGGCTGAGACATTACGGTAATTGGACTGCCGCTATAGCTGTGCTCTTTTTAAAATTTCTGAGGCAGCTTTGTCTTTTTTAAAATTGTTATGGGCATTTTTGTCATTGAAAATTTTTTTCCCTATAACTCTATCTCGCTAACTCGGTGGTAGTTTCGTTATTAGCGACTTTAGAGTGGCATAGTCGCATAGATAAAAAAAAGTTTGGTCTTGCTTCTCGGCCTCGCCGGCTCTCCCTTTTGTTTCTCCTTTCTCCGGAGAAACCCTACCTCTCCTTCCTTCTCAACCCCTTCTCTCTTTCTCTCTCTCAAATCCATGTCCGTCGTTTTGTCGCCTGAATTCAAGTACGTCACTGAAGAGCGCCTTCAGGAATGGAAGAACCCGAACCCGAACCCCTCGGGTTCTTCCCGCGTTGCGGATCCCGTGCCCATGACCCGCTTCCTCTACGAGCTCTGCTGGGCCATGGTGAGTTCTTCATTCCTCTCTCTCAATTCTCAGCTTAAGTGTGGGAGGTTGTGTTTCCCACGATTCTCTTGTCTTCTTCTCCTTTTTCGCCAGAAACTGCGTGTACAAGTGTTTACGCACTTTAGTCGGTCGTGGAATTGTTTCCCTGGCCTTTTTTGGGGCTTTAATTGCTCAAGTTCAGTTGCATGCACTTCTTTAGTTGCAATTGGAACAGCATGTGTAAGTGGGACAGTATCTACACTTGTGGTTTTTCTCTGAAAGGGGTTCTGAAATGATAATTAATTAGACAAATTTGTTGGTCATGGTTATGTCGATTAAATAAATTTAATTTGTTAAAGGTAGCAGCACACAGTGTAACGTGCCAGCTGTTGTTCTGGGGAAAAATCCTTGAAATCGTGCCCTATAATATTTGGTTTGAGCTGGATTCTTCTCCTGTTACTTTTTTTAAAACTGTTATTTTGACTTCCTTCATGTAATGGTTGAACATCAATATTTGGTCTCTTATAGAATTTCTACTGTACCATCTATTGCGAAGCGCCAATGCACGACCACATAAACAGCACCGATAAAACTTGTAATTTTTTGCATGGAAATTTGACATAAACTGAATTGTCTTTTTATTATGTAAAAGATATTTTTCTTTCCTCCATGTCACCTTCTATCATTGTATCATTTGCTAAATGTTGTCTCTGTTGTCAGGTACGTGGAGAGCTGCCTTCCCAAAAATGCAAGATTGCATTGGATTCTGTGCAGTTTGAGGAAGATACACATGTTCACGAGATGGGGTCTATTTTAGCTGATATAGTAGCTCAATTTGCCCAGGATGTGAGATTTCTCAGTCCAATTTTTTTGTTTTCCCCACCAATCCCTCCTCCCACCCCCCCATATACTACCATAAGTAGTCCAATTAAATGCACTGAAAACTAGTTTGTTTGTCCTAATGACATTGTTAAGCCTGTCTAAGACATAATTATGCCCCAACTGTAGCAATCATTTATAACTTTTGTAACATGTCACTCGTGCAATTAAGTACTGATTTAACTGAATTTACAGGCATTTTTTCCCCAGTCTTGAAAAATTCAATCAAACAAAATAGGAATTAAAAGTTCAGTTCAAACTGGCATTAACTGTTTTATGTAGAGGGCTATAATGGCCTAGCTGTGAATATCAGTTAGGAATTTACTGTCATAAAAGGCCCAAATAATATTTAAATTTAGAAATGTTCAAGGCGGTCTCCTGCTGACTGGTATGTACTTGTCTTGTTACTGTACAAACCTTACCAAAGGTGTAGGGTCTATAAGAAATTTTTGGCTTGATGCTTAGACCAGAGTGATTGAAATTGCTCTCCCTTAATATTCAATGAAGCTGTCATTACCTCCATTGTTGCAGTAACATCTAATGTCCCTTTATTTAATATACTCAGCTAACAGTATCTGGGGATCATCGTGCACGCCTTGTCAAAATGGTAAATGAATTTTTGCATTTTATAAATTTTTGTTTGTGTAGAATAGAGTGTAATGACTGATTTGTATCGGTATTACTTCAGATAAAATTAGTAAAATACCATAGTTATACTTAAAAATAAACTTGCTGTTGGTACACATTATACCCAATGAAGACAAGATATTGTCATATCAGTTGTGTGGTAGCCAGTATGCGTCTATACCTTTCTCCTTTTTTAATACTTTTCTTTAATTCTGTCATTTTAGACAAAGGCATTGGTAGAGGCTTCATTGGTCCCAGCTAGGCTTCTTCAAGAGAGGTGTGAGGTGAAGCTCTCTTTTAACACTTAAGTTTGTTTAAATCTTCTTTAATTGATCAACGACTTTCACTAGATCGTATTTCACTCTTCTGTCAATTTTGTGATTGGTCACCGCTTAAGCTCAAATAATTCATAACTCATTCTCAAATAGGCAAGTGATTGTCATTATAGCCACAATTTGTCATCAACCCTGTAAATAGACCTCCAAATATCTGAAAATTGAACAAAAAATGGACGTGTCTGCAGATGATATAAATATGCCACTGAATTTGAAAATGTTATCTACTTTGTCTTGTCCTTGATCAATACACAGAGAAGAAAAAGCTTTTAGCACTATTTTACTAATTAATTTATTGTTTCGGCTTTATCAGGAGGAGTTTTTATTTGAGGCTGATCTCAGTAGGATGAAGGCACAAGATTTAAAGAGTAAAGAGGTATGTTGCTCGGGTCTGTACCTGATATATATCTTTCTCTGCAAGGGTTAAGGGTATAGATTAACTATAGAATCTGTGTTGCTGCTAGAATAGACAGGAGTGCTTTATAGAGAGATTCAGTAGAATTATTATAGTTGTTATATTAAAATGAACCCCAATTAAGAAGAAACAAGGACAATATGTCAATGATGATGGTCTTGGATTAATCTGGGCAGTTGCTGGCTGGTATACCCTGTTTACCTAAATTACTTAATGAAACTAACCTTTAGTCCAAATCCTCCCCTGCACTAATGCCCAATGATTAGTCGCCAATACAAGGACCGAACCAAAATGTGTACACACTGAAGATAGAGCTGGAAATTTGCTTAAATTGGTAACTGTATTGTGTTGCTGCTAAATGGTTGCAAGCCAGTCTTTGTGTTTGTTTCTGTACCTTGCTTGGTATGGTACTTTATTCTTGCACAAATTGATCATATTTTACTACATTCAGGTTAGAGTAAATACACGGCTTCTCTATCAGCAAACGAAGTTCAACCTTCTAAGGGAAGAGAGCGAGGGTTATGCCAAGCTGGTGTGTATTATTGTTTACAAATTTTTATTTCAGTGACAAATCCAGAAATAACATGGTTGTGTGTTTGAAAATGCTTGCATGTTTGAATATGAGGAAACTTTTTCTGGTCCTTGACACATTTTAATCTGCTTATTAAAATTTACAAATTACACCTAAAGGAGATACATTCAACAAAATATTGGAATTTCGGTCTCATATCTTATGATTATGTTTCTGTTTTCTAAGCCAACATATAAATTTTTTGAAATTTTGTTGTTCTGATAAGAAAAAATTTGTATCTTATGAAACAGCACTATTAATTCGTGTTAAGAGCCCTGAAAATTAGGGATTGAGTTTTGTTACCATACGATCAATTTGGAAGGTGTTTGTTGCAAATTATGAGAATTTACTGTCCTCTCTCTACTAAAAAGATAACCCTACCTAAGTACTCTGTTAGTCTTAACTGCCCCAAAAGTTCAAACATGATTCATATTTTATTTATTTCTTTTTATCTTTCTATTTGTATCTTATGATGTTGTTGCACTTGAGTATATAGGTGACCTTACTATGTCAAGGCTCTTTAGATCCAACGAGCAATAATGCACTGGTGGTGACCATCAGTATTATAAAGGTTAAAGTCTTACCAAACTTCGTATTTTAATTCACTCGTTTATGCATCTAACACAATTATAACCTCTAATTGCAGTCATTGATTGGACATTTTGATCTGGATCCAAACCGAGTATTTGATATTGTAAGTCATATTTGTGCTTCACAGTCCAATTTGGGTAGCGCATAGCTTTTCTACTTAGTACTTGATGCCTTTAGGTTTTAAATATTGTTATTTGTCCATATCTTGGTGTAGTACCTTCTGTCTTTCAGTTTTATATTATTGTTTTGTCATATTTTTGTACTTGGAGCATTTAATACTCCACGCACTTAACTGAAACCGGAAAAAAAGTAATAAATATAAAATGCAATTTACAATAAATTAAGAAGGATTTCTTACATTGTAAGTAAAGGACAGATGAAAGCAATATATTTATTATTGCTGCCTCTTTTTTTTTTCTCAAGTAAACTGCAATACAACTGAAGATCTATATTATAGGTGCTCGACTGCTTTGAACTATATCCGGAGAAGAAAATATTTTATGATCTTATACCTATATTCCCCAAGGTATGTAAATTGTTTGTTAATCAATCATTTAAAGGTCATTTTTTTATCACAGCCAAGTCGAAAGCTGATCCCATTACGGAAACATTAATTTTTTATTTTCCTAATGGGATATGTATAATTTACTGATATAACCCTGGTTTGTAATTTTGGCATTATTACTGCTAATGGTTTTTCTGCTTTGACAGTCACATGCGGCTCAAATATTGGGTTTTAAGTTTCAATATTACCAGAGGATGGAGGTCACTACTCCAGTTCCGTCTTCCCTTTTCAATTTGGCCGCGCTGATGGTCAAGGAGAACTTTATTGAACTTGATAGCATGTAAGGCTCTCTCTCTCTCTCTCCCTTTCCCACACCCTCTCCCTTCCCCCCTCTCTCTTAAATTATATATAAAAAAATAAACTGTAAAACCACGGTTGAAAGAAATCAAAGTGGAAGCTAAAATGATAATTTGAAATCAGTGGTTACAGGTATGCCTATACTGTTTTCTTATATGAGTGATATGGTAAGTGTTGATATTGGTATTGCAAACTTCTAATACCAAGTGTATCATTCCTTCAACTGTGGTGTCAAAGACAAATGTAGCCATTCTGATCAAATATGTGCTCCCTGCTCATAAAAAGGAGCCTGTTAATAGTCAGCTGTGCAGAATTACAAGCCCCTGCCCCTGACCCTTTGATACTTGTGTTTTTTTTTCCATGGTGTTCCAGATATCCACACCTTCTTCCTCAGGATGAAGATGCATTCATGCATTATGAGGGGTTCCTTTCAAAAAGAATCGATGAGGTCTGCATTGTTTTTGTCGTTGAATTTTTTCCAGTCTTCTTTTCTCTTGTGATTTCAGCATCATTGAGGTCTGGTATTGTATTAGTCGGCATATGCCGGCTTGTCTGCTTTTTGCAGTGGCTTTATTACTAGTTTGATGGCCACTTTAAGCTTTATTTATTTATTATTTTTTTTTGGGGGGGGGGGGATTTGACCAAAAATGCAATATATGACATACAAAACTGTGATTGTTCTTCCTGTTTGTTTGTTTTTTCCATTTCTTTTACCTTCTTTTATCAAATATTTAGGCTAGTAAGATTGGTAGAATAAATCTGGCGGCAACAGGTAAGGACCTCATGGAAACTGAAGAGAAGCAAGATGTTAGTGTTGACTTCTATGCTTCATGGGACCTGGAATTGGATGTACTAGCTGAGCGGGCCCCTGAGGTCAGGACCAATCAAAAGCTCGGGTTGCTTATAGGCTTCCTCTCTGTTCATGACTGGTACTTTCTCAACACATTCATTTTTTTTTTTTTAAGAGAACTAGGTAGTGGCTACCAAGTAAACACATTCATTTTTGTAGGAAAAGTTCCAATTTTGCCCTGCGAAACGAGAATTATTGAGTATTAGTATATAGGATGGTTTTTATGGGATGTTTGTGCTTCAAACATTTAGGATATCGGAGAGCAATAATAAAAAAAAAAGAAAAAGAACGGAAATGTATATAGGATGTTCTTTCTACTTTACAAAGAGTACATTATATGTTTCTGTCGAAACTCATAGCCATATTATAGTTGTGTCTCTCGCTCTCTTTTTCTATGGTTGCTTGCCTTTTCTCTAATGTTGAGTTAATTTTATCAGGAATCATGCCCAGATACTGTTTGAGCGACTTTCTTCTATGAACCCGGTTGAGCATGTCGAGATTTGTGAGGGGTTATTTAGGTAATTTTGGTGTATTTACATGCAACAATCATTTTATTCGATGATAGATTATAATGAGGGCTGTTAGAATTAGTTTTCACTTGTTGGTTGATCATCAAGGCTTATCTGGTAGATTTTTACATAGGATATTTATTTCTTGTGCTGGAAATAAGTGGAAAATTTTGCTTTGTTAGGAGTTTTTATGAAGTGAATGTAAGCATATAGAAAATGAACCTCTGTTGATGATTGCCATGGTTCAGTGAATTGTTCTTTACCAATAGACAACTGATAGATGCTCAAAGAAAAGAAAATGAAACAAAGGCATTTGCTGGCAGATAGTATGGTGAAAACCTTGACACCAAAATAGGAATAACAACAACAACAACTAAGCCTTTTGTCCCAAGCAAGTTGGGGTAGGCTAGAAACACCAAAATAGGAATAAAATCAGGAAATTTATGAACTGAGTACCAACACAATTTTTTACACTCTTTGTTTTACAGGGTGATCGAGAAAACAATTTCAAGTGCATATAAAATAGTTAGTAAAAACTACCGACCTCCCTGTAAGTCTTGGAATTCTGATGATGTAATGGAAGTAGACTCCCCCTCAACCTCAAGCTTGTCAGTTGACCTCCCACGGGAGTTTTTTCAGATGCTCTCAGTTGTGGGCCCATATCTTCACCGTGATACAGCTCTTCTTCAAAAGGTGAACTTTTTGGTTTGATAAAAATTTGATCTTGTATGACTTCAGTTTCCATTATGACAGCCTCAGGAAAGCTTTGATTCAATCTAGAAGCTAAGAAAAAAACAATTAAATCACTTGGTCAGATGGTTCCTTAAATCAGTGAGGCAGGGCTTTTAAGAATGTACCTTGTCTTTGACTTATATATACCAGAAAAGTATGATATGGAATCAAAGAGGTGATGTAAGGATTTTTTGGGTATACTGTATGACATGATTCGTATTATTTTGATTTGTGCGTGTTTCTATTAGCACATACATTATGGTACATGAAATTTCCCTTATAAATGTCCTAAGGTCTTTGAATGCACAGATATGCAGAGTGCTGAGGGGCTACTATGTGTCTATGAGAGATGATGCTGCAAAAGTAAACTCACCCAATTCAGATGAATCAAGGAGATATAAGGAGGCTAGGATAAGGATTGAGGATGCCATCGGTTTGTGCCTTCTCCCTTCTTTGCAGTTGATACCTGCTAACCCGGCTATTGGGTTTGCTATATGGGATGTGCTTTCTCTTCTTCCTTATGAGGTAATAGTCTTCACCACCATATTGCATCATCCTTATCCTCCTACACTATTTGCGTAATGAGAAATATTGTGCATAATTCTACAATAGATCAAAAGGTTGCACATAACCCACAATATATCAAGAATTATCTCTTTCAATGTTGGTTTGTGGGGTTGGGCATTTCTTATGGGAATAAATTAGGGAATGATGGTTGTAGATCATTGGGCGGCACTCTGTTATAATTAGAAGCTTGGGGTTTTTCTCGTTTGCAGCTTATGCATGCATATTAGGTTTTGTTCTGTTTCCTTATGTAATATCTCCTTATTTATAAACCTTTGAAGGCCTAATCTTCTGAATCTTGTATATAGGTGCGCTACCGATTGTATGGTGAGTGGGAAAAGGATGACGAACGGAACCCTCTAGTTCTTTCTGCACGACAACTAGCAAAGGTTTTTAAGCCTATTATAAGAAACATAATTTATTTTATTCTGTGTTCTTTGTATTATCTTATATTTCTACCCCTGTAGCATAGCTTTATTATCTTATATATTTATAGATATTTTACTTTCATGTTCTTCGAATTTTCCCTTGTATAAAGTTTTCTTTATACAGGTTTATGTTGACATGTTAGGAAGTTTATGTTCTTTGAGAACTTTTTTGTTGGCCCCTTGCAATTATGCATAGTCAAAGAAATTGTCATGTATCAGACACCTCTTCCAAACAGAATGAAGCATGTGTAACTGGAACTTTTGTGTGACTCGTGTGTCTTGTAATATGTAACAGCTGGACACTAGGAGAATCCTGAAAAGGCTGGCAAAAGAGAATTTGAAGCAGTTAGGTCGTATGGTTGCAAAGCTTGCTCACGCCAATCCCATGACCGTGCTACGTACCATCGTGCAACAGGTTGCAACAATGTTGAAATATTACATTCGTATCCCTTGTACATCTTTATTAGACTTTGCTACCGCCCTTCCAGAGGAATATTTTTCTAATTCTTGTGGTTTACCAATTTCTTGCAAACTGCAATAATCCCAAAGCAAGCTCATTTTGCCCTAATAATTATGTGCTACTGTAAGTGGATTTGACCCAAAATTTTCTCACTTAATTGGACAAATAATAGCCTCATTTTACTGGCTCAGCCCATTTATACCCAAGTAAACCTTCAGGCTTTGTACCAAGTATCATTTAGGATTTATTTGTCATCAATGTAATCATAATAGATCTTATTCAAGCCTTTTCATGTAGTTGTGCCACACAACTGATTGTAGTCCTTGTTCCTTTATATTTTGAAAGATTAAATATTGCTCCTTTTATAGATCGAAGCATACAAAGATATGATAATGCCTGTGGTAGATGCTTTCAAGTACCTTACTCAGGTATATAAGACGAACTATTCTCTTATTTTAGTTTCTTCCTTTCTATAGATTTCAATTACTTCTATACCTTGTTTGTTGAAACTTTTACTTGATCTGTGCTTTGGAGATTCCATTACTCTGATTCATTCAACTACAAATATGTCATTTGGTTATTGTTGTGCCTGATATAACTTATTGGCCACCTATTGGCTGGTATCAGTGGAAGCACGCTGAATTTATTTATGATTGCTTTCTTTCACCTGAGTTCCTTTTCTTTTTTCTTTTTTATAATTTATATTTCAGCTTGAGTATGACATTCTGGAATATGTCGTGATAGAAAGGTTGGCTCAAGGAGGGCGTGATAAATTAAAAGAAGATGGTCTCAATCTCTCGGATTGGCTCCAATCTCTTGCTTCCTTCTGGGGTTCCTTGTATGTTCATTATATTTTCTCTCCACGAATATTGGTCCTTTTCTTTTTATTTTGAATATGTTTTCACATACACCCCTGAGGAGAACTGGAATTTTCAATAGGCACATGCAAAACAAAAATGATCTTAGGAAAAGAAGGAAGTTTTTTTCATGGCCTCTTGTGTAAATTTTATTTGGAAAATCTTTGTACTTGCTTCCTTCCTCTGTTGTTTCTGGAGGAGGAAACTGTGATGATGGTATTTAGTTATCTTGAGGAACATATTGCTCTCGACTCTCGTGATTATAAAAGAGAAAAGGATCATGCCAAATGGATACTGTCCTGCATTGTCCCTACCTATAATTATATATTAAGAAGAACTTGAGGTGCTTTGTAAAGCTCATGGATCAGACAGTTCTTTGACTCAATTTTTTCATTTTCGAAATTTGAATAGCAGATGTGAGTTGCTAGCTGTGATCTGCATCTTGAAATCTTGTACAAAACCATATTTTTTATATCTATTTTTTGTTCTTTTTAGTTAGATTTTTCGGTAGGGAGAAAACTTTTTTTTTTGGTTTGAATTTTTGTAAAGTCAATGTTTTTTCTTCCTCCAAAAAAATGTATGTCTGCAAGGTGCAAATCATATTGGGTGGCTTGAATTGAACGTTGAAGTTTCAGAAATGAAGATTTGAAGCCAAAGCACTGGCTGATTAGTATTGCACAAAGAACCTTAGCATACCTCTCTAGCAAACCAAGCATTGGAACTCTTGTAATGTATTTTGCAGAATTTGTCTGCAATAGTAATTGGACACAAAAGATACACGAGGATGGCAAGTGTGCAGTATTTGGTGTTCTGTTGTCTATGCTTGAACATGTATTTGAAATTTATGTTGACCTGTTACATGTGGATATGCTGTAGGTGCAAGAAGTATCCTTCAATGGAGCTGAGAGGCCTTTTTCAGTACCTTGTCAACCAACTCAAGAAGGGCTCTGGCACCGAGCTTGTTCTTCTAGAGGTGCATCATTTTATTAAAATTTTTATGTCATTATTGTTTTTTATTTTTTCTTTTTCCTGTTATTTAAGAATTGCAACTCGATGTTGGCTGTTGGGTCTTGGAATTAAAACTTTAGAACTGAAACCAAGGGGTTTAGAACTCTTAATTCAAAAATTGTTTTTGTTTCTCTTTGGTCATTTCATTTTCCTTGTATGCAATCTCAAAAACTTTAGAAATGAACTTTTAGGAATTAATAGAGCAAATGGCAAATGTGCATTACACTGAGAACATCACAGAAGAGCAACTTGATGCATTGGCTGGGAGTGAGACCTTACGCTACCAATCCAACCTTTACGGTAGCACTCGAAATAACAAGGTTTGGTCACTAAACTAATCTCCTGCCAAGTGTTGATCTTATGTATATATTCATTTTCCAACAAATGAACCATCTTGTATTCTAGTCCTAATTATCTACTCTTAGAGGGGGAAAAAAAAGAAAAAGACAGTACTGTAAGCATGTATTTTAGCCAACAAGAGAGGCGATTGAAAGAGGAAAAGTACCTGACTACCAAGAGCAATAGCTCAAGTTATCTGAACCTACTCTCTGTAGGGTACTTGATTTGGTTTATCATTATTTCTTTCAACACTGGATGAACCTACCAGAGTTTCTTTTTCTTTCATGTCTAAGCAAATAAAACTTTTCACTACCAGAGCAAAGAAATTAGAAAGAAAAAAGAATAATTTATTGTTGTATATAAATAAATTAGGAAATAATTTATTGTTGTATATAAATAATTTCACTACCGTTCCATGTACGACATCTCTTGGTCTTGTACTTTATTTACATGCAACTAAATATAAATGCTAGAGTACTTAAGTAATCTTCTTAAACAGGTATTGAGTAAATCGACAAACAGGCTGAGAGACTCGTTGTTGCCAAAGGACAATCCTAAGCTTGCTATTCCCCTTTTGATTCTTATTGCCCAGTACCGTTCCATGTACGACATCTCTTGTTTTTTATCTCTTAATTTCTTGATTTTGTTTGAAGGTGTGCTGTTTCTATTTATATTTTATTCTATGAAGATTCAAAAATAATTTAGAAAATTGTAAGACACGTACCTGACTTCATATTTCTTTTGCTTTATATTTGCAATTTGCTTTGAATAGACAAGAGTTGCAAGCTTTCAACTTTTTTTACTTAAGACTAATAGCTGATGTCTAATTACGTACGATTTAAGTACCTGACTTCTGGTTTTTTGCAATTAAAGTACCTATAATTCCCAAAATTTTGTAGTTCATGAACAGTTGATATAACTCTGCTTAACTTTGCCTAGGGATAGTAAATTGTTCGTTGCTTCTGCAAATATAGGAATTATTGGGTTGATATTGCAATTACAATAAGTATCTGGTGCAATTTGTGGAAAAGAAGAATTGTTTGGTATGAAGTAAAGTTAGATGAGAATGAGATGATTCCTTTTGTACAGACATGTTCATTTTTCCATTTGGCTTTATGCTACAATGTTAATGGAAACATCTTTTTTATATGACATTAGGGTTATCCTAAAAGCTGATGCGCCTTACATAAAAATGGTAAGCGAGCAGTTCGACAGGTGTCATGGTACACTTCTTCAATATGTGGACTTCCTGTCTAGTGCCATCTCTCCAGCTTCAGCTTATGCACAGTTTATTCCATCTCTCCACGACCTTTCTCACAAGTACCATCTTGAACCTGAGGTAACAGCCTTTAGTCGCGGTTTATAGCTTCTATTGTTTACTTTTTGTATTTCATCCAATTTCCTAATTATTTAATACAAAAGTTGGTACTTGATATTTGGATATATATTATCACTTTCCTCCAGAATTCATATTAACCCAAATATCAGTACCAATGGGACCATGACATTTATGGAGGCATATATTTAGTGTGACACAAGTAAAAACCTGCAAAACTTCCCTCTAGGTTAAAAATATTCATCTTTGCAGAATATATTAATTATGAAAATTGAAAGATTTGGAGTTAAATTCCTGCTGGTAACTAATGTAAGCTATATATTAACGTCCAGGTGGCATTTCTGATATATCGTCCAGTGATGAGGCTTTTTAAGAGGCCAGGCAGTGAAGGAGTTTGCTGGCCACTTGATGCAGGTGAGGAGATCGATTCAGAAAAGGGGTTGCAAGATTTTGTTTTAAATATTGATTCGTCCCAAGAGCCTGTCAGGTACTTGTTTAGCTGGACTTTTTCATCTTTAAACCTGGACACCTCAATTTGATCTTAGATATATTTGTAAACTTAGATATTGCCTCCTATGCATTTTTTTAAAAAATAAAAGGTAAAAAGATGTTAGCAAATAGGCACAGTTTTGACTTCAAGAACTAAAATATATTGAGAGAGACTAGGAGGAAAGTGTGCTATTTGTAACTTTACTGGACATGTCTTTTATTGACATTAGTATGAGGAGTGTTTGGATATTAGTGACCTATTTTGAGTGAGAGTTCATTTTAAAGATATTAAGTATTAAAGACTGCTTTTACATCCTTTTCCCAGAATTGACATACAGTTATTTAGTTGCAAGATCCAAACTGAATGCAGGAAGAATTATAAAAAAGGAAAACAAAAGAACAGTTTTCTTATTTTGAACTAGGACTACAAAAGTTTGCTGCGTAACAGGCATTGGGAATTTCATGGTTATTGTCCCTCAATAATTTGCTAAACCATAAAATGTCTGCACATTACAAAATAATTCTTCTCATTTTTAACCTTTCCCAGATGGTCGGAATTTCTAAACACTGTTGAGTCAATGCTCCCTTCAAAATCGTGGAAGAACCTGTCATCTGACCTTTATGCAACTTTCTGGGGCTTAACCCTCTATGATCTCTATGTGCCAAAAAAGAGGTATGAGGCTGAGATTGCAAAGCAACATGGTGCCCTGAAAGCACTAGAAGAGCTCTCGGACACCTCCAGTGTTGCGATCTCCAAGCGCAAGAAAGACAAGGAAAAAATTCAAGAACTTCTTGACAGGTAGGGGCATTGTTGGTCTAACAATTGTTGGCGTTCTGGCTTGTTATAAATGGATAGTTACAGATTCGATTAGTCAACTTTACCCTCTATCCATTTATCTATCGCTCAATTTTTATTTATCCAGTTTAGTCTGAACTTCAACTTCTATTTAAAATTGGTCACCATGTCCATTTTAAATCCAAATTTACGCATATATTAAACAAACAAATAATTGTCAACTAGACTTATAATTAATTGTACATTTCAGATGTGAAAACAGATAATCTCACTATACAGTATTCATTTTTGAATTTTTTTTTTTATTTTTCATAATCTGTATAACTACACAACATATTTTTCTTAAATGTTGTTAGTCCTAAGAATGTAGTTTGATGCATTAAATTTGAATCGATTCAATTGTTTAATGAATTATTTTGAATTATTTACTTATTTTATGTGTGATTTTAAGTTTTTAACAAAAGCAACGATTCAAGTTGGGTAACAGTTAAGATTCAGTAACTAAAATTGAAAAATAGAAAGTCAATGAGAGTAGGAGACCCCATAAAATTGTGCTCACATGAAACAATGGTTCTTGTCTTGACCCTTTCAGAAATTCAATTTTTTTTCTTTCCATTTTCTCTTGTTTGACTTGTGTCTTAAATCGGCTCTGCCATATTTAAGTGTTTCGTTATTTAATTCGTAAAAAGCTTAAACTTGCTTTACCAATTAGTGCTGGTCATTTAAGGAATGAGCTTAAGTCATAATTTTGGTACAGAAAAAACAGGTCATGAACATTGGTTGTTTATCAAATAGTAATGTACTAAGGTAAATAGGCTGGCCTCTAACAGATGTGTTAATTATAGAACCCCTATGGGTGCAGATTTTGGATGCGAGATTTGTCGCTCTTCTTTGTTTACTGATGGAGTGTTTTGATGTTTGGTCGTGGCTAACAACCAGTATGCTTATTCATAAACAAATCAGGCTTGCATCAGAGTACTGGAAGCACGAGAAACACGTGGAGTCGGTGCGACAGATGATGGCTCGGGAAAAGGACAGGTGGCTGTCAAATTGCCCCGAACCTGTAAAAATCAACATGGAATTCCTGCAGCGGTGTGTGTTTCCGCGTTCCATCTGCAGCGCAACTGATGCGGCCTACTGTGCTGCCTTTGTCCGTATGTTGCATTCTCTGGGGACGCCTTTCTTCAACACCTTACAACATATTGACCTGTTAATTTGCAAGTTACTCCAGCCAATGATTTGTTGCTGCACGGAGCTTGAGGCTGGCCGGTTCGGGCGTTTCCTGTGTGAGACTCTCAAGATGGCCTATGACTGGAAGGTATTTTCTTTGTCAAAATTAAAATACTAGTACTTGATGTCCAATATGCAATGACATTTTATTAGCATAGTATGCCTCTTTTTTCTAGCTCATTTTGGCTTAGATTTGTACAATCAAACACTTTCTTGTCAATAATAAGCAAAGTTAGAATAACAAGTTAACAACAATTGTTAGATAAAAAAATCAGATTAATATTGATAATTATGTTAATATACTTACAGAAACAACAAATCTGGACCAAAATAGTACATGGTTATAATTAGCTTTGATTTTTTTTTAATTATATATATATATTTTTTGTTTTTCTAATCCTTAACAGAAAGATGAATCAGTATATGAAAGAGAATGCGCCAACATGCCAGGATTTGCCTTATACTACAAATTTCCACATAGCCAGCGTGTTTCCTTCCCTGGCTTTGTGAGGGTCTGTTTCTCTTCCCTTTATGAACTGCTTGTTTACTTTTTAATATTGATAATCACATATTTGGTACTGTCTCAGTGATGTTCTGACAACAATTTGTAATGATGCTTTTCTTGGAGGTAAATCTATGTCATGACATGAGTCTTTATTTCATATTTTTATTTTAGTATTATTGTTGGTTAAAACAGGTACACTTCAAGTGGAGTCAAAAAATTACAAGGGTACTGGTGCAGTGCCTGGAGTCTACTGAATACATGGAGATCCGTAATGCATTGATTGTGCTGACAAAAATCTCATCTGTCTTCCCAGTGATGCGAAAGAGTGGTCTCAACATCGAAAAACGTGTTGCTAAAATAAAAGGTGATGAGAGAGAGGATCTAAAGGTTTTGGCTACGGGAGTGGCTGCCGCACTTGCTTCTCACAAGGTCAGTAACTAAGTCTAAAATGGGAAGAGGAGGATGTGTTATAAGTGAAATCCAACATTTTATGAAATTTCAAATTAATTACATAGCATTTCTATCTATTGTTGCTGGTGCCCAGCATCTTTTCTGTTTTCCTAGTAGAACTGCTAGCGCAGCTTGCACTATTGTTATGTTTTGTTAAATATTGATAATTTGGCAACTTGCTAAAAATCCTCCCACCCCTTCCAATTAAGACTCTTATCTGACTAAAATCAACCATAGTGGATATAAATGTTTTCATTGTGAGTTTAAAAGGGACCGACATATAGACTGTTTAAGATCATATGAAGAAAATGACTGATGCAATCTTGTTGTTTTTGTAAACCTAAATTATCATGTTTCCATGTCATTTGTTAAACAATTTAGGAAGAAAAAACCATGTTTCAGGAAATTGAAATGCATGGGATTGCTTTGCAAATGCCCAAAAATATATTGAGTAATTGGCCAAGGGCAAAAGAGGACATAAAAATTGAGTCCAACCAGTACCTGTAAACGGTGCGGCCTTCAACATTTGATAATCTTGCAACCAGAATGTTATCTTTTTAGGTACAGCCAAAACTACTTTTTTTGTTGATTTGCCTAATCAGATTTAGCTTCATAACAAAATTTACTTGTCATATGCCCATGCATCTCTATGGTTGTTACTAATTTGGTGCATTATCATTATAAAACATAAGTTAAAGACTAATTCTGTCGAGGCTGAAGTTGTCTTTTTATTTTTCTTGTATGTCACATCTGTTTCTTCTGTGGTAACACAATTTCATAGCATTTTTCTTCGTAAAGGGCAATAAGTAAAATAGGCGAAGCTGTTGGCATTTTGCCAACTAATTTTCACAAAAATATGAAAAGCTGAGATACAGAGCATGGAGAACTATATGAACTAACATATATAGAAAGTTTAAGGGGTCGGCGAGAGAGGGGGAGAGAGAGAGAGAGAGAGAGTACAACAATCAAAGTTGAATCACCAACACAGGAAACATTGACATTTGAGAACTTAAGAATCCATGTTTAAACCCAAGTGCGCCTTTTGGTGCCCAATTAGTAAGCTCCCATATGTTTTTCTAAAGGTTTGAGGAAGCCCTTCAAAAGCATGGTCCAAATTACCTCTCTTATCCTACTTGGAGGAGAAATGAAAGTTCCGCGTACTTATCGACACCTTCCTTTTTCGTCATCTTTTTGTCCCTGTGCATCGTCCAAGTAATTCTCTTCTCAGGAAAATGAAAAACATGGATACTAAAAGGTAAGCATTTAAGAAAAAATTAATCGTAAGAGAAAATTGATTTAAAAGGAAAATAATAATCGTGTACAATTAAGCTAAAGAAGGAAATAAAATGGAAAGTTTGAAAGGTTACTGCATTTTTCCCCCAGTAATTAGCCTAATTTCCACATTAGCAATCATATGGATTGTATTTAAGCTAATCTTTTTAAAACACCTACCAAATGACAAAGAAAAGCATCAAGATTAGAGGAAAAATAAAATAAGAAGAGAACATGATTGAATTTAAGAGCAAATAAATAAATTGAATGTGATATAACTGTTGGAAAATAAATGGAATTTACTAATGATGATATTTTTTTTTCCCTAAATCTGACATGAAAAAAGAAGCAAAACTTTATTATTTGAGCAAAATCATTCTCGGATGAGAATAGATAAAGACCATATGCATAGAGGAAGGATATATCTATTTGCAATACACTAGAAAGAATGTTGGTTACTGAGACAAAATGTCACTCAGTGAGCATCTCTTGCTCAAGGCGCTTCTCTTCTGACAAGCTAATCTTCTTCTTAAATTTTGTAACAATTGAACTTTTCCCCTGACTTGGCATACTAAAAATTAAATTAGATAAGTGAATGGGCCCTAATTTGAGAAATAGGGCCAAGATCATCAAAATATAAATACCTTTGCCCTTCGCAGCAATGCAATATTTTGTGTTATCTGTAAATATCGCAAGAAATGCCTGCGGATTGTTGATAAGAAAGCATGAAAAATATTGGGTGGAAGTTAAAAAGAAATAAAGAAGGAAAAAATTGAGAACATTTTCCTCATCTTGTTATTGGGTTCTTTCTGCAGAGCTCGTGGGTGTCTGATGAAGAATTTGGTATGGGACACTTGGAAACTAAACCTGCGGCATCACCTGCTAAAGCTCCTCCTCCAGGTTATTTATTACCTTTCAGTATTTTTGTACCTGAACATGGCAAAAATTTGACCTAATCCAAATGACCTGGAACCTAAAATCTAAACCAACCTGAAAAGAGTTTGAAAGTTGATGAAGTTGGCTGTTCAAACCAGAAACCTGGACATCTGCATGTAAATTCAACTTGCCTCTTACTGAACTAACTGTCAAACTCTTAAGCAGGTAACAACAATCATATCGCTGTTGATTCTGTGAGTAATCCTCCTAAAGAACACAATACACGCCATAAGTCTACTACAGATGCTAAAAATGAGAGATCAAATGGAGCTGCTTCACGACTTCCAGATGAGCATCCAAAAGCCCAATCCGAGGAGCCTTCCTCCAGGACTTCGAGGCCGCCAGCTGATTCTGAGGTGCTAATCCTTCTGTTCTTTATAATTTTAAGAAAGAATAGTAAAAATCCCTATAACAATCATGTTTGTCCAATTAAGCATCCATCAAGCTTCAAGAGACTGCCCTTTTTAACCAAGTAACATTGCTTTGCTCCTACATGACACTGAATGCCAAACATGCATAAAAAAATAGAAAGAAAACAACAAACTGCATCGCTTATTGCTAGTGAATTGGTACTACTTTGATATATTAGTACTTCCCCTTATGTATTGAAGCTCTTCCACATATGTTATACCTAAACTAAAAGTGTAACATGTCAGTACATATTTATTTTGATATAACCTTCTTTAGCACTTAAACACTCGAGTGTGTTAAGTTATTATATTTTTTATTTCCTATGCATCAGACAAGGGCTCTGCACAAACAGAGAGGTGCACCGAGTATTCTTGGGAAGCCACCAAAATTAGAAGACGGAAAATCTGGAAAGATATCAGAAAGTGGGCCTGACTCAATCCCTACAACAGCTACAAATGGTAAATCATCTCAGAGAGGTACCAGCACAAGCAATGCTACAGTTCATGTTTCAAAAGTGGAAAGTGGTACTGTCGCAAGAACATCTCATGAACACATACAGAAGAGAGCTGTACAAAATGACGAGCAGGAAAGGGTTGCAAAGAGGAGGAAGGGGGAGGAAAGAGAGAGAGAAACAGAAAGTGATAAAGATAGAGAAAAAGAAAGAGAAAATGATCGGTCGAGCAGGGATAGAGCAGATGATAGACATGAGAAGGAACAGAGGGACAGAGAGAAGCAGAGGGAAAGGGAGAGAGAAAGAGAGAGGTCAATGGAGCGGAGAGATAGAGACAGGAGCTTAGAAAGAGGAGGCAAGGATGAGAGAGAGAGAGAGAAACTTCCACCCCCGCCCCCGCTTCCCCCAAGCTTTGTTCCTCAGAGTGTATCCAGACACAGTGTTGAGAGAGAAAGGGAAAGGGAGAAAGATGATGATGTTAACAAGAGGAGGAGAGGGGAAGATAACAGGGATGGGAGGAAGCGGGAGGACCGGGATGGTTCTTCGAGTAAGGTAAACATTTACTCTGCTGTGTACTACTAAAAAATTGTGAAATTTTTGACCCAAAAGAATGCAGAAAATTAAATATAGTTCAATCTTGTGAAACTGTTGCAAAATAGAAACCTGTTCAGTTATGATACATGCCTGCTCCCTACCGCATTGACCAGCATGCACCTGAATTCTTGAAATCTTTTCTTTTTATATCGTATAAAGGTGGAAGAAAGGGAACAAGACAAGTTGAAGGAAGACAGCGAGGCTAATGCTAAGAGGAGAAAAGTAAAGAGATCATCTTCTACTGAGCCAGGAGAATATTCACCAGCAGTACCCTCATCTCACTCGTATGATACAAGAGGAGAGAGGAAGGGGGCTGGGATACCCCATCGGGGAGTTTATGGGGACGAAAATGCTCGGAGTCATAGCAAAGATCCCTCCAGCAAGGCCAACCGCAGGGACACTGACCAGTATCCTTAATTATTATTTTGATTATTCAATTTGGTTGACCCTTGCTATCTGTACAGCTCTGGTTTTGGACCGTCCCATTTAATGATAGCATTGGCTGGTCTAGACTGGAACTAGAAAATCATGTCCATTTTTTTTTAATTATTTTTTTGGGGTGGGGTGGGGCGTTTATATATATGCATTTCCCTTGTACAGGGGTGTATATGATACTTTAGGATTTTGCAGAGGTTAACATGAAATTTGTCCATCAGTTGTTTTCTTTGACTTTGAGTAACAACAGATCTCACGAAAGAGATTTCGAAGAGGACAAGAGACAAAGAGCAGAAACTAAAAGGAAGCATCGCAAATGAATGTGTAATTAATTGGCAGCTCATGCGCGCATCAAACCTAGATATTCATCAACTATTTGTGATGACGGGGTGCCTAGCATATGCTATTAAGACCAAAGATAGATTTCTGTAAAGAAGGCGCGACAACTGTTGTACTTGATTTTTATAATCTGTTTGAACTGGAGGTCCAGTGAAGCAGAGGCTTCAAAGCCTTCCTGTCCCCCCTAACTTTCACCCCCTATGTAATGTGCTATTTATAACATTAAAATTGATAAGTTGGGTTTAGATTTTTGTTAAAAATGGAAAGGGGCTATTTTAATTTATATGCATAAAATGAATTTGTATTTAGTTGAGAGAGAAATTATTTTGACTAGTAATGAGTAGGACTTTAGATTTAAGATTGGTTTTCTCTAATTGACTTGTATGGCTTTGTTTCCAATCGTTATGTTTTTCATGACTAAGGTGATTGCTTAGTTATTGTCGAAACAAATGTACATATTGGGTTTCTGCAATTTCAAGCGAGATTTTATTTGATTTCATTGTTAGAATTTGTTTCATCAAAGTAAATGGATTTCCTTTTGATTTGATCGGAATTTTCGTGTTATTAGATCCAACGATATCCTAAAAGATCAATTCCTTTTGTTTTTTTAGAATAAGCCCAGAAGATCAATTCTAATAAAATGAAATTTTGTATAGGTTTGGAGTTGAAATGGGCAAACAGAGATATATACAATTTTGACAACCGTTAAAAATATTTTGTTTTCTTTAATAGTCGTTGGATTGTATTCTATGCTTTATACAGATGTACGCAATTAAATACAGGTTTTATCACACAACTTCAACTTTTACACCGGTTGTTATGATAGAATATCCAAGTGTTTGAAAATGGCCCTCGCAATTTTGAATCTTTTGCACGCGAAATTATGTACAACATCCGAATATTATTCTGCACAATGATTCTCACCACCAGCACATTAACGTCAGAGCAAATCTACGAGTACATTTGTTGGAAGAATTTGGAAAAATGAAAATGCTGCTTTAATAAATAAGGTCATTAGCATCCCCTAATTTGGAAATTAACAAATATCATTGTACAATTTTGTAAGTATAGGTGAAAATAGAGAATAGTAGTAAGTCAGACTTGTTGATTCTCCCTATATAGACAGCTAGGTTTGATGAAATGATATAGCGATGTGCATAATAATAAAACATGACATTTTGCATCTAATATTGACATACAAGGTTAAAAAAAAAATTAGACAGATCAGGATATTTATAACTTTATAAGTGTCGGAGTATTTGTTAGTAGTTTTAAAAAATGTGGATGAACTTATTTTTTCTGCCATGTATTGCATATTTTCATAGTCATTTACAAATGTAAGTTTGAGGATTAAATTATTTTGAAAAGTTCACTAGAAAAATTCGTAAACTTGATCTTAAAAATAACTGGATGGTTTTTAAACAGAGAAATAATTGCTGATGTTATTCTATTAACATAAATTACTAACATTTCTACACTTTTTAAATTTTTCGTTAAAAGATATATTTAAAAATATATATATACACAAGAAATGAAAGAAAAAAAATTGAAATGTAAAAATTTGACGACGATTAACGGTTCAAATCGGTGATTCTAGTCATATACTCATATGTCATATCTCATGTTTCCTTGTAACGCTTCCTCCCGTTTAAGCGTAAACCATGCATTGAGGCAAATGCAAAACCTCCCTCCATTTCTCCACCAACTCACCATCCACCTCCGCAACCACACTCTTTCCCTCCATTCACCTCTCTCCATCCACGCTTTTCTCCTCAAATCAGGTCACCTCCATTTCCATCCCTTTCCTTCCCTCCTCCTTTCCTCCTACTCCTCTCTCTCCCCTTCCCTTGCTCTCTCTCTCTTCCACTCCCTTCCCTCTCACCTCCTCACACCTCGCCTCTTCTCTTCCCTTCTCTCTCCTCTCTCTCATTCCCATCCCTCTCTTGCTCTCCCTTTCTTTCCTCTCCTTCTCTCTCGCTCCTTCCTCGACCCCTTCCTCATCTCCTCTCTCATCAAAACATGCTCCTCTCTCCGTCATTTGTCCAGCGGCAAGCAATCGCATTGCATTGCGACAGTTTATGGTTCTTCGGCAGACCCGATTGTGCAGTCTTCGCTTGTCGATATGTACTGTAAGTGTGACAGTATCGATTATGCACGCAAGGTGTTTGATGGAATTACTGAGAAGAATAAGGTTGTTTGGACAGCTATGATGGCTGGGTATTCCTCGAGCGGGAGAGTAGATGAAGCCTTGGAGTTTTTTTCGCAAATGCCTGTGAAGAATTTTTTCGCTTGGACAGCTCTGGTTTCGGGGTTTTACCATAGCGGCAAGTGGTTGTCTGGTGTAAAGATTTTTACGAAAATGAGAAAGGAAGGGGTCAGGATGGATGATTGTTTTATTATTTCAAGTGTAATAGGCTGTGGATCCCATTTGGCCAGCTTGGGATTGGCGAAGCAACTTCATGGATTGGTTTACAAACTTGGTTTCTTACTTAGCATATTTGTTCGGAATGCTTTGGTGGACATGTACTCCAAATGTAGTGATATATTCTCTGCTAGGAAGGTGTTTGATGAAATTTCTATAAGAGATGTAGTGTCATGGACTACCATGCTTGTAGGTGAGGCACAACATGGCCGTGCTGAAGAGGCACTAGCTCTTTTTGATAAAATGACTTGTATGGGCATCAAGCCCAATGAAGTCACCTTTATAGGATTGCTCTACGCATGTAGCCATGCAAGTTTAATTCAAAAGGGCCGTGAAATCTTTGATTCCATGATTAGAGATTATCATATCAAGCCAAGGTTGCAACACTACACTTGCCTGTTAGATTTATTAGGTAGGTCAGGGCATTTATCAGAAGCAGAGGACATAATTTCAAGCATGCCTTATTCCCCTGATGAGACCACATGGACCGTGCTTTTAAGTGCTTGTAACAAACACAAGGATGTGAATATGGGAGTTAGGCTTTCTCATCATTTGCTCGAGTTAAAACCCAAAGATCCTTCTATATATGTTCTCATGTCTAATGCATATGCAGTTGCTGGCAAGTGGGATTATGTTTCAAAGGTGCGAATGTTGTTGAATGAATTTCGGGATAAGAAGGAGCCAGGTTATACTTGGGTTGAAGTAGGTAAGGAGAGTTGCATATTTTATGCTGGAGAGGCACCTTCTGACATGAAAGAGCATGTAGAGGGTTTGTTAGGGGAGTTGGAGGGAGAGATGAGAGAGAGAGGGTATGCACCTGATACAGGTTTTGTCTTGCACGATGTGGAAGAGGGTGATAAATTGCATCAATTGTCTAGGCATAGTGAAAGGTTAGCAGTTGCATACGGGCTTCTTAGAACGGTACCTGAGTCAGAGATTAGGCTTGTAAAGAATCTTAGAATGTGTGGTGACTGCCATGTTTTCTTGAAGTTTGTTAGTGATTTTAAAAAAAGAAAGATTGTAGTAAGAGATACAAGTAGGTTTCACCATTTTGAGCAGGGAAGTTGTTCCTGTGGTGATTTTTGGTAGTATTAAATTATTTTTTATTCCATGGTTAAACTATACTGTCTTTTTGCTTCTGACCATGTGAGACCAAATCCCTGGTTGTTAGAAATTAGTAATATCGTCTCAATTAGATCACCTTTCCTCACGAGGGCTAATACACCATATCAATATCAATGCAATATTATTATATTAACCTGAGATAAATTTGATTAAGGAAAAACTGTTTTCTTTGATATAAAAAAGGAAAATTAAGTTCAATACATCTGTATTTTGTTGCTTTTCGTATGTTAAAAAAAATGACAAGATCATGTTTGTGCGTCTTCAATACATGAACTTTTGAGGTTCACGCTAGAAATAAGTCAATTATGTTGGATTCGTGGGGTCTGTTGCCAATTTCAAACATAAAAATGTTTTCAGTAGGATCCATATTGGATGATATAAACTATTTATAGCCTTACTATCAAAGATTGGAAGTACCAATCTGTTTATCCAATAATGCTATATAGAACCCTGTTCCAGGCCTGATACAGATTGGATTAATCAGCGTAGCACCTCTGAAGTAATAAAGCTACTGGAAATTTAAGAAGATTATCTGACAACTTTAATCTGGTGAATCCAACGCAAAAGAACATAATTAGCATGATTGTGCATACAATAATAACTCATAATCGAGTGTACATTCTAGGTAAAACTATTCTATTTAAAGCTCAGAACCTCCCGAAACAAAAGAAAATATACATATTCTGGTACTTATGTCCTATTCTTCTTTTTATTTTTCTTTTCTGCAAAAAAAGATAAATAAACATCAGATTGAGACACAGAAAAGCTTGTAGGCAACATGCTGACAAGTTATCTAAATTTATTCTTCACTCTGGTAGAATGTATGGGTATGGTAAGGTGCCAGATTATCCAAATTTTAATTTGCTAAGCTAGGCTCAGATAGCCCAATTAAGATTTTATGGAGCAATGTGACAGATTTACTATTAATAGTGTTAAAACAAATCCTATGCTTCACATTTAATCCAATTTAAGCCGAGGTACCTTAATCATGTAAAAAAATAATAATAATAAATAAATATTTTATTTTAGCATACCTAATTGCCTTTTAGCCTCTGATTTGGCAAAAAATTCTGCCCATTCATCTGTCAAAACAAATATATCTTCTTCCTCCTCATTATCATCCTCTAATATACTGCTTGTGGCAAATTCTTGTGGTGGCAATCTGATAAATATTAAAAGAAAACAATTTAATGACATCGTCCCTTGTTCCAAAACATGACAGACACTTGCAGTAATTTTGCACAAGATTAAGATGAATATTTCTCCAATCACTAAATCGAGATTTCAATATTGATTCATAGAGTGCACCAGTAACAGCTCACGCTACTACAGTGTAATTAATCCAAGGATCACTCTTTAGCTTAACTACTACATGTCTACATCTAATCCAGCATATACCATATCAACTAATGACCTATAAGTAAGATTAAAGATGTCATTATCCTACTAATGGGTTGGCTCCTTGAGTTACTCTGACCTTGACAAACTATTTCTACTATTCTTAGTATGCTCAGTACTTGTTAATAAGGTATTCGACAAAAAGCTTCAAAGAGCATGATTCATAATGTCAGGTTATTTCGGATAGAACTGAGGTTTAAAGGAGCCAGACAAATTATGATATCGGTAAATCACAATATTGGAGAATTGAATACAATTAAAGTTTGAGTACTTGCAAGGAAACATACTTGAGTTCAGATTCAAAAACAGTGGCATGGTTGATCTCTGGTCCTTGACTTGCTTGGTTAATAAATGTTTGAGAGAAGGGTACATGAGGAGGTAAGGGAGAAGGGAAAGGAAGAGAGGAACTGTAGGGGAGTTGAGTTGCGTGCAATTGGGGATGATGGAAGTGATACTGGTGGTGGTGGTTGGGGTGGGAGCAGAAGAAGACAGGGATGTGGATGTGAGGAAATGGTGGGTGATGAGAGCAGTGGTGGTGGAAATGGAGACCATTCTGGCCCGATTGATGGTTAGAACTAATGTTAGGGTTTCGGCCGGAGTTGGGTTGCATTTTTTTTGGGTTATGGTCGACTGAGTCGGGAAGGATTTCGAGGAAGGGTTTTAGGCTTTTAGCTTAGAAGGGAGAGAACAAAGAAGGGCAACCAAAGAATATGACCTTTCTATTTCTATTTTTCTCAAAAAAAAAAAAAAAAAAAAAAAATTGGGGAAGTCCAATTGTTATTTGTTAGCCGTTGATCTTAATCTATTTAAAAAGTGAAGCATTTTGTATTATATAATTTTCAAAATTTGAGTTCATTTTGTAAAGCACCTTATTAATTATTATTTCACTACTTATTTCATTCAGAGAATTTTTTGTCAACTAAACCAAAAGTTATGGTTTGAACTTTTTATTTGAAACTAATTTGACGGTTTTTTTTTTAAAAAAAAATTAGTCTGCGAAATTTTTTTTTTAACTTCACTTCATACTAGCTTCATAGCTTGCGTTTGATATACTTTTTAGGAAAAAATAATTTATTATATTAGAATTTACATTCCATGTTTTAACTTTTTTTTTTCCAAAATTTTCAACAAAGCATATACTTTTCTTATATTAATACACAACGGTATCACGTCTACAATTTTTATGTATATATTAATACTAGCATTTTGAGCTAATCATCCTGATGTTTTGGCGAGTTATTTCAATTTCTTTTTTTCTTTACAAGCATCAGTATCGGTATTATTGAACCAAAGTCACGATTATTGGATGCAACTCTTGTGAGATAGATCACGAATTCACTATCAAATATCATATACTACTGATACACATATACCTAAAAAAGTATAGCTTAGGTGAATGGCAGTCTGATTAATGCATCACCAATTATCCCATACATATATAAACATCCATTAATTAACCTCGAATCTTTGCGTATAAGAAGAAAATTCCAGCCATATGCGATTATGATGAGCATAAACACAAATTATTATTAAAATTATAATGTATGAGCATGAATATGAAGATATATTGACCACCTAACGAGAACAAAATCATGCTGCATCAACCAATCTTTTATTCAACACACGAAAGAACGACGAGAAAATACACCCTGATCCAAAAACACCAACGAGGCTTAACACTATTCTAACCATATTTCAGCACAAATACAGTCTACTGTAAAGAAATTACAAAACACAAGTGGATCTGACCAGTTAAGCCACAACTAACGATACCCAATAATTACCAGTTACGCACTCTCTCACCATCAGTCTCCAGAGTTCTCGCTAGCATAGGATACACAAATCCTTTTGCCATCCAATTCCTTGACAGAGAAAGGGACAGCAAGTGTTGAGCAATTTCATCCTTTAAATTAGTGCAAGATCCCAAAATGATATATACCAAACTGTACCAATTTCTCCTCTATAAAAATGACACCTTCCATTCCCTGTCTGGTAGAAAACATGAACCAAACTATACTTTTTGAGGAAAAGAGGATGGGTCAAATTTTGTGTGTTCTGAGGAGCACAACTATATTTTTTACCCTTGCGCATGTGCAATGGTCTTAGCATATATCTTCAACTAATCATATGTATACGCAGTCGCACTATAATTCCAACAGAGTTCGTAAAAGCAGGTTTTTATTGTGACTGATAACAATTTGATGTGCACAACTCCTTCAAATCAAATGAATATTGCATATTACCCACAGAAATATTCATAAAGAATTTCTTCAAAAGAGTCCAAATCATCATCCCTTACTGATTATTTCGCTATTTGGAAAGGAGGGGAAAATGTGAGCACTTTATGGAGACTTAGGCAAGGTTTAGGAGAACTCAATATCTAACTCTAGTTTCCCAAAGGCATAATAACATTTTATGAGAAAATATTCCTTAAAAAAAAAGATTTGATTCAGAAATATTTTGCACAAAGCATGATCCAAACCTCTTCATTCATGGCAGACAACAGGGCATTTTCAGCAGTAGCAAAAGTTACAAATCCAAACCCTCTTGATTTCCCGGTGTCTCGATCCCTCATTAAAGAAGAAAAGAATAAAGCATAACAAGTTAGTATACTCAGGCGGATAGTTTGGCCCACAATTAACGTATTAAATATTTCCTTATACATCAACAGAAAATTAGTTTTCCTTATAAAGGCAAAGAAAAAAAAATTACAAACCGAGCCTCATTATTCAATGGTATTACCATTAATTAGTAGGTTAGTGTGCAAAATTTTCAAATCGAAAGAAAAATACAATTTTAATTGAGGCTGATAAAGATCATCCTCTAAATTCATCATCCATCATCCTCCAATAGTTAGATTAATTGCATTTCAAAAAAGAAAAAAGAATGATAGGGATGATGAGAATTTTTTTAGAATGTCATTAATGAAGCTCTTACCTTTATCCCATCATCCTCATCATCCCACGCTTACATTTTATTTTTTCGGTCATTTCTTTATTTTAGTAACTGTTTTAGTTAACATTTTTTTGTTCAGAACAATTAGTAAGATTAACCAAAACAGTTAGTTATATTTCTAGAACAGTTAGTTATAACATTTAGTTATTTTTCTAGAACAGTTAATAATATTAATTTTTCTAGAACATTTAGTTATTTATTCATAACAATTAATAACATTTAGCACACAAAAGACGTGAAAATACACCATGATAAAAAAACGGAATTGCTTAGGACCATCCCTAAGATACTATCATCCTCGTCATCCTCACGCGTACGTAACAAATCCCTCTCTCCCCACGCGTACACTCTATCACCTCCCCCTCCTCTGTACGCGTTCTCCCTCCTGATGAGTGGATTTTATATGCATATTCAGGTACTATTTTGTCTCCAAACTAAACCAATTGCCTTGAGTTTACATAGTTTACATACTTTAGATGAGTTTAGGTTAGTTTAATTAGAGTTTTGTATCAAGAATGAGTTACTACCATAGTTTCTAATTTTATTGCAGATTCTGGACAAGAAATGACTTGGATGAGTCCATAAAGTTGAAGAGCTCGTTCTAAGCTTTCCAACGGATCTTGAATCACTTCAAACGGAGTTCGGATGAAGGAGATATGCCCAAAATACTGACAGGACGCAGTGCTGACATTTTCCTGCGACCCACTGAAAGTCCCAGCGGCCCGCAGGCCTGGAACTGCCAGATTTAGCAGAATCGCCCGATTTGGCAATTCTATATTTGGATGGCGGTTTCTACCGACTCCAGGTGCATCCAGAGCACGTCTTCAGTTATTTTCAGCGTTTCTAGACGTTCCCAAGGCCTATTAAAGACCTGTTTGAGAGAGAACAAGGAGAGAACAAGGAGGAGACCAAATCCAAGGTCAATTTAGGGTTAGACATAGAGTTATTTGAGAGTTGAGTCTCAAGTCCAGATCGTAGCAGCGCCAAGCAGGTCATTTGCGACAGCAAGAGACGTGTTTGATAGGAGATTTCGACACACGCAAGAGCAATTGGTTGTAATCTTTCCTTATTCTCATTTTCTCTTGTGTTTGTATGATGTCTTTTAGTTGTTGATTGTTTGTTCTAGGGCTATGGTTGTAAACTCGAATTCTTAGTTGTTGATTGCATGTTTATTTAGTTTATTTGATATCTTTGTGTTTTATACCTTGCTTGAATTGCTTGAATTGGTTATGCCATGATTATTTAAGTAGATTTGTTTACACCCGTTAAGTAGAGCTCGCTTAATTGTTAGGTGGTTAAGTCCAAATAAACTTAGATTATTAGGCATGATTATGATTAACATGAAGGTTGTAAACTGAAAGGTTAAACCAGGACTAGTTAACGAGAGTTAAGTCCTTTCCAAGAGTGAAAACTCAAGGATTTCATAGGTTAGAAAGGTATAAACTTGTAGAAACTAGACCAAGAAACGCTAGTTGAAATCTAGGTTCTATACGAGGAAAATTGGGTTAATTAATTGATAACCAGACCTAAACGAGAGTTTGATCTAGGAACCTTAATTAAGTCATTATCCCTACACAATTATCAACTGAATTAAGTCAATTTGCAATTACATCGCTAATCCTAGCGGGCCGCTGAGTGAATCAGCGAGGTTGTCTATGCCCGCCAAGTAGCCAGCGACCAGTCTAATAGATCAGCGACCTAAGTTCTTTTAGCGGGCCGCTACGAGAGTCAGCGGGCCGCTGGAACTGGGACTAAGAAGAAGTGTTAGCAACCAGAAACCCTAGAATTATGTGACTTGTTGAATCTCTCTCATTAATTCTTGTTTTGACCTTGAAACTAGACTTAGGATTTAGACTCACCTGCAACCCTTAATTCACATAAGAGTTGAACCGTCTAGCTAGTTTAGTAAAGTAAAAGACTAATATTCCAACACCGTCCCTGTGAATTCGACCCTCAAGCTGTTCTACAAACGATTAGATCGGCAGACACGAGGTCTTTAATAGGCCTTGGGAACGTCTAGAAACGCTGAAAATAACTGAAGACGTGCTCTGGATGCACCTGGAGTCGGTAGAAACCGCCATCCAAATATAGAATTGCCAAATCGGGCGATTCTGCTAAATCTGGCAGTTCCAGGCCTGCGGGCCGCTGGGACTTTCAGTGGGTCGCAGGAAAATGTCAGCACTGCGTCCTGTCAGTATTTTGGGCATATCTCCTTCATCCGAACTCCGTTTGAAGTGATTCAAGATCCGTTGGAAAGCTTAGAACGAGCTCTTCAACTTTATGGACTCATCCAAGTCATTTCTTGTCCAGAATCTGCAATAAAATTAGAAACTATGGTAGTAACTCATTCTTGATACAAAACTCTAATTAAACTAACCTAAACTCATCTAAAGTATGTAAACTATGTAAACTCAAGGCAATTGGTTTAGTTTGGAGACAAAATAGTACCTGAATATGCATATAAAATCCACTCATCAAATCCCCCCAAGTTTAACCTTTGCTTGTCCCCAAGCAAATATTTATCTTAGAAGAATGGTTTGGCTCTAAACTAAAACAATGACTTGAGACTTACAAGTTATGAAGATTCTTAACATGCACCAATATCGTGATTTGATTGAATTATTTAAACAATTTTACAAGCTTTTTCAAATTGAATTGAGTTGTCCCAAACGACCCACGCTTACCCCACGGGTGAAACACTTAGGATACTTGTAACTATTGCCCATAACTTATCTTGTTCAATTCCTAAACTTGTTGATTTTTCAAAGTTTGACAATTGACTTGGCAAAGAGATTCGGGATCACACCCTACCAACACAAATAACTTGTCATACCAATTTAGTTCACAACCAAGTCTTCAAGTACTTAAACCGCTATATTGATTTTCGAAAACGCATTGAAAATCGAACTAAAGTGAGGCGGAAAAAAGGGTACAACTCCTCACCCATTCTATTCCAAAGTTTTTGGGTTGGACTTTTTAACTTTTCTCCCGGGGCTAGGAGGGTTTTCCCGCGGTGGAGAGGTTAGCCAAATTACGGTGGATTTATTTTCGAGATTTTTCTCGTTTTTTTTTCCTTTTTTTTATGTCATGAGCCTTTCTGTTTTTACTCATGATTTATGGAAGTTTTTTTATCCACCATAACCTATAGCTTCCCGCAATGTCCATGGCATTGCACGCTTTTTAGTTCCCCTTTTTATTTATTTTTATTTATATACAAGGGTGTGTATTTACATCTTCGACTTTTAATAAACTTGAAAACAGCGGTTGTTTGACTCTAGACTTAGTGTTTATTTCCTTAGTTGACATGCATTTGGGTCGGTAGAATCGATCTTGACAAAATTTGGAAATTAATTCAATTGGTGGTTGTCTTGGTTTACCGATTTCTAATTGGTCAAGTCATTCATACTACTTATCAAATCATCAAATTTAAGTTTCAATTAAGATAGATTATGATACAATACCTACTCATTTCCTAAGGTCACAGGGGCTAGTCGATCAATTAGATGACCCACAATTCAAATCGAAAAATTTTCTAAAACTTCCTAAATAATTCATTAAATTCACGATATCAAAACTTGTTAAGTATCTCCTAACTTACCTAAATGCAATCTATATGAAATTATCATGCAATAAGACAATTCCTAAATGAAATGCACAATTATACCTATCAGTTTCAGTTTAAGCTACCCACAGAAAATCTCAGCGGGTCGCCGATGCACTCAGCGGGCCGCCAAAAATCTCAGCGGGTCGCCGATACTGGGACAGATACGAAATTAACACCTAATATGCATGATGCAAACCTAGATACAACTCCTATTCTCTCCCCCTAAGTTTAAAACTTTGCACTGTCCTCAATGCAAGAAAAACATAACTTAAAAGAGAGAAAGGAAAGGAAACTCATCAAATTGTTGTAGTGGTTGTGAAGTTCGCATAGGGGTTGGTGCGACTTGCAAAACGGCTTGTATGCTCCTTCATGGTGTATCCCCCAAGTTTGAGCTCTTGCATACAATTCGTGTAATGGTGCTTCTAAAAGCTGATTTGTCATTTTTCTTCAAATATTTACTCATCTTATCTTCACTTTTCTCCCTCTCCACGCATCATAGTTCTCCCAAAAGTGATTGAGTGGTTCCTTTGAAACATGCTTGGAGCGTTCTTCTTTGGATGTCATCTTCCTTGGCTCGATTATGATGTGATACTTGATTTGCGATTTGTTGTCTTCTATCACATCAAGTTTCTCCAAACATCTTCTAAGAGTACTCAAGTCGATTTGGTTGAACTTCTCATTCGTGTTGTCGGATGCCTCGACTTTGAGAGTGGTGTCACCATCTTTCTTCTCTTCAAGTTCATCATTCATGTTCTCAATTGGAGGATGCTTCAATTTCAACTCATTAGATTTGACAATTTCAGTCCTAAACAATCTTTGTGGAAATGGAATTGGAGGGATATAGGGAGGAGGTGGTATGTACTTTGGTTCATAAAATTCCTCTTGTACCTCCCTATTCTCAACTTGTTTGCTTTCAGTTTTGTTGGTATCTAACCAAATTTGGGTCTTCTTGGAACTAGAGTTTTCAAATTCACAATCACTATGCAAAGTCAATTCATTGTTTTGTTCATTGTGTGACCTATATGAAGAATTTTCAGTCTCTAACATCCTTTGATGATGGGTAATGAGAGTATTGAGAGAAGATGATATGGACTTCATTTCTTTCAAAAGCTTCTCATTAAATTTGATTTGGTTCATTTTAAATTCTTCAAACCTTGATTCAACACTTGATATTTGCGTAGATGATCGGAAATTATCAAAACTAGGAAAAAAAGTAGACCTATGGTATGGTTGAGACACTAAACCATCATTGTTCAAAGCAAAAGAAGGAAAATCATTCAAACCAGAATTGCATGTCTGTCTGTTGAGGTTCCAGCGGTCCGCAGGATCTCCCAGCGGGTCGCAGAAACTGGCAGTCATATTTTGTGCTTCAGGTTCCCTCCATGTGAATCTCGAACGGTCTGTTTGAAAGTCAAAAGGTTCGTCGAATCCGATAAGGTTGCTGAAGTTCTGATTGTCTCCACATGCAATATTGATCGTGTTTTGCACGGTGTGAAAAGCACGCTCAAATTCACTCATGTTCGCATTGAGTTCAAATTGTCTATTCATGTGGTTGATTTTCTTCCAATTATCCTCCGCCTCTTGCTCACGTACCTGAAAAGAAGGAAACATGGTGATAGAATTTTTTTGGTTTTTTTTTATAAGACAAAATAAGTAAGATACAAGGATACAAGGGTGTCTATACTAAATTACTAAAGCAAAATGCCAATATTCGAGCAAACCGTCCCCGGCAACGGCGCCAATTTTGATCGATGGGGAAACCAAGTCTCAAAATAAAAACCTCGTGTCTGCCGATCTAATCGTTTGTAGAACAGCTTGAGGGTCGAATCCACAGGGACGATGTTGGAATATTAGTCTTTTACTTTACTAAATTAGTTAGACAGTTTTCAACTCTTTTGTAAATTAAGGGTTGCAGGTGAGTCTAAATCCTAAGTCTAGTTCAAGGTCAAAACAAGAATTAATGAGAGAGATTCAACAAGTCACGTAATTCTAGGGTTTCTGGTTGCTAACACTTCTTCTTAGTCCCAGTTCCAGCGGCCCGCTGACTCTCGTAGCGGCCCGCTAAAAGAACTTAGGTCGCTAATCTATTAGACTGGTCGTTGGCTACTTGGCGGGCATAGACAACCTCGCTGATTCACTCAGCGGCCCGCTAGGATTAGCGATGTGGTTGCAAATTGACTTAATTCAGTTGATAATTGTGCAGGGATAATGGCTTAATTAAGGTCCCTAGATCAAACTCTCGTTTTAGGTCTGGTTATCAATTAATTAACCCAATTTCCCTCGTATAGAATCTAGATTTCAACTATCGTTTCTTGGTCTAGTTTCTACAAGTATATACCTTTCTAACCTATGAAATCCTTGAGTTTTCACTCTTGGAAAGGACTTAACTCTCGTTAACTAGTCCTGGTTTAACCTTTCAGTTTACAACCTTCATGTTAATCATAATCATGCCTAATAATCTAAGTTTATTTGGACTTAACCACCTAGCAATTAAGCGAGCTATACTTAACGGGTGTAAACAAATCTACTTAAACAATCATGGCATAATCAATTCAAGCAATTCAAGCAAGGTATAAAACACAAAGATATCAAATAAAATTAATAAACATGTAATCAACAACTAAGAATTCGAGTTTACAACCATAGCCCTAGAACAAACAATCAACAACTAAAAGACATCATACAAACACAAGAGAAAATGAGAATAAGGAAAGATTACAACCAATTGCTCTTGCGTGTGTCGAAATCTCCTATCAAACACGTCTCTTGCTGTCGCAAATGACCTGCTTGGCGCTGCCTCGATCTGGACTTGAGACTCAACTCTCAAATAACTCAATGTCTAACCCTAAATTGACCTTGGATTTGGTCTCCTTCTTGTTCTCACCTTCAAAACCTCCTCAAACAGGTCTTTAATAGGCCTTGGGAACGTCTAGAAACGCTGGAAATAACTGAAGACGTGCTCTGGATGCACCTGGAGTCGGTAGAAACCGCCATCCAAATATAGAATTGCCAAATCGGGCGATTCTGCTAAATCTGGCAGTTCCAGGCCTGCGGGCCGCTGGGCCTTTCAGCGGGTCGCAGGAAAATGTCAGAACTGCGTCCTGTCAGTATTTTGGGCATATCTCCTTCATCCGAACTCCGTTTGAGGTGATTCAAGATCCGTTGGAAAGCTTAGAACGAGCTCTTCAACTTTATGGACTCATCCAAGTCATTTCTTGTCCAGAATCTGCAATAAAATTAGAAACTATGGTAGTAACTCATTCTTGACACAAAACTCTAATTAAACTAACCTAAACTCATCTAAACTATCTAAACTATGTAAACTCAAGGCAATTGGTTTAGTTTGGAGACAAAATAGTACCTGAATATGCATATAAAATCCACTCATCACCTCCCCTGCCCTGTCCTCCCTCCCACTTACGCAGTCCCCCCTCCCCTCTCCCCCTCCTCTCTCCCACATACGCGGTCCCCCCTCCCCCTCCTCCCTCCCATGTACATCGTCCTCCCACCCTTCTCCTCTTCCTCCTTCAACACTTCATAACTGTTGAAGTTAATATATTTAAATGTTGAAGACAATATCGTAATTGTTGAAGTTAATATATGTACTGTTGAAGTTATATATGTAATTGTTAAAGTTAATATGTTGTATATGTAACTGTTGAAGTTAATATATATAACTGTTGAAATTAATATATATAACTGTTGAAGTTAATATGTGTAACTGCTGAAGTTATATATGTAGTTATTGAAGTTAGATATGTAAGTAATATGTTATATATGTAACTGTTGAAGTTAATATATATAACTGTTGAAGTTAATATATATAACTGTTGAAGTTAATATGTGTAACTGCTGAAATTATATATGTAGTTATTGAAGTTATATATGCAAGTAATATGTTATATATGTAACTGTTGAAGTTAATATATATAACTGTTGAAGTTAATATATATAATTGTTGAAGTTAATATGTATAACTGCTGAAGTTATATATTGAAGTTATTGAAGTTATATATGTAAGTAATATGTTATATATGTAACTGTTGAAGTTAATATGCGTAACTGTTGAAGTTATATATTGAAGTTATAACTGCTGGAACAACACTCTGTCTTTCTTCCGAGTATATGCAAGTAATATGTTATATATGTAACTGTTGAAGTTAATATATATAACTGTTGAAGTTAATATATATAATTGTTGAACTTGGCATATTTAAATGTTGAAGGTAATATTGGAAGTGAGCATATTTAAATTGTTGAAGTTGACATATATATTAACTTCAACAGTTAAATATTTAACCTCAACATTTATAATCAATATATATTGTGTGTGTGAGGGTATGATATTATCAGAGGGTGGGGGTTGGGTGGGGGTTGGGGAGCGTACGCGGAAGGGTGGGGGTTGGGGAGCGTACGCGGGAGGGTGAGAGGGGGGCGAGCGTACGCTGCAGGGGAGCGTACGTGGGAGGGCTGGGACGAGCGTACACGGCAGGGAGGGAAACAGAACAATTTCCAGAAATAAAAAATGCGTAGAGCCAAAAATAGAAAAAACGCGTGGGGATGATGGGAATGAAGAATATCGGGGATGATCCTTATCACCCCCGTAAAAAAAACCCAATGACACACGACATTTTTTAACCAAATTTAACACAATTACTTCCGCAAGAAATGACCAAAAATAAAGGGGCATCACGATTAAGAAACTTGAATGGATGCAACTCAGAAGTCATCCTGACCAGTAGAGCTACCACTCAAACCACCCACGCGCATAATTACCAGTTAGGCACTCCCACCACCAGATCCTCCGGCGCCCTTCGCGCTAGCAAGGGCTACATGAATCCTCCTACCATCCAAGTCCTGGACAGAGAAAGGGACAAAGCATACTAATTTCATCCTTTAAATAATTAGTGCAAGATCCCAAAGTGATATATACCAAAACTATACTAAAATGAGACTCGTAGAAAACATGGACCCACACCATATATACTTTTCGAGGAAAAGATGATTGGTCATATTTTGCGTGGTCCGATCGAGAAGCATAACTATACTTTTACTTTTGCATGTACAATGGTGTTAGCATATATCTTTAACTAACATCTATGTCAGATTGATTATATGTATGCAGTCGCACTACTATTCCAACAGAGTTCATACAAGCAGGTTTGTAGTGTGATTGATAGACAAATTGGTCGGCACATCTCCTTTAATTAACCCTACGGAATATCACATATACCCCACAAAATATTATTTGGAAATTTCTTCAAAAGAGCCCAAATCATCACCCCTTGCTGATTATTTCGCTATTACGAAAGAAGGGGACAATGTGAACACTTTATGACGAACTTAGCCAAGGTTTAGGAGAATTCAATTAGATAAATCTAGTTTCCCAAAGGCATTATTAACATTTGATTCAGAAATATTTTGCACAAAGCATGATCCTAACCTGCTCATTCAGGCCAGACAGGGCATCTGCTGTCTCTTCAGCAGTACCCATAGTTACAAATCCAAACCCTCTTGATCTTCCGGTTTCTCGATCCCTCATTACCAGTTCTGCATAATTCATTTAAAGAACAAAAGAATAAAGCATAACAAGTTGAAGTTCGTATACTCAGGTTGATGGTTTGGCCCACAATTAACGTATTGAAAATTTCCCAGCAGGAACCTAAATAAGTTGTACAGTAATGCAACCTCTAATATATATATGGTACAAGATGAATAAAACACACAACTCTACAGACTGAAGTCCTTAAAACTAAGTATACGATATAACTCCATTTCAGCCAAGTGCTGACAATTATTTGGTCATACACACACTGGAGTCGGAAAGGCACGCGTGTATTTCTGTTGGGTACCCACAGATGAGTTAATAATTAAGTCCACTGTCACAGCAAGCCGCATTACATTTTCCTAGATTCTTATGCAATTCTAAGCCAAACAGCAATCATACAAGAAGAATCTACAAGATATATTTCTCTCTGGGACAAGGCCTTCCTAATGTTATCACTAGATACGTTTCTAAAGTAGAAAACACAAGAGTAAATGGTATAGTTCCACTACCATCAAGGACCATTCCAAACTCGCTGAAAGCATTTCTAAGACTCTCATCAGTTGTTTGCCATGACAGATCTGTTTAAAAAAAATGCACGACTACATAAAAATAAATACATACATAGAATATAACTAGATTAGTATAATCTTTCAACAACTTTGTTTAAAATAATACAATTAGAAACCAAAAAGGAAAAAAAAAAGAGATAGAACAGAGTATACAGGGTTTAGTAATTTGTAAAATCTTACTTAGTTCGTGAACAGTAGAGCATACCAAACAAGGATGCTATATTGTAATGAGCCATTTAACTGATCTGACTAATTTTAAAACCGGGAAGGTTTCTTTTTGGTGTTTTGTTGAACAAGCAAAGGGAAATAGAGTCTAATTAAGTTGGGTAATGTTGAGGCAATTTGTACACAATCAATGTTCAATTGAGAGAACTAGACAACATATTGGGTCAAGATTCAGTTCCAAACTCTGTTACCTTAACTTTTCGCATATACAACAGTACAACCAATGCCGGCTTACTGGTTTGTACAAGTGAAAACTCCAGTATTCCATAAAAAATTGTAATGTTTTTAAAGATACGAACTTCCTATGTAAAGCTTAGCCATGTACTGAACCGAATGAAGCAAACTAGTAGTTGGAACTTGGAACTGATCAGGATCCCACCAGTCTGCAAAAAGACATTCGGACCTAGCTTTAATTGTCAACCAAAGAAATAAGTTTTGCATCAAACAGAAAAGAAGTGAATGCAATTAATATTGGAGTTTCGAACTTATGTGTCTTCAATTTCTGATTACTTCAATAGAATATTCAGTATTGCAAGTTTGCAACAGCAATAGCATGATCTAGCTAACCAACAGACAGTTTAATTAGTGACAAATGCACATTTGGAACTATTTTGGGCTTGTTTGGATGGCATTTGGAATTTGGAGAATTTCAAATTTCAAGCATAAATTTATTATAAACAATCCAAATTCTTCACAAAGTTACACACTTCTCAATAAATTTATGTCTAGTAATAAAAAATTTCCCAAATTCCTAAGCGATCCAAACGGCCCCTAGCATATGAATTCATACCGAAAATTAGTGGCAAATAAAAAAAAGCTGTAAAGAACGAGACAATTATCAACACAAGGAGCCGGAACCTTTGTAGGCAATAGTTGTACCTGGAGGCTGGATCACAAGAATTGGAATAGCTAGTATGGTTTCAGTGAATGAGAGAAGTCTTCATTTATAGAGCTATGGATTAAATATTGCAAAATAGTTTATTAATGTGCACGAGAGTTGCCTGCTTAATATTTTAGTTCCCATTTGATATGTCCCATGTGGTGGTGGCGTGGTGCACCCAGATAGCATGTGTAGGTAAATATTATGGTCCTAAGTCCTAACCTCCATGATTGATGGTCAAATAAACATAAATCACTGGTGTCCATGCTTCATAGCAAGCTACTTGCATATTAGTTTCAGGTGCTTAGATAATGATCTTACATATTAATTTAAGGTGCTTGGCATGTTTCCCTTATCTACTGAAATATTAAAAAATGATACACCTACCGGAGAACCGGCCGGGTCGCAAGGATCTGCACCAATGTTTCAATTTTCGTTTCCCACTTAGGAGGTGCATAACGTGGAAAACAATCACGAAAGTAGTCATTTTCGTTAACCGTTGCATTGATGCACGAAATTTTTATACTTATTGCGTTGATTGTTGCATCCGTTTAACACATGTTGCGTTGATCGTTTTGTTGATGGGAACGATCAAAACGGTTATAACCATCTTTGACTACCTAACTGTTTTGCATTTTTATTAAGATGTAAGAAAATAAACTATTCTGCATTTTGTATGCAACAGAGATAGAGAAATGACATGTTAGGTAACGTGGGAAAGGGGAAGGAGGTCACTACAGGAAACTGTAGTAATAGCATCAATCTTCTAACAATAGCATCAACTCTATTTTAGTTGCATCCGTTAAAAATGGATGCCTAGAAAAAAAGTATTTTTATATCGATTGCATCAATTATGTGAATGCTAGCAAGAGCAGTGGCATCAAAATAGTAGATGCCATCATATTTTAGTCGATTGCATCGATTTTGTACATGCGATTGATTTTGAGTGCATCTACACGACCGATGCTACTAAATATTACTTTTTTCTTTAATTTTTTTAGAAGTGATCTTCCTTTTTAATTGGATCGATAAGCTCTTTATATATATATATATATTATATTCTGTTTATGTACTTTTTTTTTATGACCCACGATGTCATTTGCACAAATAACAGCCCACCAAAAATTTCGGAGTATTTTTACTCATCTCTGATTTCCCCCCAAATATTTCACCTTCGCTCCAAAAATTTCAGTAAGCATGGAATCTCTATCAAGATTTCGCTCCAAAAATTTCACTAGAGCCGACTTCTCTTTCCAGAAAAAATTTTTGCTATCTGAAGCCACTCTCGCGCCTCCTTCTCAGTCTCTCAATCACTAACCCTAGAGTGGTGCCGCGTAGTATATTCTCGCCGCGACACAATTTCTTTCGTTGTACAATGGAACAACTCAATCAAATGGAGTGAGATCCGAACTGGAGAAGAAGACGACGCAATGATTGGTCCCGGCCCCGGCCCCGCTCCTGCTGGGCAGCACTAAAAGCAACCTCTCCTCCGGCTCACATGTAATTTTAAAGACCCGTTCTCACTCTTTCCTCTTTCTGTATACTAGTACCAGTACCAATCGATTCGTAATTTTAGTTTTAAAGATGAAATATTAACCAATTGTGTGTTAACAGTACAGTAAGAGAAGGGCTAACTCATGTGGCTGTCTTCTCAACCAATTTCTTTATCACCGGCAGCATGGATGACACACTCTCTCTTGATCTCTATCTCTTTAATAATCCATTATTAATGTTGAGAATAGGAAAATGTGGTGTGGTCTGATTATTTGGTTAATTTGGTACTGAATCAGGTCATCTAAAGTTTTGGAAGAAGAAACCGTCTGGAATTGAGGTTTGCAAAGCATTTCAGACACCTTGGCCCAATTGAAGGCTTGGCCGTGAGTGCAGATGGATTGCTCAGCGACCAATCGTCTAAGATATGCCTATCCTTTGTTGCTGGTACGGTCAAGTGGGTTTACTGGCATGGTGATGTCAAGCTCAAACTTGCTGTTAGTGACCAAAGTACCCCTGCAGTTCATATTTTTGACACTTATCCTGGTTCGAACAAACCTATCATGTCTAGAGATATGACACTTTGTACTATTCATTTTTTAGTTTGAGGTTTAGTGTGTTTTAAACTTTTAATATCTTGTGATGGTGTGATGCTGTATTTTAAGGTATTGGGTTTCATGCAGGTTCATATTGGACTGGTTAAAGCGATGGGATATAATGCGGCTTATGATGTGGTGATATTTGTTGATGCTAAAGGCCTTTTGGAATATTAGTCTCCTTCTGACCTCAAGTTTCCTAAAGATGTGTAAGCATTCTTTTTTATTTTATTCCATGAATTTCTCTTATTAATATATACAGAAAAATGATACCATTTAGTCACTCTGACCCCAGTATGGTATGAATCTGCATAACAATAATAATGTTTGGTGCTGGCCCCATCTAGGAATAATAATAATAATGTGTTGTTAATGCTGAGGATAGGAAATGTGATGTGGTTTGATTATTCAGTCTATTTTAGTTCCTTGTTGCGAGTGCTCAGAGTCTCAAAGTCTCCATCTTTGTATGTTTCCTTCATCTTGCTCTTAGTCTCCGTCTTTGTACGGTTCCTTCATCTTCCTCTTTCGTTTAAAGTATCCCTCTTTTTTCTTCATTTGTTGTTTTGGGTTGATCTGATTTTTGTTATACCATTTCAATTAGAGTTTATCATTTTTATTTTCTCAAAGAAAAGCCCATGATTTTTATTTGGAATATCTAATATCTGATTAAGAATTCCTATATTGGTTGCACAATCATTTCATCACGGTTTTGATTGATACTATTTTTTTTCTCGATTTGCTTAATGTTGGTTAAGTGGGGAAAATAAGGATAAAATTAAATTTAATGCAATTCAAGTTTTAGATAAACAAGGAGAAAGTAGGGGGTGATAATTCAATTGTAATCTTAAAGCAAGGTTTTGCCTGCTAATATCAATATCAGTTTTTATATTGTAAGCTATATTTTTCTAATAACTCTGACAGAAAGTCATTGGTTGGTCACTAGTAGGAAAGTACAAATTATAGCTATGAGAAATACGTAATTATATTGGGCCATTTTCTTTTCAATTTCCATTTCGATTTTGGCAGTAACTTGGATGTGAGGTCGAGAAATGAGGTCAAAACTGCTACAAAGGTATTTGACCTATTTTCATTAGTACTATCTTCTCGGGACTTGATATTACAAAGCCAAATTTAGTTTCAAGCTACCTAAATTGTGAATTGGAGCAAAAATTTTTGGTCGTTAAGTAGGAACTTTGTGTTTGAAAATGCTCAGTTGCTTACTGGTCATTTGAACCTTCTAAAAGCCTTTATTTAGTTTGCAAGATAAAAAAGAAAAAAAAATAGTATATTACTTTTTTTTTAATCTAGAATCATATTTATTTGCCATGTTTTGATTTACAGGAAATAATATTTGATTGGACTGCCATTGTATCATGTTTGCTTTCATCATTAGCATTGTATGTTGCTGACTTGGATTAATTGCCAAACTCTATAAGCTAGTGGGAAATAAGTTAATCTATATACCAAAGCTGTGCAACCAATACTTAAAATTATTTTTCCTGGCGTATTCATATTCTGATAATTGCCTAAAATAAATGATAAAGATGCATTCTAATTGTTATAATACTAGATAGCAATGGCTTCCATGGTGGGTACAACATGCAGGCCACTCGTTATTGTTAAGAAAAGAGGGATAGATAATTTGATTGTACTGTTGATGGTGGATGTGAGCTCCCTAATTGATTGTGCTAACTCACAAGAGGTTGTAATCGTGAACTTCCTATTTACAAAAGACTGTACTAGGTGTACACTGTACAATACTGGTTTTTATTATGCTCTTTGCTTCTTTTTTTTTTTTCTGATAGACCCTTTCAAGCCCGGTTGTAAAGTGTCTTCATAAGAAGTTCGAATGAAATTATAAAAATTACACGGAAATAATTTTTTTATATCAATCTTGCACGATTCAACTGGATTTAACCAAAATTTTCAAGAACGTAACAAGAGATGATTTGTAGTTCTACTGTTAGGCCGTACACAATTCATCTGGTACTCAAATAAACTTGTGTTAGATTTATATGTTATTTAATCACAAGTTTAAACATTTTAATTTTGTTATATAGAAAGGATGTGAAGAAAAAATTATAATCTTGTTGGTTCGAAATGTTACTGACATGAGAATGCTTTAATTTACGTGTTGTACGATCTACATTCCTGGTACGGCAAATATTTTTTTTTTACCGAGATGACTTATGAATGTACCTGACCTTCAAAAAAAAGAATAAATAAGTTTTACTTATTGTAAGTTCGACAGACCACCATTTTTACTCACCTCGTCATATTTTTCAGAAATTTTGAATAAATAATTTTTCAAAATTCCAACTCGTTGGACACACTTTCCAATCCAACATGGAAAATGGTTCGAGAGCTTTCACTATTCAAAATACATATTTTATTTTATATAACTAAATGGCTCTAATTCAAACAACTCAATAACAATTTTGATATTGATAAACTACGATATTTTACTCCAAACTTATTTTTTAAATCTAAAATTCAAAGAATTGAAACGGTTTGAATCGATTATTTGATGATTCTTAAATATGATTAGATTTGACAAAACTCTTCGTCCGTATCGCTTTGACTGTAGCATTTATAATAGTTTTCGCAAGGTTAATAGATTGTCATTTCATTTCATTGCATATTGAATTGAATGATCATTAGTAATAATAATAGAAGCTGACATAAAAGTTAAAATTTTGGACTTAAAAAATGAATTAAAAGTTGTCTTAAAATTATATGTGCATTAGTATTTGTAAAGAGTAAGGTTCCGGCGCCACATTTTTTTTGGTGCCATAAATGTCACATTTTACTTTTTTATTTTAAATTTCAAAATTTAAAATATAATCGTCCGATCCAAACCGTTGATCTTGTTCATTTTAACAACAGATGAGTTGTCATAAATTTTTCAATTTTTAAAGTTTATTTGATGCTTGATCAAAAGGTAATGAACAGATCAAAACAACAAAAATAGAGTAATTCTAATATGCCCATTTTTCAACCTCTTGATCAAGTATCAAATAAACTTTAAAAATTATGAAATTTTAGAACAACTCATCCGTCATTAAAATAAACAAGATCAACGATTTAGATCGGATGATTATATTTAAAATTTTAATTTTAAAATAAAAAAAGTAAATTGTGGTATTTGTGGCACCGGAACTTTACTCATTTGTAAAAAAATGTCTAAATGCATATATAGAGAGAAAAAGAATGAATTCGATCAAACCGATTTGACTGGACTCCTAGTTAACGAGAAAAATTTAATAGGGAGATCATATTAGATTGTTTGAATCGATCATTTTAATTTTTAAAATTGAAATATGACATTATTTAACCGGGACTTCAGTTAAATCATTTTCATTTGAAAAAGGTATTTTATCCTAACGGAAAAATGAGAATTTTAATTCTAAAATTTAAGAGAATATATTTGAGCCGTCCAATTTATCGTTGATCGATCGATCTGAATATATTATAGAAGTTACCTTTCTTAATTAAAAGTCGTGACTGTATTGACTTTTAATTAAAAAAAAATTTTTAGTTAAATATATTAAAAATAGTTGTACCAATCATCTAAAATAGTTCTATATATATAAATATAAAAATAGCTATATTGAAAATATATATTTCTTTATATATTTATATATTTCGCCATCAAAATTTATTAAATAGCGACCAAGAATGTAAATGATTCACGATATAAATTTTTAAGTAACTAATTTTATCACTATATAATTTATGAAAAGAAAATTTATACGGATATATATTCAAAATGTGCTTACTATTCATCCTATGTACTGTACGTCGTTTTTTGGAAGTTCAAACATTTCATTTTTTTTCCCCAAAATTTCGGCTTTTCCCCCCCAAAATTTAGGGCTTTATCAATCTGGAGAGTCTCGCCGCCTCTTAACTAAGCTCTCCCACAACAAACCCTAGGCCTTGTCGCCTCCATTTTTTCTCTGGCACCACCGCCTTGTCGCCTCTCGCTCTCCCGGTCTTCCCCTCTATTCTCACCACCGCGCTGCGCACAATTATCACCTAGGTAGAAGATCTCTCTATTCTCATCATTTATTGAGTATTTATTTGGTTTGGTGCGATTGATTTGGTCATTTTCGTCCTTTTGGTTCAGCGGCTGCTCGCCTGATCCATTTGTTTTGTACCCTTACTCCATGGAGCCTTCTAGAAGGCAAGGTGGTGATGGCCGTGAGCTTTGCGACGATATCAACGACGCTGGTTCGGCCACGTCAGCTGTCCGCTCGGTTCCTATCTATTGGTGAATAGCGCTGGCATAAAAGGTGTCGCTCTTTATTATTATTTTTTATTTGTTTTGTTGAGTATTTGGCTTTCAATCCGTTTGCGTGAATTAATTTCCAAAATCGTACCATTAGGGTTGGAATGTTATTATTGAAGAATGAAGATAGGAATTAACGAAAATGGGAGCTCTGCTGAAGTGGAACTGTTCAAAATGGGAACTCGCTCTCTCTTTCTTACTCGCTCTCCCTAACAAGCTTGTTAAGCCTCTCTCTCGCGCCCGAGCCGTAACCAAAGGTTGATGAAGAGGGAATTAGGGAACTCAGAGGCCAAGCCACACGCTGCTCCTCTCAAGTGCATGAAATTGTTGTTTCTAAATCAAGGAATGATGATCAAACGAGGGTACATCAAAAGGCTCAACGGTATTAGGGATTTTTTTCTGCACAATTTCAAGTACTTCCCACTCAGGTATGATTTTTTGTGAATTTCGTAGAGAAAAAGCAATCGTTGTTGTAGTTCTGTTGTTTCGATCTTAGGTTAGGATTTCTGGCTGATTTGTTGACTTAATTGTTTCTTAAATTTAGATTGTAACTAATTTGGAATTGATTACTTACATTGTGTTTGATGTTTTTTAAGAGAAAGTTAATTTGGATCTGAGTGGGTTAAAGAACTTGCATTAAGCATTTGGATCTGGTCCAAACTTTTCAAAATTGGAAAGGAGAATAATCACAGTTGTGTTAAACGGGAATGAATTTACAGGACCTCTTCCGATTTAGGATCATTTTACCTTCTGATACGTACACCTATTGCTATACAATTGCTAATTACTTTAATATGGGGTTGCCAAGGCCTTTTCAAATTGAGGAATGATATTTTTTAAGCTAGCTCAAGTTAATTCATTATGCCTATCCTTAATAACCTCCTAAATAAAGAGTCTATCGAGCCTTGTTTCTTTTTGTCTTTGGTTTTTAATAGCATTAGAAATGCTTTTATGATATATAGCTGCTTGAGTTAGGTTGTCCCTTATCTGTATTAGTCAAGCATGGTCCTAGTAGCTTAACTTTCATGTTTGGTGCATGATGATTTAAAAAAAAAAGAATAAAAAAATTATCTTGTTTTTGTTTACTAACTACAATGACTAAAAAGGTTGTTGGTTGCTTTTCAGCATGAAACTGTTCTGTCCAAGAACAAGCTTCAGGAATATGTACAAAATATGAACTGCGCTATACCATCTTATGAATGTACCAGCGATATGGTGGGCTTTGCTCCCTATGTATATGCTATGTAGGTGGTATTAGTACATTGGTGCGGCTGCAACAACCAAATAGAAGACAGATCAAAGCGGCACCATTCAAGGTAAGATTTTGAATTTTTTTTATTTTACACTCTAAAATTTTATACTTCTCTGCATGTTTTTATGTCTTCCCAAAACTGAAACTTAGAGAGAAATACAATATGAGCTTCTGGATATATTGATCCATTTTGAAATTTCAGAACTTTCATTATGATTGCAACTTGAGTGGTAATCTTAACTTTTGGAAGTTAATTGGCAGAAAAATGGTAACTGTAAGTCTGTAACATTGTTAATTTCATTAAATATTTATAGAAACTTAATTAAAAAAGAAAGGTGTTCGTTGCTGCATTGATAAATACTTTGGTAAAAATCCTGTTGTCCTTGCAGAAGCTTTAATCATAAGAATCTCCCTTATAAAGTTTTTAATGCATCTTTCTGAATATATTTAGGCATGATTGTTGGTGTATTTATGAGCTATGTTAATATGCATGCTTTCAGGTCAAGAGAATACTAAGAAGGGTGCATCTCAATATATCATACTTCCAACAAGAGAGAAAGCTCCCCAGCCAGAGAAGCTAGAGAAACAAGTGATACCAGCTGAAAGTAAAAAGCTCAATCCCAAGAAAAATATTTCGAAGAAGAGATGAAAACCACAGAAAAAGTTACTGGTTGTATGTTTTTGTATTTAGTCTAAATTTGTAATTTTATCTTTGTTGATGTTGTAACAATTTTGAGTTGATCATTAATTAAATTTGAATTATTCATATCTATGTTGTTTTTTATGTAATATTTAGATTATTTTTAATTTAAATAATAATAATATAATTATTATATTAAAATGCAAACTAATAAGAAAATAAATTTTCAGCCTTTTCAGATGTTAATCGAAACAATAGCATCAGGTTAGCGGATTCAAATAATAGACCATAAAATTCATTTATTTGATGCAAAGAACATATATTGTCATCCATTTGGTTGATGCTAGTGAAGTGAATTGCATCTGCTTTGTGGATGCAAAGAATAGACCTTTGCATCCGCTTTAATTTATGCTAATAAAAAATAGTAGCATTCATTATTTTGATGCAAAGAACATATATTGTCATCCACTTGGTTGATGCTAACGGAATCAATTACATCTGCTTAGTGGATGCAAAGAATGGACCTTAGCATCCGTTAAGTTGATGCTAACTAAAATAGTAGCATCCGATCTTTTAATGTAAAAAAGATATTTGTCATCCACTTAACTGATGCTAACTAAACCAATTGCATACGTTTTACGGATGCAAAACAACAAGCACATGCATCAGGCATATTGATGCCACTGACAATTCTAGTTGCATCGGATTAATGCCCATGCTATCGAAGTACTGATGCTATTGAATCAGTAGCATCCATGGCAGTTGCACCTGAAAAAAGCTGATGCCACAGATCTGTGGCATCAACAAACGGATGCAACTGGCCTCGATAGCATCAGAACGATTTGATGCACTTGAAGCAGTTTCCTGTAGTGGGTACCATCATCACCTCTCGCTCTCGACGGCGATTGTACTCGGAGGTGCAGAGGCGTGAGAGATAGATGTGACTGTGTTCGGCGGAAAAATGATGGAGCGACGCTGTAGAAATCTAATTTTACTCGTTTCTCCCTCGATCTCTCCGCTGAGGTCCTCTGCAATCTAATAATAAAACCATGAAAATATTTTTAGACGAAATGCGCGAAATAAACGACCACGAAATGTATCAGTTTCACTAATCGTTCTGTTCTGAGATGAAACAATATTTCTATTTGCGTTAGTTGTTTCGTTCCTTAAACGAAACTGAAATCCTTATCCGTTACCGTTCCGTTCCGGACGAAACGAAACGAAAGAACGGTTGAAACGGCTACCGTTTTCAGCCCTATTCCCACTGGTTTCTTAGGCTTTTCGAAGTCATTAATCTTTTCAAGATGACGAGGCCCCTCTTAAGCAACCTACACGAGTCACACAGTTTGGGCTGTAAACTCATTCTAACACTAGTCCAAGTAAATTAACTTAAAATCAGCATTCTCGGTTTGGTTTTAAAAAGCAAACCGGAGATTTTTTTTTAATATTAATAAAATAAAGAAAATATAAAAGTATATTTAAAATATTAGTTATTTGCCATCTACAGTTGGAAAAAAAAAACAATTTTTTTTATCAAAACAAGTAGTAATACATCAGAAAAAAATAATCATTAGATATTTCTCATCTTTGATTATAAATTAAATACAGGGATTGCAATGAAAAAAAAAAAGAATCTCTTCGTCGGAAGCGGAGCCTTGTTAGTTAAATTTTTCTTAACAAAAAATGTTTTAGTTTCTGTGGTCTAACCCTTAGATGTTGCCACGTAAGAACAAGTGAGCCGCTCTACATTCAGTCGCTACTTCAATCATGTGTGTCGCGTCAAATACGATTGTGTTGGATTCTCGTGCCATTTCGTGTTGGGACAAGAATTAAAAAATTTTTTTACTTCAATCATGTGTGTCTCTCTTTCTAACTCTTTTTTTATTATTATTTTTTTAATTTTTTGCTTTTTTTTGTTGTATATATATGGGAAAATTTAATGAGGGGAGAAGGTGATTGTGGTTGTGAATTGGCCGAAATAGATGGAGAAGAGAGGATCGAATAAAAATCTAATTCTTACAAATTGCCACGATTTAAAAAAAACATGGTAAAACAAAATAAAAACAGTTTTATTATAAAAATCGTCGTTAAATTGAGGCCTGAATAAGGATAGATTTTTTTTTTTGGGAGGGAAAAATTGTCATGGTTTTTAAGTAAGAACCGTCTCTATTGTATTTATCGATTTTTTGTTCTCTCCTGCTACAAATTTTACAACGGTTTATTGTAATATATAGTCGCCGTGAGGCCTTCGTTGCTAAAGCCTTGTTTTCTAGTAGTGTAAGCTTTTGTAGCTTTCTATTGAACCAAATTAAAGTTATGATTATTGGACGCTATTATTATCCTAACAACCAGATCTAGCGGATATACATATGCGGAAAGTATATATTATGTGGATGGCAGTCTTATCAATTCATATAATGAAAATAAATCGACCACCGAATTAGAACAAAATCACACAATTTCCAGATTTTATTTACCGGGATACAATTTAGCACACAAATGACGTGAAAATACACCATGATCACAAAACACCAATGACACACGACATTATTTTAACCAAATTTAACACAAGTAATTCTGCAAGAAATGACAAAAAATAAAGGGGCTGGGAACTATATATATGAAGGCTCATTAAGTTGTACAACAAGAAACCTGAATGGATGCAACTCAGAAGTCATCCTGACCAGTAGAGCCACCACTCAAGCCACCCACGTGCATAATTACCAGTTATCCACCCTCACCACCAGATGCTCTGGCCTCGTCTCTAACATAGTTTACTTTAATCCTCCTACTATCCAATTCCTGGACAGAGAAAGGGATAAAGTATACTAATGTTCATCCTTTAAATAATTAGTGCAAGATCCCAAAATGATATATACCAAAACTATACTAAAATGAGACATTCCATGTCTCGTAGAAAACATGGACCCAACTATATATATAATTTTTGAGGAAAAGATGATGGGTCATATTTTGTGTGGTCCGATCGAGAAGCATAACTATACTTTTGACTTTTGCATGTACAATGGTGTTAGCAATTTAGCATATATCTTTAACTAACATCTATCTAAGACAGATTAATTATATGTATGCGGCACTATAATTCCAAGAGAGTTCATATAAGCAGGTTTTTATTGTGACTGATAGACAAATTGGCGAGCACATCTCCTTTAATTAAGCCAATGGAATATCACATATACCCCACACAAATATTCATTGGAAATTTCTTTAAAAGAGCCCAAATCATCACCCCTTTCTGATTATTTCGCTATTAGGAAAGGACGGGACAATGTGAACACTTTATGAAGAACTTAGCCAAGGTTTAGGAGAATTCAATTAGATAAATCTAGTTTCCCTAAGGCATAATAAAATTGTACGAGAAAATTTCCCTTAATTAACATTTGATTCAGAAATATTGTGCACAAAGCATGATCCTAACCTGCTCATTCATATACCAGGCATTTGCAGCCTCTTCAGCAGTAGCAAAAGTTACAAACCCAAACCCTCTTGATCTCCCGGTGTCTCGATCCCTCATTACCAGTACTGCATAATACATTTAAAGAAGAAAAGAATATAGCATAACAAGTTAGTATACTCAGTTAGATAGTTTGGCACACAATTAATGTATTGAAAATTTCCCAGGAACCCAAATAAGTTGTACATTAATGCAACCTCTAATATATATGGTACACGATGAATAAAACACAATACTCTACAGACTGAAGTCCTTAAAAGTAAGTGTACGATATATCTCCATTTCACTCAAGTGCTGACAATTATATGGTCATACTGTACACACACTGGAGTCAGAAAAATACGTACGTCTGTTGGTACCCACAGATGAGTTAACAATTAAGTCTACTGTCACAGCAAGCCACATTACTTTTGCCTAGAGTCTTATGCAATTCTAAGCCAAAAAGCAATCATACTAGAAGAAGCAACGAGATATATTTCTCTCTGGAACAATGCCTTCCTAATGTTATCACTAGTTGTACGTTTCTAAACAAGAAAACAAAGTAAACGGGAATAGTTCCACTACCATCAACGATCGTTCCAAACTGGCTGAAAGCGCCTCTGTTAGAAAATGTGTGTGGAGCCATGTTGTTATGGTTGGAACGGCCCGGTCCAATTCTGGAACGGCCCGGTCCAACTTCTGGAACGGACTGGTTTGCTGGGCAAACCAACAGTCTCGCTGTGGTTGGGACGGCCCAGTCCAATTCTGGAACGGCCCGGTCCAACCAGTTGGGACGGCCCGGTCCAACTCTGGACCGGACCGTTCCAGACAGCAGTTATGAATCTGAAAGGTCTGTTTCCAGACTGGCTATTTATACCCCTCTCTTCTGATGCGTCTCTAAGGTTGGAACTCGTGTCTTTTGAGATAACCACCATCCTAGAGAGTCCAGAGAGAGATCAGAAAGAGGGAGGAGCCATCCTATTGCTTGGAGAGCAATAGGAAGCACACGCACGAGTCGACCGGCACTTGGATTCGTGAAGGGTAACGCCAAGCCCTTGCCTGAGGTTGTGGTGTACCAGTTGCGTGCGGAGGAAGACTTGGAGCGCAAGACAAGGGTTGCAGCAAAGCTTTGAGAAGAGTCTAGGCAATCGATCAACTTCCGCTGCGGTACATCTGAACTCTATGCATGTGTGATAGGTTAGATGTACATATAGGTCAAGGACCGACTAAAACCTTCATTGGTATCAGAGCCATAAGGTTCTTTTCGAAGTTTTGGTACTGTTTAACCCCTAGAAACCATGAAAATTGATAGTTTTGTTCTGGTCTGAGTTTTGGTTGTTAATGGAGACTCTAATTTTGATATGTAATCAGTTTTTGGCTTTAGATCTCATCATTAATGATAGATCTTATAGCAAATACTGGAGAAAGGTCGATTTAGGGTATAACAACCATACTGGTAAAGAAAACTGACTTCTGAGGAGTTCCATCGCAGGAAATGCCAGAATCAGGGTTTCAGTAACGTCTAGACCGGACCGTTCCAACTCTGGGACGGACCGTCCCAGGACATTGCTGACAGGACGGCGTGCAGGCTGGTCCGACCCAGCAGTGGGACGGGCCGTTCCAGAGATGGGACGGACCGTTCCAGGCTGGAAACCCTTAACCAGTCTGTAGTTTGCATATGGGACGGACCGTTCCAATGTTGGACCGGACCGTTCCAATTGTTTGACAGAACAAAATTGAGTAAACCTGTGGTTTGACCTGACCAATTATGAACATACCTGTATGTCCAACATGGTTTCTGACTTATCCTCTAGATAACTCAGTGGTTATTACATGCATTCTTGCATAGTTGAGTGATGGTAGGTCTATAGACCTCTCACAAATGGTTACATGCTTGAGTAGGCCTTCATGGTTTCTGACTCGCATGTAGACCAAAAGCACACAACGGGTGACTTTGGATTTTAAGATCTGGGTATCTTAACCAATGTCTGAACCTCGCGCCAATCGAGTTGGTTGGGAGGTGGTGCACTTAGTTCATGTGATTTGATTGGTGGCCCTGGTTGTCATCTTTTGATCATCGTGGCTAGGTTGCATCATCTTTTGGATCGATTCAAGGGTTGTGCAGTGAGGCATACTGGATGTTATAACTTGGAGTTATATCATATGTGTTGATGCTAACATGCATACATGTGCTTTGTCTCTATTTTGTAGAAAGATGTCGGCAAATAAGAGCATAGTCGCTGATCTCAATGCTGGTGAGAAACTGACGAGCAACAATTACGATGTTTGGCATCGTAAGGTTCAATTTCTCCTTGAGATCCAGGACTTGCATGAGCCACTCACAAAAGAACTCACTGAAGCCGAAAGGACCAATCCAAGGCGAGTTCAGGCCAATGAGGATTTCAGGAAGAAGGACCGTGCCGCTCGCATAACGTTGCTGAGTAGCATGTCCAATGATCTTCTCCTCAGGTTTGAGAGGCACCGCACCACAAAAGAGCTGTGGGAGGCGGTCAAGCTCCAGTATGGTGGTACTTCAACCACCAGGATCCGGCAACTTACACTAAGGTTTGACGGCTATAAGAAGCGCCCTGAGCACTCTATGAGGGAGCATATCTTAGCCATGTCTAACATGATTAGTGAGTTGCAGCAAGCGGGTCATGTCCTCTCGAATGAGCAGCAAGTGCAAGCTGTCATCCGCTCTCTACCTCGCTCATGGGAGCACATGAGAGTCAATTTGACTCACAATGACAACATACGCACCTTTGATGAGGTGGCGCGTCATGTGGAGTTGGAGGAGGACCGCTTATTGGCTGAGAGAGCCGATAAGGCGGCTGGAGAGGCAATGATTGCCGCCTCTAAGAACTCGCAAAGGAAACCGAGGCAGAATTCCGGTTCCAAGAAAAATGCGGGTGGCAATGGCGTGGCCAATGCCAAGATTGATAAGAAGCGCAGCAAGAAGCGCGGTAAAGGGAAGGAGAAGCCCAAGGGGGCTTGCTTCAACTGTGATCAGGTGGGACATTTCGCTCGTGATTGCACGAAGCCGAAAAAGGTACCCTCTGAACCTTTTGGGGCGGACCGTTCCAAAGTGGGGCGGACCGTCCCAATTCCCTTAGATTCTGGGACGGACCGTTCTGATGCAGAACGGACCATCCAGAACTCATCTGCTTGTGATTCAGCTTTATTTGTGTCCAGTTGCTTTATGCTTACTGATAACACTCCTGTTTGGACTGTTGATTCTGCAGCAACTGACCACATAGCTAGGGATCGAGCGGCATTTCTGGACTATCGTCGCATACCGGCAGGAAGCAAACGGATTTTCATGGAAAATAATAGTAGTGTCCAAGTGCATGGCATAGGCACATGTGAGCTTATGTTTCGCAACGGACATAGATTAATTCTCCATGATGTTTTGTATGCGCCTGATGTGAGGCGAAGTCTTGTATCTGTTTTAGTTCTTGTCAAAACTGGATTGAGTGTTGTTTTTGTGAACAATTGTGTTGAATTGTATCAGAATTCTATGTTGATTGGCAATGGATTTCTTAATGATAAATTCATGGTTTTAGACACAATTGATGGCTCTTCTCTATCTTATAATGTTTCTTCTTCTAATGTGAATGATAACATGATGATATGGCATGCTAGATTATGTCATGTAGGTCAGGAAAGGATGACTAGATTGGCTAAGGTTGGACTGTTGGGTCCCTTAACCAAGGTCTCCTTGCCTACATGTGAGAATTGTCTAGCGGGTAAGGCTACCCGAAAGCCTTTTGGTAAGGCTGTTCGTGCCACAACTCCTTTGCAATTGATACACTCGGACATCTGTGGTCCTTTGAGTGTTAGGGCCAGACATGGTGCCTATTATTTCATCACATTTATAGATGACCACACAAGGTTTGGTCATGTCTATTTGATCTCCCACAAGTCAGAGGCACTGGGTTGCTTCACAAAGTACTTGGCGATGGTTGAGAATCAACAAAATGGACTTGTGAAAGCTCTTAGGACAGATCGAGGTCGAGAGTACCTCTCAGATCAATTCAAGAGCTTGTGTGATGAAAAGGGAATCGTTCATCAGTTGACAACTCCCTACACGCCACAACAAAATAGTGTTGCTGAAAGGCGTAATAGAACCTTGTTGGAAATGGTTAGATCTATGATGGCACAAGCAAGTCTACCAATTTCGTATTGGGGAGATGCGCTGTTGACAGCCGCATATGTTCTGAACCGTGTCCCTTCGAAATCTGTGACAGCCACCCCCTACGAGTTATGGACTGGACGAAAACCAGATTTGGGTAATCTCCATCCATGGGGTTGTTTGGCTTATGTCCATGATCCGTCTCACAAACATGGGAAGCTTGGTCCGAGAGGGAGGAAGTGTATCTTTATAAGGTACTCTGAAGCTTCCAAGGGCCACGTGTTTGTTGGAGAGTATCTGAGCGGGACTGTCACGGAAATAGAGTCGAGAGATGCAACATTCCTTGAGAGCGACTTTCCAAAGAAAAATGAGGTTTCACGACTGCAAGGACTCTATGAGGACATTCCTTCTGTCAATGTTGATATTGGTCAAGAGGTGGAGGCTCAACCTCCTGAGACCAGGTCAATTGCAGAAGAGGGAACTCAACGAGTCAATCTCGACAGTTGGAACGGACCGTCCCAAGACTGGGGCGGACCGTCCCAAGGCTGGGGCAGACCGTCCCAGCTGCGAGATTATTCTCCTGATCTGACTGGAACGGACCGTCCCAGGTCTGGGGCGGACCGTCCCAATGATGAAAACAGACAGGTTGAAGCAGAACCTCGTAGGTCTGAACGGGAAAGAGTACCCCGCCGAAGATTTCAGATCGAAGGGGGGGAAATGTTCATGGCCGCTTTGGATGGTTTGGTTGTACCGAAAGAGGATGATAAGCCTAAACGCAATAGGGCTGTTAAGGCTATCGATTTGGATGAACCAAGGAATGTGCGAGAAGCACTTTCTGGCTCTAACTCTAAGGAATGGTTGCTGGCCATGCAAGAGGAGATTGATTCCATGAAGAAGAATCAGGTCTGGGACTTAGTTGACTTACCACGAGGTCGTAAGGCTGTTGGGAGCAAATGGGTTCTCAAAGTCAAACGTAAAAGTGACGGGTCAATTGAGCGTTACAAAGCTCGCTTGGTTGCAAAAGGATTCACCCAAGTAGAGGGAGTGGATTATGAGGAAACCTTTTCTCCTGTGGTTAGGTTTGCCTCTATCCGCTTGATCCTAGCAATTGTCGCTGCAATGGATCTAGAACTATACCAAATGGACGTAAAGACTGCATTTCTCAATGGAGAATTGCAAGAGGAGATATATATGGCACAGCCTGAAGGGTTTGTGATTAATGGGAAGGAGCACAAGGTGTGCAAACTTCGCCGTTCCATATATGGTCTCAAGCAAGCATCACGACAATGGAACCTCCGATTCCACCAAGCTGTCTTGTCAAACGGCTTTGAGGTGATGGAAGAGGATCATTGTGTGTATGTAAAGAGGTCCATGGGTGGGTTCTTGATCATGACATTGTATGTGGATGACATATTGCTTACAGGTAACAACAAGTCGCTGATTGGTTCAACGCAGACTTGGTTGTCCTCTACATTTGACATGAAAGACATGGGTGAAGCTAGTTTTGTGCTAGGTGTCAAGATAACTCGAGATAGAACCAAGAGGTTTCTCAGTTTATCTCAAGAAACTTATGTGAAGAAGATTCTTGAACGATTTGACATGGCTGAATGTCGATCGGTTGACACTCCTATTGACAAGAACACAAGCTTGAGCAGTGACATATGTCCCAAGACAAATGAGGAAAAAGATAAGATGGAAAAAGTGCAGTACTCAAGTGCAGTTGGAAGCTTGATGTATGCCATGATGTGTACAAGACCCGATATATGTTATGCGGTGAGTCTTGTCAGCCGATTTCAATCGAATCCTGGATTTGCTCATTGGCAAGCAGTCAAGAGGATTTTGAGATATCTCAAGGGCACATCTGATTATGTGCTATGCTACCAAGGCAGAGACCTGAATTTAGTCGGCTATTCGGATGCTGATTGGGGTGGAGACTTGGATGAGCGCAAGTCCACTTCAGGTTTCATTTTCATGCTTGGTAAGAGTGTAATCTCTTGGGCTAGTAAAAAGCAAACGTGTGTTGCTTTATCCACCATGGAGGCCGAGTACATTGCATGTTCTGCGGCTGCCCAAGAGGCAATATGGTTGAGACGTTTCCTAAAGGAACTGGGGGTGGTCAAGGTGCCCATCGGACCTGTGACTATTTATTGTGATAGCACTGCTGCTATAGCATTCTCTAAAGACCCCAAGTATCATGGAAAAGGCAAACATATTGACATGAGATATCACTTTGTTAGAGACAGACAAGAACACAAAAAGATTGTGTTAGAGCACATTTCCACCGACGAGATGGTGGCAGACCCATTTACAAAGGCCATAGCTAGGATGCAGTTCCTTAAGATGGTTAGAATCATGGGTTTGAGATCTGCAGGCGGATCCTAGGATTGGAACGGCCCGTCCCAGATTGGGGCGGCCCGTCCGGATTTCAGCAGGACCGTCTGAACACTGAAAAACAGCTGGGGCGTGGCCTGTTTTAGGCTGGGACGGCCCGTCCGGAATCTGGGACGGCCCGGTCCAATTTTTCAGACTTGTGTATGTGTGTATGTGTTTGAACAATTATGTTTTATTGATATATATTAAGACATTTGCATTCATTTTTATATTGAATTGCCTGTTATTGTTCAATTAAATGTTAGCATGAATGGTAGTGTGTATTTGAACTTGAGATTGTCTCGCTCACACGAGAAATCGCCTCTAATGCCAGGGGCATGTAGAGATGAGACTAGATTGAGTTATGTGCGCTTAGTCAAGGACTAAGGAGCCACCTGGGGTGGTCGAAACTCAATGTCGCTTCAGTCTGGGACTGAAATGAGGCTTGTCTTCTTTTAGGCGATCCGATATGATTGTATCCCCAACAATCATATAGTTCAAATTAAAGCCGAGGTGAGAATCTCCTTAAAACTCTGGGAGTGTTTAAGTGGAGAATCTCAGGATTAGTTGCAATAAGGAGTGGTCTAGACCATAGACACTTGATTTGCAAACTGAATCTAGACTCGTACAGCGAATGTGAACACACGTCTGTTGGTGCAGATGATTCGTTGTAACATGTGCTCATACCACATGTGCTAGGCGACTCTTGGAAGATGGGTTGAGTGGTTCCAGGACCAAGACCGTATGACTCCCCATTGTGTGAGTTCCACAATTACGTACCCTTTGACTTTTGACTATGTCATGAGGGACAGGATCAGTGCCTGCTACTTTGGTGTGTACCCTATGGTGATGCATATTCCGCCTGTCGGGGCATTGCTGGGAAAGCGACTGGTTTTGTTCTGACTTTCATGAGACAAAAGAAAGATCAGATTCGATTTGCACAAATGAGAGATCTGTTGGTGTTCAGGATCCACCAAACTCGTCATTTGGACTGAGGTTGGGAACATACAGCGGACTAAGACTGAAAAGGAAAGGACATGTATCATTGAGCGGTCGATAATGTCCAATCTAGTGCAAATTTGAATGTATCTAAGGTACTAGTATACACAATTATCTAACTGTTTTTATAAAAGGGTAGATGCTTTCTCGCTGGCCTTAACTATGTTATGGTGAGGCGTTTTAGCTCCCGCTTGACAGGTGTATGCGCTGGTCGCACGGTCCATTTGCCGTATGAGGTCTGACTCTGTGTTTGGCAACGATGTCTCCAAGAGGGAGATGTTAGAAAATGTGTGTGGAGCCATGTTGTTATGGTTGGAACGGCCCGGTCCAATTCTGGAACGGCCCGGTCCAACTTCTGGAACGGACTGGTTTGCTGGGCAAACCAACAGTCTCGCTGTGGTTGGGACGGCCCAGTCCAATTCTGGAACGGCCCGGTCCAACCAGTTGGGACGGCCCGGTCCAACTCTGGACCGGACCGTTCCAGACAGCAGTTATGAATCTGAAAGGTCTGTTTCCAGACTGGCTATTTATACCCCTCTCTTCTGATGCGTCTCTAAGGTTGGAACTCGTGTCTTTTGAGATAACCACCATCCTAGAGAGTCCAGAGAGAGATCAGAAAGAGGGAGGAGCCATCCTATTGCTTGGAGAGCAATAGGAAGCACACGCACGAGTCGACCGGCACTTGGATTCGTGAAGGGTAACGCCAAGCCCTTGCCTGAGGTTGTGGTGTACCAGTTGCGTGCGGAGGAAGACTTGGAGCGCAAGACAAGGGTTGCAGCAAAGCTTTGAGAAGAGTCTAGGCAATCGATCAACTTCCGCTGCGGTACATCTGAACTCTATGCATGTGTGATAGGTTAGATGTACATATAGGTCAAGGACCGACTAAAACCTTCAGCCTCTAAGACTCTCATCAGTTGTGTTCCATGATAGATCTGTTTCAAAAATGTACAATAACATATAAATGAATAAATGCATAGAATATAACTAGATTGGTATAATCTTCCAACAACTTTGTTAAAATTAGAAACCAAAAAGAAAAAAAAAAGAGATAGAATAGAGTATACAGGGTTTAGTAATTTATAAAATCTTACTTAGTACGAGAACAGCAGAGCATACCAAACAGGGGTGCTATACTGTAATGATGCAATTAACTGATCTGACTAATTTTAGAACCAGGAAAGTTTCTTTTTTTGATGTTCTGTTGAACAAGCAAAGGGAAATTGAGTCTAATTAAGTTGGGTAATGTTGAGGCAATTTGTGCACAATCAATGTTCAATTGAGACAACTAGACAACATATTGGGTTAAGATTCAATTCCAAACTTTGTTTCCTTATAATAAATTTTTGCAAGAGTCTGTACTCCACAGCAGTACAACCAATGCCGGCTTACTGTTTGTACAAGGAAAACTCCAGTATTCCATAAAAAAATTGCAATTGTAATGTTTTTAAAGATACGAACTTCCTATGTAAAGCTTAGCCATGTACTGAACCAAACGGTTGTGGCATTGGAACGAGTTTAATCAGTGTCTTGACTAATTTCAGAACCTTGAAGGTTTTCTTTTGGTGTTTTAATTTGTTGAACAAGAAAACGGGAATTGAGGATAAGTTGGGTAAAGTTGAGGCAATTTGTGTTCACTTGAGACAACTAGACAAGCTTGGGTCACTTAAAGAATAACATTCTGGGTCAAGATTTAATCCCAAACTTTGTTAACTTTCTGCATAATGAAATTTTTGCAAGAGCCTGTACCACACAACAGTTCAACCAATGCTGGATTACTGGTTTGTACCAGTGGAAACTCCAGTATTCCATTGAAAATTGCAATTGCAATGTTGTTAAAGATACGAACTTCCTATATGAAGTTTAGTAGCCATGTAATGAACAGAATGAAGCAAACTAGTAGTTGGAAGTTGGAACCGATCAGCTGTGGACTCCACCAGTCTGCAAAATGACATTTGGACCTATCTTTTAGTTGCCAACCAAAGAAAAAAAAACGAATGCTCAACTTCTGCTGTCTTCAATTTCTAATTACTTGAATTACAAATTCAGTATTGCAACAGTGACGCAATACGGAGAAAAATTCACCGAAGGTATTTCGGGGTCCTTCATCCGAAGTACCTCGTGGTAATTCCACTGGTGCATGACGCGAGTAATTCACCCAAGGTCCCTTGGATTGTTCAATCTGAACAAGATGCGAGTCATTATCCCGAAGTATGTTGGGATACCTCATGCTTTCCGAGATATCTTGGGATTCCGAGTATAATGCGAACCCAATCCGAAAGGGTACCTCACCCGAGGGTACATCACCTACAGGTCTCTAATCCGAGGGTACTTCACCCGAGATCTCACCCTCACCCGAGGGTATCTCGCCGAGACCTCTTCCGAGGGTATCTAGGGATGTTGCATCCGAGCACGACGCGAACTGAATCTCATCCGAACCTAACTCAGAATCTGACGAGGACTATTTTTAGTTTAGGACATTACTATTTTAGTAATTTTATATTTTTTCTCTCTCTTTCTGTAAATTTCCATTTTAGGGTAGTATTTCTGAAAATGTACTGACTCGTAGTCCAAGGCGCCGCCTCCTATATAAAGGGGTGCTTTTCATTGTAAAAGGGAGTTGATTAATTAATGAAATTTCCCTTTGGGCTCTTTGAGTTCCTCTTTGCTATTTAGCATTTCTTTGTGTTTTCTAATTCCACTAAACCATTTATCGCCGGCCTCCACTGGCGGACCGGTGATTTGGGACGAGCGACGTCGTCAAGTGGTATCAGAGCACAGGTTCCGACAATCCACCTTCGCGCTTGCGTGAAGCTGTATCCCCAACATCCGCCGCCGTCGCCGATAGCTGCGATCTAATCACTCCAACCACCCTCACTTTCCATCTTTTCGCCGGAATCCATGGCCGATCCTAACATCATCGCACTTCTTGAACGAATGCAGAAGAGTCAAGAAACCCTACTTCAGCGTATGGATGATAACGCCGTGTGCCATACAGAACTGATTACAACACTCATGGGACGATTAAACCCTAATGACGAAAGAGGTGGGGGCCGCAACCCCAATCCCAACCCCAACAATCCTGAAAATCGAGACCGAAACAACACCCGAGATCGTAATTGGGAAGGAGGTCTCCGAATTGAGATTCCTGACTTTACTGGGAGCCTCAAACCCGAGGAGTTCCTAGACTGGACACATACTGTAGAAGAGGTCTTTGAGTTGAAAGAAGTTCCTCCTGAGAAGCGTGTGCCCTTGGTTACCATCCGATTTCGAGATCGAGCAGCCGCTTGGTGGCAGAATTTTAAGTATCGTCGCTATCTCGACAACCTTCCACCTCTCAATGACTGGGACGAACTCAAACGCGAGATGAACCGAGAATTCCTACCTCTCAACTATCGACAGACACTGTTCAGGCAGTTTCAGTCACTCAGACAAGAATCAAGGAGTGTGGACGAGTATACTCACGAATTCTATCAGCTGGAATCTTGCAATCTATTGAACGAGACCGAGGATCAACGAGTTGCTCGATTCATCGATGGACTTCGTGACTCGATCCGAGACGCACTTGTTGTGCAAACCTTCTATGACCTCCCCGAGGCCCAAGCCAAGGCGAAGGCAGTAGAACAACAACAAGCTCGAAGTTCTAGATTGCATCCGAGGATTGTACCAACCACGAGCCGAATCCAATCCGTGGCTACAAAGTCCGCTCCGCCTTCCAATTCGAGCACAATCCATCTTGAATCTCGCGGCTCGACATACACCTCGACTGCGATGTCAGTGAACACATTCCACAAAGCTTCCGAGGTTCACCCCGAGGTTCAACTCGAGGTTCATCCCGAGGTGAAAGCCGTAGAGGAACAAGGAATCCGAGGTCACAACTTGGTTCCTAGCGATGTGCCAACACCGAGCCGAGCTCAAACTGTGGTCACAATACCTATATCTAAACCAATCCGAGCCTACACCGAGACCTCGAAACACCTCAAGGCGCCAACAGATTCTCCAAGCATCAACTCGTCTGCCTCTTGTAGCATACCGACCTCGACTAACTTGAGCAACACAGCAGATATTTGCGAGGTCGTCTGCAAGGTTAACTTAGGCAAAGAAAAGATTCACGAGGTTGACCTCGACACTAGCAAAGAAAGTCTGATCGCAATGGACGAGTGGGACGCCTTCCAATGCAACATCATCTGCGAGGCTAGCCCAGATGAAGAGAAAATCTGCGAGACTGACTTCGAAGTCTTTGAAGGGAGTCTGATTTTAAAAGGCAAGCGAGCTACCTCCTCAAGTGACCATAACTCTGAGGCTGACATTTCCCTGAAATCAGAGTACAGCGACCCCTTCCTGCAAAGCCCAAAAGCAGTGAAGCGCGATCTATCGAACATGCTGCGAGCTCAGGAGATCTCAATGCAAGCCCAAATGTCTTCGCTGCGAGCTGAGGTGTTCTCACGAACACGTTGCAAACTCAACACCCAAGGTCCTCTCGACCCTTCCCCAACACGTAGTGAGCTCATCACCCGAGGTCTTCTTAAAACTGAAACTTTGCACACTGCACACAACACCATCTTAAAATCAGAGTACAATGACCCATTTCTACAGCCAAGCCCAAAAGCACTTAAGCAAGATCTCTTAAACAAACTGCGAGACCAGGTGACCGCGCGAGAGGCACGTGACACTTCGAGTGATAAATTCAAGTGCAACTGCACGATCGATCGCTCCTCACGACTTGCTCCTCTCCTTGTGAAGTGCGAGCACATCTCCCGAGGTCCTCTCAAACCGCCACCAGCAGAAGACCCGAGCACAGGTTCAAGAAAAGTTGCAACACATGCTCGCAACCTGCAGGAAGTTCATATTCTAACGTGCACGAACTTGAAAATTCTCGAACTCATGTGGGTCTTCGCGAGTAAAGATCATGACCCGAGGTGTGATTACAACAAGTTTACTCGTTGCAAGTTTCGACGAAACCCGAGCCTAGAGAAGTTCAATAAGGATGCCTACAGATTCGAGCTTTTCAGAGTCATGTACATCTCGAACGTGTTCGCTGTTCGCCATTTCCATAAACGATTCAAAGAAAATGCAAGCTTGAGGTCAAGCTTTGCTCAACCCCGGGAGCTTGACGCAATACGGAGAAAAATTCACCGAAGGTATTTCGGGGTCCTTCACCCGAAGTACCTCGTGGTAATTCCACTGGTGCATGACGCGAGTAATTCACCCAAGGTCCCTTGGATTGTTCAATCTGAACAAGATGCGAGTCATTATCCCGAAGTATGTTGGGGTACCTCATGCTTTCCGAGATATCTTGGGATTCCGAGTATAATGCGAACCCAATCCGAAAGGGTACCTCACCCGAGGGTACATCACCTACAGGTCTCTAATCCGAGGGTACTTCACCCGAGATCTCACCCTCACCCGAGTGTATCTCGCCGAGACCTCTTCCGAGGGTATCTAGGGATGTTGCATCCGAGCACGACGCGAACTGAATCTCATCTGAACCTAACTCAGAATCTGACGAGGACTATTTTTAGTTTAGGACATTACTATTTTAGTAATTTTATATTTTTTCTCTCTCTTTCTGTAAATTTCCATTTTAGGGTAGTATTTCTGAAAATGTACTGACTCGTAGTCCAAGGCGCCGCCTCCTATATAAAGGGGTGCTTTTCATTGTAAAAGGGAGTTGATTAATTAATGAAATTTCCCTTTGGGCTCTTTGAGTTCCTCTTTGCTATTTAGCATTTCTTTGTGTTTTCTAATTCCACTAAACCATTTATCGCCGGCCTCCACTGACGGACCGGTGATTTGGGACGAGCGACGTCGTCAAACAGCAAGAAGGTAAAAAGTTTATACTTATACATTTTGAGATAAGTAGAAAACCTCACAAACACAAGAAGTAGAATGGAGAATTTTTCCAGTATACATACGCAACTAAGGGATATGTAATTTAAATTAAACATTTTCCAAAATTTTCAGCTATTTACCAGATGACTTCGCACCGAAAAGTAGAAACAAATATAGAAGTAGCTTTAAAGAACGAGACAAGTACAAAATAAAAAATAAAACCAAAACCTTACTTGGCAATACGGGAATAGCTTGTATGGTTTCAGTGAAACAGATCAGATGCCATTTATAGGTCTGCGCGCAGACACAATACAAATACTTTAAATTATGTGGCTATAAGTTGAATTTTGCAAATAGTTCTTTATTTTTTTTTCAACTTACAAAAGAGTTGCCTGCTTATCTGTCCCAATTAGTTGGCGGCTTGGCGCCATTATGGTTCAGCAATAAATCAATAATTGATTTTATCTTCAAAAAAAAAAATCAATAATTGATGATCGAATATTCAAATAAACACTGGGGTTACATGTTCGCTAGCTGCTTGACCACGTACATGTAAGGGCGAAATTTCTACTTGATTGTGGTCTTACATATATTACTTTAAGGTGCTTGGCTTTGTTATCCGTTCTATTAAACAATCAAAATATCATACCAACCGGGACCCGGGACAAGTGGACAACCGTGGTAAATAGAAAAGATAAAACTAAAATAAAATTGTTGGACGAAAGTATGCAATCTATGTAGCATAGCAAATCGGTCGATGTATATAGCAAACCTACGATTTAAGGTTTAAATTCATGAAAAATTATTAGATTATAATTAATAATAAAACAACCTACGCAATTACACATTTCTCCTTTTACTGTTCAAATCCTTTTCCGAAGAGTCAAAGAAACCACTATGCGATTAGACAGACAGGAATGCTACAGCACCAGGCTAGTAACATATTACTGCAATAGCTTACTGAGTACAAAATCATGCTTTCATTAGCCAGTTTTTATGTATCAAATGCAATTTAGCAGATGATAAAATAAATCCTTATACATTGGAGGTGACTTCACCTTTTGGTGACTTGTCTGATTCTGAAATTATGAGACAAGAGGGGGAGAATTGTGATAAGATGGGAACAATGGAACTGATTCCTTTGTCTATTCCTACATTGGTTCAAGAACATGAGAATGGAGAAGAAGAAAAGGAGGAGGATGAGCAAGAAGAGGAAGGTGTTCTAGATCATCCTGCAAATGTCAGGACTCAAACCCAACATGAATTAAAAGTGTATACTAGGAGGCCGAAAGAGGGTCCCGTGAATGCACCAATAATACCACTTGTGCCATCAAGTCCCTTGTCCCGGTCTACCCCGACTCTTGAGACAGCTACACCTACAGAATCATCAGATTCAGAATTCACAGGTGATATGAATCCTCCCTCTTCTCTCCACACTCCAATAACATTAAGGAGGACCTCTCGCAGTAATGCGGGACTTCCCCCTGATCGTTATGGTTTTCCACATGATATTGCTCAATTTGTCTCATATTCAAACATATCGCCTGTACATGGAGCGTTTATTGCATCATTAGACTCTGTTACTTTACCTAAGTGTTGGCAGGATGCTAAGAAGGATCCAAAGTGGAAGGCAGCTATGCAAGAGGAACTCGGGGCTCTAGATAAGAATAAAACCTGGGAGATTGTATCACTACCACCCGGCAAGAAGGCAGTTGGGTGTAGGTGGGTGTTCACAGTGAAGCAGACCCCAGAAGGAAAAATTGATCGCTACAAGGCACGACTGGTGGCAAAAGGGTATAGTCAGACATATGGCATAGATTATGATGAGACATTTGCACCAGTGGCAAAGATGAGCACTGTCAGGACACTCGTCTCCCTTGTAGCAAATGGAGGTTGGAAGCTACACCAGTTGGATGTGAAGAATGCATTTCTTCATGGGGATTTATTGGAAGAGGTGTATATGGAAATTCCCCCGGGATTTGGTACAACCCAAACAATAAGGAAAGTATGCAGATTGAAGAAGTCACTTTATGGTCTGAAACAATCTCCTCGAGCTTGGTTTGATAGATTCAGGAGGGCTATGGTAGGCATGGGATATCGCCAGATAAATGCTGATCACACTGTCTTCATTCGACACCATAAGGGTCATTGTACAATGCTTGCTGTGTATGTGGATGATATAATTATCACGGGTGATGATGAAAAGGAGATTGCTCAACTAAAAGTGCAATTGGGTAAAGTGTTTGAGGTGAAGGATCTAGGCTTGCTACGATACTTCCTTGGAATTGAGGTGGCTCGTGGAGCAGAGGGAATCGTTCTTTCCCAGCGAAAATATGTACTTGATCTTCTCAAAGAGACTGGCATGTTAGGGTGTAAACCTGCAGTGACTCCAATTGATTCAAAGCTCAAGCTAAGTGCAGAGGAAGGAGAGTCAGTTGATCGTGAAAGGTACCAGAGATTGGTAGGGCGGTTGATCTATCTGAATCACACTCGTCCCGACATCTCCTTTGCTGTAAGCGTAGTAAGTCGTTACATGCATGATCCAAGAAAAGGTCACATGGATGCAGTGTATCGGATTCTGAGATACCTCAAAAGTGCACCAGGAAAGGGGCTTATCTTTAGAAAGAATGATCATTTAAACATTGAGGGTTATTGTGACTCTGACTGGGCTAGTTGCGTCGATGATAGAAGATCCACATCAGGATATTGTGTGTTCGTAGGGGGCAATTTGGTTTCGTGGAGGAGCAAGAAGCAGTCTGTAGTAGCAAGATCGACAGCAGAGGCAGAGTACAGGGCCATGGCTTCAGGAGTTGCTGAGTTGTTGTGGCTGAGAGGTCTTTTGAAAGAGCTAAAGATGGGTCAAGGAGACCAGATGAAATTATGGTGTGATAACAAATCAGCAATCAGCATTGCCAACAACCCAGTACAACATGACAGAACCAAACATATTGAAATTGATAGGTTCTTTATCAAAGAGAAGCTGGATAGTGGACTACTCAAGCTAGGTCATGTGCCAACAAGAGATCAAGTAGCAGATTGTCTTACCAAGGGACTCAGCTCTGAAGATGTATCAAGATTATGTGACAAGATGGGCTTGGCTGATATTTTTCGCCCATCTTGAGGGGGAGTGTTGTTGAGTTATTTATAGCATTATATTTATCTATAGTATTATGTTGTTTATGGTATTATGTTATTTGTAGAAGTGTAGGGGCTATTTTGTAAAAGAACATTTTGTTGATTAATATAAAAGGGAGCCTCCGGCAACAGAGGTTTTGTATCCCTAGTTTTCTAAAATTCTCTCTTCTTTTTATACTAATCCCACTTTCTCCTTCATAGATTAGTAAGGAATTTAGGACGAAATTGTGGCTTTACAAATGTACAATGGTATTAGCATATAACTAAGTTATATGGATTTTTGGATTAATCTCACTTATGCTATGGTTTAGGACAATACAAAATAATTCTTATTTGCCAAAGGTAAAATGAATTTTTATGATAAATGATAATAGCATTTCCCTTGGTAAATTTTTGTCAGATATGTTATGTGAAGCATGATTCAAACGAGATATATTTCAGGAAACAAAGGGATACTATAGTCAAACCTGGCCATCCATGCTCTCAAGGGCACTTGAGGCAGCTTCGTTAGTATCAAAATTTACAAATCCAAATCCCCTCGACCTCCCAGTCTCTCTATCAGTAATTACCCGTGCTGCATAATATGTTTGAAGAAATAAAAAATTAAAGCATAACAGGGACAATGCGGGCAACTACTTTGCTGATAATTTACTGTATGAAGACATTTCTAGGAACCCGATTGAGTGGTATTGTGGTACATTAATGTAACCTGTGATTTATAAAGGTACAAGACCAATAAACACACAACTCAACAGACTATAATGCTTATGCTTAAATACTAAGTGTACTATATGAGTCCATTTCGGGCCAAGCACCGCTAATTTCACAGTCATTCACACAGGAATCTGAAATGTTCTTCTGTTAGGTAATCACAACTGAGTTTATGCCTACTGTCAAATTAAGCCTTGATAGTCAAAATCTTTACATAGGGGCTTACACAATTCAAGAGACAAACAGCAGTCATAAAACAAGAAATAAATAGATATATTTCTATTTTGATCATGGTCTTCCTTATTCTATATACAGACATACTATTCTAATCAAGAATAAATAGGAGTGTATTAGTAGAAATATATAAAAGGGTTAGAATAGTTAACGCTACCTTCAGTAACATTTCCGAAGTTGCCGAAAGCATCCTGAAGGGATTTATCATCTGTTCCATATGACAGGCCTGTTTAAAAAAATGCACAAGAAACACATAAATTAATACAAGAATAGAATACAACCAGATTGAGATTAACTTCGAAAAAAATTACAATATGATATAACATTAATAAATACACTATGACTTGTCATTTATAAACTTTTACTCAGTTCAAGAACAATATGAGCTTATACCAAATAGAAATGACACTGTACCGAGTTAAATCACTGATTTGATTAACTTTTAGAACCCTGAAGCCTTGAAGGTTTCCTTGATGTTTGTTGCACAAAATAATGAAAATTAAGGCTGAGTTGGATCAAGTTAAGGCAATTTGCGTCCAATAATATTCAATTGAGAGAACAAGACAAACTTGGATGGGTCCCACTAGGATAATGTTTCAAGTCCAGAGTTGATCCCAAACTCTGTCACATTTAGTTCCTGCTTAATGAAACTTTTGCATGAGCCTTTATCACACAACAGCACAATCACCTGTTGTGCCTCAAAACCTCTCTTTAGTTTAATGATATGGTACCCCTTTTTTGGGGTTCTTTCCTCAAAAAAAAAAAAAAAAAAAAAAAAAAATTACTGGCTTACTGGTTTGTACCAGTATAAACTCCAGTGCCAGCCACAACTGAAATTGCTATATTTTGAAAGATACAAACCTCCTATGAAAAGCTTAGTAGACATGTACCGAACCGAAGTAAGCAAATTTGTACTTGGAACTGGTCCGCCATGGACCCCACCAGTCAGTAACCCTTGCCTTACAAGGTTACCAAGCTTGTTGGAAAATGCCATTTTCACCTAGTATTAACTGCCAATCAAAGAAAAAAGATGTTTCATATCCAAAAAAAAAAAGTGATGCAATAATTATTGCAACAGTGATAAAAGGGTCTAAATTAATAGGTAAAGCTAAATATTTCAAACTTCAAATTAAGAAATCTGACAATATTTTCATTTACGAACTCAAGATTTGAACTTTCTTGTAAAGTTTGATTCTTTCACAAGAAATGCACTAATGTCATACTTGATTCAAAAGCAAAACCTAAAAGGATCTAAGCAATCGACGAAATCGTACGGAATGATAGCAACAAATTAATAAACTACAAAAAACGAGATGTTTTTATTATTATGTAAATGTAAACAAAAAGAAAAGGAACTAAAACCCTAGTTGGAAATTGCTGTACCTGGGGAGTGGAGGCTGGATCAAAGAAATTGAAGAGAGAGAAGAGAAATAGGGTTTTAGCTCAGAGAGATGCCTTTATATGTCACAAGTCCAGAAATAGAAGTACTTAAACATTGTCTAAACTTTAAACATGATCCGATAATATAAACATTGGGCCCCACATGCTGGTAGTCGATCCCAGTTCTCATTAATTTACAAGATCATGTTTAGCCAAGATTGTTTAGGTTTGCGCCTTTGCCTTTTGATGACTCAGCATGAAAATATCGGGAATTGCTCAGCACACGCCCTGTTTATTCATCCACTCCCTCAATTTTTTTAAAATAACCTAAATGCCATCAATCTAAAGCTAACGTATGAGAAAATGAAACAGGAGATAAGAGGGTATTTTGATAAATTTGAAAGTGTTTGAGCAACTTTGATGTGACCTGAGCAATTCCCGAAAATATCTTCAGTTCCTACCTAATAATATAATAATATAATAATATAATTATCTTTGTTTTCTTTTAGATGTTAACTTTTTTTTTTTTGAAAAACAAGATGTTATAATTATCTTTAGCTGCCAAGCTTTTTTTTTAAAAAAAAACATAAATATAATTATCTGGTGAGATACGGCGAACCGGGTTGGTTCTTGATTTTTATATCAGTTCTCCGTCCAGACCGCCGAGTTGAACCGGACCATGAATCGCTGGACCGTTGACCGTTCAGTCCGACGTTATTATAAAACAATATTGTCACTGGATAACGGGACCCGCCGTCTTTTATTATTGGCGCTTGTAAAAGATCAAGGACCCATGTTAATTAGACCTGTCAATATTCCGTTCTGTTCCGTCTGAACGTAACGTTAAATGAAATTGAAAATCAATTCTATTTCTGAGAACGGATCGGAAACGGAAATGAAAAAACGAACGGAACGTAAACGGAACACGGAAATGGATGGAAATAGGCTGAAATCAATAGGAAAATGGAGGACGGAACGAAAATCTGTTCCGTTTGACGAAACATAACGGAAACGGAATAGATTTTTATTTCGTCGACTGGAACGAAATGGAAACGGAACATGCCATTTCCGTGTTCCGTTATCACGTTTGACACCCCTACATGTTATCATGTCAAGAAAAAAAATCATAAACGTGCCTGCTGACTTGGCTGCAAAATTGATCAATTTCTCTCAATTAAATTAACTGAATGGTTCACGCCTTCACTGTCATTCCTCAATCCTCATTACTTATAGTTATATAGGCAAAACTGATTTATGTGAAATTCTGAACTTCAAGATTAAAAGTTAGAACACAAAGAAAGTCAGACTACAATATGTACATGATAAATTGTAATTTGGTTTTCGCATTTGAGGGTAACTATTTATTTACATTATTGTATAAATTTACCAATTCAGGAAGAAGAAGCTAAGCCAGAATAATTATCACCTAATGATATGACTATTTACAAGGAAAAAAGAAAACATGCGTTCTCCGTATATCCAAAAATTTATAAGAAAGAAATACATAAAGGATATCTACTAATTTTTTGCAAAGTACTTGATCAAAATATCAACAGAGTCCCAGAAATTCTCTGAGAAATTTGACGCAATTACACACAATTGTAAGTGGTTTAATTTCGTGGGAGTCGACTAGAATTTTGGTTTAATTTCGCGCGACGCGGCATCTACGCCGTTGGTTTATCATCTTCTAATTTGGGCCTCAATTTTATTTTTTTTGTTTCTGTAAAGATCAGACCAATAAAGTTAATATTGTCATTTTATCTTTTGTTTTGAGTTCAAACAGAAATTATATTTAAGTTTATTAATGTAAACTTGCCAAGACAAATTTTTTATTTATCTTCAGATTCAGACAAGAACACCGGCCCTTTTGGATGGAAGGTGGGAATATTGTAGCAGACTCTCTCTACTTATCTTTTTTTTTTTTTACTTTCTAAGGGCGAAATTTCTACTTGATTGTGATCTTACATATATATATTAATTTAAGGTGCTTGGCTTTGTTATCCGTTCTATTAAACAATCCAAATATCATACCAACCGGGACCCGGGACAAGCGGACAACCGTGGTAAATAGAAAAAGATAAAACTAAAATAAAATTGTTCGACGAAAGTACGCAATCTATGTAGCATAGGCATAGGAAACCTACGATTTAAGGTTTAAATTCATGAGACATTTACTGTGCAATCTAAAACATATTTAACAACAAGAAGTATTACATTCGGTTAGAGGGTATGCAATCGTATATAAAATAAGTAGTGCTAAAGTAGTAAAAAATATAGCAATATTACCGCTTTGTATTGCTTGTATTATTATTGGTATTTAGTTAATAGTTAACCTCAATAATTGAATTATAATTGAACAGTACAATTATTAGTACAATAATAAATAATAATAATAATAACAATAATTCAATTAATAGCCTATCATCTATCATCTATATTCTGTATTTTATTTAATCAATGAAAAATAATTAGATTATAATTAATAATAAAACAACCTACGCATTTACACATTTCTCCTTTTCCTGTTCAAATTTTTTTTTCCCGAAGAGTCGAAGAAACCAATATGCGATTAGCCAGACAGGAATGCTACAGCAACAGGCTAGTAACATAATACTGAAAATCGCTTACTGAGTACAAAATCATGCTTTCATTAGCCAGTTTTTATGTATCAAATGCAATTTAGCATACAAAAGATGATAAAATACATCCTCATACAAAAGCACCAATGATCCCCCACATTGGTTTCCCAAAATTTCAAGAATTCTCAAGTACTTCCCAAAAGTTGAAAAATATATAAGCTAACAAATATTGGTAACAATGCATTTTGTTGTTCCTTTAGAAAGCTTGAATTGAAAGAACTCAGTAGTCATTTCGACCAGCAGCACCGCCACCATAACCACCAGCAGAATTACCAAAGCTACGTCCACCACGAAATCCAGATGCAGGTCTCTCATTAGCATAGCTTACACGAATACTCCTACCCTGCAATTCCTGGACAGAGAGACGAGCAAGTAATGAGCAATTTCATCCTATTAGTACAAGGTCCCAAAAATGATATACCATTATGGTATCATGACAAACGACAAAGATGCCCCTCTAAAACCGGACTACTTCGATTTCTTGCCTGTAAGAAAAACATTTCCCAAAATATACTAATTGCTTACCCTTTCTCCTTCATAGATTAGTAAGGAATTTAGGATGAAATTGTGGCTTTACAAATGTACAATGGTATTAGCATCTCACTTATGATATGGTTTAGGACAATACAAAATAATTCTTATTTGCCAAAGGTAAAATGAATTTTTGTGAGAAATGATAATAGCATTTCCCTTGGTAAATTTTTATCAGATATGTTATGTGAAGCATAATTCAAACCAGATATATTTCAGGAAACAAAGGATAGTATAGTCAAACCTGGCCATCCATGCTCTCAAGGGCACTTGAGGCAGCTTCATTAGTATCAAAATTTACAAATCCAAATCCCCTCGATCTCCCAGTGTCTCTATCAGTAATTACCCGTGCTGCATAATATGTTTAAAGAAATAAAGAATTAAAGCATAATTTACTGAGCAACAACTTTGACTGACAATTTACTGTATGAAAACATTTCTATGAACCCAATTGAGTGGTATTGTGGTACATTAATGTAGCCTGTGATTCATAAAGGTACAAGACCAATAAACACACAACTCAACAGACTATAATGCTTAAATACTAAGTAACTATATGAGTTCATTTCGGCCAAGCACCGATAATTCCATGGTCATTCACACAGGAATCTGAAATGTTCTTCTGTTAGGTAATCACAACTGAGTTTACGCCTACTGTGAAATTAAGCTTTGACAGTCAAAATCTTTATATAGGGGCCTACACAATTCAAGAGACAAACAGCAGTCATAAAACAATAAATAAATAGATATATTTCTATTTTGATCGTGGTCTTCCTTATGCTATATACAGACGTACTATTCTAATCAAGAATAAACAGGAGTGTATTAGTAGAAATATATAAAAGGGTTAGAATAGTTACACTACCTTCAGTAACATTTCCAAAGTTGCCAAAAGCATCTTTAAGAGATTTATCATCCATTCCATATGACAGGCCTGTTTAAAAAAATGCACAAGAAACACATAAATTAATACAAGAATAGAATACAACCAGATTGAGATTAACTTCGAAAAAAATTACAATATGGTATAACATAAATAAATACACTATGACTTCATTTATAAACTTTTACTCAGTTCAAGAACAATATGAGCTTATACCAAATAGAAATGACACTGTACCGAGTTCAATAACTGATTTGATTAACTTTTAGAACCCTGAAGCCTTGAAGGTTTCCTTGATGTTGGTTGCACAAACAAATGAAAATTAAGGCTGAGTTGGATCAAGTTAAGGCAATTTGCGCCCAATAATGTTCAATTGAGACAACAAGACAAGCTTGGATGGGTCCCACTAGGATAATGTTTCAAGTCCAGAGTTGATCCCAAACTCTGTCACATTTAGTTCCTGCTTAATGAAACTTGAGCCTTGATCACACAACAGCACAATCACTACTGGCTTACTGGTTTGTACCAGTATATACTCCAGTGCTCCAGCTACAACTGAAATTGCTATATTTTGAAAGATACAAACCTCCTATGAAAAGCTTAGTAGACATGTACCGAACCGAAGTAAGCAAATTTGTACTTGGAACTGGTCCGCCATGGACCCCACCAGTCAGAAACCCTTGCCTTACAAGGTTACCAAGCTTGTTGGAAAATGCCATTTTCACCTAGTATTAACTGCCAATCAAAGAAAAAAGATGTTTCATATCCAAAAAAAAAAAGTGATGCAATAATTATTGCAACAGTGATAAAAGGGTCTAAATTAATAGGTACAGCTAAATATTTCAAATTTCAAATTAAGAAATCTGACAATATCTTCATTTACGAACTCAAGATTTAAACTTTCTTGTAAAGTTTAGTTCTTTCACAAGAAATGAACTAATGTCATACTTGATTCAAAAGCAAAACCTAAAAGGATCTAAGCAATCGACGAAATCGTACGGAATGATAGCAACAAATTAATCAACTAAAAAAAAAAGGAGATGTTTTTATTATTATGTAAAAAAAAAGAAAAGGAACTAAAACCCTAGTCGGAAATTGCTGTACCTGGGGAGTGGAGGCTGGATCAAAGAAATTGAAGAGAGAGAAGAGAAATAGGGTTTTAGCTCAGAGGGAGATGCCTTTATATGTCAGAAGTCCAGAAATAGAAGTACTTAAATAGACATTGTCTAAACTTTAAACATGATCCGCTAATATAAAAATTGGGCCCCACATGCTTTTAGTTGATCCAAGTTCTCATTAATGTATAAGACCACGTTTAGCGAAGATAGTTTTTTGATGACTCAGCATGAAAATATCTTCAGTTCCTAGTCCTACCTAATATAATAATAATATAATAATGCAATTGTCTTGTGGTGATATACGGCGAATCGGGTTGGTTCTTGATTTTTATATCAGGTCTCCGTCCAGACCGCCGAGTTGAACCGGATCATGAATCGCTAGACCGTTGACAGTTCAGTCCGACGTCATTAAAACAATTATGTCACTGGAAAACGGGACCCGCCGCCCTTGTATTATTGGCGCTTGTAAAAGATCAAGGACCCCATGTTATCAAAGGGAAAAAAAATCATAAACTTGGCTGTCTGACAAGGCAAAATTGATCAATTTCTCTCGATTAAATTAACTGAATGGTTCACGCCTTCACAGTCATTCCTCAATCCTCATTACTTATAGGCAAAACTGATTTATCATGTGAAATTCTGAACTTCAAGATTAAAAGTTAGAACACAAAGAAAGTCAGACTACAATATGTACATGATAAATTGTGATTTGGTTTCCGCATTTGAGGGGATATTAGATATTAAAGGGTGCGTTTGGATAGGTGTGGGAAGAAGGGAAGAAGAGAAGAAGTGGGAAGAAGTATTGGGAAGTGTGTAACTTTGTGAAGAGTTTGGATTGTTTATAATTTTTTTCTTCCCATCTTCCTTCTTCCTCTTCTTCTTCTCTCATCCAAACGCACCCAAAGAGAACTGAATACCTCCAGGTGTATTGTATTGGAGAGGATAGGCTATAGCGCTAGGATAGAAACAAGTGTATATATACACCCTCTCTGTACTTGATGACATACGATTGAGATAATACAAAATACATTCTCATTTGTTCTATATTCTATCATGGTATCAGAGACATTGGGCTAATCGCCGCCGCAACTTCGATCCTTTCTCTTTTCTCCTTTCTTCTTCTCTCAATTCTTCGCTTCTACTGTCATGGCGACACCTCCTTCCTCCTCCGCCGACACTTCCATACCTCCATCGGGGAGTTCTAATTTGGGGTCGAATACCTCCAATTCAGACCCTCCAATTTCATCTTCCACCATGGGAAACCCTAATCCCTTTCTATCTCCCTCCTCTGATCAACTCAATCCACCGCCATCTGCACCTTCCATGGTCTTCTTGACATTGCCAGTGCACACCAAACTTTCAAGAAACAACTTCTTGGCCTGGAAGTCGCAAATCGAGCCGCTTCTCCACGCCTATGGGTTAAGCTCATTCCTCACCTCTCCACCGGTGTCACCAACTGTTCTTGATTCCCAGTCTGGTCAAGTGCAAATGAACTCCAACTATTTGTCTTGGTACAAGCAAGATCATATTATTCTTGCTTGGCTTCGAGCCTCCTTGTCAGAGCAAATTCTTGCTCAAGTTGTGTCCTGCTCGTCCTCTGGCGATCTCTGGCGACATCTGTTGCAGTCCTTCTCTGCTTCTTCTCGTGCCCGCCTTACTGATTTGAAGAAAAGATTGCAAAATGCGACCAAGGGAGGTGCCTCTTGTTTTGACTTCATCAATCAAATCAGAGCTCTGTCAGATGAGTTGGCGTTTATTGGAGCTCCAGTTCCTGATGAAGACTTGGTCTTGCAACTTCTTGGTGGATTAGGTACAAACTATAACTCCTTTGTAGTAGCTGTGAATTCTCGTCAGGACCCAATTTCTTTTCTTGAGGTTCAATCCCTTCTGCTGAGCCATGAGACATTGCTGAACACTCAACAACCATCTGCTTCCTCTCTTCCTTCAACCTCCAATCCATCTGCTTTCTACACCCATAACCAGTCCTCTCAGTTCAGGCCTCCTGGAAATCAATCTCGAAACCCGAGACAGTTCAAAGCAAGGGGTGGGTTCTCCAAACCACCTCACAACAACAGTCGTCCCAGTTTTCTGGTAATTCCCCTCTGCTTCCTACACCTGCTACTGGCAATAAAACTGGGTCTACTAACACCTATCCAGTTTCCTCTGAGCCTTGCCAAATCTGCTACAAGAAAGGTCACACTGCCAGAGCTTGTTGGTGGAGGTGTGATATGCGATACAATGATGATGTGGCTCCTACTCCGTATGTTCCTCCTCCTCCTGCCAATCCTCAGGCTCATGTTGCTCTATCAGGGGCTACTGATGCTAACTTCACTGAGTGGTATCTTGATTCTGGTGCGACACATCACGTGACCAGTGATATAAACAATCTGTCCTCCTTTGTACCGTATGATGGACTGGACAAACTGCAGATTGGAGATGGCAATGGTATGATTATTTCTCATATAGGTTCTACTATTCTTCGTATTAGTAGCTCTAGTTTAGTTTTAAATGATGTTCTCCATGTACCAGTCTTTACTAAAAACTTGTTAAGCCTTTCAAAATTACTCTCTGACAATAACCTTCTTGTTGAATTTCACTCTTGTTTCTGTGTAATCAAGGATTGCCTCACTTCAACCAAGCTTCTTCAAGCAAGAGTTGCTAATGGACTTTACATGATTACTGCTCCAACCAATTGTTCACCTCAAGCTCTGTTAGGAGAAAAAGTGGCAGCCAACATTTGGCATTATAGGCTGGGTCACCCAGCCTTGAATCTTACTAGAAGACTTTTATCTGCTTGTAGTTTACCTTGTAGCAATAATGTTTTGTCTCTGTGCACTGATTGTTCTATGGCGAAATGCCATAAATTACCTTTTTCTCATAGCTCTTGTAATTCTACTGCTCCTCTAGACTTGTTGCATGCTGATCTTTGGGGTCCTGTCCCAGTTATTTCTTCTAACGGTTTTAGATATTTTTGTAGTTTTTATTGATGACTTTACTAGATTTTCGTGGATTTTTTTCCTGACCTCAAAGGATGAAGTTACTAAGGTCTTCTCTAATTTTAAATTACAAGTTGAGAACATGCTGGGTCGTACCATCAAAATACTCCGTACCGATGGTGGTACGGAGCTTAAGCCCATTACCAGACTGTTTCCTCAACTTGTGCACCAATTCACTTGTCCTCACATGCCGGAACAGAACGGCGTAGCTGAGTGTAAACATCGCCATATTCTGGAATTGTCCTTAGCCGTTATCAATCATAGCTGTGTACCTTTAGAAATGTGGGATGAAATCTTTGCTAGTGTAGTATTTTTGATAAATCGCCTTCCGCCCTCTACCAATTCTTCTCTCACGTCTCCCTTTGAGTTATTGTTTAATAAGCCACCTGATTACCTTCAACTCAAAGTACTGGGTTGTCAGTGTTTCCCTTTAACTAGGCCATACAATCAACACAAGTTAAATTTACATTGTATAAATTTACCAAGGAAGAAGAAGCTAAGCCAGAATGATTATCACCTAATGATATGACTATCTACAAGGAAAAAAGAAAACAAAAAGGAGAAAATTAACATGCATTCTCCGTATATCCAAAAATTTATAAGAAAGAAATACATAAAGGATATCTACTCTTTATTTGCAAAGTACTTGATCAAAATATCAACAGAGTCCCAGAAATTCTCCGAGAAATTTGACTCAATTCCTGCTCCCGTCTCTTTCGCTAACTCAAGCACCTCGGCAGTCGCATTGCGGAATAATTCTTGTTTCTCCTTCATCACCTCTGCAAGCGAACTCGCTGCAGTTGTAGATGCATCTTTTACAAGTTCTACTCCGGTGTCTACAGCGGACCCAATCCATTGTCCAGCAATTTCGAGGACTGTTTTGATTGCGTCTATGATGGATTCTCTGATCAGAATTAGCACAGAGTTTACGGCCCAGCCGGGGAACTGTAAGACGTGCAAAGTAGTGACTAGGAGAAGAGCTGTTCCCTTGAATATGGCTAGAGATAACATGTAAGATGCTGTGCTTATGCCAATGAGGAACAGCTTTACCATTTCAACGGCCATTTCAACTGCCATTTTTGGTCTCCTTTGTTGAAAGAGAGGAAGAGATGGTTAGTGTGGAATAATTATATTAAGTTTCCTAAGGGGCAGCAAATATACGTTGTTATTCTATAATTTGTTTACACATTTTTCTCCTTCTTGACCAAATTGTATATATATCGGTTTTCCTCGGTTGAATTTTGATTTCGGTGTGATGATCGGTACGATGACCTAGTATTTAGTCAGGTCTGATCAATCGATTAGTTGCAACTGACCAAATTGGCAAAATTTATTTTTTGTCTAACCGAAATGTTTTATTATTTTAATCCCAACTACCCCAAGTAGCAAACCGAAATTAATAATTTTTTCTCAATAATTATTGGTAATTTAATTTGACAGTTTTTCAGTAGATCAGCTTATATGAGCTGAAACGTAGATCGTTCCTTCAAAATTATAAACGGTTGTAATTGATTATGGGTTAAAGGGGATCTAAAAATGGTCCATGGAGGAATTTTGTGTAGAGTTCTTCTTTCATATTTCTGGAGCATATATAGCTTGTAGCGAAGATGGTTAGTGTGAGAATTTAACACAAAATGATAAAAAAGAGATGACACAGATTTTAACGTGGTATCGCCTAAAGCGCACTCTACGATTACTCAACACACCCGATTTATTTATTCATCAAAGAGAAGAGTTTACAACACACACACACGTTTTTCATGTCTCAATACATGTGCAGCATTTTTTTGTTTTAACAGAGAGGGAAGGAATAATAAGGAAGTAAAATAAAATAGCAAGGAAAAATGAATAGAAGGAAACAATCTCAGCTAATGAAAGCACACGATCCCTTCTAGGAATAGCAAATCTTTCCATACTCCTCCTCAAGTTGGAGGATTGTGAATCCCCAACTTGCAAAATAAATAATGAAACTGATGTTTACCCAAAGCTTTGGTAAAAATGTCTGCCAATTGCTCATTTGTTCGGACATGTGATGTAGCAACTTCTCCATCTTGAATCAAATTTCGCACAAAATGACAATCCACCTCGATATGTTTTGTACGCTCATGAAAAACATGATTACTCGCTATGTGAAGTGCAGCTTGACTGTCACAAAACAATTGCATTGGTTGTGAATGTGAAACTCTAAGAGATTTGAGTAAAGATTTCAACCAAATTAATTCACAAGAAGCGACAGCCATGGACCGATATTCTGCTTCTGCTGAGGAGCGAGAGATTGTATGCTGCTTTTTGGTTTTCCAAGAGATAGGAGAATTACCCAACATCACAAAATAACCAGTCAAAGATCGTCTTGTCAATGGACAACTCGCCCAATCTGAATCACAATAACCAGACAATAAAAGATCACTTTTAGTACTAAGTACAATTTCTTGACCCGGATTGCCTTTTAAATACCGCACCACGCGAAGAGCTGCATCATAATGAGGTTGAAGTGGAGCTTGCATGAACTGAGCCAGAATATGCACAGAATAACATAACTCTGGACGTGTGATGGTTAGGTAAATCAGTCTTCCAACAAGTCGCCGATAACGTTCTGGATTGACCATAGGCTCTCCGATTGCTGTGGAAAGTTTGTGATTTTGTTCCATGGGAAATGCTACCGGTTTGGAACCAAGGAGACCACATTCAGACAAAATATCCAAGGTGTATTTGCGCTGACACAACAAAAGGCCCTTGGGTCCCCGTGCTATTTCAATGCCAAGGAAATATTTCAATGCTCCAAGATCTTTCATATGAAAAGTACCATGCAAATACTCCTTGAATTTGCTAATAGCGGCAGAATCATTCCCTGCGATGACCAAATCATCAACATATACAATAATAGAGAGGAATACATCTCCCTTATTAAATGTGAATAATGAATAATCAGCATATGATTGAATGAAACCATATGTTCGAAGAGCTCCTGTCAATTTCGAGAACCACATTCGAGGTGCTTGGCGCAGACCATAGAGCGATTTTTTAAGTCTACACACCTTGCCTGGGTGAGAAGAAGCAAAACCAGGCGGTAGATGCATGTAAACCTCTTCATTCAGATCACCATGCAGAAATGCATTATGTACGTCCATTTGATGTAACTCCCATCCTTTCGCTACTGCCACAGCTAGAAGAGTTCTAACGGTGGTCATCTTAGCAACTGGAGCAAATGTTTCATTGAAATCAATTCCTTCGACTTGTCGATTTCCCATCACAACGAGCCGTGCCTTGTATCTTTCAATACTTCCATCTGAATCGTACTTGATGCGATACACCCACTTGCATCCGATTGCCTTCTTCTTTGGTGGCAAATCCTCAATTGTCCATGTCTCATTTCGCTCAAGTGCATCAATTTCTGCATGCATCGCATCTCTCCAGTGCTTGTAATTCATCGCTTCTCCAAAATACCGAGGTTCTTTTCCTGCTGTGACTGCAGCCAAAAACTTTCTATGTGCAGCAGAAAAATTATTACAATTCACATAATGAGCTATTGGATAGAGACTACCTGAGGAGTCAACTGTAGTGGAGTGAGATTTAGATGGGTGACAAGATGTTGTGTAACATATGTAATCTTGAAGATGAGCTGGTGGCTTGCGAGATCGTTGACTACGATCATTCTGATCTGATGCACCTGCATTCTGTTCGGGTGCACTCTGTCCAGATGCAACTGCACTCTGTTCGGATGCCCTTTGACCCGATACACCTGCACTCTGTCCGGGTACACTCTGATCCGATGCACCTGCACTCTGACCCGATGCACCTGCACTCTGTCCGGGTACACTCTGATCCGATGCACCCGCACTCTGACCCGATGCACCTGCATTCTGTCCGGGCGCACTCTGACCCGATGCACCTGCATTCTGTCCGGGCGCACTCTGACCCGATGCACCTGCACTCTGTCCGGATCCACTCTGACCCGATGCACCTGCACTCTGACCTGATTCATCATAATTCTGTAACTCTATAGCAAATACCTCATCATCATATGAATGCATTGTGACCTGGCTTGAATCATAGATGGCTTTATCTACTCCCATTTGAGCAAATGGAAAGACATTTTCACAAAAAATCACATCGCGAGAGACAACAAACTCGTTGGTCTCCAAATCATACACACGCCATCCCTTTTGTCCAAAAGGATATCCTACAAAAACACACTTTCTACTTCTACTTTCAAATTTATCTGAGGTTCTAGATTTGATATAGCACAAGCAACCAAACACACGAATTGCTCCATATAAAGATGGTTTATCAAACAATACTTCATAAGGTGTTTTATTTTTTAACAATTGAGTTGGAGTTCTATTAATGATAAATGCAGCAGTTAGCACACACTCTCCCCAAAATTCAATAGGCAAATGAGATTGAAACTTCAATGCTCTCGCCACATTAAGAATATGACGGTGTTTTCTTTCCACTCTTCCATTTTGTTGAGGTGTGGCTACACATGAGGTTTGATGTAGGATTCCATATTCTAAATAAAAGTTCTTCATTGGTCCAGATTTGAATTCCAAACCATTGTCACTTCTAATGCATTTAACAGATTTATTAAATTGTGTCTGGACCATTTTGCAAAAAGATCTAAGTAAACCACCAGTTTCGCTTTTCTCAGCCATTAAATAGACCCATACAGCACGGGAAAAATCATCAACAATGGTCAAGAAGTAATGAGCACCACAATGTGAAGCCACACGGTATGCACCCCAAATGTCGCAATGTATTAATTCAAAAGGTTCACTTGTTTTATTCAAACTGATAGGGAATACTTCTCTTGTTTGCTTGGCTCGTACACAAATTTCACAAACATCTTCAGAAATATTAGTGTTACCAGTTAGGAGTGAAGTTACTTGTTTTGAAGGGTGTCCCATTCTTTGATGCCACAACTCATAGGGTTCTTTTCCATGCATGTGAAAAACTTTTGCCGATGCCACTTGATGAAAGTAATAGATCCCATCTCTTTGCTCACCCACACCAATCAACATCCTAGTATTGTGATCCTGTATGACACAAATCTCATCAGTAAATGTAACAAAGCATCTGTTGGTTTTAATCAGTTGGTTTACAGAAATGAGATTGCAATCCAAACTGGGCACGTATAGGACTCTTTGAAGAACCAGTCCTTCATTCAACACCACACTACCTTCATGTTTAGCCACTATTTGCTCTCCGTTTGGAAGACTAACAATTGTGGGTTTTATATCACAAATATCATCAATACAACCATAATTTCCTGTCATATGGTGAGATGCTCCACTATCAATTATCCATCTCAAATTTTGCATCCTATCATGCAACTTCTTACTGGATGCACCTGCATCCGAGACACTAGAGTTGGCTAGAATAGCCTTGGTTTGTTGGACTCGTGTACACGAAAAACCTGGTGTAGAGTTTTGAGACTCTTTCTTGCTATTGTCCATGCCACTGGATGCACTAGGATGCACCTGCATTGGATGCGCCCGCACTTTGCTGTCGACGCAACTAGATGCACCTGGATGCACCCGCACGGGATGCGCCCGCACTTTGCTGTCAGCGTCGCCGCTTGCCATGGATCCCGATCTACACTTGGTCTAGGGTTTTGTTTCGTCTTCCTCCTGCAGCCGCCTAAACCTGGCGCTCTGATACCATAACACAAAATGATAAAGAAGAGATGACACAGATTTTAACGTGGTATCGCCTAAAGCGCACTCCACGATTACTCAACACACCCGATTTATTTATTCATCAAAGAGAAGAGTTTACAACACACACACACGTTTTTCATGTCTCAATACATGTGCAACATTTTTTGGTTTTAACAGAGAGGGAAGGAATAATAAGGAAGTAAAATAAAATAGCAAGGAAAAATGAATAGAAGGAAACAATCTCAGCTAATGAAAGCACACGATCCCTTCTAGGAATAGCAAATCTTTCCATAGGAATTGGCTCATTAACTGCATTTTGGAGAGATAGAGGCTCCGTTTGGATAGGTGTGGGAAGAAGGGAAGAAGTGGGAATAAGTATTGAGAAGTGTGTAATTTTGTGAAGAATTTGGATTGTTTATAATTTATTTTCTTCCCTTCTTCCTTCTTCCTACTTCTTCTCAACGCATCCAAATGGAGGCAGAAAGAGGGTTAAAGAATCCTCAACATATGTTAACTTCTTTATATCCAACAAAAAAAAAAAATCCGAACCACGACTAAAATAAAATTATACATATAGGCTCCGTTTGGATAGGTGTGGGAAGAAGGGAAGAAGGAAAGAAGTGGAAAAAAATATTGGGAAGTGTGTAACTTTGTGAAGAGTTTGGATTATTTATAATTTTTTTTCTTCCCTTCTTCCTTCTTCCTCCTTCTTCTCTCATCCAAACAGAGGCATAAATCAAATGTATTTCTGGCCTCTCTTAAAAATTAAATAATTTTTTATTATTTTTTGTTCTTTCTCACTAGAAAAAAAGATTTGAAAATCTACTATCTTGTTAGAGAGAACAAAAAAGAATATATTACTTTGGCAATTGAAAAACGTTGCCTAATATTTAAACCTTCGTTGACTTTTGTATATAGTTTCTCGAGAAACCAAAAGGGAGTAATATCTTTGGACGAATTGAGAAATTTTAATTAAAACTTCTATCAAGGTTTAATTCGGAGTTTCATGTTGCAAAACAGAAAGTCAACCTCTTCTAAAAAAAATTTAATAATAAAGTCCAACTCAAATATATGTCATATTGAGATATGACATGGCATCACAAAAGATGTGATATCATGCCTTGTTCAAAGTTCAAACATTCTCTTGGAGACCCAACACTTTTGTTAATTTACATTTTTTATGTTGACCAAGTCAAATTCCTGACTTCTATTTTGCTAGATTGTCAAATTTCAGATTGACGAATAATACAAGTTATCTTATGAAGGTTGTAGGTAATGCTTTCCATATTCTTCTCCTCTAATTAAGATGCAAATGTGCAAATGAATCAAATTTCCTTGTCCTTTCCATTGGATTTTATTCATGACGAATCCTAATTTAACTACATTTAAAATTGTTAGAATATGATGTCACAAAAGATCTTGATTTGGATCTAATGTGGCATTTGACTTGGTAAGGAAGAAACATCAGACTTGAAACACAAGAAATACTTGACTTGACATGCAAGTCATGAGTGGCTTGATATGCAAGAAACACTTAACTTGTTGTCAAAGAAATCTGTTCTATATATAGACTTTCTCTCCTTGTATTGTAACATGTAACATAATAAAATTATTGAATTGAAAAGAAATAAAAAGAGTGGTGTGTGTGAGTCGTGGACGTAAGTACGTAATATTGTGCGCAAAAGATTTCCTGGAATGCCTCACGTAAGTACGTAATATTGTGTGGTTTGTAAGAGAGAGTTGAGGAAATAAATTACGTTAATTTTTGTATTGTCTCTGATAATTGTTCTTCATCATCAAACTAAGAAGAGAATTTCAATTTAATTTAATAATTTGTAAATTAATAATTTGCTAATAACCTTTATGTGTTTGTACTATGTGATATGCTGGTAAAGAAAATTTATTTTGGCATGGTCTTATGGATAACTAGTTCTTATATTTCTTCTACAATAAGTATTGTGAAAATTTTGTCGATAACAAGTTCTTATATTTCTTCTACAATAACTAGTTCTTATAGTTCTTACATTGACACTGATTTTAGTGATTTATAAGAGAAATATCGATCTACATTCTACAAACTAAAATATTCCATTGTATAACAAATATTTGTATAACAAAATTTCCTAGGTAGCCGCTATCTAGTTTGTCAAAAAAATAATAATAAATAAATATTTGAGGAAAGAGAGACTATGGCATTTTTGGGCAACCTGATGGCTTTGGGAAAATTATGCGCCTAATTACCGTAATGATGAAATTGCGGGGCTCTGTGAGCTGGAGGCCTGGAGTTCAATACAAATGGAATTAATAGTATCTTCTTCGCTCTCATGTTATAAGCACCATCGTCAATCATCAAACATAATAAGGTGATTTAGATTTATGCTATTTCAAATATTTAAAATTAGAGATATGTCATCACTACATGGTAAATTATTATTTTGCCACTATAAAATAATAGAAATTAATTTTTTACCATCGGACAATTATATGACAATTTTACCCTTTTAAATATGTCACTATAAAACTTAAAAAAATTAATAATATGCCAACACAAAAGATATAATTGATTTTTTATGCCATTATAAATCATCCACGACTGACGGATGCACCCGTCAGCTACGATTAAATCTCAATTTTCAAAATTCTAACAGTCAATCCGAACCGTTCAATATGTTCTCCATATTGAAATCTCATTGGAGACCAAATTTTATATTTTTCTGATTTTATTTACTATTTTTTTGAGATTTTTAAAAATCATAGTTATTGAAGGGTCCAGAATTGTTTAGATTAAGTATTTTGTAAAATATCAAACAAATACTAAAAAATTTCAGAAAAATATAAAATTTGGTCTCCAATGAAATTTCAATATGGAGAACACATTAAATGGTTCAGATCGACTGTTAGAATCTCAAAAATTGAGATTTGATCGTAGCTGACGGTTGCATCCGTCAGTCGTGGCTGATTTTAGCCCATCTCTTAATTTTATGCCATGCAAAATAATAAAATTATTCCACACCACCGTTGCATTAAAAAAAATCAGAATAGAATACTTATCTTTGTCCACCGCCCCCTCTAAATTCATTCCCTTACGGTACACCTTTTCACATGTCTTGGCAAATCTCTCATGTGTCCTAAAAATACTCATTTGTTTTCTAGACATAAATGAATCATGCCATGAGTGTCCTTGTTCACACGAGCTTTTCAATAAGTTTGATGTCTGGAAGTATTTTTTAATCTAGTTAATGAGAATTCGTATACCAAAACCTCTCGTAAATGTTTATTAGTATACTAATATATATGTTGAGGGTTTTACCAGTGATGGAGCACAATCGCTAATCGCCAGGATAATTTAATAGGGGTAATTTAGTCATTAAAAAAATTTAATGATAAATTTGGTAATGACATTTTTAGAATTTATCATCTTTTTTAGAAAATAGTGGCATAAAACTAATTTTAGCAACTCTAGAATGACATAAATTTAATTAACATTTTAAGGATGACATTTCCCTAATTATCAAAATTCATAGTGGCATGAAACTAATTATCTTAACATAATAATAGTTTAATTTCACAGTAACGCTATCTCCAATAGGCGCTGTCCGATTTTTTTTTCCTGGATTCGATCCGGTTTGTTGATTCCGTTGTGATGGATCCCCTGATCTCTCTCTAATCTCTCTCTCTCTCTCTCTCTCGGGAGCAACAGCAAAAAAAAGGGTGAGTGCTAGGGAGAACAACAATAAGAGAGAAAGAGTGAGAGAAGGAAGGCATTGTCAGAGGTTGCTATGGCGGATTCCTGATTTTCCGACAGCAGCGCAGTTCCAGGCTTTGTTGCTGATCAAAAGAGCTATTGTGGAGTTGAGAAAAGCTGTCTCTCAGGCTGCGCTCCAGGAAACGATTTTAAAGGGAAGGGAACAGAAAGTAAGGGTTTACGGCGCTGTTTACTCGCTCCAGTATGAAAACGAGAAGGGATCGTAAGGAGAGCGAAGGTGCGTCAGTTACATCGAAGTCTCGATTTGTGTTACTCTCAAATCGGAGTGTACCCAGAGTAAGATCTGTGAAACACACAAATATCCTTGAAATTATTAGCGCCAAAAGTCATTTTCGCTCCCGCGATAACATTTTTTGCTCCCGCTCAATTTATTTGGTATTGCAACTTTTCTATATAACCGTCATTTCTCTCCTATCTCTATTCCAGTAAAAAAAATAAGAAAGGAGAACATGGATCATATCCCGACTCTCTATAGTTACATAAAAGTTTGTAGAACACAAAAAGGCAGGATGCCCATGGCGGGTACGTGTGGGATGAAGCAAATCCTCGTTGAACTTGATTTTTCCATGAAAAGGAGTTCGTACATGTTGGGCGGTCCCACTACGCTACTTTTCTCTTTGTAGCTCCAAGCAGAATGGTTTCGTTATTCTTATTATTGTGTTTGGATGAGCTATGAATAAGGAATAAGAATAAGAAATTTCGGTATGCGTGCTTGTCCAAATTCCTTATTCTTATACCATGGTTTTGTTAGTAAGAATAAGGGCCCAAATTCTTTATTCTTATGTTGTTTGGGTTGCACAAGAATAAGAATAAACACGCATACCGAAATTTCTTATTCTTATTTCTTATTCAAGGCTTATCCAAACACACCCTATAAATAATTAATAAATATCAAAGATTCTAACTTTCTTCTTAAATTCTCTCAATTTGGTTATTATTTATGACAATTTTCTTTTGATTTCACTATTTCAGTTCGCATGCATTGGGTAGGAGATTTCTGATTTCTGCTGCTCCGATTTTCTTCTCTAGATTAACCACCCAGGTTTGTATCTTTATCTTTCTTTGTGTGTTTCACGTTATTGTCTTGTTTGTTAGTTGTACAAGGTAGTAAGAAAGGAAAGCCCCAAAAGAAAAACGTGTACAGATTTTACTAGTTGGCTTTACTGATTTATTGTAAAGGTAGCTGCTCCAGCATCTCTTGTTTGCTTTACTGATTTATTGTAAAGGTAGCTGCTCCAGCATTTCTTGTTTGCTTTACTGATTAATTGTACAGATTTCATGTTGTTTTCTTTGTGTGTTACATGCTTTACTATACATCATTTGCTTTACTAGTTTACATGCTTTACTAGTAAAGCTTTCATTGTGTGTTACATGCTTAGCTGTACATCATGTCTCAATTCTGGTCCTGATAATAAGCGTAATAATATATTTAAAGTGTTGATGGTATAAATCAAAGACTAAATATAGTCTTTGATAGTATTCGAAAAATCAGTATATGAGAAATCATTACCGTATCAATCAATAGATAATAGTCAAAAAAATAAGATTTCTGCATCGATATTTATGTGGTTGAAAAATACGAAACGAAAACAAAAGAGATATTCATTCCCATAATTATTAAAAAAGAGATCTTGCTTGTTTTATTCTTCCCTTTTTCCACGAGAAAGGAAAAAAAATTTCCAATCCAATATAAGCAGACTTTCTTTCATACTAGAATAGTTCTTTGCTCGAGTGAGTAAACAGAATTTCATACTCGATCTCATAGCAAAATGAAAAATCTCCTATTTTTATTTTCTTTTTTGATCCAATTTTAATAGTTATTTCCTTATTATGACATATAGCGATGATAACATGAAAAGAATTTAGACTAGCTAAGAATACACATACACACTTATTTTTTAACTACTTGTATTTCTAGTTGAAAAGAAATTGTTGATGGACCAGCTACAAAATAATAGACTTCATGTATTACGTCGTCTGCATTACTTGGCTTTACTTTACTTTTTTTATGCACTTTGTTGTGGGTGATGTTTCAATTAGCGAACGAAACAATTAAAGATGTCGAATGGGAGTTAAAGGCTGAGAGGGACTGTGAACGGGATAAAATACTTTATTGGCTTATCCATAGTGGGCAATGTCATAACATAGTCAGAATGGATGTTAGGTCGTTTTGGAACTTATGTCATGTGTTAGAAGAAAAAGGTGGTCTTGTTCCAACTAAACAAGTTGGTATTCATGAGTTGGTTGCGAGGTTTCTATGCACAATTAGTCACAATGAATTACAAGCGATTCTGTATTCATTTCAAGTCATTTGATCACTATAATCTATATTTAAGCTCTTTAAACAGTGAAAAAAAGTTCATAATCTTAAATGCTCAAAAGGATTGGATTATACATGGCAACTACGCACATAAAGTGCAAATAAAGATCGTTCTGGAAAAAATTGGAGCATTTCACGCAATTGTGCATTCATTACAAATCATTTGATAACAACAAACTATATTTAAGCTCTTTATACAGTGGAGAGTAAGTTTATAATATTAAAAGTCAAAAGAATTGGATTATACATGGCAATTACGCACATATAGTGCAAATAACGTGCGTTCTGGAAAGAATTGGAGAATTTCAAACTATTGTGCATTATTTCAAATCATTTGTCACTATAATCTATATTTAAGCTCTTTGTACACTGGATAATAAGTTTATAATCTTAAAAATTCAAAATGATTGGATTATACATGGCAATTATGAGCATAGAGTGCAAATAATGAGCATTCTGAAGAGAATTGGAGCATTTCACGCGATTGTGCATTACTTTCAAGTCATTTGATCAAAATAATCCATATTTAAGCTCTTTATACAGTTGAGAATGAGTTTATGATCTTAAAATTTCAAAATAGTCGCATTATACATGGCAATTACGCACATAAAGTGCAAATAAATATCATTATGGACAGAATTGGAGCATTTCACGCGTTTGTGCATTCATTTCAAATCATTTGGTAACAATAATCTATATATAAACTCTTTTTAAATTGTAGAGTAAGTTTATAATATTAAAAATTCAAAATGATTAGATTATACTTGACAATTACGCATATATGGTGCAAATAATGTGTGTTATGGAAGAATCATAGAATTTCAAACGATTGTGCATTAATTTCATGTCATTTGATCACTATAATCTATATTTAAGCTCTTTATACAGTGAAGAATTAGTTTATAATCTTAAAAATTCAAAAGGATTGGATTATACGCGGCAATTACACACATATAGTGCAAAATAATGTGCGTTCTAGACAGAATTAGAGAATTTTAAGCGATTGTGCATTCTTATCAAGTCATTTGATCACTATAATATATATTTAAACTTGTTAGACAGTGGAGAATAAGTTTATAATTTTAAAAATTTAAAAGGATTGGATTATACATGGCAATTACGCACATATAGTGCAAATAATGTGCGTTCTTGAAATCATTGGAGAATTTCGAACGATTGTGCATTCATTTCAAATCATTGGATCACTATAATCTATATTTAAGCTCTTTATACAGTGGAAAATAAGTTTATAATATTAAAAATTCAAAAGGATTGGATTATACATGGCAATTATGCTCATATAGTGCATATAATGTGAGTTCTGGACAGAATTGGAGAATTACAGGCGAATGTGCATTCATTTCAGATTATTTGATCACTATAATATATATTTAAGTTCTTTAAACTGTGTAGATTAAGTTTATAATCTTAAAAATTCAAAAGGGTTGGATTATACATGTTAATTATAAGCATAAAGTGCAAATAATGAGCGTTCTGGACAGCATTGGAGCATTTCACGCTATTATGCATTCATTTCAAGTCATTTGATCACTATAATCTATATTTAAGCTCTTTAAACAGTGGAGAATAACTTTATAATCTTAAAGTTTCTAAAGGATTGGATTATACAAGGCAATTATGTATATAAATTGAAAATAATGAGCGTTCTGAACAGAATTGGAGCATTTCACGCGATTGTGCATTCATTTCAAGTCATTTGATCACTATAATCTATATTTAAGCTCTTTATACAGTGGAGAATAACATTATAATCTTAAAGTTTCAAAAGGATTGGATTATAATTGGCAATTACGCACCTATATTGCAAATAATGTGCGTTATGGAAAGAATTGGAGAACTTCAAGCGATTGAGCATTTATTTGAAATAATTTGATCACTATAATCTATATTTAAGTTCTTTAAACAGTGGAGAATAAGTTTATAATCTTAAAAATTCAAAAGGATAGGATTATATATGACATTTACGCACAGAAATTGCAAATAATGAGCGTTCTGGACAGAATTGGAGCATTTCACACGATTGTGGATTCATTTTAAGTAATTTGATCACCATAATCTATATTTAAGCTTTTTATATAGTGGATAATTAGTTTATGATGTAAAAAAATTCAAAAATATTGAATTATACATTGCAATTACGCACATGAAGTGCAAATAATGTGCATTCTGGACAGAATTGGAGAATTTCAAGCGTTTGTGCAGTCATTTCAAGTCATTTGATCACTATAATATATATTTAGTCTTTTTAAACAGTGGAGAATATGTTTATAATCTTAAAAATTCAAAACAATTGGATTATACAAGGCAAATACCCACATAAATTGCATATAATGAGCGTTCTGGACAGAATTGAAGCATTTCACGACATTGTGCATGCATTTCTTGTCATTTGATTGCAATAATCTATATTTTAGCTCTTTATACAGTGGATAATGAGTTTATGTTCTAAAACATTCGAATGCATTGGATTATACATGGCAATTACGCTCATATAGTGCAAAATAGTGTCCGTTCTGGACAGAATTGAAAATTTGAGCGATTGTGCATTCATTTCAAGTCATTTGATCACTATAATCTATATTTAAGCTCTTGAAACAATGGAGAATAAGTTTATAATCTTAAAAATTCAAAAGGATTGGATTATACATGACAATTACGCATATAAAGTGCAAATAATGAGCGTTCTGGACAGAATTAGACAATTTCACGCGATTGTGCATTTATTTCAAGTCATTTAATCACATTAATCTATATTTAAGCTCTTTATACAGTGGAGAGTAAGTTTATAATCTTAAAAATTCAAAAGGAATGGATTATACATGGCAATTACGCACATATAGTGCAAAATGATGTGCGTTCTGGACAGAATTGGAGAATTTCAAGCGGTTGTGCATTCATTTCAAATCATTTGATCACTATAATCTATATTTAAACTCATTTACAGTGGAGAATAAGTTTATAAACATGAAAATTAAAAAGGATTGGATTATACAAGGCAATTACGCACAGAAATTGCAAATAATGAGCGTTCTGAACAATTATGCACATTTTAAGTAATTTGATCACCATAATCTATATTTAATCTCTTTATACAGTGGAGAATTAGCTTATTATCCTAAAATTCAAAAGGATTAAATTATACATCGCAATTACACACATGAAGTGCAAATAATGTGCGTTCTGGACAGAATTGGAGAATTTCAAGCGTTTGTACAGTCATTTCAAGTCATTTGATCACTATAATATATTTAAACTTTTTATACAGTGGAGAATATGTTTATAATTTGAAAAATTCAAAACGATTGGATTATACATGGCAATTATCCACATAAATTGCAAATAACGAGCATTTTTTGGACAGAATTGGAGAATTTCAAGCCATTGTGCCGGCATTTCTTGTCATTTGATTACAATAATCTATATTTTAGCTCTTTATACAGTGGAGAATGAGTTTATATTCTGAAACATTTGAATGGATTGGAATATACATGGCAATTACGCTCTTATAGTGCAAAATAGCGTGCGTTCTGGAAAGAATTGGAGAATTTTGAGCGATTATGTATTCATTTCAAGTCTTTTGATTACTATAATCTATATTTAAGCTCTTTAATGGTGGAGAATAAATTTATAATCTTAAAAATTCAAAAGGATTGGATTATACATGAAAATTACGCACATAAAGTGAAAATAATGAGCGTTCTGGACAGAATTGGAGAATTTCAAACGATTGTGCATTCATTTGATGTCATTTGATCACAATAATCTATATTTAAGCTCTTTATACCGTGGAGAATAAGTTTATAATATTAAAAATTCAAAAGGACTGGATTATACATGGCAATTACCCACATAAATTGCAAATAATGAGCGTTCTGGACAGAATTGGAGAATTTCAAGCCATTGTGCCGGCATTTCCTGTCATTTGATTACAATAATCTATATTTTAGCTCTTTATACAGTGGAGAATGAGTTTATATTCTGAAACATTTGAATGTATTGGAATATACATGGCAATTACGCTCTTATAGTGCAAAATAGCGTGCGTTCTGGACAGAATTGGAGAATTTCGAGCGATTATGTATTCATTTCAAGTCTTTTGATTACTATAATCTATATTTAAGCTCTTTAATGGTGGAGAATAAATTTATAATCATAAAAATTCAAAAGGATTGGATTATACATGAAAATTACGCACAGAAAGTGCAAATAACGAGTGTTCTAGACATTGGACAATTTCACGTGATTGTGCATTTATTTCAAGTCATTTGATCACAATAATCTATATTTAAGCTCTTTATACAGTGGAGAGTAAGTTTATAATCTTAAAAATTCAAAAGGAATGGATTATACATGGCAATTACGCACATATGGTGCAAATTGATGTGAGTTCTGGACAGAATCGGAGAATTTTAAGTGATTGTGCATTCTTTTCAAGTCATTTGATCACTATAATCTATATTTAAGCTCCTTATACAGTGTAGAATGAATTTATAATCTTAAAAATTCAAAAGGATTGGATTATACAAGGAAATTACGCACAAAAAATGCAAATAATGAGCGTTCTGGACAGAATTGGAGAATTTCAAGCGATTGTGCATTATTTCAAGTCATTTGATCACTATAATCTATATTTAAATTCTTTATGCAGTTAAGAATAAGTTTATAATCATAAAAATATAAAAGGATTGGATTATACATGACAATTACGCACATAAAATCCAAATAATGAGCGTTCTGGACAGAATGGAGAATTTGAAGCAATTGTGCATTATTTGACGTCATTGGATCACTATAATCTATATTTAAACTCTTTGTACAGTAGATAATAAGTTTATAATCTTAAGGATTCAAAAGGATTAGATTATACATGACAATTACGCACGTAAAGCGCAAATAATGAGCGTCCTGGACAGAATTGGAGCATTTCAAGCGATTGTGCATTTATTTCAAGTCATCTGATCACTATAATTTATATTTAAACTCATTAAACAGTGAAGAATAAGTTTATAACATTAAAATTTCAAAAGGATTGGATTATAGAAGGTAATTACGCACATAAATTGCAAATAAAGGGCGTTCTGAACAGCATTGGAGAATTTCAAGAGATTGTGCAATCATTTCAAATCATTCAATCACAACAATCCATATTTAAGCTCCACATAAGGCGGAGAATGAGTTTATGATCCAAAAAATTCAAAAAGATTGGATTACACATGGCAATTATGAACATAAAGTGCAAATACTGATCGTTCTGGACAGAATTGGACAATTTCAAGCGATTGTGCATTCATTTCAAGTCATTTGATCAATATAATCAATATTTAAACTCGTTATACAGTGGAGAATAAGTTTATAATCATGAAAATTCAAAAGGATTGAATTATACAAGTCAATTACGCACATAAATTGCAAATAGTGATCGTTCTGGACAGAATTGGAGCATTTCATGCGACTGTGTATTCATTTCATGTCATTCAATCACAATAATCTATATTTAAGCTCTTCATACAGTGGAGAATGATTTTATGATCTTAAAAATTCAAAATGATTGGATTATGCATGACAATTACACTCATATAGTGCATATAATGTGAGTTCTGGACAGAATTGGAGAATTACAAGCGAATGTGCATTCATTGCTGGTCATTTGATCACTATAATCTTTATTTAAGCTCTTCAAATAGTGGAAAAAAGGTCATAATATAAAATATTCAAAAGAATTGGATTATACAGTGGAGAGGAAGTTTATAGAATAAAAAAGTCAAAAGAATTGGATTATACATGGCAATTACACACATAATTTGCAAATAATAAGCATTCTGAAGATAATTGGAGAATTTCTAGCAATTGAGCATTACATTCAAATCATTTGATCATGATAATCTATATTTAAACTCGTTATACAGTGGAGAATAATTTTATAATCTTAAAAATTCAAAAAGGATTGGATTATACAAGTCAATTACGCACATAAATTGCAAATAGTGATCGTTATGGACAGAATTGGAGCATTTCAGGCGATTGTGCATTCATTACAAGTCATTCAATCACAATAATCTATATTTAAGCTCTTAATACAGTGGAGAATGATTTTATGATCCTAAAAATTCAAAATGATAGGATTATACACGGCAATAACGCACATATAGTGCAAATATTGTGCGTTCTGGACAGAATTGAAGAATTTCAAATGATTATGCATTCATTTCATATCATTTGATCACTATAATCTATTTTCAAGCTCTTTATACAGTTGAGAATAAGTTTATAATCCTAAAAATATAAAATGATTTGATTATACATGACAATTACGCACATAAAGTCCACATAATGAGCGTTCTCGACAAAATTGGAGAATTTGTAGCAATTGTGCATTATCACTATAATTGTTATTTATACTCTTTGTACAGTAGATAATTAGTTTATAATTTTAAAAATTCAAAAGGATTGGATCATACATGACAATTAGGCACATAAAGTGCAAATAATGAGCTTTCTGGACAGAATTGGAGAATTTCAAACGATTGTGCAATCATTTCATGTCATTTGAACACAAGAATCTATATTTAAGCTCTTTATGCAGTGAAGATTAGTTTATAATCTTCAAAATTCAAAAGGATTGGATTATACATGACAATTACGCACATAATGTGCAATTAATGAGCGTTCTAGACAGAATTGGAGAATTTCAAGCCATTGTGCATTCATTTCAAGTCATTTGATCACTATAATCTATATTTAAGCTCTTTATACAGTGAAAATAAAGTTTATAATCTTAAAAGTTCAAAACTATTGGATTATACATGACAATTGCGCACATAAATTGCAGATAATGAGCGTTCTGAACAGAATTTGAGAATTTGAAGTAATTGTGCATTCATTTCAACTCATTTGATCACTATAATCTATATTTAAACTCTTTATACTGCGGAGATTATAATTAGTTTATAATCTTAAATATTCAAAAGGAATGAATTAAACATGGCAATTACGCACATATAATACAAATAATGTGCGTTCTGGACAGAATTGGAGAATTTCAGCGTTTGATCTCTATAATCTATATTTATGTTCTTTAAACAGTGGATACTAAATTTATAATATTAAAATTTCAAAAGATTTGGACATGGCAATTTCGCACATAAAGTGCAAATAATTGGCATTCTGGACAGAATTGGAGCATTTAACGCTATTGTGCATTCATTTCAACTCTTTTGATCACTGTAATCTATATTTAATCTCCTTATACAGTTGAAAATGAGTTTATGATCTTAAAAATATAAAATGGTCGGATTATACATGGCAATTACGCACATGAAATGCAAATAAATATCGTTCAGGACAGAATTGGAGCATTTCACGCAATTGTGCTTTCATTTTAAATCATTTGTTAACAATAATCTATATTTAAACTCTATATAAAGTGGAGTGTAAGTTTATAATCTTAAAAATTTAAAAAGAACGGATTATACTTGGCAATTGCGCACATATAGTGCAAATAATGTGCATTCTAGAAAGAGTAGGAGAATTTTAAACGATTGTGCATTCATTTCATGTCATTTGAGCACTATAATCTATATTTAAACACTTTATGCAGTGCAGATTAAGTTTATAATCTTAAAAATTCAAAAGGATTTGATTATACACGGCAATTACGCACATATAGTGCAAATATTGTGCGTTCTGGACAGAGTTGAAGAGATTTTAAATGATTGTGCATTCATTTCATATCATTTGATCACTATAATCTATATTTAAGCTCTTTATACAGTTGAGAATAAGTTTATAATCCTGAAAATATAAAATGATTGGATTATACATGACAATTACGCACATAAAGTCCAACTAATGAGCATTCTGGACAGAATTGGAGAATTTCAAACGATTGTGCATTTTTTCATGTCATTTGATCACTATAATCAATATTTAAACTCTTTAAACAGTTGAGAATAAGTTTATAATCTTAAAATATAAAAGGATTGAATTATACATGACAATTATGCACATAAAGTCCAAATAATGGGTGTTCCGGACAGAATTGGAGAATTTGAAGCGATTGTGCATTATTTCAAGTCATTGGATCACTATAATCTATAATTAAACTCATTGTACAGTAGATAATAAGTTTATAATCTTAAAAATTCAAAAGGATTTGATTATACATGGCAATTACGCACATAAATTGCAAATAATGAACGTTCAGAACAGAATTGGAGAATTTCATGCGATTGTGCATTCATTTCAAATCAGTTGATAACAATAATAAATATTTAAGATCCTTATACTGTGGAGAGGAAGTTTATAATATTAAAAAGTCGAAAGAATTGGATTATACATGGCAATTACACACATAAATTGCAAATATTGAGCGTTCTGAACAGAATTGGAGAATTTCAAGCGATTGTGCATTACATTCAAATCATTTGATCATGATAATCTATATTTAAACTCGTTATACAGTGGAGAATAAGTTTATAATCTTAAAAATTTAAAAGTATTGGATTATACATGTCAAATTACGCACATAAATTGCAAATAGTGATCGTTCTGGACAGAATTGGAGCATTTCAGTCGATGGTGCATTCATTTCAAGTCATTCAATCACAATAATCTATATTTAAGCTCTTCATACATTGGAGAATGATTTCATGATCCTTAAAATTCAAAATGATAGGATTATACACGGCAATTACGCACATATAGTGCAAATATTATGCCTTCCGGACAGAATTGACGAATTTCAAATTATTATGCATTCATTTCATTTCATTTGATCGCTATAATCTATATTTAAGCTCGTTATACAGTTGAGAATAAGTTTATAATCCTAAAAATATTAAATGATTGGATTATACATGACAATTACGCACATAAAGTCCACATAATGAGCGTTCTCGATAGAATTGCAGAATTTGTAGCGATTGTGCATTATTTCAAGTCAATGGATCACTATAATCGTTATTTATACTCTTTGTACAGTAGATAATTAGTTTATAATCTTAAAAAATCAAAAGGATTGGATCATACATGACAATTACGCACATAAAGTGCAAATAATGAGCGTTCTGGACAGAATTGGAGAATTTCAAACGATTGTGCATTTATTTCATGTCATTTGATCACAATAATCTATATTTAAGCTCTTTATACAGTGGAGAATAAGTTTATAATATTAAAAATTCAAAAGGACTAGATTATACATGACAATTACACACATAAAGTGCAATTAATGAGCGTTCTAGACAGAATTGGAGAATTTCAAGCCATTATGCATTCATTTCAAGTCATTTTGATCACTATAATCTATATTTAAGCTCTTTATACAGTGAAAATTAAGTTTATAATCTTAAAAATCCAAAACGATTGGATTATACATGACAATTACACACATAAATTGCAGATAATGAGCGTTCTGGACAGAATTTGAGAATTTGAAGCAATTGTGCATTCATTTCAACTCATTTGATCACTATAATCTTTAATTAAACTCATTGTACAGTAGATAATAAGTTTATAATCTTAACAATTCAAAAGGATTCAATTATACATGGCAATTATGAACATAAAGTGCAAATACTGATCGTTCTGGACAGAATTGAAAAATTTCAAGCGATTGTGCATTCATTTCAAGTAATTTGATCACTATAATCTATATTTAAACTCGTTATACTGTGGAGAATAAGTTTATAATCTTGAAAATTCAAAAGTATTGGATTATACAAGTCAATTACGCACATAGATTGCAAATAGTGATCGTTCTGGACAGAATTGGAGCATTTTATGCGATTGTGCATTCATTTCATGTCATTCAATCACAATAATCTATATTTAAGCTCTTCATACAATGGAGAATGATTTTATGATCCTAAAAATTCAAAATGATTGGATTATGCATGGCAATTACGCTCATATAGTGCATATAAAGTGCGTTCTGGACAGAATTGAAGAATTACATGCGAATGTGCATTCATTTCAGGTCATTTGATCACTATAATCTATATTTAAGCTTTTTAAACAGTGAAAAAAGGTCATAATATAAAATATTCAAAAGGATTGCATTATACATAGCAATTACGCACATAAAGTGCAAATAAAGATCGTTGTGGACAGAATTGGATCATTTCACGCGATTCTTCATTCATTAAAAATCATTTGTTTCTTGTCAGCAAATTTCCTAAGTCTAGAGTCGCTGTTTGTTTTTGCTTTCTTAGATTTTTCTTTCCTTTTCTTTTTATTGGAGAGCCACTATCCAATTTGTCTAAAAAAAAACTATAATACATATTTAAGCTCTTTATACTGTGGAGAGTAAGTTTATAATATTAAAAAGTCAAAAGAATTGGATTATACATAGCAATTACCCACATAAATTGCAAATAATGATCGTTCTGAACAGAATTGGAGAATTTGAAGCGATTGTGCATTACATTCAAATCATTTGATCATGATAATCTATATTTAAACTCCTTATACGGAGTAGAATAAGTTTATAATCTTGAAAATTCAAAAGTATTGGATTATACAAGTTAATTACGCACATAAATTGCAAATAGTGATCGTTTTGGACAGAATTGGAGCATTTCAGGCGATTGTGCATTCATTTCAAGTCATTCAATCACAATAATCTATATTTAAGCTCTTCATACTGTGGAGAATGATTTTATGATCCTAAAAATTCGAAATGATTGGACTATACACGGCAATTATGCACATATAGTGCAAATATTGTGCGTTCTGAACAGAATTGAAGAATTTCAAACGATTGTGCATTCATTTCATATCATTTGATCACTATAGTATATATTTAAGCTATTTATACAGTTGACAATAAGTTTATAATCCTAAAAATATAAAATTATTGGATTATACATGACAATTACGCACATAAAGTCCACATAATGAGCGTTCTCGACAGAATTGGAGAGTTCGTAGCGAATGTGCATTATTTCAAGTCATTGGATCACTATAATCGTTATTTAAACTCTTTGTACAGTAGATAATTAGATTATAATCTTAAAAATTCAAAAGGATTGGATCATACGTGACAATTATGCACATAAAGTGCAAATAATGAGCATTCTGGACAGAATAGGAGAATTTCAAACGATTGTGCATTCATTTCATGTTATTTGATCACAATAATCTATATTTAAGCTTTTTATACAGTCGAGAATAAGTTTATAATATTAAAAATTCAAAAGGACTGGATTATACATGACAATTACGCACATAAAATGCAATTAATGAGCGTTCTAGACAGAATTGGAGAATTTCAAGCCATTGTGCTTTCATTTCAAGTCATTTGATCACTATAATCTATATTTAAGCTCTTTATACAGTGATAATTAAGTTTATAATCTTAAAAATTCAAAACGATTGGATTATACATGACAATTACTCACATAAATTGCGGATAATGAGCGTTCTGGACAGAATTTGAGAATTTGAAGCAATTGTGCATTCATTTCAACTCATTTGATCACTATAATCAATAATTGAACTCATTGTACTGTAGATAATAAGTTTATAATCTTAAAAATTCAAAAGGATTGGATTATACATGGCAATTATGAATATAAAGTGCAAATACTGATCGTTCTGGACAGAATTGGAGAATTTCAAGCGATTGTGCATTCATTTCAAGTCATTTGACCACTATAATCTTATATTAAACTCGTTATACAGTGGAGAAAATAAGTTTTTAATCTTGTAAATTCAAAAGGATTGGATTATACAAGTCAATTACGAACATAGATTGCAAATAGTGATCTGGACAGAATTGGAGCATTTCATGCGATTGTGCATTCATTTCTTGTCATTCAATCACAATAATCTATATTGAAGCTCTTCATACAGCGGAGAATGATTTTATGATCCTAAAAATTCAAAATGATTGGATTATGCATGGCAATTACGCACATATGTGCATATATGTTTGTTCTGGACAGAATTGAAGAATTACAAGCGAATGTGCATTAATTCCAGGTCATTTGATCACTATAATCTATATTTAAGCTCTTTAAACAGTGGAAAAAAGGTCACAATATAAAATATTCAAAAGGATTGGATTATACATTGCAATTACGCACATATAGTGCAAATATTGTGCGTTCTGGACAGAATTGAAGAATTTCAAACGATTGTGCATTCATTTCATATCATTTGATCACTATAGTCTATATTTAAGCTATTTATACTGTTGAGAATAAGTTTATAATCCTTAAAAATATAAAATGATTGGATTATAGATTACGCACATAAAGTCCACATAATGAGTGTTCTCGGCAGAATTGCAGAATTCGTAGGATTGTGCATTATTTCAAGTCATTGGATCACTAAAATCGTTATTTAAACTCTTTGTACAGTAGATAATTAGTTTATAATCTTAAAAATTCAAAAGGATTGGATCATACATGACAATTACGCACATAAAGTGCAAATAATGAGCGTTCTGGACAGAATTGGAGAATTTCAAACGATTGTGCAAGCATTTCATGTCATTTGAACACAATAATCTATATTTAAGCTCTTTATACAGTGGATAATTAGTTTATAGTCTTAAAAATTCAAAAGGATTGGATTATACATGACAATTACGCACATGATGTGCAATTAATGAGCGTTCTAGACAGAATTGAAGAATTTCAGGCCATTGTGCATTCATTTTAAGTCATTTGATCACTATAATCTATATTTAAGCTCTTTATACAGTGAAAATTAAGTTTATAATCTTAAAAGTTCAAAACTATTGGATTATACATGACAATTACGCACAGAAATTGCAGATAATGAGCGTTCTGAACAGAATTTGAGAATTTGAAGCAATTGTGCATTCATTTCAACTCATTTGATCACTATAATATATATTTAAATTCTTTATACAGTGAAGAGTAAGTTTATAATCTTAAAAATTCAAAAGGAATGGATTAAACATGGCAATTACGCACATATAATACAAATAATATGTGTTCTGGACAGAATTGGAGAATTTCAAGCGTTTGATCTCTATAATCTATATTTATGTTCTTTAAACAATGGATACTACATTTATAATATTAAAATTTCAAAAGATTTTTTTTTTAGAGCAAGACTTGATAGCGGGCTATCAAGGTAGAGGAAAGAAAGCAAAAAGAAAAAATAACAGCGAAAGAAAAAAAAATTTAAGCTAGCAGTATTTGTCAAACAAACTATTTTGCATCAGAAGCCAGTGCAGCAGATCATCAACTCCTCTTTCATCCCTTCGAAAGACTCTATTATTCCTTTCCAGCCATAAAGCCCAAAGGACAATGAGAGTAACAGCAGATTTGTCAGTATGAGGAAGTACCTCTCTCATGACACTTTGTACATCCTGAAAGCTTGAAGGAATGAGATTAGGAAAATGACCTCTAGTTTTATTCCACAAAGCAACAGCAAAGGTACATTAACAAAACAAATGTGTAGGCGACTCAAGTAAGTTTTGTTTGCAAAGAACACATCCCTCCTCAAAGGCAATGCTCCTTTTAAGAGTGCATCCTGTGTGAGCAGCCTGTTGTGAAACAGTAAAACTGAAAAGATTTTTACCGTTGGTGGAATTTTGGCATGCCAGATTGCAAAACCTTCGAAGTTTGTTTTGCTAGCTGAAATCAGTCTTGTGTAAGCTGACTTGACTGAGAAGTTGCCAGAAGGGACCCAGTTCCAGAGTAAAGTGTCAGAAACATTTGTGCTCAAAGAGGGCTGCACTAGGGAAATTGCTAAATGAATTTGCTGTTGCCAAGGTCTTGGAAGGGCAGTGGGATCTGCTAATACTTTGTACACTGTCAGACCGGGATTGGTAGGAGCAGTGTTTTCTTGCCATCAGCTATTTTTGCAGAAGTAGCTATGGAAAAGATGTGCCTTAACTTCAAGAGATCTTTCCAAAAAAAAGAACCATGCGATTTCCAGGTTATTGGGGCAGTACTATTCCTTGAAGAGTTGAAGAGTTGAACAAGATTTGACCAAAGTGATGCTGGTTTTGTGTACAACAACCAAAGCCATTTAAGTAACAGTAAAATATATTCATAATTCTCAAGTCCAGTACCCCAAAGCCTCCTATTTCTTTTGGTAAGCAAACTCAGCTCCAAGCCAGAAGCGGTATTCCGGTGCCTCTGTCAGTTGCTTTGCCCCAAAGGAAACTTCTTCTACGCTTGTCTAACTCTTTAATGACCCAAGAAGGTAGGTTAAACACCAACATGTAGAAAACAGGAATGGCCGATAAAACAGAAGAGACAAGCGTTAACCTGCCTGCCCTTGACAGTAGCTTGAATTTCCATCCTGCCAATTTTTTATCCACCTTCTCAATCAGACCCTGAAAGATCTCACGTGAGGGTCTCAAAAAAGTGAGGGGTGAGCCTAGGTAGGTCAAGGGGAGATAAGAATGATCGCACATAAGCATATGCTCTATATTTGTTATTGCTGTTTGAGATAAATTGAAAGGGACAAAAATTGATTTGGCCAGGTTTAACTTGAGTCCTGAGCACATTAGAGAACAACTTGAGAGTTAAATTGAGAGTTTGAATCGCCTTTCCTTTAGCTGTATAGAAGATCAAAGTATCGTCAGCATATTGGAGAATGTGAAAAGGAGAGGCCAAACGGTTAGAGATAGTAAAAGGAACTGAGGTGGCTACTGCTTGACACATCCTAGCCAGTACATCCGCCACAATAATGAAGAGGAAAGGGGATAAAGGGTCCCCCTGTCTCAGGCCTTGCCTGTGCTGAAAAACCGATCCTACCTGGCCATTGATCAAGACAGAGGATGTAGAAGAGAAGAGTAATAACTGGATCTAGGAAATAAATTTAGGAGGAAAACCAAAGACTTCAAGCACTGAAAAAAGGAACTGCCAGCTGACCGTATCAAAAGCTTTGAAGAAATCTAATTTAAGAAGTATTGTTGGCTGTTTACAGCTCACTATATGAGCAATTATCTCCCTAGCCCCCAGAAAGTTTTCCTGTAACATTCTTCCTTCGATGAATCCTGATTGTGCAACCGAAACTAGCTTTTTAACATGAGGAGCCAGCCTAGTTGCCAACACTTTGCTTATCAACTTGGGCAAAACATTAATTATGCTTATCGGTCGAAAATCTGTCAATTTTGCAGCAGAGTGATATGTGCCTGATTTAATACTTGTAGGTTTAAAGTGCCTGTACAAGTCCTCGAATACTTCAGCCAAATCTTTATGAATGATGTTCCATTTTAATTTAACAAACTCATTTGGCAGTCCATCCGGTCCTGATGCTTTATTATCGGCAAGCTTGTTAACCGCATTTTGAATTTCAGAGAGAGAGAATGGAGCACTCAGGTGAGACAAAAAAAAGCTCTGTCCATAAAGTGAAGCAATTGAGCACCGAGTAGTTGGTACTGAGGTACCAAGCAAACTCTGGTAAAACTTTGTAAAAGCATGGAGAATTTCTGTCGGATTTGTAATCGACCTGCCTCCATCTTTAATGAAGGAAATGGATTTTTTCCTAAGCTTGGCTGAAGCAATTGCATGAAAGAATCTAGAGTTTTTGTCACCACACTTCAACCATTGTATTCTAGCCCTTTGATGCCATTTTGACTCAATAATATTGGCTAGTTGGAATGCATGCTCTCTTAGCAGGACCCTTACTGTGAGTTCAAGGGACGAGAGATTCCTTGATTCCTCTAGGATATCGAAACAACTGATAAAAGTTTTGGCATTTGTCAAGTGAACATTGACAAAAGGAAACGTGGACTTATGCCAGGAGTTCAGATTTTTTTGTAACAAGTTATTTTTTGTACTGAATTTCTGTGCAGCTGGAAGCAACAGATTTGTGTCCCATGTTTGAAGTGCGATATCATGAAAATCTTCATGACCAAACCAAAACATCTCCATCCTCAATCGTTTTGGCACTGAGACTGGCTGCTTACAATGGAGGAGAATAGGCACATGATCTGAGACAATCGTTGGCAAGGCAGTCATTGTCAATGCCGGAAAGAGTGAGAGCCAATGTGAAGAGAGCAATGCTCTGTCAAGGCGTGAAAGCACAGGTTGTGGTTGCTTATTTGACCAAGTATACTGTTTGTTCGAAAGGGGTACATCAAACAAGTGACTGTCTCGAATAAAATCATTGAATAAACTCATTTGGGAAAAATCTGTTGCTATAGAAGATCTGTCGTTCATCCACGTACCACATTAAAGTCTCCTAAGATAATCCAAGGCACATCGTACAGTCCCTTAATGAAGTCGAGTTCCTTAAAAAAAGCAACTCTAAGGTTGGAAGCATTAGGGCCGTAAACATTAGTAACAAGAAAGGTTTTGTCATCTCTAGAGTCAGAAAGGAGGACCGTGCGAGCAGGAACTGCATCCTCTGGATGGCCATCCATGGATGGTTTTCGATCTCAGCCGTCTGATTTAATCTCAATGGCTATAGATGCCCCGTGCATGATACCTGGATTGATAGGCCCGAAAAGATCTAACCGTTGAGATTAAATCGGACGGCTCGGATCGAAAGACGTCCACTGGTTGTATTACAACCATCCAGAGGATACTCTCTCCTGTGCAAGTATGACGGGTAACCCAAGAATTGATCGGAATCAAAATTTTTTTGAAACCTATAACACAGCCACCTCGTATGTCAATTGCATCCAAGACAACCAAATTTTAATAAAAAAAACTAGGAGTAAAAGAAGCCACTACAGCAAGTGCTGGATCACGAATTTTGGTTTCTTGAAGACAAAAGACATCACAACGAGAAGTACGAACAGTATCTGAGACAACTAATCTCTTTGGCCCATCACCCAAGCCGCGCACATTCCAAGAAAGAAATTTTAAAGAATTGTAAACCATCAATAATAAGGATTACACAAAACCAATACTAATTCAAAAAGAAAAACAAAAAACAGCATCCTTGGGTCAACTGCCAGAAGTATTACTCCTAATTCCTCATCCGAGCCAGGCACTTCAACTCGCTCTGAAGGAGAGAGGAGGGCATCAGGACGTGGTCTGACATTACGGCGGGAAGGGACCTGAACTGCTGAGCCAGGCACTTCAAAAGATTTGGACATGGCAATTTCGCACATAAAGTGCAAATAATTGGCATTCTGGAAAGAATTGGAGCATTTAACGCGATTGTCCATTCATTTCAAGTCTTTTGATCACTATAATCTATATTTAAGCTCTTTATACAGTTGAAAATGAGTTTATGATCTTAAAAATATAAAATGGTCGGATTATACATGGCAATTACGCACATAAAATGCAAATAAATATCGTTCAGGACAGAATTGGAGCATTTCACGCAATTGTGCTTTCATTTTTAATCATTTGTTAACAATAATCTATATTTAAACTCTATATAAAGTGGAGTGTAAGTTTATAATCTTAAAAATTCAAAAAGAACGGATTATACTTGGCAATTGCGCACATATAGTGCAAATAATGTGCATTCTAGAAAGAGTTGGAGCATTTCAAACGATTGTGCATTCATTTCATGTCATTTGAGCACTATAATATATATTTAAACTCTATATACAGTGCAGATTAAGTTTATAATCTTAAAAATTCAAAAGGATTTGATTATACACGGCAATTACGCACATATAGTGCAAATATTGTGCGTTCTGGACAGAGTTGAAGAGATTTCAAACGATTGTGCATTCATTTCATATCATTTGATCACTATAATCTATATTTAAGCTCTTTATACAGTTGAGAATAAGTTTATAATCCTAAAAATATAAAATTTTTGGATTATACATGACAATTACGCACATAAAATCCAACTAATGAGCGTTCTGGACAGAATTGGAGAATTTCAAACGATTGTGCATTATTTCATGTCATTTGATCACTATAATCTATATTTAAGCTCTTCATACAGTTGAGAATAAGTTTATAATCTTAAAAATATAAAAGGGTTGGATTATACATGACAATTACGCACATAAAGTCCAAATAATGGGTGTTCTGGACAGAATTGGAGAATTTGAAGCGATTGTGCATTATTTCAAGTCATTGGATCATAATATATAATTAAACTCATTGTGCAGTAGATAATAAGTTTATAATCTTAAAAATTCAAAAGGATTGGATTATACATGGCAATTACGCACATAAATTGCAAATAATGAGCGTTCTGAACAGAATTGGAGAACTTCAAGCGATTGTGCATTCATTTCAAATCATTTGATCACTATAATTATATTTAAACTCGTTATACAGTGGAGAATAAGTTTATAATCTTGAAAATTCAAAAGGATTGGATTATACAAGTCAATTACGCAAATAGATTGCAAATATTGATCGTTCTGGACAGAATTGGAGCATTTCATACGATTGTGCATTCATTTCATGTCATTTAATCGTAATAATCTATATTTAAGCTCTTCATACAGTGGAGAATGATTTATGATCCTAAAAATTCAAAATGATTGGATTATACATGGCAATTACGGTCATATAGTGCATATAATGTGCGTCCAAAACAGAATTGGAGAATTTCAGACGATTGTGCGTCCATTTCTTGTCATTTGATCACTATAATCTATTTTTAAGCTCTACATAAAGCGGAGAATGAGTTTATGATCCTAAAAATTCAAATGGATAGGATTATACATGGCAAATATGAACATAAAGTGCAAATACTGATCGTTCTAGACAGAATTGGAGAATTTCAAGCGATTGTCCATTCATTTTAAGTAATTTGATCACTATAATCTATATTTAAACTCGTTTACAGTGGAGAATAAGTTTATAAATTTGAAAATTCAAAAAGATTGGATTATACAAGGCATTTACGCACATAAAGTGCAAATAATGATCGTTCTGGACAGAATTGGAGCATTTTTCATGCGATTGTGTATTCATTTCAAGTCATTCAATGACAATAATCTATATTTAAACACTTAAAACAGTGGAAAATGAGTTTATAATCCTAAAAATTCAAAATTATTGAATTATACATGGCAATTACGCTCATATAGTGCATATAATGTGAGTTCTGGACAGAATTGGAGAATTACAAGCGAATGTGCATTCATTTCTGGTCATTTGATCACTATAATCTATATTTAAGCTCTTTAAACAGTGGAAAAAAGGTCATAATATAAAATATTCAAAAGGATTGGATTATACATTGCAATTACGCACATAAAGTGCAAATAAAGATCGTTCTGAACAGAATTAGATTATTTCACGCGATTGTGCATTCATTACAAATCATTTGAAAACAAAAATACATATTTAAGCTCTTTATACAGTGGAGAGGAAGTTTATAATATTAAAAAGTCAAAAGAATTAGATTATAAATGGCAATTACATACATAAATTGCAAATAATGAGCGTTCTGAAAAGAATTAGAGAATTTCAAGCGATTCTGCATTACATTCAAATCATTTGATCATGATAATCTATATTTAAACTCGTTATACAGTGGAGAATAATTTTATAATCTTAAAAATTCAAAAAGGATTGGATTATACAAGTCAATTACGCACATAAATTGCAAACAGTGATCGTTATGGACAGAATTGGAGCATTTCAGGCGATTGTGCATTCATTACAAGTCATTCAATCACAATAATCTATATTTAAGCTCTTAATACAGTGGAGAATGATTTTATGATCCTAAAAATTCAAAATGATAGGATTATACACGGCAATTACACACATATAGTGCAAAAATTGTGCGTTCTGGACAGAATTGAAGAATTTCAAATGATTATGCATTCATTTCATATCATTTGATCACTATAATCTATATTTAATCTCTTTATACAGTTGAGAATAATTTTATAATCCTAAAAATATAAAATGATTGGATTATACATGACAATTACGCACATAAAGTCCACTTAATGAGCGTTTTCGACAGAATTGGAGAATTTGTAGCGATTGTGCATTATTTCAAGTCATTGGATGACTATAATCATTATTTATACTCTTTGTACAGTAGATAATTAGTTTATAATCTTAAAAATTCAAAAGGATTGGATCATACATGACAATTACGCACATAAAATGCAAATAATGAACGTTCTGGACAGAATTGGAGAATTTCAAATGATTGTGTATTCATTTCATGTCATTTGATCACAATAATCTATATTTAAGCTCTTTATACAGTGGAGAATAAGTTTATAATATTAAAAATTCAAAAGGACTGGATTATACATGCAATTACGCACAAAAAGTGCAATTAATGAGCGTTTTAGACATTTGAAAATGCAAAACTGTCAATTAATCAAGCCATTGTGCTTTCATTTCAAGTCATTTGATCACTATAATATATATTTAAACTCTTTATACAGTGATAATTAAGTTTATAATCTTAAAAATTCAAATTGATTGGATTATACATGACAATTACGCACATAAATTGCGGATGATGAGCGTTCTGGATAGAATTTGAGAATTTGAAGCAATTGTGCATTCATTTCAACTCATTTGATCACTATAATCTATAATTGAACTCATTGTATAGTAGATAATAAGTTTATAATCTTAAAATTTCAAAATGATTGGATTACACACGGCAATTATGAACATAAAGTGCAAATACTGATCGTTCTGGACAGAATTGGAGAATTTAAAGCGATTGTGCATTCATTTCAAATCATTTGAACACTATAATCTATATTTAAACTCATTATACAGTGGAGAGTAAGTTTATAATCTTGAAAATTCAAAAGGATTGGATTATACAAGTCAATTACGCACATAGATTGCAAATAGTGATCGTTCTTGACAGAATTGGAACATTTCATGCGATTGTGGATTCATTTCATGTCATTCAATTAGAATAATCTATATTTAAGCTCTTCATACAGTGGAGAATGATTTATGATCCTAAAAATTCATACAGTGGATTATACATGGCAATTACGCTCATATAGTGCATATAATATGCGTTCTGGACAGAATTGGGGAATTACAAGCAATTGTGCTTTCATATCAGGTCATTTGAGAAATATAATCTATGTTTAAGATCTTTATACAGTGGAGAGTAAGTTTATGATCTTAAAATTTCAAAAGGATTGTACATGATAATTTCAAATATTGTGCGTCCTGGACAGAATCGGAGAATTTCAAACGATTGTGCATTCATTTCATGTCATTTGATCAATATAATCTATTTTTAAGCTCTTTATATAGTGGATAATAAGTTTATAATCTTCAAAATTTAAAAGGATTGAATTATACATGACAATTACGCACATAAAGTGCAAATAGTGAGCGTTCAGGACAGAATTGGAGAATTTCAAGACATTGTGCATTATTTCAAGTCATTTGATCACTATAATCTATATTTAAGCTCTTTCTACAGTAGATAATAAGTTTATAATCTTAAAAATTCAAAAGGATTTGATCATATATGACAATTACGCACATAAAGTGCAAATAATAAGCGTTCTGGACAGAATTGGAGAATTTCAAATGATTGTGCATTAACTTCATGTCATTTGATCACACTAATCTATATTTAAGATCTTTATACAGTGGAGAATAAGTTTATAATCTTAAAAATTCAAAAGGATTGAATTATTCATGGCAATTACGCACATGAAGTGCAAATAATGAGCGTTCTAGACTGAATTGGAGAATTTCAAGGGATTGTGCATTATTTTAAGTCATTCGATCACTATAATGTATATTTAAACTCTTTGTACAGTAGATAATAAGTTTATAATCTTAACAATTCAAATGGATTGGAGCATACATGGAAATTACGCACATGAAGTGCAAATAATGAGCGTTCTGGACATAATTGGAGAATTTCAAGCCATTGTGTATTATTTCAAGTCCTTGGATCACTATAATCTAAATTTAAGCTCTGTGTACAGTAGATAATAATTTTATAATCTTAAAAATTTAAAATTATTGGATCAGAAATGACAATTTCGCACGTAAAGTGCAAATAATGAGTGTTCATGATAGAATTGGAGTATTTCAAAGGATTGTTCATTCATTTCATGTCATTTGATCACAATAATCTATATTTTAGCTCTCATACAGTGGAGAATAAGTTTATAATCTTAAACATTCAAAAGGATTGGATTATACATGGCAATTACGCACATATAGTGCAAATAATGTGCGTTCTGGACAGAATTGGAGAATTTCGAGCTATTGTGCATTCATTTCAAGTCATTTGATCACTATAATCTATATTTAAACTCTTTGGACAGTGGAGAATAAGTTTATAATCTTAAAAATTCAAAAAGATTGGATTATACATGACAATTACGCACAGAAATCGCAAATAATGAGCGTTCTGGACAGAATTTGACCATTTCACGCGATTGTCCATTTATTTCAAGTCATTTGATCACAATAATCTATATTTAAGCTCTTTATACTGTGGAGAGTAAGTTTATAATCTTAAAAATTCAAAAGGAATGAATTATACATGACAATTACACACATATAGTGCAAAATAATGTGTGTTTTGGACAGAATTGGAGAATTTTAAGCGATTGTGCATTCTTTTCAAGTTATTTAATCACTATAATCTATATTTAAGCTCCTTATACAGTGGCGAATAAATTTATAATTTTAAAAATTCAAAAGGATTGGATTATATATGGAACTTACGCACAGAAAGTGCAAATAATGAGCATTCTGGACAGAATTGGAGCATTGAACGCGATTGTGCATTCATTTCAAGTCATTTGATCACTATAATCTATTTTTTATAGCTCTTATACAGTTGAGAATGAGTTTATGATCTTAAAAATATAACATGGTCGGATTATACGTGGCAATTACGCACATAAAGTGCAAATAAATATCGTTCTGGACAGAATTGGAGCATTTCACGCGATTGTGCATTCTTTTTAAATCTCATATTTAAACTCTATAAGTTCATAATCTTAAAAATTCAAAAGGAATAGTTTACACTTGACAATTGTGCACATGTAATGCAAATAATGTGCGTTCTAAAAAGAGTTGGAGCATTTCAAACGACTGTGCATTAATTTCATGTCATTTGAGCACTAGAATATATATTTAAACTCTTTATATAGTGGAGGAGAGAAAATTGTCCAAGAAATTTGAAATGAAGAACTTGGACGGATTGAAGTACTTCCTAGGAATTGAGGTCACGCGGAGCAAAGAAGGTATATCTCTATCTTAGAGAAAATATGTACTAGATTTGCTTGCTGAAACAGAAACGTTGGATTGCAAACCTATAGACACACCTACCAACACAGAACAACAAATTAGGAATATTTCCTGATCAGGTACCAACAAACAAGGAACAATACCAGAGATTGGTAGGGAGATTGATTTACTTATCACATACTAGGCCTGATATTGTCTATGCAGTTACTATGGTAAGTCAGTTCATGCACGCTCCTAGTGAGCAACATATGGAGGCTGTTATGTGGATTCTTAGGTATCTCAAGGGATCTCCAAGACGAGGTATCTTTTTCAAGAGAAATGGACATCTTCAGGTTGAAGGATATACAGAATCTGACTGGGCAGGAGATGTGACTGATAAAAAATCTACATCTAGGTACTTCACTTTTGTTGGTGACAATTTGGTCACATGGAGAAGTAAAATGCAGAAGGTAATCACTCTTAAAAATTGAATAAGATCAACGGTTTGGATTCGAAAATTAAATTTTAAAATATTAATAAAAAAGAGAAGTTGTGACATTTGTGGCGCCAAAAACTTGTGACACCAGAACCTTTTCGTACGAAAATGCAAAACTGTTTTAAAATCTCCAATAAAGTCTACCAACTTCATCAGAGACCACCAGCAATTAATATACCAACACCTTTTATATATTTCATGTTCTGTATTTCGCTGTTTGGATGGTGTGGGAATAAGAGGAATAAGAGAAGAAGTATTGGGAAGTGTGTAACTTTGTGAAGAGTTTGGATTGTTTATAATAAATTTACGCCTAGAAAAAAGTTATTCCCTTATTCCTAGACTCATCCAAACACATCTTATAGAATTTTTCAATAGATGTGATCATTTACATGTGTAAGAAAACCACGCAGATGTCTTGACATCCGGTCTACATCAGCCCCGAAAAATTAAAATATTCACGAATTTCGAAAATATTCCAAAAAAATCAGAAATTTTTTTTAACTTATGCTCCGTTTGGCTACCATGTGGGAAGAAGGGAAGAAGGGAAGAAATTTATTATAAACAATCCAAACTCTTCACAAAGTTATACACTTCCCAATACTTCTTCCCTTCTTCCAACACCTCATCCAAACGGAGCCTTAGTATCGATTTATTTCAAAAACCGATATTCATTTAAATAAAAATAATCATTTTCATAAAATAATATATATTATCTTTGTTAAAAATAATCTCAAAACAAATATATGTTATCTTTTTCATCAACTCGACAAAAAGGAAAACAACAAAGGCTCCGTTTGGATAAGGTGTGGGAAGAAGGGAAGAAGTGGGAAGAAGTATTGGGAAGTGTGTAACTTTGTGAATAGTTTGAATTGTTTATAATAAATTTATTTCTTTATTTCCTTCTTCAGTTCTTCCCAAATAGAATTCAAACGGGACCAAAGAGTAGGAAAGAAAGAGAGACGGAAGTGCAAAAAAAATTTGGGACAATCAGAGTCGTAAAAAAAAAGAGAAAAGATCGACGGAATGGGAAATATCAAAGAGAACTTTTTGATGAAAAGAAAATGGAAAATAAATTCACAATCAAGTGAGAAAAGAAGAGAGAGAAAACACAAGGAAGACAATGGAACTAGTATAGGCATAAGAGTTACCTGGGGCTGTGTTTAAATATAGGAAGAAGGAAGAAGAAGAAGGAATAAGGAAGAAAAAAATTATAAACAATCCAAACATTTTTTCCTTCTTTCTTTTTTCCCATCCCACACCTATCCAAACGGAGCCTGGGAGATGTTTGCCTATGGTACAACGAGATATATAAGAGGTGGCGTTTTAGATTAATTCTCTGTTGTGGGACTAAAGTAGGGTTAAAAACCAAAACCGGAAGGTGTTCGTTCCGTTTCCTAATAATTTCTTTCTCAAGTTCTCATGGAATGAATATTATATTAATTTAATTAATTGTAAAAATTTTAAAAAAAAGAGCGAAGCGATTTGGTGGCGAGCCATGAAGAGGAGGAATGACGACTTACTCGCACTGTTCTCCGCCTTTTCTCCTCTCCTGAGTCTCGATCTCTCTCTCATACGTGTACGATCATAATTTCTATGAGGCCGTTTGGATCGCTTAGGAATTTAGAGAATTTTTTATTCCTAGACGTAAATTTATTTGGAAGTATGTAATTTTATGAAGAGTTTGGATTGTTCATAATAAATTTATGCCTATAAATAAAAAATTTCCTAAATTTTCAATTCAATCCAAACGGCCCCTATATTTCGATGTTGCGCCATTATGTTTTACGATTCAATTTAACCCTACAATTTCAGTTGCTACTTCCACATGTATTTAATTGGCTTCAATTTGGTACTTAATTAGGTCTTGTAGAAATCCTTGAGGTTCGTTTATAAATTGCTTTAGAGATTTTTTTCCTCACAAAAAGAAACCACGCAACTGATCGATGGGAACCCTCGTACAGTTTACAGTTCGGTTTGTTTAATTGTTTGGTGATTTAATGTCCTTGTCATTTGGATTCAACATGTCATCGTTGGATTGAAGTTGGTATGGTGCCGCGCGCCAAAAATAAAAGAATATACAATTTCATCGGGTAGCTTTGTAATTATTGTATAACACAAGTATATGAAGTGTTTAGTTCATTTTTTTTTTTTGGCATAAAATGTCTCATGGTTTTTGTTTTGGTTGTCGCAAAAGGTTTTCAGCCAAGCATCAAACAGCGAATGGCTTCTAGTTCAAGGAGTAGACCCAAAAAAAATAAAATAAAATAAAATGGTCTCTATCTTAACACCCCACCCACCACCACACACCCACAAACACACACACACACACACTCAGACAGAAAGAATTTTTATTCTGTCCACCCTCAAAGGAAGATCATGAGCTAGTCCTTCAATTTTTTGGTTCAGAAGAGTCATCTGAAGCTGAGATTTGGCCACTATACTTTAGTACTGGAAATTATTTCTTCCCTTTTTTTTTTTCTAAGTACTCTTATGGTATTGGAATAACATCAACAAAGACATTCCATAAAAATTAAATTATGCATACCGGTCCAAGTTTGCCCCTGAATTTGGCAATTTACTATACTCATAGTATCATATTGTGAATATACAAAGCATCGTTATTATAATACATGTTTCTACAAATGCCTCTGTTTTTAGTTAATAATTGTCTTTATGCATATAGGGTTTGGGTCGCTTAGGAATAAGAGGAATAGTCTCTTTCTAGACGGAAATTTAATCATAACCATTCAAACTCTTCACAAAAAATTACACACTTTCCAATATTTTTCGTCTAAAAATAGACTATTCCTTTTATTCTTAAGCGATCCAAACAGTTCCATAGGTAGGAGAGCACCGGATGGATGCTACAATCCAGCACCTTTGAGATTTCGGGTTCGAAGAGAAGATAATTAAGAGCACAGTCAAATCGCTTCTCGAGGTTTAATTGATCTTCTAATTATAAGTATCTCAATTTCAAACCTGCAAATCACTGTAGGTAAAGCTTAAATCGCAACGGCTGTTCTTTTCTGTCCGCACAATCCTGTCCGTTCGACTCCACTAAAATGTTGGCACTTCTTTCGCTTCTGATATCCTGTGTGCATACTTTGATAGCTTCCGTGTTGTTCTCTTCTGCCACATAAATAATTACTTTCGATCCATGTTGACGTAGGCAGACTAGAAAAGGATACATCTAACTGTTCGCATAAAATATTTACACAGTGGAGTATGGATGCACGTGGTGGTTCCATTGTTTTGGCTTGGATGCGGATCACATGGACCAAAGAAATTGGGAATGGTAAGGATACATGGTTTGCATGATCCAGGTGCACAGCACATCTGCTCTATGTAGGCTTCTAGCTTCTTCCCCTCTTACCTAGCGCACTTTGCTGGGAGAGAGAAAGAGAGAGAGAGAGCAGGAAAGGGGTTGCGCAACAAGGGCCTCTGCTAGCTTGGCGAGCTCCGATCAGTGTCATAGTTTATTTCTCCCTTCGCGCATCTTACTAAGAAAGAAAAAGAGGTCGCCAGTGAAGGTAAAGGTAAGTGGTTGTGCTGGATGGGCGACGGTTGCCGGTCAAGTATCTTCCTCCATTTTTCTTAAGTTTTTTTGCGTTCTTCTTCTGTGTTTCTCCAGGCTAAACATTACCTTCTTCATCGGCATCACAACAGTGTCAGCTCTGAGGAGATCGCTGTGATGGAATCGGAAGTGTCGAGGTACTTTTTTTTGCTGTTGATATTTTGACAAAATTGCAATAAGTGGTTTTTACGATTATTTTTTTTCTTTGCGTATGTGCTTTATCTCTATTTTATTTTATCTTTTTTTCCAATCTTGCAAACGATATCAGTGAGGTAAAATTGTTTATTGTTCATTCTTAAAATCCAGTTATTTTTGGCCAATGAACTACGTACAACAAATTATCTTTGGGTTTGGCTTAGCTATTGGCTGTACTATTGTTACAGATACCCGATGCAGTAAATCATTGATTTTATAATAAGATTGGAGATATGATGCTCTAGATGTTAAGCAAAAAAGGTTCAACCTTATTAAAGTACATTAGTACGAATATTAGATGGTATAAAAAATGTACAAAAATAGTTAACAATATAAGAAAGTCTAAATTTATCGATAAGGATATCACATTTGCCTATCATTGATAGTGACATCCATTGTTGTGGTGATGAGTTAAGAGTCACCTGATTTTTTTTTAAAAGTAACTGTGGCGCAGTCTGATTTTGTGAGAGCCAACATTAGATCAAAAAATCACCCTTACTATTTTAATGCTGAGGTTTTGTGATGAGGACCTTTCTCTTTTACGACAGATTGTGCAACTTGCTCAAGGACGAGGGCTTCTCTTTGTTAGATTAAATCTCGGTACACTTTGTCCGTTTTTTTTAATGGTATTCTATTCTATTTGTTCAAATTGATTGATAAAATCATAGTTTGATGCGAGTCTTCTTATATTGATTTGTAGTTCTGCCAAATAGGGAAATTGATTTTGTGTTTCCAAAAAATAACTCAGTGATATGTTTCTTCCATCATGGCGCTATTTTTTTTTTCTAGATGTGAGTAATTTTTTTTTTCTAAATGTGAGTAATCCTTCTTAGTTTGTGCAAGTAATCCTTCTGAATGTGAGTAATCCTTCTTTTTATGAATTCTGCTCATGTTGGTATGCCTTAAAAAAATCTTATGAAAAGAAACATCATGATATATGCTGTTATGCTCTTCTCATGTTTCTTCAATCGAACATCATCGAATAGTACCGATGTGATTTCCCTTTTTAATTGACATTCTTTTTTTAGAACTTGAAAAGAAGGATTAAATTGACAGTAATTCATTAGAAGAATTAATATATCATTTTTAGACTACATAATCTTAGACATTAATAGTAATGCACATAGGAGAAATTAGAATGTGTGATAGAGGCTATCAGAATTTTTGATAAAAGAAGAAAGGAAAAAATGGTTATTGCTGACTGAAACATATCAAACTATGTTTTTATGGTTACCGAACTAAATTCATAATCAGTAATTGTATGAGCCGTCAGAGTTATCTACCTTTAAAACGAAAAAATATTCAGCCATAACAATAATTTGATATATTTTGTGTATATTTTATTTAACTGTTGTTAGAAATTGTTTTAATGACCTCTGTATATTCAGTAGCTATGTTACCTTTTTAAACTTTTCTATACTGATGTGCTACTGCAGTCAACATGGAGGTGGACACTAAAGCCAGAAGTCAGAGGCGGTTGCTTGATTGGCAATCCAAACAACTCAATGGACATTTCAGAGGTTGTGTGAGTCTTTATTCTCCTTTGTTAGTTGGCTGAACATTTGATCTCCTTTCTTAATTCGCTGCTTGCACATTTAAATGCAGCTTGAAATATTCATGTATTGTACTTTTGAATTATTTTCTTCAATTATGTTTTACCATTGATTATTCAGGACAGAGCACCTTATGTAGCCAAAGCTGATAAACACAAGGAGTACAACAAAGAAATGGACACGTATAACAATAAGATAATATTTTGTGGTTCTCAGTGCTTTCCATCAAAAATTAATTTAGTATATAATATATGATTATCAAGGACTGTTGTCATGTTTGGTATTGAGAAAAGGGATGTAGTTCTCTGTGTTTATGTATTCATAGACCCCATGTTAGTTTTACTTGATTCTGATGTACAATTAGCATTAAAAATTATTACTTATGAAATCGCAATACTGTCCAAGTAATAATAGTCTCAGTATTCACCTGTATAGCATCTGTTATGGGGATTATACTATGTATGTATTGAATGGATTAAAGTCAACCAGCAATGTTCAGCACACATCACTAATTAGCCTATCCAATCAAAATACTTTCCCGCCATCAACATTGATAGCCACTGAGATAAACCGTATACCCCCATAACAAAAAATGGGAAAAAAAAAGAAAGGCTGATGAACTTACTAATTGAACAAACAAAAAATGTGCTAAAATTGATGATATAATCGCTATAGGAAAATCTTACATCGCGCAGAGCGCGATGCAATAGGTAGTTTTGTTTAATTGTTTTTCTTATTTGTGTGTCTAATTTAAAGACAAATTATGTAGTTGGGGAAAAGAGTTCAAATAGGTGATTTTCTTATGACCTAGCATGATCTGACCAATGGTGTATTCAGTAGCGGAGCCAGGAACAATTGTGAGGGTCAAGATCTGATTAAATAAAATTGAAACCAAAACTAAAGAACTAGAAAAAAATTATGGTCAGATAAAATAACAAAAAAGTGTTACCTCAAGACAATACTAGCAGGTTTTGCATAACATGGAAAATAAATAAGAAGCAGGGAGTTTGATAAACGGGCTTAAAAATATTTTGTGCTTGGAGGAGGCTCATGGACCAATTCTATCATTTTAATTACGTAAAACTCAACATGTTATGAAAACTATCAGATAATAGGGGGAGACCTTGCCTTCACCAGTCCTTATAGCTCTGCCACTGAGTGTATTAGTTAAATGAATTAATTAATTCATCATTCTGTATTACTGTTATGATTTCTGATATTACTACAACATAAAAGGTGTATTAAGGAGTTCAAGGGCGGTATTTCCTAGAAGAAAACAACTATCTAGTGGTGGTGGACGCCCTCGTCAAAAACCCAAATGTCATTGAAGAGGAGCAGCCCCTTCTCCAGTTACCTGCACCTCCTTCCCTTCCCTCTCAGGTTTTTCATTGCTCTCTTTCCTTTCTTGTAGTTATGCCATCTGCTTGCTTGATCGTGTATTGCCATCAAATCACAGAACAACCACTCATCAGCAACAGAACATTTGTATACTTTTGCTAAAATTATTCCAAAGAAGGAAATTCCATAAAAACAAGCAGAGAATAACAGTAATTTTGGGTACTGGCAAAGAAGGAAGAGAAAGAGGAAGAGCAGCAACAAAACAGGGTCAGTGATGAAGAAATGGAAAAGGAGGAACAGAGGAATTGTAACGGTGGAGACAGTGGTGAGGAAATAACAATTGTGCCTGCAGAGATTCAATTTATGGACAAGAAGCTCCTGCATGTCATCCCACCTGGATTCTGCCGACCTCCTCTTTACGGGTACCTTAAGTGAGACCGATTCTGATTTTGATGTTGAGTTGGACGCTGATGATCTCCACTCACTCTGATTTAATTTTTTTTTTCTTTTTACTTAGCTAGCTGCTGATGCTTAAGAGAGTCGTATTCTAGTTAAAACCTTAAATTCAGATACCTAAAGTGCAGTTTCCATCCAGATACCTCATTAGTGGGCCAGAGCCGATCGTCAGGCTCAGCCGATTAATTTCCCTACTTAACCAGATATTCTAGGCAAATTATTTCTTTGAACCATCAGCTCTCCATATATTCTGATCTGAAGCTGAAAAGAAATGCTCCATTTCCCAAAAACTCTCTTACATGTTTTTCTTTCTTTTCAACATCCTCATAACATATTGAAAATTATTTAATCAGCTGGTGAAGTCTATTATGGACATATGTAAGACCTTTCATTGTTACTAATTTTCTTTTTGTAGGTTTGGGTATGTAGGACCTCTACTACTACAAACTTTCATGACTAAATGTAAATCTAATAGGGATTAGATTACCGTTTGCGAAAGAATCGAATATAACAGACTTCGATCTCGTAGGCGATACCGCAAGCCATCACGCAACCGCTGCGCACAACCTCAGTCTCTCTCCGCATGCGGCCGATGCACTACGACCTCAAGTTAGGGCCTAGCGCCACCATCCACGATTCCAAGTGCCCGACATGTCGTGCTTCTCTTTCATGCTTGGAAATCCATCAAGCAAGGGAGGAGAAGGCTCCCTCTCTCTCTCAGATCTCTTTCTAGAGTTCTGGACCTTTGGGGACGGAATAACCAAGTAACAGAACTCTAGATCTGAGTATATAAAGTCTCTGTCGGTTACAGAACCGAACAGACGCATCTCTAGTTCCGCGACCCAACGGGTCGCTGGTACCCTTAGCAGGCCGCTGGCCAGAAATATCTCCGTAAATTCCAACACTTTTCAGTTTGCATCATTCAATTACCCATACTTAGTAAACATAATTGTGAAAATATTTTCAGTACTGTTTTTTCTTAACAAAATGCATACCAATTCAAAGCCTAATCTTCTTATTTCTCCTTTTGATGCTACTTATTTTCTCCTTTTGGACGATAAGTATTTATTTTGAAAGCTATGCTCCAAAATGTGCTCGGTAATCAACTGCAGAAAATTTGAAATTCAAAAGTGGCTAAACAAAACAGTGATTGTCACGGCCACAGTGAAATGGACGAGGTAATTTCTGCCAACGGGTAGTTTCTAATATTCTGATCCCACTTGCACATTATCAAAGTTTCACAGTAAATCATTAATTATAAGATAAATTTTGATTCACTTTCTAATGAATGCCATTGGTAATTAATAAGCATAAACTGACAATATCAGGATTATAATGAAAATTTTCAAAATTTAGAAACTAATATTGAAAATGTGGTGCAAATATATGAGATTACTTGAAAGGCGTAGCAAAAGTATTCCAGAAATAATGAAATATAGAAATCAATCAACACCTTATCAATATTTACATTTCAAAATGAGAGCAGATAATTAATGCAGACTTCCGGTTGTGCCTTTGGTGCCGGAACTTTGCCCAGAGAATGAGCTTTGCACCACCGTGGAGCTCTCCTCGCTCATGGAAAAATCGATTGATGGTACTTGCCATGTTGAAGGAACATTCGGAACAGCAGCGCCAGCATGCAGTTAATATGTGCCTGTATTTCATATTATTTAGAGTATAGTAAATATTAATTTGACTCTAAATCAGACATTTCCTTGCATTTTTATTCTGATTTATTTTCAATAAGAAGACTAATCATAACAAACAAATTGGCTAACGTCATGATTTTAGAGTATTTGGGAAATAGGAAATTAAGGTGTTTCATGACATTGGCTAATTTCATGATTTTGAAAATAATTTGGTTATTTTCATGAACTGGAATAATTGTGACCTATACGATTATATGGCCCAATGTAATTGTCACCCACAGGATTTGGTAACTTGCATGAATTGGAACAATTATTTCCATAGGATTACATGGCCCAATGTAGCTTTTATGAATTTCAGGTATCTACTGAAATTTCTATGGAAAATTTTGTTTGCCAATAATCTTAGATGTTAGTGGAATTATTGTGGTCATGCTTGTAATCGCCAACAAGTTGCATTGTTAACCTAATATTTGAGGTAAGAATTGGTGAAAGGCTGAGGGTAATTCACTACAAGACATCCAAGTTCATAGGAAAAAAGAGAGGCTATCAAAATTCAGTAGATTTCGGATTGCATTAGATAAGTGACGACAGAAATATTGAGATCACTTGAACATGATATACATATGAAGTGGTGAACTCATAACTCTAGATCTCATTGCAACACAAACACAAACGATAATTAAAAAATAATTAACATATTGTGGTGAAGTCATAAAGATCTTATTACCATGTTGGGTCTCATGCTCGGCTCTTGTTGCACGCAAAGTAATGCTATTTGCACGCATCTGGCAATATCCTGATTGTACGCATCCTCTAGCATTGGATCCATGAGTTCGTCTACTGTGTTGTTTTTCCAATGTTTCCATGCCTACATGAAGGAATTCACTTCTGAGCATTCTGTCACTGACTTTCTGCTTTCTTACACTTAAAGCTCTTGATTAGTTAATTTTTTACTTAACTGAAAATCTAGATCCGAAATAGTTAACATAGTGCATGAAAATGAAATTGTACAACTTTCTTTAACTTACGTAGCTAATGAGATTTGCAACACGGCCTGAGCTTGCAAATGAACTATTTTTCTGACCTGTGATTATTTCCAGAAGTAAAACACCAAAACTGTATACATCTGATTTTGCTGAGAAATTTCCATGCATGACATACTCCGGAGCCATGTATCCACTGTGCGTATAGCATTGAGAATTTTTTTAAATTTACTAAATCCAATAAACATATGTACATAATAATATTAAAGGGACCGGGAAAGGACCAATAAAGGGCTTACAATGTTCCAGCAATAATTGAGGTGTCTACATGAGTTTGATCTTCCCCAAAGAACCTTGCAAGGCCGAAATCAGAAATTTTGGGGCTCATGGCTTTGTCAAGCAATATATTACTTGCTTTCAGATCTCTATGTATAATTGTTAATCTAGATTCTTCATGTAGATAATGTAAACCGCGACCAATTCCTTCAATTATTTTGTAGCATGCCTTCCAGCCAAGTTCTGACAGTTTCAATGGATCCTTTGCTGCATTAATATATATAAGACTTTGAATTAGATTAAAATGAGCTGAATTAAAACTTTGGTGGGGTTACATTTTAAGTGATTTAAAAGTACCAAAGAGAATCTTGTCGAGGCTTCCATTTGGAAGGAACTCATAGCAAAGAATTTTTTCCTTGTTTTCTATACAACACCCAAGTAGTTCCACAAGATTCTTGTGCTTAAGCTTTGCAAGAAATTCAACCTCATTTTTTAGCTCTCTCAATCCCTGCACTGAACTTCCAGAAAGTCGTTTCACTGCCACTTCTTGTCCATCCAGAAGAGTTCCCTGCAAAATTTTCATGTTCAACTGTAAATTAAGGAACCTATATTCATTTTGAGCTCTTTATGGCGCAGTTGATCCAAAAGGTTAATAAGAAATTTATATGAGGATTGGTTTCAATCACTCTTGTTGAGCCCAGACTTGGGCAGGGAGTTTTAAATACTATCTTCTGGAGGGATATTGTAGGATCCACCTTAAAAATGCCATTAATTTATTGTAAAGTATTAATATGTACATGAATGTGATACCTTATAAACCGGTCCAAAACCGCCTTGTCCGAGCTTATTCTTATCAGAGAAATTATGAGTAGCAATTCTCAAGGTATCCAAGCCGAAAACTTGGTACTCTGCACTTGGGTTTAGAATGAACTGGAGATTTGTGTCGAGATTTTCTTGTAGATAAATAGTGGACAGATCCTCGTTCTCTGGTCACAACAATGCAAATTAACTATGACATATAATTAATAGTTATGAACTTTTGTTGGAAAAGAAAAAAAAAACATGAATTGATGGAATCTAGAAAAATGTCTTTGTTGCTGTCAAAGGAAACTCACCAGTAAGATATATATATTACTGATGAACAAGACTTAATTTACCAGTCAATTTGTCACTTTGTCAGTAAGACATGAAGTAAATGTCTTAGAAAGTGTAATTTAATTTTGATAGATTTTTGAAGGAACAGAAAAGTTCTTCTTCCTGGCTCGTCATAATTTTGGATTTTGTTGCTGCAGGTCACATATGATTAAGTGAAAAATAACAAAAATAAAACTCATCATATATGTATCTAAAGTCTACTGATCTTTGCTTCTGTTTATTTATTTTTTTTGCAATAACTTATCTCACATAAATACAGATTTAAGTGACTGAAAAATTAAAAAAGAGATCTACGACTGTTTTATTTTGAATATCTCTGAAAATTTTCAATGGCATCCTTGTAAAAACACGGTAAAACGTGACAGAATTACAATGCAGAATTTTTTTTTTTGTGACTGATTTTAGCATGTTATGGGGATATTGTTTTTTATCTTATTATGTAGAACGTGGTGGCTGATTATAGAGGGTCTCCAAGAGTACTATTTATGATGGATTGGATATTGATTATATATAGATTTTGACTAGAGATAGTTGCATGTAACCTAGTTTTACTCCACTATTGTCATTATTATTAAAGTGTTGCGGAATCATTTTATTCTTCTTAAAAATGTTGTATTACTCTGTACTTGTGCTTGTATTTACTAAATAGTCTTGTGTTCTTACTTCTTAATTAGTTGTGTCTTGCAAATTCAAAACTTGATCTCTTTGACCATGACATGGAAGGCAATAAATGTGAGGTCCATGTAGGTCGCACCTAACCAAACTTATGTTCAAATTGTTATCAAGCCATTAACGTAGAGAATTACCTGTTCTGTTTTCCCCCTTTTCTTTTCTCCTCCTCCATAGGAAAACTAATGTTGCCGAAATGAATAGCAGACCAACAGTAACTGAGATAGCAGCTATAGTAATTTTCCAAATGGGATTTGAACCTTGATTTAAAATAAAATTAGTAAAGATTGGAGTAATTAAATTACTTAATTTTAATAATTAAGATGATAAATACTTGGTATAACACTATGAAAAAGATATTAAACCAAGGATTTGACTACAAAAGTGAAATTTCAGAAAATTATACAAAGAAAAAAAAAAAAGAAACTATATGAGTGGATTATCTTGTAATCACATGATAATATTTTAATTAAAAGGGGGCTACATGCAGATTTCTTACTTGGTGGAGGAGGAACTGGAAGTGGAACGGATGATATTGATGGAACTAAGACAGGCGGGGGAGGAGGTGGGGGAGGAGGCTGGGGTGCTGTGTATGTTGCCACATAAAAAGAATATAACTCGTATCTGATATAGCAATTCGGGCCCATGATCCTTGCACCAAACTGGTCTGAGCAATTCGGCTTCGATGCATTTGCATATGCAATGTAGTCCTGCACACATTTATTGCACTGGTCAGCTCTCAGGTCTCTCGTGCACTGTACAAGCCCATACATGGTTTCATTTGCCAAGTAGTCGGTCTTGTTGCTTGCATACTTCTGCTCCAAGTTGGAAGCATTAGTTGTTAAGCTAGATATCAGTGATTGCACCGATGAACTATTGAGGAAGTCAGGCCCAGCCATGTTTTCAACAGGCGATTGTAAGCAAACTGGCTGAAAAGCGTGGGTAATAGAGAGAGAGTTTTGATTCGAGTAATAAAGGAAACATGTGTTGTAGTGAGTGGCAGCGGTCATCCTGTTGTTGCATATAGACATGTTGGCTATTTCATTTGCTGCTGTTTTCAGGCAATCCAAGCAGTTAGTCAGGTTGGCATCAGCATAGCACATGATTAAGCCATTTATTTGGTCCGGGCTCCCTACGGTACCAACTGTGTCACGATAGAATTCACCATACTTTGATGCGTTTGATGCTAGTGATGCGACAAGCTGCTTAAGGTTGGAATCGTAAGTGCTTCCTGTTTCGTATAATCCCCAGTCTGCTGAACAGTACCAAAACCTTGGTTTTTCAGTTGCCACACTGCCGCAAATGATTATGCTAAGGAAAATTAGAGGATGAGTTTGAGAGGGATGCACCATCGCCTTCGAAAACTGAACTAAGACAGAGAGTATACTATTAGAAGAAGCATAAGATCTGAAAGTGAAATTGTGAATCAACCCACAATTCCTTCAACTTGTGCTTTTTTTTTTCTGAATTTTCTCTGTTCCTCAAACTTGGACCTTATCTGAGAGTTCCTCAAACTTAGATATAATCCGTTTGAGTTTTTCCAATTTCTTGTGGACTTTTGTCTCTTTCAAAATTTATATGTTTTTTATGGCGATCAAGCAATGTAAGCATAAATCCGTAACATCTTTTTCAGGTTTTTTTTTTTGGAAAAATAATGCCAGGTCATAAAAAGGAATTAGGATGAGAATTATGGCGGGGTCCACCTTGACCAAACCCTCCAAATCCGACATAGCCTACATTGCATTTTCCCTAATTTTTGCTTTATTGAGATTTTCTGTAGATTATTTTTTTGTGAAATCACAAGTTTCCTACCTGCAAGCCCGTGATTGTAGTAAATAAAGTATTACCTGAAGTATAACTAGAAGCTACTTATAGTTATATTAGTAGCACAAATGTATAATTAGATTCGCATTTTCTTTGCATCTCAGAAAATATGTGCCTCTTTCTTGTTCACTATCTGTGCAAATGATCTTGCGGCTGTTTTAGTACAAATTAACTCGTGAACTATCTGTTCAAATGAATTACGAGCTTTCCCTTGTTTCCAAAAAAAAAAAAAAAATTTTCGAGCTTTCCTCCGGTATTCAAACTGACATAAGCCATTTTCCACTCTGTAAACGGAGCCAGAATTTTTTTGAATGGGGTTCACATGCTATATATTTGGCTTGTCAGAAATGAATGTGTTTCAAATCAGATAGGGGTAAGTAACTACAGGAAGTAGGTATACTACTGATTTTAAACACTCAATCCAATTGGGCAGTGCTTTGGAATGATGCTTAGAAGAAGGAGGTTAACGCTATATATATATGGTGCCAGAGGGATTGATGAGCTGCCACTGCAGCTTGGTTGGAGGGTGTAGGAAGAGATGGGTCAACTGGTTCCAATATGATACACAAGTCGAATCAAGAAGACTGTAGGAAACAAAGTGCGAGTGTAGATCAGGAGTTTTATTCTTTTGCTTGGTTGTATTTTTGCGTGTAATAATGATTAGAACTTTCTTACTTTACATAATGTTACAGGTTAATAAGATTAGATGAGATGAGGGCGCAACTGCTAATAGAGATGTACATTACCAGCGCCGTTGTGTTTTGGTGCTGTGATAGATTGTGGGTGCAATGTTGTTTGTAATTCTTACTTCGTTTAATCGAAGTGGCGGTTCTCCGCTTTTCTCAAAAGAAAAGAAAATAAAATAAAATAAAAAATAAAATTGTAAAACCCCGTAAAATTATGAAATAAAAATTTAATTTTAAAATTGTTAGTTAATTTCTGAACTAATTAAAATTATTAAAACTAATGACTGATCTGAATTTGACAGAGAAATTCTCAGAAATCATAAATTAATCTAGTTTCAAAATATTAATCAAATCATGAAATCTAGTAAATCTTCAAGCAAACAAATAAATATGAATTAATAATATTAAAAATCACACTCAGATTAATTAGCGGATGATCAATTCTCATTAATTTAGAAGTCAATTTCGTTTCGAGTTTGATTTAAAATTTTATTTTCGGCCATGTACAAAATTTTCATAAAAATTTATTACTCAAATATCTAGTTAATATTATAGAAATTCAAATAACTATTTTTATAAACCAGTATGAGTTGAAAATTGGGTTAAAATCCAATTTCTACTGTTGTTATAATCAATTTCATAAAATTCCTTGATCTGGACCGTTGGATTGAGTTTAGAAAATCTTGATTAATCTCAGCCGTCCGATTGACCTCACTCTTCTCTCCTTTATCTCCTCTTTTTCTCTCTTCTCCGACAGACTTTCGTCCCCACCTCCTTTCCCTCTTTTCCGCTCCTCTCGTGTTCCACCAATCAGAGAAATCCCTCGACCAATACGCTCCTCTCTCTCGCGCACCTATGATAGAGCACTCGACCCCATACATGGCTCCCTCCCCAAGCAGTTCCCTGCTCTCTCACGTCTATCACAGCCATCGACCCCACCCTCTCCTCTGTCCTTGTCTCCTCCAGTCTGAGCACACTCGCCTCTCTCCTCGATTGGAGTGGCTTCCTCTCTTTTTCCCTCTCTCCAGGTCAAACAACAGTAGAATCAGTTCTGAATGTTATTTACTCCCTTATACATATTAGATACTCCTTTTATACTAGTTATTTACTCCTTTATAGCTATTTAGTTACTCCCAAATAACGGCAGAATCAGATATGAATATTATTTACTCCGTTGTATATATTATTTACTCTCTTATACTAATCAATTTCCTCCCTTATAGTAATTTAGTTACTCCAAAAAAACAACAGAATCAGAAATGAATTTTAATTACTCTCTTATTATAGATACTCCCTATGCTGATTAATTTCATCCCTTATTGTAATTTAGTTACTCCCAAATTGTAATAGAACTAGATCTAAATCTCTTTTCTCTTCTTATCCTTCTTGATTTCTACTTCTTTCTTCCTCAACCAGATCTGATCGGTATAGGAGAGGGAACAGTGAGGGGAGGCGGAGGTGGAGGTGAGGCGGAGGAAATGAGAGGCTGAGGTGAGGCAGAGGCGGATACGAGGTGGAGGAGAAGAGAGGCGAAGGAGAGGCTGAAATGAGGTGAAGGCGGAGGTGAGGGGAAAGAGAGGAGAGACGGAGGAGAGGAAAGGCGAAGGAGAGGCTGAGATGCGGAGGCGAAGGTGAGGCGGAGGAGAGGAGAGGCGAAGGAGAGGATGAGATGAGGCGGAGGCGGAGGTGAGGCGGAGATTTGTTATTTCGATTGTGTGAGGAGATCGAATAGAGGGAGACAGGAGACGGAGCGAAGAGAGTAAAACGAGAGAAGAGTGAGACGAGGGGAGCGACTCACTGTGATTGCGTGATTGCACGAAATGTTGATTATACAGAGTAATTTCCGTTCTGTTTTGTGCCGTGTGATTTCTCTTGTGGGCTCTGTTGCATTTTGTTGAGCGTGGCCCAAATTCCGGATTCTGTTATTTAAGTTTTAAGTTATGGATTTAATCAAGTTTGGATTTTGAGAAATAAACTAGAACTTGGAAAATAAAACTAGAAGTATTTAATGGCATGAAATAAGTAGTTTGATAAAGGTTTTGAAGCCTAGGTCAAATGAATTTATAACCTCGTTCTACTTTACTAATCATTCTGGTAAAGCTAAGGGTCGAACCCAAGGGATAGTAAAAATGAGTACCGGATTTAGTTTTTCTTAAAAGCTAGATGAATAAAATTTGTGAGGATTTAATCTAAAAGAAGCAATTAAATAACAATTGAAATTAATAAAAATAATTATAAAATGTTTTTGGGTTGATTTTTGTGTTTTTGAGTATTCAAACAGATGCAAGCGATGTCCTAGGGTTTAGTGTTCAATTGATTTGGCTCTAAAGCACCTCAGCCTTCGATTTTCATCTAGACAGAGGCTGATTTCGGTCCGAAATGTATGGATTTCGGTCCGAAATGTATGGATTTCGGCCCGAAATCCATACTGCTTGGGTCCGAAATTGCTTTAGAATAATTGTTTCGACTTGATATCTCTACACGATGCTATGTGAAGGGTACTTATCAACCAGACCTAAGTTCTAATCTCAGCTTTCGCGATTTCGACTCTAACTTGGTTTGGAATTTGGTTTTCGCCTCATAAACAATTAAACTTGTACTTCTGTTCTAATTTAATTGTTTAGGTGTGTTAATTTGGAGTTCTAGTAATATTTAAGGTCCTGTCGGATCAATAAAAGTTGCACCTATCGGTTGCAACTAACCTCCTCCTTCGAGTGATTGGCTTATTTCATGTACTCAACTAATCAATTAATTGTTCTTGTCTAATACCCTAACGGTGCTGCAGACATCATTAAGTAGACAATCAATCAAGTAATTAAATTTAACTAAGCAAGTCATCAATCTCAACAAAACACATCACATAAACATAACATAAATAGTCAAGTCATCACAAAATACCTAATCAATCTACTAACTACCCCTAATACATCATAAAGGATCTAGCCTAACATGCTCATAACAGAAATAACAAGTATCATGCAAATAAATAAGATACAAGCCATAAAACAACGAAATATAAGCATAAAAGAGTAAACCGAGATATCCAATGCAAATACTCGTTGTCCTAAGGCCAAGGAGTCGATGTGGAGATGCAAGGTCGCTGCCGTCGCACGCAAACACTGCTGCTCCTCAAGAAAACCCGTCGAAAGAGCAAAAAACGCCTAGAAATCAATGGTAAAAGGTGGAGAAAATCAAAAGTGGAAGAAGAGTCCCCCTCTGGTCGAAAACAAGTGCCTATATACTCCTCCAGGTCGGTCAAGATGCGGCTTAGGGCAAAAAATGCGCTTTTCATCCTTGAAACTTGCCAAAATCCACTTTCCATAACCGGATTTCGGACCAAAATCAGGAGATTTCGGACTGAAATGGAAAGCAAGTGAGGTGAAATGGGTTGAAACCAGGGCCTACGATCTGTCTTGGCCCATGGTGATGTAGTCTAGACCTAGGCACGCATGTGTGAGCCAGGAATGAGTCGTCTGGCTGAGGGTTGGGCTTCATTCTCCATGTCTAAGGCGTCTTGTCTTCAATTTCCACGAAAATTCTACAAAATAGAGATAGAAGCGATGGCAGTACAAAATCCTGGAAAACACAGTTAATAATGAGACATTTATAAGGGTTTGAGTGCTATTTTGGTGCTAAGTATGGCAAAAAACATGTATATAAATAAGAGATATCATAGTTGGTATTAAAATAAATGCTTTTGGCCGAGGAGTATTTATGTCGGATTCGAAAATTGAATTTGTTGGCTTTTAAATGGAGGATGATTAAAATGTCTGCAGAACAATTCTTTACAGATACTATGATATAATCAGACAATATATGATCCCAAAACCCAATCAATTAAATTGAGTTTATTTTCCTTATTATTTAATTTAAAGTTGTTTTTAGTTTAGGAATTTAAATTAAAATAATTTATTACTTAATTAAAACACGGTGAGAAAATGTATTAAACTTGTTAAATGATTTCAAAACGAAATTAATGTGACGCGTCTCTAAACGTTGTAGTTAAGGACTTGTAGGATTCGTCATATTCGTCTATCTATCCACAAAATTTATAAACTAAACCTTAGTAAGTTAATTCTAAAAATATTCATAATACTAATTAAATCAAACTTTCCTACACACTAACTCTAAGTAAAACTATAGCAAAATATTTCTAAAAATATTTATTAATTTAACATTTCTGCACAACTTGTTTCAAACAGAACTCTGTCAAATTATTTCTAAGAAGCAATCATCTAAGTTAATATATTTTAAAATAGAATCTCTTTTCAGAAATCCTAAGTCCAACTTTCCTTAGATCAGAGTCTAAGTTCCTCAATAAATGTCTAGTTCCTAAGTATGATTTATTATACCAATAACCAGAATGGGATAAATCGTTAGAATAGATCTTGACCTGTGAGTTTCGTTCGTCAGGTGCTCCGCAAGACTTCTCTGGACCGATTGACGACTTTCATCCTGAGCACGAGACTGCATGAGTTAGTCAGGACTTCATCGACCATCCTGAGGAGTAGTCTCTCTTCTCTGACTTTTCCAGATGTGGTTGTCTTTTTATGACTTGTGTATTACTTAGGTTTTGTTTATTCTTTAGTTTAGAATTAGATCAAAAATTAAATGTGTGCATATCATAACACACTGCAGTAATTCTTAAATTCATATCATGTAGATGTTTGGTTACATATAGATATAATATAGTACTTAAATGTGCTCATTTATCAACATCTGGTATGGTTCAGGATAGCGAGACCGAGTGACATATTTTATGACCACTCTGCAAGCCGACCGTCACGCGGCTCTGCGGTCGCATGGTTATTTTATTTTATTTTCAATTGTTATTATATTTTCGATTGTGTGACTTAAGATATGGGATATACGCCATCCTTTGCTAGACTGCCACTCGATCTCCTCTCTGCAGTTATTGATACCGTGTTTTCTGTCTCACATCCTTTAGGGAGATGCTAGGAGTTGTTTTTCATTGAGCTACTCTAAGGTCTCAGGGTTGATCTATCTTAGACACGATTCGTATTATCATTATTGGGTTATTGTGAGGATAATTCGATTTAGGAATTTTTCAGCTCATTTTCGGTAATCGCTCTGGAAGTTCCAACCATAACCAATGTTTGTTAAATTATAATTTCTTTTGTTGAGTGATGGAATTTTTATACATCTCATACTATATTGTATTATTACTATTATATCTCCAGATAGTTTTCTATTTACTTTTGCATGCCATGTAGATGTAATTGATTGCAGTAACACATAAAATCACACATAGATATTGCATTTGAGGATCTTAAAAGTGACAAATTAAAAAATATGGTTTAGTTCTAGCTAGAGTTAACTAGGACTGTAGGCCCACTCTTTTTTCACACTGAGTATTCATGTACTCAGCCCACATAAATGCTTGTGGTGTAGGTTCAGGTTTGGTAGACTTAGCAGAGGAGGTTTTGCCTGAAAACCAAGTCGAGCTGGAATAGTATTTATCCGTTGTGCATTAATTTATGTTTTGTTTGTATGATTACTGGAGATTTTGATATGTGTATATTTTACCAGTCTTTTGTTGTATGAACAAACAATGTCATTATTATGTGATTATCTATTTGTGATTACTAGCAGCAGTGCCCGCTCAATGTGCAGGCAATTTTATGTTTGATATTATTTCAAAAAAATAAAAAAACTTTTAGTATATAATATGTTTTTATGTAAATTTTTTTCTTAAATGAATTGCACTACACATGATATGATAAGGACTTTTATTATTAAATGAAATCATAAATCTCCGCGAGATACCTTCACACGTATGAGTAAAAAGAAGAAAAAAAATCTTGCTTAATTTATGATACAACAACAAACAATGAACACATTGTTGTCATAATGTGAAAAAAATATATAAATAAAATTATTATTAGAATAATTACAATTATAAAAATGCTAGAGGTAATTGAAGATGAAAATGAAAGTATATTGCAATAAAGTATAATAACATTCCATACTATTAAATAAAAGACAAACGATCCCACATTAATATCATTCCATACTATAGCTGAACTAGAACATTGATACATTACACTAAGGTATAATAAAATATTATTGATTACGTCCATTTATAAAAATTAAATATTCTTTTTACAAATCAACTTTTTTGGCTTTCTCTGTTCCTTCGGAAATCAATGGTTTCTGTCTTTCTGCAAGTCAGGCAGGCTTTCCACATAGATATCAAATACTATATCTACATACTCTTTAACCTATCTTCTACCAAATCATCGATCTTTATAGGTGGTAGAAATTTCACTGCAAGCAGGGTCATCTTGACATGCGAGTTGTTCGCTTTCCAAGCATGATGAGTTCTGGTGAATACCATCGTTAATGTAATTTGGACTCTTGTGCATTGGACACTCAAGAACACTGGTTTTTGCGGCAAGGGATAATAATAATAATAATAATAATAATAATAATAATAATAATAATAATAATAATAATAATAATAATAATATATAAGAAAATAAAGGACCAAGGGGTTCGCGCCTTAGTGGCTGAGCAAGAAGTATTTTGGATTTTTGAATGAGAAATGAGGTGCAGTTCGCCCTTCTTCTATAGTGCACAAATTGCATCTTTGCATAACCAAAATTCATAAATGCAAATATTGTATTTTCTTGCTAAATCCCAATTATCGCAAGGGCACCAGGAATCCAGGATTGTATTTCAATCACCTAAAAATGCTCATGTTAATAAGGCAACAAATGCCGTGGTCTAGGGGTAAGGAAAGGAGATGATGGCTGGTCTTATGATGTTGCTCTTTGTGTGTCCGTTGCACACATGCACCAATGCCTTGCCACGTCATATTTGTATGATTTATTTTCACATAGGATCCAAGTTAAATTGCAACCAAGGATTTGATTATCAATCAAATTTAATACTAAGATATTGTATGTAAATCTTCATGTATGGAGGAGTAACGCATAAAAAAAAGAAAGAAGTAAAGAGGGATCTGAGCTAAGAAAAAAAATGAACATAAATTTATCATATATATACTATAATTTCTAAATAACCAAACCGTGTAACAAAATATCAAGAATTAAAGGAGACTCGTATTTTATATATAAGATTAAACAAGTAAATATACAGTGACCTAGTGTCATATCATAAAAATAAATAAATAAATATTCGTGCATTCTATAGCTTTTCTAAATAAGGATTGTTTGGAAACCTATTTAATTTCTGTATCTTGTTACCGATATAAAAGGATCATAAATATAGAGGAATAGGCAACTATGGTTGTATAAATTAATTAGGGAAAGAATGCAAAGCATATATATGGTAATTTAAATCAATAATGAATTGCGTATATCTTCAAAATTAATTACTGGGATTCGAAGTACTCTCATGCCATAGCAACGGAAATTTGTTTAATACCACCAACAATTGTTGAGAAAATATGTTGCTTAATCTACCATCCAGCATCCTGACTTGTTTGTGTGTAGAGTCGACTTCTTATTAGAAATAACGATCCACGCTGTATATCTATCTAATCAATAGTTTATAATGATGTTAATAATTGTTTCAACTCATTTTTGTGAAAATTTGCTGGTCTTGTTGAGGGTGCTTTTATAAGTAGTAAAGATTTGGTGACACTATTTTATAGTCTTACGTGTGCGCAGCAAATTGTGCATACATGGCGGGGTTGTCCTCCTCAGATTGCGGCTTGGTTTGGGGTGTGACAAAAATACACCTATAATACTAAAAATATTATACATACATGTATTATTGAAACTAGCAAAAAGAGGCCCTCAATACGTGGGCAATTAAAAAAAATAAAATGTTGATATTATTTTTTGTCATATATAAAATGTTACATGTTAGGCAATAAAGATATAGTAAAATCAATAATTTAGTCTTTTCTTTTAAATAAATAGCTAATTTGGTAGTAACTTAATTTTTTTTTAAGAAAAGTCTAATTGTTATAAATGGAATCATATTGTTCATTTTCATTTATTCTTATTAATTATATGAGATCTTTAGCATTTATTAGAGATTTGTTTTTGGCTTATAAATAGAAGATGTAAGTTGTACACTGTAATCGGAATTGTTGAGAATAAGAAATACATAACACCAAATTACTCTCTCTTTTATTTTTGTCTCTTTCTCTTTTCACTTTATTTTACAACACGTTATCAGCACGAATCGCTCAGGAGAAAAAGGTAAAAGAGTTTGATTGAAATTGATATGTATTTCTTTTCTACTTATCCGTTTTCTTTTCGTATCCAATAATTTTTTTTCTCTGGAAACACATTTGAAATTGCTGCAGTATATTTTGAATAATTGCAAGTGTTATCCATAGGTGAAAAACATCTCCGTTTAGATTTGTAGTATATGTTTAAAATTGCGTAGTGTAGGTAATAAAGGTTTGACCTGAAATTTTATTTCGTAAATAATTGCTACCATGCGATATGACTAGAGAAGTTCATAATATATTTCTTTCTTAATTTCGTCTTTTCTTAAGATATTTAATCTGAAATTTTTTTGTTGTTTGAATTTATGAAAATAATTCTCCGAAGTGAATAATGATAAAATAATTATTTCATGATATTATTTAAGCTTGAAAAGTTTATCAAGAACCCGAAGTTCTTAATCATTAAAATAATTTATTTAGAACCCGAAGTTATTAATACTTGAATTTATTTTGTTTAAAACATGAAGTTTTATTTCTAAGTTATAGAATGAAAAATAACCTGAAGTTATTCTCAATTAAATTCTTCTAATTGAGTAGTCAGAAATTTTAATAACTAGAAGTTATTAATTATTATAACCTGAAGTTATAATCATATGAATTATATTTCATTTTATTTCTTATTTATTATTTTGTAGTTTTTTTATTTATTTTATTTATCATAACTTGAAGTTATGACATCAATAACCTGAAGTTTATATTTCGATTAAAATTATTTAGAACTTGAAGTCCTTGATACTCTTGAAGTAATTTGTTTAGAACTTGAAGTTCTTGAATTTTGAGTTTATTTGCTTATAACATGAAGTTCTATTATAAATTAAATATAACCAGAAGTTATAGAACGCCACTAAATATTATTATATAACCTGCGGTTATTATTCAAAGTTGAAATTTTGTTTCAAAGAACCTGAAGTTCTATTCTTAATAACCAGAAGTTATTATTGGACATTGGATGAGAAAATAACTTGAAGTTATTTCATTTAAATTTATTTTTTTCTGGTGCAGTCAAACAATTCAATAACTAGATGTTATTAAATAAAAATTTTACTAACCTGAAGTTATAATTAAGTTATTGTATGTTATTTTATTTATTTTATTCATTCATTTTATTTATTTATTTTTAGTTATTTATCTCCATTTATTTATTGTAACTTGAAGTTACGATACTAATAACCTGAAGTTATGATGAAAGCATGTTAGTACTCTTGAAGAGTTTTTCAAAGAAAAATGTGACCATCAAAATAAAAAGCTCGTTATAATTTTGTTAGTACAATTCTCCAAATTTTATGTTTCAAATTTGCTCCAGTAGTAGCAAAAGATACTTCAAGTTAGTATTATGTACCTAATGCGAAAGAACGAGTTTCTAATAAATTAATCAATCGTGTGAAAATCTATTCCCTGAAGAGAATTTGATTTTATATGAACAATTGACATTGGCATGGTCGCATTAATTTTTGAAATGAAAAAGAAAAATCATTTTGAAGATGTTTGTGACATATGCGAATAAATTAGAGTTGGTTTACTTAATTAGTTTAATTTTCTTTTTATTATTATTTTTTTCATGTACGAAAAAAAAGGTGAGTTAATTTCCTTTAATTTTGTTCGCGTGTACGAGAAAAGTTAATGAATGAATAAAGTAGTTTATTTTATTTATTTATTTTTTTTTGTTTCAAGTAACTTCTGTGCGGAAATGAATAGAGCAATTTTATTTTCCTAATGTACGTGGGAAGAAAATAAAGTTATTTTACTTTATTTATTTTATTTTTATTTTTAAGGAAATGACTGACACAATGATAAGTAAAGAAGATTCATGTCTGGTAGACAGCGGAACTACAAATACAATATTGAAAAGTAAGAAATATTTTCTACAACTGCATTCTAATGAGATTAATATCCATACAATATTTGGTCCAAGTAATATTATTGAAGGCTCCGGAAGAGCTTGTATTTTGTTACCTAGAGGAACAAAATTAATAATAGATAATACATTTTATTCGAGTAGATCCAAAAGAAATCTACTAAGTTTTAAAGATATTCGAAAAAATGGTTATCATATTGAAACTATGAATGAGAGAAATTGTGAATATCTTCATATCATATCTACTAAAAATGGCTAGAAGAATATTATGGAGAAATTGCAAGCATTATCAAATGGACTATATGGTACGTATATAAGTGCAATAGAATCAAATATGGTGACTAACCAGAAGTTAGTTGATCCAAAATTATTTACATTATGGCATGATAGATTGGGTCATCCAGGAAATATAATGATGAGGAGAATAATTGAAAGTACAAATGGACATCTCCTAAAGGACCTGAAGATCCTATTGTCTAAAGAATTGACATGCCAAGAATGCTCTCTTGGAAAACTAATTACTAGGCCATCTCCGAATAAAGTTGGACCTGAAACTCCATCATTTTTAGAACGAATTCAAGAAGATATATGTAGACCTATTACACCACCATGTGGACCATTTAGATATTTTATGGTTTTAATTGTTGCATCAACACGTTGGTCACATGTGTGTTTGTTAACAATAAGAAATGTTGCATTTGCTAGATTATTAGCACAAATTATCCAATTGAGAGCTAACTTTCCGGATTATCAAATTAAAAGAATCCGACTCGATAATGCAGGATAATTTACATCCCAAGCTTTTAATAATTATTGCATGTCTATTGGGATTACTGTAGAGCATTCAGTGGCACATGTTCATACACAAAACGGTCTAGCAGAATCATTGATTAAAAGGTTACAATTAATAGCTAGACCATTACTTATGAAATCTAATTTACCATCTTCTGCATGGGGACATGCCATATTACATGCTGCAGCACTAATTAGATTAAGACCAACTGCTGATCATAAGTATTCTCCATTACAATTGGTCTCCGGAAGAGAACCAAATTTGTCTCATTTAAAGATATTTGGTTGTGCAATATATGTTCCAATTTCTCCTCCACAACGCACAAAAATGGGACCTCAAAGAAGGTTGGGAATTTATATTGGGTTTAACTCTCCTTCCATTGTCAAATATTTAGAACCATTAACAGGAGATGTTTTCACAGCAAGATTTGCTGATTGTCATTTTAATGAATCAATATTCCCAAATTTAGGGAAAGAAAGACAAAAGCTGGATAGACAACTGACATGGAATTCATCGTTGTCTTATCTTGATCCTAGAAGTGGTCAATGTGAACTTGAAGTTCAAAAGATTATAAACTTGCAAAGAATTGCAAATGAATTGCCTGATGCATTCATAGATATACTAAATCACATATTCCAGCTATTAATGCTCGAATAGATTGTGACATCCCTGAATTTTAAGACCTGTTTGCAATACTTCAAATTCTAAGATCCTATTTGAAAAATGTCCATTCTTATCCACTTTGAAAATATCTTTTTGATCTTATCCACATTTTTAGTAACTAAGTAATCAGTATTTTTATAAATAATTTCTGATAATTAATATCTTTATAAATAGGCTCAGTTATCTTTATAAATAGTATTAATATTTTCAGAAATAATAGCTAAGTAATTCCTTTCTGCTTACTTAGCCATTAAGTAATTTAGAATATTTACCATTTTAGCCAGACCTCCACTATAAATAGATCCCAGCCTCATTTCATTTCATTTCGTATTTCATTTCTGTTCCTCTCTCTCCCTAGCAACTTTGAATACCACCTTGGTTTTGAATAGTCGGCTATTTGGAATTCGAGTTCTACGTCGCAGTTATAGTCATTCCGATTTGCTTGTGCTATGGATCGCTCAGTCAGGTAACCGGACTTCTCTATATTTAGTTTCGTATTGCTTGATTTGATTATCGCTTGATTTTGCTTGCATGTATTCGCTCGTATATGGTATGTTTTGCGGGATATCGGATTTAGAATCTGGATTCTGAATTTGTTGTGTATGAGGATTTGAAACTCTCTTTTGCCTGCCCAGGGTTAGAGATGAGTCTCTTTTGCCTGCCCTCGGGTTAGGGAGAGGTCTCCTTTTGCCTGCCCAGCTAGTTGGGTTAGGAGACATGACCATGATATGACTAATCTAGACCCGATTATCGCCGTGAAATGTATGATTTGTTATGTGGATTAATCCAGTCATATTTAATTTGCTTATTTAACTAATATAGAGAAGCTGCGTCGTTAAATAACCGGTTACTGAGCTTTGTAGCTGACATCCGTTTTGTTCATTTTCTGCTTGCGACGTAGGTTGACGGGCCGTCGGATGGATGCAGAAGATACCGTCCCACCGTCCAGCCCCGTGTGTCGGTGCGTCGGCGCGGGGTGTGACAGTTTGGTATCAGAGCATTCGTTCCTCGGACTGTGTTTGGGTTCATTATCGTTTCGTTTGAAAATTTGATTATAGTATACCGATTTGATGTTTCATTTGACTTGTTACCTTCCATTTGAAATTTCGTGGAAAAAATTTCCTTTTTAAGGGGGTGGAATGTGACATCCCTGAATTTTAAGACCTGTTTGCAATACTTCAAATTCTAAGGTCCTATTTGAAAAATGTCCATTCTTATCCACTTTGAAAATATCTTTTTGATCTTATCCACATTTTTAGTAACTAAGTAATCAGTATTTTTATAAATAATTTATGATAATTAATATCTTTATAAATAGGCTCAGTTATCTTTATAAATAGTATTAATATTTTCAGAAATAATAGCTAAGTAATTCCTTTCTGCTTACTTAGCCATTAAGTAATTTAGAATATTTACCATTTTAGCCAGACCTCCACTATAAATAGATCCCAGCCTCATTTCATTTCATTTCGTATTTCATTTCTGTTCCTCTCTCTCCCTAGCAACTTTGAATACCACCTTGGCTTTGAATAGTCGGCCATTTGGAATTCGAGTTCTACGTCGCAGTTATAGTCATTCCGATTTGCTTGTGCTATGGATCGCTCAGTCAGGTAACCGGACTTCTCTATATTTAGTTTCGTATTGCTTGATTTGATTATCGCTTGATTTTGCTTGCATGTATTCGCTCGTATATGGTATGTTTTGCGGGATATCGGATTTAGAATCTGGATTCTGAATTTGTTGTGTATGAGGATTTGAAACTCCCTTTTGCTTGCCCAGGGTTAGAGATGAGTCTCTTTTGCCTGCCCTCGGGTTAGGGAGAGGTCTCCTTTTGCCTGCCCAGCTAGTTGGGTTAGGAGACATGACCATGATATGACTAATCTAGACCCGATTATCGCCGTGAAATGTATGATTTGTTATGTGGATTAATCCTGTCATGTTTAATTTGCTTATTTAACTAATATAGAGAAGTTGCGTCGTTAAATAACCGGTTACTGAGCTTTGTAGCTGACATCCGTTTTGTTCATTTTCTGCTTGCGACGTAGGTTGACGGGCCGTCGGATGGATGCAGAAGATATCGTCCCACCGTCCCGCCCCGTGTGTCGGTGCGTCGGCGCGGGGTGTGACATAGATATTACAAAATTATCAAATGAATCTCATGAACGTAGAAAACATGGAAGACCAATTGGTTCTAAGGATGTAAATCCACGAAAAAGAAAAGAGTAGAATAAAACAGTTGGTACAATTTCAGAAGAGATTTATAAGGTTCCAGAAGAAACTAAATCTCCAGAAGAAATCAAAACTCTAGAAGAGATTGATGAAGTTCCAGAAGAAACCGAAGTACCAAATGATAATGAGATTTCTATAAATTATGTGAAAAATAATACAACATTGAATAGGAATAAAACTCAAGTTGATGAAATTTTTGCATTTGCTATAGCTAGTGATGTTATAAGCGAAGAAGAGAATGTGCCAAAAACCATAGAAGAATGTAGAAAAAGAAATGATTGGACTAAATGGAAAGATGCCATACAAGCTGAATTAAATTCGCTTGATAAACGACAAGTATTTGGACCGGTAGTCCAGACGCCCAAACATGTTAACCCTGTAGGTTACAAATGGGTATTTGTCATTAAAAGAAATGAGAAAAATGAGATCATGAGATATAAAGCAAGGCTAGTGGCACAAGGGTTTACACAAAATATATGGAATTGATTATGAAGAAACGTATTCACCTGTAGTGGATGTGACAACTCTCAGATTTTTAATAGGTCTCGCAGTCACAGAAAATCTTAAAATGCAACTTATGGATGTTGTCACAGCCTATCTATATGGTTCACTTGATAGTGACATATATATGAAAATCCCTGAAGGATTAAAAATGCCTGAAGCATATAAATCAAAGCCTAGAGAAATGTACTCCATAAAGTTGAAAAAATCTTTATACGGGCTAAAACAATCAGGTCGAATTTGGTATAATCGACTTAGTGAATATCTTTTAAAAGAAGGATATAAGAATAATACAATTAGTCCATGTGTTTTTATTAAAAAATTAAATCTTGGTTTTGCAATCGTTGCAGTGTATGTTGATGATTTAAACATTAAAGGATCTCCTGAAGAGATTGAAAATACTGCAAAATTGTTGAAAAAGGAGTTTGAAATGAAAGACCTTGGTGTAACTAAATTTTGTCTCGGTCTGCAGATCGAGCATTTAAAGTATGGAATATTTATCCATCAGTCAAATTATATTGAAAAATTACTAAAGAAGTTTAATATGGATAAATCTCATCCTTTGAAAATACCAATGGTTGTACGATCGTTAAATGTAGAAAATGATCCTTTTCGTCCCCAAGAAAATGATGAAGAAGTACTTGGTCCTGAAGTACCATACTTAAGTGCAATCGGAGCATTATTATATCTTGCAAATAATACCAGGCCTGATATTTCATTTGCTGTAAATTTACTATCAAGATATAGTTCCAAACCAACCGAAGACATTGGAATGGAATTAAAGATATTTTTCGCTATCTTTGCGGAACTCGAGATATGGGACTATACTATGAAAAGGATATAAAATCTAATTTAGTTGGATATGCAGATGCAGGATATTTGTCAGACCCACATAAAGCACGATCTCAATCAGGATACATATTTACTTATAGTGGAGCTGCGATTTCATGGCGATCGACAAAACAAACTCTAACTGCTACATCCTCAAATCATGCTGAACTAATTGCCCTCTATGAAGCAAGCCGAGAATGTGTTTCGTTGAGATCAATAATTCAAAATATTCAAGAAGAATGTGGACTTCAAAACATTAAGGAAAATCCTACTCCAATATATGAAGATAATACAGCTTGCATAGCACAAATTAGAGAAGGATATATCAAAGGAGACCGAACTAAACACATTGCGCCGAAGTTCTTCTCGACACATGATCTACAAAAGGATGGTATAATAGATGTTCAAAAAAAAAAATTCAATCATGCAACAACTTGGTTGATCTATTCACGAAGTCTTTACCAACAAGAATTTTTGAACAACTCACAAAGAAGATAGGTCTACATCGACTGAAAGATGTCCAATAATATTAAAATGAGGGAAAGCATTGTACACACTGTACTCTTTTTTCCTTATCCAAGTTTTTTATCCCAATGGATTTTTCTTGGTAAGGTTTTTAATGAGGCAGTATAAATGATCCAGAAGTATCATATTAATATTGATCCTGAAGTATCATATTACTAGTGTATAATGAAAAATGAACAAAGGGGAAGTGTTATAAATGGAATCATATATTGGATTGTTCATTTTCATTTATTCCTATTAATTGTATGAGATCTTTAGCATTTATTAGAGATTTATTTTTGGCTTATAAATAGAGGATGTAAGTTGTACACTGTAATCGGAATTGTTGAGAATAAGAAATACAGAACACCAAATTACTCTCTCTTTTATTTTTGTCTCTTTCTCTTTTCACTTTATTTTACAACACTAACATTAATCTAGACCACTAATCAAATCAAATTACACAAATCAATGGTCCATAATTGATATAAAAATTATTTACACCCTTTTATATGACAAGTTTACTCCTTTTATATGATAAGTTTACTCTTTTTATATGAGTGCTTTATAAATAGTATAGATATAGATATAGATATAGATGAAATAGGAGTGACATCATCCCTTTACTCTATGTAGAACCGTCATTGAAGACATACTAAACAGTGACTAGTAGATGAGCAGTCTCAAACCAGAGAGGATCGAGTTTGCCATTTCAACTGCCACTTTTGGTCCCGTTAATTGAGAGGGATGGATATATGATATTTTAGTTTTCTAAGAGGCGGAAAATATGTCGTTGTCTCTGCATAAATTGTTTATAGATCTTTCACATCGTTGACCGACTTTTATATTACTTATATTAGTTGAACCTGATTAAATTCGCAATTTTATTTATTTATTTTTTGGTTAACAAAATGATATATATATAGAGAGAGATTGGCTTAATGTATATCCGTATGCTGGAGTCGTTTTTCAAAATCTAAAATTCATACAGTCGATCTGAACCGGTCAAATTGTTCTCCATATTGAAATTTTCTAGGAAATCAAAATTTATGTTTTCTCGAATTTTTTTGCTATATATTATGCTATTTAAAAAAAACACTATAAAGGAGTATTTCTGACCCTTCAATTTGAAAATAGCATAATATATAGTAAAAAAATTCGAAAAAAATATAAAATTTGATCTTGAAGAATATTTTTATATAGAGAATAACTTGAACGGTTTGGATCGACTGTTTGAATTTTAGATATTAGATTTGATCCGTATGCTAGAGTATACTTTAGCTAATCTCTATATTTATCAACTAGATTTTTTAATTGCGGCTTTGCCACAACATTACCGGTGAATGGATAAATTAATTTCTGTATTTTAACAACGTACTAAATATCTTTGCATACAATCGTATTTGAAGAAATAAGAAAATGTCAAGTTTTCATAAATAGTTCATCATTGGACAAAATAAAGGTCAAAGATCAAGTGTACTCTGTATCTAAATCAATTGACTCTTATGATTTTTATTTTTTTTTGATAAATTTGATTTACATTTACTATATGTCACACCCCGAAAGAATGGAAGCGTTTTTTTTTTTAACTCAAAACCCAGCGACCAAATTTACACACAATTTCAAACATACAAATATAATACATTATTGTTGCGCAGGTTTTTACAAACTTTATTATAGTCGGGATTAGCTATCCTACATACCTTTTTAATTTTGCCATTATTATACAAGAAGTTTTTGGCAAAATTATCCATCCTACAAAGCACCCGACTTTTCAAAATATAAACATAACTGTTTTACAAGAGTAGGACCAAACAACAGCACAACACATACAAAAACAAACTCAATCCTCACGCTTCCTCTTGCGCGAGGGGAACAGGTTCCTCCTCTGGAACCACTCCATCATCAGGACTATTACCTCCTGGAAACTCAAGATACAAGTACGCGTAAATCTCCGGCAAGTCTTCCAGACTGAGCAAGAGGGTGGCATCACAGTTTAGGCTAGGGATATGTACACTTAACTTTATAAAAGAACATTCTATGGTAGCTATCGCACGGGGACGTACCAACCTACGCCTTTCTTGGAACCCTCACCATTGAGCACATGCAAAAGCAAACGCGAAAGTGAGATAATATCTCAGTGCAAATTTTAGTTCCAGTTATACGAAACTTTATATGAAATTTCTTTTTCAAACTTATAACAAAATTTAAGTCGTACCGAGGGTACTAAACGAAATGGTCCAACGACATGAATGTTGCAAGATGTAAAAATGCAACAGACAGATCAAGCATACAGAATTTCACAAAATAACTTATTTACTCAAGTTCTCAAGACCTACAGAACAGAGAGAACTTTTTCCCAAATCCATAGGTTCCAAACCTTATGGCACAGAACAGAGGGAATATCCAGAAATAATAGTGCTACTATCCCGGCCGTGTTGGTGGCCAAACCAAACTACGGAGAGTTAAGTTATACAATCAAGTAGTATGCTAGACAGACAGAAATGAACAGTTTCCAAACCAAGTCAAGTCTATTATAAAATAGAATCATAATTTCTTTGAAACCATTCTAATCTTAAGCTTGATAGTAAAAATTCCATATCAAAGGATTGCTATATCAAGCTTTAATTTTGACAACATTCCAAATGAAAATTCATATCAACATGCAGTTGGAATATTTTTGGGACTTTTCTTATTTATATGTTCAATACATATGCATATTCAATGGTACACAACATGCTATGCATGTAATTTAAAATTACCGATTTTCCAGATTTCCAAATAAAGATGTCGTATAAATTTCGCACCTTCACTGCTCTTGAGCGGTTTCTGGATCAATCCCTGCTTTTAAACAGTAGATCAAGTATCATTATTTACGATTCCTAAGATTAACTATTCGTATTTGGGTAACGTAACAATAAATATTAAACTGTCCTAATTGGCTTTCCATGTCTCAAATTAAATTAAGTAAACCTAATAATTATTTTAGTTACTTGTCCAATCATCAAAATACATCAATGTAATTACAGATATTTCCTAATTAATCAAGTCAAATTCCAGAATCATTTACAACAGACAGAACAGAAATTAGGAAATAATCAAGTACAAATTTTATCAAGAAAATCAAGAAATAACATCAAAATTATAAATAATAGAAAGTTTCTTTTCAATTTTGCGGGATCAGAAAAATCTGAATAAATTGCCACAGTATCTATTTATAAAGTCAGATTATATCTCATCATTTCCCTTTAAAAAGCCCACGTCAAATAGTTAGACTAATTTAATTCGGTCCAAGTCTTTTAGTCTAATTATCAAGCTCAACCGAATTCGTTAATTAGCTTTAAGCCTTAATTAAATCCGAAAGCTTAAAAGTCTAATTATAATAAGCCCACAATTAAAGCCCACACTTCTATTTAATTTCGGCCGGTACTCTTAGCCCACAACTTTTATTAATCCTGGCCTGTCAGACTTTCTTTTCCTTTCCTCGGGCCAAAAGTCAAATTAATTATATCGGCCCAAATTTTCAAATCCAGCCCACAATTCTACTCGACTCAACCCAGTCAACCTGACCTAGTTGACTGAATCAAGCCGTAACGGGTCCGACTGACTATCGGATCCACTTAACTTCGATCCGTTAGCTCCAGAAATTTTCACATAAGTCCACAGTAAATCGAATTCCTTCCTTTTTACACTTTAGCCCATCCAAAACATCAATTCAGATTTCGTTCCTTCACCAGTCTTTAGAATTTTACAATTAGACCTAGAATTTCCATTTTTCTTATGAAAATACCCCTGAAACTCGTAACCAAGTACTAGAATGGTACTAGTACCATTTATCCAACACCAAAAATCCAATTTATGCATAAATCAAGCCAACCGGATTCCATATGCAATTAATAAGCTCCTTAATGCACTGTTGAATCAACATATCACCTAATATGCCATGATAACACCAAATCACACTATTTCTGTTTTAGAATCTCACTGTTACCTAACCAAATCCAACATAAACATTGTGAAACTATGCAAACCACATGTTGTAAGCTTTGTACATGAACTACATGCTGAACCATTGCTCTAACACATATCTAATCCAAATGTATATACATATATCAGTTAAGATAATACAGCATTAAAACACCAAAACACAGAAGATCATGTCATGCATCTACATGCTTTAATTTCCACATACATAGAACCATGCTATGCATTTATATGCATAAATTCCCAACCTAAGTATCATATTTTCATGCCATGAAACCATCAATTAACACTGTTGCTTTCTTATTTTAAAATATGCAAATAGAACTACACTGCTACTTTTAACCTTAGCTTCGCATAAAACAATTTATGTATGATTTTCCTTCTTTGCACCTAAACTAACACTCAAATGACACTTACAACATGAATCATTTTATAAGTTTAATATATCAATTTCCACAGTTCTAAGTGATTCTCACCATGAACAAACAGTAACCAAGCATATTAATGCGTATGAATGCTTCTAAATGCTATACCATGCACATACATGTACTTAATGCATTCTTGTTATCTACAAAATATAATTAACTTTCTATCAAGTATATCATCTCTACTGTCAAGCACACAAACTCAAGAACCATCTAACCCCATCCAAGTTAGCATCAAATCGCATCTCACAGTCAGCCAATACTTAACCATCACCAAATTAACATATAATTACTCCTAATTTTCCTCACAGAATCAAGTTAAACAGAAATAAGTAGGATATACCTTGAGCTGAACTTCCCACAAATCTCCTCAGGAACTCAAGAATCAACAAGGCCAAAATCAAAGTCAGGCTTATCAGAAACAAACTCAAGTCCATACACCTTGCACAATACAGAATAATCAATCGACATCAATTCATCAATCAATCAAAGCTAAGGATCAAATGTGCAACTTTAGAAAGAGAGACGTTGATTACCTTCTCCACTGCCTAAGTTGAATCTGCTACTCTCTCCTTCTTAATTTTTTTTCCCAAATTACAACCCTAATCTCGGCCCCTTTAAAAGAAATTACCTGAACTACGAAGGGGAAGAAGAGAGAGAGGAGAATACTCAGACAACGGAGGAGAATCAACCACGTCGTCCCTTCATTCAATGCCTAACAGAGTTCCTCGAGCAGAAAGGGAGAAGCAAGCCCAACTCGTGCGTACACGAGGGAATAGCATGAGGTGTCAGCCTCCTAGAAGCCAACTCAGCACAGCCAATTTCACTAAACACTCAACAATCGACCCCATTGCTCAGAGGAGTACTCGAGGGGGAGGTTCCCTCGAGGTGAAAGAGAGGAGGAGTGACGGACAAATCGGCAAAACAAAGGAAAGAGACGAAGTTTTGTTTCCAATTCCGTCGTTTATCGAATAAATATTCCACAGGATTTTCTAGTGGCAGAACCGTGTGATTATTCGTGTGTTCAGTTCCTGACGACCCATTAGTCAACTAGTGATTTCATATAAAGAAAATTAAATTAGGGCTTTCTAACAAACAGATTAACGTGGCAACTACACAGAAAAATTCCAAACAAATTATAGAACATTTCCATGTTCTTGAAACAGAGATTTCCGCAAAATTTACTGATTAACTTATTTTATTATTTAATTTCTTGATCGTATAATTCATGCAATTTCCAGAAATTCCCATTTTTAACAAATTGAGACTTGGTTTACCACACAACAGTCAATATTGTTACACTATATTACATTATACAACTATTTGTTACGAGTAAAAGTTATCATTAACATTTATGCTTACAAATAGTTGTATCCTTCCTGATCTAAAAGCATAAGCAAATACATTTAGATTTTTTTGGTATTTTACATTCAGTTACTACATATAATCAAAGAACATATAGAATGTTTATCTTTAAATAAATGATAAAGTAACAGATGTTGTTATCTGAACAACAGAAGAATGTCCATTATAAGTTCTTACTATAAAATCAACAACAATATATTACATGTATGATTCAACTAAGAGAATTGCAATTTAAAATGGGCAAATTAGCACAAAAAAAAGAAAAAAAAATTTATTTAAAAAGCCAAAAGACAAATGAATTGTAGGGGTTCTTCACTTGTTCAATCACACTGTTGTTTTCTATTAGGTCCCTTCACTGGCATACACACATACTTGTCGCATTTTCATATAATAACACTTCCTAATTAAAATGTGAAGTACCAAAGTATACATTAGACTAAAAACTGATAAATGTTCCATTTATGTGCATGTATACTAAAGTTGAAATGATCCTTGACATGTGAACTTACCTCAATTTTCATGTTACAATTCTTTTCAGCAAGGTCTTTGCTGTCAATCCAATCCACAGTAAATTCTTGAACATTATCATGCCTCTAGAACTAACACAATTCTAGATGGAAGTACATACATATTACGCAATGAGCATGAATAAAAGAATATAAAATTTAAAGCAGAAATAATTTTTAATTATGGCTGAAATAAAACAATACCTTTAAGACTACGTTGCAATTGAAGTTTTTGATATAATAATAATCAGCTAGAAAAAACATACCTGCCAAACTAGTAGCTGAAATGAAATAGCAAGCTATTAGACATATGGTGTGCTGGATGCGAGACCAAATGCAGCATAAAAACAGAAACAAATGTACAATTAAAAAATATTGGAACAACAAGAATGTGGAAAAAAAATTACGAAGAATAAAACATAAGCTATCCAAGCTTGAGAATCATGCATGATATATAAATTATAAATGCCTTATCTTAGTTAAAAAGTTATAATCAAACTTTGAAGCAAAGACAAGGAGCAATTTACCTCACTTGAGGAAGATTCTATTATTGACGCAGCTTTTTAAGGAGGCAACAGGCGGAGGGGATTTGAATTTGTAATAGGAAAGTTCCTCTGCTTTCATCTGCATTTGAATCTTCTTGCATTGGCTAACCTCTCCATCAACACGAACCTGTTGATCACGTGGTCCTTCTAACAAAGGGAGTTGTTGCAAGCTCCAACACCCTCGAAAATAGAGTGTCTTCCATTGAGGAGCTCGAAGCGAACCAACCAATATCTGGTTTTCATAGATATGTTGTATTTGCGGTAGCTCCTCAAACCTTATTTTGTGAAGGTTTTGCAATCGATTTTCTACATCATCATGTTTTACCTCTGTTTTATAGAACACTGTTTGAAGCATGTCACAACATGTGATCGTTAGTGTTTCTAAGTTGGGTAATAGCAACCAGTCAGGAAAGATTTTCTCCAGCTTTCCACAATTATACACATGCAATTGGTTTAGTGCAACTAAACTATTTTGATATTTGATATATGCATTGAATAAAATAGAAAGCTGTGGAAGATGCCCGGCTCGTAGGTTAAGCAAGTCACTAGCCACATTTTCGAAACAAAAAAAAATTTCTTTCATTCCTTGGCATCTCTCAACTACAGCATCTTTTAACCTTGGAAATGAGAAGTATTTTATGTCCCCGAAATGATCATTATTCTTCACTGATAATGACTCTGTTATCTCCAAAATCCCTCTGAGACCTCTAGGGTTCTTCTCAGTAGAGGAGATCTCGACATGACGATGTCGTGGTTGTGGTGCTGGGGGAGGTACATGAATTAAGTTCTTGAAATAATCAACATCCTTGTAAATGCATGTTGCACCAGTTTGTGGTTGGATATATCGGCTCGGCCTTCTCATATTTTATTTCCTCTTCTCACATGAAGAAACCAAAATGTAAAATGACTGAAGAGATCCTTCAGCTACTAGACGTCTACAATTTTCTCCATTCAATTTATAAAATAGACGTGAATCCTTTACAAATATACAAACTCTTACGTCGGGGTTGATCTTGATGTGAGAATCAGATTTACAATTTGTTGTACTAATGCGTTCACATTGGTCTAAGTAAAACACCTCCGGAACATGATCTAGTTGGTGCCAAGGGATTCTTTTCAAGTGTGAAACTGCTTCGAGATCTAGTTTTCTAAGCCTTCGCAAACTAGGGATCCCAAGAGGAAACTCTTTGATGGCTGTGCTAGAAAGATCAAGCTCCTCCAATTTATGAAGATCATGAAGAACCACAGAATCTAATTCTCGACAACCGTGCAAAGATAGAAAACTAATGGGTGAATTTGAGAGAGAGAATGATTTAAGACTCGTATGACCCATTATCTTTATCTCAATTAAGGATTGGCAATCGCTTATGGTCAATTCTTGAAGATTGTGTGATCGTGAAATTGATTCCGGTAATTGAACCATATGATCATTACCAATGAGTTTTACGACTTTCAACTTCTTTATTGGGAATGCATCGATTGCACTTAGGCTCCTACAACCGTTCAATTCAATTTCTTCAAGGTTTTGAGCTTCACAAAGAGATTTTGGCAGTTCTTCTAGTAAATTATTGTCGATCAGCTTGAGAACACGTAGGCATGTCATTTTCTTGAATGTATCAGGTGGAAGATGTGTGAGTTTTGTCACAGAAATAGAGAGGGTTTCAAGTTTTGCTAATGAAACAATAGAAATAGGAAGACTAGTGAGGTATTTGCAACCAAGAAACACAAGTTCTCGAAGGCTTTCCATTTCTGAAAATATATTGAAAGGTAGGGATGTGATTGTTGGGCATGAAAGATCAAGATAATAAATCTTTGAATTTTTGTGGCCCAAATTGTCGGGTATCTCAGTAAGAAGAACTCCATGCAAATCCAAAATCTCTAGCCTTTGTAGAGTACTGATGGGAGATGAAGTAGATGAATCAGGTGTGAGAGAAGTTATATTTTGGCAGAGTTTCAGAGAAAGGAGTCGAAGGTTGACAAGAGATGCTAGCGAGAGAGGTAGGAATTTGATAGAGGCGTATGACAGATCAAGGACACGAAGACATGGCATGTGGGAAATGAGAGCCTCGATGATTGGTTGAGAGATCTCTTTCGTAGCCCTCAATGTTAGGGTGGTGGTTTTATAATTTGTATTTCCAATTAAATCTATCCATTTGCAAGAGTGAGTTGCAAAAGATATCCAATTTCTATTAGCTAGTTCAGATGGATCAAAGAGATCATTTTCTGTTAATAATCCCACTCTATTGAATAATATACCATACTTTAGATAAAGGAACTCCCACATTCCAGAGAAGGGGCGAATGCAGGAATTAGGTGATGGTAAAGGAGGAGATGCACGAGGATAACATGATTGTAGCAAGGAATTTGGAAGGAGAGTTTCGAGTATTGTGTTTGCCAATTCAAACAACTCATCGGTACTAGTGATAGTGATCATATTTTCCTTTTCCTCCTCTTCTAACTGAAAAATACCACAATTATACAACGTATGATCGAGTTTTATTGTTCTAGTAAAAAGGCCCTCAGAGATCCAAAACCGAATCAACTCTTTTGCTCCAATACAGTTTTCCACCGAATTTTCGTTTTGATTATGATTTTGTGTGATGATGTTGTCGCCATTGAGAAGAAGTGTATAAAGAAGGCAACTCCAGAAGATACCCTCCGTCACTTCCCTGCAAGCTATTTTAGATGATACGGACCGACAGAGAAGCTGCAGCTCTGTAAGAAGAGTTTTGTGTATCAAAGCGGAGACACCACTGTAATACAAGTTGTGGTTCATACCCCAATAATTAGTGACTCCGATTATATCAAGACTTATATCCACGACAATGTCTAATGTGCTGTTACTCTGCTTAAAAATTTCGCGGGAGGGTGTGGAGATCAACCACCAACTACTTAAGTCACTCACAGCTACAGGTAAAGGGAGCCAACCTTCCATCAACCACTTGTTTATTGGGTCATTTAGAGATTGGAGCAGATATTCTACGATTATTAGACATCTCTTGCCAAATAACTTCTCAAAGATTAGTTTTTTCAATTCTGCGATCATATAAAATCCCAAATTTTTATCATATGGCTGATAATTATAATACATTTCGTCATCTACTTCATTTTTCAATGACCACACTCGTGAATTGCGTTCGTTTATTAGATCAAGTGCATTAGCTACTGCCAGCACTGCATTTTTCTCGATCTGGTCGATGTCGTTTGTGCCTCCATTGGAATCAATCAGGGAAGGTATTGAGATACGTATTGTGTGGTCGAATTGGAATCTCTGATTAAGTTCCTTTTCAGTTATACGCTGGATAGAACCTAACATGCCTGACCCATCACCAAATCCCACCGTCCATATTTTTTTTGAATTTCTTCCTTTAAATACGGAATCAAAGACTTCTTCCACAAACTCCATACCAAACATTGTATTGTGTACTCAGTACCTACTCAATTGGATGGAGGTACAGTGTTAATTATATATATATATAAAATAGAGCATGGTGAAGTACAGTATTAATTTCTTGACGAGCTATGGTCTTATTAATTGATAAACTCACTAATTTATTCTGATCATACTCTAACGCTCGTTATCGAATGGTTTAAAATTATTTGCCTAAGAATTTAATAAATCAAGTTCTGCAAGGCTATTCCAGGTAGTATACATTTGAAAAGTCATTATAAAGTATATACATTTTAAGTTTTTATTTTAATGATATATTCTTTCAATATGAAAACTTGATGAATGTGAGAATTACACATTTTACTATTAAGTTATTTTTTCAAATTTTAAAATTCAAACGTTAAATTCAAACCGTTGATCTTATTTAGTTTAATGAGCGATACGTTTTCATATAAGTTTTGTAAAATTTGGAATTTATTTGATACTCAATCAATAGATAGAAAAATAAACGAACCTAGTTAACTATGATGGATTCATTGTAATACGTTCATGTTTTATCCTTTGATCGAGTATCAAATAAATTTTTAATTTTATAAAACTAATATGAAAATACATCACTCGTTAAACTAAATAAGATCAGCGGTTTGGATTTAACGTTTGAATTTTAAAATTTGAAAAAATAACTTAATGGTAAAATGTTGATATTTGGGGCAATCAAAACGTTGGTAGTGGAACCTTGCTCTTTTGTAAAATGTGCAGGTCATAAACTAAGAATAGTTGCATCTGTTGACTCATATTAGCTTCCCATTTTTTCCTTTCACCCCTTGAAAACTTCAACTTGTGACAATGTGCCCACCGATTAATTTTACATAATACTAATAAAATCTAGGCTACAAATGGTATAATGTATAGTCCTTACAATCTAATTAATTAAATATTCTCCATGAGAGAGATGAGTGTTTTAGAATTTTATGGTTTTCATCAACGTTCAAAACAGGCGATAAATTAATGCCCCTTGGAATAACTACCCTCTTTGCAAACAAAAAATATATTTAGATTTACTAAATGTTTTATAAATTCTAACTAAAATATATTGTACAAAATAAATGTTTCTCTAATTTTATAATAGAAATCGGACAGTCACATATTCTATATTTCTTAATTAATTGGATATCTTTTGAAAAAATAATTATAGTTACTTACATAGTAAGAAAAAATACTCCTGCATTGAAATATGTTTTGCTGATTTGGAATCATTCAAAAGTTTTTTTTTCAGATATAAATGTGGAGCCAAGCTTCATGATATTAAATATTCACAAAAGATCCTCGGATTCCAAATTTGCATCTCCAAACCATAAAGAATTTCCTTAGATATTGAATAGAAGTTTGGTTCTCAAAAATAGATTATCTAAAATAAAAGTAAAAAGTAAAAATGGTCAAATCTCACGAATTAGAAGGCGTGAGAGTCCATATTTGCAAGAAGTATTCAGGAAAGCGTCTTAAAAATAAGTAAATAACTGTTTCTGTATGTTACACCTTAGCATTGATAGTTTTTAAAATTGTCAAATGGATAGCACTGATCTACAAATTTGTGCATGCTAATCAAATTACCAGATAGACTTGTAAAGTATGCCCAATTATGAGCTCTACTCGTCATGTTTTTCATACTAATTAGATATTATAATTAATTAATAAGCGCAAAATCATTTAGAAATAACTTAGTAATCTATATGTCGGTATATACCTCGCCAAAGATAATGGTCAATACCTAAATTATAAGATAGACCGCATATTTCATAAAAGAAGTGTGCACTAATATCCGTATCCTATTCTATTTAACTTCTACTTTCCCTATAAATAAGAGAGTTCAATCTGCAATATAATTAACCTACATAAATTGAAACTATTATTGGTAGAAAGGGTACCTTGAAAACCAGTTGTGTGGAAACTAGCGGGGCTTGTGTCGTGCGCAATCGCAGTTGCCTTCCTCTACAAAGTAAATTCTGAGATCTCAAGGGTACGTTAAGTAGCTAAAAAGAAACAAAAAAATTTATATTACTTTTTTAAATGCGATTGTGAAAATGGCAAATCTAATGGATCCAAACAGTCAACATATAAAGCTCCAGTGTTAGTGTAATGCATTGTTTTTTTTAAAACTGATTAGTGCATATATAAGATGTCTTAAATCCATGGAATTTAAAAAAGTTTTCTTAGGATTTTTTATGATCGGGATGACAAGTTTAATTAGTGCTTAATTTATATATAGCAGTGACCTTTCAGTTGCCTTTCAGGGTTAGAAAAGAATTTATACATGTTATCAACTTATCACTCGTAATTAAAGCACACAATTAAAAAAGCATGTAGGAATTAGGCCCCTACTTGCATTGTTAAACTTGGACAGAACATAAATAAATGCGAGCAATTAATATAATCAAACAAAATAGTGTGAAAAAAAATAATAATAATAAACTAGATGATACCTCTGGGCCGGGGCTGCTAGTGATTTAAAAATGTTTAAGGGCGAGAGTGATGTTTTTGCTTCTCTTTATGTTGCGAGTACAAATGAAATGAAATCAAATAGACTTTGTATACGCAAGTTGAACCTTAGTTTGCATTAGAAATTTTTCGAATCAAAGAGTATAAATAGATCAAACTTTATAAGATGAAGCCTAGTGATTAAGAAAGGAATAGATGAAATGGCAAGTTAGCATATATTCTGAGAATGCGTTTTATTACTCTTGAAAGCATAGTTTGTTCCCACTTTTTTCAGAAGAAGATTGTGGCATCTTTGTATTAACTTTATTTTTCCTTTTGTTTTAATTTAAGCCTCTGGACGGATTAATTAGATGCGATCAGTCAATAAAAAAGATTGATATTTACTAGAGTTACTTATTTCGTTTTTATGTAAAAATTTTTATTTGTAACTAAAATGTTCCAATTAATATGAAATAAAATTGAAGAAATAAGTTAAATAATAATAAATGCACTTATATACATGGACTGTACTAAATAAGTATGGGTGTATTTGGATGAATAACATGACACTACGGGAAAAAGGACCTTCTGTAACGGTACTTCTGTAACGGTTATTGAAATAACCGTTACAGAATAGTGAGGCATTAGGCGGGAAAATAGGCGCCACAAATCTGTAACGGTTATTATGAAACAACCGTAATAACATTTCCGTCATGGTCAGGGAAAAAAATGCATCAACCTTCTGTAACGATTGTTGGATAATAACCGTTACAGATTTATTATATTCTGTAACGGTTATTATCCAACAACCGTTACATAGAGGCAAATAATTTTGTTTTTATTTTTTTAGTGATTCTGTAACGGTTATTTGGAAATAACCGTTACAGAAAGGTTATGTATAAATAAAATATCATCCTCACTCATCTAACTCTCAGTCGCGCGCACTTTTCAACATTCAAACGGATCAGAAGTTCAAAGTATATTTTCATGAACTCCTCTTTATTTAAATTATTTTGCATTTCGTTAATAATTTGCATATATATAGGCATGAATTTCGTGTTGTCATATAGTAAACGTCATCAAGTAGTAGCTAGCAATAATACACAGATCGGGTGAGAAAAGGAAGAGAGTGAAGGCAAAGTAAAGAAGAATGCTATTTGTTGATATTCCAAGAAGAAAATTTAAGGATTACAGCCATAAAGCATACAGAGCTAAACAAAAAATTTAAGACAAAGAGAAGAAGCACTTAGAACTGCTGTACATTAAAGGAGGCATTAATAGCATTAAAGAACCAAGGCAGAAAACTTGAAGAGGCAATGGCTAAAAAGGGATCACCAGTAGCACAATGTACTGGCAAGGAGACACCAGAAGCTGATCCAGTAGGAGGAGCAACAGAAACTGATTCAGTAGAAGTTGAATCGGTGTCAGTCGATGGTGGTGGAGGAGGTGGTGGAGGAGGTGGAGGAGGCACCCAAGGCCTGCCGGGGCCTACAAAAGGTGGTTCAGTGGGCCCTCCAACTTGTTCAAAACCTTCAATATGTACCCTAGCTCTTGCAGCTCGAGGGTCTGCAGAGATAACCAAATGATGAGGGATCTCTGAGGGATGAGCTCCTTTAATAAGCAAACGCAAATGAAGGAAGATCCCATCAGAGAAGTGAGGAGCAGTGAAAATTGGATAACCAAACCCAGACACCAGCATGTTAATGGCACTTCTATTCCAGAGATGAAGAGGGGGACCAGTAATTCTGATTCTGGTACGATAAAGAGGAGGTTCATAAACTGTACCAGCACGCTCAGTCCACCTTGTTAGAACCAATCTAACATTCTGCAGGTAAATAACACCTAGGCTGCAGATTTCATTCCTGACCCCTTGATTTGGGCAAACCAGAAGAAAATCTCCAGAGGTTGGGTGCACTGGAGAGAGACGATACTGGTTAACTACAAAACCAAACTGACGTGCAAGTCTGAATCCCGAGCGGTGCTCAAGATCAGGCGGAAGTAATCCTTCTGCTTGGAATGTAACAATCGCCGCTCTGTGCAGAACTTCATTTTCAGGGTCAAGATCTTGTATAGGAGAGTAAAACACATTTAAATGATCAGGTCTGAGATCTTCAAACTCAGCAGCACTGTTCATAGGCACAAATTGCCAATCATGAAGGTTTGCCATATCTGAAGAAAGAACTAAAAAAGAGGAGAAGTGGAAGAGGCAGCAAGAGGGGATTGAGTATTAATAGATGGGGGAGGGAGAGGAGAAGGCAAAGAGATTAAAGGAAGAATTGAAGAAGTTCTCTGACAATTATGACCAAATTTAAGACAAACCAAGCACCTCTTCGGAAGACTACAACTTGATTCAGGTGTTCTGATATTGAGATTCTGATATTGATGATTCAGGTACGTTCTGACCAAATTTAAGACAAACCAAGCACTTCTATCTAAGCTATTAATGATATTGAGATTCTGATATTGTACGATTCTGATATTGAGATTCTGATTTGATTGATACTTGTGAGGCAAACTAAATACTTTGTTTATTGTTTGTGTAATATGCATGATTATATATATGTTTGATATATGTGTGATATGCTGCATGTGTTTAATGTAAATTGGGTACCAATCTGGTACCAATTCGGCTAGCAAATTGGGCTAGCCAATCAAACAGGCGAAACACAAAAAAAAGGACCTTCTGTAACGGTTATTAAGGAATAACCGTTACAGAATATTATAATTTCATTTTTTTTATTATAAACATTATCTGTATCGGTTATTACCTAATAACCGTTACAGAACATTATAATTTTATTTTTTTTTATTATAAACATTATCTGTATCGGTTATTACCTAATAACCGTTACAGAACATTATAATTTTATTTTTTTTATTATAAACATTATCTGTATCGGTTATTACCTAATAACCGTTACAGAACATTATAATTTCATTTTTTTTATTATAAACATTATCTGTATCGGTTATTACCTAATAACCGTTACAGAACATTATAATTTCATTTTTTTTATTATAAACATTATCTGTATCGGTTATTACGTAATAACCGTTACAGAAGCCAATCTTCTGTAATAAGTCTTCTGTAACGGTTTGTTTAAATAACCGTTACAGAAAGGTTATGTATTTAGGTTAAGTCTTCCCAGCCGCATTCCTTTCTCTCTTCTTTTCATTTTATTCAAAGAAATACCTCTCTTATCCCTTCTGTTTCACTCAAAAAAATAGCAAAAAATTTATAAAAATTCTGAAAAAAAGAGAACAAAAAGGAGAGCAGATTTGAGGTAAAAAAACAAAAAATTTGAATCGTATTTTTTCATATTTTTTCCTTATTTATTTCGGTTTTTTCATGAGAACGAGAGCAGATTCAACGGATCGATCGAAAGAACGAGAAGGAGAGCAGATTCAACGGATCGATCGAAAGAACGACAAGGAGAAGGAGAGCAGATTCAACGAATCGATCGAAAACTGGATAATTTTATATTTCTTCGGTACTTTCATAAACTCCTCTTTTTTCATATATATGCGATTTAGGGTTAACTGCTTTTTTTCCTTTTGCTTTTAAGTTGTAATTGACAAATAATTGAGCTAAATAATTGAGCTGAATTACGGTTGACAAACAATGCAATTTACATAGGCTGACAAACAATGCTATGGTCAATAGTGCCTGTTGGCCACAAATGTCAAATGTCAATAGAAACCTTTCTACTCAAGAGCAATTTATATTGTTTCAAGCTTGATTCTGTATCTAAACATCACAAACATACATCTAAACATCACACAATTCACACAATTCTTGCCATTAACAGTACAGTACAACAATAAATAACTGAGAAGTAAAAAAAAGGGCAGCATCTAGGTAGAGGATGTGTCATCAGTGGAGCCATTGCTCTTCTTTGCTGCTTCCTGCTTCTTTGCCAAATCCATGAAGGTTTTTTCCATGTCTGTTTTCAAGTCAGTGCAATTATTGAAAAAGTTAAATGTATATTTATGTAGAGCTATTCTCTAAACTAGAATTTATGTAGAGCTATTCTCTAAACTAGGATTTATGTATTCTCTAAACTAGGATTTATGTAGGATTTAAACTATAGAAGTTATTTAGGGCTTTTGAACATATTGTCTAGAAAGAAGCTATTCTCTAAGCTATTTAGGACTTCTGCACATATTGTTACTAGAAAGAAATGTAGAGTTACCTTCTGTGGAGAATGACATCTTGCTGGGCTCCTCTGAGGGTGTCTTCATGAGTTCATCGACTGATTGGTCCTCAGTAGGGGTTGTATTGTCACTCTCTGTGTCAGTTTTTTCATCCTCATCAGCATCAGTCTCCTGAGAGCTTAGGTTGAACCCAGGGGGTACACTGGGCCCACTGGTGTGCCCTGGGCCCTCATGTTGAGCTCTGTGGCTCTCTTTCCTAGCCTGTTTCATCTCCTTCCTGAACTGTGCCTCAAGATCTTCTTGTACTCCTTTTCCTTTAGAACTAGAGCTTGTAGGTTTGATTACCCTGGTGTCTCCAATGAGAACTCCTGTCTCCTTAGTTCTGCTTCCTCCCTTGGTTTGTGATCTAGTAATCATTGAGGGGATGACCTCATCTATCTTCCTTTTTTTTGCTTGAGTATTATTGGGGGTTGTGGTTTTTGCAGCCTTTTTCTTTGCTTTTCTCTTGCTCTGTCGCATGGTTGTAGTACTGCCAGAATCAACCCTATCAGGTGGATTGATACTTTGCAGTCTTGCCTCATCAGCAGGGGACCATTCAATCCTAGGCAAAGCTTTGATGTATTCATGACGTGGGTTTCTGATTTGTGGTTCCTCAACTACGTACTGAACACGAAGTAGGTCAATTTTTCCATTTCTTCTGTGTAATTCAAATGCACGAGAGGCTGGTATTCTATCCCTATGTTCAACCAATACTTCTACTCTAGCAAATCTGGCATCTATACCCATGTATATTGGTGCATCAGCATGTAAAACTGTACCAAAAGGGAAAAAGATGTTTGCTCCATACCATGAGCACCATCCAAATGGAAGATCAGCAATTCTTACCCATAGCCTCACACTGTCTGCTCTGGGGTCTAGTTCCCTTGGAGGATCAATGAGGATGGGAAATGGCCGCCTCATGTTGTTTCCATATGTGATTTCAATAGTGCCTTTTCTAAACATCTCATCGCGCCATTGCTCAGAGGGGCCGATGATGAGAAATCGATTTTCTAGGAGTGTTGTCACTCTGTGTTGTCCTGCAGGGAGGCGTCTTCTCATCTCTATCATGACATCAAGAAAAGTTACACCTTCCATGGTTTGGATGACAATGGATTTGGTGATCTCTGCACTGGCCGGAGCAGTGATGTCGTCTTCATCAACTCTGATGGGATCAAGGTTTTCCATGGTTGGTTTTTGAGTAGAGAGATAGGAGGGAGAAGTGAGAAATTAGTTTGAAACTGAAAAGGCGTGGGGTTCTACAGTTTGGTCATTTATAGTACAAATGAGTTTGAAACTGAAAATATGAAGAGTTGCGTGCTTTAATTTTTGAATTGTTAATCATATGAAGAGTTGCGTGCTTTAATGAGTGTTCAGATAAGCATCTCTTGGAGTACTGGATTGTAACAGTATGCTGCATGTGTTATCTAATGTAAATTGGGTACCAATTTGGTACCAATTCGGCTAGCAAATTGGGCTAGCCAAATCAAAAAAACGAAACAAAAAAAAGGACCTTCTGTAACGGTTATTAAGGAATAACCGTTACGGAATATTATAATTTCATTTTTTTTATTATAAACATTATCTGTAACGGTTATTAGAGAATAACCGTTACAGAAGAGTGGCTTCTGTAACGGTTATTAGAGAATAACCGTTACACATGTTCTCCAAAAAGCTGTACCAGATTTCCCTTGCATAATACTATAACGGTTATTAGATAATAACCGTTACAGAAGATTGGCTACTGTAACGGTTATTGTCTAATAACCGTTATAGATCTGTAACGGTTATTAGACATTCTGTAACGGGGGCTACAGTAACGTTTCATATACCGTTACAGAAGTCTTTTATTAACCGTTACAGAAGCCAAAATTTCGCGTAGTGTGAAGTTTGGCTATACTAACAGTTCTTTTGTAGGCCTAGCTATACCCATACAAAATTTCATATCGTTTTGTATATATATAGCTAGACCAACAATATGTTCACATCTGATTTGTATATATAGATTAGGCACACAATTTTATGCACACTACCTACGTACTTCTGGAGACCATATATCAATTTAATGGAAGGTATTGGAATTGGAACTTAAATCATGTGCACAGAAATTTGAAGGATGATTTTAAGGCTGAAAAAGACTTAGATCGGACGGTCATAAAAAATGGAAAGAAAAATAAAATTATTACTGTAGAAATTTACAATTATTTTATTTCCGACGCAACTTTAATATATAGGTATAATAAGATAGAAGTGAAATTAGACGGCTGAGGATTTGAATAATATGACATGTTGAAAGATCTTATTTGACCATTTTTATGTATTTTTTTTTAATAATTTGTGCTTTTTAGACTTTTAGATTTAACATCCGCTTTCTGTTCTTTTGCATGTTTTGCTCGGGTTGATTTGGTATTTATCGAGCCCATCTGCCCATGCCTAGACCAGCACACCTGTGGCCTGCCCATATGTCGGCCTGTGAGGCATCTGCATCCTCGACAGCCATTTAAAAGGACTGTGAGGAGCAGTTCTTTTATTCTGTCCGTCCGATGGAAGATCAAGGGCGCGCAGGAAAAAACTCAGGATTTCGCCTCTCTCTCCACTGCCCTCCTGCCCGTCCTGATTTTTGTTGAAAAAACAAGTGATTTTGGCTGTCCAGAAGGGTTGAATTCGCGCCAAAAGGCATCGTTGCGCCTGTCTCATCAAGTCTGCCTCTTCGTTGGTTTGAGATTGCAATAGCAAATCATCAAGTCTGCCTCTTCGTTGGTTTGAGTTTGCACTCAGGATTCTCAACTACATTCGTTTGAGAAACTTGTATACTTTTGGGTATTGAAATGGTGCGGTGTGCCAGTAGAATTTGGTAACCTAGGGTATCTAAATGGTGTACTTCTATGTAAAAGTGTAATTTTGTTAATCCTTAAAAAGAATTTAAATTTTGTGTTTGTTTTCTTCCTCCAAAAATTAATAGTTTCTAAGTTATTTATTTTTTGGGTGATTTAGATTTATGCCATTGCAAATATTTGAAATTAGAGATATGTCATCACTAAACGACAAATTATTATTTTGCCACTATAAAATAATATAAATTAGTTTTGTGCCATCGGACAATTTTATGACAATTTTACCCTTTTAAATATGCCACTATAAAACTAAAAAAATAGTAATATGTCATCATAGAAGATATAATTAATTTTATGTCATTATAAATCATTAACAATTAATTTATGCCACTGCAAAATAACAAAATTATTTTATGCCACCGCTGCATAAAAAATTCAGAATAGAATACTTATCTTTTGTCCACCAACCCCCTAAATTCATTCCCTTACAGTACATCTTTTCACATGTCTTGGCAAATCCCATCTGTCCCAAAAATACTCATTTGTTCTCAAGCTAAAAAAAATCATAAATTCGTAATACACGCTAATCTATTTAGTCATGAGTTTCCTTGTTCACACAAGCTTTTCAATAAGTTTGATGCCTGGAAGTCTAGTTAATGAGAATTCGTACAAAAAAACCTCTCGCAAATGTTTATTAGTATACTAGTATATATGCATATGCTGAGGGTTTTACCAGTGATGGAGCACAATCGCTAATCACGAGCATAATTTAATGGGGGTAATTTGGTCATTAAAAAAACTTGATGACAAATTTGGTAATGGCATTTTTAGAATTTAGTATGTTTTTAGAGAAATAGTGGCATAAAACTAATTTTAGCAATTCTATAATGGCATAAATTTAATTAGCAATTTAAAGATGACATTTTTCTAATTATCAAAATTCACAGTGGCATAAAACTAATTATCTCTTATTTTTTTGTTTTGTGAAACTAGACAGGTTATTTGAGAGCAAGTGCAAGGAGGTTAGTTTCAACCAAAGTACACAATAGTTCTGTTGTTACTAGGGAAGATGCATCTACATCTTCATTTTCTCAAGCTCAATCATCGTTCAATGTATGTACGCATCTTCAAATTATGTACAACCCTTAAATTACACCAAGTTTTCAATATGGGTTTTCTGCAAATTACTCCTGGTATTTTCAAATTTTGTACATTGCATTCAGCCTTTACAACCAACATCGACATCAAGTAAGTTGTGCACAAGTTGAGCCGGAATTCTATTTGCTCCTGTCAGGTCATCTGATAAGATACCATTTTCAGTTTTATTTACTCTTGTCAGGTCATCTGATAAGATACCACACCAAAAACATGCATGCCAAAGCCAGAAAAAAAAGTACAATCAGTAATTAATGTATTAATGTCTATGTAATTTTTTTTTTCGTTTTGCAGCAATAGATTAATTGTAGAAGACTAGACAAGTTTTAGAGGAATTGCTTTTATTTTGGCAACATTTTGTAAATGAAAGAAATAGCGGGATAGTTAGTTGGCAACATCTTGTAAAGAAAAGTAATATGGGGATAGTATTTTGAATTAGTTGGCAACATTTCATATGTATGAATTTTAGCAATTTTATTGGGTTTCTGTGCAAAATTTGTTCTACTGAGTCTGTGACACCACTGGTGCTGACTAGTGGTTTTATAGTTACATCTGGCTTTAGGAACAATACGCATGCCGCAGGAAATGAAAAACAAGATTGAAGTTTTTGAGCCTGTGGTAGTGAATCAGAAGCATATTATTGAAAGATCATGAGCAACAGAAAGAAGTTAGCTTTTATCATGAGAGTTTCTTTTATTCTGGTCTGATCCAGCAACAATTTTGCCTTTTTGTTTCAAAAGTTGGGTAGTGAATTGTCATGCCGATTTGACTATAATTGAACAAAGGTTTTACAAGATAATTAGCACAGTACCAATATCGGTTCACTGGTACAGTTTACGACTTACTCAAAATATCCTTTCAAAAAGACTATACTAACTGATCCAGTGAATGAATGATGTATGTAGAAATCTAGGTCGTAAAATTAATCAAATTGTTAAGAAGAGAGATTGGAAACTCCAGGACTTTTATGTTGTCATTTGATAATGAATTTGAATTTTTCTTGTAGAGATAAGAAGGCAACTGGTACGATAGCAGCTCTGCTCAAACCTTATCTTCTCTCCCTCAGTTACTTTCAAGTGATCTTTAGCAGTTCTACCTTAACACCACTGATGTTAAATTAATAAACGCAAAACACTAAACACCCTCTCCTCCTTGTCTTGATATACAAACACGTTAATAATTTCCCAACCATTCGCTCTCACTCAATGCCGGTACCAACCCATTGCCTCACCATACCAGTTTTCAGCACAAGGATCCAACTTTGACCTTTGATGTTTCTGTATATGAACATAGGCAATACACCCAAATACCTTTGGTGGAATTGTAAGGACAGAGGGAATTAAGCAGTATTTTGAAAGTACTTGCAAGGGTGTTTGGAAGTCAAGTACCACAGAAGACACCCTATTCATCAAGTAAACTGCTGATGTAACTGCATTATCCCAATAAGAATGAGGTATATTGTTTTCTAGCATCATTGCCCTAGTCATTTCTAGGATTTGCCTATTCTTTCGCTCTGATATACCATTTTGTTGGGGAGTACCCACACAACTTGTTTCATGTATAATCCCATTGGTGTTAAAAAATTCTCTTACTGTTTTGTTGACAAATTCACTTCCATTATCACTTCTGAAAATTTTAACATTTCTATCAAACTGGTTCTTTACCATGGTAATGAAAGATTTGATGGCAAGTGGTACCTCACTTTTATGCTTTACCAAATTAATCCATGTCATTCTGGTACAATTGTCAACAAATAACACAAACCATCTGTTACCACCTAGGGATTCAACTGGGGAAGGCCCCCATACATCAGAGTGAACCAGGTCAAAAGGAGTGGTTTTGTCATTATCCAAGCTCTTAGCAAAATGGGCTCGATGACTCTTAGATTTAATACATACCTCACACTCAAAAGATTCGTTCTCAAATCCAGAAAATAAACTTGGATAAAGTTTCTTGAGATACCCGAATGAAGGATGTCCCAAACGTCTGTGCCACATCCAAATTGAAGACTTCCTACTTGAACTCGAGCCAGCAGATAAGTGAGCTCTTCCAGTAGCTATGTCTTCCAAATGATATAGTCCTCCCTTCTTAATACCACGACCGATAATCTCCTTTGTCATAAGGTCCTGAAAGAGACAAAATCTGGGATACATGAGTACAACACAGTTCAGTTCTTCACACAATTGACCTACAGACAATAGTCTTGATGAAAGAGAAGGAACCAATAAAGTATTTGAAAGATTTAGAGAAGAGGAAAATTGAACATCTCCAGCCCCTGTGACTGGATAAACTTCCCCGTTTGCATTGACGATCTCAGTCCTCCTTGGATGAGATTCTCTTATCAAGTCGTCCTTATTGTAAGTCATATGATCGGTTGCCCCTGAATCTATAATCCAACAATCATTTAGGTTTTGGATATGAGTCATGGTTTCTGGTACTTTGGTTGTTAGAGATTTGGGGTCGGTTTCGGTGTTAAAATTCAAGGAAGAAGGATCAACTGCGCAGTAACTCACGCAAGGAATAAACTCACACAGTAACTCGGTGAGATCTGGTCGAGAAGAACAGGTCTGATTGTGCAGTAATTCGCACAACGAGGAATCGACTGTGCAGTAACTCGCACAGGGATACAAAAACGATAATAACGCACAGATCGCAGAACCTACCGCTCTGATACCATGTAAACAAAAGCAATCACAGAAAAGAACACGAAGATTTTACGTGGTTCGGTACAATATGTACCTACGTCCACGACTCACACACACCACACTTTTTATTTCTTTTCAATAATAATGGAGTACAAGAGAGAATTGGGGAAGAAGATAGATCAGAAAGGAAGAGAAATGCGCCTCCTTTATAATAGGTAGGCTAATATTTCTTTTTATTACATTTCCATATATGCAAAAATCATAAAAAGGAAATTCAGAAGGTCCAACTCGGACCGAGTTCAGGCCAACTCGGACCGAGCCAAAGGGGTGTGGTTCAACTCGGTCCGAGTTCAGTCCAACTCGGACCGAGCCAAATGTCTCATTTCTCCACACTTTTTCAGTCCAATTTTTTCTCCTCTTTTGTGTCTATTGCTTCTGTTGTTCCTTAATCTTGTCTTCTCTATTTTGTTTAGCAAATGTTGATTGTGGTAGTATATTGGCTTTCATTTTTTTTTCTGCTTTGCAGGGTGGTTTTACAAACTTGTATGCAAGGGAGTAACCGAGTAAGTGACCATCAGACCTCCGACTGATTTTTATTTTATACAATTAAGGTCTGTTTCTTTTTTCTTATTTGTATTTAATTTCATCAACCATTTTTATAATGTTTCTTTTTTCTTATTTGTCTTTAATTTATCCCATAATTGTTCCTAGAGTTACCATAATGCCATTGTGATGTGTCTTCAGATGGCTGGAAATATCATCTTTACTGTAAACTATAATTTGTTTCATTGATACATGCTGTCATGGACAGTGATACCAGCACACCAGCTGTATTGGTTGTATGAAAATATCCATGGTGTCTGCAATTGCTTGATGGGATGTTGACATTAGCAACTACATCAACATGCATCCGTTGGAAATAACATTTTTCGCTTCTATTCATGTTAGCGTCCGTAATTACTCAGCGCATAGGCATCATAATGGCATGGATTTATCTCCACTTTTACTGGAAAGTAATGGTATGAGCTATATGGTAGAAACTACAAAAAGTACAAACTAGGAACGTTGGGGACTAAATAAAAGTTTTGAAACTATGAGGGTTGGAGACATAATCTGAAAATGGGTGATGCTTAAGGGTTGTGTTGTGTAATTTGTTAAGAGAAATTAATACAGTATTATCTATGCAAATAGTGTCATGCTCGTATCATGCTAGATTTTAGGCTCCTGGAACACTCTTTAGCTGTCTATAACTAAAATTATTTATTGAAAAGCAATGTAGGTTTGAAGATTTATTTTTTCAGCATTTTTAAAATGTTTTTATTTGATATAATTATAGGTTGCTGTTTGATGTGAAAGATGCCAGCGAACAAGCAGAATTTTATTGTATGCAGTGCTTATTCAATTGGTTTCATAGTCATTATACAAGATACTCATTTAATCATTCTTCTACATGTTTTATATTTCAATATTTTTTAATCTTTTATTACAATTTTAACTTTCTATTGAGATTTAGAATAATAATGAACAATACCAGTCTATAATGAATACATGGGAAAGGTAATGAACATAATGGTTAATGTATCGGGTTGTGTTTTCTTTTTTTTCTTATTATTGATGACTATTTCTTTATCAGATAGCCAAGGGGGACACTTTCGTCTTTATAGCTTATGATATTTCTTATTCATATCACTTAAGTTCTGCTTCTTTTATGTACTTTCAGGTACTGGTACATTGGCTTTGTGCTGACCTATAATATCTGGGGTCTTCTGTGAAGAGTCCTTGGCGTACTTATTATTTGACTCCTCTTTCTTATGATGCACGAATAGACACAAGCAGGTTATACGAAAAATATCTGATCTGCATTAATCTAGCATTTATTTTAATTCCCATATTTTTCGAGAGTTTGGCAGAAGTCCTACAAGTTTGGTTTTTAAGAGTTTGTGCAGGGCGGGGTGCACTTCTTTGTTTTGTAGAGTTTTAATTATTTTTTTAAAGAAAATAACCTTCATATATTATTCATTTTATGATGAAATCATGTTAGGATCTCCAAAACTGCATATTAGTCATATCAAAATGCAATTTCATTTCGAATAAGATATCAATTTGGTGGAAAACTTCAAACCGTGGTGACCATCAGACCATCCAATTGATGGTGGTACAAACTATCAGCAAGTTTGGTGCAAACTATGAGCAATTTCATGCTTTTCACTATCTTTGTACCGTCTCAGGTATTGACATGCAATTTTTTCTGTGCAGAATACTGCATACAAATCTATAGCAAGCATTGTTGATCTGAAGAACTGATATAATGGTATTACGAAGCATTGCCGCAAGTGTTCGAGCAGGTTACACCATAAAGTGAGTACACCATGGTGCTGGAGATGTGATCTGCCTAGAAATGATTTCATCATCTACTGGTATATGCTCACCTTGCCTTTCTTATCAGATACTGCTTAAAAAAATACCCAGTTCTACGGTTCTTTGATTCCATCTCTTTGTTTCAGGTACAAGCTTCTGCTTGAACTGAAGGACCGAGCCAGCGCAGCTGAGTTCACCATGCCTTTCTTATCAGCATCAGGGTTGCTTTCTTATTTTGTTTCAGCAGGCGTTTTGTGAGATCTACCTTCCTACTTTGATTAATGAATTTAGGCCTATTGGCGTTTATCAAAAAAAAAAAAACACACACACACACACACTTCCATGTTACTACTCCACATATTTTCGAAAAAAACTGGGATACCAAAAATAGCCTACCAATTATGTTTGTATTCACCACTGCTCCTGGCAAGGTTCATGCTACCCCACAAGGGCTATTACCACTCAGTATGACAAAGAAAGGGAAAAAAACAGTCGTGCCAGATGTGTCAAGAGTGGTGCCAGTCAATCCGGTACTCCATCCAGGTCTATTCCAGTAAGATGTTCGAATTTACTATTTTTAAATTAAATATCAAGCTTGATAGCACATACTCAGCTATCCATTTGAACAGCTCTGATTTCTGGAATTTCCTCAATATTTATAACAGCTTTGATTGGTCTGTTCCAACGTCTGATATTTCTGATATTTGGGATTATGGCTGCAATTTAGATGCTTATAGTAAATCCTTCTTCTTAAGTCTTCTAACTGCTTTCGTGTGGCATTTGTGGCTTGCCAGGAATAAACATTGTTTTAATGACGATATGGTGCTCTCTAAAATCAACATTTATCTCGGTGCTCTAAATCTTAATTTCTTCTAGAAAGAAAGAAACGCATGTTGGAATCTCAGCTCAGAACTGCCAAAGACTTAGAAAAGTGATGCAGCTACTTCTGAGATACCCATGACAACTTCACCTGTGATGAGGATCTCTTCGATTAGACTTCGTTTGATTATCTTGCTTTCAGGCACTTTTTATGACACAATTTGCACTCAAATATTATTTAGACGGAATTATAACAGAACTGTAACAGAGTGACTATGTTTGGATTATTTGAAAGTTTAGTGGCCGTGGAGGAACAAATGAAAGTTTGGTGACCAAATCTAGATTATTTATAAAGTTTAGTTACTCTGAAAAAATTTACTCCTTTTAAGTTTTGCAACACATCATTGTTTTTTATTTGCAATGCGTCATTGTTGTAGTAGGAAGACTTGAAACTTGTGGTACGCGATGCTGTTGTACCGGATCCTGATTCTAGGATAATTTGCTCCTGCTATGTTACTCTTTGCTAAATAAAAAAGCATACTATAAATGGACACAACTAAAAGGTCAATACTCAATAGCACAAAGTACATCCAAGGAAGCGTATGACAATGAAAATCTGTTATTTCTGAAAAATTATATCATTTTTTATCAACCTGCAATTCCAAAGAGCGAAAACAAATTCATACATATTACAACTTGAAATAAATCTGGTGTTGTAATACGTTGAAAAAGGTATTGACAGTCGCTGTCAATTAGTTCTAAAAAAAATACGTTGAAAAAGCAAAGAGCCTTCCGAAAGAGAGGTTTAAGAAGATATGATCCTATTTAAGTGCAAGAAAACTACACAAATATACTAGACCCTACAACTCAGAATTTTGCAAAGGCACTGTCTGGCTATGGCACAATAATTGATTATATATTGTCATTAAATCTTACTTCTGAGAACTTGAGTTCAAATAGAAATTGACAAAAAGAAGCCTGTAAAGGATTTCTAGAACCAGCATCAAATAAACAGTCCAACAAATTATATCAAAGCCATAGGCTTCTTATTTGCTTCCAAAATGTCTAATAATTCACAGAGTGCTTTACTCATTCCAGTTTACTACATAATAATAACACGCGCCCTGAATAAAAATTTTTCAGACAGGTCTAAACCCCAAACACCTTTACATTAAAAGCCACCAAAGTTTAAGTAATGCATCACTCAACAGACCAAAAACTCAGGAACTTTAAAACCTTAAATCCAGATATCTGAAGTGCAATCGCCACCTGGATACCTCATTTCATGGGCTAATGCTGGGCCATCAGGCTCAGACCCGAAATCCACAAAGAAATCAGGGTTAATTGATAAGCCTCCTTTCTCTGTATCCACATCAATTTGTAGCATGTGAGACCCCTTCTTGGCAAGGTCCGGATAGAATTGGTTGTCCCATACACTAAAGAGTGAATTAGTCACATACAAGCGCTTTCCATCCAGACTTAGCTGGATCATCTGGGGCCCACCTCTCAGCCGATTTCCCTAATTAATCAGAACAACTTTCAGTCATTAATACTAATTTGTGGAACTGGCAGCTCATTTCCATATCTAAGTTTCAGGTAACAGAATGCTCAAACCCTACAATATCAGTTCAGACAGTATAATTTGAAGACCTCAGAAGGATTGTTACTAAAATGTCGAGTGATTAGTACCTTACTATATAATTATTAAAGCGCATGCACGGCAATAATTTAACCCAACATGACCCAAATTTTATACAGTTAGGTTCAGACTCATCATAATAACCTAAACTAAGTAGTGAACTCAAAAGGGTAAACATATAAGACCTGAAAATAAAGTACATAAGAAAGATAATAATAAAAGAAAACTAATAATACACACCTTGACCGAAGGCACGTCAAACTGAGCCTCTTCGCCATCATCAGTGAGGTATACCACATCAGAGCCCTTCTGGAGGAGGCCACCGACCCAGACCTGACCGGTCAAAATGGGGTTGGCGGGATCCTCGATGTTGTACTGCCTGATGTCGCCATGCAGCCAGTTGACAAAGTAGAGATATCGGTCATCTAGAGATAGGAGGAAGTCGGTTATCAGACCCGGCATTTCAGGTAATATCCAGTTCTTCACCTTCAAAGGTTTCACTGATATTGACAACTGTATAAACAGAGAATCCCAAAAATCAGTTGATAGTAATTGCAATTTGCAAATAGCATGAAATTTAGTTCGCATTGTGTTGTTGAAAAACTTGGGCTAGTGTTGAAATTAGAACTAAAGAGCAATTCTGGTACATAGTTTTCTAAATGAGAAAGCATTATTACATAATAATAATCCATATCTAGTCATCTTAAGAATCCAATTTAACAATTACTGTAAGACACAAACCTCGTGGCTCCAGGATCCATCAGCAGTCTTGAAAAAGCGAACCATGTTGCTTGTCAGAGCACAACCCACAAACCCAGTATCTTTTGAGGGATCATGTAAAAATCTTATCTAAATATTCCAAAACCAAGAAACAAAGAAAGAAGTACAGCTGTTAGTTGAACTGACTCACTAGTAATTTAGTCAAATTCAGAAAGCTGACAGCAGACACTGGACCACACTTAATTTGGTTTTAGTCGTTAAAAGGAGTAAGTATTTAAAAGGAAACTATTGAATTCAACATCCTAAAATGCAACTGGTCGCATTATTTTACTGCACCACTATTAAAAACAAGTCCTGTTTGCAGTAAAATATCAACCAGAAAACAACTTTACATTTTTCTTCAGACTACACTCGACTTTATCTCATATTTGCATAGAGGGACTACATTACCTGCATAAAAATTCAACAATTCCGGATAACGGTTCATTCAAAGCAAACTTATCAATGCCCCTGATTTTATCATTTGAGCCAACCAAGCTCAACAACGGACTTTTCTTTTAACTTCTAGTTTACTTACCAATTTATCTTTATGTTGGGGATTGAGAGTTTACTGCACCAAGGAAAAATAAGGGTTCACTAAGCGTTGGCTTTAAATTGTCAACACAATGCAACATACAACAAATGATATCATTTGCAAATAAGGTAACTCAGTGTGATACTATGATATAAAAATATCCTCGAAAGTTTGTCAAATGAAAGATCAACTACCTCGAGAGGGAGAAGTCCCGAGTCACCTAAGTCTAGCGTTTGTTTTAATTCCCCATCAGGCCAGCTGTACACACTGAGGTGCCTCCCATAAAGACCATCTTTTACATGCTGAAGGTCGAAACCCTTGGAGAAGGCGCATGGGGCCCCCCAAGATGAACTGATCATGGTCTTGTGTCTCGGCTGGTACCAGTAGTCATATCCAAATGCTGGGCTGTGACCTGGTTTCTCCCACCTGATTGTATTTCCAGAAACATATAAGTAAGATCATCTTAATTGTGCTGTTATATCTAACCCAAGTTTAGGTTATTAAACCACAAAACAGCCCCATTTTTAACCTGAGTAGGCCAATTTTCATCTCAATTGTGCTGTTAGGCTAATATGGTTTAACAATTAATTGTTCAATAAGGAATCATCAAGCCTTAATTGTCCAATTGCATATCACCTAAGCCCAAATTAGCCCATTTTAAGCCCCCACATGACACAAAAAAGGCTTAAAAACAGGCAACATAGAGCACTACAATTTGGTAGCTAGTAGGACAAACGAATAATTTATCATGATGGCATTAAAAACTCCTAAAACAAATATCACCCTTTAATCCTTCATTCAATAATTATATATCAACTGTCTCTGATCTGTACCATAATCCTCAAGGAGAAGGAGATTTTACTACCTTCCCTTGACATTGAACTCAGAATCAAGGAGGAGAAAGCCGTTGCCCTTTGCATTTCCCTGGGGGTCACCGAGGCAGGAGATCATGATATCACCTGATGCGAGGCAGTGCGAGGTGTGTGGGTATGCCAGGCCTGTCTTCTCTGCTATCTCAGTGGGGTCCACTACCTTGTGCAATGCTGGGGCCCGTGGGTCAGTTGCTGTGTCCACAACATACACTCGGCTTGACCTTAATGGAAATAAATAAAAAATAAAGAATGAGAAGCATGGTATTATGTCTATACCCAACAAAACCTCAAAACAGCATGTCTACATATGCCCTCCAATAATGCATGAGAAACTCTTAATCCTCATTGGCAACATCCTTTAGATAATTTTGAAGAACTTTGGGACAAGTCATAATTGGAACTGCTGATATAACTGGCAGATTACTTTAATGTTTTGGAAGGGGATGCATGTACAAGGGGGGAGTCTGGTTACTCGAGAAATCAAACAGAAGAGTGGTCTGGTATTTACATATTCATCAGGAAAATTGAGATATTGTTACTTTGAAAATGATAGTTTTACTTTTACCAAAAACTTACAACAAAGAAGGCATGACCAAGAAACGCCGAATGGCTGTGGGGTCACCATGGCAGGAGCTGCATGAATTCCAGCCCGAGTGGTGCAATTCATCTCCAACATAAGGTACTGGTAATCTATGTATCACTTGGGAATAGGTCGGTGAATTGGGGTCCACATCTACAGTCCCCAGGAAGTCTGGTTTCTCTATTCCAGTACCTGCAAATAAAAAATTAATAAAAGATAGGTAAAAATTGTGTTATCTCCTTCTAATATATTAATATAGGAGTTATTTTTTCTTAATTCTTTGTTAATTCACAGTTCACAATATGCTCTTATAGGCTCAAATATAAACACATTCAACAAAACCAATTAAAAAAAAATTATTAATGACCAGAGTGACAATTGGGAATGATTGTTAGTTTGTTACATCCTTTGTGAGAATTTTATGCTCACATGTAGAAATTGTTTAAATATCATTTTTAATTACATTGTTGTATACATCAGTATCCTCTGTCAATTTATTCATAAGAAAAAAAATAGAGTTATTACCTTTTTCTTCTACTTTAATTTTAAATAACATATATACAACTAAATCTAATTTAATTCAGTAATTTAGACAAATAAACTGTCCAATACCAAATCTTCCAAAATCCAAACCCCAAACCAAATTCACCACAAATTTTTTTAAAAAAATAAACCGACCTGGAAATATTGCTGGCCTAAGATAGAATTACACTAATTTGACACAAAATGAAAAACCCAAAACAAATTAAAACCTCACTGATGTGAAACCAAACACATCAGCACAAACTGATTCTGATTTTACAAAAGTGGAAGCAACTTAATGAGACATTTAATGTACTAAGAAAAAAAAGGTACCATTGTAGACACAAGTGACATAGATAAGAGTCTCTCTAGGTCCACTCATGGCCTCAATCGGAGATGCATATCCGGGTCCCTTCTTTGCACAGCATCCATTACCTTCTCCCATGGTGTGTGTTATCAGGTCGCTCCTCTCCTCCAAACTTCAGATCAGAAAGAAGAAAGAGATGGAGTTATAAAGATAAGCCTTTGAAGAAGAGAAGAAGGTGACAAAGGAGAGAGAGAGAGAGAGAGATGAGAGATGAGCTGTTTGTTTGTCTGAGAGGAGGTATGGGTTTGTGTCTTTGTGATGGTTATGTAAATGTAATGTACTTGTGAGAAGTTGAGTGCGACGTGGCAGATTGCATTTGGTTTGGTCTGGAAATGGGTCCAGGTGGGATGTACTTAAGACCTGGTTATGTAGTGTACTTAATGGAGCCGTTTCTAAACGTAGAAACCTTACTCTATTAATAACAACAAATTGTCTCTCAAGTTCTGAAAACGATTTACTGTTGGTTTAGGACCGTGATTAGTGATGGCCTGGGGTAAGCTTTGATGAAAAGGACATCTCCTTTTTGAGGAATTAACGGAGAAAAGTAGAGAATCTCCATCTGACTTACTGAGGTTGTCGGTATCTGGACGGAGATCCGTCCACTAGTGGAATTGGAAAAGATAAGTATTGCGTTCTCCTTTGTCGCATCATAGTGCATCCATTGGTATACCGGGTGCGTTAACAAAGAAAGAGTATGTCCTTTCTTTTTTTTACTTATTGGGTATGGGTAGTACTAGCAAACGTGCTCATCTAATGAGTGGATAACTTACATATGAGCAAAATTTTACATACCTACTATATTCTAAAACGAAAAAAATAATTACTATTTTAAGAATTTCTTTTCATATATTTTGTGCTATATTTTCAAACATAATACATAACCAATCTAACTATAAGTTTCTTTATATTTTGATGAGTGCACTGTTAGATATTTGAAATATTAATTCATGATAATATTTCTGAAATTATTTAATAAGGATCACGTAATTCATATAAAATTAAATAAATCATAAGTTAGAACTTACAATTTTGTAGAGAAGATATCTTGATGCGAAAATTTGATCTTCTCCAATTTTCCTTAGTCCAAAATGATGGCAGAAAAAATAATGGCGTTTTTCTGAAATTTTTGGTTTCTTTATTGGGCGAAAATATGGGAAAAGGTGCCACTCTTAATAAAATTTCAGAATAAAAACTAAGGTAATTGAAGGGATCAAATCAGAATAAATCTGGTCCATTGATTTTCCATCAAAATCAATGCACCCTTTAAATATATTTCATAAATGAACTTGGTTCAAATTAAATCATATAGGCCACTTAATAAATAATTAATATTATTAATTATAACATGCACAACTAATTCAACAACAAATTTCTTTCTATTAAAAGTGAAGAGCCAGTAAACTTAAATTCATCGCTCACATGTAACTATTGATTTACATGATCAATGATTATTGGTTAAGAATGCATAGACTAAACATTTTTACACCATTCATCTAATTATTTTAGTCTTTAGGTACGTGCTTTTTACAAGTAGTAGGGATAAGAATGTATTATTCATATTTCAAAAAGTAGTTGAATCTTTTGAATAGTATAACAAAAAAATTTATTATATGCTATTAAAGCATAGAATCCTTACATGCATTCTTTCATTGGACGTGATAATATTTTCTTGTACTTTTTTCGGATATTTTTTTTTATAAACACGAAAAATAGGAAACACAAAATACTAGAATAAAATAAGAACATTTGTGCTAAAAATAATCTTGTAACACATAAATATAGGTCTTCCGCTGTTTTGTTTTTCTAACAAACTAACAAAGATGATAAGTAACTTTTTTACTATTTCAAACTTGATTGAGATGCTTTACTTTTTCTTCTATTTAACCGATAGTCAGGTACGTACCCAATATATTTCTATGTGGCACCAGGAAGTGCATATCTATGTAAGAATACAAAATATAATATGGAGTCTCGATTTAATTATAATTACTGATTTTTAATTTACATAAAATAAAATCATAGTGAGGCCGTTTGGATGTTGTAGGAATTTGGGGAATTTGAAATTCCTAGGCATAAATTTATTGGGAAGTGTGTAACTTTGTGAAGAGTTTGGATTGTTTATAATAAATTTTTCATATAAAATGTCCGAAATTTGCAATTCCGGCCCATCCAAACAGCTCCAGTGTGAATTTCCTCAATACTTTTGATTAAAATAATTATGTCAACTCCTATTTTTTTTTCCTGAATTTGATTACATTTTACTCTCGTTTTGACGGAGAATCAGTGATCCCTCTCACAGGCCCACGATTCACGAATAATTCAATCAACCATTATTTGCACTAGGAGTCTAGGACCCGTTACATCGGTCTGCATGGTTATTTGATTACATTTCAAAAGTTTAGATTGTTTATAATAAATTTATGGTAGGAAAATGAAATTTCCTAAATTCCTTGGGAAATCCAAACAGCCCCTTTTCTTTTTTCTTTTTCCCTCTTTTCTGGGAGCATCCCTGTTAGTTTAGTTCTGCACACTACTGAGCTAGATGAATACTTAAGTTCTAAATAATACCTGCAATTCAATTATTTTATCTTCAATGTGAATCATGGGCTTTCTGCAGTTTTGCTCAGTGCTGATAAGTTATTAAATGTTAGTTGGCAAAATAAAATCTTGATTCTCTCCAATCAATGAACTATTATGATATTGAAAAGTCCTTAATAAAGGAGGAAGAGTTCTATCAGATAGGAAATCCCAACATTTTTCTCGGCACCCTGCATTTCCCGAATAATATTTTAAAATATTGAACTATAAATAATAAATTCAAATTATGTTACTCTTTTTTTTTCTTTTTTTAACGGCTCGAGCAACGCATGCTACAGCCAGATATATTGAGGAAGCTCAGACCAATATTAATTATTAATTTTCAATATCATTAATATTTGTCTTTAATTTTTGTTAAGATTCAATAAATTTGATTTATATGTATTGCTATTGGATTTTGAGTCCAATAATCTTCCAAAAACACCTAAAACCCTGCTTTGATAAAAATCCATTCGGACCACATTTCGCTGGCATTCACATATAAAATGTTTTCTTTTATCTCCCAAATAATTCACAAAGCCTCCGTTTGGATGCGTTGAGAAGAAGTAGGAAGAAGAAAGAAGGGAAGAAAAAAATTATAAACAATCCAAACTCTTCACAAAGTTACACACTTCTCAATACTTCTTTCCACTTCTTCCCTTCTTCCCTTCTTCCCACACCTATCCAAGCGGAGCCAAAGACAACCCCACAAGAAATCCAAATCCATGTTTCCGTTGAATAAAAGAAATGAAAGAACGTCTCTTCTTATCTGTTTATCTTAACTACCCTTTGATGTTATCTGGAGGAAAGAGGAGTAGTTTGTTTTATAGTGGCCGCAGAAGTTAGATCTACTTTTTGACTTACAACTGAAATCAAATCAAATTTTGTAAGAACCGTAAACGTGTTATTAACAGATTAGATGGATCGAGTCGAGAAGAGAGGAGTGGAGTCAGCAAAGGCTCTGTAATTATCCTCGTAGATGAACATTTATATGATTTCATTCGAAATCTCTGTTATATGTTAGAGCTCACCCATGAGGTATGTTTAATTATTGATATTGCATTAATACGATAAACTGTGGTGTTATTTTATTTGTCTTTTATTTTTTTTTCTTCAAATAGTGTTGAATTTTTTATATTTTATTAATTTAAATTAATATAGAAATAGTAAAATAAATTTTCTTTGAGTTAGAACTAATGTGAATCATACAATCTAAAAATAGAATTTGCATTTTAAAGAGCATAAGATTAATATGAATATTTATTTTTATCATTGTCCCTTAATAACGCAATTATTACTATTTTTGTAATACTTCTTTATTGGATAATACAAATGCCTAAAAAATTACACGTACTCCTTTGACACCATAAAATAGTAATAATAGTGATTTCAAAAAAAATTATATAATCCTTGGTGTATGCATGTTCTTACGTTCATCACAGGGCTTTAAATTTTAATAGTTCAAAATTATAATCCTTAATGCATTAGTAATGAATAGTATATATTGCATGAAATTTAATTGTTAGACTATGTATATATTTTATAAATAATTTTTTATTTTGTTTACCTATATTCGAATTGATTTAAAAATTAGTATTTAAACTATCAAAATAATAACTTCATATTTAAATACGGTTTTGGATGTGCATCCTCATAAGTCATGACAACAAACAATCTCAGATAAGTATAGATCAGCGTTGAATAATTGAATGGGTGTCCGGTGTCCCTACGGTACTTTAATAATTGAGGCGCGTGATTTGCACATATGTTAGGATTACACATTATTGCACTTCATTGCTTATTATATTTTATTATTATTATTATTATTATTTGCTCCCATCTGTTTATCTTATCAATGCTGTGTGGCTTGAATATTAAAACTATTTTACCCCCTTTGCACGAGAGGCGCCTGCTTATTTATTTTTCCCATTTGATTTGTCCCATCTGGTGATGCACCCAGCTAGCATGTGAAATTATGGTCCTGCATAATCGACTGTCAAGTAAACATTGCTGTACATGTTCACTAGCTAGTTGACCGCATAAAAAAGCGAAATTTAAATATTTGATAATGTTCTTAGATATTTAAAAAATTAAAATCCTTGGCATGGCTTCCGTGCTATTAAATAAACCAAATATCATATACCAACCGGGAAAACCGTGAGAAGTAGTAAAATGATAATCTAATTAAAAAAAATAAATTCTTGATACTTATTAAAATTTAAATATGATGTTACTTGGTGTAATTTGAGGATTATATAGTTAGCTCCCCATCAAGTATTAGTAGTAAAATAGAAGTATTAAACTTTCGAAATAGTTTGATGTACCGTCAATATATCTTCAAATTATATCAAGTTCAGAACATAACTTTTTAACACTACACATTTAAAAAAAAAAAAGGATTTACCATATCATATTGTTTTTAATCAGGACCATCATTCCTTGTTTCTCCAAATAATAAATGAAAAACGTTATTTTTGTTTTTTCCTTATAATAATGATGAACGTCAAAAATCATAGGGGCCATTTGGATTGAAGTGGGAATTTGGGAAATTTCCTATTCCTAGGCATAAATTTATTATAAACAATCCAAACTCTTCACAAAGTGACACACTTCTCAATAAATTTATGTCTAGGAATAGGAAATTCTCCAAATTCCTAAGCGATCCAAACGGCCCCATAAACGTTTAGTTTGTTTTATATGAGATTAAAAGTTAAAAAAAAACAAAATAAAAATCACTAGTGCAAATTAATCAAAATAGACTTGTCAATTTCTCAGCTTCTTGATCTTTTAACAAATGAACTTCAATTTTTTGTTTCTTCTTTTGATATGAATGAAATATTATATATAAAAACAAAACGAAGTTAATTAATGGTTTATATTTCTTATTCTGTTTATAATTTCGAAATTTGAACATTTGATGGAGAGGAAAAGATAATGAAAATTGAGGCTAGGACACCATGCTTGAGATTAGGCCCGTCAAACGTGGAATATGGTAGCAGAAACAGGAATTTTCGTTTCTGTTCTGTTTTGATAATGGAACGAAATTGTTATTTCGTTTTCGTTCTGTTTCGTCAAATGAAATAGATTTATGTTCCGTTTAAAGTTCCATCCTTCATTTTTCTTTGATTTCAACCTATTTCCGTGTTCCGTTTCACTTATGTTCACAAATATCAATTTTATTTCCATTCCGTTTCTGAAAACGAAATCTATTTCCTCTTTTGTTTCTGTTCCGGAACAGAACAGTGTGGTGAAACGTTGTGATAGATGGATCCCGCACACGGCCCATAGAAAGTTAGAAATACGCACGCCACGCCGGATACACCTAGGCTTCCTTTCATTATTGGGTTTAGTAGGAAATAAGTTAGTTCACGCACCATTGAATACACCCTGGCCCTGGGCTTTATCATAGCTGCCATAGTGAATTCAACAATATCAATATTCCACAAAACTGAAATTAAGAACCAACGAAGGTACAGGAATTCCTTTCTGAGTATGTTAGAGTATGGTTGTATTAGGTAGGAGATATAAAAATTGTATGATTGTCGGAGATTGATAACAATAGATATTGTAGAGGGTTGATAACAATCATACAATCTTTATATCTCCTACCTAATACAACCATACTCTAACAGAGTATTCGATTAAAATCTATTATATTTTTGTATTCTTCTGTACTTACTTCTTTACTTTGTATTGGTCTTTTTTAAGCATTATTTTTTTTTATTGTCACTTGACTTAGAATAAGTTGTGTAGAATAATGTAAATGGACAAATATTTTCCTAGAAATTGTAAATTCTTCGCATATGAGAGAGTTTAGAAACCTCTACCTTCTATAAACGGCTGGACGAAATTTTCTTCGTTTAACCAATTTAAACCACCACAGGTGCGTCATTTCTCATACAAATTCCCACACCTGGTATTTTCCAAGTTGAATTTTTATTTATTGGTCGGATGCAACTTTAAAAAAAAATGAGCTGGAGATATTTCTCCTCGCGTTTCTCTCTCTCTTAGGGGTGCGTTTGGATAGGTGTGAGAAGAAGGGAAGAAGGGAAGAAGTGGGAAGAAGTATTGGGAAGTGTGTAACTTTGTGAAGAGTTTGGATTGTTTATAATTTTTTTTCTTCCCATCTTCTTTCTTCCTCTTCTTCTTCTCTCATCCAAACGCACCCTAGATGTCGTACCAAAAGTTACCTTCTTTGGTTTGTATTAATATTATTTTTCATCTCTCTTGCCGCAATTGGTTGGAAAATAAATGGAAATAATGATATTGAAATCGTAAATTATGATTAGTTACCAATTCATCTCCGTTTCTTTCGTCCCTGATTTCATTGCTCCTCCTATTTCCACTTTTGTTACCGGAATGCATGACATCTATCAATTACATTTTCTCCCCAACTTAGTCATTACATCCCATTCTTCATCCTTGGAACAGACACAAGTCACACAAGAGAAGAAAGGTAAAATGAAACCCTTAATTTCCATTCTCTTTTGGTGAGTTGATCGTGAAGAGGACAAGAAGCCTTTCTGCAGTCTCTCTCTCCTTCACAATTGGTACAAAAACCTGAACACTTCTACCTATTTAATATTGTTCTTGTATGGTGCTTGATTTGTTTGTATGCGAAAAGTAGTTATATTAGTCGTTGTCAGTTTGAAAGATTATAAAGTGCTTGAATTTTAAATAATAAGTTCATTTATGCATTTTATAAACAGAAGATGGCTATTGAAAATGGCTTTTAGTTTAATTAGTCCTAACTTTCTTGTTGAATGTTATTTTGTTTCACTTTTTTCATTTCATTTTATTTTATTTTATTCCTTATGTAGCTAATCTGGATACAACTTTAAATATCATATCATGAACCTTGAATGTGAAACATATTAGGTCGGAGTCAACCACAGATTTACACTTTATTTTGAAATTAGGGACCATCCAAATTATGCATTCTAACTTAGAACTTAATTACATTAACAATTATATATACTAGGATCTAGACTTCTTTATTTTAGCACTATGATTTGTAAGGAACTTATTTTATGACAGTAGAAAGGAACATTGTAAATTTTATTATTCAAATTATTTCCCTATTTTTTAAGATTAAACCGTTTGAGGGATAATTCATATTTGCTTGCAACCAATGTGTTACAAACTAGACAGCATGAAGTGTTCTAAATACGTGTCGTGCCGTGTCGTGTCATGTCAAACACGCCGTGTCTAGATCATCTCTCGTGTCGTGTCGTGTCTAAATATTTCACGTGTCGTATCGTGCCGTGTCTAAATCCTAAGAGATGAACACGACACGCCTAAGGACACGCCACGTCTCGTGTCCTCGTGTCGTGCCGTGTCGTGTCTTCTTTAGACGTGTCGTGTCGTGACGTGTTCAGACACGTTTAACTTTTTGACATGAATGTAATTTGTTTATGAAATTTAAAAATTATGTTTGTTAAATACGTCAAAAATTAAGAAAGTAGACGTGTTGTACCATTGAATTAAAATATAGATTAATTTTTAACAATTGATTAATATTTTGACAACTTCTTATCGGACTTAAGTAATTATTTTACTAAAAATAAATCAAACTCATGAAAAGGTATAAAACTATTTTCAATGACAAAAAATATTTGATTCTTTTTAAGACAAATCACATATAGATTTTTATCTTTAATTTGCGCATGACTCTGGACCCTTTTATTTTATTTGTGATTTAATGATTGAATCATCCTAATTATATTGTAATCTTTTGATTTCCAATTCTAACGATTTACAAGTGTTTTATTCGAAAATAAGTCTATTAATAATCATCGATTTATGATTAAATGTATCTTTGACAAAATTTATGGAAAAAATATAATAGTATGTACATAATTGAGGAATCCATTATATTTCTATAACACTATGTGTGTCTCCTTTTCGTGTTTGGCGTGTCTGTAATACGTGTCGTGTCTCTCGTGTCGTACCGTGCCGTATCTCGTGCCGTGTCGTGTCGTGTCCAGACAATTCGCGTGTCGTGTCGTGTCGTGTCTATTTCATCAAAGTTGGACACGACACGCTTAAGGACACGCCACGCGAAGTTCTCGTGTCGTGTTCGTGTCCGTATCTTACCGTGTCGTACAACCTCCGTGCCGTGTCGTGTCGTGCCGTGTTCGGACACGCCGTGTTTTTTTTAGAACACTAAGCATGATGATTGTAAATGATAGTTCTGTTAAAGATATTGGTTTACCAATACCCTTGACTGAGAGAACAATTGTTGAGAAGAACAAATTGATATTGATATTTCGACATGTATCATACAATGCATTTGAACTCCATGAAAAGTTACCTAGATTAATATTAATATATAGATTGAATGAGGACCAGAAGTTTGCTTTTGAAAGAATTGTCAAGTTAATTGATAACAAATATGAAAAAATATTTTTTATTTATGGAACATGATTACATGAAAAACTTTCCTATGACAAGCATTGAAAGTTTTTGTTCACGTGCAAAGAAATTTATTTTAAAGTAGCATCACCGAAATTGGGATCTCTACTTTTACATGGAGTGATAACTTATTCTCGATTTAAAATTTCATTAGAAATTTAGAATTTAAATAAGAAACCATGTGTGATGTAAAGAAAAAATCTCAGTTTGCTGAACTTTTAAAAATGACAACAATAATATTGTAGGATGAGGCTCCAATGAGTAATAGAATTTGTTTTGAGGCTTTAGACCGAACAATGAGAGATATTCTAAAGATATTGCTCACTCTAATAGATACCGAACATTTAGAGGGATCACAATTGTTCTTGGAGGAAATTTCAGACAAATTCTTCATGTTGTTCATATTGGTATTAAGTCTAAAAGCATCTCTACTTCTATGACTAATTCATATCATGGAGAAATTGTCATGTACTTAGACTCACCATAAACATGCGACTATCAAAGTTTGCTAACACGATAGCGGAAAAGACACATTAGCTTCTTTCTATTGGAAATGGTACAGGAACAATCGCTCAATTTTGACGATAATGAATCTAATTGGATAAAAGTACTAGAAAATATGTTGATAGACTTACGAGATTATGCAGTACAAGCTATTATTGATGCTACCTTTCCGAACTTGAGCAATTTTTTTTTCTGACATTCCGTACTTACACAACAAGAGCAATAATTACACTGAAGAATGACGTTGTTGATTTACTAAATGAATTTGTGCTCAATCTAATCCTTGGAAACAAACATGTTTATCTAAGTGCATACACAACAATTGGAACAAATAAGGGAGAATTGGATCAACGCCACCTTAGCTCAGTTTCTTTCTAGAAAAAGCAGTGCCATGAGGTGTGAAATCCCAAGGGAAACCTAACTTCAAAATTAGCGAAATGCCACCCTAAACTTAATTCTTAGAAAAATGCCACTCCAAATCAATTATACTCAGAAATTTACCACTATTATACAATTGCTATACATTCTGAAAATAAAAATAATACAATTTGAGATGTTATTTCAAAGGTCACATGATTGAATATTATTTTGAAACCAAGTTTGAAAATATTTTGATATGCTCAAGTCTGAATTTGCTTAAACTTTGATGTTGATTATTGTTGAAAACTCTCTCTCAACTTGTAGAAAATCAATCATTGAATTGAATATAGGTTCTAAACGATCTTCTTTGTGTTTTAGTTAGATTTTATCGTATTTTTAGTGTATAAACAATGTACTACTATTGCCCTTGTCATTTTACAGATTTATCGATGATTTGATGCGATTTTGGAGACTGGACAACATTCAAACGGACTAGGTCAAGATTCAAGTGGAGCAAAGCAAAGAAGATTTTGAATTGTGATAAAGCAAGCTGTCCAGATGACCCCGCCTAAACTAGAGCCGACGTAATAGAAAAGACATACCTAAATCTGGAAATCAATTTCTCTCCAAAATTAGACATTCCAAAGATAATTCTTTACGAATTGCAACCACCTCAATGCTATCTAAGCATAACCTAGACCCCAAGGAAGATATGTCAAGTTCGTAGGCAAGTTTTGAAGGGAGAATACAACAATTTTGCAGCATAAGATCTGAGAGGCTCCACTTGAAAAGAAGTGACCCCACCTTGAAACCTTCTAAGAGGGAAATTTATTGGATATTATTGTAATCTTCTTATTGCTTATTTGTCTTGACGTTTAATACAATGAAACTTGTTATTTGTATATATTTGATGACTAGTAGTGAGTAATTTAGTTAATTAGGAACAACTGCAGGGAACTTTACTTGGTAGCTAATTGAAAATTAATTAGTTTTATATTTTATATATTTGTTTTGTCTTTCTTGATTTGATTAATATTATTGTTGATTATGAATTGCTTGACTTTATGGTTTTTACCTAATAGACTAAGGCCTCGTCTAGTTTGTTAGGGCTATGTTTGGCAAACCCCAAGAACTAACTAGTTCGCGCGCAACCAACAAACCCACGAACTAGAACAAGGTCTAGTTCCCCTCCTTGTTCTAGTTCTACCAAAATCATGGAACTAGTTCTAATTCACACCCTTTGTCAAACATAGCCTAGGTAATTAGAACCCTAATTTCAACTAATTGAATGCTATAGGATATATATTAACCGAAAGACCAACCCATGATTTAACTAAAAGGTGCGTCTCTTCCTATGATTGAAAGATATAGAATATCCTAAAGGTTAGAAATGTAAATTTAGAAACCCTAAATTAAGGAACGAAAGTTGAAACTTAAAAATTTTTAAGCAGTTTCAATGTTGAGATTTAGGAATTGAACCATGAACGAAAGTTAGGATTTGGAACCTAGATTAAAACCAACAACCTTCACTTAGATAGAATATAAAATTGATTAAACAAATCTAACGTTGTATTCAGACATACCAGCCTGAAAGGGAACAAATCAGCTTGAATATGGCCAAGTAGAGCGACCTGAGCAATTGATCCTAGTTTAAACCCATAAATTCAAGTTTTTTGTTATTAGTTAATCCCTTAGTCTAGTTTAGAGCATATTCACTCAGGATGCATTTGGCATTCACCAAATGAATTGAGATTAATTAAGGTTAGCACTAATCTTGTGCTAACCCACTAACTCACGCAAGAGGTGGGTTAGCGGTTTCACCATGAAGGGGTTAGCGTTAATCATGTATTAATAATGATAATTAATACTTAAAAAAAATTAATAAATAATAATATTTAATATTTAATAATCAATAATAAATTATTGTAAATTGATAATATTTAATAAGTAATAATAATAATTATTAGTTAACAATAATTAATAGTAATTAATAATTAACAATCAATTAATAATTAATAGTAATTAATAATTAATAATAGTTAACAATTAATATAATAATAATTAAAGTAATTAATAATTCAAAATAAATGATAATAATAATTAATATTAATTAATAATTATGGTAATATTTATAATTAATTAATAATAGTTATTGTAATAAGTTATTTATTAATAATTAATGAGGATTAATAATAACTAGCAAAAGATGCCCTCAATACATGGGCAAATAAGAAAATAAAATATTGATATTAACTTTTGTTTCATATAGAATTTTATATGTTAGACATTAAAGATACCGTAAAATTAATAATTTAGTCTTTCTTTTTTAATAAATAGCTAATTTGGTAGTAACTTTATCTTTTTTAATAAAAAGTCTAACCCTTGATCTAGACCACTGATCATATCAAATTACACAAATCAATGGTCCATAATTGATATAAGTATTATTTACACCCTTTTATCTAACATGTTTACTCCTTTTTATATGAAATGTTTAACCCTTTCTCTAAGTGTCTTTATAAGTAGTAAGGATTAGTAACTAATAATTAGTGCTTAATAATTAATAATAGATAATAATTAATATAATAATAATAATTAAAGTAATTAATAATTCAAAATAATAATAATAATAATAATTAATTAATTAATAATTATGGTAATAGTTATAATAATTAATAATTCATAATAGTTAGTGTAATAATAATTATATAAATTTAAATAATAATTAGTAATTAATAATAGTTAACAATTAATATAATAATTATTCAAGTAGTTGATAATAAATAATTCAAAATAAATAATTCAAAATAAATAATAATAATTAATTAATAATTATGGTATTTATAATAATTAATAATAGTTATTGTAATATCAATTATTTATTAATAATTAATGAGGATTAATAATAATTAGTAACTAATAATTAATAATAGTTAGTAATTAATAATTAATAATAGATAACAATTAATAACATATTAATTAAAATAATTAATAGTTAATAATTCAAAATAAATAATATTAATGATTATGATAATTATTATGGTAATATTTATAATAATTTGATAATAGTTACTGTAATAATAATTGTATAAATTTAAATAACCGTACTAACCCCTCTTTTGCCAAACGCACAGTTTAGATTTAAAACCAAAAATAATAAAATCATATTTTGCGTTTAGAGTATTTTTCCCTTCAATCAAATAAATTAGATTTGTCGAAACCTTAAGTTAGAATAATCTGTCCATGTGATTCGATCCTCAAGTTATACAACAACAACAACAACAACTAAGCCTTTTGTCCCAAACAAGTTGGGATAGGCTAGAAAGAAACCCAACAAGAGAACACATCCAAGAACAAGAACAAAAAAAAAAAATACAAAACATAAAAATTCTAATAGTAAGACTAGCCATACTAATAATAATACCTCTAATAATAATAGTAATAGTAGAAACCTAGACCTCGACCGTGACCTAATAGAGGGACCTACAAACCTATGGCATCGCTCCTACCCGTAAGTTCCTACGTCATGGCTCCGGTACATGAATTGCTAACTTCCAAGCGCTCCTATCAATCGCCAACTCCTTGGAGACGTTCCATTCTTTAAGGTCTCTTTTCACCGCTTCTTCCCATGTCAATCTTGGTCTCCCTCTCCCCTTCCGGGTGTTCTCGAAATGATTAAGAATTCCGATACGTACCGGTGCCTCTGGAGGTCTGCGTTGGATATGTCCAAACCATCTCAAACGATGTTGAAATATCGTTGAAAATAAAAATTTTTATACTATACATAATTTTTAATTTTCATATTTTCAGAATTTAGATTTTTTTTTTATCAGATTATTATTCGTGGACCCTCTAGTAACCATGTTTTTAAATTAAAAAAATATTTAAAATTTTGAAAAAAATATAATTTTACTTTATAACATCTTAATGTGAAGAAAACATTAAACAATTCGGATCGTTCGTTTAAATCTTAAAATATGAAACTGATACACACAACAATTTGTGCTTAGCAAAACATTTTAACAATCGTCACACCCACAGTCACAAAAAAGTTATATATTAATTAATAAATTAATTACGACACTAATTCTTATTAAAATAGTTTGTAAGAACGACCCTTCTATTAGACTATTATTACCCAGTGAAAAGTTTGCGTGCGACCCAAAATGAACGAAGGTGAAAAATTTCCTCTTGTGGCGTTGCAACGAGCCTTTGTTTGATGTTTACGGTTTACCTCAACCTCTTGCTGACACAACCCCAATTCGCACTTCCCCTGTTTGTTTTCTCTTTCTCTACTCGACCTCGACTCCTCCTGATCTGGATCCAGATCTCACTTAAACCCCCACCTCTCCCCTTCTCTTCCCTTCCCTTCCATGGAGCAGCTCAAGTCGCTCGGTCGTGAGCTCGCCATGGGCTCCCAAGGCGGATCCTCCAAGGAATTCCTCGATCTCGTCAAATCCATCGGCGAAGCGCGATCCAAATCCGAGGAGGATCGCATCATACTGCGCGAACTCGAGACTCTCCGGCGCCGCCTCTCCGACCCCGACATACCTCGTCGCAAGATGAAGGAGTACCTCCTCCGCCTCGCCTATGCTGAGATGCTCGGCCACGACGCTTCCTTTGGCTACATCCACGCTGTCAAAATGGCGCACGACGACAATATCATGTTGAAGAGAACCGGATACTTGACCGTGGCTTTGTTCTTGGATGATGGCCATGATTTGATTATACTGATAGTGAATACTATTCAGAAGGATCTGAGGTCGGACAATTACTTGGTGGTTTGTGCTGCTTTAGTGGCGGTTTGTAAGCTGATCAATGAGGAGACGATCCCCGCAGTGTTGCCTCAGGTGGTGGAGTTGCTGAACCACCCAAAGGAGGCTGTGAGGAAGAAGGCGGTCATGGCATTGCATCGGTTTCATCAGAAATCGCCCAGTTCAGTGTCACATTTGGTTTCGAATTTTCGCAAGGTAGTTCTATGAATAATCATATGGTTCAGTTCATGAAAGAATGTCCCAAATTTACTATTTTGTGATTTGCAAAAGTGCTAATTGAGATGATCTGCTTACTAATATACTAGGAATGACTTTTATGTCTTGAAGCAGAATGTTTTCTGGTACCAGTGTTAGGATACTGGTTTGATTAGGGCGTGTGGCCATTTGTTGCATTATTTTACTTACCAGATACATGCGTAATTGTGGGCAACCTTTCTTTTCTGTAATGGAAAAGAGGTAGAGAAGCCTTTTTTTTTTTTCCAAAAAAAATTAGCAGATATGCTTGGCAGGCGAGCTAAACTGAATAGAATTGGGTGCTTTGCTCTATGCTATCATTGTGAAAGAAATTGTTGGCTTCACTTCATATTTGGTTTCAATTTTTTAATGCTGAAGCCTTCAGTTTGTTATTGGGAACTTGGTGATTTGAATTAGCATGTGCTAGTTTAAGAATTCTTTTAATTTTGGAAGACATCATTGGAGGAGTCGTCCTATTTAATTTCTGAGCATTCTGATATCATTAGTTTGTGAGTACAAGAACTTGTACAAAGTGAGAACAAAATAGAATAGTCTTTAATTTCTATAGAGGTTCATCAGAAAATGCCTGTATTTAAAGGTTGGTTACTTTTCTCCCTACATTTTTTTTGAAATCTTGATTCCAATTTCAATCCTTGCATGTAGGACCATAGATGGATAGGTCATTTCTGGAAATTAGAATTTTACAAATGACACGCAACATTATATCCTTTGTAATATCAATCCCACTATCTCTTGTTAGTAACAGCTATGGGGTCTGGCATAACACTTGTCAAGAAAACTCGAATCACCGTAAGTTCAGTCAAAATTTAGCAAAAAAAAAAATAATAAAAAAATTTTAAAATGAAAAAAAATATTTATAGTAGTACTCGTGCAAATTAGATGTAAGCTTATCAAAACAATCGGGTTTATTGTTAATGTAAAACTTAGTGACCATCAGTTTTAAGATGTACAATTTATGTTATGAAAGGAACTGTAATACAATTTGTTATGATGACTATTAGTAAAATGTAACTAAATAATATATAATTGATGGATTTTCAGAGGCTATGTGACAATGATCCAGGGGTGATGGGGGCAACTTTGTGCCCGCTGTTTGACCTGATATCAGATGATGCAAGCTCGTACAAAGATTTGGTTGTCAGCCTTGTCAGCATCCTTAAGCAAGTTGCTGAGAAGAGGCTCCCCACTACCTATGATTACCACCATATGCCTGCACCTTTCATCCAGGTATTCAAGAAAGCCTATTGTTATGTTTCATACAGATCTATAATCTTAGTGTTGTCCTGATCGATGGCACTGAACTCCTTGCTTAATCTGTTGGATCTCCTGAAGTTTTGGCCAAATTTTATTCATGATCTCATAGAAAATGCATAGAGAAAGAAGAAATAGTCTGTGTTTGGTACAAAGTTAGTTTGTGTTACTGACATTGTCTATCGTGTATACTGAACCTGACTGATCAGTCCATTCTGGGACTATATTATGCTGAGCTGGCTGGTACATACAGATCCATGATTGATTAGGCATTCTCGCTTAATACTTATCTGTACCTCTATTGGACTGGCTGAAGGTTGATACAGGTAACATACCATTATTGCTTATCAAGACTGGCTCCCATGGTAAGTAGTTGCCTCAGTGAATCAGTCGCTAAGCATTGCCTATCTTTAAGGTACGGTATTGCTACGTCTGACTTCCATGAATGTAGTGTTGGACTGATCAATGCAAGTATCATATATTATATCATCGAAGTTTCAGAGTTTCTTATGCATTTCAAATATGATATGTGCAGATTAAGTTACTCAAGATTCTTGCTTTGCTTGGAAGCGGGGATAAGCAAGCAAGCAACCATATGTATGCAGTTCTCACTGAGATTTTTAGAAAATGTGAATCTTCAAGTAATATTGGAAATGCTATTTTGTATGAGTGTGTATGTTGTGTCTCTTCTATTTATCCCAACCCTAAAGTACTAGATGCAGCTATAGAGGCCACTTCTAAGTTTCTCAAGGTTAGCTTCCCTAAAGTTGTTTTTATCATGTTATTGTACTATTAGTGATTTTTGGAAAGGCACAGAAACACAATACATTATTGGTGTACCAGTGGTCAGTTTAAAGTTTGCAATCGTAAATTTTGGTACAAATATTTCAGGTTCTTTTTGGTACTGTTTCCCAAACTAGTCATAAGTAGCAGGTCAGGTTCAGTATCTGTGCTGTTATGTTGATTTGCTGGACATAAATAGATTTGATTTTCACCATTTACATTATTCTCTATGGTAATTTGGGGTCCATGACTGAACTGTCCAGTGTTGAGACACCCACTAGATATTGTATTCCGAATGATATTTCATTATTCTGTTTAATAATTCTATATTATATGTCAGAGTGAGAGCCATAATTTGAAGTATATGGGAATTGATGCACTTGGCCGGCTTATCAGAATAAATCCCGACATCGCCGAAGAACACCAGCTTGCTGTCATTGATTGCTTAGAGGTTTGTACTGTAACTCAACCTCGTTCCTTTCCTTTTCTTTTTTCCATATTGAATTCTTGTTGAAAGAATTGTATAATTACATTGTAAGGCATTTTTTTATTTTAAAGTATCAAACAAGCGTATTATCATAGAAATTTTGAAAACCTTTTAAATATTCTTATGCTTCTCTGATAGACACAAATTCTAGAAACAAAGTTTGCAAATGTGGCCAGTAGGCCAAGTTACTTTTGCATTAGACTTGCTTGTCCGCTCAACAGACGTCTCAGCAAGGTGCTGGTAATTTCTGGTTCGTGTGTTCATACTATAGTTCTTGCAATCTTTATTTTTTTAGGACCCAGATGACACTCTTAAACGCAAGACATTTGAGCTGCTGTACAAAATGACAAAATCAACCAATGTTGAGGTCATAGTGGACCGCATGATTGATTACATGATTAACATCACCGATAATCATTATAAGACAGAGATAGCGTCGCGGTGTGTAGAACTTGCTGAGCAGTTTGCACCTAGCAACCAATGGTTCATCCAGGTGCCTTCACATACTCTTTATTGCTCTTATTCTCTCTCTGTGGGTCTTGTTCTTCTTCTATTTGAAGGGAGTTTTCTCATTTTTTCTAGAGAAATAAGACGAGCATTGGTTTAAAATATGAAAAGAAAAAGACAACCAAGGACAAGCCATTTAAGAATGCTGCCAAAGTACATAAATACTTATTTTCCTGTGGTGATAATATCTTAAAGATGTGAAAATACTTCTGACTTTTCTTTTTCTTTTTCTTTAAAATTATATTGCATGTGAGGAAACACAATGAAACTCAACAGGTTATTGTTCTTTTTGTTAGCAAAGCTAGCTAGTTCTGACAGTGCCTCTAGCTTCATATGTTAGTTATCTTATTGTTATTTTTTACATGTAAATCCAGATAATGAACAAGGTATTTGAGCATGCTGGTGATCTCGTGAATCCCAGAGTGGCACATAATCTCATGCGGCTGATTGCAGAAGGATTTGGGGAAGATGATGAGGGGGCTGATACCCAACTCCGATCTTCTGCTGTATGTAATCTGTTCCATTTGTTGGTTCTGATTTCATTCAAACATTTAATCTACTTTTTAGTCCTTTAAGATAACACCAGAGAAAAATTAAACCAATTCCAACACACCCTCCAAAACAGTATCAAATTTGGTAACTTTTGTATTAATACATCATTCTGAGCAGATTGATTCTGAACCCTCAGGTGACAACTAATTTGGCAATCACAACAGATCTGACCTGGACCTAAGCAAGTGAATCGATCAAACATATAATCAACTTTACCTGAAGAAACTAACTAAACCTAAACACATTAATGAAATTTTTGTATTGGCAATGCTGATTCACAATTTTTTCGGGATGATAATGGAGACAAATTTACCTCGAGCCTAGTGATACAAATGATCAACCTGGAAAAAGCCCCAGAGCCAATTCTATTTAACCCGATCGGGCTCTTCTGTTTATTGTAATTTTCAATTGCACGTTTCATTTTGTTTTTTCCATGCAATTTTCAATTGAAACCAATTTGTGTTAAAGACACTGAACCAAATTGAAGCAGTCCTGTAGCACCTTGGTGCCTTTTAGCTCCCGATGTGGCAAAAATCTTGTAATATGATGGTACTCGTTAAACCTAGCTTGAAAATTGAGGGTAACTTTATCGTCATTTAGTTGAGTATGACCATCTGGAATATTTTTTAGGTAATTGTAAATAAATTTAAATGCTGGTATGAGACTTCATGCTATTTTGTAACAGCAAGTTTTATTATTTAATCATGATATTCCAGGTTGCTTCCTACTTGAGGATTCTTGGCGAGCCAAAGCTTCCTTCTTTGTTTCTTCAGGTATGTTTACCCTCGCTATTGTTAGCACGAGCATTGTCATGATAAAGTTGCTTAATAGTTAGTAACCTTATAATGTTTTTGGATTAAGATAGATTCATAAAACATATTTCAAGTTTACCAAAAGGTTCTGCATTTTTATATAACGATGGACCAAAGTCCAAAACGTTTAGCATAATGTTTCTTTCATGGTGTCAAGGTGATCGTATCTGTTTAGCATAAATGGAAGCAATGAATACTTTTTTACAAGCTTTTAAAATGTGTTTTTTTCGGTATGACGGTCCGGAGTTGATTTAACAGTGGCGTTTTTTCAAAAACGTCGAAAAAACAGCGGAAAAATGGTGTATATATGCGAACATCTGTGTCAAACTCATATGTATTCTTGTGTACAGTACTGCATTTGTATGGATGATTGGTACACGATATTGTACATGATATTGAACATCTCTAAGCATTTTATTCACGATATATACCAAATACATTATGTTCTCAATACACGATATATCTTTTGATATTGTACGTTTATTTGGTGAAAAAACAGAATTTTTTTTACGTTTTTCCGGCGAAAAAATGTAAATGACGCGTTATGTTATTTTATCGTTTTTTTTTTCTGTGATGTTCGTGCGGTTGGCTACAAAATACCGCTATTTCGAAAAAAACGGCGTTTTTTAAAAGCTTGCTTTTTTGTTAAATTGAAATCAGGATAGTACCAACTATGGGTAACTGTTTTCAGTCAAGGGACCTTTGTTGGTAAATTAATTGTTCCTTTAAGTGTAGGTGATCTGTTGGGTCTTGGGAGAATATGGTACTGCTGATGGCAGGCACTCTGCTTCTTACATCATTGGGAAATTGTGTGATGTTGCCGAGGCCCACTCCAGTGATGATACCGTCAAGGTAAACTAGTTGGATAATTCATGTAGTTTGCTTGATTTGTTCGCTATGGGAAGAGTCTAGTACCAGCCATCTGTTTTGTTTTTTTGGGGCTCATCTGGCTTTCAGATTTGAAGTCGAAATATGAAACACCTAATATAAACCAAAGTTTGATTTAGGACTAACAGATCTAGGTAGTGACTCCAAAACAGTGTAAAATTAAGGATCAGAGTTAAGTATAGGCTAATATTTCTTTTTTTTGCCTTTAAATTTGAAAATTCCTTTTTGGAAAGTCCCATACCTGTAGGATTTGAATTTTATGCTACTAACATTTCATTTATGCTGTTTTCTTGTAAGGCATATGCGGTGTCAGCAATTATGAAGATATTTGCATTTGAATTTGCTACTGGAAGGAAGGTTGAAATGCTACCTGAGGTAAAAGGGAATTATATTTCTTGAAAATAAAGTAAAAAATGAAGGCTTGCTCTGGGTTGCGATAATAGCACTTGCTTTGGTAGTATGTCAGTGGTTTCAAAATTCATTGTAGTTTCCTAATTGTATCAGTTTCACCTGTATGGATCCCACATATATTTTTGTCTTTACAATTTGTGCAAATTGAATTTATGGTTAATATTGTATTGCTGAGCTCTAACCGGCAATTTGTTGACCTAACTTAATGACCAAATAAGCCCGTGTTTGCTGAACTGGTCAGGTCAGGTTAGATACTAGCAATGCAGTACCGATGGTGGCCACCCTTTTTTTCCTTGAAATCACCCACATAATAAGGAACTTTTACACCGAATTTTTCTACAGTGCCAAACTTTAATAGATGAGGTGTTAGCTTCCCATTCAACAGATCTACAGCAGCGTGCTTATGAATTTCAAGCTTTATTAGCATTAAGCCCACAAGCCATTGAGAATGTGATGCCCCCTGATGCCAGCTGTGAAGATATTGAGGTATTTCATTTGACCAGTCTTAGCATCCTTTCAGTGCAGAAACTATTGATATTGTGTAGTGACACCTCCAATTCAGCAATCAGACCTGCATTTAATTTAAGCTAAACAAGTCAGAAAAGGCCCACCTAATATGGCACCAAAACATATTTTGTTGTGCAATTGCATACATTTAGCTAACAAAGCTTCAATATGCATCACAAATATGATATCAGTGTGGTAGCGTGTATTTTCCCTTATTGTTGCAGTAAGGCCCTGCTTTAACATTTTAAACCCTTGAGTTATAAAATGAGCAGTAGTCAAATGTTAATTCAACCTAGTTCAAGCAAATTGCTTCTCAACTTAAAGCTTATATTAGTGCATTAGTGCGATTGTATTGATTTTTGAAACATATGAGTAAAAGTAGAAAGAAACATGACAGACAAAAATAAAAATCAGAATGCTGTGGCATATTGCTGCAGGTCATGGTTTTGAGGATATTGATTGAAACAGTATGCTATCCAGTACTCATTTTCATATACATGTTTGCAAAACAAACAAATTGATATTCTGTTTTCTGCTTTTATTTCTTTTTTCCTTTATTTGGGCAGATCGATACATGTCTTCCCTTTTTAAGTAACTATATAAACCAAGCAATAGAAAATGGTGCTAGGCCTTATATCTCTGAGTCTGAGCGATTGGGGACAGTAAACACCATCACCCCAGCCAGTGCCAGCCACTACCAGCAGGACCCAGCTCATTCCCTTCGGTTTGAGGCCTATGAGCTACCCAAGCCACGAGCCCCACCCCCTAGTATTCAGCCATCATCAACGTCTTCTTTACCTACCATTTCCAGTGACCTGGTACCAGTCAGCGAAGCAACCTACACAACCAGAGAAGAACAATACAATCCCAAAGTTCAAACCCTAGCTGATCAGATATCAGCTGAAATTGGAGTTCGCCTCAAGCTTGAGGGGGTCCAGAAGAAATGGGGACAACAGACGTACTCTTCCCCATCAGCTCCTTCTACATCAAGCTCCAGCACACAAAAGGCTACTAATGGGATGGTGACAAGCGATACAATACGCCAAAGCTCGCTTGATTCAAGGAAACAGCAGATTCCGGAGGTCTCAGCTGAGAAACAGAGACTTGCAGCCTCTTTGTTTGGGAAGAAAGCGGCAGAGAGAAAGACGCAGGGTAGCACACGTAGACCTGCAAAGGAGAGCCAACATGCTGTTGCCACATCAGCTCCAGAGCCACCGGAGGAAAAAGTGGTTGTTCCTGCAGTACCACCACCAGATCTACTTGATCTGGGTGAACCGAGTGAAACAGCTACACCGACCATTGATCCTTTTAAGCAACTTGAAGGGCTTTTGGGACCTGCAGCTGGCAGTGATGTGGCTTCTGCTCCAAGCCCGTCTGTCGGTGCCGTTAAAACACCAGATCTGATGTCAATGTTTACAGAAACGCCTTCGATAGTTGACAGTAAGAGCTCTGATAAAGGGGTGGTTAGTTCAACTATAGCTAAAAAAGGTCCAAATGTGAAAGAAGCATTGCAAAAGGATGCAACAGCTCGTCAAGTTGGTGTGACACCATCTGGAAATAACCCTAATCTTTTTAAGGACTTGCTTGGCTAAAAGTTCTTCGGGAGGGGAAAAATGGCATTGTGATAGTGATATGGTTGGATTGTTTAAATTTTCGAAGATGTCGGATGATGCCTTTTTGTAATTTTGACTGGAGGGTAATGATGTGGGACTCTTGTTTATTCTTTTTTTTTTCAATTCTTCTTTGTTTTTTTGTTTTCAATATTTATTATTCTTTTTTTTTTATATCGGAAGTCAAAATGTGGTTAAAAATCTAGGCGTAGATGAATTGATGTGAGAAGAGTTGAATGGATTTACTTTTGTGGATTTGTAGAAGAGAGAGCTGCATTAGAAAATTAGTTTTTCATTGTCGAAATTAATTTTGACGTTCATATTAAATAATAAATGAACATAGCTCTTAATATTTGGTTAATGTATGATAAATGGAGTAATGGACAAAGCTTTAATAATCGGTTATTTATTTGACTAATGAGCATAGGAATACTTGCTAATGAAGGGCTAAGTTACTTCAACTCTACTCAAATCCATTCTTGTTGATTTTTAGTGTGGCTTAGTCTTTGTTACACTTGCAGGATCTTAGTGGTGCGTTGTCATGGTAAGCACATGAATGCCCATTGTTCTTTCACTCTTTGTATCTGTTTGTAATTACTGGAAGGATCTTAGTTTGTGGTGTTCTTTTTGTGCTTGCGTTGGTTTACTATTTAAAGACATTACACTCATAACACTGATTTTTCCAGACAGGATCACAGCTACAAGCTGTTAACTTTCCCCTCACACGTGATGCTGTTAAGTCCGACAACAAGGCTAAGAGAACAGAAAAAACGACCAGCTATAAATAACTCTCCCTTTTTTGTGGAGCTGATTGCTCGGTTTGAATTATTTCTTAGTACACAATAAATTGAAGTCGCTCTTCAACTTTTCATTTCTTTTGGGGCTGTCTCGGGTAAAATTTTACCTTTTGTTTTGAAGGTTTACCTACAAAACAAAGGGAACTTTTGAGACAAGTCCAAATGGGGGGCTTTGTGATCACTGGCGTGCCTGATAGGCAGACAAAATTTGAAGGGAAAATCACATTTTATCTGGTAATTTGTGCAGTTATTGCTGCCACCGGAGGACTAATGTTTGGATACGATATTGGCATTTCTGGTAATTTCTAAATGGTCATCTTGTAATACTTTTATTTTATTTTATTTTCCTTTTGTTTTTCTTTGGTCCTTCAGAGCAGCTCATGATAATTTTCACAACCAGAAAGCAATGCCTACACTATTATTGTAAGGTATCAAGCATTGGGTGGTTGGTGGTACACTGGTATGGAACCAGCTGAGCAAATCTCTTGAACTGAACCGTAGACTTCTAGGATTCAAGGAGAATTTATTTCAAGCCATTCTTAAAGTTTTTCTCTTATTGTTGTAACCTTGATGACACACATTGACAACATGAGAACTTCCAATACTTTCATAATGCTGAACACATACAGGTGGTGTGACATCCATGGACAGCTTTCTCTTAAAATTCTTCCCGTCAGTTTATTATAAAAAGAAGCGTGCGAAGGAGGATAACTACTGCAAGTATGATGATCACAAACTTCAGCTGTTCACCTCCTCTCTCTATCTGGCAGCACTTGTGTCGTGCTTCTTTGCCTCTGCAATGTGCCGACGATTTGGTCGCAAGCTTACGATCCAGATCTCATCAGTATTCTTCTTCATTGGTGTCATTCTCAATGTCCGGGCTAATGATTTACATATGTTGATCGCTGGGCGAATTCTCCTTGGCATTGGTGTAGGGTTTGCTAATCAGGTGATGTGTTTTGTCTCCTAAACATATGTTAATTCCCAGGCTTCTATGTTTATCAATTTGAACATTTGGTGTTTTATTTTTCAAAAAAGGAAAAAAAAAACAACGAAAAAGATTTAGCCCCAAAAATATTCTTTTTTTTTTAAATGCTAATCAGTTGAAATAAAACTTAATTATGGTATTTATAGGCTGTCCCCTTATTTTTGTCGGAGATTGCACCCTTCCATATCCGTGGTGGACTAAACATCCTTTTCCAACTAAACATTACCATAGGGATCCTAGTAGCAAACGTCGTGAACTACTATGCATCAAAATCCCTGCTATATGGTTGGAAGTTCTCTCTCGGCCTGGCCGGTGTTCCAGCACTAATATTGTGCATCGGCTCATTCCTTATTACTGAAACACCAACCAGCCTAATTCAGCATGGAAGATCAGCTGATGGGCTAGAAGTCCTCAAAAAAATACGTGGGACCCACAATGTTGAAGCAGAATTTCAAGAGATATTGCAGGCCAGTGAGGCAGCTAGTCTGGTGGAGCGACCTTTCATGAGCATTTTTCATAGATCGAGCTTCCCGCAACTCGTCATTGGATCATTATTGCAGTTCTTCCAGCAGTTTACCGGGATAAATGCGATCATGTTCTATGCTCCTGTGCTGTTTGAGGCAATCGGATTTAAGAGCCATGCATCGTTACTTTCTGCTGTTGCTATTGGGACTGTAAATCTAATAGGCAGTGTTGTATCATTGCTGGCAGTGGATAAAGTTGGGAGGAAATTGCTGCTCCTAGAAGGATGTTTGCAAATGTTTCTTTCAATGGTAAATAGCCTACTTCCATTTTTAAATTAACTTTGATCCTGCTTACTGAAAACTAACATTTTCTTAACTTTTCATTATTCTTTTCTTTAGAAGGATCTATGGTAGAATAAAACAAAGGGCTAAATGCAGAGTAACACTATTGAATACAGAGTAACTTCTATTTTGGAAATTCTAAGACCATGTACAATTGACGACAAATTTCCACATAAGAAACAAAGTTTAAATTTGCCTATATTTAGAGATGGAACTTGGAACTTGGAAGTCAAATTTGTTCTCACAGGACTAAAAGTCTAAAACACTTGTTTTTCTTTCTATTCAGGCTGCTATAGGAGCAGTGCTAGTTGCAAATGGACAGCAAAACCAGCCACTAGACAATGATTCAGCGATGGGCGTCGTGATGTTTGCGGCTCTATTTGTCTCAGGTTTTGCATGGTCGTGGGGCCCGCTGGCCTGGTTAATCCCCAGTGAGATATTTCCTCTCGAGACGCGAACTGCAGGGTATGCAGTTGCAGTGAGCTCCAACATGCTGTTCACCTTTGTAATAGCACAAATATACTTATCCATGCTGTGTCGTATGCGTGCTGGGGTGTTCTTCTTCTTCTCAATGTGGATTGCGATCATGGGTATTTTTGTCGCAGTTTTCCTGCCCGAGACGAAGAACATCCCGATGGACGAGATGGTGGCTAGGGTCTGGAAGAAGCATTGGTATTGGAAGCGGTACATGGACGACGGTACCCGGAGTTTAAAAATGGAAGCATTATATGATGCGTATAGTTATTAATGAATATTAATTGGATATATTTAGGGTAGCCACACAAAAGCTGATGCACTCGTCCTAATTGTTCAAATTTTGTCAGCTTCGCTCTTAGTCCATTTTTTCCTTTCAAATGTTCAGTACCAGTTAGCCTTGTTCCAAGTTAGGATTATAATGATAGTTCCCTCATTTTCCCCAACTTATCCTCCGCGTTTCTTAAAAAAGTGTCCATAGTGTTTTAAATTTCTAAATTCTAAATATGCTGTGAAGACTCAAACTAACTGCCAATTCACATTCTGGCTGATTATTCATATTATGTGAAATGAGTAAAAAAAATACATATACGTTCATGATTTCGGATGACAGCTTATGCATTTTTATAGTAAATTCGTTCCAAAATTTTGGAACTATAAATAACCTCATTACAGAATTTTGCCAGCAGCACAAATGACAATTTTATCACTCATGTAAGTTCTAATCCATGCAAAAAATTGCTGCAGAGATTTAAAAATAGCATTGCTATCAGCATCGACTATTTCATATTGTGGTCACATGTTTAACTTTATACGGTCTATGATGAACAAATTAGCCCAAATCTTTTCGTTATTTTTTAATAGTTGCATGAAAGTATAATATGATTTGTCCAAATATTCCGTTCTTCAAATTAAATCACTATGTGCAGGGCTGCAGCCCACGTAATTACCTTTAAATTTTAAAAGTTAAAAGAAAATAAAAATGAAAACTTCCGGAGGATTAATTTTGCAAGGCCTTAATTTTAAAAACGAAAGATTGTGGACCGATTATGCAAATAAACTACTGGGTTATAAATTTGGGTACACAAAGTCTCCTGCCCCGTCCGAAACAAATCTACTAATAATTTATTTTTTAAAAAAATGTAAGCATGATTCCCATGCTAGTATTTTATACTTCCCTCTAGAATTATAGAACGGCAATTAAAAAAAAAAACAGACAAGATGAGAGAGAGGAAGCGATCAGGTCAACAGTGGCATAGCTGGTTTTAAATGTTTTCTCATAAAAAAAAATTCGGGACATTACGCTTCACATTTTTAGTATGAACCTTCGTTAAAGTTTATAAATGACAAGTTACAAAGGTACAACATCAGTAAGCCACAGAGAGAGACAAAAAAAGACAGGTGCACAATGGCAAAGCTTGTTCTAGCTACCAGTTATTGCTGCAGCCGTTGTTCAATTAGGTACATGCCTCTATCCTTCTATTTATCTTTTTGTAGTTTTGTACCTAACAATTTACTGAGATGTAACTTGTTTTATTGCCTGAAACATCTCCAATTTAGGTTCTGCCGGTGTCGACATCGAAGTTGTGGTAAACCCTATCTATTCTAATTTCTCAATGCTTTTGTGTATATATATATATATTGCATATGTTCTATTTTAAGAAGCTAATTAACTATCTCCAATCATGTGAATCTTTTTCCATCACAGTTATCACTGTTTTGGTATAAAAAACAGTGAACTATCCATTGGGCAAATTTAAGCTAAATAGCTAAATTTCACTGGTCGCAATAAAACACGGTTCGCATTTTTGGTATTTAGGCTTCTATCCAGAAATGTAAATTGATAGGTCAGAAAAATAGACAAGATATATTAGAGATATGAAGAGAGACGAAACGATCAGGTCAACAATGACATAGATGGTTTTAACTTTTAAGCAAACACACAGTTAATGTTGGAATTAAGCAGCTTGAGGTTGTGCAAGTTCAAATATGCATGGGGTCATGTCAATGTAGGATTGTTTAAACCTCGTGTGAAAGATAAAGGATTTAATTAGTAATCACTAATATATCAGTGTACCTGTATCTCTGTTTTATGCGCAATGATTAGCTTTCTACCTCTTATGAGAGATCAAAAGATTGTTTGTCGGTTGAGTCAGCGAAGGTCCTGTTAAATGCAGTTTTAAAGGAGCTTAAGCTCTCGATAAATGGAGCCAACTCAAAACAATTTACAAAATTTATGATGGTCTTAGAAAATATTTCAGAAGCAAACAATAAATTAGCACGCTTCTCTCTTTAAGAAATGCAGTGTTCATTTTGTTCAAACAGTGGTAAGCAATGACAAAACTGTAAATGACAGTTATCAACTTATCGTTTCTCGAAAATTGATTACCTTCATCTGGAGTTTTGTTATCCCTTGTCATCGCTAAACAAAAAGTGAACACATAAAATAGACAAGGTGAACATATATAATGATCAAAGTGAACACATATAAACAAATAAGTTCAATAAAAATAAGTTGAATATGCATATAAAAATCTGAACAAGAGATGACAACACTTATTTGTTTGTAAGTGTTCAGTTTGTGTTTAGCGATGACAAGAGATGACAAAACTACAGATCTCTTTAGGAAAAGTAAGACCCTGATCACTATCAACTTTTTCCATAGGAATTGGATTCGGATTTCGTATGATTTCGAAATTCCCTGATCATTATGAAGTAAAATATCGGATTTCAATTGATTGTATCTGATTCTGTCGGAATATTTGAGCCTTCCGAAATCCTATGATTTTCGTTAAAATTTGATCGGATTTCGGAAGGTCCTTCGATAGCCTCTGGACCCACCAACCGGACCCACAAGTGAGATTATATGCGTTGATTGTAAAAAGACGATAATATCCTCCGAATCTCTCTCTTATCTGATAAATTTTGAACTTCTTCGATTAGATCTAAATACCACTTTCTTCTCCAATCCAATCCATTGTACTTTCTTCTCCGATCCAAGACCTCTACGCGCGCACCTTCTCCGATCAGATCTCGCCACCGCCGCTTCTTCTCTCCGCCATCCTGCCGTCAAGCTACTCAAGCTCAAGGTAAACCCCTCTCTCTCGCGCTCTCTCTCTCTCTCTCTCTCGTTGCTGCTTCTTGTAGCTTTGAATTTTGTGTTGAATTTTGCTTCTATCTTTGATCTAAAACAATCTAAAGGATGCTCTCAAATTGTTGGCATAGATTCTACTACTGAGATGATCTTGTTGGTTAAAAAATTTATTACTTTGTTTGTGATTTTGGCTATGAGTCATTACCTTGTATGTTTGTGGTTTTGGCACAGATTCTACATTGCTTTTTCTATATGAATAATATCAAATAGAAATGTGACACAATATTCTTAAAAGATATTGTTCTTTAGACATACGGTGTTGTAACATCCACAATAAATCTAATTTCTTTTGTTTTTGGACCTTGTAATTGGTATAGAATTTTCATAATAAGTTTATCTGAATCTTTGATGAGACATGCTCCTCTGGAATAATGATTGATGGAATGTAATTCTCCTTTTAAATTCGATTTGTTCGTTCGTTTGTTTTGTTCAGACTATGCATGCTTTAATCTTCAATTAATTCATATCTATTGCGCATTGATCAAAATAGATGATGTGTTATCAGTGCTCTTCTATTTTTTTCCGTCAATATATACATTATACAATTTTGTGATCAGTTGAAATGAGCGTTACCTAGGGCCCATTGAATTGATATAATGAGGGCCTTAGAAATGACATGATCTAAAAAAAGTTTTAGAATGAAATGATAACGAGGGCCTTATATTTACAATTGCTTGTTTATTAATTAGCCGTAGAAACGAGGGGGCATATTAGCCGTAACAACTTTTTTAAATAATGAGGACAAAATGGTCACTTTATAGAAGACAAATCATTTCCTTTCTTAAAATTATATGGTTTTTGATCATAGGATTTCAATTCCCGTCAATTCTTCCATTAATAGTTTTGATCATAGGATTTCAATTCCCGTCAATTCGAAATCATCTCCAATCCAATAAAATGAATTGAAATCCCAAGTCCTGTCCATAGTGATCAGGGCCTAATTTTGCAAATCTCAAAAGGAAGGTCTTTGGGCCGACCTTGGAACTTAGTTATTGGGCCGTCTTTTGGGGGGGCCATTTTAGTACTGTAGCTTCGTTCAAGAAAAAGATATGAAAATTCTGAAAAAAAAAAACATAATATTAGATTTTGAGAGAGAGAGAGAGAGCAGGTCAACAATGGCGAAGCTGGTACTAGCATTCATCGTCTTTTCGGCGTTTCTTTTGGGTAATACCTCTTTCCGCTTCCATTTCTCTTTTCGTAACTTTCTCAATTTACAGAGATCTAAACTTGATTCCTTCTAGTTTCCGCCAAGAAATCGGATGACGTCACCGAGCTCCAGATCGGTGTTAAGGTAAACTCTAACACTATCTATTACTTTTTCTCGATCTGAGTTAAGAATTTCTTCTAATTAATATATGTTCTATTTTCAGAGGTTAACTAACTACTATGATTTGGCTCAGTGCATAGTTCGTTCTTTTCTATGCATAAAAAGAGCTAACCATGCACAAAAAACAATGAACTATCTGTTGATTAAAATATGATTCAATTTCGTTGGACCAACAAAAAAACATTTTCCTTACATTATTTTGTGTTATTATTCTCAGTACAAGCCGGAAACATGCGACATCCAAGCTCACAAAGGGGACAAAATTAAAGTACACTACCGGGTATGTTTTCTGCATACTTTATTGGGGGGCTGTCTCATTGTAATTGTGTTATTTATCTACATTGTTTGTGATTAGAATTCTGCTGTTGATAACGTTAAATTTATAATGTTGAGAAACTTAACCAATAAATTGGCATGCAAACAATTATCAACCCAATTTGATCTCTAGTCAACCTTTGTCATGCAATGTTGAATAATTATCCAAATTTAGAGTTGTGCCGCTAAATACTGGGATTCCAAAAAAAAAAAAGTATTTACAAGGGAGGAAGGGGATAAGAAATGTCTAAGCCACATTATAATATACAACCTGTCAATATTTATTGATATTGGTACTAGTAGAGGTATCAATATTGGTACCTTAAGTTGCAACAACTGAAAATTGTTATTCATGCTTGTTAATGGCCATAATGTGTTTTCACGCGATATTGCTGAAGGTTGTTTGGATATGGTTGCTAATATGCTGAGTTTTCTTTTGTCATGTCCAGTAAAAGCACAGTAGGGCTTTTTCATGGTGTATTGCATTTTTGTAGGAAAGTGTGTTGTCTTTCACAATCAATAAAGTTTTGGGGACATGATTTAAAAAAAAAAAGAAAAATCAGATCTATAACTGGATGCAGTAATTTTTGAAGTCTAAATGGGTTGAAAATATTTTCATTGAACTTATTTTTCTTGAAAGTGCTGTTTCTTCCATCATTCTTTTGAAAAAAAATTCTTTAATTGTTTATTCATTTGTTTATTCTTCTTTCCCTTTTTGTTTGTTTCAGGGAAAACCGACCGATGGTACAGTGTTTGATTCTAGTTATGAAAGAGGTACTCCGTTTGAATTTACACTTGGTGGTGGCCAAGTTATCAAAGGTAAAATTTAACATCAAGTATGTTACCGAGCAAGAACCATATATATTTGGAATGGATATCAATTTCTCAAACGGTTGAGTGAGCTCAAAGTTAGATTTTAATGTCGATAAATCGACATTTTGCAATTATATATCGATTGAGTACCATTTATCTTCCATGCACCCACAACTGTGCATGCATGCACTGAGCAAGATGATATATAAGGACATGGGCTGAAGTTCTGTCATAACTGTAGTCCTATTGGAGACTGTATAGAGTATTGTGTCTTTCTTATGCTTTCTATAAAAGAATGAAACAAATCAATGGAGTTAGATTTGACTAGTCTACTGCTATGTTTAGGTCAAGGTTTAGTGGACCATTTGTTCATAAAAAAACAGTAGCTAGGAAAAGAAACTTATGACCTGAAATTGAGTGTAAGAAGCTTCTGTTAGAACTAAATTGAGAATAAGAAAGTCGTCAATGAGGATTGAATTTCTGCAACCAATGCCAACATTTCATTGCCAAAAGAGATTATATCCTTGTGTAATAGTGAAGAACCATGCCATTCCAAAAAACAAAACTGATTCTGAATATTGGTATTGGTATCTTGATTTACATGAAAATGAGTTGCATGAAATTTTGGTTCCCTCTAGGTTGGGACCAAGGGCTGCTGGGGATGTGCGTGGGTGAAAAGAGGAAGCTGAAGATACCTTCTAAAATGGGTTATGGTGATAGAGGCTCTCCACCTAAGATTCCCGGTAAAGTATCCTCATGCTTTTCTGCTCTTTTTTTTTTCTAAAAATATTAGTAAAGAAAAGGAGAAAGAGAAATGGAAAACTGAAAAAGATTAGTCAAATTTCTATCACCTGTATGTCTGCACATTAATTATGCCCTTTTTATATCATTTATTTTAAGAGAAATATAAGCATAGTGTTGGTTTGGTTTTTTTAAAGGAACCCAGAGATGATTGATTATATTCCATGTTGTTTTGGGTTTCATTCTGAAAATCTGAATAGTTCTTACTTGTGGGATTTTGTGATATTTTTGGTATCTTGCCGGCAGGTTATTCACAATAACTATGTCATTGCTGTTACTAGGCCAAAACCTTCTTTGTGCTCTTCAGAATGACCAAAAAATTCAAAAGGAACCCTATATCAGAAGGCACTATTGCATCTCTGTTGAATTTTTCATTTTGAACAAAGAAAAACTCTATTAACATAATCCTTTTTAATGATAGGTGGTGCAACACTAATTTTTGACACGGAGCTCATTGCAGTCAATGGTAAGTCAGCTAACAAAGGAGCTGACAGCGAGCTTTAGTTTGTTCTTTTTATCTGAACAAAAAAAAAAAAAAGTTGACATATACAATCTTTTTTGGGAACTGTTGATTTCATGAGTATGAGTGACTATCATTTTGATGTAACTGGGATCTCATTGAATTCTTTTTGAATGGTATATGGATTTGGAACATTGCTTTCAATCTCTTATGATAGATAGGTTTAAAGATTGTTTGTCAGTTGACTTAGCAAAGGTCCTGTTAAGTACGGTGTTAAAGGGCCTCAAGCCCCTGACACAAGGCCAAATCTTAGAGATCTTAGTGGCACTTTAACTTCTGATTGATTATCTATCAACGGTGTTCTCTTGGTCTTAGAAAATATCCAAGAAACCAACAATAGACAAGCACAAGTTTGATTCTGTCAAATTGTTGGGAAATTATCTGACAGTACTAGCACATCTGTGTGGTTCGTTTCAGGTTAAACAATTTGTATTCCGTTTGATCTCTTACTATAAGATGGACAAATGAAACATGTAGGGGACTGTATCAAAATCTAGACCATTCTCTTAAAAACTGGATTCATGGAGGTATACGGAAAAGCTGATATATTAATCCTGTAGGGGTATTGTTAGACATGATGGGTCCATTGTGCAGAATACATTATATTTAAGCATAGCATAATAGTAGATCCTTGACAAATGCAGCAGCCACTTAATTTCTCTGTGCATGTGGGGTTTGCTCAATTGTTTTGTTAGGCATGGTGGGTCAATCTGGTTTGCTACATCTAGCAAAAGATCTTTCTTCTCTTTTTACCAGATGAATTTCCTAAGTTTAAAAACCCTGGTTGTAATGTCTTTTACAAATTAAAAACAAACTTATCAATGTTGGGCTTGGTCTCAGAAAACCCAACTAAACTGGGAGAGCCCGAGATTTTTTTGTACTACACCCCAAGAATTTTTTTCTGCAAAATCAGACTATCCGTATTTATTTTTTTCCCTCAAATATAGTAACAGAAACAATTAAAAAAATTATGACGTGTATCATCCTAGCACTGCCACGTAAGAACCTTGCTAATTCTAAACCAGATACAAAGATGTACCCCCCACCCCCTCCCCACCAAAAAAAGAAAAGAAAAGAAAGAAAGGGGTCAAGAAAACATGCTATGGATTGCTATTTTTATTTTGTATTGCGGCATTATCAGAAATGAAAAATTAAAAAAAATGTCCATTTGCAATTATGCTCGTCTTGCTGTCAAAAAACAAACCACACAAACTCTGTAGTATTATCAGGAATAGAGCAGAATAGTTGCCTCTTCCATACTTCCTCTTCTCCTCTCTTGTTTTCTTACTCCACCACTTGCCGAATGTACCCCGCAAATTGCAGCTGGGACAGTCCTACTGGGACTGAGGGACTGACTTCCTTTGCTGCCCCTAATTAATTTTTCTAATTTATAATTGGTACAAGTACCTAGTACCTGATAAGTGTAACTATTCCTTTTTTTCCCCTTATGATGGTGTAGTAATTCCTGTGAACTATGATAGCCAAATCTAGCGTTAACCATCAAAGTCTTGCGCTTATTTTTTGCAGAGGTTTAAACTAAGACCTCTTTCAGGCTAAGGTTGTTCAGGTTTAAAATAAAATCATGAACTTGCCACAGGAAGGAATTTTTCTACAAATTTGGAGAATTCATATACAAAGTTTCACCATAGAAGAAGAACTAAATCGGGATACCGAATGAATACTTCAGTTTAGTGTGAAAAAAAGTTTTTTTTTTATTTATGTTAAGATAGAGGACGCAATATATAGACAGTAGTTAATTGTAATAGGGTCTTTCATAAACATTTAATTTAAAAATAAGTTGGGTGACTTAGACTTCCAATTTATCTTAAAAAAAAAATTGTAATAGGGTCTTGTAATAATTTTGTTTCGTTACTGAAATACGTGACATAGTAACTTTTTTTTCCAAAAAAATAAAACAAAGTTTTGGCGAAAGAAAAAAAAGTGAAATGAACAAAATTTAGTGCTCTAAATAGTTAGAGAATAGAAGTTCTTTATTTTTTAAAAAAATTTGGACATATAAGCACAAAATGTTCCTATCCAGGTTTACAATCTCCCATGTATTTCTAGTTTTCTACAAATACTGCGTGCGGCGAGCGGCCCCGTTATCTGACAAAAGTTCTGATCCTCTGAGGCAGACGCAGACAAACTTTCTGTGTGGCAGGTTAGTGGGCTCAGCACCTATACAATTTTTTTTGTTATTTTTGTAATGGCATCTATACATTTCTGATTTACACTATCTACACTATGGTGTTTTCTAGATTTGCAGTGCACAATAACGTAAGGTCTTTCTATTCGTCAGTACCATGTTACTTAAAAACGGTATCGGTTGTCCGTACATGCCCAAAAGATATATAACAATAATAATCAGGAATGGCCACTTGTTTGCTCTGCACTTATGTAATTATTTTCATTATCACTCTCAAGCTTAGATTTCCCTGTTGTTTATCTCCTTGTTGTGTCAGTTTCACCTCCTGGGCTGGGAAAGTAAAATAGTAAATTGACCTGGCAAAGATATTTAATTCTACTTACCCAAAAGTAAATGTTAGTTAATTATTGATATATTATATGAGTAACGATGTTTCTTTGTGTTCTGATGTCTCTGTTTGTTTGATTAATCAAAGGAAGATTGTTTGTGAAGAAAATAGTGGTACTATAATACCATAATATACTTATCTAATCCTATGAAAATAATCACCAATTTTTATTAATATGCCATAGTTAATAAGATTTATTCATTTTTTTAACGTATTGATCGAGTATCAAATAAACTTCAAATTTGGAACTGCATTGCTCGTTAAGCTGAACAAGATAAACAATTTGGATTCGTCATTTGTATTTTTTAATTTAAAATATTAATAAAAAAAAGTTGTGACATTTGGTGACACCATAATGTTAGGAACTCAAGTCCTTGTGCAATTTTAATTTTTATTACTAATTAATATCAATTAAACAAGCACAACCATAGGATCTAGTAATTAGACATTAAGCACACATGAGAAAGGGAGGAGAATCGCGTACCTCTTCCAATATCGCAATTGGAAGGCTCGACCTAGTTCTTTTGGAGTCGATGGCGTGCCCACCATCACCACAACTGCGTTGGCCTCGAGTCCACCAAAAGGTCCAACCATCTTCTAGAGGTTTGTGCTAGCAAACCCTAGAACGGGGCTAATTCCTTTACTTTTCTTCACCAAATTAACTATTTAATTTGTGACTAATATTCAACACATGAATACCTATGGAAGAGCAAAATTATGAGAGCTTTTGGGAAGAGAAAAATCTGATATTTTTCTGTAATTTTCGTCCATAATATAATGGGAGAGAAGAAGAGGTTAACGCTAAATTTAGCAGTGTTGTTTCCTTATTTAACAGCCTATATTTAGGCCTCCAAACCTCATCCTTCTTTCACCCTATATGGACAAAATTGTCCCTTAATTGCTGGCCATGAAATGGCTATAATTAGTCATTTCATTTTGCCATTTTTTTCTCATATTAACACATTAAATCAGTCATTTAATGGTCCAATTAATTGCCTTTTTAATTAAGCTGAATTCTCAATTCAACCAATTAAAATATGTTGAATAAAATTAATTATCAACTTATTGATAATTATTTTGGAATTAGCAAATGCATTAATTTATTTCTATATGATCCCTTTGATTTAATTAATTATAACGGTTCATAACGGTATATAATTAATTAATCAACTTATCATATTTTCACTGCACTTACTGCTGTGAATAAATAAATAATGCACTGTATGGTTAAAACTTTATTTGTTTGACCCTTTGAGGATTTATGCTATGTTGGCCATGGAAATAAATCACTATTTATTTTCAATAATCATAGGTGATATCTAGCAACACACTATGATTCCCAATTCACATAAATATTGTACTGCTACAGTATTTTAATCCTACATAAGAAATAAAAGTATTTCCTTGTATGATTCTTATGTCACATGATATCATTGTATAATCCAAGATAGGAATGTGTCATTCTTGCAGATTATACATTTCTTGATCTAGAGATGATCGTCTAGTTTGCATGCATACGACCCAACTCCATCAAGGGGCCCAAACAGATATCATCACTCACTAGGTATACTAATGAGGAACATACGGTTTTCTTGATGAACAACTTTTCCCCGCACAATTCAAGAGAACATAAATAACGTCCGTATAGCAGCCTTTATCAGGAATCAACGGTAGACGATATTTATTGAACCTATCCTCATGTGGAAAAGTTGAACCATCTCAAACTTAGAATCAAACTCATATGAAATAAATAATGACACATAACACAATATATATATTTATTTTATTGGGTCATGTCTTGTACTATGTTCTCTAACATATACATATGCAATTAAGTTGGTAACTCTTTACCTATGATTTGTAGAACTTAATCATCACTTAACTTGCATACTAATCTTTTATGATAATTAATGTTCCTTGTTAATTATCAAGATTACGGACGATTTAGATTTATTATTGTCATTTAATTAAAAATCCACAGAGATCCACAATTCAGATCCTCAACCTGAATGATCTGTCAATAATAAACTCTAGGAACAAATGATCAAATATCATCAATAACATAAACTAATATTTAAGTCATTAACCATTGACTTTTAGGACATAACTCCAACACATAAAATGGTGGCACCAGATTTCTCCTCTTCTTTTAATTATTTTCAAGATTTTATCATTTGAAAAGTTTGACATGTCATAATGACTTCCGTAATTATATAAGTGTTATATTTTATTTTTTATTATTTTTTACATAATGTTATATTCTTTTTTTTTTTTGAAAATTAGCGTATCCCAAACCCTCACCCGCACCGTGCAACATGCCAACATAGATTAGCTAGAACGGCTTCACTCATTTTTTCGAATAGTTTGAATTGAGATTATTCTGTGTTCAAAAAAAAAAAAAAAGATTATTCTTACCATTGTCGTTTCTTTAAAAATCATAATATTTATTTTATTTTTTGTAGCAACATACGATGCAATATTACGTGCTTGACCTAATTCGAAAAAAAAATCAGGGAGTTCCGCTAGTTGATCAAATTTGTATGATTTTAATCGAATTTTCGTATGACAAATCACAGTGTCATTAGGTGGGCCCACTTGCAGTTATTAATTGATGTAGAAGTCAGAGAGGTCATAAAGCTGCTCTTTATCAAGAATAACTGCTATCATTTAATGCATTTCATTCTAATTTTGATAATCTTTTCTTTACAGATGTTTCAACATTTTGTGTGATATTCCGGGGAATTTCACCAAGAATTGCGAGTCAATGATGATTAAATGCCCAAAAATAAAATAAAATGAAAAGAGAAAAGCAAACTAAAATGGAGAAGTAATTATGCTTATTCAAGTCAAGAATGAGAATCGTTCACCATTAACATCGCGCCACGTTTAGTGCAAATTAAGTGCAAATTACATTATCAAGCGTAAAATTAAGTGTAAATTACGTGTAAATTTTTTGTCAAGTGCAAATTACATATAAATTGTAATGTGTATAGTTATGTTTACTGACAAAAATGATGCTCTGAGTGGTAAGACGATTTAGGATGAAAAATTTTAGGCCGATTGTTAATAGGTCTCAAAGAAAAATACATAAATAGTTGGGTCATTGTAGAGATGTTTGTCTTTCAATCGAAATGCAACATGGTCCGAATCACATTATTAATTCATGCCCGAACGATTATTGTAAGTTTAAACTATACAATTTGATTACATATCAATGAATCACAAAAAATTTGAATTCCAAATATATTGCTTTTTTTCTAATTTTTTACTTTTACTCTCTGGAATTTTCCAAAAAAAAAAAACTGACCTAAGATATTAAATTTGATTGCCTAAATAATATGTAGATTATATTAATTGGTTAAAATCAACTCTTCGAACATAAAAAAGTCAATTAAATTATACTTCGGCCGGGAAAAAATACAATAGTATAACTATATATGTAAATTTATTAATATTTTACTATCCATTTTTGAGAAGTTTACGCTAGTTCATCCAGTAAAATACCGACCGTATATTTAACTATCACAAATCCAGTTTGTTCTAGGCTCTCTGCACGGCTGCACCGGTCTGCGCTACTGGACATTTTTAAATTTCTCTCCATCCAACATTGCGTATCATAGCTTGTCATATTGTAGCTATCGCGTATATATATTTTCCAAATTGCTGATGCATAGAACCTGGGAAGCGTGCACAGTATGGAGGATTTGTTTTTCAACAAAGAAATGTCTTGTTGGAAATCTAGGGATCCTAACAAATTGAACTTATCACCAAATATTGTTTTTAACAATGCCAGCATGATAGCCATTGCAGGTACCATCAGCAGATGATGTATCTATCATAAGGGAAATTTTTTTTTTCCTTCTATGTTTTATATTTTCAGGGGAGAAAGTTTAATATGCACCATAGTGCATAGGATTTTCTATGCACCACGGATTTTTTTAAGAGTATTTTTATAAATTGACAAATCTAATTTAACCAATCTAATATATATATTGAAATCTCATAGCAAATCAAATTTTACAATTTTTGAGATTTTATTACTATTTTTTTCAAATTTTTTAAACATGTCATTTTTAAAATGTTATAAATTAGATTTGTCAATTTACAAAAATACTCTCAAAAAAAGTCCGTGTTGCATAAAAAGTTCTATGCACTATAGTGCATATTAAATTTTTTCTTTTAAGGAGGTGGTCGATTGTCCCAACACTGATTTTTTTGTCTGAAGTGAGAGAAAATTTGAAAGAGGTGTCTTGAGTATATCTTGTTTTAAGAGAGATTTTTGAACGATGTAATTGTACGATGTTAAGGTCAATTAATTCTCAAATTTAGAACAATCTACATTTAATTTTGATGCGGAATCGGTCCTGAATCTATGGGGCTGTTTGGATTTATGGAGAAATTTGGGAAATTTCATCTTTCTAGCATAAATTTATTATAAACAATTCAAACTCTTCACAAAATTACATATTCAAATTTTCCAAATTCCTAAGCGATCCAAACGGCCCTATGATATTTTTAACACGAGAGCGCCGTGGACTCATGGACGAGATGAAATATTTATTTGAAGTCATAATTCACTAATACTAATAGTTATACTTCAAGTCTTAAGCCCTACATATAATAACGATGCATAGAAGGGTGCGATTTAGGACACTTTTTCACCAAAGAGTGCCGACGAAAGGATGCATATTATATTATTATCTATAAATAGATTATTTCAAATTTGTCATCCAACATTTTATATTTACATTACATATTGTTTTCTATGAAATGGTCAACACTTTATATATTGCCTCGCTCATAAACAAGAATCGCGACGTGATACATACACGGGTCACAAATATCAATAGGTGCAGTGACTAGAATATCTAGTCATGAATTTTATTCTAAATTTCTAATCGATTGTAATATAAACATTATTTTAATTTTATTTGTTAACATGATACTAATGATATTGACTTAATATTAATCAATAATTTTTCTATGTTTAAGACTTTTTTCCCTATGTATGGAGGTGTTATACTTATACAAGATACTTGTATACCTTTGACTTTGATTCGCATTATTTGAACCTCTGTTCTCGAATTAGGGAACTTTATAAAATCTTTCTAAGTCGGACTATATTAATTTTTTATTTCTTATTCAAGAAGAAATGTTGATTAGTATTATATTTTTTTCGAATCAAAGTCGTAAAATAGTATAATTAAAATATTTTATTCGGGTTCAGAATTTCTTGTGTACCACCTTGAATTTAATTATTTTAATATATTCTGTTATTGTTACTATTAAACATAAAGGGAATATAAATCTAAAAAACTAGAGAAAATAATTGAACTTAAAATCTAAATTTAGATTCTTTTGATATCTTTAATTTAAGGTCTGATGTAAGCAACCGAGACAGAAGAATTTTCTCCAAAACATTGGATTGGCATTTTGGCAGAGCTTCGAAAGCAATTTGACACTTTCATTTTAAAAAATTCTACATTTTCTCTAGGCGAATGCACGCAACTAACAAACACAAATAAACTAGCACATTTTTTGTACACATCGTTACATTTTGAAAATTTAGCTGCAACATTATTTGAAAAAAAAAAATCTCTCTTGTTTTTCTTTAATGTGCGTCTACTTCCAAGTGTTCCGCGAGTCAACTGTTCTGAACTAAAAAAGAAATGCAAATTAATGAAATTAGATCTGAAATATAGAATTATAATCCAATATTAATAAATGTCACATAATCATTATGTTTTTTTGGTGGGTTCTTGGATAGTTGGATGACCCCAAAATGGTAGGTATACGCTAGGTATATGGTCAAGAAGGGCCTGTGGTTGTTAGATCTTGACCTGACATGGAGCTGATTATAATAAGTGTGCTTTAATTTAACAAAAAAAATGTCTGGCTTGTACCCCCCTACTATTCCAAATTTTTTGCTGTACTACTCATCTCAAACTTATTTTGGCAATTACAGAAAATTTTGTCGATGGACATTTTATGATGGGCTGAATTACGAAATTTTTTATTTTTTAAAATTTTCAAACGGAACCCAAATGTGTACTTAATGAATTATTAAGTACAAAGTGTGTTTCTTGTTTTGCACATGATAATATTATGTGATATATATGCATGAATGCACGTATACGTTTATAAGGAATCTAAGCTCATCACACTGCTGCTTAAACTAATTCTAGATTGGCCACCTAAAGAATTTATTATGTTAAAACACTTGAGCTCTTTGACATTATATCCAGTCCCCCCAACCCCCCCCCCCCCCCCAAAAAAAAAAAAAACCTAGTGTTCGAACACAATGCTGAATATATAAAAAGCATTATCCATCTATATATTTTGAAATTAGTGTTTTGACTGAAAGATTAACTTGACTTCGCTGATTTTCTTTGTTTATTGGTTTGGTTCTAGATATATATATATAGAGAGGATTGCTAAATCGTTCATTATCTTATTCTTATTGAAATCTCATTAGAAATCAAATTGTACATTTTTTTTAAATTATTTTTTATATTTTTTATATTTTTAGAAAAAAAAATCTTAATCTAATTAATTCTTCACCCTTCAATAATAGCGGTTTTAAAAAATTTGAGAAAAATAGTAAAAAATTAAAAAATATATAAAATTTGATTTTCAATAAAATTTCAATGTGAAGAAGATATTGAACGGTTTGGATCGATTATTTAAACCATAAAATTTGAGAATGAATGCGTAGCATAGGCCCATCCATGCTACACAGCAAGGTTTTGGTGCCACACTTTTTTGGTGCCACAAATGCCACACTTTACTTTTTTATTTTAAATTTCAAAATTTAAAATATAATCGTCCGATTCAAACTATTGATCTTGTTCATTTTAACGATGGATGCATTGTCATAAAATTTTATAATTTTTGAAGTTTATTTGATTCTTGATCAAAAGGTAAAAAATGAACGGATCAAAATAACTAAAATATATTAATTCTATAATGTCCATTTTTCAACTTCTTGATCAAGTATCAAATAAACTTTAAAATTATGAAATTTTAGGACAACGCATCCGTCAATAAAATAAACAAGATCAACGGTTTGGATCGGACGATTGATACCTCTTATTTATATATGTATTTTGACCATACCTGACACCCAAATACTATCCAAACCAATGATATTCAATGTGCTTTTGTGCTTTATTTTGCAAGATTGGGTACTGCCGTAGCAATTTGATTTGTTTTGCAGGAACTTGGTGGATTGGGCATAATTATCACATAAAAAGGTGGATTTTCAAGAAGAAAATGACTTAATGGAGTCTATAGTACTGTAGAGCTCATCCTAAACTTTCCAATAATCTTTGAATTACCTCAATCGGAGTCCGGATGAAGAAATTATGGTCGAAATACTATCAGTGCGCAGTGCTGGAAAATAATTTCGGTCCAAAATTATTTATTTCGGTCCGAAATCGCGTGAAAAAGTCGGTTTTGGAAAGTTTTGAAGATGGAAACTTTATTTTATGGTATGATCTCGTGAACCCTTGCCCTAACCTACCTCCCAAGCCTTCTCCCTGGCTATATATGCACGAAAATACAGAGAGGAAAGGATCTAACCTTCCATACAATAATTTCTACCTTTTCCACCACCGTTCTCACGCCGAAAGACGTGGGATTCCACCTCTCACAGCGGAGCACGTCCATGGCAGCAACCTTGGAGCGATTTTGGACGCGACAGTAGTAGAACCGATCCAACCACGGCTCTGGACGATCGATATATCGAGTTAGAGACGAAACTTGGTTTATTCCTTCTTTTTCTCTTGATATTTGATTTGATGGAGTTTGTATCTTGTTTTGTTTGCATGTTAGACTAGTTTCTTATGTCTTAGGGCTAGGTAGTAGTTTAGTTTAGTATTTGTGATGACTTGATGTGATTGGATTATTGCTATGTGATTTTGATGTGTTGAGAACTATTATTTATGCTTAGTTTAATTATTTGTTTCTTTGATGTTTACCTTTGGATGAATCGCGACGTCTTTAGGGCATTAAACTAGACTAAACACATAATTGATTAAGTAATTGAGGTAAGCCAAACGCTCGAAAGAGGAGGTTAACTAATCGACCGATAGGTGTAGTTTCTAAACGATCTGAAAGGACTTAGATACCTCTGGAAATCCAACACAAAGAACTTAATTGATTAAATTCTGACACGAAAGTTTAGGACTAGTCAATTACGTAGTAAAAATCGAGTTCCAAACCAAGTTTAAACCAAAATTGAACTTAGGTATGGTCGACAAGTAACTTCACATAACCTTACCTAAAAATATCAAGTCAAAACAGAGAGTCTAGAGCACTTTTCGGCAAAAAATATATATAAATTTCGGTCCGAAATTTTTTTTATCACGTGTGAAAACACGTGATAACAACGCTTTAGAGCCAAACTAAATTGAACCCAAAACCTTAGAATATTCATTTGCATCTGTTTGAGTCAAGAAAACCATAAAGATAACCCAAAAACATTTATTTAATTGCATTTTAGATAATTGTCTTTTCCATAAAATCCCAAAAATTGTCTTGTCTAGCTTTTGTGAGAAAATAAAGTCCGGTAATCAATTGTACCGTCCCTTGGGTTCGACCCTTAGCTTTACCATAACGACTAGTGAGGTAAAACAATGTATAAATTTATTTGATACCTAGGTTTAAAATGCCTTCATCAACGATTATATTTAAAAAATTGTAAATTTTAAATAAAAGATTTTTTTGTAGCATTTGTGGCACCAAAAAAGTGTGGCGCTAGAACCTTGCTCTTTATATATATATAGAAAACTTGTGGACTATGGTACATACTAATGTACAGAAGATTCGATGCATACTGATCCAAACTTTTGGATCTTCTTCAAAATGACTGATCCAAACCGTCTAATATGATCTCTCTATTGAATCTCCTTGCTGACCAAAATTTTTTATATTTTTTTTCAAAATTTGTAAAAAAAAAATTTCGGATTTTTAAAGAATGCTATTTTTGGACGGTTCAGAAAAAATAGATTAGCGATTTTTTAAAATTTAAAAAATATAAAATATGGTCGTCGGCAAGGAGATTATATTGGACGATATGGATTGGTCATTTTGAAGCAAATCCAAGATTTTTGGATCATTATGCACCGAAATTCCCGTATATTAGTATGCACCATATGTTTATTGAAGTTCAAAATTTTGAAGCTTTTTATCCTAAACAAATTAGGGTAGACTAGAAATAACACCTTGATGCTAGTCATGTCTTTTGTATATAGTTAGATTTCTAAGCTGGCTCGTTAAACTTATCGTAAGAATGTAGGGTTTGAATCCTAGACCTTTTAGAAGCCAGTCCAGTGTTCTTACCACTTGAACTACTAGACCACATGCATACATATATATTGAAGATAAATAAAAAATTTAAAAATAATATAAAATTATATTTTGATTAGTAAATATGTATTTCTATCTATAAAATGCATTATACAATACATTAAATACAAGCCGGCCATTTACATATTTTGATCAGTAAAAAAATGTATCACAGCTGTTGAGAGATGTGTTTTTAAGTAGAAATAAGCAAATATGCATTTTACAATAATTCATATTGCATTTTATAAATTGAAAAAATATATGGAAAATATTTGAGAAGTCAGTGTATAAACGTGAACTTAAAATGTCCTATATTTGGAAAATGAAAATGAACAAGTTATCTAATCAAAATGAACCGAGCATCAAAATTAGAGTAATGCTAGAATCAAATATATAGGACGTCAAATACGATTTAAATATCGACCATTAAAATTTCAAACGACCAATCCAAACCACTCAATATGATCTCTATATTAAAATATTGTTTAAAATAAAATTTTATATTTTTTCAAATTTTCTAACTATTTTTTTCGAATTTTCAAAATTGGAGGGTTCATAACTTTTAGATTGAGCATATTAAAAAATTCCAAAAATAATAAAAAATTTGAAAAAATATAAAATTTGATCTCTATGGAAATTTTATAACGTAATCTTAAAAATTAAAATTTTATCATATTAGACAAGTATATGTGTCATATATATTTGACACTAGTCACTCCCTTAAAATTAACCCAAACTCAGAGAGAGAACCCAAATCCAACTTGAAGGCATTTCAGTCAGATTCTGGCCATTTACTAGGTCCATCATGTTCCTTTTCTGCGTTTGGGGATTTTTCATGCAATAAAAATATATTACCCTATGACCCAATAAAATTTAAAACTAATCTTAGAATTAAGCTGGGGATAATGGAAATGAAATGGTCAAAGGGAAGCAGGATTATTGGTTGCATCCCACCTCAGACCAACAAATTGATTGAAGCAGTAAAAAAATTAATCTAAAGCATATATAATTTAAAATATCTAGCGATCCAATCAGGCTTCATTTCTTAACCCATGCATGTGACTGTCAGCAGCAATCCCGAGGCCTGTCATAGAATAATCTCCACCTTATTTAATCACATCTTCCATTTATTAATACAACGCCTAGTTCATATTCCTTGGAATCCTCATAAATTTTCAGTCCTGTGCAATTCGGTGCACAGCTACAAATCAGCGTGCCGCGGCTTCAGTTTTCCAATGATATCATAATGTTTTTTTTTTTTTTAAATCATGTATGAACAATTTATTTATTTTTTAATTTTTGTTCCTGCAATTTTACCTCTGTCGTCTTTATCTGCTTTTCAGATAATGTAACCAAACTACAAAAGAAAGAATAAAAAAAAATGTTCTGGTCTTCTACAATTTCCGAGCTGCTTGAATATAAATATCCTGTTCTCAATCATTGGACTTATGACTCTTTGATTTACAAAATTACATTGGATTCTGGGCACCTAAAATTTTTAGGTCAGTATCTAACATTTATTTATGGCTACTTAATAATAAGCTTGAACAGTTTGATTGTGCATATCAATTTTAAAGTGGATCAAGTTTTCTTTTGTCATTTAAAAGCAAGAATGATAACTACAATCTGTAATTTTATCATCGCTTGAATAAATTGAACATATAAAATAGACAAACTGGATATTTAACTAATCAAAGTGAACATATATAAACAAATAAGCTCAATAAAAATAAATTATACATGCATATAAAAATATGAACAATAATACAAAAAATAAAATCTAACTATAAAGAGAACACATAGATAAACAAACTGGACATATGAATGAATAAAGTGAATAAATACAAACGTGATGAGCACCAGATGGCGCATGGAGAGATGCATGGTAGATAATAATTTTCATTTAAAAGTAATAATTCATTTGACTTCGTTGATTTCTGGAAACATTCCCATTATATTTTAATCAAATGTATAAAACTCATTATACACGATCGAATTCTGCATATAAGAGTGTAACTAATCTTTTTGTGACAAATTATACATTAATTAATAATGAGTAAGTTAAGTTAGTACCTAATGTTCCTCATTTGTCTATCTAATGACAAAATTCTGCATTCCAATGCAAATATTTTCGTTTTCTAAACCTTAATTGACAATACTTAGTTACAAAAATCATACCGATCGGGTTTGCAAGTATATAGAGAGAGCGTATGGATTCAATCAAATGTGTTTGATCGGGCTTTCAATTAAATTTGGTTAGATCTCAATTTTAAAAGTTCAAATGGTCAATCCGAATCGTTCAATATAATATCCATATTTAAATATCCTTACAAACTAAATTTCATATATTTAAAATTTTTTTAATTATTTAAAAAATATATATTATTTTTTAGGATCCAGAACTCTAATTAGATCGAGATTTTTTTAAAATTACATAAAAAAATATAGAAAGTAAAATTCAAATATTTTGAGTGAGGGTCCACTTGATGTAAGACTCTATAGAGGGGGGGGGGGTGATAGACATATATATTTAAATAAGGAAAATTATATTTTGATTTGTGTGTTTATAAGGCAATTTCAGATGTTAAAAAAAAAGGTGGTTAGCATGTTGTTGAATACATGAAAAATATTGTCATATTATTTAATATTTTTAACTTGATTCTAATTATTACTTTGATTAATAAAATTACAGTTGGTAATTGGCAATTTAATATTTAAAGGTCAAGAAAACAAATTGGATTTTGATATATCTTGGTGACAATTGAAGGATAACTAACTATTAAAATAAATAGTTAAAAACAGACCTTACTCAAAACTAGTAGTTAGTCACGGAAACAGAGAGAAACAAGCACTAGTTGAACTGAAAATAGAAGATACAGCTCTCCTCCAATCAAGCAAACTTTACTTTGTAGTGGGGTTGGTTGAATTTTCTCTATTGGGGAAGGTTAAAGGATCTTTTCCCACACTGGAAAAGCTAGTCAATGGAAACAGTATTGATCAATGGAAAAGCAAAGTGTGCGGTTGAAGCAAAATAAATTACTCTCTCTTTTTTTTTTTCGATTTCCTTGGCTTCTTTTTAAAGATTTCAAGCAGAAACAAACAACCTCCACAGTACACACTCTCATTATGTACTTACTATACGACTGTGTTGTCTGTGTCGTGGTGCACATTGAGTACCTAGTAAATAGTGATTCTTTCAACCGAAAAAAAAATAATAATGGCTGTGTTTGGATGGTGGGAAGTGGGAAGTGGGAAGAAGGAATAAGGAATAAGGAATTTTTTTCAATAAATTTATTCCTAACCATCTAAACTCTTCACAAAAGTTACACACTTCCCAATAAATTTACCTCTTCCCAATAAATTTCTTCCCTTCTTCCTTCTTCCTATCTTATTCTCAACACATCCAAACGGAGCCAATGAATGACTGGAAAGAAAAGATACATTGATAATATTCTTTCAAAGTATGAAAAAATAGATAAGGAAATTATGATCGATTAATTTTATCATGTTCTTTTTTTACTATTTGATCTAGTATCAAATAAACTCTAAAAACTATAAAATTGTATAGTACTACATCTTTCGTAAAATTAAACTAAACGATAGTTTTGTTTCGTAAAATCATATAGTACTACAAATCAATAGTTTAGTTTTGACATTTGAATTATAAATTTTGAAATATCATATAGAAAATGAAGTTTGCTATTTATGGCGCCAGAAACTTTAGCATTAGAACCTACCACATAAAAAATGATATATTTATGAGCTAATTATTTTAGAGAATTAATAAAATATATCAATATTATGCGAAATGTCGCACAAATCAATCTCGCTATATTACAAGCATTATATGATTAATTTAAATTTATGGATTATTTTAAAATTAATATATATGGAAGAGTAAATCTATTGTGAACCATGGTTCATATAAGCTTCCGTGCACCATGACCGTTTTGGTCGGTGGTTTCACAAATTGTCAAATCTAATTTAACCAACCCAATCTATATATTGAAATCTCATAGCAAACAAAATTTTATAATTTTTGAAAATTTTTACTATTTTTTTCGAATTTTTTAACACTTGCCATTTTTGGCTATAAATATACTAATTTATAAGCAAAAAATGGCAAGTTTTAAAAAATTCGAAAAAATAGTAAAAAAATTCTAAAAATTGTAAAATTTTGTTTGTTATGAGATTTCAATATATAGATTGGATTGGTTAATTTAGATTTGTCAATTTACAAAATCACCGATCAAACGGTCGTGGTGCACGGAGCGCTCTATACATCATGGTTCACAATAGATTTACTCATATATGGAATAGCTATGAAAAAAGTAATTCTTAAGTTAGGTGGAGTTGTTTTTTTTTCTCCCCGTCCCGGAGGTTCATGGTTAAAAAAATGACTAATGTCATTCTTGTAACATCAGTTCAAGAGCAAATGCGCATTTAAGATTACGTATAAAAACCTCCATAATGGAAAGACAATTGAATAGAAATTTCTCAGAAGTAGAATCCGAAGCATCAACTTTTCCACGCTTTTGGTACTACCTTAACTGGCTCTTCCCAATTTAGAGCCAAATTGTCAATATAGATTAATCTTTAAAAGAAAATATAAATAATTAACTGAAAGAAGAGTACTCTCTTTTTCAGGAGAGAGATTTGAGGGAAAGGTGACTCATTCAGGAATGGTGCTTAATGTAAAATATGCCAGGTCCTTTTACCAAAGAGATGGAAAAAGGGCAAAAAGGAAAAACAAAAGTGTGTGGCAAGTCTCAATAAGATGCATCAGCAAACAAACCCATCCGAAGGATTTGAGAAGTATAGATTTATACAATATAATAAATGCTTGATGCACAAATATAGTTAATTGCCATATATTTTTGCTGTTGATGAAGACTCTAGGCCAGTAAGGCTATGGTACTTTTGTTTGATAAACTACAGAGTTGAGCTCCTAGAAGTTAAATATTAAAGCTTCAATAAAATTTCTTGAACCTATTTTATTAGGACTATTATGAAAGAAAGAATTGCAAATTGTTTAAACAAAACTTTCACAATATTTGACCAAAATAAATTTAATTCTCAAAGAATTTAAATATAATTTCTCTCTCCTTGTGAAATTTCCATTTCAACTTGTTTTGACTTTTATTTTATTTACTTGTGTTAAATCAAAGTGCACAATTGTATCAAAGTGGTTATGGGGTACATTATGTGGGTTTGCATAGCAATTTGAGTGCATGAAGGACGTACTCTGGAATCAATAGGAGTGATATTAAAGAAGGGGAGCGAATTGTTAAGCATCCTTCTGTCTCCTTTCTCTCTCCAATTAATGATTGGTGATCTCAATAACTTAACTTATGACAAACAACATCTGCTTAGGGACTAGCACTCTGCAGTCTATTATGCCCAAACAAAGCCAAAAACAAATACCCACCATCAAAAAATAAAAAATACTATATATTGTATACTAAAAGGAAATGGATTAAACAAACCCAAAAATAATCTAGTAAAATATGACACCATAAATCCCCATTACATTATACATCTCCCTTCACCTTTCTCCCTCCCTCTCACCTCACCCCACTTCTTCTTCACCTCTTTCTCTCTCTCTCTCTCTCTCTGCACCTTTTTTCATGGCACAAAAGCTGCCTTCAAGCCCATAAAGATTTGTGCATGGCGAGGAGACAGAGCCCTCATTTGATCTGCTGAGGCTAAATCAGGTCACTTCTTCATAGATAAGCTACTCAATTTTCTCTCTCTTTCCTTTTCTCCTAAAACAGAAACCCTCTCTGTTCACACATTCTCCATCCGTTCTCTGTTTTCTCACATTTCTCCTCTGTACCCATAAAAAGTAACTCAGCTTTGGTCCAGCTGAGTGCTTTCTTTTCAAATTTGGGTCTTAGTTTTCAAAGAATTGAAGAGATCTTAACAGCATTTACTTCAATTTCTTCCCAATTTTCACTGTACTTTGGCTACAAAGAAGATCTCCTCAACTCAGCACTGAATTCTCCTACATTGTTCAAATTTCTTACTCTTCCACGAGTATTATCCCCTGGAACCTCTATTTAATTTGGCAATTGAGTGGAGAAACCAAGAATTTGGTGCTATTTTTGAAAAATGAACTGTGGAGAGCCAAGTGAGCTGCCTCATTGTTTTCTAAATCTCAATTGGGATCAATCCATAGATCAAAATTCCCAATTAGACTCTGCACTTACCTCAATTGTCTCTTCTAATGCACCAAACCTCCTCTCACAATCTGAAATTTCATCTCAGTCTCATTATGTCGGTACCAGCGGCACAATTGGTACCAGTAATGGGTCTCTTACTTCACCTCCATCAGAGCTTAACCTCTCTATGGGAGGAGGCAGGTCGGGTCTCATGCCTATGCTGCCTAATCTTGTATCAATGAACCACTTAGACCAGTTCCAACCTGACCATGGTTTCACTGAAAGGGCTGCTAGGCTCTCTTGCTTCGATGGGCGAAACTATCCTGGGTTTGGGACCCAATTTGATTTAGCATCCATTAAGGATAAGAGGCTAGAAGCCGCATTATTAGGTGGTGGCCAAGTGACACAATTGCTTGACAAAGCTCAATTGGGGATCAGCAATGCTGTTAACGGCCGTGAAGACTCATCAGTATCAGACCCGGTATCTGGTAGTGGTCAGATTGGGTTAGCGGGTCCATCAGATAACGGTGTGAGAAAGAGAAAGGCACCAGCAAAAGGAAAAGGGAAAGAGACACAAAAGGTACAGCGAAAAAGTTGCACTAAATGGATCTTTAACTAGGGGCAATTTTGTAAAATTCTATATTAACAACATTAATTAGTTGAATAAGTAGCGGCATCATGAACGACTTATCTTCATTTCCCTGTAAGATAAGGTCCCTTTCATATATTGAAAATGGAGGGTCCTTTATATAATGTCCTGGTAGTGTGGGGGATTGTGTTTAGAATTTCTCTCTGCTTTTACATAATGCTATTCTTCAGACCAGCAAAGAGGTTTTAGTAACTGAAATAAAAATTTTCTTCAATGTACAATCAAAGAAGAAACTGGAATTAGTCGCTTCAGAAGTTTATTAGCACAACTTTTTAGCACTCAGAAAGATTGAACCAAACTGACAAATAGACAAGGAAAATAACCTGCAATTACACATTCGCAATCAACTTGACATGAATATATTTGCTATTAAGTGTTATTTTTCAACTTATAGACCAAATGGAAGCCTAATTATGCATTAATGTCCACATCAGTTTTTGGAATTAGCAAATTATCGGTCAACTACGTCTCCACTGTTTATAGTTAACTCCGCTATAACTGAGTTTCCTTGATGATGCTCAATTGACACTCCATTTCTTCAATTACACCTAAAATACTATTATTGCAAGATCTGATATTATATTTATTTATTTTATAGATTACAGAGGATAAGGGATCTGATACAAAGAGATGCAAATCAGTGGAGAGTAATGGGACACAAGAAGAGGCAATTAAGCCCAAACCAGAACCAAATGGAAGTGTCAGTACTGGTACAGCAGAGAACAGTAACGGTGCCAAAAGCAAAGGCAAGGATACGAAACTTCCTGAACCTCCCAAGGACTATATTCATGTTAGAGCTAGGAGAGGAGAAGCAACTGACAGCCACAGCTTAGCTGAGCGGGTATGATTTTGTAAATATATTTTCGGACTGCTATTGCAGTTTATATATTCAATGAAAATAAATTTTTATTATTCCTTGTTTAGGTTAGAAGAGAGAAAATTAGTCAGAGGATGAAGTTATTGCAGGACCTTGTCCCAGGATGCAATAAGGTGATGATTCTATTGTTTTTGACAATTTCTTTTGTTTAACATATTCAAGCTGTTTCTTTTTGTTTTACATGCTCATAAATGAAGAATTTATGGTATCCTGTGTCTAGACATATCTAATATTACTCTTCATGTGAAATATTCCAATGAACCCTATTAAATTAACCAGTGGATCTTGTTATATCGGATATATTCCATGTGTGTTGTTTTGAGACTTCAGTTAGTTTGGAGTAATATTAAGAACTTTTGTTGGTGGATGTAGGTAGTAGGGAAAGCTGTGATGCTAGATGAGATCATAAACTATGTGCAATCATTGCAACGGCAAGTTGAGGTGCACACCAAATATCTTATATATACTTGTCTTGATTCAAAATATATACGTTTATGTTTAATTTTCTGAATTTCGTTTATTCTTTTTCTCTTTGATCCAGTTTTTGTCAATGAAGTTGGCGACAGTGAACCCACAACTAGATTTCAACAATTTACCAAGCCTTCTACCCAAAGATGTAAGTTCTATTTCTAAAAGGAAACAATAATTCTTCAGATCTTGGGTAATAATTATGCAATAGTAACTTGATCATAGAAAGCACAATAAAGGAAAGTATACTGTATATTTATCATTTATGGAACATGGAACTTCAATAATAGTGAAACATAAACACAACTGTACATGAAATTAGATCTTTTTCTTGGTTTTTTGACAATTTTCTATTCAAGGTCCCTCAGAATTTTTTGGTTTCATGACCTTTCTTACTCATTATGTCTTGTACTGATTACTTTGTTTGCTTACTTGTTATGGATGTGTGAATTCAGATGCAACAAGCATGCGCACCATTGCTGAATCCATCATTTCCACTGGACACATCTGGTTCAGCCTTACCTTTCAGTGGCAGCCAACAGCAAGGGAATCCCCTCCATTTTGTCAGCTCCAGTCCCTCTCCAGTTGACCCCCACAACACTATTCACCCTTTCTTCAATGCCGTCCCAGATGCCACTTCTCAGGTAAGCATCATATAATTTATGAAAAAGTTGGTTTGTCTGGACTTCTTATTACTACTTTTAAGAGACTGAGAAATCTCTATAAGTAAAAACTCTTTTGTTTTTTACTCTGTTATGGATGATATTGTTACTTTGGAGGGGTATTTGTGATGCTTTGATGTTTACGTGATACTGTTGTCATTGTGCGTATTATTTGCTAAATACTTCCAAACTTTTCTTTTTGGCTAGCTTGGTGCATTTTGGCATGATGATCTGCAAAATGTAGTTCAGATGGATATGAGACCAAATCATGAAGAAATTCCTGTGTCCTCTCAATCGTTCAGTGGTATGTTTGCCATAATTTCTTTTTAATTTGTTTAAAGAAAACTTGTTTATTCCTCATTTTGTTAAATATTACACCTTGCCTATTGTGTTAAAATTTTCGCTTAACTCCTAGGTGCAATGCAACAAGCTCATATGAAGATGGAACTTTGAAATCTGAAGTCCTAATTCAGAGCTGAATGCTTCTGTGTACATAAAGAGGAGATAGAGAGAGTGAGAGAGAGAACAGAGGAATGATCACTCGAAGATTTGGCTAACAATCTTTGATTTAGTAAATTCTCCGTTTAATCGCTACTTCTTTTTTTCAGGATATTGTTATTCTTTGAACAATCTACATACTGTTATAGATGTGTAATATTTTGTTGTAGCTTAGTATTGTTATTACATATTTGGTGGTATGTTAGAAAAATAACCACCCAACAATTAGAAACTTGAACAAGTTAATATTTGTTGTCTTGTTACAATATATTTGATTTTTTTTTTCTCAATTATTTATCGCCGAATTATATTCTGGACATTTTTTTAGCTTTTTTTTTTTGTTTCACCGAGGGAAGCATTTATCGTCAAGTGTATTATATTATAATTAGCAATTCGTAAGTGAATGGCGCCTGATTTACAGAGTAGTGCTAATATATGAATGTTAGCATATTGAATGAAATACTACGGTTTTTTATTTATTTTTTTATCTGAACGTTGATCTAACTGACTCAATGCGATCTAGATTTTAATTATCTTTTTGAAAATCATTTTTTTTCCATGATTCAATATTTTAAACTATTTATTCGTATTTCTAAAAAAAATCCATAATATTATGAAAAGTTCAAAATATTTGCAAGAAAAAATATCGTTGTTAAAACAATGATAAAATAATTAAAAAAATATAAAAATAGTTAAGTTGGTTTTCAACATTTTGATTTGTACATCGCGTCGAACTATTATGATCAACTGTTGCAACATTAATACGTCAAAAATTTGAACCATTAGTATATTATTCAACATGCTAACGTTGCACAACTCCACAATTGAATATTAGATCTTTCGTATCTTAGGCTCCGTTTGGATAGGTGTGGGAAGAAGAGAAGAAGTGAAGAAGTAGGAAGAAGTATTGGGAAGTGTGTAACTTTGTGAAGAGTTTGGATTGTTTATAATTTTTTTTCTTCTTCTTCCTTCTTCTTCTTCTTTCTTCCAACGATCCAAACGCACCCTTAGGAAACCTAGTTAAATATAGTCTATTGAAATTAAGCATAACTAGCTCATCCTCTGATGTGTTTGGCTCCTTTTTTTATTCGCCAAAAAAAAAAAAAAACAAGTAGGCCTGTCAATTCTAGAACGTCGAATTCATAGTGGACGGTATAGATAGCGTCTGAACTCTGAACTGAGACTAGTCCAGTTGTTTGATTTAAAATATGTAGTGAGCAAGCACCATTCATACCATGACATGGTCCAATCCTCTGTTTCAACCTAAATTACATTAATCTATAGGTTACTTGCTGCTATAAATTATTATTATTATGCATGTGGCCTAGTAGCTCAGTGGTAGGAGTACTAGGTTGGTTTCCATGAGGTCAAGGGTTCAAGTCCCGCATACATCTTTAATTTCAAAAAAAAAGTTGGATGGCAAAGACCTCCCTCTTTCTTCAAAAAAAAAAAAATTATTATTATAAATATTACTTTTTTCTTTCCAAATCGTATAGGTAAGATGCCTCCTACGTCCTACCCCAAGTACTCGTATTAAAAAACTTATGTAGACGACAAAGGGAATAAGAACAGCAACAACGCACGTAAAATATAAACATAGCTTCATCAATATAATCATTTAAAGGTGAAAATTTAAAATAATCTGATATTGTTAAGTGTACAAAATGTCATGCCTTTAATTAACGTACATCCATTTGTATATGCCTATTATTCGATACTTTAAACAATAGAAAATTGTATATATAATTTCTCCGTTATAAAAAATGCTGTATATAAACTTGAGATCCACTTGAATTTTTTTTAATTTCGCCAATAATTTAAAATTTTAAAGATTGAAATTTAATGGTCTGCTGACGATTGACCAATCAAAATTGAATCGATTCATTTAATATAGGGAATTTTTTACTTAATTGGTGAAAAACAGATCAATTTCAGTCTTTCAGTTTGGAGTTTTGGACAATATTACCAAAATACAAATGAAATAATGTATCATGAAAAATGGTCGCGTGCCAGAATTACGCAGCTAAAAGAATTTTGTGGCTTCTCAACTTCAAATGGTTTTGAGTTGCTACACTATTGAGTCCCAAAATATTGTTAGACAAGATATGGAATTATGGATTCAAAGTTACTCACTAGGGCTCCGTTTGGATAGGTGTGAGAAGAAGGGAAGAATGAAAGAAGTGGGAACAAGTATTGGAAAGTGTGTAATTTTGTGAAGAGTTGGATTGTTTATAATTTATTTTTTCCTTTCTTTCTTCTTCCTACCTTCTTCTCAACGCATCCAAACGATTCCTAGATTCATTCTGCATTAACATGAAGTTAATTAGCTGACAATCTCCATCCAAATTTAGTTTGATGTAATGATGTCATGGCAGGAGGAAGGGAATGTGTCTCATTATATGATACACAACAAGGATAAAAAAAAACCTAAAAATTCAAATAGAATCAATATAGAGGCTTGACCCTATCATTATATGAAACAAACCCAAATAAAATCACATCCCTCCCATGTTCCAAGAATGTGAAGTCCTTTTCCGAAAGAGACATAATTGATGTAAATAGTCATCATTATTAATTATGGATCTTAGCTAAAAACAAGTGCTCTTCTGTAATAATATTGGACAACTAAACCAATGAATTGCAAATGTTATCTTGCTCCACCTTGCAAAGAATATGCCACGCGTTGGAAAATAATAAGTTTTTCAAGCCATACATAGATTATGGCACAAAAAAAAAGGGAAAAAAAAAATCAGAGCACCTATTGAATTCGTAAGTGATTAGTGCTTACGCAGCAGTTGTGCCAAATTGTAAACAATTTCCTATTTAATTATTATGAGAATTATAAATTCTCATAATATAGCTAGGTTCAGATCTGGTCTACTATTTGCTTGTTACCTCAACATTCTTGATCTGGAAACAAATTATTGATGTGGTGATTAAACTAAGAAAATCAGATCACCCCACCTCATTTTAACTGTTTTGATCTGAGCCTAAGATAATAAATTCGTGCATCAAGTTTTGTTGTATTGTGTGCATAATTTGGTTGGTTAGATTGATTGAGTTGTCATTAAGCGTAAATTGTTTGAATAGGAACACTTGTCCTTTGATTCTGTCACATTGAACTTAACTTTGTTTCATGGCCGGGATGCATGGCACAAAGAGAGATCAAGGAATCTAGCCCCCTCTTCCAAAACAAATTATTAATCTCTGTTAATTATTTCTGTTTTTAAGAAAAACTATTATTAATGTCACTACTTCATGGAACCAAATCCTGTGCCGCGCGGCACCGTGCATCGCAGAAATCCAGACCGTCCAAATTAAATCCAATGGATAAGGAAGCCCCGTGCATGTAACCTGATTGTAAAGCCTGAAAAAATCTAACCGGATCTTACGGTTCGGATTGGTGCACGGCATGGTGCCGCGCGGCACAGGATAGGGATCCCTACTTCATTGGCCATACTCCTCTTTCTTATCTGTGCACCCATCTAATCATGTAGCATAATATTATATATGGGAATAAAGAAAGAGTCTGTTTTTTAGTGTCTTTGACTGTGTTGCATTTGGGTCAATACAAATTGCTTTCCATCTGAGCTGTCTAGAATTGGAACCAGATCCAGTTTATAAATAATTTCAAGTACTAAAAAATGTGGAAGGGAAAATTCGATCGCATTTAATGAAGAAATTCAAAGACAGACATGGCTAATTTCCCATCATTGATTGTCATGGATGACTTCATTTTTTATCCAAATTGCAGAACTATGAGTGCATGACATTAGTTTTTTCGTAGGTATATTTATCTGGATTTTTGTATGACCGTTTCAAATTCTTTTTGAGTAAAAATTGGCCTCTTGGTCCGAATTTAACCTTCATGAACCATCTCTTGGTCAATAATAGTTATATATAGAACTGAAAAGTTCTAGTTCGAATGTTGTAATTTAATTATAACCATATTTCAGTAAAGAAGTATAGTTAGTCGGCGCATCCCACATGGATGTAAGGATGATTATGTTTCCCTATATTTTAGTACAAAAAGAAAAATTGAATATCACAAACCGAGTTATACTTTGCTTGACAGTATGATCATAAATTTACTGGTAACATGTTTCCTGATCACATAGTTAATTGACGTAAATCTATCTGGTTTTTGTATCTGAGTAAATTGGCCAAGTCATCAACAATCTTTTCCAGTTTATCTCTTTTTGTATAACCAGTCTTGGACGCACTCAGGAGTGCCCTTTCCACTATATTTCATTCTAACAGGGAAAAAAACATTAATGGTTGACCATATTTTGTTGACCCAAATAATTATTCTTGTTTTCTTTCTTTATTGTTTCAGAAACGCAGGAAAGTATAAATAAAGAGTAAAGTTCTGGTGCTAAAAATTTAGGGTGTCACAATATATCATAATTTTATCTTTTCGTTAATATTTTAAATTTTACAATGTAAATTTTGAATCTAAACTGTTAATTTTCTTCATTTTAACGAACAATGTATTTTCATATAAGTTTTATAAAATTTTGAATTGATTTGATACTTGATCTAGCGGTCAAACCATGAACACATTATAATTAATCTGTCATAGTTGACCATAACCTCTTGATCGATATCAAATCAACTTTAAATTCTATAAAATTTATATGAAAATGCATCGCTAATTAAAATAAAAAAGATCAACAGTTTAGATTTGATATTTACATTTTAAAATTTAAAATATTTTAAAAAATATATAAAATTGTGATATTTGATGATATCCTAAACTTAAACTTGTGGCACCGAACCCTCCTCGAAAATAAATCAATATAAGTGAGAGATTAAGGTTGACAAAAATGATATCACAAACAATTGCTTTCTGGCGCCTAAGTGTTAGTATGTATGGCCCATTTGATAAGAAATTAATGCTCTTTACATTTAAGGCTTATTTTCGGATAAGGGTGCCAAACCAAACTTTGTACAAAGTAGAAACCAGTTGTACATGCCTTTTGGGATTGTCACTTGTAATATTAAAATGTGTTGTATGATTGTATCGCTTTATTTGAAGGAACAAGTTGATTGAGAAAGTTTCATATAGAGGTCAATGAGTAAAATTTAAAAGAGTTTGTTTTTTTTTTCTTTTCCAGAAAGAGAATTCAGCCAATGCTTTTAATAATAAATATATTTTTCTATTTTTTTAGATATACTTCTTTTAAAGATAAACATACTACGAAGATAGTCAAAAGTGACTCTGAAGGATGACCAAGAAAGATGACAGTAACAATAATCCACTTCACCCACCATTTGTAACAACTAAACAAAAATATCTTATTGGATATTTTTTAGTGACCTGTGATTACAAAGAACAATGACTGACTTGTTACTATCAACTTCATTATGGAATAACATAATATAATATTAAATTGGAGATTTCCTTGTTGATGATTTTTTGTGTCAAAGTGGTTACAGTGCCCATTTTTTTGTTTAATTTCAGCTTATGTTAATTAATTTATATCATGAAATGTTTTATATCATTATAATTACACATGCATGAAAAATATACAATTTTGAGTTCATTTCTAATGGATTAAAAAATTGTATTTATTAGCTCTTGTTGCAGAAATAAAGTCAACATGATGCAAATTGTTGTGTAATACTAAACCATTATATTTGTTAGTTGAAAGTTTTTTTTAAAAAAAAATCATATATAATTTTACTGACAACCGACTTGACAGTAAAATCTTTAATATTGTAAACACTTTCAAGTCCGCCTTTATTTAATCCACATGACATACTTTACATTTTGCCACCTCATCGTCATCCTCGTTATAATGGCAAGTTTAATAATATAAAATTTAATAAGGGCGTACATATATTAATTCAAAGGTTACTATTAAGACAACAGGAGAACATTAAAAAAACAGAGTGTACAAACTACAAGGAGAAAAGAGGCCAGTTGTAAATGCTAATCTTTCTTTATAGCTGTGTGATCCTCCAAGAATGAGAGTATGAGACATGAAAGGTTACCTGTCACTTTTTGATGTCGACCCTGAATCAAACACTATTTGCACCGTATGATTCCATGCACATTTCTTTTATACTGGTCCATGAGGAAAGGTTGGCCCAACTTTTTGGATGACCATGTTGTGCTATGATACTAAACGATAAAAATTAAATCTCGGTTGTTACTTGTTACCCATAATAATAAATTTTAAAAATAAAAAAAGAGAGAGAAAGACCGATTCTTCTTCTTAAATATCCCCACTCCTTTTCTGCATTTCGGAATCTTCAAGTCAAAATTAGAAATTTCATAATTCAGAATATAGCACGGTTTTGTCTGCCAAGTAATTAAAAAGTGTTGACACCTTCGAATTTTTTGTCCACTCACAATCAACTTCCCTCTTATATTTTAGTAATTACTAATGAGCACACCTCTAATTTTTGCTCTTTGATCCAAAATGTTTACAAATCTCATTATACATTCTCACATGACTCTGTTTTCCAATATACTTATGCCAATAAGCTGGTTTATAATTTCAAAATAAAAGTTAAACCAAAGTTCATATTACCCCCCCCCCCCCCCCAAAAAAAAATAATAATACTTCCTTCTGACATTTCTAACTTACCCAAATAGCATCCTGCTAACTTTCAGTAGCACCAGGATATGATAAAGAATTAACAGCTATAGTATTTTTTTAAGATAAATTGGTATAAGCCACCCAACTTATTTTTAAATTAAATATTTATGAAAGACCCTCCAGTCGGATTTCGAACTTACAACCTTTCATGTAATGTGCATTGTTTTTGCCACTAGACCAAGAGCTGGTAACAATTAATCTTGAGATCATGTAGTATGTCCATGGATGGTACCTTATTTGCATACCAACTGGTAGGCAGGTTGCTTTTACATATGAAGCCCAACAACTTAGTTGGCAAAAATGCAATTTAAGACTTTAGAGACATCTCTCGAGCAAACATTTGAACAGAGCCTTACATCAAAGAACTATTGACCTCTCTCTCAAGCAAACATTTATTGTTGATATGGTTTAACAAAGCCAATGAGCTTAAGATTGGAACGGGTCAGGAAAAGAATGGCTTCAAAACTAAAAATGTGACAGGTTTGGGGGCAAATTATTAAAAATAATATCTCCATAATTATCATGCTTATATTTCTCTTTCTCACTCTTCATGTCTTCATTATACTGTCACTTTTTGAATCCATAAAAATTTTCTGGAGAGATGCTAGCTAGAGTTCTAAACGTAGAACAGTTGAGGTTTGTCCTATATAATCGTTATCATGTTGTAAGCTCAAAACGGTCGATATGAGCTATCCTATATGCTGTTCTTACATTTAAAAAGTTAAAGGTGTTCGATTTCTTTTTTCAATATATATATATATATAGAGAGAGAGAGAAAGAGAGTCTATATATATATATATTGAACGATTGAAGATATATGGACCCTCAAATGCTTCTGTAGTGTTTTTTCCGTCCAATACACAATAATTTGAATACTGTTTGCTGACTAAATGTTTGTCATCCTTACTGTGCATTATCACATACTGCTTGAATTTAGACAATTTTTATAGCTTTCTTTTTCTAATAATCATTTCTTCAGATAAATAAATAGATTTGTTTTTTGGGCATATATAGCCTGGTCGTCCCCACAAATCCTGAGAATCATTAATTTGACATTCACAGTATTATCGGGACCATAGTTTTATCTGTATAGCCCCAATTGACATATCATAAAAATGTGTCTGAACAGGAAAACCTTATTCCTCATACCCTTTCGTACTAAAAAAATATATGTTATTTTTATTTTGATTATCTCTCAGTACATTTCAAGAGATGTGTGTACTGCTTTGCTGTAATTTCTTGTTTTTTTTTACTAGTGCGTTTTACAATGTTAACTCACTTTAATTTTGAGAGGCAGGATTTGAGGGTTGGGGGGCGACAAGTTTGTTAGCAAATTAAATTTTTGCACAGTGAAGAAAGGAAAAGGTACATAAAGGAGAAGAAACACATAATGAAAACATTAAATAACCTGAAGTTCGTATAATCAGTTCACACTTCTATTTCGGTTTCAAGTAGTTAAGTTAGTTAGGTACCATTCATTCTTTGATAGAGAACTTATTCAAAGAACTAGGAACATTTATGTTATGTTAACCATGATTTCTTTACATCTATTAGGTCACAAGTCCATACCAAAATTATTTGTAATCACATGCATAAGAAGTTAATTTTAGTTGTAATATAAATTAAATGTTTTCTCCCAAATTAGATGGTAAATGATTTTGGGACAGTTGGTGGGCTATCCCAATTGGGCTTTTCGCTCTCAACAGGAGATTTGGGACAGTTAGGCAAAATAATATTAATACCAACCTAACAATGCAGAACTTGTTAGAAAATATGTGGATCAGGAAAAGTTCGATCACAACCTCTGCATTTATGTTTTCTTAGTTTTTCTTTCTAGCTAAAATCTTTCTTTAGAAAATTGTTTATTTTTTTCTCATTGTAATTTTTCATTCCACAATCCAAGAGACACTAAATAATAAATGACCTCCATTTTACAAACTGATTCATCCTAGCCATTCAATCGTTGATTCTTACTTATTATTAAAAAATGACTTCCCCAGCTAGCCGACAAATTAGCAATTAGAAAAAGGGAAAAAGTATTCCAGTTGTGAATATAATGGAGAAGTTTTGCTTGTACTTTTTTAATTTTCTTTTCCATGGGGACCAAATGATGTGAAGTATCATTAGATAGCAAATTCATGACAACAAGTACCTGTACCTGGTCATGGATGTATAATTCTGCATGGAGCTGTTGTCTGACACCATCAATCGGTTGGGACCCACGCTCCAACATAACTCTCTCTAACAACTATGTGGGGTTGTGCTCCGCCTCTTTGAACTAAGCAAGAGGCGCATTTCAGATCAGGATTCAACGATTGAGATTGTGTTTGTTTGTCAATTGCTATATCATGAATATGAACAGTCAAATGCCAAGTTTTTGTGGTCCTTAGTATTAGGGGTGTCAAACGCGTCAAAAAAGCACGGAACGTACTGTTCCGTTTGCCGTTCCGTTAAAGAACGCGGTATAGAATTTCATTTCGTTAACTGTTTCGTTTTTGAAACGGCACAGAATTCCGTTTTGTTAACCGTTCCACTTCAGAAATAACACATGAAACGGTTTGAAATGAGGCTGAAACAATCGAAACGATATAATTCCACGTTCCGTTTACCGTTTCGTTATTGGAACGGAATGAAAACCATTTCTGTTATGCGTTCCGTTTCGCTTAAACGAAACGGCACCACGTGCCATTTTATCACGCTGACAGCTCTACTTAGTATGGCAGATTATACGTCCAATGCCCTTGCTAAATGCCAAATTTGAAAATTTGGAATTCTTGGAATTTCTCGCCAAGAGTATTAGTGATTGAAAATTGAGATCAAATAAAAAGGACACCCAATAGTATTTGATAATCCACCCAATTGATTCGGATGCGCCACATTGTATGGTATTGAAATGGGCTCACTCAACATGTTGCTCATCGTGCTTTTATGAAGGCACTCAGATAAAGTTAAAAATTGGATTTAATGTTATAATTCAGGTATGCTTCCAAAATATATTATAGTTCAGGTAAATGGTTGCATGAAGGGTGCGTTTGGATCATTGGAAGAAAGAAGAAGAAGAAGGAAGAAGAAGAAAAAAAATTATAAACAATCCAAACTCTTTACAAAGTTACACACTTTCCAATACTTCTTCCCATTTCTTCCCTTCTTCCCTTCTTCCCACACCTATCCAAACGCACCCGAAGAGAGATCAAAATCATGTAGGACTTAAACCTGATCTTCAAAAACACGATATCATCAACCATTTTGTATTGGATACCATATTCAACATGCCCACTAACTCTAATCAGGCACCCAAAAAAAAAAAAAAAATCAAAGTAGTATTGTTATACTGGTTATACTGCAAAAAAAAATCCCATCCGGAAATCATAAAACACAATTAAGCCCATTAAATTGGACAAAAACCTAGCAAGAAAATTACGAAAAAAAAAGAAAAACATTTTGAAAATCAGAGAGACAACAAAATCTTGCCATCAATATCACAAAGAGTGAGTAAGCCCACTTAGATATATCTCAACAGACTCAACCCAACACAGTTTTGTCACTTGCATTAGTATTACAATTTTTTGGGCTAACAAAACCCGGATTACATACGGACCTGGATCAATTTGAGGCTTGGCTTAGTCGAACACTCGAACTTCCCTTCAAGTTCGAATTACAAAAATTTTAATGACCTTGAGTACGAATAATTAGAATTTTTCACCTTTGATTACAATTTACAAAGATTTTAATTATAATTATAACTCCAGAAATTTGATTTTTAAAGGTATAACCGTATAAGAATTTAAGAACTGTAACTTCGAATCAACATAGGCCCTTTTATCAGCCCATGAAAATGATGTGAGCTTATTATGGGCTTTGGACCTTGTTACATTTCTTTTTGGATGTACGAACTTATCATATCTTGAAGTTGAAGCTAAGAGTTCGACCAGACGACTATGGCTGCATAACGTCTAAAACGACCACGAAAACGGTCAATTTCGTTAACCGTTTCGTTTTAAAACGAAATTGATCATCCATTTGCGTTAACGGTCGAAATCACGAAAATACCACGAAAATACACATGGACGAAACTGTTCTAAGTTTTCGTTAACCGTTTCGTTTATAAAACGCAACAAAAAATCTTAACCGTTTCGTTTCGTTTTGGACGAAACGAAACGAAAGGACGATCGAAACGGTGACCGTTTTCACCCCTACAGACGACCATACTAAACAGGGAAATTTTATAGATTATAATGCGATTAATTTGTTCATCAAAGATCAGGTAATCAAATAAAAGCAAATTAAGGACAACAATACTAAATCCTTAGTCTAAATCCTCTTTTTTTTAAAAAAACAAAATATGGAATTTCAAGTCATTAGAAAATTCTGATCATAATGAACGGATTTGATATCATTTGATTGGAATTTTTATGTTATTAGCTCCAACAAAATCTTAAAATATCAATTGAAATGAAATGAAGAATTTGTTGAGAATCGAGACGTTTCACTGGAGGAATATTTATTTTGTAAAGTTCGCGAGGAGCCCAGAATAAGAGGCTTACATTAATTCACTCCGGATGAAGATATTCCAATTTCAATCCAATCAATTTTGAGAAAAGAAAGTTCTTTCATCCCAAAAGGCTCCTTGTGTCTAATAATTTCTCTAATTAACTTACAGTCGTCTTCTTTGAATTTTGATCCCATCTTGCAGATTTAGCACAATAAAATCCATCGAATTATAGTAGAAAACAGTGCATGGAGCTTTTCTTGTGTAAAGTTGTGTTTAATTATTAGTTGATTCCTCATGCAAATATAAAATTAGTGCACAGACCGCTTACAGCTTAGATATTAACTAGTATATATATATCAAATACACTGGTACCAAAATCTGCAATTCCATTTTCAAACTAATCACAAAACAAAACCTTAATTATTTAGTTCACGCATCTTTACAACACAACTCATACACAACAAAAGCTCCATCCTAATCATTCCTCATGCAAACCGCAATTTACAGCCTTTGACCGGCTCAAAGGAGACTAACACCCTCGAGCCAAGCCACGGTTTAACCACGACAACCGCATCATAGACCCTCTTTCCATGGCCTTCAGGCTCCGCATGTGACACGGTTGTGACAACACGCATGTAATATTTCAACCCCGCAACAACCTGTCGCTGAGCCTCTACGACTTTAGAGAAACTCAATAGCTCTTCTTTTGTTGTGTGGTTTTCTTGAAGTTGACAGTTATACTCTTGCACCGCAAATCGGCCAAGCTCTTGCACGTCCTTGTTGGATTCAACATCTTTAACTTCGCTACGGCCCCCGACTTTACGGCCTGGGCTAATTGCACCGGTCATGATGCCGTTTTGATCTCTCATTAGGCGAATTGGACCGAGTTGGAAAGCAGAGGAGAGAGTTATGGAGAGAAAAAAGGTTAGGAAGAGGAGAGAGTTTGGTGCCATAGAACAGTGTCTTTAGTGAGGTTACTGAGGAGGTTTGGAATTTTTTTTCAAGGAACAGGTTTCGAAGTGAATTTGCGTGTAAGAAAGATGAGGTTTAGGGTTTATATAAGCGGGGAGAGAGGAAAGTACAAATGAAATGAAGAAAGTACAGATGGCAATGGAACTTTCCCACTAGACTTGGTGTAAGCACGAAAATCTTGCTGTTGCTAAGAAAAGATAATTTGGATTTAGCACTTTATTTTCACTTTTTTCTTTAAAAATGTCATAACAATTTGTGTATGTGAATAATTACAAATTATGGATCTTTGTTGGAGTCTTGCAACTTACAAGAAACGTTAATTTCCACATAAAATACAGAAAAAATAATGAAATAATATAATATAAATATTATTGCCTTTTTTCCTTCTTATTTCTCTGGTTGTGTAATTCGAGGAATAATAATTAATTTTTTTTTCTTTAGCCTTTGTAATCTATATATTAACATGTAACGGAGTAATTTCTTATTTTTTGTCACATTCAAAGTTTTCTTTACTGTTTTGTACAAAATATCCATTATTGTATTGTGAATTTTAATGTTATTAATTGATATTTCCAACTTTCAAATTAAAAGTCTAAGCCTTTTTATCCCAAACAAGTTGGAGTAGGCTAGAAATGACACTCCGACCTTGGTCATTTCTTGTATACAGGGGCAGATTTACAAGTGGGGCGGCCGGGGCTAGAGCCCCGCCTACCATCGTTTATATGTACATATATGGGCCATGAACAAATTCAAATTGTAATTTTTCTTTTGATGTATTTTGAGTGGTTCTTCAATTTTTTTTATAATATGGCTTTAAACTATATTTTTGGTATTGTATAAGATGGATATATGATAAACTTATGTTGCTCCAATACTCTTATAAACTCAGTTCTACTTAAATATTTTTTCTAGATCCGCCACTGCTTGTATATATAGCTGAGTTTTTACATTGGCTCGTCAAGCCTATCGCAAGCATGCGAACTTGAACCCTAGATCTCTTAGAAGAGAGCCAAGTGCTCTTCCAACTTTCAAATTGAAATAAAATATTTTAACCTTTTTACCATTGATCTTGCAATTCTTCGTATTTAATGGAGTATCCAAAGACTTGATAATATTGTCACTTAGAAGTTTTTTAGCTTAAAAGTCTCTTTTTTAATTTTTTTTTTCTAACTAAGTCTCTTTGCTTTATTATTCAGCGAGTCTAATATTTGGTTGTAGTCTAGTTGTACAACGTAAGTAAAAGTAAGTTTGTTGTTTTCTTATGAGATTGCTCTCCAATTAGCACATACATTGAAGAAGACCTTATCTTTGTACCTTACCTTCGATTTGGATAATTGGATCCATTTATGTCATACAGCGTTGATAAGTTCTCACGTATGAGAAGAAGCTAGTAAAATTTTTCGATTTTTTCTCCATGCCATAAACATTAAGTCATTAATAAATACTTGTTATTACTAAGCTCACAAGTTATTCGAACAAATTGGAGAACAATAGTTGCATGAAATAATGTAACGCGACCGAGGAGGTGTGGGGCATGAAAAACAGAAAAGATAGAGATAGAATTAAGAAGATTAAAAAACAAAGAGAAGGTAGAGATAAAGACGACAAAGAGCGTAGAGATCTTCTGCGACTTTTACTATCTATCTTATGATGTAGCGAGTCCCTACAACAAAGGACGTCCTCCCTCATACCGTCGTACGGAATGTAATTTTGTGGTCCATAATTGACACTAACAAAGTTAAAAAATATATATAAAATTTTATATATTTATATATTTATAACAAAAAATGTTGAATAATCTAAAGTATAAAATTTTAGTAACAACTTGACTTTGCTTTGCCATAATTTGTGATCATCAAAAATTACTATTCAGAAATTATTCAGACAAAAGTTAGAAATTGAAAAAAATAACTAGAAAAAAACTTAAATTTAATTTACTTTCATTATATTATTTAGAGCAATATAGTTTTGCAACTAGAACGATTGATAAATTACTCCCAAGCATGAATTGTGTTATGATGCGCCACAAGTTTTTTCGATGTAAATAAGTTTCATGTCTCATTTATTTTTATTTGATTGTTTTTACCTCTTTGCACTCGCTAGCCAAGCAGCTATATATCCAATCCGCCCATTACTGCCTCAGAGAATCAGAATTGTTGGAACTTGGAAGGGTAAGACCGTAAGAGTAGAACCAAACCAAAAGGAGTGACACGTAGGAGGATGGCGCAGGAAGTTGCGCTGCGCCTCGCAACCGCATGCATGGGATATGTGAACTGAGCAGAGAAGGTGTGATGTGAGGTAAGACTTCACGTGGCATTTGCTTCGGAACTTCTCTCTTTTGCGCTGCCACGTTAGCTCCCTGTTTTGAAATCAAAGTTGCTGATCCCACTGTGCTTTGTCTGGTTTTGGTTTGCTGCGGACCTGATCGATGTGCAATCTGTGTGAGTCTGTGAGTGTGAGAGAACAAGAGAGAATTAATTGGGCCTTATGGTGTTGGAAATAGTCAAATAGAGGCGGGATTGATTTTTTTGTTTGGAATAGTCCATGGGCCATAAATGCAATGATGAAGAAATTTGAATTTGAGACCCAGTTTGTCATAAATAGGGCTGCAAAATGATCGAGACGATGGCGCAAATGAGCTGTTGCGTTGATCGTTTCGTCCTATGCGACGAAACAGATTTTTTATTTCGTTGATCGTTTCGTCCAAACGAAATTTTCGTGATTTACACATGGACGAAACCGTTTCATTGTTTCGTCGATCGTTTCGTCTAGCCAAATAAAATCGTTTTGTTGTTTCATTAACCGTTTCGTCCGGACGAAACGAAACGAAAAACGGTTAAAACGACTTCCGTTTTCAGCTCTAATAATTAGGTCTCCAATTTAGAAGAGAAATAAATTACCTTTTTTTCCAAAAAAAAAGAAATTATTATATTATTATTTTCTAATTACAAAAAAGAAGTGGTTGTTATCAGTAAAGTCAACTTAATTTGGCTAATCAAGCACTTAGATCAATTGAGAAAGACGTTTCTTTGGAGAGGAGATAGAGTGCAAATGATTTGTAGTGTGTTGCAAATTAGAAAACAAATGATGCGCTCTTGAAGCAAGTGGAAGTTTTGGAATTTTTGACTTAGGCCTGTTTAGAATCATTTTTTTAATACATAATTTCGTTTCATTAGAAATTTTTTGATCAACATGGCTGGATTTGATGTCATTTAATCAAAATATCTATTTTATTAGACCCCCAACAAAATAATGTGAAATCAATTTTAATCAAATAGAATCAAATAAAATCCCGCGTAAAAGAACCATTTTGATCAAAGCCTAAATTGATCTGGATTTGAGGCACCAATATTTTTCACTTCTTGAAAGATATTTTATACCTTTCTCCAACATCTCCCCATTTAGCAAAACTTTACTATTGGACTCTCTTTATGGAGATGAAATGTGAATGGAACATTTCTTTTTTATGAAAAGTGCTTACAGTATATATGCAGAGTAGTCGGCAGTGACATGTTTTTTTTTTTAAAAAAAAATCAACGCTAAGGGAAAATCAAGTTTTAGAGCAAGATTTTTTTCCCCCTTTGAATACTTCTTTCCAACTAGTTGCAATTAAGGATGATTTAGTAATACGAGTACGGCTCAATCCCAGGGGCGGAGCCAAGGTGGGGGCCCTGGTGGGCTTGGCCTCCCCACATTTTTAAATTTGATTAATATTTATAAGCTAAATTTAGTGAAAGTATGGGTAATTATGTAGATTGGCCCCTTTAAAAAAGTAAAATTTACATATTGGCCCCACTTAAGTTATTTTTCTGGCTTCGCCCCTGCTCAATCCTACTTTGCGTCCTTTTCTCTGTGAAAATTTGGGAGATTAATTACCATTTGTTCTCCAATTGCATTAATAGTTCGTTTTTTTTAGTCCATCCTCAAAATTCAATGCAATTTACTTGTTACCGTTATGCAAATAACATCACTTTATGCTTGGTGAACGGATAGAAAAAAGACTCAGAAAACATGTTGTGAAGTACAACCATGTCTGAATTGTTGATTGTCGGGTCTTATGAAAATGAAAGAAAAATAAAAATAAGAGAAGTTTTTCGGATGATGTAAAAACGCTTCTAATTTTTTTTCCCTCTCTCTTCCTTCCCAGGCAACATCATCGTTTCAACCTCGGAGCTTTGACATTTGATCTCTTCAGCCATAATTAATAAAAGTAGCAGATTACGAAGTGGGGGATTAGAAATGAAACCAGCTAGAAATAAAAATATTAAAACTAGAGTGTATAAAGCCATTATACTGGATAGGTTGGTATCACATACCATCGACGTGGATTTTTTATTTCCCTCTATTTATTTTTTAATCAAACACTCTAGAACGTGGATTACATTAATCCTTTGTTTAAATGTGTATTTATCCCAATGCATGGCGAATATGCCTTGTCCGTGGAAAACATCTATTTAGTGTTAAGTTGCTATCTGTACTTCATAACATATGGTATAAATTTTTTTATTAATTTCAAATCCCAACCAGAGGTTAGTTGTCTACATATTATTTAGGACTCCCTCGTTATCATATATATTATAAAATCAAGAGAGTTGAGGGTCAATAGAGTAAAAATTAAAGATTCATTTTGATTATGATTAATTATGTTTTCTTTAGAATTGTTAACAAGTGAACTCCAAAATTTATAATTTTTTGAACTAATTAATGTATTACTCTATATAGAGTCTACATATTACAAGAAGGTTTATAGTTCATTTTTTTTGTTTCATATTTGATTTTTTTTAAAATATATTCGTTATTTCGTATTTTTCAGTATTATATTGCCCCTCTTATACTCACAAAAAAATTATAATATATATAAACGGTTTTTTTTAAGGCGGGATGACAAGCACCGTCAGGTATATTTTATTGAATAACGTTAATTTATAAAGAGGAATGTACAAAATAAAACAAAATATTTACAAAAAAGAAAAGAAAATAAAAAAAATTAAGCAATCTATGGAGGCACTACACGGCGATCCACAGGCGAGCCGAAACTGCAATGTCCATGTTTTTCCTCCGATATTAAAATCCACCCACTAGTTTCCTTTCTCTGTTTAGTACCTATCCTGGATCAATGGCGAAGCTTGAGCTTTCAACACCGAAACTGAAATTCACATCACCTTGTCAGCGAGAAAGGAATCAATATTGTTAAAGATCTTTGCATTTCTGACCTTACAAATTTTCCAATAAAGCACAACCATCGGTTAGATCTTCCAATAAAATAAAAAGTAAGAAGAGTAACCTTTTGGCTAAAAATTTTCTATTCTATTTCCGAAATATAAAGAGACAAGTTTATAAAATTGCAGTTCTGAAATACGTCTGAACAACTGTATAAATATAGACAAAAATTACTACGAATTTACCCCTGCTTGGGGTGCTTTTGGTTCAAAAAAAAATTACTACGAATTATAATGTGGGCTACGAATTATATATGGCAACTTGCTACATTCCACTTAGAAATTATTTATTGACTTTGGGTCCTTATCCTCGCATCGTTGCCGTATAGAAGATATCTATCTGTCAAGGCATTTGGCATCTAATGAGGGAAGTCAATCCACCTTTTTTTTTTTAGACTTCGTCTCTAATTCGTTATTATATCTCAACTAACTTAAATTTGAATTTAATTACATTTTCTGTAACTAATCATAAGGTACAATTGGGAACCTGCTCTTGTACGTTATAGTGATTAATTTAGCGACTAATTAATTGCATATTTTTGACATATCTCGAAGTTCGAGATTATAAAATTGTCCTGAAAACACAAACGAGAAATATTTATATTGTTGATTTATTTTTTCAATCAATAACAGACTGATAAAGAAAAATGTATTAACAGTATTTATATAGACTTTTGATTTAAAAATAGAATGAAATGGACAGAAAATCTAGACAACGGATTGGCATGGATAACTAACCTAACAAATATTGAAAATCATACAGTTATAATATTGGAGTCTGTGAAAGCGTTGGGAAACACATTAATGGTTCAAGCCCCCGTGCATTTTCAATTTCGAAAAAAAAATTTATACGACAAAGACCTTCCTCTTTATAAAAACACAAAAATATATATATATACTGTCGAATTGAAATGATCTCCATATAGCTCTGACAGCTCTGCTATGCCTCTACTTGTAAAACTTGATAATTTAAAATTTTATATATCAAAATAAAACCGTCGGTTATTATCTGTATCATTCATTACGTGCACAGCTTAAAAACCCGCATGTAAAAGTATACTGAGGTACAATTTTGATGGTAATATTTTAACATAAATCATACGAAATAAAATAAACTTGTCATAATTGTATGTAAACATAGAAAAGAGGTATATGATAAATTTTCTGATGATTGAAACATAAAATAAATGCATTTGGACACTCCTCTTATTAATATTAATCACATTAACTTCATGCGCTCCAGCAATATATAACATTATAATATAATCGGCGCTAAATGGGGAGTGTGTGGGATATATATATCCGCCATTAATTGCTACACCGCTGACCCATTTTGTTTGCTTAGTTGAACATGGCTCCCAACAAATATTCCCTCTGGATTTTGGTCTTGAGCATATTGGTGCTTGCTCTATGCCTTGCTGCATCTCCGTTATTATTCAGGTAATTTGCTCTTGGTTAGCTAATAGTATTGGCTCTAATTAAGCTAATAAATTATTGCTTGAAAATGGTTTGTATCAATTCTTTGATATATATCTTAAAGCTTCAAGGACAAATTTTCAAAAAATAATGCAGCTAAGAGAAAATTGTGGATTTTATTGGTTATCCTTTGTCCTTTTTTTGCTTTCTTCTTGAAAAATAAATGGAATTTTGTTTTTTTTTTCAAACAAAGAAGAGAGAAAGAGAGAAACCTCCTTCACGCCAATGTTGATGGTGGGAATTCAAGCTACAGTTGGTCAGTGGTTAGTCAAGAATTCACATTTAATGCGGGGAGTGCACCGTTCAATAGTTGTCACGCATCAACCATTGTGGAGGTACTTATCTTTCTGTTTATTTACCAACTTATAATTTTTTTTTTCTATTTCTATCTTCATTGGAGTTATTATGGGAGGTCATTTGGTACAGAATTCACATTTGATTCGGACTGGCGTTAATCAAATTGTACTTTTTGACTTTGTTTTGTTTTCATTTTTCCTTCTTTTGCAATCATTTATGGATTTCTTTCTCTCTGTTTTTTTTTTTTGGATAAATTTCTCCGTTTGTATATATTGCGTAAACAAAATTCATTTACAACTTACAAGAGGCACGTATTTCCGTCTGCAATGTTTTTACTCTTGTTTTCTTTTTCATTTTTTTTCCCTTCTCATTCCTCAAATATTTTTATTGGAAACGGAGTTCCTTCCTAAACCTTTCGAAAATAATTACTTTACAAAAAAAAAATATCGTTTTATTTTTATCGTATATCTGTATATAATAAAGCTATTTTTTATAGATCATTGCAATAAATAATGGTGAGGAATTTACAAACCCGTGCAGATCATAGCAGCTCCATTTGTAATCTTGTGCCCAAAAAAGAAAGAACTTCCATTCTATCATCTATATATGCCATAATTTATGTAATGTGAATGCATCTTGAGTGTAATAAGTATGATATGAATTAGGCAGACATATGAGTTGGTATCAGTCCAAATTGGTATCTTCGATATTTTGTGAGCATTGTTCCCTTGATGCATTGAGAAAATTATTGAATTTTTTTTTTTAAATTTCGATTTCACTCTTTGTTTTTTGTTCTACCTGTCTTTTATATAATATTGATACGAGAACCAATGTGATCTTTTGGAAAAGTTATAATGAAATCATGCAAGCAGATGCTATATTGCCAAGTTTTAAGGTATGAAAGAAATTAGATCATAACCATTTTGACCCCAATTATTTGGTTCAATTTTCGCTGCTAGGAGTCGGTCTTTGTCATCTTTGTGTTAACTACTTCTACTGCCAATCATGACAAAACAAAATTGAGAGAAATATTTATTATATTTGTAGCTCGTGTTCGTGAAAATAAGTGTGTGTTTTCTATTAGGATAACTTTGTTGTCATGTATTATTTGTGTAGTAGGTAGAGCGAAACCACCTATTGGTTGCCTATTTTGGCGGTTCTAAGGAAGGTGCATCTGATGTAAAAATATGGCTTCAAAGGTACAAGGTATTATTAATTACTAGCAAAAATGTCCTGAATATGTGGATAAATAAAGGAACATAATAATGTTAGAAAATAAAAAGATACAGATGGATATCTTTAAAAAGATAAATTGTTAACACCCCCTGTCAGAAAGGTATGACTTTTTATCTGAAATCAACATCTAGATCACACATCAAATCAAATCACGTAAGTCAATGGTCTATAATTAATATAACAATTGTTTAGCCTCTTGTGAAATTGTTATGATCTTTTTATGGGTGCTTACAAAATAAGTAGTATAGATTATTAAAGGACTTCAAAATTCAACCTAGCCCTGTTAATTTATAATTCTGTTATTCATTTAAATTCCTTGTGGTCTTGGTTAGATTATATATATAATTTGACCCCAAAACATTTAATCCTTTTCATTTTTTATTGTAGGATGGAAACTGGAGTCCTCCATTCCTAGCTGACAAAGGAGAAAACGTGTCAATGTGGAATCCGGTCTTGTACAAAACACCTAATAACAGCTTGCTTCTCTTTTACAAAATTGGTCCAGATGTACAATCGTATGTATTTTATACTTCTGATATAACAACCTCCCTCATAATTGATACTTGCATTATTAGCATTCTTAATGGATGCTTCTGATTTTACTTTGAATTGGAAGTATGACCCAATATTTCTAGGGTTCAATGTTGTCATAGCAATTTCAAATAGCTCTTCAAAGTCCTTAAATGAGAAATTTACATAGTTAACTATATTCCATTCATCAAATATTATATGCAATAATTAATAATTCTCGTTAGGATATAAGTGAATTCATCAAAAAAATATTTGTTGCAACTTATTGTATCTATTTTTTATTTTTTTTTGTGCTTGTGTGTTCGTTAAAGTTTTTATTTTATCTTTAATTTAACTAGGTGGAGTGGATTCATAAAAAGGTCGTTTGATAGTGGTGTGACGTGGCAACCAAGGGAACAACTGCCACCTGGCATCCTCGGACCAATAAAAAACAAGGTTAATTTCTCTACTTTCTCTCAAAACAATTTGAGGACTATACCTTGAAATGTTCATCAAATTGAGATTGCATATATATGCATGGAAGTTCTATTTTGCGTCATAGTTTGCTGGGAAGGATCTAATTATCACAACATCGATATGCTATCATGACTACAATTTTGTGATCTGTTTCAATACCAAGGGCAAGGAGTGCAAGGTCCCATCCAATATGCTCTGATTGGCAGGGATCTTCTTGACAAATCAAAATGTGTTGTTTTTAATAACAAATGTAATTTTTGTAGCCTTTTCTCCTAGATGATGGCCGCTTATTGTGTGGATCCTCTGTAGAGAGCTGGAATTCATGGGGATCATGGATGGAGGTATGAGAATTATTATCAATAAGTAATCACTAATTTTTTTGGAGGACGCAATATTACTTATGTATAATTATTACAATAGAACTCTATAAATTCAAGTGTGAAACAAGACAAATCACCAAATTAAGTGATCTTTACAAGCCTCAACTGAAAGATCAATGATGCCAGATGCTTAATCAATTTTAGCAAAACATTGTTGTTTCAGGTAACATCAGACTCTGGATACACATGGCAGAAGCACGGTCCAATATACATCAAAGACAAACCAAAAGGTGTCATCCAACCAGTTCCGTACCAGACCGAGAGTGGTACTTTACGCGTCTTATTGCGGTCGTTCACAAATCTCAGCAGGATCTACATGTCGGAATCAACCGATGGGGGTATAACTTGGAGCTATGCGCAACCAACACAGTTGCCAAACCCCAACTCAGGTTTTCTTCAACCTATTCTGATATTCTGGTACAAAACAGCTTTTCATTTTGATCAGTCATCGATATGTCCTTAAAATTAAATAAGGGTTGTAATGGTTAACCACTGCTTTTATTGCTGGTACAAGCAGTTGCAATAACATGCATAACCTTCAATGGACCAATTGAAATTTTGTCTCAAGTCCAGACTAAACAACTTTTAGCTGAAGAGATTTGGAGCAGAATTGATTTACAAAACCAAGCGCCCACAAGCATAGTTTCCATTGCAAATGAATACTTAAGCATAAAAAACACTCCTGCAAGATTTGATTGCTCCCTTACATCAAATTGTATTACTGGATTTGTAGTCAGTCACAACTCACAAACCCTGACAACTAATACACTTTGTCATAGAGTCCAGTGTACCAGAACCAGTACCTCTTCTTTCTAATTAATTTGGGCCTCAAGTCGATATTAGCCCAACCAAAGCCTGGTCTAGAGCCTGTAAGGAGCAACACCAGACAAACTGTACTTCCAAGTGGTAAAAGCATCTTCAAGTTTTGGTTGTATAGTAGCTTAATTCTGTACAGAACTATACTCCAAGAAATATAATGTCATCTTCTGAGATGGAAAAATGAAAAATCTAAACTTTTTCATCAATTAATTATGAAGCAACCTGCACTTCAAAATTTTATAGGAATTGATGGAGTAAAACTGAACGGTAAAGAGATGATAGTTGCATATAACACAAACTCAAGGGAAGACTTAAAAATGGCATTTTCTGACAATGATGGAGATTCATGGATTGAGATTCTAACTCTGGAAAATAGTACGAATATGGAGTTCTCTTATCCTGCTGTCATTAAATCCATGGATGATCTAATACATGTTACTTATACATACAATAGAACCCAAATTAAGGTAATTTTGTTCATTTCTATATTTTATTCTCGTAATTACACAATTATACATAATTTATTCTTACTGTTCTCTTTCTTACTTGCAGCATGTTGTAATTCAACCCACAAGGCTGTGAAGTTTTGAGATAGAATTTTATCGGAGTTTAATTAAACGATGAAATGCAAGTTGTACATCACTTTGTATAGCATCTAGATTTTCAATTTTCCTTTATTAGACTTATTATTTGTGTAAGTCATTATGGAAACAGAAAAATTATGATGTTGATCTTAAGTTGACTACTAAAGAATTCTTTTTACTAAGAATTAGCATGAAATGAGGATACTCTCGACTTCACAATCTCGACCATCGAACTAAAATTCAAACAAACAATCCATATTTTAGGCAAACAAGATGTATGATACGTTTGTAGTGTTTAAATATTATGAAAGTTGGTGCATTATTTATTATTTATTGAGTTATTTATTAGTGTAAATCTAATGATTTCTGATGCACTATTAATTCATATTTGAAGTTTACAAGAATACAAAATAAGTGTTTCTACTTTCTGTATATATAATGATTCCTGTTTATATATAGGGAAAATTGGATATAACCCCTCTAATCTTCTCTATTTGGATATAATTCCCTACAATTATTAAAATTGGATATTACCCCCTCTAATCATCTTCATCAGGGATATAACCCCTTTTCACTAATTTTAATATTTTTTAATTATAAAAAAATAAACAATTTAATTTTATGACCAAATTGTCCTTCCTTAAAAAAACTATTTCATCTTCCTCGTGCTTCTAAATTGCTGGTCTCTCTACCAAACAAGTATATATAGATGAAAAAATAAAAAGTAAAAATCAAACGACGGCTATTATTCAACAAGTTCTCAAAAGGAATTCCATTCACAAGTGGAAAACTTCATAAAAATTTGAAGTTGAGAAGAACTGAAAAAAAATATCACGAAGGTTTGAAGAACTATACTGTTAAAAATTTAGAAAAACCATATCATTTCTTAGCACGAAGGATCAATGTTAAATTTAATTTTATTATTGCTTCTTAACCTTCTTGTTTTTTTTCTTTCAGATCTGAAAATGACTGTCTAATTTGAGTTTAATAAGCAGTATCCTTGCCTCACGGAATTTATAATTTCTTTTCCTAGAACCATCAAGTTTTTTTCCGTTCTGGTCATCCGATTAGATTGAATGAAATAATGAGAAATTACTTGTTGAATAGTCAAGGAGTAGAAAGCATTTGATTTATGTGTCAGCATTTTTTTTCGAGAGAGAGGACGGAGAAGACGAGAAGATGAAAAGCTTTTTGGAGGCAGGGTAATTTGGTCATAATATTATGGTGTTGATTTATTTCTAATTAAAATTAGTGAAAAGGGGTTATATCCAAGAGGAACATGATTAGAGGGGGTTATATCTAATTTTAATGATTGTAGGGGGTTATATCCAGACAGAGAAGATTAGATGGGGTTATATCCAATTTTTCCTTATATATATTTATTGAGAGAGCGAGAGAGGGGCTGGATATGGTCCATTATTGTGTACGGATCGTTTCCAGTGGCGAGACCAATAAGTGGCAAGTCTTGGCATTTCAAAAATAGAGGTCCAATGTATAAGTATTTTAAAGGTGTCTAGGCTTGAAATTTGACTATGCCTACACTTGAACTTAAGATTGGACTTTTAACAACCCATTCTGATTTTCTTTTCTGACATTTTGTTGATCCGATCCTTTGTAAAGACATGGAAAAAGAAATAAGAAAAGATGAATAGATGATTTATGAGCTCACAAAACATTGTTTTTTAATTTAATATAGCAAAAGATTAATGGAAAAATAATATAGTTAATTTGATGACAATAAAATTATTAACGAATATTATTTGTTATAAAACAATATAAATTGTTTTAAAATTATATTTAAAAAATAATATTTTATTAAGAATATTATTTTTTATTTTATATTTAATTTAATAATATTTTATTGTGTCCATGCTTAAAAAAAGTCTGAACTCGCAACTGATCGTTTCCATATACACGAGTCATTTTCAAGATTTAAAATTTAAACGGTCAATTCGAACAATTTAAATTATACTCTATATTTGTATACCTTGGAGACCAAACTTGTGTATTTACTCTGAAAAACTCGGCTCCTAGCATTGCCTTGGACATTCACTTGACATAATTGAACTTAGGCACCGTCAAACTGAGGGCCTTATCGGAACGACAAAACACAACGCCAACGTCAATCGGAATTGACGGAAAATATAACTTTCCTGATTGGAATGGATATAGAGCCACGATTTTTGACGATTTTGCGCGATTTGGGAAGAAAAAATATGGTCGTCGATGTGATTTTGTACCGGACAATCCCTCCACATGATACGCATGTGTCCATGTGATTTTGTTGGTACATATTTTTGAAAAAAAAGGCTCAATGTGCTGCTATTTCACTCGGTTTCAATGACTGAAACAAACAAGTTCTCATTTTATTTTAAAGATAATAAGGATAAAATAGTCAAATTTATAGATATCAAATTATTTTTTTTCTTATTTTTATTTGTATCCGATCACAAAATTGAATTCCCTTATGCTTTCTGGACAATCACAACTTTGAAATGTTTAAATTTGTTGCTTTTTAACTTGGAAATGCTGGTTAAAAAGAAACAAATTAAACCAAAGGGATCTTATATATTGTTTCATCTATACTACTTATTAAAGCACCCATAAAAAGGTCATAATATTCTAACAACTAGGAGTGGAAACATGTGTTAACAACAATTAGAAACTATTTATCTGTGATACGATGTGCGGTTTAGATTTATATTTCTTACCAAGAGTCAGACTCTTTGTATGTAAGTGTCTGGTCGCTGGCGCTGATAGTTGTTAACGAATTTGCGTATCTATACATAACGAGTTCGATTCCGGCTTTCGTTTTTTTATTCACTCTCTTCCTAAACAGAAAATCTCATAAAAATGGAAGGAGATACGCCGCCTCTATCAGTCTACCAAATCTAGGGTTATACAAAAATTCTCTTACGATAGTTTTCCCAGACTCAAATCTCCTCTGCACATTTCGTCATCGACGAACATTCCTCAGCTTCTCTCTTTGCAATTAACAACTGCTCCCGGATGAGATCCGATCTCAACCACCATTCGTCGCCTCTCAGTACTCGACCTCAAAAGGAATTTCTACTGACTACCAATAGGTGCTTGATCTCCAATAGATCCGAGCCGAATGTCAACACCTTCGTCTCCTACGAAACCTCTCTCTCAGTTCTACGCTAGACGCCGCCATATAGAACCTTCAGCAAGAATCTTTTCCTTGAGGTATTGTTGCCTGAACCTCTTAACTTGGTGTTTGATTTGGATTTAGTTGGTTTTGATTTTGAACCTCTCTCTGTCCGTCTCCAACTATGCTGTAATCAAATTTCAAACGATTTGAGCAGCTCAAAGATTGTTGTGCTTTTTGAACAAAATTTGAATCAAATTAGATGCTTAATTATGGTACACTTTCCTTGAGTTTTTAGGTTATCTCGTGACTTATTTTGTAAATGAGAATACATGCCATTGACACAAGGTTGCATCCAATAGGTCATCGGGGCAATTCGTATTTCTCCAGTCCAATTCGTTTGTTGCACCCTTACCATTTATTCGGATATCTTGTAATTTTATTCTGATATTTTTTCTCTTTGTAGAATTTGAGATTTTTATATTTCTGAATTCTGATAATACTGAACATTAACAATGCCATTTTTTTGTTGTCTCCAGATAAATGATGCATAACTGAGTACCATGGTTGCTACTTGCTAAGCAGGTATTCTACATTTTTTTTTCCAATCATTGATAGTTTCAGTTACTATTTCTTTATCTTGCTTTAAAATAGCTTCTAACCAATGTCTGCTAAGTATGATAGCTTTGTTACTTCGACAAACTATATTTTCTACTGTAGATCCATTTGTTAGTCCTTTGTTAGCAAATGGTTTAAAGTCTTCATATCCTTCATTTACTCTTTATCCTCCTTTGGAAAACATCATTGACATGCTCAAAAAATTAGTGAAGCTGCACCTGCTATACTTCCTTTCTTTTAAGGATCTTTTGTCATACTAAAATGCTAAATTCTGCTAGCAACAACTTGGTAAACGTAAGCTGTAAGCAATAGCTTATTCCTTGCACTGAGTTGTTGATTCCTTTTTTTTTTTTTGTCTTTCAATTTTTAAAAAACCTGCCAAAATACATGCTGGATAAGAAGGCAATTATTATGAGTATTATTTAAACCTCCTCAAGTTCATGTGGTTATACAATTTTGTGAAGAAGACAATTATCAGCAACAAGCAGATGGGTCCTTAATTATCAGTTACTACTATTTATAAGACATTAAAATGATAAGGCAAAAATAGAGTTAATGCCCAACATATGAAGATAACAACAATGCTCCAAGGCCACTGTAAATTAGAAGCAGGATTTGTTATCGAAGGACAGATTACATGACTTGTTATCTGTGTTTCTTTCTGCTTGATTTCTGTACTGATTCCTTTAGTTTATCTCAGCTTTTAATATTTCTTATCTTCTTAGTTATGATAATGCCCGGCTCAGGAAGCATTGATCAAAGTTCATTAGGCGATTGTCAATGCGCTTGCGAAATGCGAGGGAGAATGAGAATAAGAACAACAGGAATGAGGTGGCATGGTTGCTGGTGCCAGAAAGTCAGGAAGCGGATGTGATCGACAAGGGAGGTTCCATGATCAAGCGTGTTAGTTCCATGACCCAGGTTGCTATAAAAGTATAAATAGGAATTTTGAATTTGGCATGAATTGTGGTCTTATTGAATTTTTTTAATTTTTTTTTGCTTATTTATGATGACTTTTTTAGATAAAGGCATAGTGGTAGGCATTTGCCTGTGAATGTGTTCAGTGAGTAAGTTGTAGGAATTGCATTGCATCATGTTTAAGTTGAATGTATCTTTCCAAGGTAATAAGAACAAAACATTTGAGTTCTGTAGCTACCCAAGTTAATTCCCATTTGCTGTCCCTTGGTGAAAAATAGCAGAACCTTGGGTTTTTATGTAAATATGACCCATAGATAGCTTGAATGAATCTTGTATATTGTATGTGACTTCCTAAAGATATTATTTCACCTTAAGAGATTTAATTATGTCTAAAAAAAGTAACTGTCAAAAAGGCTGAAACAATTTAGAAAATCTATTGTTGACTGTTTGTTGCTCCAAGTAAAAATATAGCTTGATGATATTGTTATACGCATGATATAGGGTGCCTCTGTCAATTTTCATGATTTTTGAGCATTGGTTTGGCATATTTTTCTGCCCTATTTATTTGGTAGCCGATATGAGAAAATGTGCAAGCATTATATATAAAATCATGGTACCAATTATTACCAACACTTACAAATTCTCCCTTGAAGTACCAGTTAATAATGAACGGGCCTTTTGATAGTTTATGCTCTCTAGGTAATTAAGATGTAAACTAAGCATGGTATAGTATATGATGAAGGCAGTGAACACCATTACAAATTCGCCCAATTATTTTGTGACCTGGCAAAATAATTTCTTAATTTTATCCACTAAGGTCACGTACATATACAAAAACTCCAATAAAACTCCAGTCAAGGATGGACATAATGTCTGTATATATGTAAGATTTTTTTTCCTTTATTTATAAAACTAAATAAACATATTGTTTTGTACCAGTCCTGCGTACTTGACCTGAAAAGCCAGGGGAAATATTTGAGGGAATAAGAATAATGCAGCATTTATAGTTTAATTATAAGAAGTAACAACCATGATAAAAAGTAGATTGAATTTAATTTAACTATTATTATAATTATCAAACTATATTTATGTCAAAATAATATTTTTTTGTATTTGAAGTTTGCCCGTACATTGAGCGGGCATTGCTGTTAGAATAAATAAATAAACCAAATCCTCTGTCTTACAAAATTTTAATGGATTGTATGTATAATTCCTGAATCACCTACACCACAAAAGCAGAAAATTGTCTACATTCAATGCATCTCAAGCAAATTCTATTAAGCAAGTCTACATTCATTGAATCTAACATGTAATCTGTCCCATCAGAATACTGCTACCGGTTTGTCATCTAAAATTTTGAATTATAGATAATTCTTAAATCGTCTGTCTTAGAACGACGTCAAACTAAAAACAATTCGTGCAAATAAAGGACAAACAATTCTAAATCTTAAAAGGGAAAAATACATGAAAGACTTATCAAATACGAATCAGAAATATAGTGCCCAACCCTTGAAAAGACTTATCTCTACTCTTTATAAAGTACCTGTATAAATAATTTCAGATCAGAGATATGCGTGCCCAACCCTTTATATCAAATATGAATTACTGATTTTTAAAATCTGATTTGATCCGTGGTGTATTCTAGTTCGATGAAATATTATTGACTCTTTTTTTTAAATGAAAAAGCTAAGGTCGCTTAAGCAGTTGTATATAAGATAACAAGAATAAAATCAATTAACTTTTTTTTGTCTGCATTTGCCCATATATTGGGGGGGGGGGGTGAATAAAGGCAAGGGAGCCAAAAAAAAAAACAAAAAAAAACAATGCAATAAACAATGATCAATTCTCTGTTGTATATATATTGAATTACTGATTTCGTGCAAATCAAATTAACAATTTAAAATATTCTACTTTTTATTTTATGTGAATGGCACCAGCGTTATCATGTAGAAGAAACACAAAATCTATGCTCGCGTCTTAATTAAGGCTCCGTTTGGATAGGTGTGGGAAGAAGGGAAGAAGGGAAGAAATAGTGAAAAATGTGTAACTTTGTGAAGAGTTTGAATTGTTTATAATTTTTTTTCTTCCCTCTTCCTTCTTCCTTCTTATTCTTCAATTGCATCCAAACGGAGCCTAAACTATAACCACTTTATTCCGGCAAGAGGGTGGCTTTGCAATATATATTCAAAACACGGATCCTTGCAAGTGCCGAATAGATGATTTGCGATCAAGTTGCACGCGATAACATTGTTTAGTTGATCATGAGTTGGCTTTTCAAATTTTTTATATCACTCAGATACTTGAAATGTATAAAATATAAAATATGTATTACACATGAATGTCGACATGATATAAAATATAGGATAAGCTCTTTAAACTGAATAAATAGCACCCAATATTTTCTAAGCTTTTTTGCGCCGTGAGAATCAATAAGATACAATTTTGATAATCACACTCTCGAATTCACAATATTTATGTAGCAATTAGCCCGTCAACCCAAAACCCAAAACGCAATTAACAAGGTACACAAATGTGTTGTGTAACTTGTGTTATTTGTAACCAAATATTATTCTTAAGATACAACTAACAATTTTAGTGTTAGCATGATGTACTTCGATCTGTTCTTTGACGCCAGCAAAAGATAGCGTACTTATTTTTCATTTGATATGGAAAAGATTAATGGAAGGAAAAAATAACAAAAAGAAATCAAAAGAATGTGAATATAAAAAAATTTAAAAAAAGACACAGTAATTATTTTTCATTTAATTAGAAGGCTACTAAATAGAATCAGAACGGAAATAGAATCTTAATTAGGCTAACTTTTTATGGTACTTAGGTCAACTTTCTATTAAAATATGGTACTGTGGGCTTTTGCAATTAATCAATATAATATTTATAAATCTGGAGGATGGGTGTTAGAATGGAAATTCTCTGAGGAAGGAAGTTACGGTGATATTTCTCTGATTAGTGAGAAGTGATAACTAGCACAGCATACGGCTTGTATTTAATTTGGATATACTATCCTAAGGACCAACTGATTGACGGTTGCCATGAAACTTCAAGTATCTGGCCTAACACTTTCCATTTTAGTTCACAAAAAATATAAAAGTATTACAAGAAAATAACATATTTTTTACGGAATTACTTAAGACCATCCCTGAGATATTATCATTCTCATCATTTTCACGCGTACGTTACGTAACTAACTCCTCCCTCCTCACGCGTACACGCTCTCCCCTCCCCCCTCCTCCGTACGCTATCTTCCTCCCCTGCCCCCTCCTCCCTCCCACGTACGCAGTCCCCCCTCCCCCCTCCTCCCTTCCACATACGCGGTCCCCCCTCCCCCTCCTCCCTCCTATGTACACCGTCCACCCACCCTTCTCCTCTTCCTCCTACACACTTCATAGAAGTTAATATATTTAAATATTGAAGGTAATATCGTAATTGTTGAAGTCGACATATTTAAATGTTGAAGGTAATAGTTGAAGTTGGCATATTTAAATTGTTGAAGTTGACATATATAACTGTAACAGTTATATATATTAACTTCAACAGTTGCAGTTCAGATACTAACTATTGAAGTTAATATGATTAATTGATATAGTTCGAATACTAAATGTTGTAGTTAATATGATTAATTGTTGTAGTCCGAATACTAACTGTTGTAGTTAGTATTAGTAATTGTTGTAGTTCAGATATCAACTGTTGAAGTTAATATGAGTAAATGTTATAGTTCGAATACTAACTGTTGTAGTTAGTATTAGTAATTGTTGTTATTGTAGTTAATGTGAGAGGGAGGTAGAAAAATAGAGGGATATCGCTGGGTACAGACAGAGAGAACAAAAAGAAAAGAGGGATGGGATATCGCTGGATGGGGATGAGAATTTTTTTTCCATTTTTAGAAAACGCGTCTGTTATTAATGAAGTAGCGCTGGAATGATGAAATACGGAGATGATCCTTATCGCCCCGTATTTTTTAATTCTTAAAAAATAGTTATATTCGCTTCATTAGTACGGAACAATCCCCTTGGATGGATTCAGAGTTTCAGATAAAACTGTACAATCAGTTACAAAACTACCAATTCGAAACCCTTGTTTTTTTTTTTTGGGTGAAGAGAAGAGAAACTATTTTCAAATTTAGAAAATAAAAATATTATGTAGATTTCCACCGAGAAAGCAAGAAGCATATGGCATTCTCAATCTTATGTGCGTCTAGCATATTCTTTGACAACGCGTTTCACCAAATCTTTGGTCCTGCATGTTGGGGCCCAAATGTCAGACTTAATACCGTCGTCGCCCACCTAATTTTGTTTCAATACCACGTACGAAAATGATTGCATGGGATCATGGGAAATTCCATGGCTACCCCCTCGAAACCTCAAAACACAACGCAATTTGAAGTTAGCTTTTGACTCTTAGGTTGCGTTTGGATCGTTGGAAGAAATAAGAAAAAGAAGAAGAAAAAAAAAATTATAAACAATCCAAACTCTTCACAAAGTTACATACTTTCCAATATTTCTTTCCATTTTTTTTCTTTCTTCCCTTTTTCCCACACCTATCCAAACGCACTCTTAAAGCAAGATTTGTAGATACCTAATCTCCATGGCACTGATCCCATGCTCATCACGTTCATGTAATTTAAGGAATCAAGAGACATTGTGTTGTGGATCAGTTTTTGGACTCGATTTGAGGATATAAATTAGAGCCGTTCATAATTTTGAATGAACTGTCAGTATTTCAACCCAAATAAAAAATTGATCCACTGTAAAATTTACTGTAATTTAATTATATAGATGATTTGTAATATAAGTTGATAAGAGTTGGTATATATGTTTAGTTATGTGCTTTGACTTTGTGCATGTTCAAAATATTAATGTATGATATACATATTTACCGTGTTTTACGTGGGTGCATTTTAGTGGTTTTTTCCTTGAAATTCAGGTTTACAAAGCGTCTATGTGGCATTTCTGGAAAAGCACATGAGATTTCTCCGAGATTTATCCATGTGCCCCCGAGGCGGCGCATAGATTAAATTATCTTCTAAATCATTCTGTTGATGGGCTTCCTCTAATTTAAATTGAAATAAACCAATCGAGGTATGATTTTCATTTTCTTAATTAATAAATTAGGAAAAGAAGTAGTCATATTATTAAAATTCTCCTCTGGAGACTGAGTATTGCAAACTAAGATTGGACGAGCAAACCTAGGAGATGTAGCTTGTAAACTTCAAAGCTAATAAGAGCACACAATTTCTTTTGGACCGAGAAGGAAGCTTCAAGCTTGTAAACTTAAAATCGATGTTTTATCATTAAATAAAATCTCCTCAGCTAAAAACCTAGTCCCCTCTCTACTTCTACTACCAACTATACAAAACTATGTAATAACAAAATAAAAAATCATACTTATACCCAATTAAACAAAAATTACAAAATCCCATCCCATGTTAGGATACAATCTCAATTTCTTCACTACAATTTATCTCTATCTACCTCATCCGGGCGGCTTGAACAAGCTGAAATCCCTCGACCACGGACGCTGAGGGGAAACCGACGGCTCTACATTTTACCTCAGCACCCGAAGTCATTGGTCCCATCAAAACACTCGTGCTTCGTTTGTATGGTCCTAGCCATTTGGCGAGCAAGTACCGGCTCTTTCTCCATGGCGGCACATGCATTTCGCTCTCCCTCAGGGACCACCTGGCCGCTTCGGCCACCAGCCTTACAGCTTGACCTATTGCCTCTGGTTGAGCCACCACCACATCCGGCACGGCTTTTACTATTCTCATGTACTCTTCTGTTGCTCTGGCCACCTCAATTCCTGTGGCAAACTCAGCCTCCACAATGTACCTAGAAATTATCATGCAAGGATATCAATTAGTACTCTCCATGTATGATCGTTCCAAATCTAAACTTAATTATGCAACAAAATAAATACCTATTGAACTATGATTATGTTCCTGTATAAAAAATTTAAAGTTTGTATGAATATTTTCATGTTTTCTAATTACCTAGTTTGGTTTAACACAACATCAAGATACTCATGGCTACCGCCGGTAAGCCCACCAACTGTCTCCCACCTCGACTTGCATATCCCAGCATCATAACCCAAATTGCGCAACCGACCCATCACAGCCCGACGAAATAAGCCCGGTTTCTCCCACCGTAATGCGTTCTCTGCTTCGGTTGCCTTACTGACTGCTGATGCCAACTGTACTCTGAACGGGTCGATCTCCACCAGTGGATCAAGCAATTCCTTGATCTGCACTGCACAATTTCTGTAGCCAAAGACAGTCTCGTCCCCGTCTTCTGATTCATCTCTCGAGCAGTCTTGTGCATCCGATTCTTCACTGCCTTTTTCGAGGAATGCTTGCACGAGACGGGAGAGGCATGTTGCGGCCTCATGTTCACTTCCACTACTGCTAGAATAGCCGGTGTAACCTTCGCCAGTTAACCGAGCACGAGCAGCCGAGCAAAGCAGCCCTGTGACCCTTCTCGGTTTGGTGGTGATCTCCATATGTGTACCAAATTGTGGTGGTACGATCGTTTAGAGAGAGTGGGCAGTTTAATTTGGACTAGGCAGGAAGAGAAAGGAGGAGATATATAAAGGGAAAAGGAAGAATATTAGAAGGATGAAACTACTCGAAATGGTTTATTCTCTTTAGTGGTTAGTCTAAATTAATCTAAGTACAAATGACCCGATCAAGACCCATTATTTGGCATGGTATTTACTATCGAATATTCGCTGTGAAATATGGCTGTTTATTTTTTTAACATTGTGAAATATGGATATGATGGGACCGTGTTTTGGTTGAGCTACTAATGGTGTGGCAACCGATCTGAGTTCCATTTCTATACAATATATACAACTTGTGGTTGTGGATTGTGGCTCCCCTTATATGACACGTACTAACAATGCAGAATTCCCTAATATGGTTTTTTCAAATTAACTTCTCTCCCTATATAAAACATGCACGAACAAGTGAAAAACATGTAATTACACCAAAATATTCTAATGTATTATTTGCGCTTTTTTTTTTTTTTTTGCCCTCTTCAAAGCAGTCGTGAAAGGATGAAAGTTAATTAAATTATGACAAAGAAACAAGTTTCATGATTTATAGATCTCGTTTCAACGCTTGTCAATTAATTAGCATAGAATTGTACACATGACATGTAGGGCTGTCAATGGTACGCCATTTACCGTTATGCCGTTTCGTTTAACCGAAATGGAACGGTTTGTGGTATATAAAATTATACTGTTTTTTAAGTGGCACGACTGATGACACAGCTGGTTATACCGTTTCGACCATTTCAACCTCATTTCAAACCGTTTTATGTGTAATATACGGTTGATGGCACAGAAATTTGTTTCGTTTAATAAATGAAACGGTAAGTGACATGCCGGTATTGTATCGTTTAATAAGTGGCACGATAACGGTTTGGTGTCATTCCGTGCCACTTACCACGTTTTGACAGTCCTAATGACATGATTTTGCAAACACAGTTGTCTTTTGATAAAACAATCAGAAGGTGAAACTATTTATGGTCACAAGGCTTGGGTCAGTGAAGATCACCAGTATGCATGCCCCATTCTACCAAGTTGAAAAAAAATGATATGAAAAGAGAGAGAAGATGAAAAGGAATTGTTCAAAAGATTATCCGTGTTTAATTTGTGGGGCTTTCTCAGACACAATTAAGGGGACAGGATACAGGATAATAGGATATACCTTGCTGGGTGACCCCACAATCTGCCACGTAAAGGATATGCTCAAGCATCAATTAGTTCTCCTTTTATGTTACTTCCTCTAATAGGTACTGGTTTTGTTGATAAAATAAGACATGCTACATTATCATCTAGCTTATTTGACACTATCATATTCAAACTCAATAGTAATCAAAATAGAAAGATGAAATTATATATAGATGTATTTCCTATTATTCACATAGTTCTAACGTTAAAAAGTAGGGCAATATTCTATAAATTGTGCAAACTATAAATAGATTATATATAAAAAAAATAGAATCTATTCAAGCCTGTCCTTATTTAATTACTATTAAAGCAATGCCCAGAAAAAAAAATAAGAAGAATAACTATTGAAGAAGAAATGAATCGTTTGAGCTAACATGAGATAAGTTTAAAGTTTCTAAAATATCCTACTAATTCCGAAAATAAATATACATACATTTTCACTGAATACCATATGCCAAATATATCTTTTAAAAAAGGTATTATAATAACTTAATACTTACATAATTTTTCTAGTACAGATTCATATTTCGTGAAAAAAAAAATAATATATTTTCCTTATACGACTCAAATTTTTCTGACTTCAGCAGTAAAACTTTTGAAGACATTAAACTTAAGTGAATTTAATTGCAATTCAATACTTAGATATTCATAATATTTGTAGTTATATAATGTAATTCTAAAGGGGAACTGAAGATAATGTGTTTAATTAATGTTTTAGGATTCAGCTTACGATGTAAAAACTTGTAACATAACATAACAATTAACAAATGGCTCTCAAAATGTGGAGCGTTGTGGTGTGTATGAAAAGATAAAAATGTAAGATATTTTCTAAAAAAAATTATTTCATTCATTTAGATATTTGACCTCATATAGATTTTGGCTTTAATATATAAACTATTGGTCAGAACTACGGTCGGAGAAAGTGAAGACTCACGGGACAGAGTGGTTGCCTTCGCTCAAGATGATGCCGTTACAGATCACTGGAGGTGAGCTTACGGCCACCGGAGACGTGGGGGATGCAACGGTATGATCGTGGCATGATTGCAAAGGGACAATTCGAGAGGCTATGGCCGTTATCCCTCGGGTTGAGAAGGGAAATTATTAGCTACTTTATCTATTTTATGTTGCTTGCATGAGTTAAGAATAAGTTGATGATGAATAATTTTATTGATGTAGGGTGTGTTTGGAAGAGGCGCGAACAAGGGACGAACAGCTAGTTCGCGAACTAACACTGTTCGCACAAACCAAACAACCCACGAACAGTCGTAGTTTGTGAACTTCTCCCTTGTTTCTAAACCCCCGATTTTTACGAACTAGACGCGAACTAGGCGCTGTTCGTGGCTGCCTTGTTCGTCCCTTGTTCGTGCAAGTTCCAAACACACAGTAACGAATAAATTTAGATAGTACTGGTGCCTCTCGATTATGATACTAGTGCGTCAAGTTTTAAGGTTGATGGTGACTTGGTGAGAGTCTTGTAACAAATTATTTTTTTCTTCTTAATGAAAAGACTGGTGAGCAGTATAATTAGCTCACTTTTTTCAAAAAAAAAAAAACAATTAACAAATGGGGGAGACAAGCTGGAGTGGAGAAACATTTCAATTCATGGGTCCGCCTACGAGTACGAGTCGCTGCAGCCACAAACTGAACGGCGTTGCTACCTGCTAGCGGCATGCAACGTGAACGGGAAGGAAGGCACGTGCTGCGTGCGTGTGAGCTCGTTCTTTCGGCTCTTCATGGACAAATGGGGCCGTTTTACTCGTTCGTCCTTTGTTTAATTCTCTGTATAGGATCGTCTCCCTCTTCTAGAATCATTTCCTGTAGAATTTAGATTCAATGACAAGTCTTGTTCATCTGAATTCTCTAAAGTATGTAATACTTAAAATTAATGCTTTATGTTATTTAAGGTTTCTTTATTACATAAATAATATCTCCAAATCCATCTATGGAACAAAAAAAAAATATTGAAAAATCAATTGTTATTTTTTGCAAAAACAGCGTTTATTTTGTCCATTTTCTTGATCTTTTCCCTGAAAAGTTATGAAGTCTTCCTCATGATTTTTCATTGGAAGTTCTTTTAAGAAAAATAAGTGTCAAACTCTTATTATATATATTAAAAATTTAAAATAAAATATGTAACTAATCTACAATCTTTAGCCAGACACTAAGTAAAAAAAATATATAAAAAAACAATAAACCTAGCAATAAAAAACCAGTAAATTGAAGCTATAAGATTTGACAAAAAATTGTTTTTTTTAGGAAACAAAGAATAATGTACTAGAATTTCAGTGGAACTTTGGTTGGTGATTCTAGACGAGTGAAAACTATTGGCTGTACGTTTTAATTTGTCTGGCTCTTAGAAGCTCGAGACGCACCCTGGACCCTGCTACTCCGTTTCTCCGCGCAGTATACTATTGCTGGGGATTCACATGTTGTCTCCAAATATCTTTATCTGATTATATGTAGGTAGCTATAGTTTTATATTTAAAAAAAATAAAACTAACTATATTGATCATTTTTCCGGTATTTAGGAGATCAATGCGTGCTATTCATGAGAGGATTTTTTTTTTTTTGGGTGGAAAAGATGCGTAGAAATACCCAATTTTTTATTGGATGTAAAAAAATAAACTCTAGTATTTTTTTTTTTTGACAATAAAAATACAATCTAGTACCACTTGAAAATTGAAATCACTACTAGAAAATGGTTACCAAGAAAAAACGAGGATGAAATGAATAATTAATTTTTAATTAACTTGAAACTACGAAATCAACTCTTGCAAAAATTCCATTGCAAGATCACTTGGGATTTGAGATTTATGTCTGAAATTCGATTACTTCACTCTGCATGCATAAATTATAATTATGAGAGGAATTTTTATTTTGTGAATGCCATATACTTATATACAATGTACACAAACTTTTTAGTCATCAGGATTAATAAAGAACTGCATTATGGTTACAAAAGTATGTGGTTAATTAATTTGAGCAAGTTTTTTTTTTTACACATATTTACTTTTAAAAAAAATTCACCACAAAAAAATTTTGGATTACGCAAAAAAAAAAAAAATTAACATCCTAGCTTCAGGACGAAATATCGTACTGTGTCAATTCAAAAGGCTTGATGAAAGAACTAGCTCTTGGTCTAGTGGTAAAGAACAATGCACCTTGACTCCTTGAGTGAAAGGTCGCAGGTTCGAAACCCGACTGGGAGGTCTTTCATAGACATTTAATTAATTTAAAAATATAAATTGGGTGGCTTAGACCTCCAATTTATCTTAAAAAAAAAGGCTTGATGAATCTTTAGAATAAGAATATTCATCAAAACTCATAGCAAATAAAATTTTAAAACGACACTAACGAGAAATATGTGCATTAAATAAATTATCTGCACTGGAAGGGACCTAAAAAGAGTGACTGGGACGTGTTAATTGAGAAACTAGCTAAGAAGCTCACTAGATGGAAAGGTAACCTCCTCTCCCTTGGAGGTAGATTAATTCTCCTTAACTCCGTTTTAACAGCTACCCCTCTCTATTACCTCTCCATTTTCAAATGCCCCAGATGGGTAATTGCCAAGATAGATAGGATTAGAAGAAACTTCCTCTGGGGCAGTTACAACTGCATAGAAAGGAAGAAACTTTGCTTAGTTAGCTGGCAAACAATCTGTAAAAGGAAAGAGTTTGGGGGATGGGGAATTTTGAACTTGCATCAAATGAACACAGCCCTCATAGGTAAGTGGCTTTGGAAGTTTGTCTTTAAGGAGCATAATTCTCTTTGGAAAGACATTGTCACAGCCAAGTACAAAGGATCCATTGGAGGTGTGAATTCCTCCTTCCTCTGGAGATCCTTAGCAAAAGTCTTTCCTACCTTTAAAATAGGTCTACACAAAACAATAGGAAGTGGTAACACTGTTAGATTTTGGTCTGACATTTGGGAGGGTGATTTACCACTTAAGTCAATTTTTCCTGAAACCTTTAACAAAAGTAAGGCACCTAATGCCACTGTCAGGCAAGTGTGGAATAATGGTAAAGTCAAACTCTCCCTAACCAGAGGAGTTTCAAGAAAAGTGAAGGAGCAGAACCGTGTTATTTCTAATCTCTTACACAATATTACTCTCACTGATGAACTAGATTCTGCCTTCTGGGGCTTCAGTAGCAAAAATATTTTTTACTGTTAGTTCGTATTACTCCTTCCTTAATAACACTGGCATCACTATTAATCTTAACAATTCTGTCTGGCCAATAAAGGTGCCCCTTAAGGTTAAACTCTTTCTCTGGTTAGTACTAAATAATAGAATTTTAACTCTAGATAATTTACAAAAGAAGGGGTGGCAAGGGCCTAACAAGTGTGCTTTTTGCTGCAATGAGGAAACAGTTAACCATCTTTTTCTTCATTGTCCTGCAACCAAGGACTTTTGGATCGGAGTTAACCTTTTTAACTCAAGGGGCTTTAGTCTAGACTGCACCAACACTAGCTCCATATGGAATAGTATTAATAATCTGAACTCAAATAATAGATGTTTTGCTAAAACTTTGCTAGCTATCTGGTGCTGGAGTGTCTGGAATGAGAGAAACTGCAGTATCTTCACAGATACACGCAAGGCCTCTACTAGTTCTTTATACTTTAACGCACTTAGCCTTTTTACAATTTGGACAGGCCAAAGCAGTGGTATGGAGAATAACTTCAACACACTAGCAGGACTACATGCAAAAGCAAGGAAGAGCAAGGAGGAGGAGGAGCAGATTGATGGCCACATCACAGACAACACCTCCTCCGAGCACTGAAGAACTCTAAAACTCTTTTCCTTTGTTTCCTCTGTTGACACTGTCTGTAATAGCTGTAGCTAAATACTGGGCTAGCTTCCTCTCTGAGGATGGTGCCATTTCAGGCATCCTCAGTATGGTTTTTTTTTCTACTGTTCCACTTGGATGTTAAACTCTCTTCGTTAGCTAATGAAAGCTCGACCCGCAGGGGTGCTTTTGGTTAAAAAAAAAAAATAAATAAATTATCTGCACATTTTATAACCAGCTTTAAATAATCTTGTTCATAACTTCAGATTCATCAAATAAGTACTATAGTGAGTATGAATTGTGTTTTGGAGATGGTTAATCTGGCCATATATATGTGGGGACAAATCATTGATATAATATGGCATTTTCTTTTTTCTCATTTTTCTTTTTGGATAACTACATAGAAAGTCCATCCTCAGACCCATGTTACACCTAATCTAATTGTAGGATTGCATAAGGCAAAATTTATGTAGCAAATTTCTGTTATGTAATGTTTTGGAAACTTTTGGAGGGAAAGAAAGGACAAAGGCTATACTTCAATTTCTTTTTAATGAATGTTAGCATCTTTGATCTAAAAATAAACAAAATCTTAATTAATTGAACGAATGTATAATTTGTTAGAAAGTTAAAATCGTAAAAAAAAATTGAATAAACTCAGAATCAGAATGTTATTGAATTTACCTATGAAGTTGGTGATTATACATTTTTGGAATAATGAAATAAAATTAAATAGTAGGTTTGAAATATTAATCATGTCTTTCTTCATAAGTGGTATGTACATTCTTAAATTATATTAACGAACATAAGGAGATTATAAATAAATTTTCAATCATAAATAGGATTCAGAAAAATGAAAGTGTTTTGATCATTTTTTTTATAAAAAAAAAGAAAAAAAAATGATCGTGATGCTATGTAAAATCCAGATATGTGTGATGGAACCCAAGATCAAAGGGAACTGTACTGTCAGACAACCGCACAATTAGATATGCCATGGCAAAAACAGATTGCTACCAATTTGATCCAGCGGTACATAGTTTCTACAAAAATACTGTATGAAAAATTAGTTGGAAAATAGGGGACATTCAGAGCCCCTTCTTTGAGATATTTATTTCCATCAGACCATCATTTCTTGAATTTATAAATACAAGCCAAAAGAAAAAAGAAAAACAGAGACAGAGACAAAATTAAATTGTAATGCTGTTGTAGTTCGGTTGGGCCAATTGGATTTTGGACAACCAGACAATGCATGGCGCATGTGGAAGCTAAATATCAAAATTGGATTAAACATTTGATATGGGAATTTTTTTATATATAAATATATTTTATATAGAGAGAAATACATTTCAGTAATTTTAATATTAAGTATGGTTTTATCTCACAGAATATAAAATATTTCTTATGAGCGGAATCTTTGACAATTTCCCTGTTACTTTGAGCTGTCCAAGAAAAGGCTGTTATATTGTTGCATGCTCAAAAATATTGTTTTCCTACAAACTATATCAGAAAATTCTTTCGACAAATATATTTATGTTGTTCTGGCTCTCGACTGGAATTCCGATTGTTATTAACAATCAACGCACATGCAACTAATTACCTTATAAGACGTAGTATTAGATTGTTGTCTTTTGGAGAATCGATGGCGTAGTTGTTGGAGGTATAATATTATAAAATGTAAGGCTTTTTTTTTAATAAAATAATATCGCTAATCGTTCACAAATCTGATGCACCTCTCATGAAACTTGAAAATAAACAATAATATTAAGGCTGTCAACAGATATCATAAACATTATTAGAGACCGATTTGAGTTTGTTCGCGGAAATAAATAATGAAAAAGATATAGGGGCCGTTTGGATCCCACGGGGATTTTGAGGAATTTCATCTTCCTACCATAAATTTATTATAAACAATCCAAACTCTTCATAAAATTACACACTTCCCAATAAATTTATTCATAGGAATTGCAACTTCCTCAAATTCCCCAACTTCCTGAGCGATCCAAACGGCCCCATAGATATAAAATAGAGATTAAAGAAATATAAAAAAGCAAGGGCTTTAATTGGCTAATAAATGCTTGGAAAGCTGCACGAGAGCATTTATATATATATATATATATACACACACACTTCATAGAGCGCTTGTTGGTCCACCAAATCCTTATCTCCTTTTTGAGGAAATTTTACAGCGGCGAATGTACTACAAATATTATTATATTTTACTACCAATAAAAAATGTTGTATTAGCATTATAAATAACGATGCATTTTTTATCAGTACGATACAATCATGATCAGTCCTCAAGAGTATATAATTTTACTAGTACATTATGCCTAAATATGAAAGATTTCTGTTTTTTAATCGGCACAATCTATTAGTATAGACCATAGGTTTAAGTAGCGGCCGCAATAGCGGCGCTATAGCGGTGCTATTTGGTACACCGCTACAACGCTACAGATTTAGCGGCATGTCCGATAGCGCGACCTATAGCAGGAAATAGCGGGGTATAGCGGTGAAATAGCGAAAAATAGCGGAAAATAACGGGTAATATAGCGGTATAATAGCGGAAATAGCGGTGCAGTTTATAATTTACTGATATAGCAGTAATATTTTGAAAATAACTTTCGCATACGAACTCCGATTGACATGGCGGCAAAAAGACAGCTATAATTGGAGTTAGGCGAGCTTTACAAGCTACCTTTACTCTGGATCTGAGGTGCGAAGATAAACATATCTTTTTTATGACTTCCACTTCTCGATCCTTCCTGGACTTGAATGAGGGCCTATACTCACAAACAAGCTACGCCCTGCGAGGAACGTATAATGTTGCGAACAAAGGACACATGCCGTAGTTACGAACAAAGGACACATTAGTAGTGTATCTCTCCCAAAAGGAACATGCCGTAGTTACGAACGAAAAGGGCAAATTTGGTCACGTAGATCTTCTATTTCGCCGGAATTCGTTGATTGTTCCGTACTCATTTACAATGGAAAAACTCCTGTTCGTTGTCAAATTACTGAAGGAAAGGTTGGTCATAAATTTGGAGAGTTTGCTAATACAGGGCTCAAGAAGATTGACCCTCGCGCAGATGTACCCGATTCACTACTCTATTTGTAAGACACTTGCTTTTTCATTGCTTGATTTGACAGAAAGCTCGAAGAGGGATGTTCGTCTCTGGCTCGTTAATTCACTCGCTTTAATGTGCTCCAGTTCCTTCCACTCGCTGGGTAGAGTAATTGGTCAACTCATCGGGCTAATGACCCGAGGCAGGTTCGAATCCAGTCTAAGCAAAATCATTTGAGGCCGTAGTCCGCCTCAAGATTGGAGATTCTGAAAGTAACTAAGTGCATGCTTTTATTGCTTGTAGGAGTGAAAATAATACAAACGTCAATTCGGCTTTATGAAAAAAAAAGAAAGTTCCATTCCATTGCCCTCACTTCAAAGACGGCAAGAGGCTCGTACCTGAAAGTCCAAAGCCTGACTGCTCCCCTCAAGTTCTATGGAAAGTTTACAAAATTGGGCCCAATTTTTATGTTTTGAACATTTTCAAATTCTTAAAATTTAATGGTCAAATATGCATAGAAAATAAATATAATTTTAATTAGTGTTAATTAGTTGCTTGAAATTATTTTAATTTTTTATTTAAGACTAAACTAGACCTTCAAAATACACTTGTGTGTGCAAATCCGCTATGGTCCGATAGCGGCCGCTAAATACCCGCTATCCGCTATGATATTAACATGTCCGCTACGAGTCCGCTATCCGCTATTTAAACCTTTGGTATAGACAATTAAGGACTTAAGGACAACACCTCTAGAAGCATGAATTCCATACTCAAATTTAGATTAATTACTATTAAGCAACAAGAATCCTTAATCCTTTAGTTCACAAAAGGAAAAAGAAAAAAAATAATATCTTCTTATATCGATTGAATAAGATAATCAGGTTAGCAAAATTTCACAAGTACAAAATTTGCCAACCATTTATCTTACAATAATGAGAGGTAGCTTGTTGATGGAAACTAAAAGGAATTGGAGGTGCTGCATTGCTTTGGTGCTGGCGTATTATGCATAATACACCTGTCTTCATGATTTCCTCAAGATTTGGTTGGATTAACCGAAATAGTAATCATTATCTCCACATTATTCTATTTAGATAATGTTCAATCCATTAATCGAGTACAGATATCAATTTTTATTTTTTAATAATATCATAGCCAATCTCTTTCAAGAGGTTCTTCTCAAGTGGATTACCTTGATAGCTACCGACCAAAATTTGCAGTATGCACCCTTCTTTCTAAGAGCGTTTGAAGAAACACCTTCACCTAACGAAAATTTCAGCACAATATCTTTATCTTACTAGGAAATTAATTATTATGACAACATTATCTTATCTATTTTCCTATCTTTTCCTCACAATAGGAGTCCATCTGTCTCTTTCTTCTATTAAAAAAAAATATATCTTAACTCTTTATATTTAGGATAATAATGTTTGTTCGGTAAAGCTATCTTTCAACATGGAGCAAGGATTACAACGTTGGATTAGGTACCAGTTTAGGCCTTTGGGGGCATGCCTAGCTATAGTTAGTACTTCCCAGGCGTACCGACTAGCAAGACTAAAAAGATTTCCTGCTTTCAGGCCATTTACAATTTTTCTGGTTTGTTTGGTATTTGATGGCATATGTCGGATGTTTCTGGAATGTGACCTGGCTTTAGGCTAGACCAGAAATTTTACTTTTAAGTACAAGAATCAGGATAGAACAGAGAGAAATTCTAGTTAATTCTTTATTACCAGACAGGATAGGGATGAAGAAGCCATGTGTCCACATTCGTTGTCTCAATAAATTAACTTAGTCAAAATTTAAATTCTTGATTTATCTTTCATTCCAAGTCAATTTATCTACACTAATACAAACTTGACTTGACAGTTGACACTTGACACCTAGCAGCACCGATATTGGTATGGGTGCATTGCGTTTACCAAATACTAGCCCAACAGTTTACAGCCTAACTCGGCCCAGCATATGTCAAGCAAGCGCCATAACAGGAAGAAGGTTAAATATGCCGTGCTGAGATTTGACATCACTAGGCCAAGGTGCGTTACCACCTTGACAATCATTAGCCTAACCAAAGCAAATGAAATTCTTAACCATTACATACATACTGGTATGCCGTACCAGCAGATTTGCAAATGGCCACAATTCATCCTTTGTTATGCAATTAAGCCTTATCTGGGCCATTGTTGCTCTAATTTGCAATTCACCTGGATATACACATTTCCATTTGCGCCAACTTTGTCATAATTATTGAATCTGTTTGCATTGATTCAATCTAGTCACAGAAAACCAAACAGTTCAAGGAAAAAAGGGTAAGACTTCACCAAAATATAGCAAACTAACTTTAGCAACAGAAATAAATATGGGATTTCATCAATTATTCTTTCTGTACAAAATTGAGTTCCCTCCATGTTAAGTTGCCACTCACAATATTACTCTAAAAACAAAGGCTCAAACACATATTAACGGTCTGCTTCTTTTTCTATTTACTTTAATATCTCGTACACCTTCAAACAAAACCTCATATGAATGGTACGTTATATGCCCCTTCTTCATAAGCTCTTCTACTAGTATTTTTGGTGCTGCAATTTCTCTTTTGTCAGTACTTAAGATGGTACTGACCACCGCTGGTACCCACCCCTTTTGCACCATAGTTTGAATCACACTGACTGCTTCTTCTCTTCTCCCATTCACGCATAAACTATTTATCACCCGGCCAAAAGTTACCATAGTTGGAACAAACCCTGAATCGACCATTGTGATTAAGTACTGGTAAGCCTTTTCTACTGTGCCAGTCTTACATGTACCATCAATTAGTACACGGTATGTATATGCATCAGGAGAGAATCCATTTTGCATCATCTCACTTAGAACTTTCTCAGCCATTGACAGATTCAACTTACAACAATATGCGTTAATCAAAATATTGTATGTATTTAGTGAAGGAGAAAATCCACTCTCCTCCTTTCTCAATTTTAGGAACAACTGATATGCATCTTCTGGGTCACTCCTACAAAAACCATGTAGTAAAGTGTCAAAAATAATAGCGTCAATATTCAAGCCTTCATTTTTCATCTTCTGCACAATGTTGTTAGCCTCTGCCATCTTCTTGCCTTTACAAAGTGAATCTATTATAATATTATATGAAACCGTATTAGGGTTACAACCTTTTTCTACCATTTCTCTGAATGTGTACATTACCTCACTAACCTTACCAGCTTTACACAAACCGTTTAAAACTGAGTTATATGTAACAACATTGGGTGTCAGACCACGTGCCCACATGTCACTAACCAGTGACAGAGCCTTATCTAGCTTTAGTCCCTTGCAATACCCATCGATTAATGTATTAAATGTGTATAAATCTGGCACAAACCCCTGCACCAAACAATCATTCAGAACCACACTTGCATCAGTAACATTACCCATCTTACACATACCATTTATCACTATGTTGTATGAGCGGATATCAGGTGTGCACCCACTGTCAGGCATTGCATGAAGAACCTCCAAGGCTTGTAATACAAGGCCTTGTCTGCAGAGCCCTTTTATTAGAGAATTGTACATGAAGATATCTGGGGTAAACCCGTTAGCTTGAGACTTGTTAAAAAACTCCACAGCTCTTTTAAAATCTCCCTCTTCACACAATCCATTAATGAGGGAGCCGTATGTCACATTGTCTGGTACAAACCCTCTAAAAACTGCATCCTTTAAAAGCTCACATGCATCTTGCACCATGCCCTTCTTGCAATACCCATCAATAATAATATTGTATGTAAATGAGTCAGGAAAACAACCTGAATTAAACATCTTAGGTAAATATTTCGCTGCTTCACTGACCCTAAGCTCCTGGCAAAGCCCATTAATCACAGTATTGTAAGTAGTTACGTCAGGAGTCATACTCTTATGCATGTTTTCCAATAAGTTCACTGCCTCATTCAATCTACTCCCTTTACAAAGACCCAAAATCAACAAATTGTACGAGAACAAATTCATTTGTAAACCTATTTTCGTAACAACAGCTAGAAGTCTCAAGCTCTCTAACATGTCACCCTTTTTACAAAGCACGTGCAAAACCTTGTTAAAGTCAACCAAATCAGGAAACAAACCCCAATTTAGCATTTCGTCGAACACCTGGCGTGCATCAGAAATAAAACCCATTTCATAGAACCCACAAACCACCGTGCAATAGGTTACTGCACTGACAGCGCAAACCCTCTCGGCCATGTTCCTCAAGAGCCTCATTGCAGTGTGGGGCCTTCTTGTCAGACAAAACGCCTTTACACGCACAGTGTGCGTGCACGTATCGGCCGTGATACCTTTATCAAGCATGCGCATGTACACCTTGTGCGCCTGGTCGAAGTACCCATGATCCACTAAAGCATTCATGATCACATTGTAAGAAACAACACTCGGCTCGCAATCATAAAGTGGCATTCTCTCAAACACGTCAACTGCGTCTTGTAACCGAGCACCACGGGAGTAGCCACGCATGGCGGCCACGTAGGCTGGCTCGTGGGAAGAAGGGTCAGTGTGGCGCTGGCGCATGTGGGAGAGCACGGTGTCGAGTTGGTTGAGTTCGCCATGGGAAGCGAGGTTTTGGAGCAGGGACCTGTAGGTGGAGATTGAGTGAGGGGTTGGAGAAGAGATGAAGGCTTCGATGGATAAGCGAATGTTGGTTTGGGTTTGGATGAAGGTGGAGATTTGTTTTGGGAGGAGCTTGCGTGGCATGTGGTTCGGCAATGGTGGATTGGTGGTTCGCTTGGAAAGGAGAGAGCATGACAGTTAATGGGTAATTATGGGAATGTTTAAATCCAACCCGACCCGTTGTGCTGATGCGTGGGAATTGATATGCACACCCCGAAAAAGGGTGGAACACCTCGAAAAAGATAATGAACAGACAATGACTATATAAACGATAATAAGAATTAATTTGGTCCTTGATTAAAATATCTCTTTTCTCACGCGGGATTTCATTTCATTAGAATTGTTTTATCAAAATGAACAGATTTCATGTTATTTGTCGAAATTTCTATATTATTCGATCCAATGAAATCTCAAAAAATCCATTTCAATGAAATGAAATCCTGCGCGAAAATCATTTTGATCAAAGATTTGGTTTACTTTCCTTAACGAGTATTGCTAGAATTAAACATATAGGACGTTAAACACGATTTAAATGTCAACTATTAAAATTTCAAACAGCTAATTCAAACCGCTCAATATGATCTCTATATTGAAATAACTTTAAAAATCAAATTTTATATTTTTTTTCAAATTTTTTAACTTTTTTTTTGAATTTTCAAAATTGAAGGGTTCATAACTTTTTAGATTGACCATATTAAAAAATTCTAAAAGAATAGTAAAAAAATTTTAAAAATATAAAATTTGGTCTTTAAGGAGATTTCATAATGTAGAACAATTTGAGCGGTTTGGATCGGTCATTTTAATCTTAAAAATTAAAATTTTATCATGTTAGACAAGTGCATGTGTCCTATATATTTGACACTAGCCACTCCCTTAACTCTAAATGGTGTAAACAATTAGACCAAGAATGTAAACATTAGTTTAGAGTTTATCATCTGAACTATTGATCATTTAAATCTAATTTGAATATGTTAGTAAGTATGTAATTTTCGATTTTTATGCTAATTACAAGTTAATTAAGCCATCGAAACAACACATACAACGAATCGTGCACAAAAGCCAAGTTAACACAAAGAGATTAAGGTGGAAATTTACCTCCCGCGAAATCGTATTCGCGGGGCTCGATCCTACGGCATGGGAATCGATGGGATGCTCTCCTTCGCCTCCTCCATGGCGCCCTCGAGTCCACCAAGGAATTTGGCCATGTCCCAATTCTTGTGCTAGCAAGAGAAGGGAGATAGCTAATCCATTTCACCATTCTTCAAGTAATTCTAGCAATTAACCTTTTGGAATAGCTATTCTCAACACATGAGACCTATGGGAATGCAAGAGAGAGAGAGACCTTCATGGGAGAATCAAAATTCTGCCCAAGAAGGTGGTGGCGGCTAGGGAGAAGAGGGAGGCAAGGTGAGAAGGTTAGGTTTTGCTTCTTCAAGTGGTCCTTATATAGACCACTCTCCACCAACCTTTGCTTGACCTTTTTACCCCTCTATGGCCGGCCATATACATGGGCCTTATGGGCCATGTGTTAGGCTTGTTCAATCTCTCTTAGTCCATATTAAATCATTTATTTAATAGGCCTTTCAAGTTGCATTCAATTTAGGCTCAAATAGACTATTAAAATAAAAGCCTATACTTTAATTTAATTCACTTAATTAAATTAAAGTGTGATGAATAAAATTAATTATCAATATGTTGATAATCAATTTAGGATTAGCATGTACATTAATTTATTTCTATATGATCCATTTGACTTAATTAATTATAACGGTCCATAACGTTATTTAATTAATTAATCAACTTATCATATTTTGCAATACTCACTATTGCAAATAAATAAATAATGCACGTATGGTCAAAGTCCTATTTGTGTGACCCTTTGAGGATTTATGCTACGTTGGACATGGAGTTAAATCGCTATTTAATTCCAATAATCATAAGTGGTATCTAGCAACACGTTATGATTCCCAATTCGCATAAATAGTGTACTACTACAGTATTTAAATCCTGCATAAGAGAATAAATGAATTTCCCTATTTTGATTCTTATGTCACACGATATCATCGTATAATCCAAGATAGGAATGTGTCATTCTTGCAGATTATACGTTTCTTGATCTAGAGATAATTGTATAAAGTTGCATGCAAACAATCTATCTCCATCAAGGGGCCCAAACAGATATCGTCACTCACTAAGTGAATTAATGAGGGACATACGGTTTTCTTGATGATTAGCTTTTCCCCGCACAATTCAAGAGAACATAAATAAAGTCCGTATAGCAGCCCTTATCGGGAATCAGCGGTAGACGATATTTATTGAACCTATCCTCATGTGGAAAAGATAAACATCTCAAACTTAGAACCAAAATCATTACGAAATAAACAATGACACATAACACAATCCATATGTTTATTTCGATGGGTCAAGTCCTGTGCTATGTTCCATAACATACACATATGCAATTAAGTTGGTAACTCTTTACCTATGATTTGTAGAACTTAATCATCACTTAACTTGCATACTAATCTTATATGATAATTAATGTTCCTTGTTAATTATCAAGATTATGGACCGTTTAGATTTATTATTGTCATTCTAAAGAATGATCCACATAGATCTACAATTCAGATCCTCAACCTGAATGATCTGTCAATAATAAACCTAGGAACAGATGATAAAATATCATCCAAAACATAAACTAATAATTAAGTCATTAAATTATTGACTTCTAGGACATAACTCCAACAATCTCCCACTTGGCCTAGAGTCAATCAGTAGTGACTTCTAGCCAACGAAGAGTTGAGAACAATGTCATATATCTACATATATACATGTCTCGGACCTCAAAAGAAATAATACGCTTAAAGCTAGTTACTCATACGTCCATCACGTATGGATGCATAACTGCATCTTGTATACTGCTCGAGGTAGAGGTCATGCTAGAGTGTTCGCTGTGTTCGCGAACCTATCCAAAATTTTGTTTGACCCTATATATATATACTACTATATATATGTTCTTGATCATCATCATATGATATCAAGTGATATCGTTATAGATCATATTTGAATCTCCAATGTAACATTGGGTTCTTTAGGAGTAAGTAATGGTTCGAGATGCATAGAACCATAATAACTCGACTAAGAACTCGATCCGAAATAAATTTCTTTTATTGCTTCACAAGTTGCTATGTATTTTACTTTGGTGACGGAAACGGTTGTAATATTCCATTTAGAACACTTTCTAAACTTACAACACCACCTTTAAGCAAAATATGTAGCTCAATTGTGATTATATCAATCTTTTGAAAAACTTTTATTAGTGTAACAACTTGCACGAGATTTCTTTCATCTTAGGAGATGAAACATTGTATCACTCTTTCTCATAAGGTACTCGAGGATATCCTTGACTATCGTCCAAATGTGTCTCTCTTGTATCCATTTGACAACTGCTTGTCATATCCTTTGGATACTACACATTGGGGCATATGCATAAATATGGCGTACAAAATGAAACTCTTAATGAAAGAATGCTTGAACTATTTCATGCACTTTCTTGAATTGAGTTGCAATAGACCGAGTTAAACACTCAAGTCATGCCATGTGACGTACAGTTAGACATCCTTTCTTGGAGTGTAACTTTCGTGTTTCTAGAACACTTCGTCAATATATGCATATTTGCTCAAACCTAACATCCATCATAATCTATCTTCATAGATTTGTTTCCTAGGATTAGGTGATTTCGCCCAAGTTCTCATTTGAGAAAGCATTCTCCAAAGAGATCTCGACAATATTCATTTTCTTAATGTTATTCCCAATTTAATGAATTGTTATCTTGAACAATACAAGTAATACAATTATGCTCCCACTGAATATCTTGTATATACAAGATACTTTTGACGAAGTTCAACTCCTTGACTTCATTGTCAAAACTTTTATTCCAATCTCCACAACACTTGCTTTAATCCATTAATGGATCATTGAAGCATGCGTATGTTTTTAGCAATACATAAACCTCGATTTGTGTCAAATGCACAACATCTTCCTTCATTCATACGAAGAAGGCGGTTTTATGTGTTTTTCCATGTATCGACATATATGAAATACAACTATTGCTAGAATGATCTTTATTGACTTTTACATAGCCACAAGCAAGAGGTTGTGCTTTGTACGTAGTCAACTAGTCATCGACTTAGACATAGCTACAAGCGAGAAGCCGCGCTTTGTACATAGTCGATTTGTTATCCATGTCGATCTTTCCTTTTGAAGATCTAAACGTTCTTGATGGATTGCTCCTTCATGAACATCAACCAAGGTCTATACCTTGTTGTTATACATGGATTGCTCTTTAAAGATCATATGAATTCAAAACATATATGTGGAATCGGATCGTTCCATCGTTTCCTTGTTTATCAACGGATTCTCATATGCTAAGTACGAGAATGTTGTGACAACCTATGCACCAAGCGGCTTAGGAAATCAACTCTCGTTGATCTTTTGTAGGATTGGTACTTGAGGTTCATGAACTTCTTCCACAACGATTTGTTGAACGAGTTCTTGACTCCTCATATATTCCATGAGTTTCTCAAACATCAACTCGTGAGATGGTTGAGTCCTCATTGGAAGGAGCGTACTATTAAACTTCTTTCAAAACAACTTGTGAATGAAGTTTCGCTCAACTCCCACTAAGTACCATGTATGGAGTGACAAGTTTCCCATAAGAGTACTTCTTGTAGTGACGCATAAACTATTTTAATGCTCACTTTACTCCCACTACTTCTTCTTGAGAATTTCAATTCATCAAGACTACATTATGATTAGCAACAACTACTTTGTTCTTATCATATTCGTGGAAGTAGTGCCTTTTAATATAAAGCATCCTACAAATATATAGTGTCTTATTTGGTTTAAGCTTACAAGTCAACAATACTTGAAATAAGCTTCTCAACACCAAATCTTAAGAAGCATTATACTTAGAGATCATAATCTCCTAAAATATCTTCTTCAATAGACTTCGATGGAACATTATTCAGTGTAAACAATATTGTCCTCAAACATAATTCCCTAATACGAGTCGAATAAGTCAATTTGATTTATTATCGATCGAACTATACAAAATATTGTTCGATACCTCCACTCTTGGACACAGTATTCCATAATGTTCCTCATGGAGTGAGTTATGAAACTATTTTCATACTCTTTAGATAATACTTCAAATCATATGACTTAATTACTTATTTTCCACGATTAATTGTAAGACTTCCATTTTTCTTGAACGGTCTTTTAAACTTCACTCTTGAACTCCTTTGAACTAGTCAAAAAGTTCATACTTATCTATAGTATTAATTAAATCCCGTGAGTGTCTGGTTCCGCTATTTTCTTTTTATTCCGACACGGCATCTGAGCCGTCCATCTTTCGACAATCTGATGAATGATCTTCGTAGCCTCTCTCTGTCTCTGTCCCTCTGTTCTCTCCTTCGTTAAACCTGCCTCCTCATCTCCTCCTCCGCAAACCATCTAACCCTAACCCCTTACCCCTCCTTCACGCGGTTGCCTCCCGTCCTCCACGCGGCCATCGCTCCCTCTTCATCGTCTCTTCCTCCGCCAGACTGATCCCACCTCCATCTCATCTCCTCTCGAAGCACCTCCGCCTCCTCTTGAACCAACCCCGATCAGCACCTCCGCCTCATCTCCTTGGTCAACACCTCCGCCTTCCTCTCTAAGCGCCCGATCAATACCTCTTGGTAAACTTTATTTCATTGTCTTTTCAAGCCATGTCTTAACATTTTTTTTTCAGTTATTTATTCTCTTTTTTCCACAACTGACCCAAGTTTGGCTCTATGTTAGTTTATACCTGAACGACGAGCTGATTTTTTGTCAGGATCTGATTTCACAGATGGCTCTGAGTACCATTTGCACAGCTAACATCTTTGTATCGTTGGACCAAAATAGAATTTATTTAGTACAACATGTAAATTAATTTCTTTTTTTTGGATAATAAGAAAAATGTAAGATAGGAGCAGCTGAACAGAAAAAAAATTTAATATTGATCTCTTAATTTTGTAGAGATTCCACTTAGATTCCTAACTCAAACTTCACTCAGCTAGGTTCTGTAAGTGTTTAACTTCTAATGGTGTTACTGTTACATCCAAATTTCATTAAAATTCTCAAATCAAATGTTGAAAGCTCAATTTGAGCATTCCAAATTCATGTCAAAGTACCTTACAAAGTGTTTACTCTTCCAAATTCATGTATAATACAGAAGCTAGCGTATTGTCAAGTTCATGTATAATACAGAAGTTAGTGTATTGTCAAGTTAGTGTTACTCTTACAGAAGTTAGTACCTTACCAAGTGTTACTGTTACAGAAGTTCATGTAAAGTACCTTACGTCCTTACCTCAAATCAAAAGTTGAAAGCTCAATTTGAGCATCCCAAATTTAGGTATAATACGGTCTTTCGTTGATGTCAAGTGCCTCTTATATCTACTTAGGCAATCAAGGTATTGTTGCAATTTCAAATATATTAACAATAATTGTGCAGTTATTTCAGTAAAATTATAATAATATATTATTGAACTTGCATATCAAAATAAATCCTTTTGGTTGAACAATGACATCTAAAGTTATGTGCCAAGATTAATTACTAGGGGCAGATAAACTTTATGTGAAGCACGTTCATATGCTAGAATTGACATTAGTGCAACAAATGAATACCCCTATTGATAAATTAAATTTTATTTTTTGGTAACAATTCAATATGTTTTTTTTTATCAGTTTTTAATTTTATTCAAATTAGATTGAAATCATGACTCATTTGGTGATTCATAGCAATTATTAGCTTTTTAGTAAATGTTGTTATTATCAATGCACTATGGTATTATATACGTTATCTTTTGGGTGCAAATTTTTTTACCATGAAAGAATAGAAAAAAATGAAAGGAAAAAAAAAGCCTACTTTGCTATATGTTTATTTTCTTTTTTCTTTTTTTGTCCTTTTTGTTTGCTATTTGTGTTTTACTTCATTAGTTTAGATGGGATCTCTTTTGCACCGGATCTTTGCGCACCTGAAGAGCCACAAGTCTCAATATGTGGAGCACTACTATAATATTTGGTATTGAAGAAGAACGGACTGGTACAGAGTTATCTTCAATCCAGGGCTAGGTAAATATAGATGGCCACCACAACTACCTAATCTGTTTCATAACATTTTTGGATGTCTATCTGGCCCACGTAGCAAAAGATGTGCTATATATATATATATATATATATATATATATATATATATATATATATATACTTTTTCTTTTTCTTTTTTATGAAAACAGAATTATATCTAATTAGATCAGCGGATTGTCAATTCCTGTATGTCATAATATGTTGCGTGCAACTTCTTACAAAGGAGAATCATCATTGCTTGAAGGTAATTTTTGCTTATTTGGACTGCAAAAGTACAACTAAAATAATTTGTTAAAAATGATGTGTAAATAGACAACAATCATAGCATAGCTGTCATAGATACAGATGTTGTATCTTGCAGCCTCATCCTGCACACTGGATATTTATGGCCTGAAATAGTATGTAATTTATGAATTCTAATTTCATGTTGTTGTCAGATAATACATGAAACAAAGATATTTTTGAGTTAAAAACTTATCCAGTTATGAATTTATTTAAGGGAAGGGTAATGAGATCTGAATTGTACCAGTATCTGCTGTGTTGCTTTCTGGTTAAAAAAGCGATATCATTTCCATACATATATGGGATAGATAAATCTGATAATAATATAAATAAAGATTGGTGATTTAAGTTTGACAACAAATTCTGACATTATATGTTCCTTTTGTCTCAGGAAATATTATTAATTTCCCAAAAAAGATGCATAGGAAAATATTTATAGAAGCAAAATTTTTTCGATGACTTTAAAATCTTATAAAATTTTCTTTTTCTTTTGTCAATATTTCTTTTCTAGGCCTAATTGGGTGACTGAAAATTGTTGAAAAAACCCAAGCAGAGATACAAACGTTATTTTCTCATGCTGTAGAAGTGGTTTCAAATAATTGCAAAACTGCCAATTTTCTAGGTCCAATTGGATGACTGTACTTGGTGACCAAAATGATAAATATTAAGCATACTTTTGTGATACTAATTGAAGGATAATAAATGTCAATGCATAACCCAATTCTGCATGCTGGCTTTGATTCCAAGGCAAGCAAAACTGGACAGGCAGCCATGCATAAGGCTCTATCTGACATGTTTAAAGAAGTAAACAAGATGGTCAGGAGGCAGTTTATGGGCCCACCATCCCGAGAAAGAGAGCAGGGACCAAAACATTGATCGTCCTCTGGGCCGAAGAATAAGAGCCGCTCGCTGAATAAGTACTTTGTGGTGTTTGTTTAGAAGACTACTTTTTTCCTTAATAAACTACTCAGTTGATATATCTGGTACAGTGGTCCAGATTGGGATTGATATCCAAGTTATCCCTAATCAGGGCTTATTTATGTATTATAATATATCTAAAACATACAAACTTTTAGCATTAACATGATTTGAATTTGCAATTAAGTAGAACATGGACATTTTTAGATGAAAATCGATTAGACTAACTAATTTGACATTATCCCTCCGTAGAAAAATGATTATTTTATTATTTATTTTTTACCACAGGCAATAAGTATCAAGTAATTTTTATGAAAAATTATGTTATGATGCAGTGAAGTGGCAACAGATTGTAGTTGGGCAGGTACACTATATGGCTGCAGCCTTCGACAAAACCACCATCATTTCTGATTAGATGGATTTGGTTAGAAGACCTATGAGATGTATGGGGCATAACAGACTATGCTCAATAGAAAAGATTATTTGTCAACAGACTATGCTCAATAGAAAGCAAAAGAGATGTTTGTTATGTCCGTAGTGTGACAGGCTATGGAATGGAGACTATTACATTCCTACTACTAAGTAAATCATATAAAATAAAATTAACACATAGTAAATCATATAATATAAAATTTTATTTTATTTTATCTGTTTCTGGTACCGAGTACCAGTATCTTTATTAATATAATGAATCACAAAATAATAAACATACAGGCTGAGTATATAGAATCTCTTCAATAATGCTGAATTGAATGCTTTAAACATGCCTATGAAGGATGTTCAAGAGATGGGAATAAAAGATTTCTCTTTTCATGATGGATTGTCTCCCATCGGTAGGAAATGATGAATGGTGGGTCTTAATATACAAAGGGAAGATGTTAATTTAACTCACAGATGTATATCTGTACGTGTTATAGATTGTTATAAATTTTTAGTATCTTTTTCTGTTGATTTATTCAAAAACTGAAAATTTTTTCTTGCTTTTTGCTTGAAGGAATGGCTAGGTTACTGATCAAATGTATGATGCCTTTATTTGGTCTCTTCAATTTTTTATATGTTTTTTTTTAAAATTAAATGTTGAATGGATGCTAAAACAACTCAGGTATGATGCTTATGCACTGAATTTTTTGCATCCATGTGAAAAGAAAAATTATAGCATTTTACCTTAGTACTTGCCGTCGACACAATTTAGACTTAATGATAAATTATTAATGGTTCTTCAGATTGAAATAAAAAAAATTCGCCAAGGCGCGGCAAAGCCGCGCTTCCCCACCTAGTACCTTATCAAATAGATATGTTAATATCTACAATGATCTTTGGTTAAGTAGTAAAGTATCAATAACCTTTCATGGCACAAGTACTTATTGGTCTTTATACATCGATATGTAAAAGTCCTAATCAAGACACTTGTCCTTAAACCTTCGTAGGTTAAAGGCGCTTTTGTCATTTAACAAACATGATTCGCATATCAATCGATTTGAAATCGAATTGAATTACGAGCTCAACGTTACGAAGACTCTCGTAATGCGATTCTCGTTTATGTATGTGACTAAGCGGTTATATATAACATTAAAGTCAAATACTTTATGTCAAGTCTTACGTATCCTATTTGTCATTCAAAACTTGTTTATCTATTTCAAGCAAATTCAATCAAGATGCATGAAATCATATAAACAAATTCAGAATAAAAGAACTTGTCTTTTATTAAACATAACCATCCATTTCATCAAATATGAATTGGAGATATTTTTGAGAGGTTTTAGAATTAAGGTATGCAACCTTCAATTCCTAAACAAACTCTTAATAAAGATAACTCTACGTGTTCAATGGTAATGACTTAGACGAACAAGTCATTGCCTATACGGAGTTTACTTTACATCTCTCGAACATTCTCTTATTCTTCATTGCTAACACATTTCGTCAAATGCGAGCATATGAACTAGTATCAAGTTACTAGTGTAAATTAGAGATAGTGAGATAATTTGAACGACAAATACACTTTAGGATTAAAGCATTACAATCATGGTATTTCGGACAACCTTTCAAAAATGCCTCCAATAAACGGCAAATGAAACATCTCATGTGATACATAATCACAATCAAGAGTCTCGAAATTTCAACTCATGCCTTGGCGAAGTATTTCTTGAATACTAAACCAATTACCTTTTTGCATCAACAAGTGTGCGAAGAAGGCAACATTATATCCTTTATAATTTTAAAGAGATCGTATGACAATATCAATAATCCTTGATATCGGAGATCAATATCTCTAGTTATCAATTAGCTACTTAAATCTTTCGATTTGTAAGCCAATGAAACGTTCATGTATAAAAGAAGAATCTCTTTGTCAACTCATACTCTTTATACTCGATCATAAATGATGGAGTTAATATCTACTTTCTCCAAGAACGCTTTCTTGAGTAAGTGGATGAGAGCGTACGAGTTAAATCTAGTCCATATGAATTCTCTAATTCAAAGGTCTTAGAACTTTCAAATGAGGATATTAGCCACACGCTTTATTGAATAACCTTTCGCCAAAAGTCAATCAATCATTGCGTTGCTACGTTCGGGTAGTTTGAGAAAAGTTTTGGGAATTGACATACTCAAGTTTCTCTTCGCTAAGATCGTGTCTTAGGAATCGGTATTACTTCTTTAAGTGAATACTTTTAGAAACGAGTTTGTTCATTTTCAAAGATTGATCGCAACAAAATTAACAATTTTAACATCTATAACAAAATCAATTTAAGGTCAATTAGTTTATGCAATTGTTTTATTTATAACAAATAAAACTCCCACTACATTCATTTAATGTCCCAAATGTAGTTGGTTTTTCCAAGATCCCGGTTTTCATCAAGTAGAGCCTGCTATGGCACGTCACCCTACTTAATTAGACAAGGTAGGTTCTCCAACCAATCATATCGTTCTATATGATTCTTGGTTTGTGAATATCTAAGTATATTTACAAACTTCGCCCCGATGTCCAAACTCTAGTTGGGTCCATCGAAAAGTAACCTCTCACTATTTGCTCCTTGCAAATCTTAGCTATTTGCACCCCGACTACCGAATTGGCAATCATGACGTCCGCTTGGGCGGACCGCGCCATGAGTGACAATCGGCGTGAAGGGGATAGAGAGAAGGAGGGCGATTTCACTTAATCGAATTTTAGTTGGGACTATCAATCATATGACACTTGTTTGGTGGTCGTGTAAGCATACACCCATACCTAGCCTATGACAATTCATAGCAATCACAAGCAATCACATATAAGCATCTCATAGTTGTGGGTTTGTATGGCTCCCGCTTGCATTAGTTTCGCCACATCGTCCATGGAGCAAAACTAATCTAATCCTTGTCCCTTCCCACTAAATTCTATAAGGATCTAAATCCTATATAAAATAAAGGTACAAAATACATGTGAAAACATCCTATTCCCATCCTAACCTTAGGGGCATGCAAGCCTCACAAGTTACATCAAAAATTAATCAACAAATTAATTAATTAATGGCACCAAAGGCCGCATTACAAACATTCACACATGCATTCAAATACAACCACAAGGCATTGAGTCTTGAGCCATACTAAACCCACTATCCACCTACAAAACAAAGTTAGCACATACAAGAACTTTGTTTCCAATTAACGATTTTCAAGCATCTTTGCGTATCGTTTGCTATAAGTAAATTCCGTGTACAAATTCTCAATTTTAAACAACCAAACTTGTTTAAATTCATTTAGAAAGTTCTTTCAACATCCCATAACAGAAAGGAGATCAAACAAGGAGTTTTCTAATTAATTTCAACTAGTTTGAATATTTAGAAAAACAGTAATTTATTAAAAAACGTAACTAATGGAATCCAATAAAAGCAAAGGTTTTAGGTCTCCAAAAATTCTCAAATAAATTACTTAAGCTCCTTATCATAGTTGTGATTACCAGTAAAAATTTCAAGAAGAGATCTTACACCATCTGGGAGAATCAAAAATGACAAATCTCTTACAAGTGCACGAAACACCGTTATGAGATTTTCAGATTATCCTCTCAACCATTTGGTCTGTTAGACCACCTTCTAATTAGTTTTTTATATATACAATATACATAGAAAAACTTGTTTAAACTACAGGCTATCCATTCATGAAAAGAAAACAACCAAGTTCAGTTCAATAATATTAAGTTACAGCCTAAACAATCAACAAATTCTGTACTGGAACAGACTGTCAATCGAAAGGTTTTAACCTAGTTGAAGGTCCAAACATCTATGAAAAATTATGAAACTAATTTTCTTGGAATCCTAACTCAAAATAGAACAACTCCATTTAAACAGAATTTTTAAAGGAGTTCTCAGTTGGTACAGTTTATTAGAACAATCGATTTGCTCAACAAACTGGATCTGACAAGATCTTCCTTTTCATACTTGAAAACCCACTAATTAATCCGAGTCATGCAACAAGTTATACATGCTCAGAAAGAGCTTCAAGTCCTCTTTATTTCTAGCCATAGAACACTGGTACTTATATTCGAAATATAAATCTTTCAAGCCATTCAAACAGGACAGTACGAGCAGAAACTGGTTCTGCGCACTGTCGCCATTTTATTCACAGTAAATCCATACTAATTCAGAAAAATGTGAATCTAACGCCAAAAGAATCACAATCCACAGATCTACAACTTTCATGTAGATGGAAAAAACTTCCAGAGAACTTATCAAAGAGAAAAACGCGAAACAACACAGAAAATACCATTTCCAGACAGCAAACAAACGCATCATCTCTACTAATCCGTTAATTAGCCAATTTCTCTTAATTAAGTGTCAAAATAGCTTAAGTACGACCATGTGCTCTGATACCACTGTTAGTAAGTATGTAATTTTAGATTTTTATGCTAATTACAAGTTAATTAAGCCATCGAAACAACACATACAACGAATCGTGCACAAAAGCCAAGTTAACACAAAGAGATTAAGGTGGAAATTTACCTCCCGCGAAATCGTATTCGCGGGGCTCGATCCTACGGCATGGGAATCGATGGGATGCTCTCCTTCGCCTCCTCCATGGCGCCCTCGAGTCCACCAAGGAATTTGGCCATGTCCCAATTCTTGTGCTAGCAAGAGAAGGGAGATAGCTAATCCATTTCACCATTCTTCAAGTAATTCTAGCAATTAACCTTTTGGAATAGCTATTCTCAACACATGAGACCTATGGGAATGCAAGAGAGAGAGAGACCTTCATGGGAGAATCAAAATTCTGCCCAAGAAGGTGGTGGCGGCTAGGGAGAAGAGGGAGGCAAGGTGAGAAGGTTAGGTTTTGCTTCTTCAAGTGGTCCTTATATAGACCACTCTCCACCAACCTTTGCTTGACCTTTTTACCCCTCTATGGCCGGCCATATACATGGGCCTTATGGGCCATGTGTTAGGCTTGTTCAATCTCTCTTAGTCCATATTAAATCATTTATTTAATAGGCCTTTCAAGTTGCATTCAATTTAGGCTCAAATAGACTATTAAAATAAAAGCCTATACTTTAATTTAATTCACTTAATTAAATTAAAGTGTGATGAATAAAATTAATTATCAATATGTTGATAATCAATTTAGGATTAGCATGTACATTAATTTATTTCTATATGATCCATTTGACTTAATTAATTATAACGGTCCATAACGTTATTTAATTAATTAATCAACTTATCATATTTTGCAATACTCACTATTGCAAATAAATAAATAATGCACGTATGGTCAAAGTCCTATTTGTGTGACCCTTTGAGGATTTATGCTACGTTGGACATGGAGTTAAATCGCTATTTAATTCCAATAATCATAAGTGGTATCTAGCAACACGTTATGATTCCCAATTCGCATAAATAGTGTACTACTACAGTATTTAAATCCTGCATAAGAGAATAAATGAATTTCCCTATTTTGATTCTTATGTCACACGATATCATCGTATAATCCAAGATAGGAATGTGTCATTCTTGCAGATTATACGTTTCTTGATCTAGAGATAATTGTATAAAGTTGCATGCAAACAATCTATCTCCATCAAGGGGCCCAAACAGATATCGTCACTCACTAAGTGAATTAATGAGGGACATACGGTTTTCTTGATGATTAGCTTTTCCCCGCACAATTCAAGAGAACATAAATAAAGTCCGTATAGCAGCCCTTATCGGGAATCAGCGGTAGACGATATTTATTGAACCTATCCTCATGTGGAAAAGATAAACATCTCAAACTTAGAACCAAAATCATTACGAAATAAACAATGACACATAACACAATCCATATGTTTATTTCGATGGGTCAAGTCCTGTGCTATGTTCCATAACATACACATATGCAATTAAGTTGGTAACTCTTTACCTATGATTTGTAGAACTTAATCATCACTTAACTTGCATACTAATCTTATATGATAATTAATGTTCCTTGTTAATTATCAAGATTATGGACCGTTTAGATTTATTATTGTCATTCTAAAGAATGATCCACAGAGATCTACAATTCAGATCCTCAACCTGAATGATCTGTCAATAATAAACCTAGGAACAGATGATAAAATATCATCCAAAACATAAACTAATAATTAAGTCATTAAATTATTGACTTCTAGGACATAACTCCAACAGAATAATGGCTAGATGCAAATCATTGTATATTTTTACTAACATTTTAAATGAAAAAAATATCGATAGACATAATTATCTTTTTCATAATTAATTATTAGAAACAGATATGTATGTTATAATTAATAATATTAATTATTTATTAAGTGGCCTATATGATTTAATTTGAACCAAGTTCATTTATGAAATATATTTAAAGGGTGCATTGATTTTGATGGAAAATCAATGGACCAGATTTATTCTGATTTGATCCCTTCAATTGCCTTAGTTTTATTCTGAAATTTTTATTAAGAGTTGCACCTTTTCCCATATTTTCGCCCAAATAAAGAAACAAGAAATTTCAGAAAAACGCCATAATTATTCTGCCATCATTAAGGACTAAGGAAAATTGGAGAATATCAAATTTCCGCATCAAGATGTCTTCTCTACAAAATTGTAAGTTCTAACTTACGATTTATTTAATTTTATATGAATTACGTGATCCTTATTAAGTAATTTCAGAAGTATTATTACGAATTAAATATTTCAATTTCTATCAATGTAGTGAAACAATATCAGAGGGAGATAAAAAAAAAATGTCTGGTCACAAAAGATATTTATTAATATGCTAATTAAAAATAATATATTCTGCTTAATAATTTTTTTCTGAAGTATATCATTTCTTGTTTCACTTCTTTTTTTTACATCGTTTTCACCAGTTCAGAAAATAAATAATAATATTTTTTAAATAAAAATATGTCTGCACGTCATATGTGCGTGATTACTGGTTTCAATAACATAAAAATGCTATATTGGTGGTGATGACTGATGAATTGCACCAGGGTTGAGGGTTGGGCGTATGAACTTACGTCAAGCCCGAGGGTTATAGGATTGGGCGTATGAACTTACGTCAAGCCCGAGGGTTATAGGATTGGGCGTATGAACTTACGTCAAGCCCGAGGGTTGGGCGTATGAACTTACGTCAAGCCCGAGGGCTATCAGCTATGTCATTTCAGTCTAGTGGAAAAATTGAATGCTGTCGGTGGTGGTTTCTTCCACACAGTAATAGAAAGTAATTTTGACCTAAACTTTCTATTCCGAGGGTTATAGGATTTTTGGAGCTTTCTTCCAAACGGAATATATATATATATATATATATATATAGAGAGAGAGAGAGAGAGAGAGTTTAGCTACGGTGAGTCGCGACCAAAACTCCTAGATCTAGATCAAAATGACCGATCCAAACCGTTTAATATGATATCCATATTGAAACCTCCATGTAGACCAAATTTTGACCACACAGTAATAGAAAGTTTGTCGTGAGTCGGCGATCAAAACTAGTAGATTTGATTTAAAAAACCGCTCCAAACCTTCCTATAAAATCACTCTATTGAAATTTTTTTATAGATCAAATTTTATATTTTTTCAAAAATTTTAATTATTTTTTTAGATTTTTAAAAACTGTTGTTTTTAATAATTCAAACTAATAAGATTTTCTAAATTTTAAAAATATATTTAAAATTTTGAAAAAAATATATATATATAATTTGGTTCGGAGATCATATTGGACAATTTCGATTGATCATCTTGAAACAGATTTAAAAATTTTGATCACGACTCACGGAGGACTTTTTTTGTGATACATCTCACTATAGCCTAACTCTTTATACATGGAGTAAAGTTAAATCATTAAAATGTTTTACTTTTGATATAGTTTTTTTATTCCTGATTCTTCGCTTGCTAATATTGTACGTAAACGCACTTTGGTCTTTTTGTTTAATCCTACTTTATTAAAAAAAAACCCACCGCTTTCAACCACTGATGTTTTAAAATACTTTAATCTCTACTTCTAACTTTACCTAACTTGTAAAGAAAGGATTACCATTAAGATATATATATTAATTTTTCTTGCATATATATTTAACTACTTATCACATAAACCCATTTTTTTAATCCATTTTAATGCTATATTGTTATGATAAATGTGTGCATGTTCAAAACTTTAAATATAATAATGATGTAAAGTTTTATATGCGTGGTATCATTAAAGTATACTTGATAATCAGTTACCATCGTCTAGTAATATACTAAATTACTAAAATATATTTTAATAATATATTATTCTTCAATATTGTATATTTCTAATTGCATAACTACAAAATGACTTTACCTCGATATTTCTTAAAATAATATTTTTATATTTATAACTCTATCGTGAATTCACATCTAAAATTGAACAAGTATTGATCGTGGGAAAACCTAAATCAAAATAAATTCTTAAGAATCATCGATCTAATCGTTTGCAGTGATAGTTTAAGGGTGGAATCCACAGAGACGTTGTTGGAATATCGGTCTTTTACCTTATTTAATTAGTTATACGAGAGTTCAAATCAATTTAGGGTTTAATCGATGAATTGAAGAAGAATCTAATTCTAAGGTTGACCTAAGTTCAATTGAGAATGCGAGTTTAACACAATAACGCGAATTAGGGTCAATTGTTCGGGTTGCTCTACCTAGCCCTATTCAGGCAAATCCGCCAGCTTTCTGGCGGAGTCGCCAGAATAGTACGATAAATCACTTTAAACAGATTTTATCTTTTCTAAGTACAGGTTATTGATCAAAACTCTGGTCTAAATACTAACTATCGTTCTTGATTTGGTATAACTAAGTTTTAACCTCTAAACCTCCTAAAAATCCTAAGTTTCAACTTTCGTTTCTTGGCTTAGGGTTTTAAGGTCTACTTTTACTTTTCGGTAGGATATCTAAGACCTTTCGATCTTAGAAAGGAACATACCTTCCAGCTAAGTTCCGGTTTCACCTTTTGAGTATACTTCCTTTCCTTTGGTAAGTAATTACAAATTAACTTAAAATTAGGGTTTATCGTGCTTAATTACTAGGCAAGACCTTAACCTAATGAGCAAATCTTCAGGACTAGCAATTCATAATCACAAATCAAGCAATTAAGAACAAGTAAAGTAAAACAACTAAGAAAATATAGAACCCTAAATTAAACTTTCATTAACTACCAAGTAAAGGTTTCCTACAATTACCCCTAACAACAATTCTAAGCTATACAAGACATAAAATCATACAAACCAAGATTTTCTCGAATAAACAAACAAAAGATAAAAAAAAAGAGATAGAATACAACAAATGAACTTTGATTTCTCTTTTCTTCCTCCTTCGCCTGTCTTCGAACGACTCCGTCTCCTTTCGGACGGACCCGCCTGGACCTTGGATTGTCGCGTCGTGTATAAACTCTCAATTCTCTCTCTAAACTTTGATCTCTCTCCAAATTCGATCTCCCCTTGATCTCCCCCTTGAAATCTGCTCAAACCATGTTTATATAGGCTTTAGAATTGATGGGATGCGCTCACAATAGCAGAGATGTGCTTCTGGACGTGATGGGAATAGGAAGTAACCTTCTTCCCAAGTTAAAACTCTAAAACAGACACTTTCTACTAATTCTGGCAGGTTTTGGATGGACCCGCTTGAATTCGGGCAAACCTGCCAGAAATCTGGCCGAGAACAGGTCTGGAAATTTCAGCACTACGCCTTGTTCGTATTTTGTCCATAATTTCTTCATCCGGACTCCGTTTGAGGTGATTCAAGAGCCGTTGGAAAGCTTATGAGAAGCTCTACAACTTAATTTAATCATTTAAATCATGTTTTTGTCCAAAATCTACATAAAATAGGAATTATTGTAGTAACTCCTCCTTTGACACAAACTTAATTAAAACTAACCTAAATATGTTAAAATCTAACTAAAACACAAAAATTTAGTTGTAATTTAGGGCCTAAAAAAATTGAAATATCTATTTGAAATTCGCGGATCAAGTATAAAATAATTATCATTTATATTTCGTATCCGCTAATTGGACCCATGATAAAATTTGTTAAGCTCAAAACAAACAATCAATTCAATACAAAGAAAAACAATTTCAATAAATTGCAATGAAGCTTTACATTTTCTTGCTGCTTGTTAAAATGAAGTCAAAACGATGCGAATTTTTTGAATGCATAATATTATAGAAATATTGATTCATATCGCATCTAATATTATTTAGAAATATATTCATAAATTAGTATTATTTCAATCTCCTCTGTAAAAAAATCATAAATCTGTGATAATACAACCGTTGATGGAATTGAGAGCTTCAATCTCAACTGAAATGAGATCTGCTGCCGCGCAACACCGCGTGTCGCGCGGTATGCTGGCCGTCTGATTAAGATCCAATGGACAAGGGAGCCCCGTGCATGTAACCTAGATTGATAGGCCCGTAAAAAGTGAACCATCCGATTAAAATCAGACGGCTCGTAGTGCGCAACACGCTGTGTCGCACAACAGCAGAGTCGGATTGATCTCAACTCGTTTGAATTTTTTTGAATTCACATCTGATTCGAACATATGTAAATTTCGATTACTTTTGTAAGCAATCGACGTTTTACTGTTTCTGTCCGGTTCAACCAGGTCCCTACTTGTTTGTTTCTATTCGCGAAATAATTACAGCGAAATTTTTTTAACTCAAATCTATCAAATTATTAAAGTTGCCTATAATCACCGTACGATTGAAATTGGAAGGTCCGAATCATCCTTACAAATAATTGTAGACATGGGAAATAATAGAGAGCTTATATCTCCGAAAATCATGAGCAGGTGACCGGATGGTCCAGTTCAACCGGTCGTCAAACCCTATCTGACCGTCCAATAAAGCGAAACTTACCCTTTATAAAAACGATAAACCTTCGATAAATCTGTCGCTACTAACCGCCTCCGTACAATACTACATTTTCATACGCACTTCCTTAAAGTACAGATGGCGTAAGATTATTCGTGCAAGTAGGTACAAACCCATTGGAGGATGAAACAATGAACAGTTGGCATAATAGTAAGAATCCGTAAATAATTACTATAAAATACAAATTACAGGTAATTTTTGAAATAAAGAACTCTTCTTCTTTACTGATCTACTCCTCTCTCTCTCTCTCTCTCTCTCTCTCTCTGGAGATCTCTAATCTGGTTTTAAACTACAGAAGCTTTCTCTCTCCACTCTCTCTCTAAAGATGGAAAGCGCCGTGACTCAACCTGAACCACCTCCGACGATCGCCGCCAAGCCTCCTCTCCACCCTCCTTACAAAGAGGTACGAGCGAATATGCTAATTTCTTTTTTTCTTTTTTTAAAGCTCAAATCGAACAAAGATAGATTTTTTGAACTTTATTGTTTAAGTTTTTCTTCCAAGTAATTATGTCCCTGGTTTTATTGTCCTTTTATTAGCTTTCGCTTTGTTAACTGTGTGTATGTGTAGGAAAATTGTAAAAAGGGTTTATAAAAGTAAGCTTGACTGCTTGGATAGAAGCATTAGTTACACCAATGAATTGTTCTAGTTGGTTCTTTGGTAATTACTAGGTTTAGAAACTTGTGGATATATTGAGTTGTAGTTTTAATTTTAGTAGCTTTCATTCTTACTGAAATTAGGAAAATGTGTACGGGTTAAAATGTATAGTTAGGTTAAATTGGCTATGTGTCAGTTCCATAGCATACAGCATAAAAAACAGACTTTACAAATACAGTTCATGTTTTTTGTATTTCACCTCAAAATGTACAATTTCTTCTATTTAGTTGATGTGTGCCTAATTTGTGAAAAAGGGAAGAGAATCCATGCTGCATAGATGGCTCAACCACACTCAATTTCAAGCTATGTTACATTTGTCTTTTGCACACACGCCCTGTAGACAAAAAAATTTTCTAATAGAATCTTACCGTTAAAATTAATTGTCTTGGTAGTACAAGAATACGATATTCCACAGCCAACAGGACACCAGTGATTTTTTTTTTTTTACACAACTGTTTTTATTTGAAGTAGCTTCTATTTTTTTTTAATGGGAACTAGCTAAATAATCTGTTTTCTCTCTCACAAAAATATTAGGATTTGCTGCTTTAATTTTGGTCCTTCATGTTTGAGAAGTCAAAATCAATTTTTTGTTTTATTTTTAATTTCTTTCCTATGTACTAGTTAATGTAAACTAATGCAGTGCTCACCTGATCCAAGACCATATGGATTTTATTATTGAGCTATTTGGCAAAAAAGTTGCCAGGCACATGCTAGATTGGTGAGCAATTTTGGGTGTTGCTTTAACTCAGACATAAAATCTTTTGTACTAATTTATTTCGAATCTGGAGCCTACATACTTGAAAAAGTTGTGATGGTGAAGAAATGAAATTACAAAGTCTTGAGATTTTGGGAGACATTTATTTTTAATTGTGTCTGTCTCCTGCGACAGTATTTTCTGAGAAACACAAAACAGGGTAAAAATTATGCAATTATGACAATTAATGTAGTCTGCAAATAAATGCCTACTACTAGCTCTAGACTCCCAAGAATATGGAATTTTCTGTGTTCCTCCAACTATATCAAAGCTCCTTGATGGTTTTTGTGGTGGAAGTAAATATGATCTTTCAACTGCCGTATGATGTATATGATATTATAACTGTCGGATGATGAATGCAAAGCTTATAAAATAATTAACTGTGGAAATTAATTCTGTTTGTGATTTTTTTTTTTTTTTTTGCAGATGATACTTACAGCAGTGGTGTCCTTGAATGAACGTGGTGGGTCTAGCAGTCGTGCCATCTCTAAGTTCATCAAGAGCAAATACACCAACCTCTCCAAGAAGCATGATGCTTTGCTATTGTGCCACTTGCACCGCCTCCGTACCAAGGGTGCACTTAAAATGCTCAGACACTCGTACAAGCTCTCTCCCAGGTTGAAACTCAACCTTGCTCCTTCCACTGTTACCTCTAAGCCTCGTGGAAGGCCCAAGAAGGTTCCTGAAACTTCCCAGTTATCTTCTGTCCTGTCTGGCAAACTGGTCCTGAGGGGCCCTGGTAGGCCACCGAAAGCCCTGGCAGTGAAAAGGGGTCCTGGAAGGCCACCAAGTATTTTGAAAGTGAAGAGGGGCCCTGGTAGGCCACCCAAAAGTTTGTCTGATGAAAGAGGTGCCGGCAGACCATCGCAGAAGGCGGCCGTGAAAAGGGGGCCCGGCAGGCCGCCAAACATCATGGCAGCGAAAAAGAGCCCTGGTAGGCCGCCAAAAAGCATGGCAGTGAAAAAGGGCCCTGGCCGGCCACCAAAAAGCTTGGTAGCAAAAAAGGGTCCTGGCAGGCCACCAAAAAGCTTATCGCCTAAAAAGGGACCTGGCAGGCCACCGAAGAGCTCAGCTATTGTCACGGGAATGGTTCCTTCGAGTGGGGCAGGCAAGCGGGGTCGGCCACCAAAGAGTGAGAAGAAGGGGCCTGGGAGACCAAGAAAGGAGCCAGGTCTAGGGGACCCAGTGCAAAGTGGCGAGAAGAGGAAGAGTCCAGACCTGCCTACAGAAGTGGAGAATGGGGTCCCACCTGACAGTGCTGAGAAAAAAAGTGAGAAGAAGGGGCCTGGGAGGCCAAGAAAGGAGTCAGGGCCAGGGGTCCCAGTGCAAAGTGGTGTGAAGAGGAAGAGTCCAGGCCGGCCTAGAAAAGTGGAGAACGGGGTCCCACCTGACAGTGCTGAGAAAAAGAAAGGGCGTGGGAGGCCCAAAAAGGTGGAGGTGACACCAGCTGAGAGCAGTGAGAAGAAGGCACCTGCCTCGCCTGCAAAGGAAGGAAATGATGTGGTACCACAACAATGACCAGTTAAGAGTAGGGGAGTTTAACTGATTGATGTTTCTTGACTAATGTCCTTATGCTTTGTTTATTTTGTTTATTAGTGCTTTGGTTGCTACTGGTTTCTTGGTTAGTTTTTATCCTGTGTTTTAATGAAGATTAGGCAATGCTTTTAATTGTAACAAGTAATAATTAGTTGTGGATGTGTGGTTACTTTGAACTTTTCTGGAAAATGATCTCTTAATAGACCTTGAATGTCTTACAAGTTTTATGCACGGTGGGGATTCAAAGGATGATATATTGTATGCAAATGGTATTTACAAGACTATGGCATACGTGCTGTTCCGATGAAAATTGGATTACCCTTATCATGTTATTGGAAAGGTTTCTTTTGAAAAATTTGACTATAGCAATTTGATAGCATAATTTAAAAGTACTGAAATATGCAACGTTTATGTGTGAGAAAACTTTCTTATATATATATATGTTTTTTTTGGTAAATAGAACCTAAACAGAAAGAATAAATTTAACGTTATTATAAACTACATTAAATAAATTGTAAAAATAATATTGCAGACTAACGATCTCCCACTTTTGTTGGAAAATTTTTATCAATGACAAAAATGCCCCTGGTAATTTTAAAAAAGACAAAAGAGCTTCTGAAATTTTAAAAAGAGCACAGCTATAGCGGTAATTGGACTGCCGTAATGCCTCAGCCCTATAGCGGTATTGCTATTACCGCTATAGGCCCCTATAGCGGCAATAGCAATGCCGCTATAGGCATTTTTTTTTCTTTTCGGACTGACGGACTGACAGAAAAAGGAAATGCTTTTTTTTTTTGGATTGTTCCTCTATAGCGGCAAACCCTTTACCGCTATAGGGTGTCAGAATCAAACTTAGAACTATCTTCCTTGAGTAATAGGAATCTTTAGGAAAAAAGCATTTTGAGTTCTTGTATACGTGCTGTTCGTACGTATAAATTTCAAGATCTTTTTGTTTTTTTTTGGAATGTATGCACTCTCCTCACATTTAGAAAAACTTAAAAGTGGCATCCCCACCAACCATAGATCTGGAGACACTTTTCTGCCTTTTAAATTTACAACCAAATTAAGAATCAGGCTCAAGCAGCACTGAAGACAACTCATCCAGTAGCAAATTTTCCAATTTATCATTCTGTCCTCAAGTCAATAAAATAAAAGCCAGGGAAATAAACCCAATACACAAGTAAATTCCTAAGAAGAAATAATTAAAGGGGCTGTAATAAACAAGAATAAATGAATGACGTAAATATAATGTCTTCAAAAAAAAAATGAAGTAAATATTAAGAATTAGAACCTTGACAATAAACCTCTTGATAGAGACAGATTTTGTTTGACCAATACGATGTATCCGCATCAACGCCTGTTCCTCAACTGCTGGGTTCCACCATGGGTCCTACAACCATTTATTTCATAATTATAAAACTATATATATTTTTGAAGTTGATATAAATGTATCCAATTGCAAACATACTAGCTTGGTTTCTATGTACAATTGACCTTGACGGAAAGAAAATTGAATCTCAAGGTCTTAATTCAGCAAACTCAAAATAGTCATACCATACCATGAGAAAGGCATTTGATGCTGCAGTTAGATTTATTCAGCAAACCCTATAGCGGTAAAGGGTTTGCCGCTATAGAGGAGCAATCCAAAAAAAAAAAGCATTTGCTTTCTCTGTCAGTCCGTCAGTCCGAAAAGAAAAAAAAAGGCCTATAGCGGCATTGCTATTGCCGCTATAGGGACCTATAGCGGTAATAACAATACCGCTATAGGGCTGAGGCATTACGGCAGTCCAATTACCGCTATAGTTGTGCTCTTTTTAAAATTTCAGAGGCTCTTTTGTCTTTTTTAAAATTGTCAGGGGTATTTTTGTCATTGATAAAAATTTTCCACTTTTGTTCGTTAGTTCGCATATCTCGCTCAATTTTTATCTACAGCATAAAAAATACTAAATATATTTGCATGGAAAATAATAAAGAATGTGCAAAATATGACGTCGTTCATTCAACACAAACATGTGGTTAATTTATTCAACATATATTACAGCATATTTCTGTACAAATATTTCCAAAATTACAGCCAAAGAGGGAACTCTACCACAACATACTATCTCCAAAGATTCTGTTGTTCTTTTCCCAAATCAACATTTGTACTGCATTATACATCTAAGGTATTATGTGCAGTATACTGATGTCAAAAAACTTTCTCTTCAGGGGCAGAAGTCGTCATTTCGCTTGCCTTTAAAACTCCAAAGATCCTTCAATTCTTTTCTTTTAGCACCCAGTATAAGTATTAACCCTGTTGATTCCCCATAATAAAACATACAACAACTTCAGCTGATAATACAAAGCTTTTAGCAATCTTACTTTTGAAAGGCCTTATTTTATATGACCAACTGAAGTCACTTTGAAGCAAGTCTTAGTTAATATCATAATTTCATCCATTTTGGCTCTGCTAATCCTCTTCTTTGCAATCAGTACTAAATCTAATTTACCCATTTTCACCTCATTACTCCACAATTGTGCAAGGCTAGAAACTTGGAGTGCATGATTTCAGTAAAATACTGCTTTCTTATTTGGGCTTTCTCTATTGTTAATACATGGAAAAATTTAAGTAGCTCATTTGCCATGCTCAAATCCAGTTTAGTCTGGTACAGATACATGCAGCAATATTTGATTTTACCTAAGGTGCACGGAACAAGGTAGAGAAGAGCAGGCTGTCCATGACCATTCATTAGAAAAAGAGCTAAATATGTGAGTGTTAATCCTGCAAAATAAGTAAATATTAGATTCTAGTACAAAATAAAAATGATAAAAAAGCTACATCTCTAATTCTCTATATCGAGAATTCATTCAGATGAAGAGTGTAAAGTTTAATCTTCAATACTCATAAGATTATAACCTCAACATGTCCACCATGAATTCATCATGTAAATACCGGAAGATGGTCTGATTGGCATGTCATTGGTTCCAATCTAAAACTTATTCAACCCAATTTCATTTAACTATCCTTTAGTCTCTGCGATATACCTCAATTGTAGGTGTTTAAATCAATTTATACTCCCACATTAGATTTATATTACCACAAAGCAGGCTCGGGACTCTAAGGTAACAAATAGTACTATTAAATTCTGATTGGCCTTTATGAGTTATCTATACCTCCATAAAAAGTAAAAGCACATTAATTTTGAAAATGAGACGAACCACATGCATAGCCAATAGATAGCCAAAGAAAATAACCGTCTGACCATCCCTTATTTCTAATCTTATCATATCTGAAATGTAGTAAAAAGTAAACCTCCATTAATTTATGTACTCTAATAAACAAGTTTAGAAAGAGAAATGTTCATTGTAGCAAAGAAGGTGATCATTGGTATTGCAACTGTATCAATAGGAATTTAGCAGTTTGTTTTTACTATTTAGTGCTCGGTTTAACCAAGACAAAACAGGTACCTGAAACTAAAGGCAACAAGTAGTCCAGGGAATAGGATGTCTCCAAACCCAATCATGTCATACCCATACCATGCATCAAAATGTCTTGGCATTTTTAAAACCATTGGTATAGCTGGCCCACCACTGTCATCAGTTCCTTTTGCAACCTGAAATAGAATTCAAACTAAATTTTTGTGGCTTTGCAACATAATGATGCATAATTAAGATAGTAAAGAAATGGGCAATATACATGTAATATCTAGATGTGTCAAAGAGACATTCATAATTCCTCCTAACCAATTTAATGAAGGGAACTATTATCGCACCCCTTCACAAAAAAAGAAGAAGTATAATTCAACATATGACTTGAACCCAATTTCTCCATTTTTTGCAATAGGTTCCAGGGTCTTATTGTTTTTTCTCACTACAAATGCGGAACATAGGATATATTCATATCTAGTCTGTAAGGCTAAATTTCTACAAGAGGAATATACATGTTGGAGATGTACTTACTGTTATCATAACACTTTCTTTAAAGAAAAGAGGAGAAATAAACACCCAGAATATGTCATAGAAAAATGCACATCCAAGGAGTGCTGCTGCAACCTGGAAAATAGGAAAACATAGTGTGAGAACAACGTTTTATAATTTTTTACATTTTTACCGTTTAAACCCAGTATTTCGCTGTACTGACAAAAACACCCAATATTATTAAATTATCAACCTGGTTTACTTGTTATTAGATTTAGTAATATATACATGAATGGTCCACAGATTATTAAACAAAAGAAAGGTTTATATGTTTTTAAAAAAAAAGAAGATTAGAAAGTAAGGCCCTGATGTTAATCCTTAACAATATACGCTGTCGCTACAAATCAATGCATTGATCCTGAAGTTCCATTTACAACAAATTAGTCCCAGATCTTAAGAAAATAATCCAGTTAGTTCTTCCATCATTCCTTGACTACCTTTTCTGTGAGATGTGGCTAGCTTCGCTAGCCAAGTTTACCCACAATGTGGGCCCAGTTTCCTTTGAGAAATAAAAAAATAGAAGTGCAGCAGTCCACGTCAAAAGAAATACATGCATTAGCTAAACAAACAGAGGGAAGGACTGACTGAGTTGCTTTTCCAAAGTTCAGAGACCTATTTATTGGAACAGAAGTTCATCCGTCAATTATGTTCCTCTGGGAACATTCTGGGGTCAATGCCTGAAATGATCTACATTACTCTGGAATGCCAAAACACTGTAATCTAACTAACTATTGCTAGGTTCACAACTTTGTGTAGAGTTTCTCTACAAGGATTCACAACTAATGTTATATATGTAAAGGAGGAAATAAGAAAGAAACTATTCAACATAAACAATTATGAAACGTTGATTACCATCACATTAGGTAATTGGGCCAGTTGCAATACAGTTATCAATAAACAAATTCCCTGAAATATCAGAAACAAAAACCTGTTGTTAGAAATGGAAGAGAAAGAGTGATAGATACATAGATAGATAGGTTGAGAGAGGTGAGGGAGCTATAGGGAGGGAGAGAGAGAGAGAGAATTGTAATCTACTAATCTTGGCCGACAAAGGCACTTGGGGAATCCTGAGAGAAGAGAGAGATTAATTACCATAACATTTTGGCCAACATAGGCATTCGGGGAGTCCTGATTTACAGCCCAGCAAATAGCCACAATAATGCAAATTGGCAGCACGATCAAAGTTAAGATCAATTGTTCCCCTATTAATGGTAGTTTCACCTTCATCTGTCCGCATCTTTTGAATACTCTGTTTAACCATATATTTAACGCCTTAATATTCCAAATTTTCAGAAACAAACCATCTTTCAGTCTGGGTTGTGATTACACAATTTAGGGCTAAACGAGGCTAGGAAGGATTAACAAGGCTATAGATCATGCATAGTTGGGTACCTTTATAATGCCTTCTCTTATCAGATGCATTTAGTAACTACAAGGTTTGTTTACTTGTTATTGCAAGTGAAATTCATAGTCATACCAATAAACCTTTGTAGAGCGTAATACACAAGAAGGCACATGCCAGTCATAGAATTTTTTAAAACAGTTGCCAGCATCATAAAATGAAATGACCAAGTAGTCAGGACACGTACCTTGTGATAAGAGTTACAGCAACAAAGTGCATTCCCTGACATGTTTGAAATCAAAATTATCATTTTGCAAAATGAAACAATGAACAATATCACACATAATGAGGAGCATCACAAAGGACCTTTCGCTTGAAAAGTGTCAGACGGTCAGACCTACCAACTGTCACCTAATTTCTTAAATGCAATGTACATATATTAGCCTTCTTTGCCATATGTAAAGGGATAACAAGAAGGGCAATGTAGGGGCGCAGAGTATGCACTAGTCTATGATGCTTTCAAACTGGTAAGCATGATATTTCAAGGGTCTGTGTTGCTAGGAAAGACAAATGCGTACCTCAATAGCAGCAATGGCAAATAAGACAAGGACCACCCAGAGAATAGCAGCGGACATGAAGTAAAATAGAACTATTAGGGATACTGATGCAACCACTACAAATACTATGGCTCCATATACCTTTATTTGTACCACCCCATCATCACCATCTTCAGGATCATCCTGTGCATTACGAACAATTGTCAGCTAACAATACTAATAATCTATTAATGATTATGAAACAATGACAAGAACACGTATATATTTTGGTTAGTGGGTAGTAGTTTCGTTTATAATTTCTTCTTCTGTTTTTCACAAATTACATCTAACATTTACCATACTTGCAGACGAAACATGTGGTCACGGCCTTGATTTTTATGCAACTATTGCCGAGCCATTTAACATTATATAAAGAGTTAAAATAATGGTTTGATAGATAGAAAGACCTGATATGCCTGAATAGTAGGACAACCTAAAGAAAATTGTTTACCAAACTTATAACCGAGCAAGTATAATACAGGAATAAAGTAAATTATCAACTTTCATGTGATCCAAAGATATTGATATTAAATATTAATTATTTTTTTATAGGAAAAATATCTGAGTGTAACTTTCAAAAAGTCTGTTTTTATTGTCAATAGAACAGTACTGAGGACTTTATGATGATGAACTTTACAAGGCAAAAGTATCTCATTTCTCATACTTGTGCCCTGAATAAGCCATATAAATCATCTAGTCTATCCTGCAGCACCTAATTTCCTTAACACAGAAAGCAAGCCATCCTCCTTTCCCAATTTCTGCCAATATATTGGGGAATTACTTTTGACACTATTATTTTCAGCGATGCACTTCTTGTTGACTCAAATTCCCCTGGTTTTTTTTTGTTTCTCTACTCACCAATACAATTTAAAGGGTATTTTTGTCATTTATAAAAATTTGGGAGTGAAATGCTAAAATTGAGAGTATCAAAATCAATTCCCATATAATTGAAGAGGGAAAGGATGCTACTTTTTGTTACTTTATGGAGAAAATGGGGAAGGGCTGGGAACACAAGATATCCTTATAATCATAAGAGTTTATTACACAACAGGTCACCCTCACCACAATCAATTAAATATGGAATGAGGTCAGACATATCTGTTTCTATAGGCCCAGAATTTGTGTATAAATTGAATTTCCAGTAGAATGATAAGCATTATCTTCTTAATGCATATGAACTACCAATAGAAATTACTATGTGAAACTTGCCTCATCACATGAGATGTATTCTTCCCAAAGAGCAGCACAGACAGTACATCCGACAGCCAAGATCCAAAGAACCGGTATCCCAATGTCAAACGTAGGCTTGTTCGGTGTATATAACATCAGATCAACTAGAGACAGAGGGAAAGAGAGATATGAACTTGATAATATCGAGGGTACTGGTACTGTTATTGGCAGATACCATACCAAGGAGACGTGCTAACACTTACCTCTTGCATTCTTTTGCAAAGACTCTTTTATTTTATTTCCGACAGATGATGATACCATTACAACTGGTATGTTTACATCTGATGCTGTGTCATTTGCGGAACATACCATCTCCTCAAGATCTGACAGAGCAGCCAAGGTACAGCAATGTTAGTGATAAGGTCAAATTCTAAGAGTTTATAACTTTATATAGCTATTCTTACCTAACCAGGTGACCTAATGTCTCAGTCACCTAGCCAGTCAGGTGAGGTCATGCCTAGATCGAACCAGGTGCGAAGTATCAGTTTACAAAGTATTTATATATGTATGAAATACATCATTTAGTATTTTCATTGTTTTAGTATTTTTTCTATTGTCAATTATAGATAAAAATATGAAAAATGTGATGATTTCATTTGATGTTCATGGATGGCTGTGCATGTGCATTCGGGTAAAGTGTGTCTGCTTTTCTCAGCTGATGCCTCAGATTGTGTGTCCGGGTTAACTAACATGAGCAAATGCATAATGCACAGTGCAGTGGATATGGTTTCTGGTGAGAGAAAGAGAAAGAGCGAGGAAGATACCTTCATTAGTGTTAACCAAGAGAAGGCCAGCTGCACCAGATGACTGTGCGGCTTTGGCTTTTTCAAGGAAAGTACAATCTCCTCTTGTTGCCAGCACTATGGCATTTGTTGATTCCTACATAAACGTGATGTTTTTCATTATACATGATTTAAAAGTAACATATAGTTTTTAGCATCCTAATCCTCATGCATTTGCCTATAATTAAGACGGGATGAAATGAAGAAGTTGGGTAGAGATATCAATCTTCGATATCCAAATTTTTAAGCTGCTTCAAAATAATAATATACTTACTAAGGGAGACAGTTTGGAGCAACTAGTTAACGGATTTGCCAGAAGAATTTGCATCTTCACAGCATCATCTTGGGAAACTGGCAAAACTCGACCAAATCTGGCATTCATCCCAAGTTCGCTTGGCTGCTCTACACCTTTCAACCATATTCTTACCCGAACCTATAGCTTTTTCAAAAACTAGTAAGTTACATATATCAATTCGAAAGAAGAATTATCTCTAACTGAAACAAACACATGTACAACTTAGTTCTGGTAAAGAATTAATTTTGATGCTAGGAAAATTTGCTGACTATTATGTAGTGCATATGAGCTTTTCCTAGGATATTTTTGTTTGTTATAACCATGTTATACATTTTTTTTTTTACATCGTTGAAGTTGGCATTTTTTTGGGTGCAAATTTTTCTTACAACAATTGGCATTTCAATTTCGTGCATTCATAAGCTCTAATTATAGTCTGCCTCTATGCCAGCTCGATTCAATTCCAAATTGTTCTTTTTTTTTAAATTTGAAACGTAATTCTTTCAAAGTGTGTATTGTCTTGATCAATTTTGCAAATGAAAAACAAACCTTTCTGAATTCATTGCTACATCCAGGATATTTGGGACCAGAACCATCTTCCATTGATTCGCCATCTGCCAACACAGAGACAATATTCGACCCAATGGATAGAAGAAAAATTACAAAAAATAAGGCGCCATTGTACAAGGAAAATGGTGAAATGCTCCTAATAGCCATCAATGGAGCGCTAACAACTTTGTTCCTTTAGTTTTCCTTCCCCTTCTCTATCAAAATTTAATATAAAAGTGAGAAGAGGCTTTCCCCCCTTGATTTTGATTTAATTTGTTAGCTCGAGGCATCGTTCGTTTTCTTTTTTTACGAGAGTATGGTATTTTATTTTTTGTTGCTATTTCTGTATATATTTTGTGCCACAGGTCGTAAATGACTTACAAAAGCTAACCTGAATTCGTTACAATAAATGAAACTTGGAAAGAGACTTTTGAATCCGAATTTTCTTTTTCAGAAATGGCTGATTAATTAAATTAATTAATATTAATAAACTTACAAAAAGCGCTTACAGAAATTTACAAGCACAAAATGTCTGAAATCAAATCATCCATGAAAATTGAAAAATTATACAATCAAATTATTGGGTTATCTCTTGCATTTCATCCCCGCTAAATGCTCCGGACGTGCTGTTTTGTAAAGGAGATGATATTGATAGTTTTACCTCTCATTCAAGTGTAACGGTCGCTGGCCTGTTCCCTTTTGATCCAAACAAAAATGGAAAATGAAGAAATTGGGCCAATTAGGCTTAAGAAAAAACAAAAGCAATATGTTGGAAATATTTCGCAACAAGTATCTCATACAAAAGTTACTAAATGGCACTTTTCAAATTTTGGTCTGCCTTCAAAAAATCAGGATTCCATGCATAAGACCACTTTATCTTGGACTCTTTGAGAATGAAAAGAGAGAACAGTAAAACCCAGAATTAGACGACGCATGATGTCGTTCTAGTTCTTAACAAACTGTTGGAAGGTAGCAAAGACATCGAAGGTGGGGTCTTGTCATTGGACATCTTGACTGATTTGGATTGTTTTGTCTCTGATACCAAATTGTTACGATTTTTGGTTAGACTTAGAAGAGAGAAAAAAGAGGAGAAATCAGTATCAGTATCAGTATTATAAATAAAGATGTGTGGTTATCTTATTATTTTGTTCAAACTTAGCCCGACACGACATTCATTTTTTTCGTTGGTTTCTTTTTGCGTATAATTTTTCCATGATTTTTTGTGGCGTTAACTTTGTAGCTAATTTTGTATTAACTCTTAAAGTCACGTTTTCGACCCGTCTTGTAACCAAGATTTTCCCGTTTAAAACATGTGCTCCCAATTAATCTAATTTCATTGATAGCCTACTCCTCTTTGGCCAATGTCAAAGGTCCCTATTCCGCTGTTGAACTTGATATCTATCTTCTCCTCCTCCTCCCGTTGAACTTGATAAACTTCATAACCCTCCGTCTTCGGCGATATGGTCTCGCCTCCTCCCTCAAGTTGTCCATATTTTCTTCGACAATTCGACGGAACGACAAAACCCTAAAAATTGATAATATACGCTTAAACATTAGTTATCAAACAACAGTCAAAACGGGAGTTTTTACAAATCCCAAATACGTCATCTCCACTCCCTATCATAAATTTTTGAGATAATTGGATTTATGCCATCGCAAAACACTCTAATTCTAAATATGCCATTGCAAAATGAATAATTGGAAATATGCCATTCCAAAACTGCACAAATTTGATATATGCCATTATTTTATAACAAAAATATATTAAATTTTATATATATCATTTTCAACTATGTCAGATTTTTAAAAATACCAAAACTACCATTTTTCAAACCCAATCCATTCTATAGAACCCACCTCTCCCAATAAAGCCATCTTCCCATCTCCTGTTTTTTCAAAATCGCTCCACCATGTTTTAGTTGAAGCCCATGCTCAGTGTTCACTGCACAATCCCATCACTGTTCACTGCCACCTCCGTCGCTCCGCGCGCTGCCGTCGCTGCACCTGCCCGCCGCCACCGCCTCACCACGCCCCTCTCACTGCACCCCACGTGGCCACGCAACCTCCGCGCTCACCACGCCCCGCTCAGCGCTCACCCGACACCCAGGCCCCGACCCACCTTTGGACTCACCACGGCCCCCTCACTGCACCCCTAGCCCACCTCTACAGTCACTGCATGACCTTACTCGTTGCACCCTGCACGCTATATTTTTGTCGCCTCTCTATGTTGGTCTGCGTCGCCACACATCGTTTACCCACTCCTGATGACGTCTTGGATTCAACTCGAGCAGCAAGTTTGCAAGATTGTGTCCTCTTTTCGCAGCCCCATATGCATCGCCTCTGCCTCCACCTCACGTGACTTTTCTTTTTTTTTTTAGGAAATGCCCATGGGCCAATGCATTAAAATAAAAATAGTTCAGATATAGCATACTGAGATTACAACAAAGGGTTACAACTGGCACAAATCTAGAAAAAAACCAATAAAAGGGGGGGAGCCTATGTTCCACGAAGAAATTTCCACACCTCACGTGACTGAACACTCTTTTACATGGGTATTCATGGGTATTATGGTCATTTCAATTAGTCAGTGGCATATAAGCAATTTGTATTGTTTCACAGTGGCATAAAACCAATTAGTCAAGAAGTAAATCGAGGTAAAGCCGTACAGAGCTTGCTCTGTCCTAGCAATGGCGACCTAGCACCATCCATCTCCTATCCTCCTTTCTTCCTCCCTCTCACTCTCTTCCTCCCTCTCACTTTCTTCCTCCTCTCCTCTCTAATGGCAAACCCACTTCACCCTTATCCCTTTCAGAAGCAGAGATCACACTTGATAAATGTCTATCTCCCTGATACTGATATCTCTTGTCGGATGAGGGCAGCCTTAAACCAAGCCATCTCTATTGAAACCACATCCACCTCTCGGGTGTGGGATACTGACTCAATCCGAAATTACTTCCTGCAAAGATTTGGAGGATTGCAGGATGATTACCCGATCTATCAACACTCCTTTTCCTCTGTACTGTTGCTTCTTCCTTCACGACTGTCTCGAAGTGATGTTCTGTCTAGCACAAGCGACTGGAAAAACAAATCTGGATTGCGACTCTCTGGATATGAAGAAAGTTCAAACCCCTACCTCCCACCTCAGTACATGGTTGGTCTCCGAATCCACGATTTTCCTCTTACGCATTGGGATTTCCTCTCTTTTCAAATAGCAATTGCTCAGATTGGATGCCTAGCACAAGTTCACCCGGAGAATACCTTAGGAGACACCAGATCACACCTCCAAGTTTGGATAGTTACCAGAGACCCATCTACAATCCCTGATTTTCTGGTAACAAATATAAATGGTAAAGGTCGACTATGTAGGGTTCAGGTAGAAGATTGGTACCCCCTTGGATGGTTTCCAACACCTCCATCTGCGCCTGAAGAAGCTAATAGCAGTCCTCGCTCTCAATCCCCTCCTCCTTCTAAATTGGATCTCCTTCTTGAGTGCCACCAGAGAACCCTACAACTCTTCCATGAAGGACTTCTATTCCCCTTTACTGAGACTCAAGCTAGCAGCTCCTTACCAGTTCAGTCCATAAACACTCTCATGCACCATGACCAGGGGATTACTAGCTCCTACACCTCCTGCCAAAACTCTTCTGACAGAGAGTCCCACTATATTGCCAGCTCGGCCTCTCCAGTGCGTTTTGATAGCTGGACTTTGTCGTTACACAAAAAGATATTTCCAGAACCCTCTCCTTTTGTGGGTACGGATGTCTCTGAAGTTAAAAAGGATGCGAGTCAAACCCTCAAAAAATTAAACCCTATAACCCTCAATTGCAAACACAGTCAGTCTTCTCACCCAAACTCTATTCTAGGCCCTATACCAATAAGACAACAGACCCGTAACCTCTACCCTCTCCTGAATACAAAAAGAAAAAACTCTCCTAAGGAAGGTGCCAAAAAATATAACCCGACCCACTTACATACTCCTGCTAATTCTCATCCCTTTTTAAGAATTAAAAACACTAAAACACATCTCAGCACCATTACTGAGAATATTCCAAAACACAAAACCCACATCCCCATCCCTTCTCCTGTTCCACCTAGCGTCACTATGGAAGATAAAAATGAAGATCTCATCCGTAAATTCTCTGGCTTACTAGCAACAAATGGCGCCTCTCAATCCTTAGCTGTCTCAAGTCAAGGCAATTCCACAAAAAACACTGACCTCTGCCTATTGCTCCGGCTAATCTCAGATAAGCCGACCCAGGATCAAATCCTTATTTCCCACCTTCTGGGCGCTTGGAACGTGCACCCTGACACCACAATCGAGGCCCAAGGAAAGAATACCTACCTGGCTGAATTCACAAACCTTACAGACCTGAATTATGTTTGTGAAAAATCTCCATGGACTTTCAGACAAGATTTCATAGCTATTCAAACCGTCACTGGATCTGAGGGTCTAGAAAATCTCTCGGTTGCCAAAATACACATTTGGGCCCAACTCCATGGGATTCTTCCAGCCACTCTTACTGATACTGGCATCATGGAAGTAGCAGAGAAGATTGGAACCCCTTGCTCACCAATTGTGGCGGCCTTTTTCAGAGGTAGGAAAATATACAAAATTAAGATTGAACGAAAAGTTACAGAGCCTTTAGTTGCTACTGTGGAAGCCACTCTTAGGTCAGGGAAAACTCTGACGGTTCATATCTCCTATGAGAAGGCCACGAGGCATTGCACTTTCTGTGCCCAAGTAGGACATGATCGTCACTCATACGGGGATTATTCCTACCTCTTTCGCCTATCTAAGCAGCCAGGATATAGCCACAGACAAGACCTGATTGAACTACTAAGCAAGAAAACCGCTCCATGGCTCTCTAACCCAAGTTCTATTCCCCTTCCCCATGCTGGGCAATCCATTACACCTCCCCCAAATAATCACAAACGGTCCTCAACTCCTATCCTTGAGCTCCCCTCGACCCAAACCGGTATCAGCACAAGTCTAGGAGCTACTTCTCACATGGACCACCAACCATACTCCTCTCACCAAAATAAAAAATGCAAGGCGGCGGGCAATGATGCCCGGCCGCTAGATTAATGAATCTCTTCTCTTGGAATTGTAGGGGTAGTGGAGGGCCCCATACAATTCCTTCTCTTCGTCGCTACCTCCACTGCACCGGTTCCCAATTAGCAGTTATAACGGAAACTAGGTGTATTAAAAAACAAGCTCTAAAAAGAATAAGGAGATTACCATTGAAAAATTGTGAGATTGTTGATGGAAAGGAAAGGTCGGGTGGGATTTGGCTTCTTTGGTCAGATGAAGTTGATGTCAATGTTCTCTCTTCTTCCAGCTACTTCATTGTTGCAAGGTGTACACTCAACAGTAGGAGGCTCAGGAAGTTGGTTGCTCGTTGCTGTGTATGGAGACCCCAGTCACCGTCACAATAGATCTCTTTGGGAGGATATCAAAGCTCAGGTTCAGACACAAGGCATACCAGTCTGTGTAATTGGTGATTTCAATGAAATCTCTTCCCTGTGGGATAAATTGGGAGGCTCTAGGAAACTCAGACCTTCTGCTAGGTATTTCCAATCCCTTATAGATGATATTGGCTTGTTAGATCTAGGTTTCAGGGGTCCCGCTTATACCTGGTCTAATGGTCAACATGGTGGGACACACATTGAACAACGCCTGGATCGAGCTTTAGTCTCTAATGATTGGCTTGAGTTTTTTCCAAAAGCTGCAGTTTTTCACCTTCCAAGATTTAATAGTGACCATCTCCCAATTCTTTTGCGAACTGACCCTAACCCAATTAAAAAACCAAGAACCTTCCGAATAGAGCATTGTTGGCTTTCTGACCCAGCCTTCAAAGATATTTGCACTGATACTATTAAGCAGCATGCTGATGACTGGGAGGAAATACAACATCATTTAAAAACAAATATCTCTAAATGGTATAAGAAGAGAGGAACTCCAGATCAAGTTCTCTCACAGTTGCAAGAGAGAATGATCCAAACTCATCTATTGTCGCACTCAGATATTAAGATTGAGTTAGAAAAATCAATTCAGAACCAGTTCAATGATGCTTTGAAGGCACAGGAAATCTATTGGCACCAGCGATCCAGACTTAATTGGTCACTCTTTGGAGATAGAAACACTAAGTTTTATCACTCCATTGTAAGAGGAAGGAGGAAGCGAAACCTTATCTCTTGCTTACAAGTTGCAAACGGAGAGCTAATTACTGAAGAAACTAATATCATCAAGGAATTTGTTCTCCATTACCGAACTACTTTTACAAAAGGCACAACCTCTGACTTCACTCAAACACTAGGGCCTGAGGTGCTGCAACTCTTCCCTCAAGTCAAACAAGAGTTCACAACACGACTATCTTTGACTCCAACTGATGAAGAAATCAAAACCGCAATTTGGTCAATTGGCTTGGATAAATCTCCGGGCCCAGATGGACTGTCAGCTCGCTTTATCAGAGACAACTGGCCAGAGTTGGGCCCTACTATCTTGGCTGAAATAAAAAACTGGTTCAAGGACAAGGCTATACCTTCTATTCAATCTAGAACTAATGTGGTACTGATTCCAAAGAATAACAACCCCATTAGAGTCACCCATTTTCGGCCCATAAGTGTTTCAAATGTTATTTACAAGGCCTATGCGAAGATTCTTGCTTCTAGACTAAAGCCTCTCCTTCATGAGCTTATATCCCCAGAGCAGACTGCCTTTCTCCAAAATAGAGAAATAACCGAAAATGTGATTATAATCAGAGAGGTGCTTCATACCTTCTCCATGCAAACCTCAGATGCACAAGCCTTTCTCATGAAATCAGATCTCACTAAGGCCTTTGATCGTATGGATTGGGATTACTTAAGGAAGGTTCTTCAAATGTTTGGTTTCCCTACTGATTTTACTCAACTTTTAATGTCCTGTGTGGTTTCACCTACCTATACCTTGATGGTTAATGGCTCTGGCTCGGGTTTCATCTCTCCAACCAGGGGCCTAAGACAAGGATGTCCTCTTTCACCATATCTCTTTATTTTGGGAATGGAACCACTAATCTTGTGCTTCAAAAATCTCTTAAACAGAAGCCGCATCTCTGGCATCAAGTTAGCTCCATCACCCCCTCCACTTGTCATCTCAATGTATGCTGACGATCTCATGGTCATGGGAAGAAATACCACTTTGGAATTACATACTATTTACTCTACACTCCATTTGTTTGAGCAAGTTTCTGGCCAATTGATAGACCCAGAGAAAACAAAATTGTGGTTCTCCTCAGCAACAACAAATGAAAAGAGACAGCAAATCCTTACTATCTTTGGAGGAGAGATAGCCTCTACTGAGGAGACTTACCTCGGTCTTCCTATACACCCAATAGGTCTCAAAAATTGTGAAGGGTTGCTAGCTAAATTTGCTGCTAAGCTTGCTACTTGGAAAATAACTTCTCTTTCTCAAGCGGGGAGACTAGTCCTCCTAAAATCAGTGCTCTTATCCCTCCCAGTGTATCAAATGTCCCTCCAATTACTCCCCAGGAACATTTATTCTAAGATCACCTCTATGGTAAGAAGATTCTTTTGGGGAAAAAAAGAAGGAAGTTTCCTACCGTTATGCTCCTGGAAACAAATTGTGCAGCATTATAGTCATGGGGGATTGGCTGTCAGGGACATAACAGAATTTAATAATGCTCTGATATGCAAACTAGGATGGAAAATTAGCACTGACCCTGAAAAGTTGTGGTGTAGGCTTCTAAAAGCAAAGTATTTTCCAAGAAGAACTTTCTGGCATGCAAAGCACTATAGTTTAACATCTGCTACTTGGAAAGCCATTTGCAAAATAAAGAATGATCTTTCAAATTCAGTTACTTGGTTAATTGGGAATGGTAATACGTGCCCAGCTTATGGGGAGCCTTGGTTTTTTGGTTGGAGCAATCATAACCCTACAACTCAACATTTGCAAAAGCTAAAGGTCAAGGATCTCTGTCTTACCTCCTCTGAAACTTGGGATTTGCCATTTCTTCTTTCCAATTTCAATCTGACCTCTACTCTGCATATTTTATCTGATCCTCATTGCCCACCTGACAGGTTGATTTGGAAACCTGAATCAACAGGGAATTTCACTGTTAAGTCAGCTTTTAAAACCCTCCAATTGTCAAAGCAGCAAACTATTGTGCCACGGCCTTATTCGGTGGACTTTTTCTGGAAGTACAAGTCTCTAAATCCCAGAATCAAGCTTTTCCTTTGGAAGCTATGCGTCAATGCGTTTCCTTCTTGCAGTCGATTGGCGAAAAAAATCAGGTCCTTAAGCTCCGCTTGTCCAAGATGTCTTTTTTCAGATGAGACTGATTATCATGTCTTTCTAGGATGCAATATTTCCCGAGCTACCTGGTTTGCTTCCCGCCTACATGTCAGATCAACATTTGTTGAGGAATCAGTTCCTGCCTTCCTTTTCAGGTTGCACAATTCTCTATCTCAAAGTGATTTCATTTATGCTTGTACCTTGATGTGGGTTATCTGGGATGAGAGAAACAAATGGGTGTTCGATAAGTCTTCCTCGTCTCCAGACCAAATTTTACAAAGGACTAATGCCATCACCTCTCAAATGGAAAACCATGCTAACAATGCAAACTTTATTAAACCTCCCCCCTTGTTGGCGGCCCCCACTGGTAATCCTGATCCAGACAAATTAAATGTATACTGTGATGGAGCATGGAATTTAGGAAAAGGAGGTTGGGGTTACCTTATCTGTAAAGGGACAGATTTGATCTTTTTTGAGTGTGGGGGAATGATTTCTCCTAGTCCTTTTCATTCAGAGCTGGTAGCTCTCTTTAGAGCAATCAAGGGAGTAAAGGAGATTCTCAGTGCAAACTTAAATCCACCTTCTGGCATAGATTTCTATTCTGACTGTCTATGCCCGGTCAATGCACTCAATGCGGATACACAAGGTCAGGATTGGAGAGCTGATCGAATTCTGTATGCCATTAAGCAGGAGATGAAAAATTTTAGTGGGTATAAACTCACACACATACCCAGGACAAGCAATGTTGAAGCCAACACTTTGGCTGTGAATGGAAGAAACTTCATGGATGAAATTAAAGGGTACCAGTACCCGACCTTCAAGCCTCCCTGAGTTCTGATTTTTGGCCTTAGTTGTACGGCTCTGTTTTAGTTGATGTATTCAACTGGGTGTGTCTTTCCCTTTTAGTAGCACCTGCGTGTGCTCATTTTTTCATTTGTCTTTTTTCTTATCTCTTGCTGTACTTCTCTAGTGTAATTTTTGTTTTCTTTCTTTTTAAGTTGCTTAGTTTGGGGGACGCACCCATTTCTGATGTAACCGTGTGTTGGTTTTTAATGAAAGTACCTACGGGTTTTACCAAAAAAAAAAAAACCAATTAGTCGTTTTGCAGTGGCATTTTTCCAATTTCAATATTTTGCAATGGCATAAACCGAAATTCCCCTAAATTTTTTATCATAAGAGGTGAGTTGCTATGTTATATTATTTTGAAATTTACAATTATTTAAGTGAAGTTATTTTTAAATTTGAGGCTGATTTCGAAAATTTTCTTCGTTTATGTTATTTTGTTTGATTTTAAATGCCGTTAAATAAGAAAATCTGAATGTGTTACTTTTGATTTGTTTCCTTACTAGCAAAATTTCTGCCTCAGGCAACTACAAATAAATATTGCATAACTCGTAATTTCGTCCTAGGATTTTAAATTTAGTAATTAAACTATGTCTTCTTGAAGACTCATACAAATATAAATCAGTGTCAAATGTTTTTTTTTAAATTTTTTTTTACAGACACGACATTTAAAGAGTTTCTTTGCTATGGCTTTTTTTTCATTTGGTATTTAATAAAAAAATTTTCTCTTTAAGCGTTTTTTTCCTTCCATGTGTCTTAATTATTAAGCTCGTAATTATTCTGCTTATTTATTGTATGACGTTTCTTCTTTAGTTACTCTTCCTTCTCTTTTCATTTATGCCTTATTATTTCTGTTTAATTCCACTCTCCTCAAATTAAGCTTTCTTTCCAATTCCTTTTCTTCCTATCGCGGTTCCCTCTCTTTGGTTTCTTTCTTCAAGCTGGTTGTCATTCCTAATTTTCCTAAATTTGCTTCATGCATAGTTATTCTAATCAATTTTTTTTTTCTGAAATAGTTTTTTTTTTTGAAAGAGGAATCCTAAATTATTTGATGATAGTTTCTTCCCAGGGCATGAAGCAAGATGTTGTGATTTTAAAATTAATAATTTTTTGTTATGCCATTTTTCTGGTAAAGTGTTGGTGTTGTTCTTCTAATTATTCTTTTTTTTTCTATTAGATTTTCATGTTTTGACATGAATTTATATTTATTCAATGCAGTCTTCTTGCTAAGGTTGCAGCTTGCTAGAGAGTTTACGTTGCGGTTTTGATACTAGATTTCTGAATATTAATTGTTCCTGTTTTTCTTTTCTCAAGCATGTTCACATAAATTGTTATTAGTGTAGCATTTTACAATGTAATTAGTAAGTTTATGGTGTATGTATACGCAATCTTTATGTGTTAGATTATTTTTTGTGATTATTTTTTCTGTGATTTTCTTTATATAAAAAAAATACAGGGGACTTTCATAGATTGTAAATCATTTCTAAATCTATTTTGACTGCTAAGAGTGTATATTTTGGTGGGACCTACATTCTAATAATTACTTATTGATCCACATAAATTTTTTTCATAATAATATATTTAAACTACTTTTGGCTTCGTTTGGATCGTATGGAAATAGGAGGAATAGCTTCTTTCTAGACATAAATTTATTATAAACAATCCAAATTCTTCACAAAATTATACACTTCTCAATATTTTTCGCCTAGGAATAGGCTATTTCTCCTATTCCTAAGCAATCCAAACGGTGCCTATATACTTTTATTTTACCCTTCTGGTATTTGAATTGTACAAAATTTCATTACTGGTATATTACCAATTCCAATAGGCACATTACATGGTGTTGATCCCGGTACTGGAGCTATACAGCATCCAGCATTCTAATCTGTAGTTAACAAAATTGGTTCTTCCTTTTTTCTGTAGATTAACATGAAAGGCCTGGATAGAATCCAAGGCCTGGTGTATGTCGACACGGGTAGCGTGTTTAGGTGGCAGACTTTGTATGGTTACAAGCTTTCTGTTGTGGTTTTTTCGTCATTCTCCCCCTCGAAGAATTACTCGGGAAAAATAGAAACATAGCCTAGATTCACCTCCCTTAAGGTTCGATTTCTATTGCGGGTATCTCTCAAAGATAAGAGAATCCTAACAAGAATCGCTTTTTAAAAATGTTTCTTGATTTAGCAGGTTATTTCTTTCCAATAGGCACAAACCTCTATTGTTAATTATCCCGTATTTGCCTACGGAAACCTCTGATTAAGGGACCTAAAGGGTATTGACGTAATGAGCTAAGAAAAGAGACTTATGGAGTGTTTATTTGGCTTAAGTAGGACTTAATTGACGATACAAAACTTAATTGACGGGACTCAATTAAGGACCTTCAAATTTTTAAAGACTTTTGGCTTAAGGGATGATTTTTGTTTGAAAAGAAGAGCTCTTCATATGGAGTCGTTTGAGAGCCACTTGATAATTTAAGTCATCTGAGGTTGATCTCAACCCCAGCAATGAACTTTTCCTCAAATGAAGAGGTCTTGGCTTTGATATTGGGTTTCGTGTTTTGACTTTTAGTTTTCTAATGTTTCGCTTGGGATATTGGTGATTTTTATTCACTTTGGCCTTTTTGTTCCTTTGACTTTTAGAAATCTTTTCTATTTCGAAAATATTTAATCTTGAAGATGTTTGACTTTAGAAGATATCATTTTCGAAATTATTTAAACTTTTGAAAATATTTGTAATCGAGTACATTTAGCTTTTGAAAATATCATAATTGAAAGCTTTACTTTGAAAATACTTAGTTTTAGTTTTATAAATTTTATAAACGAAAATTTATAAAATTTACCAACTTTCTAAAATTTATAAAATCCATTTTTATAGTAAAATACTTCAAAAATACAAAAGGCTAATACCTTAACATAATTTCATATCAAAGTATCAGTGAATTGAGTTTATTTGGATTTTTAGGATTTTATGAATATTTTATTTGTATTTTTCTGAGTTTCTTACTATTTTTAATGAATTTTCAAAGTTTTCTGTTGATGTGGGGAATTCTGATTGGTTCACATCAATAGGCTATGCTGACTGGGCATAAACGGCGCTGACTGTGTCTGCTGACATGACACTGACTTTAGATGGGTTCTGTGTGGCGGGTATCTGACAGATAGTGTGACCCGTTAGTCGCAGAAGATCCCCAAGTTCTTGGCGCTGCGTTTTGAAGAGGAAATGAATTTTTACAAGAAAGCCCCTCTTTTTATTTTTAATTCTTTGGCCGATCCCCTCTGACAGTCTCCCCGACGATCTAGGCCACCATTGACGGTAAAATTGAGCTCTTCGAACTCGTGGGGTTGAGTATAGTGCCATGACAGTCTCCGTTGACGTCGCGTAGCCTTCTTTTCACCGGAAAAATGAGAGAGTAACTTTGACAATTTCGAGTTTTATTCAATTTAGCCCCTAAGCTTTTTAATCCCTGTTTTCCGGCGAGAGAGACCGTCGCAGCTGAACGGACGTAACTCGTTAGAATTAGGGAGATTGGGGAGAGTACGAAGATGAACTTGGTTTGTGTTGGGTCGACCCAATTTGGTGGGGATAGTTTGAGTTTGGTACGGTGAAGAAGAGGTCTGGTACCAATGAGTTTGGACAAGTTTCATTCGTACCAGAGGAGGTACTTCATTATCAGGGCAATGAAGAGAGTATGCTAACAAATTCAATTTATCATAACACTTACCTGACTCGATAATTTTCACAATTGAACACTTAGAGAATGGAAGTCAGGTACTGACATCAATTGGTACGTTAACCATGGAAGAGACTAAGCTTAGCCTACCATAGTACACCATGACATTGACTTTGTACATTAAACACCAAAAGGCTATTTAGACTATACATGCGTGACTATTGCAAAGCAAAGTAATTAATGAAATTGACCCAACTGGTGTATTACAGTTGCATACTAGTGTCAGACATTGAACCTCATTTGACACTATATCACTTAACCTTTGCTCCTTTACAATCATATAGTCAAAATAATCAAATTAAATAACAGTAAACACGTATGGTAACGTAGCAAGGCAAGGCTTCAAACATATTAATTTTTTACCATGTATAACATCATACTATAATACCTCGTGACAAACCGATATGCCCATGACTAAAATGAAAAATGTAACTTCATGACAGCCTCTTATCTTTTGCAAAGAAGTCCATACTTTTCGTATAATCACAAAATTTAACTTACAGAGACCATCAGATGTCAAATTAACAGTCTGGAGTTTGACTATTCAATCTAAATTACCTGGCAGCATTACTTTTTATTTCAGTCCTCACCTTTTCAGGAATTGCACCTGACTCATTCATGGGCTGTGTGCATGTGTACTAAGCAGTAATAAAATAAACTACTTCATGTCTTTCTAGCAGTTAGCGAATTCAGTCATGACAATTACAAGTAACATTGTTCTTCTTATTATTTCTGTTAAAGTCCATCTCAAAGGCAGCAATCAAGGTCATTCTATTACAAGGAAAATAAACCACGAATTCACACAAACACAAACTTCATTTTGATCCCTAGCTTACTGCTTATTATCTAATGTTTACAATTCTAATAAGATGTAATCCTTGTAAGAGGTAAATGACTGAAGAAAAGGTATAAAGAAACGTTAGAAAGAAATATAAGGGCACTATTACCTTGTCTATTACTGTCGGGTTTCCAAAAAATTTAAAAGAAAAAGGAAGAAACAATATCAGATCTCAATTAATATATTCATGAAAGGAATCCCTGATTATTCCATACCATCACTTGACTTAAAGAGATAGGAAAGGATGATACTCAAAGGAACTGAACTTTTACACAGATGACCTCAGAAACCAATCTAATTTCAAAATTGTGAAAAACACAAGTTCTTCCATCTCTCATGACATCTGAGCTATGCATCCGAATTTCACATAAGATTTACTCATCTTTGTGTTCAAACTCAACTTCAAAATGGCTCAGCTACGCTTGAGACCACATGAGAAGTGAGGAAAGTTGTTATCTCTCACGTCTACTGAGCTAGGCTGAAGAGTCAAGACATCGATGAGAGAGAGTTATTAGAGCTTTACCACATCACAGCTTAGCTATGCATCAGACTGAGATCATGGATCAGCTGGCTTATTTGAAGAGAAAAGGTCAAATTGGACTCTTAAAGAGAAGCAATAGGGATGGAATCTTTTGAAAAGTGCCTTACTTCTCTTTCACCGTGGCTGAACTATGCATCAGACCATGATAAGAGAGGGAGCATGAAAAGAACAAGAAGAGGACATTACATGACACTATTTCAAGAAATCAAAACAAAAGGACAAAATTAAACCAAATCTATAAAAGAAACCGTGATAATCTGATGCTTTAAGAGTAATTACTTAATCTCTGCCATGATTGAGCTATGCATCAGACCATGGCTTCGAATTAAGTCAAGAAGAGGGAAGAAGGAGATATTACATTCATCCTTCAGAGCGCCTATCTTCTCCTCTTTCTCATTCACTCCGTCATCTATTTTCTCCCATTCATCCTTCAGAGCGCATATCACCTCATTTCCTATTTTTTTCCAGGAATTATAAGTGCCATCGGCAAATATAACATCCCAGCCATCGCGAAATACAAAATGAACATATACAGCAAATAAGGTGAACATATAGACTATCTAAGTGAACACTTACAAACAAATAAGTGTTGTCATCACTTTACATGCATATTCAACTAATTTTCATTGAACTTGTTTGTTTGTATATGTTCACTTAGATCGTCTATATGTTCACTTTGTTTGCTGTATATGTTCACTTTATATTTAGAGATGGCAAGGATGGCAAAACTACAGATGGCAGTAATCAATTTCCATTTTTTTTCTATCATCTTTCTCATTCTCCTCCATGTTTCCGCCTCTTTCTCCTTTATAATTTTTGTTTTTCCTTCTCTCTAATAATTCTACATGCCATGATACTTAATAACACTAAGGAATTATTTAATATTTATAAATGTTCAATTTGTTATAACAAACAAGTATCTAATGCTTATTCAGTTAGTTGTACTAGCTAAGAGAGTATCTACGACTAGCTAAGAGAGTATCTAATAGATGTAATTATTAATTTAGTTATAATAAAAAAGTATCTAATAGACGTAACTGTTCATTTAGTTATAACAAGAGAGTATTTAATATGTACTAAGTCAGCAATACTAAAGACGTTTTTAATAGTTGTATTTGTTCACTTGGTTTCTTGTGTATGTTAACTAGTTGTTATATGTGTTCAATTTGTATGTTGAATATGATCATTTATTTCTTAACAAATTTGTATATATATTCAGTTCATTGTTGTAAATATTCACTTTGTTTGTTATATCTGTTTATTTTGTTTCTTTGTTTAAGCAATATTTATGTCTGCTTGTTTTGTTATTTCAAGTGTTCGCTTTGTTGTTATAAGTGTTTATCTTAAAAAAAAAGAGAAGAGATCAGAGCTTTAGTAAAGAGGAAAAGAAAATCAAAACAAAGGGGAGAGGAGTTATTTTCATATTTAGTTAAGGAAATTACTTACGACAATCCGGAGGCGCAAACAAGCAATCACAGCGCGCGTCTCCTGAGTCTTGCTCCCCTTTCCTCACCTTCTTCTCCTTTTATCTCTTATTTCGTTCCCCTTCAATTTGTTCCTATCTCCTGTACTCTCCTCTTCGCCTTCAATTCTCTCCTCTTCTCATCTTTATTCCGATATAAGGGAGTAAATAACAATCTGATCTGATAAATAACATTCAAATCTGATTCTGCTATTCTTTGGGAGTAACTAAATTATTATAAGAGAGTGAATAACGAGTATACGGGTGTATATAATACATATAAGGGAGTAAATAACAATCTAATCTGATAAATAACATTCAAATCTGATTCTGCTATTGTTTGGGAGTAACTAAATGACTATTAGGGAGTAAATAACATGTATAAGAGAGTATCTAATACATATAAGAGAGTAAATAACAATCTGATCTGATTCTGCTATTGTTTGGAAGTAATTAAATAACTATAAGGGAGTCACAATGAGTATAAGGGAGTATCTAATATATGTAATTGAGTAAATAACATTCAGATCTGATTATGTTATTGTTTGGGAGTAACTAAATACTTACAAGACAATATTTAATACATGTATGGGAGTAAATAACATTCGTATCTGATTCTGATACTGTTTTTGTTATAAAGAAGGGAGGGCTGCGACGGGAGAGGAGGCTCGACAGCGACGGAAAAGAGGCGCGATGGCGATGGCGACGGTAGGGCTGCGCGTCGGGAGGCGATGTGCGCGACGAGAGAGAGAGAGAGGGTGAGAGTGCGACATGAGGGAGACGCGAGAGAGGAGGGGTGAGCGACGGAAGAGAGACGCTAGAGGGAAGGGGGTGCGAGTGATGAGGGGTGAGGGGCGTGCGGACAGAGAGGGAACGAACTCGTTTCGTGAAAACGCAGTTTCCAATTTCAAAAAGTGGAGATTAGCGAATTTGTCAAAAATAGCTGTGATTATTTGATTGTCTTAGAACTTTGATTGTACTTATCAGTTCCGTTTAGTTCATCCAATGAATAAATTAGATGAAAGATAAATGAAGGGTGTACATCACACCGGTTGTTGGATACCAGTATACCACTATTAACAACCAGGCAGCCAGGCTCCTCAATCAAACAGCAATCCAGCCCACTGTTTAGCTTGACATTATGGCCCAGTCTAGATAGGATCTGTACTTAATGTACAGTACCAAACATTAGCATATGCCAAATCCAATCTAGGGAAAATTTTTAATACAAACAAAATTAACCTTAACAATTTTAAATTGAACAAAAATAATAATAATTTTTTAATAATAGCACAGCCATAGCGGTATTCAAAATGCCGCTATAGGAAGAGACACTGGCATATTATGTATCTAGTGCATTTTACGTAAATCGTGGTATCTACTGTCTAGCTAACCTTCTTGCATGTATTTTATTTTCTTACCTTTGTCAAAGGCCTTGGGATTGCTACCTAAATCACATGCGTGTCAGGATAGGTGAACCAATTCATTCTAATTGGTTTTGTTAAATTTATCTAACTTGCCACCTAAAAGTACCATGTACGGTCACAAATATTTCAAACATTAAAGAATTATTTTTTTAGCAGAAATAAATTATAAAATCGTGCTTAACCTTAAAATTCTAGGGAAAATGTATAATAAAATCCATTTTATTTTTCTAAATTTTTTACATCTGAATCCATTTTTAACTAAAAAAAGTAGCAAATTGACTGCTTATAAATTTGCAACATAGTATATAAAACAAAATTTTCTTCAGCAATAATAATACATAAAGTAGCTTCTATAATGATAATCATGCATTACGCTATTAACAAATTTTTTATCTTGAAGACTTGACAATGTTTTTCTAAAATCAAGTTGAATTACTTTTCAAGAAAATAGAAAAATATAATTTATATAATAGATTGGTTTTATAATACATGTTGAGTGTAGTTCGATATCTGATAAAATATTGCATGTTGATATGTATATATATAAATCTGAGCGCCACATTTAAAAACTATTAGTTATTTTTAACAACTGTCAAAATTGTATAAATTGTTGTCAGTGGATCCCCACCATTATTATATATATTGCCAATTTTTTTAATTCCAAATTATTTAATTCTTAATAAAACTAAAAGGGCAGTTATAAATTAAAAGGAAAAATGTTAAGTCTGATGACAAATTGACTACATGAGTCATTGTAAGTAAAAGTCGGGGTACAATATCAGCACCTTTGCCTAATATTTCAACTTTCAAGCGGCAACACTGAGCAACCAAAACATGGGTCCACTTAATTTTTTCTCTAAATTTAACGAATCCTTATAGCGGCATTTGAAAAGCCGTTATAGCCTCTATAGCGGCAATGATAGTGCCGCTATAGGACTGTGCTATAGCGGCAGTCACAATACCGCTATAGTTGTGCCTTTATTAAAAAATATTAATTGTCTTTGCTCTATTTAAAAATGTTAATGTTAATTTTGTCTGTATTAAAAATTTTCCCCAATCTAGACCTAGACACCACAAGTCCACATCCCCTCAATTCTTGGTTTTTTTCTTTTTAATTTTAATTTTAATTTATTTTAAAATATTTTTTTGGCAATTATTTATTTTTAAACATTAAGAGTCCAGAGAGTTGTAGAAATTATTTGACTGGCCGAGAGATGCAAACAAATAAAAAGTAAAGTACCCCATGTGACCCCTTTTGGTTCAAAAAACCAGGCCCCTATTTGATTTTGCTCGGGATTAATACTTGGGACCAGTCACGTGTGCACCACGTGCAGTACTTTTTAAATTTTAACAATATTGTAAAAAGGTGGCGCGCGACCTGCTTGTTGAAATGCCACAAAGGAAACCAAAAATTCTGAGTTGATCCCTCCCCGTTTCCCCAATCTTTACTCTCTGCTATCACCATTTTACTGCTGTTTAGCCTAAACCTCCTACCTCAGCACTGCTGTTTTAGCTTGAGCCTTTATTGCTGCGTTTTTTATTGCTGTGTTTTTTTTCACCACTCTCTCTACCTTCCTTTTTCTGTGTACCTCATCCTTATCCCACTCTCTTTACCCCTTTCTCTACTCTACACCTTTCCCAACCCCTTCAATTAACCATGCAACCAAACTGTGTGCCAGATCATACACCCCATGAATACCCTTTCAGACTCACAAGACGTCAATTTACTCATGTTACTATGCCTACAAATAATACCTTTCACCGCCTCATTGAGGACCTAAGCCGATCCTTAACCATTACCTGGACATCACAACGACCTACGCCACATATAATCCACCAAATTCAAACCCATTTTGCTGAAAATTTTGGAGCCACACCGAGTGTGTACAAGGCTACCAGACATGGCAATTTCAGTATCGTCCTTCAGCTCCCTTATCACCTACATCCAGATGCTGTCAGGCAGCTGGCCATGCCGTGGCTAGAGAGTATTGGTGCCACTGTTGGGAATTATGTTAGAAACTGGAAGCCTTATTACCATCCCGAATACATGATCAGGATCAAAATTCTGGATTTTCCTTATGAATTTTGGGACTATGAGTCTTTTGAGAAGGCCGTAGGGGGTCTAGGTTTTATTGATGAAGTCTTTCATGAGGATGGAACAGTAGAAGATGGAATCTTACGAATATGGGTTAAATGTCGGGACCCCTTTGAAATCCCAGAGTTTTTAATTTTAGATCACACAGAGGGGTGGTGTGCATGCAGAGTAGAAATAGATAGCTGGAGAATTTCATATCAGGCATCAATGGATGGCAACCCATACATAATCGATGCTGCACAGGTTATGCCCAAGTTCACCGAGTCATGTGGCCGAGATACTCATTACACAGTTCATCAGTCATTGCTGAGAACTCATGCCAGATACCTCTACAGTGTTTTGGGATTGGGTGCGCCAGAAATGGAAGAGCTGGTCATGCATCAAAGTTGTCCTCGATCCAACAACAGCTGGGCTGCGCCGAGGATAACCAGAAATGACAAACTTCAATGGAGGGAGGCAAGCATAGAATCTCAAGGATCAAATGTGGGCCCTGCAACAGATTCCATAACAATACACTGCTCAAAGAAAAGGCAGGTGATTAATGAAAGTTTTCACCATTGTGAGATGTTGCAAGGAAAAATAATAAAAAAGGAGAGCTATGACCAACTAAATATAGACTGCCTAGCTGCCAAAATAAAAGAGCCACCAATTAATGATCTGTGTACAGTTGTGAAGGACAGGGCCAGAACCAAAAAAGCAAAAAGTGGCCCTGACCATCCAAAATGTGTTAGTCCATTATACCTTAACCAATATGCACCAACATCTATGACCAATCAAAACCTAAAACGTGTCCAAGCTAGGAGCCACCCTGATCATGTTTCCCACTCCATCAACTGTCTAGACGATACCATGAAAAAACCTATAGTTAATGATACACAAAATAAGCCTCATAACCACAGCCCAATAAATGCCCAAATTAAATCCCTGCAACCATCCAACCTTTCAAATATCCAAAACTCTATACTTGGTCCAATTCCACACAACTCCAAATACACACAAAACTCTGTTGTCTCCAAAAACCATTTTTTGCAACGTACACAGAATCTAACACCACCAAGGGATATTATGGATCTCAATGATGAAGAATTTCTAGCTCAATTTGCTTCCCTCAGCTCGAATGATGATGATCTAGTGGGAGCAATAGAGATCCCTCAGCATGCAGAGAAAGAAAGGAAGTGGTCGAATTGTATTATTGCTAGGGTTATGTCACAAAGAAATATATCTCATACACTTTTTACAACCACCATGAGGAATGCTTGGGCAGTGCACCCAGACACAGATATTGAGGCTGTGGGTTCCAACTATTTTATTGTGGAATTTAAAGTGCAAGATGAGATGTTCCATGTGTTAAGAGGCGGGTGGCACATTAAAGGAGATATGGTGATTTGTCGCATGGCAAGGGGTTCAGATGATGCTTTAAATCCTCAAGTTAATGAAGTAGCGATATGGGTGGAGGTACACGGGGTGCCTCTTGAATCCATTAACCTGGAAGGAGTTCAGATGGTTTTTAAAAAAGTAGGAACTCCCCTCACTGACATCAAAATCGGGTTTTATGGGAGTCACAAAATATATAAGCAGAACATCATGGTAAAGGTTAATAAAGCCTTAGTTCCAAAAGTGCCAGTCAACCGCAAAAACAAAAATTCTTTCTGGGCTTATGTAGTTTATACAGGGGTGGTGAATGTGTGTCTTTTCTGTGGTTTTATTGGACACGATCATAACAACTGTTCCATTAAGATGAGGCTGTGGCGGATGAAAAATGAGGGCAAATACACCAACGAAATTCCTGACATGCAAGTAGGTCGTTGGATAAATGATAGAACACGTGTGCCGCGGGTTGAGGGGCTTACTCCGGCAATCTCAGCCACAACAACTGATTCCAGTGGAAGTATGGCAAACCAAAAAGGGAACAGTAGCGAGGAAGGTGGTGGACCGAGCGATAGGGGTGCAGCAAAGAAACAAAAGCGAGTTATGGACTTGAATACAGAGGCAGTGCAGTTAATCATCTTGGAGGAACAACTAAATCAAGGCAACGAGCAGATAAACAACAAGCGGGCCAGGGAGGCGAACCCAAACTCGCCTTCAAGTTCTCAATGAATGTTATTTCCTGGAATTGCCGCGGCTTCGGGGGCCCGCGGAAAAAACAATTCCTACGAGACACTATCTGTTCAACACGTGCAAGCATTATTTTTCTGTCGGAGACTAAGTCCTCGAGGAGAAGGATGACTAGATTTATGAATACTATACCTACACATGATTATTTTGCAGTGCCGGCTATAGGTACAGCAGGGGGGTTGTGTATGGCTTGGAACAATTCAGTTGGCATTCAGGTTCTGAACTCTTCTCTTAGTTATATTTGTGCTCGGGTAACAGTGAAAGATAAGCCGCCGTGGATTGTAATTGGCGTATATGGGGATCCATCTCACTACCAAAGCAAGCACATTTGGCAGACATTAATTGAACTTACACGGATGCATGGGAGGGTTTGCATGGTTGGAGATTTTAATGAGATCCTAGAGGCTAGTGAGAAGTATGGTGGTAATACAAGACTCAAATCGAACACTTTTGATTTCCAGGAGTTTGTGTTCAATGCTGGTTTAGTTGATATTGGTTATAAAGGGCCGGCTTTTACTTGGACTAACAAGAGAGACACATCGGAGGCTATTTATCAAAGGTTAGACCGGGTCTTGGCGACGCCAGATTGGCTTGAACTATACCCAAATGCATATGTGAATCATCTGCCAATGATCCACAGCGATCACTGTCCCATATTATTGAGAATCAAAAAACCTCCTGACAGACGAATGGATTTCAAAATGGAGAATTGGTGGTTTAAAGAGCCGGGCTTTCATCAGTCTTGGGCTGACAAGTGGAGTCAAAATGCTAACAAGTCATGGGATGATCGATGGGAGGAGATGAAGGAAAGCATACAGCTCTGGGCAAGTAAGCATAAAACACCAAAGAAAAAGCTTCAGGAGTTGGCGAGTAAAATCTATGATGTTCAATTACAGCACCCAGCTATCCGAAATCACACTCTGGAAGCAGATTTATTAAAGGAGTATAATTTGGTTGAAGAGCAGCATGAATTGTATTGGAGACAGAGGGCCCGACTAAAGTGGGAACATGAAGGAGATCGCAACACAAAGTTTTTTCACACAGTAGCAACAAACCGCCGTAGACATAACTTGATTACGGCAATGGAGGATGAAAATGGCAGGATGACTGGTGATGAAAAAATAATCCGCTCAACCTTCATAACCTACTTCAAAAACCTTTACAGCCCTCAACCCGATTTAACAAATGCTACCCATCAACCAAACAACATTCATACTAACCGTTCCAATTACTTTCAGTCCTTGATTTCCGATAACAACCCCATAATCCCTGAAGCGGCACATCTAAAACTTACACGTTTGCCAGACTACCATGAAATAAGGCGGGTTTTATTTCAGATGGGCCCCGACAAGAGCCCGGGCCCAGATGGAGTAACTTGTCGCTTCCTGCAAGAGAATTGGACTGTAATTGGGCCAGACTTAGTGACACAGGTCAGGCAGATTTTTCATAGCTCCATGGTACCAGACACATGGCTTCGGTGCAACATTGTGTTAATACCAAAGAGCAAGGAGTCGGTTAGGCCAACTGATTACAGGCCAATTAGCATTGGAAATGTCACCTATAGGCTTGTTATGAAAATAATTGCGCAACGGCTGAGGCCGTACATCAGAAAGATCATTTCAAATGAACAAACAGCTTTCATAGCCGGCAGATGTATCACTGACAGCATTATGCTTGTTAAGGAAATCCTCCATTCTTTTAACTCCACTCGATTTAGAAAAAAGGCGTTCATGCTAAAAGCCGACATCTCTAAGGCTTTTGACAAATTGGAGTGGCAGTTTTTAGAGGAAGCTATGAAGCTCCTAAATGTGCCTGCAAAAATTATTAATTTGATGTTGTATTCCTTCAGAAATGCTAAGGTTACGATACAAATCAATGGCACAGGTGATGGTTTCATAAAGCCGACAAGGGGATTGCGTCAAGGCTGTCCTATGTCCCCTTATTGTTTCATAATGGTGATGGAGATGCTCACAAGGACTTTAAAGTTAGCAATGGCTAGAGAACAAATCAGAGGAATCAAATTGACCCATTTGTGTCCTGCACTAACTCATGTTGTTTATGCAGATGATCTTATTTTGCTAGGTCATGCGGAGCAAGATGAAATGCAAAAACTCACCCAAATCATGGAGGTTTTCGGCAGGGTGTCAGGTTTAGTGATCAATCCAGCTAAATCCAAATTATGGTTATCAAAAACATGTGATGAGCACCTGGTCAGGAGAGTGCAAAATACCTTTCGAGCTGAAGAAGCTGACCATGAAGAAAGGTACCTGGGAGTGCCATTATCAAGAACTGGTAGTGCAAGAAAGATGGGACTAATGCTACTGGAAAGAATGCGTGCAAAGCTCAGTGGCTGGAGATCAAATATGCTTTCACATGCGGGTAGGTTGGTACTTTTGAAGTCTGTTTTACTGAGCATTCCAGTCTATTTTTTGAGTGTGGAATATGTGCCTAAGGGACTAATCAAGCAGATGGAGAGTTTAATTGCGAAGTTCTTTTGGGGAAAAACTGACAGGCAAAGATATTTGGCTTTTGTCTCTTGGGAAAAGATTTGTCAACCTATAGAAAGAGGGGGGCTCGGGGTGAGACAGTTGCAATTATTTGCTGATGCATTATTCCTTAAACTAGTGTGGGCAATGATGAGTGAAGAAGACAGGATTTGGGTCCATGTATGCAAAGGGAAATATTATCAGAATCTGGGTTTTTGGAGGGCTGGAAATACAGGGGGCGCCAGTCCCTTGTGGCGCCAAGCAGTCAAAATGAAGGATTTTTTCAAAAGGAATGTTAGATGGCAAATAACAGATGGTGAAAAAATTGATGTTTTGTCCCAACCATGGCACACGAATTGGCAGGTGACAACTCATGCTTCAAGGGCTGACAGAAGAATTAAGGTGGCTGAAATGTTTAACTTTGAGAGTGGTCTGTGGAAAAGAGTTGAATTACAAAGACTGCTAGGGGAGGATACAACCGAGAATATTATTCAGACTGTACAGAAACCCGGTAGGATTCCAGGTTTGAGGGATAAGCTGAATTGGGATTATACAAAATCAGGAAATTACACAGTTAAGGATGGGTATCAATGTCTGGCGATGACCGAGGGTAGACTCAGAGAGGAGGTATCATGGAGATTCATTTGGAAATGGAAGAAAATAGTGCCTAAAGTTAAAATTTTCATGTGGAGGTTACTTACTAATGGCCTGCCACTGGCACAGAATCTGCACAATAGAATTCATAGCATCTCCCCCACGTGCCAACGGTGTCACCAAGAAAATGAATTTACTACACACTGTTTTTTCTTTTGTCAGGCCTCCCGGATGGTGTGGTTTGGAGGTGCCCTGGGACTGAGAACAGATAACCTTCCACTAAACATTATAGAGGCAGTGCAATGTATAATAAAAGGTATGGATGAGGATAGTATTTCAATTTTTTGTTACACGTTATGGGAAATTTGGTTGGCAAGGAACGATGTACTGTTCCAAAACAAGAGTTTTGAACCTGTGGGAGTGTGTAGAAAAATTCAGACTTGGTTGGAAACAAATAATCTGAATAATAGAGAAAGTTGCTCTACCAGGACAGGCAGCAGTGTGATGCATTATAGCTTTACATCGGGTGGTTGGCAGCTAATAATCGATGCATCATGGGATACATCACACAAGGCCGGTATAGCTTTATTGCTGTACCATGAAGGGTTGTTGCATATGATGGGAATGGAGAGTTGTGAAGCTGTTGATCCTTTCCAAGCTGAAACAATGGCGTTATATCATGCTGTGGAATGCATGAGTTTAATGCATGAACAAGGCAATCAGAGGATTGAAGTATTTTCTGATTGCTTTGACTTAGTAACTGCAGTGGAGGAAGGCAACCTAGAAAATTTGCCATCTTGGAATGCAAGGCCAGTACTGGCAGAGATATTAAATCACTTTGAACAGACTGCTCATGATTTTGTGGTGCAACATGCTAGAAGAGAGACGGTTAAACCAGCTCATGACCTAGCCAATCATGCAAGGAGATTGAGTTTCAGCTATACTGGCATGCCTACTGTGGAGATCATGCGTCAGCATAACATTGGCATGAATATTGATGAGAGGTTCTTCCAACAGGTGCAAGAGGCGCCACCTTGATTTCCCCTTTTCAGTTTTCCCCGCTGTCCCCTCTTAGTTTAATCAGTAGTTTGCAGTTTTTTATTTTATGATTTTCAGTACCAGGTGTAGTTGCTGGTTCTTTATTTTATTTACCTATTTTCCTTTACTTTCCTTGCTACCTTTGGGGCTAGACTAGATTGCGGGGTTTACTTTCTTTCTCAGGCTGTATGTCTGACTCTTAACTTCTTTGTAATGTCTAAATTTGAATTAATGAATGCTTTGCCTACGGGCGGTTTATAAAAAAAAAAAAAAAAAAAAAAAAAAAAAAAAAAAAAAACAATATTGTAAAAGACTCCAACGAAGGTCCATGAGTCTGCCAATTTCAAAGGGAAAAAAAAGATTAGTATTCTAATGAATCGTTGACAATGGTCAAAATCGTTACATACACCAAATGGAATCAAATTCAATTTGTCGGTCACTAAACATATTAATCAGACAATTAATTAATCTATATATATATAGAGTTAAGCTATGGTGAGATACATCACAAAAAATCTTCCGTGAGATGCGATCAAAACTTATGAATTTGGTTCAAAATGACCGATTCAAACCGTCTAATATGATCTCTCTATTGAAATCTCCATGCAGACTAAATTTTACATTTTTTTTCAAAATTTTTAAGTATTTTTTTTAATTTAGAAAATCGTTAATCTAATTAGTTCGGTACCGTTCAAAAATTGTCATTCTTAAAAATCCGAAAAAAAATACTTAATAATTATGAAAAAAATATAAAATTTGGTCTGCAAGAAGATTTCAATAACGAGATCATAATTCACGGTTTGGATCGATCATTTTGAACCAGATTAATGAGTTTTGATCGCATCTCACCATAGTTTTGATCATTTTGAACCAGAAAGCTCTATGCACTATAGTGCATATTAAACTTTCTATATATATATGTATATTGGTTAAAGTATACTCCAACATACAAATTAAACCCGTATGCTGGAGTCGTTTTTCAAATTTCAAAATTTTTTGCTATATATTATGCTATTTTTAAATTGAAGGGTAAAAAATACTCCTTTATAGTATTTTTTTTCAATATAGCATAATATATAGCCAAAAAATTCGAAAAAATAAAATTTTGATTTCCTAGGAGATTTCGATATGGAGAACAATTTGAACTGTTCGGATCGACTATATGAATTTTAGTTTTTGAAAAACGATTTTAGCATACGGACGGTCCGTATGCAAGAGTATACTTTAACTAATCTCTCTCTCTCTTTCTAAATCTGATTCCATTTCCATTTATACTAAACACGAACTGAGTATGATCTCCACTTCTCTGCACCGACTAGAGGTTGCTTAGATGTCTATAAATGAGGGTAGATCTTGACTTTTAAGTCCTGTTGTGATTTTGGAGAAAGTTAACTCAAGCTAGGAGCTAGAGACAATCCAAACAACTGTCTCGAATGTGCATGCAAAAGGACCGTTTAGAAGCATGGAGATAGAGAAAAATAATAAGTTGATATCGTTGTAACCTTTTTTTTTTCTCTATGATTTGTGAAGAAAGCTTATTGTTTGTTTGTTTATTCTGATACTATGTTAGGCTAGATTTTTTGTTTGGGGACAATAGTACTAAACCAATTTATTAAGCATTTAATTGAATTGCTTGTTTAGTTTTAGTTATCTTTTGAATTCTCTCTTATGTGCTTATTGCTTATGTGATTTCATGAATTGCTTAAGTAAAATTGATTACACCCAATAGTCTAAGGTCTTATCTAGGTTGATAGGTGATTATAATCTATACTTGAGTTTTATTTATGATTGAACTACTTAATGTTGTTAGTAGCTAATGAGTGAAACATGAATTAGTAACCGATAGGTGAATTGCTTCCTGTAACGATGGTTGTGAGATAACGTAGGGAACTTAAGCCAAAGGTGATGACTAAAATCTTAGGGTTTCTAAGGAAAGAAGTAATTTATTAGTATGTGATAACTTTGGATTATATTATGATTCTGCACTTGATTAAGCATAAAATTAGATAAGTAATTCAGTTTAACCATGGTTCAAACGTACCGTTTGAGATATCAAATAGACCATTTGAAACCAGCTAATTAAGTAGAGAAGTTTGCGGTCAGAACCCCTAATTACTCTTGATTTCATAAAACTTAATCCTTTAATCTATGACATCATAACTTAGGTTTATTTTAAAACTTGTTTAATTGTTTCTTTTAAGTAAAAACTCAACAAAATATTTTTCCAAACATCATCATCTATAAAAAGTGTTCATCAATCATGAATTAGGTCTACTTGTCAAACAATCTGTCTACGTGAACGATCCCAAAATATACTGTTGAGTAATTTATCTCGTATTTATCTGGAGCTATGGGATTAACTGAGAGGATTGTTTTCTTATAACTCTCTTTTATTAGCTAACTTGAAGGAGTACACTCTCTATTTCATACACTCTTTTATTTCATTGGTACTTGGTACTACTTACATACACGCACATCACCTATTTATAGGAGTTACAAGTCGGTTATACAACCTTCTAGACTATACTACATTAAGCTTCACAATTATACTAACTAATTTCTAGACTATAAGTGGTATACGCTGGAACCTTCATTGATAGTTGACAGTATAGACAATTCTAGATTATGCTTGATTAATGTATTACGTTGGGCTTGGGCTTCTCTTTAATGGGCCATTTCTTTCGGTGCTGATCTTCAACACACCCCCTCAGCACCGACTCGATCTTCTCTTCATTTGTCAATGTTACGGTGTTCTTTAGTAGCACCTTCTTGTTGACGAATTGCTTGTCTTCTCGATTGTACTTTGATTGTACTTCTTGTTGCTTCATTGTGTTACTCACTTCTAAATTTTTGTTTTTGACTACTTTCTTGTGCCAACATTGTCGTGCATAATGTCATCGTCTTCCACAGTTGTAGCATACAATGCTTCTTTGATAAGATGTCTTACTCGTACCTCGGTGGTGCTTCAATTCTTCTTGAGCTCCCCCTTCATGTGTGCTCCTCTCTTTAACACTTGCCATCTTCTTGACTTTTTCGTTGTCGTTGATTACTTGAGCCCTCAATGCAAATTGTGCTTCTTTTTTCGGTGGTTGTGGAGCATAACTAAATCTTAACTGGAAGTTTCTAGATCTCTCCATAGAGATCCTTGCTATCACCAAATTTTTATTTTTCCTATCTAATATTTTGCATCCTCCATTTTCAAAATGGACTCCATATCCATTTTGAACTAACTGCCCCACACTTAATAAATTTTGCTTCAAGTCCGATACATATAGTACGTCTCGAATAAATTTCGGACCCAACTTAGTTTGGATGGCAATACTACCCTTTCCTTTCGCTTTAACTAAAGCACCATTACCCATGCGTACCTCTGGTGTATATGACGTGTCGATATCTCTAAAGATTTCACCATTTCCTGTCATGTGGTTTGTGCAACCGTTATCGAGGAACTACATGTTGTCTCTCTCTTCAACTGCAGAATGGCACGCATAGAAGATACTCTCTTCGTACTCGTCTTCTTCCATAAAGTTTGCTCGATCAACATTTTTGGTTCTACACTTCCGAGCTATATGGCCGATCTTTTTGCATTTGTTGCATCGTTTCTTCCGCCAGCATCTTGACGTATCATGATTTGACATTTTGCATACGTCGCACCATAAGGTTAAATTGCGCGTACCTGAATCTTCTTTACTATGAGCTTGGTGGAGTTTGAATCTTGTCTGGAGTGCAGTTTCAACTGAGTTCGGCTCCGTCGAGTTTGAATTCGTCTCTCGTTGTAGCCTTCTTTCTTCATGCGACTCCAATGAGCTCATCAATTGTTGAACCGAAAGGGTTGATAAATCTTTCGATTCCTCAATCGCTGCGACGATATGCTCATATTTCTCTGGCGGACTGATCAAGATCTTTTCGACAACTCTTTGATCTGACATACCTTCGCCATATGCTCTCATTTGATTGACGATCTCGATTACTCTTGTGAAGTACTCTTTTTATCTTCTCTGACTCCTTCATTTGCAGATTCTAAAATTGTTTCCTCAAGGTCTGCAACTTCATCGCAATTATTTTTGCAGATCCTTGAAACTCCTCTCGCAAAACCTCCCATACTTCCTTCGCCTTCTTCGCGCCAATGATACGCGAAAATAGATTCTCGGCAATACCTTGCTGGATTAGAAACAATGCTTTGGCGTCCTTCATGATGTCTTCCGCCAACTGTTTCTTCTGTTGCGTTGTCGGTTCAGCATGCTCGGTGTAGTCGTTCTCTACGATGTCCCATAATCCTTGAGACCGTAGCAACGTCTGCATCTTGATCCTCCAAATGTCGTAGTTCTCTCCGGTGAAGATGGGGACCATTGACTGCGCCATGCTTGCGCCGAAACTTGATGCCATTAGCTAAGATGCTCTTTCGATCTTCACTAATACGTCGCTACTCGTTCTATGCCCGCGTCTGATCGATCTGGCTCTAATACCAATTGTTGAGTAATTTATCTCGTATCTATCTGAAGCTATGGAATTAACTGAGAGGATTGTTTTCTTATAACTCTTTTTTATTAGCTAACTTGAAGGAGTACACTCTTTATTTCATACACTCTTCTATTTCATTGGTACTTGGTACTACTTACATACACGCACATCACCTATTTATAGGAGTTACAAGTCGGTTATACAACCTTCTAGACTATACTACATTACAATTATACTAACTAATTTCTAGACTATAAGTGGTATACGCTGGAACCTTCATTGATAGTTGACAGTATAGACAATTCTAGATTATGCTTGATTAATGTATTACGTTGGGCTTGGGCTTCTCTTTAATGGGTCATTTCTTTCGGTGCTGATCTTCAACATATACTTAGCGTAGGTTGTATGATTGCAACCGAATTACGTGTAGATTGGGTTAAGAATTATAAGCTCTAGATACACATCAACATCATATATCAAATAGGTAAAAAAAACATTTTTTTTAATAAAGGATATTTATATATATAATAATTTGAATGCCAAATTGTTGGTAAAAATACAATTAATCGGCTGCATAACGATATTCTCTTGACCAAATTGTTTGTAAAAAATCATAAGCAAAATTTGAAATATATAGGCTTATTTCGAGTTGATTTATGAGCCGATTCGAGTTGGAGACAAGTTAAATTAAGCTGGCTCAAACAACTCAAAAGTGTTTTCCAACTCAATGATCATGTCAACTGATCAAGTTACAACTGAACCGAGTTCGAACTGATCCCAACTCAACTCGAACTCGATCCTTGTACAGAACTGATTGTGCAGAATATCTGCTAATATTTCTTGCATATATGGTGATCTGCAAGCAGCCTATTGTGCGAAGATGGACAATCATATTCATATCAGATTATACTTGATATCGCGATATATACAATATTTGTATTATACATGTTTGAGGGGTATCGTATCATTTTAAACTTTACACAGTTTGACTCATTGATACGATTGATGATACACATATTCCTGTGTATCAGTGCATGAGATTAAGACCTCAAACTTTTGTGAAGTTGCATATATAACTAACAATTCTTTGGGTTTTTTTTTCTGTATACATTTCTTTTTCAAAATAAATATTTTCGTATGGCGTATATTTTTAGTTGACCAAGAAAATAAGCCTTTGATTATATCAGACATGCTTTAAACACTTAAAGCATATTTGCTTAGTCAATGTGCTCAATTCTTGCATCCTTCTGCCAAAATTAACCCACCAAACAAGTGAAAAAAGCTGCTTCCTCAAAATAAAAAAAAAGGTGAGAAAAACAGAGGAATTGTTCTACTAGAATATTCAAGACGACAATTATTAATGAACAAGCTTCTGTTGACTGATTAAATAACCATTCAAAGTTTGTTGCTAAACAGCAAAACAGCAATCGAATTAATTGAAAATCAGATCTACTGTCCAGTAAGTCTAGGATAGTTCAGAAAGCAAACTAACAGAAAGAAAGGGACCTTCAACTGAAATATGACAGACTAAAGGGATAACAGAAAAGATAATAGAGAGCAAGCATAAGTGGGCAAACAAAAAAAAAAGAAAAAGCAAAACATTAATATTTTACCACTACTTATTCAACAAATACAATCACTTGAAAGAAAATTAGCAAAACATATTAATCTGAGCTCAAAACTCATCTGTGGCAGATGCATTTGTAGCGGTATGCGCTGTTCATGGGATCACTAGCATCAACTGGTACTTGCTCTGCACTGCACTTGAATTTGCATCCTTTGCATTCATTGAATGTGCAAGCTGGAGCCGTTGAGCCTATCATTTTTCTTCCATTTTCACCCATTAACCCAACCTCCTTCTTCAAAGTAGCCTAGGAATTATTTGTCAAATTAAAAGATAAACTCAGCCATTTCCTTTGCAAATGTAACATATAGAAAAATTTAAAAAATGAAAAAATTAAGGACCAAAATGAAATTTCATTAATCTTAAAGCACTATCAATGATGTAATTCCAAATGACTGTTGTAGGTGTGAAAGCACTCGAGTGCATGTATCATGCATGCATGCATGAAGAAAGAGCAACAACACAACACCACAAGATCATGCTTTTACCTCTGGTTGTTTCTCCATGTTTGACGACAGCAATTTTGTATGGCTATATACGACCTCATAATCTGCAAAATATATTATGAACAAAAAGTTTGAATAAGATAAGATTGGAAAACAATTAGAAAAGACCAAGTTGCATAACGTGTATTTAGTAAAGAGGGGTGGGGGATGCACCAGGTCTACACAGAGCCCCAAAGAGAAGGGAAGAAAGAAAGAAGAAGAGAATTTTAGGACTTGTTTTGGCCATAGCGAGATAGAGATGCTCCTTTTGGGGGGCAGATAAGGTGTGAAAGGTGCCTCTTGAATAGAAACAAGGTGAAATTAACCTCACACAACTTGGACCAACAAAATACGCCTACAGAGAGATAGACGTACAGTAGTGGCAAGAGATTTTCCCATGCATGCATGCAAACAATTAAGGAGATCAGCTATAGGTCCCCCAATGTACAGACCAGACAAACTGACCGCTGATACTACATTACTACATATGTAACATATCTCCATCTAAATTAACTTTTGACCCTGTCAACTTGTTGTGACTCTTCACTCTTGTACCTAATAAAAAGTTTAAACCCCAAAAAGTCTTGTATACATTAGCTGCATGCATGTATGTGTACATGCAGGAGAGAAACTGTGTTTTTTTTTTTCTTTGAGGGGTGTGGTCCAGGCATATTATTGAAAATTTTAAATGAAATGACAGCTATGATACCCATTATACTCCATATTTTGTTGTTTGTTTTTTTCCTTGTGGAAGTCCAGAATCGCTCACCAATATATATCATATACAGAATGCATCTGTGAATCATGTACAAATTTACAGAACAGAAGACAGATTCATTAGTCTATGGATATATATACATAGTTTTAGATCGCAAGGCTTTCTATTGAGATAGGATACGATGAAAAACCGCGAGTTGTTTCCTTTTATTGATACTATGATTATATAATTTGTGATTTACTGATTTTTTTATTACTTGGTACTTTTTTTGAATAAATTTGAGATATGTGAGTTTGCTACATTAATTTTATATTTGTTTAAGCAATTTCATTTGTATGTTTAAGTGGATGTTGTTTAATTTTATATTTGTTTAAGCAATTTCGTATGTATGTTTGAGTGGATGTTCTTGCACAACGAGAAAAGAGGATACACAATTTTTGGTTTAGTATTACTATTCGGTTATATTTTTACAAACATAAAACAAAAGTAGAGTTAGTGCCGAACTCCATCCCACCCGATACGTCAAGTTGCCACTTCGGAAGTGGTAAAATCTATCTTCCCTCGCATAATCTATCAAAAAATAATCAAGTTGACTCAAGAACGAACTCTTAATCCTATTACTTATAAAAACACATATTCAAGAGCTAAAATAATTAGACGAATGGTATAAATAATTATTTACTCTAGACAATATTAGTTATTGATCGTTAAACCAATGGCCGGATGTTAGCAATAATTATAAATTTACAAGCTCTTCACTTTTAATAGAAATTTTTTTTTTTTTCTGGATTAGTTGTGCACTCATCAAAATAGAAAGAAATTTATTGTTGAATTGATTGTGTTTGTGTTTGGAAAGAGGTGACGATAAATATGGAAAACTTCATTAAAATAAAATAATTTTTATTTTGAAATAGTGCACATATGTAAAATTTTCTCATCCGTAATTTACTAATTTACCATCCATTTGGATGGGTATGTTTACTAGTCTAGTGATAAAGAATAACGCACTTTGAGTGAAATATCGCAATTTCAAAATTTGACTAGAAATCCTTATATAGATACTTACTTTAAAAATAATAAATTGAGTGACTTGAATTCCAATTTACCTTAAATCAATCTGACTCGTGATATCCAACCTGACTTATGGACTCAATATATGAAACTGACTGCAAATCCGACGTGATACAAACTTAAGTGATTTGAAATCCAACTGAATTTCTTTTTTAACTCGATATATGATCCAACGAGAGGTAAAGGTTCGGCCCTAATTATATTGGGCTTGTAGTTTGGCATCTCTTAGATTGAAGTCCATTGGTCATTGGGCTGAGATTGGAGGCCCCAACACAAATCATCTTATAAGATAATTAATATATCCTAATCTATATTTAATACATGGGACCCACCACTCCCAACTTCCCAAACTTGGCGCAAACAAGATTGAGATTGCCATAATTACAATAAGGAAAGCGGCTAGCAAAGAAATTTGAGTAAAATTTTTCAGAGTCACTAAAACTTAGGTATGATTTAGATTTGATCACTAAAATTAATTTGTCCCTTCACGATGACTCGCCTTTGATTTTTTCCAATTTTAGTCCCTCTAGACTTCCGTCTAATTAATTGAATAAGGTGCAAATGTGGAGATGTGAATAAAAAATGATGCTTCTTTCTCCCCAAGACGTGAATCAAAATGATGCTTCTTTCTTCCCAAGAGCAGCGATTCATTTTTCTCAACCATTCCTGTTTCTCTCTTGAACTCCATCTCCTTCAACAGTTCGGCTCTTTCTCTCTCTCTACCAACCCCAAAGCAACACGATCTCTGATCTTGTTACTCTCAATCTCTCTCTAATCGATCTATATGTCAGTTCCTCATTCGTTATTTTCTAAAAAGCTTTTCATATAAACAAGCGAAAACATATAAATTATATTTTATTTACTTCTTATCTTCTAATTTGGATAGTTAAATTGGAGGACTACTGTGAAACTGCAAGTTGATAGTATATCAGAATATAAACCAGCGAAAATATATACATATAAGAGAGACATGCTCTAATAAATGATTGAATCTCACTATTACAAACAAATATTTCATAAACCAAACAATAACAATAGGATAAACAAAGGCTTTCATATTTACTTGCAAAGAGTTAACAAGGAGCTAACCCATATGCAAAGATATTAATTATCTTTATTTAAACACCAATTTCTATTTTTTTACATAAAGAGATGAGGTTAATTAGCCATTGACCAGCACTCTATTCTATTGGAAAATGGAAACAACTTTTTTCTTATCTACTTCTCTTTTCCTTCAACGTTTGCAAAAAATCCAAAAATTCCATGTATTCATGATTACGTATCATCGTAATGTTCTGCGCAGTACCCGCAAATCCTGAAATTAACAAACATAAGGTGCACATCAATAAATAATTTCTTATGACAGTTTACTGGTACTATCAATTCAAACGGCAGGGTAAAAAAGCATAATTTCTCCCAAAAAACATTAATGCATGTACCAAAAACCTGTACGATTACACTATAATTCTTACTGGTAGTTACAGCCTTACAGGGTCCTGGAGTACGATTCTCAAGGGAAACAATTGAACTAAACTGAATAGGTCAAAAACTAAAAGGTTAATATGACCGGAGAAAAATGAAATAAAAAACGGTTATAATAAGGATATATTAAATATGATAAATGTAATACCCATGGTGACTGCGCTAGCAAAGATGACTAGAGAGAGTGAAAACAATGATAGATGTCCGTCCCAGAAACTTCAGCAGCTTTCTTACAAGGAACTATCCCCCGAAGCCAGCCAGAATAGACACTGATATCAAATACAGAGCTGCCAACAGAAAAATTCAAAGATTTACATCATCTGCTATTGGTGTAATTGGGTTATTTCAGGTTTCACCTCTACACGATCAGACCCAGTCGTGAGGCAGGCAGAGCAACGGAGACAGGGGATGGAGTAGCTATGCAAGTTGCAGCGTGATTTTCAGTTTGTTTCGAAGAAGAAAAGCTTGAAAGAAGAACGAATTAGGAGAACTGACAGAGAGATCGATTAAGGAGAGATTGAGAGTAACAAGATAAGAGATTGTGGTTCTTTGGATTGGTAGAGAGAGAGAGCCGAACTGTTGAAGGAGATGGAGTTCAAGAGAGAGACAGGAATGGTTGAGAAATGAATCGCTGCTATGAGGGAGAAAGAAGTATCATTTTGATTCGCATCCCCACGTTTGCATCCTTATTCAATTAATTAGACGGGATATGACCGAATTCCAATGGAAGGATTAAAATTGGACAAAATCAAAATTGAGTGATCGTGAAGGAACAAATCACTACTAGAATCAGACTTATCTGCTACCCAAATTCGCGTCTCTATTCCGACACGACAAGTCCTTCGCGTCCACTTAGCGACGCAACCATAGGGACCCCGATACCCTAGCCGCAAATACTCAACATCTGGGTCGCATGGACGCGAATTAGTTTATTGCGTCCTTAATTATGATCTGTGCTGCGTCAACCAAAGGGACCCCGATATCCTCGTCCGACAGTTCATTCGATTCTTACTGCGTCCCTATTTGGAAACTACTCTGTCGACACAGCGACGCCTTCCCTTAGCGACCCAAATAAAAAAATGTGAGAAAATACGGGACCACGTTGTCAGAATAAGGAACCCACGTTGTCAGGACGTGGCGGGACCCACGTTGTCAGGACGTGGCGGGACCCACGGTGTCAGAATACGGGCGCCACGTTGTCAGAACGTGTCGGGACCCACATTGTCAAAATACGGGACCCACGTTGTCACGACGTAGTGGTCCAACCTTGTCAGAACAAATACATCGGTATTCCGATTTATTTGGGTAGGACCTTTCGAGCTTTTAGTCGGGCCCGCTTTCAGGTTTGAAGTCGGTATAGCGACGCATTTGTTTATATCCATTTCAAATACATTTATACGGCCATTCATTTCTGCCCGGTACCAATTTGGTACCACCAATATTGAACGGCCATTTATCTTTGCCCGGTACCAATTTGGTACCACCACTATTGCATTCTATAGTAGTCCGGCACAAATTTGGTACCACCACTATTCAATTCATATGATTTCAATTATTCTATAATATCACAAATATGATTACTAATTCAAAACAAACATCACACACAAATTCTAAATTTCAATGAACTTATTAAACAACATTCTAACAAGAAATTTGATACAAACCATAATTCAAAGTAAAATAACATAAGTTTGTAAATCTATCTAATAAAAAAAATTTAGAACCTAAAAGCAAAGAGCCTCATTAGCTTGTGGGCCGATTCCTCTCCATTCCAAATTTTTGTCACCACGAGGACTGGATCTGTCATTTGTGCGCAAAAAATAAATTTTAGATAATAGAAACAAGCATAAACTGTTTTGTATGGCAAGGATAAGAGGAAAGATCATCGATAGGGCTTCGTTATTCATTTTGCTCCTAATAGTTTAAGAAAATTGCAAAGGACAAATTCTAGTATCAATTGGACAGCAAAGAGGCATTAAATTAACAATCAGAGATGCTATACACTAAACTGCTTGGTGTCATGTCTTTTTCCATTTAGTGAGTTTTGAGAATATTTTACTATCTGGTGTCATGCCTTTATCCATTTATACATATACACCTATATGGTTGTTTTAAGGAGAAAAAAAAAGAAAAAATGATGATAAAGAAACCATACCTTTAGAAGTTGGACGAGCCTACTTAACCTAAAGAGAGAATATATGTAGAAATTGGTGTTAGGAAGAAATAAATGTAGAAATTGGTGTATGTTATTCATTGTTAGCAACATTTGTTTACAAGGAGATAAAAACATATCCAAAATCCTTAATTTAACAAAGATTGCTTCTTACATATAAATTGAATTAATATAACATTGATTTTGTTTATATCAACAACGAATCCAAACCATGAAGGGGTTTAGATGACAATTCTTAAAATTTTTCCCAGTTAGTTAAGTCCCATATAACCCAGAATTATCTCACACCCAAGCTAGCAAATATATTTCAGCAAAACGTTCAAAATACCTTCTATTTCAGTGATTGATTAAACGGTCAACGCAGCTAAGAGACCATACTTTCCACTTACTTTATTGATGTGAACTAATCAAAAAAGAAAAATATAGATTTAGAGGCATATATTATGAACTAAACTGAAGTCAAATTCAACATAATAATATAAAGAAGGATGCAAATATGTAATTATGTGGACCTGACAGAACCTCTTAACATTGTGAGAATTTAGTCAACTACTAAAGTAACAACTAAAAAGAAAAAGGCAACTACCTTTGATCATAGTAGCGGCCTCCAGGCCAATGGAATACTATAGCTCGTCTGAGAGCGTCTGATTGAAGGAACCGAGGGAGCCATGGTAGCCATCGACTTCACAAAGGATCCTTCAGTTCCATATGAAAATGAAGCACCTCATTCTTTGATGGGCCAAGAAATAACACCTTCCCAGTTCGTATAAACAACAGAGCCACCCCTGTAAAATACAGCATAATTAGAACTGATTCAAGCCACTATGAAAAATGTATGCAAGTCACTAGAGCATAATTAGCTACTTAGTTCTCAAGTCAACTAATCTCAGCAACATCTGTTTATTAATAAAGAAAATAACACTAAGCTTGGACCATGGGCCCCTAATTTTCACTTCACACGGCTACCCCCAATTCTAAAATTCTTAAATTTCAACAATCAGAAATGAGATTTAAAATCTAAATTTAACAGAGAAGATAAGGATAAACAAAGAAAATTAGAACAAAATTCACAAATAAGATAGAAAGAACGATCTTACTTGTTGGCGGCCTAGGCTATTATTCGTCACAGCTAGAACCCTGAATCTCAATGAAGATCTAGACCTACATATTTAAACCCTGAATCACTTAAATTAAAAAATTAATTGCAAATAAGGTTGAAAGAAATCTTACATATTTGCAAGCATGGCAAGCTTTTTGAGGTGAAGAGCATGGATTTCTTAAAGCTTTTGGATGGCTTCGACCTCAGTCTCTACCTTGGCCATGTGTCCTTGGACGTCTCGTCTGATCTGAACAGAAACTCCGACGCTCGTACAAAGGTCGGGGAAGTCAGAAGATTTGAACTGTTGTAGGAGTTCTAGAGGTTGAACTCCGACGCTCGTACAAAGCTGAGAGAAGATGCATAAGATCAATACAAATTTATAGGAGAAGAGAAGAAAAGAGAAGAAGAAATAAGCAAATCTGGGTAAATGGAACCTAACTAGTTACGATCCGGAGCAAAGCTCTTAGGATCCGGGCATCGGCCTGGTCGGCGATGGTGGCGGCTTTCTTGGTGGGAGTCTTGTGATTGGCATCGGTGGGCTTGGCCGAGCGCCTTCTTGAGGGTGGGGAACTGGACGACGGCGATGCTGAGGTGGCAGTGGGGGAGGGGTATGCCGAGGTGTAGAACTGGGGCGTGTAGGTGAGCGGCCGGGATCTGACGGAGCACCGCTACTCACTGTTGCAACGCCGTACAACTGTAACCCTAGCAAAGGAACTTGGCGGAGATCCGAGAGCCACTTTTTTTTTGTTGGGAGTCTCGTGATTGTGATTTGGCCTGGATAGTTATGGGTTGGATAGGGTCGAACTTATGCCCTAATTCAAGTATTCCATCTATATGGAATTATTTTATTAGAAATCTTATCATCCCTTTAATATCCAACGTCTGATAACGTTAATGCAGAGTTTTCATTGTAGGTGCAATGAACTTAAAAGGGTGGAATTTTCATGTGAATGGCCCTCCAAAAATTTTAACTCCCAAAATTTTGTTTGCCGCCGAATTAAATTGGTGGAATATTTCATGAAATAAGATGGCGGGCAATATTCATTCACCCGCTAAATTAATATCAACGAATAAATTTAAAGAAAAATAATATGAATTTGCAACTTACAAAAAATTCAACGTCAATTTCCTTTAATTTAACAAAATTTTTAACTAAATATGCTTTCTTGATTAATTTAATTATCGATTTTTTATTGTTATTTTTTCCTCAAATTTTGCACTTTTCTACAAGGTTTTAAAACTTGATTTACCGGTTGGGTTTGACAAGTAGCTAGTCAGATTCATAAAATGCGCTAATAAAATAGAATATAATTTTCAAAATTATCTGAACTATTTGTAACTTCAAAATATAAAAATTTAGTTTCACTCAATTCCTAATAATTTTGTAAGAATGTACATAAAATTTTCTAGCAGTAATTATCTTCTATTTAATTTGTAGACAATAGTATTGAACTTTACATTGTCTTTAAAAATTTGAATCTCGTTAGACTGATAAAAATACTAAATGCGATATATCAAAGCTATATGTATAATAATATGATTATAGTCTGTAGAGAACTATATTGGAGACCATATGCTTATTAACTAAGATCATAATTTTATTTTTTTTTGGGTATATCTCGACCATTAGTACAAAAAATAATGAAGTGACAGACATTTTTCTAGTAAATATAAAATTTTTAAGTAGTAAAGTTTTTAGCTGAAAGTCCTATATATATAAATATAAAGTTTCATGTTTTATATGGAACATGGTGTAAATACACATGAACATCCGGATGGTATTTGTATGTGGAAAAATTTAAATATGCACTATGATGCATAAGTCTTTGTACGTTTCGTGATCTTTTTCGTTGGAATTTTCATGAATTAACAAAACTAATTTATTTAACCAATCTATTCTATATGTTGAGATCTTCTAGCAAATTAACTTTTATAATTTTTGAAATTTATTACTACTTTATTTGAATTTTTTAAAAACTTTCATTTTTGGAAGTAAACTACTTTTTAAAACATTTCAACAATGGCGGGTTTTAAGAAATTCGAAAAAAGAAAAATAGAATTTTAAAAATTATAAAATTTGATTTGCTAGGAGATTTCAATATATAGATTAAATTGGTTAAATTTAATTTGATTGTCAATTTGTGTTTTAAATTCAGTACTGCATTAAAAAAAATAAAAGACAGAAATAAATTGAATTTTAAAAGACAAGGCAAAATATATGACAATTTAATGATCATTTTTCTAGATACTATTTTTGTGTTTGATCAGCAAAGAGATTTTATTATGAAGATCACAATGAATTGTTCAAATCAGTCATTTGAACTTTTTTATGGTGAGATATGGGCGGAATTAGTGTAGCCCTCCCTCAAGATTGCTTTGACTATAGTATTTTTTTATATATATAATAACTACGTAATGAGAGTTCCATATATAATAACTATATATGACTTTTTTTTTGTTTAATTTGAGCAATAGTATGATAATAAATTATGTGGCTGAACTTTGTTTTTTGGTAAATATAAAATTTTAACAAAGGGGTTGCAAACTTAGTTGTCTTTGGGGACTGAATTTTATATTTTTTTCAAATTTTTTAATTATTTTTTAGATTTTTTTAAATTAGAGTGTCCATAACTAAAATTTAATAAGATTGAGGATTTACAAAATTGAAATAAAATTGTAATGAGAGTTTTTTTTTCTGAAAAATGTACTGACAAATAATTTAGGTCCCTTAAATTAATACAAGCATATCACACATAATTTACATATCTCACGTGATAGATATATAAAAATATCAAGAGATTTCGAATTTCTCTTAAAACATTTTAAAATGATATAATTTAAAAAATTAAATATTACTATTTTTTTAAAATGTTTTAAGCATTCATGTGGAATTCGAAGTTAAAATTTTCTTTCTATTAAAACTTAAAAGTGAGATGAGGGAAATTTTAATTCTAAAAATGCACATGAATATTTTAAGTCTCTAAAGTTTTGTTTGTCGCTGAAATAATTTGGTAGAATATTTCATGAAATGAGAAAGGGGGATTTTGCCGCTGAATTTAGTACCAATGACTGAATTAATTTTAAAGTTAAATTTGCACATGGCGTTGATTGGACTAAACCTCTCTTACTTAATTTCAATGAGAAGATGTTTATGTGAGTGAGAAATATCTCAAAAAATGAAATTGTTTGTTTGGATAAAAAAATAAAAACGATGCTATATTGTTGAAAGATAGTTCATATGGTCATATGGATATAGTTGGTCTAATCCACTACACTCATGATTGCAAAAGTAAAGGACATGAAAATTCATATAGAAGCTGTTATATACTTTAAATTTATATAAATTGGACATTATATGATTATATAATTATATGTAGCAAGTAGCAACTGATATAATATCGAGTGATTAAAAATTATTAGGTGAATATATAGGGAAAATGGAAAATAGATTTTTGTCGTATAACTGATTTTTTTTGGAGGGATATGAGAAATTTTCCAGCCAGAAAAATATTTTTTTTGGAGGGAGATGTAAAATTCTCCAGCCAGCGAGATTTTGGTAACCATTTTAGGCGGTAAAAATTGGCGCCAAAAAATGATTTATGTGGAAATGCTAGCACCATCTGTGAAAAATTTTTGTGAGAAAATAATTAAAGAGCAATAGTAAATATTAAGTTTTTTTCTCTCTCTTCCTCTTCCCGATATTATTTCTCTGCCTCCCTTTCTTCTTTCTTACCAAGGGAAAAAATCGCTGCCCCTCCATCTCTTCTTTCTCACCAGACGGGAAATCGCCACCTCTTTCTCTTCCGCCACCCTCGCCTCACCCCAGATCTGTGATTTCACCGGAGGCGGATCTGTGTATCGACGCCTTGTTCAATTTCTACAGGTTTGATTCTTTTTTCTCTTGATTGCTCTGGTGGGAGTTAAGATCAGTGGTCGGTCACGCTAAAATTATATTCTTTTTCTAATTTCTTTCAATTTCAATATAATTCAATTAAATTTGCAAAAGGAAGGGGATAACCATTTTTCTCTTGATGCTTCCACTGGTATAACAATTTTTCTTTGTTTAGTTGATATACCTGAATTCATAGATCGATGTTTGTTTTTGCAATAAATTTACAAGCTTTGATCTTCTCATTGAATCTTAAATGTGGTACTAACAGGATCATGCATTTTATGATTGTTATAAAATCAAAGATACTTTTTCTGCAATTCATATATCAACTGAATGAAGGACTAATTTCTCTCTCGTTTTTTTTTTGTTTCTGTTCTTATTTGTGAATGCGAAAATGGCCAAGAGTTCCACTATTTGATTTGTATTTTTGGATACAAACCACATTTTCTATTAATTTCATTTCAATTTTGCTAAAAAAGTTGAGAATGGTTGACTAATATATTGACATTTCAGGGATGCTGGCAAATTGGTGTATGCCCGACTTTTGTAATTGCTTAAGTTCAAATTGCAATGGAATAATAAAAAAGGAACATAGCTTGTTAGATGTATAGGAATGTTATAACCGAATGAATTCCTTCTTAGTGTCCCTTGGAGTACTATTGCATCTTGGATTAGTGACCTGACAAGTGTGTTTTGAAGTTCTTGTTCACCTTTAAGCCCCAATTAAATTCCTTGTATTTATGATGTATAACCAAGTTAGGATAGAAATTAGATATTAATTGGTTGTGTGAAATAATTGTTCAAATGGTCTAAGGTAAAATCCATATGCTAAGGGTATTTCTGGAAAATATAAAAGAAATAAGCATTGTAATTCATTTAGTTTTTTTTCACATTTTTTGTTATGTTTCTTACTCTTGATCTGTGTTGTTTTGAAATATTTACTTGATTCATGGATCTAATATTAACTGTTTACAATAAAAGTGTCCATGGTTAACTTTTTAATGGATTTGGGTATTGAGTTGATATATATAATGAATGATTGGTATTGAAACTAGTACACAGCAGAAAATAAATGGTACAGAAACTGAAATTGGTACATATCAGAAAACGAAACAATGTTTACAAAATATAGATCCATGTATGTGTCGGTATACAGACACATTAAATCACCAATTCATTTCTCATTTAAAAAATTTAGTAATTTGTTTATTTGAGTCCGTGTTGATATGAGTCAACTAGCGACTCCAATTACGTGCGCCCGTAAGAAAAAAAATTTGCGTCTCTATCCGAAAGAGTTATGCGACCTAACTAATACGCGTCTCTGTTGATATGTGTCGGTATACCGACGCGAATTACATTCAGCATATTCGCGTCCCTACAGAGAACTACAGAGCGTCTCTAGGTAGAAGGTTGTTGCGTCCTAACTAATATCCGTCTGCCTAGCGACGCAGCTTAGAAGTCCTCTGTGATAACCAAAAAAAAAAAAAAAAAATCGGAAAATAAAAAGGTGACCTGTCTCTCTCTCTCTCCCTGTGCGCAAACCAAACCAGAGAGAGACACCTCTCTTTCGAAACAAAACCGAAGCCCCCCCCCCCAAATCCATCCACCTCTATTTCTCCACCATTTCACCGGATCGAAGTATCCACGCGTTCGCCTCACCGCCCTCTCGCACTATCTACTTTCGGACCGCCGATTGGAGGCCTCTCCTTGTCGTATTTCTCGACGGAAGTTTTTCGAAAATCGAAGCGAACTCGTCGGTTTTGGCCGCCGTTCGACCTGGAGCACTCTGGGGTCCTCTCCATCGATTTCCAAGTAGTCTTGCGAAGTTCTTTCGAGGATTAAGTGGCGAAAATCGAGGAATGACGAATTCGGCTCTTTTTCTCGCGCCACCGGTCTTTGACCGAAATTGAGTGAGTAATCTCTTTGGATTAGTTCTATATTGTTATTCCTTGCTATTTTCTTGATTGAATTGCAAATTTTAATTGAGATGGAATGTGTATGAAATTTTTAGGGTTTATCGGGAAATTTATGAAATTTGATTGATATGTGCAATCTGAGTAATGCGAAATTGAGATGGATTGAATACTTGTATGTGATGATTTATATGTGAGGATTTTATGCATAATAGGAATTGCTAAGCATAGTTAAGAATATGACATTATTTTAAATTAAGTATCGCATTTAGTTTTGATATAAATAGATGCATGTATATAAAGGGTAAATATGAGATTTTGCTTGTCATCCATTTTATTGGATAATTATTACTTATATTGCAATATTGACCTCTTTGGGTTTAAGGGTTATTTTGGTAAAAAGAGATCATATTGGGTTTGGATTAGAATTTTGACATTAAACCCTAATTTTTGGTCATATCATGCATGCATTTTTGCATATTAGAATTAGTGATACTTATTATAATTGATTGGAAAACTAAATACAATAGTTTTTACTAAATGTTGCATTAGCTTTTGCATAAGTGTTGCATGTGAGATTAGAGGTATATTAAATTGTACCAATTGAGTTGCATGGCATGACATGGTCATTTAACACTTTAGGTTTAAAAGAATAATTAACAAGTAAAAGTATGTATATTAGTTAAGTGTTGTATTGCATAATCTAAATGTTAAAGGAGAAGTTTAATAAAACAAGTTTGCATGCTCTTGACTTAGGTTTTAAAAGTATAGCTTATATGTTGACATAGATACTAATGCATGGCATAATCATGATGCATGGTAGCATAGTTTATAACCTAATTGATAAAGATTATAAGTAGCATAACTTGAGTGTTATAAAAATTAAAAAGAAATTTATATTTGTTTTAAAGTCAGGTTATTATGAGTCGGAATTTAGAAACAACTTGCTTATTGGAGGCTTTGTTCCATCAGTAATTTCTTGCTTGCTTTTACTTTGGATTTTGCCTTGCTCAGGTACGGATTTCACTTGAGTTTTAATTATATGTGATATATATTATGATTGTTGTTGTTATTATTATTACTGCTATTATCATTATGCATTCTGAATTCATAATTGGAATTTTGTTCATGAGATCATTTTGTGAAATTGTATATTGATGCATGATTGGAAAGTGGCATATTGAATGGTATCCGATTGAAATGTGATTTGATTGAGGTAAGTACAGCTTGTGTGGTTGAGATAGACACTCGTAATGTTTGGAGGTGGAGTCATGACCCATCCTACCAAGCACCGTGTAATAAGCGCTTATGTACCGGGACTCAGTAGGTCTAGTCTGGAATGGATCGGAGTGTGAGTGTTCCCAGCTTGCTTGTACATTTTGATGATTTAATTGATTGAATTATGTATGAATTGAATTGGCCGTTGGCATCCATCTATAGGGTGGTTCGCGGTATCTGATGGAAATGACTGAAATGATTGACTTGTGATAAACCAGACTTGCATATTAGGTAATTGCCCAACCAAATGAGTCGGCTTTTGCTATACATTGATATTTGAATTGTTATGGAAATTGATTGCCGAGCTCACATTGCATACTGCATTGATTTAATTAATTTGACATTGTTATTTCTGATTGGAACAAGATGTGAATGTTTTTTTTACGATAGTTGTTGCATATGATTAATTATTTTTCTAATAAATTGAAATGACAATTGGCAAACTCTGAATTTTAAATGATTTGAAGAGTACTGAATTTATTTTCTAATTGCATTGCTTGATCGAAAGTTAGATTTAATGCTATTTGAAATAAATATGGAAAATTTGATTTGGAATTGATTTGACTCAGTCTTGTATTTAGTTTCAACACATGATAATCAAAACTCAAGTGGCTGGAACTGAATACCGTACTGAGATAAATTTTATTTATCTCATTCCGTGCTTTTTGCATTGTTTCCACGATTGGTTGTGGGTTCCAGGTTTCAGATCAAGTGCGGGACTGCAAGACGAGTAGCAGACCATTGAATATTGTGGTTAGTAATCCAAATATACCAGACCTTTATAGTATTTACTTTATATTTCAGTAAATAAATTATAAATTTCTAATTTATCGGTATATTATTTGGGTAGAATCAATATTAATTGGTAAATTAAGTATTAGTAAGCCTTGCGGGTGCAGCAGGTATCCGCGGCGGGCACTCCATCGTGTATTGTCCAGTTACAGTATTCGACGGTGTGTCACAGATGGTATCAGAGAATGGTTTAGCAACCAAACCAGACTAATAGATTGCGTGAGTGAGATACGTCTAAAGGATTGTTTTGTAAGTAAGTTTGATTTCTTACTAATTGTGCTAGCAGATTAATATTTGTCCAACTTATTTATAAGTGTGATAGTATACAGATGCTTTGTATTTGTATATATCTAATATTTTAATTGTTTATAGTTGTTTGATTATTTTATATATGTGTTGTAATTTTAAAAGATATGTTTTATAGGTTGCAATAATTTTTGTGGATGAAATTAATAGAGCTTATTTTCTAATGTTTGAAATGTAAAGTGATTTTGATAAGCGCACAAAAAGTTGGTATGGCAAGTTAAAGCATTTTGTTTATTATAGTAAGCATGTTCTATGTTATATTAATGCTTGGTTGGAATATTAAGGATTTCTGAATTTACTATAGTATGCACAAACTTTTGGAACTTATTTGAGTAAAGATTTTCTTATCTTTTGTTGGCACAAGGATCAAACAAGCTGACTGATCATCTGACTTGTTAATTGAATCTCAATAATACCAGAATTATTTTTACTTCCTTGACTGATCACCAAGGCAGCCAAGAATAATTTTGATATTACTGTGCTTCCTGAAAGATAAGAAAATAACTGGACATTTCAAAATGTTACTAGTTACAAAAATTGAAAGATTTGTTTTTAAATGATAACGTAAGGAGTGGTAGTATTCTCTGCTTGTAGTGTTTGGTTATTTGAATTGTTATGATGATATGATACGGAATTGTCTGAATTGTAAAGGGAATTGAATTGACCGTTGGCAACCCTCTTTAGAGGTGATTCACGGTATCCGAATATCTGTAATCGCTGGTTTCTCTCTGAGAAAGAGACTCGCGATATATGACTTTGAATTGATTGATCTTTGATTGTGACTTAGGATTGTCATGCTTGCATTTAAGTACCGAGATTGGGCCGACATTCTTGTATTATCATTAGTATTCTAATTTGAATTGAATAAAATGTCGGGCTGAGTTGCATTGCATAAATCGGTAATTGTTGCATAATATGTTTGTACTATTTGATTGTATTATGGATTGTATGATTGCTATGTATTTCGATAAATTTCGAGGTCGAAATTTTTTTATAAGGAGGGAAGAATGTGATAACCAAAAAAAAAAAAAAAAAAAATCGGAAAATAAAAAGGTGACCTGTCTCTCTCTCTCTCCCTGTGCGCAAACCAAACCAGAGAGAGACACCTCTCTTTCGAAACAAAACCGAAGCCCCCCCCCCCAAATCCATCCACCTCTATTTCTCCACCATTTCACCGGATCGAAGTATCCACGCGTTCGCCTCACCGTCCTCTCGCACTATCTACTTTCGGACCGCCGATTGGAGGCCTCTCCTTGTCGTATTTCTCGACGGAAGTTTTTCGAAAATCGAAGCGAACTCGTCGGTTTTGGCCGCCGTTCGACCTGGAGCACTCTGGGGTCCTCTCCATCGATTTCCAAGTAGTCTTGCGAAGTTCTTTCGAGGATTAAGTGGCGAAAATCGAGGAATGACGAATTCGGCTCTTTTTCTCGCGCCACCGGTCTTTGACCAAAATTGAGTGAGTAATCTCTTTGGATTAGTTCTATATTGTTATTCCTTGCTATTTTCTTGATTGAATTGCAAATTTTAATTGAGATGGAATGTGTATGAAATTTTTAGGGTTTATCGGGAAATTTATGAAATTTGATTGATATGTGCAATCTGAGTAATGCGAAATTGAGATGGATTGAATACTTGTATGTGATGATTTATATGTGAGGATTTTATGCATAATAGGAATTGCTAAGCATAGTTAAGAATATGACATTATTTTAAATTAAGTATCGCATTTAGTTTTGATATAAATAGATGCATCAATATTATAAATAAAAAGGCGTGGGAGTCCGATTGTTTTTTCCGGACACGCGGTTATTGCGCTATGTGAAAAGTGTTTCGCTCCGCTTGCGTTTCGTACTCTTCGCCGGCGCCGCTTGCGTTTCAACCCCCAACCCAACCCCTGGCTCCCTTCTATAGTTCTATACTTCTATCCGACTCTACCCCACTGCCCCTTCTGTCCCTCTACCTCTACCTCTCCGTCCCCTTCCCCTCCTCGCCTCCTCGCCTGTCGTCTGCCTCTCCTGCGCTTAGGTCTTCTGTCCTTTCCACGCCTCCTCCCTCGGCCACCACATCCCCGTCTACCTCCTCTGCGCTGAGCTCTTTTGTTGCTCCTGTCAGGACCAAGTTTACGACCATGCCTTCGACTCCACTTCCTCCGTGTTTCCACGACTCCTTTCCTAATACCTCCACCTCCTCCACTCCCAACCCCATCACCTGCACGCTCTCCAGTTCCTTCCCTCTAAGATAACTTCCTTCTATCATGTCTCCTCTTCTCTTCTTTTGATTCGATCCCGATCCTCCGCCGCCGCCTCCTCCTCCTTCTCCTCCACCCGCCCCACCTCCAATCCCTTTTCCTTCACTTGCCGTTTCCAATGATGCAAGTTTCAGGTCTTTACAAAAAGTTGGATATATTTTAGGTATGATATTTTGTTTTGTTTGTACTATTTTTTCTTCCCCTATTTCTTTCCTTCATCATATGTTTGCGGCGATGGATAAGGTTCAAGGATTAACTGAAAGTTTTGATCAATTTTTATAATTTCAATCCGCACCCAGTAAATTCCATATGACTGAAGCAAAATTCTTGCATGGTTGCACTAGCCTGATAAAAAGTTATTATATTGTTAAGAAGCTCAATTAAATTAAAGGGATACAAAATTGATTTTTAATGACTGATTGAAGCATAGATTAATATGAATTTCTTTGGTAGTTTCATGACAGAAAGGGTTTTGCAAAATTTTTTGTAAACTTTTAAACTTTCATACTCATACATGGGATGCAAAATTGAATTTATGGAGAGAATTGTAACAACCACTGATTAGCACTTTATCTTAAAAAAAAATGAGTTCTAGGTTTCAAATTATAATAAATTCGAGTACAGTAGCCAAGATCGGTGAAACCACGGTAGCATGTCGTGCATAAGATGGCATCCCCTACTTGACAAAGTCAATTAGTTCTAGGTATAAGTGAGTCTTGAGGGGATCATCATCTTTTATCGTCATGCCGACCAGTCTAGCATGATCGGTGCAGTCAACAGTGTTTGGGCATTAAAATTTCGAGTTAGAAGACAAGATCAGTGATCAAGACCTGCTCACAACACACTAGCGGTGGTCATTCTTTCGAATTAGAAGACTGAGGTATTCACTCTTTTTCTATTTTTATTAAATGCCTAGAACCAATGTTAAGTTAATATTACTTTTTTTTCCCTCTCTTTCTTTAGTGCACATAAAAAGATATCCTGAGGCCTCTAAAAGGTTTTTTGTTGTGAGGCTCTTACGCTGTGTGCAGACTGGTTGTGTTTAATTAGGTGAGCATATTGCCCTCCTTGACTTTTTTTTTTAAATGTTGGCTTTTTTGTACTGAGCAAACAACTCAATTTTCCACAAGGTTGGATAGATTTCAATTTTGTTTGAACTGACATGCGAAAGATAAGGAAATAATGAACTGTGCTACTTAGGTAACATGGCATATTAACTCACAACTGTGAAAACCCTTTATGGGGAACCAATTTGAGTGAGTGGCAACACTAAATTATAACAATCGAAGTATACAAGATTTGGGACCTGGATAAGACTTTGGGATTCTATGGGCCAAGGTAGAAAATGGGTGATGATTTAAGAACCATTTCTGTACATACACTTATAGTTATAAGTTAAAAGACTTAAATAAGACCAAAGTAAAATAATTTAGATGTAAATACTATTTTATTGATAAAACAAATAATTTATTGTTGTAAATACTATTTTTGCAGAAAGGTTCACGAGGCGTTTTTCTTCACCGGTCAAGTGGTTCCACTGAGCCAAGTCTTTACAATTTATCCTCCATGAATTTCTGCATTTTTCAACTTCTTATTGCTTCAATTTTAAAGTAGACGGACTCCATGAAAAGATATGTCTTACTGTTTCCTTAAAAGGTAATTATGTCCAGCAACCAAGAAATCTCTTATTTCATCTCACACAATTATCTAGAATTTCAACCATTAATACAAACTCGGTTTCTGTGCTGTGAATGGTTTTATTCTGATTTCTGGGATTATCTAAATTGCTCATTATTTATTAAGCCAACCCAACCAATTTTTTAAAAATCAAAATAACAGGCAACAAATGGATAAAAGCTAAAACAACAACAATAATAATAATAATATGCAATTCTTTATTTCAATTGATGACTGATGATTTTTCCTGTGGCAATTTATTAAAACAATTTAAAATGTTATAATCATCAATGGTACATGATTAATTAGTTACTGTGTTTTACGAAAACTTCTCTGACATTTCTTGAATTAAATTAAAAGTTAGAAAAAATTATCATATGAACAAAAGCCTAATTCTTTAATAAAACTGAACTTACAAAAAATTTTGGTCAATTCACGTCAATATATCTTAACCTAAACCAAAGCTCGAATAAATAAAAATGCAGTACAAAAATTCCAACACAAAACCATATGATCACACTGTGTAGTAATAAAATTATCATTACAAATGATAATCAGTTATTGAGATTTGAATATCGATTTGTTGCAACCAACTGATAATAAAATTATGTATTTGTTTTTTTTCTTTCTCATAGTTTATTTATTTTTTTGCACTATGCTAATATATGTAATAAACCGAACTACAATAAAATATATTGTAAAAGTGAAAAAAAATTATACGAGTGGAAACATAGGTCGCGCAACGCGCGACAATCCAACTAGTGTATATAAAGGGTAAATATGAGATTTTGCTTGTCATCCATTTTATTGGATAATTATTACTTATATTGCAATATTGACCTCTTTGGGTTTAAGGGTTATTTTGGTAAAAAGAGATCATATTGGGTTTGGATTAGAATTTTGACATTAAACCCTAATTTTTGGTCATATCATGCATGCATTTTTGCATATTAGAATTAGTGATACTTATTATAATTGATTGGAAAACTAAATACAATAGTTTTTACTAAATGTTGCATTAGCTTTTGCATAAGTGTTGCATGTGAGATTAGAGGTATATTAAATTGTACCAATTGAGTTGCATGGCATGACATGGTCATTTAACACTTTAGGTTTAAAAGAATAATTAACAAGTAAAAGTATGTATATTAGTTAAGTGTTGTATTGCATAATCTAAATGTTAAAGGAGAAGTTTAATAAAACAAGTTTGCATGCTCTTGACTTAGGTTTTAAAAGTATAGCTTATATGTTGACATAGATACTAATGCATGGCATAATCATGATGCATGGTAGCATAGTTTATAACCTAATTGATAAAGATTATAAGTAGCATAACTTGAGTGTTATAAAAATTAAAAAGAAATTTATATTTGTTTTAAAGTCAGGTTATTATGAGTCGGAATTTAGAAACAACTTGCTTATTGGAGGCTTTGTTCCATCAGTAATTTCTTGCTTACTTTTACTTTGGATTTTGCCTTGCTCAGGTACGGATTTCACTTGAGTTTTAATTATATGTGATATATATTATGATTGTTGTTGTTATTATTATTACTGCTATTATCATTATGCATTCTGAATTCATAATTGGAATTTTGTTCATGAGATCATTTTGTGAAATTGTATATTGATGCATGATTGGAAAGTGGCATATTGAATGGTATCCGATTGAAATGTGATTTGATTGAGGTAAGTACAGCTTGTGTGGTTGAGATAGACACTCGTAATGTTTGGAGGTGGAGTCATGACCCATCCTACCAAGCACCGTGTAATAAGCGCTTATGTACCGGGACTCAGTAGGTCTAGTCTGGAATGGACCGGAGTGTGAGTGTTCCCAGCTTGCTTGTACATTTTGATGATTTAATTGATTGAATTATGTATGAATTGAATTGGCCGTTGGCATCCATCTATAGGGTGGTTCGCGGTATCTGATGGAAATGACTGAAATGATTGACTTGTGATAAACCAGACTTGCATATTAGGTAATTGCCCAACCAAATGAGTCGGCTTTTGCTATACATTGATATTTGAATTGTTATGGAAATTGATTGCCGAGCTCACATTGCATACTGCATTGATTTAATTAATTTGACATTGTTATTTCTGATTGGAACAAGATGTGAATGTTTTTTTTACGATAGTTGTTGCATATGATTAATTATTTTTCTAATAAATTGAAATGACAATTGGCAAACTCTGAATTTTAAATGATTTGAAGAGTACTGAATTTATTTTCTAATTGCATTGCTTGATCGAAAGTTAGATTTAATGTTATTTGAAATAAATATGGAAAATTTGATTTGGAATTGATTTGACTCAGTCTTGTATTTAGTTTCAACACATGATAATCAAAACTCAAGTGGCTGGAACTGAATACCGTACTGAGATAAATTTTATTTATCTCATTCCGTGCTTTTTGCATTGTTTCCACGATTGGTTGTGGGTTCCAGGTTTCAGATCAAGTGCGGGACTGCAAGACGAGTAGCAGACCATTGAATATTGTGGTTAGTAATCCAAATATACCAGACCTTTATAGTATTTACTTTATATTTCAGTAAATAAATTATAAATTTCTAATTTATCGGTATATTATTTGGGTAGAATCAATATTAATTGGTAAATTAAGTATTAGTAAGCCTTGCGGGTGCAGCAGGTATCCGCGGCGGGCACTCCATCGTGTATTGTCCAGTTACAGTATTCCACGGGGTGTCACATCCTCAAGTCTGCTTTTTTCTTTCTGCGTCCTCAAGTATGACCAAATCTGAATCATACCTAAACTTTACTGACCTTCGAAAAATTTACTCAAGAAATTTCTATATTTACTACAAAGGATTACGCAGTCCCGACTTACCAAACTTTGCGTGGACCAGATTAAGAATGGCAAAGCTATATAAGGAAAGTAGAAAAAAAAATAGGAAACCTAAAGAGATTCCGTGCATAAATAAAACGCGCTATTATTATTACTTACCAGATAAGCATCTCCCTCCCTCCCTCCAAAATAAACGCGCCGGTACTACTTACCATATATATCATTTTTCTCTAAACCGCCTCTCATATATATATATGTCCCTTTTGTTCCATCTCTCACAAGGTCTACCGATTCAAAAAGTCAATTCATCTCTAGCAGAAGCAGATTGATTCGTACACACATAATCTCATCTATAATGGGAAAGCAAAAGACAAATATCGAATTCATAGCGAAGGATTCAAGGCGTCGTGCCACATTCAAACAGAGGAAGGAAAACATTTTTAAAAAGGCCAGTGAGCTTTCAACACTTTGCGATGTCAGGACGTGCGTCATAATCGACAACCCTTACGAGCAAAGGTACGGGTAAGCACTTGCCTACGCTTATTTATTTATTTTTTAAATCAATTGTTCAATAGACTGTTTTAAGTTTTGGCGCCTACCTTGAAACTAAAATGCCTCAGTGCATGGGTTCGCAAATCGGGTCCGCCGCTTATCTTTGTTCGGATCTGGTGGTGGGCTTCAAAGAATCACAGCAAAAGATTAATGAAAATACAATACAGATATGAAGAGCTGTCAAACGCGGAAGATGGAACGGAAATGACCTGCTCCGTTTCAGGTGACAAAATAGAAATGATGTTTCGTTTTCGTTCCACGAAAATTCCGTTTCATCGGCTGTTCCGCGTTAATTTTACACTAAAATTTCTCATTTCAACGTTCCGCGTATCAATATATCGTAATTCTATTTTCGTTCTGTGTGCTGAAACGTAACCAAAAACTCGTTCATTTCCGTTCCATTCCGGACGGAACGTTCCGAAAACGTACAAAACAGATGACTATTGACAGCTCTAAAGTTATGGTTATGGTGAGAGCATGTATATGTATTGATAGGGGTGGGCGCGGTATACCGCGAATACGCAAAATCGTTCCGTTCCGTTCATGTGGAACGTGTAACGAAATGAAATTTCATTCCGTTTCGCAAACGGAACGAATAACGGAATGCATTTCGTGATTCGTTTGTACATTTTATAGTGTAAATATGGTCGTTCCGCCACGTTCCGTCGAAACTAAACGAATCACGAATCATCCGATTCGTATCGTTACTGAAATGGAACAGAAAACAGAATGACCCCATTCCGTTTCCGTGATACACGTTATCCACCCCTATGTATTGAGCTGATCAAAATAAGGTTTGATGACAATAAAAATTATTTATAAATATAATTTGTTATGGTTATGGTGAGAGCATGTATATGTATTGAGCTGATCAAAATAAGGTTTGATGACACTAAAAATTATTTATAAATATATTTGTTATAAAAACAATATAAATTGATGCTACCATACCAGGGACTGATATCCTCAGCGGTTCTTTTTTAAAACTGCAGTGCAGTGCATTTATTCATGACCGTCTGATCTAATTTCGATGGTTAAGATTAACAGATCACACAAATTTCGATATTAATCATGGTACATCCATCATTGCTTGGACGGTCAATGATGAAAGCACTCCACTATAGTTCTTAAAAATGTCAGAGGATACAGATTGACCGTACTAGTAATTACGATTAAAGATTAACTACTTTTATTAAAAATATTATATGTTTTAATATTTTTTAATAATAAATTTAGGGTTAATTTGGTTTATGCCACTGCGAAAAATTAAAATTAGAAAAATGTCATCATTAAATGACAAATTATATTTATGCCACCGTAAAATAGTAAAAATTTAAGTTTATGCCATTGGCTTATTGATATGACAATTTTACTCTTTCAAATATATCGCTAGAAAAATTTAAAACTAGAAAACTATCATCACTAAATAACAAATTAGATTGATGCCACTACAAATTAATAAAAATGAGTTTTATTCCACTGTAAAACTATGAAAATTAGATTTATGCCATAGCAAATTAAAATAGCATAAAACAAAACTTTTGCAATTTTGTAGTGGCATATCTTCAAATATATAATAATTTTATAATTTGATAATAATATATTTAAATATTCAATAAAATGTTACATATATATATAGAGAGAGAGAGTGTGTGTGTGTCTATATAATTATCAAGGTTTTAAAATGCGATTTATGTGGTTTAGCGGTTGGGTGGTGATTTAGCATTTATCGGTGATAAACGACGATAAAACGGGTAAAACGGCAATATAACGGATACAACAGTTGTACGGTGTGAGTAAAAATTTAGATAAAACGGAAAAAACAGAGTTTTTTAAAAGCTTGATAATTATATATATATATATAGAGAGAGAGAATATGATCTATTCAATATGATCTCCTTATTGAAATGAGAATGGATTCAATCAAAGCGCTTTGACCGGAGACTCAGTTAAACCCCGTCAGTTCTCAATTTTGAAAGTTCAAATGACCGATCCGAACCGTCAAATATGATCTCCATATTGAAATCTCCTTGCCGACCAAAATTTTCATTTTTTTGAATTTTTTAAGTATTTTTTTCGGATTTTCAAATACAGCAATTTTTGTAGGGTTCAGAACAAATTAGATTAACGGTTTTTGAAAATCCGAAAAAAATACTTAAAAATTTCAAAAAAATGAAAATTTTGGTTGGTAAGGAGATTTCATTATGAAGATCATATTTGACGGTTTGGATCGGTCATTTGAATTTTTAACATTGAGATCTGACGGGGTTTAACCGGAACTCCGGTCAAAGCGCTTTGATTGAAGGCTTTCTCTCTCTATATATATAATATATATATAATTTTGATATGGTGAATTGCAACTCATCAAAAGGTCAGTGAGTTGCGATCAAAACACCTAGATATAGTTTAAAATGACTTATTCAAACTATTCAATATGATCTCCTTATTGAAATCTCCATGCATACTAAATTTTATATATTTTTTTTTTTGAAATTTTTAAATATTTTTTTCTGATTTTTTTAAAAACTGATTCTTCTTGAACGGTTCATAACAAATTAAATTAACGATTTTTCTAAAGTTTAAAAAAAAATACTTAAATGTGTGTATGTATACATACCTACTATTGTTTATAAATCATTCATATATTTAAATGTTTGGTGAAATATTATATATATACCTACTATTTTTGGTACCGAATGAAATTTTATAACAAAAAAATATACATGCATTGATCATATGTTCACAATAAGAGCCAAATTATAACTTTACATATAAATGCTTTGATGCACATAATCTTAATTTAAATTCGTCAATTTTTATTGATATTTGTTTCCATAATTAGTCTGATTTTAAATTATTTCTTTCTTCTAATTTATTTACCTTTTTATACAACGAAAGAAGGGTAGTTTGGCAATATTTCAAAATATTAATAGATTTGAGAGTGACATATTTATAATTTACTATATTTTTGGTGAAAATAATGACATAAAACTAATTTTAAAAATTACATGGCAAATCTCAAATTATCAATTTAGCAGTGCCATTTCTCTAATTAATAAATTTTGGCAGTGACATGACACATGAATCTAATTTTTTCATAAATTTAATATAATTTTATTGTGTCCACTACTTAAAAAAAACTCTGTATTCGAAGGTACGAGGTGTTACCATCGGAGCAGGAGGCCATTGAACTCTTACACGGATTCAATGGCATGCCTAGTAAAAGAAGATCTGCAAAAACAACAAACCCCGAAGAGATGATGCAACAACAAACAAGAAAGGCGCAGGAGCAGCTCATAAAGTTGGAGCTGGAGAACCGTGAACTTGAGTTGGAAATATTAATGCATGAATACATGGCCGGTGCACGTGCCATGAATGAAATCAGTCCGGAGGAAGCCGAAGGTATCCTTTGGGTGGCTGAGAAACAACTCAGGGTCGTGCAAGCAAGGATCGACATGCTTTCTTCTAAAGCAGATAATGCTGAAAACTCCACAGCACAGCCCTTTGTGCAAGAAGCACCGGCAATTGCAGTGCATTGTAAGAAGGAAAATGTAGAGAAAATTCAGGGGGCTCGTGTTGAAAATTAAATTTAATTATAATAAGTTAATTAATTTGTACTGGTTTCATTTTCATAATGAAAAGTTGGCGCTCCCACCTTTTTTCAAAAAAATAAAAATTATAATAAGTTAAATGATCGTATTTTGAAATTTTAGATGAGATGATGGTTTATAATATTACAGACATCTTAGATTGTACAACCCATGCACCAGAATGATTTTATGATTAAATGATACTAATTAAGTATATTTATGGAGTCGAAGAGTCTAGTAAAATTATTGGATATGATAAAAGAGTGGTAATTCTTGTAATTAATTAGAAGAGATAGGCTAAAATCAGTCGCGACTGACGGATGAGACCGAGTTACGATCAAATGTCAATTTTTGAGATTCTAACAGTCGATCTGAACCGTTCAATGTGTTCTCCATATTGAAATCTCATTGGAGACAAAATTTTATATTCATCTGAAATTTTTTAGTATTTTATAAAATTCTTAATCTAAACAATTATGGACCCTTGAGTAACTATGATTTTTAAAAATCTAAAAAAAATAATAAATAAAATCATAAAAATGTATAATTTGGTCTTTAATGAAATTTCAATATGGAGAACATATTGAACAGTTCTGACTAGCCATTAGAATCTCAACATTTGAGATGTAATCGCAGCTGATGAGTCTATCCGTCAGTAGCGATTGATTTTAGCCTATCTCTATTAATTTTGACTTGGTTAAAATGATGAAATCTCATATTTTATTAGAGAATTCTTAATTTGAAGCAAAAAAGAGACGAATTTTTTAATGTTGTCAATATATATATAAGGAAAAATTAGATTTATGCCACTGGCAAAACTTGTTAATTAGAGAAACGCCATTGTTAAATTGATAATTAGATATTTGTCATATAAAATCGTTAAAATTAGTTTTACGCCATTATTTTCTCAAAAAATGTAGTAAATTATAAATAGGGAAAAAAATTTATATGCCACCCAAAACTAGCAAAATTGAGAAATTGTCACTCAATTTTTCAACTTTATGATTTTGCCACTCTAAAATAAGGTTTTCTTCTGAAAATGCCACTCTTTTTATTTTTATAAATTATTTAACATTAAAATAATAAAAGATAAATTTTCTGACTATTTTACCCTCGCACCTAACCTAGTCAATTTCGATTAGAACCAGTCGAAGCCAATCGATTGGATCTAAACCAGTCGATATTTTTATCTTCTCCTCTCTCTCTCTCTCGCGATGAATGTAAGTAGTCTCTCTGGCACAAAGGCACAAACCATTTCCATGGCCTCCGTCTTTCTCCCTAACGCTCCGCTCCAGAAGGAGAGACTCGGAGCGAAGGGAAGGGAACTCGGTACTCTTCGATTTTGGAAGTAACCGATCTCTCCCTCTATCTGTCTCTCTGCTCTCCTTAATTTCCGTCCATTCTCTCCCTCTGGAGCAGGCTATTCGAACTCTCCTCCCTTCCCTTCGCTCCGACTCTCTCCTTCTGGAGCGGAGCCTAACCCTCCCCCATATTCTCCCCTAACCTTCCCCTATATTGGTACCAGCGATTACATACCATTAATATCAGTTTTAGAATTCTGTGCTTCACAAACTTCATTAGTTTAATAACCGAGTCATATAATCAAGCTAAACAATCTTCCAATTAAAAAGATATATTTATTCATATCTGCATATCTGCATTAGTTAATTTCTTTTTAAAATTATTAAGAAATGATAATGTGAAAGCTTTTGTTCTGTCGGAACAAAAAAAATTAGCGAAATTCAAGAAAAAAAGGAAATTGGGACAAACATTAAGTATTACGGTTGGTTTAAATAGCGGCCGTAGCGGCCGCTATAGCGGCGTGATAGCAGAATTAGGTGTCAGAACGCTACCACGCTACAAATTTAGCGCCGTGTCTGATAGCGCGTAGTATAGCGGCGTTTAACGGATGATAGCGCCCATATAGCGGGGATTTACCGGGACAATATCGCCTAATATCGGGACAAAATCGTCGGAACAGTGTGCAATACACTGAATGTTACTATGAGTTGGTTCCGCCGATCAAAATCGAGACTTCTTCATATTCAATTTCGATTAAATCATTTGGATTTCCTTTTTCGTTGGTGACCTAGATGAGTCGTAAATCAGGAAGGGGACGGAGAGATGAATCTGACCAGTGGGCCATCTATATTGATGGTACGAATTTAATAAATGGACTGTAGCGGGCTTTGTTCTATATTTTTTTTTTTTAATTTGTTTCGCATAACTCGGCCACGGTCCACGGAATCCAATAGATCAATATACCTAACATTATACATTAATATTTACATTATTAATAGAATTTTATTATGTTGTATACTGCATATAAGTAATGTAATATAATTTATATATACCTTATAAGTAATAATTATAATAACTATAACTTAAATTATAAGAATTGTACACAATAATATGTATAAACAATAGGCGTTTTGTGTTATTTATATATACGGCATAATATCTGCTATGGTCCGATAGCGGCCGCTAAATGGTCGCTATCCACTATCCGCTATGATATTGTCATGTCCGCGACGAATTCGTTATCTGCTATTTAAACTTTTGTAATTACCTGACAAACTTTTTATTAGTCCGACAAATTACTCAAAAGAATAAGAAAAAGGAGACGAATCTCTGGCTGAGGAGATCGGAGGCCATGCGAGCTGCAGTTCTGTTCGAGAGAGGACGGTGGTGCAAAGACTATTACGGCGGGAAGGCTAGGGAGAGAGAGAGACAAAGGCCGCTTGGTTCCTGAACGGAGGCTATTAGTAAGCCTTTTGCAGATCTAAGCTTGTTGATTGGAGTGGAAAGAAGGCTTAGTGTTCATCGACAATGACAATGAGAGAGGAGAACAGACGAAGATGGAGATACATGGAGAGAAGAAGAAGAGACGAACAGAGAAATATCCGACTGGGTCGATTTGGTTGGTTAGATCAGGTGCTTAGTTCGACTGGGTTTGATCGATGGGTAAAAATCGTCATAAATTTTGGCTTGAAACTTTTTTATTTTAAAATCAGTTTTTAAATAGAGAAAGTGGCAATAACAGAAAGAGTTCATATTTTAGGGTGGCAAAATCAGAAAGTTAAAAAATTAAGTGGCAATTTCTCAATTTCGCTAGTTCTGAGTGGCATATAAAAAAATTTCCCTTACAAATATGTCACTCTCAAATCTACCATTATTTTGAAATATTCCCAAACTACCCTTCTGTACCAAAAAGAAAAAATAAACTATAAGAAAAAAATAATTTAAAATCAGACTAATTATGGAAACAAATATCAATAAAAATTGATAAATTTAAAATCAGATTTCGTGGCCCCAAGCGTATATTTGATACTTGATCAAGACATTGAAACTCATATTTTTCGAATTTTTGTGGCCCCAAGCGTATATATTACTATATAGAGTTTAGCTATGGTGAGATGCATCATAAAATATGTTTCGTGGGATGCGATCAAAACTCATGAATTTGATTCAAAATGACCAATCCAAACCGTCTAATATGATCTCTCTATATAGATCTTCATACAGACTAAATTTTACATTTTTTCAAAATTTTTAAGCATTTTTTTGAAATTTTAGAAAATCGTTAATCTAATTAGTTATGTACCATTCAAAAACTGTCATTTTTAAAAATCCGAAAAAAATACTTAAAAATTCTGAAAAAAATGTAAAATTTGATCTGCAAAAAGATTTCAATAGCGAGATCATATTGCACGATTTAGATCGATCATTTTGAACCAAATTCATGAGTTTTGATCGCATCTCACGGAAGATATTTTGTGAAGCATCTCACCATAGCTAAATTATATATATAATATATAAAATATATATATAGTAGTAATTTCGTTCTTACTATGAACATGTTATATATCAATGCATCTTATTTGTTTTTTTTTTTGTCTTGTTATCAAATTTTATTCGGCAGCAAAAATGATATATATATATATAAATATATATATATATTATTTTGCAAAAAAAATGTTTATGTCATTGTTTTAATGCACTAGTGATATAAACTAATTTTTATATTTTTACAAGGCATAAAACTCATTTTTATTATTTATCATGGCATAAAACTAATTTGTTATTTAGTGATATTTTTCTAATTTTAAATTTATGTAGTGGCATATTTAAAAGGGTAAAATTTTCATATCAATAGGTCAATGACATAAAATTAATTTTTATTATTTTGTGGTGGATAACAATAATTTGTCATTTAGTGATGGTATTTTTCTAATTTCAATATTCACAGTGGCATAAACCTAATCAACCCATATATAAAAGAAGGTCGCTTGTGTATCTTTTGATGCAAGAAGTATGGTACAAATTAGAGAATGCACTAGATCATGTGTCGCTTGTTCCAAAATATTTCACATGGGACTTGAAACTTATAATTTGTATAGAAACTTATTATTATGTTTTTTTTAGATTAGTTATCAGGATTATCTATTTTGAATTGTTGAAACAAATACTATATATATCAATTTTTTTCTCTGGACTTACTAAATCTTATGACCTTTATTTATATACAAATGGGTTCAACACAATGAAGGGAAAAAAATATATCTTTTGGTACCCAGGAGAGAGAGGATCGCTATTTCAAATCTTATTATTGTAATTCTTATAATTATTATTAGAATTGTTATCAATTTTATTTAAATTAATATAATATGTTATTATGATTATTAGTATTAGAATTAGTATATGTATTATAAGGAGGATCACTAGCATTGCTATACGTAGCAGGACTCGGACAACGCATTAAAATATCAATTTTTTTACTTTAAATGATTGATCCATACTGCTCGATATATTCTTTGTATTGAAGTTTCTTTAAATTTTACATTTTTTTTCGAATTTTTTTTTCTTTTCCTTTTGGATTTTAAACAAGGCTATTAGTCAAGGGCTCAAATTTAATTAGATCAACAAATTTTTAAAATTTAAAAAAAATAATAAAAATTTTGAAAAAAAAATATATAATTTGATTTTCTATAGGATTTCAATATAAGATTGAGCGGCTTGAATAAGTTATTTAAACCATAAAAATTGAGAAAGAATGCACAACGATTTCGATTTCAATCAAATCCAATCCAATTAACAATTTCAATCAAACCCAAATCTATTAATAATTTCACATTCAATTTCTAATCGATCCAAAACCCTATCAATTTCATAAGAATCCAATTAATTTCATCATCCAAATCGATAATCCATATGCATTCAATTTCAAATCAACCCATAATCCACAATCGATAAGCATGAACAATCTATAATACAAAATAGAAAATTTCATAAGCAATTAAGTAGAGAGAGGGAGTGGAGATCAAACCATGAGAGTCGAGGGGCTATCGGTCACCGAGAGATAGAGAGAATCAGGGGTGCTTTGGGCACCGAGAGTGAAAGAGAGAGAGAGTCGAGGTGCTTCGACCACTGAGAGTGAGAGCAAAAGAGATAAGAGATTCAAGCCGCTGTCAACCACCAAGAGAGGGGGAGCGAGAAAAGGAGTGTTGTGATCGTCGAAGAGAGAAAGAAGAGTGTGAGCTCGAGAGGGGGCTAGGTTTTTCCCTCGATAAAGAGAAGAGAAAATATTTCGGATTCGTCGAAAAAGAGAAAGAATAGGAGGAATATTATCCCACATTTTAAAAAAAACACAAAACTGTAACCGATATTAATTATTAGCTAAAACTCGTTGCAATTATGTACTATCTTGTAACGGTATTAGCTAAAACCTGTTACAATTTTGACCGCGTTTTAAAAAAATTTAAAACTATAACGGATATTAACTAAAATCCGTTGCATTTCTATACCATTTTGTAATGGGTATTAGTTAAAACCCGTTACAATTTCAATTTTTTTTCATTTCTATTTTTGTCTTTCCCTTTAATAAACTTAAATAACAGTTTAAAATTAAAAGAAATTACAAACTAAAATAAAATAATGAAATTTAAACTAATATTTTTGTTTTCGATCAAACTTCTAGTTAAATAGAAAAAATTACAATTAAATTAAAATTAAAAAATTCATAACACATGATAAAATTGACCAACAATCTACGAAAATAAAAGAAAAATATAAGTATCAAAATAAAAAAATAAACACATTTAAATATATATGAAAATTAAATTAGATTTTAATTCACATTAATTATGTGGTTGTTAAAAGGAAAATCAAAACCTGCAATTAGAAAATGGAATTGACAGTTTGAAACAACAGTTATTAATATCAAACACTGAATATCCAACTTTAAAAAAAATGAATGATAGAGTCTGATTATATATAGTTTGTTAACGATGTATTTCTCTAAGATTAAATCATACTTTGAAAGTCAATATTTCCTGACTAGATTTTTAAAAATTAAATCTTCAAATATTAATTTTGATTTTATTTTTTCCCTACACGAAAAATTCTCCACCACGTGAGGCACCACTTGCAATGACAAACTGGCCTACCTCATCTTCATTTAAAATGCACAGTCATTGAACATACTCTCAAAAATAGAGACAAACCAATGATAATCCTAAGCAGGGGCGGATCCAGTGGTGGGGCGGGTGGGGCTAGAGCCCCACCTATCGCCGTCGAGCCCTGACGCCCTTCTTTAGCCTTAATGAAATTTTTCAGCCATTGGAACACTCAAAGGTGGGGCTGAAGAACAGAAAAAGAGAAACCGTTCGATCAAATGATCCATTATAGCACTTAGTCCCACCTAAATATTTTTGCTAGATCCGCCACTGATCCTAAGAGTGATGCTGAGGTCCGACCGTCCGAGTGTGCGACCACAGAATTGTAGATTGAATTTATGTTTCCTTTATAGAAGTCGTCAATATGTGGCATTTTACTGCTGTTAACGTGGGACCCTCTACCGTTTAAACTGTGGTCAATGAGGCAGTGACTACTGACTTGTCACATTCTGAGACCGTCTATCTTTATTATTTTTTTTTTTAACAAGAAGTTGAGATGAAACACTATGGGTGTGTTTGGACGAGCATGGAATAAAGAATAAAAATAAGGAATTTCGGTATGCGTGTTTATTCTTATTCTTGTGCAACCCAAACAACACAAGAATAAGAAATTTGGATAAACACGCATACCGAAATTCCTTATTCTTATTCCTTATTCCATGCTCATCCAAACACACCCTATATATGTGTTTACCGCAGAAGATCAAAGTTAGGCAAAACAGGATATGCCGGCCCCCGATTGATTTAGTAACTAGCATGTCAGATAAAATAAATTAACAAGGAGCCAAAATCCCCGTTGGCATCCATAGATTAAGTTCAGATTGAAGTAAGCCTAATCTCTATTATATGCGTCGCCTTGCGTTGAATTTCGTGCATAAATCCAAGGCTCACAACCTTGGGAGAAAGAGAGTTGACAGGAGGGGAATATAACTGTTTTTTTTTTTTTTTTTTTGGAACTACATAATCACGGATTTCGTTTGAGACCACATGCTTGGTAGCTTGGGGCCTTGGGCACCTTTAATCATTTTAATATAAGAGAGACGATATACAAGTACTGGAATTGTAAGTGGAAAAATGAATGTACTTTCTCATTGTTTCGACGTTTGTCCGCATGCAATAAATTACAACAAACTAAATTTCACCCGGTATGATATCATCCAAAAAACCGTCCATATTTGGTTTAGTTAATTAATTAATTAGATTAATTGCAACTATATTTCGATTATATTTATAACAAAACGATCAAATGCTCAATTAAAAGAAAATTTTGAAAATTTTAAATTTGAAACAAACAAATAGAGGAAAATTTAAAGTAAAGAAGGGTAAGAGAGGAGAGGCTTTTAGAACCTACAGTGAGGGGCAAGATGAAGTGGAGGAAGAGAAGAGATCATGCGACTGAGAGAGACGAATTTTTCGACTAGAGGAAGAGAGGAGATCGTGCAGTGGAGGAAGGCTTCAAGGGTTTACTTCGCTCGCGTGGTTTGTGTGAGAGAGAGGACAAATGAGAGATCGATTGGGACTGAATTCAATCGGGTGTTAATCGACTGATTTCTGGTCGACTAAGGATAAAATGGTCAGGAAATTTCATTTCTATTATTTAAATGTTATTTATATTATAAAAAAAGATAAAGTGGCAATTAATAAAAAAAATTTGAATTTTTGGTTCGCAAAAACATAAGATTTTACTTTTGGGTGGCACAGGAAAAATTTTCATTTTTTTTCTTTACGCAACATAGCAGTCTACCAACTAGCATGGTGCTATAAACTTCGTACCGTCTACTATTTAAATAATTTTATAAAATCCTGATAGCTCAACGTAAACCTAAAATGTGAATTTTATCGTATATTTAAGGAGAAAAAATATAATGAATTTTAATAGAACATTGAATTCTGAAGATGAAAATCGTCTCTGAGCTCCATACCCACAGTAACTAGATTGCAACGCACGCTGTCCAAAATTTATGGTCGTTACATTGTAATGCTAATCACTGAATAATAATGGCCTTTCTTGAATGGTTGGGAATAAAAAAGGTAGAACTTTTTGAGAAGAAAAATAGAAAAACGTTATTCCGAAAAGAAGAATGAAAAGAGTATTATTCCAGAAAGAACAAATGTTGTTCGGATGGTGTGTTGAGAAGAAAATAAAACAGATGAATTAAAATTAAAAATTAAAATTAGAAAAAATGTTATTCCGGAAAGAAAAAAATGATTTGGATGAATTTTTCTTTCGAAAATTAGCCTCTTCCGAAAATGTCTTATTCTCATCCATCCAAACAAGAATATGATTCGCATTATACTATTACTAGATAATAAAATGTTTCACATTATACTGCATAATAAATGATTCACGTTACAAAAATGCCTACTCCCTTCCACATAAGATCATCAATATAATGCAATTACATTAAAAAAAATTAAAATCAATATTGTGCAACATTCTACCAATTAATGCCCCGCCAAATCTCTTGAATACACTAATCAACTTACCTTTTTTTTTCCTTTCCTTTTTAAATCTCAAATCTCTACAGGCGAACTTAGAAAGTAATAACTAATAAGACTAGTAAATTATTAAACATTAAATATTAAATATTAACAAAAAAATAATAAATAAAGCACTATACCCAATTAGCTTAGCCCGTGACCTCTCCAATGGTGACAAAACCGACTCACGGGCTCCCAGAATTTTTCCCTATTTATACCCAAGCTTAAGGGCCACTACGTACCACGCAAACAAGTTACAAACAAACAAAACTAACCAGCTAGCTCACAAAAAAAATAATCAATGGAGAAGCTAAGAATTGTCTTTGTGGCTATGGTTGCATTCCTCCTTGTTCTAGAAGGAGTTCATGGGATTTGCAATGTAAGCAATGATGGCCTCATGGAATGCAAACCTTGCATACAGAACGACAACCCAACCGACGGGCCGACTAAAGCTTGCTGTGCTGCATTGCAGAATGCCGATTTCAAGTGCTTGTGCAAGTACAAGGATTCCTACATGCTCAAGACCATGGATATCAACTCCACCCGTGCCATGGAGCTGCCGCAGTTGTGTAACATCCCCAATGCACCCGTCAGTTGCAAATCAGGCAGACGCGGCACACCGATTAACTAACGAGTCATGACTGGTTTTAGGATTTGGTCTCAAGAGTATATGTGTTAAATTACCTATTCTTTGTCCGTACTGTGTTGATCCTGTTATGTTTAGTGAGGAATGCTAATGTGGGGTTGTGTTTTAATTTTGGTCAACTGATCGTGGTATGTTGGTTGTGTACCTGCCTTTAATGTTTAGTTTGTTTTTCAGTGATAAATGTTTTCGTGTTAAAATGGTTTTAAGACTTGCTTGTGTTAGAAATACTCAAATAATCAACTCAATTCACAATGATCACAGACAGAACAAAGAGAAAATTTTTGTGGTGTGTAAATCTTGCTACACCATTTTCTGTTTTCTTTCATTACTTTATACTACTATTATATCTATTACATAGTAAGAAATATATTTCCTAATACAATACTGCCTAGAATAACAATTGCTTTCTTATTTTCTAATTGTCATAAAACTAAAACATAACATATATGAATTAAGAAACAAATATTACCAAATACTAGTACTTAACAAAAAATAACTTTCTATATTTGTATGCCATTGCTTCGGCATATTCTTATCAATATACCGACACTACTAGCTTACCATAACAGCTTGGCAATGCCTTGTTTTTTGCCTTCTCCTTTTTATCACAAGAAGCACAGAAGAGTTCTATATAACTTTTTTACATGAATTTATAATCGTGATCCAATAGTATAATACAACGCGAGACGTTGATCATGTACATGGAACCTTACACAAGTAAATTTAATTTATACTTAATTATATAGTATATACATATATAAATGATGAAATGAAAGATCATCCTAGCTTTTTGTGATTTTGGGGATATTATTTTAAATAGGTTCAGACCGGTTAAAAAGTTTTTAACAGGTTCATGTAACGTGCTGTTAATTTTCTTTTCTAAGGATGCGTTTGGATCGTTGGAAGAAAGAAGAAGAAGAAGGAAGAAAAAGAAAAAAAAATTATAAACAATCTAAACTCTTCACAAAGTTACACACTTCCCAATACTTCTTCCCACTTCTTCCCTTCTTACCTTCTTCCCACACTTATCCAAACGCACCCTAACGCAAAGGGGCTTAATTTTCATTTCATGTAACGTGCTGTTCATGTAACAGGTTCAAGTAATTTTAGTATTTTATTACTGTCACGATGAAAGAGTTCAAGGGGAAAAAAAATCACGTCCTTAACCTAGCAGTAGCAGACCGCTAGCTTCACCTCTCTGCGCTCGACTTCATAGAAGAAGTGGTGAAGGAAAAACATACTAAGGCTCCGTTTGGATAAGGTGTGGGAAGAAGGAAAGAAGGAAAGAAGTGCGAAGAAGTATTAGGAAGTGTGTAATTTTGTGAAAAAATTTGGATTGTTTATAATAAATTTATTCTCTTATTTCTTTCTTCCCTTCTTCCCAAATAAAATCCAAACGGAGCATGTGGTTATTTAAATTTGAATAAATTGAAGAGCTTGACCCATCATATCTTTAAAAAAATAATGCCAAGAAAAATTATATTCGTCAGTTGTTTGAATGAATTTCGACATATCTTCTTGAGTTAATGGAACTGGTCGATCCGATGTGAAAGTCTATTGTAATGTTAAATATTATATTTATTAGCTTTAGTAATTTTAAGATCAGTCATGGGGTCCAAAGTATTTAAAACATATATAAATAGTAAAATAGAATTTGATCCTCATGTTCAGACTCGATAACTCTATCCGTTTATGTACATCCACTCTTAAGTTTGATATATTTTGAAAAATCTTTTGCCAAAATGGCCAATTATTTCGGCTCATGATGTACTGTTGCAAAATTTCTCATGAAGTCGCATGTTGTAAGGTGATCATGATAGGCACTTCAGGTGAGTTTATATATCATACCAGAGTGATACATTAAACAATATCTCAAATAATTGTGAGATTGCAAATTGTGACAATGCAACTTAAGTGTGAGATTGCAAATTCGAAATCTGAATGGATATTTTAAAATTAAATTAAATTGTAAAACTGAATCCCAATTTATCATTAAAATGTGAATTATTGGATGATTCTTGTCCACATGAAAATGAAATGAAACTAGCTGAAAAAAAATAATATATGCAATTTAACCTTTCGTGGGGTCTACCTGGTTATTTTAGCAGATAGAAACAACTATTTCTACAAAATAAATAAATAAAGAATCTAACAGAACCCCATGGATTGGACAAACCGACTCTGTTTTCTTTATTCTAGATTTCCAGTAAACAGAACAATACTAGTTACTAACACTAATCAGATCAGAATCATCAGATCAAATAGATGCCAGAGTACGACTATTGCCGCCTTCCCGTGACCCATGATCTCTTTTTCGTTGAACCCAAGACAGTTCTAAACTAAACTATGTGCACTGTGCTGATTAGTATAATTAGTAATCAAATTAGTATAATTGGGAAATTGATTACTGCCATCTGCAGTTTTGTCATCCCTGCCATCGCTAAATATAAAGTGAACATATACAGAAAACAAAGTGAACATATAGACGATCTAAGTGAACACACACAAACAAATAAGTTCAATGAAAATTAGTTGAATATGCATGTAAACTTCTGAACAAGTGATGACAACACTTATTTGTTTGTAAGTGTTCACTTAGATCGCTTATATGTTCACCTTATTTGCTGTATATGTTCACTTTGTATTTCGCAATGACTGGAATGGTATATTTGCGGATGACACTTATAATTGCTGGTATAATTGTATGTATAATACGACTCTGTACAAATTTTCTTAACACTACTGTTATACTCGGCCCATTAGCCCAAAGATCTTTAGTTTGAAAGCCCAATTCGTTAAATTATACAACCACCATCCTTTTTGAGCAAAAGTGAAACTAGAAACGTGATGATAAATTATCAAAAATAGAGAGGAGAATAAAAAAAAATTTAAGACAAATTGGACATCGGATTGGTGGAGTTCGATGTTTTAGGCTTTTAGCCCATTTGACCAATTGAGTGAGTGGTTCGATCATTGATATAATTGCTCATCACAAAAACCACTCCAGCCCAATAATGGAGTGCACGAGTGTTTTATCCATGGTCTTAGATTCAATTTTGCGTGAATATCAGTTCACTTGTTGAAACTTGAAAGATAAAGAAGTCCGTCCTAGATAAAATAGCCTATATTGGGAGAGAAGTCAGATTCACTGTGACACTTATGATATGATCTTCTATGGAATTGTTGTGTCACTGCTGAAGTTTTCTTATCGTCGTACTAATAACAATGGTTTATTCTCCAGTCTCCACATCATCTGAAAGTTTTGATCTACTCTGCTTTTCCTCTAAGCACACCCCCCAAAGTTTGTAGCTAAGTGTGTAGCGAATCACATAAATATAATGGGTACACTAGCCAGCAAAACGGAAATAATCTGCTCCAAATGTGGAAGATCAGGATGCGACCATTTAGCTCTGTGTATAGATGACACGATTCTTTTTTTTTATTTTTAATTTATTAGGCTCATGCATTTAATATTGGAGTTTCAAGAGGATATACCAAAAACGGCTTGAATTTTTCATATTTTCATACACTTTTTGTGTAGTTTAGCCGTTTAGAATTAATAACCCATAAAAGAGGAATAAAAAAAGATATCAAAATTAAAATCTCTCCCTCATTTGAAAATCCCAGATTTTGTAACAAAACCGAAGTTACTTCGTTCCTGTTTTAATTGCTGAATTATTTTTCTTAATATTTTATTGATCATTTGATGAAAATAAAACTTGCACTCTCCCCTTTGGTTTGTATGATGTTGACAGTCGAATAAAAAGACTGTTAGCGTCTCTCTAAAACTTGTAACGTGGTATTCGAAAAATAAATCTTTTATTTACTTGACAACTCACAATAACATAACTCAAGTAAAATACGATTCTATCCCTGTTCGTTCTTATTCATTTTTTAAATGGATGAATTGGAAAGGGCATAGCTGCCTTTTAAAAAAAATATATATAAATTTCTCTACATTAACTAACTTCTCCAATTAAGAAAAATTACATCAAAATCATTCCTTTTGAACCTTTTCTATTTAAATCAATTGAACTTGAATAAAATATGGTTGAGATAAATTTTATGGTTTCTTTTGCCATGTTCAAGATCCGAAGAAATCATCAATTTTATAGAAATTATTGTGTTGTGTCGATTTGTTTACTTCTTATTTTTAAAAAAAACAATTAAAAAATTGTTCAATTATTAACATGGATTCATTACTCTTTACATACAAACAAGAGAAACGGTTTCGATTTTGCCAATTTGGGTTGTATTATTAGCATCAAAGAGAAAGTGAACATTGATTGACATCACAAATAACGTTGATAGTCAATCATCGCAAATACATAACATATAGAATCACTGTACAAGCTGCATGCTGACAAAGCAATTAATTGCAATTTATTAACAGCGTGACTGTCACTTAATGCCTCCCACAAAAAAAAAAGAAAAAAAGAAAAAAAGAGAGATAGCATACTATCATTTACTGACACAATGAAGCATGAGTTGATTGATAACTTGATATCATTTTATTGAACATGGACTGAACCTGGATGAATGGTGGTTCTTTTTTTTTTTTGATTCAAAGTCACTTGGACATTTTCATTAACAAAGTAAACAAGTACACTGGGGCCATACATCGGGCTTGTAAAGCCTAGTTACAACCAAAATGTTTCCAAAAAATCCCCGGTTACATTCACCCCATCTAGTCTAGGTTAACATATAAACTAAAAACGACCAAAAGAAAAAAGAAAAAAAGAAAAAGAAAGTGGACGGACAGCCACAGCAGTTGTAAACGGAGAAGAAAACCAGATCGTCCACTACTCACCCCTCTCTAAAAACAGGACGGCTCATCAGTTTATGGGGTCTCTTTCTACCGGCGGGCTCAATACTCTGGCTATTTTTAATTTTGAAAGATCCTGATCTGAAGGGGAACCATTGAAATTCAAGGTGCCCTCTCTTGCCTCCGTAGCCATGTTATGAACTGTCTTCAACCGTTCTCTAGAAATGTATCTAATTTTGATGATGAATGGTGGTTCTTGATATGCACTTATTGCACTGGGCTTTTATGTCTTTTATTTTTTTTCCTTAAAAATTGTTCAAAAATAAAGCAACAAATAGTAACGATATTTCGCTGGATACCCCAAAATAGTCCAATGTCAGAATCGTCGTGATTTGAATTAACTACAACTGCACTGAGTTGCTGAAGAGGTATAATGAAGTAATGAACCTTGTCATTCATGGCTCAGACTCTGCTATTTTTTTCTGACTTGCAAGTGTACCTTTGTCACTAATTTTTAAACAGAATTTACAAAATGTCTTGTTTTATATAATCATAAATAATTAAGTTATCAAAGTTTTTTTGGCATGCCGCATATCCGCATCATCAATTTGTCAAATCTTGATCGGAAAATTCTCATTTTTCATGCTTATTTTCTGATTTAAAAAGAAGTATTTGAAGTGTGTAAGATACATCAAAATTTTGAAGTATTATAATTTCTTTTCTGTTGTTCTAAATAAATTTGTGTGTTATATAATTTCATTTGTATAAGCTTTTAGTGTTTAAAAAAAAATGTCTAAAATTTGCTTGATATAAGATTATTTATTAAAAATTTATTTAAAATTTTAATTCATTTTTAAATACATTTCTTTCCAATAGGAAGTCTAAAAAATTAACCATAGTTTAGACAACAACAATTGTGAAAAAAACAAATTGCCAAATACTAAGGATTTCACATCAAAACTTTTGCTGCCTGGATGAACAGTTAACCGGATTTTAAAAAATTAAAAAGATCCATGTGCATTTTTACAACACTAAGATGCCTTATCAAGTTATCATGGCTTTATAGTTTGTACCTAGCATAAAAAAAAGCTAAAAATTTTGGAGTGGATAGCTTTTCTAAGCACTGCTTTAAATTCAATAATTAATATTTAGTCCAAGATAAAGTCGGAGGTTTTCACAAAGCCCTACAAATCCCTTTGGTCTCTTCCATGCGTGGGCAGCAAAAACTGCTATTTGCTTTGGCCTCATCCATGTGTTACAAAAAGATAAAGGCAGACATACTCAACATAACACCTTGAAAAAAAGGTTAGCATCTCTTTATTGGCCACTTGACATGAGGGGATCCACAACCTCTCTCTAGTTCTTCCTAAAGCTAGGGAAGCATTGATTATCCCTTGTCCTCTTCTCCATTTCACAAAAAAATAGAAATGTAGCTCGTTTTATATGTTTAAATACCAAATGTTACTTTGGGAACTATAATAGGGGTGGAGCCAGTAGGGGTGCAAAGGTGGCTTAAAAATATGTGGAGAGCTTTTCAATTACATACTATATTTTGTTAATATATAACATATTGCACCCTAATAAAAGAGTTCAAATACAATAAATAGAGCTAAAAGACAATCTAGTTAAGTTTATTATTTGTTCAAACTAGTTTAATTATATTTTTTTAGAGAAAATTTAGAAGAAAAATCACAAATAAAATATTACTCAAATATAAAAATATTTTCTTTTTATTTTTGTAAGAAAAAAATATTTTTTATTGTATTTGATACAATTTATATTCAGAATACAAAATATTGCAATATTATTTTTTGTTGTCAATTTTTTAGATTTTTAAACTTTCAAATTTTAATTTGTCTAAGTCAAAATTCTGACTCCCTAAGTCGAAATTCTGGCTCCACCCTGACTATACAAATTTAACCACCCCTTTGTTCTAAAAGTTAGGGCAACTTATACTAATAAATTGAAATTCATTTTGTATACACAACTAAAGGTAGCAATTTGAATAATAAATAGAAAAAATGTAGAGAGTCATTTCATGACTAATGTATTGTTACGATGGAATCTCAGAATATTAGTATAATTAAAATAATTGATTTCTCGAACAATTTATCCATCATTAATTTATTGTTAAGAATTGTCTTATAACCTTCGAATTTCTTTAGGAAAGTCTCCATTTAGGGACAAAATGGAGGGAAGTCATTTTTAGAGTTACCCTTCTTCAAATTCACTCCTTTTAAAAAGCACAAAGTTCCTTCTCTTACACCCAATCCTCATACCGAACAGTCCAAGTCTGCGCTCCTCCTAACAGACCTTCGTTCTCCTCTTCTTTCACCACCATCACCTATTATGGAGGTATATACCGTACTAATTCCAGATGATTCATTCATAAAAATGCGTTCTTTATATATTTTTTTATTTGCACGTATGAAAGTGCGTTCTTTAAATTGACGTTCACATTTCTTTGCAAATGCCAATGTTTTTACCATGCATTTGGGAAGAAAAAAAATTTTAATTTGTTCATTTGGGTTTTGCGTTTACAAATTTTATTTTTATAATTGAAGGATATCAAGAAAGGAAAACAAATACCAGCATTTGGGAGTTGGAATTGGAATTTGTACAGTGATATGCCCATAACAGAAAAATATTTCCAATCAGCAACATTCTTCTTGGGAGCTGAAACAGATGACCTCTTCAAAGTGGTTCAACCAACCAAAATACATTTCCAAAACCATAACAAGGTATGAATTGCCTTCTTGCATGACCAATACATTTCCTCTGCCATGCATCCGTCTTTCAAGAGTATTTTTCCACTTATGAATTTTTGGTACACATAAGGCCAAAAATACTTAACCATGGCGCAACCAAAGGTGACAATCCATTGGATTAACTAGACAAAATACAATTAATCTATATTGACCATCATTAATTAGTCATGGTATTTCCTTCCAATTAATTAGTGTTTTTTGTAACAATTTTCCTTTTACTTAATGCAGGGTACAAAGGGAAGTTTTAGAAAAGCAGGGGACAAAAAATGTAACGAGAGAAAACCTAAATGCATGGATAAGGATCTGTATGAAGTGCCACCAGAGCTCATCTACCAAGTCAAAAAGAAGGTTATTTTCATATCTATACTTGCCTGTTTTCAAATTAAAGAAATATAATACATATGGGCTGATTATCATTTTATTATTGTTTTCAATGTTTTGCAGAAGAGGTTGATAAGAATTTTCTGGACAGGATGCTTGAGTCTGAATTGCATTGCCTAAATTGAGATTTAAATTAGGGATTTTTCTTCCTGTAAACTTAGTTTATGGAATAACGTTTTCATGTTATGCTTCAAATTAGCGTCCCCTGTTTTTCTTCTTTCTTTCCTTTTCTTATATACCTATTGTCTCATTTTTTTTAATGTATTTTTCTGTTTTTGACGATTATGGGCTGTTGATCCGTTGATCGTCAATGTAAATTACAATTAGTGCACCTTGATATTGGAAGTGGTTTTTGTAATTTTAACATAAGCTGGATCTTAGTCTCATTGGTTTAACACTTCGACCACAATTTCCTCAAATCTTGACAACAAGATCATGCCGCATATTGTAATAAACTATGTAAACTAGAGCTGTTATTTCAATAAGAAGAAATAAAATTAGACTAAAAATCAAAGAGACGCGAAAACAAAGAGATCTATTCAGAAAGAATTAGATTAATTAGGGCTACATTATATGTGTATATATTTTTTTTACTTACGAACGCATTTTTCAAATACCCAAAAGCGGCACAAAATAATCTTTAAAAAAAAAAAAGCATCCAGTTCAGATTGCGTCGAGGATATAAAACAATGGTCCAGATGGTGTGTACCAAGAGACAAGCTGACCGGGGCATGCCAACATATGCACATAATAAAGGGTTTTTTCGATTATCAATTGCATTCTTCTATTTTTCTTCCGAGTATAAAAGGAACCAGGAAAAAGTCACAGAAACATTGTCTTGACATTTAAAAAGTCTTCACAAGCAGAAGCAAAAATGGTAATAATTATCATTAGGGACCAGCATGCTGACATTACCTTACTCTCTTAAGTTGATTTTTGGACTTTAGTGAGTCATTATATCTGTGACTGTATGTAACGTTGCTCCTAATGTTATCATCAGCATGAAGTACAAACAATAATGCCCATGGAAGCAACGGTCGATGTAAATTTGTATATATGTGGAAATTATACATTATCAATTCACATTTCACAATGAAAATTCGATATATATTAACAATAAGAGTTGAATTTAGCTTTTTCCAGACATAAATTTGCAGTTTCTAAGATCTTTTCGTGTACCATATATAGACCTCCATGTAACCTATTAAATAAGTTGCTCGAGTATTTATGGTAGAGAAAAAAAAAGCCATTTTCCTTAGAATTATTCAACCAATTAATATATTTCTTTTTGCATGGTTTGAATTTTTAGCCAATATAATGTTCCACTTACAAAGGGTAAAATATGTAGTATAGTTAATTTCACACAGCAATATCTAAAAAACTGGATGCCTGATTTATCAAAGCCTTAATTATTTTTTTAAAATAAAGTGGGAAAGAAACTCTACTTTCCTCTTGCTAGACAATTTACCCATAATATAATACAATAACTCTTTTATAACTATAACAACCAGTCAAGTTATGTAAAATAAAATAAATAAAAGAACATATATATTTAATTAATAGAGTTTATATATATTGTATAAAAAGGAATAGACCATGATGCTTAATTTAAAATTTAATTGTTTAGTCATTCATCGAACTTACATGTTAAGTTTTTTTGGGACTTGATGAGTGGCGAAACAAATTCTAAATTATATTGCATCAAATTTACTACTAAATGTATGTAAATATATAAAAAAAATTTCTAGAATTTTAGTTTTTTATTTTAATTAGCATTTTCAGGTTATTACATTGTCATTCAAAAATAATTGTTAATATATTTCTATCCTAATCTTTTACCTTTTTCATCTAATACGTCCCGCTTCAATTTTGTACTAATATTTCTGACTGCTCCAGTGCTCTCTGAAAAAAATGGTCCAGCATCATCCAGCTAGTGAATGTATAGTCTGCTAATATTTAATATATATACGAACCGTGATAGGTTTTTTCATGCTATAACAGTCTGTCCCTATCCCCTGATCTACTGCATGCATGCTATAACAGTTAATTAATAATATTTAATTGAAACAATTCAAATTATGCCTCTCCAAAATGCCCTTATTTAACTAATATATAGTCACAATATCAATAATTGGACTTGATTAACCTAACGAAGTGTTATTTTTGCTACAATGATAATTAAAAATAAAAAGGCCGAATTGTACTTTAACCAAAAGTTGAAGCTTATTGAACCTAAGAAAGCAATTAGGATTTTGATTTAACCTCCAGGTGCGACTTGATGACCTTAATTAGTTGAACAAATAAATATACAAATGACTTTATTGGAGAGAGTGAGGGACCATGGGGTTTCCTCAATTAATTTTTTTTCCATCTCAGTTTAAAGAACAATGAATTAAACATATATATTATTTACTTTTACTTCCATCTTATTAAACGGCTCCTACTTTCAGGAGCATGCAAGAGAGACGGCCAGACGGGAGACTCTAAGAAAGCATAAAAAGTTACAATACTATATATACTAATCAATCTTCACTATATGTTTTTCTTATGTAGAAATATATGATACTTTAACTAAGATAGAATTTTACAAACACAAACATACTTTAATTTCTCTTTTCTGATTCATTTTACTGGATATAAATCTATCTATGTCTTTATAATGCATGATAGATAGTGCTTCTTATCCTCCTTCGCAAATGAAAATAATTTTTTAATACATTAATGGCTAACATGCTGTAACAAACAATTCCATGGACATCTGAACAAGTATAATCATATTCTCTTTTTTTCTCTCTGTTTGTGACTTTGTGTGTGTCTCTAGGTTAAAAGTTGTTGCTTTCAACATGTTGGTAAGCCAAAGCAGCTTTTGCATCATACTAATTTCTATGGTTTGTTTGTGTTACATGAGAAGTTGCTTTCGAGGCTTTAAAAAGCAAGAAAGAAGAAACCGAAATTAATTAATATAAAAATTTATACTCAAAAAATTTTAATATACAGAATTATTAATTTTTTTTTTAATAAGAAGAAAGTTCGAACGCGTTTTAGAACAGCGTTTAGCAATTTCCCTCCGTACGCGTTTATAAAACGCGCTCCAGGGCTCCGAACGCGTTTTATAAACGCGTACGAGGGAGAGATAAGTTCGCCTCTTCAGTTACGTCTTTTGAGGAGCTGACACCTTCGTACGCGTTTATAAAACGCGTTCGGAGCCCTGGAGCGCGTTTTATAAACGCGTAGGAAGGTGGTAATTTTTCGAAAACCAGTTCTGACCGTTTTTTTTTTCTTTCTTCGTCGCTTCAGTCAGTCCAGAGAAGAGAAAAAGAAAAAAAGAGAGAAGAGAAGAGAAGGGAGAAGAGAAGGAAGAAGAGAGAAGAGAAGGGAGAAGAGAGAAGAGAAGGAAGAAGAAAAGAAGAGAAAGAAAGGCGGCCGGAGAAAGAGAGAAGAGAAGGGAGAAAAGAGGTTGCCGTGCGAAGGTGGTTGCCGTGCGAAGAGAAGAGGAGTTCGAAAGACAACGTACGCCGATATCGAGGTTTTGATTTTGCATTTACTGAAAATTATGGATATTATTGAAATTGTGGAAATTAGTGGATTATTATTGTGGATTATTATTGAAATTTGTATGGAAATTGTGGAAATTTTATGGATGATTATGGAAATTGTGGAAATTGTGGAAATTTGTTATGGAAATTGTGGAAATTTGTATGGAAATTTGTATGGGATTTGTATGGAAATTGGACATTTTAATAAAGTGAGTACACAATTTTAGTAACGTAAATTGTATGGAATTATTGGAAATATTATTGGACATTTTAGTAAAATGTTCATGGAATTTTTACGGAATTTAGTGGAATTTCTATGGAAATTGTGTAGGAATTTATTGTCAAATTACTGTAATCTGTATGCAAATTGAATGGAAATTAGTCGAAATTTTAGTAAATTGTATGGAATTAGTGGAAATTGTATGCAAAAGTAATTATTGTAAAAATGTCAATTACATAGAAAAAAATTTTGGTTTTGTTCGTTTTTTGTCCAATTAGCTAAAAAATTATTAAATTCATTGTTGTTTTAAATTGTTGTTCTTATATTATTTGAATCAGATGAGTTCAGCAGAAGATGAGGCTGGTCCTTCTGGTGCTTCACCACCTCCCACCGAAGCACCCCCACCGAAGCAGCCTCCACCCAGCCTCGGCCAAAAAGACGTAGGCGTCGCGCAGCCCGTCCGAGCGCGCAAAATGTCATTCCACCTGTGCAACCGGCCAACGCAGAAAACCAACAGGTTTTGTTTGTTACGGATAACGAGCATCTCGTTGGTTTGTCTTTTGAGGAGGTAATAGATTGTTTTATGTTAATTTATATTTTTTTGATTTAATAATTTAGATTTCTTAATAGACTTATAAATTGTATTAAATGTTTATTATAATTTGTAGTAAAATTTTAATCAAAAATGCTTATTATAAATTGTATTATAAATTGTATTTATTGTAAATGCTTGCTTATAATATTTTTATGTTCAATGTAATAAATTGTATTTATTTTAAATGCTTGTAAATGCTTAAAAATTGTATTAAAAATTGCAGCGTGAAAAACATTTGGAGTTGAGATCGCACAAGCGAACAATTAAGGTGGACGAACGGATTGAGGGAAGACTGATCAAACTGGGGCTCAGTCACATTATGAAGGTGAAGCATGTCAACATCGACATGCCATTACTTAAGGCAATGGTCGAGTTTTGGCGTCCAGAGACGCATACTTTCCATTTTCCCGTTGGAGAGATGACCGTTACTCTACAGGTAATTTATTTAAACTTGATATTAATTTTTTTTAATATAATTTTCGTATTAATTTTCACAATTAATTCTAACATATAATTTTCGTATTAATTTTCACAATTAATTGTAACATTAATTTAAACTTTATATTTAAAATTCAAATTTGCAATATTTACATGACATAAATTTAACGTATTTTGTAATTGTTACCAGGATGTTGCCTTCTTATATGGTTTGCGCTCGACGGGCATTCCGGTTAGATCGAATACGAGAGGGCCCTGGGAGGAAAAGATTCGTGCAAATCTTTATCCTCATGAAGATTTGGGAGAGTGGCACCGAGAAAGGAGTAGCAGGGAGTAAGTGAAAAAAATAAGAATGCAATATTGATTTTGCATATTCAATATATGCATTGCTTACTTGTATTGATTATTTTAAATTTGTACAATGCAGGGGCAATGTTGTTGTGGGCAACAACATCAAGTTGAAATGGTTGCGGCAAAATTGCGGGATGGCGCCACAGGCAGATGCTCCTGGTGAGGAGTTAGACCGATACACGCGTGCAGTGGCCCTAGAGCTATTTGGGACGTTGATGTTTCCCGATATTTCTCAGAATTCCGTCCCAGCATACTTTTTAGAGCTCGTATCGGTATAATTTTCTTAACTTAAATAATATTTTTATTTGTTTACGAAAATAGTACAATTCAATGTTGCAATTTAATTTTGTTATTTTCAATGTTGAAGTTATTTTTTTTCAATGCGTTGTTTAATTTAAATGCAGGGCAATTTGAATGAAGTTCCGGACTTCAATTGGGGAGGTGCCACGCTTGCTTGTCTATATCGTGCTCTGGATCGTGCCTCCATGCGTTTCAAGGTTGTGACGGGACCTTGGATGCTTCTATTGTTTTGGGCATGGTCATACCTCCCTGTTTGTCGCCCAGAGGTTGCTCCTATCGGTGGATTAGGACAGCCTAACCTAGATTCATGTGTGCCGTTTGGCAGGTAATAATTTATAATAATTTTCCAATAATTTTATGCAAATTACAACACATCAATCCTAACCTTCAAAATTTTCAGGAAATGGGGCGAAGCTCGGTCTTTCTCACGAAGCCAGCACCGCGGGGCAGTGGAGAACGCACGGGACTACCTAGCCGTGTTGAACGTTAAAGACGTCAACTGGTTTTCGTACGTACTCGACAGGGCTGTCATGCCACGGGTAGCACAGGAGGGTTCCATAGCGGAGCATGTTCGGTTGCCGCTGATTTTTTACCACATTGTTGCCTACTACTACCCCGACCGTTGTAGGCATCAGTTTGGACTGTACCAGTTTACTCCTCCTCCACTACCTGTGGTACGTTTGGTATATTTTTCCGATTTATCATACGATCAACTTCAATTTAATTAGAGTAAAGAACTAACGTGTTTATTTTAACAGAGTTGGGACGTGACACAGAACCTGCTGGGCTTCCAGCACGGTACCTATCGAGATCGCCCAGATTTTGCTACCATTTTTGCGAGTGCACATGCTGAGTGGACTGACGAGGCATTACAGGCACGCCAGCTGGAGACTCGATCCTGGAGTGCTACTGATACGCTGTGGTACTTCCGATGGTTTTGGCGATACGGTGCCTCCGAGAGACCCACGCCACGAGAGGATGCCGAGGCACGTCTCCAGCGCACTCAGCAGCTGCCTCTTGCTCAGAGGCAGTACACAAACATGGGGTCCAGACTTCGCAATACGGTACATTTTAATTTTTAAAATATGGAATGTATGATTGGTAAATGGAATTGTGCAATATGTCATTATTCTCGTAAATTGCAGGGCAACTCTGCGCTGAAGAATGCACTTCATGCATTGGGACTGGTTGTGAAGAAGGGGTGCAGAAGGGTGGGAAAGGCAATTCTCGCCAATTGTCGTTCGCAGTTGCATGATGCTTCCATCCCTCTGAGGTAATTTTAAATAATTTAATTTTTTGATTGCGTTTTTTGCATTTTAAATTCAATAATTTAAAAATTACAGGTTGGAGGATTTGTTGGAGCAGCGAGGACTTCCAACAAATATTGAGGATATACCAGATTCTGGGGACGAGTCTTCTTCTGCACGTCCGACTGTACCCACAGACCTTCAGGCGGAGGATCTGATGCATGCGGTTAGTATTCGTTCATATGCAAGTTTCAATTTTAGATACTAATTTATTTATATTGACATTGTTTTTTTTTAATATTATAGGATGGTCGACTGAATACCGGGCGATTAGATGACATTTTAGGACCACGCACATTCTTTCCTACTCAGTTTCCAGCCTCAGGTCCTACTCCATCCATGCATAGTGCATCAGCATCGACCTCGCAGTTTGCTGGCATTTCTCAGGATCCCACTGGCATTTTCCAGCCTCAGGATCCTCCACCATACTCCTTTGCACCATTTGGTATGCCTTCCTCTTTTCCTGCATTTACTGTTCCTCCATTTAATGTTCCGTCAGTGCCTACGCCTTCTTCTATTCCATCATTTGGCACTCCGTTGGGTAGTATGGGAGGGACAGACTCGTTCAGCACTTTACTGCGGACGGCCGGAGATGTGGAGGGTGATTATGTCCCTATAGCGACTCCTCAGGATGCTGGGCAGCCTGTTGAGTTTGGGCCCATACAGCAGGAGGCTCAGCAGGACCAGCAGGAGGACCGCCAGTAGGAGGACGATGGGGAGTCGGACTCCACTGACTCGGGAGATGTTACTGCCCCGGGCATGCGAGATAGGCGTGTGGTGAGGGTGATTGACAGATTTTCACCTTCAGGACCTAGGAGGAGGCGGCGACGTTAGTTATGATGATGGACTGATGATGACAGTTCTTTTTTTGTTTATGGACTGATGATGGACGGATCGTTTATTTTTCGTTTATGGACTTGTGATTGACTTGTGTATTACTGATGTTGATTGACTATTTTTCGTTTATGACTTATGATTGACTTGTGTATTTATTGGATTGTTTATTATGACTTGTGATGATTGACTTGTGTATTATTATGACTTGGAATTTCGGAGTGCAAAGCACTACTTGAAACATAAACGTTTATGTATTGAAACGCCAATAAATGAAATACTCCAAACCACAACTTTTAGTGCAAAGCACTACAAAAAATAAAGGAAAAAAAACAACCATAAAAATAAAACATTGCATTAACAATTCCAACTAAATTACATTAACAACCATAATAATAAAACACATAAATATTACAATGATATAAATATTTAGAGATTTTGACTATCTACATGTTGTAGAATTTCATCCCACCATGGTTGCTCATCTTCATCATTCGGTTGTTGTTGATTACTCGCACCAGTGTTGTCAGCGAACTGAGCGACTTCGTTCCAAAAAGCAGCATCATCTTCTTGTTGATTACTCGGAACACTGTTGTCAACGAATTGAGCGGCTTCGTTCCAAAAAGCCGCTTCGGTTTCTTCTTTTTCTATCTCTGCCATTCGGCTTGCCGCAATTTGTCGAAGTTCATCCCTCTTATTCATTTCTCTCAATTTTTGCTCTGATTTTTTGAGCCTTTTTTTCCTTGCCTCTTCTTCCCTAATTTTTTGTTTACGATCCATTTCTTCATTTCTTTCTTTAATAATCCTATGCGTCTCTATGTCCCGAGCTCTTTGTTCATTCTCGTCGTGACGTTTGTGCTCATGGTAGTGGTCACGCAATATGTTTTTTTTGTAATTGAAAACTTGAGCGCACCTTGTACAGGTCACTGTGTGGTCTCCATTAAAGTTGTATATTTTCTCGTAAACGGTCCAGTGAGTTGGTTCACACGAGAGGTAAGGTTTCGGTTGTTGTTGGGGGATGGGTTGAGGTTCTGTGTAATATTTTTTGTACCAGTCATATCGCCTTTCTCGGTTGAGATTCTTTTCGTGTTCCCGCCATCGCCGCTCCTGGTACTCCTTCTGTTCCCTTTCCGGCCCACCATTAATGTGCCATTGGTAGTGTATTTTTAACTCGAGCACGTCTCCCTCTTCAGTCGTGTCTTCATGGATGTTGTATTTCAAAGTGCGATAACAAGAGCGACAAATTGCCTCGTATTCTCCGTTTTCTGGTTGATTTCTATTGCCAGGGTAATGGTAGAAAGTTGGCCAATACTCAATGCGGGTTGCTCTTCGATAGTTTGGAACATCATTATTTGAGTTAGAGCTATTTCCTTTGTCCATTGTACTGAAGGTTTTAACAAGAAAGAGGTAGTGGGTGTTTGTGCATTCTAATTCAACAATGGCTGCTTTTATAAATAATTTCAGTAGTTCAAAGATGACATTGTAAAATCAAATCTTGTCATGTCTTTTGCAGTCTTTATCAGAGCATGCTTGTACTTTTTTTTCTAAAAATTAAATAATACACCTTCGAACGCGTTTATAAAATGCGCTCCAGGGCTTTCAACGCGTTTTATAAACGCGTACGAAGCTCTGACAAACGAGAGGAAAGTGGACAGCATCTCTCCTTCGTACGCGTTTATAAAACGCGTTGGAAACCCTGGAGCGCGTTTTATAAACGCGTACGGAGGGTAATTCGAATACTCGCTTCTGAAACGCGTTCGAACTTTCTTCTTATTAAAAAAATAATAATAATTCTGTATATTAAAATTTTTTCAGTATAAATTTTTATATAAAATAATTTCGGAAGAAGAAAGCCAGATAATAATAGCTAAGTAGTTTGTTTCTTCTACAAAGACACCTCGACACTGATGGTGATAAGTGATGATAGATGCGACTTTTGTTTTTTCTATTTCTATAGTTAATGTAAAATGAACCTATAAGGAATCTTACATGGATTTTTGTTCATAGCTAGGGTCTCCCAAAGTGTAGTCCTGTATAATGACAGTTATACAAGAATGAATGTAGCAATCATTATTATTCTAACTGTAGGTACAATTTCAAAAGACTAAAATTTTGTGGCTAGAAATCAATATAGACGTATTGGTTTGAATTTTGGTAAGTAATTTCTATGAAAATAAGGAAATTATACATATTAGCATGAAGAGTTACAAAGAAAGGTTGATGTTGCATGTAGCTCAAATCAAATAGAGTTACGGTGTTGGAATAGTGGTCAACTGTACATGTGATGTGCACAATAGATGAATATGGAAGTTGAAAGCTTCTCCATTAATTGAAAAAAAAACAAAATATATTTACCATTTATTAAACAAATTCTAATAAAAAACAATTAAATGCGATTTTATAAATAGCATTTCAAAGTAAACATAAAAATTATTATATGGGACACGAGTATTGCAGCCACGTCGAAAGCAGTGATTTTTTATAATTTTTTTATGGATGTCAAAATTAAGTTGAAGATCAATTAATACATGGAGAAAATAACGTAAATTACATCTACTGACTATGCTCTAAATTGAAGTTATTAATTTCAGAACATTATAAATATTTAAAAAAGCTCCCCAAAAAAAATACATGGGAATCATCCTTTAATGTGATAGTATTTGCAATAAAACTTTGAAAGGAAGATAATTAATTGGAATGGTACAATCATTAAGTTATATGATAAAAAAAAATTATCAGGGAGCAGCTTAATTAAACATAAGTAAAAAACTAAGCCATAATATTCAAAGTAATAAGTTTATACCTAACTTAAAAGTACATATTTTTGGTACCTGATCATGGTGGAATGGAAGCTAGTTATTAAAGCTGATTATGGTGGGATAGATTTGCGAACATTGGCCTCAATTTTAAGATAAAGCCTGAGAAATCTGCTAGTGCTCTTGTTACAAGAAAGGGTAGATAGAGACCAACCAAGCTTTGCAAAGAGAATAGAAGGAAAGGTCCCACGTAAGTCAATTATTTTGACTACAGAAAGCTGAAAGTTACTTCGCACATGTACCCCTCCAAGATAAAGTAATTTCCAAAAGAAAGAAACAAAAGGAAAGCAAGGATTAAACCCCCGTAATTAGAAAAAGGAAATTAGTTAGCACTGCACCTTTTTGTCGTTAAAACTTTTGAAATCATTGTAAATGACCCACTTCCGATTTGAATACTGGTTTTCAAATCTACACTACTTATAAAAACACCCATATAAAATGAGTAAACTCGTCAGATAAAAGGGTGTAAATAATTCTTATGTCAATTATGTACTATTGATTTGTGTAATTTGATTTGATCAGTGGTCTAGATCAATGTTAGACTTTTCTTAAAAAAAATTAAGTTACTACCAAATTAGCCATTTATTTACAAGGAAAGACTAAATTATTAATTTTACCATATTTTTATTGCTTAACATGTAACATTTTATATATAACAAAAAATAATATCAACATTTTTTTTTGCCCACGTATTGAGGACATCTTTTGCTAGTGTAATATAAATCCTGCTTGGCTTATCTTAAAAAAAATCCTGCTTTGCAATTATCTTAAAAAAATAATATCAACATTTTCAGCAGTTCAGTTATTGCTGTGTGTCAATATATAAAAAATTGCATTACAAGTGACAGCATATAGAGGTTAATGACTATATATTAACGTCCTTTTAGTACGAGGTATTGGTTACGAACCGAACGGTCAAAGTTGATTCCTTGGTACCTGTGCTAAGTTTCTTAATTAGGTAAAATGTTAGTTGTAATAAGAATTAAATTAAGGTTTCTAGCTTTAAAATTTGACCAAAAATTTCTTATCGAATTAATTCTAAATCTGCGACCTCTTTTAAAATACATTATTTTTAATCATTAGATTAAGCAAAAAAAAATAATCTCAGTTGGAGTCGTATCATTTACATAAAATGGGTCGTCAAAATAATTTATATATCGAATGGTAAGTGACGACTTAATTTCGTTCATATATAGTAAAATTGTGAACTATACAAGTACACTCATATTGCACTCATATATAATTTTATTGGAAGCAGAACACGAATTGCTATCCTTATTGTTGTGGAACATGTTGAATTAACGCATCTTTATTTGCCAGAGCAAATATTGATCTATGCGGCTAAGCCTCGTCTGAAGTATAAAACAATTATTTTGCTGTATAAAGGAGTTGGACATTAATATGTAGTGCTTATTGAAATTTGTTTGGGCTATATGAAGTTTTCGAATAATATTAATTAATTTTATTATGTTTCATTCAGACGAGGTCTAAATTCAGGCGCATGCCCTCTGTTCAACAATAGTGCACGATGATTTTTTTTAGCTATAGCAGTTATCATGGCTGATATACTTTCATTGTTTTAATGTTTAATCGACTTATATCAAAGGCTGGAAATGATTGCTGGGTGCATATCCAAATAGTAATGTTAGGCTATTGGGCTTATTTCTTCAAAAGCCCATTGAAGAAATATACCTATTGGGCTTATTTATAGAATTTGGATCGTTCATATTTTTCAACAGAAATCATGGGCTGACAACCTAGATAATAAGTTAAATATTACGAGTCTTTTTTGGATTCTATCTGACTATCTACTTACTCTTGACAATTAGGCCGATCATCAAAAAATTATCCATTCCAATTCAACTCAATGTAGGGTCGGACCCGAATCTGAATCAACTCACGAACCCTCGAATCTCGATTCATCGTCTCTGACTCTCTCTCTTCGCCTCGCCTCCAAACTCCTCTCCAGATCGCCTCGCCTCACTAATCTCGACGCAAACCAGCTGCCACGCGCCTCTTTACTCATCCTTGATCCCTCCCACTCCACTCGACTCCATTGCTTCAATCCATTCTATGGTGAAGGTACCAACAATGAATCAAGGTCCTAATTTTAATTTTTCTCTATGTACAATTTGGTACTGTTTCACAATCTAGTAGACCAGCAATTGGTCCAATTATTATAATTGCTTGTACTTTTGATATAATTTTATTATGCGAGTTCCGGATGAAACACATAATATCACATCATACGCTGCCGCATATGATCTGATCGCAGGACTGACAGATTGACCCACTGTCAGCCCAAGCGGGTAAGCATTCCCCTCCCGGGAATTGCTCAGCGCACGTCCATCTTGCTCATTCACTCCCCTATTTTTTATAAAATGACGAACATGCCCTCTCTTTTCTATATTATTTTCACAGCTTTCAGCACAGAACGGAGGGTATTGTGGTCATTTTGTAAAAAATAGGGGAGTGAATGAGCAAGATAGACGTGTCCTGAGCAATTCCCTCCTCTCCCCGTCTGAGTCTCGCTTCTTCGTTCTCTTTCTTTTTGTTTTTTGTTTTTCCTTCCTCTCAATTGCGGCGGCTCACTATTTTTCCCTGCAGAGGATTTCGTTCCGCGACACACTGCTACGCCTATCTTTCATTTTCTCTCTACTCAATACTCCTTTCCAATTTTCTTTCTCCTCTCTCTCCCGCCTACAACTGATCCGATCTGGTATGTGCTCTTCCTCGCCTTTGCCTTAAATTAATTCGCGTTGCAGCGCAGCAATGGGTTCAAGTTCAAACACCCTTTTCTCCTTTTCAAGCACAAATTGTACTGTACCACTCTCATGTTGTTTGTACTCAGGTGTATTATAATTCTTTATCGTGGTACCAACGATCCAATTAATGAATTATCTGGTTTACTTAAACATTCTTTTTTTCTAAGAAATCATTCTTTTCTTGGTTCCGTTCATAGAAATTGTAGAGAGAAGAGAGCACATTCAATGGCTGACAAAGGGGCAGAAGAAGGTAAGGTGGCCCCTGCTGAACCAGCCGTCGTTGGATTAGTAGATAGATTGCAGGAGCAATGGCGCAAAACCAAGGAGCATGCTGAGACATACCCCTATGTTTGGGGTTCCTACATTCTGGTGTATAGTGGACTTGGGGCATACCTCACTTGGAGGTGGGGCAAGCTGCGCCGCACCGAGGACAGGGTGCGTGCTCTCCAGGAGCGGCTAAAGAAATTGGTGGAGGCTGATGAAGCCAAGAAGCCTCCATCTGGTTTGTAGTGGGTAAACTTTTTTTTGTTGAACTCATTTTATCCTGTTTTGGGATATTTTTACTAGCACATCTTTAGAAAATTGCAGTTATTTTGGTGATGTGAATTTCTCATTTGTTTGCCCTGAGCTGTTTATTCTTCTTCTTTTTCTTTCCTTTTAATGCTAGATTTCTGGTGAATTGGAGATGGCTCAATTCACACAATCAATTCTTTTTTGCCCTTTTGTTGAAATTAATTTTAATTATTTTGTTATGTAGGGTCATAATGTTCCAATAAAAATGGTAACATTTGGAATAATTGCATGAGATTTAAAAAGAAGAATGGAGGTATCTGGTATGGTTAAGCTAATTTTGCTTAGAGATCCATAAAGTTTATGAGTTTAATAACATTTGAAAGACACAATTTGCAAACAGGACATGAAGTATATATTTAGAAAAGAGAGATAATATATAAATGACAGATTCAAACAATTTGCAAATATAGCCTACATGTACCATTTTCCGTACCTTTTAGTGAAGTGAGAAACTATTAACGGCTCCGTTTGGATAGGTGTGGGAAGAAGGGAAGAAGTGAGAAGAAATATTGGAAAGTGTGTAACTTTGTGAAGAGTTTGGATTGTTTATAATTTTTTTTCTTCTTCTTTCTTCTTCTTCTTCTTTCTTCTAACGATCCAAACGCACCAAACAAAAGATAATTCAAGTTCATGGCAAAGCACGGCTGTGGACTGGAGGTTTTGGTTTTACTGTGATTTTATTTATTTGGCGCTTGGGAATAATCAGGCTGCTAATTGTAATACGCTGGCAATTATTTTTTCCCTTTTTGTTTTGAAAGTAAATGGAGATGGGATAAAGTCATGATATCCCTTAAAGATTGATTTACCAAAAATTGTAGGTGTAAATTTCGATGGAGACCAGTAGATCACCACAACAAAAAAAAATATCAGGAAGCTTCCCAAGGACGAAAATATTAGCCTCTCATTGAACAAAGCTCTAATTGAGTACTTCTAGTTACAATTATGAATACATGATAAATAATAGCTAGCCATACTTGTATACAGTGAATTTCTATTTTTTCCAAGTATACAAGCATAATACGTGAAATGCCAGTATACCACTAGATCTTATCCCACGCTACGCGACAATCACTGAATCACGCCAAACTTTCGGTAGTTTATCATAAAATCTAGCAAATCAACTGCCATTTGTTTCATTTTTTATTTCCAGTAGACGGTGGTGCTGTCCGAGAGACTACAAGTCCAGCCTATGAGAATAAGAAGAGTATTAAATACAACATTTAAAAGGTTGAATAAACTAAATATTATTATCGTTACCCTTAAGATGCAACTTCTTTAGGCGAGGAAGATATGTGGTATCATCTCTCAATTTTACAAGTTGTAGTGTCCCAAGTTTATTTTTATGTACACAAACGGATACCTCCTCCAAAGATTCATTATTAAACATCAAGCAAGCATCTTTATATGCATATTTTACCTATATAATCCAATATTTTTTAATAAATAACACATGCATCGTATGCTTGAAAATATTATGAGTTTAAATATACATTATTGTGATTAAATGACTTAGAATGAATCCAGAAATGATTGAAATACTCAAATGATGCTCAGAATTGCATTATTTGCACTTGATATGTGTATTTGTCATTTATAATCCAATCTTTTTGAATAAATAACACATGAATCATATTTTGACAGTATAGATAGTTTAAATGTATAATATTGTGATTAAATGACTTAGAATGAATCCAGAAACGATTGAAATGCTCAAATGATGCACAGAATTGCATATTTGCCCTTTATATACGTAATTGACATTTATAATCCAAACTTTTGTATAAATAACACATGAACCATATTCTTGACAGAATTATGAGCTCAAAAGTAGATTATTATGAAAAAATGACTTAGAATGAACCTAGAAATGATTGAATTTCTCAAATGATGCTCAGAATTGAATTATTTGCAATTTATATGCGTAATTGCCCTATATAATCCAATATTTTTTAGTAAATTACACATGAATCATATTCTCAACGGCATTATGAGTTTTAATGTAGATTAATGTGATGAAATGACTAAGAATAAATACAGAATCGATTGAAATGCTCAAGTGAAGCTCAGAATTGCATCATTTGCACTTTATATGCGTATTTGCACAGTATAATCCAATTTTTCTGAATAAATAACACATGTATCATAATCTTGATAAAATGACTTAGAATGAATCCAGAAACAATTGAAAATTCTCAAATGATGCACAAAATTACATTATTTGTACTTTAAATGCGTAATTGCCCAGTTTAATCCAATCTATTTGAATAAATAACACATGAATTCTCAAAATTACAATATTTGCACTTTTTATGCGTATTTAAACGGTATAATCCAATCTTTTTGAAAAAATAACACAAGAATCATATTCTTGACAGTATTATGAGTTCAAATGTAGAGAATTATGATGTAATGACTTAGAATGAATCTAGAAAGGATTGAAATACTCAAATGATTTTCAAAATTGTATTATTTGCACTTTATATGCGTATGTCATTTATAATCCAATCTTTTGAGTAAATAACACATGAACCATATTCTTGACAGTATAAACTATTTAAATGTAGATTATTGTGATAAAATGACTTAGAATGAATCCTGAAACCATTGAAATTCTCAAATGATGCTCAAAATTGCATAATTTGCACTATATATGTGTAATTGCGCTGAATAATCCAATCTTTTTTAATAAATAACACATGAATCATATTCTTGACAGTATAGAGAGTTTACATGTAGAATATTGTGATGAAAATGACTTAGAATCAATCCAGAAACGATTGAAATTCTCAAACGATTCTCAGAATTGCAAATTTTCCCTTTATATGCATAATTGACAATTATAATCCAATCTTTTGTATAAATAACTCATGGATCATATTCTTGACAGTATTATGAGTTCAAATATAGATTATTGTGATGTAATGGCTTAGAATGAATCCATAAACGATTGAAAATGCTCAAATGATACTCAGAATTGCATTATTTGCACTTTATATGCTTATTTGCCATTTATAATCTAATATTCTGAATAAATAACACATGAATCATATTCTTGACAGTATAAATTGTTTAAATGTTGAATATTGTGATGAAATGACTTAGAATGAATCCAGAAACGAATGAAATACTTAAATGATGCTCATAATTGCATATTTGACCTTTATATGCATAATTGACATTTATAATCCAATCTTTTTGTATAAATAATACAAGAATCATATTCTTGACGGTATTATAAGTTTAAATGTAGATTATTACGATGTAATGACTTAGAATGAATCCAGAAAGGATTGAAATGCTCAAATGATGTGAATTGCATTATTTGCTCTTTATATGCGTATTTGCCATTTATAATCCAATTTTTTTTGTATAAATAACACATGAATCATATTCTTGACAGTATAAAATTTTTAAATGTAGATTATTTTCATGAAATTACTTGGAATGAATCAACAAGCAATTGAAATGCTCATATGATGCTCATAAATGCATTATTTGCACTTCATATGCATAGTTGCCATTTATAATCCAATCTTTTTGTACAAATAACACATGAATCATATTATTTACAGTATTGTGAATTTTAATGTAGATTATTGTGATGAAATGATATAGAATGATTCCAGAAACGATAGAAATGCTCAAATGATGCTCAAAATTGCATTATTTATAGTTTATATCCGTATTTTCCATTAATAATCCAATATTTTTGAATAGATAACACATGAATCATATTCTTGACAGTATAAAGAGTTTAATGTAGAATATTGTGATGAAATGACTTAGAAAGAATTCAGAAATGATTGAAATTCTCAAATGATCCTCATAATTGTGTATTTGCCCTTTATATGCGTAATTGACAATTATAATCCAATCTTTTTGTATAAATAATGCATGATCATATTCTTGATAGTATTATGAGTTTAAATATATATTATTGTCACAAAATGACTTAGAATGAATCCAGAAAAGATTGAAATTCACAAATGTTGCTGAGAATTGTATTATTTGCACTTTATATGCATAATTGCCCTGTATAATCTAGTATTTTTGTATAATAACAAATGAATCATATTCTTGACAGTATAAAGAGTTTAAATGTAGATAATTATGAAGAAATGACTTAGAATGAATACAGAAAACATTAAAATGCTCAAAGTATGCTTAGAATTGAATTATTTACACTTTATATGCATATTTTCCCTGTATAGTCCAATCTTTTCGAATAAATAACACATGAATCATATTATTAACAGTATAAAGAGAATGTAGACTATTATCATGAAATGAATTAGAATGAATCTAGAAATGATTGAAATGCTCAAATGATGCTCTAAATTGCATTATTTGCACTTTATATGCCTAATTGCCCAGTATAATCCAATCTTTTTGAAGAAATAACACATGACTCATATTTTTTACAGTATTATTAGTTTAAATGTAGATTATTTTGATGAAATGGCTTAGAATGAATCCAGAAACAATCGAAAAGCTCGTATGATGATCAGAATTGCATTATTTGCACTTTATAGAGTATGCATTGTATAATCCAATCTTTAAAATTAAATAATACATGAATCATATTCTTGACAGTATAAAAAATTTAAATGTAGATTATTTTGATAAAATTAATTATAATGAATTCAGAAACGATTGAAATGCTCAAACTATACACAGAATTGCATTATTTGCACTTTATATGCGTAATTGCCATGATAATCCAATCTTTTTGAATAAATAACACATGAATCCTAATCTTGACAGTATTACGAGTTTAAATGCTGATTATTGTTATGAAATGACATAGAATTAATCCTCAAATGATACTCAAAATTACATTATTTGCACTTTATATATATAATTCCCCTGTATTTTTTTTAGAAAGCTTGACAGAGACTGTCAAGAGATATATAATTGCCCTATATAATCCAATCTTTTTGTATAATAACACACTTGAATCATATTATTGACAGTATAAAAAGATTGAATGTAGATTATTATGATGAAATAACTTAGAATGAATCCAGAAAAAGATTGAAATGCTCATAGGATAATCAGAATTGCATTTTTTGTACTTTACATGTGTATTTGCAATGTATAATCCAATCTTTTTGAATAAATTACAGATGAATCATATTCTTAACAGTATAAAGAGTTTAAATGTAGATTATTATGATGAAATTACTTAGAGTGAATCCAGAAAAGATTGCAATGCTTAAATAATGCTAAGAATTGCATTATTTGCACTTTATATTCGTAATTGCACTGTACAATCCAATCTTTTTGAATAAGTAACACATGAATCATATTCTTGACAGTATTATGAGTTTAAATGTAGAATATTGTGATGAAATGACTTATAAAGAATTCTGAAACGATTGAAATGCTCAAATGATGCTCAGAATTGCATGTTTACCCTTTATATGAGTAATTGACATTTATAATCCAATCTTTTTGAATAAATAACACATGAATCTTATTCTTGACAGTATTGTGAGTTTAAATGTATTTATTATGATGAAATGACTTAGAATGAATCCAGAAAAGATTGAAATGCTCAAATGATGCTTTGAATTGCATTATATGCAATTTATATGCGTATAATCCAATCTTTTTTTAATATTGCAATTTATATGCTATAAATAATGCAATTTATTCACAAAAGATTGGATTATACAGTGTTTTAATGTGTTATCTATTCAAAAATAAATAATGCAATTTATATGCTCAAATGATGCTCAAAAAGATTGCACTGTATAATCCAATCTTTTTTGAATAAATAATACATAAATCATATTCTTGATAGTATAAAGTGTTTTAATGTAGATTATTATGATAACATTAATTAGAATGAATCCAGAAACGTTTGAAATGCTCAAACAATGCACAGAATTGCATTATTTGCAATTGATATGCGTTATTACCCTGTATAATCCAATTTTTTTGAATAAATAACACATTAATCATACTGTTGAGGGTTTTATCAAACGATGAAATACTCAAACGATTGAAATTATCAAACGATGCTCAGAATTGCAAATTTGCCCATTATATGTGTAATTGACATTTATAATCCAATCTTTTTATATAAAAAAACACAAGAATCATATTTTTGACAGTATTATGAGTTTAAATGTACATTATTATGTTGTAATGATTAGAGTGAATCCAGAAACGATTGAAGTGCTCAAATGATACTTAAAATTGCTTTATTTACCCTTTATATGTGTATTTTCCATTTATAACCCAATATTTTTGAATAAATAACACATGAATTATATTCTTGACAGTATAAAATGTTTAAATATAGATTATTGTGATAAAATGACTTAGAATGAATCCTGCAACCATTGTAATGCTCAAATGATGCATATAATTGCATAATTTGCACCATATATGTGTAATTGTGCTGTATAATCCAATCTTTTTTTTTAATAAATAACAGATGAATCATATTCTTGACAGTATAGAGAGTTTAAATGTAGAATATTGTGATGAAATGACTTAGAATCAATCCAGAAACGATTGAAATGCTCAAATGATGCCCAGAATTGCATTATTTGTCATCTATATGCGTAACTGACATTTATAATTTAATCTTTTGTATAAATAACACATGGATAATATTCTTGACAGTATAAAATGTTTAAATGTTGAAAATTATGATGAAATGATTTAGAATAAATCCCAAAATGAAGCGATCCTCAGAATTGCAAGTTTGCCCTTTATATGTGTAATTGACATTTATAATCCAATCTTTTTGAATAAATAACACATGAATCATATTCTTGACAGTATAAAATGTCTAAATGTTGAATATTGTGATGAAATGACTTAGAACGAATTCAGAAACAAATGAAATAATCAAATGTTGCTCAGAATTGCATAATTTGCACTATATATGTGTAATTGTTCTGTATAATCCAATTTTTTTTGAATAAATAACATGTGAATCATATTCTTGACAGTATAGAGTGTTTAAATGTAGAATGTTGAGATGAAATGACTTAGAATAAATACAGAAACGATTGAAATTCTCAAACGATGCTCAGAATTGTAAATTTGGCATTTATAATCCAATCATTTTGTATAAATAACACATGGATCATATTCTTGACAGTATTATGAGTTCAAATGTATATTATTGTGATGTAGTGACTTAGAATCAATCCAGAAACGATTGAAATGCTCAAATGATGCTCAGAATTGCATTATTTGCACTTTATATGCATGTTTGTCATTTATAATCCAATCTTTTTTAATAAATAACACATGAATCATATTATTGACGGTATAAAATGTTTAAATGTTAAATATTGTGATGAAATGAGTTAGAATGAATCCAGAAACGAATGAAATACTCAAATGATGCATAGAATTGCTTACTTGACCTTTATATGCATATTTGATATTTATAATCCAACCTTTTGTATAAATAACTCGTGAATCATATTCTTGACATTATTATGAGTTCAAATGTATATTATTTTGATATAATGACTTAGAATGAATCGAGAAACTATTGAAATGCTCAAATGATTCTCAGAATTGCATTATTTGCACTTTATATGCGTATTTGCCATTTATAATTCAATCTTTTTGAATAAATAACACATGAACCATATTCTTAACAGTATAAAATGTTTAAATGTAGATTATTGTGATAAAGTGATTTAAAATGAATACTGAAACAATTGAAATGCTCTAATGATCAACAGAATTGTATAATTTGCAATATATATGTGTAATTGCGCGGTATAATCCAATATTTTTAAATATATCATTAATATTCTTGACAGTATGGAGAGTTCAAATGTAGAATATTGTGATGAAATAACTTAGAATCAATCCATAAACAATTGAAATTCTCATACGAAACTCAGAATTGAAAACTTGCCATTTATAAGCGTAATTGACATTTATAATGCAATTTTTTTTATAAATAAAACATGGATCAAATTCCAAACTGTATTATGAGTTTAAATGTAGATTATTGTGATGTAATGACTTACAATGAATCCAGAAACGATTGAAATGCTCAAATGATACTCAGAATAGCATTATTTGAACTTTATATGTGTATTTGCCATTTATAATCCAATCTTTTTGAATAAATAAAACGTGAATCATATACTCTTAACAGTATAAAATATTTAATATAGATTATTGTGATAAAATGACTTAGAATGAATCCTAAAACCAATGAATTTCTCAAATGATGCACAGAATTGTATAATTTGCAATATATATGTGTAATTGCGCTGTATAATCCAATGTTTTTGAATAAATAATACTTGAATCATATTGTTGACAGTATAAAAAGTTTAAATGTATATTATTGTGATAAATAGACTTAGAATGAATCCTGAAACCATTGAAATGCTCAAATGATGCACAGAATTGCATAATTTGCAATATATATGTGTAATTGAGTTGTATAATCCAATAATTTTTTGAATAAATAACGTATTCTAGGCTGTATTGTGATTCCAAATGTAGATTATTGTGATGTTGACTTAGAATGAATCCAGCAACGATTGAAATGCTCAAATGATGCTCAGAATTGCATTATTTGCACTTTATATGCATATTTGTCATTTATAATCCAATCTTTTTAAATAAATAACACATGATCAAATTATTGACGGTATAAAATGTTAAATGTTGAATATTGTGATGAAAAGACTTAGAATGAACCCATAAACAAATGAAAATACTCAAATGATGCTCAGAATTGCATACTTGACCATTATATGCATAATTGACATTTATAATCCAACCTTTTGTATAAATAATTCGTGAATCATATTCTTGACATTGTTATGAGTTCAAATGTATATTTTTATGATGTAATCACTTAGAATGAATCCAGAAACTATTGAAATGCTCAAATGATGCTCAGAATTGCATTATATGCACTTTATATGCGTATTTGCCATTTATAATCCAATCTTTTTGAATAAATAACACATGAATCTTATTATTGACAGTATAAAATGTTTAAATGTAGATTATTTTGATAAAATGATTTAAAATGAATCCTTAAACTATTGAAATGCTCTAATGATTCACAGAATTGCATAATTTGCACTATATATGTTTAATTGCACTGTATAATCCAATCTTTTTTTAATAAATAACACATCAATAGTATTCTTGACAGTATAGAGAGTTCAAATGTAGAATATTGTGATGAAATAACTTAGAAACAATCCAGACAGATTGTAATTATCAAACGAAACTCAGAATTTCAAATTTACCCTTTATAAGCGTAATTGACATTTATAATGCAATCTTTTTTTATAAATAATCAAGAATCATATTCTAGACAGTATTACGAGTTCGAATGTAGATTGTTCTAATGTAATGACTTAGAATGAATCCAGAAACGATTGAAATGCTTAAATGATTCTCAGAATTGCATTGTTTGCACTCTATATGCGTATTTGTCATTTATAATTTAATCTTTTTTAATAAAAAAACACAAGAATCATATTCTTTACTAGTATAGAATGTTTAAATGTAGAATATTGTGATTAAGTGACTTAAAATCAATCCCGAAACAATTGAAATTCTTCAACGATGCTCAGAATTGCAAATTTGCCTGTTATATGTGAAATTGACTTTTATAATCCAATATTTTTGTATAAATAACACAAGGATCATGTTCTTGGCAGTATTATGAGCTCAAATGTAGATTATTGTGATGTAATGAATTAGAATGAATCCAGAAACGATTGAAATGCTCATATGATGCCCTGAATTGCATTATTTGCACTTTATATGCATATTTGCCAATTATAATCTAATCTTTTTGTATAAATAACACATAAAAAATATTCTTGACTGTATAAAAAGTTTAAATGTTGAATATTGTGATGAAATTATTTAGAAATCCAAAAACTATTGAAATTCTCAAACGATGCTCAGAATTGCAAATTTGCGCTTTATGTGCGTAATTGACATTTATAATCCAATCTTTTTGTATAAATAACACATGGATAAAATTTTTGACAGTATTATTAGTTCAAATGTAGAATATTGTTATGAAATAACTTAGAATCAATCCAGAAATTATTGAAATTCTCAAAAGAAGCTCAGAATTGCAATTTTGCCCTTTATATGCGTAATTGACATTTATAATCCAATCTTTTTTTATATAAATAAAACATGGATCATATTTTTGACAGTATTATGAGTTCAAATGTAGATTATTGTGATGAATGACTTAGAATGAATCCAGAAACGATTGAAATGCTCAAATGATGCTCAGAATTGCATTATTTGCACTTTATATGCGTATTTGCCATTTATAATCTAATCTTTTTGAATAAATAACACATGAAACATATTATTGACATTATAAAATGTTTAAATGTTGAGTATAGTGATGAAATGACTTAGAATGAATGCAGAAACGTATGAAATACTCAAATGATGCTCAGAATTGCATACTTGACCTTTATTTGCGTAATTGACATTTATAATCCAACCTTTTGTATAAATAACATGTGAATCATATTCTGACAGTATTATGAGTTTAAATGTAGATTAATTTGATGTAATGACTTAAAATGAATCCAAAAACGATTGAAATGATCTAATGATGCTTAGAATTGCATTATTTGCACTTTATATGCGTATTTGCTATTTATGATCCAATCTTTTTGAATAAATAACACATGAATCATATTTCTTGACAGTATAAAATCTTTAAATATAGATTATTGTGACAAAATTACTTAGAATGAATACTGAAACCATTGAAATGCTCAAATGATGAACAGGATTGCTTAATTTGCACTATATGTGTGTAATTGCACTGTATAATCCAATTTTTTTGAATAAATAACACATGAATCATATCATTGACAGTATAAATGTTAAAATATATATTATTGTGATAAATAGACTTAGAATAAATCCTGAAACCATTGAAATGCTCAAATGATGCTCATAATTGCATAGTTTGCACAATATATGTGGAATTGCGCTGTATAATCCAATATTTTTGAATAAATAATACACAAATCATATTCTTGACAGTATAGAGAGTTTAAATGTAGAATATTGTGATGTAATGACATAGAAAGTATTCAGAAACATTGGAAATGTTCAAATGATGCTCCTAATTGAAATGATTGCACTTTATATGCGTATTTGCCGTTTATAATCTAATCTTTTAGAATAAATAACACATGAATCATATTCCTGACAGTATAGAGTGTTTAAATGTAGAATATTGTGATGAAATGATTTTGAATGAATCCAGAAACGATTGAAATTCTCAAACGATGCTCAGAATTGCAAATTTGCCCTTTATATGCGTAATTGACATTTATAATCAAATATTTTTGTATAAATAGCGCATGGATCATATTCATGACAGTATTGTGAGTTGATATGTAGATTATTATGATGTAAGGACTTAGAATGAATCCAGAAACGATTGAAATGCTCAAATGATGCTCAGAATTGCATTATTTGCAATTTATATGCGTATTTGTAATTTACAATCTAATCTTTCAGAATAAATAACACATGAATCATATTATTGATAGTATAAAATGTTTAAATGTTGATTATTATGATGAAATGACTTAGAATGAATCCAAAACGAATGAAAAAGTCAAATGATACTCAGAATTGTAAATTTGACTTTTATTTGCATAATTGACATTCATTATCCAACCTTTTTGTATAAATAACACGTGAATCATATTCTTGACAGTATTATGAGTTCAAATGTAGATTATTATGATGTAATGACTTAGAATGAATCCACAAACGATAGAAATGCTCAAATGATGCTCAGAATTGCAAATTCGCCCTTTATAAGCGTAATTGACATTTATAATCCAATATTTTTGTATAAATAACATACAGATCATATTCTTGACAGTATTATGAGTTTAAATGTGAATTATTATGATATAATGACTTAGAATGAACCCAGAAACGATTGGAATGCTCAAATGTAGCTCAGAATTGCATTATTTGATCTTTATATGGGTATTTGCCATTTATAATCCAATCTTTTTGAATAAATAACACATAAACCATATTCTTGACAGTATAAAATGTTTAAATGTATATATAAATGTGATAAATAGACTTGGAATTAGTCCTGAAACCATTGAAATGTTCAAATGATGCTTATAATTACATAATTTGCACTATATATGTGTAATTGCGCTCTATAATCCAATATTTTTTAATAAATAACGCATGAATCATATTCTTGATAATATAGAGAGTTTAAATGTAGAATATTGTGATGCAATGACTTGGAATCAGTCCAGAAACGATTGAAATTCTCAATCGATTCTCAGAATTGCAAATTTGCAGTTTATATGAGTAATTGACATTTATAATCCAATCTTTTTGTATAAATAACATATGGATCATATTCTTGACTGTATTAGAAGTTCAAATGTAGAGAATTGTGAAGCGATGACATAGAATGAATCCAGAAACGATTGAAATGCTCAGAATTTCAATAATTGCATTTTATATGCGTATTTGCCATTTATAATCTAATCTTTTTTAATAAATAACACATAAATCATATTCCAACCAGTATAAAATGTGTAAATGTTGAATATTATGATGAAATGATTTTGAATGAATCCAAAAACGATTGAAATTCTCAAACGATGCTCAGAATTGCAAATTTTCCCATTATATGAGTAATTGACATTTATAATCCAATCTTTTTGTATAAATAACACATGGATCATATTCTAGATAGTATTATGAGATCAAATGTATATATTATTGTGATGTAGACTTAGAATGAATCGAGAAACAAATGAAATGCTCAAAAAGATGCTCAGAATTGCATTATTTGCACTTTTTATGCATATTTGTCATTTATAATCCAATCTTTTTGAATGAATAACACATGAATTATATTATGGACGGTATAAAAGGTTTAAATGTTGAATATTGTGATGAAATGTCTTAGAATGAATGAAGAAACGAATGAAACACTCAAATGATGCTAAGAATTGCATACTTGACCTTTATATGCGTAATTGACATTTATAATCGAACCTTTTTGTATAAATAACTTGTGAATCATATTCTTGACATTATTATGAGTTCAAATGTATATTGTTATGATGTAATCACTTAGAATGAATCCATAAACTATTGAAATGCTCAAATGATGCTCAGAATTGCATTATTTGCACTTTATATGCGTATTTGCCATTTATAATCCAATCTTTTTTTTATAAATAACACATGAATCATAATCTTGACAGTATAAAATGTTTAAATGAAGATTATTTTGATAAAATGATTTAAAATGAATCCTGAAACCATTGAAATGCTCTAATGATTCACAGAATTACATAATTTGCACTATATATGTTTAATTGCACTATATATGTTTTATTGACTACTTGACAGAATATTGTGATGAAATAACTTAGAATCAATCCAGAAAGATTGTAATTATCAAACGAAACTCAGAATTGCAAATTTACCCTTTATAAGCGTAATTGACATTTATAATGCAATCTTTTTTTTTATAAATTAAACATGGATCATATTCTTTACAGTATTATGAGTTCAAATGTATATTGTGATGTAATGAATTAGAATGAATCCAGAGACGATTGAAATGGTCAGATGATTCTCAGAATTACATTATTTGCACTCTATATGCGCATTTGTCATTTATAATCTAATATTTTTGAATAAATAACACAAGAATCATTTTTTTTTACTGAATAGAATGTTTAAATGTAGAATATTGTGATGGAATGAATTAGAATGAATCCTGAAACCATTGAAATGCTCTAATGATTCACAGAATTGCATAATTTGCATTATGTATGTGTAATTGTACTGTATAATCCAATCTTTTTGAAATAACAAATCCATAATATTCTTGACTTTATAGAGAGTTGCAATATTTGCACTTTATATGCGTATTTGCCATTTATAATCTAATTTTTTTGAATAAATAACACATAAATCATATTCTTGCCAGAATATAAAGTTTAAATGTTGAATGTTGTGATCAAATTATTTAGAATAAATCCAAAAACTATTGAAATTCTCAAACGATACTAAGAATTGCAAATTTACCCTTTATTTGCGTAATTGACATTTATAATCCAATATTTTTGTATAAATAACACATGTATCATATTCTTGACAGCATTATGAGTTCATATTTAGATTATTATGATGTAATGACTTAGAATGAATCCAAAAACGATGGAAATGCTCAAAAGATGCTCAGAATTGCATTATTTGCAATATATATTCGTATTTGCCATTTATAATTTAATATCTTTGAAAAATAACACATGAATAATATTCTTGAAGTATAAAATGTATAAATGTGGAATATTGTGATAAATACTTAGAATGAATCCAGAAACAAATAAATTAATCAAATGATGCTCAGAATTGCATATTTGACATGTATACCCGTAATTGACATTTATAATCCAATCTTTTTGTTTAAATAAGACAAGAATCATAATCTTGAGAGTATTATGAGTTCAAATGTAAATTATTGTAATGTAATGACTTAGAATCAATCCAGAAACGATTGACATTCTCAAAAGAAGCTCAGAATTGCAAATTTGCCCTTTTTATGTGTAATTGACATTTATAATCCAATTTTTTTTATATAAATAAAACATGAATCATATTATTGACGGTATAAAATATTAAATGGTGAATATTGTGATGAAATGACTTAGAATGAATCCAGAAACGAATGAAATACTCAAATGATGCTCAGAATTGCATACCTGACCTTTGCATGCGTAATTGACATTTATAATCCAACCTTTTTGTATAAATAACACGTGAATCATATTCTTGACATTATTATGATTTGAATCTAATTACTTAAAATGAATCCATGAATGATTGAAATGCTCAAATGATGCTCAAAATTGCATTACTTGCACTTTATATGTGTATTTGTCATTTATAATGCAATCTTTTTGAATAAATAACAAATGAACCATATTCTTGACAGTACAAAATGTTTAAATGTAGATAATTGTAATAAAATGATTTAAAATAAAAACTGAAACCATTGAAATGCTCTAATGATTCACAGAATTGCATAATTTGCAATATATATGTGTAATTGCGTTGTATAATCCAATCTTTTTGAATAAATAACAGATGAATAATATTCTTGACAGAATAGAGAGTTCAAATGTAGAATATTGTGATGAAATAACTTAGAATTAATCCAGAAACGATTAAAAATATCAAACGAAGCTCAGAATTACAAATTTGCCCTTTATATGCGTAATTGGCAATTATAATGCAATCTTTTTTTATAAATAAAACATGGATCATATTTTTGACAGTATTATGAGTTCAAATGTAGATTATTGTGATGTAATGACTTAGAATGAATCCAAAAACGACTGAAATGCTCAAATGATGCCCAGATTTGCATTATGTGCACTTTAGATGCATATTTGCCATTTATAATCTAATCTTTTTGAATAAATAACACATGAATCATATTAATGACAGTGTAAAATGTTTAAATGTTGAATATTGTGATGAAATGACTTAGAATGAATCCAGAAATGAACGAAATACTCAAATGATGCTCAGATTGCATACTTGATCTTTATTTGCGTAATTAATATTTATAATCCAACCTTTTTGTATAAATAACACGTGAATCATATTCTTGACAGTATTATGAGTTCAAATGTAGATTATTATGATGTAATGACTTGAAATGAATCCAAAAATGATTAAAAATGCTCTAATGATGCTCAGAATTGCATTATTTGCACTTTATATGCGTATTTGCTATTTATGATCCAATCTTTTCGAATAAATAACACATGAATCAAATTTATTGACAGTATAAATTCTTTAAATATAGATTATTGTGGTAAAATTACTTAGAATGAATACTGAAACCATTGAAATACTCAAATGATGCACAAAATTGCATAATTTGCACTATATGTGTGTAATTGCGCTGTATAATCCAATCTTTTCAAATAAATAACACATGAATCATATTCTTTACAGTATAAATATTTAAATGTATATTATTGTGATAAATAGACTTTGAATTAATCCTGAAACCATTGAAATGCTCAAATGATGCTCATAATTGCATAATTTGCACTATATATGTGTAATTGCACTGTATAATCTAATATTTTTGAATAAATAACACATGAATTATATTCTTGACAGTATAGAGAGTTTAAATGTAGGATATTGTGATTTAGAATCAATCCAGAAACGATTGAAATTCTTAAACGATGCTCAGAATTGCAAATTTGTCATTTATATGCGTAATTGAATGTTTATAATCCAATCTTGTTGTATAATTAACTTATGGATCATATTATTGACAGTATTATGGGTTCAAATGTAGATTATTGTGAAGTAATGACTTAGAAAGTATCCAAAAACGATTGAAATGCTCAAATGATGCTCAGAATTTCAATAATTGCACTTTATATGCATATTTGCCTTTTATAATCTAATTTTTGTATAAATAACACATAAATCATATTCTTTCCAGTGTAAAATGTTTTAATGTTGAATATTATGATGAACTTATTTAGAATAAATCCAAAAACTATTGAAATTCTCAAATATTGCTCTGAATTGCAAATTTTTGCTTTATAAGCATAATTGACATTTATAATCCAATATTCTTGTATAGATAACACATGGATCATATTCTTGACAGTATTATGAGTTCATATGTAGATTATTATGATGTAATGACTTAGAAAAAATCATGAAACGATTGAAATGCTCAAATGATGCTCAGAATTGCATTATTTGCTATTTATATGCGTATTTGTCATTTATAATCTAATCTTTTTGAATAAATAACACATGAATCATATTATTGATAGTATAAAATGTTTAAATGTTGAATATTGTTATGAAATGACTTGGAATGAATCCAGAAACGAATGAAATACTCAAATGATGCTCAGAATTGTATACTTTTCCTTTATTTGCGTAATTGTTATTTATGATCCAACCTTTTTGTATAAATAACACATGAATCATATTCTTCACAGTATTATGAGTTTAAATGTAGATTATTATGATGTAATGACTTAGAATGAATCAAAAAACGATTGAAATTCTCAAACAATGCTCAGAATTGCCAATTTGCCCTTTATGTGCGTAATTGACATTTATAATCCAACCTTTTTGTATAAATAACACATGAATCATATTCTTGACAGTTTAGAGAGTTTAAACGTAAAATATTGTGATGACAAGACTTAGAATCAATCAAGAAACGATTGAAATTATCAAACGAAGCTCAGAATTGCAAATTTGCCCTCTATAAGAGTAATTGACATTTATAATCCATTTTTTTCTATAAATAAGTCGAGAATCATATTCTTGACAGTATTATGAGTTTAAATGTAGATTATTATGATGTAATGACTTAGAATGAATACATAAACAATTGAAATGCTCAAATGATGCTCAGAATTTCTTTATTTTCACTTTATATGCGTATTTGCCATTTATAATCCAATTTTTTTAATAAATAACACATGAATCATATTCTTGACAGCTTAAAATGTTTCAATATTGATTATTATGATAAAATGACTTAGAATGAATCCTTAAACCAATGAAATGCTCAAATGATGCATAGAATTGTATAATTTGCACTGTATATGTGTAATTGCGCTGTATAATCCAATCTTTTTGAATAAATAACACATGAATCTTATTCTTGACAGTACAGGATGACTTAAAATGACTGCTGATATCATTTAAATGCTCAAATGATTAACATGATTGCATAATTTGCACTATATATATGTGTAATTGCGTTGTATAATCAATCTTTTTGAATAAATAACGCATGAATCTTATTTTTGACAGTATAGAAAGTTTAAATGTAGAATATTGTGATGAAATGACTTGGAATAAATACAGAAACGATTGAAATTCTCAAACGATGCTCAGAATTGCAATTTTGCCTTTTTATATGCGTAATTGACACTTATAATCCAATCTTATTATATAAATGACACATGGATAATATTCTTGACAGTATTATGAGTTCAAATGTAGGTTATTATGATGTAATGACTTAAAATGAATCCAGAAACGATTGAAATACTCAAATGATGCTCAGAATTGCATTATTTTCACTTTTTATGCGTATTTGCCATTATAATCTGATCTTTTTAAATAAATAAGACATGAATCATATTCTTGACAGTATAAAATGTTTAAATGTTGAATATTGTGATGAAATGACTTAGAATGAATCCATAAAAGAATGAAATACTCAAATGATGCTCAGAATTGCATACTGGACCTTTATATGCGTAATTGACATTTATGATCCAACATTTTTGTATAAATAACACGTGAACCATATTCTTGACAGTATTATGAGTTTAAATGTAGATTATTAGGATGTAATGACTTATAATGAATCCAAAAACTATTGAAATTCTCAAAAAATGCTCAGAATTGCAAATTTGCCACTTATATGCGTAATTGACATTTATAATCCAACCTTTTTGTATAAATAACACATGAATCATATTCTTGACAGTTTAGAGAGTTTAAATGTAGAATATTGTGATGACACGACTTAGAATCAATCCAGAGATGATTGAAATTATCAAACGAAGCTCAGAATTGCAAATTTGTTCTTTATAAGCGTAATTGACATTTATAATCCAATCTTTTTGTATAAATTACACCAGCATCATATTCTTAACAGTATTATGAGTTTAAATGTAGATTATTATGATGTAATGACTTAGAATGAATACAGAAACGATTGAAATGCTCAAATGATGCTCAGAATTGCTTTATTTTCACTTTATATGTGTATTTGCGATTTATAATGCAATCTTTTTGAATAAATAACATATGAATCATATTCTTGACAGTATGAAATATTTCAATGTTGATTATTATGATAAAATGACTTAGAATGATTTCTTAAACCAATGAAATCCTCAAATGATGCATAGAATTATATAATTTGCACTGTATATGTGTTATTGCGCTGTATAATCCAATCTTTTTAAATAAATAACACATGAATTTTATTCTTGACAGTACAGAATGACTACTGAAACCATTTAAATGCTCAAGTGATGCACATAATTGTATATTTTGCACTATATATGTGTAATTCCGTTGTATAATCCAATCTTTTTGAATAAATAACACATGAATCTTATTTTTGACAGTATAGAAAGTTTAAATGTAGAATAATCCAATCTTATTCAATATGTTTCCATTTTTTTCGTAAAACGGAACAATTTTTCGTTCCGTTAGCTGTTCTGTTCTCTATTTTTCATTGATTTCAGCCTTATTTTTGGTAAACGGAACACTAACGTTTACCAGTATCAGTTCCGTTTTCAGAAACGAAATCTATTTTCCTTCCGTTAGCTGTTTTATTTTGGACGGAACAGAACGGAAACATGCAAAACGGACCCATGAACGGAAATATGCATGGTTTAGAACATCTGGTTTAAGGATGGGCTCCTAAATTTTTTGGTCTAGAACCAGTGTCCCGGTCTCCCGGATCCTTGTTAGAAAGCGAAGATATTCAGAGTGGACCCATGATATGAGTCACCAAGACCAAGTACATTGATAGTTGTTGTCCAGAGACGGGATCCCTTCTTGCGTAAATCTATGAGGTATTTCGTGTGGTCATCCATCAGAGTGTATGGTCCGGCATAGTTGAAAATTTGTGACTTGAAAAATAGTTTGAACAAAAATAAAAATTATGATTCGGATATAACATTTAATTAATTCGAGAATAAGATTGTTATTTCGTAATACAAATTATGTATTAAAATATCAATATTTCTTCAAGAATAAAAATTTTATTTTCACGAATAATATGGGAAAAAAATTTTTATACCTTTTGTTAGTATGCCTAAAGAGTTGGTGTGGCTAAGAAATGGTTTATCAAATCCCTAAGTTTGAGACAGACAAACTAAGATAAATATAATAAAATATTGTGGTAAATTTTCATTACAGCGACAATGTTGAAAACAAGTCACTTTAAGGATTTTCATTATTTCGGAAATCCTTTTTAAATGGAGGGGGGGGGGGATAAATAAAAGTTTAATGACTTCTATTGAAAAAATTTACTGAGATTTTTCTTCAAATTTGATAGAGGAAACAACAAATTTAAGAAACGGTCCTTTGCATATAGTATCATACTCTCATTTTATTACTATTTTTTTAAAGTTTTTAAAACATGATATTATTGGAAACAAACTACTATTTACAACATTATTTCAAAAATGTTAGGTTTTAAAAAAATTCGAAAAATAGTAATAAAATCTAAAAAAATTGTAAAATTTGGTTTGCTTTGAGATTTCAATATGTAGATTAGATTGGTTAAATTAAATTTGTTAATTTACAAAAATACTTCAAAAAAAATATGCGGTGCATAGAAAGCCTTATGCACTATAGTGCAGATTAAACTTTCTCAATGTTAAGTCATGAGGTTGTCGGATATAAGTTAAATACTGCGCCCTTCAAAAAAAAAAAAAGAAAAGAAAAGAAAAGAAAGTTCCAGCTAAACAAAATTAATTACCCGTTTGTTATACTCCTTTGTTATGACACACACCATTAAAATGAAATTTGTTGCATAAGCAAAATATAGTGAAGATAGAGTACCTTTTTTTTTCCTAATAATAAAAAAAGTCTGCATGTCTTTCACCAAAATATGCTGAATATAGGATTTGAATAAAATTATTTGTAGAAGTTAGTCTAATAGTTTGTTTATCAGTTAAGTTCTTCGTATATTTGTAGTTTGCCCTGTCGATCTTGTTTTTCATTTTATTTTATATGACACCTATAATTTTAATTATTTTATAGTTATATATGTTTTCTAATAAAGAGCTACATGACCTATGACCTTATCTTAGAAAAGTAGGAAACAGGACAATGATCTTTTTGAGTTGATGACCCAGACATCAATGTTGCTGGGACTGTTTCTTTAGCAGAAGGGAACTTGGCACCAAACTCCCAAACTTAGAACCTATCAGTCGGCCAACTATATACTTCCATTTATACAGGAGTTCAACTTATGGCCATGTTTGGTAGATGATTAAAGGTGGAATAACTCATTTAATCCACTTTTATTCCTCCAAACATGATTTAAATTTGATGGATTAGTGTGGAGTAAGGATGAGTAAATTACTCTATCATTTTAGATGGAGTAAAGTTACACACATGATTAAGAGATGGTTCTTATTATTTATTTTCTTACTCCATTTTTACTCCATCTTTTCATACCAAACATGATAAAAAATTAAAGGATTAAGATGAATTAACTATTTACTCCTCTTTAAGCTAATTCACAATTTACTCATCTACCAAACATGGCTATGGGATTTCATGAATGATTGTAGCTGCGTTAGTTAAAAAAATAATTACTTGTTAATTTAGATGGCTCTCAGAGATTAGAAACAGTCACGTTGTTAAAGAAAATTGTAAATGGAGCTGCAGCTAAATTCGGAAATATGCTAACATGTCACTGCAAATCGAGAAAGTTAAACTTCTAACTATCCCACTAACATTATTTCAAACATTCCCTGTTAATGGTCTGGCTAGGCTTGACATAAGGACAATCAATCATTTTATTTATTTAATTATTATTATTATTTTTTTTTTGAGTAACAATAGATCATGTTTTACCTAACTTTAATAATGTAAATGAAAGGGGTCAAATATGACTTTAGCTGTGGATCTGAAATATTCTTTATTTGTTGGATTTTGGAGATATCCCAATGAAATATTGTACAATAATTGGATACTAGCCCACAAATCTTTTGATATTGTATCGTAGTCCGAAGCGAACTTTTAATGTTTTAAAAAAAACATTTTATAGATTTTGAAACTCTAGAAGGATATATTTGCAACATGGCTCAAAAATTGTTATTTTGCACTCAGAGCAACTAATAATTAATCGCTGACATGAAGATTTTTTAAAACCGTCTTTAACCTGCTTTAATGTCCCGCTGCAGGCTTTAGTACAAGACCAAGTTTGAAAAGCTTATTATATCTCCATTACGTTACATGCGAGACGTCTCCATTATTTTTCAAAAATAGGTATTGAATTTGCCGATAGTATTCGACTGCTAGTAACTTGAGCAATTTGAAATTGTTGAGAATCGAGTGTGTTCTGAACAACTTAGAAATATGAGTTTCTGGAAAAAAAAAAGAGATAAAGTCAACTTAGAAATAAAATTCATAATATTTCAATAAATATGAGTTTAACAATCTTTGGGTTTATATAGTAAAATAGTACTAAAAAAATGTTATCTATTAGTTAATACATTTTAGCTGCTCTTTCATCACAGAAAGTTAAAACCCAAACAATATCCATGACACGTATAGAAAGTTAAAACCCAAGTAAACAATATAGAACTAAATTATAGCTCTATATTTTTTAGACTCACCTAAATCATTAAATATTATATTGGTTTTATTCAAGGGTCGATGTAGTTACATATACTGGAATCAGAATAGAAACTGAAAAATATATAATTGCAGTTGGAGGAAACAAATATTTTAAATTGTTATAATAATATATATAAAGAAAACAGATAAAAAATGATAAAAATATTGATATTAATTGAGTACAATGTCTTAGTTTACATAAGATTATAATAGAAATATTATAAAGATAATCAATTTATGTAAAGCATATTTTTAAATAAGTAAAATTGGAAAAAAAAAGCTACAGTGATTAATGATTAGTACCGAGATGAGAAAAGAAAGCCTAGCTCGAATTTGGAACCTAACCATCCAATCTGATTCTGGTGTTGCACGACACCTGGTGTAGCGCACCCACGAGCCGTTTGATTTGGATCTGACGGTTAATTTTTTTCGGGCCTTACAATCCGGGTTAAAATAGGGACCATCCGATTTGAATATAACGGTCTGTGAGCCGCGCTACATGAGTGTCACGCGCCACCTGATTTGAGTTTCTAACCATCAGTCATCACATGTTTGTACAGAAATGGACAAAATGGATGTACATAGTATCGTTAAAACTGGAGAAGAGCATAGGAAATTTTGAATTCCTTTGACGCTGTCCGTACGCCTCTACTTTCCGTTACACACACACTCTGTACCTTCTCTTTCATTGCCACACTACCCTTGAGCTTGCACACAACCCCACTCCCATCTCTCTCTCTCTCTCTCTCTCTCTCACATCCATTCAAACACCCACCAAAATACTAAGGGTATGTTTGGTTGAAGGTGAAGTTAGAGAAATTAGAAGTTGAAGTTTGTAATTTTGAAGTTAGAGGTTGACATTAGTGAAGTTAGAGATTGTGAAAAGTTTGTGCTAACTTGAGGTTAGAAAATATTGTTTGGTGTGGTATGTTGGAGTTAGAGATAGAAGAAAAAAATAATAAAGTATTAATTTATATACTTTTTCTTTTATAACTACATCTACTATAATAAAATAATATATTTATTATTATTATTATTATTTTATAATTACAATTATTTTAACATTTTTATTATTATTACCAAATTATAAATATAATAATAATAATTATTATTATTATTATATTTTTATAAATTATAATTATCATTAATTATACTATATTATTGTTGTATTTTATTATTAATTCTAAATTCCCAATCAATATTATAATTATTATTAAATAATAATAATAATTAGTACCATAATAATTTCATTAAAAATAATAATAAAAACAATAATTGTTATTATTATTTAATATTATAATTAATAAGTATAATTAATATTAATACTATAATTAATAATAATAATAATAATAATAATAATCTTCATCACCATCATCATCATTATTTGATTAATTACCATTTATATTATTTACCAAATTATAAATATACTAATAATAATAATAATAATAATATTATTATTATTATTACTGTAATAATTCCATTAAAAATAATAACAAAAACAATAATTGTTGTTATTATTTAATATTATAATTAATAAGTATAATTAATGTTAATATTATAATTCTTAATTAACTATTTAATTAATTAAAATAATAATTATCATCACAAATTCTCTTTTATTAATTTTTTTATATTATTTACTCTTTCTTTCTTATTTTAGTTCAATATTTTAATGAGATCACATGAGAACCAAGCACAAACCGTTTCTAACTCAGCTTTTACCCAAGTTAGGAAGTTAGAGATAAGTTAGACCTAACGTGGTCTAACCTTGAGGTGTTTGGTTGCCTCTCTAACCTAGGGTAGAGGTGTAACTTCAAGTTAGCTAACTTTTGGAGTAACCAAACATGGCCTAAAATCAATCATTCAATTCGAAAAGGAAAGCTGGAGCAAGAGCTCCTAGTGAGGGTCGCCTTCAAATGAAAAAAAAAGTGAGGGTCGCCTGATGAAAAGAGAGGAAGCATCGGAGAAATCGAAATCTGACAGACAGGATCAATGGAAGCTTACGTCATCAAAATCACTGTAGAAAAGACTCCCAAACTTAGAAATAAAACTCATAATATTTCAATAAATATGAGTTTAACAATCTTTGGGTTTATATAGTAAAATAGTACTAAAAAAATATTATCTATTAGTTAATACATCTTAGCTGCTCTTTCATCACAGAAAGTTAAAACCCAAACAAATTCCATGACACGTATAGAAAGTTAAAACCCAAGCAAACAATATAGAACTAAATTATAGCTCTATATTTTTTAGACTCACCTAAATCATTAAATATTATATTGGTTTTATTCAAGGGTCGATGTAGTCAAAAGATAAAAAATGTATTATAAAGATCAAAAATAGAAACTGAAAAATATATAATTGCAGTTGGAGGAAACAAATATTTTAAATTGTTATAATAATATATATAAAGAAAACAGATAAAAAATGATAAAAATATTGATATTAATTGAGTACAATGTCTTAGTTTACATAAGATTATAATAGAAATATTATAAAGATAATCAATTTATGTAAAGCATATTTTTAAATAAGTAAAATTGGAAAAAAAAAAGCTACAGTGATTAATGATTAGTACCGAGATGAGAAAAGAAAGCCTAGCTCGAATTTGGAACCTAACCATCCAATCCGATTCTGGTGTTGCACGACACCTGGTGTAGCGCATCCACGAGCCGTTCGATTTGGATCTGACGGTTAATTTTTTTCGGGCCTTACAATCCGGGTTAAAATAGGGACCATCTGATTTGAATATAACGGTCTGTGAGCCGCGCTACATGAGTGTCACGCGCCACCTGATTTGAGTTTCTAACCATCAGTCATCACATGTTTGTACAGAAATGGACAAAATGGATGTACATAGTATCGTTAAAACTGGAGAAGAGCATAGGAAATTTTGAATTCCTTTGACGCTGTCCGTACGCCTCTACTTTCCGTTACACACACACAGTCTGTACCTTCTCTTTCATTGCCACACTACCCTTGAGCTTGCACACAACCCCACTCCCATCTCTCTCTCTCTCTCTCTCTCAAATCCATTCAAACACCCACCAAAATACTAAAATCAATCATTCAATTCGAAAAGAAAACGAAGAACAATCCGTTCACTAACCAAACATTCTCTCATAAATTCAGAATCGAAGCCAATTATAAGAGATATGGCTGGTTTCGTAGGCATTGTCGTCTCAGATCCATGGCTACAAAACCAATTCACGCAAGTAGAGCTTCGTTCTCTCAAATCCCACTTCCTCTCAATCCAAAAGAGCCGTTCCGACCCTAAAAACGGCGATTTTACACTCAAGGATCTATCTCTAGCCATGGGGAACCTGAAGACCTTATCTCTGAGCGAAGATGAGCGAACTCGTTTTCTCGAAGAGAACTTCAGTGGATTGGAGATCCAGCAACTCGAATTCGAGCAATTTCTGCGGATTTATCTCAAAATGCAAGGGAAGGCTGGGTCTAAGGGCTCCACCACGTCCGCGTTTCTCAAAGCGGCCACGACTACACTTCTTCACACCATTAGTGAATCAGAGAAGTCAGCTTATGTGAACCACATCAATAGTTATTTAGCTGAAGATGAGTTTTTGAGAAAGTACTTGCCAATCGATCCGCTTACGGATGATTTGTTTGAGATCTCTAAAGATGGTGTTCTTCTATGGTAATGCAATTTCCTTCTACCTGAGTTTGTTAGTGATTGTATTTTGGGTACGAAATTTGAAATTAGAATTAGAATCAGCATTTTAGTGCTGTTCTGGTTTTCCTGAAAGTGGATAGAGGTTGTGATCTGTGCATAACAGGATTTGCATTGAGATGGATTTAATTTTCAAGAAGATGTTATTCTCATTGTTTTTGCTTAAAGTTTATATATACATGTAGTTGGCTATTATTGATGATTAGTATAATCAACTTCAGCATTAATTGAGATGCATCACTTTAATGATTTAAAATCAAGTTCTGTTAACCCTGCACGATGCTTGAGAAAAAGAGGAAAGCACACACGTGTTAGGTTTTATATTAAAGTAACATTATTCTTGAATTGTTAATTATTTTTTTTCCTAATTTTTTTTTTTTGTGCTTTAAAGCAAACTGATAAATGTGGCAGTACCTGGGACCATAGACGAAAGGGCAATTAACACAAAAAATTTGCTGAACCCATGGGAGAAGAACGAGAACCACACACTTTGCCTCAACTCAGCCAAGGCCATCGGCTGCACCCTTGTCAACATTGGTACACTTGACCTCGCTGAAGGAAGGGTAAGTACCTTTTGTCTAGGAAATTTTTGGCTTTCTTACATATTCATTCCTAAATAACTACAACCTTCCTTTATATTCAGGGCACCTTATTTGATCTAATATAGTGTTAAATTCTGGAGCCTTTTAACTATTGCCAGTGATTTCATCCTTGTTCTTGATATGCCTTTGCTATGTATGAGAAGCATCTTGGATTACTTGGCTTCTCTTTGGATTAAATAAGGACTGCAAATCATGTGGTGCACTGTAATTCTACCCTGTATTTAACAAACACAGAAGCATTGTCTCAGTTCTCCCCGATTTACTGCTTAGATGCTAATTGATTCTTTTTTCTGGTTTCAGCCTCATCTTGTTCTTGGATTAATCTCTCAAATCATAAAGGTACATTATTTTGCAATTTATAAGTAGCAAATTTGCTTTTGGTTAGATAATTGGTGTATTTTCTGCTTCTCCATATATATTAAATGCATTTAGCTAACTTTAATTATCGTTCACTGATAGATACAACTTTTGGCGGATGTTAATCTGAAGAAAACACCTCAACTAGTTGAGTTGGTTGGAAACAGCCAGGTACAGTCGCATACCCTTGCACTTGCAAACTTCAGTTCCATTTTAAATTATGCAACGTATACATCATAATTTGTTTCTAAATAATAGGATATCGAGGAATTAATGAGCCTCTCTCCTGAAAAGATCTTGCTCCGATGGATGAACTTTCAGCTTAAAAAAGGTGGACTTGCACGACAAGTCACAAATTTCTCATCAGATATAAAAGTAAGCTGTAACAAGTACATTATCATTTGTATAAAGTCTCACGCTCCATGCTATATCACTATATCAATCCTAAGCTGTTTCCTTTGCCTAAGCATGGAACTGTGGAATGAACAGGGACCTAGATGTAATTAATTATGCTTCTATACTGCATTAATGATTATATTTGTCTGTATTTTGTTCTTTACTCAATTTCAGGATAGTGAAGCATATGCATGTTTGTTGAGTGTCCTGGCACCTGAGTGTAGAAGTAAACCACATCCGATGGATGTAAAGGATCTCCACGAAAGAGCAAGGCTGGTGCTTGAACATGCTGACAGGATGGGATGCAAGAGATACCTCTCCCCTAAAGACATTGTTGATGGGTCCCCCAACCTCAACCTTGCTTTTGTTGCTCATATATTTCAAAAAAGGTACTTATATGGCACAGTATTGGATGGTGACATTTACATGCTGTCTTTGAAATTTCAAACTTTCTGCAGAAGAACTGAACAAATTACATGACGTTAGCTAAACACATGTATAAAGAAATTAAATTAACAAACTTCAGTCCAAAGTTGATAACTATGCATCCTTTTGGGTGCGACAACATAGTAGTTAATTATGGCTTAGCTCTCCTGTCACACAAATTTCTACGTGTTTAATCTAGATAGTCCATATCTCATTTTAACAATTTAATAAGTTTTCAATGTGTACACTAAATAGCAATTCACTTGTTGTACCTTCTCTATGGCATGTGGTACAGTATGGCTGAACATGCTCCATTTATCTGTTTAGCACTGAAGATGGTAAAGGGGGTACCTTTTAGTGGCATATATGCTCTCAGATGGTCAAGGTTGTAGTTCAGGGTCTTCCTCAAGTTTTTCTGAATTTCAGTGGTACCATGCGGGTGCTAAATTGTAAATAAGTATTTCATGCAGATACTTATTGTTTCTTTAAGGCATAAGAATAGGCATCCTTGTAGCTTGGAATGCCAAAAGTTTACGGTGTATTCGTATCTGGTCCTAATTATTGCAGTGATTAACAACTTTGCAACATGTTGGGTGCAGGAATGGGCTATCAACACAGATGCGGCAGATGTCATTTTTGGAATCACAATTTGAAGATGATGCTCTTGTTTCAAGGGAAGAGAGAGCATTCCGTCTATGGATCAATAGTCTTGGAATTTCCACTTATATCAATAATGTTTTTGAAGATCTCCGGAATGGGTAGGTAACTTTACTTCATATTTGCTTTATTATAGGCATTGGCTGGTGTTGACTTGGGTGGGAGGGAGGACAAGGTTCATTTAGTACATGATTTATACTATGTTACCAGAAACCTGTCAATTATAGCTTTTCTGCAAATAAACAGCCAGCTGTTAAAAAGCTAGACAAGGTTAAGTCTAGTGAGAAATTGATCAAATCAACTTAATCGTGTCATGAGTCGATGGATAATAAATTCTGAATACTTTTGAACTCGAGTCCATCACCAATAATTGCATGTTGCTTCTTTATGTTTTGCAAGAAACCATTACAACAACAACGATGATGACAACCAAGCCTTTAGTCCCAAACAAGTTAGGATAGGTTAGAAATGAAGCCCAACCAGTCCAGAGTCACAGAACCAAGGTAGATAAAAAATAGTAGTTTAGTCTATTTGCTCGTTACATTATTTATTACCAGAGAAATGCTTGCTCACTTCTCCAGAAAATTTAGAAATAATAGCCTTTTCTGATCAAAATCAGTTTTAGTTCTGCACATGAAAATGGAAAATCATCAGGGCTAATTTTTAGTGGTGTGTTTGGAAGTGTGGTGAATAAAAATATAATAGATTATTTTGGAACAAGAGTGGTGAATAAGCATCTGCTGGATTTTTTTCTTTCCTTTTTATTTGTAGTACTTTTTTCCCCCTTTCGGAAATTTTTGTTGTGTTTTTACTTTTTTTCATTTTTCTCTTTTATTTGTCATATTGTACTTATTGTTAAACTATTAATCTATGTCCACAATAACATCGTAGATGGTTGCTGTTAGAGGCTCTAGAAAAGGTGCACCCAGGGATTGTAAATTGGAGACTGGCAAATAAGCCTCCAATAAAACTCCCATTCAGAAAAGTGGAGAATTGCAACCAAGTCATAAAGATAGGGAAAGAGCTCAAGTTTTCTCTTGTAAATGTTGCTGGAAATGATATTGTGCAAGGAAATAAGAAGCTTATATTAGGTACATCAAATTTCACCATACTGCTGTATTATAGCTCCTATGTACTTCTCATGCTCTTTGTCACTTAGATTGCAGATCTACATATGAAAATTATTTCACATATAACCAAATTGAGATAAACTGTTGTAGGATTCAGCATAATTCAGGAGTATTTGAGGAAAGAAAGAACTTCTTTCAGCGAGGCTTTAAATCACATATGCACTTGTTTTATTTTAACTAGTACATTTGATGTGAAGAATTACATACTGATTACAAATATTTATCTGAATTACATAAGCTTGTACTTCAATAATTGTCTCGCTTTTGAATTTAATTTCATCCATAGTGTTAAATTATTATTAAATTGTTTAAAATATATCATGCCTTATTCTTTTCTTTTCATTTTTTTCCTACCAGCATTCCTGTGGCAATTGATGAGATACAACATTCTACAATTATTGAAGAACCTGAGGTTTCATTCTCATGGAAAGGAGATAACAGATGCAGATATTTTGAGCTGGGCCAATAGTCAGGTCAAGAGTTCTGGAAAGTTCTCTCGCATGGAAAGCTTTAAGGTAGAGTTATCATTATTGTCTAAGGCCCCGTTTGGATAGGGCCGGAATTGCAAATTCCGGACATTTTATATGCCAAATTTATTATAAATAAACAATGCAAACTCTTCACAAAGTTACACACTTCCTAATAAATTTATGCCTAGGAATTGCAAATTTTCCAAATTCCTACAACATCCAAACGGCCCCTAAACTCTTGCATGGAATTGCAGCCAGAACTCACTGGGCTTCTAATGGATGAGTTCCAGTCCAAGTCCAACTCAGTCCAATGATGAGGAGTTGAAGTCCATGATCAAACCAAGTCCAAAAATATATAGTAATATTCGGTATTCCCCCATTCCATCTTATAACCGAATAAAGTCCACTATTTGTCCATAAATTAACAATGTGGACAAAGTTTTGAACATGATAGTGCACAATGTAAAAAACTTCTCAAATAGTATTTCAGTATCAATATATCAATGTTAAGGTATCTAATTAAGTTTACTCATATTCGTATATATGGATCAAACAGTCAGATCCATAGAAGTTGAATCGTAAAATGTTTCGTGTATCGTAGCATTAAGTATCGTATCGATTCGTTTAAGATACGCTAAGCTATCCTTAAAATTATGTAAAATAAGTAATTAGAATTTTTTATATTGAACTATTTTCATTAAAAGAAAGTTCTAATATCACACTATCATTATAATTATTCAATAATTCAGGCATCTTTAAATATAGTGTATACATATTAGATTTTACTTAAATATTATAATATATAATATGTTTAAATCATTTACAATTATAATTTATGATATTACATTGTAAAATTACTCTTTTATTAATTATTTTTTGTATGTATAAACTATTAATCATTATATATTTTTTATAATAGTGTAATGTATTTTTATAACATTATATTGTATAATCTGAATATATTTTTATTTGTATAATTATAAATATTATATTGTATAAAACAATAATCTGTAAAAATTATATTGTATAATATATGTAGAAAGTATTAAACTATTAATCATTATAGTATAGTATTATTATGCTATATAATTTGTATAAATGATTATTATTGTTGTTGTTGTTCTTATTGTTTTACTAATATTCTATGATAATCTATATAAATTATAATTGAAAAATGATTATTATTGTTATTATTATTCTACTAAAATCAAATTGTTTCACTATTGAATGTTATTGAATCGTTTGTATCTTAAGATACACCCTAGTATCGTGAGTTACGTATCGTGTATCTTAAGATACATCAAGATACACTGGAATTGAGATACAATGGCCAAGATACGTATCGATGAGGCTATGAATCGTATCGTATCGTGAGTTATGTATCGTGTATCTTCAAATCCATTCAAATTGATCATGTTTGCACTTAAGTCCACATTTTTCCACTATTTGTCCAAAATTTGTCATGATGAGTATTAGCAATTGGATTTGGATGGACTCCAAGCTAGACCAAAAATAGTCCATTCCATAAATGTCCAACACTGTTCAGTCCATATTGTTCCATGGTTGTCCCACCAATTTGTCCATGCAACTACCAGTCGTTTTGTATGATGACTACTGTATCCGATCACTTTCTTGTTTATTCATTTACTCCTGGTTTTTTAGTTCCACCGTTATGGGCAGAATGGTAAATTCAAAGCTATTTTAGCTGGAAACATTTAGCAGGTTCAGTCAATGAAATGCATAATTGGAAAATACCACATCTGTCTGGTACAATATGGAGCTTAACAATTCTACTTATATTTCATTAACATAAAAGAAAGTGGGTCTAGGTGTATTTTTCCCCAAAATAAATAGAAGAAAATGTTGCATTCCCAAAATAAATAAAAGAGAAATGTTTCCTTCGGATTTTATTTATGAAACATTGTAGAATTTTCATCCATTATATATTGAAATAAACCGGTTTATGAATATTTTTTCCAGGATAAAAGCCTTTCAAGTGGAATATTCTTCCTCAATCTCCTTAGTGCAGTGGAGCCTCGAGTTGTTAATTGGAGCCTCATCACCCAAGGAGAAACAGGTATGACTTGAGATGTTAAAAATTTAAGATAAAAGTGAAGCCTCATTCTCAGATTGTCTCTTGGGGATCATAGCTTTCTCCTAACTACTTCTAAATTTGAAATATTGAAACAGAGGAAGAAAAAAAGATGAATGCCTCTTACATCATCTCAGTTGCTAGGAAGTTAGGCTGCTCCATCTTTTTACTTCCTGAAGATATTATTGAGGTTAAAGATATACTTTTGTCCCTTTTTTTCCTTTTTTCCCCCATTAATTAAGATCAGCTAGTTTTTTTCCTTGTTTTTTTTTGGAGACTTAGTTATTTGTTAGTTAGGGACATTACCATGAATTATCAGCAATATTCCCCATGACGGAAACCTCAGTTGGAATTTGCTGGCACCAACTGAACTATTTCAATTTTACTGTACCAGTGCATAAATTTAGCCCAATTTTGCTTCGAATATGGAACTAAAATTCTGCAAAAACTAATAGCACATAACTTCAATAATTGAAAAAATATATCAAATGTATAAGAGGAACAAAGTTGTTAAAGAGAGGGAATTCGAGCAGTACAGGTTTTGTACGGTTCATTTAAGTAATTTTCTCTTATATTTCAGGTGAATCAAAAGATGATGCTAACGCTGACGGCCAGTATCATGTATTGGCATTTGAAAAGGCCAACAGCCAGTGACACCCGATCACAACCACTGGATTGTGAAACAGCAAGCTTATCTGAGTCCACCTCCAACTTGACTTCTGATGACTCTGCATCTGACTCATCAGCAGATGAAATTACCATATAAGAGGAAGACGGCGCAAAGTCATGCAGATCCTCATGCCATTGATGCCCCTTAAAACAAAGCTTTAAGAATGACAAAGCACTAAAATGTCACTCCTAAATTAGTTTCCGTCCCCATTGTTTACCCTGCTTTAAATCTGGGCATAATGGCAGGGTGTCATGATACTTCGTGAATAACATCCTTGGTGTTTTGAGTTTGTATGGTCAAGGACAAAACTCTCACCTAGAAAGAAACAAAGCTTGGATCTCACTCTAACAATAGTTAACTAGCAAGACTTCACTTGTGTATTTGGTGCAACTGCATTTTTAAGGTTTGGAAACATTGGCTTGTAATTGGTAAGTATGATTGATGTAAATAAATATATTAAATATTCTTAGCTTTGGTTTCTTTGTAGTAAATCTTGTCAGTATTATTTTCTTGTGAGCTAGGAAGCACGTTTCTATTTGTGAACAGCAGTTTGTAAGTTATTACATAAAAATTTAAGGACATTCGTAACTTGGCTTGTTTCAGTGATAGTGCATAGCATGACACCAAATAAGCTAATATTACACCATGCTTAAACGAAAAAAAAAAATCAATGAATAAGAAAGAAAAAATTTATGTCTTGTTTCAGTTTGAACATAAATAAATACTCCAAAGTAGTCCAAAGTCTTCGGTGCTTTTCCTTGTACAAAATTTAAGGAGTTTTTAGCAAGTACCAGACGCTCTCCAAAAATGCTTCATAACACCATGCCATTTTAACAAGGATAATAATATCCCATAAATAAAAAAACCAAAAATAAAATGAGTTAACTAACATAGTAAGAACAAAGTAGATGTAGATAGCTTGTGGCACAATTATATGATGACTCTACAAAAAGAAAGTTTCAACGGCCCCAGTCTTTTTTAATTTCAAATGCGTAGTCCATCTCCAGATAGCACTTTCCATCATCATCCGCAAACTGAAATTGTTATAATAGATAAAGAAGAATAAAAAAATGTATGTCTCATATGTAACCTTACAAATATGTGAAAGTACTATCATGAATACATATAGCTGCGAAGTATCTATTTTTTTATTTTATTATTATCGTTATCTTTTTTTGCAGTAGGTGGCCTATTCTTTGTTTGTTGGAGTCTCAATTAAATCTTCAGCTTTTAGTTACATTTACTAACAAATTGATATTTGATATTTGATAGGTACATTGACAGTATTTCAGGGAACCAACCGGACCAAATATTACTCAGGTACCGTTCACTGATATTCTCCATCTTTAACTGAAATCTAAATCCAACCAGTATGTACACAGATGTGCTGTATGGACATCCTATCTTTTAAATAGAAATTGTGCAACCACATTTACTAAAAAGTGCGGCATTGAACAAAATTTCCCAAGATGAGTACCTTAGTTTTAGCCGTGTAGTAGCCACGGGCAAGGAAACCAGATGGGGTGGTCTCTTCTTCCAATTCAATGACATAGGCATCCTTTTGGGGGCTAAATGTGCCCAACATTACCTTTTTGTAGTCCACTAACATAATAGATTATCATATACAAAAATTTTAGTCCCTTCAAATTAAAAGAAAAACAACAAGAAAGGGCTGACAGCATATGAAGAAACAGTAACTATCAAAAGAACTTAATTTAACGGTGCTTGAAGAAAACCACACTCTACATTGGTGAATGTTTTATTCATTTGAAAGTTTGTATTTTGCACAATTTCTATATTTTCTCCCGACAGGCTTGTTACCAACTTTGCTTACTGGTACAGCAATTTTACTCAACTTTGGTCAACACCATCCTACAACTTCTAACAAAATAAGACATAATAAATAATAAGAAGTATAAGCACCACACTGAAGTTGCAATTGACTAGAGAAGGTCACAATAATTACCTCTTATGCCTTTCTTCCATACAGTATTGGTGTACCGGAGACCTGAGACAATATTATTGTGCACAGTGACGTTGAACTTGAGGCAATACTTGCTTCCATCTTTGAGTACAAAAGCAGCTGAGTTGGAACCTGATTGAAATGGGATTGGAAGTACCAAGTCTGCCCGCTCCGGCGACGAAATTGTCAGGTTCATTATAGTCACCAGTGGATCAGGGTTCTCTGAGAACATAAAAAATGATAAGTACCATTAAGGATAACACAACTTAAGTATTGTGGTATTTTTGTTAATTAATTTTGTTTCACTGCTGCATCCTTAACCTTGAACTGTACCATTAATTGAAGTCTAATTGGGTCTAAATGCTTGGATTACAAGAATAATACCTCCTACTTCAGAAAGATCAACATTGGCAAGGAGAGTCTCCTTCCACCTCCTCAAGCTTTCATCATCCTGCCAATGTTTTTAATTATCATAAATTTTTTTCATCAAATGAAGGCATTGCATTACAAAAGAAAATATGTTATGTGTTTGATAAATTAAGCCCTTTTCAAATTTCTCTTGATGTTTTATAATAAATGTTTCTTGAATCTCAAGATCTATTTGAGTAATTATGTTTGTCCTTTATCGTTTGACAGAACAATAATAACATTGAGTGTATACATGTGCAGAAACATCAATTTATATGCAAATAATAAAAATTGAGTGTATACATGTGCAGAAACATCAATTTATATACATACTGTTGAAGTCTATTAATAAAATTGTACGATGTCTAGTATAGAACATAGAATTTATTAAGCATAGTATTCTATATAATGCAAAAAAATATGCATAATTTCAGATTCTTTTCGTGTAAACTTATCTAATAAGAATTACACGACATCTGTTTCCTACATTTTCAAATTGCAGAAAGTACTAGACACTTGACAGCATTTGCAAATAACGCAAGTTTCAATAGCCAACAACCTAACCTGAGAAAGGTAATTCAGAAAAAAAAAATCACAACTGATTTTTGCAAAATTTTTAATTTGACTCACTCTTTTGCGTTTTTACATGGACTCGCAGAGAAGGAAAAGGTAAAAAAAGAAAAGAGGAAATTATGTGCTTCAATATTTAATAATTGATGCGATCTATCATTTTATCATTTCCTACAAATTTCTTAACAGGTGGGCTTATATTTGAGTTTCCAACAGATCAGATAAATATAGAGGGGAGAAAAAGAAAATGATAAACAAGAATAAGGACCTTATCCATCTCTAGCTGTTCCTTGAGAGCGACTTGTGGGCCAAGAACAACAACATTTTTCTCGTCATCTTCTTCTTCATTGCCATCGTCGTCTTCTTCATTTGTGTCCATTGACAGGAGCGATGCTTCACTGTTCTTTCGACTGATACCACTGTTTTGTTTCTCTTCCTCTTCATTCTTTGGTAATGCACTTTTGTTCTCTGCATTGTCCATCTCGACGATCTTCTTTGTTTTTTCTCCTTTTGTTTTGGTGGTGTTTATCGACTTTGGTGCGTTGTATGTATATATATTTCTTTTCTTGACTCCTAAAAAGGTGAATGTAAAGCAAGAAGTAATTTATAGAGAGAGAGAAATAGAGACAGAGCCAAGGGATGGCCAGAGAGGACCAGGCCCTATTTTTAGGACTTGCATCTAAAAATTTATAAATCTAATGTGGAGATAGTTCATTGCCTATGTTATCTTTGTTCTAAAAGTTTCTAATATTTTACTTATTTATTTATTTTTCATATTTGTGAAACAGTATACAATATATCTATCAAGTAGAATTTGTCTTATATTATTTTAGTGACATTTTCATATTTATATAGTTGAAAACCAGCTGTACTGATTTTTTTTAGTGTGTATAAATAATCAAAAGCATATAGAAAAAATTATTCTTGGCTATCACTATAGAACAATATGTTCTTCTATCTTATAGTTTTTTAATATTGTTGGTTATTATCAATATTTATTTATACATATATTTGTACTTTGGAGTTCAAAGTAAATTAATTTTAGTACAATCTGTTTAACACAATATTTAAGTCATGATTATATATATATATAATTTGCACTTTCTCCAGCTGCAATTATTTCATGTTGGACAACTCAGGTTCTATTATAAGACGTAGTTCTGTAAACATTTTTTTTTTTCACTTAATACATCCTTTGGCTTGCATACGCAAAAGCAATAATATATTAAATTATTAACAATGTACTATGAATATGCATAATTAATATCTGTATATCACGTCAGCAAAAACAAGAAATACTGTGTGCTTTGCAAATTCACCCTCCTCATTTTAATTTCTGATTGATGATGGCATTTCTTTATATTGTATGATCTTTTATGGAAAATTCACCCTCATTTTAGTAAGCTTTTTGTCAAAATAACTTTTCATATTTCTTCAGTGGCGCCAAGTACGCTTGAATTAGGACAAATCAACAAAGGGAAGCGTTCTGTGTGTAGATTTTGGTTGGATTGGGTGTTAGGTTCGGACATCAGACGCAGTGAAACCGAGAGCGTTTGGTTCACAAAGACCAGGCACAGATTATAACTAGACCGAGAGCGTTGGATTGGGTGTTTAGGTTCGCTCCGTTGGACAGTGGCTAAAATTGGGAATCACATCCTCTGCCAACCATTTATGGTTGGTAGAGGGCCAACGTTTGATCTAAACCGTTAGATCTAATTTCAATGGTTAAGGGAGCCCCGTGCATGTAACCTAGATTGATAGGCCCGAAAAATTTTAACCGTCGAGATTAGATCTAACGGCTCGGATCAAACGTTGGCCCTCTACCAACTTCAAAAAGTTGGTAGAGGATACGCTCCCCTAAAATTGGGGGAAGTACAAGATCTGTTTATGAACCGGTTCTTATGTGACCTCCACTATGTGACTCTAAATATAGGATGTTGATTTCTGAAGGCTCTTTATTGACGCTTCAACAGAGAATTGTAAATACAGCGTCTATAAAATTTGTACTTTAAATCTGTAAGGTGTATTTCCATTCTAGTGCATATATAACTAAACTTCAATTTATTGTCACTTATTAGTGAGTGATAAGTTCGATTCAACATCATGATCTCTCATATCTATTTTTGGATCTTTACAATTACTAGTCTGTATATGTACATTTTTTTACCAACCAAATTCTATCGACTTGCTAATCTCCCTCACTTATTATATATAGTAGCATTGAAAAAGAGTTCAAATACCTTCATTTTTAGCATCTTCATCATATTCTATATTATCATAATAAAATAAAAATGTGTTGAAATGCCAACAATTTCCCCATCAGAGAAAGCTTTCTTAGTGGTGGAGTCACCATCTTCACCGCTTCCTTGACTTGAGCAAATCAATATATAACCAAAAAAGAGAGATGCTATAAACAAAATTTTAGAACTCTATTATATCCTCATAAACTAGTAAATCCTAGTGAGCTCTAGGATAAAAAAATTCTTAAATTCCACCCTATTGGAAGAGAAATAACTCTTTTGTTTCTGTCTCGCAACTCAGAAATTTTTCGTGAAGTTTTTATTTCCAAAAATAATTTCATCATGCTAAAAAAATATTTATGGGTAGAGGCCTAGAGCCAAATGATTTTCCACCTCTTGCTTCAAATTTATTTTAAACAATATGTCAATGTTCCAATAGGCGTTTCAGAAAATGAATTAGAGAAATATACAAGTCCAAATATTTTTTGACATATTTAATTGCTCGCTTCGCTCGTCTTCTCACTTAGGATCTGATCAAAATAGTCAAAATTTAAAGAGAAATACTAGGAATCTAGGATCCAACATATAGGACAGATGATTCCGTTCAACACGATCATTCATAAATTTTAAATTTCAAATGGTCAATTCGAATCTTTTAATTTGTTTTCCATATTGAAAATTGATAAGAAACCAAAATTTTACATTTTTCCAAAATATTTTCCTATTTCTTTGGTATTTTAGAAAATTCATGACATAAATATTATGGATCCGTCATTTAAAATTTAAAATGTGAGAACGATCACACTGGACATATCTCATCTGTCTTATATTAGACTCTAGAATTTCTCAAATCTCAAATTTAAATATAAATCCCAATCCATAATGACCCGCCACATGTTGGATGCATACTACGTAATCCGACAATCCGACAATTCGATGTTGGATTTTCTGATTTCGATCTGATACCGTGCAGAAAAACTCTTTCTTATAAATTCTAACCCATTTTGACCCTCTAATCCTTCACCGCAACGCCACAGAAAATAAAAAGAACTTCAGTCAAGAATTTACCATATATAAATTAATTAAATTTTTCCGCCTCGGCAGCTCGGCCGCTCCTCTATACCGTTGTTTCGTCTCCTTCAAATTGTACAAAGAAGCAAATAACAAAATAATAATAATAAAAAAAAGACTAAACACAATAGAGAAAGAGAGAAGAGAGAAGCTCATTGAGCTGCTTTCCTATCCCTCCCTCGTTCTTTGCTCTCTCTGGCTAGCCCAGCTCAGATCAAATCTCCGGCCTCATTCGGTGAGTCGGCGGTGACCATACTTCCTGTTCCAATTAATCCAAATAAAGTCCAAATTGTCCTCAGTTTTTGTTCAAATTTATTTTGACAATGTACTAAATAAAATTCATTTATCTAAAATCACCATCATTGTGCATTTAAAATATTGAAATTCATTTGCCTAAAATCACCATCATTGTCCTTTTTTTTTAAGATAAATTGGAGGTCTAAACCACCCAATTTATTTTTAAATTAAATGTCTATGAAAGACTTTCCAGCCGGATTTTAAACATGTGATCTTTCACTCAAAGAGTCAAAGTGCATTGCTCTTTGCCACTAGACCAAAAGCTGATTCTCATCACCATCATTGTCCTTTTGAAGTATTGGAATTTAAAAGCAACAAAGCTTCTTTGATCTATCTGTATATCTAGAAGAAAACTGGTCCTAAACTCACCATGAAAAGGATGCATTTTTACAACAATAATTAATTAAGCTACTTTCTCTAATTGATTTATTTTTCTTTTGCTTTTAGCCTTTTACCTTTTGTCCACAGACGATGCTTCAAAAGATGATCAGAGCAAGGATTCTTTTGCTCTGGTGACGTTATTGGTAGTTTGGTTCTGTTGATAGTTTGGTAAGATGTCAGGAATTTTTTGTGTAAATGTTCCACATGTTTTGTAAATGTGTGATGTCATGGATCCTTCTGTCAACTTCTCATACTTAAAAAAGAAAAATATGGAAAGAAAATAATGACATAGTATGCTTTACTCACTGAATAAAAATTGTCACTTTTCTGAAGAAATGATGGATCTGATAGTTCTACTTATGGTTTCATTATTGCGTTTTTAATCTGGAAGGTTTCTGAATAAATTTTAAGTTCAGGAAACAAAGAATACAATTGAGAAGCTTGTCATATATGAAGAAATTTTGGATTCAGTTGTACTAATATTCTGCTAATAATGTATATGTCATAAGATATTTGTCCGTGTTGATATGTCACTGGATTATATGACCATATATTGATATCAGTAAAATTGAGTTGTTGGTTCAATGAATTCCTCGACCAATTAATTTGCAGCTCATATATTGATATCAGTATAATATACCAGTATAACTTTCTATTTGTAAGCAATACAAGCAAGAAGCAAAATAGAGGATGCATTTATTAGCACAATTGGGGTATGCTATGTGAAACAAAAGTCGTATCTGATAAACTCAAAAGCATCAACATTGTTGTGCAACCACTTTCTCCTATATTCTTATCAACAAGGCATAAGTATTTATCCATGGTACCACTTTCTCCTATATTCTTTCAAGTAAGCCTCTCAGCGCTGCAGACAATTTTTTTAAATGACAAATATACAACATTGAGAATGCAAAATACACAAATAAATCAAAGTTTATTCACTGAGACCTAAAAATAAAGCTAATTTTCTGTCAAGAGCTTCTTCGCTCTTTAAGCACCTGCACCTGTGCCTCCAAAAGTCAGGTACATTGCTGTGCAACCACATTCATTTGCAATTGGATTATTATTTTGAATATGAGATATAGATTACTGACAAACCTAGAACAACTATGAGAAACTTTGAAATAGAAGACACAAATTGGCTTTGAATAATTTCTGTATTCAATCAAAATTACTTTACAACTTGCGCCTAATCTATCTCTTATACAATCCTCTACAGCAACATGGAAAATAATCCTAACTACCAAAAATAATGTTTTCTATACAATACATCTTCTTTCTAAAAATAGCAAGATTAGTACCTAAAATACAGATCTTTAAAAATATCGCCTGTTTTCCTGTTTCTTGCCTAATCAGGCTCTGGCGCTGGAATTCTTGATTTGCACGTTGATTCCCTTGACCCACTATCCTGACAATTACATGCATATAGAAATGTTTTGTTCAGGTGTTGGACAACTCTAGCATGGAATGACACACGCAACTTTTATTTTGGAATACATACCGGAAAATATAAAAAAGCAATCGATTTGAATTTACACAGTACCGACTGGTATATATATACCAGTACCTACATGCCTCCAATACTATCTTTCCACTTACTGTAGCTTTGGTATTCTATTAGACTACAAAAATGTTTTCTAGGGGTTTGTTTTTGCTTCGGATATATATTCTTTTTGACAAAAGAAGTATCCAATATGAACAATCATGCTCTTAATATCTTTTTGTAGTCATTGAATTGTAGCGAGTGATGGGACCATGACACATAGTAGCAGTTCTAAAATATTCCGTCTGCGTTGGTACCTTTCCTAGCGAGTGATAAATTAGTTCTCCACTAACTTAAAATTCGCGGACAAATAATTAAAAAAAAGGAAATGGAAGAGTTGTTAAAGAAACTACCTCCTAAATTTGACTATATTTTTTTAAAAAAAATGGACTATGCTTCACTAAATAATTGATCTTGTTAAAAAAAATATTATCAAAAAAATTGATAAAGTCACGAGGATTGCTTCCTTGCTTGGAATAAAGTAATCCACTGCGTTTTTTTAAAAAAATTACTGACCAAGAAAATTTTAACTTCCTAGACGCAAAAAAATGAATGCAAAGTTTATTATTCTTCTGATCAGAGCTAATAATATACTGATTGAGAATTTTACATTACGAATTTAATGGTACTTATAATTTTGTGAATATGAAAGTCAAAAATAAAAGGTTCATCAATTAAAGTACCAAAATCAAATTAAAATTTAACAAATAACAACTTTTAAGATAATAAAAAGTTGTAGCTTCTACAACCCATTTTCATTGAACACGAATCAAATAATTAAAAATATCTCTATCTCTAGTACTTACGGATCCAAGATTTCTTTATTTGTCCACATATGGACATCTTATACTAGTTTTATTAAAAAAATGCAGTCCGTTAACCACTTTTACACCGCCACTGGCTCCACTTTAGATCTGATTTTATCAAGCCGAACTATCCTCTCACTAGTATAATAATTAATAGAGAAATGCTAGAGTCTAATATATTGGATGGATAGGGTCCGTCCAATACGATCGTTCTCACTTTTTTAAATTTCAGATGGCCGATCTGAACCATTCAATGTGTTCTCCATATTTAAAAATTATAAGAAATTAATTTTTATATATTTTTTAATTTTTTTACTTTTTTTATATTTTAGAAATTCGCTGTTATTGGACAATCATAATTTTTATATCATGAATTTTTTGAAATACCAAATAAATAGTAAAAATATTTTAAAAAAATGTAAAAATATTTTTTTTATAAATTTTCAACATAGAGAACATATTGAACGGTTTAGATTGATCGTTTGAACTTTGAAATGAGAGAACGATCACTCATTCGTCTAATATATTGAAAACTAGCATAGCAGCATTCCTCTGATTAATAACACATAAAACACAAATGGTTAGAAATCAACACCCACAACCAACCAACCATGCATGTAGTTCCCAAAAAAAAAAGTGATTAGAATTTAGAAATTGGAAGTGACGTGGCACGCCTCCCCCTCTTGAGTCGACATAACTGCGGTTGGTGAAATCAAAATAATTGCACACTTAATCCAACAAATCCAACAATCGGACCTTTTTCTTTCTTTCTGCCTCTCATCCTCATCCGTCATCCCTAGTCAAAAGCCCCTTCATAAGCCTCCCATCAGGGCCAATGCCAATGGGCCATCACCCACCAACCGTCCGCACAACACACCAACCCCCGAGTCACATATTTTACCAATTTCGCCCTATTTCAAAGGCTACATAAACCAAACTTCACCGGCTTCACTTCATTCAATCACTTCCCTTCCCTGGACTTTGGCCACAACATTTCCCCTCTCTTTCTCCCCCCTTAACACAAGTACACAACACACACTACCTCTATCTATCATATTCGCCCAACCACACACCACAATGAGCTTGCATCCACCAGAGGATTCCACCATCTACCGGTCGGTACTGCCCGATATCGAAATACCAAATCATCTCCCGCTCCATTCTTACTGCTTTGAGCACCTAGGCGAATATGCCGATCGACCTTGCCTGATTGATGGCTCAAGCAACACCATCTATTCATATTCGGATGTAGACCGACTCTCCCGGAACACCGCTGCCAACTTCCGCCGCCTCGGCATAAGAAAAGGTGATGTGATCATGAACCTGCTGAGAAACTCGGTCGAATTTGCCTTCTCCTTTCTCGGAGCATCTCGGCTTGGTGCTGCCACTACTACCGCAAACCCATTTTACACACCGGCTGAGATTCACAAGCAGGCCTCTGCTGCTGGTGCAAAGATTATAATAACCGAGATGTGTGCGGTTGAAAAAATTAAAGATTTTGCAGCTGAACGTGATATTTGTGTGATCATCACAGATGGTCATGTCGATGGATGCATGCATTTCTCTGAACTGATTAAAGAAGATACTCCTCAATTCGAAGGTTTAGATTCCGAGATCGAACCTGATGATGCCGTTGCATTGCCATATTCATCCGGGACTACCGGGTTGCCGAAGGGTGTCATGCTCACTCACCGCAGTCTTGTGACCAGTGTGTCACAACAGGTCGACGGCGAGAACCCTAATTGGTACTTGCACAAGGATGATGTCATCTTATGCGTGTTGCCATTGTTCCATATCTATTCGTTGAACTCAATCTTGCTATGCGGGCTCAGAGTCGGTGCCACCATATTGATGGTGAAGAAGTTTGATTTGGTGGGGTTTATGGGGCTGGTGCAGAAGTACCATGTCACCATTGCGCCGATCGTGCCTCCAATTGTAGTGGAAATCGCAAAAAGCCCAGAGGTCGACGGCTATGATCTGTCAAGTATACGGTTTGTCCAGTCGGGAGCAGCGCCGATGGGTAAAGAGATCCAGGATGCTTTCAAAGCCAAGTTACCTAATGCAGTTTTTGGCCAGGTGAGCTGAAATTTTAGGACTATGTCTTATCAGACACTAATTTATATGATAGGTACGTATAAATTAAGGCAATATAATTATGGGAAGAAAGCTCTATTTTACCAAATTATTAGTCTTTTCTTTTATCCCAAGTCAGTAGGCACCCGGCACCCGGCACCCCGCACCCACCCGTAAACATCCCACTTCCAAGTGGGATTCGATCCTAGACCTTCCAGTAGGAACTAGGAAGGCAACTTAATTAGGCAAGTGCCACTGCCAACTGGTCCCTACCAGCGGTGGCCAAATTATTAGTCTTGCTTGCTTATATTAATTGTGGGTTCCACCACCTCGTTATGCTACGTGAATATAATTTGACACGGTAGAGGATCACCAAAAGGATTCAAATTAATTATGCTATTTGTAACGTAAAAATGAATTTAATTATTATTGTTGTGGCCCAACATGTGTGGGTTTAGATATACTAGCTTCCACACTCCGTTTGGATAGGTGTGGGAAGAAGGAAGGAAGGAAAGAAGTGAAAAGAAATATTGAGAAGTGTGTAACTTTGTGAAGAGTTTAGATTGTTTATAATTTTTTTTCCTTCTTTCTTATTCTTCTTCCTTCTTCCTATATCCAAACACAGCACACAAATTGTTTTCCCCCTCATGTTGTATAGTTAGTTTAACCACCCCCCCCACACACACACACGCCAAAAAAAAAAAGAAATGGTGATATAAGGCTCCGTTTGGATGCGTTGAGAATAAGGTAGGAAGAAGGAAGAAGGGAAGAAATTTATTGGGAAGGAGTAAATTTATTGGGAAGTGTGTAACTTTTGTGAAGAGTTTGAATGGTTAGAAATAAATTTATTGGTAAAAAGTGGTTATTCCTTATTCCTTATTCCGGGAAGAAGCCATCCAAACGGAGCCTAAGGTATTTTTTGTGGTGGGTCAGCACTCAGCACTTAGAACCGTTGAGATGACTGGGTGGTATCACCGCCGGGTATCGGACTTTTTGAAGTCTGACAGATATCAATCACTGAACATCTGTCGTTGATTGGACGGTTCAGATTAAAAATCTGCCCTCTTGAGGTCTACAGAGAGGATATGAATTCGGTGGTATCTGTCTTGTTCGTTTACGTTAAGTATCAATATACCAACAGAGCATAGAAATATGATAGGAACCGGTAGAATATCTTTTTCGTTGATATAGTCGTGTGAAAATTTTTATAGACGTGGTTCAATTCATTGCGCAGATACCGTCCCTAAAATAGACAAAAGACGACGCATTGCTTCTGATTATTAATTTGTTGTGTTATATGTTTTTTGCCACCGACACAAAAATTAATGTCACATGTTAGCGCGTCCCCGTCTGAACACTAAAAAAATAACTTTAATGACTCATAGACCTGATTAACGTGGTAAACGGGCACGAAACGGGGTGTTTCGTTTACCGTGCCGTTAACGAAACGAAATTGATTTCGCAACCATTTACCGTTCCACTTACTAAACGAAATAATTTCGCTAAACGGCATGTACAAAAACACGTTAAACCGTTCCATTTCATGTTCCGTTTACCGTTTCGTTAAGGAAACGAAACAAATATCTCTACCGTTTACCGTTCCGTTTCAGCAAACGGAACAGCATAACGTTTTTTTTGTTTCCGTTGGCAGGCCTAATGACTCATGTAATGCGCGATGATCAATTCACTTTTTTTACTACAGAATGGAGCATATATCAGTGATCCATGTAATGCGCGATGATCAATTCACTTTTGCTAAATATTAAATATAATGAACCGAACTAATTGATTAATTTTTAGTTCAAACGCCACTAGGGAATCCTTGTACTTGGAGGGCTCGACTCTCATAGTCTATCTCGAAAAATATTTATTTAACTTTTTACTTAGTTTTCTAAATTAAATTGTATACAATACAATACAGGGCTACGGAATGACAGAGGCAGGGCCGGTATTGGCATTGTGCTTGGCTTTTGCAAAGGAACCGTATCCAGTTAAGTCCGGTTCATGTGGTACAGTGGTAAGAAATGCTGAGATGAAGATCATAGACCCAGAAACCGGCGCATCGCTTGGACGAAACAAGCCTGGAGAGATCTGCATCAGGGGAGAACAAATTATGAAAGGTGAGAATTGTTTTCTTTTCGGAATATATATAAAGTGTTGTCATGAAGATGCTTGTTTCTTACGTGTTTGGCTCAGTATTGGTCCGATCCCTTCTGGACTTGAACCATTGTTCTCACACTGTCCAAAAGGGGTGGGGGGCTGGGGGGTGCTCATCTTTTGCTTCTAACTTTGTTGGTGTTGCATTGCTTTTGTCCCATTTCCTGGTCCTGTTATGCATTTCAACTATTTTTGTCTGCCAATTAAACGCACTAATAACACTGAATAAATGGTAGCAATTAGAGTACAAAATAAATTTTCGACTTTCTATGATTTGAACTTGCTTGGAGACAATGCCCCCCCCACAAATAACTGACAAATGAAATGTGTAATTATGACAACTTAGATTTTGATAGGTTATAAACGGTTGAAACTCGTCTCTAGCATGTATGTCATTAAATTTTCGAATAGGAGTTTAAATTATTGATTATTTTAAGATGAGCAAATCACTATTTGTAGGCTGCAGCACTATGTTTCTTTCTAAACAGTAGCTCACTGCATAATCAGCCATAGTTTATATGACGCAGAAAATCATTGTGTGTTAATTAAGCTGTCCTTTTTTTAGCTGTAGTCAGTTATGCGCCACATGCCATAAGATAAAATTATGTGGGACCTAACTTTTGTGCATTTACCCTCCTACCAGAACACGATCTATTCATCACTAGTAGGATTCCTAATTTTCTCAACTAAACATTTGTATGTTATTGCCTTAGTTAGGCACATGTGCCAAAACATGATTGCAACTCCAAAATGACTAAAAAAAAATGGACATATTAAAAAATGCGTAATCCTGATTTTAATTTTTCAATGACTCTTGTGTGCTGCAATGCATTTAATCTGTGTAAAATATTGGATTAAATTTTGAATTTTGGTGTTAATTTGGTACTGGATAAAAGTGAAAAGGAGAAAAATTGAATCTGGATGACTTCAATTAAGAATCGGCTCTGTTTGGATAGTCAGGAATAAGAGTTATTCTGGAGTAAAGAGTTATTTCGGAATAATAGTTTAGTATTAAGGACTTATTCCGAAGAGCTATTCAGAATAAGATTAGTTAATCTGACTAGATGTTAGAATAAGAAGTGAGATTAAAAATTTGAGAGTAAGAAGTGAGATTACTTAATCCTTCATCATCCAAACAAAAAATCTTATTCTTATTCTTAATAATTTAGGATTAAATATTTTAATCCTGAATAACTAATCCTATCTTAATCTCATTTAGATGCTGTCACCGTGGAGTTACGATACACTATTTTTGAATTATTCAAGAAATTGCAGAAACTTTACAGCAGTTGTGTAATTCCCTAATGAGAACTGTTAAAAGAATAATCAATAAGATGCTTGAATTAACGCAACATTAGCACATGACTTACATTTACATCTATAACTCCAGGTTATCTGAATGACCCGACAGCTACTAAGAACACAATTGACAAGGAGGGATGGTTACACACGGGAGATGTTGGTTTTGTAGACGAGGATAATGAAATCTTCATTGTTGATCGGCTCAAGGAAATCATCAAATACAAAGGTTTCCAAGTGGCCCCGGCTGAAATTGAAGCCCTTCTCCTTACTCATCCTGCCATTGCTGATGCTGCTGTTATCCCGTAAGTTTGAATAATTTTATTTCTTACATTGAACTTTCAAACGAATCCAGATGATGATACCCAATTTGAGCAGCACAAAGAGGCATTTTCTACATGATTCACGTCATTTCAGTACCTAATTTGGTAATAGCTCCTAGCTACCTAACTAGACTTGGACATGGTCTAATTATTAAATTGTTGATTTATATAGAATGAAAGATGAACTTGCTGGTGAAATTCCAGTTGCTTTTGTGGTTCGATCCAACAGTTCTCAGGTCACCGAAGATGAGATCAAGCAGTTCGTTTCAAAACAGGTAAAAGTTTGTTCGTATTTATTTTTATTTTATCTCATATTAAATGTCTTCTTTAATATTGTTGGGCCTAAGACATTTCATTCTGATTTTTGTTCTCTAGGTGATATTTTACAAGAGGATAAGCAAAGTATTTTTCACAGAAGCAATACCCAAGAACCCATCTGGTAAGATCCTGAGGAAGGATCTAAGAGCAAAGTTAGCGGGTCTCACTAGTTAAAAAGGAAAAGGAGAGAACAACATAAAGAATTGAATCCTCCAGGATTGTTTGTGCTTTTCCTGGTGTGAAAAATCGTGATTATATATAAAAAGGCAATATAGAAAATGTCCGAGTGAATTCTTCCGGATTGAAAGCATTATGTTGTTTTATTATTATGTTCGTAGATTTTATATGATTTGAATCCAAAAGAATGCTGCTCGGTACTGTTACTGTAATGCAAATATTGTAAGTTGTTCTTGTATGAGTTGTATCAAGATGAAAATTTTGTATATGACACTAAAACTTAAAATCATATGCTATTGATCCTTAAAATCCATAAATTTTTATACATGGTTTTGTTTTACAAAAATGTTAAAGGATTTGTAATGGGATAAAATGAAAGCAAGTCAACATGGATAAAATTTAAAAATTAAAATTTGCCTCAATATCATACGATATATAAAATCAAAATGAGGAGTTGTTTTTGTACCACAGTAAACCAATTCGTAGAAAATTGCTGGACTTCTCCACAGGCTTTCTGCAAAAGTTTCAACTTTTCAGTTGAGCCCCTACTATATATTAAAATTGTATTTCATTTCTAATTTGTTTAAAATAAATATCCTTCCTAAATAAAAATGTGCCGTACGTAAAATACTCTAGTTTGTAGAACAGTGAAAATACAAAATTAAGATTATCTTAATTTTATCGTAACTTTCTTATAAGACTCTCTTTTGTTTAATAAAAATATTAATTGGTAATCGTCTATTTGATATAAAAAAATTACAAAATTGTTAATTTGTTATTGCAAACAACAAAATTGGTTAGACCAATAAGGCACCCAAATGTGAATATCCTGTTTCAGAACCCATAAGAGACTAATACAATCAAAGATAAGTAGCTTCCGCCATCCATGATGCATATGAGAGCTCAAACACAGTAACACAGGATGGAAGCATCATTCGCCAATGTTAGCACTTAGCAAGAACTATCTTTCAAATATTTACGATTAGGGTTGAAAACGGTAGTCGTTTCGATCGTTATTTCGTTTCGTTTCGTCTGAAATGAAACGATAATGGTTAAGGATTTTGATTTCGTTTAAGAAACAGAACGGATAACGCAAATAGAAATATAGTTTCGTCTCAGAACGGAACGATCAACGAAACGGAGCTGTTTCGTGATCGTTTATTTCGTTCATTTCGTTATAAAATTCTACAGGAGTGCTATTGATATGATTTTAGACAAGAAAAAGGAGAAAAACCTATTCTGCACCGCTCTTCACCCCACCCATCTATTTCTTTTTCTCCGCCACACATCTCCTCTCTCTCTTGCAAAACCATGGCCAAATCCCTCACCAAATCGCTCCCTCTTCGCTCACCGTTCACCTCACCCCCTTTCTTCTCCGATCGCTCACCCTCTCCTTCTCTCTTACTCGCCATTCGCAGCTCACCTCTAAGCCACACTCGCACCTTCTCCTTTTTTCTCCCCCCCCACCCGTGAGTCGAGGCTAGGGATTCTGCAAAATACGTGCTTTTCTGCGCCTCCCCCTGATTCTGTCTTGAGGTGTCCGTCACGGCTGCAATGAATACATTTGAGGCCCTTCTTACCTTTATTGGAGGAGTTGACGGCTGAGAAGGCGTGGATCTCTGATTAAGGGGCGCCGGAGCAGGAACTCGCCTCAATCACAGTCTCTCTGATTGAGGTGTGGCCCTACTTTCTAGCTGTATGGATTTTCTTTTTTTGGAGGTAGGTTACTGAGACTTGAATTGATTTTTTTTCTTTACTTTTCTGTATTGATTTTTTCATGTTGCAAGATATGAGACAAAGAATGTTTTTCTTTTCTTTACTTTGTATGTATTTCGCTGTTATTGTTTCAAGTTGCAAGATATGAGACAAAAAAAAAATTGAACTATAGCAGGATTATAATCCGTTTAAATTTTTATCTTAAGTTGGATGATATTTTGATTTGTAAGGAACGGTTGAGAAAACTAAACGGTTAATCGTTCTTGTTTCGTTCAATAGAACGAAACACGCAAAAGACAAAATTATTTCGTCCATTAACGAAATGATCAATGCAAGATCCTTATTTCGTGATCGTTTGCGACGTTATGCAGCCCTATTTACGATCAATTAAAAGAGCCATCTGTTCTTGGGATGCTTGTGGAAGGCCCAAGAGCGAAACTGGCCCTTGCAAGCATACTCTCTGTTAATGGGCTAGAAGAAAAGCCTAACTAAGAAATCTACATTTATTTCTTCTTCAAAAAAAAAAAAAAAAATCTCCATTTAAGTTCGGCCTAGTAGAAGAACCTTGTGGATAGGGCTGAAAACGGAAGTCATTTTAACCGTTTTTCGTTTCGTTTCGTCTGGACGAAACGGTTAACAAAATAACAAAATGATTTCGTTTGGTTGGACGAAACGGTTAATAAAACAATGAAACAGTTTCGTCCATGTGTAAAGTCTAAGCCTTTTATCCCAAACAAGTTGAGGTAGGCTAGAAATGACACCCCGACCCAGGTCATTTCTTGTATATATGGCTGAATTTTTACGCTGGCTCGCCAAGCCTATCGCAAGCATGCGGGCTTGAATCCTGGACCTCTTAGAAGATAGCCAAGTGCTCTTACCACCTGAGCTACTAGACTACATGCTTGCTACGAGCTTAGAAAATCACATATTTCGCCCATGTGTAAATCACGAAAATTTCATCAATTTCGATCGTTTCGTCTAGACGAAACGATCAACGAAAAAAAGAATCTGTTTCGTCGCATAGGACGAAACGATCGACGCGACAGCTCATTTGCGCCATCGTCTCGATCATTTTGCAGCCCACTTGTGGAGAAATCCACAGAAATACAGAATTATCTCAATTCTGTATATGTATGGAGAAAGGACTAATGGAGAGAAAATTGAATTATAACCCTCAAGTTTTTTTTATACTTCCATTCAAATTTGGTCATCAATTATTTTATTTGAATTTTTTTTATGGAATGGGAAGGAAAAAGGAAACGTTGTTAAGCACGCACGGTTCCAGCCGGGCCAACCAATCCAGGAAAGAACGTCGAAGGTATATTGTAAAGAAAGCAGTTAGAAAAGCTAGCTATTTTACTCAGGAATGAACGAGCCACCTAAAGCAACTTTCTACGTTCCTATTTCTAGAAGTGCCAGAAACATATGAAACATAGATAGAGTGGTCGATATACCTGTCAACGATATACCGTTTCGACGTGTTCCGTTCCGTTCCGTCGAAACGGAACAGCTAACGAAACAGAAAATTATTTCGTTTAAAAAACGGAACAGCTAAACGGAATGGATTTACTGATACGTTCCAGTGTAATACAGTTCAAATTTCGACGTTCCGTTACGTTCCGTCGAAACGGAACGACTAACGGAAATTTCGGCATGTACCGTCACAGAAACGGAACGGCAAACGAAATGGCCTGTTCCGTCTCCGTTTCACACGTTTGACAGGCCTGGTGGTCGAGCTCTCTTAACCAAGACTATTCGAAAACAGCACCAACACCTAGAAATACTTTATAGCCGAGGAGACGGAGCTATCATACTCAGAAAAGGGGGCGGGCGTATAAGAGGTATGCGCGCGTTCGGCTCATTAGTTCATCCAGCTTCGTTCATTTACGTTGAAATAGACGAGTCACTACTTTTTGATATTTTAGTTTATACGGTCACCGCGGGTTACAGCTTGTACAATGAGTTCTTTTTTTTCTTGGAGCAGAGCCCTCTTCCTGTGGGCGAAAGCGCTGATTTCGCCCTCAAGAACAAGTATAAAATCCTTTCGTATTCTAGGATTGCGGGAAGGCAGGGAATTCAATAATTTTTGGAGGCTCAGGGTTTGCTCTAATTATAGTTTTTCACGGTAAGCGGCGTAGACGAATAGGAATTCTAGGAGGGCCGTGGCTTAGCCTCTGAAAGATGTTTTTTTATGCGACAATGCTATGACTCCTGCAAAATATTGGGGCCCCCCATAACCACAGAAATAAAGAAAACACCCGCGAAACAACGTTATAAAAAAACGAAAATACATTTGACGGAGGTCCCCCCACCCTCCGCCGCGCTTTTTCCTCTCCTTTCTTTCATTTGATTCAGAACCTAAAATTTGCTATTCTGCTTTTTTATCGATAGAGCCGCTTTCCCTCATTCGTCTCGTCCAGCCCTCTTCACGAACTTTTATAATCAATGCCACAAAGATAGCAAGCTCTATGATAGAATAAATAAGTAAAGAGGCGACAATTTGGCACCAGATATCCGGAGGTGTGGAAAGAGCAGCTGTAATCAGTGAAAAAACCATCAAAAAACGACGATTGCTCGTGAGCATTTCCACAGAGAGACCCCTTGGTTCTGGCAAACAGATCACAATGACAGGTATCTGGGAGCATACCGATGGAATGAACAAAATACGAAAAGTGAACATAATATAGTCATACATCTTAGGTTGTAACTTGATCATGAGCGAATTTGTTGAAGGAACGTTGTATGTTTCCGAGCTCTTCCTGTTTCCCATGCTCCATCAATCCCATCCCATTATCATTTCGTTTGAAAGGCATTATCATTGCTAGCTGTACTTAGCACCTCTTTACGAAAGAACTCTAACGTCAACTCAGTTAGGGTTGAGTAAAAATTCTTCTTTTTCTTACTATGCAAGACAAAAACTTAGATCTTAAAACGAGATCTTTTTTTTTTTATTCTTGGATCCTGATTGTTAATGCGTTGTTCAAAGAAAGAGTGAAAAGAGGTTCTCTTCTGTTACGCGGTATACAACTTGCGCGCAATCGTATTCGTGATCAAACATACAAGCTATCTACACTGTATTTTTATATAGGTATAATAGGACGTGACTTGGAATACAAGGGTGTACTGGTCGGGCACACCTATCTCTTCTGTACCTCCACCACTACAACAATCGCATGATTTGCAATACCAATGCATCTATTTTAATCCAGTTTCTGAATTAGTGCTTATGTCCAAAATATTTGGAATCAAAGAATATATTATCCATCAACCATCTCTAAGGCTTTCCATAGAGATTTTCTGGATCGTATCTCTCCTTTTCATTCAAATGTTAAGCAATTCCAGCCAATGACAATGATCAAGTTTCAATTCGATTGATTCTTAACAAATTAGTGTCTGCAATTCGCAAGGGTCATTTAAAGGTTGGTTCTGCGTAAAGGATTTTATCTTACTGCTTACGCGTTGGAAAGCAAGAACTCATTCCCCCAAAAGAAGTCGATTGAAACGAGAAGTCTAGTGGGCTTTTATCCAGTAAAGCGCCTTGACCCAGAGTGCTCGTTTCAAATAAATGACTAGAAGTTTTTTTATCCACTATAGGAAGTAGTCGTCGTTTCGCAAGTAGTCTTCTTACCTGCTAGCAAGGAAGTAAGTGAGCTTGTAGTCTCATGTGTTTGAGGCTGGCCAGCTAGGAGTTTGATTGATGCTGTTAATTTATAACCATAACCTGTTCCTACTGCAACTATATCACTTGATTTTTGCAATTTCTTTTGTTGATTTGAGACCCATTAAGTTTCTTTGATTGTTAATCTGATCAAGCTATGGCTTCATGAAACCATATCGCTTGTCTTTTACCGGTATTTAACAATGGTCCTTGGAATTTTCACAAGAGCCCCTGAACTTCTTAAACTAGTCCCTTAATTCAAAGTTTGTTTACCAAAACCCAAAATTGAAGTTGTACTACACTAATACAAAGGCTGTACCAATTCTCTAATTGATATCACGCGTTTATATAGATATACACGTGGTACAGAGGCATGTAACAAGGTTAATTCCTAACCAGTTTGACATCAAATGGTTCCATCAATTCGGATGAAAGGAAAACCTGAAATTAACTTGATAATTGAGGGAAAATACCTCAGGTGACATGAACGACTACAACCTACAACCAAGGCCAACCTTGACTTCATTCCTATCTTCTCAACCTTCTCTTCTTTCCCAAATACCATCATATACCAATTCTTGCCATTAAAACAGGGAAAAGGAAAGAGCTAGTGTTGCAACCCGAAATCACAAGGGAGAAGATGAGATTGGCATATCTCACAAACCCATCTCGGTTTCTACTCCCTTCTTTTCACTCGTTTCACCATCACCACCCTCCACCGAAACCGAAATCAAAAGGAGATAAAGGAAATTCGTGTGCGTACCAAAAAGGGTTAAAGAGGAGGAGGTCGAAATCGAGACAGGAGAGAGAGGAAGCTTAAAGTGAAAGTTGAATTTTTTATTTGCCAATCCGGGAACGATGTATTAGATCAAAGGAGATTTGATGGCTCAGATAAATTCGTAATTAATCCTCTCCATCCAACGATTCAAACTAATCAGGAACTTAAAACTTAATTGATCTTAAGATTAAAAATTTCAGAATTTAACTCAATTTTGCTCCAAAAATTTGGGCTTCCATTATCTGATTTTTTTTCAGCTAATTTATATAATTTGAGTCAACTTTTGCTGAATGTTAAAGTTAAGATTGCTTATTATTGTATTTGTTTAAACTTCTTAATCATGTTGTTTTCATGAAATCTATGTCGCCTTATATCATGACAAACTTTCTTATTTTATAGAATTGATTATTTTTTTTTATTCTGATTTTGTAATTTGAATCTTTGGTTATTTAATTGCTTATCAGTAATTTGGCAGTATTCAGGATTTTTTTTTAAATGACAGAAATTTATTGCTAATTTTATTTGTTAATGAAAATTCATAGTGTTACAATATCCAATTTTCTCAAAAAAGAAAAAGTTGAAAAGATGTTTCCCTCAGGCATTAATATAAACGTTTTGGTCGGCCATGCTATTTTACTTGTAAAAAAAAAGTCAAAATTTTTATGTCAAGACTGAATTCAAGCGTTCAGACTTCTGAGAACTAATAATTATTGAAAAAAATTTGGTCCAAGTACAAAAGAAAGTGTTGTGAATTGTGAAAGCAGCCACTAAACGCATGTATATGTCCCGATGAATACATCCAAAGTCTTCAACTTTTTTCAGATGTCTGAATGCAAGAATTCATACTTGTGAAATGTGTATATATGTATTAGAAACTAGACATAGTATTATCATAGACGAAGAAATGAGTGCTAGTGTCAAAATTAGAATATTGGGATAGGCAATTTTACTCTTACTTTTTATGCTTAAACTAGTTTTGTTGCCTACAACCACATGAGTTATTCCAATGAAAACGGAAGCAATTCATAGAAAATTGGGATAGGCAATTTTTCTGATTTCTTATTTTTACTCTTACTTTTTATTCTTAAACTAGTTTGATTAGGGAAACCATTTTCTTTTCCCCTTTTTACATCATTCCTTCCACAAGTTGCATTTAATCCACAGCAGCGTTTGGTGCGCACACATACACGTTTGACCAGTAATTACAAGTGGCTGTTTTAAAGTATAACAACGCAAGATGCTACATATATTTTATGTCCTACTTCGTCGTTATTAGCATGTCACACAAAAAAAAAAAAATAGAGAACAGTGTACATCCCTTGTTTCAGTTAACATTTGGTGAAATAAAAATTTAGTCTAGTTAACCACCTCCATAATTTAGTTAGGCCCACCATTCATGCAAACCGTGTGTATTCTCACCCTCCCATGTGCCTTCTCTAACCGCCGTCCTAAGAACTAATATAAATCCATACAATAAAACATACATATGTGATATGTACACATTAATTTGGAGATGATTAATGTGTAAATTGTAGTGATTTGCAAAGAAATATATATGGCATGCATTGTTTTCAAGACGGATTTAGCAGCGACAGTTCTTTAATGGCTTGATTAATGAAGTTATGTGCAGTATTGCGATCAATATTTTTCCAATAGTACCATTAATTAAAACTCAACTACAATTAGGCTTATTAACTAACCTCAAATCTGCAAGTCAAACTCAATTATACAAAAAATAGCTCTAACTTCATTTAATTGCTTCAATTAGCATCAGCTGTTAACAAAACTTGACGCCTATCTTTTGTTACAATTACTGTTAATTACAACGTAATTAATATTATATTTTGATCTAGAATCTATGGCAAGCATGTGTGCTTGCTGCTGAATATTCTAAAATCCCTCAAGTAACATTTCTATTTTATTCATAGTAAAGTAATTAAATAAAATTCCATTTTATATATACAAAGATAATGCTTAATTCGGCGATCATTCCTGCGATCATTCAGTTAACCAGACAATGGCACCTTCTATTGCATGTTATGTTTGGCGCATATACATCCGGAGAGAGGCCAAAATATTTTCCTTGAGACACGTAGCACAGTATTCTCAATTTTTTTTTAGTTTAGGTATACTTCTTTAACACCTATGGACGGCTTGTCTTTATTTGAAAGCCTCTCTCTTCTTTGTCCTATCTTGCTACTAACCTTTCTATATAAAACTCTAGTCCTACTCTTGTTCCATAAACACACCTACTAGCTATTAGAGAAAGGGAGAGATGAAGCTTAGTCCAAAGAGGTTGTTCAAGAGAAATGCTAAGCTGAATGCAAATGATGAAAGGACTGGTCTCGGAATGTATGATCGGCACGAGACCGATTGGGAGGTGAGACCAGGAGGGATGCTGGTACAAAAGAGAGTGGAGGGCAGAGAGGAGGAGACTATTCTTGTGCGAGTCTCCACCGGAAATCAGTGGCACGACATCTCCATCGGTGCCTCCTCTACCTTTGGTAAGGCCAAGTCATCAACTTTTTGTTTTATGATGAAATTATTTACCTCTTTCAAATTATAATATGGTGATTTATCATTGATATATATTTCTTAGCTGGCTAATTGAGGTACAAGGATTACTGTAAAATTATTGCAAAAGAAATATTTCTGACTCTGAATGACACAATGCAAGACATAAGTTTGCGTCAAGGAAAACTCCCGACAAAATTTCAGAACATACAGTGATTTTTTTTAAACAAAATTTATAGAACATTTTAAAAATTGGACTAAAGTTCTATTAATAAACTAAATTATTTTAAATCTAAAATTGCAGGGGAGCTGAAGGTGCTATTGTCTTTGGCGACAGGCTTATGGCCTAGAGAGCAGAGACTCATCTTTAAAGGCAAAGAGAGAGACGATAGTGACCATTTACACATGGTAGGAGTTCAGAATATGGACAAGGTGCTCCTTCTGGAAGATCCAGCCATCAAAGAAAGAAAGCTTAGGTCAAGCACACTAGCTCAAGTCATGGGCGTGCCTTGCAATTCATTTATTAGGGCTCCGCTGACATGTTAGTTGCTCACAACAATTCGTTAGAGCTTTCAATAAGTCTTTTTGTGTGCTTTAGAAAAATTTCATACAACTATTATGTAAACAACTGCTGATTTATTCGGTGACTTAGAGAAGATGTTATGTATATTTCAATCGATGGTACCCCTTTTTGGGGTTTTTTCTTCCAAAAAAAGATGTTATGTATATCCCTCATTAATGCGGGCGTAATACCATTCTTTAGTTCAGACAATAATGATATTTGTAAAACAAAAAGTTTCCCTAACTAGCAATAACCTGTGCTCAATTAAAACAATATTAAAAACAAAAAAAAAACCTCTCTTGATTTACTCTAAAAAGAAAATGGACCTAATCGGCTTGTACAACTATGCAAATAAGAGTTTGAGATACCAAATTTACAACTAGAGGCGGTCAATCTATCATGAAGATTTCAGTTTACTGGCACGAAATGCTAAATACTTTGATCTCTCAGCAAAGTAACGCTTCACTTCCTTCACTGCTGCGAGGAGCACATGTAGAGAAACCGGGGCAAAGAAAGGCTGAAAAAAATGAAGTAGATTGACACAAATTAAAAAAAAATAATTCTACATATGCAAAGAAAATAGTAATAAAAGAAGCTCGCTCAGCAACCTAGTTGGCATTTGGTATTAGTAATTTCTTCTGATGCAATAACTTGTGTTTTAGAGGTCATATAAACAATAGTGATCATAGGCAAGAGCAAATAAGTAATCATAAACAGATTGAACTTTAGCCTCACAGATGAAATTAACATCTTGACAGTTCCTTAAACCTATGCAACCAAGCACCAAATAATCCATTAAGTTTGGAAATTTGCAATCAATTCTTGATTTGGAACCCAACTCGAACTAACCATCAACCAATTTCACCCTTGAAATAACCTAATAAGGCCTAAATAACCCTCAATACTGCAACTAGACCTTGATTCAACCCAGTAAGGCAACAATATCTGAAGCAACCCTCAAGTATGTATTTAAATTGATTATCTACAGCTAAATAATAAAAGCCAACACTAACCTCAATCATAGATTTAAAAGCCAAGAAGGCCAACAGGAAACATCAATTGAAAACCATAGCGGGAACTTTTGGTCAAAATTATACAAGCTAAATGCTGTCACTATGCACATGACTTGAAGTTAAGGGTGAGACTTACCATGTAAATGGCAAAGTAATGTTCCATGGAGGAATAGCTGATTGACATGATAGACGGATGAAAAAATGCATCCTCTGCCAAAGCCCTTGCTCTAATTGACGACACTGTAACAATGAAATGAAGAAAGAGAACAATATAATACTAAAAAGCTAGTTTCAATTTTCCAAAGGTAACTAAGTAAACAATAGCATTAAAATACACCCCAAAAATCTAGTTCCCCATAAAAGAGGTATTTCAAATGATAAAGACAAGTGAAAAACAATGAGGGCATGTTGGTCATCAGAGGAAGGTTTATAAGATATTAATTTTGGGGAAAAAAAAATTTATACATCAACTTTGGAAGGAAATTTTCCATATAAAATTAAAAAAAATAACATCATTTAACAAAAGAAGTTTCACGTACAAGCTGAGGCATTGTTTATGCCAAGAGAGATGTTCCTTTCAGCTAAATTTGCAGCTTCAAGTGAAAGCTCGACCTGAAAAGGAGAAACTATATCAAGCTCTGCAATGCCCTTTTATTGCTTTATAACAGTAACTAGCCTGCTCATACTGGAGCAAGTTAATGCCAACACACAACTAAGCCTAAAGTAACATGGACTCTGCCTTCCCCTCACATAATGGCAAATAAATAAACAAACAAACAAGCTGAATATATATAGCAACAAGAAAAAATACGTAGCAAACAGGAATGGTACTGTAACAGTAACACCAGATCTACCAAAAAGATGGAATAACCTGTTTTCCAATTTCATCCATTACAATCATTCTCGGGAGCGATTCAACCTGATAATAACAATCATGAATTCAGAATTCAGAAATCAGGAAAAGAAAAGTCAATCATGAGAAAGCACTAACCAATTTACAAGAAAACTACGCACTATTGGAAGAAGGAAAAAAGTACCAATGTAGAGAGAGATTGGAGCGTGCTGAGACTCGACAAGAGATTAAAACAGGTGTGTTGTCGATACAACAGATCTAATTCCCTACAAAAGTGAGCAAACAGTTATACTTCATTCTGGTATATAAGTCTGACTACTACTGAATCAGCCCTGTCCCAAATGTGCAATGAAAACCAAAACTATGGCTCCAACCAACGTGATTTATAAATTATGCTTCCTTATACCTCTATATAATACAATTTAGGCTAATCCCTTGGTTCCGCATTTTGAGCATCCTCAAGTCCAATTAGTTCTTAGTTAGGCTTTAATTTAATTAATCCAGACAAAATTTGCTCTCAATTGTAAAAAAATTATCCATAGAGGTGAAGATCCCATATAAGTTTGCAAAACATTATTGCAATTGCAGAATTGTGTAAAAAATGCTCAAATGAAGCTTAAAGTTTATTTAAAGTAATGTGGCCTAGTAGCTCAGTGGTAAGAGCACTAGGCTGGCCTCCATGAGGTCAAGGGTTCAAGCCCCGCATGCACCTTTAATTTCAAAAAAAAAAGTTGGATGGCAAAGACCTCCCTCTTTCTTCAAAAAAATAAAGTTTATTTAAAGTAGCTGGAATGTGGCATTTCATTCCAGCCTTCTCAGTTCTTCTTCAATTTCTTAAGAAGATACCCAGCCACAGTTATGAATGAAAGAGAGGAGCTGAGAAGCAGGAAAATACCAAAATAATATCTCACCAGTTTGTGAATCCTTTCTCACTTGCAAGAAACTTAAATGTTGGACTTGGTTCAACATAATTAGAATTAAGTCCAAAGAGAATGCGAAGCTGTCCAATGAATATTTCAATTATCTTCTCAAGTTCCTGTAGAAATTTTTAAATATAAAAGTTTACTAAGAGTAAGGAAGCCAGGTACCACATCCATAATATAAAATTTAGTTTTTGAACCACCTTCAAGTTAATTTAGTTTCCTTCCAATGTATAGTTCAATTACAATTTAAAACTGACCTGTGGAGGCAACACATCTCTGACAAGATGAATCCCTTGAGATTGCATAGAACATCCGTGTGGATTCCAGATAGCAACACCTCCCCACATCTAATCATGCATAATTAACAAGGAACACTTAATCGACATGTAAACATAGAAAGAAGAGGTCCAAGTATATAAAACCTACGTAATAGTATAACTCACTGGAGAAATAAAAGCATTTGTCTTGGAAATCTCTCCCTCAGGGGTTCTTATGTAAAGTGGACATTCGCTTGCCGATGGCACATACCTAATGACAAAAGAAAAAAGAAATATACTTAAAAATGATAGATTTTACAGCTCAACAAGGAAATTATGCAATGCAGCTGATATATTCTCAGTTGCAAAAAGAAAGATCCATACATCATTGAAACAACGAAACGGTTCTCTTGGGACTATGAATGATAGAATTAGTAAAGTCATAACCAGGACTAAGTTTCGAATTATTTGTTATTTAGGAAAAAGGGAAAATGAGGGTCAATTCCTCAAATTTCATTAAAGGTTTCAAAATCTTGAAAAGTAGCAATTTTTGCAATTCACAAGACTTCTTGTGCTTAAAAAATTTATAACAGATTACTCCATTAACGTAAGGCTTAAATTACAAAACTGAGGTTGTCTCGGATGCTTTGTCGCAGGTAGCAAACCAGTTTTAAAACAAAGGAAAATCAAACAGGAAAAACAAGTTGAGCTAGGGAGCACCAGGTATGATCTGAACAACTTTTTCTCCCAGTCAAAACTTGTACCAAGACACTGCATGTTATATAGTACAGAAAATTGCAAAGATTGGTTTTGGTTCGTTGTGTGTTCACTGTGATTCTATGAATCTAATGGGCTTCATTCAGTAGCAAACATCAATCTGAAGGCTAAATGAAACTGACTAGCTGGTACTATAACATAATGCAATACCTAGTCTAGACTTAAAATATAACAGCAAAACTATAAGCATCAAGTGAGAGAATATACACCACAAACTGAAGCACTTTAGACCGTCCCGATGCTGAAAGAGAAGTATCCAAATGCCACTCATTTGAATTTACCTATTAATAGTATTATAACTACTTTACTTCAGGAAAACAAGAAGTAAAATTATAGGTCTTTAATAGTGCTACATACAAAAAAATTAAGTTTCTGGTTTAGCAAAACAAGGCAAATCTGTAAACCAAATGATAAAAGGTTCATTTCCTCTAAATTGTATCTCAGTTGCTAATACAAAAAATTAGTTTCTGTTATTGTGAATTATCAGAATTATTTTTCCTTCGTTACTGCAGAAAATCATCAGAATCTTCAGCTGGGTACATGTGTTGGTACATAGAGTTTACTTCTTGAAGATTCATATGTATAAAAGAATTTTCAATAATGGAAAACCACACTTATATGCATAAAAGGCACATACAAAAAAAGGCAGGTCCCTGGTATTAACAACATAAGCCTCCAACTTTTCATCCCAATATGAAATTGACGACTTTGGCGCATGGTACAAAACCTGAGATCAAATAAAAATGCTTAAAGAAACATATAAGAAAATCATAAAGCATAAATTGAAGGAAGCTTCCCTGCATTTTAGAAACCTGTATTTTATAACCTCACCATGTTGTCCTACTGAACAACATTGTTTGAATGAACAAAAGAAACTAACAAACCTGACTCTCCATGGTTATGTTCGCAACAGGTGCCAAAGCCTCTAGAACAGGTGCCAACAGGACCTCTCCAGTCCTTTGGAAATCCCTACATAGAGGAGTAATCAACAGTTCCTCAGATTATTTGAAATTAATACAGGAAAAAAATACACCATAGAGTCTCATTATTGAGGTTCATACCAATCATAAATCCAATCACTCGGATTTGAATTAAGCAAACTAAACGAGAGAACAACATTCCCGTCTGATCCGACGGGTATATACTCTCCTTTCTCAACCCCTCCTCTCATAAAATAATCTCCAAATACTGTACCAATCATTGAACCGACACTTGTACTGTCATCAAGATCCTTCAAAACCATCCAAGCATGCCGATGCTTCCCAATAACAACTCTCTCATCTCTCCCTTCCATTACAAATACCGAATACACCCGCCCCGCACATCCTCCCGTCCTTTCATTCACAGCCGACAGTAACAACTCATCAATTCCCTGATCATCTCTACCTTCAATTGCATCGACCAAACCCCCACCGCCACATTCCCACAAACAGGCAGCAGAAGCAGCATCGCCTTCATGACGACAGCTGGATCCAGAATCAACAGTAACTGAAACAGTGAAATTACAATTACCACATGATTGCGCACTCAACTGTGCTCTGATCCTTTCAGCAACGGAGAGAGAGAGCGAAGAGTCGGATGGCTTGAATGGAGAGAGAAAGATGGCTTGGAAGTGGCAGGGGAAGGAAGGAGGGTTGGAATGGAGATGATCGGAGAGGGAGGAAATGGCGGCGGAGGGAAGAGGCGAACGATGGATCTCGGTCGATTTGAGGAGGAATGGTGCGCCTACGAGGAAGGAAATGAGAACGGAAACAGTGAGGAAGAGGCGCTTCGTGCCTGGTTTCGTCGTGCGTAGGTTCGATTCGGTTCCGGCGCCTGTTTCGGTACTTGTACCAGCAGCAGCGCTGGTTTCGTCCGCCATTTTAGTTTAGTGTGGTGGAGCGAAGAAGTTCGGAGTGGGGGGTGTGGTGAAATCCAAATCCTGTGGCGTGGTGTGGTGTGGTGTGGTGGATCGAACTAGAGAACGACGGATCGGACGGAGTTGCGAAGTAATCCGTCGAGGTGCAGTGACGGAATTACCCTCTTGCTCGGAAGGGACAAGAGGACTGCTTCCTTTTCATTTTCTTTAATTTTTATAAATTTGTAAAACTCAAATAGAGAATCTAAACCGTTGATCTTGTTAAGTTTTACCGGCGATGCGTTTTCATATAAATTTTATAAAATTTGAAGTTGATTTGATACTAGATCAAGTGGTCAACAAATGAACGAACCTGGTTTGATTAATTCTAATACGTTCATACTTTGGTCACTTAATCAAGTATCAAATCGACTTCAAATTTTATAAAATTTATATAAAAACGCATCGCCGATAAAATTTAACAAGATCAACGATTTGGATTCTTCATTTGACTTTTAAAATTAAAAAAAAATGAAAAGGACAGCTCCGAGCACTTTTTTTTTTACTGCTGAGGGTGCGGTTCCCATGACAAATATGCTCTGCGCTTCTGCAGTGAATTCCAAAAATTGCCCGATTGAATCTGGACATTCATCATTAATCGGACGGTTCTTGATGTATTATCTATTTTTTTTTCTTTTGTAGGATGAAATCGCGTCTTAATTTTCGACTTGGATTGTTGCAGAAAGAGAGAAAATATGGTAATCCGACTTTAATTTCGAAAAATTGAATATATTCCCACAAAAATTTCCATCAAAGTATTAAAATTTAAAATATCCTGACAAACTCACAAAATCTTGTATTTTTCTTTGTTTAAATCATGTTATATTATTTAAAATAGAAAAATATACATCTTTGAGCAAATTTCAAAATGACTATTTAACCATGAAATCTTATAGAAAAATGGTCATGAGCACAAAATGGACATGTCATATGTCTTAAAAATTAATTATGAGTACAACTTTTTACTTACTATTATTAATGTGATTCAATTAAACAATGGAGAAATCTGAAAAGTGAGTTTAGGTGGGGATATGTATATAATTTAAAAGCTTTTATGGGAAAATTTCCAACAGTAAACTTTTTATGGGTATACTTTCAACTTTTCTAGAATTTTATAGACGTAAAACACTAAAATTAAATTAAGAAAATCTAATAAATTATTTCAGAATTTAAGAAGTTAGCAACATGAACTTGCAGTCCTATACATATTTTTTCTGACAAATGAAAAATGGATCGGAATCAGAAATGCTGGTCTTTGCGTCGGATTTTCAGATTTTAGCATTTACAAATATTAGAACTTGAAGGGCCTACATGGTAATTTGTATTTCTAAGGGATTGGATTCCAATTTAATTTTCTTTTTTCCAATGACATCTTTCTGAATTTCACTAGGATTCATTTTTAATGACATGAATTCTAGTTACAAAAGAAATTTCTTTTCAGATCTTACGATTATAGCAATTATTTTTTTTTAGGCCTTCCGATTATCGTTCTATTGTAACCAGCCGATCAACAACTGTTTGGGAAAAATGATTTGTTAGAGTAGTAAAAAGCTTAACCCAAGTTCAATTTCCGTTTAATAGATAAAGCCAATCCATTCTAATGCGGAGTTAATATCATGGTCATTGTTTTTCCTCTTCATAAAGGTCGCATAAAGAGCTAGCTAGTGAGCATAAGCTACAGAACATATTCACATCTTAAATAGTTCTGATACTTATAATTATAAGCGTCTAGTATATTCTAAGTTTCTAACCAGAACAGGACACAATAGAAACCATACTGACTTGAAAGAGCCATAGTCATACCATACCCATGCTCGCATTGTGAGATAGAACATGTAGAAATCGCCCCCACTTGTTCTCAGCACACCTCTCCACATGTTCCTCAGAGAATACTACAAAGTCTTTGAAAAGGATACAGCCTCATGTGTACGACATTAGAACAACCAAATGATTGATGTATGCAGTGATAGCAAAAAACTGTAATTATTCTATAACATTGAAAATCAGACATTTTTTTCCTAAAAGCAAAGCAAATACCAAAAGATAACAACAAATCAACATAGAGCAGATTGGCTAATTTTTCACAACAGTTCAACGTCGAGCCGATTGACTATTAATTTCATAACAGATCAACATGCTTGTTCCAATTTCAATTAACCTCACAATCCCTGCCTTCACAATAATTATTCATTTGGCACCCATGGATATGCATCGGGCGGAGGCATGACACAGTTGTCTCCATTGAAGTAGACTCGCCTTGGGAACTCCCAACCCTTTTCAGATGTGAAAGTATTCGAGTCCTTGCGGAAAAGGAGCTCTGCTTGAACATTACCATACGATCCTGCTGTCATGAGTAAATCATTATTCTTTACACCCCACAACATAGCTGTGTCATCTGAGGAAAAATAAACAGGAAAAAAAAAAGAAATATGTTAGCATATTTTAACAATTGGAAGTTTGGAACCAGGAAACTATCTAGGAAGGCTCGAGTTGGAAGGTAAACTTACTGATACCAGCTCCATAGGGCATGAGTGACTTGAAATTCAAACCAACGAGAGTAGCAAGATTGTCAAAATTGGGATGCTGTACTGCCAAATTCCATTGTGTATAGTTCATTCGGTAATTTAAATTCGTAATGGTTATCTTGGCACGCCAATAATCCTTGTTGTTAAGCATAACGTGCCAGTGCACTCTAATTGGACACATATGAGATGAGCACTGGACCAATGGTGTGTAACTGTACTTGCCAGGTCCATTTAATATGGATCGCAGATGCGGCGAATCCCCCCTGATAAACGTGCACATTAAGCATCGTATAAGTGTTGAAAATAAGTTACCTATCACAAATCACAATGGATATATAAATAAAAGGCGACTCACTTTACACAGTTTCTATGCTTCGTGTTGCTATTTTGACAACCGCATGAACAGGTGGGGCAGTCCACAACAGTGTCATTGTAAAAGGACGAGAGAGAAACACAGCATGATGGTACCTTCTGAGCTAGAAACTGTGAGTACGTGCATGTCAGACTCCAGGTCACTGCAGCAGAAATTTCAAATGTTAAACAGCCTTTTCTCAGCACAAGAAGTAAATAATGCAAACTGATAATTAGAAAAGACTTACTCAGAGCCTCAGTAGTTCGCCTGCCATTGACGAACTTAGTGGATTCTACAAGTTTTGCAGGTCCGCAGGTATAACCCGGCCCAGGAGCCTTCAGAATAAAATTCTTTGGCACCTTCACCGTCTTTTTGGTGTTTCCTGCACGACCAACGCTGAGCTGGAATGAGCTGGCTGCATTAGCGGGATCCTGGTTGATCGTACTGATCGCCCCCGCTTTGCAACAATTAGCAATTTGCATGTTATATGGAGTGCCTGGTAACAAGTCAACTACAGTTGGGTCCCGCTTGCAGCTGTGGGGAACATTGCCCTTGAATTCAGAGCAGTCACCTTGCTCTGTCACCAACGCCCCCTCCATGGACCAGATCACCTCTTTCTTAGCCCAGGTCCAGCTCAGCTGCCAGCCTGGTGGCTGGATGTGCCGGCATTGTTGGTAATTGTACATTGTGACAACAGCCTGAAATTATTGGAAACATGAAGGATGTGTGATGATGAAATTCACTTGACAAAGATATCAGTTCTAGACAGAAATAAAAATAGCCAACTAATTTCAGAATAGCAATGCAATAAGGTTTGTTTATACTTACAACATATCCATCTGGAGTCCATGACATAAAATCCCACTTTATTGTGATGTTCCCATTCGGGTCAAGTGAATCATATGCTTCTGAAATGAGATAGGATTTCAAGTTACTCCAATTGGAAAGACCAAAGATAAGGAGAAAAAAAATAGTAAGAATCAAAATTTTAGAAATGCTTTTGAGCACAAAAACAGCTAAAAAAGTAGCACACAATCTGGATACAACTGACTCTGAAGTGTACTTAAATTAGTACTCTGGCCTTCCATATATAATTCCTAAAAGAATTATGGGAAAACACTTTTCAAAAAAGCTCACTATCAATGAAACTCTACTTCAGAAAGTTGACATGGGCAATCAGTAACAGGTTTACACACACTAGCTGGGAAGCAGCCAATTTACGAACCTTGTTTGTAATTAAATAAATGTGTTGAACCAAACTAGCTCAGCATTTTAAATTTAGGCAGAAGCATAATTTCCTGGAGATCCAGTACCGATTACATGCATCAAATTAATGTAGACGAAAAATGGACAATGTTGAACTAACCGGAATAACTCAGACAGGAGAGAAGTATCAAACAAAGCGCCCATGGAGTTAGAACCTTTGAAAGGAAACTGCCATTTTCCAACTCCATTGTTTGTGAAGTGTCTTTTTATTTGCACTGAATGCAGCGCGGTTGAGAGACTATATTTTATAGATGTGGTGTTGGAGGAGGCTGGAAGGGGGAGGGAAGGCGGGTGGTGTGGGTGGATTCATTTATTATTGGAATTTTGTAGCATGAGGTCTTTGACCAAAACTTAGAAACTTTTTTCATTTTTTATTTGACAAATGCAGAAGCTGCCTAGATCTAAACAGTGCTTTTGAAGCATGAGGTTTTTGAGTTTTGGCCACGACTGGAAAAAATTTTTCATTTTTTATTTGACAAATTGGCAGAAGCTGCCTAGATCTATACAGTGCTTTTGAAGCATGAGTAAGCAACTTCGAAAAGATAAGCGGAAATTGTCCATTCTGTTGTTTACGTTTCGTTTTGATAAGGAAACGAAATTTCTATTTAGTTTCCGTTTCGTTTCGTTTCGTTTAACGTTCTGTCCTTCAATGTATATTGATTTCAGCCCATTTCCATCCATTTCAGTATTTCGTTTAACGTTCCGTTCATTTCCTTCATTTCCGTTTCCGTTTTATTTTAAGAAACAAAACATTTTTTTTATTTAACGTTCCGTTCGAAAACGTCCGAAATAGTGGAACATTGACAGACCTAAGCATAAGGCCTTTGGTCTGAAGTCTGAACTGAGAATTTTTTTCGTTTTTTTTATTTTCAACGACAAATTGGCAGAAACTGTAATGTTTGACGCCTGTCAAACGGTCAAACCATTCTTTTTTTATTATTCTTCTGCTTCTGCTATCATGTCTCTACTCTCTACACCTAGGGCTGTCAACGGCACACGTTATGCCGTTATGCCGTCACGTTAACGGTAAGTGGAATGGTAAGTGGCAGCGAAAATTGTGACGTTTCGATAATGGAACGGCAAACGGAATGGGTAGTGGAACGAAATAGCACATGCCGTTTATTGAAATCGTATATTTTGTACATGCCGTTTAGCGAAATGGTAAATGGAACGGCAAACGGAACGCCGAAATTGTGTCGTTTCATTTGTGGCACGGCAAACGGAACAGCCTGTTCCGTTGCCACATACCACGTTTGACACCCCTATCTACACCTATCAAACTCCTTTGCGCACTCTAATTTCTTGCAACCGACACCAACCACCTAACAAGAGTTTCGACTAATTGACACAGAGCCAATTGCCCTCTCAAACCCGGGAACGAGTGGTCGTTTTTCGATCCGAGCCATCCAATTTAATCTCAACGGTTAATGGATGCTCCATGAACAATATCAATTGATAGGCCCGAAAAAATTTAAACGTTGAAATTGAATCGGATGGCTCAGATCGAAAAACGACCACTGATCATTTTATAAAAACGACCTGAGGATCCGGATCCCTCGGACCCGGCCCTCGCATGTTTCTCTTCGCTTTGTCTCGAAGTTAAAATGCCATCCATTTGACTTGTGTTGAAATTTATTTTCAGCTTTCATAATTGTTTCAATTTCCTTCTTAAGCCTCTTCGACTGTCAGTATGTTGTAACCAGATGGTCAACAGAGTGGTTGGATTAATAGATTTGTTACAATTATATCTTAAACTAAGTGAAATTTCGGTTTGATAGATAAAATCAAATCTATTCGAGTACAAGGCCGAGTTAACATCATAATTACTCCATGTCGCATACAGAGTTATTCATGAAGCAGAGTGAAGAAAAAGTTTTCTCAAACTAGGGGTATTTTACATGAGTTTTACAAAATTTACTACACAAAAAAACAAAAAACAAACTTCTATTTTGTGAAACCAAAACAGCATTCACCCATCTACTGAACTACATGCTATAACCATTGACATTTACACACCTCTCTCAAAACTAAAGCACCTTGTCCAAAGCATACAGAGTACCTGAAGTACTGTTGCTTGAAAGGTTGTCTTATAAAGTTGCTATTGTATCTCTCTGAGACTTGTGTGTTTGCATTTTCCAGGGACCAAAATGGGATGCCTTTTTAGACTCATGGAAGCGTCACCTTCAACTTCTTAGTCATGGTGGACATTACTTTAATGACCTTCATTTTTCTCACAAGAAGATCCCATTTGCTGGCCTCTTTTTGTTGCATTTGCTCTTGCTCGGCCTTGACCTTAAAGTGCCTGGTGTATTAAAAGGAATAAATGTATAAGCATTCGAGTAAAATAATTAGTCTTAACATGCACTTGCTAGTTAATTTTTAGGATCCAATTATAACACTAAAGAATTAGAAGAGTTTAGTGCACTTACATGCAAAGAGGCACCTTGCACGAGGTGGTATGGTCGCATAAGGCTGAATGCAGCCGCAGGAGTTGCCACATACGGCGGCACCGCATGCAGCTCTTGTTATGGCATGAAGCAAAATGGCGGAAGAGCAGCTGAATGCCTCTGCACATCTCGAATCTTTTACAAGGAGTCCGAGTGGGTGCCCGGTCCATGGGGCCCACCTCAGTGCAACCTTCCTCGCAGATATGCTGCAGGCATTCCATAATTTCATTCAGCTCAATATAAACCTGCTGCTTTGACCTCCGCCTTCTCCGTCTCTTGCGCCTCTGCATATTATCAGAACTACAAGTCAGAACAATGCTACTGGTAAACAAAGATCTAGACCTTTAGATTTTGAACAATGGTATAATATTAACACTTCACAGAGCATTATGGGACATCAATTTGGCATGATCAATTTCAGTTGATCTAGATCACTAAACAAAGTTTCTATTATGATCCTTACCTTTCAACTTCTCACTTGCCCATTTTTCATGGCATTTTAATATTCTGCATTGGTGATGGTGAGGTATTGCAATACTTGACCCAGAATTAATTGGGTTCTTTTTACCAAGGAGTTAGGCCCAATAATCTAAGCCCAGGCTACAGATTCTGCTAGTAACCCAATTCCAGTGCGGCTTTGTTGTTGTTTTTCTAAAATATTTTAGTATATTATCAATTGGAATAATAATAAATTAATTGAATATAATTAAGCAGCGGGAGCGATGCTACTTCATGAGAAATACACAACATACTCCACTAGTATAATTGAAATACAAATTATTTAATTATATATTTATTTATTACTTCAATATAAAATATTAAAATATTATTAAAAAAATTCGCCGTACATATCTATCAAACAAATTACGCGTGGAGGGCTTTAAAAAAAGGATTACACGTGGAGACAAATTCGAATGAGGTCCAGCTAATGAGCCTTGTGCATTTTGGCTTCATCAGGTGCATGGAACTTGGAATGCCAACGGAACCAAGAAGTGGCGCGTGTAATATTGCCACGCACACAGCACAGACGTGGCGCGACGCGTGCCGTCTGTTAAACATCCAACGCTTAACTCACAGATCGTGGCCTCTAGCGGGAGGGATGAATCATATCACATTTTGTTGCCACGCGTCCCGCCTTACAGGAACGCAGGAAGTTTGTTTCATTCTTCGGATTTTCTTAGGCGCACAGAGGTGTGTAACTCCGTGTGGCATGCTTCTGACATTTGACGACTAAGGCAGAAAAATTAATGAAAGCGACTGAACTTGTCCCACTAATTGGGAACTTGTCAGAGAAACATATTCTTCGAATCTACTGACTACTATTAAGGGTTAGACCAGTCAATTTCTCACTACTTGGATTGCACATTTGCACGTCTTCTCACGCTGCCACGCTGGATATTGACTGGACCAAGATATCTTACATCTCACCGATCGCATTTGTAGTTTTCTTTGTAACAATGATTGATTGATTCAACAAAACTGACGTCTAATTAATTGCCTTAAACGTGTCAATTTTTATGTGATCCCTACACAAAATCAGCTCTAAGCAAGCAAATCAAAATCTTCAATCCTAAAATATCTGAAATTGATACTGTGTCAGTATTTATTTTAGATGTATACGTGAATATAAATAGACATATCTCTTAATTAATTCTTTAAGTTAAAAAAATTTTCTTTTTTTTTTTAATTTTCCTTTTTTTAGAAAAAAAAATTCTCGCGTTTCCTGAATTCCTGTCTACGTCAAAATTGCACCTTTGTAAACAAAAAACAAACACACTATTGATAAAATTCAGAACAAATTATTCTAAGAAAATATAAAATTCAAAACATAAAAAAAAACTTACCAAATCAGCTTCATCCATGAACTGAAGAATCTCAAGTTCAAGCCAGGGATCATTGTCTTGCAAAAAGCGCCATGCCTCTGTTTCTTGCACAGCACCAAAATCCTTGACGAGAAACCTCAGACAACGAAGATGCAACCATTGCGCGTCGCATAAACGCGACAGTTGTAATACATCTAAGATCGTTTCAGTTGTCAAAAGATTGGCTAAAACCATCTCACATCGCCTCTTCAACCAACTCACTTGGTATACATGGGATAATACCAGTAAATGCATCCCGTATATTTCGATTTCTTCTTCGATCGTAAACCTGAAACCCATAATGAAGCAATTTGATTTGATTCAATTATTTTATGTTTTTGGTAATATATTGTAATGAAATAATGAAAGAAAGAGGAAATTTACCTGGATTGGAGAGATCGAATGAAGGCCGCGACGGCTTCGTGCGGCACGCCTAACATTCTAATTCTAATTTTAGATTGAGTTGCTGTTGCTGTTTTTGATTTTCTGGATTTCTCATTTCTCCTCTCTTTCTCCAATTCCAGCATGCGCTCCAATACAAGAGACGCTGATGCCTGTACCAAATTCCCAACAAAACATTAATTAATCCCCAAATCATTGAGTTCATCTAAAACTGTTCCCAATTTGAAAAAAAAAATGAGATTGAATGAATGATTACCAGGAGAGATGAATCGGCAGGGATTCTCTTTCCGCTTGATGTAACTATTTGCACATCTTGTTCATAGCTGGCGCCATTAGTATCGATCGCCATTCTCTCTTTTGTTGTTTGTGGAGAGCGCAATAGTAGGATTTCGACGAGACTTGGTGGATGCTCTGTTTCGTTTGTCGGTGAATGGAGAGATTGCCTTTTGTTCTGTTTATATAGAGAAGGGGGCAACACAGGTCCCCCCTCTTCTGGGGAAAAATTATTCAAATGTAAAAAGTAAAACTCAAATGGTATTGCTATCTTACTCCGACTTTTGCTTCATTTGTTACGTTATTAGAACTGCCAATTTTTTGTAATCGTTAGATGTTTATTGTATTGATAAATAAAGAAAATAACATGAGATGATGTAGCTGTCAACCTATGAATATGCATATACTTGCGTTTGTTTGATTCAGGTTGAGAATTTCAAAGTTACAAAATAGTTATAATTAATTACGTGAATTATTAAACACTTTATATAATAAATCTTTCTTTAAGTTGGTATAGAATAATTTCGTACTCTTTTGTACAAGTACATATATGATTATTCTTAAGCATCTAATGTGCCAAAATAATTATGGAAGTTATTTTTAAGTATTAAAATAATATATGGGCTTATTATATAAAAAGACTTACATTGACTAACTGAAAAAAACAATTGTAATAATTACTATTGCCTGACTTGTGAGAAAAATAATCATTTTTAAGCAAATTGTCTGTGTCATTATGTTTGTTTTATTGACTAGTATCATGAAAAGTATATCCAGTATCCATGAACTAATAATAAAGTCAACATTTATGTGAAGACTTATAATATAAATTAGATGTTGTATAGAAATCTAGATCTACTCAATTAATTAATTAGTGAATTTGGCATACTTTTTTCATATTATGTCGGAAGCCAAACTAAACTTTGCTACATAAACCTGCTAACTAACGAGCCAGGTGCAAGTTGAAGTTTCTAATCTCCTATTATTTTGTCACATTAATATAGTAGCGAGGCAGCAAATGGTTAAAAGCAGCCGAAGGTGCATAGTGGGACCAGTTTTGGAAAAAAAACGTTGTTTTTTTATTAAAAAAAATTGTGAAAAAGCGTAGTTGAACAAAGATTAAATAGTCCTAGTGTTAGTTAAGTTGATTATGTAATTGGTGACGCCAAAGTATGTCCAACCAGCGGCGACGCGAGTGGCCATATCGGATGAGTCGTTTCTTTCTCTTCCTTTTGCAATAGATCAACCTACACCAGCACGGAGCAAAGTGAGAAATCAATTCATGTGCCATTTAGTATGTATGACTTTATGAGGTGGAAAAAAAAGGGAAAATTTTGATGAAAGACAAAAATATCCTCAACATTATTAAAAATTGACAAAATCTTAATATTTTTTTTTTTAAAATAGCACAGCTATAGCGGCACTAACATTGCCGCTATAGTAGTGCCTTAAATACAAAAAAAATTTGTCTATAGCGGCAATAGTAGTGCCGCTATAGGCCTTCTCTTTTTTTTTGTGCCGGCTGATTTTTTTTTCCTTTTTTCGATTTTTTCTTTTACTTTTATTTTTGTGTTTTTTTATATTTTTATATTTTAATAAATTGTATAATATATAGTGTTCTAAATACGTGCCATGTCAAACACGTCATGTTCGAATCATTTGTTGTGTCATTAGTGTTCCTCAATCGTGTGTGTCGTGCTGTGTCAAACACGATCGTGTTGACACGAAATACTTTTTTAATCGTGTCATGTTTAGTGGTAAGAAGAGAAAACACGACACGCATCCTGACATGTTCCGACTGACACAATCGTGTTGTGTCGTGTTAGTCGTGTTAAATCGTATCAGATTATTTTATTATTTTTAAATTAAAAAATTAAAAGTAAGCGAAAAATTACTGAACGTCATAATAAATTATTTGATTAAGTTAAAACTTTTTATTATTATTTTTCATAAAAAATAATAATTAGATTAGAACAATATTATGATTTAAACGATGGTAAATAATATGATGTAGTATTATAAATTAAAATTAAATTATTAATTTTACTTAAATAATCAACATTAATAATTAGATTTGTGTTCTTCAAAATGACACGACACGACACGACACGATACGAATATAAAATTGGCACGACACGACACGATTCAACACGACACGATTCGACACGCAACACAACACGATTCCACACGCAACACGACACAAACACGAAATAACACGACACCTCAACACAAATTTAATTATTAATGTGGATTATTTAAGCAAAATTAATAATTTAATTTCAATTTGTAACACTACATCATATTATTTACAATCATTTAAATCACAATATTGTTCTAATCTAATTATTATTTTTTATGAAAAATATTAATAAAAATTTAAACTTAACTAAATAATAAATTATGAGTATAGTAATTTTTCGCTTACTTTAAAATTTTTAATAATTTTTTAATCTAAAAAAATAATAAAATAATCTGATACAATTTGACACGACTAACACGACACGACTCGATCGTGTCAGTCGTGTCGTATCAGAATGCGTGTCATGTTATTTCTGTTAGAGTTATGTCCTAGAAGTCAATAATTTAATGACTTAATTATTAGTTTATGTATGGGATGATATTTTATCATCTGTTCCTAGGTTTATTATTGACAGATTATTCAGGTTGAGGATCTGAATAGTAGATCTCTGTGGATCATTCTTTAGAATGACAATAATAAATCTAAACGGTCCATAATCTTGATAATTAACAAGGAACATTAATTATCTTATAAGATTAGTATGCAAGTTAAGTGATGATTAAGTTCTACTAATCATAGGTAAAGAGTTACCAACTTAATTGCATATGTGTATGTTATGGAACATAGCACAGGACTTGACCCATCGAAATAAACATATGGATTGTGTTATGTGTCATTGTTTATTTCGTTATGATTTTGGTTCTAAGTTTGAGATGTTTATCTTTTCCACATGAGGATAGGTTCAATAAATATTGTCTACCGCTGATTCCCGATAAGGGCTGCTATACGGACTTTATTTATGTTCTCTTGAATTGTGCGGGGAAAATCTAATCATCAAGAAAACCGTATGTCCCTCATTAATTCACTTAGTGAGTGACGATATCTGTTTGGGCCCCTTGATGGAGTTGGATCGTATGCGCGCAACTAAGCGATCAACTCTAGATCAAGAAACGTATAATCTGCAAGAATGACACATTCCTATCTTGGATTATACGATGATATCGTGAGACATAAGAATCGAAATAGAGAAACATATTTATTCTCTTATGCAGGATTGAAATATTGTAGCAGTACACTATTTATGCGAATTGGGAATCATAACGTGTTGCTAGATACCACTTATGATTATTGGAATTAAATAACGATTTAATTCCATGGCCAACATAGCATAAATCCTCAAAGGGTCACACAAATAGGACATTAATCACACAGTGCATTATTTATTTATTCACAGCAGTAAGTTCTGTGGAAATATGATAAGATTGATTAATTAATTATATACCGTTGCGAACCGTTATAATTAATTAAGTCAATGGATCATATAGAAATAAATTAATGCATTAACTAATCCTAAAATAATTATTAATGAGTTAATAATTAATTTAGTTCAACACTTATTAATATAAATGGTTATATTGATGAATTGGGCCGTTATTTAAATAGCAAATATATAGCCCAATTAAAGAGCAAGGTTGAGGGACCTTAATTATATGAATTAGTGGTCCAAATGAAGGGGTTTAATGGCCCATATAGGCCCATTTCGTGGCTGCCCAATATGGTGGTAGGTGGGATGGCATAGTTGTAATTATGCAAGAGGTCAATTAGGTTTTGTGCTCTATATAAGGACCACTTATGAGAGCCTCCACCTAGCTTTCTCTCTCCTCTCTTCCTCCCATTCTAGGCCGCCACCTTCCTCTTCTCTCCCTCTCTTTTGCTCATGTGTTGAGCTATTTTCTCTCCACTAAATCAAGGTTGTTGATTGATGCAAGAGAGAAAACCATAGGGATTAAGCTTGTTCTTTGGGTATGCTAGCACGTACCTTGTAGAACGTGATTAATCCTCCTTGGTGGACTCGAGGGCGGTTACGAGACGTGGTGGAGACGGTGGAGAAGGCACGCCATCGATTCCCATGCCTTGGTCGAGCCCCGCGAATACGATTTCGCGGGAGGTATCGATTTCCCCTTTTTCTCGTGTGTTTGAATAGCTTGTGTACTAGATCTTGTGTGTGCTATGTTTGCTTGGTTAATTAATTGGTAATTAGCATAAAAATGAAAATTAGCACACTTTCTAACAGTGGTATCAGAGCACATGGTCGTACTTAAGCTATTTTAACACTTAATTAAGAGAAATTGGCTAATTAATGGATTAGTAGAGATGATGCGTTTGTTTGCTGTCTGGAAATGGTATTTTCTGTGTTATTTCGCATTTTTGGATGTGATAAGTTCTCTGGAAGATCTTTCCATCTACATGAAAGTTGTAGATCTGTGGATTGTGATTCTTTTGTCGTTGGATGCACATTTTTCTGAATTAGTATGGATTTACTGTGAATAAAACGGCGACAGTGCGCAGAACCAGTTTTTGCTTGCACTGTCCTGTTTGAATGGCTTGAAAGATTTATATTTTGAATATAAGTACCAGTGTTCTATGGCTAGAAATAAAGAGGACTTGAAGCTCTTTCTGAGCATGTATAACTTGTTGCATGACTCGGATTAATTAGTGGGTTTTCAAGTATGAAAAGGAAGATCTTGTCAGATCCAGTTTGTTGAACAAATCGATTGTTCTAATAAACTGTACCAACTGAGAACTCCTTTAAAAATTTTGTTTAAATGGAGTTGTTCTATTTTGAGTTAGGATTCCAGGAAAATTAATTTCGTAATTTTTCGTGGATGTTTGGACCTTCAACTAGGTTAAAACCTTTCGATTGACAGTCTGTCCCAGTACAGAATTTGTTGATTGTTTAGGCTGTAACTTAATATTATTGAACTGAACTTGGTTGTTTTCTTTTCATGAATGGATAGCCTGTAGTCTAAAAAAAGTTTTTCTATGTATATTGTATATATAAAAACTGGATAGAAGGTGGTCTAACAGACCAAATGGTTGAGAGGATAAGCTGAAAATCTCATAACGGTGTTTCGTGCACTTGTAAGAGATTTGTCTTTTTTGATTCTCCCAGATGGTTTAAGATCTCTTCTTGAATTTTTTACTGGTAGTCACAACTTTGATAAGGAGCTTAAGTAATTTATTTGAGAATTTTTGGAGACCGAAAACTGTTGTTTTTGTTGGATTCCATTAGTTACGTTTTTTGGTAAATTACTGTTTTTCTAAGTATTCAAACTAGTTGAATTTAATTAGAAAACTCCTTGTTTGATCTCCTTTCTGTTATGGGATGTTGAAAGAACTTTCTAAATGAATTTAAACAAGTTTGGTTGTTTAAAATTGAGGATTTGTACACGGAATTTACTTATAGCAAACGATACGCAAAGATGCTTGAAAATCGTTAATTGGAAACAAAGTTCTTGTATGTGCTAACTTTGTTTTGTAGGTGGATAGTGGGTTTAGTATGGCTCAAGACTCAATGTCTTGTGGTTGTAAATTGAATGCATGTGTGAATGTTTGTAATGCGGCCTTTGGTGCCATTAATTAATTAATTCGTTGATTAATTTTTGATGTAACTTGTGAGGCTTGCATGCCCCTAAGACTAGGATGGGAGTAGGATATTTTTCACATGTATTTTGTTCCTTTATTTTATAGGATTTAGATCCTTATAGAATTTAGTGGGAGGGCAAGGATTAGATTAGTTTTGCTCCATGGACGATGTGGCGAAACTAATGCAAGCGGGAGCCATACAAACCCACAACTATGAGATGCTTATATGTGATTGCTTGTGATTGCTATGAATTGTCATAGGCTAGGTATGGGTGTATGCTTACATGACCACCATACAAGTGTCACTTAATTGATTGTCCCAAACAAAACATGATTAAGTTAAATCGCCCTCCTTCTCTCTATCCCCTTCTAACGTGTATGATCGTTCATTGATGCATTCTCGCCGACGCGGGACATCGTGTTCCATCATCCGTGTCGGGGTGTAAATCGGATTTACTAGGAGCAAATAGAGAAAGGTTACTTAACGATGTTTTCTAATCGGATTGGGCATCGGGGCAAAGTTTGTGGATATACATGTGATATTTCACAAACCAAGAATCATATGGAATGATTGGTTGGAGAACCTACCTTATCTAGTTGTTTTGGTGTCACGCCGACGCTAGCACCATCTCAACGAAAATAGGGATCTTGGAAAACCTACTATATTAGGGACATTAAATAAATATAGTGGGAGTTTTATTTGTTATAAATAAAACAATTGCATAAACTAAATGACCGTAAATTGATTTTGTTATAGATGTTAAAATTGTTAATTTTGTTGCGATCAATCTTTGAAAAATGAACAAACTCGTTTCTAAAAGGTAGTTACTTGAAAGAAGTAATACCGATTCCTAAGACATGATCTTAGTGAAGAGAAATTTGAGTATGTCAATTCCCAAAACTTTCCTCAAACTACCCGAACGTAGCAACGCGATGATTGATTGACTTTTGGCGAAAAGTTATTTAATAAAGCGTATGGCTAATATCCTCATTTAAAATTTCTAGACCTTTGAATTAGAGAATTCATATGGACTAGATCTAACTCATACGCTCTCATTCGCTTACTCAAGAAAGTGTTCTTGGAGAAAGTAGATATTAACTCCATCATTTATGATTGAGTATAAAGAATATGAGTTGACCAAGAGATTATTCTTTTAAAAGAAGTTATATGAATGTTTCATTAGCTTACAAATCGAAAGATTGAAGTAGCTAATTGATGACTAGAGATATTAATCTCCGATATCAAGGATTGTTGATATTGTCATACGATCTCTTTCTAGTATTAAAGGATATGGCGTTACCTTTTACGCACACTTGTTGGTGAAAAAGGTAATTGGTTAAGTATTCAAGAAATACTTCACCAATGTATGAGTTGAAATTTCGAGACTCTCATTGATGACCATGTGTCACATGAGATGTTTCATTTGCCGTTTATGGGAGGCATTTGAAAGGTTGTCCGAAGTACCATGATTGTGACGATTAGAAATATTCTAATCCTAAAGTGTATTTGTCGTTCAAATTATCTCACTATCTCTAATTTACACTAGTAACTTGATACTAGTTCATATGCTCGCATTTAACGAAATGTGTTGGCAATGAAGAATAAGAGAATGTTCGAGAGATATAAAGTAAACTCCGTATAGGAGATGACTTATTTGTTTAAGTCATTACCATTGAATACGTAGAGTTATCTTTATTAAGAGTTTGTTTAGGAATTGAAGGTTGTATACCTTAATCCTAACCTCTCAAAACGTCTCCATTTCATATTTGATGATGGATGACTATGTTTAGTAAAAGACAAGTTCTTTTATTATGAATTTGTTTATATGATTTCATGTATCTTGATGGAATTTGCTTGAAATAGATAAACAAGTTATGAATGACAAATAGGATGCGTAAGACTTGACATAAAGTATTTGACTTTCATGTTATATATAACCGCTTAGTCACATATATAAACGAGAATCGCATTATGAGAGTCTACGTAACGTAGAGCTCGAAATTCAATTCGATTTCAAATCGATTGATATGCGAATCATGTTTGTTAAATGACAAAAGCGCCTTTAACCTACAAAGGTTTAAGGACAAGTGACTTGATTATGACTTATACATATCGATGTATAAAGACCAATAAGTACTTGTGCAATGAAAGGTTGTTGATACTTTACTACTTAACCAACGATCATTGTAGATATTAACATATCTATTTGATAAGGTATAAGTATGAACCTTTTGACTAGTTCAAAGGAGTTCAAGTGTGAAGTTAAAAAGACCGTTCAAGGAAAAAGAAAAGTCTTACAATTAATCGTGGCAAATAAGTAGTTAAGTCATATGATTTGAAGTATTATCTAAAGAGTATGAAAATAGTTTCATAACTCACTCCATGAGGAACATTATGGAATAATGTGTCCAAGAATGGAGGTATCGAACAATATTTTGTATAGTTCGATCGATAATAAATCAAATTGACTTATTCGACTCGTATTAGGGAATTATGTTTGAGGACAATATTGTTTACACTGAATGGTGTTCCATCAAAGTCTATTGAGGAAGGTTTCTTACGAGATTTTGATCTCTAAGTATAATACTTCTCGAGATTTGGTGTTGAGAAGCTTATTTCAAGTATTGTGGACTTGTAAGCTTAAACCAAATAAGACACTATATATTTGTAGGATGCTTTATATTAAAAGGCACTACTTCCACGAATATGATAAGAACAAAGTAGTTGTTGCTAATCATAATGTAGTCTTGATGAATTGAAATTCTCAAGAAGAAGTAGTGGGAGTAAAGTGAGCATTAAAGGAGTTTATGCGTCACTACAAGAAGTACTCTTATGGGAAACTTGTCACTCCATACATGGTGCTTAGTGGGAGTTGAGCGGAACTTCATTCACAAGTTGTTTTGAAAAGAAGTCTAATAGTACGCTCCTTCCAATGAGGACTCAACCATATCACGAGTTGATGATGATTCGAGAAACTCATGGAATATATGAGGAGTCAAGAACTCGTTCAACAATTCATTGTGGAAGTAGTTCATGAACCTCAAGTACCAGTCCTACAAAAGATCAACGAGAGTTGATTGCCTAAGCCGTTTGGTGCATTGGCTTCACGACATTCTCAAACTTAGCATATGAGAATCCGTTGATAAACAAGAAAAACGATGGAACGATCCGATTCCACATATGGTTTGAATTCATATGATCTTTAAATAAAATCCATGTATAACAACAAGGTATAGACCTTGGTTGACGTTCATAAAGGAGCAATCCATCAAGAACGTTTAGATCTTCAAAAGGAAAGATCGACATGGATAACAAATCGACTATGTACAAAGTGCGGCTTCTCGCTTGTAGCTATGTCTAAGTCGATGGCTAGTTGACTACGTACAAAGCACAACTTCTTGCTTGTGGCTATGTATAAGTCAATAAAGATCATTCTAGCAATAGTTGTATTTCATATATGTCGATATATGGAAAAACACATAAAACCGCCTTCTTCGTATGAATGAAGGAAGATGTTGTGCATTTGACACAAATCGAGGTTTATGTATTGCTAAAAACATACGCATGCTTCAAGGATCCATTAATGGATTAAAGCAAGTGTTGTGGAGATTGGAATAAAAGTTTTGACAATGAAGTCAAGGAGTTGAACTTCGTCAAAAGTATCTTGTATATACAAGATATTCAGTGGAAGCATAATTGTATTACTTGTATTGTTCAAGATAACAATTCATTAAATTGGGAATAACATTAAGAAAAATGAATATTGTCTAGATCTCTTTGGAGAATGCTTTCTCAAATGAGAACTTGGGCGAAATCACCTAATCCTAGGAAACAAAATCTATAAAGATAGATTATGGTGGATGTTAGGTTTGAGCAAATATGCATATACTGACGAAGTGTTCTAGAAACACGAAAGTTACACTCCAAGAAAGGATGTCTAACTGTACGTCACGTGACATGACTTGAGTGTTTAACTCGGTCTAATGCAACTCAATTCAAGAAAGTGCATGAAATAGTTCAAGCATTCTTTCATTATGAGTTTCATTTCGTACGCCATATTTATGCATATGCCCCAATGTGTAGTATCCAAAGGATATGACAAACAGTTGTCAAATGGATACAAGAGAGACACATTTGGACGATAATCAAGGATATCCTCGAGTACCTTATGAGAAAGAGTGATATAATGTTTCATCTCTTAAGATGAAAGAAATCTCGTGTAAATTGTTACACTAATAAAAGTTTTTCAAAAGATTGATATAATCACAATTGAGCTACATATTTTGCTTAAAGGTGGTGTTGTAAGTTTAGAAAGTGTTCTAAATGGAATATTACAACCGTTTCCGTCACCAAAGTAAAATACATAGCAACTTGTGAAGCAATAAAAGAAGTTTATTTGGGATCGAGTTCTTAGTCGAGTTATTATGGTTCTATGCATCTCGAACCACAACTTACTCCTAAAGAACCCAATGTTACATTGGAGATTCAAATATGATCTATAACGATATCACTTGATATCATATGATGATGATCAAGAATATATATAAGAGTATATATATATATATGGTCAAACAATTTTTGGATAGGTTCGCGAACACAGCGAACACTCTAGCATGACCTCTACCTTGAGCAGTATACGAGATGCAGTTATGCATCCATACGTGGTGGACGTATGAGTAACTAGCTTTAAGCGTATTATTTATATTGAGGTCCGAGACATGTATATATGTAGATATATGACATTGTTCTCAATTCTTCGTTGGCTAGAAGTCACTGTTGATTGACTCTAGGCCAAGTGGGAGATTGTTAGAGTTATGTCCTAGAAGTCAATAATTTAATGACTTAATTATTAGTTTATGTATGGGATGATATTTTATCATCTGTTCCTAGGTTTATTATTGACAGATTATTCAGGTTGAGGATCTGAATAGTAGATCTCTGTGGATCATTCTTTAGAATGACAATAATAAATCTAAACGGTCCATAATCTTGATAATTAACAAGGAACATTAATTATCTTATAAGATTAGTATGCAAGTTAAGTGATGATTAAGTTCTACTAATCATAGGTAAAGAGTTACCAACTTAATTGCATATGTGTATGTTATGGAACATAGCACAGGACTTGACCCATCGAAATAAACATATGGATTGTGTTATGTGTCATTGTTTATTTCGTTATGATTTTGGTTCTAAGTTTGAGATGTTTATCTTTTCCACATGAGGATAGGTTCAATAAATATTGTCTACCGCTGATTCCCGATAAGGGCTGCTATACGGACTTTATTTATGTTCTCTTGAATTGTGCGGGGAAAAGCTAATCATCAAGAAAACCGTATGTCCCTCATTAATTCACTTAGTGAGTGACGATATCTGTTTGGGCCCCTTGATGGAGTTGGATCGTATGCGCGCAACTAAGCGATCAACTCTAGATCAAGAAACGTATAATCTGCAAGAATGACACATTCCTATCTTGGATTATACGATGATATCGTGAGACATAAGAATCGAAATAGAGAAACATATTTATTCTCTTATGCAGGATTGAAATATTGTAGCAGTACACTATTTATGCGAATTGGGAATCATAATGTGTTGCTAGATACCACTTATGATTATTGGAATTAAATAACGATTTAATTCCATGGCCAACATAGCATAAATCCTCAAAGGGTCACACAAATAGGACATTAATCACACAGTGCATTATTTATTTATTCACAGCAGTAAGTTCTGTGGAAATATGATAAGATTGATTAATTAATTATATACCGTTGCGAACCGTTATAATTAATTAAGTCAATGGATCATATAGAAATAAATTAATGCATTAACTAATCCTAAAATAATTATTAATGAGTTAATAATTAATTTAGTTCAACACTTATTAATATAAATGGTTATATTGATGAATTGGGCCGTTATTTAAATAGCAAATATATAGCCCAATTAAAGAGCAAGGTTGAGGGACCTTAATTATATGAATTAGTGGTCCAAATGAAGGGGTTTAATGGCCCATATAGGCCCATTTCGTGGCTGCCCAATATGGTGGTAGGTGGGATGGCATAGTTGTAATTATGCAAGAGGTCAATTAGGTTTTGTGCTCTATATAAGGACCACTTATGAGAGCCTCCACCTAGCTTTCTCTCTCCTCTCTTCCTCCCATTCTAGGCCGCCACCTTCCTCTTCTCTCCCTCTCTTTTGCTCATGTGTTGAGCTATTTTCTCTCCACTAAATCAAGGTTGTTGATTGATGCAAGAGAGAAAACCATAGGGATTAGGCTTGTTCTTTGGGTATGCTAGCACGTACCTTGTAGAACGTGATTAATCCTCCTTGGTGGACTCGAGGGCGGTTACGAGACGTGGTGGAGACGGTGGAGAAGGCACGCCATCGATTCCCATGCCTTGGTCGAGCCCCGCGAATACGATTTCGCGGGAGGTATCGATTTCCCCTTTTTCTCGTGTGTTTGAATAGCTTGTGTACTAGATCTTGTGTGTGCTATGTTTGCTTGGTTAATTAATTGGTAATTAGCATAAAAATGAAAATTAGCACACTTTCTAACAATTTCTTCTCACCACTAAGCATGACACGACACGATAAAAAAAGAAATTCGTGTCAACACGATAGTGTTTGACATGACACGACTCGCACGATATAAGAACATTAATAGCACGACAAATGATCCGGACATGACGTGTTGACACGACACAACATGACACGATACGTATTTAGAATACTATATATTATACAATTTATTAAAATATAATAAAAATATTAAAAAACTAAAAAAAATAAAAGCAAAAAAAACGAAAAAAGGGAAAAAAAATTCAGTCGGCACAAAACAAAAAAGAGAAGTCCTATAGCGGCAATAGTATTGCAGCTATAGACAATTTTTTTTGTTTTTAAGGCATTGCTATAGCGGCAATGTCAGTGTCGCTATAGCTGTGCTATTCTTAAAATAAAAATTAATGCTTTGTCATTTTTAATAATGTAGAAAGTATTTTTGTCTTTAATAAAAATTTTCCAAAAAAAAGAAGAGGAGATAATTTAAAGTGGTGCTATTTTATCTTTTTTCTAGGATTAGATGAGATGCCACTCAGGAGTCTGGACTCACTTTTTCAAATAAGTCTACCATTTTCTTCCCTTTTAAAATGTACACTTTTTATACGGCCGGTAATGTACACTTTAATTTATTAAAGGAAGTTATTAGAATTATGAACAAATAATAGGTTATATATATTTACTATTCAATATATACATATCGAACAATTCTTTTAATGATATTTCTTTTTCTAAAATTACATCAATACAAATTATTCGACAATATTATGTTATAGTGCTTCGTGAAATAACTAAAGACGAGCTGTTCGACTCTGAATTTTCAATATTTAAAATTTAACTCATTTGACCCTTCTCACGTGATGTGATATATATAGTCATATTTTTCGAAATTTTATTGAAAAATTCAATTGTATATAATTTTTATATTATATTTATTTTTTTAGATAGGAAAATATATTGATTTAAATTTAGTGGATTGTCCAATAAAAATAGTTAAATCAATATTTCTTTTAAAAAATTTACTTTTAAAGCTGACATCAGCTTATATACCACATTAAACAATTAATTTAGCTAATTATGTAAGTTTTCTATATCCATTTTTGAAGCTAGAGTGACTGATCATCTTTACTTCACAAAATACCTTCATACAACTCTAGTTATCAATATACCAATTACGAACCCACTTGAAAAATATAACAGCGTCTGTATCCACTACCATAAACTATGAAAATCGGATATAAACCCCTTTAATTTTCAAAATCAAATATAAACCCCTCTATTTTCATTTTCCTTGGATATAAACCCTTTACAGTATTTTTGGTCATATTTAAAATAGAATAATCAAATTTTAACTGAAATACCCTTGGTCTCCTCTTTATCATATGACCATTCATCTTCCCCTTTACACTTCTTCAGTGATATTGTATAAACTGACGATTTTCGTTTTCTCCGAAAATTGTTAAGGCAATCACCCCTCCAATGATTTTTCTTTCCAAATTTTTCCTTGTTAAGGACCAAATTGAACAGAAAATGCTCAAATTGGGGGGGGGGGGGGGAATGAGAGAAGTTAACCGGTTACACTTTGGTTAAACGATTGACATTAACGTTTCAATTGGTTATAGCTTGATGGACGAGAAAGCTTGAATTTAAGTCTATCTATACATAAATGGCGAAACTAAAAGAACAGAAAATCAGTTTGCTATTAACCAGTAAAATGTGTTACAAAAATAAAATGTACAAAACACGCAATTGAAATTACAACTTATTTGAAGGAACGAATTATATTAAATTAAATTAAGAGATAACTACTGAATTGTTAATGCAACAAAAAAAATCCATCTTTTACTATTTCACTGGTAAAGATGCCCTTGACGGAAATTAATTGTTAGTATCGTTTAGGATTTTCTCTACAGGCAAATAATCTTCCTGCATATCATGTTATAATTAATATTGTAATTAATGTGACCTATATTATTTAAATATGAACCAAGTTCATTTAGTATATCTATCTAAAGGATGCATCAGATTTTGATAGAAAATTTGATGGACCATATTCATTTAATCTAGATCCCTTTAATTACCTTAGTTATAGTGCTTATTTCTGTGATTAAGAGGCACCCCTTCTATTTTTTTTCACCTAATAAAGAAGAAAATAGAAAGAGTAAAACGCCAATTTAATGCCATCACTTTAGACTAAAAGGGAAATTAAGGAGGATCGAATTTCCGCCTTAAGATGTCTTCTTTCCAATCATCTAAGTTTTAACTCATTAATTTGTTAATTTTATATGAAATATATAATTTTGGACTGTTAATTAAAGATATCATTATGGATGAATGAATATTTTATTCCTAACATATCAATCTATAAATAATTGGCTCACTGCCTTGACTTTTTAATATTCAGGAAAACAAAATGTTAGGGAGTTAAGCTAGCAACTGGAGATCAGATAAGAGAGGCGAGGCAATAGGGCATGTCTAGTTGGGGGTATTTTAGTCAGAAATTTAAAATTTTAATTATTGTTATTTAAAATATGACCAAAGATATTGAAAAGGGTTTATATCCAAACAAAATAGAACTAGAGGGGTTTATATCTAGTTTTGAAAATTACAGGGTTGATATATGATTTTCCTTAAAAAAAACTTATGGTAGGGTGCGTTTGGATCGTTGGAAGAAAGAAGAAGAAGAAGGGAGAAAAAGAAAAAAAATTATAAACAATTCAAACTCTTCACAAAGTTACACACTTCCCAATACTTCTTCCCATTTCTTCCCTTCTTCCCGCACCTATCCAAACGCACCCGTAGAAATTCTATGACACACAATCTGGAACGTTTGATTTCAATGGAACACAAAATAAAATAAATTGTTGTGGCTTTTTTTATTTAGATAAATTGGATCAAGCCTCTCAACTTATTTTTAAATTAAAGATCTATAAAAGTCTTCCGAGTCGAATTTCGAACCTGCGACATTTCACTTAAAGTGTATTGATTTTTGCCAGTGGACCAAATTTGAAGAATTCTTGTAGCGAGGCATTAGACGATGTTTTAAAAGACAAAAATTGAGGAGGAAATTAATTGAATTAGAAGTAGACAAGATCAGTGCATCATTTAAATTTCTTAAATTTCATAAAATATGATATGCAAATAATATATTTATAAGTCAAGTGTCCGCCCAAGTGGAAGCGTGGCTTCGTCCTTGTTCATGCATGAAACAGCTCCAAATAAATTGGCTATAAGACGCCCCCATCAGCTTGCAACTGTGTGTCATTATCCAGACAGAACGAATATATCATTGTCTTTATGAAATTTTGTCCTACCAAATTTTGACGAGTCAGGATTTAGGACCAAATTGAAAGTTACTTCATTAGTGACGACTTAATGTCACAGAATATAAATATAAATTAATAAGAAGATATTCTTTTGTACTTATCATTAATTACCAGTTTACCACAAATTAGGTTGTTAAGACAAATATCTGGGTGCGTTTGGATGGCTCAGAATAAAATCAGGACTAATTATTAGAAATAAAAAAATTATTTTATCTGGTAATATTTTTTTTGAATTAATTGCTTTATTTCTGGATAGTCTCGAATGAAGAAAAAAATTATAATTCGAGTGTGTTGGAATCACTGTTTATTCTATAATAGAAAGTTAAAAAATTAATTGAAATAACTTTTAATCCGGAATAAAATAAATAATATGGATTCAAAATGATTTGGAATCACTTGAATAACACTATTGATCCAAAAAAAATATTCAACCATCTATTTTTATTTCAAATAACTAATCCAAACTTTCTAGTATTCCCCTTTGGCTGGAAATGACAATTGAAAATATAAACTAATTTCTACATATAAATAAACATAGGTAAGAAACACTATATATATTTTATTTCTCAAATATCAAATATGCTATCACATATGATAATTAAAGCATCCGACACTAACGGGCTGGGGTCGCTATAAATAAATTGTCGGATATCAAATGAATAGTAAATTAATTGTTTTACTGGACCACACATAAACTACCCAAATCCAGCTAAGATCAATTGAAGAGGGGCAATTAGAAAATATCAAGGGGCCAAGTGGCCTTTGGAATTGAGAAACGCCACACAAAAGAGGAGCTATTGCTGACTTGGACATTGCCATCAGTGCTAATCCATACCAGGTCAGCTCTTCTCATCTTCTTTCTGTGGCGCGTCGACGTCGCAGTAGAATCTTAAATTAATTAGTGTGTGGTGCGTGGTGTGGGGATGGCGTGTGTTTTCTCAATAAGTAGGTATTGGCTGTATAAAAACAAAAATATTGTTAACTTGTGTTGTAATGTAGGTTTCGATTAGTTTGAAAAAAATTGTTAATGTTTGAGTTTGACACGTTGGATTAATTTGAAGATGTCATTAACGTCATACTTGGATTAGTTTAGAAAATGTCGCTAGCGTTAGTCACTTTGGATTAGTTTAATGCGATGAAATTCCCAATCTATTTTGTTATTTACTTTAAATTTCACGCATACATCAATGAAATGAAAATTTAGAGTTCGTTTATGTACAGCGTACTTTTTACATCTTTCAAATTAAAAAGGATTCTGAATTTTTATGAAGCAGTACTTTCATCATTTATGAGTAAAAGGCCTCTTAAGTTGTGCTTGAGAGATTTAGTGAGAAATAAAAGTAAAATTTTGCTCAATTTTATGTTTCTTAATTTCTTTTCTCTTCATATCCTCTGCTGCGAATAAGGAACCACGTCCCGGCGTATCCATTCACTCAATTTATTTATTTATTTTTCCTCTTCTCCCTCCTTGTTCAGTTGTGAGTTGTGACGCATGGTCTTATGAATTTGTCCCCAATAATTTGAGAGAAAGTCAATTATTAAAAGAAATTTATTATATTATACAACCTAAATACTACTCACCGAACATTGCTTTCTTATTAATTTAATGCTCATTCTCCATGCCACACGTATACCGATAATCTCGCTTGACCTTTTCAAGTCTCTCTTTCTCACAATTAGAGACTTTAGAGAGGCAACGTGCTTCTCGTTATAATGACAAGAATTTCTTTGTAATAAAATTTTGAAGTGCACAAATAATATGAATTTTTTTTTAGCACTTTTCTTAAAAGATGCTACTTATAGTGTCATTAAACTAAACAAGTATCTGCAAAATAATTCATCACTAATGGCATTGCATATACTAAACAATTTTGAAGTATAGAAACAATTTATGAACATGATGATTGCACATTAATAATTACCAGCACTTTTTTTATTTTTTTAATGCATTGAATTTGATTTAAGACAAATAAAACTGGACGCTTCAGTATCCTGATTGACTCGATTAATTAATTAATTATCACATCACTGACATCACTATGTAATATTTTTGTTTTTGAATGACACGTCACCATGTAATAATTGAGGATTGCTAAAATGCTATGCATAGCACAGATGGTCTTCGTGCTACGGATTCGTTCTTGCATTTCATGCTTCAAACAACCGATCCAAACCGTTCATTATCTTCTTCATATTGAAATCTCATTAGAAACCAAATTTTACATTTTAAAAAAAAAATTTACTATTTTTCTTAGATTTTTTTAAATACTTAATCTAATAAATTCTGGACCATTCAATAAAAGTGATTTTCAAAAATCTGAAAAAATAGTAAAAAAAATAAAAAAAATGTAAAATTTGGTTTCTAATGAGATTTTAATATGTAGAAGATAATGAACGGTTTAGATCGGTTGTTTGAAGCATGAAATGCAAGAACGAATCCGTAACACGGAGACCATCCGTGCTATGCATAGCATTTTAGCGATCCTCGTAATAATTTTATCATAATTGGTAACCCACTTTGATTTCCGGCCATGAACAGATCTATAACGTAATTGGGCTGTAATTAGGTCTGTAGCGCAATTGGGCATTCAAATGCATTCACCAGGCTTGCGTTGTCAAATGTGGACCTTTGCGGTTTGGCGTTTGCGGTTCCAACTAAAATAGAATCGAAGAGAGTTCAGTTAACTTTTCCCTGTACCTTTGTCGAATAAAAATTGACGTTGAGAGGAAAAAATCAGGATAGTTGGTTGAGGTTCATAAAACATCAGATTAGTGCCTGTTGTTTAACCTCATAAAATACCAGATTTGCGTTGTTTTGGTGTTAAACCACTATCCTAATCCTAGCATTTTTTAAATTTAAAAGTATCAGTTGTCAGTTGATATCAGAATGCATTGGAAACTTGGAAGAGAGAGAATGAGAGAACGAGAAAAGAAAAGAGGGAGATATATATACATATAGATAGCAAATGAAAGAGGAGTAGATCTTGAGACAGACTCAAAAATTGTAAACAAAATGCAGAGAAAAGGGGCTTGGGCAGAGTGGCTGAGCGAGTCTCTCTGGGCCTCCGTCTCCCCTCGCCGCGCCGCCGCCGATGACGAACCTTCCTTCTGTCCCTCCTCTTCTGAGACTGAGACGGAGTCGGAAATTTCCAGGCAGTCCCTCCTCTTTGCTCAGGTAGCTCGTCCTTTTTTCCCTCTTATTAACCACCATTCCGCATTTGCTGATTTGTAATCAATCCTGTGTAGCTGTCAAAGAAAGAGGTGGATCTCGATGAGTTGAGGAAGTTGGCTTCCCAGGGAATTCCAGATGGAGCCGGCATTCGCTCTACTGTATGGAAGGTAATGTACCCCTTACCCCCATCAAGAATGTGTGAATTTGAATGAACATCTGGGCATTATTATTATTATTATTATTATTCCTGCCTATTTGTCAGCTCCTTTTGGAATATTTACCGAGAGATCGGCACACCTGGAATGAGCAACTAGAGAAGAGACGAGCGCAATATATGGCATTTAAAGACGAGTTCTTATTGGCAAATACTGTACGCATTTTGTCCTACTGGCACTAAAAATTTAACAGTCCTTTAACTGTTCAACCATTCTTTTCCAGTTAAAAGCATTAATTTTATCTCTCTCTTCTAGCTAGTCAGAAGTTTCTAGAAGGGTAGAAGAAGCAAGTAAATGTGTGAAAGAAGTTTCAGAAAATGACATCAGTGGATCTCTTGAAAGAGGAAATGCTGCACTTGGGGAACACCCTTTGAGCCTTGGGCAGTCTAGCATTTGGAATCAGTTCTTCCAGGTATTCATGTATTTTTTATGAGAACCATATAGGTGTCATGTGAAGATTGTTGAGTCTAACCTAATTGCTAGGTTATGTTGATTAGTTAGTCTTTATGGAGATTGGATATAAGATTATTTGATCTAAACCTCTTGGACATATAATTGATTCAGTGCTGATGGTTGTTATAGAAAATTGCATTGATCGTTGCTTTATTAGATATTCCAACTATTAGCAAGGTCATACCCCTGAAAAGTTGCATATGCTGCTACCAGATTGTTTGTTTTCGGTGGAGGTTAACATTGTGTCCATTTTTTATAAACTATTTCATTAAAGGAGGTTCTCCTGTAGTTTTGAGATCTTATTTTTTTCAATGCTACTTCAGCAAGTATAGCATATATTTTGGAATAATTGGCCTTTATCCAGAACTTTGAGATTATGAAGTAATCAAACTTCTAATCCTGCTCACCTTAAATAAGTTTTTGCTTATGCTTTGTGCAATTAGCCCTGTTGACTATGAAACATAGTTCCATTTAGGTCATCTCTAATGTCATATCATAAATGAATGGTTCAGATATTGGAGCTCTCAAAAAATGATTATAAGGGATATCATAGTGGTATGCAGACAATAAGCAGTAAAAAGTAAGGTTTTGTAACAAAATCATTAAAATGGGCAGATAAGTATTGTTAAGAAAAACCAGCTCTTGATCTAGTGGCAAAGAGCAATCCATCTTGAGTGAAAGGTCGCAGGTTCGAAACCCGGCTGGGAGGGGGGGGGGTCTTTCATAGACATTTAATTTAAAAATAAGTTGGGAGGCTTGACCCTCAATTTATCTTCAAAAAAGTATCGTTAAGCAGCTAGTTTTATTATTATAGTCTCTTCATTAATATTCAAATGGACAGATAAGTATAGTGCTGACTCTGGGTAGCAAGTTAGTCATCATAGACACAACTTGATTAGATGAATACCAAACGTTGTGCGCAAATTTTATGGGCCTGTGGTATATAATTACTTTCAATTGATTTCATTAATGTAATGTTTCTACAAGTGTGCTGGTGTAACAGACCACTTATTTTGTTTATTCTTTCTTTTTTTTTTTTTGAAGGATTCAGAGCTGATAGAGCAGATTGATCGGGACGTGAAACGAACACATCCTGACATGAACTTTTTCTGTGGGGACTCCTCAGATGCAATGTCCAACCAGGTATCCTCCATCTCTTCTTAATGTTTTGTAATATTACGCTTTAAACCATAGAAATTCGACTTGTAGTTTGTATAGGACACAAGTCGCACAACCATGCTAGTATATTGATATACCATTTTTAATCTGAGTGTCATTTATATAGCTTCTAGCCTAGATCCTTTTTTCCTTGTTCTGGTGGATATGCACAAGGACAAAATAATTATTATCTGGTTACTTCCAAAAAGGCACCAATGTTTTTAAGTTGTGCTTGCTATCTGTTGCTCTAAATTATAGAGTTATGGTTCTCTAAGAAAAACTTCAATTGCTGTAATATTTATTTCTTCGTAATTTTGCAGTGTATCTCTACTCTTTCGTTAAATTCAGTACATTTTGGTTCTGTAGCATTTTGTACCAAAATTATCAGCAACTGAGCTTTGATTTCATTTCACCTGCTTTAATCACTGTTCTTGGTGTTCATCTCTATTGCTGCTTAACACCTTAAGTGGCTTTCTTCTGTGTTTTTATTATTTACATTTCTATAGGAATCACTGAGGAATGCACTAATTATCTTTGCAAAACTAAATCCTGGTCTAAGATATGTTCAAGGGATGAATGAAATTCTGGCAACACTTTTTTATGTTTTTAGGAGTGACCCAGATGATACAAATGCAGTACGTAATTTTGTTATTTTATTTCCACTTTGTGTCAGTGTTTTCCAACTTATACACCATGGTAAATCAGTATAAAGCCAAGCAGAATGTTATCCAATATCATTCTTGTGGTTTCTCTCCTCATTAAGAATCAAAAGCATTACCTCAACAGAGGCAGAAAAGCTCTGTGAGCAGCACATCCTTTGGTGATCTAACAAGTAGGTTCATGATTGACTTGATTTCAAGGTATTATGCAGAATATTCAACTGTGGAGCATACATTTTTCACCGAACAATCTAAAATTTAAGGTGTTTATGCACATAAATAAGTTCATTATTAGTCAGAAGCAAGATTCTTGTTGGACAAGTTTTATGTGCTACTGTGTACAATTTGCAGAACTTGGCTGAGTTCAGTATCAAGTATTTATATTAGGAATGAGGTCGTTTCCAATTAAGTCGACATCAAATTTTTGTATAGTTTGTTCTGATACAGATTTTAAAGTTTGAAGGATCCTTATTTGATTTTTTTAAAACAATGGAAATGAGAAGTTGGTCAAACAATATAGGGCACTTATTATTACAAAATTATCTTGCATTGTCATCATGAACATTAATCTTGAAGGTTCTAGTTGTACCAGTATTTGAAAATTGTTTGCCAATATTTTTATACATTTCAACAGGCTTGGGCTGAAGCTGATTCATTCTTTTGCTTTGTTGAATTGCTGAGTGGATTTAGAGACAACTTTTGTCAGAAGCTGGACAACAGTGCAGTTGGCATAAAATCTACATTGAATAAATTATCTCAGTTTCTCAAAATGCATGATCCTGATCTCTGGCACCATTTGGAGGTCAAAAATGAGGTTTGTACCCTGAAATTTTGATTCCATTTCTATTTTCATTTTTTTGTTAGCACCAGATTTGTGGGGTTGTAATTAGGGTAGTTGAGGGTTTGTTGCTTGCATAAGCATAAAACAGTAAACCCCAAGACCAAAATCAATAAAAGATTTAGGATGATAAGTTGATAACACAGTTCCTCCTTGGTGAAGTTTTAAGTGAAACTAACAGATAAAGGCTTTACTGTAGGTTAATCCTCAGTTCTATGCATTTAGATGGATAACATTGCTATTGACTCATGAATTTAACTTGGCTGACACACTTCACGTTTGGGATGTTCTTCTTAGTGATCCCCAGGGGCCTCAGGTACTCTTTACTGCTTTACATATCTTGCTGCCCGTTGGTGCTTTCCCTAAAGGCAATGCTCAGCTCTCTGCATTTTGAAAGAAACAAAAACCTCTTTTAGTACCTAAATATGTACGTTAAAGTCAAAACTTTTGTTAAATTGAGGCTTAGTGTAACTGGGATACCTATAAGTTTCTTTTAGTTATTTGGTTATACTATGTTTTACAATAACAACAACTAAGCCTATTGTCCCAAACAAGTTGGGGCAGGCTAGAAAAGAAATCCAGCAAGATAAGGTTGTACTATGTTTTACTGAAAAAAAAATTCTAATCCTTTTTTACACATTTTCTCAACTTGTACTGAAAATTTAGTACCTCTTTGATTCAGGAAACTTTACTGAGAGTGTGTTGTGCAATGCTGATTCTTGCAAGGAAGCACATATTGGCTCGAGATTTTGCTTCAATTATGAAATTACTACAAAATTACCCTCCAACAAACATTAGTCACCTCCTTTATGTTGCTAACAAGTTGCGGGAACAACCGTCTGCCTAACTCTACATTATTTCTCTTTTGGGTACATGCTGATTTTCCTTTATTTTCTTTCCTTCTTTTATCTTGTACTTATACGGTTCCTAAGCACTTCAATATATCATGCATTTCTTCTTCAACTATTCTTTTAAGTATCAAATAGATTATAATTGTTCAAGGTCTGTAGCTTCAGTACTTCGCTTGGAAATCAGTGGAAGTGAACTTCCCTTCTTTCTTACATCACTGTCCCAACCCCTAGATATACTTCATTGCTTAAAACACTTTACACAAAGGCTCATAATTTAAGCTAAGTTCGAAGCTCAAAATTAAACAATGATCTCATAAGGGTGAGAAATCAAAGTCTTCTGGTATTTATACTAATGATGATTATACGCATCAAACTTTGAAGTTTGAGAAATGTCTTGTTATCATGGTTGTTAAAACTACAAGTTTCATATTTATGCTTCAAATTTGTTAGATTTTATTTTGTGGACGGAGTTTGGGCCATAGGCCTATCTTACTAACACCATGTTGATCAAATTTGTGCTTCAGAGTTAATGATCACATTGCCACCTTGTTGTGATAGCATGGTTCTGCAGTTATTAGATCTGGCTGGTCATATATATTTGACGGAATGAATTGGTTGGAACTCCATGCTATTATATAGTCAGATGACTTGGATGAGATTTTCCTGATCATATATTTCTATTTCAGAAGCAGTACAATTGAGGTATAACAATAAACATTGAGCTCCGTCAAAACCCCCTGAATGGGCTTCATTGCTTCATCAACAAACCTACAATTTTTTTTAATAAGTATAGACTTGAGTTCAAATAATGTCGTTCCTTGACTTCTGTGCATTTTGTGCATCCATTAAACTATTCTACATGATATCTTTCTGTTTTTATGGGATCTTCCATTAAATAATCCAAATAAAGATTGAGCGGGATGGTACTTCGGGACGTTCAGTGAACAAGATTCACTAGCTGCTAACAGAAAATAGTTTAGACTTCCACAATCTTACAATAAACAGATTTGAAAATTGCAATCTTAGTCAGGAAGGGGGCTTCTGGGCCTTTCAGTTAGGCCTTTTCAGGGTTGATCTATGTAAAGATATCTTTAGATTAGAATTTGTTTCAGCTACATTTGCAACTTATATTTCAACTATGAAAATATGATCATAAACTATAATATTAAAGTTCCGAAGGATTTTTTTGAGTTTTCAGTATCTTTTAACAAAGGAAAATTATCTTTTTTGTATATTAATAAATAAAATCTGAATAAATTAGAATTGCAGCAAGTCACAAAATAATGGTCATTCTATGGTTATGAGCTATCAAAAACATTTTTATTATAATTTTGCCACTTTTAGGTTCTATATGGCAATAAAAATCCGATCATATGACAGATAGCAAATAATTCAAGTATAAGTAAGCTTTCTAAAATAGAAATGACAAGGAACACGAATAAGCTACAGATGTATTTACAAACGATAAACTCATTCTATTATTATTTTTTTAAAAAAAACACTTAAAAGGAGGTCCATATTGAAAATATTTTCTAGTTCCCTTGCTACGCTCCTTGTTTTTCTTTTTTTAGATAAACTAGGCAGAGGTTATCAAGGGTCTCCTTGTTTTAACTTCTCCAGGCCAATTTATTATTGACAAGTTTCTAATAAGAGACTGCATCATTCTATAGAAATTACAAAGCTAATAAGAGACTGCATCATTCTATAGAAATTACAAAGTTATCAATTCATTGCCTTGTAGCCCCAACATAAACCTCGTACTAAATGGCCATTTGCAGTCGGATCAGTGAAATTTAATTGACATAATTTGGATTCTTGTCCAAAAATTGTCTCTGCCAACCTTTTGAGGTTGGTAGAGGGCCAACTCTTGATCCGAGCCGTTCGATCTAATCTCGACGGTTAAGATTTTTCGGGCCTATCAATCTAAGTTACATCCACGGGGCTCTCTTAACCGTTTAGATCAGGAGTTGTCACTCTACCAACCTTAAAAGGTCGGTAGAGGATGTGATTCAGATAATTGGTGCAGATGAGATGTCATAGTTTCAAATAAAGGAAGTACGGAGGTGACCCCATGTCGACAGTGCTAACATAATTTCCCATATGGGAAGGTACAATTCTGAACACGTCAGAATTCAGAACAAAACTTGATCAGGTGTTTGACCAGGCTTGGATCAGTGACCAGACCACTTGTCTGCTTGCCTCAGAAAAGGGTTGAGTTTTTCCTTGGTTAGATTCTAGATAAGTAATGGAGCCTTTGGTCTTTGTGGCTGATGGCTTTTCTTGGATTGGAGATGCATGGCACTTTGGCACCCAATATCCAATCAAAGGTTGTACTTGAAGGAGGAGACACTAAATGCAGAAAAACCCAAGTATTTCTGCCGCAATATTTTACTAGGTTTACCTCTCTTCATGCACAGTTAGTGTGCCGGAATTGGTCGGACCGGAATAGATACAGGGCATTAATGTTTCTATCTTTTTTTGAAAATCATAACGGAAATTTGTTATGTTGTGATCTTGTGCTTGGCACGTATAACCATTTATAACTTTATAATTGGGTATGTTTGGAAGTCCATAGAATAAGAACAAGGGAATAAGAATAAGTTATTTCTTGTTTGGCACCATTTAGAACAAGAAAAATAAGAATAAAATAAACATTGTTCTTGTTCCAACAAAAACATGGAACTAGAACAAGAACAAAAATAAGCTTGTTCTTGTTCTTGTTCTTGTTCTTATTCCACACCACTTACAAACATACATGATATAAGTACTTTGTCGGTAAGTGAGAAAAAACTTACACCTGCCGAATCCCGCCGGTTGTGTTTTGATCATTTATGAATAATTTTATTTATTAGCAATGCATCTTAAATGAAAGGTTGCAGGTTCGAAATTCAGTTAGTGGTATTAATTTCACAGGCATTTAATTTAAAAAATAAATTAGGAGGCTTGATCCTAAATTTATCATAAAAAAACTCTATTTAATAAGCAGAATTGTTTTAGAATTAAAGAGCATCCATGTTAGATAATGAAGACAATTAAGGTAAATTTAAAATCGACTGCAGCGGGTTTTGCAAATTTTGAGCGATTTCTTTCACAGTTTGTATATCAAAATGCTTCTTCATTTTCAATAAAATCATTTTCTATGCATTAGTGAAGAACAATTACGTGTAGAGTCACAATATAGGAGTATACGACCTTTCATGCTATTATTCACGCGTAAAATGTCTAACACGAATCTTATGTGAAGTTCTTTCTAGCCAATACTGGAAAATCCCGACGCAATGGAAAAGAAGCATTTCCTCTATTCTCAAACCTGGATCTATCTCATTTCTTTCTTTCCGAGTTTCTCAGTGTTCATACACACAAAAAAAAAAAAAGATGGATTACGAGAATATATAGTATCTGTAATCGATCTGATGCTTCAATGACCGCGAGCGAAACGGTCCGTTCTAAGCATAACTCATCCTAAATCTAACTGATAGAAATAGTATTGTTTTCAGTTGTTCTCAATGTTATGTTTCTTAAAAAAAAATCTTTACATGGAATTGAGTCATACTTTAATTTCCTTCATCAGTATTTCTTTTATTGAGGGTCAGCAAATGCTGACGATTTTTTTCATTAAAAAAACTAAAGTTTACAAAAGTATAACAAAAGATGCTCAAACCAATACCAGCAACAAAACTAGTATAGCACAATATATGAAATGTATAAACTCCTAACAAAAGTCTATACCTAATGTACCGGTATTATGCTGGTATCAACTCATCCAAATTCATTTCATAACCTACCGAATACCATGACCGCTCTCGAAGCGCTACAAAACCACATAACCTGACTCATCAAGAAAAATACGTAGTTTAACACTCTAACTTCTTATGAGCTGCCACATATCACCACGGATGAGGTCGTAAACGGAGAGGAGGATCATCAATGCATTGCTCTCACCGCATCGCGTAGCATCAAGACTCAATCTAGATCTGAAGAGGAGTTTTCACTGCCTACTTTCGCGCCAATAAACAAACAAACTAACACGACACCTCGGCTGTGTACCACGGATGACCGCCTCACACTACACATGTGCATACTCACATGGCCGCACAACATCTCGACTGCGCATCCACAACGGTCATCTCCCACCACACCACCGCTGTACGCCTACATGGCCGTCTCCCACCACACTTCATCAGTATTTCAAGACAACATATCATCCAAATAACATTTACAATTCAAAAACAACAATATTCTTTCTCGAATTTTGCTATTGTTCTTAAGTATTATTCCAAAAATTACTAATAAATAGTGGCCGAGGGAGGGGGGCTGGGCTTGACCTGGCCCCCCTCTATTCTTTTTTTAAACACGTATGATTAATGAATTTAGTAATTGAATTAATTAAATTGAGTACCTGGCCCCAGCTCAAAATACTTGAAAGAGAAAAACATTTTCTTTTCAAATAAGTGAATATACAAACATATGTATTCCATTATTATTGTTCAATTATTTTTGGAAATTTTTTTATTATTAGGCATAAATTTATTATAAACAATCCAAACTCTTCACAAAATTACACACTTTCCAATAAATTTATGCCTAAGAATAGAAAATTTTCCAAATTTCCCAAATTCCTAAGCGATCCAAATGACCCTGATTTCCTTGACATAGAAGCTACTTTTCAACTCAAACGATAAGAAAGTTGTATGATTTTAGATTTAGTTTGTTCTCGTTATTTAAGTATTTTTTATGTATTAGTAATTTATTATTTAATTAATTTATCAAATTATCTTTTATTGTCATTTTTAATTGAAGTTTTGAGTTTTTGAACCTCGGTTCTCCTATAGTTTAATCCTGATTCCACCACTGCTACGTGCTAATACATACTCGTGCATCAAAAGACAATTTCTTTCTTTCTTTCTTCTTTACTTCTCATGTTCGTTGTGGATTGCACGGATAACATATCATTTATTTATTCCTTATTATTATTCATAAAATTTGCAAACTTTTTATTTCTTTTATAAAAGTTTCAACATTTTAAGTGTCAAGTCCTAAAACTTTGTTAAAAGAAAGAATTGTATGCACGTGAAATCCGGAACCGCAGCAGATGGAACATTCTCAGATACATGCAGCGGATGGTGAATGGGCAACGAATTTTAGGTGCTGCGTACCTATGGCTCCGTTTGGATGGCTTCTTCCCGGAATAAAGAATAAGGAATAACCACTTTTTACTAATAAATTTATTTCTAACCATCCAAACTCTTCACAAAAGTTACACACTTCCCAATAAATTTACTTCTTCCCAATAAATTTCTTCCCTTCTTCCTTATTCCTATCTTATTCTCAACCATCCAAACGGAGCCTATAATATAGTGTAACGAAGATTTAGTTTTGAACTTTTGATGGTTCCGAAATTTGGGCAGTGAAAATCTTTGTGTGGATTTCACTGGGATCATCCATCTCATCGTCATCCCTATTCCCCACAAAGGAGACTGCTACTTTGTCCTTTCCACTCAGACGGATTTCCGGCTCACAACTCACAAGTCACAACTAGCTAGCTAGTCGTATATTATATACAAACCTCCATAAATAAAATATGAGAATATATGCTTGTTCCTCCAATCCACATAAATTCTATATAGATTCCAATTCCATCCATCCATCAGCGAGCGCAGACTTATATATATAGGTACCGGATGGAACAACGAGATATCACCAATTTAGTGAACAACACTTGTATGATGTGTGATGTATCCTCACTTTTCAGTCCTTTGCAGTTTGCACTTTGCAGTAAGAATTATCAACCATCTTGTTTGGTGAACGTGACTATTCCAACCGAGCTGAAATTTTTTTAAAGAGAAATCCAATATAATTTGAGTTGTTGATATTAGCGGTGTCAAACGTGCAGAAACGGAACGGAACTCGTATGTTCCGTTTTCATTTTGTTTCTGGTAACGTAACAAAATATTATTCCGTTTCGTTAGTTGTTTCATTTCTCATTTTCTACTTATTTCAACCTATTTTCCACTAATTTCGATCATTTTTCGATAAAACAGAACACTAACGTGCAGAATAATTCGTTCTGTTTCTAAAAACGCAACTCATTTACCATTCCGTTTATGGAGAATGGCTAACTTGCCATCGATGGCACGGAGGATCCCGTGTCATCAGGTTATTTTTCGAGATTCAAAATTCAAATGGTCAATCCGAACAGTTTAAGTTGTTCTCCATATTGAAATATCCTTGAAGACCTCCAAATTAAAAAATATCATGATATTTTTAAAAAATTATGATTAGAGTATTTTCAGACCTCCAAATTAAAAATATCATAATAAATAGCAAAAAAAATTGAAAAAAATGTAAAATTTGATCTCCAAGGGTATTTCAATATTGTGATCAACTTGTACGGTTTGGATCGACCATTTGAATTTGAATCTTGAAAAACGAATCGATAGAAAATCGATGGCACGTATCATCGATGACGCGTTAGCCATATTCTCTGTTTATGTTCTATTTCGGACGGAATGAAACGGAAACGGTTGAAACTGCAAACCATTGGCATCCCTAGTTGATATCAGTATAACCATCGAATACGAAGCAAAACATTCAACTGTTGACATAATTTTTTATTTTCTATTAAATTTTTGAATTCGCATTGTACATACAAGAAAATAATGTTGATGGTAACTGTTTGAACTGTGACTCTGTGAGTGAAAGAGTACTAAGCTGTTAATGAATTATATTTCCAACGGTACTCTGCTGAAACGGATGGTATCCCAATTGTTCGTTACCAATCTCAAATCTATACCCACTGATCGGAGGTAATTAAACCTCAAATCTAATCTATTGCAGCGTAGCTTGAGGGTCGAATCTGCAGGGACGGTTATTCTAAACTATGGACTTTAAGTAATTTAGTTCAATTAATCTAGGGGTAAACAAGTCAAAAAGTTGGTTAAATAATTTAAAATAATAAATTTAAGCTAAGGGAACTAATTCTAACTCTAATTAATATCTAAATTACTCTAAAAATTAAGGTAAAGATCTAAACTCGAATTAATGACTTAAACTATGGTCAATTGATCGGGTTCTACTTCCAGGCACTATCCTGGCGGGTCGAGAAGATTCCTGGCGGATCGCCAGAACAGTACGACAATTCAGTTTAATTAGGTTCTAAGTTCTCTAAGTTCAGGTTTTTGGCTTAAACTCTAGTCCAAATACTAACTCTCGTTCTTGATTTGGTATCACTAAGTTTTAACCTCTCAACCTCCCTAAAAACCTAAATTTCAATTCTCGTTTATTGGCTTAAGTTTTAGGGTTTGCTTTAACTATTCGGTAGGATATCCTAAATCCCTCGATCTTAGGAGGGAATAAACATCTCGGCTAAGTTCCGGTTTCACCTTTTGGGTATACTAACTATCCTATGGTATGAGAACACAAATTGTTTTGAAATTAGGTTCTATTTGCTTATCTACGAGGTCATGCCTAACCAAGTGAGCAAACCTTCAAATCAATTCAATTCAATTCACAATTTCAGCAAATAATCTTAAGTAAAGCAAAACAACTTAGAAAAATTAGAAAACTAAATCAAACTTCATTAATCTACCAAGTCATGGTTCCCTACAATTGTCCATAAACTAAACTACTCACTACAAGTCATACTAAACATAAAGATAACAGGTTCCAGCAAACTAAACATCAAAAGACAGAAAATAGAGAAAGTTTACAACAAGAAACAACAGCAAACAACTTTCAGCGTGTCTTTTGGCGGGTCGACAGGAGGCAGCTGGGGGAGATTTCTGCTATCTTCTCTCGATTTCTTTCTCTCTAAACTGACTTGTCCCTTTCTGGTGCTCATCCTATGTTTAAATAACTCTCAAAGGCAGTTTTCATAGGTGGAGATCATGTCTGGCTCGTCCAAGAATAGAGAAAGTGGTCTGCCAGAAATATCTCTCCAAATTGGGCAGGTCGTTTTATGTCTGGCGGGGTCGACAGGAATCCTGGCGGGTCGTCAAAACAGGGGACTTGTCTGGTTTGATCCTGTTCCTTTGCTCCAGTAACTTGGACCCTGTTTTGCTCCGCTTGAAATTATCACTGAACCTGAAATTAGACAAGGACAAATAGCAGTACCATATTTCTAACCTAAATTGCATTAAATCTAACTAAAACACAAGTATTTAATTGAAATTAAGGTTTAAAAAAGTTGAATATTTCGATATAAAATCCGTCTATCACCCACCTATTTCAAATTGGTCAGCACGCATAATCTGACGGTTTGGATACTAAGATAAGTTTGTACTTTGCCGCTATAAATTACCTCAAGCAAAATGTGCTCATTGCTGAAGTCAAACAAATTTGTTCACCAGTCTCCACTGGTGAATTGTCATGGATCTCTGTCAGGGGATCCGGCCCGCTTAGCCCAAGTAAAAAAAAAATGTCAGACATTTAGAAACTCAAATTAGTCTCAAATCCGCGGAGTTTGTGTTAAAAAACCATCCTACTACATATAAAAGAAGCATCAAAAGTTGTAAAAGTTTCAATTAACAGGTGTGCATTCATTCCCTTATATACAACCTACATCATTGATTTTTTGTACTTTAATTTAATTGAATATGCAGTACAGATGTTATACAACCTACATCATTGATTTTTTGTACTTTAATTTAATTGAATATGCGGTACAGATGTTGTTGAGTTAAACATTTTTTCTCGATTTGCCGATTTGTAAAACAACACCAAACCTTTAAACTAACATATCCATTTAGTGTTTTATAGCTAGATTATTTGAAGAATGGATTAAAACAAGTGTGGCACAAGTTTTAGAGATTTAAGAGATTGCTTTGGACTAGTTAGAGTCAATTGTTTAGGTATATTTAATCCCTAAACTAATCTCAATCAATTTGCTGTTAAAATGCCCAGTTTTTCTGTCCAGCGTTATACAACGCTAAATGCCGTTACACAACGTTCTGAAAATTCGCTCTTAAATTGTAAAATCTCTAACAAGGCTGAGACAACGTTACGCAACGCTCAGTAGTGTTGTGTAACGTTGTTTCTTTTTAAAAGAACTTGTTATATCAGTTCTCTCTTCTTGTCAGAACATTATGCAACGCTATATAACGTTAACACAACGTTTTCGTATTTATGTTGTGCAACGTTATACAGCGTTGGACAACGTTGGTCTGAAGCAGGCAACTCTGCACTGCTCAGACAACGATGCTGCATGCATGATCCATGCCCCATGCATGCAGCATGCAGGCAAGTTAGTGTTTTTACATGGAAATTGCAGCCTCCGTTAGCCAACGCTAAACTGCGTTGTGCAACATCTGTGTTGTGTAACGCTCTATAGTGTTGCACAACGTTAGTCTGAGCCATGCTCATCTACATCGCTCAAGCATCGCTCAGCAGCGCTGCTGCATGCATGACCCATGCTCCATGCATGCAGCATGCAGGTAAGTTAGCAATTTTACATGCAAAACTGCAGGCTCCGTTAGCTAACGCAAAATAGCGTTGAGCAACGTCCAAGTTGTGTAACGTCAGTTAACATCGTATGACGTTCTGACAATGTTGTTTGAGTTTGTCAGAACTTTTTTTCCTTTTTAAAGCATCTCGTTGTGCAACGCTCCCTGGTGTTACACAACGCTCTGACAAGTTCCAACGAAACTGTCGAGCATCTTCTTTGGACTTTTGTTAAACCGTTGTGCAACGCTACAGGGCGTTGCACAACGCTCTGACAGCTCACAACGACATTGCTGTTACCGTTTGATTTTTCAACGGTTAGTCCTGCGTTGTACAACGTCATATAGCGTTGTTCAACGCTAGAGTCTGTTTTTGACTGGTTTGGAGCTGTTGGTGCCCTCTATATATACCATCCCCTTTGGGACTAGTTCAGTACTTTTAAAACCTTGATAAATCCTTCCTTTTGATTTTCAACCAGCTAGAATCATTTATCTCTTGTGTTTGAGCATTTAATTTGCAAATTCATTGAGATTAGAGTGCCTATACCAAACGTATAGTCTAATTGCTAGATTTGTTGAGTGATTTGGTTAGAGCCTCAATTCAATTAAGTGTTTGAGCTTGTTAATTCGAGTTAGGCCGATCCACCTTGAGAGTGCTTATAACAAGGTGATTCGGTTCGAAGTTGTAGACGCGTTTTTTGTGGAATTGAACGGAGCACGCCTTTTTGTGGTTGTGAAACTCCCGGAGACATACGACTAAGGCTAGCCTTTCTTAGCGGGTCAAAACTCCGTAGTGCATCGCGTGTCATCTCTTTCTCTCTTCTTTTTATTTACTTGCTTTGTGAATTGCTTGTGACTTGTGTTGTGACTAGACCAAACTTGAATTGAACCGAAAATTGACCATACCGGTTTAGGAAACCAAAATTGTGCCTATTTACCTCCCCCTCTAGTCCTTTCTTTAGAGAGACAACAGATGTTAACACCAAATGAAAGTCCAAAATTTTGGTTTAAATGGATTATTTGAGGTCAGCATTTGTTTTCAAAAACAAGTAAAAAAATTATGGATAATATTTAACAAATGTAAAACATGAAAATCCATTATAATTTGCAGTATATTCAAATATAGATCTCCATGTTTGTTAAATAATTTTATTCAATATTCGACACTGCTCAAAAATAAAAAATAATATATTAATTATTAAATCTAAACCTGTCCATTATATGATGGAACATATTTGGGTGGGTGTATTTTATAGGAACTATAACAAATTAAAAAATTTTAAAAATCATTAAAAAGTATAAACAAATAATAATAATAATAATAATAATAATAATAATAATAATAATAATAATAATAATAATAATTTGAGTCCATTAACAATGAAAACCAGTTCTAGACTTCTAATCAAGTTCTTTTCTTTTAGAAATTTCACTGCCCATTACATGGTAGGCACTAAAAACCGAAAAAATATGAGGTTGCTGCCTGCACCACGAACCGGCTACTCCAGTCCAAAGTCCAGAATTCCTTGCTGACATGTCGTTTCCTCTTCCCAATTTCCCCTTCTTTCTCTTTCTCTTACTCTTTTATACGGCCTCAATTTATGGAGTGCTCTTATCTAAAAATTTCTTTCCATCTTTGTCAAAAAGTAAAAAAAGGAATAATATTATAGAAATATACTGGTGGGTAGTGATAGTCCAAAAATCGTTGGTCCTTGGCCCGTCCTTTGGTATAAGAATAAGGAATAAGGATAAACACGCAAACCGAAATTTTTTATTCCAATTTTCTATTCCCGACTTATCCAAACACACCCTTAGAGATTAAACAATGCATTAATTTATTTCAATATGATCAATTTGACTTAATTAATTATAACGGTCCACAACGGTATATAATTAATTAATCAACTTATCATATTTTGCAATACTCGCTATTGCAAATAAATAAATAATGCACGTATGGTTAAACACCTTATTTTGTGTGACCCTTTGAGGATTTATGCTACGTTGGACATGGAATTAAATTATTATTTAATTTCAATAATCATAAGCGTTATCTAGCAACACGTTATGATTTCCAATTCGCATAAATAATGTACGGTTACAGTATTCAAATCATGCATATGAGAATAAAAGTATTTTTCTATTTTGATTCTTATGTCGCACGATATCATCGTATAATCCAAGATAGGAATGTGTCATTCTTGCAGATTATACGTTTCTTGATTTAAAGTTGATCGCCTAGTTGCGCGCATACGATCCAACTCCATCAAGGGGCCCAAATAGATATCGTCACTCACTAAGTTAATTAACGAGGGACATACGGTTTTCTTGATGATTAGCTTTTCCCCGCACAATTCAAGAGAACATAAATAAAGTCCGTATAGCAGCAGTTATCGGGAATCACCGGTAGACAATATTTATTGAACCTATCCTCATGTGGAAAAGATAAACATCTCAAACTTAGAACCAAAATCATAACGAAATAAATAATGAGTAATGACACATAACACAATTCATATATTTATTTCGTTGGGTCAAGTCATGTACTATATTTCATAACATATACATATGCAATTAAGTTGGTAACTCTTTACCTATGATTTGTAGAACTTAATCATCACTTAACTTGCACACTAATCTTATATGATATATAATTAATGTTCCTTTGTTAATTATCAAGATTATGGACCGTTTAGATTTATTATTGTCATTCTAAAGAATGATCCACAGATATCTACAATTCAGATCCTCAACCTAAATAATCTGTCAATAATAAACCTGGGAACAGATGATAAAATATCATCCATAACATAAACTAATATCTAAGTCATCAAATTATTGACTTCTAGGACGTAACTCCAACACCAAAGACTTATAAGGGCCGGTCTCGTGTTTCAAAAAACAAACCCGTCTTACCCGTCTCATCTCGACCCTTTTTCTTAATCAGGTCCGATCCGGTCCTTCTACCAAACCCGTCAAGTCCGGTCCTTTGAAATCCGGCCCGATCCTTTTGCCTTTCACTAGGTGGAGGTGGGCGCGCGGCCGTTGTACCAGACACAAATCTCTGCCGAAATAAATTGTTTGGCATGCTGAAATGCAGAAATTTCTGGTCGAAACAAAACTCAACCAGTTACCAGTGTAAAGGAGTATATGGTATTGATTGCCAATTGTATAATCTTGTCTTACACTTCAGTGCTAAGTCTAAGGTGTGTTTCGATGAGCCGAGAATAGAGAATAGGAATAAGAAATTTCGATTTGCGTGTTTATTTTTATTCTTGTGCAATCCAAACAACACAAGAATAAAAAATTTGGGCCCTTATTCTTATACAAACAAAACTATGATATAAAAATAAAGAATAAGGATAAACATACAAACCGAAATTTTTTATTCCTATTCTCTATTCCCGGCTCATCCAAACGCGAATTTATAATAAATTTTGCAGTGCTGCACCATTTTGTCTGCATATGAGCACAAACTAAAACATAGTTGTATGGTTAATTGCTGATCGATCAGGTAGTAGCCGTATAGCTATAGCTATACAATATATATAACATGCGATTGTTTTTCTATTTAGGAAAAAAATTTCTGATTTCAACATATTTAATAAAGATTTTATTGCAAAATTTGTTAGATATTTGAAATATTAATCCATAATAATATTTCTGAAAATTACTTAATAAGGATCACGTAATTCATACAAAATGAAATAAATCATAAGTTAGAACTTACAATTTTGTAGAGAAGACATGTCGTAAGGCGGAATACGTGATCTTCTCCAATTTTTCCTTAGTATCTTTGATGGCAAAAGGCGTTTTTCTTCTTCTGTCTAATTATTCTTTTTGGGCGAAAATTATGAAAAGATGCAACATAATGACAGAAGATTAATGTTTTATTACTAAGGCAATTGAAGGGATCACCTATTGAATGAACATGGTCCATCAGATTTTCCATCAAAATTTGATGCACCATTCAGATAAATTTAATAATTAAACCCGGTTCACATTTATTATTATAGGCCATAATAATTATAACATTCTCCCACTTGGCCTATAAATACCATAACGAAACACGAATTCAAAATTGGCCAATAAAACATAAACCTTGTTCAGTTAGAAATACCAAACTAAACTAATATAATCAAAATAACTAAAACTGTTATTTGATCCCTATTAATTATAGAAATGGCATTCTTTCCAACATATGGTTAATTAAATTCATTCGATCCACATAAGTATATTTGCTTATATAAATTACATTAATGCGCAAACATAAGAAATAAGCAAACAATATAAATTCAGTCAATACATAAATGAAGCTTCAATACATAACTTAATAAATACATTATTGTTCATTACAACATCACAAGTCACTAACCAAACCCATGCCGGCTACGTGCTCTTTGAAAAGAGTAGGTGGTAGTGTCTTTGTTAGAGAATCAGCTAACATAGCTCTTGTATTGATGTGTTGTATGACAATAACATTATCCTTAATTTTTCTTCTAACAACAAGATATTTGATCTCAATCCATTTAGTAGCACCGCTGGACTTGTTGTTTTTAGAGAAGAAAACAGCAGCCTCATTATCACAAAATAACGTGAGTGGTCTTGCAATACTCTCAATTACTTGAAGTTCAGGTATGAAATTCTTCAACCAAACTGCTTGACCAGTAGCTTCAAAACACGCCACAAATTCTGCTTGCATAGTGGAAGATGCAACTAAGGACTGTTTGGCACTCTTCCATGAAATTGGTCCCCCTGCAAGCATGAATATGTATCCTGATGTGGATTTCTTTGTGTCTACACATCCAGCAAAATCCGAATCAGAATAACCAATGACCTCAAGGTTATCGGACTTTCTGTAAGTAAGCATGTAGTCTTTAGTCCCTTGCAAATAGCGTAAGACTTTCTTAGCAGCTCGCCAATGATCCAAACCTGGATTTGATTGATATCGGCCAAGCATGCTGATGAAGGCTTTAGAACCTAGGAATCAAATAAATTTATAAACCTAGAGCTAACCTCACTAGTCGTTTTAGTTAAGCTTTAGGGTCGAACCCAAGGGACGGATTAATGAGTACCGGACTTTACTTCCTCACGAAAGCTAGACAAGATAATTTTTATGGATTTTGGTTGATTAAATCTAAAGGTGCAAGTAAATAAAATATTTTTGGGTATTTTAATTATCTAATAATCTAAATGCTTAAAGAGAAGTTTTTGGTGTTTTAATATGCAAATGAATGTTCTAGGGGTCAGGTTTCACTTAGGTTTAGATTCTGGATCGCCGGATCGCTCGCTTTCGCGTTAAATGTCGGGTTACCAGAATTCCTACCTTCAGTTCGGTCCGAACCAGACTAGTTCGGTCTGAACAGAGAGTATGGAACTGAGTTATGACGGGTTAAACTTGGCTTTGATGTTGTGAAGGGCTTAGACTGGCTGTGGCTAAGGTTCCTATTCCTCAACTGTCGTCTTTTGGACTAGAAGTTAGCACAGGACACTACTTTACCCACATAGATCAATTAAACCTAAACTTTCGTGTCGGTATTTTAATTAACCTATGTCTAAATTATTGGTTTTCTTAGGGATATCTAAGTTGCCTTTCAGCCAACTTAGAAGCTACACCTTTCAGTGCAAGCTAGCCTCCTCTTTCGAATCTTCAACTTATCCCATGCACTTTATTTAATTCCAATTGATTAATCCTAATTTTGTAACTTAACTAAATGTGGCCATTCATTTAGAAGTAAACTAGTCCAAACAATAGAATCAAACAAGCATGAAAATAATACTCAATAGATAGATCACAAGTTAAAGTATCAAGCCAAACACATCATAACATCAAACTAATCCTAACCTACATCCTTATCCTAAGACACAATAAATCTAAACTATCATGCTAACAAAACAACAACAAATGCAAATAAAGAAGATACAAACTCTAATCGATCAAATATCAAGAGAAAGGAAGAAATAAACCAAATATCGTCTCTAACTCGAGATACCGAACGTCTAGAGCCGTGGTTGGGTTGAAACTACTGCCGTCGCATCTAGAATCGCTCCAAAGTCGCTGCCATGGTTGTGCTATGCCGCGGGAGGTGGAATCCCACGCCTTTCGGCGTGAGAACGGTGGTGAAAAGGTGCCAAAACGTGGTGGAAAGAAGAGTTTCGTGGTTGGTGGCCTCCTCCTCATCCAAGACAGTATGAGACACTTTATAGAAGGTCCTAGGTTGCTTGGAAGAGAGGTTAGGGCATCCAGGTCGCCAAATCTTGCCAAAATATCACTTTCCTTCATTGAAAACTTGCCAAAACGACTAATTCAGCTCTCAGTTCGGGTCAAACTGATCTTGTTCGGGTCAAATAGGTTCAGTTCGGACCAAAATGGCTCAGTTCGGACCGAACTGGATCACTTCGGGTCGAACTGGGGCACTTCGGGTCGAACTGAATCTGTTCGGGTCGAACCGAGACTCCAGCATTGAGCAGCGATAGTGTTTCAATCATAATTTCTTCATCCGGACTCCGATTGAGGTGATTCAAAGATCGTTGGAAAGCTTAGGATGAGCTCTACAATGCTATGGACTCCTTTCAATCATTTTATTCTTCAAAATCCACCATTTTATGCAATTATTGTGTCCAATCCACCAAGTTCCTACAAAACAAGTCAAATTCCACGGCAGTGTCCAATCTTGCAAAATATAATGCAAAAGTGCAGTGAATATCATTGGTTTGGGTAGTATTTTGGTGCCAAGTATGGTTAAAATATATATATAAATTAGAGATATCAAATCCCCCCAAACTTAAACCTTTGTTTGTCCTCAAACAATATCCTAAGTTTAAAGGAATTGACCATACTTAGACTTACAATCAAATTATCTCAAACCAAACAATGCCATGAAAAATTGATCATTCAAGTTTACTCAAAAATTTCACACAAAAAAAATAAAGCAAGCTCAAAAATTTATTTCAAGGACATGGGTTTAGTTTTCTTTCAAATTAAATTTGTGCATTTATTAGCCCTAATGAATTTCATTTTTCAAGTCAATAATCCTAGCTTCTCTTTGTCAAAATAATTGCAAACTCAATTTTATTTGCCCGTTCTTTTCCATGTCTCGCAAAAATTTGTAAAGAAATTTTATCAAAGTCGAAAATTTCATAATGAATCCTTCTCAAAGCAATTTTATTTTCACCAATTTAAATTGTGCAAGTCGAGTCGTGGGGCTTTGCACCCTAGAGGATTTAATGCAAGTCATTGACCTTGAAAATGCTACTGGCACATATCGCACCAGGGAGGTCGGTCCGGTTTTTACGCATTTTTTGCTACAGACCACTACGGACTTGAACATTTCTTTTTTTTCTTTTTATATGTTAAGTTCCTTAAGCCTCCAATATTTGTGGTTGAGTTAGTGGAAAAAGGTCTCGATGCATCCTCGTTTTCACAACTATTTAGATTTTTGTCAATTTAGAATTTTGCTCGTTGGTGATTCAAGCATTCAAACACACATCCAGATTCATCTTATAATTTTCAAAGTTCATAAAATTTCTTTTTAAACAAAAGTTTGTAAGATACGAAATCGTTCACTCGACAAAAACTTGTGAGATTTGACTTAGATCATTTTGACAAATTTCAAGCATCCAAATTCAGGTTCTTAACTCTAAAACTAATTTTCAACTCGGTCTATTGGTGCACAAATCAATTTAAAGCATTTAAACAATCAAGAGTCCTTGAGAAAAATTTTCAAAAATGCTTTTAAAATTCGAACAATGTGAAACAGTGAGTAATTTTTATCAATTGAACAAAAATAGAGATCAAGCATGCATCAAATATTGATTTCTAAATTTTTCAAACAAAATTTTCTCAAAATTCAACATTACAAAGACAAATTTCGGACCGAAATAGAAGAAAATTATTTAAAAATCTCATGAAACAGAGACGAATTATCACAATTTTTTCAATAAGTCCAACTTTTCATCTATGTGGGTAAAGTAGTGTCCTGTGCTAACTTCTAGTCCAAAAGACGACAGTTGAGGAATAGGAACCTTAGCCACAGCCAGTCTAAGCCCTTCACAACATCAAAGCCAAGTTTAACCCGTCATAACTCAGTTCCATACTCTCTGTTCGGACCGAACTAGTCTGGTTCGGACCGAACTGAAGGTAGGAATTCTGGTAACCCGACATTTAACGCGAAAGCGAGCGATCCGGCGATCCAGAATCTAAACCTAAGTGAAACCTGACCCCTAGAACATTCATTTGCATATTAAAACACCAAAAACTTCTCTTTAAGCATTTAGATTATTAGATAATTAAAATACCCAAAAATATTTTATTTACTTGCACCTTTAGATTTAATCAACCAAAATCCATAAAAATTATCTTGTCTAGCTTTCGTGAGGAAGTAAAGTCCGGTACTCATTAATCCGTCCCTTGGGTTCGACCCTAAAGCTTAACTAAAACGACTAGTGAGGTTAGCTCTAGGTTTATAAATTTATTTGATTCCTAGGTTCTAAAGCCTTCAAACAAAGGAACTCTCTGTGGACCCTGCTGCCAAGACCTAAATCTGCTTAATTTGAGGCCGAAACATCTCAGTCGAGAACACCTCCTTCCAAGCTTCTCCACTCGAAATTGACTTCACAAATACCTTCAAGGCCCTTCCATGAGTGCATAAAACCTCAAGCTGGCAAAGAGAAGGAGTCAAAAAGCTTCAGGTGCCATTAATGGCAGCTCGAGATTTCTCAGATGCCACAAGGCAGCAAAAGCCTCCATTTCCCAATCGATGGCACCTACGTGTTCTCCCCGTCGTCACGATTCTGACGCATCCAAAATCAACTGAAATGATGGCCGGAGTCGTCTCAATTCCATCGGAGAAAAACGAGGGGCTTTTCCGCAAAAATGCCATCCCCCGCCGGAGAAGACGGGTTTAAACCCGCGACTCTTCGGATCTTCTATGGCGAGATCATCTGAAACGAGTCTCTGACGCGACAGTAACCCGCTACACAAGTCAGTTAAAGATAGTAAACGCCCGTTCAAACTTCAACTCGCGCTCTGACACGTCATCAAGTCCAGTCAGCGCCAGCAGCAAGCCAACTCAGCATTTATGCTTACGTGGACCAACCAGAAAATGCCAAATCAGCAGAAACTTTGAAAATTCATTAAAAATAGTAGGAAACTCAGAAAAATTCAAATAAAATATTCATAAATTTCTAAAAATCCGAATAAACCAAATTTACTTATATTTTGATATAAAAATCTATCAAATTATTGGTCTTTTCTCTTTTTGAAGTATTTTCCATATTGAACAAACTTTATAAAATCCTAAATGATATTAAATAAATTTTTATAAAATTTCAAAATAGTTTTAAAACTCAATTAAACTCTTCTAATAAATTTTCAAAAATAGCAATTGAGATTTCAAAGGAAGTATATTTGATATCAAGTGTTTTAAAACCTAAACATAACTAAAAATAAAAAAAGATATTTCAAAAGTCTAAAATTAAAAATAAAAATAAAAAGGAACCGTGAAAATCGTAAAATCCAAAGAGAAACTTAAGAAATTAAAAGTCGAAACACGAACCCCAAAGACAAAACCGAAACCTCTCCATTTCAAGAACGAAAACTCTTCAGCAGATTGAAACGTCCTCAATTGGATCCCGTCAACTGAGTATGGTACACCAATCGAGTCCGGTTCAAACCAAAAGAAATAAACCCAAAATAAATACAAAACCAACGATTTCCCTAGCCTTTACATAAAATTCTTCAGATCCCTTAATCAGAGGTTCTCGTGAGCGATCACGGGGTAATTAACAGTAGGGGCTTGCGCCTACTGGAAAGAAAGGACCCGCGAAATCAACAAACCTCTTTAAGAAGCGACTCGTGTTTTGGTTCTCTTGTCGTAAAGAGATACTCGAACGGAGATCGAACCTTAAGGGGGGTGAATCCAAGGCTATGTTCCCATTTCTCGAGGAAACCCAAATTCCATTCTTCGAGGGAATGACGAAAAAGCCGCGACAGGTACTAATGTTAATAATGTTCCTAACAATGAAGAAGTACCTTTGCTGCCACAAGAACCTTTACGCAAGTCGCAAAGAGAACGAAAATCTGCAATACCTGATGATTATATTGTATACCTTACTGAAGAAGGTGGAGATATAGGTCATGGAGATGATCCTATCTCCTTCAAGGATGCCATGAAAAGTGATAAGTCATCTCAGTGGCTGGAAGCCATGAATGATGAGATGAACTCAATGCAACAAAATGATATTTGGGATCTTGTTGAGTTTCCTAAAGGTGTTAAACCCGTAGGATGCAAATGGGTTTACAAAACTAAAACTGATTCTCATGGTAACATCGAAAGATACAAGGCCCGATTAGTTGCTAAAGGCTTTACGCAACAAGAAGGTATACATTATGATAATACTTTTTCTCCTGTCTCAAAGAAAGATTCGTTACGAATTGTTTTAGCTCTTGTAGCTCATTATGATCTTGAGTTGCATCAAATGGACGTGAAAACCGCATTCCTTAATGGTGACTTGCATGAAGAAATTTTCATGAAACAACCTGAAGATTTTGTTGTTAAAGGCAAGGAACATATGGGATGCCGGTTGAAAAGATCAATTTATGGGTTAAAGCAAGCTTCAAGATAGTGGTATCTCAAGTTTGATGAGGTCATAACAGAATTTGGATTTCAAGAAAATACTTTTGATCAATGCATATATCTCAAGGTTAGTGGGAGCAGATTTATCATTCTTGTTTTGTATGTGGATGACATTTTGTTAGCAAGCAGTGATTTAGACATGTTGTACGAGACAAAACGTTTTCTTTCAAAGAAATTTGAAATGAAAGATCTTGGTGAAGCCTCTTATGTCATAGGCATTGAAATCCACCGTGATCAGTCTCGTGGTCTCTTAGGTTTATCACAAAAGGCATATATCGAGAAAATGCTTAAGCGCTACAATATGCAAAATTGTTCTCCAAGTGTTGCTCCCATTTTCAAAGGTGACAAATTCAGCAAGGTTCAATGTCCCAAAACTGAATCAGAAAGTAAGCAAATGGAAAAGAATGAGTATGCTTCGGTTGTTGGAAGCTTAATGTATGCTCAAGTTTGCACACGTCCTGATATTGCATTTGTAGTTGGCATGTGATATCTCTTATTTATATATATATTTTAACCATACTTGGCACCAAAATACTACCCAAACCAATGATATTCACTGCACTTTTGCATTATATTTTGCAAGATTGGACACTGCCGTGGAATTTGACTTGTTTTGTAGGAACTTGGTGGATTGGACACAATAATTGCATAAAATGGTGGATTTTGAAGAATAAAATGATTGAAAGGAGTCCATAGCATTGTAGAGCTCATCCTAAGCTTTCCAACGATCTTTGAATCACCTCAATCGGAGTCCGGATGAAGAAATTATGATTGAAACACTATCGCTGCTCAATGCTGGAGTCTCGGTTCGACCCGAACAGATTCAGTTCGACCCGAAGTGCCCCAGTTCGACCCGAAGTGATCCAGTTCGGTCCGAACTGAGCCATTTTGGTCCGAACTGAACCTATTTGACCCGAACAAGATCAGTTTGACCCGAACTGAGAGCTGAATTAGTCGTTTTGGCAAGTTTTCAATGAAGGAAAGTGATATTTTGGCAAGATTTGGCGACCTGGATGCCCTAACCTCTCTTCCAAGCAACCTAGGACCTTCTATAAAGTGTCTCATACTGTCTTGGATGAGGAGGAGGCCACCAACCACGAAACTCTTCTTTCCACCACGTTTTGGCACCTTTTCACCACCGTTCTCACGCCGAAAGGCGTGGGATTCCACCTCCCGCGGCATAGCACAACCATGGCAGCGACTTTGGAGCGATTCTAGATGCGACGGCAGTAGTTTCAACCCAACCACGGCTCTAGACGTTCGGTATCTCGAGTTAGAGACGATATTTGGTTTATTTCTTCCTTTCTCTTGATATTTGATCGATTAGAGTTTGTATCTTCTTTATTTGCATTTGTTGTTGTTTTGTTAGCATGATAGTTTAGATTTATTGTGTCTTAGGATAAGGATGTAGGTTAGGATTAGTTTGATGTTATGATGTGTTTGGCTTGATACTTTAACTTGTGATCTATCTATTGAGTATTATTTTCATGCTTGTTTGATTCTATTGTTTGGACTAGTTTACTTCTAAATGAATGGCCACATTTAGTTAAGTTACAAAATTAGGATTAATCAATTGGAATTAAATAAAGTGCATGGGATAAGTTGAAGATTCGAAAGAGGAGGCTAGCTTGCACTGAAAGGTGTAGCTTCTAAGTTGGCTGAAAGGCAACTTAGATATCCCTAAGAAAACCAATAATTTAGACATAGGTTAATTAAAATACCGACACGAAAGTTTAGGTTTAATTGATCTATGTGGGTAAAGTAGTGTCCTGTGCTAACTTCTAGTCCAAAAGACGACAGTTGAGGAATAGGAACCTTAGCCACAGCCAGTCTAAGCCCTTCACAACATCAAAGCCAAGTTTAACCCGTCATAACTCAGTTCCATACTCTCTGTTCGGATTTTGGATGCGTCAGAATCGTGACGACGGGGAGAACACGTAGGTGCCATCGATTGGGAAATGGAGGCTTTTGCTGCCTTGTGGCATCTGAGAAATCTCGAGCTGCCATTAATGGCACCTGAAGCTTTTTGACTCCTTCTCTTTGCCAGCTTGAGGTTTTATGCACTCATGGAAGGGCCTTGAAGGTATTTGTGAAGTCAATTTCGAGTGGAGAAGCTTGGAAGGAGGTGTTCTCGACTGAGATGTTTCGGCCTCAAATTAAGCAGATTTAGGTCTTGCCAGTGACAAGTTGGGGAGAATCAGGAGGTCAAACTTGACTTTTCCATGTCCTTGTTTCGGCTTGAGGCACCATGGTTGGATACAAGAGGCATTGAGGCAGATGTGATGCTTTGTTCAACTTTGGTTTTACATGTAAGTGGATTTCCAGCAGAACAACTTGATTTGTTACTCAATTTTGATCAATTGTGGTTTGTTTTACGCGTTCAAACTGACACCATGTGCAAGTGTAGGTGTTTTAGCATTTGTCTCAATTTGCAATTTTCATTTTTATACACATTTGTCAATGTTTTGATGTGATTTCAGTTTGAGTTGCTTGAATGCAGTAAAACCAGTTGCAAGTACTATGAGAAAGACATTTGAATCTATTGAACACAACACATATACTTATTATTTTTTTTCTTACACGAAATGAGGAAGAGCCACCTGCTGTCCATGTTTGTATTTTTATGCAAATGGAATCCTATATTTTTATTTATTTTTATTGCTGGCCAAATTTATGCATATATGTATTATATTCTTACTTGATAACAACATAAAGCAGAATTTATACTATTTCAAGCAAATTAAGGTCATTGGACTGGTTGGGGCTTAACATGAACATTTAATCATCATTTTTATTGTATTTTGAACTTTGTTGACATTTTGAACATGGCTAGGCCAGTGCTACGCTCTGGACCTATACCAAGTCAAGTTAAGACTGCCATGAGAGGATTGAGCTATGCTACAAACCCTAACACGACAGCCATGGCCGATTTCATTTGCAACATGAGAATGCCACATGAAGCGAGGAGCTAGGCTCCAAACCTTCATGGACATCTCTAATGGGACCTCTCTCATGGCCATGACTGATGCTATGCTTCAGACCATGGCTCATGGAGATTGTTTTCATACGGCTCAAGCACACCATTGATTGGTGGCTGAGCTAGAGAAGAATAAGCAACAAAACCACCAATTGACCTTCAAATTAGCTTTCTTTATTTCAAAACCAAGCAATTACAAGATGGAGACTCTCAATTTCACCTCTCTCTTTCTCTTTCCCGAGTGTTTGATGTAATGTCTAGCCTCAATCTAACCTTGAAATTTACAATTGACTGTCTAAACCTAACCCAAGTGTGGTGGCCTCTTCTCCTATCGCTCTTCTAACCCCCCTTCTGGCCTCGAATTGGGGTGCTTATATAGCCAATTGGTTAGGGCAACGCTTCTTTGGCCCGGCTTGATCTTCATCGTTGAATCTCCATCCAGTGGCTCCAAATGGGCTGCGCTAGGGTTTAGTATCGCAAAACCATGGGCTAGAGATGGTGGTTTCGCGTCTGTGGCCGAGAGGATGGCCACGTCGACGATTCACTTCGTTTCACCCGGCATCCGTGCGGTAAAACGCGATTTTCATCTTCTGTTCCTTTTTACCAATGGGGAAGAGAGCTCTTACATGCGGGGCCCGTGTGTAAGATTTAATAAGAGAGGAGAAGGTAGGTGAGCCGGGTCTGTGGTGAGCCAATTAATTGTTGTTGCTTTTCTGTGCATGGTTCACAAGGAACGGGTGCATTTAATCACTCACAAAGGATGGTAGTTCTTCTCTGGGGGACAACGACCTCCCTTGCCCCTGCTGGATCCGCTCCAATGGATGCACGCGCCAGGGCCTTTCTGATTTTTGTGGAATTTCCATTTGATTTTCACAATTTCCCTTTATTTCTTTGGGGCCAAACCAAAATAAATTAATTTGGGGTCTTCCCTTGAGTATTTTCGGATGAAATTTTATGGGTAAGTTTAGAAAAATATAAGGAATCTAATGGTTCCACTGGTTTCGCAAAATTCCTTATGGATTTATTTTGGTAATTTTGTGAAGTTTTTTGGGTTTCTTTGTAAAGTTTGGGATTTGTGTGGGTATTTTTGGGATTTAAAAAATTATGATAATTCACCATAATTCTTTAGGATTTTTTGGGTATTTTTTTGGTAATTTTTGGAGTTTATTTGGTATTTTTGGCAATTTGATTTTAATTTTTGGCAATTTGGGAATTTGGTTTTTTTGCTGTTTGGCCTTAGGTTTTCGGATTTTGAACTTGGTTTTCAGGGTTTAATTTTTAGGGTCAACAGTACCTTCATTTAGTAATAATGGAGAAACAGAACTTGTAGCCTCTGAAATGACCGAAGTTGGAACATAAATTCGATCTTCTTCATCGAGGTTTATAGTTCGTTTTTCATTACTCCCACTAATGTTGCCATTTTCAAAAAATACTGCATGTCTTGTCTCAACTATTCTAGTGGTATGCGAGGGACAATAAAATCTAAAACCTTTGGACCTCTCTGGATATCCTATGAAAGAACAACTAACGGTTTTGGAATCCAGTTTCTTAATTTGTGGATTGTAGACTTTTGCTTCAGCAGGACAGCCCCACACACATAAGTATCCTAGCTGTGGTTTTCTTCCAGTCCACAATTCATAAGGTGTTGCTGGAACGGATTTACTAGGAACTCGATTGAGAACATGTGTGGCTGTTTTTAAAGCCTCGGACCACAAAAATTCTGGTAAAGTGGTATTGCATATCATACTTCGTACCATATCCATTAATGTACGATTACGCCTTTCAGCCACTCCATTTTGCCGAGGATCACCCGGCATAGAGAATTGATGAACAATACCACTTTCTTGAAGAAACAAAGCAAATGGACCTGGACTTTGACCCAAGTCAGTGTGCCTACCATAATACTTACCGCCTCTATCTGATCGCACTACTTTAATTTTAAGATTATGTTGATTTTCAACTTCAGCCTTAAAAATCTTAAATTTGTCTAGTGCCTCAGATTTTTCAGAAATTAAGAACACGTAAGCATAGCGTGAGTAATCATCAATAAAAGTAATGAATGATTTGTGTCCGTTTAAACTCGGAGTGGGAAAAGGACCGCATATATCGGTGTGAATTAATTCCAATAGTCCCCCACTTCGAGTGGCTCCTTTCTTATTTCCTTTAACAAATTTTCCTTTAACACATTCAACACAATTTTCAAAATCAGAAAAATCTAATGTTGGGAGAATTTCATTTTTAATGAGACGTTGCATTCTATCTCTTGAAATATGGCCCAATCTGCGATGTCATAATTTGGAAGAATGTCCAACATCACGATTTCTCTTTGTGCCACGTTTGTGATCAACACAATTAACATTCAGGGATAATAAAGAATCAGAAAAGGAAGAATCCAAACATAATTTATATAGATTGTCACATAATAATCCAGAACCAACAAACTTAGAGTTATGATATAATCTCAACTCATTATTTCCAAACTGAAACATAAAACCACACGCATCAAGTCTAGAAACGGAAATTAAATTCCTAATCACACTAGGAATATAAACTACATCATGTAAATAGAGAATAAAGCCACTCTTCAAGACTAAACGAAGAGTTCCTACGGCCTCCACTTCAGCCTCTAATCCATTGGCAACTTTAAGCTTCCTTTTTCCCTTTTCCAGCATCCTCACGGAAAGGAATCCTTGCAATGAGTTCGTAATGTGCACAGAGGCACCAGTGTCAACCCACCACGTATTTAAGGGAACATCAATTAAAAGGGACTCACAAATCATATAATTAAAATCATTACCCTTCTTGGCAAGCCACGCTCTGAACTTGGTACACTCCTTCCTTACGTGTCCAGGTTTCTTGCAGTGATTACACTTAAAAACACGTTTTGTACCAGATGTACTTGCTTTGTTAACACCAAGACCAGCATCATTCTTATTCTTTCCTTTACCATTGTTCTTTTTCTGTTTTGGACTTTCAATGGCAGCATGTGCAAAGTCAGGTTTTTCAGTCTTAAGCCTTTCTTCTTCTTCAACGCACATGGCAATCAATTCGCTCATTTTCCACTTCTCTTTCTGCGTGTTGTAATTGATCTTGAAAGGACCAAACTGAGCAGGAAGAGAAGTCATAATGAAATGAACCAAAAATCCCTCAGAAATTGCCATGTCCATGCCATTTAATTTTGCGGCCATATCATTCATCATCATGATATGTTCACGTACACCGCTAGTCCCATTATACTTGGTAGTGAGCATTTTCATTATGAGAGCACTTGCATTAGCCTTTGATGTACTCTTAAACTGCTCCTCAACAGAGGCTAAAAATTCTTTAGCAGTAAAAAGTTCACCAGCAACATTCTTTTCAGGAATGCCTCCCCGAATAGCCAAAGAAATGGTGCTTTTGATAATCATGAGAGACATGCGATTAGAACGCTCCCATTTTACATAAGCAGTTTTTTCTTCATCTGCAGCATCATCCTTTGGTTTTTCAGGTTTATCCAAACGTAATGCTTGGTCTATTTCAAGAACACCAAGACCAATCTCAATTTGCTCTTTCCAAGTTGAAAAATTAGTTCCATTCAATGGTGTTATTCCAGTGATTTGATTACTAATATTGCTCAATGCTGCAAATTCATGACAAATAAAATGCTTAATATTAACTAAAATCCACAGACATATAAAATTAAATAAATTAGATCAACTATAATTAGGGGACTAATAATTAACTTATCTGAAATAATAAAACGCCAATTAATATTTCAGGTTTAATAGTTGATCCACTAAAATCAATTCATATCACCGTTGGGCAGAAATAAATTGAACATAAATTAAAAATTTCATCTAATAAATTATACTTGACAATTAAAGTTGGTAAAATTGACATTTATAATTTATTAAATGTAAACATAAGTAATACAATTGACATAATGTAAAACATAGTTCCTTTTAATAAAATGGCAGTCACAATTAAAGTTGGTAAAATTGATAACGACCAAATATTAAAAGTAAATTAATATGACAATAAATTATATATAACATAGTTCCGTTGGGTTACTTGATATATATAATATAAAAATCATATACTTAATATTATCACACTTTAAAAACATACAAAATTCTTATACGGTTTAAGAAATGATTTGTATAAATTATTAAATCCTATGTGATAATCAATAAATTAAAGGAATGACACTAAATCCATAAAAATTTTAATACGTCGTGAAATATAAAAAATAAAATTCATGTGCCTAGTTATATCATAGGAATAGATACAGTGTGTGAATAGACCAAAGAAGAGAGAGTATGTAATTATTCTTTCTCCATTAATTTCGGAACCAGAGGAAAAGATTCGTACACGAAAATTGATGAGATTCTCTACTATTAAGGAATATAAAGTACAGTCCACACTAATCGCGGGCCGACATGGTTGTCAGAAACAAAGGTGTAGATAAAGTTTGGATAAGAAAATTATACTTAACTCTTGTATCCGATCCAACCCGAAAGGCAAAACAAAATTCTGGCGCACATGCGTCTCTTTGTATAGAAAAGTATGGAAGTAATAAATAAAGAAACTAATAGTTCAGAACTCCAAACGTGTACATAAAGTTGAAAATTCCAGGAAATTATTGATTTAAATACTAATTTAAATACGAAATATTTAGTAAAATTCCATCAAATAAAGATTCGAAAATTATCATTAATTACTGATTTAAATACAAAAATACTGTTAAATTCAGTAATTGAATCCGAAAAATTTTGTTATTTTATATGAAATTACTTACCGCTCTGATACCAAATGTTAGATATTTGAAATATTAATCCATAATAATATTTCTGAAATTACTTAATAAGGATCACGTAATTCATACAAAATGAAATAAATCATAAGTTAGAACTTACAATTTTGTAGAGAAGACATGTCGTAAGGCGGAATACGTGATCTTCTCCAATTTTTCCTTAGTATCTTTGATGGCAAAAGGCGTTTTTCTTCTTCTGTCTAATTATTCTTTTTGGGCGAAAATTATGAAAAGATGCAACATAATGACAGAAGATTAATGTTTTATTACTAAGGCAATTGAAGGGATCACCTATTGAATGAACATGGTCCATCAGATTTTCCATCAAAATTTGATGCACCCTTCAGATAAATTTAATAATTAAACCCGCTTCACATTTATTATTATAGGCCATAATAATTATAACAAAATTATCATCAGCATGTAAAATTGACCTCAGCTTTCTAAATGGAGATCCATCATTCATGCCCCGCAATACTATACTAAGCCCCCAACGACGCCAAGTTTTGAGGGCTGTTTGATGAAGAACCTGACTTGAAAAAAATTATTAAACAAAATAAAAAAGATACAACAACAAAATTACAAGCTGAATTGAAACAATAAAATTACAACAGATACAAAAGTAGAAATAAATTACAATAAAACGTACGATGCAGGAGTAGAGACATAGGAGGGACTAGAGAGGGATTTGTCCCGCCGTGTGTTGTTTGGATACGAGTACGATCGTACAAGTCTTGTATTCGAACCTGTACGGATACGGCGGTAAGAAAAAAAAAACTCTGATACAGATACGGTTATATATATTATAATCTTTTAAAAATCATTATTATTATATTTTAATCATTATTTAAATATTTTCTCTAGTTTAAATTATGCATTACATAATTAATTAATTTTAGTGGGGAGCAGTAATGCACGGTAAGAAAATTTTATATAGTACTAATAGTTTTTGTCAGTTAATTCAATAATAGATAAGAAATACATAAAATAATTAGATTTAAAAGACAAAGAAAATCTTAAATTGACGTACTAGAGACCGTATCACGCAAGTCAAACTAATTAAAATAACGGATACTCCACGTAGCATACCGTTACTGCATCGGAGGCGTAAACATATCCGATACTGGTAGTCATGCATATATAGGTCGGCCACCTATATATATATAGGAAGGCAAATGTGCCATAGATGGCACAGAGGGTCTCGTATTATAGAGTCGTTTTTCGAGATTCAAAATTTAAATGCTCAATTCGAACTATTCAAGTTATTCACCACATTAAAATATTCTTGGAGACCAAATTTTACATTTTTTCGATTTTTTTTCTATTTATTATGATATTTTTAAAAAATATTATAATTGGAGTATTTCAGACCCTCCAATTTGAACATATCAAAATAAATACCAAAAAAATTCGAAAAAATGTAAAATTTGGTCTCCAATGGTATTTCAATATGGTGATCAATTTGAACGGTTTGGATCGACCGATTAAATTTCGGATCTTAAAAAAATGTCTAAAAAAAGACATCTATGACACTTTAGCCCATCTCTGTATATATATATATTTTAATACGTCTATTCTCATTTCTCATGCATGTTTTCTGGTACTTTGAAAGTTGTATAATTTGCCTCCTTCCCCCTTCCAATTAAATGTACATAACTTAAATTAAGGAAATATTCTTCTTCATAAATAATTTTTTATATTTTTGTTTCTTTAAAAGTATATATTCCTCCAATGATAAATTACTGATTGTGCCCATGACAAAATGAACATTTACAATCAAAATCATAATCCATCTGCATAGGTGGAGCCTGGAGCCATCCCATCTTCGAGCTTGCATCTAGATTTGGTTGACTGTGGCACGGACATTTGTCGGCCGGTCAAAGAAAATTTTAGCGTTTTACCAAATTTCTCCTGCAAATATGAGTACTTGCGTACTACATATTCATAACACAAAGAAATATATAATGTATCATTTCTTTTCTGCGTTTTATTAATTTTTTTTAGAAAAAGTTTAGTTTGGTAATAAGCAATTAAAATTGGAGAAAGTTTAATATGCACCATAGTGCATAAAGTTTTCCATGCACCAGGGATTTTTTCGGGGGATATTTTTATAAATTGACAAATCTAATTTAACCAATTTAATCTACATATTGAAATCTCATAGCAAACCAAAATTTGCAATTTTTGAGATTTATTACTATTTGTTTTGAATTTTTTTAAATATGCTGTTATTAGAAACAAACTACTATTTACAACATTCCAAAAATGACAAGTTTTAAATAATTTAAAAAAAAATCTCTGAAAAAGTCTGCAATGCATAGAAAATTCTATACACTACGGTACATATTAAACGATACACTTTTGAAGTTATATTCTTAGTTGTATGTAAAAAAATATGAAACGATACACTTTTGAAGTTATATTAGCATGTGATACAATGTGTTTTTTTTTTTCATATAAGTAACATATACGCTTTCGTGACCTCACAGCCATATTCCAATTACTGACTTTTATTTAAACAAAGATATATTAGATGCCAATTAACACTATGGGATTTTATCAATAGCACTGATTTGTCGTTCATACAATTTAATCTTTTTACATGCTAGCTTCAAGTGAAGCGATCTAAACTGTTTGACTTGATTTACATTTAAAAATCTCAAAGAAAAAATATATGTTACATTTCTTTTTAATAAACTATCACAATTTTTTTTATGAAGGAAAACAAGAATTCAAAAAATTTTAAAACATCAAGTAAGTCTAAATGTTTTCTCCCTAACCCAAGAAATAATGGATAAATTTAAAAATATATAAAATATAATTTCGTATAAAATAGTACAATTTATGAAATTGCAGAGAACACAAAGAAAGCAAATAATCAAATTGGGGTTTAATATGGGAGTGGCAGTTTTGGGTGGGAGCAAGAGCAAGAAGTAATTGTACTTGCCTTGATAGGCCGAAAATTGGATGGCTCTTGGCAGAGTCATGTTGTGGGCCGAGTTGCAAGTACGGATTCGGTCAACGGGTAAGACTGCAGGCGTTGAAAGGCCAGGTCATTTTCCTAACTGTTGCTTGCACCCGGTGCATACACAATTTCAATTCAGTCAATCTACGGAATACCAATAACCAATTGTTAGGATCATAGTCTGTGACCCAACTCGGAAATACGTACTTTTTTTTTTATACAATAGGTACCATACCTATTACAAGCAACTATGTACATCCTGTGGCTAAAAGTTAAGAAATTCATTTTCCAGTTGGTGTAAACTTTTCTTTTTTGCGTGCAAACTGTCTAGACGGTGCATCTAATTAAATTAAATATCTAGAAGGTATTTGCGTGCAAACTGTCTTGAAGGTATTTGCATGCAAACATTTATTTTTAAATTAAATATCTATATAAAATTTTCTAACCGAGTTTCGAATCTGTGTATGTTTTAAATTTAAATGCATTGTTTGAATTCTCATGAAATACACATTTCTATTGTCAAAGTTAGCATTACTCCAACAAAAATTGAACATTTTGAACTTACGTGCACGTGGTACCTGAATGTTTTACAATTTTAGAAATTTAAGAATAGACATAACTTCGAACCAATAGAATGCACGTTTCTTTTCCGTAAAATAAATGTCACATCCGAAAGCTAACCGCTCATGTAAGACTACTCAAAACTGAAGAAATTTTGGATTTGCCACCCAAAATTAATATCTTCTCTTTTTGCCACGCTAAAAGTCAAATTTCTTCTCTATTGCCACAATGCCACTATGCCCTATTTAATAATATAAAAAACAATTAAATACGAAAAGTAAAACTTTGTGACCATTACAATCGAATCCAGTCAAGGTCGATTATCTATCCTCCAAATGCAGTTTCGACAAAACTATTCCCGCTTTTGTTTATTCAAATGACTGGGTTACATTCGACTTGGTGGTATAATCGTAAAAAAATATATTTATATTATTTAACTGTTACTTATATTATTGAATAGGACAAAGCGGTAATTAGGAAAAAAAATATTTTAGGACGGCAAAAACAGAAGATGTTAGTTTTGGGTGGCAAATTCTCAATTATCTCAGTTTTAATTGGCAAAAAAAAATTCCAATATTTTTTGGTCAAAATTAGTCTGAAGAATTTCTGTGATATATAGGGATGACTCTGAAAAAATGCAAATAAATTTTTTTATAGTACGTTAATTAATTAATGATTTGAAATCTAAGAATTATTTCTATATATTTTGACAAATCCGGAACATTTAGATCTGCGTATATCACGAATTATTATCAGGACAAAAATTATCATTATACTATTATTATTGATTTAAATAAAATTAAACAATTTGTATTGTTCATTGATATTAAAAAAATGAATTAATTTAATTATGGATGTTTGTAATTGTATTTCTGCTTAGTGTGTTTATGGATTTATATAATTAATTTTAATAAATTATTCTATAAATATAAATAATTAATTTTTTATCTAAAAAATATGGAGAAAATTAGACACATACCCTTCAGATATACTCTGTTGAAAACATCTCCTTTCAATCTTTGAAATTGAAAATTTACCCTTCTAATCGTAACAACTGTAGATATTTACCCTTTTCCTTATATTTAATAAAAAAATATTATGAGAAAGGCGACGAAAAGCCTAATCTCTTTGGCAAATGTGAAAAGAAATGACCAAAAGCTTAATTGCTTACAATAAACATTATATACCTGCAACTCGCTAAGCACCTTCGGAACTTCGCAAACAACGCCAGTAATTTTTCTTCACGCTAAAATCAGCTTTTTATTCACCACCACCAACTTAAACCTTTATTTCTCATGATCTTTTGCTGTCTAAAATTAATTTCAACTTATATTTTTATTGTAGATTTGCAGGATGAGACGAGAAATAAATTGCAACGATCCTCATTTTTTAGGAAATAATTGCTTACAATTTGATGGATCTGAGATTGTTTTTAATGGTTCAGATTTTTCTAGTTGCAAGGCAAATTGACAGATTTTCTCTCCGTAATCGTAACAATCAAAACCACTTATGCCGTATATTTGACTTTATGGATTGCAAGGATTTTAAAGCAACTAATCAACCTTTGGAAATATCTAATAATCCAAATTAGAATTAGAGAGGTGTGCTAGCAATGTCAAACCATATTGTTCAGAAATTATATGCTAAACACTATTTTTTTTTTTTTTGCTTTTGAAAGTCTAGGCTGATCCATTAACGAATGCCTCTAATTAATATTTTGGAAATTCTTTAACTCTGGTTGTGAGCAGTAAAGTGATTATTGATTAATGTGGATTATCATTGGAACACACTGGCTCCGTTTGGATGAGGTGTGGGAAGAAAGGAAAAAGAGAAGAAGTGGGAAGTGTGTAACTTTGTGAAGAGTTTGAATTATTTATAATAAAATTTTTTCCTTCTTACCTTCTGCCTTCTTCCCACGCGGTATCCAAACGGTGCCACTAAGAAGAAATGACACGGGGTTTAAAAAACCAAAGGCAAGTCCGACGGGTGGTACAAAGTGCGTTTAATCGCCAAGGGGTCATAGGTGAAAAAGACTAGAGGCTAAGGATATTTTAGTCACAAAATTCAGAAATTAATTTTTTAAAGTTCAAATATCATTAAATTTAGGGAAAAAGATAAATATCTATGGCTGTTACAATTAGATGGATAAATTTCCACATTCAAATAATATTATAGGGGATATTTTCAATAACACAAGATTTGAAGGGTATATATCTGATTTTCCCGAAAATATATAACATACATCTGCTGTGAATAGGGGTGTCAACGGCAGTGCCACCAACGTGGTGCCGTTCCGTTTAACTGAAACGGAACGAATAACGGCACCAGTTTTCGTTTCGTTTCAATAACGAAACAGCAAAACGGAATAAGAAATTGTGCCGTTTCGAACCGTTTCGCCTCTTTTCAAACCGTTTCATGTGTATTTTCTTATGTGGAACGAATAACGGAATGGATTTCTGTACCGTTTTGAAAACGAAATGGTATATCGTACCGTTTTCTTAAACGAAACGGTAAACGGTAGGGAGTGTTCAGTGGTATTTTCCCACATTTGACACCCCTAGCTGTGAATTGTCATCAGTTTTGGTTGTTTGGAGTTATAATCCGTGATTTTTTTAAACCAAAAAAACTCAATTTTTTATTTTAATAAAAAACATACGACTTCTCAAATTTGAGAAACAAACATGTCAGTGCGCAGGTGGGCTGCGCAGGCGTGCCCGCGCCACTGCCATTGGCGCGGGTAGTACTTTCTCCTGAAAACTGTGTTTAAAAAATCGTATTTGCCTCTCTGACAGGACTGCCCGCGCCAATGGCAGTGGCGCGGGCACGCCGCGCCAGTGGCAGTGGCGTGGTCAGAACCCGCGCAGTCCACCTGCGCACTGACATGTTTGTTCTTCTAAATACCTCTGTCCCAGGTTTTTTATTAAAATAAAAATTTGGGTTTTTTTTGTTTAAAAAAATCACGGAGTTATAATTATTGTTTCAACTTGACTCAATTTAATGCGACACATGCATGCACCAGGAGCAACTCAAAACTATGCGGTATTGAGAGATGTCCTACGTGGCAGGAGGGATTACCTGTGAGGCACTTAGAGCTCAATCCGAATCCTGCGTCGCGCGACACACGGTGTAGCGCAGGATCCGGACCGTTGATAAAATCCGACGGCTCAGATATTTTTCTCTCCGTTCCCACTCTTATCGGTTGTCGGGTTGGATTTGCGATCAGTTACCCGTTTTCTTCTCTTCGATTCTTCTCCTCTCTCTCGCAAATGAACCGAACCACCGTCTCTTTCGCTCAGATGAACCCTAGATCGAAGGATGAAAGACCAGCCTCCGCTTCCTTTCTCCTCCTCTCACTCGCACACCACCCCCAGCCTCCATCTATCTGCCTCTCTCGCTTTCGACCTCACCATCTCTCCCTTCACTCAAGCACCATTGGTGACCTCAAGAAGCCCCTCATCGCCCCCTTCTTCATTTCCTTTGCCAACACATAGAAACTCCCCTTTCCTCTCTCAAGACATAAGATAGCATCTATGGTGCCACATCTCATCAAGACATAAGATAGCATCTATGGTGCCACATCTCGTCACTTTCTCTTTTCTCTCAAGTCAGTTCTTTTCCCCTCTCCCTTTTCACCTTTTAGTTTTTGTAATTTGATGTCATTATGAGCCTGCGAAATTATTTATGATAAACTCTGATTTGTAATAGACTGTCATGATTTGGGATACAGGTGCTGAATTATATAGTATGGTTTTACTAGAATAATAAGCCAATTTTTATTTTATAGTTCATAAGAGGTTGAATCTGTATTGACCAAAATACATAGGATTTAGATACCTCAGGTTATTGTGATCTCGTATTTTATTGATCTTTTGATTCAATACTAGCATTTTTACAGTATGGTATTGGTAATTAAATTATATGCAGGAAAGATGGCTTTTGGTGCTAGGAGAAGTTATGCACATAAGAATTAAAGCATTTTTTTATAGCTTATTGTTAAGCACTTAGTGCATAATATACATTTCCTTTCCATATGTCTTTTTCCCACTTGATCATCTTGTACACTTTACACTTGTGGCTTGAACTGACATTAATGCAATTAGGAAATATAACAGGGACTAGAGTGAAAAAGTTATTGTTATTTGATTCATTTACTTACTGCATATTGATAGGCTGACCTTATTTGCTAATTATGTTTGCTGCTGGCATACATGGACCATTTGCTTGACTATATGAGAAGATTCCCTGGTTAATATTGATCACTATGGCATGTTATTTTCTGGTAGTCAAGTATTGATCATTTGTTGACCTCTAATTATAACTCACTTGATTCTTGTGATTATGGTAGTAAATTGTTTATCTTGTATATTTCTCTCTTGTTTGCTATATCTAAAGGTAAAATGACTTCCTTATGTAAATAATTATTTGCCTTTACCTGTTGCATGAAAATATATTCAAACAATGTGTAGTTAACTATATCATGAGGACATGATATCCAGCAACATTGCTAGCAAGGTATTTTAAATGTTGACTATATTTCAATAGTTTATTTCCATATATCTAATTCTTAGTTTAGTTCTGATGGCTAACTACAATTAATAATTTGTTTACAGAGCTAAGTTGTTCGACTGATTTGATTATTTGAAGTACATGACAATTTGGGACTTTGGAGGATTTTATGGTTACAGTTAAAAGGAACATTTGTGTATCTTGGTCTTTGTTGTTGTTATAGAGAATCCTATCTTAAGTTTTTTTTTTTTTTTTGACGGTTTTCATTTTCAAAACCTTTTTGAGGATTTATTTCTCTAGTGCTCTTTTGTGCACTTGATACATCATATTATATCAAAGCAGTAATTTAGTATGTTCCTTTTTTTTCTTTATGCGTCAAAAGCGATTATCCCTGGCACCAGTGAAATTTATTTGCTGTGTCAACCTGTCTCAAATCTGAGTTTTAAACTAAAAATATAAAACAGTAGCTGGAGTATTCCTTGAATTATTTGATGTTTCCGAGCTAATGTGGCATCCGAGATAAAAGACCATGCCAAGTAATCGTCAGAAATCAATTGGAATCATAACAAAATATGGCAAGTAATCGTCATGAATCATTCTGAATTATAACAAAATATGGCAAGTAATCGTCAGAAATCAGTCTGAATCATAACAAAATACATATACGATTTGTGCTAGATTAAATTTTCAATGCACTTCACAGTCAAAATCTAACAAATTACAAAATAGAAGGTGACCATTTTAATTTTGGTTGCTTCATACTAGACTAGAAAATTTGCCTCACACCTAGTCTCTCTAACTCCCTTCCTACCACCCTATCTCGGACCATGCTACCAAGTACCAACTGTCCGCCATGCTAGCTGTATCTCCTCCCATGGATGTCCCACTATCATTTTCTTATCTAAAGAACACTCAAAAGTTCTCTTTTGAACATATGCATTGGTGCACATCTCTGCTAGTGCTTCTTTTCCTGCATCGTCTTTGTAAAACACCTTGTGCAAGAAATCCAAGAACCTGAAACATAAATGAGTTGAATTGTACCAGTCAATGGAGGTCAACAAATTTCTATTATCTCCAGAGCTTTGTTTATTGTGTTTGACAGTTTCCCATGAACTATTTGTTATTACTTACACTACATACCACATACCAGAGCTGAAAATGACTTAAATGGTACCCACCAAATGCCTGGTCCATAATTCCGACTTTGCCAAAACTTAATTTAACATTCCAATTAAAACCTCAATTATGCGATCTGTCACTAAACCACCAGAGCGAAGAGCTAATAGTATTATAATCCTAGGTATTTAATAGTCAAACAAATGACAGTACCTGAACATGCCTGAAAATTCATCATCTCATTTCTTCAAATACTGTATAACATAAGGCTCTTTCTCCGGTCTCGGCATTTTAATCCCAGTCATCAAACCTGGCGCAACGATTGTTGCCTTCTCCTTTGCACGCTCTCGTGGAAACCGAATCCAACACCTCTCCTCTCAACATCGCTATGTAGTGAGTGTCGGTCGACAGATGACGTGAGAAGAGAGAAGGCAGGTTGGATGAGGAGCAAAAAAACTGGGACACATGGCGGTCGATAAGCAAATGAGGAAGAGAGAACTCTTCCATCATGCAAAGAGGAATGACACCACCACATGATTTTGATCCAGTCAGGTTTTGTTCAAAGAGAAATGTGAAAATGTTAGCATTAGCAAGGGATTCAGCTGCTGAAGCACCAGCCGGGCTGCCTTTTCATTTGTGCTCATCAATTTTGTATTTCTACAAAATTATACAACAAATATTAAGATCAGAATTTTGAACTTTAGTTGGGATTTTCAATTTTGGCTGAATGAAGTTAGTAATGACGACAATTTGGTGCTTTTCAATTTGCATAATATGATGACATTTGAAGTACTCCTATTTCTACTTAGTGATATGTACGAAGGTCTAATTTCCATAATTTAGCAAAAAATTTGAAGAATTGACCTGTGTCAGTAGATATACGAGTCTAGGGTTTAGAGGCGAAGGAAGACACCTCTAAGCTCTGATAGATTGACCTAGATAGAGAAGAGAAAGAAGACACGAGCTGAGGGAGGTGAAGGGCGGAGAGGGGTGGTGAAGAGAAGAGGCCAGCGGATGAAGAAGAGTTTCGAATCGATCTTGCTGAGGTGGTCGATCGTGGAGATAGTGAAGGCGGAGGCGAAGATTTCCAAGCAAATCGCAGAGAGAAAGATAAGCATTTCCATGGCGAATAGTTGATGAGGGTTCTTTAGCGTAGATTCGGATCCGATATGAGGGGAGCGTAGCGGAGAGGAAAAAACGCAGCTGTTGGATTTCATCAACGGTCCGGATCCTGCGCTACACAGTGTGTCGCGCGACACAGGATTCGGATTCCTTAGAGCTGACACTGTCTCCTCGATATCCGTGCATCGCTCTCTCCTCTCACTATAAATCTCTCTCTCTTCTTTTATTGATGCATGCCTCGTCCGTTCCACGCTCTAACCTTTTGCATGAGAAGCATCCTTATATCCGGGTAATAGCATGCACCTTCTTTTCTCTCTCCTCTTTCAAGGCTGGTGTGGATAGTCATGGGAAAAAGAACTGCAGATAATTAAAGACAAATTAAAGTATTGACACTATATTTCTGAATTAGTACTGAATATACCACTGGGCCTACTGCATACACGCTGAAAATACATTGAACAGAATCAATATGACAATATGTAGTCCCTATAAAGCACTTCACAGATTATTTTGAAACATTAAGAAATTAAGAGATCTCATGTTATACTTTATTTGTTGTATCATTACTATAACATTGATACTTTTAGTTTTATATAAGATCCTTTGATCATCATGTCATCTTATTAGAGACGAGTCAGACTAGCTAGCACTATGTCAAATTATTAACAATATAATATAGAAAAGGGCATACCGGTATAGTAAATTGATGGGAAATCTCTTGTTGGAAATACATGGAACTTCTCAGACACCGATAACTGAATCGTGATCTGCGACAGTGCAACATTATCATTTCATCTTTCCTATCATATTCAAAAGGATGAAAGTTACTTGCTGGACCCAAAAATGAGTCATTTTGTAGAGTTCCTAGGCGTTGTAATGATATACGATCCTCTAGTTACATAACTGATTCCAATAATGTGCCGAGATAGGAAATAAAGTGAATCCCAATAAATGCAGTACTGCTGAGAATATAATTGTATGGATTTTTTTTTTTTACTTATACCATTTACTAGTCGACAAGTCATCATTCGAAAAAAAAATCAAAATCTAAATAGCGGCAGAGCACGTTTCTACAAGTACCGAGCCAGGTAGATGAATCAAACAAACAACAAATCATGAGTAATGCGCAACATCCTTTCTTTGACTAATTATAATGTTATTGTTACATCTTCTTAAACATTATGGAAAAATTTAAAATCGTGTCTCTCTCTTTACTTAACTATTTTAATTTGGACGTTTTTCTCAGAATTATCAAACACTTTTGGAAAAAAAAATCCATAAAATGATACGGATAATAAAAACACAACCCTCAACATAGAAGAACCAAGAGAGCTGTACACATATTTTAGTAAAAGGGGTGGTCTATGAGGCCTTTATCCATTTATTGACCCTTCATAGGACCACTGATCTGGAAAAAAAAAACTAACCTTAAAGGAAAAGGCTTCCAAGGTTTTGTACTTGACAAACTGTTATCCCTCAAGTACAAATTTTTAATTAGTTTTATTTCACCAAAGCCTTTTTATGCACCTACACTACACAGCTTCGGTGCATGCAATTGTCACCACTATTTCGAGTTACAACAACATCTTCGTAATTCCCAAATCATGCAGTTTATATTTTTTTATGTGTCTTAAACTAGTCCAGTTTGTGTGCCTTTGTTTATATAAAGGTACAAGCAAACAAGCCCCATGTCTAATGGGGAGGCGTACCTTCTCAGGCCACATTGTCCCGTATCATAAATTTTTTTCACCTGAATTGTCCTCTCCAGTCCCAGGTCTAGAATTTTTCTTTTTCTTTATATTATTATTATTATTGTTATGTAGTTTGCCCGTGATAAAAGTTTTGTTCTTGTATTTATTGTCGCAGAGACTAGTAACTCCAAATTTACGTTGTTAACATTCGTCGCAATATTTTTTATTAAAAAATTGAAATAATTCACGAAAATATGAAGTCAATTCATGAAACAATTTCTTATTGACATAATAGTTAAGCGTCTATTTTCGTAAGGGATCAATGCGGTTGCTTCACAGATACACATTTTGACTTGATCAAATCACACATGACATTTTTTTTAAGATAAATTGGGAATCTAAGTCACCCGATTTATTTTTAAATTAAATGTCTATGAAAGACCTCCAGTAAGATTTTGAACCTTTGATTTTTCACTCAAAATATATTGCTCTTTGCCACTAAGACCAAGAGCTGATTCTCCACACATGACATATTCACCGTGATTTAGTTGAAATCAACGAGTATCCATTGGTATAACAGACAAGTATATAATTAAATATCAAAATAAAAAACACACGTGTGTATTAACATGATGAACGTTTAGCTTAATTGTAAGCTGGTTCGTATTTTCAAATTCTATTTCTCGGAAAGCTGTGAATCAAATAATGTTAACATGCATTTGTTCTTTGTTTATCATCGATCTCCAGTTCTTCACTATTTTTCTTTTTTTTTAACAAAGAGTGAAATATAAATTTCAACCGTCTTCTTAACGTTACAGAGACCAAAGTTGAACAAATCATCCTTTTTTTTTTGGAACAAATACTAAACGGGTGTAACTGATTTCCTTAGAATGGAGAGGACGTCCAGTACTCTATATAAAAGCTTAAAAAGCACAACTTTTGTTGCAAGGTGCACACGTTGTAAGAATATATATATTATAAGTGGACACACACTGTCTAATCTTGATTTGTTACAAATATAATATGCTTCTAATAAAGTACTATGTAGACAGAAAAACTTTAGTGGAAACCATAAAATTGTGTTCCTGGTCAAAGCTCGTAATCCACGTGGGGCCCTGTCGGCGTACTCTAGCCAATGATAGTGCACGGTGCTAACATACGCGGACATAAAAAGTGTGTCTAGTTCAATCTGGTTCGGCGGTTGGCTTGCAGCTTATTTGTGTTATTTGTCCCGTCTTGAATTTTACACATTTTCTATTTATTATTAAACACAATTTTCATTTTGACGTCAAAACTCGAGTTTAGTTTGGATTGTAATTCGCTCTAGAACCACAAAGGAATTAAAAAATATACATATCATGTGATAGCCATTTTTTTTCTTCCTAATTTATCTTATTAAAGTAATCTGCTTATTATACGTACGTAATATGAATGCTAAGGAATACAAGGTAACAAATGTTGGATTTATTTATCGTTAAAGTATGCTGTAAAATTTTCTTAACAAATGATGGATTTATTTATAGCAATGGAATAAATTTTTGAATTAAATAAGCACATGCCTAGAAAAAAAGCATTGCATACATAGAACCAAACATATGAAATTAAAACTGATATCCTTGGCTCAAAAACCATGTTGGCTGATTATTTCGGATATAAGATTACCGATGAGTTGGCAAAAGTACGTACTAGATTCCGCACGTACGTACCTAGTAGGTTTAATGTCCTGTCATGTCCATTATCTTGTAGCATTAGTCCTTCCAATCTCAAACTCAAAAAAGGAAAATACAAAATCTTTGACCTATTTGTAGAACAACATGCATTTTAAGTTTCAAATTTAAAAAACAAATAAGTTCCATTTAGTACATGAAAAAAGAACAAAATGTGTCCGAATTTTTACAACTTTTGATGCAAACTAACTTTTTAAGCATTCAGTATTCTTGACATGGATGATTATTGTTTTACAATACATAAATAGTGAGCTAGACCTTTCGCAATCTAATTATTGAAATGTGGTAATTAGTAATGTCAGAACAAAATCATGGGCATTGAATGCCATGAATCTCATGGAAAAATATGAAATGATATCATCTGCTAGCAGCAGTTCCTGCTGACTGGAGTTTAACATCACAACCGTCCGATCAATAATTAATGCCTCATGATTAATACAAAATCCGTATGCCTCGTAAATCTAAACAGTCGAGATTAGATCAGACCGTCGTGATGAAGAACTGCAGAGAAAAATTCTTAAACCGTAAGCTAGAGGATACGGATCCCGGCAAATATATATCCCAAGAAACCAATAATCACCATCAAAACATAACACCAATTCCATCCATCATATATCGCCTTTTCATGTTCCCAAACACAATCTAGGGTCTAGGGAGGGAGAGAGAGAGAGCTGTCTATAGCGATTCCAATTACATTTTCGATGCAAAGTACCCAACAAAATTCCAAGAAAATTAATATATAGAAAAAAAAATAATATGATATATATTGATACAGATTATGAACCCGGTCTGGCAAGCTCTAGTCCTGTTCTATCCAGTGTAGTCTTCATCATGCAGACAAAGCATAGCCAGTTGGCTTCCTACAACTTCGCTGCTCTCCGGTTCATCCATCTCCTCAGCATCCGACGGTGCATGGGTCGAAGTGGTGGTGGAGGAAGCATCTCCACCCTCAGACTGAAGGAGTTGATCCAACGGCAGGGAAGCCAGTGGCAGTTCACGTCCCCCAATTGCCACAGGCTCAGTTAGGTGTTGCTTCCCGTCACGTGGTGGCGAGAATACTACCGGCATGTACTCATCGTTGTCACATGCAAACTTTGAGTTTTTGAAGTGCTCCTTCAATGCTTCCAAACCCTATAATTCAAAACATATATATATAAGAAGCTCATTACAATAAATGTTACTCAAATATGACCTACCGTTAAACTGAATTATCATTACATGGCATTGATATCCCACCATCGAACTAAATTAATTTTGAAAACTTACGAAAAATTAACTCGGTGTTTATGCAAAATGGATACAATAAACTAATGACAAGTGCAAGACAAACAATGTAAATTTCAATTTCAATAACTATTATAAACTTGGGCACTTGCCAACTAACCTTTAAAAAAAAGAATCATATATCTAAGTTCGCGAATATGAAATAGAGAAAATACTCCAAAGACATGAAGTATCTAAATCTATAAAGACAAAAATATGAACGTGGGACTTGAGAATCACAAATATAATTATACTTTGGGATTTTAAGAGAAGTGAAATAAAAGAAGCACAAAGCAATTTGCAGAAACATATATAATATTTCTGAAGTTCATGATACTGAATATTTACCCGTGCGCGCACACACACACACATATTTTTAAACAAGTAATCTACATATTAGACGGAACCCATATTTTATGTAGGGGGCTGTTTGGATGGGTAAGTAATAAGCAAGAATAGCAAATTCCGGACGAAAATTTATTTCTAACCATTCAAACTTTTCACAAAATTATACAATTCCCAATGTTTTCCGCCTAGGAATATGCTATTCCTCTTATTCCTAAGCGATCCAAACGGCCCCTGAATGAATTAACAAGACCATATGTAAAAATGATATGAGCACCTGTAAGCGAGCATAGGTTACTTGACAAATCTTGCGAGAATTAAAAACCTCCCATGGTTGCTTATGAAATGCTTTGTACAGACGAAATGCTGCTTGAGGAGAGGTGAGATTCACAAATCCATAACCAACATTGCACTTGTTGCTGATTGAGACAAAGAGATGCAAGTGATGAGTTCATCCCGAGTCAAAGTTCATGGAAATGTGCACATATATAGAACAATATAGATTTCACTTAAGTTTTATTCTATCATAATTAAAAAAATAAGAAAACTACTCTGAACGAAAGTAAATAGCAATTAAAGAATTTAAATGTCAGGACTCGAGGAAGACTACATGAATTTGGAATTTACTATTTTGGTGGCCAATGATTTGTTATTTATTACATAATGTTTGCCATGTATTATTGCATGTGACATGGTTGAATAATAAATTAGCCATGAATAATAAAGGTCGGAAGGTGAACAGACCTATTGTTCCATGAAGAATATGTCAATTAAAGCAATATTCTAATGTGAAATTTGGAATACATTTAATTAACAATGAAGTGAGATGTTTTGAATTGAAGGCTACAGAAGTATAAACTTTATTACCTCAGTGTTTTGTCATTTATAATAAGTTTTTATCTTTGTTCATATTTTATCGTTAAAAGGAAAATAAAATTAATTTGCAAATCCTTTTGGCCTTATCAATACTTCTGCCGATGCGTCTTTTCCAACTTACTGCAAAGTAGACCAAAGAAACTAATTTAAAAACATGGGATGCTGCATGCTCCACTAGTTTCTTTTTTTTAATATAACGAATGTCAAAATGGCCTTTTTCCTTTGATTAGGGTTTGATGTTTTCTTGTTGCATTTACAAAAGTTAGTGCATCATGATGTCTCCTTATCTTTTGCTTCCGTATCTCAACTTCTGCTGCGCTTAGTTATAGTTAAATATACGTACGACAGACCGGAAGATGGAGAGAGAGAGAGGACATAAATGTGAGAGAGATAGAGAGAGAGAGGCACTGGCTGCCGCTGTCAAGTGTCAACAATGTAAAAAAATAAAGAAAAGGAGAGAGGAAATAATGAGTCACAGAGAGAGATAGAGGTAAGTCAGGTATCCGTTCATCTCAATCTGAGAAGCCAGCTATTCCCATTTCCACTTGAGTTATTGCCCATTGTTGGAATTGTGGCTCGTTCAGGGTACGGATTCTAGATAGAGAAAGAGAAAAGACAGCAGAGCATAAAGCCTTCAAAAAAAGAAATCATGAACACTTCTGTTCACCCTTATACCATTTTTAGGCTCATTTCTGGATCTGCATCTTATATATCAGGATCTGCTCCTTTCCTTTTTCTCTCATTATATTTTGGGGTCGTTATATCTTTTCTCATCAATTCTCTCGTACCAAGAAAAATAAATTATTAAAAATCAAAAACACAAACCGAGGAACATAATAGGACATTTGTTTTAACGCACCAAATACTTTATCGATTTTGTAACCCACAAAGCAAACAAAAAACAAATAAGCAACACAGTCACAAGCAGCTCTACTTACCTGAAATCAATTGGGAGGTAGACAAAATCATACGCTGATTGAGGTTCTTCTTCCTCACAAATTTGCTCGTTGCAGTGTATGCAATGGTTATCAAGCATGTTCAATAGCAGTTTCTGACTACACACAAAAATTAAATAAAAAAGTAATAAATCAACCATAAAATGACAGTGTAAACATGTTACATACTTAACAAAAAGCATTAGGAGCGATAGATAATAAATTAATAATACAATACCTATATTTGTTGGGAATGTTTCTGATCATAACCGTTGTTCTCTCTTCATTGCTAGAGCTGAATTTTCCATCTTCTGATTCTTTGAAAAGAAATCGTGACTCATTGTTTTTCCCTTTCCATCCTTTCCTATTTGACTGTTGTTTTGATGATGATGCCTTGGAAGAGGACGGAGAAGCGCTGTTCTTTCCGCTCAGAGGCGAAGTGGTGGTAGCAGTAGCAACAGTAGCAGCAGCTGCAGCAGCAGTGCTAATAGCACTAACACTTGTATTTCTTCTACTACTGCTAGCACTGGCTGTTGAATCAGTCCCAGTAGTAGTTCTTTTTGCCTCGGTAGGAATGACTGTATTGACTCTTCGAAGGACCGCCGCAGGCACATTTGGTGACGGGACATTTTGCGGGGTTGATGCACGCAATCTCGGTGGGGTCGGGAAGTTAGGGTTGTAATTTTGGCCACTTCTATTCCTCCTAAAGTGATAAATTCATGCCATCAGACAAAAATTGTAATAATTATTTTAATTTCATGTAAGGAAAATGTTCAAACATAATTTGAACCTTCTCGAATGAGGGCCTGCTGATCGAGCAAATTCAAGGACCAATTGCCGGCCAAACATCTCCTTCCCATTGAGCTCCGACAGTGCCTGAACCGCATCACGAGTGTCATAGAATTCTATAAACTTGTTGTATGGTTTGACTGCTGATTCTCTCACTTCCTTCACAGAACCTGTCAAATTAAGCATTTAAGAAAACAAAATATATCAAATTATACAGAATTTAATATTAATAGGAGCAAAATGGGAACAATTTACAATTGTATCTTTTTTCCTTTTTTTATTCTTTTTGCAACCAAAAAAAAAAAAAGAAACCCTACAACTACAATGATATAACAGACTTCTATTGAAGTTGGCTCCTACCATTTTTCCTTGAGGCAAAGCAAGAAAAGCCAATGATGATTGTCCACAAGGACATAAACAACAAAATAAGATGTCCAAACAAAAAAATCCTTGAACACAGATAGCTAAAATTTGTCCAATTTTTAACAAAGGTAAAAGAAATGACAAAAATTTATCATGATCACCACAATCAGAATTGCATACCAAAAGACTCAAAAGTCTCTCGGAGTGTATGGAGTGAGACACGGGACGGCAGGGGACTAACCACCACTAGGGTCGCTTGATTCGACTCGTCAATGCCGGACCCAGCTCTGCCAACAGCATAGTGGGCCCACACAACTCGGCCGCAGATTAATCCCCTCCCTGCAGCTCCACTACTATTACCGGTCTCCGGCCAATCCCACGGTGCGACGGGCACAGGAACACCATACATCTGCCCGAGCCGGCTCTGCTGCCTCACATGCTGCTCCCTCACCTCTGTAAAAGCGGCTTGAGCACTTCTCAGATCAAAGAAATGCACAGTGACAATTCCATCCGTGTTAAGAGCACCCATATCAACGGCTCGTACTACACCAAAGCATTCCATGGCCAAGAGCACATCATGCTCAGTGACTTGGCGAGGGACCATGCTGAGCACAACGCCACGTGTGGGTACGGAGTCGTCGGTGACCCAAGAGGGTCGCACGTACTCGGCTGGAGGAGGCATCACAGGAAGAGGTGGAGGTACCAGGGGAACGTGTGGATGTGGGTAGTAGAATTGAGGGAAAGGAGGAGGGATGGGAGGTGGCAAGACCGGTACGGGTGGTACAGGAGAAGCTAGAGAAGGGTAGAACTCTTGAGCGGAAGGGTCGAGAAGGTTGCCTCCTACTTCCATGACTGGTTTGCCTCCTGCTTCTTCAGCACACAGTGTGTTATAGATGTAAAGACACACAACAACACTGTGCCTAGCTCCCTCGATTCCTCTCTCCTTTTCTCTGTTGTGAAAAGGGAGTGTTGATTGCGGGGAAAAGATCTTCTCAGTTCTCAACAGTATATGAGAGATGTCTCGCACTCGCTCCTAGCTCTATGCTTCGTTACTTTCTTTTTAGTTTCTTTTTCTATTATTTTTCCTTCTGTTAGAAACGGTGGGGTGTCTTCTGGATATCTAATAGTACTATGCTCCCGTTCCTCTGGAATATTACTATGGTAAAATGCTGTACTTTCACCTATATAATTTTTTAATCATATTCTATGCTTTGTTTTTTTTTCTTCTTTTCTTTTGCATCGTGTATTTGAAACCTTCACATAAAATTTAAAATTTCAATATTATTAGTTTATTTTGTAGTACTGAGCAACGTATTTCTGCAAAAAAATTATTGACTTAAAGTCTTTACTTTCTGAAGGTTACAGTGGAAAATTAAACATTATAAGGGTTAGCTTGGATGTAAAAATAATAAGGAATTATCCTAATTAACTCTTATCCTGGATTAAAATTTATTCCAGATAAGTTTGAATTTAAATTTTATTGTGGCTTCAATACAATTTAGAAATGGCATTCTTAATACAAATACAAGTTTCTTTCTAACTATTCATAAATAATAATTTCAATCACAAAAAATTGATTTTAATATTATTCACATACAATCCAGACATATCATAAATAAACAAAAATATTTTTTACTAATAATTTATATTTTATGAAGCTCATTTTGAATATAATATTTTCCAATAATGATGTTTTAGTCGTACCGTGATAGACGTACATCCAAAAATAATAAATGGGAGTCAATGTCTTCCATTTCGGTTATTCAATTGTACATGTACGCGTATTAATATTCGGGTGTTATATATGTATTTTCTTTTCCAAGAGTCGCGTATTTTCTCCCACGGTAATATAAAATCATTTTATTAACGATCCACGTCATTACAATTTATTGATTTTAATGCGGTCATCGTATGTATTGATGTTGTTATTTGATATAGTACTCGATCATGAAATAAAAAAAAATTGTATGTTTATAATTTTATAAAAATGTCTACATAGTTACAATTTATTGATTCCAATTTGATTTGTATTAGTATCGATACTTCAGTGTTAAAGAAAAATATGTATCCATCACTATGTCGAAGAATAAGATAACCTATTTAAATTTATAATCTGAAATTTAGATTTTAATTTTGAATACTTGATGTGGGAGCAAGGCAAAAAATGTTTATGAAAAAAAAGAAGAAAAAGAAATTAAGTTTGTTATCGAAGTCACGTCTCTTTAAAATACCCATGGATGTTTTAAATATGACCAGCCTTACTCTGTCAATTTATTCCTTGTTTAAAGGATAACACGAAGTAACTCACGTATCGCCCATTTATTCCTCTGTTAATCGGACGGATTTGATAGTAGCAAGTATCGAAATATAAAAAAAAAAAATCAAAGATATAGTTTCAAAATTATTATCTAATTTTTTCTTATATATTTTTTTTTCTTGCATGATATTAGGGTGTATTAGAATAATTCAATAATAAGCTTAAAAGAAAAACTCTTCAAGGAGAAGATTTAAAATTTCTTCTTAGGAAGAAAATTTTTATTCCAACGACAGTTTGGAAGAAAAATTTTAGAAAGGAACCTATTTTCTCGTATTCTTCCAAGTTTGTTTGGATACTTATTAGAAATATCTCCACTCACCTTTACATGGAAAAGTCATTCTCGTGCAATGCAAACAAGTCTATAATTTGATTTATCGTCATAAGTCTAACTAATTGTTTTTATTTACAAACTTTAATGTTAATTATCGACTATTTAAACATACTTAATAACATTAATTCTTACAATTATCAAGGTGCACTTCTCAATGCAATGTAGTACTTATTTTACGGTTTGACAAAAATAAATTATATTTCAATTAACAAAACTCTTTTTCTTTCTCTTTTTTTTAGAAATATTGTCTTCGCTCCAAAAGGCTTCGTAGTCTTCAACCAAGGTAAACGTGAGACATTTTCTTATTCTTTTTTTTCTCCTCCTCAAGAAATCAGTTTGTGTTCTGTCGTATTGGATTTATTTAAAGCAAAAAAAAATTAACAATTCTAACAAATTAAATAAACAAACTAAAAAAATCGAATAACTCGCAGAATAGTGAAATGAAATATCGTTTCAGATATAGTCCAGACCGTTTCAAAACATCTGAAATTAAACTCAAGATCGGAAGTATACCTAAGTCCATCTATAATTTGAATCTTCATGATGATCGTGCTTAGTTGATTGCTAAAGTACTTAGTGTCGCGTGAGGACCACCAAAGTTGGAAGCCTTATAAGAGGACAAGACACTTTCTTTGATGTCTTTCGCCTAAAGAAAATCACCATCTCTCTAATTAATGAAAGTATTAGAAAGAGGGACAAAGATGTTGCCGTCAACACATATATGCAGCACAAACTCGTAGATTGTCTTGTCTCGTGAAAACCAATCCTTTCATAGAGAGCCAAGAAATCCTTAGCTTCGAAACAATACCATATTTTATTCATCATAAAATAGAATTTAATTTTAAATATAATATAATCATCTATAAAAGCCAACACATTTACTGCACAAAATATGTTATTCCTTTTACAACCCGTTTAGTCTATTATCATATTTCACAATTTGAAGACTAAGCAGAATGAGCTCACATTTTGATTATTTCCTAATCTGGTGGATGTTTTGGACCGGTAACAGTTCGTCCTAACATGAGTCTAACAAGCTTGTTCCGGTTCTGGACCTGCCAATTCTATCCGGGACTGCTTGTTCCGGTCCTAAAACGGACCATGCTGATACAGGCTCGTCATCAGTCTATTTTGACCAAAAATAATCTAACATGTCATTGTTGTTTGCCATGATCGAGTATTCGGTTTCAAGTTTTTCTCTTTTTTTTTCTTCAAAAAAAAAGTTTTTTCTCACTTTTTTCTAGCCGTGGAAATTACCTCGCACGGCATGTTTGGCGTTCACCGCATCTCTCTTCTCATTTCTCTACGCTCTTTCATCTCCTCCTCAAGTTCTTTTTTTTCGTCTCCTTCATTTCTCTCTTCTTAGTTCTACAATACACTTGAAACGATTTTTCAATTACCGAAAGCACATTATTAACATTAACTCCTTAATTATTAAGGCACATAATTTATACCTGTAAACACAATCAAAAGATTAATTAATTCGTTAATTTATCTTAAAATCTTTAAATGCAATAACAAAAATATAATTTTGTCGGTGCACATTTTTCATAGAACAAATACGAGTTGACGATGTAAACCCACATATACCTACTCTTAATTTTTATGTTTTAATCCCTCTTCGATTTTACCCATGGTTCGTTGATTTTTACATTCTTGTACATATTTATAGTCTTATTAGATATTTCAATTTTTACTAGTGTTCTTCAATCGCGCGGGTCGTGTCGTATCGTGTCAAACACGATCATGTTAGAATCTCGTGTCGTGTCGTGTTGACACGAATTATTTTTTTAATTGTGTCGTGTCGTGTCATGCTGAGTGGTGAGAAGATGTAGCAAGACACACATTCTAACACGACACGACTGACACGATCGTGTCGTATTGACACGTCGCGTTAGTAGTGTCAAATCATGTCAGAAATTTTTTATTTTTATAATAATTTATCAAAAACTGTTAAAATATTAAAATAAAGAAAACAAATATTGTTACAGTTTATTTGACTATTTTACAAATTCATTATACATATCAGTACAAAATTGTCAAAATATTTTTGTTAAAAAATAAAAAAATTAATTGATGATTTTATTTTTTTTACTAACTCATTTCTTTATTTTTTTTGACAGATTTTAAAAAACAAAATGTTTAAAAATAATAAATAGACGTTAAAAAAGAAAGTATGGCTATAATTTGAATTTTAATATAAAATCAATTTAAATAATTTTTAGAAAAATAATTTAAAAGAAGAAGTATGTTTATAATGCTATATTTTTTGTAATGTTAATTATTAAATCCGTGTTGTCGTGTCGTGTTAGTTCGTGTTCGCGTTGTGTTGCGTGTTAGCCGTGTCATGTCAAATGGTGTTAATTTTTCAAAATATCCTACACGACACGATAACACGATTGTGTCGTGTCATTTTGAATAACCCTATTTTTTACCCACTAAATATATAAATTTTTTCAGTGCAACAAAAAGATATTTCAAAGCAGCATTCAACCAAGTACACCAAAAAGCATAAATTTTTTCTGTGAAAAATAATTCACTCCTACCTATTTTCTCTTCAAATTTCCATGCGTCTTTGGTTCATGGAAATCATTTATTCTTGGACCGAAGTCTTTGTAGTAATAATCTCTCCCGCCCCTTTAGTTTTTTACTTTTTAGTGTGGACCAGTGAAATATATATTCGGCACAAAAAAAATAAAATAATTAACAAAAAAAAATGAGGGTTTTCCTTTTACATCTTTTTTCCTGTCCTGCCAACTTTCTTGTACTATTATTGCTATTCTATTATTAATTTTGAAGCATTCTCGTATTAATCTACAGTGTCGTGTTAATTCGATTGTCCCATTATTTTATATTTTTTTGTTAATAATATTAATGTGATATATTTTATAAAAGCAGAAAATATCTTAACAAAAACAACGATTGGTGAATATATATAGAAAAGTTTATTTATTGGCTAAAATAAAAAATTCCATTTTTTGCCTATTCCATATATAACGATTGGTGAATATATAACGAGTGTTTTGAAGTTTCAGTCCTATTCATATTGAAGATCTAAATTAAGCTGAACTGATTTTAACTTGATCTACTCTATATCTCAATTCTGGTTCCGCCCCGCCCCTATTTGTAGTAAAAATTCAGAATGTAATTTGAGGTCCGTAATGTCGTCTGAATTGTTTTTGTTCTTCTCTTCTTTTTTTCTTCTCTGCTTCATTTCCTGTCGATCGAGTTACTCTGGCGATCTCTGTTGTCATTTCCGTTTCAATCCATTTTCTTCATTCCGATCAAGGTCTATTGGTGAAATTCAAAATGTTAAACTAAAGTTTTGGCAATTCATTGAGCAAATTGTTGGCTTGCTTCCTATCAAGAGAGGTAATTAATCTAGTTGGGACGAGACCAGAACTAGACCTGTTTCTCGTTAAAGAAAATAGATCTATTTTTGTTCATGACATGTTTAACTGGTCAATCCAATTCCACTTTAAGCTCGTTGTGAAAAATTAATTAAAGAAGTCGCTGTTTAAATTCTGAGCGGTTGCATTCTAGGGCTGTCAATGGATACGGTAGAAGGTATTTTCATCCGTAGCCGTTAAAATTTTCTTTATCCGTATTCTACCCGTACCCGTTAAAAATAGCTTTACCCGTACCCGTTAAGAATTAACGGTACGGGTACGGTAACGGTAAAAAATGAATATAATAACAATAAAATTTGTACACACTGTATAAATAAATTATATCAATAAGTATATTAATAAAGTGCAACAATGATGACGAATATTTTAGGGTTTTACTTTTTTATTTTTTAGTACACTAATGAAAATAATTGTAGATCTTAAATAAATTTATCAATATTTTTTACCAATCATGTAATATAAGATGCCATATGTATCATGTAATTGTATCTTTTTAATTGTGGCAATTACTCGTTATGAAAACGGGTACAAAATAGCTTTTTACCCGTACCCATTAAATTAACGAAAAAATTTCCTTATCCGTACCCGTACACATTAACTTAACGAAAATAAAACTTTACCCATACCCGACTTATACGGTACGGTACGAATTAGATAAACGGGTAAACAGATTTTATTGACATCCTTATTGCATCCGATCCGCTGCTACTATTCTCAAATCTCATAGGGTGTGTTTGGATGACTAAGGAATAGGGTATAAGAATAAGGATTTTCGGTTTGCGTGCTTATCCAAATTTTTTATTCTTATACCATGATTTTGTTAGTATAGGAATAAGGACCCTTATTCTTTATTTTTGTGTTGTTTGGATTGCACAAGAATAAGAATAAGCACGCAAATCGAAAAATTCTTATTCTTATACCCTATTCCTTAGTCATCCAAACACACCCATAATTGACTGCCGCTGTGGTGTCAATCCAGCAGAGAATAAAGATAGTCCAATAAATTCGTGCAATTGCTAGAAATAATAGACTACTAATAGGGGGTGAATGCACGAGTCAAAAACCAGCGCCAGCTCCTGCGGCTGCTCTGCCAGTCGATAAGCCAAGACGCTGTTCCCTCCAATAAAATAATTTTGGCATGCATCTTTCCAGCACTTATGAAGTTCGTATACCTCGTATGTGCCTGTATGTTATAGCAAAATCTGAATTTTGTATGTAGTGGGCCAAATGATGGTTTGTGTGTGGCGCTGAGGGACGTAATTTACTGTTTCAGCGGCCCATAAAATTGGTGCTACCTGTGTCTAGTGCTATGCTAATTTTTTATTTGTCAGAAATTTAGAGAAATATTTTTTTTGAAAAAAAACAAGGGTCAGGGCCCTTATCTTGTTTATTGAAATAAATAATAGCACAATTAAAGCGCTGTCAGCAAGAAGTTAACAGGAAAAAAAAATTAAAACTCAAATAAAAGAGTGCTAAAAGAAAATTAGAAACAGCCTAACAAACAATGAAAAGAGGGAAAAAAAAAACAGCAAGAAAAGCTGAAACCTTTCTAAATGCCGAATCAGATGAATTAGAGAAATTTATTTTATTTTCAATTTTGCTATTTTTTGTTTATTTTAACTACTTCATAAAGGCGAATGATGATGAGGAATAATTTTTTTTACCGGATGAATCACTTACTTAATTGGATTTGGTTGTCAATTATCAAATATTAATTGGGTATCCAATCTGACAATTAGATTTTCAAAATACAATATAAACCAGGGTTTTTGCCTACTAACTCTGACAAATCAACATTCTAAAATTTGTTTGCAACACTTTAAATTCCGCTTATACACACACAGCGATATTTAACTCGTTCATTGGTCCAATGCATCACTTGTATTGTACAATTCAAAATAATGAATAAAACCAACAAAATAATCAGCTTATTTGGGAAATCTAGACGACAATAATTTTAATTCCAACATATGCAACCGCACCATATTTTAATTTCACAAAATAAAAATTAACATATTTGATCACATAAACATAATAATAATATAACCGATTGAAAAAAAAAACCCGAACACGAGGAAAACAGATCTAATACCCCCAAGCTAAAAAAATTGTTTTGTTTTGAAGGTACAACGGCAACAAACGACCAAGCTAATAAATTTTTTAGTGATCTAGCTAATACATTTAGTGCTGCCATCTTCTATAAAAGTATCAAGCAAGTTTTGGATATATATGTACAGAGGCATATGCAGAAGTCAGTGGAGTCAGTTGACTCCATTACAAAACAGGGGAGCTTAGTCAGTGAGTTAACTTGATTTTCGGAGGGTTTTGTTTATATGCCTGACTAAGCAGTGCAGGAACTACAGAAGCAAAACTAGTCCGTCTCCGTCATCTATGAAACTTTGACCATTAAATGTTATGTATACAACTCAAAAGTAGTTATACCACGCTTGAGATAGAAAATTGCTAATTTCGAAACTGAAGAGTGGGTGTGGTTATATACTGCCTAGACTTATTTGAACCGATCATGATATAAACACTTGTTGGAATTATTGAACTGGAACCCAATGTATTTTAGATTATTTATAAAATTCTTAATAAAATTAAATACTAAAGTACATACATACATATATATATATATATATATATATATATATATAATTTTTTCTAATTTTTTTAACTAATTTTTAAATCATTTAGATGTTGCCCTATCTCAATGACAATTGACAATTTGTAAGTGCTACATTATCTCTATTCTCTCATCATTTTCTATACATGCATGTAGCATTATACATTAACGATCAAATCAACAATATTAATTGTTGTATAAATTGAAACAATTAGATCAACCGTCACAACTTACAATGATAAAATATTGCATGCAGCACCGACAAACGTAGCCCGACAATCAATTTCCAACGATCTCAATTCATGTGTGTCCTTTCTATATATTGCATAAATATGCCAAGACCTCACATCTTTCTGCCTAGCACTCCACAAATATCCTCTCACATATTACACACACAGCATGACAAACCAAAAACCTCTCTCTCTCTCTCTCTCTAGGTTTTTGTCCCAACTCCCAATCCCACTGGGGTGGATCATCTTTTTTTTTTTTTTTTGATATATTCAACATCATAAGCACATCATAACCAAGAAATATATTCAACATCATAAGCACATCACTTTACTGGACGTACCTCATTTTGTGTCCCCCACATACTAGCTCATTTGCATGGAATGATGCCTTTTTCTATTCCCATTTTTATGCAACTATGATGATTGAGGTACCTTTATATATGCAACCATTGTTTATTAGCTTGATCAACTTACGTGTATATGTAAAACATTATATATATGGGATAATACCTAATTATAGGGACCTGCAGCGCAGCGAATCAGAAGAAACTTCTCTGCATAATTAATTATATTATCTTTCTAACCATCAAAGATTGTAAAACCTTTTTATAAAACATTGGGACAGGAGCATTATTATAATTGCAAACATGCATGAGGAACTTGTATTGGGAATTTGTGACACATAATATTCTACCGTGCATGTACATCCTGGTTGGCACAAATTTATTCAACTGTAGCCTAGTGAATATGCGCTGAGCAAGTGAGCATATCATGATATATACCAATCCGACTCTGCTGTTGCGCGACACAGCGTGTAGCGCACTACGAGCCGTCTGATCTTGATCGGATGGTTCACTTTTTACGGGCCTATCAATCTAGGTTACATGCACGGGGCTCCCTTGTCCATTGGATTTTAATCAGACGGCCAGCATACCGCGCGACACCAGCAGATCTCATTTCTGATATATACCTATGTTTTAGGTTGTTTATTAAAATCTGGCGTGTTGCAGTGGTAAAATGGAGGGATTTATTGGTACTAGCTGATTTGTATCTTCTATCTAAAATGAGAAAGCAAAAAGAAATTGACAAGACTGGACCTAAACAGTGACACTAATTTACAAAGTACCATGCATAGAGGTATACATTGTTTATGTGTACTTGAGGTTAGGTCCTAAAATTAGGTGCACTCATAGATTTTGTATAGGTATTATAACCAGGGACGTTAGAAAATCCTAAAATTAAATGAAACGAGAGCAGAAGGAATGAGTGGCGTCGGCAACTTGCTAACTAGCTGTCTTTTTGTCCCAATCCGAGTACAAATTGCAGTATAGATTAGGGTGTTGTTGGACTAGTCCGAGGATTTTCATAAAAAAAAATAATAATAATAAAAAATAGTCCGAGGATGGGCATTGGGCCTAATATATATGTAACGAGTTTTGGACATTACATAATAAATCCCATGCAATTGAGCCTAGGGTTTTAGGATTGTTAAAATACATTAATGCTTTGCGATAATGCATTTGTTCAACGGATTTGAATGTTTCAAACGACTGATCTCAACCACTTAAATTTATTCTTCGTATTCTTTATATTGAGATATTATTGAAAACAAACAATTTATGTATCTTTTTTAAAAAAAATAAATTTCGTATATTTTACATTTTTAGGAAACTATTTTTATTGACAGTCTAAAACTAATTAATGCAAGTATTTTCTAAAAATCCGTTTGGTTAGGTTTCAAGATCTATACTGGCTGATAACCTATATATATATATATATATATTTTGAAAATAAATTGGAGGTCTAAGTCACCCAACTTATTTTTAAATTAAATGTCTATGAAAGATTCTCCAGCTAGGTTTCGAATCTACAACCTTTCACTCAAGAAGTCAAGATGCATTGCTCTTTGTCACTAGATCAAGAGCTGGTTCTCAACCTATATATTTTTAGTGTCCTATGTTTCATTGACCAGAAGTCCTAGATTTTCATGACCGCTAGCTGCAAAAGAGAGTCAGTTGCATCAGTCATTGCACGGCAGGACTCGATTTTTAATTATGGGCACTACAAGTTTAAAAAGAGCAACATCTTGGCCCCTTTCCGAAATCCTATACATGAGCATGACATCGAGCCTGAATTTGTTATTTTGGGCCTTTATTAGATCTAAATTTTGTTGCCGTCTAATCGTCGGAAATTACTTAAGGGGCTGTTTGGATCGCTTAGGAATTTGAGAAATTTGGAAAAGTTGCAATTTCTAGCAATAAATTTATTGAAAAGTGTGTAACTTTGTGAAGAGTTTGGATTGTTTATAATAAATTTATGGTAGGAAGATGAAATTTCTCAAATTCCTTGGGGAATCCAAACAGCCCCTAAGACAATATGGAGTCTAGCAATCACGACTCCCATCACTCAACCCCTCCTGCAACGCGACTCCCCTCCCCTCCTATCCCTACGCACCTCCTCTCTCCCTACGCGTCTCTCCTCACGCGACCCATCCCTATGCTGTGAGACGCGACTCGCAATTATTCTCCTCCGACTCGCATCCTCTCACTCTCTCCTCCGCCTCTTCTCTCCTCACCCTATACGGCTCCATCTACTCTATCTCGCTCCCCTCTTCTCTCTCTTCCATTTCTCTCACCGTTAAACCATCTCCACTAAATCATCTACTCTCTCGCTCCCCTCTTGTCTCTCTCCCATTCCTCTCACCATTAAACCTCAAATTCATTGCTAATTCTTCACCCTCTTTCTTATATATTCTCCTCTCCATAATCAATCTCTTCTGATTATACGGTTCTCTGCAAGGAAATAACTTAAAAAGTACAAAGGTGCATTTTTATTAAATATAAGGGACTATCTAATACATATAAGGGAGTAAATAACATTCATTTCTGATTTTGTTATTGTTTGGGAGTAACTAAATGACAATAAGAGAGTAAATAATGAGCATAAGGGAGTATCTAATACATATAGGGGAGTAAATAACCTTCAGATCTGATTATACTATTATTTGGGAGTAACTAAATAACTACAAAAGAGTAAATAAATAGTATAAAGAGTATCTAATACATGTAAGGGAGTAAACAACATTCATATCTGATTTTGCTATTATTTGGGAGTAACTAAATGGCTACAAAGGAGTAAATAATGACTATTAGAGAGTATCTAATACATGTAAGGGAGTAAATAACATACATATATGATTCTGCTATTGTTTGATAGTAACTATATGGCTACAAGGGAGTAAATAATAAGTATAAGAGAGTATCTAATATATGTAAGTGAGTAAATAACATGAACATTTGATTCTGCTATTGTTTGAGAGTAACTAAATAACTATAAGAGAGTAAATAAATGAGTATAAAGAAGTATCTAATACAGAAAAAAGAAGGGTATGAGGAATAAGATGTTAAAATGGACAAAGAGACGACAACAGGAAGGGGATGAGAGAGGAAAAAAGAGAGACGAGAGATAGCGAATAGGAGAAAAAAAGGGTGAAAACAGGAAAGGGGGCGGGGAAGAGAGGAGAGAAGATGGGTGAGAGAAAGAAATAGGGGAGAGGTAACGTGGCGTGAGGGGTGCGCGAACAAAGGGGCGCGCGTGAAGGGGGTGACGCGGGGTGAGAGCGATCCAGGGTGAAGGTGTGCGCGCACAGAGGGGATTGAACGCGTTTTCATGGAACATGCTTTCGATTTCCGAAAAGAGAAAATTAGCGCCCATGCCAAAAATAGTTTCTGATTGCTTGATTGCCTTAGAGCTTGATTGTACTTATCAGCTCCGCTAGTCGTCTACTTAGCAACAGAATACCGCCTTGCAGGCTTGCAGCAAAAATGATAACTGCCAGCTTCAATTTTGTCATTTCTTGTCATCGCTAAATACAAAACGAATACATAAAATAGATAAGATAAATATATAGGCGATTAAAATGAATATTTACAAACAAATAAGTGTTATTTCTCTTGTTCAGATTTTTATATGAATATCAATTTATTTTTTATTGAACTTATTTATTTGTAAGTGTTCACTTTGATCATCATATATGTTCACATTGTCTATTTTATATGTTCATTTTTTGTTTAGTTATGACAAGTGATAGCAAAATTGCAGATGACAATAATCAATTTTCGTTTTGCAGGTTTTTCTAGGAGTCTTTGCTGAAAGCCGTCTATTTTTTATATTTTTTTTTCTTGATGCTATAATATTTTATCTATATTGATATTAGAACATTTCTATTAATTTTGTCAATCAGTGTTGCAATTCAGGATATGCCGTGGTCATGCAAATGCCCCTATCTTGATGTTCAATTAAATTATTTATTTAAGTTGTAATTGGTTCAAAACTTTTTAAATTCTAGATTATTAATTCCAACATTTCAAATGAACAAATGATTCAAAATATTTATACAATGATATTGTTAATCTTTAATAAGCTGAAGATGTAAATTCAAAATTACGTTGGTAATGTTTTATTTTTCTATGTGCTGCTGTGCATGATCTTTCTGATGTTATAATTCTTTATGGTGAGCCTTTGTCACGACATATAATTTGATTTTGATATATAATTTCTATGTTCTGTTGTAGAAGTTGTTTAATTCTGGTGTAATTTTTATTGTTGCTTATTCACGACATAATAAAAAATGGATGAAACACCTGATTAAAATGAAGACAAATAAATCCAAAACAATGTACCAAACAAACCAAATTATTCTTTATATATTAAAATGACAAAAAAACTAATACATGCTATTACAAGTATAGGGAGATCGAATAAGGTCCTTTTTGTTTTCAATTATTCGTTACAATGGTTAATTAAGCACTCCTTGTAGCATAGCACACACTAAATCTTTTAGTTAAGTCTCTCATGTGCTTCCGAAAAAACTGATCAGCTTCACATCTTAAAGTTTTTTTTTTTTTTCCTGTTTTTAGGAGTCCCGTGGGCCAGTTCCACTCAACTGTCTGCGATATGTTCTTTCTGCATCACAGCATCAGAACCATTCAAAATTATAATCTACCAGACATTAGGTTCTTGTAATATCAATTTAGAATTGATATTGTTCCTGTAACTCAAACAGGTATTAATACGGTATGTATGTACCAACAATGTAAACAACTAATTATCTCATTTGTATAATTACCAAGTGACATATTCACCAGTATTCAACTTAATGCCTCAGATATATTAATAAACACTTTCTCTTAATACGTGTCAAGTTTTACCATATGTAAAGCTGGGTTGTTCGGCCAAGTGGTTTGGCTAACAAAAGTTATACCCTATGTACGAGCACGAGTTAGGATGACAGTAAGGAAAATTTACCCTTCTTTGGAGGATTAGGGGATGTTTTGACAGGGTATGAGGCATCCATTGCAATCCCACAAATTCCTTCCTTTGCCGCGATACCGCGCTGCATCCTGATGTAGCCTTGCTCTCCCCATGTGGGACCCCATGAGTTCTTCACAATCCAATACTTGGTTCCATTTTGGTCCACACCATACCCCACCACAGCAACTCCATGGTCTAGATCTGTTTTGCAATCGCCAGTGAACACTCCCTACACAGCAAACAGTACTCTAGTTAATTTTTAAAATTGTTGAAATTAATGTTTGTGCTTTTTATTTATTCACTATATTCATGCAAATTGATCATATGGGCCATAATGTACAAATATAGGTATCGGTGCCTTTAAATTTGTTTGGGCCGGAATTCATTACCGTAATATAAAAGAGATCGTTCCTAATTTACGAATTAGTTGTTTTATGATGATCCATCTTGGATTGATATTGTTTTAATTAAAACTGATTTGCTGGTTACCGTTGAGTAGAACTGGAATGGTTTGCCTTCTGCTTCTATGGATACAGAAACAGGCTGATTGGCAACAGCTTTCAGCAGAGAATTCTCATCATTTGCTGGTACAGTTTCATATCCATCGATCACTACTGCTGGTGAGTTCATCTGCAATACAGGTCCCCAACCGAAAATGAAAATAGTAACAATGAAAGAACTATTCAGTATATTGAGAAGTAACACAGACTACTGGAACATGTTATTTTTATTTATGGAATTTGAATTGTCTTTGACTCTTTGTTGATTACCAAAGCAAAATTTACATTTACTTTAAGTTCATCTTTTACAAGAAAATACGGCATATTATTCTGATGACAAATTCGACTAAAATTCTCCATTAAGTATAGTATCTATCACTCTCTGTGAAGTTTTACCTTCGAGGCATCACATGTTCCATTTTGAGCCTTGTAGGGATAGGCAGTTTCTGTTGTTATGCCCCCAGATTTCTTGATAAAGTCGAAAGCGTTCTCCATCAAACCTCCATTGCATCCACTGTCATCACCGGTATCACAATCAATGAGTTCTTGTTCTGACAAGGAAATAAGATTTCCTGTCTTGATCTGGTTTATTCCCTCCACTGACACAACAGTGGAGAAGGCCCAACAGCTACCTGAAATTTCAGTGGTGAAAGCATATTATTACCTGATCTTTGTTTTCAATGATGAAAATATTTTATTTTTTTAGCATATGAGAGTTTACTAGTTTAGTCATTTGATAGCTCAAGCTTGACTTCGAAGATAAAACGATGAATGATATAGAGTTCTATTTTTTCCTAAGGTACAAGGATACAGAGTTATGGAGTTATATCTAACAAGCATATTTTTCTTCTTCCTTTTTTTTAATAGATCATATATAAACTTTACAAAACATTAATGAGATTAACTAACTGGCGTCAGCATGGTGTTACAGACATTAATTGGTTGTAATTGTATGAATAAATGACCTTGCGTCATGTGCGTGTGTGCAACCACAAATTGACAAACAAAAATTATTTCACTTACCGCATTTCCCCTGATCTTTAACACCAGTAACAGCTCCCTTCTGTCGCCAATCTATTGATGCTGGTAGATCACCAACATTGACATTGCCATATGAGAACTTATTCGTCATTGTGCGAGGGCGAAACATTCTATGTTCCTGAACTCTGGAACCAGCATAGCTGCCTTTAAATTCCTCCGTTGACAAATCACCAAATTTGTTTAGCTCGAGCTTATACGAGTTCTCCTTCTTGTTGAATTCATGTATGAACTTTGCATTTTCCTTGAACACACTGAAGCGTTTCTGTTTCTCATGGTGATCACGTGGCACGGCATGGTGGCGCTGCCACCGCTCATATAGGTCCCACAACTTCTCTTCTGACTCAAGGTCTCTTTCATCAAACGGTATGGACATCATATGAGGTACAAATGAAAAAATCAGTAAAATGGCTAGAAACAGAAACTTTTCCATTGAGACTGAATCTATTAGAAAGTGGATTGTATTGAGGAGCTTAAATGTGAGGATGATCTTCAAGAGAGACGGGGCAGGGTTTTATAGAAAGGAAGATGTGGGGTACAGAAGCAAAGATAGGGTCCCAATGGGGCTGAATGTAACTAACAGAGAACTACAGTCGTACTTTTTATGGTCATTGGCCATGAATCATGACTGGACCATGCTATCTATGCATGCCCATGCCGTCTTTTTAAACTAATTTTGTTGAATTTTTTTTTCGTTTTTAAGTTCTTCATCTTCCATAGATATTCATAATGATTTTCTTATCCACCAATTGTATTGATAAGATGATACTTTTTATATCAACGATGAAATTGTTGGAAATAAATATTTGGTGGAGGAATGAGACAAGTTCAACACTATTCTGAAATTGTCATTGAAACACTTATTTTTGCGTCTTATAATTCGTAATTCCATTTTATATGCTTATATAGACTTAAAGTGACTTTTAAACTGTCCAACAATGCACTTAATGATCATTATCCGTTAACTATAGCTAGAATTCCGAATTTTTCAGTTTTTCATGCACAACAATTTTGTAAAATTCTCAAGACACTATCTATTTTGTAAAAGGATGAAGTTTAATATCTAAGAGGTAGCAAATCGGCATCTCATATGACCCTCAAAAAAAAAAAAGGAAAAAAAAATCGGGTCTCATATCAGAACACCTAAATAATTACCAGCATGTATTTCCTTAAGTAAAATTTTCATTAAGTTGCACGACACTTACAGACGAGTTGTTATTTTTTTCTCAAGTGCTTATATTTGTGTTTAAATATCACAGATTATTTTTTTCTTGAAATGGCTTAGCATTCCCAAACACCCTCTGGAAGACGATCAGATCAGATTTATTAAGAAGCAACCTAAATCAACAGGGAGCGACATGCTCCTCTCAAGTTACTCTTGTCAGATTAGATTAGATTTATTCTGAAACAGACTTAAATCCAACTGGGGCCGCACCGAGACAGAGAGTGCATGCAGTCAGACTCTAGGCCTGCATTCTCTCAGTCATGTTGCACTACCCTGCATGTTGATTTCTGCGTCAAGCTTTAAAGGTTTCGTATTGTCCAGTTTTGTGTCCGTTTCACTTGATATTGATCGAATGATTCATTCCTCATGATCGAGTTTTACTCCAATATCTGTTAAAGCGTCTCGATGTGCATGTTTATATCAGTTTTTTGAATGAAAATATAATATAATAATGACAGTAATACCAAAAGCAAATTAGGTAACAGATTTTTTTCTTTCTAAAATATTTGTGAAATCCTTAATTCTATGTAAACTTAAGATTTATCCAGTTATGGTTTTATAAGACAGAGCACATATTTATGTTTCTAATGAAGTAGAAATTCACTTCGAATTGTGAGGTGTTGATGATGATGCTGATATAATTATAATAGTATAAAACTATAAATGAATTACTATTATTGTTGTTCTTGTTATTTAAGCATTTCTCGAGTTCATACATCTCTAATATATATACTTATTCACCCATTTATTAGAATAACAGATAATTATATGTACACTTGAGCATTAATTTGAGCCTTCTAATTCGTATATGACTGACTTGTAACCAAAATGGTACTCTGCTTTCTGACTTTCTGTTCGCTATTTTAACTTCTAAGCGCTTTCTAGGAGAGGATTCTGTTAAAAGAGTTGTAAAGAAGAAACATCTTGCAGAAAATCCGGAGCTTTGAGAAGAGGAGGTTTTAGCTGCTTGTTGGTCTTATAAGGCTATACCGTTAGGACAACATTTGTCTGATCCTTCGATGTGAAGATGCCAGCGAGATTTTATATTCAAAATCAAATAAAAAAGTTGGCAAAATTGGATATAACCCCCCTCAAATTTTTAAAATTTTATGTAACCCCTCTAATGTTGTTTACTAAGGTCCAAGGATATAAACCCTTTTATTAATTTTAATCATATTTAAGTTTAAAGAAGTATTTTTTTTGAACCTCTGACCATTATACTCCTGGTCTACCTTTGCTCTTATGTTGTTGTCTAAACTTGCAGCTTATTTGAACTCTTCAGAGGGATTGTCTTTGCAATCAGCATTTCTCAAATATAAAATAATATATAGATTAGGAAATTCATTCTCACAAGTAATCGGACGATATCTTAAATCTTACCAAATACTCATCGTACTTGATGGTTTGTTTTGACAGCTTGTATTCTAGATATTGCTTTTAACTACTTCAACTTAATTTGGTCATTAGAACAAGAATAAAGTTCTCAAGTGTTCATCTTTATATATATATAAAAAAAAGAAGACCATAATTTGTATATATGATCTTCATAAATTAACTAATATTAGACAGTATGAACATAATTTGACATTATCTAGTAATACTAAAATAATTTCAAATTTAATTTGTTTTTCTTCTTTTACTAAATATCATCTTCTGAAAGTTCAGCAAAACCCTACTTTTTGGCGAGACAGAGATAAGATAAGTCTGATAATACAAGACAAAGAAAAAATGAATTAAAATTTGGAAAGAGAGTAACCTTGTCATTTGAAAAGAACATAATTTCCCTCTTTTTTTTATGATAAACGCTGAGAAGATGAAAAGTCGTAGAGCAGCATGAAACTGTTCCTTTTCATTTAAAAAGATTAAAATTAATCAAAAAGATTTTATATCCATAGTAAACAAGATTAGAGGGGTTATATCCGATTATAAAGATATGAGGGATTTATTTCGGAATTGCATAAGATTTGAGGGGATTATATCCGATTTTCCCAAAAAAAAATTGTCTCAGGGTGTTATCTAGATTCCCTATGGCGCGAGCAACACATTTACTGATGTAGCGATGACTGATGAGGCTTAAAGCCTTAAATAGGAGTTGATCGATGGAGCAAGTAGTGTTATTTATTTATTTTTCACATGAAAGAACTCTCCGAGAGAAAACATTAACAACTCTTTTTTTTTTTTAAGATAAATTGGAGGTCTAAGCCACCCAACTTATTTTTAAATTAAATGTCTATGAAAGACCTCCCAGCCGGGTTTCGAACCTGCGACCTTTCACTCAAGAAATCAAGGTGCATTGTTCTTTGCCACTAGACCAAGAGCTGGTTCTCAACATTAACAACTCTTTTGAAAAACTATTTGGTCCGAAATAAAAAAGATAAATAACCATAGAAAAGAATTGAATAGTTTGAAAATAATTATAAAAATCAAAATATATATAGAGAAAGTTTAATATGCACCATAGTGCATAGGGCATTCCGTGCACCGCGGATTTTTTCGGGAGTATTTTTGTAAATTGGCAAATCTAATTCAACCAATCTAATCTACATATTGAAATCTCATAGAAAACCAAATTTTACAATTTTTGAGATTTTATTTCTATTTTTTTCGAATTTTTTAAAACATGCCGTTTTTGGAAAATTGTAAATAGTATAACATTCCAAAAATGGCATGTTTTAAAAAATTCGAAAAAAATAGTAATAAAATCTCAAAAATTGTAAATTTTTGTTTGGTATGAGATTTCAATATAAAGATTAAATTGGTTAAATTAGATTTGTCAATTTACAAAAATATTTTCGAAAAAGTCCGTGGTGCACGGAATGCCCTATGCACTATGGTGCATATTTCCGAAAAAGCCCGTAGTGCACGGAATGCCCTATGCCCTATGCTCAAACATTATGATATTCAACCGAAAGTTTTCAGTCCAGACACCGGACATGGCTATTATCGGCTACGTTCAATAACGAATCTAGAACATATTGTAATCTCTTTTGGTTTGTGATATAATAATTAAAATTTGGATATGTTATTCTGTTTATAGCTCGAAAACATTTCAAGATTCACTAATTTTTTTGGGTGTGTTCTTCGTCTGTGAGCGGCAGCAATTTTTAATTAGGGGGCAAAAAAAATACTATGAAATTATTTAACATTTCTCTGAATATATTGTATAATATAGTTTTGTTTTTATTTGGCAGAGAATCATACCATTCGAATATGTTGTCTTCTATCACAAATATACCGCCTTCTTAGACTAGAGCAGTAGAGCCTGAAAATAGCAATTGAAGTGGGGAAATTTTGGCTCCGTTTGGATGTAAGAAGAAAAAGAGGAAGAAGGAAAAAAGGAAGAAAAAAAATTATAAACAATCCAAACTTTTCACAAAGTTACACACTTTCCAATATTTCTTTCCTTCTTCTCTTCTTCCCACACCTATCCAAACGGAACCAAAGAAGAAAATATGATTGGCCTAGCAAAAGCGCCATAGTTCACAAGTAGTTATGCATAACAGGTACATCCAAGTATCCAACCCAAACTCCATGAGGTGGGGAACTCTTTTCGGCCTTTTGCCTCCGTTGAATAGGCGGCTCCATTGGTTTCTTCTGAAACCAAAAGTTTCCTTTTTTTCCTTATTTCGTTAAGAAATCTGAAACCAAACGCTAAGAGACTATGACAAGTCGTTCAGAGTTCAGACCCGGGGGTATAAAAGTGTTTCAGATGATTTCTTAACTTGACCTTAAATTAAAGCTCCTAAATAAGGGCTACTTCTGTATTATACGGAGATTAAGAACTGATAAATGGTATAATTTCTAATTTGCTAGGAATTTGACATAGCCTTTGCTGGCAAAGCTCGTATGGACAAGATGCCAGCGTTTTTTTTTTTTTAAATAATTCTCAAGGGGTCACAACTCACAATCATCCGTCTAAATTTTTTATTTCAACAATTACATAACTTTCAATTTGTCACAAATTGTCACGTCCCGCACCGACGGGTCGCGGGGCGCGAGCCGAAACGGTATCTTCTGCACCCATCCGACGGTCCATCAACCTACGTCGCAACAGAAAAGCAAACAGAGTCATGTACAAACCTCAGTAACCAGTTATTTAACGACGCAGCTTCTCTACATTTAATTATTATAACAAAGTTCAATCAGACTGGATTAATCCACATAACAAATAATATATTTTACGGAGATAATCGGGTCTGGCCAGTCAATCAGTCAGTCACAGTGGTCCCTCCCCTATCTCACGAGGATCAGGACCGGCTCCTCCCCGAACTCAGGAGGATCATGGCTCAAAATTCAGATTCCAAATTCACATCCAATTCCAAACTCCGATATCCCGTAAAATATACCAATCACAAAACAATAAACATATTCAATCAAAACCAAACGATAAATCATATCAATTCAATCAATGCGAAATTAAATATAGAGAAGTCCGGTTACCTGATTAAGAAATCCATAATTCAGAAACAAATCAAATCAACTGCGACGTAGACTCAAATTCCAATTGATTTACCAATCAACCTTTTAATCGACCCGGTCAAAATATCATTTGAAAGCTATTTGAAATCATAGTAGTTAACAATGGATCATGGCATGAAAATTTGGGTTTTTATACAAAGCTATACGAAAGAGGAAATTTGAAATTCAAGAGATCTATATAAAAGAGAGAGGAATAACAGGCGGTGACTAATCAAAGTATGGAGGTGACATATTTCCCGTATACAGCCATGTGTCAAAGGAAGAACACGTGTCAAAATTTTGTCAAAACTTTACTATCCATTTTTTTTGTTTCCTTACAACTCAACATCGAAACGGTTATAAAATATAATATTTTTATTAAAAAAAATAACGGGTCAAAGGAAAATATATCATTTGGTCAACCAAGATCAAAGCTCACTAAATTTTTAAATAAAAAAATTTTGGATGTCACACAAATAGTCTCCAAAATGATGGATTTATTATTCTATTGTTTTAAGAAAGTAATGGATTGATTTTTTTATGCACATTACATGTCACTCTTTTATATCAATATTATATTGTTTGATAGTACTTATTTCATATTTTACTATATATAACTATAGTATTTTCCTAGATCTTACCAAAGGAAGAAAATAAATGAAAAAAAGGCTATAGTAGAACCTAGCAAGTAAGGCCATAATAAGTCATATATTTTATAATGCTTTAGGACAATGTGGATCCGGTTTCGTGACCTTGTTTTTAGCGGAGTTGATATACACCATCCACCAAAAAACCATCTAAATCATCCAAATCACATTTCTCCGCGTGATCTCTCTTTCTGCGCCATCTCACGTTTTTCGCGCCTCCTCTTTCCTCGCCCTTCTCCCTCTCTTTCCTCTCCCTTCTCCCTCTTTCCTCTCCGCACCCTCCCTCTCTTTCCCTCCCCTTGTTTTCACTTCTCTTCTCTTCTCTTCGTCTTTTTTTTCATCATGTGCATCTATTCTCTTTTTTTTTTTATTTCTTCTCGACTCCACCACTATTTTTTTTTATCTCAGTTGCAACTAACTGAACAATTACAATTACAAGATGATTTCTTATTGTAACTAACTAAAGAATTATAATTATAAGATAATTTTTTTATTATAGTAAATAAATACACTATTTAAATACTCTCTTGCTGCAACTAACTGCATATTCATACATATAAACTTATCATTTATCGTATGTGAGTGAACAAATACAAAAATATATGAACAAAAAAAAAAGTGAACAGATATAGAAATTAAGCGAACAAATATAACAACAAAAATGAACACATAAACAAACAAAAGTGTCTGGATATGTAAAATTTAAATACTCTCTAGTTATAACAATCTGAATACTTATGCAGATTAAATACTCTCTTGCTACAACTAATTGCACCTTTATATATATATATATATATATATATATATATATATATATATATATATATATATATAGTTTAGCTACGGTGAGTCGCGACTCACGGACCCTCCGGTGAGTCGCGACCAAAACTCCTAGATCTAGATCAAAATGACCGATCCAAACCGTCCAATATGATTTCCCTATTGAAATCTCCGTGTAAATCAAATTTTTTATTTTTTCAAAATTTTTAAGTATTTTTTTCGGATTTTTAAAAACTGATGTTTTTGAATGGTTCAGAACCAATTAGATTAACGATTTTCTCAAATTTCAAAAAAATACTTAAAAATTTCGAAAAAATAAAAAATTCGGTCTACACAGAGATTTCAATAGGGAGATCATATTGGACGGTTTGGATCGGTCATTTTAATCTAGATCTAGGAGTTTTGGTCGTGACTCACCGGAGGGTCCGTGAGTCGCGACTCACCGTAGCTAAACTCTATATATATATATATATATATGAGGTCATCATTTATCTCATCTAAGTGAACATATATAAAAATAGATGAATAAAAGAAACAAAATGAACAAATATGACAATTAAGTGAACAAATATAACAACCAAAATGAATAAAAAAGTGTCTGAATATCTAAAATTTAAATGTTTTTTTGTTATAACAATCTAAACACTTATGCATATAAAATAATTTCTTAGTATCACTAAGCCTGCGTTTGGATCGTTGGAAGAAAGAAGAAGAAGAAGGAAGAAGAAGAAAAAAAATTATAAACAATCCGAACTCTTCACAAAGTTACACACTTCCCAATACTTCTTCCCACTTCTTCATTTTTCCCTTCTTCCCACACTTATCCAAACGCACCCTAAGTATCTAAATAGGTAAAATTCTAAAAAGAATCTAAAGAGGAAAATAACAAAGGAGGAGGTGAAAATAGAGAAGGGAGTAAGGAAGGATGCGCGTCGAAAAAGATAGGGGATGACACATGGAGAGAGGAGGGAGGAGAGGGGGGAGAGGGGGGAGGGGGAGTGAAGGGAGGTCCGATGTAAACCGGTGAGAGAAGAGTGCAGGGGATGTGCGATAAAATAGAGAGGCATGGAGTGCGATAAAACAAAGGAGAGAGGAGAGGAGATGCAGAAAAATAAAGGAGGAAGAGGAAGTGGATGGTAATTGTCTGGATGATATATCTTAAAAAAAAAATATTGTCTGATGGTAAATACCAATTAGTTGTTTATAGTCCGAAAATTAGGCCTTTCTGGTATTCGTAAAGGAAGCAAGTATTCACCGTGAGGTATCGTCAGAAAATTAATAATGTGTGGTGCATAAAAATCGTTAATCAGTTTGTTTTAGTTACGCCATATTGCTTTTTCTATTATTCGGTTTAATTTTTCAATTTGTATCTTGATGAAAGATTTATTTATGATGTTTTTTCTTTACTTAAAAAAACATATATCCGTTTGCTTATTGTCATACTTTTTTCTTATACTTCATATATATGTGTGTGTGTTTGATATATCTAAGTAGTAAATAAGTCATAAACTTATGTCAAATGTGTTTTTTATACAAAATATCGTGTTTTTTATAGTGTTTCTAACAATTGTATATGATAGGATCTAGGATTCATTATAGACACACCCCAATGAATAGGCGGCCCAATGTATTCCCTGGACCTTAGTGCAAAAAAAAAAAAAATCTATAATTATAATTTGGATTGCACTATGTTTTAATTACGAGAAGATTTTCTAATTTAATTGGGTAACTGTTTTCAGAGTTAGACCTCATGTGTACACAAGCTCTTCTAAATTATACTAATTATAAATTGGATTGCACTCTGTTTTAAGAGCAAGATTATGCTATCAACATTTTAGTTGTGCCCAAATGCTAACATTTTACTGTTAAGTTATTTTTTCAAATTTTAAAATTTTAACGTTAAATTCAAACCGTTGATCCTTTTAGTTTAACGAGCGATGCATTTTCATATAAGTTTTGTAAATTCTGGAATTTATTTGATACTCAATCAATAGATAGAAAAACAAACAAATCTTGTTAACTATGATAGATTTGTTCTAGTACGTTCATGTTTTAGTCTTTTGACCAAGTATTAAATAAATTTCAAAATTTACAAAATTTATATGAAAACGTATCGTTCATTAAACTAAAAAGATCAACGGTTTGGATTTACTGTTTAAATTTTAAAATTTGAAAAAATAACTTAATAGTAAAATGTTGACATTTGGGACAACCAAAATGGTAGTAGCGTAACTTCCTCATGTTTTAATTATGAGAAGATTTTCTAATTTAATCGGGAACTGTTTTCAGAGTTAGACCTCATGTGTACATAATTAAGCTCTTCGAAATCACTTCAGTCAAATCTAATCGCGATGCATATCATCGATATTGCGAATCAATGTTAAAGCGGTAACTGATTCACAGAAAAAAATAATAATAATTTGAAGGGCGAGATTGCACTATCGATATCCAACACAAGTTGTTTATCGACGTATGCTAAGCAGCAAAAGAAAAAAAAAATCACGAGAATTATGAAATGAACGATATTATTGACTAAAAGAAATTACTCATTTATAAGTTTTATTACATGTTAAGACCAATCTTATTTCTTTTTCTCAATCATTCATAATATCATGCACCTTCGGCCAAAGGACTTCTTGAAGTGGAACAAACACTAATCTTTGGTTAAGTTTTCTAAGTATTGTACTTGAGTTTTCTTCATGAGTTTTGCGGACCAACTCGGTTCAACTGCCTGCGATTTATTCTTCCTGCATCACATCATCAGAAATTTAGAACCATTAAAACCAACAGTTAGAATAGGTCCTTAATGTGATGTTTCTTAGGTAAGGTGAATAGATCGTATCATTATGATACTAGCAATTTTAACATTATCAACTAAAATCTTTGATATCACCCTTCCATATCATTCGGTCCTCTAGCTAAATTCCATTGATCAAGTACCAAAAAAAATTATCTTCTAGTCAAGTTGCAACTTGCAAGGAATGAAATTTCCCCATTCTTCCTGATGGCACGGTGTTTTATCAAACCATATCCATCAAGAGTTTTATTAGAAAGGAATATTACCCTTCCTTGAAGGGTTAGGGGAGGTTTTGACAGGGTATGAGGCTTCCATTGCAATTCCACAAAGGCCTTCTTTTGCTTGCACATCTTTCTGCATCCTAATGTAACCTTGCTCTCCCCAGTCGGCACCCCACGAGTTCTTCACGATCCAATACTTGGTACCATCTTCATCGTCAACACCATACCCCACAACTGCGACTCCATGGTTCTTTGTTGCAATCCCCAGTGAACACACCCTGTACAGGAAATCATGCACATCATACTTAATTTTTAAAATTTGATGGAATTAAAACAATTAATATTTGTTCTCTGCTAACTATTTACTTTTTCAACCACAATTATGTGGCAAATTCAGTGTTTAAAAGACAGAGCCTCTGCATGGCTTAATTATATTTCTGCACTATATATTTGATTCATTGTACATGCACATGGGTCATATATAACCTACATATATAGTCAAAATTAAGAAGCCTTTAAATTCATATCAGCCAACAAATTTACTCTGTCTGTCGGTATGCATATATATCATTGACAAGGCATCATTTGATAGGGTTTTTTTGATTAATTAGCAAAATTGATATGCTGATACCTCAGAGTAGAACTGAAATGCTTGGCTAGAAGCGTCAATAGCTACTGAAACTGGCTGATTGGCAACAGCTTTTAGCAGTTCCACCTCACTGTTTACCGGCACATTCTCATGTCCATCTATCACTACCACTGGAGGGTTCAACTGTATAATAGGTCCCATCACAAGATGCATAAACATATATTAGAATAAAACTTACAATTATTTTTTTACTTGAATTCTTTCCTTTCACAAAATAGAACTCGCGCGATTTGGGTTGGTAATCAAACATTTATAAAAAAATATATATAAGATGTGTTACATCGTTGTGGTAAAGTCAATGAAGACACATGTTATATTGAACGGTTTCTGAATCAAAATGCATCAGGCAAATTATAGAATCATGCGTGTTCAAGTCAAAATCTCTCGGTAATTACCTTTTGGGTATTGCATGTCCCATTTTGGGCCTTATAGGGGTAATTAGACTCTGTTGTTATGCCCCCTGTTTTCTTGATAAATTCGAAAGCATTCTCCATCAAACCTCCATTGCATGCGCTATTGTCACTGGTATCGCAGTCAATTAGTTCTTGCTCTGACAACGAAATAAGGTTCCCCGTTTTGATCTGGTTTATTCCCTCCACTGACACCACAGTTGAGAAGGCCCAGCAACTACCTGAAATATCCAGAAGAAAATGCATAATACTATCAATTCCCTAGTTGATAAAAAAATATATATTGTTAGATTTTATAAGTTTTACATAAAAATTTCATAACAAAAGAGTCTCTTTTAAATTTGAAAATTTTAAATGTTATAATTACTTTATAAGTTTCTGGTATATATTAAACCAAATTTAAACTACATACCGCATTTTCCTTGATCTTTCACAACAGTTACTGCACCCTTTGATCGCCAATCGATGGATTCCGGAAGATCACGAACATTAACACCACCATACATGAATTTACCAGTGTTTGCATGAGGTTGAAACATTTTATGTTCTTCAACCCAGGAACTTGCATATCTGCCCTTAAATTCTTCCCTTGTTAAGTCACCAAATTTGTTAAGTGCAAGCTTATATGACTTCCCTTTCTTGTTGAATTCATGTATGAACTTCGCATTTTCCTTAAACACACCGAACCGTTTGTGTTTCTCATTGCGGTCACGTGACACGGCATGGTGCCGCTGCCACCTCTCATATAGGTCCCACAACTTCTCCTCTGACTCAAGGTCTCTCTCATCAAAAGGTATGGACATTATGTGAGGGAACAAGGAAAAGGCTAGTAAAACAGATAAAAAGAGAACCTTCTCCATGTAATACATGTTGGAAAGGAGACTGTGCTGTGGGATTTTTGAGTGTGAAGTTTTCGAGTGAGAACACCTCACAGTTTTATAGGAGAAAGGTGGGGTGCATCAGAAACGAAGATTGGGGTTAGTGTAAACCTGTGTGGGGAATAGCATGCTATACAGCTCAAAGAAAAGTGTGGCTTTTTTCATGCTCAAGCCCATGCATGGCCATACAGCTCCTAGAACTGAGTTTGTTGAGAAAAGTTGCTTTTTCCTTTCAAATTTGTCGCCTTTGCTCTGTTCATTTTACTGCCTATGAATTGGCGTCTTTTATTAATTTGCCAAGAATTTCAACCTGTCTTCTTACTTTTTTTTTCTTTTTCTTTTCCTGTTGAATATCCAAACATAAATTGGTACACCATGAGAATTATGTTTAAAATTGATCATCAAATATCTAGGTACAATTAACGTGGAACTTTTCTTATATAGACATAACTAAAGCAACCATTTTGTACATTGATCCTATATGTAACAACAAATTTAAGAAAATACCTGATTTATTTTCTGTAATTAGGAATAATAGAAAAACTAGTCTTAATAATTTCAACGCATGCTGTTGATCTAAAATTCATAATCATTTTTTGAATCCCTGTGTTTTGAATGTGGATCCAGAAAATCTAAACATCATAGTATACTTGTTCAGTTCTTTTTGAAAAGTTAACCACAAATAGTTGATAAATGTATTGGAGAGGACTTTGAAAAATATATAACATACCCAGTTTATTTAATATTTTTGTGATGTATTTTGGTGATTTGAAACATTATGTGGGATTTGGGTACTTCCCTTAATCTATTTTTTTTTAGTTGAGTTCCATTAAATTACTGTGAATGCTAAAAGGAATATAATTTGACATCATTAACGAATTTCAATTGTTCATCCTACAGTTTTTAGTTGAAAAAAATTCTGATGAAAAATGACATTGTGAAGAAGAGAAACATCAGTGGCCGAACAACCACAGAGTTTAGGAGATGGACTAGAGATATTTGGACTAGTTAGGCCATACCGGAAAAGTAACACGAGCTCATTACGTTTCATGAAGATACCGGCCGTAAGATTCAGATTCCTAATCCCATAATCGGTTTATTGCGTTCAGATTCTTTGTGGCATATGGCGAATACATTCCTGAGGTGTTTCATATATGTTGACATCCGGCCATTCTAATAAAAAAAATTCTCTGCCTGACAACAGTCAAAATGTAAATGACTGATCTTTTTCTTCTTTTTTGTCATTTTAACTTTCGTATTACCAAACGAGATTATTCGATTATGAAGTACATAATATGTCTATGTGTGATAACAGTTTGATACAAATTATCAGAACTTTTTATTAAGTTTTAGAATTCAGAACTCAAATCAAATATTAATTTTGTTCGAAATACTATCAAAGTAATTTACTAATTTTTGTCTCAAAACTAACAAAATCCATCAAGCCTAGTAAGGTTGTGCTCCAGAACACTCATATTAAAGGATAATAGAGTAGAGGAGAGGAAGATTGCTCGGATTTTGTTACCCTCCAAATCGGGATGTACAAATAGTAGAGTAAGTTTTCTTCAAATCACTCTATCTCTCACCTCTTCTTCTCTTCTTTTCCATTACTCTCTAACCGATCAGCGAGTAAACCCTTCGGTCAGAGTAACTTCCGTCACTTTCTCTCCCTCTCCCACCAAATTAGTTGTTATGGAGCACAGCCTAAAGACTGCTTCACTGCAAAATCATCAAAAAAAAAATAATAATAATAATAAATAAAAGAGAAGATTGGTCTACTAATTCAGGACAATATTTGCAATCTCTTTGTACATTCAGAAAGAGTTATCCCAACTAAACTGAACAATTCCAGGTGAGAAAGCCCATTTGGAACTTTGTTGAACGGCGGCTCTAGTTAATAGCTTTTTCCGAAACAGAAAGCTACAAGTAGTGTAAGTAGGAGAGGTTCAACTTAGAAGTGCTTTGATTGGTTTTTTGTCGATCCAATGATACAGGGTACAAAACTACTTGACTGAAAGAGTCAATTAAAACGACTCACAGAATCTATTTTAGAGCTGTCCCAACCAACTTATGAGATCACTTGCATTCTGTTTTTGAGTTCAAGACAAAAAACAGTTAGTCCACAAACACCTTTACCAATAGAAGATATTGATCTTATTTCCGACTGATTAAAAACTCTCTCTAGCTTAATTTCATGCTGGATGTTGAGAAAACTTAAACCTTATTTTCATCTAATACACTTACATTTTATTTCGTACATGTGTTGTGTCGTGTGTCGAACATGTTGTGTTGCATCGTGTAAACTTTTCATTCTCAGACACAACACAATTATTACACAACAAGGCCATGGCCCTAAAAAAAAAAGTTAATATGTTCATGCTGTGTCAATCCATATTTTTCTCCTTGACACGATGAAGGAGAACACTAATCACACCCTCCTAATACGAGATACATATGTCTAAGTGTTTTAAGTATTCTAGAATACTGAAAAAAAAACCAATAATCTTAGATTACCAATATGAGATATAATTACTTGTGCAAAGTGAAATGAAAATCACCAACTATAACTAGACAGTACCACAACGTGTAGAACACGTCCTGTAAGTGAGAGTGTAGGATCTGCTAAATCAAACTATCTTCCTGAACTTTGATGGTACACATGAATATCACACTCATGAATATCGGTTTTGACCTTATCTTTCTGTTCTCTATTTTCTTCTCTCTTTTGCCTTAAGAATGATATAAAATGACATGGATATTAATTGTTCTCCGTCAAAATATCAGAACAATAGTATATAAGGGTTAGAGACCACTCAAGAGGCACAATAAGCAGATGCAATCAAGAGGTGTTGAGATCATTCTTTTTGTTCAAATTTACTGTCACGAACAAAATAGTCTGTTTTCCAATGAAACGGTCCTTCTACAAATTCACTCTGAAAAACAGACCAGAGTCCAGCGGAACCGTATCCTCAGCAGTCAAAAAAAGAACGGCTCCAAGCAGTCCTTTTCATTTTCTTTAATTTAAAAAATTTTAAAACTCAAATAAAGAATCCAAATAATTGATCTTGTTAAGTTTTATCGGCGATGCATTTTTATATAAGTTTTATAAAATTTGAAGTCGATTTGATACTTGATTAAGTGACCAAATTATGAACGTATTAGAATTAATCAAGCTAGGTTCGTTCATTTGTTGGCCACTTAATCTAGTATCAAATCGATTTCAAATTTTATAAAACTTATATAAAAATGCATCGCCGATAAAACTTAACAAGATCAACGGTTTGGATTCTCTATTTGAGTTTTAAAATTTTTAAAAATTAAAGAAAATGAAAAGGACTGCTTGGAGAGGTTCTTTTTTTTACTGCTGAGGATGCGGTTCCAGAGTGCAGCTTCCTAAACAGACAGTTGTAACTTCAAACGATTCGTTTGAGTTTTTCTTTAGCATCACACCGACTGAAGTTAGCCTATTTCGATTACATTTCATGTGTTTTCTCCCAAATTTTACACTATATACTGTATATAATTCATCTTGCTCTTCAAAAGATCGGTGATGTACTGTTTCCATACTTGATTTTCAGCCAGAATAAGCCCCAAATTTCGTTCAAATACTTGTATTTTTACTCATTTTTCTTTAAATTGTGCTAATGTTAGATGTAGGAAAGTTCAGCCGTAGCCCGGCAAGTTTTTTATACAGGTCATTGCATTTTGGCACGAAGAACGGAGAAAATCGACAAAGTTGTGCAAATCAGGCAGATTGGAACGGGCCGTCCCAACCTCAGGACGGGCCGTCCCAACTCAATGCAGACGTAGGCAGAGGCGATCCAGACAACACAGTCAGTCCATACTGGGACGGGCCGCCCCAGATCCAGACCAGGCCGTCCCAGTCCATAATCAGGCCAGACAGCTATTTCGAGACTTCTAAGAATAGAGCGCCTGATTTGGTTAGGTAGTTTCTTCAATTTCCACCGCCTTCCTGAGCCACAATGCCACGTTTTGGAACCGCCTATGATGCCTATAAAAGCTCTGTCCTGACTTCAATTCGGGGACAAGTTCGAAAACCATACTTTCAAGCCAGAAAACAACCAAAGAAACTCATCTTGTTGAGACGGCCAGCCACCAACCTGAGACGCACCGCCCCAGGATCAGGACGGGCCGCCCCAGACAGGACAGAGCGCAGAAGTTAGAGATTTTCGAGCACAATCTGTTGTAACTTGATTTTTCTTTTTCTTTGTATTTTTTATATGATGAAACCTGCTTTTTCTTGCATGGAGTTAGTAGAGTAGTTTAGTTTAGGGGCTATGGTTCGATAACTTTTCTTTTAGTTGTTTGTTTTGTTTGAATACTTGCTTAATTGCTAAGTTAAGTTGCGTTTATGATTTCTGAAATTCTATTCTATCTTTTTGTTGCAAATTGTTACTGATAAATCTGATTATTGCGTTAAACAAAGGCCTAGTTTAATTGTCAAACTAAAATCGATCTGCAGTAATAAATTAACACTTAGATCAATTAGGTAGGCGATATCCGAAAGGATTTAACCAAACTTTAAATAATTAGAGTTTTACTCAACAAGTCGAGAGATTGAGAGTTTACCAAGACCCAGAAATCAATTAAGAACACCTAAACCAAGAAACGAGAGTTGAAATTTAGGAGTTTTTAGGACTTAACAAATTAAGCCCCGCAACTTGACCTGAACGAGAGTTAGAGCGCAAGTCAGTAGGTATGGTTTGACTTAATCCAGCAAAAACACTTAGCGAATAATCAAGTAGGATGATAAAACAAACATCAGATGATTGGAACGGACCGTTCCAAGGTTAGGACGGACCGCCCGAGAGGGGGCGTCCTGGCCTAGAACGGCCTGTTCCAACCATCTGACTGGGACAGGACGGTCCGTTCCAGAGATGGAACGGTCCGCCCCAGCCTTGACAGATAAGAAAAGTTAGACAACCTGAACCCCTAATCGTTCGTTAACTGTTTAACCCTTTTAAGTACTTAAGTTTTCTAGGCAATTAGGATTTTAATTCTGCAACTGCAATTTGATTTTCTGTTTAGACATGTTTGGAACCTGAATTGTTTATTTAACCCTAGAATTTAATTTAATCCGAACTGTTTGAACTTAGAAAAAGAATAGTCCGTCCCCGAGATTCGACCCTTAAACTATACTGCAAACGAATTAGTATCGGTTTTTAAGGAATTAATTTGACTAGTACTCACAGCACCGATCAATCAGCATTGTTGCTTCCAACAGATCTAAAGATGAAAGCTAGCTGCAATAAAGTCTTAAAAGAAATTATGATGCAAAATGCACTAAAATTATAATTTGGCTCATATTTAACATAAACATAAATTTAATTGGTTTGGCTCTTTAGCATTTATCAACAATAATTTCTAATTGCTTTCAACTTTCAATTATAGTTTTGTTCTTTGATTTGTTTTTGCTCTTGCGAATGGTGCCGTTGCAGAGCACGGTTAATTAATTTTACACGTGTTGGCATTCCTCCAAACATTTCACAGAACTGATTTAAAAAATGAAAAGGAGCACCATTTGCTGGCCACAATGTGGACTTTTGGACGTTATCCACATAAAAAACAGTATAAAAGTTTATAATTAAAATAAACAAAATATAGGTTGCAAAAATAACCGTAATATATATAGAAACTGTAATGATGATTGGAATTTTCCATATTTTCTACTATCAATTCCAACACAAATTGCTTATTTTCGTGAATGATTAAGAAGCCTATATAATATATATTAATTGTTACGAAGTTCCCTTTGTTTTTGCCTTAGCTCAATCGACATGAACCATACATAATATGGGTCCAAATGAACATCCGCAAAATCAGCGATGTCAAGCATCCTGCAAAGTCTTCTAATGTCACCAGTACTTGCAAAAGGAAAATGTCTCTCAGTCAAATGTATATAGGTCCGATTTGTTAGTGGCATTTACAGTGAAAAGGTTTGTACCTTGACTGATGACTTGAACTTTGTTTACTCTGTCATTGTTTGAGCTAAGCAAGCAGGTACATGTTATGAATTTTCTGTTCTTTACCAGTGAGGCCCTGATCAACATCCCATTTTTTTTATCATGGGATTTCATTTCATTTCATTTCGTTGGAATGAGTGTTATAATGTGTGTCTTTATTGGTGATATGCATATATTTAACTAAAAATGGAAAAGATAATTCAAGATGATATAAAATGCATTTATTTAATACAAAGATATTTTTGCTTCAAAAAAAAAAAAAAAAAAAACACTCATACAAGCTACTACATGCCAGAAAGAACAATTATACTTCTGTTTTCAAACAAGTAACTAACTCAATGCACTCCGCACAATACCATCTGTTTTGATTAAGTTTACTTCCGTGTTTTTGATAATCAAGCTTCTAATCTTTGATGATTTCTTTTTTCACATGTTCTGTGAGCCAGCTCCAGTCAACTGTCTACGATGTGACCTTCCTGCACAATCAGATCATCACAGGAGTTAAGAATTAATATATATTTTTTTTGGATAGACTAGACAGAGACTATCTAGCGAAAAGAAAAGAAAAAGCTAAAAACTAACTAAAAGGAAAAAAGCAAAACCAAAAATAAAAGCCAAAAACAAAAAGCAAAAAGCAAAAATCAGCATGTCCTCCTGCACACAGTTGCTTCCGCTACTATCCAATCATGGATCGCTTGCACTGTTCTATACTCATTTCTGAAGATCCTGTTATTGGGTTCAAGCCAGATAGCCCAAAGAGTGGTTGCAGCCAGAGTTGAATGGAAAGAATTAATATATTTAGATTAATTCTTTAATGTGATATAGATTGATAATTAATTCCTAAATTTCCTAATGCACTTCATTACATTTCCATACTGCATGTCAGGTACCTTGTGCCAACCTACATGGGCATGTATGTACCAGCTCAGCTGCATAGAGATTAGAGATTCTGTGTGGGAGAGAAATATTACCCTTTCTGCTGGGAGGGTTAGGGGAGGTTTTGATTGGATATGAGGTTGCCATTGCAATCCCACAGAGTCCTTCTTTGTGTCACATCCGGAGAGAGCATTTTTTTTTCTCAGAATGTACACAACTTAACAGCAATCATAAACTGAGCATCATTAAAATAATAATGTCTCAAATACAAATCAGGTCCATCCGACCCTAAACGAGTTTATAATCTTGCAGCGGAAAAACATACTAAAATAACAAACTTTCTGATAATATCTAATAAATAATCTTAAACTACTCATAAATAAAAACTAAATAACTTCTAAATTAACTCCACGCAGCGGCTCCAGCTATTATCAATAATCTTACTCCGACACTGTCTCTGTGGATTAAAAATGGGGGTGAGTATAATTTTCAACTCAGTAGGAACAATCTCGACTTCCAACCTCTGGATGTCAATCGGAGATAAATTCAAAGATTATATAATTTAATAAATCAACTTAATGAAATACATCAAAATTCAACTATTTGTCAACACAATAAAATGTATACTTCCTATGGAGTATATAAAAATCCAATTAATAATCATTATAAAAAGTACTTTATCTTTTGGGGAACCAACGTCATCAACATACTTTGGCCACACTTTGGAATGGATCCAGACTACGTCAGTTAGGAACCATTTCGCACTCCCAACACCGATGGAGTGGCATTTCCACCTGCCACAGTGGAAATACGTTCCTTCTAACACCCTGAAGGAACCGACTTCCGCCACGTCTGACGGACTACTAATCCCGAAGGAATCGCCAACCAGGTACCGGTTAAATATAATCAGTTCTCCTCGTGTGAAATTTTAATCATCAATTCTATTGACTTCCCCATAAAACATACTTTCACCTTAATAAATTCCATATATCACCAATTTGTAATCATACAAAAATAGTATAAAAATTTTAAATAAATAACGTACTAATTATATAATCTTTAAATATTTACTGAAATGGAACATACTAGTCTCATATTATTCATAAATGCTAGTAATATTATCGTAATCAGTTCTGAAAAATTTCTAATATATAAGTTTTACTCAAAATAAATTACCAATAGCAAGGTTGAATATTTAAAGTAAGAAATATTAGTTATTTGAATATAACATCATTATATCCTTTGATTTTGAAAAATCAAAATGACATATATTATATTTATATTGACTCATAAAGTTATAATAAGGTTGTAGAACTTTTTACCAGCTTTACAACGAATCAAAATTTACTAAAATCAGAGTTAAAATGAGAGAATTGTGCTAATTCAAAGTTGGAATGGAAACCAAAATGAAATTTCAGAAATTTCAAAAAAAATAAATTTCTTGGCTGGGAATCGAACTTGGGTTTGGGCTGTAAATCACCTTAAACACTGAAGCAGAGCCAACTGGGCTACGAACGTGTTTGTTAAATAAAAGGAAATAATTTTATTTAAACTTATTTGTCGAACCTTTCTTCTCCAAACAGAAGGCCGTGTTTTTAACAGTTTCAAACATGTTTTTCATTTCACTTCTATAAATGTTTTCAACTATGTTGGATTACCATTCTAACTCAAATAAACTATGGCCCTGATCAAAATCTCATTTTTTTAGCGTGGGATTTCATTTCATTTCATTTCGTTGGAAAATTCTTGATCATTATGAACGGATTTTGTATCATTTGGTTGGAATTCCTATGTAATTAGATCCAACGAAATTCTATGGAATCAATTGAATTGAATTGAAATCCCGTAAAAAAATCATTTTGATCAGGGCCTATCTTTCTACCACTTATTTAGTATCAAAGTAACAAAATGGGATTGAAATTCAAAAGGAAGAGGGTGGAAAAGCAAAGGTCGGGATGGCCCCTACCTTAACGACGAACTCTTCAGGGAGACACCGTGCACCCTTCCCGCTCTAGCCCGCTCCTGCCCAATCTCCCTCTCGCTCTCTCAAACTCTCTGAACTCGTTTATTTGTGATTTTGATTTGGTTTGAGTATTTGTTGAACCATGCACCTCTATTTATAGCATTTCCATAATTTACACATACATTTTGAACGAGATTTCGGCTTCTAAATGCTCACACAATGCAGTTGCAAAGTTTTACTTGTTTCTTCATGCATTAATGGCTATGTCTAATCATGTTTCACCATGAACAACACATGTTTGTTGAAAAGCCTGAGAGAAGGCCGAGATTTTTTACCATTTTAATCCATTATTTCATGTGAATTCAGTAGTCTACATTTCTCTTACGGCTATGCATTGGGTTAGTAGCTAGGTTAGGCTATTAGCTCGTGTGTTGAATGAGTTTGAATGTGTTGCACATGTAAATGGTTGTTATGTGTTTGACAGAGTGCTTAAGTGACTAACATATCATGTTTATTCATTAGTATTGGTTTAGAATTAAGCTACTGTTATAACACTTTGCCTTCACATCGCGTTGCATTCTTATGTAGCCTTGTTCTCCCCAGTCAGGACCCCACGAGTTCTTAACGATCCAATACTTGGTATTGTCTTTGTCTTTACCATATCCCACAATCGCAACTCCATGACTTAACTCTGTGCTGCAATTGCCAGTGAACACCCCCTATTCAGAAACCAAAATCATAAAGTTATCAGAATTAATGCGTGCGCGAATATCAGTAGTCATAAGTACCACATGATTTTGTTGGACCTAATTGTTCATGGGCTATACTGATTCTATATAGTCGTTAAGTACCACATGAATCAGTAGTACTTCTCGGTTATGAGCTATCATTGATTGATTGTGTTTGTTAACTTGTAGAAGTGATTTGCTAGATACCTGAGAGTAGAACTGGAATGGTTGGCCTGAAGCTTCAATAGCGACCGAAACTGGTTGATTTGCAACAGTTTTCAGCAGAGCCAGCTCATTATTCTCTGGCACATCCTCATGTCCGTCTATCACTACCACTGAAGATTTAATCTGTATATTGTATTATTGTGTCCCAACGCACACAAGACAGACAAAGAGAAAAATTAAATTATTTCAGATATTAGAGTAAATACTAAATACCTTTTTTCGAGGATATCATAATCAATAGAACTTTATTTCTTTTCTTTTTTTGAAGAAAATTAGGGGTCAAGTCCCATAACTTTTATAGTAAATAAAGAAGTTATTAACAAAAAAGGCAGGCCCAGAGAGTGAGAACTTTATTTCTTATTTATACATATTTCTGGGACCAGAAATTTAGATATTCAGATTAATTGAGTTGAGTTCTTAATTTTCTAGCTACTTAATACCAGTGTAGGCACAACAGTGGCATATTATATGTTGCATCAAGACCAACTGAATATATCGCACACCAATTAATTCAATTTTATCAAATTATTTAGGAATTACTAACCTTCATGGCATTGCATGTTCCATTTGCGGCCCTGTACGGATAGTCAGACTCAGTAGTCACGCCCCCAGATTTCTCGATAAATTTGAAAGCATCAACCATCAGACCTCCATTGCAACCCTGGTTGTCACTGGTATCGCAGTCGATGAGTTCTTGTTCTGACAAAGAAACAAGATCCCTTGTCCTGATCTGTTTATTCCTTCAACTGAAACAATAGTCGAGAAAGCCCAGCAGCTGCCTAAATTATCACCAACAATACCATGAAATATAAGTTATATAACAGATATAAGATCATTGATTGCTGCAGAGAGGAGATCCGTATAAAAGAATAATAATTTTTATAAGAAGCATATTCTTTGCATATGACATATACGCTTCAAATTGTAGAGATAGATTTAAATCAAATGCCAATTATTTGCAAGTGATTAAGTGAATATATAAAAATGAGAGCACTAACAGCAAGTTTTTTGATCTTTCACATTAGTAACAGCCCCTTTCAGCCGCCAATCGATGGACTCGGGTAGATCGCGAACGTTAACACTGTCATACATGAATTTATTGGTGTTAGTGTGAGACAGAAACATTTTATGTTTATGAACCCTGGAACCAACATAGCCGCTCTCAAATTCCTCCTTCGTGAGATCACCGAATTTGTTCAGTGCGAGCTTATAAGGCTTTCCTTGTTTGTTGAACTCATGTATGAACTTCGCATTTTCCTTAAATACACTGAACCTTTTTTGTTTCTCTTGGTGCTCACGGGCCACGGCATGGTGGCGCTGTGTTGGGTCCCTCCTCATTGTAGCATATGTTTCTCTTTCTTTTATACCTTTGTAATAATTTAGTTTTATAGGGTTGATTGTGTAAATTAACTTTGGTTTAATAAAACAAAGAATGAGAAAAATCGGGGCTTGCTTTTTGCTCCCCACCAAACATTTCTTCTCTGTGTGTTTTTGCTTCGTGCGTAGCCTCTGGGTGTGCGAAACCAAAATCTTCATCTCCCCTCTTCACTGATTTCTGTATCGATCTTTCTCTGTACCACTCTCTCTCCTCTCTAATCTCAACAACTGGTATCAGAGCGCAAGGTTCGTCGCCGCTAAGTCGTTGTTGCGAAAACCCTAGCCGTCGAGTCACCGCCGTCAAACCCTAGCCGCTGCCGAGCCGCAGCCGTTGATCACCTCCGTTTCCGACATCGATCGGGTTGTTGCCGTCGAGTCGCGAGTGGCCGTTGCTCCGGCGTATTGAGGTGAGGTTCTCTTTGACCGGTGTATTACATTTGGGATCTAGGGTTTGTGTCCAAAATGGAAGAGAGTAATAGTGGTACCATGGTTAAGCTTACATCTTCCAATTACTCCATTTGGAAGTCTCGTATGGAAGATTTGTTGTATTGCAAGGATGCATATGAATCTCTTTCGGGTACCAAACCCGCTAATACCACCGATGATGTTTGGAAAGTGTCTAATAGGAAGACAATAGCCATAATTAGACAATGGGTTGATGATTCCGTCTATCACCATATCTCATCCGAAACCGATTCCAAGGTGTTGTGGGAAAAGTTTGAAAGCTTGTATGAGCGCAAGACCGCTCAAAATAAGGCCTTCTATATTAGGAAGTTGGTAAACATGAAATACCAAGAAGGTTCCTCGGTGTCGGATCATTTGAGTCGGTTCCAAGATTGTGTGAACCGTTTATCTACCATGAAAATGGCGTTGGATGAGGAGTTGCAAGCATTGATTTTGTTGAGTTCCTTACCCGATAGTTAGGAGACTTTAGTGGTGTCATTGAGTAATTCGGCACCCGATGGTGTTGTGACCCTAGCCATGGTTAAAGATAGCATGCTCAATGAGGAGTTGAGGCGTAAGGAGTTGGGGATCACTAGTGAGTCTTCGGCTCTTGTCACCGAAAATCGTGGAAGGAGTACTCAAAGGGATGCTTATGGTGATGATGATAGGGATAAGTCAAAGGGAAGGTCTAAATCAAGAAAGGGGATTACATGCTATTATTGCAAGAAGCCCGGCCACAAGAGAAGTGAATGCCGGAAGTTGAAAGCCAAGAATGATGGCTCTAAGAGAGATCAATCTAGGGGAAGAAGAGAAGATGATGAGAAAGAAAGTAACACCGCAATTGTTACAAATGATGAAGTGTTCATAGCTTGCGATGAGGGTTTTGTGAACCTTACTAGTCAAGACTCCACTTGGGTGGTTGATTCCGCCGCCTCATTCCATGTCACATCTAGACGTGACTTGTTCACTTCCTACAAGGAAGGTGATTTTGGTGTTGTTAGAATGGGGAATGATGGAGTTTGCAAAATCTTTGGCATTGGAGATGTTTGTGTGGAGACTAGTTTAGGATGCAAGCTTAATCTCAAGAATGTTCGGCATGTGCCGGATATGAGGCTTCATTTAATTTCGGTGGGTGCCCTTGATGATGAGGGGTATCAAAGTTGCTTCCTTGGTGGGAAGTGGAAGTTGTTGAAGGGTCATTTGGTTGTTGCTCGAGGAACCAAATCCGGTTCGCTCTATGTTGCTCAAGTAAAGGTGTGTGGTGAGGTGAATGCCGCCGAGTGTAACTCAACCGATTTATGGCATTTGCGGTTGGGTCACATGAGTGAGAAGGGCATTGAGATTCTTTCTAAAAAGAAGTATGTGCCTATTGATGGTACTTCACTTACCTCATGCACACATTGTTTGGCGGGCAAACAACATCGTGTAGCCTTCAAGAGAAATCCAACAAGTAAGAGGCCGGGTGTGCTTGATTTAGTTCACACCGATCTTTGTTCTATGGGAGATAGAACTCTTGGCGGTGCTCTTTACTTTGCCACCTTTGTGGATGATCATTCAAGAAAGTTGTGGGCATATTCTTTAAAGACGAAGGATCAAGTGTTGGAAGTGTTCAAGCAATGGGTTGTGGAGGTTGAAAGAGAGACCGGTCGGAAGTTGAAGTGCATCCGATCGGATAATGGAGGAGAATACCGTGGTCCATTTGAGTTGTTTTGCAAGACCAATGGTATTAAACTTGAGAAGACCGTGCCCAAAACTCCACAATAAAATGGTGTGGCCGAGAGGATGAATCGCACTATTTGTGAGAGAATTCGTTGTATGCTCTCTCATTCCAAGCTTTCCAAAAGCTCTTGGGGTGAAGCTTTGAACACCGCGGTTCATTTGATCAACCGCTCTCCTTCGCATGCATTGGATGGTGACATACCCGAGAGGGTTTGGAAAGGTAAAGACATTTCTTATGACCATCTAAGAGTGTTTGGTTGTAGGACTTTTGTGCATATACTCAAGGATGAAAGGTCAAAGCTTGATAGCAAGACTAAGGAGTGTGTTTTCTTGGGGTATGGAAATGGTGAGTTTGGATATAGGTTGTGGAATCCGATTGAAAAGAAGTTAGTGAGAAGTCGAGATGTGGTGTTCTTTGAAAAAAGAAACCATTGAAAATTTGAGCAACCTCGACAAGGCCAAAACCGCTTCAAGTAGCCATGTTGATCTAACTCCTATTTCAAGAAACAATCTAAGAACCGAAACCAATCACCCAAATCCTAGCCAATCAACCGAAACCAATGTCCCACAAAATGAAGAGAATGATTCTCAAACCGAAACCTCTTCAAGTGATAGTTCTCAAGTGCAAGAACTAAGGAGGTCAAGTCGAGAAAGACGGACTAATACAAGGTACTCTTCTAATGAGTTTGTATTACTTGTAGATGGTGGTGAGCCCGAATGTTATGAAGAAGCCATGTTGTTGGAGCACAAAAATAAGTGGTTGGAAGCCATGCAAGATGAGATGAAATCCTTGCATAAGAACAACACTTTTGAATTGGTAAAGTTGCCAAAAGGCAAGAAAGTGCTCAAGAACAAATGGGTGTATCGTGTGAAATCCGAGGGTCAAGAGGCAAAGCCAAGATATAAAGCTCGGCTAGTTGTGAAAGGATTTGATCAAAAGAAGGGAATTGATTTTGAAGAAATCTTTTCGCCGGTGGTCAAGATGTCCTCAATTCGAGTTGTGCTCGGTTTGGCCGCTAGTTTGAATTTGGAAATTGAGCAACTAGATGTCAAAACTGTATTCCTCCATGGCGATTTGGAGGAGGAGCTCAGGGGCGGAACCAGGATTGAGAAATAGGAGGGGCGAAATATTGATCTTAGTAGGTTTGGTCCCATGCTGTTTACGTGTCTTTTTTATTTTTTTGGATTGCTGGACGATGACTGTCGAGCTAAAAGAATGAAAAAAAAATACAAAAGCCTATGCTTTAAAAATGGTTGAGAATAATTTAAGCAGATACAAATATGGTTCGGATATTGTCGAATACGAAAAAGAATACGATTACCAAATCACATAAGATTTGCTCGACCTATTTTTATTCATTTGCTACACTTTGTATAAAAACTCCATAGTTCGTATAATAATTTGTCCCATGTCATCAAAATACTATACAATCTGCATAAGTTACAACTATCATAGTATCTATTAATCATACAATATAACATATAGAATTTTTAATTGTATTAATCTATATAAATTACAGACTTACAATTGGCAAAATAGTTATTAATTATGTACATATTAACTAAATAATAATTTATAATACGTAACCTAAACAACTATTGGTGCAATGATGCCTTCTCAGATTTCAAAATAAAATATGAAAAGAAAAAGAAATACGAAGTAAAGAATAAAATTCATATAACAAAAGCCCACTTCAGCCCAGTTTTGTGTCCAATTAATTGAGGCCCCACCTGTAAGTTTCATCTCTTTCCTTTGGACCTTTTCTATTTTTTATTTTTCTCTCCCTACCACACTATTCGCACGAAGGACTTTCCAATTAGCATGGACTTTCATTTTTTGCCATAGGCGAAACTAAGATCCAAAGTGAAAAATCGTCAAATTGGCGTATGCCTCGCACACGCTCGCCCCTAGTTCCGCCCCTGGAGGAGCTCTACATGAAACAACCGGAAGGGTTTGTGATGAAAGGGCAAGAGCACTTGGTATGCAAATTGAGGAGGAGCCTCTATGGCTTGAAGCAAGCACCTCGAAATTGGTATAAAAGGTTTGAATCTTTTATGTGTGACAACGATTTTGAGAGAACTAACTCGGACAATTGTGTTTTTGTGAAGAAATTCTCTAATGGTGATTTCATCATTCTCTTGCTCTATGTTGACGGCATGTTGGTCGTTGGAAGGGATCTAGAAAAGATTAAAGAGTTGAAAGAGAGTCTTGGAAAAGAATTTGTCATGAAAGACTTAGGTGCGGCAAAGCAAATTCTTGGCATGAAAATCACTAGAGATCGTGGAGAACACAAGGTTTGGTTGTCACAAGAGAAGTACATTGAGAAGGTACTTGAAATATTCAACATGAGCAAGTGTAAACCGGTCTCCTCTCTTCTTGTTAACCATTTTAGGTTGTCACATAATGGTTGTCCTAAGAGTAGCAAGGAGAAGGAGGAGATGAGAGATGTACCATATGCATCGGTTGTTGGCTCTTTGATGTATGCTATGGTGTGCACAAGACCGGATATTGCTCAAGCGGTTGGTGTGGTGAGTCGCTTTCTTTCTAACCCCGGCAAAGAGCATTGGAATGCCGTCAAGTGGATACTTCGATATTTGAGGGGTACAACCAACCGTTGTCTTTGTTTTGGTGGTAAGAACCTAACCTTAGTGGCATATACGGATGCCGATTGGGCCGGTGACATAGACTCGAGGAAGTCTACATCCGGTTATTTGGTGTGTTTTGGAAATGGAGCCGTGTCATGGCAATCTAAGTTGCAAAAATGTATTGCACTCTCCACTACCGAGGCCGAGTACATAGCCATTACGGAAGCATGTAAGGAGGTAATTTGGTTGAAGAAGTTCTTGCATGAGCTAGGCGTTCGGCAAGAGAGGTATGTGTTGTTTTGTGATAGTCAAAGTGCAATTCATTTGAGCAAGAATCCGACATTTCACTCTAAGTCCAAGCATATAGATTTGAGGTATCATTGGATCCGCGATGTGCTTGAGAAGAAGAAATTGGTGTTGGAGAAGATCCACATAAGTGAGAATGGGTCGGATATGTTGACGAAGCCGGTACCGTCTTTGAAGCTTGAAGCTTGTTGTGAAAAGGCGGGTTTAGTTGATGGATGCGCTCCATGAGTCGGGAGGAGGAGTTTGTTGGGTCCCTCCTCATTGTAGCATATGTTTCTCTTTCTTTTATACCCTTGTAATAATTTAGTTTTATAGGGTTGATTGTGTAAATTAACTTTGGTTTAATAAAACAAAGAATGAGAAAAATCGGGGCTTGCTTTTTGCTCCCCACCAAACATTTCTTCTCTGTGGGTGTGTTTGAATTGTTGGAAGAAAGAAGAAGAAGAAGGAAGAAGAAGAAAAAATATTATAAACAATCCAAACTCTTCACAAAATTACACACTTCCCAATACTTTTTCCCACTTCTTCCCTTCTTCCCTTCTTCCCACACCCATCCAAACGCACCCTGTGTGTTTTTGCTTCGTGCGTAGCCTCTGGGTGTGCGAAACCAAAATCTTGATCTCCCCTCTTCACTGATTTCTGTACCGATTTTTCTTTGTACCACTCTCTCTCCTCTCTAATCTCAACAGCGCTGCCACCGCTCATACAGGTCCCACAGGCTCTCATCAGACCTGAGGTCTCTTTCATCAAATGGTACGGAAGTTATGTGAGGAATGAAGGAAATGGCCAGTAGTAAAATGACTAGAAAGAGGATCTTCTCCATTAAGAATATGTTCGGAGGTGATTATTCTGGGGTTTGAGTTCTTCATGTACCAGTGTTATATAGGTGAGCGAGCCATACGTAGAAATATATTAAACAAATTAATAAGATGTAGGGTGCGTTTGGATAGGTGTGGGAAGAAGGGAAGAAGGAAAGAAGTGAGAAGAAGTATTGGAAAGTGTGTAATTTTGTGAAGAGTTTGGATTGTTTATAATTTTTTTTCTTCTTCTTCTTTCTTCCAACGATCCAAATGCACCCGTAGAAAGGAATATTATGGGTCGGATTTAGGGATCACTTAATGCATGAGAGACCCATTAGATCTTTTATATATATATATATATATATATATATATATATATATATATATAGGGCAATGACCAGAAATAATAGATTTTAAGGGCCCAAATTTATTCTGGGAAGATAGAAATTTTTGGTTAAAAAAAATGTAGATAATTAATGAGTATGGACATCTAAAAGTGGGCTATGGTGCTTTAATAATCACCATTTTTTTACTTCAATTTTAAATTTTGCTTGTAAAACGCTGAAACTTATTATCGTACAGGTACAGATAATTTGATTCTACTAATCAAATAACATACAAAACTTTTTGTAGTTCAAAAGAAAACATGTAAAACAGAAGTGAATTAAGTAAAGGTCCTTCTGTGCCATATTTCGATACATATATAGAATGTGATTATGTAAATGGATCAATTTCGAATGAGTTACACTTAGTTTGAGTTTGATTTGTAATTTTATAAAATCGAATTATCTCAAATTAAACCATAAATAAATTAAAATTAAATTATAATTATGATGGTTTGAGTTTAATTTGTTAAGCTGGCTTTGATTTAAAAAATATAATGCGTATTCAAAACTTGAATCAGATGAAGAATCTAGTTGGCTTGAATATATAATTGAATTCTTCAATGGTTGAGATAGAAGTGGAACAAATTTAAGCTACAATTTATATACTTTTATTTTAGATTAAAAAATGCATATCAATATATTAAGGTCACTAAGTTTGCGAGCTACTTTTTCATGATCAGTTGATTCTAGTTAATTTGAAATTGGATTGTAAGTATATATTTCGAATTTGATAAATTGATTTGTTGGCAGCTTGGAATTGATTTGAACGAACTAATTGGGCCCGATTACCAAATTGAACACGAACAACTGTTACAAATCACGACCCCAATGCTATTTTTTGTCGCCTCTATATATCTATCTTCCAGCTTTTAAAGATTTGAGGAATAGCTTTTCACATTGTTTGCAAAAGTAACTTTTTAAAACATAATTTTGAAATAGTTTGGAAAAACATAAAATATAATTTTTTTAAAATACTCCAAGGATATTTTAGAGAATTAATGTGTAGAAAATTAGAAATAAATATTTCGCACATATAATGGCCCTAGTTTGTTGTCCTCCTCTTACAACTACAATGTCGACAAATCGTTAAGGTTCTGAATATATACATCTGCCTAGCTACAGGTGTAGTAATGTAACATCTTTTTCCTTCTTTTATGCTACTATAAGATCTGAGATTTTGGTTCATAGTTTTGTATTGTTTTAACTGAAAGAGCTTTCTGTTTAAAAGCTGTAAAAAAAGAGAAATATGATTAGCCGAAAATGCGGATGCTTTATGAAAAGATTTTTGACTTGTTAGGCGATTATGACAACTTAAAAACATCCTATTTTCGATATGAATCCCGTATTGGAATTCCGATTCTACATACCTGACAAAAACAAAAAGGAAAAAAAAAAAAACGATTTTACAGCTGAACTGAAATTTCAGATTCTAAAACCAACAAAAAGCTTGTCCAAGTGGCATGCAGATCTTCTATGGCGTACACAAACACATGCAAATTTGGCCAAATTAACATATGCACTAAACTAGAACGTGTTTCGCTGCATTTTTTTTTTGCATTAAATGTTATAATTGTATTAAGATGATTGCTAAAATGCTATGCATAGCACGGATGGCCTTCGTGCTACGTATTCGTTCTTAAATTTCATGCTTCAAACAACCGATCCAAACCGTTCATTATCTTCTACATGTTGAAATCTCATTAGAAACCAAATTTTACATTTTTTTGAATTTTTTTACTATTTTTCTCAGATTTTTGAAAATCACTATTATTGAAGGGTCCAAAATTTATTAGATTAAGTATTTTGAAAAATCTGTGAAAAATAGTAAAAAATTTAAAAAAATGTAAAATTTGGTTTCTAATGAGATTTCAATATGAAGAAGATAATGAACGGTTTGGATTGGTTGTTTGAAGCATGAAATGCAAGAACCAATCTATAGCACGAAGGCCATCCGTGTTATGCATAGCATTTTAGCAATCCTCTTGTATTAAAATAGTTATGTATTATAGTAAAATTTAACATAAAAGATATAAAAAGTAAAAGAAATAATAAGCCCTCAAAGAGCGTCTATCTCGATTTATTTTCGCCCATTTATTTTTTTGAAGAAAATATTTTCGATTTTATTTTTAGTAATGTACTGATGTTACTCAGCTAATTGAAAAACAAACAGATAAGAAACCAAAAGTAGGAATATTTTATAGAATTAGCGTAAACATAATTAAAGGTGGCGCTGATGCATTTTTTTAATATCAATACGGTAATAATGCATTTTTTTCACAATGTGTATTTATAACGTCTGTCATTAGAATTAAATATGTATAGTATATAGTATATATATATTGGAACTCAATAAAAATCATAAATATATTCCTATAATCCTATGTTTATCAGAAATAATAACTACCATATGTAATTTTGTCATCCCTTATCATCGCTAAACACAAAATGAATACATAAAACAGATAATATAAATATATACACGATCAAAGTGAACACTTACAAAAATAAGTATTGTCATATTTTGTTCAGATTTTTATATGCACATTCAACTTATTTTTATTGAACTTATTTGTTTATATGTGTTCACTTTGATCACTATATATGTTCACCTTGTCTATTTATGTGTTCATTTTCTGTTTACCGATGATAAGGAATGACAAAATTACAGATGACAGTAATCAATTTTCTATATTTATCTTAAAAAAAAAACTTTTGTAAGGGAAAGCATAAATGGGCCTTGATAGGCATAGCAGCTAGTGCAATCCTTGCAGTGCCTGATCGAATGGATCAGGTCACGTAAGAACAAGGTTCAAATCTCTCTGGATCTGCGATACCATAACAAACAAGCCACAGCGAACTCAAAACTCCAACAGGTGACAGTGCTTGTGTAGTTGTGTCTAATTCACTGCACTAACAGTAGTGGGCCTAGTAGCATTTCTTACACAATCAAAATCTATACATTTTTATACCATTTGTTGAAAGCAAATGAAACCAGAAAATTCTTTTTGGGCTGGGCACCAAGGAAAAAGCTATTTAATTTACAACTAAAACTCAATTCAAATTCACTAGATAGTCTCTGTCTAGTTTGTCTAAAAAAACTCAATTCAAATTGCTGTTGTATCAACAAGGTGGAAATGGAATGTAGTTCGATGTTGAACTCGTGATTTTACTGGTTATCTCGAGCTTGGCTCGAACTTGGCTTGATCTTATATATATACTAGCAGCAGTGCCCGCTCAATGTGCGGGCATTTTTTTAATACACGTTAAAGTAATCCATTAATATTTAATTATACTTCTCTCGCAAAATAAATGACAAGGTAATGGAAGGGATCTGAAAATATATTTTAACAACCATATATGTCCCACTCCCACTTCTTTAAAAAAAAAAAAGCCTAAAAGAAAAATATGGAGCAAGTATAAAATAAGAAACCATAATCAAGAAACCATAATCAGAGAACTTGGTTCATGTGAAACGACATTACTTGAGCTGCTAGATTGCCCACAGTCTATGCTTAAAATCTATGGAGAATTGATATAGATATGAATATTCCTCTTCTGCTACCGGTAAGCAATTAATTTAACAAAGAAGTGTCAGTTTGTCAGAACTAAAAAGTTAAAAAAAAAGGTCAAGCTTAACATAAACCCAATAAAGTGAAGCTTAACATAGACCCAATAACAACAGTACACATTGCTACACATTCGTACAATAGTGAGTAATGCCAGGGTCTGAATCCAATGACAGACCTTTCACCAAATAGCCTAAACTAAGGTTGTGGTTGCTAACTAAACTAAGACTTAATTGCAAATCAAAACTTGTATGCGTAGAGAAAGAAATAACAAATATAACGCGAATAAGTAGGTCGTATTGTGAAGGCCTAATTCTCCTTGGCTTCCTCCTCATAGTATTCATCCTCATCTCCAACATCGGCAACTGCATCTTGGTACTGTCGGTATTCTGAGACAAGGTCATTCATGTTGCTCTCAGCCTCGGTGAACTCCATCTCGTCCATTCCTTCGCTAGTGTACCTGATATTCCCCCAATTCGGTACCAGTATAAATTGTAACTTAAAATGAGTGATATTCCACCAATGCGAAATTTCATTTGACTCACTACCAAAATAACATGATTTGCCCACATAATTTAAACATCTGCATGATTAATTGTAAAGCACCTGAGGTTACAGGGAAAGTCATCCAAGGAGCATTGGATCTCACTGGATTCCAAAATAGATTGTTTTAGAGTTTCTAACAATGCTTGGGGCCTTGACGATGCTGTAATATTATCTCTTTGATCTGGTAGAAGCTTGTAGAGACTGCTAACATGTCGTTTCTGAGTTTCCTGAAGAGTAAGTAAGAGCAAGTCGTGTTTAACAGTCAAAATAAAAAATATCAATCACTAATAAACTGGTTCTAGGTTGTGCATTTCTTTAGTCACACATTTGCAAATCCAAACTAAATAAAACCCTCTCATCACTATATAAAGACAGAGCTGCTAGCTGGCAACATCTTTCAATGAGGGATTGTGTTACACAGTTCGTTGTTGTCTTTCCATACAAATAGAACATAGGCTTCGTTGCTGAAATCACACCATTTTTACAATCCAAATGGCATATACCCCATTTTACCATATAGAACATAGGCTTTGTTAGGGGTATTTTGACACCAAGCTCAAGCTTGTTAAGATTCAGATATGAACCAAATTACCTGAAATAAATACCCATTAAAATAAATTCTCATTCAAAGTTACTGTCCAAATTACCTGAAATAGCATGAAAATTAAATATTATCATCTATAACCAGATTCAAGACATACAGAAAAAAAAAATGAACATGTTTACCTCATCATATTTGTGTATATCTCATAGCCATACACCTTAAGCACATGGACATTGAATTGATTTCCATCTCTGAATATGTCAAAATTGGCGAAAAATGTAAACTAAGGCTTAATACAAAAAAAAGATGGGAAATTAAATAGGAGCTCAATGTTTACTGGTGCCACTACTCCTTCAACGCCAGCAAAACACATGTGACAGGAAAGAAATACAATAAATTAGAGACAAATATTAAGTTACTGACAACATCTCATGAAATTTTAGTATTTCTGAATGAAAATTAAAATCAACTTTGAAAGGAGACTTAGGAAAATTTTTAAGCTAACGACAAAAAAGAAAATTCTTTACCTAAAACGTCTGTTGGGAATCCCTCAAAGCAATGCCTCTGGAGAACTATAGCATCGTGCACCTTGTCATCAAGTTAGTAAAGACATGCAATGCCTCTGGAGAAAAAGACCCATAAGAGCAACCACCAACCTCCATGTATAAGGGTAGGCATTAGGCAAAAATAAAAGTATACCATCATGGTACCCAAAAATAAAATTCAAATAAATTTGTGACTAACGTAGAAACCTTAAATCCCTCAGGTCATACCTATATCAAACAAATCTATACAATGCATAAAACTTTATTTATCAATATAATCACAAAAAAACTACAATCTATACAAGGCATAAAACTTAGTTTATTCACAGCCTCACTTATGCAATATTATATTCACAGCCTCATTTATGCAGGACAAAAGACATTGATTGAATAATTGTGGGAGTAGGAGAAGAAAATTATAAATAAAATAAAAGACTCAATAAACAAAGAGGAATTTCAAGATTAGTTTGTTTATTGTGATTGAACTTAAAACCAGTGAATTAACAAAAGGAAAATGGAATCACCAATACCTCTTCTCTGTCATGATTCAAATTCAATGCAGTGGTGAGTCATGGTAGGTCAAGAAGCATTCGCTCAATATATGACGGCAAGAGCCAGATATGATTGCGCATAGGATGAGCTTTCTTCAGCCTTAGGAGGGATGGCCTTCTCTATGAGTCATTCTCAACATTTTTTTCACACTCTTCTGAGGCACTGATAGCAGTCTCTGATGACACATTGCCCCAAGTAAATCCACTCAGTAAGCTGTATATGCTCAAAATAAATCAATAAGAAACAAATTCAAAGCCTTTGTTCCAAACAAGTTGGAGTAGGCTAGAAATGGCACCTGAACCTCAAAGATAAAAAATAAATAAATAAATGGTGGATGGTATTACACTCTTGTTATTTTGTTCTTTTAGTTGAATAGCGGAATACCTGAGATGCAAACTGGTGAGCAGCACGGGAAGATTGAGCGACTTTTTTTGCTTCATCATAATAACCATTTCCTAAACAAGTAATAGAATATGCATCATGCATGAAAATGGTTCCGTAAAAGATATTAAGAAGTTGAGCAATGCAAAAATAAGAGGATATAGAAGGAAAACAAACCTGTTGCCATGTTGTATATATCCACTGAAGGCTGCCTAACCTTATCAGTTGCATCAAAATCAAGCAAACCGTGATATCTTAAACGTACCTATTTATTATCACATCAAGAAATTTCTTCATAATTAAAAAAATATCACAATAAATTTTGAGTACAACTGAGTTTAAATAGTGTACAGGAAACTGGACTTTTGATCTATAGTTCCATACACTGGAGAGAAAAGATATTTGACCATGTATGACCTTAGAAATAATCAAATTCCAACAACTTTTGCCAGCAAGTAAATCCAAATTTTAAGGCATTAAAATTGCTGTTTTCAATCTGTTTGTTTTCCAATTATATTCTAATTCTAATTATGATCCTCCTTGTATTGCAATCAGACTATTGCAGTCATTGACAGGTAAGCAATAAAATTGCTTCAATTATGAATGAATTGTAATTAGTATTCTAATTCTAAATAATCCCCATAAAATTAGAATACTATAATAAAATACAACACTGGTATTCCAAATCTTACTGGAGAAAATAAATTGGTCGTCTCTACCAGTAGAATTGGCCATGGAATCCCAAATTGAAGGTCCACTTTGTTGTCAGTTTTTGTTGAGAACATCATTTCTTCATAGACCTAATTAGCAATAATTCTGGTCCGTAAGATGCTTAGTATGTATAAATACAAAAAAATGTAATCTCCTAACAATTGTTCTAAAAGCATGGTGCTTGAAAGCATGTTATTGCAAAACCTCAAACCACAGATCCAAGTGCAAAATCTAAGATTCTCAATTCCAGATCGAAAAAGGGAGCGAAAATTGATACAATAGCTAATCCATCCTATTATTGTAATAAACCATATGCCCAAGTGGCACAAAATCAAACAATATTAGCAAAAAAATAAAATAGAACTTTATGCCAAAATCCTACAAGTTTGAACAACAATTGAGTTAAAAAATCGCTACTGTTAAATTAGAGGTCTATATCTATTGCATAAAATTCATGTACCATTACATAATTCAATTTTTGTACCAGAAAATAGCACATCTCGTCAAATCAAATGGTAAAAAAATAAATAAGTTACAATGGATAATACTTGTACCATGCTTTTCCGCTTTTATTTCAATCGACCTATTTAGTGTTAGTGAGGAATTGAAATAATGTAAACAAAATAATAAGCTTATGTGGAAGCGAATTAATTGCCATTAAAAAACAAGTACCTTTTAGTTCCTGGCAATCCATGGATGCGGTGGTTGGGCTAGAAGACGCTCGCCAAAGGAGGGCTACTCGGGTTCGGATCTTCCATGGAAAGGCGTGACAACCAAGTGGTGGTTGAGATGAGGCAGAGGTTTGCGTAATTGGGTGACCACACGAACGACAGGGGAGGAAGAGCGGGGAAGGTGCCGATGACGTGGCAGGCCTAGTAAGGGTGTTTCATGACAGACGTTGCAAACTCAGGCCGCCGTCGTCGTCATTTTTATGTTCTCTTCTTTTACTCGAGCAATGGATTGTGGGCAGCCTTCAAGGACAAAGAGAGAGAGAGGAGGAGGAAGGGTAGGGGCTTTGTTGAGGGACGGCTCAAAAATAATTTTAAATAAAAGTTAACCCTAATTTCATTAGGGTTTGATATTTCCATTTGTGGCTTCGATTGGGATGAGGCCAAGAGATGACGTGATTGCATTCACCGTACGATTCATTTTTGAAAGTGATGAAATTTACGTTGGCTCTTTCCATTCTGGTCGCGATGGGGGTGAAGGAGGCCGGAAGAGGGGGAGGGGAGGGGAAGGGGCCTAAGGCGCCTGAAAAACAGTGATGAAAGACATCGGAACTGAAAAGCCCAAAAAAAAAAAAATCGGAACTTAAAAGCTAAAAAAAATGATAAAAAGCACGAAGAATCGAACTCTCGTATTGCACAGCTTAAAACCAGCGCACAACCGCCCCTCCGGCGAAAGTTAACATGTCTATACGAAAGGTTTAAATCTTTTAACTCGTTATTCAATCCAGACCACTGATCTGATTAGATCATAATCAATCCATGGTCTATATTGCATTGGGTAAACAATTGTTTGCACCTTTGGACTCAAATTTGGATAGATCTTTAGACTGGTGCTTTTATAAGTAGTAAAGATATATATATATATATATAGAGAGAGAGAGAGAGAGAAAACCTATGATGCATACTAATGTACGGAAGTTTCGGTGCATACTGATCCGAACTCTTGGATCTGCTTCAAAATGATCGATCCAAATCGTCCAATATGATCTCCCTATTGAAATCTCCTTGGCGACCAAATTTTATATTTTTTTCAATATTTTTAAATATTTTTTCGGATTTTTAAAAACTGCTATTTTTGAACGGTTCAGAAAAAATTAGATTAGAGATTTTCTAAAATTTGAAAAAATACTTAAAAATTTCGAAAAAATATAAAATTTGGTCAGTAAGGAGATTATAAAAGAGAGATCATATTGGACGGTTTGGATCGATCATTTTGAAGCAGATCTAAGAATTTGGATCAGTATGCACCGAATCTTCCGTACATTAGTATGCGTCATATGTCCTCTCTCTCTCTCTCTCTCTCTCTCTCTCTATATATATATATATATATATATATAGTTTTGCTGTGGTGAGTTGCAACTCCCCAAAGGGTCCATGAGTTGCGCTCAAAATTTCGAAATTTAGTTTAAAATGACCGATCCAAATCGTCTAATACGATCTGCCAATTGAAATCTCCATGCAGATCAAATTTTATCTATTTTTTTGAAATTTTTAAGTATTTATTTCGGATTTTTAAAAATTATTGTTTTTGAACGGTTCAGAACTAATTAGATTAATGATTTTCTAAAATTTCAAAAAAATACTTAAAAATTTCGAAAAAATATAAAATTTGGTCTGCATGGAGATTTCAATAGAGAGATCATATTAAACGGTTGGGATCCTTTGGTGAGTTGCAATTAAATGGAGATTTCAAAAAAATTCGGTCATTTTGAACTAAATTTCGAAATTTTGAGCGCGACTCACGGACCCTTTGATGAGTTGCAACTCACCATAGCAAAACTCTCTTTCTCTATGGCTCCGTTTGGATGGCTTCTTTCCGGAATAAGGAATAAGGAATAATCACTTTTTATCAATAAATTTATTTCTAACCATCTAAACTCTTCACAAAAGTTACACACTTCCCAATAAATTTACCCCTTCCCAATAAATTTCTTCTCTTCTTCCTTCTTCCTACCTTATTCTCAACGCATCCAAACAGAGCCTATATATAAAAGCTTAAGTTTATTGCATTGCGACAAACAAAATAACAACAATTTTGGTAAAATAGTTATAATTCATGAATTATAAATTTTCTATGATTATAAATATTGGCACCCAAATAAATTTAATTTTGGAATTTGCAAAGCGCAATACACCTTGACTTCTTGAGTGAAAGGTCGTAGGTTCGAAACCCGGCTTGGGGGTCTTTCATAGACAATTAATTTAAAAATAAGTTGGGTGACTTAGACCTCCAATTTATCTTAAAAAAATTTTAATTTTGGATTTGTATTGCAAAAATCCATTACTATTTCTGCTATCTTGGATTTTGGAAAAATGTGCGAGTAGGGTAATCAAAATTTCCATTTGAATTAACATAATTAAATTTTATCTAATAAATTTAGATTGGATATTTAGGCTGAGGGTAATCAAAATTTCCATTTGAATTAACATAATTAAATTTTATTCAATAAATTTAGAAAGGGTTAATTAGAAAGATTTATAGAGAGAGAAGTTGACGAGAGTTGATTCGGACAACATCCAATTTTCTCCGCACAATATTAATGGACAAAATTGTCGCTCTTACTAATAAAATGTACAATCAACATCATGTTTAAATCCACAACTAAAATATTGGGCGTATTAAATTCACATTATTTAGAGAAAAATGTCGGCCTTCTATAAGCATGAGGTATGTCGCTAGTAAATATATTTGATAAAATTTGATTGCACTAACAGAAAATATTGTTTCCATTAATTTCACTAGTAATTTTAGATAAAAATAAGTATTATATATTTTTGTTAGACTAAACCTATTTTTTCCTCAAACTCTTAGTTTATATTATTTTAATTATTGATTGCATTTTAATTAAAGAATTACAAAAAAATAATATTGGAATGCATCTACTTAGTTAGAGGGGCTTGTCCATTAATATTGTCCAAAGAAAATTTAACGTTGGCCGAAGCAGCTGCCGGAGTTGACATGCACGGCAAGTGGCATTTGAGTTGACACGTGCGTGTATATAATTTGTTTGAGACAAACAACATCAACATTCCTGAATAGAAGCGGCAATTGAAAATTGAAATTAACATGCGTCGATTTGTATGGGGCAAAATGATATTTCTGAGGTCAAGAGGTATTTGGAGCTAACATATGCCTACGGGCATATGTCAAAAAAAAAAAAAATTCATATGACTAATGACAAGTAGTTATTGTTAGAGATATGTTATAGAAGTCAATTAATTTATAGTTATTTTTATAGTTTATGTTATTGATGATATTTGATCATTTGTTCTTAAATTTTATTATTGACAGTTCATTCAGGTTAAGGATCTGAATTGTGGATCACTATGTTTCATTTATGATATTAAAATGACAATAGTAAATCAAAATTGTTCATAGTCTTGATAATTAATAAGGAAAGAAGAACTACTTGTCCATAGTCTTGATCTAATTTCCTCTCTTCTCTCTCTTTGGCCGACGACACAAGAAAGAAGAAAAGTTTTTCTCCTCTCTTGCGTGTGTAGGCGCCTCCCTCCCTCTCTACTGCTCATGTGTTGAGCGTTTCTTCTTCTTATTAATTAGTTAATCGCGCGAAGAAGGAAAACAGAGAATTAGCTATCGTCTTGGACAAGCTAGCACTTGTCTTGAGACTTTGATTAATTATCTAGGCGGACTCGAGGCAACCGGAGACAGTCGCGGAGGTGATGAGCATGCCAACGAATCCGAAAGATTGGTCCGAACCTTCCAAATACAATTTTGGAAGAGGTAACCTTCTATCGTTTTCATAAAGTGTCAAACATGTATAAATAACTAGATCTGTTTATATACAATTGTTAATTATTTGTTAATGAGTAATAAAAATTAAATTGCACATGAAATTAGTTACTAACAGTTATCATATTTTTATTATAACAATAGGATGTATTAGAAATAGTAAGTGGATAGTTAATTAATGATGCCATATGTTATAAATCAAAATAATATAACACTGTTTAAATTTTGTTATGAATCTAGTTCATACAACAAGTATAAATATAAAATTCTGATTTTTAAAAGAATAGAATATGATAACATTCTGATTTTGTTAATAGAAGAGTCAAGTCGCTTGACTCTTTATTTAAAAATGAAAAAACTAAATTAATGATTTTGTAATATCATTATTGTTTAATATATAAAATTTTATATATAGCTAAAATGATATCAATTTTTTTAGAGAAATGTTAGAGTCCAATTTATGGGACGAATACATCCGTCCAATATGATCATCCTCGCAATTCAAATTTTGAATGATCGATCTGCACCATTCTATTTGTTCTCCACATTGTTATTAGAAGGTCATAATGTTTGTATAATGTATTTTTTAAAATATTAAAAAAAATATATATAAATTTTGGTTTCTTTTGAGTTTTCAATAAAGGGTGTGTTTGGCAGCGCATGCGAACAGCTTGTTCGTGAACAACGCTAGTTCGCGGGTACCAAACAAAGCACGAAACGAACTGCGAACTACTCCCCCTGTTCCTTGTTTCTAGATTTTGGCGAACTGCTAGGTGCGAACTAGCTGTTCGTGTGAGCTCTAGTTCGTCCCCTGTTCGCGTCAAAACCAAACACACCTATAGAGAACAAATTTAACAGTTCGAATTGGTTGTTCAAATATAAAACATGAGAATAATCGTATTGGATGGACTTATCCATCTCATATATTAGACTTTAACATTTGTTTTTTTTCCCTTAATGCATGGATTCAAGAGGGGTTATATGCTAGATCTAGCGTGTATCCACATTTTTATGCCATTCGATCAATTTGACTTGTGTTTAGCTATCAATCAGATGAAGCAATAATTTATATATATTTAAATTTTTTCTCTTATAAAAAAATAAATCGAGAAACATATCTATTGATAGATTGAGCAACATTTCTTTATTGAATCATTATGCTATGCAATTTAGAAAAAAACTTGCATTATAAATCTTTCATCTTCTAAAACCTGTATTGCAAATTTTTCATCTATGACTGTTCAATCTAATTTCGAAGAGCAAACTTTTACAAGCCACATGAATCTCAACAGGCTTAAATATCATTAATCGGTACGGTCACGGATGAAACAACAACACTGCAGGTTTTAAAAACTCGCATACGATTTCGATTCTTTCTTCGTTTGCCCAACATATTCTCAGAAAAACTAACGCACGCCACCATCAATCACATCCTCTTCCGCGCTATAGAGTACAATGTTTTCATCGCAACCGTCCGATCTATAATGAATGTCCGTGATTAATACGGATCTATAATGACGTGCCGTGATTAATAGAGGTACGTTGAAATTCCTGCCCCATAAAAGATCTGTCAGTCGAACTTAAATCAGACGGATATAAATCGTTCCAGCGATTTTGCAGCGCTGCAGAAGATTTGGTGCCACGCGACCGCGGACGGCGGACCACCCTTTCCGTCGATTCATTAAAAAAAATATAAAAATAAAAAATCGCCTTCGCTGCTGTAAGCCTATAAATCGAGCAGAGAGAGGGGCCTCAAATGGTCGAGCTTTGCTCTCATCGAGCGCTGCTCCTCCCGCAAGAAACAACCGACGCTGGGAAGAACCTCGAACTCCAGCGGGACTCCAGCGCCACTCACTGGAGACGACGAAGTTAACGCGACAACTCCCATACTTAATCGACATCTCAGCTAAGGCGGAGACGACGAATCTCCTTACTAGTGGGAGATCTCAGAGCTGCTCTAGTGTTGTCCTAGAGCTTTTCAAAATTTACACGATTGCTCAAGGTAAGTTCAATTTTTTTTTTTTTTTTTTTGAAATCTTTGTGCCTCCTCAATTTGTGACTTGGCTTGTTGATTTCTTGATTCATTTTCCTTGATTTGTTAGATAAGGATAGGGTAACGTTTTGATTTCATACTAATCGTGTTAGTTTTTTAGTGGATCTAGATTTTTGATATAGATCTAGTTTTTTTTGGAGTTTGTGGTTCTAGAAGTAAATTTTATTATAAATAGTATGACTGTATGAGAGGTTTGATTTTGCAAGTTACAGTGGCGATGCCAGTAAGTGACAAGCCTGGGCACTTGCCCAGGCTTGTTTTTCAAAAATAGAGGCTGATATATAGGAATTTCATTAGATGTCTAGGCTTGATATTTGACTGTGCCTAGGCTTGAGTTTTGAAACTAGATTTTTAGCAATTCAATCTGTTTTTTCTTTCTTGACATTTAGTTGATCCGATCAATGAAGACACAAGAAAAGATAAAAGAAAAGGTGAATAACAGAAATAGGTGATTTATGGGCCCACAAAACATTTTTTTCCCCATAATTCCCTTAATATAACAAAAGATTAATGCAAAAATAATATAGATATAGTTAGTGTAGGAAAAATTGAATATAACCCTATAATCAAATAGTTAATTTGATGACAATAAAATTATTTATGAATATTATTTGTTATAAAAACAATATAAATTATTTTAAAATTAGATTTAAAAATTAATATTTTATTAAATATTATTTTTAATTTTATATTAAATTTAATAATATTTTTTGTGCCCATGCTTAAAAAAAAGTCTGGACTCGCCACTGGCAAGTTAGACACAATGGATTATTGAGACAGAACTCAATGATTTTTTTTTATTGAATTTATGTATTATTTTTGCGATGATAATACTTTGATATAGTGGTGTTGTTATTATTTTGCTCAAATATATTTGTTTATTCTTCATGTTTTAGTTTTTGATGATATATTTTTTTTCTTTTGTTGATTTTCAAGTTAGAAAGAAGTAAAGATTTCAATCATTAGTACATTGTGTTTGATAAATCTATAAAATAATTATTTTTAGAAGTATAGGTGTAGTGGATGTTTGATTAGTTATATGTTAGTACAAAAATTAGGTTTTAAAAAATTAATTGGTTTATTATAATTTTTTTGTATTAAAAGAAAATAAATAGATCATCAACAACAACAACTAAGCCTTTTGTATATTTTAGAGAGTAATTTTGAGGGCCAACATGCATTGACATTGTTATTGTAGAGAGAGACTTTTTCTCAATTATACTAAATTTACCTTTATTTAATCTTTTCTCCTATAGTTTCAATTGTATTCTATGCATGAATTTGAAAAGAAATGTTTAATGCATTATTATTAAATAGCTAGCATTTTAGTTTATGTAAATTGAGATTCATTCATGATTCAATTTAAAGAGCAGAAATTTCATGAGGAAGCCTAAATTTGCTAATGCAATTGAGATGTGTCTTAAATCTTTTTTTTTTCTTATAACATTTCACCTCGATATCTCATTACAATAGATATGTGGATAGCTTAATAATGAAAATCTAAAATTGAAAACTTTACAAAACTCAAGCGTTGTCGTTAAAAAATAAATTGTAGTTAGTTAAATTAGAGGCTCAAATATGATGATTTAATTTTGGAAAAAAATAAATAATGGTTAATCTAGTAAGAATAATTGAGAAACTTTCATATGTATTGAATATTGAATTTCGAGCTTTGTAACTATTAATCCCCTATATTTTGTATTTTGTTTGCTCTCAATTGATTTTTCTTTTCCAAGGGCAAAGTTAATTATTTTATGATTTGTTTTATTTCTTTTTATTATCAAATTATTCTTTTATAATTATTTACCTAGTCGTTGTTAGTCTTGTCCTTTTATATCACTTTTTTTTACCTTCAAACAATTTAATTTAGAAGTAAGATAAGCCTTTTTCTCACTAAAATTTACCTCTATAGTCTATAGTCTCGCCAACAGCCACACTTTATCCTTACAAGTAGATTATTTTGTCTTTTGTTTAAAAAGGAAGTGTGCTATAGTTCTTTTGAAACCTAGATATATTTTATATTTGGGTAAAGGTGGCAACTTGATTCAAATGATATGTCCAATTAATTTCTAATTGAAATTTGCCTTGATTTCATAATGTAATAAGTATAACATAACTAAATCTAAATTGATCCAAGATCATTTCAAACAAAATAATACTAAATTAATTTGCAGTCCATCTAACCATATTGGACTATCATGAACTAAAACCTTAAACCTTAGAACACTAAATCCTAAACTTTAAACCTCTTAAGCTCTAAACTTACTAGTGATTGGAGCATAGCCTTATGAACATACCTTATAATATATATCAAGATCTGATTCAAGTCAAATCGAAGTAAGATGACGTAAGTTATTGAACATTACTTGTGCTCGTGTTCCAATACACAAAATTGTGTATAAATTGTTTACATAAGGTAAAATGAAATGAAGCGCTCAAATCTAAAATAAAAAATCTAATAAAATTTCAAAATACTTATAATTCAAGGTTGTCTTATCTACGTTCTTGATCGTTGCCTTGTGCTTTTCCGACCATACTTTCAATTCGTTAAATTTTTACGCCTTCCATTGAATCTTGGCTTTTCTCTTGTGTTGTCAATACTCAACTCTCGCGACCCTTTTCAATACAATATACTATCTTTCTCACAATGCATTTTTCAATAAATTTCCTCACTAAAGAGCTGTTCGAACATTGTCTAATTCTCATGCCCTCTCAACAACTCTATTGCCGTGGGCTAACTATTAGGTAGAGGCACCAAAAGGATGTGGCTTTCAACTTTTCATCTAGCTCAAAATCGACCACATTTAATTGATTGATGACGTGAACAAATTTGCCTATGTGCTTTGCAATTGACGAGCCTTGAACCATCTTGAAGTTGAAATATCTTTCCATTAATTTGAAATCTAATAATCGTTGTAGGAGATGGTGTTGGTTGCTTGTTGACAATTTCTTTTATAGACTCGTTGATCTATCTATCACACCTTTCGTTGTGGTTTTTTCATGACATGACTTGCAACACTCATTAAGTGTGAATGGTAAAATAATGAATATTGTACTTTTCGTTGTAGTCTCCTTCATGACATAACTCACAATGCTCATTAATAGTGTGAGTTGTACGATGCATTGTAGTCTCTTTCATGATGTAACTCACAACGCTCATTAATAGTGTGAGTTGTACTATGCTAAGTGCTCACCATCCATCTTCTTCCACTCTTCTTTTGTCATATCTTTTGGTGCTCTATAAAGTAGCGTGTCTTAATTCTCTATCATAAAATAAATTCATCTTTTGATAGCTAAAATTTTGGCCATTGAAGGTACTTTGCCTTGTCATTATTTCAATGGTTGTACCTTCTTTACATTCAATTTATGTCACACAAATAAACATAGTCATTTGTCGATTCTCAAACCATCAATTTATGAAGCAACGAAGAACATGAGAAACAACAAGTAAACACAAGTACAAAAGTAACACAAACTTTAAGTGAAGAACCATAATGAGAAAAGCAATGTAATCATGCATTCTTACAATACAAGGAATAAATAGATTTTATGTAAGAAATTATGCCTTTAAAATAAAATAGAAGCAGAAGGCAACAAACTACATAAAGGTGATTATTTTCGTTTTTCTTTTACTATTACCTACATCATCTGTTTTCATTTGCAACAGCGATTTCTAGTTGTACTCAAATTGTACTATAATTCTATTTTAGTTTATTACAAATATGCAAAGTAAATCTTGAGCCATTTATTGCTTGATTTGCATTGTACAAATGGTGAGCTACAATATGTTATAGCTAATAGTGATAGTGTTCTAGTATTTGTCACGTTCTACGATATATCATTTGTTGAGTAGTAAAAGTCAACCTAACAGCGAACAACTAATGACATCATTTTTTGAATGGTGGTTTCACCTTGATAATTATAGAATTTGTAAAAGCTCAAAATATGAAAAATTGTAGCTTATTTTTGAGCGATTTTGAAATTCTTCAATCTGAATCTATATATGGAAGTTATAATAAAAATATTAAAAATTTATCAATCAATTTATATAACAAGGATCAAATGTTGACCCTGGTAAATCTTAAACATTAACTTAAGTTAGGAGAAACTTAGGTTATGCTTTGAACTTGATGGTTCGACACTTAGTGCTCACGTCTAGTAGGCGATGCTAACAACAACACTAGCTAATATCAACTATTTGTCTTTTAGAACAAGGAACGATGCTTGTTCTTCTCGAAACAATTTGTTGAGGACCAAACCAACTATAGAATAATTCATTTACCGGAGCCATGACGTAGAAACTTAGGGGTAGGAGCGATGCCATAGGTTTGTAAGACCCTCTATTAGATCATGATCGAGGTCTAGGTTTCTACTATTACTATTATTATTATAGGTATTATTATTAGTATGGCTACTCTTATTTTTAGTATGTTTTTATGTTTTGTTTTGTTCTTGGATGTGTTCTCTTATTGGGTTTCTTTCTAGCCTACCCCAACTTGTTTGGGACAAAAGGCTTAGTTGTTGTTGTTGTTGTTCGTGTTCCTTGTTTTTGTTTTAGGTGCATCTAGGCACATCCATAAAAATATGGTGTAGGATATATGCGTGTTTGGATTCTCCATGAACAAGGAACAAGCCCTTGTTTCTTGTCCCAACAAATCCAAACAAGACAAGAAGCCCTTGTTCCTAGTTCTCACAAATCCATGGAACTAGAACAAGAACTATAACAAGGCTTGTTCTAGTTCTTGTTTCTAGTTCATGAATTTGCCAAACACAGTATGCCTTATTCCTGGAGTTACACCTTGTTTTGTTGTGACTTAACGTCACATACCTTATTTTCTATTCCTTATTCTTATACAATCAAACACACCCACAAATAATTTAATTTCTATGGGAGATGGTTTCGCCTAAGATGTTCTTTTTCGTAGTGCAGGATAAAAAATCCGAGAGATGTCAAATGATCTATCTAATGATAAGGATGGACCTGATTTTATCGGCTACTACAGACATCTCTTTCGGATGCAAATTTCAGAAATTGAAGAGCGGTCCCCTTCCTCGCAGCCAGTCCAATTGTTTTGCAAGAGTCTTGGTGGAGGCCTTTCTTATTATGCAAAGTCCAAGTTGATGAGTGTTCTTCATGAGGCTGCTGATGCTCTTAACAAAGAGGCTGATGAGGTACTTACGTGACCTGTTTGGAAGGATGTTTGGAACCCTTGTTACTACCTGTTTTGAACCCTTGGAATAAGGTCTTATTCGGAATTGCTAATTCTTGGGGTTGCCAAACACATTTTAGAACACCCCGAATAGCTTATTCGAGTCCTTATTCCTGTTCCTACAAAATGTTGGAACTAGATTGGAACTAGCTAACCATCCAACAATAAATCATTATTTTATATTTTTTTCATTGTTTATTCTTAACTAACCACCCAAACAACATCTCTTATTTTATGAATAAGCAATTTTCACCATTCTTTATTCATCACCCTTGTTCTAAAATAAGCTATTCAATTCTTATTCACCACATTTCAAAACATCCTAATATATGAATTGCAGGTAATATGCACATGACTGGACAATGAGTTATTTGGTTTTATGTGTTAAGTAATCTTTTCGATTATTTTTGGATTCTCTACTAAGGCTACTTTTATTGAGATCAACTTTGTTATCATATTAAATAGTGCGGATGTTGATTATTATTTGAAATAAATAGTAGTCTGTGATCTTTTTCCTTTAGATTAGATAATTTTAATGATATTAGATCTCTTGATCATTATCGAAGATGAGTGATAATTCTATTAAAATTGAATGCAGCTTCTTGGAAAGATAATAGCCAAGCTTGAGGCTGAATCGAATTTGGGACAGTCATGCTTTTCTGGCAAGTTTAACGAGGGTTCCACTCCAGAACCTTTTATAGGAAGAAAGAGAAAGATGCCTATTGGTTCTAATTTCTCCCAAAGTGACAATGACTTCTGCAACTCAGAGTTTGATGAACAGGTGAGGGTTACAATGCTGGCCTGTAGAATTGGATCTGATATCGTTGTTTTCTTTTCCAGTTATACTTCTGTATTGCTTTGTTAATTTTTAGTTTCATCGTTCTTATTTTATCTCTTGTTAGTGGTTTACACTATTCAGGCCTTGTTAGGGCCCTATGGGGGACTGTATTAAACAAGGTATTCTATTAGGCGATTGCACAACTTAGGCTTCATCAAGCATATTTGCATAAGTGAAGGTTGTCGACTACTAGTATGAATTTGGGTGAAGTTTTCTACATAGTCTTTTCGATGCCAGGAAAGAGAGGGTTGTGATAGGTGCAGCGAGCCAACGTAAAGTGCAAGCCATTTTTCATGGAAATGGAACCCAATCGTATTACTATCTACTTTTAAGTTCTGGTTGTTTGGTTGGGTTTCATTTCTACCATACCCCAACTTGTTTGGGACTACAGGCTTTGTTATTGTTGTTGGGTGAAGTTCAACATTTTGAGTGAGTTTTTGTCTTCCTGTGCCGATACTGTACCAATCTGAGGTCAGTGCAGAAGTTCAGTTGTTGGTTGTTCTTTAGGTATTGCATTCTTGAGATGGTGGTGGTTTGCAAGTTCTTCTGTGTCAGTGTAGGTGGTAGATTTGGAGACATCCGTACATGAGACAATTTTGTCTGAAAAGCCAAGCATCAAGTTTGTGTTGCAACTCTCCTTCTCCGAGCATAGACCCCATCTCAACACAAGAAGATAGTTTTTGTGGTGTTACTGCTACCCATTTAGTGATACCTGCCCATTATAGTATTAAAATCGGAGATTGTAACACATTTGAAATTCTTGATTTCTGACAGGTACACACAGGCCTCCAGTCAGCAGATGCCAATGGGGTACATGAAGAATCTACTGACAAATACTCAGCTGATTTATTACATAAGGTACTACCCCTTGCTAAGTTTTTTCAGGGCGTGAGTGTGCTATGAGTCCCTTAGTCTCTACTTATGTCCCCAAGCATGGTATTAAGTTAATTAGGCATAGGGTTAGAAATGCCGTCCTAACTTATTACACGTAGAGAATTATTATGCTTGTTTTACTTGTATAATAATTAACTTATAAGCTGCATAAGAATTCTTAACATAGATGTATATTATTAAGTGAATCAATATTCTTTTGTTATGACTGTTAAGCTACTTTTATAATTTAAATGCAAATTGTTAGACGTGACAGTTAGGTTGGGTTGGGTTATGTTGACTTTGAAGAATTGTCAGGTTATGCTGGGTGAATTTGAGACCGTCTAGTTTTGAGTCATAATCATGTCTCGGGTTAGGTTTGTTCAGTTCAAACTTTCTGCATAATTCGGGTCCTGCGGGATCTTGAAGCTAAATTAGTTTTGCCACCTCTGTGCTGGTTGGGTCGGATTTGGGAGGTCAGTTTAGCTTCAGAAAATTGTCAGGTTATGAGATCGGAATTTAGGTTTTTTAGTTCCATATCATATTTAGATCTTGGGTCAGGTCAAATCAGGTTTGGGTTCAGGCCAGTTCTTCAAATGAATTCTGGTCCAATTGGGCTGCTTTCTTGGATCAGGTCAAATTTTGCCACCTTGACACCTTCACATATTGTTAAGTTTTTATTACTATTAAGACGATACTTCTGAACATTTTGTAGATTTTTACTTATACTTAAATGAATGAATCTTTTTAATTATTATACCAAACTTCGAAGGGAATTTGGTCTTCTTGTACACTTTCCAGTATTTTGGATAAATTTTGTTGAAGGTCATTGAACTTGGCATGAAATTCAGTTCAGAACTTAAAATTATCTTTTTTAGCCACTAAACTTTCATATTTATCCAATTTTTGTCAATCCTAGTACCAATCTTCAAGAATAAAGGGGATGCTCAAAGCTGTACAAACTATAGAGGGATTAATTTTATGAGTGATAAAGCATCGCTTGAGACGGACAAATGTTTCAAAAAACCAATTTGGTTTTATGCCTGGGAGGTCGACCATGGAGGCCATCTTCCTAATAAGACAATTGATGGAGAGATATCAAGAGCGAAAGAATGATCTACATATGGTTTTCATTGATTTGGAGAAAGCATACGACAAAGTGCTAAAGAAAGTTATGTGGTGGGCACTAGAAAAGAAGAAAGTCCCCACGAAGTATGTTACTCTTATCCAAGACATGTATGATGGTGCTGTTACTTGCATCATGACATGTAATAGTGTGATTAGTGACTTTTCTATTAAAATAGGACTACATCAGGGATCAGCTTTGAGCCTGTATATTTTTGCCTTAGTGATGGATGAGATCACGAAAGATATACAGGGAGAGATCCCTTGGTGTATACTCTTTGCCGACGATGAGGTGTTAGTCGATGAGAGTAGGACGGGGGTCGATAGGAAATTGGAGTTGTGGAGACAAACTCTAGAGTCCAAAGGGTTTAGGCTTAGTAGAACTAAGACGGAGTATATGGGGTGTGAGTTTAGTTTAGACGGTCAGGTAGTACCTATGAAGGACACCTTTCGATATTTAGGGTCGATGTTGCAGAGCGATGACGCGATAGATGAAGATGTCAGTCACATGATAAGAGCGGGGTGGGTGAAATGGCGGCAAGTATCAGGCGTCTTATGCGATAAGAAAGTTCCGCAGAAGCTAAAAGGCAAATTTTACAGGACAGCGATTTGACCTGCGATGTTGTATGGCGCAGGATGTTGGGCTACTAAAAGACGACATGTCCAGAAGATGAGTGTAGCTGAGATGCGTATGTTGCGGTGGATTTACGGTCACACGAGGAAAGATAGGATTAAAATGATGACATACGGAATATGGTTGGGGTCGCACCGATAGAGAAGCTGACCCAACATTGTTTGAGATGGTTTGAACATATCCAACGCAGACCTCCAGAGGCACCGGTATGTAGCGGAATTCTTAATCATTTCGAAAACACACGGAGGGGGAGAGGGAGACTGAGAATGACATGAGAAGAAGTGGTGAAAAGAGACCTTAAAGAATGGAACGTCTCCAAGAAGTTGGTGATCGATAGGAGCGTTTGGAAGTTAGCAATTCATGTACCGGAGCCATGACGTAGGAACTTAGGGGTAGGAGCGATGCCATAGGTTTGTAGGTCGTTCTATTAGGTCACAGTAGAGGTCTAGGTTTCTACTATTACTACTATTATTAGAGGGGGTTTTTTTTTCTTGGATGTGTTCTCTTCTTGGGTTTCTTTCTAGTCTACCCTAACTTGTTTGGGAAAAAAGACTTAGTTGTTGTATCAATTTTCTTGTTAAAAGATACAAAGTTTACTTGCCACCTTCTATTACTATTTGGATGAACAAGTTGATTGAGTGACTAAATTTGGATAAATATCAAAGTTCAATAATCAGAAATGGATAATTGGGAGTGTAGTGACTAAAAATGGGTCATAACAAGTTAACTAAAATATTCTAATTGTAGTGTTTCTGAAAATATCATAATATATAGCAAAATTATGTAAAATTTGGTATCCAAGGGTATTTTAATATCGTGATCAACTTTAACGGTTTGGATCGACTATTTGAATTTTGGATTTCGAAAAATGAGTCGATAGAAAATCGATGGTGCGTTAGCCATTCTCTATATCCAAACCGTTCAAGTTGATCACAATATTGAAATATTCTTGAAGACCAAATTTCACATTTTTTTTTCAAAATTTTTTGTTATCTATTATGATATTTTCAAATTGGAGGGCCTGAAATACTCTAGTCATAATGTTTTTAAAATATCATTATAAATAACAAAAAATTTCAAAAAAATATAAAATTTGATCTCCAAGGATATTTCAATATTGAGAATAACTTGAACGGTTCGGATTGACCATTTGAATTTTAGATCTCGAAAAATGACTTGATGGCACGAGACCCTCTATGCTATGAATGACACATTAGCCCTTCTCTTCTCTCTATAATATATATCTACAAAACATTGGCAATAATATTCTTATGAAAATTTTACATTCTTCATTCAATGATAAATGTTAAATTTTTCAAATTAGTGATACATGATAGTTCAATATACAGTCCCTGATGGTGCTTTGTGATATTTTGTTTTTGGTAAGAGCACTTGGATCTCTTCTAAGAGGTCCAGGGTTCAAGCCCGCATGCTTGTGATAGGCTTGGTAAGCCAGCGTAAAAACTCAGCCATATATACAAGAAATGACCCGGGTCGAGGTGTCATTTCTAGCCTACCCCAACTTGATTGGGATAAAAGACTTAGACTTTAGACTTTAATAACTATCATAAATCCCTTCTTTAGATGTAATCTAACAATACTAAAGGTTAATTAACTGCACAGACTATTGTTAACATTTCCTATCATTTATGGATTTTGGTTTTTTATTTCTTTTTTCCACTACTGGAACAAGAGTGGTTCATTTCCTAATTTCTTGCCAGCCTGGATCCATTGCAAACCTATGTATACTATTGCATTCAATACAATCAAATGCTCATGTGTTTTTTTCATTTTATTTTTGGAAGCTTTGCAAGATGGAGGAAGGTGTTGAAGAGTTTCTAAATGAAGTAGTACTTAATTGTCGGTATGTTCTGTCACCATTAGCCTCGTATTTCATTTTTTTTTCTTGTCTATGCTGACCTAATAGAACATCTAGACAAGTTATCCAAATATCAGTCTTATTTTGCTATACATACAATTGTTTTTATTTTCATTCAAACTCCATATTGCTGTTAAGCTATGTTGGGTGCGGGTATCGTATCGGATACGGTGCAGGTGCGGGGATACGTCATTTTTCAAAGAATTAGGATACGGTAGTATATATAAAATAATTAAAATAATATATTTTTGTAATTTAAAAAACTAATTTATATATATTTTATTAAAGTATATATATTTTCGTAATTTGTAACTAGCTTGTGTAGTAAATAATTTGTACAATTAAAAACTAATTATAATAGTTTTTATATAATTTTTACGTTTCGAGAACTTTCGAAGTGGATTTCGGAGCCCTGAAAATGATCGTTACAAAGTAAACCCCGGTAAACCCTGTGGATCTCGTAGCGAGTTTTCCAGATTGTGGATCTCATCGCGAGCTTTCCAGATTGTGGTCATGCGTCCCAAATGGACGTTCCTATCAAAACTTAAGTATGTTTGAATTTCTAATATTCAAAAACCTATCCCAGCCGTATCAAGGATTCAAACTCATTAAAATAATAGGATTCGTACGTGGCTTATCTGGTGCATATCGCACCTGTACCTCGTATCGAATACGTATTCGATACGGGATACGGCCCAAAATTTACGTATCTGGGTAACATAGCTCTCAAGTCAGTTAACACTAAAAATAAAGTTTTAGAGGAAGGAACTAGGCATGTGGGAGCATGTTAAGTAAATCAATAAGATCACAAGCTGATTGGGATCAGTTATTTGTAATTGTTATTTATGGTTATTTGGGCTTTGTGAAAGGCCAGTTCTAGATGAGTATTAATTATTTTACTGAAGGTGATTGGTCACTGGCCAACTGCAAAATCTTCCTGAGAAGCAGTATTTAATTAGCATAAAATGAATAAATACAATGCAGGACAATGACGAGTGCTGAGAAGCAGCTGCTTGGCAGTAGGATACAGAATCTTCCTGAGAAGGCTTATGATCGTTTGATTGAGATTTTCCAGATGCGAAATCCTTTCTCCAGGCAGAATTCAGACTGTGTCTTCATCAACCTGGACAAACAGGTCTCTCTCTCTCTCTCACACACACACACACACACACACACATCTGGTTGGTCAGTTGAGACCACATTGTGTTTGGTTTTGGCAGTATTAGTTGTGATCTGGTTGTGTCTTGGTTTATCAATATATTGCGTCAGGTCTGATTTAAGCCTGTAAGATTTCGCTGTACACAACTCTGATTGTGATTTCTGACCTGCTGGAGGTTTGGATAGTCTAGGTCATGTATTGTTAGATCTGGAGCCATGTTGTCTTAGGCTCATCTTTTACATGTGGGTGCATATTAGGACATAATCTCAAATAAACATTTTGTTGCACATCCTTACTGTAATGCTTTCTCATGTTCATATTCATGTTGGTACATATTAGGATACTGCGACCTTGTGGAGGCTTTATTACTATGTCGAGACCGTGCGTAAAGCAAGCAAGACCTGATATAGCAGGTTCTGTATAGTACTAGATTGGGTAAACCCTGCACATTTGGTACATAGGGAAAAAAAAAGATACTAGGCTGAGAAATTAGGATTTTATCTGAATTTGTGATACCTTCAAATTTTTTCCTCTTTTTTTTTTTGGTTCTACTAGGTATTACACTTTTACTACTAGGTCTGCCCTGATCATTTTAAAAGTGATTGCTTATACCTTTCCCCAGAACCAAATTCATTGTTGGGCAGTCCAAATCGTAGCTCATTTAACAGAAATCGTTCTCCGTTAATTGAACACTAACTAATTAGGATGTGATTGTGCTTGTGACATTACCTCTAAGAATTGTGTTTTGTAGCTTTTTGGTTGATAAATACCATTGGACAGGTTGCTTTTCATTGGCATTGGATTCACATTGTGGTGGTGTCACAATTTAAACAAGTCTAGTTGATGGAAAACTTATACCACAATTTTCATATTAAAAATTCAAATCACTGCTTTGAAAGTTTGTAGTACATCTTTCATAACGTTACTATTACAGCAACGGGTCCAGAAAAGTTGGCTAATTTTGACTTACTACTGACTAGTTAATTATCTATGCAAAATTTTAATTTTAAGTTGACGTACGTGGAAACCAAGGAGCTAAGTGTAAATTGAATGAAAATAAAAGTAGAATTTGTTTTTTTTAAATAAAAATCTCTAAACTATGAATACAATAACGAACTAACGAAAAGAAAAGGCACGAGCATTCCGCAACATTTTCTCGAATGGACTTGCTCCTATAATGAGCTTCAATGTCAGTATTGTTTAGTGAGAAAGAAGTGACTTTTTTTTTCTAAATCGTGTGACAGCCGAAAAGCAAGATGATACGTCAACGTATGGTTTATTTTTTGTGTAGTTATTGTCAAACAATGCACCAAATAGTTCCTATTGCATCCAACGTGTCATGTATTGGCTGTGTTTGAATAACAAATAAATGCTCTATTCTCTATTCCAGTGTATTCGAACACACATCATATGTTCGTGAATAGAGTCATATTTATTTATATATTAGTAGAGGAGATTGGCTAAATTGTGCTTCAGCATATAGAGGGTCTGTATGCTGAAGTTTTCTAGTCGTCCGATATGAAATCGGATGGTTCAGATTTAGGCGCTGAGATAGGGAATTTCGCCTCTGTCCCTCCGTTTTCTCTTTTATTTTTCTATTTGCTCTCTCTGTCTCACCGTCAAATATCTTCTACTCTCTCTCTCTCCGCTCGTACTCTCTCTCAGACAACTCCTGACTCGCCTCTCCCTCTTCCATCTCTACTACAATTCTACAAATCATCCCTGGAGCAATGGTTTTACCTAATCTGAATTTTCTCTGACCCCAAACACGATTTTGCGACCTCTTGCCTCCATCGTCGAACTGTCGAACTTTCTCTCACTCGATCGCTACTTAGGGTTTCCGCCAAATCCAAAGGTACCTCTTTCTTACCCTCCCAACACCCTTTCTCTCTCTTTAAACCAGTAATGGTCGTTAGTTAAAAGTCTAATTGGCGAGTTCGATTGCTGAGACTAATTATGAAACGTGTACTGAGAGTAATTTCACGTTAGATAAAAAACCCTGATTTTTCCTCAAAGTTTTACTGAGACCTATTGTTTGATTCAAGTTTGTTAAACCCGAGTTGCTTTTATTTCAAAATATGGTCGCAAGTTACATTTTCAATTAGTTTAAAATATGTTTTCAGCAAAAATTGAATGATGCATTACTCAAATCCAAAGGCACTTGGTACTGTCTGAAATTGAATTAGAATTCTGGTCTAGCATTACTCAATTCCCAAATTGTGATTAAAATTGTTGCAAATTCACCTCAATTAAACTATTACAATTGACGGTCTGAAATTATCACACTTTTTTTTATAGGTCATGTCCCAGCTGTCTGATGACCTATTAAAAATTCATGTGGCAAAATGTAGAGGAAAACGAATGGCACCGAAGATGTTGATTCTTAGTGAAATTGTATCTTGGGTATAGATAAGAGGTATATGTGTATGACTATGATTGCAATTGATGGTCAGGTTCCAGGCTAATGAATTTGAGAAAATGTAAAAAGAAGCAAAAATGTTATCACTCGTTTAGTTCATAATTTACCACTTTTCATTATTACTTTTAAATGATAATTTTTAGGTAACTTAGTTTTGGTTTAGATGAGTTTTGAGGGTTTATGATGTCAATTTTGTGCTAGGAAATGGAAATAGTACCATCATTGGAAACAACAATGGGAACAACAACAACACTAGGAGTGGCAGTGGCAGTGGCAATGGTGTCTGGCGGATCCTAGCTAGTGCCAGATAGAAAATGTTTTAGATGGTACTGGATTTTTTCAGTGGTGGAGGGGCAGATTGTATAGTGATCCAGCCTGGTGCATGTATTTCATATAGAGAAGCAAGACTTCCAACTTTAATCTTTTTTTTTTTGAGAGAGAGAAAGCCCTTAGGCAACATATTATGTTTGATGATGCTTGTATTATGTTTGATGATGCTTATCAATGATCATTGTATGCTAATAAATTGCTATTTATCAAGTGTTTACTGGTATTTATTAATTGTTTATTGATCATTTTGTTTTGTATTTATTTATATTTGTGATCATTTTTGTTTTGTTTCGTATTAAAAAAATATTAGTTTTTACACTGACTGGTATCAAGTTGGTACCATGCTGCTTCAACCCATACCAAGTCTCGTGTATGTAGAGACTAATTTCCGTATGGTACATGTGAATAAAGAACAAACTTCCTATTAGAAGTACCAATAGTAAAATAAAAAAAAAGAAAATGAGTTTGAAAATTGAGATTAAATTCAAATGATACATACAAAAAACCTCATTTACTCTAAGCTGCACATAAAAGTGCAAATCTTTCCACAAAGCAGTTATTTGCTATCATGTGGTATAGATTATCTTGTGTAACCAGCAATTGATATGTACAAGCATCTGCTAGTAACAAACATGCAATTGGCTATTCAACAAATATGAACAAAAACCAAAATGACTTTGCTACTTAAGACCATCAAATGCTCCACACAGTAGTCTTAGCTACCCCCAAGCAAAAAAAAAAATTACATTTTTCACAAAGAGTTCTTTACAAGGCAAATATATGTTGCCATCTAACAAACAAACACACAATCAGGTTCAGTCAAATCCTAAATCTAACAAAACAAAACAGAAAAAAAAACAGCACACCCCTATAACATCCCCATAACAGTAAACCACTTAACCACTTGACTAATCAAGAAGATCCTCATTCTTCAATGTGATTTCAGCCGACATGTTACCATCTGTTACAATGACCGATATAGCAAATGCCGGAGTAGTAGCAACCAATACAAAATGTAGCATCTAGTACCTCACCTCTGGAGATCTGACCTGCAAGGAAATTAAAAGAAGAAGAATTTCTAAACTAATGAATAAAAGTCGCCGATTTACCAGTCCAAAATAAAGTAATTGCTTAAAGATAGAACCAACAATAGCAGTTTAGATGAACTTTTGAAATTATTAACCTCTTGAGTAATCTCCTTCTGTCAACCAACAATAATAATCCAATTAAAAAGCATGTACAATGGTAACAATGTGAAAGGAACAACTCCTAAGCAGCCATTATCAGAGAGAATAAAGAAAAATCAATTACGAGCATCCAGTGTTTGAAAAGATAGAACCAAAAGAAAAAATCAAGTACCTGAATTTTGGGCTAGTACTGGTATGACCAAACAATTAGTTCCAGTTAGCATCTTAGGTTCTATATATTTTGCAACAAAAATTCAACGAAAATGAAATTAGACATAATCCCAACTCAAAAAAAAAAATTTGAACAGAAAATTAAAGAGGGGGAGGAGCGAACACTAATTAAAGCCCCATTTTGAGTCATTGACGCTAATTGCTACACAATTCAAAATCATAACTCAAAATCACAAATTAAACAAAAAAATGAAAGAAGGAGATGAGCTAATACAAGGAATTGCCTGAGATTTAGTTGTTCCTGTCGACATCTCTAGCCGATCCACCTCAATCTAAGGTTTCGATTTTTTGTCCCACAAAGCGAAGCAGAGATAATCGAAAGAAGATCCAGGAGAGGGGAGTTCTTCAGAGGATCGAGAGAGTAAGAGAGAGAGCGGAGTGCGTCACTAGCTGTTTGCCTTCTCGAGTTTTGAGTGATCGATGCTAGGTTTCTCTTTCAGGGAGAACGAAGGGAAGAAGGAGAAAGAGACGAGGTGCTAGATATCAAAAATAAAACTTGGTCCGTTAACGGAGACACAACGTAAAATTTTAAAGACTGTAGCTTCCACAGCGCCAATATTTGGAACCGCAGGATCTAATCTTTAACTAGATCGGACGGCTAAAGAACTTCAGTATATAAACCCTCTATATGCTGAAGCACATTTTAGCCCATCTCTTAGTAGAGAGCAACTAAAATATGCATGACTCAAATGTAGTTAATGACCGGTCTTTAAGAATAAAAGAATTTATCAACTTTTCATTTCCAGCGAATCACAAGTGACGCCATAACAACTTTTGTGACATGCACGTCACACAGATTTACTTCAGGGCGCTATTGACCACTAATTCTCTATATATTGACCACCTCTTGTTCTGTTCTGTATCATCATCTTTCTTCATACAAGTTGAAATTGAAGACATGAACTTCCTGCTCCTTTGAACTCCCTATACTTAGACCGGAAGGCAAAGCCTCAGTGAGTGGGAGGGAGGGAGGGAGAGAGAGAGAGAGGAGTTAGAGAATGGAGGTACCTAGTTTAGAAGGCGGTAGATCAGTTCATATGCAAAAGCAGAATGAGTATAGGTCTGCTGCATCAGCTCATATTGTTGACAAAGGTAATATTTAATTGTTCACACAGTAATGTTTCTGGTTGCTTGTTTTCCAATGAACTTGGCCCCCTTGCATTTAATTTTGTTGAACAATTAAGAAATTATTTCATTCAGTTATATCAGTTTTCAGACTGCTGAGTAATAATTCGATTTTATTGACAACAATAATTATATTATTGAGTAACATCCAATTTATACACAACAAATACTGTTTTTGAGTAAGAATTCCACTCTATAGGCAACATCATAATAATAATAATAATAATAATAATAATAATAATAATAATAATAATACTGTTTATAGACAACCGAATACTTCTTTTCCCTCTGCTCATTTCATTTTACAGTCAGCAAGAGTCTTCATACCTTGCAAATAGTTACGAATTTGTTTGCTCTCTCTTGATTTTTGGATAATCTTATGAATCATTACTCTTCTTTTTTTTATTAAATGAATCACTGTTTTCTTATCACCCTTAAACAAATTTCTACCAAGGATTCATCTCCTTTAAGAAGAAGAAATCAGAAAGATGCACATATCAAAAGCATATAACACCATTAACTAATTTTACATTTAATTAAATATAAGGATGCTCCTTTGCTTGACAGATTCATGGCAACAAGTCGGGCTGTTGCTGGTAACATCATTCAACTGCGCATATGTGCTGAGTTTCTCAAACCTGATGTTAGCCCCTTTGGGCTGGTATTGGGGTCTCGCATGCCTCATCATCGTTGCTGCTTTTGCAGCTTATGCCAATTGGCTCTTGGCAGGATTCCATGTCATTGGTGACCGCCGGTTCATCAGATACAGGGACCTCATGGGATATCTCTTTGGTATGTAATTAAATAATTAATTTTTAATACCACCAAATCTTTGTACATTGTTGCACGCTACACATCTGCATCAGTGGAAACCTACCAATGATAGGCGCTAAAGGATGATAGAGGAAAGAATGGAATATTATGAAAACACGCTGATAGGAATAGTAGAGTGGAAACATTTAATCATGGTGGTCCATCAATAATTAATGGATATTTGTGCTGCATTCATTGGAGCTTCATTTAAGTATAAACTTGTGCTCAGATTGATTTTCACACACGACTAAAATCAATTTTGATCAAATTGATATATATAGCTAGTATGTTACTATTTTGCATATATATATGCAGGCATATTTTCTGATCCAGCGTATTATTTTTCACTTGTAAGAGCCCCGGTGTTATTCTACTGATTTATTATTATTTTTTTTACTTTGCATACAAACACAAAACACACGCGTAGTATTTTAAAAAACATTCCATGATCAAACACAGACACTACACATGAGGGCAACACTTCACGGCATGAGACACGGATACAACACGGAATGGAAATGTTTGAGGCATGTCCAGACGTCCTTAGATGTGTCGTATCCACTTTCGAATAGACACTCCATGACATGACACGATACGTGAATATTCGAGACACACCACTGCATATGTATGTGAGATTTTAGTTATGAAATAATGTGTCCCTCTTTTTGTCATGCAGATACTCCAATTTTTTTTTTTATTGAGCCAAGAAAAAGAATGAACGAAGAAATAATTGCTCTGACGAGGACCAAACATTACACTTTAAAGTATGATTTGTAAAATTTATGCATATTCCTTAGATATATATTCTTAACATAATTTTAAAACTTTGAAAACAATCAATGCTTTAAGTTAAAAAATAAAATGTGTTTGGACACATCATGCATGACACGACAAATCTAAGGAAGATACGACCTGGTAAAAAAAAAAAACGCAAGACATCGTATGACACACGTTTCTAGAACACTAATGTAATCAGATTAGATTAACAACTTAATCTCCTACTTTTAAGTAACGTAATCTCCTAAAAAAATGGCATTCTTTTTACTAATTCGTTTTAGTGCATTCGAAAAGATCATGTGTATGTATTTTTTATCCTTATCTAACTTGAAATTAATTTGTAACCAGAACCAAAAACACGAGTCCATTAGATAAAAGAGAAAAATATAACTAAATGGACTCACAGTACTGAAAGTTGTCATCCGAAATATAGTGACCATGCACGTACAATAGAATATATAATCAATTATTATATCCAAATGAAGAAAGGTTTAAAAATAACGCTGCATGCAAAAATAAAACGAACTAGATGCGTTGTACGTAGTGAGGTAAAACGAAAGAAAGGTTTAAAAACAAAATGATGCTTTTTGAAGGGTCAAATGAACTAGATGCTTTGCTAATTTATTACAAGGGAGGTGAAATCCGAATTCGAAACTACCAAATATACAGATATTTTTATTATAACAAAAGATTCGGTTAATTTCATTTAGACTTTCAATCGGAGTTTCATTTAATTTCGGTGAATGAAAAGTTGAAAACATTGTGGCATATTTTTTCATCGATTATCATCATTAATTTTGTTCAACAAACATTTTAATTTGAGGTTTTTGCCCCTTTTAGTTTTCATTGTACTTCTCTCTGTATTTTTTTTTTTTTTTGTGGAAATTTGACATATAGTTTTGCTTTGAAAGAATCAAGCTATATGAGATAAATATTACAACAATAAAAATCGGTAAAGGGATCATCCCATTTTTCTGTGGAACACATCTTATGGAAATTAATTAAACGAGTTGCTGAAACTATCTGGAATCCAATATATGTTGCAGTCCACTTACGGGTTGTTAAAATTACTTGGAATCCAATGTTGCAGTCCACTTAACAAGTCAGAATCACCATTAATATGTCTAGATATCTAGTCCTCTCCTTTATTCAGCGGATATATACATCACTCTTTCCTGTCGATAAAACAGATAAATAATTTGATATTTATAAACATGTGAAATTTGTCGATGACTAAAACATGACCAAAGTAGCAAACCAACAAGTGGTTGTGCTTCTGTCAAAAAAAAAAAAAAAAAAAAAAAAGGTGGTGGTGCGCTGCACTCAGTCAGCTACGGATATGTTGGATAAGCATATATAAATTATCTCTATTATCTCCAACACTCTTTTTCAAGAATTGAGAGTGACAGCCAATTAATTCTGAAGCCAAAGGTTGTCTCCAATGATTGTGAAACACGTTCATTGGTTTAAGCCTTTAAGGTGCTATTCATTGGCAGGTCTTTAGTTTTATTTCATCCATGCCTCAATGCAAGTTTGAATAAGTTGACATTAATTTAAAGTCGTGTCAATCCTCTTATAAAATTGAATTGACACTTTTAGTTTTTTCGAAATTTCAGAACTTTTTTTTTTATGTATATTACCATGACAATTTGATATCTTCAAGCTGGTAAATCGAGATCCTTGTTATGAATTTTTATGAGAAAAAGTCATGATCCTTTGGTAATGTTTGAGAAATTTTTTTGATGACTTCGAAGAGTCTGTGATCACTGATCTCACTGGGAACACACGACATGCAACTTAACTACTGCTACGCTAGCTTTGTGTGATAGTCTTTATTTACAAATAATAAAAAAGAGGATGTGAATCTGTGAATTCTTCACAGAATTGGCTATTCTATTTTTTTTCAGGTGCCTAAGTAATTTTCATTCACATTTTTGTAGGAAAAAGGATGTACTATGTTACATGGTTTTTGCAATTTGCAACCCTACTTCTTGGTAGTATGGGATTTATCCTTTTGGGAGGGAGGGCTCTTAAGGTATGTAGCCAAAATTTCAAGAGTACTTAATTAATATCTCATTAAAAAATATGTATATACATGCCGATAAGAACCGTAATACTTAAGAAGATGTTCTTTTATAAACTTTTAATTGACATTTGGCAACACAAGCCAATCTCGAGCAGTTAATGATACATGAGCTAGCTTTTTCCATCAATGAAGGAAATCAACTCAGAGTTCAGTGATTCTCCAATGAGGCTACAAGTTTACATTGTTGCAACTGGTGTTGTCTACTTGGTCTTCGCATATTTTGTTCCAACAATATCTTCCATGAGAAATTGGCTAATTTCTTCAGCTATTCTCACTGTTATTTATGATGCAGCCATACTGGCTATCGTCATTAAAGATGGTACGGGCCTTTTAAGGCTTAACTAAGTTCTATATGAATAACTAATTTTTCATTATGGAAGATCTGTGTGTTTATCAAAGATGGTATTTTTGTCTATATTAGTTACAGTCAAGTAGTATTGCCCCATTTATACCAAAACCTAATCGATATGAGTTGAGGCATCGGAAGCACATATTTGACATTATGTTCTTTTGTTCAAGAAGGCAATACAAATAAGGCCAAGGATTATAACATTGCGGGAAATAAAGCAGAGAAAGCATTAAATGCCTTTGGCGCTATGGCAGCCATTCTTGTTTGCAATACATCAGGCATTTTACCAGAGATTCAAGTAAGCAGGCTGCAAATCTGCAACTTTTTGTTATGGTGTTTGTTTCTTAGTGAATTTGTATATATCTTATGAAATCAATATTGATGATTTAGTTATAATTATTTTAGTTATATACCTGATTGCAGAAAATAGAAATGAGGAAAGCACTTATTTAAAATTGAAACACCCCAAAAAGGAATATCAGAGATCACCGAGAATTTAAACATAACGGAACTACGAGGCAAAACTAAATGTTAATTTTAACTGATAGAATGGCAGTTCATACGGTAATTGTTAGTTCAATTCTGAGCTATGAACTAATGTACCTTGGGGGAGTACTTAAAACAACTTATAAATTTGCAGTCCACTGTGCGCAAACCTGTGGCTGCCAACATGAGGAAAGCACTTGTGATGCAGTACACAATAGGCCTAGCAATCTATTACGGCATCAGCGTAGCGGGTTATTGGGCATACGGTGCCTCTGTCTCTGAGTATCTGCCCGAAGAGCTTAGTGGGCCCACATGGGCAAAAGTTCTCATCAATTCTACTGCTTTTCTACAGAGTATCATGTCTCAACATGTAAGTCACGATTTATATGTTATCTAACTATATTTTTTTTATCATAAATATGGTAAAAAAGCAAGACGTCCAACATTTGTAATGGTTTTTGACCCTGTTGCTAGTTAAATTTAAATTCTAAAACAACCATTAAGCTGAACAAAAAAAATAATAAGTTGAGGTTTCTCGGGACAAGAAGAAAAGAAATGGAACTTCATTTTATCTCTTTTCATGAGATTTGTCAATTCCATTAGATGTTCGTTGCACCCATACATGAGGCTCTGGATACCAAGTTTCAGAGATTGAATGAAGGCATGTTCTCCAAATACAACTTGATATGCCGCTTCTTTGTGAGATCAATATTCTTTGGACTTAACATACTTGTCACAGCTTTGTTTCCTTTTATGGGAGATTTTGTTAACCTCTTCGGATCGTTCACACTTTTTCCTCTAACATTTGTCTTCCCAAGCATGATTTTTCTTAAGGTATGTGATGTTTTGGTATGTTTATTATTTATTATTTGTTCCATGATTGGGAAGTTCGTAAAGAAAAGAATAAATTTCTTGCTAACATGTGCAGATCAAAGGAAATGCTGCTAGAAGGGAACAGAAACTATGGCACATGGCAATCATAGTTTTCTCCTCTCTTATGAGTATCATCACCACTGCTGCTGCAGTTCGATTAATCATAAACAATACAAAGATGTACCATTTTTTTGCGGACACATAATTTTTATGAAGTTGAAGAGCAACATATATATTTGATACCGCCGTGTGAAATAAATTATATGTCTTCAAATTGTATGATTCGTGGAAGCGACATATTTGCCTAATGTAAGGATTGAGTTGCATTTACAATACTATTGGAGGAAAACAAAAATAGTAAAATATATTTGGTCATGTAAATTCTCAGCAATCGTCGTTTCTCCATTGACCATTATCTTTATTTGAAGAACGTCGTTTCTCTCTATTATCATTGCCATCATTCCCACAGGCCTGAAATGCTCAAATGGTTCCAATTTACAAATATAAAAGCTAATCAACAAAAATTAACAACTACCAGAAGTAAATACTTGACTTGAGAGCATAATTTGTTTGCCAATAAATTAGGTCAAATTTGTGCTGTGTACTCAAAAGCAAATTAATTTGTGCACAATTTGTTCATTATTTTACTGCACAAACGGCACAGATCAACCTAAATACAAATTCAAGAAAACTTAAGCCAAGGAGCGATCTTGGGATTTTTTTTTTTTTTGAAGAAAAACAAGGGTCAAGCCCCTGTCTTTTGTATTAAAATAATGTCTAAAAGTACAAATATTTGCAAGAAGCTAATCAAAGCAAAATTAAAAGTAGAAGGGAAAAAAAAGAAAGGAAAAAATTATTCCTATCTAAAGACCCTATGAAAAGCGAATCTCCAACCATCATTAATAATAGTCTGGAAAGTTTATTGGAGTGGAATTAGGGCTGTGAAAACGTGGTAAGTGGCACGGAATGGCATCGAACCGTTACCGTGCCACTTATTAAACGGTACAATACCGGCATGCCACTTACCGTTTTATTTATTAAGCGAAACAATTTTTTTGCCATCAACCATATATTACATATAAAACGGTTTGAAATGAGGTTGAAATGGTCGAAACGGTATAACCAACTGTGCCATCAACCGTGTCACTTAAAAAACAATATAGTTTTTTATGCCACAAACCGTTCCATTTCGGTTAAACGAAACGGTATAACGGTAAATGGCCCACCGTTGACAGCCCTAAGTGGAATGCCTTAAGAAAATGTTGATTGCTGATGCAACTTTGAGACAATTATTCCTGAATGAATAGGCAGTTATTCTCTTTTTCCAAAAAAAAAAAAGGAAATTGAAATAAGCAGAATTTTGAAAATGTGGAAATGGCCTAGATTTATCACTTTTGTTTGTCCTTTATGAATGTTCTTAAAGGACGTTTAATATGGATTGTTTGTATTTTCAGCCGGTACTCAGTACGCACGTACAGATAGTACTACAACCACACAAATTTTCTATAAAATCAGGGTTAGACATTAAAAAAGTTCTAAGCAGTGAGAATATGTATCTAGGGCTGTCAAACGTGGGAAACGAGCACGAAACAGGACAGTTCCATTTTCGTTCCATTTCGCTAACGAAACAGAACACGTATTTCGTTTTCGTTCTATTTCGGTAAACGAAATAGTTTTGTGTTCCATTCTTCATTTTACATTGATTTCAACATATTTTGTGTTCCATTCTTCATTTTACATTGATTTCAACATATTTTCGTGTTTTATTTCGTTTACCAATTTCTGTTTAGTTTTCGTTCCGTTTTAAAAAACGAAACTCATTTGTTCTTTCGTTTTCTATTCCGTTTGAACGAAACGGAACATAAACGCGCGAAATGGCATCGGTTTGACAGCCTGGACCGCAATCCAAAGTTCTGTGCGGAGGGCCCAGCACCATGTAGCTTTGGTGGGTTAATCTGGGACAGCTGCGCAATTATAACCATAATAATAATTATCTTCTATTCATACGTGTAGGAAGGAAGCTCACTTATCATCTACTCCAGAAAAGAATAAAAAAATTGAACTTCTCCTGATTTAATTATCACTCTCTATCCCCTGAACTAATACACCGCGTATAGCGATCACTTAAATCAATCCGGAGTCCGAACCAACTGAATCTCATAAATAATTTTTAAGAAAGACGAAATTTCTATTTTCTAGATTTTTTATATGTTAGATTGGAAAAGAAACAAAATTGGATGGAAATGACTGTATGGGACAGTCTAAAAACGTCAAAATTCATAGTTTTCTTCTATTCAGACAATAGTGAAAAATGAAGACAATAAAATTTGTTTCCAACAATATTTTGACAATGGATAAGCGAAGTATACTACAATGAGAGGTTTGGCTTTTGAAATCGATAGTTGAAACCGTAACATTGACAATATACATACGGTTTTTTATTTTTTTCCCCCATAGTTTATTGTATAAAGTGAAAACATGTTTATCTATTTTTTTTTATTTCATCGTCAATAATTATAGATCATATTATTCTAAAAGTTTTGTTGATTCGCATTCTAAACAATTTTATTTTTTTTTGTTTTTTTTGGAAAAAGAGAAGTAGAAAAAAAAAATTGTTATTGTTTGCTTCTCTCAATCTATCCTCTTCTCAAATATTATTTCATTCACCCGTAACATTATTAAAGTAAAAAAACTATTCAGATTGCAGAACTTAATATTTATTTGATCGAAGGATTTACATAAATTACGTACCCAATTGCCATGGAATACCAATGTACCATCACAAAGACTTGTTGCAAAGCTTTCACTGTCGCTCATCGGAATAAACCCGTTTCACAAATAGAAAGATTTCATATGACATAGAAGATCGTTCTACACTGTACACTGAGCAGTGCTTTAGTCAATGCTTTCACACGCTCCTTTCTCACTTCCCACTGAAAAAAACCTCACTAGAAAAGGCACTTGCGAGAGAGAAGATTGAGCATGGAAAAGGATAGAAGAGAAGGAAAGAGCGGATAAGAACAGAAAGAGAGATGAAGGTTTCTCTAATACCTCAACTGGTGCTGCTCTGCTCCGGCCTTGCTCTCTCCAACTTGGCCTCTTCTTCTCCCTCTTCTACTCCTCTTCCCCAGTCAACAACAGGTTAAATTTTTGTCAATTAACCCACATCCCTGATCAAATAATTCTGATATGTAGTCTCCCACTAAAATTGAAAACCAATTTACTATCACTAATGTTGCTACTCAAATTGCAATTACCAGTAAACCTTGATTTCTCACTATTACTAATTAAATTAACCAATTAGTAGTTGATTTTAGTCAAAGAATTAAGTGGTAATTACAGAACTAAGAACTAAACAAGACATGAAGACAACCATAGAGCTAATTTTCCTTTTAAATTGGTTATTGGACACAACCTGGCTATGTCTCAGCAGTCACAGCTCAGTTATCACCAATTCCCAAATTGCATTATTGTAACAATTGTTAAAACAATTACAAATTACAACTGCAGGTACAGTTCTCACTGCAAGGCGACCAACCAATGTAATCTTCCATCCGTCAACCGGCACATGCATGTTGCGTACAAATCAAAATAAAGCACTAAGACTAGGGCCATGCAATGAATCTGATGCATGGGAATACACCCCACAGAAGTTTCTGACTGTGAAAGGCACTTACTTCTGCTTGCAAGCCGTCGGATCCAACAAGCCGGCCAAGCTAAGTATTATCTGTACCGAATCTGATTCCCAGTGGGACATGAACTCAAGTTCGAATTCAGATGCTAAAACTCATGTGTCTACGAATTTAGAGAAGGGTGGTTCGTTGTGCTTGGCCGTTGGACCTGAGGATATACTATTCACAAGCCCATGTCTCAGCTCTGATGTGCAACAGTTTGAGTTCACTACTAAAGACAAGGTTCAAGCTTTGGGATAAGAGACTCAAATGTAGAGGAGCTGTGCAATTTTGTACTTTACAAGGCTTTTTAATTTTTAATGGTATTTTGTATGATATATATCATGAACTCAGAACTCAATAAAATCTGGGATAAGTGGGGACATTGTTTACATGGTATTTATTATTATTTTTTTTTTGGCATAATAAGTATCTGGACCATGTGATAAGCGTCAAAAGAATTACTTGGGAACCTGAAGTACTAGTATAAGCTGTGCTCCAGTATCACATTTTGGAAGGGTGAGGGAAGAAGGTTAGGTGAACTTTTAATCCTCATCTTGCTCCACAAGACCAGACAACTTCAACTAAAGAGGGGTGAATGCACCAAGAGTAAACTTCTCACCTTCAAACAACTAATTTTAGTAACCACAAATTTGAGGTGTAGAAGGTCACTTACTCAATCTTACCTTATCTCCCCTTATTTACCCTCTACAGATTTTACTGGAGCACAGCCAAGTGTTATATACTCCTCCCAAAGTGGAAAATCAAAACGTCTTTTGTCTTTTAATATCATGTATAACTCATAATAACCGCAACGAGCCTTGGAACAGAGGGGTTCAAACTAAACATCTTTCGTAAGTTCACATATTTTGAAACTCTTTCTGAGAGGGGAAAAAGATTTACATTTAGCAACATAAATAAAAAAAAACTTTCAAAGGAAATTAAGGAAAACAAGAACAAAGTGCTAAGTTTTCTACTCTAGTTTACTTCTCTAACATGAAAGTTATATATTTCAAAGAAGAGGGTGCAAAAAAAGAACACATGATACCGAAAAGAGAAGATAAAAGTGCATTCCTAACGATCTCCAGCTACCTTATAAAAAGAAATACGAAAAAAAAAAAAAATACAAGTAGCACTATCTGTTTAAAAGAAAGATCTAACAAAATATGCACATCAACCAATAATTCCACCTTAGTTTTCCAGCTTTCAACTCCCACGATTCTTTCTACTTTATAACAGCAAACCTTAATTAATTCTCATTATTCTAAGATATAGTACTATGTTGAGCATTTAGTATAGTTTAATCCTTGCTTGGATTGGTGTGCGACAAATAGGACATGTCTGAAGGCTCGGACCGCAGTAGTGGCATGTCTGTAAGAGAAGAATAAAATCATCACATGCATTTTCTATATTTCGGACTGGTGCATGAATTGCACAGTTTAGTTAGAGAATTTTCTACAAAGTAATTACATCATTAGCACAGAAAAAGATTTACCTAATGTCTGGAATATTGTAAAGGAAAACTTACAAATCTCATAACACAAGATGGCATTTAATTTTGAGGAATGAAACTACAGAATGGAAGAAAGCTCACCTGATGACCACAATTAAAAGCCATGTTCTTTGGATTCACAAGGCAAATGGGACAAGTCTGTTGACAATAAAATATCCAAATTATTCATGGATAATTGTTTGAAAAAGATAAACACTTTCAATCCTACAACAACATAATATTATTAATAACTAAACAGAAAACAAATATTAAATATAAACTGGCAAATGATACTTAATTAATTCACTTTGTTATTAATAATTGCTTATTTTATATATTATTTGGTATATGGTGAAACCTAAAAATTTTTTAAATCTTTAATGCTACTGAACTTCTATTTTATTTTATTCAAGATACAGGTTACTGGTGACTTTGTATAAAAAGTGAGTAAAATGATTAATTTATGAACATCCATAGTACTTCACGATGAGATGAGATTATGAACTTGCAATTGTAATGTTTGAACTATGGACATTTTATTAAAATATCCCAAAAAAAAAAACATCAGTTAGCACTTAGCAGAATCTAGAATACTAAAAGAAAAGGAATATTGGATGCACTTCAGAGTTTAGATCATTGAATCTAACTTCAGCCATTGCATACCAGTATGGGGCTTAGCACAGCAACATGGTAAAATGATAAAGCCTGACAATTATTCATTAGATGATAAAAATGTGTACCTGATTATTGTCAGTAGAAGTGGATCCCAAACCAGTGGAACCTGTTGAAGCTTTTGGATGAGTCTGGGTGTAAGAAATAGGTAATGAATTGTTCCCTTGAAATTGATTGGATTCACTGCTTCTAGAAGAACACCTTGGTGGTGGAAGAGCAACTTTGTCTGGTGACCTTCCACGGCTACGCCTGTGAGTGAGAGAGAGAGAGAGAGTTATACAAAAGAGAACAAGCTGAGCTTATAATTTTTTATGCTCTGACCAATACAATTCGGTCAATTTTGGATTCACTGACCAATGCAATAAGTTCAACTCAATTGGCCATAGTTTTAACCTGATTTTCAACAGAAAAGCGATGAGTAACCTAGAAAAAGAAACTTTTAAAGCAGCATGGTAAATTGATAAATTGATTTTTCCAGATAAAATTGAGATGGTGCTGGTCTAGAACATGAACAGCTTGCAACCAAAACCAACTGGTATGGCATGCAGATTCACCTGAAACTAGACTTAACCACACCTGATAAGGCAATAAGACTACACAAGAAACCCAATATATCAAAGTAGATTGTAAGTTTGTAACCTTGAGTTGACTGAAACCTAAATGAACTTTACGTAGTAAATCTGACACAATACCACCAGTTTGTTGCCCTAGGTATATATTTTCATGAAAAGTAGAAAGAAAGATGAAGAAAAAAGAGAACACTATCTCACCCTAAGAGACCCAATTCAATTGTTGCTTTGTACTGTAATGGTACTTCCATTAGAGCAGCAAGAGCAAAGACTGCCTCTTTTCTCGACTCTGGCAAACTCTTTGACATTATCTCTGTGAAATTTACAAACTGCAACAAAGGATTGAGTCAGATAATTGAGCTAAGCATTCAAAACTCAATTTCCCAACAACTTTCATGCATAATGTAAATTGAAAAAGTTTTTTTCATTCAGTTTTAGAAATAAATGAGAAAAAAAACTGCTGGCTTCAAATTGTTCTCTCTTGTCAAGTGAATTTTCAGTTTAATACATTTTTGAGATTTGTTCTCGGAAGGAAGATGTTGCAAAAATTAACGAAATAAAGACTGCACCTGGAAGTTGTCAAAGCTCCGGTTTGGAATGTTATCATCAAATTGTTTCATTGTCTCCCATGGTCCATCACCTACTCCGACTAGCACAATTGACAATGGATACTCACTGAAAACCAACAAATTTTATTTTCAATCACACTGTTCAGAGTGCCATCATCAATTTTTATTGCTAAATGGTGTAGACTACAAAGAAACATACCTGGCTTTTACAATAGCGTCAATAGTGGGTTTCTCATGTTCGCCACTAACCTGCCAAAAACATCAAATAGTCAAAGTTCTTTAACAAAATTAATAATTAAGAAAATAGATGAAACTGCATAAGGAATATTTTGTCACGCCTCAAAAATTTGTAAAACATAATGGACAAGAATAATATAAGTTCATACCTGTCCATCAGCTATGATGAGTAAAACATGGTATTGTCCCCCACTCTGTTCGACTATAGTCATGGCCATTTCAATTATTGGTGCAAACGAAGTTCCTCCTGTAGATATATTGAATGTTTTTAGAATTTTAGTATGAAAAATAAAATTTTAATTTGGATGTCATGGCACGTAACAAGAATTTCTGGTATTTTATTCCCTAATAGCAAATCAGTACATTAAATGCATCGTTTCTAAATAAGCAAGATATTTTAAATAAATAACTCGTAGATTTTAATCCTAGTTCTTATACTTCTAACCACTCAAGTACTCACTATTTTTCAACGCTGCATTTAAGTTTAGTATGAAAATAAAAATTTTAATTTGGATGTCATGCCCTGTAGCAATCTGGTGTTCTATTCCCTAATAGCAAATCAGTACATTAAATACAGTGTTTCTAAAAAGGCAAGATAATTTAAAAGCATAACTTGTAGATTTTAATCCCAATTCTTATAATTTTAAGCACTCAAGTACTCGCTATTTTTCAACTCTTAGATGCTCATTTTGATTGCAGCCCCATTTCCATTGATTATGTGGTTTCCTTTTGTCAAGAATCAAGGAAAAAGGAAGTATGTGAGGATAAGTGAGGAGCCTATTTGAAAATATGTTATCCCTTACGTATTGCGACTGAGAATGAATCGAAATAATGTTTTCCAAAAATGTTATACCAAGTGTCAAATGACCAACCTGTGATTTTAGCCACTGTAACAAAAAAAGGGGCCAGATAGTAAATTACCAGATAAGTGTAATACTGGGACAAGTTCTCTATATCGATATAGTGCCTCCTCGAATCCATTGCATGGCCTCTGGTCAGGGTAAAAACCAAACACATGTTTATCATGTGTTGTCGCTGAAAGAAGAAGGGAAAAATTACAGCAGTGAAGTACAGCAGAAGTAAATACTGAAATGAGCAACCCTGAACTGCTTAGCAAATTAGTTTGTACAAAAATAAGTGGCACCATGTGCCTGACCTGGCTAAACTGAAGAGTAAAGGATGAAAAAATATCAAACAATAGCAGCTCAACAATCTCTAATAAACATGATCATGTTGTTTAAACTCTAATACCAATTCACAGCTCTATCCGTTCCGTGAGCCAGTGAAATGATCTTGATATCTCAGCAAATTTCCAACAAGATGGGTAAAAAAAATGTATTATTAAAATTTAAGAAAAAAGAATGCAAAAGCTTACTATCACCAAATCCAAAGCATGGGATTAAGTTATCTTCATCAAACTTTGCTAAAGTCCTTCCAACAATTGAAATTGCAAGCTCATATGGATTTGGTGTGTCACTAATTTGATGCAAGCAACGTCCCTTAAATGACTCTTTACCTTTTCTCCAAAGAAAAAGAATAATATTAAAAATTTGACCCCTGAGAAACAGCATTTGTGGATATTCACCTTACATTTTAATTAAACTGTGAGAATCTTAGTAATCCTGTAATCAACAAAGAGACTCCACATTAAACAAGTAGTGTTGACTTTCCATTTTTTTCCCACAAAACATTAAAATTTTATCAATAGAATACCTGTCCACTCGTTGCTTTTAGTGAAGTCAATTCCTACAATGAGATTGGAAGATTCTAGGCCTGCATTTAAGAGAGCTTCGGTAACCTGCATACATAAGCGAAATTTACATTGATACTAATCTTATATGCTTAAACCAAAAATGTTTTCAAAAGTAAACCTCTAGTATTTTTGCCAAGTCCACCCTAGTTGTTTGATGTTATGTTTGAGGAAATACTACAACTGTATTGTTCTTTCCATTATCCAAGCTTAGTTTTTCCACTGGCCCATCAACACAAAAGATGGCTGTGGCAAAAATTGCATTATAATTATAATTGATTCTTGAATACTAATTTCTTTACTTCGAAAAAGGAATGACATATGTGATGTCATATTTAAAAAGTATAAACGGAGAACACATCCAAAGATTCCTTAGGAGCAGAAGAGGTAGGCATCAGTCCTCATACTTAGTGAAGAAGTTGCAAAAAGTTTAATTTTTTTTCTTTTAATATTAAATTGTAGGACCCCACAAATTAGTGCAAGAGTAGTGCCCCCAAAATATAACTCGAATAGAAATTATACTTTTTTCATGCTTCTAATTTAAGCTTATGTACACGGACAAAAGTAATATAAAAAAAATTATAAATAATATTGAAAAATGAATTGAAATCGAGGGGGGGGGGTGGAAAAAGAACAAAACTATAAATAACAGAGTGTTTTGTGTTTATGTAATCAATTAATGTAACATCATCTAAACCTGCCTTTCTTATTCTTATTTTTAAAAAAATGAAGGCTTTTATTTATCACTCTTCACTCCTTCCCTTTACCTTATCTATATAGAGAGTTTTGTAGGGCGGGGGGGGGGGGGGGGGGGGGGGGGAGGTTTTTGCACCTTTTGAGAAAAACAAGAGTGGTAGCTGAGAATACTGTCATGATTTGTAAATTCTTAATCTAGTTGCATTTTTTTAAAAGGGTAATATAAAGGAATACAATTAGCCCACTAATTAAACAAAAAAAGAGGATGCAGGACGATGATCATGTGTATGGTAAACATGTTATGATCGAACCCTCCATAGTTCAGGTCGAGGATGAGGGAATTAGAAGTTATCCTTTGCAAAGTTGTGGGGGTCAAATATCATTAATCTGCTTCTCTTGGTTTTTTTGCTAAGCATGGCGAATTTGGGGCATTACATGAATGCAGTTGAAATTCTGAATAAACAGACAGCCAAATTTGACATTGCATGGTACTGTTATGCACCAGTAAATTATTTGATCTGTATCATTGTATGGTACTGTTATGCACCAGTAAATTATTTGATCTGTATCACCCTGAAACCATGAGAGAGTTCTTATATAGATAACTTCTCTTATATTTAATTTTTTAATAGTTGTACTTCATGTTGGGTTTCCTTACTCATTCCTCTTGTATTGTATCTTTTTTCATTTTCTTAAAGTATTTGTAATATGTAATATTTGTAGGGTCTTATTTGTAACTTTGTAAAAGACCAATAAATTTGAGAAAATGAAAATTGGGTGGTCGACCCCCGACAAAACATTTTTTGCTCTCTGTGTTTTTGTTTTTTGCTCCCGAGCGTGAGCCCCCTCTGGTGTGCGAAACTCAAATCACAAAATTCACTCTCTCTTGATCTCTCTCTCTGTACCACATCGGTACCGCTTTCTCTAATCTCAACAACTGGTATCAGAGCGCAAGGTTCGTCGCCGCTTGCGGAAACCCTAGCCGTCGAGTCACCGCCGTCAAACCCTAGCCGCTGCCGAGCCGCAACCGTTGATCACCTCCGTTTCCGACCTCGATCGGGTTGTTGCCGTCGAGTCGCGAGTGGCCGTTGCTCCGCCGTATTGAGGTGAGGTTCTCTTGACCGGTGCATTACATTTGGAACCTAGGGTTTGTGTCTAAAAATGGAAGAGGGAAATAGTGGTACCATGGTTAAGCTTACATCTTCTAATTACTCCATTTGGAAGTCTCGTATGGAAGATTTGTTGTATTGTAAGGATGCATATGAACCCCTCTCGGGTACCAAACCCGCTACCACCACCGATGATGTTTGGAAAGTGTCTAATAGAAAGACAATAGCCTTAATTAGACAATGGGTTGATGATTCCGTCTATCACCATATATCATCGGAAACCGATGCCAAGGTGTTGTGGGAAAAGCTTGAGAGTTTGTATGAGCGCAAGACCGCTCAAAACAAGGCATTCCTTATTAGAAAATTGGTGAATATGAAATATCAAGAGGGAACATCCGTTTCGGATCATTTGAGTCAATTCCAAGATTGCATAAACCGCTTGTCAACTATGAAAATGGTATTGGATGAGGAGTTGCAAGCCCTAATTTTGTTGAGTTCTTTACCCGATAGTTGGGAAACTTTGGTGGTGACCTTGAGCAACTCGGCACCTAACGGTGTTGTGACCTTAGCCATGGTGAAGGATAGTATGCTCAATGAAGAGTTAAGGCGTAAGGAGTCGGGGATCACTAGTGAGTCCTCGGCCCTTGTCACCGAAAATCGTGGTAGAAGCACTCAAAGAAACTCCCATAATGATGACAAGCGTGGCAAGTCAAAGGGAAGGTCAAAATCAAGAAAGGGAATAATTTGTCATTATTGCAAGAAGCCCGGTCATATGAAAAATGAGTGCCGGAAGTTAAAGGCAAAGAATGATGAGCTCAAGAGAGATAAGTCTAAGGGTAAGAATGATGATGGTGGGAATGAAAGTACCTCCGCTATTGCTTCCGATGGCGAAGTGTTCATTGCTTGTGATGAAGGTTTTGTAAACCTTACTTGTCATGATTCCTCATGGGTTGTAGACTCCGGGGCCTCATTCCATGTCGCGCCTAGACGTGACTTGTTCACTTCCTACAAGGAGGGTGATCGTGGTGTTGTGAGAATGGGCAATAATGGAGCATGTAAAATTGTTGGAATTGGTGACATAGAAGTTGTGACAAGCTTAGGATGCAAGCTTATCCTCAAGAATGTGCGGCATGTGCCGGATATGAGACATCATCTCATCTCGGTTGGTGCCCTTGATGATGACGGGTACCATAGTGACTTTGTTGGTGGTAGATGGAAGTTAGTGAAAGGGCATTTGGTTGTTGCTCGTGGGTATAAATCCGGGTCACTCTATGTGACTCAAGTAAAGATGTGCGGAGAGGTGAATGTATCGGAAGACAACTCAACCGATTTGTGGCATTTGCGGTTGGGTCATATGAGTGAGAAGGGCATAGAAATTCTCTCCAAGAAGAAATATGTCTCTTGTGAAGGTGCATCTCTCTCCTCTTGTACACATTGTTTGGCCGGAAAGCAACACCGTGTAGCCTTTAAAAGAAATCTCACTACAAAGAAATCGGGTGCTTTGGATTTGGTACATACCGACCTTTGTTCTATGGGTGATAGGAGTATTGGTGGTGCTCTTTATTTTGTGACCTTTGTAGATGACCATACAAGAAAATTGTGGGCATACTCCTTGAAAACAAAAGATCAAGTGTTGAATGTGTTTAAGTCTTGGGTTATGGAGGTTGAAAGAGAGACCGGTAAGAAACTCAAGTGTGTCCGGTCCGATAATGGTGGTGAGTACCGTGGTCCTTTTGAGGAATATTGCAAGGCCAATGGTATTAAATTAGAAAAGACCGTACCCAAGACTCCACAACAAAATGGTGTGGCCGAGCGCATGAACCGCACCATATGTGAAAGAGTTCGGTGCTTGCTCTCTCATTCTAAGCTCTCAAAGGGATTTTGGGGAGAAGCATTGAACACGGTGGTTCACTTGATCAATCGTTCTCCTTCTCATGCGTTGGATGGTGATATACCGGAAAGGGTTTGGAAAGGAAAAGATGTCTCTTATGACCATCTAAGAGTGTTTGGTTGTAGGGCCTTTGTGCACATACCCAAGGATGAAAGGTCAAAGCTTGATAGTAAGACCAAAGAGTGTGTTTTCTTGGGGTATGGAAATGGTGAATTCGGTTATAGGTTGTGGGATCCAATTGAGAAGAAGTTGGTGAGAAGTCGAGATGTGGTGTTCTTTGAGAAAGAAACCATTGAAAATGTTGGCAACCTCGACAAGGCGAAAACCTCTACAAGTAGCTATGTTGACCTAACTCCTCTCTCTTCCAACAACCCAAGAACCGAAATAAATGATGAAAACCCTAGCCATACAACCGAAACTAGTGTCCCACAAATTCAAGAGAGCGATCCTCAATCCGAAACCTCTTCAAGTGATAGCTCACAAGTGCAAGAATTGAGGAGGTCGACTCGTGAAAGGCGAGTTAGCACAAGGTATCCCACAAATGAATTTGCTTTGCTTGGTGATAGTGGTGAGCCCGAATGCTTTATGGAGGCTATTGAGTCGGAGCATAAGAATAAGTGGTTGGATGCCATGCAAGATGAGATAAAATCCTTGCATGAGAACAACACTTTTGAGTTGGTGAATTTGCCAAAAGGCAAAAATGTGCTCAAGAATAAGTGGGTTTACCGTGTCAAATTGGAGGGTCAAGAAGCAAAACCGAGATACAAAGCTCGGTTGGTAGTGAAGGGATTTGGTCAAAAGAAGGGTGTTGATTTTGAAGAAATTTTCTCACCCGTTGTGAAGATGTCATCAATTCGGGTTGTGCTTGGTTTGGCCGCTAGTTTGGATTTGGAGATTGAACAACTATATGTCAAGACCGCATTCCTCCATGGTGATTTGGAGGAGGAGCTTTATATGGAGCAACCCGAAGGCTTTGTGGTGCAAGGACAAGAGCACATGGTGTGCAAGTTGAGGAGGAGCCTCTATGGCTTGAAGCAAGCACCACGAAATTGGTACAAAAAGTTTGAATCTTTCATGTGTGACAATAAATTTACTAAAACCATTTCCGATAATTGTGTCTTTGTTAAGAGGTATTCTAGTGGTGATTTTCTCATTCTCTTGCTTTATGTTGATGACATGTTGGTCATTGGAAGTGATTTGAGAAAAATCAAAGCATTAAAGGAGAGACTTGCAAGCGAATTTGCTATGAAAGATTTAGGGGCAGCCAAGCAAATTCTTGGTATGAGTATCACTAGAGACCGGAAGAATCGGAAACTTTGGTTGTCACAAGAGAAGTACATTGAGAAGGTACTTCAAAGGTTCAACATGAAAAATTGCAAACCGGTAACATCTCCTCTTGCTAGTCATTTTAAATTATCTTTGGATGGTTGTCCTAAGAATGACAAAGAAAAGGATGAGATGAGAAAGGTGCCATATGCCTCGGTTGTAGGCTCTTTGATGTATGCAATGGTATGCACTAGACCGGACATTGCTCATGCCGTTGGTGTAGTGAGTCGTTTTCTTTCTAATCCGGGTAAAGTGCATTGGAATGCCGTTAAGTGGATACTTAGATATTTGAGGGGTACATCCACTCATTGCATTTGTTTTGGTGGCACAAGAAATCCGGTGTTGGAGGCATATACGGATGCCGATTGGGCCGGTGACATAGACTCTAGAAAGTCTACATCCGGTTATTTGGTTTGTTTTGGAAACGGGGCCGTGTCATGGCAATCCAAGTTACAAAAATGTGTTGCACTTTCAACCACCGAAGCCGAGTACATAGCCATTACGGAGGCATGCAAGGAGCTAATTTGGATGAAGAAGTTCTTGCATGAGTTGGGTATTCGGCAAAAGAGGTATACTTTGTTATGTGATAGTCAAAGTGCAATTCATTTGAGTAAAAATCCGATGTTTCACTCTAGGTCCAAGCACATTGATTTGAGATATCATTGGATTCGTGATGTGCTTGAGAGAAAAGAATTGGTGTTGGAGAAAGTCCACACGAGTGATAATGGATCGGATATGTTGACCAAGTCGATACCGCCATTGAAGCTTGAAGCTTGTTGTGAGAAGGCGGGTTTATTGGGTAGACATGCTCCATGAGTCGGAAGGAGGAGTTTGTTGGGTTTCCTTACTCATTCCTCTTGTATTGTATCTTTTTTCATTTTCTTAAAGTATTTGTAATATGTAATATTTGTAGGGTCTTATTTGTAACTTTGTAAAAGACCAATAAATTTGAGAAAATGAAAATTGGGTGGTCGACCCCCGACAAAACATTTTTTGCTCTCTGTGTTTTTGTTTTTTGCTCCCGAGCGTGAGCCCCCTCTGGTGTGCGAAACTCAAATCACAAAATCCACTCTCTCTTGATCTCTCTCTCTGTACCACATCGGTACCGCTTTCTCTAATCTCAACACTTCACAAGCATTTAACTTTAGTTGGTGACTTCCTCAAGCATTAGGTGCAAAATGTACAAGCTAAAGATATTAATCAGTGCTAAGATAATATAATATATATTGGCTCTTGCATGCAGCACATGCTCCACTTAGATAGTGACGTGAAAGGAGTTCTGTTTTCATCTGAATTATCATGAACCAGGAAAAAGGAGTTCTTGCATGCAGCACCTGTTTTCACCCCATCAACTTGAAATATTAAACAACATAAAATACTTGGCATTTTCTATCTAGTGTTATATGTAATTTATGCCCCCTTCATTTTATATTTTGTGCACTGAGCATTAAACAAAGGCGATTAAGTGGACTGTATAATAGAGCTGACAAATTAATTCTAATACTGAACATAGCAGAACACCACTGGCATGTTTATAATCAAAATTCTTTTTCAAATATGTTTATTATTTAAGAAAAATTTTGTCTTATGTGTACTAAAAACAATTAAAACAGCAGTTTAGCAGTCCACTTAGTGGTTGCTATTCCAATTAAATCTTACACAATAGGATTGTAGTTTTAAAATCCAGTTTCATACAAATGTAGTGTACTTCCAGACTTTTAGGCTATTGATCATTTGACGTGTATACTCAACCTGCCCTATCAAAGGACTTAAGAGGGTGGGATAAGGAAAGCATAACAAAACCCATTCACCTCTTCTGCACTCTAATTTGAGACGAAAGAAAAAAGAAAAAAGATACTTTTTTTCAGGACATTTTATTCTTTCCTATTTTTTTCCCCTAATTGTGGAGCAAATAACTTTTTACATTGTCACTTCTCTTCCTTTCTCACCCCTCTTCTTCGTCCATTTTGTAGAAAGTTTTTAAACAAATGAAAAGAGAAAAATTGAGGAAAAAGTCAATTGATTTCAGTCCTTATTAGAAGGTCGGAGTAAATAAAGCTTTAACCTTGAACAAATACAAAATGTAATTTGTTACTTTCTGCTCCATTATATGTCCTTCATTCACCTAATGAAACTAAAATTAAGAAGAGAAACTTAAGTTCCCTCCTCTTTTCTCTCGGGCCGTCATCAGTAAGTAGTAGATGTAGGAATTTGGGTTGAATTAAAAGGACAAAAGGTTAGAATTTTTCTACTTCAAATTAGTTCCTAATGAAATAGCCAAAATAGATACATACTGTACAATCATGTTTGCTTATATTGTATGGAATTGGAATTATATCTTATTGAAAAGAAAGAACGGGGCAAATAGAATCATTTAGTTTGATATTCAAAAATATCAAATAAAATATATTCCAGTGTAAAAATATTGGGCTATTTTTTTTTTCCTGACAATAACATGATTTTTCCCAGTTCGAATTTCTAAAATACCAGAAGAATAAATCAGAAAATAGACCTGTTCAATGGATTCGTAGTTATCAGCAATTCTAGAATACTTCCTATCCAGAGTCCTTCCCGTAGAATAATTAGGCGCCGAGTAATTGATCTTCCTGTTGTTAGAACTCCCGCCTCCCATTTTTCTCTACTAAAGATATAAACACAAAAAAAGTTTGTAGAGATCGGAAACCAGGGATTTTTCTCGAGAGGTGTCTTGTAAGTTTCGTCTGTTAGTAACTTTGGTGTGTCTTGCGATCCAATAAAGGTGGCGTTAAAGACTTGTTCGTTACTTCCAAGGCGGTTGGTCTGGTCTCATCTGCCGAGGAAGAATGGGTTTGTATTATCATTATATATATATATTGAAAAAAAAGTAAAGCTTAGGAAGTCATTCCATTTTAAGAAAAATTAAACAAGGATAGAAAATTAGAAATTGATGAACTTTCGTCGCGTCTTCTTATTGTTTTAAAACTTTATTATTGCTGCTTTTGTGCTGTAGCCTAGTTGTTCTTGAGAAATTAACATGTACCAAATGTATTTGTTATATAAAAGTAGATCTTCTCCTTGTAATTGCTCAGATTTTTAATTATGGCAATTGTATCAATTTATAGAAATATATTTAAAGACATCTGACATGATTTAAAAAGCATTTAAGTAGAGTAAATGAGAAAGAGCCGAAATTATTTAATATAAAAATTCAGACACCAAAAAATTTAATACAAAGAATTATTTATTTTTTTTTTAATAAGAAGAAAGTTCCAACGCGTTTATAAACCGCGCCTCCCTCTCTCCTCTCGAACGCGTTTTATAAACGCGTTACAGGCCCTAAAACGCGTTTGTAAAACGCGCTAAAAGCTGCAGTAATTGCGGCGAAAGTTTCTGAGTTTGCGCGTTATTTTCTGATTTTACGCGTTTATAAAACGCGTAAGAAGAGTTCTTACCCTTTTATAAAACGCGTTCGAGAAATCTAATTTCCATATAAATACCCATCCTTCTGTCGTCCAAAATCAAAAAAAAAAGAGAAAAGATCTGAAAAAAAGAAAAAAATGAGAGGAAAAGAAGAGTCAGATGGTGGAATGCAAAATAATATTAGTTGGTGCGAAACTAATAGCCATAAGGGTTGTATGCGGCACACTTATTCACTGATACAGAGTCGCACACAATCCTTATGGCTATTAATATTCCACCAACTTTAAAATAAAAACTTTCCTGTGGAATCTGTTATTACGTGTAGAGGACGGTTTGTTGGGCTGGGTCTACGAGCCATAACACCGCAGCCGGCATCCTTGGATGAGAATCTGCATACATGCAGTCATCCTCATCCAAGTCTCAGAAAAAGAGGGGGTCAATATGACAATCAGTCCCCCTACTTTTCTCTATTAGTTGCGGTGATGTTTTCTCTTCCCACCCTTAGCAATGGATCCTCTACAATTTTTTTTTATGTGGTTCAAAATTTTAATATTATGTATTTTGTAATTTTTTTTGTTGTGTATTGTGTGGTTCAAAATTTTAATAAATTGTAATTTTTAATTTGTATTGTGTTTTTTGTTATAATGTTCATTGAGTTGTAATGTCTAATATAATTTAAATAAATATTAAGTCTATTAATATTAATATTTCGAATTTAACAATAAAAATGAAAATGGATAAAATAAAAACTAAAATAAATTAGATAATAATACTTACAACACATATACTACACGAATTAATACATATACTAAAACACGAATTAATACATATACTAAAACATAAAAGAAAACAGATAATAATAGAACACACAATAATAAAAACATCTAATTATAGAAAACCTAATTATAGAACACACAATAATAAAAACATCTAATTATAGAAAACCTAATTATAGAACACACAATAATAAAAACATCTAATTATAGAAAACCTAATAATCAGTCCAAATGATATATGTCATTTCCATTTAACGGGTGATTTTCAAACCCAGGAGGACATGCCTGTTGCAAACGCAACCAAACGATTTCATCTCCACGTCGGACATGATATCCTCCATCCCTCTTAACTGCATCCGTCCAATATTTCGGCCCTCTCACTACAAAAACGTCGCGTTGAAAAACCTTCACGTAAAATTTGTCGGAAGGATAGTGCAAGTAGACGTGCCGAAGAATATCTCGTTTACTTATTCCTCCATCTCCTTGTAGAAGCACACCGGTACAAACATGACGTGGTTTAGTTGACATTATGTTTTCTCGGTTTCTTTTCTCTGCGTAACTTCTCTAAAGTTTTGGTTTTTGATTTTTGAATTTTCGACGTGAATTTGCGGAGAAGCAGGACTATTTATAGACTCAACCCTTCGTACGCGTTTATAAAACGCGTAATAAGGTTTGAGCGCGTTTTATAAACGCGTACGAAGGGCTAAGTTAATGGAATTCAATACTTTCGCAGGCTGTCAGTCTGTTTTGCTGTTTTACCTGGACACCACCTTCGTACGCGTTTATAAAACGCGTTCGGAGGCCTCCAACGCGTTTTATAAACGCGTACAAAGGTGGTGTCCACTTTTTGAGCAGCGTGATACTGTGTTTGAGCAGCGTTTTATAGCGCGTTTTTTGAGCAGACCCCTATTTTAGCGCGTTTTATAAACGGTTAAATAATTGCCTATATATATCTCAATTCGTTCTCCTATTTCGTATCAAAAAATCACAAACAAAAGACGCGTAAAATCAGAAATTTGAGAAATGGAGAAGGATCAAAATAATAATAAGATGGGGGAAGAAACATCCAAGGTGGGAGAGGGAACACCTAATGTGGGAGCAAAAAGGATCCCATTATACGGTCCTCCGAAGAGAAGGGCCGTCTCTGCTGTACGTCGTTTCCCTCCAGGATGTGGCAGGAGCCCTGATTTTAGTATGGGGGTTCAAATAGATGAGAGTTCTAGTGAGAATAAGGAGGAGGAGAAGAATAAAGACGTTAAGGAAGTGGAGAAAAATTAAAGTTTAATTGTGCTAGAATAATGAAATTTATGTATTTTATTTTCTATGAAATTTATGTTATTGTATGAATTTATGTTATTGTATGATTTTATGTTTTATCTATGTTTTAATATTTATAACTAATTAATATAAAAATTAAGAAAAAATTTCATTACAAAAACTCTCATTAATATGAAAACAACGATTTAAATTAATAACAATTTTCATTACAATAATTCTCATTAATATGAAAACAACGATTTGCGGAGACTCATGGACAGTTGCCCAATTATGCGAGAGCCTTCGACAGTCGTCGAGTTCCTCCCTAATTGGGTCGGCAGAACTCTACCGCCCATTACCCATGATCGTAGGCAGCAGAGTGTTCCGGCCGCTCGTTGTTGTCATTTTCATTAATTTTACCACAATTTCTTAGGTACTGATAAGCTCTCAGGTTATTTTCCTTCAGAACTCCCCAATTCTCTCTAAAACGTCTAGGGTTTTTCTTGTTAGCAAGTCTACATTTGAAAAAGTTTTTCAAATCAGCATCTTGTGACCCGCCAGCCTCCTTCCATAAGTTTTCCGCAACATGCTGCATGCATAACCGATGAATCGCTACTGCATGCGCACCTTGTGCCTTCCAACCGTAATCTACGGATGCAAATACCGCTTTTATTGCCTTATGACGGTCAGATATGACACAGTATCTAGTGTTCCGGCCTAAAACTTCACATCTAACCCAAGACATAAACCATCCCCAAGTATCCTTATCTTCTTTTTCGCCCAATCCGAATGCAACCGGAATTAATCGATTTTCTGGATCATAACCACACACTGAGAACAATCTACCTTTGTATCGGCCCGATAAAAAACTAGCATCAATTGAGATAACAGGTCTGGCATATTTCATCGCTTCTATGCACGGACCAAAAGCCCAGGCTGCCATCTTGAAGACGCCAACGTTAGGATCGTTTGTAGGCCAAGAAACTATTGTGTATTTCGTTCCTGGGGTTGTCGCCTTCATTGCCTCCAGGAGGCGTGGAAGTTTATTGTAGGCCCCTTCCCAGGACCCAAACAATTGCTCCAACGCTCGCTCCCTCCCACGCCATAGTTTATTATAAGTCGGTTCAATACGTGGATATCTAGCCCTTATGAGGCTTCCTATGTCCTGGACACTTTTTCCCAAATTTTTTTTCAATTCATCCCTAACGTGTTCGGCAATGAGACTAGCTGTAAGGTTTGCGTGACCTTTTTGGCCCGGGGGTCTCGAACAAATATGCTCATTTGGATTGGTAGAGATCTTCCAATTTGTATTATAACTCTCACGTCTACCATACAATCGCCACTTACAATTCGGTTTTTGCATGCAAACCATTACATTTTTTTGTTTATTGCTAGTTTCCGTTCGAACTTCTCGATTTGTTTTGCATGAAACATCACAGACAGCTAGAATTAATTGTTTTTTGGAACCGAATCGTTTACCAACAGCAAGTTCGCCTTGTGGCCCTAAACTACGCTCCGGCATACCAGCATACTCAAACATGGAAATATCACACAATTCACTTACAGGATGGTGCAAGTCCGTCCTTCCTGAAACGTATGGCTGGTCGCAGTTTGAATAAAAAGGCATTTCTCTCTCGGAGAAGTCATCCACATCGGTATATTCTTCTCCGGTAGGAAGGTCGGAGTAAGTCGCCGGACCCTCATCTTCATCACCATCGGCAACCTCGACTTCATCTCCTGATGTGTTATTGTCTTGCGTAGGAACGGACTGTTCGCCAGTGTACTGGTAAGGGGTGGATTGTTGGCCACACATAAGGTTTAAGGAAGTGTTTGGCTCACTGCTACCGGGCTCGTCAAGGGGTGTTAGGTTTAGATCTGGTCCCGTGCCATATACGGGGATGAAATCAACATGCAACTCAATAATCGGTAACCCTCTCGTCTCGAATGTCTCGTGGTAAAAAAGGCGCCATTGATCTTCAGAATTTACAGGAAGAAATAGTGATTCATATCTCCCATTTACAATTTCATTGTAACGACCATGGATATTCAAAGTGTACTGGGTTTCTAAAATCTGTAGCCTGCTGTATAATTTATTTCGAATTTCAGCAAATGTGGTATGCATACTGATCGAGGGTGTGAACCAAGGTCAAACAAATAAACCTTGTACTCGACTAGACGTTTGTAGTAAAGTAAAGGTGTCGAACCCACAGAGATGGATATGAATATTATTCTTATTATTTCGTTAAAGCTAGACGATAAAGATCGAGAAAAGAATTGTAGTCACGAATAGAACAAATTAAAGGAAAATAAAGGAATGCAATCGCAAGTAATAAAGATTATGCAAAATAATTGAGATAAATATTTTTGGGGTTTTCTAACGGTTTGAAATAAGATAATAAATGTGCCTTAGGGTTCGATTTCACTTAGAACTGGCCACAGAGTCGCAAGACCTAGCACTGTCGTATTCGGCCTTGCTAATTCGGTCCGAATTCCGGACCGAATTCCACTGTGTAAATGCTGTGGTTTACTCTTTTGTTGATTTATTCAAGCCAAAGGTCCATCTAGCCAAACCTAACTCCCTAACCCTCCGCTTTCGCCTATTGGGTACGGTATTTGGAATGGGATCTAGTGTTAAACAACCTTCATCGAGTGTATTGCACCCCCAACTTTCGTTGTTCGGTGGACTTACTCGAGTTTACCAATGGTTTTCTACGAGGTATCTAGTTAGATTTTCGCCTAACTAGAAACGTTCACTTTTGGTTATTAATTGGTCGACTTTCGCCTTTGACCTACCTCGAAATACTAGTACAGGACTCGATTAATATAATGTAAAGAAGTTCCCAACAATTGCACGCGTACAAAAGTCGAGCGATACAAGTAATAACCGGTCCAAACACAAGCAATTTCAATTAAAATCCCAAGGGTAATTAACTTCATCCATCAACAAAACAAGTAAACCAAGCAAAACCTAAATCTAAGCTACATCGTTCCCTAAAGCAACAAGTTTTTAGCCTAACATACTAAGAGAAATCATGCAAATAACAGTATATAAGTTTAAACAAGCCATAAATCCAGAAAATAGAGAAAGAATTGGTTCGATACAACAAATAGCCAAGTTTCTAAGGTTGTCCACTGTTGCCGTCGCACTAGAGAACACCTTGAGACCTTCGGAACTCGTTGTAGCAGCAAGGAACAGCTCTAATCCGGCCTCCCACCTCTGTCCAAGTTGCAAAAGAGGAGAAGAATTGTCCCCAAACCAGATCTGGATCTGCTGGAGAGAGAAAGGTCAAAAGTGGAATGAAAGATAGCTCTTCCAAAGATGGAATATGCTTATATTACTCCTCTCCCCTCTCCTGGACAGCTGGGACGTGATTTTCCTTCATTTTGGGCGGAAAAATAGCCTTCCTAATGGAGAAAACGCCTTCAGGACGCAGCCAGAAACATTTCCGTGTATAGCAATTCGGACCGAATTCCAGACAATTCGGTCCGAATTAGCTTCTCTGTAATTTTCTGTGACGCAATTCGGTCCGAATTGATGCTAATTCGGTCCGAATTCTTGTGCCAGCATTGCGCACCAATAGTATTTTGAGCATAATTTCTTCATCCGGGCTCCGATTGAGGTGATTCAAAGATCGACGGAAAGCTTACAATGAGCTCTACAATGCTATTGCTTCCATTTAGCCATTTGATTCTCTTAAATCTACCATTTTATGCAATGATTATGCGTGATCCACCAAATTCCTACAAGACAAGTCAAATTCCACGGCAGTATCCAATCTTGCCAAACAAACAGAAAAACAAGATAATATCACGGTTTTAGTCACAATTTCGATGTAAAGTCTGGCCAAAATATCAGTATAAATATGAGATATCAAATCCCCCCAAACTTAAAACTTGCTTGTCCTCAAGCAAAACTCTGAACTTAGAAGAATTGACAAGACTTAGACTTACTATCGAAATTGAAGTTGGAGTTAGGAATTTAATTTAGTGCACAGTTCAGTTTGACTTTGATTCATGCTTTTCTTGAAATGCTCAATTGGGATTCTCAAACTAGAGTTAAGTTTGTTTTGATCTCATCCAAACAGCTCTTGGTCCTAAGAAAACCTTGACCGAGGGTTAAGGGTCCTAGCTTCTATTCATTTAACCACAAAGCAAATCCGAGTTTATTCACCCGTTCATTCCCATGACCCGAAAGGTTTTGCAAAAGAATTTTGTCAAAGCTAGAAATCTTATAGTGAACCCATCTCAAAACAGTTTAGAATTTCACCAATTTTAATTCTGCAAGTCGAGTCGTGGGGCTTTGCACCCTAGAGGATTAAGTGCGAATCATTGACTTCGAGAAAGCTACTGGTACATGTCGCACCAGTGGGTTTGGTCTAGTTTCTTTTGCAATTTATTTGTTACGGTCCACTATGGGACTAGCCGGAACTACCCAATCGTCCTCGAGAGCTTTGAGGTATCGATTCCTGACAGCTCGCAACTAGTCCCACCCTCCAAGCTTTGCTACTGGCACATATCGCACCAGGGAGGTCGGTCCGGTTTTTACACAATTTTTGCTACTAGCTCCGCCCCCAGAGTTTGTGGTTGAGTTAGTGGAAAGAAGTCTCAACGCTCCTCGTTTTCACAACTATTTAAATTTGTCCGATTTGAGGTTGCTTGTTGGTGATTCAAGCATTAAAACAGTTTCAGACAAGAGGGGGTTCACTTTATAATTTCTAAGGTTAACAAAATCTTTTTCAAAAGCAAGCGGTTTCACAAGTCCGTTCACTCGGCGAAAGGTTTCAGTTTTGACTAACTTGTGTTCAAACGATTCTTAAGCAACCAAGTTTTAGACCCAAATACCCTTAGTTTTGAAATTCCTCGGCCCATTGGTACTTGAACAAACCCAAAACGACTCAACAACGAGAGTTTTCGAAATCCAAGTTAAGATTTGAGAAAAGAAGTCAAACACCAAGTTTTTGCAATGAATCAATATAAAGAAGAGCTTAGCTATGCTTAAAATCAAGTTCCCAACCCTCAAAATCAGTTTAAGAACAATCGCGACTCAATTCAGAAGAAATAGGGAAGAATTCGGACCGAATTCAGAGGAATTCGGACCGAATTCGTGGCTCTGTCAAAGAGAAGTTGGCAATTCGGTCCGAAGTCAGCTGAATTCGGTCCGAATTGCAGGGTCTGTTTTGCAAAAAAAATTTCAGAAAACAAGCGTTTTGACGGATTTTTTAAGAGAATAAGGGCTTGTTTCGTTTTTCCTTTCCCTCCCCCCAAACTTAAAGCACAGCATTGTCCTCAATGCAACACAGAGAAAAATAAAGAGGAGGAAAAAGGAAACTAATCAGATCAAGGTATGGAGAAGTTGTGCAGGCTCGTCATTGGAGAGTGGGCCTTTTGCCTTTTTGTGTTGCAGTTCGTTGTTTCGGCTTTTCTTGACTCCTTGCATCCATTGCCAATTGTCCCAAGCGTCGCTTGACTGCACATGTTGGTTGATTCACATGAAGTCGTGCGTGGGCGCATGATGTCAGTTTTTGCATCCTTTTGGTGCTCTAGCACGAATCAACCATGTCTCTTTTCTACACACATCAAGAAAAATAATGCTTAAATCGAAAATCCTATGAAAAATCTAAAGTCTTAATTAATTTTTTTTTTATTGTTTTATAATTTTTTTTTGTTTTTTTTTTTTTTGTGATTTTCAAGGATCTTTTGGAACATAAAATGAAATAAAATAAAGTAAAGAGAGAAAAATCCTTGGGTTGCCTCCCAAGAAGCGCTTGTTTAAGGTCGTGAGCTTGACCCTCAGTTGACTCATGTCGCGGGCGGTGGATCGAGAAGCGAAACAACCATTGCTTCTCCTACTTTATGATTGGCGATGTAGTGCTTTAGGCGCTGCCCGTTGACCTTGAAGGACTTGGAATTCTTGTCGCATATGTCATCAAAGATCTCCACTTCAAGAATCGGGTTGAGAGGCATCTCGCTTCGCTTGGATATGTTCTCCGTCCTTTGACACTGGTCACAAGACAAAACAAAAGAACGAACGTCCTTAAATAAAGTTGGCCAATAAAGATCGGATTGCAGTACCTTAGCGGCCGTTTTGGAGAAGGATGCATGGCTGCCGTAAGCTGAGGAATGACAGTGAGCGAGAACGGGTCGAACTTCCTCATACGGAATGCATCGCCGATAAACATCATCAACGCCAAGCTTGAACAAGTAAGGCTCCTCCCAAAAGTAGTACTTGGCGTCTAATTTGAGCTTCTTTCTTTGTTGGTAAGTCATCTCGGGAGGCAACGCGCCGCTTGCCAAGTAGTTTGCCAGGTCTGCGTACCAAGGTGCCCCGAATTCGGACCGAATTGATTGGAATTCGGACCGAATTCTTGGCTGAGAAATTGCCCTGTCAGTTCCAGAGGGGTGAATTCGGTCCGAATTGGGTGGAATTCGGTCCGAATTGCTAAATGAGAAAATTTCAGAATTTCCAGAGACCTCAATTCGGTCCGAATTGGGTGGAATTCGGTCCGAATTGCTAAATGAGAAAATTTCAGAAGTTCCAGAGACCTCAATTCGGTCCGAATTGGGTGGAATTCGGTCCGAATTGCTAAATGAGAAAATTTCAGAAGTTCCAGAGACCTCAATTTGGTCCGAATTGGGTGGAATTCGGTCCGAATTGCTTGTGTTTTCAGGTTCTGTCTTGTCTGTGACCTCTTGGATGGATTCCTCTACAGCAATTGTCTCCGGTATTCCACAACATGGCTCGTGATAGCCCCAAAGAGAGCCTGAGTACTGTTCTTCGAGTTGTCTCTCGACCGGAACCTCTTCCATGTTAGTTCGGTAGCAATATTCAAGCTGGTTTGAGCATTTCACATCTTGATTGATCGAGTATTTCCATTGTTCTCCACCGACCCTCACCAAAATAGTTCCATCTTTCATGTCCATTAGAATACCTGCAGTTCTAAGGAAGGGACGCCCCAAAATGATGGGAACGTCTTCATCTTCCTCCATGTCTATTACCACAAAATCGCCTGGGATAAAGAATTTCCCAAGCCTGACCGGAATGTCCTTAATTTCACCAATAGGCCGTCGAACTGACGAGTCTGCAAGTTTCAGGGTCCCGTTGGACGGCTTTAAAATTCCAATGCCAATTCGATCGAACACAGACTTTGGCATTAGACTCACGCTTGCTCCGTTGTCACATAGGGCCTTTTTTATTATTGTCCCACCAATGGTGCATGGTATGGTGAATCTGCCTGGATCGTCCATCTTACTAAGATAAAAGACCCTTATGTGTTGATCAGGTGCCTTTAGCAGCGGGTTCGGAGCAGATGTGTGCTTAACTCCATTGAATTCGGTCCGAATTAGCTGGAATTCGGACTGAATTGGTGCCTCTGGAATTTGTCGCGACGGAATTCGGTCCGAATTAGTAGGAATTCGGTCCGAATTCGGCTCAGGTTCAGCTGCGGATGTGTCTTTTGGCTGAACTTCCTTGGGCATAGGTGGGTCCTTGTATTGAGTGCCACTCCTGAGTGTGTGCACCGCTTTGATTTCCGCACGAGGGTTTGGCTTGGGTTGACTTGGGCGAGTGTTTTGAGATGCCAAGAACACTTCCATCATCTTTTCCACCCGCGAAGCGGCTCCAGATTCTTTTTGAAGTTTAGCCATTCCCTCAAGAAGTGTCTCATTTAGGACCTTTTGAGTCTCCATGAATTGCTCAACTCGAGGTGCAATATAGTCCTTCCCTTGAAAGTTTTGCCCTTGGTCATAGTTGAATGGGGCACCTCGATTTTGAATCGGTTGGGGTTGGTTACCAGTTTTGTTGGTGTGCATTTTTCTTGGGACAAAAGCGTGGTTTTGATAGTTGCCTTGGCAACCACCCGCTTCATCATCCTCCATTGCACCTTGGTACCGATTGCGAACATATTCAAAGGACATGACTTCTTCGGGCTCTCTATTCCCATATTGGAGAGGGCAATTAGAGGACATGTGTCCTTCTTCTCCACAAACTCCACATTCTTTGTATGATGGGCGTGTGCCACCGATTGCCTGCATCTTCGCGAGTTCGGCTTCCAAACGAGCAATCCTGTCTCGCGTGTCTTTGATCTCCTTGACTTCGTGCCTAGGTGGATTGTCTCTTGTTGGGTTGGGCGCCGGCCAATTGTATTGTAGGGCGCATCTCTCAATAGCATCACGTGCTTGCTCCGCATCGAGTTGTGTGAAGCTTCCACCTGAAAGAGCATCAACATTCACTTTAATATTATCATAAAGACCGTTATAAAACGAGTGAATGGTCAACCAATCCTGAATTCCATGGTTAGGACAAGAGTTCTCCAAATCTCTAAACCGTTCCCAAGTTTCCCTATATGATTCATCACCCCTTTGTTTGAAATTTGTGATTTCCCTCCTAATTTCAAAGGCTCTTTTTGCTGGAAAGTACCGTTCAAGGAAAATCCTTGCCATAACTCCCCAACTATCAATTGACCCTCTTTTTAGTGTGTTGTACCATTTCTTAGCCTTATCCCTAAGAGAGAAATGAAACAAGAGAAGCTTAATCGAATCCGGGGTGACCCCGTTGAATCTCAACAATTTGGTGCAATCAAGAAAGGTTTGTAAATGTGCGTGTGGGTCCTCCCGTTCAGCCCCATAGAATAGGTTTTGTTGCACGAGTGCAACGTGTGCGGGATTGATTTGCATGTTGTTGGCAGCGATTCCCCTAATCACGACTGGTCCATCCACGTCTTGGACTCGAGGGGCAGAATGCTCGCGGAGAGACTTGTTGGACCCTTGAGTTCTGTAGGAATTCAATGGTGCTCCATGAATGCTGCCGCCATCGTTAAAATTTGCGTTGCGCTTTTCCTCGAAGACGAGTCGCTCTTGCTCGAGGGCGAGTCGGTCTTGTAGAATCCTTTGTTGGGTGGCCTCTAACTCAAGGCGTAGAGCCTCAAGTTGCCTAGCTTCATCAGTGCGATCAGCCATTGAAATGCTCGTTCCTTCGCCCGTGTGCAGGTTCTGCAGGAATTCGGTCCGAATTGGTTGGAATTCGGTCCGAATTGTACCCTCTGGAACTTGCTGAGTTGTGATTCGGATCAGATTGGGCGAAATTCAATCCGGATTCGGTACAGGTTGTTGTTGCTTTTTCCCTTTTCGAATAGCGGCTTGAGTCGTGCTCGAGCTAGAGGATTCGTGAAGGTTGTCTCCCTTTCCCTTGAGGTTGTAATCGTGTGGAATTTGGGGTTGGGTGTTTCTTGACCCTCTAGCCAACGTTAACCTACACACAAGAGATGCAACAACAAATGTACCGAATGAGTAAAAAGAATAAAAGAATGAGTCTAGTCTCTAATTACTTTAATAAGAAATAATATCATAACGCCATCCCCGGCAACGGCGCCATTTTGATCGAGGGTGTGAACCAAGGTCAAACAAATAAACCTTGTACTCGACTAGACGTTTGTAGTAAAGTAAAGGTGTCGAACCCACAGAGATGGATATGAATATTATTCTTATTATTTCGTTAAAGCTAGACGATAAAGATCGAGAAAAGAATTGTAGTCACGAATAGAACAAATTAAAGGAAAATAAAGGAATGCAATCGCAAGTAATAAAGATTATGCAAAATAATTGAGATAAATATTTTTGGGGTTTTCTAACGGTTTGAAATAAGATAATAAATGTGCCTTAGGGTTCGATTTCACTTAGAACTGGCCACAGAGTCGCAAGACCTAGCACTGTCGTATTCGGCCTTGCTAATTCGGTCCGAATTCCGGACCGAATTCCACTGTGTAAATGCTGTGGTTTACTCTTTTGTTGATTTATTCAAGCCAAAGGTCCATCTAGCCAAACCTAACTCCCTAACCCTCCGCTTTCGCCTATTGGGTACGGTATTTGGAATGGGATCTAGTGTTAAACAACCTTCATCGAGTGTATTGCACCCCCAACTTTCGTTGTTCGGTGGACTTACTCGAGTTTACCAATGGTTTTCTACGAGGTATCTAGTTAGATTTTCGCCTAACTAGAAACGTTCACTTTTGGTTATTAATTGGTCGACTTTCGCCTTTGACCTACCTCGAAATACTAGTACAGGACTCGATTAATATAATGTAAAGAAGTTCCCAACAATTGCACGCGTACAAAAGTCGAGCGATACAAGTAATAACCGGTCCAAACACAAGCAATTTCAATTAAAATCCCAAGGGTAATTAACTTCATCCATCAACAAAACAAGTAAACCAAGCAAAACCTAAATCTAAGCTACATCGTTCCCTAAAGCAACAAGTTTTTAGCCTAACATACTAAGAGAAATCATGCAAATAACAGTATATAAGTTTAAACAAGCCATAAATCCAGAAAATAGAGAAAGAATTGGTTCGATACAACAAATAGCCAAGTTTCTAAGGTTGTCCACTGTTGCCGTCGCACTAGAGAACACCTTGAGACCTTCGGAACTCGTTGTAGCAGCAAGGAACAGCTCTAATCCGGCCTCCCACCTCTGTCCAAGTTGCAAAAGAGGAGAAGAATTGTCCCCAAACCAGATCTGGATCTGCTGGAGAGAGAAAGGTCAAAAGTGGAATGAAAGATAGCTCTTCCAAAGATGGAATATGCTTATATTACTCCTCTCCCCTCTCCTGGACAGCTGGGACGTGATTTTCCTTCATTTTGGGCGGAAAAATAGCCTTCCTAATGGAGAAAACGCCTTCAGGACGCAGCCAGAAACATTTCCGTGTATAGCAATTCGGACCGAATTCCAGACAATTCGGTCCGAATTAGCTTCTCTGTAATTTTCTGTGACGCAATTCGGTCCGAATTGATGCTAATTCGGTCCGAATTCTTGTGCCAGCATTGCGCACCAATAGTATTTTGAGCATAATTTCTTCATCCGGGCTCCGATTGAGGTGATTCAAAGATCGACGGAAAGCTTACAATGAGCTCTACAATGCTATTGCTTCCATTTAGCCATTTGATTCTCTTAAATCTACCATTTTATGCAATGATTATGCGTGATCCACCAAATTCCTACAAGACAAGTCAAATTCCACGGCAGTATCCAATCTTGCCAAACAAACAGAAAAACAAGATAATATCACGGTTTTAGTCACAATTTCGATGTAAAGTCTGGCCAAAATATCAGTATAAATATGAGATATCACATACTACAACCGATGTGGAAGTAGGAAGCACCAAAAGTTGGACATTGGTTGACATATATTGTAATTGTAGACATTTTTGGATTTGATTGATAGGTTTTTAAATTGTAAGAGATAATCTGTTGTTGACGATTTAAATTCTGCGAGAATGTATAGTCTTATATAACTTCAAATAACGCGTTTATAAATTCACAAACTTATAGACAGAAATGACTAAAGTTCGATTGAAATGACTAAAGTTTGATCGAAGTGATAGAAGTTGGAATGTTCAGGCTTCTAGCGCGTTTTATAAACGAGTAAAAAGCTTTCTAGCGCGTTTTATAAACGCGTTAATTGCGTTTTAACTATTCCGAAAGTTCAGGCTTCTAGCGCGTTTTATAAACGCGTTTTAGGGCCTGTAACGCGTTTATAAAACGCGTTCGAGAGGAGAGAGGGAGGCGCGGTTTATAAACGCGTTGGAACTTTCTTCTTATTAAAAAAAAAATAAATAATTCTTTGTATTAAATTTTTTGGTGTCTGAATTTTTATATTAAATAATTTCGGGAGAAAGAGCTTTCCTCGAAATTTCGTGAGGGTCCTAGTCTCCATTATTCTAACAACCTTTGGAATTTTGCAAAAAATCTGGAAATTAAAGTGTTTTCATTTTCTATTACTCGACTAAATTTATCTTCTGTTTTGAATTTTGGGTGCTCTCGTTGATTCATTCAGTGCAAACTGAACCAGAACAATTTTTAATCATAGAATGACATAATAGAGAAGTTCTGTAAAACAAATCCAAGATAGCTATCAATGCTGATCAATATCTGAAAATTCAATAGATTTGATTGGTTTGATTTAATTAAGTTAGTGGCAAAGAGCAATGCATCTCAAGTGAAAGGTTACATGTTCGAAACCCGGCTCGACGTATTTATAGACATTTAATTAAAAAAAAAGTTGGGAAGCTTGACCCCCAATTTATCTTCAAAAAAAGTTAGTGCTTCCGAATCCAGGGAATTAGAAAGAAGGATTTAGCTAATTGCCTAATTATGATTCATCTTAATTTAAACCAACGGAGAGAATGCCCAAAATGTGAAAAATTACTGGAAATTATTAGCATAATTCCGGCCATTTAGATGTGAAAACTTCAACAAAAAAAGAAACTTTATTGAATTATTAAGTAAAATTGCGCGTCTTGTAGTCATTATTATTTGGAAGCAATTTTTTTTTTGGAAAAAAAAAATTATGGCAGAACGTTAAATAAAGTATAATATATAATTTGTGGGACTGCTGTTTATTTTACTGGCAGAAAATGTGCATCTGGAAATTCAATTTGCCCCCCATCCACGTTAGACACCTGAATGTGCAGTCGTACCTTGCACCACTGGAAGCATGATAGTATCAGTTCCTTTGTATGCTTTTTATATTGGTTGGGCCAATTTCACCTTTATTTAAAGAGTTATTATTGAGTGTGATCCAGAATGATTATTTTTGAAAGATCTGTTTATTATTTTTAGCATCTCACATTTTTCTTATATATCTTGATTTAATTATAGGTATGAATGAATCTTCTAAATAATCGATTTATAAGTTGATATATTTATTCAGAAGTTATGCAAGTCTCATAAACTTTTACATGATTTACAAACGTCACATTCAAATTGCCGCTAGCAAAAGTAAATCATTCATCTTTATTTATTTATTTTTATTGTTATACCTTGATTGGAATAGCTTTGAAATCCTAGCATATCTTGTTAATTATTCAATATGTTGGCAGTTATAATATGTTTGATAGTTATATCATCAGTTCAACCTTTTGATTTTTCATTTAAGATAAAGTATTGAGTATCAAGTTATCTACTTTTAAATATTTATTATAGAGATCCCATTATTTAGACAATTAGACTCAAATAAAAGTGAAAAATAAATTCAACGTGGTTGAGAATCCTGAATCACGTGAAGGCTGAAAAAGAAACAAAGTTATAGATCAAATAGCAACTACTTCGCTGAAATGAATGGGTGTCACGCTGTACATGTGATCTTGCTGGAACAATTTTCGTCGAACTTGCTTCAGACAAGGTGACGTTTGTTCAGTTAGTTCAATAAAAAAGGAATTTTCAGATTAAAATGGGAATTACTCAGTTCTTTGTGCTTTATTACTGAGAGTGCGATTTGCACACATTCCACAACTCTGCCTAGACAACCGGATTCCACCTTCAAACACCTGAAAATATAAAAAAAGCTTGTTCGTTGATATAATGTTATATATGTTGTTTTAAGAGACCTAGATATATTAATATTCGTAAAAAACCAAGAGGATAATACAGTTTTATCAGAACTCGACTTTTTGTTTGTTGGCTAAGAAAATGTATCTTAAGTAAAGGCTGACAGTTTGAAATTTGTGAAAAGATTTCTTGTGCGCTTTTAAAGTTGAAAAATATATTTTTGTTCCTCTCATAAAAATGAAATTTATATCAGAATAGCCAATTTTTTTTAATGAACAATAATTATAATTAGACTTGTAGACTTGTAGTTATGTAATAACTAATTAAAGGATTGTATCGTTAAAAAAACAGAAATTATAACTACCATCGCTCAAAATACCATCGCTACCATCGCTGAACTAAAAATTGGATTTCCGGTCTCTCCTTTCACGTGCACTCTCCTTCCGCTCTCTCCTCTCACGCGCACTCTATTTTCCTCCTCTCCTCTCTCTTTCCCTGGCACATTCATCTTCTCTGCCTCCTCTCTTCCCTCATCTGCCACACTCCCCTCCGTCCCTCTTCACTCTCCTTCTACCTCCACGCCTTCCCTTATCTTCACTGTGTTCTTTCCTCTGCCTCCTTCATCAATGATTCATTTCCCATCAAATAGTGAGACAGCAAAACAAATTGAACATAGGAATGAACAAACTGAACGTATACACCAACAAAGTGAGACATAAAATAAACACAGAAGTCTGACGCACAACAAAACAAATTAAACACATAAAAGTAACAAAATGAACTTATGAATGAACAAAGTGAACATATACACCAACAGAATTAGACATATAAAATAAACACAAAAGTCTGACGCACAACAAAACAAAGTGAACACATAAAAGTAACAAATTGAACTTATGAATGAACAAAGTGAACATATACACCAACAAAGTGAGACATATAAAATAAACACAGAAGTCTGATGCACATCAAAACAAATTGAACACATAAAAGTAACAAATTGAACATATGAATGAACAAAGTGAACATATACACCAACAAAATGAGACATATAAAATAAACATAAAAGTCTGACGCACATCAAAACAAATTGAACATAAGAATGAACAAAGTGAACATATACACCAACAAAATGAGACATATAAAATAAACACAGAAGTCTGACGCACAACAAAACAAATTGAACGTATAAAATTAACAAATTGAACATATGAATGAAGAAAAAGAACATCTACACCAACAAAATGAGACGCATAAAATAAATACAAAAGTCTGATGCAGAGCAAAACAAAATGAACACTTAAAATAGCAAATTAAACATATGAATGAACAAAGTGAACATCTACACCAACAACATGAGACGCATAAAATAAATACAAAAGTCTGATGCAGAGCAAAACAAAATGAACACTTAAAATAGCAAATTAAACATATGAATGAACAAAGTGAACATCTACACCAACAACATGAGACGCATAAAATAAATACAAAAGTCTGATGCAGAGCAAAACAAAATGAACACTTAAAATAACAAATTGAACATATGAATGAACAAAGTTAACATCTACACCAACAAAATGAGACGCATAAAATAAATACAAAAGTCTGATGCAGAGCAAAACAAAATGAACACTTAAAATAACAAATTGAATAGATGCAATAAACAAATTGAACAAAGTCTGACGCACAGAAGGAAGGGAGGGGGAAGGGAGGGGGATGCATAGAAGGAAAAGAGAGGGAAGGGAGAGAGATGGAAGAGTGCGTAGAAGGAAGAGGGTGCGTACTCGGGTGAGGAGAGGGGAGCGTTTTGCCGGGTGAGGAGAAGAGAGTGTTTCGCTGGGTGAGGAGAGATCGCACTTCGCTGGGTGAGGAGAGGGGAGCGATGGTAGAAATAGAGATCGTGTTTTTTACCATCGCTACCCTTATTTCCCCTCCTTCTCTCCTCTCCGGTGCGCGCTCCCTCCTCTCCAGTGCGCGCTCCCTCCTCTCCACATGCGCTCTCCTCCCCTCTGATCCCCTCTCCTACTTCCAGCGCTCCCTTTTCGGGTACTATCTCTCTTTTCTGTCTCCCTTGGACCTCGTCTCTCCTCTTCTCTCTCACTACTTAGTATGATTTATTTTTTTTGCTTCATATTCATAATACGTTGAACAAAATGAACACTTAAAACAAATAAAGTGAACATACACACTAACAATGTGAGACATATAAAATAAACACAGAAGTCTGACGCACAGCAAAACAAATTGAACACATAAAAGTAACAAATTGAACATATGAATGAACAAAGTGAACATATACACCATCAAAGTGAGACATAAAATAAACACAGATGTCTGATGCACAACAAAACAACTTGAACACATAAAAGTAACAAATTGAACACATGAACGAACAAAGTGAACATATACACCAACAAAATGAGACATAGAAAATAAACACAGAAGTCTGACACACAGCAAAACAAAGTGAACATGTAAAGTAACAAATTGAACACATGAACGAACAAAGTGAACATATACACCAACAAAATGAGACATAGAAAATAAACACAGAAGTCTGACGCACAGCAAAACAAAGTGAACACATAAAGTAACAAATTGAACATATGACTGAACAAAGTGAACATATACACCAACAAAGTGAGACATATAAAATAAACACAGAAGTCTGACGCACAGTAAAACGATGTGAACACATAGAAGTAACAAATTGAACATTTGAATAAACAAAGTGAACATATACACTAACAAAGTGAGATATAAAATAGACACAGAAATTTGACGCACTGCAAAACAAATTCAACACATGAAAGTAACAAATTGAACATATGAATGAACAAAGTGAACATCTACACCAACAAAGTGAGACGTATAAAATAAACACAAAAGTCTGATACAGAGCAAAATAAAAAATGAACACTTAAAATAACAAATCGAACAGATGCAATCATCAAAGTGAACAATGTCTGACGCACAGAAAGAAGGGAGAGGGAAGGGAGAGAGATGCACAGGAAGAGTGCGTAGAAGGGAAAGGGAACGTACCCGGATGAGGAGAGGGGAGTGCTTCGCTAGGTGAGAAGAGTGGAGTGTTTCGCTGGATGAGGAGAAGATCGCGCTTCGCTAGCGATAGCGATGACAGCGATGGTCAGTTGATGGTACCAATCAATTTCCTTAAAAAAACATGAATTATAAGTGCCATCGGCAAATATACCATCCCAGTCATCGCTAAATACAAAGTGAACATATAAAGCAAATAAGGCGAACATATAGACCATCTAAGTGAACACTTACAAAAAAATAAGTGTTGTCACTACTTGTTCAGAAGTTTACATGAATATTCAACTTACTTTCATTGAACTTATTTGTTTGTATATGTTCACTTAGATTGTCTATATGTTCACTTTGTTTGCTGTATATGTTCACTTTGTTTTTAACGATGGCAGGGATGGTAAAACTGCAGATGGCAGTAATCAATTTCCTTAAAAAAATAAGTATTTAATTTAATTTGCATTAGGGGTGCATAACGTGGAAAACGACCACGAAAGTGGTCATTTTCGTTAACCGTCACATTGATATACGAAATTTTTGTACTTATTGCATTGATTGTTGCATCCGTTTAACACATGTTGCGTTGATCGTTTTGTTGATAGGAACGATCAAAACGGTTATAACCGTCTTTGACTACCTAACTGTTTTGCATTTTTATTAAGATGCAAAAAAATAAACTATTATGCATTTTCTATGAAGCAGAGATAGAGAAATGACAGGTTAGGTCAAGCGGGAAAGGAGGAGGAGGCACTATCATCACCTCTCGCTCTCGACGGCGATTGTACTAGGTGGTGCAGAAGAGAGAGAGATAGATGTGACTGTGTTCGGCGGATAAATGACAGGAGCGACGCTGCAGAAATCTAATTTTACTCGTTTCTCCCTCGATCTCTCCGCTGAGGTCCTCTGCAATCTAATAATAAAACCATGAAAAAATTTTTAGACGAAATGCGCAAAATAAACGACCACGAAACGTACCAGTTTCACTAATCGTTCCATTATAAGACGAAACAATATTTCTATTTGCGTTAGTTGTTCCGTTCCTTAAACGAAACTAAAATCCTTATCCGTTACCGTTCCGTTCCGGAAGAAACGAAACGAAAGAACGATTGAAACGGCTACCGTTTTCAGCCCTAATTTGCATCGGATTCTGTACCTGACTAGTTCCTTCTATTACGGAACTGATATGCGACATCTCGCGTATCTGCCATCCTGCCATCCCACGTATCGGCGTGTCAAAAATGGGCTGGCCCAAAAAAGATGCGCAATACGATTTGAGACGCCAGAGGCAGGAATTCTATGTTGCTCTCCTTTCTTTCTGATCTCCCATTCATTTTTTCTTCCTCTCCCACGTTGTCCCTTCTACCTTTTTTTTCTCGTTCTTCATTTTTTTAATACAGCCGTATATAATAATTTAATATTTCTCTTGATTCATAATAAATACTCCCTTAAGTCAAAATAGATACTCCCTTTAGTGAAAAGAATATATACTCTCTTACGTTATAATATAATAAAATACTCCCTTACGTAAATATAATTACTCTCGTGATACAAATTAAATACTCCTTTAAAGTAAATTTATAGTTAAATACTCCCTTAAACATAATTAGTTACTCTCTTATCACAAATTATGTACTTCCATAATAAAAAATAAATGAAAACATATTTGACACTCCCTTAATAAATCTTACATACTCCCTTATGTAAAATTACATACTTCAATAATAAAACGATAAATTAAAACATATTTGGCACTCCCTTAATGAATCTTATGTACTCTTTTAATAATATTTAGATACTCCGTTATGTAAAATTACATACTTCTGTAATAAAATATAATTTGAAACATATTTCACACTCCCTTAATGAATCTTACATACTCCTTTAATGATATTTAGATACTCCCTTGTGTAAATTTACATACTCCCATAATAAAAAATAAATTAAAACATATTTGACACTCCTTCATGAATCTTATATACTCCCTTATATAAAATTACATACTTCCATAATAAAAAATAATTTAAAATATAGTTCACACTCCCTAATAAATCTTACATACTCCCTTAATAATATTAAGATACTCTCTTATGTAAACTTACATACTTCCATAATAAAAGATAAATTAAAACATATTTCACATTCCCTTAATACATCTTACATACTCTTTTTTGTATAATATATATATACTCTTTGATTCTTATTAAGAGTGACGGTGCTTATATAAAGACATAAGAGAAAATAAACAAGAAAGATGAGGACAACAAAGGAGAGGTCGTCTGTGAGAGGAGAGGTAAAGGGGAAGCGCGAAGGAAAGAGGAGATCGGTGAGAGGAAAAGTGAAAGGAAGAGGAGATCGGTGAGAGCTTGAGATGAGAGCATGAAGGAGAGATAGAACGAAAGAGACGTTCTTTGAGCGGAAGAAAACAATAGAAATTTCGATGGGCTAGATTCGATACTCCTTTGCTAGAAGGTAAATTAAAATAATTTTAACACTTCTTTAATAAATCTTACATACTTCTTTAATGATATTTAAATACTCCCTTATCACAAATTACGTACTTTCATAATAAAAGATAAAAAAAAATATATTTGATACTTCCTTATTGAATTTTACATACTCCCTTACAAATAATTTGTTACTCTCTTATCACAAATGACATACTTCCATAATAAAAGATAAATTAAAAATATATTTTTCACTCCCTTAATGAACCTTACATACTCCCTTACAGATAATTAGTTACTCCCTTAGCACAAAGTACTTCTATAATAATAATAAAAAGATAAATGAAAACATATTTCACACTCCCTTAATAGATCTTACATACTCTCTTAATAATATTTAGTTACTCCCTTATCACAATTTATGTACTTCCATAATAAAAAGAAAAATGATAACATATTTGATACTCTCTTAATAAATCTTACATACTCTCTTAATAGTATTTAGATAATCTCTTATCGCGAAGTACATACTTCCATAACAAAAGATAAATGAAAACATATTTAATACTCCTATAATGAATCTTACATACTCGCTTACATTTATTAATTACCTTTTTGTGTTTATCACGTCTTATATTTGCAATATGACAGAAAATATGATAAGGAAAGAAAACAATGGCGTAATGTGATGGAGAGTGAAAGAAGGAAAAAATGAAAAAAAATGGAAATTGATTACTACCATCTCTATTTCTACCATCGCTACCATCGTTCGAAGCGCTCCCCTCTCCTAACCCAGCGAAACGAAGCGCTCCTCTCTCCCCAGCGAAGTGAGCCCTCTCCTCACCCTGCGAAGCGCTCCCCTCCCCTCTCCTCATCCGGGTACGCTCCTCTCCCTTCGCACTCTTCAGTTTCTTCCTTCTGTGCATCTCTCTCCCTTTCCCCTCCCTTCGCACTCTTCAGTCTCTTCCTTATGTTCAATTTGTTGGTGTATATGTTCACTTTGTTCATTCATATGTTCAATTTGTTATTCTATATGTTCAATTTGTTTTGTTGATTGTCAGATTTATGTGTTTATTTTATATCTCACTTTGTTAGTGTATATGTTCACTTTGTTCATTCATCTGTTCAATTTGTTATTTCTATGTGTTCAATTTGTTCTGTTGTGCGTCAGATTTCTGTGTTTATTTTATGTCTCACTTTGTTGGTGTATATGTTCACTTTGTTTACTCATATGTTCAATTTGTTATTCTATATGTTCACTTTGTTTTGTTGCTTGTCAGATTTATGTGTTTATTTTATATCTCACTTTGTTAGTGTATATGTTCACTTTGTTCATTCATCTGTTCAATTTGTTATTTCTATGTGTTCAATTTGTTCTGCTGTTCGTCAGATTTTTGTGTTTATTTTGTCTCACTTTGTTGGTGTATATGTTCACTTTGTTCATTCGTATGTTCACTTTGTTCATTCATATGTTCAATTTGTTTTCTTACTTGTCAGATTTATGTGTATATGTTCACTTTGTTCATTTATATGTTCAATTTGTTATTCTATATGTTCAATTTGTTACTTCTATGTGTTCAATTTGTTTTGCTGTGCGTCAGAGTTCTGTGTTTATTTTATGTCTCACTTTGTTGGTGTATATGTTCACTTTGTTCATTCATATGTTCAATTTGTTATTCTATATGTTCAATTTGTTTTCTTGCTTGTCAGAGGAAAGACAGAGAAGAGAAGAAAAGGCACGGGGGTAGAAGCAGAGTGAAGATGGACAGAGGGGAGTGTGGCAGAGAAGGGAAGAGAGGAGGTGGAGAAGATGAACGCGCTAGGGAAGGAGAGCGCGCGTGAGAGGAGAGAGCGGAAGGAGTGCGCGCGTGAGAGGAGAGGGAGCGAAAATTCTATTTTTGGTTAGCGATGGTAGCGATGGTATAAAATGCGATGGTGGTTATAATTCCTGAAAAAAAAATACATCGAAATTTTAAAATATAGGACCAGAGATGAAGTTGGAAGAGTAAAAGGGAGAGAACAGAGGGGACACAAGAGAAAGGAAGCGCCGAGTAAAAAGAGATAAAGGAGGTTTGCGGAAGAGGAGAAAGAAAAATGAATGCTAATTGGGCTGGACTGGATTGATGCGCGTCAGTGGGATGGCAGGATGTCCGTGAGATGGATGTCAGTTAGGAATCCCGCTTCTATTATACTAGGCCCAATATTAAACATTCAGTTTTCGCAGAAGTTTTCGTTGAATCGTTGCCTTAAATTGGGCCTTCAAATGAGTTTATCTATGGCGGCCCAAATCTAATTCCTCTTCATTACAAGAGTGAACTAGAGTCGCCTGAGTTTGGCAAAGCCCTAAACCTCTCCGTCGCAAAACCCTCCGCTCTATCTTCCCTTCGATGAAGCTGGTATGCTCTCTCTCTCTCTCTCACACACACACACAAATACACACAGAGCTCTTACTCACACCGATCTAACTTCTTACAACAGACATGTCTGAGCGAAGGCGGAGGCTTCTACTCTCCGCCATGCCACATATTACAGTGGTGCGGCTTCACTCTCCTCTTCGAATGCCCCGTCGATCTCTCTGCTCTCGCCGTCTTCTCCCCGATTCCAACGACTGGTTCTTCTTCTTCTGACAACAATAGCCTGATCAGAGCTGTCCCCTGGTACAAGACAGTTGCGTCCCTCCACCTGTGGGACCCATCTTCAATAGACGTTGTGCTCATTTCTTCTCCTTGGGCGTTACTGGGGCTTCCCTTCCTCACTCGGAAACCTGGCTTCTCCAGTTCCACCAAGGTCATTTCTTTTATTCCTCCCTTTTGTTTGGTGTTCAGTGTTTTCATAATTGCTGGTTAATTTATATATGCCAGTGAAATTTAAGCTTTGTATATGGGGTAATTAAGGCAATTAATTATATGGTTCAATTGCAAATGACTGTAAAATTTAATTGAAGTTCTTTCGATTACTTTTTGGATAATCCTAAAAGAGCTATTATATTGTTGTTTAATGTTTAATCAATTAGATTTATTCAATGTCTTACATACTGCTTCGCCATATTAGAGGATAAGAGAATGTTTTCAACATTGTGTGGTAGCTTTTGCTATTTCAGTGTATTATTTCTAATTTAGAAGGGTCTATATTATTTCAGTGTATTATTGAATTCATAATAGTCAAATTCTGAGGGTTCTCACAAAATGGAGGTTCTTATTGAAGGAATTGAATGAAAAAAGGAGTCCTTGGTACTTACTGTTTGAAGATTACAGTGCAAAAGGTAGGTGGTAAAGGTCATGGAATCATCCTAACCCATTGTAGTCCCTTGCTTTATTTTAATATTAGTTATTTTTGAGAGCTATCTAGTAATATTATGTTTCTTTTTTTTGTAGATTTATGCTTTTCTTTTTTTTGTAGATTTATGCTACTGAAGCTACTGTCAGATTTGGTCATCTTATGATGAAAGAGCTGACTTTCATGCACATGGAGTATGTGAGATACTATGGACCAGATAAGAAACTAGGCTTGCCTGACTGGATGAACTGGACAAATCTTGAGAGACTTCAAATGGAGTTGAAGAGCATTGTGTTGGGAGAAAAACAGGAAGAGCTGAGTGGTTGGGTGCCTATCTACAGGTTTTCTTATTCTTAAATATGAACATTATCAGATTTCAGACTTAGTTTGGATGTTGACATCATCCCCCATAAAATTTTAGGTTTGCCATTTTCAGCTTGACCAGAGTTGACCGATTGTTACCTCATAATGTTGCTAAGACAATACTTGCTTTTAAAAGTAATTGTCTCCTTAGTAGTGTGGATTTCTGTTGCTTTTTATTTGGTTTTGGTATTTCTAATATTATGGCATTGCTTTATTGTACAAGCTGTGGAAAAAGCAAAATTTGCAATAAATACTTGTAATAATATTCCCTTCAGCTGTATATTTTTCTGTTTTGAGTTATTTACAAATATTATGTAACAACATTTATTATGTGACAGTGCAGGTGATATAAAAGACTGTATTGACAAAATTCAGCCTCTGAAATTAGGTGAAGAAGTGTGTTTCAATGGTACATTGGTGATCAGAGCACTAAGTTCAGGCTTGGATATTGGGAGTTGCAATTGGTCAATAAAGAGCCCCAAAGGAAGCCTTGTATATTTGTCAAGCTCAGTATTTGGTTCAGCTCATGCAATGGAGTTTGACTACCCCTTGCTATCGGGGCATGATATCATCATATTTTCTGATTTCTCCTCTCTTGATAGTATGGATTATGATGAAGAGGATACTAACAAATGTGCCTTGAGGTACTTGATATTTGTAGATGCTTTTTTAGTTTTTTTTAATTAATTAATAATAATGTGTGAAAATCATCATATACTTTGAGGTTTACCATGTAGGGTGTGTGACTAAGTATGGTTAATTTTCTTTACACGTTGTGTCCTATTTCTGTAATATACACTTTGACTGAGAGGGATAATTTTGTGATATAGTGGAGAAAGTGAAGATTGTTCTATGGACGAGTTAAGCGGCAATGATGAACTTGAGGCTGAGAATGAGAAAATGCACTTTATATGTTCATGCATTGTCGATTCGGTGAAAAAGGGTGGTTCAGCTCTAATTCCTTCAGGCCGATTTGGGGTAGTTTTGCCCCTTTTGGAGCATATTTGCAACTTATTTGATAGTTTGAATATGAAGGTACACATGGACCAACTTTGAACAGCTATTTTTAAACCCCAATTTTTGATACTTTGTTCTACAGTTGAGGCTAGATTGGGTTTGATAGAAGTATTTGTAAGGATTGGCACCTTGGTCTTTAGCTAAATTTGACTGCATTGTGATGAATTGACAAGTTTGGAGAACCAGTACCATACAATAATGCAACTTTGCCAATTTATCTTTTTACAGAAATTCTTATCTAATAGTTGTTGATCTGAATGGATACAGACTATATATGTAACCAGAACAATGTTCTGAATTATCTGCAAGGTGTAGCATATTTTTTTTTTAATTTGCAAAATAAGCACGAATTTCTTAATATTCTACTACTATCTTTTGTGAGTCTTACAGTTGTAGTTTCTCAAAAAACTAGGTACCAATATTTATCATTTCAGAAACAGCACAAGAGACTTTGGCCTTGACAAATTCAATACCTGAATGGCTTTGTAAGCAACGTCAAAAAAAGGCAAGTTACATAGCTTTTAATAGTTACCCTAATCAGTCAAGTGCATTTGTGTAATGGTAAAGACTGTTCATCTCAAGTCCCTTAAAATATCTACACATATTAGCATTTCAAAGGCATGATTACACTCATGAGCAGATGTCAAGGTAGTCTTGCATCCAGATTGCATGGTATTTATGTTAGCATCTGACCAATACAATATGGAAGTTCTGAGGTATGGTGTTGGGCAAGTGTAATAGAAATTTTCTTTTTTATATAGAAGAGATTGTCTGTCTTTTCACTATGACCAGCTAGGTTGTTGCACTAAATTGTAAGGTGCCCTTTGTTGAATTATGCGTTGTACAAGGTAACAGTTTTATTGCAATGTGTCAAGTTAAACATAACAATGTAATACATGATCAAAATTATGCCATTGTTGTTTACAGAAGTTCCATCAAACAAAGGTAAGAAAACCAGCTTTACTATAAAATTTTGTTCTTGGCTAGTAGTCTTCATACTGTCTCAATAATTTTCAAGTACCTGTTCAGCTAGTAGTCTAAACAACCTTGTAACTCTACAGGGTTTTTTTTTTTTTTAAGTATTTCTCTGATTTATTCCATGCTAATGTTGTCTAGGTGAAATTTAGTAGTAATATTTCAGAGTTACTAATGTAAGTTGGTCAAAGTATTAAAACAATGGTTTAATTGCATAAACATGTTAATCAAAATGCTGATCAATTAATTTATTACTACATAATAAGTAGTAAATGTTAATTAATAGTTGTATACCTTCCAGCTATTCTCTGGGGAGGCATTATTTCAGCATATGGAGCTAATAAAAGAGGGCATAATTAGTGTGCATCCCTTCTTATGCTCTAGTGACTTGTTGTAAGTAATATGGTATTTGAGTTTCCTTCTTATTATTATTTTTTTTTAAAATGGAAAAGTAGGTTGTCATAGCAGTAAGGATGTCATCATCTCCATTACTTGTTACCATTCTTCAAGTTAGCAAATGTACCCTTAAAGTGGTAACTATTTTGTGAATAGGGAAATATGGAAGGAGCCGTGCATAGTAATATCCCCACACTGGAGTCTTCGGCTTGGATCTGCTGTTCAGTTGCTTCATCGCTGGCATGCCGATCCCAGATCTCTCCTTATTCTAGAAGTATGATCATTTTCTGGGGATGTTTCTAGGAGCAGCTGTTTATTCTTTAGGGTTTTTTGCAATAAACAACCAATAATACTGCTCATATATGCAGCACACTTTTCTGGGATAACTGCAGTGCTACCTAACAGTTAAGATGCAACAATCTGTGCATTTTTGTACTGACTTGTAGGTGATGTTACTAAAGTAAATGATGTTATTTTCAGGAAGGGGTGCATGATGAGCTGGCATTAATGCCTTTCAAGCCATTGAAAATGAAGGTGCTTCAGTGTTCCTTCCTTTCTGGTATCCAGTAAGTCTTCTTCTTTCCTCTGTGGCTGCTTCCCCTTTTTTTTTCTCTTATTGCTAGTGTAATAAAATTATTAGCTGCATTTTCTCAATAGAATTCAGTTTTTGAGTTCAAATAACCCCTGAACTATTCCATTCAATCCAGCCCTTCCGTCAGTTAACAATTTCTTCTCGCTGTTAACATATGGATGTTTCTTCTCATGTGTTCTTCAAAAATGAAATGGGTCCATTAATATGGAAAGAGAAGGAAAAGAAGGTGATTCTTTTGGCTGATGATTCTCTTGTATTCAGCTGGCCTTGCTTTGATTTTTATTAGTTTGCTGTTTGTAGACTCAAAATTCCTTCTTGTGAGGTTCTTCGATACTAATAGTTGGCATAGTTTTGAATCATAAATTGTATTGTGAATTGTGTATCGCATTGAATTGTCAATTGATACACTAAGTTATTCCTGAAATCAAGTATAATAACTAGTTAGAACATATATTGAATTAATTTCATGAAAATTGGTTGTATAAACACATATATTATATCTTTATCGACATTTTAATATGGAAAAACATACAAAATAATGAAATATCACTTGGCAATTTTAAATATTAACAAAATAACATTTATCAAGTATCAAGTAGCAAAATACTACTATATCATAGGTTTTTAATGTGTTTGGTTTAGGGTTTGAATAAGTCTTATTCCGAATAAGGCTTATTCGGGATGAAACCAAACGCATTTTGAATAAGCCTTATTCCGAATAAGGACTTATTCAACCCCTTATTCTAATTCCACCATATAGATGGTATTAGAATAAGGAGTTGAATAAGCTCTTATTCGGAATAAGACTTATTCAAAACGCGTTTGGTTTCATCCCGAATAAGCCTTATTCGGAATAAGGTTATTCAACATTTTGCCAAACACATAATTAGTTATAGACAATAAGGCCTATCAAGTATCAAAATAATAACAATCAACTTTCATAATATTGTATCCATTAATAAGATAATCTAAACCATCATCATTATAATCATTAGAGTACTGCCATTATTATCATAACTTTTATCATCAAGATCAAGTGAAAATCTGGTTCATTATCCTCTTGCACTTCTATCACCTTCTTTTCCCTTTCCCTTGCGCTACATCTTTTTTGCATGGCTAATCTCTAGCCTCTCGGTCCTAACAACAAGATACAAACTAAAAGTTATTTTATTTTACAAACAAAAGAAATATAAAATGTTTGAAAGTAGAATAAAGTTTATAACTTGCTTTCTTTTCTTGCTTGTTCTAACATCCTCTTCCATTAAACACTCACTCAAATCCATCCAATTGAATTTTGGAGCAATAAAATTATGTGACAAATGTCCATACACCATTAGTTAATTCAATTTTCTTATAATTATAATAATCACCTTTCATTTTTCCTCTCCTTTGGTCTCCTTTCTAGTTTAAGATTACACTTGACAAAAACTATATTTGACAAACGTTCATACTCTATTTTTGCTCTTCCTTAAAATGAATGTGATAAAAAGAATACTCCAATTTCTTTTGCATCCTGTTGCACTACATATGATGCTCAAGACATGTATTGCAAATTCCTTAGCCCCTTTGACCACAACATACATATTCCACCAATGTGCCTATTTCAATTTCAAATAATTAACACGAAGAAGAAAATATATTTTTAGATTGTATGATTAATTGATTAAAGTGTTAATGATATATGATTATCACACTTTGATTTCATACCAGGTTGCTTTTTGTCTCTTGAGTTGATGATTATCTCCAACCTAAATGACCCAAATGTACCTTCTAATCATTTGAACTTCTCAAAGTTGAGTTTCAATGTTAAACCATGTTGTACGATTGGGATATATTCTTTTAATTGTCTCGATTAGGCTTGGTTTAACCTCGTCGTCGGCATTGAAGTTTTTACTAAAATGAAATCTAGAAAAAAAAAATGTATTGTCAAAATGTAGCATTTCATAAAATTGATGCATCTAAAATGTTACTTTGGATTGAGGTAATATCTCGCCGCATGTAGTGGCTGATGGAGTTGCTTTTCCGGCCATAGATCAATAATGTCCCAAATCTCTTGATACCTTTGTACTTTGTAGTAAAAAAAAATGTGATTTTCTCCTTAGCTCAATCTATTACTTAATAAATGTAGCCCTTAGCCGGCCAAAACTTGTTGATTAAACTTCTTGATAGTGATGCAAAACCAGCCATGGGGTATATTTATGAAGCAATGGATTGAGGCATTGAACTAAGGAAAAAAATCACTTGTAGCTTTGATCACAAGGCACCAAAGAGTATCAAGTGATTTGGGACTAATTTGATCGAAGGTGGAAAATGTAACTCCATCTACCACTACATGCGGCGACATGTTACCTCAATTTGAACTAATATATTTAGATTTATATACATCAATTTTATAAATTGTTGCTTGCTACCATTTTTATTACAATACATTGTTTTTGAGGTGTCATTTTAGTGAAAACATAAGCGTCGGTCTAATTGAGACAGTTAAAATAATGTATGTTGATTGTACCACACGAGTTAACATTGAAACTCAACTTCAAAATTCAAAGGATCGTAAGGTACATTTGGGTAGGAGATGGTCATCTACTCTTGGGACAAGGACCAATGCGATATGAAATCAAAGTTTGATATCAATATATTATTAATGCTTTAATCAATTATTCGTAGAATCTATATTTTCTTGTTTTTGTTAATCTTTTTAAACTTTGAAATAGTACATTGGTTGGTCAAGGAGGTTAAGGAATTTGCAATATGTGTCTTTTGAGCATCATATTTAGTGCAACGAGATGCGAAAGAAATTGGAGTATTTTTTTTTTTTTATCATACTCATTCCAAGAATAGCAAATTTGAGCCTTAACATTTGCAAACAAGAGTTTTTGTCAAATACAATCTGAAAACTAGAAAAGAGACAAAATGAAAGGTGATTATTATATTCCAATTGAATTAACTAATGTGGTCAAAAAAGAAAAGCATGTTTTTCAGGTGAAGTAGATTTTGAAGCCTGTGTTCTTTTTGTTCCACATATTTTTATTGCTCTAGAATTCAATTGGAACGATTTGAGTGATTGTTTTATAGAAGAGTATATTGGAACTAGCAAGAAAAGAAAGCAAGGTGTAAACTTTATTCTACTTCTAAGTATTTTATATATCTTTTGTTTGCAAGATACAATGGTTTTTAGTTTGCATCTTGTTGCTTGGACTGAGAGACTTGAGATTAGCCAAGCAAAAAGATGTAGTGCAAGGGAGAAGAAAAATGAAAGTGATAGAAGTGTAAGAGAATAGTGACCCAGATTTTCACTTGGAGATAGAAACCAATGAAAGCGAGGAGGTACCTCTTAAGCTTGATGATAGTGATGGTGCCTCTAATGATAATGATAGTTTGAATGATCATATTAATAGATAGAATATTACGAAAGTTGATAATTGTTATTTTGATACTTGGTAGGTCTTATTATCTTAGTAGTTATGAACCTATGATACTTGCTATTTTGTTAATGTTTAAAATTGTATACTGATATTTTTATTATTTGTATGATTTTCCATGAAATTGTCCATAAATATATGATCATGCATTTGTAGAACCAATTTTCATGAAATTATTCAATATATGTTTTAAATACTTATTATATTTGATTCACGGATAGCTTACCGTATCTTTAACGATTTGATACAATTCACAATATAGTTTACAATTCAAAAACTGTGCTCCCAATTAGAGTACTCAATTTGGTCAGAGAAAAGAGAGACAACTTGTCCTGGAGAAAATTAAACATTTTTTTTAATTCTAAGACGGCTCATATCTCTCTTCTGCTCTGATTCAAGATTACAGATGCTTCTTTGGCTTAAGCTGAATTGATTAATTCTCCACTAATTAGAGGTTAGACTCAAGAGTAGAGACCCACAATTCTTGCTCCTCTGTTGTCTCAATATCCTGACTCAAGAAAAGATTATAATTCTTTACTGGCTTCGTCAGAGATCAGTCAACAACAAAATAAAATTAATTAATTAATTAATTAATTAAAATCACTCCCTTTGTTTTTCAACTGACATATTTCATTTTGAGAGAGAAGTATATAATAGGGCAGCATATTAGTTAGTTATAGTTGCAGTGAAATAAACAATTGCAAAATAAATTGTTGACGAATGGAAAGGGTGGATTGAATAAGTTGAGTTAATTGAACCAAAGACTAACTTTGGGGCCAAAAACATGGTTCTCATTTTAATATGGATTTAGAGACATTTAGGATTTCTTGGATTTAGTATCTTTCTGGTCATGCCATGTGTGAGTGCTGAATGTGTGCTAAAAATGCACACTGTTTATTTTTTCCCTGTCAATTTTCATTCGTCTATTTTCATCTGATATCTCAAACTAAGAGGCTTGTGTTTTTACTTCTTGTACATTTTTCATTTTCTATTATCAATAAGTAAACTGTATGTTGTTTCAGGATGAAGAAAGTGAATCCATTATTTCAAACACTGCGATCAAAGATTGTCCTGGTACTTGTCCCCTTGTTCCTTTTATATTCTATAGCACTTTCTTGATTCAAAATGAGGGGAAAAGAAAAGGAATTTCAGTCTGCCCAGGAAACACCTTAAATTACTCTTCATGGCTAATTGGAATTTTGCCATGTTAGTTTGATTTGAATTTTATTTTTTTCTTTGAGAAAGTATTTTAGCTGTTGTTTTAAGCAGAAGGAGAAAAAGCTGCAAAGGAACTTTCGATAGGGTTTGGTTTTGTGTTGTATTTATGGTTTCCTCTATTTTTGAGGATGAAGTTGATAGTTCAATGTTGTGGCAGGGAAACTTGAAAAAGATCAACTTAAAACAGAATCAATTATGGCTCAATTAAAGCTTTTGGGGTTTCTGTTTTTCCCTGTTTTATAGGTACCTCAAAGCTTGAGGTCTCAGTTCACGAGAAGAGAAAGTGAGTTATACAAGATCTACTACTATACCAAGAATGAAATCGCACGTATCCCTAGCCTGAAAGAGGGATTTGAGGCCTATTTAGCTACTGACCTTGTGTTTCAGCTGCAACCTACTAAGTTGCCAGAGAAGAACATTGCTGTTGCTCGATTGAAGGGAAAGCTTCTCCTAAGAAAAGGCATATATTATTTGACTCTGCCTAATAAACAATTGAACATGTCCGTTAAACCATCAGTGCACTGGGGCACTGTGGAGCCTACTTGCTTACTGCGAGCCTTAAATGAGAAAGAAATTGATGGGTCAATTTTGCACAATGAAAATTATGATTTTTGTGTTTGTGTCAAAAAGCCAGCGGAGGCTTTGATTGAGGTAAAGGGTAATAAGATCATGATTTCTTGTGAAGACAAAACAGTTTCGGCATTAATTAATGAAGCCCTAAATAGCGTTTGTAATAGAATCTGAATTATTGAAGTTTCTCTCAAAATGGAAAGGATAAATGTTTTGCCTTTGATTAATTATTGGGTTTCAGTGTTAAGCATGCTATTAGAATCTTTATTCTAATTTTATTGGGCATATAGAAAATGACAAATGATGGTTTCAGTGGGCTTAGGTATTAGGTCCCAGAAGATGGAAAATATTTTGGAAATGAGTACAAGTCTGAAAAATGCTTACGTAATTGTTGCACCTTACTATGAAAAGGTTTCCAAAAGATAAATTGTTGCTCGTAACGACGGTGAACTAAGCACACGATACTTCTTAAAAATGAATATTTCCTGGCTGTGGGCACGACCGTCCTTTCTTTCTTTCTTTCTTTTTTCCCTTCCATTTTGTGAGATCCCTCATAATTTGACTATTATGAATTCAATAATACACTGACCATTTAGATCAAGTGGGAATTTAGGGAATTTTTTATTTCTAAACATAAATTTATTATAAACAATCTAAACTTTTTTCAAAATTACACACTTCCTAATACTTGATGCTTAGGAATAAGAAATTTCTCATATTCCTAAACGATCCAAACGCCCCAAAATAATTATGTATTATGCTGTTTAGGGACCTGTAAGGGAATACAATTAGGGTCATCTTCATGTAAAGTTTCTAAGTTTACCCCTTCCCGATACTTTATTCGTCGTGGAGTTCCTAAGTTTCAACAAAATAAACATAGCTTTTATTCAAAACCAGAGTGGTACACAAAAAGATGACATAATTTGGTTTTCATTCAAAAAAGAAAAGATGACAAAAATTTTACCTTTAGCCATACAAATCGGGACTACCCAGTGTTGTGCGATTATATATGATGAGCGAGATACCTCGAGGTGACCAACTAGCACATGTTTACAATCAAGTCTATTCGCTTTTACTGTATGGTCGGGATAAAATAAAATAATGAGGAAGCCCATGATTTATCTTTTAATTTTTCGATCCACAAAAAGACACACGAACTTTGTTTTTCTTTTGTTTCACCAGAACCGAACATAGGAAAAAAAAAAAACAATGAAGAATCCCGTCATGTTTTCAGCCACTATCACTGATGCTGTAAATTTTGAACACCCCAAGTTACCTCTAAATATTTTGTTAAAATTATCAATTATGTGATAATCATTTCCATAAATTCAACTTCTAAATATTTTTCATAAAATTTTAACTTATCTTAGATGCACATTTGATGTACGCTTTATCAAGGATCATGATACTTTGCACGAGCAATTGGAGTCTTGTATTTTAGATTCATTGTCAATTCAAGTCATCCGATTCGATTACATGTTGAAAGTTTAATACAAATGACATTTTTCATTTTTTTTAGATTAAACCATATTTCTCTAAGTTGTTTTTTCAAAAAATTAGATTTTATAATCTTTTAAAAAATTATTGTTCCCTAAATTAATCATCTTTCAAAAATATAAATAATAATAAATTTGGTTCCTACAACTTTAATATGTATAAATAAAAATTAGGTATCTTGGATTGGCTGTTTCAAACTCTAGTACTGAGATCTGTGTCCAAAGTATCAAAATTTTCACAATACTATAACATCCTCTACACTCGTCCGTTATTCGTGTAATGTACCCTTACTTTTTTTCAGTTCCGAGAACACTTTTAATAGATGTCATGTACTTCGACTAGATCAGAAATGTTGTTTGGGCTTTCAACTCACATTTCGAACATCTTAAAATGCATACTTTATAACTGCAAAATGTATATACTTTGATTTTTATCGTACAAAGGCAAGCTATTGCCAATAAAAAAAATTATCCTTATTTATTCATTTTTTATAGTAAAAAGTTATTACTGGTGATTTTTGGGTGGAAATATTGAAAGATAAATATATATTTTTTAAATTATAAATGCTGAATTTAAATGGCTCAATTTTATCTCCTACGGAAACTATCTATACCGCAAAGTTTCACAAGATTAGAAAAGTTCATTTTTTTTCAACACTTACAATAATAGTAATTCCTTTGCTACAAACGAAAAATGGAATGAATAACAGACTTTGCCACCTATAAAAGTTTCCCTACTCTTATAAAATTGCCTCCGAAATATTGATATGCTTGGTTTTAAGTTTTAACCCTTGCAGAAAAGAAATAAAATAATTGTAACTTGTGCAATTTGTGGAAATAACAGACGACGCAGGCTTTCAACACAACTACAACGAGGACATTCTTTTTGGAAACTTCCTGTTTATTACTCGGCTAGAAGATTCTGTCGTCTCTTTTCTTTTCCCCATTTTTGTAATTTCTACTTCTCACCTAAAATTAAGAAAAAGAAGGTTAAAAAAGGAAAAAAAAAACTAGCAACTAGAGAACCTGTCAATAGCGTATAAAACTTGCGAGTTGATCCCAACTAAATCCCAACGAGAAAAATATCCACTATTCTTTTAAGTCTCGGAGAAGAGAAAGAGAAATAGTGAGATTCTTCGTTTTCGACATTTGACTCCAGTTTGGTCGTGCAATTTCTTTTTCTGAAGGTATAGTTTCGTTCAATCTGTTCAGATCTTAGTCTAAGTTCATCTTCTCGCGTTAATTTTTTTTTTTGTTTAACGAGATAATTTGGTTGGTTTTCTGCTAGGGTTCAATTTGGTTTACTTCAATCAACTCTTTTTTTTTTCGCTTTTAATTGAGAAGTCTGAATTTGAGAGAGAGAGAGAGAGAGAGAGGAAGGAGGTTTTGGGTAGAGGTTGTAATTTTGTAAAATTGGTAAATTAAAATCATTTAAGACAGCCAATAAATATATCCAGTGGGTAAATTTTATGTTGTCAGAAATTCTGGTAAATTATTGAATTTCTCCATAAATGTCGGACGCCCCACAAGCTTTAAGTAGTGAATAAATAAAAATAATCTGTAGAAGAGTAGTGGCACTTCTTCTCCCACTGATTTATGCTTGCTTTTTGTAGCCCAGGTTAGATTGCATTTTGCTTTTAAATTGGTTCCAATTCTATAGTTTATTCTCAGCTATATTTTGTCAATTGAATTTTTGTTATTAACTGAGTGCATACTGGTAGAAGGACTGCTTGTTACAATGCCAAAGATCTGAAGTTGTTCGTTTTTTCTTATCCACAGATTGGGCTGCTACTGTCTTTGCTCTTCTGTAAGGAAAAATAGGAGCAGCTGGGTACTGTTTGGAACTGCGAAGTTGAAATTAACATAGTGGCCCCTCGGCCCTTGTGAGAGGCCTTGTTGCTAGAAAAGATTGTCTATGTATAAAATTTTGATACGACAAACAAATGGCGAAACTTGGAGTCAATGTAGGCCGTAGGTATGTCATTATACTTCTGTTTGTTCAGTGACCTTTTTGGCGAGTATAAAATCCCTATTCTTGTTGGTGCCAAAATTTTGGCAATTTTTGTTTGGTCGTTGCCAGTACAGTTTCTCACCAAAAGTGGCTGCCTCCTGAAAAGTTTCCCACCAAATTATTAGCTAGGCCTCAACTCTTTTGTATTTCTTTCTAGCCTTTTTAACCATGAATTATGGCAGTCACTTCACCTAGTAGCTTCAAATAGAAAAACAAAATAAAGAAGGGACCTAAATTAAGTATAGTCTAAAATATAACTTACTTTTTTTGCAATTTTAATTTAATCAGAACTTTCCTAACTCAATTTTCAGTTGCATTGAAAAGCCTTAACTAAAATTCCATTTTTCCTTAATTAACATATTTGGATAAAGTCAATGAGAAACCAAATAATTGGTTAGGTGTACATAATTCAATGAACCACAATTCGTTGTTTTTCGATGTATTGACTTTTGTTGTCCTATACTTCATTTTTTGGTTGTGACAGTGGATTGATGAGACCAAATGAGACTATGAGGCTCATATTCTCTGCGGTAATCGGAGTCATGTTGGGTTACTTATTTGGTATCTCTTTTCCAACTGTTAGCATCACTAAGGTAATGACAGGATATAGTGTAGCACTTTATTTGAATCAGTTTACCGGTATTTACTGGTGCATTTCACTGTTCTGAGTGGTAGAAACAAGCTCAACATTAGAGCTCCAAATAAATATACATTACAGTATTAGAAAGCTCAAACAAATATAAGGGTTGGTTGGACTGACGAGTCAATTATGAAACAGAAAATATTTGCAATCTGCTAGTTTGATGGTGACCATAATATGTGTTATGATTTTGGTCAGATACTAAATGAGCCATGATCAGCTTTGCAGTTTTCTTTGCACATAAGTGGACCAATTTTTAATTGAGACTCGCATGATAAGTTTATATAAAGAAAAAGTTGCAAAAAACTCCCAGCATTTCTACTTTATGGACAAGACTTTCATTTGTGTACTTCCGAAAACCATTCCTGACTAGTTGGAACATCACTCAATGTTAAAAAGGATAAAAAAATAAATAACTGCTATTCCTTAATTCAAGAATAGCATATCTGCGACTATTTTTGGATCTCTTATTGAAACCTATAAGGTTAAAAGTAGGTAGCTTAATGTTGCATTCTTCTTGTTTGCCATTTACCAAACACATAATTGCTATTATAACTGCTATGTTATAATACATGAATATGTAATGTGATATCTTTTTGTTGACATGGCAGCTTCACTTTCCTTCAAGTATTATTTCATACATAGAGGATAAGAATTCTGGCATCACAACTCAGACATTACTAAACCATGCATGGAGTTCTGCTAACACTCACAAGCGAAACAGTACTTCTGATCCAAATGAAATCCCAAAGGTTTTCTTTATTTGGATCTTATAATGCATAGTGTTTTTACTTTAGTTTCCTGCATCGGTTGTATTATGATTGTAATGGTTTTATTTGAGGTGTTAATGAATTAGATCAGCTCAGGTTGGATTTGTTACTTAGAAAAAGTATTGTTTGCACAAAGGGATACTGACCTGATCTGACCTCCCCAGATCTGATCCATTGGCTGATCAGGCCAGGTCTGCTTAACAAGTCTGCTTTTCAAAATTGCTGAAGTTATCTTTTCATAAATGCAGGGTTAAACTTTTCATATATTTGTGAAAAATATCGAGATAATTAAAATTTGACTTTTTATTTAGTAAAATAACGAAGCTACAAAGAACTGGTTTGGACCAGAATCATGCTTCAGTTCAAGATTTGACATGAGCCAAATAAAACTTATAATTTGCTTGAGCTGGATAAGTTCTGGTCAACCCTGCAATTGTAGTTCCAAGATTACCTGTATTATACTCGTTGCTATGTTATTATTGGTCATGTGGTTGATTGTGCTGTTATCCTTTTTTTTTCTTTGTTTTTTGTTCTGTGCATTACAAGCACCTGTAGTTAACTAAATGCTTTTACGATAGATACATGTTTCTACAAACCCTAAAGGTGCTGAGATGCTGCCACCTGGCATTGTAGCCTCAGAGTCAGACTTTTATTTACGCCGATTGTGGGGTGAGCCTACTGAGGTTTGTAAAAAACAGCTTTTTTTTTGTGATTTCGTGTGTCAGTATGCATGCATGCGTCTGCATAGAGGGGCATGGGCAATCACAGAGCAAAATAAGAGAAAAAAAAATGAAGAAAAAATTGAAGGTGGTGAGAAAAATGATAGATTATGTATGAAGGTTTTCTGTAAGAGAGAGATGAAATGATCAAAATGGCTGCAGGAGGGTACTAGGCCTTGATTTATTACTTTACTAAATGGACTCCCTCCTTTTTATGTATGCCTTTTTTTAAAATGGTTTTTGGGCTGAATTTCCATGAATATTCATAGGTTCTAAAAAAGGACTAAATTCTGCCGTACTTCTATATTCAACTTTGCATAAGTTAATATTGTGTGCACTATTTTATGCATAAGTTCTATCTCATCGTCTTATGCGAAATGTTTCATAAACTATACCTGAACAGGACCTCACTATGAGACAGAAGTACCTTGTGACATTTACAGTTGGTTATGGTCAGAAAGCCAATATTGATAGAGCTGTTAAAAAGGTAACCTTGTCATTATTCTTACTGTAATATTTTCATTGAAATCATAATATTTTCTTTTGATAATTTTTCTATTTTCTGAGAAAGTCTTTTGATAACTTTAGGAGATTTGCATGTACCCCTGCAAAATGTCAATGATCTACTGAACAATAAATGTCTGTAACAAACATAACAGTGAAAACATCCAAATTTGCTTGTTCATGGACCTTTGCTCTTTTCCAGATGACTATTGAATTTGAAGTTGTAGCAATCCAAACAACTATATGGACCAATCTAAATAGAAAAAAAGGTTAATGGTCAGTCTTGCAATACTGCAAATTCCTGTATTGGAACTGCTGGAAGTTGCAGCACCCACATAAATTTTATAATTATCAAATATTTTTTAGTTTGTAATGCTAAGGTACAGTGGGAACAAAATTATGTTTGTTCTTAAGTTGATTATACTTCCTTACAAAATCAGTAGCATTAATTTATCCCCAACTCTGGTGCAGTTTTCTGAGAATTTCACAATCTTGTTGTTCCACTATGATGGCCGTGCTAGTGAATGGGATGATTTGGAATGGTCTAAAAGGGCCATACATGTCAGCGTCAGAAAGCAAACTAAATGGTGAGTTAGTGTAACTGAAATGCATATAGCATACTCGGTCATTGTAAAAACTTCTTTTTCTCCTTTTTCACTTAAAATTATCTTTAGCTATGTCATTCTTACCCCTTATTTCTGGCTGACAAGGAGCAGAAAATTTTTAGTCTATTCACTTTGTTCCTTGTATTATGTTTACATAATGAAATCACATTTTTTTTTTCCTTTTTTAAGGTGGTATGCAAAGAGATTTTTGCATCCTGATATAGTTGCTCCATACGATTATATATTCATCTGGGACGAGGATCTAGGAGTTGAGCATTTTAATGCAGAGGAGTAAGCACGTTTGTATTTACTTCAATTTTACCATCTACAAGATCTCTTCAGACGATAGGTGTGTAATTTGCACTGCTTGAATTTTAGGTACATTAAGCTTGTAAGGAAACATGGGCTTGAGATTTCACAGCCTGGGTTGCAGCCTGACAGAGGGTTGACATGGCAAATGACCAAAAGAAGAGGTGATCGTGAGGTCCACAAGTGAGATATTTAATTTTGATAATTTTCTGTTGTCTGCTTTACTGATTTTTATTTATCGTACTACCAATTCCCGTGTAATAATTCAAGGTTCTATTGAAAATTATGTCTAAATTTTCTAAATTTGCTCAACTTTTGAATTGCTCTGATGGAAGAAAGATAATATGTTAAATGTGGGTGCTTTTTCCCCAAATCTTAGGAGTTCTTTTCTCATAGTGCAAATTGAACTAAAATCTGGTCAAGAGGATGGAGTTCCATTTGGTACCATTTAAGAAAATTTTCAAGGATACCATAGTGATATCCTGGGTGAGCATTGAAATTGGGGTGCTAGTACTGTATAGGAAAAAAAATGTAAAATTCAGGTGTTATTTGCAAGTGCAGTAAATTATCTGGTAACCTCCGTTGTGAAGCCAAATTTTCATTGTTTGTTTCGTTTGAATTAATCTGTGTAGGGTAACAGAGGAGAGGCCAGGATGGTGCAGTGACCCACATCTGCCACCTTGTGCTGCGTAAGGCTAGAATTTATTATTTTTTATAAATCATGCCTTGTAAAAACATGTTGCTTCTAGATGGCATAAGGTGACTTGTTTGGGAAATTTATGATCCCACAATTGCCATTTTATTGAGTATATAGGGGTTTATTGAAGCTTATTTTACAAAGGTAGTTCAGCATTGACTGCACTAATTCAGTCTCACAACTGAATGTCTTTAAAACCTTGTACTTCAAGCTTCAATTGTGATTTCATAAATTTGTTCTTTTTTCAGGTTCGGGGTGGTTGTCAAACAAATTTTTAATGTTTGGCATTTTCTAATAAATTTAATCTTGATCTGCAGGTTTGTAGAAATAATGGCAACTGTTTTTTCAAGAGATGCATGGCGCTGTGTGTGGCATTTGATCCAGGTCATATATTAACACTTTTTCTGTTTCTCTGATGAACTCCCTTTAAAATTTTTGTACATCTATTGTAAAAAACGCAAAATATTCCTTTTCTTTTTGACAAACAGAATAGGAAAGTCAACACTGTACAATTTTCTGTTACATGGGCAAATTTGAATTTGTAAATTGTTAACTGGCCAAGAAACAGGACAACATCGCGCATTCTGGTTGGAGGTGAAAATGCCCTGGGGCTGGGGTACTGTTAAGAACTTAAGATGTTTCAACTAAATATATATTTTTCCTTGTGCAGAATGACCTGGTCCATGGGTGGGGTCTTGACTTTGCTCTTAGAAAGTGTGTTGAGGTACCTCCAGTTTCACTACTTCAGAAAGTGCTTGTTACTTCTTTGCTATGGAAATTTAGATTCAGTGGAATGTTCTTCAAGAAATAAATTAGGCCATTTTCTGAGGCTTCAGGGTGGAGGTAGCTTGTGGCAGGGTGGGGGCACTTGTCATACCTGAGTCAAAATAATTGTAAAATTAGACATGGAGATACATATACTAACATATCATTGTAAAATTATGCTTTTTTCCCATCACATATTATATCCTGGCTCTGCTCTGGGTGGCTTTCTATTTACTTAAAAAAAAATCTATTTCGCTGCCTCTTTAATTGTATATATAAACAGATAAGTCTTGTTTTGTTTGAGAGAGAAAAGGGGTTTAAAATGGCGTTCAAAGTTGAAATTAGGTACGAAAAACTCTTTATTGATGTTTTTTTTCTTATTTTTCATTGTTATTTACTTCCAACAAATGTAGCCTGCACATGAGAAGATAGGAGTGGTGGATGCACAATGGATAGTTCATCAAGTGGTTCCTTCTCTCGGGAATCAGGTAATATTCCTGAAATATTATGAATTTATGATCTAAGCAATTGTTATTTATACATTTTCTTACCATTCCTTTCTTTCATTTTTCTAGGGTCGTGCTGAGAATGGAAAAGCGCCATGGGAAGGGGTGAGTATTATGTATTAGTTTTATTTTTCAGTCAGTGGGGCCTGTTGCAAATTCACCATAAAACTTTTACATTTGTTCGAGACAGTCCGTGAGTTTTTTATGCAGCGCATGAAAATTTTGGATTTTATGCCAATTTACTGCAACCCCAATGCTGACAGTGCGGTAACTTAGGTATCTTTTTCTATTATAATTAGTAGGGTCATTGAAGTTTTTGCTCAAAATTTCTTCATGGCCTCGTATGCTTCTTATGATTTCATGTGATTCAAGCTATCTGTCATTTTAACCATTGTGTGAGGGTTTATATTATGGAGTGCAAACCGAAAAGTCTAGAACGGGTTGAACTGGTTAAACAAATAAGTAGTTTGCATGATTGCTATGCCTATTTTGAACTTAAAAGGGTATGCTGGGTTTAAACTTGACTCTATGGCCATTATTTCAGTGCAGCTAATTTGAATTTGGAAACACAGGTGAGAGAGAGGTGCAGGAAGGAATGGAGCATGTTCCAAACTAGACTCGCAGATGCAGAGAAGCAATATTACATTGAGAAAGGCATCGTCCCTCCCAATTCTACTGCTTAGGTAGTACTAGATTTCTTTGTAGCAATATTTATCTTTTGAGAGTTGTCTCTTTGTATTTAGAAATTGCATGCAAGAGCTATACATTTCGTTTGGAAATTCGGTTCATATCCACTCATTTGCGTTCTAGCCTCTACTTTTTGCCGCTTCTATTTAGTGTGACAAACAGGTGACCTGGTGAGTTTAATCTTGGATCAAAACAAAATGATTTTAACTAAACTTCTTTAATTGGATAGAACAAATTGATGAATAGAGTTCGTAATAAAATCATTACTTAATTTATGAAAGTCTCTAAATTTATCACGGCAGCAATTAAAACCCAAGCTGGGGTTTACTACCTCATCAGTCATCTATGAGAAAACCTGTCATGGTAGGCAGCAACAAGCACAACAGCGATCGTACTGGCAACGACCACTATAGCTATTAACGTATTCTTTTCATCTATCTAAAATAGAAAATCACATATTTATCCTTTGAAATTTTAAATTCGCATATTTATCGTCAATTTTACAAATGCCCTTTTTTACTTTATTTCTGTTTCCAATTGGTTTTTTTATTTTTTGGATTTTGGACTTTGGAGAAATATTTCTATAGCCAATTGTTGGAGCTCTGCTCTTTTGTATGACTAAGAATTTAGTCAATCAGACTAGGAAACAAACTACTTCAAAAAAAAAAAGACTAGGAAACAAACAAAATAACTTTTTGTAGTTTTTACTGAATAGTCAAATTGGTACTCAGTCTCGGACTGATTTCAAATACCAAGTGTTTTTTTTTCTTAAAATTTATAAACAGAGCGACCCGCATTCCCAAACGATAAAAACAATTATCTGCGAGAAAAGAACTGATAGTCATGCAGATGCAAAGCGTTGGCATTTTCCTGACCAATTCAGACTTCACGCTCTCATGTACCTGTCAACAATAATTTAATTTATCCTGATGGTTGGCAACATCAACTATTAAATCCTCTAATTGAGCCACTTAATTGATCTGCACAAAATGTGCTACAGTGGAACCGTACTATGCCTAGAGGCTAGAGATCGTCGCAGTTAACCGTTGAGTTTAATATAAAGCTTGATACAAGATCTAGAAATTATTAAGTTGTAAAGGCTGGGCTCTGGATCCTATAATTCCTACTCTCTATTCACCTACTTTCTCGTGCCATTTTTTTTTTAAATATTTGTTCGATTAGATTATAACACAGGTGTTCGGTCATTAATTCTTGCTCCACACATAAGTTTCAATTAATAACAGTTATATCATAAAGTCACAAGATATGATACATTAGACGATTTGAATTTCAAATTTTAAAATATTAATTAAAACATAAAGTTGTGACATTTGATAACATAAAACATTAAAAAAAAATGATGCATTGGAATCCTCATCATATTTTAAACTACTAAACAATAATTCAGATTGTTAAGAGTTAAGACAAAACCTCCCAAAGATCAGGAGTTGGCATCTTCAGATTTTAGAGAAATCAAAAGATTGATTGGGCAAGTTAATTCAAATGTATGCAGATAGTTGTGATTATTTCCGGAATATAAAATGAATGACATAGCCCATGACAAAATTTCAACAATGCATTCCAAATTCTTTAAAAAAAACTAGAAGTACAATTTTATCACGATCATCTAACTGTTTGCAAAAAAAATGTGCATGTGTTGAAGAAAATATGTAATTGTTAACATTTATATATATGTTATGGGTAACAAATAATTTTTTATATATTTACAAAGATTTTGTATACCATCAACAATTATACTTATATATGTTAACCAATAAAAGCATAATTATTGTTAGCAAATAAATTAATGGAGATGTGCTCAAAATTCTGGACCAGATTTCGAAGGACCGGATATGGAAAATATTAAAAAAAATAAATAAATGAAAACAGAGAATTCTCCTGGGCTCACTATCATGTACAGCTCACTTCCCTTGGAGACCATCCTGTTTCTTCCAATCTCCCTCTCTTCCACGTTATTTCCATGCTGGCTTAGAGCATATCGTTCTCTCTCTCTCTCTCCAATCATCATCATCAAGAGATAAGAGCCACTACGATGAACTAGTAACAGTGTAGCACTCAAATGCATATCTCCTTGAGAAATTACTAGTTGGTACGTAATTGATGACTTTTTAGCTTATTACACACAATCAAGATGCAAGACATATTTTCTGTTCCTTCTTGCTTCTCTTCTCCAGCCGAGAAGCCGCCTGAGAACCCCGGTAGCACACGGTCAGGCCAGAGCTTAGTCGCTCTGGTTTACCGAGTTGAGATTTCAGGAATCTGCCGTCTTGTTACTGTAACCTGGTGCAAGAACCTCCTTGCACATGGTCTCTCTGTCTCTATCCAAGGCTCAAAATCTGAATCCGACAGCGATGATGAAGAAGATAAGAAGTTTTACTGTGCTAGCACCGGTATGGCCAACACCGGGACCGCCAGCTCTGTTGGGAATCTGAAGAACAACCCTACTTGTAAGGTGGAGATGCGGCCATGGCACTTCTGGCGGAGGTACGGATCGAAGCGTTTCCATGTGGATGGTACGGTAATTGATGTATTCTGGGACTTGAAGAATGCCAGGTTTTCTTCTTCTGACGACCCGGAGCCACTGTCGGGCTACTACATGGCAGTGGTTTCAGATGATGAGGTGGTGTTGCTTCTTGGTGACCTCAAAAAGGAGGCATTCAGACGAAGCGGTTCCAGGCCTTCTCTGCTCGACCCAGTATTGGTATCAAAGAAGGAGCATGTGTTTGGTAAGAAGAGATTTAGCACAAGAGCTAAGTTCAATGAGAAGGAAAAGATGCATGAGATCATGGTCGAGTGCAATTCGTGTGGCAGGAACGATATCGACATGGCTATAAAGGTTGATGGCTCTGTCAGTGTTCTTGTGAGGCATCTCCAATGGAAATTCAGAGGCAATGAGATTATCTTTGTTAACAATTTGAGGGTGCAAGTGTATTGGGACGTGCACAATTGGCTCTTCAGCCCCGGCCCGAGGCATGCGCTGTTTATCTTTAAACCGGAGCCGATAATGATCGAATGCTTTCCGAGCAATGGTGAACAAGAAGATCACAGATATGGAGATGAATTGGTTATAGAAGATGATGAAAATTCTGATTTTTGCTTGTTTCTCTATGCATGGAGAGTTGAGTAAAACAGTAGACATTTACAGTTGAGTTATAATAAATTATGTTCAAATTTAGTTTCTAATTGTACATGTACATATTTTTTTTCTTTCCAGGTGTGCCAATTGAATGTTATTTCCTTTTCATCTGCCTTACAAAATTAAACATGACGCTGAAATCTTTATTACAATATCATGTGAACTGGAGTTCCATTCTCTTATCATTTTGCTTTTCACAAAGTTAGAAATACAGTTGCGTTGGGAGTTGTAGGCAAGTACATTTGCATGCAAGTCCAATCGCAGGCAACCAGACAAAATCCAAATAATTTATATGCATGCATGGGACTGTGGGAGGATGGCGATTTTGCTTGGTCATAGCAAGAGAATGCGGTGGCAGGCACATGGAAGAGGAAAGGTGGGGTTAACAATTGCAAGGGATGATGCTAGGGATTAGAGAAGGGACTAGAAGGTTGGTCCCCTAATCAAGCGACATCTGTTGTGAGGGACAGGAAGGATTTGCTCAATTATTAATTTTACTTGTACCCACACTTATTCTCTTCTTCTATAGTTCCTAACCATGAGAAATTGCAGCTGAGCTGTTGTGTGCAGATTCAGTTTCTCTGTGGCATTTCTTTTTGGGTGGGATTTATGGATGAGTTATCAATTTTAGAAATCAGTAAAAATTATTCTTTTGATTTTACAATTTAATATTTGAATATGATATATACTACATATGTAATAGTAAACAATAATCAAATTTGATATAAGTTTTACCTTTTGTTGAGACTTTGCGAAACCATAATTTTTTTTTTGCGTTTTACTTTTTAATAGTTTTTAATTAAATACCGAATGATTTTTAAATTGAATGAAATTTGATACACAACTAATTTAAAAAGTCAATTATATATTTTAAGCTTTTTATTTTTATGATTTTATACCTTGATTTAAAAGTATTATAAAAATTATCGAATTAACCATTGACAACGGATTATCAATTTTAACTTTCTGATGAAGCTAGATCAAAGTTATATCAAACTTTTGTTAAGATATAATTGACAATGACCGTCAACTGTAAGGTTACATCAAGTTGGGTTGCGAACTGACTTTTAACAGGTATCTGGACAGATCAAATGCAAATTGAATTTGATTACTTTTTAACTTTTAAAAAAGGAAAAAAAAACATAAATGTCGTTTATCTGGGAGAAACTGTTAGACTAGAACATTTCAGTAGAAAAATATAATAGGGGCCGTTTGAATCAAGTGCGAATTTAGGAAATTTTTTTTTTCTAGACATAAATTTATTATAAACAACCCAAACTCTTTACTACAAAATTACACACTTTTCAATATTTTATGTCTAGGAATAAAAAATTCCTCCTATTTCTAACCGATCCAAACTGCCCCTAGTTCTTATTAATCTCCGTTATACATAACTGCTAGTTTTTTTTTTTTTTGGGGATAACGTGGGCAAATAATATGCGAAGCCAAAACTGTTAATTTGGAGAGAGGACATTTATTCACGTGACACGTCAATTCGAAGAGTTTTTTATTTGGAAGTCGGAAAAGAAAGGACCGAAGTGAGTAAATTCGGCCTTAAAGCAAAACGACGAGCCCTTAGATTGGCAGGAAAGAAAAGGCTTTCTCATGGGGCTTTTCTATCCTTGTAAACTCAAAACCGTTAAACGGGCTAGTCAGTTGACCGATACCATCGTTTTGCAGACTAATATATTACAATTTGCAAATAGTAATTTGATTTTAAATGAACGATCTGAATTTATCTAAGGCCCCCTGCGGAATCTTCATAATTGGAGTGGGAACTGTTGCGTTAACATAGTACATACACTGAGTTTGATACTTCTCACTTTTATCAGGAAAAGAGAAATTTGATACTGTCTTTCAAAGTCCAACTATTCTAGGATCCTTGTCTTCGCTAACATGCCATGGAAAAGCCAGAAGTATTTGAAATTAAAGTTTCTAGTGTTATGCATATGAAGAAAGTTACAATTGATATGCATTAAAATTTACTATTGAAAAGGAAAGCAAAAAGTTTTACTAACAATGAACCAAAGAAAATGTTCCATAACAATGGGAATTGCAATTTTCATACGAAGAATTCTAGCCATATATTCGGAAGAAAAAAAAAAAAGGAACAAGGAACTTGCCCAAATATAACAATTAAATAACAACATAATTAATACAAGACAGCTTAGCAATTTGTCCGCAAGATCACACCATTTGGAGGAGGCCCCATCAAGATTTCGCATCCTGGTTTAAGCCAGTTGGTAAAACGCAACCATCTGCCGAAGAGCCACCGCGTCCTGAATCTGCCTTGCAAATGCAATGTCACCCCTCCTCCTCCGTCTTGCGTTCCATTGCCCCACTCTTGTGCCACTTGAAGCGGTAGCGGCACCGCACTCGTGATTATATGCAGGTTCTTCAAATTCGCCCCTCCCCTTGGCTCATAGAATGCGTCTAGTACCTGAGTTCCAATCATGATGCCCTGCATTTTTTCCAATTAATATTTGTCAAAACTTAAAACCTTATACAAGTCTAATTAATCATATATCCAGCTGAAAAATAGTTACCAACTTGTAGGTCATTATTTGATAAAAAAAAAATTGTAAGGTTATTTAAATTGAGTATTGATATACCTGAAAATACATATCCATCTGCAAATAAGAGAAGTAGACATCGACCTTTCTGTTCGGATTGATGACATTTGCCAGCAGAGTGATGTCAGCATTGAGCAAGTTGCCAGTATCAATGTACCCGGCATTCAGTGTGGCGGCAGCAATCTTGAGTTGAGGGGTCTTGGGCCGGTACAGGAGGTACACAACCAGCACGGCAAGCCCGCATAGTATCACAGCCAGCCAAAAGATGGCGCAAACTAGTGTCATGCACCATGCCAACGTGCTTGTGCGTTTTCGCTTCCTCGGTTGGAATGGTATGAGGGGTTTTGTGTAAGGATTTTGTTGCGCATTTTGATGCTGGTCATGGATCTGGTTGTGGTTCTGATGTGGTGAATGCTGGTCTGTTTGATGTGAGCTAGAGGCGAAATGATGATCTCCTTGCCGTTCATAGAAATTATTTGACATGATTTTGGAACTTTGTATTTTCTTAGTTTTTCATAGAATTTATTGAGGATGAGAGGCAGCGGTAACATTAGATTGTTGTATAGAATAGATAAAGAGAGAAAACAAGAGAAGAGTACCAAAAGGAAGTTTGGAGGGAACAAGGGGAAAGGAATAATTTGTCCAGATTGCATGTGGCATGTACTTTTCGTAAATGCGCACCTGATCAATTTGACTGAATTTCCTAGACAAGTAGAGTGGTGGTGATCCTCACTTTCTGACCAGTAACACAAATGATCACATGACTAATAACACAAGGAATTCAGATCCATAATTTGAGTGTACAACCAACCAAAGAATGCTCACGTATCTCTCCGACAGTGAGGGTTTAAATGTTTGAAGTTTTCATCAAGCTATCACGGAAAAAGCATGTATATTATATTTTCATATTCTTAGCCCACAAATTGTTGCAATCTAGAATTTCCAACTTTACGCAGATATGATTTGTACAAGAATATAATTTTAGATGATTTTTATTTCTCTTTCAAATAATAAGTTTATAGTAGTTCATACAAATATATAATTTAAACGACTTCAGTTATGTGTTTATCAGAAGGAACTCTCTCTCATCTCTCGAGAAATAAGAAGTTTCTTGTAACTAAAGATGTTCACGAAACCAATCATTTTCCTTGAGGAAATTGATTCAACTAGCATGTCCAGTTTAACCAAAGATCACAATATAAGAGCACAACCAACAAAGATCTATTTATTTGCCGAATAACAGGAAACTTAGTTTCAGCACTCCCACACCAAAACAGGAAGATATATTAAAAGGAAAAACCAATTACAAAACAAATGATGTCTCCTCAAATTATCTCTATCATAGAACATCCGACAATTGTGTCATAAACTTACTATTGAGGTAACAACTACAAAAAAAATGAGGTATAAAACATAACTTATTGGACTATGTTGGATCAATAATAGGGGCGAGAAGCTGCAAATGGGGTGGAACTTGAGCCAGATGCGAAAGACCGGTTAACATATCCACCTCTACTCTTAGACTTTCCACCTGTAAAAAAAAATTGCATCATTACCTGCTTGAATAAATAAAATTTGCCAGAATACAGATTTTCTGATATAACACCCACAGTTATGAGTAGGAATTTCAAATTTCCTCCAACAACCATTAGAAATAGATCCATAAAATACAGGATAAAAAACATGCAACATAAGTTGCTTTGATGAAGCTAATTTATAACTGTAAAGACTAAAATAAATACCACATCTCAGATGCATTACACTATGGCTAAGTTCCCATAATAATCCTTTGAAATGAAAAAACATCCATTCTATTTGTTTCTTCAAAATATGCTAAAACTACCACTCACTCACTGTTTGCTAATTTGGGTGATTCCTTGATGTAGTTAGAGAGGACAACCTAACAAAATATTTCCCAATGTTTGCCACAGATGGGATACTTGCAGGGTAAAAATAGTGTAAATTGCAGAATGATCCTTAAAACTATCTCTTGTTTACATTTTGGCCCTAAAAAGATTAAAACAAATCATATCCTTAATTTTCATTATTAAAACCTATATTAACATCAATATCATGTTAATATCACCGGTACATGATGCTGTGAATAATAATATCACTGATACATCAACATTGTTAGCAATGCTAAAATAATATCACGATGGATAGAAAGTTTAATTCCTTGAGGTAGGACCATCTCGATACAACATATAAAATTTAAAAGAATCAACATGGTACATTTTGAAGCTTTAAGGGCATAACAGAAAGTGAATGATACTTTGGAAACATATAACATACTCAAAATATTAACAGATAAATTCTCAAAAGAACTCATTCAATGCATACCTCCATTATAACCACGAACAGAGATGGCCATGCTTTCCAGTGCAGGAATAACACTCTGACCAGCCTCCCTTAGTATCTTTACCAGTTCTTTAGCAAACCTTGAATTTGCTACCGTGAAGAAAGTGAAGGCAGTGCCCTTGGCACCAGCACGGCCAGTACGACCGATCCGGTGCACATAATCCTCTAGATTCGTTGGGAAATCATAATTTATCACGCATTTTATGTCCTTCACATCTGTAACATTTGCATACATCTGAAAATTAACTTCCAAAACATGCATTGCATATCAAGCAACTAAAGATGAAATGCAAGACCAACACTTGTGAATTTCAGTAACATCAGCTTGCCAGACCAAAAACACCAATTGCTGCTTTGATATATGTTGCTACCAAGAACCAACTATGATGCTTCATGCAGGGAAATGTTAAAAGAATATATTACATGCTAGCAGTACCAAAAACATCTACATATAATTATTATTTATTAATCCTCCCTCCTTTAGGTTAAGGAGAGGTGCTTAGCAAAGATTGAAAACTTGTAAGCACCTCTGATACTTAGTTCTGCAGCAGTTATATCCCAAGTCACTGCACAAAATTACGCCTAATCTGGTATGAGAGACCTGCCCATCCTGCCTGGGTCAAAAATGTGACCAACACATTGTTACCTATCAACAATCTAGAGTCACGCGACATGAACTCAAAAACAGAAAAACTTGATGGACTGATCAAGATCATCCCTGATACTGAAGTAAGCATGAACATGATCAACCAGTAAAACTCAGTTATTTGAAACAAACTGACCTTTAATCTGAATCAGCGAGAACCCAGACCTCAACCTATCTAAAACCCTCCTAAGTCCTAACTGAAAATCAATTTTGACTGGGACCAATACTATGAAATATACTGAATGGATCTTACGCAAAACCAAACTAACCTAACCAGATCTGATCAGGTAAATGGATTGAGCTCAAAATCAAGCTGGCCTGAAACAATTTAACCCTGAAAAAGAGACGAGCAACATAAGCTGAAACTTGACCACCAAACACCAAATATGACAACCCAAAGCAACTAATCCCTACTGAAACTATTACCTTTACATTCATCTAAACCAGCCTTGAAAGTTGAAACCCTATTAAGTAAAAGGTCTTTTTTTCCAAAGAAGGCCTTGTAAAGATGCCATAATTCCCTATTAGTCTTCCAAAAACATCTAAAAGTTCCTTTGTCACTGTTAAAGGGAATTATGACATCTTTGGATGTTAAGTCTTCCTGTGTGTAAAGAAGAAGGCCTTGTATATATATATGAAAAACAAAGAATCTTATTTGATAGTGGCTAGCATCTTAAAACATTATCATCTTTAACCACAGCCAAAACAGTATGAAGATGAGAAAGAAACACAGACCTGAATAGGATACCACAAATATACATAAAAAAACCAGAACTACAAAGAACCTTCTATATGGTAACAGTCTACAGAAAGGGCCACTAGATTACCAGCATGCAACTGTTGAGTCATTGGCATCCATTAACATGTTAAGATAACCAAGAGTCCAAGATGCAACGATAAGAACCAAAGCATGCCAGATTGGAGCCAACAAAGAACAAAGACCAAACCAGCTTCAAAAACATTGACAGGTGGTGTTTTATCTTTCAACTGAGCTTTATTCTCTCCGTAGGACAAGAAGTCCCCAAAAAGATATAAATCCACTTTCCATTTATTAAGCAAGCCAGGATGATGGAGCACAAGGTGTCAAATTTAAGGTGCCAAAGCCAAATCAAAGGTCAAAAACTATACTTAAATGACAGTGATTCAAGTAAATATAGGCACAAGTGGTCATAAAATAGTGCTGCATGCAATCAACGAGTTCACATTAAGTTAGCAACATCAGCCCTATCCCGAAAACACTGTAAATCCCAGCTGATGGAGTTCAAACACAACCTGACCAGAATATTTAAAAAGATATAAACCTACATATCCTAATCTGCACCTGGCTGAACCAATAACTTAGTGACAAAGGAACCAAATCTAAACTAAATGTTACTCGAATCAAACCCCAACTATGACCAAGCCTAGACACAGTGATGAGATAATGAAGCAAATCCACGAACTGACCATGACCTCAATAAAATATCTAAAAACCCAAACCTATAAAATCCTCATAGCCAGTTGACAGAACTCAAACACTGAAACAGCTTGATCTGACCCAACAAACATAGATCCTGATACCCAGTTGCAGCACAGAAAAATAATAAAAACATTAGAACTTTTCTTAAATATACCAGCCAAGTAGGCTCCATTAAGAGCTTCTTAGCAGACTGACAGAACAACCAGGAAAAAAACTATCATGCTAATAGGAAAAGAAATATATAGCTTAAAACACACCCAAATGGATGAATGCATGCGAATCAAGTGCAAGACTGCTTAAAAATTTGGAATCATGCAATTGAAAGAAAAGATGGAACTCCTCACTGTCCAAAGAAAGCTAAAGAAATAAAAGGTAAGACCAAATGTGCCATGATACCACTGTCGATGCTTACACTCCAATGAGGTAAACAATGACTAAGAAACTGAAAAGATAATACTTAATTCCTACCTTTGACATAATGGCACCTTGAGCAAACTTCGACACCAGGGTTTTAGCTCCACTTTTGTTCAGAAACTGGTCAAATGACGAGGCAGACTCATCATTTCAAAATGTTTTTATTTTTATTTTTCTTAAGAGATCAGACAGAAGGTGGCCCTACCAAGACCACGTGCTGCTACATCAGTAGCAGTCATTATGGGAGACTTGCCACTCTTGAACTCTCCCAAAACCCAATCCCTCTCAGCTTGGGCCTTGTCTCCATGTATTGATAAGGCAGGCCATCCATCCATCCTCAGTTGCCTTGTTACCTGATCACATCCCTTTTTAGTCTCAACAAAAATCAGGATCTTGCTTCCATCCATCACTTGTGCCAAGAGCTTTATTAACCTGCAAACAGAAAGGCAGAAGATAAAGAAAGCACTTTCAAACGTATGAGACCAGCTGTTCTGACGTATTTCATTCAATCAGTTTCATGTTCTTTCAAATGCTAGAAGACCCAAATTGTCAAATCCAAAACCCATAAACTTTATTAAAATAAATAAATAAATAAATAAACAGAGTTAGTTTAGTAAATTTCAATGGACCTTAACCTTATTGTGTACAATTCTAAAGAGCATGCAAGGTAAATTCAACTAATTTCTAAAAAAATGTATTTACATACCTGGGATATTTCTCATTTTCTGGAATAACTTCAACAATTTGGTTAATGGATTGATTGGCTTTCAGATCAGGAGACCCAATGATTATCTGCACGTCATATATTTATTGTAACTATTAAAAACTATCTTCTAAAATGATTCAGGAAATTAAGGAAAAATATATGAAAAAAAACCTTATAAGGGTCATGCAGAAAGCGCCGGGCTAAGGCTTCCACTTCTTTCGGCCAAGTCGCACTCCAATATAATGTCTGTCTATCAGGACGGATCTAGCAAACAGGCAAAAAACACCAATTTTTTGCATCATTGAATAGACAGATCAAATATTGCGCAATGTAACATTTGAATACAAATTAGAGCAACAGCGTTGGTTTTTACTGTACCATAATTTTAACACAATTATGGACACAGAACAATGTTCTTTAATGGCACAAATTCACACCAATCAACGTTTAATTAAACCAGTAAAGATTCATTTTGATTAGTAGACACTATACACTTTAAATAAAAACATAACTGAGAACAAATCAATTGCTACCTGTGCTATTATCTTTCTGATCTGAGGCTCAAAGCCCATATCCAACATACGATCTGCCTCATCCAAAACAAGGTATGTTACCCGACGCAGATTTGTATTGCCTGCTTCTAGCATATCAATTAAACGACCGGGTGTTGCAATTACGATTTGTACTCCTACAAAGAGAAACATATTCCATTAGAATGAATATACAAACAGAAACAATCTGCAAGAATAAAATGTTTTACACCAACCTGTACATACAACTATCTATATCACAAATTCACAATGTCCAAAACATTTTCTATCATTTTAAAAGTAGTTACAAACAACTTAAAGAATAAATTTATGGAAGTATCATATATAGTTTCTAAGAACTTGAAAATAATCTGAAGTAAAAGGCTGTAAACTATATCCAATAACATGAGTAATTGGGCTTAATGACAAAAAGGGAAAAACTGTGAACTAATTAATAAAATTTGGAAAATTTTAGAAAGTTGGGTAAAAAACACATCATGTATAGAAAAAAAAGAGTATCATCTGATAAAATCATAAAACACACGCTTTGGCTTTGTATGGGGTATAAACTGAGAGCAAGCAATAAAATAAAGCCAGAAGAAACCTCTTCTCAGGTCAGCTACTTGAGGTCCTTTAGGTGCACCACCATAGATGCATGTGCTTCTGACATAGGACTCTGATCCAAATTTTTTTGCTTCTGCTTGTATCTGAACTGCAAGCTCTCTTGTAGGTGCCAAGACAAGAACTATTGGCCCATCACCTTGTGCTGTACAGATTACAACCAACAGAAAACTCAACACAAAAAATTTGAATGATTGAAACTTGAAAAGAGTGCGGAAATGACTATAAGTGGTAAGAAGTTCAACAGTGAGAACAATATAAGAGTTGCACTAACCTAGGCGAGGCTGTGCGCTGACATGGACTAAAGCAGGGAGCAGATAAGCAAGTGTCTTGCCAGAACCTGTCTCGGCAATGCCAATGAGATCTCTGCCCTTCAAGGCCATAGGCCAGCCTTGAGATTGTATGGCCGTTGGCTCTACAAACCCGCTCCTCGTTATCATTTGCAAGCAGTAATCTGTTTATGATTAGAAAAAAGATAAGCAATTAACCAAAATTTTCCACAGATTGAAAACCAAGTAGCATTTTATGTCTATCTGAGATTCCATGCTCTAAATTGTTCGAAATTTGGAAGGGAGAAAAAGGAAAATACAAACAAGCAGATAGAATGCACACAAATTGGTGCAATACACAAACCATTTGCACTCGACTTTTCAAACCACTGGATGGACGAGGGGTCAGATTCAAATTGCACAATATTTGGGATACGACCTACCAAAATTATAGAGAATATACCTATAGTTTTTCTTTATTTTTAGTAACTATTTTACTGGTTGTCATTTAATCAAAATAATTTTGCTGACATCATAACATACTCCAGTTATATAACCACGCAGGTTAGTGCTCCTCATTAGATCACACACAGTGCATATATCGATCAAACTTATATCAAGATACAGACAAAGCAACAAAGTAGTTTGAACATATAATACAAATTTTGAGGCTCCCATCGTAAAAGAAAATAATATAATTTGGTTTAAAGTACCTGGAAAGTTGGCTTCGTGAAAGAAGCGAACAGGCTTGGGCACATCTCGGCCTTCAACTGTAATTTCCCTTCTGGCACGGTATGTCATGACCTCCTGCTCAGACATGGCCTGTACCTCAGGCGTTTCCACATAGAAGTTCTTCTCAAACGGTACCAGATTCTTAAAATCTGGTCTAGGAAGCCTAATGTTGTCAAGCTCATCTTTTGACTTGCCACCACGGCCTCCTACACTGCCACGACCACCATAGCTGCCGGCACCGCCGCCACCACGGCCTCCTCGGCCTCCACCGCTGGAGAAAGGGCGTGAGTCTCGACTTCTGCCAGGCGATGGATCACCTGGTACAGCACAATTTAGCAGCTCAGTCATTATGCTATAATCCTACCGTTAATCCTATCCCTATCCACAGTACAATATTATCTACTTTCCTACTGCACTTGGATTTCTGTGGGTTTCACCAATCTGCTACCGATGGTGACGCGATATGATATGATATGATAGACAAATCTGTTGTTTTTTTTTCCTATCTTTGTTGCAAATTGGCTAGTAACATCCTGAAATAATTTAAGAGAAAAGTTTAGATGATAACCTTTTCTGCCTCCATAGCCACCTCTCCCGCCATAGGAATATGATGTGGCCGGACCTGACGGTGCCTTGTACGAGTCTTGTGGATAGCCACTGCCATAGTTTGCAGTTGGAGGCCCCGTAGGTGGGGCCGAGTATGCTGGTTGTGTAGGCGGCCTCATAAAATCACTGCAATAACAGAAAAGAACAGAAAATTGAATACAAAACAATATATTATATAACTTAATAACAAGTTCCACATAAGTTACCCTCAATTTCGATTTCTGGAGATCATCTAAACAAATTAAAATCTAATTCTTTAAATTCCTGGAAATTAAAACTAAATCCCACTCTAACAAAGGAGACCGAAAAATGTATAATTACTTGAGTCATAACCCCGGATCTGAACGAATAAGCTAATTAACAAACAAATACCGAGATCGGAAGACGAAAGAGAGGAGATCAATCTCTTACCTCCGCCTTTCTCTGTAAGAACTGGGGTCGCCGTATCTGGAATCGTAAGGTTGCATTCTCTTCTCTTCTCCTTCTCTTCTCCTCTCTTGAGTAGAGCGGTTAGGTCAAGCTTTCGTTTCGTGCGAGATGAATGTTCCGTCGAAGAGGGAAATATCTAGGCAAATCAACGGCTAAGATAACATCGCTGTAGTTTGTCTCGAATATCTTTTTATAATATCCCTGTTATAAGTCGGTAACGGATTGGACTGACACCCAGTCTATACGTCTCCGTAAGGCGGGTCATGGAATAATTATATCCGGGTCGTTCTGAGTCCGCTACATGATCTGAAACCGTTTATGTTTTACTTGAAAAGTTTTTGTTTTGCGAAGCTCAAGTTTAACGTGAATCTTGAAACGTTACATACCGACATACCGTCAACCCAAACCTTTTGTCCTCGGCTCGGTAGTCGGTAGCATAAACTGGGCCTTCACATTTTATTCCCGTCCCTTTCGGATCGGTCCAATTATCGACCCGTTATCTCACTTTCGAGCCCAAATTCGATTTCTCGTCCATCTCTTCCAAATCTTCTCTGGCCCAATGTTCCAATCAGTCTCTAGTTGTATGTATAGAGGTCTAAAGCTTGAGCCTTCTCTCTAAAACCGCCGCGCCTTCTTCCCTCTTCCCTCTTCCCTCGTCGGCGTAGGTATCACTAGCTTTGTTATTCGCGCGAAAATGTCAGGCCAGCGTGAATCCAGTGAAACCCTAGCGAGGTAAGCTTCTGGGTTCCTACCTTTGTTCACTTGCGCTTACTTCGAGCTTAAAAGATGAGAGTATTCTTTATAAATTTGTAATTTTTTTTCAATGGATTATTACAGGAAAGATGCTCCTAGGCTCTTATCCTTGTTGAAAGAGATGAAGGAAGGGTTGGATGTTGTCAAGAGTAAGGTCGAAGCTATTACAGTTAAGGTAAAGCTCCTAGCTTTTTCTTTGTATATTTCTGAGCATGTGAAATGCAGTATTGGGACTATGAATTGCATCTTTAGCTCTTCTCTTGTTTGAATTTCAATTTTCATTAATCTTAAGAACACAGCAACAAAAGAAATGGGTGTATGCCTATAGATAGTGAATGAAATTCTGAATTTTTCAAGTTATTATTTTTTTTATCAGGTGAAGCAGGATAAATTTCGCACAGCTGAAGGCATAAGCTATCTTGAAGCAAAGCACCTTCTGCTCCTGAGCTACTGTCAATCCATTGTTTATTACTTGCTAAGGAAGGCTAAGGGTTTATCCATTGAGGGTCATCCAGTTGTCAGAAACCTTGTAGAAATCAGACTATTCTTAGAAAAGGTTTATTTATTTATTTGCAACTTTCTTATTCCCATTCAATGCATAGGTTATTGCAATATATTGGCACCCCTAACTAATTTTCTTATGCTAATTGAATATTGGATTGTTCTTGTCAGATCCGTCCAATAGATAAAAAGTTAGACTACCAAATTCAGAAGCTTACAAAAGCTGCGGAAGGTGGACCTGATGAAATCATGACCGGTGACAAGAAGGAACTGAACAAGTCACAGACGGAGGAAGACCCATTGAAGTTTAGGCCTAATCCTGACATGCTTGTTTCTAAGTCGGCACCTGAGGTACTAAATTCTTATATTTTATTTCTTTTGAGGTCATTACATTTGCCTATGTTATTATTATTTTTTTCAGTATTGATTCTCTCTGGGCTTTTTATATTGCATGAATATAGTACTGGCTGTCCTAAAAGTACTGGATAATATCTTGTTTGACCAGCATGTAATTTGGAAATTAAATTGGGGAAGTATATATATTGATATATACTGAATTGTGAAACTTGAAGTGTAATAAATGTAACAATGTGCCTATAAAACATCAAAAGAATAATTGCGAGAAGTCAGAAATTCACTGTTTGTAAGCTAAAAGTTGTTAGGACTTTTCCCTTAGCTTATGCTTTGCTGGGTGATCATGTTAGATCTTTTGTCTTATCAGATTAGTTCAATTTGTCATGCTATATCTAGAAAAGAAATAGAAACTGGCATCAATCCTTGTACTTATTGAACAGCCATATGCACTACCTTAATTTACTTTTTAATGAACTCATCTCATTGGATTATGATTTATGAATTTATGATGGATTCTTTTGCTTGTAGGAAGGTGCAGGTGGTGTATACAGGCCGCCCAAATTTGCACCTACAGCTATGGATGATGATGATAAGATATCCAAGGAGGAGAAGCAAGCTTTGAGGAGAGAGAAAGCATTGCTCCAACAATCTAAACAAAATAGCTTTGTTAATGAACTGATGTCGAACTTTGAAGATAGACCTGAAGAGGTTTGTCCACTATTCTATTAAGCATTCTAATCCTTTTACCGAACTTTTCTTAACACTGTTTTTCTAATTGATTTAATTTTTTTTTCATTTCGTATTAATATTTGGTTTATGTTAATCCAGAATTGATATTATTAACGGGTTCACCAACCATATGCTTGGGAAAAAGCTACCTGAATTCTAGTCTCTATGAAAACTGTTATGTGCCCAGATGTGGTACACAACTAGTCCATATGAAAGGCAATTTCAGGGTTCTGTTTTATTTTCTTCTATTGTTCTATCTTAGGGGTAAAATTAAGCAGCTATTACCATGGGTTTACATCTGAACTGGTACTATTTTGTACCTCTTATTAAATTGAGTTTTGACAATGATTGATACAGCTTCAAACTCTTGTTTTCTCGTCAGTTTCAAATTTTCAATTCTTAGGAATTAGGATGGTTATGTCTTTTGCTAACCAATGGACCTAAACCTGAAAACTTGAACTAGTGACCTACAACCTCTCAGTCTAAATCTATCCAGTGTGACATTGTTAGCTTTTAGGCAAATCTGCTGTTATTATATGTTTACTTGATGGAATTGTCAGTTTTATGAATTGATTTTATTTCAGTTTTTCTTTGAATGCATCAGTAAGTAGAGTCTGGTGCTACCACACCTGGTGCCATGTCAGTATTTGATTTTCTGTTTCCTGGTGACATGTAAATTCACTGAACCCTCAAATGGATTCTTAAGAGATAAGACTAGATTTAGCTTATTATTTCTTCAGGCTTCATTACATTTTAGCTAATGTAGGTAAGAGAAATAGTCGGTGCAGAAAGCAGAGAATTAACCCGGTACCTAGCAAAGAGAGAAGCAAAGGAGAGGCAAGAAGAAGAACTGTTTACTCGTGCTCCTATTACACGACGTGAAAAGAAGCTTGAGAAGCACATGACAAAGTCTAGGAATGGGTATGGATTTTCTATTTCTGTTTACAGTTCAAAATATGGCCAAACTATTGAAGATCTTTTGAAACTGAACCTGTATTTTACTGTGTTTGCAGTAACACCTAACAAATACTGCATTCCAGTCTAATATTAAGTTTACACATAGCTAGATTTCCCTAATCTTTCGAGCTGACTTAACCAAATTGCTTCAAAATTCATTCAAACGAGGTTGAATGCCAAACACGCTTTAGTCTTGTTTTAGTTTAACCAGGACTTTTGACACTGTTCTGAATGGATGTTGTGGAAAGGAAAGAAAACATCATATTCAATAATGTTTGGTTGAAATTTAATAGAAGGGTTATAAGTTTTTTTCACTTATATTGTTATTCATGTAGACCAACTAAATAAGAAGATGGAAAGTATAGGTTCTTCTGTTTTTATTTATTCTATTCCTCCCTGTTTCTCTTTAATTTTGGTTGCCCTTCACTCATACCAATCAGAGCAAATTTTATTGGGAGAAAGGCTTGTTGTAGTGGGGGCAGCATTATTAATTTAACAGGAGTTGTCTATTTTATTATATTTAACCAGATTTATCGGTATGATGATTAGGCTACAAGAATATCGAGAGAAAAAAATTGAGTGTTGGATGCAAATATGTGAGATATCATATGTCATGTGCTAAGGAAAAAATATATAGTTTGTAATTTCAAAAAGAGTATTTATTTTAAAATGATTTACATTGTGATATCTGATAACCATTAGGTGAAAGTGGATAATTGGACAGCTGGACGATCCTATGACGAGTTTTAAGGGTTATATCTGATTTAGGATTTCCAACTTTTCTTTGAACAGATTGCTTGGGATGACAGATGGTTTCTATGATGATGTTAAAATGTTACCTCTAGAAGAAAGAGAAAACGATGGCCCTACAGAATACAGTGCCATGGAGAGAGGAGGAAAGAGAAACAAAAAACGAAAGGTGCGTGTTGGTAATGGTTCAGTTCCTTTAACACAAACAGCTTTGGTAATGTATAGGTGTGTATTTTTTTATTTTTTTTTCTCTCTCTCTAAACATCTGTTATACTCTAGCGATGAGGTTTGTTGCTGATTTATAGGAATCTCCTTTCTTTTTTTTATTTCTGAATTAGTTTATGCAGCTAATTGTTTCTCTTTTACAGGCACGCTTCTGAGAGCTTGGGGTCTGAAATGAGCATATGGTAAAGTACCATGATTATGTATTTAATGTGCTATTGTTTGTTTTTTGTTAGAAAAAAAAAGTGTTCTTAGATTTTAAATTTGGATCAATTTAGGGAATTTTGATAGGTGGATGGCTTATGATTTTATTTATTTATTTTTTAAGATGATTATGTCGCTGAAAAATATAATTTTGGCGTTATAATGATATTTTTTACTGCTTAATCCGCTTACTACTGAGTTTTTAAATAATTTTTAGCATCTCTTAACCTCTACAGATAATAGTGTCAAATATGATATATATACTTAAATAGTTAAATGTGAAATTCTTTTTTTTAATTATTTTCTTGAATATTATTTTATATTTTATCATGCTGTTGTTCTAATTTAATTAATATTTTGCAGCACTTGGAAGAATTCATGTGCGTGATTGGCTAATAATGCAGAGTTAGTTAGGTTAGGGGTTTTGCTAGACAGATATTTATGCTTCTTTTCTTTTTGTTCCGTATCAATGTTTGTTTATTCAAAGGATTTCGTTTTAGCTTGTGTCATTTTATAGATATGTAATATGTACTTTTTTGTTCTAGTGCCTTACTGCCTTATACATATATATGAAAGTAATTCATCTTGCACTTTCTTTCTTTCTTTTTTTATTTATAGCGCTTTTGAGCTACTATAAATTTTTTTCCTTCCCAAAATAATGGGATAGCTTAAAGCTGCTACCATTTCGCCTGAAGCAGGACTGGAACCGGTTGACAACTTTACCGACTAGCACCACAATGTTCATACAATATCAACAGTATAGCCATTAAACAAATCTCACAATATAAGTGGCTATATTATTAGTTCTAATTAATTTGTGAAAGTTTCTTAACCTGTTCTGCAATACTGCCGTTATAACCTTGATGTTTGGGTTTTCATAGGCTAATTTTTTTTTTTTTTCAGTTTTGGGTTAAATCTCACTTGCTTCATATAGCTAGAGTACTTTTGATTGTTCTTTCATATATCACAACAGACAAAAATATGGATGGTTCCCAGTAAAATCTCGTTAGCATCTTACTTTCCGGCTTTTCCAAGGAATCACTTGCACAGCCTTTTTTTTCCTTCTCCATTTCTTCATAGAAATTACATAATTATAGTTTAGGTTCATGTAACAATAATCAACACTAAAATTTTCCTTTTTAGCTTTGTATTTTTTTTCCCTTTTTTCTTTGGAGGGTGCTTTCGTGTGTTGCTGTCAAATAATAAATTATAAACAAGGAAATTTCTGTATAGTACTGCTGAAAACTGGAGAAGATTGATGCTGTTCTGCAGAGAGTTCAACATATCAACTTTTGCTCCTGATTAGTGTGGTCAATCATTACATGGCTAAGATGTGATGCTAAGTCGGCATTTCTAGTGACGTTCTCATCTCAATGATCTCATCTATAATGAAGAGAAACATGAAATATGACAAAATTCTTTCCACGAGGGACGGGAGAATCACATTTCTCCAACAAGTTGACATATGGGAAAAAGGAAATTGTTAGGCAGAAGATGCTTGACATGACTAAAGCTGGGAATAACACCCAGATGTCCCAATCTGATCCCAATGGAATAGGTTCTTCCACCTAGTAGATGATACGACAGTTTTCCACACTGCCTATAAATTGAAGACTTGATCCACATAAGGCACACAAGCAAACTCGAAACATTCAACAGCTGTAAGAGGACAGAAAGAGGGAACTTATCTTTGTAGACGAGAGATGTCTTCGATCCCGAAATTCGGTCGTAACCATGCCCACCAACGCCATAGTGGGAGCCGTACTGAGTCAGAGGAGGATTACTGCACCTATGTCACCCGTCTAGAGAAGAAGACAAGCATGATTGACGGTCCTCACTTTGGTAATTTTATGTGCTCTTTTTAATTGAGTCCAAAAGGTTGCCAACTAAGTTACATTTGTTGCATATTATTGTACAACAAATAGCCTAAAAGGCTCAAGGTATGCATGCTACTATTGTTGTTTTAATTTTTGTTAATTAGTGTTAAATTCAAAATTATAAGATGGAAGCAGTAAAGAAAAAATCTAGACTTATCAGTGTTTCAGATGTGATAACTAATTCAAAAAGATGGTAGTGGTGGCTACCTTGCATGCAGTTGCCCAAATTTACATACATGCAGTTTTCTCTTTTGAACAAATGAAAGCAAGCAATAATCAATATATAGTGCTTACTGCTAATCATGACTATTTCCAGGCAACATGCAACATGCATTCAAGCGGATAGAGGTGCAAGAGGAGGTCGATGAGGAGTTCGAAACAGCTGGCCGATTCGGCCGGGCAAAACACATGGGGCAGCCTGGGTACAAGGGTCACCGCCACAACACCTCGGAGGAGGTAGAAACTGAGACTGTTGAGTTCATTGAGCGCAAGCAGGGATATGTGATCAGAGCCTAAATTGAAATTATCCACTCAGTCCAAAGAAGTTGGTACATGTAAATATGGTATACATGGCGGATGACATATTTGCATAATATATAACGATGGCTATATCCTAGTATTTGGTAATGATATAAAAAATAAGAATTTGATGTGTAATGTGTGCGGCCGTCATGTGTTGTATACTTGTATACCTCACTTAATAAAGTGATATATTTATGGCTGTAGAAATTGAAACCCGTTAATGATCTTATTTATAAAGGAAATAATTTGCCTCGTTGATATGTTTGCAATTTAATGACAATATGCCTCCTGTGCATATTTTGTATAAGTTTTTAGGACAAGCTAGTATGAATTCGACTCAGAATGCTTCTTCATATATGTCCAAACTATTTGTATAGAGCTCAAACATGTGACATATATTGGCGGATAAATCAGAGGCAATTAAGTTGATAACGATAGCATTCCTATAAAATTAATAAAGCTTTAGTCGTAAAATATTATTTTCAAATGATTTTTCTAAAATTGAAATGTAATTGCAGCAAGAGATAATTAGTTTTATGCCACTGTGATTTTTGTCAATTAGAAAAATATTATTCTTAAATGGCTAATTAAATTTATGCCATCACCGAATTGATAAAATTAGTTTTATGAAACTGTTTCTCTAAAAATATACTAAATTCTAAAAATGTCATTACCAAAATTGTCATTATTTTTATTTAATGGACAAATTATCCCACACTAAAAACAAACATTTAAAATAAAAAAAACGGCGCTCAGGAACAACTTTGATTGCATTAAAGGTCTCTAATTATCAAGCTTCTAAATTTCGGCGAAATAACGGCTAAATAACAGAAATAGCGATATTCTATATCAAACCGCATGAACGTTACAGTCTTAATTGAGAAAATGACGTAACACGTTATTTCAGTTATTTCGGCGATATAACGCGTTATTTCAATTATTTCGGCGAAATAACAAGCTGTTATTGCTACTATTGTTAAATTGTGTATTCAATATTGAACTATTGTTAAATTGGTACAAGCTGCTACTGCTACTCAATATTGGTACACTGCAATATATTGAATTTGGTATGGCCGTATGCTATTTGTATGGAGTATTGGAGATGTATAAACATATAAATTGATAGTTATAGAATTGATGTGTGTCAAACTTTGAAAAAAACACTACACCGTTATATCGCCGTTATAACATCAAAATAATACCGAAATAACATGGGAACCTTGACCGTCATACCGAAAAAATCGAAATTTAAAAGCTTGCTAATTATAAATACCAATTAACTTTTTGTTTAATGAAGCCGACGGACAATTTTTTACTAAAAAAAAAGATTCAAGAACAACTTATGAACATAGAATGATTCCTTGAATGAAATTTGCTTCCCTCGTGATTATGAACTGAATGGGATTATGAAAGTCTGTCATGAGTATATTGTTTAATTTTTTTTTTTTTTTTGAGTAAGACTTGATAGTGGCTATCAAGTGAGTCATGAGTATATTGTTGAACTGCAAGAAATTGTGAAACTTATTAGTTCTTTTTGTCATGAGTATTCATGTTGAACTGTAACGGATTTTATTGATGGTAAAAATAATCAAGTCTACAAAAAGCATTATAGTTTAGTGATCCATAATTACTTACGTGAAACAAATCGCCAAAAAATATTATTGCAAATAAATATTAAAAACTTATTATTTTTTATTTTAAAATTAAAATTATGCCATTGTTAGATGACTAATTAAATTTATGTCACTATTTTTATGCACTAGTGGCATAGAATAATTTTGTTATTCTCCAGTACCATAAAACTAATTGTTATAGATTTATAATGGCATAGAACTAATTATCTTTTGTGATGGCATATCACTATTTATTTTTATAGTGTCATATTTAAAAGGGTAAAATTGTCATATCAATTTCTGATGGCATAAAACTAATTTCTAATATTATATAGTGGCATAAAAATAATTTTTCATTTAGTAATGGAATATTTCTAATTTTAAATATTTGTAATGGCATAAATCTAAATCACCCTTACGAAATTTAAAAATGATGACGATTGGGGTCTATTAACAATGAGTTAAACTTGACGGTCTTGACAAAAAATTTTAATTAGCCATGTATATTAATTGCTCATCAAATTTTGTATAATTTAGATATCATTTGATATTTTATAAAAAATTATGCATATGGTCACAATAAAACTATTTAATGACATAGTAAAATTATCCGGCAATAACTTATGTTTATTTTGTGCGCATAAGTTTTTTCGGAATATTTTATAGCAATTTTACAGCCCGACAAATATTATCCACATAAGAGAAATAAAAAACATATTTTTATTGGTAGTTAAAATCATTTCATTACATATTTGTTTGACAGCCTCTACCAAGCTTTTCGTGAAAAAAAAAGTATTGCATTAATATGCTGCCATGAATATCACCAATTTGTACTTAATTAATCTACAACTAAAATAGAACATTTGACAATAAATTGAGCTATAAAAATGGTAACACTATTTAATAGTGCCGTCATTCTCCGAATATCTGGCGAGTTGACGGTCCATTCCAACCGGAGAACATCTATAAAAAACTTTCATAATAATGCACCAAATACAATTGGGGTCCACCTTACATTCGTTTGGACAAAACTTGAATTTAAAAAACAGCTCCCCCCAAAATAGATATGTTGCCCTTCTAGAGCTTTCGCTTCGATTAAAATGGTAATTACTAGTTAATACTGGAATAAATTAAGAAACTTTCCAAAACTATGAAATTTATGACACACCGCCTTCACCTATTTTGGCCCCTTTTTCCTCCTTATAATCACCAACACCTCAAAGTCTTTTACGTTTTCTTTTCAGAATATTTAAAGACAAGATATGACAAGGGCAAAAGTTGGTACCCATTGGCAATTGGAGGAATTCTCTGACCTCCAAGCTGATTTATTCGATTTGGTCCGGTACAGGATGTCGGTATGTTTTTTTCTTTTCGTTCCATCTCTTTTTTTTGGGTTTTGCATTCTTCTAGGTGTTCCTATCATTTAATCTCCAAATTTAAAATTATCATGTAAATGCATTGTAGGCGCATTTCTGCAAACATTGGACATTTTATTTATTTCTAATGCTCGCACATTCTTTTCTCCTGAGAGAGTCTAGTCTGATATAAACTTGAGCAAATTTACAACATTAGTTAATTACTTTTTTCTTATTTATTGTGATCAACCCTGATAATTATGGGTTTTAACAGGCATAAATTCCAATCTTAGCTTATATACGTTGAAATTGAATATTCTTCACAGAAAGCAGAATCTGATGAGGTGACCACCTCATCGGCACAGCGAGCAGACCATGCCGATTCTTCACAGAAAGTTTCTTCTGAACACTCTGATTCGGCCCCTCCTCTCCGCACAAGAAATCCTCTCGAGGTTCAAAACACAATAAAACATTGTGAATGGGACCCATTTAAATTACAAGCATTGCAAGCAGAAGATGCTGATTCACCACAGACATCATCAAAGATTCATTTCCCAATGGTTTCAAGGGATTGTTCTCAAAATGACAAAGATCCAAATCAGGAAGCTATGCTACAGATTCCAGCTGCATCAGTACTGACCAAGTGGATTTCAATTGAATGGACTGATGATGTCAGTAGCAGTACAAGTTTGTGTGATCTGCCAACCGATGAAAGTGTCTTCTATGAATGGTGGGAATCTGAACCCGCTCCTTCGCCTGAGCAAATGACACTGGCATGGTTGGGGTTGACCAGAGGACCTGAATATGACGAAATTAGTACATCTCCGCAAGTGTCATGCAGCTCAGGTGATCAAATTTGGGCACCTTCATCTCCTGAATTGCTAAGTGCACCTTCATCACCTGGATCGTACTCGTACGTGGAAATTGACTGGGATGATGAAATTTCAGCACCTTCATCTCCTGAATGGCTAAGTGCAGCATCTCCACGATCGGTCTTGGAGTTTGACTGGGATGATCAAATTATTGCCCCTTCAACTCCTGAATGGCTAAATACACCTTAATCTCCACAATCAGTGATCACGATATGCATAGCTGGATCCTCAAGTCTTTAATAGCTTTTTTTTTCTCATTTCAGCTTTGTCGTAGTAAGAATATTCATAATTTACATTGTCTAGGTCATTTTTGGAATATGATTAATATTATGTACTTAGTTCAGATTATTACTGTTACTTGTCTATTATTTGTTGCGCATTCTCTTATATATGACCTTATTTCGAATGTAATATTACTTCGTAGATACTGCTTTGTCATCATCATTAATCAGCGTCAAGTTATGAAGACACATTCTCTTATAATTTCATCACATAAAATTCACAGGAATGATAATGCTTGAAGAACACCGTTTATTGCATTTCTGCTTTTTTTTTTCCGCCTTGTAAAAAAAGTTTTATTTAACCAGGAATGATAACTGCATCTGCAGTTTTACCATCCCTGTCATCGCTAAATGTAAAGTGAACATATAGATGATCTAAGTGAACACTTACAAATAAATAAGTGTTCTCATCATTTGTTCAGAATTTTACATGCATATTCAACTTATTTTTATTGAACTTATTTGTTTGTATGTGTTCACTTAGATGGTCTATATGTTCACTTTGTTTGCTGTATATGTTCACTTTATATTTAGCGATGGCAGGGATGACAAAACTGCAGATGGCAGTAATCAATTTCCTAAAATTCAGTCGTGGGAAGTTAATCATTCACCTCAAGCCAAAAAAATAATCCAAAATGAAAAAGTACTAAAAAGTAGAATATTATATAACAAGACTAATCTCTTGATACTTGTGCTCTCAGTTAGCATAACTGATTAAAACATTTTTAAGTTTTGTTTTCTTTTTAATAAATTCTAATCATTTGTAAAACTATATCGAAAGGAATATTCCAAAATCAGCTTAAGCAAAACCAAATTCTTCTGTAAACCAATCAAGAAACGAAATTACACAGGATTTTACGTTTACCCTGATAACAGTTGAGATTGGATGTTGAACAGCTTGATTTATTCATCAAAATAGTACTGATTTATAATACAAGAGAATGTGATAAAAAGGAAACAAAAAAATAGGAAGTCAAATCAAGGTCTAATCTACTGCATAATTACAAGATATATTACCTAATATATATACACGCTAAGTCGCTAACATACCCTTCAGTACAAGCCTATAGGACGAAGAGTTTGCAAGGATAGGAGGAGATACTTAATTTACTTGCTGTCTATTAAAAATTCATAACTATTCTTAAATCTTAATTAGTTGTATAAAATACGCATGATCAATGGCTGGTCCTTGGGTATAACTAATAACGAAAACGAGTATATGTCAAAGCTTAAATGAAGGGTATAGGACCATGGTCTATATAAGTATATATATAGTACGTAGCATGGCCTAATTAAACTTGTTTATTCAATAAAAGAAAATCGCCAAAAAGTATTCTGGATTTACTGGAGAAGACCAGTGCGATGTCTGAAAACTTGTTTTTCGAGGAAAGTGACTGAGAAAACAAGAAATGTGGGCTGCCGTCATGTACTGTTGAAAATATATATTATACATTACACATCTAAGCTTATTTCTAATGTGCGCATGTGTTGTAAATATATTATACATTACAGATTTAAAATTAAAATTATTTCTAATTATGTGCCGCCGCCATGCGTCATGCATGCATGTGTTATCGCAGTACTATTCTGGAGATACTCTGGCCAAGTCTTGGTACATGCAATTATGTTATACATGGCGGATTGCATATTTGCATAATACATAGCTATGGCTATATATAATCCTAGTATTAGGCAGTGTGTGTCGCCGTCATGTGTTCTATACCTCACTTAATAAAGTGATATATGATATATCAATGAATGTAGAAAGTAACTTGCATTTTTTAGATTCAGCCCGTTAGGCCGTTACAATTTTATTTCAACAAGAATTGATTAATTAGGCTTGTGAAATTTAATTTCAATCTAGGTTGCATTTAATGACAGGCCAGATGTGTTGTATTAATTTTTCGGACAAGTATGAATTCTATTAAAAGAATGAGTTCATATTTCTTTAATTTGTATAGAATCCACACACGTGGGGTACCCTTGCATTGGCGGATAAACCAGAGGCAAAATAATCCCAATATAGTAATTAGCGTGTGATCTGTTTCAAACTAACCAATTCTATTAAAAAAAATTAGAGTTCATATTTCTTTAATTTGTATAGTATCCACACACGGGGTACTTTTTCCGTTGGCAGATAAACCAGAGTAAAATAATCGCAATAATAAGTAGCATGTGATCTGTTTCAAATTAATGAAGCTTTAGTCGCTAACAATTTTTTTAATAGATTGTTTTGAAATTAAAATGTTACTGCAACAATTACCAAAATCTAATTTCAAAAGCAAGTGTTCATATCATATCGAGAGCTGGAATCTATAGTATAATATAATCTGCGTGAATTTTTTGTGCGGATTTTAAAACAAAGCACACGCTCAAACACTGAAAATAGATCCTATCCATTGCTTTTTTTTAAAAAAAGTTTTTAATCTAAACCGTTTATCCTATTCGTTGCGTAGCTTCGATTTCTTTCCCGTGTTTAACTTTCTCATTTACTCCTCATTTACTGCCTCGGCGCCTCTTCAGTTTCTTTCTTTTCATTCTCAATTTTTCTTCTTGATTCTTCATTTCCTCATTTTGTTTCTCGTGGAGATAGGAAGAGCAGTGGGATAGATTCATAGAGAGAGAGAACTAGCGATGGCAGAAGCGGAAGGAATGGGCACGGAGGAAGGCATGCCTACAGTAGCCCAACTACGGTTTCTCAGCAATTGTTTCTCCGAGTCTTTTGCTCCGGTGTCGACCTCACCGCCATCCAGCCCATCATCAAGGCTGACGTCAAGGATCCCCTCTCCTCTCTATTCCATCTCCATTGTCAATCAAATCTTACTCAACTGCTGCTTACTCATCTCCAATTTCACGCCTCAGCCATCCACTTCCCAATCCCAATAGCGGTCACCTCTCCGTCTGCAACTCCGCCAATCACGTTCCAATCACAAACTCTAGTACTCTTTCTCTCTCTCTCTTTCCTTCTCTCATTATCGCTCTATTCTTATATTAATTTTGAGAAACAATCAATATGAACCAATATTTATGAAATTGCAGGGGGGAAATATACAAACTGTTGCTGATTACTAAGCCTGTAGATTCAGAAAAACAGATTTTTTGAGTCGTTAACTATTTTTAGCATTAGTCATGATATTGTGCTCAGTTTAGTTATCAACACTTACAATTTAACTTGAATTAATACAGTTATATATCTGAGAACTCTTTAATCAGTTTGAATTAAAAATAATGATTTCATCGTTGCATGTTGAAATCTTTCTTAGCACATGCATGCCTTAGTTTACAATGGTGAATTGCTGGATATTTAACAAGTGTTGTGAGCATAAGGAACCAAAGGTTTCAGAAACCGATTTAGTGATTATACCAGATTTAACAAGTAATCATGGTAGACCTTGATGACTGTCGTGATGCATTTTCTACAAAATTAAACTACTATTTTCAAATGTTATTTATTCTTTTTATGTTCAGTGATTTTTTTTTTTACAATTTTACATATTTTGACTTAGAGGTGAGTGTTCAAGATCATGGGCTTCATATTAGTGACACTACAACTGTTGTCAGGTACAATTTTCCTTGCCTCGCCATTCATGTGTTTATTCATCTAATTTGATTGCTTAATTTTTTTTACTGTTTGCGTTCTTTTTTATTTGTATAATATTTCCTTTTAATCACAAATATTTTTATTGGATTTGAAGTCTATTAGAAATTAGGGGCTGATAAGTAATGTTATAAATATGAACATTGAAAAAATTAGAGTATGATAAAAAATAATAAACTATGTATTTGAGATATATATAATATTTTTTCCGATTAATGGTGCTATTGTTATAAGCGATAACAAGAAATGAATATGTAAAAAGTGAAACTTTGTGAGCAATTCTTCTTCTTCTCTTTTTTTTTTGTCTACGTTATTCATCTTTTAATTTCAAATCTGACCTGAGGCTAAGTATGATTGGGCTATATTTTTGCAAGGTTTATAACATTTTGTTGTTCCTTGGTATTTCCTTCAATTTCAGATTGGAACTGAGGACTAAGGGAAGCAACATCGACTGTAGAAGCATCTTTGCTTCAACCTCTTGCAGACTATCATTTTCTTCGAGAGGTAAAATTTATAAGGACAATCGAACTGTTCTGACATAAGGAGGCCTTTGGATTTTAATGAATTTCTATGACTTTTACTATAACTGGTGATTGAAGATGAACCCGTATGTTTGATTTTTTTTTTATTAGCTGTGGACCGTGTGGTACCTCCTATTTAAATTCTACCAGATACATATCAGTAAGGGTTTATGATTTCTTTCATATTATTTATTATTATCTAATAGACAATCAATATTAGATAGTGTTTATTAAACACCTATATTGAAATTAAAAAATATAGACCAGCCTATATTTTGTGGCGTATTCATATATACCTTTGTATGTGTCAGATTATACTAGGCCGGTAAAGACCCGTTACGTCATAATACACGATGGCAAATGTTACCATCGTGTATTATGATTTTTTCACTCTTCCATGGTCTCTCTACATCTTCCTTGGAATAGGTTTTATCCCATTTCTCTTTTGCCTGATGGCAACCATCTCTCTTCATCGCCCCTCTCCATCATTTCTCTACCTCTTCCATCGCCTTTTCCGGGTGGTTCTCCGTCTCAGTGGCTCTTTTTCTCCATCGCCTCCTATGCGAGTTCTCCTTTCTCTGTCGCCTCATGTAGAAATTCAAGTCAAAACATGTTTTGTTTCTTGCGATCCATGGCTAGATGCACAAATTCCACTTGATTGATTATGACAAGGCAAGTTTTTACCTATTTTTATACATTTTTTCGCATTTTTCTGTTTACTTTTGTAGCTAGGTCTTTGTTTTTATTTTACGCCTCAATTTTTTGGGTGGATGCTTTTGTTTCTTTTCATGAGAGATCCCCCCACACCAAAAAATAATAATAATAATAATAATAATAATAATAATAATAATAATAATAATAATAATAAAATAAAGTCCACTTGGCGCACACAATTCATCAGCCCCTCACACCCCTCCAACTGAACACCATATCGGACTGGAAATTTAAAAAAAAAATCCAAATAGTTGACATGGCAACAGAAATAGTTGAATTATTTTTGGGCGATCCTCTTTGTGATTCTTTATTTTTATGTGTGATTCAGGATTGTTGCATTGTGTTCCTGGCTCCTGACTCTTTACTCCCAACCAATGATATTTAGACTGTATTTGATTTTGTCATGCTATTTATAAGATGTGATTTCTCATGTGTTTTATTTTATGATAGGAAGATTTAAGGATTGAGATTCAATAATTTTCCATATTCTTGCTGTTATTATTTTAGAAATTTGAATTTATTACCTTTCCTACAAATCTTATTATATGATTTAGTTTTGTTTAAAGAAATTGAACTCTTAGGTCCATTTAGTACTGATGCCGTTACTTTATCATTTGGTTGGCTATTCTGTACCACTTAGTATATTTATATGATATATGATATATATGGGAGCAAATTTTAGTTTCGTTGACCCTTCAATTTAATTTCAAAATTTTTAAGGCAAGCCATTTCATTTTCTTACCAACCATGGATAGATGCACAAATCAAGGGAATCTTTGATGCTGCCATTATTATTTTATATTAAATGTGCTTCAAAGTTATATTTAAATACTATTTATTTTCCTCATATAGTGCTTAGAAAAATCAAATTGGTATCAAAACAGTCATTATTGTCGCACTCTCCATTAATTTTGTGAAAAAATGATCCTTCTTCTCTTTCGTTTTATCTAGGTTATCAATTATCGATCTTTTAATTTCAAATCTAAACTGAGTCCATGTACTATTGGTGCTATATTTTTGGGAGGTTTGTATTGGTAGGACCACTTAAGATCAGGTATGGTGGTACAGAAAGGTGGGAGAAATTAGGGCTGGTATGACACAAGTACAGGCTTGATACCAGTTGCATTCAAGGAAAGGCATTGGTACAAGGGTAGATTTTTTAGTATCAAAACAGTGAGAAGAAGGAAGAAATAATGTTTGTTACGGTGATTGTTAATTTTGGTGAGCTGATTTCTTAGTTGGTACAGTGGTTGGTACCAATGGATGCATAAGGAATTGGGTTTATACAAAAGGCAATTGTCACTACCATGACCGTTATCATGTTCGTCGACCCGTTTAGTTTAGAAATAGGTGAGTTTACTTTAGTATATTAAATTATGCGTAAAGTTTCAAGTAACATATTGAATTTGATATATATCATGTCTTGATATTCAATAGTGCATGTACTTAGTTGCATATCATCAGAGGTGCTTTCTCCTCTTTTTAATACATTCTAATAATTGTAAAATTATTTATCTTACATTCTATAAGGGAAATTCAAATTTTTCTTAATATTTAAACTTTTTATATAGTCTAGAATATGTTTATGAGCTGACATATTCAATACGATTGGATTATACATTGTAATTATGCACATAATGTGCAGATTTGAAAGATTCTGAGTAAATTTGAATATTTCAAGCTATTTTACATTCATTTTAAGTCATTTTATCACAATAAACTATATTTATGTTTTTTATATAGTCTAGAATAAGTTTACAAATTCACCGATTTAAAACAATTGGATTATACATTATAATTACGAATATAATGTGCAGATTTTAAAGATTTTGAGTATATTTGAGCATTTCAAGCGATTTTGAATTCATTTTAACTCCTTTGATCATAATAATCTCTATTTATAATCTTTATATTGTCTAGAATATGTTTATGAGGTCAATTATTCAAAAATATTGGTTTGTACAATGTAATTATTCACATAATAAGCAGATTTTTCAGATTTTAGTGTATTTCAGAATTTTAAGTGATTTTTCATTCATTTTAAGTCATTTGATCTCCATAATCTCTATATATGCTATATATAGTCTAGAATATATTTATGAGCTAAATTATTCAAAACAATTGCATTATACATTGTAATTATTCACATAATGTGCATATTTTGCAGATTCTAAGTTTATTTGAGCATTTCAATTGATGTTACATTCATTTTAAATTATTTGATAACAATAATCTATATTTAAGATCTTTATATTGTCTAGAATATGTTTATGAGCTGAATTATTCAAAACGATTGGATTATACATTGTAATCATTCACATAATGTGCATATTTTACAGATTCTAAGTTTATTTGAGCATTTCAATTGATGTTGCATTCATTTTAAGTTATTTGATGACAATGATCTATATTTAAGCTCTTTATATAGTCTAGAATATGTTTATGAGCTCACATATTCAAAACGATTGGATCACACGTTGTAATTATTCACATAATGTGCAGATTTTACAGATTCTGAGTATATTTAAGTATTTCAAGCGATTTTGCATTCATTTTAAGTTATTTGATGACAATAATCTACATTTATGCTCTTTATATAGTTTATAATATATTTATGAACTCATTTATCCAAAATGATTGGATTATGCATTATAATTATTCAAAAAATTTGCAGATTTTACAGATTCAGAGTAGATTTGAGCATTTCAAGCGATTTTAAATTTATTTTAAGTCATTTGATCGGAATAATCTATATTATTGCTCTTTATATAATCTAGAATATGTTTACGAATTCATTTATTCAAAAGCATTGGATTATACATTGTAATTTATCACATAATGTGCAGATTTTAAAGATTCTGAGTATATTTGAGAATTTCAAGCGGTTTTGCATTCGTTTTAAGTGATTTGATCACAATAATATATATTTAAGCTCTTTATTTTATTTAGAATATGTTTATGATATAACTTATTCGAAACGTTTGGATAATAGATTGTAATTGTTGTCCCTAAAATTAGGCCTAGAGGGGGGTGAATAGGCACAAAAACGAATTTCTAAACCGGTATGGTCAATATTTGGTTCAATTCAAACTTGGTCTAATACAAACAATCAAAGCACAAGCAATTCAAGTAGCAAGATAATAAAGAGAGAAAGAGAGAGAGAAATTGAACACGCGATGTATTACGGAGTTCCAACCCGCTAGGAAGAGCTAGCCTTAGTCGTACGTCTCCGGGAGTTTCGCAACCTCGAAATGGGCGCGCTCCGTTCAATTCCACACGAACGGGACTACAACTTCGAACCAAATCACCTTGTTACAAACACTCTCAAGGTGGATTGGCCTAACTCGATTAAACAATCTCAAACACACAAAGGATTGAGGCTCTAACCAAATCACTCAACTAATCTAGCAATTAACACTAGTGGATTGGTTTAGCACACTCTAATCTCAATGATTTTGCTAAAATAATGCTCAAACACAAGAGAGTATAATGTCTAACTGGTTGGAGCTCAAAAGGGAGGAGTTTCAAGGGTTTCAAAAGTGTCTAAACAGTTCCAAGAGGCCCCATATTTATAGAGGGCGCCAACAGCTCCAAAGACCAGTCAAAACAGACTCTGGCGTTATACAACGCTATATGGCGTTGTACAACGCTGAAATAGCCGTTGAAAAATCAAACGGTCACAGACAATAACGTTATGAGTTGTCAGAGCGTTGTGTAACGCTGTATAGCGTTGCACAACGCTTCAGCAGAATCCAAAGCAGAACCTCGACAGTTCCGTTGGAACTTGTCAGAGCGTTGTGTAACGCTAGGTAGCGTTGCACAACGAAGTCAAGAAGAGAACAAGGCAGAACTGACAAACTCAAACAATATTGTCAGAACGTCATACGACGCTGACTGGCGTCACACAACGTCGCCGTTGCACAACGCTAGTCAGCGTTGCTCTACGCGACCAGGGCGGAAAAGCGAAGTCTGAGCGAATTTTAGAGCGTTACACAACGCAACAATGTATGGAACATGGCATCATGCATGCAGCATCGATGCAGATCGATGTCTGAGCAATGCAGAGACGCCTGCTGCATACTGCGTTGTACAACGCGGATTGGCGTTACACAACGTAGGGGTGGAAAGGTTGTGTAACGTTACTTAGCGTTGCACAACGTTCTGACAAGGGGAAAAAGGATTTAACTGGTTTAAAAACAAATGAACTAGCGTTGCACAACGCTACTGAGCGTTGTGTAACGCTGTTCCAACCTTGTCAGAGATTTTGCAATTTAAAATCGAATTAACTCAGCGTTGTGTAACGGCCACTGGCGTTGTATGACGCTGGACAGAAAAACTGAGCATTTTACCAGCAAATTGATTGAGATTAGTTTAGAGTTTAATTAAACCTTAATTACTGACTCTAACTAGACCAAAGCAATCTCTTGAAGCTCCAAACTAAGTGCCACACTTGCTTTAATCCATTCTTCAATAAATTTAGCTATAAAACACTAAAGAGAGATGTTAGTTCAAAGGTTTCGGTGTTGTTTTGCAAATCGGCAAATCGAGAGAAAATGTTTAACCAACAGTAATTATGCACATAATATGCAGATTTGAAAGATTCTGTGTATATTTGAGCATTTCAAGCGATGTTGCATTCATTTTAAGTCATTTGATCACAATAAGCTATATTTATGCTTTTTATATAGTTTGAAATATGTTTATGAACTTGCTTATTCAAAACGATTGGATTATACATTGTAATTATGCACATGATGTGCAGATTTTACTGATTCTGAGCATATTTGAGCATTTGAAACGATTCTACTTTCATTTTAAGTCATTTGAACACAATTATCTTTGTTTAAACTCTTTATATAGACTAGAATATATTTATGAACTTACTTATTCAAAATAATTATATTATACATTGTAATTAAGAAACATAATGCGCAGATTTTACAGATTCTGAGTATATTTGAGTATTTCAACCAATTTTGCATTAAGTTTAAGTCATTTGATCACAATAATCTATTTTTAAGCTCTTTATATAGTTTATAATATGTTTATGAACCATTTATTCAAAACAATTGGATTATACATTATAATTATTCACATGATTTGCAGATTTTACAGATTCTGAGTATATTTAAGAATTTCATACTATTTTGCATTCATTTTAAGTTATTTGATGACAATAATCTATATTTATGCTCTTTATATAGTTTATAATATATTTATGAACTCATTTATTCAAAATGATTGGATTATAAATTATAATTATTCACATAATTTGCAGATTTTACAGATTCTGAGTATATTTGAGCATTTCAAGCGATTTTAAATTCATTTTTAGTCATTTGATCACAATAATTTATATTGATACTCTTTATATAGTCTAGAATATGTTTACGAACTCACTTATTCAAAACATTGTATTATACATTGTAATTTTTGACATAATGTGCAGATTTTAAAGATTATGAGGTTATTTGAGCATTTCAAGCGATTTTGCATTCGTTTTAAGTGATTTGAATACAGTAATATATATTTAAACTCTTTGTTTTGTCTAGAATATGTTTATGATATAACTTATTCAAAACAATTGGATTATACTTTGTAATTATGCACATAATGTGCATATTTGAAAGATTCTGAGTATATTTGAGCATTTCAAGCTATTTTGCATTCATTTTAAGTCATTTGATCACATTAAACTATATTTATGATTTTTATATAGTCTAGAATATGTTTTTACGAAACCATTGGATTATATGTTGTAATTACGAATATAATATGCAGATTTAAAAGATTTTGAGTATATTGGAGCATTTCAATCGATCTTGCATTCATTTTAACTCATTTAATCACAATAATATATATTTATGCTCTTTATATAGTCTAGAATATGTTTATGTGGTCAGTCATTCAAAAAGACTGGTTTATAAATTGTAATTATTTACATAAGAGAAAGCCTTCAATCAAAGCGCTTTGACCGGAGTCTCAGTTAAACCCCGTCGGTTCTCAATTTTGAAAGTTCAAACGACCGATCCGAACCGTCAAATATGATCTCCATATTGAAATCTCCTTGCCGACCAAAATTTTCATTTTTTTGAATTTTTTTCGGATTTTCAAAAACAGCAATTTTTGTAGGGTTCAGAACAAATTAGATTAACGATTTTTGAAAATCCGAAAAAAAATACTTAAAAAATTCAAAAAAATAAAAATTTTGGTCGGCAAGGAGATTTCAATATGGAGATCATATTTGATGGTTCGGATCGGTCGTTTGAACTTTCAAAATTGAGAACCGACGGGGTTTAACCGAGACTCCGGTCAAAGCGCTTTGATTGAATCCATTCTCATATAATGTGCAGATTTTACAGATTCTAAGTATATTTGAGCATTTTAAGCGATTTTGCATTCATTTTAAGTCATTTAATCACAATAATTTATATATATTATTTGTATAGTCTAGATTATGTTTATGCGGTCAATTATTCAAAAAGATTGGCTTTACACATTATTATAAGTATTCACATAATGTGCAGATTTTACAGATTTTGAGTATATTTTAGCATTTTAAGCGATTTTGCTCTCATTTTAAGTCTTTTGATCATGACAATCTATATTTAAGCTCTTTATGTAGTCTAGAATATGTGTGAGCTCATAATTCAAAATGATTGGGTTATACAATGTGATTATTCACGTAATGTGCATAATATACAGATTATGAGTACATTTGATCTTTTCAAATGATTTTCCATTCAATTTAAATCATTTGATAATAATTATCTATATTTATGTTCACTATATAGTATAGAATTTACTTATGAACACACTTATTCAAAATGAATGGATTAGTATACACACATGATTTGCAGATTTTACAAATTCTGTATATATTTTGGCATTTGAAGCGATTTTACATTTATTTTAACTTATTTGATGATAATGATCTATATTTAATCTCTTTATATAGTCTTATAATATGTTTATGAGCTCACATATTCAAAACGATAGGAACATACATTGTAATTATTCACTTAATATACAGATTTTATAATTTCTGAGTATATTTGAGCATTTCAAATGATTTTGTATTCATTTTAAGTCATTTGACCAAAGTAATCTATATTTATGATCTTTATACAGTTTAGAATATGTTTCTGAACTAAGTTATTCAAAACGATTGGATTATACATTGTAATTGCGCACATGATGTGACAATTTTAAAGATTCTGAGTATATTGGAGCATTTGAAGGGATTTTGCATTCATTTTAAGTCATTCGTTCACAGTAATCTATAATTAAGCTCTTTATAAAGTCAATAATATGTTTATGAGCTCAATTATTCAAAACGATTGGATTGTACATTGTAATTATTCACATAATATGCAGATTTCACAGATTCTGATTATATTTGAGCATTTCAAGCGATTTTGCATTCATTTTAAGTCATTTGATCACAATAATGTATATTTAAGCTTTTTATATTGTCTAGAATATGTTTATGAGATCACTTATTCAAAATGATTGGATTATATATTGTAATTATGCAAATAATTTTCAGATTTTTATGATTCTGAGTATATTTGAGCATTTCAAGCGATTTTGCATTAATTTTAAGTCCTTTGATCACAATAATTTATATTTAAGCATTTAATATTATGTAGAATATGTTTATTAGCTCAATTATTCAAAACGATTGGATTATACATTGTAATTATTCACATATTGTGCAGATTTTACAAATTCTGAGTATATTTGAACATTTGAAAAGATTTTGCATTCATTTTAAGTCATTTGGTCACAATATTCTATATTTTTGCTCTTTATTTAGTCTAGAATATGTTTATGAGGTCAATAATTTCTAAAATATTGGTTTATACATTGTAATTATTCACATAATGTGCAGATTTGACAAATTCTAAGTATTTCTGAGCATTTTAAGCGATTTTTGCATTCAATTTAAGTCATTTGATCACAATAATCTATATTTCAGCTCTTCATATTGTTTAGAATATGTTTATGAACTCACTTATTTCAAACGATTGGATTATACTTTATAATTATTCACATAGTATACTGATTATTCTGAGCTCAATTATTCATTTTAAGTCATTTGAACAAAATAATCTATATTTATTCTCTTTACATAGTCTATAATATGTTTATGAGGTTAATTATTAAAAAATATTGCTTTATACATTGTAATTACTCACATAATGTGAAGATTGGACAAATTCTAAGTATATATTTGAGCATTTTAAGCAATTTTACTTTCATTTTAAGTCATTTGATCACAATAATCTATATTTAAGCTCCTTATATAGTTTAGAGTATATTTATGAACTCACTTCTTCCAAACGATTGGATTATACAATGTAATTATTCACATAATATACGTATTTTACAATATCTGAGTATATTTGAGCATTTCAAAAGATTTTGTATTCTTTTTATGTCATTTGACAACATTAATCTATATTTATGATCTTTATATAGTTAAGAATATGTTTCTGAACTAAGTTATTCAAAACGATTGGATTATACATTGTAATTTTGCAGATAATTTGCAGATTTTAAAGATTCTGAGTATATTGGAGCATTTCAAGCGATTTTGCATTCATTTTAAGTTATTTGATCACAATAATCTAAATTTAAGCCCTTTATATAGTCTAAATATGTTTATGAGCTCAATTATTCAAAACGATTGGATTATACATTGTAATTATTCACATAATGTGCATATTATACAGATTCTAAGTTTATTTGAGTATTTCAATTAATTTTGCATTCATTTTAAGTTATGCAATGATAATATTCTATATTTAAGCTCTTTATATACTCTGGAATATATTTATGAGCTCACATATTCAATACGATTGGATTATACATTGTAATTATTCACATAATATGCAGATTTTACAGATTCTGGGTGTATTTAAGCATTTCAAGTGATTTTGCTTTCACTTTAAGTCATTTGATGACAATAATCAATATTTATGATCTTTATATAGTTTATAATATGTTTATGAACTCATTTGTTCGAAAAGATTGGATTATACATTATAATTATTCACATAATTTGCAGATTTTAAAGATTCTGAGTATATTTGAGAATTTCAAGTGCTTTTGAATTCATTTTAAGTCATTTGATCACAATAGTTTATATTGATGCTTTTTATATGGTCTCGAATATGTTTACGAACTCACTTATTCATAAGAATTGGATTATACATTGTAATTTATCACATGATGTGCAGACTTTACAGATTCTGAATATATTTGAGCATTTCAAGCGATTTTGTATTCAATTTAAGTCATTTGAACACCATAATGTATATTTAAGCTCTTTATATAGTCTAGAATATGTTTATGATATCACTTATTCAAAACGATTAGATTAGACATTGTAATTATGCACATAATGTTCAGATTTGAAAGGTTCTGAGTATATTTGAGCATTTCAAGCGATTTTGCATTCATTTTAATTCATTTGATGTCAATAATCTATATTGAACCTCTTTATATAGACTAGAATATGTTTATGAACTCATTTATTCAAAACGAATGGATTATACATTGTAATTACGCACATAATTTGCAAATTTTACAGATTCTGAGAATATTTGAATATTTCAAGCGATTTTACATTCATTTTAAGTTATCTGTTTACAATAATCTATATTTAAGCTCTCTTTACAAAGTCTCGAATATGTTTATGAACTCACTTATTTAAAAAGATTGGATTATACATTGTAAATATGCACAAAATGTTCAGATTTTAAAGATTCTAAGTTTATTTGAGCATTTCAAGCGATTTTTGCAATAAATTTAAGACATTTGTTATAATCTATCTTTAAGCTCTAACAAATTCTAGAATATGTTTAAGAACACACTCATTCAAAATGAATGGATTATTCATTGTAATTACACACATGATGTGCAGATTTTACATATTCTGTGTATATTTGCGTATTTCAAGCTATTTTGCATTCATTTTAAGTCATTTGATAACAATAATCTATAATAAAGCTCTTTCTAAAGTCTCGAATATGTTTATGAGCTCAATTATTCAAAACGATTGGATTGTACATTGTAATTATTCACATAATATGCAGATTATACAGATTCGAAATATATTTGAGCATTTCAAGCGATTTTGCATTCATTTTAAGTCATTTGATCACCATAATATATATTTAAGCTCTTTATATAGTCTAGAATTTGTTTATGATATCACTTATTCAAAACAATTGGATTATACACTGTAATTATGCACATGATGTTCAGATTTGAAAGATTATTTGAGCATTTCAAGCGATTTTGCTTTAATTCTAAGTCATTTGATCACAATAATCTATATTTAAATCTTTATATTGTGTAGAATATGTTTATGAGCTCAATTATTCAAAACGATTGGATTATACATTGTAATTATTCACATATTGTGCAGATTTTACAGATTCTGAGTATATTTGAGCATTTCAAGTGATTTTGCATTCATTTTAAGTCATTTGATCACAATAATCTATATTTATACCCTTTATATAGTCTAGAATATGTTTATGAGATCAAGTATTAAAAAAGATTGGTTTATACATTGTAATTATTCACATAATTTGCAGATTTTACAAATTCTAAGTATTTTGAGCATTTTAAGCGATTTTGCGTTCATTTTAAGTCCTTTGATCATAATAATCTATATTTAAGCTCTTTATATAGTTTAGAATTAGAATATGTTTATGAACTCACTTATTCTAAACAATTGGATTATATATTCTAATTATTCTCATAATATACGGAGTTTATAATTTTTTAGTATATTTGAGCATTTCAAACGATTTTGTATTCAATTTTAAGTCATTTGACCAAAGTAATCTGTATTTATGATCCTTATATTGTTTAGAATATGTTTATAAACTAAGTTATTCAAAACGATTGAATTATACATTGTAATCATGCACATAATGTGCAGATTTTAAATATTCTGAGTATATCGGAGTATTTCAAGCGATTTTGCTTTCATGTTAAGTTATTTGATCAAAATAATCTCTATTTAAGCTCCTTTATAGTCTATAATATGTTTATGAGATTAATTATTCAAAACGATTGGATTATCCATTGTAATTATTCACATAATGTGCATATTTGACAGATTCTAAGTTTCTTTGAACATTTCAATCGATTTTCCATTCATTTTAAGTCATCCGATTACAATAATCTATATTTAAGCTCTTCATATAGTCTAGAATATGTTTATGAGCTCACATATTCAAAACGATTGGATTATACATTGTAATTATTCACATAATGTGCAGATTTTACCAATTCTTAGTATATTTGAGCATTTCAAATGATTTTGTATTCATTTTAAGTCATTTGATCACAATCATCTATATTTATGATCTTTATACAGTTTAGAATATGTTTATGAACTAAGTTATTCAAAACGATTGGATTATACATCGTTGCGCACATGATGTGAAGATTTTAAAAATTCTGAGTATATTGGAGCATTTGAAGCGATTTTGCATTCATTTTAAGTCATTCGATCACAGTAATCTATAATTAAGCTCTTTATAAAGTATAGAATATGTTTATGAGCTCAATTATTCAAAACGATTGGATTGTACATTGTAATTATTCACATAATATGCAGATTTTACAGATTCTAATTATATTTGAGCATTTCAAGCGATTTTGCATTCATTTTAAGTCATTTGATCACAATAATGTATATTTAAGCTTTTTATATTGTCTAGAATATGTTTATGAAATCACTTATTCAAAACGATTGGATTATATATTGTAATTATGCAAATAATTTTCAGATTTTTATGATTCTGAGTATATTTGAGCATTTCAAGCGATTTTACATTAATTTTAAGTCCTTTGATCACAATAATTTATATTTAAGCATTTAAATTGTGTAAAATATGTTTATTAGCTCAATTATTCAAAACGATTGGATTATACATTGTAATTACGCAAATAATTTTCAGATTTTTATGATTCTGAGTATGTTTGAGCATTTCAAACGATTTTGTATTAATTTTATGTCCTTTGATCACAATAATCTATATTTAAGCATGTTATATTGTGTAGAATATGTTTATGAGCTCAATTATTCAAAACGATTGGATTATACATTGTAATTATTCACATGTTGTGCAGATTTTATAGATTCTGAGTATATTTGAACATTTGAAGAGATTTTGCATTCATTTTAAGTCATTTGGTCACAATAATCTATATTTATGCTCTTTATTTAGTCTAAAATATGTTTATGAGGTCAATAATTTCTAAAATATTGGTTTACACATTGTAATTATTGACATAATGTGCAGATTTGAGAAATTCTAAGTATTTCTGAGCATTTTAATCTATTTTGCATTCAATTTAAGTCATTTGATCACAATAATCTGTATTTAAGCTCTTTATATAGTTTAGAATATGTTTATGAACTCATTTATTCCAAAAGATTGGATTATACATTATAATTGTTCACATAATATACGGATTTTACAATTTCTGAGTATATTTGAGTATTTCAAACGATTTTGTATTCATTTTAAGTCATTTGACCATAGTAATCTATATTTGTGATCTTTATATAGTTTAGAGTATGTTTCTGAAATATAAGTTATTAAAAACGATTGGATTATACATTTTAAAGATTCTGAGTATATTGGAGCATTTCAAGCGATTTTCATTCGTTTTAAGTTATTTGATCACAATGATCTATATCTACGCTCTTTATATTGTCTAAAATATGTTTATGAGCTCAATTATTCAAAACAATTGGATTATACATTGTAATTATTCACATATTGTGAAGATTTTACAGATTTTGAGTATATTTGAGTATTTGAAGCGATTTTGCATTCATTTTTAGTCATTTGATCACAATAATCTATATTTATGCTCTTTATATAGTCTAGAATATGTTTATAACGTCAATTATTAAAAAAGATTTTTTATACATTGTAATTATTCACATAGTGTGCAGATTTGACGAATTCTAAGTTTATTTGAGCATTTTAAGCGATTTTGCATTTATTTTAAGTCATTTGATCACAATAATCTATATTTAAGCTCTTTATATAATTTAAAATATTTTTATGAACTCACTTATTCCAAACGATTGGATTATATAATATAATTATTCACATAATATACGAATTTTACGATTTCTGAGTATATTTGAGCATTTCAAAAGATTTTGTATTCATTTTAATTCATTTGACAACAGTAATCTATATTTATGATCTTTATAGTTAAAATATATTTCTGAACTCAGTTATTAAAAACGATTGGATTATACAATGTAATTACGCACATAATGTGAAGATTTTAAATATTCTGAGTATATTTGAGCATTTCCAGAGATTTTGCATTTATTTTAAGTTATTTGATCACAATAATCTAAATTTAAGCTCTTTATATAGTCTAAAATATATTTATGAGCTTAATTATTCAAAACTATTGGGTTATACATTGTAATTATTCACATAATGTGCATATTATGCAGATTCTAAGTTTATTTGAGCATTTCAATTGATTTTGCATTCATTTTAAGTTATGTGATGACAATATTCTATATTTATGCTCTTTATATAGTCAAGAATGTGTTTATGAGCTCACATATTCAATATGATTGGATTATACATTGTAATTATTCACATGATATGCAGATTTTACAGATTCTGTGTATATTTAAGCATTTCAAGCGATTTTTTGCATTCACTTTAAGTTATTTGATGACAATAATCTATATTTTTGCTATTTATATAGTTTATCATATGTTTATGACGATTGGGTTATACATTATAATTATTCACATAATTTGCAGATTTTACAGATTCTAAGATATTTTAGCATTTCAAGCGATTTTGAATTCATTTTAAGTCATTTGATCACAATAGTCTATACGGTCTCGAATATGTTTACGAACTCACTTATTCATAAGAATTGGATTATACATTGTAATTTATTACATGATTTGCAGATTTTAAAGATTCTGAGAATATTTGAGGATTTCAAGTTGTTTTACATTCGTTTTAAGTGATTTGATCACAATAATATATATATTTAAGCTCTTTATTTTATCTAGAATATGTTTATGATATAACTTATTCAAAACGATTGGATTATACATTGTAATTATGTACATAATATACAGATTTGAAAAATTCTGAGTATATTTGAGCATTTCAAGCGATTTTGCATTCGTTTTTATTCATTTGATCTTAATAATCTGTATTTAACCTCTTTATATAGTGTAAAATATATTTATGAACTCAATTATTCTAAACGATTGGATTATACATTGTAATTACGCACATAATTTGCAGATTTTACAGATTCTGAGAATATTTGAACATTTCAAGCGATTTTACATTCATTTTATGTCATCTGATCACAACAATTTATATTTAAGCTCTTTATATAGTCTCAAATATGTTTATGAATTCACTTATTTAAAAAGATTGGATTATACATTGTAATTATGCACATAATGTACAGATTTTACAGATTCTTAGTATATTTGAGCATTTTAAGTGATTTTTCATTAATTTTAAGTCATTTGATCACAATAATGTATATTTAAGATCTATATATTATCTAGAATATGTTTATGATCTCAAATTTTCAAAACGATAGGATTATACATTGTAATTATTCACAGAATTTGTTGATTTTAATGATTTTGAGTAAATTTGAGTATTTCATGCGATACATTCATTTTAAGGTATTTCATCACAATAAGCTATATTTATACTTTTTATATAGTTTAGAATATTCTTATGTACTTCTTTATTCAAAACGATTGGATTATACATAGTAATTATTCACATAATATGCATATTTTACAGTTTCCAAGTATGTTTAAGCATTTTAAGCAATTTTGCAATCATTTTAAGTCATTTGATCACAATAATCAATATTTAACCTCTTTATTTTGACTAGAATATATTTATAATATAATTTATTCAAAACAATTGGATTATACATTGTAATTATGCACATTATGTGCAGATTTGAAAGATTCTGAGTATATTTGAACATTTTAATCGATTTTGCATTATTTTTAAGTCATTTGATCACAATAATCTATAATTAAGCTCTTTATATAGTCTAGAATATATTTATGAACTCATTTATTCAAAACGATTGGATGATACATTGTAATTATTCACATAATATGCATATTTTACAGATTCTAATTATATTTGAGCATTTTAAGCGATTTTGCATTCATTTTAAGTCATTTTATCACAACAATCAATATTAAACTTCTTTATATTCAAGCGATTTTTACATTCATTTTAAGTCATTTGACCACAGTAATCTATATTTATCCTCTTTATATAATTTAGAATATGTTTCTGAACTAAGTTATTCAAAACAATTGGATTATACATTGTAATTATGCACATAATATGTAGATTTTAAAGATTCTGAGTATGTTGGAGCATTTCAAGCGATTTTGCATTCATTTTAAGTTATTTGATCATAATAATCTATATTTAAACTCTTTATATAGTTTAGAATATGTTTATGAGCTCAATTATTCAAAACGATTGGATTATAGATTGTAATTATTTACATAATGATCAAATTTTACATATTCTAAATTTATTTTAGCATTTCAATCGATTAAGCATTCATTTACGTTATTTGATGACAATAATCAACATTTAAACTCTTTATATAGTCTAGAATATGTTTATGAGCACACATATTCAAAACTATTGGATTATACATTGTAATTATTCACATAATGTGCAGTTTTTACATATTCTGAGTATATTTAAGCATTTTCAAGCGATTTTGCATTGATTTTAAGTCATCTGATGACAATAATCTATATTTATACTCTTTATATAGTTTAGAATATATTTACGAACTCACTTTTTCAAAACGATTGGATTATACATAATAATTATTCACATAATTTGCATATTTTATAGATTCAAGTATATTTGAGCATTTGAGGCGATTTTGCATTATGTTAAGTTATGTGATCACAATAATTTATATTTATGCTCTTTATATAGTCTAGAATATGTTTATGAGGCCAATTATTCAAAAAGATTGGTTTATACTTTGTAATTATTCACATAATGTGTATATTTTTTAGATTCAAAATTTTTTTTAGTATTTCAATCGATTTTACATTCATTTTAAGTTATTTGATGACAAGAATCTACATTAAACTATTTATATAGTCTAGAATATGTTTATGAGCTCACATATTCAAAACGATTGGATTATACATTGTAATTATTCACATAATGTGCATATTTTACAGATTATGAGTATATTTAAATTTTTTACATAGTCTAGAATTTGTTTAGGAACACACTAATTTGAAACGATTGAATTATTCATTGTAATTACACATATAATATGCATATTTTATAGATTTTTTGTATATTTGGGTATTTCATGCAATTTTGCATTTATTTCAATTCATTTGATCACAATAATCTGTATTTATGCTATATATATAGTCTAGAATATGTTTATGAACTCACGTATTCACAACGATTGGATTTATACATTGTAATTATGCCAAAAATGTCCAGATTTTAAAGATTTTGGGTATATTTAAGCATTACAAGCTATTTTGCATTCATTTTAAGTGTTTTGATCACGTTAATCTATATTTAAGCTCTTTATATAGTCTAGAATGTGTTTATGACCTAAATTATTCAGAATAATTCGATTATACATTGTAATTATTCACATAGTTTACATATTTTATAGATTCTGAGTGTATTTGAGCATTTGAAGCGGTTTTGCATTCATTTTAAATCATTTGATCACAATCATCTATATTTAAGATTTTTATATAGTCAAGAATATATTTATGTACTCACTTATTCAAAAAGATTGCATTGTACATTATAATTACGAATATAATTTGCAAATTTTAAAGATTCGGAGTATATTTGAGCACTTCAAGCGATTTTGCATTCATTTTTAAATAATTTGATCACAATAATCTATATATATGCTATTTTTTATAGTCTAGAATATGTTTATGTGGTTAATTATTCAAAAAGATTGGTTTATACATTGTAATTATACACATAATATACATATTTTGCAGATTCTGAGTATATTTGAGCATTTCAAGCGATTTTGCATTCATTTTAATTCATTTGATCAGAATAATGTATATTTAAGCTCTTTATATAGTCTAGAATATGTTTATGAGCTCGCTTATTCAAAACGATAGGATTATACATTATAATTATTCACATAATTTGCATATTTTACAGATTCTGAGTACAATTGAGCATTTCAAGCCATTTTATATTCATTTTAAGTGTTTTGATCAAACTAATCTATATTTAAGCTCTTTATATAATCTAGAATATGTTTATGATATCGCTTATTCAAAATAATTGGATTATACATTGTAATTATGCACATAATGTGCAGATTTTAAAGATTCTGAGTATATTTGAGCATTTCAAGTGATTTTTGCATTCGATTTAAGAAATTTGTTCACAATAATTTATACTTAAGCTCTTTACATAGTCTAGAAAAATGTTTATGAACTCACTTATTCAAAATGATCGGATTATATATTGTAATTACTCACAAGATTTACAGATTTTACAGATTCTGAGTATATTTGAGCATTTCAAGCGATTTTGCATTAATTTGAAGTTATTTGATGACAATAATCTATATTTAAGCTCTTTATATAGTTTAGAATATGTTCATGAACTCACTTATTCAAACAATTGGATTATACGTTGTAATTACGAACCTAATGTGTAGATTTTAAAGATTCCGAGTATATCTGAGAATTTCAAGAAATTTTGCATTCATTTTAAGTCACTTGATCACAATAATCTATATTTAAGCTCTTTATATAGTCTAGAATATGTTTAGGAGATCAATTATTCAAAACTGTTGGTTTATATATTATAATTATTAACATAATATGCAGATTTTACACATTCTGAGTATATTTGAGCATTTCAAACGATTTTGTATTCATTTTAAGTCATTTGATCATAATAATCTATATTTATGCTCTTTATATAGTTCAAAATATGTTTATAAACTCACTTATTCAAAATGATTGGATTATACATTGTAATTATTCGCATAATTTGCAGATTTAATAGATTCTTAGTATATTTGAGCATTTCAAGCGATTTTGCATTCATTTTAAGTCATTTGATCACAATAATCTATATTTAAGCTCTTTATGTGGTTTAGAATATGTTTATGAACTCACTTATATTATACATTGTAATTACGCACATAATGTGCAGATTTTACAGATTCTGAGTATATTTGAGTATTTCAATCGATTTTGTATTTATTTTAAGTCATTTTATCATAATAATCTATATTTTAGCTCTTTATATAGTCTAGAATATGTTTATGAACTCATTTTTTCAAAACAATTGGAATATGCATTTTAATTATGCACATGATGTGCATATTTTACAGATTCTTAGTATATTTGAACATTTCAAACAATTTTGCATTCATTTTAAGTTATTTGATCACAATAATCTATATTTAAGCTTTTTATATAGTCTAGAATATGTTTATGAGCTTAATTATTCAAAACGATTGGATTATACATTGTAATTATTCACATTATGTGCAGATTTTACAGATTATGAGTATATTTGAGCATTTCAAGCGATTTTGCATTCATTTTAAGTCATTTGATCACAGTAATCTATATTAAGCTCTTGATATAGTTTAGAATATGTTTATGGACTCACTTATTCAAAACGATTGGATTATACATTGTAATTATTCACATAATGTGTAGATTTTATAGATTCTGAGTATATTTGAGCATTTCAAGCCATTTTACATTCATTTTAAGTAATTTGATCACAATAATCTATATTTATGTTGTTTATATAGTCTAAAATATGTTTATAATCTTATTTAAAATATGATGATATTGATATTTTAGTTAGATATTCATATTATTATTAACATATATAAAAAATAATATAATAGAAACCAAACTTTAAATTATGTAAAATAATATTGTATCGAGCGAAGCTCGATGTCCAACCCTAAGTATACTATCAAGTTCTGTCTAAAAAAAACAATGAGTTAAACTAGACAGTCTATTATCAAATCGGCCGTAACATATTGATTGCAGATTTAATTTCATATAATATGAGTTTTATTTGATATTTTATTACAAATCATGACGTATAATTATTATAATTTCAAATCACGTGGGCCTGATTGGAAAGGTCTACAGAAGGGATTTGATTGAAAAGGATTTCTCAAGATTTCGGTTGGTCTTGTTACATGAAAATTCCGATCAAATGAAATGAAATCAATTTATTTCTATGACGAGAGAATTTTAATAATATGAGACTTCCAAATCCAATTCCACAGAAAAAAAAACATTTGATCAGTGCCTTAACGATATAGTGAAACTTGATAATAACTTATATTGTTATTTTTAAATTATGTGCATAAAATTAATTATTGGGTTATAATTAGAAATATTTTTTAAATAATTGTCAAAAATATTCCATTAATTAAGTAATATATTGCCATGAAATTCACCCAATTCGGAAATAATTAATCATGAATGAAATGCCGAAATGGACGGAGAACATTGCTAAGGAATTGAACAATAAAAATGGTAACTCTGTTTACTAGTGCCGTCATGGTCCGATTAACCCGTCAGATAACGGTCCGTTCCAACTGGAAATCACCTCTAGGCACCAGGTTTAGATAACTTCTTATGCACCTAATACGACTGTTGGGGTGAAATCTGCAACCTACCATTTCTAGTGCGCTTCGATAAAAATGGTAGCTAATAGCCTAATACTGGGATGAATTAAAAAGTTTCCAAAACTATCCAATGCATGACACCGCCTTCCTCTATTTTTGGCTCATTTTCTTTATAATCACAATTCATAAACACCGCCTCTCTATTGAGAGTTAATTGTTTCGTGCGAGCAAAGTTTCTTTCTCGCATTTATCAATCTCTTTCTCCAGAGAATCGACTTCTTTTTTCTTCATTTATCGTCCACGTTTCATCCTTCTTTGATCGTTTGTTCAGGTACGTACTTTTTTTTTTTTTGACATACTAGATAGAGGCTATCTAGTTGAAACAAAAAGAAGTGAAAAAGAAAACACAGTAAGCCCCTACTAACAGAAAACTAAGTGTCCAACAAGCTCCCTAAAATTAGCAGTACTTCATGAAAAAAGTTGCTTCCTGCACGATCCAATCATGTATCGCCTGTGGCCTTCTCAACTTATTTCTGAAGGTCCTATTGTTCCTCTCCAACCATAATCCCCAGAGAGCCGTTGTAAGGCAAGTAGCTTTGAAAGTACAATTGCTTCCAACAGAAAGGCAAATTTCCTGAAGTAAAACTTCTGTACTTGTTGAGTGCGTAAAATCAAACCCCAGTAAGCACCACACAGCTCTCGCAAGAGAACAATCTGAGAAAAGGTGCTGAGCTGTCTCAATTAACTGCTGTTGGCACATAACACATCTTTGTTGCACATTTATATTGCGCCTAATCAACTGATCCTGCGTTAGAATTCTGTTTAGCGCCAAGAAGTACAGAAATAACTTCAGTGAGGGAGGCACCTTGACCTTCCAAATAGTAGGAAATTGGAATTTTGTCTTTCCAGCCAGTACCAGTTGTTTGTAGATTGTAGAAGAAGAGTATGTACCGTCAGAACTCCATATCCATCTCAAAACATCTTTGTTATTGCTCGACAGATTCAAGAGTTCAAGTTTGGAAACCAATTCAGTTTGATCAAAGCTCATCGGTGCTGGGAACAAACAATGTTTGTTGTTTACAGCCTCCCTAACCAAGAGGAAACGCCTATGAGGGATTTGACTGTCAAATCCAAAGAAAGCCAGGTTTGTACCACTCCAATTCTCATACCAGAAGAGCGTGTTTTTCCCACTAAACACCATCGACCTCACTGAAAGTTGGAAAAATAATCTCAAAGATCTTAAATCCTTCCAAAAAAAAGACCCAGCTCTATTCCACGCTAAGGGAGGTGAAAGAAGATTTCGTTTGGCATAGAGTATCTTTGCTGTCCTGTCCATTGGGACCCCTCACACCAGTACAGCTTCCACCACCATCTTATAAGTAAGGAGATGTTTTGTAGGTGAAGATTAACTAGGCCTAGACCTCCGTGAGACTTTGGTAAGCACAGTCTATCCCAGGCAACAAGGTGAATACCCTGCTGCCCTGTCCCATTTCTGCCCCAAAGAAAATTTCGTCGTATTTTTTCAATCTGCTTGATGACCCATTGTGGAAGTAAGAAAACTGACATGTAAAAAACTGGCATAGAGGAAATCACTGAGGAGATGAGCACCAACCTTCCAGCTCTAGAAAGAAAGTGATTGTGCCAACAACTTAACTTCTTTACAATTCTTTCAATCAGATGTTGGTAGCAAGATCTATCAGGGCGCTTATCTGTCAGAGGCAGTCCCAAGTAAACTAAGGGAAGGCTAGCAACCCCACAAGAAGTTAAAGTTTGAATCCTCAAAATATCTTGCTGGGAGAGATTAAAAGGGACCAGCTTCGACTTATTCCAATTAAGGGTTAGCCCAGAAAACTTACCAAAGATTTCCAGAGTGAAGAACAGGGATTGCAAAGCCTGTCCTCTTGTTGTTGAGAACACAAGGGTGTCGTCCGCATATTGTAATAAGGTAAAAGGCTGCAACATCTTAGGGGAAAGACCAAGGGGTATTGAAGAAGACATAGATGTAATCATTCTGCTCAGCACATCTGCTGCTAAAAGAAACAGAGTAGGAGATAAAGGATCTCCCTGACGAAGGCCTCTTTTATGAATAAAACAAGGCCCCACTTGACCATTGAGGAGCACAGAAGAGGAAGAAGAGAGCAACAGTGCTTTTACCCAAGAGATGAACCTCAAAGGAAAACCCCTGTGTTGCAAAGTGTGAAACAGAAAAGGCCAAGAAACCGAATCAAAAGCTTTGTTGAAGTCGAGTTTGAGCAAGACTGCTGGGTGGTTTCCAGAAGAAAGGTGAGAGATGATTTCTCGCGCCGCGATAAAGTTTTCAGATAACAGCCGATCCCTTAGAAAGCCAGTTTGTGTCTGTGCAATCAGAGAAGGGAGAAAAACAGCCACTCTAGTAGTTAACACCTTTGAAATTAGCTTCGGTAAATAGCTAATGATGCTCAGAGGTCTGTAAGAAGTTATCTCCTGAGCATTTTTCTCCTTGGGTATCAAAATGATGTGAGCCAAATTAAAGCCATGAAGATCAAGGGTACCAGCAAACAGCGCCTCAAAAACTTTTATGAGATCCACCTTTACTGTTTCCCAGTTGAGTTTAAAGAATTCATTCGGGTACCCGTCAGGCCCACTAGCTTTATTGTTTGCTAACCCCATGACCGCTCTTTTGACTTCATTTTCAGTGAACGGATCACTAAGTATGTGTAGAGGTAGGGATTGATCTCTGTAAAGTGCCGCTGGGTTAAAGCTAAAAGGGACCAGCTCTTTTCCAAACAGGTTTACAAAGAAATCAGTAAAACTCTGAAGAATGAGAGCCTCGTTTGTGACAATAGAATTATCCACCTGAATGCTCGAGATAGATTTTGAACGCAATTTTGAAGTTGCCACAGCATGAAAGTAACTCGTGTTCCTATCTCCACACGCTACCCACTTGGTTCTTGCTCTTTGCTGCCATCTGGACTCAGTAATATTCGATAGAAAGAAGGCCCTTTCTCTAAGAAAAATCCTGGTTTGAAATTCAAGCGGATCAAGTTGCCTTGCCTCTTCGACTGTGTCAAGCATTCCAACTAGAGTTTTAGCATTTTGAAGGTACACATTTATGAAGGAGAACTTATTTAAATGCCAGTGTCTCAGTTTTTTATGTAAACTCAGAGATTTGTTAGAGAACCGCTCCAAAGCAGTATCTCCAGCAGTGAAACTATCCCAGGTGTCTTTTGTGATTACTGCACACTGGCTGTTAGAAAACCAAAAACGCTCTAAACGAAAAGGTTTTGGTCTCGTGTTAAGTTGCCTGCACCTGAGCAAAAGTGGGCAATGGTCAGACACTAATACTTCCAATCCGCAAAGTGTGATATTAGGAAAAGAGCAACTCCAGTTTGGTGATAGGAGGACCCTGTCAAGTCTGGACAAAACGGGGTTTGGCTGCTTATTAGTCCAAGTGTAAGATTTATTTGTTAAGGGGACATCAAAAAGAGAGAGGTCGTTTATGAGATTGTTGAAACCCTCCATTGCAGGGTAGTCAAAACAAAGTGTCGAACGCTCATGCACCCATCTTAGCACGTTAAAGTCTCCCGCTATAACCCAGTGTTGTGGGGAGAGAAAGGCAATCTCCCTCAGTTCATTAAAGAAATCAGCTCGCAAGGCATTGTTGTGAGGACCATACACACAAGTTACCAAACATTGCACCCCATTACGTGAATCCTTTAATAAGGCAGAGCAAGTGTACCCCCAAACCCAGCTATTTAGAAGAGAGTAAACTTTTTTCCACGCAATTAGACAACCTCCCCTGCTCTGCTCCGCGGGTAAAGTCACGACAGTTTTATCAAAAAAACTTGGCAAAAAAGATGTAACACAGAAAGCATCACAAGAAGAGAGTTTGGTCTCTTGTAAACACACAATATCCCCTCTAGCAGTTCTGATAGTGTCACTAATCACTTTCCTTTTTGTCAACTCTCCCATCCCTCTTACATTCCAACATAATAAGTTTAGGGGTTTTGTTAACATTTAAAACAAAAAAAAACACTAGAAAAACGGAAGGGATGGAAATCAATCCGACAGTTCATCATCGGATGAAGCATCTAGAACCAGGCGCTCTGAAGGGTCCTCAGCAAATGTTACTTCCTTTTGCTTGCCAACTTTGCTTGGTCGGGCCATTACTTTCCGTACGGCAGGCGTGGCCACCTCCTCTGAAGCTCTGCTGCGGCCTCTAAAAGTTCTTTTCTTTAACGGGCTCACCACCTGTTTACATTCTGTATTATTAGCATGCCTCATTCCAATTCTAGACTTAGCCACAGTAAATTGATTTGGGGATTTTAAAACATCTTGTAACTCAGTTTCAGGTACCCCAATAAGCAAAGCAATATCAGCAGTTTCAGCATACGTGAGGGGAACATCTACAAACTGTGATGGATCTACAACTGCTAACTTTGGGCCATCACAAGAGGGTTGGGCTTGATTATATTTGCTAACAAGGTCAAAGTTCAGCCCAACGTCTTTTTTGACAGTTCCCCCCTTTTTCCTTTTTGAGTTAACACAATTATTCAAAATCCCATCTGAGGTTCCAGCTGTAAGTAGCAGGGTCTGACACTCCTGCGGTAGAGTTGGGGCAGGAATGTTTGGACTATTAGGAACAGTTGTTACCAAATGACAAATTGGAAAGGAGCTCACTTCAGGGAAAAGAAGGTCCGATTCTAAAGGGACCGTTGGATTGGCATAAAAAATAGAGGTAGAGATAAGAACCTGCGCTGACAAATCATCAGTTTGCAGTGTCCTCTTTTGTGCTGCCTGGCGCTCTAATCCAACAGAAGCCCTAAGCTCCATCTCATCCAAACTCGAAAGGCGCCTGAGCTTGTTTAACTGTGGTGCTTCTTGAGTCACCAAGTGTGTAGAATTATTTTTTGCTCTCTCTGCAAGTGGTCCCTTCTTGTCAGAATGCTGCACAGTCATGTCTCTCTTCAAAATTACAACTTCTTCTGCCAATCTCTTGCCACGTGTATCCCTATCATTCAGGCGACTAAGCGCCGCCGCCACATCCTCCGACAGTTCCGCCACATCGACATTTCGACATAGGTGTCTCAGGTCCTTGAGTTTTATGGTAAGAGACTCAGCTTGGGCCGGCGAGCTTGGCTCCCCGTTAACTGGTGAAGGGCAGCGCAAACTGGGTCGATCAATAGCTACCGGAGGCGGCGGAAAGTCCGGTAGCCCGTACACTTGGCCTTGTACCCATTTGTTTATCCTGATAGGGACAAAGTACTCAAAAGCTCCCCCAGTTAGTTTCAGCTTTAACGGAATGTCTTCGAGGTCGTGAACTGCAATTGCTGCCTCCCACCTGACAAGGTGTCCCACCTCGTCGGGAACAATGGTACCCAAATAGGTGCCAAACTTTCCGACTGCTTGGGCTACGTAATCCTCCCTCCACAAGTGAGGTTTAAGACCAATAAATTCGATCCAGACCTTAAATCTGGAAATGTTTACCTCTGCATCAATCCAAGGAGACCACAGGCTTGCCTGAAATCCCCTTTCCCACCATTCTTTAGGGAAAGCCAAGCATATCTCGTATGCATCAATACCTTCAGGTGGAAGAACTAGATAATTTCCTCTTCCTAGAAATCCCACCTGGAGTTGTTGTGGTGAAACCATCCCAGTACCAGCCACCATCGTAGCCACCTCATCCACTGTCTTGTCCATCTCTGCATTTTGTGGCTGGGAAATGACCAAACCTTTAGAAAATCTTTCTACTTCAGCACAAAAATTTTCATCTCTGGCCAGAAAGCAAGACATCACTGCCGGACGTGCAGAGTCAGGCGGCGCCGTGTAACATCCAGCATGATTGGCATTCAGCAGATCAAGGAAGTCAGGTTCAATCGCCTGCAACTTAGCCTTTGGCAGAAAGGTGTTTGATTGGCATTCAGGTTTACGTACTTAGCTAGTCCTTCTTTGCTTGTTTGTTCAGGCTTTTAGTGTTTGATTTCTTCACATATACATAATCCAACAAACTTTTTCCCCTTGTCCTACGTACCTACTTTGGTTTTATTAAATTCACGGAGTATGAAATTCCTGATTTTGAACAAAATGTCTCTTTGTGAATTAGTATGAAACTATTGATTGATTTGAAATAATTAGATAAGAATAAATTGTGTTATTTAGAGTCCGTGGCTAGTTTTCATTTATTCTATATGCTAAATATCAAGAAGGTATTCTTGATTTCAGTAGATATATAATTAGCAAAGCTTTTATGAAGGAAATATGTGATTTTTTTTGTTTTTTTGTTTTGAGTGCCAGCAATTGCTGACAAGTGACAATTTTTCATTAATAAAAAACAAAAGTTTACAACTTTACAAATATTAATTATATTGTATTTGCATGATAAGATGATTATTCTGTATTAGCATTCCTATTTTCCAGTAGAAACATTTTGTCAGGTTGTGACTACTATTTTCTAGTAAAACATATATTATAAAAAAATAGCGAGAGCTCATATTACAAGTGTAGTACATTAATATTTGGAGCTGGCTTGAAAAATTCACGCAGTCTTTTGCATTTCTATTTCAGAATATTTAAAGACAAGATATAACAAAGGTGAAATTTCGAAGCAATAGGCAATTGGAGGAATCCTCTGGACTCCAATCTGATCGATTGGATTTGGCCTGGTACAGGATGTTGGTACGTTTTTTTTTTTTTCTTTTCATTTTTGTTTTCTTGCCTCCTAATTTTTCTTATTATTTGATATCCAGTCTAAGATTATCATGTAAATATGCTTTAAACGCATTTTTGCAAATATTGGACAATTTATTTATCTTTAATGCTCTCGCATTCTTTTCACCTAAGAGAACCTAGTTTTATTTAATCTTTGGGAAATTTTACATAATTAATTAGCTCAGTGTGGATTCATATTTGTGAGCGAGTTTCCCCTATCAGGATCTACTTTGTTCTTTTGCTTATAATCTGTCTCTTAGAGCAGTTATATGTACAAAATTGTATACCTGTACTGTGAGGCCTTAGAAACAATTTGATCAATCCTGATAATTAATTACTAGTTTTAACAAACATAAACTTGAATATTCAGAGAAAGCCACCAGTTCGAGTAGACAACATCACCGGCATGAGTCCACCAGCCCCAGTACAATCCTTCAATGCGAATTTTAGCATGCATACATCAAACCAAAACCATTTTTCGATTCCGGAACCTAACATGTGGGTCCCAGCCCCAAACCCATACTTTGCTGCATACCCTGACATGCCTTGTCCCTTTTCTGGCAAACCACCCATGCATCCCCATCCACCATTTTGGTTTGCTCCACCACCTGCTCTTGTACCTGGTCATCTATACATGATGCATCAGTCATATGCATGCACACTTCCTGTCAGGAACCAAGGACATGCATTCCATAATGGTAATGTTATTCTTTGCTTTAATAGCTACAATATATAGGTAGCCTGCCAGTATTGTGCTTATTTTCTGTTCCAATATACTGTTTTTGTTGATGGGAAATTATAATCATATAAGGCTTTGGCAAACTCTTACAGGCAGCCCCACACCTCGAGTTCCATCAAGCCAGTTGCTGCAAAACCATACATTCACCCCATATTTTGGTGGACCAGTGAGAAATTCAGATGCCTCTCTCCAAACAAAAGATCCTTCAAAGGCACAAACCCCAAAAAAGTGTCATCAACCTGAGCGGCGTGAATTGCATACAAAAAGAGGATCTCAGGTATCCACCCAATCAGCACGGCAAGCAAACCATGATGAATCTCCACAGAAATCTTCTTCTCGACACTCTGATTCAGTCCCTTATCTCCAAGCAAGAGATTCTCTGGAGGTGCAAACCCCTACAGAGGTGGCTGTTAGTTCAGATCAATTGCAAGCAGAAGATGCTAATTCCTCGCAGAATCATTCTCTATTACTTTGCAAAGCTTCCATTGCAGATGATGGGTCGACCAGCGTTTCAGGTGCTTGCTCTCAAAATGAGAAAGCTCCAAATGAGGAAGCAAAGCTAGTTGAATCTGAAATTGCTTACCATATTTCCACCAAATGGATTGCTGATACTAAAAGTGCAAATTTAGAAGATCTCCCGTCTGATGAAAGTGTCTTTTATAAATGGTGGGAGTTCACACCTCCTCCTTCACCCGAACAACTGTCACCGGCATGGTTGGGTTTGGGGAGTGAAAATGAGGAGGATGAATTGTCTCAAGTGCTAAGCAATTCAAGCAATGATACACCTTCATCTCCACAATCTGTCTTAGAAACAATTCACCCGCTACTTGAATGGTTAAAGATGCTTCGTAGAAACTTTGATTACATAAACCACATGAGATTTCGTAAGGTGAAGGCAGATTATGATGCAGAGGCACACAATAATGCTTGTTTAGAGGAGCTCAATAAGTTGACCAAAGAATTGGCCAAGAACAAGGAGTATATGGTTTACATGTTAGCCGTAGCCGGCAGATGCCCTGAAGCATTCAAAGGAACCAACTTCTTCGATGTAACTTGTGATTTTGTTCACAGCTAGATTCTCAAGTCCTTTTTGTTCATTTCCTTTTTTTTTTCCCTCTTTCATTTTCCTTTTTTGAGTCTTTGTCAGGATATAAATTTTTTTCCCTGTCATATTTGATTAGTACATTGGAACTTATTATGATTTTTTCTTTTTTTTTTTTCCTTAACTGTTGCAATGGCTTACTTATCAAAGCTTTCTGTAAAGTTGTCTTCTTAAATATTTATTCAAACATTCTTGCTATGATATGATAATCAAGTTACCATATGTTATTTGTTATGATTATTCATCTAGCCAGTTTGAAAATTACCACGTGCTAGTAAATAACTTTTATCAAGTCAGCTTGTCGCTTGTCAGATTAATTTATTTATTTCTATAACCACATCTGTATATGGTTTTACATTTACAATGGCGACCTGTTTTTAGCTTTTTACGGGCCACTTCATGCTGAACACTTTATATTAGTCTTACTCTTTGAAATTTTTAAGTAGCGACTTTCATGTGTTTAAGACATTCGATCAATTTAATACAATTGAACTCCATTTTTAGTGGGTTAGGCTTTCCTCGGGGAATTAAATTATTTGAAAAACACAGAAAAAATATTGGCCACTAAAATCATTTATTGGATAAGAGTGAATGTAAGCTAATGTAACGGACAGGAACCAAAATAACAACTGTATTCAAACGTCTAGAATCACGAAGGTCACTTACCTAACTAAACAAATACAAGTATTTTATTCTGTCGTCTTGCTTCTTAGATTTGATTTTATGATGCCAATTCATATATTTTAACCTCACTTCCTGGACTATTGACCGCTGCCATTATTAAATGTCCTTTGCCACAACTACCAACAACAAAGAGCAAATGATTTAACTTCATTTTGAAATTTCCTTTCTGTGGGAGCCTTTTTATATTTTATTATCAAAATATTCCTATACTTCCAAGTAAACTGAGCAATAAATCTTATTTTGAATCACAGAATTAATGAAACAAAAAATTACTTTATCCGTAATACCAACTACTCAAAAGCATCAGCTTGTCTTTTCACTAGTCTTGAATATAATCCATCCTTCTGAATTAGTTGTGTGTGACTCCCCATCTACAACGAACAATAGCAATAGATAATTAAAAATAAAAGAACAGATATGTTTATAATTTAGTTCTACCATTAGCAGTAAACAATAGCAAATATTGAGCATAATAACAAAATTGGGTATGCTAAAACTTAACAGAAAGGTATAGGACCATGGTATATAGTAGCATGGCCTACGTAAACTTTTTATTAAAAAAAAACTCGCCAAAAAACTATTCTCGATTTACTGGCCGAAATCAGTAAGCTATATTATGAAAAGTGGTTAACAAGTCTTTGGAAGAAAGAAGAAATTATATCAGTTTATATCCTTTAAAATTGAACAAATGAAACTAATGTAATCTATGCTTTTAAAATTCATCCCAATCATTTTTTTCTGCATGATGTGCGTCCAGAAGAAAGATGATAGAGACATCATACCTCAATAATTTTACCACTATCCATCACTACTATCCTATCGGCTGCTTGAATTGTTGATAATCTGCAAACAATAATAATGATGATTAAATCGCTTCTAATAATAACAGTAATAATGATCAAGATAAAGTATCACTACAAAACGTTTCAGAAATAATAACGAAAAAAATTCAGGGGATGTTGAAAAACAGTCCATGTACCTATGAGCTATGACAATTACAGTCCTTTTGGAGCCGTTGTTCCCTGATCGCATCACCCCCTGGAACAAATAGAGATGCATATCATATCATGCCTTGATCAATTTGACATAGTCACCAATAAACAAAATGCAATGCTTGAATAACACCCTAACGATCCAGTCTCACATCCAATTTGTGTACATCAAAGTCAAACTGATACAATAAACCCTTGGTGCACCTTGCAAAGTATCATGATGATATGTTTAACTCAGTAATAAATCCATTACTAATCATGAAACAACTCTCCATACACAAAGGGGTAAATAATCTTTGTGAAAACTTTATCAAGATCATGTCTGGTTTAAGACATTTCTCTATGTTTTATGTTGATCTTGGAAACCCTCAATTTTTGTATAGTATCAGGTTTAGCCGTTTAGAACAAAAATGCTTCTGATACAAAACAATACAGGACGTCAAACTACTTTTATCAACTTGATAAGCTTATCGTATAAACGAAATAAAAGCCAGCAAGTGACACCCATTAATCATTTTGGCCCTTGAGATTTGATGTCTAAACCATTTCAGTCACTGTCAGGATTCAGGATTCAGGACCTATAATATTAAAAGTAGGATAAGAATGTTATCTACTTCAGCCAATTAGCTGATGCCCTGTCATCTTTCACAACAGTACACATCCACTTATCCATGGAATGCTAAAGGGACTCAATCGCACACATTAAAATGTCTTGGACCTTATTTAAGGAACACATGATTGTAATTCAAAGAAAAGAGAACCTTGACATAATGTTCACTCTCTGCATCTAGTGCGCTGGTGGCCTCATCAAGGATCAAAATTTTGGGCTCCCTCAAAATAGCCCTAGCAATTGCGATGCGTTGTTTCTGGCCTCCACTTAGAAGGGAGTTGTCCACCATTGTTTTGTATCCTTCAGGAAGGGCTGAGATGAAATCATGAGCATATGCTTGTTTAGCAGCCTGTACCACTTCTTCATGGGACACTTCCCTGGGGCACCCGTACTTAATATTTGAACTAATGTCCATTCGAAAAAGCCGTGGTTCCTGAGCAATTGATTAATTATGGTAAATACTAAGAATCAAGGATCGCAAATTTGACCTATACATGCTAGAAAGGCATTGGTGAGGCATTGAAGCATAAATTAAGTCCCGACATTGCTTCTCAGTAGTTATTAAGTACTGTCAGAAAGCAAAATAATAAGAAAAGTACAAAATAAATTTTTGCAAAGTTCAGCTGTCCTGACCTGGCCCACATAGCCAATTCTTTCCCTGAGCCATTTTATATCTAAGTTGCCAATGGGGTTATCATCAACTAAAATCTGGACAAAAAGAAATGAGAGAAAATTATCTTTTACAGTCAGTACTCATCACAACAGCAGAAGGTCCATTAAACCTTTTTATGCTGATGCGCTGCAACTAAAAAATGGATAGTCTTGATACACAACTCCCTAGAACATCTGATAAGTGAAAGCCTTATAATATTAAAAGCAGTGAAGTGAACCAGCAGAACAAATGCAAGAGTCATATGCAGCGTATATCATTTTGTCTGTTTGATTTATGCAGTCTTTTGTTGACCACAACTCAAGTCTTAGGCAACAAAAGCTCACCTGACCACTTGATGGATCATAGAGACGAAGCAATAGATTTACTAGTGTACTCTTTCCACTCCCACTAAGACCAACCTTTTCAAAAGAAAACAAAACTATAAGCATAACTGAATCATATATGATGTTTGTTTGTACCCAAGATCCGGATATTATAGCTTCACAAGACCATGTCTTTCTTTTCTGATACTTAAGTGAGAAAAATGGGTCTATCTCTTAGGTAAAGAATACTTTAAAGGAAGAGTTGCAATAAAATGCTCTTCTTGTTCTCTAGCCTAAATCCTAATATTCCTCTCAGCTGGCTCCAAAATAAAGGTAGAAATATGTGTGATTTACTTACAACTGCAACTACTTCATTTGGTTGTATTGATAGATGTACTTGCCTCAGGACTTGCACCTGTTGGAACAAGAAAAATAAAACTTTATAAAATGGATCTCTAAGTTCCAAAAAAAAAAAGTAATATAGTTAATATTGCTCTTCTGTTTCAGATGTTTATAAATATTGTCATATACATTTTTGTTTATTCAAACAACAGAGTTAGAAAGAGAGTGAGAGTACCGTGGGTCGTGAAGGATAAGAGAATGAGACATTCGCAAATTGAAGCCGTCCTTCCAGGTTCTCTAACTTTCTCCCTGCCAAAAGATTTGCTAAACATGTGATTGGACATTGTGAAGATAGATTTCTTAGTTCTGCAAATCACGTATCATGCTTAACACCTGATGTTATAAAAATGTATGACTGATCTGGATAATATGTCATGAGTTATGACCAAAATCAAATAGTCAATTTTGTTAACATTAACCCTCAAAACAAGTATCATGCATTTCGGTTTACTCCTCTATAGAAGCATATTCAGGTGCATTAAATGGCACATCCTGAATAATGTAATTTTAAGGTTGATTGTAATTTTGCATAATTAGCTAACATTTTTAATAAAATAAGAATGTAATACAGTGACATTTTTATTCTGAAGAGTTTACCTTTTAATGAGAAATGGGTGGAGGGAACAAGATCCATGAGTCGGAAAACCTTTTCACTTGCACCAACAGATTGCATGAGGCTCGTCCAATTATCGCCAATCCACCATGTTGACAGGATTAGCCACTCAGAATACAATATGAATTTCGTCAATTTTTCTGCTGTTATGCGACCCGACATGATGAACATGCCTCCAATCACCACTGCAAGAACCTATTAATACTTATTTGCCAAGCCAAACAAGGGATGAATCTTATACAAAACAACAGTACCTATCTTATATGCCCAAAAGTATTATGTTGGATATTAAGAAATTAGGAAACCTGAGTAGAATGATAAAGGTAATTGAAACTAAGGCTCCAGAATCCATAAGCCATGCTTTGCCGTAAGCTTATATTATACAACTTCTCTAGCCATGAATCGTACCTGTCCAAATTATGGCAACTTATCAGTACCTAGACTAACATATGCAAGTAACAAATAAATATAAATAAAGATGAAAAATATGAGAATGAATCAAGAAGGACGATGCCTTTTAAATTCTTGCTTTTCAGTTCCATATACTCGAACAGTCCTCACTAAGGATAGCGTCTCTTGTGCAACCTGATGTCAGATCAATCATGCCAAATGAAAGTAGTAAAAGAATTAGTAAATTAAATAAGGGATAAACTATATTGACCACTAATCTATTCGATAACTGTGCCAATCTAACAAATTAGAATAAAATTAAAACAATATTATAGGTTTGAAAATATAATGGTTCACTTGCATTGGCATTTGTTTAGTGGTCAAACAAATTACAAATTGCATCCAGTTTAATGCAGGACTAATCTGAATTATAGAGAACATTTTTACAATTTTACTTTTTCAATTTTGATAATGATTTTGCTGGTTGTCATGGTGTTATGCAAAAATGATTGTTAATAAATCTCTCCCTATTAAGGCTTGGAATATTCAAGTAATCCTGTTTGAAATTCAGGAAACCCCTAATTTATTCATTTTATCATTTTAATTCATTTGCCATTGGTTTGCCACTCGTTTTAAAAAGATTCGAGAAAAAATAATGATAGATTTCATTAGATAAACAAATAGAATTCCATGGCTGGTATAAATGTTAAAGACCATACAATGTGGAGCAGTTAGTATTATCCCAAAAAGGCAGAAACCATGTTGACATGGTATTTTCCAAAAAAAAAAAAAAAAAAAACCATGCTGATAAGTATTTTGGTTAGGAAAAATAAATTCCATATTAAAGAACCATTTTATTGTAACTTAAGAATAAAAGTTAAAGTTGGAGCTGAAGCAGAACAAATTAATCTGACCTCATTAGCACTTGCTGTGTACTCTTGCGTCAACTTGGCAGCTTTCTTCTGGTATCTGGAACAAAGGATAAGGGCATGAGGTTCACTAGTTATTCTTGGCTACTCAATCCTACTTTACAAATTAAAACAGAAAAAGAAAAAAGTTGATAATATTATTATTATAATTTTAATGTTTCCTAATTAGATACTTGTGCAGATACGGATTTAATTTAAGGTTATTGTCAGGTCTAACCACAGAAGTAAAGTCAACCGCATGAAGAGAAGACACGCTCACCTTCCATGAACGATCATAATGGTTGAAAGGGTGCAACAAATAACCACAGTTGAAAGACCAAGAGGCCATGATAAGACTAGCAGATAAACTAATGCACCAGTTCCCTGAAGTAAGTTCCGTGATATAAGATTCAGATCATTGCCAATAACCCGAGAGACTTGCTGACAATCTGAGCCAAGCCTACTAGTCAAATCTCCAACTGTTTCCTCATCAAAAAATGAGATTTCCTGAAAAATTATAATAAAGAGTTTGATATTTATATTCAGAGAAAAGTGAAGCATATTAATTTTCAATGCCCTCTGCATACGATCTATTATTTACCTGGAAAAGGAGGGCATTGTAGAGTGTTTCTCTCATTCTTCTGACCTATAGGGTTTCAAGAATCTTCTCAGAACTATGGTCAACTAAAATTTAGAAATCACCACAATATAAACTTTGATAAATATGAAAATATGCTGTTTACCAATATGTTATTAGCAATACCAAAACAGCAACCTCTTAAACCACTGCAAAAGGTATACAAAGCAAACAAGTCACAGATTCTATTAACAAAAACGTTTTATTAAAACAATATCTAATCAATCTGTATGCTAGAAAGATTGTCAATTTATTTTCTATTTAAAAAGGATCTGAATCCTTAATCAAAGAAAGGACAGGTTAAGATCTGAATTGTGTTGAGTAGAAATGGTTCCTTAATAGTGAAACCCATGAACAATGAAGTGACGTATGTAAACATAAAACTAAACAACCAAGAGATACTAACCTACATATTCCTGAAGTGAAACAGAGAAGAACAAGCAACTTTGCATTATTATAAAACAATGCCCCTCCATTCTGTGCTGCAAAAATGGATGCCGCTAGAAAATGTGGTATGCAAATTTCAGAGAACTGCACAAGAACATTGAAAATGAAACAGCATTGGTATTACAATGGGTATTCTAATTCAAAATTTTAACATGTGCCCAAAATTAACCCTACAATAAAGCCCTCAGTGGACCAACAATGTTCAACTAAACCTGAGGTACACTTCAATTCTGCACACATATAAACATTAGTTCAATCCAAATTTCTTCAATTATCCCTAACTTAAACCTCAACTGTGCAACTATGAAACAAAAGAAAAGCATCAAAGCTGGGATAAAGGAAATTTAGAAGATAATCCCTATCAAAAATTGGAGACCTACCGCTGCACCAAGAAGAGAAGCAAACCCAATAAACACAACCCATTTATCCTCAGCTACAAGCACCCACATTCTCTTCAGAGCAGTGACAACAGACAAGCCGACACTCTTCTTCGCCACATCCGATCGTTCCCCTTTCTCATCCTCTTCTTCAAGCCTCCACCAGGTACCACCAGGTAGTACCGATTTCAACCTCCTCGGATTAATGTTATCCACGGAAAGAGCAGGAAGCGCAGGAGCAGAAGAGGAAGAAGAAGAGGCGGTGGCGGCTCGGACAGAGATGAAGCCATGGCGAGTTCTTCTGTGGCGGGATCTCCTGCAGCGGGATATAGGTTTGTGGGAAAGAGAAGTTGAAAAGCGATGAGGAGTAGAGAGCAAATGCATGGATGCCATTTGTGAAGAAAATGGTGAAATTAGGATTATGATTTTTATTTTTTTTTCCCTCCAAATGTTGGTTTATATTTGGTTTTTATTGGTGGTTGGAATGACGACTGGACTTGACCAAGCCGTGTTGAGGCGTGCAAGAGAAGATAGAAGAGTTCTACAAGAAGAAATTACTACGGGTACTTGCTAATACTATAATACTCTCTTTTTTTTTCTCTGGTGGAAAGGGAGACCAAAGGAGATTGGGAAGCTGGAGAGACGTCAAACCAAATTTGCTGTGCCTTTTCTGGTATAACTATGATGCGGCATTTCCCTGCTCAGTAGCTACATAGTATAAAACTGTGACCTAGTTGGATTTGTTATATGGATTTTGCCTCAGGAAATCGGAAGACACATTGTGGCGCATCGGAAATGTCTGTGATGGTGGTGTAGCGTACTAGTGCAAGGAGGGCACGGCACGGAAATGGGAGGATGAGGTTGAGAAATGAGTAGTTCATCCGTTCCTGGGCTATTGGAACAGCATTATTATTTTCTCCTATGAATATTGGGCCTTTGGGCCAGAATCTCAATAAACATGCAGAATTGGTTTCTTGGGCTTGCTAGAAAGTGAAAACAAATTGTTGCTACGAGTAGGGCTGTAAAATGAATCCGATGGCCCAAATGAGCTGTTGCGTCGATCGTTTCGTCCTATACAACGAAACAGATTTTTTATTTCGTTGATCTTTTCGTCTGGACGAAACGATCGAAATTGACGAAATTTTCGTGATTTACATATGGACGAAACTTTTCATTGTTTCGTTAACCGTTTCGTCCAACCAAACGAAATCGTTTCGTTAATCGTTTCGTCTGGACGAAACGAAACGAAAAACGATTAAAACGATTTCCGTTTTCAGCCATAGCTACGAGTACGAGAATGGAAAAACAAACATATACAAAAGAGAATTTAAATAATCAAAAACAAAATTGTTTGTTGTATTATTATAATTAGAGATATTATATTGTGGATAATTTTTTTTTAATCTGATTTAAGCTTAATCGATTATATCTATTTATAATTTTAAACGAATAATTTCTTTTGAATCTATAAAAACATTTGTCCGATGCAAATTTAATATTATTATTATTAAAAGCGGTCAACTAAAATTTTTAACTATACTTAATCATAATCATTTATAATTTTATAAAGGAACTATTTATTTTTAGCAGCTATGCCAAAATCCCACAACCGAACCCAAATTCGAAGAAAACGCCTAGGCCCGGTATGAATTTACACGAAAACACAAAATAGAAACAGAAATTATAACCACCATCGCTAAATTTACCATCGCTACCATCGCTACCCTCTATTCTCTTCCGTGCGCTCTGTTCTGCATCTCTCTACCATCGCTAACCTCAATTTCCCTCCCGCGCGCTCCCCTCCTCTTCAGATGCGCTCTCCTCCCCTTCTCTCTGGTGCGCGCTCTCCTCCCCTCTAATCCTCTCTTCTACTCCCGACGCTCCCTTTTCTGTCTCCTTTAGACCTCGTCTTTCTTTTTCGTCTCCCTTGGACCTCGCCTCACAGCAAAACAAATTGAACACACAAAAGTAATAAGTTGAACATATGAATGAACAAAGTGAACATATACACCAACAAAGTGAGACATATAAAATAAGCACAGAAGTCTGACGAGCAGCAAAACAAATTAAACACACAAAAGTAACAAATTGAACATATGAATGAACAAAGTGAACATATACACAAACAAAGTGAGACATATAAAATAAGCACAGAAGTCTGACGAGCAGCAAAACAAATTGAACACACAAAAATAACAAATTGAACATATGAATGAACAAAGTGAACATATACACCAACAAAGTGAGACATAAAAAATAAATACTGACGCACAGTAAAACAAATTGAACACATAAAGTTACAAAGTGAACATATGAATGAACAAAGTGAACATATACACCAACAAAGTGAGACATAAAAAATAAACACTGACACACAGTAAAATAAATTGAACACATAAAAGTAACAAAGTAAACATATGAATGAACAAAGTGAACATATACACGAACAAAGTGAGACATAAAAAATAAACATTGACGCACAGTAAAATAAATTGAACACTTAAAAAGTAACAAATTGAACATATAAATGAACAAAGTGAACATCTACACCAACAAAGTGAGACGTATAAAATCAACACAAAAGTCTAATGCACAGCAAAACAAAATGAACACTTAAAATAACAAATTGAACATATACAATAAACAAAATGAACAAAATCTGACGCACAGAAGGAAAAGAGGGGTAAGGGAGAGAGATGCACAGAAAGAAGGAATAGAGACGGAAGAGTGCGTAGAAAGGAGAGGGAGCGTACCCGGGTGAGGAGAGGGGAGCGCTTCGCTTCGCTGGATGAGGAGAGGGGAGCGCTTCGAGCGATGGTAGCGATGGTAGAAATAGAGATGGCAGTAATCAATTTCCAAATAGAAATAAGGAAAAATTGGGTATAACCCCCTACAATCTTCTCAATTTGGATATAACCCCTGCAATCTTCAAAACCGGATATAACCCCCTCAAATCATGCTTATCAGAGATATAACCCCTTTTGATTTATTTTTATTATTTTGTAACTAAAAAATTTCAGAAAATTAAAGTTCTGACCAAACTGCCCTCCTCATTTTTCAAAAACGCTTCAACTTCCTTTCTGATATTCACGATACCAAATCTTACCATTTTTGTCTTTCTGAAATTAACAATATCAAATTCTTCTAAATCGCTAATCTCTCTGCATCCAATAAGAATGGAGATGGGAGGAATCAAATAGTGTTGATATGCTATTAGCATTGTACAATTGTACTTATCTTTTCCCAAACTGACAATTTTCGACGAGTAAAATTTTTGTTATTAGACAACTTAGCATCAGCTATTGAAAAGATTTGTTTTGCAAGTTCAAAAATCCAACATAAATTAAAAAAGAGACGAAAGATGAATTTGGAATAGGTAAATTTTCTCATAAAAAGTAGCATGCCAGCATATCCCATGCTTGTTTCAATAATCTTTGAGGCGCAAAAAGAAAGTAAACATTATAGATTGCATTGTTGTATAACCTATTCGACAAACAAAGAGGGAGTTTGGTCAAAATCTTAATTTTCTAATTTCTTTTAGTATAGAGGAAAGTCAGACGTTTTTGGAAATGAGAAGATTGATTCCATTGTTGAAGGAACAACGGGAAAGAGAGAGATTGATGCTAGAGAAGTACAAAGGAAGGTGAAACGTTTTTGGAGATGAGGGTAGTTTGGTCAAAATCTTAATTTTCTAATTTTTTTAGTTAAAAGATAATAAAAATAAATAAAAAGGGGTTATATCCCTGATAAGGATGATTTGAGGGGGTTATATCCGATTTTGAAGATTGCAGGGAGTTATATCCATATTGAGAAGATTGCAGGGGTTATATCCAATTTTTCCTAGAAATAAAACCGTTCCCTAATTTGACAATTTCGCAAGTACCTTCACGTGTGCGCCAGCGAACCGCGACGCTTTCGTTTACGCCACCGCGATTCTGACCGGATCGAGTCGGACAAGGGGCAGAGTAAATCGTGAAATTGATTGCAAAAATCGTAACATCTTCGCGTACAACCAAAGAAATAATTCGAACCGACCGGTTTTTACCTGAAAGGGAGCCGCCCACCTCAACTTATACAGTAGAAGGAAAGAAAGACGGAATTAATAGAAAGAAAAGGAAAATAAAACAAATTCGAAAACGAAACAGAAACAGAAACAGAAACAGAAAGAGAAGAAGCCTAGATGCGAGAGAGAGAGAAAGAGAAGAGAGGAGAGAGAGATCTGGGATCGATCCCCGCGCTCCTGCTCTCCTCAAATCCCTAATCTTCTCTCGGAATTCGGGATTTTCGATTTTGCCTCCTTTATTTTTCTTCCTCTCTTTCTCTTTCTCTCTTCTTCTCCGATCCAATCCCTTCCTCGAACCGAATCTGAGTCGGAAGAGGACGGAGCTTTCTGCGCCGGGCCCACTCGTCGGAGATGGCGTCGGCGCAAGTCTTGCCCGCGTCGTCGCGGAAAGATCATCTAGAAGCTGGGAAGAAGAAGGTAACCTAACCTAACCTAACCTCCCCTCTACAAAGCTTTTTTTGAGAGATTGAACCCTTTTCAATCTGAGCTATTTCTGTTAATTTCACTGGTTGTTCACTTCAATGATCCGTTAGCTAATTTGTTATGAAGGAGAATTTTTTTTTTTAACCTGCAATTGTGAAAATAATCTTAGTTTCGATGGTCCATTTTGTTAGTAAATGAAACAACTGACAAGCATCTTGACTTGGAATTCACTAAATTTGCATTTCAGGCTTTTGGTACATTAACCTTATTTCATTTTTTATCATCATATATAAAAATGAGCTGATACTGACATTCGCTCGTGATGAATTAATTTTCAGTTGGAGGAGTTCCGGAAACAGCGGAAGGCAAGAGCTGCCAAGAAAACAGAATCCAGTATCCAAAATGAACCGACCCAACCCGAACCTCAAATAGATGTATCTGCAGGCACTGCTTCCTTACCCAATCAATCTATATTAACTAGTGTAGAAACTACCACTACAGAAAGCAGTTTAATCCAACCCAGCTACTCAAATTCATTCAATTATAATAGTACTTCTCAAAGCAATCCTGAAATTGAGCGTTTCTCAAACCTTGCAAACGGATACCATTATGATTCGAGTGAAAAGTCTGATTATGATTATGTCCCAAGCAAGGAGCCTATTTTCAACCCATCAAAATTTGATGGGTATATGAAGGATCCAAGCTCTTCTTTTATGAAGGAACCTGAACCAAAAGTTTTCAAGAGCAATGCTATTGCTGATCATAGCAATAAATTGGAAGGTACATGTCAAAAGTTTTAGATCTTTCCTTTGCTGCTGAAGTGCCTCAATGACCTGCATCTTTTGGGGGAGTGGACTTGTTTGGTTAAGAGCAGAGTCCCTATCCGACCTGACCAGCTAGAGGATCAAGAAAAGCATACCCAAACCTGGGCAATGCACCAGTGATTAGATGTGTACCTTTCATCTTAAACAGAGAAATTGAAAAAAGGAACTCAATGTGTCAGGTTGGACCCCCATCTGGCAGCAGAACAAGAAATCCTCACCCAATCTGCTCATTAACCCATTGGATCAGATCAGATTGTAATGATTACCACCATAATTTTTGGTAATGGATTAGTCAAGTTCGTTGCCGGATCATATCTTCTGGTCCAGTTTATATCAAGCTGATTGGACCGGGTATAGCTGTGAACTACCCTACTGAGAGATTTCTTGTTCGTAACTAAACTTGCTAATATCCCTAAAATACAAGGCAGAAAACACATAACAATGATTTAATGTATACATACGTCTTCAAGACACTTTAAATTGTGTATACTGTTGCAAAACATGGAATATTTCTTATGGCCCATCTGAAACATGAAATACATTTGAATTTATCAAGTGGGTATACACTCAACATCTTCTGAAACTTTTACTTCCTGATCTTACACCTGCAATGTAATTGCATATAATGTTTATCAAGGGTTTTTTTCCCTATGAGTCATTTTTTTATTGATCTAACAGATTCCATCTCTGATATTGGCTATGGCATTAGTAGAGAAGATAATGTTGCATATTCACACCTTGTTTCTGATTGGAATCAACCTATCTCTTACTCTAACCAAAGTCCTTTTTCATCAAGTACTTCTGGCACCAGTGCTGTTCGATCCAGACCGTCTTTTCTTGACACCATTGGCGTCAGTCGAGGCTCAACATTTCAAGATGCCTCATCTGGACAGCTGAACAAATCTGGTTCTATGTTCTCTTATAATAATTCAAACTTGTCACGTCCATTCACGCAACAGCCTCCTTTGACAAACTTCATGGAGAAGTTTAACAATTTGGATGGCCAAGATTTTGCAGCCAAAGACATATCAAATCATTCAACAGACTCTTTTAAAACCACACCTGCTCGTGCAAGGGATGAAGATTTTGCAGCCTTAGAGCAGGTGACTCTTTGTTCTATGGATACTTCCATAGGGTTCTGCAGATGATTTTGAAAATACCTTTATACATGTTTTTTAAATGATTATTTTTCTTTGCTTTCAATCGAGCAGCTAATCGAGGATTTGACACAAGAAAAGTTCTCATTGCAACGAGCTCTTGATACGTCAAAGAGTATTGCTGAAACCTTGACTGCTGACCATGCATCTATTACTGAGAATTATAACCAACAGGTCAGTCCTCTTAAATGCTTTTTCGTATTGGCCTGCTTGCTTGTATACCAACTCTGAAGTGTCATAAATATCACTTGTATCCCATACAGAATGTTCCAAAAGTATGTTAGAATGTAACATTTTTTTCATTCCAAATGATAACAGCATAACCTTTTGTAAATGAGCAAAAAGAGAGGTGAGATATTAGATGTCTGGGGTACATGTCACATGTGTCAGAATGTTTAATAACTAGTTTTTGCTTTGCAGGGTTTATATGATTTTTTTTTTTTTTTGAACTGTTGTGCCTAGTGCTAGTGCTTTTGTGTTTGTAGTAATTTTTACACTGACTTTTAATAAATATCTTCAATCAAGAAACTGATTGTTTGGCTTGATTCTACACTTTTGAGGGTAGTTGATGGACTGTTGCATTAAAGGGAGGCTGGACTACTCGATTAATGGAGTGTTAATTGGGGATTGATGACAAGACTTGACTTTGGTTAATTTGGGGGTTGTAATAATCATACCAGTATAGGCACTGGGGCATAAATTTAGCTGTAGTTGATTTTCAGGAGTTGCTTATTCAAAATTTAACTATGTAATGAATTTGCTTAGGTTTTGTGGTAATTAGTCGTAATTTTTTTTTTTGTCACAATTTGTCAGGGACAAGTAATCAGTCAGTTAAAATCTGACATAGAGATGTTGCAACATGAAATGGAAGCTCAGTCGGTTAGTTATCAAGCCTTCCTTCTTTTCACTTATAAATTTTTAAATCTTTTATGCGGCGAACTCAGTAAAACAATATTGCTGAGCTATAATATCTTGCAATAAATGTATTACACATGCTCTCATGTTTGGTGTTTCTGTAGTCAAAAGAGGTATAATCAGTTAAACCGTAAATGATGCAGAGTTTAACATGCATGGTGTTAGCTAGAAATAGGGAGAAAAAAGTTAAAATAGCATAAATATTATGTCATAATTGTAAGAACAAAACATGGTCTAACTTTATATAAGAAGAACTAATGTACTTGCATATTGCTTTGAGAAAATTTTGTTTCCAATCTTAATAGACTTTATATTTTCATAAAATGTTGTTTAGCAGTTGTCCCCCTGGATTGATGGAAGTTTGTTGTAGGTATCAGTGCTTTCTGTTGACCAAGTTTCTTCTCAATATGCTCTTTATGTTTTTTTATTTAATTTTGGTTTTGTGCTTTGACTTGACAAACTACAAACAGTTGGCGCTTGATTCTTTGCGGATGGAGTATGACAATGCAAGATACGAGTGCAATGCAGCTGATGAAAGGGCTAGGATACTGGCTTCAGAAGTCATTAGTTTAGAAGAGAAGGTACTGGTTTGGCTTGGGTTCCAATTTGACTATAGATTCTTTTCTGAAGTTTATGTTTTTTTTTGTCCAGATATTAGCAAAACAAAACAATATTTGTAGCTTTCTAAAAGCAGACCTTAAGCTGCTGGAAATTATATTATTTTTTCTGACAATAATCCTTGATTTTACATATTATCTTCCTACTATGTTTTCAGGCTCTCAAATTAAGATCTAATGAGCTCAGGTTGGAAAAGCAAGTTGAATCCCTGAATTCAGAAATATCTTCTTTCAAGTATGTGTATTCACTTTCTTATTATTTTATATTGTTCCTTAAGGTGACTTTATTGTTCTAGTTGATACTCCACACTTTTCATTATCTTTTATGTGACTTGGCTAGTTAGAATACTCTCAGCATGGTGTTTATTATTGAACTAATATGTTACTGATTAAACTATTAATGATCCCTTACTTTCTTTATACATGGTGTAGGCGTAAAGTCTCAACATTAGAGAGAGAGCGTCAAGATTTCGAGTCCACTATTGATGCTCTTCAAGAAGGTAAATGCATGATTTATGTTTATTTACTTTATGATTATTGTATTATTAAATTCAGTGCTTGTGAACAGTATTCGCTAATTTTGGAGATTAAATCATATAATAAGAACACCCATATGCACTTGTGATTTTCATTTTTTCCTCTTCTTTTGATTATGTGATTTGTTGTAAACAAGTTCTGATCTAACAAAACTAGAATATGAACAGAGAGGAAGTTATTGATGAATAAGATCAGAAATGCTTCTACAAACGAGAAGGTTATGGATACACCGAAAGCTCCAGAGACAGCAAATGCATCTACCTCTACTAGTGATCTAGGTTATATGACTATCCCTTTTTCTCTTTTTAGAAACGCTCTGGAATGTGTAGAAATCTCCTTGTTGTCATTTTTTGCCCAACTACTTTGTTGCAAGTACAGTATGCGAGTTTTATATATGATATGATGCATATGCAGTGATATCCAATCTGCAAACTTTAAGGAGTCAAACCCAAATAATAATTCTGAACTGTTACATAAAAGTTAAAGTTTTGTTGGTTCATTTGATCAAAAGCCAAAAGATGAACAGAAATAAATTTTTTATTCACTTCTCTGAAGATTGGCAAATATGTTTGCAGATGAAAGTAATATCGCAGAAAATGTGGCTGAATCAACAGCAGCTGTACATACTGGACAAGAAGCTGGTTCATCTCAAATGCAGCCCCTTAACACTTCCGACCTACCATTTGTTTTTGGAGAAATGGATGGAGTACTGCCACCTGACCAGCTTAAAATGATCGACAACATCAACTCCTTAATATCTGAGGTTTGTTCTTGCATTTATAAAGTTTACTGTTGTTTTTAGCACTCGTCGTTTCATTTGGTCCTGCAGTTAGTCCCTGCTGACCCTACCCAACCCAACTAAGTCTGGACCATTGAGTAAATTGGTTAGGTCCAATCCAACCTCTTTACAATCAAGAAAGTCCAAGCTTCCTTTTAAGTGCAAGCATTTTGTTGAAGATAAATAGTAAAATGCCATTTGACTGCATCAGGCTTAATAGGCTGTAAGCATTAAGTTGCGCTGTTCCAGTGAAGAAAAACATGTTCTTATCAGAAGATCTCATTATATTCCATACTACTTTGCTGGTGAGAGGCTATTGGTTTATGTTAGTTATAGACCATCTTTTAGCAGGATTAGTTTTCTTGTGCAGTTGTCTGTGGAGAGAGAGGAGCTGATGCGTGCACTGAGAATTGAATCATCCAATTGTTCCAAGTTGAAGGTACTTATGTTTGATCTTATTGTAGCAATGCTAGAATTTTATTTCTTGCTGCATGTTTATTTTCATTATTGTTGCTGTCAAATAATCGTAATATTTTGGTTCTTTATTATTAATTCAAAAGAATTTGAATCGTGGTTTCTAGTTTCTACTGCCACCAACCTGTCTGAGGCTGCCTTATTCTGTCTTTTGATTACCAGTAGCACTGGTGTTAAACAATTCAGTCTTGCATAGAGCAAACTGCGAAATAGGATGTCCATTTGTAAACTTCCCATTAGATAACCTTAACTTAATGCAGAAGTATATGTGACAAAATTGTTGCCAAAGGGTTGTACTGGGCCATATTTTATGCATTTACAAATATGTATGGTTTTACTAAATCATGGGTAAATGTTAAGGTAATAATTGTTCTGACTGAAATGGGGCAGGAGTTGAACAAGGATTTAACACACAAACTAGAGACTCAGACACAGAGACTGGAACTATTGACAGCACAAAGGATGGCTAACGAAAGTTCAATGGCAAAACCATCTGATGCATCCCAGTTGATCAGTGAATCTGCTGTCTATGCTGATGAAGGAGATGAGGTTTGATTTGTCTGATTTAAATTCACAATTTTCTATGAAGTATAACATCTTTTTTCCCTTTTCCAGTTTCAAGCTTGGGACTTTGGTTCTGTGACATCCTATTTTTACAGTTTTAGTCGCATCATCGTTAAATGATCAATGGTATTCTAGTCCTGAAGACTCAGTACTAGGACTATTATCCATTTTTTGAAAGAAAGCTGACTGTACGAAATGTTTTACACATGATTTGACAGTACACGTTTTCTCCTAAACTCTGAACTCCCCTTCCCCACCACACAAACTTACGAACACTACACTGGTTAAATATTAATTTTTATGGAGGGTTATATGCAGTATACTATTCAATTTTCCTGCCATCCAACCTAAATAATTGAGTAGAAGGGAGGCAGGTTGGGGGACTGACTGATAAATCTGGGCTAAAGGATTATTAAGCTTTTTTATATATCTTCTAGAAAAGACAAAAGCTCATGATATTTTAATACTATTTAAAGGTTGTGGAGAGAGTGCTCGGTTGGATAATGAAGCTATTTCCTGGTGGTCCGGCTAAGCGCCGTACCAGCAAGCTTCTTTGAGTGAACTCAAGGAGAACTAAAACAATTTATATAGATGAACAATATGGTTCAATTAAATTCATTTCTTTCTATGGAAGTCGAGATGTATATTGTGTACTTGAGTTTAGTCCATTCTTTTTCCCTCACTGAAGGAAGCAATGAGAAAGAAGAAAACGAGAAAAAAAGAAGCAAAAAAAAAAAAAAAAGGAGAGAGAGAGAGAAGAGAAAAGTGTGGTGTGCTTCCCTCAATGTGTGAGGAAGGCATACACCTGAATAACAATATATGCAGTTGAGCCCCAATTATTCTTTTCCTTATTTTTATTTTAAAGTTATTTTGATGTATGGGGTGCAAGTGAGCTAGTTGTCCGGTAGACTTTATTATACCCTTTTTTCTTTCTTTAATTTGCTGTATATTATATATAACATATTAGAAATTGAGATCCGTAAATACTATTAAAATTTTGTGCTCATTCTGTTGCGCTGCTTAGTTGAGCATATTTACGTGAGGTGTGCCAGAATATGATTGTGTGTTGTGTTCTATACGGCTGTGAGGAGGTTTTGCGTTGTATGCAGTAGTCTTTTCCCTTTTTTTCAGCTGTTACATACACAAAAGTGCAAAAACTGTCGGCTGTTGCTTTTCAAGCTGATCGAAAATGATCAGTAGCGCCACTGTCATAAAGATTTGATCAATACTCGTTCATTTGATACACGTGTTGAAATTGTGGCACTTTGCTATTCTGAGACGGAACAGGATATGAAAAAGGCTAAAATGAAGATAAAATGGAAATTGAATAAAAATTTTGCCCAAAATAATAGTACGGTGTTTTGATTAAGTCAAAAGTTCAAAGTCCATGTATTTTCCTTCAATATCTATTAATCTGATTATTCTGCATCAATAGTTATCTTTTGTATCAGTACAACTGTACAGGCTATGCTATTATATTAATAAAATATTCTATATATTATTTTTGGTAGCTTCAGCATGCCGTCCTTTTTTTTTTCGTTAAGAATTAAAATTTGGTTTTATAACGTGGAAGTGCGTAGGTGAACACTTGGGTTCTTCACTTCTTTTTGGATAACCCAAAAAACAAAAAAAGATTATCTATTACTTCTACGAACTTGTGCCTATATAGAGCAAGGGTAGTGTCGAGTAAAGTTAGGAATTTGTACAACCAAGTATAATATTAAAAATGAAAATTGCCAAATAATTAGTTACCAGTGGTACCATGGGAATGAAAACATTTTTACAACTTGAATTGTACTTCTTATTTTAACTACCACTGCTGTCTTAAACAAAATGAAAGGAAAAAGAAACTACGTGGACTCTCTATTGTGCATCAATTTAAGTGTGGAGAGCAGGTAAGACTTTCCAATTGAAGAAATAAATAAATCAGTAAAAAAAAAAAAAAAAAAAGAAACACACACTAACACAAAAAAGTAAGAAGCCCATGGGCCCAAGAGAAAGAACGAGAGGAGGGAGAGGCCTTATCCGAAAGGTATGGATTCGGAAAGCGCGCTCTCTCCTTTCCTTTGGCGCATCCATTGCCATGCATAATGGCACCTTCTCATGGCCACCACCACCTCTTCCTCTTCAAGCCTCCTGTCCTCCCTTCCAAACTCCACCACTCTTCGCTTCTGCCTTCGTTGTCGCCGCTTTGCTTTCTCCAATGGCATCGTTCCCAACGGTCATCTTCTTCGTCGCTTTCCCATTATCGCCACGCCTACTCGCCTCTCTTTTCCTTTGCACGGTGTGTAGTTGTCAATCAAAATGAGATGTCTTCATTGTTTTGCTTAAATGAGTGATTTATTGCTGTTATATATTGTTCATGTTGTGTACTTGTGTGTGTTTAGACTTTAGAAAGCACAATTCAGCTTGATTGCTTGCTTAAATGCAGTCATAGATGAATCAAAAGAAACAGAAATATCAGAAGCTGTGATGGAAAGATCAGAATCTGACAAGCTAGTAGATAGCATGGATTTTGGGGAGCTGTGCAATGAGTTTGTGTGTATCAGTAGCCCCCTGGTTGAGGCCACTGCGAGGCAACTCGTTCGAGATATTTTGGAGTTGCGTGAGGGAAACCGTGCCTTGGGTTCTTTTGCCACTTCAGTCAAGTACAAGGTACTTCATATTGTTGTCATTTGGTCTGATAATTTGATTTATTATTTTATACAAGTGAAAATGAAAATATTTCTCTCTTGTGTCATTTTGTCTTCCAAATTAGGTATCTATTGCTAACTGATAATGGTCATTAATTGATTAATAAATTGATTTGAGGAGTACTATGAAAGTATGAATTGAGGATAAAACTATTTTTGAATTCAGGATCCTCTCAGGACATTTGTTGGACGAGACAAATACAAGAGGCCGTTATGGGCCACTACATCCCTCGAAAACCCAACAGTGGTGAGTTTTAATCTCTACAACCCAGTTTCCTGTTGCTATCTATGCATTTTCTTGTGTAGTTCCTCTGTACTTCCAGTTTAGGCTTTGTGGAATATATAAACTTTTTATGTACAATTAAAAGTAGATTGTGCTAAATAGGGATACAGGTTACAGAACCGAGGTGAGGATTAACTAGCTGGGTCAAATTGATCAGATATTGAGGTTTTGTCTGCATGTAGTTTTTTATGTCCTCCCTTCAATAATTGGTCATCAAGGTTGAGATAGTTCATTTTGTCAGACAGTGCCGGAGATGATGATGCTATCTACCAGTGATTTAAGCATCAAGTGGACACTCAAGGGAAAGCCAAAGAACCCAATCATTTCAAGCCTAGGTGGTGACCTGATTCTTCGTGTCGAGTCCAAGTTCGTTTTGAACCAAATTAGCGGCCAAGTGACGGAACACACTGAGTCCTGGGATTTGAGTGCTTCGTCTCTTCTTGCCCAAAGCTATTTTTGGGTCTCTAGAAGGCTTTTCTCTGCTAATGAGGCTGGTAAAGATACCATAGATTCTGTTAAAAGTAATATGTCCCGTCTTTCGCAAAAGCAGGAGAATGTGGAGATGTACCCTGACCCAACTGGAGATCCTACTAAGGTGAGTACGTTGTGTTGTCTGAAAATTAGGCCAAATGGTTTTATAGGTTCTAATTCCACTTATTGAGCCAAATTCAACATACTATTGTAAAGCAATTTTGATTCTTATTTTTAATATTTTTGAAATCCTCCAAACAGGCAATCCGCACATGAAATAAAATGACAGAAGCTTCTAATAAATGAGCCAACATAAAATTGTATTAGGCCACCTACATGTCCAGACTGCTCATTTTTTTTATTGTGTCTAGTAAAGTTATTGTGACAGAACTTACTGTTCATTGACATGATGATATTTCATGAATTGGGAGTGTCATAAATAATGTCAAGTCAACTAAATTACTCTCTGTTTTTGTTTTAGTTCTTTCAACGAGATGATGGACTGCAGCAGGATGTCTACCAAATTGCAATTTTGTTGGCTGTTATCTATTTTGTCGTACAGTTCTTGAGAACCACTCTCTGAGTTTCGTGGATATGCTGTTGTAAATTTTGAGTTAGTGCTTTGTATATGAAATAGTACTAGTGTGTAATAATGGTGTTACTTGCTATTGTAGTGCTATGTCATGGTACTTTCAATAAAAATAAGAGCAAATACTGTAAGTAATTATATGATAAAATGTTAACTAGTTCAAATAATCCACAATGGCATCTAAATATATAGATGTGAGGTTGACAGCAGAGACGACAGTTTATCTGATGATAATGCAGAGTAGGAATGGAGTGGAAATTGCTTGCTAGCTAGGCAGCCTTTTATGCGTTTATTGGTGATCTTTTTCATTTTGTTTTGTAAACATTACCTCTCATTAGTATCAGAAATGGCGGTTTATGATGTTACCAGGGATTTGGTACTATGACCGTAGCTTTTTATTTGGTCCATTTACTAGATCACTAAATTCTTTAACACTAATATAATGGTTATATACGCGAGTTGACCCACTATGAGAGACTTTAACAAGAATAAAACTGAAACCAGTTCTTTTATATTTATTGTATTTTTTGTGAGTAAAAATATTCACAAATTACGATTATGTATTTTTCTATTTGACAATTAAAATTGGGTGCAACTGTGTAGTTTTTTATTTTAACAATCATATTATTGGAGAGGAAACAAGAATGCTTGCGGGATAGGAAAATGTATTTTCAATTTTACGATTATGTATTTTCTTTAGCTTTATAGTTAAGTCTTAGCACGAAAAATGTGCTGCAGGATAGGAAAAACCTAATCATGAAAAGAAACCTACGCTTGGTCAAGATGAAGTATGGATGGGGATAGAACCATCAATCCATCCTTTCAATGATCGTGTACCCTCGATTGTTAATTTGAGTATTAAGCGAAAGATTAGACCTTTAGGTTTATTCGCATTGCAGGTCAATCCTACTCTAGTAATATAAACAATATAAAGTACAGGGGGAATAGCACTACACTTAGGGCTTGCTCGTGGGAAAATGAAAGGAAAGGGGTGGGAAGAGAAGAGGAGTGCATCTCAAATTTGGATGTAATCACAAGTGCACATCTCTTCTTATTTTTACATAAGAGTTAAACTTCATTCTCCCTCATTCTCCTTGACTTTCCTTCAAATTTAAGTTTCTGGAGCAGGGCAAAGACCTTGGGCAGGGAAAGGCAGTTCACCTTCTCCCTCACCCTCTCTCATTCACCCTTTCTGGAGCAGACTCTTATTAGAAACAGTGTTTTCAATACCCTAAAGCTTACCGAAAAATTCCGGTAATACCGGATACCGGAATGGTGGCCGAAATGGCGGTATCCTATATTTAGAGAGGAAATACCGGAAAATTTTGGGAAAATACTGAATTTCGATCACTGACCGGTATGAATGCCGGTAGGATATTGAAAACAATGCTTAGAAATCAACGAAACAAAAATTTTGTCCGAAATACCTCTAGAAAAAGGTATCAGAAACAGCATAAATCCATTTCGTTTGTACTTTGAATACCCATAAATCCATCAAAGATCAATGAAATGACTAATTCTCAGAAACAGCAAGCTTTAAAAACAAAGAAATTATTGGAGTTCCCTTAAAAGAGAATATTAGATAATATTGTTATATTTTCTATTTAGAATTTAAACGAGAAACAAACAAAGCACAGCCAAGAATAGCAGCATTCCTAGATGCGAAGTGAAAAATTACTGTTGAACTGCAGCAAAGCGCCAGTTTAATCTAATAATTGCAAGAAAGATCATACATCAGTAGGCAAAGGATATATCATGTATGCAACTGTTAGCTGGGTCGATAATAAGTTTCCATTTAGAGAATCATTTTTTGTCAGTTTGGCTCCGTTTGGATGAGGTGTGGGAAGAAGGGTAGAAGGAAAGAAAGAAATAAATTTATTATAAATAATACAAACTCTTCACAAAGTTACACACTTCCCAATACTTCTTCCCACTTCTTCCATTCTTTCCTTCTTCCCACACCTCATCTAAACGGAGCCTTTGTGAATCCTTTGATAAGCCTATCAGTCGGGAGGTGCTTTGGACAACATGATTTTTTCTTTGGGCAACATGATCTTTTTGTTAAATGTCTAAATTACCCTTCTAAGAAATTAATTGCGATTTCTCTAACTAAACTAAACCTAGTCGGTCTCTTCTCCCCTCTCCAAAATAAATTAACTGTGTTATTTGTTTTTTTTTTGTTTTTTTGTCATAGGAGAAGATGCAATCCGAAAGACCATAGAAGCACTTCGTGCTTTGAGAAAGCTATTAACGAAAGAAAAGTTATAATAGAATATTCAATATTATTATCAGAAATTTCTTATCTAGACGACCAGACGACTTGGGACGATTTGCACAAATGATCGGCGAATTTGTAATTCTTGAAAATAGCGGCTGTAAAATATAGAGGGAGAATATAGTTCTTTTTTGGGAAATATAGTAAAAGACAGAAAAACACAGTTAAGGAATAAAGAAAAAGCACGGTGAAGGTTGAAGGAATAATTTAGGTGATAGATCTTAATTAATACTAAGGATAATTTAGACATTAAGAAAAAAATATGTTGCTCCAAAAAAAAATCATGTTGCCCAAAACACCTCCCCTATTAGTCTAGTGCTAACAGTATTACATATCTATTGTTGATACTTTATTTATAGCTCATAAAGTTTGGCTCTAGAAAGTGCATGTTAGCACTGAACTTCATTGCAAGCTGTTGCCTGTTGGATATTGAGTTGATATCATCTGTCATCTTAGGCTTTCTTTTGGTATTCCTTAACCTCTCTTCTGCTCCTTACCAGGTCTCTCAATAACGGGTTGAGATAAAAGATAAATAATTAAAGTGTCAAATCATACTGTAAAATTATAATACTCTCAGATGGATCATCCGTTGTGGAAGGTGAACTAGGGACCATAACATCAGAAAATCTCTCAACAGTAGAAAACTAGAAATACATTTTTGCACACATGTAACCAGGGGCGAAGCCAGGATTTGGTAATAGGGGAGGCCGAGATCAAACTTCGAGTTGTTTGGCCGATCGATTGAATATGATTGTATACATCAAAATTGAAAATAAAAGTAACTTTTTATATCATGCAAGATGCAACAAAAGAAACCATGGAATCAAGACTTTTCCAATCAAAACATATATTAATCGGCACAATTACATCCGCCTCCGAAAGCACCGTTCGCGAACAGTGCTTAGAACAGTAATCGATCATGTCCGTTCAATCTTCGTGTTCGATCCTCTCCGTCGGATGTCTTCTAGAGAGTTCTGCCTTCTCTCTCTTACCCACTCGCTCTCTCCTCTTCTTTCTCGCCCATATGGCTCCTGTACGGAGGCTCTCTCCTCTCTCTCTTCTCATTCCATACGCTTTCCCTTCTGTACGACGATTCCCAAGAAATAGTTGTTGCTGCTCTACCTTCTCCGATCATAGCGGCCTCCGATATTAGCGCGCAACACAGGTTCCATGGATGAATAGATCGGTCCCTCCTCTTTCATTTGAGTACCGTTTTTCTTCCTTTCTTTCTCGCTCTCTTTTTTTTCATTCCTCTTGCTGTTTGTTGGTTGTTATCTTTCGTTTCTTTTGGATTGATCAGATTAAATATCGATTAGCTTCTGATTGAGAAGAATTGCTATACTTCATGCATTTTTCGGACCGCTGTTGTCCTTCGTCTCCATGGTGATTTGATGAACTCAACAAATATCTTTTTTATTTTGAATCTTAGGCTTTCATCTTTTTTCCCTTTTATTTCTTTTTGATAAATTATGCACGGGAACCTAAGATTGTCTTGCATTTTTCTTTTTCAGGGAAGAACAGTTGAAGGTGAAGAGTAGCAAAGAAAATTGGAGGTAAAGAGTACCAAAGGAATTTTTATTCTTTAGACTATGATGTTGGCAATTGAACTCATATAAGGTTCTAATCCTTCAACTTTTTAAGTTTTGCAAACTGGTGGTGAGGTTTTGTTTTCTTCTCATTTTAAAACTTCACATGATCATGAAAATACAAAATTAGTTCAATTTTAAAGGAGGGGTTGTCTAGACCCTATAATTGTATTGCTGCATAATATCTTCATTTATTTGTGTTTTACTAAAAAAATTCCACCGTGATGCCTTTTCATACTTATTTACAGAAAATAATTCAGTTGTGAGAAATTTTTCATAGGCTATGATTGTTCTGGTATTCCTTTGTTTGGTGCTACATGCTTCTTTGTTGTTCTTCAGAAATTAAAAATAAATTGTTATAAAAACCGAGTAAGGCTCGATGAAGATGGGGATGGTGGAACAAATTGTTTTGCTATGTCTAATGTTGTTGGTGTGGCTCATGTTTTCTATCAATGTGCTTCCCTTCATTACTTTGTTGATTACCAATCAAGGTATGTTTTCTCTTCAATTTTAGGGTGTGAAAAGTTATGCCGCAATTGAACTAATAACATGTTATTTTTCGGCACTTAGGAATTCAAGGAAATATCATCTACATTCAGTGCTGAAAATTACATGTGTTTAGGCATGAATTTAGCAACAATAATGATATAAAGTGATGTGAAGTGAATTGAAGCAATGTGAAATGAATTATTGTTGCATAGTAAATATTAAAGCGATGAATTTAGCGCACCTGCCATCAAGCGCACCTGACATGTGCTACTCCAGCTGAGCATTTTATCTAATTTTTAATATAATTCATTTTATGATAGTTAGGCGCCAGAAAGATTACATGCAAAATTTATTCTACAGTTCTTTTAGAACTTTTATCGACTGCGCAAATTCTGATTCACATGATAATTGTTATACATGTTCATCTAAAAGCATATTGCTACCTAATTAGCTTAATATGTTTTTTTTTTTTTTGCAATTCATTTTTAGAGATGATCATTTTTTCTTATTTCATGCTTTCTCTTTATATATTTTCTTCATGTGTAACAAGGGAACCCAGGATCAACTCTCCAGCTGTTGTCCTTCTTGATGGCAGGTGCGCTTCTCACTGTGTACTTAAATGAAGAGAAAAGAATTGAGTTTGAAGTGTTGTATATGTCACTCAGTTCTGACATATCTTAGTTATAAAGCTTATTGTTAGGTTGCCTGATTATAAATAGATGCGAATATACATTTATTCTTACAATATTCGAGAAAAAGGACATTTCTTTTCTTACAATTGACTTACTGTGTCTTACTTGAATGGTCGTCATTACTTTCATATCCTTATTATTCTATATAGAACTAAGAATAGCTGTAGATGAAAAGAATTAGAAGGTTAACAATGGTCTAACAAGAAAAATAAGATGCCATGTGAATATTACAGTCGTAAAAGGATATTGTTTCATTCCTTTTGTTTTTATAGCTCATGATGAAATTCTACCTATTTCCTGGAGCCTGCTTTTAATTAAATATTGTTGATCGTGCCCTTTGTATGACTGTCGATTTCTAGAATATTTAGAACTGAACTAAAACCTTAATTTGGTAATAATTTTTCCATATTATTTACTTTTCATCATGTCCAGGTTAGTTATTTAACTTGTATGAACTATTGTTGGCCTATGGATCCTGCCTGCTGCTAGCCTCTGTTGGCCACTATTCCGATTGAGCACTGATCTGGTAAGAACATCTCTCTCTTTCTCTCTCATTTCTTCTTTGGTAATTGTGTTGCTCATTTTCATTCTATCTTTTTATGCACAGTTCGGTATGATTGTCAGCTACAATCAGGTTTGACGCTTTTTCTTGCTGCTTTCGTCTTTCTCTATTTATCAGTTCTTATTGTTCCTTCCCTTAATTATCTGATTTATAATTCTCTTCTTTTTTTATTTTGGAGTTTAATTGCCGATTGGACTAATTTTTTTCCCTTTTCACTTGCAGGTTTTGCCATTTCAGAATTGAGATTTAGGGATTGTTTTTCTTTCACGGTATTTATCTGTTGATTATTGGTGTCTCTTTTTTTTCTCTTTAAATGCAGCCAAGTCCACTTCATCATTCAACTGCAACGTTCAATCAGAATGGCAACCATCTTCACAAACCACAGCTTGCTCAATGCATCATCTGAAGGTTCTTTTATTTTGCTTTTTATATGATTTAGTGCCCAAATTCAGTTATGTCATCTAATTGAGTTTCGAGAGCGTCAGAGGTGTGTTATTGGCTTGGGTCACGGGTACCTATTTTTTCATGATTGATGAGTTGCTTCTTATTATATACAAAATAGCTACCCATGAGTATTCATGAATTAATTGAGCTCCAAAAGCATCAAGGGTCTGTTAAGGAATTTCTGCCTTTGTGAGTTCTTATAATTCATTCGTTCCTCTTTCGTGTGAGCAGCTGCTTACTCTACTGTTTAGTTTCTTTAGACATGTTAGTAAAGAGCTAAAAATAGATGGCTTTCCAAACAAAAAAAAGGGCACTGTTTTGTCTTTGTGCTGCAAGGGTTAAGAGTTAAGACGTCTCACTGTGTAAGCTCAGGCCTTAGATGTGAGATATAGCTTGACAAGAGAGGTTTTAGAAATTAATTAATCATTTTCAATTAAAAATTAGTTCGCGAATGTGCAATATTTCGTCATACAAGCTAAGTCATTAGTGAAAAAGTGGAAAGAAAAAAAATCAAATATATATGCTTTAAGTATTGTCTGGTGCCTAATAAACTAGAAAAAAAATGGAAGAAAAATGAGCATCATCCCAATGTTTGATCATAATTCATGCTGCGACCATATTCTCAAACTATGTTTACACTAAAGTAGTTTTCAATTTTGACATTTACTTTGTTCAGTCTCCTAATTTCTCAATTCTTACTATTGATTACACTTTTCTCTTTTTAAAAGATGGGTTAGTAATGGAAAGTCATTGCGGGAAGGAGAGGCCGAAAGAGGCTGAAATGAAATATTGGAAAAACTAGCACAGATGTGTCAACTTGGCACGGATTGCATTGGGCCTTCTTAGCATCTTGGTTTGGCAAATTTTACCTTCAGCTTTTGAAGATATAATAGAGAGTAAAATAGGACATTTTAAGCAAAATATTTATTTCTAATGAGTAACAACCGGACAGACTACTACTTCAAACAAATAACTTTTGATCTTCCTTGCAAAAAATTTTCATATAATTGTTCTTACTTCTGCTTTATTTAAAAGAAAAATTGTAAAGTCTTTCTTATTGGGTTTCTTGCGAGAAATAGCTATTGTTGTTTATGCAGAACACCTTGAAGTTTTTTTTATGTTGGTTGTTTAGCGTCGTAATATTTTTTTAATCATTTTGATTGACAAAATCAATGTCAGGTTTGGCAGTAATTACATTGTCTATTAGATAGCATATCTAACCTCGCAGGACCAATGATGTGCAGGAGGTCGAGAATAGGGCTGTCATTAATATGGACACTTATATGCAACACACTAACTGTAAGTTTGATTCTTATAGGTACGTAGCAGAACCAAATTTCAACTTACTTTGTTTCAATCAGTTATCCTTCAAAATTTTCAGTTTAGAAAAGAAAATGGTGCTGTCAATATGTAGGGCATAGTTTGTGTATTCTTTTAAAATTGAGCCGTTGTTCAAATGTATATTATTAGTTTGGGATGGTACGATTGAGATCTGTGTCAGTGAATCTGACTCTATATCAGTATTTACCTTTAAATTTAGTATTTTAAATTAATGTACGTTACCATTCTGAAATAAAATCGGCCATCCATGCATTAGAATAGGCTATTATTGTTTATATATAATGGTAGGATAAGAGTATCTATTACCATACTGTTAATTTAGTTTTGCTTCTGTTTTCTTTCTTCAAATTCCATCCATGTTCTCATCTTTTGATATCATTATAGCAGTAAGAATTTGAGCTAAAGTAGTCAAAATCTGCCATTCTACAAATTCAAAATATTGGATGACAAGGTCTCGCCTATTCAATTGAATTTGTTTTGCTTCTTGACTTGCTACAATACCTGTATGTACTTACATTTTCTAAGGACAGTTTTTTGGCTGCTTGAGATTTGTAAATGTGTGCTTCAATTCATCTATCTTGCTAAGATTTTTTTTATTCCATTTCAAAGTGGAGCCTCTGGTCATTCGATCCTCTATTTCATAAGTGTTTCCAAAAGTATGTTGATGTGTGGTTGGTGACATCATATTGGTGCACTTTGCATTTTCTACATTGAGAAAAAAATTCTTCCTTTGAATTTTCAGATTTACTCCTCTACTTCTGTGTTTTTTTATATAAAAATATCGTTCTTTTGACTATATGCAGATAATTTACTGAGTTAAAGTGTGCATCTGTCTTTACAGAATAATTTTCCAAGTATTTTCATATTTGATGCTTTAGGTAAGTTAATTACTTTTAAAGCTACCAAATTGGGATATTAAGTTTTATTTTTTAGCTGCCATTTTTATTTGAACTTTATAGCTTGATTACGGTTGCCAGCAAATCTGTGGGATAATTTGAAATAGGTCACGCAACGCGCGACGCACCCACTAGTAGTCTATTAAGATCGACTCACATAACTCAATCCCTCATCCCTGAAACTTAGAACAAAGTACCCTCAAATGAAATATTGAAACGGTACTAGAAGAATTACAGGAGTGAGAAACTCGTTAGATGTGTAAAGAAGGAACATGGTTAAATTTTTAACAGCTAATTTGACTGACGAAGAGAAGAAGAAGACTACTAGCCAGTGACTCTTATTTTAGTTGGGGGGCCCAAGTAGGAATTTGTATTAAAAAATTCAAAAAGCAGGGTGGACCAGGCCCACTGTGGCCCCTGCGCAGGCTTCGCCAGTGCATGTAACACAAGATCACGACTGCTAGTACTGCACTTATTAGTTGCATAGTTGTAAAATTAAATTAGAAAAAGAAAAACTAGCATGTATATAAGTAAGAGATTTTCCCGAGTTCTCCACTAATATTTGTCATTTGCCAAGTAAGAGGGAGAGCGCCAAGCTTAAACATCGTATATATATTGGGTAATTGATAACTTCAATTTTTTTTTTTCTCTTATATTTCTAAAAGGTACTGCTTAAAATAGTAGGCTGTTATAGGCCTCCATTTTACGTGGTATTGAAAACTGCATAAATGTAAGGAAACTACTCCTCGCCCCTAACAGAAAATTTATATTTTGTGATCCTCAAAAAAGCTTGTGTACCTATGTGACCTAAAAAAATACAACCTTTTCTCAAACAGCAACCCCAGATTATCAAAACAAAAAGAAAGAAACTTCATGCATGTTCATATATTTAATTTATTCATGAATATAGTCAAAAGCTTGATGAGGATACAACAATGTGTTATCCTCGTTATAATGAAGAAGATAATAACAGTTGAGACAGAAGTAACAAGGGTTCACAGAAGCCCACTTGTCATCAACAGTCATCTTATTGGCGTGGTATATCCGACATACTGAGCACTTCCTATATTTAGTTCTCAATTGGTAAATAAGCATTGGGTAGTCCCCTTGCATTTGTGCATCATCTGGGTCTAGTAACCTCATGTCCCTTATCACTATCAAATGCCTGCAATTACCCTGTAGAAACACCAATTAATACACGCTTCTTAGGAACCGACTAGGATTAGAAATTTTCTAGAACAAAAACAAACATTATATGAGAGAGAGTAATTCAAAGTGTATTGGACTATTTTTTTTTTCAGTGATTAATCTTTTACTAGGAAATTTTTTATGATTTCTATTTTTTTTTGGACACAATTGATCGATTAGGTCTATTTTTGCTTCGATCAGGTAGGTGAATCGGTTGTTTTCAGATTCGAGTAATTTCTAGTTCAGGGTATTTTGAGTATTCACTTGGATTGTATCAGGTTCCAATATAGCAAAAGGTATGGGATCAGTCAAGCTGGACTCAGGTTGATCTAGGTTTACCCAATAAAACTGATCTTAGAGTAGGAATTGAGTATCTTTTCTTGGGTCAAAGGTATGATGCAGTGTGTGAGGCAGGTCATATTTGAGTCCACTCAAATGTGTGGGGCAGGTCTGTTCAAGGCCACTGAGATTTGTAAAGCTTGATTGCAGTTTCAGTTCTAGTCAGCTCAGGTAATCTCAGGTTATAATTTGGGTTCAAATTTAGATCATTGACCCTAAACAGTACTTTGAGTTAGGGTCATAGAATAGTACTTGAGCTTTTACAGTTCAACCCAAGCCACAAGTAGGGTTAAACGGACTGAAGTGTTCTGTCAGGCAGATTGTGTTCAAATCAAGTCAGTAATTTGGTAATCAGCTTAATTGTGGGTTCAGCTTTTGTTGGTTTCAAGTCAACTCGGCTGCAGCGTGACTGAGTTCAGATGTAAGTCAGGTTTTGGGGTAATTAACGCCAAATAGTTGTTAAAGAGTTATAATTATGGGGGGGTTGATGACTGTCCTCCCACCCCCTAACAGCTGGTTAATGCTCAATCATTGTCGTTAAATATTAGAAAAAATTAAGAAACGAGGATTAAGCCAAACCTGATGGCAGTAGAGATGGCCATTACCAAGCCGAAACCTCACATTAGAAAAACAGGTCTTCTGCATGTGCGCTGTTTTAAATTTGGGTAAACTGGAGGCCTCCAGGTCACCTAATAATTCCTTTTGCTTTTTCCTCAATGCACCTGATAGAATAGCATCCCATTTGGCAGAAGCCTCTCCCTGGCTATTTTCAAGCCAGTCAATTATGGATCTATTATAATCAATAGATGAATGCTGCCTCAGGTCATTGTAGAATGTGTCCTGGTCAAGAGGAACAGAAAGAAAAATCAGTAGACAAGGTCACCACTGAAGATTTTCAGTATAATTTTGTACAAGGGAAACAATTATTAGGCCGCCAATCAAGTATGACCACAAATTGGATAAGCAACCTAAGATTATTATCCCCTTCAAATCTAAGTTCAGGTGATATACTCTCCCTCCACTTGTAAACCAGTAAAAACAGATCCTCAATCACTCAGGAATACCTGACAATATTAACTTGTGCAAAATTAAGTATTCCCAAGAGAAATATAGGAGCAAAATTTGAGATAACATACATATAATGCACTCGTTTAGTATGAAACAAATTTTGCAGAAGAAGTAGCTTCGTTAACTCAATTATTGTTGAACTTTAAGGTTTTAACTTACCTGTACTAAGAATTTTATACTCCAAACCTGTAAGACGCACATTTTAAAAACAGAGGACATCAAACAAATAACAACAATTGAGCCAGGCTTTAACGAAAATCAAGATTGATACATACCTCAATAAGGAAATATGCCGAGGGGTCAGACTTGCCGACTGCCTTCATGACCTTATCAGTTAAGCAATAGATATTGTCCCTCAAATCTGTTAGCATTTGGCTTCCCAATACTAGGAACTCCTGTGTCTGTATATAGTAGAATACTCAAATTTATCAGACGATGGATATGAATCTGGTAGAATTAACTGCCAATTTATCATTATTACAATATTACCAATCAATATCAACAAGTCATCTGAATTTCCACCTTTGGTATTGTTATCAGCTAAATAACATTTTTGTGAGTAACAACGTATATGTTAAAAAAAGATCATCCGGCATCCACAGGTTTCTGGCACAAAATATATCACTACTTCGTCAGCATAAATATCAAAATCTGCTGCCCCAGCAATGAGCCTAACATGTTGTTCTTATAAATACTACAAATTCGTAGCAGCACGATCATATTTGTACATTCATTTTTTGACCCTCTAGATCTTGTACTACAAATTCTGGATGTGTGTGCATCACTCAATGCTTGAAATGTTATCAATGGCTCAGATTTTTGCTTTGAGGAATGGGCATTCTTTATATCACGTCAGCTTTTTTTTTTTTGGCTGAATGTAGAAAATGCTCTTCCTTTCTGGAGGGTATGCTGGCAATTTTGGCATCACTTTCATTTTAATTGGACTTCAGTTCTGTTGTAACTATTGTGAGGAAAGCACTTCAATATTATCTATTTTACCAAGGCAATATTTGTACATCACTGATATGGAGCAGGACCTCATTTCCTTTAAGCAGAACCAAATGACAGAACCAACACCTTCATCTCAACCAAATGATAAGAGTTTGAAGATAAAACTTTTTTTCTAAGTGAGATGTCCAACTTATGATGGTGTACCTTTGTCCCATATTTCTTTGGGTGATATATCTCCACACAAAGAATGACTTCAGGACATTTTATGGGAATGCTTTGCCCTGGTCTTGTAGCCTTAACCTAGAAAAAATAAAGTAAAAATTATAAATGAAACACAATTAAAAATACCAGAGCGCAGACTGCTGTACCAGCAATTAATTATAGAACCAAGCCTGAGTGGATTAATATGATCCAATTGCATCAGCTTCTATGTATGGAACTCTTGAAAGCAATGAACCAATTTAAACATAATATTTTCGGAAAAGTAAAATGTTTTGCTCCAGTTCAGCACCAGTCGCTAGGATAGTTTAATGGTTCCAATCGAAGGTTGTAACTTGTAAGACTTTGTTGGTAAGGTTCACTTCATATTGGCACAACTGCAGACACACCAGCAGGAGTTTGGCTGCTGTCTCCTCATTTTTATATCTTTCATTAGTTTCCACATGAAGATAATAATAATAATAATAATAACTAAGTAAAAGCACTAAAGCTGATGCAATATTACTTTTAATTGAGTCATAATTAATAGTTGAAGAATAATTGAGGCTGAATTGCATGATTGGAGGCCATGCTCAAGAACAATTGGAGGCATTTTGAGAAAATTACAACATTGCAGAAAACATAAACCTAACATTAACAATGTGCATACATGGAGTGGTAGATAGTAGTCAATGTGAAGAAGTATGAAATCACACACTTTTCTTGGAGTGTTGTTCCAATCAAAACAAGAGGAGATGAAAGGTACCTTAGCAGGTGTAGTGCTAAACTTTAGTGATCTCATCCTTTCAGAATTTGTACAGGTTGAAGTTCCACTGGAACAAAATGACCCACAAAAAAATAAATAAACAAACAGAAAGATCACATGTGTACATATGCAACTACTAACCAGAAGCAAAATCACAAATAAACCCCTGTGTGTATCAAAAGTGCAACTACAAAATAGCTTTAGAAACAAATCTATACATATATTCCAAAATGGGGTGTATGTGCAGTTTGTTAATCATATAGAAATACATTGAGAGAAAATAAAACAATACATTGAGAAAGAAAATGGTGAAAATGAATTTAGTAATAGAATTTTACCAGAAAGAATGTAATCTGGCAGCTAATTTTTCTTCATCTTGCTTTCGTTTGAGTTCAGAAAGCTGCTTCACCTTCTCTAAATAAGGACCCTGTTCATTAAATATTAAAATAATTACTTCAATAACCAGTCTGATATGTGAAAGAGCAATAAGATGGGCTGAAATTCTTCGATCAGCACATCTTTAATATCATCAACAGTTAAATTGGATCCAGGTCAAACTCCAACCGCCAACAGTTTAAGGGATATCGGGCATCTCTATGTGTCAGTTCTACCAATGAATGCCACTGCTAGTCTGATTAATAGTGTTCAAATTTCTGAATATTTTTCATAATATCGAGTGTGCATCAGTTTTGTGTGCCATTACTCTTTTCAAATGAAGAAAGGAAGAAAGTGCATCCTTTTATTCTGATAACAACAACAAGAAAACCTTCAGTCCCAAACAAGCTGGGGTAGGCTAGAAATGAAACCCAACAAGGTCAAGGTCAACTAAAACGTATTCTGATAACAAACCTAGCATCAGTTTGGTCCAGAATTATACAATCAGGCCCACCAGGAGGTCAGGAAAAAACTGAGCATGACTCATTAATCCATTTTGTTGGAAATTAATAGGCGCTAGGTTTGGTAAGGAATGAGAAGTTTTCCACTGACTTCTACAAAGTGACAATGCTTAGAAACAAAATACAGCTCTGTTTGGTAGCCAAGAAAGTATTAAGTTCAACCTCTAATTGAGTAGCACGAGTCTCTCTATCAAAATGGCGGCCTTTCTTTTTTCTCTTTTTGTGCCGGACATTTTCCTCATGAAGATTATCCTCATGTGTCACAACTGAATGATCACTAGTACCTTCATCTGACCTTGAGCTGCTTCTTTCACATGAGCTCTCTCTCTCAACCACAGGTTGCTCACATCTAGTTCTGCACATTTCAGATGCAAAGATCATCACAAAATAATTATACATTATACATATGTACTCTAAGAAGCAAAAGTCACAACCTCTTTTTGGACTTTTTAAAGATTCTTTTGCCAAACTTCCTCCAAGGACTGCTAGAGGTGAAACTGCAGTTCTAGTGCTCCACTTGTGCAATTATGACCCCAATGGGTATTGCAAGGTAAGCTATAGTTGGAAAAGTACAATGCTTTCTACTTATAAAGAAACATAAAGATTCTAAGAACTCTATCTACAACCCCATGCACACACAAACATGGAACACCTAATTAATCAAAAAACAGTCTTCAAAAAAGGATTATATTACCAATATGACAAATAATAAAAAAAGCTACAAACTTGTTATTGTAGTATATCTGAACTAATGATGAGCAAATAATAAACAAATTAAAAACATGCTTCTGCTGAGACAAATGGAAATAGCTACTCCAGCATACAAAAATCCTACAGACTGCTCTTAACAGAGATGAAAAAGTAGCTAGGTAATTCTGTTTCAATGATCAGCCTAATTTTTCTTTTTATGAGTTTTTTTTCTCTGTTTTCTACTATGTCACGCAATGGTACTTGTTTTAATCATTTTTTTAATGGCGTCTGTTATGGACCTTTAAGAAATAAAGAAATTAAATTTATAAAAGAGCTATTGCAAAAGATGAATGAACACTTACGGGACATCTGCTTGTTCAGTGGCTTGCAAAGTATCGGCAGCAGCAGGTCTAATGTCGTCCTTCAGCATGAAAAGATTAGTTAGTTAGAAAATTTGGCTTTGGAATAAGCCTGAAAAGCCTCCACTTCAAAACAAATATATGTCCAATTCAGTGTTACCATACAGAATGCTAGTGAATAAAGTTGCATTAAATAATGAATAACCAAACAATTCAGGCTCAGCTCATTTAGAACAGGTGTAAAAAATAAAAATACAGCTTACAATGTACATGCTCAAAGAGCAAAATATAATACCTCCTCCAAGTTCTGTTGAAGCGCTCTCTCAAACAATTCCTGTTCAGTCAGAATCTTCAACTCATCCACCCTGAAAATCATGCAAGGCCCGCTTTCAGTGAATACAAAAATTGTAAAAAAAAAAAAAGGACACGAGAAAAGGGAAGAAAAAGAAGTATTGGATCGTACTCGAGGTCGACGTCGAGGTCGAGATCAGAATAAATGAGGTCAGATTGGAGGCAATCCAACTCGCGAAGAACGGAGGCCTTGAAATCGGCCCCGGAGGAGAGCGGGCCCACCAAGTCGAGCAAGAATATGGGCCCGCCGCGCGCGCATGGCAAGCGGCTGTTTGGGGCCACGAACCTGTTCTCTCCTCCTCCTTCCTCCCTGTCTTCTTCCATCGCCGAGGGTTTTAGAGGTTCTGCGGTTGGGAGGTCGAGGCGGGAAGCGAAGCGCAAACGCAATGAAATCGATCGCTGTGTAATTTTGTTTTCCGAGGAGAGACTAGGTTTGTGCATTTGGCGATCTGAGTCGAGTCGGTCGACCCGACGTGAGATCAAGTCTGAACCGAATTCAAGGCGACCTGAGTCCGACTACAGTAATCCCGACCGTCCAATTTAATATCGACAGATTGATTTATACAGACCGCACGAATCTGATATTAATAACGGACATCTATTAGTGATCGGACGGCTAAAGGATTTCGAGCTGCATATCGATCGAAGGGAAACCAAGTCTCAAAATAAAAACCTCGTGTCTACCGATCTAATCGTTTGTAGAACAGCTTGAGGGTCGAATCCACAGGGACGGTGTTGGAATATTAATCTTTTACTTTACTAAACTAGTTAGATTTCAACTCTTTTGTGAATTAAAGGTTGCAGGTTGGTTCAAATCTTAAGTCTAGTTTCAAGGTCAAAACAAGAATTAATGAGAGAGATTCAACAAGTCACGTAATTCTAAGGTTTCTTATTGCTAACACTTCATCTTAGTTCCAGTTCCAGCGGCCCGTTGACTCTCGTAGCGGCCCGCTAAAAGAACCTAGGTCGCTAATCTATTAGACTGGTCGCTGGCTATTTGGCGGGCATAGACAACCTCGCTGATTCACTCAGCGGCCCGCTAGGATTAGCGATGTGAATGTAAATTGACTTAATTCAGTTGATAATTGTGCAGGGATAATGGCTTAATTAAGGTCCCTAGATCAAACTCTCGTTTAGGTCTGGTTATTAATTAATTAACCCAATTTCTCTCGTATAGAATCTAGATTTCAACTATCGTTTCTTGGTCTAGTTTCTACAAGTTTATACCTTTCTAACCTATGAAATCCTTGAGTTTTCACTCTTGGAAAGGACCTAACTCTCGTTAATTAGTCCTTGTTTAGCCTTTCAGTTTACAACCTTCATGTTAATCATAACCATGCCTAATAATCTAAGTTTATTTGGACTTAACCACCTAGCAATTAAGCGAGCTCTACTTAAAGGGTGTAAACAAATCTACTTAAATAATCATGGCATAATCAATTCAAGCAATTCAAGCAAGGTATAAAACACAAAGACATTAAATAAACTAAATAAACATGCAATCAACTACTAAGAATTCGAATTTAGAACCATAGCCCTTGAACAAACAATCAACAACTAAGAGACATCATACAAACACAAGAGAAAATGAGAATAAGGAAAGATTACAACCAATTGCTCTTGCGTGTGTGTAAATCTCCTATCAAACACGTCTCTTGCTGTCGCAATCAACCTGCTTGGCGCTGCCACGATCTGAACTTGAGACTCAACCCTCAAATAACTCAATGTCTAACCCTAAATTGACCTTGGATTTGGTCTCCCCCTTGTTCTCTCTCTTGTTCTCCCTCAAACAGGTCTTTAATAGGCCTTGGGAAGGTGTAGAAACGCTAGAAATAACTGAAGACGTGCTCTGGATGCACCTGGAGTCGGTAGAAACCGTCATCCAAATATAGAATTACTAAATCGGGCGATTCTGCTAAATCTGGCAGTTCCAGGTCTGCGGGCCGCTGGGACTATCAGCGGGTCGCAGGAAAATGTCAGCGATGCGTCCTGTCAGTATTTTGGGCATATCTCCTTCATCCGAACTCCGTTTGAGGTGATTCAAGATCCGTTGGAAAGATTAAAACGAGCTCTTCAACTTTATGGACTCATCCAAGTCATTTCTTGTCCAGAATCTACAATAAAATTGAAAACTATGATAGTAACTCATTCTTGACACAAAACTCTAATTAAACTAACCTAAACTCATATAAACTATGTAAACTCAAGGCAATTGATTTAGTTTGGAAACAAAATGGTACCTGAATATGCATATAAAATCCACTCATCACATATCAACCGTTGTGGAGCGAATGTTTCCTACGAAGCGCTAATGCGTATGCTAATGCGCTAATGCGAATGTTGTCTTTTCTTTCTAATTTTTATTGATTTATGGTTTACAATTATACATTTAAATCGACCCCAACTATATATATTTAAATTCATGTATTTTTACTTAATTTATATTATTTTAGGTTTGAACACAGATATTGTTCGTCATTCTAGATTTTTATTTTCCAGATTGTTCGTGAAGCGACGACACGTCATAGGGCCAACTGAGTCGTAGTCGACCAAAAAACATGCAAGACTCAATCGGTGGACCCGCCATATTACTTGCAAATGGTCCAACTCACTCTCAAACGGACTGTTATAGCTTATAAGTTCTCTGAAATTTCCAAAACAATTAGTTTTAACAATTGTTTATACTTTATTTTTTTATTATTTTCAAACATTTTCATAAAACACTTATGGGCCTATTTAAGTGTAAAAAAGACATTAGCTTGACCATGAAGTTCTAATTATTGGCTTCGCTTTTTTTTCTCTCGAAGGGTGTGTTTGGATAGTTGGAAGAAAGAAGAAGAAGAAGAAGAAGACGGAAGAAGAAAAAAAAATTATAAACAATTCAAACTCTTCACAAAGTTACACACTTTCCAATACTTCTTCCCGCTTTTTCCTTTCTTCCCTTCTTCCCACACCTATCCAAACGCACCCGAAATTCAGAAAGCAATTCTCTCACCAAACAAAACCAGAGCTTCCAAACGAATCGTTTTCTACCTAAACGAGTCAAGAGATCAATGCAAGCATTGTAAATTTACATAAAAACTAGATTATTCTCACGATACATAATTTTTTATTTAATATATGCTGGTATTTTTGTTTTTTTCTTTTTTTTAAAACTTGACCGAAGCTGCCAAGGGGATATGCGGGTATTTTTGTTGGATGTTTATTATGTGAAATATGCACATAAATTATGGAGTGTAATGAGCTTTCATAACTTAGTGGGAGTTTGAAACTTAAGATTTAAACAGAATTGTCTCAAAATCGATTACCATTGGTGAACAGGTACCGGAAATACCGGAACCGGACCTGGGTTCGGCAAGAAAAGACCATAATACCAGATTGGTTGTGAACCAGAAAAAAATCGGTTAAAAACCGAAAAAATCAGAAAATATAATGAACCGGAAAGTCGATTTTTAGCGTTTACATTCAATGGTTCACCAAAATCCAAATTCGTCTTGGTTTGATTTTTTTTTTTTTGTCCTTTCCAAGACACTTTGTATTTTCCGAGGTACTGTGACCTACTTTTCTTTTTTGAGATGTATTGTGACCTAGCTATTGCTAATAGCCTTATAGCTTGCCTACGTGCCTTAAACACCCAAAAAAAAAAAGTCTTATAGGGACCGTTTGGATCGCTTAGGAATTTGAGTAATTTCTAATTCTTAGATATAAATTTATTGTGAATAAAAAATTCTTCAAATTTCCACCTCAATCCAAACGGCCCCATAACTGTTAAAAAAAGCAATAAAAACTTATAGCAAAATAAGCAAATCACTCCAGAATATTTCCAACTCCGAAGGACCAAGGGACCCACGGATCACGTGATGTAGAAAAATGAAAATTATATTCCCACAAGGTATAGATGTTTTATATCCATACTTATTTTTTAATGTGCAAAATGAAATTGAGACTGGACAGTAATAAAATAAAATGTGGGAGGTAGGCAAAGTTATAAAAATACAATTTATAATTATAGTATCAAATTGTAGAAGATTTATATTCAATGTTAAATAATTATGGTAATATTTACTCAGTGATTTCACTATTATCGTTAACGGGATACTATTAAAAAAAAAGAAAAAAAAAGTATTTAGATATCTAATGTTTTGATATCTCATATTTATATGTGTATTTTGGCCGGACTTTACACTTAAATGGTAACTCAAACCCCTATATTCATTGTGCTTCGTGCTATATTTGTCTAGAATTGGGTACTGTTGTGGTTTTTGTATTAAATTGCAGGAACTCGGTGGATCAAACTCAATTAATGCATAAAATGGTGGATTTAAGAGAAACAATTGGTCAAATGGAATCAATAGCATTGAAGAGCTCATCCTAAGCTTTCCAACGCCTATTGAATCGCCTCAATCGGAGTTCGGGTGAAGGAATTATGGTCGAAATACTACCTTTCCTCGGTCTGGAGTCAACTCGGTCCGAGTTGGATCCATCTCGGTCCGAGTTGAAAGTCAGAAAACAGCTAAATTGCCATCTCGGTCCGAGTTGGAGCCAACTCGGTACGAGTTGAGAGCCGACATAGTGCATTTGGCAAGTTTTCAAGCATGGAAACTCAATATTTTGGTATGAATTCTTGCCATGACGCCCTAGCCTCCTTTCCAAGTCCAAAGGATCACTATTTATGCTTCCCTAGGCCAGAAGAAAAGGGGGAAACCCACCATACACAAAATTTCACGATCTACCACATTTTGGCACCTTTCCACCATCGTTCTCGCGCCGAAAGGCGTGGGATTCCACCTCTTGCATCATAGCACGACCATGACATCATCTTTGGAGCAATTCTAGGCGCGACGGCGGCAGAATCAACCCAACCACGGCTCTGGACGTTCGGTATCTTGAGTTAGAAGCGATATTTGGTTTATTTCTTCCATTCTCTTGATATTTTGATTTGATGGAGCTTGTATCTTATTTTTCTTTCATGTTAGGCTAGATTTATGTTGTCTTAGGAGTAGGGAAGTAACTTAGGTTTCGATGTGTTGTGATTTGACTCAATATGATATGATATGTTTTGTTGATTTGTTTTGTTGAGAATTATGTGAATTGCTTGTTTTAATTATTTGGTTAAAGTCTGATTAACTTCTAGATGTACGGCCGCATTTAGTTAAGTTCTAAAGTTAGGTTAATCAAGATAATTTAGATAAGTATTTGGGATAAATCGTAGATCCGAAAGGGGAGATTAGTTGACACCAAAAGTGTAACTTTTAGACAAGTCCAAAAGACCTCTAGATATCCTTATGAACTCCAACAAACAAGTTTAAGTTGATTGAATTCTATACCAAAAGTTGTGAACCAATCGAGTTAATTAGGTTAGGTTGTGATTAAACCAGTTTCTAGTCCAACAAGCGACAGCTGAGGTTTAGAATATCTAGGTTTGACCAACAAACCCTAGCACAAAGCATAAAATATCATAAAAGGTCAAAACCACACACTTTCACCCTCTGTTCGGACCAAACAGATCCTTGTTTGGACCGAACAGAGAAGTGAACGCTTGAAAAACATAGTTTGATGCACGAAAGTGATAAGTTCTGTGTTCTAGAGTTCAAACCAAGGTGAAACCTGAGCCCTAAGACGCTTTTTATACTGTTTGAAAATCCAAAAACTTTACTTTAGTTGTTTACATTATTTTAATAGACAAAATAACCAAAAATATATACTTTACTTGCACCTTTAAATTTAATTCATCAAAACTCCACAAAAATATTATTGTCTAGCTTTTGAAAAAGAATAAGTCTGGTAATCAATTAAACCGTCCCTTGGGTTCGACCCTAAAGCTGTACTCCAAAAGACTAGTGAGGTTAGCTCTAGGTTTATAAATTTATTTGATTCCTAGGTTTTAAGCCTTCATCAAATTGGCGCCGTTGCCGGGGACGGTGTTGATATTAGAATTTATTTTAGTAACGAGAGACTAGATATTGTATCTTTCAAAGCCATTGTGTATATTTACTCATATGTTGAAAGCATATGTAGATATGCAAATTACATATGCAGATATATATAGTCAACATATATAGTTGTTACTGAAATACTTCAAAAAAATCATAAATTTTTCTTTATCATTAAAAGATATATTTTTGGAATTGCAAAATAAAATTTGTGTCATAAAATAGATGTTGACTAATTAATTAGCTAAGCTAATTACTATAAACATGGTTTTATTGAAAATTTGATATCTAGTTTTCGATTAAAATCCACCAAGGATCTATGAAACCTACAATAATTGATAATGTAGCTATCACTATCGCACTAGTAATGATGGTTATAATGCTATTTAATAAATTTCAAGCATGCAGGAATTCTACATTATATTATTATTTTAGAGGAACAAGAAAATTATTGACGAGCAAATAATTACTAATCTTTAAAATCATGTCAAACTTACCATTCAAAAATAATATTAGTAAATTAAAAAATTGCACATTATTTTGAATTGGCAACATGATTTTTAGCGATGGTGCATTATTCGCTTGACAAACAACGGTATAGACGTTGTGGACTTCGATATTGGTGTTTGGAGATGGTCCGGTATTCACTCGACAAATGGCATACTTGAATCTATTAAAATCGCGACATGTCTTAAGTCAATGTGGCTTTTTAGTTATAGAGGTGACGATGTGGCTCTTCCAGCACCACAGAAGCGAAACCACCAATCTCGCTCATGGTTTGGCGAAACCAGAACCCTAGCGCAGCCTAGTGTGAGCCGAAGGACCAAAATCAAAAGGCCAAAATCAAACCATGGCTTAGGAGCATTGCCCTAGTTCCCTGCCTATAAAAGACCCCCCAAATCGAAGAAATAAAGGAGGGAAGAGAAGAGAAGGTAGCCGCCATTCTAGGTTAGGATTAGATAGCTTCCATTTCAATCGATTAGGGAATAAAAAGGTTAAATTAGAGAGGGCATTTCATCAAACAGTAAGGAATAGAGAGGGAAAAAGGTAAAATTGGGTAGCTGCTGCCTGTAAATCATTCCTGTGTGAATCAAAGAAGTTGTTTTGAGCAGTTGAAGATTTGAATTCAGTTCTTATAGCATTGTTTGCCTGAGATTCAAAAGAGTAAAATCTAGGTTGAGCTTCGATTGCGCCTAGCGCATGAGAAGATTAATCCAATGAAATATGAGATGTAATCGATTACCTCAATTACAATCTGACTGCGCGCAACGCATGAAGAATGTAATTGGAATGAACTCGTCTAAGCTTACTCCTTAGCCTAGCTTTGGAGTCCTTAGTTGAGTAATGTTTACTTGGATTAAATACATGATAAGCATGTCAGATTATGCTTGTTATGTATTTAATTGAGTATACACTAAATTAAATTATGTCATGCTCTGATAAGGAAAATATGTGTAAGTGCTGTACATAGGTAGAATAAAAAAGGGTCATGCCAACCTTAACCAGCCCTATATTTGTAAGTTGCTTACAAATTTAGGATATAAATGCATAGAATAGTAAGAGCTCTGCATTCTCTAAGCTAGCTTCATATTCTCATAAAATAAAAATATATATATACATATGCATATATATATATGTAAATCTGGCCAAAAGTGGAAATTAATAAAAAAAAGGGTTGTATTTGCATACAAACATAGAAATATACAGCATATAACATCTCTACTAATCTTGAGAACTTCTAAACAAACATGAAAAGGGCTAAAATTGTATATGTAGATGAATGGTTACAACAAAAGATAATAATGTGTCAAAATTGCTTTCAATGGTTTCAAGTATTCTTCTCATGATGTATTACAAATCTATGCAACTCACTTTCCTGGATGTTGTGCAACTCAAACCAAAAACATCTTCAAAGCAGTAAAAAAATTGCTTAAAAATGCAAATTAAAATTGAGACAAATGCTAAATTGCTTACACTTGCGTTCGGTGTCAGTCTGAACATATAAAACAAATCACAAGTGACCTAAATAGGACACTAAATCAAATTTCTTTGTTGCAAGTCCACTTGCCAATTGTGATGATCCAAGTCGAAATAAGTACATGTACAAACTAAATTTGATCCCCTGAAGCCACCTAAGAAGTTTCTGGCACAAAAAAATTGCTCAATAGGCCCCACAGTAGAAGCTCAGATCAGACCAAAACCAAGCCAACATGCCTCAGTCGAGACCACCTCCTTCCAAGCATCTCCATGTCTAATAGACTTCACAAATGCTCTCTACATATGTTCAAAAGTATATCTAACCTCCGAATGGTAGAGAAAAGTGGGCAGAGAGCTTCGAAGGCCATCAATGGCTGCTCAAGCTTCATCCAATGCTAAGTGACAACACAAGCCTCAATTTCCCCAATTGATGGCCCCAGCGTGTTCTCCTCGATCTCACGATTCCAACGCGCCAAGTCTCAGCCAAAACGGTGGCCGGAGTCAACGCAATTCCGCCGAAGAAGCAGGAACTATTTTGCAAAATGTCCAAGTTTTGGCGGAGAAGACGAGTTCAAACTCATGTCACATTTGATCATCTGTGGCGAAGTCTCTTGAGGCGGGTTACTGGCATGACAGTAACTCGCTACACCAAACATTACGAGATTAAAAATAAATCTGACATGTAGGGCCTACTGTCATAAAAAATAAAATATATGAAAATAAATAAATGCCACGTCAGCAGCCAACTCAGATCCTGTGCACACGTGGACCAATCAGAAATTTACAAATATGTAGGAACTTTAAAAATTCATTAAAAATAGTAGGAAACTCAGAAAAAATCAAATAAAATATCCATAAAATTCTAAAAATTCAAATAAACCAAGTTCACTTATATTTTGATATAAAATCTGTCAATTATTGGACTTTTCTATTTTTGAAGTATTTTCAATATTAAATAAATTTCAGAAAATTCTAAAATAACACTAAATAAATTTTGTAAAATTCCAAAATGATTTTAAAACTCAATTAAACTCTCTTAACAATTTTTTTTTAAAAAATAATAAATATTGAGATTTTAAAAGAAATATATTAAATATTGACTGAAAAAAACCGGTGCTGATACCACAAAACCCGGTCCGAGTTTCCCTTCGACGCACCCATAAACCTTGCCTTACTCTTCGTGCCTTTCTCGGTTCTCGGCATTACCTTGCTTTTTTGCAACAAAATGGTGCTCCGAGCAGCCGTAGTTCTCTCCAGTTCCAAGCTTTGTAGCAAGGCGTTGCGTTTCTACAGTACCGACATAGTTGGCGCTAACCCCATGCTAGTAAGTCCCTTCCATTTTCCCACTCTTTCTCTCTCTCTCTCTCTCTCTCTCCACTTAAATCCCCCAGGAAAATAGCTATTTACCTTTGATCAGAGATGTTTAATTAATAATGTAATAGGTATGGTGATCACCTGTTGGCAATTAATTTGTAGGTTCGCAATTTTATCCACTCGGCATTGTACCATCCAGAGCATGGCTATTTCTCCAAGCGCTCTGGCCCAGTTGGTGTTCTTGAGAGTAGCATCCGCTTCAACCAACTTGAAGGTTTGTATGGCTCTCCAAAGCTAAATTCTGGGATAAATTCAAATTGTGAGGGTTTGCAGGCTGTGTATCTCAGTGGAGCATTTCGTCAAATACCTTCTGTGCACCCTTTAGTAACTGTCGCCAATAGGGATTTTTTAATGTTCTGTCTATAAATGCTGGAAATCACTATCTGTTTGAAGCATTATGCTTATACGTCCAAATTTTTTAGACACATCTGCCTATGTACTGTCTGGTTACACTTTTTTACAGTCACCATCCACACATGAGGTGAAATTTGGCAAATGCATTATTTGCTTCTCTAGTATTGCATGGTTTTTTGTTAGTTCAAGAGCTGTGTAAAACTTCTGTGAATTTGTTACTCTAGTAAACAAATAAGTGGAACACTGTCATGTTTGTGTTTTTTTTGGTAAGTTTGAACCATGTTATGCTATCAATTGTTAATGCAGGAAGGAGTGCTTATATGAAGTATCTCGATAAGCTATACAAGATGCATGACATTTCTTGGTTTACACCGGTGGAACTCTTTAAGGTACATTCATTAAGCAGTATCATTTCAATGAGAAAGATGTGCCAAACAAAAGTGATATTGTCTTATTGACCTCTCTCTCTTTTTCTCTCTCAGCCATGGTATGCTTATGCAATAGCTGAATCAATTTTGCGTACAGCTAATCTGTCTGTTCCGTTGAAGGTACATTTGCCATTTTGTTTTGATTTAAAATAATTGAAAAAAAAGATTACCTCAGAAGGAATTTGCTTACTGTTGGATTGAAGTTTCTAATTACTTTTCACTTCCTTTTATTAAATCAGATATATGAAATAGGAGGTGGTTCTGGGACGTGTGCAAAGTGCATTTTAGATTATATGATGTTGAATGCACCCCCAAAAGTGTACAGTTCTATGAAATACACGTAAGCTCTTTATATTAAGTAAGAACTAATTTACTCATTGAAACACAAGTGCTTATCTTTTTTCATTCTACTCAGTATTTCATAACTTCTGGGCAATAATGATGCTTACAGAAGCTCCACGCAAACTGAAAAATGAATAAAAAAAAGAAGATATTCCGGCTTGCACAATGTACTACTGTATCAAAGCATAAAGCCCTTAATTTTTCTCATTTGATTACTGGCAAAAGAGGCCAGTAATAAATTCATGCATCCTCATCCGCTAGTATACGTGTACTATGTATACCCTCGAAGAATGAGAAAAATCAACTTGACGGACAAAAAATATCGAATCCACGTGTCTAAGTTTCCTCTAAAAAGTATGAGTGTCAAACCCTCAGCTACATTTTTAAAAGCACCTTCATAACCCTTCTTTGATTCCTTATTAATGTAGTGACAAACATTGTGGAAAGAGGGACAGTAGGGTAACATCTGAAGTTTATGATACAGGATATGCTTTTCATGTTTATAGGGGTATGCATGATCTTGTTTTGTGGGTTTTCTTGTGATATTTTGAAGTTTTCAGGGTGAAAACCCTAGAGGTAATTAGAGAAGACTCACCATATCTTATGTTAGTAAATTAACTTCAATTTTTGTCAGGTGTGTAGAAATTAGTCCTTCTCTTGCCCAGAAGCAGAGAGAAACCATTGGTGAAGTGCAGACCCATTTATCCAAATTTAATGTTGAATGCCGCGACGCGACTGACAGAAGTAGATGGGGTATTTGTTTTCATGTGTATATCCTAATTCTTTTTTTCTTCCTGACCATCTGTACTATCCTTCAGCTAATAACCACTCCCCAAACTCTCTTATTATCCACAGTTACAATTAGTATTCCAAAATTTGATATTTGAATTTTGGGTGGTTTGCTTATTAACACCGTAAAATAAACATTATTGGAAGAAGGGTAGTGTAGTTGGTGGTTATGAGAATAGTTGTGTGTTGACAAACTATCATTTTTTCCCCTCTTTGTTTCTGTTTCATAGGAAAGAAGGAGACTCAACCTTGCTGGGTTATAATGCTCGAGGTAATTGCATCAAAACTTGGATTGGGACTCAACCTTGCTGGGTTACTGGTAGTGGACCTGACTATGACAAGACGAAGGCAGTTTGGTGTGAGCCATACAGGCTGTTCTGGGTTAAGTGTCAGCTAAAACTGTTGATACCAATGGACTTGTCTAGTACGGTGTCGAATGTCCTTGACACCATGATACTAATGAATGTTGGCTGGTTCAACCTGTTAGTATGTTGAGAACTATTACTTGGATCTGGCGGGTTGACCTGATGAGTTGCATGACCAGTTGTGAATTTTGAGTGGTCTTGGCCACATATTGTTCTGTATTCTTACCAAAAGTATTTGTATAACCAAAGTGCGGCCTTCTATTCATACACAAAGGAAAAAGAAAAAAAAAAAATCTAGTAGCAAAGTAGGTAGGCTGGATCCAACATGATGGCAAGTCAAAATGGTACCGAGGCAGCATTGCAAGTCATGTAGTGTTATGCTTTTCTACACTGTCAGGCTAATCTTTTACCAAACTTCAGGTTCTTGATAATTTGCCACATGACCTTGTATATGCACCAAACCAAGCTTCTACATGGATGGAGGTTTGGCTTCAAAAAGATAACGAGTTAGTCTTTTTGAATTCTTGTGTCCATATGTTCTTGTGCCAGATGACTTTGAATATATATTTTTTATATGGAAAGCTTTGTGAGGACCCTAACAAATGCCAAATTTAGCTGTGTAAAGCTGCAAAATTATTATTGTCATGCATAATGCCCAAAATGTTGAAATGCCAAAATATCATAATGGACTTCGTTTTTTGTGTTAAGATGCCAAACTTGTACAAAAATATATAAATATTCTACATGGCCCTATGAAACATTACCCATTTTAGTTGGTAAATTTTGTTTTGAGGCTCATAGGAGCTTTCATATAATGTTCCTCTCTTGTTTTAATTCCACATTTGTTGTTGATTTTCTTAAGATTAAATTATCACATTTGATGAATATTTTGACAAGCTTAAGTGCATAGCCTGTTTTGTGTAAACAAAGCTGACCAAGTCAGAAAATTAATTTTGAGGTTTTGTTGCCCAATTTTGGGACCTATTGGGATGCCAACTTTGACTAAAGCATAAGGTAGGGGAGGATTGAGTTCCAAAATTTTTTTTCTCGCAAGTTGCTACAAACTTTCCTTTGCACTGGTACTTTGGAAAGTGAATGTGTGATCTTGTCACAACTTTTTTGTTTTTTAAAATACTCCATTGTGTACAGATAAAGTGACTTGAAAATGACTTTACTTTATTTATGACAATTGACTTGATTGATTTATATCTTTTGTTTTTTGTTTTTTTTGTTTTTTTTTTTTTTGGGGGGGGGGGGGGGTGGGGCTTATTGATCTTGTTTTAGATGAACCATAAAGTTTTTAATCTATTATTACTGAACACTTGCATGTGAAGAATATCAAGTTCAACAGTTTGTAACCATCATCTAAAAATTGGAAAATCAGTGGCAGAGGTGTGGCAAATTGTGCCATCCGAACCTCAAAATAAAGTGCTTTGAAAGTGTAACCTTATTGGTTTGTTACTATTCTGATTTGGTCATTGTACGAGTCATTGAACAGTTGGTGCCACATTTCGATTTAATTAAATCCTCTTTGGAAGTGAAAAGCTTATTATATTTAAATTATTTTCATGTCTCTCTGTCTACTGATTTTGCTATTTCTTAAGAAAGTTCACAGGTGTCAGAGGTCTACAAACCGATACAAGATTCCTTAATTTCTAGGTGCATGGAGATTATTGGAACAGATATTGACGATCCTTCGAGAGGAAGGAAATTCATTTCAAATATTGTATCAAGAATCTTTCCCAAGTCCAGAAGAGCCTGGTTACCTACCGGTTGCTTGGTTCGTGCATTTTTCCTTTTTGCAGATGTGTTCTGTTTATTGCATATACCACAGCAGGAGGATGAGTTGTGAATTTAAAATTGCAGAAATTATTGGAGACACTGCATTCAGCCTTACCAAACATGAGTCTTATTGCATCTGATTTCAGCTATTTGCCTGATGTCACAATTGGTGGGGATAGAGCTCCATTGGTGTCTTCCAAGGTATTTTATTTGCCTAGTTTTTTTTTTTCCGCTTTTTTATGCCTCCAAGTGTTTGTGCAGGGGAATAGGGTTGGCATCCTGTGCAAGTGATGCTTTAGAGAGAAATTTCTCGGAATTTAGATTTTGAAATCGGTTGTATTTGAAAGAGCGGAATGACAAGCACAAATCTAGCTCATTTATTCCATAATTGGACTTCGTTGCAACTCCAAACAACCACGGTCTCAAAAAGGGCTCCCTGAAGTTGGTGTCTTTGTCACTGTGTATTTCTTTGTGAACTGAATAGGCTTATTTCTATATTTATTATTCGTTTATTAATTAATAATATGAAGTGTCACCCTGAACCAATTCTATGAGGCTAGGGGTTACATAGCTGATGCTAAATTGAGACTAGGGGTACCCTGTATCTTGATTGCTATATAATCAAGACAGGTATGAGTTATGCCAGGGCTTAGTATTTGGCTAGTTCTGAGTTTAAATACATATTTCTTTTGCAATCCAATGCTTGATTTACTTCATGCCTTTTCATTGTAGAAAGATGGGAAAACTGTGGATCACAGTAGTTACCTTGATGCAAAGGTATGATATATATGTATTACTTGTCTAAATTGGTTCTGTGTTTTCAACTCGATTTGTCCTTTTTTCACTGCATAAGAGAAGATAATAATTGGGTTTGCTGAATGAACAGGGAGATGCAGATATATTCTTCCCGACAGATTTCTGGCTTTTAGAGCGGATTGACCATGCATGCTCTGGTTTTTCAAATCAAATAAAAAAGCCTGGTGCCTTTAAGCCTCTCAAGAAAAGACGAACTATCACTGTAAATTTTTTCTATAATTATAATTACTGTTATTTAGATGGATAAATAATACTAAATAATGTCAGCCATATCTTTGTTTGTCCCCTACGATAAACCCATTAATGACAGTTTTTGGGACTTTGACTAGTGGTCAGACTATAACTGGTATGATGCTAGCCAGTTGAAAGCTTGTTATGTGTTTCATGAAGAAGAGGATGAGTGATCAGCATTTGTTTCCCATGATATTGTATTGTTCGACTTTAGTTTATGTTGGGCCTTTCTCGTATTGAACTTACTAAAATTTATCCCTGATAGCTTCAGACTGGTTGGCACCAGTATACTATTATAAAGTACTGTTTATTGTATCTAATTCTAGATGGAAATGACCCTTATTTTATAAACAACAAAACTTGTAAATAAACAAAAAGAAACTAGATGATGTATAATTATTCTTTAATTCAGCTTGACTCTGCGGCCTTCATGGAAGAATTTGGATTGCCAGTGAAAACAAGGACAAAGGATGGATACAATCCCCTTCTTGATGATTTCAGAAATACAAAGTTTTATCTTAGTGTGCCTACTCACAACACTAAGTAGCATCTCATTCGTCTGTTTAGGAGGTACAATTTTTTCACTTACATGGCGGTGGCTTGGTTCTGCGTGTATTACTTTCTGAAAATCGGTTGGTTGATTATTTAAGGCCTGGATCGTGTTTTGTTGTTTTTTTCTTACCCCTTTTCCGTTTTGTTGGAGTCCTGCCGCACAGCTAAGGACAAAAAAAAATGCAGCACAAGTTTTTGAATGCAGAGATAAACCTTGTATACCGACATGATTTTATTTTTTTCCTTCATTTTTTTTTTTGAAGGACATTATAGTGGGTTGTCAAGTTGGGATAAAAAAAAAAGTATTAAAAACAACGTTTGATCGATTATTTTTTAGATCTGTAGTTTCTTGTAAAATTACCAATGAGATACATTTTTGTTTACAGAATTACAGTATGTTGGTTAAGCTTCTTCACTCTCTCTACAACGGACAAAACTTGCTTGGAGGAGATTTGTTTACTGTCTGTCATGTTACATAATCAAAATTTGGAGAACGCAATGGAAAGATTTGATTCATAGCTTCTCTCAAATTTATAAAAACACGAAACTGAGGCAGCCTCTTGTGGGGCCCGCGGCAACAAAGATGTTGTGTGCATATTTTTAAAACTTGACTGTAATCAGGACAACGTGCGTGTGTATTTTAAAGCGATATCTGGTACTAGATTATAACACTAGTTCCAACAACGTTATGCACATACCACTACGATTAGTGCATAAGCACAAACTTATTTACAACTGAATCCTTCTTATTTAATAAGTATCCCCATTTTTCAGCATGCTATAAAAAACATAAGCACATACATAAACCCAAATTTCTTGTAGTTAGTACACTTATGTTCTTCATAGTTGTGTTACATCCATCAAATTTCATAAGATACACAAATCTGTGCATTCTTTTGAAGAAAAAATATTGGTGTATATCAACTAGATTTCACCGTCTCAATTGCATATACCAAATCATCAATTTTTGCCCCTGTAACCTCCTTTACTATCTTTCCTTCCTTGAGAATCTTGAATGTTGGTACAACTCTAATACCTAATTCTTTAGCAAGAGGCTGCAATATAAGAAGCATTACAAATTAGGTAAATAAAGAACTAAATCAGGCCAACTTATTATTATTTTTTTTGAAATAAAATCATACCTTGTTGTCCTGATTACAGTCAAGTTTGAGGAACACAACATCAAGATTTTTCTCAGACAACTCTTGGTATCTGGGTGCAATTATCTTACAAGGACCACACCTGTTTTCAAAAACAACATTATGTAAATTTATTGCTAATGAATTGAAATTACACCAATTTCACCTAAAACAAAAATTAAAAAGTGAAAAAAAAGAGGTTTACCATTGGGTGTACATATCAAGAACAACAACCTTATCTCCTGCAGCCTTAACAATTGGCCAGAATGTATCCTTAGTTACCTCAGTAACCTGACCTTCTAAAGCCACTGCTCCTGCTGCCTCTTGTGTGGCCTCTAAGCTAGATCTCACCACTCCAACTGATTCTCTCTTTCTGTCCATGGAGATAGCACTTGGTACTCTTCTCTTGGTACCAGACCAATCGATGCAGCGGTTCGGTACCAGGGAAGACGAGGAAGAGGAACTCCATTGTGAGGGGGTTGAATGGAGAGATGGCGGAGTGGAGAGAGAGATCCTAAGCGCCATTAGGAAAAGAGAGAGAGAGAGAAGGAAGTAACAGTGTGGAGTGAAGAGTGAAGATTTGGTTTTGCTTTGCTGTTAAAAGGAGACGATATTTTACTCTAACGAATGTCTAAATGACGGATTTCTCCTTGGGGTATTTTAGAGTTTGTGGTGATGGTGTTCATGTGGGGTTGAAGGAAAGAGGGTATTATTGGCATTCCGCTCTGAGCTTCAGTGTCTACGATGACTGGTGTCCGGTGCTTTGGGCCTTTGGTCCTTGACTCCTTGGCGCTTCAAGGCCACAAAAAACGATCCGAGGAACATACTTTCTCCATTATTTCGTATAAAGCCCTTGAATTTATTGATTTTTTTGGATGGATGCTTCTTATTTTGTAATGCATTCTATGAACGCATTGCAAATTTGCAATAGATTATTCTTCTAAAGTGTTTGTTTGCTGAGCAAATCACAATTTTAAGTATCGTATTTAAATTGTTGGTAAAGACGAAATGTTTAATTTGAAATATTACATTATATTAAAAAAAACCCACACACACAATGAAGACATTCATATTTATAGAAATAAAAAATTAACATGGAAATATATTTTCCGAAAGTTAAAGTTAACATGGAAAATTTTGATGCAGTGGCCCATGAATCCATGATGTCAATTAATTCATGCAGTGGCCCATGATGCGAACATAATGTTCGTGTGATTTTCAATTCATTTAGCAAAACTTGAGACGCTGAATTCTTTTTTTTTCATATGTGGATTTATTTAATATAATTTCTCAATAAAAAATTTTCAACGTTAAAGACACTTTAATTTTGAGATGGGCTAAAATCAACCACAACTGACGGATGCAACCGTCAGCTACGATTAAATCTCATTTTTTTGTGATTTTAACAGTCGATCCGAACCGTTTAATTTGTTCTCCAATTGAAATCTCGTTGGAGACAAAATTTTATATTTTTCTGAAATTTTATAGTATTTGTTTGATATTTTACAAAATTCTTAATCTAAACAATTATGGACCCTTCAATAACTATGATTTTTTAAAATCTCAAAAAAATAGTAAATAAAATCAGAAAAATGTAAAATTTGGTCTCCAATGATATTTCAATATGGAGAACACATTGAACGGTTCGGATCGACTGTTAGAATCACGAAAATTGTGATTTAATCGTAACTGACGGTTGAATGCGTCAGTCGTGACTGATTTTAGCCTATCTCTTAATTTTTTGTAGGACTCAAGGGATCAATCCAGTCACAAGTTTCTACTTCATGTAATGATGTAAGAAGCAAAACTGTTCGCTAGATTTCGCTTCCAATGACGAAATTTAACTTGGAATATTCTCAATGTAGAAAAATTGACACCTATTTGAGAATGTAATTGATAATTAAAAAGCGATATTTTTAATAATCATGATTTTCCGTTCCGGGAATATTCGAGCCTTCCATCCCCAGGCGTTTGTTTTCCACAAACAAACCCATGGAAATAATTTTAAAAAATAAAATAAAAATTAAAATGAGGTGCTGACAAAAAACGGTGATCTTTTTACCGGGAGTCGAAATCTATGTCAGAGATGCTGAAAGCTGCGACTCTAAAGGAGATGAGATATTTTGATTACATGAATTGGCATCTATTAAGGAGTGGACGTGATCAAACGAATGTAGAGTGTGACAGAGAGAAATGTCTTACTCGAGAGATATTGGAAGTTCTGATTATATTTGTATTAGTTTAATGCTCATGGAATTCAAATTTATAACAAGAGCAATATACTTTTTATGCATGTTTTTTTATTTAAAGTTCAGTCCTAAGCCTTCGGTTTTATTTTATTTATTATTATTATTATTATTTTATTATTATTATTTTATTATTATTATTATTTTTTTTTAGAATGTTAGTCTTGAATTCTTGTTGTCCTTTTGATCAATAATTTGTTCTAGAAAAGTAATGACAGAGTAATATTTAAGCAATCTATTGTTAGTCTGAACCGTTGCACCGATAGAAGAGAGGCTTTGTCCTTTCCCTGCTTTGTAAATTCGACAAATAATTGGCGGCAGAAGCTTCCAGTTATTTCGCTTTTCTTTTTTTTTAATTTCTTGAACTTTCCCTGACGATGAGTTGATGACAATCATATTTTTTATTCCAATAGCTAAGCTTAGGGTAAAAAACATGCATTCAGAATATGCAACCGGTTCAGTTAATTGGTATTAATTGAATGAAATTTATTTAGGATTGAGCGTTTCAATTTTTTTTCCAGTTGTTTGATTTAGTTCAATTTAATTATTACAAAAATTCAGATTCGTCTATGATCAGTTTTACAATTAAAAGCCAACAAACGAAATAAATAGATGAACCAAAATATTAGTTGCGTATACACACGCTAATGTATAATTTATCAAGTTAATACATGTATTTATAATTATAAACTAAAAATTTCAAAATAATTTAGCATAACTGAATTAAATTTGACCTAAATAGACTCCAAAAATTATAAAATTTTGTGACAATGCATCAGTCATCGATACCAAAAAAAAAAAAAAAAATCAACAGTTAAAATTAGACATTTCTATTTTAAAATTTAAAATAAAATAAAAAAAAAGAAAAACATGATATTTGCGACATCCTAAAAGTGCGGGATTAGAACCTCCTTTTTAAAGATAGAGAGAGAGAGAGATCAATAAATAAATAAATATCTAATCTACATCATAATTTTTTATATATTTTGATTTAATCTATGGTTAGATCATTAGACGGTGATCTCCAAACCAAAAATATTTAACCATTAGCTTTTCATCTAAAAATGAAAAATCCTATAGTAATTTATGACAAACAAGAAAGTGTTTGGCGACAAAATCGTATATAATTGATACAAAAATAAATCATCCAATCAACTCCAGTATTTATAAGAAGACATACAAAAAATTAGCTTAATTATTAAAAATTTTAACTCATTATCCATTTATCCCGCATGCATGAAATAAATTAAGAAAATTCAGATTGTGAAACCGCATGAAGCCATGAAATAAAGAAGTCTAGTATTTTTTGGTCGGTAAAAGATATGTACTATCATGCAGATGTGCCGATGAATAACTGGCACGCCAGCATTATCCATCACATCACAAAATTCACAATACATGACATACTGACATCTATCTTCATAGAAGAACCGCCACAGACGGATAGGATCAAAGCCTCAAAGCGGGACCCATTTTCTGTCCTCGTCCTCTCTCCTAATTATTGCCATCCTCTTCTGTTCTCACCTCACTCCCCAAGACCCCAAGTAGTATTCACTCGCAGCGCAGCCAAAAAAAGCGCCACGTCGCAACTCCTCTCTACCCTGCGCCGCTTTTCGCATCTCTCTACAGCGCCAAAACTTTCTCTCCACTCTCCACCTCCCCATTCCCATTTCCCTCGAACATATAAAATGCGTCTCACTACCTACCTCTCACTACTAGCGCTCCTCTCTCTGTCACTCGCGCAAAAACCACACGGCGCCGCAACTAGCGCTTACGACGCGCTCCAATCGCACGGGTTACCAAGAGGTCTCTTGCCATGTGGCATCACATCCTTCACAGTCAACGCCTCCACCGCGCGCTTCGAAGCCACTCTCGACTCCCCCTGCACCGCTAAATTCGAGAGCGACGTCGTGCATTACAACACGAGTATCTCTGGTACCTTGTCGTACGGAGAAATTGCGTCGCTTTCCGGCGTCTCTGCGCAGGAGTTGTTTCTCTGGTTTCCAGTGCTTGGGATCAAGGTCGATGTGTCCAGTTCGCGTTTGGTGTATTTTGATGTTGGAGTGGTTTATAAGATGTTGCCTCTTTCTCTCTTTGAATCGCCTCCTCTTTGTACGCCTGATGATTCATCTCCTTCTATTTCGGTCAGTTGCTCCTGTCTCTTATCGTTCTTTTTTGAACAATTTTTGATGAATTTGAGTATGTAATCGTGCTCAGGGTCACAATTTGTTTGATCAATGGAGATCTAAGTAGGTTTTGCGCAATAATTTAGTAATATTTTTCAATTTTTAGTCTTATTGGGAGAATGGATTTGATGGGTATTTCGTTTCAGATCTTGTTATAAATTGGCAATTTCTGCTGATTGATTATTGTTTTGTCTCATCACTTGTATTATTCAATTCAGTCTCATGCTTTTATAATGGCCATTTATTACCTATATTAATTTACAGAGCATGAATGTGTAAGTTGATTGTCTCGTGTTGTTAGGCTACCAATTAGGTTTTTTCACTATTTCTAGACAAATTCATTCCAAATCCAAAATCTTATCTAATTATATAAGTTAATAAATTCAAAGTCTGTATTATGCTTCCATAAGAGCTAATGGCCCAGCATTTTAATTTGTGCTCATTCGTATCATCTTTCTTTATCTGGTACATTTCTTAAATTTCCAGGTAATTTTTTGAATTTTCAGTTGAACTAAAGCCAAATAATTCTTCCTGAACTCAACTGTCCATCTGAACTGTCCAATTTCCATACAATTAATCTTACAAGTCAACATATTAACATCTTCTTAGTCATTTTATTGATGCAGACTTTCAATTTGGGAGATGCTAAGCATGCTTCGACACTGTAAAATTTTATTATTTCACATATTTTATGTCAGTACATTTAGCTTTGTTGGTGTTATTTGAGTGATTTTTCAGTCTACTCAGAGAGGGAGAAGAACAGAAGAGAGCGAGAGGGAGGTGATTTTTTCGAAAGGAGAAGAACATAAGAGAGTGAGAGGGAGGCGATTTTTTCGAAAGGAGAAGAACATAAGAGAGTGAGAGGGAGGCAATTTTTTCAAAAGACCACACTATTGTAAAATGATGAGTTTTGTTATGTTGTGTGTGCTTCTTCCATACCATGTTAGTATCATGTTATGTATGTATGTCGTTTTTAAGTACTGGTTCAAAAATAAATGTGAGAATTCACATATATATATTAAATCATTATGTCTAGTGAAATTTTTCTTCACGATTGTGTGCCCGTTTAAGAACAATTGCACTGAGAGCAACATTTCTGTGCATTTAGAGCTCAGTTTAAAATAATGTACCTGAGAGCAAAATTTTAATGTTCAATACCAGTAAGTACCATCAGGTGGCAGAATGTGCTGATCTAAGTTGAATTGTTTGTACTTTTTCTTAGTTATATTTATCCTGTTGAACGAAGGAAAGAGGAGCCCAAGCAGGAAGTGCAAGGTTAAACACAAAAGAAAACCGTGTGGTACCAATCCATTCAGGTACAGCCAAAAGCCCAAAACTATAATACTTGGTTTAGATTTCTAAGGGAAGACATGGTCCATACAGTTGATGGAGATTTGACACTAAAATGTGGTGCTGTTGACATTTGATAAGTTGCATATCTGTACAATAGTATATAGTTGTTAATTTCGGGCGACTACCTTGTGATAAGTTAAAATTAGTGTACTGAGATCATTAAAGGTAGGAAGAGATACAAATTTTGACCCAAAAAGGCCATATGCTACATTTTTCCAGCAATGCAACAGTAATAGATGTGGTACCACTTTGGTCCCAACTCCCAACCAGTATTTGGTCCATACTAGTTGATTAAAAATTAAACCTACTTACAAATGGGAGGAGTGTTTCTCTGAATTTTAGAAGTTCTGTTTGTTTTGTTGTTCTTTTTGTCACCTAATTCATCATGAGGCTCAAGCAGCAAGGCACAGCGATATGTATTTTAAAGTACCAAAATTAGTGCTGTACATGTGAGGTCATTTCAGTGGGTTACTGGTTAACATTTGCAAATGTAGGGTTTTCGAGGACCACATGAACTCATTCTTACCTTAAATTACCAAACATGCAATTCAAGAATGTATGATTCTGTTTTGGTATATTTTTCATAGAATGTGCTCCTGGTTAAATGCTGGGCACACAACATACTGCTTACACTCTCGTCTATCAACAGGCCAAAGCATGCAATCTTAACAAATGTTTCAACCAAGATAAATGGGAGATAAGCTAACCTTATTAACTTTTATTTTCTGTACATTAATGGAAACTCAATTAGTCTACTTTTATTTATTGCATGACACAGAATCTCTTTTTCTTTTCACATACTTGTGTTCGTATCAGTCTGCCTACCTAGCATTATTCCTCTCCTGATCTGTTCTCCATTAAATTGTGGGTCATCTATTCCTACTCTGATAACAATGTAAACTAGCAGTGTATCCACAATTCGAGGATAAATGTTAACTACGACCTGACTCGTGAGAACCATCAACCTTTGATCTTCCCCAATACTCCATCACTAACTTTGAAAATGCTGAGGAATTATCTTGAAGTAGATTCTGGGGAGAGTTGAACTCCAATATTTTCCCTGCATTTAACAAGTATAAGAAATAGTCATATTAGATTTCTGCAATAATAAAAGGTTGCGGTTGACCTTGCTAGATATCAACATACGTTTGACCCATTGGTAAGGTAAATGAGGGTTGATCTCTTCTCTTATCACAACATCGTGAGGGCTTAGTTTAGGCCTAGTCAGGAAATTTGAGCAATATTTGACAAAAACCAGTTCAGTGTGCCTGCTAAGCATCTTGCATACCTGCTTCAAGAACTAATACAAGGTCGCTGTCAATGACCGTAGGAATGCGATGAGCAATAGTAACTACTGTGGAGTTACTGGTCTCCTGCTGTATGGTCTTTTGAATGAAATTGTCAGTTGCAGTATCGACTGAAGCAGTAGCTTCATCCAAAACTAGTATTTTTCTTTTCATTAGAAGTGCCCTTGCAAGGCAAATAAGCTGTCTTTGTCCCACACTCCAGTTTCCCCCATCTTCTACAACTACAAATGTCAGGCGGTGGAAGAAAAGAAAACAATTTTAGATTTCAAACATTATAAGTTCAGTTTTGATTTTCGTCAAGTTTCATGATTGATGGTTTTCTTTCAATTTTCACAGTTAAGTAGATTCGTTCTTTTGGTCTCATGAGTTAGCATTTGTTTCAGTAACCCACATTTCAATTATTAAGATGAATTTATGTCAAATTTCATTTTTGATTGGGGAAATTGTGGGGTATGACCATAAGTTACAAATAAAGAATCTGGCTTTGTAAGTATCAAGTACCAAAGAGGAAATGAAGGCATTATTTTTACGTACCAGGTGCATCTAACCGCCTATCATCTCCTTTTACAATCTCCTCCAGGTGGCATTTGCACAAAACCTTGAGAATAAAATCATAACGATCATGCTCATATTTCAATGTAACAGTACATAAGATAATAAGTTTTACCCACACCTCGAAATCATTTTGTTTATTTTATTTTGTTTCAAATGGCTTAAGCAATAACCACATTCTAATTACCTCCGTTTGTAAAACCAAAAAAAAAAAAAAAAATAATAATAAAATAAGAGTTTGGTCAGTCGATAACAAAGCCTGTGAGCATGTACCGGTTCCATCATTATGCAGTTAGGACAAACAAATAATTCCAAACTAAATTACCTCCCAAATGTCCGCATCAGAGTACTCTTGCAGAGGATCAAGATTTGTTCTCACGGTTCCTTGAAACAATGTCGGGTCTTGTGGAATGATACTCAATTTTGATCTCAAGTCGTGCAAGCCAAGAAGTGAAATATCTACTCCATCAATGACTATGCTTCCATCTGAGGGTTCCATTACTCTAAACAAAGCTTGTATAAGTGTAGATTTGCCACTCCCGGTTCTGCCCACCACCCCGACTTTCATCCCTCCTTGGAAAACACAACTGATCCCCTTGAGTATAGTAGGAAGATCAGGCCGGTACTTAATGTGAAGATTGTTTATCTCAATTGTTCCTTTTGTAGGCCAGCTTTCATTTGGCCTGAACTCCTTAACTACCAAGGGGGCCTCGCTCGGCGTATTGGAGATTTGTAAAATTCTCTCAACTGAGATCATCTTATTCTCCACGTTGCAAAAATTCCAAATCACCCATGCTTGCAACACATTTAAACTCAGACCATAGGTTACTGCTAATCCTGCAAGACCTGCCGAAATCAACAAAAGAGACCATTAGTGCCTTCAAAATAAGAAATGCATTTAATCCAAACACAAACACGCACAAAGATTAAATTTATCTTAAAATAAATTAACTCACTGGGATCAACAGTGTCTCTTGGTAAAGAAACTAAAATGACCAATAAGACGAAAAAGACGACATTGAATAGAAAATTGGTGCGGACGCTAAGCCACTCCATTGTAGCTGAATTATGAAAAGTGATACGTGAGTAGTCATCGATTAACTTCAGGTTCTTCTTGAAGAATCTCTCTTCTTGGTTGAAGCAGCAGATTGTTGCTCTTCCAGCAATTGATTCTGAGAAGTGGTGCAGGATTGGTGCTTTTCTTATGCCTACCATTCGTGCTAGCTCTCTGGCGGTACTTATGTAATAATTCTTCAAAAAAAAACAAGAGAGTTGCAAATTAGAAGAAATATATATAGGTTACTGTGTAAGGTTCATCAGGTGCAACAACCACTGATATAACTATTTTTATACAGTTCCAAAGCTGCAATATGTTTCTTAAAGAAAGAAAAATAATTGAACTTTGTCTGTTGGCTTACCTGGTACCAAGCTGAGATCACGAGGGCAATCACAAAAACAACAAATACCGGCCAAGCAACTTGAGTCATGAGGATGACTATGCTTAGTAGTTGGATTAGTGCAAATACTAATCCAGCTAATCTGTATGGTATGTCGGTATCCAGTATGCTCTGATCCGTTGAACACTGCAACAATAAAATATTTCATACATCATGTAACTAAAAACATAGATGTTCAAGGGATTTTAATTTGTTCTAGTGTCATTTCAGAGTGAAATATTATGTCACTGTCGACATCAGACATATGCTTTGTGCTGATTTCAGCCAATTCTGGCTGGAACTAGACAGTAAACATGCCAATTAAACTTGTACCATATTTAAATAGATACAACCTACATACCCTATTAAGGATTCGGCTTGATGGGGTTAAATCGAAGAAGTAGAGAGGTGCGCGGAAGACACTTCTGATCATGCGAACAAAAAGTTGCTGGGCTGTTTCGATGGCAATTGTTGCAAGAAGAACTGCTCTTCCTAAAATAAAAGCTGAGCTCGCAGCAGATAATAGTGCAAAAATCCCAATGAGTTTCACTTTGGTCACCTGCTGGGAATCTCTTTCCCTTTCACTTGCCCAGGCAATCCAGTAGTTGCTTCCTATTTGTAATGCTTGAAACAAACAATGGCAGAGCAGTATGACAGGGATGAGTGCACCTTGATATGCCGAAGTGACAAATGTGTGGTATATGTTCCATTTGACACGCCCAGATTCCCTCTCTTCCTCATAAGATGTGTCAACAAGGTCAAAGTTGGGTATGGGATAACATGGTCGGATATTGTCGAGTTCAATTTTCTTTTTTGAATGTCTTGCTATTGATAGTCTGCGATTTTGAATTGGAGCTATTTGGGTGAGTGATTGTTCATGAGCAGACATTTGTTTAGCAAATTCTCCTTCATCTTGTGAAATGAGATCTTCATACTTTCCTGATTGAACAATTCTCCCATCTTTCATGACCTGTTTGAATTCCAAGTTCACAAATTTTCAGATTTGGAAATTTGGAATACTACTATCTTTTCTAAGTACATCTAGTAACTGTATGGATCCAACAACTCAAAAGAAGGATGTGAAGAACTGTAGAAGAAGAATGAAATTGGAGTAATTTGAAAAAATAAAGTAGAGAAATCATTTGAACATTTACCAGAACGAGATCGGCAGCTCGCAAGAACTCTAATTGATGGGTCACATAAACAACAGTCTTACTTGACATTAGGCCCATAAGGCATTCCTGCAGGTGACATTAGGCCCATTAGACTGACGTGAATCGTGAATAATCAAAACATTACCAACCATGCAGTTGCTCTTCATTTCATTACTCTATGCAAGATTTGTAGATTATTAAAGGAAAGCATTAAATATTGCAGACACACAGCCCTTGTGGGCAACTGCAGGTCCAGGTGTTGCAACTTTAGATTTCAGTAAGATGAGAAAAAAATGTAAAATTTAAGCCAAAACCGACCTGCTGGGGGCTGACAATAATTTTCACTATTATGTTTCTTTCTCTTTACGTTTATAAAATAATTTTTATCTACTTTGGAACTCAACAAAAAAGCTTCTGGGCCTTAACCAAGGCTAAAGAAACCGGACATAACCCACCCATATCACTAAATTAATTTTGTCTATAGATAGTGAAAAGGAAAGTGCCTAGAATGTAATAATAATATGAATCATAACAAGCGTCAAATAGCCCCAAATCATGGGCCGACATTCTACTTAACAGCCACATGAGGCGGAAGGATCCAAATAATCAACTGATATGGCTCAGAAGAGTACTAAACCTATTTATCATTACCAACCAACACGACTATTTGTTAGAAAAAAAAAGGATATTTAATTCACCAATTGTTTAGTGGACAGTGCTGCAACCATAAATTATGCTCATGTCAAAATTTTTTATGTGATACTAGGCAAACAACAGAGAATGAGACAGATCAGCAAAAAAGTATAAATGTATATATTCTGCAATCCAAATATGCAGGGTAACTTTTTGTCTGACCGACCTCTATCTGTACATAGGACAGATGAACAACTACAAAATTATCAAATTAATATAAAAAATCACCGGACGATTTGGAATTAAATTGGTTAATTAAGATAATAACATGTTTAGTTGGTGAGGTACCACCAATAGTCTTAATTCTAGTACTAAGATTAACAAAAGAGCCGTGACAGTTGGCATCTTGATTTTCTACACCTGTGCGAACCAATAGAAAGTCTGAAAGAGCTTCAATTTGAAGTTCAAAAGTAATGTTTGTCTAGTGCCATGGTTTTTGGAGGTTTGTCAATTAAAACTCAAGAAAACTAAACGTTCCTATTTTTTAAAATCAAGGGCATGCTAATTATCATAAAAATTTGTTTCGTTCAATGTATAATTCACTATGTACAGAAAGAGGGAATCATATCTTTTTGTTGACTTAGCTCATTTCTTGCATGGATAAAAAAAACAGTAAACTATGTAGTAGATGAAATTTGAAGAAAATTTCGTTGGACAAACAAAACGTACCCCTTTTAATCAAATATATTGGGTTGCTATCTTCTTTTAGATGGCATGCAAAATCGGAACACTTACCTTGAAGAGGTGAGCTCCTGTGTGTGCATCCACCGCGCTGAAAGGATCGTCCAACAGGTATACGTCGGCATCGTTGTACAGGGCCCGTGCTAACTGGATTCTCTGTTTCTGGCCCCCACTGAGGTTGACGCCTCTTTCCCCGACCACCGTCAGATCGCCTTTGCCCCACTGCCTCACATCAGTATCCAATCCACATGCTTCCAACACCTCCTCATACAATTCCTTATCCATCTCCTTCCCAAACAGCACATTCTCCTGGACTGTCCCAGTTTGGATCCAGGCAGATTGCGGGGCATACGCCTGTGATCCGAAAACCCTTCCACCTGCACCCGTCATCCTCGACATCTCTCCAATTATGCTGCAGAGGAGGCTTGTTTTTCCTGATCCAACTGGACCACACACCGCCACCTTATCCCCCTTCATGATACTTATTTTCCTGTCAATTTTGAGTGTGCTTTTGTTGAGTCTTGAATCAGCCTCCCATGTGTATTCCCCTGCTTCAATCTCTATTGCAATGTTTTCAACTAGGGTTGTATTGGCCATGCAGCTCAGTTTTTTCTGATTGTTTTTGCTCAAGAAGTCTTGAATCCGGTCGATAGAGACCTTGGTTTGTGTCATCATGGAAACCAGTTCAGGAAGATTGTATATTGGGTCTTGAAGGATGCGGAATGTTGCTAGAGCTGATAACACTGTACCGGCTGTTAATGATTTCCGTACCAGTACACAAACACCAAATGCAGTGACTGAAACAAGAGTAGGTGATGCCCAAAACAGAAATGCGATTGCTGAACAAGTGTAGAGATACTTCTTCAGATAACTCCTCTCTGTATCTCTTAGTTTAAGAAGTTTATCTAAGTATGCACTCTCCCATGAATGCAATTTCAATATTCTCATTGATTTTAGCGCCTCGGCTGTTGCCTTAATCCGTGAATCTTTCGCCTCCATTATCTTTGAATTGAGATTCTCTTGTGAATTTGCCAATGGAGTGTTGCTTATCATGACAAGAACTGTCGTGAGCAGTGTGGCGAGAGATGCAGCAGCACCTAGGCTTCTATAAAGAATTGCAAGCGCCAGAAAAATTTGGACAGGGAGAAGCCAAATGCCATGTATGTACCAAAAGAAATCTCCTATTCTCTCTACATCTACATCAAGAAGATTTATGATTTTCCCCGTGCTGCTGCTCGAGTTCTTGATTGAAAGAGACTTGTTGTAGATTGACACCATAAGTGAAGAGCGTACCAAGATGCCAATTCTACGTGCACCAAAGTACCACTGTCTCTGAGAGAGAGACTCGACCATTTTCGAAACAAAGAAGAGGCATGCAAGAATGTACCCATAGTTTTTTTGGGTGTTAGTATCTTTGTCAGAGAGAAGTTCCACAAAATTTGTTATCAAGAAGGGACCAAGATATGAAGATACGGTATTCAATCCTAGATACAAAGTTCAATGTGCCAAGTCAGTATAAACAAGTTCTAATTTGTGATAAAAGAGAGCAAGATATCATGAGGTTTTGAGGGAATCATGTCTAAGCCAAAACTTTTTCTTATTTACCTGCAAAGATTGCATTTGTAATCAATGGTTTCCGAATTGCATTGATAATTGCTCGTGACAATCCAGGAAATGTCTCCTTCTTCTGCTTCCTCAGCGACTCCTGAAGCAGTGCAAATGAATTCTCAGCGGTTTCAGTCGAAGGAACTGATGGAACATGCTCTAGTTCAAGCCTCTGACGGCTACCCTTTTCAAACACTGGATTTAACCACCGAAATGTGAGTTGACTCCAGTAACTTGCGCGCTCAAAATCATTTAAGGTATCCGCCTTTTGCTGTTTGGAGAGGAGATGTTGGTACAGTGTTGGGCTATCTTTTGATGAACCCATGGAGCTAGGAAGCAATGGAACAGGAGATGGTGGGATAAACTGTAAAGAGGGAATTAACTTGGGATGTTTGGTATAAACGGAGAACAGGAAGGAGAATGATACAACGTGGTACTGTGGTTGTTATATATAAAGGTAAATGGAAAATAAAAGGTAATTCTGATTGGCTAGAGAACCTCAGAAGAAACAAGAACCAGAAGACGCCACTAGTTGGTAATTTGATTCACCAGTAAGATATATATCGTATATGTGGACAATGCTGCTACTTTTAAAATTTAAAAGTTCCAAAACCCACCATCACACACCAAATATAAAACAATTGATTAATTAATTAACGATTAACTATATGTATTAATGATTATTTTTCACTGGATGAAACTCGGTAGCTGGTTAATTAGTGGGGTGATGGTTAGGGCTGTACAGAAAAAAAAATGTCTGACCCGATCCGTATTTTAACGGATTCAAACATTATTCGGATTGGGTCGGATTTTGATTTTATTAACCTGGTTGTATCGGATTGGATTATATTTTTATTCTTTATAACCGGGTTTGTACCTGACCCGTTATACTTTTAATTTTGAAAAGAAATAAGAAAAAAGAAACTCCATTCCATAGATCCTCATGGATAGACCTTACCTACATAATATATGGAAAAATATCACAAGATACCAGAAGATACGTTTAGATTATGTTTTGATATTGATTTATGTTTGTTGCAAATTACACATCGCATGTATATATACTCACCTCTCTCTGATTTATAACACATCTGCTTACAATCAAATCAATATCAAAACACAATATAAACGTATATTCTAGTATCTTATGAGATTCTCCAATATAATACATGGGAATCTTCAAAATTAGCATATAAGAATACCATAGGAATAGAAATATATCACCCCTGTGGCCCTGTACATTTTATTTTAGATTGGAAATCTCCACATTATTTCTTTTCTAACATAAGGCTTCGGAAATCACAATTGAAAATACAATCCGTTTGACCTGCGCAACCCGCATAATCCGTAAGTAAAAAACTGGATCGGGTTGAATTATGGTTGGATCGGTTAAAATTTTCCAACCCATATAATTGAATTGGGTTAAAATTTTGATGAAAAAATGTTGACCCGTACAGCCCTAGTGATGGTGATGGGAATATTCAGATAAACATGGGACAGAGAGAATGAGTACATTGAAAGTATAGTGAGAACAGAATTAAGGCATGAAGGCTTATCCTGTTAGTCACCTTATGACCCTACATGGATGATGGAGACTGGCGTTTCCTGGATCCGAGGAGGTCCCTGACAGTTGACAATGCTGCTAGCCTAGCATTCTTATATTAATTATAAGAGAGCAACCTGAAATCATAGACAAAAAGAATGTATTGCAAATTATAATTTTCTTTTGACTAGGACAAATTAATTTTATCACTTGTCACAATTTGATATATCTGCTTTTTTTTTTTTTTTGCTGAAAACAGCTTCTGTACTCATTTGTGCAAGTCTTGCGTGGAAACATGAGGTTGAAAATGATATCTATTATGATGGGTATTGCAAGGACCACCAGACCAACAACCACGGAAAAGAGAATCATCCAGAAAAAAAAGTAAAGATGGATTAAGATTACTAAACATGCAAGGAATTTGGAATACATAATAGCAAAGCATGTGAATTTAAAGGTATGAAAGCTTAAAATTGTTTTAGGAGAACTTTGTTATTATGAACTTGATTTCCTAATATCCATCCAAACCCAATAATTTTTTTTAAAACTCTGACAAACTCTAGACAAAACTAGTACTTCCCCGGGGTTATACTTATTAATATTACATATAACAATTAATCCTTATTTCTATACTATATTCAGAGTACATGTCATTTAAGATTAAATTGAATTATTTACGTGTGCTAGTCCTTTTTTTTTTTTTTGAGGAATAGATGTAAGGTCACTTATCTTATTTTTTGAATTAACGCGACTGCTATTTTATCTTTTAAGAACAACAAATCAAGCAAGTGTCTAATGGATCGACATTAAATATCTTGTTGTTAATCACAAAGTCAAAGATATGACTATAGTAATACAACATATTAATTTGAGAATTATATTAACTAATTCTCTCAATAAATTATAACCACCCATTTTTGTCGGCACGGGTCTGGTTGCTAATTATGATTTTGTTGTATTGAATTATGTATTAAGTTAGGATGTGAAGCTTCAAATTATGAGTTTGACTTTGAATTATGAAATTTGCTTATTTCTTATGTTGCGCATTATGTTTAATTTAAGCAAATTTACTTAAGTGGATCGAATGAATTATATTAACCATTTGTTGGAAAGAATACCAATGCTATAATTAGTGGGGGTCAAATAACATTAATAGTTATTTTGATTGTATTAGTTTAGTTTGGTATTTCTAACTGAACAAGGTTTAAGATGTTGGCCAATTTTGAATTTGTGCTTAATTATGATGTTTTCAGCATAGGCCAAGTGGGAGAATGTTGGAATATTTAATATGTGGCCTATGATAATTAATGTGTGAGCCAAGTTCATCTAAGATAATTAACTAAAGGGTGCATCATAATTTGATGGAAATTCTGATGGACCAGATTCATTGTACTTGATCCCTTTAGTTGCCTCAGCATTAAATACTCTATAATCTGAAATTTTAAGGCACCCTTTCCCATAATTCTGCCATTAAGAATTTTCAGTAAAGAAAAGAGAAAAACGCCATTGTTGACCATCATTATGGCTGAGGAAAACTCAAAGAAGATCAATACTAACGCTTCCGCCTAATGACTAACGATTTCTGCTCTTCAATTTGGATACGGAGCAGATGTGATAGAAGAGGAGTCGTGCATGGCTTACGGGTTTCAACTTCATCCACTCAACACTCGATTTCGATTAGCGATGGCACGAGGTATTTTACGATTCCTGATTAATTCCGCATTCTAGAATCGTTGTTGTACTTACAGTTGGTATCAGAGCGGGTTATACCGCTAGATTGCCTTTATTGAAATAGAATTTCATAACGGTTAAACAGAAATTCTGTTGTAAGTGTTGAGTGGATTGAGTTTTGTCTGATTTTCTTAATTATCTGAATTCGTGAATCATTATCTCAAGATCCGCTTATCTGATTTGAGTGAGGTTTTCGGAATTGGAAAGATCTCTGGGTCTACTTTACAAAGAGACCAACATCTTGAAAATCAAGCGGGTGCACAGGGAGATAATCAATTCGAAATCACAAGAGGTCAGAATGTCAGGGTTCTGAAATTTCTGACCTTTCAGTAGTACGGGACATTTTTCTCTTAATTGGTAATTCGGATTTGCATGAAATTTTACTGGAATGTAGATATTTCATATATCTTTACATAGAATGTAAATTTGTAAAATTTCAATAAATTATCAGTGAGAAATGCTGTCTGCAAGTTAAGTCTGTCTGACAGTTTGTCGATTTTTCGTCTGGGATAGTCTGTTTTTCGAGGGCTATACCTTTTGATCTATAAACTTGTTTTTGATGAAACTTATGTCACTGGAAAGATCTTTGAATCTAGTTTCCAGGATGATCAAGAACACAGAAAACTGATGATTATAGAGAAAGTTATTGTCAGATTACCAGAGAGTGTTCAGGCTGTCTGAAAGTTTTTGGATGAACTCTGGTCGCACCTTTTCGTGTAGGACGACCCGTCCTGGGTTTGGAACGACCCGTTCCAACAAAGTGTGGTCCAGAAATGATTTTTATGATAAAATTAAGGTACAATCAGACATATTATGGTTCTCTCTTGTCAATTGAACCTTGTAGATTACTTAATTATTATGTAAATCTATAGAATAGTCACAAATTTGTTCAGAATACTGAATTTGTATATAGATGGTTGGCATCTTTATTGAAGGTTGGTTAGTCAATAGTGATATGCTTGAATATACTGTAGTAGTAAAGTTATGCATATGAATAATTTAAACCATACTAAGTTACTCATACTAAGTTACTTTTAATAATTTGGTCATTATCAATTTTAATAACTTTAATTGTAATTATCATTTTATTAAAAGAAAGTGTGTGATATTTTATTTATATATATCACAATAAAGCTTTACATTTAATAAATTATGATTGTCAATTTTAACAACTTTAATTGTCATTGTAGTTTATTAAGTGGAATTTTATTATTATTAATTCAATTTGTTTCTGCCCAACGGTGATGCAAATTGATTTCATGGAACAACTATTTTGTCAAAATTGAAATTTTTAAATATTAATTTCAGTTTAATTAAGTATCATTCCTCATAGTTGTTTATTTATATTATGTTATTTGTGATATTTTAGTTTACATATCACTATGATGTTTATATTTAATAAATATTAAGGATGTCAATTTGAACAACTTTAATTGACATTTTAGTTTATTAAATAGAATTGTCTCATAAACTTCAATTTATTTCTGTCCAACGATGATATAAATTGAAAATGTGAAGAACTTTATGTTAAAACTGAAATATTATTTGGCGTTTTTATTATTCATTTCAGTTTAATTTTATTTTGCTATGTGAATATTAGTCGACTATTAACCACCTTATTTTTCCTGAATTTAACAACATTGAATAAAACTAATTTTTCCAACTTGGAAAGAATGAACTGAGATTTGTCTTGGTAATTTAGAACTGGACCAGACATTATGATTAGCCTTTTGTTGCTACTACGAATAAAAGTAGTAATAATGAAATACTAATTTTGCTAAATTATATCTCAAATTTAATGATATCAAGTTTGGATTTAAAGAAAATATTGTAAATCAATGTATATATCTCAGGGTTAGTGGGAGTAATTTATCATTCTCATTTTGTATGTGGATGATATTTTATTAGTCAATAAGAAATTCACATTAGATTATTTATTTGTGCTTGTATATATAATGATTAATTTTATGGAAGAGTGATAAGCAGTCTATAATGACATCTTCCACTATGCAAGCAAAATTTTTGTGGCATATTGTAAGGTCACTTATCTTATTTTTTGAATTAACGCGACTGCTATTTTATCTTTTAAGAACAACAAATCAAGCAAGTGTCTAATGGATCGACATTAAATATCTTGTTGTTAATCACAAAGTCAAAGATATGACTATAGTAATACAACATATTAATTTGAGAATTATATTAACTAATTCTCTCAATAAATTATAACCACCCATTTTTGTCGGCACGGGTCTGGTTGCTAATTATGATTTTGTTGTATTGAATTATGTATTAAGTTAGGATGTGAAGCTTCAAATTATGAGTTTGACTTTGAATTATGAAATTTGCTTATTTCTTATGTTGCGCATTATGTTTAATTTAAGCAAATTTACTTAAGTGGATCGAATGAATTATATTAACCATTTGTTGGAAAGAATACCAATGCTATAATTAGTGGGGGTCAAATAACATTAATAGTTATTTTGATTGTATTAGTTTAGTTTGGTATTTCTAACTGAACAAGGTTTAAGATGTTGGCCAATTTTGAATTTGTGCTTAATTATGATGTTTTCAGCATAGGCCAAGTGGGAGAATGTTGGAATATTTAATATGTGGCCTATGATAATTAATGTGTGAGCCAAGTTCATCTAAGATAATTAACTAAAGGGTGCATCATAATTTGATGGAAATTCTGATGGACCAGATTCATTGTACTTGATCCCTTTAGTTGCCTCAGCATTAAATACTCTATAATCTGAAATTTTAAGGCACCCTTTCCCATAATTCTGCCATTAAGAATTTTCAGTAAAGAAAAGAGAAAAACGTCATTGTTGACCATCATTATGGCTGAGGAAAACTTAAAGAAGATCAATACTAACGCTTCCGCCTAATGACTAACGATTTCTGCTCTTCAATTTGGATACGGAGCAGATGTGATAGAAGAGGAGTCGTGCATGGCTTACGGGTTTCAACTTCATCCACTCAACACTCGATTTCGATTAGCGATGGCACGAAGTATTTTACGATTCCTGATTAATTCCGCATTCTAGAATCGTTGTTGTACTTACAATAGATTGCCAAGTAGGGAATCCTGCATTAATTAATAAAATGCAACGTCTTACAAAAATATCAAACTCACACCACACAGGTGATGTGCTAGTCCTGTTTTATTGAAAAAAGTTTTGCTAGATGGTGAAAATAAGGTAAAGTGTCTTTTTTATATTCCTTTGATCTGGTCAATATTAAACGTTGGGTAGTTTTCCATGACAAGGTGTGGGTCACAGGAATGAGGTTAACAATGAAAAGCAGCAACAAAGTCATGAAGGTTTTGTTTACATTTATCATCCAATTTGAATTATAAGGTTAAGATCGGGTACAAATGGAAGCTAATACATTTTATTTTGATTTGTGTTTTTAAAACAGAGGATTAGAATATCAGCTTGTGAAAAGAGGGGGAAAAAAATTCCAGACACCAGCAAGTATTTGGAAGAGCACGTGAGCAAGAGACGAACAAGAATAAGGGCTTTTTCGAACTAGCATTTATTGGTTTCCGCTGGTTCTCAAAAGGGAAGGCGTGTTTAGTTTGGTTGTGAATAAGTCTATTCACGATTAGATCTTATTCGTGCGAACCAAACGACGAATAAGTGCTTATTCGAATAAGCGTCAATTCAATTTCTTATTCTTCTTCCGTCATTTTATGAGAACAAAGAAATGAATAAGAACTTGTTCGAATAAAGTTTATTTCTTATTCGAAACCCAAACCAAACACGCGCGAATAGCTTATTTGGCTTGTTCGTTCACCGTTTGGCTCACACGAATAAAATTAATTCTTGAACTGTTACTTCGAACCAGACACACTTCTGGAGACCTAGGTTCACGGTTCACCTCTTTCGCTATTTACCACTGTTCCAAAGCCACTAAACTAAATAGTATATTCTGGCATTGTTTGGATGGTTGGGAATAAGAAAAGAAGAATTTTTTCGGAAAGAAAAAATAGAAAGACTGTTATTTCAGAAAGAGTGACAAGAGTGTTATTCCGAAGAGAATAAATATTGTTTGGATGGTGGGTTCAGAAGAAAAATAGAAGAGATGAATTAAAATTAAAAAGAGTGTAATTTCAAAAAAATGAGAAAATATTATTCCAAAAAAAAATAATTTGTTGTTAGTATAGATTCTTCTTCCGAAATTAGTCTCTTCCGAAAATAACTTTTATTCTCATCCATCTTACTAGAGGGTACCAAATATAGTACGCGCCTAGGCACAGGAAAGCAAGAAAAAAAGCAACCGTTTAGTGTTTACTGAACCAACATAGACTATAATATTTGCCTAGTAATAAAAAAGGGAAATGTGGCTTTTCTAATTATTTAATATTCATACTTTTTACCTGCTACCCGTGAGTCTGTGACCTAACACCTTTTTATTATTTATTTTTGCTAGGTAACAGATGTACCGGTAGATCGATTTAGTAAAATTTGGTTTTCATAAATAGCGGAACTCACCTTTAATTTTCTAAAAAGTATCTTTTTCTGAATTTTTTTTTTTTCAGAATGTAGGCGCCGTCCTTGTCAATGTGTCCGTCCCCTCCACGTAGGAAGGGGGCGTGAATTGATGAATTAGTTGGTGAAAGCTGACACCTTTTTCCATGACCTCATGAAGGTCACGTGGGTTCATCAAAAAATTAGAGAAAAAAAACAAAATACCAAGATAAAACTGTATGGGGGTGTCAGTAATTACTAATTAGCAAATGTTTTTACCTCCTCTAGCTGTAGATTTCAGTGTAGTGGGATAATCTGGCAGTCTTGCTTTCTCATACAATCGATTTTCTGGGACCATGCTATAGAGAGAGAGGAAGAGGTGGAGGATTCTCCGTAAGGAAATGAAGGTGGGGATGGAGATGAAGAACAAAAACCGCTTTGCCTTGCCGCTTGAAAGGAAATAAAGTTGGATCGGATGCATTGTGTTGCTAGCTTCGTAATTTTCAATTTTGATAAAAATAACCTCTAATTTTAAAAATCGTACATTAAATTTGTAAGATATACTATATTTATATCGTGCATATAAAATATGATACACATTTATATTTTCTAATGGGACAAAATTTATATTATTTTAACTTTTATTTAAATTGTCAGATAATCAATAGATTCCAAATTTATTCCAGATGTTTCTCTTGAATTCAATTAATTTAAAAGTAATCCTGCACCTCAATTCTTTACTGGCGCCTTGCCTTGACTAGGTCGTAATATATAGTTTTTTGTCTTCTCGTTTTTCACGTTTAATGTTTTAAACTTTCAATAGTTTTATTTGGCATCATGATCATAAAATATTGATCCCCATGTGCCGTTGAACATCATTTATAAGTTTTACAATTTGGGATTATTTTTTTTTTAAAAAAAGGAGTCAGAGCTATTAACTTTTATTAAGTTAGAATAGAAAATGCATATAAAAATCATAGAGAATCTGATCTCAAGTGAATGGTATCCGCTACTTAATATATTTATAGACATCTACGTACCATCCATTGCTACTTAAGACTTATATCGCATTGAACCCAAAACATTAAACTAAATAAAAAAAGTTTACCGTCCAGATAATGTATGCAAATAGTAAACCCATAAAATGTTAAAACAAAATACAGAATACAGCACGTCAAAAAAACGTCTGTCAAGATGAATAACAGTAGATAGTGCATGACGCAAAGAGGATTGGACTCAATGTCTCAATCTGTGCAGCATGAAAATAAATTTGGAACTTAATTTTCAGTTGCCTAATCTGAGTTTTAGGAATTACGGGGCCGTTTGGATGGGTTGGGAATTGGGGGAATAGCCAATTCTAGGCATAAATTTATTGGGAAGTGTGTAACTTTGTGAAGAGTTTAGATTGTTTATAATAAATTTGGCATAAGAAATTCCGGGAATTTACAATTCCCACCTATTCCAACCTCATCCAAACGCCCCCTACGATTTTAAATATTTATAATATTTTGTTTTGAAAAAAATGGGAGTGCAACTCAGTTCTATTATTTAATTCAAGTGAAACAATAACATATTTTACAAAAAAATTGTACTACCAACGTTTTGGTGACCTCCAAATATCAACATTTTGCTATTAAATTATTTTTTCAAATTTTAAAATTCAAACGTTCAATTCAAACCATTGATCTTATTTTGTTTAACGAGCGATGTGTGTTCATATAAGTTTTATAAAGTTCGGAGTTCATTTGATACTTGATCAAGAGATAGAAAAACAAGCGAATCTTGTTAACTATGATATATTCTTTCTAATACGTTCATGTTTTAGCTTTTGATTGAGTATCAAATAAACTTTAAAATTTACAAAACTTATATGAAATCACATTGTTCATTAAATTAAATAAGATCAACAGTTTGGATTTATTGTTTGAATTTTAAAATTAAGACAAAATTAACCAAATAGTAAAATGTTAGATAATCAAAATATTAGTAGCGGAAACTTTCTTATTTTATAATATTGTGTGTAGAATTAACATGCAACGATTTTTTGGCAATCCAAAGGCGTAGCCAGATTTTATGCGCTCAACAATTATGACTAATGGGTCCAGGTGGGAAAGAATAAATGTTAAGTACGAGGTAAATGAATCAGATCCAAACTCCCGCATCCAAACTGTTATTAATGATGAAATTCTTGGCGGCCAATATAATGCGATGATAGTTGATCGACGCATATGCTCGGATTCACACCCTGGGTCCTAGTCTGATGCATAAGTTTTTTTTTTTTTTTTAATGCTCTAAACGTAAAAATTAATTTAGTCGAAATTACTGAATACATGTGTTAGATTTAAAGCTTATTAGTTTTATTTTTTTAATAATGCAGATAGACAGATAAAAAGTTCAGCGAGAGCTTCGATTTTATCTCATGAAAATAAAGTTGGAGAAGACTATAATGACAATATTCGTGTCCTATGCCATTTTAGATTGACAGCTACGCCATAGAATATATGAACTCCCTTGCGCATCCCATGTAGAATATGAAAACAAATGCATTTTCTTCTTCCTATATTATTATTATTTATATAAAAAAATATAATTATAGCATGCTTTCAACTTTTATATATATATTTTTTTTTGGAGAAAGCCCGTAGGCAACTTTTATAGTAAAGCTATTTGATATGTAAAAGTTCGAATAAGAACCGATCCCATCAAAATTCAGAATGAGAAAAGATTAGATTGTTTTATAATTAGCTTAATTAATGAATATTTTGTCCAAATAAATACATCATCTGAATTTATTAATTGGCCTAATTTAGAAGGCCAATCAATACCGATAAAGCTGTTTACAATGGTATATCAAGTAGACCTGTCAAACGTGTTGAAAAAATACGAAAAAACCTCAAACCGTTGCTGTTTCGTTAAAAAAATGATATTGAAAATCATTCCGTTAACCGTTTCGTTTACGAAATGACACATAATTCTGTTTTGTTTACCGTGCCATTTCAGAAAATACACATGTAATAACGATTTAAAATGAGACTGAAACAGTCGAAAAGGCACAACTTAGTGTTCCGTCTACCGTTACGTTTCAAGATACAAAATATTTTAACATTTCGTTAATCGTTTCGTTATGCTGAAACGTGATGGCAAACGATAAACGCGTACCGTTGACACCTTTACTATCAAGAGACCCCTAGTATTCTCAAATTACACAACCTGATGTAGTGGTGTGTAAATACATGACCGCTGATGGTGTAAGCCTAAGGTAGTAACATCGTGTCGACATAGAAGTTACCACATTGGACAACCGCCGCTTTCCTCCATTGATTATTTACTTATTTGCACTGTACCCACCCTACAAGGCAATTTGACAATGAAATGTAGTAGACCTGGAGGAATAAACTCAATAAAGAGGTCTCTGAGGCAAAGATACGGTGTGGTCCCAAAATCTCTCAAAAGGAGACCACGGAGGACACATGCATTCAATCGTAGACCACGGGCCAGACACGTGCCAAGGCTGAGAGAGCAGAGTTGCATGAGATTGTGTAGACAGCACATCAGCTTGGAAGTACATCACATGGCAGTGGAATTGAGCAGATTATAAATTTATAACCGTCTGTGAGACTGTGAGGTAAATTCTAGAGTGAGAACTATTGTACTTTGACATATATAATAAATATAACATAAGGAGAGCAGTTCCGCTGCCACAGCTTTTCTGCTGCCACAGTTGCCATAGATTTGCAACCGTTCGATTAAAACAGATAAATGGATGAGATTAGACTTTAAACAAGCAACTTTTAATAACTTTGTCTCATTCCCGTAACTTCTCTTCTCCTTCTCGTAACTTCTCTGTCCAGGGAATACGAAACATCAATTAACTCTCAACCTTTCTCTTTTCTCCCGTGCCATCTTTCGCTCGATCTGTTGCTTTCCCTCTCTTCTCTCTCGCTCTCGTGTTACTGTCGAGATTTAGAGTAACTGTCGAGATTTTGGAATTAGAAAGGTTGATTTGGAATCTGATTCTGATTCCTGGTACTTGGTATTAATACTCCGAATCTAGTTAAAAGTTTTAAAAGATCAATAAAGTTCTATTCAAATAAGTTTCATGTTATTTGACAACCATTACCTCTCATTTACAAGTTACAATCACATGGAATTTCACACTAGTTACATTTTTTTAATCTTTATAAAAAAGCAAAAAATAAATGATTACAAAATATCAAAAGAAAAAGGAAGCATGAGTGCCCTATGCATAAATACTCAACCACGCCTTTGTCTTTTTTTTTCAAGTTTGCCGCATCATACTTGTACAAGTAACAGTGAGTGTAGTACCAGCATCCCTTCATTTTCACTTGTCTCCGTATTATGATCTTGCATCAAACTGTCTAGTTATTTATCTAGCATGTATTAGCATTAACAGTGAGAGTAGTACCAACATCCTTTCATTTTCATTGAGTCTATCGATTGAAGGGAGATTATGTAACTGTACAATATCATGAATATTGAGGCAGTCAATATTTTGGTCCCTAGCGTCTCCAATCCAATAATAAATGTGCTTGAATAGGCGAATTATTTACTTAATCGAAAGACAGTGAAATTTGCCCAGTAAAAAGAATGAGATTGCAAAATGCCTCCTCGTTATTGCTTGAATTTGGAGAGATGGTCATCTTCTTTCGAGGAAAGAATCGGACAGAGAGCACGCCGGCGCTAAAAAGGAAAACACGAGAGCGAGGGAGAAGAGAGGGAAACCAACAGATCGAGCGAAAGATGGCACGGGAGAAAAGAGAAAGGTTGAGAGTTGATTGATGTTTCGTATTCCCGGGGGCAGAAGTTACGGGAAGGAGAAGAGAAGTTACGGGAAGGAGACAAAGTTATTAAAAGTAATTAAAAGTTGCTTGTTTAAAGTCCAATCTCATCCATTTATCTATTTTAATCGGACGGTTGCAAATCTGTGGCAGCATAAAAGCTGTGGCAGCGGAACTGCTCTCATAACATAATGTATGTTAGAAAATGTAACTAGCTGGTGATTGATCAAAATTTGACAACGAATCATTTGAGTTGAGCACTACTATTGTATTATTATATTATATGATTCTTTGTAACATAATGTATATTTTAGAGCCTTGATGTTGCAAATTGGTTCTAAAATATATAGTAACCAAGGAAAAATATTATTGGAGTGGAGCATAGCACAACTAATTTTTCAAAGGTTAATTTTGTTCCTAAGAAAGAACTTGGCAAAATAAGGTCATTACTACCATCCATCACGAAATTTAGTCCCGGCTCGCACCCAACATGAACAAATAAGTATATGCTATGTCAATGTCGCCTACAAGTACGCACTCTCGTGGCCATTTCAAATTTCAATACTCAAACAGTCATCACTTCAGTATAATTTACAAGTTGCCAAATAAAACAATCAAGCTCAACATAATTTAAATGTTAATAAATCAAACGGTCAATACAAAATTATATATAGAGATTGACCTATACTTCCCATAAAATAACATCAATACTTCAGACTCGTATTTGAAGTGTTCAATGTTCCATAGCGAAGATTAATTAAAATTTATTTTTTTTTAGAAAATTTTTAATCTAATTCTAAACTTTCCAATAATGAATTTTAAAAATTGAAAAAGTTATAACTGATGATATTATTTTTTAATCTCTTTCTATTGTTTTTTTTTTTATGTGGATTGTTATTGCACTAAGATATTTTCTTTTTTTTTAAAGACAACAGCAACTTGTCTCCGGCTCCAAGAACTACAGATATTTTACTTAAAATTATACATCATCTGGAATTGAGAATACATTACACTACGTAATCTAAGTAGCTTTGTCCAGCATAATCTAGTACTAGTTGTACTAGATACATTTACAACTTTGCACTAATAATCATTATAAGGCAGGAAAATAAACATTGCTACATGCAATAAGAATGAACATATTGGGAAACTGCCCGGCAAAACCTCAAAACCATGAAACGGCCAGCTGGAAGCTTTTGAACCAAAGCTGTTATGTTCTTTAGAAACACCTCATCAAATGTAGTCATAGTTCGGTCTATCCCAACATGCAACTCCGATACCTCTGATGGATACATTCCACTGTTCAAAATAATATGAGAGCAATGATATGTTAAAGCCACCCCAAATGTTTATTTTTTAGAAATGCTTGGCAGTGGCTACCAAGTGAAAAGCCACCCCAAGTGTTGTTTTCCATCTTGATACTTAATATTAAAGTTCTAACGGATCTCTTAAAGGGACACCCAATAGTTTACTAACTTCGCATACAATATCCAACAGCACAGAGCCTGCTACTAACAACCCTTCAGTCTTTAAGTTATGTTAAACAACCCTTCAGCTTTAAGAAAGCAAATAATTGGCAGGACAAGACACCCTCTGATGTATAATACAAGGTCAACCCAGTTACCACAAAATTGGCTTGAAGGGAAAGTTTAGAACTAGGCTCAACTCCATTTCAGTTTGACATAAAAGTAGTAAGGGCAGGTATGTTACATTTATATTAAGCATTTAATAAACCTTGTCAGTGTTACTTGCGATTATAAGTATCAAATGTTACAAGTTTTTTGTCCTTTGGTAAATGCAAAGAAAAAGAGGGTGTAGTTGGGAAAAAAACAACAAGCATCTCAAGAAAGGCAAGATCATAAAACAACACGCATCTCAAGAAAGGTAACTCACAATTTCAGGTCGTACAGGTCAAGAGAAAACACCATCTTCTTACCCCTCTTAAAATTCACGAAGCTCAACTGCAACTCTAGCATCTCTACACAAAGAAAAGTTATATGCTGTATTTTCAGCATAATCTGTACTTTATAAAAATACGACTCATAAGAGAACATTTCTTATGCTTTCGGATATTAATTTTTAAGTCTCTACTATGAAGTTATTTTGACAAGATAACTTGCCAATAAAATCTAGATAGTTCAAATACTCCCTTCCAAATAGTGTTTTTTGTCATTTTTAAATAAACTAAACAATAGTAATGTTGCATTAGACAAAACTGAATCTTCATGACCACCATGAATACCAAATGAAACCCACAAGGCCATAGAAGAAAAAAGAAAAAGAAGATAATGCACTAAGAAACGAACTTGTATTGCTGAGCTTGCAATTGAAGTTTGTAGAGGTAAGATTCAAAAGCTCCCTTTTAGCTGCTTGGACTTCATGAAGCACGACCACCGCATTACCCAAAAGCAAGCTCGTCTCCTGGAATAATAGAGGTTTGAGAAAGGGACGCATGGATATACAATACACCCCGAATATTGTTTAGGGATCCTGTATGCCGCTCCTTTCTATATTTTCTTAAAAATAGGACATAATCCCCATAACAATTAAGCCAAAAAGGAAGGATGGTTTTTTTTTAAGCAAGTACAACAATGGGACACGAGGGATCCTACATACATCCTTCTGGGGCATTAAGTACACTCAACAAAAGAACACAAACTACATCCCTGGCTGCCATATACAGCATAAAAAGTAAAAATTTTCAACCTAATCCCCATAACAATTAAGCCAAAAAGGAAGGATGCATTTTCTTTAGCAAGTACAACAAGGGGACATGAGGGATGCTGCATACATCCTTCTGGGGCATCAAGCACACTCAACAAAAGAACACAAACTACATCCCGGGATGCCATATACAGCATAAAAAGAAAAATTTTCAACCATTTCTTACCAGTGTCTCTTGGCGAACAAGTTTCAAATTATCAATATCGCGGGCAGTACATTTAGCTCCAAGTACAAACTCAATGGCTGAATATGCATCCATGTTCCGAAAGGTCTGGAGAACAACAAACTAGTTTGAGAAACAGTATAAGATTTCAATACTCAATAGATGAATATTTTTATTTGTACACATAGTAATCAAATGTCTCACAGGACACTGCAGCATAGTCAAATGCACATACATACCTCACCAACATTATATTCAGGATATACATTATATTTGAGATGTTCTGAGACTAGCTAGACATTCGACCTGCATATGTAATGTGAAAGACGAGATGATTTGCAACCTGTAGTATTTTGGTCTTGTTTATTGTGGTGTTCACCTGTATACTGCCTGATATGCCAGTGCCTAATCTGAACCTGCAAAAGAACATAATTTTTTTTCACAAGTACATAGAAACACCACTATCTACCGTATATGCAAAAAAACTTCCTAACACCTATCTTGGACAAATATGCCCCTCAAAGCTTTTAAAACAGCAAGTTTCTTTAAAAAAAAATTTGGCAAGCTTATAGGACACGAGCTGCAGCTAAAAATAAGATAGCGTGAAGAGAAGCACAAAGAACCAAAGAGGGTGACTTTAAATTTGAAGGCCAGCTGGCTGTTATAATTCTTGTTAGTTGTCCCAGGTGTAAAGCACTATGAGAAAAACAGTCATGGTTTTTTTCCCTAAAACTATATCAAGGGGTTTAGTTTGGGTTCTTGAAAATGTAATGAACCTGGGTGTTTTTGCACAGAAGAAATTGATTGTAATACTTGCCAAAAAAAAAACAAAAACTTAAAAACAAATGAATCTAATCCAATCGAACAAAAGAAAATAATGCAAGACCAAGCAAGAACAGAATCCTGTGCAAGGACTAACAGGCATATTACCTCTGAAAGAGAAAATTATAGTCAAGTACGATTTCAGGCCACTTGTCCTCTTTCACAACGTCATGCAGCTTCCAAAGCTAGAAGACAGTATGAGTTACAAGCATAGATGGTTGAAATAAAATCAAGGATTGCAGCTTATGGATACTCCAAAATAAACATCTACAGAAAATCCATCAAAGAGATTATTTCTTGGAGTAAGTCAAAAATTGACCCTCCATTTTGCTCTCCTCACGAAAACCTCAGCTTCTCACCAACTTCAGCATTAAACCACAAAGCTAACCAAAATTGAGCCCAACAAAAAAGAGTTCATAATAGGCCTGAGAAGCTGAAGCCGCTGATAATGGCTCGTGCCACCAGCGAACACAGATCATTCAATAGATTACTAAAGCTAGTGTGAACTTAAGCTCACAAAGTGGCCACAATAATGTTCGAGACCACAATAAGAGTTCATAATGTTCCAGACCACAATCTCAAACACAGATCATTCAATAGATTACTAAAGCTAGTGTGAACTTAAGCTCACAAAGTGGCCTGTGAGCATAACTCTGAAACAGATATCCTCAAATGACAAACCCAAAGCCTATTTGCAAACATTTTTATCATTAGAAAAAATAGTCTCAATAATGAAGGTATAGCAGTTTATTTAAATGCATTCATTTATCATCATTTTTGACAACTTGGTTTTTTACTAAATGAACTTAAAATATACAAATTTGATATGTAAACTCATGATTAAGAAAATTGGTTTCAAAGGTAATGATTCATCACTTCAAGCCAGACCCATGGATTCTGGAATCATGCTCAGGAAACACCTTAACAAGCTTACACTTATACTAGCTATTTTTTCAATTAATATAGGGAGCATTTCAAGTGAAACCATGGTTAAGTGAAGAGGATCACCACTTATACCACTTTCCTGAAGCCATATCTCTCTCATTTCTTCCTTTGCTTCTTGAGAGAAACAATGGAATAAGGTTATTATGGCTGTCTTGGGGATTAAAGAGGGAAGTGATGGTATTACAATGTAACCCCCCCCCCCCCCCCAAAAAAAAAAAAAAAAAAACTTCGGGCGAAAAAAGGAAAAAAGACAAAATTTTCAACATATCAATATTACCATTATATCCTGTTGCACAACGCTGTGTGTGTTTCTCAATCCTAGATGCTCCTTTGCAATGGTAATTATTTCGTCAGAGCTAATATCTTCTGCAATCTTACACGAAACACGTAAAGAGGCACTCAGACTTATAATATTTTGTTCGATTGCTTTCAAAGCCTTCCTCTTTGTAATTAGCCCGTCTTGTTCCCCCTGCAAAACAAGAACCCATTTTTTAAAATCACTATGGCACACAACAATTAGACACATATGCACACATGACATTTCAACTTTATGAATATAGAAAGATTGTAAGTGCAGAATGTTTTTGTACACCCGAGCATATTCTCACCTACATGCTTAAGACACATACCTGAGTGACAGAAATTGATGTTTTCGGGAATGTATATGCCTCCTTCAAACTTGAACAACGAAGATCCAAAATCCTTGATTTCAAATTAAGGCACTCCTCAGCCCGTTGTCGCACCAACTCTGCTTTACACTACAAAAGAATAGTGTAAAACTTGAGTTTAAAGGGTGACTTTTCTATACACAACAAAATTCCTATTGTTCTGTAGGTGAACAAAGGAGCTGACTTTTTGGGTCTTGCAAAGACACCCATCTTTGATGAACAAAGGCACATTTAGTGAAACCTGACTACGTACATCTGTTTTGGAACAAATTTACCCCTTTCATAACATTTGGAGTTTTGAATGGAGCATTATCAATTTACATTTGTTTATCATTCGAGTAAACATGCCTAATGCTCATTGGTACTCACAGTTCTCACCTCAGTTAAGTGAAATTAAGCATCAAGTAATGTCTCCTTACTTTATTTAGTCCTTGGAACTTTCAGCAAATATCATGGGTGCTTACGGCACATGGAATTCAATGAGGGTAAATTTGCAAAGAGAGATAAACATCCATAGTTCGTTAATTTGTTTGTGTATATATCATTGGAAATACAGGTGATACATACTCGTAGCTTGTTGAGTTTCAAGCGATTCAATTCCAAGTTTGCCTTCTTGTAAAGAAGCTTATCATGCAAAGATTTTGCCTCTGCAACCCTGCATACATAGACAGTACAATAAATCAAACAAGCTTTCGTCTCACCCAAAACAACCTCAGATGTTTCATTAAAATAATATATCTAGTTCCCTTAAATATAACTGGATTTCAATTGTTTTAGAGAAGTTATAAGAACCCTAATAGAATTTTTAATATGCATTCATCTAAAATCAACAAAAGAATATTTAATATAACGAGTTTTGCTATGGTGAGTCGCGACTCACAAGAGGGTCCGTGAGTCGGGCTCAAAACTCCTAAATCTTGTTTAAAATGACCGATCTAAACCGTTCAATACGATCTCCCTATCGAAACCTCCATATGGACTAAATTTTACATTTTTTTGAAATTTTTAAGTATTTTTTTCGGATTTTTAAAAACTGCTATTTTTAAAAGGTTCAGAACTAATTAGATTAACGATTTTCTAAAATTTCAAAAAAATGTAAAATTTGGTCTGGAGGTTTCGATAGGGAGATCGCATTGAACGGTTTGGATCGATCATTTGAACAAGATTTAGGAGTTTTGAGCCCGACTCATGGACCCTCTTGTGAGTCGCGACTCACCATAATAGCAAAACTCTTAATATAACTATAGTTGTTATGGGTTTATGTAATATAGATTCATCTGTACATGTCCTCAGGTCAGATCAGTTTGTAGTAATGGTTTGGTGCCAGTTCATAGCAACATGAATCTTTGTTGGTTCAATCAGCAACTACAAGTAAAAGGAGGATAATTTTACAAACACTCCTGCAAACATCCAAAATTCCATGTATACCACTTCATAACATGAATAATATATTAAAACTCATGCAAAGCCAGCAAACAACCAGATGTAACCCAACTATTACTAATTTACTATCGTAAAAATCTGTGATCAGTTATTTGCAAAGGCTACAACAGTTTTATCTTTTTGGAGATTTAACTTTGGTACCAGTCAGTGCAAAATAATTTTGACTTAGGGGGTTTGATAGAAAAATTAACATGTAAATATTTATAATTTATAATACTTATAAAGTGGACATATCAAAATTTGTTAGGTTTAAAGGTGTCCCATTGACACCACAGTTTTCAGAAGTAGACTTGATATCTCATATTTTACAGGCAACAGATGAAATTCCACCAAAAAAAAGAACTCTAAAAGCATTAGTTATAAAGCAATATGTTGTTCCCAAAATAATTCAAACAACTTGAGAGGTACCTTTGTCGCCGTTGATCAGTAGAATCACGGTTTCTCTATAAAATCATAGGATTCAAAATAATACATTAATTGAAGAAAAGATGAACAGTTAAACAATTCAATTAAGCAACATCTAGAATATCATGCTTATAATATAAATAAAATATTTATGATACTGGTATCTTACTAAATCACCTTATCCAACCAAAACAAAAACCAACAGTGGCTGCCTTCAAATTTTTCTCCATTCAATAATTGTCCAACATAAGATGAATTACGGTCAACATTAATAGGCTAATTCAGCCAAATATTTTGAAACAATTAACAGCTAACACTGAAAACATACCAGGAAATCAGAAAGCCTATCAAACTTTCTAGCCCTGTGCAACTTCTCCATCATATCACTCAATGAACCAAGCTATAATTTAAAAATGAAGAAAAGAATGCATTTAATACACAACCATTAGCAGAAATTTATAATATATGGGTGTAACTAATACAAGACAACTAATCTCAAAGTTAAAAGAAAGAGCAAAAAATGACATAAATATAAACGAGCAACAATATCAAATTTTGACCAAATTAGATAGCCCTGAGTAAGTGCAAATTTAATGAGAAAAAACGAGGAAATTCAAGATGGCATCAGTTCTGTAGAACTTGTAGCATCAGCAATTTCCAGGGGATATACATATATAACATAGACAGCAGTTAAGCCCAGTTCGATGCTACTTGATTTATTTTATAATTTTCTGTAATTACATTAAAGCCCAGTCAATGAAATTACATGACATAGAAAACAATAACTCCATTATATTATGCCACAGATGGGAACTAATCACAAGAAATAGTGGAAAGCAACAAATGAAAAAAAAAAGCAATAAACCTAGATGCATAGATCATCAATGTTAATTTCAGTAGTTATACAAATAGCTTTCTGGTTGAAACATACACCAGAACTAGGCTAGAAAATGGAGATAAACACACCTCCTGTATAGAAAGCTTCTGTGAATAGGGTGAAACTGATATTTTTGTAATCTCTGACATGTTTTCAACCAACTGCAAATCAATGAAATAAGTCAACTCATTTCAATTCAACTTAAAAAAGATCTGTTTAACGAGGTCTTCCATAAAGTTATCCTACCAACAATTCATGTTTTGAGATATTTATTCAATTAATTAAACACACTAAAATAATCTAAATTAGTATAGACAATTCAATAATTTATTTTAGTTTGAGTAAAGGTCTTCCTAAGAATCCTATTAACTAACATGCATTCAAAAACCATATTCAACAAACTTAGGATGCCTCAGTAAAACTGCAGACCAGGACCGACTCAACCTGTATATAAAATAATGTCCAGTTGAATTAGATGTCATTACAACCAGTAGTTACCTTTCTCCAATCACGATTGCAGTTATGAGGCTCTTCACCATGTTCCTGGTTCTCTTGTGTTAATGACTTAGCATGTTTTGCTGGGCGATCTTCTACACACCCGAGAAGCAGTTGCAACTTTCTTTTTCTCCCCTCCAAATCAAACTCTTGGTTACAAACGACATTTTTATCAGGGTACTGAGAAGGCGGAAGATTCTCATTCTCAAAATCCAAACAGGTTGATGTTATGTTTTCCTTCGGGAATTCTCTAAGAATGGATTCTTCGATAGCAGAAATTCTTTCACTGTGTTTGAAGAGTTCTGACCTGATATCTGCTGACTGACATGTTTCACTGAGCTGAGCCATTTTAGAATTTGATGGAGTTTGCGCATTGGCTAAAGCCATGTCGGGGGTAAGCATGGGTTTACTATTAGGATGCTGAACTGTGTTGAGTGGAGATGACAAAGTATTGGCAGATCCGACTGGCATAGAAATTGTGTTTTGAGGGGAAGAAGTTGCATTGACTTTGGGACTGTATGGGATGGTATTGGACCAAGAGTTATCATGCATGTTCTTGGAATGGGCCTGAAAACAAAGGCAGTGTAAGAGATTCCAAATTAAAGCACCAAAATTGTATCTTTTTCAGGATAATAAGATTGTTTGACATGTTATATGTTAAAAGTGATGGAGCAGGAGCAGACTGGTCTAATCTGGTACTGATAATACATAGAGGCACTCAACCTCATCCAACCAACTGAGTACACGAGGTCTAACATAGAATCCTCGGCTGCCTCTGTAATTAACAAAGGAAGTTCTGTAGAGGCTTCTCTACAACCAGAAATGTATGCAATTACTTGCAATGCATGACAACAAACCCAAAGTGCTGTTCATTTGGTTAAAGTAAATACTAAAACAAATATGCTGTTGATTAAATTAGGATTTGGCAGTCACTAGAAAAACTAGCTAAAGCCAACGAATTTGCAAATCTCAATAGCACAGAAATACTAACAGCAAGATAAGCTTATCTCTAATGGATTAAATTTAAGCATTGCAAAGGGATGAAACGGAGAAGGTAAAGCTGAGAGCCCTTACAGCATCATTCTCATTACCCCGTTCATCTGACATCAGGATTTCACCACAATTAACATTCTTATCAATTGACGCATCAATGGTATCAGAAACCTCCATTCTTACAAGCTTGGCCCCACCACCTTCCTTAACAATTGAAACATCAATTTGATGAGGATCCACTCCTTTTAAAAGCTTAGCACCATCACCACTTTGTGCCATGGACGCATGAGAAACCTCATTTAGAAGGACAGAAGCATCACCATTCTGATCCATGGATGCATCAATTGGACGAGAAGCCTTCCCGTTCAGAAGGGTAGAAGTATTGCCATTCTGATCCATTGAAGCATCAACTGAAAGAGAAGCCTCCCCTGTTAGAAGCTCAGCAGTATCACCATTTTGATCTACTGGAACATCAGTTGGATTAGAAACTTCCCCTGGTGGAAGTTGAGCATCACCAGCATTCTGATCCATTGCAATGTCACTAGGACGAGGAATCACCCCTATTAGAAGCATAACAGGGTTACCATTCTGATCAATTGAAGTATCAATTGGAGAAGAGATCTCCACTGTTAGAAGCTCAGTTTTATCAGCATTTTGATCCATTGAAACATCAATTGGATTAGAAGCCTCCGCTGGTAGAGGATTAGCACCATCACCATTGTTATCAATTGAAACATCAATAGGATGCAGAACCTGACCTGTGATAGTCTTAGAACCATCACCATTCTTATCAATTGAAACATTATCGGGATCAGAAATCTCCCCTGTTAGAATCTTAGTTCCATTACCACTCTTATCAGTTGAAATATCGACTGGATTAGGATTTTCAGCTGTTAAAGGTTTGGCACCATCACTGATCTGATCCATCAAAACAACAGTTGGATGAGAAACCTCTCCTGCTAGAAGCTCAGCATCATCACCATTTTGATCCATTGAAACATCAGTTGGATGAGAAACTTCCACTAGTGGAAGCTGAGCACCATCAGCATTCTGATCTGCTACAACGTCACTTGGACGAGGAATCTCCCCCATTAGAAGCATAATGGAGTCCACATTCTGATCCATTGAAGTACCAATTGGACAAGAAGTCTCCACTGTCAGAAGCTCAGCATTAACACCATTTTGATCTATTAAAGCATCAATTGGATAATAAACCTCCTCTGGTAGAGGATTAGCACCATCACCATTGCTATGAATTGAAACATCAATTGAATGAGGATCCTGCTCTATGAAAGCCCTAGAATCATCACCATTCTTCTCAATTGAAACATTCCTATCAGTTGAAACATCAACTCGATCAGGATCCTTGCCTGTTATAGGCTTGGCACCATCACCATTTTGATCCATTGAAGCATCAGTTGGATTAGAAAGCTCTCCTGTTAGAAGATTGGCACCATCACCTTTCTGAACCATTGGGGCATCAGTTGGAAGAGAGACCAGAGAAGCAGGCTTCATGGAGTCATCAACCTTACGCAATAGGTCACTCAATGTAGATGAAAACCTTGCATAGTCGTACTTGCTTGAGTTATTGCCTACCGAGCTAAATTTACCAAGGCCAGCACTTGATATACTTCCAGAGAACTTAAACTTACTAACCATGTCATTGGCTCCAGACAGTTCACTGGTAACGCCCATGACAAAGGGAGTTTTATTTTCTGTTGGTGTTGTGAGGTGGCTATTAGCCGAGTTTGCAGAGCAGTCGTCCCTGCCGATGTTATGATAGTGAAGAGAGAAAGCTGTTGAATCGAGAGTTATATCATGAGTCACGTTGTTATTGTCTTCTGAAACTCCTGAGTCTGATACCCCCCCTGAGCTCATGAAACTCCTGGATACTGGCCCAAAGAAGTTGTCATCTGGCCAAAACAAAATAATTATTGAAAACAAAATAAGTTTAACTTCTCCTTTTCTTTTTGTTACACTGAAGAACTAATTGTTATGACCACATCTTCATAGTCATTTCTCTAAATGTTGTCTGGTTAATTGACTGCTCATGCAGAAAAATTATCACATCACTGTTCCCCATTTGTAAAGCAATGACAAACACTGTGACACTACTCTCCACTTGTGATTTCTTCATAAATACTTTCCAAACTTTAATTTATCTTCTCATTCCAAGCAAAGGAAGGGTACTGTAATAAAATTCTGAAGAATTGGAAGCAGCAGTGAACCAAAATATAAGTAATTGCGCAAACAAACACCACTGCGCTCAAATGCACATTTTCCTTTACAGAGTTGAATTGGTTTAATTGACAGTAGCCATATAAAATCAACAATTAGATAACACAACAATTGAGTGAGTTTGTGCGCTCAGGGGCGTGTGTGTGTGTGTGAGAGAGAGAGAGAGAGAGAGAGAAAGGAGATTATTAAGGAGAAAAAAACCATCATTAGAAGCAACAGAGGCAACCGAAGCACTGCCAGGAGAGGAATCAGTCATGTCCCTCGTAAACCTAACAGGCGGCACGGCCATTTCCTCATCGTCGTACTCAGTGCCATCCTCATCCTCTCTGGTGTCCCTTGACGAATTGTCGCCGGAGTCGGAGCAAGGCGACAGTGTTGTGTGACTATCGTCCTTGGGAGACGCGCCCGACGAATCATCCCGGTCGAACACGTGGACGGCGGTCGTCTCAGCGAAGCTCACGCGGCGATCCCTCCGCCGAGCGAAGGTCTCGTCGTTGATCGTCGGCAGATCCATCTCCGACGCGAGCCCGGTGGCACACTGATCCACTGAGTGAGGAGTGAGTGAGGGTTATTAGGGTTTTATCTCTTCCCAAATCGAATCGCTCGAGAAACCCTTTTGGAGGGAAGATAAAGATAACGCTTCGTTTTCGATTCCACTTTTGTTGGATCTTGTTTCGTACCCTGAAATGGGCCTAACACAGTTTTTTGGGCTGAAGTCGTATCGGCCTAACAAATAGAGGAATAGCTATGTTCTGATTCTCTGGTTCACAAATCTAAAAATGATCCATGTTTCATATTACTGACAGATGGGTCCCATTGATAATTTTAGATTATATTAGGTAGTGAACCTACCTGTCAGAACATAAGAACAGGACATGTGTTGGATATCCTGGAACAGGGAAAGCCGACTTGAGTGGTAGGGCCACGTCACGCGATAAGCTGTACGATACAGTGGGGCCCAGAACACAGTCGACAAAAGTTTGGGCGCGCTGGCGAAATTTCTCCCGCTCCGTGAAATCGTAATCCTAAATAATATCCTGCAAACACGACATCAACCGTCCAAAAATCTTGCGGTCAATCTCAGCCGTTGCTCAGCATCCCTCTCGGATTTCCTTGACAAATCCGCCACCAACTCTTTCCTCTTCCTGTCACTTTCTCTTCTCTCAACCAAAAAAAAAAAAAAAAAAACGAAGTAAAAGAAGAAAGAGTGTTCGTCGAGAAATGAGGAAGGAGAAGAAAGAGAGGCGAATCCTTGTCTTTACTGGCGCGGCGGCGCTTGTCGCCGTCGGACTAAATCTTCTCCTCTCCGCCATTAACAACCGCAGAAAGAGCAGTGCGAAGAAAGGTACTTACTATTGTCACAAAGGAACTACTTTTGGTGCATAAGCGTTAATTAGCTTTTCTTAATCGAAATTTGGCGACAGGTCTTCCTGGTTCAAGTGTGCTTGTCGATCTTTCTGCATCTGAGATCTCCAAATTGGTCGATTGCATCATTGCGAAATCGAAGGAAACTTATGATCGTGTGGCATCCATTCCCCTTGAAAAGGTAGTTTGATTGAGTGTTCAGGCCATTTGCTTTGAGGAGGATCTTAATTTTTAGCTTTGTACTGTGTAGGTTTGCTATGAGAATGTAGTCGCGCCTTTTGCTGACTTGGAGGCACAACAGTTTCCTTTGATTCAATCGTGTGTGTTTCAACGGATGGTATCTGGATCAGTTGAAGTTAGAAATGCCAGTTTGGAAGCAGAGAAACGTTTGGATGCTCACTTTCTGCTGTGCAGGTGCATTTGTCATTTCTACTGATCAAATTTCTCTATTATTGATATGAAATAGGACTATTAAAAATATCAGCGTCTTTTGGCTTCAAGAGAACTCCTGAGTTTCTATTCATTTGGCAAAACTAAGAAAAACAGTCGAACAAATTCACTTTTACTATCCCATATTTTAATCCAATCTGAAAATGGGGAAATTGTGTTTGGCTAAATGCAATCTAAGTTTATGCTATGAACAATTAACAAGCTAATCGATTAATATATTGTCTGAAACCTTATTTTGCTTTTGTCAGTCCCTATCTAAAATTGGTGAAATTACATTATTATTTATCCTTACTCCTTAGCAATGTAGTTATTGTACTGGATTGGTTTTAGTTTTGACCTGACTCTAACAGGAAAGCTTATTCAATTAACATTCAATTTATTCACATAACTTATGATGCATTTGTGTTAAAACTTAAAAGTGCTTAATGTTTCGTGCAAGGTATTAGAAAGCGTGAGGATGTATATCGAGTCATCAAGGCATTACTTGATAAAGGTGGCAGGATAAAACCAGATGAAAAACGATACATTCAGAGCTTGGTATGGCATATCTATTTACTTTTATTGGCATCTTAATGCTATTTTGTCGAAAGCAAGCTGATTGACAAAGATTATGCGAACAGGAAGCAACATTTGATGCAACCATATAATCAAATCCGTCATTTTAGGCTAAAAAATAGCATAATACTAATTATCCTGAGCACAAAGATAAAAAACTTAAATCTTAGATTAAAACTTTATTATAAAAATAAGATTGTTTATATTAGCCTATTGTCAGTGCTATTATCCTAAAATATTAACTAAGGAGCGCCTATGATCCACTTGTGGCTATAAATTTATTATTGGAAATTTGCTTCCGATAAATTCATCAATGTTCAGTGACAGGTTAAAGAAATGGAACGGCATGGTGTGAAACTTTTACCGAGCAATAGAATTGAAATGGAGAGGTTAAAATCTCAAATTGATGAACTAAGTCTAAGATACGTTGAAAACCTCAACAGTGGTCCTAAATTCCTGCTCCTAAGTGAGCAAGAGTTGGCTGGCATGCCTCATGAATTTATCAAGGTTTGCTTTACAACCCTTCTTTCTCTAGCCAAGCTTAGATAGTTTATGAGCTTTGCATCTCCCCTTGCCTTGGTTCCCCGGAATTGTAGAGGTTAACCTTTTTGAAGATTTACTCAATTTGTTTTTGATAGAAAAACATTATACTGGATGCCATAAAATAAGGGTTGATCCCTTGAGAACATAGTTGGTTGGCAGCTAAAACTTCCTCTTCATTGGTCCTCTTGCCTAAGAAATGTTCCCTGCCACCACACATGCATGTGTGTGCACAGTTTCTTTCTCATAGCTAACAGATTGAAGCAGACCTATAATAAGCTTAAACCTTTGCATAGTTCTTTATATAGTACTTCGAACAAAAATATATGGGATACCAGATAAGCACACAAATAAAGAAAGGAGAAAATTAAGGAAAAGGTTATACATAAATAGTAAACGGCCTCAACATGTAAATGTACTTCTAATGCTATTGCAGAAATCTAATTCATTGCTAATATGGGCATTTGAATTCTCCATTTTTTTTCCAGGACTTGGAAAACACAAACAGCAAAAGGAAGATTCTTTTAACAAATTATCATGTTACACCAATCCTTGAACACTGCAAGGTACTTGGAGCTGATTTTAATACCTTTCCATGTCGAAAAATGAATACATCTTTGTCTGTATCCAAATACAAGTACTCAACTTAGTGGAATTTGTACCTTCGTGACCATCAATGCTATTTATTTGAGTATCTAGTGGATTCATCAGAGATCTATATTTGGAATCAAGCCTTTTCACATTGCTAACTTCTCAAATATTTAAAATATGTTTTTTCACCAACCATCCTTGTTTTTGATTCATGTTTCAAGGTTGGGTCTACTAGAAAGTTGGTGGCTACTGCTTATGGTCAGAGAGGAGGGAAAGAAAATCTTCACATCTTAAAAAAATTGGTAATTGCTTGAGGAACTTACTGCTAATGGGTTCACTTACTATTTAATCGTATTCACTTCCCAACCGTACTTTCTGATATTCTCTTCGCAGGTACAGTTGCGTTGTAAGTTTGCACAGTTACTCGGGTACCCCAACTATGCAGATTTTGCCACAGAGCTGAGAATGGCAAGGTCATCAGCAAAGGTTCATTTCTTATTGCTAGTTAGTTTCTGTCACTTCTAACCAAGAAAGGCTAGATCATTACCAAATTGTATACCCTTTTCTGAGAATTTCTAGTTAGGGGTACAGTTTTGTTGTCTTTTTTCTTTTTTTCCCTAACAATTGCGCCAAGTATCCTGGAGTTTGCTCTAGTTGCTATTTCTACTTTTATTTATTTGTTTATTTATTAGGGGAATTCTGCCATGAGAACCAATTCTGAATCGGGCTTTGATCACAACCATTCATGAGTTCTAATGAATTAATCTTTCTTGAAAATGAGCGGTTGAGATTAAAGCCTGATTCAAAATTGGTTCTCATGGCAGAATTTCCCTATTTATTATTATTATTATTATTTGCAAGAAATCAACATATGTAAAGTTACTTTAATTTGCTTTTTTGAAAAATCCGTACTATTTCCTATGAGTTTTTCCATAAAAGCATTCCTTGCAACATGGGTATCATTTTGTATAAATCAGCATGTCTTTAAGATTTAGGATAAGGGAAGCTCCTTACAGGTTTGTCAACACTATCAGGTATTCCAGGTCACTAATACTTAACGAACATTATCAGGTAATCCAATTTTTGGAAGAGGTCTCAGCAAATCTTACTGACCTGGCAGAGGGAGAGCTCAATCTGCTGAAAGATCTAAAGGTGTTAGAAATGAATTTTGAAATGTTTAAATTCTTCAATTTCTCTCACCTTCCTCCCTTATAATTATGTTATTTTCCTAAAGCTAGAGAAAGGAAGAGGGTGACTTTCCTTTTGGGATGCATGATTTGCTCTATTACATGAAGAGGGCTGAAGAAGAAAACCTTTCTTTTGATTTTGATTTTGGAGAAGTCAAGCACTATTTCCCTGTCAATATTGTCTTGTCGGGAATCTTGAAGATATATCAGGATCTCTTTGGTACTAGTTTTTCTTAAACTTTTTATTATGCCAATATTTCACATTCAAAAAAACATTAAAGCTGGAAATATCTAATTTTTTATTAAAACTAATCCATGTGACAACTTGAAATGCCAAGCCATTGTGTCTGCCCCACAATCCAATAATTTTTTAAAAAAAAAGAATGCTGACATAAATGGATTCCACTTGTCCATTGCCACATTAGTTTTGGTGCATGGTTTTTCTGATTTGTTTTCATAGTTTCTGTTGAATTAAGCACTTTCAACTGTCTACTCCACTGACTGATTCATTTTGTAATACACTTGATAAACCCAAAAGGTGTTCTGATCCAAGGCCCTTATTTTCAAGACCTGATAACTATTAAAGCTGAAGTTGTGTACTGGCTGGTGTGGTTTCATTTTAGTTAATTTATCCAACATTAAGTAGCCTTCTTATGTGACAAGTTCAGGTCTTCGATTTGAACAAGTAACAGATGCTGAGGTGTGGCATGAGACTGTTCAGCTGTTCTCTGTTCATGATTGTAGTACTACTGAACTCTTGGGTTACTTCTATCTTGACATATTTTCCAGGTCAGTAATAATCTTTTGCTCCATGAACTGTTAGTTGTTTGCCTCTGGTTTTTGTTCTTTGATTTTGTTTTATTCCATGAACAGGGAAGGCAAATATGCACACACCTGCGTTGTGCCTCTCCAAAATGGGTGTTCAACTTCAGATGGTACAAGGAAGGTTGTACTTCTATTTTAAAACATCAAAAGTAAAATGTGTCCCTGCTGCCAATTAGTGATACACAAATGCCAATAGAATTTACTGATACTTTTGCATAACTTGTTGTTTAATGTCACAAGAATATCCACCTCTTTATTATCTTTGAATACTTGTTGAACAAAAATATTACACGAGCAACAAAAGTTACTTTTGAACATTTTCTTATTTATAAAATGACTGTGACCTACATCAACAAATTTGCCTTTTCCTTTTGTGGTTCATTAGATCTGCATATTGTACTGCATTAGATAAGAATAATCAGTCAGCTTAACTGAGTTTATACTGCATACTTTAATAAATGTACACAATTGACCAAAATATCAATTATCTCTTATTTTTCTTAAGTGCAAAGTAGGGACTGTAATGGGAATATTGGAATTTCAGAAAGGAAAAGGACTTGATCAAACATTCTGTTATTTACCAGTATACATGTAAAGCAATCTTCAATGTACATCTGTTAAGAAACTTAGTTTTTTCTAATTTTCCTGGCTAGGTTTCAATTGCACTCCTTTTATCTCAGTGTCCAAATGAAAAGGATGGTAATGCAGCTCTACTTAGATTCACTGAGGTTATCACCCTCTTTCATGAATTTAGTCATGTGGTAAGTTAAATTTATTTCAATTATTTGTTTCATAATACCTTGCTTTGAGGACTAAATTATTCTCAAGCAGTTATTGTTATCAAATATCAATACTTAGTATTTTAGTTAGTATTGCTTAGCAATGTATTTTGAGTTACTGGTTGTAAGTTAAATTTATTTGTTTCATAATACCTTGCTTTGAGGACTACATTATTCCCAAGCAGTTATTGTTATCAAATATCAATAGTATATTAGTTAGTATTGCTTAGCAATTTATTTTGAGTTACTGGTTGGAACTTTAGTTAGAGTTAGAATTAGTTGGACTATTGATAATTACAAAGGGATTATTAAATTGACCCTCATTAACCCTAATCTTGCAAATTAGCACCAAAAGAGCCTATACGCGACCATTAATCAGCTCCATAGTCAGTATATGTACTACTTTTGCTGATGCACACTGGTTTTAGACCTGACAACTTTGGTATCCTTGATTGCTTATGAGTTGTATTAGGCATTTTTTCCCATTTATGGTTTTGATTGATCTTTCTAGTTAAACATTATATGATTCTTGAGAGGCACATGAGCATCTATTAACATTTTATAGGTACACCACATCTGTAGTTGTGCCACCTTCTCAAGGTTTTCAGGACTTCAGTCAGATGGTGATTTTGTGGAAATGCCAAGTCTTCTTCTTGAAAATTGGTGTGCTTTAAATATTTTTCTAGTTCTATTTGTATATTTCTTCATGTAATTCAATCTCTTTAACACGTTTATGTAATTCAATCTCTTACTGGAATATGCATTACATTCTACTTAGGTGTTATGAGAGCACATCTTTGAAAACGTTGTCTGGATTCCATCAGGTAATGTTACAATTTTGAAAAACCCTTGTGATAAAATAGAATTTCATACAAACAAATACAGCTAGATGTTAACCATTTATTGCTGCAGAATTGTATCTGTGGCTTTGATATGAAATGAAAGAAGTGAGCCTGTAGTAACTCTATTGGTAATTCTTTTTCTGATTAATTACCTGTAGGATATCACAAAATCTATCACAAGTGAGATGTGCAAATCTTTGAAACTAAGGCGTGATATGTTTTTTGGCTTGAAGATAAAACAAGAGATTCTTCTTTGTAAGTTTTTGAGTGATTTGATGTTCTATATTTCTTCCAAAAGAAATTCATTTAGCAATGTATTTGTTTGCACGTCTATCACATCTTTGTCTCTATTCTTATAACTTTAATACAGTTGCACATCAAATGATCAAGAGGGATGGGAAATGTCATGGTCTGTTGTGGTTGTAGGTCATTGTGGTTGATATCATTCAGGTTAATATACTGAAAATACTGATCTGTTGTTTCTATTGGGATCAGATTGGCCAACATTTGCATTGGGGTCTTATTGCTGGTTGATTTCATTTCTGTTGGGTTGGTTTATGGTTACTGGCCATTTTGTTCTTTGGTTGATTCATGGTAGGATGCAATTTTGTTAGCTCATAATATGTTAGATAAGATTCTCCATTTTATAATGCAAATTAGCTTAGCAGTTGTCTGTTTGAATCAACAGGTCTTCTTGATCAGATAGTACACTCAAGGGAGGACATTGACATGATAGAGCTAGTGAAAGATTTGCATCCAAAGGTACAAAGCAATGGTTGTGACTTGTCAGTCTTATAATCGACATTGGTAAATAGTCAAATACGAAGTTAAAGATCCATGTTTTCTTTTTAGGTGATGATGGGAATACCTTTATTGGAAGAGACCAACCCTGCCTCATGCTTCACAAGACTAGCTGTAGGCTATGAATCAGTTTGTTATAGTTACATATGGAGTAAGGTATGGATGGATTGGTTGCAGATATTCTAATTGGATTTCTTGATTAATCCATATTTAAAAAGCTTTGTTTCACAAGCTAAGGTGAATATCATTTACTTCATGTGTAGGTTTTAGCAGATGATATTTTTGCCTCAAAGTTTGACGATGACTTGCTAAACCATCATGCAGGATTGCAATTCAGGAAGAAGGTAAATTTTTTTTTTTAAAAAGTAAAATAAAATAAAAAGAGAAGTACGTCTGTGTTGTGTGTAAAGAACAGCAAATAGCCTACATGACCCTGCAAAGAAATCTATGTACTCTGAAAATTTGATAAACTGATCCTCTTTCTCTATTCATTGCAAACCAGCCAAGTTAGTTTTTTTCGCTTAGGCCCCTCAAACATGCTCATCATCCCCCCCCCCCCCCCCAAACCACCCATTTCTCTCAAAGATTACCAAGATGAATGTTCAAGTATGCATTAGAATACATAGATCATACGGAATAAAAGAGTTGCTAACTCCTGAGGGTAATGCAGGTATTGGCTCCAGGAGGTGCAAAAGATACCCTCGAAATAATTTCAGAGTACCTTGGGCGGGAGCCCTCTATTAATCATTTTTTTGAGAGCAAGAGAAGTTCCGTATGATTTTTGTTCATTCTTTTAGTTTGTTAGACGTTTAGGTTTAGGAAGCAGATGTGTTTATCGACCTTCTCATCGATGAAGGTATATTTTTCAACTAATAGTGCCTTCATTTAAGAAAAACAATGGAGAATATTTGGATATACTCCATTTTTTGTAACCAATAGAATGTTAAATATTCTAGATTTTGTACTGTTGTTTTGGCCACTCAACGTCAAATTATATAAACTCATTTTTAAAGAGTACTATATGCATCTGGGACATTGTAGTCATGCAGATCACACATTGTTTTAGGTTGTTATTAGGCCACTTAGGCACTAATCTTTTGAACAGCGTGTTTTAGAAATATTTTAATCAGAAAATGGAAGGGCCCTCTTTTTATTATAGCTGTCATCTTATCGCAGCGTCTTATTTTGATATTTCGTTAATTTTCTAATCAGTACTATATTCGTACATCCATCTTAAGAAACTCATATATAGGCCCTATCTAGTTATATTCAAAAAAAAGAAGAAAATCATATATATTTGTTATAAATGGAATTATATATTGATTGTCCATTTTCATTATTCCTATTAATTGTATGAGATCTATAGCATTAATTAGAAGATTTATTTTTTGGCTTATAAATAGAGGATGCAAGTTGTATACTGTAATTCAATGGTTGAGAATAAGAAATACAGAGCACCAATTTACTCTCTCTTTTATCTTTGTCTCTTCCACTTTTCACTTTATTTTATAACACGTTATCAGCACGATTCGCTCAGGAAGAAAAGGTAAAAGAGTTTGATTGAAATTGATTATATTTCTTTTCGTATCCATTTTTTTTTCTCTGGAATCACTACCTAACGTTGGTACTAATTGAAATTAGTGTAGTGTATTTTCTTTTTTGAATAATTACAAATGTTATTCCGTAAGTGAAAAGTGAAAATATTTTATAATCCGTTTAGATCTAAATAAATATTATCTTCTATATTTAGATCTCTTCTATTTTTTTTATTCTCTTCTACATTTCATAATTGCAAATGTTATTCTCTGTTTAGATCTATTTTTTTTCTCGTACGTGAATATTTGTAGGTCAAAGATTCGATTGAGAATAATATAGAAAATTCTTAGTTTCGTTTTTTTTTTAGATATTTGAATCTGAATTTTTTTTTGTTTCAATTTATGAGAATCATTTCCCGAAGTGAATGATGAAAAAAAAATTATTATTTGATGATATTATTCAAACTTGAAAGTTTATAAAGAACCCGAAGTTCTTATTACATGAAGAACTTGAAGTTCTTAATTATTAAAATAATTTGTTTAGAACTCGGAGTTCTTAATAGTTGAATTTATTTGTTTAAAATCTGAAATTTTATTTCTAAGTTATTGAACGAAAAATAACCTGAAGTTATTCTTCTAATTGAGTAGTAAAAAATTTTAATAACTAGAAGTTATTAAGTTTTATAACCTGAAGTTAAAATGATATGAATTATATTTTATTTCATTTCTTATTCATTATGTTGTAGTTTTTTATTTATTTTATTTAATAACCTGAAGTTATAACATCAATAACCTGAAGTTTATATTTCGATTAAAATTATTTAGAACCTGAAGTTCTTGATGCTCTTGAAGTAATTTGTTTAGAACTTGAAGTTCTTGATTTTTAAATTGATTTGCTTAGAACATGAAGTTCTATTATAATTAATATAACCAGAAGTTATGAAACGCCACTGAATATTATTATATAAATATCCGACAGTTATTATTCAGAGCTGAAATTTTATTTTCAAAGAACTTGAAGTTCTATTCTTAATGACCAAAAGTTATTATTCGACACTGGATGAAAAATAACATGAAGTTATTCCCAATTTAATATATTAATAATTATTATTCGTCATTATATGAGAAAATAACCTGAAGTTATTTCATTTAAATTCTTGTGCAGTCAAACGATTTATAATAACTAGAAGTTATTAATTTTTTTTCTATAACCTGAAGTTATAATTAAGTTATTGTATGTTATTTTATTAATTTATTCATTTATTTTTATTTATCTATTTATTTCCATTTATTTATTGTAACATAAAGTTACGATACTAATAACCTGAAGTTATGATTAAAGCATGTTAGTACTTTTGAAGAGTTTTTCCAAAGAAAAATGTGACCATCAAAATAAAAAGCTCGTTATAATTTTGTTAGTATTATTCTACATATTTTATGTTTCAAATTTGCTCCAGTAGTAGCAACAGATACTTCAATTTGATACTTATGCGAAAGAACGAGTTTCTAATAAATTAATCAATAATGTGAAAATCTATTCCCTGAAGTGAATTTGATTTTATATGAATAGATGACATTGGCATGGTCGCATTAATTTTTGCAATGAAAAAGAAAAATCATCTTGAAGATGTTTGTGATATATGCGAATAAAATAAAGTTAGTTTAATTTTCTTTTAATTTAATGTACGGCATTGAATTCATTAGTATGGAAATATAAGCAACTTAATTTTTTCTTTTAATTTACTTTTTAAGGTTAATGTACGGGAATAAATGAATAAAGCAAGTTTTATTTTATTTTATTTTAAGGAAATGACTGACGCAATGATAAGTAAAGAAGATTCATGTCTAGTAGACAGCGGAACTACAAATACAATATTGAAAAGTAAGAAATACTTTTTGCAATTGCATCTCGGTGAGACTAATATCCAAACTATTTCTGGCTCAAGTAATATTATTGAAGGCTCCGGAAGAGTTTGTATTTTGTTACCTAAAGGAACAAAATTAATAATAGATGATGAATTATATTCAAGTAGATCCAGAAGAAATCTACTAAGTTTTAAAGATATTCGAAAAAATGGTTATCATATTGAAACTATGAATGAGAAAAATTGCGAATATCTTCATATCATATCTATTAAAAATGGCCAGAAAAATATTATGGAGAAATTACAAGCATTATCAAATGGACTATATGGTACATATATAAGTACAATAGAATCAAATATGGTGACTAACCAGAAGTTAGTTGATCCAAAATTATTTACATTATGGCATGATAGATTGGGTCATCCAGGAAATATAATGATGAGGAGAATAATTGAAAGTGCAAACGGACATCCCCTAAAGGACCTGAAGATCCTGTTATCAAAAGAATTGACATGCCAAGCTGTTAGAGATATGTCCTAGAAGCCAATTCATTAGGCTACTTCTATAGTTTATGTTATTGGTGATTTCAGATCATTTGTTCTTTGATTTACTCGTTGACAGTTCATTCAGGTTGAGGATCTGAATTATAGATCACTGTTATTCATTTAGTAGTAAATGACAACGATAAATCTAAAAGTCCATAATCTTGATAATTAACAAAGAACATTAATTATCAATAAGATTAGTATGCAGATTAAGTGATGATTAAGTTCTATAAATCATAGGTTAGGAGTAACCAACTTAATTGCATATGTATATGTTATAGAACATAGTACAGGACTGGACCCCACGAAATAAATATATGGATTGTGTTACGTGTCATTATTTATTTCGTTATGATTTTGGTTCTAAGTTTGAGATGATTATCTTTTCCACATGAGGATAGATGCTATAAATCATGTCTACCGCTGATTCCTGATAAAGGCTGCTATACGGACTTGATTTAAGTATTCTTGAATCGTGCGGGGAAAAGCTAATTATCAAGAAAACCGTATGTCCCTCATTAATTCACTTAGTGAGTGACGATATCTGTTTGGGCCCCTTGATGGAGATAGATTGTTTGCTAGCAACTGATACAATTATCTCTAGATCAAGAAACGTATAATCTGCAAGAATGACACGTTCCTATCTTGGATTATACGATGATATCGTGTGACATAAGAATCAAAATAGAGAAACATAATTGTTCTCTTATGCAGGATTGAAATTTTGTAGCTGTACACTATTTATGCGAATTGGGAATCGTAACGTGTTGCTAGATACCGCTTATGATTATTGGAATTAAATAGCGATTTAATTCCATGTCCAACATAGCATAAATCCTCAAAGGGTCACACAAAATTGGTGTTTAACCATATGTGCATTATTTATTTATTTGCAATAATGTGTATTGCAAAATATGATAGATTGATTAATTAATTAAATAGCGTTATGGACCGTTATAATTAATTAAGTCAAATAGATCATATAGAAATAAATTAATGCATTGTCTGATCTCTAAATAATTATTATTAAGTTAATAATTATTTATAAATAACACACTTAATTTAATTAAGTTATTTGGGCTTTAATTTATTAGTAAATTAAATGTCCAAATTGAATAGCTTTGAGTGGGCCTTTAATTAATAGAATTAAAGGGACCAAATAGAGATGGCCTAGTGGGCCAAGAGAGCCCACTAGGAGGCCGGCCACAAGAGGTAGGTGGGAGTGGCACAATTGTAATTTGTGTGAACTCCTATCTAGGGTTAAGAGACTATATAAGGCACCTATTGGAGGCTCCCTTGCACCTCTTCTCTCTCCTCCTCTTCCTAGCCGCCACCATAGGCTCTCCCCCTTTGTGTGGTGCGCCGCCCCCCCTCTCCCCTCTCCACTCTAGCTCATGTGTTGAGCGTCCCATTCTCCCACAAATTCGTTTGGTTCGTTGGTTGAAGAAAGGGAACGCTTGGGATTAGACTCGCTCTTCTCTTCGCTAGCACGAATTGAGAAGGGCTTGGTTAATACCATAGTGGACTCGAGGCGCCGCGAATAGGAGGTGTTTGGAGAGCACGCCACCGACATCAACGCATTGGAACGAGCCTCTTGGTTGCGATACCAAGAGAGGTAGACTTCCAATCCCTTTTTCTCGTGTGTTTAAATAGCTTGTGTACTAGATCTCTTATGTGTGTGATTTGCTTGGTTAATTAATTGGTAATTAGCACAAAAATGAAAATTAGCACACTTTCTAACAGTGGTATCAGAGCACATGGTCGTACTTAAGCTATTTTAACACTTAATTAAGAGAAATTGGCTAATTAATGGATTAGTAGAGATGATGCGTTTGTTTGCTGTCTGGAAATGGTATTTTCTGTGTTGTTTCGCATTTTTCTCTGTGATATGTCCTCTGGAAGATCTTTCCATCTACATGAAAGTTGTAGATCTGTGGATTGTGATTCTTTTGGCGTTGGATTCATTTTTTTTCTGTATTAGTATAGATTTACTGTGAATAAAACGGCGACAGTGCGCAGAACCAGTTTCTGCTTGCACTGTCCTGTTTGAATGGCTTGAAAGATTTATATTTTGAATATAAGTACCAGTGTTCTATGGCTAGAAATAAAGAGGACTTAAAGCTCTTTCTGAGCATGTAAAATTTGTTGCATGACTCGGATTAATTTGTGGGTTTTCAAGTATGAAAAGGAAGATCTTGTCAGATCCAGTTTGTTGAGCAAATCGATTGTTCTAATAAACTGAACCAACTGAGAACTCCTTTAAAAATTCTGTTTAAATGGAGTTGTTCTATTTTGAGTTAGGATTCCAGGAAAATTAATTTCATAATTTTTCGTGGATGTTTGGACCCTCAGCTAGGTTAAAACGTTTCGATCGACAGTCTGTTCCAGTACAGAATTTGTTGATTGTTTAGCATGTAACTTAAGATTGTTGAACTGAACTTGGTTGTTTTCTTTTCATGAATGGATAGCCTGTAGTATAAACAAGTTTTTCTATGTATATTGTATATATAAAAACTGGATAGAAGGTGGTCTAACAGACCAAATGGTTGAGAGGATAAGCTGAAAATCTCATAACGGTGTTTCGTACACTTGTAAGAGATTTGTCATTTTTGATTCTCCCAGATGGTTTAAGATCTCTTCTTGAAATTTTTACTGGTAATCACAACTATGATAAGGAGCTTAAGTAATTTATTTGAGAATTTTTGGAGACCGAAAACTGTTGTTTTTGTTGAATTCCATTAGTTACGTTTTTTGGTAAATTACTGTTTTTCTAAGTATTCAAACTAGTTGAAATTAATTAGAAAACTCCTTGTTTGATCTCCTTTCTGTTATGGGATGTTGAAAGAACTTTCTAAATGAATTTAAACAAGGTTGGTTGTTTAAAATTGAGGATTTGTACACGGAATTTACTTATAGCAAACGATACGCAAAGATGCTTGAAAATCGTTAATTGGAAACAAAGTTCTTGTATGTGCTAACTTTGTTTTGTAGGTGGATAGTGGGTTTAGTATGGCTCAAGACTCAATGCCTTGTGGTTGTAAATGAATGCATGTGTGAATGTTTGTAATGCGGCCTTTGGTGCCATTAATTAATTTTGATTAATTTTTGATGTAACTTGTGAGGCTTGCATGCCCCTAAGGATAGGAAGGGAATAGGATGTTTTCACATGTATTTTGTAGCTTTATTTTATATAGGATTTAGATCCTTATAGAATTTAGTGGGAGGGCATGGAGTAGATTAGTTTTGCTTCATGGAGGATGTGGCGAAACTAATGCAAGCGGGAGCCATACAAACCCACAACTATGAGATGCTTGTATGAATGCTTGTGTTAGGTTAGGTATGGGTGTATGATTACACGACCACCAAACAAAGCGTCATATGAATTGTTTGTCCCAAACTAAAAAGAATTAAGTCTAAACAAAATTCACTCTCCTTCTTTCTATCCCCTTCTTACGTAGTATGATCGGTCATTGATGTATTCTCGCCGACGCGGGACATCGTGATCCATCATCCGTGTCGGGGTGTAAATCGGATTTACTAGGAGCAAATAGAAAGAAGTGACTTAACAATGATTCAAATCGGATTGGTCATTGGAGTGAAGTTCGTTAATCGAACCAAGAATCATAGGAACGTATGATTGGTTGGAGAACCTATCTCACATTTGTTGGTGCAATGTTCTGCCGACGCCGTCGTTGCATTAACAAGTTGTGGGAGTCTTGGAAATTCACTACATTTAGGGACATGATATAATGTAGTGGAAGTTTTACTTAGTTAAAACAAAAATTTAAAAGCATAAACTAATTGACCTTAAACTTATGTATTGTTGTAGATGTCTTCCTCATCTTTTACGCTACGTTCTCTTGTTGAGAGAGAGAAACTCGCTTTTAACGGTGCCAATTTCTTGGATTGGCATCGCAACCTAAGGCTTGCCTTTAGGTATGAGAAAAGAGAGTATCTCCTCACCACTCCCATGCCATCGGCTCCAAAGGCAACCGCTTCCCAAGAGGAAAAGGATGCCTTTGCGAAGCATGAAAACGAGGACATGGAGATGTCCGTCGTGATGGTGGCAACCATGGAAGCGGAACTCCAAAAGGAGTTCATGGATAGTGGCTATGGAGTGTTCGCCATGATCACTCGCCTATCCAACATGTTCCAAACAAAGGCCCGCACCGAAAGGGCCCGTCTCATCAAGGCCGTCGCCAACACTCGCTTGGCCGAAGGTCATGATGTCGGGCCACACGTCATGAAGATGGCGGGGTTGTTTCGGCAGCTTGAGAAGCTTGATACGCCCTTCCCTTCGGGGGCGATACAAGACTTCATTCTCAATTCTCTCCCTCCAAGCTTCACCGGTTTCGTTGTGAACTACCGGATGAACGGCATGGACAAGAGCATGGATGACATCCAAAACATGCTCATTGAGACGGAGGAGAGTCTTAAGAAAGAGAAGGGCCCCAAGGATGTTCTTGCGGTGAGTGGGAAAAGCAAGAAGATAAGAAAGCGTGGCCGCAAAGGCAAAGGCAAAGGCAAAGGCCCGGTGACGCCCCAAGGTCCGGCCAAGGGTGCTCCCGTGGGTTCTAAGAAGAAGAAGAACCCGGCCTCTTCCGAGACCGTTTGCTACTACTGTAGCAACAAGGGCCATTGGAAGAGAAACTGCCCAAGGTACCTAGCTGACAAGAAGGCGGGAACTGTCCAACCTTCTACCTCAGGTATATTTGTCATCGAAACCCTTCTCGCTACTTCTCACACAGATTGGGTATTTGATACTGGTTCGTGTGCTCACATTTGTCGAAATGTGCAGGTACTAAAGAATAGAAGACGGCTCGAGAAAGGCGAAGTTCAACTCCGCGTCGGTAACGGCACGTGCGTCTCCGCTATGGCCGTTGGGAGCGTGGAACTAACTTTGCCTAATGGTTTTGTATTGGAACTCAAGGATGTTTTTGTAGTTCCATGTATCACTCGAAACATTGTATCCGTTTCTTGTTTGGATTTGGATGGTTATGATGTTGTAATAAAGAACAAGTGCTTGACTTTGTTTCGTAATGAAGTTCGTTTTTGTGATGCACATTTATTGAATGGTCTTTATGTGCTCGATTCGAATGGATTTGTTTTGAGTGTTGAAAATGACAAAAGGAAACGTAAGGTTTCACATGAGAATGCGACTTTAATGTGGCATTGCCGCTTAGGTCATATCAACGAGAAACGCATCAAGAGACTACAATCCGTTGGTCTCTTGGATCAATTCGCTTTCGAGCCAATTGACACTTGCGAATCTTGTTTGATGGGAAAAATGACCAAAGCGCCTTTCCCCAATAAAGGGATAAGGGCAAATGGATTGTTAGATCTCATACATACCGATGTATGTGGACCTATGAGCATTTGTGCACGTGGAGGTTTCTCATACTTCGTCACGTTCACTGACGATTATAGTAGATACGGGTATATCTACTTAATGCGTCATAAATCTGAAACCTTTGACAAGTTCAAAGAGTTTAAGAGTGAAGTTGAGAACCAACTTGATCGAAAGATCAAGGCCTTACGATCCGATAGAGGTGGTGAGTACTTGAGCCATGAATTTGGTGATTATCTAAAGGAGTGTGGAATCATTCCACAACTCACTCCACCAGGAACACCACAATGGAATGGTGTGTCCGAAAGGAGGAATCGAACTTTGCTAGACATGGTTCGATCGATGATGAGCCAAACTAATTTGCCTATGTCCTTTTGGGGTTATGCAATTGAAACCGCAGCTTTTACTTTGAACCGTGTTCCATCAAAGTCCGTTGAGAAAACACCCTATGAGCTATGGTTTGGTTCGAAACCTAGCATGATGTTTCTCAAGATTTGGGGTTGTGAAGCTTATGTGAAAAGGCTAGTGAGCGATAAGCTTGGACCCAAATCGGACAAATGTCATTTCGTAGGATACCCTAAGGAAACAAAGGGTTACTACTTCTATAACCGTGTCGAGAACAAAATAGTTGTTGCACGACATGCAGAATTCTTGGAAAAGGAGTTTATCTCAAGAAGAAGTAGTGGGAGCAACGTGGTTATTGAAGAAATTCAAGAACCGCAACAACAAAACATACCTCAAGTAGGTAATGTAGTTGTTCCAAATATAGTGCCAAATGAGGTTGCACCGAACGAGATTGTAGTCGAACCCATTCCTCAAGTTGTTGTGGAAGAAGAGGTTCAAGAACAAGCTCCCTCAAATGAATACTCAAACATATCGCGTGTCGATAGTGTTGAGGACGCACCTATACTTGAAGTTCAAGAACAAAGCCCACAAACCGTTGTGGAGCAAGTTCAAGAACCTCAAGCATCTACCCTACGAAGATCGGCAAGGCCAAGTCGTCCACCTATAAGATATTTAGGTTTGCACGACGTTCTCGTCATGGAGAACGATGAGCCTTTGACCATTGATGACATGAAAAGAAAACCAGACTCCAAGGAATGGCTCAAAGCCATGGAATCCGAAATGCAATCCATGTATGACAACAAGGTATGGACCTTGGTTGATCTTCCCAACGGAGTAAAACCCGTTGAGAACAAATGGATCTTTAAAAGAAAGGTCGACATGGATGGCAACTTGACCATTTACAAAGCACGACTTGTAGCGAAAGGTTACAAACAAGTTCATGGTATTGACTATGAAGAAACCTTCTCGCCCGTCGTTATGTTCAAGTCAATTCGGATCATGTTAGCAATTGCCGCATTTTATGATTATGAAATATGGCAAATGGATGTCAAAACCGCTTTCCTAAATGGAAATTTGGAAGAGGATGTGTATATGACACAACCCGAATGTTTTGTGGATCCAAAGAATGCTAACAAGGTATGCAAACTTCAAAGGTCCATTTATGGATTGAAGCAAGCATCAAGGAGTTGGAACAAACGCTTTGATGAAGAAGTCAAGAAATTGAACTTCGTTCAAAGCGAAAAGGAACCTTGTGTTTACAAGAGGATCAGTGGGAGCGTGGTTGTGTTTCTTGTTCTATATGTTGATGATATCCTCTTGATCGGGAATGATATCCCCGAGTTGAATGCAGTTAAGGATTCATTGAAGAAGGTGTTCTCAATGAAAGATTTGGGCGAAGCCGCCTACATCCTAGGAATCAAGATCTATAGAGATAGATCGAGAAGGATGTTAGGCTTGAGCCAAGATGCATATATTGACAAAGTGTTGAACAAACACAACATGGCAAATTCCAAGAAGGGATTCTTGCCTATGTCACATGGCATTTTCTTGAGCAAGTCTCAAAGTCCGACCAATGATACAGATCGTGAATACATGAAGAAATTCCAGTATCCATCTGTGGTCGGATCGATTATGTATGCCATGCTATGCACTCGTCCTGATGTGGCACATCCGATTAGCGTGACTAGTCGATTCCAAGCCAATCCTGGCATGGCACATTGGACTGCAGTCAAGAATATCCTCAAATATCTCAAGAGAACAAAGGATAGCATTCTCGTATATGGTGGAGACCAAGAGCTCGTTGTAAGTGGTTACACCGATGCTAGTTTCCAAACCGATCGAGATGACTCAAAATCACAGTCCGGCTTCGTATTTCTGCTCAATGGTGGTGCCGTGAGTTGGAAGAGTTCCAAGCAAGATACTACGGCCGATTCCGTCACCGAAGCAGAATACTTAGCGGCTGGTGAAGCAGCGAAAGAAGGTGTATGGATCAAGGAGTTCTTGACCGAGCTAGAGGTGGTTCCAAGCATCTCAGGTCCAGTGGATATTTACTGCGACAACACGGGAGCCATAGCTCAGTCCAAGGAGCCTAGGTCTCATCAAAAGACTAGGCACATTCTACGACGATTCCATCTCATCCGTCAGTTGATCAATGATGGATGGGTCAAGGTCAAGAAGGTGGACGGTGCTGCGAACACAGCGGACCCTCTGACAAAGCCTTTATCTCGAGCCGCACATGAGTTGCATGTTGCATCCATGGGGATTAGGCGTATGCCTGAGTGGCTTTGAGTTGTATTTTTATTACTAGGCTTTAGTATGAGACATGTATATTTTGGATATTACATTGAGTACTATGCACTTGCTAGAAGTCACTATTGATTGACTCTAGGCCAAGTGGGAGATTGTTAGAGATATGTCCTAGAAGCCAATTCATTAGGCTACTTCTATAGTTTATGTTATTGGTGATTTCAGATCATTTGTTCTTTGATTTACTCGTTGACAGTTCATTCAGGTTGAGGATCTGAATTATAGATCACTGTTATTCATTTAGTAGTAAATGACAACGATAAATCTAAAAGTCCATAATCTTGATAATTAACAAAGAACATTAATTATCAATAAGATTAGTATGCAGATTAAGTGATGATTAAGTTCTATAAATCATAGGTTAGGAGTAACCAACTTAATTGCATATGTATATGTTATAGAACATAGTACAGGACTGGACCCCACGAAATAAATATATGGATTGTGTTACGTGTCATTATTTATTTCGTTATGATTTTGGTTCTAAGTTTGAGATGATTATCTTTTCCACATGAGGATAGATGCTATAAATCATGTCTACCGCTGATTCCTGATAAAGGCTGCTATACGGACTTGATTTAAGTATTCTTGAATCGTGCGGGGAAAAGCTAATTATCAAGAAAACCGTATGTCCCTCATTAATTCACTTAGTGAGTGACGATATCTGTTTGGGCCCCTTGATGGAGATAGATTGTTTGCTAGCAACTGATACAATTATCTCTAGATCAAGAAACGTATAATCTGCAAGAATGACACGTTCCTATCTTGGATTATACGATGATATCGTGTGACATAAGAATCAAAATAGAGAAACATAATTGTTCTCTTATGCAGGATTGAAATTTTGTAGCTGTACACTATTTATGCGAATTGGGAATCGTAACGTGTTGCTAGATACCGCTTATGATTATTGGAATTAAATAGCGATTTAATTCCATGTCCAACATAGCATAAATCCTCAAAGGGTCACACAAAATTGGTGTTTAACCATATGTGCATTATTTATTTATTTGCAATAATGTGTATTGCAAAATATGATAGATTGATTAATTAATTAAATAGCGTTATGGACCGTTATAATTAATTAAGTCAAATAGATCATATAGAAATAAATTAATGCATTGTCTGATCTCTAAATAATTATTATTAAGTTAATAATTATTTATAAATAACACACTTAATTTAATTAAGTTATTTGGGCTTTAATTTATTAGTAAATTAAATGTCCAAATTGAATAGCTTTGAGTGGGCCTTTAATTAATAGAATTAAAGGGACCAAATAGAGATGGCCTAGTGGGCCAAGAGAGCCCACTAGGAGGCCGGCCACAAGAGGTAGGTGGGAGTGGCACAATTGTAATTTGTGTGAACTCCTATCTAGGGTTAAGAGGCTATATAAGGCACCTATTGGAGGCTCCCTTGCACCTCTTCTCTCTCCTCCTCTTCCTAGCCGCCACCATAGGCTCTCCCCCTTTGTGTGGTGCGCCGCCCCCCCTCTCCCCTCTCCACTCTAGCTCATGTGTTGAGCGTCCCATTCTCCCACAAATTCGTTTGGTTCGTTGGTTGAAGAAAGGGAACGCTTGGGATTAGACTCGCTCTTCTCTTCGCTAGCACGAATTGAGAAGGGCTTGGTTAATACCATAGTGGACTCGAGGCGCCGCGAATAGGAGGTGTTTGGAGAGCACGCCACCGACATCAACGCATTGGAACGAGCCTCTTGGTTGCGATACCAAGAGAGGTAGACTTCCAATCCCTTTTTCTCGTGTGTTTAAATAGCTTGTGTACTAGATCTCTTATGTGTGTGATTTGCTTGGTTAATTAATTGGTAATTAGCACAAAAATGAAAATTAGCACACTTTCTAACACAAGCATGCTCTCTTGGAAAGCTAATTACTAGACCATCTCCAAATAAAGTTGGACCTGAAGGTCCATCATTTTTAGAACGAATTCAAGGAGATATATGTGGACCTATTACACCATCATGTGGACCATTTAGATATTTTATGGTTTTAATTGATGCATCAACACGTTGGTCACATGTGTGTTTGTTAGCAACAAGAAATGTTGCATTTGCTAGATTATTAGCACAAATTATCCAATTGAGAGCTAATTTTCCGGATTATCAAATTAAAAGAATCCGACTTGATAATGCAGGAGAATTTACATCCCAAGCTTTTAATGATTATTGAATGTCTATTGGGATTACTGTAGAGCATTCAGTGGCACATGTTCATACACAAAACGGTCTAGCAGAATCATTGATTAAAAGGTTACAATTAATAGCTAGACCATTAATTATGAAATCTAGTTTACCATCTTCTGCATGGGGACATGCCATATTACATGCTGCAGCACTAATTAGATTAAGACCAACTGCTGATCATAAATATTCCCCGTTACAATTGGTCTCCGGAAGAGAACCAAATTTGTCTCATTTAAAGATGTTTGGTTGTGCAATATATGTTCCAATTTCTCCTCCACAACGCACAAAAATGGGACCTCAAAGAAGGTTGGGAATTTATATTGGTTTTAACACTCCTTCCATTGTCAAATATTTAGAACCATTAACAGGAGATGTTTTTACAGCAAGATTCGCTGATTGTCATTTTGATGAATCAATATTCCCAGATTTAGGGGAAGGAAAACAAAAACTGGATAGACAAGTGACATGGAATTCATCGTTGTCTTATCTTGATCCTAGAAGTGGTCAATGTGAACTTGAAGTTCAAAAGATTATAAACTTGCAAAGAATTGCAAATGAATTGCCTGATGCATTCACAGATATAAATAGAGTCACTAAATCACATATTCCAGCTATTAATGCACCTGCTCGAATAGATATTACAAAATTATCAAATGAATCTCATGAACGTAGAAAACGTGAAAGACCAATTGGTTCTAAGGATGTAAATCCACGAAAAAGAAAAGAGCAGAATAAAGCAGTTGGTACAACCTCAGAAGAGGTTTACAAAGTTCCTGAAGAAACTAAATCTCCAGAAGAGATTAATAAAGTTCTAGAAGAAACTAAAATCTTTGAAGAGATTAAGAAAGTTCCAGAAGAAACCGAAGTACCAAATGATTATGAGATTTCTATAAATTATGTGAAAAATAATACAACATTGAATAGGAATAAAACTCAAGTTGATGAAATTTTTGCATTCGCTGTAGCTAGTGATGTTATAAGCGAAGAAGAGAATGTGCCAAAAACCATAGAAGAATGTAGAAAAAGAAATGATTGGACTAAATGGAAAGATGCTATACAAGCTGAATTAAATTCACTTGATAAACGACAAGTATTTGGACCAGTAGTCCAGACGCCAAACATGTTAAACCTGTAGGTTACAAATGGGTATTTGTCATTAAAAGAAATGAGAAAAATGAGATCGTGAGATATAAAGCAAGACTAGTGGCACCAGGGTTTACACAAATATATGGAATTGATTATGAAGAAACGTATTCACCTGTAGTGGATGCGACAACTCTCAGATTTTTAATAGGTCTCGCAGTCACAGAAAATCTTAAAATGCAACTTATGGATGTTGTTACAGCTTATCTATATGGTTCACTTGATAGTGACATATATATGAAAATTTTCCGAAGGATTAAAAATGCCTGAAGCATATAAATCAAAACCTAGAGAAATGTACTCCATAAAGTTGAAAAAATCTTTATACGGACTAAAACAATCAGGTCGAATGTGGTATAATCGACTTAGTGAATATCTTTTAAAAGAAGGATATAAGAATAATGCAATTAGTCCGTGTGTTTTTATTAAAAAATCAAATTTTGGTTTTGCAATCGTTGCAGTGTATGTTGATGATTTAAACATTATAGGATCTCCTGAAGAGATTGAAAATACTACAAAATTGTTGAAAAAAGAGTTTGAAATGAAAGACCTTGGTGTAACTAAATTTTGTCTCGGTCTGCAGATCGAGCATTTAAAGAATGGAATATTTATCCATCAGTCAAATTATATTGAAAAATTACTAAAGAAATTTAATATGGATAAAGCTCATCCTTTGAAAATACCAATGGTCGTACGATCGTTAAATATAGAAAATGATCCTTTTCGCCCCCAAGAAAATGATGAAGAAGTACTTGGTCCTGAAGTGCCATACTTAAGTGCAATAGGAGCATTATTATATCTTGCAAATAATACCAGACCTGATATTTCATTTGCTGTAAATTTACTATCAAGATATAGTTCCAAACCAACCCGAAGACATTGGAATGGAATTAAAGATATTTTTCGCTATCTTTGCGGAACTCGAGATATGGGGCTATGCTATGAAAAGGATATAAAATCTAATCTAGTCGGATATGCAGATGCATGATATTTATCAGACCCGCATAAAGCACGATCTCAATCAGGATACATATTTACTTATAGTGGAGCTGCGATTTCATGGCGATCGACAAAACAAACTCTAACGGCTACATCATCAAATCATGCTGAACTAATTGCTCTCTATGAAGCGAGTCGAGAATGTGTTTCATTGAGATCAATAATTCAAAATATTCAAGAAGAATGTGAGCTTCAAAATATTAAGGAAAATCCTACTCCAATATATGAAGATAATGCAGCTTGTATAGCACAAATTAAAGAAGGATATATCAAAGGAGACCAAACTAAGCACATTGCGCCGAAGTTCTTCTCGGCACATGATCTACAAAAGGATGGTATAATAGATGTTCAAAAAATTCAATCATGCAACAACTTAGCCGATCTATTCACGAAGTCTTTGCCAACAAGAATTTTTGAACAACTCAGAAAGAAGATAGGTCTACACCGACTGAAGGATGTTCAATAATATCAAAATGAGGGGAAGCATTATACACGCTGTACTCTTTTTCCCTTATCCAAGTTTTTATCCCAATGGGTTTTTCTTGGTAAGGTTTTTAATGAGGCAGTATAAATGATCAAGAAGTATCATATTAATATTGATCCAGAAGTATCATATTATTAGTGTATAATGAAAGATGAACAAAGGGGAAGTGTTATAAATGGAATTATATATTGATTGTCCATTTTCATTATTCCTATTAATTGTATGAGATCTATAGCATTAATTAGAAGATTTATTTTTTGGCTTATAAATAGAGGATGCAAGTTGTATACTGTAATTCAATGGTTGAGAATAAGAAATACAGAGCACCAATTTACTCTCTCTTTTATCTTTGTCTCTTCCACTTTTCACTTTATTTTATAACAATATTAATGTATTTGATTTTACTGTCGTGCTATTAAATGCAATTGCAGGGTATGAACTATGAACCAACAATAACGATCAACGAGGACAAACTTGGGCCCAGCGAAAGAGAATTAAAACTTCTGTTATTTTCTGCAATGCAGAATACTTCCATAATTAAAGTCTGTCATTACTGCCAAAAAAATAATTAAAGTCTGTCAATTGTGTACATAAAAATAGACCCCCACCACGAGCTTGTACTTGTTTTTTTTTTTCACACTAAAACAATGAAAAATAATGGAATTAAATTTAAGAAAAAAAATTCGGAATATTTGAGAACGCAAAAAATTGTACTTTGAAAATTTGTCGGAAGATCCAAACGGCAGGTAAAATTTTAAAATAGGGTCAAAATTTGACCGTTTTATATATAGAACTTCTTGTACGAACCCTTACAAAAGATTTGGTTGGTCCACTGTAGAATTTGCCTTAAATGTATATAAATATATATATATATTCTTTTAAAAATGGGTTTAGCTTGTGAACATGTTAACCAACCAAATTTTGAACATCCGGTCCTCCGGAGAAAATTCCTCTTAGTCCGCTGTTTGTTTTAATAACACAACAAAGCATAAAAAAAGGTACTCGAAATAATTCCCTGTACTACTATCACGTTATGAACTATACAAGACAGGTCAATGACACCAAAAATTTAATTTTATGATTCCCACGACGTAATATTAACACAAAAAAGGGTTCCCCACTTATGATTATGCAAAAGTAAACAAAAGGAATGAAAGAATGGGACACAGACAAAAAGACCACCTCTAAACCTATAATTTCTACATTAGGCACAGACATAAATACAGTATAACTCGTCTCATACACAAACAAACTAAAACCCCAAGGCTTATTGATCCTAATAGGAAAACTCATGGCCCCGAATCGAAATGTACTTCTTGACCCAAATAGCAATGTCCTCAGCACACGCTTGAGCCTGTGGAGTCCTAAGAAGCATGTCAAGAGATGCAAATTCATGTACTGCATCTTTGTAATCGAGCACTGGTGCATCAACATTTACCTTGCGCAACTCCTCTGAGTAGGCAATTGCACGGTCTCTCATCCAATCATGCTCTGCCACAACAGTCAAGGTTGGTGGCATACATTTAAGTGGCGGGCCTCGGCCCGGCACTAATGGGTTGGCCGCAGGGTGGTCCAGATCAAACTCTTTATCAGGTAAGAATAGCTTCCATGAGAGTACTGACATGGCCTTGTCATAGAAGTATGAGTTTCCCAACCTTAGTTCGGAATGTGTTGGAACACTACCTATGAAAAAGGGGTACATAAGAACTTGCGCCACCACCTTCACAGGTTCAAATTGCTTCCCTGACTCGACTGCTCTGCAAGCCACATGGTTGGCCACATTTGCACCACAGCTAACACCTAAGAGGACACATCTGTTCAATGGAAAACAATTGCTATAATTGAAAGATGGGGAGAGAGAAGAAAATTAAAGAAACAACCAACTAGTAATTGCTCCTTCTTTGTAATTCATGTCTGGAAAAAAATTGAGAAATGTTGCAAACAAAGCAACCTGAACATGTTAAGTCGATACAAATTTATTCATCCATATGTTTATCCCTAAAAAAACCTCACAATAGATTGCACCCAGCCAAATGAGAAATCCACAAGAATTCGGAACCTCAAAGACACCTAGATATATCTGTGCACTTGCTGGACTTTAGCGTTGACCAGGAAGATGAGTTGTATACTCATTTTATAATCTGTCCATGTTTCTGTTTAAAACAACATTTATGTCCAATATGAACACAATCAAAGGTACAGGATTCAACAATGTCATTGAAGGCTGCTTAACAATTCAGATTTTGTAGTGGTATACTTCACATCTTGAGAAAAAAAGGAAACAAAAAAAGAGCAAATCAAATAAGAGTAAGAAAGAGAAAAAAGAAAAATGAGAGTACCTGGAAGGATCAGCATGGGCTGCGAGCCAGGGTTCAACAGTGGCAGTACCAAAAGGATCAGTACCATTCACAATCCTGCCCTCGGCACCACCACCACCAGCGACTCCCTTGGCAGAAGCAATGCTGGCTAGATTTGACTGCTTCCCTAGCCATTGTAATACCTTCACCCCATCATCAAGGGCTGCTGGGTAACGGCTCTCTGGTGCCAGCCTGTAACCTACCGCTACCACCATCGCATCACAAGCCTAAATGGATGAAACTTGATGAGTCTTTTCTTTCATTCTAAACTAGCTGATAACAAGTCGCATGAATATGATTATGCTCTTAAATTTAGTTCAGTTCAAAATTCAAACAGAGACTTCTACTAAAATTATCAACTTTTGATTATTTTTTAGTAAATTCAGTTGTTTAATTTCCAGCTCTTTGCTTCCACAAATGAAAACCAGATAATCCAAACTAAAATATTGAACTAAAATACAGGCTAATAATTCACTTCCATTGAAAGTCCACATTGGTTTTCCATTTCAGCAACCCGGTAACCATAACCGATAATCAAATTATATTAACAGATCTTTTGACATATATAATATCACTTATCTTTACAATTTTTTTCCATTTCTTTCAAGCCAATTTTTTTTCCAATCAGTTTAAAATTTTCAAACCAAAACAAATTCCCTACTTCCCCAATTTGAGTTCAATTCAAGCAAAACAAACCACAAGCCCATGACCCTACTGAACCTCAAGACAATCATTCTCCCCTCCAATTCTGCACTAATTAATTATCACAAGTAAAAAGTTAAATAAAAAAAAAGAATATAACAGAAGGATATCCACCTTGGCAATCCTCCTACAGAAGAAATCATTAGCGGAGGAGATATTACTTCCCATAACAAATCCACCTCCATGAAACTGCACAATCAGAGGCAGCTTTCTAGAACCCCCTTTGCTCTGCCTCCCAACGCCGTTAATTGACGGAAGGTACCCTTGATACGCCTCCCCATTCTGCGCTTGCCTCTGCGCCGGCGCCGACGCCGTTAGTTCCGGAGACGGGAGAAAGATCCTTACCGAAAGAGAAGAGAGAGGGTCGATGTGTATGTCCTTCGTGGCCACTCCGTCGGCGGCGGAGAAGGAAGGGTTCGCCGGAGCTGTCGATTCGTCGGCGCGGCACGTGATGCCAAAGGGATCTGCTTCCGTTTGTACGGTCGGCGACTGGAGAAGAGACTGGAGGCGGTGCTTCAAGACGAGCTTGAAGAAAACGCTGTACAGCTTCACCGCCACGGTCGGCATCTCCTCCGACGATCCCTATCCTTCCATGCCCCGCAAATCAATCGAATTGGGTAGTGAGAAAGAGAGAGAAATCGAGATTTGGGAGTGAATTGGAGACGATTTGGAACAGATTTAGTAATGGGATTTGAAACTTGAAAGAGGGAGAATGGAAAGAGGAAGGAATACGTCGCCTGTTTCCCTTTACCTTCCTTTTCCTTCGCATTAAAAAAAAAGGGAATCGCTTCCTACACTCCTCAGTTTTTGAGATCCACTCCATTTTAGACGAAAATACCCCTCGAATTCCTTCATTTTACATCTCTCACTTCACATCCAGATGGAAATATGAGGGGTATTTTCGTCTAAAAGGAGTGAATCTCCAAAAATTAGGAGTGTAGGAAGCGATTCCCGCATTAAAACTACCGACCTGAACATTAAATGCTCTTATATAATTTTCTTTTGTTGTGTTTCTTTCTTTTTTAGTTTTAGTACCAGACTGGAGATATTCGTCTTTCTTTTCAGAGTATTGACCAATGACCACACCACTGTAGCCATCCGTGCATCCACTTTTGTTTACCCATTCTTACCTCAAGCACTCGTCTACAATTCAGTCAATTCTACATTTGATTTTTCTTTTTTTTTTTTTGGTGTTACTTGGCTGTTTTTTGACCGTGTATTATGTTAAAGATTAATTTATTTTTTGTAGACTAACAACGTGCCAAAACGACTTATTATATAAATACCTTATGCATACGCAAATTTAAGGAAAGGTCTTGACATCATGGGAAAAAAAAAATCGAAGTATCACTTGTACGCAGAAAAATTGATACATGCGACATTTATTATTTTTTTTCTCTTCATTTTATACAGAGTTTCTAACTTTTTTTTATTATTTTTTTAAACAACAAATATTCACAACGTGAACCGAATATTTTTTTTTGTCCATTATTTTCTGTTTTTTTAAGAAAGAAAGTTTAATTTGCCCTGTTTTCTTATTAAAAAAAACATTACAAATTTTGCAATAATTGTTAAAATTGAAGATAAACTTTTCGTGATATGCAGATATATTTCGCTACGAATTAAAATATGCATAATTGCATGTACAATGTGCAAATATTTTTCTTTGTTTTTTTTTTGGAAGAATTGACAGTGGGCAAATATTTTTCTTATATGCATGAATTTGCAAGAATCGATCCATTACAAAATGCATTACAGAAAAATAATATCGATTCTAATTGAAGTTACGGATACTTGGATAGACCATTGCCGTTCTGCAAGAATCAAATTCAAACTAATTTTCCATGCAATTGATGACAATTATGTTTTAGACTCTTTTTTCTTTTGATAATCATATATATGAAATGATCAGGTACTTGTTTCTAAATTCTTCCGCATATAAAGTATAAAGTATGCAGACTAAAAAAAAAGACAATAATGTTTTGGACGCTGCTAACTGCTAACTACCATCCACAAAAATTTCGCAAAAATTTCGTCCAATGCTAAAAAAGGGAAGAAGGGAAGAAGTGAGAAGAAGTATTGGAAATTGTGTAATTTTGTGAAGAGTTTGAATTGTTTATAATTTTTTTTTCTTCCCTTCTTCCTTCTTCTTACTTCTTCTTAACTCATCCAAAGGGAGGCATGTTTGGCACATTTAGCTCTTCATTTAATAGGCTTTTACAGTATGTTAATCCTGTTGGATATAGTTTCATTTCTGTACCCCAAAGCTAAAAAACAAAATAATAAAATAAAAATGCATCCCCAATTATTATTATTTGAAAATCATTACCCTTTTGTCGTGTTTTCTTGACAGTGCTTATGGTTCGGAACTTTTGTCAGCTTCTTCTGACCCCCCGGTTTCTAGAAGCGATTTACCATCATGCATCATGCTTCGCTCCCTTATATTTTCCAAAAAACACATTGGATGACATAGGTTTTAGAAGACGGCGCATCTCTGAGAATAGTGTGTAATAGTTTTGGACGAAATTTTCATTATCAAATGAATTTTGGACTGGGTTCAAATATGTCTATTAATTGAGGGATTAACCTGGACATTCTATTTTTTTCACTAATTTTTAATCTTTTTAAAAATGTGGAGATGGCGGGCAGTTGCTTATGAAGCCAGAGATAGAGAGTTGCTTATGAATTATGATTGCTTTTTTGATGTAATAGTTCTACGATAGACTAAGGATATTATGAGGGAATCTCTTAGGATGATTCCTGCTTTTAAGGCTTTATATTGTATGAACTTAAGGTTGCTTAATAGTAAATCTTAGTGACCTGCTTGGGCTGCTCTCTTTCAAAAAAGAAAAAAAAAATCAATAACAAAGAACGAACGCCAGCACCACTATAAAGAATCCTATATTTAATCTTTGCTCCTTCACAACAATACAAAGGGTAAAAAAAACAAGCTATATTATGTACATATACTATGTTGATTCTTTGGTTAGCAGCAATTTCTCCTAAAACAGATGGCAGATTCTAACAAAGTATTGACCAAGCCCAGAAAAAATTATCCATCAGCATGATTCAAACTCTTTTCCTAAGCAGCTACTCCAAAATTGCAATCGAAGAAATGCAGAATAGGAGCCCTATAAGCCTAAAACTACTAACTCCTGAATAGATACTCCAAATCTTCAACGGTCAAACGGGTGTGGTGGGAACCCGTTTCATCCTCCCCAAAGGCTGATGCTACCATCACTCTCTTCTTTTGCTGCAGTTATGAAATTTAATCAACTATTCAGTACATAGGGACATAGCAAGTTATTAAGGCTGTTTTTTTTTTTAACATAGCATGTTTACTGTTACATTTCTAGAGATATCCACATTATTTTCTTTTCCCCTTTTTGTCAAATAGCCTCCCAAGTACGGAGGTCTGCATTTGTTACTAAAATGCAAAAATATCTACATTAAATTATTAACATAACTCAAGGTTTATCCTTCTATATAAGAAGGAATAGAAATGAGCATGTAAAGTTCCTATCAAACCCAAAATCCAGCAGGCTGATCAGCTCTAGGCCGAAAAATATTTTATTCTGCTATTAATCATTAAATAACATACCTGCAGTGCCAGGATCCTATCCTCGACAGTGTTCTCCACGGTGAGTCGAGAGACAGAAACAGGGCGGGTCTGACCGATACGGTGGGCCCGGTCAATAGCCTGATCCTCAGTGGTAGGGTTCCACCAAAGATCAAGTAGCACCACATGGTTCGCTGCCACCATGTTTAGCCCCAGACTAGCTGCTTTAAGAGACATCATCATTACTGACACCTGTGCACCATTTGTTTGTTTGTTTTTTTCCATGGAAAATGAACTTTGTTAGAGAATTCCATGAGTGAACAAGAACTAATGTTTATTCCAATGGTTCCATGAGAGAACAAGAAATACATCAACCCCAGTTTAGACACCAAAACAGACACATATAACACCCAAAATCCTGCCTATGTAACTAAAAGTCAACTACTCAACTATTCCAGATATTCACATATAACAACAAAAGCTCATGATGACTGTACAGGTATATACACCGGTGGTAAGTAATAACTATTTTCCCCTTAATCTACAAATACTTTTCCTTTCCTAAGAAAAATTGATCAAAAAACAAGCAAAGAGTAGCATTCAATTCACAGTTTACAAAAAGAAAAAAAGAAAGAAAAAATGAGACTCGGTAAAACAAGTTGCTAGGGTAATAATTAGTTCTAGGTGATTTAATATAACATCCATATTAGTGATGTAATGTTTGCAAATAATACAAACAATGGTGTGCCCTATTGCAAAAACATAAATGGCAACAACAAAATAATGGTTAATCTGCAAATAGACCTGAAAATTTTGTAAAAGTGCAACCCATAAAACACACAGGAAAAAGAAATAATAAAGAAACCTCAGGAAGTGTGTTGAAATCTTTCACAGCCTTCTCTCTGGCGGTGACAGACATGGTCCCATCAAGTCGTCGATACTGCAAGCAAGATTCCTTCAATGGCACTTCCAGCATATCCAACATTCGGGTCCACTGTGAGAACACTATCGCCTTCTCAGTAATCACTGGCTTCTTTTCAAAAGGCTTCCTTTCTATCTCTTCTCCACCCTCGCAGTTCACTTTCAGCGGTGGCAAAGAATGTAGTATTTCAAGTGCCATTTTTATTTTGGAAGAGTAGCCCGTGCAGAAGACGGATGTACGAGGCAGTTTCAAATCACTCAATTCTTCTTCTTTTACCAAGGTGCCTCCGGAAAGAGAGGATTTTAGGGCAGTTTTAGTGAACAGGGAGGCAAGGCTGAGTCGGGACTTACATTTGGGACAAAGAGCACTGTCCTCTCCACCAGTAAGTCTCTCTGAGATACATTGGTTGCAGAACACATGCTCACATGTCGTCACTACAGCATCCTCAGGAGCATCCTGCAAAAAATATGCAATTCAAATCAATTAGGGTTTCATATATGCACAAAAGTAGCTGATACACATCATCTAAGATCAAGAAAGTGGTCCTCCAATTTCATCATTTGCAAAACAGATCGAACTTTGTTGAGAACTTGATCTGTCTTCAGCACCTAAAATCTTTTTTTTTAACTTTCTAAAGAAGTTTATATCAATACCAAGACATGAATACTGTAAATGTGGTCATTGGTGATAATTGCTTGCAAATAATAATTTGGGATGAAAAGTAATTTTTGCATTCTTCAGGTCCAGAAGGGCTTTCTGTGCCAAGGTTCCTTATTTACTTCAGAAACGTTTTGAAAATGCTATGCAGTGACAAAGTTTTGCAAATGATATGAGTACTTATCCTCCAAAATGAACCATCGAGGTTCAGGAAACTTGTCAGATAGAAAAGAAAATTAATGATCCCATAATAAAAAAGAACTGATTGACATTTTCTTGTTCCCCCCAGAAATTAAAAAATTTCAGCTTACATTACATAGACCACAAAGAGCAGAACTAGCTTCCAGGAAACTAAGAAGATGTTCCTGTTTCTCTCGAGGAAGCTTGCTTGCCATGTCTACTGAACTCCTCCAGTTTGTATTTGAATCATAACCATTGACCATAAGGGGGTGGTTGCATGCCTGACGGAGCCGTAGAAGCATCAGCAATATATTCACATAATTTTGCCTCACAGTGCCTGCATCTGCATAGACCTGAAGCACCAACCATTACAATGAAAATTAACTCAGGAAAAATGATCAGTTAATGCAGGACTTAGAGAAATAGAAAGCTTCTAGAAATAGGTATTGTCCTTCTAAAAACTATATTCAACCTAACTTGATCAAATATTTCCACAATCAGTTCTATAATATCCACAATCCAACATATAAATCTCATAGACTTGGTTGTAGTTCAACTTGGGGTTAACAAAAGAAAAACCACAATATGTCGTAGGGTCATAAAGTTAGGTGTACTTAGCAGACATCTTTATTAAAAAAGAAGGAAAAAAAAAGTTTTGGGCAACTCACAAACATGAGAAAGGACCATGTGGAAACAAAACTAAAATTACAGTGTTATTCTAATAATTAAGAGGAAAGAAGAGCTGGGTGATAGTAAAAACCTTGAACTGCGCTCTGGATTCCGATTCAAGTGCAGAGTAGAAAGAGCGCTCATCAGGTGAGAACCGCACCTTTTTAAGGCTCACCGTCTTGGGTGGCAAGCTTATGATAGGCTTCCCATCAAGAAGAGACCCTTTAGTGCGACGCAGCATTATAGTCTTTAACACAGCCTGAAGCTTCTTGTACCCGGTACTAGAGTTCTTATTAATCGGGTTCTTTATCATGGCGACAAATGAACTATACGATGAGTATGGCTCATACCTCAGGAACCTAAAGTAACTGTACAAATCATCAACCGCATTTTGCATTGGAGTACCTGATAAGCACCATCTCCTTTTTGCTCGCAGGCCCCAGCACGCCCTTGCCACCTGTGTCCGGTAATTCTTTATACTCTGTGCCTCGTCTAGGACAACCCTGAACCACCAGACCTTACCCAGAGGCTTCACAAGTGATTCAGCAAGAGCTGCTTGAGGATTTTCAAGCTTCTTTTCCTTCTTTCTCTTCTTATTCAACAGTTTACTTTTACCCCCACCCTCCTCATCTTTGTCATCTGGATGTTTTGGCGCCTCCATGGTGACGATAGCATATGTGGTCAAAACCACATCGTATTTGGCTAGCTCAGTTGGATCCTTTGTACGGCCACTGCCATGATAGACCAAATATGATAACTTGGCTTCCTTGGAAACCTTTCTCTCAAGTTCGTCAGCCCACTGCCGTAGGACACTCGTGGGACACACAACTAGAGTCCCAGCTGCAATCCGGCCAGTTGTCTGAGCCATGGATGCGCAAGGAAGTAGGGTGGTAAGCCGGGGCTTCTTTGCAACATGCAGCATGTCACCATTAGAATTACCCTTGTCCTCATCCTCGTCATCATCAAGGGTTAGGGTTTCGCACTTGACTGGTGGTCCCATTGTTGCTGATTGCACAGGAGGTGGAGACCTCTCAGTTAAGATCAGGGAGATTGTCGATACAGTTTTTCCCAATCCCTACAAAACCATTACAAAAATATTAGTCATCTAGAATACAGTTTTCATAAGTTCACAAATAGAACAAAGACAAGATAGAAAGTTAGAAAACCTGATCGTCTGCAAGAATACCGCCAGAGCAATGTGGGTTGCGGGTCTCCTTTTGAATCATCCATGACAAAGCTATTTTCTGCAAAACAATGCCAGGAAGGACCGATAAAAAATGAACACAAGTTTGGACATAAATTAGAAACTTAAACCTTGCAAAGTTAGGAACATGACATATGATCCATGTAAGGTACCATCTGTAGACAGGTACATACCCAATACATTCAAACAAAAGATCTCTTGTAATGTTCTTAAGAGGAAAGAAGAAAATTTAAACACCTGATGTCTAAGCAAGGAGACAGCCAAGGCACCTTCAGGAGGGACAGCCTCAGAATTTGGTTGCGATAAATCCTGTCATAGCATCATCAGTAAAAACTTTGTTACAGCATTATCAACTTAGTACAAATGAAGAGAACCTCTCTTTTTTCTTTTTAGAAATATTGCACACAAGTTTGCACCCTTTGGCGGATAACACCTAAATTTCTCATATTAGCAATTACTACCCAACTTTATATTAAGGGCATCTAAATGAAACCGATATTTTACAATAGAACATGTGTGCACCTTGTAAATAATATGTTGAAATTTTTTCTTTAACACTGCAGGTCAGTTATTTGTAAAAAACAGAAAGGTCATCGCAACAGGGTGCAAATGTTGAGCTCTAGGTTTTTATTCTCGATCAATATAGGATAAAAAGTTAAAAACATCAAGGACCTTGGCATTCTAACCACTTTAGTATCAAGTTAAAACCTTATTCCCAAAAAGAAAAACCATGTCAGATATTTAAAAAAAAAAATGTTTGGAAGGCAAGGACAAACCTGGAGTGCAAGACGCAAGGTCGATCTTTCATCAAAAGACTTATACCTCATTGCTAGTGATGGGAAATAACTGCTAGATGTCGGTCCAAAAGTAGGTCCATACAGAGGAGGATTTGGTGCCTTCGCTACAGTACAGTCAACAATACATACATCATCATCTTCTGCAACATTGTTCATTTCAAGGCACTTTTTAACAGGATTGTGCATCCCTCCTGTAGCACCACTCAACTGCTTTGCATAATTTCGTTTGGAGGGAAGAGGCGATGAGTCAGTACTGGAAGGAAGTGGGGAAGAATCATCTGCATCAGAGATATCAGATACTGACATGTACATATCATCAGAGAGAACTTCATCACGTGCCTCATCTTCTTCTTCTTCTTCTTCCTCTTCTTCTTGTTCTTCAATCTTTGATCCACTACCAAAACCAAAGGGCATTGTGGGCATTTGCAATGATGGATCTAGGAAGTTCATCTCAGGAAAACTAGAAGTGCTTCTTCCTTCATGAGGATCTGTTAAACAGCTGTGTGATGATTCTGCACAACAAAAACCAATGCTATCCTTCAAACAAGTACCTTTTTATTTTTATCAATTACATATTAGCCTTCTCCTTTTATACTGTTAGCATACCTAATAGTATTTGACATTTGCCAAAGAATTAACACCTATATTCTTAAACATAAAAGGTTCCATTTTTCCTCATCTTACAGTGGTCTTTTTTTTTCTATTTACTCTTCCTATAACTTTTGGACAATACAAAAAAAATAAGAACAAATGAAAATTGGTTCATTGTAACTTACAAAATTGCTGGTGGTTAGGATACTCAATTGTTCCAATTTGATCATAAACAATTCAAAAAGCTTTATAATGGAAATAAGGGGAAACTTGTCATCCTTCATAAGCACCTAGTTTTAAATTAGTTTAGGGATCCAATACTTTGAAGGGACTTCACTAAAAATTCAGATAAACTATGGGTACTTTTGCACCAGAAAAGTTTGCCTCTATATAATTGGATTAGGCCACTCGTACCACCAAACGATGAGAAAGACCAGCTGATATGTAAAAATGCACCCAGAAAGTAGCACCTACCGCCAACTCGCAAATGAGAAGATGAAGTATTATTCAGCTGATGTTGAAATTGCATATCATTGGGCAGGGGTTGAAGTTGTAGTTGCATGTCATACTCTGGGCCCCACTGGTACCCTGAAAATGCCCCTGCTCCTTGTACTTCGTAAGAAGGGTTCAGGTTAAGGCTAAGGTCTAGGTCGCAATTTGATATGTTGCTCATCCACTGCTCAGTGTCTGTCTCGTTGCAAAAGTTGTCGGGGTCTTCTTGTTGTGCCATATTATCCATAGGAAAGTAGTTACCATATGGCATCTCTTCATTTTCAAAATGATGAGGAGGATCCATTTTGCTATTATTGTCCATGCCCCAAAGATTGTGTCCTACTATATTTTATACGGGAAAAATTGCTAACAAGGTTAGCACCCACAAAAACGTAATATGCAACTTCAGAACCACATGTGTTTTGGGTTATCTACACATAACATCCGCACTTCAGAAACAGAATCAATAATGCTTGCAATTAAAAACCTTTAGGTCAGTGCAATTGAGAGACGTCTTCAATTGACTACTGACAACATTGTTGCTGCTCTAACCCTTCTATTTGCTAATTCAAATCGAACTAAAGTCATACTGAAGATGGTCCAAAATTAAAGAGCTTATGATTGAGATAACATGAAAAATTCACTAATAAACCTGACATTAGTTTAATCACAAATATCCCAGAAAATCTCATGACATGCAAATACAAGAAATAATGGGGACATTTGCAAATACGGTAGAATATTGTGTGTAGTTTACCCAGGTTCAGGCAATAATTTAAAAAAAAAGGAATTATACCTTCATGTCCTTGATATAAATTCGGGGAATGCATCTCTGGAGTGGACTCAAATAAAACCTCCTCTTTTACCTGCATGTTAGGATTGCAATCAAGGTATGGTATAACTAGCTAAAATTAATTGCATAAAAATTAAAAAAATTTAGAAATAAAATTATTTATGTAAGAACTAGTCACAGAGGTAAAAATAACACGGCTAAAACAAAGACACAAAACCTAGATATGTAAAAGATATTTACAAGAATCTTTTTACTCTTTAAGAACAAAAAAAAGATGGTATTCCAAATATAATTTCATAACTAAGTAAAAAAGAAGTTACATGGTTCAAAACAATATAACAGTAACCACCACATAAACTATCATAGTCAATTCCAATTTTTCATCCGATAAAACACACAACTTAGCAATTTATTTACAATATATCCTCCACATGGCCACAGATTGAACTAAAATCAGGGTTTATACTTCACAATCAATACCAACCAATCATAAAATCCGTACAAACAACAAAATTAAAAGGTAGGGTTGAAAAATTCAAAAACAGAGATAGCGATTAAAGAAAACCAACAGGAGGAGAAGATGGGTCTTCATTCAAAATATCAAAAATATCAGTAAGGCTACAAGCGAGATTCTCCTCCAACGGAGCCGCCTCTATCGATTCGCCTAGATTCAGATTCCCTTCGTCTCCCATGCTTAGAAGCATAAATCTACCATAACATGAAGCGAAGACGAATAGAAGAAATCAAGAGAGATTCGCTATTGGATTGATTTCGGCGTCGAATCGAGAGAAGAAGAGAAAGTAAAGAGGAAAGGAGAGAAGGGGCAAAAAGAAAAAAAGAAGGAAAGAAGGAAAGAGGAGGAAGGGGTTGAGAGGTTGCGCGATAGTTTACTTTCCTATCGCGAAACAATTCGACCGAGAATTTTAGGCAATTTTGATTAGTGTCACTGGAGTATGGGTCCGGTAGGAGTGGGTCCCAGATGTCGGCGGTACAGTGCAGGGATGGTGAGGTGTACTGGGTGCAGTCAGTGGCGACGACTGTTTTTGCACGGAGACAGCGTAAGCGAGGTCGGTGATTGGTGGATTCCAATTTCTAAAATTGGAGCGGTCTTTTTTTTCGGTTCCGATAATAGAAGAACTAAGTAGGCCGAGTCGGTTTTTGGGTTTAGTCGTTTTTGTATTATTACTTGTCAGTTGTCAGCCCAAATTGGATTCGGTTTTTTGTTGACGCGTTTATTAGGAAACATCCTACGAATTTCTTAACAATATTGGAGGTATTACGTGGAGAGAGTAGGGAAATTGCCGACAAATTGTGTAGAGAGAATAATAGCAAAAATAATAATTGACTTTGTTTTTTCTATAGTTAGATTGGTTTGATGACTTGTATACAATATATGTGGCTCCTGCATGACTTGAATGGTGCAATTTGATGACGTTGATTTGATTTGGTCCTTTAATTATGCATTGATTGATTGATTAAATTAGTTTGGTGATTTGGCTTCTATGGAAACGAAACGTTATGGCTTAATTAAGTTAATTAATTATATTTCGTCCAGTAGCTAGAGGTTTATTTTTTTTTATTTTTGGTTGTTTTGATATAGATGACTCTTTCGATTGGACTCCTATCTTTGTTTTTTGGGGATAAAAATAGATAATAAGATGGTATTAAAAGTGCGTCCATATTATACTTCATAAAAAAGACGATACATTTATAAGTTGAAGTAATTAATCACAATCTAGCAGCGCTATAATATAGATAGAGATGTACAGATGTAAAAATTAATAGATTATTAGGATCTAAGGGTGCGTTTGGATCGTTGGAAGAAAGAAGAAGAAGAATGAAGAAGAAAAAAAAAATTATAAACAATCCAAACTCTTCACAAAATTACACACTTCCCAATATTTCTTCCCACTTATTCCCTTCTTCCCTTCTTCCCACACCTATCCAAACGCACCCTAAGAAAAGAAAAAAGAAGGAATGGTATATACATATGATCAGTGGCAGATACTATTTTATCTATTATTTAAAAATCAATTTAAATAAGATTGAATGCATTACATATAATCGCAATCTAGCAGCACTTATATACCGTTGGATGTATGGATAGAATATCGTGAATTTTACGCAAGTATCATTTAGTAAATAAAAAAAATTTAAATAGTGAAAATTTAATAATCACTTGATCATTATTCATTAGAAAACATGCAACAAATCTAATCATTTTTTTAAGCCAAGCTACTTTTCATACTTGCAAAGGTGAGATGCGCTTATTATTGGAATTCATATTTAAGCTTTATTTATACAATTGTGAAAAACGTTGAAGATAAATTATTGTTAAGTTATCCCTTTCTTAAATATTTACACGAAAACAAACCTATGTTTAATTTTTTTTTCCTGTGTCTTCGAGAAGACCACTGAGATTGACTTCAAGCGTGGATCATTAATTATCAAGACGCGGTGCACAACAAATTAACTTGAAGTTAGTTAGAAATAATATACACAAGTTTATGTTTATTGTTTATATTTTATAAACGCTGATGAATGCTTCCACAAAATGATCGGATACTTCCGTTACTATATGGCGAGTGACGTACATGACGTGAAGCAATATGTATTGTAATTTGTTTTATATCAAAGGTTCACAACTAATTTCTTTCCATATACATTTTTTTTTTTAAGATTTTGAGCACACACATATAACTTCCAATCAATTCTAGCATCTTTCAAATTCTAAAAATATTTAAGCAGATAGTATTAGTCCAAAATATACCTAAGATGGGATCAAATGTTCACTTGTGTGAATTTCCCTCAATTGCATTTTTTTTTTTGTGCACAAACAATAGTTTATTAATTTAAAACATTCTTCTACAAAGAAGCTCCACTTTGTTCAGAAGGCATATGATATTTTCAATATGGAGATCATATTTGACGGTTTGGATCGGTCGTTTGAACTTTCAAAATTGAGATCTGACGGGGTTTAACTGAGACTCCGGTCAAAGCGCTTTGATTGAAGGCTTTCTCTCTCTCTCTCTCTCTCTCTCTCTCTATATATATATATATATATATATATATATTGATGTAATCCTAGTAGATATGCATCATAATTTGATAAAAAAAATACGATGACTAGATTCATTGTATTCGATTCCAAATATTTCCTTAGAATATAATAAATACCTCACTATTATTAATATTTTTTAAAAGTTTGCATTAAGATGTAACTAGATTAAATTATTCAATTTGCAGGCGCAAATACTTGTAAATACAAAGATATATATATATATATATATATATATATATAGAGAGAGAGAGAGAGAGAGAGAGAGAGAGAATTAGGGCTGAAAACGGTAGCCGTTTCGATCGTTATTTCGTTTCGTTTCGTCTGAAACGGAATGGTAACGGTCAAGGATTTTGGTTTCGTTTAAGGAACGGGACAGATAACGCAAATAGAAATGTTATTTCGTCTCAGAACGGAACGGTTAACGAAACGGAGCTATTTCGTGATCGTTTATTTCGTCTGTTTCGTTATATAATTCTACAGGGATGCTATTGATTTGATTGCAGAAATGAAGGGGCGGAGAAAACTAGGAAGATGATAAGATTTCTTTTTGCGCCGCTGAATTCACATCGTCTCTCTCGCACACCTCTCTTTCCTAAACCATTTTGCTTCTCTCCGCCTCCGCTAGTACATCTCTCTCCTTCTCCTTTTCACTGAGAAAGGATTTTAATTGAAGGGATTTGGGCTAATTTGAAATTTCTTTTGCTGGTTGGTTGAAGGTGAATGAAAAATGAGGTCAATTTATTTCTCTATTCAATTTTCTATTGGGGCAGTTTTAATTGAAGGGATGTTTGTACTTCTGATTCACTAGTTGAAGTTTAATGAAAACGCAACTGAAATTTCTTTCTCTGTTCAATTTTCTTTTTGGGAAGTTTTTTTGTTAAAGGGATTTTTGCACTTACTCCTGATTTATTGGTTGAAGGTGAATGAAACGCAACTGATTTTCTGTTGGGGCAGTTTCTTTCTCTATCTGCTTCCATGACTGCACGCCAGGGGTCGTACCAGTGGTTGTATTTCAAATCTGTTTGCGAGTTTGGCTCGCCACATCTGATGTAGCAGTGTTTTGCATTTGTAATCCACCGAGTTGAGTTTTGTTTAGGATCTAAATTATTTGATAATTCTGTTGTGTTTTTGTAATCTTTCTTTAACTTCTAAGTTGTATTTATTTAGAAACCAACTTATTCTAAGTTCTAATCCTGCTTTAGATATATGGGATGTTTAAATATGGTACCAGCACATAACTTTTGCATTGATTGTTTGTTTAAATATGTTGGATGTTATAAATAGAAAAAAAATATGGAACACAAGTTCAAACGGGTTAACCGTTTCGATCGTCTAAATATAACGCAACGATCGACGCAACAAATTTCAGTTATGTTTAAATAACGAAACGCAAAACGAAAAAATTTTAAATTTTGCGTCATTACACGGAACGGTTAACGCAAGGAATGATTTTCGTCATCGTTTTTCACGTTATGCAGCCCTAGAGAGAATAGATTCAATCAAAGCGCTTTGACCGGAGTCTCAGTTAAACCCCGTCGGTTCTCAATTTTGAAAGTTCAAACGACCGATCCGAACCATCAAATATGATCTTCATATTGAAATCTCCTTGCCGATCAAAATTTTCATTTTTTTGAATTTTTTAAGTATTTTTTTCAGATTTTCAAAAACAGCAATTTTTGTAGGGTTCAGAACAAATTAGATTAACGATTTTTGAAAATCCGAAAAAAATACTTAAAAAATTTAAAAAAATGAAAATTTTGGTCGGCAAGGAGATTTCAATATGGAGATCATATTTGACGGTTTGGATCGGTCGTTTGAACTTTCAAAATTGAGATCTGACGGGGTTTAACTGAGACTCCGGTCAAAGCGCTTTGATTGAAGGCTTTCTTTCTCTCTCTCTCTCTCTCTCTCTCTCTCTCTCTCTATATATATATATATATATATATATTGATGTAATCCTAGTAGATATGCATCATAATTTGATAAAAAAATACGATGACTAGATTCATTGTATTCGATTCCAAATATTTCCTTAGAATATAATAAATACCTCACTAATTTTTTATGCTAAAGATGTGTTCATTCTCACACATATCTCCACTAAAGAAAATAGAATAAAATTAAGAAATTAAAATCTCTAAAGTGTTAGAGTTATGTCCTAGAAGCCAATCTTATATGGCTACTTCTATGATTTATGTTATTGATGATATTTGATCATTTGTTCCTTGATTTATTTATTGACAGGTCGTTCAGGTTGAGGATCTAAATTGTAGATCTCTGTAGCTCATTTATAATTAAATGACAATAATAAATCTAAAAGGTCCATAGACTTGATAATTAACAAGGAACATTAATTATCAAATAAGATTAGTATGCAAGTTAAGTGATGATTAAGTTCTACAAATCATAGGTGAGGAGTTACCAATTTAAATGCATATGTATATGTTACGGAGCATATATTGTATATGACATGACCCTATGAAATAAATATATAAATTGTGTTATGTGTCATTATTTATTTCATTTGAGTTTGATTCTAAATATCGTCTACCACTGATTCCTGATAAGGGCTACTATACGGACATTATTTATGTTCTCTTGAGCTGTGCGGGGAAAAACTGTTCATCAAGAAAACCGTATGTTCCTCACTAATTTATTTAGTGAGTGATGATATATGTTTGGGCCCTTTGATGGAGATAGATTATTTGGTAGCAACTTGATATAATTATCTCTAGATCAAGAAACGTATAATCTGCAAGAATGACACATTCCTATCTTGGATTATACAATGATATCACGTGACATAAGAATTAGTCAAGGAAATACTTTTATTTCTTATGCATGATTGAGATATTGTAGTAGTACAATATTTATGTAAATTGTGAGTCATAACGTGTTACTAGATACTGCTTATGATTATTGGAATAAATAGCGATTTAATTCTATAGCCAACATAGCATTAATCCTCTAAGAGTCACACAAATAGAGTTATAATCACACGATGCATTATTTATTTATTCGCAACAGTGAATATTACGAAAATATGATAAATTTATTAGTTAATTAATTATATACCGTTGCGAACCGTTATAATTGATTAAATAAAAAATGATCATATAGAAATAAATTAGTGCATTAGCTAATCTCAAAATAAATATTAATATGTTAATAACTAATTTTGTTCAACGTACTTTAATTAATTGAGCTATTTGAGCCTTCATTTAAATAGTTAATTAAAAGCCTGAATTTATGATGGTTAAAAGAGCAATTAAAGGAATTAATTTAATGGGTTTAAATACAATTGTTATAGTCCAATAAAGGCCTCTCTAAGGCCGGCCATAAAAGGACAATTTTGTTCAAGTGGTAAATTTGAAAGTTAGATTTAGAGAGCTATAAATAGAGAGTTCAAGTTTTGAGCAAATCCTAACTTTTTTTTCTCTCTCCCTGACCGAAATTCTAAAAGAGAAGAAAATATTTCAGTTTTCTTCTTTTTCTCTTTTTTCTCATCTTCTTGGCTCTATGTTGAGCAATATTCTTCCACTATTAATTAGATTAATTGAAAGCAAAAGAAGGAAGGGATTAGTCTCGATCTCCAATCGCTAGCACAGTTTTGAGATCGTGGTTGATCTCTTGGTGGACTCGAGGTTAACCATTGGAGGAGAACGAAGAGAGGCGCAGCACACCATCGACTCCTACGCATCAGATTTTTCCTTCTTGATACGATTCAAGAAGAGTTATATCCATAATATCTTTTTTTTTGGTTAATTGATGTGTTATATGTTTGCAAAATCTTTTTGTGGTTGTTTGCTCGGTTTTGTGCTTATTAATTGTAATAAAATTGAAAATTGTGCATCCTAACTTACTAACATAAAGAATACCATCATTATGTCTAAAGACAATCGTAGAAAATCAGTACTTACGCTTCCGTTGCTCGATATTTGTTCTTCAAATTTGTAAATTTTACACTTATTATTTTATTATTTTATATGATTTACGGATGCTGACAATTTATGTTATTATTTATAAACACATCAATTAATAATTATATCTATCAATTTTCGGAGCATCTATCAACTTTTGTAATTATATAATTTGTATTGAATAAAGACAATAATAGACATGTATAACTCACTGCCAATAAAAAAAAAGGTTTTTATCTAATCTAGAAGAAACGGGATTCTTTTAGAACTTTTGAACTTCCAGCCATTATATTTACTAGTGGATGTTCGCGCGTTGCGCGATCTAATATTTGTTTAATGAGCTATTATTAGATGGAAGTGGAAAAATATTTTCTTTTTTGTTGATAGTTACTGTGGTAAGATTTTAGATAAAAAAAATAATGCTTCAAAGAGAAAGAAAGTTTGGTTAGTAGATAAGTGAACTATGAGTTGGTGGAGTATGGTGTAGTAGCATTCTAACGCAATGAACGCATTGATGTCCAACAAATCACTGGATTCATCACTTAAACCCACATAAATTTTTTTTTACAATTTCAATTGTCCTAAAACTTTTCAGCATTCAATGGCTCCGTTTAGATGGTGAGGGAATAAGAAAAATAAGGAAAGCATTATTGAAAAGTGTATAACTTTGTGAAGAGTTTGAATTGTTTATAATAAATTTGGGAATAAGAAAAAGCTATTCCCTTATTCTTGCACCCATCCAAACGGAGCCAATGAGAAGATAAACTTTGCGAACTTAGGGCATGCATGTGTATCATATTACTTAACAATTTGCAAAAATTCCCTCCTCATAAATGATACAATAGTTTTTCATAAACTATGAACTCAAATATATGAGAGTTCCTGTTTAGGATTACTTAACAGAGCACGAATGTAAAACATATCTCAATAAACTATGGTTATATCAGCACAAGCAATTATCATCATGCACATAAAAAGAAATAAAAATTATACTACTATTATATCAATGCAAGTATCTGAAAATTTGAAATAATAAAACTTGAATTCATATGGTGCAATCTAGATTGAGATGTTTGTTGTTTTGCTGAAAAGATCACCGAGACTAATATATGTACAGCTTAGTTCTTTCCTACCATGTTTGATCACAATACATGTTAATAGTAGCGCTAATGATCTTGATTTGAGGAGCATATTAAGAGTTCTCCATAGATATCATTTTTCACCTGCTCATCCATTAGAAATGCTGAAAAATCCAAAAAGGCTTTTTTATTATTTTTTAAAAGAACCGTATAGTTAGCTTAACCTATTGCATTTTAATTTTTCATGCACTCAATTACTACCTGATGTTTGTAGAGTCAAACAACGCTACATATAAATAATCCCATAATATTCACGTGATTCTTAAGAGCAGATTTGTATTGAAAGGCAAAAATTGAAAAATGTTGCCAACATACATTTTCAAAATAAACTATTCTAAGGTTAAATGAACTTGCATCTACCAATTGGGGCACATGTCAACCATTGGTTGACACTTTTGTACATTGAAACCGGATGAAGATCTTCATGATAGCAACATCTTAGCGTCTTTTTTCATCCCCGTAAAATGAATTAAAAATCATATAATAATAATTATGTTGTTAATACAGCAAGATGAGTGCATACTTCAATTACTTTAAAATTGCCAGACAGATGTCGATTTTTTTTTGTTTATGTTGTGTGGCTTAATAATATTTAAATTTATCTAAATAAATTAACAATTAGAACACAAAGTGAATGAAAAGGACATTTTAAACACATTCAAATGAAATTATCTACTTTGATTTTATTGCTTTAACAACATAATAGGGTAAAGCTGTAGGATCTGTGCGTGCAGACTTTCATTGCTTTAATAACATATTTAAATATTGTCTTAATGGAGATTAAACTAAAATATTTAGCTAGGAGAACTAATTACCTCAAGGAAGCAGGGGCTGGATAGACTCAAAGTAAGACTTTGTTAACATCACTCTCCTAGTTTCTACTTTTGTTGTCACTCCAATCTCATCTAGTCGTCGCACACCTGAATTACTCCTAAATCTATTAAACTGAAGCTTAAACCTATAGAAAGTGGCATAACACAAAAGTTTAGCATAAGAATTGCTGAAAATTAATGGTCTGAAGGCAAATAATTTTATTCATCATTCAAAGCTTCATAATTCATTAGAAATAAGGAAGGAAAAGAACAAATAATTCGATAGATTCCACCAATTACAAAGTACCAATTTCTATTGGAAATAATGAAATGTAATGAGAATAAAAGTGAGTCAAAGTTTGTGCATAAAAAGCTTGTAAATATATAAATTCTAGTTCTTGATTGTACTTGGGGACGATACCAATTTGCCAAATAGATTTTGGAGGTTCATGTTGAGAATCATATAAATATAGCAAACCTATTCTTGTATTCATTGCAAATTTTATAAAAGATCAATATACAATCCGGATATGGCATAAATAATCAATCGTCAAACAAAAGTGGAATAAATAATAATTACAGATACCCGGAAATCTAAGCTAAATGGGACTCAATTTGACATTTTATTCTCAGCATGGTCACTCTGTCAATCACCCAATGAAAGAACCTGCAAAATAATAAAAAAAAAGAGAGAGAGTCAATTTACTTGATGGCCTAAAACTTGCAAGCACAATTGAAAAATCTGATACAAATTTGACTAAAAATAGTAAGGACATAAAACTTGAATACCTGAAAACCTAAAAGGTTAAAAAACCAGTAAGGAATAAATAATAATTATAGATACCCAAAAATCTAAGCTAAATGGGACTCAAATTGACCTTTTATTCTCAGCATGGTCACTCTGTCAATCACTCAATGAAAGAACCTGCAAAATAACAAAAAAAAAGAGAGAGTCAATTTACTTGATGGCCTAAAACTTGCAAGACACTTGAAAAATCAGATACAAATTCGACTAAAAATAGTAAGGACATAAAACTTGAATACCTGAAAACCTAAAAGGTTAAAAAACCAGTAAGGACCAAACACAGGAAGGGAGAAAATTGAGGCTTGTAAACACTTATGACAAAATCAAAAGAAGAAAAAAAAAGTGAGAACAAACAATACTTGTTACCTTGAATGAAGATCCCATGAAGCTTCAAAATGATATACCCAAAATCAATCTCCTTGGTCTCTTGAGTAAAAAGCATATCGTTGTCGCCATTGAGCACTAAATGGCAAGAGAAGCAATGAGTACATATTTCAGTAAGTACATACCATGTATCAATCTTCTCATTGTTGTTACTCTCACAAATACCAGAACAAAAAAAGAATTTAGTTGTCCCCAAAATACTATCCACTCTCTAATTTATACAAAAGACATGCAACCAACTGCTCAAATGAAAAACCTACCCAAGTATAAGATGCAGAAGATGAAATAAATAATATAAATGAATAGTTTGACTAAAACCTCACATTACTTGAAATATATTTTTTAAATAGACCTTATTCAATAATCACCATTTATAAAAATTGGTGATTTTCATGGTGAGCGTGAGAACCATTAAAAAAAACTCAGATACCATAAATCATATCAACATACCATGTCATCATGGTACGTAATTGATACTATCATGCTAAATTTGTACTAATAATATATAGAGATGGCTAGACATGAAACAATTACCAAGAAAACTATTCTACCTTGTAAATCTTCATCAATATAAATTGTTCTCAAAGCTATGTATCAATTCAATTTATACCTATCCAAGTATAGAAGATCGTCCTAATAGAAGGACTAATCTGCTGTTAATACTTTCTATATTGCATCCATTAAAAATATCTTATGTCCTCCAGTATTCATTCCCAGCAGCATATCAAGCACCAAACATCTAACTTATGAGAATTTCAAAACTTACCAACAAATATACCACTAATATAAAAATAACAAAAATATAATTTTTAGTAGCAATTATAAAATACAACTCATACTTTTATGTGCTCCATCATATTTCTTATATCCTGACAGTCTCTACCTTCTTGTGTTTCCTTTATACTCAGTGCACATTAGCTGGATATGATGGCGGCAACAAACATCCCATGAACAAAAGAAGCACGCATGACTAAACCCCATGACTAAACCCCAAAATCAAAATGGAATGAACCTGCAAAATCAAGGTAAAAATTAGCCAACCAATCTTGACAGTCAAAACATGTAAGAATAATTGCAGGAAAAAAAGAATAAATTTGGGATACAGAACACCACAGAAACTAAATCAAGGATGCACAATTGAAAGAAAAGAGAACAAAATTGACACAATGAGAACCACCCAAAGAAAATTAGAGAGGAGAAATCCTGAGAAAAAAAAGAGCAACTTATAAAAGGAAGGAACTCAGAGAAGAAACAAAGAAGAAAATAAAACATGAAAATCTATAAACGCAAGTCAAAATAACAAAGGAAAACAAACGAAACACTCAAAATTGATTGAAATTTGTAATGGGAATCGCGTGTAGGGAAGTTGGAATTATGATTTCCATCAGAAATTTCGTGTAGATCGAAAAGATGACGACACAAAATGGAAATCAGAGAGGGAAAATCTCCTAGCGCAGGCATCGTTCCAGAAATTGAAGGGGCAAAAGAAGAACAAAAGCTATAGACAGTGATGACCAATCGAGTGAGAAAAGGAAAATTCGAGTCAAGAAGTACAAACCGTGGAGAAAGATACTTCGCTAGAGCACCACCACCATGAGCCAAAACAAAACCAACAGTGCAGATCGGATCAATCAGTGCATACACCAAGACCATCATCGAAACTACGGCCGTACGCGCGGCACATGGGAAGCTCGTCTGTCTGCTCCCTGAAAGGTCTTTGTGAGAGAGAGAGAGAGAGAGAGAGAGAGAAGGATTAAAGAAGTGAGTGGATTAGAACTCTCCAGAAGAAAAGAGATCGGACGAAAGAGAATAAGTCAAATCGAACAGCCAGGATTGAAGGATCCAAATGAACGGCTTGGATTGAGTTACTGTCGGGAGAACTGTGGATCAGCAGTACATTCGGATGCGGATGCAATTTCGCAGATTAATGTATTGTCTTTTCATTTATGTACTTGTGCGTTCCTGCACAACAAAAACCAATGCTATCCTTCAAACAAGTACCTTTTTATTTTTATCAATTACATATTAGCCTTCTCCTTTTATACTGTTAGCATACCTAATAGTATTTGACATTTGCCAAAGAATTAACACCTATGTTCTTAAACATAAAAGGGAAGAAGGGAAGAAGTATTGGGAAGAAGGGAAAAATTAACACCTTCTCCGTTTGGATAGATGTGGGAAGAAGGAAAGAAGAGAAAAAGAGGAAGAAGTATTGGGAAGTATGTAACTTTGTGAATAAATTGGATTGTTTATAATTTTTTTGAACCTTCTTCCTTCTTCCAACTCCATCCAAACAAGGCCATTAATATAACCCCCCTTAAAACAAATTAATTGTTAACAATAGGATATCCCTTGATCTTTTTCATAATTAGTGGAGTTTATTTTAATTTGTTGTGCTTTTGAATCACGTGTGCCTTAACCAACTTGAATACTTTCCTCTTTATGACGTAATTAAGCTTTCAGCTTACGAGGGATTGTTTGTTTTTCTTAGCTTTCTCTGGTTGTAACTGAATTCTCTTTCCAATTTCACTGGTGGCCCCTCTCATGTTGCTTTGTTTTTTTTTTTAAAAAAAAGTTAAATACTTTGTATGCTTTCAATTTTCTTATTATTATTATTCTCTTATATATAATAATGTATCTGTCTTCAAATGTAAAAGCCAAAAATTATGCATATAACAATTAGAGTTGTCGTATATATGATTACGATTAAGAAGACTAAACTTGTTTTGAGCGCTATTAATTTTTGTAAAATTTTATTGTTCCTTATAAGATAGAGCCATGTATTTTTTTTTATATACATTAGACATGATAGGGATCAAATTTACAAGGAGCAGAATTCTTCTTATATTGTGCTGCAGGAGGTGTTATTGCTGCTGCAGGCGGCTTCTGCAAAGGTGGCTCGAGTAAAAAATGCAAATGACATGGTAATTTGACTTGACAATTTGGAAATTTCTACTATCGATTGTAATTAGAATTCCGCCTATGGTTTCTGGTGCAGTGGTTATTCCAGAAACAATCTTTCTGTGATGTATCAACCTTTTCTTCTTCCTTTGGCAAACTTAGTAAGAGTGTCGAGCCCGTCTCTAGAGCTGAAAAGCACACAATTCATTAGGTAGCATCAATGTTTAGTTGCCATTGATGTCCATATTCCATCATTCCTGTTTCGATCAAAATATATGATTGAGGCAAAATCAAATTAATAATAAAAATGTCCAATCAATGGAAAAACTTACAATTGAGTGGATAATTTTGTTCACATTTTATCAATAATTCCAGCCGGGTCACATGCTTTAGTTTGAGTTTGGTTCTATTTTCATCTTGGCAAAGTATCAGGTGCTCACAACCTACTTGGCTATCAGCTTGTGTGCCCTTTTGCTTTTCGTAATTAGACTCGAGTAGATCTGTCTTATGCATAACCGATGCACTGTTTTATTGGTTTTCTCAAATATCTTAGTAAATCAATATACAACATTTTTTTATCAATATCTACCACTTAGAAGTTAGAAAACAATTAAAAATCTTTTAACTTTTGTAAATAAAATCTCTCACCACAAGTGTATATATATATATAAAAGTCCTTATTAACGTGCAAGATAATTCGGATGACAAAACTATCAATGCATAAATAAGAAGTTTGCGTATCACGTCTTTGTACCTTATCACGCGATTGTATAAAACATGAGATATTAAATTAAAAAAAACATGGTATTTACGTGAGAGAAAACTGACTTACGCATGCGAAAAGCTTGTCGATTCTTGATTATCGTTCTTATCAGCTGTGACGTATACCCATGCAGCTTTATTTACAAATTGACCTTTTAATTTTTTCTACATTATTTGATATATTTTAACCAAAATTATGATCCATAAAAAATACAAAATTGCGATTTAAAGTTAATGAAATGAGATGCCATATGAGTAAGACTACTCTACTTTCTAGAATTTTTAATTCAAATAAAGTTCAATAATTATAAAAATACAGCTTCACGAGGTGCTTAAAATTTCTCTATCAGGAACCAAAATCTTTATTCTTTACTCACAAAATTCTATTTTTTTTTGTATAACTAAGCATAACACAAAGGCGGGGGCTGACCAATTGGTCCAATTTTTCCAGATTCTTAATATCTATATAAATCTTTTTTTTTTTTTTGAAGCAAAAATGAGGTTCAAAGACCCCATCTTTTCATTAATAGAAAAAAAGTTTTAGCGAGATGCTAAAGTTACAGAAATATCTATATAAACCATATTATCACACTTCTTTCAATTTGATCTTTACAAATTATATTTAACACTTCTTATTTTGACTTACCATCACGGCTCTTAAAAACCATCCAATACGTTTATCTTCTTTTTTTTGGTGGTCAAATGGCTTAGGCATGCCGATTGAAATTTATTTCCATTACATCATTTAACTAAAATAAATCATGTATATAAGTGCTCCCACATTTTGTAAAACTTGATACTTCATGACAAAAGACAGAGATTTATCGCCTTCCGCCATTGGATGACCTCTGAGGTTTTGACAAGATTGTTAAAATTAAAAGGTCAATTTGTAAAGAAAGCGTCGCGTCTGTCCTAAGAAATCGTAACTTAGAAATTTGTTCTTGTTGTTGTAGTCCTAGGCTTCCCAATAGTCTGCGGATCATTGATTATTCTCGAAACATTCCTTGCGTGATTTACTAAGCTCTTCACCTTCGATGAGCAAAGTCTCAAATGGAGTGAAAAATTCATGTATAAGCTGGAAATCACACAATTTATTAGTTAACATCAATGTTTTAGTTGTCATTTATATCAAATTACCGTCATTAGCAAAATGCATGGCTAAACCAAAAATGAACTTAACCACAAAAAAAACAGCCTATATATATTTAATTAATCGATGGAAATACTAACCAAGAAGTTATGACTCCGTTTGATTATTGTTAGTAATTTAAGATCCAGAATAATATTTTTATCGAGCTCAATCCAATTCATTTTGTGGGAAAGTATAAGGTGCTCGTAACCAACTTGAACTTCAAATGTGATGCCGATTTATTTTCAACAATCAGTCTTGATTGGAGCTGTCTCGTGCATAACATTTGCAATGATTGATTGGTTTTCTCAAATATCTTAGTTTATCCATTCAATATATTGAGAAATGCTAGTGTTCTATGTATAGGACGGATGGGTCCGTCCAATACGATCGTTTTCACGTTTCTAAATTTCAAATGACCGATCTGAACCGTTCAATATATTTTCAATATTGAAAACTTAAAAGAAACCAATTTTTATATTTTTTTCAAAATTTTTTACTATTTTTGGTATTTTTTAAAATTCATAATATAAACATTATGGATCGTCCAATAACAACGATTTTCTAAAATACTAAAAATATAGTAAAAAATTAAAAAAAATGTAAAAATTGGTTTCTTATAAGTTTTCAACATGGAGAACATATTGAACGTCGGATCGGTTATTTGAAATTTTAAAACGTGAAAACAATCATATTGGACGGAGCCCATCCGTCGTATATATTGAACACTAGCATTTCTCCAATACATTTTGTCATCTACCTCTTAGAAAATAATTATGTTTCATAAACAAAATCTTTCAAGTCTCAATTGATATATATATATATATATATATATATATATATATATATATATATATATATGTTGAAGTCCTTATAAATGCGCAAGACAGTTCGAATGACAAATTATCAACGCATAAAATTGCATATTAATTATTTCTAACTTTTCACTCGATTTAATTAGAACACGATATTTCTGTGAGCAACCTAACTTAAACATGCCCAAAGCTTGTCCATTCTAAACATAATATGATTACTATTCTTATCAGCTTATAACTCATGTAAAGCTTTACTTTTCAACCTTTTAGTATTTTTAAATAGTATTTTAAAATTATTTAATCTATTGCACACAAAAGTATGATCCAACAGAAATATAAATTTTGATATATATAATTTTAATGAATAAATGTCACATGAGTAAGAATACTCTCGTTTGTGGAATAATAAATTGAAAAAGAGTTCAATAATTAAGAAAACAATACAGCTTGATTAACTTGGTGCTGAAATTACTCCACCAGGCACCAGCTACTAAAAGTGTTTTATTTTCCCCTTAAATAATCCGATATTCTAATTATTATAAAACAATTGTTTCGGTATTCCAAGAACTCAATTTTTTCTTAATAATTTGTTTGCAATTAATGTAGTTAAATTTCAATATATATCTAATTAAGTAAAATTGAATGTATGGGTCCTAAATTAGTTAAATTTCAATATATATCTAATTTAGTAAAATGTCAATATATATCCAAGTATACTGTCAGTCTGTCAGTAACATGATGAATCATATAAAATTATGCGTATATTATTACTTCTGACATTTGGACATTGTATGGGTCCTAATTAAATTAATTGTTCAAGCCAATTATTTAATAAACTTTGCTAGTCAGCTATTTATTGCACGAAAGGCCACAAGGATGTGCCACACAAGATCTGGAAAGGGAATTTTAAAAAATTGAACTCTCTTCTATCGTTGCGTTTTCCTCTTCTTCTCCGCCTCTTCTGTGCTTCTCTCGCGATGACTATGCTGACTCCCTTTGCTGGCCTCTTCTCTATCCATCTTTTGCTCTGATTTGTGTGTGGTTCGACCCCATTGGTGAAGACGACGGTAGAGCTTGGCTCAAGCAGCCATGATGATCTTCTCCTTCTCCTCTTCGAGCTCCTCTGGGGTACCCCTATAAATACATCCTCTTTGGTGGGTTTTTAAAACTGTTGAGGAGATTTTTAAAGGCTGATGAACTAGTTAGGCAATTGATGAACATGAAAATGACATGGTATTTGTGTCCGGTTAAGTCTAATTATCTTCCTAATTTATGTCCTTTTCACGTTCATTTTATATCATTTTGTCCATGTTGTAAGAAAGAAAGAGATATTGCTGTTTTGTTATTTTTATTGCATTTCAGGTTTGAGGGTGCACCCGCATCTCAGGGTGCATCCTGTCGCAGACTAGGAAATGATGTGCTACAGACTTGACGATGCACCTGCATTTCAGGGTGCACTGCACCCTACGCGTAAATTTGGAAACTACGCTGTTTCTCAAGCGACAGCCTGCTGTTCCTCTCAGATCCGATTTTCCTTATTGCAAGGGCTGAAATTGAAAGAGTTTAAAGGCCTCCTGGCTGAAAAAGAGAAAATCAAGGAGGAGATGGAGGAATATTGATGAAGGCAACATAAAAGGATGTTAAGGGCTGCTGTCAAGGGGATTACTCACATCTCTGAAATTTTAGATCCATATCTATTCTTTCCCTCTCTCACCCTTCTCAATTCCAGATCTGTTCTTTCTTCCTCTCTCTTTTCTGGTCGAATTTTGACCTAGGGCTTCGGCCCTGGTCTCTCTTGGGGCAGCAACTACCTCCCTCTTGGTGACAACAAGGAGAAGGCATGCACACCCGAGCCTAGAGATGAAAGCCAAGGAGATTGATTGCATCTTTATCTTTTTCTCTCTTGTGATGCTTGTGTTCAAACTTGTTTTGTTTTATTTATGTTTCATGAGTAGCTAAAATAATTTTAGGATTATGATGTAGCTCTTACTCTTGCTTGAATTACTGTAGTATTTATTTTAGTTATTATGGGTGGTTGTTGTTAATTCTGTCTATTGTATTGTGCGATTTATTTGATCACTTGCACGCTTGTTATAAATTTGATTGAAATTATCATTGAGTAGTTAGACACAAAGGTATGGTTGATTCTCTTAACTTTCTAGCAATCCGCTTAGACTATTTGTTTATGGTCTAAGTAGACAGATTCAAAGGGAGGTTAAGATAGACTATTACCAAACGGTCCGCTCGAGTTAATGGATTTCGAATTTAGACAAGTAGACATGCACAAAAGTACTTATAAACCACTTGTTAACACATTTCTCTCATTTTCATTACATTTGTTTTTATCCAATTCTTGCCCGCTTGAGATTTATTTGTAGGAAGTTAGTATGAGTAGCTAGACACAAGGGTGTAGTCGATTTTTCTAATTTTCTAGCAATCCTCTTAAACCGACAATCTGTGGTTTAGGTAGCCAGATTCAAGAGGGGATTAGGATAGATTATTACCAAACGGTCCGCTTGTATTAATTGATTACGAACTTAAATCAAGTAGCCAGGCACAAAAGGATTGCATAAAGTACGTGTGATGAGACCCCATAATTCTAAGTAGATTGTTGTGTTAACTCAAGTAGAGTATAGTGGTGAAATCATAATCCTAACAAAAAATATAATTATTTTCTGTTAAGAGTGCACTTGCATAGTAGACTGCATCCAGTTTTACCAGTAGCATCCTAGCATGCGTCCTGTTTCAGCACTTCACCTGCATCCTTGATCGCACTCAGTCCAGTGCGAGTGCATCCCATACTGTACTAGCATTTGCATTATTTATTTACTTTCTTGTTTTACCCCTGTAGTTTCAATACCAATCCAACTATTTGCCAGGCTAGATTACCCAAAGTTGTTATAATCTGGTAATTCTAAACCGCCTCCCTATGGGATCGACCCCTAAGTACTACGCGGTAGGAAGTGCGCTTGCATTCCGACCAAATAGGTTTAGGGTTTTTAATTAGTCTTGTGTACCCTAAAAAACACACACCAGCAATCATTTGATTTTGAGTTCAATATAGCTGATTCTAGCTCGATGAATTGTTTCTGTGGTTAATTGTTCATGATAGTTGTTGAAAAAGGGTTAAGCAGTGTTTGATTTAGCTTGTGCAGCAGCTTATATACCCAATTTAGGATCTTTCATGGTTATTAGACACTAACTCTAGCGATTAGAGCTTTGTTGTGATGCATTAAGCTCAATGGAGGATATTTAAGGCTGTGCAAATGTTTTGGTGTGATGCATTAGTTTATTAGATGCATAACGGTGAGTTTGTGATGAGGAATGTGGTGGTGGTAGATCTCTACAATTTCTGTTTTAGTCAAGGATTGATGCTCCAATGAGTCATATGCCATCTGTATGGGCTGTAGGATCTGTTATTACCTTGGTACCAGCACTGTACCAGTCTATGGTACGCTAATCATGTCTCTGATAAAATTCTGCCGTGTTTCGGGAGCTGCTTTGCAAGAAAAGTCAAATTCGGAGGGCCAAAATGCATATCTGAGGGGCTTAGAATCATTCTGAAGGAATTTTGTAATTTCTGAGAGATAATGAGAAAGATTTCGAGCATATTGGGTTCAGATTCAATTTTTAATGCGTTAAAGAGTTTGGATTTGGGTTGGGTCAAGACCCGAATCCAGATCCTGTTTGTTTGGACCCGTTGCTCACTGAGTCAGGTCAACCGACTCAGTTGACCTGGCGGGGTCGCTTATTTTCTTTAGGCATTTTACTTTTGTATTACAAATATAATATTTTTGAAAATAGTATATACTATTTTGCCTCCACGCTGCACAAAGTAAATTCGATCTTCTAGACACTTTGATGTCGGCGTTGCTACAGCTTTTCATTTGTTTTGTTAGTTTTTTATATACAGAAAAAAACTTCTTTCTCTTCCACAAAAGGAGAACTGTTGAGAGGGCAGCATGCTTTGTTGAGCCGAATTTTGGAAAATTGTTCCGTTACTTTGGGTCCCTGCCACAAAATTGATCTATCTAAAAACAAATTAATTATAACAATAGAATATTCTTTTTTCTCTTTCATAATTGGTGGATTTTCTTTTAATTTGTTATGTTCATGAATCTTAAGTATGCGACTATGCGTTAACCAACTTAAATACTTGTATGCTACCAATTTTCTTATTGTTTATATTCTCTTAACAAAGTATGCGTCTTCAAATGTATAAACAAGAATTATACATATAACCATTAGAATTGTCGTAGATATGATTATTGTTGGGGCCATTTACTGTTGTATAGTTAATTATACATGACAGGGATCAGATTTTCAAGGAGTAATGCCTATTGAAGAATTGATTGCAGCCTGCAATTATAAAAAGAAGAATGTTGTCATCTTCCTCTTTTGTCATCAAAGTTTTGTCATATTCCGTTGGCAAACTCTGTACCAGCGAGGGATTCATCTGTATTCTCTAGAGCTGAAAATCACACAATTCATTATTTAACTTGCATCAATGTTTAGTTGCCAATAGTCAATACGCCATTGATGTTATATTTTTCTCGTTCCCTGTTTCGATCAAAATGTGTGACGGGGCCAAAAAAATCAAATTAAGCATAAAAATGTCTAATCAATGGGAAAAACTTACCAATATTCTAGCTCAGCACGCACAGTCTTTACTTTGAGTTCGGTTCTATTTTCACATTGGCAAAGTATCAGGTGCTCACAACCGACTTGAGGATTGGATTTCATGCTATTTTGATTTTCTTAAGTAGACTTGACTTAATCCGTCTTATGCATAAACTCTGCACTGATTTATTGGTTTTCTCAAATTTCTTAGTCTGTCAAAGGATTATTTTTTTATCATCTACCACTTCGAAATCAATTAAAAATCTTTTAACTTTTATTAGCAAAATCTTTCATCACAAGTGTATATATAGAAGTCCTTATTAACGTGCAAGAGAATTCGGATGACAAACTATCATTGCATAAAATAAGAAGTTTGCATATCTACCATATCACGTCTTTCTACCTCTTTTCACTCGATTTAAACAAAAAACATGATATTTATGTGTCCAAACTAACTTAGTCTGCCCAAAGCTTGTCAATTCTAAACATAATATGATTATTGTTTTAATCAGGTGTAAGATAAACCTGTAAAGCTTTACTTACCAAATAACCTTTTAATTTTCTTTTACATTATTTGATATATTTTAACCAAAATTATGATCCACAGAAATCTGTACCAGTACATTCCTAAAAAAAAAAATGATCCACCAGAAATCTAAAACTGTGATTTAATTTTAATGAATTTAGATGCCATCTTTGTAACAGTATTCTAGATTCTAGAATAATTAATTAAAATGAAGTTCAATAATAAAAATAAAATACAGCTTAACGAGGTGCTTAAATTGCTGTATCAGGTACTAAATTCTTCATTCTTTACTCCCAAAATTCTAAAATTTTCTGTATAACTAGGCATAATACAGGAGGGGGGGGGGGGGCTGACCAATTATCCAACTTTATTTTCCGGATTCTATATTATCACACTTCTTTCAATTTGATCTTAAAAAATTATATTATGGCTGTGAAAATCCATAAAAATAAATTAATTTTTAAATGACTGTTAATGATTATTAAATTTAAACAGAGCAAAATCGTATAATATGACGACCAATTTAAAAATTACATAGAATTTTCAGAAATCATAATACAAATAGTTTGAAAATAAAAATTAATCTTAAAATGACTATTAAGTTCTAAAAAGATTAGAAATCGTATAATTAACAAATAAACTTATATTTTAAAAAGTTTTTATAAATTAAGATATAAAATAGCTTAAAATATATATATTAGACATTAGTACTTAATTAATCTTCAAGCAAACAAATAAATGAAATTCACCAAGAATCTAATTTCAAATTTATACAAGTAGCCATAGTTTAAAATCAGATTAAAAACTGTAATCTACCGATTAAGTAATTAATTAGTTAGCTTCTTTTGTTCTGAGTCGTCCGATCTAAGTTTTAAAAATCTGAATTTTTCCTAATCATTGGATCATTGCCGTTTTGGTATCCAATCAAGTTTCTGGATTTGGTCAGTATTCTAAAATTCAATCTATTCTTTTCGCGTCCACCGCCAATTCTCCTCTTCCTTCTTAAACCTTTCCTCGAGGTCCGTCTCCCTCACACTCACTCCCGTGACCCCTCCTTCTCACTCTCTCGATCGACCCCTGACCACCACTCCCCTCTCCCTCTCGATCGAACCTAGCACCAGACCCCAATCCCTTTTCACCTCTCTCTCCGATCACCTAACCCTTCCTCTCTCTCTCTGTTCGCTCACCTATCCTCTTCTGACCTAACCACAAAACCGCCCACTGCCTCTCTTCCCCATTCCGAAACCCTAGCTTCCCCTCTTGCCTCACAAAACACCCACTACTCTCCCTCTCTCTCTCGTCATCTATGTTGGCACTGGCGGCAGCGACAGTGACGGTGGTGATGGCAATAGCTGGCGACTGATCGGAGGCGAGGCGACACAAGCAAGGCGACACTGGGGGCAACTGACGGAGTCTAGGCCGAGCACCACTTTCCCCTCCTTCCTTTTCCTTTTCTATCACCTCGGTTTGGTAACCAACTTCCTCTCTTTCTTTCTGTGTTGTGCTGCGTTGCTCGAGAGGCATGCTTGAATTGCTCTGTGAACTGCTTTGCTTGAAATCTGGATTGGATGAATTACTTTGAAATGTTGAGAATATGCATTGCCTCTCTCTCTCTTGATCTGTTTGTTAATTGCTATTTGATTGATTCAATTTGAATGCTCGAGTGTGCATTGCCTCTTTGATCTGTGCTGTTGTTAAATAGAATTGCTTATGTGAATAATTGTGCTGAGGCATGCACTTGTGTTTAATCTGTTGATTGTCTTTGATGGCTCACTGAGCCTTACTTGATCTGTTTTGCGCTTATGCTGGCTCAGCTTAACTGAGCATATGTTGGCTCTAAATGATAATCTGTGTAAAGGGCGATATTTGCCTCTATTTGAATCTGTTTCTAAGTTGTTGTTGCTCTCGGCTTGGTTATCAAGCTGGTACAGGCTTGGTACCAGCCATATGTCTCTCTGTTTGCATTCTGATATGAGTCCAGGGACTCGTTAGTGATAATTTTTGGTATCAGGGACTATTCTATAAAAATCTTTGAACTGGTTTTAGACTAATTTATAAATGAATATGTTATTAAGGACTTAAATGTAATTTTAGAATAAATAAAATAAATTAAGGGACATATTTGAAAATAAGATGGCAAGCGGGTCGGATCTGACAACTGTTTGGGTCGGATTCCATTTTAGTTGTGGGTTCGGATTTGATCCCCGAAATCCACTCACCCGCTGAACCCGATTCTCTAGGCACCAGGCTGGGCCCCTTATTCCCACCTGGGCCCGAAATTTTAAAAAATAATATTAAAATAATATAATCCAATAAAATTAATATCAAAATAATCAGTTTAATATAAATAGTATCGTAAGATCGGAATCCTGGATTCCGAACGTTAGATCGGATTCCTGGATTCCGATCTAACGTTTAGTTTATATATAGGGGTTTCCGATCTAGAGAAGCTCCTTCGCTCTCGCTTGGACTCTCCTTTCCGCGAGCACAGTAAGTTTTTTTAATTTTTTTTTATTTAATTTTTTTTATTTAGTTTATTAGTTTTTAATTTAGTTAATTAAATTTAAAAATAGGAAAATTATTGAAAAAATATTTAAAAAATCTGAAAAAATCAGGAAAAATAAAATGTAAATATATATGTAATTTATTAATTATATTGTATTTTTTTTGTTTTTTTATTTGTTTATTCAGTACTTAATTCGCTTTCTGGAAATGTAAATATATATGTAATTTAATTTAGTTTATTAGTTTTTTGGTGTTTATTCAGTAAATATAATGAACAACAACCTGATGCCGCTTTCTGGAACGAGGCCGCTCAATTCGCCGACAACCATGGTGCCAGTAATCAACAAGAAATGAATGCGGAAGAAGATCAACCCTGGTGGGAGGAAATTCTGCAACATGTAGATGATCAAGATCTCTAAGTTTATTTATTACTTTGTTTTTAAGTACCCTGGTGTGTTCATTTATATTATGGTTTTTTATGTACATTTTTCCTTTTATATTATTTTAGTGTGCTAAATTATATTATGATTTTCATGTATTTTCCCTTTCTTTTATTTTAGTGTGCTAAACTATATTATGGTTACAAAATTCAATTCTTCTTCTAATGGTGAACATATACATAAAACAAAGTGAACATATAAACGATCTAAGTGAACACAACAACAACAACAACAACAACAACTAAGCCTTTTGTCCCAAACAAGTTGGGGTAGGCTAGAAAGAAACCCAACAAGAGAACACATCCAAGAACAAGAAAAAAAAAAAAAAAAAAAAAACATAAAAATACTAATAGTAAGACTAGCCATACTAATAATAATACCTCTAATAATAATAGTAATAGTAGAAATCTAGACCTCGACCGTGACCTAATAGAGGGACCTACAAACCTATGGCATCGCTCCTACCCCTAAGTTCCTACGTCATGGCTCCGGTACATGAATTGCTAACTTCCAAGCGCTCCTATCGATCGCCAACTCCTTGGAGACGTTCCATTCTTTAAGGTCTCTTTTCACCGCTTCTTCCCATGTCAATCTTGGTCTCCCTCTCCCCCTCCGGGTGTTCTCGAAATGATTAAGAATTCCGATACGTACCGGTGCCTCTGGAGGTCTGCGTTGGATATGTCCAAACCATCTCAAACGATGTTGGATCAACTTCTCCTCTATTGGTGCGACCCCAACCATATCTCGTATGTCATCATTTCTAATCCGATCTTTCCTCGTGTGACCGCAGATCCACCTCAACATACGCATCTCAGCTACACTCATCTTCTGGACATGTCGTCTTTTAGTAGCCCAACATTCTGCGCCATACAACATCGCAGGTCTAATCGCTGTCCTGTAGAACTTGCCTTTTAGCTTCTGCGGGACTTTCTTATCGCATAGGACGCCTGATGCTTGTCGCCATTTCACCCACCCGGCTCTTATCCTGTGACTAACATCTTCATCTATCTCGCCATCGCTCTGCAACATCGACCCTAAATATCGAAAAGTATCTTTCGTAGGTACCCCCTGCCCGTCTAGACAGACATCTCCGTCCAATGGTCGTATCCCACTAAACTCACACCCCATATACTCCGTCTTAGTTCTACTAAGCCTAAACCCTTTGGACTCTAGAGTTCGTCTCCACAATTCCAATTTCCTATCGACCTCCGTCCTACTCTCATCGACTAACACCACATCGTCCGCAAAGAGCATACACCAAGGAATCTCTCCCTGTATATCCTTCGTGATCTCATCCATCACTAAGGCAAAAATATACGGGCTCAAAGCTGATCCCTGATGTAGTCCTATTTTAATAGGAAAGTCACTAGTTACACTATCACATGTCCTGATGCAAGTAACGGCACCATCATACATGTCTTGGATGAGGGTAACATACTTTGTGGGGACTTTCTTCTTTTCTAGTGCCCACCACATAACTTTCCTTGGCACTTTGTCGTATGCTTTCTCCAAATCAATGAAAACCATATGTAGATCCTTCTTTCGCTCCCGATATCTCTCCATCAATTGCCTTATTAAGAAGATGGCCTCCATGGTCGACCTCCCAGGCATAAAACCAAATTGGTTTTTCGAAACGTTTGTCATCCGTCTCAAGCGATGTTCTATCACTCTCTCCCAAAGCTTCATTGTATGACTCATAAGCTTAATCCCTCTATAATTTGTACAGCTTTGAGCATCCCCTTTATTTTTGAAGATTGGTACTAGAGTGCTTCTCCTCCACGCATCTGGCATCCTATTTGATCGGAAAATGTTATTGAATAGTTTGGTTAACCAAACTACAGCCACATCTCCGAGGCACCTCCATACTTCGATTGGTATGTTATCAGGTCCTAAAGCCTTACCTACTTTCATTCGTTTTAAGGCTTCTTTCACCTCGGACTCTTGAATTCTCCTAACAAAACGTCTATTGGAGTCATCAAAGGAGTCGTTCAACACAATTCCTAAGTCGTCATCCTCTCCATTGAATAACTTGTTGAAGTAATCCCTCCACCTATTCTTGATCTCGTCGTCCCTCACTAAAAGCCTATCAGTCTCGTCCTTGATGCACTTCACTTGGTTTAAGTCTCTCGTCTTCCTATCTCGAAGCTTGGCTATCTTATACACGTCCCTCTCACCCTCCTTCGTACTCAGCTTCTGGTATAGATCCTCATAAGCTCGACCTCTTGCTTCGCTCACAGCTTTCTTTGCATTCTTCTTGGCCAATTTGTACTTCTGCGCATTGTCGTCGGTCTTGTCATGGTGCAAGCGTTTGTAGCATTCTTTCTTTTCTTTAATAGCTTTCTGCACTTCGTCGTTCCACCACCACGTATCTTTGGGTTCGCGGTTGCTTCCTCTAGTAACTCCAAGCACTTCCGTAGCTACCTTATGAATGCTAGCTGACATATCTTCCCACATCTTGTTTGCTTCTTCACCTGCTTTCCACGGACCTTCTTCAATCATTCTACCCCTAAAAGTATGAGACACGTCTCCTTTGAGCTTCCACCACTTCGTCTTCACAACTCGAGCGCCTCTACCTACTCTAGAACGTAGCGGAAAGCGAAAATCAGCAACCACAAGTTTGTGTTGTGAGACGACACATTCCCCAGGTATAACCTTGCAATCCATGCAGGCTCGTCTGTCCTCTCTCCTAGCAAGAACAAAATCAATCTGGGAAAAGTGTTGGGCACTACTAAAGGTAACTAAGTGGGATTGTCTTTTTCTAAAGAAGGTGTTAGCTATCATGAGGTCGTAAGCTATGACCAAGTTCAAGAAGTCCTCACCTTCTTGGTTCCTATCGCCATACCCAAAACCCCCATGCACCCTCTCAAACCCTCCACTAGTTTCACCTACATGTCCATTGAAGTCTCCTCCGATGAAGAGCTTTTCAGTGGTTGGCACACTTCTAATCATACCATCTAAATCTTCCCAGAATTGGATTTTGATGGATTCACTTAGTCCTACTTGTGGTGCATAAGCACTAATGACGTTCAAAACTAAGTCCCCCAAAACTAGCTTCACTAGAATGATCCTATCCCCTTGTCTCCGCACGTCGACAACTCCACTCTTAAGGCTCTTGTCGATTAAGATACCTACTCCATTCCTGCCCCGTTCTTTTCCAGTGTACCACAGCTTGAAACCGGTGTTCTCCACTTCCTTTGCTTTTTGGCCCGTCCACTTTGTCTCTTGTACGCACAAGATGTTCACACGCCTCCTAATCGCCGTATCCACTAACTCTCTTAACTTTCCTGTTAGAGACCCTACATTCCAACTACCTAAACGAATCCTACTCTCACTGACTATCTTCCTTGCCCCCCGCACCCGTCGTGAAAAGTGCGAAGACCCTTGCTTACTTGCCACTACATCCGGGCGCTGATGTAGCGCGCCACTAAGGGAGTGACGATCCGGCCCTTGCTCACTTATCACCTTATCCGGGTTCCGATAAGGCGCGCCACTAAAGGGGTGGCGACCCGGCCCTTGCTCATTTATCATCTCATCCGGGTTCCGATAAGACGCGTCGCTAAGAGGGTTACGCCCCAACGAAAAGTAATTGGGTTTCATTTCCATAGAGATGACTGGGATTTTTACGTTGGCTCGCCTAGCCTATCACAACCCTCCTCCTTTTACCCGGGCCTGGGACCGGGCTATACTAAACAATGCAACCAAAGCTTAGTATAGGCGGAGTTGTGAACACATACAAACAAATAAGTTCTATAAAAATAAGTTAGTAAGTGTTCACTTAGATCGATTATATGTTCAGCTTATTTACGGTATATGTTCACTTTGTATTTACCGAAGGCTGGGATGGTATATTTGCCGATGATGACACTTATAATTCATGTATTTTTATATTATGAATTAAATGAAATAAATCTAATATTTAATTATAAGTTTATATTATAATTATTGCCATAAATAAATTATTACATAAAGTATTATGTACTTATTATGTACAACATTTAACATAATTGAAAATTTTTAATATTAAAAATAAAACCATCCATATCAAATTAATATCAAAACTTTAAATATTAAAATATTATTCATAATATAGAATTATATTATACTAACATTCTTCCAAATATCAAAAATCCGGTTCTAAACAAACGACAAAAATTTTATAATATATTAATTTAATATTAAAATTTTATATATTTAATTAATTTTTATAATAGAATTACAATAAAACCATGAAAAAGACAAAATTGAGCAGTTACAGCACTGTTCGGAATCCCAGAATCCGATCTAACGTTAGATCGGAATCCCAGAATCCGATCTAACGTTAGATCGGAATCCAGGAATCCGATCTAACGTTCGGAATCCAGGATTCCGATCTTACGATACTATTTATATTAAACTGATTAAATTGATATTAATTTTATTGGATTATATTATTTTAATATTATTTTTTAAAATTTCGGCACCTGGGCCGTGGCTTTTCTCTGGCCTGCTCGGCCTTGTGCTGGGCTGACTCTGAATTTTTGTGTTGGGCTCTGTTTATGGGCCGAATTGAATTATTAAATTAAAATTAGAATTTCTGGACTTTAATTGTTGGACTGGGCCAGGTCCATAAATAATTTCAGGATTAACATTTATATATAAGTAAATTGATTAATACGGTTAACTTAAAAATGGGACTAATTATAAATTAAGTGATATCTAAATTAATCGGACTAATACATAAACTTAAAGATGGGAGAGGATTACCATCAGTACAGTCATCTAAATGCGTATGATTCCAAACACGTTAAAACACCAACACGTTAAAATAATAATCACATTAGTTATATTATTATTATGAAAAGTAATATTATCTCTAATTATTATTAACATTATATTTCTCTTTATGAAAATAACTATAAACGTAACTTGGAATTATTTGATTAAAAGATAAAAATATCAAACCGTTTTATTTATTAAAATTCTTTTAATAAAATTAGTTATAAAAAGTAATAGAGGAATTTCATACTTGAGCAAAACACTATTAGAATTATTATCAAACTAAAATACTTAATTATGAATACAATACGATTATAAACGCACAGAATGAACTGTAGGAACTCGTCTAAAAACGACTTCCTTCACACACTATTTTAAAGGAAACTCTGCCAAATTTTATAAAATGCTTTTCTAATTAAAATAATATATTTTAAAACAGAATTCCTTTCAGAAAACCTTAAATGCAACTCACCTAATAAATTAAATCTAAATCCAATTGAGAAATGATTAGAGATTGTTAAATGAGTAAATTATAACTTCGAATCCACTAAATAATGTTAACACTTATAAAATGGTTTTCTATTCTTAAACAAATGACAATATACTTTTATACAATTGTTAGTAACATGAAAATTACTAAAATTAAAGATACTTCTCTAAAAGCAATAAATATAAGATTAGACATTTGTTATGAGATAAAAGTAATAACTTCACTATGAGTTTACACATTATATGCACTTTGTAAATATTCTTGAAACAATTTAAATATTACAGAATTAAAACCAGTATATAGCAACTATATTTTAGCAATAATGCATGTCAAAACATTCTTACAAAATTAGTGTATTGAATGTCTAAGTATACATAGAATTAAAGTACTTATTTACTCTAAATAAATACTCTCTAAGTCACCTACGCAATTAATATAATTTCTAGATACGAACTAATAGTGATGTGATTTCAACATGCAGACTAAGTTATCTTCACATTATATTCTTTTTAAATAAAATTCTGTTAAAATAATTCTAAAAATAACAACGGTGATCTAACTTAATAAATATCTCTTCACACTAGTTTCAGATAAAACTCTATTGAAATCTAATAAAATATATAAGTAAATTTAATGATATATTTTGAAATATAATCCCTTTTAAAATTAACTAAGTATTGTTTAGAACACATAACCAGCACTTGATTTTAATTATGGGATAATTGGGTAGATCGTTAGTCTAATTCGTAGCCTTTCTGATCGTCAGGTAATCAGTCAGACCACTCCGGTGTATTTGACCAATTGCTGATCCAAGTAATTTGTGCAAGGCGTTGGTGAGGACTTCGCCATTGCTTTACTATTACAGCTGTCTCTATGCCCGACTTTACAGGTGTGTGGAAGCTTTAGATTTTCTTTAAACTTTAGATTAAGAATTAGATCAGTAACTTTATGTGTGCATAATATGTCATAAACATTAAGTAAACAGTTAAGAGCATTCTAGTAATCAAAAGATTAGCTGCAATTATAGGTTATGCATCTATATTAATGAAGTGATTAATGAACTTAAAAGTGCTTAAAATCAACACTTGCATCTGGTATGAATCATGATAGTGAGACCGAGTGAACTAGGAACGCTTTGCTTGCGGTCAGGAGCTGCACCCAAGCTGAATGTCGGTCAGTTCATGACGATTCTGATCACGAGCAACACGTCTCCGACAATCACTCTGCAGACCGACTTCTAGGCGGTTCTGCGGTCACTTGATAGTTATTTGTTATTAGTATAATCCCTTGATTTGTGCTATTAGTATATTCCTTTGGCTTGACATTGAACTAAGAGCTGAGTGTGCCATTATATCAGACTACCTCTCGATCCCCATGAGTCAGTTGGCCGGTACCGTGTTTTACTGCCCACTCCTTTAGCGGGGATGTGGGAATAGGGGCAGAGTTGAGTTATCGAGCAGAGCTGAGTTAGGTAGATCTGTAGGTACGGTTCATGTCATTTATATTAGGATTTGTGAGATGGATTCTGGATTTTACATTACTTATGATTTGACTATTAAGTGCGGGTGCTTCACTCTCGTATTAAATATGAATTCCGTATCGTATTATATTAATATTATTATTGTTGTCCCTAATTTAAAGGCCTAGAGGGGGGTGAATAGGCACAAAAACAAAGTTCTAAACCGGTATGGTCAATATTTGGTTCAATTCAAACTTGTTCTAACAAAACACAATCAAAGCACAAGCAATTCACAATTCAAGAAAGGTAAAGAGAGAAGAGAAGAAGTGACACGCGATGTATTACGGAGTTCCGACCCGCTAGGAAGTGCTAGCCTTAGTCGTACGTCTCCGGGAGTTTCGCAACCTCGAAATGGGCGCGCTCCGTTCAATTCCATACGAACGGGACTACAAATTCGAACCAAATCACCTTGTTACAATCACTCTCAAGGTGGATTGGCCTAACTCAATTAAACAAGCTCAAACACTCAAAGGATTGAGGCTCTAACCAAATCACTCAACAAATCTAGCAATTAACACTAGTGGATTGGTTTTGCACACTCTAATCTCAATGATTTTGCTAAAATAATGCTCAAACACAAGAGAGAGTAATGTCTAACTGGTTGGGGCTCAAAAGGGAGGAGTTTCAAAGGTTTCAAAAGTATCTCAACAGTTCCAAGAGGCCCCATATATATAGAGGGCGCCAACAGCTCCAAAAACCAGTCAAAACAGACTCTGCCGTTATATAACGCTATATGGCGTTGTACAACGCAGAAATAGCCGTTGAAAAATCAAACGGTCACAGACAATAACGTTGTGAGTTGTCAGAGCGTTGTGTAACGCTGTATAGCGTTGCACAACGCTTCAGCAAAAATCCAAAGCAGAAGCTCGACAGTTCCGTTGGAACTTGTCAGAGCGTTGTGTAACGCTTGGTAGCGTTGCACAACGAAGTCAAGAAAACAATCAAGGCAGAACTGACAAACTCAAATAATATTGTCAGAACGTCATACGACGCTGACTGGCGTCACACAACGTCGCCGTTGCACAACGCTAATCAGCGTTGCACTACGCGTCCAGAGCGATTGAGCGAAGTCTGAGCGAAGTTTAGAGAGTTACACAATGCTACGATGCATGGAACATAGCAGCATGCATGCAGCATCGATGCAGATCGATGTCTGAGCAATGCAGAGTCGCCTGCTTCAGACTACGTTGTACAACGCTGAATAGCGTTACACAACATAGGAGTGGAAACATTGTGTAACGTTACTTAGCGTTGCACAACGTTCTGACAAGGGGAAATAATGGATTTAACTGGTTTAAAAGCAAATGAACTAACGTTGCACAACGCTACTGAGCGTTGTGTAACGCTGTTCCAACCTTGTCAGAGATTTTGCAATTTAAGAGCGAATTAACGCTGCGTTGTGTAACGGCAACTAGCGTTGTATGACGCTGGACAGAAAAACTGAGCATTTTACCAGCAAATTGATTGAGATTAGTTTAGAGATTAAATAAACTTTAACTACTGAATCTAACTAGACCAAAACAATCTCTTGAAGCTCCAAACTAAGTGCCACACTTGCTTTAATCCATTCTTCAATAAATCTAGCTATAAAGCACTAAAAAGAGATGTTAGTTTAAGGGTTTCGGTGTTGTTTTGCAAATCGGCAAATCGAGAGAAAATGTTTAACCAACAATTATCTTCTGCTCCAGATATTTTTCTGATTTTATTTTGGCATGCCATTATTTGTAGGTTAGTGTCATCTTTAAATTAAACTCACACTTAGATTTTAAAGATAGGATCTAAAATGTCCAACTTAAGAATGGTTTAGTTCTACCTTTAGTTTAACCAGAACCTCTAGCTTGCCCTGTTATTGCACTGAGTATTCGCGTACTCAGCCCACATAGTTTTTGTGGAGCAGGTTTAGGTCTGACTGAAGACAATCTGATGTTGAAGGTCGCTTACCGCTGCTGGATGATGCTAATTGATATCTGGGTTGTTTCAGATGTCGATCTTATGTGTACTTTTTATTTTGTTATTGTTTTATGGCATTATTTTGTGATTTATTGTATCTGAGACACTGTACTTAGCCTTTCGTGTGCACAACAGAGTGTGTACACGTGACGGGGTTGTCCTCCCATGACATGAAACTGGTTCGAGGTGTGACAATGACACTTCTTATTTTTGACTAATCAACCTGACTTAAAAACCATCCAATATGTATATCTTTGTTTAGTGGTCAAATCAGGAGTCATTATAAAACAAAATCGCATACTATCTATATACTAAGCATATTAGTCCAACTTTTCAAGATTCTTAATTTCATATATGCAAATCATATTATGGCACTTCTTTCAATTCGATCTATACACAATACCATCGATTAGGTACCATTTCAGGGGGCAAATTTCAGGAATCCCATACGAGAAATCGAGAATATAATTAACTTTCAGAAGAGGTTGGATTGTCATGACAGAGCAGAGTTTTGTCAATCCAAATAGGAGAAATTTTCTATTCCCAGGATGCGTTTGGATCGTTGGAAGAAAGAAAAAGAAGAAGGAAGAAGAAAAAAAAAATTATAAACAATCCAAACTCTTCACAAAGTTACACACTTTCCAATACTTCTTTCCACTTCTTCTCTTCTTCCCTTCTTCCTTTCTTCCCACACCTATCCAAACGGAGCCCTAGATATAAATTTATCATAAACAATCCAAATTCTTCACAAAATTACACGCTTTTCAATACTTTATGCTTAGAAATAAGAAATTCTTCCTATTCCTAAGCGATCCAAATGGTAAGTGTTTTAAGAATTTAGTGTTAATTTGAGGGAATTTAGAAAAGGAGAGAAGAGATCACGGAGAGATGCAGAGAAGAAAAAAACAAGAGTAGAGAGAGAGGAGAGAGATATGAATATGAAACAGAATTTGGAAGAGATGAGAAATAGGTTCTTGATTAATCTTCGTATATTTTTTCTTACATCCATAATTCCATATACATCTTTTATATAGTAAGAAGGAAATTTACAGCAGTAATTGAAAAATTAACCAACAGAAAATACAAAGAAAAATTCTTTCTTCTGACGAGCGCAACTGACTAAGAACTCACTTGCACTTGCAACTTTTTCCGTCATTGCCGCCTGGTCCACATGCCAGAATCACAAACCATTCTTCTAATTTGTCTCCGCTAGCTCATCACCATTTCTCATATCCCACATGCTCTAATTTGTTAGTTTTCTCAAATATCTTAGTTTATTTATCAGTACAACATTCTTGATCTTCTACTTTTCAGAAAGCGATTAAAAGTTCAAAACTAGTTTTGTAAACATATATAAGCTCTTGTCACATCATCACATGTATATATATCTATATATAAAGGGACATCCGTAAATTAAGGTGCAATAGAATTCTTATGACAAACTACTCGATGAAAAAAAAAAATGAATTTGCATATCACGCAACTTTTCACCCAATTTAACCAAACCATGCATGACAGGTCTACGAGCAAACTAACTTACGCGCAATGTTTGCTAGTTCTCAAATCAATATGATTAATATCATTTCTATAAGGTGTAGCTTATGCAAACTTTTGAAAATTTAAATTAATTTTGAAATTTGCAAATTTTGAACATTTCAAAAGTTTTATATTTAGAATTTGTAAAATTTTCACTGAACAAAACCAATTGTTTCTTTTACGATGCTATATTTCAAGTTTCAATATTCAGTGGCATATTAAAAAGGCAAATTTGTCATATCAATTGGACACTGACATAAAACTAACCATTATTATTTTTAGCGGTATAAAAATAAATTTTTTTTGTTTAGTGATAGCATATCTAAAATTTAAAATTTTTACAATCGCATTACCTAAATCATTATTTTTAGTGCAATTGCTTCTAAACCACCGTATTAATAAACAAATAAAACTTTCCATAATCGGTAGACCTTTTTTTTATTTGTTGTACTTTTGAACATCACATCTAAGAACTCGTTGATAAGCATGTGCTTTAAACCGATTTACATATTTAATATTTTGTATGCTTTCATTTTTTTTTAAAATGGAAGCATGCTTTGAAAACGTGAAAAAGAAAACTGAAATACATATATCAATTTACATTTTCATATATAGACAATTATGATTCTTCAATGGAAAGATAATTAAGAAAACATGCTTGAAGCGCTCTGTTTAATTTTTGTAAGATTTACAATGCTTTCTCTATATAGGATTACGTACATAATCAGACATAATAACCTGCTTATTTCCATACCATTAGCGCTATTTGGGTTTGTGACAAATGGAGTAGCCAATAGATGAATTGTTGGTGTTCGTTCTCGTCTTCGTTCATTATCATGAGTCATGACAACAGAGGTGTTTACAAATGGTGGCACTGTGTTCATAGCTCCACCAATTAATTGTCACGTCTTAGGAAGCGACTCTGTGTTTATAGCTGAAACTCACAAAGTTCATTACCAAGCATCAGTATTTCAGTTGTCTGATATATCACCATTACTGTTTCTAAAAGTAATAAATGACAGAGCAACATAAACTGAACCGTAGAAAACAATTCACTATCTAATTAATGGAAAATCAGACCAATAAGCTGATAAATTTGTTCACTTTTTTTTTTCAAGGTCAAGAAGAGTCACCTAATTGAGTTTAGTTTGATTTTTTGGTCGGGCAGGGCCCAAGGGCGGATTTAAGTGTATCCAAAAGTGGACAATTATCCTCCATACTTTCAAAATAATCTCTTAAAAGTGTAAAAATTATATGTTATTGAGTTAAGAGTTATTCAATTTGCCCCTCTAAAAATTTTAAACATTTCAATTTGTCCCCTTCTTTTGAAATCCTGGCACTGCCACTATGGTCGGGAAGATATCAGGTGCTCGCCACCAACTTGTATTTCAAATTTTCCTTCGGTTTATTTTTCCTAATTATGCTTCACTTGAGCTGTCCTGTTCATAACCTTTGCACTGATAAATTGGTCTTGTCAAATACCTCAGTCAATCAATACAACATTTTTTTTATCATCTACCTCTTAGAATAATAGTAATAAGTCTTTATTTAGCAAAAACACTCGTAACAGTTTTATATATGCACAAAGAAAAAAAGAAGTTTGCTTATAACGTCTTTCTATCTTTTCACTCGATTTAATCAAAACATGATATTTCTTGTGAGCAAACTAACTTATATGCGACACTTGTGGTGAAAAAAAAAAGAACCAACAAAATATAGATGAGGTTTGTTAAATTTCAGCATGCGACTGACTAATCAAGTAAAAATCATTTATTTTTTTTCTGAATTTCGTTAGACAATTTTGACAGATTGATTGGATTAGACGACTTGTTTCCACATTCCTAGGATTCAATTGTTTCGTAATAATTATTCTTGGTACTTAGTTTAGTTAAATTTCAATACGTATCTAACCGAGTAAAATCAAATGTTGTTTTCCAATAAAAAGAGTTGTTCTTATACAAGTTGCACGTATCTGAATGCACAAAATGTTGGCACCTAGTTTGTAACAAACAAAATGAAGTTTGAATTAAAAGCTTCATCGAATAAGTACAAATATAACATTTTTTTCAGAATTCCTACTCGCACCAATGAAAATGTAAATTTTCTTTTCATTTAACACTTGCTAAAAAAAATAGATGAACTTCTGAGATGCAAATAATAAAAATAACACTTATGACATCAATGAAATTATATCATCTGAACTAAAATAAAAAAAATAAAACTATCTTGAAACTGATACTCCACCTTTTAGGCCGGCAGTGAAGGAGGCTTAATAGTTGTGGGTAATTGGGAAAATGAGATTAGCTAAATTGAGACGTTCTATTCACATGCTCATGAGCGCTCTATTTAATTTTTGTGAAATTTACAATGTTATTTAATATACTTAATGCTCAAATTTATTGATGGAACATGATGATTAGTATCGGCATTAGGCGACCTTCATATATCTCTGTGCTTTCGATCTCCATAGTTCACATGGCATGCTTGCCGTGCTTCTTCGAACCTGGTGAGATATTTGTCTCCGACTTGTTGGCTTGGAAAATTTATCACACCGTGTCAACCGACCTGCGGACCATACACTTTTCTATTTCGCGCAAGAGCACTCTTGTGCAAAAACTCTGTTCTATTTTTTTGGTTTTCTCAAACATCTTATAGTTTATTTATCATTAAAACATTGTTGATCGTCTACCTCTTGAAAAGCAATTAAAATCTTTTCAAGTTTTATAAATGTAATATCTTATCACATAAATATATATGTAGAGAGTAGATGTCCGTATTAACGTGCAAGAGTATTCGTATGACAAACTACTCAATGCAACAAAACAATAATAAATATATAATAAAATAAAACAAAGAAATAAAAAAATTGCATATCACACAACCTTTTCACCCAATTTAACCGAAACATCACAGTTCTGTGAGCTAGCTAACTAGCACATGCGAAAAGCTTGTCAATTCTCATCTCAAATGATTACGAGCTTTTCTTCCAAACATTTATTTTTTTTACATTATTTAAAATATTATTGTTAAAATTATTTTGGCCTATTATAATAAATGTAAACCGAATTTAATTAATAATGGATGTATTGAATTTTGATGGAAAATTCAATGGACCAGGTTCATTTAATATGTGATCCCTTTAATTACCTTAGTCTTATGTACTAATCTTCTGTCATTAAGTGGCATCTTTTCATGATTTTCGCCATTAAGAAAACTGATAAGAGATAATAGAAAATGCCTCAAGAAACCATCAATCAGACTAAGGGAAATTGAAGAAAATTCACATATTCCGCCTTACGCCATGTTTTCTCTTCAATCCTGTGAGTTCTTATTATGATTTATTGATTTTATATGAAATACGTTGAAATTGGACATTTTTCTGAAATATTATAATGAATTAAAATATTTCAAATATCTATCATTTGGTATCAGAGCGGTACGTAATTTCATATAAAATAACTAAATTTTTCGGATTCAATTACTGAATTTTAATGGTATTTTTCGTATTTAAATCAGTAAATAATGATAATTTTTTGAATAAGTATTTCATGAAATTTTACTTCACTCAGTATTCAATTCAACCTTTTGTGTGCACTTTGATGGAGTTATAAACTATTTACTCTTTCCTTAAACTCAATTTCCTACATATGCACGGAGAGAGATAATACCCTGTTACAACAAATGCACTTTTATCTTGGTTGGATCAAATACAATTGGGTAGGACAATTTTAACATCCAAACCTAATCATAGCCCTTACTTTTGGCAACTTTTCGCCAACTACACGAAATTTGGGAAGCATGAATCAATTTGCATCTAAATAGTACATGATCAGACTAAGTATTTCTCCTTCTCTATCTAGTACGCGTTTTCTACTTTCTGGTCCCCACTAATCACGTGCACTTCATTGGTGGTTTAATTAGGCATCCTTATTTGATTTTATGTTTTTCCTTAATCGTGGGTTTTTCCTATTTATGGATTATAGCACAAATAATTTATAAGTGCTACGTGGGTTTTTCTATTTACGTACGAACCTTTGGTATGGTTTTGTATATAATAATTTTATTATGTATATGATTTTATATTATATATACCAAGTAACCTAACGATACTATGTTATATATAATTTATTTTCATATAAATTTACTTTTAATATTTGATCGTTATCAATTTTATCAACTTTAATTGTGACTGTCATTTTATTAAAGGGAACTATGTTTTACATTATGTCTATTGTATTACGCTTATGTTTTACATTTAATAAATTATAAATGTCAATTTTACCAACTTTAGTTGTCAAGTATAATTTATTAAATGAATTTCGTCTTATGTTTCAATTTATTTCTGCCCAACGGTGATATGAATTGATTTTAATGGATCAACTATTAAACCTGAAATATTAATTGGCGTTTTATTATTTCAGATTAATTAATTATTAGTCCCTTAATTATAGTTGATCTAATTTATTTAATTTTATATGTCTGTGAATTTTAGTTAATAGTAAGCATTTTATTTGTCATGATGAATTTGTAGCATTGAACAATATTAGTACCCAAATGTCTGAAAATACCATTGTTGAATGAAACTAATTTTTCAACTTGAAAAGAGCAACTCGAGATCTGTCTTGGTGTTCTTGAAATGGACCAAGCATTACGTATGGATAAACCTGAGAAACCAAAGGATAATGCTGCAGATGAAGCAAAAACTGCTTATGCAAAATGGGAGCGTTCTAATCGCATGTCTCTCATGATTATGAAAAGCACCATTTCTTTGGCGATTCGGGGAGGTATTTCTGAAAAAAATATTGCTGGTGAATTTTTTACTGCTAAAGAATTTTTAGCTGCTGTTGAAGAGCAGTTTAAGAGTACATCAAAGGCTAATGCAAGTGCTCTCATAATGAAAATGCTCACTACCAAGTATAATGAGACTAGCGGTGTACGTGAACATATCATGATGATGAATGATATGGCCGCAAAATTAAATGGCATGGACATGGCAATTTCTGAAGGATTTTTGGTTCATTTCATTATGATTTCTCTTCCTGTCCAGTTTGGTCCTTTCAAGATCAATTACAACTCGCAGAAAGAGAAGTAAAATGAGCGAATTGATTGCCATGTGTGTTGAAGAAGAAGAAAGACTTAAGACTGAAAAACCTGACTTTGCACATGCTGCCATTGAAAGTCCAAAATAGAAAAAGAACAATGGTAAAGGAAAGAATAAGAATGATGATGGTCTTGGTGTTAACAAAGCAAGTACATCTGGTACAAAATGTGTTTTTAAGTGCAATCACTGCAAGAAACCTGGACACGTAAGGAAGGAGTGTACCAAGTTCAAAGCGTGGCTTTCCAAGAAGGGTAATGATTTCAATTATATGATTTGTGAGTCTCTTTTAATTGATGTTCCCTTAAATACGTGGTGGGTTGAAACTGGTGCCTCTGTGCACAATAAAAACTCATTGCAGGGATTCATTTCCGTGAGGATGCTGGAAAAGGGAAAAAGGAAGCTTAAAGTAGCCAATGGATTAGAAGCTGAAGTGGAGGCCGTAGCAACTCGTTGTTTAGTCTTGAAGAGTGGCTTTATTCTCTATTTGCATGTAGTTTATATTCCTAGTGTGATTAGGAATTTAGTTTCTATTTATAGGCTTGATGCGTGTGGTTTTATGTTTCAGTTTGGAAATAATGAGTTGAGACTATATCATAACTCTAAGTTTGCTAGTTCTGGATTATTATGTGACAATCTATATAAATTATGTTTGGATTCTTCCTTTTCTGATTCTTTATTATCCATGAATGTTAATTGTATTGATCACAAACGTGGCACAAAGAGAAATCGTGATGTTGGATATTCTTCCAAACAATGGCATCACAGATTGGGTCATATTTCAAGAGATAGAATGCAACGTCTCATTAAAAATGAAATTCTTCCAATATTAGATTTTTCTGATTTTGAAAACTGCATTGAATGTGTTAAGGAAAAATTTGTTAAGGGAAAAAAAAAGAAGCCACTCGAAGTGGGAGACTATTAGAATTAATTCACACCGATATACGCGGTCACGTGATATCCAGAGGCAACCTAATTACCATCCCACTAATTACCATCCAAATCATCTAAAACCTAGACACATGATGGTCACGTGATATCCAGAGACGACCTTTCATTTCTCTCCCTTTTCTTTCATTTCTCATTCAAAATCTGGATTTCCTCTCTTTCTCCTCCCCTCTTTCTCTCTCCTCTCGCGTCGCTTCAGACCGCCTTCGAGGCGACAGTGTGAGAATCAAACTAGACAACCATCAACCATGGCCTGGCGATGCGGTGTTAGAGAATCTCTCCTCCACGTAGACCCGACCATCCCTCGCTGCCCCGCATAGAGGCACGTCTCGTCGACGTCGCACCACCACGCCATCGTACGATTCAGGCGGTGCAACGTGAAGCATCGGGAGGTCGCGCCGCCACGAAAGAGCGCGCACAAGGCCGCATCCCTTCTGTGGTTGTGTCTCTATCTAGATCTGGTCAACTTCTGAAGGAGGCGGCCAGGCAACTGCTCTTGACCGATGCGAAGCAGATCAAGGAGATTTTGAAGCAGTCGTCGTATTTCTATACTACTCCGATCAAATTGCAAGTACGTGCTAGAGTGAGATCCAGCGCTGTTTTGCAATCTGGCACTATTCTTCCAATCAAGGTAGGGATAAATGAATTCTGTATATTTGATAATGTATTTTTAATTGAATTGTACCATTAAATGCTCTTCCTTTAATTGAGAAGTGGTTTTCTGATTGTTAATTAGTACTGTATAAACCTATAGATTCGTATATACGGTGATTTCTAATCTGAGCTCAGTTATATTGTTCAATTCATTAAGAGAGTATCTTGTTTTATTATGTATTAAGTTAGTATTTTCAAGGGATCATCTTGTTTCAATGTATGTTTAATTATTATTTCTAATGGATTATCTTGTTTCGTTATATACTTTTTAAAACTCACATGACCCGAAAGGATTAGATATTATAAGAGCACTTAATTAGTAATTGAACTTAATTGTATTTTGTTTTGTTTTTGTAGGAATTACAAGACATAGTGAGAAGAGTTGTGCGGAAGGAATCAAAGAAGGAGTTGATGAAGTGTGTTTAGTTTGTAGTGGTTAAAATTATGTATGATTTGTGTTATTATTATAAGAATTGTTCAATTTGTTGAAATAATGGATATTGTTCTTAATATAAATGATCATTGTTTACTTTATTGTTTGATTATTAAAATGCCATATTACAAGCGTACTGAACACATAAACAATTTTAATTTATCCTTTAAATAGTTTAACTAAACACATAGACACTTTAAGTTCATCCCTTAACATATTTAACTGAACACAAAAAACTAAAATTTCAAATTATTGGTGCATCTAACTGAACACATACATACTTTTAAAGAATCCCTTAAGGTATTTAACTGAACCCAAAAATTAAAAATCCAAATTATCGGTGCATCTAACTGAGGTATTTAACTGAACATTGAGGTGCATCTAACTAAACACATTGATATTTACCATCCAACCATCCAAAACCTAAAACGCATGATGGTCACGTGATATCCAGAAACATCCTTTCATTTCTCTCCCTTCTATTTCATTTCCCATTTCAAATCTGGGTTCTGATCTCTCTCCTCCTCTCTTTCTCGCGTCACTTCAGACTGCCTCCGAGGTTCCTAACTGACTTCTCCTCTCGTCTCTCGCCTCCATCGTCATTCACCATTTGATCTTGGGTTTCAGATCTCTCAACTAGTCTCTGTCTTCACTGCTTCTCCACCTCCAATCAACATAGAGTGAGAAAGGCGATTCCGCCATGGCCGACCATTCGTAAATGCACCTCAATTTTTGATCGGACACTCTCCCTCAAGGTTCGTAAATGCACCTCAATTTTTCTTTTTCTTTTTCCTTTTTCATTTTGCCTTTTCTTTTTCTTTCGTAACACCATTTCAGTTGTTGTATGTTTGGTACTGAGCCTTCCTGCTTGTGTTGTGTTGATAGAAACCCTAAACCCCCCAATGTTTGATTCTTTTCTCTTGATATCTGATTCCCGAACAATACAACAACATGTAAGTGAATGCTCTCACTATAATTTACCATTAGCTAATTTTACATAAGTGCTTCCCTTTTTGGAGAACCAGAAATACTATCTCTATAAGATAAGATTTGACCTGATTTGTTTTGGTTTGGGTGCTTATGGACAACGAGAGAGAATTAATTGTTTGTTATTTTCTAAGCAAGTATAGGGATTCAAGATGTCATTTGTTTAGTGTAGGTTCCAAGCTCCAACTCAAACAATCACAGTGCAAGGCAGCAAGATGCGACGAGATTGGGCCAATCTCCCAGAAGAGATGGTAACCCTCATAGGTGAGAAGGCTTCCACTACCAATGGGAGTTGATCTTCTGCCGAGTTGATGATACTCGCTGGACTGGCCTTCAGATGTTTGGTGGGCGAACAAATTTGTTGAATTTCACCTTGCATAGTAACTTAGTTTACAAATTGAATTTTGACCCTTAAGACCTTACAGAGAATTTTTTGGAAGTATCAGTTTTGAACCTCCAAAGCCTTACTGAGTGGATCTATGCTGAAAATTAAGTACGAATTCAATGACCTCATTTTTCTAGTTGAGGGAGATGCAGAATCTGATGGACCCTTCGTAATCAAAAGGTTTAAATATATGGAATATGGATAAATTTTATGTGTATAATTGGTTTAATGGTCGGGAGCAGCAATGGCGTCAAGTAAGGGACATAGCAAATCGTGTGCTATTTTTCAATTGTAAAAGATGATCATCTCTACTTGTTTTAGGTATTTAATCAGTCACTTTTATTTTTTTTCAAAAACACTAATGGTCACTTTTTTCAAAAACACTCGTTCTTTTGTTTCATTATGTGTTAAGTTAGTATCTCTAAGGGATCATCTTGTTTCATTATATTGTTCAGTTCTATAATAGATCATCTTGTTTTAACATATGTTAAATTATTATTTCTAAGGAATCACCTTATTTCATTATATATATTTTTTAGTATATCGCTTAGTCCTTTTTTCTTCAATTTACCAGTAGATACTAATCCAGTTATATACTCAACCATATTGTAGAGTAACAATTCTGGAATAGAATTCTGACATTACCTTTTATGCTCGCTGAAAAATAGCATTTGACTATTTTTAACTAAATTACTTACTTGAGCCAAATAGGAATGATAAATATCGGAGAATAAAGTATGTTGGAACTTTTGTCTGAGCTAGTTTGTATAGTAGTCAAGAAAAACTGTTAAATCGGTATTAAATTATGGTTTGTATTTACACTTTGTTACGAGAATGTCATATGGGGCATCACATCTTTGTTTGATTTGATCAAAGATAACTGTTTTGTCATGTTTCAAATTTGATTTGAGCCAGATGAAATCTAAATTTGTGTTTCTATATCGTTATGCATGCATTAGGATATTGGTTTATATTGAAATCATTTGTTTATAATGTTCCATATAGTTAATGTATTCGTTAAGTTAGTATCTCTAAAGGATCATCTTGTTTTATGATGTATTTTTTAAAACTTCACAGGACCTGAAAGGATTAAACATTATTAGATCACTTAATTAATAATTGGGCTTAATTGTATTTTATTTTGTTTGTGTAGGAATTATAGAATATGACGAGAAGAGTTGTGCGGAAGAAATCGAATGAGGAGTTGATGAATTGCGTTCGTTCATAGTGGTTAAAATTGTGTAGGATCTGCGATATTATTAATGGATGTTATTATTGATAGAATTGTTCAGTTTGTTGAAATAATGGATATTATTATTCTTAATAAATGAACAATGTTTCCTTCATTGCATCTAACTAAACACATAAATAATTGTAATTTATCTCTTAACCAGTTTAATTAAATACAAAAATTACGAAATCAAGTTTCTGTTGTAACTAACTGAACACATAAACACTTTAAACTCATCCTTAAATGTAATTAACTTAGTACAAAAAATTACAAAATCAAATTTTTGCTGCAACTAAATGAACACATAAATATTTTAAATTCATCTCTTAACGTGTTTAACTGAACACAAAAATAAAAAAAATCAATTTTGAGATGCATCTAATTGAACACATAATTAGTTTAATTCATCCCTTGATGCATCTAATTGAATACAAAAATTCGTCCATTTGACGACGTCAGCGTGCAAAAAAAATTTTGAAAAATTCTTTTTCTAAAATTTTTTTGATGACGTCGTAACGAGCAAAAAATGGGCCTGGACTCCTACAAGGTCCATGTCGCTAGGATGGATGGTTGGATGGTAAAATGTTGGATGGTTTATATCATTTTCAGGTACAAGCCTATCAGGTACCGATACCACCCCTGGCAGCCAAGTTTCCTATTAATGGATTGGTGTGGGAAGAAGGGAAGAAGTGGAAAAAAGTATTGGGAAGTGTGTAATTTTGTAAAGAGTTTGGATTGTTTATAATTTTTTTTTCTTTCCTTCTTTCTTCTTCCTACTTTTTCTCAACGCATCCAAACGGAGGCTATAGAAATCAGTTTTTAAAATTCGTTGGGTCTCTTTTCTCGTAGTAGCAAAGTGGTGGTCTACGACCACTTGTTTTAAAACCCTATTCCATAGATCGATTCTAAAAACAAATTAATAGTTTACAATAGTTCCTTGATCTCTTTAATAATTGGTGGATTTTCTTATAATTTGTTGTGCTTTGGAATCATGTATGAACTCATGAACTTTAGCATATGCCTTTAACCAACACTTAAATACTTTGCATGCTTTCAATTTTCTTATTGTCATTCTCTTAATAAGATATATCATATGCGTCTTCAAATGTTACTATGTTAAAGCCAGAATTATATGATTACGATTAAGAAGACTAAACATGTTTTGAGCGCCATTAATGATTAATTAATCATTGTAAAAGTGGTACGTAGTTTTTTTTTTATCACTGCCCGTAGGCACACACCCCCACTCACACACACGTTTTAACCCACCTCCCAGCGGTGGGCCTCGATCCCAGGTCTCCCTGATGGAAAGACAATGCCTTACCAGCTGCGCTGAGGCAACTTCGGCACAACGGTACGTAGTTGCCAATACATTGTTGGGGAATGGGGAGGCACTTTTTCAGTGATGAAAAGTAGAACTAGTCATCATGTTCCTCTGTGGAGACGACACCAGAAGTTTTGGCATGGTTGAGTTGAGTCGAAGGAGCGAAAGACAACGTGATCATGCCATCATGGTATAATCGACCAAGAAAACATCACGTCTATGTTTTGACATCGCAATATTGTGAAAGGTTGTTCTTGCAATTGCACTTTGAAGTTCGCCTATGCCTTCTGAACCAGCTGTCAACTGTGGAAACAATTCTCCTGTGATGCATCAACCTTCTCTTCTTCCCTCGGCAAACTCTATACGAGATAGGGGTCCTTCTATAAAGCTGAAATCGAAAATCCCACAATTTATTAGCCATCATGAACGTTTAGTTGCCACTGACATAATATTTCATCATTACTGTTTCGATCAAAATAATAACTGAGCCAAAATCAAGTTAACGATAAAAATGTCTAATAAAAGGAAAAACTTACCAACGAATGGACGGTCGTGTTCACTTTTTATCATTAATTCTAGCTCAAGCGAAGTCAACAATTTGAGTTCGATTCTCACAACCAACATAGTGATCGTATCATATGCGATTTTGATTTCCCTAATTAGAATTGACTTCAGCTATCTTATATGCATAAGCTCTGCAATAATTTTTTGGTTTTCTCAAATATCTTATTCTTGTCAATACAACATTTTTTTATCATCAACCACTTAAGAAAACAATTAAAAATCTTTTTAACTTTGATAAACAAAATTCTCATCACAACTATATATATATAAAATCCCTTTATTAACGTGCAAGAGAATTCGGATGACAACTACTACTACTGCAGAAAATAAGAAATTTTCATATCACGTCTTTGTACCTTATCACGCGAATGAAACATGATTTTAAATTTTTAAAAGATAATATTAAAACATGATATTTATGTGAGCAAATTAACTGGCTTACGCATGCTCAAAGCTTGCCAATTCTAAACATAATATGATTATTGTTCTTATCAGGTCTGACGTATACCTGTACATTATTTACAAATTAACCTTTTACTTTTTCTATATTATTTGATATATTTTAACCAAAATTATAATCCATCAAAAATCTAAAATTGCGACTTAAATTTAATGAAATGAGGTGTCATATATATGAGTAAGAGTACTCTAGTTTCTACAATTTTTTTTTAATTCAAATAAAGTTCGATAATTATAAATATACAGCTTAACAAGGTGTTTAAAATTGCTCTATTAGGTACCAAAATCTTTATTCTTTACTCTTTTTTTTTGTGTGTAAGTAAGCATAATCCTAACTTGTTTGAGACAAAAGACTTATTAGTTGTTGTTGTTGTATAAGCATAATAAAAGAGGCGGGCTGACCAATTGGTCCAACTTTTCCAGATTCTTAACATCTATTCAAATCATATTGTCACACTTCTTTCAATTTAATGTTTAAAAATTATACTACGGCACTTCTTATTTTAATTTGACTTACCATTATGGCTTAAAAACCATCCAATACGTATATATATTTTTTTATAGTGGTCAAAAGTCAGAAATGCCAGGCCCATTATTTTCAAAAAATCGCATACTTTCTATTATTATTATTATTATTATTATTATTAATATTATTATTAAAGTACAAAGAAGACGTGGCCGAAATTAACTTTTACTACATAGATTTCTTAGACACATTTAGACTAAAACATATTTCCATCATCATTTAACTAAAAAAAATCATAATTATTAACGTAAGTGCTCCCGCATTTTGTAGAATTTGATACTCCATGACAAAAGGCTGGAAATTGTCGCCTCCTGCAATTGGGACGACCTCAGAGGTTTTGGCAAGGGTGACTCGAACTACCAGAGTGAAAGACACGGTGATTGGCATGGCGAACACCAAGAAAGCGTCGAGTCTGCCCTCAGAAGTGGTAACTTGAAAATTTGTTCTTGTTGTTATTGTGCGAGCTCTCCTGTACTTTGCAGATCTATGGTTATTTTTGAAACATTCCTTGCGTGATTCACTAAGATCTTCATGTTAGATGGGCAAACTCAAAGAACGAGTGAAAGTTTCGTGTTTATAGCTGATAATCAAACAATTTATTAGCTACTGTCAATGTTTCAGTTGATCATCAATATTTACCGTTTCTAGCAAATTAAAAATAAACTTTAACTGTAATCTGCAGCCTATATATGTTTAATTAATCGGTGGTAAAAACTAACCAAGAAGTAATGACTCTGTTTGATTTTTATCAGTAATTTCATGTCCTCCTGAGTTGTAAATTTGAGCTCGAGACTATTCTTTTTTTGGGAATGTATTAGATGCAAATAACCAACTTGAACATCTATATAGTCGATTTATTTTCAACAATCAGTCTTGAGTGGAGCTGTGTTGTGCATAATCTCTTCGCTGACTTGTTGGTTTTCTCAAGTATCTTAGTTTATCAATACAATATTTATTATCATCTACCTAGCTCTTTCAAAACAATATAAATATTTAATTTCATAAATAAAATCTCTCAACTGAAGCTGAAGGTATATATTTTGAAGTCCTTATATTAGCGTGCGAAAGAATTCGAATGACAAACTACCAATGCATAAACTTGCATGTCACGTCTTTCTACCTTTTCACTCGATTTAATCAGACCATGATATTTATGTGAGCAACCTAACTTAAACATGCGCAAAGCTTGTCAATTCTAAATATAATATGATTTCTATTCTAAAAAACGACTTGACAATTTTCTTTTTAAAAAAACTTCTTATGCACTTATTACGACTCTCTGGGATACAAATTGTACATCAGTCTTCAATCGCGGTCGTTTTTTAAAAAAAAAATTTAATTCATTGTAAATTATGAACGGTTGCGATTCACTACATGAAAAAGAAAGTGCCACACTGGTTTACAATGTTGTAGTAGAAGGGGTTAAATGACTATAAAAATCGGTGCTAAGGACTAAGGAGACGTCATTAAAATCAAATGTTGTCTTCCAATAAGGAGTTGTTCTTATACAAGTTTCTCGTATCTGAATTCACAAAATGTTGACACCTAGTTTGTAATAAACAAAATGTAGTCTGAATTAAAAGCTTCAGCAAATAAGTACAAATATAACATTTTTCAGAATTCCTACTCTGTACCAATAAAAAATAAAAAATTCCTTTCATTTAACACTTACTAAAAAATATAAGCGACCTTCATATCTCTGTCACTCGCTTTCGATCTCCAAAGTCCACATGGCATGCTAAATTGCATATCACACAACCTTTTTCACCCAATTTAACCAAAACATCACAGACTGTCAGGTGTGAACGCGGAGGGGTGTGAAGACTCTGAACGCAGAGATTTTTCTGCGATCAGGGTGGGTCTGAACGCAGCGTTTACGGGGCAGAGCTAGAATTATCTATTTCAGTGGGTCTGAACGCAGCGTTCAGGACAAGATAAATAGTGACACATTTAATATTTCTTTGTAAAGTTTCTTTTAATTGGACAAGCTAAAATAGACTGATGTCAAGGAGAGACTGGAAAAGAAAATGTTAAAATTTTTCTGTAAAAAAATTTCAATAGACATTTGGTAGATCACATATAAAAGCATATGCTCAAAAAGTTTTTAATCATTATATCATTATATGTATTAATATATTAATTGGTTTAGCAATCTATTAGCGCCTTAGCGGCAAAGCCGCCTTCTTTCACCTAGTAATAAAGAAAATGACATCATAAAATAGCGTTTTAATAACGATTTAATTTTTTTATCACTTAATCTTGCGAGTTTGATTTTAACAACTTGAAATTATCTTTCCATTATGAGTAATTATTCCTATACTTATATGAAGTGATATGAAACGCCCTTTTTTTATTTTTATCTTTCAAAATAACCTTTTGACACGATAATCATGCATTTTAATATGAATGATACAACAAATAGTTCTTTTTTTTATATATAAATATAAACAAAGACTATCTTTTGTTTTGTTATCTAAAATGAACTATCTGGACCTGAGAACTCGACTGTTTAGGAATTTTGTTGAAGAAGGTCAAAGCTTTCAAATTTTGTTGAGGAAACGAGTAATTGAAGGCCTATGTTGTAGGCCCAACATTCGGATCCGCTGCATGGCCTGATGACCCAGACAAGCGTAGTGATACTGAATTAGAACTACTGATACCTAAAAATTGCCTGGAACGAGCGAAGCACGAAAATAGAACCACGAAATTAGGGCTGTCAATGGGTACGGTACGGTACGGTTATTAATTGACATTCATTGACAGCCCTAATTATATAAATAAATTATTAGGGCTTGTTGCACTAATAGAACCACGAAATTAGGGCTTGTTGCACTTTATTAATATACTTATTGATATTCATTGACAGCCCTAATTATATAAATAAATTATATCAATAAGTATATTAATAAAGTGCAACAATGGTGGCGAATATTTTAGGTTTATGCTTTTTTATTTTTTCGTACACTGAATGGAAAGAATTATAAATCTTAAATAAAATCTAGCAATATTTGTTTACCAATCATGCAATATAAGATGTCATATGTATCATGTAATTGTATCTTTTTAATTGTGGCAATTACCCGTTATGAAAACGGTACGAAATAGCTTTTATCCGTACCCGTACCCGTTAAATTAACGAAAAAATTTTCTTGCCCGTACCCGTACCCGTTAACTTAACGAAAATAAAACTTTACCCATACCCGTCTTATACGGTACGGTACGGTACGAATTGGGTAAACGGGTAAATGGGTTTCATTGACAGCCCTACACGAAATCATGTCTTCGTTCCTTTCAAATAAGAGATTAGTCGCCTCCCACTATTTGTTCTCGCTCTTCTGACCCCTCTTTCCACTCTACCCCTGCAACAGCAACGGCAAGTCAAGGAGAAGGAGCTGCCCTTCATTGCTCAGTACCTCATCTCCTCCTTCGGCTTCTCCCCTCATCGAGCACTCAAATACTCAGCGAACCGGAACCTCACCCCAATCAAATCCTCAGAGCGGCCTGAGTACGTCGTGGCATTCCTAAAAGATACCGGTCTATCCCATCACCAGATCCAGGCCGTTGTTTCATTCCACCCCACTATTCTGGCTTGCAACGCCGAAAAGACCCTGAAGCCAAAGGTGCGTGAGTTGATGCATGCCGGTTTCTCTGGAGAACTACTAGTTCAATTGATCTGCAACACCCCATCTGCCCTTTATTTGAAAAATACTCTCGCGCGTCTTTTGTTTTGGAGAAATTTTGTGGGCAACGATGACCATCTTTTGCTAAAGACTATTCAGAGGAACAGGTTGTTGTTCCTAAATGACATTGATAACCATATTCTTCCACATATAAATGTATTGAAAGAATATGAATTATCAAATCGAGATATAGTCTCATTCATGATCGATAGTTCAAACCGCTGCTTTGCTCAAAACCTGGATTCTTTGCGGCAGACACTTGAGCTAATTGAGGGGCTGGGGTTTTTGCGGGGGTCCAGAATGTTTCTGTGTGCTTTAAAAGCGATTAGCGGTATAAGAAAAGATCGAATAAAAAGGAAGATGAAGTTCTTGATGGATACATTTGGCTGGTCAGAGGAAGAGGTGTATGCTGCCTGCAGGAAGTTTCCTAAGGTACTTGCTTACTCTGAGGATAAGGTGAAGTCCAATATGGACTTTCTTATCAGAAATGCTGGGTTTCAGTCAACAAACATAGCTTTGCAACCTCAGCTGCTTGGCTGTAGTGTGCAAAAAGTATTGGCTCCAAGGTATTCTGTATTGAGTGCATTGCAACTCAAGGGACTGAAGATAAAATGCAGTCTTTTGAGTGCTTGTGTGATGTCTGAAAACAGATTCCTTGAGAGGTATGTAGCACCATATGAGAAGGATGTGCCTGGGCTTGGTGGAGCTTATTCTGCTGCTTATAGTGGAAAGGTGTGCGTTTAAAATTGCTCTTATCTGGGGAAGAAAAATTGTGTAGTGTATCAGTTTGTAGTGCCAGATTTGACCAGGAAAATTTCTCTCCATATGAAGGCAAAACATTTTGTTGCTGACACTTATAATTATTGTGCGGCTGATATTAAGCTTCAATTTTTTTGTTACTTTAGTTGTTGCTAAATTATTTTGGTAGCAATTAGAAGTTTATAGATGGTAACTGTTTTTCTGTTGGATTGAAAAGGAATATACTTTTTTTGTTGATGACTGTGCTACCAATAAGCTGCTATAACCTAACATTAGTTAGCCATCAATGTTTTATTTATTGTAAACATAATAAGGTCCTTTGCAATTGCTCTTGATTGGCCTATGTGGTGGTGCAGTTACTCGTTTGGGTGCCTTTGGATTATCACCTTTTGGATGTGTCTGCTCCATCTTTTTGCATTTGAATCTTTTTTTTTTTTTTTGAGTATGATTTTGCATTTGAATCTCCTCTGACTCTTGATTGGTTGTTGATGGATCTAATTGAAATCAAATGCAAGCTAGACATTTGATCCAAACCCATTGATGTTTAAAATAAATAAATTGGGACAACAAATTTGATGTCATATCTTGAATTCTCGATTCTTTGGGAATTCTAACCCATTTCTTATTTGACTTTGAATCTTTTATCAGCTGTAGGATTCAATTTTGACGCATTTCATTTTTTTTCTTTTTCGGCTCTGAAAAGCTAATGAATATTTAGTTTTTTACATTCATTTTATCAGAATTTCAAAAGGGTTTGATTTAAGCTTGTTTAATCCAATTTATTGGTACAAACAACATATTCATTGAAAAACTGGTACAAACAACAATGAATTTATTGGTACAAACAACATATTCATTGAAAAACTGGTAAATTGGTACAAACTAGATTTTTTCTGGTACCAGATTCATTGAATTTATTGGTACACAAACAACAAAACCAGTAAAACAACAAACAATCAAAGAAAGTTGTCTTATGACCATTGAATTCATTCAGAAAAGTAGCTCGAGAAAGTAATAAAAAAAATGCGGTGATGAATTTGTAGAGGAGCTCAAAGTAAAGAGGAATTCTCAGAACTTTGTAAATAAAAACCATCAACAATAAAAATTAAAGAATTTAAGAACTCAAAATTGAGATTTCAAAAAGAAATATCTATTTATTAAAGTTTGCAAACACTCCAAGAACTAACTTAGCCATCATCACCAGCAATGGCGACAGCCTCTTTCTTGCTAAGCCCTTTTTCTCCACAACTGGCGTCTTTTCCACCAACTCCTTTCGCCTCTTTCAGACCTAGATCTGTGAACCCTCTTGCCTCCTTTATCACTTTGACCTTCGCCACGGCGTCGAACTTATCGAGTCTCACATCAAGAAGGAGAAAGTGGCAACGGAGAAGGAAGGGGCACAATTAATTTTTATTGATGCTGGGGTTAAGGGTAAGAGAGGCAACGGAGAAAGAAGGGTTGAGAAGAGAATAGAGAGATGAGATGAGGTGTGGGAGAAAGAGAGGGGTTTGGGAGGAGAAAGAGAGAGACGAGGTGCGTAAATGTCTCCATCGTTTTCTCCGCCTTTCTTCTCTGTAATTTAATTAATACCAATTGTATAACGAAATAGACGAAACAACGGTAACGAAACAGATTTGTTTCGTTAACCGTTTAGTTTCATAAACGAAACAGGTTTTGAATTGCGCCGTCCGTTTCGTTTTTTAAACGAAACCAAATTTCTTAGCTGTTTTCACCCCTATACAGGATGGGGATCAAATTTACAAGGAGCAGACTTTTGCCTTATTGCCGTAATGGGCCATATGTAGAAAAGCCTGCATCTACGCGGATTAACTGCAAGCTGCTGACACTAGTTTAAAATTTTCAGCTGTAAACCGGATCCTGTTGCGATCATTACTCTCCATCTATAACGGGTTACTTTTATTTATTTCAAAACATCACACGGGCCGTTTGGATCCCATGGGATTTTGGGAAATTTCATCTTCTTACCATAAATTTATTATAAATAATCCAAACTCTTCACAAAATTACACACTTTCCAATAAATTTATTCCTAGGAATTGCAACTTCCCCAAATTTCCCAACTTCCTAAACGATCCAAACGGCCCCATAAGAACTTCACGCTGCTACATCCACCATGGTCCGCATGCTGCTATCAAATTTAGGGGTGGGATTGGGCATATTTGGACCGGATATCCAGATCCGGCCCTACTTAGTTAAACTCACAGTCCGATCCAAACCCAGCCCCTTTAATACTCGGTCCAGTCCAATATCTAGTTATTGAAACCGAACTATCCATATTAGGTCCGTTCGAACTATCCGATTGTGGATTCGAAAATCGGAACCGCTATTTGCTGGACTGCGCTGTTGTTCATCACATTCGAACTTTGGTCCAAAGCATTTTTTTTCCTCTTTAGAAGTATGAAACTCCTCACTTGTGGCCCACTTTGGACAAAATTTGAAATGTAAAGTTTGGCAATATCAATCATATGGTGCCACGTCAGATTGTATGATAACTTCAAAATCCTTTTTAACTGCCACAAATTAGTTAAAAAAACAAAGCTAATACAAAAACCAAAACGAATATAGTGCCAAACTTAAATCACACTATCAGACCTCGAATAATTATATATATTAAACACTAATTTGTATTCAAAATGATGGTGGAAAAAAGAGCAAAATAATTCTTTGAAGACATCCAATTTATCCATCCTGATATAACAAGAGTGCTAGAACACTATTAAAGATAACAATAATATATGTATTTATCTGCCATGACATTTTTTAAACAAACAACATGCATCCATAAATAGAAATTTTAAAAATTGTCTAAAAACTATCTTCACATGACCATGGACCAACCTGCAAGATACCTGTAAATGAAAATAGTAAGCAAACACACCAGAAAAAAATATTAAGGTTTATAAAAAATGCAACAAGAAAAGAAAAAAATATTAAAGTTTAGTATTAGAGAAGAAATAGTTTAGTACAGCAATAAACCTAATTGTCTTTATTTAGATTTTTTAGTACTCAGAGAGGAAATAGTTTAGTATAGTACATGAAATTTCTTTGCAAAAGATGAAAGAATTTAAAACAAACTTTTCTATTTTGTCTATGGCGTTCACCCTTCTACCATAACAGCTCAAAAAACAACCTAAATAAGATGAATTAGCAACAGCATCATAGTGGGTCGTATCACCTCTAATCTACAAAAGTAGCAAGTTTTATCAAGTACTTACCAAAATTAAATCTGACAAGTAATCAAAAGAAATAAAAAAGGAAAATCCAAAGAAATAGCAATTTACATTAGATGTCTCACAAGAATTAGACCTGATGAGAATAAAAAAATATAAAAAGGAAATCCAAAGTAACAATTATTATATTTATTATACATTCTCATATGCCTTTCAAAAACTGGTGGATATTAGTTACAGGATGATTTGCCCCTTTGTGACTTTCCTCAACAAAATATGTTGAATTGCAATAGTACAAACACCACTTGACTACTTGAGGATATAATAACTTACAGGCCTGAAGGTTCAATCTTTGACCATGCATCATTGTTTAGGCTCACATCATATGCAGTCCTGATAAAATAAATTTAACACAAAATAAGTACTAATTAATTCTGAAAGTATAAAACTTTTGCATTGATATTTGGCACCTGCTCAGTTTACTGATATGAATAAACCAGTATATACCTATCAAAAAAACATTTTGCACTGATATTTGGCACCTTCTTAGCTTACTGATATGAATGAATCCACAAACAAGTCCCTTCACTTAGGTTTTTCATCTGCTAGAATCAAATTTTGTGGGGATAGGAATGTCTCAATTATCTCCCTGCAACTTAGATTTCAGCACCAAGCTTCTATTTATATCTAATTTATCTCCTAACAGTGCAAGCACGATTTCATGAATAATTTATAGCAATCCTCATGCTAACACTTATATTCGAACTAATTAAACTTATATTTCTATTTAAAAAGCATCTTATGACAAGCCATACTGATGAATCATAACTTTGCAAACAAGCCCTCAAAATATCAAATTAAAGAAAATATTTCCATGCTTATAATAATGATTGTCTATAATAAGACAGATAAATATCAATGCGTTTCAAGATGCAAAGAGACAGTCAATGCAAAGAGGGAAAACAAAATAGATTATTTAAGAGCACCTTATACTAACCATATAAAATCATATGATCAGAATTGTATATACAAGGTTACAGTATTACTTATTGCAATAGCTTTGGACAATACAGTTTCAATTTTAACAAACTAATTGATCGTATGAAAATGAAACACATAACTGATAACATAATAGAAACTTCTACAAGAAGATGCTCCAACTTCTCCTTATATTGTACCTATATAAGATCAGATGAGATAAAAGATTAAAAATTGAAATGACTAATGTTGAAAAGATAGGAAGCACGTTGTATTAATCTGGTTTATTTGAACTTAATCAAGACAAATTTGTGGAAATTAAAAAAAAAAGAGCCAACGTCCAAGATCCAAAACGCAACTGAGTCCAGAGAGAGAGAAAAGCAGAAAAGTCGAGAGCGAGAGAGAGAGAGTACTTGGCTAATTTCCAAAACCCAAAACACAACATAGTCTAGAAAGAAAGGCAACAGAGTCTAGAGAGAGAAAGAGAGAGAGAAAGAGAGAGAGAGAGAGAGAGTACTTGGAGGTCGAGAGGAGTCGACTGTCGACGAGACGACGACGAGGCACGAGAGGCGAGAGGTGAGAGGTGAGAGGATGTGGTTCATCGTGCGTCGAAGAACGAAGATGAGGAGGTTTGCGTGCGGCTGTTCGTCGTCGGAGAACGAAGAGGCGACTCAGCTAGTCGGCTCGACTAAAGGTTTGATCCTTGGTTCGAATAGGGATCGAAGGGCCTCCGTCGGACTAGGATCGATTTAGCGGTGTCGGTTATATTGGATCGAATCGGGTATCCGAAAAATATCCGGTCCAGTTCTTTAACTGATCCTATCCGGCCCTTAGGCCCGCGGATAGGCCCGGTCCATTCCCACCCCTAGCTATCATGCATCCCCTGGTACTTGCGCTCCTGGCATCCTCACCACTGGTTCCACCATTTGTAGAGGGATCATGTCCCAATTCACTGGTAGCCAACAAGTGATGCATTCTTTTACTTCGGCAGACGCCAGTCCTGACCAGTAACCTATTGTTACACAAATTTTAATTAGCAAATGCCTCATACTTCCTGGATTAGTATTATTAAAAGTACAAAGTGATTGCTTGTTACTGCGGTAGTTGCCATTACGTTGTTGGGGAGGCACTTTTTCAGTGATGAAAAGAGAAATTGTCATCATATTCCTTTGTTGAGACGACACGGGAAGTTTTGGCAAGGTTGAGTTGAGTAAGGACAAAAGCCAAAGTGATCACGGTATAATCAACCAAGAAAACATCACGTCTATGTTTTGAAAATCACACAATTTATTAGGGGTCCTTCTCTAAAGCTGAAATTGAAAATCACACAGTTTATTAGCTAGAATCAACGTTTAGTTGCCATTTACATCATATTTCATCATTCCTGTTTCGATCAAAATAATAACTGAGCCAAAATCAAATTAACAATAAAAATGTCTAATAAATGGAAAAACTTACCAATGAATGGACGGCCGTGTTCACTTTTTATCATTAATTCTAGCTCAAGCAAAGTCACAATTTTGAGTTCGATTCTTTTTTTGCTGTGGCAAAGTATCGGGTGCTCACAACCAACATGGTGATCAGATCATTAAGCGATTTTGATTTCCTTAATTAGAATTGACTTAATAATAAGCTACGTTATGCATGAGCTCTGCACTAATTTTTTGGTTTTCTCAAATATCTTATTCTTGTCAATACAACATTTTCATCATCTACCACTAAAGAAAACAATTAAAAATCTTTTTAACTTTGATAAAGAAAATTCTCATCACAACTATATATATAAAAGCCCTTATTAACGTGCAAGAGAATTCGGATGACAACTACTACTGCAGAAAATAAGAAATTTTCATATCACGTCTTTGTACCTTATCATGCGAATAAAACAAGATTTTAAATAAAAAAATAATATTAAAACATGGTATTTATGTGAGCAAATTAACTGACATACGCATGCTTAAAGCTTGCCAATTCTAAACATAATATGATTATTGTTCTTATCAGGTCTGACGTACGTATACCTATACATTATTTACAAATTAACCATTTACTTTTTCTATATTATTTGATATATTTTAACCAAAATTATGATCCATCAAAAATCTAAAATTGCGATTTAAAGTTAATGAAATGAGGTGTCATATATATGAGTAAAAGTACTCTAGTTTCAACAATTTTTTAATTCAAATAAACTTCGATAATTATAAATATACAGCTTAACGAGGTGTTTAAAATTGCACTATTAAGTACTAAAAACTTTATTCTGTACTCCCAATAATTTTTTTAAAATTTTAGAAAATCGTTAATCTAATTGGTTCTGAACCATTCAAAAACATCAGTTTTTAAAAATCTGAAAAAAATACTTAAAAATTTCGAAAAAATAAAAAATTTGGTTTGCACGGAGATTTCAATAGGGAGATCATATTGGACGGTTTGGATCGGTCATTTTGATCTAGATCTAGGAGTATTGGTCGCGACTCACCGGAGGGTCCGTGAGTCGCGACTCACCGTAGCTAAACTCTCTCTATATATATATATAGAAAAATGCTAAGATGCACTGTGATGTATTTAGGCTTTTGTGCACTGCGAATCTTGATCGTCGGATCTGTGTTCAGATCGATTTCGATGATGTCGCTGGACGAGAGGGTTTGAAATGTGCCGCTTGTTTATTTTGTCCTGGCGGCCTTCTTCGATTTCCCTTAACCTGAACTTCTCTCTCTCTCTCTCAAAACTGCCCTCTCATCTCTTCTTCAAATTGATCTCCACGAATCGCTCTCTCTCGCCTCTTTCTTTACGAATCGCTCTCTCTCGCCTCTCCCTCTACAAATAGCTCTCTCAGAGCTACTCTCTCTCTCAGAACTACCCTCTCTCTTTCTCATAACTTGTGAACCCTAGATCTCGCCGGAGCCGGAGGTAGTAAGAGTACGGAGCATCATCTCTCTCTCTCTGCCTGGCCTCTCAGTACGGAGCGCCATCTCTTTCTCTCTCGCCTCTCAGTACGGAGCGCTGCCCTCTCTCGCCTCTCAGTCGACAGAAGCAAACCCTTATTCAGTGCACTCTCTCTCTTTTTGATTGATTGTACTTTCATTTGAAATAAGCTGCTTGGTAGAGTTTTCCATAATTGATATGATTTTGTTAAGATGGATAAGCTTTTAGATTTTGGTGCGACTATGTAATTTTATATTTATTTCCTGAATTGAGGATTCAATGTTAGGAATATTAATGTTCTGATTTTAGGTCTGTTCTCTCCCTGTTGCTTGAGTGATGAAAAATACGGCATAGGTAGATAGCTTCTGTTAGTAAGTGCATCTGGTTATAATTCTGTTTTTAGTTACTTGTTGGATGCAAGTGCATCTGGTATACAATTATGTTCAATGGCTACAAGTGCATCTGGTATACAAATGTGCCAGTAATGTTACAATTTTGAGGATTAGATAGTAGGACTGATTATGACTCTCAATTTTGCATTTTTTTATAGGATATCAAATGAGTACATCAAGTAGCGCTAACCAATGGATGCAACACTTGTGGACCAACTCCTTTTTGCATAAGATGTATAGATTGGGCACAAGAGGAGGTTGTCAAGACCGACTACTATAATATTGCCCTCTTAATTATCTTTTTCTTTGATTTTTGTATAGAATTTGTTACTGTTTGTATATGCTCTCTTTTCTTCCTGCGTGTACTTAGTCTGTTGATAATTGATATTGCATATTGTACTATGTTTTGGCAATCGTTGAATGCTTACATGATTTCATATTTGTTTTTCATGCTTGCATGATTACATCTGTAGTTGGATGCAGTATACATAAATCAGGGTGCTTCTTTATTCGCACACTGTTTGCAAGTTCATACTAAAAGCTATCATACACAAATATTAAAGTAAACCATACACAGAAGTATCAAAGTAAATCATACACAGAAATAAATATCCAAGTAAACCATATACAGAAATATCAAAGTAAAACATACACATAAATATCTCAAGTTCATCTAAAAAAGCTACCATAAACCAAAATATTAAAGTAAAACACATACTATTCATCTAGCACTACAGAAATACAAACAACCAAAATATTTAACCTTACACAACACATACCTTTTCATCCAGTACTAGAATACATACTATCTTCAAAATATTTAGCACAACACAAATCATTCTTAAATCTACTCTTCTTCATCTTCTTCTGTCTCCAGTTCTTCTTCATCATCTTCAATGTCTAGTTTCTCTTCATCAATTTGCTTCATGACTTTTCCTTTCTTCTCTTTTGCTGCATCTTTTATTTTCTAATGCAAGAAAAAAAAAAATACATAAATAGTAAAAGTGTTTAACAGATTAAATCAACATATTTGAAAAAAAAGTGTTTAACAGATTAACTAACTGTCTACTTCTACTTAATTTATAACCTGACCCAAATTATTATAACTTAGTTTAAAAGCACACATTAAACCTCCTCTACTCCCAAATTATTATGACCAGACCCATCATGTTATATGTAAAAAATATATCCTCGTTATTTAACAAACTAAAGGTCAATTCTTATCATGCCTCTGTCAATTAGGCTATCAATAAAACAAGTCTATAGTGTCTGAGTCCCAGTAGGCATTTTTTTCAAAATAAAAGTCTAATTGAGATTTCAACAACGATTATGATACTACAAAGTACTTAGTTAACACAAAAAATGTGCACCCCATTATTTAGTAAGTACTATCAATACTGTTTTTATTTGAATAACAGTTCTTTTCCCAGTAATTTGGGGTACAAATTTGCACTGATGACAGTTCTTTTACCAGTAAAATACCAGTAGCTCAATTGATGACAATTCCTTGCTTAATAAACCAAAATTCAAATAGCTACAAATTATAATAAATAGAAAATCACTCACTGATCGAGGTTGATGATTGAATCTCGGTCACGACTTATCCCAGCAATAGCTGTCGAACCCTTCTCCTCTTTACTTGGCCAGAAACCCTAGAATGCGAAATCGAGTGAGAGGAAGTCCGATCATTCAGTGGTAGAGGCGCGCAAGAGGAGAATTAGAAGAAACTTAGGTCCAGTGAGAGAGGCAAGAGGAAAAAAATCTCACTCGAAACAAGCAGTCAGTGAGAGAGGCGAGAGGAAATATTCTTTGAAAGAGAGACGAAGAGGAGAAAATCGCTGGAACAAAATAAAGAATGTTTTGTCGCTGGAACAACATAAAAAATCGCTGGAACAAAATAAAGAAGCGGCGCATGTCAAAACCCTTTCGTCTAGCGACATCATCAAGATCGATCAGAACACAGATCCGATCCGACGATCAGGATTCACAGTGCACAAAAACCTAAATACATTACAGTGCACCATAGCATTTCTCTATATATATATATATATATATATATATATAGAATTTTGCTATGGTGAGTTGCAACTCACAGGGGCTCTGGTGAGTCGCAATCCAAGACGTTCAATCCGTTTCAAGATTCGTGCAAATCAGATAGCGCGATGAGTCGCTGAGGCATTAAGAATTTCCGTTCCGTCTGTGAAAATCGCTCCGTTTCCTCTCTCTCTCTCTCTCTCTCTCTCTGAATCGAAACACAGTCCGCCTCCTCTTTGAAACCCTAGATCAGAGCTCCTCCTCTTCGAGCTCCTTCTATTTACTTCCTCTCGCGCTCTCTCTCACACTCTCTTCGAAACAGCGACAGTTTGACAAGCAACAGAAACCCTAGATCGAAGATGGTGGATTAGGTGGTGGCTAAGTCGGGCTATAGGTGAAGGCGGCGGTGGTCACGACAAGGCGAGATGGTGTGCTGGCAAATTTTGTCTTCTCCGTTCCCTTCTCTGTTGGTAATCACTTTGCTAAACTAATTCCTTTGATTTCTTTTGATTTGTAAACTAGGCTCGTAACCTAATTCCTTTGATTTATAAAATCAATCTTTACATAACTGGTAGAGTCAATAACTAGGTTATTGCAGGGCCATATTTTTTTCAATTGTGCAAAAGATAAAGCTGAGGGTTTGTGTATGTTAAGATAATCGGTATAGCCAGTAACTAAGTCTTTATATGTTATAAGCTTTTTAAACTAAAATTAGTATTTGTTTGTTCAATTTTGTTCAATTTTGTGCAATTTCTTCAGGGTTTGCTCATTCCATATAGATTCTGGTATGTTGTTATCTACAATCATGGTAAATCATTTGCTGTAAGGTGCAAAAGTAACTTAATAAAAAAATGTGTTTAATCAAAAAATGGTTTTATCGACAATCATGCTATGTTGCAAAAGTAACTTAATCATTTACAGGCCTCAATGCAATCAGAAAAGGTCTGTACCTTAAAACTTAATTATAGGTCTGTTATAAGTTGCAAAAGTAACCTTATTGAGATCCAGCTCACTGACATCACTGAGGATAAATTTGTAAGTTACACATCTACCACTGTTTTTCTAAGAAATTGATGTAACTAAGATTAGAACAAGACCAAAAAGTATGAGATGCTTATAGTGAAACTGATGAGATGAAAATAATTGAACAAGACCTAAGTTGGATGAGGCCAAGAAGAAGACGGCATGGTGTCCAAATCACAGTTGTGCAAGTGATTTTATCTATTTTCAGTTGCAAAGTTGTACACGAAGGAAAATAGTAGTCGGTGTACATGATTAGTACTTTTTTGCTTTTTCTCTAATTAAGCTATATGATCTACTGATGATGGTTCATTTGTGATTCCCTTGTGAATAAGAGCATTTTGTGTTCTTTGTTGAGATGTTGTACTGACACTTATATGAATAAGGTGTTAGGAAATCGCTCAATTTTAATTTTGTGACTAATTACTAACTAATTAATCCAATTAAACAAGAGCAAGAGATCTAGTACAAAGCTATTCGACACAAAGAGAGAAAGGGGTGGAATTTTGTACCTCCCGCGAAATCGTATTCACGGGGCTCGATCCTACGGCATGGGAATCGATGGGGTGCTCTCCTTCGCCTCCTCCTCCGTTGATGGCCGCCTCGAGTCCACCTAGAGGATTAACCAATCTATTCTACCCTTGTGCTAGCAAGAGGAAGAGGAATGTCTAATCCCAAGGTATGCTCTCTTCTATTCAATTAGCCCTTTTAATTGGTGGAGAGAGTTTGTGCTCAACTCATGAGCTTGAGGTAGAAGAAAGGAGAGGAAGAGTAAAGAAAATTCTGAAATTTTCTTTCTTCCTTTGGGAATTTCGGCCATAGAGAGGAGAGGTGAGAGAAGATGGAAAGGAGGCTAGGGTTTCCCTCAAAATGAACCCCTATATATAGACCTCATGACCTAGTCTCTACCAACCTTTCACTTGGACAAAATTGCCCCTTCTTGGCCGAAAATTTAAGTGGGCTTTAAGCCTTGGCTTAGCCCATTTAACCATTCCATTTATTACTCCTTTCAATTGACCTCAAATTGGGCTTTTATTTAACTAATTAAATAATGACCCAATAACTCAATTAATTTAAATGAGTTGAACATAATCAATTATTAACTCATTAATAATTAATTTGGGATTAGCATATGCATTGATTTATTTCTATATGATCCCTTTGACTTAATTAATTATAACGGTCCACAACGCTATACAATTAATTAATCAAACTATCATATTTTCGCAATACGCACTGTTGCGAATAAATAATGCACTGTTTGGTTAAAGCTCTATTTGTGTGACCCTTTGAGGATTTATGCTATGTTGGACATGGAAATAAATCGTTATTTAATTCCAATAATCATAAGCGGTATCTAGCAACACGTTATGATTCCCAATTCGCATAAATAGTGTACTACTACAGTATTTAAATCCTGCATAAGAGAATAATCAGTTTCTCTATTTTGATTCTTATGTCTCACGATATCATCGTATAATCCAAGATAGGAATGTGTCATTCTTGCAGATTATACGTTTCTTGATCTAGAGATAATTGTATAAAGTTGCATGCAAACAATCTATCTCCATCAAGGGGCCCAAACAGATATCGTCACTCACTAAGTGAATTAATGAGGGACATACGGTTTTCTTGATGATTAGCTTTTCCCCGCACAATTCAAGAGAACATAAATAAAGTCCGTATAGCAGCCCTTATCGGGAATCAGCGGTAGACGATATTTATTGAACCTATCCTCATGTGGAAAAGATAAACATCTCAAACTTAGAATCAAAATCATTACGAAATAAACAATGACACATAACACAATCCATATGTTTATTTCGATGGGTCAAGTCCTGTGCTATGTTCCATAACATACACATATGCAATTAAGTTGGTTACTCTTTACCTATGATTTGTAGAACTTAATCATCACTTAACTTGCATACTAATCTTATAAGATAATTAATGTTCCTTATTAATTATCAAGATTACGGACCGTTTAGATTTATTATTGTCATTCTAAAGAATGATCAACAGAGATCTACAATTCAGATCCTCAACCTGAATGATCTGTCAATAATAAACCTAGGAACAGATGATAAAATCTCATCCAAAACATAAACTAATAATTAAGTCATTAAATTATTGACTTCTAGGACATAACTCTAACAATCTCCCACTTGGCCTAGAGTCAATCAGTAGTGACTTCTAGCCAACGAAGAATTGAGAACGATGTCATATATCTACATATACACATGTCTCGGACCTCAAAATAAATAATACGCTTAAAGCTAGTTACTCATACGTCCACCACGTATGGATGCATAACTGCATCTCGTATACTGCTCAAGGTAGAGGTCGTGCTAGAGTGTTCGCTGTGTTCGCGAACCTATCCAAAAATTGTTCGACCATATATATATATATACTCCTATATATATTCTTGATCACCATCATATGATATCAAGTGATATCGTTATAGATCATATTTGAATCTCCAATGTAACATTGGGTTCTTTAGGAGTAAGTTATAGTTCGAGATGCTTAGAACCATAATAACTCAACTAAGAAATCGATCCGAAATAAACTTCTTTTATTGCTTCACAAGTTGCTATGTATTTTTGCTTTGGTGACGGAAACAGTTGTAATATTCCATTTAGAACACCTTCTAAACTTACAACACCACCTTTTAGCAAAATATGTATTTCAACTGTGATTATATCAATCTTTCGAAAAACTAGCATTAGTGTAATTAACTTACACGAGCTCTCTTTCATCTTAAGAGATGAAACATTATATCACTCTTTCTCATAAGGTACTCGAGGATATCCTTGACTATCGTCCTAATGTGTCTCTCTTGTATCCATTTGACAACTGTTTGTCATATTCTTTGGATACTACACATCGGGGCATATGCATAAATATTACGTACACAATGAAACTCATAATGAAAGAATGCTTGAACTATTTCATGCACTTTCTTGAATTGAGTTGCAATAGACCGAGTTAAAACACTCAAGTCATGCCATGTGACGTATAGTTAGACATCCTTTCTTGGAGTGTAACTTTCGTGTTTCTAGAACACTTCGTCAATATATGCATATTTGCTCAAACCTAACATCCATCATAATCTATCTTTATAGATTTTGTTTCCTAGGGTTAGGTGACTTCGCCCAAGTTCTCATTTGAGAAAGCATTCTCCAAAGAGAGCTCGACAATACTTATTTTCTTAATGTTATTCCCAATTTAATGAATTGTTATCTTGAACAATACAAGTAATACAATTATGCTCCCACTGAATATCTTGTCTATACAAGATACTTTTGACGAAGTTCAACTCCTTGACTTCATTGTCAAAACTTTTTATTCCAATCTCCACAACACTTGCTTTAATCCATTAATGGATCCTTAAAGCATGCGTATGTTTTTAGCAATACATAAAACCTCGATTTGTGTCAAATGCACAACATCATCCTTTCATTCATACGAAGAAGGCGGTTTTATGTGTTTTTCCATATATCAATATATATGAAATACAACTATTGCTAGAATGATCTTTATTGACTTTTACATAGCCACAAGCAAGAGGTTGTGCTTTGTACGTAGTCAACTAGTCATCGACTTAGACATAGCTACAAGCGAGAAGCCGCGCTTTGTACATAGTCGATTTGTTATCCATGTCGATCTTTCCTTTTGAAGATCTAAACGTTCTTGATGGATTGCTCCTTCATGAACATTAACCAAGGTCTATACCTTGTTGTTATACATGGATTTTATTCAAAGATCATATGAATTCGAACCATATATGTGGAATCGGATCGTTCCATCGTTTCTTTGTTTATCAACGAATTCTCATATGCTCAGTACGAGAATTTTGTGACAACCTATGCACCAAACGGCTTAGGAAATCAACTCTCGTTGATCTTTTGTAGGTTTGGTACTTGAGGTTCATGAACTTCTTCCACAACGATTTGTTGAACGAGTTCTTGACTCCTTATATATATTCCATGAGTTTCTCGAATCATCATCAACTCGTGAGATGGTTGAGTCCTCATTGGAAGGAGCGTACTATTAAACTTCTTTCAAAACAACTTGTGAATGAAGTTTCGCTCAACTCCCACTAAGTACCATGTATGGAGTGACAAATTTCCCATAAGAGTACTTCTTGTAGTGACGCATAAACTATTTTAATGCTCACTTTACTCCCACTACTTCTTCTTGAGAATTTCAACTCATCAAGACTACATTATGATTAGCAACAACTACTTTGTTCTTATCATATTCGTGGAAGTAGTGCTTTTTTAATATAAAGCATCCTACAAATATATAGTGTCTTATTTGGTTTAAGCTTATAAGTCCACAATACTTGAAATAAGCTTCTCAACACCAAATCTCGAGAAGTATTATACTTAGAGATCAAAATCTCCTAAAATATCTTCTTCAATAGACTTCGATGGAACATTATTCAGTGTAAACAATATTGTCCTCAAACATAATTCCCTAATACGAGTCGAATAAGTCAATTTGATTTATTACCGATCGAACTATACAAAATATTGTTCGATACCTCCATTCTTGGACATATTATTCCTCATGGAGCGAGTTGTGAAACTACTTTCATACTCTTTAGATAATATTTCAAATCATATGACTTAACTACTTATTTATTTACCACAATTAATTGTAAGACTTCCATTTTTCTTGAACGGTCTTTTAAACTTCACTCTTGAACTCCTTTGAACTAGTCAAAAAGGTTCATACTTATACCTTATCAAATAGATATGTTAATATCTACAATGATCGTTGGTCAAGTAGTAAAGTATCAATAACCTTTCATTACACAAGTACTTATAGGTCTTTATACATCGATATGTATAAGTCCTAATTAGTTCACTTGTCCTTAAACCTTCATAGGTTAAAGGTGCTTTTGTCATTTAACAAACATGATTCGCATATCAATCGATTTGAAATCGAATTGAATTTCGAGCTCTACGTTACGTAGACTCTCATAATGCGGTTCTCGTTTATGTATGTGACTAAGCGGTTATATATAACATGAAAGTCAAATACTTTATGTCAAGTCTTACGCATCCTATTTGTCATTCAAAATTGTTTATCTATTTCAAGCAAATTCAATCAAGTTGCATGAAATCATATAAACAAATCCATGATAAAAGAACTTGTCTTTTACTAAACATAGTCATCCATCATCGAATATGAAATGGAGACGTTGTGAGAGGTTAGGATTAAGGTATGCAACCTTCAATTCCTAAATAAACTCTTAATAAAGATAACTCTACGTATTCAATGGTAATGACTTAAACGAATAAGTCATCTCCTATACGGAGTTTACTTTATATCTCTCGAACATTCTCTTATTCTTCATTGCCAACACATTTCGTTAAATGCGAGCATATGAACTAGTATCAAGTTACTAGTGTAAATTAGAGATAGTGAGATAATTTGAACGACAAATACAATTTATGATTAGAATATTTCTAATCGTCACAATCATGGTACTTCGGACAACCTTTCAAATGCCTCCCATAAACGGCAAATGAAACATCTCATGTGACACATGGTCATCAATGAGAGTCTCGAAATTTCAACTCATACATTGGTGAAGTATTTCTTGAATACTTAACCAATCACCTTTTTTGCATTAACAAGCGTGCGAAAAAGGTAACATTATATCCTTCATGATTCCAAAGAGATCGTATGACAATATCAACAATCCTTGATATCGGAGATTAATATCTCTAGTCATCAATTAGCTACTTCAATCTTTCGATTTGTAAGCTAATGAAACATTCATATAACTTCTTTTAAAAGAAATAATCTCTTGGTCAACTCATATTCTTTATACTCAATCATAAATGATGGAGTTAATATCTACTTTCTCCAAGAACACTTTCTTGAGTAAGCGAATGAGAGCGTACGAGTTAAATCTAGTCCATATGAATTCTCTAATTCAAAGGTCTAGAAATTTTGAATGAGGATACTAGCCATACGCTTTATTGAATAACTTTTCGCCAAAAGTCAATCAATCATCGCGATGCTACGTTCGGGTAGTTTGAGGAAAGTTTTGGGAATTGATATACTCAAGTTTCTCTTCACTAAGATCGTGTCTTAGGAATCGGTATTACTTCTCTAAGTGAATACTTTTAGAAACGAGTTTGTTCATTTTCAAAGATTGATCGCAACAAAATTAACAATTTTAACATCTATAACAAAATCAATTTAAGGTCATATAGTTTATGCAATTGTTTTATTTATAACAAATAAAACTCCCACTATATTTATTTAATGTCCCTAATATAGTAGGTTTTCCAAGATCCCTATTTTCGTTGAGATGGTGCTAGCGTCGGCGTGACACCAAAACAACTAGATAAGGTAGGTTCTCCAACCAATCATTCCATATGATTCTTGGTTTGTGAAATATCACATGTACATCCACAAACTTTGCCCCGATGTCCAATCCGATTAGAAAACATCGTTAAGTAACCTTTCTCTATTTGCTCCTAGTAAATCCGATTTACACCCCGACACGGATGATGGAACACGATGTCCCGCGTCGGCGAGAACGCATCAATGAACGATCATACACGTTAGAAGGGGATAGAGAGAAGGAGGGCGATTTAACTTAATCATGTTTTGTTTGGGACAATCAATTAAGTGACACTTGTTTGGTGGTCATGTAAGCATACACCCATACCTAGCCTATGACAATTCATAGCAATCACAAGCAATCACATATAAGCATCTCATAGTTGTGGGTTTGTATGGCTCCCGCTTGCATTAGTTTCGCCACATCGTCCATGGAGCAAAACTAATCTAATCCTTGTCCCTCCCACTAAATTCTATAAGGATCTAAATCCTATATAAAATAAAGGTACAAAATACATGTGAAAACATCATATTCCCATCCTAGCCTTAGGGGCATGCAAGCCTCACAAGTTACATTAAAATTAATCAACAAATTAATTAATTAATGGCACCAAAGGCCGCATTACAAACATTCACACATGCATTCATTTACAACCACAAGGCATTGAGTCTTGAGCCATACTAAACCCACTATCCACCTACAAAACAAAGTTAGCACATACAAGAACTTTGTTTCCAATTAACGATTTTCAAGCATCTTTGCGTATCGTTTGCTATAAGTAAATTCCGTGTACAAATTCTCAATTTTAAACAACCAAACTTGTTTAAATTCATTTAGAAAGTTCTTTCAACATCGCATGACTGAAAGGAGATCAAACAAGGAGTTTTCTAATTAATTTCAACTAGTTTGAATACTTAGAAAAACAGTAATTTACCAAAAAACGTAACTAATGGAATCCAACAAAAACAACAGTTTTCGGTCTCCACAAATTCTCAAATAAATTACTTAAGCTCCTTATCATAATTGTGATTACCAGTAAAAAATTTAAGAAGAGATCTTAAACCATCTGGGAGAATAAAAAATGACAAATCTCTTACAAGTGCACGAAACACCGTTATGAGATTTTCAGCTTATCCTCTCAACCATTTGGTCTGTTAGACCACCTTCTATCCAGTTTTTATATATACAATATACATAGAAAAACTTGTTTAGACTACAGGCTATCCATTCATGAAAAGAAAACAACCAAGTTCAGTTCAATAATATTAAGTTACATGCTAAACAATCAACAAATTTTGTACTGGAACAGACTGTCGATCGAAATGTTTTAACCTAGTTGAAGGTCCAAACTTCCACGAAAAATTATGAAATTAATTTTTCTGGAATCCTAACTTAAAATAGAACAACTCCATTTAAACAGAATTTTTAAAGGAGTTCTCAGTTGGTACAGTTTATTAGAACAATCGATTTGCTCAACAAACTGGATCTGACAAGATCTTCCTTTTCATACTTGAAAACCCACAAATTAATCCGAGTCATGCAACAATTTACACATTCTCAGAAAGAGCTTCAAGTCCTCTTTATTCAAAATATAAATCTTTCAAGCCATTCAAACAGGACAGTGCGAGCAGAAACTGGTTCTGCGCACTGTCGCCGTTTTATTCACAATAAATCTATACTAATTCAGAAAAATGTGAATCCAACGCCAAAAGAATCACAATCCAAAGATCTACAACTTTCATGTAGATGGAAAGATCTTCCAGAGAACATATCACATCGAAAAACGCGAAACAACACAGAAAATACCATTTCCAGACAGCAAACAAACGCATCATCTCTACTAATCCGTTAATTAGCCAATTTCTCTTAATTAAGTGTCAAAAATAGCTTAAGTACGACCAAGGCTCTGATACCACTGTTAAGAAATCGCTCAATTTTAATTTTGTGACTAATTACTAACTAATTAATCCAATTAAACAAGAGCAAGAGATCTAGTACAAAGCTATTCGACACAAAGAGAGAAAGGGGTGGAATTTTGTACCTCCCGCGAAATCGTATTCGCGGGGCTCGATCCTACGGCATGGGAATCGATGGGGTGCTCTCCTTCGCCTCCTCCTCCGTTGATGGCCGCCTCGAGTCCACCTAGAGGATTAACCAATCTCTTCTACCCTTGTGCTAGCAAGAGGAAGAGGAATGTCTAATCCCAAGGTATGCTCTCTTCTATTCAATTAGCCCTTTTAATTGGTGGAGAGAGTTTGTGCTCAACTCATGAGCTTGAGGTAGAAGAAAGGAGAGGAAGAGTAAAGAAAATTCTGAAATTTTCTTTCTTCCTTTGGGAATTTCGGCCATAGAGAGGAGAGGTGAGAGAAGATGGAAAGGAGGCTAGGGTTTCCCTCAAAATGAACCCCTATATATAGACCTCATGACCTAGTCTCTACCAACCTTTCACTTGGACAAAATTGCCCCTTCTTGGCCGAAAATTTAAGTGGGCTTTAAGCCTTGGCTTAGCCCATTTAACCATTCCATTTATTACTCCTTTCAATTGACCTCAAATTGGGCTTTTATTTAACTAATTAAATAATGACCCAATAGCTCAATTAATTTAAATGAGTTGAACATAATCAATTATTAACTCATTAATAATTAATTTGGGATTAGCATATGCATTGATTTATTTCTATATGATCCCTTTGACTTAATTAATTATAACGGTCCACAACGCTATACAATTAATTAATCAAACTATCATATTTTCGCAATACGCACTGTTGCGAATAAATAATGCACTGTTTGGTTAAAGCTCTATTTGTGTGACCCTTTGAGGATTTATGCTATGTTGGACATGGAAATAAATCGTTATTTAATTCCAATAATCATAAGCGGTATCTAGCAACACGTTATGATTCCCAATTCGCATAAATAGTGTACTGCTACAGTATTTAAATCCTGCATAAGAGAATAATCAGTTTCTCTATTTTGATTCTTATGTCTCACGATATCATCGTATAATCCAAGATAGGAATGTGTCATTCTTGCAGATTATACGTTTCTTGATCTAGAGATAATTGTATAAAGTTGCATGCAAACAATCTATCTCCATCAAGGGGCCCAAACATATATCGTCACTCACTAAGTGAATTAATGAGGGACATACGGTTTTCTTGATGATTAGCTTTTCCCCGCACAATTCAAGAGAACATAAATAAAGTCCGTATAGCAGCCCTTATCGGGAATCAGCGGTAGACGATATTTATTGAACCTATCCTCATGTGGAAAAGATAAACATCTCAAACTTAGAATCAAAATCATTACGAAATAAACAATGACACATAACACAATCCATATGTTTATTTCGATGGGTCAAGTCCTGTGCTATGTTCCATAACATACACATATGCAATTAAGTTGGTAACTCTTTACCTATGATTTGTAGAACTTAATCATCACTTAACTTGCATACTAATCTTATAAGATAATTAATGTTCCTTATTAATTATCAAGATTACGGACCGTTTAGATTTATTATTGTCATTCTAAAGAATGATCAACAGAGATCTACAATTCAGATCCTCAACCTGAATGATCTGTCAATAATAAACCTAGGAACAGATGATAAAATCTCATCCAAAACATAAACTAATAATTAAGTCATTAAATTATTGACTTCTAGGACATAACTCTAACATAAGGCACAGGAAACAAAGTTCCTTTCTTATTATGTTTACAATCAAGTTGTAATAAGTAAGCCTCGTAGTTTACGATCTAGGGTTTCAAAGAGGAGGCAGAAATTTTCAAGAGGAGGCGGACTGTGTTTCGATTCAGAGGAGGAGGAGATAGGCGAAACAAAGAGAGAGAGAGAGAGAGAGAGAGAGAGAGAGGAAACGGAGCGATTTTCACAGACGGAACGGAAATTCTTAATGCCCAGCGACTCATAGCGCTATCTGATTTGCACGAATCTTGAAACGGATTGAACGTCCTGGATTGCGACTCACCAGAGCCCCTGTGAGTTGCAACTCACCATAGCAAAATTCTATATATATATATATATATATATATATATATATATATATATATATTGCAAGTAAGCATATATAATCCTAACTTGTTGGAGACAAAAGACTTAATTGTTGACAAGACAAAAGACTTAATTGTTGTTGTTGTATAAATAAGCATAATATATATATATTGCAAGTAAGCATATATAATCCTAACTTGTTGGAGACAAAAGACTTAATTGTTGACAAGACAAAAGACTTAATTGTTGTTGTTGTATAAATAAGCATAATACAAGAGGCGGGGCTGAATAATTGGTCCTAGTTTTCCAGATTCTTAACATCTATTCAAATCATATTGTCACACTTCATTCAATTTAATGTTTAAAAATTATACTACGGCACTTCTTATTTTGACTTACCATTATGGCTGAAAAACCATCCAATACGTATATCTTTTTTTGTAGTGGTCAAAAGTTACAAATGTCAGAAGTCCCAAAATCGCATACTTTCTACTACAACTATTATTATTATTATTATTATTATTATTATTATTATTATTATTATTATTATTATTATTATTATTATTACAAATGTACAAAGAAGACGTGGCCGAAATTAACGTTTACTACTTAATGCTGGATTTCTTAGACACATGTAGACTGAAACCTATTTTTATTACATCATTTAACTAAAAAAAGTCATAATTATTAACGTAAGTGCTCTCACATGCATTTTGCAGAATTTGATACTTCATGACAAAAAAAACAGGGAATTGTCGCCTTCTACAATGGGGACGACCTCAGAGGTTTTGGCGAAGGTGACTCGAACTACCAGAGTGAAAGACTCGGTGATCAGCATGGCGAACACCAAGAAAGCTCTAAGTATGTCCTCTGAAGTGGTAACTTCAAAATTCGTTGTTGTTGTTGTTGTGCGAGATGTCGTGTAGTTTGAAGTGAATGTTTCATGTTTATAGCTAAAAATCACACAATTTATTAGCTAGCGTCAATTTTTCAGTTGATCATCAATATTTGCCGTTTCTAGCAAATTAAATACATGACTAAGGCAAAAATTAACTTAACTATAAAATGTAGGTTATATATGTTTAATTAATAATCGGTGGTAAAAACTAACCAAGAAGTTATGACTCCGTTTGATTTTTATCAGTAATTTCAGGTCCCGCTGAGTTGTAAATTTGAGCTCGATTCTATTCTGTGGGAAAGTATTAGGTGCAAATAACCAACTCGGGCATCTGTAAAGTCGATTTATTTTCAACAATCAGTCTTGAGTAGAGCTGTGTTGTGCATAATCTGATGCAATATGGTCATGCGCACACTTCAATAAAATGGGTGTAACTTTTAATCCAACCGTTGGATCGGGCCGAAATATTGACAGGAGATCCATGACTCAAAGCCCCAAATCGTCTGCTCCGATTCGCGATCTGAGCCTTCTTTCATGGACTTTAGGCCTTTCTTTATTATTTTTAGCAGTTTTATGGTTATTTTGGAAATTTTGTGTATTTTCTCTTTCTAGGGTTTCTATATTAGCTATAAGACAACCGTTAGGGGTGTACAACAGGTGGGTTGATGATAAACGCGAAAAACGCGAAACAACACAGAAAATACCATTTCCAGACAGCAAACAAACGCATCATCTCTACTAATCCGTTAATTAGCCAATTTCTCTTAATTAAGTGTCAAAATAGCTTAAGTACGACCAAGGCTCTGATACCACTGTTAGGAAATCGCTCAAATTTAATTTTGTGACTAATTACTAACTAATTAATCTAATTAAACACAAAGAGCAAGAGGATCTAGTACATAGCCATTTCGACACAAAGAGAAATGGGTGGAAAATTGTACCTCCCGCGAAATCGTATTCGCGGGGCTCGATCCTACGGCATGGGAATCGATGGGGTGCTCTCCTTCGTCTCCACCACGTCTCGTAACCGCCCTCGAGTCCACCAAGGAGGATTAATCACGTTCTACAAGGTACGTGCTAGCATACCCAAAGAACAAGCCTAATCCCTATGGTTTTCTCTCTTGCATCAATCAACAACCTTGATTTAGTGGAGAGAAAATAGCTCAACACATGAGCAAATAAGAGGGAGAGAGGAGGAAGGTGGCGGCCTAGAATGGGAGGAAGAGAGGAGAGAGAAAAGTCTAGGTGGAGGCTCTCATAAGTGGTCCTTATATAGAGCACAAAACCTAATTGACCTCTTGCATAATTACAACTATGCCATCCCACCTACCACCATAATGGGCAGCCACGAAATGGGCCTTTATGGGCCATTTAACCCCTTCATTTGGACCATTAATTCATATAATTAAGGTCCCTCAACTTTGCTCTTTAATTGGGCTATATATTTGCTATTTAAATAACGGCCCAATTAATCAATATAACCATTTATATTGATAAGTGTTGAACTAAATTAATTATTAACTCATTAATAATTATTTTAGGATTAGTTAATGCATTGATTTATTTCTATATGATCCATTGACTTAATTAATTATAACGGTTCGCAACGGTATATAATTAATTAATCAATCTTATCATATTTCCACAGAACTTACTGCTGTGAATAAATAAATAATGCACTGTGTGATTAATGTCCTATTTGTGTGACCCTTTGAGGATTTATGCTATGTTGGCCATGGAATTAAATCGTTATTTAATTCCAATAATCATAAGCGGTATCTAGCAACACGTTATGACTCCCAATTCGCATAAATAGTGTACTGCTACAATATTTCAATCCTGCATAAGAGAATAAATGTATTTCCCTATTTTGATTATTATGTCACACGATATCATCGTATAATCCAAGATAGGAATGTGTCATTCTTGCAGATTATACGTTTCTTGATCTAGAGATAATTGTATAAAGTTGCATGCAAACAATCTATCTCCATCAAGGGGCCCAAACAGATATCGTCACTCACTAAGTGAATTAATGAGGGACATACGGTTTTCTTGATGATTAACTTTTCCCCGCACAATTCAAGAGAACATAAATAAAGTCCGTATAGCAGCCCTTATCGGGAATCAGCGGTAGACAGTATTTATTGAACCTATCCTCATGTGGAAAAGATAAACATCTCAAACTTAGAACCAAAATCATAACGAAATAAACAATGACACATAACACAATCCATATGTTTATTTCGATGGGTCAAGTCCTGTGCTATGTTCCATAACATACACATATGCAATTAAGTTGGTAACTCTTTACCTATGATTAGTAGAACTTAATCATCACTTAACTTGCATACTAATCTTATAAGATAATTAATGTTCCTTGTTAATTATCAAGATTATGGACCGTTTAGATTTATTATTGTCATTCTAAAGAATGATCAACAGAGATCTACAATTCAGATCCTCAACCTGAATGATCTGTCAATAATAAACCTAGGAACAGATGATAAAATCTCATCCAAAACATAAACTAATAATTAAGTCATTAAATTATTGACTTCTAGGACATAACTCTAACAATCTCCCACTTGGCCTAGAGTCAATCAGTAGTGACTTCTAGCCAACGAAGAATTGAGAACAATGTCATATATCTACATATATACATGTCTCGGACCTCAAAATAAATAATACGCTTAAAGCAAGTTACTCATACGTCCACCACGTATGGATGCATAAAAGCATCTCGTATACTGCTCAAGGTAGAGGTCGTGCTAGAGTGTTCACTGTGTTCGCGAACCTATCCAAAAATTGTTCGACCATATATATATATATACTCCTATATATATTCTTGATCACCATCATATGATATCAAGTGATATCGTTATAGATCATATTTGAATCTCCAATGTAACATTGGGTTCTTTAGGAGTAAGTTATAGTTCGAGATGCTTAGAACCATAATAACTCAACTAAGAAATCGATCCGAGATAAACTTCTTTTATTGCTTCACAAGTTGCTATGTATTTTGCTTTGGTGACGGAAATGGTTGTAATATTCCATTTAGAACACCTTGTAAATTTACAACACCACCTTTTAGCAAAATATGTATTTCAACTGTGATTATATCAATCTTTCGAAAAACTAGCATTAGTGTAATTAACTTACACGAGCTCTCTTTCATCATAAGAGATGAAACATTATATCACTCTTTCTCATAAGGTACTCGAGGATATCCTTGACTATCGTCCTAATGTGTCTCTCTTGTATCCATTTGACAACTATTTGTCATATCCTTTGGATACTACACATCGGGGCATATGCATAAATATGACGTACACAATAAAACTCATAATGAAAGAATGCTTGAACTATTTCATGCACTTTCTTGAATTGAGTTGCAATAGACCGAGTTAAAACACTCAAGTCATGCCATGTGACGTACAGTTAGACATCCTTTCTTGGAGTGTAACTTTCGTGTTTCTAGAACACTTCGTCAATATATGCATATTTGCTCAAATCTAACATCCATCATAATCTATCTTTATAGATTTTGTTTCCTAGGATTAGGTGATTTCGCCCAAGTTCTCATTTGAGAAAGCATTCTCCAAAGAGATCTCGACAATATTCATTTTCTTAATGTTATTCCCAATTAATGAATTGTTATCTTGAACAATACAAGTAATACAATTATGCTCCCACTGAATATCTTGTTTATACAAGATACTTTTGACGAAGTTCAACTCCTTGACTTCCTTGTCAAAGCTTTTATTCCAATCTCCACAACACTTTCTTTAATCCATTAATGGATCCTTGAAGCATGCGTATGTTTTTAGCAATACATAAAACCTCGATTTGTGTCAAATGCACAACATCATCCTTCATTCATACGAAGAAGGCGGTTTTATGTGTTTTTCCATATATCAATATATATGAAATACAACTATTGCTAGAATGATCTTTATTGACTTTTACATAGCCACAAGCAAGAGGTTGTGCTTTGTACATAGTCAACTAGTCATCGACTTAGACATAGCTACAAGCGAGAAGCCGCGCTTTGTACATAGTCGATTTGTTATCCATGTCGATCTTTCCTTTTGAAGATCTAAAACGTTCTCGATGGATTGCTCCTTCATGAACATCAACCAAGGTCTATACCTTGTTGTTATACATGGATTTTATTTAAAGATCATATGAATTCAAACCATATATGTGGAATCGGATCGTTCCATCGTTTCCTTGTTTATCAACGGATTCTCATATGCTAAGTTTGAGAATGTCGTGAAGCCAATGCACCAAACGGCTTAGGCAATCAACTCTCGTTGATCTTTTGTAGGATTGGTACTTGAGGTTCATGAACTTCTTCTACAACGATTTGTTGAACGAGTTCTTGACTCCTCATATATTCCATGAGTTTCTCGAACATCATCAACTCGTGAGATGGTTGAGTCCTCATTGGAAGGAGCGTACTATTAAACTTCTTTCAAAACAACTTGTGAATGAAGTTTCGCTCAACTCCCACTAAGTACCATGTATGGAGTGACAAGTTTCCTATAAGAGTACTTCTTGTAGTGATGCATAAACTCCTTTAATGCTCACTTTACTCCCACTACTTCTTCTTGAGAATATCATTCTACAAGATTACGTTATGATTAGCAACAACTACTTTGTTCTTATCATATTCGTAGAAGTAGTGCCTTAATATAAAGCATCCTACAAATTCACAGTGTCTTATTTGGTTTAAGCTTACAAGTCATCAATACTTAAAATAAGCTTCTCAACACCAAATCTCGAGAAGTGTTATACTTAGAGATCAAAATCTCGTAAAATATCTTCTTCAACAGACTTCGATGGAACATTATTCAGTGTAAACAATATTGTCCTCAAACATAATTCCCTAATACGAGTCGAATAAGTCCATTTGATTTATTACCGATCGAACTATACAAAATATTGTTCGATACCTCCATTCTTGGACATATTATTCCTCATGGAGCGAGTTGTGAAACTACTTTCATACTCTTTAGATAATATTTCAAATCATATGACTTAACTACTTATTTATTTACCACAATTAATTGTAAGACTTCCATTTTTCTTGAACGGTCTTTTAAACTTCACTCTTGAACTCCTTTGAACTAGTCAAAAGGTTCATACTTATACTTTATCAAATAGATATGTTAATATCTACAATGATCGTTGGTCAAGTAGTAAAGTATCAATAACCTTTCATTACACAAGTACTTATAGGTCTTTATACATCGATATGTATAAGTCCTAATTAGTTCACTTTTCCTTAAACCTTCATAGGTTAAAGGCGCTTTTGTCATTTAACAAATATGATTCGCATATCAATCGATTTGAAATCGAATTGAATTTCGAGCTCTACGTTACGTAGACTCTCATAATGGGGTTCTCGTTTATGTATGTGACTAAGCGGTTATATATAACATGAAAGTCAAATACTTTATGTCAAGTCTTACGCATCCTATTTGTCATTCAAAACTTGTTTATCTATTTCAAGCAAATTCAATCAAGATGCATGAAATCATATAAACAAATTCATAATAAAAGATCTTGTCTTTTACAAAACATAATCATCCATCATTGAATATGAAATGGAGATATTTTGAGAGGTTTTAGAATTAAGGTATGCAACCTTCAATTCCTAAACAAACTCTTAATAAAGATAACTCTACGTATTCAATGGTAATGACTTAAACGAATAAGTCATCTCCTATACGGAGTTTACTTTATATCTCTCGAACATTCTCTTATTCTTCATTGCCAACACATTTCGTTAAATGCGAGCATATGAACTAGTATCAAGTTACTAGTGTGAATTAGAGATAGTGAGATATTTTGAACGGCAAATACTTCTTAGGATTAGAATATCACAATCATGGTATTTCGGACAACCTTTCAAATGCCTCCCATAAACGGCAAATGAAACATCTCATGTGACACATGGTCATCAATGAGAGTCTCGAAATTTCAACTCATACATTGGTGAAGTATTTCTTGAATACTTAATCAATCACCTTTTTGCATTAACAAGCTTGCGAAAAAGGTAACATTATATCCTTCATGATTCCAAAGAGATCGTATGACAATATCAACAATCCTTGATATCGGAGATTAATATCTCTAGTCATCAATTAGCTACTTCAATCTTTCGATTTGTGAGCTAATGAAACATATAACTTCTTTTAAAAGAATAATCTCTTGGTCAACTCATATTCTTTATACTCAATCATAAATGATGGAGTTAATATCTACTTTCTCCAAGAACACTTTCTTGAGTAAGCGGATGAGAACGTACGAGTTAATTTTAGTCCATATGAATTCGCTAATTCAAAGGTCTAGAAATTTCAAATGAGGATATTAAGCATACGCTTTATTGAATAACTTTTCGCCAAAAGTCAATCAATCATCGCGTTGCTACGTTCGAGTAGTTTGAGGAAAGTTTTGGGAATTGACATACTCAAATTTCTCTTCACTAAGATCGTGTCTTAGGAATCGGTATTACTTCTTTAAGTGAATACTTTTAGAAACGAGTTTGTTTATTTTCAAAGATTGATCGCAACAAAATTAACAATTTAAACATCTATAACAAAATCAATTTACGGTCATTTAGTTTATGCAATTGTTTTATTTACAACAAATAAAACTCCCACTACAATTATTTAATGTCCCTAATGTAGTAGGTTTTCCAAGATCCCTATTTTCGTTGAGATGGTGCTAGCGTCGGCGTGACACCAAAAACAACTAGATAGAGTAGGTTCTCCAACCAATCATTCCATATGATTCTTGGTTTGTGAAATCTCACATGTACATCCACAAACTTTGCCCCGATGTCCAATCCGATTAGAAAACATCGTTAAGTAACCTTTCTCTATTTGCTCCTAGTAAATCCGATTTACACTCCGACACGGATGATGGAACACGATGTCCCGCGTCGGCGAGAATGCATCAATGAACGATCATACACGTTAGAAGGGGATAGAGAGAATGAGGGCGATTTAACTTAATCATGTTTTGTTTGGGACAATCAATTAAGTGACACTTGTTTGGTGGTCATGTAAGCATACACCCATACCTAGCCTATGACAATTCATAGCAATCACAAGCAATCACATATAAGCATCTCACAGTTGTGGGTTTGTATGGCTCCCGCTTGCATTAGTTTCGCCACATCGTCCATGGAGCAAAACTAATCTAATCCTTGTCCCTCCCACTAAATTCTATAAGGATCTAAATCCTATATAAAATAAAGATACAAAATACATGTGAAAACATCCTATTCCCATCCTAGCCTTAGGGGCATGCAAGCCTCACAAGTTACATTAAAATTAATCAACAAATTAATTAATTAATGGCACCAAAGGCCGCATTACAAACATTCACACATGCATTCAATTTACAACCACAAGGCATTGAGTCTTGAGCCATACTAAACCCACTATCCACCTACAAAACAAAGTTAGCACATACAAGCACTTTGTTTCCAATTAACGATTTTCAATCATCTTTGCGTATCGTTTGCTATAAGTAAATTCCGTGTACAAATTCTCAATTTTAAACAACCAAACTTGTTTAAATTCATTTAGAAAGTTCTTTCAACATCCCATAACTGAAAGGAGATCAAACAAGGAGTTTTCTAATTAATTTCAACTAGTTTGAATACTTAGAAAAACAGTAATTTACCAAAAAACATAACTAATGGAATCCAACAAAACAACAGTTTTCGGTCTCCAAAAATTCTCAAATAAATTACTTAAGCTCCTTATCATAGTTGTGACGACCAGTAAAAATTTCAAGAAGAGATCTTAAACCATCTGGGAGAATCAAAAAAGACAAATCTCTTACAAGTGCATGAAACACCGTTATGAGATTTTCAGCTTATCCTCTCAACCATTTGGTCTGTTAGACCACCTTCTATCCAGTTTTTATATATACAATATACATAGAAAAACTTGTTTAGACTATAGGCTATCCATTCATGAAAAGAAAACAACCAAGTTCAGTTCAATAATATTAAGTTACATGCTAAACAATCAACAAATTCTGTACTGGAACAGACTGTCGATCGAAATGTTTTAACCTAGTTGAAGGTACAAACTTCCACGAAAAATTATGAAATTAATTTTCCTGGAATCCTAACTCAAAATATAACAACTCCATTTGAACAGAATTTTTAAAGGAGTTCTCAGTTGGTACAGTTTATTAGAACAATCGATTTGCTCAACAAACTGGATCTGACAAGATCTTCCTTTTCATACTTGAAAACCCACAAATTAATCCGAGTCATGCAACACTTTATACATGCTCAGAAAGAGCTTCAAGTCCTCCTTATTTCTAGCCATAGAACACTGGTACTTATATTCAAAATATAAATCTTTCAAGCCATTCAAACAGGACAGTGCGAGCAGAAACTGGTTCTGCGCACTGTCGCCATTTTATTCACAATAAATCTATACTAATTCATAAAAATGTGAATCCAACGCTAAAAGAATCACAATCCAAAGATCTACAACTTTCATGTAGATGGAAAGATCTTCCAGAGAACATATCACATCGAAAAACGCGAAACAACACAGAAAATACCATTTCCAGACAGCAAACAAACGCATCATCTCTACTAATCCGTTAATTAGCCAATTTCTCTTAATTAAGTGTCAAAATAGCTTAAGTACGACCAAGGCTCTGATACCACTGTTAGGAAATCGCTCAAATTTAATTTTGTGACTAATTACTAACTAATTAATCTAATTAAACACAAAGAGCAAGAGGATCTAGTACATAGCCATTTCGACACAAAGAGAAATGGGTGGAAAATTGTACCTCCCGCGAAATCGTATTCGCGGGGCTCGATCCTACGGCATGGGAATCGATGGGGTGCTCTCCTTCGTCTCCACCACGTCTCGTAACCGCCCTCGAGTCCACCAAGGAGGATTAATCACGTTCTACAAGGTACGTGCTAGCATACCCAAAGAACAAGCCTAATCCCTATGGTTTTCTCTCTTGCATCAATCAACAACCTTGATTTAGTGGAGAGAAAATAGCTCAACACATGAGCAAATAAGAGGGAGAGAGGAGGAAGGTGGCGGCCTAGAATGGGAGGAAGAGAGGAGAGAGAAAAGTCTAGGTGGAGGCTCTCATAAGTGGTCCTTATATAGAGCACAAAACCTAATTGACCTCTTGCATAATTACAACTATGCCATCCCACCTACCACCATAATGGGCAGCCACGAAATGGGCCTTTATGGGCCATTTAACCCCTTCATTTGGACCATTAATTCATATAATTAAGGTCCCTCAACTTTGCTCTTTAATTGGGCTATATATTTGCTATTTAAATAACGGCCCAATTAATCAATATAACCATTTATATTGATAAGTGTTGAACTAAATTAATTATTAACTCATTAATAATTATTTTAGGATTAGTTAATGCATTGATTTATTTCTATATGATCCATTGACTTAATTAATGATAACGGTTCGCAACGGTATATAATTAATTAATCAATCTTATCATATTTCCACAGAACTTACTGCTGTGAATAAATAAATAATGCACTGTGTGATTAATGTCCTATTTGTGTGACCCTTTGAGGATTTATGCTATGTTGGCCATGGAATTAAATCGTTATTTAATTCCAATAATCATAAGCGGTATCTAGCAACACGTTATGACTCTCAATTCGCATAAATAGTGTACTGCTACAATATTTCAATCCTGCATAAGAGAATAAATGTATTTCCCTATTTTGATTCTTATGTCACACGATATCATCGTATAATCCAAGATAGGAATGTGTCATTCTTGCAGATTATACGTTTCTTGATCTAGAGATAATTGTATAAAGTTGCATTCAAACAATCTATCTCCATCAGGGGGCCCAAACAGATATCGTCACTCACTAAGTGAATTAATGAGGGACATACGGTTTTCTTGATGATTAACTTTTCCCCGCACAATTCAAGAGAACATAAATAAAGTCCGTATTGCAGCCCTTATCGGGAATCAGCGGTAGACAGTATTTATTGAACCTATCCTCATGTGGAAAAGATAAACATCTCAAACTTAGAACCAAAATCATAACGAAATAAACAATGACACATAACACAATCCATATGTTTATTTCGATGGGTCAAGTCCTGTGCTATGTTCCATAACATACACATATGCAATTAAGTTGGTAACTCTTTACCTATGATTAGTAGAACTTAATCATCACTTAACTTGCATACTAATCTTATAAGATAATTAATGTTCCTTGTTAATTATCAAGATTATGGACCGTTTAGATTTATAATTGTCATTCTAAAGAATGATCAACAGAGATCTACAATTCAGATCCTCAACCTGAATGATCTGTCAATAATAAACCTAGGAACAGATGATAAAATCTCATCCAAAACATAAACTAATAATTAAGTCATTAAATTATTGACTTCTAGGACATAACTCTAACAAATTTAGCAAAATTTGAACCCAATCCGATAATACCGGGTTAGAAAATAAATTTAGTTAGCCCACCCGTAATCCAACCCAACCCATTAATCTTTTTATGTATGGGTTTTTACGGGTTAAGCGGATTAAAATTTTGATCAAATAAAAATACACACAAAAATCATTTTGTAGCTATTACAATTTAGTTCGAGGCAAATTAGAGACACATTCGAGATATTTTTCCAACTTTCGAGGCCTTATGAGAGGCATAGAAGCTTGCATGGCCATGGAGGAGATCAAAACTTCATGAAAGAAGAGATTTTTGAGTAAGGATATGAGAAAATATAAGGCGGAGATGAGTAAATAGTGATAAACGGGTGAGTTGAAGTATACACGGGTTATTAAGTACCAAATCCGTAACCCAACCCGAAGTAACAGGTTTGTCATAATTAGAACCCGTACCCGACCCAACATCATGCTAATCCGGTAAAAAATGATTTGGGTCGGGTGGGTTGAACGGATTGAACGGGTTCACGGTTTTTTTGTACACCCCTTACAACCGTCAAGGTTTATGAAAGTTTTAGTGAATTTTGAGAACTAAAAATTTTATTAAAAAATCTGAGAATCTGTGTGATTTTTCAACCAGAAATCTCTCTTTTTCGTACTTTTCCATTATCTTTCTCTATAGTTTGTGCATCATATATAATCTGTTCGCTGACTTATTGGTTTTCTCAAATATCTTCGTTTATCAATACAATATTTATTATCATCTACCTAGCTCTTTCAAACCAATATAAAATATTTAATTTCACAAATAAAATCTCTCAACTGAAGCTGAAGGTATATATTTTGAAGTCCTTATATTAGCGTGCGAAAGAATTCGAATGACAAACTACCAATGCATAAAATTGCATGTCACGTCTTTCTACCTTTTCATTCGATTTAATCAGACCATGATATTTACTAGTGGTGCGTCGCGCGTTGCGCGATCTATTTTTCAATATTGTTTTCTGTGTAATGTTATTAATAGTTAGATGAAATATAATTTTAATTTTATGAGGAAAGACAACGATAAAAGTAAGATGAAATTCATATATCAAATTTGATGATTTTATAAATAGTTCATTTGACTACATAAACGCCTTATAAAAAGAAAAATAGTAAGTTTTTAAATTTTTCATAATTTACGCAAGCTCTTTATTTTTCTCCTCATTTGCTACCAAATAATATTTTTTATATTCACGGGTTCCGCAACAAAACTTATTTTCGTTCTGTGGATAATATTCGAAAATAACAACCAACAATATTTCAGTTATAGTGTTATTTTCACGTCCTCATTTTTTTTTTTGAAGTTATCTTGCAAGTTGACATAAAAATATTTGAAATGTTATAATTATATTAAATAATAATAGAACTGTTAAAATATGAAAAGGAAAAAAAGCAATGAAAGCAATTATGAGCAGTAATGAATAAATAAACAATCAACAAAGGACTAATAATTAATGAGAAGCTACTTAGACAAAAAGAATGATACATCTATTTCAATCAACTAATCTACGCCACATATGATACCGAGAGGCAACAAATTAAAATACACTAAATGACATGCCAACCGAAACAATCTGCCAGTTTAATTGAAATGTTAACAATCTAATTCTTTATGAGCCAACAAATTTGCGTACTTGTTGGAAGTGATGCCTGAGGCTGCTATTTGAGTGTCACTGAGAACCGATACCACCAATTGGTATGATCATTACTGATCCTAACCACAGGTACCATTAACCACTATGCCCTCCAAATGCATATAATCTGTAAAAACCTTGAAGAATGCGTAGCAGAAAATAAGCAACCATAATAACATACTGGTGAAATATGGTCATGAAGATGATAAGTTGTAGAGAGAACAAAATCAATCAACCTAAACAATTCTACACGATGAATAACACCAAATGGAAGGAAATGAAAAAAATACTGTATAAAAGAAGTATATGATATCGTCAGATATTTTATTTCTGCAAGTCTATCTTGATCATACCCATCAGTAATAGCAGAATTAATTGCATCAATGTCCAAAAGAAAAGCACCAACTAATTTTGTAAATATTTCATAAAATTTGTGAAACTTTTGTTGTAAGTGTTTTTTCGCCTGAATTGACAATCGATCTCATATAGAAAATTTGTGTCACAAAGAACCAAATAAAATGAGAGAAATAAAAATACAGAAAACTGAACTTATAGCTTGTCATTAAGATGCTCATATTTGACCTTATTAGTAGTATTGTTGTACCTATCTATTCCAAGATGAGTATAGCAATCCAAATCAGGAAAACCTGACACTATCTTTTCATGCACATGACAAAACACTCAGAGTGTACCTGAAGCAAAGTTTGTATACTTGTTTACCTCTAAAAAATGCTACACAAAAAAAAAGAGAAAAGAAAAATTGGCTTCTTGAATGACTATGAAGCATAGACATAATGTTCGTACATCTGAAAACCTTCTATATTCTACTAAAATGGCACGACTATAACAAAACACCATGACCAAGACGGAGCACAGAGGAAGCCCGTACATTAAGTTTGACCTGTACATGGAAATATCAAGGGTTCTACAATTGACAATAAAAATGCCATTCCGGTCTAGCCCAGCCCAATTCCGAAATTTTCATTAAAAATACGACCGGGCCGACAGACAAATAGATGGGCCCTCCTTTTTAATTTGCCAAAGGAGAAGCCCAATCAAAAATAGTATACGGATCCGATTTCTTTTCCTTATTGGATCAAATCAGAACGGAACCCGATAATTTAACACCCGCCCGAATCCTACGAGCAAGAGGGACAGGTGTCCACTGTCCATTGGCTCATCGCAGCGGGACCCACAGTCTGTTAACAGAAGAAAAGAAAAAAAAGAGAGCAAGTACAAACCTGAGGAGAGAGAGCGATGACTGGCGAGGGTTGCACCTTTCGCCGGCGCTGCACGTCGCCGCAACTCCAATGGACTGCGCCGCTGCATTGATGACTCCACCACGATCCTAACGACGTCAAACACGGGGAACGACAGACAGCGAATTAGGCGAATGGCAGGAACAGTATAGAAATTGGGAAAAACAGAAATGTAAAATTACCTAGCAAAATTGCTGATTGAAACACCTGATGTGCTAGCGCGGCTTTAGAATGAAGGGAATGTATGATAATTGAGGCTAATTGTAGAAAAAAAAAGGGGGGTTACTGGAGGTCTTGGTTGACAGAAATGTCAGGCATGGTGGAACTCTCACTGAATGATGCTGCTCATGTTAATTGAGGGTGAAGAAGTGTTACAAAGGATGTGAATGACATAAAAGAACCTCAGGAGAAGAGAAATGCATGCGCAAGCTGATTCCCATGACTGGAGAGGTCCAGTAGGGAAAAAGAGCAAGAGAATAGTGAAAAGAGAAGAAATGGAGAGCATAGTCCTTCTATTCTGCAACCTACGACCTGGAAAAGGAAACCTACTACTGTAGGGATTCTTTTGGCAGGAGGAGGTGAGGTCACCGCTTCAATCGAGGCCGTTGATGGAAAAAGCATGATGGAATTATCTCCCTCATAGTACAAAATCGCTCAGTATCACCCAGGAAGGAGCAGAAGCACATGATGTGGTGAGAATGATTGAAGTATACTTTCTAAAAGATGCATACATCCCACCACAAGATACAAATTGAACGGATGGATGATATACAAAAGGTGCTTCCCCATGGCACTAGATAAGGAAATGAAACAGACTTGGAAGCATGAATCATCAAAGGCAACGCATGAATTCTTTCTGGTGGGCCCAGGGGCAGATCTGGAACATGCAGAAAAAAAACAAAAGAATGTAGCACATAAGCAACAGATGAAAAAGCACAATATCCCAATCTTACCCCTCTAGTATACTACACTGTCTGACAAGCTTATAATTAGGCAGAAATTAAATCAAATTAAAGGCTTAATTGAGGGTGTAAAAGAGCCTTAACATTCCCTTAACATCCAAGAAGAAAATTTAAAGACAGTTAAAGGAAATGATAATTAAATGGGATGAACTAGTAAGGCTTAGAACTGTTCAGAAATGCCTTTCATATGCACTAAACCAATTAACCCCCAACCAATGAAAAATCGACAGCATCCCTTCAAGTCTGACAAAGAGGAACACCCTTTTCATTTGAGTGAAACAGCAAACACCAGGGATTAACCAACCAAATGAAACTCAGTGATAAGCTATAGGCCACTGGGGTCTCAATTCCGCTTTTACCCCTCTACTTAAGGGTCAAATGCACATGTATTGAAGGGTATCATTGAGATTATGTGTTAACCACGGATGACTCCAGTAGTTATGAGAATAAAAGCAAATTGAGAAAGGAAAAAAGCCTATTACTTAGCTGTAAATTGGGACTCAGGATTTGATCCCTTCACAAGATCATCTTAACCACCCACTGCCTATGAAGGCATGGATGAATGCCATCTGTACACCCCCATTCTGGCGCCAAGTCATTACCTCATCCCCAAGACATAGAAAGCAGTGAGGTATGATCTTATCCCATCCAATACCAAATGACACCGGGACCCACCTGCCAGAGATATGAGTAAAAATGTTATACTACTGGCCTCTTGATAATTGATCACTGCCAAGTGTCAAGAGGTGATTGGGAAGTAAATTGGATAGTAGAAATTACCAAGTGAAGAAAGAAAAAGAAGAGAAAGTCGGTTTGCCATCTATGCATCTTCACCATTCATCAAGTGCCAAGGAAGTGAGATGTTGCCACCTGTCATGATGATGGAATCACCAAACCCTGGAAATCTCTTATAAAAGAAGCACCTCCTAAGAAGAAGGGGAGGCCAATTTTAGTAGTAAAGAAACTCTGTCATTTTAGGAAGTCAAGTTTTATTTTTGCAATCAAGGTAATAGATGTAACTCTTTTGCAATGGCCTCCAAAAAAAAAAATATGTGAATAAAGTGATACTACATGCATTTGCTGTGTTTTTTGTTGCTTTCCTTTATTTCCTAGCTTTGTTCGGTGGAGTTTGCATTGATATTAATAGGGAGTGTGACATAGATTCCACACCTATGAACATCAATTGTGTCTCCAGAGGCATGCATATAGAAGTAATTTGCATTAGCATAATTCTTTTATTGTCAGTATGTGTAGTTAAAGGCTGTTAGCTTCATGGAGAGCGTGACTTAGATTCCACCTCCATGGATGCTATGCTAGTTTCTGATTTTAATATTCCCAATGCTCATGCCATGATTATCATTATATTTTTGTTTGTCATGCACACAGCTTATAGTAAAGGCTTAATGGGTCAAGCCCCTGTCATAATAAAATTGGTTAGTCCCATGGTTGGGATAGAGTCATTTTGTTCAAAACATAGAAGTCATGTTCATATAAAAGCATAAGTGTCAGAACACACTCTAAAATGCATGTAAGTGTAGTTTACATTCATGTAAGTTCTCTTTATGTTTGTTTGCTTTAGTCAAAAGGTCCAGAGACAAAAGATCTCTAAGTAATTGTTGAACCACGAAAAATCATGATGAAAGAAGAGAAAATGAGAAGGAAATGAGAAATAAATAATGGATGAATATAATGTACACACTGCCTCAGCCACAAGAAACCAACACCCTGAAATACACAAAATACACAAAATATGCAGAGATGTAAAAAAACGTGTGAATAAAAATGAGGAGGGGATTGCATATAAGAAGAGTAAAACCATGAAACATTTGTTTACACAGCCCAACTGGACCCCTCAAGTGTAACCGAAGCAGAGAAGATAAACAGGAGATTCAAAATCTCCCTCCGTACAGTAAACAAACTCTTGGCTGCACTTGTTTCGCAAAGGCCACAGCTAACGAGTGGAATAAGTTGAGTGCGGCTCACCGAACACCAAGACCAAACGAGAAGAGGTGAAGGAATGTCGCTGGGTGTATTACTCTGTTTAAAACTTGATCCCTTCGTGCATGCGAGATGGCTGAGCGTAGAACATGTGTAACAGAAGAAAAGGAAATGCAACGGGACCCACAAGTCATACTTCGGTGCACCATACGCTGTGTGTAATCAAAAGAAAGAAAAGAGAAGTAGAGAAGAGCTCCCAACTGAAGTTTGTTGAGCTGAGTCCGTTACGAAAACCACCGGGCCCAGGCGTTGGTTCAATGCACCTGGACGGGAAATGGTGCCAGGTCTTCGCCTATATAAAGACCAGATGAAGGGCTGGAGGAGAGAGCTCCACCAGGCGAACTCCAGATCTGAGATTACACACCTACACACTACACACACACTAGGATAGGATAGAGAGAGAGGTGAAGCATTTGATCGAATAGGTTAGAGGCATAGTCAGAAAAGAGAAATTGGGAGCGATTGAAGCTTCTCAAAGCAATTGTAATCAAGGTGAGGTGAAAGAATAAAGGTAAGAAGCGAATTGTATCTCTAAATCGGTGTTTTGATTGAAATTGAAGCATTTGAAGTTTGATTGAATTTCGAGTTTTTGATCTGGTAGCATATCGCCTGTGCTAAGAATCTTCTTTGTTTTTTTTTCTGATTTGGTGTTAGAAATCGTACTTCTTGATTGATACTTTCAATTCTTGATTTGATCTGTAGGTTAGTAGTGAAGAATTTAGGTGTTACATTCTTGGTGGAGTCGTTTTGATTTGTTCTTTTCCCTTTTGGTTCCTTTGGTCAGATCCGACTGCGCACAGCGCATGAGGAGATAGCTCAAATAGATTAGCGTGTAGGTAAATCTCGATTGCGCACGGCGCATGAGAGATTAGATACATTTTAATTCTACTTTCTAAGAAAGATTTTTGCCGGATAATGACTTTGATTGCGCCCAGCGCATGAGAAGTATGATTCTGCCTTTAAAGATCTGAAATTGTTCAAAATTGACTTGATTACGTTCTGTTCTTGCACAAGGTAAATGTTGAAAAGAATTAATCTTCAAAGTTCTTCCTTTCTGACAAGTTTGTTTGGATCTTGAGGGTGATGTCTGAAGTGCTATTTCCTTGTGATATTAAGTGTTAAGGTTGAAATTGAGTTTCGATTGCGCCCAGCGCATGAGAGATCTCAATTAAACCACTGAAATTAATGATAATTAAGGCTCGTTGGTGCCTCAGTTGTACTCAGACTGCGCACAGCGCATGAAGAGTTCAATTGGGATGAACTTGTATAAGATAGCTCCTTAGCACCGGCTTTGGAGTCCTTATGCAAGTGGTGTTGCTTTGATTGAGTATATGATGAGCATTGTCAGTCATGCTCGTGATATGCTGAGTCAAGTATACACTAAATCACTTTATACTCCCTTCAAGTTAGAATATAAAGTGTGCATAGGTGATAATAACAGAATGAAGGATCTTTTTGTAGAGATGTGAGATATGAAGTTGGAGAGATGATAATAGATCGACAGTTGACCAAGTCATGAAGATGCCTCTTTTGCATAACTTAATTTTAGAAATCCTCAAAAACAAGGGACCTAAGTGAAGTTTCTGGTCATTATTGATTAGTATTGGATTTTATTACTCCTAGAATTGTAATGGTTGATTTATTTCGATCTAACTGATACTGTATTTGCTAGAAAATGAGAATTACGACTATAAAAAAATATATATAAAGATAGATGTTATAGTTCTTGATATTAATCTAATGTTTGTGACCAACCTTCTGTAACTTGATAGGACTTGTGGGTTTCTTTGTAAATGAGTAACTGACTGTCAGAGCTCTGAGTAATGAAATTGCATTTCTTGTTCACATGATCAGTTTACTTTTATGCTCCTTTCTTTATAGAGATTTATGCTAGTGAAGGGTGGTACTGAGATGTTCTTAACCCAGTGGTCTATAATTGTTAAGTACTGTAGTTCAATTTGTTTAGGTGGAAATATGAGTAAAGCTGCCCTTGGTCATTGTCATGCTGAAGTATAGGGAGTATATGCGTTAGAAGCTATCCCTGAGTATGAATCAAGTTAATAGTCACATATTTCTGGTATAATAGCCCAAATAAAGTATAATCAAAGTACATAATCGTTTCCTGGGTGCTTAATGTATGAAGGCAATATGATGGTTAGATATAGTAAACCAGGCCCAGTCTCTTCCATGGTTAATATATTAACTGGTGTCAGTACCTGACTTCCATTCTCTAAGTGTTTAATGGTGAAAATTACCAAGTCAAATAGGTATTATGATAAATTGAAATTGTTAGCATATTCTCCTCAATGCCCCAAGCGGTAGAAACACCTCTTCTGGTAAGAACGAAGTTTATCCAAAGTTCTCAGTATCAGGTCACTTGATTGCCCTTCTTTAATGTAAATTGGCCATAGAAATGTCATCCATGTTGTTCTTAAATCCTAGGGAATTGGTGTATTATATGAATAAGTCTTCACCAAACACACTGGTACTGAATTGTTTTGTCCCAATTCCACCGTACTACTGTATGGTCCACCCACCCAATGAAGGTAATACAAGAGAAACTGACGCCACCACTATGTCCCCCTCACTCACACGATGCTAGAGAGTCCCTTCTCGTCAGTTATGGTAGCCTAGATCGATAGCGGATCCGAACCCGTTAACATGTCGAACCTATTGGCGAAGGAAATGAATCCGTCTTCTCTGTCGAATTCTCAGCGCCTCTTTCTATTTGATTTTCTGCGGCTAATGGCTCATGTGGCTTGTCAGTCATTCATTATACAGGACCCATATCGGATACTCTCTCTCCAGCCACGTTAACAGGCCAAGTCAGCGCCACTTCAGCTCTCTTAGTAGACATGGCCCAATAGGAAAAAGACACATAGGCAGAAACTTGAGAAAATCGTTTAAAATAGTAGGAAGCCCCTAAAAATACAAACGACATATCCATAAAATTCTAAAAATCAAAATAAACTGGCTTCACTGATACTTTGATATGAAATTATGTCAAAGTAGCGGTCTTTTGTATTTTTGAAGTATTTTCGCTTTAAAAATGAATTTTATAAAATGAAATAAACCCTTTTATAAAATACTAGGTATTTTCAAAACTAAGATTTCAAATATACTACTTTCAAAAACTAAATATAATATACTCAAGTATAAAAAGTATTTTCAAAAGTCTAAAAGATTTCAAGTATCTAGTATGCTCGATTATGGATATTTTCAAAAGACTAAATGATTTTGAAAACGATATCTTCTAAAGTCAAATATCTTCCAAGCTTAAGTATTTTGAAATAGAAAAGTGTTTTCAAAGATCAAAAGTGCAAAAGGCCAAAAGTGAATAAAATCACCAATATCCCAAGTGAAATCTCAGAAATTAAAAGTCCAAGCGCGAAATCCAAAGTCAAAGCCAAAGCCTCTTCATTTGAGGAAAAGTCCTTCGCTAGGGTTAAGATCGACCTTAGATGACTCAGAAAACGAATTCCTACGGGCCCCCTCGTCCAAAGAATTCTATTTTTGTTCTCATAAGAGGACCGATGAAGATGGTCCCGAGAATCGACTCTTATTAAGAAGACCGATGAAGATGATCCCTAGGGTCGTTAAAGAACCAACTCTTATTAAGAAGACCGATGAAGATGGTCCCTAGGGTTGTAAAAGAACCAACTTTAGCTCAAAGGCGCCGCATGTCCCTAAGGTTGTAAAACTCCTCTTTTGTTCTCACAAGAAGACCGACTAAGATGGTCCCGAGAACCGACTCTTATTAAGAAGACCGATGAAGATGGTCCCTAGGGTCGTTAAAGAACCGACTCTTATTAAGAAGACCGATGAAGATGGTCCCTAGGGTCGTTAAAGAACCGACTCTTATTAAGAAGACCGATGAAGATGGTCCCTAGGGTCGTTAAAGAACCAACTCTTATTAAGAAGACCGATGAAGATGGTCCCTAGGGTTGTAAAAGAACCAACTTTAGCTCAAAGGCGCCGCATGCCCCTAAGGTTGTCAAACTCCTCTTTTGTTCTCACAAGAAGACCGACTAAGATGGTCCCGAGAACCGACTCTTATTAAGAAGACCGATGAAGATGGTCCCTAGGGTCGTTAAAGAACCAACTCTTATTAAGAAGACCGATTAAGATAGTCCCTAGGGTTGTAAAAGAACCAACTTTTGTCGTGGCCGCCCAAGAGGCCCCGAAGGTTGTAAAATTCCTTTTCACTCTCACAAGAAGGCCAGTCATAGCCCCGAGAGTTCACCATGAATAACCTCAAGAGAAGCCTTCCCTTTCATCGATCAAAAACCTCTTCTAAACCAAAAATCCATTCCCTTCTTTTGGTCAAGTCAGAAATCTTTTGTCAATCCTTAATTGGGTCCCGTCCATTGAGTTTGGTACCATCAATTAAGTCCTCCGCGATAGCACTCCATAAGTCTCTTTCCTTAGCCCATTATGTCAATACCCTTTATGTCCCTTAATCAGAGGTTCTCGTAGGCAACTACGGGGTAATTAACAGTAGGGGCTTGCGCCTACTGGAAAGAAAGGACCCGCTAAATCAAGAAACTTCTTTAAGTAGCGACTCTGTACAGGGTTCTCTTGTGTTGAGAGATACCCGCCATAGAGATCGAAACCTTAAGGGAGGTGAATCTAAGGCTATGTTCCCGTTGTTCTTCGAGAAATTCTTTCGAGGAGAATAATGACGAAAAAGCCGCGACAGTAATCAAGTTTTCATGCTTATCAGATTTCAAAACAAAGAGGATGGTTCAATTTCTGTGTTTTGTTTGAATCCATAAACACTGTCCAAAATCAGGAAGACAGCTTGGTTGTGAGGAGCGTGACATAGATTCCACCCTCATAATATGGCCCAAATTCTGATTTATACAGTGAATTAGGATCCCAAGTTGGATAGAGTAAAAAAAGAGGGAAAAAAATAATAATATAATAACAATAATAAACAAGTTCAGGGTCTAAAACGCATTATCATCTTTCTCATGTGGGAATAAGTTTAAGTTTAGTAAGACAAAAGAATGTTCATGTCAAAAGGTATGAGTTGAGTTCTGGGAATCAATAAAGAAAGTTAGTCTTTCCATTTTCTAATCATTTTGTAATCATGGGTACCAATGTATTGGTGAGTCTGTACCTGTACCAGCCCCCAAGTACCTAAAGAAACCAAACCAAGGAGTATCTAATACAAATGATGAATAACATATAGCAAGAAAGGGAACCCGAAATGAGAGGATTATAGAGTGACATTTTAAATAAAATCTAAGGTAATGATGAAAATTAAAGATAAGGAAACCTGGGCTATTTAAAAGTGTGCATGAAAAATGGCAGAGACCAAATAAAAAAATATAAGACATGACCAACAGCAAAAGAAAAAGGAGGGGTGGCATTTCTCAGTAATGCTTGAGAAGTATGTCCCAAATCATCACAAGGTAACATTAAGTAAAAAAAAATATATGTCAAAATAGGATGTTACCAAAGTCCTCTGAAGGGATGAGAAGCATGGCATAAAATCCACGTATGGTCATCAATTGCGTTATAAGCACAGTGCCTTAGTGAAGATAATGAAAAACGTGGAAATACCTCACTAATGTCATTCAACTAACTCCTAGAAATCACCAATTTAATCCCCAAACTGAATTCGTGGAGCAAGTGAAACGTTAATGAAAACTTCAATGAAAAGATAAATTAAAAGGATCAGCTTACAAAGGAAGGAGAGGCGATCCTATACAACCTTCTCATGTCAACAATGGTGCAGCGAGGCCACGGGAATGACTCGGCGAAGTTCCGACGGGTTGACCCATTTCGCCATGGCGAAAGTCAAATCGAGGAGGAGCAATTGACCAACACGAATCTTGACAAAGCCTCGAACAGATGGATCCCAGATGTAACGGCTCAAGAGGTAAAGAATTGAGTGGACGAGGTGCATGAACCGACATCCTCTGACAGCGTGGACCATGAGACGATTTGAATTTAAGGCTCGGTGGCTCACAGTGCCGAACCCGAACCAAGGGACTCAACCCCCTCTACGCAATACCAGATCTTCTGTGACGGCCAGCGTGAAATGAATCACTGACAGAAACAACACAAAACACCAAAGTCTCAACCAATCAGGAAATTTTGCGAAGCAGAAACTTCAAAAATGCATTAAAAATAGCTAGACTGTCAGAAAAATTCTCATAAAATATCAAAATGTCAAGAAAAATGTGAGGAATATTTTGATGTATCGTGTCATGCCAAAACACTAAAGAACAAAATATTTTAAAATTAAAAGTTTAAAGGACGGCCATAATGGAAAATAATAAAATTAAGTCCCTCAAAGAAATTAAATAAAAGTCTCTTTTGAACATTGTTATGTTCTGAACAGCAGGTACATTTGAACATTCTATGTTCTGGACAGCAGGTACATCTTACATTCCGTGTTCTGAACAACAGGTACAATCAAGCATTAAAAATTTGCGAGCAGAATTGAAACAACAAAAAACATCACCAAGGGAGTCAAACACAGAAGTTTAAAAGTGCAAATTTAAAAGTCCAAACTCAAAATTCCAACCAAAAATTGAAAATCCAAAACTCAAAAGTCGCAACTCAAAAGTCCAACTCAAGTCCAGAATGCCAAAATTCAAAAGTTCAAACCAAGTTCAAACTTTAAACCAAAGTCTGAAAAACCAAAACTCAAAAGTCAAACTCAAAAGTCAAAATTCAAAAGTGCTAGCTTAGAATGCAAGACTTAAAAGTCGAACTCAAAAGTCCAAAGTTCTAAAAATGCAAAATTAAAAGTCCAAACTTGAAAATGACACAAAGTCTAAAAGTGACACAAAGTCAAAATGACACAAAGTCTAAAAAGTGACACGAAGTCAAAATGACACAAAGTCTAAAATGTGACACGAAGTCAAAATGACACAAAGTCAAAAAGTGACACAAAGTCAAAATGACACAAAGTCTAAAAATGACACAAAGTCAAAGTGGCACAAAGCCTAAAAGTGACCCAAGAGACACAAAGTCTAAAGTGACATAAAGTCTTAAAAGTCAAAAGTTCGTCCCTTCAAGACTGCATCGCGTTTCGCCCTGAAGGAGACACCCTCCCGATGTTCAGATTGAGAAAAAGGAAAAGTCAATTCTGAATTATCATTGAAGTTCCTGTCAAGAGAAGGCATAGCGCATCTGTACTCGCGACTTGAACGAAAATCTCAAAAATCCCTAAGTTCCTCAAAACGATTGAGAACTGACCTAGAATACCCTATTTTCTAGCGTTGGACTCAAATCTAACAGCCTGTTTCTACAAGTTCACAGCATGTTTGACCAGAAACAGACTGAAACCTGATGCCCAGATGACTAGAAGAAAGGTCAATCAGTGGCAATCATCCAAGTTCATGTCAAGAGAAGGCATAGCGCATCTGTACTCAAGACTTGAACGAAATCCCAAAATCTCTAAATCCCCAAACGATTGAGGATTGATCTAGGATACTAAATTTCCTAGTATCGAACTCAAAAATCTCTGTAACGGCACTAAGCCTGACACAACAAAGTAAAAGCAAACTAAATGTCTTAAAATGTGAAAATAAAGAATTAAACCACATCATTCATGTTGGCATGGCTCTGTTAAAATAGCTGCCTTTCTGCATTGTTTTCTTCTACCTTGAAACTCCCTATCAAGACACAAGACACTATCCTTTTTATTTAAAATGGACTTCAGCCACCTATGACATCTAAACTTTGATTATCCCGATCTAGAGGTGCTCTTGGCTCAGGCCGTAACTGAGTCCGGAGGTAATTAACAGTAGGGGCTTGCGCCTGCTGGAAAAAAAGGACCTACGACAAACAATCAACTCTCGAGGTACTTGGAGCCGCATTAGTGCCCTTCGCTCGTTTGGAATGGGCAGTAACGACGGGTTTTAAGATGCTCGAGGGGTATCTGATCCGCATTTTCTTCGCCCCATAGAGGACTATCTGATCTTCCGTGGTCGGACTGAAAAAAGTGCGAGACAATACTGTAAACTAATTTTACCTGCAGATACGAATATAATAAACAGAAATCATCAAAGAGTTAATGCAATTGTGAAATTATTTATATTGATCTTTTAGCTATACACTTTAGTTCTAGAAATGTCCTAATAGAATGTGAGGAAAAACTTGAATAAAAAAAAACGTTGCTCCTTAATGATACCCATTAACAGATTGCTGCATAGTGTCAACTTGGCATAAAACAAAATTAAGTTGACAACAATAAAAAGAAAAAAAGGTATTGTTTTGATAAAATATTAGTCATCGTTTATTGAATAAGCCATGAGGTGAAAAGCAAGGAAAAAGTTTTATAAATGACATCAATTTCTTTTTTGGAATCATATGAATGATCAATTGAAGCATATCTCTGGACTTTGGACTTATGAGAGAGGGATCGAGGACACCCTGATGCATAACAACCAACTGTAATAACCAAGCAGAAACATTATATAACACAACCAAAATCTCTTACTCGGACTTTAAATTTTAGAAAAACAGCAAGCTATGAGATGCATCATGAGGAGGACCTCACTCATTGAACACCCATATTTTTCAAATTATAAATATATATAGTGAAATGAAAGCAATACCAGTATCAAATGAGGTTGCTTCCGCTTTTGCTGAAGAGGTCTGAAGCAACGCTAGTACACATGAAGTGCACTCTGGCTGCCATGGTTTTCGTTTATCTACATTGTAAAGGTTAAACCTACCATTAAATTCCTTTAGTTACTTTAAGAGAAAGAATGAACTTCGTACTGAAGACATGAGTATTGTGGTCTATTGACATAGAAACTCTATTTAGAATTGGACTTCCAAAAGTTGCATGAAAGTATCAATGATATTCCGTATAAGAACCTCTTTTTGTTCTTACTGTCTACTTTCTTTTTAATAACATTTTTTGTTTAAATATACCATATATTGATGTTAATCAAGCATAAGACGTTTGAAATAGTAATAAACCATAAGACATTTACCTAAATACACATCATGAACATACATGGTGCGAAGCAATTAACCAACCTGCATATTGCAAGTTGAGAACTCAGCTGGCACAACATAACCAATCTAAATCCTCGATGAACCCTAACAAATATCTCTGACATCATTCAGGAGATGTCAGTGCCTATTAATGGTGATGAAATAAACTGCAATTGGCTTCTAAGTTTATAAGAAACGACAAAAGAGAACAAAAATATGAGGCATGTCAAAGGAGTATAATGTGAGAGGCATTTCATAGCAGACAACTTAAGATGCATATTATTATTTTTCTTATTTTTATCTTCTGGTAACAAAGTAACAAAAGGAAAATATATCTCAATTGACCATCAATAAAGTAATAGCGACGAACACACAGTCAGAAAAATGAGTGGGAATAACAATGCCAAAGCGACAGTAAATTTCATTTTTTTTAGCTTCATGTTCATCAAACCTTCCTTGAAATTCAAAATAGAAGTTACTATTATTTTTTTTAAGTTGGTACAGAATCACACACTGTAACGACATAAAAGAACCCTACAAAACAACAAAGATAAAGAAAACAAAGAAGACATTACTTACAGGATGGAAGGAGTAGAAGCGACATGGATCAAATCAGACCACAACACGGAGCGCAAAAGCAAAAGAAAGGTAAAGCCGACACGAAACAGCTGACAGCAAAATCCTGCAACAGAATGTGCAGTGAGGAGTTAGTAAAAACTGAAAACAATGAAATAATATGACTAGAAAACACCACACTATAGAGACACTGAGAATAAAACAGCAACGCAGGCCTCCTGCAGTCGAACCATATTTTTTCCATGAGAAATACTAACAGTCCTAAAATCACCATTTTTGTGGGGTCCAGCACGTACTCCTGTCCTTCCTCAATAAACTTTTCTCTTCATGATTTGAGTATCCACTTTTGTATGAAAATGTGCAGTGATGTATTGAGCACCAAACAAATAAACTTATGTATTTTTTTACCATTAATCAAACACACACTGCTGACACCATACATCTGGCAGAAGCATAGAAAAACGGAAAACCTCTAAATTTTTTACTGCAAGCGCACAATCCAAAGGCAAGTTGAACCAACAAAGCAATATATCCGCTATAAAGATGCAAAGCACATAACAACAATGACCGTGTAGGATCGCACACCACCAGATCATGAAAGACAGAAATGTGCACAACTAAAAACTGAAAAACCTTTGAACTGTGTATTACATGCCTACTATCATTACCTGTGCACAAAAGAAGCAACACTGCAACCGGAACAGCCTGCGATCAGAGAGAAAGGAAGACAATCAGTAAAAAAAGAAGGGAATCAATTTGCCCTGCTGAAAAAAAAATGATGAGAAGGAAGAACAGACAATACCAAAAGGCAAAATGCTGCGAAGAGCAAGAACAGCAGCAAAAAGGAAGCAGCTGGAAAATCAGAACAATGAGGTGGCATAAAATGCAAGACTGAATCACAGTGCACAATTGAATCAACCGAGACAACAAAAGTTGTATGGTCTAATGCTAAAGCTGCAACCTTTGAGAATCAACTGAGACAGTTAAAGACTTATTATTATTTAACCCCACAATTACTTTGCTCAACAGGAATAGATACCAGAAAGAGAACTCACATGAGGGGATGGAGCCAAGAATCCAGCTGGACAATCCCTTTCAGTTTTCACCTCCTACTTGTAAAAAACATATATTAAATATTCAGAAGGAAAACCAATCAGAAAATTAAAAAAATCAGAAAATCAGCCTTTACCAAAGTTGAGATCGGCTGTGTGCTTTCACGTACTCTTCATTTGCTCCACTTCCAGCGAAATAAAAAAAATGAAGAAGGGAGGAACCTCAAAATATAAACGAATAGAAAAAAAAATGGAGCAAGGAACCCAACTTGCAGCAATGGTTCGAAATCAAGCAGAAAATAGAAACGAATCAAAAATAAAGAAAAAGGAAGAAGAAAAGATATAAGAAAAGCAAACTTCAAGCAGTGAGCGTGAAAAGTCAGAAGAAAGAGGGAATGGCGCAAATAGACGAACACCATGGAAAGGCAATACGGAACAGGCGGGAAGCAAATCTCCGGCTCACAAAAACTGGCGCACACACGAATAGATGAAGATCCAATCTATAGACAGCAAAGAAACACTGTTCAACATTGAAAATGGAGCAGAGAGAGTGGCGCACGGACCAGGAGCACCCTATGAAGAACGGTCGTACGCAACCCACATGGGCGAGAGAACTCTCTGAGAAGAGAATGGATGGGAGGAGTCAAATCGAGGACCAACAAAGAATTCTCTAGAAGAAGCGGATCAGACGGAAGGCAATAACTCGATCGGAAGGCCAGGATGAAAGGGGATTAAATGAATGGTGTAGATCGAGTTACTGTCGGGAGAACTGTGGATCCACAGTATCGGGTTGCAGATGGAATTCTGTGCGTTAATGTATTGTCTGTCTTTTGATTAAATGATAAAGGGTAAGGAGGAGAGAGAAGTCTTCGTACCCGTTTTATAAAAGGGTAAGAATCCTTTTTACCTGATTATAAAACGGATACGAAGGAGAGAGAGTGTTCCACTTTATAATAAATAAAGGAGGAGAGAGAAACCTTCGTACCCGTTTTATAAAAGGGTAAGAAACCTTCTTACCCAGTTATAAAACGGGTACAAAGGAGAGAGAGTGTATCCCTTTATAAACCGCGTAAGAACTTTCTTCTTATTAAAAAAAATTTATTAATTCTTTCTATTAAAATTTTAGGGGTGTAAATTTCTATTTAAAATAATTTCGGCATATAATTTGTACAAAAATATTGGAATGAGTTTGTGATATTGTGTTTGTTCATGAATTATTTTTGTTGGAACAAATAGTATACAAATATTATCTTTGTGATATTTATATAATTATTAGTTTGCTGATAAAATACATACTACATAAATATTTTATTTGTGATACTAAATAACAGTTGTTTATTTATGGATTAAATTAATACCTAATTAATTTCAATAATTATTTAAATAATTTCAATGAAAAAATAAATATTTAATTATACACTATTTATTTCATCAACAAAATCAATTTTTCATTAGAATTATTTAAATAATTATGAAGATTATATAAGTACTAATTTAAGTCATCAACATATATACACAACGATTATTTTGATATCACAAACACATTATTTCTACATTTTTTCCACAACAAACACGATATCACAAACTCATCCGAATAGTTTTCCACAAATTATATCAATTTACTACATTTATTTACAACTTATATAAATTAAAATATATATATATATGGTACAAAATATTATTTCTATTAACGCCATCATGACCGCATTATTATCCAACAACAATTAAGGTGGTCATAAACTGTGCTAATCCATGATTCATATTAAAGAAAATAAATCTTGGTTCTTATTAAACTTTCTAATTTTATAGATCATGGATAGCATTAATATTTTACCAAGACACAATTTTCTTCCAAGAAGTTCAAAAAAATCTAGCTAAATTTATTTGCTAGATCGTGGATAGCATTAATATTTTACAAATATTAGATGTCCAATTTGTGTCAATACCAATTTATTGTAAATTAATGCTATCCACGATCTATAATCAACTAATGTTAAGTTGTGTGGTTTATTTACCAACTGCTATATTAAAATACGAGTTTTACAAAAACAAGAAACTAAAAGCACATTTTACAAATCAAAATTCATTTTGATGATCAGCTAGCAAACTAACATTCAAATAAAGTAAAAGATTGATGGAATTCGGCAAAAAAAAAAAAAATTAATTACCACTACTTTTTTCCTTCTTCATTTTGAACTAACCAATCAGAGTATGATATGATATATCAAAATTTTGTGATATTTCCACATCTTTGTTTGTCTGGCAAATATACTTTTTTTTTGGCAAAAGGCCCTTAGGCATCACATTAACATAAAAAGCATTACAGATAGTAAACAAAATACAAGAAAAATGAAAGTCTCTAACCTACCTATCAGAACAAAGTAAGAACTGGTACAGTAATCTCAACTAACTAATGGTAAACTACAAGGGACAGAACAAAGGGAAGGTGTGCCCTATTGCAGTGAGGTCCCCAATTCTTGCAAAATTAGCCAAATTATGTTCCTGTACCAGCAAATCTCTAGGAGCGTAGCAGCAAACAAATTTCTTGTAGTGCTTCAAAGTTGAGATGGTATCCAATAAAAGAATATAAACCCGCCAATCAACTGCCTCTGGGGGTAACACACCATTCAGCACTTTTGCAATAACCTCACAATCAGTGTAGAAGGTAGCTTCCTGCCAACCTTGTGATAAGGCAGCTTGTATGGTGTTATTTAAAGCCAAAAGTTCTGCATGAAGAGGAGAAGTAGCATCCCCAGTACCCAACCCATACTGAATTAGCACGTTATTTTCATATAGGGTGTAAGCCCAACCTGCCCTACTCCCCTCCTTGAAAGATTCATCCATCTTACAATGCTCACCAGTATCTAACAACAATTGAATTGGGGGAGAAGGTGCTGTAGGTAAGCTGCCCCTCCTAATTACACTGACCTGATAGAAGGATTTTGTCAGATTATTAAGCAAACCGGCATCCCGAAGAATCTGACGCACTACCATTTTCTTTCCTTCATAAACCTCTTTACACCTTGCCTTCCAAATGGACCAGATGATGCTTGCAAATAACACCAATTGCTCACTATCTAGCTGCTGAAAAATAAACATTACTGCTTGTATGATATCAGGAGGTAAAGAATCTACCCTCAACCCTAAACCAGAGGCTAACCAGCATTGTTTTGCCTTGATACATAAGAACAGAACATGCATTGCCCCATCCACATCTAAACCACACACTTCATAGGGAGGAGGTTGAGTTCTCATCCTCCTTGCAATTGAAGCTTTAACTGGGATGGCATCATGCAGCAATTTCCAGAGAAACATTTGAATTCTAGGCAGGATGCCTGTACACTTCCATACTTTTTTCCAAACATCAGTTGTAACAGCCCCCTGTGGCAATGCTGCTTGCAGCATTTTACATGCGCCCTTAAAAGAGAAATTACCAGAGGTAGAAGGTGTAAAGATCAGGCGATCTTGGGAGTTGGGTTTAAGAGGAGGTTGCTGAAAAACACATACAAGATACAAGGCATAAGGTGGAAATAGTTCTTTCCAGAATAAGGTGGAAATAGTTCTTTCCAGAATAACACTCTTCCTAATACATCTCTTATTTTCATTCATTTTTCCTAACATATCATCCAAATAACATTTTTTCTTCTCGAAATAGCACTCTTCCCAATGTTTCCGCCGCTCAAAATAGTTCTTCTTTTCTTATTCCTAACCCATCGAAACGAGCCCTGATTAAATTTGTTAACATTTTATAGCCTCTGTACGATTTCAACCTTCAAAATCAGTTGCAACTTGCTGGGCAAATAAGTATCACCGATCAAAACCCACAACTAGAAATAAATATGGGTGAGAAAACAAAATCGGATATGTGAGAGTTCTACGTATCGTCTAAACATAAATAATAAATTCACTAATTGCTTTCAGATGCTATCGAAAAGAGGTATTGATGTGCAAACGTACAGACATTACAGGACATGCAACATGTGTCTTTATATGATGTCTTCTCTCAAAATCCAAAAAGCATGACTACAGAGTACCTTATCATACATTAAACATTTCATTATCCAAATTTTCTCATTACAAGGCCATTTAAATCTTTTGCGAAAAATAAAAACATAAATAGATCAGAATATCCCATTTCCTCTTGTTTGTTCTCGTGTCTAACAGGCTTGCAGGGCCGGCCGAGATGTCTATAAAATCCCAAAATTTATTGGGTTTGGTTCATCTCTTTGTTTGCCGAAGAAAAAAAAGAAAAAAGGGAAGTTGCAGCAGAGGATAGTCAACATTAATTCTTTTTTGTTGAAAACTAGTTAACTTACAGAGTTGTATAAATTGGTGCAGCTCGTGTAAGGTGGATAATATAAATGTCACACCCCAAATCAAGTCGCAATATGGGAAGAACAACCCCACCACGTATGCACAATCTGGTGCGCACACATAAAGCTATAAAACAGTATCACAGATATAAATAATCACAAATAGATAATCACACAATAAAGATATTGTTTGTTCATACAACAAAAGAGCTGATAACAATATATACATATCAAAATCACCGGTCATTATACAAAAAAAACATAGAATAATAATGCACAGCGGATAAATACTATTCCAGCTCGGCTTGGTCTTCTGGCGAAACTCCTCTGCTAAGTCTGCCAAACCTGAACCTGGTCCACAAGCAAATTATGTGGGCTGAGTACGCGAATACTCAGTGGTGGAAAAAGGATAAACCTAAGGCTTTGGTTAATATCTAGTTAGGAACTAAACCATACTCAAGTTACATCATTTTAATTCCTATATTGCAAATTCTAAGTGTAAGTAATTTTAATGGTATCACTAATCTACAAATAATGACATGCCAAAATAAAGTCTGAACATTATCTAGAGAAACAGATAATAATAATAATAGTATAATAATATACGAGCTATAATAATATGAGAGTAAAGCACCCGCACTCAATGGCCAAATCATAAGTCATACAAAATCCAGAATCAACTCACAAATCCCAATATATATATGACAAGAACCGTGCCTACAGATTAGCCTAACGCATAGATGCTCGACAACTCGTAGGTGCCCCGTTCCCACATCCCCGTCGGAGTGGACAGTAATACTCGATACCGGTAAACTGAACGCATGGGGGTCGAGAGACGGTCTGGTATAATGGCACACGCAATACCCCAGTTTTGTAGGTTCAAGTCAAGTCAAAGGAATATAATAACACAAGTCAAAGAATAATGATAACTCAAATAACTATCAAGTGACCGCAGTACCGCCTGACGGTTGGTCTGCTGAGTGATCATCAAAAATGCATTGCACGAGGTCGCTATCATAAGGAGCCCACCAGCATTCAGCTGGGGTGCCAGCTCCTTAAAATGGAAACCGCGTGCAAAACACTCTTATCTCATTCGGTCTCACTATCCTGATCCGCACCGGATGCAAGTGTAGATTTAAGGCACTTTTAAGTTAATTAATCACTTTATTAATAAGCAATGCATATCCTATATATGCAAAACTAATCTTAAATTAATGGCACGCACTTAACTGTTTACTTAATGTTAATGACATGATATGCACACAATTGATTGATGATCTAATTACTAACTAAGGATTAAACAAATCCTAAGGCATCCATATCAGTCATAAAAAGACAATCCACACCTGGAAAAGTCAGAGACGAAGCAGCTACTCCTTAGGATGGTCGATGGAGTCCTGACCAGCTCCTACAGTCTCGTGTTCGGGATAGAAGTTTTCCACTTGTCCGAAGAAGTCCTGTGGTGCACTTGATGAACGAAACTCACGTTAAAATCTATTCTAATGATCTACCCCGTTTTGGTGTAATAAACCATACATAGGAATTAGACATTTATTAAGGAACTTAAAAGTGTTAATGTTAATTAATTTAGGAATTAGACATAATGTTAATTAATTTAGTACTAAAAATGTTAATTTATCAGGCCCTATACCTTACGAAAAATGTTAATTAATTTAGTACTAAATTAATTTTTTTTTAAATCAACTTTAGTACCGGTTTTTTATAAAAAACCGGTACTAAAATTAATTAAATTTTCTATTTTTTATTTAATTAATTTTAGTATCGGTTTTTTATAAAAAAACCGGTACTAAAATTATTAAATTTTCTGTTTTTTATTTAATTAATATTCCCGGTTTTTTATAAAAAACCGGTACTAAAATTATTATTTTTAGTACCGATTTTTTTATAAAAAAAAATCGGTACTAATAGCGTTTTCCGCCAATTCCAAATCCTGTTACTACCAGCTTATTAGTACCGGTTTTTTATTAATTTTAGTACCCCCATTATTAGTACCGCTGCAAAACCGGTACTAATAATCATTAAAAAACCGGTACAACTAATAAAAAATGGCGTAGTGTTTCCGTTCCGTTTTCTATTTATCATTATAATTTCGATTTTTCATTTTCATTTCAGTAAAATGGTATTATATCTATTCCATTTATGAAAACTGTGGAGAAAACAGGTTTCACATTTCGTTTAGTTTTTTAAGACGGAACGACATCACTTTTTTTTTTTTGCATTTTGACAGGCCTATTAATGCTTGTGAGTAGTGTTAGGAAATTGCCCAATTTTAATTTTGTGACTAATTACCCTTTAATTAATCCAATTAAAACACAAGCAACAAAGGGATCTAGTACTTTAAGCAAAAAACACAAAGAGAAAGAGGAGAAATCGATACCTCCCGCGAAATCGTATTCGCGGGGCTCGACCAAGGCATGGGAATCGATGGCGTGCCTTCTCCACCGTCTCCTCCACGTCTCGTAACCGCCCTCGAGTCCACCAAGGAGGATTAATCACGTTCTACAAGGTACGTGCTAGCATACCCAAAGAACAAGCCTAATCCCTATGGTTTTCTCTCTTGCATCAATCAACAACCTTGATTTAGTGGAGAGAAAATAGCTCAACACATGAGCAAATAAGAGGGAGAGAGGAGGAAGGTGGCGGCCTAGAATGGGAGGAAGAGAGGAGAGAGAAAAAACTAGGTGGAGGCTCTCATAAGTGGTCCTTATATAGAGCACAAAACCTAATTGACCTCTTGCATAATTACAACTATGCCATCCCACCTACCACCATTTTGGGCAGCCACGAAATGGGCCTTTATGGGCCATTTAACCCCTTCATTTGAACCATTAATTCATATAATTAAGGTCCCTCAACTTTGCTCTTTAATTGGGCTATATATTTGCTATTTAAATACCGCCCAATTAATCAATATAACCATTTATATTGATAAGTGTTGAACTAAATTAATTATTAACTCATTAATAATTATTTTAGGATTAGTTAATGCATTAACTTATTTCTATATGATCCATTGACTTAATTAATTATAACGGTTCGCAACTGTATATAATTAATTAATCAATCTTATCATATTTCCACAGAACCTACTGCTGTGAATAAATAAATAATGCACTGTGTGATTAATGTCCTATTTGTGTGACCCTTTGAGGATTTATGCTATGTTGGTCATGGAATTAAATCGTTATTTAATTCCAATAATCATAAGCGGTATCTAGCAACACGTTATGACTCCCAATTCGCATAAATAGTGTACTGCTACAATATTTCAATCCTGCATAAGAGAATAAATATGTTTCTCTATTTTGATTCTTATGTCACACGATATCATCGTATAATCCAAGATAGGAATGTGTCATTCTTGCAGATTATACATTTCTTGATTTAAAGTTGATCGCTTAGTTGCGCGCATACGATCCAACTCCATCAAGGGGCCCAAACAGATATCGTCACTCACTAAGTGAATTAATGAGGGACATACGGTTTTCTTGATGATTAGCTTTTCCCCGCACAATTCAAGAGATCATAAATAAAGTCCGTATAGCAGCCCTTATCGGGAATCAGCGGTAGACAATATTTATTGAACCTATCCTCATGTGGAAAAGATAAACATCTCAAACTTAGAACCAAAATCATAACGAAATAAACAATGACACTTAACACAATCCATATGTTTATTTCATTGGGTCAAGTCCTGTACTATGTTCCATAACACATACATATGCAATTAAGTTGGTAACTCTTTACCTATGATTAGTAGAACTTAATCATCACTTAACTTGCATACTAATCTTATATGATAATTAATGTTCCTTTGTTAACTATCAAGATTATGGACCGTTTAGATTTATTATTGTCATTCTAAAGAATGATCCACAGAGATCTACAATTCAGATCCTCAACCTGAATAATCTGTCAATAATAAACCTAGGAACAGATGATAATATATCATCCATAACATAAACTAATAATTAAGTCATTAAATAATTGACTTCTAGGACATAACTCTAACAATCTCCCACTTGGCCTAGAGTCAATCAGTAGTGACTTCTAGCCAACGAAGAATTGAGAACAATGTCATATATCTACATATATACATGTCTCGGACCTCAAAATAAATAATACGCTTATAGCTAGTTACTCATACGTCCACCACGTATGGATGCATAACTGCATCTCGTATACTGCTCAAGGTAGAGGTCGTGCTAGAGTGTTCGCTGTGTTCGCGAACCTATCCAAAATTGTTTGACCATATATATATATTCTCCTATATATATTCTTGATCACCATCATATGATATCAAGTGATATCGTTATAGATCATATTTGAATCTCCAATGTAACATTGGGTTCTTTAGGAGTAAGTTATAGTTCGAGATGCTTAGAACCATAATAACTCAACTAAGAAATCGATCCGAAATAAACTTCTTTTATTGCTTCACAAGTTGCTATGTACTTTGCTTTGGTGACGGAAACGGTTGTAATATTCCATTTAGAACACCTTCTAAACTTACAACACCACCTTTTAGCAAAATATGTATTTCAACTGTGATTATATCAATCTTTCGAAAAACTAGCATTAGTGTAATTAACTTACACGAGCTCTTTTTAAGAGATGAAATATTATATCACTCTTTCTCATAAGGTACTCGAGGATATCCTTGACTATCGTCCTAATGTGTCTCTCTTGTATCCATTTGACAACTACACATTGGGCATATGCATAAATATGGCGTACACAATGAAACTCATAATGAAGGAATGCTTGAACTATTTCATGCACTTTCTCGAATCGAGTTGCAATAGACCGAGTTAAACACTCAAGTCATGCCATGTGACGTACAGTTAGACATCCTTTCTTGGAGTGTAACTTTCGTGTTTCTAGAACACTTCGTCAATATGTGCATATTTGCTCAAACCTAGCATCCATCATAATCTATCTTTATAGATTTTGTTTCCTAGGATTAGGTGACTTCGCCTAAGTTCTCATTTGAGAAAGCATTCTCCAAAGAGATCTCGACAATATTCATTTTCTTAATGTTATTCCCAATTTAATGAATTGTTATCTTGAACAATACAAGTAATACAATTATGCTCCCACTGAATATCTTGTTTATACAAGATACTTTTGACGAAGTTCAACTCCTTGACTTCCTTGTCAAAACTTTTATTCCAATCTCCACAACACTTGCTTTAATCCATTTATGGATCCTTGAAGCATGCGTATGTTTTTAGCAATACATAAAACCTCGATTTGTGTCAAATGCACAACATCATCCTTCATTCATACGAAGAAGGCGGTTTTATGTGTTTTTCCATATATCAACATATATGAAATACAACTATTGCCAGAATGATCTTCATTGACTTTTACATAGCCACAAGCAGAGGTTGTGCTTTGTACGTAGTCAACTAGTCATCGACTTAGACATAGCTACAAGCGAGAAGCCGCGCTTTGTACATAGTCGATTTGTTATCCATGTCGATCTTTCCTTTTGAAGATCTAAACGTGCTCGATGGATTGCTCCTTCATGAACATCAACCAAGGTCTATACCTTGTTGTTATACATGGATTTTATTTAAAGATCATATGAATTCAAACCATATATGTGGAATCGGATCGTTCCATCGTTTCCTTGTTTATCAGCGGATTCTCATATGCTAAGTTTGAGAATGTCGTGAAGCCAATGCATCAAACGGCTTAGGCAATCAACTCTCGTTGATCTTTTGTAGGATTGGTACTTGAGGTTCAAGAACTACTTCCATAACGATTTGTTGAACGAGTTCTTGACTCCTTATATATTCCATGAGTTTCTCAAACATCATCAACTCGTGAGATGGTTGAGTCCTCATTAGAAGGAGCGTACTATTAAACTTCTTTTCAAAACAACTTGTGAATGAAGTTCCGCTCAACTCCCACTAAGCACCATGTATGGAGTGACAAGTTTCCCATAAGAGTACTTCTTGTAGTGACGCATAAACTCCTTTAATGCTCACTTTACTCCCACTACTTCTTCTTGAGAGTTTCAATTTATCAAGACTACATTATGATTAGCAACAACTACTTTGTTCTTATCATATTCGTGGAAGTAGTGCCTTTTAATAGAAAGCATCCCACAAATATTAAGTGTCTTATTTGGGTACAAGCTTATCAACAATCTTGAAATAAGCTTATAAACACCAAATCTTAAGAAGCATTATACTTAGAGATCAAAATCTCATAAGATATCTTCTTCAATAGACTTCGATGGAACATCATTCAGTGTAAACAATATTGTCCTCAAACATAATTCCCTAATACGAGTCGAATAAGTCCATTTGATTTATTACCGATCGAACTATACCAAATATTGTTCGATACCTCCATTCTTGGACATATTATTCCTCATGGAGCGAGTTATAAAACTACTTTCATACTCTTTAGATAATATTTCAAATCATATGACTTAACTACTTACCATGATTAATTGTAAGACTTTTCTTTTTTTCTTGAACGGTCTTTTTAACTTCACACTTGAACTCCTTTGAACTAGTCAAAAGGTTCATACTTATACCTTATCAAATAGATATGTTAATATCTACAATGATCGTTGGTTAAGTAGTAAAGTATCAACACCTTTCATTGCGCAAGTACTTATAGGTCTTTATACATCGATATGTATAAGTCCTAATTAATTCACTTGTCCTTAAACCTTCATAGGTTCAAGGTGCTTTTGTCATTTAACAAACATGATTCGCATATCAATCGATTGGAATCGAATTGAATTACGAGCTCTACGTTACGTAGACTCTCGTAATGCGATTCTCGTTTACTTATGTGACTAAGCGGTATATATAACATGAAAGTCAAATACTTTATGTCAAGTCTTACACATTCTATTTGTCATTCAAAAATTGTTTATCTATTTCAAGCAAATTCAGTCAAGATGCATGAAATCATATAAACAAATCCATAATAAACGATCTTGTCTTTTACAAAACATAATCATCCATCATGGAATATGAAATGGAGATATTTTTTAGAGGTTTTTAGAATTAAGGTATGCAACCTTCAATTCCTAAACAAACTCTTAATAAAGATAACTCTACGTATTCAATGGTAATGACTTAGATGAACAAGTCATTTCCTATACGGAGTTTACTTTACATCTCTCGAACTTTCTCTTATTCTTCATTGCTATTACATTTCGTTAAATGTGAGCATATGAACTAGTATCAAGTTACTAGTGTAAATTAGAGATAGTGAGATAATTTGAACGACAATTACACTTTAGGATTAGAATATTTCTAATCGTCACAATCATGGTACTTCGGACAACCTTTCAAATGCCTCCCATAAAACGGCAAATGAAACATCTCATGTGACACATGGTCATCAATGAGAGTCTCGAAATTTCAACTCATACCTTGGTGAAGTATTTCTTGAATACTTAACCAATCACCTTTTTGCATCAACAAGCGTGCATAAAGGTAATATTATATCCTTCATAATTCCAAAGAGATCGAATGACAATATCAACAATCCTTGATATCGGAGATTAATATCTCTAGTCATCAATTAGCTACTTCAATCTTTCGATTTGTAAGCTAATGAAACATTCATATAACTTCTTTTAAAAAAATAATCTCTTGGTCAACTCATATTCTTTATACTCAATCATAAATGATGGAGTTAATATCTACTTTCTCCAAGAACACTTTCTTGAGTAAGCGGATGAGAACGTACGAGTTAAATCTAGTCCATATGAATTCTCTAATTCAAAGGTCTAGAAATTTTGAATGAGGATACTAGCCATACGCTTTATTGAATAACTTTTCGCCAAAAGTCAATCAATCATCGCGATGCTACGTTCGGGTAGTTTGAGGAAAGTTTTGGGAATTGACATACTCAAGTTTCTCTTCACTAAGATCATGTCTTAGGAATCGGTATTACTCTTTCAAGTAACTACCTTTTAGAAACGAGTTTGTTTATTTTCAAAGATTGATCGCAACAAAATTGACAATTTAAACATCTATAACAAAATCAATTTACGGTCATTTAGTTTATGCAATTGTTTTATTTATAACAAATAAAACTTCCACTACATTTATTTAATGTCCCTAATGTAGTAGGTTTTCCAAGATCCCTATTTTCGTTGAGATGGTGCTAGCGTCGGCGTGACACCATAACAACTAGATAAGGTAGGTTCTCCAACCAATCATTCCATATGATTCTTGGTTTGTGAAATATCACATGTACATCCACAAACTTTGCCCCGATGTCCAATCCGATTAGAAAACATCGTTAAGTAACTTTTCTCTATTTGCTCCTAGTAAATCCGATTTACACCCCGACACGGATGATGGAACACGATGTCCCGCGTCGGCGAGAATGCATCAATGAACGATCATACACGTTAGAATGGGATAGAGAGAAGGAGGGCGATTTAACTTAATCATGTTTTGTTTGGGACAATCAATTAAGTGACACTTGTTTGGTGGTCATGTAAGCATACACCCATACCTAGCCTATGACAATTCATAGCAATCACAAGCAATCACATATAAGCATCTCATAGTTGTGGGTTTGTATGGCTCCCGCTTGCATTAGTTTCGCCACATCGTCCATGGAGCAAAACTAATCTAATCCTTGTCCCTCCCACTAAATTCTATAAGGATCTAAATCCTATAAAATAAAGGAACAAAATACATGTGAAAAATATCCTACTCCCATCCTAACCTTAGGGGCATGCAAGCCTCACAAGTTACATTAAAATTAATCAACAAATTAATTAATTAATGGCACCAAAGGCCGCATTACAAACATTCACACATGCATTCGAATACAACCACAAGGCATTGAGTCTTGAGCCATACTAAACCCACTATCCACCTACAAAACAAAGTTAGCACATACAAGCACTTTGTTTCCAATTAACGATTTTCAAGCATCTTTGCGTATCGTTTGCTATAAGTAAATTCCGCGTACAAATTCTCAATTTTTAAACAACCAAACTTGTTTAAATTCATTTAGAAAGTTCTTTCAACATCCCATAACTGAAAGGAGATCAAACAAGGAGTTTTCTAATTATTTTCAACTAGTTTGAATACTTAGAAAAACAGTAATTTAACAAAAAACGTAACTAATGAAATCCAACAAAACCAACAGTTTTCGGTCTCCAAAAATTCTCAAATAAATTACTTAAGCTCCTTATCATAGTTGTGATTACCAGTAAAAATTTCAAGAAGAGATCTTAAACCATCTGGGAGAATAAAAAATGACAAATCTCTTACAAGTGCACGAAACACCGTTATGAGATTTTCAGCTTATCCTCTCAACCATTTGGTCTGTTAGACCACCTTCTATCCAGTTTTTATATATACAATATACATAGAAAACCTTGTTTAGACTACAGGCTATCCATTCATGAAAAGAAAACAACCAAGTTCAGTTCAATAATATTAAGTTACATGCTAAACAATCAACAAATTCTGTACTGGAACAGACTGTCGATCGAAATGTTTTAACCTAGTTGAAGGTCCAAACTTCCACGAAAAATTATGAAATTAATTTTCCTGGAATCCTAAATCAAATTAGAACAACTCCATTTAAACATAAATTTTAAAGGAGTTCTCAGTTGGTACAGTTTATTAGAACAATCGATTTGCTCAACAAACTGGATCTGACAAGATCTTCCTTTTCATACTTGAAGACCCACAAATTAATCCGAGTCATGCAACAATCTATACATGCTCAGAAAGAGTTTCAAGTCCTCTTTAAATCTAGCCATAGAATACTGGTACTTATATTCAAAATATAAATCTTTCAAGCCATTCAAACAGGACAGTACGAGCAGAAACTGGTTCTGCGCACTGTCGCCGTTTTATTCACAATAAATCTATACTAATTCATAAAAATGTGAATCCAACGCCAAAAGAATCACAATCCAAAGATCTACAACTTTCATGTAGATGGAAAAAACTTCCAGAGAACTTATCAAAGCGAAAAACGCGAAACATCACAGAAAATACCATTTCCAGACAGCAAACAAACGCATCATCTCTACTAATCCGTTAATTAACCAATTTCTCTTAATTAAGTGTCAAAATAGCTTAAGTACGACCATGTGCTCTGATACCACTGTTAGGAAATTGCCCAATTTTAATTTTGTGACTAATTACCCTTTAATTAATCCAATTAAAACACAAGCAACAAAGGGATCTAGTACTTTAAGCAATAGACACAAAGAGAAAGAGGAGAAATCGATACCTCCCGCGAAATCGTATTCGCGGGGCTCGACCAAGGCATGGGAATCGATGGCGTGCCTTCTCCACCGTCTCCTCCACGTCTCGTAACCGCCCTCGAGTCCACCAAGGAGGATTAATCACGTTCTACAAGGTACGTGCTAGCATACCCAAAGAACAAGCCTAATCCCTATGGTTTTCTCTCTTGCATCAATCAACAACCTTGATTTAGTGGAGAGAAAATAGCTCAACACATGAGCAAATAAGAGGGAGAGAGGAGGAAGGTGGCGGCCTAGAATGGGAGGAAGAGAGGAGAGAGAAAAAACTAGGTGGAGGCTCTCATAAGTGGTCCTTATATAGAGCACAAAACCTAATTGACCTCTTGCATAATTACAACTATGCCATCCCACCTACCACCATTTTGGGCAGCCACGAAATGGGCCTTTATGGGCCATTTAACCCCTTCATTTGAACCATTAATTCATATAATTAAGGTCCCTCAACTTTGCTCTTTAATTGGGCTATATATTTGCTATTTAAATAACGGCCCAATTAATCAATATAACCATTTATATTGATAAGTGTTGAACTAAATTAATTATTAACTCATTAATAATTATTTTAGGATTAGTTAATGCATTAACTTATTTCTATATGATCCATTGACTTAATTAATTATAACGGTTCACAACTGTATATAATTAATTAATCAATCTTATCATATTTCCACAGAACCTACTGCTGTGAATAAATAAATAATGCACTGTGTGATTAATGTCCTATTTGTGTGACCCTTTGAGGATTTATGCTATGTTGGTCATGGAATTAAATCGTTATTTAATTCCAATAATCATAAGCGGTATCTAGCAACACGTTATGACTCCCAATTCGCATAAATAGTGTACTGCTACAATATTTCAATCCTGCATAAGAGAATAAATATGTTTCTCTATTTTGATTCTTATGTCACACGATATCATCGTATAATCCAAGATAGGAATGTGTCATTCTTGCAGATTATACGTTTCTTGATTTAAAGTTGATCGCTTAGTTGCGCGCATACGATCCAACTCCATCATGGGGCCCAAACAGATATCGTCACTCACTAAGTGAATTAATGAGGGACATACGGTTTTCTTGATGATTAGCTTTTCCCCGCACAATTCAAGAGATCATAAATAAAGTCCGTATAGCAGCCCTTATCGGGAATCAGCGGTAGACAATATTTATTGAACCTATCCTCATGTGGAAAAGATAAACATCTCAAACTTAGAACCAAAATCATAACGAAATAAACAATGACACTTAACACAATCCATATGTTTATTTCATTGGGTCAAGTCCTGTACTATGTTCCATAACACATACATATGCAATTAAGTTGGTAACTCTTTACCTATGATTAGTAGAACTTAATCATCACTTAACTTGCATACTAATCTTATATGATAATTAATGTTCCTTTGTTAACTATCAAGATTATGGACCGTTTAGATTTATTATTGTCATTCTAAAGAATGATCCACAGAGATCTACAATTCAGATCCTCAACCTGAATAATCTGTCAATAATAAACCTAGGAACAGATGATAATATATCATCCATAACATAAACTAATAATTAAGTCATTAAATAATTGACTTCTAGGACATAACTCTAACAAGTAGGCATGTCAAAACCACGTTATAGCTAGGGATGAAAGCGGATCGGATACGGAGCGGATGTAGGTCTTCCCATATTTGCATCTATATTTTTTTCTCAGATACGGATACGAATGCGGATGCGTTCGGATACGGATACGGTTCGGATATTAAACGGATACGGATACGGTTCGGATATTATCGGATACGGAGTCGAATACGAATATATTTTGTCGGATACGGATCATATAACGATCAATTTATTTTATTTTATTTCTTTAGAACTTTTTTTAAATTTCATATTGCGTATAAAAGTTTGTTATATATGAGAGTAGCTGAAGCATAAGAAAATTTTCATGTCATGCAATAAGTTATATTCAAACAATATAAATTATACGATAATAAGATAATAAGGTAAGCAGTGTACAAAATTTATTCTTTCAACCAATTAAATCCAAAATTTCATCAAAATATTATATATAATATGTATAAATTAAATTATTATTAACATTATTGGTTGGATTCTCAACAAATATATTGGATTCAATAAATCACATATATAACCGTAATTATCAAATTTATGAATTAATCAATAAAATTGCAAGCACCACATAAGTACAAATTTAATAGAATTGATCAATAAATTCAGTCTTTCCACAATTTGAATTCCAACAGTATATTTAACTATTCAATGTCAAATCATATCATGTTACCTTAAATGTCATCATACATTAAAAAAGTATATTAATCATATGTAATCAACATGATTAGAGAAAAAAATTAATTTTAGTATTATTATCGTATATAATCGTCTCAATAATAAAAAAATAAAAATAATTTTATGTTCCAAATAAAAATATTATTATAAGAGAACTTATCTAATAAAAATTAAGCATTATATAATTAAAAGTATTCTCTAATGTAGATAAGTAATTATATTAATTATCTTATGCCGTTAAAAATACGGATAAACGGATTAATATCTATCGGATACGGATAATATCCATGTCGGATACGAATACGGATCAGATATTGTCAAAAAACTCAAAACTATATCCGCATCCATATTTTTTTGGCGGATACGAATACGGATATGTTCGGATACGGATACGGATCGGATGTTATGCGTATTTTTCGGATTCGGATACGGATCGGAGCGGATTTTATCCGCTCCGTTTTCATCCCTAGTTATAGCCCATGTTGTTTGTCGTTTCGTTAAGGAAACAATTTCACCATTTTATTCTGTTAATCGTTTTGTTTACGGAACGACATAGAAATCTATTTCGTTATTCGTTCCACTTCACAAATTATACATAGCGGTTTGAAAGTAGACTGAAACGATTGAAACGGCACATATTTGTATTTCGTTTTTCGTTTCGTTATTGAAACAAAATTTATTTAGCTGTCGTTATTTGTTTCGTTAGGCCATAACGAAACGGCATAACGCGTCTTTTTCTTCTGTTGCCAGGTATACTTGTGAGAGTGCGTATTTTGTCTTTCTTAGAGTTGAAACATATAACATTGTTAGAAAAAATTTCTTTTACTTTGAATTGACAGGCCATTACGTACCCATTAGGCATTCAACCTTAAATTCATGACTAATGTATAAGATGAGTTTCAACTTTCGACTGGTAAATCCTATACCGAACTACCCTTAATGTATGCTTCAAGCGCCAAAGAGGCCTATGTACGGAATGCGTAAACATTGAAATTTGTTCCTGTGCATATTTTATTATGATAAACAGTGACAGGTTTAAATTTTAAATAAATAAAACTTGGCACAAATGAAGAACTTAGTATCACATATCAATAGGAATAGGAAAAAATAAAAATTCATATTTAAAGAGAAACTTATTGTTTGAACTATATATATTTGAAAATTAACTGTAACACTTGTCTGAACATGTCTGGTCTAAATCTGCTCATGATGCTGCAGTACGAACTTCTCAGTATACATATGGTGCGTGCATAAAAAAAAAAAAAAAAAATCTCACTTACATTAACATACTAGATACCTAAAAGAATCCAAAAAAATTAAAACTAACATTACAAGTTGTTTAAATTCGAAATGATTTTACAAGTTTGGATCCGCATCCCGATTGCCGATCCAAACACATTATTAAATTCCAACAGCCAAAAGTCAATCGAAAAAGCCAAGTCACTCACGGCCGAAAGTGATTTTCAATTTTTTAATTTGCAATTTTGCTTTTTACTCTCAAAAGTTTTTGTTATTTCAAAATATATAATTTATAATTAGAAATTAAACATAATTTAAACATCTATTATAAAAATATAAGTATATAATTTAATTATTATTTTTAGGGTCATCGGTGAAAAAATTAAATAAAAAGTTATTCACTTTTGGCTTATATTTTTATAATTGATGTTTAAATTAAGTTTAATTTTTAATTACAAATTATATATTTTGTAATTATAAAAGGCCACAGCTTGGGGGAGTAAAAATTGTCAAGCAAGCAACGGTTGCTCGCTAAAGTATAAATGTGTTTACATAATCTGGATTAATATCAGAGGCTTTTGTCGAAAACATATGCCAAATTACAATTACCAAAAAGAACAATTGCAAGCAAACCAAGACGCATGCATGATGTTTTCAAAATTGCGACAGTATCATTTGTTTGCACTGTACTTGCTTGTACGAAATGGGAATCGCATTTTGGTTATTTATCTTCAACCCATTTTGGTTATTTATATCCAATTTTCCCTATAATTAAATCCATTACTATATGGTACATAAGAAATTGAAAACAGATCATCTTAATACAATTCTACTTCACCCGACATTACTGCGTTACAACAACTATCATAATTAACATGCATTTACCACGCACACAACGCTAGAAATTTCTATTAAGTGAAAAGATAGCCCTTATTACATAAATAGACACCTCACATATGATGAACAAAACCCAAATAAATTGCTCTAATAAACAACAAAACTAGATAATAAAACCAGAACAACAACACAGAATGCACACACCAGCCATCTCCTCTTTCATAACTAGATAAAAAAAAAATAGCCCCGACGAATTTTTTAGATTACATATTCTTCCACCAACGAAAAGCTCATAACAAATTACTCTGTGGCTGTTTCTGTTGTTGTTTCCTCCTTTGCTGGTTCCTCAGAAGCAGGGGCTTCTACCGAGACCTCCACTTCAGTAGATTCTGATACTTCTATGGGTGCAGTGGGAGCCTCTTCTACTACTAGGGAAGGGAGAGGGAGAGGGGGAGGGGGTGGACGATCTTCTATCAGCACTATTTCATAAGATTCTGCCTGTTTAAAATCCAAAAATGTAAAAAATCTAAGACTTGATTTCTGTAGAATTTGTTGTTGATTTCAATCTAAGCCACAAATTTTCTTATTGAAATACCATAAATTTTTCAGTAACCTAGCTTTGATCTCTTCTTATAGTTTCAAAAAAATTGTTTCTCGCATATTGCTCTGTCCAAAGTCCAAACCGGAACTGTGGCATGGCAATGGAAAACAGAAATATGCTTCAAACTACTAACTTTGTAGTTTTTCATATAGTTAATGATTCAGAGTTATGATCACCTAGCTTTCGCATGCATTGTATATGCATACGGCCTATATATGTATAGTGCTGATCAACTTAGGAGGTCATCATGCAGAAATATACAAAAATGTACATATCATTGTGATCCTAAGTATATATGGAATTTATGGAGATATGCATCTAAAATAGAAGATCATAACACTAAATTATTAGTAGTGCTAAAAATTTCAGATCAAAACTAACCTCAACAGAAGCCATGGAGAATTGATGAAGAAGGCACTGAGATGCTTACTGTTAAGTATTACAAGAGAGTAGAAATTAAGAGAGCAGATGCTGGATGGAAATGCTTTGAGGGGTTTCAAGACTATTTATACTAGTAGTGAAGTGTCTCTGGATTCTTCGCATAGAAAAAAATCATGTTGCTGTAGTGTACTTAGGGGTGTCAATTTGGTACCGTTTCGAACGTTTCCATTCCGTTCCGTCCGGAACGGAACGGAACGGAAACGGAAGGAAAATTGGTTACGTTTTCAGAGACGAAACGGAAACGGAACAGGTGGTACTGCACGTTAATGTTCCGTTTTATGAAACGGAACGGAAACGGAATGAATTTCATTTTCGTGTGCTGGAACGGAACGGAAAACGGAACACCCTGTTCCGCTTCCGTCTTTAACGTTTGACATCCATAAGTGTATGACGATTCATATTGTACTGTCATCAGCAACTTGAGCATAGCCGAGAGATTAGTAAATTAAAAAAAAAAAGAAACTATCAGTATGTGTTAAAAATGATATTTAACTGATTTCAATTTACTCCGATTTAACGCTTTCGTTCTAAGTATTTTATTTTTAATGTTTGTGCGGCGTAAGATGAGTGGTTTGAAAATGAATTTTGTGTGTTAATTTATTGAAAAATTATAACCTCTTAAGTTTATACACAATGAATTTAAAATATTATAAATTTAATAATTTAATAATCAGGTAAATCAACCTCCACGTTTCCGAATCGACTCTCAAAATATTTCGATGGAATTGCTTCCCGCCATTATAATGCAACAAAAATTACCAAATTTAATACTATTCGATTTCCCGCCATTATAAATAAGGTAAATTGTTCCCTCATTTTTCACTGCGCCAAAATAAAAAATTTCTAAATTTTTTCCCTCTATGGGTGCGTTTGGATAGGTGTGGGAAGAAGGGAAGAAGGGAATAAGTGGGAAGAAGTATTGGGAAGTGTGTAACTTTGTGAAGAGTTTGAATTGTTTATAATTTTTTTTTCTTCTTCTTCCTTCTTCTTCTTCTTTCTTCCAACGATCCAAACGCACCCTATGAGCATCCCAAAACCAAAATTTCCCAAAAATCTTTTGCTTTTAATTTTTGGCCTTTCCCTCGCTGACAGGTGGTTCCCACCAGTAAATAGATCTTTTTGAAAGGTGTTATTAATAGTTCTTTTTTTTTAATCTTGCAAGAAATGATACTCGAAAAGTTGAAATTAATGAAAATTTTAATTTCCCACCGAGTCTTTGCGACAATGACATATCCAAAAAAAATTGTACAATCTTTTTTCCTTCGTTGACGACCTTCTTTCTTTCTTTTTCTTTTTTGGCGATACTTTCTTCTCACCTTTTTATTATTTTTTTTACCTTGTCTTCGAAAAATAATTGTGCATATTTCCTTGTGAGTTAAAAAGAAATATTGTCCTTATACTACTAAAAATGAAGCTAACTTTAATTTGCTTATTTTCATTGACATATATTTTTTTCCTATTGCCTACTAGTTCACACAATATGACAAAAATTTTCCTTTCATTTCTATTGCTTTGGAGGAAAGGAGAACATCAAAATTAATTTTAAATATACATTCCATATTCTATATTTTCTATTTAAACTTATCGACTTTCAATGCTAAAATTTAGAAGCCTCCAAATCTCTCATTTTCGATTTTCCATTTTTTGATTGTTTGATTCGAATCTCATGTTCACAATTAATGGAGGGAAAGTATAAAAAAAATGGAAACTATAAAGAAAATTTTGGAAAAGATAGTAAAAGAATGTAATTTTTTTATATGAGATTTCATATACATATATATATATATATATATATATATATATATTGGCCAACGTGCCATCGATTTTCTATCAACTCATTTTTCGAGATCCAAATTCAAACGGTTGATCCAAACCGTAAAGTTGATCATAATATTGAAATACCCTTTGAGATCAAATTTTATATTTTTTCAATTTTTTTGCTAATTATTATGATATTTTCAAATTAGAGGGCTTGAAATACTCTAATCATAGTGTTTTTAAAAATATCCTTATAAATAGGAAAAAATCGAAAAAAATATAAAATTTGATCTCTAAGGCTCTGCTCCAGAATCCAGTGAGAATCCAATGGGAAAAGGAAAGGGAAATAATGGGAAGAGAATAGGAGTACACCCCAAATTTTGGTGTAATCACAACTGCACCTCTCTTCATGCTTTTATAGAAGAGTTAAACCTCATTCTCCTTGATTCTCCTTCAAATATAAGTTTCTAGAGCAAGGAAACGGGTTTGGGCAAGAATTGGTCAGTTACCCTTCTCTTTCAATCTCATCCGTTCACATCTTCTGGAGCAAAGCCTAAAGGATATTTCAATATGGAGAACAACTTGAACGGTTCAGATTGACCATCTAAATTTTGAATCTCGAAAAATAACTTGATGGCACGGGACCCTCCATGCTAAACTCTATATATATATATATATATATATATATATATATATATATATATATATGTGGATTGATTAAATTAGATTTGATATTTTGCAAAACTAACGACCAAATCAATGTATCAAACCTCTATGCATCATGATGCATAATAGATTACTCTTTTTAATTTAAATTTTTGTAATTTGTGAATAAATGTAGTCGATTCATATAATTTTTACAAAAATAATGGAATGAGTTTGTGATATTGTGTTTGTTCATGGATTATTTTTGTTGGAACAAATAGTATACAAATATTGTCTTTGTGATATTTATATAATTATTAGTTTACTGATAAAATACTTGTGATACTAAATAACAGTTGTTTATTTATGGATTAAATTAATACCTAATTAATTTCAATAACTATTTAAATAATTTCAATGAAAAATAAATATTTAATTATACACTATTTATTTCATCAACAAAATCAATTTTTCATTAGAATTATTTAAATAATTATGAAGATTATATAAGTACTAATTTAATTCATCAACATACACAACGATTATTTTGATATCACAAACACATTATTTCTACACTTTTTCCACAACAAACACGATATCACAAACTCATCCGAATAGTTTTCCACAAATTATATCAATTTACTACATTTATTTACAACTTATATAAATTAATATATATATATATATGGTACAAAATATTATTTCCATTAACGCCATCTATGACCGCATTATTATCCAACAACAATTAAAGTGGTCATAAACTGTGCTAATCCATGATTCATATTAAAGAAAATAAATCTTGGTTCTTATTAAACTTTCTAATTTTATAGAACATGGATAGCTTTATTATTTTACCAAGACACAATTTTCTTCCAAGAAGTTCAAAAAAATCTAGCTTAATTTATTTGCTAGATCGTGGACAGCATTAATATTTTACAAATATTAGATGTCCAATTTGTGTCAATACCAATTTATTGTAAATTACTGCTATCCACGATCTATAATCAACTAATGTTAAGTTGTGTGGTTTATTTACCAACTGCTATATTAAAATAAGAAGAGTTTTACAGAAACAAGAAACTAAAAGCACATTTTACAAATCAAAATTCATTTCGATGATCAACTAGCAAACTAACATTCAAATAAAGTAAAAGATTTATGGAATTCGGCAAAAAAATTTAATTACCACTACTTTTTTCCTTCTTCATTTTGAACTAACCAATCAGAGTATGAAATGATATATCAAAATTTTGTGATATTTCCACATATATCTTTGTTTGTCTGGCAAATATATATACTTTCATTTGGTGAAGATGATCAATACAATTGTCGAGATTAGGCAGCCCATCTTTCCTCCAACCCCATTAATATAACTTCACAAATCCCAAGATACCTTTGCCACGTAGCATTATATAATCGGTTAACCAGTGGGGCAGATTACGTAGAGGAGATTTTTCCACCTTGAAAGCAGACCAGTCAATACCTAAACGTTTTAACGTTTCCGTTTCTGCTCAGAACGTTAAATAAAAAATGAAATAGATTCCATTTTTAGAAACTAAACTGAAATTTGTTAACGTAAATGAAACAAAACACAGAAATATGGTTGAAATCAATAGAAAATAGAGAAGGAACGTTAAATAAAATAGATTTCAGTTACGTTTGACGAAACGAAACGAAAATAAAACAATCATTTAATTCCGTTACCGAAACGGAACGGAAATAAAAATGGTTGTTTTCGCTTCCGTCATATACGTTTGACAAGTGTACTTGAAAGTAGCCAGATGGCCCACTCAAGTCCGTCCAATTTTCTTAGTCCACATCATCTGTAATTACTCCTAATTACACCGTGGTTGAACATCTTTCCTCCGAGTATGTTCCGTCACAACAACTACCATAAAAAATAAGAGCGTGAAAGAACAATCTTTTTTAAACGAACCAACAAAATTTTAAAAAAATAAAATAAAATTAAAGTATATTATAAAAAAGCGCGAGCAACCCTTTAATTGTCTGATTTTGAGTAATGAAATGCTTTGTAAAGTTGATCGAGTCATGGAAAAAAAATTGCATGATTTCCAATTTAAAGGATTGCACAGGTAAGTGGCTGGAATATCTACGTAGAGAGGGACCCGAATCTGGTGCCGCGCGGCACACCGTGCTGCGCGCGTACGAGCCGTCTGATCTTGATTGGACGGTTCATTTTTTACGGGCTTATTAATCTAGGTTACATGCACAGAGCTCCCTTGTTCATTGGATCTTGATCAGACGGCTAGAATGCCGCGCTGCACGGTGTGCCGCGCGACAACAGATCTGAATTCCGTAGAGAGGAGCGGTGCTGGTGGTCCCCACAAGATAGAGAGATATGACGTGGCTGGAAGGCAACCGCGTGCATGACAGCTCAGTTTCCGGGCCCACTATGGTCAGAATCCACGTTGCACGTCATAACAAATGAAACGTTGCACGTCACAATAAAAAAAAGGTCAGACTCATAACAAATGAAACGTTGGCCCACATGCAACTTACATTTATTTTTTTTTTTTTGGTAGTCATAGACACACCTTGGTTAACTTGTTTAGGTTATAAAAATTCTAGTAAACAAATATGAAGAAACAGATTAGTGTACTCTGACAGACTTTAGGTAACAGACATTCTATGTTCTAATTCCGATGCTTTAATTTTCTTACGTGCAGATAAGGCTGTCAATTTCATTCCGTTTCGGATGTTTACGTTCCGTTCCGTCCGAAACGGAACAGAAACGGAGGAAAATCCTGTGGCGTTTTACTCAGCGGAACGAAAACGGAAGCGAAACGGGTTACGTTGGTATTCACGGAACAGAAACGAAATGACCCTCTACCGTTTCGTTTTTTAACGTTAATTTCGTGGCCCCCTTTAAACTTATTGCAGCCCAGCCCATATTGATGATTACGAGCATACTTTTAGAATTGTAAAATGTATCGTGTATTGATGGATTTAGTATCGAACCGTGTATCTTGTATCGTAACGAATCGTTAAAGATACGTTAACAATGATATGTTCATCCATTTAGTCATCATCAGGTGAGAGTATTGGTTATTACTGTATAATTTGTCTATTTTATTTGAGTAACATCATCTGCGTAAATTATGAAATTATATTGTAAATTACTGTATTATTATTTACATTATTATATCATTTTTACTATATAAAATATAAAAATTGTAGTCATTTTAATCATTATATTTGTACCTGTATAATATTATATTATTATTATTTTCATATTCATTACTAATTATTATATTGTTTATAAAATATTATACTATATAATATATTAGGTTATAATTATCATAATCATTATATTGTATTTTATATATTATTAATTTATTATACTATGTAATTTATATAAATTATAATTAGTATAATCATTAATGATTAATAATGTGGATTATGTAATATAATTATATAAAATATCTGAAAGTTAATTGGTATAGCTGGAATATAAATATCTATAAGTTAATTAATATAAATATCGTATAATTCTCTAGCTGAAATAAGACAAACAGAGGGGTAAAGCCCAGTTGAACCCATTTCTTATGTCCAATTAATATGGGTCTCACCTGTCGGTTTCTTCCCTTTTCCATTCACATTTCTTCTCCTCTGGGCTCTGGCTCACGAAGAAAAGCGGCGACCAAATATTTTTATTGGAAAAATTGAATCGCCGCATCTATCTCGTTATCTGATTGGTCACTACCGTATCATTCGTATCGCACGATTCGATCCGATACGTGTATCGCTCGTTGAATCGCGCACGTTTCCGGCGATACCCTCCATCTCCGATACACAGGCACGGTATGTCTCGATTAGGCTTTGACTCGTACAGTACCGTGCGATACGTAGCGTGAATCGTACGATACTAAAAACTATGATTACGAGGGGTAAAAAGAGAGAGAACTGCTGAGGCGGAAAGATAGAGGTGCGAGAGTCCATTCCTCTCTCCAACCCTAGCGTCGCTCGTCTCTCTCGCAGCGATCGCCTGCCTCCTCCCTCCCTCACTCCAACCCTACCTCCGAAAGAGAGAGAGACGTGTCTCTCTCGCCTCCTTCCATACTCATCACCTCTGATCTGACCCAAGAGAGAGACAATCAAACACTCGCCGAGTCACCGTATTCCTCTCTCTGGCCTGACCACCAGCACTGAGGAGTAGGGCTATCAAACTTGCACAGGTAGTACTACTCACTCTCATAGCACAACACTTGTAGGTTAGTTGAGTTATTTCTTAATTTTCTGACTTTTAGAGATTTCAGTTTATTATTTCCAATTTCTTTTTCAATTTCAAATTTACCTCAATTTCTTTTCCAATTTCAAAATTGTGTCGATTTCTTTCTCAATTTACCTCAATTTCTTTTCCAATTTTCTTGTTTTGAGTTTGATGTTGGCTCAAATATTTGAGTATTCTCTTTGATTTGACTTTCTGGTACGGACTGTTACCAACTGGTCCAATGGTACCAGAGAAATATTTTTTTTAGGAGCTGCCCATAGGTTCAAATATCAAATTAATGGTTGTACTAGGTTGTAATTTGGCTTATTAGGGAGTCAAATGGAACTGTATTGAGCATTTTAGCTTTGTTTGTTTCTATGATTTGTATTGAGTTTGTGACTCGCACTTTGGTTTAATGCATTGGTACCTCTTGTTTGGGATTTTTGTTTAAAAAAAAATACATCATATACTCAGAATGCGTTTTTTCTGCCAGAGAATGTTTGACTGAGCGAATTGAGCATCTTACGCTAGGGTTACAAAAATTTTAACGTTTGTTCCGTTTAAATCCGACGGAACAAAAACGGTAGAAATTTTAATTACGTTGTAATAACGGAACATCAACGGGGCTGTTTGGATTCCCTAAGAAATTTGGGAAATTTCATCTTTTTACCATAAATTTATTATAAACAATCCAAACTCTTCACAAAGTTACACACTTTCTAACAAATTTATTCCTAGAAATTGCAACTTCTCCAAATTATTCAAATTCCTAAGCGATCCAAACGACCCCAATGTAAGTTATTCCTGTTACGTGCTAATATACGGAACAAAAACGTAAGATGCTATTTTAACGTACACGTTTGACAGCCCTAGTTGCAGACTGTATTAGTAATTTGTTAAAGTATGAACTATTTTGTATCATTTAGTTTTGTTTGTTATTTGTTATAGGATGAATCTATATGAACTAGTGCTAATCTCGCGTGTTGCGCGATTTATTTATTTATTTTATCAATTGTCAATGATTACATGCGAACTAATATCTAATATGATGCATAATTCGTGAACTAATCATTGACAAAGTGATTCATTTTAAAAATGAGACATAATAATTTGTAAACTAAATATGTTGCACAATTATGAACTAATATATCTCAAGGATGAGACTCGCCTTACAAAGTTTTGAACATGAGCTATGATTTATGACTAAATTTGGTATCGCTATTTCCTTCTTTACAAAAGATGTCTAGCAAATTGCTGAAAATCATTACATACAAACAGATAAAATCGCTATGACATAGCTTAACTTGTATGTAAAATTTAGATATAAGCATGTCTCAGACAAACGAAGGGCATTGATGAGAGGATGATCGGTTCACCAGCTTCTTCTTTCCCCCATTATTTCACTACGCCAAATAAAATTATTAGTACCGGTTTTTTCCTATCATTAGTACCGGTTTTTCAGCGGTACTAATAATAGGGGTACTAACAGCAACAAAAAACCGGTACTAATGAGCCGGTAGTAAAAGAGGAAATAAACCATATTAGTACCGGTTTTTTATAAAAAACCGGTACTAAAATTAATTGATTTAGTACCGGTTTTTTATAAAAAACCGGTACTAATTTAAAAAACCGAAAAATCATTTAATTAATTTAAGAAAAAACCGAAAATTTTATAAAAAAACAGATTTAATTTTTTTTTAAAATTAGTACCGGTTTTTTATAAAAAACCGGTACTAATATTAAAATTTTCGGTTTTTTTAAATTAATTTAATTTAGTACCGGTTTTTTATAAAAAACCGGTACTAAATTAAATTAATTTAAATTAATTAATCATTTAATTAATTATTTAATTAATTAAATTAAAAAAACCGAAAATTAAATTCATTTAGTACCGATTTTTTATAAAAAACCGGTACTAAATTAAATTAATTTAAAAAAAACCGAAAATTTTAATATTAGTACCGGTTTTTTATAAAAAAACGGTACTAATTTTAAAAAAAAATTTAAATCTGTTTTTTGGGCTAGCCCCCTTTTTGCTAGCCATTTGTACCAATTGTACCAATTAATATATATAAATTTTAATAACTCATACTAACAACTAAATCCCCTATTACAACGAGGAAGCAGTAATTTGTTATTTGCATGGCCGTATGAAAGAATAATTTGAAAGGATATGATTATATGAACCACATTGTTACTTCCATATGCATTCTATTTATTCCAAAAGAAGAAAATTATATAAGGAGGATGTAAGAAAAAAAAAACACACAACTGATAAAAGAAAAGGATGTAAGAAAGAACTAAAAATAAATTAAATTGTGCAAAAAAAAAGGAGAACCACACAACGCATGCATATCAAACGTTGCTAGGGAGGGAACAAAAATTGCAAAAATAAATAAAAAAAGGAAAGAAAAAACAAAAGGGTGCAACTTAAAATACTGGTCAATCCCTTACATCACGCAGCCGAAGATTGTGGCCGCGCCAATCCCTTTCCCCTTGATCTTACTAGAACCATCCGGACGCCTCATGCCGAAAACCCCTCTCTTACTATCCTCTATAGGTCTCTATATAAGGAAGAAGTACTCTTGGTCTAGGTTTTTCAATTTAGATCGAGTGAGAGAGAGTGAGAGTGTGAGAGAGAGTGAGACTAAGAGAGAGAGTCGGTTTTTCAATTTAGTTCGAATTCTCAATTTAGTCGGTTTTATAAAAAACTTGCATCGCTTGAAAACTAAAAAAAACCGTTATATTTTTTGTACCGGTTTTTTATAAAAAACCGGTACTAATTAATTAATTTTTAGTACCGGTTTTTTATAAAAAACCGGGTACTAAAAATATAACGGTTTTTTTAATAATTTCAAACCCTTAGTACCGGTTTTTTATAAAAAACCGGTACTAATTAATTGATTTTTAGTACCGATTTTTTATAAAAAACCGGTAATAAAAATATAACGGTTTTTTTAATAAATTCAAACCTTTAGTATCGGTTTTTTATAAAAAACCGGTACTAATTAATTGATTTTTAGTACCGGTTTTTTATAAAAAACCGGTACTAAAAATATAACGGTTTTTTTTAATAAATTCAAACCTTTAGTATCGGTTTTTTATAAAAAACCGGTACTAATTAATTGATTTTTAGTACCGGTTTTTTATAAAAAACCGATACTAAAAATATAACGTTTTTTTTTAATAAATTCAAACCTTTAGTACCGGTTTTTTATAAAAAACCGGTACTAATTAATTGATTTTTAGTACCGGTTTTTTATAAAAAACCGGTACTAAAATATAACGGTTTTTTTTAATAAATTCAAACCTTTAGTTCCGGTTTTTTATAAAAAACCGGTACTAATTAATTGATTTTTAGTACCGGTTTTTTATAAAAAACCGGTACTAAAATAAAAACGTTTTTTTTTTTATTTTTTAGACGATTTTTAGTACCGGTTTTTTTAAATCTGACAATTACGAAAATGCCATGATTTATTATTAGTACCGGTTTTCTTAAAAACCGATACTAATGAGCCGGTACTAATAATCTTTTTTGTTGTAGTGTTTGTTCGAGATGCCATAGAGGAGTTGAAAGCTACATATACAATACATATCTTAGTAACCATAGTTTTTATTTGTTAATTCTGAGAAGCTTAATATCTTTAGCTTTACCAGCTTAAACAAACATAAAATGTGCAGGAAATATTATACAAGAAGATATACTTATATGAGTTCAAAATCTGTAAGAAGGATTAACTTGTAATAGAATTTTTTTGTGCGCTCATTTGCAATACTAATAGGTAGTAATTAAGCCCAATCAAAATTATTCCACAAGAATCATGCATTAGCTGGTGTGGACTCAAATTGTGCCATATAGTACTTCAATGGGTAGATAATTCATGCCTATAATAACCTTGGTTACCTTTAATTAGGAATACTTTTTATTGTGGATAAAACTGTTTTGGCATGCTAGAAAGTTCCAACCAATTGGAAAATTTTTAAATCTGATTACCAACATTGAATGATATGATGGATAGAATAAAGAAGAAAATACAAGCCATACCAAAATTTCCTACAGAAACTTTATATTGACTGAAATCAATATAGAAAACAGTGGACTCGAAAAAGATTAATTTCAGTTTTCTCATTGCAACATTAAACCTTGTTAGACAGAAGGAATCAGGGAAAACTGAAAAACAATACAGTCAAGTAACAAACAAAATAAATGCTTAAAAAAAAAAACAGCGTAGGAAATTCATCAAAACCAATAATTTAAATATCTGATATTTGCTTCTTATTCTTTTGACTACTTTTATAAGTTTCATTAGTCTATTACACCTCTGATCAATAGATCTAAAAATAACAACCATATAAGCTTTTTTATACTACTTATAAGGAGATAAAATGGATTGAAAATTCAACTTACCCTATAAATGATGGTTATGTCTCGAGCATTACAGCCTCAGTGTTGCACCAAACTGAACCTCGTACAAAAAATAAATAAATCATAGAAAGACAATTTCTACTTTCCAATTTTTAATAAAGAGGAGGCCATATTATCTGATGATCGAAACCCCTACACCAAATTGAGCTACTTAAATGTTCGAACCTCAGATCTTCTTTGACACCAGCAAACTGAAGGGAAGGAGAAAAATCCACCATGTTCAGATAAAACTAATCATACTGAACATCATTATCAAAATCAATTCAGTTACATAAATATAGATCATAAAAATTAGTTGCACACCCCGCACAAAATTTTCCTTTATTCAGCATAAAAAACACAAAATTTAGATTAAATTGAAACCAAATTTAAAAATATATGGTTGAAAGTAGGGAAAGGGAACTCACATATGTCTAGCTTCATAGGATCCAACGCCAATGCAAATACATCATTCCTGAAAACAAATAATAAGAGATAATCAGCTATATAAAGTAAATAGTGAAATAATGACCAAAGAGAATATCAAATGCAAGTTATGCAACTATTTTGAAAAAAAGTACCGAGGTTCTCTCGCAGAACAGGAAACTCCTTAGTAGAGAGCAATGACATTGCCGACCACCTCCAAAAATCTACAAATTTCAGAAAAAAAAAGCGAATTGATAACCTAAAATTTTGGCAAATTTTCGCTCGAGAAAAAATAAACAAATTTTCGGTTTTTTTCTTGGTACTCTAATGTTGTTTTTAAGTTATTTGCCAAAACCTACAATAGCTGTAAAGGGAAGATGGAAGAAAATAAGCAGACTTCATCTGTGAACAAATGCTGCAAATTGATGCCAGAAGTGCCAAGATTGAGAACCAGACAAACCAAAACCTCTTAATCGCTAGCTCGTTGGAATCTGTGGAGAGAAAGAGAAAGAAGAGAAAAATCTAGAAATTTGGAGAGAGAGAGGGAGGTGTGGACCGTGTGGTGTGTTGTGTGCACATTGAAATTCATGAACGGAAAGGTGAGGGTGTGGTGTACTAACTCAGACCAATCAGACGAGAGGGAGGTGAGGTGTGCACGCAAAAAGTGAAGATGGAGACAGAAAGGGGGGAAGAAGTCAAAGAACCCTTACTTAGATGCTGGGAACGGACCCTCCCCGAGCGTATCCTCTGGATGGTTGTTATTCAACCATCCAGTGGACGTCTTTCGATACGAGCTGTCTGATTTAATCTAAACGGTTAGATTTTTTCGGGCCTATCAATCTTAGTATCATGCACGGGACATTTATAGCCATTGAGATTAAATCAGACGGTTGAGATCGAACCATCCACTGGATGGCCATACAGAGAATGCGAATTCCCCTGCTACGGCCTACCAAACCATCAAAAAGAGAATGAATGAAGGCATCGAACGGCTGAAATGAATAAACTGAAACCAATGGTCAGGATGCGATTACTGTCCAAACTACACTATGCAAGTGCCGCTCACGGCACACCAAATGAATATATTTTTAGTTAATATATTTTTAATTTACTAATGCAATAGAAAATTCAGAGCTGTCACTGTCAGAGTCATTACGAGCTAGTTTAGCTTGATACGAGTAAGCTCGTTCATTAACAAGTCGAGGTCAAGTCACTGTGTACAACTCGTAACCTTAAACGGGACGAGTCAGCTCGGCTCGTCTATTTGACGAGATGAGTCCGAACTAAGGTTAACTCGTCCGTGACTTGCTCATGAACAGCCCTAGATGCAAGGGACCGGACAAACACTGCACTGCCGCTTTCATAGCATTAGATTTGTTCCTGCTCTCCAATCTGTACCCAGAAATGTGTTCAGCAGATTAAAGAATAAGTTGGAAAGGTTTTCGAGTATCAAACGATGCTGACCTTGATCGTCCAAGAAATAGTGAAAAAAGTATTTTTTTTTTAAACAATTCGTATGAGAGAATTGGTGCAAAACTGCAAATTTGAATCACACGAGATGAATGCTAATCTCGAGCAATTGATAAAGGTGCATGCTATTTATTTTTCTTCATTTGTTTTTAATGAATTACTCTATGATGCTTTGTAAAAGTTTAGATTTCAATATTCGAATTTAACTGCTCAATCTAAATTGATCACATATATACATAAAAATATTATAAGGGACCGTATTTTAGTTTTCCTCTTTTAACTACTTAATTAATTAGAATAAAATATTTTTATTTACATTCAAAATAGGACCGAAATTATTTTATATAGGAATTCTAATATCAAAAATTTTAATAGAAAGAATTAATATATTTTTTTTTAATAAGAAGAAAGTTCCAACGCGTTTATAAACCGCGCATCTCTCTCTCCCCTCGAACGCGTTTATAAAAGCGTAAGAAGCCTTCCTACGCGTTTATAAAACGCGCTAGAAGGCTGGACTTTTCGGAATAGTTAAAACGTAATTAACGCGTTTTATAAACGGGTAAGAAGGCTTCTTACCCGTTTATAAAACGCGCTGGGAGGGACCTCCAGTCATTTCAATCAAACTTTAGTCATTTCGATCAAACTTTAGTCATTTCTGTCTATAAGTTTCTGAATTTATAACCGCGTTATTTGAAGTTATATAAGACTATACCTTCTCGCCGAATTGAAATCGTCCACAACATTATCTCTTCCATTTTAAAAACCTATCAATCAAATCCAAAAATGTCTACAATTACAATATATGTCAACCAATGTCTAACTTTTGGTGCTTCTTACTTCCACATCGGTTGTAGTATGCATACCACATATGCTGATATTCGAAATGAATTATACAGCAGGCTACAGATTTTAGAAACCTAGTACACTTTGAATATCCACGGTCGTTACAACGATATTGTAAATGGGAGATATGAATCGCAATTTCTTCCTATAAATTCTGAAGATCAATGGCGCCTTTTTTACCACGAGACATTCGAGACGAGAGGACTACCCATTATTGAGTTGCATGTTGATTTCATCCCCGTATATGGCACGGGACTAGATCTGAACCTAACACCCCTTGATGAGCTCGGTAGCAGTGAGCCAAACACTTCCCTAAACCTTATGTGTGGCCAGCAATCCACCCCTTACAAATACACTGGCGAACAGTCCGTTCCTACGTAAGACAATAACACATCAGGAGATGAAGTCGAGGTTGCCGATGGTGATGAAGATGAGGGTCCGGCGACTTACTCCGACCTTCCTACCGGAGAAGAATATACCGATGTGGAGGACTTCTCCGAGAGAGAAGTGCCTTTCTATGCAAACTGCGACCAGCCATACGTTTCAGGAAGGACGGACTTGCACCATCCTGTAAGTGAATTGTGTGATATTTCTATATTTGAGTATGCTGGTATGCCAGAGCCTAGTTTAGGGCCACAAGGCGAACTTGCTCCTGGTAAAAGATTCGGTTCGAAAAAACAAGTAATTCTAGCTGTCTGTGATGTTTCATGCAAAACAAATCGAGAAGTTCGAACGGAAACTAGCAATAAGCAAAAAATTGTAATGGTTTGCATGCAAAAACCGAATTGTAAGTGGCGATTGTATGGTAGACGTGAGAGTTATAATACAAATTGGAAGATCTCTACCAATCCAAATGAGCATACTTGTTCGAGACCCCCGGGCCAAAAAGGTCACGAAAACCTTACAGCTAGTCTCATTGCCGAACACGTTAGGGATGAATTGAAAAAAAATTAGGAAAAAGGCTTTGTACCCTTTTATAAAACGCGTTAAAAGGCTTTACCCTTTTATAAAACGCGTTAAAAGATTTTGTACCCTTTTATAAAATGCGTTAAAAGACTTTCTACCCTTTTATAAAAATGCGTTAAAAGGCTTTAATACCTTTTATAAAACGCGTTAAAAGGCTTTACCCTTTTATAAAACGCGTTAAAAGGTTTTGTACCCTTTTATAAAATGCGTTAAAAGGCTTTCTACTCTTTTATAAAACGCGTTAAAAGACTTTCTACCCTTTTATAAAATGCGTTAAAAGGCTTTGTACCCTTTTATAAAACGGGTTCAAACCCTACATTCTTGTCTTTTTCCTTCATCATTTCAATTTATAAACCGAAGCCAAGCCGCAAATCTCATCTCATATCTCTCATTCTCACCTCTCAATGTCATTCTCATCTCTCATTCTCACATCTCAATGTTAATAAGTGCGAAATTATAATAAGAGATTTTCAGGTGGAATCTGTTATTATGTACAAAGGTCGGTCCAGATGGACAGCTTGTTAACTTCTTCATCATCTGAGGTAGACCAACACTCTGTTGCCTACGATCATGGGTAATGGGCGGTAGAGTTCTGCCGACCCAATTAGGGAAGAATTCGACGACTGTCGAAGGCTCTCGCAGAATTGGGCAAATCCTTGTTTCATATTAATGAGAATTATTGTAATAGAAATTGTTATTAATTTAAATCGTTGTTTTCATATTAATGAGAATTATTGTAATGAAAATTATTATTATTTTTATATTAATGGGTTTTGAATATTGTAATGGAAATTGTTATTAATTTTTATATTAATGAGTTATGAATATTATAACAATATTAACTTTCAACAAGACAATTAAAGAAAAATTGTAAAAAAAAATTCAATGCATTAAGATTGGCTATCTATTACAACAAGTGGAAACAAAAAATGTAAATTCAAATACATTACAACAAGTACAAAAAAGTCGGACCGCTCAGAATAAACTGTTCTCCCCAACTAATACAAAAAGTCGGACCCCATTTTGTGGCATCCGTCCTCTACACATAATAACAGATTCCACGAGAAAATTTTTAATTTAAAATTGCTGGAATATTAATATTTTCTATAGTTCAATTTTTGCTAGATAAAGGCTACGTGTTTTATATAGGCAATTATTTATAGGAGAACGAATTCAAAGTTATATATTGACAATTATTTATCCGTTTATAAAACGCGCAATAACCATTATAGCGCGTTTTATAAAGGGATAAGAAGGGTCTGCCAAAATTCACCGCTCAAACACTGTATCACGCTGCCCAAAACAAAACTGACACCTTCGTACCCGTTTATAAAACGCGCTCGAAGTCCTGGAACGCGTTTTATAAACGCGTACGAAGGTGGAGTCCAATTTTTGCCGATAAAACAGACTGAAAGACTGTTGTGCATTGAATAGTATTAACTTAATCCTTCGTACTCGTTTATAAAATGCGTTCAAGGCTCGAACGCGTTTTATAAATGGGTACGAATGATTGAGTTTATTTATACTCCTCCCCTCTCCGCAGTTTCTATCTGAAAATTCAGAAATCCGAAAAAATTTAGAGAAGCTACGCAGCGAGAGAAATCGAGAAAACGAAATGTAAACTAAACCACGTCATGTTTGTACCGGTGTGCTTCTCCAAGGAGATGGACGAATAACTAAACGAGATATTCTTCGGCACGTATACTTGCACTACCCTTCCGACAAATTTTACGTGAAGGTTTTTCAACGCGACGTTTTTGAAGTGAGAGGGCCGAAATATTGGACTGATATAGTTAAGAGGGATGGAGGATACCATGTCCAACGTGGAGATGGAATCGTATGGTTGCTTTTGCAACAGGCATGTCCTCCTTGTTTTGAAAATCATCCGTTAAATGGAAATGACATATATGATTTGGACTGATTATTAGGTTTTCTATAATTAGATGTTTTTATTATTATGTGTTTTATTATTATCTGTTTTGATTTATGCTTTAGTTGTTGGGATTTCGTGTGCATGTCAAGGAAGCGGAATTTTTAAATTTTATTTGACTCGATACACAAAGGACTTTATTTATATGACAATAACAAGCAAGATATCGATTAATCATTTAATCAAGCATCTCAGGTGCATAACAGAACCATCAAATAACTTTATTTGAGAAGAAGGAATATTTTACCTAAAGAGATTGTCAAATCTCTTAGTAGAGAGAAGTCGATTTCTCTCTAAGTCTCTTGAAAACCTTCGGTTCGCGTCGCTACCGTTCAACGTGTTTCCTTCTCTTAGTTCACCTTGAACCTAAACAACAAACTCAACCAACACTTAGATAGATCGATGGTGAGTTTCAAGTTTAGATCCAACCACCTTAGATCTTCAATCAACGAACTATTTAATTTTTTGGTGGCTAAACTAAAATACAAAATATATAAGAAAATCTGAAAATTCCCTTTTTCTCTTTTTCTTTTTGCTTTTTGCGCAAGTGAACAGAAGCACACTATGTGCAAGAGAGAAAACCAATTATAATAATTGGTGTCGGCCAATAAAATGAGGAGATAGAGAAATATATTATTTCCATTTATTTTTTCAATTTCCTTTTTCTTGTTTTTCCTTTGCGCAAGAAATCTCAGCCTATGGAAAAATCGCAAAAAAAAACCAAAAATGAAAAGTTCGTTGGCCAACCAAAAAGGAGAAAATCATATTTTCATATTTTTATATATTTTATAAATTGTTTAATAAATTAATTCATGAACTAAATAATATGAAATATATTATTATATTGTATGATGTCTATATTATTCTTATAATGCTTTCTAACATTATACCAATAATATACATACTAGCAGCAGTGCCCACCCAATGTGTGGGCCAATTTTAATATGTGATATGTGAAAAGAAAGATCTTATTTGATAAAAATATGTTGTTTATTTTTAATATTTGAGGTTAACATTATATTGATTGGTACTAAAGGTAACAGTAGTATTCACTAATTTTAAACAATAGAAATCGATAAAAGCAGGCATGTTAGTGGTCAAAAAAATAATTCGATGGGGAAAAAAATTCTCAATAAGAAGTTTTACTTAAAAATTTCTCTCAAAAAAAAAATATAATGCAACATGATAAGATTGTCGAATCACTCTTGCTCCCCTGTTGTAGTGAACATTGATCATACTCAAGACAGAGACCTGTTTTATAAAAAAATAATAATAATAATAATTAATAATAAAATAAAAATAAAATGAAAATTTTATAAAATGAAAAATATAAGATAATTTTATACTTTGAGTGCATGTGTGAGTGTGATATGAGAGAAATAAATAAATATTTTTGAATTAAAATTTCGTTACCTTAATTCCTTCGTAGCACTTCTCTGTATACAACATTTTTGGTGCATGCTCCTTCTTTTGGGTCGATATTAGCACCTGGCTTGATAAGCAGCTTTGTATTTTGTCGGGACACACCTCTTGATAGCGCCACATAAACTGAATCCAATTATCTAAAGTACATGGAACCATTTGTTACTTTGGTTGAATTTGTTCAGTCATCAAGTCAAGAAGGCAAAACGTACCAGTGCATATAACCTTTACAATTAAAATACTTATTGACTTTGTGGCTATTTTGCACTATCTGATCATGAACAAATCCAAACATAGTCAGAACGTAACCTCTTTGCATCTGGGTTAAATTGCATAAAAATTGAAGCATTTATTTCCCCCTTTCTGTCTTATTTGTAAGCAATGAGTAGAAACAAAAAAAAAGTGTACCAGTTAGCAATGGGACAGAAGTTCCTATTTGTCCGGAAGCAATACTTGAGCAGTTGAGATCTTTTTTCTAAAGCAGTAATTGCCTACACATAAAAGCCAAATGAAACAAGGAGTCAAAACAGTGATGGAAGCAGATGTGAATAAGTAAGTTAATATTTTGTGAAGTTAGTAACTCTCTGTATGGGCAGATTCAATGTGCATTTTCATAGAAAGGTTTGTCAAATTCGATCCATCTGATTTGGAGCATTCAATCTAAACTACATAAACTGAATCCAATTATCTAAAGTACATGGAACTATTTGTTACTTTGGTTGAATTTGTTCAGTCATCAAGAAAGCAAAACGTATCAGTGCATATAACCTTTACAATTAAAATTCTGTCTACACTGCTCATTTTTATACAGAGTGTATTTCAATATCACACATTTACCGTACCAGTGCATATTGATCTGGGATGGTTGAAAAACAACAAATGGACTATATCTCTCAAATTGCCTTTATTATCTATTTATCATTTCCGTTGATCTAGGTTACCATACCTATTTATTGTTTCTGTTTCACAATTTTGGTCTCTTGGAAATAAACAACAAATTGCCTTTAATATCTCTCAAAATTCACAAAAAGCTGTCTCAAAATACAATAGGCTTAATCTTTCTTTGCAATATTATAAAGCCAATGTACGATAAAAGGAAGAAGAAAAAAAATGTTACATGTGCACTATGTTTCATCAAAAATCATCTTTTAAAATGAAATTTATCAATGTTACATGTGGGTGTATAATAATAATAATAATAATAATAATAATAATAATAATAATAATATAATAATAATAATAATAATAATAATAATAATAAAATATAAATATGAAACAATCAAAGTAAAGGAGTACAGTTTTATCAATGCACCTGTACTGCTTAAAATATGCGACTCCTTGGATCTTTGAATGATGTTTCACAACCAATTAAAATTCTGAATCTGAAGAAAAGAAACATACAAATACAAAATTCAATATAAAGGGAACATGCACTGAAAATTTGTCGCAGCAATAATAAGTAAAATAATCAATTGGTATTAACCTTACGAGTTTTCTTTAAAGAACGTTTTTGAGAACTTTCAGGCATTAGGAGGGGCGAATACAATGTAAATAGATTAGAAATTTATTGGGATGCTAATGATTCTGTATGTTGAGAGAAACAGAAATAATGTCATTTATGGTATAATTGAATGATTTGCTTGTGCCTTTTTATAAGAAATAATTATCAATGATATAATTACTATTCTATTTTATCCATTGAGAGCGACTTTTCAATAACAGATCTTTTTTAGTATCCAATACAATCAATTCCCGTATCCACCAGTGATAACAAATCATTTTTTGTATCCAATACAATCAATTCCCGTATCCACCCATAGATCGCTTTTACAAAATGAAAAAGCGAGTTCACCTAGTCTGTTCGTTCATGCTTTAATTTCAAATGTATTTTGTTTTTTCTTTTTTTTAAATAAAAAATGAAAATAATTCATATGGACTATTTTTTTCCTTTTTAAAAAAACAAAATGAAAAAGCGAGTTCAGCTTGTCTGTTCGTTCATGCTTAATAGTCGAATACTTTAATTGCAAATGTATTTTGTTTTTTTAATTTTTTTAAATAAAAAATGAAAAGACTTCATTTGGATTATTTATTTCCTTTAAAAAAAATTATGAACGAAAAAGCTAGTTCAGCTAGTCTGTTCGTTCATGCTTAATAGTCGAATGCTTTAATTTCAAATGTATTTTGTTTTTCTTTTTTAAAATAAAAAAATGAAAAGAATTCATATGGACAATATTTTTCTTTTCAAAAAAAACAAAATGAAAAAGTGAGTTCAGCTAGTCTGTTCATTCATGCTTAATAGTCGAATGCTTTAATTTCAAATGAATTTTGTTTTTCTTTTTTAAATAAAAAATGAAAAGAATTCATATGGACTATATTTTTTTTAAAAAAAATGATAAAGCAAGTTCAGCTAGTTTGTTCGTTAATGTTTAAATATCGAATGCTTTAATTTTAAATGGATTTTGTTTTTTCTTTTTTTTAAATAAAAAATGAAAAGAATTCATATGGATTGCTCATTTTTTAAAAAAAAAAACAAAATGAAAAAGCGAGTTAAGCTAATCTGTTCGTTCATGTTTAAAAGTCGAGCCACTTTAATTTCAAATGGATTTTGTTTTGTCTTTTTTTAAATAAAAAATGAAAATAATTCATATGTACTATTTATTAATATTGAGTTTCGAAATCATTTTGGAATTTTACAAAATTTATTTAATATCATTAATTTTAAGAAAATTGAAAATACTTCAAAAAAAGAAAAATCTAATAATTCACATCTGCTTTAATTTCAACTTGGTTTTTTTTCTTTTTTTAAATAAAAAATGAAAAGAATTCATATGGACTGCTCTTTTTTTTTAAAAAAATCAAAATAACAAAGCGAGTTCAGCTAGTCTGTTCGTTAATGTTTAAATATCGAATGCTTTAATTTCAAATGGATTTTGTTTTTTTCTTTTTTCAAATAAATAATGAAAAGAATTCATATGGATTGCTCATTTTTAAAAAAAACAAAATGAAAAAGCGAGTTCAGCTAGTCTGTTCGGTCATGTTTAATAGTCTGTGCGGGCAGACTTCAAATGCAAAAAAAAATAAAAAATATTTTTTTGACATGAATATAGTTTGATAATTGTAATAACAAAATAAGCATAAAGAATCTAAGTACAACAAAAACATCACTGATTATAATAATAAATTGATTCAACTCTGTAGGTCAAATCGAAAAACATCACTGTTTTGAAGTTTTGGACCAAAATCTAATTTGGGGTTGCAAGAATTCCTATTTAGTAAACTTATTAAGTTCTCATCTCATCCGTTGACAGAGGTCAGGTACATGGATTTTTTACGATTATATTGCCACAGAGGATCAAGGAAGAAGGTTCGGCGATAGAATACGATTGAAGGAGACAGATTTCGTTAGCGGGTTCGACTGTGGTCTGATATTGGATCCGCTACGCTGGTAATGGCTCTTCAATTAGTAGGTCTTTTTTTATTTCATCACTTCCATGTCACCTGTGGTCCGATATTCAACAAATAGCTTAACATTTCACAATTAAGTCTCATGAAGACATATGTGCAAATTTAATAAAGAATTCCTTTTACATGTGCTTTGTGCAACATTCACATGGGATAGAAATGTATATCAATCTTTCAACAAACTAAGCAATACTTGTCATTAGCAAATCACTTAAATTGCAAAAGAGATACATTAGGGCCAGTGCCAAATAAAATTCATTTTTGTGCTACATGCTCGAAATGGCCTACATGGCCTTTAATCATGCATTCCCTCTTCTCAAAAGCTCAGTATCTAGAACTATCAATATATTGAAATATTATCAACCTTGTGCTAACTGGAGTGAACCAAGGTCATGCGTCGGCCTAACTATCAGGAGGCTGCTAAGATATTTGCCAAGCAATGGACCACACCCGAGCTTGGTGATTTTCTGACACTGGATGCATATAACCTTATTGTGGTGCATCATCCTAAAACAAGCGTCAGACTCTAAGGAGAAGAAGCTGTAGTTGTATTTACTGAACTTTCAAATAAATGTGTGTATTGCTGTTCGCCTGAAAAATAATTATCAATAATCAAAACTGATTGCCTTATATATATGAAAGTTGTACATAAGAGCAGACCCTAGGTTGCATGAAAGAGACAAAAAGGACATATTGATATGTTTAAAATCTGGCAAGCTTAATAGCATCCAAAATTACATATAACCTCTCTTGAAAATATATAAATTTAAAGGAAGATAAATAAATTTTATCCTAGTCAGAACTCAAAGAGAATTGGGACTGAATGGCCAGCAAATGAAACAATGAACGGCCAGCAAACGAAACAATGATGAAAAATAGGAGGGAAGTAAAGCTTACCTAGACATATTTGTAAATGATGAGCAAAGCCGTCATCAATAGATGCCAAGATGGCGTGCTTCGTTCCGTGAGATCCACGAAAGGCAGTTTACACCTCCACCAAAGCATGGCATTATCAATGTGAACCCTCCCAAAATTCAGAAATTGATAATTTTTGCCTACTCTTAACCAACGATTATAGAATATTTTGGTATATAGCAGAGACACGTAGGAAATTGGGTTTCTCTATCAAATATAACACGTAAAATTACACTGCTACAAACAACATTAACATTTCACTTTATTCATGAATAACAGAATTGTCTGATGAAGCAAGACGGTCACTTTGTACAAAAGAAGTCAATAATACAAAATTGAGAAACAGTGATTTGCTCACATAAAAATAGTTCAGTTGTGTGGCAGAAGGATCCGACAATAGAATGGTGGGACATCCTGTCAAAGACATAAAGGAAATTGTTCTTAGATGCCAAAAGAACAACATAAAAAAGATATTAGACGATACCATAGTTATAGAAAAGAAAATACCTCAGCTTTCTTATGACCATGCCTCTTAATTAGGGCTCAATTAGCACATCAGTTCCCAGAAAGGTAATTAAATAATTTGGACACAATCGAAAGTAAATAATTTATGAAACAAATAATTAAGCAAACATTTTGCAAGAACAAATATTCTAATTTTAAAAAAATACATCAACACGAAAATAGAACTGAAATACCATATGGAGGAACAGTACTATACCTTGTTCTTCATTTCCTCCTTTTTCTTATTTTGTTTCTTTTTCATACTCCACAACATCCTAGATACTGAAAAATCAGATCCTAACAAAGAGGAATACACATTCTCAGCCTCAATTTGAGAAGATGGAACTACATCTAGTCATGTTCATGTTGTTGTGCGGGTTCAATGGTGGAGCGGCAACTGCCATCAAGTATTGCTCAATTGGTCTCCAATCTATCTGCGTATAAAAGCAGTCATCACAAAACTGAGATTAAAACTGGAGAACACAATGGAAATAAATCAAAAGAGAATAAGATAAATGAACGAAAAGAATAATGATTTACATATATGAACAACACCAACCTCAGAAATTAAACATTTACTGGAAAATTAACAATCAATTAGATCAATGGATGGCTCTCTTAGGCATGAACAGAAAAATAAAGCACAGAGCCTTTACCAGAACATTCTGGTACACCAGCGCTGGAAGCAATTGCTGGTCCAGAGGTTGTGCTATCACCGAGGAATTGAAATTTCTTGAAATTACAAACAAAAAAAATATTCACAGATCTAGAGCAGGGTGAATGAGAACTTACGGAAGCAGTGATCGATCTCCTTTCTTACACTTACATGAATCTTTGCTAGACTAAAAAAACAATTAACAAAATAAATTAAAATCATTGTGCAGAAAATTGAGAAAATAATGAGGAAAAAGAAAATAAAAGAGATGAGTAAACATTTGTTGCTTACCTGAAATGTGTGTGTTTATTATCCATCGGATTGCTTGTTTAAATAGCGAGCAAAGAGAGTGGCAAACGAAATTCAAACGAAAAAATTGAACAAGCGGCAGAAATTTTGAATGCTATGCACTAACCCTAGGTGGGGGGCGCAGCCTTATATGCTGTGGATTTTCAGGCGCCTGGATTTGCTGTGGAATTTCCAGCCTTGATTCCTTATCTGGCCACAATGAGGAAGTGAGGAGACGGGAGCGAAGGTGAGACCTTCTTGATTTGGTTTCCTTCTCAGAAAAGATCAAAAGATCGGAATGTGAAAATCTCGATGGGAAATAGACCTTCTTGATTTGGTTTCCTTCTAGCATTCGGGAGAGACCTTGATTTGGTTTCCTTCTCTGAAAAGCCTAAGATTGATATCGCTAGGTGAGGGGGGCGTGTTTCCTTTTCTGAGAAGGAACGGAGCGACGGGAGGAAAAGAAAAGTGAAAAAAAAAATAAAAAAGCCCAGAAGACGGAATCGAACCGTAGCGCTCCAACGAACGAACCAACGCACCGCCGAGACAGTTGGTGTTAAAAAGTCGACCTTTTAATATGATATTTGAATCTAAACCGTAGATCATAGTAGATTAACAAAATCAATGATCTATATTTGATATTAGAGGGGTGTAACTCCCTTTTAGCTCGAAGTTTATGCTTGTTCTACTGATGCTTTATAAGTAGTGGAGAAGTGGAGATACTTTCATGAATTTATTTATGGTCTAAGCATGTCAATTTTATGACGTATTATTTTAACATTTCATCATATGTATTTTCATACATCATATGAAACGTAAAATACTTGTTGTTTCTCTTCAGTTGGTGTGACCTTATAGAGGATCTACGTCATCTTGGTAATAATATAAAATATTTTATATTATAGACTATAAGGGGTTCTATCACTACATTATAGCCACCCAAACGACATAGTCATTACGTACTCGATCCACTTGATCTGTGTCTATCCTTGTCTCATGATATTATGAATAATATGCAAAATAGGATCATGTCATTTTTGCATTATATTCTTCTTCTTGATCTCTTAAGTGAATTATAATTATAACTACATCAGTTATATTGCATGCTATATAATTCCACTTTACCAAGGGCCCAGTAATATCATAACTCAAATAACTGAGGGACAATGATAATCGACATATAAATTTCTCCCGCACAAGTCACACACAATGAACTACTAATTCCCTCCATCAATAGATAACTAAGATCAGTAAAAAAGATGGTATTAATTAGTAATTACATTTCATGCTTCTCATGTGAGAAATCTATACATCTCATATCTTGGATTCAAAGACGCGATGAAAATATTAATGACACAAAACACAATCCATATAATATTTCATCTAGTTAGGTCATATTCAATATATATAAAACATGCTCATTTTATATATACTCATGTCATGGAATGATAATCACTTATCAACATTTATAGAACTACAATGTACTTTCAATCGACATGACAATCTTACTCGATAATTATTATTCCTCTTTAATTACCACGATTGTGAACCTATTTAGAAATATATGTTTTCATCTTAAGAGTTCTATGGTTCAAGACCACGAGCATCTTCTTGAACACTTCTAAAGATATAACATATAAATCTCAAGGAACAAAGATTGTATAATAACATTCAAAATCATGAACAATACATAAATTATCACTAGATTTGTACGTCGAGCTTTGCTCGACGATATTGGATTTTATTATAAACAATATATGAAAAAAATTATGCCTTTATTTTTCAAATCGACAGATGATTTTAAAATAGGAAGATTTTGAATAAAGATTTTAGTGGAAAAGATCCCATTATAAAATATATTTATTGGTATAGTTGTATTGGTTCTATTATTGGATAATATTCTCCACCACAGTCATTGTCTGACATTTCTATAGATTGGTTTTCTCCATAAAACATTGGTTGCACTGGTACCATACATAAAATATGATTTATTATTATTTATCAATCTAAGTGGGGGATTATTGGAAATATAGCTTGATAAATGTGTGAAGATGTGCATTGAGAAGATGCGATCAATAGGTGTCGTGAGTGGATGCGATGAAAAGGTGCTATGGGTGGATGTCATGTGCAAATGTCATGGAAGGGTGCTATGACCGGATGCCATAAAAGGATTCCATGAGCATATGCATTGAAAGGTCTTGATGAAAATATATGTAGTCTATAAATAAGTAGGGAATTATTGAAATTTGGCTTAATAAATGTGTGATTGTGAAGAGCTGCATTGAGAAAATGTGATGAAAAGTGTCATGTGCAGATGCGATGAAAAGGTGTTATGGACAGATGCCATGAACGGGTGCCATGAACGGATGCCATGAGCAAACTATTTGTGATTGTGAAGAGCTGCATTGAGAAGATGCGATGAAAAAGTGTCATATGCAGATGCGATGAAAAGGTGTCATGGACAGATGCCATGAAAGAGTGCCATGAGCAAAATATTTTTTTTATATAAAAGAAAAAAGCGTTATTTATAGATAAAATGTCGATATCCTTTGGTGGAGACATATATTTGATTGCATCCTTTGGCGAGACATCTGATCCCTTAGATGATATCCTATGGTCACCATGTCAATCTATGCACCTTTTCAATCACACTTTTTAAACCATCAATTTGATTGCATCCTTTGGCGAGATATATTTCAAATGACACTCTATAAAATATATATTAAAATAGATATATTTTCATTCACACCTTTTGGGACCATCCACGCATCTTTATTATATGTAAGATTAATAAAGATAACTTTCAAAACACACCTCCTTCGGTCTCCCACTTGTTTTTAAAGTTTCTTACTCATGCATAAACCTCAAAAACTAGAAACATGACAATACCAATCCTCAAGTCACTCTCCATGGTCTCATAGATCCATGGTCTCAAAATGAATTTGACACGTGGCTTGTGATAATATTTTTGTGAAGGGATCAGCTGTGTTGTTGTTCGTGCTTATCCATAATACTAAAATTTTCCTTTCATTGATAAATTCCTATGTTACCTGGATACTCCATTTTACTGGCGTATCCCGTGTCGGACACGTATCCGGTTGCGATTCGCGTGCAATACGCACCGGACGCGCCATATGACGTATCTGAATTCTTTATTCAATTTTGACCGTCGGATACGGTCGTTGACACGTGTCGGGACTATATAATATATATTTATCCAACACATTAAGGTGGTCCCACGCACGCATCCAACAAACAGAGACCTGGGACCTGTGACACGCACGGTCACGAAAGCCACGCGACATTCTCTCGAAGACAATACCTTATATACCATCCATAGTAGCTTTGATATCAATTTGTGGGACTAATAAGTCACCTCAAAACCGGACAAATAAAACCACATGTTGGGCCGAGTGAATAACTTTGGGCTATAAAATATTGGATTGTACAAATAATATTCAATTGGTCCAATAAGTCAATAACGGAATAAATAACAACGAAAGACCGAAAGCTATCAACAATTCAACATTATGTTAATTATATTGTTAACATTATGTTATTAACTGTTAATTTTCTCAATATAAATTTAAAGATTATAATATAATGTTATTAATAAAATTTATAAATTTGTTTTTCCTAATTATAAAATATATTATTTTAATTATTTTATATACACTGTCGTATTCTAGTTTTTTGAAAAATGACGAATCTCCGCACCCGCATCGTATCCGACACGATACCCGCACCCGCACCCAAGTAACATAGATAAATTCCTTTGTCACAAGTACTTTATGTCCATGTACTTCATCTTGTGATGTAACTTTGGCTCTTTAATTTGCGAGATAGATGATCTATTGTCGCAAAATAACTCCAAAGGTCCTTCACTTGACGGAATGACAACTAGTTCCTTAAGGAACTTCTTTATCCATACTCCCTCTTTGCTTGCCTCTGCGCCCGCCATGACTTCTACTGCGGTGGTTGAGTCAGCCGTAGTTGATTGCTTAAAACTATGCTAACTCACAGCTCCACCATTCAGAAGAAAGACGTATCCAGATTAGAATATTCTATAATCTAGATCGGTCATAAAACTAGCATAAGTGCAATCTGCTATTTTTTTTAATGAGTTCTTTGTTTGCTTCATCAAAGATAGCTCATTTCCCATTAACAATATGTCATTGACATATAAGATCAAGAACAAGATGTGGCTGTGGCTCCCACTAACCTTCTTGTATACACAAGGTTCTTCCTTACTTTGAATGAATCCAAAGGTTTTAACCTCTTCATCAAAGCGCTTGTTCCAACTCCTTGATGCCTGCTTTAAGCCATAAATGGCTCTTTTAAGCTTACATACTTTGCTGCCATTCTTGGAATCTTCAAAACCTTGAGGTTGTACCATGTAAACATCCTCATCCAACTTCCCATTTAGGAAGGCTATTTTGACATCCAATTGCCATATTTCATAATCATAAAATGCAGCAATAGCTAGCATAATCCGTATGAACATAGCAACTGGTGAAAAGGTTTCATCATAGTCAATTCCTTTGATTTGACTAAAACCTTTCGCTACAAGTCTCGCCTTGTAGTTCGCCAAGTTACCATTCACATCCATCTTCCTCTTAAAACTCATTTGTTTCTAATAGATTTCTTTCCTTGAGGAAGCTCAACCAAATCCCATACTTGGTTGTCATACATGGATTGTATTTCGGATTCCATGGCTTCTTGCCATGCCTTGGAGTCTTTGTTTTTCATTGCATCTTCATAAGTCAAGGGATCTTCGGTATCTATTACCAAGATCTCATGAAGGTCCATATAAAAATCGGGTTTCCTTCTTAACCTTGTCGACCTTCTAAGCTCTCTTTGTTTTTTTGACTCCTCTTGAGTTTCTTGAACTTCTTCCACAATTTCTTGCGGAATCGGTTCTTGCTCAACTTGAGTCTGACGAACACTTGGTGAAGAGTCCTGAGTCTCTTCAACAATCCTTTGTGAAGGTTGACTACTCGTACTCCCATTGATCAAAGGAGCTTCGTATGGCATTTCATGATCATCTTGAATATCATTCATCTCATGATCACTTATTTGTAGGTCATCTTGAGTTTCCTCAAGTGTTATACTACTGCCACCGCTTTTGATTCTTTCGAGAAACTCCTTCTCTAAGAATACTGCACTTTTCTTAACGAATATAGTATTCATTTCCTTGTGCCAAAAGCTATACCCTTTTGTCTTTCTTGGGTATCCAATGAAGAAGCACTTATCCGCTTTGGGTTCAAGTTTTGTTGACATCATACGCTTGACGTATGCCTCACAACCCCCAAACTTTGAGAAAAGATATGTTGGGTGGTTTGCCCATCCATAACTCATATGGAGTTTTCTCAAGTGATTTTAATGGAACCATGTTTAGTGTATGAACCGCTGTTTGAACTGCATAACTCCAAAAATATAAAGGTATCTCAGTTTGGCACATCATTGATTGAACCATATCCATCAAGGTTCGATTTCTCCTTTCATAAACACCATTCCACTGCGGTGTACCTGGTGGAGTGAGTTGTGGTATGATACCACACTCCTTCAAATATGTGCTAAACTCATTACTCAAGTATTCACCTCCACGATCAGTTCGTAAGGCTTTAATTTTCTTGTCAAGTTGGTTCTCTACTTCATTTTTGTATTCTTTGAACTTCTTAAAGGATTCACTTTTATTCTTCATAAGATACACATAGCCAAAATGACTATAATCATCTATGAAGGTAATGAAGTACCTATAACCATCTCTTGCACTCTTACTCATTGGACCACATACATCAGAGTGTATCAATTCTAATAAGACATTCGCCCTTGCACCTTTCTTCTTGAATGGTGATTTGGTCATCTTTCCAGTTAAACAAGATTCGCATGTTCCAATTGCTTCACTACCAAACGAATCTAGAAGATTTGCTTGTTGCAATTTCTTTATGCGTTTTTCGTTTATATGACCAAGACGATAGTACCACAAGAGTGTCTCATTTGAATGAGATGTCTTGAGTCTCTTGTTATTGATATTCAACACATGTTTATCATTATTTATATCAAGCAAATACAACCCATTTGAAATGAAAGCATTTGCATAAACTATTCCATTCTTCGAGATAACCATACGAGAGTTATCTATTACAAAACAAAAGCCTTCTGCATCCAAGCATGATACAGAGATAATGTTTCGAAATACAGAAGGAACATGATAAACATCCTTTAAAGTTAAACATAAGCCACTAGATAAATGAAGGTCCAAGGTGCCAACTGCAACTGCAGAGATACTTGCACCATTTCCAACCTTCAGCACAACATTTCCTTTTGAAAGAGATCTCCTATCCCTTAGTGCTTGCACATTAGAGACTAAGTGAGCACATGATCCGGTATCAATTATCCAATCTTGGATAGTTGTGGCTAAGTTTAAATTTAGCTCAATAACAAGTATACCTTTGGGACGCTTCCACTCAATCTTGCCACCATCCAAGTCACTCTTATACTTGGGGCAATTCATTTTAAAATGTCACTTCTCATGACAATGGAAGCACTCTGTGTTAGAGTTAGGAGACGTCCTTCTCTTACTTCCCTTAGAGGTGCTCGCTTGAGCCACTCCACTTTTGTCATTACTTGCTTTGTTCTTTACTTTGCCTTTATTCTCGGCAATCTTCTTGCTACTAGACGTAATGATCCCGTCATTAGCAAGGGGGTGTTTTTCGACCATAGAACACAGAAAATTAGGAAGTGTAGACATAGCTGGAAAATTCACAATTAAGGTATATGTTAATGTTCATGACTTATCACAGTTTGTACTAACAATAAAAAAAAATGGTCCCTTTTGTTAGTCACTCAAGATCCTTTTCAAGTAAATGGCCTCACCAATCACTTGTCCAGGTAGGTAGTAATCACCAATCATAACTTTTAAGTAAAACGTGACTTTTACTTAACCTTATGACTCTTGTCGTTCTCATTAAGAAAGAATAATCCCATTTCTTAATAGAACTCTCTTTCCCAAAACCCAAGCCTAGATCTTGGTGATTCGTATAAGAAAACTCATTTTATTGGTCAACAAGCACGACTAAATTGTTCCCACGTAATGAGCAAGAGAAGTGCCTCACATAACTCCCACTCACTTTTGGCCTGACAACAAGTTCATGCAAGTTCCACAATTTCTAGCAACCAGGTCACACTCATGCTTATCCCGAATTACTAGCTTAAAGTGGATAAAATGAGAAGGAAAGATACTCTTAAATTTTTCATGGACATAGTAAATATATGACGCTTCGATAATTTTGGTAGGTCATGTATTCAAGCACCAATACCTATCCTAACCATTCAAATTATCACATACATTCATACATTTATATACTATGTGGGTTGTATGGCTCCTGCTTGCATTCTTGTAGCTCTATCAATCACCTTCATGAAAGATATATTTCTAAGCTATAAGAACCCACCCAATTCTTATCCTATCTTTAGAGCTACTCTAAAAATAAAATAAAAATTACATTTAGAATCCCTCAATCCTAAATTTCATATGTGGCATGCAAGCCATGAATAAATTAATACATCAATATTAATTAAATAAATTTAATTGGCACTTTAGCCATATTACAAGCATTCATTCACATCATTCATTACAACACACAAGGCATTGAAATCTTGAGCCATACAAACCCACAATCCTCCTGCAAAATAAAGTTAGTGCACATGCATAATCCTACTGCACTATTTAATCTCATTTTAGTTAAACCCATATCTCTCAATCATATAATTCATCTAAATCATTTCAAATCCCAAAAACAATTTCTATAGAATAAACATTTACCAATCAAATGTTATTCTAAATAATTTATTAAAGATTTCTTAATCGTCATTAGTTTTAATTTAATATCACATCTGGTTCTTGGATGAACACTTACACCATAGACTTTACAAAGTAGCCCCTTGTGCAAGAAAAGTAATACAAAACAGATTTTAGAAAAGATTTCTAATTTTAGACAGCTGCGCACCAGACAAAGATTTTATTGCCGAAAAATGTGTGATTCGAATTAAAATCTAATATATATATTTCTGGAAACTAGATTTAAGCATCTTTCTAAATATATAAAAAAATATAAAATTGGTTCAGTCATTTAAAAGAAAATCACGTTTTAGTCCAGAATTCCAGATCTGAAAAACAGCAGGTAGTTACCATAGTGATTTTCATATTTCCTTAAAATCTGTAAAACTTTTGTATTACATATTTTAGTTTTCTGGAAACTAGACTTCAATATCTTTCCAATGATATATATTAGTCAAAGAACTATTCATACAAGTTTAAGAAAAAACTATTTTGAATCATGACCAAAACAGAAAAACTGGACACTGAAAATCCAGCACTGTACCTGTTTTTGTTATTTTTGTTTAACATAATAAAACGGTTTAAACTCCACATTTTATTATTGATTTACCTTCTACACATCTTATACTTATGTAGGAATTTTTTTTAATCCTCAAAAATATGATTCAAAAATTACCAAAGTGATAAAATGCATTAAGGCATTAAAAAAACAGATTTATGAATTATAAACTTGAGAGATAGTTAACTAAACACTTGTGTAATTAATTTTACACAAATTAAATAGTCTTATTGTCATAAAATCAACCTATGCTCTGATACCACTATTGGAATTTCGTGTGTATGTCAAGGAAGCGGAATTTTAAAATTTTATTTGACTCGATACACAAAGGATTTTATTTATATGACAATAGCAAACAAGATAACGATTAAACATTTAATCAAGCATCCCATGTGCATAAAAAAATCAACAAATAACTTTATTTGAGGAGAAAGAATATTTTACCTAAAGAGATTGTCAAATCTCTTAGTAGAGAGAAGTCGATTTCTCTCTAATTCTCTTGGAAACCTTTGGTTCGCGTCGCTACCGTTCAACGTGTTTCCTTCTCTTAGTTCACCTTGAACCTAAACAACAAACTCAACCAACACTTAGATAGATCGATGGTGAGTTTCAAGCTTAGATCCAACCACCTTAGATCTTCAATCAACGAACTATTTGATTTTTTTGGTGCCTAAACTAAATTACAAAATGTATAAGAAAATCTGAAAATTCCCTTTTTTTTCTTTTTCTTTTTGCTTTTTGCGCAAGTGAACAGAAGCACACTATGTGCAAGAGAGAAAACCAATTAAAATAATTGGTGTCGGCCAATAAAATGAGGAGAGAGAGAAATATATTATTTCCATTTATTTTTCCAGTTTCCTTTTTCTTGTTTTTCCTTTGCGCAAGAAATCTCAGCCTATGGAAAAATCGCAAGAAAACCAAAAATGAAAAGTTCGTTGGCCAACCAAAAAGGAGAAAATCATATTTTCATATTTTTATATATTTTATAAATTTTTTAATAAATTAATTCATGAACTAAATAATATGAAATATATTATTATATTTTATGATGTCTATATTATTCTTATAATGCTTTCTAACATTATACCAATAATATACATATACTTTCATGAATTTATTTATGGTCTAAGCATGTCATTTTTATGACATATTATTTTAACATTTCATCATATGTATTTTCGTACATCGTATGAAACGTAAAATACTTGTTGTTTCTCTTCAGTTGGTGTGACCTTATAGAGGATCTACGTCATCTTGGTAATAATATAAAATATTTTATATTATAGACTATAAGGGGTTCTATCACTACATTATAGCCACCCAAACGACATAGTCATTACGTACTCGATCCACTTGATCTGTGTCTATCCTTGTCTCATGATATTATGAATAATATGCAAAATAGGATCGTGTCATTTTTGCATTATATTCTTTTTCTTGATCTCTTAAGTGAATTATAATTATAACTACATCAGTTATATTGCATGCTATATAATTCCACTTTACCAAGGGCCCAGTAATATCATAACTCAAATAACTGAGGGACAATGATAATCGACATGTAAATTTCTCCCGCACAAGTCACACACAATGAACTACTAATTTTCTCCATCAACAGATAACTAAGATCAGTAAAAAGATGATATTAATTAGTAATTACATTTCATGCTTCTCATGTGAGAAATCTATACATCTTATATCTTGGATTCAAAGACACGATGGAAATATTAATGACACAAAACACAATCCATATAATATTTCATCCAGTTAGGTCATATTCAATATATATAAAGCATGCTCATTTTATATATACTCATGTCATGGAATGATAATCACTTATCAACATTTATAGAACTACAATGTACTTTCAATCGACATGACAATCTTACTCGATAATTATTATTCCTCTTTAATTACCACGATTGTGAACCTATTTAGAAATATATGTTTTCATCTTAAGAGTTCTATGGCTCAAGACCACGAGCATCTTCTTGAACACTTCTAAAGATATAACATATAAATCTCAAGGAACAGGAATGTGTAATAACATTCAAAATCATGAACAATACATAAATTATCATTAATAAAGATAACTTTCAAAACACACCTCCTTCATTAGTATATGTGTATTAATTCGTGTAGTAAATGTGTTGTAAGTTTTATTATCTATTTTGTTTTAGTTTTTGTTATATCCATTTTCGTTTTTTTTTTGTGAAATTCAAAATATTAATATTAAGACAATTAATATTTATTTAAATTATATTACACATTACAACTCAATGAACATTAAAATAAAAAACACAATACAAATTAAAAATTACAATTTATTAAAATTTTGAACCACACAAAACAAAACAAAAAAAATTACAAAATACATGATATTAAAATTTTGAACCACATAAAAAAATTTTGTAAAAGATCCATTGCTAAGGGTGGGTCGAGATAAGAACACCACAACTAATAGATAAGAGTCGGGCGACTGATTGTCATATTGACTCCCTCTTTTTCTGAGACTTGGATGAAGATGACTGCATGTATGCAGATTCTCATCCAAGGATGTCGGCTGCGGTGTTATGGCTTGTAGAACCAGCCCAGCAAATCGCCCTCTATACGTAATAACAGATTTCACCGGAAAGTTTTTAATTTAAAGTTGGTGGAATATTAATAGCCTTAAGGATTGTGTGCGACTCTGTATTACTGAATAATTGTGCCGCATACAACCCTTATGGCTATTAATTTCGCACGAACTAATATTATTTTGCATTCTACCATCCAATTCTTTTTTCTCTCTTGTAAATCACACAATTTGTTAGCTAGTATCAATGTTTCAGTCGCCATCAAAATTATTATTACTGTTTGTAGTAAAATATACTTAACTAAGTAAAAATCAATTGAGGCATAATAAACAGCTCAATTTCCAATCAATAGAAGAACTGCATCATAAATCTTTCGCTTTGTTTACATTTTACCTGCAATAATTGAAGCTTCCGAGCGTACATTCTTTCTTGTTCTGACGATGATGATAAATACAACTTAATTAAATAATGTGCCATGGTATATGGTCAAATACAAAAGATCGCCTCATGAATTTATAATTAATATACTGTTATCTGCTGAATTCATGTTTAAAATTAATACTGCATGCCTAAAATTAATGTTTAATGGAATTTGGTGATGAGTTCTGAAATAGAGCGACCTTCATATCTCTGCTAGAGTCTCTGTTCTTGTATTTCAAATTTGCAAGATAGTTGCTGTTGACATTTTCGCTTGGAATAGTTTATCAACCTCTGAGTCTGACAACACGCCTGCGGACCAAATAATTTTTTTTGTTCCCCACAGGAGCACTCTTGTGCAAAACCTCTGCTCTGTCATGATCTTGCTAAGTATTTTGAGAATTTTGTGTTAATTTGAAGAATTTAGAAAAGGAGAGGAGATAACTAAGAGAGATACAGAGAAGAAAAGAGAAGAATAAGATTATGAGAGTAGAGAGATATGAAATTGAATTTGGAAGATATGAGAAATAGTTTCTTGAATAATCTTTACATATCCTTTCTTACATCCATCATCTCTTAGTAGAAGGAAATTTACAACAGTACCTGAAAAATTAACCAACAGAAAATAAAATGAAAAAGAATAATTATTCTTTCTTCTAACGAGCTTAACTGACTAATAAGAACTTGTCAGGGATTGTTAATTGCTTCCGTCAGTCACCTGGGTCCACTTTGCATGGGATACAAGATCTAAATATTTCAATCCGGTCTTTTGTCTCGAGTCCGAGTTTTCTTTCCCTCCTGTACACTAAGCCTCTTCCCCTCTTCCCTCTTCCCCTCTTCCCCTCTTCTCCCCAGCGTTGAAACCTACTCCTCCCCTCTTCTCTTCCTCCCTTTCCTCACCATGGACGCTATAGTCCCAAACCACTACCCATTCCGTGAAAATCGAGCCCACACTGTTCATATCTTCTTCCCAGAAAATGAAAAGTTCCACCACCTCGCCACTGCTGTCTCCCAAACCATTTCTATTTCTGCGACCAGCCAAGACCATATATGGACTAGGAACGGTTTAAGGCACTATTTTGCAAATCATTTTGGGGGTTTAGTAGATGATTACCCAACGTTCCACCATTCCAGATCTACTCTCCTCTTAACCCTACCCTCCAGACTACATAGAGATGAAGTCTTGCAACAATGCCATGCCTGGTCTCGCAAAAATGGCCTTAAACTTAACAACTTTGCAGACTCTACTATGCCATTTCTCCTACCTATCTACATGGTTCAAATTAGGATCCATGGCTTCCCCTTGTCGCACTGGGACACCCCCTTCTTCCGTGCAGCTATCTCTGAATTTGGGAAACTCATCCAGGTTCACTCCGACAATCTTACTGGCGGTGAACGCTCAAACCTCAAACTCTGGATTGAATGTCGCGACCCATACGCCATCCCAGAATACTTGATTCCTAATTTCTCGACTCGATGGTGCACTTGTCGCGTTCAGGTCGAATTTTGGTATCCAATTGGCTGGATCCCACCACCCCCCCATGATGGAAATCAAAGCTCTGACTACATGCCTCCGTCCAATCAACACCAGTATGATAGCCCGAATGGAAATGCCAACGATCCTTCTATGTGGGATCTTCTCCTTAGTTGCCATCGCCGTGTCTTAGAACAATACCGAGAGGGAGTTCCCCTGCAGCCGGTGGATCATCCCATCCTACCGGACTTTTACCATCCAGATGAACCCTACCAACACTCGGTGTATAACACCATACCCATGGATTTCAAACCTCCTAATACAGTGGTCCACAGCAACATGAACATAGAAAAAGTCCTAATCCAAACAGATCGTCAGTATGAAGGGACACGTCAACAACCCGTCCAAATTACTGATCACCTGAAAAGTCCTGACAACCCCGATGGATCAATCGATAAGACCATGACCCACCGTCAGATGCCAGCTCAAATCAGTCCAAGCGACCAAAAGCCTAACACAACACACGTGGCTAATTTGGACCACTCACCTTATCAACCATCATCTACCAAACACGTTACACACCATCAGCTTATTGGTCCTGACCCCTTCAGACCCGCTCCGCCTATCCAACCCGATAAAAAATGCAAAGAATACCCTACTGTTACAATGATGGATTCCAATCTGCTCAACCCATGCCCATTAAACTTAAACACTAAAAGAATAATATCGCCCATAATCCCTTCTGTTCTTGGGCCAGGCCCAAAGCTACACCATCATTCCTCAACTACTTTGAACACGCCTCGCTCAGATGCTATCCTCACTTGCCCATTCCTCGTAAACCTCAATACTCAACCTCAATCCGTACCTCTCTCCTCCAGCTCTACCACAAAACCTTTATTTGCAAACAACAAAACCGCCATGGATAAGTCTAGTGAGGAACTTATCCAGAAATTTGCGGGACTGCTCAAAACCCCCGCCTCCACAGCAACTATTGCCGTCTCTAGAGAACAGGAAGCAACTAAAGACCCTACCCTCTGTCTCATGGCTCGAGTAATCACGGATAAGACTGTTTTTGACCAAACCTTCACTGACTCTTTAATGCGAGCTTGGGATGTTCACCATGAAACCTCCTTCAACCCGCAAGGAAAAAATCAAATGCTGGTGGTGTTTCAAAACGCAAAGGACCGTGCACATGTGCGAGATGATGGTCCTTGGTTTCTCAGGCATGACTTCATTGCAATTGATCCTATCCCCTCAATCACTGAGCTCCCTTCTTTCCATGCTTCCACAGTTCAGATGTGGATTCAACTCCACAACATCCCTGCTGGATCAATGGAAGAGGATGACATCTATGATGTGGCATCAAAAGTGGGAAACCCCTGCTCAGCTCTAACCACTGCTTTCTTCAGGTCCAGAAAATTCTATAAGATTAAGGTTGAGAGAGATGCCAATCTTCCCCTCCTAGAAACCATTCAAGTCACACACAGCAACAGGCCTGATTTCCTGATTTATGTGACCTATGAAAGACTGAATAGGTTCTGTAACTTCTGTGGTTTGCTTGGCCATGAGCGATCTACTTGCTCAGATTACAACCACCTTTTTCGTACCTCTAAACTACCAGAATACCAAAATCGAGAAGACCTCAAACAAATCCTCAAAAAGAAAACGAGACCTTGGCTTACTTCACCGGCCTTGATCCCAAACCAACCATCACCTCCTCTTTCCACACAGTCAGCGATGCCATCTTCAAACCTTAAACGAACATTCTTCTCCAACTCAGACCAGTTACTCCTGGGCTCAACTCACTTGGAAAATAAAGAGGATGGAAGTATCTCTGCCCACTCCAACCACACCACTGACTCACAACTAGTTCGAAACCCCAAGAAAGCAAAGGCGGCAAGCCATGAGGCTTCGCCGCTTCATATATGAATCTTCTGTCCTGGAATTGTAGAGGTAGTGGAGGACCTCTAACAATTCCTACTCTGAAACAATACCTCCACAACACCGGGTCTCAATTGGCGGTTATTACTGAGACTCGATGTAACAAAAGTATGGCTAATCTTAGAATAAAAAAATTGCCGCTACAAAATGCTCATGTGGTTGAGGGAGTAGGCAAAGGAGGTGGTCTCTGGTTGCTTTGGTCTGATGAAATGCAGGTAGAAGTTGTAAGTGAAGGGAGGAGATACATTGCTGCAAAATGCTCCTTTAATCGGGTTTGCCCGGATATGTGGTTATTGGTGGCGGTGTATGGGGATCCTCGGCATACACAGAACAAAGCGATTTGGGAAGAAATCATGAATCTGGTTTCACTTCACAGTCTTCCTGTCTGCCTAATTGGAGACTTCAACGAGATTGCATCATTACAAGAGAAGGTTGGAGGTAAGAGTCGATTAAGATCCTCGGTCAGGTACTTCCTTAATCTCATTGATAATGTTGGATTGATTGATTTGGGGTATAGAGGTCCGGCTTACACCTGGACAAATAAGCAGCCGAATGGTACACTTATAGCGCAGCGCCTTGATCGGGCCTTAGCCTCAACTGATTGGCTTGATTTATTTCCAAATTCAGCTGTTTTCCACCTTCCAAGATTTAACAGTGACCACCTACCTATCCTTTTACGAACCTCCCCAAATGCCATTAAGCAGCCAAAAACTTTTAAAATAGAGCATTGTTGGTTGCATGACTCCTCTTTTATCCAAGTTTGTAAAGATGCTGTCAATTCAAACTTTCAAAACTGGAACTCGTACCATCAAAAACTAAAAAAAGATGTTGTCAAGTGGTATAAAAGCAGAGGTACTCCTGATCGATATCTACAAGCAATCCAGGTTGAGATGTCCCAAATCCACAATTTGCCAAACTCGACCCAAAAATGGGAACAAGAAAACAAACTTCAAAAACAATATAATGATGTTTTGAAGGCACAGGAGGTTTACTGGGCCCAGCGAGCCCGTCTTAACTGGGTCTTATTTGGTGATCAGAATACGAAGTTTTATCATTCAATAGTCAGGAACAGGCGTAAGCGCAATTCCATCACGTGTCTGGAAACAACTTCCGGGAATCTAGTCACTGAGCAGCCTCGCATCACTTCTCTGTTTGTGGAACATTACAAAACCATTTACAGTCGGGCTCATACGGTCGACCTGCAAGCTGCAATAGGATCAAATTTACTGCAAAACTTTCCTCAGATCCCTTCAGAGATGTCTCATAACCTAGGAGCTATCCCCACAAATGAGGAGGTCAAGAAAGCTCTCTGGACAATTGGGCTTGACAAAGCGCCAGGCCCTGACGGTTTGACAGCACGATTTATTCGAACCCACTGGACAGACCTGCAAACTTTATTTTGTACAGAAATAAAAAACTGGTTTCAACAGAAGGAAATCCCCCGTAAGCAAGCTGCTACAAACATTGTGCTCATCCCAAAATGCCAAAACCCGACCACTGTCTCCCACTACAGGCCGATTAGTGTCTCAAATGTTATCTACAAAACTTTTGCAAAGATTCTTGCCTTGCGGCTTAAACCTCTGCTTACTTCTCTTGTCTCTCTGGAACAAACAGCTTTCTTACCAGGGAGGGAAATTTCTGAAAATACAATTCTGATCAGAGAAATCATACACTCTTTTGCAAGAAGCTCCTTCCAGGGAAGTTGTTATTTAATGAAAACTGACCTGACCAAGGCTTTTGACCTCATGGCATGGTCTTATATGAAACAAGTCCTCTCTGCTTTTGGATTTCCTGACATCTTTATAGACCTCCTCATGGCTTGTGTTACCTCTCCAACCTATACAATTCTTGTGAATGGTTCTGGTTCTGGTTTCATTACCCCTCAGCGAGGCTTAAGGCAAGGCTGCCCCTTATCACCATACCTCTTTATTCTTGCTATGGAGCCTCTCTCAATCCTGTTCAAAGCCTCTCTTCACACTGGTAACATTACTGGAATCAAGTTAGCCAGCACGGCCCCCCCATTAACCAACTGTCTTTATGCGGATGACTTGATGATCATGGGAATGACTGATCCTCTTGAAGTGCTGCACTATCACTCTATAATTTCTTGTTTTGCTTCCTTCTCAGGCCAGATGGTAAACCCCTCGAAAACAAAATTCTGGTTCTCCAAAAATAGCACAGCACAAAATAAAGCCTTTGTTATGCAGGTATTCGGGGGCTGTATAGCAGCTTCTGATGAAACTTATTTAGGCCTCCCTACAGATCCAAAAAAGGCCTCAGCTTGCGATGCTTTAATCTCCAAGATTTCTTCCAGATTAGCAACTTGGAAAATGAATTCTTTATCTCAAGCAGGTCGCCTGGTCCTAATTAAATCAGTCTTGCAATCCATACCGGTTTACCAGATGACCACTCAGTTACTTCCTAAGTTGGTAACCAACAAAATAACTTCAATCATTAGACGTTTCTTTTGGGGGAAAAAAGAGACAAACTACATGCCTTTCTGTTCTTGGAAAAGGATAACAAGACCTCTAGATCAGGGGGGGCTAGCTGTTAAAGACATTGCGACTTTCAACAAGGCATTGATTTCCAAGCTTGCATGGAAAACACAAGTAAACCCGGACCATTTGTGGTGTAAGATTTTAAAGGCAAAATACTACCCAAGGCGCAATTTCTGGTTTGCAAATAATCATGGTTCCTCTTCGGCTACTTGGAATGCAATCTGCAAGATCAAACAAGACTTCTCTAAACAAGTTTGCTGGTCAATTGGAGATGGAAAAACTTGTACCGCTATAGGCACACCTTGGCATCAAAGATGGGAACTCTTTAACCCCACAACTCTTCAAACACAAAACCTCAAAGTGGCTGACCTATGCAATACATCGACTAGAACCTGGGACATCAACTTACTTATCAGCAATTTTAACCTTCAGGTCACACTTAATATTCTCTCTGACCCAGCCTTAAAGCCAGTGTCATCGGGTCAAAATGATCGCCTAGTTTGGAAATCTTCTACTACTGGCATGTTCTCGGTTCGATCAGCTTACAAAACTATGCAGCTAAACTCTCAAATTGATCAACAAAACCCTACCTATCTTCCCTGGAAAATCAAAGGAATGCAACCAAAAGTGAAAATGTTTCTTTGGAAACTTATTTCAGGAGCATTACCGACAGCCCTTCGATTAGCGAGCCGTATCACAACAATCAACCCTCTCTGCCCTCGTTGCCGACAGGTAGACGAGACGGACTTTCACATTCTCTTCCTTTGTCCAATCTCACGAGCAACCTGGTTCGCTTCTAGATTAAGTCTTTGCTCTGATAGAATCACTGGCACAATCTCCCAGTTCCTAAGTACAATGCAAAACCATCTTGCTCATGAGGAGTTTATACTCCTTGGAGCAATCATGTGGGCCATATGGGAACAACGCAATTGTTGGGTTTTTTCTAAAAAGCTTTCTTCTCCTCAAAAAATACTTAACAGAGCCGAGTATGTGTCAATGGTTTGCCCAAGTGATGAACAAGAGACACAACTGGTTTGTATGCAGGAAGATTTGCGTAACCCTCAGCTCCTTTTGACAAAAGTTACCATCCACACGGATGGGTCTTGGAATCTAAATACAGGAGGGTGGGGCTACTTAATCTCTAAAAATCAAATTCTGCTCCAATTTGAATGTGGCAGTACACCAGCTCGATCTCCAATGCAAGCAGAGGCAATTGCAATTCTATACTCAATACGTGCCCTGAAGCAAATCTGTCAGCAGGATGATTTCAATACAATGCATGTTGTTCTCCTCTCAGACTGTAACAACCTCATCAAAGCCATCAATAATTCAGATGGAGAGAGAGATAGTTACCTAGATTGGAGGGCAGAAAGGGAGCTCTACCTTATCCTTCAGGAAACACAGTCATTGCCGCATGTCACATTTGCATATCTGCCTAGAAGTCTCAACCAAGAAGCACATATCCTGGCGGTTAATGGGAGATTTATGGAGGAGCAAGTTAAGGGGTTTCACTTTCCCACTTTCAAGCCACCTTGAGCACTTTCTACTATTCGAGCACAGCAGTTTTTTTCTGGCTTTATTTGTACTTTAGCTTTTTCTCCTGTTGAATGGCTGTTTTTCTTTTTGTTTTTATGGACGTCTCTTTACTTTAGACTTTACTGTTGTTGTTTCTTAGAAAGGTTTGGCCATTTCTTGTACAGGAGATTCTATTGTACTTCTTAAACTGCTGTTAATGTTAGCCTATGGGCGTTACCACCAAAAAAAAAAAAAAAATATTTCAATCCATAGTCTTAACGCCATTGGTTGCTCCCGTTATTGCCGCCTGGTCCACATGACATAATCACAAACTCTTCTTCTAATTTGACTCCGTTCATCACTATATACTTCTGATCTCTGACATGCTCTAATTTGTTAGTTTTCCTCAAATATCTTAGTTTATTTATCATTACAACATTATTTATCTTCTACTTTTCAGAAAGCAATTAAAAGTTTCAAACCTCTTGAGTTTTGTAAACATAAGCTCTTGTCACACCATCGCATATATATATATATATATATATATATATATATATATATATATATATATATATATATATATATATAAAGGGACATCCGTATATTAAGGTGCAATAGAATTCTTATGACAAACTACTCGATGCAAAAAAACGGAATTTTGCATATCACGCAATTAACTTATTCAGCCAATTTAACCAAAACATGACAGGTCTATGAGCAAACTAACTTATCACATGTGCAATGTTTGCGGCTCTCATCAAGTCAATATGATTAATATTATTTCTGTCAGGTGTAGCATATGAAAAAAAATTATTTTTAAATTTGAAACTTTTAAAATTTTAAAAGTTTGAACAGTTTATATTTTGAAATTTGTAAAATTTTCATTAAACAAAACCAATTGTTTCTTTTATGATATATTTCTAGTTTCAATATTCAGGCGGTATATTTAAAAAGACAAATTGGTCATACCAATTGGACAATGACATAAAACAAACTTTTATTAGTTTCTAGTGGTACATTTTTTTTGAGTGATCGAATATTTCAAATTTAAAAATTTTACAATCGCATATACCATTCTTTTAGTGAAATTGATTCTAAACGTTCCATAATCTATAGACCTTTCTTTTATTTGTTGTACTTTTGAACATCATCTAAGAGCTCGCTGATAAGCACGTGCTTTAAACCGATTTACATTTTTGTATGCTTTCATTTTTTTTTAATGTAAGTATGTATTTAAAATGTAAAAATCAGAATTGTATATATCAATTTACATTCCCATACATAGATGATTATGATTCTTTAATGAAAACATAACTAGAAAAGATGCTATAAGCGCTCATTTTAATTTTTGTAAGATCTTCAATGTTTTTTCTGTACATAATTTCCATTTGCCAGTACTTGAAGTGTGTGTGCCCGTTGTTGTCTTCGTTCATTATAAAGACATCAGGGGTGTTTGCAAATTGCAATGATAACTTGAGCCAACAAAATGAACAACAGAGAGATCGGGATAAATTTATCAAGAAAGATTCAACTATTCAAGTCCTCGGAAGCAACAATTTCATAGATTGTTCTCATATATAGCTGCAGTTCAAAGCTTGCCTATGGTTTGCTGATCAGTACTGGTTGATCCAGAATTATCTCTTGTGTGATCCATGTAAGTTTGGTTTTTTCCCTTAGCGATCACTGGAGTTTGGAGGGCTCTGTGTTTATGGCTGAAATTCACACAATTTGTTATCAAGCATCAGTTTTTCAATTGTCATTGATATATCATTATTATTGTTTCTAAATAATATATGACGTCTGAGCCGAAATCAACTAAATCGTCAAAATCGATTTAGTATCTAATTAATGGAGAAACTGTTCTTCAAAAAAATATTTTTCAAAAATAGATGTTCTTTTAAAAAAAAAGTAATGGGAAAACTGACCAATAAGCTGATAAATTTTGTCATTATTTTTTTTTTATCAAGGTCAAGAAGTGTCACCTAATTGAGTTTACTTTGATTCTTTGGTCCTGAAAATATCAGTTACATGCAACCAACTAGCATTTCTTATCCTGTGTCGATTTATAATTCACAATTACGCTTCACTCGAGCTGTCGTGTTCATAACCTCTGCATTGATTTGTTGGTTTTCTCAAATATCCTAGTTTATCATTACAATTTCTTATTTTTTATCATCGACCTCTTTGAAAAACATTTAAGATATTTAAGTTCTATAAACAAAATCTCTCAACACCGCTCTACATATTGAAGTCATTATTAATGTGCAACAGAATTCGAATGACAAACTCTCAATGCATAAAATAAGAAGTTTGCATATCACGTCTTTCTACCTTTTCACTCGATTTTATCAAAACGTTATATTTATGTGAGCTAACTAAGTTACACATGCGCAAAGCTTGTCAATTTAAAACATAATACGATTATTGTTAATTCTTATTAGGTAAAATTTGTATTTTGTTTATAAAAAAAAAAACATATACGGGTAATGCTTAGTTTCCAACTTTTTTTCATGATTCTTAGTTTGATACTTCGATCTTTACAAATCAAATTATGACGCGTCTTTGAATTTGATCTACATATACAAATCATTATACGACACTTCTTATTCTTAACCAATCGACGCGACACTTGTGGTGAAAAAGAATGGAAGGGAAAAAAAACCAACACAATTTTGATGAGGTTTGTAAAATTTGAGTATGCGAGTAATCAAGTAAAAATCAAATTTGTCGTTTTCGAAATTTCGTCAGACACCTTTGACAGATTGATTTTATTAGACGAGTTGTTTCCACATTCGTAGGATTCAATTGTTTTACAATAATTTTTTGGGGCAATTCGAGATGTGTCACTTCGAAAATCTGAAATTCGAGATATGTCGCCGCAAAACAACTAATTGGTTTTATGCCATTGCAAAACAATAATAATTAGTTTTATGTCCTTGGTTAAAATGACCATGTTGCCCTTTTAAATATGCCAATACTAAACATTATCCGTTTTTTTTTTTTTTTTTTTTGAGGTGTGCCCGTCAACAAATCCACTAAAAAATTGTAAACAATACAGATTACACTGCATTTGAAAATCAATCTCTAAAACTTTTCTAAGAAAAAACCCGTGACTACTAGCCAACCCTTCATCTAAGCTGCTACCCTACCAGACGAAAAGATACTGGTAAACAAAAAATAAAACTAATACAAAATACTGGTAAGCTAAAACTAAAAACAGAAACTAGTAAAACAAAGACCTGAACGGCTGAGCATGCAAACATTGCTGGAGAACTTAAAAAAAGATGAATTTCCAACGTTTCTAGTTCCTCCAATCAGATGCATTTCCAACATTTCTCTAATTGTCACAAAAAGAAATGGATACTTTCCAACTTATAAACAGAAAAATAACGGAAGAGGAGAGTGAATTCAATTAAAGGCAATTCATATGTAAAATGGTTGAAAAGATCAGATCATATTAAAAAAAAAATAATTGAAATCAAAATAGAAAGATAAAGGATAAAAGAATGACGAAAAAAGGAAAAATAGTACATATGAGGTAAATAGATGGAACGACAGAACAAAATGAAAAGGAAATTCTTAGCTTCACTAAGGGTTCGATTCTCGAGTCTGTCAGAGTTGGAGACTTGGAGGTGGCTCAGAGTTTCATAACTTCACTAAGGGTACGTCTCTCCTTCTTAGCGACAAAGTATGTCCCGACGAGTCGTGCGCCGGTGCCGCCGCCATTCTGTGTACACAAAGCTCTATCGGCTCCACCAAACCAAAAGGGGAAAATGGAGAAACGAAGGGAACAGATTTTTTTTCCCCCCATTTTTTGATCCAGTAAGAATATTTTAGGAATTATCAAAAAACCTGAGAGCATAAAACTATAAGAAAATATTTTTAGTATCTTTTAAATGAAGATAGTGGTATAAAACCAATTTGTGTTGTTTTGTGATGGCATATTTAGAATTAGATTGTTTTGGAGTGGCATAAAACTAATTTTCTCTAATTTTTTTGGTACTTAAGTTAGTTAAATTTCAATATGTATCTAATCAATTAAAATATAATGTTGTTTCCCGAATTTGATTTGGCAGATTAATTGAATTAAAGTAGTAGTTCTTATACAAGTTGCTGGCAAACTGAATTCACAAAATGTTGCCACCTAGTCCGTAGTAGTTATTTTCGTAATAAACAAAATGAAATCTGAATTAAAAGCTTTTTTCAAATATAAGTACAAATATAACTTTTCCAGAATTCTTATTCGTACCAACAAAAATGTAAAAAATTGTTTCACTAAGCACTTCCTGGAATATACATGTAAGATACAAACAATAAAATTCACTTTTGACATAAAATGACTTCTATCATCTGAACTAAAATTTTAAAAATAAAACGATCATGAAATTGATACTTCACAAAAACCTTTTAGGCCGGCCGTGACGATCAAAAGGTATTTCCTTTTAAACAAAGAAAATTGAACTTATGGATCCGTGAAGGAGACTTGATAGTTGATAGTTGTGGTAATTAATTTGGAAAATGGGATTAGCCAGAATGAGACAATCTATTCACATACATTGAGCGCTCTGTTTAATTTTTGTCAAATTTACAATTTCTTGAAGATATGATTTTTTTTTTTTCCAAAACTTTGACAATAGTTGTCAAGTGAAACTACCTAAAAAGAACAAAAAAGGAACTCTTTCAAGAGAGGCAAAATTAGATATAACCCACTCAAATAATCTCTAATTAGATATAACCCCCTATAAACCTCAATATTAGATATAACCCCTTTTAATCTTCTCATTCATAGATATAAACCCTTTTCAATAAATTCTATATATTTTAACTATATCTTTTTAAAAATGAACAAGCTGTATAAATTTTGGACGAAAATACCCTCTTTCTGTACAGACTTTTCACCTTGAATTTACCGGAGAGAATGCAATAATCTGTTTATGTGCGTTTTTGCATGTCAGTATTTGTCTTTTATTATATTATTATTTTATTTATTTTTTGTAAATAAAGCCACAACGTCCTCTTATAATTGAAGTCATTACTAATCTAAAAGCAAGATTAGCTCATTTTTTCCATTCGTGCTTATTCTTCAAGAAACAATATATACAGAACATTTTCGTGCACCTAAAGAAAGCCATGATCTAAAATGATAATAAACAACATCAATCAAATGTTCTATAAATACAGACAAATCTTTTGAAGAGTTTTCTATAAACGTGAGATTTGTTGCCTTTGTCATATTATATGAATTGGATACGGAGATTTTCTGAAAATACTAAGATATCGAGATTTCATGTTTTGTTGAAGAGGGACGGTGAAAGGTCCTATACTAGGAAGAGGGCATTTTTGTCCAACATTTGTATGGCTCATTATTATTTAGAAAGATATTATTAAAATATATGAATATGGTTAAAAAGGGTTTATATCTAGAGATAATTAGTTTTATGCCACCGTGATTTTTGTTAATTAGGAAAATACCATTCTTAAATTACTAATTAAATTTATGCCATTATAAATTTGTTAAAATTAGTTTTATACCACTATTTCTTCAAAAACATACTAAATTATAAAAATGCCATTACCAAATTTGTCATTACTTTTTTTAAATGACCAAATAACCCTCATTAAAAACAAACCCTAAAAAAATAAAAGAAAACTAACGACGCTCAGGAAAAAAAATAACGCACGAAAATAACACTACATTTTTTTTACGTGTATATTTCTTAGAATGAACTTCTCATTAAATAATTTCTATTGCCATAGAAGAACTCCTAATACATCAAGACCTTCAAGATAGAAGGCACGCAACATTTCACGTGGGAGGGAAGAGTATGAAACATGATGGCTTACATGAATGATTTTATGACCTAATTTAAATTGTTTGCAAAAAAATACTTAGGACTTAATAATCCATAATTACTTACATGAAAAAAATCGGTAAAATTAATTTTGTTATTTTGCAGTGGCGTAAAACTAATTGTTAATGATTAATAATGGCATAAAATCAATTATATCTTTTTTTGATGGCATATTATTAATTTTTAAGTTTTATAGTGGCATATCTAAAAGGGTAAAATCGTCATTAATTATTTAATGGCAAAAAACTAATTTCTACTATTTTATAATGGCAAAAAAATAATTTGTTATTTAGTGATGGTATATCTCTAATTTCAAATATTTGCAATGGCATAAATCTAAATCACCCTTGTATCTATTAATGAGATGATTAAAAGGGGTTATATCTAATTTTGATGTTTGGAGGGGGTTATATCTAATTGGAGATGATTCGAGGGGTTATAACTAATTTTGCCTTCAAGGTATGAGTAAATGTTAATTAATAAAATGGACACATCCAGTGATTAATACTGGAGAAGCTCTCTAGTTCAGTCACCCAATCAACCGAAGATTAGCGATCCTCTGTCAAGATAGAGCTTGATGTATTTAGACAATTAATAGGATTCTTGATGTATCTATTATATCTATATATAGGCCACTGATGTACAATTCACAACACATTGAAATCATTTGATAAAAACTCTGAGATCAAACTCGTCCTTTACTCTTTCTGTCTTTACTGGTAAATACCAGTTCCGTACACAGGATTTGAAATTCCTTTCAATTAATATACAAAATGCTCAAATTTATTTAGGAACATGGTGATTATTTCCGGCATTGGGCGACCGTCATATCTCTGCGTTTCCGATTTCGGAAGTTCACTTCGCATGCAAGAGACTGTGTTGTGCTATTTCAAAATCTGTGAGTTTGGTTCCTTCGGCTCTTTCACTTATAACATTTATTACACTGTACCAACCGATTTGAGGATCATAGACCATTTTATTTCCCACAGGAGCACTCTTGTGCAAAACCTCTGCTCTAATTTTTTGGTTTTCTCAAATATCTTATAGTTTATGTATGAGTAAAACATTGTTGATCGTCTACCTCTTAGAAAGCAATTAAGATCTTTTAAATTTATAAATATAATTTTTTATCGCATGAATATATATAGAGAGAAGACATCTGTATTAACGTGCAAGAGAATTCGTATGACAAACTACTCATTGCATAAAAAAAATTAAATTAAATTAAGAAAAAAAAATATTTTGCATATCACGCAACTATTTTACCCAATTTAACCAACACATCACAGTTCAATGAGCTAACTAACTTACACAAACTTGTCAATTCTCATCTTAATATGATTATGATTTTTATAAAGTATAGCAGCTTATTTTCTTCCAACCAGTTTTTTTTTACATAATTTAAAATATAATAATAATTAATTGAGATGGGCTAAAATCAGCCACGACTGACGGATGGACTTGTCAGCTACGATTATATCTCAAGTTTTGAGGTTCTAATCGCTAATCTGATCCTTTCAATGTGTTCTCCACATTGAAATATCATTGGAGACTAAATTACATTTTCCTGGTTTTATTTACTAATTTTTTTGAGATTTTTAAAAAATCATAGTTATTGAAGGGCTTAGAATTGTTCATATTAAGAAATTTGTAAAATACCAAACAAATACTAAAAAATATCAGAAAATATAAAATTTTGTCTCCAACAAGATTTCAATATGAAGAACACATTGAACGGTTCGGATCGACTGTTAGAATTTCGAAAATTGAGATTTGATCATAACTGACGATTTCATTCGTCAGTCATGGTTGATTTTAGCCTATCTCAATGGATCAATTAATGTTTATAGCTGTAAATCACACAATTTGTTAGATAACAATCTAGCATCAATCAATGTTTCATTTTGCATTAATATTATAAAAATATTATTTGTAGTAAAATATATGACTAAGTAACAATCAGTTAAAACACAAAATTCAGATTAATTTCTAATCAATAGAAAACAGAACATTAAGTTCAGTTTATAACTTTGTTCACTATTTATTAGCAATTCAAGTTTCTTCGAAGCCTTTCTTTTTTATTTTAAAAATGAACTTATAAAATAATTAAAAGTAACTTAATTAAATAACATGCTATAATGTTCAATTGCAAAGCATGCACTGATATTACAAAACAAAATTACATATACCAAACAACATTCCTGTCATCCCTAACTAAATTCATGTTTACAAAAAAGTGAAAGACCAAATTTTAATGTTTGAAGGAACATGGAGTTTGGTTCTCAGCGCAAACAGTCCGTTGTCCTGCGATCGACTGTGTTGACGAATCTGACCTTGTACTTTGTAGTGGTGAAATCTAGGATCATCACCGAAACGCCAAGACAAGCTGATAATGACCGCCGCATCCGATACAATGCTCAACAAATCATCATTTATGTGGTCTTCAGGCATTCATGGAGCTGTGGATCTCAATCTCATTGTCTATTTTCAATCATGCCATCCCTAACTAAATTCATTTTCACCAAAAAATGCAAGACCAAATTCAATGTTTGGAGGAACATGGAGTTTGGCTTTAGCTTTACATCTCTATGTTTTCTTCTGTCAACATTGGCCTCGCATGTTCGATTCGCTATTATAGTATTATGAATTACAAAATTTGTAAGATGGTTGCTATCGGCCTTTTTGCTTAGAAAAGTAATCGGCTGCAACCAACGTGTTTCTGACTAGTATATCTTTGTGTTTCTAACAAGAGCACTCTTGTGCAAAACTTCTGCTCTGATTTTTTGGCTTTCTCAAATATCTTAGTTTATATATAAGTACAACATTCTTGCTCATCTGCCTCTCAGAAAAATTTATTGGAATCTTTAAAGTTCTATAAACATAATCTCTTATTACTTGTGTATATATATAAGACTTCCGATTAATGTGCAAGAGAATTCGTATGACAAACTACTCAATGTAAAAGTAATGACAATAATAATAATAGCAAAATACAAAAAAAAAATTTGCATATCACGCAACATATTTTAACCAAGATAACAAAAAAAAATGGCATTTCAATGACCAAACTAATTTAGACATGCGCAAAGCTTGTCAATTCTCAGCTTGTCAATATGATTATCAGGTTACTCAGGTATAGCATATACATGCATGTAAAGCTTGTCAACCTTTTATTAATAAACAAGGATGAATAGCTTGTTCATGAACAAGGAAATGTTGTTTGGATGGTTTGTTGGGAACAAGAATTGAGGGATTTAATATAATAACAATTTATTTTTGTTTACAATAATAATAACAATAAATATTATAGTAATAATTTAAGTAATAACAATAATTATTATAATAATAAATAATCTTAGTTCAAATAATAATAATAATCATAATTAATTAAAAAAATAAGAAAGACGATTAAGTTGGAGAAATTAATGGGCTACGGACGGAGATGATCCCATTAAAAAATAATTTATTTCCACTTTTTATTAATTCTCCTTCTTTCACGTGCCTCTTCCTAGGGCTGTCAATGAAACCCGTTTACCCAACCCGTACCGTACCGTATAAGACAGGTATGGGTAAAGTTTTATTTTCGTTAAATTAACAGGTATAGGTAAGAAATTTTTTTCGTTAATTTAACGGGTACGGGTAAAAACTGTTTTGTATCGTTTTCATAATGGGTAATTGCCACAATTAAAAAGATACAATTACATGATACATATGGCATCTTATATTGCATGATTGGTAAAAAAATATTGCTAGATTTTATTTAAGATCTATAATTCTTTCCATTCAGTGTACGAAAAAATTAAAAAACAAAAATCTAAAATATTCGTCATTATTGTTGCACTTTATTAATATAATATTTATTGATATAATTTATTTATACAGAGTGTACAAATTTTATTATTATTATAATATATCCATTTTTTACCGTTACCGTACGTATCGTTAATTCTTAACGGGTACAGGTAAAACTATTTTTAACAGGTACGGGTAAAGAAATTTTAACGGGTGCGGTAATGAAAATACTTTCTACCGTACCGTACCGTACCCATCCATTGACAGCCCTCTCTTCCCACTTTTTTCTTTTAAATTTCCTTGTTCGCTGTCTGCCTTGTTCGGCTAGTTCGAGCAAAAAGCAGGAATAAGAACTATAGACTACGAATCATTTGTTCTTCACTCCAATTTCTCCTTGTTTCTCGTTTGGTATCCTCCTTAATATTGTTGTTTGATTCTTCACTCCAATTTCTGCTTTATTTTATTTTATTTTTTGTTGCACGAGCATGCTGAATATAATATAAGAGGTGTACACTGATCAATTAGTTAAAATTTCATAAAATTTTAAATTTGATCTACTCAAATCATAGCATCCCACTTCTCATGCATGACTATTCAACATAAGGTAAACCTGTATTTGTTTTTTTTTTTTTTTGGTTCGATTTGCCAAAGGGTTCCGCTGTCAAAAAGAAAATAATAATTCGCACGCAAGAAACATTTTTTTTTATTATTTAAAAGTGCACATGAAACTTAAAATTGAAAATAAATAATCTGTAATTAATTGATATTCTAGAACAACCCTTTCAGGCCGTGATTAGCCAAAAGTATTACCATAATATGTTTTTGTGTTCTTTAAGTGATAATTTAAGACGGGACAAATTATAATCATTCATCTATATTCATAATTTTAAATGAACAATCAAAATTTAAATCTGATTCCAACATTCATTCCATATTCTGCCTAATTATTAGCGAGTTTAATTCTGCAGAGGACCAAAAAAAAAAAGAAAAAAACCAAAAACATTAAACAATGAGTATCTAAATAAAGTTTATTTTTTTAACAAACAACAAAATTATGGATCCATATCCACTGAGGTGCTGGTGGATGGTTGATACTTGTGGGGTTAATTGGGGATCTGGGATTAGTCAGAATGAGACAACCCAACACTAGAGTACAGTTTTGATATAACGAGGGTGGTTATACTTTGATGATTTGATCAAAGCCCCGGCATTGTTAGCATTGAGAAATATGCATGGTCGTAGAAGCAGGTGTTATACAACGTGGGTGTGGTCCCACCCAAAACACATTAGATTAGAGCCTCTCTAATTAAATCCAAAATTACTAATTAGGTAAATAAATCAGAGGAGGTGGGGTATTGCACAATTGCACATGCATCCCCCATGTCCATGTGAGCGTCCCTTAATCAGCTGTGTGTTTGGGATTTGACCAACCCACCTCAGCACATTTGTTGGTATTAGTTTTTACATTTTTTTGTATTATTTTTGGGTTTTACTTTTTAATTAATTTTGTTTTTTTATTGGACTGCCGCAGGCGTTTCTATTCCCGACCTTGAAAATCAAAAAACAAACGCACGAATCTGACAAAACAAAACATTAAGATGTGTAAACAGCAAAAATAAATTAGGCCCCTGCAAACAGTTCTATTTCAAGTCTACTAAGTTTTCATGCACTATTTAATGAAATTGTAATATTTTAAAGTTGCATAGTTGCTTGTGACACTGATTACGATCACAGACCTACTGTATTTCACAAATAAGATATACAAATAACTCAGGAACTTGTGGGTTGATATTCTTCCAGCAGGTTTGTTTTCTCCTGGCAAGTTTGGTAAATAATTAAAATTTAGGGCTTGCATTATTATATAATATAAGGATGGAGAAGAGAAGAATGCAACGGAGTGATTTTTGTTTGCACAAATAGAATGGGTACTGTAACTTTCTTATTATATTTAAGTAGAAAATACTCATAAATTCAGGTCAAATTGTAAACTTAATACCATGACTTTTAAATATCCTTATGGTTTTTGTCATGTAAATAAAAAAATACCATAAGGATATCATGGTATAAAATGTTTTAATATTTAAAATCTAAAATCAGGACATTGTCGTAGTCAGATATATGTTAAAAAATTATAGTTAAAGCTAGTAGACTTAACTAAAGAAATGTACATTTTAGTCTCAAGAATATTATTAATTTGACTGTTCTAAACAACATAGGATCCGTGAAACTTTTTTTTTTCTAATCCGTGAAACTCAGCTTAATTCAACAGTGGCACAGTGCACATAATAAATCTCATTGTTCCGGGCCACCACATTAATTACTTTCACTTTAGTAAATTAATTTCAGTAAAAGAAATGTTACGAAGAAAACAAGGTGGATGAGTCTCATAAATATTTTATTACAGCTGTGGCACACTGTGCTGGTCAATGAAGAGGCTGAGGCCATCTGCATGACCCGCTTCGATCCACTACACCTGGATTTCCTGTCTCCTTGGTTGTATCGCCTAAATTTATTCAATACCATAAAAAACTGGAATGAGGATACAAGCATCACACCTCTCATAATGAAGGCCACACAGAGGAAGATGCAGAGAATCCACACATGCTTCCATTCCTCGATTGAACGCTCCGATCCACGTGCTTATCGGCTTCCCGCTCTGGCTCAGAGCTCGCTCTTTACTACGACCCATTAATCCAGATCCGCTGCAACAGAAGTAGTATCATCATTCTGAAATTATTATTAGCATCCGTTGGATCTAATCAGGACGGATTATATATGAAAAGAAGAACCTCTTCGTGAGAGAGCATCTCCAGAACCTACAATTAGGGGTGAGCAAAAAACTCGTAAGTCTTGAGCTAACTCGAACTCGACTCAGAAAAGCTCGATTGTAACTCGAGCCAACTGAACTCGAGTTGGTAGAACTCGAGCTGAACTAACTCGGTTAGTTGACGAGTTGAGTTTGAGTTGAGGTCAACTCAGCTCGCAACTCGTGAGTTGACTCGGGACATAATAAATTTATATTTCAAATATATATTATTAACATAATAATTATGAGTATTAAAATTTTATAAATTAATAATAAGAATTTTTTTTCTTATATATTTTTATTTTAGATAATATTACATATGATAGATTGAGTTTCAATACATATTTTGTTTCAAATCAATAAAAAAAATATAAAATACAACAATTTTATTGTTTACAATGTTGTATATGTCAAAAAAATTTAATACTAGAATAACATATGGATTAAATAAATAAAATTTGAAGGATATATGTTTATTCCAAGCTAACTCATGAGCCAATGAGCTAGCTCAAATTTGGGATGAGTCGAGTTTGAACTAGCTTAAAAAGCTTGAAAATATTTCTAACTCAGCTCAATTCAGCTCGAATTACAGCTGAGCTGAGTTTGAGTTGTCCCCAACTCGCTCGAACTCAGCTCATATACAACCCTACCTACAATACATCTCACGTAATAAATGAAACATTAAAAAAAAGGTCGCACTAAAATACCCACAAGCAAACAAACAGAGTATGCGCCCCTGCCTCTCTCTCTTTCTCTCTCCATTTCTCAATTTTGCTCTCTCGGAAGAGAAGGTTTACCAATTGAGAGCTTGAGATACCTCTTGCGCAAACCAAGAGGCTCCTTGTAAAGCAACGAAACAGAGCAGCTAGCATCTAGCTTCACCGCCAACTATTCAAGCTTGAATCTTTCGATTTGATTGGTGGTGGGTTGAGAAGATTGAAGAGAAATGGGAGAAGAGAAGGGAGGTGTAGTTGTGGTGGAGGAAGAAGGGATGCAATGTAGCAAACACCCTTTCAAGAGCAACCCAAATCCAGGTGGGATCTGTGCATTTTGCCTACAAGAGAAGCTTGGAAAGCTTGTTTTCTCTTCTAACTCTGCCTCTCCTTTCTTCCCTCTCCACCCACCTCCTTCCTCCAACAACTCATCTCCTCCTTCCTTTCGTGCTGTAAACACTACTGTTCAAACCAACCCCAACACCTCTTCCTCTTCCTCTTCCTACTCCTCCAATGTCAAAGGCCACCGCTCCCGGAGCAGTCGCATTTCGTCTTTTCTCATGACCTCTTCTGCCTCCTCTCATTCTCATCACCACCACAAGAAAAAACACCAGCCACCAAAGTCGGCTACTTCGACTTCTTCTTCTGCGGCTGTTGCTGCCGCCCCGGCTCTTAATTTGAAGCGCACCAAATCGGTGGCTCCGAAGCCAGTCAATGACAACACGGTCAACCCTGCGACTATCACCATGGATAGTCCGCGAAAGAAGAGCTTCTGGTCTTTTCTTTACCTTTCTTCCTCTACCTCAACCGGTGCAAGTGCTTCTCCTCATAACATGGGCACTGCCAATGCTTCTACTGGTAATGCAGCTGCTATGAGAAGGCGATCGGTGTCCTCTTTCTCGTCAGCTCGGGGCCATGGCCACTTAGGATCTACTGATGAGGAAGGGTCGGTGAAGAGAGATGCTCATTTGGGGGCCGTGATGGGGGAGGATGAGAGCCCCAGTCCTGGAGGCAGTCAGAGCCAGGCCTCATCATCATCCTTTGGAAGAAAAGTGGCCAGATCTCGGTCGGTGGGTTGCGGGAGCAGGAGCTTCTCTGGTGATTTCTTGGAGCGGCTCTCGAATGGGTTCGGAGACTGTACCCTGAGGCGGGTGGAGTCGCACCGAGAGTCCCACAGTAGCAAACCTGGCAAGATGGTACTTCCCGGGCAATTGGAAGACGATGATGACGACTGTGTTGAGGCGCATAGGATGCGGATCAGGTGTTCTGGTTTCTTTGGCTCTTCTTCGTCGTCTTCGTACTGGCTTTCAACTGCTGCAGACAGTGGTGCTAGGATGTCGACCGGGGGTGTCGGGAGAAGTCATCGGGGTTGGGGTTGGGCTTTTGCAAGCCCCATGCGTGCTTTCAAACCTCCAACTTCTTCGGCATCGTCGGTCAAATCCATGCCGTCATCAAGCCATCTCAAAGCCTCAAATGGCATCAGTGATGTGCCTCAGTCTCAAGATTCTACTATTACAACTGCGCCGGTGGTGCTGCCTCCACCTGTTGGTTTGAGTTGAGCAACATTTCTCATTCAATTTGCACAATATAGTTGGTTTTTTTATGTATAATTGTTCGTCTAATGCAAACAGTTCTACATTTTTTTTTGCTCGACTTCATATTTTCGGTTGGTAAAATATAATTTATTTCTTTTCTGTTTATTTATGTTGAGCTTGGCTTTCCCTGAGCTTGTTCAATATTTGGTAGTTCATGTCATAGATACTGTAGACAGAGCAATTAAACCACCTGGTGACAATCACATGCGCCACCAAAACAAAAATGCTTATGAATTTCTCTTTTGAAAAATGCGGCATAACACCCCATACCCTTTTAGAATATCATCATAATTACATTTCTAGTTCCAACTGTAACATACGAGATAGCAGGAAAAAAAAAAAGATCCTTTTTGGCAAAACACCCATACCCTTTCAGAAGATCATAATTACAAATTTACAATTGACATTTTTCCAATTGGGAGATAACAGAAAAGGGGTCAATATATCAGACGGTGGGAAGTGCTTTGAGATTCGGTAACTCTGCTGAAATTTCAGAAGAGGAGTCAGATAAGATTTGCATTGCTTTGGAGCTGAAAAGGGTTGGTGATGGTGACATTTCTATGAGCTCATAGGCAGCTTGCGAACCCACCCATCATCAATCATCTATCATCATAATATAATGATACTTTTGTGGGGTTTGAACTTTGAAAGCTACAATTTTCCTCTCTTATCTTTTTGCTAATCATGCCAAAAAGCCAAGCCTCTTTGTTTTTCTTTGGCTTTCACTTTCCTAGCTGGTACAAACCTCCTTAATTCAGAGTTCTGATACTGTGTTATCTAATTTCTAATAATGGGTTCTGTTTATTGTGATGGTGAGGTTACATAATTACTGTTTATTATGATTATTATTAGCTGGCAGGCGGGGGCACATGTTGTACTCTGAACTAATGCAGTCATTGCGTTGTCTGCTTGTGCAATTGTTCCTCTGTACATGGTTTTCTTTTTAAAATAAAAAGTAGAGCTACGAATCAGCAGTTTGTGGTCTATATTTCTGGTCAAAACCCAATTATGTATGACCACCATTTGATCAGTATGCAGTCGCACACCTTGCCTGCTTGATGTTCGGAAAATTCGTTTTTTTTTCCCCTTTTTTTTGGAAGACGGGAGAGGGGACTGTTTTTTTAACCGTCTTTGTTTAGCTATCCAACAGTTATTCATTAAAAAAATAGTAATATCTACAAAACTTAAATTGAAAAAGTAGAAATATAATAGACATTAGAAGGGTTTTGCTCAGAAAATCAAACTTATATCACGAGTAGTTCATACTGATTATTGGATAGTTATAATTCAATTTTGTTAGAATATGTCGTACAGAAGAATTTCGATTGGAAGATTCCGGATGGAGGTAGAAAATGTGGATATGTAGCACTTTTTTTTTAAAGATAATTGGTGGTCATGGATATTTAGCAGTTATCTGAACTATAATTGTTAATTGATTATATTTTTTTCTATGGAGTATTTCTTTTCCGTAATGCATTAATTTTTTTTTCTTTTTTGGTGTTTAAAGCCCTTGGGCACCGTAATAATGCATTCATTGTGTAAGATATCATTCAATATATACAGATTTTATTTGAATTTTCATATATAGTTCAGTGCATCCAAAATGCATAAGATTTCATGTAGTTGACAGTCACATACTCACATGTATGGTTCATGTTTAAATCCACTCATAGGATATTTTAATTTTCCTAAATTAAGTGCCTAACGAACATTGTTAGGACAACATGGGATACGCCAGCTCGAGACCTTGAGTCTTGGCCCAAGCTAGTAGGTTTCGTACTGTCAGGTTGGATTGCACTAGAGTGGCAAATCAGGACGCATCGCACAATTGTTTCAACAAATTCAATTATTCTTGTTCACTGTATGAAAGCATCGGCTGTTCTTAATTTCTTATTAAATATCAAATAAGATATGTAACTGTAAAGAATTTGAAAGGGTCACAAAAGTTGGCAGTTGATCACTTTTATTTTTTTCACTTCTAGTTAATTTTTTTTGAATTAAACAACCCGGCCCAAATAAAACTAATAGTGCAATGATGTGGACAATTTTGATTAAGCAAATAAAAAAAAACTTACTGACTTGTGGAGACGAATCAGATTCATGGATATAATGGATTCAAGTTCTTAGCGGGGGGGGGAGGGGGGGAGGAGTTAGTGACAATTCCTTCTTTCTTTAGCCTCTGGCTAAATTTTGTAATTTTACTTCTTTAATGAAAAAGATGTGGGCTCGACCCATATTTTTTACTAAAAAAAAAAGAAAAGTTGGTAATTAATTCATTTTAAAAGAAGGCTTAGTGACTTTCAAAGAAATTAACACGATGAAAAACATACACGGAGAAAATGTCTTTAAAAACATGAACGATTATCTGAAATATGTATCATGTATGCTAACATGCAATGCTACAAACCTACAATAGATTAACATACATTAATCAAGGGATTTTTTTTCTCTTTTATGACCAACATAAATGATGCAAACTTGATGAATACAACAAATTGACTCCAATATCTTATAGAGACTTAGCACTGGCTCCGTTTTATAACCGTGTTAGGTCTAAAAAATGGAGAACGTAAGAAGTCACTAATTTGCATTTATGATTTTTAACTACTTAGCATTACATCACCAAACTATAACTTCAGGATTTATAAATAACCCCCAAAGCAGTTAAAAGTTGTTCACAATAATTGATGCTAATTCTGATCTTTGCAAGCGTTAGTACAACAAAATAGTGTCAATACGGTATGTTTACCTACCATATTAAACTTATGGAAATTCCAATAAAAATGGCATATACATCTCTACCTCAAGAATGATTTTTTTAAAAGAATATGAATTTGAATGATGAATTTAAAAAAAATTCTTCTTTTCTTTTTTTGAGAAAAAAAATTGGTGGTTTTTCTTTAGGAGCTCTTCTGATTAACACTGGCCTTCCTCATGCTCCAAGCAGTTAAGTTGGTCATGCTGACAGGGGCAGAACCGTAATTAAATGCATATATGTGGGTAGATCCATTTACAAGCGCCATAGGATAAACCCTAGATGTGATACACCCTAGCCCTCCTCCACCAAAACTCTCCACAACTGAATGATCTATCTGTTTGGTTAGAAATAAACATAAATGAAAATTAAATCATTAGTACGGGAAAAAACGGGAAATGGATCAGGTCAATAACTTTGTAGCAAAGTGAGCAATTAGACAAACAATCAACACTCACGTGAATTGCAGGCATGTAATTACACAGTAGAGAAACACAAATTTGTTTAAGAAGAAAGTATTAAATTAATAAACTTGTATAGATTATAAATGCAAATTTGCTATGAAATACCAGAGTTCTCAGGGAGAGTTTTCGTTTTCTAACAAGATGGGGTATGTCCAAGAAACCGCCATATGTTGGCTTGTCCATTCCTTCTCTCAATGATGACCTATTTTTGCAAATATATGTTTACTAATTTTGCTTTTCTGGAATTGTAGTCTGATAGTGATACATAATGTAAAATCAGAAAGGCCTTGCATAACACAACAAAACTGTTGAAAAAAATACTTGTAGGATTATACAAGTATAATCAAAGCACCGTGCTGTGAAATTGGGAATTTGACAAACCTGGTTGTGTCGGAGCACATGAGAACCATGTATTTATTCTGGTCTCTGTAAATTCTAAAAAAGAGGGCCGTGAATTCATCTAGGGTATCTGAGGCCAACACAAGCAGCCCGAATGGTCCAATTACACCTCTCCACGAGACATTTTGGGTCCCACAGAGCCCCTCTGGATCTGCCAACCATGACGAATTGAAGGACTCTGCATCTTCCAAATTTGGCAAACTGAAATCCACCTCCAAATCGGCCTGTAGTTACTAAATATCAAGTCTGACATATGTGGTTGTGGATTCCAACTTTTGAAATGTATTAGTCTAAGTATTTAGGTACTAGGATTACATACTACGGCCATAATTGTTGCAACAGAAGTTAGTGTTGATCCCGGTTTAAGCACTTAAGCTCCAAATTTAAATTAATTAGCTTCAGTTGTATCAATATTTAGTAAGAATAGACTCAATGAACTTTCAATTAGCCAAATTTTCTCAAATTGCCAATTTATTAATTTATAAAAATTTCGACAGCTTTTAAAAGCAGGCCTACAAAAATAAATAGCAATGTAAGTTATTTGAAAATTACTCAATGGATGGTAAACAATTAGTAATTTAAGTCTCAAAAAATCTTTCAGTTAAACCAGACTCAGGCTAAAAAATGCCACTGCAAATTGCAATCGATATTTGTGCTACCTTCTTTTCTAAGCGTTTGGATCGTTGGAAGAAAGAAGAAGAAGAAGGAAGAAGAAGAAAAAAAATTATAAACAATCCAAACTCTTCACAAAGTTACACACATTCCAATACTTCTTCCCACTTCTTCCCTTCTTCCCTTCTTCCCACACCTATCCAAACGCACCAAAGCATGCTTTCAGATAATCATTATGAGGTGGCTGTATACTTTTTAATTGATAACATAACAACAAAGCAATTCGAGAATAGTTAAAAAAAAATGAAAACTAAAAGAACTGTTACCTGAGAAGCATCAGTGACATTGACTTCAAGTCTGAAGCCAGACTTCAGCCCAGTATCTTGTACGTATACTGCATTTGTTCTGAGGGACTCAATCTCTTCTACTGGCCATTGTATCAGTTGCTTTCCAGTACCATCCAACCAAACTGACCTCGGTATTGCCTAGTTGTGGAAATTTTGACATACAATTAGACTTTATTCATTAATTTTGTGAACCAAATATTTGATTTCCATTTAGAGGTTAAAGCTTTCATTGAAAAAATTAATATTTTTCTTTCTCTTGACTTGTTGCCATCTACTCATCTGTTTTTCTAAAATTTTAGCCTAGGTAACTTTTCACTAGATTTGCTTCAACTGGCCCATTTACAATTACTGTATTCTATCAGCGAATACTTATGTAGGATACCAGGAAAGCAATTATATATGTGGCTGCATCTTTGCTCATGAAACATAAAATTAGAAAATGGAACGACTACCTCCCTCTTATTTCTACCTTTTACTTGACAAACAAGTGAGAAATGAGGCTTAGTTTGGGAATCACTTGTGTGTACTACTATGCTGTCCGTAAAGTGAAACTTTATTTTTGTGCATTGAAAAATTGAAGTTATCAGGACTTTCTTTTGCAGGGTTGCACATGAAACTTTTCCAACAAATAAGCAATTGTGGGATATTTTAGGATTATTCAAGGGCTATAGATGTTATTGGCATATAAGATGATTCTTCAGGGATGTACAATTAAGTAAATATTTCGAATTTTTGCAGGGCTTGAGTGATATTTGAAGTTTCACAAAGGTATATAATGAAAATTGCTCAGTAACATTGTAGTATGCTTACTTGAATACCAGCCCATCCTTTTGCAACATCATCCGTAGAATTATCACACTCATCACTCCACCCCCACAAAATCCTCCTTCCTTTATTTGAATCATAAAAAGACTTTGAAGCATAGTATCTTCCAAAATCCAACCTTGGCCACATCCAATAGTCGTCTATTTCATTATCTGGCACAAAGATGTCTTTTTCTTCATCATACCTACATTTTTTTTTTAATAAAACATTATTGGTCTGAGAAATTACTGATCAAACCAATCGCCAAGCAGAACTATAACATTGACTTGGACATGAAAAGTACCTCCCAATTATATAAAAGTCCTTTCCTGGCACTTCAATGCTCATCTTTAGCACATGCTTCTCCTTTCCAGATCCAGGCGCAGATGGATCCAAACCTCGGTTCCTCTCATATGACACCGGGTAGAAATCCGGGCACTCCCAAACATGAGAAGAATTGGTGTAATGCAAAGGCTTTTCTGTCCTATTCCAATGCACAAAATCCTCACTTTTGTACAGAATTGCTGCACCATGACCATTCAATTCTGCTCCAACTGCAATCCTCCAGAGCCCATCTGGTCCGAGCCAACCAGTTGTAGGGTCCCGGAATTGACGCGGATTCAAATCCCCAATCGGTCGAATTAAAGGGTTATGATCCGATTTGATCCATTCCCTGAGGAATGGGTCAGACTGATTCTTTGGTACGGCCATGTTTTGTACCTGTTGGTTTTCAGTATTTGCACCAGTGTAGAGGATAACTGGCTGGTTTACTGAGAGAATTGTAGCTGAACCGGACCAGCAACCTTTAATGTCAAAAGGAGCAGTGCGGCTCAATGCGGGTTCAAGTCGGATCCAATTGACAAGGTCTGTGGAGACTGAGTGGGCCCAAATGATGTCACCCCATCGTGAGCCGTTTGGGTTGTACTGGTAGAACAGGTGGTACACGCCATTGAAGTACATTGGTCCTATTTATTTGGGGTTTATATAGGTTAGACAGATGCTAAACTACATAAAATCTAGCACATATGAGAGATCACAAGGAAGGGCAAGAGAGAGATGCATACCATTTGGATCTTTGTTTTGAATTCCGTAGTTGGAACACATGCAAATGTTTACAAGTGTAAAACAAAGTTAGCTTAAAAGGGTTATCATAAATAAGAAAATCATAAAGCAATAGAAATCTTTTCAACAGAGAAAGCCAATTTTTTGTGGGCCAAAATAGTATTAAACGTGGCCAATGCTTTGGGACCCATTTTAATCATAGTAACAACATCTCAGGAGTCAGGACTAATTAGTCTAGAACCCTTTCTTAGATTTTCTACAAAAGGAAAGAAAATTGAATTGATTCTCTAAAAGTTGTTAGTAGCAATATTTGAACTAAATGAAGTTTAGTGAAAGAAAGCATACCATTTATCCAATTTTGAGGGGGCTGGAAGTGAAATGCAGTTCTGTATTGCTTGCTAACAATAGAGGAGACCTTGTCAGATTGTGGGTAGAGAAATATCCTTTGGCCATTGGTACAAATCAAGGAAGAAAAACAATAGAGAGATACATAGAGCTGTACTATTATCGAACAATGTAACCAGGGGCTCCTAAGAGCCATGAACACCAAATAAGGAGAGATGTGAGAGGAGAAGACATTTTGGTTTGACCAAAATTTATGCATTCTTTGGATAGTTTACAAAGCTACCCTGATTAGATTAATCCCTAATTCTTTCACAGTTTCAGAGGGGTTATTAGCAATTTGACTTTTTAGAAAAAAAAAATTAAGTTAGTTTCATGTAAGTACTCTCCGACTAATTTCCCATTTCAATTTATACAAGTTTATTTGTTTTGTCCCATCAGGACAGATTTTATTTCTTTTTTATTTTTATATATTTGTGTCTTTTGGTGAAACAAACGACCGACCTTTTTAAATATAGGAGCGTTTAAAAGGTACATCCAAACTTCCTGGACAGCCACTCAGCCAGTGGGGTAAATCATTCTCAAGGGCAATACAAGTTCTGATGCAGAGTTCATTGTTATGTGACAGCATTTTTTTTATCTTTTATTTGGTTCTCTTTTTTAGAACTTGAATGTTACACAGGTTCCTTTTGTTATTTTCGACTTCCTCTTTCTTCTTTCAAACTAAGGAACTAAAATTTGTTTAACGAAAATGAAATATTGTGAAAGTTAACAATTGGACCATTAATCATATTATGATAAAATTAAAAATTTTATTGGCAGTAATTGAATTTGTAATAAAATAGATCAAATTTGAGCCGTGAATCTGTGACTCAAATCTTTCTCAAAGTATATTATGTTCACAAAACTTTTTTTTTTTTTTATAAACTAGGTAGCGGCTACCTACTACCTAGACACACAAAACTGCTGTTGAAGAAGCAATTTTGGCCCCTGTGGCACATCTAAAATTCCACCTATATATGGCGCAATAACTATTTTTTCCCTAACTGGAATGGTTCCGGCACAGACGTAATAAGACTGTTTAATACTTTTACGAGTATATAGGTCTGTATTAGCAAAATTTACGAGTCTGAAACGCTCCAAATCTGCGTTACAACAGTTCCGGTCTGGAAACATGATCGCGCATAATTTTATCTATTAAAATTTCAAAGTAATTATTGTAAAAAATAAGAGTAATTAAAAAGTTGATTGAATTGTTAAATAAATATTGACTGAAGAGTCCTTTGAGCCGGTAGACCCACAGTAGTTGACAGAACATTTCTGTTGGTTGGGTCACAATTATTTCGTAGTACATTTTGTCTTCCTTGGAATATTTCCAAGTCTATGGGTGTTTCCTGCGAGGTTGTAACTGTACTAGATTCTTGGATATGTATGTAATAAGAACTTTGACTTGCTCTAACAAAGGACAAAGGTGACCTATACTTCACGTTTTTTTTATTTAAAAAAAAAAGATAAATTGAGAATCAAGCCTTCAACTTATTTTTAAATTAAATATTTATGAAAAATTCTCTATCTTTCGAACATGCGACCTTTCACTCAAGATATATTGCTCTTTGCCGTTAGACTAAGAGATGTTTCTCTATACTTAACGTTTTTCTCTAGTTTGACTTTAAATTAACTCTGCAAATTTAAATTATTTTGCAATTTAGGCAATGGAGATTAAGCATCGTTGTTTTAGTTGGATGATATATACGTAAGAATTTACAACTTAAAATTTGAAATTGTCAGTCCGAGTGTTATTCTTCAATTGGATGATACGTGCGTAACGTAAGAATTTGTAACTTACAATGGGCTGTTTGGATGGGTAAGGAATAAATAAGAATAGTAAATTTCGGATAGAAATTTATTCCTAATCAACTAAATTTTTCACAAAATTACACACTTTCCAATATTTTCCGCCTAGGAATAGACTATTCCTCTTATTCCTAAGCGATCCAAACGGCCCAATATAAAATTGTCACAGTGCCTTTTTATTTTCCCAAGAAAAGTAGAACAAATTGCCGTTCTAAAAATTTTTGTAATGACTGATATCACATGTTTTTTTGCCACACTTAGTACCAAAATAGCACTCAAATCAATATAAATGTCTCATTAATAACTGTGTTTTCTAGGATTTGGTATTGCCGCCGCTTCTATCTTTGTTTGTAGAATTCTCGTGGAAATTGAAGACAAAGCACCTCGAATATGAAAAATGGAGCCCAACCCTCAGCCAGACGACTCATTCCTGGCTCGCACACACGTGCCTAGGACCAGATTACATCACCATGGGCTGAGACAAATCAGACATCTCGCGTGGGCCTAAGTTTCAGTCCATTTCACCTCGCCAGCCTATGATTTCGGTCCGAAATGCGCATGATTTAATTTGGTCCGAAATCCAAGCATGGAAAGTGGATTTTGGAAAGTTTCGAGTATGGAAAGAGCACCTCATGCCTAGCCGCCTCCTGACCTTCCTTGGGCACTACTTAGGCACGTATTAGGGATCTCTTCTTCCACATTTGATTTCTCCATTATTTTCCACATATTTTTAGGCCTTTTTTTTGGCTCTTTCCACGGGTTTCCTTGAGGAAGAGCAGCGCTTTTGGGCGACGGCAGCGACCTTGCATCTCTCTATGGATTCCTTGGCCTTAGGACAACGAGTATTTGCATAGGATATCTTAGTTTACTCTTTTATGCTTATATTTTTCATTGTTTTATGTCTTGTATCTTATTTATTTTCATGATACTTGTTATTTTTGTTATGAGCATGTTAGGCTAGACTTTTTATGATGTCTTAGGGCTAGTTGGTAGATTGACTTGATGTTTTGTGATGACTTGATTATTCACGCTATGTTTACATGATGTGTTTTGTTGAGATTGATGTCTTGCTTAGTTAATTTAATTACTTGCTTGATTGTTTACCTAATGATGCTGCAGCACCGTTAGGACATTAGACTAGAACAATTAATTGATTAGTTAAGTACATGAGATAAGCCAAATCACTCGAAAGATGAGTTTAGTTGCGGCCGATAAGTGTAACTTTATTGATCCGACAGGACCTTAAATATCTCTAGAACCCCAACCTAACACACTTAAACAATTAAATTAGAACGAAAGTATAGGTTTAATTGTTTACGTGGCGAAAAACAAGTTAGAACTGAAATCGCGAAATCTGAGCTTAGGACTTAGGTCTAGTTGTTTAGTAGCCTTCACATAGCATTGTGTAAAGATATCAAGTCGAAACAAAGATTCTAAAGCAATTTCGGACCAAAACAGTATGGATTTCAAACCGAAATCCATACATTTTGGACTGAAATGAGCCTCTGTCTAGATGAAAATCGAAGGCTGAGGTGTTTTAGAGCCAAACCAATTGAACATTAAATCCTAGGACATCTCTTGCATCTGTTTGAATTCCTAAAAACACAAAAATCAACCCAAAAATATTTTATAATTATTTTCTTAATTTCAATTGTTATTTAATAGTGTCTTTTAAATTAAATCCTTACAAATTTTATTTGTCTAGCTTTTAAGAAAAACTAAGTTCGGTATTCATTTTTATCGTCCCTTGGTTTCGATCCTTAGCTTTACCAGAACGATTAGTAAGATAAAATGAAGATTATAAATTCATTTGACCTAGGTTTTAATTCCCTTATTAATGACATTTACTACGAAATCATTATATCTTGTATTTAACAAGGATTTCGAATTTCTGGTTCGTTAATTGTGACAAGTATACCAGAAACTAATTTTAATTATTATCCTACAAATAACAAACTATAGACCGTAATAATTAGTCACCGACTGTTAAATAAACTCAAGTTTTCGTTTTGGACATTAAATGACTATAGTTTTCTTGATCTTATACTAATACTTCTACGAGTTTTATGCTTTACAAGTTTCGATATATTTTTTAATTAATTAATTTTGACTTCATATTTATTGTTTTTGAAGCTTAATTATGAAACCTACAAATTGTACTATGAAAACATATTACGAATGTTTTCTATATATAATTTTTGTATTTATCTCTGAATTAAATGTTCAGAAATTTTTTTTTATCACAATTACATACTTTGAGAAATGTATTTATTCAAATTAAAAGTTTGAACATCTTGTCACATATCAAATAATATAGAAAAAATAAAAGGTTAATTTGTAAATAATGTATAGGTATACGTCATACCAGATAAATGATGTTTAGAATTGGCAAGCTTTGAGCATGCGTAAGTCAGTTTCCTCACATAAATACCATGTTTTATTATTATTTTTTTAATTTAAAATCAGGTTATTAAATCGCGTGATAATATACAAAGACGTGATATGCAAATTTCTTATTTTATGCAGTACGTAGTAGTTGTCATCCGAATTCTCTTGCACGTTCATAAGGACTCTTTTATATATATAGTTGTGATGAGAATTTTGTTTATCAAAGGTAAAATGATTTTTAATTGATTTCTTAAGCGATAGATGATAAAAAAATGTTGTATTAACAAGAATATATAAGATATTTGAGAAAACCAATAAATCAGTGCAGATCAGCTTAATTCTCAATTATGTAATATTGTCCAGATCATGTTATGTGGTGCTTTGTGGTGCATTTGGAGAGATAGAAATACAAGATGTTTTGAAAACAAATATTGTCACTCTTTTAGGGTGCGTTTGGATCGTTGGAAGAAAGAAGAAGAAGAAGGAAGAAGAATAAAAAAAATTATATACAATCCAAACTCTTCACAAAGTTACACACTTCCCAATACTTCTTCCCACTTCTTCCCTTCTTCCCTTCTTCCCACACCTATCCAAACGCACCCTTAGATACTCAGCCTCACAAATTTTGGCATTAATTGCATATTGGTCAGGTGCTTGGTCTGAAGAATTGAAGAATCAGGTGATCAAGGAGCTATCGCCTGAATTGAAGAAGCTACCTTCGCAGCTTACTAATGGAGAGAACGCAAGAGATTGCAGCTGCTGTTGGAGGGGATGAACTTGGTTTTATGCAGTGGTTTGATATAATGATGCTTGAAGGACAATGGTTCAAACAGGTGTGTGGGCATCGTATGAGAATCAGCTTTTGGTCTAGTGATAAAGAACAATGCATCTTAAGTGAGAGGTCGCAAGTTCGAAATCTGGTTGAAGGGTCTTTATAGACATTTAATTTAATTTAATTTAAATGTAAGTTGGAAGGCTTAACCTAATTTATCTTAAAAAAAAAAGATGTGGGCATCGTCGTTCCCAAGATATGCTAGTAGTTTTTTCAATTGAGGGTCTATTAGTAATGATTATCAATTTTTTATTACTGCTTATTGAAAGAGATAGAATAAGCGCGCTAGTATCTATTGATTTTGGTAAGATGGTTAATAAGGTTTCGGGCGGGGTAAGTTGAGCGGTTGGCGATACATAATGTAAACTTGTTTAGAGTTTACCTTTTTTTTTTTTTTTTGATATTTGTACCGATTTTGGTACAAGCCTCTGGTTTTGAGACTTTTGTAAACAATTTTTTTTTCATTAATGAAAATTACTAGCTTTTGCTAGCCCTAAAAAAAATAATCGATTTTGGTATCCGTGCGACAGGTTTTTTTGTTTTTGCTATTGAATAATGTTTTGAGTTGATGTAGGGATGTAATTGTTTGCTTTTTTTCATTAATGAAAAGAGTGATGGGCGTTTTAGCTCGCTTGTTTCAAAATAAATAAATAAATCAGTGGAGAGATTATGCATAAGATAACCGAAGTCAATCCTAAGAAAATCAAAATAGCATATGATCACACCATGTTGGTTGTGAGCACCTGATACTTTGCCAAAGCAAAAATAGAATCGAACTCAAATTGGTGACTTAGCTTAAGCTAGAATAATGATGAAAAGTGGACATGACCGTCCATTCATTGGTAAGTTTTTCCATTTATTAGACATTTTTATTGTTAATTTGATTTTGGCTCAGTTATTATTTTGATCAAAACAGGAATGATGAAATATGATGTCAATGGCAACTAAACGTTGACGCTAGCTAATAAATTATGTGATTTCCAATTTCAGCTCTAGAGAAGGACCCCCTAGCTAATAAATTGTTTCCAGATTAACTGCTGCTCCACATCTTCAGAATCCATAGGCAAACTTCGAAGTGCAATTGCTAGAACAACCTTCAACAATATGATATGTCAAAACATAGACCTGATGTTTTCTTGGTTGATTATACCTGATCACTTTGTCTTTTGCTCCTTTGACTCAACTCAACCTTGCCAAAACTTCCGGTGTCGTCTCAACTGAGGAATATGATGACAAGTTCTTCTTTACATCTCTGAAAAAATGCCTCCCCAATAACGTACGTAATGGCAACTACCGCTGTAGCCAGCAATCACTTTCCGTTGTGGAAGTTAGAAAATCTTTGCCTGGCAAATGAGTCTTAATAAAATTGCAACTGTTGATAACTTGAAGAAGAGAGGATATCAGCTAGCAAACTTTTGCATTCTTTGCGCCTCAGATGAGGAAACAGTACACCATCTTTTAAACTCATGCAAGTCCTTCATCAGTATTTTGAATTCTGCAAAAAACGTGTGTCCTGAAATCAACGGCATGGAGTTCTCTTCTTTTTTTGAGGGTAGGGTGGTGAAAGGCCACGCCTACAAAATTTTCATTAAAATAAATTGAAAAGTATGTGCACAAGTAAAAGAAAAAACAAAATTTATAAGAAACCACCAGGCCAAACAGACAGCTATCTATTCTAATTTCAACATGGCCTTTCAGCTATAGCAGTTCCACACCACACTGTCCTCGATGATTTTCCTCACAATAGGCATGGAGTTCTCTTCAAATCAACAATTCCTAACAGACATCTCCAAGCCGATGGCACACAGAGAAGTAATGGGAATTCTCTGCTTTGTTCTATGAAGAGAGAGGTGTAACAGGACTTTCTCAAACTCTCTTCTTTCAACTGAGACACTGGTAGAACAAATCTTCACTGAATGGTACACACTTCGTGCCTAAATCTAATAGCGGCTCGGTAGGCAAATCTCGATAGGCAATTGGATTTGCCTCTCTTCTCTGATTTTTTACCTTTTTCTTTTTGCAATAGCTCTTTTTCTTTTGTTTTATGTTCCTTTGAACTCTGTTTAGCTGCTGGCTAAATCCTGTGAATTATTTTATTTTGTTAATTAAAAGGTGGAGACAAAATCTCCATTTTTTCCTCAAAAAAAAAAGCAGAAGTCTTCTCCTTGTAAATTTGATCCCCATCATGTACAATTAACTATATACAAATACATGGCCCATTCTTTGATAGAACAGTAAGCTTTTACAAAGATTAACAGTACTCAAAACATGTTTAGTCTTCTTAATCGTAATCATATATACGACAACTGTAATTGTTACATGTAAAATCTTTTTTTTTATATACACTTGATAGAGGCTACCTGTTATATGTATAATTCTGGCTTTTACATTTGAAGACGCATAATGTCATATCTTATTAAGAGAATAATAATAAGAAAATTGAAAGCATGCAAAGCATTAAAGTTGATAAAGGCATATGCAAAAGTTCGTGAGCTATTACATGATTCCAATTAAAGCACAACAAATTAAAAGAAAATCCACCAATTATGAAAGAGATCAAGGAATATGCTATTATAAACTATTAATTTGTTTTAAGAATAGATCAAGGAATAGGGTAAATTGTAGGTGTTAAAACTGATTTCTATTAATAGGAAACCAGGGACCAGGCTACAAGGGGTGGTACTTGGTAGGCTACTGTCCATATGATGGAGGCCCATCTCACATGTATGCTCCTGCCGAAAAATTTAAAAATAATATTAAATTAATTTAATATATTAAAAATAATATTAATATAATAATATATTTTAAATAGTATCACAAGATCGGAATCTGGGATTCCTATCGCAATTACGGAATTCCGGATTCCGATCTTAGCTAACTACTCATTTAAATATTATTTTTAATATTTAAAGCTAAGATCGGAATTCCGGATTCCGATCTTAGCTTTAAATATTAGAAATAATATTTAAAATAATATTTAATTTATTTATTTAATTAAATATAAATTTAATTAAAGTATAAATAATTATTTTATTTAATTAAAAAATGAATAATTAAGTTATAATTTTTTTTATTTTTAATTAATTTACATTAAAATTCTAAATTTTTAAACAACCATTTGATCTGCGTCTCGGGTGTCGTCATCTGTATAGCCAATAAAAGACTCGGGAGTTTGTTGTACGAATCTTCCCACGATCCGAAAAGATGTTCGATTGCTCACTCTCTCGCCCATGCCAAATCTTGTTATAAGTGGGTACCACATTCGGGTATTCTTTCTCCAATAGATATTTCACGCCCGGTAAGTAAATACTGACATCTCTCTTTACTGGATTTCTGATACAGTTGGCAATAACTTCAGCCGTTAGATTATCATGCATAAAGTCTCCCGCCCTTCTCACGCATGTAGGGGTGTCCAAAAAAACCGTGAATCCGCTCAACCCACCCGACCCGAATCGTTTTTTACCGAGTTAGCATGATGTTGGGTTGGGTACGTAATTGCGTAATTGAATAAAAGTATTTAAAAAATAATTAAATAAAAGTATTCCGGATTCCGTAATTGCGGTCGGAATCTCAGATTCCGATCTTGTGATATTATTTAAAAAATATTATTATATTGATATTATTTTTAATATATAATATTAATTTAATATTATTTTTAAATTTTTCGGATGCTCCTGACATCGTTCCTCGAGCGAAAAGAAAGGCCTTAATTTACAAACCCAACAATCTTTGTTCTCATGACAAGGCCCGCAGCCCGCTATGTTTCTTTCTTTTCTGTCACATTCGCATAACAAGTTAATCTGATAACCATCATCCAGCCGAAAAGACATCCGCGTCATCCAACTCCTTCCCTCCCCTTCCTCTCGCATTTTTCTTTTCCGCGCATCACTAGCGCTCCTCTAGCTAGTCGAAAAAAACAGCCTTCCCTCGTCCTTTTCTCTACCCCGTCTCCTCTCCTTCCCTTTCATCTCCTTCATTCCACCATGCTTCTTTTTCTCTGCCTCATCTCCTCTCCTCCTTTCTTTGTCAGATTTTTTTTCCCATGAACTCCACCTTTTAAATGAATATATACAACAATAAATTGAACAAAAACAAAGATAATATGAACATATAATTAAAGTGTATATATATAAGAACAAAAATGAACATACATAATAAATAAACTGAACATATATAACAACTAATTGAACATAAATAGCAAATAAACTGAACAGATGTAACAAACAATGTGGACTCATACAAAAAGTAAAAGAGAGCAAATAAACTGAATTGAAATAACGAATAAATTGAACAGTTATAACAAATTAATTGAACTGATGTAACAAACATACTAACTCGTACAAAAAAAAATTGAACAGATATAACAAATAAAATGAATAGATGTTACAAATAAACTGAACAGATTTAACAAATAAAAATGAACATATATAAAATAGAAACAACAAATAAAATGAACAGATATGACATATAAAATGAGCATATATAACAATGAATTGGACAGATACAAAAAATAAAATGAACATATATAACAAAATAATGTGAACATATATGACAAATAAAATGAAAAGTACACCAACTAAACTAAACATATATAACAGATAAATTAAATATATATTCAACAAAACTGAAAAAGAAAAAAATAGTAGAGAATAGAAGGACAGACGAGAGAGAAAGAAGGAAAATGAGAGATAGGCCCGGAAAAAAAAAGTGGGGAGAAGAAGAAGGATGCGTGGAATAAAAAAAGGGAGGAAGAAAGGGAGGGGAATTGCTCAGTGCACGCCTCCCTTACTCAATCACTTCCAATTAGACGAAAATGTCATTCTCTCCTATTTTTGTTTTCCAAACTTCAGCGTTGGAGATGAGGTTAGTTTAGTCATTTTCGAAAGAATAGAGGAGTGAATGAGTAAGGAGGGAGTGGCCTGAGCAATTCCCGAAAGGGAGGGAAGGGGAGGAGAGACGCGATGGAGCAATGAGCGCTCCGAGGGAGACGCGCGGAAAATAAATGGCGTCGATTAAATTGGATGGTCTAGATGATAATTTGATGAATGATAAGTAGTAATTACCATTGTTAATTAATTAATAACTTGGCATACATTTATTTTTTCAGATGTTTATATCATCACTTACATATGATATGTGGCTGTAATGAACTACACTGAAAGAAATTTCCCGGGCAAGTATCAGAAGAGCTAAGAAGTCTAAGATCTACTTTCACCACTAATTACAACGAACAACTTACAAGTAAAATCAAATAAACAGTATTATTTGTTTACACAAAACTTGATTTTGATAGCCGAACGACGAATGCAAGTATTAGATAACACACCATTCAACGTCAACAAACCAAATCCATTGCCATCTCTAAATAGTAACGGAACGACCTAAGCATTTATTTGTAATAATAATAAACGACCGAGTTTATCTGGTTATTAATTTTGAAAATATCTTTCCTCTTTGTTTTTTTAATGGAAGATAATTATGATTGGCGTTTATTTTGGGAATATCAAGTAAAAAGAAGACGAATTTGACAATTGAATCTTCTGGAGCACTCGTAATTTAAAACATTATTATTGAAAAGGTTAATCTGAGTACAATAATGCAAAAATAAATAAAATAAAATAAAATAATTGGAATCGTGCAACCCATCTTAGGCCTAGAATGAGGGGTCCCCGTATTTATTGATCTGCACCAGGCTGCATCTAACATTCTAACTAATGCCTAGTTAAAAATTTCCACTGTACTAAATTAAATAATACGCCTAGCTAGTTTTGGAAACTTTTTAGAAAGGAGGGAAAAAAAACAATTTCCTCTCCAGAGTAGAAAAATAAACATATGTTTTTATTTTTCCAGCTTGACTTTTTTAGAATAAGTTTCTTCTCATCACATAAATTACTAGGCAAAAGAAGAAAAAAAAAAGGAAGAGGAAACGAATTACGTATTTATATTTACTAGAAAACTAGTAAAATTGCTGACAATCTGTAAATATTAAAGATTGTTGGGTATCCGTGTCTCTTAACTATGATATCTTGTGTATGGTCTCATCCGTTGGATTTTTTTATTCGCATGATGTGAGCTAATCTTTTTATAGAAGGCTCCAATATGTTTATCAGTCTTGCAAGGTTCTTTTTATAACTTCTTTTGCAGTAAAAATATATGTTTCATATCTCAAAAGTTCATCAAATTAATTCTAAGATTTTTTATGACTGTAAGTGTTTGAAATTTAAATACTCTCACCACAATATATCTCCGGAAGGAAGAACGGGGTACAGCCGTACAGGCGTACAGCTCTAGTCTATATAAATTTTAAGTTGAATTTAGGTAGCCTTCTTATATCTATACGGACTCTATTAAAATGGATAGAAATAATGGATTCTCACAGCGTTTCCTTCAGAGCTATAGCTAATTAGTTGACAACAGAGAAGGCGGGATGCCATTAGTAGTGAGGAAGATTATTTTCACCCTATTAGTTTTAAATTTGATTGAGAGGAGGTTAAAACATATCAATTGGGTCTTTAACATCAATTGAAAATAAAACACACAACATAAATTATTTTAAATATATTATATAATTGAAAATAAAACACACAACATAAAACATCAAAGGGCAAAAGTATCGTACACAATATGAATAATAAAAATATCTTATTTAATTAATCACGAAATTAGATATCAACGAAACTAACACTAGCATAAATTATTTTAAATGTATTTAAATATAATTGTCCATAGATATTATTTTGATGTGAACGACCCTTTAAATCTATATCTAAATTTTTCTTAACTGATACAGCAAGGTGAATATGATATACTTGAAACTTCAAGAATCAAAATAATATCTTTAAAAACTTAAAATACCAAAATAACAAGAGAGTAGCTAGAGTCCAACATGTTGGACACATACACTTGTTCATATGATCAAATTTTTTAATTTTTGAGATTACAACAACCGATCGGAACCACTCAAATTGTTTACCATAATAAAATTTTTGGGGAGACCACATGTATAATTGTGTACTCTTTTAAAAATTTATGTTTCTAAAATATTTTTTTTATTTCGAATGAAATTTGAAAATTAGTTTTAGTACATAAAAATTGTACAAACAGGGAAAAAGTCTGACCTAATTAAATGCTTGTTCCCGTTAGTTTCACACAAAGGAACTACAAAAACAGCAAAAAAAAGTCAAGGACTTAACATTTTAACAATAATTTACTTTATATGAAAAAGTTATGCTGATCACGTTGCCAACTCCCTCGTTAGAACTAACACCTCCAACTCAACTAGAATATCCCCTCTCTTTCTTTAATCTAACAAAGTTCCTTTTCCTTCCAAATTTCTTGATCCTTGGACTCCTCCCTTCCATCTTTTCTAAGTGAACAACTAAGAACAACACGATCATGACCATGATTATGTGAAACTGTACAATAGATAAGTAACTGGAATTTAGGCCAAGGTGTTTTCCTTACTCAGGAGTTTAGTTGAGGTAGGTTACAGGAAGATATTTGGAAGAAATATGGAGGGGGAAGAGAATGGTGATGATTTGGGTCCCACTGAAGCAGAGCTAGCATCAATGAAAATCAGTTGGCCAACAGATGTGCGACATGTGGCACATGTCACATTTGACAAGTTCCAAGGATTTCTAGGGTTACCGGATGAGTTTGAGCCGGAGGCACACCGAGCTCCTAGTGCAAGGTACTCAAATGCAGGATTATTTTCTGTCTTTCGACTTTTAATGTCATGCATGGCTCATGAATATATAAAATTATCTCTTTTGCTCCCCTTTCTTGGGAATTTTTGCAATCCATTATATTGGCCATAAGATGGTCAAAGTACATTTTGAATTAGAACCAAATTCAGTATTTAATTCAAGACTTCCCCTAAAAATGGTAGACAAACATGTTAGTGGGGATCTTATGTCTTCTTCAATCTATTACTAAATATTTACTTTTTCGTCTTAATTATGTTCTGATATTTGAACCTGAAATTAATACTTACTAACATAGTGAACTTTCTTGGATACAGTGCAACAGTATTTGGTGTTTCGGTAGAATCAATGCAGTGTTCACTCGACCCGAGAGGGAATAGTGTGCCCAAAGTCCTCTTGTTACTACAACAGAAACTGTATGCGCAAGGTGGCTTGAAGGTTCATCTTCCTTTTGGTTCCTCATTTTTTTTTCCTTCAAGATTGTTATTTTTTCTTTATGAATTTAATTATTTATTGGACATAAGGTATACTGGAAGGACAAATTCTAGATTACTATGCCTAATTAGACCTGGAATTACACTAATACCCTTCAAAACGAGAACTATGGTACTTACAGATACTGTATAGTATAAAAGTACCTAAGAAAAATTTTCTGAGCTTACGTACTTCAAATGATGATTACTAATCTTTTAGAATAAATTAACTTGTAGATAGAAGGGATATTCCGGATAAATGCAGATAATAACCAGGAAGAGCTTGTCAGAGATCTCCTTAACCGTGGTCTTGTACCAGACAAAGTTGATGTTCACTGTCTATCTGGACTTATTAAGGTAGTTTCCTGCTGTATCATAATTCTTAAATTAGTAGCAATCATGTTTTTATACTTGATGAAACTATACTTATTCACACTAACTAGATTACAAGCATCAGTCATTATGACCATCTCAGAAGATTTAGTACCTGATAAAAAATCGTTACATGATTAACGTTCATCCCTAAATAATTAATCAACTGCGGCTTAATTGACAAATTATTGGAGTCTAATCTGAGATAATTTTCTAATCTAATTAAAGAGAGAAACTCTAAGCGTACAATGAAATTCAAAACATGCAGTCATGGTTCCGAGAACTGCCAGGTGGACTACTGGATTCACTGCCGCCAGATCAAGTGATGCAATGCAAGTCTGAGGAGGATGCAACAAAGCTGGTGGCACAGCTGCCGATGGCAAAGGCAGCGTTGCTGGATTGGGCTGTCAGTCTCATGGCCGATGTTGTTGAAGAGCACCATGTCAATAAGATGAATGCCCGCAATGTCGCCATGGTTTTCGCTCCAAACATGACCCAGGTGAGATACCCCACTACATGTAGCAAATTTGTTGTCAGCACATTTTCTCCTATATGATTTATATAGGAGAATTAGTTACCTAGCTAAAGATGTTAACTGCTTTTCTTCCTTTTGAATGTGATAATTCAGGATAGCGAACACTCCATATCCAGGAAATTTATTCTCATAAACATTACTTATTACCATATTGGTTTAGTTTAAAACCTCAATTATATTTGTTCTGGTAACAATTTTCACATATTATGTGAAATTAGGAATTACGGATGATTTTATTCTTTATTTGCCGGTAATTTCTTATTGCAATGAGCAATGTTATTTGGGTTTACTGATGTCTATTTCAATAACATTTTTTAAGATTACAGTAAAACGAACTTCAAATCTACTCACACAATGCAAAACATTGCAGATGTCTGATCCGCTAACTGCATTGAAGCATGCAGTGCAAGTTATGAATGTTCTCAACATGCTGATCATGAAAGAACTAAAAAATCGACAAGATTCCAACTCCCAACAATTAAATACTAGCCCCAATTCTCTATTTGGTTCCAATGAGCATCAAAGTACTTCAGAAAATGCTAAATCATGTCGTACCAGAAATGCTGAGAAACCAAATTCTGTCACTGGTGCATCTGCTAATAAAGGACCTATTAATTTGTCGAGTGCTAGAGGTAAAGGTGAAGAGATATCATGTGATCATGAGGAACCCATATGGGACAAAGACCCAAGAGAAAATGGAAAAATTAGCCGAGTCGATTCAGTAGTGGAGCGTTTGGAAGCCTTTTGGTGAAATTGAGTGTTTCAGTTGTGTTAGATGGTTGTTTAATATTGAGATAACGTCCTTTCTGACATTATTAGGGAAATTTGGGTGATCTATTAATTGTTGTATAATAAGAGTGTTTGCTCATTATAATATTATTATTGGAATTTGAAAACTTAAATAACAACTCAAAGACACAGTATTTAACGTGGTTCAGTACGAATTCGTACCTACATCCACACGCACACACACCATCACTCTTTTTTATTTCTTTCGATAATAATGGAGTACAATAGAGAATTGGGGAAGAAGATAGGTCAGAAAGGAAGATAGAGGCGCCTCCTTTATAATAGGTAGGCTAATATTTCTTTTTATTACATTTTCATATATGCATAAATCATAAAAAGGAAAGTCAGACGGTCCAACTCGGACCGAGTTCTGGCCAACTCGGACCGAGCCAAAGGGATGTGGTTCAACTCGGTCCGAGTTTGGCCCAACTCGGACCGAGCCAGACATCCAATTTCTCCACACTCCCCCTCAAGTTGGCAGGTAGATATCTTGCATGCCCAACTTGCAAATCACTCCCTGAAAAATGGTACATGATACCCCTTTGGTTAGTATATCTGCCAATTGCTCATCAGTTCTCACGTGAGGAATGCTAATGACTTTATCTTCTAAATTCTGTCGAATAAAGTGCCTATCCACTTCAATATGCTTGGTCCTATCATGTTGCACCGGATTGTGAGATATTGCGATAGCTGCCTTGTTGTCACAGAACAACTTCATCTCCCTGTTATCATAGAGACCAAGATCCCTGAGTACTCTCTTTATCCACAGTAATTCTTGCAAACCTTTAGCAATTCCTCTGAACTCTGCCTCTGCACTTGACAAAGCTACCACCTTTTGCTTTTTGCTCCTCCAAGTAACCAAGTTACCTCCAACAAATGTGAAGTATCCAGACGTGGATTTTCTATCAGTCACATCTCCAGCCCAGTCAGAATCTGTATATCCCTCTACCTGAAGATGACCATTCCTTTTGAAGAAGATACCTCGTCCTGGGGATCCCTTGAGATACCTTAAAATCCACATGACAGCTTCCATATGTTGTTCACTGGGAGCATGCATAAATTGACTCACCACAGACACAGCATAAGCGATATCAGGCCGAGTATGTGACAAGTAAATGAGTCTCCCTACCAATCTCTGGTATTGATCCTTATTTGCAGGTGCCTGATCAGAAAATACACCCAACTTGGTGTTCTGCTTAGTTGGTGTGTCAACAGGTTTACAATCCAACATACCTGTTTCTGCTAATAAGTCAAGCACATATTTTCTTTGAGATAAAGAAATACCTTCCTTATTGCGTGCTACTTCAATTCCTAGAAAGTATTTTAAGCCTCCCAGATTCTTCATTTCAAACTCTCTAGACAATTTTCCTTCCAAATCATGGATTCCTTCTGAGTCATTACCTGTAATTATCATGTCATCAACATAGATTATCAAGATTACAATTTTCTCTTTATCCTTAAGAAAGAACAAAGTGTGGTCAGTATCACTCTGAGTATATCCATATCCCTTCATAGCACTACAGAATCTTCCAAACCAGGCCCTAGGAGATTGCTTCAAACCATACAACGCCTTTTTCAGTCTGCACACAAGAGGTTGACTGCTTGAGTGACCATATCCTGGCGGTATGTCCATGTAAATCTCCTCATCAATGTCACCATGCAAAAAAGCATTCTTCACATCAAATTGGTGTAGTGGCCAGTCTTGATTTGCTGCAATGGACAGTAAAATTCTAACAGTATTCAGCTTTGCTACTGGTGAGAAAGTTTCTTGATAATCCACTCCATATGTCTGAGAGTAGCCTTTTGCCACCAGTCTCGCCTTATATCTGTCTATTTCTCCAGTGGGCCCATACTTGACTGTAAATACCCATTTGCAGCCTACTGTCTTTCTGTTTTTTGGTCTTGTTACTAATTCCCAAGTATCATTCTTCTCCAGTGCATCCATTTCCGTCTTCATTGCCTCCACCCATTTTGAATCACTGAGAGCTTCACTTAAGTTAGTTGGAATGTGAACTGATGCAAGAGTTCTATCAAACACCTTCACAGGTTCTGGCATATGAGACATGGTCATGAAATTTGCCATTGCATACCTGCCCTCACCACTTTCATCTGGTCTGTACCTCTTAGGTGGTTTTCCTCTGTTGATCCTGAAAGGTAACTGATAAATTGGATTAGTAGTAATAGGCTCAGAATTACTTACCTCTGACTCAGGAGATTGATCATGTGGTGAAGTAGGAGACTGTATCATTTCTTCATCTTCACTTTCCACATTTTCTTCTGATGGACCCGAGATAATCAGTGGGTCCGTTTCTGGATTTGAATTCTCTCCTTCAGCTTCAAATCTCGGACCAAACTGGTCTGAGTTCAGATCGAGAGGGTTATGGTTCGGACCGAAATGGCTTGAGTTCGGACCGAACTGGTCACAACTCGGACCGAGATAGTTGGAATTCGGACCGAGCAGATCGGATTCGTCTGGACAGAGACTAGATTTCGGACCGAAATGGTCTGAATTCGGACCGAAATGCACATGTTCAGGGCTGAAACTTTTACTTCTTACTGCATCAAACCAGAGCTCATTGTCTATCACATTCTCCCCCTGAGAATGAGTCGGGTTTGTGCCAAAATATCCTTCATTTTCAATAAATGTTACATCCATGGTAGTATAGACCCGTTTTGAGATTGGATTCAAACACCTATAACCCTTTTGTCGTTGACCATACCCTATGAACACACACTTTTCAGCACATGGGTCAAGTTTAGAGCGTTGATGTTTTTGTATGTGAACATAAGCTATGCAACCAAATACTTTAGGTGGGATGTTTAGGACAGAAGGGATCACAGTATAGGTTGAGAGTTTCTGTAAAGGTGTTTGAAATTTAATTGGTGCAGAAGGTAGTCTATTCATCAAATACACTGCTGAAGTAACTGCATGATCCCAGTAAGAATTGGGAACATTGTTTTCAAGCATCATTGCTCTGGTCATTTCCAAAATTTGTCTGTTCTTACGTTCTGCCTTACCATTTTGCTGAGGAGTACCAACACAACTGGTCTCATGGATAATTCCATTGGTTTGAAAAAACTCGCCTAGTATTTTATTGACAAATTCCCTACCATTATCGCTTCTGAATACTTTGACATTTCTATCAAATTGAGTTTTGACCATGGTAATGAAGGATCTAATGGCAAGTGGTACTTCAGATTTATGTTTGACTACATTAATCCAAGTCATTCTAGTGCAGTCATCAACAAACAAGACAAACCATTTATTTCCTACTAGGGAGCCAACTGGGGAAGGTCCCCAAACATCAGAATGAACCAAATCAAATGGAGCTCTATTATTACTATCATTTTCTAGGTTTCTAGCAAAATGAGCTCGATGGCTCTTAGATTTGATACACACATCACAATCAAAACTATCATTCTCAAAACCAGAAAACAGACTTGGATAAAGTTTTCTTAGGTACCCAAAAGATGGATGCCCTAAGCGTCTATGCCATATCCAAATAGAAGACTTCCTTTTCAGCATCGAACCCGCAGTCATGTGAGTCTGTCCAACAGCCAAGTCCTCTAAATGATACAGCCCTCCTCTTCTAGTACCACGACCAATGATCTCCTTCGTCAAGAGGTCCTGAAAAAGACAAAATCTGGGATACATGAGCACAACACAGTTATGTTCCTCACATAATTGTCCTACAGATAGAAGTTTTGATGAAAGAGAAGGGACCAAGAGAGTGTTAGGAAGAGTAAGAGAGGATGAAAATTGAACTTCGCCAGCCCCTGTGACTGGATAGATCTCCCCATTTGCATTGATGATCTCAGTTCTCCTTGGTATAGATTCTCTTACCAAATCATCTTTATCATAAGTCATATGATCTGTTGCCCCTGAATCAATAATCCAAGATTTATCAGTGCTACATGTATTTAGAACAAAGATTTTACCTTGATTACTCTCAACAGAGGGTAAAATTGTGAGTTTCTCTGCTGATTTCGGACCGAAATTCTCACAGTTCGGTCCGAAATGCTTACTGACTGGACCCGAAACAGTCACATTTGCAACTGCTAGGGCCTTTTCATCTGATCCAGCTCCTTCTGCCATTCGTGCCTTTCCCTGCTTCTTCCTCTTATTTTCCTCCCACCAGTCTGGATATCCAATTAACTTAAAGCATTGTTCTACAGAGTGTTTTGGATTTTTGCAGTGGGTACACCTTCCGGGTGGAACTGGTTTTTTATTGTTCGGTTTTGGAGGATAGCTGGATTTCTGAAGGTTTAAGGTTTGGGTCTTTGCTAGCATGGCCAAGGAATTATCCCCAACTTCTCCCCCAGTCAACATAACCATCTGTCGCCTTTCCTCCTTCCTCACCAAGGCAAACGCCTCTTCCACTGTAGGGAGGGGGTTAATTTGGAGTACACTAGCCCTAACCTGGTCCAATTTATCATCTAAACCATCCAAAAAGGTCAGCACCCTATCTTCCTGTACCAATTTCTGGTATTTTTCAATATCGTGTGGGCATTCCATGGGATTTGGTCTACGAGTGTCTAATTCCTTCCACAACCCTTGGAGTGTACTATAAAAATTTTGGACTAAGTCTCCATTTTGTTTGACTTTACCAATTTTCCTTTTTAGGTCCAAGATTTGAGACAAATCACTACCATCAAAGTAAGATGTTTTAACTGCATCCCATACCTCCTTGGCAGTAGAGTAAGGTAAGAAGGTACCTATCAGTGATGAGTCCATAGAGTTGATCATGAAATCTTTGACCTGAGAATCCAGTACCAACCAACGCTTATAAGCTTCCTCGTCCGAAGACTTTGGTCGAGTCGATCCATCAAGATGACCCAATCTATCGCGGCCGTTGAGCTTCATCTCCAGCATCTGCGACCACAGATAAAAGTTCGTCCCATCTAGCTTGATTGACATCGCTGAGGTGAATCCTTCTTGGCTTTGGGTGTTTGATGGAGGTCTCGGTTGTGTAAGTAATTGGGACAAGGTGTTATTCAGATTCTGGATGAGAGTCATAGCATCTAGTGAATTAGGATCAGGAATAGGTGGTTTAGGGTTCGAATCATTAGGGGTACTCATGGTTTAAAGGTAGTTTCGGTCCGAAACAGAGGAATTTCGGTCCGAAACAGTGGTTCTGGTCGAGGTTTCGAGGAGATCTGTGCAGTAATTCGCACAGAGAAAGAAGCAACAGCTGTGCAGTAACTCGCACAGGGATTAAACACGCAGGTTCAAGGACCTACTTCTCTGATACCATGAAAACTTAAATAACAACTCAAAGACACAGTATTTAACGTGGTTCAGTACGAATTCGTACCTACATCCACACGCACACACACCATCACTCTTTTTTATTTCTTTCGATAATAATGGAGTACAATAGATAATTGGGGAAGAAGATAGGTCAGAAAGGAAGATAGAGGCGCCTCCTTTATAATAGGTAGGCTAATATTTCTTTTTATTACATTTCCATATATGCATAAATCATAAAAAGGAAAGTCAGACGGTCCAACTCGGACCGAGTTCTGGCCAACTCGGACCGAGCCAAAGGGATGTGGTTCAACTCGGTCCGAGTTTGGCCCAACTCGGACCGAGCCAGACATCCAATTTCTCCATAGAATTTAGTTCAAAACCTTTACACAATACATAATTGTTAGGTGTGACTTCGTAACAGTTTGAGATGTTACAATTGGGTTGCCTAAACCTAATATATTTGACGGTGTAGATTAATTATGAGATCTTTCTTGTATTCATTCGTTTTCTGTGCATTTTTCGTTGGTTTTCAAATTTTACTGAACAATATGATATGCGACCGCTGCATGTGTATGAGTTGATTTCTGTGTAAATTTGCAGCACATAACAACATTAATTTATAAAACATCAGAAAATGAAATTAGTATATTGTTCATGTTTTAATGAAAAGCTTGATTCCAGGAAAACATAGAATTTTAGCAACACTAATTTTCAGGACATGCAATTAATTAATGGAGGGGCAAAAAATTGGAGAGGTCAAATTTTACAGCTGAAATCTTCTTTTCTTTTATTAATTAGTTACATGCATACATTTTAGTATCGTACGATACGCGCAACGTATCGTACAGTTCGGTACGAGTCAAAGCCCTACCGATGCATATCGTACCATTGTATCGGAGACCAAGTGAATCGACGGAATCGTTGCGGTACGCACGAACAATACGTGTATCGTATCGTATCGCACGATACACACGATTCGTGATTGGCTTAGATTTCCGATTAAAAAACCCCTCCATTTGCGCGAGAGAGAAAAATAAAAACCTAGGCAAAGATGAAGAAAAGGAAATCGTGAGATAGAAGCTCCCAACCGACTTTGGTTTCTCTCTCGCACAAGAATTGAGGCGCAGCCTAGGAGAAGGAGGGTCTGACTTGTGGGGCCATTTTATAAAGTATTTGTTTTTACTTTATTTCCCTACGACCCCACCCTTATGTTTCTGAACTCTGAAGACCTAAATAACCTTTTAATAAGATTAACTTTATTGTGGACCCATGGTCAAAATAATGAATAAAAATTAAAATTAAATGAGAAATATTGAATACCGATTATATTCAGGATTAAATCTATTTTTAGCACGATAAACATCATTTAATTTCTATATGTTATTAAGCAATAAGAAATCCGATCAATAAATAAAATTTAATAAGCTTCAGACTTAGCACTAAATAATTATAGTAATTAAATTTATGAATAATTTTAATTATAAAATTATAGATTATATATAAAGATCGCAGATTTAAAATTAAAATAATAAATATCTTAATATAATAATAATAAATAATTAAATAATAATAATGATGACAATAATATAATAATTATTATTATTATAATAAATAAATAAATAATATTTTAATTTATAAAATTATGCAATATAATTTTATAAGTTATACAGATTATGCAATAATTATCAATATTCATAGACTACACCTAATGATACCTAGATGGTTGAAAGATTATAATGATATTATGTGTTACTATTTACTAAAGCTTTCTTTTTAATGAAAAGCTTCCCATATATGTTTAACTAATTATTTTACTTGATTTCAAGGGTAACTTAGTGTATCTTTGACGATTCGTTACGATACACGATTCACGGTTCGATACTAAATCCATCGATACACGATACATTTTACAATTCTAAAAGTATGGTTACATGTAACAACTAACATATTGTCAAATTATATCTTTCTTATGCTCTTGCTTTCAGTGAGATAGTTACTTGGATAGTTAACTTCTGTTTCATTTCTCTGGATAATAACTTAACCATTATAACTATTAATTAAATAAAACATTAATTGTATATCTATCACTGGATAATAATTCAATCACTTCATTTACTGGTGTTGTAATAGTGTTGTATCTTTTCTTTTTATGGTCAGGTAGCAATTTGCCACACCGACAAAATTGGAGTAATGCAAGAATCAAACATATAGGACATCAAACACGATTCAAACGTCGACCATTAAAATTTCAAACGACCGATCCAAACCGCTCAATATGATCTATATATTAAAGAGAAAGTTTAATATGCACTATAGTGCATATAGCTTTTTCGGAGATATTTTTGTAAATTGACAAATCTAATTTAACCAATCTAATATACATATTGAAATCTCATAGAAAATCAAATTTTACAATTTTTAAGATTTTATTACTATTTTTTTTTTATTTTTCAAAACATGTCATTTTTTAAATATTGTAAATAGTATAACATTTCAAAAATGACATATTTTAAAAAAATTCAGAAAAAAATAGTAAATTTTGGTTTGCTATGAGATTTCAACATGTAGATTAGATTGGTTAAATTAGATTTGTTAATTTACAAAAATATATCCGAAAAAGTCCGTAGTGCATAGAAAGCTCTATGGTGCATATTAAACTTTCTCATATGTTAAAATATCCTTGAAAATCAAATTTTATATTTTTTCAAATTTTGTAACTATTTTTTATTTTTCAAAATTAGAGGGTTCATAATTTTTTTGATTGAGTATATTAAAAATTTCCAAAAAAAATAGTAAAAAAATTTGAAAAAAATATAAAATTTGGTTTCCATAGAGATTTTATAATATAGAACAATTTGAGCGGTTTAGATCGGCCATTCTAATCTTAAAAATTAAAATTTCATTGTGTTGGACAAATGTATGTGTCCTAAGACACTAGCCGCTCCCACAAAATTTTATTAATAAAAAAAATAATTACAAGCATAAAGTAAAAGGCAAAATCGGATATAAACCCCTCTAATCTCTTCTATTCCGATATAAAACCCTCTAATCCTCAAAATCGGATATAAACCCCTCCTATCTTATTTTGGTTAGACATAGACCCTTTTCATTAGTTTTAATCAGAAATTAAATAAGAAAAAAAAATTTGGTATGACTATTATACCCCTAGCCTGTGCGAGCGGTGTTTCATTTTCTTCATTTTTCCCACGTTCTGTCTCTCTTCTAGCGATTCGTCTTCCCAAATTAGAGACTTTACCTTATTCTTTTCCAAATCGATAAGGAAAGAGTTCTTTCTTTCTCTCCTTCTTCTATCTTTCCTCTTTACGTCACTCCTTCAAATCAATTTTCTTAAATCACTAGATACTATCTTCTCTCTCTTTCTGTCTGTCTTTCTCTATCTCTTTTGCTGTCAAATAATGGAGACAACATAGTTCAACGATGATTATTTCGCATCCTTGATATTGAGCAAGTTTCTCAAAACAATTTTTTTTTGCATGGTGAAGAACCCGTTCAAAATTACATCAAAAATTAAGGACAAGATAAAAGGCAATACAAGATATTCATGAAGGTTCAAGGTACGATTTTGCATTAGCCTTCACTTTTCTAGTGTTAATTATAATCATATATCAGATTAATGGTAAAAAAATATTTTACTGGTAAGATATATCATCGTCACTTGAATCTCAATTTGATACCCTTATTCCCTGAAAAAGGTACAAGTGATGTTTAATTTCGAAAATGATCAAAATAAAATACGTTGTTAGTTAATTGTGTTCCTTTGTGCCACTAACAACTATACATAGACTGCCCAACAACATAAACGAAAGCAATTTTAAAGGGAATCATAGAAGGAATATCAAAATGTAATCACCATATTGCCAGTGATCCATTCCAAGCGGAGACAATTGCATTACTGGAAGCAGTCAGAGATGCAGAAAAGGGAATCATAGAAGGAATATCAACACAATTTGTGGTCTTCTCAGATTATCTCCAGCTGATACAAGAAGTGATCGACGAGGATACGGAAACTTTACCATCTTGGCGGTCAATCCCAACTGTGCAGCAGGTTATCCAGATGGTGAAGAGAATGAACGGGGCCACAAGAATTTTACATGTCAGAAGAGAGACAGTAGGATCTGTGCATTTAGTAGCAAATGTTGCTAGAAGGCAGTCCCTTGTAGTGCACGAAGATAGCCAAGGTACAGGATTATTGAAGACCTTGGGCGTACAAGTCTCTTTGGATACTAATTACTTTGACATAATTTAGTTCACCCAGTAGCTTTTTCCTTTCATTTATGCTTTTCTCTAAATATTTTTTTGGAATTTTTCTTTTATTTTCTTTTGTCGGGCTGTCTAGCTTTTAGATGTAATAATCAAGGTGTTTTCCTAACAAAGACAGAAACTAGATTGTGTACCGCAACAAATGTATCTGTTTGAATTTGCAAGTTAATGAAAGTTTGCCTACGGGCCCATTCTCAAAAAAAAAAAAGAAATAGAGATACAAAAGGAAAGGGAAAGATAAAAGAATAGTGCATCATAATAGAGGTATAATTAATAGTCATACCAAATATTTTTAAAATTTTTCTTATTTAAAATCTGATTAAAACTAATGAAAAGAGTCTATGTCTAACCAAAATAAGATTGGAGGAGTTTGTATCCGATTTTGAGGATCAGAAGGGTTTATATCGGAATAGAAGGGATCAGAGGGGTTTATATCCGATTTTGCCAATTTAAAAAATAAAAAGAGAAAATTGTACAGAAGAGTACAGAAAATTCTATCGATGTATTTGATCTTGATCAGAGAGAGAGGGGAGGAGAGCGAGGAGGCTCTGAGGAGAGTGAGAGGGAAGATCTCATAGACTATGGTCTATGGTGGACTGGAGGCACGCATGGACTGGCGGCAAGGGTTTCGGCGGAGGAGGTCGAGCACGGGCAGAGAGCGCCGTGAGTGCCTCTAATGGAGCGGTAGAGGCTAGAGAGAGAAGACGACTAGGTTTTGGGTTTCTCAAGTGGTAACAGGTTGATCGGGAAAGCTGGACTGAGTCCATTTAAAAGTTAAAATATGTTGATCCTGAGACAGATGACACTTTCTGGGATGATTTGAGGCAATTTCCAAGAAAAAAGTATCTTATTTCCAGATTAATACTGAATACGGAGAACATTGACTGGGTCAATACGGACACGCTAAAGAAAAACTTTATAAAATTTTGTACTCTACCCATGCTGCTTTGAGGCTAGAGTGGAGTATTACGGGAAATCAAGGAAGACAGAACTATGCCACGGCAAAATCTCCGTGTATATCGGCTAGAAGAATTGAAGAAGGCCACATATGAGTTCTCCGACGATAATATAATAGGCAAGGGTGGTTTTGGGGTCGTCTACAAGGTAATCATAATTATATTGTTCTATTGAGATATATTTGCTAAGTGAGAAAAATAATTCAAAACTTTTTTCAAAGAATCCTGGCTTCTAGGAATTAATGCGGTCATTTAATTATGGTCACTTTAATTCTTATTTCCATAGGGCGAGGTAGACGGAAGGATAGTTGCTATCAAAAAATTAAATGGAAATTCTGTGCCAAGAGTCGATGTTGCACATGAGGTTTCTGTGCTTCAATTTTTAGAGCATGATAACGTTGTAAAGCTCCTGGGCTTTTGTTCGGAAGCTGGACATTATCTATCCGTCTACCAGTATATGCAAAATGGAGATCTCAAAATGTACCTCGAAGGTTTGTTGATTTTGCTTTCTCTCGGATTTTTGTGTTTTACACGAAATTTATCTGTCTCAACATCATTTTGAGGGAATAAAGTCCTTAAATGGAAGCGACAAATTTTATTATTTTTTCCTTGTTATTTTTCATTTTCATATTTAAATACATGGAACATACAGATGATGCTTTGATTAATGTGGCCTTCTCAAGTAAAATAAGCTTTTCAAATGAGAAACTTGTGAAAACTTAAATTAAAATTATTACTTTTTATGAGGTTAGGATGCATTCAGATTCAATATTATAGAGTTGAATAAGTGCAATGATTTAAACGATTAGAGTAAATTAATATCGCAGATCAAAGTAAGCGTGAGAAGCTGACATGGAAAAGCGTTTCAACATCATCAATGGGATTGCCGAAGGCCTTGTCTATCTCCATGGTTTAAAGGACGCGATCATTCATCGAGATTTAAAACCAGCTAATGTGTTGCTTAATGAGAACCATACTGCTAAAATTGCTGATTTCAACTTATCAGAGACTCTTGCTGAAAACGAAACACATATTACCGCTGAAATCTTATGTGGCACAGTGTGAGAATTCAGAAAGATTAAATGCAAACATTATTGCACATAGAGAATTTTGCTATTTGATATTAACGAATTATTTTCTTATATGTGCTTTCCAAGTGGATACATTGCGCCTGAGTCGCATCTTGCGCTGCGGTATTCACCAAAATCAGATGTACATAACTTCGGCCTACTAGTCCTGGAAATAATAGCTGGATGCAATATTATGGACTATTCTATTTCTAAGAGCAACAATCGTCCAGCTGTTCTTCAATTTGATGTAAGGGGCCGATACTTCATAAAAATTATTTTAATTATAGTGTCTCCTGTATGTCAAAGATTCAATTTATTTTTAATTTGCCAAGTGTAGGCTAACATCTCGATTTATTGATAGGTGTGGCATCAATGGAAGAACAAGAAACCATTATTAGGGTTTATTGATCAGATTTTAAGGAATGACTGTATGCAAGATCAAATAGACCACATAGAACGCTGCATTCTGATTGGTCTCCTGTGTGTCCAGTATGACAGCAACAAGCGACCCAACATGAAGGATGTCCTGCAGATGCTTAATAACTGCAACATTTCATTACTACCACCAGATACACCTAGTTATATTATAGGTACTATTTCTATTTGTTTCAGGTATTAGAAATTTTAAGTATAAATCTCATATGCTGCAATTAATTCTTAAACATAGTCATACAAAAGTAAAGAAGGTTTGATGTTATTAATCACCTATTAATTATATGAGTACTAAATGGCACTTCTATTACAACTTAAATAGTGTTTTTTTAAAGATAAATTGGGGTCAAGCCTCCTAATTTATTTTTAAATTAAATGCGTCTATAAAAGAATTCAGCCGAGTTTCGAACTTGCGACCTTTCATTTAATATGCATTGTTTTTTGCCAGAAGATCAAGAACTGGTTCTCTATTACAACATAGTTGAGAAGTTTGTTGAGAGGTCCAACTGTATTATCAATAAGTTCCAATAATTCCATACTGTTTGAGCAAAATTGCATTCCTGAGTGAGAAAGAAAATATATTAAGTTCTTCACATTTTTTGACAGTCTGCAATTGAGTACACTAATAATTTTTTAATCAAATAGGTTTATTATATATATATATATATATATATATAGAGTTTAGCTACGGTGACTCGCGACTCACGGACCCTCCGGTGAGTCGCGACCAAAACTCCTAGATCTAGATCAAAATGACCGATCCAAACCGTCCAATATGATCTCCCTATTGAAATCTCCGTGCAAACCAATTTTTTTTTTCGAAATTTTTAAGTATTTTTTTCGGATTTTTAAAAATTGATGTTTTTGAATGGTTCAGAACCAATTAGATTAACGATTTTCTAAAATTTCAAAAAAATACTTAAAAATTTCGAAAAAATAAAAAATTCGATCTACATGGAGATTTCAATAGGGAGATCATATTGGACGGTTTGGATCGGTCATTTTGATCTAGATCTAGGAGTTTTGGTCGCGACTCACCGTAGCTAAACTCTATATATATATATATATATATATATATCTTATCTAAAGAAAGGGGAAAAAAAGTTAATTATCTCAATAGTTAAAGTAATCGTAGATGACTAATGAGATCTCAATTAGTTTAGATATATTTTCTAATGTTTTAAAATGAATGATAAACAATTAGATTATGAGAGGGAAGAGGTGAGTGGCCCGCTCCCTGATGGAAGCTTGCAAAGGACAATTAGCTCATGGATGAAAAGAGACTTTATTGGGAGCGGCTCATTTGGTACGGTTTACACGGCCATTGACCAAGACGGATTCCTCTTTGCCGTCAAGGAAACATTTATTGACAAAGATAGCAGTGCAAACCAGTCGACGCTCCAACTCGAGCAGGAGGTCAAGCTATTGAGTCGCCTGCAACATGTAAACATAGTTCAGTACTATGGATCAGATCTCAAGGATGGGAAGTTGTCCATATTCCTTGAACTAGCTACACAAGGCTCCTTGGCATCTCTATACCAAAAGTATTGTTTTCAAGAATCACATGTCTCAGCATATACACGACAGATTTTAAAGGGGTTGACTTACCTGCACCACCGGAACATCATACACAGAGATATCAAATGTGCCAACATATTGGTTGATTCAAATGGATGTGTAAAACTAGCTGATTTTGGGTTAGCGAAGGAGATTAACAATTTGATCCAAGCAAGATCTTGCAAAGGAAGTTGGTATTGGATGGCCCCTGAGGTTGTTACAGCTTCACCATATGGCACTTCTGCTGACATATGGAGTCTGGGGTGCACTGTTTTGGAGATGTTAACTAGAAAACATCCCTTTCCCGAACTAGAATTTCAACAGGCACTGTTTAAGATAGCAAAGGGAGAACAGCCGCAAATCCCTATAACACTGTCAGATAATGCTCGTGATTTTATTGACCACTGTCTCCAGGTCAATCCTGAAGACCGTCCTTCTGCGGCTGCTCTCTTGCAGCACCCTTTTATAAGATCACGAATTTCAGATGATGCAGAATGATAGATAGAAGCCAAATACCTGGCTGAGTTTAAACAGATTAGTTAGCTTAGCTTTTGTATTGTTGTGCATTGGTGGATAATAGTTGTATTGGATTTTTCTGTTGACGAATTGTTGAAATAAAATATATTAGAATAAGCAGGGGCGGATCCATTTAGAGTGAAGCCTAGGCAAGTGCCCAGGCTTAATTCTGAAATTTAAGAACTAATTTAGTGAATTTTGAAGGTGTGTCAGGGTTAAATTTAATCGGTGCCTGGGCTTGATCAGTTTGACCAATTGCATGCCAGGGCTCGTCCTGATTTTTTTCCTTTTTTCCTTCGGTCTGTTTCGATTCGCTCAAAGAAAACAGATCAATTTTCTTGATAAAACGTGCATCATTCCTGCGTATCCATATTTGTTGTGTGGTTGTGTAATTTTAAGTGCTCTAAACAAGGAAAATTTTTATTAATGACAAAAATACCCCTAATAATTTTAAAAAAGACAAAACACTCTAAAAAATTTTAAAAAGAGCGCAGCTATAGCGGCAATAGCATTGCCGTTATAGCTCAGGCCTATAGCGGTAATGCTATTGCCACTATAGGAGACTATAGCGGTAAAGCCATTGCCGCTATAGTATTTTTTTTTCTTTTTGGTCTGAAGAATGTGGGTGAGGGCGTACACGTGAATAAGAACAAAAATGCTACTGTTATGTGGAGAGGGGTGGGGCCTACTCGTGAATAAGAACAACTATATAGTGAATGAATAAATTCAATTCGCAGCTTTTTTTTTTTTTTTTTTTGAGTTGTATTCAATTCGCGGCTTGCGCACAATGCTTGGACCTTTTTAAAATAAGATTGGGGGTCTCAAATTTGTACACGAATAGGTCTTAATGAAGTTTTATTTATGACTTCTCTGAATATCGTTCCAGTTAGGGATCACAAAATAATTCGTTAATTTATATTTTTTAAAATACATAACGATAAAATAATTTAGCAAACAAATAAAATAATAAAATAATCTTCCTTGGGAAAATAACATAACGACCAACGAGGTTCTTCAAGCTAGTCAAAAGTTATTTTAAATCATACATGAACACTAGAAACGTTATTTTATATACTTATAACAATTTAAAAATCATAGTGTCTGGATTTGGAAAATCATAGTGCTTAGGATAAAATTAAGGACCCGAATAGTAGAATTTTATAGGTGCCCGGATTTGAAAAATCATAGTGCCTAGGATAAAATTCAGAAAATATTGAGCTTACTTAAAAATAATGTGTCGTTTTAAATTTTTTTTTTGTGTTTTTTGGTGATTGATAGAGAAGTAAAGATCATAAAAATTTGATTAGATTTATTAAAAAAGATGATGTATTTTGTAATATTTATATATTTAGAATGGCTTTATTTATTAAATTTATTATATATTTTATTTTTTAAATTTTATTATATTATAATTGTAACTGGGTTAAAATTTTTTCTGGATCTGCGCTGCATACAATGATTCTACTAAATAGTAATATTAAAATTTTTTGATAAATTAAGAAAACATGGAATTATTAGCTAGCAAAAAATTACAAATTGTTAACATAGTAAATATTGACTAGCAATATGACTTTTAAGTTTGAAATTATTTTTTAATCCGGACCGTCGAGTTAATTTGAGTTTTAAATATGGTCCACACATGAATTTCTAAAATAAGTAAACAAATATCTAACTATGTTTTAGTACGATAATAACGTTATCTAGCTGTGTTTTATTAAATATTAATATTTTACTATATAGTGGGGATGGACAATAAGCGGGACCCAGCTGAATCTGCAGGACCCACGTGTGCTTGCGATTTCAAAGGACCATATTTAAAAATCAAACGCCTAACCATGAACATTTCAGCTGACCAAAAGAAAAAGATATAGCGGCAAAGGCAATGCCGCTATAGAAAAAAATTCCAAAACAAAAGTCCCTCTGTGTGTCAGTCCCCTATGTGTCAGTCCGAAAAGGAAAAAAAAGGCCTATAGCGGTAATAGCAATGCCGCTATAGGGCTGAGTTATTACGGCAATTCTATTACCGCTATAGCTGTGCTCTTTTTAAAATTTCAGAGGCTCTTTTGTCTTTTTTAAAATTATCAGGGGTATTTTTGTCATTGATAAAAATTTTCCGACAGCAAGTCCGATACAACTAACTTGTCTTTTGTTGTCATTTTTTTATGGCCACATCCGAATTAACATATTTTTAAGAGAAGTCTATTCATCTTTCCCGTTAAAACTTATATAAATGATCTGTTTTTTTTTAACTTTTTGGATAAAATATGTATACATCGGGAATTGCTTTTGACAACATTGTGTTTTACTTCTGCAAACATTTTTTTTTTTGTTAAAATTACCCTGACACTTAAAAGAGTCCACTATTCAATCACTAGACCAGCACACACGGGGCTAATTTAGTCATGTTGAACAAAAAACATGTTGCTGGAAGTACAATTGACGTTGTCAATAGTAATTCCCACAGACATCCCTGAATTTTTTTTTTAATAGTGAATTTTACACCCGAGTCATTCATTTATGAAAAGAAAATTACATCTTTCACTATTCTAATTTGTAATAATTACTTCTCTATCTCTTAATCTTACTTAATAATTTTGAGTACAAACTGATTATAATGATCTAAGCCTCCGTTTGGATGCGTTGAGAAGAAGTAGGAAGAAGGAATAAGGGAAGAAAAAAAAATTATAAACAATGAAAAAAAATTATAAACAATCCAAACTCTTCACAAAGTTACACACTTCCCAATACTTCTTTCCACTTCTTTCCTTCTTCTCTTCTTCCCACACCTATCCAAACGGAGCCTAAGAATTTTTATTTCTACTTGCATTAGATTATTAGAATTTTTTTTTTTGTACTTTTTTTGGTTGGAGACAAAAAGACAGAGATGAAAAAAAATTCCATCATATTTACTGAACCAGATGTAATTGTACAAAAAAATTCCATCATATGATGGAATTGTACAAGGTCTGTTCCCTCTAGCTAAAAAAAAAAAATTGCCTGTGGGTTAGTTTCTCAAAAAAAAAAAAAATTTAATTAAATAATTACTGAACCAGATGTCCGATTCACAACTATATACGGTTCTAGCCCGATTTTCTCCATTTCACTAGCAGCCTAGTTTTTCTACGCTTATCTTACCGGACCACGCTTCTGTTCCCAGTTTTTCTAGTTGAACCGACTCGTCGATATTTAAAACATTGATTTAGGGACTCACATTCATTGACTTTTTAGATATTTTGTTATATATATTCAATTATTCATAAATGATTTTTCACGAGTGGTTTGGTTATATTTTTACATACTAACTATAGTTTCGCGCTTCGGGCTATGTATGTTGGATTAAAGTCGGCTTTATTATTATTTTTTTTAGCAAAAAATTATGGACCATTTAAAATTTCATATGATTGGAAATATAAAAAATACTATCATTCTAAAAGAAGGTTTCAACGAAATTTTAGAAGTTCAAAATTACAAAAAAAATATATACATTATTGGAATTAGACAAAATTTTGTAAGAATAGAATGTTCATAAGATTTAATAAAAAAAATGGTATGAAAAAATTTACAAACAACAAACCAAAAGTAAAAAAAATATATGTATAGAAAAATTTCGGAAAAAAATTGACAATAAAAAAACTATAATAGTCCATGGCAATTGATATATTGTATAGAAAAAATATATTCATATAATATTATAATAAATAATACTCTTACGAAGATGTGTTAAGCAAAGCTTGTAATAGAATTTTTTGAATCCCAAAATATAAAGAAATGTCATCAATTTAAAAAGTTTGAAAAATTAAAAATAAAATATCATTGAATTTCTTGTAATTTGTTAAAAATATTCATAATTTTTTATGCAAAAATGGTTTGAAATGCTTGTAAACAATAAAATAAAGGAATAAAATTTCTGAAGATTATTGATTATGTAATGAAAGAAAATAGATGGGCTAAAAATAAGAAAGAAATTTGATGGAATTATAAAATAATTTAGGGGTGACAAAAAAAATCAACAGTTTGGGTGATGGCGCTGTGACATTTTTTTATTGATTTGTGGCATGCATGTTGTATAGTTTTTTGTGTTGCATATTAAAAAAGATATTTGGATGAGACTAACGCTAACCGCACACAAAAATATAGAAGTTTGCTACACCGGATCTCAACACCATGCACATGGTACCCTCTGGCCCTTTTTATTTTTCTGCACAGAATTCCACAATCTTTGTGTTACAAATCGAATTGGATAAAAAAAAGATCACACAGAGTGACAGTCTGACAGAGGACTTTGGGTGGGAGTTGCGAAGACCGCCAGAATTAATATATTGTATAATATATAACGACGAGCTGCTTTCATCGTCAAGGGTCCATAGCTCAGTGGTAGAGCATTTGACTGCAGATCAAGAGGTCACCGGTTCGAACCCGGTTGGGCCCTTGTATTTTTTTTCATAATTTTTTCTCTGATCATCTTATGTTATTTTATAATTGGTATCTCTTACTTTTTTCTCTTATAAAAAAAATGCTGTTGTAGTCTGTCCCCCCCCCCCCAATAAATAAATAGTTTTTTTGAAAATGGTATACATTAAAAAAAAATCTAATGGTTGCATAGAATGAGTAATTAAAAATATCGACATCTTGAAAATGTATTATGGCATTTATCAGCGGCGATTTAAAATTGAAATTGTCTAGCATTGTTAAACAAGTGATCATCTTGAACACAAAATTGTTTGCACTTTTAATGAGCAAGAAATCATGTAGAAATTATTTGAAAAGTGATGCCGTAAAAAGTTTGTTATATATCGAGACTTTAATTAAATTATTATATGTACAATATCGGTAATAGATAACAGAACTGAAGTTCCCCTACGTGCCGAGATGGCGACATTTTAAACTACTATTTCGCTTTTATACTACACAAAAAGTTCTCATGCCAAACGAGTCGATTTTCTTAATTACTTTTTCCAATATAGTAGGCGAAACATCCGAAGAAATTTTAATTAAAAAAAAAGTGCAAAAAATAATATTTACAGAAAACAGATAATACATATTAGACTAGCTGAGAAAAAGATTAAGATAATAAAATGAAGAAAAAAATTCGGCTAGTAACTCGCTAAGATAGGGCAGTGGATGAGTCTAAACCTATTCATGGACCACTTTTTTAATTCAATGGTTCTAAATCACAGTTTAATTTAAAAATATAAATAAAGCATTTTTACAGCTTGCTTAACTTATCTTTCAACTATAATACAAATGAATATGGAGAATACGGCACAGGAACAATATTTGTCACCGTGACATGCATGCTTAAACTGTGAAGATTGATTATTGATTAATATGAGGAATTTTATATCTTGTTGAATCGAATCATGTCTTTCGCCAGTCTCAATCTTTGGTGAGTCTAACCAAGTCATGGACACCTATATCCTCTGCCGCACTGCAACAACATGCAGCGTGTGCCACGCTGTCAGTAATAAAGACTCCACTCATCTATTTAGTCACGGTATGAAAAAAAAAAGAACTTTTGCTTATATTTTCTAAGAGTTATTGTCCTCTCATATTATATTTGGGAGAAAAATAAGTTATAAATAATTAAAAAAAATTATTATGATATAGAAAAGATAAATATATTCCGTAAGAAAGTGGTGATGATTTTATTTGTAGTTGTATTCTTTTTAAACATGTTTTCAACAAATTCACAACGTATTTTATCTATTTTTAGGAGTTTTTGGCATGCATGAGATTAACCTAACTTTTAGGTTAGTAACCTAACATGTTAACCTACAATTGCCAAACGATTTTGATATCACTAGAGTTGGTACTTACATTAGAACTAATATTAACTATCTTTATCTCAAACACTAATCCCAAAAATACTAATTTTAATTCCTAACTTCACTAATTTATGGTGTTGCCAAACTTCCCCGAAAGTTGGAGTCAACCACAAAACATTATTAAAATACTATATATTTACAAAGTAGTTAAAATACTTGAAAGAAATAAACAAAAATTTAAAATAAAAAGACATAAAAAAAATCTTTGGCTCCGTTTGGATGGTGTGGGAATAAGAGGAATAAGAGAAAAAATAGGAAAGAAGTATTGAGAAGTGTGTAACTTTGTGAAAAATTTAGATTGTTTAATAATAAATTTATTCACATCTTCCCTTATTCTCTTATTCTCACTCTCATCCAAACACAGCCTTTGCAGATAAACTAAAACATATAGATTAGCATTTAATGAAATATTGTCGTCATACCACTAGAATTTCGCTAACATCAAGCATTGAAAGAGCAATTATTAAAAATTCTCGCACTTGTGGCGAATATGTAGTACATATTTCGATGAAATGTTAACTATCATCTACAGTTTTATCATTACTTATCATAGCTTGAACAAAATAAACACTTAATGTAACACAAGATGAACATAATGTTGATCAAAGTGAAAATATACAAACAAATAAGTTTTAATAAAAATAAGTTGAATAAAATCTAAACGATAATGACAAAACTTATTTGTTTGTATGTGTTCACTTTGATCATTCATATGTTTTTCTCGTCTACTTTATATATTCACTTTATTTAAACGATTGCAAACTTACATATTACAGTTTATCGAATTTCTACTCTAATGTCAGATATCAATAATACTTTCATGCCCTAGTAGATTGTTGGATCTCATGAGTCTTCTCCATGCTATCTTTGTAAAATTACATTACAAAAAAGTGTCCCATATCTTCGATATCCAATTATGAAATATTCCAACGCATTGTATATGTCAACTTTTACTTAAATTCATATAATTCTACAAATCAACGAATCTCCATGCGCCAAAAAATTTCTTTGAAAAAAAAAGACCGAAGATGATTTTGCTTTTTATAATATTTTTCCCAAAAGAATTTTCCAAAAAAAAAAAAAAAAGAAGGGAAGTTAAAGCACAGGTGTTATGCTTGCTCTGTAGTCTGTACCTTGCTCCGCGTGACAGACGCTCTTGTGTTTGTTATGGACAAACAGATAAACGACATTTTTCACATAATGACACTGATTTAGTGAATCTAAATCATAAATAAATCACATTCGCTCTCAACAAATTCATTCATAAACTCAATTAACAACAATATTTCGCATCACGAGCAGTTGCTGCCACTGCTGCGCTGCCTCCTTTTCACTTTTGTCCCTTCTGCTGCCTTCTTCTTCTTCTTCTCTCTCTCTCTCTCTCTCTCCATCAATCGATCTCATCTCATCTCATCCGAGCAAATGGCGGAGAAAGGATCGGAATCGGAGTGGGTGGTAATGGCGACGGGGAGGTCTCCGACCAACATAGCGGTGATCAAGTACTGGGGCAAGCGCGACGAGGATCTCATACTTCCGATCAACGACAGCATCAGCCTCACTCTCGATCCTCTCCACCTCTCCGCCACCACCACCGCCGCCGTCAGCCCTGGCTTCTTTCGCGATCGCATGTGGCTCAATGGCAAGGTTTGTTGGTTGTTTTCATCGATGATTTGGTAGTAATGTAGTTGTTGTTGTACTGAGTTTTAATTTAGTGACCAATCACCTTTTTGTATATGTCGCTTTCAGTAATGCAAATTGCTTAGAGCTGGTTGCTCAAGCTGGTTCAGTGATCTGTGGTTTAATCACTTGTGGAATCTTCATTTTTTTTTTCCTCATTGATGAAATTGAGCAGGTAATTTTACCTGTTTTGTCTTAATTCTGCGTTGAAATTCTGATATGTGTTTTTATGTGATGAATTTTATCAGGAGATACCTTTGTCAGGTGAGAGGTACCAAAAGTGTTTAAGGGAAATCAGGAAGCGTGCAAATGAAGTCTCCGATGAGAAAAAAGGATTAAAGATTAAAAAAGAAGACTGGGAGAGTTTGCATGTGCATATCTCATCTTACAATAATTTTCCAACTGCTGCGGGCCTTGCCTCTTCTGCTGCTGGCTTTGCATGCCTCGGTACAAAGTTGTTCTTCCTCCATCTAGTATGAAAGTTGTTGGTGTTTTAGCTGACTCTGCTTTCTTTTTCTTCTTTTTAGTTTTTACTCTTGCAAAATTGATGAATGTGAAGGAGGATTTAGGACAAATCTCCTCCATTGCTAGGTACTTCTGTGAACCTTAATTTCACTATTGACTGATTAAAGGTCATATAAAGATAAAATAATTTTAAATAATGGTTAATTGCATCTTTTCTGATGCTAATATAACATAAATTGAGGTTTCTTGTACAATCGAGAGCCAGCTGGTTCCATTGGGAACGTGTACGCAGTTCTTTGACCAAAATCCTGTGTATCTGTTTATTTACATCACCATCAGTTCTTTGCTTGCTTACCAACTCCTTTATTTTTACTTATAAATGGAAATTCTGATAATAGGCAAGGATCCGGGAGCGCTTGCCGAAGCTTGTTTGGAGGCTTTGTAAAATGGACCATGGGAAATGTAAGAACAGTGTCTTTCTCTTTTCCGGAAAATTTTTAGTGTAACCTGCTTATCGCTTATTGTCTATGAACTATCCACCAAATTTGTTTACGTTTAGTCCATTACACACTTTATACTCTTTGTTGCTGATAACGCATTCCGAAAATTCACTATAGACGCATTTGTTACCCGTCAAATCTGTGCTAGTCATGTAGTGTCAAAAAACCGGAAAGATGTGTTGCTCTTTCACAGTCCACACAGACAGTAAATATGCCTCCATGCGATAGAAAATGTGAATGTATCTTTCTAATAATTCACCTATTCGATGATGTTGTCTAGTTAGATCTTATTCATCAGATGTGATTTAGTTTGTTTTTGGGCTTTTCAGAACGCTGATGGAAGTGACAGTCTTGCAATTCAGTTAGCTGATGAGGCACACTGGACTGACCTAGTTGTTATCATTGCTGTGGTATGTAACTCTTAGCATGCTAGTTTGTGTCATTGTTTGCTATTATATAAGAAGAAATGAGCCCTAATGATGGTATTATGTTGGACTTGACCTTCCAGTTTGCACTTAAATGTACTGTCTGCATGCTGTGAGATTATTTTGCAAATGCTCCCTTGCACCCAACAAAAAAAAAAAAAAAAACAAATAATTCTGTTTGTGTACCTTTAAGGCATGTGATCATTAGCTCTAGAAGCTTCTACCTTTCATGTTGTATATTTCAAATTAATAAATACTTGCAAGTAAACTGTTCTAAACTATTGGAACATTCAGGTGAGTTCAAAGCAGAAGGAGACCAGCAGTACCAGTGGCATGCGAGAAACTGTTCAAACCAGTGCTCTTATAAAACACCGTGCAGAGGTACATCTTTCTTCCTTTTTCATTTTTTCTTTTTTCCTTTTGACATTTACTATACTAGTATTGTACGTTACCTCTCTTCTTCCAGGATCCATTAAAAATCCAGTAGGCTACTAGACAAACAATGTGTTGGATTCAGTATCCTACTTTACCTGTCTTTGCGAAAGCGTCTTATTTTATCATTGTTACTTTTGGTGGACGCTTGTATATAAAACATGGTATAGTATGTAACCTGTCAGTTTGTGGTCTAATAAACGTAAGGTTCAGAACTTATGGTAAAATGTGGGAAATTAGGTCTGGCAGACATGATAATTGAACAGTTTATACTAAAGTGTGGCAAATTGATTGCACAGTTAGAGGTTTCTAAGTTGTCGAATAGGCTGAACTATTTTATTGCAAAATTGATTGCTAACTGTAGCTTAGTGAACTAGTAAGCTTCTGCTAATCGAGTTTGTTGAGGACCTCCAACACTTTAAAATGGGATGCTATGATATTTATTACAACATTTGATGTAACAATGTCAGACGGTGGTCCCTGCACGAATGTTGAAAATGGAAGAAGCAATAGCTAATCGTGATTTCGCATCATTTGCTAAATTGGCATGTTCAGATAGCAATCAGTTCCATGCAGTATGCTTGGATACGAGCCCTCCAATCTTCTACATGAATGATACCTCTCACCGGTACACACATGCACCATAATTATTATTTTTTTTCAAGCAATTTCATGTGCACGCCTTATGTCAAAGCATCATGCACACATCAGCAATAGCCAATAAGATTGTTATTGATACCTTTAGAAGACCAGAAATTCCAGATATCCCCTGTAAAATATAGGTTTTTTTAGGTACTGCTTGTTACTTCAGTGATGAAAAAACTGTTCTCTTCTTCTCAAGCTATATTGACTGAGGAAGAAAAGCAAGGCCAACTGAATATTTGTTTAAGAAATTAAGAAAGGACTGGGAATATATGGTTCTCGTGTGTTTGAAATATTTCTCGTTTTTGAGGTACATTAGATGGACTAACTCCAGTGTGCTTTGTACTTGTCTTCTGGGGTACAATCCAAATTGGTAATTGGATAATTCAGGAAAATTCTAGGTTTAGTTGCATTTATGTTTAGTTTAATTTAAAAATTGGTACAAAAGTGCTGTCCCTGATTCTTTTTTCTTTTTGGAATTAACCATATCATATAATAAAATTGTCTTTGCATTAATTTTCAGGATAATTAATCTTGTAGAGAAATGGAATCACTCTGAAGGAACTCCACAGGTGTGTCTCTCTCTGTAAAAGTTTTATTGTGATTCCATCTAGTGCTTATCTTCTCTTACCTGAATGCTGATACCGTTTGTTTTAGTTGGTGAAGGTTCACCCACAACTTCATGTCTGATTCAATCTAAAATTAATTACAAAGTAACAACAATATGATGAAATAAACAATCAAATAAGTGAAAATTATGTATGTAAAAATTGTAACTTGTACCATTCTTATATTAATGTTGGGTTTTCATCATTCATTTTGCAGTAACTGCAACCTTTAGTTCATTTGTCTTCTATTTTTTTAGTCTGTTGGAATAATCACAGTAAAACCTAACTATCATAGGTGGCATACACATTTGATGCGGGGCCCAATGCAGTACTGATTTCACCAAACCGTAAGACTGCAGCTCTTCTGATGCAGAGGCTTCTTTACCAATTCCCTCCTAACCAAGAAACTGATTTGACCAGGTATTTTAGAATTATGCATGCAAAATATGATGCTAGTCTTTGACCAACTTTTGGAAGACATATTTCTTGGCCTCCTTGATCACCAGGGGAAGCATTATGTTGAAGATCCAATACAGACCACTAATGGTGGTGCCTGACCTGAATTGGATATATATGAATTCAGCCTGCCAATCCTCGGTTAAATAGCCAGATTAAACAAATAGAATATAATGGGGCAGTATGCAAAGTGAACAAATAAAATTGGATATGTAGAACTCTATTCAGACTTTCAGATGTATTTCTCAGTAAGGGTGTCTAGTTTTGGGTACTGGGGCAGCACGTTGATGTAACTTTTTATCATATAATTTTATTTATTTTTCAGAGAAAACTCTTAATGTAATGTCATATTTTCTTTTTGTAGCTTTGTTGTGGGTGACAAATCAATATTACAAGATGCCGGCGTGAGATCTATGAAGGATATAGAAAACCTAGAACCACCTATTGAAATTAAAGATAAGGTGCCGCACCAGAGATTCACAGGAGATGTCAGCTACTTCATCTGCACCAGGGTTGGAAGTGGACCTAAGGTGCTCACTGATGAAACCTTAGCATTGCTCGACCCTGTAACTGGACTTCCTAAATGAAATCCTCAATCTGGGAATTGAACTGAGCACGTAGATCATAGGAGTTATTCCATTTTTTTTGTTTTTCTAATTTGGTTCTCTATTGCGGTGAAGAATAAGGTAAATAGGTCTAGTGTGGTTTCTGCTAAATTTCTGGAACTCCTGCCATTCTTTAATTGTGGTTTAGTTTTCATAATGGAGTTATTTAAAGTTTTGTGAGATTGCTATTATTATTGGATCTCTTGATGAATTTAGATTACCTACCTGGAATTGCTTTTCTTGATCTTAAAATCATTTTTCCTGGCTATTTTGTTGTATAATATAGTGGAAACGAGTAAAATAAAATACAATTTAAATTCATGTCGATATTTTTATCAACTGTAATAAATTGGCCTTTTTAAAAAAAATAGTATAAATTACTAATTAAAAAACTATCAATAATGCTGTATAGATAAAATGAATGACCAAAAGAGAAGTATTGTATACGATTTTTAGTATTTTGTTAAGAGCACGGTTCCGGTGTCAAAATTGTCTTAATAGTATAACATTAACATATATTCTTATCTTATTAACTAACTAGGATTAAGGATAAGGAAAATCGTCTCTCTGATCCCGTCCAGTACAATTGGCTTAAGATCCCTCCAGTTCTCTCACTTCCAAAGTTGAACCAAGTCGAGCTCGAGCAGCCGCCGAAACCAAAATTGGTCAAAACCCTCCCCAGTCCCCTGTGCTCATCGCTATGAGTTTATTATTTCTGAGGCGACTGAGATGTTCCCACCTCCCTCCTCCTAGTCCTTCTCTTTCCCTTTATTATTATATTCTCTCCCCACCATGCCTCTCCACCTCTGCTGCCGCTGGAGTTCCACCTCCAAATTCTCCATTTGCGGTCGGCTACCTCATCCAATCCTGCGGTCTTCCTCCCGACAAAGCTCTCCGGGCATCCAAGTACATCTCCCACCTCAAATCCCCCGATAAGCCCGATGCCGTACTCCGGTTCCTCAAACAGACCGGTATAAGCCAGTCCGATATAGCAACTGCCCTGGCACGGGATTCTCGCATTCTTTGCTCTCATGTCGAGAAGAACTGGACACCAAATGTGGCAAAGCTACAAGAGGTCGGCCTCTCCACACAAGACATCTCTGGCATCATTTCCCGCTGCCCTGGTATGTTCAGGCACAATGTTGTTCCAAAAATCGACTTCTGGATGGGGGTTCTTGGCTCAGTAGAGAATCTCTCTCTGGTCCTCAAACGGAATGGGAGCCTATTCAGTGCACACTTGGAGAAGGTTGTGGTGCCTAACTTGTCTTTCCTTCAAGACCAATGTGGTTTGTCTGTTCCACAGATTATTCGACTGATGAAGTCAGCTTCTAGAATGATCACATCTAGCCCTGAGGTTCTAAAGGTTACTGCTAAAAGGGCCCAGCAACTGGGGTTCACATGTTCATCACCAATGTTTCTGGTCGCATTAATTACTGTAGGCTCTCTCAATCAACGCACCATGGATGCAAGGTTAAGTAAGCTGAAAAGTTTTGGGTTTTCTCAGCATGAGGTAACCGTTCTAGTCAGTAAATTTCCGCTTATATTGTGTTTATCCGATCAGACTATTGGCTGTAAAATAGAGTTTCTGACTAAGGAAGTGGGTTGTGAAAAGTTTCATATCATCCAAAATCCAGTTGTTCTTACATTGAGCTTAGAGAAGCGACTCATCCCCCGTAGCCTTGTCCGCAAGCTTCTGGAGTCAAAAGGATTTCCCGTGGCTAATGGAAGTTTTCTTTATTTAGCAAAACTGAATGAAAAGCAGTTTGTGGAGAAGATGATTCTTCCATATGAACACGCCATTCCGGGGCTACGCCAAGCCTACACTGATGCTTGTTCTGTGAAATAATTCAGCTAAGGAGTCATTCAAGGATGTCTCGAATTAATTTGATTGGTAATTTTGGTACTGTATTTTATTCTTTTCAATTTTTTTCCCCTTATTTTGCCATTTTAGTGGGCAGCTGACTGTGATTGGTTGACTACAATTTTCAGTCGCTTCAACTAAGATAATGAATCTTCTTTTGAATACAATTTTGACTTTGTTGTTTATCTGTCATGTTGGTATAGCTGAGATGGACAATTCTTGACCCCACCTGAACAGCTTGGCTCAATGATTTTATTTCAATGGGCCCATAATGTCTTATTTCTGTCATGTCACGCCTTATATTATGCTTCATAATTTCCCATTTTTAATATGTAGGAAACAAATAACCTCTAATATGTGTTTATAATCATAAATTTGGCATAGTGTGCTTGCCTACCTTACAATGGAGTGGCCATATACATCTTTTAGTACATGTAACAATGTAGGCCATTTTTACCCATCCCTACCCAATCTAAGCCCACCCATTGACACCCTTCTGTTTAATATAGTGATTACGGAATTCTTATGACTGCTAAAATTACAGTGCTATCACAAAGCTGAAGTTGTATGTTTTCATAACAATTGATTACTTAATATAAGAAGTCAGATTACAAAAAATATTAGAAAAGGAAACGGTGAAGGAAGAGTCAACAAGGTAGTTACTATTGAATTTATCCTAGTTACAGTAAGCCAGTAACCATGTGCTGGCTGGTAGCCTGGTACAATTAGGTGTGGCTTGTTTGAGGGTCTCAATGATCACCATTACCAAAATTTTTAACTTTGATTAGCCTTAATTTTTGGTTGTTCCTGAACTGAATTAATCAAATGGTGCCATCCAAGTTCAGTTTCTGGAAAATTGACTTCTAATTCCATTCTCCTTCACTCAAGCACAATGAAAAATGAAGTTGGAAAAAATGGTTGCCTGTTTTCATGACAGGATACAACGAATGCTGGAGGTATTTTAAATTGACTTGTAGTTTGTACTTGTCAATACAGGAACTATTTGTTTCAATTTATGTAGTTAGGCACCAATTTGCTGGAAATTAGCATCGCTTTTGAGGGTTCCAGGTCAAGACCTTTCTCTCTATCAGTGGTGAAGTTGTATATCTGGCAGATTTAAGCATCACTGGTTTTCCATTGTGATTGAACACTTGAACAGTATGGGGCAAATTCTTTTGCCAGCCGCTGTCAATCAATCTAAAAAAGTTTGGGGCAAATTGAATAGCTCATATTCATGAGCTGATAATTCATGATAATGTGCAGTTTCTGTCGGCATGATTTTTATTTGATAATCAATGTTTCTTGTTAATTATCAAAATCAGAAACATTTTGAGGTATTATTGTCATTTTAACAAATGATCCACTAAGATCGATCCTCAATAATAACTTATAAATAAATAATCTAATATTATATAACATAATCTAATATTAGGTTGTAACTCTAACACATGAATAAAAAATAAAACTCCCTCATTTTAAACACGTTGAAGCAATCATTCAAGAAGGAAAAAAACATTTATATTTTTGTTTTAAATCTTCAAAAACTTGCACATCACTAAAAATTCTCTTTATCAGATAATAAAAAATTTATTTTGTTTTTAGTATTTATCTATTTGAAGCAGAGTAAATTTTGAAGATTTATGACCTATTTTAATCACAATTTTTTTTAAAAAAAAGACAATGTAACATTTATATGTTGGATTAGTTTTATAAGTACAAAACACAGATGCCTCGGTACAAGCTACTTATTCATTCTTAGCATCAGAAGGATCAGGTAGTGCTCGCTCAACAATAGCAAGACCCAGACCAACATCCTTTGTCGGAAAACAAGCTTTGCATCGGATGATTTCTGCAGAGTTTTCGAAGCAAAATAAGACCCCAAGCGGTTTAGAATCAAATCTCTCCAGTCAGAAAACTAAGGAGTAATGACAGTCCGATTTAAAATCAAACGGTCGTGTATACTTTTCTGAAAACCGGATAAAGTTGCAAAAGAGAGAATATCTTCCACCGAACAAAACATTTGTTCCTCTGAATCTGGGTCCCACAGGGGCCACTGGAGCTGAGAACTTCGAACGTACAAAAGCCGTCTCTAATCTTACAAACTGTGCTTCCTCCAAGCATTTCAGAAAAGCCTAACGATGGCGCTAAGATGTCTCCAGTTGCTCCGACCACCACATCTTTCCTTACATAAAAGCTATTCTCCTCTCGGCCTTCCAAGAGTGTCCATCTCGGATGCCACGTGGCGTCGACTTAGTGGCTCACCCCCCTCCTCTCGTCTTCTGTGCTCTTCCTCCGATCAACCCCAATTACCAGTAATTGCGAAATAATTCAAGTTTTGCTCATTCTCAACTACATTGTTAATTCAGTTTTGGTTTGTTCATTCATTTTGTGTTTTAATTATATAGCAGGCCACAGATGAGGGAGTAAACCAAAACCCACAAAAATCAATTGTTGGAGATTTATTGGATTACTTGAATGAATCGTGGACTCAATTTCATGCCACTGGTAAAGTATCCGTGTTTTCACTTTATGACTTAATTGAATTGAAATTGAGCTCGAGATTTCAAAGGTTGCTTGTGTCAAACATATTAAATATCTATAGCAGAATATTAATTTTTTTCAAGTTCTTTGTCCTTTAATTATGCATGATCGTTTTAAGTAATTCTGATTCATGAAATGGCCAACAAGGTAATTAAACATGTCTTATCATACGAAAATATTTCAATCAATTTCATATTTTCCTTTTGTATTGACAGCTGAGGCAAAGAGGCAACTGCTTGCTGCTGGATTTGAGCTGTTGAATGAGAGTGATGATTGGGATCTCCAGCCAGGGGGACGCTATTTTTTCACCCGCAACATGTCTTGTTTAATTGCATTTTCAATTGGTCAAAAGTAAGTTGTGCTTCTACCCTTCTGAGTCTAACATCAAAATATACATGCCATCGTTTGTGGCTAACAGAAGTAAAAATTTTGACACAGAAAAATTATTTCCAATTGATGTTGTATATATATATATATATATATATTTTTAGATAAATTGGGGGTCAAGCCTCCCAACTTATTTTTAAATTAAATGTCTATAAAAGAGATGTTTTATTTTTTTTAAGTACAAAATCTCTTGACTATCAATTATTAACTCATCTTGAACAGGTACAAGGTGGGCAATGGGTTTCACATCATAGCGGCACATACAGATAGCCCTTGTCTGAAACTGAAACCTAGATCAGCATCAAGTAAATCGGGATATCTGACCGTAAATGTACAGACTTACGGTGGTGGTCTATGGCACACTTGGTTTGACCGTGACCTTAGCTTAGCAGGTCGGGTTATTTTAAGAGATGGTAATGGTTCATTCCAGCACCGGCTTGTCAGAGTGAAAAGGCCTCTGCTTCGTGTACCAACACTTGCCATACATCTTGATCGGTTTGTATATTGTTATTGCATTTGTTTCATTCTCTGTTTCTTTAGTAAGGTAGACTGACCAGATTTTGGTGGTAGCAAATATCACCCACTTTAAAACCAAGGCACAATAAAGGAATGCATAACCAACCTACATATATAGTTTTGATAATTAGAGACTTAATGACCATCACAAAGCTGCTTTACCGCATTCATTTTAATTTGGATTAATGTTAGGAATGGAGTTTTCAACATTTAAATGACTATGCTTCCTTTATCATACCCATAGTGGTTGGACATATCCTGCAATTGCTTCAAAGCATGATTGGGTGACTTGAAAATGCCAAAAGTTGTTGAATTTCATTGGTGTTTAACAATTTGTATGGCTGAAATTTTAAAATAAAAATGGCTATAATGCCCTTGTTGACAGGACAGTGAATTCGGATGGGTTCAAACCAAACCTAGAGACGCACCTAGTACCTCTACTTGCCACAAAAACTGAAGAGATTCAAACCAAATCTGAAGAGAGAACAAATTCAAATAAGAGTCCCCACCACGATTCCCTCCTCTTGAATGTACTTTATCTTCCATCTCTTTTGGAAAATTTCCTTTGTATACATTGAGAAAAAGAAAAATTGAAAATGTATCACTCTCACTGCTACAAAACTTGAAATATAGATACTCCCCCATATTCTTTGAATAAAATAACTCAAAGGTAGATGTGTGTAGATTCATGTCATCTTCTGTTTTGCAGGGCAAATTGTGTCTTTTCTATATTATATACAAATTCCCTTGCCAACTGTTTTGCACAAATAAGAAAATTACATCAGAGGAAAAGTGAAAATCATATTCTTTTGTCTGCTTTTTGAAAGTGAATGGCTATAATAATTAAGATGGGGGTTAAATTAACTTTCCAAAATCCTCTGGTTACTTTTTACTAAATGAATATTGTGTGAAATGAGATAGAAAGGAGGGGTATGTTTGCTAACTCCTGAATCCATTGGAAGACAAGGGGTTCTAAAAGGAGAAGGACATAATTGACCCTTGTTTTATACAAAAAAAAAAAAAGAGTTCCGATGTTACCTTATCTGTCAAGATAAATCTATGACAGTGTGAAGACATCACCTATTTTCTTCTTGAATAGATCAGACAGGCTTTATTCCTATTAGGCTTTAAATTTGAGTCTTGTAGCCAATATATGAGTATAAATAGTAAAGAAAATTGCAACTGATTCTGATAAACTCTATTAGGCTTTATCTGAGGAAATGGGATGCAAGTGCGAAGAAATAATGGCAATGGAATTGAACGTCTGTGACACCCAGCCGAGCTGCCTTGGTGGTGTGAAAAATGAATTTATTTTTTCTGGCAGACTTGATAATCTCGCCTCTTGTTACTGTGCATTGAGATCCCTTATTGATTCATCTAATGGGTTGTCAGATGAGACAACAGTCAGAATGGTTGCACTTTTTGATAATGAAGAGGTACCTTGTTATTAAAGTTTTCATTTTCATAATCTACAAATTTTCCTTTTTGATTTTGCCCTTTAGTTTTGAAAGAATTTGTTCAAACTTCTTTGAAACATTTAAAGTACCTTGTAATGCTCTAAAACATTCTAAGGCAATTTGAAAGATATTAAATTATCCCTTTTGATCTCCTCTGGCATTTCATATAGAGATTAACAATGATGGAGGGGGTAGAGCACATTTCATTTTTAAAGATATAGATGGCATTTTTATGTTATATGGTCGTAAGGAGATAAATATGATATATCTTGCCATGAAATGTGCATATAAGCAGGGTTTTATATAAGATTTGCCCCTTTAATTTTTATTTTCTGCATGTTGTGATGTTTTTAGTACTTGTGTGGTATTCCTGGAAATCTACTCTAATAATGTTTTCCCCTGATTTCCAATGGCTTTGTGCTTATAGTGAACTTCTTTAAATTCTAATTTTGTTAAAATTCCAAATTTCTTGTCTAGATTAAACAATTGTATCTTTATTATAAACATATGTATATTTTCATAGACATGACATTTTTTGTTATTTCAAATATGTTAGGTAGGTTCTAATTCAATGCAAGGGGCCGGTGCGCCAACCATGTTTCAAGCAATCAGGCGCATAGTTGATAACTTGGTGCATCAGTCCATGGGAGAAGCTGCTTTTGAACGAGCTATTCGCTCCTCATTTCTTGGTACAATTGTGAACAACCCATTTTATTTATCCCTGGAAACTTATTTTCCATCTCTCAAGTCCTACATACCAGGTGATCGCCTGAATGCAAAAGTTTTGGTAAGAAGTGCTATCAAACTCTGACCCTACCTGAATGTCCATGGTGACCAAAATGATCTGTAATGAATCTGATCGGGAAGTTAGACACATAAAAAAACTTTTTTTTTTGGGCTCCAGACACTTAAAAGACTTGAATCCACCCTGCAACCCTCTAGGCAGATATATGAACAAATATGACTAATCAGACCACCTTTTATTTGCCTTTCTTACTATTTAAGATGCAAATTTATATGTACCTCGACCTAACTTTGCTTTTCCTAAAACAAGAAATATTATGTATATGATCCTGGAAAGACGATACTAATACTACCCTATTCTCGTAACTAGTTGTATGCAAAAATGTGGAAGATAACATGGGATTAGTTGAATGTGTTCAAGGAAGGGAATGGGGGAGTTGAGGCCTGTAGATACAGTTACTAGTTATGATATGTCTTGTCCTTCTAATGGTAAATGCATGATATTTTGATGTCCTTCTATTTCCTGAAACGAATTCAACTTATTTTGAAAAGAAAATTCTTTAACCATTTAGTTTTTTTTTTTTTTTTTTTTGGCATTTTTAGTGTCCGCTGACATGGCACATGGGGTGCATCCAAACTTCTCAGACAAGCATGAGGAACACCATAGACCAGGCTTACAGAAGGGGCTGGTAATAAAGCATAATGCCAACCAGAGATATGCTACCAGTGCTGTAACTGCTTTCCTCTTCAAACAAGTTGCCGAAATTCATGGCCTCCCTATTCAGGTCATTATTTTTTTAAGTAATTTTTTCTTTGCCTGTAAAAAGGTTAAAATTTTAAGCATGGCTTTGATTCATTGAAAATATCAAATGTAGCCCTCTTGAAAAAAATTCTATAAAACACCCATGTGTCTGAAAATTAGCAGTAATTAGACCTTTCCAAGAAAGAGGAGGGGACGGACATGGTACTTTTGATGATTTTAATGATTGTATGATTTTTTTCTGTGAATATGAATTTTAATGATTGTATGATGTTTCTGTGACTATGTATACATCTTTTTTTCAGTTTTGCACAAGTCTGTTATTATTTAAATTTACATGTAATTAATTTGCAATCTTTTCTGTAGGAATTCGTGGTAAGGAATGACATGGGGTGTGGGTCTACCATAGGGCCTATACTGGCCTCAGGTGTAGGTATACGAACTGTAGATTGTGGAATACCTCAGCTCTCTATGCACAGGTGATTTTCTTATATGATCTTCTCAGTGTATAATTCTTCAAAAGCATTTAATTGTTAGAATCAAAAGGATAGCCATTTTTATCCTTAAGCTTTTAAAATGCTCCCTATTTTTTAGCACTGAAATTGGAGATTATAAGAAGTCCAGCGGCCGAAATACAAAAAGCCTTGTCATGCTTTCTAATGATGGTTCCGTTGAGACTCCTTAAGAAAATATTTTGTTGTTTTTTAAAAAAAAAAATAAAAAGCAATTTTTAAACCTATCTGGGCCCATGAACCCATATGTTATTAAGACCAAACCTATCTGGGGCCAATGAACCCATTTAGTCGACCTTAGAATTGTCAGAGCATGTCAACTTGTCAGGTTAGATTGACAGCAGCAGTCGCAAATTTTAAGTATTTGAGGTTTTATGCTTCTGTCTTCTTTGTGGTTCTCATGTATACTTTTCATATGATGATATGAATGCAGTGTGAGAGAGATCTGTGGGAAAGAAGATATAGACAATGCATACAAGATATTTTCTTCGTTCTTTGGCAATTTCTCTGAGATCGATAAGAAGCTTAGTGTGGATTTTTAGGAGTGATTTTCCTTTAAAGCACAAATAGTTTTTTTTTTTAGCTAGTTGATTTATATGCTCCTTATGTATCAAGCACACAGTATAAAAAACAATTTTCTGGTGCACTTATTTGTTAACCTTAAAATAAAAGAGTAGAATACATTCTCAGTTTCTTGTGCACTCGTTTAAACCAGTTCGTCATTAACTCTATTGAAAAAGTAAAATATATGATAGAAATTATAAACTTTTACAAACGAAACTTGAGACATGCTCCTGTCCACTTCTTTAATTGCCCGAAGAAATATAATTGGAAGACAAATATTCCATTGTTTTTGTTCCATTTCAACGTAAATTGGATTGTGCCCCAACAGAAATACAATTTAGGTTGAATAAATTCCCAACGATATATTAACCTAGTTAATATTCATGAAACTCCATTTATTGCAAGAAATCAGACGTTTTGAATTACTTCAAAATAATTGGCGCTTGCCAAATTAACTGACAAAATATAGCCATACGGACAGACAATAGAACGAATGGAAACAAAAATTGAAAGTTTTACACCCTGCCAAATGTTCTATTAGTACATTATGCAACTTCTGCAAATTAAATTGGGCAAATAATAAAAATAAATAAATACACACACTCACACACATGAGAGCTGGCACACACACACACATGAAATACATATTGATACAATACGGCACACCCACCGTTTAACTTGAATTCAAGTTGCTAACCCTCAACAACAATCTCCCCTCAAGAAAAATAATGCTGATAACTTGAGTTAATAATATTTGAAAACTATGAAAAGAATAATAATATTTGAAAACTATGATCTTTCTTTTTGTTTACCAATTAAAGATGCTCCATTTTGTTCTATGTTTATCTTATCTTCATCAATTCCATCAACTGCATTGGTTCTATTGGAAACATTATTTGAGATTGATCTGCTAATACAAAGCCAAGTTCTCTTTCTCTCATCTTCACACTTGTCGCCAATTGGCACATGCCATGATCCATTTTCAGATTCCTAATGAAAAGGAAAAGAAAACACAATAAGTTGAGGAAACAAAACCAAATCCAACATTTTCACAAGATAGCTCCCAACAAAAGAAAAATGAAACATAAACCATCAAGAACTGAGTCTACTGATGTCTAGCATCAACAAAAGAAAAGAAAACATAAACCAAATCCAATTTTCTTTTTTTTGGTCTGTATTTGTCAGCAAGAATCTAGCCTGTCTTAACTGATGTCATCACAGTTAAAAACAATTGCACAAAATGGTTTTGCTTTGGCAAGATTATAGATGCTGATATCTCTGCCACTGTCATAATTTTTGTGAAGATCAGCAAGTGTCAAGTCCTGGCCAAACTCAAGTTCATTGGTCAATGTAGTTCCATAGAATTGAAATCTGGTTCTAATAAATAGATTTTTGGCCCACAATTATTTGTGCTAGTTTGGTTCTTCAATTACATCTGAAAAAATAATAAAAGACCAGACATTTATGCAATTTGTACAACATGAATCCTTTCATCTCAACATTTATATATTTATTTAAACATTTTTAGCAACAAACACCAAAAACCAAACCAGATTTGTGCACAACACTTCAAGGACTACTCAAGTAATCAACTTAAAAGTTAAAGAAAGAAATAGGAGTAAAAACCTGAATAACTGAAGAATAAGTGGGTGGCATCACAAGCACCAACTTTCCTTTCTTAAATGTGTACTTAACCTATTGAAAAAATAAATAAATAGATAAGCAGAGACTTGGACAATGCAACTATAAAGAAAAATATTTAGTTAACTCTTTTCATGCCTCTACCGGAGCAGGAGATCAAAACTTTAATAAGTAACAACAGAAAAAATCTTATGAGAAATAGAAAGAGTGTTTTTCGCTTTATTGTAAATTTTAGTTGCTCCAAGAAGGCTAACAAAATCTGAATCAACAGAAATATTTTGTCCACAAATCCATCAAACACGACTTTCACCAACAGTCTCAGCCAAAACCACTAACTTATCCCGAACAACCCAAAACATAAGCCAACTTGACCGAAGAATGAATATAAACATTTAAGCGTTCACCATAACCAGATAGAACCAGGAAACACTCATCCACAATCCAAATTAAGTTGCTCATTTGCCAAGGATGGCTATTGTTTTCATATCTATTTGCACGTCATGCCTGACATTTCTCATATTTCCAACAAACACTGCAGCAGCCAATATTTGAATATTTGCAATTGGCACCCAACCCTAAGCTTATTGTGACTATGTTTGTATACTCTCATATACTTTGTTGACAAATTTTAGTAATCATTTATGAAAAAGTGTTAACTAACTGCTAAAACAAGTAATTGATACATTTTGTAAAACCATATTAGGGACAATCTTGTGACATTTGCTGTACTTGTTCCAGACAGTTGGGTACAAATTGCAAATAACTTCAATGCTGTTAGTATTAATCACGATTTCGGAAGAACTATGAGGTTTCTTCTAAACATGGTTGTGTAAAATTTGCCGAAAAAATAACAAAAGGACCGGTAATTTTGACGTCCTGACTTTTTGGGAATAGGCCACGCCTAAAATCATCCCAATCGGTGTTAATGCAGCTACTAAGCTATTTCTTTGGAAACTCCTGCTAAGATGCTGGTTGCATCAGGTAAGCTCAAAGTCACAAAAATATTACAATGAATTGCTAGCTAGGTGGCACAAAAAATAAAATGCAAGAACAAAGGAAAAATAAAAGAAAATAAAGAAAATGACGTCAGGTCCAATGTATTGTATAGATGAAAGAAAAAAAAAATTAATTCGATAGTGGAAAGAGGAGAGGGAGAAAGAGAGTACTTGATGACGTTCTTTCCATGTAGGGAAGAATGAGCTACTCCCCAGGAGTTCGAAAATGTGATCTCTCATCTCATCATTTGTTACTAACAATGCTTTCTGACTTATTGTTGCATATATCCAGTACCTGTTATTTTTCATAAAAATATGAAGTACGGAATAATTAGCATTACGGAATTTGAACCGCTGCAGCAGAAATTACAAAGTAAGGCTATAAGGAGTTCAGTAAAAGTTCATACAGCTTGCTGGACAACTGGAAGCTTTTTGGAGGCAAAACTTTTACATTGGTTGAGAAACATTCAGCATTAGAAATGAATCCTGACCAACTTTAAACTCATCTTGGTAAAATTTTGGTTTGTTCGGCTTGTAATACAGTTTTTTCAGAGTAAACTAGAGCCAAGTTGAATTGAACAGCAGCCAGCATGCAAAACTGAATGCTCAATCAACAGAACTGGTTGAACTGAATTCTAGTTGAACAAAATTAGAGTAAATTGGGAGGATAAAGCATACTTTACTAAAGAAAAAAAAAAGTACAATCCCAATTTATTAAAGACAACATAGTTTCCTTAAATTAGTCTAACAATACAGATATTACTAACAATTTTCATGTAATAGAAAGGAGAAAAGGCAATCAAGACAGCATGCACACCAGTCATCATTGGAGCCACTAGGAGTAGTGTACAGAACCCCTAAACTCTTCCAATGCTCAAGTAGCGTACGGTTTGAGGGATTTTCTGATAATGCCGCCATACGACGATTATGTAATACCACCAGCGGCCATTTGCCATTGCATACTTCCTTTGCCTCTCTCACAACTGCATCTAGCTGCTCTCTCAGTCAATAATAATAGATAAATTTACAATTATATATATTAAAAAACCAGCAACTTTGCTCTCTTAAACTATAAAATCCCTCAAGGCTCAAGCTGTCCAACAGAATCCTAGAAAACATAAGGAATATCCCACTTGGTCCCTGTTGCATAGTGACTTCAAACTGGGTGTAGTGTTTTCAAATACTACACCCAGTCTCTTTCCAAATAAGGTATTTTCATGAATTGTAGGCAGTAATATACGAGCTACCTCAAGTTTTGGAAGAACACATATTAAACAATACTTTGTGCAGAATAAAGGTCAGAAGAATATAAATCACATGGGTGTAACTTATATAGAAAGAAAATAACCTGAGACAGGCTGAAACCTCCATCTGCGAAATTTTGTTGGTAAAGGCCCACATTTGCTGCATCTATTATGAATTCATAACCAGGGTGACTTTCCAACCATTTCTACAATTCCAAACCAATTCAAAGTGACAAAATGGAAACTATTTAGGACAGGTTATGTTGTCAACAAACTTATTTGAGAATCATCAAGATGGTTATCAAAATATAAGGACTAAGATTATGGATAATTTTTTTATATTTTGGATAAGTTGTGAATCAAATCTAGGGTCATCGTATGAATTTCTGAAACTTCTGATAATATAATTCTCAGAGCGGTTCATATACTAAATAATCAGGGAAAAATTAACAATGCACATTTATTTATCAAACAATGTACTCACGAACCTGGAAATTTGAGAAATTAGCCTTGGTTTCTCTCTCAATAGCAAAACCAGCCACTTTTTCCATGAACCCCTGCCTCTCCAATTCCCCCAAATCTACTCCCCTCAATTTCTCCCCACAACCCTCACAAACACCATCAATCCCAATTCTACCCTTTTTCACCTCCCATTCACCAGTCCCTAGCCATCCTCCCCCAAAATAACCACCTCCATTTTTCAAAATTACCTCCCTTACACTCTCTTGTTCCCAATTCACACAGCCTACCTGGCTCGCCTTCTCACTCTTAAACCATCCCTCTATAGCCTCTGATGTGGCATGCCCTACTGTTGCCACATGATTCCTCAACATTTGCATATACACATACACCTTATCTCCATTCCCAGTTTTTGAACTGACTTCCAGAAGCTTAGAGATCTCACTCTCTTCAGGTGAAATCCCCATTGTACCCATGTGGTCCTCCACTTCATACGCCTTCTCGGCTTGCAACCTCTCACAGAAAAAACTCAAACAAGGAGTGTAAGTTCTCAACCGAGGCTTAATTCCATACTTGTCATTCATACTCTTGACCAGGCCAAAGGACAAATCTCCACCGTCCGATTTGTGACACGCAATCCGCGCCATTGAAGTGATCGTCGACTCAGAAGGGGTTATATTATACGAAAGCATTTGATCGAACAGGTTGAAGGCAGAATCAACGAGGGTGGGATCAAGGGAGGCTTGAGAAGAGAGGAGGTGAAGAATGGAGTTGAAGTTGTTGGCGGAGGGACGGACGCCGGTGGATATGGCGGCGTTGAGGGCCGAGATCGCGGCGGACACATCGCCCGACTTGGTGCACGTGACGAGCGCGTGCGTGAGGTTTCCCTCCTTGGTTCCGTTCTTCGCCTTTTTGCTCTTAGGGTTTTGAGGTGTCCCCATTGTTTGTTTGTTTCTTGGAGTGGCGGGAAGAGAGAGAGAGAGAGAAGGAGACAGGAGACGAGATAAACCCTAGCAACTGGAGGCGCAATTTCTTGTGTGAATTGTGAATTAGGAAACAACTGTTTTGTTTAGTTTAATACTTTAATTTGGAAATTGATTACTGTCATCTGCAATTTTGCCATCTCTGTCATCGCTAAATATAAAGTGAACATATATATATAACAAACAAAGCGAACATATAGACGATCTAAGTGAACACATACAAACAAATAAGTTCAATGAAAATAAGTTGAATATGCATGTAAAATTCTGAACAAATGATGACAACACTTATTTGTTTGTAAGTGTTCACTTAGATCGTCTATATGTTCATCTTGTTTGCTGTATATGTTCACTTTATATTTAGCGATGGCCGGAATGGTATATTTGCCGATGACACTTATAATTCCTGCTTTAATTTAATACTGTCCAATGTCCATAGTGGACTGAGCAGTGGGTCGTTAAGAGTTGATATAGGGGCCTTATTTTTGCATTTGCTACGACATAAAAGTTCGAATTGAATTAAATTTGGAGCAAAACACAAAAATTTCTCTTTGAAAATCTATACAAACAATTTAAAACCTTTCATCTAATATAATTATATATATTATAAATGGAAATTGTTTTCCGTCATTCCATCATATTCCATATCTTCATTAATTATCTAACTTCTTCACAAATAAAAAAATTACTCTTTCCTTTTTTTTCTGGCCTCCTTCTATATTCCATCAGGTGACTTCATCCACATCCCTTGTTGCTTTTGTATCATTAACTCCTGCCCTACCCCCTCCCTCTCTTAATTGTTCTAATTAAATAAGTAATTGTTATACCGCTGAAAATAATTGTTCTAGTTAATATTATTAATTGTACTAGTTAATGTTACTAACTGTTCTAGTTGTTCTGGAAAAAAATGCTAATTGTTCTAGTTAATAAAATAATTATTCTAGTTATTCTGAAAAAAAAAATTGTGCTGGAAAAAAATTGTTCTGGAAAAACAATAATTATGCTGGGAAAAAAAATGCTAACTAGACCAATTACTTGTATACAATTATGTATTTATAAAAAATATTCAATTCAGATTTTGAAGGCATGCTAGCGGACAAAATCAAAATTCTTATTTTTTTTCTCTGAAGTTGAAATTAATTGCAAATTCAAAGGATGACTGAAAAAAAAAGTAGTTAGTGTGGGATGATGAGAATGATGGAATGGAGGGAGTAGTTTCATTAATGGCATTCTAAAAAAAAACGCGTGGGATGATGGGATGATAAAATCTGGAGATAATCCTTATCACCCACCATTATAAATTAGATTTTGTGTCATAAAAAAATTTTGTTACCATTTGAAAAAAGTGATGGGCCTTCTTCTTGTTTTTTTTCCCCAAAAATGATGGACTGCGATTTCTTTTTTTCAACTGTTGTAATTTTATTTCTTCTTTGCGGCTCCGTTTGGATAGGTGTGGGAAGAAGGGAAGAAGGGAAGAAGTGGAAAGAAGTATTGGGAAGTGTGTAATTTTGTGAAGAGTTTGGATTCTTTATAATTTTTTTTCTTCCCTTCTTCCTTCTTCCTCTTCTTCTTCTTGTATTTCTTATTTCGCAGATATCTTTGATTGTTTTGTGATATATATGAGTGAGTAGATACTTCATTAGAAACTATGGCTGTGAATCTTTAGTTTATTTGATATTATGCATACTTAATAGTTTTATTATGATGTTTTGTGTTTTATACCTTGCTTGAATTGTTTAAATTGACTATTATTCGTTCTAGGTAGATCGGTATTTATCCATTAGGCAAAGACCATGCTTAATTATTAGGTAGTTGAATTCGACTAAAATTTAGAATAATTGATATTATCATATGTACGACTTGATGGTGGAACGAAAGATAAAGCCAAGGTGAAAAATTAGAAATAGTGAAGTCTTTTCTAAGTGAAGGTCCAAAGATATCATAGGTTGAAAGGTATAAAGTTGTAGAACTATACCACGAAATAAGTTGAAATCGAGGATTTACAAGATAATAATTGAGTTAACTATCGGAACCAGACTTGTGATGAAAGTTAGAATTAAGGAACTCGATTAAGCGATTAATTTATAAAAATTATCTCATAAAACTAATAAATAGTTGTATCATTACGAACTTTAGCGGGTCGCTTAACTACCCGGTGAGTTATTTGTGCCAGCCAATAGTTAGTGACCCGCTATCTGTGTTAGCAACTTAAGTTTCCAGCGGACCGCTATGGAAAGTAACGAACCATTAGAACTGGAATAAACTGGAAAAATAACTAACATGAACCTTTAATCCTTTAGAATTTGGTTTAAATTCTTTTTAGAACTTGAACTGTACCTTTAGTTTAATAACCAACCAATATTCCTTGCCAACTATATCCAAATCTAATTCATTTTAAGAAAAATTAAATATAACCCCCTTCAATCTTCTCTAATTGGATATAATCTCCAATCTTTAATATTAGATATAGCCCCCTCTAATCAAGGCAATTAGGGATATAAACCCTTTGTATTAATTAAAGCAATATTCTCAATAGAAAGAAATTAAAGGTTTAAACTTAGGACCTAATACCCTTATTATATCTCTATCTCCCATTCGAACTTGGCAACTATTTTCAGAATTTATTTACCAAGAAATAATTTCATGAATTAATTGAACTAAGAGAGCGACTATCAGAAAAAAAATTGCTTTGTGTTATTTTTAGAACAACCCCATGCCGCCAAGTGAAACTCTTTCAAATGTTAACAAATTTACACCAGTGAATGGGTAGAAGACCAACAGAGTATGGAGTTAAATCAATTGGGACAAAATTTCCCTTGCAGAACCTTCTGCTCGCACTTCAAGGCTCTTATTTCAGTTCCTTCGATTATCAAATTTTCAAATTTCACTAATGCTTCTTGCAATCCCTGATTGTTTTTAGTTAATCTTGAATTCTCATACACCGGTAGAGCATGGGCAATTAATAGGCCAAAATTATGGAGAGAAAGTGTAGCTGAATAATATTATCATATTAAGACCAACAGTGAAAAGAAATTTCAGTGCGAGAGAGAAAGGGTATTCCAATTAACAAGTTAAATATTTGATTTTTTTTTATTCAAACTACTATTAAAATTAATACAAAGCGTTTATATCCCTGAATGTCATGGTTAGAGGGGGTTATATCCAATATTAAAAATTAGAGAGGGTTATATCCAATTAGATAAGATTGAAGGGGTTATATCTAATTTTTCCTTAATTGAATATGATAGAAACTTGACGATCAAATAACCATCCATGTGGTTCGATCTCGAAATACTTAAACGATAATCGTACTCTTGCGATCATATCTTAAATAAACTAGAGTATAAATTTAAGAGCAGATTGCTTTCCATCATCCCCATCATTCTTTAATAACGCGTTTAATTTATTTCTATTTTTAGAAAACACATTAATCCATTTATCTCTGGTCCCCATCATCCCTTTCTAAATGCTAGTCCTCATTTATGTCTCTGGTCCCCCCCCCCCACGTATTTTCCTCTCTATTCTTCGCTCTGATCTCATCTTCCTTCCTCCTTCTATGGTCCCATTTCTGGTCACGTAATTTTTTTTTCTTTAGTGAAAAAATTTGCCAGAACCTTTATATATATAACTAGAACTTTTATACATATTAACTAGAAACTTTATATATATAAGTAGAACCTTTATACATATTAACTAGAACTTTTATATATATAAGTAGAACCTTTATACATATTAACTAGAACTTTTATATATATAAGCAGAACTTTTATACATATTAACTAGAACCTTTACATATATAAGTATAACCTTTATATATATTAAGTAGAACGTTTATATATATAACTATAATCTTTGCTATATTAACTAGAACTGTTATGTATATCAAAACAGAGGGAGAGGGATTGTTAGAGATATGTCCTAGAAGCCAATAATATTAGGCTAATTCTATAGTTTATGTCATTGATTATGTTTGATCATTTGTTCCTTGATTTATTTATTGACAGTTCATTCAAGTTGAGGATCTGAATTGTAGATCACTGTAGTTCATTTATGATTAAATGACAATAATAAATCAGAAAGGTACATAATCTTGATAAGTAATAAGGAACATTAATTATCAATAAGATTAGTATGCAAATTAAGTGATGATTAAGTTCTACAAATCATAGGTAAGGTGTTACCAGCTTAATTGCATATGTGTATGTTATAGAACATAGTACAAGACTTGACCCCACGAAATAAATATATATGGATTGTGCTACGTGTCATTATTTATTTCGTTATGATTTTGGTTCTAAGTTTGAGATGATTATCTTTTCCACATGAGGATAGAATCTGTAAATCTTGTATACCGCTGATTCCTGATAAGGGCTGCTATACGGACTTGATTTTGTTGGAGTTATGTCCTAGAAGTCAATAATTTAATGACTTAAATATTAGTTTATGTTATGGATGATATATTATCATCTGTTCCTAGGTTTATTATTGACAGATTATTCAGGTTGAGGATCTGAATTGTAGATCTCTGTGGATCATTCTTTAGAATGACAATAATAAATCTAAACGGTCCATAATCTTGATAATTAACAAGGAACATTAATTATCTTATAAGATTAGTATGCAAGTTAAGTGATGATTAAGTTCTACAAATCATAGGCAAAGAGTTACCAACTTAATTGCATATGTGTATGTTATGGAACATAGCACAGGACTTGACCCAATGAAATAAACATATGGATTGTGTTATGTGTCATTGTTTATTTCGTTATGATTTTGGTTCTAAGTTTGAGATGATTATCTTTTCCACATGAGGATAGGTTCTATAAATCTCGTCTACCGCTGATTCCCGTTAAGGGCTGCTATACGGACTTGATTTACGTTCTCTTGAATTGTGCGGGGAAAAGCTAATCATCAAGAAAACCGTATGTCCCTCATTAATTCACTTAGTGAGTGACGATATCTGTTTGGGCCCCTTGATGGAGATAGATTGTTTGCATGCAACTTTATACAATTATCTCTAGATCAAGAAACGTATAATCTGCAAGAATGACACATTCCTATCTTGGATTATACGATGATATCATGAGACATAAGAATCAAAATAGAGAAATACTTTTATTCTCTTATGCAGGATTTAAATACTGTAGCAGTATATTATTTATGCGAATTGGGAATCATAACGTGTTGCTAGATACCGCTTATGATTATTGGAATTAAATAGCGATTTAATCCCATGTCCAACTTAGCATAAATCCTCAAAGGGTCACACAGATCGAAATATAACCAAACAGTGCATTAATCATTTATTTGCATCAGTGTGCTTTTGCGAAAATATGATAAGTTGATTAATTGATTATATGTCGATATAATTAATTAATTCAAACGGATCATATCGAAATGATTTAATGCATAAGCTAATCCCATGGTAATTATTAATTAGTTAATAATTATTCAACACAATACAATTTAATATAAATAGTTATATTAAATTAATGGGCCGATATTTATTATAGAATAAATAGCCCAAATGAAGAGCACTAAATAGTGGATTGAATGGGTTGATTTAATAATCAATTTAGAGAGCTTGCAAAGTCCATTTGGGCCCATATATGGCCGGCCACAAGAGGGGTGGTAGGTAGGTGGCATGATGGTAAATAAAGGGAACTTATTGCTAGGGTTTGAGCATTATAAAAGGACCCTTGTGGAGGCTCCTTGCTCCTCTCTCTCTCTTCCCTTTTTTGAGCCACCACCATCCTCCTCTCTCCCTCTCTTTGGCCGCCACCTCTCTCCCCTCTCATCCACCTTAGCTCATGTGTTGAGCACCATAATCTCTCCACTTAATTAAAGAGAATTAAGAAGGCGAGAACGCTTGGGATTAGCCTAGACCTTGTAGCTTCTAGCAAAGCTTGTAGGTCTTGGTTAATTTCGTGGTGGACTCGAGGCCAAACATGGAGGAGGCGAAGGAGAGCACCCCATCGATTCCCATGCCGTAGGATCGAGCCCCGCGAATACGATTTCGCGGGAGGTACAGATTTTCCACCTATCTCTTTGTGTCGAATGGCTTATGTACTAGATCTCGTGTTGCTTGTGTTTTAATTGGATTAATTAAAGGTAATTAGTCACGAAATTAAAATTGGGCAATTTCCTAACAGATTTAAGTTCTCTTGAATTGTGCGGGGAAAAGCTAATTATCAAGAAAATCGTATGTTTCTCATTAATTCAATTAGTGAGTGACGATATCTGTTTGGGCCCCTTGATGGAGATAGATTGTTTGCTAGCAACTGATACAATTATCTCTAGATCAAGAAACGTATAATCTGCAAGAATGACACATTGCTATCTTGGATTATACGATGATATCGTGTGACATAAGAATCAAAATAGAGAAATACAATTATTCTCTTATGCAGGATTTAAATATTGTAGCGGTACATTATTTATGTGAATTGGGAATCATAATGTGTTGTTAGATACCGCTTATGATTATTGGAATTAAATAACGATTTAATTCCATGTCCAACATAGCATAAATCCTCAAAGGGTCACACAAAATAGAGTTTTAACCAAGACAGTGCTTTATTTATTCGCAACAGTAAAAATTGCGGAAGATATGACGAATTGATTAATTAATTATGTACCGTTATAGAACATACTAATTAATTAAGTCAAACGGGTCATATAGAAATAAATAATAACATAAGCTAATCCTAGAATAATTATTAATTAGTTAATAATTTTTTTTGTTCAACTCAATTTAATATAAATAGTTATATTGAATTATTGGGCTAATATTTAAATAGTAAATTTATAACCCAAACATAGAGCAAATAATAATGGATTTAATTAAATGAATTAGAGTCCATTTAAATGGATTAGAGAGGCCCATGAAGCCCATTAAATGGACGGCCATAGAGGAGGTAGGTGGGATGGCATATGGTGTAATTTCTAGCAACTTATACTTAGGGTTGATTAGTATATAAGGACCCCTTGGGATTGATTTCTCTCTCCCCTCTTCCTAGCCGCCACCCACCTCTTCCCTTCTCCTCTCTTGGCCGTCGGCCACCACCTCTCTTCCACCTCTTTTGCTCATGTGTTGAGCCATACACCCTCCACCTAAATCAATTGGTTGAACTAGAAGAGGGTTACTCCTTTGGATTAGCTATTTTCTCATTGGTTTGGTAGCACAAATCGATTCGAAAAATTGGTTAATCTCTAGGTGAACTGGAGGTGTGGATTGAAGGAAGTTGGAGTTGCACGTCACCGGTTTCAAAGCATTGGATTGCCTTCTTGATACAATTCAAGAAAAGGTGAAACTTTTCTCCCTTTCTCTTGAGTGTTTGATGAACTTTTGCGCTAGATTCTTGATGCTTGATGTTTTGATTGCTAAATTAATTGCAATTAGCACACAAATTAAAAATTGAGCATATTCTAACAGGGATGAGTTCTGGATAGTAGTGAATCAGAGAGGGAGATGAGGGGAAGTTAGCGAAACAAAGAGAAAAATAGAGGATAATTCCAGGAGATGATAGATGAGGATGACGGTGATTTAATTAATTTTCGAAAATAAAATTAAATTAATTAGGTGTTTTTTAAAAATGAAAAATACATTTTGAAGATGATGGGAATGATAGAAATCGGAGATGATCCTTATCAACTCCGAATTTAAGAGCACTGAAATTCATCAACTATCTTTTTTATAAAGTTGCCATCATTCACTTCTCCATCACTTTCTCTTTTTTCCAACTCTTCCTTTTAAGGAATTAGTGGTATACTTTTTTTTTTTTTAATGTTCCAATCAATTATGGCACGCAAGTATGCAACTAGTATTATAAGAAGATGAAGGAAAGCGATTACTTAAAATTTATTTTTGTCCGAGCACTGAAGATCCTAAACAATGTTATTTTTCCCTTCTTTTCCAAACATATTCCAAAAGTAGGACTTGCGCAGTGAATGCTGATCTAATTTTGATGACGCATCGGCGTACTATTTTAGTATCTCATAACTACCTAGTAATTTAAACAAAGCACATATTAATGATGAATCATATTTTTCACATGTTCATTTTATTTGATGCACGTTTATTAGACGTGGAAGGCAAGCATGCACTAAGAGTGAATATGTCTAGCAATTTAATTAGTTTTTCTATCATTAATTATTAATTATATAGATAAATTTATCTTAAACACAAATAATTAATTACACAGACAAATTTATCTTAAACACAATTGCTAATAGTTGCATGTAGCCAGCTCACTCAGTCACTCTCGGTTCATCCACTAATAATGGGTTATTATCGTCGTATCATTCACAAAATATTTATTTTGTTATATTAATTTCAAACTATGTGCAAAATTCAAAATTCATGTAGTTCACAATTCGGAATTGCTTAACATCATCCTATAGATTCTCTCATCCCTCATCCCCATCTAGCGTCCTCATTAATGACGTATTTTTTTTTTCTATTTTCAGAATACAATTAATTAAATCCAGCGCTTCATCTCTCGTCCCTTCCCTGTGTTTCCCTTTCTCCCTTCTATGTGTTTTCCTTCGTCTCCAATACTTTATTTTTCCAGACGAAATGATTACTTGTAAAAAAAAATGTTACTTATTCGGTTAAAAAAAGGTAATTGTTCTAGATTCAAATAATAAATATGCTTAAAAAATCTAATTGTGCTAGTTTTACATACAAATGTGTCCTGAAAAAAATTATTGACGTGAAAAAAAAACTAATTGTCTTGAAAAAAATAACTAATTGTCCTGAAAAAAATAACTAATTATATTAGTTTTTACATACAAATGTCACGGAAAAAAAAAACTAATCGTGCTCGGAAAAAAAAATCTAATTGTACTAGTGTTTACATACAAATGTCATGGACAAAAAAAAATGGTTGTGCTAGTTAGTTTTCACGTAAAAATGTCCTGGAAAAACCATTCCCCTGAGATAGAAGGTAACCGGGATATTATGGGAATGATCTTAGGGAATGATGTGTTTTCTTATTAATGACGTATTTTTTACATTAATGATTCTCAGAGAATGATGGAAATGAAAAATATTGGAGATGATTCTTATCAGCTCTTGATTGATAATTACATAAGTAAAGTTAATACATGTAAAAAAAATATAACATCACGCACTATCATTTTTGAAGTTTATTTGATACTCGATCAAGAGATAGAAAAATAAAAGAATCTTGTTAACTATGATAGAGTCGTTCTAAAACGTTCACGTTTTAGCCTTTTATCGAGTATCAAATAAATTCTAAAATTTTCAAAATTTATATGAAAACACATCGCTCGATAAATTAAATAAGATCAACAGTTTGAATTTAATGTTTGAATTTTAAAATTTTAAAAATTAACTAAATAGTAAAATGTTGTCATTTTGGACAACCAAAATGTTGATAGCGTAATTTACTATTTTCACATATGAGTAGTTAAGTGAATTAGATGCTATGTCATATTAAAGTATGCATGATTGCTGGGAGAGAGTAACATGTTAAATAAAATTATGAAATTAATTGCGCGTAAAGTAATATGTATAATCTAAATTGATATAATTTTTATCCTATTTCAAACTATTAATGTTAAAAATATTTATTTATGTTTTTATGACCTAGTAATTTTATGTTAAATATTAGTAACTAATGATTGGGTTTTAAAAATATTTTTTATTATTTATTAAATATTTATATATTAAAATAATAATATAATATTTTGCCCGGGCTTAAAAAAGTCTAAATGAGCCACTAATTTTGGGGCTTTGATTGTCGAAAAGAAAACAAAATAAAGGGCACCGTCTCACCGAGTAGACACCGACTTATCACCTCTGCCTACCTTTGCGCCGTGGACAGGATACGTTTGGCAGCCGCTGTCAAACTTTCGAAAAAAAAAAAAACCTTTGCCCCGTGGATACAGGTTCTGTAATGTAGGCCGGTGTAGCTGCATGCGTGTGAGTTGTTTTTTTTTTTTTTTTTTTTTAGGAAGGCCTGTAGGGACTAATTAATAATTAAGCAAATATTGTACAAGTTACATGCACCATTAAGCGTGATTACATAAATGGTGTGGAGCTCTACAGTAATGAGAGAACAAAAAGAGAACGAAGCATATATGTATCATGTGATTAATGTGAAATATTCAGAACAAAAAAAATATAGTTTACTTTGATTTTAGAATAAGCAACTTTAGAATTTGCAAAAAATGTGAAAAATGAGAATGTATGAATCGACCTTTTTTTCATGCGATTAATACATGCAATATATTTTAATGTTTCATATTACATTATCTTTCTTATAAAATTTGAACAAAAATCAAGATATATTTACTTTTGACTTCCAAATTATTTGAGCTATTGATCTCCATAGAAAAAAATTAATAAATAACCAATTTCAATATCTGATGAAAAGTATATAAATTGGAGTGTTATATTATTGGTCCACGTATACAACTTTGCTCCTCCGCGTTCCTGGCCGTCCGTATGATACATCAAAATCAAATTACAAAAAAGTTCTCTCCATAATTAAAAAATAACCTAATATAGATACAACATGCCCATACGGCCATACCGGATGGGGATAAAGTGAGACCCAGCCGACCTGGAATCACATCCTCTACCGACCTTTTAAGGTTGGTAGAGTGACAACTTTCGATCTAAACCGTTAGATCTAATCTCAACGGTTAAGGGAGGCCCGTGCATGTAACTGAGGTTGATAGGCCCGAAAAATCTTAACCGTCGAGATTAGATCAAACGACTCGGATCAAGAGTTGGCCCTCTACCAACCTCAAAAGGTTGGCAGAGGATACCCTCCCAGCCGACCTAGGCAATGAGGACATATTAGCGAGACTGCGAGAGCATGAGGGGCCCATGAGTCCATGACACCGGTTGAGGCGGAGATAGATTAGATAAGAGATAACAAGACCAGACAAGGTCCAGCAATCTCTCCCCCTGTACTTAATTATTAGTGCTGTCGTGCTAAAATTACAGTTGGACATTAATATTTTTAAAATCATGATTGTTTATGTCTTATCTATGTGAAAATTTTAAGCATCGTGAGTTTTGTACGTGATTAACTGATTATTACTCTCTAGCTAAAAATTTTAAAGTGAGACTATTTAACATATGTCATTCAAAACTCAAAAGGTGAGACTACTTATTTGTTGTGGATTTTATTAACAAATTTCGGTCCTATACCTCGCTTTTAATTTGAAAAGGTTGAAAATTTTAAAGTATATATATGTGCGTGTATATATATGTTGTTGACATATTTTATAGCATACAGTCGAATTTTGTATGATTTAAATATGCCGATCAAATTACTTGGTGAACAATACAAAAATACACAAAATCTCATTATCTTTCAAATTTAAGTCACGATAGATTTCAAATTTTAAATTATAATGGGGCCGTTTGGATTGCTTAGGAATAAGAGGAATAATCTCTTTCTAAACAAAAATTTATCCTAAGCATCCAAACTCTTCCCAAAATTACATACTTCTCAATGATTTCTTTCTAAAATCCTCGTTCCTTTCTTATTACCATACCACCAAAACGACCCCAATATGTTTTACAGGGGCAGAGGCAGTAGGGGAAAAGGGGGCTTGGCCCCACAGATTTTATATTTATGCGAAGAGCTTTTCAAATATATGATAAATTTTGTTGATAGATAACATATTGTACCCCTAATAAAAAGAGTTCAAATACAATAAATATAGCTCAAATACAATCTAATTAAGTTTATTGTTTGTTCAAACTAGTTCAATTATAATTTTTTTTTCTTTTAGAGCTAATTTAGAAGTTGAAAAATCACAAATAAAATTTTGCTCAAATATGAAAATTTTTGCTTACTATTTTTTAAGGAAAAAAATACTTCTTTATTGTATTCGACTCAATTCATGATTAGAAAAATACTACTATAAAATAATACAATATTATTTTTTATTCTCAATATTTTTAGATTTTTAAACTTTCAAACTTTAGTCTACCTAAGTCGATTTTTGGCCCCCTTTAAGTCGAAATTCTGACTTGGCCCCTGATTTATTATATTATTTAAAATTACCAAGATATTTCACATGAAATCATCCCTTTGAATTGTTTTTTAATAAATAATTTATCCCCATTTATTATTTGTAACAATATTTTCTCTAACAAATTGAGAATTGTATTTTATTAAAAATTTGTTACTATTAAATAAGCTTTTGGAGCATGGTCTGGGTACAACTAGACGAGATATGATTATTAAATTTTTACCAAAAACTTTGGAGAGTGGCCGAATCATATTATTTCTTATATACATATTAATATCGTTGTGCAGAGTCAGCTCTGATAGAAAGCTTGATACTGTTATATATGAACAGATTTCATCGAAATTGCAATCGGCATAAAAGACTAATTTAGCACTGCTGATGAGGTGGGGTCTTATGGGATCCAGGTCATAATCGTACTATTTAACCTTTCAATACATTTCTTGGTGAATTAAAAATTTAAAACAGATTTATACAATGAAAGGTTGACGAGAATCTAGATGGTCCCTATCCATTTAATATTGAGTTTGAATTAACTAATAGATTTAGCACCACTCACCGAGTCACCGGCTGTTTTAGTTTACTCATTCAAGTTGATTAGGCCACTACAGTACAGCCTAGAAAGTGAAGACTAGAAGCATAGTCAGAATATACTACTTGAAAACCTCACACGCCTTAATTATACCTTTTTTTTTCCCCTTCTTTTTCCTTTTTGTGGAGGATATACAGTATACTAACGGAGGAAAATTTATTTGATTCTCTATGGTCGTTGTTGTGGGACGTACGGTGGGAGCAGATATCAGTTGTACCTTAATAAATCATGTACTGAATGTGATCCGGTCGTTAATAATTATCTAATAAATGAACATGTTAAATGCATGATTTTACTATGTAGCGAATATATCTGAATCAGCATTACCTCTACAAAATTTGAAACGTGGAGAATTTTGTTTTAGCTTTCAAGATCCCTTTATTTGCAATACACTAATATTTGTTTTCTTTCAACCATTGATACTAATTCAAATGATTTAATACTCTAGAAGTATGAATAAGCACATCCATTCGGTTGGTACCCGTTCAAACAAAAGATTCTGGAAGTCTGTAGCAAACACATCCATTCGTTGCCTCGTTGGCATGTACAAACCAGACTAAATTTGTCAAACTTAAGTTTTATCAAGTTCACGGATATATAAACCAAACTTGATAATTTAATCTCACTAACTAATTACAAATTGAACCTTAATTCGATTACTCGATTTTACCGAATTAGTATGAAAAGGTTTATAACAATAAGCTCATATATTAACTTGATAGATTATGAATTATTGCGCGTAAATTATTTAATAATGTTGTTGGGTACTTGGGTGTTTATTTAGTTTTCAATATTGTCAAAACCAATCATAAATAAAAATCAGAAAATGCACAAATTTTATACCAAACATAACCAAATAAAACTAAACGAATTATTTTATCAAAAAAAAAATGTACTTCAAATATACTGAACTATTTAGATACCTCTATTTTTAACACATGCTATAATCACTTTATTTTCCTTTGACTAATGCAACCATGATAATAAATTCGCATGGTTTTCATCTCATCGCTTTTGTGTACTCTTGATAATGACCCATAAATGCTAATGTAATAGAGAAGGTATGACATTTATAGCATTGAAAATTTTTGGTATTGAAACAATCCTCTAAATTATATTGCATCATACAATATATAGTAACTTAGTTTAACAACTAAAAAAACCTTTTCACACCAAAACTTATTCGTAATAAACTTAATTAGTAACTAATTGGTCACATGTTTTTCATGTACAACCATTCATAACTGCTCATATACTTTTCACATACAGCAAGTACAATGGCCGTTAAAGCAACAGTGAAAAAGATGGTTAGTTCATTAATTACATTTATTGCAAGTCCTTAGAATTGTACTACAACTTTACAACAGAGACGATTTTATCCTTGCGGCCTTGCCTTGTTGTCCTTGTTAGCACCACACATAACCCGCGTTGACATTCCTACTGCCACAGAAAATCCCACAAAATCATTTTGCGCACGAGGAACCCGTGTTTTGAGATCAAATTTAATCTCCTCTCGATTGGTGGAATTCATAGGTTGTGGCTTGGTATTTCCCGAGTCGGCACCCCTCTTTTGAACTTTCGACTTGAATGGGACAACAACGGCCACTTGTTCTATTCACAAAAACAATGCCCACATGCCTCCTCCACTCCAAATCTCTCCTCCTTTACATCTCTATCTCTCCTATTAATATTAGCTCTTTACTTTCCCGTCTGGCCGTCTCTATCCAGTTCCTTGTGTACCTCTCTAACAAGCACTCTATATATATATAAGCTCATTCAACTCCTCTCTATTATCCAAAACTCAGTTCCTCATTTTCAACTCGGTCACTCTCTAGTACACATCCTCAATTACTTCTCAGTTAGAGAAGACTAAAATTATGGAAAGACAAACTCTACAAGCAATCTTTTCTCTCTTTTTTTTCTCCTTCACCTTCCTCTTCCTACTATTTGCTCTACTTATGAAAGTATTGTCTGTCTCGCGCCGCCGGTACTGCGAATGGGAAGTATGCAAAGCTTATCTGACTGGATCCTGGCTGACCCAATTCCCCAATCTAGCCGACTGGTACGCACACCTTCTCCGCAACTCCCCAACTGGTACGATCCACATTCATGTGCTGAACAATGTGGTCACGGCAAACCCGACAAATGTTGAACATATGCTGAAAACCAACTTCCACAATTACCCAAAAGGAAAGCGTTTTTCAGCCATACTTGGGGATTTACTTGGCAAAGGCATTTTCACAGCTGATGGTCATGCTTGGCATAGTCAGCGCAAGGTCGCCAGCCTGGCACTTGGTGGAGCATCTGTCAGAAAAAATGCTTTTAATGTAGTCACCCAGGAGGTCGAAACCCGTCTTATACCTCTATTGTCTTCAATGCAAGGGTCGGTCGATTTGCAAGAGCTTTTCAGCACATTTGCTTTCAGAACAATATGCAAGATTTCTTTTGGTTTCGATCCTGAAGAACTGGAGCTATCGCGTCCCTTGTCAGAGTATGTGGCAGCCTTTGACCGTGCTTCAATGTTGTCAGCATTGCGGGCAACCTCAGCAATCCCGCTTGTGTGGAAAGTGAAGCGGTTTCTCAACATTGGTTCTGAAAAGGATCTTAAACAAGCTATTGAAATTGTCAATGAGCTTGCGACCATAGTCATTAGTAATTGCAGAAAATCAGGCTCAGAAACCAGCCACGACATCCTCTCTCGTTTCATGCACACCGGTAATGGAAAGGAAGTAGATGATGTATACCTCCGTGATGTGGTCGTAAGCTTCCTATTGGCGGGAAGAGATACGGTGGCATCTGGTCTAGCAGCCTTCTTCCTCCTGCTCTCAACAAACCCATCTGCTCTCTATGTCATTAGGGAAGAGATATCTCATGTCACAAAAGGGAAAAGGGATCATGAAATGAGCTATGACGACATAAAGTCCATGCACTATGTGCATGCAGCCTTACACGAGAGTTTGCGGCTGCTCCCACCTGTGCCATTCGACTCCAAATTCGCAGCTGGAGATGACATACTTCCCGACGGAACAGAAATCACAGAAGGCACTAGAGTTATGTACCATTCATACGCCATGGCACGGATGAAGAGTGTGTGGGGACCCGATTGCAAGGAGTTCAGACCCGAGAGATGGCTCAGTGATGATGGTGTATTCACACCCGAGAGCCCATTTAAGTACCCGGTGTTTCAAGCCGGGTTGCGGGTTTGCCTTGGAAGGGAGCTAGCATTGATGGAAATGAAAACAGTGATTGTATCAGTTCTACGAGAATTTGACGTTGAGGTGGCTTTACAAAATGGAGATTTGCCTCGGTTTGCACCTGGGCTAACAACATCTTTTAAAGGGGGTATCCCAGCTAATATCAGACGAAGATAATTTTGGGAACTTTAGGTGATTTTGTTCCTTATGTATATATGTCGCCAATAGAGAAATCAATTGTAAAGAGAATTTTAGAGAATTAATTTTGAAAGAATACAAATGCAGCAGAAGATTGATAGTTTTAGTTGAGTAATTAACAGCAGTTATCTCTAATGTGACAAAATCAATGAGTTCAATGGTTTTTCAGTTGAACAACAATCACATAATCTTGCTAACCCATAATAATAAGTTAATAACATTATACATAATTTAAGTTGTTGTCCATGCATATATGTATTGAATTTATGATACATTGTTGTGTCAACTAGAGGGGGCCAAAAAAAAGGAAAAAAAATCTTATATACAGTGGCCTTATTAAACTAATAATAATAATAATAATAATAAAGGATGAAATTTGGGAATTTATTAAAGAAAAAACAAATTTGGGGATTCCGTGTTACCTTTTTCCTCTGAAAAAGAAAGTATGCCAATTCGAGATACCAGTAAATGTCGGTTTGAGATCCACCTTGAGTAATTAAAATAAAATTTTCATTCCGATAACTAGTTAGTTCCGAGATCAAATGCAAGCCAATTCCATGTTCAAAAGACAATGTCCAAAGTTCAAATATTTATATTGATAAATTAGTTCTAAGATTCTAATTAATCAGTCCAACCTATTAGTTTCTTTATTATTTTTTCTTTTAATTTAAGAATTGACCAATGATTGAGATTGGTATGGAGATCTCTTCCATTTAATTCTTGAGCACGTGGGACGGGGAGATCCATTGGATATTTAATTAATTTATCATCTATTTTATGCACAATTATAAATGTGATTAATAATGTTAAGCAGCTGCTAGTCAACAGTTGTTACGCTGGGTCGGTGCTTTGGTGGGATTAAGCCGCCCCACACGCCCCTTGATTTGCATTAGTTTAAATTTCAATAAAAATAATTATATGTATGATGTATCACAAATTAATTGTGTCCATTAGAAGATCCTGCATGCACCACATGCACTATGCAGCATTAAATCTAAATGAATAAAATACTATGGCCATGTTACATAGAGGAGTAAACCGTGGAGTAGTTTAAGGAGGAGTAAATAGTTAATCCACTTTACTCCTCCAATTTTAGATTATGTTTGGTATGAAAAGATAAAGTAAATATAGAGTAAGAATAAATAAAAATGAAAACAGTCTCTTGATCTTATGGAGTAACTTTACTCCACCTAAAATGGTGGAGTAATTTTCTCCTCCTAACTCCACACTACTCCACCAAATTTAAATTATATTTGGAGGAATAAAAGTGAATTAAATAAATAACTCCACTTTTAATCCTCTACCAAATATGGCCGTAGGAATGAAGACCAAGAGGCTGTCTCTATCAAAAAATGAGGTATATAATCCGAAATTTTAAAAAATAATATTAAAATAATATAATCCATTAAAATTAATATCAATTTAATCAGTTTAATATAAATAGTATCGTAAGATCGGAATCCTGGATTCCGAACGTTAGATCGGATTCTAGGATTCCGATCTAACGTTAGATCGGATTCTGGGATTCCGATCTAACGTTAGATCGGAATCCAAGATTCCGAACAGTGCTGTAACTGCTCAATTTTGTCGTTTTTCATGGTTTTATTGTACTTCTATTATTAAAATTAATTAAATATATGAAATTTTAATATTAAATTAATATATTATGAAATTTTAGTAATATATTTTGAAGATAAAATATTAAATTAATATATTTTATTTTACTTCTATTTATAAACATTAATTAAATATATAAAATATTAATATTAAACTAATATATTATAAAATTTTTGTCGTTTGTTTAGAACCGGATTTTTGATATTTTGAAGAATGTTAATATAATATAATTCTATATTATGAATAATATTTTAATATTTAAAGTTTTGATATTAATTTTATATGGATGGTTTTATTTTTAATATTAAAAATTTTCAATTATGTTAAATGTTGTACATAATAAGTACATAATAATTTATGTAATAATTTATTTATGGCAATAATTATAATATAAACTTATAATTAAATATTAGATTTATTTCATTTAATTCATTATATAAAAATACAGGAATTATAAGTGTCATCATCGGCAAATATACCATTCGAGCCATCGGTAACTACAAAGTGAACATATACCGTAAATACGCTGAACATATAGACGATCTAAGTGAACACTTACTAACTTATTTTTATAGAACTTATTTGTTTGTATGTGTTCACTTAGATCGTTTATATGTTCACTTTGTTTTATGTATATGTTCACCATTAGAAGAAGAATTGAATTTTGTAACCATTATGTTCAGTTGAAAGTGTGACTATCTTGGTCCTTTGTCATTTTTGTTTTGAACAAATGGTACGCCTAAAAATTTTAAAATTTAAGTTTAGGAAAATAGGTCCGCCAATTAACAGCTCACTATTTTTGATACAATTTTTCAGAGCGTATTTCATATTTTTCTAGCGCCAAACTTTTCGAATCCAGAGCTGTTTTTTCAGTTGAAAGTGTGACTATCTTGGTCCTTTGTCATTTTTGTTTTGAACAAATGGTACGCCTAAACATTTTGAAATTTAAGTTTAGGAAAATAGGTCCGCCAATTAACAGCTCACTATTTTTGATACAATTTTTGAGAGCGTATTTCATATTTTTCTAGCGCCAAACTTTTCGAATCCAGAGCTGTTTTTTCAGTTGAAAGTGTGACTATCTTGGTCCTTTGTGATTTTTGTTTTGAACAAATGGTACGCCTAAACATTTTGAAATTTAAGTTTAGGAAAATAGGTCCGCACTATTTTTGATACAATTTTTCAGAGCGTATTTCATATTTTTCTAGCGCCAAACTTTTCGAATCCAACGGTTTATAGTTACGTGTTTCGTACTTAGGTGTGATTGCGCCAAACTTCATATTTTTCAAAGCGTTTATCGTACTTAGGTGTTTCGTACTCGTTGTGATTGGTCCTAATAAGTTTTTAGTTATTATAAAATATAAATAAATATAGAAGTCATAAATATAAAACTCATAAATATATAAGTCATACATAAGTAAATAAAATATAAAATACAACTAAATCCTAAATATGTCCAGTACGGGGGATCCACCTCCCCTCACTAGGGGACCAAATATACAGAGGACCTGGCGGCTGACGGGGGTCTCGTCCGCGAGCAAGTCCGACAGGTGGTGGACGAGGAGCCATCTGAGGAGTGAAATGACGAGGCGGTGCACTAGAAGAAGAGGCTCCGCCATATGTCTGACCAAATGGACCATAGCTCTGACCGAAAGGAGATGGATGAACTGGAGGTGTGTACGGCTCGTCCAAATGTACTCCAATGGATGACAAAAAAGCGTCACCCGGGCTCAAGATAGGCTCGCCCTGACAATATGGTGGTGGTCCAGGTGGATACTGTGTCGGATACTGTGTGTGGTATGGTGGGTACTGGGTCTGGTACTCATAATGGGTAGGTGGGTCTGGATATGGACCAGGAGGTGGGCCTGGTGGTGTCGGTAACTCGCCAGTGGATATGGGTGGCTGTGTAGATGGGTGGATGGGCGGCTGTGTGGATGGCTGACTCTCTGTCCGTCTGCTCCGCACAATAGGCTGGCTGGGTCTCGGCTGATCAAAATATGTGTCCCAGTCGTGTAAAGTATACCCAGATGGCTGTTACATACAATGATATTACAAATAATATTAATATTATCAATAACAGAATAATAAAAATAATAATATTACAAATTTTAGGTTACCGTCATAAACTGCTGCTCCTCAAATCCAGGCTCTGGCGCGTGATCCTCCTCAGGCGAATCAGGTATGGAGTCTATGTCTGTAGCTAGACCCTTCGACTCTAAAAGGTGAGGTAACCGATGCGGCTCCCCAACGAGCTCCAACTGCGTCCTGCAGCCCTTCAGCATCTCCTTCCCAGCCCGTCTGAATCCTTTCTTCACCGCCCATGCACATGCTCGCAGAGCTTGCGTCAATATGTGCTTGACCTGTTTATTTGTTGTTAGTGACCAAAATACAAATCAATTCATTTTAATTGAGTAAAAAACTTACCATAGAGACCCGCTCGGGCGCATCCTCTAGATAGGTCATCCGGCTAGCTGGAATCTGCCGTGCTACTCCCGGAATGGGGACAAGATGAGCACCTCCATGTATCCGCATCCATCTATCGTACGCGGGCAAAATATCGTCACTCCATGGCCACGCCTCTGCCACCTCGACCTGCGTAGTGTCGGCCCACATCGCAACCTCTACTGAGAAAAGGTCCTGCAAATCCCTCTGCCGAAATGTGTTGTGCCGGTACTGTAACAAAGCCTCCATCCTCCTCCAAGCCTGTTTTTTTATGTCATATGTAATGCACGTATTATAAATATTTCAATTTAAATCACGAAGGTGAAAAGAATAACGTACCGTAGGAAGAGGAGGCGGAACAGTCTGGAACAGCATGAACTGATGCATCACCCGATCGGCATAGTGCCACGCCACGACCCAGAAATGGATGCATGGAACGCGGAGCCGGTAGTACCTCTGCTCGTAGCGGGCATAAGGAGGCATGACCACCTGTCTGAGCTCATCCTCGTATGGCCGCCACACCACGTGTGCATGCTCCATCTTCATTAGTACGTCTCGAGCGTACTCAATACCGCTGCGAACGGGACCTTTCACCTTTTTCGACCTCAGCCGTGTCGTCCATTGCCTGCCAAATCATTACAATTATCATGATTTCAATTGTTAAACTAAGTAATTAATTTTGAATTACGTAATTTAATTTGTTTACAATTATGACTAATTAAATTTTAATTTGTTTACAATTATGACTAATTTTAATTGTTTAACTAACTAATTTCAAATAACGAATTTGGATTAATTTTAACTAAGTAATTATTACCTATCAAATTTGTTTATCAAAATTTTGATTATAATTTTTAAACAAACAAATTGATGTTATATTACAATATTTCATTTATTTTATTTAAGAAAAATATTATACCTCCCATACGGCGGACATCTCTCAACTGACGGCTTCCCCCAACCTTGGAAACTTTTCGTAACGGACGGGCGACAAAGCAATAACCGGGTGTACGACCACAACTGGAGCAGTAGCCACGGAGCAGGAACCTTCTGAGCGCCATTTGCCAGGACTACCAAGTCCAGGCCGCGGTATAACATAGCAAGTGTGGCCGCACCCCAGTATCTCACTGAATCCGATGCATGAATATCCTGCAAATAAGAAAAAATATTTTTCGTTAGTTGCTCCACATTTTAAACTAAGTTATCCAAGTTAGTACTAATGTAAGAGATGTTCTTAATATTTACAATTACTAATCCGAAGTAACTCCAGATAAAAACAAGGAACAGAATCTCCTGTGGTATCTGAAAACATCTTGCAACCCATCAACTCCAACACCAGGGCCCGTGTGTATCTATCGATCCTATCTGCGTCCTCTGACCCAGGTCCCTGTGCCCACATATCACGCAGTTTCCCAAACTGTACTGCGTGAAGTTTCCTGCATTACATAAACATTACACACACACACACACACACACACATATATATATATATATATATATTGCAGCATATCTCAAAATTTAAATTAAATTTTAAAACGTTTGTTACCTCCCAGCACGTCGATCAGTCGTCCTCTCTCTGAAGCAATCTAGAACATCCTCCATAGGAGTGTCCCGTGGCAATGCAAAGTCGGCTAGCTTCTGCACATCGTCGTAATCAGTACGACCGGTCACCGGTCGTCCAGTCGTAGGCAAGCCAAAAATGAAGGCGACATCCTGCAAATTTTATTTACATTTTTTTATTAAACAACAAAAAAAAACAATAAATAAATAAATAGGTACCAACAGAACTTGGAAAAAATAATACCTCAAGAGTAACGGTCATCTCGCCTACGCGGGGAAAGTGGAACGTGTGGGTCTCGGGCCTCCAGAACATGGCTAGACCCTGTATCATGGAACGATCCAATGGCATGTGACCTAACTCAACGAAATGAATAAGGCCCAATGTCACAAGACGCTGGTCCACCTCCTCGGTTCGTATCATTTTTGCCTTATGCATTTCGGGCGTCCACGCCTAAATAAGTTAAAAAACATATTATTTACTATATTTACTATTAACTATATACAAAAATTAACTACATAAATAAAAAAAATTTATTATTTCCTTAAACCCTAAACCCTATACCCTAAATAATTTAAAAAATAAATTATTTCCTATATATACTATTAAAATATATATATATATAAAAAATTAACTATATAAATAAAAAAAACTTACTCGTACGCCTCGAAGCTCAGACTGACTGAGATGCAGAAGCTGATCAGCAGGAGGAGGAACGGAGGGGGGGGGGCAGCAGGGGGGCAGATGAAGAAGCGTCAGGATCTCCTCCTGATGTAGATGCGCCAGGATCTCCTCGACGCCTCGTGGATCGACGTGGATCCTCTGGTATTCTTCTTCGCGGTGGCATTTCGACTGTTACTGCAAATAAAATTTAATAAAGTATAAAATCTATAAAAAATTCAGCAGCATCTCCCCTGTACCGGGAGAGTTTTCCAAAAAATCAGAACCCAATTTCAACCCAATTTGAACCCAACCCAACCCAATTTCATTCCAATTTGAACCCAACCCAACCCAATTTGAATAAATCATTCAAATTTTACAATCATTGCATTTCACAAGTATCAATGAATCAATAATTCAAACATTGCATTTCAAACATTGCATTTCACAAATGTACAATCATTGTATTTCACAATTTTACAATCCATCAATCAATCTACAAACAATTCACAAACATTTCTATTCAAACAATAATAAAATAAACATATAAAAAAGCTAACCTGGAGTAGAAAGGAATTGACTCTCTTCTAAACAATTTTTTACCTACATTTTTAATTAATACCATCAATTATTATCATTTTTCTAATTTTTCCCATATTTAATTATCAAAATCTGAATTATTAAAAGCAAAAAAAATAAAAAAAATAAATTAATTACACATAAATTTTCATATGAATTTTTCTTATTTTTCCGTATTTTTAAAATAATTTTACAATTTATTATCTATTTTTCTAATTAATTAAGTAGTGAATAAACAAATAAAAAGACAAAAAAAATATCCAATATAATTAATAAATTACATATAAATTTTTTCTGATTTTTTTCTGATTTTTTCAGATCTTTTTAATATTTTTCCAATATTTTTCTATTTTTTTTATTTAATTAACTAAATTAAAAACTAATAAACTAAATAAATAAATAATTAAATGAATAATAAAAAAAAAACTTACTGTTCTCTCGTCGAAGAAGTGTGTCCGAGAGCGAAGGCAGCGAAATTAGATCGGAAAGCCCTTATATATATAGTAAAGGTTAGATCGGAATCCCAGAATCCGATCTAACGTTCGGAATCCAGGATTCCGATCTTACGATACTATTTATATTAAACTGATTAAATTGATATTAATTTTAATAGATTATATTATTTTAATATTATTTTTTAAAATTTCGGGTATATAATTGATTGTAAGAAAAGTTGGGATGTTCTGGATCCAATTGGTCCGGGTAATGCCAGAACAAAAGCCCAATGAAAATAATAACTGGGATTCCCAGTCTGAGTTTTCATCTGGTTTTGGGTCAAAACCAGAGAATATATTGCTGCATAGACTGTCAAACGAAATAATATTTAGTAGGACATACTAGACAGTAGCTGTCCAATTTGTCTGAAAAGAAAATATTTAGTATGACTGTCCTTACTTTTTTTTGTAGAAAATGGATGCAAGTTCCACAAGATACTGACTTTTCCTTTAGTTGTATTAACAAAAATATATAAATATTTAAAAAAGATTACTGAGAAAAGAAAGCAAAACAAGGAAAATTGGACAACTACAGCTTTGCAATTTCAATTAAAATCTTACATAGTGAGCTGGATTAGCATGACACACGAAAAGTAATCGAATACATAAGAAACAGCCGTTTTAGTTCTAAAGATTTGCATTCAGGTGGTTATGCACACATCAAGAGGTGAAAAATTGTTAAATATTTCAATCATCTATAGTATACGGGAAGCCAATTTTATGACTATTCAAACTCGGCAGCTTGGATCTAACTGGCTACCACATGATTGACCAAATCATGCAAAATCTTAGATACCAAGTCTCATAAAAGCGGAGCGATATAAAACAGTTGCTGGTGCATTCTTCAAAAGATTCCTTGCTTTTGCGTATGTTAAAAACAACAATAAATATTGGTGTTTTTGCAAGAATGGAAAAAAAGAGGGGTTACAGATCATTGGAGGTCGGAGGAGTCACAATTAGAAGTTAGGTTTTGACCAAGTATGGTTACTTGTATGAGGCAATTTTCTAGCGTCTGATACTTCAAATGATCACTAAACTTTCTAGTGAAAAACACAAACACTTGAGACTCGAGCCTGCATCTATTGCTATATATAAAATTGAAAATATTTTTTAAAGGTTTTATTGTCTGATCAAAACTAAATGACTCTAATTATCTTGACTTTTAATAATAGTTCTTACAAAAATACTATGTATCCACAGCTCCAATTTGTCTACCTTTTATTTAATTTAATTCCGCCACTGATTTTTGCACCTAGCTTAGAATAAAATGTGTTTACATACCTTTTATTTAACTTAATTCCGCCACTTATTTCTGGGCCTAGCTTAGAACAAAATGTGTTTATCACGTAATTATATATATTGTACTAACATCATAATATTAATTCTATTTTTCGTTCTTAAATATTCTCGATTTATTTTATAGTCAATTTTTTAAATATTTAAAAATAAAATATGTGCATAGATTCATTACTTAATAAGTATTTGCTCAATACTCAGGTGTATACATAATAGCCAAGTGTGCATTTTCGAGAGTTAGGAAAATGAGTTAAAAAAAAAAAATCAAGTTAGTTATTAGTTGTTTGACAGGTGCCCAATGTATTTGTTTTTGTTTTAAACAAACTAGACAAGTGTACATTAGTAACATATAACAAGCAAGTTTGTCTGTCCATACAATAAGTGTAAATATACATTATACACTAAATGTATTTATTTAAGGTGCGTAAAAAACTTATAGAAATTAATATCAAATAGGGGAGTTTCAGATGGTAATCAGGTCCGTCATTGTACCTGATATAATGTGGATAGGATGATGGCATGATGCGGCAAGGATACTGCACGTTATTGTATAAACAAAATTTTCCTCTTTTTTGCAAGTTTCATCCAAGGATAAATTAATCAAACAGCATGTACTATATGAGTACCACCGAATCCAAGGATAAATTTATCTTGTTTTCACTTTTCAAAGATGCTCTATTTTGGCTAGCTTAATTTTGCTAACTTAAAATAAGCAAAATTTTCAACACAAAAATTCTGAAGCTTCACGACTTAAAAACTTTAATAAAGAACATTGTAAAATATATTTGAAAATTTTGCCACTTAAATTTAAGTTTAAACACTTATCAATTCATGATCTCACTAATATTTTGGAGATCTTTATCTTTATTAAAATAATGTATATGAAATAGGTTCAAACGCTTACAACCAGTTTGTGTACTCTATTACTGCAAGACAAGTATTATTAATCAAGAAGTCATTTTTGCTTTGAGGTTAATTAAGTTAAGCATCTCCTGATCCAGTAACCATGGCAATCTGTGGGTTGCCTCCATTGCCAAATTGAGCAGCCTTACAGTCAGTGGAGAAAATACCAGAGGACACGAACCTCGGTGAGTTACCCATCACCGGCATCTTTTTTGAGACATCCAACTTGTTAACATAGTCTGGCCGGTATGTCTGGCCGAGCACACCATCAACGCTGTCGCTGAGCGAGTGGAACTTGAATGACAGGTCAAGGTGGGCCAGGCTGTCATCAGGACCAACCCCGTAATTGTGTATCCTCGACTCTTCTTCGGTGATAGGAACCGCATTTGCCATGATGGTGAAAACTCCACTTAGTTCTAGAATAACTCCATTTGCATTGGCGGTTCGTGTGATTGACAAAGCAGGTACGGAGTTGGAAACCCACCTGGCATTTAGTTCTGCAGGAATGTCAACAGGCTCACCATCAAAGGTAATGATGAGGCGGTCGGACTCATCACTCCATGTTGCTGTCTTTTGTACGCCAATGTAAAACTGGTGGTTGTCACCGAATAGTATACCGAGGGCCTGGACCCAAGTGAAGTCACGGTTGAGGGCAGGATTGTGTTTGCCGATGAAGTGTGCGTTGATGTGTAGGTTGGGGTCAGAAAGGAGACAGAAATCACCATCCTTGTGCCCATGGAAGTAGAAGATGTTTCCGTCACCACCAGTGAAGCGTGGGTCGCCACATACGGTGCCTGGGAACAGATCACAGACTGCCACGAAACCAAGCATTAGTTAGTTCAAAAAGTTATCATAGCTTAACTGAAGGTTAATTCTTTCTCGATCTCTTTGTGCGCGCGTGTGTATATATATTATAAACAACCAAAATATATATGTTTGTAGTTGGACCTACCTTTGACCTTTCCCTTTGGTTTACACGAAAAAAATTACAAAAAAGAGAAAATTCTATTAATTTAAGAATACTTCTAGTGGCAGTGTGGCACAAAAAAAGGTAATCCACCAAGATTCACGTACAAATGTTAGTCTCAGCGAGAAAGTTCACAAGTGCATGTACATGCATCATGCATGTACATTTTTCTTCAAATTTGCTAGCTTAGCTATAAGGTAAATCACACATCGTGTTAGCAGATTAATTTGTTTTGTTATGGATGCTAGCAAGCACAAAGTTTATGTTAATCTAGAAGTTCTTTATACATTTCAAACTTCACTTGTATATTCACTTATAAATTTAAGAATATTTCTTATGAATGATTTTAAAAGATGATGAAAACATAATTAAACTTGCATTGATACAAGATTACTTACAACAGAAGGTTCTGCAGTCCGGACATGCGACAATGCACTTGCGGCTACACTTGCTAGGGCAGGTTGCTACGCATGTCGTAAAATTTCCGTCGTTATTTTTGCATGAAAATGCTGTACGTTTTCCACGAGTATTTATAACTGCTGTATTTGGTGGTGTAGGGGTTTCAACCTGCCCACATGAAAATTTCGCAGCTGCGAGAAAGAGGAGAAAAAGGAGTGCCCATGAAACTCTAGCCATGGTGAAAAAACTTGGGTGTGTTGATACGCAAGTTGTTTATGTGTAAATCGTTTGTTTTGACGATGAACATTGATCATTCCTTGGCTCATATATAGAACGAATAATCAGGTTGAGTGAGATTGAGATAGCCTGAAGTGCCGATGATAAATGGTGGCACATGGATTAGCATGAGAGATTTTGGATCGCTTTGTGTGACCTTTAAGACTAAGGGTGCGTTTGGATAGGTGTGGAAAGAAAGGAAGAAGGGAAGAAGTGGGAAGAAGTATTGGAAAGTTGTTGAGAACAAATAGGAAAAGAGACAGCTGGCCTCAGAGATACTCATCATTGACCAAATTAGAAGGAACGCATCCATCAAATCACAATAGATTTGGGTTACAAATCCTTCTGTATATATTTCCATGTATAGCCAATAGGAACGGTAGGAATTTTCCTAACTTGTAAAAATGACCGTTAGCCATCTGCCTATAAATAGACTTGTAAAGCAAAGTGTAAAAACATCAGAATAAAGAAATCTTTATCCATCATTTGTCTCAAATCCTCGATATGGTATCAGAGCATGTCTGAATCGTGTGCTTCCGCATAAATTTCTAGCAAAACCAACACACAAACAAAAATCATGTCTAATCCAACAGACAAAGACCAGCAACCAAATCCAACACCAATAAATCAACTCATCACTTCTCAGAAAACTATGCCTGATTTCAACTCATCGCAAAAGCTGACCAGTGTACCTCTTGATGGGCCAAACTACCTGGCGTGGTCAAAGGCGGCCAAGACGTCCCTCAAAGGCAAAGGTTTGCTAGGGTTCATCAATGGCAATCGACCGAGACCGACAAGCACAGGAGATGCCCAGGAAAATTGGGATATACTTGATGGTCAAACTTTTACTTTAATTCTTAATTCTTTAAATCCTCAATTAAATGAGATTTTTGTTCACTGTGAAACCGCAAAAGAATTGTGGGAAGCCATCCAAGATCAGTATAACCAATTAAGCAACAACTCCCACATTTTTCAAATCAAAAAAGAACTTGTCAGAATTGTACAAGGAAACCAAACAGTAAGTCAACTCATAGGCCAAGTGAAATCCAAATACCAAGAACTCAAAATCTATAGGCCTATTACTACTGACCTGTCTGTGCTCCAAGAAAGGGATGAGTTAGATCAGATTTACACATTCCTCGACGCCCTTGACTCGAGCTACGACAATCTCAAGGCCCAAATTCTCGGCAGCACTGATCGCCTCACATTTTCTGGCATGACGGCTCGAGTTCAGCAAGAGGAATCAAGGCGAGCGGCGATGCACATCTCTGACCAGAACCCAAAGCCAGAGGGTCACGCCTTCGCAGCCATGACTTCCCAAGCCACTCGAGGACAGAAAAATGCAGGCCAGTGGTGCACGCACTGCAATAAGGCCGGCCATCTCAAAGAAGGTTGCTGGATCCTCTACCCGCATCTCAAACCTAAGTGGAAGGGCCAAGGCGGCAGAGAAGGTGGTCGAAACCAAGGGGGGCCGCCGCGCAAGGCGTATCTGGCGGAAAACCTAGCCGCTTCGAGTCAGGGGGAGATGAAGGAGGAAGGATCGTATGGGTCCAGCGAAGATCGATTTATTAGACTCGAATCCGAAATTAACCGATTAGCTTCTCTTCTGGGTCAGCGTGGCCCAGCAGGTTTTATATCTAAACCTTTTATCAACTCTTGTCTAGCCCAAAAAAATAGTAATGAAATTGCAAACCCAAAAATGAAACAGAATGGTCGGTTCATACTATCCGAATTAGACCTAGTTGAGAATAATAATAGCAAATGCAAGTTTTATAATAATAAATGTCTGGCTATTGGGTTTGCACCTAAAATAGTTCCAAATGAATGTACCAAATGGATTTTGGATTCCGGAGCAACTGATCATATGACTGGAAATCAAAAATTACTTAAAAATTATCGAATGATTAAGGATGACCAGTTCTTTACTGTTGCCAACAACGAAAAAGTTAAAATCAAGGGTTGGGGGATGATAAGCATTTTTCCTAAGAATTTTCTCCAAGATGTTTTTTTTGTCGAAAACTGCTCTGTGAATTTACTTTCTATTAGCAAACTTGCAAAAGAATTAAATTGTGAAATTATTTTTAAAGAAAATGTTGCAATTTTTCAGGATCTAATCACCAAGGAGAAGATTGGTGAAGGTTTTCTAGAAAATGGACTTTATTTTTTGGATAGCAACAAGTTTAGTTTTAATATTTCAAAAGATGAAGATTTGAGCAACCTTTGGCACCGGCGTGTTGGACATCCTTCCGACAAAATTTTGAAAACTATGTTTAATTTTTCAAATTTGGATTGTAATAATTGTGAGGTGTGTAAATTTGCCAAACACACCAAACTTCCTTTTTCTGATTCAAAAAATAAAAGTAGTGAACTTTTTGAACTTGTTCATTCTGATGTTTGGGGACCTGCCCCCGTAAATTCTTATAATAATTATAGATATTTTGTCCTTTTTATAGATGATTTTTCGCGAACAACGTGGTTATATTTGATGAAAAATAAAAGTGAGGTTTTTTCGCATTTTCAAACTTTCTCTAATTTAGTAGAAACGCAATATAATAAGAAAATCAAAATTTTTAGAACCGACAACGGAACTGAATTTTTCAACCAAAATTTTTCAACATATTTGAAACAAAAAGGTATTTTGCATCAAACTTCATGTGTTTATACCCCGCAACAAAACGGTATTTCTGAAAGGAAAAATCGTCATCTTCTTGAAGTAACTAGAGCACTTTTATTTCAAACTAATGTTCCAAAAATTTTCTGGTCGGAAGCGGTTCTCACTGCCGTCTATTTGATTAATAGAGTGCCAAGTGTTAAACTGAATTTGAAGAGCCCTTTAGAAATTCTTTATGGACGAAAAATTAATTTAGATCATTTGAAAATTTTTGGATGTACAAGTTTTGTACATAAAAATAGAATTGATAAACTTGATTTTACCTCTATAAAAACTATTTTTTTAGGATATTCCACTCAAAAGAAAGGATACAAATGCTATGACCCCAAGGAAAAGAAACTGTACATTTCAAGACATGTAACTTTCTTTGAAAATGAGCCTTACTTTAAAAATATTGAAGAAAATCAAGGTGAACAAATCAATTCTAGTGATTTTGTTTTACCGTGCATATCTAACGAAAGAACAAGAGAAGTTCTTGTAGAAAATGTCATTAATGAAACAGGTGAAGAAGAACAGGAGAATGATGAGACCGAAGAAATTGTGGAGGTTCAAGCTCCAGAAGTTGATCAAACGTTGAGAAGATCAACACGCCAAACACATACTCCCGCCAGGTTAAAGGATTTTGTAACCTATACGGTACAGTATCCTATTCAAGATTATGTTTCCTATAAAAATATTTCAAAAGAACATTATGCCTTTGTGAATGTCATTTCAACAATGGACGAACCAGCTACCTTTGAGGAAGCAAAAAGGGAACCAAAATGGTGTAAGGGAATGGAAGAAGAACTTTATGCCTTAGAAAAAAATCAAACATGGACGATATGCCCTCTACCAAAAAATAAGAAACCCGTAGGATGTAAATGGGTATATAAAATTAAATATAATAGTAATGGAACTATAGAACGGTATAAAGCTAGGTTAGTGGCCAAAGGGTATACACAAACATATGGAATTGATTATCATGAGACCTTTGCACCCGTAGCAAAAATGAACACAGTCAGGATCCTTTTATCTATAGCTGTTAATAATGGTTGGGGGCTTCACCAAATGGATGTTAAAAATGCCTTTCTTCAAGGTACACTTGAGGAAGAGGTGTACATGACCTTGCCCCCAGGTCATAAAAGAGAACACGTACCTAACCTTGTTTGTAGGCTAAATAAATCTATCTATGGACTGAAGCAATCTCCAAGAGCATGGTATGGAAAACTAAGTAACTTTTTACGTTCTTGCAGTTTCAAAACTAGTTGGGCCGATATATCTTTGTTTACAAAACATAATGAGTATGGTACAACAGCAGTTTTAGTCTATGTCGATGATATTATTATAACAGGGAATAATCAACTAGAAATTGATTCTATAAAAAATAGTCTTAAACAAAAATTTGACATTAAAGATTTAGGAAAATTGAAATATTTTCTAGGAATTGAAATTGCACACTCATCAAAAGGTTTGTTTATTTCCCAAAGAAAATATGTACTTGACTTACTTAAAGAAACTGGTAAATTAGGGTGTAAGCCAGCATCAACCCCTATTGACATAAATGTAAAACTCAATACCGAGGATGGCGAACCTCTTAAAGACATCAACCAATATCAAAAACTTGTGGGAAAATTAATATACTTGACCGTAACCAGACCTGACTTGTCTTTTGCTGTAAGCCAAGTTAGCAAATTCATGCATGCACCGAGAACACCCCATATAGATGCCGTTAACAGGATACTTAGATATTTAAAAAGCTCCCCTGGAAAGGGAATTTGGATGAGGAATAATAATACTAATACAGTGTGTGGCTATTCCGATGCAGATTGGGCCGGAAGTTTTGATAGAAAATCGACAACCGGTTTTTGCACATTTGTAGGCGGAAATTTAGTCACATGGAAAAGCAAGAAGCAGAATGTTGTGGCACGATCAAGCGCTGAAGCAGAATATCGAGCCATGGCATCCACTGCAAGCGAGTTGACATGGATTAAGCAGCTCCTAAACGACTTATACATCAATCACAAAGAACCGATGAAGATGTTCTGTGATAATCAAGCAGCAAGACACATTGCAGCAAATCCAGTCTTCCATGAACGAACCAAGCATATAGAAGTGGACTGTCATTTCATTCGAGAAAAAATTCAAGCTAAAGAGATTGAAACTCCTTTTGTTAGGAGTGGAGATCAACTAGCAGATATCTTCACAAAGGGACTCTACATAAATGCTTTTGAAAAAATTACATGCAAGTTAGGATTACATGATATTTATAATCCTAACTTGAGGGGGAGTGTTGAGAACAAATAGGAAAAGAGACAGCTGGCCTCAGAGATACTCATCATTGACCAAATTAGAAGGAACGCATCCATCAAATCACAATAGATTTGGGTTACAAATCCTTCTGTATATATTTCCATGTATAGCCAATAGGAACGGTAGGAATTTTCCTAACTTGTAAAAATGACCGTTAGCCATCTGCCTATAAATAGACTTGTAAAGCAAAGTGTAAAAACATCAGAATAAAGAAATCTTTATCCATCATTTGTCTCAAATCCTCGATAAAAGTGTGTAATTTTGTGAAGAGTTTAGATTGTTTATAATTTTTTTCTTCTTTTTCCTTCTTCCAACGATCCAAACGCACCCTAAGAGTAGATTTTGCTTTGGGTATTTTCGGATCCTGCGGCAAGATTAGTATGGTCAAACCTTGATGTGACCTCCATTTCTATGTTTTATTAGACTTCTGCTTATGAGTGAAAAGTTTGCTTACGTTAAATCTTAACCAAATGGGACTAAATTTTAACTCCAATTAAAGTATGGCTAAGATACGCCTGACCAGGAACCATGGCGACCAAGGGGCTCTCCTCCAAGGCGATTCAGCAGGTCAAGCTACCCAACCAAAATCTTCACAAACCCATCTCTGGAAAGGTAACGCCCCCCACTTACTCTTCCTATTCTACAGTTCTTCGCGCGTTCCTAACCAGCAAGCAAGATCCACCAATTCCAAAAACACAACCATTGATTAAACCCAACAATGTCAGAAAAAGAATCCAACCACTTCTTCCAAGACCACCCTTCTCCATTGCAACCCTTGACCTCCTACAGCAAAAGAACTCTACTAAACTCTGCCCACCTCTGCTTAACTTCGTTTCCTCTTACCTTTCCAAATTACGCTCCAAAAAGAAAGGTAAAGAAAATACTTTTCTTTCAAACAAACTTGACACTTGGACCACTGTTCAACCAAAGAAAGTCAGCTCCAACCTTCACAAGCTGGAAAAAATGAAGGTCAAAGATTTCATTAATTCAAAACTTCTCCAACTTAGGAAGGGAGGCAGGTGCTTTAATTTTTTCTCTAAAGGACACATGCGTGCTAATTGTACCTCTAAGGTTAGATGCTTGGTTTGCAATGCATCTGGCCATAGCATCAGAACTAGGGGTGGGTAACGTTAATAACGGAAACGGAATGGGGTGTTCCGTTTTCCGTTCCGTTTCAATAAACGGTATGTACCGGCTGATTCATATTCGTTCCGTATGGACGGAACGTAACGGAACGGTTATATTTACACTGTATTTCATATAAATGAATCACGAAATGCATTCCGTTTTCCGTTCCGTTTGTGAAACGGAATGACATTTCATTCCGTTATTCGTTCCACATGGACGGAACGGAACGGTTTCGCGATTTCGCGTCATTCCGCGCCCACCCCTAATCAGAACCTGCGAGCTGCTTCATAATCCTTCTTCTGGCAAACAACCTTTATTTGGATGTGACCAACAGCCGTCAGTTCACACCCCACCTATTTCACAGTTATCTGACACCCCTCCAACTCCCACAATCTCCATCTTAAATGCCACAATTGCTTGTACTCCCCTCTCAGACTTACCGGCTCAAATTAATTCTCTTACAAACGAAGCAAAAACCATGGATACTGAACCTCTAGATAACCAAACTCTCTTTGGTATCTCACACGATGGCTGCATCCATCCTCAACAACACCATTTTTGTCGTCGCAAGGGTCCTAAGCCATCTACTGGACAGATCCATTTCTCTAACCTTACTGGACTGCTCCCTTTCTCGGCTACTACTGGAAATCTCCAGTCAAACGGTCAATTTGCATCATGTGAATTCTGTATCTCAAGGCTCCCTTCTCAAGAACAAGGACACCTACTGCTTAGCCTGCATCGTGGGAAGCGTAAAGAGCCGTTCCTGACTTTTTTTCTGACCATTCCCTATGCAGTACCTCCACACTCTCCTTTTGGTTTGCTCAGGTCATCTCTTGCCCTCGGTTGGAAAGATGATGCAATTATGCCATTTAATGGAGCTGATGATGGCTTACCTTTATTCTGTCTTGATGGTCCTACTATAAACCCTTTGGAAACCCAACTTGAGCCTCTGGAACCCCCAGGTTTTGAGGGGCCACCACGCTATATGAAAACCTTGGCCCAACCTAGGCGAAGCCCACGATTGAAATCCAAGAGTGATGGCCCCTACTGCTCTGTTGTACATAAGGCCCAAGCTCAAGTCCATGGCTACTGGGCTAAAGAACGACCTACTACCCTCAAGAGAAAGAAAGCAACCCAACCACAACTGCAGTTCATGAAAGAGACGGGCCCAGTTACTCGAGAGCAAGCCAAACAGGTTCTAGCTGGAGCAGGATATGAGTTTACTGATGAAATTCTTACCAAGTTGATGGATGCCGGGATAGTTCCTGTGGCTTAGTTCTGTCTTTTGTCATCGCTCTTTTTTCAGTAGAAAATTTGTCCCTTCTTTATGTCTCTCAAACTCAATTTCAAGGTTCTCTCATGGAACGTTCGAGGTCTCAATGACCTTGACAAGCGGTTAGCAGTACGACAAACGATCTTACTTGAAAAGCCAGCTGTAGTTTGTCTCCAAGAAACAAAATGGAATTCACCTTCTTCTTTTCTCATTTACCAAACTTGTGGGTTTAGGTTTGCCAATTATCAGACAGTAGACTCAATTGGAACAAGAGGGGGAATTTTACTGGCTTGGTGATGAAAGAATTAAATCCTAGTACCAAATAAAATTGTACCTAGACCTAACCTCACTAGTCGTCAAAGTTAAGCTTAGGGTCGAACCCACAGGACGGATTAACGATTACTAGACTTGTTGTTTTTCTGAAGCTAGACAATAAAATAAGATAGAGAATGTTGCAAATTAAAGAGACTAAGTAACAAAGCAATCAAAGTTGATATTTTTGGTTGTTTTCTTTTGTTCTGAATAACAATTCAGGGAAGGTAAAATAAGGTAGGTAGATTTTTGAGGGTTTTTCTTTCAGATATAAAAAGACGTCTTAGGGGTCAGGATTCACTTAGGTTTAGCCTTCGAATTGCTGGATTTCTCGCTGATGCGTTAAATACCAATAAATCGAAACATACACTCTCAGTTCGGTCCGAACCAGACGAGTTCGGTCCGAACAGAGGTCGATATGTTGGGTTATGACTATATAACTTGAGTTTTAACTTTATGAAAGGCTTAGATCGGCTGTAGCTATGTCTCCTAATCCTCAACTGTCGTCTTTTGGTCTAGAAGTTAGCACAGGACTCTACTTTGCCCACATAGGTCAAATAAACCTAAACTTTCGTGTCGGTATTTTAAGTAACCTATGTCTAAATTATTGGTTTTCTTAGGGATATCTAAGTTGCCTTTCAGCCAACTTAGAAGCTACACCTTTCGGTATAAGCTAATTTCCTCTTTCGAATCGTCAATTTATCCCAAGTACTTAATTTGATTCCGATTGTCTAACCTAATCTTGTAACTTAACTAAACAGGCCTTTATTTAGAAGTAAATCAGGTCCAGGCAGGTAAATCAAACAAGCAATAATAATAATTCTCAATAATAAGATCATAAAGCCAAACAGTCAAGTTATATCAAATCTTAACACCAACCTAAACCTAAACTACATCCATACCCTAAGACATGAAATAAATTACTCTAACATGTTCTCAAAACAGCAAATAAACATAGTATAAGCATAATAAAGATACAAGCCCATAGAAGCAGGAAATAAAAGCATAAAGGAAAATAAAGTCTACTCCTTTAATGCCAAGACAACTTCTCCTAGGCAGTGGATGAGAGGTGAAATGGTGAGATCTGCTCCTCGCTGCTGCCGTCGCTTCAAACAAGTCGTAGAACACTAGGGTGATGATGGAATTTCAAACTAGGTGGCTCCTTCTCTCCTCCGAATCAAAAGTCCCCCTTCTGGAGAGAGGAGAGGTCCTTTTATAACCCTTCGGTTGCTTGGGGACGAGGTTAGGTCATACAGAGCATCAAAAGTTGCCAAAATGTCAGTTTCCATGTATGAAAACACATACCAAAACTCATCTGTTCGACCTGGAGAGATGGCTTCGGTCTGAACTGGGGAAAGGCTCGACCCAGAGAAGAGAAGTGAAGTAAATAGAGGGCACTTCGGTCCGAACAGAGGCAGTTCGGTGCGAACTGGAGAGAGAGATGGACCAAATAAAGGTGCTGGGGTCGAACAGAGCCATGATGAGGTCGAACAGAGCCTAGGAATGAGTCATCTAGGTGGCAAGTGGCCCGCATGTCGGTCTAGAATATGTCCCTATGCCAGGAATGAGTCGTCTGGCGCGCATGCAACCATGAAAATCATCAAAACCCTGTAAAAACAAGTAGAAGCAGCAGCAGAGCCAAATCCTGGGAAAATAGCAAGTAATTGTCAAACAATTTAATGGTTTGGGTATAATTTCAGTGCCAAGTACGGTCAAAATACCAATGATATCGAGGATATCAAATTCCCCCAAACTTGAACTTTGCTTGTCCTCAAGCAAGAGCCTAAACTTAAAATCAATGACTATACTTAGACTTAAAAGAATCAACCAACCAAAAGAAGAGAAGACAAGAAATCAATTGCTCAAGCTCATAAACTTAATCACAAAAATTCAAACAAGTCAAGTTATCTGTTTCCTCCTCAAAAGTTGTGTAATCATAAATCCTCAAATGAAAGTATGCCTCTCTTGATCCTAGTAATCGTTTTTAACTACTCAAGAACTCTAGCTCATATCGTGTCAAGACAATTGCAAACTCAAATTTATTCATTCGTTCCTTTTTATGTTTTGCAAAAAATTGTGAAGTCAATTTATCAAAGAGGGAATAAAAATAAAACGAATCTTGCTCCCGAATTTCATCTTTATTTCACCAATTTTTATTTGTGCAAGTCGAGTCGTGGGGCTTTGCACCCTAGAGGATAATGCGGTATCATCGGCCTTGAATTTGCTACTAGCACATGTCGCGCTAGGGAGGTTGGACGGGTGTTGCTCGACTATAGCCACGGTACACTTAGGCCATAATACTCAACAACTCCTTTACCAATGCTTTCACACCGGGTCCGGTAGAAACTAATTACAAACTACCCAATTATACCTCGAGATCTTTGAGTTATAATTCCCGACGGTTTGCAATTAATCCAATACCCTCCAATTTGTGGCTAAGTTGGTGGAGTAGGTCTCAGTGCGTCCTCATTTTCACAACTATTTTAAATTTTAAAGTCCCATTAAGTTTTTTTTTTTTTGTTGAAGATTCAAGCGTTTTGAGATTAAATTCAAACATCAAGATTCATTTTACAAATTCCACGTTTGATAAAAATTCTTGTTAAACAAGAACTCGCAAAGCATAAATCAGTTCACTCAATGAAAAGTTGTGAGAATTGACTGAGATCATTTGACAAATTCTAAGCATCCTCATTCAAGTTCTATCCTAGTCAAACACTTTCACATTGTTCAATTGGTGCATAGGTTAAGTGAGAAGTTTAGATACCCAAATCATTTGAGAGAAACTGATTAATTAGCTTGAAAAGAATTCTTAAAGTTGTGTGATTTGATCAATGAAGATCCAAGATGAAAGAAGATAAGCTTGTGCAATTAATTTCTTAACAGTTCTAAGCTTATGAGGTCATTGTTCGACCCCAACAAGGAAGAGTTCGAACCGAGGAGGAGTATAGTGCAAAAACAGAAGAAAGTTCGTTCTACTCGGATCGAGCAACCAGCGCTCGGACCGAACTAATACTGTGATAAAAGAGTGCAGCTCGGTCCGAACAGCTATGATTCGGTCCGAACTGAGGCTGTGAAAATTTGAAAAATTTCGTCCTCTCTTGTTTATTTTGTCCATTTTCCAGAAAAGATCAAATCAAAATTGTGAAAATAATGAAATCCCCCCCCCCCAAACTTAAGTCAAAGCTTGTCCTCAAGCTTGCATTCACAGAAAATGTAAAAGATGAGAAGGAAAGTACCATATTAATGAGAATGATGAGAACCCATGGATGGGTCACCATGGGGATACGTAGGGAAGATGCCAAAAGGATCCTCAAAGCCTTGTTGCTGAGATTGCTCCAGGATTTGATTTCCAAGGTGCGGGTAGAAGCTGGGATCGCTGGGAGCTGGCTGCTGCAGGGTGTAAGAGGAGTCAGGGTAGGCAAGCGGCTCTGAGCATGCCTCATGTCGTGGGGCCCGCTGAGGCTGAGGTGGAGGTGGTGGAGGGCCACGAGTTCCACTGGAAGATGAAGCAATATGGCCAATGGTGGGCTCTTCTTCCTCCCCTTCTTCTTCTGGCCAATGTTCGTCCCTCCGATAATTGGCATAAACAATATCGGCCAATTCATTTAATTTCTTGCCTTGCTCCATGGTTTCGTAAGAAAGACGGCTGAGATGCATGCCATATTCATCCTGTCGTTCAATGGCCTTCTTGGTGAGCTTGGTGAGTTTCTTGACCATTTTGGTGAGCTTTTTAGCCCACCTTGGCACTTGAGAGGATTCCCCATGGTCCCTTGCTGTCGGAGGTAGAGCATGAGTTGGATCAACTATCACTTGGCTCGCGGGAGCTCCTGGTGCCTCGTTAGTGCCGGCCCTCCGAACAATTGGATGAGCAAAATCTGTAGGAATGACCCATGACTCAGGATTGTGAAGATTTACCTTGTGGGGGTAAGGAAGAAGAAAATCGCTCCCTTGCTCGCGGACCCAAAGATATCGTTCACCCTCCTCGGTTTGTTTGATCTCAATGAAGTGAGCCCCTTTGAAACGGAATGTAGTGTAGAGAGAGAACCCACCACAAGAAGAAGTTGGGGGAAGAGGAAGACGAATCCTTGCGGCAAGCAGTGTAACAAAGCCCCCCATAGTGATACTCCCCTTTGGCACTTGGTCCCTTTGATAGAGCCAGAATTCAACCATGAGCTTTATAACATTCACCTTTTCTGGTTCGGCCTGGAGAGTTTGCCACATTAAGCCAAGCTCCTTATCATTGGTAATATTTGCCGTCTCGCCGCGGCAAAATATTTGTGAAGCATAGGCCCGCATGAGAATGCGGAGCGTTGGATGTTGCACGAGACGGGACCTCCTGTTGCAATTGTGGCCTGCTAGATAAATCCATACCATGCTGGGTTTGAGGTCACGAGTCCATGGAGATATCTCAACCGGGCAATCTCTTTCGAGGCCATAGACTACCCCCAAGTCTTGAAGCCTTTCCTTATGGCTTCGGTTGGCTAGGCGGAAGACAATGATGTCTTCCCCATTTTCCTTCATGAGAGCAAGAGAGCTCAAAAACTCAACGGTCATTTTACGGTAGGCTAGAGCACGGTGGGTCCAAAATGTAGGGGTGATGCCTATCTTGCTAGTGAGCTCAATAAATTCCTCCGCCACCCCGAATTTCTCTAAGGTTTCTATATCAATCCACCGTGTGTGCTCAAAAGCACGGTTCTGGAGCTTGGCCAAGTTAAGGAATTGAAATTTCCATGGTATCTCAAACCCAAAGGTACTCTCATATTGGGCTGCCTCAGGATGTCTCTTGAAATCAGGGTGATGTGACATCGGATGAGGTGGATCATTAGGATTGTGAGGAGGTGAGGGTGGTCTCGAAGAGGATGCAGCAGCACTGCGAGCACTAGCGCGGGTCTGACGGCGACTAGGCTCAGCCATGGATGCAAATTTGTGAGGATTGAGGAAAGATGAGCCTCGGTTCGGGTCGAACAGAGGGGGTTCGGACCGAAGTGAGGTTTGTGGCACAGTTGGATGGCGTTCGGATCGAACAGAGAGGGTTCGGACCGAACTGAGGGTGGATTCTGGTAAATGGGCCTGGTATTTCTGGTAAGTAGCGCTGGTGTTTGTCAGAAATTGGCACAGGGGTATTTTTACTGGTACAGGGCCTTGTGAGCACTTTTAACCTTAATTGGAAGCACAAGGAGCAACTGGAGAAAGAGAAAGAAGAGTTGGGACCTTAAACCGTGGGGTGGAGACTCGATAGGCGAGAGAATGTCTTAAAAGAGAGAGCCGCGAGATGGGGGAGGCGAGAGAATGGCAGAAAAGCACTTGAAGGCAGAAAGAAGAGGGAATGGAGCCCTTCCTTGCGAAAAAAATGGCGGTGTGGTAGAAAATCAATTCCCTCAACAAGTGGTACCGTTTGAGACCCCCAAAAAGCTTCTGTGAGGTTGGGGAGAGGTCCTTGGAGAATTCCCAGAGAAGAAAAAGACAAGACGCTGAGTCGTCCCGTCGTCCTTGAGAAGCGTGTCCTGAAAAATACAACCAAAACGAAAGCCCACTGTCAGATCAGAAAAGAGATATGAGAAGAGAGCGAAGAGGAGAGCAAAAGGCACCTTAGATCTCTAAAAATGGTGGAGAAATGGACAATCTAGGGTTTTGGGTGGTTGCTCTTCGGTTTGAGTTTTGAAAGGGCACGAGAGTGAGGGAGAAGGGATGTAACGGTTCGAGTGGGAGAGAAAAAGGAAGGGAAACGGATTAATGGGTTAATGGGTTATCGGATCAAGTAGCAATTATGGGGGGTTGGGTCTGGTTAAATATAAAAGCCCACGAAATCAAATTTAAATAAATCAAGCGAATTGGGCCTGTGTCCCATTAAAATTTCAGCCCAAATGGACCCATCCATTGCGTTTGGCTTTCTCCCTATGCTCCATCGGACTGGACGCCTCCTGCCTTCGGGTCGAGCAAGGTCACTTCGGGCCGAGGGTGCTTCTGTTCGAGTCGAAGAAGAGCCCCAAGTCAAGTCTCCTATGACCCTCTGATGAAGGCTTAAAACCTAGGAATCAAATAAATTTATAGACCTAGAGCTAACCTCACTAATCGTTTGGAGTAAAGCTTTAGGGTCGAACCCAAGGGACGGTACAATTGATTACTGGACTTATCCTTTTTCAAAAGCTAGACAAGAATATTTTGGTGGAGAAATAGTTGAAATAAATCTAAGTGCAATAAAGTAGATATTTTTGGTTGTTTTTGTCTATTAAAATAATGTAAACAACTAAAGTAAAATTTTTTTTGGGTTTTCAAACAGTATAAAAAGCGTCTTAGGGTTCAGGTTTCACCTTGGTTTGGACTCTAGAACACAGAACTTATCACTTTCGTGCATCGAACGGTGTTTTTCAAGCGTTTACTTCTCTGTTCGGTTCGAACAAGGATCTGTTCAATCCGAACAGGAGTCTGTTCAATCCGAACAGGACTCTGTTCGATCCGAACAGGAGTCTGTTCGATCCGAACAGATGGTATAAGTGTGCGATTTTGAACTTTTATGATAGTTTATGCTTTGTGCTAGGGTTTGTTGGTCAAACCTAGATATTCTAAACCTCAGCTGTCGCTTGTTGGACTAGAAACTGGTTTAATCACAACCTAACCTAATTAACTCGATTAGTTCACAACTTTTGGTATAGAATTCAATCAACTTAAACTTGTTTGTTGGAGTTCATAAGGATATCTAGAGGTCTTTTGGACTTGTCTAAAAGTTACACTTTTGGTGCCAACTAATCTCCCCTTTCGGATCTATGATTTATCCCAAATACTTATCTAAATTATCTTGATTATCCTAACTTTAGAACTTAACTAAATGCGGCCGTACATCTAGAAGTTAATTAGACTTAACCAAGCAATTCAAACAAGCAATTAACATAATTCTCAACAAAACAAATCAACAAAACATATAATATCATATCAAGTCAAATCACAACATCCAAACCTAAGTTACTACCTTACCCCTAAGACTACATAAATTTAGCCTAACATAGTACTAAAACACACAACAAATAACATAGAAATAACAAGATACAAGCCCATTGAAAATAGAGAAGAAAACATAGAAGAATAAACCGAATACTCCTTTATGCTTTCGAACTACGATCTCTAGGCAGTGAGGTGTTGCAAGATGGTCATCAAACTCGTCTCCTTGCTGCCGTCGCTTCAAAGAACCAAGCTTTGATGATCTCTAATGGTGGAATCGCCTAAGGAAGGTGGAATTTTGTGGTATGAAAGGTTGTTCCCTTTCCTTCAGGTCTAGAGGTGTATATATGGATGTCCTAGGTCGCAAGGATGGAAGGCTAGGGCACCAGGGCGCAAGAAATTGCCATTTTCATTAGTTTCTATGTAAAAAATAATGCCTTATGTGATATGGCGGCACCCTGGTCAAACCGAACAGATCCTTGTTCGAACCGAACAGGAGAGAGAAAGAGCAGCTGCACAAGTCTGCTGTTGTGATGCCCAGTCGGCTCGAACAGGCTCCTGGTCGGGTCGACCAGGAGAGAGAAACTGACGCCTGGCTGCCATAGGTGCTGGTCGGATCGAACAGACTTGTGGTCGGGTCGACCAGGAGAGAGAAAAGAGCCTCCAATGCTAGGAATGAGTCGTCTAGCGTACGTGCTACGTCGGGAATCCATCTATATGCTCCAAAATCATCAGAAATCATCAAAGTCCTGTAAAATAAGAGAAGAAACGACGGTAGAGCCAATTCCATGGAAATCATAGCAATCTATTGAATAATTCAATGGTTTGAGTGTTATTTGAGTGCCAAGTACGGTCCAAATGCCTACAAATAATGACGATATCAAATCCCCCCAAACTTAAACTTTGCTTGTCCTCAAGCAACACCATAAGCTTAGAGTTTTGGACTGTACTTAAACCTTAAACATCAAGTTGTATCTCAAACCAAAAAATGTCGTGAAATCAATTGCTATGCCTAAAATTTCTCACACTTTCATCAAATGAGTCAAACAAGAATCAAAATTAAAAACCAAGTTAAGTTTTCACAACTTAATTAATGCAACTCTTGGCCCTAAGTAAAGTCTTTTTTCAAAAATTAGAACTCTAGCTTCCCTTTGATATTTCAAAAGCGATCTCAATTTCAATTACCCGTTCCTTTTCACATTCCACAAAAATTTGTAAAGGCCTTTATCAACTTCAGAAATTTTATAATGAACTTTTCTCAAAAACAATTTCAATTTTTCACCAATGTTTTTTTTTTTTTTTTTTCGTGCAAGTCGAGCCGTGGGGCTTTACACCCTAGAGGATAATGCGGTATCATTGGCCTTGAGTTTGCTACTAGCACATGTCGCGCTAGGGAGGTTAGACGGGTGTTGCTCGACTATGGCCACGGTACACTTGGGCCATAATACTCAACAACTCCTTTACCAATGCTTTCGCACCGGGTCCGGTAGAATTAAGCATGAGTTGTCCAATTATTTCTCGGTTTCTTTGAGTTGTAATTCCTAACAATTCATACCTAACCCAATACCCTCCAATTTGTGGCTAAGTTGGTGGAGAAAGGCCTCAGTGCGTCCTCGTTTTCACAGCTATTTTGATTTATTGTCCCATTATTTTTGCTTGTTGGTGATTCAAGCGATTAAAAAGCAATTTCAACAAGACAAAGTTCATTTTACAATTTCCAAAGTCGATAAATTTCTTTTCAAAAATTTGTCAAATACGAATCAGTTCACTCGGCAAAAACTTGTGAGAATCGACTAAGATTGTCATAACAATTCTAAGCATCCAAGATCAAGTTCAAATTTTAAAGAAAATACTCCAATTCAGTCCATTGGTGCAAGATCAAGTGTGATATCAAAACATTCTAGGGTTCTTTGAGAAAATTTTTGTTTGACTCAAAAACAAGGTTAAGTAGTGTGAGATTTAACGTTTAAAATTCAAATCGAGAGAGAATAGGCAAACCAACTTATTTCCAAGCCAAAATCATACCAATCTATGCAATTTCCATGTTCTGGTCGGATTGACCAGGTGTCTGTTCGATCCGACCAAAGAGAAAGTTAAAAACAGAAGTTTCCAAGGCTTTGGTCGGATTGACCAGATGTCTGTTCGAGCTGACCAGAGAAGCAAAAAGTTCGAAAAAATTGCAAAAATTTACCAAAATCCACCAAAAGTTCGATTTTTCTCCTATTCCCTCCCCCCAAACTTAGATCAAGCATTGTCCTCAATGCATGCAATCGAATAGAAAAGTAAATAGGAGGGAAAAGAGAACTTAGCCAATTTTTGCTTTCAATATGTTGATTTGCTTCTAGTTTGTTCTCTCGTTGTCCAAGACGGCTCTATCATTTTTTCTAGATCTTTTGATGCAATCCGTATGAGGTCGATCGGGGTTAGTTGGTTCGCGTAACCCATGGTGCTCTAGCACGAATTGCATCTTTCTTCGTTTGTTCCTCAAAATTTTCCTACAAACAAACAAATACAAACATCAAATTCTATTTTTGATATTTTTTTGTTTTTCTAATTTTTATGGATTTTCTATTTTTTTATTTTTTATGTATTTTCTATTTTTAATGACAAAATAAATAAAAGAGAGAAGAGTTGAGAAATCCTTGGGTTGCCTCCCAAGAAGCGCTTGTTTTAGGTCCCTAGCTTGACCATATTTCACTAGGTCTTGATCGGATCGGATCCGGAGAGCGAGACGGCGAGCGATTTGTCATGACCCTTGTTGGCGGGGTTGGAGCACTTCAAAGCATGATCTATTGAAAATCGGAGTTTCTCTCCTCCAACTCTAACCAAAATCGTCCCATCTCGGGCATCCATTTTCACACCGGCGGTTCTAAGGAAGGGGCGTCCTAAAATTATAGGCACCTCCTTGTCTTCTTCCATGTCCATCACCACGAAATCGCCCGGTATGACAAACTTATCCACTTGAACGGGCACATTTTTAATAACACCCAAGGGCAACCGCATTGAGGAATCAGCGAGCTTCAATGTCATGCATGTGGGTCTCAATTCTCCAATTCCAATCTTTTCATAAACGGACTTGGGCATCAAACTAACACTAGCCCCCATATCACACAAGGCTTGCTTGATTGTTGCGTTTCCAATAGTGCAAGGAAGAGCAAACCTACCCGGATCCTCAAGTTTTGGGGGCATCTTGCTTTTCAAAGTCTCGCTACTCTTGTGTGATAGGGCCACTGTTTTGAGCTCTTCCATGGATCTCTTGCCCGTGCATAACTCCTTCAAGAATCTTGCAAAGATCGACACTTGAGCTATGACATCTGTGAATGGAATGTTGACCTTCAATTCCTTGAGAATCTCCCAAAAAGTTCGAAATCGTTCTTCCTCATTCTTCTTCACAAGTCGCTGAGGAAATGGGACAGGTGGCCTATAGGTTGACTCAGGTTGTTGTGCCTTCCTTCTGCCCTTGCTTTGAACCACTTTTGTGCTCTGTTCGAACCGAACAGGAGCTTGGTCGGACCGAACAGAGGATGCAAGTGGCACCTCTTCAACTTGTTCAGGCTCAGGAATGGTGCCTTGTGTCTGGGATGCCTCATGGAGTGGAGGGAATGCCAAAACTTCCTCAAGAATTGGTTGCATCTTCTCTGGTTCTTCCTGTTCGGACCGAACAGGATTCTGGTCGGACCGAACAGAGAGGCTGTTTCCCTCGTTTGGTGGTACGGGTGGGTCTTGGTACTCCTTGCTGCTTCGCAAGATATGTATGGACTTGATCTCTGCACTAGGGTTGACTTGTGGTTGGCTTGGAAGCTTGCCAGGTGGTCGGGAGAAGTGTGCTTCCATCATGCGCTCCAAGCGTTGTAAGGTGCTTGCACTTCCCTTAAATTCGTTGATGGTAGCCTTCAATTCGTCAGTGGTGGCCTTCAATTCATCTAACCCTAAAGCCACAGATTTGTTAATCCTTTCTTGCTCACTCATGAATTCTTGAACAACAATTGGAATCTCTTCCCTATCGAAAAAGGGTTTCTTTTGAAATGATTGGTCTCTATTGTTGTTGTTGAATTGGGCATTCCTATACAAATTTGGAGGGCTATTTTGGTACTTTGAACCGTAAGGGGGCCCATTGTGTAGGTAGTTCACTTGGGCCCCTCCGTTACCAATTTTGGCAAGAGGACAATTGATAGATGTATGTCCTTCCTCGCCACACGCTCCGCATTGGTTTGAATGGAGATGTGTTCCTTGAGCCGATTGGTAAGCAGCAAGTTCAGCTTCTAGCTCCTCTATCCTCGCCTCTTTAGTTGAAATTGTGTGCACTTGTTGCCTCGAAATACTTGAGTGGCGGGGAATGAGTAGAGGGTACCATGTGTAATTTCTTGCACAATAATCAAGTAAATCTCGTCCTCGTGCCGTATCAAGTCTTTTGAATGCCCCACCTGAAAGAGAATCAAGATTGATTTTAATATTGTCATAAAGTCCAGTGTAGAATGATTTAAGGAGCATCCATTCTTGAATCCCATGATGTGGGCAAGAATTTTCTAAATCCCTAAACCGTTCCCATGCATCCCTCATTGATTCATTTTGGTTTTGGGCAAAATTATTCAATTCAGCTCTAATTTTGTCCGCTCTATCCGAAGGAAAATACCTATCCAAGAAGGTTTGTGTCATTTCATCCCAAGACCTAATTGACCCTTTTTTCAATGTTTTATACCATTTTTGTGCTCGGTCCTTAAGGGTGAAGTGAAATAACAATAGCCTAATTGCTTGTTGAGGAACACCATTAAACTTAATCAATCTAGTGCAATCAATAAAAGTTTGTAAGTGAGCATGGGGATCCTCTTCGTCGTTTCCATAAAACGGATTTTGTTGCACAAGAACGACGTGGTTAGGAGCGATTTGCATGTTATTAGCGGCGATGCCCGGAATCACCACTGGTCCGCCCACGTTTCTTGCGCTGGGAACGCCAAACTCCATAAGAGTCCTTTCACGATCTTCCTCATCTTCGTTGTCGGAGTTATTGATGCTCCCTTCATCTTCTTGGGTCCATCGGCGACGTTCATTGTCAAAATCCCTCCTTTGACCCGCTAGGAGGGTCCGATCGGCTGTCAATCGAGCCTCTCTTTGCTCAAGTTGGAGGCGGAGGTCCTCCAATTCTTGTGTGCGCTGGGCAATGGCCTCGGGAGTGAGTTGGTCGGCCATTGCGGAGTTTTCTTCTCTCTGTTCGGAGTGCTGGTCGGATCGAACGGGGCTCTGGTCGGATCGAACAGAGTCCTGGTCAGTTCGAACAGAAGTGAAGGAGGAGGAGCTGGCTTCTTCGTTTATTCTCCGGAGAAAGCCTTTGACCTTTGGGAGTGGGGACTTCTTCATTTGCGTGTTACCTGCCAGTCCTGTAATCAAGATAGAAGAAAACGTGAGTTTAAAAAGAAAAAGAAAAGATCTAGTCTCTTAATACTAAGATAAGGATCCAATATCAACACCGTCCCCAGCAACGGCGCCAATTTGATGAAGGCTTAAAACCTAGGAATCAAATAAATTTATAGACCTAGAGCTAACCTCACTAATCGTTTGGAGTAAAGCTTTAGGGTCGAACCCAAGGGACGGTACAATTGATTACTGGACTTATCCTTTTTCAAAAGCTAGACAAGAATATTTTGGTGGAGAAATAGTTGAAATAAATCTAAGTGCAATAAAGTAGATATTTTTGGTTGTTTTTGTCTATTAAAATAATGTAAACAACTAAAGTAAAGTTTTTTTTGGGTTTTCAAACAGTATAAAAAGCGTCTTAGGGTTCAGGTTTCACCTTGGTTTGGACTCTAGAACACAGAACTTATCACTTTCGTGCATCGAACGGTGTTTTTCAAGCGTTTACTTCTCTGTTCGGTTCGAACAAGGATCTGTTCAATCCGAACAGGAGTCTGTTCAATCCGAACAGGAGTCTGTTCGATCCGAACAGATGGTATAAGTGTGCGATTTTGAACTTTTATGATAGTTTATGCTTTGTGCTAGGGTTTGTTGGTCAAACCTAGATATTCTAAACCTCAGCTGTCGCTTGTTGGACTAGAAACTGGTTTAATCACAACCTAACCTAATTAACTCGATTGGTTCACAACTTTTGGTATAGAATTCAATCAACTTAAACTTGTTTGTTGGAGTTCATAAGGATATCTAGAGGTCTTTTGGACTTGTCTAAAAGTTACACTTTTGGTGCCAACTAATCTCCCCTTTCGGATCTATGATTTATCCCAAATACTTATCTAAATTATCTTGATTATCCTAACTTTAGAACTTAACTAAATGCGGCCGTACATCTAGAAGTTAATTAGACTTAACCAAGCAATTCAAACAAGCAATTAACATAATTCTCAACAAAACAAATCAACAAAACATATCATATCATATCAAGTCAAATCACAACATCCAAACCTAAGTTACTACCTTACCCCTAAGACTACATAAATTTAGCCTAACATAGTACTAAAACACACAACAAATAACATAGAAATAACAAGATACAAGCCCATTGAAAATAGAGAAGAAAACATAGAAGAATAAACCGAATACTCCTTTATGCTTTCGAACTACGATCTCTAGGCAGTGAGGTGTTGCAAGATGGTCATCAAACTCGTCTCCTTGCTGCCGTCGCTTCAAAGAACCAAGCTTTGATGATCTCTAATGGTGGAATCGCCTAAGGAAGGTGGAATTTTGTGGTATGAAAGGTTGTTCCCTTTCCTTCAGGTCTAGAGGTGTATATATGGATGTCCCAGGTCGCAAGGATGGAAGGCTAGGGCACCAGGGCGCAAGAAATTGCCATTTTCATTAGTTTCTATGTAAAAAATAATGCCTTATGTGATATGGCGGCACCCTGGTCAAACCGAACAGGTCCTTGTTCGAACCGAACAGGAGAGAGAAAGAGCAGCTGCACAAGTCTGCTGTTGTGATGCCCAGTCGGCTCGAACAGGCTCCTGGTCGGGTCGACCAGGAGAGAGAAACTGACGCCTGGCTGCCATAGGTGCTGGTCGGATCGAACAGACTTGTGGTCGGGTCGACCAGGAGAGAGAAAAGAGCCTCCAATGCTAGGAATGAGTCGTCTAGCGTACGTGCTACGTCGGGAATCTATCTATATGCTCCAAAATCATCAGAAATCATCAAAGTCCTGTAAAATAAGAGAAGAAACGACGGTAGAGCCAATTCCATGGAAATCATAGCAATCTATTGAATAATTCAATGGTTTGAGTGTTATTTGAGTGCCAAGTACGGTCCAAATGCCTACAAATAATGACGATATCACCCTCATTGCTCAGATCGAGCTGTCATGCTTCGGATCGAACTGAGAGTCTTGTAGCTTGAATATTATCTGAAGTATCTTGCATATTCCTCTTATTTGCCTTCTGAGTGACCAGAGATCCCTCCTTTATGTTGTAATAGCTTCCTGAAAAGAAAATGTTCCCAGAGATTAGAGCAGACCGAATCATTTTTTTTCATTTTTTATTTATTTATTTATTTATTTTTTTTTTAAATTTCTTGGGTTGCCTCCCAAGGAGCGCTTGTTTAAGGTCTCTAGCTTGACCTCCTGTTTTAGTTTTCTTCTAGATCTGGCTCGGAGAGGGATAGAACGTGGGTTTCTCCGATTGTCTCGTTGGCGATATAGTGCTTTAATCTTTGCCCATTGACCTTGAAGGGCTCCGAATCCTTATCACAGATTTCGATGGCTCCAAACGGGTAGACTTTCACCACTCGGAACGGCCCCGACCACCTAGATCTCAACTTGCCCGGGAAAAGCTTCAATCGTGAGTTGAACAAGAGCACCAAGTCCCCTTCTTTGAATTCTCTTCTTGAAATATGCCTATCATGCAAAATTTTCGTTTTTTCTTTATAGATTTTAGCATTTTCATAAGAGTTTAAGCGTACCTCATCCAACTCATGAAGTTCAAGAATCCTTTTCTCACCGGCCTTTAGCAAATCCATATTGATCGCCCTTGTTGCCCAATAGGCCTTGTGTTCGATTTCAACCGGCAAATGGCAGGGCTTCCCATAGACAAGCTTGAATGGACTCATGCCTATGGGAGTCTTGAAGGAGGTGCGGTATGCCCAAAGTGCATCATCTAGTTTGGCAGCCCAATCTTTGCGAGTTCGTGCCACCGTCTTCTCCAAGATGCTCTTAATCTCTCTATTGGACACCTCGACTTGCCCGCTTGTTTGAGGATGGTAAGCAGTAGCAACCTTGTGAGTCACTCCATGCTTTTTCAAGAGACCATCGAATTGTCGATTGATGAAGTGCTTCCCTCCATCACTTATCACAGCACGTGGAACGCCAAAACGAGGGAAGATAATCTTGGAGAATAGTTTAATCACAGAGTTTGCATCCGCGGATTTGCATGGCACCGCTTCAACCCACTTAGAAACATAATCCACCGCCACCAAAATATACTCAAACCCATGAGAGCTAGGGAAAGGACCCATGAAATCTACCCCCCAAACATCAAAGATTTCTACCTCTAGGATAGGATTAAGGGGCATCTCACTCCTCTTGGAGATATTGCCCGTCCTTTGGCATTGATCACAAGAGAGAACAAAAGAGTGTGCATCTTTAAAAAGGGTAGGCCAAAAGAACCCCGATTGGAGCACTTTTGCTGCCGTCTTGGAGAATGATGCATGGCCTCCATAGGCTGAAGAATGACAGCTAGCCAAGATTGGTCGGGTCTCCTCATAGGACACACATCTCCTATACACATCGTCAATCCCAAGCTTGAAGAGATAGGGCTCTTCCCAAAAATAGTACTTGGCGTCAGATTTCAGCTTCTTTCTGTCTTGCCATGTCATCTCTGGGGGCAGAACGCCGCTGGCGAGGTAATTTGCTAAATCAGCATACCAAGGTTGTGAAATCTCGCTTTGATGAGCCTCTGTTTGGACCGAGCAGGCAGTCGTTCGGTCCGAACAGGTCCCTATGGAGAGAAATTTCAACGCCATGTGGGCCCAGTCGACCTCGATTGATTCCGTTCGGTCCGAACTTGTCTCAGATGGGGTCGAGCACGTCGCAATTTTGGTCGAGCAGGACTCCAATGGGGTCGAACTGAGGCTGATTTGCATCAATTTCTCGATCGGAAATGAGTCGTCGATCGGAATTTCATCTCCTTCTTTCTCTTCCCAGTGCAGGCGGGAAAGGTGGTCAACAACCAGGTTCTCAGTACCCTTCTTATCTCGAATTTCGAGATCAAATTCTTGTAATAGTAGAACCCATCTGATAAGTCTAGGTTTCGCATCTTTCTTGCTCAAAAGGTATCGCAATGCTGCATGGTCTGTATACACAATCACCTTGGACCCAATTAAATAAGATCTGAATTTATCCAGTGCAAACACAATAGCCAGCAGTTCCTTCTCCGTGGTCGTGTAGTTGGCTTGGGCTGGATCTAACACCTTGCTTGCATAATAGATGGCTACCGGCTTCTTGTCCTTTCGTTGGCCCAACACTTCCCCAACTGCAAAATCGCTCGCATCACACATGAGTTCGAAGGGCTGAGACCAATCCGGCGGTTGTAAGATAGGAGCCGATGTGAGGGCTGCTTTTAACCTGTGAAAAGCATGAATACAATCTTCGGTTATAATAAATTCATTATCCTTTACTAGAAGATTACTTAAAGGTTTTGCAATTTTTGAAAAGTCTTTTATGAAGCGACGGTAAAATCCGGCATGCCCAAGGAAGCTTCGCACGTCTTTGACATTCTTGGGTATGTCAAGCTTCTCGATTACTTCAATTTTCGCCTTGTCGACCTCGATTCCTTTTGAAGTGATCACATGGCCTAGCACTACACCGCGTTGCACCATGAAATGGCACTTTTCCCAATTTAGAACCAAGTTGACTTCTTGACATCTCTGCATCACTTTAGAAAGGTTAGCCAAACATTTATCAAAACAAGTGCCATAGACTGAGAAATCGTCCATGAAGACTTCCATTTCATTTTCAATTAAATCTGAAAAGATGGCCATCATGGCGCGTTGGAATGTGGCTGGTGCGTTACAAAGACCAAATGGCATACGTCTATATGCAAAGGTACCGTAAGGACAAGTAAAGGTAGTCTTTTCTTGGTCATTCGGGTGGATGGGAATTTGGAAGAAGCCAGAATAACCATCTAAATAACAAAAATAGGAATGGTTAGCAAGCCTTTCAAGCAATTGGTCAACAAAAGGGAGTGGAAAATGGTCCTTGCGGGTTGCCGCATTAAGTTTTCGATAATCAATGCACATTCTCCACCCGGTTACCACGCGGGTTTGGATCATCTCACCCTTGTCATTCTGCACAACTGTTGTGCCTCCCTTTTTGGGCACCACATGTACAGGGCTCACCCATTTGCTATCTGAAATTGGATAGATGATTTCCGCGTCAAGTAGTTTGAGGATCTCCTTCTTCACCACTTCCTTGAGATTTGGGTTGAGCCTTCTTTGAGTTTCCCTTGATGGTTTCTGGTCGTCTTCTAGCAAGATACGGTGTGTGCAAAAGGACGAGTCGATGCCCTTCAAGTCATCGATGGAGTACCCAATGGCACCTTGGTGAGTTCTCAACACTTCCAACAATTTCTCTATCTGTCCTGCATCTAATTCGGAGTTAACGATAACAGGGTATGTTTGATTCGGGCCAAGGAATTCATACCTGAGCGAAGGTGGAAGTGGTTTAAGTTCGACCTTAGGAGCCTCTGTTGGATTGATGTCGTTCGGTCCGAGCAAAGAATTGTCGGGGTCGAACGGAGCATCTGCCGTGTCAACTCCTTCAGATTGCCCATCTGTTCGGTCCGAATGAACTTTGTTTGAGTCGAACTGGCCCTCTGTTGCAGCTACTTCCTCCAATAGGGCGTCTGTTCGGTCCGAATGAACATTGTCGGGGTCGAACTGACGGTTGTCCTCGCCACAAGCGGGCTCGTGAACTTCCTTGATTGATTCCTCCACTCCTATTGCTTCCTGTACATCAAAAAGAAACTGTTGATAGCCCGTGAGGGTTGAATTGTACTGGTCTTCCAACTCTTCCTCAATTGTCGGCTCAATTTCCTCAATCATGAAACAGGTATCGGTGGAGGTGGGACATCTCATCGCTTTGTTGATTGTGAACTTCAGCGTCTCCCCCCCCCACTCTGACCAGAATCGTGCCCTCCCTGGCATCCATCAACACACCGGCTGTGCAGAGGAACGGTCGTCCCAAGATGATTGGGACCTCTTTGTCCTCTTCCATGTCCATGACAACAAAATCACCAGGAACCAAGAATTTGCCAACTTGAACTGGTATATCTCTAATGATCCCCAGTGGCAGCCTTACAGAAGAGTCGGCGAGTTTGAGAGGCATAAGCTCACCAAACCCAACCTTCTCATAGACGGACTTAGGCATCAAGCTGACACTTGCCCCCATATCACAGAGGACCTGTTTAATTATGGCATTACCGATCACACAAGGCAAAACAAACCTACTAGGATCCTCCCTTTTGGGTGGCATGGTGTTGGTGAGGGCCTCGGTACTGCGGTAGGTTAATGCCACCGTCTTAAGTTCCTCTAGAGATCTCTTGCCCGTGCACAATTTTTTCAAGAACTTAGCGTAGATTGGCACATGGGCGATGGCGTCTGTGAAAGGAATAGTGATCCTCATTTGCTTCAAGATTTCCCAAAAGGATCTAAACTGGGCATCTTCCCTGCTTCTGAGCAGTCTCCGTGGAAAAGGGACTGGAGGATGATAGCTGGGTGCCCCCGAAGCGTCCTTACCCTTTGGTTGCGCGCAGTCATGGGCCTTCTCATTTACCCCTTCGGACCGAGCAGGTGGCTGTTCGGACCGAACAGCACTAGTTGGGGCACCTTCCACTCGTACCTCTGTTTCTTCGGACCGAACAAGAACCTGTTGGGGTCGAACGGAGCTTTGTTCAGGTCGAACAGGTGCGTCGGTGTCTCCATCAACCTTGTCCTGCTGTTTCTGTTCAAGGACGGGTTCAAACCCTCCTGGAGTTGTTGGTTCGGTCCGATTGATTGTGGATTCGACCCGAACTGGGGGCTGGACAGGCGATTCAGGCGGCATCGGTGGATCCTCGTACTGCCTTCCGCTTCGCAAGACATGCAGAGCTTTGATTTCTGCATTTGGATTGACTTGTGGCTGCCCCGGGAGTTGCCCTGGAGGTCGGGAAAAATGTGCTTCCATCATTCGCTCCAGGCGCTGGAGCGAAGCTGCACTCCCTTTCAGTTCATTCGTGGTGGTTTTGAGCTCCTCAATTCCTTCTGAGAGCATCATGTTGTACTTTCCTTGCTCATGCTTGAAGTGTTGAACAACCACTGGGACTCCATCCGTGTTATATACTGACTTCTTAGCGAAAGGCCCATTGGAGTTGTGGAATTGTTGATCACGCCTAGGAAATTGTGGGTTTTGCCCTTTGTAGGCGTGTCTTGGCTGGTAGGGGCGATCAAGTGTCTTTGACCTTTTGCGGTGGGGACCTCTTCCTTTGGTGGTTACCTGCCAATCCCCGGCAACGGCGCCAATTTGATGAAAGAATTAAATCCTAGTACCAAATAAAATTGTACCTAGACCTAACCTCACTAGTCGTCAAAGTTAAGCTTAGGGTCGAACCCACAGGACGGATTAACGATTACTAGACTTGTTGTTTTTCTGAAGCTAGACAATAAAATAAGATAGAGAATGTTGCAAATTAAAGAGACTAAGTAACAAAGCAATCAAAGTTGATATTTTTGGTTGTTTTCTTTTGTTCTGAATAACAATTCAGGGAAGGTAAAATAAGGTAGGTAGATTTTTGAGGGTTTTTCTTTCAGATATAAAAAGGCGTCTTAGGGGTCAGGATTCACTTAGGTTTAGCCTTCGAATTGCTGGATTTCTCGCTGATGCGTTAAATACCAATAAATCGAAACATACACTCTCAGTTCGGTCCGAACCAGACGAGTTCGGTCCGAACAGAGGTCGATATGTTGGGTTATGACTATATAACTTGAGTTTTAACTTTATGAAAGGCTTAGATCGGCTGTAGCTATGTCTCCTAATCCTCAACTGTCGTCTTTTGGTCTAGAAGTTAGCACAGGACTCTACTTTGCCCACATAGGTCAAATAAACCTAAACTTTCGTGTCGGTATTTTAAGTAACCTATGTCTAAATTATTGGTTTTCTTAGGGATATCTAAGTTGCCTTTCAGCCAACTTAGAAGCTACACCTTTCGGTATAAGCTAATTTCCTCTTTCGAATCGTCAATTTATCCCAAGTACTTAATTTGATTCCGATTGTCTAACCTAATCTTGTAACTTAACTAAACAGGCCTTTATTTAGAAGTAAATCAGGTCCAGGCAGGTAAATCAAACAAGCAATAATAATAATTCTCAATAATAAGATCATAAAGCCAAACAGTCAAGTTATATCAAATCTTAACACCAACCTAAACCTAAACTACATCCATACCCTAAGACATGAAATAAATTACTCTAACATGTTCTCAAAACAGCAAATAAACATAGTATAAGCATAATAAAGATACAAGCCCATAGAAGCAGGAAATAAAAGCATAAAGGAAAATAAAGTCTACTCCTTTAATGCCAAGACAACTTCTCCTAGGCAGTGGATGAGAGGTGAAATGGTGAGATCTGCTCCTCGCTGCTGCCGTCGCTTCAAACAAGTTGTAGAACACTAGGGTGATGATGGAATTTCAAACTAGGTGGCTCCTTCTCTCCTCCGAATCAAAAGTCCCCCTTCTGGAGAGAGGAGAGGTCCTTTTATAACCCTTCGGTTGCTTGGGGACGAGGTTAGGTCATACAGAGCATCAAAAGTTGCCAAAATGTCAGTTTCCATGTATGAAAAACATACCAAAACTCATCTGTTCGACCTGGAGAGATAGGCTTCGGTCCGAACTGGGGAAAGGCTCGACCCAGAGAAGAGAAGTGAAGTAAATAGAGGGCACTTCGGTCTGAACAGAGGCAGTTCGGTGCGAACTGGAGAGAGAGATGGACCAAATAAAGGTGCTGGGGTCGAACAGAGCCATGATGAGGTCGAACAGAGCCTAGGAATGAGTCATCTAGGTGGCAAGTGGCCCGCATGTCGGTCTAGAATATGTCCCTATACCAGGAATGAGTCGTCTGGCGCGCATGCAACCATGAAAATCATCAAAACCCTGTAAAAACAAGTAGAAGCAGCAGAAGAGCCAAATCCTGGAAAAATAGCAAGTAATTGTCAAACAATTTAATGGTTTGGGTATAATTTCAGTGCCAAGTACGGTCAAAATACCAATGATATCGAGGATATCACTTGGGACAACAGAATCTTTTCTTATGTCAACTCACAAGCCACCCGCCATCTACTCTCTGTGGATTTGGCACTTAACAAGGATGGTTCCAAGCTGCGGTTCACTGCAGTTTATGGACCGTCAACTCCGGAGCTCCGTCCATCCTTCTTGCAATCCTTGCATGGGGTCGAACCTGAAAATGGGACAGCTTGGCTTCTTTGCGGTGATTTCAACATCACCATTTCTCCATCAGAGAGAACTAATTCCTCTTATGGCATACTTGACTCACAGATGTTCCGAGATACCCTTGCTGGTCTGCAATTAATTGATATCCCCTTAACGGATAGAAGATTCACCTGGTCAAACTCACGACCATCTCCATCAATGGCTAAGTTAGACAGGTTTCTTATTAATCATCCTTTTTCATCGAAATTTCCAAATACTTGCTTGGAATCACTTGCTAATACTTCATCAGACCATATCCCCATAATCTGTTTAGTTAGGACCCAATTTAGACGGTCAAACCTTTTCAGATTTGAAAACTTCCTTCTCAAATTACCAGCTTTGCAAGACTTGGTGCTCAATTTCTGGTTTTCTAACCCAATTGCCACCACCTCGGATCAGCTCCATCTCAAACTCTGCTGCCTATCCACAGAAATAAAAAATTGGTCAAGGCAAAGGCAAATAAACCTTAAAAGTCAGATATCTTTCATAAGACAGTTTCTCTCACGATGTGATCGTGCTACTGAATACAGAAACCTCTCAGAGCTTGAAAGCTGGCTCAAAGCTATGCTTAAGAGAAGATTCACTGAACTTTCAGTTCTTGAAGAACTATATTGGCGACAACGTGCCAAAATCAAGTGGAAAATTGAAGGAGATAGAAACACTACTTTTTTTCATGCCAAAGCCTCTAACAATAAAAGGATTAGCAGTATTCAAAGCATCAATTACAGGGGTAATTTGGTCACAGACCAGATTAGAAAAGGAAGAGCTTTCTTTGACTATTTCATTTCCTTGATGGGCACTCAATCTGCTCCTCTACCTGATTTGAATTGGGCTAATCTTTACCAAGAACAGCAGCATCTACCAGATTACTTGGCTAATCCAATTACTGAGCAAGAGGTCATTAATGTTTTCAAATCATGGCCACTTGGAAAGTCACCGGGCCCAGATGGCTTCACAGGAGAGTTCTTTAGACACTTTGCCCTTGAAGTAGCACTAGACTTCACACTCACACTCAACTCTTCCCTACAATCAGGTTCCCTCTCTCCTCTAAACAGCTCACTGATTGTTCTAATTCCTAAGTGTGACAACCCAATTGAACCAAAAGACTTTAGACCTATAAGTGTGGTGCACTCAGCACAGAGGATTCTTTCAAAGATACTTGCTAATAGGATCATGCCACACCTCCCTTTTCTTGTGCATCAATCACAAGCTGGTTTTTTAAAAGGAAGACAAATATCTGAAAATTTTTTGTATGTCCAGCACTTCATCCGGCACTCCACCATCCACAAACTGCCTATCGGTATTTTTAAAGCTGATATACACAAGGCATTTGATACCATCAGCTGGGACTTTGTTCTCAAAATTCTAGCTGCCATGACATTTCCCCTCTCTTGGATTTCCTGGGTAGAAAATTGTGTGCTGCAGGGCTCTTCTAGAGTCATAGTCAATGGCCTAGCTGGTAGATGTATTACTCTAAAGAGAGGTGTTAGACAGGGAGACCCACTCTCCCCGTACCTCTTCATACTTGCCATGGATTATCTTTCTAGATGGATGGTTAAATTGAACCAAAATGGAACAATTTTACTACCATTTTCACACATTCAGCCATGTTTACTATATGCAGACGATGCAATTTTCTTTTTTAAGCCTGATACAACACAATGCCATCTTTTGAAAATTATTTTCAATGTGTTTCACCAAGTATCGGGTTTAAAAGTCAACCCTCTAAAATCTGAAGTGGTCATCCTCAACACTGAAGCCACACTTGCCTTACAATTGGCTAATATACTGGGCTGTAACCTCACCTCATTCCCTATCAATTACCTTGGGTTGCCTCTCTCCAATAAAAAACTCAAAAGAGAAGACTATGAGGCCCTTCTCCAAAGGTTCAAGTTGAAGCTTGACACATGGAGTTCTTCTTTGCTATCTATGGCAGGAAGGCTTGTCCTAGTCAACTCTTGCCTTACTTCTTTGCCGGTTTATTTTATGTCAGTTTTTAGATTACCCAAATGGGTCATTCAAAGAATTGATACCATCAGGAGAAACTTTCTCTGGATGGCCAAGAGTGATCAAGGGCGGAAGTTGGTTACTGTTTCTTGGGATAAGGTATGTACACCAAAACAGATTGGAGGACTCGGGGTCATTGATTTGAACACCTTCAACTTAACGCTATTGGCCAAATGGCTCTGGAAATAGCATCATCACTCATTCTCTCTTTGGAAGCACTTGGTTAGTAATCTACAAGCCACTTACACATGCCTTCCCTCAGATAGCCCTCTTTATAGCACTTTCAAAGAACTTCTACCTGCTTTCACAGTAGTTATTTGTTTCAGAATTTCATCTGGTATTTCTACTAGTTTTTGGCTTCATAATTGGGGACTTGGAATTTTACGCTATTCACATGCTGATCTATTCAGTTTTTGCATTGACCAACAGCTGGTAGTTGCAACATTTCTTGCCAACTTACATAATATCTTCAGCCTATTCAGACCTGCTTTACTAGTGTCAACCTCTGCATGTCAGCAACTAGCCTCACTTCTTCAAACAATAAACTCATTTCTCCCGATTGAAACAACCCAACAATCCCAACAGCCTGACCAACTTCACTGCTCCCTAAAGAATAGCTCCTTCACTTCAGCTGCGTTCTACAAATTTCTTAAACTTCTTCCTAAAATACCCTCATGATGAGTGGATTTTATATGCATATTCAGGTACCATTTTGTCTCCAAACTAAACCAATTGCCTTGAATTTACATAGTTTAGATAGTTTAGATGAGTTTAGGTTAGTTTAATTAGGTTTTTGTATCAAGAATGAGTTACTACCATAGTTTCTAATTTTATGACAGATTCTGGACAAGAAATGACTTGGATGAGTCCATAAAGTTGAAGAGCTCGTTCTAAGCTTTCCAACGGATCTTGAATCACCTCAAACGGAGTTTGGATGAAGGAGATATGCCCAAAATACTGACAGGACGCAGTGCTGACATTTTCCTGCGACCCGCTGATAGTCCCAGCGGCCCGCAGACCTGGAACTGCCAGATTTAGCAGAATCGCCCGATTTGGCAATTCTATATTTGGATGGCGGTTTCTACCGACTCCAACTGCATCTAGAGCACGTCTTCAGTTATTTCCAGCGTTTCTAGACGTTCCCAAGGCCTATTAAAGACCTGTTTGAGGAGGTTTTGAGGGAGAACAAGAGAGAGACCAAATCCAAGGTCAATTTAGGGTTAGACATAGAGTTATTTGAGAGTTGAGTCTCAAGTCCAGATCGAGGCAGCGCCAAGCAGGTTGATTGCGACAGCAAGAGACGTGTTTGATAGGAGATTTCGACACACGCAAGAGCAATTGGTTGTAATCTTTCCTTATTCTCATTTTCTCTTGTGTTTGTATGATGTCTCTTAGTTGTTGATTGTTTGTTCTAGGGCTATGGTTGTAAATTTGAATTCTTAGTTGTTGATTGCATGTTTATTTAGTTTATTTGATATCTTTGTGTTTTATACCTTGCTTGAATTGCTTGAATTGATTATGCCATGATTGTCTAAGTAGATTTGTTTACACCCGTTAAGTAGAGCTCACTTAATTGCTAGGTGGTTAAGTCCAAATAAACTTAAATTATTAGGCATGATTATGATTAACATGAAGGTTGTAAACTGAAAGGTTAAACCAGGACTAGTTAACGAGAGTTAAGTCCTTTCCAAGAGTGAAAACTCAAGGATTTCATAGGTTAGAAAGGTATAAACTTGTAGAAACTAGACCAAAAAACGATAGTTGAAATCTAGATTCTATACGAGAGAAATTGGGTTAATTAATTGATAACCAGACCTAAAACGAGAGTTTGATCTAGGAACCTTAATTAAGCCATTATCCCTACACAATTATCAACTGAATTAGGTCAATTTGCATTCACATCGCTAATCCTAGCGGGCCGCTGAGTGAATCAGCGAGGTTGTCTATGCCCGCCAAGTAGCCAGCGACCAGTCTAATAGATTAGCGACCTAAGTTCTTTTAGCGGGCCGCTACGAGAGTCAGCGGGCCGCTGGAACTGGGACTAAGATGAAGTGTTAGCAACCAGAAACCCTAGAATTTCGTGACTTGTTGAATCTCTCTCATTAATTCTTGTTTTGTCCTTGAAACTAGACTTAAGATTTGAATCCACCTGCAACCCTTAATTTACAAAAGAGTTGAACCGTCTACCTAGTTTAGTAAAGTAAAAGACTAATATTCCAACACCGTCCCTGTGGATTCGACCCTCAAGCTGTTCTACAAACGATTAGATCGGTAGACACGAGATTTTTATTTTGAGACTTGGTTTTCCCTTCGATCACCTCACAACTCAGGCACATTTGGAGGCTGAAAATCCCACCTAAAGTTACAACTTTTCTTTGGCTACTCATTCGAAACAAGCTGGCCACAATTGATAATTTGCAAAAAAGAGGATTGCATCTGGTTAATAGATGCAGTCTTTGTTGTAGTGACAGTGAATCAGCCTTTCACATCACTAACTCATGCCCTTTCTTTTCCACTACTTTGGAGCTGGTATTCAACCTTGCATCAGTTCCTTTCATCTCTTTCTCCACAACTGAGGTTGCATTGTTGTCCATAGAAATCTCTATGGCCCACAAACAGTTGCTGGCAATCACCTGCTACTGTCTTTGGAGAGAGAGGTGTTGTAGAATTTTCAGAGAAGTAATCTCCCCAGCTTTGGTCGTAGCTAACAAAATATTAGAAGAATGGAGAATTTTTGAAGTTCACTAGAAGGACCAGTTGTCCTTAATCTTTTTTTTTTCTTTTCTTTTTTTCTTGTTTTATTCTTTTAAGCTACTGGCTTACTGGTACTTTTTACTTTTTATTTTTTTTAGTTCAAGCTGCTGGCTTTGCTTGTATTTGAATTTTTATTTTCAATACAAAAGGCACTGGGCATGACCCATGCTTTTCAATTCAAAAAAAAGATACGCCTGACCAAATTCTAATCGGGTCCCGTGCTCCTATCTAGAAACCAAATCTAGACTAAGTTTCGACCAATGCCAAGAATTGCTTCCTAGTCATTTGCCATGTAAATTATTCACGTTGCACGTCAGATGGGATTTTGAAATCGCAGCACACGCGAGTTAGGATCAGTCCAGATGGTCTGTCAGCGCCTAAACTAGAACAAGTGTTATTCAGATCAATCTGTTCACCCTTTCTGAAATGTAATCACTCGGGATGTGCTACAGATACTCATGCGAGTTTATATTCCTTTTACAAGGGAATGTTCCACATCTTTTGGGGATGACCACGATATTTTGTGTTGCAGAGTCGTAATTTCTTAGTATAGCGATGAAATTCCGTCCAAAATATTAATTACGTAACAATGTTTGTAGGTATCTGCCAAAATATGTAATCCATCTATGATCTATCGACCATGTCTTTTTGTTTTTCTTTTCTGATACAATCATACAACAAATGTTTATTTTTCTGAAAGTGGAATTTAGTATCAGACATTTTATTTTCAACTTTCTAATTTAACACTAAATCCTTTCTTTCACTATAGATGTTCGAAGATCCGTCTTACTATTCCACTGGAGAATAATCGTCTCCTTGTGTATTGGTTTTGCAATTTCAGCATTCAGCCCAAAACATAGTTTTTGTTTCTTACACCGACTCATTTTCACAGTACGAAGAAATGTATGCTGCACAACAGAGGGACACATAAAGAGGAATTTTATGACAAGATATCATTTCCACAGAGAATCAGCAAATTGTGAAAAGAAAACTTACACTTGGGCTGTCAAAGCCGCCATCACAAGCATCACACAAATCCAATGCCAGGATTCTCAATTGTGGCAGCTTCAAGACAAAAACAATGAAAGTAGAAATTTAGAAAGAGAGAGAGAGAGTAACATGGAAAGATACTTGGCAAATGTGTACCTCTGAAGCAGCGTCAGTCATAAAAGTCCTTGGGATACCACCTCCCTGCAATTTAGGTTCGAAGGAGAAGCACTTGTCAGAATGAACACACAATGCTAATATAGGAAACAAAATATTAGAAAAGATTTGAGAGATTTTCTGGTATAGTTTCTATGATTAATATTACTACGTACTATATCCTGATTTTCTGGATATATATCAAACAGAATTAAAGCTACATATAACTTAAAACTCAAATGCCCTCAGATTGGTTTAATAAATTTATAACCAATAACCTTGATCTCCTTGAAAAGCCATGTTGCCATGTTTTTTGACTTAGTTATTTTCAAGGAAAAAAAATTGTTGAAAATTTGAATTAAAAAAACAATCAATTTTTTAACATCTTAAATTCTTAACGTATGAAACACATTCGAGAAAGCAAAAATTTGAAACAGCACACAGCTTTTCAAATAGATCAAGTCATCAAGATGAGGGGAATTGCTCAGGGCAAGCCCTGTTTACTCATTCACTCCCCCCATTTTTTTAAAATGACCTAAATGCCCTCCATCTAGCGCTAAAATCTGAGAAACCAACACAGGAGAGGAGAGGGTATTTTGGTAAATTTGGGAGTGATCGAGCAACTCTGGCATGACCTGAGCAATTCCCCAAGATGAGCTGTTTGAATTCACATTGGAAGCCAATTTAATTGCTTTGAGGCTGAGCTCACGATCCCTCTGTTGTCTTAAGCTGACCCTAGCTTTACTCTGTCCAATCATATGCATCAGTTAGGTGTTTCTCAACTCAGAAGTCAACCTCAATATACTTGCGATAGATCAAGCATGAAAACAAATTAGTATACAGGCACTGTCGTACCGCTAGTTCTTCCAGAATAGAGTTAAAAATAATATACTAGAAGGAGACTTCTTCCCTATATTCCAAAATTTTGTAATGCTCTATGTCATTTCTTCAAGAACACATCTCCTTCTGCTCTATTATGTGGAGATACTGAACACCTCCACAAAATAATATGCAATAAACCCAGAAAGAGAGTTTCTACACTCACATTATAGCGAAGGAGAAGATCCTCTAGACCTTTGCAGCTCAAAAGAGAGGAGACCCCACTTTTAGTTAAGTTTCCACATTCCTAAACATTAAAACATAAAAAGTATAATTTTCAGAATAAACAGATAGAATTTCAAACATCAACTACTTTAAGATGTTAGCAGTTTAGAATGACGGAACAATTATTTTTAAACTTTCACTAGCAGGTATTTCTTTGTTTGATAATTTACCTGATGCTGGTCACAACCTTATAAAATGACTCTCTTAGATCTAGCTTATCTTTTTTAGCTTTTTTTTTCTGCTTTTTGTGTCCAGTTGCACAATAGAGAGATAAAATTATCTAGATTGTTGGACTGAAATGCATACTAAATAATGAAGTTGAAAATCTCAATGCACAATTTTGGCCAAATTGCAGTTACCAGAAAGGTCATGTCCCATCATGTAACATGAAAGATTGCAATTCACAGGTTAAACTTTTAAACATAACCAACTTTTTGTGCAATAAGTACCTTTTTATTTTAAAATTTTTTCATTAAGAGATCGAGTTTACAGAGAAAAAAGAGGGGTAAAGGAAGCAGACCTCTAAATGTAAAACAGTTAGTCCAGGCCAACCAGCTGAAATGATATCCTGTGAATCTACAAAAAATAATGCAAAGAAAACTTTTACAAAGATTTTCCAAAGGCAAAACTTTAAAATATGCCAAGTATGTAAAGACCTCCCTTCCTTTCTAGTACTCTTCAGTTGTTCACCTTATTTGGTGCATTACCGTTAAAGTGTCAGCTATAGATTCAGATCACAAAGGAAGGGCTCTATCCATTATATATTTGTGGGGTTCTATAAATTTACAAAGACAATAACACTCAACATGAGTTGAGAAGCTTGCACCCAGACAAAGAGAACTCCGTCAAACTACAGAAAGTCCTCGTCAGGAGAGCAAGTTGGTCATTTGTCATCCACCTACACACCCACTCCAATCTCAATCTGGTCAACGTCAAATTCCGAGGGATTTCAAAGCAATGCATGGTCAAATCGCCCAAACAATAACGAAGTTCCAACACTTGTAGATGTTTCAACGATTCTAGTAGGTTTCTTATTACGTCATCTGATGTAACCTAATGAGCAAATTGAAAAATTTTAACACATCATTAAAGTGCCCCGATTTCAGTTTTTACCAAACCCCTGCTTTATAAGCAAGTTGACCAAAAGAGAATGTTTAATATAAAACCATTCTGGTAACCATGCACTGGGTAACCATTCAAAAATTTACCATAAAGCCGCAGCTCTTGGGTTATAACTCATTTAATCTGGTATATTCATATGTACCAACAGGAGTCTAATTCTCAGATGAGTTGCCAATATCAATCTGGTCAACGTCAAATTCCGAGGGATTTCAAAGCAATGCATGGTCAAATCGCCCAAACAATAACGAAGTTCCAACACTTGTAGATGTTTCAACGATTCTAGTAGGTTTCTTATTACGTCATCTGATGTAACCTAATGAGCAAATTGAAAAATTTTAACACATCATTAAAGTGCCCCGATTTCAGTTTTTACCAAACCCCTGCTTTATAAGCAAGTTGACCAAAAGAGAATGTTTAATATAAAACCATTCTGGTAACCATGCACTGGGTAACCATTCAAAAATTTACCATAAAGCCGCAGCTCTTGGGTTATAACTCATTTAATCTGGTATATTCATATGTACCAACAGGAGTCTAATTCTCAGATGAGTTGCTAAGGCTAAGAAACTAACCTGAAACCGGATAACCAAGGATTCCATCAAAGGGCATAAACTTGGGAGACAATGCAAAAACTGGAGGCCCGGTGATGCACCAAGACCCAATGTAAGCTTTCTCAATGTGCGAAAAAACATAAGGTCTTCAATTAATACAGAGAAGAGAGAGAATCCCCAGCCAAGAGCCACCTCTTCTAAATTGTTACAATTGTCAATTAGTTCACACAATAGAGGAGAGATTGATGAGTTTGCTGTGAGATCTTGATGGAGATTATTACAACCGGTTGCTTTGAGGCACCTCAAATTATGATTTCTCCTTATAAGAGGCCTCAAACCCACCATGGATACCTAAAATATATCACAAAATTGTGAGCTAGTCAGCCTATTAGGCTTAGCTGTCAGTTGTACAAGTAAAAGTGAGATTAAGTTCAATAATGCATCAATTGAGGTATAAACAGATTTACAGATTTTGGAATTTGTACTAAATGGGATTAAGGTTAGATTGAAAAGTTGATCATATAATGGATCTAGCCGAATCAAACAGAGAAAAAATGAAGCTGGTTTCAATGGAGGGTAATTTTTGACGTTCAAGAGAGGTTTAATTGACTCTTGGAGATAACCTTTAAGGTTAATGAGGATTAATCAAGATGAAATTAATAAAAAATTACCTTGGTGTCAGAGACGTCTAGTCTCTCCAATGATGAGACGGTAAAGTTAAAAATAGCCTCATCTGTCAGAGCGGTACCTCTTAAGCTCACCTCTTTGATCATAGTCATGTGGTTCAGAAGACGTGACATAGCAAACTCATCAATACCTGGGAATATTTCTTACACTTTTAATAAGGAGATTTTCCTATATGAACTATAAATCTAAAGCATTCACATTGAATACTTATATTTGACATATTATAGATAAATGCTTCATTTTTGTTCAAACATGTTGCTAGAGGGGAGAAGTTACAATTCCATTATTGACCTTAACACAAGAATTTGCAGTTCTATAATTTTGGGATTTTACCAAAAAGGTAAAGTGGATATGTTGATAAGGTAAGTAATCAAATGAAAATATGAAATACAGAACAACAATCATTCAGGTTTTAATAGGAGTTAAACAGCACAAAAAAAATTTAGTTATATATTATCTGCAATTTGCACAAGACACCAATAAACAAAAAAAATGTGTTCACATAGTCACATCTACAAAAGGTGTGCAAATATTCTCAAATTTTGTATAAAAGCGTGCAGATATTTTTCTTTAACTTGTGGTATTAAGCAAAGTGAGACACAACCTCACCTTTACAACCATCCAGATGGAGATGCTGCAACCTAGATGCCATAGTTGGACTACGTATTGAATTCTGACATTTGTCAGAACAAAGCACTTCAACTGATTCCTTGCCAAAGGAGGTGTAACAGAGAAGCAATGAATGGATTGACAAACATTTTTCGAGAAAAGCTGCAAGAGCCATGTCAGATAAACCACTGCAACCTTTTATATTTAGATATGACAGCATCTCAGTCAAGCTCAAGATTACTGACAAGTGTCTGTCTGCAGTAGCAAAAATAATAATTGTAAGTTTGTAACTGCTAAAATAAACATATAATTTTAGGGTTCCTTCTTACAAGTGTCTAGAAATCTGTTGACATCATGTAATCAAGGATGTTGTTAAATGACTATCATTTTGTACCATAGACCATCCGTGGCCTGAACTGTTTCAGTGCCGATCTTTTATATATGTTACTAAAAGCTATATGTTTGAGGGAAGGCCAATTGGTAGCCGTTGGAAACAGTACAGAAAATTGAAGGTCACAAATCATATACATATAAATTTTTTTCCTGAAAAATCAAATAAAACATAAGAGAAGCACACCATTTAGGTCAGTATGACCTTCCAGCGTCAGCTTTGACAGGTGTCTAACACATCGGTTATCTACCGCTCTAGCTGCCATACTAAGTACATCCTCTCTACCATGACCAGACCACTGAAAATTCCCAGCAACAAAACTAAGAGAAAAATCGATTTCATTCAATGAAGGACAAGCATTTATCAAAAAGTTCAAATCTTGAACCCTAAATTGGGAGCAATGGGAGGCTCTCAAGATTGCCAGAGAAGGAAATGCCCGATTTAAGCACTCGAATGTGCAACGTGCATTTAGCTGATGACAGCCCGAGATATCTATTGCAAGCACATTTGGAAAAGAGAAGAAGGATTTGTTTTCTAGGCTTTTCAAAGAATTGCAGATGAGGGAAGGGGAAGAGTTCAGGATCTGTTTAATTTTTGAGGGACTTGTGTCATGTTTAAGCATTGAGATGAGTAAGAGGATCTCTGACATCTGTGGACAGCCTGACAGCAATAATTTCTGCAAAAAGGAGTATCAGACAAATATATTTACATAAAAAACAATGGGAAAACAAAAACTGGTCAGTACTTTTTGTGACTGGTACAGTATGCACCATCTGTTACTGGAACAAACAGATCCAGAGTCCTCTTGTTCTGAATGTAGGTTAGATTGAAGTCACCTCTTACAATTGGTACATAACCTGGCACCATGTCCAGTACTAAACAAATGTGAAATTTCACAATGCAAGACCTGCTCGAGTTACAATACCGAGGAATTTATATTTTGACAGGAATGCAATAAATTTACCTTAGAGTAGTTTGTTATACGAATTCTGAACTGGTTGAGTGAAGTTGAGTCTTTCAGCTCTGAAGAAGTATTAAAAATTGCATTTACCGCTGCATTTCCAATTTCAGAATAGAATCTCCTGAGGCCTAATTACTAATTTAATCAGTAACCAGTGTGCACAGAAGAGATGATAAAAAATATGAAACCAAAAGGTATCACACACTGATGGGAACGCCAGGAACTTTGAATGGAATAATTTGGTTAGCTGGTTTAATTTTGGGTTGATTACATTTTTGTTCAAGGTCATAACAGAATAATGAATGAGCAACAATTGAAGCACACCATATAATTTTATAGTTCAACTGCTTAATTGGGTTGAATCCAGACTCATTTCATCAAATGCATCAATAACAGAGGAAACTTTCCGTGCACTTGGAATTAGTTGTTCAGTGCTGACTTAGACCTAGGGTAAATTGATGACTCATTGATGTTAACCGAGCAAACATTTGGGTTAAATTGAGAAGAATTGATGGTTCATTGAGGAAGACCGGAGCCTTCTTGAGCATAAGCGGTTGGTTTGGCCACTTGACAGAAAGGTTCAATACCTGAAGCGTAACTCAAAGGTAACAGGTTACTTCTGACCTGAGAAAAATCATATAATAAAATTCCCAGCAAGTGTCAGTAATGAATAACATAGAATGATTACTTCGAAGGATTTGAATAGAAATTGAAGGTCCACCTTTCTAAAAAGGGTGAAGATGTCATTTGTAGAAGCTTCACTGTTTGCCAAACTCCATTTGACAAGTGCTTCACACAGTTGCTTCTCACTTTTGGCAATAATAAAAAAGATAATGAAACAAAAGAGATAGTACAACTTCAAATTCAGATTGCAATTTTTATTGATACAAATATAGGTCATTCATACCGGCCCTGAATGGCCTTTCAGGCTGTCAATAAAGTGTTCAATTGAGCCAGCTTAGCACTATTAAGCCTCTACTAATGCTTAGTCTTGCTATTAGGGTCAAATTTATTGGAATTTTATACACAAAATGTTCAATTTACAAACTGATAAATTAACCAATTTAGTTCCAGTCTTGGAACTTAAAATAGTTCCTTAATCTGTGGTGCACACTGACACTGGTACCTGATTGACCAGCATGATATAGAAAAAAAAGGCTCAGAAATGACAGTTGGTTTAATCTAATGTATAGAAGGTAAAACATACCTATAAACAGTCAAATCAGGGTGATCAGTGCAGGCCAGTAGCATATCGAATGGTACTTTGTAAAGTGAACTGGATTTTACAGCATCTACATACAAAAAAAAAAAAAAGAAACATATATCAAGTTCATAGATCATGCAGTTTTTTTTTTTCCCTTTTTTAAGAAAAAGGCAACATACAATCACATGTTATTGATAGAAGATAATTTTTGTTTCATAGAAATAGAAAAAAAAAATAGTCTGCTAAGTTAAACTACCAAAAACGGTACCTACAAAGTTACGTGCCATACATCCTACACACTCATTTTGAATAAAGCCAACACCTGAAATTAACAAAACTTGAATATTACAGATTTAACCAAAGTATTCAATTCATAAACGAAGTACATTATACGGGAAACATTAGTCTGTAAAAGAGGTTTACTCTTTCAGTACCATTCAGATGCTACCTTTTCCTCGAATGTTTGATAGGTACTCACTAGATGCCTACTTGTATGAAAAAGTAATAAATAAAATGAATGAACAAGTATCAATTGAAAAGTTTAATTTAAAGATGTACATTTCTCTTTGCCATAGTTCCAGGTATCAACCAAATATTCCAAAGATAGAAGATGATAAAAGAGACTCGTTTCAGAACAAACCAATCTGAACCAATCTTCACATTCCCTTAAGAGAGCTTGCTCCCTGAATAATTAAAACAAATTATTTTACTAAATGATATCTGAAAGGTCGACCATATATCTCCTACCAGCCTATTGACCTAAAAACAGTTTTGGATAAAGCATTTATCTAATATATACCATGGAACTTTATGTAACATCCCGTATGAAAATCTTCTAATCCTAAATCCAATATAACCACAGTAGTTTGTTTTGTGATTAAATTTTCATTTAAACCTTAAGTACCTTTTGATTGTGCAAAGATAGGCTATAAAGCTAAAATCAAAGAAGAAATGAAGAAACAAAATATAAGTTAAAGAGAAAATTGAGGGGGGGGGGGGCTTTGACCACATTACTTGTCTGCTTGGTACATTAAACAAACCAGGCACAAATAAAAAAAAAAAGTCTAAAGTCTAAGCCTTTTATCCCAAACAAGTTGGGATATGCTAGAAATGACACCCCTACCCTGGTCAGTTCTTGTATATATAGCCGAGTTTTTTTTGCTGGCTCGCCAAGCCTATCGCAAGCATGCGGGCTTGAACCCTGGACCTCTTAGAAGAGAGCCAAGTGCTCTTGTCACCTGAGCTACTAGACCACAAACCAGGCACAAATCTTAAGCTTAAATGTAAAAGACTTAACCAACAATTAAATTAATAGAATAAAAAGAAACAAAATCAAAACCTCAATTAGAAGGAGAAAATTATCAGGCTCAATTTGAATAGAACAGCCAAACATGGACTGCAATATTTGGAGAAAAATCTGCGGATCCCACTGGACAGAAATCTCTTTCACACTTGACTCACTATATACAAATATAAATAAATATAAATACACAAGAACATGTCCCTTACAAATCAAATTATAAAATATATGTCAAATTTGAGTTCGTGGTGGTACCTAAAGCTTCCATCAAGAAGAGCACAGAAATACTCAGATTGTTGTATAAGCCTAACAAGAACAGAATAATTTAAAAACAATCTCAAATATTAACCAAAGTTCAAAATTAAATGATGATGCCTGAGTATAAAAATTTCAACATTATACCAGCATTTCAGCGCAAATCATCATAATTCATAAATCAAGGCTTGTATATGTACAGGCACTTCCACTTCCTTTACAATTTGGACATCACAGGGTATTTATGCAATAAAACAGAAACAAAATAACAATAAAAGAAGGGATAGATGCCTGGATCGTTTAGTTCTGATTAGGAGAGAGGAGGATTGGAGAAGAAGAGGGAGATCCCATGATTGGATGTCAGAGGTGGAAACGCAACAGCAACTCTCCTCCTGCAAGTCGTGCGCAAGTGGAGATGAAGTTGCGAGCCCTATTACCACGGTCTCGTTCTCTTCTTCTTCGCCTACTGGTTCTTCCCTGTTCGCCATGGTCACAAGTGAGATCAGAACTCGAGTATGGAGTTCAGAGTTCAGAGTTCAGACTCGGAAATGACAATTTTTATGTCTCAAAATTTTCTATATAGTCCTTCTAAAAGTGAACATTTTTCTTATCCCGTCGAATTGATTTGCGTTGCATAGTTACTGTTTTCTCTTTCTGGTTTTGCCACGTGCAGTTTTGTTATGCTTGCCGTCTCAAAATATAAAGTGAATACATAAAAGTGAACAAATTTGAGGAAAAAGTTATTTCTGTTTCTGCCAATTCAATTACAGAGCTGTTCCTTATATACATGAGCTATAACCCTAAATAACTTTCCATATAACATCATTACTAAATCGCTAAATATCTTACCAAAATACTAATACACATACACACCCTTATTACCATATAAACTCCTATACTCCCCCTCAAGTTGGAGCATAAAGATCACATATGCCCAACTTGCCCAACAAATAATGAAACTGCTGTTTTCCAAGAGCTTTAGTAAATATATCAGCCAACTGCTCTGACGATCGAGTGTACACAGCCGCAATGCACCCAGTTCGAAGTTGATCGCGCACAAAGTGACAGTCCAGTTCAATGTGTTTCGTTCTTTCATGAAACACTGGATTAGTTGCAATATGCAGAGCTGCTTGGCTATCACAAAATAGTTTCATTGAACCTGAATGATGAACATCAAGAGATTTCAGAAAGGATTTTATCCACAATAATTCAGATGTAGCATTGGCCATGGATCTGTATTCAGCCTCAGCTGAAGATCTGGACACTGTTTGTTGCTTCTTGGTTTTCCACGAGATAGGAGAGTGGCCAAGCATCACAAAATAACCTGTCAACGATCTTCGTGTCAATGGACAGCTTGCCCAATCTGAATCACAATAGGCATTAATTTGCAAATTCCCATCAGAACGAAGTAGGATCCCTTGACCCGGATTGCTTTTCAAAAAACGCACAACTCGAAGTGCAGCATCATAATGTTCTTGCAATGGGTCTTGCATAAACTGCGCCAAAACATGAACTGAGTAGCAAAGTTCAGGTCTTGTAATTGTCAGGTATATGAGTCGTCCAATCAGCCTTCTGTACTTTTCCGGATCCTTTAACCTATCACTCATTGATTCGGCCAATTTATGGTTCTGTTCCATGGGAGTTGCTGCTGGTTTTGCGCCCAAAAGTCCACATTCGGCAAGTATATCAAGCACATACTTGCGTTGGCATAAGTATAAACCAGATGGTCCTCTTGCAATTTCTATACCCAAAAAATATTTCAATTGCCCCAAATCTTTCATAAGAAACACATTGCTCATGTATTGTTTGAATGCACCAATTTCATCATTTGAGTTTCCAGCAATCACCAAATCATCGACATACACCAAAATTGCAAGAAATGCATTTCCTTTGTGCCAAGTGAAAAGAGAATAGTCAGCTTTTGACTGAACAAACCCATATGACTCAAGCGCTGCTGCAAGTTTTGAGAACCACATACGTGGAGCCTGTCGCAACCCATAAATTGATCTCTTAAGCAGACATACTTTTCCTGGATGTGAGTGAGTGAAACCTGGTGGTAAGCGCATGTACACCTCCTCATGCAAATCGCCATGCAAAAAAGCATTTTGCACGTCCATTTGATGTAAAGCCCATCCTTTAATTGCCGCAACGGCCAAAAATGCACGCACACTGACCATTTTAGCAACGGGTGCAAATGTCTCTGTGTAATCTATGCCTTCCACTTGTCTATTTCCAAGAGCAACCAATCGTGCCTTGTATCGCTCAACCCTGCCATCAGCATGATACTTGATACGATACACCCATTTGCACCCAATTGCACTTTTATTTGGTGGCAGATCCTTCAAAATCCAGGTTCCATTTCTTTCAAGAGCATCAACTTCATTTTGCATGGCATCACACCAATTTTTACTTTTAACTGCCTCACCATAGTGCTCTGGTTCTTTTTCTTTGGTGACTGCAGCTAAGAATGCTCGATGCGTCACAGAAAATTTATCGCAGCTTATATAGCGATTTATAGGATATCGCGTACCTTGCACTTTAATGTGCTCAGGATGTAGCAGAGTGGAATCAACCCGAGCAGTATAACAAATATAATCCTTGAGATGATCAGGTGCTCTTCTCACACGCGATTCGCGCGTGATTGATTGAGTAGCATGCATGTTTGCTGCAGATTCATTCTGTGACTCATTATGTGACTCAACTTCACCTTGATGCTCTTCAACATCGAACACCTGTTCACTCGCTTGATTGTCTTCAGGGTTTCTCCCCCTCTCTCCTGACTCACTGCCTTCTCCAAGGAAATTAATGTTCGATTCACATTGAGGTTGGATCAGATTTTGACTCACGGCCTGCACAATGCTATTGTCCAGTTGCTCATATGGAAATATATCTTCACAAAATTTTATATCTCTTGACACAATAAAGTTTGATGTTTCCATATCAAAAACTCTCCAACCTTTCTTGCCAAATGGATAACCAACAAAAATGCACTTTTTGCTTCTAGCTGCAAATTTGTCTGATGTATGAGGTTTGGTTGAGACATAACACAAACAACCAAAAACCCGCACTTGTGAGTATGCAGGTGGCTTGCCAAACAACATCTCATATGGTGTTTTATTTTGTATAATTTGCGTGGGAGTTCTATTAATCAGATATGCTGCCGTGAGGACACACTCTCCCCAGAATTCAAGAGGCAAATGTGCTTGAAATCTCAATGCTCGAGCAACATTCAGAATGTGTCTATGTTTTCTCTCAACTCTACCATTTTGTTGTGGCGTGTACACACACGATGTCTGACACAAAATACCATTTTCTGAATAAAATTTCATAATTCTCTCACCCTTAAATTCAAGACCATTATCACTTCTCACACATTTAATGATTTTTCCAAATTGTGTCTTCACCATTTTACAAAAATTCATCAACAAATCAGCAGCCTCCTTCTTTTCTGCCATTAGGTACACCCAAGTAGAACGGGTAAAATCATCAACTATTGTCAAAAAATAATGTGCACCACATTTTGAAACAACTCGATAAGGACCCCAAACATCACAATGTATCAAATCAAAAGATGCAACAGCTTTATTTTGACTAACTGGAAAAACATCTCTAGTTTGTTTTGCTTTCAAACATATCTCACACGCACTTTTTAATTTACAACTATCATCATTAACACCAGCCAATAAATTTGTGACATGCATTGAGGGATGTCCCATTCTTCTATGCCACAACATTGAGCTCTTCTGTTTACTAACATGATTTGCTTGTGCTGATGTGACTGCATGATAGTAGTAAATTCCATCCTTCATCTCACCCACACCAATCAGCATCCTCGAAATGAGGTCCTGTACAACACACAGCCCATGAGTGAAAGTAGCAAAGCAGTTGTTGTCTTTAAGCAATTCACTAACAGAAATCAAATTGCAGTTCAAGCAGGCCACATACAAGACTCTTTTAAGGATCAATCCTCCACTCAGATGAACTGATCCCTCTAAAGTGACAGAGGATTGACCTCCATTAGGCAGAACAACAGATGAGGATTCAATTTTATGCACATTCCTTAAACACTCAAAATTTCCTGTCATATGGTGTGATGCACCGTTATCTAGTAACCAAGCTGTGTTAGTAAGATTACCTTGCAGTCTTTCAGCTGTATCACTTGATCCACTATGATTTGAATTCTGCAGTATAGCCAAAATTTGCTGCATCTGAACATCTGATAGGCCAGGAATTTTCGACTGCACTGTAGCATCATTGGCAGTCGACTCAACAGCAGGTGCATGAACTGCATGGGCCGACATACGACCTCTCCCCCTGCCTCTGCCACCTCCTCTGCCACGTGTGCCGCGTCCTCCTCGCCCCCAACCTTCTGGGTATCCAATGATTTCAAAACAACGAGTCACATTATGACCCGGTTTATTGCAATGAGTGCACACCACCCGTTCACTTGCTCCACCCTTTTGTTGATCCACTTCGGGTCTGTTGACCTGCACAGCAAATCCAACTGCTTCTCTTCTATCATCACGACATCTCACTACTGTTCTATGTCTCTCTTCTTGTACCACCATTGAGTAGACTCTGCTCAAATTTGGAAGGGGATCCATACCCAAAATCTGTGTTCTTACTGTTCCAAAAATTAAGTCTTCTAGACCCATGAGAAATTGATGTACTTTCTCTTCTTCCTTTTCCTTGAGAAATTCTGCAGTCACATTACACGTGCATCCTTTGCAAGTGCATGTTGGGACTTTAATATAACTACTCAACTCATCCCACATTCCTTTGAGACGAGTGTAATAAGTGACAACAGATTGTCCCTGCTGCTTTGCACCAGCTATATCTGACTTAAGCTGATGAATTCTTGGAGCATTACCAACACAAAAACGATCTCTCAGATCATCCCAAAGTTCCTTGGCAGTTTCAAAATATGCTATGCTTGGTTGAAGAACGGGATCAATAGAATTGAAAAGCCAAGAGACTAACATGTGATTACAGGTACCCCACAACTCAGATTCTGATGATGTTGTCGGTTTAGTTACTGTACCATTCACAAAACCCAATTTATTCTTTGCACTTAAAGAATTTTTCATCACTTTCACCCACATATCATAGTTGTTCTCCTTCAAGATACAGGAACTGATCGACATACCTGGATTATCTGAGGAATTCAGATAGAAGGGAGATGTACTGTCAATGAACCTCTTGACTGATTGATCACCTTCTTTCTTCTCTGATTTGGGGTCAACCATCCTCACGGTTTTGATTTATCAAAGAAATATCACCAGATACAAAATTGATGATCTATTCTATGCAAAGTAGTATCAAAATTGCATAACAGATTTGTGGCGGCTATAGTTTAGCCTGGCTCTGATACCATGAACAAATTTGAGGAAAAAGTTATTTCTGTTTCTGCCAATTCAATTACAGAGCTGTTCCTTATATACATGAGCTATAACCCTAAATAACTTTCCATATAACATCATTACTAAATCGCTAAATATCTTACCAAAATACTAATACACATACACACCCTTATTACCATATAAACTCCTATATAAAGTAGATAAGATAAACATACAGACGTTCAAACTTATCACTTACAAACAAATAAGTATTGTGATCTTTTGTTCAAATTTTTATATGCACATTCAACTTATTTTTATTGAGTATTCATTTTGATTACTACATATGTTTATCTTATCTATTTTATATATTTATTTTCTGTTTAACAATAACGAAGAATGACAAAATTGCAGATGGCAGCGATCAATTTTCAAGAAAACACATTCTCAGAGGAAATCCAGGGCCGATCCCTTTTCCTAATGTAGACTTAATGGGTCGGGTTCTATTTCAATTATTTTCATCCTAGGGGAACTAAGCCCATTAAGGGTAATTTTGGGCCGAGAATTGATCCACGACTTTTGTCAACCGTAACCGTAAGTTTACCAAACTCGGCCCATTTTTTTAGCTGTACACTTTTGGAAGAAGTAAACTTTTTCTCAGATCTTCAATCACCAATTAAGCATTTTCAATCACATAAGCTTGGCAGCCGCTGCCCAGCAATCTAAAAAAGGCATTTCAATCACATGATGAGATTTATAATTATTTTGCTAAAAATTAAACAGAAATGCGACAAACATCGACTAATTAATAGAAGATATATTTATTCAAATTAACCGAACCAAAATTTTTTCTGGGTACAATGACCAACATTACTGATTAATAACTCTTTCAAATATCAGATCATAGCTTAATTATTTATTTCTTATCCTTACTGATGGAAGAGCTCCTGACTCTTGCGACAATATAATTCCACATAAGCACACACGTTTACAATAAAGTACAGATATTCTCAACACAAACACTGAATTTAATTATCTCTCTAATAGATCTCAGTGACCATTGCTATCTTCGGATGTTCAAGGTACCGTGCAACGGCACAATCTGTAGCAAAGATCGAGGAAGACGAATAATCAGGCGTGCCACCCATTATTGGCATGTTCTTTGTTACATCTAACCGGTTAACATAGTCGGGCCGGTATGTTTGACCGAGAACCCCATGTACATTTTCACTGAGGGTCTGGAACTTGAATGCCAAGTCGAGGTGGGCCAAGCTATTATCAGGCGTAACACCGTAATTGTGAATCTTTGAGTCTTCTTCTGTGATAGGTATTGCATGTGCCATTATGGTGAACACCCCCTTCAACTCGACCTTGATCCTATTCGCCTCCAACGTGCGTGTAATAGACAGTGCAGGTACGGAATCAGGAACCCATCTGGCATTCAGCTCAGTAGGTACTTCAATACGCTCTCCATCGAAGGTAATAACGAGGCGATCAACATCATCTTTCCATGTCATGGTCTTTTCTACACCAAAGTAGAGGCGGTGGTTGCTTCCAAAGAGTATACCAAGGGATTGCACCCAGGTGAAGTCGCGGTTCTTTGAAGGGTGGCTTTTGCCAATGAAGTGTGCGTTGATGTGTAAGTCGGAGTCGGACAAGATGCAGAAATCTTGGTCCTTTTTACCATGGAAATAAAAGATATTGCCGTCACCACCGGTGAAGTGGGGATCACCACAGACAGCGCCAGGGATAAGGTCACAAGCTGCAAACAACAGAACACACAACACTTAAAGAGTGCATAAAAAATAGTCTAACATATATATGTCTTACAAGTTGCATGTACTTACGGCAGAAGGCCTTGCAACCGGGGCAGAAAACGCCGCAAGTGTTGGGACACCGGGAAGGGCAGTTGCCGTAGCAGGAGGTCTTGTTGGTGTTGTCGTCAAGACAAGTTGGTTGCAAAGCTCGTTTGCCGAGCTTACCAGGGGAAAATATATGGTAAGGTGGGACTGGTGGCTGTGCCTTGTCATCGGCACCTGACACAGTGACCAGAAGCAGACAGCCGGAGGAAAAGAGTACAAGTAGCATCCATGGCCTTGCAGAAAACGCAGCCATGGAAAATTGTATATTGGAATTTGAAAGAGTACTTGTATATATAGATGACCACTACCAACTACCAAGTGGTTTCAAGGATAGAGACATAGAGTGAGGTTTGATGGGATTCATTGGGTTCCTTTTATAGGCAAACCAGGTGACAATTGACCTTCACCGGTCACCACAGTAATAACTAATAACTAACAAGTAACAACAGATCAGGTGGTTTCAACATTTGACCAATAATAACAGACCAGGTGGAGGTGGTTTCAACCATTGACTTTCCCCGCTGTAATAACGCTTGAGAAGTCATTTAATTCCAAAATGACCTTTGTAATTTTTTCCCACTAAAAATGTGGTTCTATATTTTCACTTCTATTAAGAAGCTACCAGCGTTTTGAACTTTTGATTAACAATAATGACATGCTGACTTATTAATTTATTTTAATTAATTTTTATAATATTTTTATTATTATAATTACATGCGTATTTTGTATCAATGGACCGAAATTGACGGATTCGTTTAGGACTAGGGGTGAGCAAAAAGTTCATAACTCGTGAGTTACTCGAACTCGACTCGTGAAAAGCTCAGTTATAACTCGAGCTAAAAGAACTCGAGTTGGCATAACTCGAGTTGAATCAACTCGGTTAATCGACGAGTCGAGTTTGAGTTAGGCTCAACTCAACTCGTTGACTCGTGAGTTGACTCGTGACGTAATAAATTTCATTTTTTTTTTAAGATTATCAACATGATCTATGAGTGTTAATATTGAATTTCAAGACATATTTTGCTTCAAATCAATAAAAAAAATAAAATTGATAATAATTTTTATTTTTTATATTATTGTATATATCAATTACATTAATTTTGAAATAATGTACCAATTTAAAAATGAAAATTTGAAGTAGACATACTCATGTCAATATATCAATTACATTAATTTTGAAATAATGTACCAATTTAAAAATGAAAATTTGAAGTAGACATACTCATGTCAAGTTGGCTCGTGACTCGTGAGCCAACTCGAGTTAGAGACGAGTTGAGTTTGAGCTAACTTATAAAACTCGAAAGTATTTTCAACTCGAGTCAAGCTAACTCGAGTTATAACCAAGTTAAGTTTGAATTGGCCCTAACTCGCTCGAACTTAGTTCGTATACAACTCTATTTAGGACGTACGCCACCCAGTTATTATTAGCACTTTTCTTACATAGTCATATATGCCATCAGCTTTTAACACCACTGCCATAATTTTCTATTTTATTAAAATTTCAAAATCTGAATCTAAACGTTGATCATGATCAATTGATTGAGCGATACGTTTTTATATAATTTCGAAAATTTTTTAGTTAATTTGATACGTGATCAAGAAGTCAAAAATTAATGAACAAATGTTGTTAATTATAACATATTAATTCTAATTCGTTCATTTTTTACCTCTTGATCGAGTATCAAATAAACTCCAAAATTACAAAAATTATATAAAGAACATTGCTCATTAAATTAAATAAGATCAATGGTACTAAAATCCTCTCATTATTTGATTTCATAGTTACTCTAATATAAAAATTAACATTTCAAAAAGATAAGGACGGAAAAGGCATTTTTTTTTTAAATTACTGGGTGCGTTTGGATAGGTGTGGGAAGAAGAGAAGAAGGGAAGAAGTATTGGAAAGTGTGTAACTTTGTGAAGAATTTGGATTGTTTATAATTTTTTTTCTTCTTCTTCCTTCTTCTTCTTCTTTCTTCCAACGATCCAAACGCACCCACTGTTATTTCTTGTTAGTTATCACTTATCAACCCCCACCCCCTCCCAAAAAAAAAAAAATTCTTCTTTTAGATCTTATCGTTTTTACTTCGCGTGAGCACATATATTCTTTGCCTCTTTTATAAAATAAATATAAAATAACATATATTAGATTCGATCTCCAATAAAGTTATCATACTCCCGGCGCTGAAAGGTTAGAAAGAAAAAAAAATACATAGGAAAGGTCAGGGAATGGGATTGTCAATGGATTGTGGTTAGGATAAAGTACTCATGCAAGGCGCCTTGACTGCATATCCTACGGGTCAAATTTGCATTAATTCTTGTGCAGGAGATAGCAACAGTGCATATAAGAGTCAGAGAATCGCATACATGTGAATTTTGCTTGCAAAGTCGAATTAAACAATGCTTTTCATCGGAAAAAAAAATTAAAAAATAAACTGGGTCTTGAGGATCCAAACTGCCGAATTCTTTTTTTTTTAATAGTTAGTTCAAGAACTGTACATTGTGTTAAAATCCGCAAAATTCAGCTTTCTAAAAAGAAAGGATTAAATATAGATAAAAAAATGTATGTGACTATGTATTGTAAATACAAATCCACAATCTATGATTTTGACAATGTGCACGTCCTTACCATTGATGCAACATGAATCTAACATAATGTTATGTAATCAATTATTCAATATAAAGCTCATTTAGATGAAATTCATCTTAATGACGAAATCTAACATAATGGTATATTGAACAATAATTTGGTAGATGTTTAAGTCATATATTTGTGCTGGTTAAAGATCTTTCTGCCATTGCAGAACCTAGATCTGCAAGTCTAGCGCACCTTATATTTGGCAAGGCGCTAAGTATAGAGGCAGATAGTCAGATTGAGCACCAGGTCCAGAAGATATTTCTTTTTTTATATATATATACTTTTATTAGAAGAGAATTAATTGGGATCTAGTTTTGTCAAATTTGAAAATTGATTACTGCCATCTACAGTTTTGTCATTCCTGTCATCGCTAAATATAAAGTGAATATATACAGCAAACAAAATGAATATATAAACGATCTAAGTGAACACATATAGACGATCTAAGTGAATATCAGTGGGGATCGAACTGTGGTCTCTCCCATGGGAGACCTAGTGCCATACCAGCTGCACTACAGCAGCTTCGGCAATGAAAATAAGTTGAATATACATGTAAAATTCTGAACAAATGATGAAAACACTTATTTGTTTGTAAGCGTTCACTTAGATCATCTATATGTTAGCCTTGTTTGCTGTATGTGTTCATTTTATATTTAGCTATGGCCGGGATGGCAAAACTGCAGATGACAGTTATCATTCCTGGTCAAATCTGCACAAAATTCTGAACAGATGATAAAAACACTTATTTGTTTGTAAGTGTTCACCTTGTTTGCTGTATGTGTTCATTTTATATTTAGCTATGGCAGGGATGGCAAAACTGCAAATGGCAGTTATCATTCCTGGTCAAATCTGCACAAACTTTTTAATGCTTATAATGGATCAAAGATAAATCAGGCTTTCTATGATGGTACTCTTAATGGGTCAAACATTATGGGCCAATATCTCTCTGATTAATTGTAGTTACGAAATTATTATCAATCGACTAAACAGGCTGGAGTCAATTGTCAGCAGGTTTTTGGATCCTATGCAATTTGCATATTTAAAATATAGATTTATACTTGATTGGGTTGTTTGTGCATAAGAAATTGTTCATCATGCCAAAACCAATAATGGAAATATTTTATGTTGAAATAATATTTTGAAAGTCTATGATGCTCCTAATCAAAATTTCAAATGCAAAAGAGCACTGATCTGTTAAGGAAATCTTATTTCATTGATCATGTTTAACAGTAGCTAATAGTCTTAACAAAATCCTCTGTAATGGTAATATGGTATAGATGCTGGATACTGTTCTAGGTTCGAGACCACAGACAAAGGATATATCAGATTTTAAAGTTACAGGCTGATGATACTATTGTTATTTAAAGCAGATTTGAAAGTGTCAGAATCTGTTAACAGGATCTTGTATTTAATTTAGTACATGTAGACCAAGGAGATCTTCTTCACCATTTTGGAAGACGTAAGAATAGGGCATTGTTGAGTAAATGGCGGTGGAGATAATATCGAAGCTCTAATATAAAGTCAAAGGTGGTGGAAGGAAATTCTAGATAAATGTGTAGTATATGTAGATTGCGTAGATCTTTAGACATATGTTATTAGTATTTGTCAGTTATTATCTTGTGCTACTAAACATATGATCAATAATATAAATCCATTTCTTTCTGGTTTGGTAGTTGGTGTGGACATGTTCCATTAGTATTTTCATATAATGATTTATTTTCTATGTCTCTAATAAAAAAAATGTTGTGGTTGATGCAATAGAGTTATTTTTCATCACTTTAAAGTTAGGCAACTGCACGAGCCTTTTAATTAAATCTCAGTGGGTGTCTTAATTTGATGCAACAAATTATGATGCTTATAAGACGTATCTTATGAAACTGTTGCACATTAACCTATTGTAAAAATATTCTTGGACCAAACTGATGGCAAGATAAAGTTATATGTGATTTCTTAATTATGTTTCCACTGTCTATTGTTGTGTTTCATAAAGAATACTTGGTCGCGAGCTCTATTGAAAGAGTGGAATTAAATTAAACTGCTGGTAAATGAGGAAAAGAAAGGTTTTCTGTAACAAGGATGCATCATGTCTAAAACTTAAAGACAATCAGGCAGGAAATGCAAGAAGCAAAAAAAAGATAAAGTTTTTGTCAAATTCAAGTTCAAAAAATTACAACTAATGTGGCATTACAATGGACAATCAGAGTACTAATTATGAATAACCTGCAATATTCACCAATTAAACAATAGAATATATAACATATTTGTCCTTGATTTGAATTATTATTTTTCTTCTTGGAATAGTATCATAGGCAAAAACATATATTACCATGTCCAATCACTTATAACAGTTTAGAACACTAATTATCAGGTTTCTCAGTTGTCATGGCTATTTTGGGCTTGCTGTGGAACCGGGCCACAGCACAATCAGTTGCAAAGATAGAGGAAGATGAGTACTTGGTGGCACCAGTCATCAACGGCATCTTCTTTCTAACGTCCAACTTGTTAACATAGTCTGGTCGGTATGTTGACCGAGAACCCCATGCACATCATCATCCCCAAGTAAATGGAATTTGAATGTCAGGTAGAGGTGCGCCAGGCTGTCGTCAGGTGTGACACCATAGTTGTGGATTTCAGATTCCTCCTTAGTGATTGGAACAGCATGTGCTATTATTGTAAAAATTCCCCTCAACTCAACCATAATTCCATTGGTCTCTGATGTTCGTGTAATGAAGAGCAAAGGTACAGTTTGTAGGAATCCATTTTTCTTTTGTCTCAGTCAGTATCTCAATACTCTCTCCATCAAAGGTAATGATCATGTGATCGACATTGTCATCCCATGTCATGGTCTTTCTACACCAATGTAGAGCTTGTGGTTGCCAAAGATTATACCCAGTGCCTGAATCCAGGTGAAGTCACGATTCTTCTCTGGGTTGTGTTTACCAATAAAGTGTGCATTGATGTGAAGATCATTATCAGAGACTATGCAAAAATCTTTATCCTTTTTCCCATGGAAATAAAATATATTCCCATCAGCACCGGTGAAGCGAGGATCACCACAGACTGTTCCTGGAAAAAAGTCACACACTGCACAAAATTCCAGTATAACAAAACGAGCAGTTAGATAAATGTATTTGGATCGGATATGCTGCTCATGAAATGACTCTACCATTTTATTAATTTTGCTATATATCAGTACAAACAATAAAATCTCATTATATATACTTACTGCAGAAAGTCTTGCACGTGGGGCAAAGTCCAATGCATTTGTTGCGACAGCGGTTGGGGCATGTGGCAGCGCAAGTTTGCGTCTTGTTATTGTCTGAGCAAGTGATCAATGCATCACGTCGACCAGGCTTGGAAGTATTATCAATTATGTGATAGTTTGGAGGGAAATTTCCTGATGTGTCATTGGCAGCTGAAACGGCTACAAGGAAAAGACAGCCTGACAAGAACAAGACGGGGAATATATGTCCATCGACGGGCAAGCAATGCAGCCATGGAAGAATAAGAAATCTAACCAGCGTTTTATGGCGAGCTGGGTATGCTGATTTTAGGAGTCTCTGTGTGTAAATTTAATTTATGAGGAGATTCAGATACCCTCAAAGCCTACGATCCTATCCATTTTATAGCGCCAAAAAGTTGGTCAATGGTTACCAAAAGAAGGAATTATCTAATTGATTTTTTTATTAGACAACAGTTTGGAAAGTGGAGTGAGGTTTTGACTTTTGAGTTTTGAAGGCTTAGAGAGTGTTAACAAAGAATTAAACTATATTTTGTATATTAGATTATAAAAATCTGCCCTGGCACCACACATGTACTTACGGATGCCTATATAATTTATGCATGAGTTGACTTATACCTCAATCCTGTATTTTGTATATTAGAATAGATTATAAAAATCTGCCCTTCAAATATTTGAAGGCGATGCTAAAACAAATTCCCAAGTAAAAGTATTGGCATTAGGGGGGAAAAAGGTAATTAGATAGAAAAAATGTAAATGCAATTGAACAATGGATCTCAGTATTTAACTAAGATATATATCAACAAGTATTCCTCAGCCTAATTTCCTATCTTTTACTTTAGCTTCAGCAAGTGTACCTTTTCTATGAAATTGGTTTAAATCCTCCTGTACTGGGTTCCCACTGGGCTTGTGTTGTTTTTGGGCCGGAATCTCAAAAAATTGAGCATGATCAAACTGATCAAGGAAATGCATCCATTGCATTATTGCAAGTTTGTCGAGAGAGAGAGAGAGAGAGAGAGAAGAGAGAAGGCTTGTGGTAACGACTGCAATGTCTCCAATTTGTCAAGCTTGGAGATATCAATCATGCCATTTACCCGGTTCTGCCGGGTTTCTCTCAGTTAAGAGAAATCCTCTTTGAATTCTTCTCATTTGATGCTCCCTAGACGGTTTATTTCGTTGAGGTTTGTATTTACATGTGAAGTGCATTTTGGTATCTGATACCGGAGATATAACACACATGAATATAGTATCTTTTGTTGATTTTTTGGTGATAAAAACCTGATTTATTATTTGTATATTTTGGCTGTTTTGGGTGTGCCCACAAAGTTTTGACTTTTGACAAAATTCCTATAAGAATCTTGTGTCAGTTTCGTTGCTCAAAAGGTACTGCTGAACCTACTGGTCTAGTTTGACTGGTTTTACTCCATTGGTTAAATCAGCACCTACAACTGCAAATCATCAAGCCTTAAAGCTGCAGAACATAATGCTTATTATATGTCTGAAATTAGTGTGAAATCGCATCACGGTTCTCAGAATAATTTTATTCAAAGTACAGCTTGATATTTGGGCTCCCAGTCTCAAACTCAAAGAAGTTAGTTTATTGATAATCAATATGAACATAGCAAATCCATTCTACTTATAAGAGGATGGCATGCGTTAGGGGTGGTCCGAAAGAAAATTGGTGGCATGTGCCAAATGCATCATATTTCTGCAGTCTAATTCATATTTCTTGCGGTGACAGACTGACGTTCAGACTGTGATTTCTTTTTTTGACAGCTGTTGTATTTCATTATGGACAATAGCCTACTTAAAAAATACTACTGGATCAAAACTATATCAAAACAAATATATTTTTTGAAAATGAAAATAAAAATAATTTGACTATATGTTTTCTTGAGTACAGAGCTTATTTTTGTGTTTAAATAACCAAAAGTGCTGACTATTAAATATGACACTACGAAACTATACATAACATTGGAAAACAAATTGAAAAAAGGTTTAAAATAATAATATATGCGCCAAGGTTTGTCTGAGGTTTAGAATTGACAAAATAACAACTTGCAGCAAATGCTAGAGTATTAACAATGGAAAAGTATGAATTAAATTAAGTCAGCAAAACTTACAACGTTTCATTACAATGAAAAAATAATCTTAATATTTGTTTGCAATTATATAAATTTTGTAAGAGACAGCATTAAATTAGGTCCCTTATTCATTCTTCCTCCACTTTTGCCAGAAGATATTAAATTAGGATTTGTATATAACAGCTTGAACAGTCAATGATGACTGCTCAGTGCTTACATATAATATTGTCCTCGCATGCATTAATTATCAGCCTTTTCAGTCACTATGGCTATTTCAGGCTTGCCATGGAACCTGGTAACAGCGCAATCAGTGGCAAAAATAGAGGAAGAGGAGTAACTGGCAGCACCCGTCATCAATGGCATCTTCTTTCTTACGTCCAGCTTGTTAACATAGTCTGGTCGGTACGTCTGACCGAGAACTCCATGCACATCCTCACTAAGTGAATGGAACTTGAAAGACAAGTCGATGTGTGCCAGGCTGTCATCAGGTGTTACCCCGTAGTTGTGGGTTTCAGATTCCTCCTTAGTGATTGGAACTGCATTTGTTGTTATTGTAAAGATTCCCCTCAACTCAACCATAATTCCATTTGTATCTGATGTTCGTGTAATGATTAGTGAAGGCACTGTTGCAGGGACCCATTCTGCTTTGGTCTCAGTTGGAATCTCAATTCGCTCTCCATCAAAGGTAATGACTATGCGATCAAATTCGTCATCCCATGTCACCGTCTTTTCTACACCAATGTAGAGTCTATGGTTGTTGCCAAAGATTATACCCAGTGCCTGAATCCAGGTGAAGTCACGACTCTTCTCAGGGTTGTGTTTACCAATGAAGTGAGCGTTGATGTGCAGGTCGCTATCAGAGAGTATGCAAAAATCTTGATCCTTTTTTCCATGGAAATAAAAGATATTGCCATCAGCACCGGTGAACCGAGGGTCGCCGCATGCTGTGCCAGGAAAAAGATCGCAGACTGCACGATGGCCAATAAACAAAACAGTTAGTTGATTGAAATTTGTGATGGTTTCTTGCCAATTAAGTGATTTCGAAAATCTTTGTAGCTATCTGAAAGCCATCCAAGAGGACTAGCTAGCAAAAAGAATGAATTAATCTTAGTATGTAGCCAGGTATTTAAACAGTCTATAACTATTTATCTTCATGTGATTATGTGTATTGATAATGCATCATTGCATTATATCAAAATTCGTCCCTTTTTTTTGTGAAATAAAGATATTAGGTTATTCCATATATTTAGATTTATATGCCAAAAATATTAAATTTACAAAATTATAACGTTTCTAAAAAATTATCAAAATAGATTTGTTACCTATGGATCTTGTCACAGTAATATAGTAATAATTCATAGAGTATTCTGGCTAATTCCTAGTCAAGAGTTAAAATAATGGTGCATGCTGCAAATTAGAAAACTATACAAGTTTTATTGAGGCATAAGAATACATTTTTACTGCCATATGTACATGTGTGTAAATACTTACGGCAGTAGGTCTTGCAACTGGGACAAATTCCGACACACTTGTTACGGCAACGGTTGGGGCAGGTGGCGGCACATGTTTGCTTCTTTTTATCGTCCACGCATGTGATCAACACATCCCGGCGACCAAACTTGGGGGTGGTGATTAATTGAAAGTTGGACGGGAGTTTTGGCGATTTGTCATTGTTGGCAGCTGAAACTGATACAAGGATGAGAGGGCCTGACAAACACAAGATAAGCACTGTCCATGGACGAGCAAGCAATGCAGCCATGGATGAGGAAGAGACCTCTCTTGAATTTAGCACTGGCAGGATATATAATTAAACTGTGCTTTGACTTGTGATCCCTCAGAACCAGGGATCGATCTGGCCCTTTTATAGTAGCACCAAAAGGTCCAAAAAGTGGGTCAATTGTTCACCGAGTGACTTAATATAGAAGGAATGAATTAATTAAGTAGACAACAGTATTTTGGTGGTGGACTAAGGTTTTGGGGCTTAATTAAGGGAGGTGTTTAGTTAAAATTCAACCGAGGTAAATTGGGGTTTGGGCAAAGGTGAGGTTATTATGTTGTGCAAGTTAAAGGTAACTCCAAGATGCATTTGAGCTATTTGAAGCGACCCAACGAATCAAATATATATTAATTTTTGCCCACATGCAGAATTAAGCAATTCCAAATACATAACTTGCCATGATAAAAAGAAGGCGACGAGGTTAAGATAATATATCACCCTAATTAAATATAAAAAAATAATTGAACTTACCACCAAAACATTAGTCTCCCTAAATTTGAGAAGTTAATGCTTCATATTATATACATATAGAGAGAGAATGGATATATAACACTTATGTGTACAGATCGTCTCTGTATACATAAGTCGTTTTTCAAAATTCAAAATTCAAATGGTCAATCCGAACAATTCAAGTTGTTCTCCATATTGAAAAGCTCAGATAGACCAAATTTTATATTTTTTTCAAATTTTTTTGCTATTTATTATGATATTTTCAAATTGGAGGGTCTGAAATGTTCCAATTATAGTGTTTTTTTTTTAATGCTCCAATTGTAGTATTTTTTTAAATATCATAATAAATAGCAAAAAAAAAACTGAAAAAATATAAAATTTGGTCTATCTGGGTTTTTCAATATGGAGAACAACTTGAACGGTTTAGATTGAACGTTTGAATTTTAGAACTTAAAAAACGACTCATGTGTATGGAGACGATCCGTACACAAGAGTGTATTTTATTCATTCTCTATATATATTGGTGGTAGAACTCCGTAGGAAATTCAATCCACATAAAAAAAAAAATTAGAAACTCAGAAAAATGTACGAATTTCCTTGTTTTGTTGCTTCTATCCTCTCGGTGTGTAAGTGGTGATATAAAAACAGATGTGATTGTACGTTAATCCGGCTTTCTAATAGAAACTAGTAAGTGGTATAAATTATTTAGATTAGAAAATAAGAAGTAATTAGGCGGAGCCAGAAAATTGTGATAGGAGGGCAAAATTTTAAAGATTGAACAATTAAATATAAATTTATTTATTAAGAAGAATATTTCTTTCCTAAATCAGTAATTTGTAATTAATTAGGAGAATAAATTATAGAAATTTCTAAAAAAATAAGTAAAATATACATAAAAAATAATTTTTTTCTGGAGCACATGGGGTCAACTGCCCCGTTCAGTCCCCCTATTGGCTCCGCTCCTTTTCATTAGGATGAGCTTTCGAAGAATCTAGACAATGTGCCTAACATGGACCCATTTTTTAACATCAAAGTCAAAGCTGAGAGTTCTACGATGAACACATTACGAAAAGTTCGACAAATAAAAGTGGACATTTATCATCTACATCTACGGAGTTGCACAAACATTCATGTAATTTCTGAATTCTATTTTAATCTAAAAATTTCATGACAAATGTTTATCAAAAGTACATAGTTATACACAGAAAGTCGAGCAAATGAAAGTGAAGATTTTCGAGTTGACAACTGACCATGTTATCACTTTGGTCGCAAAATTAGATAGTCTAGCAACACTGCCTGTGAAATAGAAGGACGTAGCTCAGTTCGATTTCCCAAAAACAGATGACAGTGCTCATATCAATTTTCGAATGCAACAGGAGCTTAAACTCCAAGTGTTACAGGTTCTCTAGACACACAAAAATGAGGAAAAAAATAAAAAAGCAAACCCTGCACCGGAAAGTTTCCTTTATGTTTATACTGCTCCAAATCTACTGCTCTTCACCTCAAGTTAATCTCAAAAACAGCATACAAAATTAAAAAGTACAACTTACTTCCAGCAAAATAATAAAGGAAACAAAACACATCAGCAGATTAGACATCTAGGGTTCAAAAAAAAAAAATTTCTGACACAAATAACATAAAACAAAATCTAAAGAAACTATAAATTCTAAGCTGGCTGGTCGCATAGACAAGTCATCTTAATCTGAGCACCTGAATTCTAGGTCATATCTTGTAGATACTTCATGGATCGAGGGAAATTGTATCACTTATGCTGAATTTGACTTCAATTGGTTTTAAGACGCCCTTAAATGGTACTATTTTCAATGATTCTTGATTAACGTCCATTTCCTCCTTATTAGTGTCACATTAACAAAGAACAGATAATTGGGATGAGAAATTTTGGCAAATAGAAGGTGAACTTTACAAAATCGAATTTCATTAATGGTTTGGTCCAGTCCACCTTTACCTATTCACATACTAATTTCTTTCAGTAGTTTTGATCCAATTAGATTAAGGTTGTTTTACAAATCTCTCTTTTGTTTTCTAAGAATTGCATTAGTGCAGCTCAATTGGCCATTGAGAATGAAAATTCAGGCAAGTAATAGCAGGCCAAAATATAAGTTTGTCTCTTAAGAATGTAAAAAAAAATTACGATGTGCCAAACTTTAGAGGATTCAACTCCAAAAAATTCTCTCTTAGGATCTTTAGTATAAGGAGAGATTAAAAAAAAAGGAACAAAGAAATTAAGTACCTCACAGTAGCAGTCTTCATAATGTAATGAAAGCTTCTCCAAATTGGGGCAATGATTCAAGAAAGGCAAGTAAATTGAAATGACAACTCAAAGATCACCAATAAGTCCCTAAATTTGAAAACTCTGCACAATTTGGCAGTTCATCTTCCAGCAAATACTATATACGAAAAAAACAACATACATATATGTCAGCAAGGAGAGACGTACAAAGCCTGAAAAAAGATATGATGCTAGACAATAAGTCAAGACTAGTTTTGGTGGATAAGTTTAGATTTTAGCTACATCCAATTCAGAATAACAACATAACAATAATAATAATAAATTTTAGCACATAATATTAAAGATAAAAATGAAGAATAGAAGCAGGAAATTAATCTAACAAAAGTGCGTGCATACCTTTATCCTGTCTCCATTTAATGTGAGATTTTAGGCTGTTGAAAGGCCATTGAGAATATTATCATTCACGTTGCAGTAAGGCCAACACCTGTAGAGCCACTGATATTGATGCTTGCTTGGGTCACAGATGGCACCTTCAGGAGCATTTTGGGTCCATATAAGTGCCCCCACATAATTGGTGTAGCAAAAAGACTAGGTGTATTGATCGCATTCTCTCTCTCATACCCGAAAAACAATTTTGTACCATCAGATATTTTAGGTTCTGAGAGGTTATCGCTGAATAAAACTGTAGCAATCCTTCGGATGCAGAACTTCTAGCACAGAAAAGCTTTTCAACAAAAGCCTTTCTTAAATGTACCCAGCCAAGATACCCTTTGAGGCATGGAAGATTTATAACCTCAATGTTGTCCATAGAATCGTAGATGCGAGTAAGGCATCTACAAGAGACGTACAGGTGAAAACACCAAGAGGCAGTGAACTCTTTAATCTGGTATCGTTGTGTACATAGTCACAATTAAACTCTTTAATCTGGTATCGCGGTGTATGAAATCACAATAACAATTCAACCTAAATAGTCACAATTAAAAGAGTACAGTTCAGATAGTATTTCATATGCATTATGCTAATCATATAGTTTTTGCACACACCATTTTTATGATTAAAAAGGGGCACACATAACCAACCTAAACAGTCAAAAAACAAGAAGGATAATCCATAAACAACCTTGCACACACCATATTATAATAACAGCTGAGCAATTACACTAGATCAAGAGAATAATCCATCAAGTTTAGATTTCTGTTACTGACAAAATCCTATTTCTACATAACACCCAAAATAATTAGAAATAAACCAATAGACTTAACCAACAATAAGTATTCAATCACAAATAACAAACAAATTAAACAGAAATCAAACCATAATTGTGGAAGAACGGATAAAACCTGCCAGAACAGTCACGAGGTAACGCCCTAATTTCCTCTTTGAAATCGGACATAGGTAAGGTTGAGACGGAGATGGTGGCACCAGGAGCAAGCCTGTCTAACGTTGAAAAAAACCACGGAACGTCCAATGTCGTTTACCGTTTCGTTTAAGAAAACGGTACGAGATGGCATTCCGTTTACCGTTTCGTTTGACAAACGGCACGAAATATCATTCCATTAACCATTTCAGTTCACATTTTACACTGATTTTGGTTGAAAACGAGGTGAAACAGTTTGAAACGGTATAATTTCTGATTTCGTTTGCCATTTCGTTATCGAAACGAAATAAAATACTGTGCCGTTTGATAACAGTGTATTTGGGTTTTGAATAGATTGCTTTATTTATCATATTGTACAGCATATATAATACACAGAGTAAACAGAAAAGGAAATAGAAAAGAAAGGAAACTAATCTAGCCTAATCAATTGGTTAATTACAAGATATGTTGCCTAATTATAATACACGCTAACACCCTCCCTCAAACTGAAGATGCCTGAGAGGATTGCATTTGAAGTTTGGAAGTAAGATAGATGAAGCGTGCCCGCGAGTGACTCTTGGTGAAAAGATCAGCTATTTGTTCAGATGAAGTCACATGAGGCAGAGTGATTGTATTCTCCAGGAGGTGATACCGAGTAAAGTGACAATCAATCTCAATGTGCTTTGTTCGGTCATGAAAAACATCATTGTGTGCAATCTGAATTGCACTCTTGCTGTCACAATGGAGAGGTGTCGGATGAGAGAATTCAACACCTAAATCCTCGAGAAGCCACCGAAGCCAAACAATTTCAGAAGTAGCATGAGCGAGGGCTCTGTACTCAGCTTCAGCACTGGATCTGGATACCACAGTTTGTTTCTTGCTTTTCCATGCAATCAGAGAATCACCAAGAAAGACACAGTAACCTGTGGTAGATCGTCTGTCAGTGATATCACCTGCCCAATCGGCATCAGCATATGTGCGTAGAACTAGATCAGAGGGACGAAACCATAGTCCCTGATGCAAGGTACCCTTGATATAGCGTAGGATACGAAGAACTGCTGCAAAGTGCACAGTACGTGGTGCTGACATGAACTGACTCACTATATGTATTGCATGGCTAAGATCTGGACGAGTGATCGTCAGATAATTAAGACTACCAACAAGTTGTCGATATAGTTCAGGATTAGAGAGAGGTTGGCCATCAGTCGGAGTGAGTTTACAGTTAGTTTCAAGAGGTGTTTCAGAAATTTTGGAGTTCGTGATTCCTGCTCGAGCTAAGATATCTGAGGCATACTTGGTTTGAGATAGAGACATACCTTTTGAACAGTTATTGATCTCAATTCCCAAGAAATACCTTAGTTGTCCAAGATCTTTCATCTCAAAACAGGTCTGTAGACGATGCTTGATTTCAGCAATTCCTTTTGTATCATCACCCGTGAGAATCATATCATCTACATAGAGCAGAAGTATGACCATACCTTCAGAAGTAGATCGAATGAACATGGTCGTGTCATGCTGACTCTGTTGGAAGTTAAATCCAGTGATAGTAGACCTAAACTTCTCAAACCAGGCTCGAGGGACTTGTTTGAGACCATACAGTGCTCTTCGAAGGAAACACACCTGATTGGGCTCATGTTCCAGTCCTTGCGGAGGTGTCATGTACACTTCTTCAGAGAGATCACCATTCAGAAATGCATTCTTGACATCCATTTGGTGCAGTCTCCATTTCCTTGTCACTGCAACAGCTAAGAGAGCTCGAACAGTTGGCATGCGTGCGACAGGAGCAAAGGTTTTTTCTTCATAATCAATGCCATATTCCTGTGTGAAACCTTTTTCTACTAGTCTGGCTTTGTACCGCTCAACAGAGCCATCAGATTTGGTCTTGATCTTATAGACCCATTTGCACCCAACAACAGATTTTCCAGGTGGTAGGTCAACAAGTTTTCAGGTTTTCGCTTTCTCCAAAGCAGCCAATTCCTCAACCATAGCTTGTTTCCACTTCGGGTCTGAATTTGCTTCTTTATATGTATTAGGTTCATGAAGGGGCAGAATAGCAGATAAGAAGCAATGATAGTCTTGGAGATAGGCAGGTTGCCTCCGATCACGGGCAGGTCGCGATGTTGTTGGATTATCATCAGGAGTCGGATGTTCGGAGAGTTCCTCAAGATGATCAACCGTTTCAGTTGGAGTAGGTTGTGTTTCAGGATCAGTTTGGAAGGGATCAATGAGTAGTTCAGTTTCAGATGTATGTGGTTTATGTGGTGGGAGAGTGAAAAAGGACACATGTTCCCAGAAGTTGACATGACGAGAAATCCTCAATTTCTTAGCATGTGGGTCATAACAACAATATCCCTTTTGTTGAGTTCCATACCCAAGAAAGACACAGATTATAGATTTCGGAGACAGTTTATTCTGTTCTCTTTTGGGTAGGAGGACAAAGCAGGTAGAGTCAAATATTTTCAAGTGGCTGTAATTTGATGGATTCTTATACAATCGTTCATAAGGTGAGACATTATCAGTGGTGGGATATGGAAGACGATTGATAAGATATACAGATGTATGAACAGCTTCACCCTAAAACTCTTTAGGAACAGAAGAGGATAAAAGTAGGGTACGAGCTGTTTCAATGATGTGTCTATGTTTTCGTTCAGATACACCATTTTGTTGTGGGGTTTAGGTGCATGAGAGTTGTAGAATTGTGCCTTGAGATTTCAGGAAGTCCTGAAACTGGTGAGAAATATATTCACCACCAGAATCGGATCGGAAAATTTTGATTTTCTTTGAAAATTGAGTTTTAATCATTTCAGAGAATTCAACGTAGGTTTGATAGAAATCAGAACGACGATGTAAGAGATAAATCCAAGTATAGCGATGTCTGGACCTTTTTATCGCCACGGAAAAATAATTTGAAAATCCATGGGAAAGGGAAAGATCTATCCAGATACCCTCCGCGCGTCACAATTCGATATAAGTCCTTTCTAAACGAAGAGAGAAGAACTCATATGAATTTCTATTCACGCAAAGGTTTATTGTTTTGTGAGTTCTTTCTTTCCAGCAGGCGCAAGCCCCTGCTGTTAATTACCTCGGGAATAACCGCGAGAACCTCTGATTAAGGGATTCGAAGAATTATATGTATAGGCTAAAAGAGTTGTGAAATGCAACTTGTTGGGTGATTATGTAGGTGACATTTGTTTATGAGGTTTTTATGGTAAGTTGAGATTTTAAATTTTAAATCTAACTTGAACCATAATGGTAAATTACCGACCAGTCCATTAGTCGATCAAATACCGCTTTATTTTTGGAGTTGAGATTTTTGTTCTCGTTTTTGACATTTGATTTAGGATTTGAGTTATTTGTTCTCGAATCCTATGAAGTACCATGTTCTAAGTACAGAGCATATTGTTGACTCAGAAACAAGGACTTCGCAAAGTTAGGGTCAAGAGTGTAACCGCACTGGTCACTCAGGCGCATTAACTTTGCAACTCGCACGTTGAATACAAAGCGGACCGCTGATTCAGGTGACGAGGGAACTTTATGATCAAACTGGGGCTTTGGTCCAGTTAGACCGCTTTTTATTTTATTTGGGCATAATTCGAGTTAATTTGAACTCAAATTAAAATTTGGTTTCACTTTTGTTAATTTGAATCAATTTGGATTCAAATTATATTAGTTCGAGACGATTTGGGGCCTCAAACTAAATTCTAGATAACTTGAGTGTATTTGATACTCAAGTTAGTTTTGATTTGGATTTGATACAATTTGAGTCAAATTAGACTCAAATCAAAATTTAGTTTGGTTTGGTTTATATTTGTGTCAATTTGAGTTAATTTAAACTCAAATCAGAATTTTACCACAAATTTCAAACATTGAAGTCCCACGATTTCATTTTGGTTTTGTGGACTTTTAGAATTTCTAAAGAAATTTTAATTTAATTTGAATTTCACACGATGCATTATGATGAAAATGATCAAAGTCGGATTTGACCAATCTTTAGAAGATATTAACATCAAATGACCAGTGAAACTGAAATCTTTAGAATTTTCTGAGTTTTTGGACATTTCATTTGAGATTTTTCGAGTTTTATGTGAATTTTAATGTATTTTGACATTTGGACAATTTACAAATTTTCTGGGCTGTACATTTTGGACAAGACCCACCAGACCACTAATCAGTTTAAAATTGGAAAAGAGTCTCTCTGTTTCATCAAAAATCCTGAAACCCGATTCATTTGAAAGAAGTTCAGATAGGATTTTTAATATCATTTTTACAGAATTTTTGGAATTCGTTTCATTGGGCCTTTGGACTTGATCTTTCAGGGTCATTTTCTGAAATACAGTTTTATCAGTTAACACGACCTTTGATCATTATTTCAATGACTGTTTTTGTTATGTTTCGAATTTTTACATGAGGTTTATTTTATTTGAAACTAGACTTCAGGAAGAAAATTTTGGTATCTAGTATGAATTTTTCTAACTTGATTTGGTATTTTTATAGAAATTTGCAATCTAGGCCAACTTTCTGGAAACAGTTTTCTGAGACAGACAGACATCAGTCCAGTTTTTGAATTTTCATTTGCTCTCTGTTTGCAGTTATGACTTGAAACTTTCAGATTTGAAACTGTACATCTTGAGGCAGTTACGGTAATTTTCGTAGAATTTTTAGAGATTCATTTCAAGGGTTTCAAGGCATGAACTTTCAGACAAATTTGCTGGCACGGTTTGCTGGTACAGCTTTCTGAAACACAGTTTCTGTCTGATTTCAAAAAATTCACTATAATTACTCTGAGTGTCCAAAAATTCTGAAACTTTTACAGTAGATGTGTCACATCATGTTTCATCTACAGTTAAAATTTCATTTAATTCTGTTCAACAGTTCATGAAATAAAAAAGATTTCGTAAAACTGTCTTTTTGCCAGTTGTACCAGAAACTGTGCAGAGTTCAGTTTTAACATTTGTTTCTTTGTAAATACTGATCATATTTTACCAGTAGGCACCTGATCTTCATCATGGAACTTCAGAATCCCTTTTCTGTTATGAACTATTCCTACTCAAATTGATATAGATTAATTTCTGAATAAATTTTGACAGCATATCATTTCTTTCATGTCATCATCAAATCTTTTGCTGTCCTTTGATTAACTTTTCTATGCAATTAAGCCATGCTCCACAGATGGATAATTGCCTAGAAAATTGATCAAAAGATCAGCCTTGAGAAAAAGAAAAGCCAAAGCTGTGCTAAGGCGCCTTTTAATCAAGTTTATAGCATCATATGAGGACCAAAGCTGTGCTAAGATCCCATTCAATCATATTCTTCCACAATCTGTTTTGTTATTTCATACTTCTCCAAAGCTGTGCTAAGTTGAAGTATAAAACACAAACAGATCGCAAACAAAGTATTAAATAGTCACGATTTACTCAGAAATTAATCAAGAGCCCAAAGCTGTGCTAAGGTCTCATCCTTTTCTTTTAATTTTAAGAGATTTAACAAAGATGGATTTGCTAAATAAGTGCAATTGAACATGTAATCAAATCAGATTGTAAACAGGAGACCAAAGCTGTGCTAAGATCTCTTTTCTTTTTTATTTCAATCACGTTTTGATAAAGTTAGTTTGCCCTTCTGAATTTCTTCAAAGCTATGCTAAGTCGAAATCCAAAACAGAAATTGAAAGCAAATTGTCACGGCACATCAATAAAATGAATTTCATACATAAATCAAAACTAAAATACTAATACACAAAATATAAAATAGAAGAATTCCTTCCATTAACAGTAGGAGAAAGATTTTACAAACCCATACAAACCTTTGAATGCTCTTGATTTCTGTTTGTTTTCTTTCCTTTTTTTTTTACAAGAATTTCCCTCTCTCACTGGTTAGTTTTTTTTTCTCTTTTTTTCTCAACAGATGTCTTTTTTTTTTGCGTATATCAGACCTCCCTGGTCTTCACCAGATGCCTCTTCTTTATAAAGACTTCCCTGTAGACAGTTTTCCCCAGCCAATGTCCAGTTGTCGCTGCCATCATGGCTTACTTGGCAACATGCTATAGGCCGATTGCAGTAGTGGGTGGTTATAGCGGTAGGGATTTCAATTTCAAATTTTCAATTGGCAGTGATTCATATTTCTGTTCATCATGCGCATGAGGCCATGCTTCAGTTCTTTTCTTGGGCCGAAATAGATTTGATCCATTTTAACTCTCCGATCATTTTATCCACCAACTACAGGTTGAGTAGGTCCCACAATTGTTTCTCCACGTATTTCTCTTTTCAATTTTTTTTGCACATCTCCTTTTCAAGTCTAAATGGATGTTTCCATTTGTGTTGCATTTTCACACTAATGATTTTTATCCAAAAAAAAAAAAATTTTTTAGGTAAAACAAATGCCCCCACCAGAGTAGGTTGTGATAGTTTAATAGAACGACATGCTCTGGTATCCTATGTGTGTATCTCTTGGTTTTGTTCTGCTGGTTTTAAAGGAAAGTTTCTGAAATGTTGCATGGGTTCGCTTGGTAACTGATCCTGTCTCTCACTTTGAATTGGACCGTGTCTTTAGATACTTGATCCTGCACCGTGGTCTTGGATTTGATTGATGGTTCAGAATATTTGCTTCTATGTCTCAAATTTAGATTTTGAGTTAAGGTTTTGGATATTTGTTCACTCTTTTTGGATTTTGATTTTGGGTTAAGGTTTAGGTTATTTGTTCCTTCACCTTGGATTTTGGTTTTGGGTTAAGGTTTAGGTTATTTGTTCCTTCACTTTGGATTTTGGTTTTGGGTTAAGGTTTTGGATATTTGTTCCTTCGCCTTGGTTTTTTATTTTGGGTTTTGTATATCTGTTCCTTTGCCTTGGTTTTTTTTATTTAGGTTTGGGTATGTTGTTCCCTCACTCCAGTTTTGGATTTTGTTGCATACCTTGTTAGAGTACAAAGTATAAAACTTGTTCATCTTTCATGCCGGTAGATGAACATACCGGTGTTGGTTGACTTATGGCTCACTCCAACAATTTACCATTTTGAGGTGGAAATTTGGCTGTGGAATTTGTGGAGTTAGGAAAATTTTGTGGAAGAGACACCCTATGTAGCCTTTTAAAGCAGGGTACTCTTTTCATTTCTTCTAAGGACATAAAGCTCCAGCAATTTCTTATACCTGCAAAAGCAAAAGGTTGCCCATAAAAGCGACCCAAGATCGTACATTGTTAAAGTACAAAGTACAAAACTTGTTCATCTTTCATTCTGGTAGATGAACATACCAGTGTTGGTTGACTTATGGCTCACTCCAACAATTGACCATTTTTATGTGGAATTTTGGTTGTGGAATTTGTGGAGTTAGGAAAATTTTGTGGAAGAGACACCCTATGTAGCCTTTTAAAGCAGGGTACTCTTTTCATTTCTCCTAAGGACATAAAGCTCCAGCAACTTCTTGTACCTGCAAAAGCAAAAGGTTGCCCATAAAAGCGACCCAAGATCGTACATTGTTAAAGTACAAAGTACAAAACTTGTTCATCTTTCATTCTGGTAGATGAACATACCAGTGTTGGTTGACTTATGGCTCACTCCAACAATTGACCATTTTTATGTGGAATTTTGGCTGTGGAATTTGTGGAGTTAGGAAAATTTATGTGGAAGAAGCATCTTATGGGACCTATTTAAGGCAAGACGCTCTTTTTATTCCAGGGACATAAAGCTCCAGCAACTCCTTGTACCTGCAACGGTGAAAAAAAAAATATTTTGTTTTGTTTTGTTTGTTTTTTTTTCTTTTTTTTTCTTTTTTTTTTACGGACTTTATCGGGCATACTACCATGAAAGCTTCTTCACTAAGCGATTTTATGCTTTTAGCTGTAAGAAAGGCTTCTTCATTGGGATGAGAAACTTCATAATTCAGTGTTGTCAGTTTCAGGCATAATATTTCTTCAAATATCTCCCATTTATAGGAGGCATCACACCATTTCCTTCTTGGTCTACTAGAAAGTATGCACCTCCTTCAAACACTTGTTGTATAACATATGGACCTTCCCAATTTGGTGCAAATTTAGGGCCATGGTGTCGGCCAAGAATTGGTCGTCTAAGCACAAGTACCAATTCTCCTTCGCGAAATGTACGAGGTCTTGCTAATTTATCATATGCTCTTGCCATCTGAGCTCGATATAGCTCCAAATTTTGTTGAGCTGCAAGCCTCGTTTCATCCATTGCATCAAGTTCATCAAGTCTCAATTGAGCATGTTCGCTTAGAGGCATTTTTGCATGCATGGCTACCCTTAGAGATGGTATTTCAATTTCAAGAGGTAGAATTGCCTCAGCCCCAAAAACTAAAGAATATGGAGTTGCTTCTGTTGGTGTCCGGTAAGTGGTGCGGTATGCCCAAAGCGCTTCTTGCAATTTTTCATGCCAATCTCGATGATTTTTGCCAACCATTTTTCGGAGGAGGCGGATTAATGTCTTGTTAAATGCCTCAGCTAACCCATTTGCTCTTGGGTTATAGATCGATGAGTATCTCCAATCTATCTTGTGATGATGTGCAAACTCATACACTTTGGCACTCTTAAAAGCAGTTCCATTATCAGAAATGATCCTTCTAGGTGTCCCAAATCTATATAAGATATGAGTTTTGAAGAATTTGATCACATCTTTGGTTTTGACTTCGCAAAGTGCTATAGCTTCAGACCATTTAGAGAAGTAATCAGTTGCAGCTAATATAAATCGATGCCCCCTAGAAGATGGTGGGTCAATTGGGCCGATTATATCAGTTCCCCACATGTCGAAAGGCCAAGAGGCTATGGTTGGGTGTAGAGGATTTGGATGTTGATGGATGAAGTCTCCATGAATTTGGCACATGTGACACTTTTTGGCATAATCTTCACAGTTTGTTATCATTGTTGGCCAATAATATCCCAAACGCTTGATCTTGAGCCTCATTTTTGGTCCTGATTGATGAGCACCGCACACACCTGAGTGTACTTCCTTCATAATTTGGTGAGCCTCTTTAGCAGAGACACACCGTAGCCAAATTTGATCATAAGACCTCCTATATAAAGTATTGTTGACATAGACATATCGCAGAGCTCGTCTCTTGAGATGCTTTACTCTCAGGCAAAATCGTGTGTTTGAAGTAGTCAATAAAAGGCTGTCTCCAATCATCTTTTCCTTCAACTACTAGAGTTCTAGCAAGAGCTTCTTCTTGCTCATCTTCAACAAAGTCTAGGTCTTCTTCTAAGAGTAAACTCGACCCTTCTTCTACTCCCATGAAACATGGAGATAGTGACTGACGGTTTTTTATAGTTATTTGCACTTCTTGTCCATTAGGTTCACATAATTCTTTGGCCACTCGAGCAAGTGCATCGGCTACACCGTTTGAGGCTCTTGAGACTTTTTCAAAAGAAACATTTGGGATTTGCTTAATTAATTCAAGCGCTTTCTCATGATACTTTGCCAGCTCTTGTTTGTGAACTTGAAATATTCCTTCAACTTGGTTAATAACCAATTGAGAGTCCCCATGCACTCGAAGTCTCTTAATTTTCAATTTCAATGCTATCTCTAATCCAACTATCAGTGCTTCATATTCAGCTTCATTATTTGTGCAAGGCTCGGTTAAGGCAAATGAATGGCGAATGATGCCTCCTTCGGGTGTGATGAAGACTAAGCCAATCCCGGCCCTTAGTCTTGGAAGATGTGGCCAAACGGCTGGTTGTATGGATGATGCACCATCAAAGAACATTTTCCAACAAGGCTCATTTTCCTCAACATGTAATGTCTCTTCATCTGGGAACTCACATGCAAGTGGAGAATCATCAGGAATTGGATGTGCTGCTAAAAAATCTGCTAATGCTTGTCCTTTAATGGCTTTTTGTGGAGCATATGTGATGTCAAACTCCATCAAAGATATTGCCCATCTCGCTAGCCTACCCGTGAGCATAGGTCTAGTCATGAGATACTTTAGCGGATCTACCTTAGATATAAGGATGATCTTGTGTGCTAACATGTAGTGCCTCAATTTTTTAGCAGCAAAGATCAAGGCTAAGCAATGTTTTTCAATTGGTGAATAAGAGTGTTCTGCCCCCACTAACATACGGCTGAGGTAGTAGAGTGCATTCTCTTTGCCTTGTTCATTTTCTTGTGCCACTAATGCCCCTAAGGATCCATCTAAAGCAGTTGTGTAGAGGATGAGGGCCTTTCCTGGAATTGGTGCTGAGAGTACCGGCGGGTTAAGAAGGTATTGCTTTATGTCATCTAATGCTTTCTGACATTCATCATCCCACTTGAATGGGACATCCTTCTTAGTGAGTCTCGTGAAGGGTTTTATTCTTCCTGATAAATTAGCAATAAACCTTCTTATGTATGCCAATTTTCCTTGAAGTGATCTGAGTTGTTTTAGGTTCTTAGGAGGAGGCATTTCTTGGATTGCCTTGATTTTATCGGGGTCAATCTCAATCCCTCTATGTCGGACAACAAAGCCTAGGAACTTGCCTGATGAGACCATGAAGGCACATTTCAATGGATTAAGTTTCAAAGCATGTTGCCTTAATCGATCAAATACAATCTTCAAGTATTGAAGATGCTCATCCAGTGAATTTGCTTTGACTACCAAGTCATCTACATAGCATTCGACCACTTTGTGTATCAAATCATCAAATATCTTGGTCATGGCTCGCTGATATGTTGCCCCGGCATTTTTAAGTCCAAATGGCATCACCTTATAGCAATACACTCCGATTGGTGTACGGAATGCCGTGTGCTTTTGATCTTCTTCATTCATTTTGATTTGATTGTATCCAGAATATCCATCCATAAACGAGAATATCTCGTATGATGAAGTATGATCAATGATGATTTCTGTCACTGGCAAAGGAAATTCATCTTTAGGACATGCCTTGTTCAAATCCCTAAAGTCTACACAAACACGGATTTGTCCATTTTTCTTTTTGACAGGGACTATGCTTGCTATCCATTCAGGATTTTCTTCCTCTCTAATGAATCCTGCATCAATGAGCTTCTTAACTTCAGCGGTGACCTTTTCTTCTAACTCTACCCTCATCCTTCGAGGTGCTTGTTTGATAGGTTTAGCTTCCTTGTCGATTTTCAACTTATGTACTGCTACCTCAGGACTTAGACCAGGCATCTCATTATAATTCCAAGCAAAGCAATCCATATATTGCATAAGAAATGCTTTGAGTTCTTCTCTTCTTCTAGGTGAAAGGGATGCATTTATGAAAGTCGGTCGGGGATCTTCCTCTGTGCCTAAATTGATTTCAAGCAACTCATCAATTGTGTTTTGTCCACCTTCTTCAAGCTCTTTAGGTGCATTTTTCGCAGCCAAGATAAATTGTTCATCATCTTCAATTAATTCTTCTCCCGCCATGTGGCAAGAGAAGTATGACTCATTTTTGTCGAGTTTCGATGAACTAGAATGTGTTTGACTGCCAATGGTTCGATAATCTCCATATAACCTTGAGAGCTTTCTACTTTCAACATCATCTACAAATCCCAATCCTCGGGTGCGTTTCATTTTTCCATCAACTCCCATCACTAATCGAGAAGTTCCATTCCATAACTTCTCGAACAATTTGGCTCTTGATTTTGTAATTGGGTCAAAACAATGAGCTTTCTTGAAAAGGGGCATGAGTTCTTTTCCATAGAATCCTCGACCTTCAACTCTTACCATTTCTTCCTCTGTGTTGTCGTTCACCAACCATCTATTCCAATTTTCAGGATCTACATCTTTATTTTCGGGATTTATATCTTCAGCTTTGTAGAATAAAATCCCTTTATGAATCACCTCTCGTCCTGACACATATTCAATCTTTGGCGGGACAAAGAATGTATGGAGCCCTTTGACTTGATTCATTTCTCTTGGTGGCAAATCTTTAGAATGTTTGTCAGGTACTCTTTCAACTACTAATGAAATTGAATTAGACAAGTCTTTGCTGCCATCGGAGCTATAATCAGCTACCTCGGCATCAATATCCTCATCCTCAGTAGTTTCGGAATCACTATCACTTCCTAATAAAATCACAGAATTTGGTTTTTGATAGGTATTGCTTGGTGAATTTGTTGATTTTGCATTTTGTAATGATTTCATCATTTGTTCCTTCAAAACCCGACTCGCTTCTACCTTTTGAGGTTGTGTGGGTTGTTTCTCCAATGATTCAGGCTTAGGAGATGGTTTTAGGAAATATCTCGCATCGCTAAGGCCAATCTCATGTACAGCAAATGGGTGAATATCTCCTTTAATCCTCTTTTGTTTATCATCCTTGATATACTTGACACATTGATGAAGGGTTGATGGCACCAAGTAATTTTCATGCAACCATGGTCTTCCAAGCAACGCCTTGTAAGATGTTTCCGCTTCAATGACATAGAATTTGATCTCTGTGTCTAGCTCTCCAAATCGAAAAGGCAAAGTTATTGAACCTAGAGCCTTTTGGGAATTCTGATTAAACCCAAGGATTGATATCTTCTCCTTTGATAGATGTTTGACATTGAGAGATAATTGCCTTAGTGTTTTCAAAGGTAGAATATTGATAGATGACCCAGGATCAACCAGGATGCGATTGACCTTTGACCCGCTTGTTACTCCTGTGATATACAAGGGTCTATTATGCTCTGATGTGCCAACTAGCAGATCATTACCATCAAAGGTTATAGCTGTTGTTCGATCAATGTACAAGGCTTCTTGCATGCTTTTTTCAGCAAAATAAGCTTGGAATTTTTCAGGATTTTGAAGTGCATGAATAAGCAATTCACGCAAGTCTTGTGACATCATTAGAGCATCAAAAACACTCAACAATGCTGGAATTTTGCGCAAATGAGCTAGCACATTGTAATCTCCAATGTTCTTGGATTTATCACTTGGTCCTGCTTCACCTTCTATCTCTTTGGCTTTAGCTTTGTTCTTCTCCTTTTGTTTATCTTTATCACCTTCTTTAGGCATTTCTCTCTCAGGAATATGGGTGCCCGAACGGAGATTCACATGGCATTCCTTGTCTTCTTCATTAGAGCTGAACATTCCTCTGGGTAAAATCGACTCGTCTTCTGATTCGCTTCCGAGTACTACACCAGAAATATTATTCTTAAGGAAGATAAACTCTTCGTCAGAGTCAACATAAGAGCTAGATGTGGCCATACAGCTTTCGAAACACAAGTCTAACTCTTCTTCATAGGCCTCAATGTGAGAGATGGAATGACAAGATGCTTTCCAAAAGAGTTCATCTTCAATTTTCTGATTCTTTTCATTTTCTTTTTGCTCTTTCTTTTTACTCTTCTTATTCTTCTTTTTGTTCTTTTTCTTTTTAGCCATCTCATCATCTTTCTTTTCAAACCCTTCATTCTTATCCATGCTCTCATTGCTTATTCCCAAGAGATGTTGCAAATCTTCCTCTGAAATGAAATCTGCAAGCATGGCTGGAGTTGGTACACCTTGCTCATACTCTTCCATCCCTTGTATGTGCTTTTCTATTGTTGTGAGCTCTGGTTCCTTGACAGTTTCAATTGGCTTCTTATCCTTTTTCTTTTGGTTTGATTTCTTAAAGATCACTAGGTTAGTTGGCTTTTCCTTTGGTTCAGGAGGTATTACTGGAGTTATTTCATTTCTCCACTTAATCCCAGGCTCTTGCTGTAATTTTTGAAGCATCTTCTTTGTCCTTCTCGTCAAATGCACTGTCCAAGGTTCAGTGGATTCACTAACCTCTTCAATAATTGTATGAGAGATCATGTTAGCTTGAGCATGAGGTGCTGGATTCTGCTTCGCATCTTCATAAATGCCAATGTCTCCAGATTGGATCATCTTTTCTAGCCAGTCTTTGAATACATAACAATTCTCAATCGTGTGTCCCAACACTCGGTGATAGGGGCAATAGTTTGGGTCATCTGACTTATCCATTTCATCTGGTCTCTTACAAGGCGGAAGATCAAGACCCTTCTTTAAGGCTGCTCTGAAGAGTTTAGCAGTCTTCTCTTTCTTGAATGAGTATGGTTTTCTCATTCGATCAATTAAGGTTGATTTAGTGAACTTGGGGTTATCACTATTTTCCACATTGTTGCTCCCTTGGCCTTTGCTACTTGAGGCGCTTGATTTACGGACCGTACTTAAAGAAGTTTGGACCACCTTAGTACTAGCCCTTTTACCATCCTCCTTCTTATATTTGTTCTTAAAGTACTCAGAGCACACATTCGAGCCTAATGATTCAAGCTTAGACACATGGGTGATAAGCTTCTCATAATTATGAATGTCATGAGAGCTTAAGAATGGTTTCATCCAATCTTCCATGTTATTCATCAAGAGATCAACTGCATCTTTCTCCGGAATTGGATAATCACATTGGGAATTCAAACTCCTCCATCGGTTGACATATTCTACAATTGACTCATTCTTTTTAGGCTTCTCATTCACTACATCAGCAATGGTCACTTTGCCCCTGATAGTGATAAACTTAGCCCGAAAGACATCCACCATGTCATCCCAAGTTTTGATGCTATTATCTTCCAAAGATGCATACCAATCAAAAGCCGGTCATGTGATACTTTGTGAGAATTGACGAAGGAGTAGTTCTTCAATTCCCGCAGAATTACCACACGATGCTCTAAAGTGTGCCAAGTGTTGATCAGGATTAACATTCTTCGTGTTTAGTCCATCAAACATCCTGAACTTAGGAATGACATACCCATCTGGGTATCTGATAGAGTCATACTCTTTAGGATATGGCCTCCCTGATCGTCTCAGAGGACGAACAAGATGCCCTGCCCCTGCAGCCTGTAATTGTTGATTTATCATTTCTTGCAATTCTTGCTTCGTCACTCCTGACAACTCGGGTGTTTCGCAAGAGGTGTTCTTTGGCTCTTCCTTCTCCTTTCGAGATGTTTGTTTAGCCTTCTCACTATCGGTTTTGGCTTTAGTAGTGTCTTTTTCTAACTTCTCATGGTTAGTTTTGGAAGACTCAAGATTATTGACAGTAGGGCCGGTTTCTCCTTGAGCCATTTCTGTAAGTAGACCCTTCTTGGCTAGAAAGTTGTGTAGGGCCGATTATTGAGAATCCCCATTTTCTGAGTGTAAGAAGGCTATCTGCTGGTCTCTTAGCTCCAATTCTTTTCTCAATCGAGCTACCTCATCTTCTTTATTGGAATTTCCATCACCTTCCTGTTCATCTTTTTCTTTTTCATGTCGATCATGAGGCCCTTTTGGACCACTGGTAGAGGTTTCATCTTTCCCATTTTTGTCATTCTTCGGATCATCCTCACTCCTATTAGTAGTTCTAGTGTTGGCCATACACACGGTGGCATATGCTTCAGGCTCTTCTTCTACACATATCATGTAGACTGTGGCATGTTCTTCCGGTTCTTTCTCTCTCCAGACCACCCGTTGTCTCTTATTGATCTGTCGATAAGTCGTATGTTCGACTTGTGGCTGTCCATCACGAATTACCACCCTTTTGTGTGTGTCAAACTCCTTATGGTTATTCATTTTAGCTCCTTGAGATGAGCGAGACTTGGCGGCCTCTAATTTCTCTCGAAGATCAAGTACTTTCTCCTTTTGTTGTTTCGGCCTCCATGCTTTTGTTGTTGGTATGCCTGTTTTGTGACTTGATCCATGAGTTGAATCAGTCTTTCCTCCTCGGATGGGAAAAGTCAACCTTTCCTTGACAGATATTGGTGACCTGTCATGATACACTTGATTTTGCCCCCTGCTTGTGTTAGGAGTTGGCAGATGTTCTCTTCCTTTTTGAGAAGGAAAAGTGAGCCTATCATGCACTGAAATGTGAGACGGCTTATGTTGACCACTTGGTGGAGTTACAGCTCTAGCAGTTCGTCTTCCTTTCTTATCCTTGACAATTTGGTATGTCCTATGGATTGCTTCCACAGGTTGGGTCGTCCTTGTCTGAATCGGGGCAGACCGAGTCTCATAAATAACTGGCAATTCTCCCATTGAGCGAAGAAATGCTCTCGGAGAGTTCTTCTTCACCACCCTAAGAGGAGCGAAGGAATTGCTAACAGGGAGCTGGGGTTGTATCACCAACTCATTCTGATAAACCTCCATGACTTTGCGTTTGGGAGCTTTAACCCGTGTCACTTGAACATGAGTGGACATGGCAGAGGCAGCCTTGTTTGAGCGAAAGCGTCGCTTGGGGCGCTTGCTTGGGACAGGGGTAGTGGCCATGACATTGTTGGCCCTACCTTGTTCAGTGACGAAGAGGATGTCGTCATCTTCTTCTTCCTCCCTGATGATAGGAACGGTGTCGGCATGGGTGACGGGGGTCACCGGAGTGAATGAGGTGGCAACAGGCAGGGAGCCCACCAGAAAAACACCATTTCCAGCAACGGCAGCAGTGAAAGCGTCACTACCGAAAAACGTCATTTCCTGTAAAAGATACAACACTTAAGGTTATTGTTAGCATTTTACAGAGAAATTATACAACTCTTATAGCCTATTTATTATATTCTTCAAATCTCAAAGATGAGAGGAGAAATTTAGTCCCACCGGGCGTGCCAGAATCTGTAGAGACCTTTTTATCGCCACGGAAAAATAATTTGAAAATCCATGGGAAAGGGAAAGATCTATCCAGATACCCTCCGCGCGTCACAATTCGATATAAGTCCTTTCTAAACGAAGAGAGAAGAACTCATATGAATTTCTATTCACGCAAAGGTTTATTGTTTTGTGAGTTCTTTCTTTCCAGCAGGCGCAAGCCCCTACTGTTAATTACCTCGGGAATAACCGCGAGAACCTCTGATTAAGGGATTCGAAGAATTATATGTATAGGCTAAAAGAGTTGTGAAATGCAACTTGTTGGGTGATTATGTAGGTGACATTTGTTTATGAGGTTTTTATGGTAAGTTGAGATTTTAAATTTTAAATCTAACTTGAACCATAATGGTAAATTACCGACCAGTCCATTAGTCGATCAAATACCGCTTTATTTTTGGAGTTGAGATTTTTGTTCTCGTTTTTGACATTTGATTTAGGATTTGAGTTATTTGTTCTCGAATCCTATGAAGTACCATGTTCTAAGTACAGAGCATATTGTTGACTCAGAAACAAGGACTTCGCAAAGTTAGGGTCAAGAGTGTAACCGCACTGGTCACTCAGGCGCATTAACTTTGCAACTCGCACGTTGAATACAAAGCGGACCGCTGATTCAGGTGACGAGGGAACTTTATGATCAAACTGGGGCTTTGGTCCAGTTAGACCGCTTTTTATTTTATTTGGGCATAATTCGAGTTAATTTGAACTCAAATTAAAATTTGGTTTCACTTTTGTTAATTTGAATCAATTTGGATTCAAATTATATTAGTTCGAGACGATTTGGGGCCTCAAACTAAATTCTAGATAACTTGAGTGTATTTGATACTCAAGTTAGTTTTGATTTGGATTTGATACAATTTGAGTCAAATTAGACTCAAATCAAAATTTAGTTTGGTTTGGTTTATATTTGTGTCAATTTGAGTTAATTTAAACTCAAATCAGAATTTTACCACAAATTTCAAACATTGAAGTCCCACGATTTCATTTTGGTTTTGTGGACTTTTAGAATTTCTAAAGAAATTTTAATTTAATTTGAATTTCACACGATGCATTATGATGAAAATGATCAAAGTCGGATTTGACCAATCTTTAGAAGATATTAACATCAAATGACTAGTGAAACTGAAATCTTTAGAATTTTCTGAGTTTTTGGACATTTCATTTGAGATTTTTCGAGTTTTATGTGAATTTTAATGTATTTTGACATTTGGACAATTTACAAATTTTCTGGGCTGTACATTTTGGACAAGACCCACCAGACCACTAATCAGTTTAAAATTGGAAAAGAGTCTCTCTGTTTCATCAAAAATCCTGAAACCCGATTCATTTGAAAGAAGTTCAGATAGGATTTTTAATATCATTTTTACAGAATTTTTGGAATTCGTTTCATTGGGCCTTTGGACTTGATCTTTCAGGGTCATTTTCTGAAATACAGTTTTATCAGTTAACACGACCTTTGATCATTATTTCAATGACTGTTTTTGTTATGTTTCGAATTTTTACATGAGGTTTATTTTATTTGAAACTAGACTTCAGGAAGAAAATTTTGGTATCTAGTATGAATTTTTCTAACTTGATTTGGTATTTTTATAGAAATTTGCAATCTAGGCCAACTTTCTGGAAACAGTTTTCTGAGACAGACAGACATCAGTCCAGTTTTTGAATTTTCATTTGCTCTCTGTTTGCAGTTATGACTTGAAACTTTCAGATTTGAAACTGTACATCTTGAGGCAGTTACGGTAATTTTCGTAGAATTTTTAGAGATTCATTTCAAGGGTTTCAAGGCATGAACTTTCAGACAAATTTGCTGGCACGGTTTGCTGGTACAGCTTTCTGAAACACAGTTTCTGTCTGATTTCAAAAAATTCACTATAATTACTCTGAGTGTCCAAAAATTCTGAAACTTTTACAGTAGATGTGTCACATCATGTTTCATCTACAGTTAAAATTTCATTTAATTCTGTTCAACAGTTCATGAAATAAAAAAGATTTCGTAAAACTGTCTTTTTGCCAGTTGTACCAGAAACTGTGCAGAGTTCAGTTTTAACATTTGTTTCTTTGTAAATACTGATCATATTTTACCAGTAGGCACCTGATCTTCATCATGGAACTTCAGAATCCCTTTTCTGTTATGAACTATTCCTACTCAAATTGATATAGATTAATTTCTGAATAAATTTTGACAGCATATCATTTCTTTCATGTCATCATCAAATCTTTTGCTGTCCTTTGATTAACTTTTCTATGCAATTAAGCCATGCTCCACAGATGGATAATTGCCTAGAAAATTGATCAAAAGATCAGCCTTGAGAAAAAGAAAAGCCAAAGCTGTGCTAAGGCGCCTTTTAATCAAGTTTATAGCATCATATGAGGACCAAAGCTGTGCTAAGATCCCATTCAATCATATTCTTCCACAATCTGTTTTGTTATTTCATACTTCTCCAAAGCTGTGCTAAGTTGAAGTATAAAACACAAACAGATCGCAAACAAAGTATTAAATAGTCACGATTTACTCAGAAATTAATCAAGAGCCCAAAGCTGTGCTAAGGTCTCATCCTTTTCTTTTAATTTTAAGAGATTTAACAAAGATGGATTTGCTAAATAAGTGCAATTGAACATGTAATCAAATCAGATTGTAAACAGGAGACCAAAGCTGTGCTAAGATCTCTTTTCTTTTTTATTTCAATCACGTTTTGATAAAGTTAGTTTGCCCTTCTGAATTTCTTCAAAGCTATGCTAAGTCGAAATCCAAAACAGAAATTGAAAGCAAATTGTCACGGCACATCAATAAAATGAATTTCATACATAAATCAAAACTAAAATACTAATACACAAAATATAAAATAGAAGAATTCCTTCCATTAACAATAGGAGAAAGATTTTACAAACCCATACAAACCTTTGAATGCTCTTGATTTCTGTTTGTTTTCTTTCCTTTTTTTTTTACAAGAATTTCCCTCTCTCACTGGTTAGTTTTTTTTTTTCTCTTTTTTTCTCAACAGATGTCTTTTTTTTTTGCGTATATCAGACCTCCCTGGTCTTCACCAGATGCCTCTTCTTTATAAAGACTTCCCTGTAGACAGTTTTCCCCAGCCAATGTCCAGTTGTCGCTGCCATCATGGCTTACTTGGCAACATGCTATAGGCCGATTGCAGTAGTGGGTGGTTATAGCGGTAGGGATTTCAATTTCAAATTTTCAATTGGCAGCGATTCATATTTCTGTTCATCATGCGCATGAGGCCATGCTTCAGTTCTTTTCTTGGGCCGAAATAGATTTGATCCATTTTAACTCTCCGATCATTTTATCCACCAACTACAGGTTGAGTAGGTCCCACAATTGTTTCTCCACGTATTTCTCTTTTCAATTTTTTTTGCACATCTCCTTTTCAAGTCTAAATGGATGTTTCCATTTGTGTTGCATTTTCACACTAATGATTTTTATCCAAAAAAAAAAAAATTTTTTTAGGTAAAACAAGCGAGTATAATCATCAACAAAAATAACATAATATTTTGCACTCCCCATACTTGTTACTGGAGCAGGACCCCAAACATCAGAATGAATTAGATCAAATGCATCATTTGTAGAAGAAGTACTTAAATTGAAGGGTAAAGCATGTTGTTTGGTTAAATTGCAATGAATACAACCAGAATCTTTGACAACAGTAACACTTCCTAAGACACCTTTATTGATTATTTGACTCAGTTTAGAAAAGGAAACATGACCTAAACGTTTATGCTAAGAAATAAAAGAGGACTCTGTGGAAGACTGTGGAGAGGTTGCGGCATAGCACTGGGATTTGTTGGGAAGGTGAAGTTTTTCCAACTGAAAGAGTCGACCATCTCTACGTCCTCTCCCAACCTCCTTCCCCGTCAGACAATCCTGCACAACACAACCAGAAGAATTGAAAGTAACAGTTAGTCCAGATTCACAAAGTTGTCCAACAGATAACATGTTCATGGATAACTTTGGAATAAAGAGAACATTTGAAACAGATAACTTCTCAGTTAAAACAGAGCCACTGTGGGTAGCAATTGCAGGTGACCCGTCGGCTGTGTATATCACAGATGGAGAAGTCATTGGGTGTGATTGACTGAGATTTGTGTAATCAAAAGTCATGTGATTTGATGCACCAGAATCTAAAAGCCAGTTACCACTTCTCATACCTGAAAAAGCAGTATTTGTGGAGGAGGCTGTACCAATGTTACCTAGAGCTTGTTGGATCATGATTTGAACATCTTCAAGAGTGAGAGGCTTGGTAGACACTGATGTGACTGTGGCGGGTTTTTGATCCCCGCCGATGAGGGTTCTTCCAAGCAAGTTCTGAAGATCTTCAACAGAAGCCGAAGGAGTTTGTGATGCACCAGCAGCAACATTGTGGTTTGAATTGCCCTTTCCTTTGTACTTTCCTTGCATGTTCTTGGAAGAAGGTTTAGGACAGTCTTTCACCATGTGTCCAAATTGTTTGCAATAATTGCATTGAATTTGAGACATGTTTTTCGGCTTCCAAGGTGGTGTGGCAAACACAGATGGTTCAGTAGGCTTTTGAGGACTTACCAAACCTTTACGAGTTTCTTCAGCAATCAGTTCGGCAAGTGTCGAATCAACAGTAGGCAGAGGAATACGATAAAACATAGAACCACGTACTCCTTCAAAATCATCACGAAGTGCCATGAGAAATTGAACTAACCTGATTTCCTCACGATACTGTTCATACAGGCTAGCATCAACTGTCCACTTTGGCTCCATAAGAGCCAACTGGTCCCAAATAATAGACATCTCAGCATGGAAATCAGAGACAGATTGGCCTGGTTGTTGCTTCAGATTTCTAATATCCAGTTCCAGTTTGTATTTCAATGCAAAATTGGTTTGATTGTATCGTTTGGACAGATAATCCCAAATTGCTTTGGCAGTTTCAAACTTGCTAAATTGTAAACTGATTGAGGGTTCCACAGTGTTTGCAATCCAGGTCATGATTTTATTATTCTCAATTTCCCATTGATCAACCTCAGTTTCCCATTTCTCTTTTTTGGCTGTAATGGCCAAGTCAGCAGCAGAAATAGTCGGGACAATTTTATCACCAGTAATAAATTTCCATAATCCACGACCTTTTAAAAAGATCTTCATGTGATAGGACCATTGTGCAAAGTTTTTACCATCCAGAATAATAGAAATTGGTCTTGCAGTTTCAGAAGCCATTGCAATAACAGAAAAAGTGATTAAAACTTTTTGCAAGGTTGAATATGTAAATCTCCACTTGATATTGTTAATTTTCAGGGTTTATTATGTAAGTTCTCCTTTCTCCTTCCTCAGTCAAACACGTGAAAGAGAGAGAGTACCAAAAAACACAGTGGAGAGAGAGAGAGAAGGAACCAGTAGCTTGGGCTGCGCGGACCAGACGGCGCGGTTGGCGGCGAGGTCTCGGCTTCTGTTTCTCAGCCCAGAAAGCATAGGCAACACAGCGGAGAGGAGGTGGCGCGGCTGAGAAAGAAGTGACGCCGTGCTTGAAATCGACAGAGGCGACGGCTGACAGAGGTGTTTCAGATGTGGGAGGAGATAGCAGAGAGGTGACAGAGTGGTGGTTGAGCACGGCGTGCAAAGGCAGACCTAGTGGCCAGAGGTGATGTGAACAGTGACGGCGCTACAGTACCGACTAGGGTTTTGGAGAGACAGAGGTGGATCACGGCTCTGATACCATGATAACAGTGTATTTGGGTTTTGAATAGATTGCTTTATTTATCATATTGTGCAGCATATATAATACACAGAGTAAACAGAAAAGGAAATAGAAAAGAAAGGAAACTAATCTAGCCTAATCAATTGGTTAATTACAAGATATGTTGCCTAATTATAATACACGCTAACACCGTTAACCGTTCCGTTTTGCATATACGGAACGACATCACGTGGTGTGGGCTGCCGTTGACAGGCCTAACTAGGAGGAGACGAGGCGACTGAGAGGGTCGAGAGAGAACCTAGAGTTCAGTCGTGAAAAGTCTAGTGCGAGAATCTAATTTTTGCATGGAAGAGAGAACCTAGTGTCTTGAGTCTTGACTTGAGAGAGGCTTCGTGCGCGAGAGAAAACTAACGGAGCGTTATTGTCGCCTCTCAGAGCGAAGGATCGCACGATCTTAACAACAATCCAATGTTTCAAAGATGCGAAATAAAACTCTATTTTATGTTGAAAAGCATGGTACTTTGGTACCTAACGGAAATAAACATGCCGATGCCGTCTTTGCGGACGTATCCTGCCTGCTTGCGGAAATTGATTTGTAGGCTCCTAAAATTGATAAAACACTCCTTTTTAGACTAAAATGATCCTAATTAATTGAAACTATTACAATAATGATTATATTTCTAAACAGTACTTTCAATGTACTTTTAATTATTTAGGAATATTTTAGTCTAAAAGAAGTGTTTTATCAATTTTAAGATGTGTAAATCAACGAAATCTGAAGTGGTGGAATCCATTTTCCCAGATTTTTCTCATTAGTCATTACTGATCTGATGTTACGCTAACTATGTTTCAACTTATCACATGCTAACACAGTCACACAGATTAGAATGGTTTAGGGCTAAGATATTTTTCTATGAGAGGATATGGTCTCATGATATGAAAAAAAATATTTTCGAGCCCAAATTTTACTGGCACATAAATGTAGGCCCATTTGATCTTGTCACAAAATAATAATGAAAGAAATAATATTCATTAATGTATTAATGATAAACAAATCCAGTTATCCACCTTCCAATTTAATTTTAAATGAACTTAAAGAATTATAAGTGTCATCGGCAAATATACCATCCCAGCCATTGCTAAATACAAAGTGAACATATACAACAAATAAGGTGAACATATTGAAGATCTAAGTGAACACTTACAAACAAATAAGTGTTGTCATCACTTGTTCAGAAGTTTACATACATATTCAACTTATTTTCATTGAACTTATTTGTTTGTATGTGTTTACTTAGATCATCTATATGTTCACTTTATTTGTTGTATATGTTCACTTTATATTTAGCCATGGCAGGAATGGCAAAACTACATATGACAGTAATCAATTTCCAATGATTTCACTAAAGCCCAAATAAACTGCAGGAATAAATTGGCTGCAGTGCACCAAGGATTGTCCGATGTAGGATTGGAAAAAAATATTTACCAGGAAGCACTAGAAGCAAGAGAAAATTTTATTTATTGAAGTTAAAAAAAATTACAATGTGATAGTAGAATTGGAAAAAAAAATTATAAACTTTGTAATAAATAGAATAAAACAGGTACTTTATTCATTCATTTTGCTTCTTTTGATGGAACAATGACAATTAGAACTTATATATATATATACTACCCTGAACAATCACAGATTAGAGCGCGCATACAAACAAATTTATCCGCAAACACATTAATTATCTGCCTTTTCAGTTACCATGGCAATTTCAGGATTGCTACGGAACCTGGCAACGGCGCAATCAGTGGCAAAGATGGAGGAAGAGGAGTAATTGTCCGCACCGGTCATCACCGGCATGTTCTTCCTTACATCCAACTTGTTAACATAGTCAGGTCGGTAAGTCTGACCAAGTACACCATGGACGTCATCGCTAAGTGAATGGAACTTGAAGGACAGGTCGAGGTGGGCCAGGCTATCGTCGGGTGTTACCCCATAGCTGTGGATATCGGATTCCTTCTTTGTGATGGGAACGGCTTTAGCAATTATTGTAAAGACTCCCCTCAAATCAACAATAATTCCATTTGTTTCTGATGTACGTGTAAGGGAGAGAGAAGGAACTGTAGTTGGGATCCATTTAGCATTCAAATCGGTTGGTATATTAATTTGCTCCCCGTCGAAGGTAATAGCGAGGCGATCAACACTGTCGTCCCAGGTCATGGTCTTTTCTACACCGAAGTAAAGCTGGTGGTTGTCACCGAACATAATGCCCAGAGCCTGAACCCAGGTGAAGTCGCGATTTTTCTCTGGGTTGTGTTTACCAATGAAGTGAGCGTTGATGTGCAGACCCTTTTCAGATACTATGCAAAAGTCTTGATCCTTTTTACCATGGAAATAAAAGTTGTTTCCATCAGCACCGGTAAAGCGAGGATCACCACAGACGTACCCTGGTATACCCAGGTCGCAAACTGTACGAATTCAATAACACACAAACAGAACAGATAGTTAAGCAAATGTTGAGATGAGATCTGTTTACAATGAGATTATTTTGACAATTACATACTATATATTGAGCTTTAAATTTAAACCATATATAACAGCTTGAGAGTAATAAGAGAAAACTTTTGTAGGTGTGCTTACGGCAGAAGGTCTTGCAACCAGGGCAAATTCCAACACACTGGTTGCGGCAGCGGTGGGGGCAGGGGGCGTTGCAACCCTTAGTCTTCTTATCATCCTGGCAAGTAACCAGCACATCGCGTTTACCAAACTGACTACCGAATACTTTGGCGCCCCGCGGGAGTGTGTCATTGGCAGCTGAAACTGCAACCATAAGGAGGCAGCCTGAGAGGAAGATGATGGTTATCGCCCATGGACGTGCAAGCAATGCAGCCATGGAGATTATTTTGGATACTGATTAGAGGAGGCCTCGAGTGTATATGTAAGTATGTTGAACGGAGATTAATTTGGATATGCTAAAGGCTAGGGAACCTAGCCATTTTATAGGGTTCAACAAAGTTGGTCAATGGTTGACTAAGCAATTAAAAGGAGTAAATGAATAACTAATATTAGTATCGTGGACTTCTTTTGACTTAAGAGAGGGGCAAGGTTGAATTGAGTAAATTGGGGATAGAGCAAAGGTGAAGTGTATGTACTGTCGTCCCATTTATGTATGGCTACTTGGCTATATTTACGGGTCAAATCTATGGGTTTAATACGTATTTTACACTAATTATACAGTTCCAACTTCCAACACATATTAGAAGGCTTCGAAGAAGTTGGTGAACCTTGAATTTTACGAAATGGGAAATATGTAAGCGAAAATTTTTGCGCATTGTGGGTCGACCAGACGTTGAGTAGATGCTAAGCCGTCTTTACTTCGTTTTCATGTGTAAGTTTCCTTCACACATATTTCATTAATTAGTCTTACTAGTTGTAGTTAATAAAATTTTACAAATGTTCATCTTAGTTCTTTTGTTTCAAGAAAAAAAAATGTAACAAGCACAAGTAGCCCAAATTTCTGTATGTTATCATAAAAAACAGCTGAATAAGAATAACCATATGTTACCCCATCCATAACTTCTGAGTTATTGGCTTCTTTTGGAACAATCGGTCTTTTAATATTTTGGGAAGTCCACAAATATAATCTGTAATTACTCCTTACCGAGTGTAAATTGTGTTTTTTATGTTGGCTTAATACAATTAATCAAGCATGCATGTAGCAAGTTTCTTTTTCTTGACCATAAAATTTTCGAACAAATCAAATAGAAAACATGGAACGAGTTTTAATAATTCAGCTTTTATATATGCAGTGTGTTTCTTCCAATGTATTTTTTTCTTAATGAAAATTTAATAGCATGTTCTTTTTTTTTTTTTTGATAAAAGTATCCCAAACCAGGATACCTGCATCCATTAAGCATGCCAAATTCTTACAAAAGAAAAGTCACACAGAAAGTGACTTAAACCGTAAAGTAATCTACCCCTACTCCTACACCAACTGCTAGTCATAAAAATTAAAGCCTTTTGGTGACAAGTTACAAACCAAAACAACCAACCAACACATAAAGAAAAAAACTGAAAATTAGTCCAAAAGGTCTTCATCTTCAGTTGCTTCTTCTTGCTATGTGTTGTTTTACGGAATTCCAACCCAGGTTATGTACCAGAAGCTGAAGAGATCACACTCAGTCCAGCAGATCTTCATATGCCTCAGCAACACCCTGCTCGTCCTTACTTGAGTGAAATTATGCTCCATACCTGTCTTATGGCCTGTCCAAAAGTAGTGTAGACTTAAAATAGTAATATAGATACTTGAAGTATGGATACTACCAATAAAGTGAACTTATTTCTAAAACCCCACATTTCCCACATAAAAGTTGCTAGCAAAGGTTTAAAGTAATCTTGCTTTTCTTTAGTAAGAGAACAGCTATAGTGCCAAAGCTCTTTTAACGTGCCAGAATCACTAAAATTCCCTTGTTATTAGAACTATTAACAATTGACCAAAAATGAAAAATCGCTGGACAATGTAAAAACAAGTGATCAGCTGACTCTGCTTGCCCGCATAAACAACAAGCATTACTCCCTTGCCAACCCCTTTTAAGCAAACTGTCCTTAGTTAAAATTCTCCCTTCCAATGCCAACCACATAAAAAGCTTAACTTTTAAAGAAATTTTAAGGGACCAGATGGTATCCTTCTTATTAAACTTAATTCCAGCCAAACTAAGGAATCTGTACAAAAAAACTTACAGTGTACTGTCCCGATTTATGCCAATTCTAAATAATTTCATCCTCCTTAGTGTTAAAATCATAACCCCTTAATAATCCTAACAGTTTCATTTTTTTCCTCCCTTAGAGCAGTAGAGACCCTTCTCTGTAAAAAGAAATTAATATTGCCTCCCCTCCAAACCTGAGCCACTATGACTTGTTTCTTTTTGGTTTTTGCTAACATTTCAGGAAAATCCCTGGCCAAAACCCCATGTTTGACCAACTGTCCCACCAAAAATTAGTTAGCTTTCCATTGTTAACTTGTTTACTAAAACCTATCCGCATGACTTTCTCCATGGACTTGACATTTTTCCAAGAAGGAGAAAACGTAGAAACTGCTCTGTTGCCATATTTACTCCTAATCAACTCCTTCCAAATCCCCTTTTCAAAAGAACTATAATGTTTCCATAGCCATTTTCCCAATAATGCCTTATTCATCAATTCCAAATTGAGAATCCCCCACCCCCCTTCTTCTTTAGGTCTACAAATTCTGCTCCACTCAACTAGATTATACTTCTTCTTCGTATCACTTCCTAACCGACCCCAAAGAAAATCTCTTCGTAACCTATCTATTTGTCTCACTACCCATTTAGGAATTAGGTGGAAGGACATAAGATAAATTGGAATAGAAGAAATTACAGAGTTTAAAAAGACCAGTCTCCCTCCTAAAGAAAGTAAATTTTGTTTCCACCCCGCTAATTTCTTCTTGATTTTTAGAAGCACATTGTTCCAATCAGTTTTGGTTGGACTTTTCCAATGCAAAGGAGTCCCTAAGTACTTGATTGGTAAAGTCCCAATTTTATACATTAGAGTGTTTGCTAAACGAGAAGCTAACTGAGTTGAAATATTTAAAGGGATTAACTCGCTTTTAGCAAAGTTAACTTTAAGACCAGATATAGCTTCAAAAGTCCTAAGAACCCACTGCATTTTTTCTATCATAACCTGGTCAGCCTTAAGGAACAACAATGTGTCATCTGCATATTGCAGATGAGTTAACTGCTGCCCATTGTCTAAATTAGGTCCCAAGCCAATGAAATGACCGTGGTCAATTCCTTGGTGTATCATTTTGGAGAGCCCTTCGGCTGCCAAAATGAAAAGATAGGGTGAAAGAGGGTCACCCTGCCGAAGGCCTTTTGTATAGGAAAAAAAATTCCCCTTGCTCCCCATTAACTAGTACTGAAGCCATCCCACCTTTAAGTACTTGCTCTATCCACTTTACCCATTTGTCGGAGAATCCTCTTTGCCGTAGAGAAGTCAATAGATAATCCCAATTGATATTATCGAAGGCCTTCTCAAAGTCTAATTTGAGAAGGACTCTTGCGTCCTTGTGTTTAGCTACCCAATGCAAGACTTCATGAGCTGCTACAATACCATCTAGAATAAATCTACCCTTTAGGAAAGCACTCTGTTGTGGACCTACTATTCTGTTCAAAACAGGTGCCAGTCTTGTAGCCAAGACCTTGGTGAAAATCTTGTAACTACAATTAAGAAGCCCTATAGGTCTGAAATCTGAAATTTTGCAGGCATCCTCCACTTTTGGAATTAGGCAAATCACGGCTATATGTAGAGCTGAAATATCTAAGTTATTGCTATAGAAAGAATTGAACATATCAATGATATCTTTTTTTATGATTTGCCAAAAATGTTGATAAAAGCTCATGGATTGGTCGTCAGGCCCTGGAGCTTTATCTGCATTTAATGAGGAAATAGCCTCAAAAATTTCATTCTCAGAGAAGGGTGAAGTAAGAAAGTTAGTTTCTTCTTCTGAGCATTTTTCGTATTCTAACCAAACATTATCCTCTAATCTCCCTCTAATTACCCCATTATCTCTATATAAAGATCTATAGAAATCATTAACATGATTATGAATACTTCCTTGATCTCTGACCTCTATTCCATCTACTATAATATGAGAAATAGTGTTCTTAGCTCTCCTAGTGGAAGCTGTCCTATGAAAAAATCTAGTATTTGCATCTCCTTCCAGAAGCCATTTCACTCTGGCTCTTTGCTTCCATCTTGTTTCTTCAACATGATAATAGCATGTTCTTAGTTCCTGACATGACTTAGAATTAATCTAGAAACGATTGAAATGCTAAAATGATACTCAGAATTGCATTGTTTACACTTTATATGTGTAATTATCATGTATAATCCAATCTTTTTGAATAAACATGATATGAATCTTAGTTCGGATAGTATACAGAGTTTAAATGTAGATTATTGCGATGAAATGACTTAGAATGAATCCTGAAACGATTGAAATGCTCAAATGATACTCAGAATTGCATTATTTGTTTTTTTATATGCGTAATTGCCATGTATAATCTAAAAAATCATTTTGAGTAAGTGAGATCTGAATCTTATTATACGTCTTATAGAGTGTTTAAATGTAGATATTGTGATGAAACAATTTAAAATCAAATGTTCAAATAGCGGCTGTAGCGGCCGCAATAGCGGTGCTATTTGCTACACCGCTAGAACGCTACAGATTTAGTGGCCCGTCCAATAGCGTGACCTATAGCGATGAAATAGCGAAAAATATCGGTGCGTTAAAATAGCAGAAATACCGGTGCAGTTTATAATTTACTGATATAACAATAGTATTTTGTGCATAACTTTCATATACGAACTCCGATTGACGTGATCAAAGTTTTATGGAAAGTTTACAAAATTGGCTACAAACTTTTATATTTTGAAAATTTTCAAATTCTTAAAGTCTAATGGTCAAATATGCATAGAAAATGAATATAATTTTAGTTAGCGTTAATTAATTACTTGAAAATATTTTGGGTATCTCGTCAAAAAAAAAAAAAAATGGGTATGTTTGGTTTGCTCCCATGAACACGGATTCCCAAACCCAGCCCAACTAAAAAAATACTTTCCCAGTTCAGCGCTAGGAATTCACGTGTTCTAAAAAAACGGAGAATATAGAATGGAGGAGGTGTTTGCGAATTTAGTTGTTCGAGTTTTGTTTGGTTGGCGCGAACACATGTTGTTCGCGAATTAGGTATTCGCGAGACATGCCAAACATAGCCTTTAAATTTTTTTAGACTAAATTAGACCTTCAAAATACACTTGTGTGCGCAAATCCGCTATTATCCGATAGCGGTGGCTAAATACCCGTTATCTGTTATGATATTAGTATGCCCACTACGAGTCCACCATCCGCTATTTAAACCTTTGCTTAAAATGAATGCTAAAATGATTGAAATGCTCAAATGATACTCAGAATATGCATAATTACTAAGCATAATCCAATTATTTTGAATAAGTAATATGTGAATTGTATTCTAGAAAATAGAGAGAGTTTAAATGTAGATATATTTGCTTTGAAATAACTAAGAATGAATGCAAAAACAATAAAAATGCTCAAATGATACTCAGAATTTGCATTACCTTCAATTTATATGCGTAATTACTATGTATAATCCATTTTTTTTTGAATAGATAAGATATGAATCATATTCTGGACCTTATAAAGACTTGCTGGGAATTGTAAGTGTACAACAGTAACCCTGTTGTTCGTGTGAAATTGACTCGAGCAACTCTCTGATTTCAATCTCGATCTCGATGAAGTTGTTGGAAATAGTCCATTCGGCCAGGTATTCGGCCAGTTCCAGCCGAATAGTTGGCAGAAAAGACGCGTTTTTCATACAAGGAAAGGTTCAGGCTGCACCAAAGTTGGAAATACGTGTATGGCACGTCCAGGGGTGGTTCTAGTATGTTGGGATAGTTTCCTCATAAATAAAAATATCAAGTGTAACAAATAAAGAAAGAAATAATGAAAATTGATAGAAAAGAATTATAGGGACACCGATCGATGTTATAATTCATCTTCTCCATTGTCAAGTTTAACAATCGACCTTTCTCCACACGTCAGTAATGTGTACAAATAAACACCGATCGATGTTATCAAATTAACTAAAAGATGTTGACAATTGTGGCACCACCGCCAATGCACCAAAAACACTTATCCTCTGACATGTTTATTATCAAAATTATTCTTTACTATTACGGATGAAAAGTGTTATGATGAATTGAATTTAATAAGGGGAGGCATTGATGGATGGAATATTGAGTGATTTAAAAGATTGAAATAACTTCATTGTTCATGTCATAGTGAGTGCTGTAACATTTTAATTTTTTTTATGATACATTTTGTCGTTCTTATTCAAAAAAAAAAAAAACAAATGACCAAAATATAAATAGTATCTATTGGAAATTGATTACTGCCATCTGTAGTTTTGTCATCCCTGCCATCACTAAATATAAAGTGAACATATACAACAAACAAAGTGAACATATAGACGATCTAAGTGAACACATACAAATAAATAAGTTCAATGAAAATAAGTTGAATATGCATGTAAATTTCTGAACAAGTGATGACAATACTTATTTGTTTGTAAGTGTTCACTTAGATCGTCTATATGTTCATCTTATTTACTGAAAAGATGCGTAATTACTGTTGGATGCAACGGAATAAGTCGTGAATAGGGTATAAGAATAAGGAATTTCGGTTTGTGTGCTTATCCTTATTCCTTATTCTTATACCATGGTTTTGTTAGTATAGGAATAAGGGCCCAAATTTCTTATTCTTATGCCGTTTGTTTTGCACAAGAATAAGAATAAGCACACAAACCAAAATTTCTTATTTCTATTCCTTATTCCCGGCCTATCCAAACACACCCTAAATGCATTGTGTGATGAAATAACATAGAATGAATGCAGAAATGGTTGAATGCTCAAATTATACTTAGAATATGCATTTTGAAATTGAACTTGAAACATCAGGTGGTGAGGGGTGTTGTGGAGAGCTTAAAGATAATCACACGGCAAGCGAGTTTGAGGGTGGCAGAGTATGCTTTCCACTATGCAAAGGCGAATGGCCGTCAGAGAGTGTCTGCCATCCACAAGGCCAATATCATGCGCAAGACTGATGGTCTCTTCCTCAAGGTATCACCTATCACACTAATTGGGCCAATTTTTTCTCATTTTGAGTTGCAATTCCATTATAATTTGAGTACTTTTTACCATGTTCAGTGTTGCAGAGAAGTAGCTGAGAAGTATCCAGATATTGAATATGAAGAGGTTATCATTGACAATTGTTGCATGATGGTATGATTTCTTAATTTATTTTGAAGTACTTATTGATTTTTAAATTTCTTTTCTAGAGTTTATATTGCTATAAGATGGCCAACTCCAGGTCTGTTACTTTGAATCATTTTGGGGTCAAAATTGAAAATCTCCTTTTTTTTCTGGTAATAGCTGGTGAAGAACCCCGCATTATTCGATGTGTTGGTGATGCCGAACTTATATGGTGACATCATCAGTGACCTTTGTGCTGGGCTAATAGGTGGCTTGGGTTTGACTCCTAGGTAACAAAATACTCGTGTCTCGCAAAACGACTACATCCCTCTATTACAGTTTTTTTAGTATAAGATGTATTGGGATATCGAATTAAGGCAGACTGAATCCAATGTAGCCTCACTGGAAAGCGATGAATGAAACAGGAAAGCTTTTGTTGTTAAGAATTCATGTACTGAATTCTCTACTCATAGCTTTTGAGATAACTGAAGTACATGTGAAATATTTCCTAATTTATATCAGTATTGGAACTTTGTAGTTGCAACATAGGAGAGGGAGGTATCTGCCTTGCTGAGGCGGTGCATGGATCAGCTCCTGACATTGCTGGCAAGGTAGTTCATAAATACTGATTTAAGGCTTATTGCTTTGCTCTTTCAACTTTTGGTTTTCTATTTGCTACACAGAAAGATAATATGAAGAATGGCGGTCCATTCTTAATTGACATTGGTTATGCCTTGTACATGTTACGATTTGATACAAGTTTTGAACCTGTCCACATTGGTCAATTATAATGGAAAATAACGAGGGTAGTTTGGTCATCCTTTCTAAGATTGTTACGGAAGTAATGGAGATATTCCACAGATAAATTGAGCCAATGTCAAGGTTTTTGAAATTTTCTGGTAGCTTAAATTTTGTATCCTTTTATCTCATCAGAATCTTGCAAATCCGACGGCTCTCCTTCTGAGTGCAGTTATGATGCTTCGGCATCTAAACCTCAACAACCAAGCTGATCAAATTCACAATGCTATTTTGACCACCATATCAGAGGGAAAGTACCGTACAGCTGACCTAGGTGGTACCTCCACCACCTCAGACTTCACTAAAGCCGTATGTGATAACCTCTGAGTTCAATTTTTTGCAATTTTGGGTGTTGCCTTTTTTTTTATTTCACAAATTGTAGAGTGGTCTAACTTGTAACAACACCCACTTTAGACATTGGGCTTTGTGATTTTTTTTAACTGTAATAATCAGCAGTGTTTATTTGGCAGCTGTCAATATTTATTGATTCAGTTATGCTTTTAATTCGGTCATACTATTTACTTCTTTTGTAATTTTTAGTGCGATTTACCGCACAATCTGCTAAAGAATTTCAGCAAAACTCTCTGATGCTGCTGGAATATCATTTAGCATGCATAACGAACACATTGTATAATAAGACAAATTAGATCATTATCGATGCATATATTGATTACTTAAAAAAAATGAATACTACCGACTTATTCATTTCTTCTTTTTTTTTAGAGCAAAGAGAAAGTACAACTGTAATTTGCAACCATCTATATCTTTGCTTCCATGAAAACTTTTATGGGGCCTTTAAAAAAGACTTTTGACAAACTAGTCATGCGTAGTTCGTATTTATGTATCCTCAAGAAATTGAGAGCATTACTACAGGCATCGCTTGTGTAGAAAACAATGCTTTCCCTAAGCTATTTTTTCTTCATAGGAACGAGCATGATATTAGAAATTGAAGATCTGTACTACAGTTCGTATTTACTGGAACATATTTATATTTCACGATTTAAGATAGGACAAATTGTGCCAACACTTCTATATCGAACGAAGGTTCCCGCTTGAATGTTAAGATTGATTATATGACAATATAGACAAAACCGATGTATAAATAAACTTTCAAGTGGTCAAAGAGAATGTATTATTTCTGTATAATTCTAACTACACGGTACCAAAAAGAGCTTTTTCTGCATTTTATATTTATAAATCATTAATTTCTTTTAAAACAAAAACCAACTGCACTTGATTGGTTATTAAACAAATTTATAATACAAAACATAATTTTGCTGGAGAGACGATTCAAAGATTCAAAACTACAAATGACAGATGGGAAAATGATAAAAGAATAACGGAACTTCAATTATCTGGAGACCAACAATACAAAAATATGGATCGAAGCAGCTTTATTCAATTTATTATTTGAACAATTATGTTACAAACAAATGTTTACTACAAATTCACAGAAAAAGCTGTTGCCGACTTCTCATCTAGGAGTCAATTTCATGTGTACCCTTGCAAAAACCTTAAAAATATTGCATATTCTGCAGAACGAGAACCATCATAGACAGTTAGATACCCAAAACATGAAATATGATCGTCATGTATCTCACTGCCCAATTCCTACAAAATATCCAAACTTTCCCTCCCTTATTTATCTCAGTACAAATGTCGAGGTCGAAGGGTTTTTCATTGAGAATACATGCTGTGCTAGTTAGAAGTCCGAAAGAGACATTTCTGTTCAACAGAGCATGCAACATTTTTTTTAATGTTTTGTAGGGCATTGAAGTTCTTCATATCCTTTCAAGAATATAATTTGATACGCAACGTTATTTGTGCACGGCATATGGGACATGTTGCTAAAGTTGAACCACACTCTCTGCATGTCTTTTAGCAAACAAAAAGAAAAAGTATTAAAGTTCAGATCCAAGATACTAACACAATTCATGTAAATTGATTAAGAAAAAATGAAAATAATAAAAGCCCCAACATGAGGAAGGTATTGGAGAAAAGGCCCATGTTTATTAAGTCGCTATTTTGTACAGAGACTAAATATAACTAAAGTCTAAAGGTAATCGTGCCAAACTGAGTGAGAAATTTGGATGGGGGCCTCTTAATATACTTTCATCATAAATAGTAGCTTTTTGCAAGTTTCACACTCAAAAAAAGATGTTAACTGTGTGTTCATTAACACACTCATGTTTTAAAGACCAATTCAAGACATCAGCCTGTATAGTTCCAGCTTTACAAAGTTTTTCTTCCTACAATTCTATTTAATTTCTTTTATATTTTTCACATTTTTGCTGCATGTTTTTTTTTCTTGATCCCCATAAGAATCAGTATTATTATGCTAAGTACAGCCACAAAGATGGAAGTATGAAATTAAGAGAAGAGATGTACCAAATGACCACATTGAAAAGCCATATCCTTTGGATTTGTCAGACATATGGGGCACGACTGCGTACAAAAGGACAAAGTAAAACAAAATAAATTAAAACAAGATGTCTCAAAATCTAATGTGCTGCGTGAAAAAAGATTTATTTTGTCACCAATACTTCATGCAGTTAGGTTTATTTATCCTTCCTCTTATACCAAAAGAAAAGGAACCATTAAATTACCATTTCAGTCGAGGCACTATCATCAGTTGATTTCCCTGTAATTGCAGTTGCTCGAGGTGCATTTGCAGCATTGTCAAGTTCAATAACTGCACTTGGTGGAGGTAGAATGTTTGGTGCACCTATTCTATCTCGGCGATGTTTTCTGTTTCAAAGATAAACAACCACAATCACTAAATAATGGGATCATACTAAATGAATGGTACGTAAATAAACTGTTAGAGAACATACAAATGTGCTTCTGGATAAGGTGTGTTTACAAACATAAAATGACTAAGAAAGAGTTATCTGACAACCAAACTCTTAACTGCAGAACATTCATTGTAACAAAAGACTAAGATTTTCATTGTACCAAGAAAAGGGAATTATCAAATTTGTGCCCTCAAATCAGGTTAAAAAAAAGCCCTAACATATACAAATCAAATGCAAAAAAATTACTCTGGGGAATAGAGGCTTTGGGTGGCTCTGTATTGGGCAGGAATTTCCATAAGAGCAGCAAGTGCAAATGCTGCCTCCTTCTTTGACATATGCATTTGTGATGTCATTATGCTTGTGAAGTTCACAAACTGCACCAGAAAAAAAAAAAAGAAGTTTACTCAACAACAACAACAACAAAGTGGATTTAGAACACCCCACAAAAAACATTGAAGAATGAGGATAGTTCCTGATAAGTTTCTTAATGCACAGATGCAACATTCTATCTACACTACATATTCTTCAGAAATATGGATTTTAAAATTTAAGTCTGGCTATTTCTTGAACAAAACAGCACATTTATTCTAAAAGTACATGAGATGTTTCTCTTTGCGAGGGAGTTATTTGCCCAGTTAATTATAGATATATATGAAACTATTTCACAGAAAGTATTTTAATGCTACACCTGGAAGTTATCAAAAGCTCTTTGAGGAATACAATCATCAAAGTGTTTCATGGCGTCCCATGGCCCATCGCCGACTCCAACCATCACAATTGAAAGGGGATAATGACTGAATTTTAAGTACCAAATTAAACAAAAAAGTAACAATAAAGTGCTCAATACAATGGTAATATTTGGAAATTTCCAAAATTTAGACCCAAGAACTCTAGTTCCCATGAATAAATGTCACTTAAGCCACCACTTATAAAGTTTTTTTTTAGAGTAAGACTTGATTCGGTCAAGTTACAGAAAGGATGAAAAAGAAAAATTGGGCTGGCACTGAGATGGGTCCTTTGTTGGGGACTGGAAAATAAGAGGCCAAGGGCCAAGGCAATATCAAGTGGGTCTGGTATTTTCAGAATAATGAAAGGAAGAAGGGCACTAAATATCAGGACCCAGACTGTCAGATGCATCTCATCTAAAAGGAGGGAAGGAAGCACAACTAACAATTGAGGTCCACAAACTCGAGGCCTCAATAATTGGAGAGATCAGTGCTGACAAGCAGAACCTTATTGAGGTGAATGGACAAAGGCAGGATGATTCACTGGAGAAGATGGATTAGATAAAGGGACAGGACTTTCGAGCTGTAAGATTAATTATATTTGAATTTACTACAGCATATTTTTCTTTTGTCCAATTACTTTTATCTTTTAGGTTGATTGATTTGTAAAGCACTCTCACTATATAAATGATGTTTAGTTACTGAATGAAAATTATTCCTTCTCTCTTTTATTTAGTTCTCGTCTCAGTCTGCCTGAGTTCTTACCTGAGCAATAAAGAAATCACCAAAATTTATAAAAATACTCCAATGGAAATTCTTCTTGTTCTGTAAAATTGGAAACATCTACCCACATGCAACCAGATGGTGCCAGAACCAGTACACAACATGGCTTAAATAAAGAGCATTGACTGATTAAATTCAGTTTTACCTGGCAGTAACAATGGCATCGATGGTTGCTTCTTCCTGCGGACTTAATCGTCCATCAGGTCCATTTGTTCCATTCACCTGTCGAACAAGTGCATGAAAAGTAACTATGCATAGTTCATTTTAAATTCATGTTTGCAGTAACTACTAAATCCCTTCACTACAAGTATTAGGTGTATCACTTCTGATTCAAGGCCATCATCACTGTTATAATTGATTAGGTTCATGGTTTGGTACAAACTGGCATGAATTTGCTACTCAGAAGGTGAATTCTTTGTATAAGCCATACTTCTCTTGATGCCAAAAACTGTTGAGTTTTTTATTTACCTGACCGTCAGCAATGATGACAAGAACATGGTACTGCCAGCTACTCTCGACAATAGATATAGCCGCATGTATAACAGGAGCGAAGGAGGTTGGGCCTATGCAAATTGAAAAAAATAAATAAATAAAAATGAATACAACATTTCAGAACAAAAAAAAACTCAAATTATACATGGGATCTATATTATAGATTAACAGTGCTTACAATTTGTCAGCATCACAGTATAATTTTGTTTATTAGAAGAGAGAAAAGAAGAATGAGGCACATTGAGGTCAAATTGATTTTTAGTTGAGCCCATTTGCACAAACTAAGGGCTCTTTAAGGCTACATAAGTTATGAGATACTTTAGAAGTAAAAGCTCAATTGGGGTTGATTGAGACTGACTGACTGAATAATGCAATTAGGCTAGTCAGCAATATGATGCCAAAGTGAAAATGAAGAGGGTAAGGTTCTTGTTGCTTTAAAAAAAAGGAAGGTATTCGAGGAAAGAAAAGACATACTTAGGGCTTCTTAAATACACATTTTATTGTGCAAAATTAACACAAAATCTTTTTATTTGGCCACTGAGACTTAAATGCGCAACTGAAGGTCGATTGGTGCAAAAATCACCAAATTGAGGGTAATTGTGTGCTAAGGGAAAGATTCTAATTTGAGGAAAACAATGACCACGAGTACCAGTCAAAATCACAATTAATCCACATAGTGATAAATTACGATTTATAATTAAGAAATATATAATTTGTAAAATATAACAAAGAAAAGTAAGAAGAAACCTGAAAGATTAAGGTGTGGTACAATATATCTGTATCTGGAGAGAACCTCCTCAAAACCACGGCAAGGCCGCTGATCAGCGAAAAAGCTAAACACTGACTGGTCACGCGTGGTTGCTGACAAACAGAAAACCACCAATTTTGATGATAAATAGACGTGTATGTCAAATATACACAACAAAAACTCAAAATCATACATAGCTTTTAAAAGGAAACAAAATCAACAAAAACAATAAAGAAGAAGCTGTGTTCTGATCAGGTACCGATGCACCTCTTCTGGTACATCTATGTAATGGTAGAGCCCACAATATTCAATCTACTTGAATGATATGCTGGTATGCCAGACCAAAAATGATTGGACTAGAGAATTTCAATTTTCAAGTCAAAAGGCCCAACCATACCGGACCAGCCCAATAAAAAGCTGGGTTAAGAACATTGAAATTCCAGCAATACTATGGAATAACAGGAACTTGAATCACTGTAACCCAACAGGACCTTTCCCCACCCAACCGGACTGACATTTGTGTTTCCAATTGTTTGGAAGAGTTTCTAATATTTCATTATTTACATATTTCACAATTATTAATTTATTACTAAAGATTACTTCACCTTTCTTGGTGATTCCCATTATTTATGAAACTAAGTAAAAAGAACGAAAAATAAATGAGTGGCAGCGTAGGTTAAAAAGGAAAAAGAATTCTACCATCACCAAAACCAAAGCATGGTATTAAATTATCTTCATCAAACGGAGATAAGGTACGCCCGATTATAGATATGGCTTGCTCGTATGGGTTCTGAGTTGTACCGATTGCATGAAGAGATCTCCTACCAAACGAGTGCCTGCCTAAAAGGTAGGAAACAAGAAAAAAGGTTTGTCAGTAGAGAAATATGAAAGCAGACAAAAATATTAATAATCATGCATTAGGGTACAGACTACTTGTACAGGGATTTCAGCCAGTACATGCTTGCTATCCTGTCCTTATGAGGTTTTCCTAAAATAATTAACGCCCAAGTGTAGCTTAAGAAATCAGCCATCCTCAATATTTGTTCAATTAAAAATAAACAGTCAGAGATCAAAAAGAAGGTCAAGGGAGGAAGTTTTTCAAACACTTGAAACTAAAGATGTACAGTGCCTATAAAAATGTCCTCCAGATAAAAAAAAATAGATATGCATGTAATTGTTATATGAGCAGTTTTGGCTTTTGATCCAACTGGTTTCTTATTTTAAAACTTTATTTGAGTGTGTGTGTGTGTGTGTATTTGGTGTACCTTAAATTATTATTATTTTTTTTTTATTGGGGGCCTACCTGTCCATTCATTGCTTTTGGTGAAGTCAATGCCAAGAATTAAATTGGAGGATTCTAGGCCTGATTCTCTTAGTGAAGCAACTACCTAGAAGATTGAAAAATTAATATGTTACAGTTTACAACTACGCACCTAACATGATGAAGGATGCCAGAATAATATGCAACATGCTATACTCCCAAACCAACCTGGACTGTTTTGAGTCAACGACACCAAACCCAAGTCCCAACAAAATTAACTCCTACCCAACCTAGGAAGCAGTTTGCCAACTTGTATCTCAACTATGAGAATCTCAACAATCAACATATTGAGGACCTAAATTACCTAAACCTGAAACTGGAACCTAACCAACTTACCAAATACCAATTTGCCAAATTGACACCATGATGATTTTCTTTCCCTTAAAAAGGCTTTCTTGAGTTTGTGAAAGCCAAAAACTAGTGCATAATAAGGACACAAAGCTATTTATAGTCCATGCGACTTTGGCTAATATTGGTGGCATTAGGCTAGTAGTGCTGTTGTTATTCTCATAGAATTGCCCAGTAATTTCTCAAACGGAGCTGGCAAAATGATCCAATTCAGCCTTCATTATTGTAAAAAAAAAAAGTAACCTTATTTTGCAAATCAGGCTTGAACATTAAACCTCAATTTGAACCATATTAGCATGAAAAAGGTTGAAACTAAGTTTCACAACAACAGATCAGGGTTGAGGCAATGATAAAGCAGTGACCAACCAATACCAGACCTGACCAAGGAGGCCAAAATTATACTCTCACCTGATCAACCGAGCTGAAACTGTCAGGTATCGCATTTCGAGAGTCATGGACATGCTCCTTTGAGCTCCTTGAAGGAGCTTCATGCCAATGCTTGCGGGACTTGGATTTGCCATGCCACATTTCTTCCTTACAACTAAAAATTTACCAGAAGTTCAACTTCCTGTAATTCAAATATGCAACACTAGAATCTACTTAAACTCTTGGGTTTCTCCACAAATTGAAGGTCAAAGACCCTGTTTCCTTACCAGGGTTGTGTTTCTTACTAAGAAACAACGTCCTCTAATTATCCTCTAGTTAGTTCGAATACACAGTTTCTGTTGTGAATCTGGTAGACAAAAATCAACCTTTCTCGACTAATTTGATTTGCCAACGAAAAAAACCGAACAGAAACACCAAATATTACCTTGATTTCGAAAGTGGAAGGAGACTTGAAAGGTGGAGCTTGCGTTCTTAGCTTGTGAAGAGAGAATAATGGAAACTCCTTTGAGTGTAAGACTTAACAAAACAACTGGTCGTATCTTCTGTTGTTAATAAACCTATAACAGGATCCTGCTATTGAAACAACACCGTCCGATCTAAAACGGACGGAGAGGATTTGATAGAAGCTTCCGATTACACGCGCGTCAATTGATGAAACGGTCAAAATCGGATAGTAGACCGCGACAAGACCATTTAATAAAAGGAATGGAGCAAGTACCAACTTTCTCTATCAGTAATTCAAGAATTAAAAAATAAAAAAACTCTCTCTATCAGTAAGGATCTCTATGCATTCTATTGGTTTATTATATAAGAAAGTTTGAGACGTCCGTTTAAGATCTGACGGTTTTTACGCACTCAACGATTTACCTGCTTCTTGTCTGCTAGTATGTCCGTAGAAACTCCACTCGTTATAGTAACTGTTCGATCTAAATGGACGGTTGATATGCTCCAGTTGTTAAGGTCCAGTGTATACACTAGTTGGAGAGAATCCCACCGTCAATTGTAGGACAGATTGGCGGCGTTCTCTGCGCAAAATTTAATATTATCTTTTTTTTTCCTTCTTTGAGAAAAAAGATTTAATACTTTCAAATTAGGCGGTGGATCACTTGCATACACGGCACGGCTTATGTGTTTATAATTGAGTTGCATTTATTGTGTGATTATATTTTGTTAAAAACAATGAGTCCGGGTCCGGGTACATTCTTTATCGCCCAATAAATATTCGGCATGAATTGACAATTAAATAGTGGATTTTTTATTAATCACGGAATTTACTCTAAAATAAAGAAAAATAAATTTTTAGCATATTATTTGCATTTATCTACAGTTAATTAGCAGCAGAGGATCCAAGACATCTTGTAGTCGGAATTCTTGCCGAAATTATTTAATATAAAAATTCAGACACCAAAAAATTTAATACAAAGAATTATTTATTTTTTTTTTAATAAGAAGAAAGTTCGAACGCGTTTATAAACCGCGCCACTCTCTCTCCTCTCGAACGCGTTTTATAAACGCGTTACAGGCCCTAAAACGCGTTTATAAAACGCGCTAGAAGCTGCAGTGATTGCGGCGAAAGTTTCTGACTTTGCGCGTTATTTTCTGATTTTACGCGTTTATAAAACGCGTAAGAAACCTTCTTACCCCTTTATAAAACGCGTTCGAGAGATCTAATTTCCATATAAATACCCAACCTTCTGTCGTCCAAAATCAAAAAAAAAAAGGAAAAAAATCTGAAAAAAAGAAAAAAAATGAGAGAAAAAGAAGAGTTAGATGGTGGAATGCAAAATAATATTAGTTGGTGCGAAACTAATAGCCATAAGGGTTGTATGCGGCACACTTATTCACTGATACAGAGTCGCACACAATCCTTATGGCTATTAATATTCCACCAACTTTAAAATAAAAACTTTCCTGTGGAATCTGTTATTACGTGTAGAGAACGGTTTGTTGGGCTGGGTCTACGAGCCATAACACCGCAGCCGACATCCTTGGATGAGAATCTGCATACATGCAGTCATCCTCATCCAAGTCTCAGAAAAAGAGGGGGTCAATATGACAATCAGTCGCCCTATTTTTCTCTATTAGTTGCGGTGATGTTTTCTCTTCCCACCCTTAGCAATGGATCCTCTACAATTTTTTTTTATGTGGTTCAAAATTTTAATATCATGTATTTTGTAATTTTTTTTTTTGTATTGTGTGGTTCAAAATTTTAATAAATTGTAATTTTTAATTTGTATTGTGTTTTTTATTATAATGTTCATTGAGTTGTAATGTCTAATATAATTTAAATAAATATTAAGTCTATTAATATTAGTATTTCGAATTTCACAATAAAAATAAAAATGGATAAAATAAAAACTAAAATAAATTAGATAATAAAACTTACAACACATATACTACACGAATTAATACATATACTAAAACACGAATTAATACATATACTAAAACATAAAAGAAAACAGATAATAATAGAACACACAATAATAAAAATATATAATTATAGAAAACCTAATTATAGAACACACAATAATAAAAAACATCTAATTATAGAAAACCTAATAATCAGTCCAAATGATATATGTCATTTCCATTTAACGGGTGATTTTCAAATCCAGGAGGACATGCCTGTTGCAAACGCAACCAAACGATTCCATCTCCACGTCGGACATGATATCCTCCATCCCTCTTAACTGCATCCGTCCAATATTTCGGCCCTCTCACTACAAAAACGTCGCGTTGAAAAACCTTCACGTAAAATTTGTCGGAAGGATAGTGCAAGTAGACGTGCCGAAGAATATCTCGTTTACTTATTCCTCCATCTCCTTGTAGAAGCACACCGGTACAAACATGACGTGGTTTAGTTGACATTATGTTTTCTCGATTTCTTTTCTCTGCGTAACTTCTCTAAAGTTTTGGTTTTTGATTTCTGAATTTTCGACGTGAATTTGCGGAGAAGCAGGACTATTTATAGACTCAACCCTTATTACCCGTTTATAAAACGCGTAATAAGGTTTGAGCGCGTTTTATAAACGCGTACGAAGGGCTAAGTTAATGGAATTCAATACTTTCTCAGGCTGTCAGTCTGTTTTACTGTTTTACCTGGACTCCACCTTCGTACGCGTTTATAAAACGCGTTCGAAGGCCTCCAACGCGTTTTATAAACGCGTACGAAGGTGGTGTCCACTTTTTGAGCAGCGTGATACTGTGTTTGAGCAGCGTTTTATAGCGTTTTATAGCGCGTTTTTTGAGCAGACCCCTATTCTAGCGCGTTTTATAAACGGCTAAATAATTGGCTATATATATCTCAATTCGTTCTCCTATTTCGTATCACAAAATCACAAACAAAAGACGCGTAAAATCAGAAATTTGAGAAATGGAGAAGGATCAAAACAATAATAAGATGGGGGAGGAAACATCCAAGGTGGGGGAGGGAACACCTAATGTGGGAGCAAAAAGGATCCCATTATACGGCCCTCCGAAAAGAAGGGCCGTCTCGGCTGTACGTCGTTTCCCTCCAGGATGTGGCAGGAGCCCTGATTTTAGTATGGGGGTTAAAATAGATGAGAGTACTAGTGAGAATAAGGAGGAGGAGAAGAATAAAGAGGTTAAGGAAGTGGAGAAAAATTAGAGTTTAATTGTGCTAGAATAATGAAATTTATCTATTTTTTTTCTATGAAATTTATGTTATTGTATGAATTTATGTTATTGTATGATTTTATGTTTTATCTATGTTTTAATATTTATAACTAATTAATATAAAAATTAAGAAAAATTTTCATTACAATAACTCTCATTAATATGAAAACAACGATTTAATTTAATAACAATTTTCATTACAATAATCCTCATTAATATGAAAACAACGATTTGCGGAGACTCATGGACAGTTGCCCAATTCTGCGAGAGCCTTCGACAGTCGTCGAGTTCCTCCCTAATTGGGTCGGCAGAACTCTACCGCCCATTACCCACGATCGTAGGCAGCAGAGTGTTGGTCTACCTCAGATGATGATGAAGTTAGCGAGCTGTCCATCTGGGCCGACCTTCGTACATAATAACAGATTCCACCGGAAAATCTCTTATTACAATTTCGCACTTATTAACATTGAGAGGTGAGAATGAGAGAGGTGAGAATGAGAGCTGAGAATGATATTCAGAGGTGAGAATGAGAGATGCGAGAATTGGGCGTTTTATAAAAAGGTAAAGCCTTTTAACGCGTTTTATAAAATGGTACAAAGCCTTTTAACGCGTTTTATAAAAGGGTACAAAGTCTTTTAACGCGTTTTATAAAAGGGTAAAGCCTTTTAGCGCGTTTTATAAAAGGGTAAAGCCTTTTAGCGCGTTTTATAAAAGGGTACAAAGCCTCTGAACGCGTTTTATAATAGGGTAAAGCCTTTTAGCGCGTTTTATAAAAGGGTACAAAGCCTTTTAGCGCTGCGAGTTAATTAACTGCTTCTCAACACTAAAAAGTTCAAGTGCCTGTCAATGCTAACACTATAGAGTACAAAGCCTTTTAGGATTAGGGCTTTTTGTAGATAACAAGAATGCATGTCTGTCAATGCTAACACTAAACCTTTCAACATTATATTATACGAGTTAATTGTAAAATTCTCTTACAATACATTCTATTACAATATATAAAATTACGACAACACTTAATCTTCAATTATTTCATTTTTTCTTCCTACCGAAAGACAGTATATTGCCAAATTTCCCCCCAAACAATCCTTTACGTCCTCTCTCCCTTGATGTATTGCCTTGATCTGTTGGAAATCTAGCCGACTCACTTCTCATATTTCCAGATGCGACATCTCTTACCCGTGGATCAATGCTTATAGAATTTCTCTGTGGTTGTACAGATCCTTGGTCCTCCCGATTATTGTTGCTTCGTGGATCAACATGCAATGACATTCGTCCTGGTTGAATGGGTGTTTGACGAGTCCGAACCATAAGTTCAGTACTCGCTGCCCTTCTTGGACTGTTGGCCCTTGTTGGTGGTCTACTGGTGTATCGACCGGATTGCAATGCGTCCATCGGATATGGCGGTTGGGGTGCTGCTTGTCGCGGTTGACTGGTTGAAGCTTCACCTTGATTTTTCTTTTTTGTTTTTCTTGTGGAACCTCCACCTTTCCTTCCTTCCATCCTATCCATCCACATCTCTGCACGAATGATTTTGCGCCTTCCTCGATTGACCAAACTCTTGTCGGGGACAATTATCGGACCTGTATAAACTGGCCACTCTTCCTCATCTTTGTAACAATGAAACCGACCTGCTGACCAAATCATGTGCTGGTTTTGCATGCTATAGTGACCATCCACAAATTGATCTACATTGTAATTTGTCTCCCTGCAAACAGCAATGACATGTGCGCAAGGGATACCTGTCAATTGTGGTTTTTGGCACTCACATGTGGTTCGAGTGAAGGGCAATTGCACATCGGTTTGCTCCATGTCGGGTGGAATTTGAACTGTGTAATGGGAATAATCGTAGCCTACACCATCACGGTACTCCTCGCGAACTTTCACGCGAAATTCTCCAAGGTCCAATCTTAACACGAATGTGCTCATAAACTCCTCTGAGATTGAAACAAAAAGATGAAGTTAGTTCAAAATGGATTAAAATGAATGAATGAATTAAATTCTTTTTCTTTAAGTACTTACGTGATTTTCCATCATGCTTGATCAATTTATTCTTTACTCCTTCCGGCCATCTTTCTCCTAAACTCAACCTTTGAAGTGCTTCTTGTGTTCGCTTGTTCATCCAGTTGGCACATTTATACCACGTGCCTTCTATAAGTGCTGTCACTGGTAATCTTCTCTCTATTCTAAACACATTATTCAGACTCTCCGATCCATTACTCGTCATTATACCCCACCGATGCCCCTTGTCAAAACTCTGAGCCCATTTATATAGTTTTGGCCGCTCGTTGTTGTCATTTTCATTAATTTTACCACAATTTCTTAGGTACTGATAAGCTCTCAGGTTATTTTCCTTCAGTACTCCCCAATTCTCTCTAAAACGTCTAGGGTTTTTCTTGTTAGCAAGTCTACATTTGAAAAAGTTTTTCAAATCAGCATCTTGTGACCCGCCAGCCTCCTTCCATAAGTTTTCCGCAACATGCTGCATGCAGAACCGATGAATCGCTACTGCATGCGCACCTTGTGCCTTCCAACCGTAATCTACGGATGCAAATACCGCTTTTATTGTCTTATGACGGTCAGATATGACACAGTATCTAGTGTTCCGCCCTAAAACTTCCCATCTAACCCAAGACATAAACCATCCCCAAGTATCCTTATCTTCTTTCTCGCCCAATCCGAATGCAACCGGAATTAATCGATTTTCTGGATCATAACCACACACTGAGAACAATCTACCTTTGTATCGGCCCGATAAAAAACTAGCATCAATTGAGATAACAGGTCTGGCATATTTCATCGCTTCTATGCACGGACCAAAAGCCCAGGCTGCCATCTTGAAGACGCCAACGTTAGGATCGTTTGTAGGCCAAGAAACTATTGTGTATTTCGTTCCTGGGGTTGTCGCCTTCATTGCCTCCAGGAGGCGTGGAAGTTTATTGTAGGCCCCTTCCCAGGACCCAAACAATTGCTCCAACGCTCGCTCCCTCCCACGCCATAGTTTATTATAAGTCGGTTCAATACGTGGATATCTAGCCCTTATGAGGCTTCCTATGTCCTGGACACTTTTTCCCAAATTTTTTTTCAATTCATCCCTAACGTGTTCGGCAATGAGACTAGCTGTAAGGTTTGCGTGACCTTTTTGGCCCGGGGGTCTCGAACAAATATGCTCATTTGGATTGGTAGAGATCTTCCAATTTGTATTATAACTCTCACGTCTACCATACAATCGTCACTTACAATTCGGTTTTTGCATGCAAACCATTACAATTTTTTGTTTATTGCTAGTTTCCGTTCGAACTTCTCGATTTGTTTTGCATGAAACATCACAGACAGCTAGAATTAATTGTTTTTTGGAACCGAATCGTTTACCAACAGCAAGTTCGCCTTGTGGCCCTAAACTACGCTCCGGCATACCAGCATACTCAAACATGGAAATATCACACAATTCACTTACAGGATGGTGCAAGTCCGTCCTTCCTGAAACGTATGGCTGGTCGCAGTTTGAATAAAAAGGCATTTCTCTCTCGGAGAAGTCATCCACATCGGTATATTCTTCTCCGGTAGGAAGGTCGGAGTAAGTCGCCGGACCCTCATCTTCATCACCATCGGCAACCTCGACTTCATCTCCTGATGTGTTATTGTCTTGCGTAGGAACGGACTGTTCGCCAGTGTATTGGTAAGGTGTGGATTGCTGGCCACACATAAGGTTTAAGGAAGTGTTTGGCTCACTGCTACCGGGCTCGTCAAGGGGTGTTAGGTTCAGATCTGGTCCCGTGCCATATACGGGGATGAAATCAACATGCAACTCAATAATCGGTAACCCTCTCGTCTCGAATGTCTCGTGGTAAAAAAGGCGCCATTGATCTTCAGAATTTACAGGAAGAAATAGTGATTCATATCTCCCATTTACAATTTCATTGTAACGACCATGGATATTCAAAGTGTACTGGGTTTCTAAAATCTGTAGCCTGCTGTATAATTCATTTCGAATTTCAGCAAATGTGGTATGCATACTACAACCGATGTGGAAGTAAGAAGCACCAAAAGTTGGACATTGGTTGACATATATTGTAATTGTAGACATTTTTGGATTTGATTGATAGGTTTTTAAATTGTAAGAGATAATCTGTTGTTGACGATTTAAATTCTGCGAGAATGTATAGTCTTATATAACTTCAAATAACGCGTTTATAAATTCACAAACTTATAGACAGAAATGACTAAAGTTCGATTGAAATGACTAAAGTTTGATCGAAGTAATAGAAGTTGGAATGTTCAGGCTTCTAGCGCGTTTTATAAACGAGTAAAAACCTTTCTAGCGCGTTTTATAAACGCGTTAATTGCGTTTTAACTATTCCGAAAGTTCAGGCTTCTAGCGTGTTTTATAAACGCGTTTTAGGGCCTGTAACGCGTTTATAAAACGCGTTCGAGAGGAGAGAGGGAGGCGCGGTTTATAAACGCGTTGGAACTTTCTTCTTATTAAAAAAAAAATAAATAATTCTTTGTATTAAATTTTTTGGTGTCTGAATTTTTATATTAAATAATTTCGGGAATTCTTGCCTTTCTATGTTACAGTGCTACTCACCTACTCCTGTAACGGGTCAGCTGCTTTCGAGAAAAAAGGATTTGCAAGGTTTCTCGGCCCTGATGAAGGCTGCTTAGAAGTTGTGGATAAAATAATTAATTTATTGAAAATAATATTCTTGTTTAAATAAAAAATTAAGCATTATGAATGGCACATTTCTATTTTGAGCTTAATTATCGTGACAAAAAATAAAATTTAAAACGCATAAGCTATATGGATCAGAATCTTTTAGACATGTCAATTGTATTATTTGAGTAGTCATGTTGTATTTTCATACATCACCTATCAAAAAAAATATATTTTATATATTCACAGCATCATATGAATCATGTTGGGTAGCGCCAAAAAAAAACTAGAGAATTATATCTCTGAAAAAATTTAAAATAATATTAAAATATTCACGAATTTCGAATATAGTATTGGTTTTTCAAAAATCGATATTGCAACACTAGTTAAAAAAATATGATATTTTTTGGAATATTTTCGAAATTCATGAATACTTTAATATTATTTTTATTTTTTTCGGATTATATCTAGTATGCGTATGATACATATAATTCGCTATATGATAGCAACAAGACCAATGCATGTGAGGTTATGAATGAATAGAAAGTTGATGGTTGTCGTTGGTTGCTAAACAGGTTATGGAGATGATAATTTTGATCTTAATTAATGGCGTGCATGAGATGCCGCATAAAAAAAATAATAATAATAATAATTAAGATTGCTTATTTCGGGAGACACAACCTTAATCATTTTTCTCTTTTGCGTCAATGAAAATTAAATCCGATGCCTTTTGGTAATAGCAGAGTCAATTAACACACATATAATTGTGTATTAAATGATGTAAGTAATGTAAGAATTGGAATATAGGAAATAGAATTGAAAGCATTTTTGTAATCAAGATATTTAATATCATACTCGGAAAATATTAAAATTTATTGGAACAAAAAAAAAATGAAATTTCTCTCTTTTCTTTCTAAAGGAACCTGCTATGTGTCAGCTAGTCCAACTAGAAAACATACCCACCCAATACGTGGGCAAATAAAAAAATTTTAAAAATATTTATACTTCAACAAAATAAAAATTATCATATCAACATGGAAACGCATAATTAAATAAAAAAATGTATTTCTTATTTTTTAAATATTTTAGACGTTATAATTTTTCTATCTCGGTTCTCTTTTCAATATAGGAAAAAAAAAAGATAATTAGTATTGATGGACATCCCACCACAAATCTAAATCGATCAACGATATAGGCATATAAAAGGTGGGTACACGTTAGATCTAGAGGCAAATACACTCTTCGATCCAAAGATCATCCTCTTTATTCTTCATCAATTTCTCATGCATCCAGTCAAATAATATAATACTAGATAATTAGTTTTAGTAAATTAGACTAAATCTTTCAGTTGCTTTTAATAGATCGATGTTTTTTTTTTAAAAAAATAGCTATTGGTATAGGTATCAGCGATAAGGAGCAAGTGAAGATCATGGGTTCGAAATCCAAACTAATATTTTTAAAATAAGCCGTAGGAATTTACACATCTTATCTTAAAAATAATATCGGTAAAAAGAGGCTGCTCAATTCACTTGAAAGTCGAGCTTTGATAGAGCTTAGGAGATTGAAGAAGTTGACAACCTCAACTTTTTGCTCGATTTTAGTACCAACAACAATCAAGTCTCTCTAAAAGAAAATTCGATTGATTTCACACACTCGAACAGGTATATGATTATAACAGTAGAATTAATTTCATAGCTTAGATTCAGATATCGTCCGTATAAATGCAATAAAAATTTTGATCTCCCTCACTCGTTAAAACCATCCCCCCCCCTCCCAAAAAAAAATATATATACATACATAATAACGGGAAAATTATTATATCATATAAAAAATGAACAAATATAATGTAATAATATCAATTTAAATTTAATCTTAAAGAAATGCTGAACAAAATCTGATAATTTCTACTTCTTATAAAAGCACCCGTAAAAAAGATCGAAACAATTTCACTGAAAGAGTGGAAATAATTGTTATATCAAATATAAACTATTGATTTGTGTTATCTAATTCCATGTGTGGTCTAGATGTTGATTATAGATAAAAGGTCAGAATCTTTGATAGAACAAATTTAGGTGATGTTTAAATAATTTATTATTCGAAAATATATCAACACATGTATCCGGAATATTCAACCATATTTTTGTAATTGTCTAACATTTATTCCTTTTCTTTATTTGTCCACGTATTGGAGCCATTTTCGCTGGTTTTACCAACGTCTCTCAATTAGTTACCAAATCGGCAACTTGGTACACCGAGCCTTTGGAAAAAAAAGGAAAAAACTGGACGAACTGATCTGATGCAGCCGTACTCTCCAGTTGAGTGTGGAAGAGCAAGAAGCGGGAATTGAAATTGGACGAAATTTCGCATTCGCTCTCTCAGTCTCTTTCTTCAAATAAACCCCTCCCCAATCGCTTTCGCCTCCTTTCAAACCGCGAAAGAAAAGCGAAAATTTGCGAGGGAAATTAAATTATCGACCATGGAATCGAAGAAGCCGATGTGCGAGGAGGAGGCAGATGAGGAGACTCTCTTGAGTCTCATCGACAAAAGGAAAAAGAATGTCAAGCGTTGCAACGAGAAGATCTTGTATTACACTGCTCAGGTCCTTTTTCTTTTGCAATCGGAGAAAGCGTGCATTGTTATTTCTTCTGAAGTTTTGGTTTTGGGTTTGTTGTTGTGAATGTATCTGAGTTGATAAGGGTTTAGAGTTTCAATCTAGGGTTTCTCAGTGCACTGTTTTAATTGGTTCATAGGAGTCATTTTGTCACTTCTTTCAAACCAAAAAGAAAAGAAAATCAGGATTTTTAGAGTTTTTTTTTTTGTTTTTTTATTCTCTCACATTTATGTGCATAATCTGATGTGGTTTGTGTACAGTTGAAATGTGAGACGAGTGAATTGGATAAACTGAAGGCGCAGCTGGAAGCTGTTCAATCCAGAAAACAATTGGCTAAATCAGTGCCAAATTCACTTCTCAAAAAAAGGAAACTAGAGTCCAGTTCCACGTCGACAGGGTCAAGTTCCATGGAGTCGCAATCAAGTCCCGGTCGCAATGAAACAAAATCAGAGCCAAGTAAAAAGCCTCAACTATTTATTCCAGCAATGCTTGTGCCAATTTCTAAGCCAAAACCAGCTGTTGCTAACTTGCACACTGCCACCAATTATGGAACCTCACATCAGTTGGGAATGTTAAAGCCAAAACCAGCAGTTGCTAGCTTTCACACTGCCACAAATCATGAAATTTCACATCAGTTTGGAAGAGGTACACAACCAATCTTCTAATTGTTGCATCAATTTAGGAATTTATTTTAATTTTTCCTTTTGGGCTTTTTAACAAACACCTTGTGCACGACTGCATTTGGATCCCCAAGCTCAAGGGAATCTGCTATCAATTTGACAGTAATATATATTTTTTTTCTCTACATTAATTGCACCAAATACCAATGGATACCATTACTGTATCTATATGCTCCTCCTACTTAGACGAATATCCAGTCAATCACATTTGCCATCAATTTTGTACATTTTTTTTTTTTGAAAAAGACATGGGAGCCTGTTTCCATTGCATAAAAAAATGATAGTTTCACTATGATAAAGGAACTTAAATAAAAGGAAAATTCTAAACTTTTAAACTGGCCAACCCACTGATTTTCCCTCCCGGACCCACCAACCTGATAAGAGGGGCTGATGGGAACTAAATCCTCTTCACGGACCGTCCGATCAATGATGGATGCCCCGTGATTAATATCAGGCCTGTCGGCCCGTAAAATCTGACCGTGGAGATTAGATCGGACAGTCACAGATAAAAGACTAGCACTGCAAGTTTTTTTAAAACCCGCAGATGATATCAATCCGGGGCTGATGGGAATCTCGTAAAGAATGCTACACCAAAATGCACCGCCCTGCTTCAATTCAGCTTTGTACTTTTCTTTGGGTTATTTTTGTGATTCTGTCACGAACACATTTCAATTTTGAAGTAATACTATTAGAAGTATCAGCTCTCTAATTAGGCAACCACACTTGTTATGCACTGTTAAATTTTGTCTTTTACTTTTCCTTCTCTTTGTAAATATAATGCGTACAGTGCCATATACACTAATCTTACAACAACTTAATGAGTTGATTGCATATAAAGTTTGCAAATTTTTATTTTTCCAGTAAAAGACAACGAAATCGATATGGTGGAAAGTGTTGGCACTTCTACTAAAGTTGCTACTTTGAATTTCAACTCGACCAATCTAATATCTAGCCAGCACAAGAGAAAGCTGAGGTGTTTGGAGCTATGTCCTACTGATGATACAGTATTTGCTACCAGGTAATGCTCTAAAGCAGATATCTTAGTTTTTTCTTTTATTTCTTTTTGTTGTCTTTTTCACTTTTAAAATAGAACATACACATCTCAATGCTAGTTTGTGTGGTCTCAGCTGAAAAAAAAATAGAATATCGATAAAAGTTACATAGCATTGTGAACTTTTTATTAAATAATCTTAAATTTATGGTTCGCTGTTATTTGCTAATTCATAAAAAAGGGGGGGGGGGGATCAATGTTCAAACTCTCTATTTTCCTTGTCTTTGTTCAGTTGCTTTAAGTAGAGTTTTTTTTTTCTAATTTCTATTTTATAATTCTATAGTGGACTGGATGGAGCAGTTAACCTATGGGAAGTCCAGGAGAAACTGTAAGTTCTTTAACAAACAAGCCAAGGCTTTAGTTGCATTCTAAATGTTACTTTATTCATATATGCAATAAAGAATGATAAGAAGAGTATTTACCATAGCTGCTTGATCCTTTTGTTAGGAAGCTGGTTTCAGCCATTGTCAGTTCCTTCTATAACTAACCACTTTTTTGTGGATTTCAAATCGGTGCGTTGTTTTTGCTCACTTTTTTTTTTCAATTTAAAAACGTAGAACCTCTGCGAAGTTTATGGGTAGTATGGATTGTTTATCTCCAAATAAAAGGAGATGGCCTGAAGACATTGCATGGCATCCTGATGGTCGTCGAATATTTGCTGTGCATAGTGCTGATGGTGATGATTCCCAAGTCTCGTCTTTTAGCCTTAGACAGGTAATAATTCATACATTTTCTCTTTATTTTTTCAAAATGTAAAAAAAGAAAAAGAATAGACTGTTTCTACAGCTTACTTGGCTGTGGAGTATAGTCATAGGGAACCTGATACTTGTAGCATTCTTTTCTTAGGTAGAATGCTACACTGCTGGTTTAACAGAATCAGAATGGTACATTCTGTAAGTGCAAGTGTAGACGATTCTCAATTGTAGCTCTTAATAATAAGATGAAAATTAACAAAAATGACGTACAAAGGAATGAGATATTTTAGTTAAGTCAATAAAATTACCAGGGCTAGTCTAGTTATCTTAAGGTTAACACCCTTGGATTTGACAAGCAGGATGCTATTGTTGGATTAGCTGTTACAGATATGAGAGATATTGATTGTAAATTGAATAGTAAATTGAACAATAGCTTATTCTGTGCATAATTGTAGCTTTATACTTTACCAACTTAAGTCCATTTAATGTAAGAATGTAGTTGTTGGCTGGTAGAACATCATCATGAGAATTCGCTGTACCTGGATTTTTGTGGGTAAACAAGAGCATTTTTCATCTTGTTACTTTATAAAGAATTGGCCTTTCAGCTTGGACATCAAAAGGAGGCCTTTTTCCTAGAAGAAAAGGCGCATCAGAAAGGCATAATAAACCGAATAAACTTCATGCCATGGAAGGGACAGAGACCTTGTTTTGTGACCTGTGGCTGTGACCATGCAGTGGTTCTCTGGAAAGAAGGTGAGAATGAAGGACGTTGGAGTCAGGAGCTTTTGCACAGGAATCAGCACTCGAGTTCTGTCATGGCTGCCTTTGGGCTGCAGCACAAGGAGGCTGTGCTGTCAGTTGGTGCGGACAAGAGAGTTGTGCTGTTTGACCTTGCAGCTGGGAGGAATGAGATCAAGTTTCAATTAAACTCTAAATGCTTGAATGCTCTCCCGAGTCCTTGCAACTCTAACTTGTATTTGGTGCAGCTTGGGTATGCACATTTTTGCACTCTTCCTTGTTCTTTTACGCTGCATCTGTAAGGGTGGTTTTTGCATTGTACATTAGATTCTTCTAAAACCTGACTGGAGCCACGTTGTAGCTTGATGTCGCTTTCTGTTATATGCCACATGTGGACTTACACAAATTCAGGTGTTGTGGATAAGAATAATATGATTCATAGCCATGTAATTGGGAAAAAGAAAGCTACTGATAGACTGAAGCAGCAACACATTTGTTACATCTTACTTGCAGATCCCCAGGGCAGCAGCTACACTTGTTTGACATACGGGAAAAGCCTGAGGAGCTACATGTGTTTGGTTGGGAACAAGAAACAAATGAGTCTCAATCAGCTCTCATCAACTCATCATGGTCTCCTGATGGCTGGCACATCTCTTCTGGCTCCAATAATCCCTTGATCCATATATTTGATATCAGGTTCTATATTATTTTTCTATTTTTAATTTTTGCATTGTATATGGCTCTATGCAACTTGTACTCTGCATTTTCTGCTTCTTTTGCAAATCTTATCTTTCTTTGTCAACTAACTCAAACAATAATGATGAGACTGTCGTTTGCCTTTCAATATTAAATTATTAATTGAATCATTTGGTGGTCACTTGATGGAAACACAAATATGCTGGATTTGATTTTATTTAGATTTGTTTTTAAGAAGAAAAGAGACGTCATCAGGCAATGGGGAAACATATTCAACACTGACCGTTATGTACCTTTTGTTCATCATTGTTCTCATTTGGTTTTATTTACAATTCAGTGGTGATCTTGGCTTAAATTGCTAATATGAGGAATTTATGCAAACACTGTAAAACACTGTTAAATTTGATTAAGTTCAACCCTTTGACATTGTCTGTCCAATTGAATTTCAGGCATAGTGGTAAACGGCCTTCACAATCCCTAAAGGCTCACTCCAATCGAGTATTTAAGGCAGCGTGGCATTCTTCACTACCTCTTCTCATCTCCATCTCATCTGACCTTCACATTGGCATGCACAGTTACAAGTGAAGATGGAATTCTCTTATAACTTCTGGATTTTTTAGGGTCCTGTTTTGGTGCTAGAGGAGGGCCTTTGGGCTTTTGGAGAATTTCTTCTTGTGTAAAAATGACTTTTAACGTGTCAAATTTTTAGTGTACATTTTGTTGGTACAATACAACCTGTACCGAAACATAATATCAAAATTTAAGTGGGCAGTTTTGGGCAACATTTCAGTCTAGCTCGAGCAATATCAATGGTCTTAATTATTTAGTCTTTTTTTTCGAATTACTTGTATCAAGGGATTAGATATATAGTCTTTAGTTATATTAGTCAAAACGTTGGAGCTAAAAGTTGACCCAACTTTAACCCGACGTGGTACAGAGGCTTGATTGAAGTCTGAACTCCGTATCTTGAAAGTATTTTGTTCACATAGTCAATTCCAAAGAAAAGCTTCTCCACTCCATTAACGTGAGTAATAACTAATGACAACAATTATATATAAAAGATCAATTATAGAATGCTATATACAAATCACGAGATTCCTGATGCGTATCGCTTTTAAAACTAAAACTCAAGCAAGCAAATTTAAATAAAAAAATAACGCACTACTATTAAAGCAGAAACACGAAAATATCCAAGAAGGAGAAAAAAAATAAACTAAATGAAAAGACACGCCCAGTGGGACTCGAACCCACAATCGCTTGATTAGAAGTCAAGCGCCTTATCCATTAGGCCATGCGCGCTGAAGACGAAAGTTTTTCTCCTTTATTTTATTTATTTATTCTATTTTCATAAATCTCTGCGGGAAATTTTGAGTTCACCAACCAACAGGAACAAGCCATTTCAATGCGCAAGCAACACAACGACAAAAGTATTTTTTTTTTTTTGAGAAATAAAATCCTTAGGCAAAAATTAAAGTTATGTATCAAAGATTTGTGTAATCCCACATACCATCGGATTAAGATCACCAATTGTGCGCCACCACGCCAGTGTAGAGATTGAAGGATATACAAAGCTTTGATATAAGGATCTAATCATCTATCCGCTGGAATTCCATTTTAAGGCCTGAATGCATTATTTATTAACCGGTACCATGTTCTTTATATATATGCATAGTTTGATGCAAACAGAGACCAATTGCGGTTATTGTTTTTTTTTTCTTAATAAAGGAAGGAAAATAATAGGAAATGACTAAATTTGTTAAAATATATCGATAAAACAATGAAAAGTTAAAATTTCTATGATTGTATTGGACGTTATATTTTGTTCGGAGACTTAAATTTACATCATATATATTAATAAGATAAGTAATTAAAGGCATAAAGTTTAGTGTAAACAAATATGCTGCCACAAAATATTTGATAGAATATATTTTAACAGAAAAATAGCTCTCTTGACAAAATTTAGTACTGAAAAACGAAAGAAATACAGCGTTTAGCATTGACAATTAGTACTTTCGAGATTAGGGGGGAAAAAATAAACCAAATATGGGTTATATATATAATAGACAAGAAAAGAATAATATGCATGCTTAAATTGACAATGCGAATAATAATATTAACCAGTATTTCTTTTGATAATCATCGTAATAATTAATGTCAAATTAATTGGTAATATACTAATTGGTATATTAATTGGTAATATACTACTTGGTATATTAATCGGTAATATACTAATTGGTAGATAAACAACCTCTCTCATATGCACTTAAACATATACTAATTGGTAATACAGTGTCTAGGTTACACGTACATTATATAGTACAATTCATTAAGTTGAGCTGTGATATAGAAAGAAAAAGGTCCTTAACTGTCTCCTTCATGTCCTGACTAATGAGATGAAATTGTTGCCAAAATTTTTAAATTTCATAGTATACATATGAAAATAACTTGCACATAAATTGATAGTCTAGTATGTGCAACAAATTATTACCAATATACATTTAAACTAAGTTATTTATCAAATTATTTCTAATTTTAATTCATATGAAATTACTATTTTTTATATTGATCACTTATTTTTGTACAGTAGCTCTTGAAAGAAAAAAGATAGTTGGTTTTCTTAATGAACTGTCGTTTACTAACATGGCCGAAAAATAAAAAAATAATATTAAATTAATATAATATATTAAAAATAATATCAATATAATAATATTCTTTTAAATAGTATCACAAGATTGTAATATGGGATTCCGACTGCAATTACGGAATTCCGGATTCTGATCTTAGCTAAGATCGGAATCCGGAATTCCGATCTTAGCTAACTACTCATTTAAATATTAGAAATAATATTTAATTAATTTATTGAATACATATAAAAATCATTTTGTGGCTATTACAATTTAGTTCGAGGCAAATTAGAGACACATTTGAATCATCTTTCAACTTTCGAGTCATTGTGAGAGGAATAGAGGACATGCATGCCTATGGAGGACATCGGAACTTCATGAAATAAGAGATATTTGAGTAAGAACATGAGAAAAAGTGAGACAAAGAGGAATAAATAATGATAAACGTTTACTGCCCGGTAAGGAAATACCGACATCTCTCTTTACTGCATTTCTGATACAGTTGGCAATAACTTCAGCTGTTAGATTATCATGTGTGAAGTCTCCGACCCTTCTCACGCATGTAGGGGTGTACAAAAAACCGTGAATTCGTTCAATCCGTTTAACCCACCCGACCCGAACCGTTTTTTACCGGATTAGCATGATGCTGGGTTGGGTACGGGTTCTAATTTTGACAAACCCGTTATTTCGAGTTGGGTTACGAATTTTGTACTAGTAAACCCGTGTATAGTTCAACCCACCCATTTATCATTATTTATTCCTTTTTGTCTCACTTTTTCTCATGTCCTTACTCAAATATCTCTTATTTCATGAAGTTTCGATGTCCTCCAAAGGCATGTACGTCCTCTATTTCTCTCACAATGACTCGAAAGTTGAAAGATGATTCAAATGCGTCTCTAATTTGTCTCGATCTAAATTGTAATAGTCACAAAATGATTTTTATATGTATTAAATAAATTAATTAAATATATATTTAATTAATTAAATAAATAAATTTTATATTTAATTAAATAAATTAAATTTATATTTAATTAAATAAGTTAAATTTATATTTAATTAAATAAATTAATTAAATATTATTTTTAAATATTATTTCTAATATTTAAAGCTTTAAATATTAGAAATAATATTTAAATGAGTAGTTAGCTAAGATATGAATTTGGGATTCCGATCTTAGCTAAGATTAGAATCCGGTATTCCGTAATTGCGGTCGGAATCTCAGATTCCGATCTTGTGATACTATTTACAAAAATATTATTATATGATATTATTTTTAATATATTATATTAATTTAATATTATTTTTAAATTTTTCGGCTAACATGGACTATATAGACCTTAAATAGCCCAGTATTGGTGCAGCAACAATGACCTTTTATCTAGTCCACAAAGCCCAGAAACTAATCTAGTGGTCCGGTTCCCAAGTAAAGATTTGTTTTAGTCCCACTACGAAGATGTAAGTCATCACGCCGCTCTTTATATAAGATGTTGTAGAGGCTAGACTTGTCTCTTCGGAGACATCCGATAAAATTGGAACGATACAGAGAAGATTAGCATGGCCCCTGCGCAAGGATGACACGCACAAATCGAGAAATGGTCCAAATATTTTTTGCACTTTTTTCCTTCCTACTTTGCAAAATTGGATATACCCCCTCCCCTACAAACTTAACCAGTTGCAAATAACTCCCTTCAAATTTCAAAATTGAAAATAACCCCCTACAATCTTCATACTCCAGGAAGCAACTCATTTTATTTAAATTTGACATTTTCTTAATTAGAAATTTTTTTTTTACAACATACCAAAATACCCTTCTTATTTGTCTATGCAGTTCACCAGTTGTTTCGTCTCCCTTACAGCAGGTAAGGGGCAATTCACGATTTTAAAGTCATGTGATAAAATTTTGTTGCCCTACATTTCACTGATTTGTAGCTAGGACTATTGAAGCTATTTCCTAAAGGAACATCATCTCTAATTTAATTATATCGGAGCATTAAATGCGATAGTTTAGCTAAATAACATGGTTCCCAATTTTCAAGCATCAACCTTGGTATACCATGGCATAAACAAGATAGTCTGTTACTTTTTTTTTTTCTGATATTTGTGTGACAAACCTTGTGAAGAAAAATATTCATTGGTTAAAGAAAAAGGTTTCCTTTTTCTTTTTTTTTATTTTTTGCTTTGGGCCTTTGGCTGTCTTCTTAGGTAAAAAAAAATGGTGGAAATGTAAGAAGAAAATAATATCGCGGAGAACTGGAATATTGAAATATTCGAGAGACCCCCCTGCAAATTTAGAAAGAAAATCGCCATATTGAAACCGATTTTTATATATATAAAAAAATAAGTCTAATTAAAACGACTTATTTCTTTGAGTTCAAAGATTGTAGGGGTCATTTCCAGTTTTGAAATATACAGGGGGTTATTTCCAGTTGGTTAAGTTTGTAGGGGGTTATATCTAATTTTGCCTTGTTTTTATCCTAGATCTGTTGCTCCTCTTTTCGATTGGTTTTTCTATCCTCAGTTCAATGAGCTGACCTCTTTCCTTGCGTACTTAATCCTTTGCTTTTATCTCTGTTTTCAATACCTTACTGGTCACCGGAAAATTACAGCAATACCGTGTATTGTAATAGTGACCGAAACTGCGGTATCCGGTATTGTAAGACAAAATACCAGAAAATTTCAGAAAATACCAGGAAATACCGAATTTCGGCCATCTTGCTGGTATGTGTGCCGGTAGGCTATTGAAAACATCAGCTTTCCTAGCTTTGGAACTTCATGTTCATATCAAAATTTGCGTATTTTTTTTTCTTCCTCTAAGCTGACGAACCATTGAAAATTTGAAATAATAAGAGGGGCCAGGTCGATTTTGTATCTAACATATCCGACAAAAGGAGGTTTTCTCTTTCTCTAATTTATCAATTATTCTTCAATAATAAGAGGAGCCAGGTCGATTTTGTATCTAACATTCTGACAAAGAGAGTGGGATAGTGATCTCACTAGTCCCATCTGCGATCAAGGAGGAAGTACAAGTGTACAACTCATGTGCATGTTCCTAACTTGTCACAATAGCATCCCAATTTGGGCATGGATCACCTCCATTGAAGCATGGAAGTTGGCACTCTGTCTGGATGCACTTCTAGGGAGAACATAGCAATTCTAGAGGAAATGCTGTCAGGTTAATGGATGAGAGAAATTAACTAAACTTTTTAACCTAGATCTAACAGGCTTGCAGTACTGAAATTTTCACATTTCATTACCATGAAAAAGTGGGTGAATCGGATACATGTCCCATCCAGCTGACAGAATATTCTATAGAATGGAGAGAAAAATTAGAGTTTATATTTTGTTGCTATTTGCCTTCCGGTGCTTTGACGCTTTGTCGATGCTAGGATCTTTATGTTAGAGACTGTGCTTTGTTGTTATAAGAATATTGGTTGGGACTTGGGATACTCTTTTGAAGGATCACAATTTGCAAACCCCTTCTTTAATAATTAGAATTAAAAAATTATAGACATTATTCACATTAATGCCATCCCCCCCCCCGGCCCCCCCAAAAAAAAGGAAAAAAAGAGGATGTACAATTGCAATGAACAAACAGATACAATGCAGAAGTAACTAAAACAAAGGTAATTAAAAAAAATATATTCACGCCCGGTGGGACTCGAACCCACAATCCTCAGATTAGAAGTCTGATGCCTTATCCATTAGGCCACGGGCGCTTTCATGCGCTATTTTTCTAAAGGGAAAATTAGGTGTGTGCCACTCCAAAGTTAGAAAATTAGAGAATTGCCATCCTAAAATTGAGACTTTGAAAAATGCCACCCTAAATTGCATTAAGTTAGAAAAATGCCACTTGTACAGTACAAATCGTCTTTGGTTGTATCTAATTTTTAATATTGACTGAAATGCCCTCCTTTCTCTTTCTTCCTCCCTCGTCTACCTCATCATCTTGACGGAACCACATCCTCTACTGTCGTTTAACGCTCACCGTCGGCTCTTGATCGAAGGTTGTGGAATAGACGAGCAAAATAAACCCCTCTCTCCAACATGCCCGACATGTCGAGCGTCGCTCCGAAATAAAAAAAAAACAAAATCAGAAATTGAAGGTATTAGGTTCCGAAGGTACCATGTGTTGTAAGGCCACACGTTGAACCCAAACTAATGCTAATAGCATATTATTGTGTAATTGAGCTCATTTAAGCTTCAAATGTCCCAGCTTCAAACCTCGATTATAATTTGATTTAGGCTAATTTTAGTCAGTATACAATCTCCAGTTAACTGAAGATTATCAGTTCATTTTGCTCAAAAACAACATATAATCACGCTCAAAAATCCAAAACTAAAAGAGACCAGAACTCCATTTGTTCTTTACGGGCTGCAGACGAAGCTAATGTGGCCGATTGGAAGCCCCTCGGCGGTCCACTCTCCTTCTCCGGCGAGTTTTCCGACTGGAGCGGCTCTTCCCATCACTTTCTCCGACGAAGCGGCGGGAGCGGCCGGGATCTTCTTAGCCTCGATCAGCGAGTGAGAGGAATTAGAGGGTTCGCTTGCTCTTCTTGGTTCTTCGCCATGTTAGGAGGAGAGAGAGAAAGGAGGACATTTCAGTCAATACTAAAAATTGGATACATCTAGAGACGATTTATACTGTACAAGTGACATTTTTCTAACTTAATGCAATTTAGGGTGGCATTTTTCAAAACCTCAATTTTAAGGTGGCAATTCTCTTATTTTTTAACTTTAGAGTGGCACACATCTAATTTTCCCTTTTCTAAAATCTACTTTTGTTCGGTTTGGTACAAATTGCACTTTTTTTACGGGAATAACCATTTGATGATATACATACTAATGTCATAGAAGGTGGTTGCATTGTAAAATTTTCCAGGAGGGACCGTTTGCAAGCGGCTAAAAAAAAAAGAAGGTAGCTGTCTGTTAATCATGCATACAAATGATGCACCGCTCCAGAAATTACTTTCAGACCTCGGATCAAGATTTCCTGACTAAATCACTGGACTAATATTATGCAAATACGTCCCCTCAACTTTGGTGGCCAATCAATCATGCCATGTAATTGTTAAGGACAAATTACGGGCTCTTCAATTTCTGTTAGCAAAATGCAATTTATCAATCCAAGGCTCCGTTTGGATACCGTGTGGGAAGAAGGGAAGAAATTTATTATAAACAATTCAAATTCTTCACAAAGTTACACACTTTCCAATACTTCTTTTCATTTTTTCTCTTCTTCCCTTCTTCTCACACCTCATACAAACGGAGCCGAAGGAAATAAATATCTAGCTCCACGGCTATTACCATTGACCACGAAAGTGACGAAATAAGTACGTCCGAAAATTAAGCATATAAAACATTCTAAATGAATATTAAATAGACTCAACGATGATCAAATCTATAAATTTATTCAACTGAGACGACAATAAAATGTGGATAGTTTCTCAACCTAGGAAAGAAATTAAAGCATGTATGCAATAATCAAATCCTGTATTTTTCAACCACTTATGTATGTCATCGAATGTGAACTTAGAACTAAACCAGTCAGGTTGAAGACAAAAATATTGATACAATTCGTCTAAAGGTCTAAAAAAGATATTCGATGATCGGGGTGGTATCTGTGACGACATGCATATATAGTTACTGAAATTACCAAGAAACTCCTTAAAATGTTGCATATAAGCCAAGGCTATCTGTACAGAAATGAACCTTCACAAGGCAAAAGATAAATTCAACATCATTACAAAATGCAAATATGCCAGGTAAGGTAATTATGCCCCATACTAGCACAACATTTGAGAGCAAACGCATCCATGCATACTCAATTATTCAAGCTCAGTTCTAGCTGAAGAAACCATGGTACGAGGACATAGATCAATCAATCTTCATCCTCGGTCTCCTCATCATCTCCATTTCTACCCACAGAATATCCCCATCCAATGCCTCCGTTTCTCCCTCCTTTTTCCTCTGCATCCTCAGTCTCCTCACTGTCCTCTTCCTGTTCCTCTTCTTCATACACCTCTTTTCCCATCCAAACCTGTTTCACACCTATCTTAGTGCGGGGCCCCAATCCAAATTCTGATATCTTCTGATTTACATCAACTGCCTTAGCCACCATCTGAGCTTGCAGATTTGGCCTGTTTTTCTCCTTCCTACTACCTTCTCCCATTGTTAAGGAATTAATTGGAGAGGGAGTTGCAAACTTCTTGCTACTACCATTATTTGCATTGAATTTATTATTATTGCTATCCAACTCTTCGCTAATGTGATTGGGGTGCTCCCTTTTGAGATGAAGGTTGAGCTTGTACTCGTGTATGTAGGCTTTGTCGCATCCCTTGTAGGGGCACCCATATGGACGAGCCGGCGTGGCAGGGCCACTGTAGACCAATGATGCAGGTGTCCTTGGTGTGGTCTGTGGCTTCTCGGCTGGTGGAGTGTGCTTTACAGCTTCAATGGAAATGCCCTGGATGTGCAAGATAAAGATTGCAAAAATTTTAACAGGAATCAATTTGTAGAAAAATCACAGAAAATTCTTCTAACCAAACAATGGATGCATTTCCTAGGACCATTGTCCTCACAACCATCGTACTCCCCCACTCATGGAGGTTCGGACTAACTAGGAGGCTGGTACGAGTAAATTCTGTAGAAATTAGAAAGGTTGCGTATAATTGGGATGTTTCTCTTGCTTTAATAGGGGTTGTGATAATCTTGTATAGGGACACATAACGGATATTTGCATTTTCTTAGGGTACACATTAAAGTTTGTGATTTAAGTGGCATGCAACACAATCCCCTAAAAAAAATTGTGATTTTCTCTAGGGATGATTAAAGTGGAAAATAGAGTAATAATTCCAAAAGCTCATCAGTTACTTGAGTACATGCTGTAGCATCACTTTTGTTCCAGAATAAGATCCCAGGAAAAAAAAAAGAAAAGAAAAAAGAACTGTTAATGTAGAGATACAATTAAAGAAAAAAAAAATTTTCTGAATACCTTCTCAAGATGAGCTTTTATGTGGATTGTCAACTTATACTCATTAGTATACCTCTTTCCACACTCTGGGTAGGGACAAACATGGTAATACTCTACAAGGTGTGTTTTCATGTGGGCCCGCAGATTGAAATCCAATGCGAAGGCCTGTTGCATTATTTGAAAATTTAAAAAATTCTGACTATGATTAAGGAATAGCTGCTTGTAAGTTGCATCAACCAGCTGGGATACATTTTTGCTTTTATTTGGTAAATCCTTCTGTTGAATCAATAATGGGCATCAAGTAACCACAGAAATGGAAAAATTAAACAAGGAAAAAGAAACTGAAGAAGTGCATTTTCCAAGGAATCTATAGAATTTTAAGGATGTTACTTGAACCTTGCCACAACCCTCGTAAGGGCAAACAAAATCCCGTTCTCCTGTATGGACAAGAAAATGCCTCTTCAACTTGGAACTATCTCCAAATTTCTGCAAAGAGACATAGAAATAGATGTTATCTAATACTGAGGAGATATATACATATGTAATTATTTATCCTTGTTCACATGCATCCTGAAAACTGCAAAGGTCCCCAATGTATAACTGTCGAAAATATGAATTGTCATGCATGCTAACCCACAATGTATTGTTTAAATTAGGTTTCAATGAACACATCTCAGTTCAAGTTAGCTTTTATTAATTCAAGCCTCTAATGAGTTTCAAAACTCCCAGCTTGACCAGAATGTTATAATCTTGTAACTGAAGTCTCGATTCTGCAGTTAGTGCCAATGTAAACCTTAAGGTTAATAGCATCACTGTATCGCCTTGTGTAAATCTGAATGGTTCCTTTGAGAATACATAAAATGCACCACCACAGTGTTTGTTGATCTTTGGACCCAATCATCTCCAGCATAACTCTACTCCAATTAAGCGTTAAGTAAAATCCAATTGTTAATCAAAACTTTTCTAATATGTGGATTTCAAAATTGCCTTGCAGTAGCTCTATTAGGTTTAATTTATCATATAATGCTTCTTTCTAACCCAACTAAGACCTCTAATAAGGTTCACTTGAACTCAAATTTATCCTCAGTTCCTCACACATTCTCAATCGATTAAATAAAGTTCAATTGAACCCAAATTATCCTGAACTGGTTCAATTAAACCCTGCTACCCCAATTAAGCCTCAACCTAAACAAACTTAGTCAGGTGTAAATGAGCTTATATACTTTCACTAAGGGTGATTTCCTTCAATCGAGAATAGTTGGAGACAAGGAGCTCTATTATTGCGAACTTAGAAGCCCTCAACAACACTGTTAATATTTTAATCTCAACTTTTTTCGGCAATTGACAAAAACTGAAGCCCACAACAGCAGTGTTAAGCTTAAATTCAATTAGGACAGCAAAACATTGACTCTGCAATGAAGCTGAAAATAAGCTCAAGTTCTTCACAATAAGCCATTCCATCCCCTATTGTGCACTAGTTCCCTAGTTTAACCAGAACTAGTGTCGAATGAGATTCATAATTGATCTGAATTACCACAAATTCTTGATTATGGACTCTGACCATAAACCAAATTATGCCCATAAAAGATGCTCCATTGCCCAAATATTCTTCAAAAAAACATCATCCAATGTGATAGAAATAAAATAATAAGTACCTTTCCACAACCAGTGTAGTGGCAGACATGTTGCCTCTCACCATGTATATTAGAGTGCTTTCTGAGAGTGGCTACATCAGTAAAAGTCTTGCCGCAACCGTCATAGCTGCACAGAAATAGAACCTCTGTAGTTGGCTCTGGTTTTGGTGCAGCCTCCAATTCTCGTGCATTCTCCTTCTCCTTCAGGGTTTGTACCATATCCTCTTCAAATTGAAGAGAAAACATTAAAAATATAGGAATTATTCAAGGATCAGATGTATCTATTTGCAGTTAAAATATCAACAGCAGTGTTAACAAAAGGAATATGTTTGGCACATGACAGGATCATTAATATTACTGTTTCGGTCCATTATCCTACTAAGCTTAGGGTTGAAGCAGTGGTGATGAAATGCAAAATTAATAAAGAAGGGATGTACTTGATGGTTTTGAAGGTTCTGGATTCAAAACTTGGAATTACCAGTGATATGGTTCTGGATTCATAACTCAGTTTAATACTATTCTTGGTTCTGCTGTTAATCTCACAAAAACTAAAAAGCATTCATAATCATGTAATTTGAAAAAAAAAAAAAAGGCAGTACAATTTCAATACTAGTAAGTATAACTGGTAGCTTTGAAGTTTACAACTTTGTGCAGTACCTCTAACCCATCGAAAAAGAGAACACTTCCCACCAGTTGCAGCAAGCTCTTGTGGGATCCTATAATAACCAACCAATTTTCATATCACTAAGTTTGATTTAAGGAAAAACGAAAAAGAAAATAAAAAGAGAGCAAACATTATGAATCCACAATCAACATTATGATTAGGGGAAAAAAATAAAAATTAAGAGAAAATCTCGAAATATTCCCTGCTGGAACTAACAGTAACAGGTGCAAAACGTTGGCCGGTAAAAAGTGGAACCCTGATTTAATTTTCAGAGCTGAGCTGAGAGAACATATGATGTAAAAATACTTGGTTGGTTTTATTGAGAAAAATGGAGAGGATATCTAGTTTCCACAGCATAAATTAAATTCCTTGATTAACGTAGATCAGACCCATGGAAATTAACTGAACTTAATAAAACAAAACAACCAAGTTATCCATCAGTGAGAACTTTCTACGAATTATAGATATTTCAAATGTTCGTGCCTTCAGCACCAATATCACAAAATATTTATCATTTCTAGGTAAAATTAAACTATGAAAAGATTATGGAACCAAAACATCCGACCTCAAGGCCGTTTAAAATAAGTGGTTTATACTCAACAATAGATCGAAGAGCGCAAAAGAGGAGGTGTGAAGTGTGGGAGAGTGAGAGAGAGTGAGAGAGAGGAGACGAACCACTGCTTGACCCATCGGACAGGTGGGACCCGACCTCGGGAGGGGGGGAAGCGCCTGTAGTAGTGGTAGAGGTTTTGCTGGTATTCCATTTTACATGCAAGTGGAGTTACTGGTGAGTCGAGCACTGCACGGCCGGGGTAGGAATGCGGGAGTGAGGAACTGGACTGAAAACTGGTGTCGAGGGGAACGGACGGAAACGGAAGGGAATTTTATCATCTCCGTTTGTTAGAGAATGGAGAAATCTAGGCCGCAGACTAAAGTCTATAATGTAGTTTATTCACGGGCCTTAGAAGTTAAGAATAGGCCTAAATGCCTAATTTGATATTCCACGTCCTTAATTAATAATAAAAATAATTTTGAAATAATAAAAAAATTTAATATTATTATTGGCTATAATTATTTTTAAAACTATTACTGTAATATCGGACTTTGAAGTTCGACAACAATATTAGACTCAAAAGACCGCCATTAGCCAAAAAAAAATAATTCTAATCTCCGATTTTGAATGTCCGAATTCAACAAATCTATTTTTTTTTTGTATGTTTTCAACGTAGTCACTATTCTTTTTTATTTCCAAAAAATCAGTTATTATGAATATGTAAACTATAATATATCAAAGATAATGACTACGCTGCACCCTGAACTATAGATCAAGCAATACTTTAAAGTTATTTTTCAATATTTGAAATTCAAATGTCCGATTCAACTGTACAATATGTTTTTCATATTGAAATCTTCTTAGAAATAAATTTTTATATTTATTTTACTATTTTTTTTCCAGATTTTACAAAATCCTTAATCTAAAACGCCCTCCATATATAGCGATTTCAAAAAAAAAAAATGTACAAATTTGTTTCTAAGGAGATTTCAATGTATGAAACATATTGTACGGTTTGGATCGGACATTGAAAAACACTCTTAAGCAAACAAATACTTTATATACAGAAAAATACAGAGAAGCAAACATAATAATATATAGTATATGTATATACCTAATTAGATTTTATACGGTAAATTTTATTTTTCTCACAAGTTTTTTTTTGGAAATCATTTCAATTTTGTGTATCTTATTGTAAAACAAAAGAAAGTTTTAGAATAGTATATTATTTCCCCACCCAACTTTAAAAATTTTACGGTGTATCTAAATTTTTAGCATAACTTCAATGAATGCTGTGCATAATTTTTTTTAGTCATTACCAACGCAAGTTTAACATTTTATCAGTTGAATTACACGTTCAGAGAGTTTTTTTTTTTTAATCTATATGGACTCAAATTTTTTAAAAAAATTAGAAGGTAATTGTCAAAACTAAAATTTAGAGTTGTCACAACTTAAAATCTGGGATTGTTATGATGTTATTATTATTATTTTTTTCTTTTTTCGAATCAAACACTCCAAAAGCTCCTCAAGCAGTCAAGCTACATGATACCACAGAGGTTCAGAAATACCACAGCAGTTGCACTTCACGAGGATAGGCTGAACAAATTGAATAAGCAATCAAATCTGCATTTTGCTTTGCATCACTTGTTTTTGTTCCTAGTAAATTTTGAACCGGAGAAGTCGGCTCACTAAATATTATAGACTTCTACAGTCAAAGCAACAAAGCGGGGATAGCTCAGTTGGGAGAGCGTCAGACTGAAGATCTGAAGGTCGCGTGTTCGATCCACGCTCACCGCATCGCCTTTTTGAGAGCTTTTGTTTTTTTTTTTTTTTACTTTCCGATCCCAGGTTTTTCCTTTTTGCCTTTTCCCCTCTGTTTTTAACTATATGGGTCCATACCCTTCCTAAATATAATAGGGGCCGTTTGGATCGCTTAGAAATTTGGAGAATTTGGAAAATTTTCTATTCCTAGGCATAAATTTATTGGAAAGTGTGTAATTTTGTGAAGAGTTTGGATTGCTTATAATAAATTTATGTCTAGGAATAAAAAATTCTCCAAATTCCTAGAGCATCCAAACAGCCCCATAGAGACGATCCAGCTGAAACAATTAGAAAGTTTGATTTATAAAATCTAATTCATAATCATAGGATATTTTAAATAAAGTTTAAGATTCATAGCAAACAGTTTAGATTATCTCCATTATTCCATCATGTTTGATTTTAAACAAAAGGTTAAATGATTATAACTTCTTCCTTTTATTTTTAAAAATACTTTGTCAAATATAAATTACGACACAGTCCTAAGATACTTTTAAAAAAAGCTTAAGATTCTACTTGAGATTTTGTTCACTTTTGTGGACCACTCGATGCCATGAAAAAGTGACAAAAAGAGGAGCAAAACAGCCCCTTGAAAATTCATTCAAATATACTTGTAAATTAAATTAACATAATTAATCTTACAATGGAGATGCACGAGAGACATTTAATTAATCATGGATATTTTGTTCGCTACGCTATGACTTTTTTAGATTGAAGAATAATCCAATCTATTTTGTCAAATTTGTCAAAATTTTTAATGTAAAATATAGAAAATCTATATAAAAAACTTGTCAAAATTTCTAGACAAAAATTTGTAACTTCAAATTTAATAATTTTTGTCATAGAAAGTCGCCATGTAAATTTGACATAAATTTTTTGTAAAAAAAAATATCAACAACAACTTCTGGCATGATTTTAGATTGATCAACAAAAATTGAAGGGCTTAGATGCATGTCATAATAGGGGATAATTTTTTTCTATAGATTAGACATGAACTACTTTAATTGGGATGTTCGGAAGTGTATGGAATAATTGGCCGTTTGGATGGTATGGGAATATGGAAGGAATAAAGATTTTAGAAAGAAAATATTGAAAAGTGTGTAACTTTGTGAAGAGTGGGAAGAGTGTTATTTCGAGAATAAGAAATGTTGTTTGCATGATGAGTTAGGAATAAGCAAATTAATATTAATTTAAATAAATTATTAAAAATTATTATTTTAATATTAAATAAAGTACTAATTAAAGAGCATATAAAATTTCGTTTAGCTATTAGTATTTAGTTAATTTTTTTGAAATTATGTTTATATAACTGTTGGAAGAAGCTATTTCTACAAAGAAGTTATTCCTAAGAAGAAGCTATTTTTCTTCTTATTCTTAATTTGTTTGGATGCTTAGGAAGAAGCTATTTCTAAAAAGAAGCTATTCTTTCTTATTCTCATGCCATCCAAACGGCGCCTTAATTCTAACATTTTATTGGAACAAGAAATGCAATCCGGATCTACTGACGCGCTACACCATGTGTCGCGCACCCACGACCGTCTGATCTCGATCGGACGGTTCATTTTCTACGGGCCTATCAATCTGTTACATGCACGGGACTCCTTTTGTCCATTAGATCTTGATCAGACGGCCTGTGTGGCGCGCTACACCAGGTGTCGCGCGCCACAGGATTCCAATTTCAAGAAATGAGCTTAAACTAAGAACAAGCTATTCCAAAGAAGAAATAGCTTGTTCTTGGTCTTGATTAACAAAACTAAAATTACGGAACTTTTCATGGGCACACAATCAAATTACGTTTGCAACGTTTCAACGAACGTAAATTTAGCGCTTGTGAAGGTAAATATGTAAAGTTGTCAGTATATCAATTTCTCAAGTGAAGTCAGGTCCCAATAAAAAAAAACAAAAAAAGAAGCCTTCGAAAATGGAGGGTCGAGACGACCAACCGACAGCCGACGTGGAATCCGGGGCGCGCCTCCGGCCGTCCGCCGTCCGATCTCGCGGAGCAGTGACGTGGCCGAGCGTGGACGGTCCGTTGGGCGTGTCGTGGGAAGAGGCAGAGACTTCTGCGAGGAGATTCTTTTTCTGGGGTTTCGCATTTCTGCCCCTCCTCTGGGCTGTGAATTGTTTCTATTTCTGGCCTGTTCTGGTCTCCAAGGCATCGCCTTCTTCTTCGCCTCACTTCAATCGGATTCGTTCCTGTAAGTTTTGGTTTCTAACTTTTATCCCATTTGGTTTTTTACAACTAATACTGCTACATGTGACTTTAAGATGGACCTAAGTTGCATACTTTGAGTCAGTACATCTAAGTAGTTCACCTAACTGAAATTTTGCTTGAATGAGAAAATGGTCTTTTTATTGTATGCATTCTCATTCTTTTCGGGATAGGTTAAGATAGATTGTGTTTTAAATTCGGTGCATTTGCAAATTGATTGGTCATCCATCAAGCGGTTTGAGAATCTAACAATTCAGTTTGCATAATTAACAGCTATATAAATTGCATTTAGATTTTGTAAAAACTTATCTAAACTATAAAGAACATATCTACAACTTTATATCCCTTTCCCTCTTTTGCTTTCCAGTAGCATCTATTTAAGGGTTTTGTGTTCAACTTTTATCATAAACAATTATTGTAGTAAATGTGAAAATTGTGCAAGAATGAATTACCTTAACCATATTTGCATTAATTAACCACTGCTGAGTTTTGCCTTAACCAAGCATATATTACAAGGGGCTAAGAGATGGTTGAACTTGTTGACAACCATAATTTAATAAAATGCAGCTGTTCTAATTAAATGCTCTTACTATATGTTATAATGCCATGTCGATTGTGATAAACTGAGGAAAAAAAAATGTTTAGTTAGTAATGAATGAGGTATAATGCAAACAAGATATGGTTGATGCTTAATTGGTTTTAATTTTTAGCTGGCATGCATGGCTAAGAGGTTAATCTGGCAAAGTAAAGATTAATCAGAGAATTGTATGATATGCAGAAAGTAATCATAACTTATAAGTATTTCACCCATCTTCCTTATCCCATAATTTTAAGATGCATGTTTAAGTTGAAAAATAAGTTGAATGTGACAAACACGTCATCAATCAACAACGAAATCATATGGTTACTTACAGGCTTTAGAAAGCTTGCTTTGCTTCTGGAAAAGGGGGCTAATTTGGATGAATTGACATCAGCTGATGTTTTTTTAGGGTTTATTTGGATTATAAGATCTCAACTGGATAATGACATTACTGAAAAAAGTTCACTTTACATACTCATTTTCTCGTAGTAGCCTTTTCATGCTGCATTATACCAGTCTCAGTTTTATAGTTGCATGTGCAATGCAGATGTGGTGTGGTCAAGCATCGGCTTCGTTATCTTTGCTGTGCTTCTGACAGCATGGGCCCTCACATTTGCCATAGGTGGAGAGCATCTATTTGGACCAATGTGGAAGGATTTAGTTATGTACAATCTTGCTGACAAATTGCAGTTAACTGGCTTGATGTAATTGCATTTCTTTTTTTTTTGTCGATTGGGTGGCGGAGGGTGTGGATTGTTTAGATAATGAAAGCACTTTTCCTTATCCTTGCATTAGTGAAGGTTTATTGTGCTTACTTTTTGTTTGTTTGTTTGGTAACTCCATGTGAATGTCAATGCGAATTTCAAATCACAAGACCTTCTGTTATGACCAATTTATAATGTAGGTAACAACGAATAATGATGGAATTACATTCGGCTTTTGCTTCATGTTTCAGACAAGAACTTTGACTGCACTCTGCTCTGCAGTTGACATCAGAACAACAACAAGTTATTAAAAAAAAAAAAAAAAATCAGAACAACAACAAACAAGAAAAGTAAGCAAATAATTTGATTGGTTATCAGGTATTTCCTGAAACTGTATTGATACATTACCCTGCTGTTGATGTGGTCCTGAAGGGTCACTTGAACGTCTATTCCTTGTCACGAATTGGTTATTAAATTCTTGTTTTTAGGTATGAATTTGTGCTAATCAGATTACTTACAACAATTTCCTGGAGTCATGCGTGTATTTAAACCAACCAAAGACTTAAACTGTTATTTTTTTTTTTTTTTTTTTTGATACGTAGACTTAAACTGTTCTACACAGCAAACTGTTCATAGGAAATGGTTCAAAATGCTCGACATATGTTGAAAAGTTGTAGTAGAATTAATTTACGGATCGGTTAGACAGCTGAGCCCCTACTGGCACTCAAGTATCTGCCACGTTGGCAGTTTTGTGTCTTCTGTTCTGAAAGCCACGCCGGTTGCGCTTAACGTTTTCTGGTGTTATATAACAAGATGGGTGAACTCAAAAGCAATACCCAGCCTGTTTTATGAAATTACTACTGGCACCTAATTGCCTCTTTTTATCTCATTTAGAAATTGCTAAGAAAAATGATATTACATAGTTCCCACGAATAGAAAACTAAAATTAAATTACATATATGCATGCTTTCGAAGATAACTTGTACAAAAATTATGAAAAAAAAAATATGTGCACCAAAACAGGACAAAAATTAATTGAACAGATTTTTTAAGCTGTGTTAAGCATATAGCCATTTACATAACCAAAGATGGTTCCAGTATCGTATTCAATATCATATCCTTTCATAATCAAGCTGCTCTGACTCCAGTATCGTATTTTATATCATATCCTCTCATAATCAAGCTTCTCCGACTACAAGATAAGCAATGAATGAATAGAATTTAAAAAAGAAGCTAAAGAAAATCTTTCTTTCTTTCTTTATTTCTGTTCACAAGTCATAACACAAAGTATGGTAATTGCAAATAACATATACTGCTTCAAATCAGAATAAAGTAACAATAACATACCTTGATAAGCATATCAGTAGGTAGCCAAGCTGGTGGGGTTGGAATACCAACCCAAGCTATCTGTCGAGTTTAATTTCACTTATATTAATTCATTACACTAGATATCTTAGTGAACATGCAAGTACTTGTATGCCAGATAGTGTAAGAGGAGACTACAAACAAAACAGTATAAAAAGGAAAGAAAATAAACTATCAAGAAATCAAAATGTTGGGCTACAGGACAATACCAGGTACCAGCCTGACAGAAGCAGTTCGCCCAAATGGTAAATCAGCCCAATACAAAACTAATTGTCTAGCAAAGTAGCAATGCCCTACACTTGGCAATTATTGAGCCTCAAATGGATGGGTATTACAACATACAAGACTCTGGTTCAAGCAAGTAACAACAGTACTGGTATTGCATGTGTTATATGTAACTTTTGTCAAACAAATAAAGGGAGAATGTTACATACAAGAGCACATTCACCGGTCTCAAAATTTCTGATGTCCAAAACCTATAATAAAAGAGAAGAACATAACACAAATTATGAGGCTGGTATTGATTAGTAGTGCTAATTGCCTCAGAAGGTCATACAATCTACCCCAATGTGTGTACATTATTCCATGTTTGGGAGTAAAAGGGTTTTGGGACAAAAGGCTTAGTTGTTGTTGTTGTTAGTGTTGTTGTGGGGGAAAAGGGGTTTGGATGGTGGCATGACTCTTCATTTTTGAAACACACAGTAAGCTCTGACTAAGAAATTCATCCGTGGTCAACTTTTAACTAATTAACACTCAAGGGTACACATTCATCTCAGTTATATCCCTCACTTTTCAATTTCACATGAAAGGACCAAGTTCTCTTAAGGAAAAAAAAAAGGATGAATAGAAATAGACTTCTATTCCAAGTTCAGCCTTCATTTATTACATTTAGCTTAATTTACCACTAAGGATGATATAAAATTTGAAAATACAACAAAAAAACAACACCAACATAAAGGGAAATTAACCTATATTACCTCACCACGATCTTCATATATGTAGTCTAGTCCTTTATAGTAAGGTGGATGATCAACTGACAAATACTGAAATTAAGAAACACTTGTACAGTTTAGAATCAAGCTGGCATAAATGGAATACCGGTCCAGTATCATCTGATATGTTGATATGCGGTACTGAAGCTGAACAGCACTTTACCAACCTCAGATGGTTAGTTATCCTTTGCAGTTTGGACCAATAAACATTAAACTGCTAAACCAGTAGGTAATTTCCAGTACAACTTATAAGTCAGGAGAAAATGCAGCATATATGCACACAGAACACACACAACTCACATTGATGCTATTCAAGTACTTCTCTTTGTCCACACGCACAATCTGCCCCTTTTTCACTACAAAATAGCCAAAAAAAAAGTGTTCACAAATTTTCATCTTTTGAAGGGAAATTTCTCTTTTAAATTGACTATCGTCTAACAACTAAGTTTTCTTTTACCAAATTATCTGCAAAGTAAGAAGTAATTAATGCTGTCTTCAATTTTCAAACAACATTGCATTTTTGCTTTTGCAAACCGATGTGATGTTAACATAAACATAAATATCAATCGGTACAAGTTGTATGGATTGACAAGCCTAGCAGTACAGTTGAACACGTGTGAAATAAACGTAAATCTTTTATCCTAGCAATGGTCACGTACAGGTATAGTCAAACACACGAATAATCGTTTATTAAAATACCCCAATTGGAAAGAAACACAATCATAATAATAAAGAAGTTGCTAACTACTAACTTGAGTAGACAGGTTTCTTAGGCCGAGTAGTAGCCGGTTTCACCTTAGCTGGCTCAGCTGGACCTGAAGCCGAAGCTGCAGCTGAGCAAACCGGCTTCAACCTTACAGCTCCTGGATAAATATTAGGAGCTGCATTGGTTGTGGTTCGGTTGGTTGAGTTGGAGGAGGAGAAGAGGAACGACTGGGGGAATCGGTGAGAGATTTTAATGGGAGAAGATGCCATTTTTGTTTACTCTCTCTCTCTCTCCCGCTCCACTCGCTTTTGAGAAAGAGATAAATAGATAATGAAATTGCAGTATTCTACACTTGCCCGTACACTTGTTATAAATCAGACGGCTCAGATGCCATAACAAAATTTTGTCCCGTCAAAAATAGTTATATATTAATATTATTTTATTGAAAGGGTAAAATAGTCAATTAGCAGTTTTGACTCGTCGAAATCGGACTCGTTTTTGTATTGGGAAGTCGGGAACTTGTTAGAAACTTTGAATAACATCTATGAGACGGCTCTAATCTGCAAAAAATAATGGGGCTGTTTGAATTTCAAGGAATTTGAAAATTTTATCTTTCTACCATAAATTTATTATAAGCAATTTAAATTCTTCTTACTTTTGAATTGTTCAGCGGTACCATAAATTACTTTTGAATTGTTCAGTGATACCAAACAATTCAAATTTCATCTTCCTAACATAAATTATTGACTCGCGCGCCTTGTTCAGCGGTGGCACACGATGCACTTATAATTACTTTGCTCATTATTGCTATGTTTGTTTCTTGTATTTTTTTAAAGTGATAAAACATGAGTGATCGCATGGATCGATTTGGGCCCTAATCAAAATTTCTTTTTTTAAACATGGAATTTCATTTCGTTCGAAATTTTTTTATCCAAATTAACAGATTCGGTGTCATTTAATAGAAATTTTCGTAAAATTACATCTAATGAAATTCTGTAAAATCAATTGAATTGAAATGAACTAAAATGAAATCCTGCGTAAATCAATAGCCTTAATAATCGTGGATCTCAAAATCAATAGCAAAAAAGAACCGTAAATAAATCAAAACACAAATGAACCGTAAATACTAGTGTTATTTTTTGCAAGTTGCGTGATATTCAATTTTTTTTTTCCAAATTCCTGTAATGATTTGTTGTGCTTTTATGCAATACATTTTTGTCGGCAATTATGTCAGCAAAGCTCAATCGGGTATATACTATAATATGTTTTGATTAAAGCAAATATTTTGGGGTGGGGGAAGGGGTCCTAAAATTGATTAGAGGATATAGTCGGAAGTATGAGAAATGCCAGAGTTCAATATTGGACGGATGAGGTCCGTCCAATACGATCGTTTTCATATTTTAAAATTTTAAATAGCCAATTCGAACCGTTCAATATGTTCTCCATAATGAAAACTTATAAGAAACCAAATTATATATATATATTTTTAATTTTTTACTATTTTTTTTGTATTTTAGAAAATCGATGTTATTTGACGATCCATAATGTTTATATCATGAATTTTCAAAAATACCAAAAAAATAGTAAAAAATTTTGAAAAAAAATATAAAAATTGGTTTCTTGTATGTTTTCAATTGGGAGAATATATTAAATGGTTCAGATCGGTCATTAGAAATTTAAAAACATGAAAACGATCCTATTAGACGGACTCATCTGTCCAATATATTGAACACTAGCATTTCTCTGAAAGTATTTATGTTTTTGAATGTATGATTTTTTTCCTTTTCTTTTTATCCAAGAACTCCCTGAGTAGAGAACCAAAATCTATTATACTTCAAATATAAAATACACACCAAAAAGTTTCTAAGAGTCTAAGAGTGCCACAGAGTAGGCCTGTCAAACGTGTGAAACGGAGACGGAACAGATCATTTCGTTTGCCGTTCCGTTTCTGTGACGGTACATGCCGAAATTTCCGTTAGTCGTTCCGTTTCGACTGAACGTCGAAATTTGAACTGTATTACACTGGAACGTATCAGTAAATCCATTCCGTTTAACTGTTCCGTTTTTTAAACGAAATAATTTTTTGTTTCATTAGCTGTTCCGTTTCGACGGAACGGAACGGAACACGTCGAAACGGTATATCGTTGACAGGTATACCACAGAGGGACCACTCTTTGAGCCAAAAGGTCAAAAGAATAACATCAACAAGTATCAGTAAACTACATCAACATCTATACAAGCTGCAGCAAAAAATAAAGAGCAAAACAACTATCAATTCTGAGCAGATGACGTGTTTTCTGTCGTGTGACATTCATTTTTGCTTTTTCTTAGCTGTTGTTTGGAAGGCTGCCAAATTCCTGAAGGGGCGGTTTGGATCGCTTAGGAATTTGGAAAAGTTGTAATTTTTAGGAATAAATTAATTTGGAAGTGTGTAACTTTGTAAAGAGTTTGGATTGTTTATAATAAATTTATGGTAGGAAGATGAAATAAATCCAAACAGTCCCGAAGTTTTTCTCCGTATCTGTATTTAAATTAGGAGGAGTGATAAAATACACTCTGGTGTATGGATCGTCCTCGTACACCCGAGTCGTTTTCGAAATCCAAAATTCAAATAGTCAATCCGAACCATTCAAGTTATTCTCCATATTGAAAAACTCTTGAAGACCAAATTTTACATTTTTTTCGAATTTTTTTGCTATATATTATGATATTTTGAAATTGGAGGGCCTGAAATGTCATAATATATAGTAAAAAAATTAGAAAAAATATAAAATTTGGTCTCCAAGAGTTTTCCAATATGAAAAACAATTTAAACGGTTCGGATTGTTCATTTTTTAAAATAGCATAATATATAGCAAAAAAATAGCATTGTATTTAACTTTCAAACCAGAGTTATTTTATCCATCCACTTTAAATCAGTCAAATTAATAAACAAGTTAAAGGTTTGAAAGTACACAGGATTGGAAGTATTTTTAATTTGACAATGTACTCCAAAGATGCCATTTTGTTGTTATCATAGGGGGTGTTTGGATCGCTTAGGAATTGGGGGAATTGGGGGAATTTGCTATTTCTAGGCATAAATTTATTGGGAAGTGTGTAACTTTGTGAAAATTTTGGATTGTTTATAATAAATTTGGCATATGAAATTCTGGAAATTTGCAATTCCCTCTTATTCCAACCCCATCCAAACGCCCTCATATATATTTTTTTTTGGTCTCGGTTATCATAAAAGAATCTTTCTGAAGTTGAGCTGGTTATTTTCTTGTCTCCCTCTTGTCTAGGAAAAAAATAAAGAGCAGTTTCCTTAAAAAACGCATCACAAGAAGTTTCTCGTCTTTCCTCTCAAATTCACCATATAGAAATAAATGTCGCCCAGATCGAGAATTAGGAAATATATATATATATAGAGAGAGAGAGAGATTGACTAAAGTATACTCCAGCATACAGATCAAATCCGTATGCTAGAGTCGTTTCTCAAAATCTAAAATTCAAACAGTCGATCCAAATCGTTCAACTTGTTCTCCATGTAAAAATATCCTTCGAAGCCAAATTTTATATTTTTTCGAATTTTTTTGCTATATATTATGCTATTTTCAAATTGAAGAGTCAGAAATACTCTTTTACAACTCCTTTATAGTGTTTTTTTAAAATAGCATAATATATAGCAAAAAAATTCGAAAAAAATATAAATTTTGGTTTCCTATGAGATTTCAATATGGAGAATAATTTGAAAGGTTCGGATCGACTATATGCATTTTAGATTTTGATAAACGACTCCAGCATACGGACCATCTGTATGCTGGAGTATACTTTAGCCAATCTCTCTCTCTATATATATATGATCATGAGCAATGGAGTCAACTCTTGCTGTGCGCCCTAGCAACAGAAGGAAATCTCCACATATATGGAAAATCCTAACATGATCTTTAGTGAACTAAGGAAGAATCTTCATTAATTATATATATAAGTAATTGGATCTGGCAAACTCATTATTATGTATTACTTTCTTTTCAGTTAATTTCTTATTTTTAACTAGTGATAGAACCGTAATAATAAAGAATGTGTGAGATCGAACTGAAGATGGATCCAGTCGTCCGTGTTCAGCGTGGGATTAAAGAACTGCAGCTAATGTGGACTTCCTACCGATGAGGAGCATCATATATACCATGATAATATTCATCAATAAAATAAAAAAGCAAACAATTTTTAAGATATGACGATGATTACGCAAGTTGGAGTCCAAACAGAAAATTAACAGAAAACAAATCACAGAGTGTATGAGAACGAAATGCCGCTATGATGCATATTATTTATTTATTTTATTATAAGCTTTATAATGGCATCCACAAATATTTTATTTTATGTTAAAATTATATGCAGTCGACTAGGTATTCTAAGTTTTTACGCTTGCCTAAGTAACTGTGGTATCACAAAATCTTGCTCATTAATAGTTGATGATACAAAGCATACAACCTTCAAAGTAATAATTTCAGGTGCAAATTGGCAAATAAAACACTCAGGAAATGACAACAGCTTGCAGAAACTAATTGATCTTACAAGCATACGATTTCAGGGAATAAAATCACTGAAATTTAACTAAAGAAATGGAAACATCAATTCTTTTATTGAAACATAAAGATCTACAAGACATCGGTAAACTTTAATTCAAAAGAAACTAAGGATTGCCCCATAAGAAGATTTTATAAGGTAAAACAACAAACTTATTTGTAGGCATTTTCTAATTAAAACCGATAGAAATCAAGCATCAGCCTGATTTACTGTTCTCAACAGAAACATCAGAAGTTTGGAAAACTTGATCCCACCAACTATAGACATGTCCAGCCGCAGCTGACAGTGGCGGCATGAGAAAACTCGACGAGTCTTTCACGACCCAAATATTAGTCTTGATCACAAGTGTATCGTTTCTGAGGTAGTTTGAGACCTCGAAGTTGGACCGCGCCATGAAGTCAAAATAACCCCATCCTGTATAGCCGTTTGCTGAGAAAGTTCGCAAATTGGAGTCGACAGGGGTGTTGGTTGACCATCCGGTTGAGTTCCAGTCTCGGAAATGATGAGTTTGTATTGCTTTGACAACGTTTTTTGGGTTAAACAGCCTGACTATGACTGATACAAAGTCGGAGTAGGACGGGTTAAAACCTTGCGGATAGAACTCAATCGCCCATTGATAGCCGCCGACAGTAAATGGGTCAGATTGGATGCAGTTGCCAGTGCTGACACCATTTTTCACAACAGAATAGTCTGTGATCTCAAAGGTTTTTTATCCGGTGAGGAACACATCGGCGGCCTGAGAGGTGGTTATTAGAAAACTAAAGAAGGCTGTTAGTAGAAGCATGACTACTCTCAGCTTGTTGTACAGTAGTTGTTCGTAGATGGACTTAGGAGTTAGGAACACTTGAGGGCTCCATATAAATAGAGGATCACCATGCCGAGTAAGGGTCGATACTGATAAAAACTAAATAAAAATTATAAATGGAAAATAATTTAATTATCCTCTAAAAAATTATGGGTTATATACTCCACTAATCTTCTCTAGTTGAAATTATATCCCTCTGATCTTCAATATTAGATATTTACCGCTCTATGCATATCTATTATCTATTATTCTATTATTACTTATAAAGCACCCATATAAAAGGAGTAAATTTGTCATATAAAAGAAGTAAACTTGTGAGATAAAAAGGTGTAAACAATTCTTATATCAATTATGGACCATTGATTTGTGTAATTTGATTTGATCAGTGGTCTAGATCAAGATAAGATTTTTCTTAAAAAAAATTAAGTTACTACCAAATTAGCTCTTTATTTAAAAAGAAAGACTAAATTATTGATTTAATCATATCTTTATTGCCTAACATGTAACATTTTATATATAACAAAAAATAATATCAACATTTTATTTTTTTTATTTGCCCACGTATTGAAGACATCTTTTGCTTGTAAATTTTAGATATTTACCCTTCTCTATATTTTAACTTATTTTTAAATCATAAAAATTAATTAAAAATAAATCAGACCTAAATACCCCTACTCGAGTTCTTCCGTGTCCTCTCATCTTTCCCTCGCGGCCTTGCCTCCTTTTTTTCGTCAGGAAGCAAATAAAATGCGGAATTGCTTAGGACCATCCCTAAAATTTTATCATCCCCATCATCCTCACACGTATGCTGCAACTAACTCCTCTCTCCTCACGCGTACGCTGTCCCCCGCCCCCTCCCCCTTCCTCCCTCCCACATACGCTGTCCCGTTCCCCCTTCTCCCTCCCACGTACGTTGTCCCCTCTCCCCCTTCTCCCTTCCACGTACGCTGTCCTCCCATCTCCCTCCTCCCTCCCACATACATCATTCCCCCTGCATCCTTCGTCCTCCTCCTCATACACACTTCATAACCGTTGAAGTTAATATATTTAAATGTTGAAGGTAATATCGTAACTGTTGAAGTTAATATATATAACTGTTATACTAAACTTGTTGCAGAGATGAAATAGAACCAAGTTTTATCTTTCTGATATTAATTTCAACAGTTACGATATTACCTTCAACATTTAAATATATTAACTTCAGAACTGCCTAGTGTTCAGTTAGTTGATTGAAGTGTTCAGTTAGTTAATTATGTTCTCTATTATTCTGCACTTTGATATGTTCAGAACTGCCTAGTGTTCAGTTAGTTGATTGAAGTGTTCAGTTAGTTGATTGAAGTGTTTAGTTAGTTAATTATGTTCTCTATTATTCTGCACTTTGATATGTTCAGAACTGCCTAGTGTTCAGTTAGTTGATTGAAGTGTTCAGTTAGTTGATTGAACTGCCTAGTGTTCAGTTAGTTGATTGAAGTGTTCAGTTAGTTAATTATGTTCTCTATTATTCTGCACTTTGATATGTTCAGAACTGTCTAGTGTTCAGTTAGTTGATTGAAGTGTTCAGTTAGTTAATTATGTTCTCTATTATTCCGCACTTTGATATGTTCAGAACTGCCTAGTGTTCAGTTAGTTGATAGAAGTGTTCAGTTAGTTGATTGAAGTGTTCAGTTAGTTGATTATGTTCTCTATTATTCTGCACTTTCATATGTTCAGAACTGCCTAGTGTTCAGTTTGTTCCTAAGATATGTTCAGTTAGTAACTGTTGAAGTTAATATGTATAACTGTTGAAGTTATATATGTAGTTGTTGAAGTTATATATGTAACTGTTGAAGTAATTTGTTATATATGTAACTGTTCAAGTTAATATATATAACTGTTGAAGTTAATATGTGTAACTGTTGAAGTTATATATGTTAGAGTTATGTCCTAGAAGTCAATAATTTAATGACTTAATTATTAGTTTATGTTTTGGATGATATTTTATCATTTGTTCCTAGGTTTATTATTGACAGATCATTCAGGTTGAGGATCTGAATTGTAGATCTCAGTGGATCATTCTTTAGAATGACAATAATAAATCTAAACGGTCCATAATCTTGATAATTAACAAGGAACATTAATTATCATGTAAGATTAGTATGCAAGTTAAGTGATGATTAAGTTCTACAAATCATAGGTAAAAAGTTACCAACTTAATTGCATATGTATATGTTATGGAACATAGTACAGGACTTGACCCAATGAAATAAACATATGGATTGTGTTATGTGTCATTGTTTAGTTCGTTATGATTTTGGTTCTAAGTTTGAGATGTTTATCTTTTCCACATGAGGATAGGTTCAATAAATATTGTCTACCGCTGATTCCCGATAAGGGCTGCTATACGGACTTTATTTATGTTCTCTTGAATTGTGCGGGGAAAAGCTAATCATCAAGAAAACCGTATGTCCCTCATTAATTCACTTAGTGAGTGACGATATCTGTTTGGGCCCCGTGATGGAGTTGGATCGTATGCGCGCAACTAAGCGATCAACTCTAGATCAAAAAACGTATAATCTGCAAGAATGACACATTCCTATCTTGGATTATACGATGATATCGTGAGACATAAGAATCAAAATAGAGAAACATATTTATTCTCTTATGCAGGATTTAAATACTGTAGCAGTACACTATTTATGCGAATTGGGAATCATAACGTGTTGCTAGATACTGCTTATGATTATTGGGATTAAATAACGATTTAATTCCATGTCCAACTTAGCATAAATTCTCAAAGGGTCACACAAATAAAGGTTTAACCATACAGTGCATTATTCATTTATTCGCAACAGTATGTATTGCGTAAATATGATAAGTTGATTAATTAATTATACACCGTTATAATTAATTAAGTCAAATAGATCATATTGAAATGAATTAATGTATTAGCTAATCCTAGAATAATTATTAACTAGTTAATAATTATATTTAGCTTAACACAATTTAATATAAATAAGTTATATTGAATTAATGGGCCAATATTTATAGCCCAAATGTAGAGCAATAAAACGGGATTCTAATTAAATGGATTAGAAACAAATTGGATGGACAAATGAGGCCCAAAAGGCCCATTTATGGCCGGCCACATAAAGGGTGGTAGGTGGGGTGGCATGAGATGTAAATAGTTGCAACTTTGGTCTAGGGTTTGAGCATTATAAAAGGACCATTGGTGGCTCTTTGCACAAGGCTCTCTCTTTCCCTTCTCCTAGCCGCCACCCATTCCCTTCCCCTTGGCCATGCGCCATCTCTTCCCTCCTCCTCTTATTGCTCATGTGTTGAGCTACAACTCTCCACCTAAATCAAAGTGTTGATGTGTAGAAGAGAGTTGCTCCATGGGATTAGCCTCGTTCTAATCGAAACGCTAGCACGTGTCGATTTAGAAATTGGTTAACCTTTTGGTGGACTCGAGGTGACCGCCAACATGGTGGAGGCGTATGGAGAGCACGCCATCGATTTCTATGCCGTAGGATCGAGCCCCGCGAATACAATTTCGCGGGAGGTACAATCTTCCACCTTCTTCTCTTTGTGTCTATTGAACTTGAGTACTAGATCAATTGTGTGTTGTTTTAATTGGTTAATTAAGTGTAATTAGCCCAAAAATTAAAATTAGCACCTTTCCTAACAATATATGTAGTTGTTGAAGTTATATATGTAACTGTTGAAGTAATATGTTATATATGTAACTGTTGAAGTTAATATACATAATTGTTGAACTTGGTATATTTAAATGTTGAAGGTAATATTTGAAGTGAGCATATTTAAATTGTTAAAGTTGGCATATATATTAACTTCAACAGTTATATATATTAACTTCAATATTTAAATATGTTAATCTCAATAGTTAGAATCAATATATAGTGTGTGTGTGTGAGAGGGGAGGGGGAGGGAGGAGCGTACGCGGGAGGGATGGGAGGGGGGAGCGTACGCTGGAGGGGTGGGAGGGAGACGAGCGTATGCGGTAGGGAGGGAAACAGAGCGATTTTCAAAAATAGAAACGCGTAGAGTCAAAAATAGAAAAAACGCGTGGGGATGATGGGAATGATGAATATCGGAGATGATCCTTATCACCCCGAATAAAATGACGTCTTATAATTGAAAATGACCATAATATTTGCGGCTGTAACAATCTCCAATGTCAAATACCAATCTTAATTTTATTTAATACAAGACGATACTTTTTTATTCAGCACCAAATAGCAAGTCACACAATCAAGAACACCATATTTCATAAAGAAAAAAAAAGACAAGGAAATAAATAAATCTTTGTCGATGTATCTCTCACAATTTTTGTCAAATATCACGAAGAAGAGCATTTTGGGTCTTAACCGATGCCAATTATATCAGAACCAAAGGAATAGATTCAGGACAAAATAGCTAGTGCACTTGTAATTTGTAAATATGCTAAGTTATTTCAAAAAAGGAAATGAGATGTAGAGAGATATGTTGCTGATTAAGGAAGTGTGGACAAAATAGCTAGTGCACCTGTCTCTTTTTTTTTTTTTTTTTTTTTGTAAAGGAGATGTAGACAAAATAGCCAGTGCACGGTGCACCTCTCTTCTTCTTCTTCTTTTTTTTTAAAGGAGAGACAGGCATGAAGAACTATAAGGAAATCTGGTAGGGATATTTTTGGTCTGCATTATTTTTAGTTAATTTTTATGTTTTAAAAAACCAGTCAAAATTTAAGAATTTACAGGTATAATTCAATCGGGGGTGATAAGGATCATCTTCAAGATCCATCATCCCCATCATTCCCAGTGGGAACACATTTTAGTTTTTTCTATTTTTAGAATATTTTTTGTCCCCATTATTTTTCTCCCTCCTATTCCAGTGGGAACAAAAGTCAATCTCCAATATATTTGGGACAACAATTACTTATATTAACTACAACAGCTACATAAATAACTTCAACAGTTATATATATTAACTTCACGGTTACATATATAACATATTAACTTCAATAATTACATATATAACTTCAATAGTTACATATATAACATCAATAGTTATATATATTAACTTCAACAGTTATATATATTAACTTCAACAGTTACATATATAACATATTAACCTAAACTGTTACATATATAATTTCAACAGTACATATATAACTTCAACAGTTATATATATTAACTTCAAAAGTACATATATAACTTCAACAGTTATATATATAAACTATTAAGAAAAACAGTGGGGACCAAAAATAGAAAAAATGAGAGAGAGAGAGAAATAGTGGGGACCAAAATAGGAAAGGATGAGAAGAAGAGAAACAGTGGGGACCAAAAATAGAAAGGATGGGAGGGAGAACAATTTCGAATAAATTCACCAAAATAGTGGAGACCAAAAATGTGTGTTCACACTGGAGATGATGGAGGATGATGGAATCTAAAGGATGGTCTTAAGCAATTCCGCTTGGTTGAGAGTTTATGACAATGCTATGTAGATTATTTTAATTGCTATGTAGGATGGAATCTAGAGGATGGAACCTTCCCTTCACGCAGGTTCCCTGCAAGAACCAACAGATTAAAATATGGTTTCTAACATGTGATATACTGAATTTAGTTTTTGCCTGTTATTTTTACAGGAAAAAAAAACGGGGATAAAATTTTTCAATTTTCCTTTTTTTATTAATAGCATATTAGAGAATTAATAATCATTGACTTTTTTTTCCGATCCATATAATAAAAATTAATGTTTTATAACGTAGAACAATTTGAGCGATTTGAATCGGCCATTCTAATCTTTAAAATTAAAATTTTATCATATTGGACAAGTGCATGTATCCTATATGTTTGACACTAGCCACTCCCATGCTATAATCCAATAGTTAATAGGTGTAAAAAAAAAGGCGTCTACTTATATAATTTTTGAAGGTTTTAAACGTGGCGTTTTATTGCCTAATATCGTTTTATCGGTAATTGAAAAAATGCACGATAACATCATTTTTTTTAAAAAAGGTCTCCTATGTATATCGTGAATAATTCTCCTATAATGCTCCGTCGATAAAGCTTATTTATATCGTGAATAATTCTCTTATAATTCGTTAAACATATTTCTGAATGAAAAAGAATGAAATTATCGGTATTTTTGAAAGTGAAATAATTTTAAGTAAAACAATACTTGATTCAAAAAATAGTCCAAAGACATAATAAAATTACAAATTTCGTGCTCTGCAATCCTGTATATGATATATCGAGAGGTGTTTTGTCAAATGTTCTTTATTAAAAATCTATTTTTGTTCAAGAATAAATTTATTAAAGCATAAATTTTCAATGTAATCTCAGTTTCATACAAATTTATAACATGTAATATTAAGTATACTTGAATTTATGACATAATTATTACAAATAAACGACATAATGCGATTATTTTATTGACCGTTACCGGTAATTAAAACTCTAAATTATGCTAAATCAAACTCTGCCGCTAAACTGAAAAACATATTTTAAAATCTTGATTTTTTTTCCCGTCATTGTCATGTGTAGTCTTTTCTGCGAAATGTTATTGTACCTCTAGGCTCATTCATTGTTTACAGATATTTTGCAAATTATTTTTGCGTGAAATTTTATGGATGTTCTCAAAAATTGAAAGGATTCACTCATATATTTTTTCTAGTATATTTAAAGGAAAGATATATTTTTTAGCAGCAAAAACATGAAAGTTAGATTTTGTTTAAGGTTTATATGCACAGTATATGATATATATTTATACGTTAAAAATCATCTACATTCAGAGCTAATAAATTTTTTTATTTGTTTAGGCCAAATAGGATATTTATATATACATTCCATGTATAAATACATTCGTGTTTTTTAAAAAAAAATTATACGAGGGTTAATTACCCAATGGTCCTTAAAGTACTCCTTATTTTTGTACCATACCGATTCTTAATTTTTGAATGTATGATTGTATCAGAATATGAATGGTCGATCACTGAATTGATTTCAAATAAAACGTCTTTTTGGCTATTGTTGGAGTCTTTTTAATTTAATTGAGGTTAGGTGTGAGAATCAAGAGTTACTTTAGGGCTCCGTTTGGATAGGTGTGGGAAGAAGGGAAGAAGTAAGTGGGAAGAAGTATTGGGAAGTGTGTAACTAGACCTATCAAACGTTAGTAACATTCACGAAAATCCCCTGTTACGTTTAATGTTACGTTAATATGACGGAAATAATTTTTGTAACGTTTAACGTTTCATTTATTAAACGTAAAAGCTTTTTTCTTCCGCTTAATGTTACATGTATCTTAACGGAAGAAACGTTAATAACGTTAAAACGTTGCTTCCGTTTTTGCTACAACTAAGTAACCAAACACAGTTTATAAACTATATCAACTAACATAGAAATTTTGAAAATACAAACCAATAAATAAGCCAGCCAACAGATCTCAACATAGCAAAGAAAATAAAGATGACAAATTACATCTCAAGCAAGTAAGCCAAACAGTTTGAATTCAACTCAGATTTCAAGCTATTACATTTACATAAACCAAGCTATTACATAAACCAAACACTTTGAATTCAACTCAGACCTCAAGCTATCTCCTCAGTTTATACCAATCTCAGCCAATGGCTAAATATATGATCATAAAACACATGAATCATCATTGGAGGTCACTGCTTGAGATCCAAGGAGCCAAAGAGTTGCACAAGTGCAGAAGTTGTGTACTTGTGCACTTGTTACAACTCCAGGCTTCAACCACCCAAAAACAACACAATCCAACGTAATGTAACAAGCTAACCAACTCCAGGCTTCAACCATGCAAGTATGCAAGGAGCCAAATAGTTACAAAAGTACACAACTACACAAGTATCTGATGGATCCAAAATGCCTTGTAAACATCTAAACATAATGCAAGGCATACAAAATGTTCCAAAATGATTGAGAATACCTCATCAGTCACCAAAGTTCCCACTAACAGTGGGCAATGCCATCGGCTTCCGTTTCATCACTGGACCAAAGTATCTCACCAAAGTCCCCACCATTTTCTACATTAAGCATAATATAAAGATGCATGTTAGTATATATATGATAGGTACATATGAGAAATAATTTTTGTATGAGAGTTAGAGAATGATAGAGTCTGCCGTACCGGTGACTGAAGCTCTCAACCAATCTTGAGCACATATGAGAGCCTCAATACTTTCATCATTTAATGAGCTCCTTATTGGACTTAGAGTTCTACCACTATTACTAAACGTAGACTCAGATGCCACAGTGGAGATTGGCACAGCTAGGATGTCTCGAGCAAGCCGAGACAAAATTGGATACTTGGCTGCCTTTAATTTCCACCATGACAAGGTATCACATGCAACATCCAAGCTGTTTTCATCTAATCCATCGGCTAGATATTCCTCTAATTCTGATTTTTTAGGATCAGCCCTCTTTTTATTTTTCATGTAATCTTTAATCCAGCCCTTGTGTCACTTTGAGTCTCTCTAGCTGAGGCACTAATATATCAAACACAATAAATAGATAATGGATGTAAGTAACGGATAATTCAAATAAAGAAAATAGATAACTCAAAATTGCTCAAGCACAATAAACAGATAATGGATGTAAGTAACCTGCATGCATGAATATGCATGTAACTAAAAATTGCTCAAGCACACATCTTATTACTTGTAATTCATATTTTGGAAACAATAGATAACATGCACTTTACTATATAATGCAATTTAGATAGATAACATGAAATGCACATTGTATGCTTGTGAGTTGTGATTGCCAATTTAGATAAATAACAAGTGGAGACTAGAGAGATTACCTCACTTGTTGTGATGAGCTACCAATTTGTTCTTGTGACTGTCTATTGTATGCTTTCTCATAATCCTTGAATAATGCATTAATGCAATTATTCAAGTTGGCCATGAATGTGTCATAGTCATTAGGATACATCTCCTTAATGTAATACTCAACAACACCAAGTTTTGATCTCGGATCAAACACACAAGCAATTGCTAGCAACATGTTACCACCAGTCCAATACTTGTCCCACTTAGCAATATAAAAATGACCTTCGTCTTAGAAAATTTCATTTAATAATATAGCATGAAGGTGATTGATCGCTCAAATAGTAAACCTATGCATACCACTTCAATATCTATCCAGTAAGATACACTATATTTACTGCTTAAGGCTATTTCTGAGCTCAACATAGGAAATTAGTGTGGCATGAAGGTGATGGATCCCTCAAATAATCAAACTAAAATAAAGTCCGATAGTCGTCATTATTTTTCTAATATATTACTTCATATGATTCTAATAGTTCATTTTTCTTGGTCAGTTTACATGATGAAATTCAAATTATAGAAAATGAGAAGTGCCTTTGGCCATTAAATGAGGTACTTACAACACCAATGGTTTTTTTTTTGGGATAAAAGTTGAATCAAGCTACCATTATTGATTGCACATTTTCCTTTGCTTTTGCTTCAGTTGAGATGAGGACTGGGGAATTAGAAGGCTTTCTTTGACAAGCAAGTTCTCTCTCATCAATGCTAGGTTGTGCCACCTGCCACAGGTGATTTATCAGTGATTAGCGGTTTTATGTTTTTCCTATTACCACTTTTGTCAATTTATATGAATATTATTATGTCTTAACCCTAACACATGTCTAGGATTACAAGTTCTTTTTTCTTAGAATATACTTGCACAAAAAAATAATTCTCTGACTTATCTATCACAAAACCAAGTTGTTGAAAGCAAGTGCATAGTTGTAGAACACTTTTAGGGAAGGTCTGTAATGAGGTCCTCATATGTTCGTACCGATAAAAGAGGTTATGTCACTAAATTTGAACTTTCATGAGCTGATCCGTTCCTCTAATACTAGACATTTCAAAATGAGTGATCTCCAATAACAACTAGAGGTGTTGTTGCTATTTGACATAATAACTATAGATATTCCTCTAAAATTATTGTATAATATTTTAGTATCTAATCATTTGGTTTAATGTTAATATTTAGATATCTAATCGTCTGGTTCGATATTTGGCTTAAAAATACATCTTAACTTTTTATATCTTATAAGATAATTCCTGAAATCTACTTTTGACATGTGATATCCAGGAACCAAATATGGAAGCTATGCCAGCAACATTACAGCGATGAAAAGACGAGAATTCTCAAAAAGCATAACCAAATCTTGGATGGACGAATTTGGCAGCTTTACAGTACCGAATTCATTTTTTGTTTGTGTCCAAGATGTTTTCCAGGGTTGGTAAATATTTTAGTGTGTGATATTCAAAGCAAGAATATTTATTGATGGTTGATGGTTCAGTGTGGTATAGTATAGTTTTCAAATTTTTACGGTTGGATAATAAGCCATATCAAGGTATACTGGTAACCACTGCTCCAATAATGTAACTGTTATAATCCTTAAATAGACACTCTAAAAAACTATGTTAGTTATGACTAACATAATACTGATATATATTGTGATATTTGGTAAGTCTTCTTATTTCTATGATGAAACATCTCTCTTTTTAAAATAAATGTCAGATTTAAACAGTATAACATCTTTTCCTTAAAATAAAAAAAATAATCCTTTCCTTAACATAATCACTGTAGGTTAATCTTACATCGCGCGAAGTGCGATGCCATAGCTAGTTCAGTTCAATTAAAATCCTTTTCAAGTGGTGGAATGTTACTGGAAGGTTCTCTGGTATAGGACCTGATGCCAAATACTGAAAAAAGTCCAGATTTTAAAATCATCAATAGGCTATATTACAAGATAGGAGAAGATCGATTAACTTATGCAAGGGGAAATCGATCATTAGATTACACTTTACTAAATATTTTAAACAATGCAAGAATTAATTAGTATAAATTGGTTGAAATTTTGATCAATTCGTTCTTAATTGAGCAATCAAATCCCATGGCTACCGCACCATGACACACTCTTTCTACTAGACCTCTGTTGCACTTGAATGATAAACATGTCTGATTGTTTTCAGCTGAAGCTAAACCTTCCCAAGTCAGTAAAGCAACTAGCCTTAGTCCTTCAAATCAACACCAGTGTGTGATACATACTACATTCAAGTAATGTAAATAGCTAATTAGAGAGACTAAGTTAGAAATAACTTGTAAATATCTTCTCTTGTTCTTGTAAGATACATACAAATCATAATCCAATTACATATCAATTCAGTTTATATCTTCTTAATATGGTTTTACACAAGACATATGCACATAGTGAGACAGAGATCAAATCAATTCAGTTTGAACTTTGAACCAATATAGAATCCAACTAAATTTTCATTTTTTTGAAACATATTCAATTACAAAAATCAAAGGAGAAGAGAGGAGGTAGACCAGCAGCGCAGGTTGCAAGCGGCAGAGGAGAAGATTTAACAGTGGAGTAAATGATAGAAGAATCACTATAGCAAACGGCGGGGGAGAAGGGTGATGAAAACGGAGCAATCTGTGGAGAAAATGGCGGAGGAGAAGAGTGATCGGAGGAGCAAACGTCTGAGCCGCAGATAGTGAGCGATGGTGGGGTAGCGTGAGAAGGACGGCGCTGGGATGAGGAAGGGGAATTAGGAGTCGGGCTTGGGAGAACTAATATGGACTAAAGTTCGAAACACTGGGGTGAGGAAGAGAGATTAGGAATGGTAACGGAGATTAACAGAGATTTATCTCTATACCAACTTTACCCCCTGAAAATTTTACGGCTGTGATTCACCGCTATGAATTTTTTGTGTCCACCAAAGAATGACCCTTAATCTTATATACATATATGAAATCCGTAGCTTTAACCATTGGCCAATATTTTTTGGAGCATTAAATTGTTTGTTTCCTTTTGTTACGTTCTAATAAGAAGTTAAAATGAAATGCGAACATATCGAAATGGAAAAAAAATTTAATTGTTATTTTTTTTCAATTAGAAATAAGAGTCTCAGACTTTCAATTGAAAAATATATATACTACAAATTAAATCAAAGTACGAAAATCAATGGTCCACATCTTATATATAATGGGGTTGATGCATTCTTTAGTTGAAATTTTTACAGCGATACTTTAATAATTAGGAATAGAAATCATGCTTAATTAGAATCAAACACAATTTTTCAAGAAAATTTTTACTTCTTACTCTGTGTGTGTGTGTCACTATTTGGTAACAAAAATTTTCTTTAATTAAATGTGAACAAAAGTTAAACAACAGTCATGGTAAACGATCTATATATAGTAGTATGTGTACAATAATATGTAGACATGTTAAATTTCTAAAGTTAATAATTGTTTTTCTTCGTAATGAATGAAATATTATTTGTATGAAATAAGAGTTGAAGAGAGAATTTTTCTCTTAAAGAAGGAATAATCAGCCATATATCCCTCTAATTTTCTTTAATCAGTCATATATCCTTCTCTTTTAAATATTAACCATATATCACTCTAATCATCCTTATTATTTCTATTTACCCTTTCTAGTAATTTTAATTGAGAAATTCTAGAGTCCAATATATTGGACGGATGTGCTTCGTCCAATACGATCATTTTTATGTTTTTAAATTTCAAATAACCGATACGGATAGTTCAATATGTTCTCCATATTGAAAACTTATAAGAAACCAATTTTTACATTTTTTCGAATTTTTTACTATTTTTTTGATATTTTATAAAATCGTTGTTATTGGACGATCCATAATATTTGTATCATGAATTTTCAAAAATAACAAAAAATAGTAAACAATTTCGAAAAAATGTAAAAATTGGTTTCTTGTAAGTTTTCAATATGGAGAACATATTGAACGGCTTGGATCGATCATTTGAAATTTAAAAACGTGAAAACAATCATATTGGACAGACCCATCTGTCATATATATTGGACACTAGCATTTCTCATTTTAATTATATATTAATTCTGAAAATTAAGTTTGTAAAATTTAAGACCATAATATCCCCGATTTTTTTCCTCTGAATTCGGTCTGTTTCAGAATCATTAGAAAGATTCGTTTGATCATGAAATAGAAAGAAACAAATTAAAGTGTAATGGCTCCGTTTGGATGAGGTGTAGGAAGAAGGGAAGAAGGGAAGAAGTGGGAAGAAGTATTGGAAAGTGTGTAACTTTGTGAAGAGTTGGATTGTTTAATAATAAATTTGGGCCCTTCTTCCCTTATTCTCTTTTTCCCACTCCAATCCAAACACAACCATAATGAATATTTCTTAAATGGTCATATATCCTAGTTCTTTGTATACACAAAGATACATTGAATATTTCTAAGATGAATCTGTATTATACAAAATGGAAGTTATGAAAATTTAAAGCAGGTGACTGACAACTATACCAGGATTAAACCAACATAATTACAGAAATTACAGAAGCTTGTGTTCAATATCTAAAAGAAAAGATCTCCATGAAATTTTAGAGTTTTGTTCTATATACTGATATAATATTCTCTTATTCTTACATATTATATTTGTATCTTTTCTAATATTTTACATATTATATTTGTATCTTTTCTAATATTTCTAAGATGAAATTCCAGAGTTTTGTCTATCTAAAAGCTTAAGTAATTTTCCAAACAAGCAAGTTTATTTTATTTGACATTATGTTGAGAATATGTTATTTCATATGTGTCACAATTGCATCCGATATCCAAAGTCTATTAAAAGCTAATCGATCCAATTTTAAGTGTTGCCTCCAACCCCAAACTAGTCAGTAAAAAAATCATGAGAAGTTGTTTCTCACATAGACAAAATACGCCGGGTAATTCTTTAGCAAAATAATAATAGTAATAATAATAATAATAATAATAATAATAATAATAATAATAATAATAATAATAAATATCGTAGCTCATTATTGAAGCATCTTCGTTAGTCAAAATACAAACAAAATTGGTAAAATTAAAAATTAAATAACTATATTGTTTGAGGCTACAAAATTTAACATGTTAAAGCTTCTTCTTTCATACTGCAACACTAATCGACATCTATCTAGTTTTCTTCTTCTTGGAGAATTCAAAAAGAAATTGCTCAAGCGTTTCTGACTATCGATTTCTTTCCATAATATATTTATATCTTTTCATATCAAATAGATTCTAAGTTTAGGCGGAAGATGAAATAGACCGAATTCAGAGATAAAAAGCCAAGGGTATTATGGTCTTAAATTTTAAAAACTGAATTTTCAGAATTAATATATAATTAAAATTACTAGAAAGGGTAAATACCAACAATAAGGATGTTGAGGGGATATATGGCTAATATTTAAAAAGAGAAGGATATAAGGCTGATTGAAGAAGATTAGAGGGGTGTATGACTAATTTTCCTAAAAAAGAAAGCTGAAGAGATAAGTGCACAGTAAAAGAATAGAATATTATGAAATGCTCTATTCAAATTAATTCGAAATTGTAACAGTTGCATTTAAATAGTAGTGGATAATTAATGATGCATAATTCATTTGATTGTATAATTCACAGTGAGAAATGCATGTGGTCTAGTAGCTCAGTGGTAAGAGGACTAGGCTGGCCTCCATGAGGTCAAGGGTTCAAGCCCCGCATGCACCTTTAATTTCAAAAAAAAGTTGGATGGCAAAGACCTCCCTCTTTCTTCAAAAAAAAAATTCACAGTGAGAAATATATTACAATTTAGCTGTCGTTTCCACGAAAATGTCGAACTTCCACATATTAATATAGTCTGCGAGGTGACCGCTTAGTAAGATTATCCATACATGAATACATGATACATGATACATGTGATGTGGGGTAGTTGGATAGGTATGGCTTTGATACATAATACTACTCTATTATACATGTGGGATAGCCAGATAGGTACATATGGCTTTGAGCCTTTCTGCCTTTGTATCATAAGCGTGATTCACGTGCATCGTCCTGGATTATTGGAGAGCAAATTTCATGACAAGCTTTGTGGTTTCTCTTAACCCCCCCCCCCCCCCCCCCCCCCCGGATTTATATTTTTTATTTAGTTTTCATCAGTATCGACTATCGACCCTTACTCGGCATGGTGATCCTCTATTTATATGGACCCCTCAAGTGTTCCTAACTCCTAACTCCATCTACGAACAACTACTGTACAACAAACTGAGAGTAGTCATGCTTCTACTAACAGCCTTCTTTAGTTTTCTAATAACCACCTCTCAGGCCGCCGATGTGTTCCTCACCGGATCAAAAACCTTTGAGATCACAGACTATTCTGTTGTGAAAAATGGTGTCAGCACTGGCAACTGCATCCAATCTGACCCATTTACTGTCGGCGGCTATCAATGGGCGATTGAGTTCTATCCGCAAGGTTTTAACCCGTCCTACTCCGACTTTGTATCGGTCATAGTCAGGCTGCTTAACCCAAAAAACGTTGTCAAAGCAATACAAACTCATCATTTTCGAGACTGGAACTCAACCGGATGGTCAACCAGCACCCCTGTCGACTCCAATTTGCGAACTTTCTCAGCAAACGGCTATACAGGATGGGGTTATTTTGACTTCATGGCGCGGTCCAACTTCGAGGTCTCAAACTACCTCAGAAACGATACACTTGTGATCAAGACTAATATTTGGGTCGTGAAAGACTCGTCGAGTTTTCTCATGCCGCCACTGTCAGCTGCGGCTGGAAATCTCTATAGTTGGTGGGATCAAGTTTTCCAAACTTCTGATGTTTCTGTTGAGAACAGTAAATCAGGCTGATGCTTGATTTCTATTGTTTTTAATTAGAAAATGCCTACAAACAAGTTTGCTGTTTTACCTTATGAAATCTACCTATGGGGCAATCCTTAGTTTCTTTTGAATTAAAGTTTACCGATGTCTTGTAGATCTTTATGTTTCAATAAAAGAATTGATGTTTCCATTTCTTTAGTTAAATTTCAGTGATTTTATTCCCTGAAATCGTATGCTTGTAAGATCAATTAGTTTCTGCAAGCTGTTGTCATTTTCTGAGTGTTTTATTTGCCAATTTGCACCTGAAATTATTACTTTGAAGGTTGTATGCTTTGTATCAATTATTATTGAGCAAGATTTTGTGATACCACAGTTATATGCAAGCGTAAAAACTTAGAATACCTAGTCGACTGCATATAATTTTAACATAAAATAAAATATTTGTGGATGCCATTATAAAGCTTATAATAAAATAAAGAAATAATATGCATCATAGCGGCATTTCGTTCTCATACACTCTGTGATTTGTTTTCTGTTAATTTTCTATTTGGACTCCAAGTTGCGTAATCATCGTCCTATCTTAAAAATTGTTTGCTTTTTTATTTTATTGATGAATATCATGGTATATATGATGCTCCTCATCGGTAGGAAGTCCACATTAGCTGCAGTTCTTTAATCCCACGCTGAACACGGACGACTGGATCCATCTTCAGTTCGATCTCACACATTCTTTATTATTACGGTTCTATCACTAGTTGAAAATAAGAAATTAACTGAAAAGAAAGTAATACATAATAATGAGTTTGCCAGATCCAATTACTTATATATATAATTAATGAAGATTCTTCCTTAGTTCACTAAAGATCATGTTAGGATTTTCCATATGTGTGGAGATTTCCTTCTGTTGCTAGGGCGCACAGCAAGAGTTGACTCCATTGCTCATGATCATATATATATATATATATATATCCTAATTCTCGATCTGGGCGACATTTATTTCTATATGGTGAATTTGAGAGGAAAGACGAGAAACTGCTTGTGATGCGTTTTTTAAGGAAACTGCTTTTTATTTTTTTTTTCCTAAACAAGAGGGAGACAAGAAAATAACAACTCAACTTCAGAAAGATTCTTTTATGATAACCGAGACCAAAAAAAATATATATATATATATATATGATAACAACAAAATGGCATCCTTGGAGTACATTGTCAAATTAAAAATACTTCCAATCCTGTGTACTTTCAAACCTTTTAACTTGTTTACTAATTGGACTGATTTAAAGTGGATGGATAAAATACACCCTGGTGTACGGATCGTCTTCCGTACACCAGAGTCGTTTTTAAAATCCAAAAATGAAATGAACAATCCGAACCGTTTAAATTGTTTTCCATATTAGAAAACTCTTGGAGACCAAATTTTATATTTTTTCGAAACTTTTTACTATATATTATGACATTTTCAAAAAACACTACAATTGGAGCATTTCAGGCCCTCCAATTTCAAAATATCATAATATATAGCAAAATAATTCGAAAAATATAAAATTTGGTCTTCAAGAGTTTTTCAATATGGAGAATAACTTGAACGGTTCGGATTGACTATTTAAATTTTGGATTTCGAAAACGACTCGAGTGTACGGGGACGATCCATACACCAGAGTGTATTTTATCACTCCTCCTAATTTAAATACAGATACGGAGAAAAACTTCAGGAATTTGGCAGCCTTGAAAACAACAGCTAAGAAAAAGCAAAAATGAAAATGGTCACACGACAGAAAACACGTCATCTGCTCAGAATTGATAGTTGTTTTGCTCTTTATTTTTTGTTGCAGCTTGTATAGATGTTGATGTAGTTTACTGATACTTGTTGATGTTATTCTTTTGACCTTTTGGCTCAAAGAGTGGTCCCTCTGTGGCACTCTTAGACTCTTAGAAACTTTTTGGTGTGTATTTTATATTTGAAGTATAATAGATTTTGGTTCTCTACTCAGGGAGTTCTTGGATAAAAAGAAAAGGAAAAAAACCATACATTCAAAAACATAAATACTTTCAGAGAAATGCTAGTGTTCAATATATTGGACAGATGAGTCCGTCTAATAGAATCGTTTTCATGTTTTTAAATTTCTAATAACTGATCTGAACCGTTTAATATATTCTCCCAATTGAAAATGTTGTACTAAACGTCTCTAGGTTTGTCGATTACAAAATAATACCATTTGGCATTTAACAATCTTCTTTGAGTTTTATAGGAAGAAGATACAATTTATAAGGACTTGGATAAAAGCTTTAAGGAAGATCAAGATCAAGTCTTTAGAGAGCTTGTAGGCTAGTTTAGACTAGGATAGAAGGTATACTTTAGTCCTTGTTTATCCTTAAAATGGTCTAGATAGCGAAAAGCTCAATAAACCAGCAAAATTCTGTTTTCTGTAACCTAGCGTCGTACAACGCTAGATAGAGTTACACAACGCTAGAACAGCTAAATTCATACTTTTGTGAATCAACGTTGCACAACGCTATATAGAGTTAGGCAACGCTGAGTCACAACGTTGTACAACGCTCAGTAGAGTTGTACAACGCTACAGTTAAAAACTTGGAAATTTTCCTGAGTACCATCGTGCAACGCCATATAGCGTTGCACAATGCCACAAAAATCCCAAGTTAGCTGTGCTGTTTTTGCATGCAAAGTTTCTGGAGACGTTAGCCAACGTCTTTCAGTGTTGGGTAACGTTAGCGTTGTGTGACGGCATATAGAGTTGTACAACGCTCTGTTGAATATGTCAGAGTTGTTCCTTTTGTCTCCCTTTAGCGTTGTGTAACGCCATTCAGTGGCAAGCAACAATCTGACAATTTCCAACGGAATTGTCGGAGCTTTCCTTTGGTTATACACTCCTTCGTTGTGCGACGGCAAATAGCGTTGCACAACGCTCTGACAGACCAACGGCTATATCAAAGAGCTGTTAGAATTTACAACGGTCATATTCCAGCGTTGTATAACGCTATTCAGCGTTGTACAACGCTATGGCCTGTTTTTGCTGGGAAACTGCTCATTTCGAGCCCTATATATATCCACCCCTTGTTCTCTCTCCAGAGAACGAGTTAGAGAGCTTCACTTTGCAAAATTAGACCAGAATTGAGCCTTTGAGCACAGGGATACTCTCCCACTTGAGCTTTTCATAGCTAGACCATCTTGAGAGATTTAGTAGCCTCAAACACCACCACCCCGACATTGTCGCTAGGTGTAGGTTGGAATAGGTTGAGAGCTCTTCTCCTTTGAGGCCGTTGTGCCATTCGAGTTAGGCCGATCCGCCTCGAGTGTCCTTATGACGAGGTGATTCGGTTCAAAGTTGTAGTCCCGTTCTTGTTGGAATTGAACGGAGCGCGCCCTTTGGTGGTAGCGAAACTCCCGGAGACGTACGACTAAGGCTAGCACTTCCTAGCGGGTCGGAACTCCGTAATCATACCGAGTGTTCAATTTCTCTCTCTCTTTCTCTCTTTATTATCTTGCCATACTTGAGTTGCTTGTGTGCTTGCTTGTATTGGGTACCAATTGAATTGTGTTAGGGTAGTTCATACCAAACCGGTCTAAAACCTCAATCGCTTCCGCTAAACCTTGATTAAGCCGCCTTTAAATTAGGGACAACAAAGTGGTATCAGAGCGGGAACCTCGATTAAGCTATTCTTAATCTCGGTTTTCGATCATGGCGGCTAGAATTGTAGAAAAACCAGGTAAATTGGACCATACTTGCACAAATTTCTCTATTTGGAAAAATGGTATGGTTGGCTACCTCAAAAGCATGGGTGTTTGGTATATTGTGGCAAATGAATCTAAATTTAAATCAAATACTAACAAGCTTACCACCGAGGCCTTGAGGGAAAAGGAGGATAATGACTATGCGGTCAATGTCATCCTAAGCTCGGTACATGAATCAATTGGTAGCACACTTGTTTGCAATTTTGATATAGCTAGGGACATATGGAGAGCCATCTTGAGTTGTTTCGAAGGAAGCCAAATGGGAGGAGCCCATACGAATTCGGAGTTCGATCCATGTACATCCGATTCGGATAATTACGAAGAACATGCATTTGTTGCCAAAGAAATGGAATCCTCTATTCCTTCAAATCATTCCACTCCATCCACATCACCAAAGGCATGCTCTCTTAAGGTATATCTTCCTCTCAATGAATCTCTTAGTAGTAGTGATAGTGAGAGTGATGATGAACCAACTTGTTCAACCAAATGTGTTGATTGTGATAGGTTGAATTCTATTCTTGATGCTACCCATGATGCCTTGGTTAGGAAAGCCGATACCATAGAAACCTTAAAAACCAAGGTAGATGAGCTTACTTCTAAGATGTGTGAGTATGAGGCTAAAATTAAGGAGCTTGCAAAACAACTTGAAAAATCGATTTTAACCCAAGCTCCTAAAACGGATTTGAAAAACCTTTTCAAAGGTCAAAAGCCTCATGACAAGTCCGGTCTTGGTTACCAAAAGCCTTATCAAACCAAGAAAAATAACTTGTCATACAAAAATGGGAAACATGTTGCACAAAACACACAATTTCAAAAACCTAGGAATTCTCGTGGTCATGCACATATGTACCAAAGGAAACCTAGAAATACTAGAGTGCAAAACGAAAAGAATTTGCAAAATCAAGAAAAAAAGGTTTTTGTTCCAAAGGCGTCCAATAAAATTTATTTTAGAGGACCCGATGGATGGTTTTATGAATTTAAAGAGCAACACTCTTCTCAAAACCACAAAGCTCAATCCAATGGGCATAAAAAGAATGTTTCCCAAAATTTCCAAAAGGATCGCAAAAAGGATTTTAATGCCTCATCCAATGATCCTAAGAAGAAGGCCGAATACCTTAGAGCCCATTACTATTCTCATTTTGTCAAGGGTTCTACCATGCCTAAGCCAACCAATGCATATTGCAACTATTGTTGTCAAAATGGTCATATCTCGTTGGAATGCAAACTTAGGAAATCAAATGGTGAGTCCAAAGGTAAGTGGGTTCCAAAAGCTTGTACCTCTAGTGGTACAACTAGTGGTATAGTAACCAATGTGGTCTAAATACCAAGTTAACCCCCGGTCTTATAAGCCAAATCTTTAGGGGGAGCCTCTTTATTTCTATCTTATTTTTGTTTGAGAGGTTAAATTTGGTCACACTACTTTGTGTAGTGCTCTAAATTGGTTCTCCAATTCCTTTTCTCCAAAATTAAGGGGGAGCCATAAATTTAGGGGGAGCTTGCTACAATTTTCACTTTTTGTCGATTTACAAAAAGGGGGAGAATTGTGGTAAAGCTTGTGAAATGCCAAAATTTAATCGCTTTACTAATGGTATTGTTTTGCAAATCGTCAAAAGGGGGAGATTGTTGTACTAAACGTCTCTAGGTTTGTCGATTACAAAACAATACCATTTGGCATTTAACAATCTTCTTTGAGTTTTATAGGAAGAAGATACAATTTATAAGGACTTGGATAAAAGCTTTAAGGAAGATCAAGATCAAGTCTTTAGAGAGCTTGTAGGCTAGTTTAGACTAGGATAGAAGGTATACTTTAGTCCTTGTTTATCCTTAAAATGGTCTAGATAGCAAAAAGCTCAATAAACCAGCAAAATCCTGTTTTCTGTGACCTAGCGTCGTACAACGCTAGATAGAGTTACACAACGCTAGAACAGCTAAATTCATACTTTTGTGAATCAACGTTGCACAACGCTATATAGAGTTAGGCAACGCTGAGTCACAACGTTGTACAACGCTCAGTAGAGTTGTACAACGCTACAGTTAAAAACTTGGAAATTTTCCTGAGTACCATCGTGCAACGCCATATAGCGTTGCACAACGCCACAAAAATCCCAAGTTAGCTGTGCTGTTTTTACATGCAAAGTTTCTGGAGACGATAGCCAACGTCTTTCAGCGTTGTGTGACGGCATATAGAGTTGTACAACGCTCTGTTGAATCTGTCAGAGTTGTTCCTTTTGTCTCCCTTTAGCGTTGTGTAACGCCATTCAGTGACAAACAACGCTCTGACAATTTCCAACGGAATTGTCGGAGCTTTTCTTTGGTTATACACTCCTTCGTTGTGCGACGGCAAATAGCGTTGCACAACGCTCTGACAGACCAACGGCTATATTAAAGAGCCGTTAGAATTTACAACGGTCATATTCCAGCGTTGTATAACGCTATTCAGCGTTGTACAACGCTGTGGCCTGTTTTTGCTGGGAAACTGCTCATTTCGAGCCCTATATATATCCACCCCTTGTTCTCTCTCCAGAGAACGAGTTAGAGCTTCACTTTGCAAAATTAGACCAGAATTGAGCCTTTGAGCACAGGGATACTCTCCCACTTGAGCTTTTCATAGCTAGACCATCTTGAGAGATTTAGTAGCCTCAAACACCACCACCCCGACATTGTCGCTAGGTGTAGGTTGGAATAGGTTGAGAGCTCTTCTCCTTTGAGGCCGTTGTGCCATTCGAGTTAGGCCGATCCGCCTCGAGTGTCCTTGTGACGAGGTGATTCGGTTCGAAGTTGTAGTCCCGTTCTTGTTGGAATTGAACGGAGCACGCCCTTTGGTGGTAGCGAAACTCCCGGAGACGTACGACTAAGGCTAGCACTTCCTAGCGGGTCGGAACTCCGTAATCATACCGAGTGTTCAATTTCTCTCTCTCTTTCTCTCTTTATTATCTTGCCATACTTGAGTTGCTTGTGTGCTTGCTTGTATTGGGTACCAATTGAATTGTGTTAGGGTAGTTCATACCAAACCGGTCTAAAACCTCAATCGCTTCCGCTAAACCTTGATTAAGCCGCCTCCATTAGGGACAACAAAAAACATACAAGAAACCAATTTATATATATATATATATATATATATATATATATATATATTAATTTCTTACTATTTTTTTAGTATTTTTGAAAATTCATGATATAAACATTATGGATCGTCCAATAACATCGATTTTCTAAAATACCAAAAAAATAGTAAAAAATTTTGAAAAAAATATAAAATTTGGTTTCTTATAAGTTTTCAATATGGAGAACATATTGAACGGTTCGAATTGGCTATTTAAAATTTTAAAATATGAAAACGATCGTATTGGACGGACCTCATCCGTCCAATATTGAACTCTGGCATTTCTCATAATTCCGACTATAACCTCTAATCAATTTTGTTAGACCCTTTCCCCCACCCCAAAATATTTGCTTTAATCAAAACATATAGTATACCCCGATTGAGCTTTGCTGACATAATTGCCGACAAAAATGTATTGCATAAAAGCGCAACAAATCATTACAGGAATTTGGAAAAAAAAAATTTGAATATCGTCCAACTTGCAAAAAATAACACTAGTATTTACGGTTCATTTGTCTTTTGATTTATTTACGGTTCATTTTTTCTATTGATTTTGAGATCCACGATTATTAAGGCTATTGATTTACGCAGGATTTCATTTTAGTTCATTTAAATTCAATTGATTTTACATAATTTCATTAGATGTGATTATACGAAAATTTCTACTAAATGACACCGAATCTGTTAATTTGGATAAAAAAATTTCGAACGAAATGAAATTTCATGTTTAAAAAAAAGAAATTTTGATTAGGGCCCAAATCGATCCATGCGATCACCCATGTTTTATCACTTTAAAAAAAATACAAGAAACAAACATAGCAATAACTAGCTAAGTTATCGCGCGATGCAGGAATGATACGCGATCATGAAACAATGTAGTTGTGGCGGATGGAAGAATTTTCATTGATTGTACTAATATGAGATGCTGGTGGTATAGGAATGTTTCTTTTTTTTTAACAGTATTGTATATGCAGATCTATATGTATGCGTGTATATTTATTTTTCTGTGCGTTTTAGCAAAGTAGGGAAAAATAGATGGATCAAATTACTAGAAAGGGTAAATAGCAACAATAAGAATGATGAGGGGATATATGACTAATATTTAAAAAGAGAAGGATATATGGCTGATTGAAGAAGATTAGAGGGGTATATGGCTAAATTTCCTAAGCTGAAGAGATAAGTGCACAGTAAAAGAATAGAATATTATGAAATGCTCTATTCAAATTAATTCGAAAGTGTAACAGTTGCATTTAAATAGTAGTGGATAATTAATGATGCATAATTCATTTGATTGTATAATTCACAGTGAGAAATGCATGTGGTCTAGTAGCTCAGTGGTAAGAGGACTAGGCTGGCCTCCATGAGGTCAAGGGTTCAAGCCCCGCATGCACCTTTAATTTCAAAAAAAAGTTGGATGGCAAAGACCTCCCTCTTTCTTCAAAAAAAAAATTCACAGTGAGAAATATATTACAATTTAGCTGTCGTTTCCACGAAAATGTCGAACTTCCACATATTAATATAGTCTGCGAGGTGACCGCTTAGTAAGATTATCCATACATGAATACATGATACATGATACATGTGATGTGGGGTAGTTGGATAGGTATGGCTTTGATACATAATACTACTCTATTATACATGTGGGATAGCCAGATAGGTACATATGGCTTTGAGCCTTTCTGCCTTTGTATCATAAGCGTGATTCACGTGCATCGTCCTGGATTATTGGAGAGCAAATTTCATGACAAGCTTTGTGGTTTCTCTTAACCCCCCCCCCCCCCCCCCCCCCCCCCCGGATTTATATTTTTTATTTAGTTTTCATCAGTATCGACTATCGACCCTTACTCGGCATGGTGATCCTCTATTTATATGGACCCCTCAAGTGTTCCTAACTCCTAACTCCATCTACGAACAACTACTGTACAACAAACTGAGAGTAGTCATGCTTCTACTAACAGCCTTCTTTAGTTTTCTAATAACCACCTCTCAGGCCGCCGATGTGTTCCTCACCGGATCAAAAACCTTTGAGATCACAGACTATTCTGTTGTGAAAAATGGTGTCAGCACTGGCAACTGCATCCAATCTGACCCATTTACTGTCGGCGGCTATCAATGGGCGATTGAGTTCTATCCGCAAGGTTTTAACCCGTCCTACTCCGACTTTGTATCGGTCATAGTCAGGCTGCTTAACCCAAAAAACGTTGTCAAAGCAATACAAACTCATCATTTTCGAGACTGGAACTCAACCGGATGGTCAACCAGCACCCCTGTCGACTCCAATTTGCGAACTTTCTCAGCAAACGGCTATACAGGATGGGGTTATTTTGACTTCATGGCGCGGTCCAACTTCGAGGTCTCAAACTACCTCAGAAACGATACACTTGTGATCAAGACTAATATTTGGGTCGTGAAAGACTCGTCGAGTTTTCTCATGCCGCCACTGTCAGCTGCGGCTGGAAATCTCTATAGTTGGTGGGATCAAGTTTTCCAAACTTCTGATGTTTCTGTTGAGAACAGTAAATCAGGCTGATGCTTGATTTCTATTGTTTTTAATTAGAAAATGCCTACAAACAAGTTTGCTGTTTTACCTTATGAAATCTACCTATGGGGCAATCCTTAGTTTCTTTTGAATTAAAGTTTACCGATGTCTTGTAGATCTTTATGTTTCAATAAAAGAATTGATGTTTCCATTTCTTTAGTTAAATTTCAGTGATTTTATTCCCTGAAATCGTATGCTTGTAAGATCAATTAGTTTCTGCAAGCTGTTGTCATTTTCTGAGTGTTTTATTTGCCAATTTGCACCTGAAATTATTACTTTGAAGGTTGTATGCTTTGTATCAATTATTATTGAGCAAGATTTTGTGATACCACAGTTATATGCAAGCGTAAAAACTTAGAATACCTAGTCGACTGCATATAATTTTAACATAAAATAAAATATTTGTGGATGCCATTATAAAGCTTATAATAAAATAAAGAAATAATATGCATCATAGCGGCATTTCGTTCTCATACACTCTGTGATTTGTTTTCTGTTAATTTTCTATTTGGACTCCAAGTTGCGTAATCATCGTCCTATCTTAAAAATTGTTTGCTTTTTTATTTTATTGATGAATATCATGGTATATATGATGCTCCTCATCGGTAGGAAGTCCACATTAGCTGCAGTTCTTTAATCCCACGCTGAACACGGACGACTGGATCCATCTTCAGTTCGATCTCACACATTCTTTATTATTACGGTTCTATCACTAGTTAAAAATAAGAAATTAACTGAAAAGAAAGTAATACATAATAATGAGTTTGCCAGATCCAATTACTTATATATATAATTAATGAAGATTCTTCCTTAGTTCACTAAAGATCATGTTAGGATTTTCCATATGTGTGGAGATTTCCTTCTGTTGCTAGGGCGCACAGCAAGAGTTGACTCCATTGCTCATGATCATATATATATATATATATATATCCTAATTCTCGATCTGGGCGACATTTATTTCTATATGGTGAATTTGAGAGGAAAGACGAGAAACTGCTTGTGATGCGTTTTTTAAGGAAACTGCTTTTTATTTTTTTTTTCCTAAACAAGAGGGAGACAAGAAAATAACAACTCAACTTCAGAAAGATTCTTTTATGATAACCGAGACCAAAAAAAATATATATATATATATATGATAACAACAAAATGGCATCCTTGGAGTACATTGTCAAATTAAAAATACTTCCAATCCTGTGTACTTTCAAACCTTTTAACTTGTTTACTAATTGGACTGATTTAAAGTGGATGGATAAAATACACCCTGGTGTACGGATCGTCTTCCGTACACCAGAGTCGTTTTTAAAATCCAAAAATGAAATGAACAATCCGAACCGTTTAAATTGTTTTCCATATTAGAAAACTCTTGGAGACCAAATTTTATATTTTTTCGAAACTTTTTACTATATATTATGACATTTTCAAAAAACACTACAATTGGAGCATTTCAGGCCCTCCAATTTCAAAATATCATAATATATAGCAAAATAATTCGAAAAATATAAAATTTGGTCTTCAAGAGTTTTTCAATATGGAGAATAACTTGAACGGTTCGGATTGACTATTTAAATTTTGGATTTCGAAAACGACTCGAGTGTACGGGGACGATCCATACACCAGAGTGTATTTTATCACTCCTCCTAATTTAAATACAGATACGGAGAAAAACTTCAGGAATTTGGCAGCCTTGAAAACAACAGCTAAGAAAAAGCAAAAATGAAAATGGTCACACGACAGAAAACACGTCATCTGCTCAGAATTGATAGTTGTTTTGCTCTTTATTTTTTGTTGCAGCTTGTATAGATGTTGATGTAGTTTACTGATACTTGTTGATGTTATTCTTTTGACCTTTTGGCTCAAAGAGTGGTCCCTCTGTGGCACTCTTAGACTCTTAGAAACTTTTTGGTGTGTATTTTATATTTGAAGTATAATAGATTTTGGTTCTCTACTCAGGGAGTTCTTGGATAAAAAGAAAAGGAAAAAAACCATACATTCAAAAACATAAATACTTTCAGAGAAATGCTAGTGTTCAATATATTGGACAGATGAGTCCGTCTAATAGAATCGTTTTCATGTTTTTAAATTTCTAATAACTGATCTGAACCGTTTAATATATTCTCCCAATTGAAAATGTTGTACTAAACGTCTCTAGGTTTGTCGATTACAAAATAATACCATTTGGCATTTAACAATCTTCTTTGAGTTTTATAGGAAGAAGATACAATTTATAAGGACTTGGATAAAAGCTTTAAGGAAGATCAAGATCAAGTCTTTAGAGAGCTTGTAGGCTAGTTTAGACTAGGATAGAAGGTATACTTTAGTCCTTGTTTATCCTTAAAATGGTCTAGATAGCGAAAAGCTCAATAAACCAGCAAAATTCTGTTTTCTGTAACCTAGCGTCGTACAACGCTAGATAGAGTTACACAACGCTAGAACAGCTAAATTCATACTTTTGTGAATCAACGTTGCACAACGCTATATAGAGTTAGGCAACGCTGAGTCACAACGTTGTACAACGCTCAGTAGAGTTGTACAACGCTACAGTTAAAAACTTGGAAATTTTCCTGAGTACCATCGTGCAACGCCATATAGCGTTGCACAATGCCACAAAAATCCCAAGTTAGCTGTGCTGTTTTTGCATGCAAAGTTTCTGGAGACGTTAGCCAACGTCTTTCAGTGTTGGGTAACGTTAGCGTTGTGTGACGGCATATAGAGTTGTACAACGCTCTGTTGAATATGTCAGAGTTGTTCCTTTTGTCTCCCTTTAGCGTTGTGTAACGCCATTCAGTGGCAAGCAACGCTCTGACAATTTCCAACGGAATTGTCGGAGCTTTCCTTTGGTTATACACTCCTTCGTTGTGCGACGGCAAATAGCGTTGCACAACGCTCTGACAGACCAACGGCTATATCAAAGAGCTGTTAGAATTTACAACGGTCATATTCCAGCGTTGTATAACGCTATTCAGCGTTGTACAACGCTGTGGCCTGTTTTTGCTGGGAAACTGCTCATTTCGAGCCCTATATATATCCACCCCTTGTTCTCTCTCCAGAGAACGAGTTAGAGAGCTTCACTTTGCAAAATTAGACCAGAATTGAGCCTTTGAGCACAGGGATACTCTCCCACTTGAGCTTTTCATAGCTAGACCATCTTGAGAGATTTAGTAGCCTCAAACACCACCACCCCGACATTGTCGCTAGGTGTAGGTTGGAATAGGTTGAGAGCTCTTCTCCTTTGAGGCCGTTGTGCCATTCGAGTTAGGCCGATCCGCCTCGAGTGTCCTTATGACGAGGTGATTCGGTTCAAAGTTGTAGTCCCGTTCTTGTTGGAATTGAACGGAGCGCGCCCTTTGGTGGTAGCGAAACTCCCGGAGACGTACGACTAAGGCTAGCACTTCCTAGCGGGTCGGAACTCCGTAATCATACCGAGTGTTCAATTTCTCTCTCTCTTTCTCTCTTTATTATCTTGCCATACTTGAGTTGCTTGTGTGCTTGCTTGTATTGGGTACCAATTGAATTGTGTTAGGGTAGTTCATACCAAACCGGTCTAAAACCTCAATCGCTTCCGCTAAACCTTGATTAAGCCGCCTTTAAATTAGGGACAACAAAGTGGTATCAGAGCGGGAACCTCGATTAAGCTATTCTTAATCTCGGTTTTCGATCATGGCGGCTAGAATTGTAGAAAAACCAGGTAAATTGGACCATACTTGCACAAATTTCTCTATTTGGAAAAATGGTATGGTTGGCTACCTCAAAAGCATGGGTGTTTGGTATATTGTGGCAAATGAATCTAAATTTAAATCAAATACTAACAAGCTTACCACCGAGGCCTTGAGGGAAAAGGAGGATAATGACTATGCGGTCAATGTCATCCTAAGCTCGGTACATGAATCAATTGGTAGCACACTTGTTTGCAATTTTGATATAGCTAGGGACATATGGAGAGCCATCTTGAGTTGTTTCGAAGGAAGCCAAATGGGAGGAGCCCATACGAATTCGGAGTTCGATCCATGTACATCCGATTCGGATAATTACGAAGAACATGCATTTGTTGCCAAAGAAATGGAATCCTCTATTCCTTCAAATCATTCCACTCCATCCACATCACCAAAGGCATGCTCTCTTAAGGTATATCTTCCTCTCAATGAATCTCTTAGTAGTAGTGATAGTGAGAGTGATGATGAACCAACTTGTTCAACCAAATGTGTTGATTGTGATAGGTTGAATTCTATTCTTGATGCTACCCATGATGCCTTGGTTAGGAAAGCCGATACCATAGAAACCTTAAAAACCAAGGTAGATGAGCTTACTTCTAAGATGGGTGAGTATGAGGCTAAAATTAAGGAGCTTGCAAAACAACTTGAAAAATCGATTTTAACCCAAGCTCCTAAAACGGATTTGAAAAACCTTTTCAAAGGTCAAAAGCCTCATGACAAGTCCGGTCTTGGTTACCAAAAGCCTTATCAAACCAAGAAAAATAACTTGTCATACAAAAATGGGAAACATGTTGCACAAAACACACAATTTCAAAAACCTAGGAATTCTCGTGGTCATGCACATATGTACCAAAGGAAACCTAGAAATACTAGAGTGCAAAACGAAAAGAATTTGCAAAATCAAGAAAAAAAGGTTTTTGTTCCAAAGGCGTCCAATAAAATTTATTTTAGAGGACCCGATGGATGGTTTTATGAATTTAAAGAGCAACACTCTTCTCAAAACCACAAAGCTCAATCCAATGGGCATAAAAAGAATGTTTCCCAAAATTTCCAAAAGGATCGCAAAAAGGATTTTAATGCCTCATCCAATGATCCTAAGAAGAAGGCCGAATACCTTAGAGCCCATTACTATTCTCATTTTGTCAAGGGTTCTACCATGCCTAAGCCAACCAATGCATATTGCAACTATTGTTGTCAAAATGGTCATATCTCGTTGGAATGCAAACTTAGGAAATCAAATGGTGAGTCCAAAGGTAAGTGGGTTCCAAAAGCTTGTACCTCTAGTGGTACAACTAGTGGTATAGTAACCAATGTGGTCTAAATACCAAGTTAACCCCCGGTCTTATAAGCCAAATCTTTAGGGGGAGCCTCTTTATTTCTATCTTATTTTTGTTTGAGAGGTTAAATTTGGTCACACTACTTTGTGTAGTGCTCTAAATTGGTTCTCCAATTCCTTTTCTCCAAAATTAAGGGGGAGCCATAAATTTAGGGGGAGCTTGCTACAATTTTCACTTTTTGTCGATTTACAAAAAGGGGGAGAATTGTGGTAAAGCTTGTGAAATGCCAAAATTTAATCGCTTTACTAATGGTATTGTTTTGCAAATCGTCAAAAGGGGGAGATTGTTGTACTAAACGTCTCTAGGTTTGTCGATTACAAAACAATACCATTTGGCATTTAACAATCTTCTTTGAGTTTTATAGGAAGAAGATACAATTTATAAGGACTTGGATAAAAGCTTTAAGGAAGATCAAGATCAAGTCTTTAGAGAGCTTGTAGGCTAGTTTAGACTAGGATAGAAGGTATACTTTAGTCCTTGTTTATCCTTAAAATGGTCTAGATAGCAAAAAGCTCAATAAACCAGCAAAATCCTGTTTTCTGTGACCTAGCGTCGTACAACGCTAGATAGAGTTACACAACGCTAGAACAGCTAAATTCATACTTTTGTGAATCAACGTTGCACAACGCTATATAGAGTTAGGCAACGCTGAGTCACAACGTTGTACAACGCTCAGTAGAGTTGTACAACGCTACAGTTAAAAACTTGGAAATTTTCCTGAGTACCATCGTGCAACGCCATATAGCGTTGCACAACGCCACAAAAATCCCAAGTTAGCTGTGCTGTTTTTACATGCAAAGTTTCTGGAGACGATAGCCAACGTCTTTCAGCGTTGTGTGACGGCATATAGAGTTGTACAACGCTCTGTTGAATCTGTCAGAGTTGTTCCTTTTGTCTCCCTTTAGCGTTGTGTAACGCCATTCAGTGACAAACAACGCTCTGACAATTTCCAACGGAATTGTCGGAGCTTTTCTTTGGTTATACACTCCTTCGTTGTGCGACGGCAAATAGCGTTGCACAACGCTCTGACAGACCAACGGCTATATTAAAGAGCCGTTAGAATTTACAACGGTCATATTCCAGCGTTGTATAACGCTATTCAGCGTTGTACAACGCTGTGGCCTGTTTTTGCTGGGAAACTGCTCATTTCGAGCCCTATATATATCCACCCCTTGTTCTCTCTCCAGAGAACGAGTTAGAGCTTCACTTTGCAAAATTAGACCAGAATTGAGCCTTTGAGCACAGGGATACTCTCCCACTTGAGCTTTTCATAGCTAGACCATCTTGAGAGATTTAGTAGCCTCAAACACCACCACCCCGACATTGTCGCTAGGTGTAGGTTGGAATAGGTTGAGAGCTCTTCTCCTTTGAGGCCGTTGTGCCATTCGAGTTAGGCCGATCCGCCTCGAGTGTCCTTGTGACGAGGTGATTCGGTTCGAAGTTGTAGTCCCGTTCTTGTTGGAATTGAACGGAGCACGCCCTTTGGTGGTAGCGAAACTCCCGGAGACGTACGACTAAGGCTAGCACTTCCTAGCGGGTCGGAACTCCGTAATCATACCGAGTGTTCAATTTCTCTCTCTCTTTCTCTCTTTATTATCTTGCCATACTTGAGTTGCTTGTGTGCTTGCTTGTATTGGGTACCAATTGAATTGTGTTAGGGTAGTTCATACCAAACCGGTCTAAAACCTCAATCGCTTCCGCTAAACCTTGATTAAGCCGCCTCCATTAGGGACAACAAAAAACATACAAGAAACCAATTTATATATATATATATATATATATATATATATATATATATTAATTTCTTACTATTTTTTTAGTATTTTTGAAAATTCATGATATAAACATTATGGATCGTCCAATAACATCGATTTTCTAAAATACCAAAAAAATAGTAAAAAATTTTGAAAAAAATATAAAATTTGGTTTCTTATAAGTTTTCAATATGGAGAACATATTGAACGGTTCGAATTGGCTATTTAAAATTTTAAAATATGAAAACGATCGTATTGGACGGACCTCATCCGTCCAATATTGAACTCTGGCATTTCTCATAATTCCGACTATAACCTCTAATCAATTTTGTTAGACCCTTTCCCCCACCCCAAAATATTTGCTTTAATCAAAACATATAGTATACCCCGATTGAGCTTTGCTGACATAATTGCCGACAAAAATGTATTGCATAAAAGCGCAACAAATCATTACAGGAATTTGGAAAAAAAAAATTTGAATATCGTCCAACTTGCAAAAAATAACACTAGTATTTACGGTTCATTTGTCTTTTGATTTATTTACGGTTCATTTTTTCTATTGATTTTGAGATCCACGATTATTAAGGCTATTGATTTACGCAGGATTTCATTTTAGTTCATTTAAATTCAATTGATTTTACATAATTTCATTAGATGTGATTATACGAAAATTTCTACTAAATGACACCGAATCTGTTAATTTGGATAAAAAAATTTCGAACGAAATGAAATTTCATGTTTAAAAAAAAGAAATTTTGATTAGGGCCCAAATCGATCCATGCGATCACCCATGTTTTATCACTTTAAAAAAAATACAAGAAACAAACATAGCAATAACTAGCTAAGTTATCGCGCGATGCAGGAATGATACGCGATCATGAAACAATGTAGTTGTGGCGGATGGAAGAATTTTCATTGATTGTACTAATATGAGATGCTGGTGGTATAGGAATGTTTCTTTTTTTTTAACAGTATTGTATATGCAGATCTATATGTATGCGTGTATATTTATTTTTCTGTGCGTTTTAGCAAAGTAGGGAAAAATAGATGGATCAAATTACTAGAAAGGGTAAATAGCAACAATAAGAATGATGAGGGGATATATGACTAATATTTAAAAAGAGAAGGATATATGGCTGATTGAAGAAGATTAGAGGGGTATATGGCTAAATTTCCTAAGCTGAAGAGATAAGTGCACAGTAAAAGAATAGAATATTATGAAATGCTCTATTCAAATTAATTCGAAATTGTAACAGTTGCATTTAAATAGTAGTGGATAATTAATGATGCATAATGCATTTGATTGTATAATTCACAGTGAGAAATATATTACAATTTAGCTGTCGTTTCCACGAAAATGTCAACTTCCACATATTAATATAGTCTGCGAGGTGACCGCTTAGTAAGATTATCCATACATGAATACATGATACATGATACATGTGATGTGGGGTAGTTGGATAGGTATGGCTTTGATACATAATAATACTCTATTATACATGTGGGATAGCCAGATAGGTACATCTGGTTTTGAGCCTTTCTGCCTTTGTATCATAAGCGTGATTCACGTGCATCGTCCTGGATTATTGGAGAGCAAATTTCATGACAAGCTTTGTGGTTTCTCCCCCCCCCCCCCCCCCAATCACCCCAATATATTCCACTGTGTGGATTATTTACTAGTAACATACAATTTATATCCATATATTCCTCACCGAATTTTTTAATATAAATAATTTTATAATAAAAAATTTTAAATAGAGAAATGATTTATTTTTTTTAAAAAAAAAAGAACAACGTTATAGCGGCTACCGCTATGTAAGTCTGACCACCGCTATAGGGTCCTTTGAGTGTTAACTTATATTTCAGTTTCTCAACACCATAAATTTCACATGGTCAAAACAGTGCTTTCAAGTCTGAGTTGCTTTTTTAAATGCCGTATCCTGAGAAGATCAAAAGAAAAATGAAAGGTGGCATTTGCATTTTGGACGTACTAGTGCTGGACTGCTGGTCCAACGTCCTAATTAACCTTGGTCTCATCTTCTTGTTCTTAATAAAAATAAATAAATAAACTAATTACAACAAATCTCTTGGTCTCATCTTCTAGTTCTTATTCTAAAGTAACTCTTGATTCTCACACCTAACCTCAACTAAATTAAAAAGACTCCAACAATAGCCAAAAAGACGTTTTATTTGAAATCAATTCAGTGATCGACCATTGATATTCTGATACAATCATACATTCAAAAATTAAGAATCGGTATGGTACAAAAATAAGGAGTACTTTAAGGACCATTGGGTAATTAACCCTCGTATAATTTTTTTTTTTAAAACACGAATGTATTTATACATGGAATGTATATATAAATATCCTATTTGGCCTAAACAAATAAAAAAAATTATTAGCTCTGAATGTAGATCATTTTTAACATATAAATATAGATCATATACTGTGCATATAAACCTTAAACAAAATCTAACTTTCATGTTTTTGCTGCTAAAAAATATATCTTTCCTTTAAATATACTAGAAAAAAATATATGAGTGAATCCTTTCAATTTTTGAGAACATCCATAAAATTTCATGCAAAAATAATTTGCAAAATATCTGTAAACAATGAATGAGCCTAGAGGTACAATAAAATTTCGCAGAAAAGACTACACATGACAATGACGGGAAAAAAATCAAGATTTTAAAATATGTTTTTCAGTTTAGCGGCAGAGTTTGATTTAGCATAATTTAGAGTTTTAATTACCGGTAACGGTCAATAAAATAATCGCATTATGTCGTTTATTTGTAATAATTATGTCATAAATTCAAGTATACTTAATATTACATGTTATAAATTTGTATGAAAATGAGAATACATTGAAAATTTATGCTTTAATAAATTTATTCTTGAACAAAAATAGATTTTTAATAAAGAACATTTGACAAAACACCTCTCGATATATCATATACAGGATTGCAGAGCACGAAATTTGTAATTTTATTATGTCTTTGGACTATTTTTTGAATCAAGTATTGTTTTACTTAAAATTATTTCACTTTCAAAAATACCGATAATTTCATTCTTATTCATTCAGAAATATGTTTAACGAATTATAAGAGAATTATTCACGATATAAATAAGCTTTATCGACGGAGCATATAACTACTCTCGATTGGGTGGGGGGGGGGGGGGGGGGGGTTTAAGAGAAACCACAAAGCTTGTCATGAAATTTGCTCTCCAATAATCCAGGACGATGCACGTGAATCACGCTTATGATACAAAGGCAGAAAGGCTCAAAGCCATATGTACCTATCTGGCAATCCCACATGTATAATAGAGTATTATTATGTATCAAAGCCATACCTATCCAACTACCCCACATCACATGTATCATGTATTCATGTATGGATAATCTTACTAAGCGGTCACCTCGCAGACTATATTAATATGTGGAAGTTGACATTTTCGTGGAAACGACAGCTAAATTGTAATATATTTCTCACTGTGAATTATACAATCAAATGCATTATGCATCATTCATTATCCACTACTATTTAAATGCAACTGTTACAATTTCGAATTAATTTGAATAGAGCATTTCATAGTATTCTATTCTTTTACTGTGCACTTATCTCTTCAGCTTTCTTTTTTAGGAAAAATTAGCCATATATCCCTCTAATCTTCTTCAATCAGCCATACATCCTTTTCTTTTTAAATATTAGCCATATATCCCCTCATCATCCTTATTGTTGCTATTTACCCTTTCTAGTAATTTGATCCATCTATTTTTCCCTACTTTGCTAAAACGCACAGAAAAATAAATATACACGCATACATATAGATCTGCATATACAATACTGTTAAAAAAAAAGAAACGTTCCTATACCACCAGCATCTCATATTAATACAATCAATGAAAATTCTTCCATCCGCCACAACTACATCGTTTCACGACCGCGTATCATTCCTGCATCGCGCGATAACTTAGCTAGTTATTGCTATGTTTGTTTCTTGTATTTTTTTAAAGTGATAAAACATGGGTGATCGCATGGATCGATTTGGGCCATAATCAAAATTTCTTTTTTTTTAAACATGGAATTTCATTTCGTTCGAAATTTTTTTATCCAAATTAACAGATTCGGTGTCATTTAGTAGAAATTTTCGTATAATTACATCTAATGAAATTATGTAAAATCAATTGAATTGAAATGAACTAAAATGAAATCCTGCGTAAATCAATAGCCTTAATAATCGTGGATCTCAAAATCAATAGCAAAAATGAACCGTAAATAAATCAAAAGACAAATGAACCGTAAATACTAGTGTTATTTTTTGCAAGTTGCATGATATTCAAATTTTTTTTTCCCAAATTCCTGTAATGATTTGTTGCGCTTTTATGCAATACATTTTTGTCGGCAATTATGTCAGCAAAGCTCAATCGGGGTATACTATATGTTTTGATTAAAGCAAATATTTTGGGGTGGGGGAAAGGGTCCTAACAAAATTGATTAGAGGTTATAGTCGGAATTATGAGAAATGCCAGAGTTCAATATTGGACGGATGAGGTCTGTCCAATACGATCGTTTTCATATTTTAAAATTTTAAATAGCCAATTCGAACCGTTCAATATGTTCTCCATATTGAAAACTTATAAGAAACCAAATTTTATATTTTTTTCAAAATTTTTTACTATTTTTTTGGTATTTTAGAAAATCGATGTTATTGGACGATCCATAATGTTTATATCATGAATTTTCAAAAATACCAAAAAAATAGTAAGAAATTAATATATATATATATATATATATATATATAAATTGGTTTCTTGTATGTTTTCAATTGGGAGAATATATTAAACGGTTCAGATCAGTTATTAGAAATTTAAAAAACATGAAAACGATCCTATTAGACGGACTCATCTGTCCAATATATTGAACACTAGTATTTCTCTGAAAGTATTTATGTTTTTGAATGTATGGTTTTTTTCCTTTTCTTTTTATCCAAGAACTCCCTGAGTAGAGAACCAAAATCTATTATACTTCAAATATAAAATACACACCAAAAAGTTTCTAAGAGTCTAAGAGTGCCACAGAGGGACCACTCTTTGAGCCAAAAGGTCAAAAGAATAACATCAACAAGTATCAGTAAACTACATCAACATCTATACAAGCTGCAACAAAAAACAAAGAGCAAAACAACTATCAATTCTGAGCAGATGACGTGTTTTCTGTCGTGTGACCATTTTCATTTTTGCTTTTTCTTAGCTGTTGTTTTTAAGGCTGCCAAATTTCTGAAGTTTTTCACCGTATCTGTATTTAAATTAGGAGGAGTGATAAAATACACTCTGGTGTATGGATCGTCCCCGTACACTCGAGTCGTTTTCGAAATCTAAAATTCAAATAGTCAATCCGAACCGTTCAAGTTATTCTCCATATTGAAAAACTCTTGAAGACCAAATTTTATATTTTTTCGAATTATTTTGCTATATATTATGATATTTTAAAATTGGAGGGCCTGAAATGCTCCAATTGTAGTGTTTTTTGAAAATGTCATAATATATAGTAAAAAGTTTCGAAAAAATATAAAATTTGGTCTCCAAAAGTTTTCTAATATGGAAAACAATTTGAACGGTTCGGATTGTTCATTTCATTTTTGGATTTTAAAAACGACTCTGGTGTACGGAAGACGATCCGTACACCAGGGTGTATTTTATCCATCCACTTTAAATCAGTCCAATTAGTAAACAAGTTAAAAGGTTTGAAAGTACACAGGATTGGAAGTATTTTTAATTTGACAATGTACTCCAAGGATGCCATTTTGTTGTTATCATATATATATATTTTTTTGGTCTCGGTTATCATAAAAGAATCTTTCTGAAGTTGAGTTGTTATTTTCTTGTCTCCCTCTTGTTTAGGAAAAAAAATAAATAAAAAGCAGTTTCCTTAAAAAACGCATCACAAGCAGTTTCTCGTCTTTCCTCTCAAATTCACCATATTATAGAAATAAATGTCGCCCAGATCGAGAATTAGGATATATATATATATATATATATGATCATGAGCAATGGAGTCAACTCTTGCTGTGCGCCCTAGCAACAGAAGGAAATCTCCACACATATGGAAAATCCTAACATGATCTTTAGTGAACTAAGGAAGAATCTTCATTAATTATATATATAAGTAATTGGATCTGGCAAACTCATTATTATGTATTACTTTCTTTTCAGTTAATTTCTTATTTTTAACTAGTGATAGAACCGTAATAATAAAGAATGTGTGAGATCGAACTGAAGATGGATCCAGTCGTCCGTGTTCAGCGTGGGATTAAAGAACTGCAGCTAATGTGGACTTCCTACCGATGAGGAGCATCATATATACCATGATATTCATCAATAAAATAAAAAAGCAAACAATTTTTAAGATAGGACGATGATTACGCAACTTGGAGTCCAAATAGAAAATTAACAGAAAACAAATCACAGAGTGTATGAGAACGAAATGCCGCTATGATGCATATTATTTCTTTATTTTATTATAAGCTTTATAATGGCATACACAAATATTTTATTTTATGTTAAAATTATATGCAGTCGACTAGGTATTCTAAGTTTTTACGCTTGCATATAACTGTGGTATCACAAAATCTTGCTCATTAATAGTTGATACAAAGCATACAACCTTCAAAGTAATAATTTCAGGTGCAAATTGGCAAATAAAACACTCAGAAAATGACAACAGCAGCTTGCAGAAACTAATTGATCTTACAAGCATACGATTTCAGGGAATAAAATCACTGAAATTTAACTAAAGAAATGGAAACATCAATTCTTTTATTGAAACATAAAGATCTACAAGACATCGGTAAACTTTAATTCAAAAGAAACTAAGGATTGCCCCATAGGCAGATTTCATAAGGTAAAACAGCAAACTTGTTTGTAGGCATTTTCTAATTAAAAACAATAGAAATCAAGCATCAGCCTGATTTACTGTTCTCAACAGAAACATCAGAAGTTTGGAAAACTTGATCCCACCAACTATAGAGATTTCCAGCCGCAGCTGACAGTGGCGGCATGAGAAAACTCGACGAGTCTTTCACGACCCAAATATTAGTCTTGATCACAAGTGTATCGTTTCTGAGGTAGTTTGAGACCTCGAAGTTGGACCGCGCCATGAAGTCAAAATAACCCCATCCTGTATAGCCGTTTGCTGAGAAAGTTCGCAAATTGGAGTCGACAGGGGTGCTGGTTGACCATCCGGTTGAGTTCCAGTCTCGAAAATGATGAGTTTGTATTGCTTTGACAACGTTTTTTGGGTTAAGCAGCCTGACTATGACCGATACAAAGTCGGAGTAGGACGGGTTAAAACCTTGCGGATAGAACTCAATCGCCCATTGATAGCCGCCGACAGTAAATGGGTCAGATTGGATGCAGTTGCCAGTGCTGACACCTTTTTTCACAACAGAATAGTCTGTGATCTCAAAGGTTTTTGATCCGGTGAGGAACACATCGGCGGCCTGAGAGGTGGTTATTAGAAAACTAAAGAAGGCTGTTAGTAGAAGCATGACTACTCTCAGTTTATTATACAGCAGTTGTTGGTAGATGGACTTAGGAGTTAGGAGTTAGGAGGGGTCCATATAAATAGAGGACCACCATGCCGAGTAAGGATCGATAATGACAAAAGCTAAATAAAAAAATGGAAAATAATTTAATTATCCTCTCAAAAATTATGGTTAATTATATACCCCTCTAATCTTCTCTAGTTGAAATTATATCGGGGACAAAATTTTTCCATTTTCCATTTTTTTTATCAATAGTACATTAGAGAATTAATAATCATTGACTTTTTCCCGATCCATATAATAAATGTTTCATTTTAATCATTACTTATAGTTTTCAAAGGTTTATGATAATATAATCCCATAGTAAATAAGTGTAAAATAGGCGTCTACTTATATAATTTTTGAAGGTTTTAAATGTGGCGTTTTATTGCCTAATATCGTTTTATTGGTAATTGAAAAAATGCACGATAACATAATTTTTTAATAAAAAAAAATGTGATTGATAAAGCTTATTTATATCGTGAATAATTCTCCTATAATTCGTCAAACATATTTCTGCATGAAAAAGAATGAAATTATCGGTATTTTTGAAAGTGAAATAATTTTAAATAAAACAATACTTGATTCAAAAATAGTCCAAAGACATAATAAAATTACAAATTTCGTGCTCTGCAATCCTGTATATGATATCTCGAGGTGTTTTGTCAAATGTTCTTTATTAAAAATCTATTTTTTTAAAGAATAAATTTATTAAATCATAAATTTTCAATGTAATCTCAGTTTCGTACAAATTTATAATCATGTAATGTTAAGTATACTTGAATTTATGACATAATTATTATAAATAATCGACATAATGCAATTATTTTATTGACCGTCACCGGTAATTAAAACTCTAATATGCTAAATCAAACTCTGCCGCTTAACTGAAAAACATATTTTAAAACCTTGATTTTTTTCCCCGTCATTGTCATGTGTAGTATTTCCTGCGAAATGTTATTGTAAGGAAATTTGCTCTTCAATAATCCAGGACGATGCTTCTAGGTAGCCGCTACGAAATGAAATCCAGTCCCGCGCGGGACCGTGCAGCGCAGGAATCACAGCCGTTTGATTTAATTTCAATGGCAAAAGGAGCCCCGTGCATGTAACTAGATTGATAGATCCGAACCGTCCAGATCAGATCGGACGGTTCGTAGGCTACGTTGGACGGTCCCGCGTGGGAGCAGATGGGGATTCAGCCGCTACCTAACTTGTCAAAAAAAAAAATAATAATCCACGACGATGCACGTGAATCGCGCTTATGTTTGTGGATTATCCAGGACGATGCGCGTGAATCACACTTATGTTTGTAGAGAGATTTGTATAAAAGGCTAAAAGCCATATGTACCTATAACCTATGTGGATATCCCGTACTTGTATGGATAATCTTAATTTGTGGTCACTGACTCACTGGTCACCTCGTATAGAGTATTATTATGTATGATGTATCAAAGCCGTACCTATCCAACTACCCCACATCACTTGTATCATGTATAGATAATCTTACTAAGCGGTCACCTCGCAGACTATATTATATGTGGACGGTGACATTTTCGCGGAAACGACAACTAAATTGTAATATATTTGTCACTGTGAATTATAACATCACATGCATCATTAATTATCCACTACTATTTAAATACAACTGTTACAATTTCAAATTAATTTGAATAGAGCATTTCATAATATATCTATTCTTTTACTGTGCACTTATCTCTTCAGCTTTCTTTTTAGGAAAAATCAGTCATATATCCCTCTAATCTTCTTCAATCAGCTATATATCCTTCTGTTTTTAAATATTAGCCATGTATCCCCTCATCATCCTTATTGTTGCTATTTACCCTTTCTAATAATTTTAATTATATATTAATTCTGAAAATTCAGTTTTTAAAATTTAAGACCATAATACCCTTGGCTTTTTTTTCTCTGAATTCGGTCTATTTCATCTTCTGCCTAAACTTAGAATCTATTTGATATGAAAAGATACAAATATAATATGTAAAGAAATCGATAGTTAGAAACGCTGGAGCAATTTCTTTTTGAATTCTCCAAGAAGAAGAAAACTAGATAGATGTCGATTAGTGTAGCAGTACGAAGGAAGAAGCTTTAACATGTTAAATTTTGTAGCCTCAAACAATATAGTTATTTAATTTTCAATTTTACCAATTTTGTTTGTATTTTGACTAACGAAGATGCTTCAATAATGAACTACGATAATTTATTATTATTATTATTATTATTTTGCTAAAGAATTACCTGGCGTATTTTGTCTATGTGAGAAACAACTTCTCATGATTTTTTTACTAACTAGTTTGGGGTTGGAGGCAACACTTAAAATTAGATCGATTAGCTTTTAATAGACTTTGGATATCGGATGCAATTGTGACACATATGAAATAACATATTCTCCACATAATGTCAAATAAAATAAACTTGCTTGTTTAGAAAATTACTTAAGCTTTTAGATAGACAAAATTCTGGAATTTCATCTTAGAAATATTAGAAAAGATACAAATATAATATGCAAGAACAAGAGAATATTATATCAGTAGAACAAAACTCTGGAATTTCATGGAGATCTTTTCTTTTAGATATTGAACACAAGCTTCTGTAATTTTGTTGGTTTAATCCTGGTATAGTTGTCAGTCACCTGCTTTAAATATTGTTATAATTGAAAAATATAAACATAATATTGCAATAAATATATTACCACAATTGATTTAATCTACAACATTTCCAAGTGAATTACCACAATAAATCTCTAAGACTCCGTTTGGATGCATTGAGAATAAGGTAGGAAGAAAGAAGAAGGGAAGAAATTTATTGGGAAGGGATAAATTTATTGGGAAGTGTGTAATTTTTGTGAAGAGTTTGGATGGTTAGAAATAAATTTATTGGTAAAAAGTGGTTATTCCTTATTCCTTATTCCGGGAAGAAGCCATCCAAACGGAGCCTAAGTGATTCAGAGGAGTAATTCATGACCCTAAAATCAAAGTAAAAAATCCAAAGATCTAAATTCAAGCCGAACCCAAAGACTTAAAAAGTAAAAAAAAAAAAAATGAAATTAGACGGAGAATATGCCACTATTGTTTCTCTCTCTCTCCCACTCCACTCGATTTTTGAGAAAGAGATAATGAAATTGCACTATTCTACACTTACACTTGTTATAAATCAGACGGCTCAGGACCTCAGGTGCCATAACTAAATTTTGTCCCGTCAAAAATAGATAAACGTAAAATAGTCAATTAGTAGTTTTGACTCGTTGAAATCGGACTCATTTTTTGTATCGGGAAGTCGGGAACTTGTTAGAATAACATCTACGAGCCGGCTCTGATCTGCAAAAATTAATAACGATAATAATATATAATGTTGATGATGATGGTAAAATCTAATATATATATAGAGAAAACCTATGGTGCATACTAATGTACGGAAGTTTCGGTACATACTGATCCAAACTCTTGGATCTACTTCAAAATGATCGATTCAAACCGTCCAAGATATTTCCTTATTGAAATCTCCTTGGAAACCAAATTTTACATTTTTTCGAAATTTTTAAGTATTTTTTTCGGATTTTCAAAAACTGCTATTTTTGAACGGTTCAGAAAAAAATTAGATTAGCGATTTTCTAAAATTTGAAAAAAATACTTAAAAATTTCGAAAAAATGTAAAATTTGGTCGGTAAGGAGATTATAATAAGGAGATCATATTGGACGGTTTAGATCGGTCATTTTGAAGCAGATTTAAGAGTTTGGATCTGTATGCACCGAAACTTCCGTACATTAGTATGGGAATCGTATCCTCTGGATGGCCATCCAGTGGATGCTTTCGATCTCAGCTGTCCGATTTAATCTCAATGGATATGCGTGCCCCGTGCATAATAGACAGATTGATAGGTCCGAAAAGATCTAACCGTTAAGATTAAATCGGACGGCTCAGATCGAGAGACGTCCACTGGATGGTTGTATTCAACCATCCAGAGGATACTCTCCCCATTAGTATGCACCATATGTTTTCTCTCTTTCTCTCTCTCTCCGGTGAGTCGCGACCAAAACTCCTAGATCTAAATCAAAATGACCGATCCAAACCGTCCAATATGATCTCCCTATTGAAATCTCCGTGCAAACCAAATTTTTTATTTTTTCGAAATTTTTAAGTATTTTTTTCGGATTTTTAAAAACTGATGTTTTTGAATGGTTCAGAACCAATTAGATTAACGATTTTTAAGTATGGATCAGTCATTTTGAACTAGATTCATAAGTTTTGATCGCATCTCACGGAAGATGTTTTGTGATGCATCTCACCATAGCAAAACTATATATAGAGTTTTGCTATGGTGAGTTGCAACTCACCAAAAGGTCCGTGAGTCGTGCTTAAAATTCTAAAATTTAATTCAAAATGACAGATCCAAACCGTCCAATATGATCTTCTTATTAAGATATCCATGCAGACCAAATTTTATATTTTTTTCAAAATTTTTAAGTATTTTTTTGAAATTTTAGAAAATCATTAATCTAATTAGTTCTAAACCGTTCAAAAACAGCAGTTTTTAAAAATCCAAAATAAATACTTAAAAATTTCAAAAAAATATAAAATTTGGTTTCCATGGAGATTTCAATAGGGAGATCGTATTAGACGGTTTGGATCGGTCATTTTGAACTAAATTTTAGAATTTTGAGCGCTACTCACGGACCCTTTGGTGAGTTGCAACTCACCATAGGAAAACTCTCTCTCTCTCTCTCTCTATATATATATATATAGACACACACACACTAATGCTTTTGTCAAATTATTTTAACATATAAATTTATAATAAGGTGGACAGAATTTTAAATCGGACTTAAATTATGATAAATTATATTCATTCATAAATTTAAATAAAAAGATCTTGAATTCTTGATTGATATTGATACTGGTTTTAAAAAAATCAGTCCACCACATATGTATTACCCATAAATTTCTCCTAGTCACTGTCCAGTGTTTCTAAAAAAAAAAACATATAACTCATAAATCTCTACTGTATTAAAAGCACTAATAGAAGGATGTAACATCTCAGGATACAACCTTGGTCTGAACGATCTGCATCATTGATTGCTTTTAATTTTTAATCTACACCTGTGATTATTAAAATAGAAACTTGATAAGAGGACCAGATGATATCTCGATATCTCAGAATGAAGAGAGTTTTATATCTTGGTTTATCTCATTTGATCGGAACGCGCAGATGCACGAGCGAAACAAATGTTTCGCTCATTATAATGCGTTCGCCGGTTCGAGTCCTTCTTAGATCGAAATTTTTTAGCGCTTCAGTTATTTATTTATTTTTTATATTTTTTTCCGAGAATAAAGAGACGCGTCTCCTCTCTCATCTCTTCCGACTTCCATCCCTTCGTAAAACCTAATCCCATCTCTTCGTAAAACCTGACTCCAGTTGCCCCCATGGCCCCATCCAACCTCTATCAGTGAGCTCTCAACAAATGGTTTGGTGAGGCGAAGTTAGCGAGGAGTCAGAGACGTGCTGAGAAAGGACGGAGGCGGGCCTAGGATGGGGGCCATGGGGCGGGGTTGGCGGAGAAGAGAAGCGGAAACATCGCTGAAGGACAGCTGTTATAATGACATCCTCCGTCCGTCTAGGGTTTTCTCTTCCTATTCTTCTGATGTTTCCTCCAAGCCATAGCCTCACCAAACCTCTATCTACAAGCCATAGCCTCAGCAAAGAGACTTGAAGTATCGGTTGTGAACGAAATCATACCTAGAAGGTTATAATGTTTTTTTTTTCCTTGCTTAATTTTGTCTCCCTCTTCTTTTTTAATTTCTTAATTTGTGCAGTATGCTATTTGGTTTGGGGATTTTGTTTCCGTGGGTTTTAATTGATTGATTTTGTACACTGTTAATGATTTTCTTACTGATACTTCAACAATTGGTTCCTTTTTCATTTTTAATTTGGCACTTCTCGAACCTAGCAAATTGCAATTGAACATAGTTAATAAATTGAATGAACATAGTTAAAGATGCACATAATTTTGAATGCAAGCTGAAATTCCGTACCATATATTATCAAATAAATCTAAAAGCTCATTTTTCAAACTTCCTTAATTTTGTTTTCCTGCTATAATGTTTAGGCCAATAAAACTATATTGAGAATGGCAATTATTTTCCTGGCCATAATTAAGGTTTTCTTAGTTGCCAAGGATTTTGGTTCATCTATTTCTGAATGTTGCATGTTAGATCAGGTTAGTTTTGGACCTGTGGTCTAATATCAAATAATTTGTTTCTTGTTAAATAGCAACATTGATGTAAATGTCAACTGATCTATAGGTATAAAGTGTTAGAGTTATGTCCTAGAAGTCAATAATTTAATGACTTAATTATTAGTTTATGTTTTGGATGAGATTTTATCATCTGTTCCTAGGTTTATTATTGACAGATCATTCAGGTTGAGGATCTGAATTATAGATCTCTGTTGATCATTCTTTAGAATGACAATAATAAATCTAAACGGTCCATAATCTTGATAATTAACAAGGAACATTAATTATCATATAAGATTAGTATGCAAGTTAAGTGATGATTAAGTTCTACTAATCATAGGTAAAGAGTTACCAACTTAATTGCATATGTGTATGTTATGGAACATAGCACAGGATTTGACCCATCGAAATAAACATATGGATTGTGTTATGTGTCATTGTTTATTTCGTTATGATTTTGGTTCTAAGTTTGAGATGTTTATCTTTTCCACATGAGGATAGGTTCAATAAATATCGTCTACCGCTGATTCCCGATAAGGGCTGCTATACGGACTTTATTTATGTTCTCTTGAATTGTGCGGGGAAAAGTTAATCATCAAGAAAACCGTATGTCCCTCATTAATTCACTTAGTGAGTGATGATATCTGTTTGGGCCCCTTGATGGAGATAGATTGTTTGCATGCAACTTTATACAATTATCTCTAGATCAAGAAACGTATAATCTGCAAGAATGACACATTCCTATCTTGGATTATACGATGATATCGTGTGACATAAGAATCAAAATAGGGAAATACATTTATTCTCTTATGCAGGATTGAAATATTGTAGCAGTACACTATTTATGTGAATTGGGAATCATAACGTGTTGCTAGATACCGCTTATGATTATTGGAATTAAATAGCGATTTAATTCCATGTCCAACATAGCATAAATCCTCAAAGGGTCACACAAATAGGACTTTAACCATACAGTGTATTAATTGATTTGTTTGCATTGGAGAATGCAAAAATATGATGTGTTGATTAATTAATTATATACTGTTGCAAACCGTTATAATTAATTATATCAAAAGGATCATATAGAAATTAATTTAATACATATGCTTATCCTAAAGTAATTATCATTAAGTTGATAATTAATTATCCTCAACAATATTTAATATAATTGAAGGAATTATATTGAATAAATAGGCTTAATTTAATTAGTCGATATGAGCCGAAATATAATCAATTGGATAGGCCCATTATATAATTGATATAATAGGTCTAAGAGAGATTAAAACAATAAAATGTAAATGGCCCATTTAGGCCTTTTATTTGGCCGGCCATAGAGTGGCATGATGGTAATTTTGGAAGTGAGAAGGTTGGACTTGATCTCTATATAAGGACCACTAGTTGGTGCCTTCCAACCCTAGTTCTCTCTCCTCCTCTTGCCTCCTTCTCTAGCCGCCACCTTCAAGAGAGAAAATTAGTTTTCTTTATTCCATTTTATGCTCTCTTCCATTGATTATTAATAGGTCTCATGTGTTGAGAATAGCTATTCCTAAAATTAGTTCAAGAATAGTAAAGGGATGAGCATTCCTCTAGTTCCTACTAGCATAGGACCTATGAGAATGGTTAGTTTTCTTGGTGGACTCGAGGCGCGCGATTAGGAGGCGAAGGAGAGCACCCCTTCGATTCCCATGCCGTAGGATCGAGCCCCGCGAATACGATTTCGCGGGAGGTACAATATTCCACCCCTTTCTCTTTGTGTCGAAATGGATATGTACTAGATTCTCCTGCTCTTTGTGTTTTAATTGGATTAATTAGTTAGTAATTAGTCACAAAATTAAATTTGAGCGATTTCCTAACAGTGGTATCAGAGCCTTGGTCGTACTTAAGCTATTTTGACACTTAATTAAGAGAAATTGGCTAATTAACGGATTAGTAGAGATGATGCGTTTGTTTGCTGTCTGAAAATGGTATTTTCTGTGTTGTTTCGCGTTTTTCGATGTTATATGTTCTCTGCAAGATCTTTCCATCTACATGCAAGTTGTAGATCTTTGGATTGTGATTCTTTTGGCGTTGGATTCATATTTGTCTGAATTAGTATAGATTTATTGTGAATAAAATGGCGACAGTGCGCAGAACCAGTTTCTGCTCGTACTGTCCTATTTGAATGGCTTGAAAGTTTTATATTTTGAATATAAGTACCAGTGTTCTATGGCTAGAAATAAAGAGGACTTGAAGATCTTTCTGAGCATGTATAAATTGTTGCATGACTCGGATTAATTTGTGGGTTTTCAAGTATGAAAAGGAAGATCTTGTCAGATCCAGTTTGTTGAGCAAATCGATTGTTCTAATAAACTGTACCAACTGAGAACTCCTTTAAAAATTCTGTTTAAATGGAGTTGTTCTATTTTGAGTTAGGATTCCAGGAAAATTAATTTCATAATTTTTCGTGGAAGTTTGGACCTTCAACTAGGTTAAAACATTTCGATCGACAGTCTGTTCCAGTACAGAATTTGTTGATTGTTTAGCATGTAACTTAATATTATTGAACTGAACTTGGTTGTTTTCTTTTCATGAATGGATAGCCTGTAGTCTAAACAAGTTTTTTTATGTATATTGTATATATAAAAACTGGATAGAAGGTGGTCTAACAGACCAAATGGTTGAGAGGATAAGCTGAAAATCTCATAACGGTGTTTCGTGCACTTGTAAGAGATTTGTCTTTTTTTATTCTCCCAGATGGTTTAAGATCTCTTCTTGAAATTTTTACTGGTAGTCACAACTATGATAAGAAGCTTAAGTAATTTATTTGAGAATTTGTGGAGACCGAAAACTGTTGTTTTTGTTGGATTCCATTAGTTACGTTTTTTGGTAAATTACTGTTTTTCTAAGTATTCAAACTAGTTGAAATTAATTAGAAAACTCCTTGTTTGATCTCCTTTCAGTTATGGGATGTTGAAAGAACTTTCTAAATGAATTTAAACAAGTTTGGTTGTTTAAAATTGAGAATTTGTACACGGAATTTACTTATAGCAAACGATACGCAAAGATGCTTGAAAATCGTTAATTGGAAACAAAGTGCTTGTATGTGCTAACTTTGTTTTGTAGGTGGATAGTGGGTTTAGTATGGCTCAAGACTCAATGCCTTGTGGTTGTAAATTGAATGCATGTGTGAATGTTTGTAATGCGGCCTTTGGTGCCATTAATTAATTAATTCGTTGATTAATTTTTGATGTAACTTGTGAGGCTTGCATGCCCCTAAGGATAGGATGGGAATAGGATATTTTTCACATGTATTTTGTTCCTTTATTTTATAGGATTTAGATCCTTATAGAATTTAGTGGGAGGGACAAGGATTAGATTAGTTTTGCTTCATGGAGGATGTGACGAAACTAATGCAAGCGGGAGCCATACAAACCCACAATAATGAGATGCTTATATGTGATTGCTATGAATTGTCATAGGCTAGGTATGGGTGTATGCTTACATGACCACAAAACAAGTGTCACTTAATTGATTGTCCCAAACAAAACATGATTAAGTTAAATCGCCCTCCTTCTCTCTATCCCCTTCTAACGTGTATGATCGTTCATTGATGCATTCTCGCCGACGCGGGACATCGTGTTCCATCATCCGTGTCGGGGTGTAAATCGGATTTACTAGGAGCAAATAGAGTAAGGTTACTTAACGATGTTTTCTAATCGGATTGGACATCGGGGCAAAGTTTGTGGATGTACATGTGATATTTCACAAACCAAGAATCATATGGAATGATTGGTTGGAGAACCTACTCTATCTAGTTGGTTTTGGTGTCACGCCGACGCTAGCACCATCTCAACGAAAATAGGGATCTTGGAAAACCTACTACATTAGGGACATTAAATAATTGTAGTGGGAGTTTTATTTGTTATAAATAAAACAATTGCATAAACTAAATGACCGTAAATTGATTTTGTTATAGATGTTTAAATTGTTAATTTTGTTGCGATCAATCTTTGAAAATAAACAAACTCGTTTCTAAAAGGTAGTTACTTCAAAGAGTAATACCGATTCCTAAGACACGATCTTAGTGAAGAGAAACTTGAGTATGTCAATTCCCAAAACTTTCCTCAAACTACCCGAACGTAGCATCGCGATGATTGATTGATTTTTGACGAAAAGTTATTCAATAAAGCGTATGGCTAGTATCCTCATTCAAAATTTCTAGACCTTTGAATTAGAGAATTCATATGGACTAGATTTAACTCGTACGCTCTCATTCGCTTACTCAAGAAAGTATTCTTGGAGAAAGTAGATATTAACTCCATCATTTATGATTGAGTATAAAGAATATGAGTTGACCAAGAGATTATTCTTTTAAAAAAGTTATATGAATGTTTCATTAGCTTACAAATCGAAAGATTGAAGTAGCTAATTGATGACTAGAGATATTAATCTCCGATATCAAGGATTGTTGATATTGTCATTCGATCTCTTTGGAATTATGAAGGATATAATATTACCTTTATGCACGCTTGTTGATGCAAAAAGGTGATTGGTTAAGTATTCAAGAAATACTTCACCAAGGTATGAGTTGAAATTTCGAGACTCTCATTGATGACCATGTGTCACATGAGATGTTTCATTTGCCGTTTTATGGGAGGCATTTGAAAGGTTGTCCGAAGTACCATGATTGTGACGATTAGAAATATTCTAATCCTAAAGTGTATTTGTCGTTCAAATTATCTCACTATCTTTAATTCACACTAGTAACTTGATACTAGCTCATATGCTCGCATTTAAAGAAATGTGTTAGCAATGAAGAATAAGAGAATGTTCGAGAGATGCAAAGTTAACTCCGTATAGGAAATGACTTATTCATTTAAGTCATTACCATTGAATACGTAGAGTTATCTTTATTAAGAGTTTGTTTAGGAATTGAAGGTTGCATACCTTAATTCTAAAACCTCTCATAATATCTCCATTTCATATTCAATTATGGATGATTATGTTTTGTAAAAGACAAGATCTTTTATTTGTTTATATGATCTCATGCATCTTGATTGAATTTGCTTGAAATAGATAAACAAATTTTGAATGACAAATAGGATGCGTAAGACTTGACATAAAGTATTTGACTTTCATGTTATATATAACCGCTTAGTCACATACATAAACGAGAATCGCATTACGAGAGTCTACGTAACATAGAGCTCGTAATTCAATTCGATTTCAAATCGATTGGTATGCGAATCATGTTTGTTAAATGACATAAGCGTCTTTTAACCTATGAAGGTTTAAGGACAAGTGAATTAATTAGGACTTATACATATCGATGTATAAAGACCTATAAGTACTTGTGCAATGAAAGGTTGTTGATACTTTACTACTTAACCAACGATCATTGTAGATATTAACATATCTATTTGATAAGGTATAAGTATGAACCTTTTGACTAGTTCAAAGGAGTTCAAGAGTGAAGTTTAAAAGACCGTTCAAGAAAAATAGAAGTCTTACAATTAATCGTGGTAAATAAGGAGTTAAGTCGTATAATTTGAAATATTATCTAAAGAGTATGAAAATAGTTTCATAACTCGCTCCATGAGGAATAATATGTCCAAGAATGGAGGTATCGAACAATATTTTGTTCGATCGATAATAATTCAAATGGACTTATTCAACTCGTATTAAGGAATTATGTTTGAGGATAATATTGTTTACACTGAATGGTGTTCCATCGAAGTCTATTGAGGAATATATCTTACGAGATTTTGATCTCTAAGTATAATGCTTCTTAAGATTTGGTGTTGATAAGCTTATTTCAAGATCGTTGATAAGCTTGTACCCAAATAAGACATTTAATATTTGTAGGATGCTTTATATTAAAAGGCACTACTTCCACGAATATGATAAGAACAAAGTAGTTGTTGCTAATCATAATGTAGTCTTGATGAATTGAAATTCTCAAGAAGAAGTAGTGGGAGCAAAGTGAGCATTAAAATAGTTTATGCATCACTACAAGAAGTACTCTTATGGGAAACTTGTCACTCCATACATGGTACTTAGTGGGAGTTGAGCGAAACTTCATTCACAAGTTATTTTGAAAGAAGTTTAATAGTACGCTCCTTCCAATGAGGACTCAACCATCTCACGAGTTGATGATGTTCGAGAAACTCATGGAATATATGAGGAGTCAAGAACTCGTTCAACAAATCGTTGTAGAAGAAGTTCATGAACCTCAAGTACCAATCCTGCAAAAGATCAACGAGAGTTGATTGCCTAAGCCGTTTGGTGCATTGGCTTCACGACATTCTCAAACTTAGCATATGAGAATCCGTTAATAAACAAGAAAAACGATGGAACGATCCGATTCCACATATATGGTTTGAATTCATATGATCTTTAAATAAAATCCATGTATAACAACAAGGTATAGACCTTGGTTGATGTTCATGAAGGAGCAATCCATCAAGAACGTTTTAGATCTTCAAAAGGAAAGATCGACATGGATAACAAATCGACTATGTACAAAGCGCGGCTTCTCGCTTGTAGCTATGTCTAAGTCGATGACTAGTTGACTACGTACAAAGCACAACCTCTTGCTTGTGGCTATGTAAAAGTCAATGAAGATCATTCTGGCAATAGTTGTATTTCATATATGTTGATATATGGAAAAACACATAAAACCGCCTTCTTTGTATGAATGAAGAATGATGTTGTGCATTTGACGCAAATCGAGGTTTTATGTATTGCTAAAAACATACGCATGCTTCAAGGATCCATTAATGGATTAAAGCAAGTGTTGTGGAGATTGGAATAAAAGCTTTGACAAGGAAGTCAAGGAGTTGAACTTCGTCAAAAGTATCTTGTATAAACAAGATATTCAGTGGGAGCATAATTGTATTACTTGTATTGTTCAAGATAACAATTCATTAAATTGGGAATAACATTAAGAAAATGAATATTGTCGAGATCTCTTTGGAGAATGCTTTCTCAAATGAGAACTTGGGCGAAGTCACCTAATCCTAGGAAATAAAATCTATAAAGATAGATTATGATGGATGTTAGGTTTGAGCAAATATGCATATATTGACGAAGTGTTCTAGAAACACGAAAGTTACACTCCAAGAAAGGATGTCTAACTATACGTCACATGGCATGACTTGAGTGTTTTAACTCGGTCTATTGCAACTCGATTCGAGAAAGTGCATGAAATAGTTCAAGCATTCTTTCATTATGAGTTTCATTGTGTACTCCATATTTATGCATATGCCCCAATGTGTAGTATCCAAAAGATATGACAAACAGTTGTCAAATGGATACAAGAGAAACACATTTGGACGATAGTCAAGGATATCCTCGAGTACCTTATGAGAAAGAATGATATAATGTTTCATCTCTTAAGATGAAAAAGAGCTCGTGTAAATTAATTACACTAATGCTAGTTTTTCCAAAGATTGATATAATCACAGTTGAACTACATATTTTGCTAAAAGGTGGTGTTGTAAATTTAGAAGGTGTTCTAAATAAAATATTACAACCGTTTCCGTCACCAAAGCAAAATACATAGCAACTTGTGAAGCAATAAAAGAAGTTTATTTCGGATCGATTTCTTAGTTGAGTTATTATGGTTCTAAGCATCTCGAACTATAACTTACTCCTAAAGAACCCAATGTTACATTGGAGATTCAAATATGATCTATAACGATATCACTTGATATCATATGATGGTGATCAAGAATATATATAGGAGTATATATATATATATGGTCAAACAATTTTTGGATAGGTTCGCGAACACAGCGAACACTCTAGCATGACCTCTACCTTGAGCAGTATACGAGATGCAGTTATACATCCATACGTGGTGGACGTATGAGTAACTAGCTATAAGCGTATTATTTATTTTGAGGTCCGAGACATGTATATATGTAGATATATGACATTGTTCTCAATTCTTCGTTGGCTAGAAGTCACTACTGATTGACTCTAGGCCAAGTGGGAGATTGTTAGAGTTATGTCCTAGAAGTCAATAATTTAATGACTTAATTATTAGTTTATGTTTTGGATGAGATTTTATCATCTGTTCCTAGGTTTATTATTGACAGATCATTCAGGTTGAGGATCTGAATTATAGATCTCTGTTGATCATTCTTTAGAATGACAATAATAAATCTAAACGGTCCATAATCTTGATAATTAACAAGGAACATTAATTATCATATAAGATTAGTATGCAAGTTAAGTGATGATTAAGTTCTACTAATCATAGGTAAAGAGTTACCAACTTAATTGCATATGTGTATGTTATGGAACATAGCACATGATTTGACCCATCGAAATAAACATATGGATTGTGTTATGTGTCATTGTTTATTTCGTTATGATTTTGGTTCTAAGTTTGAGATGTTTATCTTTTCCACATGAGGATAGGTTCAATAAATATCGTCTACCGCTGATTCCCGATAAGGGCTGCTATACGGACTTTATTTATGTTCTCTTGAATTGTGCGGGGAAAAGTTAATCATCAAGAAAACCGTATGTCCCTCATTAATTCACTTAGTGAGTGACGATATCTGTTTGGGCCCCTTGATGGAGATAGATTGTTTGCATGCAACTTTATACAATTATCTCTAGATCAAGAAACGTATAATCTGCAAGAATGACACATTCCTATCTTGGATTATACGATGATATCGTGTGACATAAGAATCAAAATAGGGAAATACATTTATTCTCTTATGCAGGATTGAAATATTGTAGCAGTACACTATTTATGTGAATTGGGAATCATAACGTGTTGCTAGATACCGCTTATGATTATTGGAATTAAATAGCGATTTAATTCCATGTCCAACATAGCATAAATCCTCAAAGGGTCACACAAATAGGACTTTAACCATACAGTGTATTAATTGATTTGTTTGCATTGGAGAATGCAAAAATATGATGTGTTGATTAATTAATTATATACTGTTGCAAACCGTTATAATTAATTATATCAAAAGGATCATATAGAAATTAATTTAATACATATGCTTATCCTAAAGTAATTATCATTAAGTTGATAATTAATTATCCTCAACAATATTTAATATAATTGAAGGAATTATATTGAATAAATAGGCTTAATTTAATTAGCCGATATGAGCCGAAATATAATCAATTGGATAGGCCCATTATATAATTGATATAATAGGTCTAAGAGAGATTAAAACAATAAAATGTAAATGGCCCATTTAGGCCTTTTATTTGGCCGGCCATAGAGTGGCATGATGGTAATTTTGGAAGTGAGAAGGTTGGACTTGATCTCTATATAAGGACCACTAGTTGGTGCCTTCCAACCCTAGTTCTCTCTCCTCCTCTTGCCTCCTTCTCTAGCCGCCACCTTCAAGAGAGAAAATTAGTTTTCTTTATTCCATTTTATGCTCTCTTCCATTGATTATTAATAGGTCTCATGTGTTGATAATAGCTATTCCTAAAATTAGTTCAAGAATAGTAAAGGGATGAGCATTCCTCTAGTTCCTACTAGCATAGGACCTATGAGAATGGTTAGTTTCCTTGGTGGACTCGAGGCGCGCGATTAGGAGGCGAAGGAGAGCACCCCATCGATTCCCATGCCGTAGGATCGAGCCTCGCGAATACGATTTCGCGGGAGGTACAATATTCCACCCCTTTCTCTTTGTGTCGAAATGGCTATGTACTAGATCCTCTTGCTCTTTGTGTTTTAATTGGATTAATTAGTTAGTAATTAGTCACAAAATTAAATTTGAGCGATTTCCTAACATAAAGCATGCTGGCTTCCACTTCTTTCTAAATATATTGAAAATGGAGATCTATATCAGCCTTTGGTTGTCTCAATTGATTGTGAGTCGATATGGCAACCGTACCGGTACCAGTTCGCCTTGGAGAATGTGCAGGTGAATTTTAACACTATTTCTTTAGGGATTCGTTCGTTTTCAATTGAGCATACAATTTGATTTCTGGTGGAATTAAATTTGTACAATAGTATTGAATCTGTATTTTGTGTTGCTATGGGAAACCTTAGCTTCTCTACCAGTTTTGAATTATTGAGGTATTACTTAAATTGACTTCCTTTTTTATATTTGTAGTACTGAATTTGGGGCTTTCATGATTTGGAAAAACTTTTAGCACCAGGACTAATGCTTGCACATCTTGTAGGTCTTTCAGATTTTGTTGCATTGGAGTCTAAAATAATTTTGTTCATTTTATTACTCAAATTAGCATGAAGGTTCTTTTTTTAATTATTATATCCAAAATATTGTTGTTTATGCAGTAAGCACCTAGAATTTGGGTTATTTGCTAATAGCACCCTATAACTTTTTTGGTGGTTAGTTGCAAATTAGAAAGGCAATGCATGGGCTTTATTTGCATGTAGTGTACCACTTCCTATTGAATCAATTTTAAAGTGTTACTATTAATACAAAATATGACTGCGAATTACAAGCAACAGAATGCTTATGCGAACTATTTGTTCTGGTTTAGACTGGCTGTTGCTATGATTCCATATTTGAATAATGGTAATGTTGCCAATGATTATTTTATATCGTTTCAGGTGACATGGATTTCAAGGATAACAAGTTTCTTGTCAGCGAGAAACAGATTGTGACATGCAATATTGATATCAACGTGGTAAGCATTACAATCTAAATTTTTAATAGTGTACAATATCTTGCACACTGGAGAAGACAAATTGTGTTTTACTATGGTCAGATTTTATAGTTTTTTCTTTCTTTTTGCGTTGTGTTAAAACAGATGATCTATGCAAACTAAATTTATTGGTGATTTTCTAAATTACTAGCAGCAGTGCCCACCATTGGTGATTTTATGTCTCCGACTGTTTATCTTTTGACGATATACTCTTTTGGTGCTACAGATCTTCATTGTTGCTCTTCGTATCTGTATACAGTTTCTTCCCTTCTCTTGTTCCATTTTTTTTTGTTCGTGGCTCAGTTTTTCAACGAGTTTTGAAGTATAAAATTTGAATCAAGCTGATATAATGTTGCTGTGTAAATCGATTTAATTTCAATTCCATAGACAAGTGAGAACCTCTCTTGTTCCTTTGTGCTAATCAGAATGTTTGGATTGAATGATTAGGTACTTGATTTCATTTAATTATTTTTTATGGCCTTAGAATTGGAACTTGTATTATGAAGGCTACGGGGTCATTTATTAATGTTCACAATGATGGATAAGGAACTTAATCACCAAATAATTTCTCGGGACTTATGCTGCTTAATTGGGAGTTGGGACAATAAAGATACTACTTGGTAATGACAATCGAATACAAATTGAACTCATTTCAGTGATGCACATGTCTTGATTTCCCCTTGTTTATCTAGGTTATCGCCTTTCTTCAATTTTTAACTACTCTTCAAAATTTAGGTTCAGATTTCAGGTATTTGCTTGGTTTGAGCTTGGGCATAGGTGGAATAGACGAGGAAAGAGTAGGAACAACTGGCAGTGTTTAAGTGGATATGTTGCAAATGGTTCTCTCTCCTTCTTTGCTTTTGACGTATGTTATATCCTTCATCATTGTTCAATGAATAATCGGTCATGTCATTCCTTGCTTCTTACTGACAGGTTTGATACAGACTAATGCTGTATTGTGGAAAGTTGGGAATACTCGATTGCTTGTAGATTGAGACCTGATATATCCATGGACTAGCACATGCTTGATATGTCGGGTCTAGGATGCTAACTCTAGCTGTTTCAGAAGATGTTTGGACTTTAAAGTAATTTTGGTAACTTTGCGGATTTCAAGATCTAATTTGTTAATTTGATTTCCCTCCTAAAAAAATTATTTGAATCATGTAAGAATAATTAGTAAAAGTGAAAAGTTGGATATATTTGTAACTTCCAAATTGTTAGTGAGGCACCCAATTTAACTCTCAACATTTATAAAATGGATAAGTGCATTTTTAGGTTTCTGGTTATTAAGTACATACATGTCATATTAGGCTAAGAATTGATATTAGGCCTTAGGTTCTAAGTATAGACTATGATGCTGCCTAAGGAATGCGTTTGCACAAAAAAAAAAAAGAAATAAGAAAAGAGTATGATGTTGCTCCAACACAAGGACTGGCTCGAACATCTAGGGTTTACTTTGTCGTTTTGGTGGTAGAGGGGCGACGAAGCAGGAGCAGAGGGATGGTGGAGCGGCGATGGAGGGCCGACGAAGCGGCAACAGAGCGACGATGAAGCGGCGAGAGAGGTGCGATGTAGGGTTCAAAATTATACATTGATGAAAAATATTATGAAGTAAAAAATAAATTAGATAAAGGAATTTTGGACAATATTATAATATATTGCTTTTGGCCATTTGGGAGAGGTTTTATATAGTAGATTTGGTAAATTTTAAAATAAAATGAGTTTAAGGTGGTATTTAGCAGAGGTCAAATATGTTTTAAATCAGTGAAGAAATGAATATGTTTAAATCGGTAAATACTTCTACTACCTTCAGCGCTGATCAAGACAACGTTGATCTTAGATATTGAAAATGGACAACATATTCATGTCAAATAATATTTTTATATATTAAAGTTCACCCTCACATTGGATGGGCACTACTTGGATATTGAAATTGATAACATGTTTCTGTCAAATAATATTTTTATTTTTACATATTAAAGTTTACCCACATATTGGTTTCATTTTTACATTAGATTGTGCACCAGAATCGAATTTGGGAGGGAAAAAGGGGATGAGACGAAGGAGAGTAAATTGTTAAGCTGCCTGTGTTACTTGTTCTAGATCGGGGATCATAGGGGATTTGCCAAGGTGAGAGAGCGCTTGATTTCACGAAAACTTAATCCCGGATCATTACACCCCGATTTAGGGGATTTACGAATCCAGGCACCCCTTACGTCCCCAACCCTCCCCTTACTCCTCTTTCGTCTTTCTAAAATTCGTCCACACATTGAGTGGGCGCTGCTGCTAGTTTATATTAAAAGAGTACGAGAATAATTGTTTAACTCGTATTACTCCTCCCTTCCCATCAATAAATATTCATGTCACTCACAAGTGGCAAATCATATTTGGTCAGATATATAAATCATCAACAAATTCCAAAATTTTCACGTTTGAAGGGCTAAAGGAAAAAGTTCACACATTCTGAGTTATGGTTAATTAAATTACGTAAGGCATAAAAAAAAAGAAAGATGAGAAATGGATAAAAATGAAATTGATGTTAATAATTAAAATGGAACTAATTAATGAATGTACTTAGCACAGCTCAAATTTGTCACTAATTAATGAAATGTCAAAAATCCAGCCTTAATTAAGTGTTTAATGATGAGGAGACCACTTAATTGCATACACAGTCATAAACTTACAATTAAGGATTATGAGATCAGATTGTACAAAGAAGAAATGGGCATATAGACAATGGTACACTAATGCACGTAGCTAGATTGGATCAATAACAAATCAATCGCTTCCTGGTTAACCAATGACAATCACAATTAAACCAAAATTAATGCCAATTTGGTTACATAAGTCCATGAGTCAAATACCTCAAAAGTCAAAACAGGAGTATTCAGTCCCAATCGAAAGCATTTGTGACCTCAAAGCACCTCCGTGATGGCAGGGAACGCCGTTGACACTTGACAGTTGGAGCACGCTGGAACGAGGGAGAGCAGACAAAGCCGGAATGAGGCAGCAGAACGCTGGAACACTTCCTCTCACTCGGTGTTTGACTGGTCAGACAGTCCTCGGAGAAGAAGACGGAAAATGAGAAAAAGGAAAGGAAAGAAAGGAGAAAGGAAAGTTGACTGTTTGACCAACACGAATCTTAGCTCAGATTAACGGATGGATTCTTATTCTAACGGTTCCAACAGGCTGAACTCGGTGAACACGGTGCACGATCGGTTAGTCCCTGACAGTGGAGGGGCATGCTACGGATCTAGACGCGATTTCGATCTGACCGGTCTAATCAGAGAATTTCCAGAACAAACCTAAAGTTCGTCAAAAGTTACTAATAAATAGAAAATCATAATCAATTATTACTAAAATAAAATTTAATATCCAATAATATATTTTAAAATAGAATCCCTTCCATTAGAACCGGAATCTGACATTCTTGTCCCTTATCAATCTGGTTAACCTAAAATTGTCAGTCTAGTCTAGTACCTTAGGAATACCCAAGGTTAGACTAGATGAACACAATTAGAATATCTTAGGAAACCGATAGACATAAATTTAACGCTCAGGCTTGATTGTGATTAGGAATCAGGATAAGTACCGTAAAACATGGAAAAACGCCAGCAAAAATGAGGAAATTAAGACCGTTAGAGAATGCGAAACGTGCTTCAAAAATCAGAATTAACCTCATCATTTTACAAGTGCGGATTTACGTGGAATTTTATAGGTATCCACTTTCAGATTCCAGATTCCAGCATGCTAGTGATGACTTCATGTTGATAAATCTTGTCTTCTTAGAATTTGCCAACTAAATAATCAGGTAATTAGTTATTCGGTTGTGATGATTTATGACTTTGAGTCACATTGAAGTGAATTATTAACTGATAATGTCTGACTCTCTGGTTTAACATAACTTTTGAGTCAAGAATTTGTCTTGTCTGATGCATAATTCCAACAAGTAACAAATTGCATCGTATTATTAGTATATTGGGTAATTTTTTCTTAAAGTTGGTGATATTTTTGTCAGGGAACTAGTTATATCTTTCGGCTTTGAGTGACAGTAAGTTCTCTTTCGATAGAATTAGAAAAAAAATAATAAAGGGAATGGGAAAAAAAAAATGCATCTCTTAAATAGAAGGAAAGGTCGGGTGTTGGAAATTACAAGTCTAATTTGTAAAAGAGAAAAAGATTGATTAATTACAAGGTAGGTAGATCCAGCCTATATTACAAGGTAGGTAGATCCAGTGTTTTGTAAAGGAAAAAAAAGTCGGTAGGCCGATCGAACAAAAAAATTACAACCTGTCACCCCAATTAATTAAAAGAGTACAATTAATCGTCGACGTGACGTCTTACTCTTGTTACTCTCCTTCACACAATAAAATATAATATAAGAGCTCTGTCATTTTCCATCTGGATTCTGGACCATCTAAATATCTAATTTAAGTCTGATAAGACATAATGAGAATCAAATCTGCACAACTGAAGACGCATCTTATGAGAACAATAATAGAGAGTCGGTGTGGGTCGATATGATTAATTATGAATAATGAAAGGCCTCTTCTTGCTCCTAATTAACTGCATAATATACTGAAAATCCTAGTAACGTGGAACTGTGGAAGCAGGCAAGGCAATTCACTCTCGTTTACAAATTAACGAAGCAAAAGATTGGCAATGGAGACACAGACACCCGATTCCGACAGTAGTGTACCCCCGCCGCATGTACTAATATTCCCTTTCCCGATACAAGGTCACATGAACTGCATGCTCTATCTGTCCGAGATGCTCGTCTACTCCGGCTTCCACATCACGCTTCTCTTGACAGATCACAATCTCAGTCTCCTCCGCAACAACAACAATAATAGTCACCCATCATCCCTTCCTAACATACCCCGACTCCGCGTGCTGTCAATTTCTGACTGCCTACCCGCAGACCATCCGCGAAATCTAGATGGGTGGGTGGAGCTCTTGGATTCTCTGAAAACAAATGCTTATCCCTTGTACAAATCTCTGTTGCTTGATCTTTGCAAAATGGACGACGTCGGTGCTGATGGATTCCCAGCCGTCACTTGTGTCATCGCGGACGGCATATTGCCTTTTATGATTGATGCATCTGAAGAGGTGGGTGTACCTGCAATTGCATTCCGTACAGCCAGTGCTTCGAGTCTTTGGATTTACTACTGCATTCCTCAGCTCATACAATCCGGCGAGGTTCCTTTTAGAGGTACTTCAACTTTATCCTAACGGTAGAGTAGAGGACCACTTGTCCGCTTACAACTTACAAGTTACAGCAGAATGGTAATATTTGACTTGCATATTTAATTAAGCCCTTTCCAGTTTCCAATAAAAAAAAATGATATTCCAAACGAAAAAGATAGGCTCCGTTTAATTAATTTTTCTGTATTAAAGGAAGCTTATATATATTATTTAATTTAATTATTAATATTCCTTATTTTCCCCGTTTAATTAATTTTTATGTAATGAAGGAATGGTGAATAACAGGTAAGGAAGCTTATACAAACTAATTTAATTAATTTTTTCCCTTGAAAGATGGGGAGGACTGGGATGAACCCATCAACAGCATCCCGGGGATGGAGAGCTTTCTACGTCGGCGAGACCTACCAAGTCCATGCAGACTAGCAAAGAACCCGGAAGACAAAGTACTGCAGTTATTGACCACGTGTACCGCCCACAGTGAACGCACTCGAGGCCTTATCCTCAACACCTTAGAAACATTAGAATCCATTTCTCTGGAGCAAATCCGTGCACATATGCCCACAACATATGCAATCGGTCCCCTTCATGAAATGGTCCGAGCTTACCGCTCTCAAAACAATGTATGTGCACATGACAAATCTGTCAGCTTGTGGCACCAGGACTGCACATGCATGACATGGCTGGATCAGCAGCCGCATCGATCAGTTATTTATGTCAGCTATGGGAGTGTCGCTGTAATGACACGAGAAAGCCTAATCGAGTTTTGGATCGCACTCGTCAATAGCGGTGAACACTTTCTGTGGGTGGTACGGTCAGATTTGCTTAGAGGAGAAGAATGGACAAACATATGGGATTCACTTTCACTTGAGGTAAGAAAAGGGACAGAGGAAAGGGGATGTATTGTCAGTTGGGTTCCTCAAGTAGAAGTGTTGGCCCACCCGGCAGTAGGTTGCTTTCTGACGCACTCCGGGTGGAACTCTACACTCGAGAGCATAGTTGGAGGAGTGCCGATGTTGTGCTGGCCGTTTGCTGTGGATCAACAGATTAATAGTAGACTTGTTGGTGAGGTGTGGCGGATCGGACTTGACATGAAGGATGTGTGTGATGAAACAACTATAGAAAAAATGGTAAGAGCAGCAATGAATGGAGAAACTGCAAGTGAAATCAGAAAAAATGCGCATGATTTAGCCAAGATGGTAAAGAATAGTGTGGTAGAAGGTGGGAGCACATTTGAGAATTTTCAAAGACTAATAGAGCACATTAAGTCCTTGTGCAAAAGAAATGTAGAATAGTGAAAAGATGGATATACTAGCTTTTAGTTGGAATAAAGTTTGGGAAGAAACATGTACAATAAAATATAAATTTTCATGCACTTGGTATTTAAAACACGTCAAGATTGACACACCGTATTGACACGATACAACACACTCGATAGAACTAATTAAAATACGAATTACATAATATTAATTAGTTTGAAATTTTTAATTATAGTTTTTGTATGATATTTTTTCCTTAAAATTCAAATAATCCTTAGTTTTTATAATATTTTAAAATTTTAAATTTTAAAATAAAAAAAAAATTGTGTTGTGTCGTGTTGTAACCATGTCGTGTCAAATCATGTCGTATTGGCAATAAATAATAAGACTTAAAAATGCTATTAATTTAATTTCTTTTCCTGTTATTTTTTTTCTTTTCGAAGTAGCTAGTATTTAATATTAATATTAATATTACTATATTATAATAATATTATTATTTTATTATAATATGATTATTATAAGACTATTAATATTTTATTATAATGTTATTATTATAATATATTATTATAATATTAAAATAAAGAAAGAATAATAAATAAATAAATAGTTGTAAAACATAAAATAAAAAATTATTTTTTTTCTTTTCTTCCATTTTTATTCTCAAATCACCATGCAAAAATAGTATAGTTTATCGGGTAATGCCAAAATTAATAAATCTCGGCCTAATCATTTCCTTAAAACTAATATTAAAAAAATATTAACATTAATTTAAGTAAATGATAAATATTATATTTTCTCGGGTAATGAATAAACTACAACAATAGAAAGGACAAATGAATAAACTACAACTAGATAAAAAAAAAAGAAAAGTAATTATTTTATTTGATCTCTTCCATTCTTCTTCTCAACTCACCATTCAAACAAATTTATTCTTTTTGGAATAACACTCTTTCCACTCTTCCCGTAATAACACTCTTCTTAATATTTCTTCCGGAAAATTTCTTCTTGCTTATTTCTGAACCATCCAAACACACTTAGATAGATCTTCAATAATTTTTACGCCATTGTAGAAACAAAAGGTCAGTTATTTTTCTTTTCAGTGTGTTAAAACGATTGATTATGTTCAGTTGGCTAATTTATGCTGCTCTACGATTTGTTACAGGGTTGGAATGGGTTTACTATGATTCTAACATGATTAGATTCCAATCTGTGTATGCCAGATTGGAGATTCTTTATTTGCCGAAATATTCAATTCGCTTTGCAGATTCTTGATGTATTTCTAAAGACAAGGATATAAAGCTTCTGTTTGGATGTGTTGAGAAGAAGTAGGAAGAAGGAAGAAGGAAAGAAAAAAAATTATAAACAATTCAAACTTTTCACAAAGTTACACACTTCTCAATACTTCTTCCCACTTCTTCCCTTCTTTCCACACCTATCCAAACGAAGCCTTTGATATGTACATTAGCTGAATAAATGAAAATATATTTACCCAGCAACAATGCTTATTGTGAGGTGAGTGAGTGTGCGAGAAAGAGGAGAGACGGAGATGGGTTTGGGTTCGAGCAAGAGGGACGGGCGGATGGGACGAATGAGAGAGGTGGGTTTTTCTTCGATTTGGGTGAACTTGACTAAAGAGAAGAAACGATAAACAATTTTTTATTCACATCTTCTTTTTTTGCACCTATGAATTAAACGGAAAATATTGATATCTTGACCGAATGACTAAATTTGGACAAAATTAAACTTGAAGGGTTACCATAGGATAAATTAAATCTCTTTCTATTTCGCCTTCATCTAGGTTACGGAATTTAGTGACAAAAAATAGACAATCTTTAAACTTGAGTGACCTCCGAGAAAATTTACACTTTTCTCTAGTTGAAAATATATCTCTCTAATGTTCTATATTAGATATTTGCCCCTCTAGTCATATAAATTTTAGATATTTTCCCTTCTCTACATTTTAACAGATTTTTTAATCATAAAAATTAATTAAAAATAAATCAGACCTAAATACCCCTACTCGAGTTCTTCCGTCCTGTCATCTCTTCCTCGCCTCCTTTTTTTAATCGTCGGGAAGCAAATAAAATGAAGTCTTGATAATTGAAAATGACCATAATATTTGCGACTGTAACAATCTCCAATGTCAAATACCAATCTTAATTTTATTTAATACAAGATGATATTTTTTTTATTCAGCACCAAATAGTAAGTCAAACATTCAAGAACACCATATATATTTTATAAACAAAAAAAACGAAGACATGGAAATAAATAAGTTCTTGTCAATGTATCTCTCCCAATTGTTCTCAAATATCATGAAGAAGAGCATTTTGGGTCTCAACAGTTGCCAATTATATCAGAACCAAAGGAACAGATTGAGGACAAAATAATTACTGCGCATTTGTAGATATGCTAAGCTATTTCAAAAGAAGGAAATGAGATGGAGCCATGGAGGAGAGACAGGCATGAAGAAGGCTAAGGAAGTCTGGTAGGGGTCTTTTGGTCTGCATTATTTTTAGTAAATTTTTTATAATGTTTTAAAGAATAAGTGAAAATTTAAAATTGAGAGGTATCATACTGGTAAGACAAATTTCAGAGATATATATGTAACTGATTTTCCATTAATTCAATTGGTTGAGAGTTTTTGACAATGCTATGCAGATGATTTTAGTTGTCTCAATTATGCTACCTATGGAACCTTCCCTTCATGTAGCCTCTAGGCAAGAACCAACACTTTAAATTAAGGTCTCAAACTTGTGATATACTGAATTTATTTATGCCTGTTATTTTTTTAACAAAAAGAAAAAAAAAGGGAGGGGGTATTGTTTTCCATTTTCCTTTTATTTATCAAAAGTACATTAAAAAATTAATAATCATTGACTTTTTTCCGATCCATATAATAGAAAATTTTCATTTTAATCATTACTTATAGTTTTCAACGGTTTATCATATTATAATCCCATAGTTAATAAGTGTAAATAAAAAAGCGTCTACTTGTATAATTTTTGCAAGGTTATAAATGCGGCATTTTATCGGTAATTGAAAAAACTGCACGATCCATCATATATATATATATATATATATATATATATTTTAAAATGCTGTTGTAAAACCGTTTTATCGATAACAATTCTCCAATAATTCATTATAAACATATTTCTGAATGAAAAAGAATGAAATTATCGGTGTTTTCAAAAGTGAACTAATTTTAAATAAAACAATACCTGATTAAAAAATTGATCCAAAGACATAATAAAATTACAAATTTCATGCTCTGCAATCCTATATTATATATGATTATCAAGGTATTTTCTCAAATGTTATATATTAAAAATCTATTTTAATTAATTATTAAATAATGGAATTTCAATTTAATCTCACTTTAATACGAATTTGTAATTAAGTAATGTTAAGTATAATTGAATTTATGACATAATTGTTAAAAAATATTGACATAATGCAATTATTTTATTGACCGTTATCAATAATATAAACTCTAAAATGCTAATCAAACTTGACCGGTAAACTGCGGAAAATACATTTTAAAAACTTGATTTTTCTTTTTTTTCGTCATTATCGCTTGTGACAAGAAAATATTATTTTGCACTTTTTTCTGAGAAATGTTATTGTACCTCTAGGCTCATCCCAGTTATAGTTAAAGCAAAAACGTGTTGCGACGTGTCTAATCAGATCTAAAGTTTGAATTAAGAAACAATTTGACCAGATCTTACTTATTAATTTGAAAATAATGCATGTGCATATATCTGGAGTAATTTGGTTTTTATAATGTAAATATATATATATATATATATATATATATATATATATATATATATATATATATATATATATGTTATTGCACCTCTAGGCTCATCCCAATTATAGTGGAAGCAAAAACGTGTTGTGACGTGTCTAATCAGGTCTAAAATTTTGAATCAAGAAACAATTTCACCAGATCTTACTTATTAATTTGAAATTAATGCATTTGCATGTATCTGGAGTATTTTGGTATTTACAATGCAAAAAAAAAAAATCAAACTATTGATATTATTAGAAAGCAAAATGTTTATAAGCTTCATGAGAAATATAAGGATATAAATTGCATATTATTACTAAATAATCCACATCATATATTAGTAAAATAAAAACAAGGAAAAAGAAAAAGGGAAACCACGAAGCTTGTCATGAAATTTGCTTTCTAATGACCCATACATCGAGGACGATGCACGTGAATCACGCTTATGTTTGTAGTGAAATTTATGTCAGAGCCATACCTATCCCGCTAGGAATCACATCCTCTACCGACCTTTTAAGGTTGGTAGAGTGACAACTTTCGATCTAAACTGTTAGATCTAATCTCAATGGTTAAGGGAGCCCCGTGCATGTAACTGAGATTGATAGGCTCGAAAAATCTTAACCGTCGAGATTAAATCGAACGGCTCGGATCAAGAGTTGGCCCTCTACCAACCTCAAAAGGTTGGCAGAGGATATTCCCTCATCCCGCTATCCCACCTGCAACTCACATGTATGGAATATGGATAAATATTACTTCGTGCCGAGTTCATAGTCACCTCGTAGACTATTTTAATATGTATCAAAGGATTCAAAGCCATACCTATCCGGCAACCCGGCCCACGTGTATGGATAATATTACTTTGCGGTCACCTCGTTACCTCGTAGACTACATTACATTAATATGTGTGAAATTTTCCTGGAAACGAAGCTAAATTGTACTATATATTTTCACCAAACATTATAACATCATATGCTTCATTAATTATCTAGTACTATTTAAATGCAACGGTTACAAATTCAATTAATTTCACACTTTTACTGTGTACTTATTTTTTAAGATCTTTGGGGGCGTTTGTTTGTGACTTAAAGGGTGCATAACTTAAGTTATGTATTCTTAAGTCACCAAACATCTCTTACATAAGATGCCTTAAGGGTACATAAGTTATGCAACCTAAATAGGTTGCATAAGTTATGCACCGGTCCCCTTTAATTTTTTTTTCCAACAATACCCTTTAGAAATAATTAATAATAATATTTAATAATCTATAATAATTAATAAATAATAATATTTAATAAGTAACAATAACTATTAAAAATCATAATTATTAATAAATATTAATTATTATAATTAATAAATAATAATATATAACAAGTAATAATAATAATTAATAAACAATATTGATTTATTATTAAATAATTAATAATATTTATAATATTTAATTAAAAATAATTAATAATATTTCATAATAATAAAATGATTTCTTATTATTATTAATAATTAAAAATTAAAATTTAATTAATATTAATTAATAAATAATAATACTTAATAAGTCACAATAATTATTAAAAAATCATAATAAATAACAAAGATTAATTATTATAATTAATAATATTTAACAAGTAAAATTAATTATTAATAATAATGATTTAAGAATAATAATTAATTGAAGATAATTAATCAATAATAATTTTTATTATAAAATAAATAGTAATATTTATAATATTTAATTAAAAGTAAATTATAAATATTTCATAATAGTAAAAATGGTTTATTATCATCATTAATAATTAATTTTTATAATAATTAATAATTAACAATAATTAAGTCACAACATATGATACATAATATTAATTCAAATTTAAGGACATTTTAGTCTTTTGACATGAATATATGCACGCATTAAGTTAGTCATCCTTACTACACAACCAAACATCTATTACATAACACTACATAAACATTTAGGCATCCTTAAGTTATGCAACTCCTTACTACACAAACAAACGCCCCCTTTGTTTTTTTATATAACAAATTATCTCTTCAGCTCTTATTTTGTACGAATAATTTTTCATTCATTACGAAGAAAAACAATTATTAACTTCAGAAATATTAACATGTATACACTATTGTACACATAGGCTCCGTTTGGATAGGTCTGGGAAGAAGGGAAGAAGAGAAGAAGTGGGAAGAAATATTGGGAAGTGTGTAACTTTGTGAAGAGTTTGGATTGTTTATAATTTTTTTTCTTCTTCTTCCCTTCTTCTTCTTCTTTCTTCCAACGATCCAAACGCACCCATAGGACTATATATAGATCTTTTACCATGCCTGTTGTTAAACTTTTGTTTGCATTTAACAATTGATTTTCATATTTGATTTAATTTGTGGTATATATGTTTTTCAACTCGAAGTTACAAAATCTTATTTCTAAAAAAAAAAAGACAATTGATTTTTTTTTTCGTTTCGATATCATTATTGGATTTCATTTTAGCTTCTTATTAGAACGTAAAAAAAGGAAACAAACAATTTAATAGTCGTTAAAATATTGACCAATGGTTAAAGCTATAGACTCATATGTTTATAAGATAGGGCTGGCAATATATATATATATATATATATATATAGTGGATTGATAAAATACACTCTGGTGTATGGATCGTCTCCCGTACACCAGAGTCGTTTATGAAATCCAAAAATCAAACAGTCGATCCGAACCGTTCAAGTTATTCTCCATATTGAAAAACTCTCGGAGACCAAATTTTACCATTTTTCGAATTTTTTTGCTATATATTATGATATTTTCAAAAAACACTACAATTGGAGTATTTCGGGCCCTCCAATTTGAAAATATCATAATATATAGCAAAAAATTTCGAAAAAAATATAAAATTTGGTCTTTGAGAATTTTTCAATATGGAGAACAAGTTGAACGGTTCGGATCGACCGTTTGATTTTTAGATTTCAAAAATGACTCTGGTGTACGAGGACGATCCGTACACCAGAGTGTATTTTATCACCCCTCTATATATATATATATATATCCTTATGCTTTGGACAAATTATTTCAACATATAAATTTAGGATAAGGTGGACTGAATTTTAAATTGGACTTAAAATATGATCAATTATATTCATTTATAAATTCAAATAAACGATCTTGATTGATTGATGCCCGGTTTGAAAAATCAGTCCACCTTAAATTACCCATAATTTTTGTAGTGTTAATTCAAAGGCCTTGTGGCTTTTGAAAAGCCTTGGGAAACTAAATTCCAATAAGCCTCATTAAAAAACAGAAATTTAGTTGGAAGGTACTTGATGTAAATCTTATGATATTTTATATGGTTCGTTTTATGGCTTTATGCAAAATAGTCGACTGCATGAAAATTTTATAGTAACTTTTTGAGGGTTACTTGACAGCCTCTGTCTAGTTTATCCAAAAAAAAAAACTTTTTGGGGGTTAGTCCTTATTGTATTGATTAGTTTTTTTTTTTAAGATAAATAGGTCTAAGTCGTCCAACTTATTTTTGAGGGTCTAAATCACCCAATTGTATTGATTAGTTGCTACCCCAATTTCAGTTGAATTGACTTAAAGAGCCAATCCAAACTTTAAATGTTTAAACTACAACAGCTATATAATTTTTTCAAACATCCAAACACTGATACATAAAATTTACTAAAAACAAACAGATGCACTACAACTTTCTTATTGAATCGTAAAGATCACGATAATAGACTAATAATTGGCACAAAGTAAGATTTAACTGGATCGAAAGAACATGAAATTGTTCCTTAGGCACTTTCATAACTAAGAGCCGGAGCTTGGGCCTCATTTTTGCTGCCAATAAAATCATCAGCAGTGGCGAGAGCAGTGGATCCCTTGACAACCCAGACAGAGCTCTTGATCACAAGTGTATCGTTTTGTAGATAGCTCGAGGCCTCCAAATCAGAGCGTTTAATGAATCTCCATTGACCCCAAAACCCATTTAATGAAAAAGAGTTAACCTCGGCGGAATATGGGGTGCTGTTCGACCAAGCGCCTGTGTTCCAGTCCTTCAAACGGTTTGTGTGCATTGCTCTGGCACCATTGGCTCCATTTAGTAGCCTCACTCCAACTGTTACATAGTCGGTAACGGATTGGTCGATTCCCAGCGGATAGAACTCGACCGCCCATTGATAGCTGCCGATAGTAAATGGGACGGATTGGATGCAGTTCTTATTAGTTATGCTTTGCTTCACAACAGAGTAGTCTGTAATTTCAAGGGTTTTGGATCCTATAAGATATGTATCCGCGGCTACTAAATGAGGGGTGGTTGTTAGAGAAGTAAAGAGCAGTGCGATTAGTAGCAACATGACTACTCTTGTAAAGGGTTTTGGATCCTATAAGGTATGTATCCTATAAGCAATGGAAGATGGTGTGGATGGAACGATTGGAAATTTGGAAACAGTACTGTGGCTCTCCCATAATCCTATCCTATATTTATATAAAGGATCAGTTGACGCCTCCAAATAAAAAAATTGTGAAATGAGTAAAACGGAAAATGTATGAGGCCCTTGTAATTAATTGACCTTCCAAGCGATTAATAACCTCCCCTTGAGTGCAACCACTCTATAGGAGCTAGCTATACCTTGCAATCGAGGACAGATTAAACAGCGTCGATCTAAGTACTTATTCAGTTGGTACAGAAAGCACGTATGTCCAAAGAATTTTTTCTTTTACTTCCAAGGTCTTTAACATGGAAAAGTAGCCTAAACTTCACCAATTTAAAGGTTCGATGATTTTTTTTTTTTAAAATAAGATCATTTATTTATAGAGGCATAGCTCATTTAAATAGAGTTTATTTTTCTTTCATGTCTAATGAGAATCAAACATACCTCTAGAATAACGACGGAGCCATTGACATTCGTGTTGGACTCCCACATTATAAAGGTTCCATGATTTATTTATGTTTAACTTCAAAAATATCCTCTTGATGTTTTTTTTTCTGATATAGATTGCGTACGGAAATAATCTTTTGTTCAATAAAAATTAAAAATTATTTGATATTTCATATTGCTCACTCCTATAGTTTAATAATACTAATGCCATCAACATATTATGAATGGCATTACATGGAGATTTTATATTTATTCATATTACTTTTTTAATAAAATATTACTAAGAGATCAGAATTTTTAATCATAAGACTAAGCTCGAGATTCAAAAGACTGATCTTAGGCTCCGTTTGGATGGTGTGGGAAGAAGAGGAATAAGAGAAGAAGTGGGAAGAAGTATTGGAAAGTGTGTAGCTTTGTGAAAAGTTTGAATTATTTAATAATAAATTTATTCTCATCTTCATATCTTTCCTTATTCTCACTCCCATCCAAACACTCCCTTAGGGTCTGCTCCACGCAGAGATTTTTGATGGAAAGGAACGGAAAGTAAGGGGCAGAGTAATTTGTTACTCGCTCCAATAATTAAAAACTGGAGGGAACGGAAAGTAAGACAAGGTTCATCCGTACTATTATAGTCACAATTTTGTTACTCCCGAATCGGAGGGTAGAACGAGTAAGATTGATCAATTTACTTAAATATCCTCTAAAAGGTAATGCCAAATATGATGACAAAGGGTAAAATGGTAAAGTTAATCTCGTATTTAATTTATATGCTGAACTTTACTCTTTCCGTCCTCTTTCCTACTGGAGCAAGTAAAGTCATAACTTTACTTTCCTTCTATTACTTATCATTTCTCTCTCGACCTTTCCATTCCGTTCCCTTCCTCTAATACAGAAGTTCTGGAGCACAGCCTTAGTGACCTGGGGTTTCAAAATCACGATATAAGCAAACTCGGATTCATCCACCGACTGATTAATTTCAGGGGTAAATATGGAATTGCAATTGTATCGTGATGTGTCAAATATGTGTGTTGGATCTCGTGTTGTGTCGTGTTAATTGAATATGTGTGTTGGATTATGTGTCTTATTGTGTTGTCACGAGTCAATATTTTGGACATGTCGTATTGTGTTAAGTAAAAAAAATTTTGACTTACACTACACACATTGATGACGACACGTCGGATGTGATGTGTCAACATAACATGACACAAAATGACGTATTAAACGTATCAAGTTATGTCATAAACTATTTTAATTTTTATCATTAAATTTTATTAAAAATATTTTTTAATTATTAAAAAATTATGAAAAATTATAAATGATTTTTTGTGATAAAATTTAATGACTGATTGAACATTTTATAAATTAATATTATTAAATTTATAATATAAACTCAACTTTATCTAAATAATTTATAAAAAGACTAAATAATATTAATCAATATTCTAATATAATCTGCGTTAGTTTTTTTTTTTTTTTTTTGCAATTTTTAAAGCTCTCGTTCACTAATTCGTCAACTGTTATATTTTTCTCCTTTATTTTTTTGGCTCTAGATTTTCTTTTTTCTCATCAAAACACCACTTCTTTGCCTCTCTTCCATATTCATCTCTCCCGTCGTTTCGATTTCTTCCCAGATCTCATTTACTCCTCACTGTTTTCATGTCACTTCGATTTCACGAGAGCTGTCCATATTTTATCATTTCCTTCTCCATCTCCATGCTTCTCCTCCCTCTCCATCGTAAGACAAGGCATCACTTCACCTTCGCTCTAAGATTTCCTTTTTCTCTCTATCTGATCTCCTCCCTCTCCGTGGCCTTTGTTAGCTCAAGTAATTAATTCAAATTCACAATGATCATAGAAAGAACGGAAAGAATATTTTTGTGATGTGTAAATCTAAATCATTTTTTATTTTCTTTCATTACTTTATACTACTATTACATCTATTACTTTATATTACTATTACATCTATTACATAGTAAAAATAATATTTTCTAATACAATACTGCTTAGAATAACAATTGGTTTCTTATTTTAATTTAATTGTCATAAAAGTATAACATAACATAACATAACATATATAAATTAAGAAACAAATATTATAAAAGACTAGTACTTAACAAAAATTAACTTTTTATGTTGGTATGTCATTACTTTAGCAGATTCGTGTCAATATGCCGATACTAATAGCTTATCATAACATTTACTTTCCTAAACTAGTCGTGTGGGCTTTTATATTAACTTGCTTGCTTCCAGCACAACATCCTCATCTTGATGCTGCACTGAACCACGACGAGCCCTCACTCTTGCCGACGACATCCTTCGACTCTTCTCGAACGGATCTCAAGCTTGTGAAGTTTCTTTGACTTGAACCTAACCCATCCAGCACACATGCTAAGCTGGCCCCCTCAAATTGGTTCTACAATTCGCTACCTATAATTTCTACAAAAGAAGGGACTAAGGAAACCAATATTAGTTTGGTTTTTTTTTTTTTTTTTTTTGAAGAAAGGAAACCAATATTAGTTGAACTACCTGGTTCTGTTCCAGTCTCTTAATTACCGGCATGGATAAATCGTACCATGATGCACTGTCAGATTATTTAAATTTCCAGATATTATTTTTTTCCATTACTACATTAATATATATATATATAGAGAGAGAGAGTTTAGCTACGGTGAGTCGCGACTCACGGACCCTCCGGTGAGTCGCGACCAATACTCCTAGATCTAGATCAAAATGACCGATCCAAACCGTCCAATATGATCTCCCTATTGAAATCTCCATGTAGACCAAATTTTTCATTTTTTCGAAATTTTGAAGTATTTTTTTGAAATTTTAGAAAATCGTTAATCTAATTGGTTCTGAACCATTCAAAAACATCAGTTTTTAAAAATCCGAAAAAAATACTTAAAAATTTCGAAAAAATAAAAAATTTGGTTTGCACGGAGATTTCAATAGGGAGATCATATTGGACGGTTTGGATCGGTCATTTTGATCTAGATCTAGGAGTATTGGTCGCGACTCACCGGAGGGTCCGTGAGTCGCGACTCACCGTAGCTAAACTCTATATATATATATATATATATATATATATATATATGTAAATTCTTTTTTATCATTTTTGTGTACTTGAAATTTATTTCTACTTGATTTTGTCCTTTTTGTTAATCACCTTATATTAAAAATCTGAATTATTTTGTATTAGAACAACGCCTCTTTGACGTTATCTTTGTAATAATTTGATTGTTTACTATTTTTAAACTACATTATTGTTTGTCAAAATATGAATGCAAATACTCTAATTTTATTTTGTTGTCATCATGAATTTCTGAATTTATATAATCAGTGGTAATAATGATAATAAAAGATAATATTCTAACTATTTTAGGGGTTTATATAATGTAATAATAATGATCAAGGGTTTAATTATTATTTAGTTATAAGGTTTCAAAATGTGATTTATGCTCTTTGACGGTTGGGTGGTGATTTAGCGTTTGTCGGTGATAAAACAGATTAAACGGCGAGAAAACAGATAAATATGTAATGCGGTATGAATCAAAACTAAGATAAAATGACAATAAAACGAAAAAAACGGAATTTTTTAAAAAGTTTGTTTAGTTCATTTAATGAATAAAATGCCTCTTTCAATTATTTTTAAAAAATCAATATATTTGGAAGCGAAAGAGACTGTTAATGTGCAACCTTTCAGAATCATGAATGCTCTCAGTTGAATCAGACCATTAATTCTTCCATCATCACCAATGAATAAATGATCATTAATTATTGTCGTCGTTTTCAGAAACAATTGAAATGCTCAAATAATACTCAGAATTGCATTATTTTCACTTTATATGTATAATTACCATGTATAATTCAATCTTTTTGAAAAATACGATATGAATCATATACTAGACAGTATAAAAAGTTTCAATATAGATTATTGTGATGAATTGACTTAGAATGAATCCATACACCGCTCAAATAATACTCAAAATTGCATTATTTGCAATTTATATGCCTAATTACCATGTATAATCTAATCTTTTTGAATAAATAATATACGAATCATATTCTAAACAATATAAAGAATTTAAATATAGATTATTGTGATGAAATCACTTGAAATGAATCCAGAAACAATTCAAATGCTCAAATGATACTCAGAATTACATTATTTGCATTTTATATGCATAATTACCATGTATAATTCAAACTTTTTGAATAAAAAAGATATGAATCAAATTGTAGACAGCATAAAGAGTTTAAATGTAGATTATTGTGATGAAATGACTTAGAAAATAAATCCAGATACGATTGAAATGCTCAAACGATGCCCAGAATTGCATTATTTGCACTTTATATGTGTAATTACCATGTATAATCCAATATTTTTGAATAAGTAACATATGAATCATATTCAAGATAGTATAAGAGTTTAAATGCAGATTATTGTGAAGAAATGACTTAGAATGAATCCAGAAACGATTGAAATGTTCAAACAATCCTCAGAATAACATTATTTGCACTTTATAAGCGTAATTACCCTGTATGATCCAATCTTTTTAAATAAATAACAAATGAATAAAATTTTATACAGTATAAAGAGTATAAATTTAGATTATTGTGACAAAATAACTTAGAATGAATCCAGAAACGATTGAAATGCTCGAACGATGCTCAAAATTGGATTATTTGTACGTGATTACAATGGATAATCCAAAATTTTGGAATAAATAACATATGAATCATATTACAATGGATAATCCAAAATTGCATTATTTGCAATTTAGTATAAAGTTTTTAAATGTAGATTATTATGATCAAATGACTTAGAATGAATCTAGAAACGATTGAAATGCTCAAACGATTCTGAGAATTGCTATATTTGCACTTTATAAGCGAAATTACCATGTCTAATCCAATCTTTTTTGAATAAATAACATATAAATCATATTCTAGACAGTTATAAGGGTTTAAATGTAGATTATTATGATCAAATGACTTAAAATTAATCCAGAAACGATTGAAATGCTCAAATGATGCTCAGAATTGCATTATTTGCATTTTATATGCGTAATTACCATGTATAATCAAATATTTTTCAATAAATAACATGTGAATCATATTCTAGACAGAATATAGAGTTTCAATGTCGATTATTGTGATCAAATAACTTAGAATGAATCCAGAAACGATTGAAAAGCTGAAAAGATGCTCAGAATTACATTATTTGCATATTAGCGTAATTACCATGTCTAACCCTTTCTTTTTTTATTAAATAACAGATGAATCATATTATAGACAGTATAAAGAGTTTAAATATAGATTATTGGGATCAAATGACTTAGAATGAATCCAGAAACGATTGAAATGCTCAAACGATGCTCATAATTGCGTTATTTGCACTTTATACGCTTAATTACCATGTATAATCCAAAATTTTTTAATAAATAATATTTCAATGATATTCTATATAGTATAAAGCATGTAAATATTGATTATTGTGATCAAATTACTTAGAATGAATTCAGAAACGAATGAAATGCTCAAACGATGCTCAGAATTGCATTATTTGCACTTCATACGCGTAATTACCATGTATAATCTAATATTTTTGAATAAATAACATTTCAATCATATCGTATATTGTATAAATAGTTTAATTGTAGATTATTGTGATCAAATGACTTAGAATGTATCCAGAAATGATTGAAAAGATCAAACGATGCCCAGAGAAGATATTCTATATATCATTTCAATCACATCCTATATTGTGTTATTTACACTTTATATGCGTAATTTCCATGTATAATCCAATATTTTTGAATAAATTACATTTGAATGATATTCTATATAGTATAAACAATTTAAAATGGAGATTATTGTAATCAAATGACTTAGACTGAATCCAAAGAAGATTGAAATGCTCAAACGTTGCTCGGAATTGCATTATTTGTACTTTATATGCATAATTATCATGTATAATCTAATCGTCCTGAATAAATAACATATGAATCTTATTCTCGACAGTATAAAGTGTTTAAATGCAGATTATTGTGATGCAATGACTTAGAATGAATCCAGAAACGACTGAAATGCTCAAACAATGCTCAGAATTGCATTATTTGCACTTCATACGCGTAATTACCAATTATAATCCAATATTTTTGAATAAACAACATTTGAATCATAAATATAGACGTATAAAGAGTTTAAATGTAGATTACTGTGATCAAATGACTTAGAATTGATCTAGAAACGATTCAAATGCTCAAACGATACTAAGAATTGAATTATTTGCACGTTAGACGCGTAATTATCATGTATGATCCAATATTTTTGGTATAGTATAGAGTTCAAATGTAAATTATTGTGATCAGATGACTTAGGATGAATCCAGAAACGATTGAAATGCTCAAACGATGCTCAGAATTTTGCATTATTTTCACTTTATATGCGTAATTACCATGTATAATCCAATCTTTTGAATAAATAACATGCGAATCATATTTTAGAAAGTACAAAGAGCTTAAATATAGATTATTGTGACTTAGAATGAATCCAGAAACGATTGAAATTCTCAAACGATGCTCAGAATTGCTTATTTGAACTTTACAATCATACATACCAAGCATAATCTAATCCTTTTAAGAAATAACATATGAATCATATTATAAACAGTATAAAGAGTTTAAATGTTAATTATTGACATCAAATGACTTAGAATAAATCCAGAAACGATTAAAATGCTCAAACAATACTCAGAATTGCATTATTTGCACTTTATATGCGTAATTACGAGGTATAATTCAATGTTTTTGAATAATTAACATATGAATTATATTCCTGACAGAATAAAGAGTTTAAATGTACATTATTGTGAACAAATGACTTAGAATGAATCCAGAAACGATCGAAATGCTCAAACGATGCTCAGAATTGCATTATTTTGCACTTTTTATGAATAATTACCTTGTATAATCCAAATTTTTTGTATAAATAACATTTAAATCATATTCTATTTAGTATAATAAGTTAAAATGCATATTATTGTGATCAAATTACTTAGACTGAATACAGAAAAGATTGAAATACCCAAACGATGCTCAGATTGCTTATTTGCATTTTATAATCGTACATACCATGTATAATCCAATTTTTTTAATAAATAACATATGAATCATATAATAAACAGTATAAAGAGTTTAAATATTGATTATTTACATCAAATGACTTAGAATAAATCCAGAAATGATTGAAATGCTCAAGCAATACTCAGAATTGCATTTTCTGCACTTTATATTTGTAATTACGAGGTATAATCTAATGTTTTTGAATAAATAACATATGAATCATATTTCTGACGGAATAAAGAGTTAAAATGTATATTATTGTGAACAAATGACTTAGAATGAATCCAGAAAAGATCGCAATGCTCAAACGATGCTCAGAATTGCATTATTTTGCACTTTGTATGAATAATTACCTTGTATACTCTAATTTTTTTTTTGTATAAATAACATTTGAATCGTATTATATATAGTATAATGAGTTTAAATGTAGATATTGTGATCCATTTACTTAGACTGAATCCAGAAATGATTGAAATGCTCCAACGATGCTCGGAATTGCATTTTTTGCACTTTATAGTTGTAATTACCATGTTTAATCCAATCATCTTGAAAAAATAACATATGAATCATATTCTCGAGAGTATAAAGTGTTTAAATGCAGATTATTGTGATGCAATGACTTAGAATGAATCCATAAACGATTTAAATGCTCAAACGATGCTCGGAATTGCATTATTTGCACATTATAGGTGTAATTACCATGTATAAAATAATCTTTTCGAATAATAACATATGAATCATATTATACTATACAAAAAATTTAAATGTAGATTATTGTGATCAAATAACTTTGGATGTATCTTGAAACGATTGAAAGGTTCAAACGATGCTCAGAATTGTATTATTTGCAATTTATACGCGTAATTACCATATATTGTCCAATCTTCTTGAATAAATAACTTATGAATCATATTCTAGACAGTATAAAGAGTTTAATTATAGATTATTGTGATGCAATGACTCAGAATGAATCCAGAAACGATTGAAATACTCAAACAATACTCAGAATTGCATTATTTGTACATTATACGCGTAATTACCATGTATAACCCAATCTTATTGAAGAAATAACATATGAATCATATTATAGACTGTACAAAGAGTTAAAATTTAGATTATTGAGATCAAATGACTTAGAATGAATCTAGAAACGATTGAAATGCTCAAATGATGCTCAGAATTGCGTTATTTGCACTTTATATGCGTAATTACAAAGTATAATCCAATACTTTAGAAGAAATAACATTTGAATCATATTCTATATAGTATAAAGAGTTTAAATGTAGAAAATTGTGAACAAATTACTTACACTGAATCCAGAAACGATTGAAATGCTGAAACGATACTCAGAATTACATTATTTGTACTTTATACAAGTAATTACCATGCATAATCCAATCATTTTGAATAAATAACATATGAATCATATTATAGACAGTATAAAGAGTTTAAATGTAGATTATTGAGATCAAATTACTTAGAATGAATCCAGAAATGATTGAAATTCTCAAACGATGCTCACAATAGCATTATTTGCACTTTATACACGTAATTACCATGTATAATATAATATTTTTGAATAAATAACATTTGAATCATATTCTATATAGTATAAAGACTTTAAATGAAGATTATTGTGATCAAATGATTTAGAATAAATCCAGAAACTATCGAAATGCTCAAACAATGCTCAGAATTGCATTATTTTTTTATTTTTATGAATAATTACCTTCTATAATCCAATTTTTCTGTATAAATAGAATGTGAATCATATAGTGGACAACAACAACTAAGCCTTTTGTCCCAAACAAGTTGGGGTAGGCTAGAAAGAAACCCAATAAGAGAACACATCCAAGAACAAAACAAAACATAAAAACATACTAAAAATAAGAGTAGCCATACTAATAATAATACCTATAATAATAATAGTAATAGTAGAAACCTAGACCTCGACCATGATCTAATAGAGGGCCCTACAAACCTATGGCATCGCTCCTACCCCTAAGTTTCTACGTCATGACTCCGGTACATGAATTGCTAACTTCCAAGCGCTCCTATCGCTCGCCAACTCCTTGGAGACGTTCCATTCTTTAAGATCTCTTTTCACCGCTTCTTCCCATGTCAATCTTGGTCTCCCTCTCCCCTTCCGTGTGTTCTCGAAATGATTAAGAATTCCGCTACGTATAGTGGACAGTATAGAGAATTAAATGTAGCCGAAAAAATTAATAGTAACGTCACTGTTCATCTAAATTTTGATAATAACAAAAAAAATTCAAAATTTTAATACTAACGTTGCTGGATTGTCATTCCAATTGACGAAAGCTCAGAACCGTCAGATCGTCATCCGGAACGATGACCCATCGTCATTCCAAACAACGATCCAAGCTTGGATCATCATTCCGGATGACGATCCAAGAATTCCCTCCCCTATATAAAAGCGACAGCGACCCCTCGTCATTCCGCACTCCTCTCTCGCTCTCTCTCTCTCGCGCGTGAGCCAGAAGCGTCTCCAGGTATGTTTTTTTTTTCTTATTTATTTTTTTATTTAGATGACTTAAAATTTATCCAAAAATGATTGAAAAGATCAAATGATGCTCAGAATTGCATTATTTGCACTTTATAAGCGTAATTACAATGTATAATCCAATGTTTTTGAATAAATACATTTGAAAGATATTCTATATAGTATAAAGAGTTTAAATGTAGATTATTGTGATCAAATGACTTAGACAGAATCCAGAAACAATTGAAATGCTCAAACGATGCTCAGAATTGTATTATTTACACTTTATACGCGTAATTACCATTTATAATCAAATCGTGTTTAATAAATAAAATTTGAATCATATTATAGACATTATAAAGAGTTTAAATGTAGATTATTGTGATCAAATGACTTAGAATTGATCTAGAAACGATTGAAATGCTCAAATGATACTCAGAATTGAATTATTTGCACTTTATATGTGTAATTACCTTTTATGATCCAATATTTTTTAAAAAATAACATTTGAATCATTTTCAATAGAGTATAAAGAGTTTGAATGTAGATTATTGTGATCAAATGACTTAGCAGGAATCCAGATATGATTGAAATGCTAAAACAATACTCAGAATTTTGCATTATTTTCACATATATGCGTAATTACCATGTATAATCCAATATTTTTGAATAAATAAGCTGTGGATCATATTCTAGACAGTATAAAAAGTTTAAGTGTTGATTATTGACATCAAATGACTTAGAATGAATCTAGAAACGATTGAAATGCTCAAACGATGCTCAGAATTGCATTATTTGCACTTTAGAAACGTAATTACCATGTATAATCTAATATTTTTGAATAAATAACATGTGAATCATATTCTTGAAAGAATAAAGAGTTCAAATGTAGATTATTTTGATAAAATGACTTAGAATGAATCCTGAAACGAATTGAAATGTTCAAACGATGCTCAGAATTGCATTATTTGTAATTTATATGCGTATTTACCATGTAAAATCCAATGTTTTAGAATAATTAACATGTGAATCATATTCTAGACAAAATAAAGAGTTTAAATATCGACTATTGTAATCAAATGACTTAGAATGAAGCTAGAAACAACTGAAATGCTCAAATAATTCTCAGAATTGCGTTATTTGAACTTTATACTCGTAATTACCATGTGTAATCCAATTTTTTTGAATAAATAACATTTGAATCATATTCTACATAGTATAAATAGTTTTAATGTAGATTTTTGTGATCAAATGACTTAGAATGTATCCAGAAATGATTGAAAAGATCAAACGATTCTCAGATAGTATAAAGAGATTAATAGTAGATTATTGTCATGCAATGATTTAAAATGAATCCAAAAACGATTGAAATGCTAAAACAATACACTGAATTTTGTATTCTTTTATTTTATATACATAATTACCATATATAATCCAAGTTTTTTAATAAATAACATGTGAATTGCATTATTTTAACTTTATATGCGTAATTACCATGTATAATCCAATGTTTTTGAATAAATAACATGTGAATCATATTTTTGACAGAATAAAGAGTTTAAATGTAGATTATTTTGATCAAATGACTCAGAATGAATCCAGAAACTATTGAAATTCACAAACGATGTTCAGAATTGTATTATTTGCAATTTATACGTGTAATTACTGTGTATAATCCAATCATTTTTAATAAATAATATTTGAATCATATTATAGACAGTATAAAGAGTTTAAATGTTGATTATTTTGATCAAATGGCATAGAATGGATTTAGAAACAATTGAAATGCACAAATGATGCTCAGAATTGCATTATTTCTATTTATATGCGTAATTACCACGTATAATCCAATTTTTTATTAAATAATATATGAATCATATTCTATATAGTATAAATAGTTTAATGTAGATTATTGTGATCAAATGGCTTAGAATGAATCCCGAATGATTGAAATTCTCAAACGAATCTTAGAATAGCATTATTTGCACTTGATACGAGAAATTACCATGTGTAATCCAATATTTTTTAATAAAGAACATATGAATCATATAATAGACAATATAATTGAGTTTAAATGTTGATTACTGAGGTTAAATGACATAGAACGAATCCAGAAACAATTCAAATTCTCAAATGATACTCAGAATTACATTATTTGCACTTTATACCCTTAATTACCATGTATAATCCAATATTTTTGAATAAATCACATTTGAATCATATTTTTATAGTATAAAAAGTTTAAATGTAGATTTTATTGATCAAATGACTTAGAACGAATCAAGAAAGGATTGAAATGCTCAGATACTAAGAATAGCATTATTTGCACTTTATAGGCGTAATAACCATGTATAATCCAATCGTCTTAAATAAGTAACATATGAATCATATTCTAGAGAGTATAAGGTCTTTAAATTTAGAGTATTATGGTCAAATGACGTAGAATGAATCCAGAAATGATTGAAATACTCAAACGATACTCAGAATTACATTATTTGCACTTTATACGCGTAATTACCATGTATAATCCAATATTTTTGAATAAATCACATTTGAATCATATTCAATACATTATAAAGAGTTTAAATGTAGATTATTGTGATCAAATGACTTAGAATGAATCCAGAAATGATTGAAATGCTCAAACGATGAACAGAATTGCATTATTTGCACTATATATGCGTAATTACCTAGTATAATTCAATCTTTTAGAATAAATAACATTTGAATCTTATTACAGAGAGGATAAAGAATTTAAGTGCATATTACAGTGATCAAATAACTTAGAATTAATCCAGAAATGATTGAAATGCTCAAATGATTCACAGGATTCCATTATTTGCACTTTATACACATAATTACCATTTATAATCCAATCTTATTGAATAAATCACATTTGAATCATATTCTAGACAATATAAAGTGTTTAAATGTGGATTATCGAGATCAAATGACTTAGAATGAATCCAGAAATGATTGAAATGCTCAAACGATGCTCAGAATAGAATTATTTGCACTTTATACAGGTAATTACCTTGTATAATCTAATCATTTTGAAATGCACAATAATATTTGAATCATATTATAGAGAGTATAAAGAGTATAAATGTAAATTATTGTGATGGAATAACTTAGAATGAATCCAGAAACGATTGAAATGCTCAAATGATGCTCAGAATTGCATTATTTGCAATTTATGCACATAATTACCATGTATAATCCAATATTTTTTGAACAAATCACATTTTAATCATATTCTAGACAGTATATAGAGTTTAAATGTGGATTATTATGATAAAATGACTTAGAATGAATCCAGAAATGATTGAAATGCTCAAAAGATGCTCAGAATAACATTAATTGAAATTTATACGTGTAATTACCATGTATAATCCAATCGTCTTGAATGAATAACATATGAATCATGTTCTAGACAGTATAAAGTGTTTAAATGTAGATTATTATGATCAAATTACTTAGCATTAATCCAGAAACTATTGAAATGCTCAAACGATACTCAGGATTGTATTTTCTGCACTTTATACGCGTAATTACCATGTATAAACCAATCTTTTTAAATAAATAACATATGAATCATATTATTGACAGTATAAAGAGTTTAAATTTAGATTATTGGGATCAAATGAATTAGAATGAATCCAGAACCGATTGAAATGCTCAAACTATGCTCAGAATTGCATTATTTGCATTTTATACACATAATTACCATGTATAATCCAATATTTTTGAATAAATCACATTTGAATCATATTCAATACAGGAGTTTAAATGTAGATTATTGTGAGCAAATGACTTAGAATGAACCTATAAATGATTGAAATGCTCTAACGACGCTCAGAATAGCATTATTTGCACTTTATACGCGTAATTACCGTGTATAATCAAATCATCTTAAATAAATAACATATGAATCATATTCTAGACAGTATAAAGTGTTTAAATGTAGATTATTGTCATCAAATGACTTAGAATGATTCCAGAAACGATTGAGATGCTCAAACGATGAACATAATTGCATTATTTTCACTTTTAATGCATAATTACCATGTATAATCCAATCCTTTTGAATAAAATAACATGTGAATTATATTCTAGACAGTATAAAGAGTTTAAATGTAGATTATTGTGATGCAATTACTTAGAAAGAATCCAGCAACGATTGAAATGCTCAAACGATACTCATAATTGCAATATTTGAAATTTTTATGCGTAATTACCATGTATAATCCAATATTTTTGAATAAATAACATATGAATCATATTCTGGAGAGTATAAAGAGTTAAAATATAGATTATTGTGATGAAATGACTTAGAATGAATACAGAAATGATTGAAACGCTCAAACAATCCTCAAAATTGCATTATTTACAATTTATATGTGTAAAGAAAATTACCAAGTATAATCCAATGTTTTTGAATAACTAACAAATAAATAATATTCTAGAGAGTATAAATGTAGATTTTTATGATGAAATAACTTAGAATGAATTAAGAACCAATTTAAATGCTCAAACGATCCTGAGAATTGCACTATTTGCAATTTATACGCGTAATTTCCATGTATAATCCAATCGTCTTGAATAAATAACGTATGAGTCATATTCTAGACAGTATAAAGAGTTTAAATATAAATTATTGTGATGAAACGACTTAGAATGAATTCAAAACGAATGAAATGCTCAAACGATGCTCAGAATTGCATTATCTGCATTTTATACACATAATTACCATGTATAATCCAATCTTTTTCAATAAATAACATTTGAATCATATTATAGATAGCATAAAGAGTTTAAATGTAGATTATTGTGATTAAATAGCATAAAATGAATCCCGAAATGATTGAAATGCTCCAATGATTCTCAGAATAGCATCATTTGCATTTTTTATGAGTAATTACCTTGTATAATTCAACATTTTTGAATATATGACATATGAATCATAATCTAGACAGTATAAAGAGTTTAAAAGTAGATTATTGTGATCAAATGACTTAGAATCAATCCTAAAACGATTGAAATGCTCAAACGATGCTCAGAATTGCATTATTTGCAGTTTATACACGTAATTACCTTTTATAATCCAATCTTTATTTATAAATAACATTTAAATCATATTATAGACATTATAAATTGTTTAAATGTGGATTATTGTCATCAAATGACTTATAATGAATCCAGAAATGATTGAAATGCTCAAACGATGCTCAAAATTGCATTTATACGCATAATTACCATGTATGATCCAATATTTTTTATTAAATAACATTTAAATCATATTATAGAGATTATTAAGAGTTTAAATGTCGATTATTGCGATCAAATAAATTAGAATGAATCAAGAAACGATTGACATGCTCAAATGAAGCATAGAATTGCATTATTTGCAATTTGTGCACATAATTACCATGTATAATCTAATATTTTTTATTAATTTAGATAATCATATGAATCATATTCTAGAAAGTATAAAGAGTTTAAACGTAGATTATTGTGATCAAATGACTTAGAATGAATCTAGAAAAGATTGAAATGCTCAAACGATACTTAGAATTGCATTATTTTCACTTTATATACGTAATTACCGTTTGTAATCCAATGTTTTTGAATAAATAACATGCGAATCATATTCTAGACAGTATAAAGAGAGCTTAAATATAGATTATTGTGATCAAATGACTTAGAATTCAGCAACGATTGAAATGCTCAAACGATGCTCAGAATTGCATTATTTACACTTTATATGCGTAATTACCATGTATAACCCAATCTTTCTAAATAAATAACACATGGATCATATTATAGACAGTATAAAGAGTTTAAATTTAGATTATTGAGATCAAAGGACTTAGAATGAATCCAGATTCGATTGAAATGCTCAAACGATACACAAAATAGCATTATTTGCACTTTATACGCTTAATTACTATGTATAATCTATGTTTTTGAATAAATTACATTTGAATCATATTAAATGCAGTATAAAGAGTTTAAATGTAGATTATTGTGATCAAATGACTTAGAATGATTCCAGAAATGATTGAAATGCTCAAACGATGCTTAGAATAGCATTATTTGCACTTTATACGTGTAATTACTCTGTATAATCCAATCGTCTTAAATAAATAACATATGAATCATATTCTAGACAGTATAGAGTATTTAAATGTAGATTATTGCGATCAAATGATTTAGAATGAATCCAGAAACGACAAACGATGCACAGAATTGCATTATTTGCACTTTTTATGTGTAATTACCATGTATAATCCAATCATTTTGAATAAATAACATGTGATTTATATTCTAGACAGTATAAAGAGTTTAAATGTAGATTATTGTCATGCAATGACTTAGAATGAATCCGGAAACGATTGAAATGCTCAAACGATACTCAGAATTGCATTATTTGTTTTTTTATGTGTAATTACCTTGTATAATCCAATATTTCTGAATAAATCACATTTGAATCATATTCAATACAGGAGTTTTAAATGTAGATTATTGTGAGCAAATGACTTAGAATGAATCCATAAATGGTTGAAATGCTCTAACGATGCTTAGAATAGCATTATTTGCACTTTGTACGCGTAATTACCATGTATAATAAAATCATCATAAATAAATAACATATGAATCATATTCTAGACAGTATAATGTGTTTAATTGTAGATTATTGTGATCAAATGACTTAGAATGATTACAGAAACGATTGAAATGCTCAAACGATGCACATAATTGCATTATTTGCACTTTATACACGTAATTACCTTGTATAATCTGATAGTTTTGAATAAATCACATTTGAATCATATTAATACAGGAGTTTAAATGTAGATTATTGTGAGCAAATGACTGAGAATGAATCCATAAATGATTGAAATGCTCTAACGATGCTCAAAATAGCATTATTTGCACTTTATACGCGTAATTACCATGTATAATCAAATTGTCTTAAATAAATAACATATGAATCATATTCTAAACAGTATAAATTGTTTAATTGTAGATTATTGTGATCAAATGACTTAGAATAATTCCAGAAACGATTGAAATGCTCAAATGATGCACATAATTGCATTATTTGCACTTTTATGTGTAATTACCATATATAATCCAATCTTTTTGAATAAATAACATGTGAATTATATTCTAGACAGTATAAAGAGTTTAAATGTATATTATTGTGATGCAATGACCTAGAATGAATCCAGAAACGATTGAAATGCTCAAACGATGCTCAGAATTGCATTATTTGCACTTTATACGCGTAATTACCATGTTTAATCCAATCGTCTTGAAAAAATAACATATGAATCATATTCTAGACAATATAAACAGTTTAAATATAGATTATTGTTATGAAATGTCTTAAAAATGAATCCAAAAACGATTGAAATGCTCCAATGATACTAAGAATTGCATTATTTGCATTTTATATGTGTAATTACCTTGTATAAGCCCATCTTTTTGAATAAACAAGACATAAATCTTAGTCTGCATAGTATAAAGAGTTTAAATATAGATTATTGTGATGAAATTACATAAAATGAATCCAAAAACAATTGAAATGCTCAAATGATACTCAGAATTGTATTATTTTCACTTTATATGCGTAATTGACTTGTATAATCCAATCTTTTTGCGTAAATAAGATATGAATTTTAATCTAGACAGTATAAAGAGTTTAAACATAGATTATTGTGATGATATGATTTAGAATGAATTCAGAAACGATTGTAATGCTCAAATGATACTCAGAATTGAATTATTTGCACTTGATATGCGTAGTTACTATGTATCAACCTTTTTGCATAATCAATAAGTTTATTTCAGTAATTGATCTTCTAGAGAGTTGTATTTTAAATCTAGAGAGTTGTATTTCAGTATTTTAAATCTAAAGGGCCGTTAGATGGCAAAGATGCTTCAGAGAGTGAGGTCTAGCGCCCACTCCATCGCACGCTCCATCGAGTGATCAGATTATACTTCCGGAGATTGCACCTATCAGCCCCGCATTGAAAATATGATAATGCAGCTCAATTATATTTTGTACAGTTACTTATAATACTTACTTCATCTCACTATTATACCTGATTAACGTGGTAAACGGGCACGGAATGGGGTGTTCCGTTTACCGTGCCGTTAACGAAATGAAATTGATTTCGCTACCGTTTACCGTTCCATTTACTAAACGAAATGATTTCGCTAAACGGTACAAAACACATTAAACCGTTCCATTTCATGTTCTGTTTACCGTTTCGTTAAGGAAACGAAACAAATATCTCTACCGTTCCGTTTCAGCACCACGCCTACTCACTATTATAGAAGTTTGAACTTTATATGGAGAAAGAATGAATTTTATCGATTTCTCTCACTTTCCAAATACACCGTATCTCCGGAATCAATATTGTCACTTACATCTGAGACCCATAGTAACTAAACGCATTTAAGGAAATAACAAACTCTTAACTAATTTGTTGACACTTTCGTTTCTGTCTCATCTCCATTTTCATCCCCACTGGAAACGTCCAGTTCTTCTAGGAGATTATCTTCTACTACCCCTCAAGCAAAGCGGTTTCTGAAAACGTGAAGCCGAAAATGAGCCATGATGTAACCCCCCGTAATTTTACTAACATAAATTTTTCGTTATTTTTTTATGGGTGCATTTAATTCTCTCTCCTTTTGACCACCTATTTGGCCGAAATGAAAATATATTAAATGAAATATCACGCCTGTTTATTTTATTTTTATTTCCTTTCATTCTACCGAATTATTTTTGTTCCCGGCGACCATTTATATATTTTATAAACTATTACTTAGTAATAACTACCCTTCTTAATTCTATTATATCTCTTGAATCCGATTTTAATTAGCTTGCAGCCCACGTACCTTTTTGGTTATAAAATCGCTTCATTTTCCTGTCTTCGTCCGAAAAATGAAAGGGCTCTATACTTCTTCAATAATCCAAATAAATTCCACAGTCGAGAATTTATATTGAAGTGTTGATTACAATCTGATTAGACGCCCGATTAAAAATATTATTTCTCTATCCGATTGGAATTCGAGTTCTACATCGAGATCACTGTCAATTTCATTTTCTAGATCGCTGATAAGGTAACCAGACTTTTCTATAATTTAATTTTCGCATTGATTGATTTAAAGCCGTTTATTTATTTGAATGAATTGATATATGATAATTGTGACTGATGCATTTTTACGAGTCAACGGGTCTCTGATGTGACTTGATTTGAAATGGAAAGGTGATATGGAAAGTGAAGTGAAATCGCCTATAGAGGAATTCACGCTAATATGAAAGTTATATGAGAAATTGATTTGAGAAAACGTTGACGCGTTGATCTCTGTGAAATACATTTTATTTTATTGTTATTGATATGTGGATTAATCTAATCGGTTGATATTTGTCATGTAAATTAGTTATAGAGAAGCTGCGTCGTTAAATAACTGGTTACTCGGCTTTGTAGTTGACTCTGTTTTGCTTTTATTTCTGTTGCGACGTAGGTTGACGGGCCGTCGGATGGATGATCAGATATTGTCTCACCTCATGCCTCGTATCTCGGATACAGGGTGTGACACATGACTAGACTCTTTGTGAATATATTCCCTAATTAATCGGCTAAGCAAATGAATTTCACAGCCAATTGCTTGGATTAAATTTTCTCTATGACAAAATGAAAATCTAATTCAATGTGTTTTGTGCGAGCATGAAATGTAGGATTAGATGCAAGAAAAATTACACCAAGATTGTCGCACCACAAGGTTGAGGTCCTCTTTAGTAGGTTTGATGGATATCTAGCCTGAGATAAATGCATTCGTGATTGTTGATAAAGCACCTCAATGCCTAGAAAATAACTGAGTTGTCCCAAATTTTTAATAGAGAACCGATGACCAAGTGACTTCATTAGGTTGTACTTCATTAGGTTGTGTATTGTTGTAGTGTTGTTCCTAGTGATAATAATGTCATCTACACACACCAAAAGATAGATAATGACTTCACCTTTGTGCAGGATGAACAAAGAATTGTCTGCTTGAGATGAAATGAAGTGATAAGAGATAAGAAAATGTTTCAGCTTGGAAAACCAAGCTCTAGGAGCTTGTTTGAGCCCGTATATTGCTTTCTTCAATTTGCACACATGACGATAGGGAAGTTGTGAGCAGCAAAACCTGGTGGTTGAGTCATGTACACTGTCTCTTCTAGGTCTCTATATAGAAATGCATTGTTGACATCTAATTGATGACAAGGCGAGTGTTGAGAGAGTGCAATTGAGAGGACAGTTCTGATGGGGTTACTAATTCCCAGGTTGAATTTTGTGCTAAAGCTAACAATTCAGCAGCCATAGCTGATCTCCAAACATCAATTTTGGAAGCCTGAGTGTAACAAGTTGGTTTAGTGGAGTTGATGGTTCTTGAGAGACGATATCGAATTGATGATTTGTGTATTTTTTTTATTTTAGTGATTTTGTTTGTGATCTAATTACAATCTGATGTTTAGAAGTTGTATGTTGTGATAAAACATTTGAAGGTGGGTGTGGTGATCGAGGCACAACAACTGCAGGTGTTGATTGAGATGGTGGCAGTAACTGTGATGAAGGGTTGGTTGTGTTAGTTCTAATAGGTGGTGAATGGAGGATGGTAAGATTTGTGATGACACCAGCATTGTTAGTGTTATCACTAGTTGATGAAGAATTGATCTTGAAGGGAAATGAGCACTCATCAAATTGAACATGCCCTGACACATATATTATGTCTAATGGTATATGGAGATAGTAATAGCCCTTGTGAAGAGAAGACTGCCCCAGAAAAGCGCACTATTCAGATCTGGCCTCCAATTTGTGTTTGGTGTATGGTCTGAGACTCTGAAGAGAGGATAACAAGTGCATCCAAGCATATGAAAGAAGTTGTAATCTGGCGTTTGGTTAAATAGTTGCTCAAAAGGAGAAAAACTTTGTTGATCTGATGGTGGTAGCTTATTTATGACATGAACAACACTATAAAAAATTCAAACTTCTAGAAATATGTAAATCTGCCATTTGGCACATGCTATACATTTAGAAATTAAATTCTACGACGTATTTTGTGCTGTACGAAATACTTGCATTTTTTTTTTGGCTGAATATCACTAATAGAGATATTTTCGAATCATTTTTTTTACCTGTGGTCGATTCAAAACTTTTCTCGTAATTTGAATGTCCCCAGATTGCATAAACTAAACTATACTACTATAAACTTTTACTATCCTTTTGAAATTTGGAAAATGACAGCAAAATAAGATAAAAAAAGAAAAAAAAAAATACAACTACAAAAATATGCACACCTCAAGTGGAGAAAAACAAAATACCAAAAACAATAAATTAGTTAGCCTATCATATTGGGCAACTGCTTCGGGCAGCAGTCAATTTTCTTGGTACAACATTTGTGGACAAAATTGCCTCTCTAACTAAGTATATTCATTCCAATACTATATTTTATAATACTTTAATTAAATGTAATAAATTAAAATTATATAAAATATGAGTTTGAGGAAAAATCAAGAGTTTAGTCTAATAAAAATATATAATAAATTATTTAATCCAAAATTTCTAGTGAAATTAAAAGAAAAAAATCAGGGTGAGCAAATTCATCGAATATATTTTCTAGCGGTATGATACATAGTCTAATCTAAATAATGTGGACTTATCTAGGGCCAATATTTCAATTGCAAATTCAAATATAAGGTTAAATTGCATTTGGTTAGTAAGAGGGTAATTTTGTCCAATAATGTTGTGCGGAGAAAATTAGTTGCTGCCCGAAGCAGCTGCCATCATATTGTCAATAGACAAAATTTGAAAGTGCATGGTTGAGAATATAATATCCTCTGATTTGTCTTAGCTACTTGCTACAATTGATGCTTAGTTCGCCTACTTATTCTCTCAATATTTCCGTTCAAATTCTACCCCACAAGTTTTACTTAATTAGAACTAACATAATTATTTCTGACATAAAATCCATTTCAACATAAATTACTTACTCAAAAATAGATATAACCCCCTCAATTCTTCTTCAATTGGATATAACCCCTTCAATCTTCAAAATAGAATATAACCCTCTCAAAACATATTCATTAAGGATATAAACCCTTTTAATTAATAATTTTTATCATACTATAAAATATTATAGTTTATAAAACTTAATTTCGACAATATATGACCAAATTACCATTTGTCGGTCTGCCCATACTTTTCGTCTTCTCCGCCATTAAAAAGGTGAAATTACTTCTTCTCATTATAGTAAGTCTCTCTCTAGTAAATTTTTTTTTCCATAATAATTTCATTATAGTAGAATATCTTTCTCTCTATATGTGAGCCCATTTGTACAGCTAGAAGAATCCTTCGCGACGTCTCAACTTCAGATTACACAATTACACCATACTGTATAAATGCTCTTGTTTTGAAGGATTAGATAATGGTTGTTCTTTAGTCTCTAAAATATACAAAATTAATAAATAAGAAACACATAAATAACGAGAATACATATGCAATATATATTTACTACAAAGTACGAGAAAAGATTTTAAAAGCTGAAAAAACTACGCTAAAAATAGTTTAAAAAAATTTAAAAGAAATCATACGGGCGATTTTCATAACCTAACTTCAAACAGGGAAAAGAACGAAAAATCGTCAAAGTACCTAACAAATCCATTTGGAGAAACTGTTCTTGTAATTTTTTCAGTATTCGAGATTGAAAGACTACACGAAAAATAGTTCCAAACAATTCAAAAAAATCACATTATGTAAACGAACGACTCTACTTTCATACTTATGATTTTCATAGCCTAATTCCAAATAGAGAAAAAAATGAAAAAAAATCGCCAAAGTACCTGACAAATGAATTCCTAGAAACTATTCATTTTAATAAAAACTAAATTAAAATAATTATTGTCATAAATAATATGTAGTATCTTTGTTATAAATATGTTCAAAACAAATATATATTATCTTTTTTGTCAATCAAATATATTAAATTATTAATTTTCATTTTTAATTAATTATAATTATAAAAATAATCAATATTTTATTTAAAAAATCACTAAAAATAAAAAAAGGCTAGTACCGGTTTTTGAAAAAACCGATATAAGGTACTATCAGTTTTTTAAATACCGATATTATGATACTATTTATATAATTCCGATTATTTTAGTAATATTTTCGAAATTTGTGAATATTTTAAATTTTGTCGGCCAGTTTTGGTCGGAAAAGAAAAGAAGGCGAGGACTTTGCCCAAAAATTTAAAAATAATATCAATATAATAAGAATTTTTTAATAGTATCGTAAGTACAGGATCCGAGATTCCGAACGCAATTACGACAGGGTTGTTACGAAATTGGGAATTTCGTAACAAAACTTGGGCTAGTATTTTGGGCTGTCGTGTTTTTTTCGGTTTTTTTCTTTTTCTTTTATTTTACTTTTGTGTATTTAAAATACTATATATTATACAATTTATTAAAATGTAAAAATATTAAAATACACAAAAGTAAAATAAAAGAAAAAGAAAAAATCGAAAAAAAAAACACGGCAACCCAAAAATACGAGCCCAAGTTTTGTTACGGAATTCCAAATTCCGTAACAAGCCTGTTACAAAATCCGGGGATTCCGTAATTGCGTTCGGAATCTAGGATCCCGTACTTACGATACTATTTAAAAATTTCTTATTATATTGATATTATTTTTAATATTTTATATTATTTTAATATTTTTCGGGGACTTTGCTTTGTATTGGGTCAGAATTAGGCCCAATAAAGACTACCGATTGGATTCTAATCCACATGAAAACATTTTCAAAATTAAAACGAGAAAGAGACGGAGAGAGGGAGAAAGAGAGAAAGCGAGAGAAAGAGGCGGGAAGGTGGTGAAGAGCAGTGAAGAGCGGCTCCGGCACCGGCGACGATTGACATGTAAGCTTTTTTTTTTTTCGCATCGCGTTATTTGTAGATAGATAGATAGATAGATAGATAGATCTCACTTGTCAGTGCACTTTTGTGCTACCACTCGGCTTCTCCTCCTCCTCCTCCTCCTCTTAACCATATTTATTTCCAGTAAAAGAGAATCAATTCCAAGAAACAACCGGATTCTGGAAGTTTCAATTGCACAAATCTCCATTCCAAAATTGTTTTAGCGTGGTTGTGGGTTGTATCTGGTTGGGATGAGTGTTTAGGCTAGCCCAGCGCAAATGCATTTGTTGAGGCGAGGCACTTTGTAATTATCTCCTCTCAGAACTCAAATGGCACTCATAATCACGTAATTTTCTTCTGCATGTTTGCATGTCGTTGTTCTAGGAATAGCACGGTAGACACCGAGGGAAGGAGATGGAGAGTGACTTACACTAAGCATTTGAAACAAAAGAGAAAGGTTTATCATGACGGTTTTCTTCAGCTTAATGCATCTCGTGACAAGGTGAGAATGGAATTCTCATCCACCACTTGGTTTAATTTGTTCATATCTGAGTTAGTATGATCAATTAAGTGATTAATCATTTAGAAAATTGATGTAATGTAATTGGTGGATGCATGCTTGCAGGTACGGTTGTATGACGAGTGTGAGAATCTGATAGACAGCAAATTCCTTGGCAAGGCTGAATCGGTCGAGTGCGGCAAATCCTTTACCATGGACTCTCATCTTGTTGACATTGCTGATCCTATTGACCATCATCCCAATCCCACTCCTACTTCCCTTCAACAAAGAGACAGTACCTCAATTATCCTCTCAGATTGTATATTCTCTAAGATGATTGTATATTTGTATGTGTGGATGCATGCTCACTGGGATAAATTAATTGAAAATGTATAGGCAACAAGAGAAGCTCTTCCCACAGGAAACCATTGCACAAGATATCCAACTTGATGCAAAGCAATACCAGAGGTTAGTAAGCACCATCAATTCTTTCTTTCTTTTTCAGTTTTTTTTTTTTTTGGCACATCTTATCACGTCATATGCTAATCCACTTGAATTTTTTTTAGCAGTGGCAGGCAAGAAGGCTGAACCTGACATCTCTGACACACCATCAAGCAATTCAACTTTGCCACACTCACTTCTTGAAGGTTCTGAACGTTCCTTTTCTCCTTTTCTTCTTTGATCAGGTACCAAAGAATCAAGTCATGTTAGTATTGTCTTGAATTCAGTCTTCAAGGGTTTGCATTTGATGTAGAGTGGAGTGTGTTGTATACGACCCAGCTAACACAAAAGGCAAAGAAGTACCATGATGGCAAGTTGCGACTTTCCCAACTTGGTTCTCATGCAAAGCAGGTAATAATTTTTAGATGGGCAATCCTGATTCGAATGTGTACTTCCTGTGGTGGATTGTATAGTTACTTCCATTTGATGGTGACAATGGTGCAGGTGCGGCTATATGATGAGAATGAGAGGCTTCTAGAAAGCAAGGTCTTGGGAAAAGACGACATTATTGTGTCTGGCCAAACTCTCATCATGCAAGGTCATCTTGTCGACATTGGTCTTTCCAGATGTCAAGTTGGGGAAGAGAACAACTCAGTCTCATCCTTCAGAAAGCCTTTCCAGAAGCCCACTTCTACCATCCACAGTGTTATTGATGGTACTAGGTTTTCTTCCCCCCCTGTGCATCTCTTTTGTTAAATAGCTTCCTTCAAAATAGTGATTGCTACCCCGTACAAGGTAACAATGGACCAAACTTACATATTGACATAAGTTTACAATGCAGCGAGGAAGGGCGAAGCCTCTGTTGAGCCTACTGCACCAGGAAGCAATTCCATTTTAGAAGGTTCAGATATATTTTGTTATTTATTGTCAATACTACCCTCGCATTATTGTTTTCCTGATATAATCATTATCACAAAACAGTTCTCCAAGCCCTTGAAATACTTCCTACCATCCGATAAGTGAAGTGCTCCATGCATACAAATACTGATCTATGTATTCTACTTCTGGCTCCCATCTCTTATGTGGCATTTGCAATATTTTATGGAATGAGATGTGTTAGGATTTAAAATAAATAACTTTCCATGACTAAATGCAGAGTGGAGTGTTCTATACACGAGCCAACTAAATAGGAAGGCCAAGACATACCATGATGGCATCTTGCAAGTTTCCGGAGCTGTGGGTTCACTCACAAAGCAGGTCACTGGTGTGAATTTTACATTTAGTAGTCTTATTATGTTACATGACTGTCACAGTGCCTGCAGCTGTTTCGCCTTCTTGGTCTTTCCAGATAACCTTAACAAGTGAAGATGGTCAAATACTAGGCAGCCGATATCTGAAATCACGTGAATGCATAGATAGTGGGTCTGAGTGCGAGCTACCTGGATATCTGGTTCAGGTTTCTGACCTACGTGTCCGTCAACAAGGTCATTTTCATGTTCACCCCCCTTTTGTTTAAAACATTGCATTTTTCTCACTTCAAAAATACAGGAAATAAAGGTTAGGTGGATTAATTGCTTTAAACCACACATTGGTAAAATTTTAATTTGCCCTTTAGCGAAATGGGTTAAATTTGCCTTGTGTTACCCAGATATGGACTGTAAAGAGATTTCACTTATTTTTCGCACAGAATTATATGTTATTACATTTGACAAAGAATTATTTTGAATTAAGTTATGTAATTGGATAAACATGAATATACTGTAGCTTCGGATATCGTGTAGGATGTGCAGTTTCTAATCAAAGGAGCCATTGTGATCAATTTATGAATTCAAAGATATTGATGAAAAGAATCCCTGCAAGTGAGAACTTGTTTATTTATTTATTTCACTTGATTGATCAAATTCTTACTAAGAAAGATACTATAGAATGCTTTATTATGTGTTTATTTACCTATTATTTTGTAAAATAAGGTGCAGATGGGGAAACAAAGAAGGAACAAGTGAAGTATCTGAAAACACAAACCAGTAACAGCACAGCAATGGATAAATCAACAAGCAATAAGTGCATCAGTGTTGCTCGACATGATGGTGGGTCTCCTCTACTCTATCTTGGTTCTTACTGAAATATATAATATATAAAATTTCACAAAAAAAAAATCATAAGAAAACCTAACATTTTGTCTTGTCATTGAATAAACATTTATAACTGCATCTCCAGATAGGGTGTCATATACAGCTTCTAATCAAAGGAGCACTTCGGACCAATTTGTGAAATCAAAGACATTATTGAAAAGCATCCCTACAAGTAAGAAGTAGAAATATATTTCCTTTTTTCCTACTTGATCAGTGAGAGTACGTACAGAAAGGATATTTAAATCTCTATTGTATGTTTATTTTCCAAAAGATGACGTAGATGATGGACCAAAGGAACAAATGGAGAGTCCGTACATACAGACTGGTAACAGCATCGAGATGGAAAAATCAACAACCAATAAGAAGTGTGTCAATGTTGCTCGACGAGATGGTGTGACTTTCTTATCACTTGATGTTTATATTTTGTTAATGAATCATGTCATCTGCACGATCATCCCATAAAACCGAAGATGAGATATTTTTTGTGAAGTTTTTAGTAAACACTGAATCAATGGCAGTGCCTCCCAGGAAAACCAACAGCTATACTAGTACTAAGAGGACCATCCGTGTGGTTTTACAGCTTGTCAGATAATATCAGTTCTAAGGAAACCAATGTCGGTGCCTGAGGGAGAGGCACGAGTACCAAAGAATTCTTCTGTCGGCATAAGGGATGACAGTGTAGGCCAGAACAAGCATCAACTGGAACAAGGGATTCCTGACAATGATGGGAACGCTCATCACTGCTCATTGACTTCTCCATCTCCTATGTAAGCTTTATGACTTGCTCAACTGGCAGTTTGTTCTATTGAAGCATACTCCTGTTACTTTGAACTGGTTGTTTGTACATATGGCAGCTTTTGGGAATATTTATGATACTTGAGTTTCTTTGAACTGGTTGTTTGTAGTACATATGGCAGCTTTTAGGAATATTTATGATATTGTCACACCATAGTAATTCCGTGCTTCATGAAAATACCAAAAAATAACTTTTAATGAGCCATGCCTGTAAAATTTATAAAATTCTGCTTTGTTTTACATTTTCTTTTTGGATATAGAGAAACAGGAACCAAAGATCTAGAAGAGGCGGCAATCCTGGTCAAAGAGAATTGTAGCAGTTCAGGCATGCACAACAGCTCATCAGGTTAGCATGTTGACACTTACAATATGGGTTTAATTAGCACTAGTACCTTCAACATACACTCTATTTTAGCACTGTACTCATTCCTTTATTTTCATAAATATGGAACAATTTGCAGTATTATGTGGTTCTATGGACTCAGCTTCATTTGAGGGTAGATGTGGAGGCATAATTCTGGTATGACATCTAAAAGACTAAAATCTTAAGAAAATAAACAAGTAAGATAGCTTAGCTTTTCACAGCGTATCACATGGATGCATATGCAATTTGATTGTTGTTACAGTTGTTACAGTGGATTTCTTTTTTTCTTTTTTTTTCTTTTTTTTACAGGAGGATTTGGAGAAAACAAATGGGAGAGTAGGCTCCGTTGAAGCATCATTTACTGACACTGATGACTGCTTTGATTTGCCTTCATTTGATCTTGGGTTCTAGTTATAAGAATGTGGAATTATATTTGAATTTTGGTAAATTTTAAGTCTTTACAAAATTATGGGCATACCTTATCAAATCAAACTAGATAGATTAGATTAGGAATTTCATTCAGAAAGTGTTAAATAGTTGTACAATTTTTATTTTCTTATCCCAGTATAATTCTGATTATTACTTGTACAGGGAGTTCACTTGAAGTTAGTACGGAGACATTTTCCTTTGTCGGCAACTTTCTGTATTTGTCGATTTAAGCAGAACCTTCGGAAGAATATGTACCTAAACTTTTCTTTAAAAAATAACAATTAGCTTTCCGACTTTCTTAATAACTTTTTATTCTATCTTCTTAAAGTATGCAACTTACAATATTTAAGCAACTATTTTATCATGTCATTTGACCTGTGAAAGAACTGTCAATATAGTTTGAAAAGTACATTTTTCATCTATGGTCGGTCGTTATTCAATCTTACGACGGTTTATACGTAAACCACGTAAATCCATTCAAACCATGCTCTCTTCGTAAGAATTAGCTTCCAGACTACTTCTATATTTTTAAAGTGTTGTTAAGTATTCAACTTCACATATTCAGCAAATATTATCATGTCATTTGACCTATGATGTACGCCAACTTAGTCTGAAAAGTACAGTAATATCTACGGTCGGCCATTGTTTACACTTCCATACTTTACTTCGATCATATATCTAGGCAACATAAATCCACCCAAACCGTTCATAATTCTCGCAAAGATGTTTAGGCTTTTAGTAAAGGGGAAAAACTTCGACACTTTTAATCTTTAACCTTTTGAAGGGAAAAGTTCTCTACTATTAAGGGATCAGGGGTTCCTATTCTTTTCTGACCGTTTGATGTGCAATCTGATGATCCTGCTGAAATGTTCATCACGACTGTTGTCTGTTATGGTGTCAAATTCTGGTATCTGTTTGCAAAAAGCAGCCTAAAAGCTTTACCTGTTTCAACTAGAAACCAACCAAAGTCTAGACACACAACAGAAAGAAAGAGAAAGATCAACCTGTGTACTACTAATAACCCCCTTTGTAGCTGCTAATGGGTAATGACAACAGGAATTTAATGGTTAATCATCAAGAACAATAGGCTGATTATGACTCCAAAAATAAGAGTTTTGGAAAATTCAAGATACTATACTATCCCAATTAGCGTAGCCCATACTTTATGCAACTGAGTTGAGGTAATGTTATGCCTACTATCACAAAGGAAGCATATTGCGTAAAAAAGAGCCATGGTTAAACAAGGACTTGTCTGATTCAGGGAACTGATCAAATAAGGTTCTAAGGTGTCAGTCTCAATCCTCCCTAGTCCTGGCCAAATTCTTCATCAGAGCCCCCATCCAAGAATGAGCCAAGGGATTTGCGCAGGATACTGAATGATTTATCATCCTGTTCAAAGAAACAAAATAAAATTTACTACACAGAACAGAAACAAAAATTGTTAGCCAAATTGTGCAACATTATTTTTCTATAATCTGTGCTACTGTTATCGGATGTCTAACTTTTTGTTTTTTAAAACAACTGATATTATACTTTTTCATTTTAATATTTTAGAAATTGGGCACACGCTAGTACCTGCTGCTTCTTTTTAATGGTTTCTTCAGCATTAGTTATCTTCTCCTTGCATGCTTTCTCTAGTTCAGACAGAGTAGTCTTGTCTTTTTTCCCTGAAAAGAATAATTGCATAAAAGACAATAGTTACATACTGATTAATTTAAAAGGAACAACTAAATAGAACTTGTCTTTGAGCTCTCTTACTCTGTTGTTCATATTTGGCAAGTAGTTTCTCCTTTTCATCTTCATATTTTGCAAACATTTCTACAAAAGAATAGAAATAAAACATGGATACTAAACATTACGGAAAAAGGACCTCATTTTGACAAGATTACAGAAAAAATCTCTTTTCATTGGAATGTTATAAGTAATTTATTGAACCGCAACTTATCCAGAAAAACAGAAAGAGATAAAAGGAAAAGACATTGCACAGCCTTGTCACGTGCAAAGTTAGAACAAGGAATGTGCAGAAATTACCCTTAAAAGATTGCAAAGCTGCAGCTTTATCTTTGGAAAACCTATCATATGCTGCTTGTAAATTGGAGTATTCATTCTTCAGTGAGCTTTCACACTACAATCAAATCCAGATTAGAACATATTCTCAATTAAATATGTTACCAAAATATCCTATAGGATTATTTACTACCTCTTTTGAAATCTTCAATAGGGACTTCAAGAAATTTTGTCTGTCAAAGAAAAATAAAGAGTTAGTTTCAGGCAGAATACACAAAACTCGTTTCGAGAAATTTTTGCAAAAGCCCCCATTATTATGAGAAATTTAAAATAGAGCTTGTTATTAGTTTGACAAAATTCCATTATTGAAGAAAGAAATTACAAAAAACACCATGACAATTTTCTTTCTTCCTAGTTCTCAAGAAAAATCAATTGCAATTATACAAAAATGCAAAAAAAAAAGGAAGAGTTGAATGGAGCTTTTGTAAGCATCAAATAGTGTAGTTGCACTTGTTGCAAAGTTTCTACATTTAAACTTTCTAATCTAGCTTAAAAACATAGCATTACTACAAGCAAACAGATCATTGCCTAATCAGGACAACAAATTGTCAACTGAGTTGAACTCTGCACAGTGCAAAACAAGCAAAAGGAAGACTATTTAATTCATACCTGTCTTTGTCAGCCTTAGACTTGGCATCATCTATCATGGCACGAATCTCTGATGCCACACTGTTGTCAAAAGAACCAGATTATAGTTGCCATATGTGATATATGGTAAAAGCTCAAAGAACGTCGAAAAATATGATACCTTCAGCATTGCAAAAGTAATAAATGGTTGGTTAATAATTGAGGACAACAAATGTACCAGGACCACAGTATATCAGTGCTCAAGTACTAATACTGTAATACATAGTCAATTGAATATTTTTACCGGATCTAATGCTAAGTTTTCAATTTAATAAATATAATTTCAGCAGAAAAGTATTAAAATAACTGCAAAATGTAAGTACTTAGGCAAAATTCTGATCAGACATGCATTCAATCAATGCACAATATAGTTCTGTAGCTAAAAAATGTTAGATAAGAGGAGTATCTAATGTCAATCAGGGTGATGATAAATGTGATTTAAAATCTCCAAAGAATTGAGAGAATAATCTGAGCAAAAAGATTCAGTTATGCACCTCTCAATAGTTTCTTCGCTCTTCTTCTGGCCATCTTTCTGTGCCTTCTCTCTGATGCTATGTAAGGCTGATATGATTCCTTTTATGTCACTGGAATTGATAAAATACATCCATTGATTGTTTAGAAGTAAGGATAGATCTGAAATTTCTCGTGTCTATTAAGAGCTATGGTACTATATGATGAGAAACCTATTACTCGAGCTATAATAGAGGAAATCCAGCTAAATGTATATATTCCTTGGTTTAAAAATTTAAAATGACAGGTTCAATTAATCGCATTCAAAATTAAACATACATTAGAGCAAGAAAAGTGAAGCACACTACAGGCAACCCTATTAATTGCCTCGTACAAGAACAAGAGCGATTGAAACAAATGAGATCCAAATCAATCAATCAATCAATCAACAGGTGAAGTGCCTAATAGATCTACGTGATGAGAAGGAGAAGGTGAAGGTGAGAGAGAGAGGACCTGGAGATGTCCAGATCTGCATCAAGATCGTCAAGAAGATCGTCACCTCTGGGCTTCTTCATCTTATCAGATCCAAGATCGATAAAGCTTTCTTCGCTGCTTTCCTTGGACCTCTTGTTATTTGCTCTGGCAGACGACATTTTCTCTCTTCGATCGCCTCTCTCTCTCTCACTCTCTCTGCGCAAAATTCAAAATTCAAAATGGAGTTGAGACTGGGACACTCGAGTGATAGTCTAGTGGAATGGAGAGAGCAAAGCTTGGCGCCTTGGGCCTTGGCGTTTGGCGAGTTGGCGGTCTTTTATTTATTTTTCTGAGTGAAATTTTTCGCAATTTTGCATCGCTACGTCTTCTATTTTTTAAATTATAACCTTATCAAACTTGTTATAGATGCAATTTTCGCAATTTCTGTTCATGTGCCTAAAGACGAAAACCATTTGCTCAATCAATTCTACGACACACGGTGCGACCAGAACCAGATAGACACTCCAAACTCCGACTCGGAGCACTCGGGAACCGAGCGTCATGATTCACTGCAGTTGGGGTCCACACTTCTAGATAACTACGCCATGCCCGATCAAATTTTCAAGGACTTTTTATGGTTTAGAGAGGACCACGTCGTCTAAACCAATTTTTATTTTATTGGTCTGCCCATGATACTGCCCGTTAGCGACTGAACCAATTTTATTACGGAATTGCTTAAGACCATCCTCTATATTCCATCATCTTCCATCATCTCCAGTGTGAACACATATTTTTGATCCCCACTATTTTGATCGGGGGTGATAAGGATCATCCCCGATATTCCTCATCCCCATCATCCCCACGCGTTTTCTCTATTTTTGGCTCTACGCGTTTTCTATTTCTGGAAATTGCTCTGTTTCCCTCCCTGCCGTGTACGCACGTCCCAGCCCTCCCACGTACGCTCTCCTGCAGCGTACGCTCGCCCCCCTCCCACCCTCCCGCGTACGCTCCCCAACCCCCACCCTTCCGCGTTCGCCCCCCCTCCCCCCTACCCTCTGATAATATCATACTCTCACACACAATTATAAATGTTGAGGTTAACATATTTAACTGTTGAAGTTAATATATATAATTGTTGAAGTTAATATATATGCCAACTTCAACAATTTAAATATGCTCACTTCCAATATTACCTTCAACACTTAAATATGCCAAGTTCAACAATTATATATATTAACTTCAACAGTTATATATATTAACTTCAACAATTACATATATAACATATTACTTGCATATATAACTTCGATATATAACTTCAGCAGTTACACATATTAACTTCAACAGTTATATATATTAACTTCAACAGTTAGATATATAACATATTACTTACATATATAACTTCAATAATTACATATATAACTTCAGCAGTTACACATATTAACTTCAACAGTTATATATATTAACTTCAACAGTTATATATATTAACTTCAACAGTTACATATATAGCATATTACTTGCATATCTAATTTCAATAACTACATATATAACTTCAGCAGTTACACATATTAACTTCAACAGTTATATATATTAACTTCAACAGTTACATATATAACATATTACTTACATATCTAACTTCAATAACTACATATATAACTTCAGCAGTTACACATATTAACTTCAACAGTTATATATATTAATTTCAACAGTTATATATATTAACTTCAACAGTTACATATACAACATATTAACTTTAACAATTACATATATAACTTCAACAGTACATATATTAACTTCAACAATTACGATATTGCCTTCAACATTTAAATATATTAATTTCAACAGTTATGAAGTGTTGAAGGAGGAAGAGGAGAAGGGTGGGGGGGACGATGTACATGGGAGGGAGGAGGGGGAGGGGGGACCGCGTATGTGGGAGAGAGGAGGGGGGAGAGGGGAGGGGGGACTGCGTAAGTGGGAGGGAGGAGAGGGCAGGGGAGGGAGATAGCGTACAGAGGAGGGGGAGGGGATAGAGTGTACGCGTGGGAAGAGAGGGATTTGTTACGTACGCGTGAGTGAGGATGATGAGGATGATAGTATCTTAGGGATGGTCCTAAGCAATTCCGTATTTTGATGAATTTATTCGAAATTGAATACCCTCCTATCCTTTCTATTTTTTGTCCCCACTGTTTCTCTTCTTCTCATCCTTTCCTATTTTGGTCCCCACTATTTCTCTCTCTCTCATTTTTTCTATTTTTGGTCCCCACTGTTTTTCTTAATAGTTTATATATATAACTGTTGAAGTTATATATGTAACTGTTGAAGTTAATATATATAACTGTTGAAGTTATATATGTACTGTTAAAATTATATATGTAACAGTTTAGGTTAATATGTTATATATGTAACTGTTGAAGTTAATATATATAATTGTTGAAGTTAATATATATAACTGTTGAAGTTATATATGTAACTAATGAAGTTATATATGTAATTATTGAAGTTAATATGTTATATATGTAATCGTTGAAGTTAATATATATAACTGGTGAAGTTATTTATGTAGCTGTTGTAGTTAATATAAGTAATTGTTGTCTCAAATATATTGGAGATTGACTTGTGTTCCCACTGGAATAGGAGGGAGAAAAATAGTGGGGGCAAAAAATATTCTAAAAATAGAAAAAATTAAAATGTGTTCCCACTGAGGATGACGGGGATGATGGATCTTTGGGGATGATTCTTATCACCCCCGATTTTATTATGCTTATGAGTTATGACTGAACTTTATTTTTCTTTAATATATATTTATATTACAAAACTTATTTCATTTTTTTTTTAGTTTTATTGTAAACTCTTTTATGTTATATCTGCATCTTAATGGTTTATAATTTGTTCGATTTAAGCGGCATGTCTGTTCAACAAAATAGTAAATAAAAATGAATTTAAAAAGAAAATCATGTTTTATATATAACTAACGAAATATTCAAACAAACTGAAATCAGATTTTCTTTGCTTAAAAAAATAAAATTAAAAAGCAAAAGTCAAATTTCCGAGTTCTCATGAAATAAACAAAGTGTAATGACAAAAGATAATGGCAATTTTGATCCGTTATAATTAATAATATTAATTAAAATATTTAATGTGGCCTATATTATTAAATATAAACTAAGTTCATTTAGTATATAAAATTAAAGGGTGTATTGGATTTTAATCGAAAATTCAATGGACCAGATTCACTGAATTTTGATCACTTCAATTGCCTTAGTAATAAATACTTGGTTCTATCATAAAAAAAACACATTTTCTCATTATTTTCGCCAATTAAGAAAAATTAGACAGAATTAAGAAAAATGTCTCAATTCTGCCATCAAAACTTACTAAGAAAAATTGGAGAAGAACGAATTTCTGCCTTACGATGTCTTATCTTCAATCATGTAAGTTCTATACCCATAATTTTGTTATTTTGTATGAATTACGTGATCCTTATTGGGTAATTACAAAAATATTATAATGAATTGAATATTTCAATTTCTAACATTTGGAAAATCCAATGGACCAGATTCATTAAAAATTATGATCTCTTTAATTGCCTTAAAGAATTTATTTTCTTTCTCCTATAATTATTGGCACCTATTTCCCCTAATTTTCGTCAACTTAAGAAAATAGACAGAAAGAGAGAAAAACGTCATTTTGTGCCATCATCAAGACTAAGAAAAATTAAAAAAGATCTGAATTTCCGCATAACGTCATGTCTTCACTTCATTCATGTAAGTTTTTATTATGTTTTATTGTTAATTTTATATGAAAATACATGGTCGTTGGACTGTTAATAGAAATATTATTATGATTAAATATTTTCTAAGTACTAACATTTGGTATCAGAGCTTATTCTTTCCTTTAAATATTATAACGAGTTAAATATTTCAATTTCTAACATGATCCTCTTTCAATATAAAACTACTCACATATATTTCTCATTCAGATTTTTTCTTTTAAAAAAAATGTTGAGAAATATTATAGAAACGAGAAAGACATTTACCTTCGCATTTTATTAGTGACACTGTATGATCATATGTAATTTTAAAACTCTCATGTCATTATTATCACCTATCCCCCCTAATTTTCGTCAACTTAAGAAAATAGGCAAAGAGAGAAAAAAAAACATCATTTTATGTCATCATCAAGACTAATGAAAATTAAAGAAGATCTGAATTTCCGCATAACGTCATGTCTTCACTCCAATCATGTAAGTTTCTATTACGTTTTATTGTTAATTTTGTATGAATATACATGGTCGTTGGACTGTTAATAGAAATATTATTATGATTAAATATTTTCTAATTGCTAACATTTGGTATCAGAGCTTATTCTTTCCTTTAAATATTATAATGAGTTAAATATTTCAATTTCTAACATGATCTTATTTCAATATAAAACTACTCACATACATTTCTCGTTCTGATTTTTTTTAAAAAAATATATTGTTGAAAAATATTATAGGAATGAGAAAGGCATTTGCCTTCACGTTTTATTAGTGACACTGCATTATCATACGTAATTTTAAACATCTTAACATGTCTTATGGGAGGTCAAGTAATTCTGAAGCTTCCTAAAATATTAAAAAAAAGTTAAAAATCCTTTAAAAGAATAGTCATCATAAATACGTATTTTTTGGAACATATTAGATATATCTTGCTGAATTAGCAACTGAAAAAATATATCGTTAAACAATAAAAGTTTTAAGCAATTCTCTCAATCAACGAAAATTTATGAAATATTGGAGGATAATCAATAATTCCAATAGCCCAATCGTATAACTTTTGAATTTAATATGTTTTGTTATGAACAATTAATAAGTTTTATCCTTTACAAGAGCTTAATGGGCTTAAATTATATCTAACCTATACAATTTTCATCGAGTTTAATGGGCTAAAACAAGAAACTCATGTTCTAGAAAAGACTGTCGACGAAAAAGTATCAATCAAGTTAAGGTATCAAACCAATTCCAAATCGAGTGAAATTAATTTTCACATAACCTAAGAACAATTCCATTTAAACACTTTTCCACTAGAAATTTCAATAATCTTAGGTTTGCAAACAATCCAATCGATACAAATACCGGTCTGACGGTTCTTGCCATTTTCTACGTTTAAAACAAATATTTATTCTTCAAACCACACAACCAAATTTGTGTGGCTGAAATTTATACATGTCTAGATGTTTCTTAGCCAATAAAAATAGTAGTTGATTTACAAAATAAATCTATTCAAGCCTATTTAGTCAGGACTGATCAGAAAGAAACTAGTTCTGCGCACCGTCACGAAAAAAATCACCATAAATCTATATTATCTCGGTTTAAAGTGAATCCAAAGGCAAAATAATCACAAACTCACAGATCTATCAATTTCAATTAATAAAAAAGTTTTTAATCGAAGGCTTTACACAGAAAAATACGCAACAATTCCATAAAACCAAAAATTTCAGGCAGCAAGCAAGTGCATCAACTTAATGAGTTTGTTAATTACCATTTTCTCAATTAATTAAGTACTAAAATATCAAATTTACGACCAATCCAAACATATATTAATCCACACTGAGGATCCGGGTTGAAAATTCGGATCCAATACTGTTCAAGAACAGTCTTCAAACAGTTTTTCGACCTAATTTTCTGTTGCAGCTGCTCAATATATGGCCGTATATTCAAGAATAAATAAGTGAGGATGGACACAGAAAATCTGGACAGCTTTGATCTTTCACATGTGTTTCGTGGGAGAGTATCCTCTGGATGGCTGAATACAACCATCCAGTGGACGTCTCTCGATCCGACCCGTCCGATTTGATCTTAACGGTTAGATCTTTTCGGGCCTATCAATCAGCCTATTATGCACGGGGCATCCATATCCATTGTGATTAAATCGGACGGCTGAGATCGAAAGCATCCACTGGATGGCCATCCAGAGGATACGATTCCGTGTTTCGTAGGTGGGCACACAGACGAGCGTACTTAACTCGCGTGCTCTGACTGAGGTGCTATAAGACGTTTGGTTCAGATTATATTTTGATTTTTTCGAATTGTATCATTGTACTGTTAGTCACAAAAAGGTATGAAGCAATGGATGAACATTTGGGCCTTTTCACCTTCTTTGCTGAGGAAAGACGTTTGGTTCTTTCAAAAATAAAGAGTTCTTTTTTCCATCTTTGCTAAATACCATTCTCATGTTTTTATGTTGAACAATTATTATTATTTCCTAATATTTTTTCGTTTCTGCTCCATAACATAATTTCTAAAAAAATAACATGCTACAAAAATAAGTATCAGCCACAATATCATGTTCCTACAAAATTAGAAAGGTAATAAGGTTATATTTGGACAAAAATGGATTTGGTGCATTTTACGCGTTTAACCATGTAATTAATATTGACAATTTGGTAATATCTAAGTGGTTGATCTTAAAACTTATTGCGTTGACAAATTTCATACAATTTGTCTCCTATTTATACTATAATTTTTTCTTTGCACCTGTTTTGATGAGTAGGACAAAGCATTTGTTTGATTTGAAGGATTAAAGTATTGAGTTTGACATTGAAAAGGTAAAATGCAACGAAAATTATAGGAAAAATATGAAGTTTAGAACAACACAACGAAAATTTCATGTTTTAACTGCAATTTGTGCATATAATAAACTAAAGAACAGAACAAAACTACTATAATCATAAAATTAAACAATAGAAATAAGAAAAAAAATAGGTCGCGCAACGCGCGACGAACCCACTAGTTCTCTAATACAACTTGTAGAAAAGTGTTTGTATGCACAATTTTAATTTTAATTAACATTTAACAGCAATTAAATACATGCACACATCAAGATCTAGTAGATAGACAAATAGCACATAAGGAGGATTGAGAAATGACTTTATACCTCTTTTATTTTCGTAAATAAAAGGCTAGACCGATTCTTTTGGAGTCGGTGTCGTGCCTCTAACACCTCTTGCTTGGCCTCGAGTCCACCTAAAGAATTTACCAACCTCTAGGTTTTTGTGCTAGCAAGAACAAGAGAGAAGTTAATCCTTTGTATTTTTTCTTTCTAATCAACAATTAATTAGTGAAAAGACTAAGTTCAACACATGAGCAAGGAGCTTGAGAGAGTGCTCTATTAGAGGAGATCAAAATCTCTCTATTACAGAGAGGTGGTGGCTAAGGAAGAAAAAGAAGGAAGAAGAGACCTAAGATTTTTTTTTTTTTTTCTCTTTGAGAGACCTCCTTATATAAACATTTAATCCACGAATTAATTGGACACCTTTGCCATAGCCTAGAAGTGGGCTCAAACGGGCACTTCGACCTCTTAATTGTTCTTTCTTTAAACACGTTAAATCTATTATTTAATAGGCTTAACAAATGCTTTCTATTTTTTGATTCAATTAGACTATTAAATAGAATTCTACATTTTTAATTTAATTCATACAATCAAAGTAAAAATCTATACTTTTAATTTAATTCATACAATTAAATTAAAAATATGTATACAATTAAATTAAAAGTATGTTGAACAAATTTAATTATCAACATATTGATAATTATTTTAGGATTAGCATATGTATTATTTTAATTCTATATGATCTATTTGATTTTAATTAATTATAACGGTTCGCAACATTATATAATTAATTAATCAACTTATCATATTTTTGCATTCACCAATGCAAATAAATAAATAATGCATTGTATGGTTAAAAACTTTATTTGTGTGACTCTTTTGAGGATTTATGTTATGTTGGCCATGAAAATTAAATCATTATTTATTTCCAATAATCATAAGCGGTATCTAGCAACACGTTATGATTCGCAATTAACATAAATAAATACTGTACTATTATAGTATTTCAATCCTACATAAGAAATAAAGTATTTCCTTATTTTGATTCTTATGTCACATGATATCACTGTATAATCCAAGATAGGAATTTGTCATTCTTGCAGATTATACATTTATTGATCTAGAGATAATTGTATAAAGTTGCTAGCAAATAGATGTCATCACTCACAAAGTAAATTAATGAGGGACATACGATTTTCTTGATAAATATTTTTTCCCCGCACAATTCAAGAGAACATAAATAAAGTCCGTATAACAACCCTTATCAGGAATCAACATTAAACGATATTTATTGAACGTATCCTCATGTGGAGAAGTTGAACCATCTCAAATTTATAAATCAAACTCATATGAAATAAATAATGACACATAACACAATCCATATATTTATTTCGTTAGGTCAAGTCATGTGCTATGTTCCAATAATATACACAAATGTAATTAAGTTGGTAACTCCTTACCTATGATTTGTAGAACTTAATCATCACTGAACTTGCATACTAATATTTTATGATAATTAATGTTACTTGTTAATTATCAAGATTATGGACGATTTAGATTTATTATTGTTATTTAATTAAAAATGAAACACAAGAGAACCATAATTCAAATCTTCAACCTGAATGATCTGTCAATAATAAACTCAAGAAAAAAAAATGATCAAATATCATCAATAACATAAACTAAATTAAGTCATTAAAATATTAACTTCTAGCCTTCTAAGACAACTCTACCAAATTATGGTTTATAATTTGCACGATTTAGACGGATGGATAGAAACAATTCCCACAATTTATAGTTCCTTACCAAATTGAAAAAACTCAAATAAGTTCTTAATTTTTTTTTTCTATTTGGAATCTTATATTTTTGTTATCTATTGAGAGTATCATAAAAAATATTTCCTGTTATGACATCAACATGTCTTGAAAATTTTCAATATTATTCTAGTCTTGAAAAAAAAATTATTCTAGAACATTTATTTTCATTTTACTTCTATATTTTATTCGGAGTACAAAATTTTTTTATTCCGTGTCTAAAATGCTACTAAATTTTCCTGCTGAGAAAATTTTGAACATCATTAACCATATAATATGGGGAGCTACACAATCCATAGTCGATTTGGAGAAGTGCTGATTTTCAAAAACGCGAATCTTATGATAATAATCAACGCCTTAAACGTATCTTAATGCCTGAAAGTTGGATAGGCTGTCCCTTGGTAGGCTGATTGGAAGGGAGCGACGCAAAAGGGTGCTATACCTACTGAACGTTAACAACTGTGTGTTACAAGCAGTACATGAAGAATGAACAAGAAGAAGGCAAATTCAGCACAGCTAGCTAGCTAAAGGTTTTTCCTCTACTACTAGCCTACTACGCTTTTTCATAAGTGAAATATATTTATCATGCAACATCATCGAAGCCAATGCAAGAAAAAGTGCATAAATGGCTCCCATATTCTGATATTACGTCCACCGGGCCTCCATAGCCAGCAACAGCAACCACCTGAAACATATGATGTTGGTCACTACTTCATGACCCATTTGATGATTTACTTATTGAAAATTATTACGATGCCAGTTTGTAATTTGGAAATTATTGAAAATTCGAAGAAAAATTACCCCGGATGAATGAAGAGAGACAGAAAATGGAGAGCTAGGAGCACACTTCACTTGAGAAATTAGCGACCCATTTATAGAATGACGTGAGAGCACAGGTTCTCCCCCAACTGACAGGATCTAAAACCATTATAATCCATGTCAAACTTCAAGCAATGACAGGTAAAATGTATGAATTTCAACATGCAGACAAAAATCTAAGTTGTAGGTCATTGCAACAGAGAAAAGAAAAAGGAGGGAAGACGAAAAACATACCTGGTTGTTATCAAACACAACATCCTGAATTGGAGAAGGGTGCTCAATGTTAAATATACACTCATTTGATACCAGACTCCAAACTGACAACCCTCCAAAAGAACCACAAGCCTGAAAAATATATAACAGCACACAGTATTTTAAATGCTCTGCTGCATCTTAAAAAGACAACCAGACAGCTTTGTCTGGATATGTTAAAAGTCATTAAAACAGTGATAACTGGAAAAAGATGAATTCATGCGTTTGTAATTTCTAACAATCGAGCACATAAGTAAACCTTTAGCCAAAAGAAAAATAGAGAGACAGAATAGTTTATATGTACCAGCCAACTTTCACTTGGATCAACCGCAACAGAACTGACCCATGAACTCTCCCCAGACTTGTATTTCTTGTTTGGACTAATGACATTAGTGCACTTTCCACTTCTACAATCTATGAGCATGCACATTATATATATCAGAGTAAGATAACATTTATGGAACAAACTAAAAGACAATTCTGGAAAGTAAAGAAAGAATAAAAAAATTATTGCTCTTGTAGTTTCATATTGTAGCATGTGGTCTAGTAGCTCAGGTGGTAAGAGCACTTGGCTCTCTTCTAAGAGGTCCAGGGTTCAAGCCCGCATGCTTGCGATAGGCTTGGCGAGCCAGCGTAAAAACTCAGCCATATATACAAGAAATGACCAGGGTCGGGGTGTCATTTCTAGCCTACCCCAACTTGTTTGGGATAAAAGGCTTAGACTTTAGACTTTTTTAGTAGTTTCATATTGTAATCTACATAGTACACTCATATAAAGTGTAATAATGAGCTAACCCCATATTCTGGAAGTTCCATCCTCTGAGCCTGTCACTATCTGAAACAATAACAGACAATGCTTAACAAGGTTCAGTAACAGCCAAACTGCATTGAACTGAAGGAGCAATGAGTTGATACTAAAATGGAAAACTGGAGGAGGAGAAGATGCACACCTGATTGCTCAGCTTACAAACTGCAACACTGTGCAAATAGTCTTGATGGCCTCTAAATACTGTTTTACATTTACCAGTATCCTGAATCACATGTTACAGTTGCAATGTAAGAAGAAAATTAAAATGAAAATTCAGCTGTGTTGTACAAACAGCACAATAGATTTCAGTCCTTACACTACTAACTAGTCACATGTACATTCTATAAGCAAATGGCCCAACACATACTGGTTTTGGTGTCAGGTTATGCCGGACATAATTTCATTATGATAAAGTGCAACATACACCAAATTACATAAGGAACAAAATATTTAGAATTTAAAGAGGGAATGTAGGTACATACAAGATCCCAAGCATATGCACATCCATCACCTGCAGCTGAAAATATGCACCCTTCCTATCCAATGAAAGAAACTAATTACATGGGCAAAACAACTAAACTTTGAGTATTAAGAATTAAAATCATACCAATTATTAGTAAATTAGATAAGTGGGGAAAATGGAGAGGCAAAACTGATTTGCAGACCTGCTGGTGCACAGCAATAGCATTGGTTTCAGGTATTGGAGACCGGGCACCCCATGGATCCCTATACACAAAGTGTTGCCATGATTAGATATGCATCTGAGAAAGAACACACGATAAGAAACTAAGACAGAGACATACTTACTCCTGTTGCGGGTTCACAATATCTAAAATAGGATTGATGTGGTGACCTGTAAAATTATAACGGGCATAAGGACGAAATATACTAATTCTTACAAGTTGAGTAGTGTGAAAAAGAGAGCAAGTTAAGTTAAGGGGATACCTTGCTTGCAATTGAGCACATTGGTCCATTTCCAAGCTCTAATATGACCGTCATCGCCAGCACTAAAAAAAGCGATAAAAAAAAAAGACATTAAATAATGACTAATGAGTGGGAGAAGGGAGAGGATTTGGTGGTTACTGAGTACAGACCTGAATAATAATGAGTGGGAGTGATCTCCAGAGAACTGAAGATCATAGACAGGCCCTTGGTGTGCTTGAATGATGGCAAGCTGATGGAAATGAAGGGGAGAAGAGGAAGAGGAAGAGGAAGAGGAGTAAGCGGCGACGGAGCCATCGCTGGAGGCAGTTACGAGAGTGTCGGGGAGAGAAGGCGAGGGAGAGGAGGGGGAGGATTGGAGGAGGTGGTCGTTGGGGTTGAGGTTGAGGTTCAGCGAGTGTCGCTCTGAGGAGAGGGAGAGGGGCGAAGGAGCGAATGCCGCTCTGAAAATGGTGCGGTGGGCGAGGCGGCGCTCCGAGAGCAGACTCCGCCTGTACGCCGCCTCGTCCCACTGCCTTGCGTCCCCCGGCCCCTGGAAAGGGAAAGGGAAAGGGAATGAGCTATTGTTTCCACTTCTGCTCTTCTTCCCCATTGTCGTCTTTCAGTGCTGTTGCTTTTGAAATGAAAATGCAAAATGCACAATGGTCAGTTTTCAGGGAGTAGCCCTTGCGTTGCGAGCGAACAAAATCCTTGGACTGCAGACTGAGTCGCTTCTTTCATCTCGTCCGTCCGATCAATAATGGATGCCACGTGATTATAACCAGATCGTAAGGCCCGAAAAAATTTAACCGTTGAAATTAAATCAGACGGCTCGTCTCAAACAGACTGCAGTTCAGAGGATCCGAGGCGTTGCTCGCTAGCCCAGGGTTTCCAATTTGGGCTTTGTAATGCAAATACAATCAGGCATAACGTGCAAAACAGTCGCGTTAATCGTTGCGTCTATGAACGCAAGACGGCAAGAAATTTTCGTTGCGTTTAATTTCACAATAAAAAAAGGTAGCTTCCATACGGTACTTGTGCCATTATAAGTATATAGCAGATAACCCGAAAAACAAAATAAGACCGCTTACAACCCTATCAAATCCCTGATTCTGTTATTAAAAAAAAAAATTTAAATCCCTGATTCCTGAAGTGTATCCCTTGAAAGTTGAGAGCATCCTCCTGCCTCAGCTAATTGACCGTATCCAACATATAATTAGTACTTTGGTGACCTTTTTTTTTTTCTGTATCACTACAGCTTAGCCTAGAATCTAAAATTTGATCACAGAAATTTACGATGAAAATAAAATAGAAACAGAGATTGATGAGACAATGATCTGACCATTAGAGTAAGGTAACCATTCATTACGACTTTTTTGTAGTAATTAAATTCTAAATTGTATTTGAGTCTAGAAACAGATTATAGTATGTTTATGCTCTATCATAATTTTTATGCTTTATGTTACACACTTTCCAATACTTTATGTTTAGGAATAAGCTATTCTCCAAATTTCTAAGCGATCCAAACGACCCCATAGATGATCTAAATGAACACTTACAAATAAATAAGTGTTGTCATCACTTGTTCAGAAATTTACATGCATATTCAACTTATTTTTATTGAAGTTATTTGTTTGTATGTGCTCACTTTGATCGTTATAAATGTTCATCTTGTCTATTTTATGTATTCACATTGTGTTTAACGATGGTAAGGATGACAAAAACTGTAGATGACAGTAATTAATTTCCGAAAAAAAGTAAAAGTCTAAACAAATTAAGAATTTAAGAAATGAAAATCGTGAGACAGGAGATGATCAACATTAAAGAAAGCCCATGCAGCAGGCTATTACTTTACCACATAGCATTTAATTAAGGAAAAATTTTTTCTGTGCCACTCAAAAGTTGCGAAATTGAGCATTTGCCACCCAGAAATTGAATCTTATGATTTTGCCACCCAAAAACAAGGTCACTCTTCTGTTATTGCCACTTTGGACTTTTTTATGATAAAAACAACAAAATTTATATTATGTGACCGTTCTACCCTCCTTCGAATGTAACCCAGTCGCAATCTAATCCAATCCCAGTCGCAATCTAACCCAGTCGATTTTACTCGTCCTCTCTTCTCTTCTCTTCTCTTTTCTCACTGTCGATCGATAAACCCTAAATCACTGGTTCCAAAAATGAGGCGACGAATCGCTGTCCTCAGCCATCCTCTCGCTTGAATCGCCGTCCTCAGCCATCCGTCTCCTCAGGCGAATTGCTGTCCTCATCGCTGAATGAATCGCTGAATCGCCGTCCTCAGCCATCTGTCTCGTCGCCGTCCTCGTCGCTGAATTGCTGTTCATCCATCTCCTCCAAGTTGAATCGCTGAATTGCTGAATCGTTGTGCATCTCTGAATTGCTAAATCGCTGTGCATATCTCTCACGTTGTTCCTCAGGCAATCAATCTCCTCTTTATCAGGTATGTCTTCCTTCTATCTCTTCTTACTGTCATGTAGTTCTGGAAAAGCTTTTTGTTCGGAATAAGTTATTTGTTTCGAAACTTGGACTTGGCTCAATGTTGTTTGATTTGCACTGTAATGTAGAATATATTGATAAATTTTGAACAGATTGATGAAATTTTGAACAGATTGATAAATTTTGAGCAGAGCTTCTTATTGGCATGTCCTAGCCTGAACAGATTGATAAATGAATAGGTTGATGAAATTTTCGCTATTGTATTGTTCTTTTCAGAACGAAAAAGTTTCAAGTAATGGCCGAAACTACCAAGTGGAGTGGTACAAACTGTAGTGGCAGTCAACCATCACCTACTCCTACTGTGGCCGGTGGCAGTCAAAGTCTAGAAAAAAGCTCCGAAGGGTGTAATATTGTTGAAAACCAAGAGGAGCATTTCAATGAGCAGATTGTTGAAGCGGAAGGTGAACGGATGTATCTATCTGATGGGGATGATGTAGTTGCTCCTTTGGATGCTTCAAACGAGTCAATTGAAGAAGTAGAAACTGAGTTGGAGCCAACTGTACTTCCTGATAATGAACAAAGTGTGGTATACGATCATGATAATCCAAGAATAGAGCTTAATGCATTATTTCCCGACGTTGATGCTTTTAGAAAATCTTTGAGGCATTTTGCTATCAAAACTGATTTTGAATATACCACATTGAAGTCTGACAAGAAAAGGTTCATGGACAAATGTGCTTATCCGGGTTGTCCTTGGAAGATTCGAGCTTTTAGGCTTCGAGATGATAATAAAACATTCAAGATATTCAATATATAACTCATTAGGCAATTTCTTGCTTGATAATCAAACCTCAACACTTAGCTATAAACTCCAGTGTATACAGCCATTAGCACAAACTTCTAAATAGAGAATAAATGTCTGACAGAATATAGAGTAAAATACAGCCATTAGCACAAACTTCTAAATAGTGTATACAGCCATTAACACTTAGCTTTTGTCTGACAGAATATAGAGTAAAATAAGCTTTTTTGTTAAGTAATCTAAATTCTAATAGAGTATGTGCTAACAATTGATTTTGGGTAATGCAGATAACTGTCTTACCACATGAACATAGTTGTCCATCCGTAGGTAGAGGTAAGGGGACTATGGTATCTAAGTCTTGGGTATCGGAGAGGGCTGCTGATTTCTTAAGGAGAAATCCATCAGCTGGAGCAAAGGCAGTGCAAGATCAACTAGTCAACCAATTTCATGTAACCTTGAATTATGGTAAAGCTTGGGCCGGAAGGACTGCTGCTCTTGTAGGCATCCAAGGTTCCTGGGAGAATAGCTTCAACTTGATGCACAACTTCAAAGCAGAGTTGGAGAATAAATGTCCCGGTAGCATCGTTGAGATAGAATGCGAAAGGGTTGGCAATCAGATGAGATTCAGCAAGATGTTTGTGGCATTGAAAGCATGCATAGATGGGTTTAAAAATGGATGCAGACCATATTTGGCTATGGATTCTACTCATTTGACAGGTACAAGCTTCACATACATGTTTAAATTTCTTACACAAAATATCATTATGTTCTGTTTTTGTATCATTCTTGATATATCTTACAAAGTAAAGTATGGTTGGCAGTGTCAGGTCTAGAAGAAACTTTTGCAATACAGAACAAAATATCATGGGAAAATTACATTAGATTAGATTTTGCAATACAGAATAGCTTCAACTTGGTGCATTACATTAGATTCTCAAAATATCATTCTGTTTTGTTTTTGTATCATTCTCATGACATAGGTACTAGTCATGAGATAGGAGAAAACTGAAACTTTTATAAATTTCGATTATTTACTAATATGGTACTGGTCATGACAGAGGCAAGTATACGGGGCAGTTGGCGACCGTTTGTGGTGTAGATGGATTCAATTGGTTGTATCCAGTTGCATTCGGTGTATTCGATAAGGAGAAAACTGAAACTTGGACATGGTTCATGATTCAATTGAGCAAAGCAATTGGAAATGTGGCTGATTTGGTTATATCTTCAGATGCGTGTAAGGGATTAGACAAGGCTGTTTCAATCATATTTCCCGATGCCGAGCACAGGACCTGTTTAAATCATTTGAGTGATAATTTCAAAAAGAAATTTCATGGAACCACATTTGATCTCAATTTCAAGTCGGCTTCATATGCTTATACCTTGGAGCAATGTGAGAGCCACCTATCTGCGATGAAGGAAGCATCACCTGCATCAATCATCTATTTGGATAAACAAGGGCTTTGGTGTAGATCCAAGTTCTCGGAGGCATCAAAGGTGGATTATGTGACCAACAACATATCAGAATCTTTCAATAATTGGATAAAAGATCTCAAGGATTTGCATGTTGTTGAGATGCTTAATCAGATTAAGCGCCGACTTATGGTGACATTTGATAGACGGAGAAAAGTAGGAAGAAAATTAAATGGCAAGATTGTGCCAAGTGTAATGAAGGACTTATATGCAAAGAGTAGACATCTAAATGTTAGGAAGATGACTGTAAGTAGAGGTGGTGATTATTGTGCAGATGTGAGTGGAACAACAGATAACACTTGTTGGACTCATGCGGTTGAGATCGACAAGCAACAATGCACATGTAGAGAATGGCAGATTAGCGGAAAGCCATGTACTCATGCTATTGCATTCATTTGCACCCTTAGAGGAACTAGTCTAGAGGACTATGTGCACGAGTATTACTCAATTGAGCGATTTAGGAAGGCATATGAGGGAATGATAATGTCGATAGGTGATAAATCAAGGTGGCTCAAATCTGATCCTGGATTTATTGTTTGGCCACCTATCATGACTAGGCCAGCTGGTAGACCTAGAAAAGAAAGGATCCCGAGTTGTCTTGAATTGGGTACAAGAAAACAACAATGCAAGAGATGCAACAGATTTGGTCATCAAGCTAGGACATGCAAGGAACCAGTGGATAACCTAGCTAATAATAGGAGTAGAAATAGAAAGAGGTTTGTATTGTGTTCATTCAATTTCCCTTAATTTTGTCTTTTTTTTTGTGTGTGTAACCTAACCTATTTTAGTTTTTTAATGCAGGAAGAGAATGCCAAAAACCAATCCTGCACCTCAAACTATTTGATGATGATTTCAAAGTGAAAGTGTCTCTTGGAAATTTGGTTCTATTTTGATGCAACTCAATCAATGTATGCTATTTTGGATGTATGATGTTTGTTTATGTTTCAGTCAGATATAGATACTGATGATATTAGTACTACTACTAGTAGTATTCTCTTTTAGATACTATACTAATTTGGATGTATGATGTAACTTAGCTAATCAATGTATCATGTAACTTGGTGCTACTATGATGTTTATGTAACAATTCATTCTGATTCTATATCTTTGTTTTTGTTTGTTTGTATTTTAAGTGATATCAATCATGAACCTGCCATGTAACTTAGTGCTACTGTGATTGTCATTCTACTGTGATGTTTATGTAACAATTCATTCTGATTATTTCTCTTCCTTATATAAATGTCATGTTCATGTTCATATTCGAATAAAATTTTGGGTTAATAAGAGAGTACTTACGTGGTCTGATATTGTGTCATTCACATTCACATATCCCACTTAAGTAATGGTACAGGTTAATCTAGAACAAAAGCTGCTATATACAGAAACTTTTGCAACGTTGTCTTGATCAAGTGTTATTGTTTGTGTTTTCTAGAGCTGCTATATACACAACAAAACTAAGACTAAACTAAATAAAGCTATAGAGAGAGCAAAAGTGTAAAGTATGGAGATGGGAGCAGGTACCGAACTAGTACCGATATCAAAGCAGGTACCCTGGCCTGTCATGAACCCCACCACCTTTTTTTTTCCTTTTTCATACCCTGCCCTTGTCATGAACCCCACCTTAACCCATAATAATTGTTTAACAACATAGTAGAAGATAATAGATATGAAATTTAAAAGAGTTACAATCTGATCTGAAATTTAAAAGATAAGATAACATCCATATTACATTCCCTCAACAACAACACAACAACATACATATCTGATCTGAAATTCCCTCAACAACAAAATAAAAATAACACAACAACACAACAACATAAATGGTGATAACATAACATCTTACATTCCCTCAACAACAACACAACAACAACAACATACATATCTGATCTGAAATTTAAAAGAGTTACAATCCCTAAATTCCCTCAAATTTAAAGAGTTACATCTCCATTCCTATAACTAGAATTACAAGAGCAATCACCACAACTAATAGAGCAATAATCACATACATATGATTATGCAGTTTGATGTTGATGTTATCCAGTGATGCAACAAGCGCTTCAATCTGACGGCCATTATCTTCAGATTTCTTCTTCAATTCATCTATTAGTTTGATTATTTGAGATTCCAGTGTACCAACTATCTCAACTAACTCAGATTCCATGACTGGTGTTACAACATTTGCATTTGCAATTTTTCTTAGATGGATCAAATAGGCGTCTTCCCACTTCCAGAAGTTGGACCTAGTAGCCTTTTAGGGAAAAAATCAAGAATCAAAATTAAAATATGTGAATATTATTGTGATGCACCAATCCAGAAAGAACATTGTGCTAAGTGCTAATATTAGGAATTTCAGAAATGAGTATCCAGAAATGAATAAAAATAGTGAAATTTCATTTCTCTAAGTGTTAACGTCAATTTGATGCCATTGAAAACAAAACAAAAAAAAACTGTTGCCCCCTGATATAATTTACAAACAGTAAACAAATTACCCAAATTTAAGTTTTTGAACTAATCCCTAATTACTCAAGAACAAACCCAAATTAGAAACCAAAAATACCGAAACTAATTCACAAGTCTATTTATTTACCTTATTTGAGCATCTATAGAACACTCTCTCTGGATTCAATTTTGTTCTGCTCACAAATTTCCTCACTTCCACCTGGCTGAAGGTCGACGCTCGACGACACACCAGGCGAGACAGATTCTGATCGGCTAGATTGATGAGGCATGTGCTCGATACTTCACGCTTTTAGGGTTTATAGATACAAGCAGGAGTGAGAACGAAAAGAGGAGAAGAGTTAGGGTTTCGCAAGGGGACGGAGGTGGAGTGGTGGACGAAGCCTGGGCTAGGGTTTCATCTCATCTGGCAACGATAGTTAGAGGGGAGAGGGATAGAAGAGTGGAAGAGTTAATCGACTAGGTCTGGATCTGGGTTCGGAAATCGACCGAGTCGACTGACGAATGGGTTATAGTCGATAGATAGGGGTACAATGGTCACAAAATATCGATTTGTTTTTTTTTTAAATGTTGGTTTTATCATAAAAAAGTCCAAAGTGGCAATAACAGAAGAGTGGCCTTGTTTTTGGGTGGCAAAATCATAAGATTCAACTTCTGGGTGGCAAATGTTCAATTTCGCAACTTTTGAGTGGCACAGAAAAAATTTTCCCTTTAATTAATATCTGCAGATTCAAAGATCATTTAATATCCTTCTACAACCTATCCTTACCATTTACTATTTTGGTACTACGCCAAATCACATTCAAGATTACAGATACACCTATGTTGCACATGAATTGAGAAAGCTGCGACCTTTATATGACAAAGGATGTATAAATGAATGAAGTTCGAATTCTGCAAAGAGCATTAATAATTGCTGAATACTCATTTAGTATACTCTGCATCAAAAAAGAGTATTTAATATCAGACCGTGATTCTGTATCGAAAAAGAGTATTCGATATCACACCAACCTACCCTTGCTCGGCATTTAATAGCATCTCTTTATATATAGTTTACAAATGTAGTGTCTAATTTTATATAGACAGAAAGATGGCTCTAGACCTCTAGGGAACCGAATCTGGTGTCGCGCGGCACGCTTGCAGCGCAGCAAATTTTAACCGTTCACTAAATCCAACGGTTGTCGCTCGTTTTTCCTCTCCGCTCCCCCTCTTATCGGATCCGGATGAAATCGCTCCACAGTCGCTCCTGAATTCGGATGCTAAGCGCCTCAATTCCAAACTGTTTCCTCTAAGTTATTTTTCGATTAAGTCCCTGTACTTTTGGATTTTATTATACAGCATGACTCCGGTGATCCAGGCCACGGTACTAAGCGTTTGTGGCTTATTTAGCTTTGTGAAGGTGAGGAGATGTAGATTATGGGATTAATTCGTGCTGGAAAAATTTGCCAAATCAATTTATCATCTCCATTTAGAAAAAAAAATTAAATTGTTGCCCTTTTTAGAAATACAATTCTCATGTATGTTATTATGTTACAGTATCAAATAGGAATCAAACTTCAAATTGGAATAACAGAAAAGGCTGCACCTTTAGTACATTGAAACACATTAGCCCTTGTGCTTACGTGAAATAAAAACACACGAAATCACACAGTCACTCAATTCTGACAAGGCTATCGATGTTTATCTTCCATCTGTTATATAAACTTTAATAATTCTGTTTAAATGATTTCACGTTGAAGAAATAAATACAAGGGTATGATTGGATATATCAGGCACATGTGTATAAACTATTTCACGAAATAAGCAAACACTTCTCGTTAATTATACCCTCCCCAATTTCTGAAATTGAATTTGATAAACGGAACTCTCCCATGGCCAATTGACTACTGTTATGTTTTTCGTCACAACTCTAATGTTGCCAAGCAAACTCGTGTACCAATCATTTCTCCACAATCTAGTGGTACCAATTTCTTCTCTCATGTCATACCAAACTCGAGATGGTCCCACCAAACAGAGTCGACGCAACCAAAACTAACCCAAGCTTCATGCTCTCCTCCCCGTCCCTATGCTATAGAGCCTGTTTTTGTTAATCACGATGGTCAAAATCGCCGGAAAGATTAAATCCAAAAATGAGGGACTTGTGTGAAAATAATTCTTTTTTCGTTGAAGGAAGGACACGGAGAAGGCAATTCTGATGAGTGGGTCCCACTGTGTCGCGCGTCCTTTATTTTGACTTTTTTCGGATCCGATATGAGGGGAGCGGAGAGGGATCCGATATGGGAGGTGCGGAGAGGAATAAACGTGAGTCGTTAGATTCGGAGAAGGGCTGAGATTTTGTGCGCTGCAAGCTTGCCGCGCGACACAGGATTCGGATCCATCTAGTTGTTGTGCAATTCACCTGTTTGGTGTTTCGTCTCTCTAGACTCTAGAGCATGCAATAATCGAGGATAGAGGTATATTATAATAATTTGTTATTTTTTGGTTGATGATGTAAAGTCTCTTGTTTTATGCAAATTTATGGTTGCTGCATTTATTTCATTAATCCCTATAACATCTGGTAATCCTAGAGAAATTGTTATTATGCTAGTAAAGAAATTATTATTTCTGTTGTAAACATTTTCAATAAATGAACATAAGCAATAATCCTAGCTCTAGATAAGAGTTTATCTCACCTCTTATCAGCAAATTGCAGATATTTTATTTTTTCTTTGAAAAATGCTTAAAATAATTGATTTTTTTAAAAAAAGGAAATGAATACACTATAATACATTCGACTAAACGAACAAAGATTAAGGTAATTTATTAAGTAAACATAGGATGGGGGAAGCGAGCACACTATTATGCATTCCATTGATCATTTTCTATGAATGGTAGAAATATTTACTATAAATCTTCATTCTTAATTTTTTTTTCAGCGAATCAAATGTCATGTAGAGAAGTAATATGCATCCACTCAACAAAATATTTTTAAGTATAATTATCTGTTTAATATTGTCCAAAATATTACTCCTAAATATATATATTTTTTCTGTGTCGTTATAGCTTACCCTAAAATCTAAAAATTGATCACAGAAATTTACAATGAAAATAAAATTGAAACGGAGATTGATGAGACAATGATCTGACCATTAGAGTAAACTAAAAATTGACAGGATACCTCTAAGGTAACCATTCATTTAGATTTTTTTTTGTAGTAATTAAATTCTAAATTGTTTTTGAGTGTAGAAACAGATTATAGTATGTTTATGCTCTGGTCATTATTTTATGTTTGTTTCATTTTGTATTTGTGAAGTGATAGGACACGGGTTATTGCATGAATGATTATATAGTCCAGGATCTTAAAATCACTAGCAAAATAAGGAGGCCACAAGGCATAGGAGGAATTGGAAAAAATCTTATAGAATAATATAAATATAAAATATAAAATTGATATTTTTGTTACTTTTCAAGCAAGAGCTTAAATGTGCTACATATTGGGGGTTATCATCCAAATAATTCTGATTTCAACATCAATGGATTTAAATTTGGAATTGTATGTGATGAGCATCACAATATTCTTGGGTTCACAATGTTTATCTCTAAAAGACTATTGTATTATGTTTGGGAGCTGTAGACTTGTATTCTACCATATATGGTTTGATTAAAAATCTGATTAATTAATTTAGATGAGGTGGTATAAACCGTGGAGTGATTATATCCAGAATATTTCTTAGGTTCTAGTTAATATGCAGTGTTGCTTTCTTTTATTAATTTTTTTTTCTAGTTTTGTAAAACTAGATCTGATCATTTGTATATTCCAAATGACATGTTATAATTTTATTTTATGTCAATTTGAAAAGCTTTATTGTTTTGTGGATATGAGTAATTTCTGTTGAGTTATTTTTTGGTGCTGTTTGAATTGTTTATTAGTTTATACACCTTTTTGTTACATAGCAGTATTAGTAATACTAGCAGATCCTTACCGGTATTATTGGCTAGTGGATTTTTTTTAATACCATACTGGTACGGAAGTAAGAGAATCCCTTGTAGATATGCCACACTGGATGCTTGATTAATGTACACTTCTAGCTCATATTTACTTTTATGTAATTGTAAAGGAAAGTAAGGATCAAACTGGAGAAGGTAAGTGCAGCTTGTCAGAGCTCTTTTCTATTTATATTATCGTCTTTTCACTGATTTGTGCTATGCTACACCTTCCATTTTTGTAAATAAATTTGGTTTTGTCAATCACTTTATCACGAAGAATCCCCGTGATTTCGTATTTAGATTAAAAAAAATGAAGTGATATTCTGACAATGTGTTTGGATGTTTCTCTTACATTGGATATATTTTCAATTTACATGAACTTTAATAACATTATTTCATGATTTTGATGTTGTATATTTAGGCACTTGACTCTCTAATTGAATTTAAAATAACATAACATTCCAATGGATTTACATGTGGGAGTGTTAATATTAACTAATTTTAATCCTTTTAATGCTTTCGAGAAGTGATATTGTATAGATGTCTCCATGACAGTACCACAAAGAAGCTAGGATAAAAAAGTTAAAGAATATATATATATATATATATATATATATATATATATATATATATAGAATGGATTCAATCAAAAGCTTTGACCGGAGTCTCAGTTAAACCCCGTCGGTTCTCAATTTTGAAAGTTCAAACGACCGATCCGAACAGTCAAATATGATCTCCATATTGAAATCTCCTTGCCGACCAAAATTTTCATTTTTTTGAATTTTTTAAGTATTTTTTTCGGATTTTCAAAAATTGTTAATCTAATTTGTTCTGAACCCTACAAAAATTGCTGTTTTTGAAAATCCGAAAAAAATACTTAAAAAATTAAAAAAATGAAAATTTTGGTCGGCAAGGAGATTTCAATATGGAGATCATATTTGACGGTTCGGATCGGTCGTTTGAACTTTCAAAATTGAGAACCGACGGGGTTTAACTGAGACTCCGGTCAAAGCGCTTTGATTGAAGGCTCTCTCTCTCTCTCTCTCTCTCTCTCTCTCTCTCTCTCTCTATATATATATATATATATATATATATATATATATATATATATATATATATAGAGTTTTGCTATGGTGAGTTGCAACTCACCAAAGCGTCCGTGAGTCGCGCTCAAAATTCCGAAATTTAGTTCAAAATGAACGATCCAAACCGTCTAATACGATCTTCCTATTGAGATCTCCATGCAGACCAAATTTTATATTTTTTTAATTTTTAAGTATTTATTTCAAATTTTAAAAAACTGCTGTTTTTGAACGGTTCAGAACTAATTAGATTAATGATTTTCTAAAATTTTAAAAAAATACTTAAAAATTTCGAAAAAAATATAAAGTTTGGTCTGCATGGAGATTTCAATAGGGAGATCGTATTAGACGGTTTGGATCGGTCATTTTGAACTAAATTTCGAAAATTTGAGCGCGACTCACGGACGCTTTGGTGAGTTGCAACTCACCATAGCAAAACTCTCTCTCTCTCTCTCTCTCTCTCTCTCTATATATATATATATATATATATCAGTTTTGGTTTTCTTCTTTTATTTTATTTCATTGTTTTCACGTTTATTAACCTCAACCAAATTTTCCTTGATAATTAGTTAACCACAAAGCTTATTATTTATTTTTCTCACGTGCGATATATTTTTTGGTTGACAATTGTTGTTCTGGTGTTAGCTTTCTTTAACGCGAGTTAAAATTGTTTTGAAGTTGAATGGCATATATAACCGCACAAAGCTTCAGCAATGACACTCGTTGCTACAATTAAACAACATATAATTAACTTCGCTTATTGCATACAACTACATCAGAACAACCCTCTCTGCTATGCACGATACCAGAACAGATCAATCCATCTAATGATTATAAAATATAACACAATTGTACAAACAGCTGTATTTTCGGTTTCTTAAAAAAATATTTAAAGCAACTATGGCAATTGTATCTCTTGGAACTCAACACATGATGAAACGACGCAAATATCTGCTACCAGTCAAAAAGATGGCAATCCTAGCTCTTATTATAGAAGTACAGGTATTACACTGGTTATGTCTAATACATATCTATAGTTATAGTGAGAGAGAGAGAGAGAGGTAAAAAAAAAAAGACAAAATTCAGCCAAATAACAGGGCCAAACCAAATAAATGTTAACTCTTTAAATTAGGGTTGTGAGCTAGGTTGCCCCCCTTTGCTTTGGTATGCTGCTTCTAGGCATTCTTTGGCGCGGTGAACCTTTGACTGGAGGTAAAAGCTTCCATTCTTTGCATTTTTCTCAAATAAGGCATCATACCTCTGCAAATTAACAAAAACCACCTCTAAATTTCAATTCAAAAAGAAAATTGGGAAGATCACTCAATAAAATATGTCATACAACAAATATCCCTTGTTCCCTTACAATTTGTTTTTGTTGTTGGATATGTATTGTGGCTATTTAAACCTTATTAGTTCACTGTGGAATGCAAAAATAACGGAAGTAACAAGGACATTGTGTAAACCATTATAGACATTTGCAACCTGAACTCATACCTCCAATTTACGGATGAACTCCCTCAACTTTCATTCTACACTGAGTGAAAGAGTTTAAAGGTATTTTGGGCATATAATGTAGACAATTTGAAATGAATGAAACTGATTTCTCATCCACAACATCAGTGTGAAAATGATAGATATATGTTAAAACAGGCAAACGTAAAATATGCTTTACGGAAAAATTTGTGATTTTGTTGGTGAACACAGAAATACCAAATTGCGCAATAAGTTACACAAATTCGAAGGCTAACGATGATGTCATTTGACTGACTGGACCCAATTTTCAAACCAAACATCAAACAAACTATTAAAAAAACAAACCTGAAGAATTTCTTCCCAAGTAGATTTTTCTTCAATACCCAATATCAACCGAGCCTCTTGCTCTGTCATAGCTTTTCTGACGCTTTTTATATTATTCAACGCTTCATGAGCAACCCCAGTTTTATTTGCATCTACAATATTCATAAGGTGCAATTCACTAGTTAAATTCACTGTTCAATTAATTTGGCATGTTTTATAAGGTAAAATAACCTAGGTTTCACATAAATTGAAGTAAATATCAACTGGTATAGTACTCCCTGACTTAATTACAGAAAGAAGACACAAATGTCTTGATTTGCTGTTATTATGAAAATGTAAATTATGGGAAAAAATTAATAAAAAGAAAATTTTTAATTCTCACTTAGAATTGCCTTCTGATATGCTTGAATAACAGCTCTTCCCACCACCATCGACCCAGCCACAAGCAAATTTGCGAGAATTCTGGCTGCCTAAGTCAAAATTTTAAATATAAACAAGTTCAGTTAATAAGGCATACAGAGGAAAAGGAGGTGGTCCTGAATTTGTCATTGTATTGCAATAAAGTTGTCTAGGTCTCTAAATTAAAGGGAATATTGCTCAAAAGATGCAGAAACGTGAACAATATCCTTGTGAAGGACTTGTTTTATGACATGCTGTACATGACATCTCAATGCTTAGCAAGAATAATTTCACAATTAAAACCCAGCAATCCATACCCATGACTTGAGCATGCACCTTATTTCTTATCTCGTGTGACAATTGATGAGGCACAATTAATGCTACATTGTGATCATAGTGAGTTACTGAGGCTTGATGGGTGCAAAATTGCACAAACTTAGGGGTAATTTGTGCAAATATGGTTTAAATTAAGAGCCACCAAGCAGTAATCAAACGGGCACCAAATGTAATAGGAGAAATTAACCCAGAATTAAACAAATAGGCCATGAGGCAATGTTTTCACAAAGACTAAGAGTATGGAAACCAGTTGAGGGGGAGAAATACAAGCTAAAAAATGGGAAAAATAAGAGACATAGAAGGAAAAGAGTGCCTACCATCGGGGAAGAGGAACCCTATTTCCGGGGTAAAGCGAGAGAGAGAGAGAGAGTGTGTGTGTGTGTGTGTGTGTGTGTGTGTGTGTTTGGGAGAAAAGGGAGAGCAAGGGAGAGAGCGAAATAAGGCGGCTGGAGTGGAGGAGGTATGCTTGGAAAGGAAGTTCTTACAAAAACAACATGTGATTACTGGGTCCGGCTTTGTACTTTTTAAGAAAAAAAAGAAAAGGAAAAACGAAACGAAGAAGAAGAGTGAAAAAGGAATTTTGGGCCCTTCTTGGGCTTTCTGGCCCAAAATAAAATGTCCTTTTTTAGGACACTCTGTTAACTTAGAAGTGTACTACATATTTATACGTATGATATGTCCAATCGTATATATTTAATTGGAAAATATATGGAGAATTTAGACGATTATTATCAGATTAAATTGTTTTAGCTCATTTTTTGATGATTTAGAGACAATTTGGACAGATTACAATAAAAATTAATCTGAATTATTGAATGTATGAAAAAAAAAACTTAGATCTGTCTGAACTTTCTAATTAATTATTTAGCTCTCTTTTTTTCAGTTCTTTGGTAAGTTTGGAAGATATTGAATGATATTTGAAATAAATCTTTTGTTGGGTGCAAACTATTAAAGTGTTAACATCCAGCTAGTTTATTCAATTATTTGACTAATCGGGATTAACTTGTTATTTTATGTGCGACTAGAGTTACATGGTGCTGTGTTTTGATTTAAAAATTGGACTTGGTCGATTTATAATACATAAAAATTATAATTTGGCGGTCGATATTATGCGATGACAATGTCTGGAAGGCTAATAATCTTGGAAAGTTCTAATATTGTAGGAATAAGTTGACTGGTAGTCAGGCTGTTGAACCCGTGTGCTAGAAACAAGAGGCGCTCTGTATCCAATTAAATAAAAGAGAAATGTTTGTATTATTGGGTCAGACATTTTTTTTTTTATTTGAGAGACCAAATTTTGTTATTGGGTCAGACGATTGATTTTAATCACACTTGGCTTTTCATACTCTGAAACCTGAATACATATTAGTTTGTCCTCAACTCCTCATCGTTCATTTTAAATCTTAAAAGCTGACCAGCTCAAAATTAAAAGAAAAAAGAATCTATTCATCCGGTAAGTAGATGGTCCGAATAATAAACTTGATAAATAAGTACCGTAAAAACAATTACACATGTGCAAACCTGAATATACACTAGCACTACACTTCAGTGAATATTCGAATATCAAGAGAAAAATCCTGATCTTAAAAATTATTCATATCTGTCTGAACTAAATTAAAACTGTGTGTGCCCGCGCTAGAAAAAAAAATTTCATTTCATATATTAATCTAACAAATATCCATATTCATATCTGTATCTGTCATATATCCGAATATGAAATCGGATCAGTACTATTTCAAATCGTAGAATCTAAATAGCAATTTCACTAGTCAGAATATAACAATGTTGAACTTTTCCTATAAATTTTCAGTTCACATTTCTTTAACATTATTTTTATACACTAATTTTAATAATACTGTTTGATACTATTTCTCTCAATATCCCAACGGTACCCTTCTATTCTTCTACACTCTACAGAAATGCAGGCCCCCGTTTCCTAAAACCGGGTTCCACTCCAATGTTACTGTAGAATTGCACCTTGTTTTGCCTTTAGAAAAGAAAATTGAACGTGCAACATAACTGTTTGGACAAGACTTTGTGAAACTAATTGACCTGTTGCAAAATCGGCAAGCGAAGACAAATCTACATATATTCTATGCAAAAGTTGCATATGATCTAACACTTAATTTGGACCCCTGACAAGGAAATGAAATCCAGTCCCGCGCGGGACCATGTAGCGCAGGAATCAGAGCCGTCTGATTTAATCTCAATGGCAAAAGGAGCTCCGTGCATGTAACTAGATTGATAGGTCCGAACCGTCCAGATCAGATCGGACGGTTCGTAGGCTGCGCTGGTCCCGCGCGGGAGCGGATGGGGATTCCCTGACAAGTGCATTGCTTTTCCGCTGTAGAAATATCTTTGACCACTTGCTAAAAAATGTTTTTTTTTATAAGATGCTATTCCACTTTTCGGTGCCAATTGTTTTTGACCTCTGGATTCCTATAGCAATGTTCCATGGGATAAATTTCAATCATACAGTGATATGAAAGTTTTTCTGAAGTAAAGAAGAAAATTGGACAAATTTCACAACTTACCAATTTTTTTATTTGACAATAGTTGAGTTACTATTTATTTATTTATTTTTTTTGCCAATGGATGAATTGAACCGAACAACTTTGATGCCAGATCTATCGTAAATCATGGATAAATCCGATATGACTAGAATGATCTATAGATGAATATTTTAATTTTTATCCAGCGACTCTAACTTTTTGACGCGTTATAATGATGACTTTTTATGTCTTATCGAATTATAGAAAATTGATAAAGATCTAGACAATTAATGATATGCTTATAATTTTTTTTTGGGAAACATATTACTCGATTTATAAACTACTATGAAAATAATTATAAAAAAAACCTATCTATCTGTTCTTTCATATAATAAAATATAAATTTAAAGGGAAGATTGATACAATTTGATAAACAAATATATATATATATATATATATTTTTTGTGTGTGTGTGGGAATGAGAAACATTTCAGATGTGATCTAATCAACATTTTGGTTTGGACGTCTTGTCCATAACAGAAGTCGCAATAATTTCCTATTTCCTTTTCTTATGGTAAAGCCAATATCAGTTTACATCATAAATGACACTATGACAGAAGATTCAAGATAATTTAGAAAGCACATAATAATGAATCACTCCATTGCACAAGCCACAATTGATCCCCTACGGATACCTTTGAATGTTGTTCGTCAAACGAATAGCATGAATAGCATTAGCACCATAACAGTGAGTTCTGGACCGTTCAATTTTAATCCTACAGTTATGATCAAAAGTTCCCGTAGATGATTTAATCAAATATATAGGGCCATTTGGATCGCTTAGGAATAAGAGAAATAACCTCTTCCTAAGCGAAAATTTATTCCTAACCATCCAAATTTTTCACAAAGTTACACACTTTCCAATGTTTTCCGCCTAGAAATATGCTATTCATCTGGTGTGTTTAGTTGGAGTGGGAATAGGGAATAAGCTCCTTATTCCTTATTCCGGTGAAAAACAAACAATTAAGGAATAGAAAATTTGGACTTATTCCGGTCCTTATCCATATTCTAACAAAACCAAGGAATTTAGATAAGAAATAAAGAATAAACTTTTCTCTATTCCTATTTCCTATTCCCACTCCAACCAAACACACCCAAGTATTCGTAAGCGATCCAAACGGTCCATAAAATATAAGAACATAAATCTAATAAATCCGAATTTAAATAGCAAATACTTTTCCTGGTCGTGAATCACAGCAGACACGGTCCCTGATATTCTTTAGTCGGTCATGGGAACAAAAAGGTCAACCGCTTGCAGTAACATATGTTGATTGGTTTATAATTAGGAAACTTGGGAAAGTTTCATGAGTGCCCTTATAAATCAGCGTAATACACACGCAGATATACATTTTTAGGGAGAAGTTAAATGAAACCACATTTTTTTTTTAAAAAAAGAAAGAATAAATCGGTGATTACTAACTGTCTAATTGATAGAATTTTGTTAAAGCAAAGAAATTCAAATTTTGTACTGTTCAAATTCGTGTTTGAACTTTTTTTTCTCGTTCAATTATCATACTTTTCAAATAATTTTTTTTTTGAATTTTCATTGGGTGCAAATTAATGCCGTTCAATTTGTCGGTTGGACAGTTTGCTCGTTTACTAGTACAGCAAAATAGTACTGAAGTACAATATCAAATTATATGATATTTTCTAGATTTTTTTTCTCGTTACAACATCTTAACTAAAAATTTGCTTCTATCACATCATTCAATGGTAAATAAAATATATAATAATCATATTGATTAATTTATTAACCATAATACTCGAAATATAATTGTTAAAATAAAAAAAAAAACTGGAGATACATTCATTAATTATAGATTAACTATGTTATGGTCCACGTACGATATTGATATATACAAATCGTTTGATCACTAAAGTGTTGATTAAAAAAATATTATATTGACAGCCACTGTCAATACTCTAAAAAAGTGTTGATAAATTTGAAACAACTCGATGAAGAACTAAACATATTTCAAATTACAGCAAACTTAATACACAGCCGTATCTAAACTACAAAGAAAATATTTCTAATATCATTTCTTACTTCGATATCCATTTGATTAGTTATCTCTTAACTACTATCAAATATTCAAATTATAGAAGTGTTATCAGTATCGCCTATATTAACTTTCATAAGGATAAATTAATCATGAAATTCTTCTAAGGGCAGTTTTCTAATTTTACTAATTACATGGTTTAGAAGGGATAAAACCATTGAAATTGTGAAGAAAATGGCTAGAGTACATTTAAATTTATCTTTTTCTTTTTGACTTTTTCTACTAGTGTCACAAACTATAACATAACATTATCTGCGTCTGTCTTGCATGGACTTTACGTCATTTTACGGAGCATAAAAATGAAATCGGGAAAAATTCGGTTTCATTTGAGCAGCACCGCGTGCAATTCAATGCGTAACGCAAGTGCTATAGTCTTCCAAAAGCAAGATAAAAATGTATTTTGACCTGCTAATAAGATTGCATTTTTTTTATATGATATAGTATAACATTTTTTTAAAATAAAATGCTAAATTATTGCTAAAGTTGACGAGTTGTTAGAGCTTAGAGGAATGATTTGAACCAGTACGTGAGGTACATAAAAAATAAGGCACCTGTATGTCTAGCAAATTAACAAATACCTTCTAAAATTTTATATTGCAAAAAGTTTAGACAAAAAACCATAAAGTTTTAAAAGTATACATAATATAGTCTTGCCATGAATGAGATTGAGACGCAACAATACAAAATATGATAGTTTTCAGATTTAAAGAAAAAAGAATGCTTCTAAGTCCATTAAAATAAAAGAGAAATTTTGCAAGGGAGACATTACAACTTTTGAAAACCTGTAAACAAGGAAAAAGGTCGAGTCATCCCGGTAAAAGAAGTATCAAATCTATCCAAAGTCCGAACTGTTCAAAAATCATGATTTGAAAGATTAAATTAAAGTGAGTTCAGGTTATCTCTAAGCGTAGACTCAACAGATTTCCCTTCTTTATGGAAAGCCACAAGTTTGATTTCAATAAGTATATCTATATCTAAAAAACTAAATTCTAAAAAAAAAAAAAGCTCAGTTATTATATGAAAACGGTCATCCTAAACTAATATATAAAATACCCGAGACCGAGTATAATCTAGAATAATTTAATTTCAGAATTGCTTAAAAAGCAATCTTTTAAGAAGAAATATTTGAATTGTCAAATAATAGAGTCACCTGTAGTAATTAATTTTCCATTGTTCACAAAAATGAGCATACCAAGAGAAAGCTAGCATAAGAGGCCTACAAGGCTACACCTGAATATAATTGGCAAAACTTTTTTTTTTTTTTCTCTCCTTGCATAAAGAGTACTTCATTTTCACTATTTTTTTTTTCGAAGAGGTTTCTAAAATCATAAGGTTTTAGTATCACGACTGACTTTTTATTTATAATTTATAAGTTATAATTTAACTTGCAATATCGAATCTAAATTATTAATATTCTTTATTCTCACAAAAGATCTGTCCGCATCAACTTTTTTTATACTAGATTAAAATGTCAAAAAGTATTTTATATATTAATAATTTATCATTTTTTAGAACACTAACTTCATATCATTTTTTATCTCGATATCTTTTTTAGAAAAAAAAGTATTAATTAGGATAACCTCATTATAAGAAAATAGGACATTTGTGATACTTGTAGGGTCATGGGAAGTATTTCCCCAGGGGATTTAACAATAACTTAAAACAATGGTAATGCAATTTAGTAGTTTCATAAGGATAAAAGAGCAAAAACAAAAAAATAATTGATTATGACAGGGAAGAAATCAACAAAACTAAAGATACTTTGTTCGGTCTTTTCTTCCTCCTCTCCTCTGCTTTCTCCCCTAATACAAATTCCTTCCTGCTCATACCATAAACCGAACATCTCAAAGGAGAAAAAGCTGACCTCCATTTATTTTTCTTCATAATTCAGAGATATAAACAAAAAGATGCACTCATATATAGTGTAGGTAGTCGCAATTAGAAGCACTATACACTGATCAATAGAAAGAATTAGAGGTACTACACTCTTGATCAAGGGAAGAGAAGGCAGAGAGAAGGTTGTGTTGCATAGATAATGCAACGAATGAAGCCGCCACCACTGAGATACAAACAACCGCCACCGCTACCTCCACCACCACAGAGAAAAACCGATCGAGACGGCGCTCCAGGAAGGGGTTCCAAACCGACGTCTCCCCCACACCCCAAGTAAGTCTCTCAAGCCTCCTCCTCCTCCTCTCTCTCTCTCTCTCTCTCATGCGTGCGTGCGCACACACACGCACACACAACAATGAAAACATGGCGATTAAGGTTGCAATGATATCTTGCGCTTTGATCATATGGGGAAGGAAAAATGGTCCCAAGAATTGGAAAGTCGTGATAGCTATGGAGGGATCAACAATTGGGATGCCATTGCTACTTGGACAAGTCTCCGAGCAGAACACATAAAACATTGACTTGAGATGCATTAATCAATCTTAATCTTATACATAGACCATGTGTAACATGCTAACATGACTGTTTCGGTACCTTTGAATGTGTTATTCTGTTCTGTTGTATATCAATTTCTGTTTAGAGCATTCCAGACCATAATACTCCGTTTTCATCATTTCCCATAAAACGTACCATTCGATTTATACATTTGTACATATTTGTGTTTCTTTTGAAACTTTTACTAGGTGACTATACCCGGCTTTAGACGATTCAAAATAAATTATTTTCTCTCTTCTTCACGGCGTGTTAGGTGTTACAGGAGTCGGATCCTCTGGTCGTTTTTTACAAACGACCACCTGATCGTTTTCGATCTGGACCGTCTGATTTAATCTCAACGGTTAATATTTTTTCGGGCCTATCAATCGTGGTACTAGCACGGAGCATCCATAGCCATTAAGATTAAATCAGACGGCCCAGATCTAAAACGACCAGGTGGTCTGCCGACTAGAGGATCTGGTTCCAGGTGTTATAGGTGTTACACCAACCTGGTCAGTTGGACCATTTGGGTCAGAAAAGCCCGGTCCAAAATGGCCTTTTTAATCTCATAGCATAAGAGAGATTTCCTTCTAATCTTTCCCGGGACAAGCGTCTAATTTGTAAACCAGATAGTACAATTTACACTAGAAAGTAGAAACGGGGAAGGGAAAAGAAAAATGAAGAAAAAGAATAGGGAACAAAAAGGAGAATAAGAGGAAAGGACAGTGTGTGGAGCTTCTTCTGTCACTGTTATTTTGAGGATGTTTCTCCTTTAAGGAGCTTCTTCTGTCACTGTTTGTGACAGTTTAAACTAGTAGTTGTAAGGTGCATTTTGTTAAAAAAATGCAGGATACCCTTCTTGGGTATCTGTTCATCAAAAAAAAAAAAAAATAAGGAAAGGACAGTGTGTGGAGGCTTGAATTCCGGTGCTAGGGCTTAGTACGGTTTGTTGGGACAGTTGTGAGCAATGCACCTTTGTGTCTTTTTAAAGGTGATACCGGGTGTGCTTTGATCCTCAACAGGTAGTGGGATGAGTGTTCTTGTTCTTAGATGCTATTGTTTCTCGAACGAAGTATGGCGGATGGAGAAAAATAAGGTTCAGCCTCAACATTTGTAGACATTAGTGATTGGTTAGCCCTTTGGTTTGTCTTTCTTTCTTTTTTATGCCTCCTCTCTCAATTGGGCAGGAGGGTGGTTGTCCTTAGTTCCTTATAGTAAACAAACATGGTTTGTTATACCCTTTCTTCCAGCTGTATCTCTATATATGATGTCGTGTGCACGCAAGACGTTCGTTGAAATGTCCCAGAGATGTTTTTTTGATGGTTTTGAGTTCATACATTGTGAACTAGTTTCTTATTTGTTCTACCTATTAAACTAATTTCTAATAACTGAAAATGTTTGTATGCCATATAATATGTTAGTATTTAATATTTTATGATACTAGATCTTCATGACTAAAATCTTACATATATTTGTTCAAATTTATGCAAGTTTTTATATACATTTGTGAAAAACATTTCTTTATTTAATTTGATGGTACAATGGGCATATATGGTCTTGTCAATTAGGTGTAATGAATAAATATATGTTTTTTTTATTGAACTATGTAGTGGGGATAGGACAGTTAAGAGGCTCCAAAAAGTGAAGCCGCTAACACTACCAGAAGGCACCACAATTGCGGAGACATGCAAAAGGATGGCAAGCAGGCGTGTTGATTCCGCCTTAATTACTGACCCCAATGGCCTCCTCACGGGTATCATCACTGCTGAGGTTTTTTTTTTTTTCCTCTTTTACTTTGATCCTTACTCCTTGCTAGTGTTCAATCTTTTTGTTTTTTCTGATCTGTTTGCTCATAACAATTAGAGTTGGTAGAAGCGAGGGGGGCTAAAAATATTTTTCAATTCTCAAGGGGCTGCAACATAAGAAATTTTTTAAAATTTTAAGGGGATAAGTATGTAATTTTATTTTAGAATCAGGAGGGGGGGGGGGGGATGCCCATTTTCTTCACACTTGCCTCCGCCCCTCTTAACCTGGTGCCAAATACTTTGTCATGTTGCATTCATTTCATCTTTTTTTCCCCCCAAGGTAGCTAGCTAGTTGTTGAACTGTTTGTTACTTGGGATTCTAAGTTGCAGAATCTCAATATTTCATGTGTCTAACAGAAAGCCGCTGCACTTATTTGCTTAATCATTAATTACAGTTGTTTTATTTTGTTCATTTACTTAGGACATAGTAAAAAAGGTAATAGCTGAAGGACTAAGACCAGATTTGACAACTGTTGCTCGTGCCATGACAAAGAACCCCATTTTTATCATGGCAGATGCCCCTGCTATTGAAGCCATGCAAAAGATGGTGCAAGGTTAGTTTTCTTTCTCACGTTGACGTATATTGTACTGCAGTATCTCCATAAGTTCTCATTGAAAGTTTTCTACTTTGCATAAGTTCTCATTGAAAGTTTTCTACTTTCTTTTTCACGTTGACGAATATTTAGTGAATCAAAGTGGATTAAATTGAGGCTTTAGTTAACAGTTGAAGGTTACTTAATGATGAAGTCAGCCTCCCTTGATAAATTTGGTTGTTCAGTAATATTTCTCTGGTCCAGATGTACTTGTCAGCATTTACAGAACTGAGCTTTAATAAAATGACAGAATTGCATTCTGTAAATGAGTTTAGTTTCTGAATGCCTGAACTTTCTTCAGTATTGATGTCCATAATCTCCATTTTCCAGGGAAATTTAGACACCTTCCAGTGGTAGAAAATGGAGAGGTGATAGCCATAATGGATATAACTAAACTTCTATATGAGGCAATTTCAAAAATGGAGAAGGTGGCCGAGCAAGGCCAGGCCATTGCCGCAGCTGTAGAAGGCGTTGAGCAACAGCTGGGATCTGACACTCCTGGCACACGTAAGGATATGATCCACAGCTTCCCTACAGTAATACAGAAGAATAAGACTGAGATTGGGTACAATACCTGCAAGGGCCAGTCCTTTCTGGTGCCAGTACTTTATGGAACAGTACAGAATTTTTACCACTCATGTACTGTTCTGTTACTGGTACTCCCATAGCGAGTAACTAATACAAGATACCTGATGACAGGTGATGTATCTGAAGTAGACTAATCTCGTGCTTATGAGTTCCATTTCCATATACCAGTTCGGTACCATATTTGAAATCGGAACTTGTGTCGGTTTCAATTTGTTGAAAACCACTTATTAAAGCAGTGGGTTTATTCACAATAATTTTTTTCATATATTGCAGCTGGCTCAGCTAGGCATGCTTTCATGGAGAATTTGTGGGATAAAATGTTTAAGCCTTCTTTATCTACTATAATCCCTGAAACTACCATGTATGTAATCTTTTTTTAATAAGAAAGTGTTTCTGGAACCCAGCAATATTTTTTGGATCATGGTGGTTTCTATTTCTACTTTAGTTTGTCCATGCTTTAGATTAATTGAACCAGAATCTAATACTGTGGACTAAAGTAAAATAATCCTTTAAATTTCCTGCGAGATGCACCCTTTTAGAATTTTAAAATTTACATCTCTCTATTTAAATTTTAGGAAAATTTGGCAAAGAAATCAAGGAATTTGGAAAAAGGGTTATATGTTTACAAACTTAAACTTGCGATCTTTTATTCAGATTTGTTTAAGTTTAATAATCTTTTGTCTAATTTTTCTATTTCTTTTAGTGTACCAACCGTGTTGTCTTCAGACACGGCCCTTATTGCTGCACAAAATATGCGGGACCTTAAAGTCAGTTCGGTGATTGTTATGGCTGAGGATACACTTCAAGGAATTATTACGTAATTTCTCCTTACCCCTCGTTTTTCTGGCAAGTTCCATGTATACTATGCAAAATCCATTATATTATGCACATACCTATGGAACAAAAATTATCATTAAACCATGTATCTGGATAAATAATAATCCAAACCAACTATTTTTTTTTTAAATCTTTTATGTAGATTGAAATAGAACTGAGCATTTGAGTTTAATATAAAATTAATTTGTAGTCCAAAGGATTTGCTTGCACGGGTGGTGAATCAAAATTTAGCTCCAGAAGATACTCCGGCAGAAAAGGTTTCATTTCTCCCCCTCCCATCCCACTCAACTCCTTCCTTGCTCTAACTTTCTTGCTCTCCCTTTTCTCTTTTTTGAGATGCTTATTCTTTGCAATTATAAACAAGAATGTCCTTTGATATTTAATTTGTGAAGGCCATGACACCAAACCCAGAATGTGCCACTCTTGAGACTTCAATCCTTGACACGTTACATATGATGCATAATGGGAAGTTCCTTCACATCCCAGTACTCAATAAAGGTATTATTATTATTATTATTATTATTATTATTATTATTATTATTTGGGATAATTCCACATAAACTAACTTGATGCTTTGTTGGCAGTTCAGTTGGGTTCAACTGACTAGGGTTAATTCTAGATAGCTGTTTGTAGATATTGAAGTGGTAAAATGATTCTAGGTTTGAGTGGCTTTTGTTTTACTTCTTTCTTTGTAAAACTTTGATTCAATTTCTTTTGATGAACTCAATGCCATTTTGCAACTCTTTTCGAAAGAAAAAAGAATGCTATGCAGAAATTATAGTCCCCTTTTAACTATATTAATTAAAACAAAAGGCACAAAATTATTTGTTTTGTTAGATTTACAGAATCCGACCAGTAATTCTAGTGTGGTTTTGAAATTTCAAGCGCTTTACAAGGGGCTGCATTATAATTTCTGGACTATTCAGTTTGCTATTATGCAAACTTTATCTTTTTATTTTATTGTACAAGAGTAATATTATAAATTTTGAAGCAATTCAATGACTAAAAGTTCTTGTTAAACTATTAGATGGACACGTTTCTGCATGTGTAGATGTCCTTCAGCTTACTCATGCAGCCATATCAATGGTAAGATGGTCTCTTTTTTACAATATCTGTAAGCTTAAATCACTAATGGGCCAAATGTATCAGCTATCTTGATTGGGTTTAGGGAGGATCTTATGCTTCCTTAATGTACGCTCAGAATGTAACCATCCTTTAATAACTATATAATTGAGGCATTATCACGCAATTAAGGATAAACTGGGGAAAAAATTGATTAGATTGAGGGCATCATAGGAAAAATAATGTGTAGTTGGTTAACCAAATTGAGGGAAGCTGTATTTTACTATGCCAGTAGCTTATTTACTACTTGAGCAGCTATGCACTGGCTAAACATTCCTAGACCTTAGCTAGAGCTAATACTGATATATCTTAGCTATCTTGTTGCATGCAAAGGCTGAAGGGAACGGAAGTTCTTTAAATGAGATGGCAAATACAATGATTCACAGGTTTTGGGACTCTACACTTCATACGCCACATCATGACGAGGAATACGACACCCACAGGTCCTTCCTCCCTCTTTCTTTGCAAATATTTTCCTTCCCCACAATTCCTTGAAAAATATAGTAATCATTAAACAAAATGTCCTTAATTTTTTTTTTCTTTTTCTTCGAGAGACTTATAGCCTAATCAAAATCCCATTCTTTTAACATGGAATTTCATTTCATTGGAAAATTCTTGATCACAATGAATGGATTTGGTATCATTTGGTTGGAATTTCCATATAATTAGATCCAATGAAATCCTGTGAAATCAATTGAATTGAATTTAAAAGAAATGAAATCCCGTGTAAAAAACATTTTGATCAGGGCCTTAATCTTGAAATATCATGTTATACACATCCATAAATGCATGTAGCCATGTACATTATATAAACCTAGAAATATCACATACACCACCCCTCTACAATTCCTTATACATGCACTAAAAGTTTATCATTTTACTCAGTTTGTTTTAGGAAGTTAAAAAAAGTGTGGAAGAGGAAGGGGAGCTCTAGGCATTTTTGATGTGGGGCATTCCTGGGTTATAAGGAAATTTAATATTTTTCAAACTATAAGGAAGGAAATTCAAAATTGTGCTTTGTGCACAGTAATTTTTCAGCCTCCTTTCCATGCACATGATCTTTCTCCTTTCCCACCGTATGACTTCCCACTTCATTATTCCAAATATTAAAACTTGTGACCTATCATTGGCAAATTGATGCATTTCGTTTCTGTTTGCATCAATTTTTGCATAATGTAGACCTGGTTAGTTTGTTACAATATGCAATGCGTAAACAGATTTGTACTACCCTGAAAATTTCTTTCACTCATGGATCTGAAGTACAATTATTAGGTCCTTTGATTTAATTTGTATGCAAAGATTTACATAAGAATGTATGCTTAACCAAACCATAAGAATTGATACAAGTGATTGAAAAAGTGGGCTATTAATTGTGGCAAAATTAGACTGGTTGAAAGATTGAGCCATGCATGCACGAGGGACAATGTAATTGTGTGATTTTATATGCTTTTACCCTTTTTATGTCCCAGCAGTGACACGTCAATGGGAATGGCGCAAGAACATGGAGACGGGAAGCATAGCACGAAGATGTCACCGCCACACGTCAGCAATTCATTTGTGTTCAAGATAGAGTATCAAAGGGGTCGTGTACACAGATTTAGTTGTGGTATGTATATTGAATTGATTAAAAGAGTTCACTAAAATATTTATCATTGTGCCAACACTATTCTTGCGCTGCTATGTTGTGGTGCTTAGTTTAGTCCTTGAGAATAAATGGTCAAAGAAAGACCACATGGCATAGTTCAGTTCTTAAGAATAAAGAATATATTCCATACTTTGATTACTCAATTGTAGTTATCAGTCCCACATTTGCATGGGTTGCTGTTTGGGAGGAAGAGGGATTAGAGAGAGAGCAAGACTGTACCAAAAATATTTTCTCTTGAATAATCTACGTAAAAAGGCTGGAAAAAGGTTCCCTTTAACATATGACAAGGACATGAGCATATCATGAAAGATGCTTAACTTGTTGGATTAGATGGAAATGTCCACAGCATTACGATAATTCCCATTAGGCATTGCTCCAGAAGAGATGAATGGGAGCGAAGGAAAGGTAAGGGAAGTGCGTTAGCCTGCTCCAATTGACACTATGGGGTTACAAGAAGTAAATAGAAGGAAACCAAATGTCTCCAGGAGCTCGTTTAGGGAGACAAGGAGCTACCCCCGATTTTGGGGTGTACTCAAATAAAACTAGGAATCTGCACCTTTGTGACGATAATATCCTTATACTCTTTCTCACTGATATTAGGCCCCACTAAATTGTTTGTTTCCTTCTAAAGCTCCTGTAAAACCCTTCCTATTTATTAAGAACCTGGAACAACTTACTTTTTCTGCCCTGATAGGAAGTTTGTTGTGAGAACTGAGAACGTATGTTAGGAAAAGAAAGGCTAAGAACATATCAAATCATTTTTTGAGGAAGATTTTAGAAAGGGTAATATAGTCTTTTTACTTATTACAAATAAGGTTACAAATGTTTACTTCTATGGATGCTATTCTCTGGCTGGAGCAAGTAATCTTCAATGTCCTATATTTCCTTCACCTTCTTTCTCCTTCCATTCCTTTCTTTCCCCCATTCTTTCTAGTTCTGGAGCAAAGCCTTAGAGTTCGACACTTTTTGACTAATTATATATAAACTTATAACTTGCACAAGAAGAGTAGCTGTATTTGAAAGCAGCCATATTAGAAATTATATACATAGTTTTTACTGCTAACTTCAATGACCATCTCTTCCTTGTCTGCAGTGTCAGAGAGCTTGGAGGAGCTTGTTACTGCTGTAAATCAGCGATTAGGATTGGAGAGCGAAAAGGAAACTGTTCAACTTTTGGTTAGTCTTTGTTATTGATGTTAACTTGAAACATTGCATGTTCCTTTTTGAAAAATTTGTGAAGCACCTCGTGATGCTTTTTTTTTTATTTCTTCAAACATGCTGGACTCATCTCATTTACCTGCTCATGCATGTGATGAGAATATCAAAAAAAAAAGAAAGTCTAAGCCTTTTATCCCGAACAAGGTGGGGTAGGCTAGAAATGACACCCCAACCCTGGTCATTTCTTGTATATATCAATGTGAAAGAAATAACTAGGAGTCCTCAACAGTAAGCTGAGGAGCTGTGGGCTAAAGGCTTATTTTTTCCCCTTTTTTATTGTGGCAATTAAGATAATTCCTCAAAGATAAAAACAACAAAAAGGATGGAATGTATGTCTACCCCGGTAAAACATCAAAGGTGTCATTGGAAAGGAATAGCCCTGCAAAATATAGAATAATGGATATTCTACAAAGTCTAGTTTCATGCATTCGCTGAGAGTATAGATGTAACAGGAATAACTGGTAGTCCTCACTAGCAACCTGAGGAGCTGTGCACTTGCAGCTTATTTTAATTATTGTGGCAATAAAGAAAATAAAAAACAAGGTGGAATTTCATGTCTACCCCTGTAAATCTCAAAAGCATCATAGCATAGGCATAATAGCGCTGCAAAATGTAATATCATGGTTACCTTTATAAATCACCTCAATATCCCTAACATCACTGTAAAACTAGTAGACCATTAAACTCTGTTAGTTTAACTGATATCAAAGTTACTTACATTGTTGATTACCACATTCAACAGAAACACTTGCATATCTGTGTATACAATCAGCCAAACAAATATTGATGATTAGTTCAAGGAGGGGGCGTCTATATTATCTTGGTGGGTTTCAGTTTTTCATATTTCAGGTTTTGCATGGATGTTTTGAGGTTTTGCTGGAGTAAACATGAAATCACACCCAAAAAATGATAATTTAGGAGCAGATAGAAGTATCTGACCTGCTTTTGTTAAGCTATAGTAATTCAAAATGATATTGCTTGGCTTCAACTCTCTTAATCAATTGAGAAATTGGAATAATATAGTATGAAGATGACGAAGGAGACAAAGTTGTTTTGATGACGGATGGTGACCTCATTGGGGCTATTTATCATGCCCGATCTGTCGGCTGGAAGGTACCTTCTCTACTTTCTTTCTCGAGTAATCGAACATTATGAAACACACACCTTTCAAGGATTAATAACCTCTTAGAAAGTGTGCTTTGGAATTAGATGCCCAGTAGCTTGTAAGGGACTTGCAACAATAATATAAATACTAGTTAGGTTGCACAATGAAGGCAGTTTGATTGTAACTAAATACGCACAGGAGGTTCTTAAGTTACTGTTAGTTATATATCATTGTGCATTAACATGTCTAACAGCACACAAGGTATTGGTGAGTTAAGAATCGAAGGGGATAAAAGAATAATTCTCTCATTGACAGGAATATATATGCAAATGGTCAATATTATTAATTTTTTAAATTACAGGTACTGAAGCTTTATATTGATGACCCGAACTTGAAGATGGAAACAACATTTGCAACACGCCGTGGCATTTCCAATCCACAAAGAGGTTGGTCGGCCTTTCAAGTTGGTCTCATGGCAAGTGCAATTGCACTTGCAAGTGTCGCCATAGTTGTTAGCTTGAAGCATTCAAACAATTGAAGACTTTACAACTCTAATAAAAATTTAAGTTGACACATTGACTGCCCTTGAGCATTATTTAACTCTCTAAAGAAGGAAACAAGAAAGGTTTAACAACATTTTACATGCCAGGATGAGTTGGCATTGCTTGGATTTAAGGAGATTTTTGAATTTTTTCTTTCTCATAGATACATATTGATTACAAAGTTTTTTTAGGGTTCTATTGCTTAGTAATAGAGTTTAAAAAGTGTGTGTCACGCTATCTTTTGTTTCTCAATTGTAAATTACAAACAAATAAATGTGGAATCATACATTCTTATGAGATAATCTGAGATTCTGAATATGCGTATTGATAATGTTGCCTGAACCATTAAGTAATAAACATGTTGAGCCTGTGCTGTCAGAATAGTTTGCATCTGTTAATAAATGCCGGTCATCCTGCTTAAATGGCTTCTTATCCAACAAGTAATAAACCTCGAACTTGAGTGGCATTCCATGTTAAAGGATTTTACATTTACACGTACAATTTAGGTAAGAAATTCGGACAACAAAATTTGCTAACTTTGTAAAATTATTTGTCGAAATACTTTCTTTTTTGGTTCCTCCGTCTTACTGAACTCGACTAAAGTTTAGGCTTTGCCCTTGACAGAGACCACAAGAACAAAATATAAAAATTACATTAGCACAAAACAAGCAAAGAAATCCCTTCACAGTTGATACCCGTCCAGGAAAGTTTTTAATTTTATTATTATTTACATCACTTTAGACAGTCTCAAATTTGCCAGAAAGTCACATTCAGGTTAATGCTTATTTTATTTTATTCTTTTGCTTTGCTTTTGTTGGTGCTAACATACGAAGGATAACAAGTTCACAATTGTTGTAATTATTTATTATTGTTATGTGAGTTAGATGTAAAAATATTTAATAAGTGCAATTTGCAAAACTAAACAGAAAGATACTCGTTACTATAGACAGTTATTCAGTTATTCCCGTTAATGTATTCGTTCCTTAATGTACAAAACTATAAACAAGAATATGAGGGAAAATTAAAACGAAAAAAAGAAAAGAAAAGGAGATGAACTCAATAAGTGACACTTCGCACTAAGCATTCGTCCCTAAATGGTGTACGTCTTAATTGTACACGAAAATGGTGGATCCAACTTCATCCTACTCTCGCGAGCTTCTCAGTATCCCCCAAAAATTTACCAGTAACTTCGATGGAGAATTTGTACTTTTGACACCGGACAGCATTCACAGATAATCAATCATAGGGGAAAGGAGAAATTCAAGATAATACTTTCAATGTTAAGACTATAAACCAGAGTCAATTTGCTTTGTAAAGGGGATGCGATCGGCACCCCTCTCAACTGCATCTCTCCATAACCGATACCTGATTCCCAATTTGTCATATGATACTGGCCAATTCCACACATTTGCACCATTTATCATGCGGTCTTGCTGACCAAGTACTAGCCGTAGATCCTCATTTAGCACCTAGATTTCCACCAAAATGAAAAAGTTATTTTTGAAAAGAGAAAAAGTTTGCCGCTATGTGCAGATTTTCATCTTCTTAAAAGTGTACCAGGATTTTCGTGTTCTTATAAGAGAACAATTTTGAATAAGCTTTTGGGGGCATTACTTCGAAGTTATTGTAAAAATATATATATGTTAATAACATTTCTAGGTATATGAAGGTCCTCCTAATTTAGTTGACACGATAGTAATTCAAGATTTTGCAAGCAAACAATGGAAAACATTCCAAACATAGTCCTGTTATGCTAACCTGCTCGGCAAAATATCTCCACAAGAGATGCATCAAAGGAACATGCTTTAGCCAAGGTGCAAAATCCAAGGACATGCGGTACAGCAACCTTGTTTTTTGTCTAGACGAAGGTAAACAAACATGAAGTTGGTGTAGATGAGTGGTACATTGCTTTGTGCTTGTTCCTTCCAGTTTACCCGGTTTGGATATACCAATTGTAGATAAAACCATACATGGAGGCCGAAACTCCATGTCTATTGGGTATGGGTCCCAGTAGCCCTCCAGTCCCGATGCTGGTGTCAGAAATTTTACCAGGCTGCATTTTTTAAGAAATAAAAGGAAGCTGGGTAAGTGAATTGCTATTCAAGGATGCAACTAACAGTAGTTTTCTCTTTGTTCACTTTTTGGTGCAACTTTTGCCTTTTCTCCTTTCACCTTTCTTTGTTTTTCAAATCAAGGTAAAAGATTAGATAACTTCAGTTGATTTCAGGATTACTGATACAAATATTAATTGCATAATAAAGGATAATGCAGGAAAATAAGGGTTAAATTAAGGCCTAGTTGAAAACAAAAGAAAAATGCAGAACAAACCTAGGGACGGACCAGCCTTTGGCAAAGGTGGAAGTGTGAGTAAAAGGGGCATGTGCCAGATCTAACAAATTGTCCAATAGCAATCCATGTTCAACTGGTAGCTCCATTACTATCTGTTTCCAATGTTAGCAAAACAAAATTAATTATAGATATAAAATCATTTCCTTAGCTCCAAAAATATTGTTTGGCTTAAAATAGGAACTTCATGGCAGTAAATACTCAAGATACCTCAGCATGAATTCGAAAACCAGGAGGGGGTAAAAGAGAAGGGATGGTAGCCTTTGGAGGGTCTGTGCCGGGCCAAACCCAAATCATCCCTTCACGCTCAAAGCATGGTAGTGCTTTTATCTTTACATTAAGCATCCTCGTAGAAGGCATCTTCTCACATTTACCGTCAGTAGAATACTCCCACCCTGAAATTTTCATTTCAAATATTAGAGTTACTTATCAAGAAAATGATTTAAAAAGAGTAACGTACTACAATGAATTTGAAGAGGTTAACCGTTCAAACTTCAATCTCACAAGGGCAGATCTTATAACATGGCACTTTTGAGCCTTCTCCATTTAATTAATAAACTTTACATGAGTGTACTGTACATACACCTTGCACATTTTATAATGTTCCTCTATAATGTACACTGCCTCAAGCAAGTGTGTATTGAAAATATGTGCAGCCCTTACAAACCTAATACAATTTAAATTGTTTAGGTCTGATAATAGACAATACCGTGGTATGGGCATTGGATCCGACCCTCATTAACTGAACCAAGGTGAAGGGGACATGCTCTATGTGCACATGTATTTTGCACACAACCAGGTTGTCCATCTTTACCCCTAAAAATCACCCATGGCTCCTCAAAGCAATCTATTGGTATCTGAAATTAAAATAAAACATCATGATGGACGTCACAGTTTTGAAATACCTAATTACCAAGTTTGATCCCACTTCGAAAATTCAATGACGACACAATGTAAAGTTAATGATCCAGAACTAAAAAATGGCACATTATAGTGTGATTACAGGTCAGAACTATTACGAGGCTGCAGAAAGCCCACTCTATTACCCTCTAAAAAGCCCCTCTGCAAGTTCTCCTCACCCTGATCCCAAATTTAATCAGATAAACAAAATTGAGTATACAAAGATTGAATGCTTGAATCTTGAAAATATTTTATGATAAAATAACAGATCTACCCTCCACAATAAATAGGAAAATAAAATTACCATTGTATCATCTTTGAGGTCGCTGGAGAAGGCAACTGGATACCAAAAGTTCTTCAAGCATGGATTATAGGGTTTGACGGGCCCCGATACATTTAAATTCCTCCTTTGAGATTTGGTTTGTAATTGGCTAGCATTACTTGATGAGGTTGTCGGAGAGTGAATCTCATATTCAGGTTCGCTTGTGGGCCCACTTGTTCCTTTATCTTTTTGTTCAGGAAGTAATTTTTCATTGACCAATGCCTCCATGTATGCTAGCTTATCTAGTGCAGTTGCAACCCTAGCTTCAGATAGATGCACCTGTTATAAAATGAGGTTTTATAGCAGGAACTCCAAAGTTGTTGCTACCATTTCATTTTTGTTCATTTAGTTGCTTTTTTAGTGTTAAAATGCTCATGCTCTTGGATGGTATTGAGGCAACTTTAGGTCGAGTTGAACAGTTGAATGCTGATGCACAATTGGTTCGGTAATTCTGTTATTGAGAGTCAATTGAACCTAATGAGGTTATTCAGCTTTGAAAAGATGGGACTATTTGGAGCTTGACAGAAAATGAGAAAACAAGCATAGATATCAATCTAGCCACTTAAAAGTAATATAATTCTAATATTCTAATTATCTTTGTTAGCTTAGATATCAATCTAGCCACTTAAGGTAATATTATTCGTTGCACTATGTGGCACTTTGTGTGGTCTGCACGTAGGTGCAACACAAGCCCAGTCCATTATAGGCCTCAACTAATTTCTCTGCTTACCAGCCGAACATAAATGAAAGCTTTCTCGCTTATTTATTTACTTATTGTATAGTTATTAACTTATTTAGAGAGGAGGGATCATTTGATAATTTTGTCAATTTTTAAATATAAAGTTTAAAATTACGGATCTGATATTGTAGGCATGATCTATATTCTGTATATCATGCCTTATACAAGATGGGATTTGGTACTTGTTTTACCATTTATCAATTGATTTGAATTTTAAAGGGCTCTTGATGCATCATCAAACAATACTCAAAATTCATGAAACATACTGTTATCTAGATTTATATATCCATAATTTCCAAATTTGCATGTGGTCTAGTAGCTCAGGTGGTAAGAGCACTTGGCTCTCTTCTAAGAGGTCCAGGGTTCAAGCCCGCATGCTTGCGATAGGCTTGGCGAGCCAGCGTAAAAACTCAGCCATATATACAAGAAATGACCAGGGTCGGGGTGTCATTTCTAGCCTACCCCAACTTGTTTGGGATAAAAGGCTTAGACTTCAGACTTTTTTTTTTTTTTAGCTTTTCAATTATCATCCTTATTTGAATTTATTAGAAATCAACTAAAGTGGGAATGACATTTGATTTGTTTCCAGTTAAAAATGAAATGCCAGCTTTTAAAATTAACTGCATACCTGTTGATGAGCATGTGCTAGTTCCTCTTGCAATTCAGCAAGCTCTTTTTTCACGGTACCAATGGATTTAAATTCACGTGCCAGAGGATTTAGCACCTCTACGACCTGCATCAGATTTTCAATGTAAGGTCTTCTAAAATAGGCTTAGATACAGATAGATATGCAATCAGCAATACATGACTTAGAGGTTATTTCCTTCCAGATATTTCCTTCCAGATACATTTGTAGAGAAACATAAGGGAAATAAATGGCTTATACAACCCATGAAAAAACATGTCTGTGCGGGTTGGGTTTGAGGTTTGCTAGACCCACCAAGGTAATACTGCCGAGAGGTATTTTCTCAGACAACCATGTTACAGTACTCTATGGAACTAAACAATAAGTCTATTTACCACACTGGATATTTGCAAAAACACACTTAAAATATGAATTTAAATTGTCATCGGCAGCAGAGAACCCCACAGCATACGTGAATATGTATAAACAGACAAGTCGAAAGAAAAAGGCAACAATAACAAGAAGAATGATTGCTACCAGTACTGGCACACAAAGCTTGAAATTGCAGTAAAAGATTGTGCAAGTGCTAAACTGCTAACCTTGTCATGGAGAAGCATGATAGTAAGCAAATCCTGTCGGGCCCTCCAATCACAATACTGTAAATCAAGTCTTGCCACCTCTAGAGCCTGGTTGACATCTAGGAGCTTCCCGCTGACTAACTGGGTCCGCCTCGGTCCGGGATCCTCTACATCGAAAATCGCACCCCACACATTACTGCTGCTTTTCCTCTCTAGTTCACTCGCCCCTTCTCCGAAAACAGCAAGTACCTTGAAGCCATCCCTAACACCTACCTAAAAATTTACAAAATGGCCCACATTAGATTTACCAATAAGAACTGATAAGGTTAAATATATATTTTTTTTATTTTTGCACATGAAGGGTGCCAAAGTAATCAGAGTTGCAAGCTCAAACTAGAGGTACTTTTGGTTTCAATTTAATTGTTTTCTTCTTCAGTTTGCTTGTAAACTTTACAAAATTTGGTTTTTCAAAAAAAAAAAAATGGCTTATAAATAAACATTCCAAATTGACAAATTTTTGACAAAATTTAGCGATCATTTACATCAGAAACTAACTTGAAAAACAAATGAACCTTCAAATTTCACCAGAACCGAAATCTACAAAATGTACAAACCTGATGTTGGAATCAAACTATATAAAATTAGTAAGAATCGAAAACGAAAAGTCACCTTTTTAGAGCAGAACTTATACGAAGGCCTGAATACTAAATTCGGAAAGAGAGACAAAGCTGCGACAGTGGTCATAGAGATTTGTGACTTGAAAGAGAGAAAAAAAAAATCTCTCTAAACCAATTTTCGTTTAATTTTAAGATTTTTTTTCTTTTTACGCGAATTATTTTGGCTATTGGTGGTGTAGGCGATAAGAGGCGGGAGAGGCTCGCGATCTGAAAGAGCCTCCCACGCAGTGCCACGTGTCTCCGTACTCCGTGCCTCGTGTGCTGACTTGGAGCCTCCGAGGCCATTTATTTAGGGTGTACGTCTATTTGCACCGGATTCGAGTTTACGCGAATTTACGCAGATGTATGTAGAAGTGTGGAGTCTCTGGAGTCTGGGCCAGGCAAACTCAGCAACTGCGTTGAAAAAGGGAACGCTGATCGGGATAAGATTTGGATTTTGTTCGTCTTTTTTGAGTTTTTCTTCGAATCACCAACAACGCACACATGGTCTTTGATCTATCTTAGTTTTGGAGTGGATTGCACATCCGTGCGACTAGTGATTTAATTAAGATTTAGAAAATACATAAATAATTATTATTTGAATTGATGTAATGTAAAAAAAAATTTTAAAGGTATCGAGTAACTTAGCACAAATTGTACGAGTAGAATGTTCCTTTTTGTTATAAAAGCGCAAATATTAATTAACAATATATCATCAGTTTATATGTAATAAAAAACTACCTTGAAATGTCACCTTACTATATCAAATCAACTACTTTTTCTACTTCAAAAGTACAATCAATGACATCCTAAAAAGTATAAAATGTCAATACTAGATTGTAACTTCGCTTCTCTCGTAAACAATTACTTTTTTACTCTCAAAACACATCCAATGACATCCTATAAACTATCAAAAGATGACATTAGAATGCAGATTTTCTACACTCTAAAAGCAACTATTTTTTTTTCCAAAAGTCAAAATACACTCAATGATATTCTAGAGAACATCAAAAAACAATAATAGATCATAGCTCTGTAACTATCAAACGTAATTACTTTTTGTACTTCTAAAAGACACTATGACACCCTAGAGATATCAAAGAACAATGCTAGATTGTAGCTCTACTACTCTGTAAAGCAATTATTGTCTTTACTCCCAAAACACACTCAATAACATCCTAGAGAATATCAATAGACAAATATTACATTACAACTCTAGCATTTTCTAGACTCACCTAACTCATTAATTGCAGATAAATTTTGATCAAACCATAACAGTTTGATCCTAACGTCTTCACAATAATAAAAAAATTAAGACACTAAAGTTATAGGTTAAGTTTTCCACATTTTGAAATATTTCAAACCAAGTTAGTATGAGAAAGATATGATCAAATCAAGTATGAGAAACAATTCAAATAACAATCAATATTAATCAAATTGAATCAATTATCACTTTGGTCAAGTTAAACATGAATTAATAGATATAATTTGGTCTAAAATGAGTATTAACGTGACTAGGACATAGCGTCATGCAAACATAGCCTACTAGACGATGCAAACTCTACAAGTAAAGATAATAAAAAAATCAAGAAGTATGTATGTTTTTATCCCACTTTGAAAATATTTTCATCCTAGTTCCAAGCTAAGATCAGACTACAAAGTTTTATGTTTTTGAATTTCTATGAACAAAAGTATGAATGATAACTTTTAAAAATAATCTTAATACTTGTCACTTGAGTTACCAAGCCAATTTTGAATCGCCAAAATTTTATTTTAGTAATTTTAGTCAGTAAATAAGAGAAAAAAATGAATGTTCACTTTAATCTATTTTACGAATGTTGTCAGAAATTTTTAATAAAAAAAAAAACAAGACATTTTAAGCTAGTGAAAATTTAATAAAATTTGAGCTATTCTTTGCCAAGTATATGTATTCAATGCTATATTTATAAAATATAGATATACTAGGGTCCAAAAGCAAGGATCAACAAAATTAGTTATTAGCAACTAAATAACTTAAAACTTTTCGAGGAGTGAGAACATGAGATTGTATCCATCTGATAGTTGGATACTTGTATTAGTGTTACTGCTATTAAATTTTTACTTTTTCATATAAAAAAAAAGGAGATGTAATTGAAACCGATTCGGAGATGTATATCATTTTTCTTGGACAGTCAGAGATTGCAACGCTTGTGTTAATTTACGTGGCGAGGAATCACGGATGTCTTATTCGGACAGGAGATAGATATATTGGTTGAGATTTTTCCCTCTCCACTTTACGTCGAAATATCAGAGCCACCAGTCATGAGTTTGGGTTCAACGTAATTAATGATGAACATCAGGCATGTTTTGGAGCTATTGAGCAGGATAAAGAAAGGAATATCCCCAGTGGTCAGAGAGACCATGCTAGAAGACTTAATTTATGCTTCTTATATGTTAATTATAGCTAACTTAATGTTGGGCCTCAAGCAGCGATACAGTTCTTTATTATTGTGTTTATAAAATGATTCATAAACAAAAGAAATATAATACTAATAACAATGCTACTACTAAAATAATAATAATAATAGTAATAGAAATAATAATAATAATTATAATAATAATTATAATTATAATAATAATTATTATTATTATTATAAAGTTGAGGAAAAACTTGATTTTCGATCTATACAAAAATATAATGCTAAAGTTAAATGCGATCTGATTCTCAACTCAATGTGATCTTCATATTGAAGTTTTTTTTTAGACCAAAATTTATATATATTTTTTTAATTTTTAACTATTTTTTAAAATTGAAGGATTGATAACTAGTTAGATTAGATTGAGGATTATTTTAGATTAAAAAAACTCAAAATTATATAAATTTTGATTGTTCAAGAAGATTTCATTATGGAGAACTGAACAGTTCGGATTGGCCGTTGTAATTACGAAAATTATGATCCTAACTTGTTTTGACGGGTTCAAATATCAAACAGTTTGACTCTAGTATTATTCATATAAAATAATTAGTGCAGTGCATAATTTGCCTAATAATAATAGATAACCTGACGGAACGTTTAAACTTGCTATAAACCGATCTCAAACGCACCATGCCATGCCATGCTGCCATGCCACTTTTGTAAGAGATGCACACGCGCTCACGCACGGACCCATGTGCGTCCACACGCACGCACGCACGCAGCCACCAACGATAAATTTGAGCCCATGGCTTTAGATCGACAGTCCTGCTAATACGAAATCTATAACAGATGGCCTGCTTTAACGGAACTACGTTTCGGTTAGCAAATGAAGAAGAATATTATCTGCTAACCTTTTTATTGATTAGTCAAAATCTAGTTAACTTTTTTTACTTTTTTTGAAGATAAATTGGAGGTCAAACCTCCTAACTTATTTTTAAATTAAATTAAGTCTATAAAGATCTTCTAGTCGAATTTCGAACATACGACAAGAGATGCATTATTCTTTTCCACTAAATCAAAAGCTGGTTCTCAATTAACTTTATACCAATGCATTGCATTGTTTCATGTTAGTAACATTTAGCACCTTATCTCGTAATCAAGTGATCAATTAGAAAGTTAAAAAACAAGAAAATACGCAATGAAGAAACAAGAAAAGATAAAACCAAGTATGCTTTTAGATTTACAAAATGCTTTTGAAAGGCCGTGGGTTTGAAAAAAACCCGATTAAGGGACCCCTCATCTTTGATCACACAAGAAGTATGCATTTAGATTAGCACTACTTAATTACACTGTAAGTTTATCACTAACTACAAAAAAGAAAAAAGAAATATTGATATCTAACTACGTTAACTAATCTATCTTATTTTTATTGAACTTGAGCACAAATGAACTGATGAAACGATGGATTACTCAGTTGTGGTTGAAACTGCTGTGTACTCGACATCTATATTTGTCTCTGTTGAATTTGACTTGAACTTCCGTTCTTTCACCTCAACCATATAAATTTTCCATTTAGTCAACAAACTCCTCCTGTGAAATCAGAAAACAAAAAATATAAGTGCATAAAGCCCCTCCTTTTTTCTTAATATCACCATTTCAAAATTCAGCATTGTGAACTTGTTATACAACGCTTTCAAGTGTCAACTGGTAGTAGTCAAGCACAACTATCATCTGCCCGTACATACTGAATTCTAACCTGTACATTTGGTACTTGCTAGTGTGTGTACAGGTACTACAGTATCATTGAAACATTAACAAAATGCAATATCCATATCCTTGGTTACTATCAGGTTCACTGCTCAAATATATCTTCTTCTTACAACCAAAGTAATCAGATGAAGAGAGGTAGGTACCTATCAAGCTCTATTGTCCTTTTTGCAAGCATTAGGGTTAGAAAAACAGGCACCATGGCAGCAAATAGATGCTTGAGGGTATGTCCACTGACGATTTGGTGGGTCCACTTGTATATTGGCTTATCTATCGCTTCTGCTACCTTAGCCAGTAGATAGAACCCTACAATTCATACCACTTAACTGAGTAATTTTGGTGAGATTCCTCTCTATACACACGTTTATTAAATTGTCAAATAAAGTACCCAGTTTATATTAGAAGAAATACACATCTGAACCACAAAAACACTCAAATATAATGTTATGACGTAAGTCCTATTGAGTGATCATAAAAGCCCACACTTAGAAAAATTGAACTTGATTATCAGTGAAGTTGTATAAGTATTCTCTTTTGGAGCACACAAGTACCATTGATTGTCCAATTGCCTCAATTACTTCTCAGTTTAGCAATCAAGATTCAATAACAAAATTAGACCTCCAGGAACATTATGCATTTACACTCAAATTAATCCTCCATTATGTAACTAAACCCCAGTACAGCAACCAAATCATTGTCTTACTAAAAGAATATTACTAACAAACCTGCTGCCCAAAGCCAATAACTCGAATGGGTATACATGGGAGGAATGATGATGGCCATGATTGGAATAACTATGCAAGGAACAAACTGCACAACTGCATATGGCCTCAAATCATCGAAGTATCTACACAAGCACATACAACTAATGTAACTAAAAAGTACAATTTAGAAAACACAAATAGGAAAGAGGTAGGCAAGCCTTTCCTGTGTGCCCCTACAGCAGTATCTAGTATGATCGTATATTACATTATATTCTTGTCATTTACACCTTTAATCTATTCTGTGTGAAGTTCAATTAGTCCTATTGGTTTCAAAAGAAATCTTCCATGAGAATCTATACCCGCCATCATTTCTCTTCCGCACCTATCTATCCTAAGTTATCTCCCACAGTTATTAAGAGATATGTTGCCAAGGAATATGGACATTTTAACAAAGAGATTGAGACAGGGAGAAGATATATGATTGCCAGGTAAACAGTTTGTTTACACGTCATATAGAAGAAAGATGCAATTTTCATAGTTTCCAAGACAATTAAGTGTGAATAGAACAAAAATTTTAACTTGAAAGAACAAGAAAATAACAAAGTTGAATTAATACAAAATAAAAAAGCCAAATAAACACAGCGAATCAATTTAAGAAGAGATACACTTACCTCCAATACATGATACTCAAAACACCAGCCAAGACAAGGGGCAATAAGGAAATAGTGCCCTTTTTCTCATCAACCCTCTCAATTATAAAAATTGCCATTATTGATGTGAAGGCTACTGTCATCTGTTCCAACAAATGCAACATAAAGCCTCGTTTTGATCAAGCTTTTCAACCAGAAAAGATAAAAGTTTGACTTCAACTAGTTAGGACTGCTCATTTATGGCCACTACATGTATTTACCCATTTTTGCCTCAGCTAAAGCACTAACTCATAAACAGCCCAATTTTGCCTCAGCTAAACCACCAAACTCGCAATTAGCCCAATTTTGCCTCAGTTAAACTATCACAATTCAGAAATATGCTATGCCTCCATTGATACCTAGCTTTATGCGATCAACACTTAACCTAATTTACTTGGAAGTTTCTCTATGCGATATCGATGCAAGGGTTTTATTTAGAGAACTTACAGGTAGGCGATCCCACACGAGCGTGGCATCATTGGGGTTGAGATGGTAATAAGAGGAGCCGAATGCAACAGCTGTAACACCCAAGTAGAATAATGTCCATCCCACCAATTCTCCTTGTAAGCTGTTCAATTTAGGGGAAAAGAGCAAAACGATTTGTTTATCTTTTCAAAAAAAGGAAAAAGTAATTTAATCATAAGGGTGTGTTTGGATGAGCCATGAATAAGGAATAAGAATAAGGAATTTCGGTATGCGTGCTTATTCAAATTCCTTATTCTTATATCATGGTTTTGTTAGTAATGTATAAGTTACATCATGCTTACACCAGTAAATAATGACAGGTAACTGACAGTTAATCATTTTCTATTGAAATTCGAGCCTGACACAAATAGGTCAAAATCGCATTAAACCAAATCAGTGCAGGTACCAATGCCACTCTGGTAATACATATATCCTAAATCCTACTAGATATAAACAACTCTTGACACCCCATCTAAGGAAACATTTTAAAAAAGACAAACCTATTCAGCTAAAGCTAATAGCAGCTGAAATTCAATATATTGACCTAAGATTGAATTGTGCTAAATAGAAGCTAGGTACAATGCTTGTGATCATTACACAGTAAATACTACCTTAGCTGAAAATAGTTCCTCCAGTAGCAAAGGACAAGACCAACAATGCCGACAAAGAAGAAGGGTATGTTTGATATCACATTTAAGGTGTTCGATATTCCTGTAAGAAAGGAATCAATCCATAAGGAACATTCAACAAGATAGGACAGGCAGGAAGAGTATATTGGACAATTATATGGATATATTGGCAAAAAGTAATACAATATATGAACTTATGAAGTATGTCACACGAGAAACAATTTGGCTAATATACATTGTTAGTAACACTGGTAGGGTTATCCTTAGTCCTCTCTAATTTTGGTATGAAAATGCAGATTATATACTGATCTGTGATATAAAAGAGAAATATAGCTCTATAAGAAGCTATTACTCTCCTCAGATGGGACAGATCAGTGCTCAAGTTCAGTACATACTGTATACATTTCAGTTTCCCTACTGCCTATACCAGTTTTGGGCCAGAAAAGCTAATTACAGAACAAATTGATACAATATTAACACCATAATGGTACATGCAAACCACCATATTTCTCAATAACAAAATTAACGCTGTATATCTTAGGTTACACCTCTAAACTGTGATAGATACAAGCAATCAAAGAACGCAACAAGATATAAATTCAACCAGAAATTAATTGAAGAAAAAATTCACCAAAAAATAATTTTCTCTGGTCAGCGAAATCGTGGTATTCTTCCGCTTGAGGAATTTTGGGGGTAACCACCATCAAAACTACGAATATAACCAGCGCAGCTCCCGCCGCAATCCATCTCTTCTTCTCCATTGTCACGAGCTCGATCAAATCAACTCAAATCTAACCAAACCTCTCTCTCTCTCTCTCTCTCAAGCAAAGAGAAGTTCTAAAAGAGAAAAAGCAGCATCTCCAGTTTGAAGTCAGAAGTGATGAAGAGAAAGGGGAAACCATGATCAAAAGCCTAGAAAAAGCAAAGCGTGTTTTATACGATTATAATAAATAATAGCTATCCAGTCTCCGATCTAGTTCAAAGTTCCTTGAGGCCGTCGGATAAAGATCCAACGCCTACAAAAGTTATGGGGCTTGACCCCTAATTTTCTTCAAAAAAAATAATAATAAATAAATAAATTCAACGCCCGCATCTCGGATAAACCTTGTGCTCGAATGATCTAATCTGACGGCGGTAGCCGGTAAGCCGGTAAGTAGTTCGATCAGTTCCGTTCCGCATTTCAATCCGAAAGAAATACCGGTTGTTCGGCCGTTTCAATTAATATAGATATTATAACGATATAAATATATACAATAACAAATATCTTCAATTATTCATTAATTAAATTCCTAAAATCTTAAATAGTGTGGTTCTAAAAATTTATTTATTTTTTTCCTTATCCATGTTTTTCAAATATTTGAAATCGAAACCTTTAGTTGAAAGTACGTGACAGTGTTACGTCTTTTTGTTGAATGCATGTGTTCACAAGTTACCATGAATGTATTTGTTTAGAGAACTATGATATGTTTATCTTTAACAAAATAAGTGTTATCCTAATGTGTTTGAATTGTCAATCAAAATACAAATACATTGAACTGAATTACTAAATTATGAATTTTTCAAAAAATTAGCAGCAATTATCATTTAATTGTTTAACAATTAAGTGGAATGAAGCGGTTGATAAATTACGACACAGACAAAATTTTTGTAGACTTTACTCATTAATTATTACAAATTCTTAAATATTATTGAAATACATATCTAAACTAAATGCCAAATAAAATTTCACTTTTAGGTTCTAAAATTATAAATTCTGACATTATTATTATATACTTTAAAATCTTTATTTTCAAACAAAATCGGACAATTTATTTATTTTCAAAGCAAATTATCAAAGTAATATCGAATTGTTTACACCAAAATCCGTCATATTCGCCATTGGAGATCTAAAATATGTGTTATTATTATTATTATTATTATTTTGTTCCTACTTGGTTTAACGATTATATTTTTATTTTTTAAGAGAATTTTAGTGATGCAGGACCCCAAAAAAAAACCATTGAATCGATTTAATTGCCATTTATTTACTCATATTAAAGAGCTTGAGGCAAAATAAAAAGAAATTAGTGGCGCTAAAATCATAAACTCTTAAAAACAATATAATATTTTCATCGAACAAAATCAATGGAGATGGGGTATATTTTTGCAAATACAAATAGATGATATATAATTCCAAAAAAAGGACATTTTTTTCGCCAATTTATGGTACGGACTGAATAAAACAAAGAAAGAAATATATGATTCTACGCGGGATCATTTTTTTGGCATTCATTTTAGCGGGAAGGGGAAAAGGTGATCACAACACTAAAACCCTACGAGAAGAAATAAACAAGAACACCTCTTCGGTTCTCGTCTTCTCCTAATGGATAGCGTATGCAATCTCAACCTTTTTCTTTTGTATATTTTTGTATTAACCCCTACGCTTTAATTTGTAGTTCTTCTTCTATTTTGGGAAGATTGGATTATCATCCCCATTTGAAAAAGGGTGCATGACAGTGTTGTGAGTTTCTTTGAGACTTAGACGAGAGTTTTGCTGTTTAAATTTTCTGATTTTTGTCTTGTAACTGCAATGAATAGTTATCTGAACTGAACATGCTCTTTGAAACTTGTATTTGCTTTGATCTCTAGTAAAATCATTTTTTTTATTTGGATTGATGTTTTAGAGAAATACTGTTAAGTTAATGTAAAACTTTGATTGAAACAAACCAGTATGGTTGAGAACTTCTAAATTGATGTTAATTCAACATTTGGGTTATGTATGATTAATTAGTTAATGGAGGCCTAATTGCAAAATGTGGAGTAAAGTTACGTTCAATTGAGGTTCACTGCTCAACTGAAGAGTCAATTGGCTTAATTGGCACTCAATTTTAAATTTGGTTGCGAAACTATTGTCCCCCTTGTTACCCTCTTTTACATCCATCATGATTTTAGAAGTTTATATTTTTGTTTTACTGTTATCTGTATTAGATACATCCGTCAGGGGAAACTGAAGAACCTGTCAATACAAGTGGGAAAAGAAAGAAGTGGTCTGATGTGTGGGCTCACTTTGAAGAAGTGGAAATTTGCTCAAAGAACAGTGATGGTGTGCCAATAAAGGTTGTAAAAATAAAATGCAAGCACTGCAAACAGTGTTTCACCAAGTCAAAGGATGGTACCACCTCGACATTAAAGAGGCACATAAAAGAATGGTGCTTGAGCACACATCTTCTAGAGGTATAGTCTAACCTACAAGATAGTAGCAGTACCACTACTGTTCTTCTATTTCAGAAGTGGATTGTCCCCACTACCCAATTAGTAAACCTTAGAATACTCTTCTTTGAATTCTTGCAAACTTTGACACTTTTATGTGTTATTCACTTACCTGGACAAATAGGGATTACATGACTGTTTTGAATTTCTTTGAGACAATATGGAGAGTTCTGCTGTTGAAATTTTCATAGAGATGTACTTTGTTAATGTGAAAGTTGGATTGAAATAAACAGGTATGGTCATTATTACTATTTTCAAGTCGTTTAGTGAATTTAGTGAATTACGCAAGTAATATATATGCTGGAGAAACTTCAACAAAGTCCACAAGTTGCCTTTAGGAAACAGATCTGAAAGTTAAAAATATGCCAAATATATTTTTGCAAAGAAATGTGCATCTGGTAACAAAGTTGCCACTGGACGTGTTATGCAATTGCAATTTAATCCCAAGTTGATCAGTTTCAAGATTTGGATTATGCATGCTAAATTAGATTAATTTGAAGTCTAATTGCAAAATGAAGAGTCAAATTAGGAAAAATTGAGATATTTGCACAACTGAAGAGACACTTGGTTGAATTGAGGTTGTGAAATTAGTTTCCCCATTTTCCCTGTTTTATGTCAATCATGCTTTAAGAAGCATATATGTTTCTTCTGTTGTTATCATGTTGTATTAGATTCATCCGTTAGGAGAAACTGCAGAACCTATCAATGCAAATTGGAATAAAAGGAAGCGGTCTGATGTGTGGGCCCACTTTGAAGAAGTGGAAATTTCTTTGAAGAACAGCGACGGTGTGCCAATGAAGGTTGTAAAAATAAAATGCAAAGTCTGCAAGCAGTGTTTCACTAAGTCAACTGTCCCCCTCCACTACTCACTACTTGTAAGCACTCCTAGGGCACATCAGGGATACGAATTGTTTGTACATCATGGCCTTTTCTAGTTACGAAAAGAACACTAAAAGAAAAAAGAAGTCGGTCTCAGCTTCCAAAAAAATGACGGCTTATCCTTGCTTGCTCCGTGACCTTGTTCCTCCCTAAGTATAGGGGAACATATGTGTGTGTGTACTCTCGATATGAACACCACCTTCTGTATCCCGATTTTATACTCGTATTCCTAGCGCTACTCTATCGAAACGACATAGCAAGCAAAAGAATGTAAGCGAGACAGCCTGCTACAAATCCGATGTCTGAAAGCCAGCTTTAACAACTCTACGGCTTGAAATCCCCTAGCTGTCTTTTAAGCTGCTAACTGCAATTGCTTATTTGTCTTGCTAATCCGATGTATACGAAAGAGATAATTGGTGATACGAAGACTTGGCTTGCTCTGATATCGTTGAATCCGAATACTCCTATATATACTCTTGATCTGATAAGTGAGTTGAATTCTTCCTGCTAACTAGCTTTCATTCTTATAGGCGAGTTGCATTCCTAACTTCTTCAACTAGAGATACGAAACCAGAACCGCTTACTACAACACAGGAATTCAAGGCTAGAAAGCAATCCTACAAATCCTATACCTGATACCTAGAACAAGCAACTAATACTCTCGCCCTACTCTCATTTTCGAATTTGAATCGTAAAAATCAAACTGCTAAGCAACAAGGCAGAACTCAGAACAAACAAGCAACCTTGCAAGCTTCTTTTCAAGCTTAGGAAAGTTCGAGTTGCCGGGGACCTCCGTAATGTCAGCGCCAATTCCCAGCTATAGGAGCATGCTCCGAAAACACTTTATACCATTAGAAGATCTGCACATAAAAGAACGGTGTCTGCACACACATCTTCGTGAGGTATGCTCAAACCTACAAGATTAGTAGCAATACCAGTATTCTACCAGACATGGTATGTAACACAGCTATAGTATCTCGAAACAAATTCACCACTGCAGAATACTTTGTTTTGGAACATAACCCCACAGGTAGGATGAGATTCAAAATTGTGATTTGTTTGATCTTTTTTTCATCCATTGCTGAAAATTAAATACAGTTGGTCTGGATTTTGTACCAGACTATTATGATCAGAGCAACATGATTATCCATGCACGATGCAAGCATAAACTGCCATATACATATTTTTCCAGGTTAAATGACTTACTACCAAGAAGGTATTCCGATGCTTCTGTATTTTGTCAGGTCCAACTTTTTAATTATTGTTCTAGGTTGAATTTCCTTAGTGGGTTTGTACCAAGAGTACATACTGTTATAGGACCGGATTTTTTTGTACTAGTGCTTAATGTTGGAATTCTGTTCTTTCTATTCCTTATCACTCAACTGGAATCACGTACTACTTATGATATCTTCATAAATTTATTAATTTTCAGGTCTCTTCCCAAAGTGAAGACATGGTGAGACTTGAATTTTTAGAGACTAACAAAATTGCAGAGAAGGAGGGGACTAGGAAGACATCTGGTGTGTGGACCCAGGTTGAAGATGTTGTGGTCTCTTCCCAAAGTGAAGATATGGCGAGACTTGAAGTTTCGGAGACTAACCAAATTGCAGAGGAGGAAACTAGGAAGACATCTAATGTGTGGACCCAGGTTGAAGAAGTTGCAGTCTCTTCCCAAAGTGAAGACATGGCGAGACTTGAAGTTTCAGAGACTAACAAAACTGCGGATAAGGGGGGAACTAGGAAGAGATCTAGTGTGTGGAACCAGTTCAAAGAAGTCATGGTCAGTGAAAAGACACAAAAAGGGTTAAATTTGAAAGTAAAGAAACTGCAATGCAATAAGTGTAAGAGGTTGTTTACGAAGTCTAAAGATGGTAGCACATCTTCGCTGAAGAGGCATATTGAAGAAACATGCGCCATACGCAATGGCCAAAGGTCCCTTTTAGATTATTGCATGCACTCTTTAAATTAGGGGGAAAAATCATATCTATAGCAGGGTTTTTTTTTTGATGAATTATAGCAGGGTTGCTGAAAAATATGTATCCTATTAGTTTTCAATTTAGTATGACATGTCTACTGTTAACTACCAAGTCTGCTTGTGGCAGGATATCTTATTAACAATGTAAAAATTTTAAGGTGCGACAAAATGTGATATTGTTTGCTTCAAATATTAATTGTTCAAGAGTAGCCTCCTTTTTTTTGTTTTACCGTTGTCTGTTTTAGCTTTTTGGTGGTGCTTCACTTCAGTTATGAGCTATGGACATATTAATTCCTGATGCCAAGGATCCTGATAGTCAGAAAAATGCTTCTGCACTTTAGTTTTACAAGTTTTGAATCATATATACACATGATGCACAAAAAATATCCGTTGCCATTTTTATAAAGTTATGAGACCCTATCAAAATGGCTTCCATCTGGAAGTAAAGGAAATCAAATGCATAAGGTAAGAAAAAGAAGTAAAGAACTGTTTCCACAATCAAAATACTATAGTAGCTAATATCCTTCTAACCACAATCAAAATACTACAGTGGCTAGCTAATATCCTTCTAAATTGTATGAGCTATTGTGTTCCAGGCTTCCAGCGATTATAGTTTGACTTTATTAGATTCATTGTAAAACTTATGTGATGTTTGCTAACTGTGATACTACGTTGCTAAAACTAATAGAATAAATTGTGCAAGGTTCCTGCAACTGAGAATGCAGTCCCGAATTTCCCATCTACATTGCTCATCGATACCCTTGAAATGGAAAAAGAAAAGGAAGAAAGTAAATGGAAGAGGTGGGGTTTTAGTTTAATTCCGTTCCCTAATAATTCCCTTCTCAAGTTCCCATGGAATGAATATTATATTCATTGTATTAATTAATTATAAAATTAAAATGAAGGGTTTTGCAGAGCAAGAAAAAGAGCAAAGTGAAGCCAGGCCGAGGAGGAATGATGGCTTACTCGCACTTGTTTGACCCTAAAATTTTGCGATTGGCGACACAGACCGATTCACGAGAAGTTTGAGAAAATCATGAAAAATAGCAAATGGACCCCAAAAATCATAGAAAAATATCCAAAAATTCAGTTAAGCATGAAGAAAATTATGGTGCCTTCAGAACGGTCAAAGGTCCTACATAATCCCTATTTTATGCAAGAAAGTCCCTGATTTTAGAGAAAATAAATAAAATAATCAGAGATGTATTTTTGGGAAATTCTTGGCATCATTGAGTTCTATATAATTTGGCGGGTATGGAGGCAAAATTTCATGAAAGAATTCTAAGGGAAAGATACTCAAATAATTTCTTTCATTTCAGCAACAAACAAAATTTGGATAAAGCAATTAAATGGAGACAAGTGGCAGTGATAGGAATGGAGAGATGAGAAAATGTGATTTAAACCATCCCTTCGCATATAATAGGAGGGAGATGCGCTAGGTCCTTTGTAAACCGTATGCAACTTTTGAAATGAAGAGAGTGGTCCACCATAAGCCGGGAGTACAGCGAAAAGGAGAAGGATTGTCGCTCGGATTTCTCTCGACTGAAGCTAACCCACTCACGAAAGAGAAGGAAATTACACCTGGTGTAAAGGAACGAAATAGGGAAGCTATTCAAGGGCCCCTCTGTCAGAGAGACGGTGCACGGTGTGCCAAGAGCAATGAAGAAAAAGAAAAGAGAAGGGGTGAAACGAACCCAACGGAATGCCGTTAGGGAAGGGAGCCGATAACTGCCGGGCTCTTCCCAAGATTCATGGTACCTGGACAGAGGTAAGGTGGGAAGCTAGTCTATATATAGCCCATTGAAAGGAGAAGAAAAAGGGAGGAGAAGAGCTTCAGGAGGCAAATTCCAGATCCAAGATTACACACCCACACACTACACACACACTAGGATAAAATAGAGAAAGAGAAAAGGCATTTTATCAGATAGTTGATAGGCATAGCGAGAGATCAAAAATTAGGAAAAGAAAGGAGCTCAAGCTTGTAATTGACGAAAGTTCAGGTATGAAATTGATGTTCTTTTGATGTTGAAACAGCGAATTTGAAGGTTCTTCAATCGAAATGGTTGTATTTGAGTTGAAATCGTGGCTTTCTTGATTCGTTTTACTGTGTGCATCTGAAAATTCTAATCTTGCATCTTGGATTGATTTGATTTCTGCCTTCTTCTTTCTTAATTCCTTGATAGGATCCGATTGCGCACAGCGCATGAGAATCTGATTCAAGTGTTGTACATCTTTAATCGATCTTTAATGATGCACGTGCAATAGAGAGCAAACAGTATAGTTTTAAATTGCTCGATTGTTTCCTTGATTGCGCCCAGCGCATGGGAGGAGCAAGAGAGATTTCGTAGTTGTGAATCTGTTCAGGAACCCTCATAGAATAGATCGCCAGGATTGTGCTTTATTGAATAGATTTAGATACGCATGTTCTTTGCTTTTTGATAGGCAAATCTGAATCTTAAATTTGATGTTTAAAATTTGTATTTCGATTTCCTCATGATCTAAGATTGAAATTGAGTTTCGACTGCGCCCAGCGCATGAGAGATCTCAATTAAATCACTAAAATCAATAATGGTTAAAGATCGTCGATGCCTCAGTTGTACTCAGACTGCGCACAGCGCATGAAGAGTTCAATTGAGATGAACTTGTATAAGGTAGCTCCTTAGCACTAGCTTTGGGGCCCTTATGCAGGTAGTGTTGCTTTAATTGAGCACATGATGAGCATAGGCAGTCATGCTCGTGATATGCTTAATTAAATATACACTAAATTGTTCTATACTCTCTCCAAATTAGGAATAACAAAACAAAGGACCTGTTTGTAAAAGTTGGATCTAGACTTGAAGAGGTAAATGATACGTTGGCAGTTTATCGAATGAGTCAGTGAATAAAGTCATAGGGATGCATTTTGCCTAATTTTAGAAATTGTCAATAACAAGGGATCTAAGTGAAGTTTCTGGTCGTTTTGATTGAGGATAAACTTTACTGCTGTTGCTTTCAGGGCTGTTGTTGCTACTTATTAAAGCTATTTTGACCAAGAGATTAAATTATAACTTCCCCCTTTGTATATAATTTACATAGGAACTGTAGCATGAAAATCTGACAACAGGTAGTATAATTAGTTCTAAACTGAGGGATTTCTTGGTAAATAAAGCGTGGACATTTGTCAAACGCTTTCTCTGACTTTACCAGTCCAGGTGAAATTGTGAAAACCAGGTATAAATATATGTTTTCTTTGTGCAGGATTGACAGTAACTTGTCCTTTGTATGACTGTTAAGCCAGCCTGACTGTGCATTTGCAAAGTAACTTGCTTGATCATATTTTGTAAAGAAATGTATAACTTAGGGGTGTTTTTGTCAGAAAGGTTATAATGCAATAAACGTGTTACAGTGTCATCTCTATAGTCAGCAATGACTCTGAGCCTCTGGTACTAATGTGACTCAATTAGTACCACTCGTAATTTAAAGTTTGCTATTATGTGAATTTTAAAGGGGACTCGTGTGTAAAACTAGCAATTGCTGAAGAATTGTGTTTCTTGTGCTTACTGAGCAGTATAGATATAATAAGCGGAATAATGTGCCTTTGTTGAATTTTAGACATGAATTAGTCAAGCGGCAGGAAACTATGTATAAATGATTGTCTTACAAAATTGAGAGCCTTTGATCTTTTAATGTCGTATCTTGTTTGTATAATTGACCTGGAGTACCAATGACTTTCACCCGTATAATATTGAGTATCATTGGCCTTTACTTCATGGTTGCCCAGTCTTACTTGCATGTGTAGGCCGTATGTGATGATAGATGGTAAAATTAATGTTAGTCACTTGTAAAACACCTCACGTATGACACTTTTAAGTCTAACCTATTCCTAATCAAGTCTTTTACAGTAAGCAATTGGTACCCAGCCCCTTTATCACCGTATCAGCTAGCGGTATTCCCACTAAATTGGTCCGATGCATTTGAAATCAAGCCCACCACCTCATTCTCCTTTGTCTGACGATGCATTGAAGCCTAGTCCGACGTGAAGCGGTGGTCGGAATCCGTAGCGGGTTTGTACCCGCTAATATGTCGAACCCATTAGCCGAAACGAAGCCCGTCTCCTTTGTTCGAAGTTCAGCGCCGAGACCTATACGATTTTCTGTGACGAAACGGGAGTGAAACCCATGTTTGCTCCATCTGATGACCTGCGAGGATGATAAACAGAGAAGAAGAATAAATGGCATGAGCCCAAAGAATGTGCAGAAGCCCATCAACGGAATGCATCAAGCCCATACAAATTTACCCCTTTTGCCACCTCAGCAACCCATGAACCAATCAGAGAACGCCACATCAGCCAGAAGCTTTAGAAATCCATTTAAAAATAATAGAAAACATAGAAAAATACAAACGATATATCCATAAAATCCTAAAAATCCAAATAAACCGGCTTCACTGATACTTCGATATGAAAATATATCAACATAGCGGCCTTTTGTATTTTTGAAGTATTTTCGCTTTAAAAATGAATTTTATAAAATGAAACCAACCCTTTCATAAATACTAGGTATTTTCAAAACTAAGATTTCAAATATACTACTTTCAAAAGCCAAATATAATATATTCCAGTATAAAAAGTATTTTTTTTAAAAAAAAGTCTAAAAGATTTCAAGTATCTAGTATACTCGAATTATGGATATTTTCCAAAGCTTAAATAATTTCGAAAATAATACCTTTCAAAGTCAAATATCTTCCAAGATTAAGTACTTAGAAAGAGAAAAGCATTTTCAAAAGTCAAAAGAGCAAAAGGCCGAAGTGAATAAAATCACCAATATCCCAAGTAAAATTTCAGGAATTAAAAGTTCAAACACGAAACCCAAAGTCAAAGCCGAAACCTCTCCGTTTGAGGAAAAGTCCCTCACTAAGGTTGAGATCGACCTTAGATGACTCAGAAAACGAATTCTTACGGGCCCCCTCGTCCAAAAAATTCTATTTTTGTTCTCATAAGAAGACCGACGAAGGTGGTCCCGAGAACCGACTCTTATTAAGAAGACCGATGAAGATGGTCCCTAGGGTCGTTAAAGAACCAACTCTTATTAAGAAGACCGATGAAGATGGTCCCTAGGGTTGTAAAAGAACCAACTTTCGTCGAGTAACCATCAAAGAGGACCCGAAGGTTGTAAAACTTCTCTTATTCTCATAAGAAGACCGACCAAGATGGTCCCGAGAACCGACTCTTATTAAGAAGACCGATGAAGATGGTCCCTAGGGTCGTTAAAGAACCAACTCTTATTAAGAAGACCGATGAAGATGGTCCCTAGGGTTGTAAAAGAACCAACTTTAGCTCAAAGGCGCCACATGCCCCTAAGGTTGTAAAACTCCTCTTTTGTTCTCACAAGAAGACCGACTAAGATGGTCCCGAGAACCGACTCTTATTAAGAAGACCGATGAAGATGGTCCCTAGGGTCGTTAAAGAACCAACTCTTATTAAGAAGACCGATTAAGATGGTCCCTAGGGTTGTAAAAGAACCAACTTTTGTCGTGGCCGCCCAAGAGGCCCCGAGGGTTGCAAAACTTCTTTTCACTCTCACAAGAAGGCCAGTCATAGCCCCGAGAGTTCACTATGAATAACCTCAAGATAAGCCTTCCCTTTCATCAACCAAAAACCTCTTCTAAACCAAAAATCCATTCCCTTCTTTTGGTCAAGTCAGAAGTCTTTTGTCGATCCTTAATTGGGTCCCGTCCATTGAGTTTGGTACCATCAATTAAGTCCTCCGTGATAGCACTCCATAAGTCTCTTTCCTTAGCCCATTACGTCAACACCCTTTACATCCCTTAATCAGAGGTTCTCGTAGGAAACTACGGGGTAATTAACAGTAGGGGCTTGCGCCTACTGGAAAGAAAGGACCCGCTAAATCAAGAAACTTCTTTAAGTAGCGACTCTTTATAGGATTCTCTTGTGTTGAGAGATACCCGCCATAGAGATCGAAACCTTAAGGGAGGTGAATCTAAGGCTATGTTCCCATTGTTCTTCGAGAAATTCCTTCGAGGAGAATAATGACGAAAAAGCCGCGACAGCACTGTTCTCCGCCTTTTCTCCTCTCCCGAGTCTCCACTCGAGTCTCGACCTCTCTCTCGTACTCCTCCGGTCCTTTCCCTTCTCAATCTCCTAATTCCTAAACCCCAGCACAACACAGCAGTAATGAGCAATCTAATCTCCTAGCCTCTCCTCGCCTAGCATAGTAGCATGTTCAAATTTGGGTAATTATGATCAAATTGCCGAGGCGAGGTCCTCAACAATTCCCATACTTAGCCATTCGTTTTTCCCTAATATACTAAAATTCAATGTTTCATTGCGAAATTAGACACTTCACTGGGCATGCAGAAGCACAACTCGAAATGGCAGTCGACCAACTTCCATTAGCAGAAAATGTCCATGAGCCACTACAAAATATAGTTTCGGAAGAACCAATTAAGACATCAAGTTCTCATTAAACATGGATATTTTTCTGTACGCAATTTTCATATAAACCCCTCTGTCATATATTACTAGTTATTTTGAAGCAGAGACAAATAATAGAATTGGGACACAAAACTAAGTTTTGGCGTGCACCAATGTATCTGATAGCATAGATATGAGTTCAAATTATTTCATACCTAATAATTAATGTCCAGACTCCAGAGGTTCGCAAGAAAAACAAGTCATTCTGTCTGATACCAATACAATTTACTATCAAAACTAAGATCAACAAACTCTATAATATACAACAACGAAACAGTTATCTGTGATATACTTTACATGTTTGATTCTAATTTTAGCTTGTATTCTTTTCTCAAGGGCGTGGAGGAATGAATAGATACCGAGTTAACCTTAGAATCAGATCAGATGAAAGAACTTCCCTCAAACACTTACCAAAATGAATTTTTTTTGCTCGAGCAACCATTTTAGTTTGTGATGAATCATGCATGTATGAAAAACAATGGGGGCTGATGATGGATGGAAATAACAATGGTTTTACTAGAAATCCATTTTTTTAGTATTTATATTGGCATATTATTTGAGATAGATTGTGATGTGTGCAAGTTCTATGATGATAATGTGAGCTCTTTTGGACCTTTATTTATTTTACCAGATAAGTGCTATCTGTTACAACTAGCTTTCAAAGTATATCATAATTGGCTTTGTGATATTGTTTTTTTTAAGTATAAGACTGGTGTTTAGATTTACATGTCAAGTTGAGGTGTTTAATTTGAAGGTAATGATTTGCAAGTCATATGCATCTGCTTTTTGTCTGTATACTCTTTTCCTTGACCCTATGGAACAATCCTATTTATTCTCAAACTTTCCATCCGTCGACAACTTCCAAGAGGTTGTAAGACTAGGCCAGATCTAAAAGTTATTTTTGAATTGGACCTTGTCAAATTGTCATCACAATCACAATTACTACTCAAGAGTTTTGTTGACTATCGGACAGGTCAGATGAATGACAATATCAACAAGTGCTTCAAGAAAAGGCTCCTACAAGAGTGGAACAGGATACCACTTCAGACTATGAGGCCACGGTAGCAAGCTGAAGACTCAAAAGAAGATCATTCTTATTTTTGATTGTTGTAAAAATGCTGATAAACCCTGATAACAGATATATGGGTAGTTGGTGGTATAATGTGATAGTACACATCTACATTTTGTACTTCTACTATGATAGTTGGGTGTCGAGTCATTTGTTTCAATATTGGTTGAGAAATTTGTTAATGTATAATTGGATTGTGAGCTTAAGCATTAAGCATGTCTGATGTTGATTTGGAAACAAAACAAATTCTCCATGCACAAATTTACTTGTTCGTAGTGAAATTTTTTTACAAAATCTGAATTTTTGTTCAAATTATTATTTTTATCTTGCATTCTATTGTGCTATGTGTACAACGCCAAAGTAGGCAAAAGCAAAATCCACTTTGATAAGATTGCAAGTTCATTTGACAATAAAAATCTTTATTTGATGATGTGTAGCGCAATTTTTTAAGAACAAAAAAAGTTCACATAAAAAAAACAATACATACCACAAGTTTTAATTTTTTTTTGAAATATATAAAATAAAAAATTGTCCGCACATTGAGCTAACATTGCTGCTAGTAAAAAAAAAAAATAAGATGAAAAGTTACAGATTTGAAATAAGAAAACTTGGACCAAACAAAAAGAAACGTGAAAGCTGTGAAGAAAGAGAACAACTCGACCAAAAAAATTGGGACAGGTACCCGATCTGAGTTTTTATCGCAAGGCCATTGGCCAAGATAGGGTCTTAGTTTGATCATCACAAGCCTCAAGCCTACCTAAAGGATATCTGATCTTCTGATCTGAGTTTAATCAACCGCGTATCTCCTGAGAGACATTTTCCGTGCGGTATAAGAAGATATATAAGAGGTAGGGTTTTAGATTAATTTTCTGTTGTGGGACTAAAGTCGGGTTTAAAACCAAAACCGGAAGGTTCTTTCCGTTCCCTAATTCCCCTTCCCTTGGAATGAATATTATATTATATTATATGAATGAATTGTTATAATACTAATTTTAAACCCTTAAAAAAAGAAATGAAGGGTTTTGCGGAGCAAGAAAAAGAGCGAAGCTAGCGGTTTGGTGGCGATTTGTAGGGATGAAATTTGAGGCACGGTGGTGGCAAGCCATGAAGCCAGGCAGGCCGAGGAGGAGGAGGTCAAGATCAGGTACTTAGGAGAGTCTCTCCTCTCGACCCCTCGTACGCGGGTATATAAAAGAAAGGTGCTCACCCACACACACACATCCTCAAGAGGTATGATTAAACCTACAACTACAAGATTAGTAGCAGTACCACTACTGTAACAGCATGGCATGTAACACTTTGCTTTGGTACAGAATCTCACATGTAGGATGCAATACAAACTCTGACAAAATTTATCTGTGTTATTCACTTACCTGGACAAATAGGGATTACATGACTGTTTTGAATTTCTTTGAGACAATATGGAGAGTTCTTCTTCTGTTTCAATTTTCATAGGAATGTACTTTATTAATATAAAAGTTTGATTGAAATAAACCGATATGGTCATTATTACTATTTTTTTTTAATTTCAAGTCATAGTGAATCACGCAAATAATATATATGCTGCAGAAACTTCAACAACAGTCCGCAAATTGCCTTAGGAAACAGATCTAAAAGTTAAAAATAAGCCAAAAATTATTTTGCAAAGAAATATGCATCTGGTAATAAAGTTGCCATGGAACATGGTATCAAATTGGCAGTGGGTGTTATGCAATTGCTATTTAATCCTGAGTTGATCAATTTTAAGATTTGGAGTGTGTATGCTAAATTAGATTAATTTGAAGTCTAACTGCAAAATGATGAGTCAAATTAGGTAAAATTGACGTCTTTACACAACTGAAGATGAAGAGATATTTGGCTGAATTGGTTGTGAAATTATTTTTCTCATTTTCCCTGTTTTATGTTAATCATGTTTTTGGAAGTTTATATGTTTGTTCCATTGTTATCCTGTTGTATTAGGTTCATCCATCAGGAGAAACTGAAGAACCTATCAATGCAAATTGGAATAAGAGGAAGCGGTCTGATGTGTGGGCCCACTTTGAAGTAGTGGAAATTTCTTCAAAGAATAGCTATGGTGTGCCAATAAAGGTTGTAAAAATAAAATGCTAGGGCTGCAAGCAGTGTTTCACCAAGTCAAAGTGTTGTACCACCTCAACATTAAAGAGGCACATAAAAGAACTGTGTCTGCACACACATCTTCAAGAGGTACGCTCAAGCCTACTAGATTAGTGGCGGTAGTGCGGTACCACTATTGTACCAGACATGGTATGTAATACAGCTATAGTACCTTGAAACAAATCCACCACTGCAGAATACTTTGCTTCATATATAACCTCCCAGGTAGAATGTGATTCAAAACTGTGATTTGTTTGGTCTTTTTTCATCCATTGCTGCAAGTAAAGACAGTGCTCTGGATTTTGTATGGACTTTTTATGATCAGAACAATGTGGCTACCCAAATAGGATGCGAGCACCAATTGCTATCTATATATATTTTCAGGTTAAACGACTTAATAGTACCAATAAGGTCTTCTGATGCTACTGTATTTTGTCATGTCCAACTTTTTAATTATTCTTTGGGTGAAATTTCCTTAGTGGGTTTGTAGTAAGCAGTACATAATGTTACTACTACTTACGATATCTTCGTAAGTTTGTTAATTTTCAGGTCTCTTCCCAAGACATGGCGAGACTTGAAGTTTCAGAGACTAACAAAATTGCCGAGAAGACATCTGGTGTGTGGACCCAGGTTGAAGAATTTGTGGTCTCTTCCCAAAGTGAAGACATGGTGAGACTTAAAACTTTCAGAGACTAACAAAACTGCAGCGAATTGGGGAACTAGGAAGAGGTCTGGCGTGTGGACCCAGTTTGAAGAAGGTTGCGATCACTGAAAAGACACAAAAGGGGTTAAATTTGAAAGTAAAGAAACTGCAGTGCAAGAAGTGTAAGAGGTTGTTTACCAAGTCTATGGTTCCACATCTTCTCTGAAGAGGTATATTGAAGAAACACGTGTCATATGCAATGGCCAAAGGTCCCTTTTAGATTATTGCATAGGCTCTTAGAGTAGGAAAAATCATATATCTGTAGCAGGGTATTTTTTATTTTATTTTTTTGGGGATGAATTATAGCTGGGTTGCTGAAGAATATGTATCATGTTAGTTTCCAATTTAGCATGACATGTCTATTGTTCACTGCCAAGTCTGCTTGGGGAACGATCTCTTATTAGCGGAGTACAAATTTTTAGGTATGTTCAAATATTAAATGTTCAAGAGTACCCTCCCTTTTTGTTTTACCTTTGTCTGTTTTAGCCTTATGGTGGCGCTTCACTTTGACTATGAGCTATGGTCCTATGGACATATTATTCCTGATGCCAAGGATTCTGATAGTTAGAAAAATGTGACATTGTTTGCTTAAATGTTCAAGAGTAGACTCCTTTTTTGTTTCACCTGTCTGCTTTTAGCTTTTTTGCGGTGCTTCGCTTTGACTGAGCAATGTACGTATTATTCCTGATGCCAAGGATTCTGATAGTTAGAAAAATGCTTCTTGACTCTAATTTTACAAGTTCTGAATCATATATGCACATGGTGCCCAAAAGAAAATAAAAATAAAATCTGTTGCCATTTATAAAGGTACGAGACCCTACCAAAATTTCTTCCATCTGGAAATAAAGAAATCAGATGCACAAGGTAAGAAAAAGAACTGTTTCCACAATAGAAATAGAGTACAACAGCTGCTAATATCCTTCCAAATTGCATCAGCTAGTACAAATCACAATTATAGTTTCGACTTTTATTAGATTCACTGCAAACTAACACGATATTTACGAACTACGAAACTAAAAGAATACATTCTGCAAGGTTTCGTGCAACTGAGAGTACAGTCCCGATTTTCCAATGTACATTGTTCATCAATACCCTTGAAACAAACAAATTGGGGGAAAAAAACAACAGACGAAGAAAACAAACAGAAGCGAACAACCTGTGTATGATTGTTTTATTTACATATTAGGGTTGTATAAATATTGCGATCCATTCCAAACGTCTCCAGGATTCAAAGTTACTGGTTGTGTTACAGCAGGTCCCACACAAACATAAGCATATCGACCATACCAGTCATGGTTTGATCCTGGGCTCATGACATATAGTTTGTCAAATCCATTCTTTCCTATCATGATTGAGTTTCTTCTCCCCTATGCATTAACAAAAAATTTAAAATGTTAGGCGAAGGTCAAGCTGTTCTTCAAAATATCATATACCTTTGCAGTGGATTTATACAAACTGGCATGATAGCAAGCTAACAAGTACATAAAATATTCATGCAAGATACTCTTTTATGTGTGTGGCCAAATTTTTTTCTCTATCAGTGGAATGATTCTATAGTAAATTGGAATTATGGCTTTCACCATATTTGACCTTTGACGAAAAGAACTTGACCAGCTTATATATATACTTACTCTATCAAGGACTGTGAACTGCCTGGGTGCGTTTTGATAGAATCGGTATGTCTCATCTGTCAAATGCACAGATTCACTCCCCTCTTCTCTCTCTTCACCTCTGGCCTCATCTTTCCCCTTCCCAAACAATCCATCGAGCCCCTTTTGAACCCACGCAGTACCCGTCTTTGACGTAGCTGGCGGAACAATTCCTAACTCAGATATGACAGGCCCACAGGTATAATAACTGGCCCTCTGCATACCACATAAGTAAGTCGCGTCGGGTGTGCTTGTCTTTAGATGGTTTAGTATACAACCCGTGATGTGAAGAGGTGACGAACTATTGTTTGTTATTGAGAGCTCAGTGGAAATTAGGTTCGGACAAAGAGTCACTGCATACCGGGCTTCACTACCATCTAAAGGAGATGAAGAAAAAAGTTCTATCTGAAAAGCAGAACAAATTAAATGGAAATTCAAAATCATTCTCTTTTTTTGTTATTAACTACTATATATGAATTCACAGAAAATTTTCTAAATAATTACATTAATTTGAAAAGTAAACTTCATAAATTTGATTGGCTGATAGACAAATGTTAATAATAGAAAGATCCAACTTTTTTTTCCCTATCCCTACTAATATATTTTGTTAAAACCTGTAGGAAAGAAAATGAGGACAAAAGATGCTATCACATTACCAAACTAGAGACTTACTTTTTTTCCCCATCCCTTCCTTTAAAGGTCAGGGAACTGAGAAATGTTATTCATCTTTGGCTTTGACACACAATAGTTTCTCATTTACCCCTTTATTTTTCTACTGTTTGAGTATCTGTTGGGACATCAATTCTTTTGGATTTATCAATATTCAGCTTTTCAATTTCTTAAAAAATAATATCAAAATCAATTGTTATAATTTCTATAAAATTTCGATGAACTTGCAGTAGTACCTGGATGGACTTGTCCGGCTTCCCTTTAACTCCACGCAACACCCACCCACGCAGGGCCCACACGTCAGTGTCATCACTACTGCATTGAAAATTAACAGAGATACCTCCTTGCAATTTAGTAATCTCGTCGTCAGGGCGCGAAACCATTGTTTGGAGCACCTCCATATTGGCGCCATGCCACATCTGCGGCTGGTATGACGTGATCATGCCTCCTGGCATTGTCACGTTGGCTATGCTGCCATTGTCCATTGTGAGCCTGACAGAACATCCATGGCCAGCAGGGATTCGTTCAAACACTACACCGGGTCCGGTAAACTCACGTTTGAGGTAGTCAAGGTTCAGAGGAAGGGGTTGTGTGGATGAAGATAAGGCGTTCAATGAGAAATTTTTCTTTCGTTTTCTCATGTATTGTGTTTGAGCGATAATATAGGATTGGTGTTTTAAGTTGGAGATAAAAGGAGAAGTGTTCGCCATGGCCATGGGGTTGAACAAATTTTCAGCTTTTAAATTATTAGTAGTTGGATTCGCTTAAATACAACTCAGGAGTGTGAAGTGCGGCATGTCTAGCCTTATCTACGAAAATTTGGAGATATTTTTGTCTCAAATATAAGAAGAAGCAGAAAAGGATGCAAGAGATCTAGAAAAGATTCTCTTTGGTGCAACGGATGTAGTGAATCATGTAACGACATACACTGCCAGGTCAACATATTACTCAATGGATCAGGTGGAGAGGTATAATTTTTTATAATCCTATTAGTTAAAATGTTTATTTTATTTCGTTTTATCCTTATCAGTTAAAATTAACGAATATAGATCAGATAATTATTGAATAAACAATAATTTCTATAATTTTCAATAATAAATACCATATAATCTGCTTCCATATAATCGTTTCCCTTCAATTTCCAATCATTACCAGCATAAGGTTATTATTAACCACTACTTTATCAAACGATTGGAACATCACAATAATATAATATACATTATGCCCTTTTATTCCCACAAACCTGCAGAAAGGCAACAAAATTTAGTTACTCTACATTCTCAACTCATTGCAAAAACTAAGTCATGTTCCAAAATTTCGAAGGCCTCTTAGGTTTTAACATTTTCCCAAAAAAGGAAAAGAAAAGCAACTAATTATGCAGGGATCTCCCCTTCCTCTAGTTCCTGCTGTTCGGATCCAATTGCTTTATTTCCGTTATAATGGACAACATTAATAAAACCATCATCATCAAAACACAAGAAATCATCTGGGTCTATTTCTCCAATTAGGTCATTGTATGCCTGTTCGACCTCCTGATCAAAGTCAAGCTCTTCTTCTTCTTCTATCACCCCTCCCATGCTGTTGTGGGACTGGTTTCCTTCTTTCGCTAGACTCGCCACTGTGCTGCACTTGTGCATGCTTGGCGCTGCTAATTATGCCCAAAAAAAGAAAAAAAAAAACAAATAAATAAAAAGTATTGCAAGTGCCGTCATGTTCAACCAATTCTTCTGGAGGCAGGACGAAACCAGTTCTTTACCATGTTTTTCACACAGCATCAATGTAGCCTACCAGAATATATCAAAATAATTTTTTTAGTGACTTCCGCAAACTTATTATTCTTCCCAACCTTTTCAATAAATAGTTATACCACAACAATTCGGAAACATTCAAATTTCCATGAACCTGAGTCCAAAAAAACTTTACATTCAAGAAGAAAAACATACTAAGGAAGAAGTTCTTACCAGAAGAAAAGTTGCTATTTTGAGCTGTGTGTTCACTCAAATCAATAACACGTGTCTCCAACTCTGTCTCCTCTTCCTCTATCTCCTCTTCTTTGTAGATGCTACATTTTGCAGCTGGGTCCAAAGGTAGTACATCCCTGTCACTCAAATCAATAACACGCGTCTCCAACTCTGTCTCCTCTTCCTCTATCTCCTCTTCTTTATAGATGCTACATTTTGCAGCTGGGTCCACAGGTAGTACATCCCTAACTTGATTTAAGGGACCAGCATTTCTACCTTTAATAATTTTACATTTTACAGGTTTTTCAATTTCAAAGTCCGGTGCCTCCGTAGGTAAAAATACATGTATCACTGGGTACTCTAAAATGAGAACCTTTCTAAGCTGGGAATCCATCGGCAATTTTATGTCTAGCTCCCTGAAAAGAGACCTTGATGTCTGAAAAAACAAATTATTATGTAAATTAGTATGTATAGTGGATTTGAAGACGACACCAAATTGCTCTCTCAGAGAAAACTCAAGACTAAAAAAGACACAAGTTACAAATATTTGCAGCTTATAGTGACGTTATGAGACTGATGAATCCAGCAAAACATCTCAAGGAGAAGCAATTGATGACATATTGAAAATTAACAGCCATAACTATAATGACAACCGACAAAAGGAAAAGAAAGACCAACCTTCCCTCAGTTGATTAATAAAAAAACAAGACTGCAATCCATCCAGACCTTATTTTATATTCATCAAAATTTTATCGCTAAAATTGAATTCTGTGAAGAAAAAGGAATTTCCAGAAACAAGTGGAACATTGCTTTAGAATATTCTGTGCACTTAAAAAATGAGTGATTTTGTGCAACAACATAAATCATTGATAATTACCAATTTAATACAAATAAGATGAGAGAGATGGCATATCTTATCATTGTCATTAGCACTATTGTACTGTGAATTTTACCTTGGCATGCTTTTGGACTACCATAATCAGTTTTACTGTCACTATGACTACCATCATCATTATTATATCCCAAAACAAAGTCTTCTACAACCAAAACCTCAAGCCCTTCTACAGCTAACATCATCGTTATGAACAAAATTTCTGGAAGTTAAATCAACTCCTTGCACCACAAACAATTATAAAGTACGCATTCCAGTACCAGATTAATTGTGAATCACTTTAACAGAACTGTGATATTTACCTTGGCATGCTTTTGGATGAAGAACCTCAAGTCAGACAAGGGAACATTGCGATAAGAGGTAAGATTGTCATTCCATGGGGTAGGAGATAAATGCTTCTTTATCAATCTCTCCAAACTTTCAGTTTCAGGTACGCTGAGAAACAAAAATTGTCGATGGATTAAATCCTCAACATCATGTACATACAGCTCAAGCACTTGATTTGCTATAGGTCGCAGAACACCTCTTTTAGCTTTTTAAAACCACATAACATCAACCTTCTCTAAACAGAATATAGTCTACAGTCAATTTGGGTCTAGTTGAGCATTATCACCGCTAATCACTTATCTGTACCATACAGGTGGAAAATCAATTTTAGCATACTGGCCAAATTGTAGTGCTGAAAACAAGATTGGAAACTAACTTGTGGTCTGTAAGTGTCAAGCGTAATGACCCTTGAAATCAAGTTGAGTGCAGACTGAGACTCAAAATATAGTCTACGAGTCAATTTGGGTCTAGTTGAGCATTATCAGTTTATCACCCCTAATTACTTGTCTGTACCATACAGGTGGAATATCAATTTTAGCATACCCAGCCAAATTGTAGTGCGGGAAACAAGATTGGAAACTCACTCGTGGTCTGTAAGTGTCAAACGTACAGAACGGAACCTCCATTCTATGGTCCAGAAAATGCAATTTCTTCTGAAAGAAAAAATTACAGTTAAGGTGAGTTCCTCCATAAGTTTCACATACAAAGTAACATAATAAAAACAAAGTCCTTTGGTGCCAACTGTGGGGACCAAGACCTAGTTTTGTTTAACATCACGATGACTTACAAAGATGGAAGATGAGGGTTGAATGACACATAACTTGATTAAACTAGCAGCATGATTACAAAATTGGGTAAAGTAGAAAGTTCAATTTAACAGAAGTGCACTTTTTAGCCAATTAGCCCAATCTGCTCCACATTATGCTGAACGAGCTCTTAAGCTTTAGTTAAGACTAAGATCAGCCATGTCGACTCATCCAAGTTTGATTATATAATCCTACAACCATTTCAGTCAAATTTTGCAAAACTAAAACTAGTCACTAAGTGGATGGACAGTTGTAATTTAGGACTAATTAGTAAATCTGATAATTAGTTAGTTTAAAGTGGAACTTGTCTGTACATGAGAAGCTGATAACATAGAAAGATACAAATTATAAGAAGTCATACCTTCTGTCAAAGCGAGACAGGTTGGACTCGCTCTTCGACATCCCCCTTGGAAGAAAACAGAGAGAGGTTCCCCTTCTAGAAGCTGCCTTCATAAGAAATAGGAGTCTATTTGGCAAAGCACGCCTATAGTTGGTCCCAAAACCTGTTTTGATTCTATGGGCTACCTCGGCAATCCGTTTTGTCTCCTCCAAAAACTGATAATCTGTTCCCACAACAACAAAGGTCATGAATAAATGATGTGAATTCACATTAAGTGTGAACATTATATTGTGAAATCAAAATTAAGGCAAATCAGGCACAATTTAATTGAGGTGCAAAAGTAAAAAAAAAATAAATAAATAAATTAAGGCACAAATTACATGCCTAATTGCCTCAAGAGACCATGCAATTTAAGCCTAGAATGAGTGAATTTTCACCAAAGAAAAGCATAAACCGGAAATATGAGATTAGAGTGGGGTGAGGATGAGAGAGAGAGAGAGAGAGAGACCTGACAAGAAAGTTTTGTCGTCAAACTCAGAAATGGGTATGAATTCAGTGCGAGGCCGCTTCCCAGTGCACCCAAGCCTCACCTTGTGCGATTTAACGCAGGGAAGGCTACAGGAAACGAGGCCGCAACCTGGGCACCTATACTTCCACTGGTTCTCTCTGCACTCCTCGCATAGACTGGGCTTCCTGGAGTTGGGATGGTTTGAAGGGGATTGTAAGTCCGCCATGTCGGAAGAGAGGAGGAGACGGCACTCCAGTCGGTGCACCGTGGCAAATTAGAATTTATCTGGTGGCTAATTAGGGTTTTGAGGGTTTTTCACATTTTGAGGCTTGAAGACATGATGTCGCTGGGACAGGATACGGCCACACGGGAGCGGCCACGTGGGATCCGGAGGGACCGGTCTCTGGACTGGTTTCCGGTTGGGTTTACAAATTACAGATTGCAGAATCCGATAAGAATCAACGACCGATAACCCGGAAAAATCCTGGAGAGTGCTATTACAAAGACCCCTCACCAAAATAACTAAAATAAAATAATCCTGAAGACAGAGAAAAATGGGAAAAAAAAATCTGAGCGGGGTTAACTCAGAATATTGCAGGCGTAGTATTTTTATTTATTGAATTTTATTGACTACCAAAAAAAATAAATAATTACTGTGTTGGTAATTTGTAATTCTTTTTTTTTTAATAAGTAGAGTAGGGGACCCTGCCACTTTCTATTACCGCATAAGCAAAAAATCTATTGCATCCATGATATTTCTCCTCTCTCACGCAACGAGAGGAGAATAAGCACCAAAGCATTGAAAAGCAACCCCATCAAAAACTGAAACGCACTGGTATTTTTTAATTCTAAAAGGAAGAAATGCTTTTATGTGTATTTAGATTAAACTCCTACTAGTTATTGTTGACATATTTTTTGTTTAACTATATATTTTGTAGGTTCTAAACGTGCCATCTACATACATTATTGACAATAGAGGCTTATAGCAGACATTTGAATGCTTCGCATTTTTGGGCTGGCATGAATAGGTGGATACATCTCTTCGGTAAAATAGCATATGAGCAGAATAATAAACAAATGTCATTTACATGTAAACCTGCCGTACATTTTATAACGAATAAAAAAATAATTTGAAATATTACTTATTTTACACATTAACAAAAAAGAAAATCTGAGCATCAAAACAATGCATATTGATACTGCCTTCTGACCCAATTAAATCTGAGAACTTCCCTTAATTTTATAATTTATGAATGAGTTTCGACTTGTCTAGTTGTCTATGGCATCCATAGCACTGGACTTTCGGCCTCTGGCCGATGTCACTTCCATGGGCCTTGTCAGGCTAGGAAATCATAGAAAAAATTAAAACACTATAATGTTGTGCTATATTTCCAAATCAAGCGAGTATCAATTTAAATGTAGTTGTATATAAATATTTGCAACAATTTATATATTTAGATTCGATGACAATGGCATATACTATGCGAGTGAGATTCATGAATGCACTTTATCAAAAATCCTACAGTTGGTACCGTATGCCCACTTTTATATAATTTAAAATGATAAATGAAACAATATCTTGATAAGTTTAGAGTTCATTTTTTGAAGATGATGATTTTACAATTCATTTGATATAATAAATTTAGTATATCATTTACTAATTATTGTTATTTTATTCGTGTAATAAATAAATTTTTAATTAATATTTTCAAAAAGTTTTGTCATTGCCAATAAAACTACAAAATGAAGGGTTCATATGAGCCAAGGGCCATTAAAAAATTCAAAATTAAGGGGTTTATAAAATAACTAGGCTCACGTCTGCTAGTGGATCATCCCTCTTTTTCGTTAAACAAAAAAAAATATTCAATTTTTTTAATGTGTTCACGCAGCTTAAGAAATTTATGACATAAAATATTTTTCAGAAAATAATTGACATTTAATTTAGGCAAAATCGGATATAAACCCCTCAAATCTTCAATATCGGATATAAACCCCTCTAATTCTAATTAGTTTGGACAGACACCCTTTTCGTTAATTTTTAATGTATTTTGAATATTAAAAATCAGATTTTTTTTATTTAAGACAGAAATACCCCTCCCTATACTCTTCATTTTGAACTGGGACGATTCAGCTTCTTGTCTTAACTTAACTCTCCTCATATGATAGCTTCCAAATTAATGATATTACTTTTTTTTTTCTCAAATCGCTAAGGAAACTTTTTCTCCAGTCATATTCTTTCCAAAACTAGATTGTCTCTTCTAATCTCTTTTTTCCAATATATTTTATATTTATCTTTCTGTCCAGAAATTTAGTCTCCCAACTTTTTTCATGGAACAATGCCATTTGAAGCACTAAATTGAGAAAAACAGTATGATCATAGGCCATGTTTGGTAGAGGAGTGAACCGTAAAGTAACTTAAGGAGGAGTAAATAGTTAATCCACTTTACTCTTCTAATTTTAAATTATGTTTGGTATGAAAAGATGGAGTAAATAGAGAGTAAAAGTAAATAAAAATGCTAAGATGGAGTAAATACTATGGAGTAATTTTACTCCACCTAAAATGGTGGAGTAATTTTCTCCTCCTTACTCCACACTACTCCACCAAATTTAAATTATGTTTGGAGGAGTAAAAGTGGATTAAATGAGTTACTCCACCTTTAATCCTGGTGGTACATAGTATTGGAATAAACAATAGATCACAACTATAGTAATAATGATTAATTTAATAACAGTTGAGAAATTTATTATAACAATGATTCCATTTGAAGCTCTTTTATGATGATTGTAGCAGTATTCGAAGTTCTTTAAGTATGGATATGATCATTTGAAGCATAGCTATGGTTTAAGTTTCGTACCGATGTAGTGAGATTAATAGAAGAGTAGGTCAGAGAGATACAACAGTGGAGAAGAGGGGTGATGCTATACTAAAGAGAGAGACGAGATTTCTGGCAAAAAAAAGGAAAAAGAGAATTGTTAGTCAAGGGTATTACAGTCTTAACTTAACAAATCTAATTTTTATATTCAAAATATATTTTTTTTTTTGAGGGACGGGTGGCAAAGATATTCAAAATATATTTTAAATTAAGAAAAACGGTTTATGTCCAAACTAATCAGGATTAGAGGAGTTTATATCCGATTTTGAAGATTTAAGGAGTTTATATTCGACTAGAGAAGATTACGGGGGTTTATATCCGATTTTGCCTTTAAATTATAGTATACATATAAAACACGAAAGGTGGAATCTTTTTTTAAAAAAAAAGATAGGGATCGTCCCTACTCCCAACCTATTCATATTTTTCAATTTTTGACTGTTACCACTAATTCATTATCAAACGAAAAGCAAGTGTTTAAAAAAAAAGAAAGAAAAAAGATAAGCACTAAAACGGCCATTTGTCAGCTGTCGCCTGTCGGGAGTTGGTGTTGAGTCATGAGTGTTTACTGTACTGCCACCAGAAATTAGCTTGAATCACTGATACTGTGTTACTTGCTATTTATTTATTTATTTATTTTTTTTTGATTGGAGTGTTACTTGCTATTACTCAATACGAGAAAGGAGCGCAGGAAATGGGGCTAGGCGGCGTAATTTCCAACCTTCTCTCTTTAGGCGCCAAATTAATTCCTGTTGTCAGTGCGTCCACACAAGGTCCTTCTTCCTCCTCTTCTTCTTTGGTACAAGTAGAAAGCGATCAAATCGAAACTGAATTGAAACAATTAATGAGGTTGCTGGAGCGCATCAAGGCCACGTTATACGATGCAGAGGAGAGGGAGATCAGGGACCGTTCAGTCAAGCTCTGGCTCAAGGAGCTCAAGGAAGTTGCATATGATGCAGAGGATATCCTTGATGAGTACCACTATGAGGTATTGAGATCTCAAGTGGAGGAAAGAGACGCTACTGTACCGAATTCTCGTAAAAGGAAGCTAGTTCAGGTAATTATCTCAAATTAATTAGATGCAAGGTTTGGATTTATTAAGTTTTTAAGCTAATTGGATTGGTTCACTTTTTTAGGAAAATTTAGGCATGATTTTGTGCTAATGAAAGTTGACTTGTAACCTTAATTGATGTTAAGAAATAAAATTAGAAAACCAAAAAAAATTATTATACATTTGCTTATGATGTTCTTTTGATTAATATGTTATATTTGCTCTCCACTTTGCTTAAAAGAAATAAAAAATCAAATGCACAGTGTGTTCGTATCTTTATAAAATTAAACCTCAGTAATCAAGGATTTTTCATATTAATATAATTATACCTTAATACTATGCTAATACTGTAGTATGGTTAACTTTTTGCTTATTTGTTTCCTTTAATCTAAAAACCTGATAAGTCCAGAAGATTGACTTTCTATTGTTACTTGCTTTGTCTTTGTTAAGTCATGCTAGATCAGTACTAGGCTCTGGTGGGATGGTTAACATGTTATATATGTGTATCTTAAAACTATCACACGTAATACATTGTAAAGGTAATTATAAACTTCCAAGTGCCAGATGGCATGCTTGATCAACTCCAGCAAGTTAGGGGAAAATTTGCTGAGATTGAGAAAGATCGGGTAGCGCTGCGACTATTGGAGGAAGATGGGCCCAAGTATTGCAACAATGATCAGCAAACAGCTCCAACAAGTTACTTTACAGTTGAGTCAGACATCATTGGTCGGGAGAAGGAAAAGGAGGAATTGATTCATCGACTATCCTCTGAATGTCATGATGATAAAATTATTTCGGTAGTGACAATTGTTGGCACGGGGGGCATTGGCAAAACAACCCTCGCGCAACTTGTCTACAATGACCAAAGGTTCCAAGAAATGTTTGATAAAGTTGGGTGGGTATGCACATCAGATGATTTCAATGTGCAAAGGCTCACAAGAGAACTACTTGAGTCTATTACAGGGAGATCATCTGGTCTGATAAATTTGAGTGCTTTGCAAAAGGATCTTAGTAATGAGATAACAAACAAAAAGGTATTTGTTGTTCTTGATGATGTGTGGAATGAAAAAAGAAGTCAGTGGGAGTTATTTCGGACCCCTTTTATGTCAGCATCGCTGGTGAAAATCCTAGTAACCACAAGGAACGAACATGTCGCACAAGTCATGCAAACAATGCCAACTTTCAACCTCAGCTACATGTCACGAAAACAAAGTTGGCAATTATTTCAGCATTATGCATTTGGCGATGACGTTCAGAATAAAGGATCAAAGTTGGTAGAAATTGGAAAGGAAATCATGAATAAGTGTGGGATGCTGCCATTGGCTATGAAGTCAGTTGCTAGCCTTCTGAGGCATGAGACGGAGGAAGAGAGTTGGAAAGAGATCTTAGAAAGTGACTTATGGGAATCTGATGCTGGAAATGAGATATTCCCATCTCTTCAGATAAGCTATGCACGCCTTCCTACATACTTGAAGCCTTGTTTTTTATATTGTTCCATGTTTCCAAAAGATTACCGCTATAATGCAGAGGAGTTAGTGAAATTGTGGATTTATCAGGGTTATGTTCAAACTGATGGATTGAAGAATAACGAAAAGGTTGGTTGGGAATATGCAAAGCAACTGTGGCAGAGGTCATTTTTTGAGCGTGAAGATGGGGAGAGAGAATTTTATTTCACTGTGCATGATATGTTTCATGATTTGGCACGATTTAATTCAGGACATGTATACTACTCTATTGAGGAGGGCATGTTCGCAAATTTTCCAGAAGAACTATACCATTTGTATGTCGGTGGTAGGGTAAAATGTGTAGAACCTCCTCCTTTGGATAAGTTTGCTACCCTTCGTACACTCATTGTAGACTATTGTGCTGAAACTTTTCTTAGTACTTTTGATATTTCAAAGGCACACAAATTAAGGGCTCTGCGATTGGGATCTAGAAATTATGGTTTGGAAGTTCCTTTTTCACTTGTTAATTTAGAAAATCGTCGTCGTTATCGTTCCCTCAATGAAACTTTTCTTAGTGCTTTTGATATTTCACAGGAACAAAAATTAACGGCTGTGAAATTGGGGTCTGGAAATTGTGGTCTGGAAGTTACTTTTTCACTTGTTAATTTGAAACATCTTCGTTATCTTTCCCTCAGTGCTGGATGCTTTGAAAGGCTACCTGAATGCATATGCTCCCTTTATAACTTACAAAATCTGAATCTCAATGATTGTCCTCATCTCACAGAATTGCCAAAAAGTATAGGAAATCTTGTTAGTTTAGAAGAACTAATAATCTTCCGATGTACAAACCTCAGGGTGTTGCCTGTGTCCTTTTGTCAACTCAAGACCTTGCGAAAACTCTACCTTTGTTGGTGTTCTGAACTTAAGGAGCTTCCACCTGAAATGAGAAACCTAAGAAATCTCCAACATCTAAGAATTTTATATACTAATGTCAGTTATCTACCGCTTAGCTCTAAAATTAAAAGAATTCCAGCACTAAAAGTGAGACTTGTTTGCAGGACAATAGGATGGTTGAAGGATTTCGTTGATATGGGAGGAACACTCAGCCTTGTAGGATTGCGTCGTGTCTGCAGTTTAAGGGATGCCCAATGTGCTAAGCTTGCAAGCATTCATAACTTGCAGCGCTTGATACTAACCTGGTATCATTCCTTCTGTGATTTAAATGTAGATTTGGATGAGAATGTATTACAGTTGTACATTGTCGGTGACAGGGATGCCGGTTCTGAAATTGATTCAGATGAGGAGGAAAATTCTGAAACTGATGATCCATTTCATTCATTAATGGTTATGCTCCAGCCTCATCCTAACCTTAAAGAGCTAAAGCTAAAATATTATCACGGCCTTACATTTCCAGACTGGATTGGAAATCCCACCCTATGTGCATCACTTGAAAGGATTGAAATAGTGCACTGCAAATTTATTACATTCCTTCCATTTGGTAGCCTTTACAAACTGAAGTACTTAAAAATAGAGGGTTGCTCTAATTTTCAATTAATACAGGCGGAGTCCCTACCATTACTACTTGAAGAGATAGAAATAATTTACTGTACAAGCTTAATATCTGTGACAGGATTAGAAAGGCTGAAATTTTTGGTTAAACTCCACATCACTGACTGCAGCAAACTGCATTTTTGGGGTCATTGTCGGAAAACATGTATTATTACAGTTTCTAGTTGGACAGAATTAAGAAACTGGTGCTTACAATAGCACATTTACTATGAGGTACTTCATATCATTGTTATACTTTTGTCAGAAAATTGGTGAGACTAATATCATCAAACTTGTGAGCTTGAGTTCCTTTTTATTCATGAAGAAAACTAGAGACTAGATATTGTATGATGTACTCTACTCCATTAATATGATCTATATATGGGTACTTTCACCTATAATACTGTTATATACAAGATGTCATAGATGCGATCCATTATGTTTTTAAATCATACTAAGGAGGGGAACATACAATAGTGTAATTACCTAGGGTGATATTTGTATAATATGGTCCCATCCTGGTTTACCTCTGTTTCGTCCAGTACAAAAGAAACCTTCAAAGTTTAAAACTTGACTAAAAAGGAGAAAGAAATTACATGTCTTGTTAAACCTTAACGAAAAAGAAAAAAATATGAATTTATGTTGACCACTATGATCCTATTTTTTTCTTTTGCTCTTTACTTTTGTAGGACTCATAATTATATGATTAAAGTGGGGAGTAAACCTAGTGACGGCGATGAGGATTATTATTGGAGTTCAAATGATGAATCATAACGATGACAACCATAGTTGTGGTGATAAGTAAAAGATGAATAAAGTGGGAAAAAGAAAATATAAACCAGATGGTATGTTATATATGTTCACTCACTTCTTCGCTGTCAATGTACTAGTTCACCATAATTTATTTGAACAAATAAAACATGATGCTTCCATGCTTGCTTGTGTTAGATATGTCTCTTATCTCACATTAGGCAATAGGCAATATTTAGTTTTCTAGGGTTATGTAGGTAATTTTACCATTTCCTTTATATTGTGTAAACTTTACTTTGAGAAATAACTGAAACAATTAAACCCTAGCCGCATCAGTTCATTTCACCTCTCTTTTTCGTTACTGTCTCCACTCTCTAATTCTAACAAACTGGTATCAGAGGTTTGATGCATTCATGGCAAGCATTGGATTTCAGAGATCAGAGTATGACTCTTGTGTCTACTTTAAGAAGTTGCTGGATGGAAGTTTCATGTATCTACTCCTTTATGTAGATGACATGTTGTTAGCAGCAACAAACAAGGAGGAGATTAAGAAAGTGAAAGAACAATTAAACTCAAAATTTGAGATGAAGGACTTAGGGCCTGCTAAGAGGATCCTTGGAATGGAGATCCTAAGGGACAGACCTAAAGGAAAGTTGTATCTTTCACAAAAGGGTTTTGTTGAGAAGGTGTTACACCGTTTTGAGATGAAGGATGCAAGACCCGTTTCAACTCCTCTTGCAACAAAATTCAGATTATCAAAACAATTGAGTCCTAAGACTGAGAAGGAAAAGAGTGCTATGTCACGAATTCCATACTCGAGTGCTGTTGGGAGCATCATGTATTTGATGGTTTGCACTCGACCAGATATTGCTCATGTTGTTAGCGTGGTAAGTCGCTATTTGTCGTGCCCTGGTAAGGTGCATTAGGAGGCGGTCAAGTGGATCCTTCGCTACTTGAAAGGTACCGCGAATGCACGATTGGAGTTTGGGAGGAGTGGTGCGAAGCTAACAGGTTATGTGGACTCAGATTTCATGGGTGATCTTGATAAGAGACGGTCTTTGACCGGCTATGTCTTTACTTTAGGTGGATGTGCGATTAGTTGGAAAGCAATTTTGCAATCCACTATTGCCTTGTCTACAACCGAAGCCGAGTACATGGCGGTAACGGAAGGTGTTAAGGAGGCCATTTGGCTCAAAGGTTTGCTTAGTGAGATCTCAACACATGGAGGTGCGACTACTATCTTTTGTGATAGTCAGAGTGCTATTCACTTGGCGAAGGACCACATGTACCACGAGCGGAGCAAGCACATTGATGTCAGATTTCATTTTGTTCGACAAGTTATCTCGAGGGGCATAATCGAGATCAAGAAGGTGTCAACTGTCGACAATCCAGCTGACATGCTTACCAAGCCGATACCGACCACGAAGTTCAACTATTGCATGGAGTTAATTTCTATTTGTAGTTGATTAGGCTTTTATAGTTTAGGTTGTTTTTATTTTAGGTGAGATTTCGATCCAAGGTGGAGATTGTTAGATACGTCTCTTATCTCACATTAGGCAATAGGCAATATTTAGTTTTCTAGGGTTATGTAGGTAATTTTACCATTTCCTTTATATTGTGTAAACTTTACTTTGAGAAATAACTGAAACAATTAAACCCTAGCCGCATCAGTTCATTTCACCTCTCTTTTTCGTTACTGTCTCCACTCTCTAATTCTAACAGCTTGTCAGAAAGAAAATGGTTAGGATTTGAAATTGACAATGTACCTGGTAATATGGATGAAAGATCTTGGTTATGGAAGGGTCATATTATAAAGGGGAGAGAAATAGAAACAAGAATGGGGTCTAAATTAAAGGCTGAACAAATGCAAATTTAAGAGAAGGTATACGAAAGTCTAGTATTTGTGTTGAAAAATCATTATTATATTTATTAAACCTCTCTGAACCGCTAAACATTAAGCAGCTGCATAGAGCAAGCAGTGAAGAAGCACAACCCTTGTTCCTTAGGTCGTTAATCAATTTGCATCAACTGGCGTAATGAAGCAAAGATCAAGAAGTAATTTCAAGTGCATCTGTTGATAGATGGAAATTGCTGATTTGGCAAATTTGTCATGGTGGTATTATACTGCCACTAGTTACAGAATCATCGGTCCTTGTATTCTTCTTTTTTTTTTTCCTTGCTGGAGGTGACTATTAGTATGTTATCATTTCTTTTATGTTAAAAAACATCATCTTTGCTTGTTGTTTTATCTTTTGGTTTTTTTTTTTTTTTTTTTTGAAGGATTTCATATTTTGATTGGGTGCTGGCAACATGCTTTTCATATTGCATCTGCAACTAGGATCACCCAATTTAGGCAGCTATTGTATCGTCTGTGTTTTAGTTTTGATAATTTTATCCTAAGGTTTGATCTCAATTTATTTTAGGATTTCCCTTTGTCACTTTCAAACCGTAAAGCAAAACTTCTACCGGAGTAGTTTTTACCATGCGGCTGTTTCTGTCAGAGGATTCGTTAAAAATAGAATTTTATCCTAATTCTTGCGTTTTTATTTATTATTTTTTTTATTTTGTTCTGGTCGTACCCTAAAAGGTCATTTCAGAAGCTAATTGGTAATTATTTTAAGAATCATGAAGGACAAATATTTCAGGTTCCTTTTCTCTGTTAGTCAAAGCCTAAAAATTGATTCTTAGGTAACCTTTCCAAGCACCTTTTAAACATTCCATACACTAATCCAGTCATTCCAAAATTGCCTAAAATTCAGAGCAAGTTCAGGCTTCGAGCCATTCTGATTATTTTTTTCTCAGTTTTTTTTCAAAGAAATATATACCGAATACTATCTACTGTGCTACATGGTTATGAATTTAAAGATATTATTAGGCTTGATCCTGCAAAGCAAGTTCCAGAAGAGTAACGTGCCAAGGCAATGTGGTAGATTTAGTTTAGTCAATGAAAGCTCAAAGTGAAAGAGCTAATCAACTACATAAACAACTTCAGTCCGATTCAAATTTGAGCTGTAATAATATCTATGTTTCAATCATTAATGTGTCCCGGTAAATTAAGATCATATGTGAAAAAAAATTTCAAAAAAAAAGGTCATATGTGAAAATATAATAAAGTCATATCAACCGCCAATTAAGATGGACTGCTGAAGTGCAGATTAAAGTGTCTGGGCTGAAGTGCACTACATGCCTGTTGTATATTATCCTTATAACCAGTTAAGTGGCAGATATCATTTTCAAAATTCACTCTAATGTTGTTAAACGTGCATGTCAGATTTTCACCAAGCACATACCAGCGAGAGATCTCAATAGAGAAGAGAGAAGACTTCTTATCTAAATCTGAACAGATGTTCTCATTATACAGCACAGAAACAATTCATTCTTATGAATCTTTATAAAATGAAAACCTATGAAGAGAAATATATCAGGCATGTTTCATTGAATACTCAACAATGCATAGCCAAAACATTATTGAATACTGATATCAGCAATTGCAATACTCAAATAAAAATTTATACTTTCTTTCCTGCAACATTCAAACCAAATGTTTTATAAAAGACTATTATTCATGGGGGGAAAACCTAAAACACACATAGAGACAACAACCATAACTTAATTTCATCAGCGGTTACCATGTCAATTTCAATCAGCAATTTCACTATAATCAAAGTGGATATTTCACTGTTCTTAAAAAATGCTCTTCTAGTATGCTTAAGTTCAAACAGATATATATTGAATATCAAAAGCATATTGACTTTGGGCTTGTTTGTATAATGCAAAATTACTTCAATCCATTGCCTAGAAAGCATGTACCAACAGGACTATTTCTCAGTCATGATAATCTCCCAAACAGCAATTAACCACATCAGACACTGATCAAGGCCATCAGACACAACAAGCATTTTACCAACAGGGGTTTAGTCAAGGCATACCAGTATACAAGACAGACAGACTAGATAGAGTTTGAGCGATCATCCACGGCCACATTGGCCGTCCACCAACAGAATAGCCTCTCACCCTACCCTTTCTCTATTTATAATCAGCAAGGACCAATAACTATAAGTATAGCAATAAAAGAAAATAGGCTATCCAAATTGAATTTGTCAGTGCCTTTACCTTTATACCCTTGTACCTTTGAAATATCAACTATGCAATGAGCATTTACAAGTTAAATTACCTTGGTATCTCTATCAACAAATGAAGCCAGAATACAGTCGGATGCAATGTCACACAAGAACAACGTCGCGACATCTTAATATTTCAAATCACAAATTCATGTTCTGCAACTTAATATTTAATTGATACATGTTCCACAGCTACTGCAAGTTCAAAGCACTTTAATAAATTCAAACAGACACTACTCAAAATAAGCAAACAACTTCTTAATAAAAATACAACTATTAGTTAGGGGAAAATGTTTTCCATGCTAAAAATTCTTCTACAACCAAATATTATCTAGTAGGAAACATGGATAGAAATTAGGCAGCCTTCAGTCCTGCTATTCACTTTCCCAAGTAGTGTTTCTCAATGTGATGTTCTATCCACTTGTCTAGAACATCACCTTCCATTGATAGAAACAAGTCTTGATAAAACTTACTCCCAGCCAACACCTGCTGCAAGATACATAAATCTTTCATGCTTATGCCACGATCTTTTCTTACTTTGAGCAACTTGTCAACAACTTCCTTGGTCTTGCTCCTTCCTTACTCCAATATTATGTTCTTCAATTCCACAAATAACTTACTACGTTTTCTTGATTCCTCAATAATCATCTTAATAATCGTAACATATTTTGACTTCTCACCCAACAGAACCCTCTCTGAATTGTCAGACTCAACACCAACAGAAACCCCGTCTTGCTCTCTTTCTTGACACAGTAACCGAGGCAGTTCTCGAGTAACCGCTTGCCACTTTGCTTCCACATGGTTCATCCATTCTACCACAAGAAAAATTTATCGTTGCACTTGTACAATCTCAAATTGTTCTGCAAAACTAAACACAAAGGAAACATAAAAAATTCACACTTGTAGGCGATGTTTGGCAGTAAATGGAGAACAAATTAGGTGTTGGGCAACAAATTATTCGTACTTGTACAAGAAATTAGGTGCCAGACAGCATATATATGTTACATCGTAAAATTTAACAAACTATGAATTTCTACAAAATCCTATTCGTTCCCCAAAAACTACAACAAATCATGCATTATGCTTATACAATTCTAAGGATAAACATAATATACGGCTTTAGAGAAATGGCAGAGAATGAGATGCAAACCTGATATATGGCTTTAGAGAAATCGCAGAGAATAACTCGAGGGGTTTTGAGATTTGAGACGTGAGAGAGAGACGAAGAGGGAAACTGGGAAAGCAGAGCGGTTTTAGATTCTTGAGTAATGCTAGAATCAAACATATAGGACGTCAAACACGATCCAAACGTAGCACATTAAAATTTCAAACGGTCGATCTAAACCGCTCAATATGATCTTTATGTTAAAATATCTTTGATAATCAAATTTTATATTTTTTCATATTTTCTAACTATTTTTTTTCGAATTTTCAAAATTGAAGGGTTCAGAACTTTTTAGATTGAGCATATTGAAAAATTCCAAAAAAATAGTAAAAAAATCTGAAAAAATATAAAATTTGATCTCCATGAAGATTTTATAACACAGAACAATTTGAGCGGTTTGAATCGGTCATTCCAATTTTAAAAATTAAAATTTTATCACGTTAGACAAGTGTACGTGTCCTATATGTTTGACACTAGCAACTCCCTAGATTCTGATGAGAAAGAGAGGAGAAAGAGATGGTGGGAAAGCAAGCAGATCTTAGTCTGGGCCATGGAATGGGAGACCAGAGAATTATAAAATTAGAAGCCCAGAAACTCATACTTACGGAAGCCCAAATTAACCAGGCACTATGGGCTATGGCTTTTAACTCAAATCTCAAAATATTTAAGAGAGGACAAAGTTCCTACTTTTGTTTAAAAACAGCAATTATAACTGTAATCGTTAAATAAACTATTGCTGTCATCGCTGCTGCTGTATATTACAAATGTTCACTTTAATAATAAAAAGTGTTCAGTTAAATGCATCAGAGAAGATATCTACATATGAATTTTATTGTTTATTGTTTAGTTCTCTCTTGCAAAATGCAGAGATGATATCTACATATGAATTTTTCCAAAATTAAATAGTGATAAGGTCCCATCATTTATAACTATGGCATCGTACTTACTACTGTATGTGTATCTAATCATTGCCTCAAAAGCAAGTAATACGTTCTTTTAGTAGTTTAGGTTTTTTTTAATAAAAAATAAAAAAAACTTGGATTTTATTCGTTAAGATTTAAGGATAACGCGGGTTTAATTTTGCTTAAAAGTTTAAACAATTGGACAGGATAAGCACGTTGTTATGCCTTGTATAGATCGACGTATTGAGAATCTTGAGATACTAATATATTATGTTGAGTAGAGTCTAGCTTATCACAAGTCTGAGTTCAATCATAGCTCTCTGACCCGCAAATTCGTCCATGTTCATGTTTTCTGTGGCGTGACGCTATGGACAAGAAAGAAAACTTGTAAGCAACCGAGTTTGATTAAGGTTTTTTATTTAATTAACAAACAGATATGGTGGAGATGACTAATACTACTCTAGTTCTTTTTGTTTTCCCCTTTTTCTAATCTAACTCCTCGAAGTTTCCAAAAATTTACATTTATATATTCACAAATACCACTTAATATAGCCCAATTTGTTGGTTAAATTTTAAATTTTGAATTACCAGTGAAAAAAAGGACTTGTATGGTTATAAACTTTTGATAAAGCATCAAAATTGAATCTGTTATCTGCATGGTTCAAGATCTAGAATCAATACTCGAGAGTTTTAACTGAAATTTGGCTAAAATAAAATTAACTTGACTAGTTGACAAACATTGCAAAATGATATTTATAAAGGATCCATGACAAATACAAAAAAAATGCATATAAGTCGTACAATTAATAGCGAAAATGAGTTGGACCTACAAATCAATTAAAAATAATTACTTATAAAGACAGCGAAAATAATATACCGCTATACTAGAGCCTATCCATACTTCCATTTGATCAAGTTAAATTATAAACATAATTAATTCAATAGGAAAAATAATAGGATTGGGTGGGCAAAAACCCCAGCCATCACCATCCCTCACCGTTATAAAATAATATCATATGTTTTGTTCTTCATGATTGATTGTATCAGTGTATTACCAAATAATACTTGATTTAAAAAAAAAATTAGTGCTCTATTCATATTTTTAATAATTCACTTGTAAGATTATTCATAATTTTTTTACTAATATTTGAATTAATTTGAGCTATATATATTACTTAGATTATCAAAATAAATTATTATCAAATAAAAATAATCCTCTGTAACACGAAGACCAAGTAATTAAACTATCCATTAACCATAATTTATAATAATTCCCATTTGTTCGGCCGAGAATTAAATTTATTTTATTGAGATTACTTAAAATAGCCATATAAATATCCTCACTCTTAGCCAAAGAGACGGAACAGCCTCCAAAGAAACAGCGACTCGTGAGAAAAAAATATCCAAAGCAAAACACACTCCGAAACCAAATGGCGATTTCATCTTCAACGGCGTCGCTGAATCTCACCCGTCCGATTGGCTCTGTCCTGCCCTCTCCCAAGTTCCTAGCCGTCCATTCGCTTCAACACCGCTCCTCTCCTGCGAGATTCCGCCGACTCGCCGCCGTGATTCCGCGCCGCACTGTTACTCGGGTAATTAATTATTCGATTTAGCACCTATGAGTTTTTTATTCTTCGTATTGTCCTTATGATATTACACACCAATCCCTTTAAATTGAATTTGATTTCTATTTTCTACAATTTGGCTCAGATGGAATGAGGCTACAATTTCATTTAAATTTTTTTTCTCAATTTCACACTCGATATGCGGAAATGATACACACCATCCACCAATATACCATCCAACCATCCACCCTCACCAACTACAAGAAATTGGGCTTTTTGGGCACCCAGGCCCAAATTTTTTCGCCCATGCTGACGTCAGCATTTCGTGTTCTGTTTGATGCCTTAAGGGATGTGTTAAATGTTCAACAGTTTTCGAACTAAATACAACAAGGGATGGGTTAATTTGGGTTACGTGTTCAGTTTGATATATTTATAAAGTAACATATTAATGATTTTACATCTTTTTTCACGCATTCAGCCAACAAATTTGGGGACACTATATCAATTTAAAGTTCATTTTGTTAGCACAAATGATGATTTAACATGCGTCATATGTTCGATTTGATAGTTTCGTAATATACAAAACAAAACACAAGAACTAGTACCAAAATAAAACATTAATATGATCCCTAAAACAACATGATCAGTTTTAACAATCCAAAATAATAAAATTTTAACCAATTCAAAAAATAATACCATTACAATTCATACAAATATTAGAACACATATTCAGTTTGGTAAAAATCTGAATGTTGGTGGAGAATGAACACACAACGCCGTACCAACTCGATCGAACCATAGCCAGAATCTGCGTAATATGAATACAAATACATGTTATTATAGACCATTTAATACTAAATAATAATTTCAAGCAACTTTATGCAGTTGTACAAAATCCACATGAATTAGAGTGTGCTAGCAATGCCAATCTGTCCAATTACTATAATCTCATCCCTTAGTGCATTTAACATAACATAGAAAGAAACTAACTGAACACTTATAAAAATATACATGAATAGCAGTGTCCCAACAATGACAAACTGTCCAAATACTATAATTTGATCCCTAGATGCATTTAAGATAACATATAAACAACTACCTGAACACACTTGATACATGCAAGATGAATAAAGAAGTAACACATACAATATCCATACAAGACGAACAAGATGCATGCAAGATCAACATTTAGGAGAACTAAATTAACCTTTACAAAACTAAGATGAACAAATAAAAACTAAGATGAACAAATAAGAAATTAATTAATATGAATAAAAAACTTTACAAAATATGACAACAATTGAATTAAATATGAATTAAACTACTGGATGCTCAATCAATGATCAAAATAAGTGTAATGATTAAAGAAAAAGATTAATTAAAAATCAGAAATGGTGAATGCGAGGCGGAGGGAGAAAAATACCAAAGGCGAATGTGCATCGCGCAATCTGCGTGTTCAAATTGTAGAGAGAGATCGTCTTGTCGCTGATATGCCATTAACGGCTTGAATCAAAGAAAATTGCATGGATTTGGAATCGGAGGCAGAGGAGATACGAGATCGGATTTCCAACGACCGAGGGAACGACGGCCGACGGGGGAAGGACCAGGCGAGGATCAAACTCTTTCGAACTCGTCATCGCGTTGAAGAGGTGCTCGTCGAATTGGAAGGGAAGAACGGATCGAGAAAAAGAGAAGGAGAAGAGAGAATATAGAGCGGAGAACTGGAGGGTACGGATCTAAAGAGAGATGGATCCATGGTGAAAGGAGATCGAAACCCTAACTGACCTTATCTAGATGGAAGAGAGTAGAGAGAGTTTTCAGAAATGGGAAATGAAAAGAGAGAGAAGATGCTGGGGTCCAAAAGAGATGAAAAGGTGTGAAGAGGTCACATGAGTATCACGTGTGTATGGGTTTGGATGGTTGGATGGAAAATAGTGAGATGGTAAATACCAATTACCCTCGATATGTGCGTACTCAGTTGTATGGTTTTGTACTAAATGTGCCAATCTTTGTAGCATTTTTTTTTGTGTTTGTCACTTAGAATGAAAATTTAAATTTTCTGTATTTGTGTTGTACTTTTCTATTGTATTCTCATGTAATGTGATACTTCTGACAGATTGAAGCAACGAAGCAGACCTTCAACTCATTTGATGAATTACTTGAGAAATCAGATAAACCTGTGCTTGTCGACTTCTACGCAACTTGGTAATCTCATTTTAGTTTTCCTCTCTCTTTCTCCCTTCCCTATAATTAGAAATGTGTTTTTTCTTCTGTCTATGTTCAATTTCACTTAGGCCCTGATCAAAATGTTTTTTTTCACGGAATTTCAATTCAATTCAATTGATTTCGTAGGATTTCATTGGATCTAATTACATAGGAATTCCAACCAAATGACACCAAATCCGTTCATTTTGATGAAAAATTTTCCAACAAAATGAAATGAAATGAAATGAAATCCCATGTTAAAAAAATGAGATTCTGATCAGGGCCTTATTTGATATGTTCTCATTTGTTTCCTTCATGCTTTGGTTGATGCATTTTGTTTGCTTAATGCCAGTTTATAATGCAGAGGTTTCTTTGTTATGTTATAAGTAGGATTGTTTGATGTGAAAAGACAGGCTTATGTTTGTATCTATAAATTGCACAAGTTATTTTTTTCTTTATTGAGAACTGGTAACTCTCCATAATTTTATAAGGATTGAATTAGAATTTTGCAGCACACAATGTACAGAATTCTGAACATTAAAATCCAAAAGTTTGTATGGACATGCTCAGTAAAGACAACCAATAAGATGTTAAAGTCTGTTGGCCAAACTCATTGATTTGTAATTTGATTTATTGTTTTGTACTTTTGTTAGATTTTTAACAAAAAACTGAAAAGCTGAAACTGAGATGCTATTAGTAAAAAGTAGCAAATAAATACACCCATGAATCAATGCTTAATTCTGGCTTATTTTAATATTAGGATATGATAAGATGCCAATGAGGGATAATTGATATAATTGTAGGCTTACTATGTTTATATGTTAATTTGTTTAACTATAGGTGTGGGCCATGTCAGTTCATGGTACCAGTTCTGGAAGAAGTGGGTGAGAAACTTAAAGACAAGGTACAAGTGGTGAAAATCGACACTGAGAAATATGTAAATATCGCGAACAAATATGGAATCCAGGCTCTTCCTACTTTCATCATTTTCAAGGATGGCAAACCATGTGACCGATTTGTATGTTTCAAAATTTTCAGCTTCTTAATAACTTGAATGGGTTTCCACTACAAATGTTTTAACAATTTCTTTTAGTTTCTTGAGATATTTCACTCAGAAGGTGAAAGGTATGGTGGGGGTATGGCTGGGAGGGGAGGAAAAGAAAACCATAATAAACTTAAACGAGTTTCCATTTTTCTTGTATAACATGGTAACTTAACTGCTAATGTTGCAAAGCAATGTCCATTGGAAATCTGGAGTCTGTGTAAATGTCCATTAGCTTGTTCTTTTGAGGATTATTAGTCAAAGCCAGTGCAAACCTCAATCAGCCAACCATACATTTTCATTGTTTTTAGCCTTGAGCTTTTTTTATGGTTTTGAGGGGAGAGTGGGGCAGTATACATCAAAGATGTCAGGCTTTGCATCATCATTGAAGAAAGGAAACTAGGAATTGTGATTAGGCCAAAAAGGGAAAAAATAAAATGGAAATACGTATTCGTTAAATGCAGCTTAATTGTGCTAGCACACTTAATCTTGTTATATATTAACAGGAGGGAGCATTGACAGCTAATCAGCTCATTCAGCGGGTTGAAGAAGCTCTTAAAGTTGCTCAATAATTGTGAAGGTATATTATTTTGCTATCCTACACGGCAAAAAAAATTGTATATCCCATATTTCCATGATCTTTTTATTTAGAAAAGATAAATAAAATATTAATTGGAGAAAACTATGTGAAATGTTGCATACTTGCATGCATCAATCTAGCAATTATAAACATTTTTTAACTGGATGCATGAATAGGATTAATGTCATATGTGATTTTGTGTTGTAATTCTATAGGGTAATCGATGTGAAATAGTTATTGTATCATTACTGGATAATTTAACAAAAGTTTCTTGTTATATCTTTATTTCATAAGGTAATTAGTTTAATGGCAATACTAAACAGAGGTTAAAAGTCGAGAGAACCATTTTAAAAAGATTTGTTTGTTCCTGGAGTTCAAAATTTTGAATTTTTTTTATAGTGCTGAAGTGTACAAGTTAAATGTGGGCTATTTGGCAGGTGTGTTGGAGGCTTTATTTAATTCTTTCAAGATAGTTCGTTTTATGGACATGACCTGCCAGCCATCAGGCTAATGTTGCAAAATGGAAGTTGGCGAGAAAACCTTAGCTTTGTAAAAGTTTTTCTTGCAATTATTTTTTAAAATGTTAATAATCATCAGATTGTGTTTCATTTTCAGTTTGTCTTTCTGTCTTCTTTTGTTTGCTTTTATTTATATGTAATCTAATTCTGCTATCTCTTTACAAAATTGACTACTCGACAAATTAGAAAGCACTGATTATACTTCTCTTTCTGTTAGCTCTTTTCATTTGTTTTTGTACGAAAGCGTCGCTAGTCGCTATATATCCACTTATCCAGAGATTGTATTTTCTTATTTGTGAAAACTATTATTTGAAGTTTTAGAATTTAGACCAAACCATAGGTCGTTGCACAACTTAAAAAATAAATAAAACAACAACGACGACGACGACATGGTTATAATGCTTTGCTTTTCGAAAATGTATAAGAGAGCATCTTACAAGTTTAACTGGATTTTTTAGCGGCTATGTGGTGAGAGATATCTTCATTTTTTTTCGTATTGATGGATTTATTTTGTGGTAATTATATTAATTGTAATTAACAATTGTAACCTCAATTATGATTTTTTAATTGTGTTAGTCAATGTTGTTAAATATATTTATTATTGTGGTGTTTGCTAGATATCAATAATTATGTTCTTGGCAAATTTTTTTTACTGCTAGATTTTTTTATGACACGTTTTACAATTGATAATTATGCCCTATTTTGTTCATTATCATTTGTATTAACTAAATCTACAAAATGATAATTATGTTGTGTTTTGTTCAGTATCATTTACATTAGCTCAATCTACATAATAATAAATAATGTCTTAAATAAAAATTCAACTGTGTTATTGAGTGTAAACAAAAGTTTAGCCACAATAAATCGATATTCATAAAGCACATGACGGTACTATTCATGTTGAAGATTTATATATTTGCAATGTGCGACGATGTAAGGGATGACGAAAGTTGATTTTGCCCAAAAAAAATTGTCAACTCCGTTTTTTAGAGTGTGCGCAATAGAAACAAGGAAACAATTTTTTTCTTCTGATATTGCTCTTAAACCCTCCATTCTATGACACCGGGTCCACCATGAAGTAGATTTTCCTCCCTTTCTTTGAAAAGAGGGTAATATAATCATTTTGTATATTAAAAATGAGGTGATAAAATGTAGCATCCCGTCCCTTCTATTACCTCCTGAATATTGTGGAGCAAAGCCTGAATAATACATGAAACATGCATATGTTCCGATCAATCACACGCTTCCCAAAACTTTGTGAGATGCTTACGCACTCCTACGCTCAACGCTCAGTAGTGGAACAATATTGCTTGAGCAAAACAAAAGTGCCGTGATATGTTATGTTTGGGAATTGCTTTCTCCACTCTTCAAACTTAGAGATCCACTCTTCTTGAACGAAAATACCCTTGTTATTTTTAAATATTTTCAAACTGAGATGAATTGAAGGAAGTAAATTGAAAGAGTAAGAATGACATATTCGTCCAAGTAGGAGTGAATCTCAAATTTTGAGGAGCGCAGGAAGCAATTCTCGTCTATGTTTGAATGTACTTTGGATTTTAGGATTTATTTATGGGTATTGTCAATGACCAGAGGTCCAGAACTCTCTCAAGATTTCATTTTAATTTTACTTAAATGCCTCCATAATTTTATTTGTATTTATTTCTTATGAATTGTACTAGTTTTATTTTTCAATATTGATTTCAAATCAAGAATATATACTCTATTATTTTTTTTGTGTGTATCAATTTTTAAAAAATTAATAATTGAATGTTCCTGTTCATGAAAAATCCCTTTAATACCAATAAGTGTAGTCCGTAGGTACGGTAAATAATTTATAGTAAACACATTAAATATAAAAAAATTAAATAAAAAACAAATGTTTGATACTTCTTGGCTATATTACTCAATTTCTACTATATTATAAATTTATTTACTTTCCTAAATTATAAAATATTAAATTTTACATAACTACATTATAAATATTGAAGGGGAGTTAGTCATTTTCATCAAAATTTAGCAATTATGGCTCCGTTTGGATGGTGTGGGAATAAGAGAAATAAGGGGGAAAAAGTGGGAAGAAGTATTGAAAAGTGTGTAATTTTATGAAGAATTTGGATTGTTTATAATAAATTTATTTTCTTATTTTTTTTTTTCTTATTCCCACACCTCATCCAAACGGAGCCTATGAGTAAAGTTAGTATTTTTAGGGCAGTCGCCTTAGACTAACAAGTTCATATAAACTTGTAATATTAAGAGGTTTTAAAGTAACTTATTATAATTCATAAGTAAAATAATTTAGATCCTATTTTAAAAAGATTCATGGTAGTGTCCTTTGTATTTATTTTTTGACAGTTGCGCATTATAAGTACCATAAAGGGGAAAATTTTTATAAAAGACAAAAATGCCCCTGATAATTTTAAAAAAGACAAAAGAGGCTCTGAAATTTTAAAAAAAGCACAGCTATAGCGGTAATAGTAGTACCGTTATAACTCAGCCCTATAGGAACAATAGCATTACCGCTATAGGGGACTATAGCGGCAAAGCTATTGCCGCTATAGGGTTTTTTTGTTTTTTCTTTCGGGATGACACTTCTGACACCTCTGTTTTATTTGGATTTTTGCGCAACTTTTTTCACTTCTGACACCTCTGTTTTATTTGGATTTTTGCGCAACTTTTTTCACTTCTGACACCTCTGTTGGTGAGAGTTGGGAGGAGTTAAAGTTTGCATTTTTTTTTTTGCACAATTTTTCTATTTTCTGTCCGCAACTTTTTGTGTTTTATTTTTTGTAAAGACTTCTTGTTTAAATTTTTTGTTTTTACATAAAAATTTAGATGTTTTTTACATATTTTTTTAAATTCTCTTTATAAAATTTTGACTTTAAAATTTTTACATATTTTTTTTTGTAAAATTCTCTTTATAAATTCATACAAAAAAATACAACAACTGTCCTTTTTTGGTGCCAATGTGTAACATAGTAGAAATACCAGATCCAGTTTAATTATAAAAAATTAGGTTAATTTTAAAAATAATATTAAGATAAACAAAATTTTAAAACTAATAATCTCAAACGATTAATTAAATCGTAACAGTAAAATTCACTCGAAATCGGAATCTTTTAAATTGTGTAGTATCTAAAAATGACTTAAATGATTCTAGCAAAATCAAAGCTCAAATTACTAGATTAATTGAGCTCAAATCATAATTTAATCTAATAAGAAAAATCAATTAAATTGTTTATATGAGTTGCAGCATCTTTAGCCACAAAGTTTCTGCCACAGAAAATCCCAAAGATAAATTTTTAATAAAAATCCGAAAATCACTTATTCCTCTCTTTCTCCGCTGGCACCATCCACTTCCTCTCTTCTTTCTCGTTTCCTTCATCTCGATCGTTCGATGGCCTTCGTTCTTATCTTCTCCCCCGATATTTACCAGAGTTCAAAGGTCAAAGAGGGATGTCGTGTGGTTAGCCAATCCAGCTTTGCCACCACCCCTAGCATCGCTTTACCCCCTTTTCGTTCTTATCCGAGAGGCGATGGATTGGGTTAGGTCAGTGATCGATGGGAAAACCAAGTCTCAAAATAAAAACCTCGTGTCTGCCGATCTAATCGTTTGTAGAACAGCTTGAGGGTCGAATCCACAGGGACGGTGTTGGAATATTAGTCTTTTACTTTACTAAACTAGCTAGACGGTTTTCAACTCTTATGTGAATTAAGGGTTGCAGGTGAGTCTAAATCCTAAGTCTAGTTCAAGGTCAAAACAAGAATTAATAAGAGAGATTCAACAAGTCACGTAATTCTAGGGTTTCTGGTTGCTAACACTTCTTCTTAGTCCTAGTTCCAGCGGCCCGCTGACTCTCGTAGCGGCCCGCTAAAAGAACTTAGGTCGCTGATCTATTAGACTGGTCGCTGGCTACTTGGCGGGCATAGACAACCTCGCTGATTCACTCAGCGGCCCGCTAGGATTAGCGATGTGATTGCAATTTGACTTAATTTAGTTGACAATTGTGCAGGGATAATGGCTTAATTAAGGTCCCTAGATCAAACTCTCGTTTAGGTCTGGTTATCAATTAATTAACCCAATTTCCCTCGTATAGAATCTAGATTTCAACTATTGTTTCTTGGTCTAGTTTCTACAAGTTTATACCTTTCTAACCTATGAAATCCTTGAGTTTTCACTCTTGGAAAGGACTTAACTCTCGTTAACTAGTCCTGGTTTAACCTTTCAGTTTACAACCTTCATGTTAATCATAATCATGCCTAATAATCTAAGTTTATTTGGACTTAACCACCTAGCAATTAAGCGAGCTCTACTTAACGGGTGTAAACAAATCTACTTAAATATTTATGGCATAATCAATTCAAGCAATTCAAGCAAGATATAAAACACAAAGATACCAAATGAACTAAATAAACATGCAATCAACAACTAAGAATTCGAGTTTACAACCATAGCCCTAAAACAAACAATCAACAACTAAGAAACATCATACAAACACAAGAGAAAATGAGAATAAGGAAAGATTACAACCAATTGCTCTTGCGTGTGTCGAAATCTCCTATCAAACACGTCTCTTGCTGTCGCAATCAACCTGCTTGGCGCTGCCACGATCTGGACTTGAGACTCAACTCTCAAATAACTCTATGTCTAACCCGAAATTGACCTTGGATTTGGTCTCCTCCTTGTTCTCCTCTTGTTCTCCTCAAACAGGTCTTTTATAGGCCTTGGGAAGGTGTAGAAACGCTGGAAATAACTCAAGACGTGCTCTGGATGCACCTGGAGTCGGTAGAAACCGCCATCCGAATATAGAATTGCCAAATCGGGCGATTCTGCTAAATTTGGCAGTTCCAGGTCTGCGGGCCGCTGGGACTTTCAGCGGGTCGCAGGAAAATGTCAGCATTGCGTCCTGTCAGTATTTTGGGCATATCTCCTTCATCCGAACTCCGTTTGAGGTGATTCAAGATCCGTTGGAAAGCTTAGAACGAGCTCTTCAACTTTATGGACTCATCCAAGTCATTTCTTGTCCAGAATCTGCAATAAAATTAGAAACTATGGTAGTAACTCATTCTTGACACAAAACTCTAATTAAACTAATCTAAACTCATCTAAACTATGTAAACTATGTTAACTCGAGGCAATTGATTTAGTTTGGAGACAAAATGGTACCTGAATATGCATATAAAATCCACTCATCAGTCAGCTTTTGAGATTGGTGACAGATTGATCTCCATCGTTCCTTTGTGGTTATTCTTATCTCCTTTTTCCTTTCTGTGTATTGCCTATAAATAGAGGTAGTGAAGGTGAGTCTTGACTTTGCTGTCGGTTTGAGAAAATCTCGGAAAAAGGGTGAGACAAAGAGAGAGAGAGAGAGAGAGAGTTATGGACTGAGAGAGACGAGATTGAGAAGAGGCAAGAAAAGGAAAAAGGGATAGCTTGAGGTATATTGCTTTCCTCTCTTTCGGTTTTGAGTTCCATGGTGAATTTACGTAATTAGACCCTAATCCCTAATTAGGCCTAAACAGTGACTTGGTATGAAGTTGAAACAGAGTTTAGATGATGGTTATGAAGGGGATAAGATAATTTCTGCCATTATATTGGTTAATTGGTTATAAGCCGATGGTAGATATGATTAATTTTGTTAAGCTAAAGGAAGAAAGGAATAATTGGTGTGACGCTTGTGTTACTCAGTTGGTATGCCCTCCTGTGTGCTTGCGATGTTGGTACAGGTCTTGTACCAGCCTCAATCGAGGCTAAACAATCTCTGGTACCATTCTGGTTTGGTTCTGGCGTAGATTTGCGAGACTGAGGGCTTGTTTGTGAGAAATTTTATGTCCCAGGGACCTATTTGCAAAATTATAAGGGCATATTTACAGACAAAAAAGACTTAATTGTAAAGATTTTTAAGTTCAGGGGCCTTTGGATAAAGTGAGTGGGATTACGGGTCGGATTTGCCCCTCCGTTATCGGATCTTGTCGGGTGAGTTGCGGACCCGAAAGGTTGGACTCAAGTCAACTGGTCAGGTTGACTTGGCCGAACCATATTGCGAGTTGGGCTTTGGGCCTGTGTTATGTTTTGGGCCTCTGTTGTGAATCATGGCTAATGGGATTTCTTTTATGTGTGGGCTGTTCTTTGAGGCCGAATCAAATATGAAATGTTGGACTTAATTAACAGAATTAATTATGGACTTAATGACTATCATTAGTCTTAATCCAAACTTAATCAATAAAGATTAAGTAAATAAATTGTGGGCTTAAGAATAAATAAAATTAATTAAAGGAAAGGCCATTAGAAATGATCGGGGATTCCTTTAGTTAAGCGGGATTCGATTTTTCGGGAGATGATGAGAATAGTCCGAGTGAGTCAAGAACATATACAATGACACAAATCATCAACTTTCTGATCCTAAACAAACCAATCAAATAATTTAGATTTTAATTTTCTATTTCTCTTGATTTTGGGATTATAATTTTCTGATTTAAATTTTCGATATAACAAATAGTTAAATAATTTAAGAAATATTAAGCAATATAAACTAATTAATTAAATATTAGGGGCAATTTTGTTTATGCCACCCGAAATCTTCAAAACTGTGTTTTTGCCACTCTAGAGGGAATATTCCCTGGTATTTATACTAGAGTTACTCCAATTGTGCACCCGGGTTAATAATTAACAGTCTTTGAATTTAATTTTTAGAATGACAATTTCTATTGATCTTAGGTTCCTCTCACATCACAGTGTTTATCCGCGATCTTCCTTTCTTAACAAGTACTGTACGGCAGTGTGATTCTTTTGATTCTTCCAAAATTTTCAGAATTTTCAAACTTTAAATTAACGTTCGCAGACTTAATTAATTAAATATATGTTTCAAGTTTTGAATTTTCTAAGGATTTGGAATAATCTCCCCCTTAAGTGCCTACCTAGAACACACAGAAATTTAGAAAGCCATAAATAGCATTAAGAAACAAACCTCGCTCTGATACCAAAGTAGAAGTGGAAGCTAACTGATCGACTTTGAAACTTCGGATTATAAATAATACTGGCTTCAAAGATTTAAAAGAGTGGAGGATTTTATTGATAGAAGAATTACAAGAGAAGAAGTAAGACTTCAGAGTTTTTCTGTATGTCCTGCAACTTCTGAATGACACTCTTTTATAGAGACTCGAGTCTGGTATCTCAATAATGCATCGGGTGCTCATTGGGCCCCATCGTCATGCAATTAATTGGATTACCACATACTTTTGTCTCCCACTTAAATAAAAGATGCGCACTGACATACCTAGTGCGATCTGAAAATAAAATAAATGAAAGCACTACCTCAGTGCTGTCCAAAAGCAAAATTAAAGAAAAGCGCACTACTTCAATAATGCGCCTAAAGATGCACCAAGTGGCGCACTAAAACACACCAGTACAATTATTACATATTGGCACCATTATAAAGATGCCTTTTAGAAAAGAAAAGATGCCCACTAACAGACCAAACAGGTTGGCACCGAAAGTAAGCATATTATGCACACTACCTAATAATAGATGCTCTGCTGGATTATTCGAAGCTTACTGTGAGCTTCAATCAACTTTTCGATATTATCGTTAACAGGTTCGAGGGCATCCCTTGCCCAATTATCCTTGCTAGCATGTTGTTCAAGTCTAACCTTTTGCAAATTGCTCATGACTAGCAATTTTTCAAGCTCCGTAAGGGACTTTTGAATTTGGGCTTGGTGTAGCTCCATGAGCCTTGTTCTCATTCCTCCCTCCATATTTAAAGTCGGCCTTGAAAACAATAAATCACAAGTGATTGTCTCATAGTCTTCTATTTCTTCTGTCTGGCCACATGATGCTCCCCAGCGAACAGCGTTGTTAAGCGTTATCCTGGAATCTGGCCTGAGACTATAACGTGGAGATCCTTCATAGCTTCTAAAAATATGGGTTAAATATTCCAGCACCATTTCTGCAAAAAAATATAAACAAACTAAAACTATTAAACAAAAAGACAGTTTTCCGTAGATTACTGCCAAAGATCAATGGTTTTCCGTAGATTACCATCAGACCTGAAAAAGAAAAACAAAGTAATTAAACATTTGTTTGGATTTTAAAAGGGGAATCAGAGTAAGGAGCTAATTTTTAAAATTAGCTCATTCATCTGCTTGTTTAGGCTGTCACTAAATCGATCTGCCTCTTCGAATGCTCCTTCGAGATGTGCTAAGAATAGCTCTTGTTGTTCTTGTATTTCACTGGTAACAGCCAATTTTGTTGTTAATCGGGAAAGTGCATCAGCTAAGCTGTTTAGCTTACCATCTATGTGCTCAAAGTTAATCTGCACTCCTGTCCCTGTTACATAATCAACAAAATTTATCCATCTAACCCTTGATAGTTTATTTTGGGCTGACTTATTGAAAAAGGATATTATTGCTTGACAGTCAGTCCTCAGCGTTATCTCCTGCTGATCAAGGTAGTGGATTTTTAGTGCCTTCAATGTTTCCATGCAAGCATGTATTTCTGCATCAATGGTTGACTTAATCACCGGGAATTTACCGCTAGCATAGGCACAAATCTTTTCTATGGATCTGGGGTCATGCTTCTTTGGTTTCCATTTACATATGCCACCCCATCCTTCCATGCATCCGTCTGTTTCAAGGATGATATAACTTCCTGTTGGTGGAAGCTCCAAATCTGGTAGGTTTTGCACTTTTTCCTTGATTTTTCTGATTAGTTCATAATCAGACGGTTTAAGGCGCTTATCTCCATGAGGGCTGGTTTTTGTGTACAAGGGACCTAGAAGAGTCCCAAGTTTTGGAATGTAACTCCTGGCGTAATTGAGTATGCCTAACCATGCTCGGAGTCCGGCCTTTTCTTTCAGTTTCTCCTCGTCAAAGGAGACGATCTTCTTTATGACATGGGGTTGGAGTTTCACCTTACTCCTTCCAATGATTGCTCCAAGGAATTCAATTTCTCTAACTGCTATCTTCATCTTTGTTGGAGAGAGTACGAGACCCCATTTTTCACAAATTTCTAGCATTTTTCTGAGGTGCTCGGCATGTTGTTGTTCATTCTCAGAAAATACTAGAATATCATCAATATACACCGCTATAAAATCTTCGGTACCAGCAAAACACTGATCCATCTTTCTTTGAAAAATAGCCGGTGCGTTCTTCAATCCAAATGGCATAACGAGCCATTCAAATAGTCCACCAGGCACCACAAAAGCAGTCCATTCAATTGACTCAGGTGCCATTGCCACCTGATAAAATCCACTCTTGAGGTCGAATTTCGAGTAGATCTTACTGTGACCGACCTTTTTAAGGATAGTATTGATGCCAGGGAGGCTATACTGATCCTTATGGGTATTATCGTTGAGGGACCTGTAGTTGAATACCATGCGCTCTTTGCCTTTAATTTCTTTGCCAGTGATTGGGTCAATGGTGGTTCCAGAATTGACCATTATAGTCATGGTTCTGTGCCTGCTTTTACTAGGCCTAATTACTCCCAGTTGTAATAACGCCTTTGTATGTTTTTCGAATTGTTCTTTCATTTGAGGCGTCACATGCTTCAGGGGTTTATCCTGAATCTGGAGATCAGGATTTATGATGTCGAGAGAGCACGTCACCTGATTTTTCGACCAGTGTTTCAGAGGGTTTTCTCCAATGAATCCCTGCTCTTTTAGTCTGTTGAGTAGTGGTCTGAATTTCTCTTTAAACTGCTGTGACTCTTGCTCTTGGTGGTATGCTACGGCTTCTCTTACTTCAATGTATTCTAAACCCGTCAGGTCGAGCTCAGGAATTGCTGCTTGTACCACCTCAGCATCCGTTGTGGTTGCAATTGTCGTGATATTTTTGTAAAAGGTCACGTTCTGGCCTTCGATTCGCAATCCACCTTGCATGGATCGGATAAAATTGCATCCGATCAGCATTTGAACTCCCTCCTTCTTCCCCATCGAAAAAGAATAGGTGAAGGGAATTCTGAACCTATTCGACTCAATCAGCATACTACCATTTTTGAGTTTTAGACTGGCTATCTGAGTTGAGTTTACCCCATTTATTTGTATGGGATAGGCACTTGGCTCTAATGCCTCTTGTGGGATAATTTCTTGGTTGACACAACAGACAGTTGCTCCTGTGTCAAGGATTGCTTGAACCTTGAATGGGTTGACTCCTGGAATTTCAAAGGTTATCTCCATGTTGTAGAGTCTGTTTAGGACTCTTTTGCCCCTTACAGGGTCTTGGACCACTGTATTGAATTGCTCAATTTCCTCGGTAGAGATAGTATTGGCAGAAGCTATTCGGAGAGCTCCTGTTGGATTTCTTGGTTCCATCTCTATTTCTTCATCTACCTCTTCGTCTTCAAACCGTAGTTTGGTTTTTCCTTTGTCTTTCTTCATTAATTCATCAAACTCGGCTTCGAGATCCTCTGTTCTGGCCTCAAACAGTTGTTGTTTGAGTTTTCCATTTTCCGCCAAGAGGTATTGAACATAAGACATCAGCTCATTAATTAGCTGATCCTTACTATCATAAGGTGCTATTGGCTGCACCTTAGTTCGTATTCATCTGCCCAGCCTGAATCTTGAACACATAGGACATACTGTTAGGCGGCAGTTTTTACAGTATGCCCTTGTTGATTCAGTTGTCATTTCCTTACACATGGAACATTTTTCATGTCCCGTTGGAACTGAATCATTGTCCTGCCAGTCATGGGGACAATCTCTTTGATCTTCAGGCAGTTGTATATAACTCCGCCAGCTCAATTGTTCTGCCTGCATCATAAATGATTGCTCGCCGAATGGTAAATCATTGATTACGGCTGAAGCAACATTTCCAACTTCTCCCTCAGATAATGAGCAAATTGCGTCACTATCAGGTTCATTGAGATCAACTGAGAGGACATCCCAGCTATCTGACAGTTCCATATTTTCAATAATGGCTGCCCTGGCAATGTTTCCTGTTTTGCGGTTACAATCTCGCGCGAAATGTCCTTCTTCTCCACAAACGAAACACTTGCATTTGCGAACCTTGTCAGCATGTTTTCTCTTGAACACACGCACATGAGATTCGTGGGGTTTGCCTTTGTAGGTTTTGGACTTACGAAGTCCATACTTCTTTCTTTCTCCATAATAGCCTGGTAACGGGATTTTGCTGCAAAAGGAGAGATCTTTCAAACTTCTTTGGAGTGCAGCTTGTTTGCACCTTTCAGCCAGGTACTGGTATGAGAAGTTTATTCTCGGCATAACGCCTATTGCTGCCCCAGGGTATTTGTCCAAAAATGCCTTTTCTAGTTCTTGCCCAATCAGAGGTGGCATTTTTCTGAAGAATTTTTCCGAGAGTTCTGAGGAAATGTACATCCTCCCGGATTTTGCTGCAAGGATCTTGTAGTCATTCATGTAATTGAACAGATCCTTAACATGGTTACATGACAAGCGCTCAAGGTCTTGGTAAGCGCGTGTCTGTTCTTCAGTGGACCCTTGGTATGGATCCTCTAGCAGTATCATCCTTCGAATGCAGGAGATTACGTTTTGGGGATCATCTGCAACTGCTATTAATTCTTCATATTCATGGGGATACGCCATTCTCCATTGGATGAACATCTTTTTCTCTACATCCCCTAGGAGATTTTCAATGAAAATCACCTTACTCTTGTTATCCGTCCAGTTGCGGTCATTAACCACATTGAGAGTAATTGATTCCCATCGAGAAATTACGTCACCGTATTGCCTGATATCTTCTGGTAATACCAGAATTGCACCTTTGTCACTTTGAGCATCTGGAAGGTTGAACCTCCTGCTATGCTGTTGTGCATAACCTCCTTTGAGTCTGCCAACATGATCTCTGATTTCATGTATTGTTGGCATCGGTGTTTGCCTTGATGTACTTGCTGGTGGATAGTTAACAGGACCCATTACTGGTTCTGTTGGCCTTCTCTGGGTGAGTGAACTCTCAGCTGTTGAAAAGGCTGATTCCATCATTTTTGTGAAAGCCTTCATCTTAGGATATTCTAGTTCTGTTTCTTCTGCCGCGTATGCAAAATGCGACAGTTTGTCTTTATCACCTTCAGAGGCAAATGGATTGAGCCATTCTTCCTCTGATTCTTCATCTTTATCCCAGATTGGACAATAATCTAGCATCGGCCCTTCTCTAGACAGAGATGCTAGTAGTTGGATTGATTCCAACTCTTCCAAGGTTTCTGGCTCTTCAATTGTCACCATTAGAGCCATTTCTCCATCTAGTTCTTCTTCGTCATTAAGCCCGACAACTGCTGGTTCTGCTGGTGTGGTTGCTGTATATCCATCAAATCTAATGGCTAGAGAGCCATCAGTTCTTGATCTGACTCGAATTGTTTGTGGGTGTTGTACTTCTGGAATTGCTGGTGGCCTGATTATCCATCGTTGACCCCTCAATTCCTCGGTTGACCTCGGTTGTCCCGGTATAGCCCTTATGCCTCTGCTCGCTAGGTGTTCTGTTACACCTTGGACATTGTACCGAAAGTTTGTGTGGCTGGTGTTTGATAATCTCCCTATTAAAGATCGAGAGATTAAGAGGTTGCTTTCTCCACCTCGCCATGATTCATACCCATGAGTTTGTACAACCAATTGGATGTGATTGTAAAAATCATGAATACTAACCATCATGTCAGGAACTGCGTATGCCAGTTGTGTGTTGTCTGTTAAGTCCATTTCCATTGAACTTATCAGTGAGGTATCATTTCCCCATCTTGTGTCTCTTAAAACAACTAGAGCATTTACCCCTGCACTTCTTCTGTGCAGAGCGTATAGCCTGACCATTACAACACCTATGTGTAAGTGCTGTAATCCTTCTTCAACGAGCCTGTTATAACTTTCTTGAGAGATAAAGGGAATTTCTCTTTGATCTCCAACCACCAAAATTCTTTCATCGGAATAATGTTGGTATACCCGATGATTTCTTTCGCTCCATCCGGCTTGGTATAGTGTTTCTGCCGGGACTTGCTGTGCTCTGCGGAACTGTGAGACGCTTAGCTCCGCATCAGGACTTAGTTGAGATTCTAATGTCCTTCGATATTGCCTACGCCTTGGCAATCTTCTTTGTGCCTCATGTCTTAACCGGCTTCCGAGTCTGTAATCCCGGATTTGATCTTCAATGGTTGGTATTTGGTTTTCATGGCCTGATACAGATGGCCTACTCACTGTTTCTGTTTGAGTACGACTCATTGTATCTTTTTCTTTTCTTCTTCGTATATTTTCTTTGGGTCTCGATATACGAAAAATTTGCCTGTTATGGTTGGTCGATTTGAGGTTGTTGGCGGTCCGAGACTTAAGTTCTTGAGTTGATTTTGGATTTGTTCTAGGGCCTCGGATGTGTCAGACCCTTCAGGCGCTTTTGTCCTTCTGAGGTCTCTTATTTGATCCTTGCAATCTTCAAGTTCTTCCTTGATTTTAACAAGCAGTTGAATGATTGTGTTGTTCTGCTTGATAATTGTTGAGGTGCCCTTTTGTGTTGCTTCGGATGGTTTAACAAAACCAAGGGCTGGCTCTTCTGATGATTCTGTTGCTCGTAAGGCCTCTCTGTATACTGAACTTTCAGCAGTGAGACGCCAGTCGCTCATAAAAAAAAATAATTTTATTTTAATCAAGATTTATTCTTAATTTCCAAATGACTTTTAATTTCAAAATATTCTAGGCTGGCATTTCGGGTTTAATTATTCCATTTTATTTAGTGTTTAATTCAAAAATCCTGAATTTTCTCTATTACAACATCTGGTTTCTCTTGGGGACAGTTTTTGGGGTTCCTAAAGCATTTAAAGGTGGGTAAAGTGGCAAAATCCCAATTTCCTTGTTTTTGGGTGGCAAATAACTAATTTTCCCTAAATATTAATGAAACAAATCAAATATCGCATAACTAAATGAATGTTGAAAAAAAATACTATAATAAATAAGTGAATATTTTCATTCTAAAATATAATTCATAACTTATATAATAAAAATAAATATAAACTCTTAATGACTGGAAAGTCAAAACCAATTATTAATAATAAGATAAATTACTTAATGATATATTTTAAAACAGAATCCTCTAAATAAATAATCTGAATTTAACCATCCAAATCTCAACCAGTCTGGTTAACTTAGGCCGTCAGTATGGTAACCCAAGAACCGCCAATAATTAGGTTAATTAGGTTACTCTAAGTATTTAACGGTTAGTAAGAAAGTCACTTGTTTTATTAGGGAACCGAACTAGAATCACTTGACACGTGACTATCAAGCCTAGCAAACCGTTAAGGGAAAGAATCCAAGTATAATGGTCGTCAAGCATCCGAATCATCACGAGATATCGAGAAACTACGTTTATGCTTTCTACTATCCAGGTGCGGAATTACGTTGGATTTTTGTTAAAGTTTAAGTAATTAATAAAATATGTTTTATTCATATGCATATTGGAAACTCGTTTGCCTGCATGACCGTATTCAAGCATTTTAAAAGATAGTGCCCAAATATTGATAAAACTGCATTTTGAGATGCATGTTCTCCGTTTTGAGGAAGTTTGATAAGTAACAGTCAGATATTTGAAAATGCCGTTGCTATTGATAAATCTGTCTTATGAATGATCTGACTGAAAGGAATGAAATGATGTGAATGAATAACTGAGATATGAAATGATATGTGTGATATGATATACTGGATCTGTTCTGCATCACTCTCCGGAGTCGGTTGGCCCCCGGCTTCGGCCAGTTCAATAGCGCTATGTGGATTTGGAATTCCCTTCTGCCTGCCCAGGGTTAGAGATTCGTCTCTTCTGCCTGCCCTTGGGTTAGGGAAAGGTCTCCTTCTGCCTGCCCAACCGGTTGGGTTAGGAGGCCTGAGTGATTATAAATATGAAATTATGTGAATGATATGCTGATTCAAAATCCCCTTCTGCCTGCCCTCGGGTTAGGGGACCTAAGTGATTATGATTATGATTATGGAATGAAATGAATGATTTCTGATTTGCCCATACTTATGTTATGCTCAATTCTGCCATGCTCGGACCCCTGACACGCTCAGTTTCCTATCATATCCAGACATGTGTTGTCTGCGATGGGATTCGTGCCACGTGTTCAGTCCCGACATGTATATGACATTTGTCATAGTCAGATTTTGTGATTCCGTCCGATTTCAATTACGGTCATATGCTGGATATCATGATTTAAACGAAGAATTGCAATTGATATCATTTAAGTTGACACATGCATGCCTTGTTTATATTAAATGCAGATAATGCTTTTACGGTTTTATTTAATCAATGATTTAATTATTCATGGGTATTATTTCTAAAACTTGGATTTTAGCTTAAATCCACGTACTGGAACTAAAACCCGCACTGAGAATTTATTTCTCATTCCGTGCATTTGCATGTTTTCCACAATGGATGTGGGTTCCAGGTTGCAGAGACGGGCTCGATCAAGTCAAGCGAAGTTAGGCCAAAATTTGTCTTGCCATGATGACTCAATGAGTCATAGGAGACAACGTGGTAGATCATGGTAAGCTGGAACTCAACCCTTGTAATTACTAAGGAAACGCCTTGCGGGTGCACAGAGATTGTGTATTCGCGGCGGGGATTGTCAAGCCCTATGTGTCGGGGTGTGACACAATGTGCTAATTTTGTCATAAACCACTATTTTTTTCATTAACTAATTTTGTCATACATTCATTAACTAATTTATAAACCACTATATATTTTCATTAATTAATTTTGTCATCAACGAATTTATGCAATAATTTCAATTAAATTTTTTCATACAATAACTAATGTTTTACCATAAATTAATTGATAAAAAAAATTCGCTCTTTTTTCATTAACTAATTTTGTCATCAACGAATTTATGAAATAATTTTTATTAAATTAGTTGTTGTATTAAATAATTTAATAAAAATTATTTCATAAATTCGTTGATGACAAAATTAGTTAATGAAAAATAGCGAATTTTTTTTATCAATTAGTGGTTTATGACAAAATTAGCACATTGGCACAAAAAAAGGACGGTTGTTGTATTCTTTAATATGAATTTATAAAGAGAATTTTACAAAAAAAATATGTCAAAATTTTATAAAGAGAATTTAAAAAAAATATGTAAAAAAACATCTAAATTTTTATGTAAAAAAAAATTAAAACAAGAAGTCTTTAAAAAAAATAAAACACAAAAAGTTGCGGACAGAAAATGGAAAAAGTTGCGCAAAAAAAAATGCAAACCTTTAACTCCTCCCAACTCTCACCAACAGAGGTGTCAGAAGTGGAAAAAGTTGCGCAAAAATCCAAATAAAACAGAGGCGTCAGAAGTGTCATCCCGAAAAAAAAAAACAAAAAATCCTATAGCGGCATTGCCGCTATAGGGCTGAGTTATAACGGTACTGCTATTACCGCTATAGCTGTACTCTTTTTAAAATTTCAGAACCTCTTTTGTCTTTTTTAAAATTGTCAGGACATTTTTGTCTTTTCTAAAAATTTTCCCCATAAAGGAAATGCAGCCAAAAAAATAGTCATAAACGACAAAAGTCATACCTCTTTTTCAGTTTCTCTCTGCGCCTGGATATAGAAAGCAGTCCTTACCTGCTTTGGATACCAACAGGCAACACAGGTGATTCAGTGCTCATTTAAATCCAAACAAATCCTGGCCGTCCGATCAAATTTGAACGTCTGAAACTACCCTGCTGCTCTCCGCTCCTCTTCCAACAATTGCACCTACCATACGTAGTGCCTGTGATTGGACGTATCACAGTGCGAACATACTCACACGAAAAAAACATTTTCATTCTATTTCTTTTGTGAATCGAAACACTTTCCTTCCATTTGTCTCTTATAAAACAACTCTAGGTGCTTTTAAAGCGCAAATGTCAAATAGGGAAATAGCTGCATTTACTCCTTGACATCATTTCTCCAATCGTGTGATCTTGATTTTCTCTGTCGCCATTAAACTGCTGATGTCTATTTGAGTTCTCAAAATTCAAAATGGTATGTTTTTCAAAAGCATTTCTCCTCTCTTCTTTTTCTTTTTTATTTCTTGGCTTGGTCTCAGGGGGGTTCGGAGTTGATGTATCTCCGAAGTTTAATGCGCTTAAATTGGTTTTATTTGTTTTGATAATAATAATTTATGGAAACCCCATTCAAACTCTGAAGGGTTTTTCTTTTCTTTTTTTTTCTTTTTTCCCCCTTTGTTGGAAATGGAAATGTAGGAGAAAACCTAACTAATGTTACGAAATTATATATTTTGACATCTCACATCTCAAAGCAAGAAATTATACAGTAGTGCTGCATTTAGGGTTTAGGAGGGTTGATAATCCTTAGAAAAATCACTGGAGGGAGTTTGTTAAAAAAAAATTTGGCTGGATTGATCATGCATTTGGGGGAAATTTTAATTTGAGTAATTTGAGCGAATTAGGTAATTGTGGATAATTTTGTGGTTTTGGTGTATAATTTTGATACAATATACAAGAGAGAGAGAGTACAGATGAGGGTTTTAGAGTAGAACCCTTTAGACAGAGATATCACAGGAACATGGAGATTAATTATGATCAACATACATTGCCAAATTTACAAAAGAAGAACCTTGAAATGTTCCAAAAGCACCCAGATTAATCATACTGTATGGTATAACTCTCAACATCACTGATCCTTCCTTCAGCTGTTTACATTTTTAATCTAACAACAAGCACGGTGATCAACTGTAGGATGAAATTTGCTACACATGTGGAGATAGAGGTTGGGCATTTTTGCGTGTGGTTTGTAGTACATGCAAGGGATTGGCTGTTCACCGGTACATTTCTTTTTAAACTCTTCGTTAAGAAATTTGGAATTCATTCTTTCTGTTTGCATATCAGATGTAAACATGTAATATTTATTCTAAGTTTTGGATACGCTGGATCGATAAATACAGAAAATGTGCTCACATACGTTTCATAAGGAAATTTTGTGATTTCTTGTACTCTTATGTGGATAAAGGGAAAACACAGTCTATACTCTTGATATTCACTTCTGAAAGTACATATAAAGTAGAAACTGACTTGGTGTTCTGAAAGTCCGTATAATCCAGGGACATGCAAACGTTTGTTTCTCTTCATTTAATTAATCAACCTAGTGTCCATTTATGCTGTTGCAGCCTATCATGACCAAGAAACTATTACTCTTTGTCAAAAGAATATTTCTCTTCTCCACTGTATTCTATCTTACCGGTTGCTTCTGCTTCTTCTCTGGTTCTACCACTAACAACATTGCTGTTGCTGCTATTGTTGTTGTCATTTTAATTTCATATGTCTTTTATTAGGTATTGCATGAAATTGGTATGTTACACTGGAGAAATAGAATGGTCCTGCGAAGATTGCAAAGCCAACACCAATCCTGTAGAACAATGCAAAAAAGTGATTAAAGATGTTGAGATAAATGAATTTGGTGCAAAAAGAAAGAGAGATAAAGAGGAGGATTTTTGTCAGAATAATGGAAATACCTTTTTGGTGGTAAGAGAAGAGAATGTAACGAACACTACCCCTACACTTAGTTCAGACTCACAAGGCTGGAGCATAAAGGGACGTGAGGAAAACTCAGGAGTCAAAGTGATCAGGAAGAGAAGAAAGGAGAAAGGTCACCATTTGGATAACAATAACCAACATGAAACCAAGGTGGAAACGGGTCCGTTGCCTAGAAGTGATGCAAATAATGTAGACTGTAATAAGAAATTGTACACAGCAGGAAGAAAAGCTAGAGTGGGAGAAGCTGTGACTGAAGAAATTCAAGATTACAGCATTAATACAAAGAGAGCTGTTCAAATTGAACAAAAAATCCCATCTTGTAATGTAAAGGGAGAGTGCAGGAGAAAAACTGTGATAACTAAGGGTGAACTGCTTCTAAAAGCAAATGTCTTGGAAAGAGACAATTCTCCCATAACAGATACTTATGTCACAGCAATTGATGACAAGAACCCTGTTGGATACACTCGCCCTTATCCAACTCACCAAAAAGCTGCTACAGATGTTAGGATCCATCAAATTAATGAGAGTTATCTTGTTAGAGATCCTCAGGCTGATCAAAATAACCAAGGTGAAACTGTTGAAGATAATTACTTAGGTGCTTCAACAGGAGAAAATCGGGTAGTTGAAAATGACAAAACTACTCTCAAAGGTGATGCGCTGGCCAATTTTGATGGCACAAATGTCCTCACCGCAGATCTTAGGGTATATCAAAATGACCAAAATGCACTTTCTGCTGCAGTTAGGGACAGCAATGTTGCTCTTGTTCCAGAGGTTGAGAACAATGCTTCAGATGAAGATACACATTCTGATATACTTGAACACAATACTCCTTTTAGGGATGGTCCAGACAATCAAAATACTGAGGCAATTGCCATTCAAGAAAGTCAAGTTGTTGATAGCATCAAAACAGCTTACATTAGAGAAACCCATGTTGATGGAAGAGATGAGAATACCCTGGCCAGGTATCAGCTGCAGGCAGGTAGATGCACTGCAAATGCATCTTCTGAAGGAAAATGGGCTGCCAGGTACAATAGAACTTCCCCTAATGGGAAAATTTGTGCCGCAGTAAAGGACAATGAATTCCTGATGAGGGATACCTCAGACGCTAAAATTGGATGTTCTCTTGTTGGCCAGAATCACAATAGTGGTCCTGGTGAAGTTATCCTTAATGATAAAATTGACTCTATAGAAGAAATCTGTATCGTTGGAAATGACAAAAATAACCCTAGTGAGATCCAGGCTTGTCAATCTGACAAGAATGTCTCTGTTGTAACAGCAGGACCTGCACCAATTTCTGCCTTATTGGTAGAAAGTGACTTTGATGTCAGGGACAAGTCAAATGACGACCAGGTGCAGGGGGCTCACCATCAGTGCACAGTGTCTGGAAGATCATCAGAACATGTGAATCTAGTCCACAAATTAAGTGATGTGCAAAACTCATCTAATCTATTATCTTGTAAAAATATTCAAAGCACAGCACTTGGACTCCTAGCTGAGGAAAATGACAAAAGTATGTTTAATCAAGATGCCCAACTTGATAGAACCAACTCAGCTGTTTATGCTGATAGACTTGTTAAAAGTGACAAAAGTAATCCTGCTAAATGTAATGAGGATGCTAAAGTTGGTGATGCTCAGGTTGGTGGAATGAATAAAAAGATTTCTTTAACATGGAAAGCACCTGTGAAGTCAGTTCACCGACCTTGGAATGCACTAACATTATTATCTGGACCAAGATCTAATAAAGCCCATATTAGTGCACAGTCAGAGCCCACGCACATGATCAATAATGGAACTGAACAAGAAACTCATGACCTGAGATCTTGCGAGATTGATAATAGTCTGAAGACGGATGCTGTGGATGAGGTTCAACAACCTAGAGCTGCAAACAATGTTCATGACCTTAGAATTCGTAGAAGCCAGGATGTAGAGCCAGAAGATGTGGACCGATGCCCAGAATTTCTCGAGAGAAGTAATGGTGATCTCATGGGGAAATCCATGGACCTAATTCACAGACAGAGTCCGGAACCAAAAGTTACCAATTTTGGATACGTGCCGGTGCAATCCCTTTTTGATTTTGTTTGGAAGTATGTTTTCATGTCAGTTCTTATCTTCATTTATTTGTAGTCTTAAACTTAGAACAAGAATAATAGACTATACTACTGCACTCTCTTGTGTGTCAAGGGAGGACTCTCTCTATATTAGTAGGTCTGGGAAAAGAGGGAGGGAGGAACAAATTCACTGAGCTGCACATGCACACATGAGTATGGACCAGTACTTGTATGTCTCAATATTTGTTTTTATTGCAGAATTGACTCAAGTATGCTTAAGTTCATTCTTCCTTGTCTTACTTTTTATACGAGGATCCATCTTATGTGCATCTCTTTTTAGTTCGGGTTTGTGCAATCAGATCCTCATTTTTGCATTTTCAATAATTTATTGCAGCGGGTGGTTTAATATTGAGGGAACAGGGTTGCTTCCACTAGTCGGCCACACATCAACCATGATTCGTGTGCAACATAAAGATGTTTCGAGATCCCTGCCTCAGGTGATGTTGCTGGAGAAGGTTTCTTTTCCCTGCAGATTCAAGACCATAGCCCTGACTGGTCACCATGTGGATCTTTTTTTCTTCCCCTGGGGTCGAAGGTGCCTTGTAATTTTCTTTCATTTTAGTTGAAATTTTGCATATTAGGAATTGCGGTGTCATTATTTGCTAAAACTTTGCTGCTCTTTTCTTCCAAATAATCGAAACCATAAGGACATTTCTGTAATTTTCTTACCAATACCAGAAATTATCATTGTAGTGTAGTCTGTAATGCTGCAAAATATCTTCTGGATACCTTCTTCCTTCATGGTAAATTATGCGACATTGATCTCTTGTTTTTCCCCCTATGATTTTCTGTGATTCATGTTACAATGAAATCTTGTTAAACCTTTTTTAATGGGAAAGTTGGGAAAGAGTCCATACATTGGCATTGTCTGCACTGGTATCTATTGCTGGTACCAGTGCCGAACTATACTTTGTTGCTTTATGTTTCAATTTTATTTGGTTATGTAATGAGACCAGAAACTTTTGTTGCTTTTCATAATTTAAGTGTGGTGGACCGTATGCTCTACTTATTTCCAAAACATTGGCATTGTCTGCAAAAAAAAAAAAAAAAAAAAAGCTTCTTGATCTATTAAGAAATGCAAATTTACAAATAGTTTTCCACACTTGTATTAGTTCTACATCTTTATCACAAAATAATTTGAGGATATATTGGACGAATCTCAAGATTAAGAATGGGCTCATTTGGATATTATGATAAATGTGGTGCTATGTGCAGTTTGATGATATAGGGACTTCCATTTCTAGTTGTTGCTGAAGAACGTTGTATCTTTACTTTTCTTTAAAATCTCAAACACCTACCTTCGACCTGAGAAACATCTATAAAGATGTATGCCATCTGAACATGCCCTGTTTTTTTTCAAAATACACAAGCACTATTCTATTTCCTCGCTTATGTAGGACATTATGTGGAAGATATTTGGTCACTATTAATGATTTCTTAATTTTTTTTTTTTGTAATTTTAGGGCCGAGGAGGTGGTAGATGCGGTAATACAAGATATGTTAAAAGGAAATCATGTGCTAAAATTCAAGATTGATGACATTGAGCTTCACATTTTGTCCTCTTTCACATTTCCTGAGCCATCCCGAAGTAATTATATTCTGATAGAAGCACCTGCCTTATTGCCATTTTTCATATTATTATGAAAATCTTTGTGCTTTGTTATATAATTTACAGTAAATTTTCAGACTAAATTGAAGTTTAATTTAGAATTGAGGCAAGATGTATGGGAGAGATCTAACACCATAGCTACTAAATCTCGTCTTGCCCATAGCTCTTATAATTTCAGTTTGAAAGGAAATTCTGGTTGAATTCATGCTTTGATCATTCTTGCAATTGTCTGTAAGGTGCTCAGATTGTACATACTGGTCAGTTTGATTATAATACTTGGTTACATATGTTTTTTGCTACGAAAAGTTTACCATGAGCTGGTAACTAGTACTGTACCAGTCAGCTACCATAGGAATGGTCTCAAGCCCCTCTCTACCCTCTCTCTAATTCTTTTGTTTAAATATAGGGTTTCAAGGGAGATGCTACTTGTGGGGTATGTTCAGCCCAGCATCATGAGCAGTTCATCCTACAATATTTCAGAAGGTCATTTGACTCAATCTCAGTGCCAGCCATTAAGTTGAACATTATAAATGAGTGTAATTTGTAAATATCCTTTCAACCTTGGCATGGTTTTTTTTCTTCGGAAGTTACCTCATAGGCTGATAGTTTCATAGTTATGTATTAATTATGGAGAATAAATAGTAGTTTAGTGTCATTTGAAGTCAACTGCTACCTGTGGAGAAATTTTTTTTTTTTTTTTTTTTTTTTTTGCCCAGTTTTAGTGGAAGCAAGTTGTTTTTCTTGCTTGCTAGGTAGAGATATATCATCGAAGGTATTCCTTGAATTTTCTCTTTCAAAAGTTCTAGGCTAGATGTACTTGTTGAGCCTTATTTTACTGACAAGTTCGGAGATATTGATTTTCAGATGTCGATGCTTTTGATGAGTTTGGGTTACAGCAGGGTAGAAATGATGATAGAAGTTGACTATTTTTTTTTTTTTTTTGAGCATAAGTTGACTAAATTCGAGCAATGTCTTGCATGTATAGGTGGTCTTCTTTTATAGGTTAATAAAGTATGTTTAGTTAAGTAGACCAAATAATCCTTCTACGGTTAAAATGTATACATTTTGTTTTCCTTTTTTAGTTTCTTGATATGTGGTAACTGGTAAGTTGTGATGCTTTGCAATCTGTAACAGAGAATAATTAGGCTTCTTGTTTTTCATTTAAGTTGAGTTAATTATTTTGATTAATAAAATACTTTTAAAAAATTTAATTTAACCTACTTTACATGATTGTACACATTAATTATTAAATGGTCAATAGACGTTTCCTATTTCATAACAAAAACACAAAATATGATGAATTAATAATAAGAATCTCTAAGGCTCCGTTTGATAGATGTGGGAAGAAGGGAAGAAAGGAAGAAGTGGGAAGAAATATTGGGAAGTGTGTAACTTTGTGAAGAGTTTGGATTGTTTATAATTTTTTTTGGGCCTTCTTCCTTCTTCCAACCCCATCCAAACAAAGCCTAAAGTAAAAGAACCATGAAAGACGTAAGATAGAAAAATAGAAAAAACCCATGAAAAACAATAAGTAGAATTGTGAATCTGGTCCGTTTGTTTCCGTTCAGACCCAACCTATAATTTGAAGGCCCGATGTAATTCCAAAGCTTACTAATACATCTTTTGGGTCATTTTGGGCCTCATTGGGCCGAATGGGATTTTACGAGATCGAACTTTTCAATTCAAGGCGGAATGTAATTATCTTATTAAGATATCGTCGCTGACGCTGAGACGGCTGAGTGATTACTTATCAAAAACCTTTCTGATATTTTTCTCTCCTTGTGCTGTGCACTTGCGAAGACGCACAAAGAAAGAGAGAGCAGTCAAGCACTCTACTCTCCAATGGCTATCTCTCTTTCTCTCTCTTCATCTCTTCCTTCTCTTCGTATCTTCTCCTCAGCCTCCGCCTCATCTTCTCTTTCTGTCTCCTCGCCTCCAGTCGGACTTACAGCCCCGCCATTGGTAACCTCGAGCTCAACTCGCTTCAACCCTTGCCTCTGCTCTTCTTCCACTTCAGGCCCTTTCTCTGATTCTCCTAATGTTAGGTAATTTCTTCTCTTTTAGGAGATAGGTTCAGTACTGTATTAATGCACACAGATACTTGTTGCAGATGGTACAGTTTTGACACAGTTAAACCCAGCTTTCCAAAAATATCCTTGGAAAAGAAAAGCTCATTGAGCTTATAATTTCTCTATTGGATCCCCTGTTCTGAATTTCGACGTACCTCAACAACAACTAAGCCTTTTGTCCCAAACAAGTTGGGGTAGGCTAGAAAGAAACCCAACAAGAGAACACATCCAAGAACAAAAAAAATACTAATAGTAAGACTAGCCATACTAATAATAATACCTCTAATAATAATAATAATAGTAGAAACCTAGACCTCGACCGTGACCTAATAGAGGGACCTACAAACCTATGGCATCGCTCCTACCCCTAAGTTCCTACGTCATAGCTCCGGTACATGAATTGCTAACTTCCAAGCGCTCCTATCGATCGCCAACTCCTTGGAGACGTTCCATTCTTTAAGGTCTCTTTTCACCGCTTCTTCCCATGTCAATCTTGGTCTCCCTCTCCCCCTCCGGGTGTTCTCGAAATGATTAAGAATTCCGATACGTACCGGTGCCTCTGGAGGTCTGCGTTGGATATGTCCAAACCATCTCAAACGGTGTTGGATCAACTTCTCCTCTATTGGTGCGACCCCAACCATATCTCGTATGTCATCATTTCTAATCCGATCTATCCTCGTGTGACCGTAGATCCACCTCAACATACGCATCTCAGCTACACTCATCTTCTGGACATGTCGTCTTTTAGTAGCCCAACATTCTGCGCCATACAACATCGCAGGTCTAATCGCTGTCCGGTAGAACTTGCCTTTTAGCTTCTGCGGGACTTTCTTATCGCATAGGACGCCTGATGCTTGTCGCCATTTCACCCACCCCGCTCTTATCCTGTGACTAACATCTTCATCTATCTCGCCATCGCTCTGCAGCATCGACCCTAAATATCGAAAAGTATCTTTCGTAGGTACTACCTGCCCGTCTAGACAGACATCTCCGTCCACTGGTCGTATCCCACTAAACTCACACCCCATATACTCCGTCTTAGTTCTACTAAGTCTAAACCCTTTGGACTCTAGAGTTCGTCTCCACAATTCCAATTTCCTATCGACCTCCGTCCTACTCTCATCGACTAACACCACATCGTCCGCAAAGAGCATACACCAAGGAATCTCTCCCTGTATATCATTCGTGATCTCATCCATCACTAAGGCAAAAATATACGGGCTCAAAGCTGATCCCTGATGTAGTCCTATTTTAATAGGAAAGTCACTAGTTACACTATCACATGTCCTGATGCAAGTAACGGCACCATCATACATGTCTTGGATGAGGGTAACATACTTTGTGGGGACTTTCTTCTTTTCTAGTGCCCACCACATAACTTTCCTTGGCACTTTGTCGTATGCTTTCTCCAAATCAATGAAAACCATATGTAGATCCTTCTTTCGCTCCCGATATCTCTCCATCAATTGCCTTATTAGGAAGATGACCTCCATGGTTGACCTCCCAGGCATAAAACCAAATTGGTTTTTCGAAACGTTTGTCATCCGTCTCAAGCGATGTTCTATCACTCTCTCCCAAAGCTTCATTGTATGACTCATAAGCTTAATCCCTCTATAGTTTGTACAGCTTTGAGCATCCCCTTTATTCTTGAAGATTGGTACTAGAGTGCTTCTCCTCCACGCATCTGGCATCCTATTTGATCGGAAAATGCTATTGAATAGTTTGGTTAACCAAACTACAGCCACATCTCCGAGGGACCTCCATACTTCGATTGGTATGTTATCAGGTCCTAGAGCCTTACCTACTTTCATTCGTTTTAAGGCTTCTTTCACCTCGGACTCTTGAATTCTCCTAACAAAACGTCTATTGGAGTCATCAAAGGAGTCGTTCAACACAATTCCTAAGTCGTCATCCTCTCCATTGAATAACTTGTTGAAGTAATCCCTCCACCTATTCTTGATCTCGTCGTCCCTCACTAAAAGCCTATCAGTCTCGTCCTTGATGCACTTCACTTGGTTTAAGTTTCTCGTCTTCCTATCTCGAAGCTTGGCTATCTTATACACGTCCTTCTCACCCTCCTTCGTACTCAGCTTCTGGTATAGATCCTCATAAGCCCGACCTCTTGCTTCGCTCACAGCTTTCTTTGCATTCTTCTTGGCCAATTTGTACTTCTGCGCATTGTCGTCGGTCTTGTCATGGTGCAAGCGTTTGTAGCATTCTTTCTTTTCTTTAATAGCTTTCTGCACTTCGTCGTTCCACCACCACGTATCTTTGGGTTCGCGGTTGCTTCCTCTAGTAACTCCAAGCACTTCCGTAGCTACCTTTTGAATGCTAGCTGGCATATCTTTCCACATCTTGTTTGCTTTTTCACCTGCTTTCCACGGACCTTCTTCAATCATTCTGCCCCTAAAAGTATGAGACACGTCTCCTTTGAGCTTCCACCACTTCGTCTTCACAACTCGAGCGCCTCTACCTACTCTAGAACGCAGCGGAAAGCGAAAATCAGCCACCACAAGTTTGTGTTGTGAGACGACACATTCCCCAGGTATAACCTTGCAATCCATGCAGGCTCGTCTGTCCTCTCTCCTAGTAAGAACAAAATCAATCTGGGAAAAGTGTTGGGCACTACTAAAGATAACTATGTGGGATTGTCTTTTTCTAAAGAAGGTGTTAGCTATCATGAGGTCATAAGCTATGGCCAAGTTCAAGAAGTCCTCACCTTCTTGGTTCCTATCGCCATACCCAAAACCCCCATGCACCCTCTCAAACCCTCCACTAGTTTCACCTACATGTCCATTGAAGTCTCCTCCGATGAAGAGCTTTTAGTCCTACTTGTGGTGCATAAGCACTAATGACGTTCAAAACTAAGTCCCCCAAAACTAGCTTCACTAGAATGATCCTATCCCCTTGTCTCCGCACGTCGACAACTCCACTCTTAAGGCTCTTGTCGATTAAGATACCTACTCCATTCCTGCCCCGTTCTTTTCCAGTGTACCACAGGTTGAAACCGGTGTTCTCCACTTCCTTTGCTTTTTGGCCCGTCCACTTTGTCTCTTGTACGCACAAGATGTTCACACGCCTCCTAATCGCCGTATCCACTAACTCTCTTAACTTTCCTGTTAGAGACCCTACATTCCAACTACCTAAACGAATCCTACTCTCACTGACTATCTTCCTTGCCCCCCGCACCCGTCGTGAAAAGTGCGAAGACCCTTGCTTACTTGCCACTACATCCGGGCGCTGATGTAGCGCGCCACTAAGGGAGTGACGATCCGGCCCTTGCTCACTTATCACCTTATCCGGGTTCCGATAAGGCGCGCCACTAAAGGGGTGGCGACCCGGCCCTTGCTCATTTATCATCTCATCCGGGTTCCGATAAGACGCGTCGCTAAGAGGGTTACGCCCCAACGAAAAGTAATTGGGTTTCATTTCCATAGAGATGACTGGGATTTTTACGTTGGCTCGCCTAGCCTATCACAACCCTCCTCCTTTTACCCGGGCTTGGGACCGGGCTATACTAAACAATGCAACCAAAGCTTAGTATAGGCGGAGTTGAATTTCGACGTACCTGAACTTGAAAAATCAAAATAGTACCAACATCCATTGTTTGTTTCTTTCATTTTCACTTACATTTGTAGAATTGTTTATTATAGATCACAGATGACACCAATGTCATGTCTTGGAGTTTCAATGGAAGAAAAGCCGAGGGTAAAATCAGAACATAAATGGCAGAGAGTATTGCTAAAAGTCAGTGGAGAAGCCCTTGCTGGCGACCACACACAAAATATTGATCCAAAGGTTGTCAAGGATAAAACTGGTACACCTGTATCAATTTGACTAACTTTTAAATCTTTCTTTGGAAAAGATGTCACTCACAATGGCAATTGTTAATTTAGTATGTAATTTTTGGAAATGATGTCACTCACACCGGTCTGGTTACTTTCATATGTACCTGCCTGAGACCTGAAATGAAATTTATTAATTTATAATTTTGTTCAATATCTGTGGTGCAGATAACAATGGCAATTGCTAGAGAGGTTGCTTCAGTAACTAGACTCGGTATAGAGGTACCATATCCATTCCCTCTTAGTAATCAGAACATCTTTGCTTTTCTCTGTTTATTGTTTTGCTTGGGAAGAAAGTCAGAAAGATGGGAGAAAAATAAGAGACATGAGAGAGAGAGAGAGAGAGAGTTTCTAAATCTGATCTGTCCAGAAAAGCAACTTATGTCCGATTCAGACTTTAGGGTAAGACTGGGTACATCTGGAAGTTGTTATTGGATCCATTCTTTTTAAATAAATGAATGGATAAATCTTGCTAAGCCAATTTAACAATTTTTTCATTAAAATATTTCAGGTGGCAATCGTAGTAGGCGGAGGTAATATATTTCGTGGGGCTTCCTGGGCTGGTTGTAGTGGTCTTGATCGCTCCTCTGCTGATTATATTGGGTCTGATATATTACACTTATATTTTGGAGTTTGGAGAAATTATATAATTTGTTATTGATACAAGGACTGATGAACACATAATAAGAATATACTATACCAAGACTATGAATCTATTTTTGCATTGCAGGATGTTGGCAACAGTAATGAATGCGATATTCCTACAAGCAACAATGGAGAGCATAGGTGTGCCGACGAGGGTGCAGACAGCTTTCAGGATGTCTGAGGTGGCAGAGCCATACATTCGCCGCCGTGCTGTCAGGCATCTGGAGAAGGGAAGAGTCGTCATCTTTGCTGCTGGTACTGGCAACCCGTTCTTCACCACGGACACTGCTGCAGCCCTCCGTTGTGCTGAGAGTATGTTTAGCTTTCTTGTTTTACTTTTCTTTGGTATTGCGTTGTTCCCTACTGCCATGCTGCTACTTTTCTACCTGTTGTCTTTTGGGCACTATACAGCTATGTTTTTTACCATTAACACCGACCTGTATATACAAGTACCATATTATTGTTCTGATTGGTTTAGGCCTGGTTACTTACACCTTTGCATGAAATAAATCTCATGTTCCATGCCAAATATGGGAATACTACCCTGAAAAGCTATTATATTCATTTAACAAATATCATGTAAGTAGAGACTAACATGCTATTGCATGGAAAACCAAAACCAGTAAATGCAGAGGTGGTATTAAAGGCAACAAACGTGGATGGAGTATATGACGCAGACCCAAAACGAAACCCTGATGCACGCCTTCTGGATACACTGAGCTATCATGAGGTCACTTCAAAGGACCTTTCTGTCATGGACATGACTGCCATCACCCTCTGCCAGGAAAACAACATCCCCGGTAAAACCTATATATCTGAAAGTTCCCAATCCTGCCTATTAATTTGTTAATTCTAATTAAAAACGATTGCACTGTCATATTATGTGAGGCAAATTTAGGTTCAGGTAATGCTCGTTGGATAATAAAGGATTAATTGAGGCTAAAATGTCTTAAATGGAGATTTAGTTGCTCATATGATGGTTTAGAATAATTTGCAGCTTAAGTGGGAAAAACGGATCTTGGTCCATTTATTCTGGTTTTGAAAAGATGGCAGTCCTTTATTTTTACTAGTTGGGTGCACAATTGAATAATTATGGTCAATTGGAGCTAAGGTTCTCAATAAAATATCATTAGAGCAAAATTTGAATAATTTGCTTGACATTTTTTTTTTAATAATTGCAGTAGTGGTCTTCAACTTGCAAAATCCAGGAAATATTGCAAAAGCCATAATGGGGGAGAAAGTGGGGACTCTTATTGGTAACGTGACCAGAAATGAACTGCATAGAGAATTGAAGGTCAAAGCTGAGTTGTAATTTAGTCCTTCCCATTATCAATTGTAGATCTAGCGCAATTTGCTGTTTCGCCTCAAGCTAGAAGTGAATCACAAATCCTCATTAGTGGCGTTTCGTGAAATGCATTATAGCATAATTTTCGACTTGTAGACTAGACCCATTTTTTTAGAATAATCTATTGTACATGAGGTTTTTAATAGTAATTGCAAATTTCTTTTTCCCATGTTATTCGCTGCTCTTAAACTGTCTTTCTACAATTCTTTTTTTTTTTTTCATTTGCTCTCATCAAACATGAATACTAACAATTCTTTTTCCCATGATACTTATGTTGTGTTATGGCCTCTGTTGGCCTTTTTTTGCTAAGATTTTCAGTACAAAATCTTTGATGCTGAGGGATCATTGCATAAGTCTAAATCTTTGGTGCTGAATTACCATCGAGCGGTCATGGATCGAATCTTCTTACTTGGGATTGGTGCAATTCAAGAACATGAATATCCAAAGTTGAACTTGGTAATGCTTAAAAGCGCGTTTGCTTAGGATATATACGGAAAGAATCTTGTTTAATTGTTAGTTTTCAATTGAGGAAATCGCGTCTCTCTCTATGTACCATTGACTTCTGTATCTATGGACAATAATCCATTTTTTCAAGTAATCTGGTGCTCTACAAAGAATACCGTGTCATACTTTCAAACTTATACACGGATCCTCGTCAAATAGCCAGCACTAGGACAACCTTTAATCGACAGCAAACTCCTGTTTTAACTCGAGCTCCTCTTGTTTCTTTTAACGTTTTGTTACCAAATCCTCATCAGAGTTAAAACAGTACAAATCAAACATGTTAAAAAAAATAGCACCCTTAACATATCTCTCTACACGAACACCTATTTCACAACTTTCCAGATTGTCACCTATAGTTCCTATATATTTACCAATCCTCATCGAGGTTGGCACGGTGGTAACACAAAACAGTACAAACAAGGACAAAAAATGAGGTGAAGGCGATCCACATTGCACCCGCCTCAATCAGGTTAGCATGATGTAATATGGCTGGTATTGCTATACTACCAACTGCTGAAAAACCTGTCAGAAACTTTGCACCATTTATCCACCTGACAAATGAAAAAAGCAAGGGTGACTTTTTACTTCTTAACAATACCTAGTCACAGAGGACAGGAACAATAATTTGCCATCTTCAATTCTAAGAACTGGTACAGACATCAACACTGCTATGTGCTAGTAGTATCAGTCTAGTATGAGTAACAATCATGGGTACCAGAACAAATATATGTACCAAAAAACATGCATCTGTAACTCAAGTAAGATAGCACATAATACACAGCAATGAAGGGCATAAGTACAAGTACGGCTGGGACATGTCTATCTGGTCAATTACTACCAGTATGTATTGTCCGTGTATTGTCAGAACAGTAAGCAACTTGTTTCCGTTTTTAGTTTTTTCTTTTCTGGGCTAGCTTGGTGTTTAATTACACCACTCAAGAGTAAATCGTGCTTAGTTAAGACAAACTCACAGAGTTGAGGCTTAATTAGAGCAAATTTGAATTAAGTTAAAGATTATTTACTAAACTAAAGCTAATGACCATCTAAGAAAACAATTCAGAACTGAAGTAGCACCATACCAAGCCGCCAAATTATGCAGCAGTTAGTGTTAATTGAGGTGAGCTAGACTAAACTCAGGATTAATTGAGAGAAGCTACCAAATAGGATGCCAATCAAGTCTTAGCAGGGTTTGGTTTTTGCTTAAATTATAGTCAAGTCTTAGAAGACTGAAATAGGTGAAAAATAAAATGCAACAAACAAAGGAAAAAAAAAAACGGTTAGAATAAATAGGAAAAATAGAACGGACCCATTACTCTCTCTGCTTGTGAGAAAGCTGGTGGACCCGCCTCCAAAAAACAGACAGGGCATAGGTACCACGACATACATAAGAGCTAACAAATGCAATCAAGTAATAACCAATTAGAAGAACAATTAAAAATAAAATTCTGCATTTTCTTACACAATATAAACTGTGTCTGTATGCATAACATTATTTCATTGTGACGAAGAGAAGAATCCTAAAAATTAGGATTTGACCTTCCGAACTAAAAAATTTCAAAGTTTACGTAAAAAATCTCCTGAAAGGAATTTAATCAGTTGCAGAGAAATAACAAGAGTATCCAAATTATAAAATTCCACAAGTACCTTCATAAATATGTATATATGGTCTCTGGTTTATTAACACTGATGTCTTATCAATATGGTTAGTGGGGATATTGATGGATTTTTATTAACAATACTCTGGAAAATATCTGAAGCGAAGTTGAAAACTAACCAGATAACATAGGCCACCAATTGCTGTACAAAGCACATGCCTACAACAATAGCATCAAAGATATTTTGGTCAATTTAATCATAAAAGCTTTTCGCTCATGCCCCTATAAAGCCTGAAAAATTACCCATGCCCCAGCTGTCTGTCAAAGAAACACCCAACTGAACCCTCCTTTCTAACTCATTGACCAAATGAAATGAAATGAAAACAAACAGCGCACGTGACTTTGTTTTAAGAAAATATCCAATATTATTAACCCTGTTTTAAACAACCCTCACAGCGATTAATGGAGAGAAAGTTCCCAATGAAGGTAAGTCCAGGAATAGGCATTGGGAAGAGAACACAAAATACGAACAAGCATAGATAAAATAAGAGCATATTATATAAATAGTCCTCAAAGTATCACCCAGTTACCATTGTTTGGTCCTTCAAAGTTTTTAAAATTTATACCAAATTGGTTCTATATCTTTATCAATTATCACCACTCAAAAAACTAGGTGATCCAAGTTAGCATCCATGTCAAAGAGATAGCTTATGCTGAAATGTATGTAAACACTATTGATGATTAATTACTCTGTCCAATGCATTAATGCTAGTATGCATTTGTTTAATACATATGATGATATGGATATTTAATTAACATTAAAATATTCTTATTACTTGTATTTCTGGGGCCACTACATCATGCTAGTTGCAATTGCTAAACTGATATCAAAATAGATAAATATATTACTTCTAATGAATGTTAAATACTAGGCCAATTTGGTATAAATTGTAAAAAATAAAGACCAAAACAATAACTCTAAAACATTTAAGGACCAAAATGTAAACTGGATGACAACTTTAACTTTATTTGTGTAATTTACTCATAAAATTTAAAAAAAAAACAAAAGTAAAGAAATGATGTTCCTACCAGAATTTGCAATAAAATGCTAGTGGAGAACATAAATGCTAGCCCAGCAAGCCTGTTTATCCACCAAAAACAATGATTGAAACATATAAATAAAAGAATTATCTGAAAACAAACTGTACAGGCTTTGAACAATTGTCAGCTTGTGCAAGTATTCATTTTTCTGTCATAACATGAAACAATGCCCAAAATAATAAAATCCATAATAAATATTCAGTACAGTATTATGCCTGTGATATTTTAGTCATTTAGTGTCAAATATGTAGTGATGTCGGCCGATCAAAATTAACAGAGGTCTGGGATTATACTTTTCCCTCTTTGAAGGGAGAGGGAGGTTTTCACTGGAAACTTCAGGCACAGTTAGAACTTTAATGGTCTACATAGTAAAACTTCTCTATATATGAAAGAATTGTTTGAACTTACACTGCATCGAAGATGATCCAAGTTCAATGAGTTAACAGCACCGCCATTCCACATAAACGAATAGAAAGAGAACATGAATTAAGACCGTGAAATATTAGTATCGAGCAGTTAATAACTGTAATTGGAAATGGCAGCAGCAGGTACTGGGGAGTTCATCTCAGCAGAAAACAAAACTGGTATCGTTCCATTGGTTACTGATAAAGGCTCAATTAAACTACACTCTAACAATTGTTGACACAAGCTGATATGCAATTGTTGCAGTTGTGAAAGTTTATAATCTACTGGAAACTGAACTAAAATAACATATATTTAATAATTTAATCATCATGGGAAAATCAGCATTAATAAGAGTTCCTTTTTCAGAATTATGAGTGGCAAACTTTATGTAGAATTATTGAGAACAAATTTGTGAGCTATTTTCACAGGAAATTGGCATCCGTTGAATCATGAATTCAACTAGGTTTCTAGATCCAACAAGATACTACAAGCACCAAACCATTAATGATTAATCAGCACCGATTCGATTCCACCAAAATCGATCTTATTGAGAGAATCGATCTGTGATTGATCATATTAAAAGCACAAATTGAGGAACGAAACTCACCTTCCACTGTCATCACCATGGCTGGATCAGCGCAGAGAGAGAGCGAGAGCGCAGGGAGGAGAGGGTTGTGTCGACTGTCGACTCACGACTGTGTGCGAGAGACAACGTCAACCCTCGCAGTCGCACTGCCTTCGGTTTCGGTGGGGAATTTTGAGAGAGAGAAAGAGAGAGGAAATTATTTGTTTTGGGAATTGCTATTGACAACCGGAATTTTGCCTCTTTGCGACATAATATTTTTCTAAATGACTGAATTACCCTCGTGATTCTAAGGCTGTGCTCCAGAACGCGAAGGTAGGGATGAGATTAGGGGAGACGAGGCGACAAATTAATTTCCGACCCTGCCCGAGCGAGTTTACTCGCTCCACAACGAAGGATGAGACGGGATGAAAAGGGATGAGACGAAGTGAGATAAGAGACAGATCTACGAAGACTTTACTCACTGTCGCTAATCCCCGATTTGGAGGGTGAGCCTCACCGGGCACCCCTAATCTCCTCTCGCCTCTTCTCCCCTTTGCTTTCGCGTTCTGGAGCACAGCCTAAGTCTTAAGGGATAGTTTAGTCATTCGGATAAAAATTAAAAATTAAAATGTTGTTGTCAAAAGCAATTAGTGCTTTTTTGTGCCTGTTCCGCTTCTCTATATACGGATCGAACCTGATTTCGCCTCCGAACGGATGTGGTACTTGATTGCGAATTAAATAATGAGGAGGGGTATAATGTTAATATTTTAGTGTCAAATAGGTATTACTAAAAGTAAATTTTTAATTGACTATTTTAAGTTATGGATTAGTAAAAATAGATAATTGAGTGTATGTATTATATACACTGCACTGCACACATAAAATATTGCATCATTTGGGACTTTCATTTTGATATGCATCGGTGGCTAAAAAGATTAGCGTCCAAATTTTGATAATTTAATCTATCTTTAATGTTCGTGGTTATCTTAGGATTAGTATGGATCATATTTTTCTCATTTTAGTTGCAAAAAAATAGTAATAAAAAAATAGGAGGGAATAAAAAATATTAAAAGAAAGGGCGTCGTATTTTCATATTCTTTTTAGTTAGCAGTTTCTTTTACACATTTAATACGGGAGTGACAAAATATAATAATTAGAAAATTCCGCAGCATATGCAAAAATAATTTAACATCATAGTCGTCTCACCCCCCGAGCGTTTGACGTACATTGTGTTTTTTACTTTTTTTTGCATGTTTTTATTTTCTGTTTATAGTCTATTCAAATCATTAGTGAAACAAATTCATATTTGAGAAATGAACGCATGACAAAAAAATATTTGTTAACGAGAACTTTAATCAACAAAGTTATTTGAGAATGCACACCCGATAGTAAATGAAATTTCGAAGAACTAAATATTTTATTGAGTTAAGACTTACGACTAGGTTGTTTTTCAGCCGTTGTCAAAAATATTCTCACATCCTATCTTATCTCAAGTCACGTAGTCACAAAATTATAAAAAAAAAATTTCAAATATATTCAAAATCAATGTGAAAAAAGTTCACTCCGAATATTTGTGCATATTTTTGAAAACCAGCCGGCGAGATATAATATATGTTCATATTAATATGCTGACATGTCTTGGAACTGTTGTTCAATACATCTTTTGTTATTTAGCAATATTTATTTTGATATTTAAAAAAATAATTTTGAGGTAAATTATGTCGCGTACTAAACGTTTTTACTAGTCAAAATATTCTTTTACAATTACGAACGATTTTGATTGATAAAGGCTCAAATCGGTTAAAATTTTAAGTTACTAAAAGTAAAACTCAGTTATTGATCTAATTGCAAAGAGTAATATATCTTGAATAAAAATTCGCAAATTTGAACGTGACTGAATAGTATTTATGCATATTTAATTTAAAATTAAATTGACAGACTTGACCAATTTAGTTTAAAAAAAAAACTATGTTAAAAGTAAAAAAAAAAAAAACTATGGTAAAATGACGAACAATATGGAACACCAATTTTTAGTCCTAATAGTATAGACCAGGTAGAGCAAAAATGATGAAACAAACCACACACTTGACAAACTTAATTCGACGCAGACCATTACAATTCCTGATCAAACAGGCAAGCGAGTCTATACCGGATTCTTATCTGCTCCCGCGCGGGACGGTCCAGCGCAGCCTACGAACCGTCCGATCTGATCTGGACGGTTCGGGCCTACCAATCAGGTTACATGCACGGGGCTTCTTTTGCCATTGAGATTAAATCACACGGCTCACACAGCAGTGCGCTGGACCAGGCCTGCCAACGGAAAAAAAAAACGTTATGCCGTTCCGTTTGCTGAAACGGAACGGTAAACAGTATAGATATTTGTTTCGTTTTCTTAATGAAACGGTAAACGGAACATGAAATGGAACAGTTTAACGTGTTTTAACGTGTTTTTGTACATGCCGTTTAGCGAAATCATTTCGTTTAGTAAGTGGAACGGTAAACGGTAGCGAAATCCATTTCATTTCGTTAACGGAACGGTAAACGGAAAACCCCATTCCGTGTCCGTTTACCACGTTAATCAGGTCTGCGCTGGACAGAATCAGGTCTGCGCTGGACAGTCCCGCGCGGGACGGGATTTCATTGCAGTCTGTACCTCTGTATGAAGTAATTCATACTTCGGCCAGCTTTAAGATCCGCGCTCAACGGTTCAGATTTGGCCCGCTCCACTCCCGTCCTCTGCGTGTCTTTTCTGAAACACGCACTGCACTTTTTTTTCTTCTGGCCGTCCGATCTAATTTCGACGGGCAGATTTTTACGGATCGCACGAATCTCGATGTCTATGGGATTAATCACGGAGTTTTCATTATTGATCGGACGGTAAGAAATAAAAGACGTGCACTGCAAGGCCCGCAGAGGATTTCATCCTCGTGAAGTTAGGGTTTAGAGGCTTCATCATCATCTACTCTTGCTATGCTACTCCCTTGCTTAGTTGCTTGGGAAAGAGAAACCCAAAAACACAAAAAACAGAAAAGGAAAAAAAAGGCTCATTTTATCCCTCTGTCAATGGCTCCGCTAACACTGGAGCAGATAGCGCGCGACAACAATGGCGAAGTGAGTAGCGTCACTTCGCTTCAACTCACTCATCGAGCTCTTTCTGACGTAAGCTCTCTTACTGTAACTAACTGCTCAAATTTCATTGGCATAGTACTGAGTACTGACGAACGGCAAGTTAAGTCGGTTGACATTTGATACATTCTTCACAAATCTTTATTTCCTGAGAAATATTACATTGTGACGTATCTTTAGGTGTCATGCTTGAGCAATCTGGCTAAATTGGAGCGAGTTGATCTCAGCTTTAACTGTCTCTCCTCTCTTGAGGTCTCTCTTTCTCATTCTCTCTATCAATCACTGAATTTTTCAACTGCAAGTTCAATGCCTACCTCAAAGAGTCTAATATAACAGCATTTGGAGGTTTTTAATGGGTAATTGCAAAAAGTTATGTTCACAATTTGTAGCCTATCTTGTGTTTTTAAGGGTCTACACTCAAAATTTGTCACTTTTTGAAACTCGCATTATCTCAATGCTCATCGAGTGGCTCAAAAGTGTGAAATCCAGTGCTTTTGCAAGCACCTCAGCACAACCACATGGATATATGAGAAGTTTCATATAGTGTCCTTTTAAATTTGTTAATCATTGTGACCTTACTCCAAATTCTTTTCAGAAATAACCCTCAGAAAATCAAGTTAAACAAAAATTCATCCTGCCAGACACAGACAGACACAGCAGCTGGTCTTATCAATTTACCATGGAACTCATTCTTAGATTTTCTTTGGTTTGCTTGTATTTGAGGCACCTGTCAGTATATTTGGGTAATTTCCAGACCTGGCAAGTTTATCGAGTTGACTTAATGTAATCTTAAGTCTTAACCCTTTTCTTTTGGTTAATTTGAATTCAGGGGTTATCTTCCTGTATAAGTTTGAAATGGCTCTCTGTGGCAGAAAATAAAATTGAGAGCTTAAAAGGGATAGAAAAACTTTCAAATCTTACTGTAAGTTATATGTCTCTGTTCATTTATTTAACTATTCTTTTCAGATGCACAAAGTTTTAAAAGTAGATGGTGCTTGAAATTGTAGTTTGCCAACTTTGGTGTAATGGTGGTTCATTTGTCTGATACCTCATTTAAATCCTAGATTCACAAAAATATAAATATAACACAAATTATTGTTAGTAATTAAATGTTGATATATCATTTCTCTGAACTGTAAAAGAAGAAGACAGAAACAACAGTACTGTTAAAACCACCATAATGAAATTGCACCAATAAATCTGCTATTTACTCGATAATTTTTTGCATAATTGCAAATCTCTCTTGCCATGGCACAGGTGCTAAATGCTGGGAAGAATAAACTAAAATCCATGGAAGAGATTAGATCAGCTACTAGTTTGCGGGCATTGATTCTTAATGGTATGTTTTTTGGAGCCCCAATTAGCACCAATTAAGCTCTGGTGTTCAATGCAATCTCAGTCAAAATGTCTTATATTTATGCAAATTATATCACAAGGCAACAGTATTAAAAGCAGAATGAGGAAAAGGAAATACGACAGTAACCAGCCTTGAAAAAAAATGAAAGAGCCCAAAAATACATACATGAAGCGATGAAAAAATAAAAGCGGTATGGATGAAAAGCACAAGTTGTGGTATCTGTGGTTACTTGTATGAAAACTGACCAGCACAATACTGACCTGAGTATGTATATACAACCAATAACACTACCCATTATAACCCCATTTATTACTTTTGAGTTCCATGCCCTGCAGTACACTCAAACCAGACTGCGATGTTAAAAGGAACTGGTATGTTAATTTTTAAGTTCATCATTGTTAGAACTTCAGATATTATTAGCCGTACTCTGAATTTTCTATTTCTTTTTCTCTATTTGATTACATAGATTTGTTTTATTTATCTGATAAATATTATTTTGCCTGTCTCTGTGTGTGTGCATTTCGATTTGTAGATAACAAGATATTATCAATATGCAAGCTCGAGCAGCTTAAGCACTTGAATACACTTGGTAAGTGTAATATTTAATTGTCTTTTGTTTTTTCTAAAATAAACTAATATCCTTGAAATTATTGATCCAGAAGCTTAAAAAATTATCACTTTTTTTGAGTTGATAAAATAAAGGGCGTCAGGGCGATGGAAGAAAATATATGTAACAAATTTTTTGTCAATCAGAATGTACAATGCTCGAACGATACAGAAATTGTTGTTTTTAAACCAAACCTTGGTTGACCTAAATACTGGTACAAGCAGGCCAACTCTTGTTACCTACCTGACCTGGAATTTACTTGTATTCTGGTTTCTTCACTTTTACAATGAAAAGTTGCATTTCATTTATCTTTTTTTTTTTTGTCTTGCCTTATGTCAATTTTGGTGAGATTTTTAAAGTACATGATCATATATATTTTGCTATTTAGGATTTTTTTTTATCTATTGATTGCTTTTCTGTTTTGAAATTTGGCGACAGTTCTATCTCGCAATCCAATTTCTGAAATTGGTGATGCATTGACAGGTTCAAAGTCTATGACTAAAGTATGCATTCTGTTTCTCCTCTCTTCTTTCACATGAAAACTACTTTTAATATCCTAGTTCAGATGGTGAATGGTTGCTAAACCTTGTAGCTACTCAAATGCACAGAAGTCCTTACTCCTTACTGTATTACTGTACAAGATAGACCTGATTAACCTTAATTTAAGCAGCATGGAAGCTTCAACTGTGCAATATAGCCTTGATGCAATAATCCTCAATATAGGTCCTTGAAATTAATAGTCCTTAACTATACCTAGTTTGGTGCTGGTATCCTCTTGAAATTAACCATGGTTTACAACTGACCCAAATGATAATTAATTGGTAAGATAAAACAAATTTCTGCTTGAAAGTGCTTGTATTCTTTTTATTTCCACACAATTATAAAGCATACAAGAGACTGGAGCCAAAATCAATTTAGGGTGGTGGGAATAAAAAACAGTGAATGTCTTTACTGTCAATTTTTGTCAAGTCCTTTTTTATTTTTGTTTTATTATTTTATTATTTTTTTGATAAATTTTTTAGCTATCGCTCTCTGGCTGTCAAATCGAAAACATTGGTTCTTCACTGGTATCATGCACGGAGTTGAAGGAACTACGGCTTGCTCATAACAATATTTCAGTATGGCTGCTAGTCCCTTAAGGATTCATGTATTCTCAGTACAGAACAAACTTTCTTATAATTTACAGAATAAAAGTTTCCTCAACTTTATAGAAGTTTGACTTAGAGGAGTATCAAAGTGATGTCATATTTGATATGGCCAACTAGAGTAATGGATCACTGGAACACAAGGATTTTACCAACAAGTTGATATGATGCATTCTCTCATTGTTATCATTCTGATGGGTCCATATTAATTTCTTAAAAAATGTTGAATTCTGCAGTCAATTCCGCACGAGCTGAGCTGCAACACCAGGATTCAACTTCTTGATCTGGGCAACAACTCTATTGAGAGATTCTCTGATGTGAAGGTTTCATTTGTTTTCCTCTTTTTTCTATTCTTTTATCTATAGACATCAGTTGACTGCATGTGGCTGTTTTCCCTCATTCATCTCAAGCCCGAGAACAGCTTGCAAAGATGATATTGATGTTAGAAAACTTCAGCTGCCCAGACAGTTTTTGTCCCACAACTACACAGACACTTATCTGATAATTATTTTCACACTGTTAACGATGAAAACTGAAGTTTTTGTTTACACTTATGTAGATTTTGTAACATGTTTGTTATTAATAATTGTGTTCTCACTTAAAACAGATGTAATTTTTGTTAACAAAAAAGTATCTGGATAGTTGTTGGAACAGCAGCTGACCGAAGATACAGCAGAACTCTATTCTATTATTATGCTATCAGAACTTTTTTTTTTTACACCTCGGCTTGAAGTTGGAATGTGGATGGCCTCGTAGTTTCAGTTGTTTGTTCAGCTTTCCCTTTTGTTCCTTCAAATCAGGCTACATGGGAGTTAAACTGTATTGACAATTTAATATTGGGGAAAAGATAAAAACAAACAAGACTGGATTCTTAAAATTACCGATAAGTTGGTTTCTGGTTCATCGATGTTTCAAGTGAAATTTTGGCTTGTTTGGATCCGTGATTTAAGGGGATACCGATATATTCTTGGTACTACATGGACATATGTTATTTGCTCTCATTTTCCTTAAGAATGTATGTGAAGCTTATCTCATTAGTCTGTTTGGTTCAGGTGCTAGCAGCCTTGCCAAATTTGAAGAATCTCAACTTACATGCAAATCCTATCTCTAACAAGGATAATTTAGCCCATAAGGTTTCTCCCTCCCTCCCTACCTACCTCTCTGGTGTTTTCGACTTTGTTTGTCAGAAACTTTCTTGAGTTTCATTGTATTTCATGTATTCATTTTCAGGTGAAGAAGTTGATACCGAACCTACGCATATTCAATGCAAGGCCCATTGAGCTAAACATCACAAAGAGCACCTCTCGAAATGTGACCCCTGAAATCAATCCACCAAAAATGAAACATAAGGTGGAGAAAAGTGGCAATGCTGAGTCTGACCCAAAAAAGGAAAATGCAAATTCAAATCCCGAACTAAACAATGCAACAGAATCAAAAAATGAAAGGAAGAAAAAGACAAGTACCAAAAATGAAGAAAAGAAGCATGACAATGAAAAGATTGATGACGCAGACATACCTTTTTTGGATGTAATATTATCAGAAGCTGATCATTACAATGATTTGAATAGCAATAAGAAGAGAAAAAGTAAAGAGGAGTTATCTGGGGCATTGGTTGTGGATCATACCAAGAAGAATAAGAAACAGAAAAGTAAAACAGTTATTTCAGGCGCTTTAGCTATTAAAATGCTTTCTCCACCGCCTGATATTGGTACTGGTGGTTCCTCTACATGGGATTAAGGGATTAACTATTGATTTAGTTTAAATATTCCGCGTATTAATTACCGTTGTACTTATCTTGTTGTTGCAGTCTATAGAACTTATGTTCTGTTCTCTTCATAATGTTTTGTAATATCTTTTTTTGATTATATGTTTATGGTATGGGGTTTTTTTTAGTGGAAAATTTGGATTATCTTACGAGGAATGCTTAAGCCAGCTTCAGATAAGTGCTCTGTTACAACTAGCTTTAACAAAATTTGGAAACGTTAGCCTACGAGGAGATATATAAGAGGTAGGGTTTTAGTTTAATTCTCTGTCGTGGGACTAAATGTTACAAGTAGCTTTCAAAGTATATCATAATTGGCTTCGTGATATTTTTTTTTTTTTTAGTATAGGGTTGGTGTTTAGTTTTACATGTCAAGTTGAGGTGTTTAATTTGAAGGTAATGATTTGCAAGTCATATGCATCTGCTCTTTGTCTGTATACTCTTTGCCTTGACCCTATGGAACAATCCTATTTATTCTCAAACTTGCCATCGGTCGACAACTTCCAAGAGGCTGTAAGACTAGGTCAGATCTGAAAGTTATTTTTGAATTGGGCCTTGTCATCACAATCACAATTACTAACCAAGAGTTTTGTTGACTATCGGACATATATGATGAATGACAATATCAACAAGTGCTTGAAGAAAAGGCTCCTGCAAGAGTGGAACAGGATACCACTTCAGACTATGCGGCCACAGTAGCAAGCTGAAGACTCAAAAGAAGATCATTCTTATTTTTGTTTGTTGTAAAAATGTTGAACCCGACGACAGAAGTCTCTCTATTCTCTACAAATTCCTTCATTCGCCTCTCTATTCTCTCTTCTCTCTTGTCGACGACAGAAGTCTCTTTCCTCTCTCCTCCGACACATCGATGTTGCCTGTTCCTCCGCAACCGGCCGCATCACTTTCGGCCCCTCCTCCTCTGTTGACTTCCCCAACCCCAATAGCACCCGTCCATGTCTTCCTCGATGCATCCCTCCTCATCTCTCCGCCTGTCCACCTCTGCTCGTCTCTAATCTATAGCCTCAAAATTTAAGAAGGTGCTGGACAGAATGGAAGACAAAGGACAGAATGGGATTTCTAGTATGAAACAAGAAACTATATTTCTGTTTTCAACTTCAGTTCGTTTTGCAGATAAGATTTCCGAAGGAATGGGGGAACATTCAACTATACATCCACATTTCATCCGATTTTTTAGTAATCAATGTAATATAATAATTTTAATCTTATTGTTAAGTTTATTTTAATTAGTCTTTTTCACTTTTGCATCATAATCTAATTGTTGTTTCTTTTTATGTTTAGGGATAAATGATTATTACATTGATTGAGTGTTTACTGAAGCTTGGATAATCAAGGACGGTTCAACTGAGGATCGAGGACTGAGATATTGGCGTTCATAGAAATTGGGATGTAATCCACAGAAAAGAAAAGCAACAGGTGCAAGTGCAACGATTTAGTAATTTTTATTTTTATTTTTTTACTGTCTTTAATTTGTTGCTCATCATCGTGCTGTACTGTATGATTTTTTGTGACTGTACATATAGTTAGCAACATTAAACACTACTGATTTGATTGCAATTTCCGTTTTCTTTTGTTACAAATGTCTGTATGGTATGCTCGTGGAAGTACTTCAATTTTTGTGTACATTGTAATTCAATGTGAACTTTAGAAGTTTTAAAATAATTGGCACTGATGTGAACGACTTAAGAAGTAATTCCTCAATTATTGGAATCAATTTGAAGAATAAGTAGATGAATTGGGCCTAAACAAGATTAAGACTGGATTGTTTCGAGAAATAGATCAGGTCACAGAACGTCTTGATTGAGTCAGGTTTGGATCGTATTGAGTTCAGGTTAGTCTCTCGGGTTGTGGTTTGGGGTCATTTTCAAATCTCGATGTGATCATGTTCTGAACTTATCAAGTTTCTGATTGTCCGGCTTTGGCTTCTCTCAGGTTAGAGTCATTATCTAATAGGATCAGGTTTTGAGTCAGGACTCTCGAAATTCAAGTGATTTCAGGTCATTTTGTTCAAGTGAGTTTGACTTTATACAAAAATTTCAATGGATTGGATCCAGATCTAGACGGGTCAGGTGAGTCCTTTTGTGTCAGAGCAGAGAGCTATTCAGAGACTGACAATCCCACTTTATAAAGAGATATATATACCAAAGCAATCAATCATACCAATAGACAATAGTCATTTATCGTTTCCAAGCATTGCATCGTGAAAGCTCCAACCTACGCAACTATGGGAAGTGAAGTCATTATTTTTTTGAAGATGTGTAATTGAATTGTGTAAATTTCAAAAAGAGTTGCAAAAGTACAATTAGAACATTGTACAAGGGGAGTGGGATAACTCATATTTGAGAGCTACAATTCAAGTAGTCCCAGTTTAACACTTTTTCATTTGACCATGAAGATCTGAAAATAATATCTCAATCATCTAATCAACACTTTTCATGATATGCAATTTCAAACTACAAGATCCATTCATATCGCACACGTTTGCTCAATTTTTTATGTGAGTGTCGTTTTGTAATTGCTATCCGTCCATTTTACTATTCACATTTTCATGTTGGTTTTAAGACAAGGATACAAAAAGGCAGATTATGAGGTACAAATTACAGTAAAGCAATCTTTATACATTTTGCAAAATTAAGAAAATAACAAGTTCAACTGAGAAGTAAAATTCTGTATTCCATCATAAAAAAATGAAACTAGTTGAGCTTAAAACAATCGGCAGACGGAGGCATAAGAAGGTACTGAATCAACTGCAGCATCACAAAAAGCATCTGATTAGTAATTAATGCAGTTAAGCCTAGTTATGTACCGGTTACTGTGGCATGGAAACCAGTTGGAAATGCTTAAGAGCACACAACTGGGACTAATTAATGCAGAAGAAAAAATAGCTAAATTGAGGCCCAGCAGTTAGCCAAGATCAAATGGGTTACACGGACGCTTAAATGCATTAGATCGCTCAATTGGGTTCAGTAAGGCTCAGCAGCAGTCAAGTTAAGCAACTGAAGGGGGAAAATCAGAAAAAGAAAAAGAAAAAGAAACGAACCGTCGCCCCAGCAAGACAAGGTGAGTGGCGTGGCCAACAACTTTTGTGCCATATCTGTAATGTCTTTTGTTGTGATTTCATCAATACACTCTAGATAATATTCAACTGGCTTCCTACGGAACAATAAATGACAATTTATACTGAAAAATAACTTTAAAGCATAATATACAATATCAAACCATACAATTTGATAATTATTTGGTCCTCTTTACAATTTTCTTTTGAATTTCACTTTCCACTGTATAGTAGTATTGTGCGGTGAAACTTTCATATTTGGAGGTCCCACAATCCACATGGATGTCAGCTTTTGACAACAGCCAAACCAGCTGCACATATTAATTAATTTCAATAAAAATTTACCGGCCACCATAAGTTAAGATTTGCCTCCCTATGTCTTCTGCAACAATTGCCTACAACAAAATGTAAAGATAAGATATGAAATTAAATATAACAAAATGTTCCAAAACCTCCACACATTATGACAAGCTATCAACTATCATATGAACACTTTACAAAAGAAATTGCAAATTGCTTCTTAGGAATACAAAATAAAACGATCAACCCAACTTCCCTTGTAAGTTGGAACAAGGGAGCATGACAATTTTTATATATTTATTTATTTATTTATTTATTTATTTATTTTTAAGTAAAGTAAAAATACCCTCGACTCCAAGTTCATCAAAACGGCAGATTTTGTGGCATTTTTAGCACGGTTGACCTCAAGCTCTTCCACTGGAACAGAAAAAATAAGACCAGTAATATAAGTAACAGCGAAAACACTTGATGTCAAAACATACAGAAACAAGCACACACTTGAACTGACAAGTTAAAGTGACAATCATGGTTGAATACCAGCATTCATCTGCAAGTCTGTAACAGTGGGCAGGGCCATTTGCCATTTGTTGTGTAAAAAAAAAAAGTTTTACCTTCTCCAGGTGTTGCAATTGCAATCAACTCTTCTGCAGCAACTTCAACTGCTTTAGCGGCAAAACTTGGAACCTACATTTCAGTTGGAAAAAAAAATAAAACAAAAATATATAAAAAAAAATGCTAATTCTACACAAGACAATTCAAATTCAATTAATGCTTTCCATTTTGTTCGCCCAGAATTGACACTACCATTCAAAGAGCAAGCACTGATAGTAAGGAAAATAGTGAAAGTGAAAAACTGAAATAGGCAAAAAGATCCAACTTAGAATTCAAAGTAACATAGTGTTGATTCAGCAAGTTTTCAAACACTCCAGGTTGACATTGTAAAGATTCCATCCAACATAAGAGGCATCACAAACTTATTGACCACATAAATAAAGAATTAACTAAGAAAATACTAACTGTCGTAGAGGTGATGCCAAATAGACCAGTGTGGTTGTACAGGTTACTAAAAGCAGAGAATGATTGTATCTGCCGGTACTTGTTTAACACTCTCAGATCTGCATACCACCACTATCATGCATTAGAGTATCTTACAGATATTATATAAGTTACAGTCTTTATAAGTTGAAATTTCATCAATGTGGAATTGAATTTATAAATCAGCTGACATTCTAACAATGATTGATATCAGTATTTGACAATTTGAGTTAGGTAATAGAAACATCTTATTGTTGTTCTCATGATTCAGGCTTTTTGTTCTTACATGAGATCCAAACCAACAGAAAACCCAGCTAAAAACCTGGCATGACAAAATCTGAACAGCCTACAGACCTAAAGACAGCTGCACCCAACTAAACCCCAAGAAAAAGAATTCCTTGAATCTTATGTTAATCAAACAGAACTTTGAGTCAACCTTCCTACCACCAACTCTAATGCCTCTTAAAAATATCAACAGTGGGTCACTTCAATTGAAGGTCCCCTCACTGGTTAGAACAACCCCATTCAATTTATCCCTTTTTTACTGGGTGTGTGTGTGTGTGTGAGAGAGAGAGAGAGAGAGAGAGAGAGAGAGAGGCTCACAGAGGCGAGAGTGCATTCCTTTGCCAGGTCCCCCAGAAGAGAAGGAACCACCACCACCCATCAGCATCTGTAAAATACTGATATCACAATTTTAAAACTGCTTCCAGAATTTAACCAAAAAGATAGGCTGTAGGTGTCCTCAGTTAATTACTAAAAAGACTCCTAACTACGGTCCTCGTTGGGTATAGTTAATATGTTTTCCAAGTTATATTTAACATGTTTAGGATGCTTGAGATATTGTCATATTGAACACTTTGAAACAAACCTGATTTCTATTTTCTGCCGGAGGTACTGAACCCTCCATCCCTCACTTGACGAGTGCACAAAACAAAGAACAAACTAGGGTACCAGCCGCACATATGCAATACACGCGTATGAGCATACTTGCACATATGCCAAACTGGCATACATGTGTATTCGTATGTACATAAAACATTTTTTACTGTAGACATAATGGTAATGAAGATATACCTATGTCTATCAGTTTTTAGGGTTATCATCATCTGTATTTGTATCTACTTATTTAATGTTTACATCTATACCTACATTTGTACCCATACCTGTACAATGAGTAAGAGATTTTCTATTTAGATGAATAATACATATAGCCACATTTACAGTTGTAGAGGAGAACAACAAATAATAAAGCAGAACACAAAAAACCTGTAAGACAGTTAAAATGGAAGCTTCTCTGTCTTGATGCCAACCACCTGGTGCTTCGAAAGCCAAGGCCACATGTGCTACCTATAGGAGAAACCAAATTTGTCATAGTATGTGTTTTTTGTATTCCTTCTTTTGCGAATTGGTTCCTTGAGTCGTTCCAGAAATACTAAATTTGACTCCAAAGTTCTATTTTATCCAAATATATACCCAAATTTCTTAAAAGACAACAATATTCCCTTAGGTTGCAATTTTTTTGCCTGTCCTGGTTTGTTTAAATAAATAACAACAATATCCCCTTGTCAAATGTTTGGCAACTCTATCCTATTTACTAAACACATGCATTCAAAGCGACATGCAGTCATTTCCTACAGCAGATGAAATGTTCCCACTTTTGCTACTTCGAAAGTGGAAGTTTCTAATGGAGAATTTGATAGATAGAAGACAGGAATGCAAAGAAGCATATACTTGTCAAACATTTGAGAACAATGATATTATTGCCATACATTTGAAAAAAGAAAGATAGGCAAAAGTTCTCATATTGTCATCCATTTTATCAAGCATTGACACCCCGAGTACTACACGGTAAGGTTGTGTGCTTGCAACAAAAAATGTGATTAGGACTAAGGTTTTACCTTATTACCAATATACCTATCAAAAAACACATCAGAGAGATGCTATGTAAAACAAAATCTTTATTATGCTCTAGAATTTCAATAAATTTATCTATCAATGTTTTTCTATCTGCAAACTAACTTGAAATTAGCAATATGTTGCAACAATTGATTCCCTTTTTCGATGATGCATTTATGTCCTTCAATATTGATATATCTGTGTATGCGATGTTTATATAACCTAAGTGTATCCATACATGCCTAAGGAAAGGGAAACAAATGAATAGGGCACTAAAATGACCTCAGAGTCAGCTTTATGTCTTAATTCACCACCAACATAGGAAGACGTGGGAACCTCAAGTTTGGGCCCTGCATGTAAGTCCTGCAACAGAGGCTCTGCAATTTCCAATAAGGTTTGGTGATCTATCCCTGATGCTGAGAGAACCATTCGATCTGCTGCATATTTTTCCTGTAATTTATAAGAAGAAACAGTAACTTTCTAGTGCGAGCTAGACTTAAAATTCAAATTATAGTTTTTATTATTTTACTGACTAGTAAACATTAAACACAAGACAAGTTCCAAATTTTACTATAAAAAGACAAGGAAAGATTAGAACAAATTGCGTACAACTTAAACATAAAATTGATTACGTTAAACTTCTCCATGAAAGACGTTTTTTTATTTATATAATTGTCAATCAATGTAGACAATGTTTTCGTAAAGCTAACAATCTCAACTAGGGAATAATCTCTCAACCAAGACTCAATTTGGACTCTCATTAAGCTCCTACGGGAGCTCATCTACCCCAATATTGCACAAGCAAGTCTGTTTCCATCAAGCCTTATGCCTCAATATAGTCATAGTTGTGTACTAATTAAAACATTGCCTGGAGACCTTACAGCATAGAATTTCTCAATGAGAGACCCATTAATTTTCTGAAATCCTTCCTCTGAGGTCAGTAATGGTTTGGCAAGTGCACCGGTGTACCCTGCAAGGTGAAGCGACTCCGATAGAAATTTCTGTGGGTCCCTAGCAACTTCTCTTATTTCTTCATTGACCTTAGCCAACTGATGAATATATAATATAAATTATCAATTTACAAATCCGACAAGAAATCAAGGCATTAACACTTTGAAAGTTCTTTTTTGGATATCTGACAAGTTGGATTACTTAGAACACCTTCCCCAATTTTCTACACCGCATGTTATTATCAAGCCTTAAAAGGCCACTAAAATGATTGCCAAAATTTAGGAGGGCACATTTGCAAAACATATTAACCAAATATACTTGAACACATTTTTTTTTCAGCATATAGGGTTCCCAACAGACTGCGACATTTCATTGGATGTCATTTAAATATACACAAAAATTTGGAAAATTTTTTCTCCAAAAAATTGAGCCTGTATGCCATTAAAACAATGATAAATTGATAATTACCCACGTTCCACACACTAAAAAATTTACAAATATTCAAACAAATATTGTAGTTTGTACCTCTTCTTGAACATCTCTCTCTAAGAAAATAGGGTTTCTAATGCAATCCAGAAGTAGTTCTACAGCTTGGGGCAAATATGCCTTCAAAGTATGATAGCTGTACCCCATTTGTTCTCTCGAGGCAGATGCACCAACATTGCCCCCTGTCAACTCAACTTCTCTCACAATCTGCATGTGAGACCGGTTTCTTGTGTCTTTAAAAGCAAGCCTCTCCAACAGGTGAGAGATTCCGCTTTCATCTGCAGTCTCGTATATGGAACCTGAATCAACATATAATCCAATGCATGCTGTAGGACCCTGTTCCAATATTTGCAATTTCAATGTCTTGCCATGAAATAAAAATTTAAAAAGTTTTGGCTACTGGACTCGAAGCAATGTTGTTGCTGTCATACAGGTCAAAACTTACTTTACCAGTCCAGAGAGGCATGGTGGAATATGAGAAAATTCCTAAAAAAACATCATACTACCAACTACCAAGTACCAAATACTTAAGAACAAAGCAAATAAAGTAACAATAGCCGATCAATGGCCATCATAACACCAACAGGTATAAATACTTCCATCACTATTTTATCCAGTGCTGTTTGACCTTAAGCTTACTTAAAACAAATTAAAAAAATGTATAACCAAAAGGTTACGTAAATTTGGTCATAGCCTGTACATGATTGGTGCATGTTACTAGGAAAAGAAAAGTTAGCATTACTGGTGCATCCTCAGAGGCAATCCTGAGGCCATTTGGGAGCGTAGTGATTTTGGTGGGGTATATCATTTCTTGCTCAGAGAGAGGAGCATGATTGTTCAGTCCTGGCAAAGCGCGGCTTAAGGGAGGGAACCTCTCTCTATAGCTCCCTTTGGAAAGAGAGAGTGATTCATAAGATAGATATCTAGAGGCAACTTTAGGAGCCTGAAAGAAATCATAACAAAGAAATTTATTAATAATGCTACAATAGGTATAGGGTGTACAGTATTGGTCATATTGGTCATGTAAGCACAAATTTAGCACGGTTAGTCCCAAAACTAGAACCAAACAAAACCCAAATCCACCTCAACTAACATGGTGCACAGGAAGGCGCAAGCACACATTAATTCAACAGTGAAAGGTACTTTTCTTACTAAACACTGTTCGTTACCAACTTACCATCTCCAATTTCGGATGAGAAAGAAAAACCCAAAAAAAAAAGGAAAAATAAAGAGGATGAATGTTAAATACTGGAGAAATCAACAAGAAATTACCTTCCTAAGCAACCTGGTGGAGGATCGAAACATTGCCCGAATATCAGAAGTAAGAAACTCTCTCAGCGAATTTGGTAGAAAAGAAGAGAGGGTTTAATTGGCTAGGCTTTTTCTCCGCAAAAGGGTTTATGTGGCAGTGAAGGAGGGTTTATGCTTGGCAAAATTGCACGGGAACCCTTCAGTAAAACTGAAATAGTATAATTGGGTTGTTTGAAATGTGAAAAATTGGGTTCAGCATAGCCTCGGCGAGAATGAGGGAGTATTCCTTCCGTTCATTACCTCCTTTTATTTCATTATTGATTATTGATTTAATTATTTTCCAGTGGTTTACTGAAATCAGATAATTCTATTGGTACCATTTTCTAATAGACTAATAGTAATTTCATTCATAATAATTAGATAATAAAGTAATGGTGCGTTCCCAATTTTTTTTCCTGAAACCATCTTTTATTATCAGTATTTATTTTCAAATGTACAAAAGAATGGCCAATGACTTAATAGATAACCAATCTATTTAAATTACATCACACTTAATGCATTACCTATTAAAACTATAAATATCGTAAATTTGTTTTAATATTTTTATTGAAGGCTTAGGTAATCTGATTTTTGAAGTAAAAAAGATAGACAAGTAACTCCAAATCCTATGAAATTGATTGCAAGGGACTATCATTATTGCTCACTAGCAATCGGAATAAATTATACAATCCAAAACAATAAAAGCACCCTCTAAAAAGCCAAGCTGTTGTGTGCACAGGCAGAGTAAAAGCTTTACCATAGCGGATAAGAATTTGATGGTAAACAGAAATTTATTACGAAGAGTCGAAGACAGATAATTTAAAGAAACATATCTTTAAAGAGGCATATTTCTTATTTGAATTGACTAATTTCTTATTTAATACGAGGGGGGCAACAACAGAAGTCTTTTAAGAAAATCGAGGAATATTATACATACAAAATCCGATGTTTTTATTTCTGGTACTTTTTATTTCAAATCGGACAATTTGATAAAAAAAGAATGATCCTCACCAAAAAGAAAAATGTTAAATTTGAAATTTTGTAAGTTTAAAAGATACCAAAAGATGAGGATGTAAACGCAAATTCCAAAAATTGTAAATGAGCCCCTATAAATAATCGTGATCGCTGTATGTTCCATATATTGGCTTCTAAGGATGTAGCATTGTCGTATTCTAGATAGTCTCTATCCATGTACCAAAAAAAAAAAAAAAAGAAGCATTGTCGTAGTAAAAAAAAGTTAAATACAAGTAAAACATAAACACACAATCGCAATGCCAAGAAAGAACACAATTGTTCATCTTAGAATCACTCATCAGTTCATGCAATTGGAGAGGAAGAAAATATAAATTAATGCCAAATTGGTTGGATATATACTTGTTAGAATCGCTTGAGTAATTCCGTGCACTGAAAAATAGTAGTTCATAAAATTTCCATGACATGCTTACTGTTCAATTGTTATAGGCGAATTTCCTAGGAAATCTCGTAGAGTTATTCTGACATATTATTTTCTTTAATACAGTACTTATGGGTCATTACTAAATATCTAACAATCAGCTTGACTATTAAATATTTAACAAAACAATAGCACGATCTTGCCAGGCATAATAAACATCAATTCACAGGTCAACATGTTATCATATATAGAATCATTTATAACTTTTAAAGTCAGCAACAATCCATACCATAAATCTAAAAATACTCTTATTGAATAAAACCAATTTCTGATGAAACAATTTTGTAGGAAATCAGAGGTGTGATAATTTTCATTCAGATTTATGTGAAGTAAAACATGTTCAAGCAATTTACAAATTACAATAGAACGATCACAAATTTAAATTAATATTTTTGTAAGGATTTATATGGAAAATTTCTTTCATGATATCTATTAAATAAGAAGTACACCTCTTCATTTTTATTTAAACATAAATAAAATAAAAGGGACGACACCTGTCCCCAGCATTTGCATGCAAAATTTCCTTTTTCTATAATATATTTCATCAGGGATTAAAGTTGCATGCAAAATTAAATATGGCGCGAGTGAGACAGTTAGCTGGAACAGCCAGATCGCTGTGTTCTGCTGCTATATATATAGTCCCTCCTGACATGAACTTACATCTTCATGCATTAGAGAGAGAATTACAATATAATTCAGAAGAAAGGAGAGAGAATTGCAATACAGTTCAGATAAGAAGAGAAACCCTCCAATCTCTGCTTTCTTCGTCTTTCCAATCAGTAAGCTTTGTTATTCTCAATATATCTTGAGTTGTTCTTTTATCGGTTGGAAAGGTTTTATTGTGATACGTAAAATAAAATTACCAACTTTTTATTTAGAAAACATGCTCAAAATCACCAAGTTATGGTTTGCTCCTGAAATCGCCCATGTGTCCTTTTATATCATGACGTTAGCATAGCTGGTTGTGAAAAACATTTAAGTTTAATCTTTTCACAGAAGCAAATTAACGCATTTTCTCTGTACAAATGCTAAGTTTTACCAAGTAATAATAAAGCAAATTATTCTGATATTGGCTTCTTATCTCCTCAGTTGAAAGGGGAACAAGACATCTACGTGTGGTCTAGTCCCCATCAAAATTGTGTATAATCCAATCCACACTACCTTATACCCAAACAAATTTTTTTTGATGAAACAGTCTCTTGTTTTGTAGGGTGAAATCATTGGAAAATCGCCTGTCGCATGCCAGTAAGACTCCCAATGCATAGAGAAGTATTTAAATAGAAAAGTTAATATTTTTGAAGTATCCCTCAAATCCAATAATTGCACTTAAATGAATGCCTATAATGAGTTCTCTGATTTTAATGTTACTTGACAATGAGAAGCAGTGTACAATCGTTCTTTATATTACTTTTTTGCACTTACATGCAATATGACAGTGATCTCATAATTTTTCTCTTATACCAAATTAAATACATCATCAAGATTTTAACTACCAATGTGTGCAAACTGAGTGCTTATTTTTATCACTCCTTCGTATCGTGGCATCAGTTCATAAGGTTTACTAATTAATATTTTTCTGTTGTCAGGTGAAGTTTTGCAAAGAATGGCTAGTCAACAACAGGAGAAAGGATCCTTAAACAGTTCCTTTCTGGTACTCAATTTGGGAAGCAACACAGTCACCCTCGCAAACTCTTTCATGCTTTCAAATCCAAATCCAACCCTAAATGCAAAGCTAAATTCAAACTCTGCATCTGATGAAGAAACAGGAACACCCCACAACTCCAACAACAAAACCAAAAAGAGCTCAATCCGGGATTCTGACGACCCCGAGTGGGTCCCAGAAAAGAAAATGAAGCGAACACCGAAACTTAAACCTCACACAGCAGCAACCGAGACTACAACAAATACAATGGAGGAGCAACAAAAACTGGAACAGCAATCACCTGTACTGGCACTGGAGGCGAGACCAACATCAGTATCACCACCCCAGTATCTGATCAGTCTATTGGGGTTTTTCGGATGGAAAGTGGGTTTCAGACCTGCAACCCGGGATTATGTGTACCAGTCTCCCAATGGTATGTCATACCATTCACTTCCAAAGGCATTTGAGACATTTTTAGATGGTAATTCAAAGTATAAAGAGAAACCATGGCTTTTGAAATCTGGTACTAGTGGCACTTCTAGCATGGCAGGTAAAAGACCACTGGTTCAGGAGAAAAAAAAGACGGGTGGTATGGCTCGAGATCTCCCAAAGAGGGAAGGTGATACTGAACCTGTAAAACGAAATAAAAAGAATGTTTCCAATGACCAAACAAAAAGTTCAACACAAGCTAGTAGGAGACCTCCACCAAGACCAGTCCGAAGATCAACACGTACAAACCCAAGTGAGAAAACAGAAACAAAACTCAAAACAAAATCAAGACCAGAAACAAAAGGTGGGTCAGTACCCAAAGTTGACAAGAAGACCGATCAGAAACCAGGCACCTCCAACTCCAAGGCAACTGGAAATGGAAACAACATGGCACAGAACAAAGATGAAAGGGGCAAAGTTTGTGAAGCTGGAGGTCTCCAGCTTAGAGAATATCACAATACAGGGGTCCCACGGTGCATCCTGACTGCTCGTTCTAAAACCGAAAATAACAGTGATAACAAAAACAATAACAAACCATCAACAAAACTAACAATATTATCCAAATTAATTGAAACCGGCACACTGACTGATAACCAACCAGTCATGTATGTTTCTGAAGATAATGGGAGAGGAACCGGTACCAGCATCTTGAGTGGTAAGGTGACACGAGATGGGATCTTCTGCGACTGTTGCCAAGAGACCATCACTGTGCAAGAGTTTGAGTCCCATGCAGGGAGCGATGCTAAGAAACCGTGGGAGAATGTGTTTTTGGCATCAGGGAAGACACTGTTAAATTGTTTAGGGGAGGCATGGAACTCAGCGAGACAGTCTGAAAAGCTGGAAAGCACTAAGGGAAAAGAGAAAAACATGGAAATGTATGAGGAGGGTGATGAGAGTGATGATACATGCGGAATATGTGCCGATGGAGGACGGCTGATTTGCTGCGATGGCTGCCCTTCTACTTTTCATCAGGAGTGCTTAAATTTAGAGGTCAGTGCAGTGGTACAACATGTTATGTTGAAAGGTTTGGGTCCGCTGGTCGGGGATTTGATCGTGTGATTATCTAGTTGCCAAAATTTTGTTAAGTACTAAAATAGTCTAGTTATATTACCAGTACGAAGCTGAAATGGTTACTAGTTCCTTAAAGATAGGGATACCTGCAGATTACAGGGCCAAGCATGAGACAACCAATACAGTGGATTGTTAGTAATATTTAATGTTCATAATTATGTCATCCAAAATATTAGAAGCATCACCAACTTCTATTAGTGCTTCATCATTTGATAATATTTGGTTCTTTGTTTCAGGCATTGCCAGAGGGTTCCTGGTATTGCCCCTACTGTAGATGCCAGTTTTGCAATTCTTATGGATATAGGCTTGAATCAGTTGGACCAAGATCCATCAAAATTATAGATCCGTTAACATGCAAACAATGCAAAAGAAAATGTATGTGCTGAATACTTATGCTTATTTCTTGCAATGCACATAAATGGAAAAATAACTGTCTACCTAAAGTTGTCAAGCCAATAATCTTCTTTGTGTAGATCATGAGAAATGTGCCTGGAGCAATGACAAAACTGAATCAAAACTATTCTGCAGCAGGAGCTGCCACAAGGTAATTATTGAAAAATTTGTTCCTTCAAGATAATAATAAAGTCCCTTGTTGCAATTGAGCATCAATACAATCTGACTAATTGCCCTTTTGTCTTAAGATAAACCCAATACAACTTGGGGATTGAATTCACCAGGACAATTAAGTCCCAAACCAATCCAATTAAGGTAGTAAATCTGCAAAGTCCCTACCTATTGGATCCCATTAAGCCATCCTTCCTGTGATGAGCAGAAATTGAACCCAGTGTGTCTACCCCAAATTAATTGCCTTTTTTCCTTAGTATGGTTGGCCATCAAGTTGCTCCAATTTCAAACTTTACTTTCTACATTTTCACTTTTCCTCAACAACATCAAAGAAGCCAATATGAAATTTAAAAGTAAAGTGTAAAATGGCTTTGATTTAGTTCTGCTCAAATTTGCTTAAATGACTGAAGTATTTCTAAATGGGGTTTCAGCTGGCAACACAGTTGTTAGATTTGATTGGCATCTCAAACCATCTGGAGGGAGATCTCTGCTGGAATCTTTTGAAAATCAGGGAAATTTGTGGGGAAAATATGCAAAGGAGTGTCTCATCAATTTTGGGGGGGAATTTGAAGTTATCAGCAGGTCTTTCTTTATTAAGGGAATGCTTTCTACCTCTGATAGATCAAAGGACCAGCATCGATGTACTCTCACAAGCTATTTATAGCCGTGGGTAAGAAACTTATCGTGAAAATTGATTTCTTCTTTGCATCTGCAAAATCTATAAAATTCTACCATAAAAAGAACCTAAAATTCATTTACCCTGCTCAAAATGAGAAATACATAGTAATTTCGTGCATTTGAAATGTAGTGAGTTTGATAATCATGTTCTTTTACTGTATCGCCACAATTAAACAAAATAAAGATGCCACTAAATATAGCACTAATAAGTAATAAATCAAGGTACCAACTGATAAACTTTATACAATTTGATATCAAGAGTATGCAAGTTCTCACCATTTCCAATTACAATATTCAAATTTCACAGGTCACGCTATAACCGGTTGAATTACGAAGGTTTCTACACAGTGGTTTTGCAGAAGGGAGAAGAAGTGATTTCACTTGCCCTCTTGAGGTTCATGCTTTATATAAACAGAATTACTTTAGTAAGATCCTTGTTTTATGCATTATTTTAGCGCCATTTTTTTAATGTGATAGGTTTCATGGAACAAAAATGGCTGAAATGCCATTTGTTGGTACAAGACCTATTTATCAGAGACAAGGAATGTGTCATCGCCTTCTTAAGGGGGTTGAACAGGTAAGAAAAATGAACCATATACTCAAAATGGGAATATTAAGTATGGAATTTCAAAGAACAGAAAAGGATGGCACAGTAGGTACAAAAATGGAAAATTTAAAGCCGAACATTTCGAGCAACTTTTGAGTGATTATTCATTATACAAGTCCAACAGAAGCTTTCATGAAACAGAAACATTCGACCATTTTATAGAGTTAAATTAGCAATAAAACTAATACACTCGAACTAAATCGAATTGGCATTGTTTGGTAAACAACTCATACACATATGCCTTACTCAAGACCAGAGATCATAATGAAGGTGCAATTTCTTGTTCTCCCATTCATATATAGCATTCCATATTCTTTTGATGTGGAAAGCAGTTGCTGCTGTTGCTTGAAGTAGAGAAGCTGGTGGTACCAGCCATACCAGACATGGTGAACACATGGACCAAATCTTTCTCCTTCAAGCTCCTTGAACCACCGTTGAAAGAAGAAATCAAGAATGTTAGCCTCGTCATATTTGCCGAAACTACCCTTCTTGAGAAAACTGTTTTCAAAGCACAACCAGACACACAAGGTCTAATTTCCTTTGTTACTATTCTTTGTACAATAATAGCTCGTTTCAATAGCAAAGATATAATAAAAATAAAAATAAATAAATAATAAAATAGTTAAGTCTAAGCCCAAGAATTACCCCTAAATTAAACCAAAGGGAAAGAAAATATACAAAAAAAAAGGTTTATACCAGTACTAGGATAATAGATATACTGACATGCCTTGTGCCGTGTTTGGTAAGATGGTTAATTTTACAGTCTTGATATTATCATGCTCTTCATTAAAGAAAGAATTCAGTTCATTTCATTTTATTAGAATTGATTTCACGGGATTTTCGTTAGGTCTAATAAGTAACAACATGGAAAATCTGACCAAATGAAATGAAATCCGGTTATTTTGATAAAAAAAAATTACAATGAAATGAAATGAAATTCCACCTGAAAAAAAAAAGTGATTTTAATCGGGACGAATAAAAATTTAAATTTCCACACTATACTAGCATGAAAGCAACTTTATTTTTTCTCTGAGATTCTATATGTGCATATTTGACAGAAGGATCGAGCGAAAATCCAGAACCTTCTAGAAGAACCACACAAGACACATTGGCACTTGTTCCGAATTTTCTCTACTCTAGTGGTTTCCCTTTCTTTCCAACGCAAGAGATTTTACACTTACAGCAAGGGTTCCTGGCAACAAACCCAACCCCCTCCTTCCAGGGACACTTACATGGTGGCAACAGTCTAGATGCTTCTGGAAGCATTTTCGCACCGAGTTCTTCTGATGCATTGCAGGCATTTGATGATGCAGTTTATAGCAATATGTCCTTTGAAAGTCTTCTCAGGATGGCTGATTAGTACAACTTCAGTTCTATTTATAATTCTCAAAAACTCTTTTCTGGCAGTTGCATTAATTTTTAAAAAATTAAAAGACAATGTTGATTGAGAAGAACAATATATTACACGTGTCGTTGATGTATGTGTGTTACTTAAGAACAATATATTACACGTGTCGTTGATGTATGGAATTTCTCGCAACAAAGTGTATGGTTGATGTATCTATCTTTCTTAATGGGAAGTGGTGGATTTGATATCATCTTTACTGGAAAAAAGTAAAAAGATTGTGTAAGCATTTTTTCTCTTTTAATTAATCAACAACCAAATATTTTTCAAATTTGCATTGATTTTTAACACAGTTTATCAATATTATGAAAAATATATATACAATTTTTTTTATAAATATATCAATATCAAATAAATTAATTTCAAATATATTCCTGTTTCTCTGCAAGGCCAATTTTTTTTTGGAAAAACCAATCGTTGAAAAGTGAAAAGTCAAATTAGACTTTTCATGTGGACTTCCCCACCACGGAAGGTATTATAGCCATGAATCCGTGAAGCGTCTCAATTCTGCCACGTCGCACATACAATACCAGAATTAGCTCAAATCAGAATTTCCTATATTTTATATTTAGTAGTCAATTTTTTTTAAAAAAAAATAAAGATGGCAAGTCTCCAACTTATTTTGAAATAATTTATTACGAAAGACCTCCCAATCAAAATTTGAACCTACGACCTCCACTATATCACTAGACCACAACTGATCTAGTTAAGTATTTTTCAAATAGTACTTTTGTTTTTGAGGAGATTGATTATGCGTTACTTAGTTTTTAAATAAAAATCATGTTTTTTGCTGTTGACAATCTGTATATTATTAGTTCAAATTTTCAAATAGTCTATTTTAATTTTTAAAAGTGGTCATTCAAAAATGTTGTAGTCTTTAACCTTGGAAAAATTTAGAGAAATTTGGTGCATTAACAGTAAAAATATTTGCCTGAGAGTTCGAATCACGGTGAGTCTAATTCTTTGGAGATGATCCATACGGTATCTACCTTATGCATAGAAATATCGATAACACATTTGATCATTAAATCGAATATATCAAAAAAATTTCGATGGTCCAAATTTAAGGACATTTACTAACAAAATAATAGTAAGAAAATCATAGGTAAAGTATCAAAATGTCTAATAACATAAATATACTTTTTCTTAAAATAGACATGATTTGCTAAAATTTCCCAAGTCATTTATTATCAAAAAGGTCATATTAAAAAAAATAATTTGTTTTCGACGAAGTGGAAAATGTTGGAGTTCGGCATTTTCTAATGAGAAATGATAACTGCATCTTTATTTTGTCATTGTTTGAACAAAATGAACACATAAAATAGACAATGTGAAAATATAAATGATCAAAGTGAACCCATATAAATAAATAAGTTGAATATGCATATAAAAATTTGAACAATGATGAGAATTTTTTAATTTGTATGCGTTCACTTTGATTATTTATAAGTTTGTCTTGTCAATTTTATATGTTCATTTTGATCAAGTGGTGGCAAGCGATGACAAAATTGCAGATGGTAGTAATCAATTTTCATTTTTAGTTATGATAATCTTATGTTGATTTGACTTTGTTTATTCGTACACAACATTGAAAGAGATAACCATACAGTGAAGAATAAAATCAAATTAATGTAGAATTTATTGAACAGATAATGTGCATTCTAATTCCCCTATTTTTTTTTAGAATTTTTTTTTATCGAACCGATTAAATGTTTTGAATTCCCCAAAATTGTTAGATTCAATAATTTTACACCCCGTTTCACTTGAAGCGTACTTAATTAGAAACCACTTAATATTGAATAAGTAGAAAAACGAAGCACGAAGCTTAGGCCTAAACATAAAATCTGTCTTAACAAGTCAACCTCAAACGTTAAATAAATATAAATATTATTAATTAGAAATTTCGTTAAATGTTGTTGAATGTATGCTTCACAACTGTTATCTATAGAAAATAAATATTATTAAATATTGTAAATGTTACTTATTTTTTATGTACATTAAAATGAATTATGTACTGCATAATATTTAAATTGCGTAGAAAATAATTAATAAGATTCTTTTGAGAAATCAACCACACCTGTCACCTGTTTTGGTAGAAACTTCTTTACCTTGTTTGACGACGAAAATTGAATTTCTGGACTAATCAATCAAAGATAAATACAAGTTAATTATAAATCCATCTCAGCTTGAATAATACACAGCGCCTTTTCATCTCTCTCTCTCTCTCGCTGGCGAAACGGCTTGTTTCATTGTCATTGTTTAGAGACAAAATCACCCCTTCTCTCTCTCGATTCATCAAACAATCAACAATGGCGCAGATGAGCGCGGAATCAGAGCATGGGACGGAGCAACATCAAGTCCGAGGCGTCGCTGAGCTTCTCATGCCTCATCTCCTTAATTTGTTAGTCGCAAATACTTTTTTAAGTTATACATGTGGTTTCTTTCTAGTTCGATTTTCTGTGTTCTAAGTGTGTATACTTTTCGTATTATACCTTAAAAAAATTTTAATTCTTGCAAAGACCCCTTGAAATGTTGTAAAACTTTGTTGTTTTATTTAGGAATTAGTTGGAGTAAGATCTGGAATTTGCTTTTGTCTACCGATATTGATATTTTCTACAATCAAAGGATATAGTCATATCATATAGGGTCATGTGGTCATGGAGAAAGAAGCATTTTAAAAAACTAATTTTCCTTTAGGAAAATCAAGCAAGACCAAGTAGCTAATAATAAAGAATATCTCTCAAGGCGCACAACGTACGAACATCTTGTTCTTAGAATTGTATTTTCAATTTATTTTGATCGCTGAGGTATGGTACAAAAGCAAAAATAATTGAACTATCTTCTTCTAATATGTTTAAGAGATCATACAAAATTTAATCAGAAATTTGATTCCTGTGCTTGTTTATTTGTTTCTTCTAAGATACGGATCTACTGCTACCGCTAAAGATTTCGAGATTTATGCACCACATGCCACCTTTGAGGATCCACTCATGCGTGCTCACGGGTATATTATTATTCTCATTTTAAGTCACTATGGGTGTGTTTGGATACATTGGGAATAAGGAATAAGCCCCTTATTCCTTATTCCGATGAAAACCAAACAACGAAGGAATAAGGAATTTGGGCTTATTCCGGCCCTTATTCATATTCTAACAAAACCTTGGTATTTGAATAAGAAATAAGAAATAAGCTTATCTCTATTCCTATTCCTTATTCCCAATGTATCCAAACACACCCTATCTCTATTTACTTCATTTAAGGATCAAAGGGTATCTTTTTTGTCACTACCTTAATAATTCATATTTCATTTTCCAGAGTTGATCAGATTAAATCAGCATTTTATACTCTTCCCAAGGTCTGTCTTCTTTTTTTGTGTACTATAATGGCAATCAAGTAGTGGTGGGATCTCTGGTTATGATGTTGGTTACATTAGCATCTATAATCTGTTTTGTCCAGTATGAGTTCTCTAGTTTAATTATCTGGTACAGTTTATGGGGATTTCTGGTTGAAGTGTCTCCAGTTGTAGTCTGGAGAACATTATTTCAGTATTATTGCCTACCAGAAAGGTCTTCTCCACGTTTGAATAAAAAACAGCCTAAGGGTGTGGATATTTAAAAAAAAAAAGTTTTTTTAGTAAAAAACTGCTGACATTGATTTTAAATACATAATGTTTTCTTTCAGGTATTTGGCGAATCAAGAATTGTGGAATACACTGTGAATGAAAATGTAATTGCACCTGGAAAAGTAGAGGTCTCTTTTTAGTCCCTCTCTGTTCTCTCTTTTTCCCAAAAAGACAAACTCTAATTTTCTTACTAGTGCTATAATCTAAAACATAAATTCTTTCATATTTCAATATAAATGATTTCAATTGGTAATTGCCAGTGTGATATATATTTTTTAAATCCAATAACTTGTCCAAACAGCCTCAATTACAAATCAACTTCTCAGATTGCTGCTTCAATGATTCATACAAGTCCAGTTTAACACAATTTTGCATTGTCATGCACCCACACCTCCAATATGGGTTAAATGAAAAGTTTGTATACAGATTTTGATAGATAACAAGCAACACTACAAGGTATTTGGAAGAGATGTGGATCTAACAACTCAAATCAGACTTCATGTTGAGGATGGCAAAGTTGTTCGTCATGAAGACTGGTCAGTTCAATTCTTTTATTGTTTTTCTTTGTATCATAATATGTTAATCTTGTATAATAGGTGAATTAACAAGCAATAGTTGCCAAGTTTTGAGGCGTGAATGTCTCAAGTTGTATTGCCCTTTTTATATGAGGCATAATACAACTACAATAATAATTGCCTTTGCCGGGTTGTAATTTCCATTCCCTTCTTATTCCATGAAATGGAAACCATAGTTGTACCAATGGGGTCTGAATCTATAAATTTTTTATTTTCATGTGTTGAGTTCCTAACTAAATTCTTAATTTGAGTTTCCTAGTTAGGGTTGGCCCTGGAAACTGTCCTGGGCTCAAATAGAGGAGGAGACTAAGTTAGCACACGCTTGATTACCAAAATTGATGACCAAATTGAATACTGGCTTCATTAACCTTGCGTCACAAAAGCAACATTCAGGGAATCAGCTGCTAAGAATTTATCAGCTACAATATTGTATGAGAGAACATTATTTGGGATGTGTATACACTGTGAGAAAGAAATTATAAAGGGTAAATTTGAGGTATAACTGATGATAATGCACTGAGCTGGGGTCCTTACTAGTCCAGGGAACTGGTAAATTTTGGGAACTGGTATTGTTGTATTAGGGCACCAGCTGTAGCTCACGTGCTTGAAGTCTAATCAGGAATTATAAGTACCATCGGCAAATATACCATCCGAACCATCGCTAAATATAAAGTGAACATATACAGCAAACAAGTTGAACATATGGACTATCTAGGTGAACACTTACAAACAAATAAGTGTTGTCATCATTTGTTCAGAATTTTACATGCATATTCAACTTATTTTCATTGAACTTATTTGTTTGTATGTGTTCACTTAGATCGTCTATATGTTAACTTTATTTACTGTATATGTTCACTTTATATTTAGCGATGGCAGAGATGGCAAAACTGCAGATGGCATTAATCAATTTCCAAGTCTAATTGCCAGGTTTAGTGGAATTAACAATGTAACTAATTAGCCAAACCGATTAAACGGTTATTTGTCTAATTTAATAATCTGACAGGTGGGACAAAAAGCCGCTGAAAAACAGAGACACAGTCAATGTTCCGTTTGTTGGTCGTGCAGCTGAAGTGACAAGGAGGGGCTCTATGCTTTTAACTCATGCCTTCATGCGTTTTGGAAAGGATCCAAAACCATAAACAACAGTTTACAGGTTCATAAAATCTTTATAGTTCGCAGATGTACTTCAGCATAATTATTGGAGAGGGGTGGTATGTTACTATGAGTAGGCACTTTTATGTAGCTCCAACATGTATCTGAATAAATGTACATGAAAATTGGCTTTTTGATGTTTTATTAGTATTGTATTTTACTATTATTTTATACCTATGCTTATATAAAGGATGGATTTCACAGCTTGTTGGATTCCTGACCTTGCAAATTTATTTTTTGTGGACTGGCCATTCCTAGCCCGCAATCATAGTTCTAGATTCTAGAATCAAATGCGGAAGTAAGAATTTGTTTCAGATTTCAAAGGAAACCAGCAAAGACATGAACTTAAATAAGACGCTACGCAAGGGACAGTTTTATTTATTTTAACAGATTTTGTTATTGGGATTTTAAATTTGGTCGCTGGGCCATGCTGTGGCCTGTGGGTTGGATAATAATGGTGCACTGTTGCCAGAAATGTTAGTACTTGTGCACCAGGTAGCTGTATCAGTAAAGTGGGCTTATTCGCTGTTTCGCTTGAAATGATGGGATTGTTCTAAAACTTAGCTTATGTAAATGGAAAAGTAGGGCTTTAATTAAAAACTGAATAAATAAAGAAAAAGAAAAACAGGTAAGATTGCCCTTTATCATTCCAGGTGTGTTTGGATGCACATTGAATAAGAGGTTGGAATAAGCATATGGTTTATCTCTTTTCATTCTTATTCACTTTTGTTTCAACACAATGGTGGTATTAGAATAAGGGATTGAATAAGCCCTCATTTAGAATAAGACTTATTCAAAACGCGTTTGGTTTCATCCCGAATAAGTCTTATTCGAAACAAGGCTTATTTATCAGTAGGCAAATTATGGGGTAAAGGAAAGCCACTTAGTTAAATCTGTATGTCTCGTCAGAGACTGAAGTTACAAACTATTTCAAGAAAATCAGTCAATATATAAATTGTTAATTTCTAAAGGAAAAAAGAAATTAAAGTCCATACTGCAAATATGAGTCATCGACAAATAACAATAATCTTCCCTATTAAAAGGGAAACACACAAATTACTTGCACCAAGAGCAAAGTTTAATTATTCTTTCATCATTTCTTATTTCAAAAGAAATAGCTTTTATTGAATATAACTAAATCTTAGAAGAAAGAGGAATGGCATGATTGCACTTGTCAGTATGTCCATTCCTTTGGCAGTGCTAGCTCAGACGAGATATGACATAGCACCATATCCTTCTCTTCCACCTCTGTTGCTTTAGTCGGTTGCCTCGGCTGCTTCGGTTGTGCATTTCCTTTGCCAGATGGAACTGCAAGACCATATAGTATTTAAGATTTCCTTTTTCATAGAAGAGTTGTAAACAAAATAAATAGCTTTCCTTTGCTTTAATCAGAAAACCAAATATACTTGCACAACTAAAGACCCTACGCTGTATGAGTGTATTCCACAAGTAACTAATATGATGGTTTCTCAATTTTTCTGTCATTTTCTTCCAGGTTGGTTATAGTTATTCAAAAATTTAAGTTACTACTCTTGTAAGTTTTTTCTTACTCAATAAAGGGTAGTGTAACTATTAAGTCTCAAAATTAAAATAAACTACAATAAAAAAGGATAGTTGTTTTATTTATTACAAAATCATTGTTATGGAACTTTAATGTATACATACTGAAATTAAAATCACAAAAAATCCAACCAAAAGTAATCACAAAACAAGTATTCCGTTTTTCTTATCACAAAAACAGTACTATATCAGTGTTGCAGAAGTTAAGAATTTCGGCGGGCAGCCATGGATCATTACATATGTCATTGTAGAATGACATGTCGATTTAAGTGTGAAAAATGCAAAACAAACAATAACCGAAATGAGTTCTTATTTATTTATTTTTTTCATTCTAATTACTTATGCAGCTGCCAACAAAGATTGAAAATATTAGGGCATGTTTGAACAAAATTTGTCAGTTAAAGCTTCTGTTCAAAGCCAGCATTTTTTAATGCAAAAACAATAATCTTTACCTTTAATACTATTTCCTGAAAAAAAAAATCAACAATGCACCTTGAGTGAAAGGTCGCATGTTCGAAACCCGGTTGGGGGGGTCTTTCATAGACATTTAATTTAATTAAAAACATAAGTTAGGTGGCTTAGACCCCCAATTTATCTTCAAAAAAAAAAATGAAAATCAAGTTTCCTTACATATCATTGATTTTCAGCTACTTCTTAATATAAACAAAATAGAAAAGATGAATTTACCAGAGTTTTTGTTGGATGGTCTGCAATAATTTGGAATATAAACCCCAGTTCCATGCCGTTCTAATTCGCATGGACAGTCCATAAGCCAGTTCGGTCCAATTCCTGCATTTTCCTACAACAAAGCAAAAAATTTCAGGATTTCTATTTTAATTTTCATAAAAAAAAATTGGGTTTGTTTGCTCAGAGGTTAAGATGCAGGTGTCAATAATAAACTATGAATGTATTTTTATGATTTACATTTTTTATTTTTTTGTAAAAGCTTACAAAATGCATAAAAAATTAAAGGATAAATTGATTTATTACATGTTTAACCGGACTGGAGAGAGGTACTGGCAGATACCCGTTCGGCCCTCTGTTCCTAATTTCTGACAGCATGAAACTAGTCCATTCTAGTCGAATCCTCTGAACAAGTAAACAAAAAAATATTAAAATATACTAAAGTTACCAATAAGCTAAGAAAACTTGGAAAATCAAAATCAGATAGAAGAAAAGATTGGTCCAAATTAAGGGGTTTTGTAGAGATTGGGTACCTCCATATGTGCCTGGTTTAGTAGACGCAGAAGGCGTATCTGGTTGGACAGGTCATCCATGGTCTGGTCATGGTAAAATCGGTTCAAACCAGAATCCATGAACCAAGGCTTCTGTTCCACTAGAGATAGAAGACTTCTCTTTTTTAAAAAAAGAAAAAAGAAAAAAGAAAAAAAGAAAACACAGAGATTGATGACTTAGAGAAGAAGATATTTCAATTCAACAGAGTAATGGGCTATTATATAGAGGAGGGTATGGGTGCTTTAGTCATTTAAATTTGCTGTTCAATAAATTCCACACCTTAAATTGCTGAAAAAACATGCATGAACCTGGTGTGAAAAAAATGATACCGTGTTTTAAGTTTTAATGGAAAATAAATGTCCAGTTTTTCTGTCTCTTCGTTACTCTTACTTTATTTTAAATTGCTTTTACATCAAAAGCTTCACGCGCCCAGAATATTATTTCATTGATTGATTCCAATTCTTTATTTAAATTTAATGTTGAAGAAAGGTCACTTTGATACAACCACAAGCTTCATGCAGTAAACATGTAGTTCACTTTTTGTAAGCACCTGATCATGATAAAGTTTACAGGAAAATTAATTAAAAACTGGAGATCCACCTGTCAGCTGAGATAACTTTATTCATAAACATAAGCGAGGTTTACAAGTAATTTGGGTTTGTTGTACTACAAATTAGATGTGCAAAGACCAGCCAAATATTTACTAAATCCTGTGTCCTGGCATTTCAGAGGGTATAATTTGACAAAGGTCCTTCATGCCTCTCTTTCTAATTTTTGGCGGGGATATAGCTAAAAAAAATTGAACATTGACTAGGCAAGTATAGATGGCATGGATATGATAAAAGCATATTGGTTCAAAGTACGCACATGTGGCAATTACAGCCTTCCTAATAAGTGGCATCCCTCGGGTTATCATCGAACCGCGTCTAGGGCCAATCAGATCGAGTTTCGAGGGTAATTTAGACAATTTTCTGTACAAAGGTTCGAATTTCTCGAATATAAAAATGCATTTGAACAAGGTTTTGTGGAATTAAATGAGTAGGATTTGTTGAATTGAATGAGTAGGAATTCCAGTCTACTCCATTTGCGTAAAAAACGGTGTCTTTTAATTGCGACCGGCTTATAATGCGCGAGTACAGTTAATGCTAATCCGAAGGTTCATGTTAATCATCAGAAAAATTTGCAAGGATGAACACTTAGTCTGGTCCTGCACTCATGCCATTCAAACTCCTTACTGGTACTAGTACATATATGATGGAGTGTGTCAATGCCTTAGGAAGGCGACACTGGAAATTCCGGCTAGGCATTTATGCAATTTTTTGAACCCCTAACAATGATAAGAACTATCATTAAAAAAAAAAAAAGGAGATAAACTTCTATCTAAATCTAGACTTTACTGTTAACATGCATTAATTTGTGGTGTTACTCCACACTGGTGTCTTGTCCATGGAAAAATGGCATAACCAGATACATATTTCATATTTTGATGTTTTTTGTGACATTTTATTTACCATTTTAGAACTTCTGATTGTCAATGTTGTATAGATTATGACATGCATATCATCAGTAACACTTCCAAAATAAGGTAACATTTGCCATAAAAAGAGAATGGTGTGAAAAGAAACAAGTGCTGAATATATTGACTAAACATTAAATTTTGCTTCATATCTGATGGTTTATTATACCAACAAAACAATCGTCTCTGTTTGCCTCGTTCCACAAGTTTCAAATTAAAGACTTCAAAGTTCAAACAAGCAGTGTGTACAGTGCCCTCAGCCCTACTTTTTGTGAGTTCACAAAAAAATTTGAATTTTCTTTTAGGTAACTGTATTTAAGCTGTATTATTTCAGAGAAAGTACATATAATGGTTGTTTGCGACGCATCCGGTTCTTTTGATTGTCCATTTGCTTGATCAAAAACAGATTTAATTTAATGAATTTCACCTGTGATAATTGAGAAATGTTAGAGTCCAATATATTTGACGGATGAGCTCCATTTAATACGATCAATTTCACGTATTTAAATTTTAAATGACTGATCCGAACCGTTCAATATGTTCTTCATATTGGGGCCGTTTGGATCGCTTAGGAATTTGAGGAATTTGGGGAAGTTGCAATTCCTAAGAATAAATTTATTGGGAAGTGTGTAACTTTGTGAAGAGTTTGGATTGTTTATAATAAATTTATGGTAGGAAGATGAAATTCCCCAAATTCCTACCATAATCCAAACAGCCCCATTGAAAATTATAAGAAATCAATTTTTACGTTTTTTGGAAATTTTTTACTATTTTTTTGATATTTTAGAAAATTGTTGTTATTGGACGATTCATAATGTTTTATATCATGAATTTTCAAAAATATAAAAAAAATGTAAAAATTGGTTTCTTGTAAGTTTTTCAATATGGAGAACATATTAAACGGTTCGGATCGGTCATTTCAAATTTAAAAATGTAAAAACCATCATATTGGACGGACTCATCTGTCCTATATATTGGACACTAGCATTTCTCATGATAATTTAGTAGGATAGATGTAGGGCTGCCGATGGAATGTCGTTTCGCATATTTTCGTTCCATTTCGTCCAAACGGAACAGCTAACGGAAGATAAATCCATTTCGTTTCTGAAAACGAAAAGAAAACCAAACGCGTACCGGTAAACATTAGTGTTCTGTTTAACCGAAAAATGACTGAAATCAATGAAAAATAGACTGAAATTAGTGGAAAATGAGGAACGAAAAAGCTAACGAAACAGAAAACTATTCTATTTTATGAAACAAAACAAAAATGAAATGGTACTTTGTTACGTTACTAGAAACGGAACGAAAACGGAAGACCCTTGTTCTACTAAATAGATGAATTGGTATTGTTTATTGGTCAACAAAAAATAGTGGTAGTTGTAATTAATTAATATTAATTGTTGAGAAGTTATAAATACTACTAAATACTAATAATTGGCATCTCAGTCCAAGAGAGGGCTTGTATTTTAAAATTTAAAAACAAAAGAACAATAATAACTATCATCTATAATTTTGTCATCACTTGAACAACATGAACAGAAAAAATAGATAAGGTGAACATATATATGATCAAAGTGAAGACATACAGACAAATAAATTTTGTCATCATTGTTCAGATTTTTATATGCATATTCAACTTATTTTTATTGAACTCATTTATTTGTATGTGTTCACTTTGATCATTTGTATATTCATCTTATCTATTTTATATATTTATTTTGTTCCAGCAATGACAAAAATGCACATGGGAAGTAATCAATTAAAAAATAAAGTATGTCAATGAATGCACATCTACTTCCAATACGTACATAATCATGAAATGTATGAGGTGAACTGTAGAAATGTACCGTCAAATGGTACGACCAATTATTTCCTTTCCTTTCAATTTTACATACACATACGTACGATATATTAATAAAGAATATTTCAACAGGTGAGAAAATAAATGAGGGATAATTTAATTTTGATTTTTGACCGTCCGATCATGAGAGGAGAGAGATGGTAAATGGGAACTGAGAGTAGCCGTTGCCAGTTGGCCGCGTGCTTCTTCATTTACTCTCACAATTTACTGCGGATTTGATGTTTGTTGATCGATATCAGATAAAAATGATGTGAGGCTTACAGAAAGACAGCCGTCAGATGCTTACTTCATCCCTCGGGTTATCCCCAACGGGCCCACCATTCCATGCACTTGGAAAGCCCAAGCCAACTCAAACTTATAAAAGCTGAGCCTGAAGCCCTGAAATACAATCAAAGCATATAATTCATTTCTTATGTGAATCAATTACCGAATAAACCATAGTTAGACATGAGTCCATCATACTAGATTTTAATGTCTATCAAAATAAAGACACAATATAGTAGTTTTCATGTGCACGTAACGAATGTGATATAGATCGTATATAATTGTTTAATTTCGTTTTTTGAATTTTAAATTTGAATTTCTTAGACAAGTTAAAAATAGAAGCATGAAGTTTATACATTCGACCCTTCTATTATTCATAATAATTTATTATTATTAAGTTAATTTATCAACACTAAGCAAAAGATACTCCCACATAATAGGCAAATAAGAAATCAAATAATTATATATCATTGTTTTAATTTTACATAGGACTTTAGACGTTAGACAATAAAGATATAATAAAATTAATAATTTAGTCTTCTCATTTTTAAATAAACAGCTAATTTGGTAGGGACTTACTCTTTTTTCAATAAAAAGTCTGCATTTTATCTAAAATTAAGACTTAGACCAAAGATCAGACTAAATTATACAAATTAATGGTCCATAATTAATATAAGAATTGTTTACACCTTCTCAGATGCAATTTGTTTATGACATTTTTATAGATGATTTTATAAGTAGTAGGGATTAAGTCTGAAATTGTTGCATATATCCATTTTTATGGTATGCATACACCGGGTGTATTTTTGAGTTAGCGTTGAAAACACAAAACTTGATTTATTAAGCTGGTCAAGTGAAAACCCTGAAAAAAAAGAAAAGCAAAAAAAGTACATAATAATTAAAATAATAATAAATAAGATGGGACGGCATGAGTCTAGTCGCCGCCGACAAAAGAACTGAGAGCTGAGAGCAGCACCATGCATGATGCATCCAGTTCCAGTGCAACTGCCAATCAAAGATATGCTTCTTTCATCGTTGCGATTTTCTGTAAAAGGAAATCACCATCACCTTACCCCTTACATGCCTACCCTTCTACAAGAGGGATCTAGCCGAAATTATTTTATATAAAAATTTATACTCAAAAAATTTTAATGTAAAGAATTATTTTATTTTTTTTTAATAAGAAGAAAGTTCCAACGCGTTTCAGAAGCGAGTATTTGAATTCCCCTCAGTACGCGTTTATAAAACGCGCTCCAGGGCTCCGAACGCGTTTTATAAACGTGTACGAAGGAGAGATGCTGTCCTCGTTTGTCAGAGCTTCGTACGCGTTTATAAAACGCGTTGAAAGCCCTGGAGCGCACTTTATAAACGCGTTCGAAGGTGTATTATTTAATTTTTAGAAAAAAAAAGTACAAGCGTGCTCTGATAAAGACTGCAAAAGACATGACAAGATTTGATTTTACAATTTCATCTTTGAACTACTGAAATTATTTATAAAAGCAGCCATTGTTGAATTAGAATGCACAAACACCCACTACCTCCTTCTTGTTAAAACCTTCAGTACAATGGACAAAGGAAATAGCTCTAACTCAAATAATGATGTTCCAAACTATCGAAGAGCAACCCGCATTGAGTATTGGCCAACTTTCTACCATTACCCTGCCAATAGAAATCAACCAGAAAACGGAGAATACGAGGCAATTTGTCGCTCTTGTTATCGCACTTTGAAATACAACATCCATGAAGACACGACTGAAGAGGGAGACATGCTCGAGTTAAAAATACACTACCAATGGCACATTAATGGTGGCCCGGAAAGGGAACAGAAGGAGTACCAGGAGCGGCGATGGCGGGAACACGAAAAGAATCTGAACCGAGAAAGGCGATATGACTGGTACAAAAAATATTACACAGAACCTGAACCCATCCCCCAACAACAACCGAAACCCTACCTCTCGTGTGAACCAACTCACTGGACCGTTTACGAGAAAATATACAACTTTAATGGAGACCACACAGTGACCTGTACAAGGTGTGCTCAAGTTTTCAATTACAAAGAAAACATATTGCGTGACCACTACCATGAGCACAAACGGTACGACGAGAATGAACAAAGAGCTCGGGACATAGAGACGCAGAGGATTATTAAAGAAAGAAATGAAGAAATGGATCGTAAACAAAAAATTAGGGAAGAAGAGGCAAGGAAAAAAAGGCTCAAAAAATCAGAGCAAAAATTGAGAGAAATGAATAAGAGGGATGAACTTCGACAAATTGCGTCAAGCCGAATGGCAGAGATAGAAAAAGAAGAAACCGAAGCGGCTTTTTGGAACGAAGACACTCAATTCGTTGACAACAGTGTTCCGAGTAATCAACAAGAAGATGATGCTGCTTTTTGGAACGAAGTCGCTCAGTTCGCTGACAACACTGGTGCGAGTAATCAACAACAACCGAATGATGAAGATGAGCAACCATGGTGGGATGAAATTCTACAACATGTAGATAGTCAAAATCTCTAAATATTTATATCATTGTAATATTTATGTGTTTTATTATTATTGTTGTTAATGTAATTTAGTTGGAATTGTTAATGCAATGTTTTATTTTTATGATTGTTTTTTATTTTCCTTTATTTTTTGTAGTGCTTTGCACTATAAGTTGTGGTTTTAATGTGTTGACGTTCAATGGATAAAAGTTGTTGTTTGGAGTATTTCATTTATTGGCGTTTCAATACATAAACGTTTATGTTTCAAGTAGTGCTTTGCACTCCGAAATTCCAAGTCATAATAATACACAAGTCAATCATCACAAGTCATAATAAACAATCCAATAAATACACAAGTCAATCACAAGTCATAAACGAAAAATAGTCAATCAACATCAGTAATACACAAGTCAATCACAAGTCAATAAACGAAAAATAAACGATCCGTCCATCATCAGTCCATAAACAAAAAAGAACTGTCATCATCAGCAATAAAATCAGTCCATCATCATAACTAACGCCGCCGCCTCCTCCTAGGTCCTGAAGGTGAAAATTTGTCAATCACCCTCACCACACGCCTATCTCGTATGCCCGGGGAAGTAACATCTCCCGAGTCAGTGGAGTCTGTATCCCCATTGTCCTCCTCCTGGCGGTCCTCCTGCTGGTCCTGCTGAGCCTCCTGCTGTATGGGCCCAAACTCAACAGGCTGCCCCGCCTCCTGAGGAGTCGCTATAGGGACATAATCACCCTCCTCATCTCCGGCCGTCCGCAGTAATGTGCTGAACGAGTCTGTCCCTCCCATACTACCCAACGGAGTGCCAAATGATGAAATAGAAGAAGGCGTAGGCACTGTCGGAACAGTAAATGGAGGAACAATAAATGCAGGAAAAGTGGAAGGCATACCAAATGGTGCAAAGGAGTACGGTGGAGGATCCTGAGGCTGGAAAATGCCAGTGGGATCCTGAGAAATGCCAGCAAACTGCGAGGTCGATGCTGATGCACTATGCATGGATGGAGTAGGACCTGAGGCTGGAAACTGAGTAGGAAAGAACGTGCGTGGTCCTAAAATATCATCTAATCGCCCGGTATTCAGTCGACCATCCTATAATATTAAAAAAAAACAATGTCAATATAAATAAATTAGTATCTAAAATTGAAACTTGCATATGAACGAATACTAACCGCATGCATCAGATCCTCCGCCTGAAGGTCTGTGGATACAGTCGGACGTGCAGAAGAAGACTCGTCCCCAGAATCTGGTATGTCCTCAATATTTGTTGGAAGTCCTCGCTGCTCCAACAAATCCTCCAACCTGTAATTTATAAATTATTGAATTTAAAATGCAAAAACGCAATCAAAAAATTAAATTATTTAAAATTACCTCAGAGGGATGGAAGCATCATGCAACTGCGAACGACAGTTGGCGAGAATTGCCTTTCCCACCCTTCTGCACCCCTTCTTCACAACCAGTCCCAATGCATGAAGTGCATTCTTCAGCGCAGAGTTGCCCTGCAATTTACGAGAATAATGACATATTGCACAATTCCATTTACCAATCATACATTCCATATTTAAAAAATTAAGACGTACCGTATTGCGAAGTCTGGACCCCATGTTTGTGTACTGCCTCTGAGCAAGAGGCAGCTGCTGAGTGCGCTGGAGACGTGCCTCGGCATCCTCTCGTGGCGTGGGTCTCTCGGAGGCACCGTATCGCCAAAACCATCAGAAGTACCGCAACGTATCAGTAGCACTCCAGGATCGAGTCTCCAGCTGGCGTGCCTGTAATGCCTCGTCAGTCCACTCAGCATGTGCACTCGCAAAAATGGTAGCAAAATCTGGACGATCTCGATAGGTACCGTGCTGGAAACCCAGCAGGTTCTGTGTCACGTCCCAACTCTGTTAAAATAAACACGTTAGTTCTTTACTTTAATTAAATTGAAGTTGATCGTATGATAAATCGGAAAAATATAGCAAACGTACCACAGGTAGTGGAGGAGGAGTAAACTGGTACAGTCCAAACTGATGCCTACAACGCTCGGGGTAGTAGTAGGCAACAATGTGGTAAAAAATCAACGGCAACCGAACATGCTCCGCTATGGAACCAACCTGTGCTACCCGTGGCATGACAGCCCTGTCGAGTACGTACGTTCAACGTTCAACACGGCTAGGTAGTCCCGTGCGTTATCCACTGCCCCACGGTGCTGGCTCCGTGAGAAAGACCGAGCTTCGCCCCATTTCCTGAAAATTTTGAAGGTTAGGATTGATGTGTTGTAATTTGCATAAAATTATTGAAAAATTATTATAAGTTATTACCTGCCAAATGGCACACATGAATCTAGGTTAGGCTGTCCTAATCCACCGATAGGAGCAACCTCTGGGCGACAAACAGGGAGGCATGACCATGCCCAAAACAATAGTAGCATCCAAGGTCCCGTCACAACCTTGAAACGCATGGAGGCACAGTCCAGAGCACGATATAGACAAGCAAGCGTGGCACCTCCCCAATTGAAGTCCGGAACTTCATTCAAATTGCCCTGCATTTAAATTAAACAACGCATTCAAACTCAATTCGAGAACATTGAAAACAATAATAACCATGCAAACAATTTATATTTTTTTTAAATAACAATATTAAATTGTTGGTTAATTGTGCTCTATTTTTTTAAATAATAAAATTAAATTGCTGGTAAACAAATACAAAAATTTTTTAAGTTAAGAAAATTATACCGATACAAGCTCCAAATAGTATGCTGGGACGGAATTCTGAGAAATATCTGGAAACATCAACGTCCCAAATAACTCTAGAGCAACTGCACGCGTGTATCGGTCTAACTCCTCATCATCAGCACCTGCCTGTGGCGCCACACCGCAATTTTGTCGCAACCATTTCAACTTGATGTTGTTGCCCACAACAACATCGCCCCTGCATTGTACAAATTTAAAATAATCAATACAAGTAAGCAATGCATATACTGAATAGCAAAAAATCAATATTGCACTTTATTTTTTTCACTTACTCCCTACTCCTCCTTTCTCTTTGACAGTCTCCCAAAATCTTCATGAGGATAAAGATTTGCACGAATCTTTTCCTCCCAGGGCCCTCTCGTATTCGACCTAACTGGAATGCCCGTCGAGCGCAAACCATATAAGAAGACAACATCCTGGTAACAATTACAAAATACGTTAAATTCGTGTCATGTTAATATTGCAATTCGTGTCATGTTAAGTCAAAATTTTATGTTAGAATTAATTGTGAAAATTAATACGAAAATTATATTAAAAAAATTTAATATCAAGTTTAAATAAATTACCTGTAGAGTAACGGTCATCTCTCCAACGGGAAAATGGAAAATATGCGTCTCCGGACGCCAAAACTCGACCATTGCCTTCAGTAATGGCATGTCGACGTTGACATGCTTCACCTTCGTAATGTGACTGAGCCCCAGTTTGATCAGCCTTCCCTCGATCCGATCGTCCACCTTAATCGTTCGCTTGTGCGATCTCGTCTCCAAATGTGTTTCACGCTGCATTAACACGAAACATAAACCGTTGTATTAAAAATACAATTTATAAGCATTTACAAGCATTTACAATAAATACAATTTATTAGATTGAACATAAAAATATTATAAGCATTTACAATAAATACAATTTATAATACAATTTATAATAAGCATTTAATACAATTTATTAGATTGAACATAAAAATTTATAATAAACCTCATTTTCAATTAATTTTTTAATACAATTTATAATAAGCATTTAATACAATTTATAAGTCTATTAAGAAATCTAAATTATTAAGGCAAAAAAATATAAATTAACATAAAACAGTCTATTACCTCCTCAAAAGACAAACCAACGAGATGCTCGTTATCCGTAACAAACAAAACCTGTTGGTTTTCTGCGTTGGCCGGTTGCACAGGTGGATTGACATTTTGCGCGCTCGGACGGGCTGCGCGACGCCTACGTCTTTTTGGCCGAGGCTGGGTGGAGGGTGCTTCGGTGGGGGGTGCTTCGGTGGGAGGTGGTGAAGCACCAGAAGGACCAGCCTCATCTTCTGCTGAACTCATCTGATTCAAATAATATAAGAACAACAATTTAAAACAACAATGAATTTAATATTTTTTTCAATAATCAAAACGAACAAAACAAAAATTATTTTTCTATATAATTGACATTTTTACAATAATTACTGATCAATAATCGAATAATTTTATCATAATATGTTCACATTTTTCTTGCACCATAATTTGCACCAATAAATTTATACATAATTTTCTATATACAATTTCAGTTATTTGAAACTATGTTAATTTGCACCATAATTTTTCAATATAAATTTCTTTTTATTTGAACAATTTACTAACTAATTCCATTTATACATAATTTTCACAATAATTACAAACTAAAATTTACATCGATATTCATAAGTAATTTAATATACATCATTTCTAGAAAATAAATCCAACATAAAATTTAACTAATTATCATCAATCATACATATGGACAATTCCATAATTCCACAATTTCAATTTCCACAATTTCCACATGATGTGGTGGCATGCACAATTTCCACAATTTTCACAATTTCCACAATTTCACAATTTCACAATTATTATCATGCATCAATTATCAACAATTTCATCAATTATCACTAAACCCTAAACCCTAAACCCCTAATTATCAACAATTATCACTATTTCAAATACAAAATACAAAATAATTTTGAAAAAAACCTCGCTGTCGCAAGTTCGCCGCTGCCGTTGCCGCTGCCGCTGCCGCTGCCTTCTCCTCTTCTCTTTCTCTCGCTGCCGCTGCCGCTGCCTTCTCCTCTTCTCTTTCCCTCGCTGCCGCTGCCGCTGGCTTCTCTCTTTCTCTTTCTTTCTCCCTTTCTTTCCTTCTCCTCTTCTCTCCTTCTCTCCTTTTCTCCTTCTCTCTTTCTCTCTTTCTCTAGTTCTCTCTGTCTTTGGCGAACGAAAATGCGAACGAAAATAGAAATGAAACGGCTATTTCTCGAATTTGAAGGAGATGACCTTCGTACGCATTTATGAAACGCGCTCCAGGGCTCCGAACGCGTTTCATAAACGCGTACAAAGGCCTGACTCGCCTCAAAAGGCGTAACTGCAGGGCTGAATTTATCCCCCTTCGTACGCGTTTATAAAACGCGTTCCAAGCTCTTGAGCGCGTTTCATAAACGCGTACGGAGGGGAATTGCTAAACCCTTTTCTAAAACGCGTTGGAACTTTCTTCTTATTAAAAAAAAATAAAATAATTCTGTATATTAAAATTTTTTGTGTCTAAATTTTTATATAAAATAATTTCTGGGGATCTAGCTAGGTTAACAAGTGGCGTGCTCAGACCGAATTCAGATCTGGTGCCGCGCGGCACCCGTGTAGCGCGCCAGATCTGACCGTCAGATCTACGATAAATGACCTCTAATTTTTTCCGGATTGTAAGGCCCGAAAAAAATTGACCGTCGAGATCAAATCGGACGGCTCGAGGAGTGCGCTACACGGGATCCGGGTCCTGCTCAGACCACCTGTCCGGTGGGCCCAGCTACTTTCATTAGCACATAACTTGATATTACAAAAGAGCCTCATCCTAAGGCTCTGTTTGGATGGTTAAAAAAATAAGAAAGGAATAAGGAATTAAGAAAGAAAATATTGAAAAATGTGTAACTTTAGAAAAGATCCGGTCCCGCACTGAACGGTGCCACGCACCTATCTGCACCGTTCAATCTGATCTTCATGGTTAAGGGAGGCCCGTGCATAATATCAGATCGATAGACCCGAACTGGCCAGATCAAATCGGACGATGTAGATGGGTGCGCTGCACCATCCCGCGCGGGAGGGGATACAAATTAGGGCTGTCAATGGGTACGATACGGTACGGTAGAAGGTATTTTCATACCTGCACCCGTTAAAAAAAAATTTTATCCATACCCGTTAAAAAATAGTTTTGCCCGTACCTTACCCATATCCGTTAAGAATTAACGGTACGGGTACGATAACGGTAAAAAATGAATATAATAACAATAAAATTTATACACTCTGCATAAATAAATTATATCAATAAGTATATTAATAAAGTGCAACAATGATGGCGGATATTTTAGATTTTTGCTTTTTTTATTTTTTCATACACTGAATGGAAAAAATTATAGATCTTAAATAAAATTTAGCAATATTTTTTACCAATCATGCAATATAAGATGTCACATGTATCATGTAATTGTATCTTTTTAATTGTGTCAATCACCTGTTATGAAAACGATACGAAATAGCTCTTACCCGTACCTGTACCTGTTAAATTAACGATAAAATTTCCTTACCCATACTCGTACTCATTAACTTAACGAAAATAAAACTTTACCCATACCCGTCTTATACGATACAGTACGAGTTAGATAAACGAGTAAACGTGTTTCATTGACAGCCCTAATACAAATTCCATCCCTAATGGATAAAAATCCTCTGCCACAGAATTAAAATGCAGCAAATCGCGACAGTGATTTCAGTCCTATTTAATTTGTATAGTTAATTTTTTTCAAAACCTATCAATCTGGTATTATTTGTTAGGAAATAGCGCTAATTTTAATTTTGTGCTAATTACCATTTAATTAAGCAATTAAAACAACACACAATCGATCTAGTACTCAAGTCCAATTCAACACAAAGAGATAGGTGGAAAATTTGTACCTCCCGTGAAATTGTATTCGTGGGGCTCGATCCTACGGCTTACAAATCGATGGCGTGCTTCTCCTTCGTCTCCAAATCGCCTCGAGTCCACCTAGAGATTAACCAAGCTCTCTAATTGATTTGTGCTAGCAAATCAATGAGAACTAAGCTAATCCTAAGATGACACCCTCTTCTAATCCAACAAGTAGATGTAATTTGAGGATGTGTGGCTCAACACATGAGCAATAGAGATGAGGAGGAGAGGTGACGCACGGCCAAGAGGGAGAGGGGATGGGTGTGTGGCGGCTAGGAAGAGAGGAGAGAGAAATTCAATCCCTAGGGGTCCTTTTATAGCCAACCAACCCTAGGTGCAAGTTGCTAGAATTTACACAATTTGTCATCCCACCTACCACCTCTATGGCCGGCCCCATTATTGGACTTTATGGACCTTTTACTCCTTCTAAATGGACCTTAATTCATCTAATTAAATCCACTTTTAATTGCTCTATATTTGAGCTATAAATTTGCTATATACAAATTAGCCCAATATTATTTACGAAATATCTATCATAAATAAATCGGACGGTTGTGATGAAAGTGTTGCACTCTACAGCGCGGCAGAGATGCGATTCCCATCCCTAATAGATAACGAATACTATAAGTTCAAAATTATAAGAGTACTTAGCTACAAAGCTATACTTCGTGATTTGTTCACGGGGCCAAAAAAAAAAAAAAAGTTGTGCAATTTTTGTAATGTAGGTGCATTGCTGCAATTACTCAAGGGACTAGGGTATATTTGACAAATTCAGAATTCAAATTGAAATTCGGAATAAAAATGTAATTATCGGTAATTCGGTATGTTTTTTTAGTATCCGAAACTTTTTGTACAACTATTCTCCATTCTCGTTTGGTGGCCTTTTGGATTGCGCTTTGTCAAAAAAAAAAAAAGAGAGAGGGGTTGTGGGGGGGGGGGGGGTGGGGAGGAGAAAAAAAAGGTATTATATGTTTTTTTTTACATTCATCGGAGAATATAAGCGCAAAATATGAAAACATTTCCCTTCTTTTTTTTTTACATGTAATCTTTTTAGTAAATTGCATATTTGACTCAAAATATGTTCATTTTCTTTTGTGCGTAATTATTATAATGATTCTTTTATATATTGATGACCTCTATAAAAGAAATAATTCTGGCTTCGTCCTTCAATTCAGAAATATATAATTTATTTTTTACAATGCAAAAAAAAATGTTGTCAATTTTATAAATTAAACAAAAAAAATAATAAATTGTAAGTAAATGAGAAGGATTGCATAATTCACGGAAAATTCAGGTCCATTGCAGATATTATTTGAAATTAACCAATAATTGTTTGGCTCATCAATTCATTCGGAAAATGCTGAAAAATATTAATACAAATGTAATATGAATATTATTCTTTTTTAGAAAACTGATATGCATTATACCAAAACCTTGTTTTTGGTCCTCACTTTTTTCACAGAAGATCTCCAAAGAAATTTGCCTGGCTGGGGAGACGATTGAATTGAAGTACTGTCAGTAATTTTCCATTCACAGTAATTTATTTCCTGAAAATTTCATCATTGGGGAAGCTGAAAGCAACATCATTTTATTGGCTTACCTCCATATGACGTTATTCCTCCTCTTTTTTCTCTCTCCACAACGTGCATTTGTGTTTATCATTTGTATTTATATTTTCTTTGTTATTTTTTTTTTTTGTTCATGGTCTTATTCTAAAAATATAGCGACTGCTTTATAGTTTGTCTGTTTGATACGATTATTCCTACATCAATTCCTTGTCGTCCACACAGAAGAAAGACAAATTATCATCATATCTCCGGTTCAATTAGAAACATGATCCTTAAGGCTCCGTTTGGATAGGTGTGGGAAGAAAGGAAGAAGGGAAGAAGTGGGAAGAAGTATTGAGAAGTATGTAACTCTGTGAAGAGTTTGGATTGTTTATAATTTTTTTTTCTTCCTTCTTCTTTCTTCCTTTTCTTCTTCTTGCATCCAAACGGAGCCTAAATTATTTATAAAAATAAATGAAAAAAATTGATCCATTTCCTTGGATTGTAAATACGCGGGGTTGAAATACCTTTTGCTTCGTATAAACTCCCTAGGGCTCCGTTTGGATGGGTGCAAGAATAAGGCAATAGTTTCTTCTTACTTCCAAATTTATTATAAACAATTCAAACTCTTTACAAAATTACACGTTTTCTAATACTTTTTCTCTTATTTCTCTTATTCCCACACCATCCAAACGAAACCTAGGTTCTTACAATTTTTTAAATAATTTTTTTTCTAATTTAACTAATTTAGGATTTACATACAAGAAACGTATAAATGAAAACTTTTCTTAGTAAAGGCCGTTTGGATTGCTTAGGAATAAGAAGAATAGTTTATTCCTAGACGGAAAATATTAGAAAATGTGTAATTTTGTGAAGAGTTTGAATGGTTAGGAATAAATTTTCGTCTGGAATTTACTATTCTTGCTTATTCCTTACCCATTTAAACAGCCTATATAAATACATAAAGACTATTAAATTTGCAAGTTCTTTTAGCTATATTATATCACACTTATTCTCGATTGTGTATCTCTTTTTTATTTCTTTTTTGTTTTATCGTGATCGTGTGTTTCTGCTTTTCTCTTCTTATTGGGTGCGTTTGGATAGGTGTGGGAAGAAGGGAAGAAGGGAAGAAGTAGGAAAGAAGTATTGGGAAGTGTGTAACTTTGTGAAGAATTTGGATTGTTTATAATTTTTTTTCTTCTTCTTCCTTCTTCTTCTTCTTTCTTCCAACAATCCAAACGCACCCATTGAATAATGAGTTGTATTAATTTGATGCGCATGAGGACAGCATTTAGCATGGTGCATCTTTTATATTTATCTGGTTAAATATTCTCGCAGTGGATCATGTTATTTTCATTGAACAAAATCTTAATACACAAATGTTTTTTTTATTTATATGGAAATATTTTCTTGCAGTCATCAACGAATTTAAGTACACAAAATTATAAACAATGTTTTTCATTTACTTTCAGTAAAAATATATTAGATATTATTTTCAATATTATATACGGATTTATTATGAAAAAGTACCCCGTGCAGATATATGATCGTTAGCAATAAATTATACTTTTTAATATGATTATTATACTTACATTGCAGTTTAATTGTAAACAAAAATCTTATATTATTAAAACTACCCCTCCCACCCCCCCCCCCACCCTCCTCTCGTCGATTAAAAAGCTGTTTGGCACCTCCCTCGAATTTAATAGTTTAAAAGCATGTAAAAATATGTATAATCTTGTATAAATCAAACATAAAACTATAAAATTGGTAAATTGATACTAATTTATTCGTAAAATTCGCATAGATTATCCGTAAAAGTAGCCAGTAATTGTTTAGTGGGAGTGGCTAGTGTCAAACATATAGGACACGTACACTTGTCCAACACGATAAAATTTTAATTTTTAAGATTGGAATGGCCGATCCAAACCGTTCAAATTGTTCTATGTTATAAAATCTTCACGGAGACCAAATTTTATATTTTTCAAATTTTTTTACTATTTTTTTGGAATTTTTCAATATGCTCAATCTAAAAAGTTCTGAACCCTTCAATTTTGAAAATTCGAAAAAAATAGTTAGAAAATATGAAAAAATATAAAATTTGATTATCAAGGATATTTTAATATAGAGATCATATTGAGCGGTTTGGATCGACCGCTTGAAATTTTAACGTGCGACGTTTGGATCGTGTTTGACGTCCTATATGTTTGATTCTAGCATTACTCTTGTTTAGTTCATGATCAGTCATTTGGAAAAATGCTGAAATACAATAATACAAATGCAACATGAATATTAATAAAATAAATAAATAAATAATAATATGGAACATTGTTACCCGACCGAGAGCAGAAACCCACGTGCTTTTGATGCTCCTCACTTCAATGGCCACAGAAGATCTCCAAAGACATTTGCGTTGCTCATAGTCATTAATAAGTCATATACTCTGTACTCTACAGATAATCATAAGGCGCGCTAGTCCTCTAATAAATTGGAGATGATTGATACTGAAGTACTGTAGCTGTATCTGTATTTTTCCATTCCGGTATTTATTTCTTGACAATTTTCATCATTTGGTTGAAAACTCCCATCATTTTATTGGCTTATTAATTACCTCCGTCTGACGTTATTCCTTCACTCTAATTTATCATGTAACCGTCGTTCAATAAAAAAAAAATAATTTATCATGTAACCTAATTCTCTCCTATTAAAGTGAGTTTTTTTTTTTTTTGAAGAAAGAGGGAGGTCTTTGTCATCTATTTTTTTTTAAATTAAAGGTGCATGCGGAATTTGAACCCTTGACCTCATGGAAGCCAGTCTAGTACTCTTACCACTAAGCTACTAGACCACATGCCCTATTAAAGTGAGTTGTATTTCATTACTTGACGTACCTCATCTACAATAAACAAATATGATACAACTCTACATTTATCTCCAAAAGTATTCTTGTAGGTAATCGTACTGCTTTTCAATTCATAATTGTAATGTTTCGATGAAATACTTTTTCTCAGAATTTTTTTAATGTAAAATTGTTTGATAGTACGTAGTTTATTTAAGATTAATAAATTTTATTTTATAAATATTTTTTAAAGACGAAATAAAAAAAACAATCGTACATACCATCGTACATAAATATTCATAATGTGATTTTTAGTAAATACGTACGAGTAGGTAGAGACTTCGATTCTTCGACTAAGTACATACCATCGTACGTACTAATGTATTCATTTGTATTTATGAATTGTGGTACTAACTAATATATTATCCGTACGGTACACTGCACGTCACTGTATCATTCGAAATGCATTTGAGAGTGTCTAATTTAAACTGACAAGAGCAATCATCTTCATATTTACTGCTAGTCCTTTAAAAAACCGAAATTAATTAATATAAAAATTTGGACAGAAAAAATTATAATATACAGAATTATTATTTTTTTTTTAATAAGAAGAAAGTTCCAACGCGTTTCAGAAGCGAGTATTTGAATTCCCCTCCGTACGCGTTTATAAAACGCGCTCAAACCCTCCGAACGCGTTTTATAAACGCGTACGAAGGGGAATAAATTCAGGCCCTCCGTTACGCCTTTTGAGACTAGTCAGGCCTTTCGTACGCGTTTATGAAACGCGTTGGGAGCCCTGGAGCGCGTTTCATAAACGCGTACGAAGGTCATCTCTTTCAAAATCGAGTTAGCCGTTTCATTTTTTCTGTTCGCCATCTTTCATTCGGCAGAGAAAGAGAGAAAGAGAGAAAGAGAGAAGGAGAGAAAAAGAGAAGGAGAAGAAGGAGAGAAGAGGAGAAGACAGCGGCAGCCGCGAGAGAAAGAGAAGAGGAGAAGGCAGCGGCCGCGAGAGAAAGAGAAGAGGAGAAGGCAGTGGAAGCGGCAGCGACAGCGGCAGCGGAAGCGACAGCGACAGCGACAGCGACGAACTTGCGACAGCGAGGTATTGCATTTTGTATTTTGTATTTGAAATTGTGAATAATTAGGGGTTTAGGGTTTAGATGAAATTGTTGATAATTGTGAAATAGTGATAATTGTTGATAATTGTATTTTGGATGAAATTGTGGAATTGTTGATAATTGATGTTAATTGATGAAACTGTGATGGAATTGTTGATAATTGATTAAATTGTGGAATTGTTCATAATTAAATTAGTTAATTGGTCAATTATTTATTTATAATGGATGATAATTGATGAAATTGTGGAATTATTGAAAATTGATTAAATTGTTGATAATCGATGCATGACGATAATTGATGAAATTGTTGATAATTGTTATTAATTGATGCATGATGATAATTATGATAATTATGTATAAATGGAATTAGTTAGTAAATTGTTGAAATAGAATTAGTTAGTAAATTGTTGAAATAAAAAGAAATTTATATAGAAAAATTATGGTGCAAATTAACATAGTTTCAAATAACTGGAATTGTATATTGAAAATTATGTATATAATAACTGGCGTAAATTAACGTAGTTTCAAATAACTGACGTAAATTATGGTGAATGAAAAATTTTAACATATTATGATAAAATTATTTGATTATTGATCAGTAATTATTGTGAAAATGTCAATTACATAGGAAAATAATTTTTGTTTTGTTTGTTTTGATTATTGAAAAAATATTAAATTCATTGTTTTTTTAAATTGTTGTCCTTATATTATTTGAATCAGATGAGTTCAGCAGAAGATGAGGCTGGTCCTTCTGGTGCTTCACCACCTCCCACCGAAGCACCCCCCACCGAAGCAGCCTCCACCCAGCGGCCAAAAAGACGTAGGCGTCGCGCAGCCCGTCCGAGCGCGCAAAATGTCATTCCACCTGTGCAACCGGCCAACGCAGAAAACCAACAGGTTTTGTTCGTTACGGATAACGACCATCTCGTTGGTTTGTCTTTTGAGGAGGTAATAGATTTTTTTATGTTAATTTATATTTTTTGATTTAATAATTTAGATTTCTTAATAGACTTATAAATTGTATTAAATGTTTATTATAATTTGTAGTAAAAAATTAATCGAAAATGCTTATTATAAATTGTATTATAAATTGTATTTATTGTAAATGCTTGCTTATAATATTTTTATGTTCAATGTAATAAATTGTATTTTTTTAAAATGCTTGTAATAAATTGCAGCGTGAAAAACATTTGGAGTTGAGATCGCACAAGCGAACAATTCAGGTGGACGATCGGATTGAGGGAAGGCTGATCAAACTGGGGCTCAGTCACATTACGAAGGTGAAGCATGTCAACATCGACATGCCATTACTGAAGGCAATGGTCGAGTTTTGGCGTCCGGAGACGCATACTTTCCATTTTCCCGTTGGAGAGATGACCGTTACTCTACAGGTAATTTATTTAAACTTGATATTAATTTTTTTTTAATATAATTTTCGTATTAATTATCACAATTAATTCTAACATATAATTTTCGTATTAATTTTCACAATTAATTCTAACATTAATTTAAACTTTATATTTAAAATTCAAATTTGAATATTAATTTTCGTAATATTAAATGTTATATTTTCGTAATATTAACGTATTTTGTAATTGTTACCAGGATGTTGCCTTCTTATATGGTTTGCGCTCGACTGGCATTCCAGTTAGATCGAATACGAGAGGGCCCTGGGAGGAAAAGATTCGTGCAAATCTTTATCCTCATGAAGATTTGGGAGAGTGGCACCGAGAAAGGAGTAGCAGGGAGTAAGTGAAAAAAATACGAATGCAATATTGATTTTGCATATTCAATATATGCATTGCTTACTTGTATTGATTATTCTAAATTTGTACAATGCAGGGGCAATGTTGTTGTGGGCAACAACATCAAGTTGAAATGGTTGCGGCAAAATTGCGGGGTGGCGCCACAGGCAGATGCTCCTGGTGAGGAGTTAGACCGATACACGCGTGCAGTGGCTCTAGAGCTATTTGGGACGTTGATGTTTCCCGATATTTCTCAGAATTCCGTCCCAGCATACTTTTTAGAGCTCGTATCGGTATAATTTTCTTAACTTAAATAAATTTTTTTTTCTTTACGAAAATAGTAGAATTCAATGTTACAAATTCAATATTTTTATTTGTTGACACATAATGAAGCTGACACATAATATTTTTTATTTTATATAATTTCGTTAACAGTCTAATTTTTAAGCAAAGATACTTTTGTTAAAACAATGTTGAAATAACAATGACAAAAAAGGAAAAAAAATTACCAATGAAATGACACATAATACTTTTGTTAATCCATCAATTAGTATTTGTTAACACATAATACTTTTGTTAATACACTGAAATGTTGAAATTATTTTCAATGTTGCAATTTAATTTTGTTATTTTCAATGTTGAAATTATTTTTTTTTCAATGCGTTGTTTAATTTAAATGCAGGGCAATTTGAATGAAGTTCCGGACTTCAATTGGGGAGGTGCCACGCTTGCTTGTCTATATCGTGCTTTGGACCGTGCCTCCATGCGTTTCAAGGTTGTGACGGGACCTTGGATGCTACTATTGTTTTGGGCATGGTCATACCTCCCTGTTTGTCGCCCAGAGGTTGCTCCTATCGGTGGATTAGGACAGCCTAACCTAGATTCATGTGTGCCGTATGGCAGGTAATAACTTATAATAATTTTTCAATAATATTATGCAAATTACAACACATCAATCCTAACCTTCAAAATTTTCAGGAAATGGGGCGAAGCTCGGTCTTTCTCACGGAGCCAGCACCGCGGGGCAGTGGAGAACGCACGGGACTACCTAGCCGTGTTGAACGTTGAAGACGTCAACTGGTTTCCGTACGTACTCGACAGAGCTCTTATGCCACGGGTAGCACAGCAGGGTTCCATAGCGGAGCATGGTAGTGGTCACGCAATATGTTTTCTTTGTAATTGAAAACTTGAGCACACCTTGTACAGGTCACTGTGTGGTCTCCATTAAAGTTGTATATTTTCTCGTAAACAGTCCAGTGAGTTGGTTCAGACGAGAGGTAGGGTTTCGGTTGTTGTTGGGGGATGGGTTGAGGTTCTGTGTAATATTTTTTGTACCAGTCATATCGCCTTTGTCGGTTCAGATTCTTTTCGTGTTCCCGCCATCGCCTTTCCTGGTACTCCTTCTGTTCTCTTTCCGGCCCACCATTAATGTGCCATTGGTAGTGTATTTTTAACTCGAGCACGTCTCCCTCTTCAGTCGTGTCTTCATGAATGTTGTATTTCAAAATGCGATAACAAGAGCGACAAATTGCCTCGTATTCTCCGTTTTCTGGTTGATTTCTATTGGCAGGGTAATGGTAGAAAGTTGGCCAATACTCAATGCGGGTTGCTCTTCGATAGTTTGGAACATCATTATTTGAGTTAGAGCTATTTCCTTTGTCCATTGTACTGAAGGTTTTAACAAGAAGGAGGTAGTGGGTGTTTGTACATTCTAATTCAACAATGACTGCTTTTATAAATAATTTCAGCAGTTCAAAGATGACATTGTAAAATCAAATCTTGTCATGTCTTTTGCAGTCTTTATCAGAGCATGCTTGTACTTTTTTTTCTAAAAATTAAATAATACACCTTCGAACGCGTTTATAAAGTGCGCTCTAGGGCTTCCAACGCGTACGAAGCTCTGACAAACGAGAGGAAAGTGGACAGCATCTCTCCTTCGTACGCGTTTATAAAACGCGTTGGGAGGGTTGGAGCGCGTTTTATAAACGCGTACGGAGGGGAATTCAAATACTCGCTTCTGAAACGCGTTCGAACTTTCTTCTTATTAAAAAAATAAATAAAATAATTCTGTATATTAAAATTTTTTGGGTCCAAATTTTTATATTAATTAATTTCGGTTTAAAAAAGCTTCCAAATTCTCGTAATTTTATTATCATCATATATTTTCTGATTTGATATTTTCTGAGGGGTTTGCATCGAAAACCGTAAGGGTTAGCATGCAAAAAGCTTCTGTTTCAATAATTCAAATCAATTTGAATCAAATCAAATCATCATGTCTTATCATATTTTTATTATTAAATACATAAAAAAATGTAAACGGCAACCAACTAGTTATCGTAATAACTCCCATGCGTACAGGAGACAAATTTAAAAGCGCTCTCCTCCTTAACAGGCAATGCCAAATTGCCAATGCTCAGAACCTTTATAAAACCAGAACCATTACAGAAATCACATAGAAACCCCCTTTACACACACCCCACCTCAAAGAAAAGGGAGAGCATATTGAGGCACAGAGAAAATGGGTTTCTCCTCATGTGGTTCATGCATGGTTTCTGTTGTGCTTCTTTTAGCCTTGTGCTGTGCTACTTCAGTTGATGCTCGTTCAGGTGATTTCAGCGATCAAGTCTTATATTAGTTACTGCACAATTAAACATTTTGTTGCAAAAGAGAACATATTGAAATTAATTGACATATATAAAATATATTTGTTGGCCATTTACAGCACAAACATTTACTCTTCCATTCTCAACTGAAATACTTAAATAATGCGCGTGTTTTTCATTTTTTTTTTCTCATCGTTCTTTACCTTTTTTTAATTCATTTTGTAGGGTTATTTTTCTCACGGCTTGAAGCAACAAATTTAGGGTCAACCTCTTCAACACAGCTCAAGGTTTTAACCTTATCTTTTCTGGGGTTTCCTATATATGATTCATATACGCCCAAACATAGAACGCCTTTTAGGCTTCATACTAACAAATGCATGTACAATTGCTTTAAAAAAAAAATTCAATGATACTGTTTGAGGTTTCCATCTTCTGAAAACTCTGTTTTTTTCACAATGGTGCCTCACAGAGACCTATCCAAATGGCAAATCAAGCTTTTGGAGCTCAATTTGCAAAACACTCGGTCCAAACGGAGCTAAGGTGGGTCCCATCTGGTCCGGATCCTATGCATCATCATGCTAGTCCTAAGAAGCCCCAAGCACCATAATTCTCATATATATGATCCAGTTCCATTCATATATGACCAAGTACAGTGTTTCTGTTAGGATGTCTAATTGCCTAGCTGTATCACTAATTAACCAATAGATATGGGATGTGTTTTGGAGATGTTTTAGAGTTGTTTTGACGAGGTTATAAAGTTCAATTCTGATAAGAATTAATAATTAAGTTCTTATGCCGAGAACTCGTGTGTTTTTTTTTTTCCCTTTTTGGGTATTGTCTGGCAACAGAAAAATGCATGAAGCGAGTTTTTGTTAAAGCAGACTATAAGTGAATTAGTGGAACCCTTCTCAAAGAAGAAATAGATTAGCTTCATCAAAAGAAATCACAAAAATCAAATCAATTAGATCAATAAGGTGTATATTTTGGCGAGAGATGGAGCTTGTATGTGCCAATTAATTTTTCAATCAAAAAATTAATTAGAGTGCGAATTACGGTGATTTAGTGCTTCAGCAGAAGTGAACAGGGGTTTCAGCTTTATCCAGAGATTTTCCGTTAGACAAAATTATGAATTGAGCTTAGAAACTAGAGGGGAAGAAGCAAAACACAACATAACAGCAAGTAAAGTACGCTACTAAAAGCTATTAGATTGTCACGAACTTATACTAATATGGAATAATTTTGGATGATTTGGATCAATTTGGAGAGAAAAAAACAAAGTTAGAGAATTGGGAAAGAAGAAGATCAAAAGAGAGAGAGAGAGAGAGAATGAATTTCTATTTATTTTCACATAATTTAGCTCCTCTTATATACAAAGAAAAAAAATTGCTACAACAATTAATGGTGCTACTAATCAAAATTACAAATTAAAATTAAAATTCAAAACATGTACAATACCGTGAGCACAATTCATCGATGTTGTTTTCTCGAATCTAATTCCAAAAATACACATGTCACACTTAATTTTTTAATTTCCATTAGCGTTTGTCTCGATCTTTTAATAAACCTCAACCAATCGACCCCTTGGAGAGTATCTTTTTCTCCTTCTCTCATTCAAGCAGGTATGTTTTAACCACAATTCATTTGTGACATCTAACCTAAAAATATCAAACTAAAGCATGCAAATTTATAAACATATTAATATGTTTTCTTTTTTGTAGCCTTGTCGATAGAAGATGATTTCCTGTAATACGGATGAAAGAATTACCTTGATACTAAAATTTGTTCATTTTCTTTGATTTCCACTAATATCTCATTCTATGATTCAACAAAATGTGTAAAATCATAAATATAATTATAGAATTACAATAGACATGTTTATATTAAATTTTTATATCAGAAACAAATAGGTATTTATTTCGTTATTTTAACTATACATAATAAAATGGTATGTAATTGATATCATTCATATAGTTTATAAAAATATTTAAATAAAAATTAAATAACAAATGCTTGAACAATCACGCAAAACCGTTCATCTCTCTTTCTTTTGCTCCACACGTGCAAAACTTCTTTATCGTCAAAATTTATTGATTTCATATATGTTTTTTATTATTGTTCAAGTCTGTAAATCCCTTGACCCAGTACTAGTCTCATCCGCTGATGCTTATCCTTGTTGTTGGTTAACAAGCAATGTCGTCCTTAAAAATTACATTTTATATTAATATTCAGCATACTTTTTTTTTTCCCCTCTTCTAAGACTTCTGTTATTATGAATGTTTGATTTTTGACAGCATGTCTCCTTGAATAGGGCCTTTTAGTAGTAACAAAACATCTGCATCAATCAAAGGGGAACTAAGTTTATTTCGAAGGACTACAAGTCTACAATTGTCAATTGAACACCATAAGGATCCCTTCGGCGGCAAGGATGCTAAAAATTATTAGATATGAAGCCTTGCAGTATATATCTAATTTTTTTTTTTTAAAGATAGTTTGAAACTAACAAATTTTTTTATAAGAATAAAAAATTTGAAAATATAAATGCTCTTTTCGTCATTCGAATCAAGGATCACTGGGTTGACGAAATAGAATCAAACTACTGGGCTAACTATGGTCGGAACAAAACCAAATCACTGGGTTGAACCACCCAACTATGGCTCCGTTTGGATTTATTAGGAATAAGAGGAATAGTCTATTCCTAGGCGAAAAGTATTGAGAATTGTGTAACTTTGTGAAAAGTTTGAATTATTTATAATAAATTTACGTCTAGGAAAAAACTATTCCTCCTATTCTCATACGATCCAAACAATATTTATCTAAACATGCCAACAATAATTGTCGATTGGGTTTATGGTATTCTTAACTTGTAAATTGGAATTACTTGAATAAGAAAAAGTTTGGTACTGCAAAGGAAATTCCGCACAAAAGGCAGCCTCGGTCAAAATTTGAACAAAAAGCAGGGGAGAATAAATAAATAAATCAGCCTCGTTCAGGAGTCTCACATTTATCGTTCATTAATTAAGTAATTTAAGTTCCTTAACAATTTGAATTTATGTCTTCCATACATCGCCAAACAATATCAAATTGTATGAAATTTGATCGATACTCCATATGCATATCTATAAAATTGGTTTGAATCTCGAACTTTTTCTTTTAGGCTCTTGAGATAATTTGAAATATTGAATACAACTTGCGGATAATATTATTGAATAATACTTTTTCATTATTTTTTAATACTACTTTACGATTATCATTAGATCATATTCCTTGAAAGCCATGAAAATACAAAAGTTTAATCTAATACCGTATCATTATTTTTTTTTTCGATCGAAATTTCCATCAAACTCATTACCAGACCGTTAAAAAAAATAAAAGATTATGCTTTTCTATGCTGGTCGCCGCAATCTATTTAAAAGAGAGAGAAAATCCTTCTTCTTCGCCTCTTCCATTTCTCCATCCCTCCTTCCTCTCTAATTCTAATAATTTAACAGAAACAGAAATGGAAGCATCAAAAGAAAAGCAAGATCAAGAACCCAAAACCCTAATGCCAGGCGACGACAAATCTCACAACTGGAGCGAGCATGTCGAAAACCTACTCGACGGAGGCGACACCGACGGAGCCATCTCCTTCCTCGAGACCTTCATCTCGCGCCGCGACGGCGGCTCCTCCTCCACTTCAACTGCAGACCTCCAGTTGGCTGCCGCGATGGGTGACCTAGCTGATCTCTATTCGTCGAGAGGCGATTCCATCAAGGCCGACGACCTGCGATCGCGCGCTATCTCTATTCGCGTTCGGAGAAGTGAAGAATCGTCTACTTCAGTTTCATCTAATAATTTAAGGTTTGGTTTTGCTCTCTTTTTGTACAATGGCCTTGTTTTTTTTGACGAGTAAACGAAGAAAATGATTCTCTCTGTTATTGGAGAGAACAGATTCTTTTCTTTCTTTGTTAGAAATTCTAAAAAGATCCTCCTGTTTGGACATTGATATCTAGTAGCCATTAGTAATATGTTTGAATTTCTAGCTTTATGCTGAAAATTCCACCTTTATACTGTGAAATGGAAAACGGAGGAAAAGAGGGTTTTAAACCACATTCTTTTAGAATGAGGAAATTACTGATGTCTAGTGATGCTTTTTATGTTTGGGGTACAATGTCTGTGATAATCTGTGGTCAAACACAAAGGATCATTAATATTGTTCGCAACTAGTTTTAAGTACTTTTCAATTTTATAGTTTGCTTCCATCCCTTGAAATTTCCATTTCACTGGAAAAGAAATTTGGGCCTTCCACGAAAAACAACCAAGACAAGAACAATCAAAATTTCTTTTGTCTGCGTGATTCGTGCATTCTGCAAAAGGAATAGTATCCATTTTGAGTATAAATAAATGACTAGCAAATTTATAGCATTCTGGTGGTGGTGGATTTTGGTCATATTAGAAAAAGAAATAGATACTGAAATTACCAGAAAACTAGGGCTGACCCTATCATATTTCTTTGTTGATCTTGCCAATTCACTAATTTCATATTTCCATCCTTCATTAACAAAGACTTAGCAATGTATGTTTTTTTCTTTTTAATGTAACCAGGGTTGCTGGGCCATCAACCACAACAATACCTTTAAAAGAAAAGGACACAGAAGAACCAATGCTTTTAACCACATTAAACAATGATGTAGAAGATGGTGAAGATGGTACCCTTTTTTAAAACTATTTTGACACTTCTTGAAGATCGAATTCACGACGTTGTCCCCTTGTATTTTTAATTTGTGCTACAATGCTATCAATTCAGGGCTGAAGTTTAACTTATTTGCCAAGTCTAGACTCGATCCTTCCATTAGGTTTATGATTGCAACAGAATTAGAAATGAGATCAAATGATACGTACAGTTTCATACTTTGGGGTTTCGATAATTGGTTTCCTATTTCATTTTAACCAATTGCACCTTTCGGATAATTAAAGAACATGTGACCTCATTTTGATATTTATATTTTATTTGTGAAATCTTAGATTGGGAGGCAGCTGCTGACAAACTAAAAACTGACCCAAATTATCTCTCTCTAAAACTAAAAGCTGGAACCTCACTTGCTGAATCTCCTACATCAAACAATGATGTAGAAGAAGATGAAGATGGTTGAAGATGGTACCTTTACTTTTTAACATTTTTTTGACACCTCCATTTAAAGATCGAATCAATGAAGTTGCCCGTTGTATTTCTAGATGTTGTGCTGCGATGCTATCAGTTCGGAGTTGAAGTTTGATTTACTTTCCAAATCTAAGACTTAATCCATCCATTAGGTTAACTCGTGTGAAAAAAGTATGATGGAAAAAGGATCAGAAATGGGATCAAAATGATATGAACAATGCCATAATATGGGATTTCGATCATTGGTTCCCTATTTCATCTTAACTATGAGCATGGGATGCACCATTTCATCTTTCTGTGGGGCTGTTTGACCCAAAAGATAATTAAAGAACCTGTATCCTCCTTCTGATATGTTTATTTTATTATAAAATCTTAGATTGGGAGGCAGTTTCTGACAGACTCAAAACCGACCCAAATTATCTATCTCTAAAATTAAAGTTAAAAGCTGAAACCTCACTTGCTGAATCTTCTACATCAAACAGTGATGTAGAAGATGTTGAAGGTGGTACTTTTTCTGTTTAGCAAATTTTTTGACACTTCCATTGGAAGATCAAACTCACAATGCTGCCCCTTGTGTTTTAAAATTTTGTTCTATGATGCTATCAGTTTGGAGTAAGAGTTTGATGTACTTTCCAAATCTAGACTCAATACAAACAGTGCCATAATCAGTTTGGAGTAAGAGTTTCCTATTTATCTTAACCATAAGAATGGAATGCACCATTTCACCTTTCTAGGGGCAGTTTGGCCTTAAAGATGATTAAAGAACATCTATCCTCATTTTGATGTTTTTATGTTATTTCGAAATCTTAGATTGGGAGACAGTTGCTGACAGACTGAAAATTGACCCAAATTGTCTCTCTCTAAAACTAATCGCTGAAACCCCTCTTGATGAATCATACATCAACAAACGTTTTTGAAGATGGTACCTTTGCTTTCTAACAATTTTTTGACCCCTCCATTGGAAGATCAAGTTCAGAGTTGAAGTTTGATTTACTTCCCAAATCTAAGACTGCATCCCATTATTAGGGTTACTCATGCAAGAAAGTTTGATTGCAGAAAAATTAGAAATGGGATTAAAATGATATTCGAATCCTTTCCGTTATGTTAACTCATGTAAAAAAAGTGTGATAGAAAAACTAGAGATAAGATCAAAATAATACAAACAGTTTCATAATTGGAGGTTACAATCATTGGTTTCCTATATCATCTTAAACCATTACATGGTATGTGCACCTTATTACCTTTCTGAGGGACAATCTGACCCAAAAGATAATTAAAACAGCATGTATCTTATTTTTTATATTTTTTTATTTGTAAAATCTTAGATTGGGAGACAGCTGCTGACAGAATTGTAGATGACACAAATCTTCTCTCTCTAAAACCAAATGCCGAAACCTCACTTGCTGAATCTGGCAATTTGGAGCAGAAACAAAAAGAAAAGAGTACCACTTCTTCAGAGAAAATGCCCAGAAGAAAAGGAAGAGGCTCTTTCCTCTATGGAAAAAGCATGTTATATAGCGACACTCAAGGAGAGTTGGAGGAGGCTAGTGGTTCGAGACTAGATGCTTTGAGCAACCAAGAAAGAAAAAATGAAGGTACGGATTATAGTAAACTTTGTTAAATAGCTGTCTTGTTGCTATCATCAATAGTATCGAGCATCTTGCTCTTGCCTGTTTGACCAAAAGATAAAAGCACTGTTTGATTTTTTATGTTTGGGAAAGTAAAACCATCTTGTACCTCCCTATTCTGTTTTCCCTTTATATCCAAACTATCTCTCCTTGTTGCCACGAACAAGGGACAAAGGGTGACAATTTTTTTTTTTTCCTTACGAGAAGCAGAGAAGGTTTGTATATGAGATTTCCAATATACAGAGGTAGATGGGATGTTTTTCAATTAAACATCACATTTTGGTGTGTTGTGTAGACATGCTTGGATCTCGGTAGTTTCCTTTTTTATCGGTATAAATGTCATGTCCTTGATTGACCAATTGAAGGTGAATTATGCTGATGAGATTTATGAGAAAAGTCTGCTGAAATTTGTGGCTAGCTTTGTCAAATTGAGTTCTGGGTAGGTTAGGTTGGTTCAATTTCATTGTTTTGTTATATGTTTCAATATTATAAGTTTGAAGTGTGTTTATTTTACCTGGGTTTCACCAAATGGCAACCTGCCAACCCCCAATAATTGGAAAAGATTTTTCAATTGTTTGATTTGATAATTTTATGAGTTGTGTTACTTGTGTATATTCAGAAATTTTGGGCAGACGACATGTCCTGGTGCTATACGACTTACCAAAAGGTACCCGTACCACTGAGCTGGAGAAAATGTTCCAAGAATTTGATGATACTTCCTTTGCCATCCGTTGGGTTAATGAAACATCTGCCCTTGCTGTTTTTCCTAACCCTTCTCTTGGTATCTCTCCCCTTCTCTGTCTCACACACACGCGCACAAGTGCATGTATCTACACCAAACCAACTGAGATTAACATTTAGGAATAACATAATGTATGCACACATGCACAACTTGATTGTGATTGACCTCTAGGGATGGCAAGCTTGGATCAGAATAGAAATATTGTGACCCTCAAGTTTGCTCTGGTCAGATGACCCTGATCCTGATCAGATCCACGACCCTACCCAACTTGGTAATGTATTTTAATCTTTTTGATAAGATAAAAACAATGATGTTTAAAGATGCCATTTGGGAAACTTCCTCAAAACCGTCAGAAAATGTCTCTGGAACTAGACGTTGTTTTGAGATGTCTGTAACACAACTATACATAGCGAATTAAAGTCAACATATTTCAAGAAGATGTTAATTTTGGTTGATCAAGCATAACTAATTGCATGATTACAATGCAGCTGATTCAGCCAAAAAGTGTATAACAAGCCGGTACAAAGTTCGGGCTCTGCACGATGGTGATGAATTATTGTCCCAACTGAAAACTGGAGGTCTATTTTCTCTTTCATTTATCTTTGCATTATTTTTAATCCTACAGAGTTACAGTATAAATAAGGAAATGGGGAAAAAAGTAAAAAAAAAAAAAAAAGCTGTTTTGGAAAAGAATTAGAGAAATGGCCAGACTGTGAAAGGCATCGTGGTAAAAAGTATCTCATACTATATAGTTTCATTGGGTGTATTGAAGATCATTTATTATTAGCAGATTAATATATTGTAGTATCCTTATTGTTGCTGTTTTATGATGACAAAGATCTGGAGCCACCCTATCCGAGGCCCAAAACTAGTACAAGTACAGCTCTGAGAATGCTAGCTCAAGCCACAGGGCAACGTTTCAGCTCCCCTGGCAGTGGGATCCGTGAGCACAAGCAACAAGAGAGGGAGAGGAAAAACCGAATCATTGCCCGACAGAACTTACGTGATGATGCCTGGGGTTCCGACTGAAATTGTATATAAGCTTTGTTTGGATGGGGTTGGAAGAAGGAAGAAGGAAGAAGGCCCAAAAAAAATTATAAACAATCCAAACTCTTCACAAAGTTACATACTTCCCAATACTTCTTTTCACTTCTTTCCTTCTTCCCTTCTTCCCACATCTATCCAAACAGAGCTAAGATAGGTTACATATGTGTGGATATAATTCATTGCATGTGTTTCCGTACAGAAACTTGGTATTGCGAATTTTGATTACTTAAGTTTGTCTATCGGGTACCTTTTAACTTCTGCTGTCTTTAATATATTTGCATAGCAAAAGTAGTGATATTGGCCGTTTTGCTTAGGCGATGCTAATTAGTTCTAGTTATTTTTATGGGCTCCGTTTGGATGATTTTTTTCCGGAATAAAGAATAAGAAATAATCATTTTTTACCAATAAATTTATTTCTAACTATCCAAACTCTTCACAAAAATTACACACTTCCCAATAAATTTATCCTTTTTCAATAAATTTATTTTTTTCTTCCTACTTTATTCTCAACGCATCCAAACGGAGCCATGAGCACAATTTTTTTTCTTGAGCTTGAGTTGTGTGCTCAGCAAAAATTTTGGCTGATATTATTACATCATCGACACTTCAGATCATTGGTTCTGTTTGGATGGTTTTTTTTCGGAATAAGGAATAAGAAATAATCACTTTTTACTAATAAATTTATTTCTAATCATCCAAACTCTTCACAAAAATTACACACTTTTCAATAAATTTATCACTTCCCAATAAATTTTTTCCCTTCTTCCTTCTTCCTATTTTATTCTCAACGCATCCAAACGGAGCCATTCTGAAGTACAGAAATAAATGTACAAAATAAGCTTGCAAATAGATATAGTACGACACGAAAAAGGCACCTTACTATAGAAAGACGGTCCAAACGCCTTTAGACATGTCTGTTCTTTTTCTTTCTAATTTATTTGAAGGAATTGTCTAGAATAAAATAAAGAACTAAAACAGAAATATGCAATTTAATAATATTTAGTTGATCGAATAAAAAGAACTAAGGTCTCGGAATTACAGATGGGTAGAATTCTCAGATTTACAACACTACGAAACAACAAAACCTAGTCTGTCTTAAGACTAGTGGGAAAAAAATTAAGAAAACTGAATGAGATGCAGCACCGAGTATTTTCTTTTTGACTTCGCAATCATCTCATTACCTATCTAAATATCCCCAAATTGGGGTAGTAAAAAGATAAATCATTTGGCCAAGCTAATCTAGATCAAACCCGTTAGATCATGTTTTAAATATGAAAAAAAAATGAATATTAATCAAAGCTTAGCCAGCAATGATAAAAGGAACAATAAATTAATGTCAGACAAAATGATGGGTTGGGTATTCCTGCTCATGCCCGTTGTAGTCATAATATAACCTCTCACCCGGAGAAATGTCACGACATGCCACCAATAAGGCGCGGCACTCACCGTCCACATTATATCTCACACATTTGAGGTTTTGTTTTTTCCTACCATCCCTATAACAAAATATTGTTATTTACCTATAGTTAAGAGGGGGTTCAGACAAAAAATAATATTTCTCATATAATATAAAGTACTATAAGCCAGAGTCCATGTATGTTATAACTTATAAGTATACTGGTGTTGATAATCCTTAATCCTTTGTGGGTCTAGAACTCTATGTATTTTTGTGTTTAAATTATGTATATTTTTTTCTTTTTACATTGTATAGAATATTTTTTTTAGAAAACAAGAAGGATAATTGACATAACTTCTATAAGAGACACTGAATACCAATTTGAAACAAAATTGATCATGTATGTACACAACAGAGAAATTCATATTACTTAGGAATGTAACAATAAAAAGTTAAAAAAATTCAAAGAACATTGTTGACAAGGAAAAGGATTGTTTTTTATATTATATCCGATATGAGAAAACCACCTCAAAACCAAAACCTTATTCCGTACAAATAGAAGTAATTAATTATGTATGTAGACAGCAGACAAGTTGTATTACTTAGGAATGTAACAATAAAAAATTAAAAAAAATCAAAGAAAATTGATGACAAGGAAAAGCATTGTGTTTGATAATAACCAATATGAGAAAACCACCTCAAAACTGAAAACTTATTCCTTACAAATAGAAGTAATTAATTATGTATGCACACAGTAGACAAGTTATATTACTTTGTAATATAACAATAAAAAAATAAAAAAAAAATCAAAGAAAATTGTTGACAAGGAAAAGCATTGTGTTTGATAATATCCAATATGAGAAAACCGCATCAAAAACTGAAAATTTATTTCTTACAAAAAGAAGTAATTATACTATTCACATCTAAAATCAAAAGAAGCACTTGATCGTTTCTTTCTTTACATTCATTCTTAAAAATCTGCTTTTAGTATTCCTTGACAGACACCATCAAGCATCTCTAAATAAAGAATCCTTTTAGTAATAATTCATGTGTACTTAACATTGAAACCAGCGACAATTTTAATATACATTCAATGCATAAAAGCCCAAGTCTACTTACAACTATAGGACAAAACAACACATCTAACCTCTTCCTTTAAATTTTCTTATTAGGTTTTTTGGAAGTCCTTTAACGGATTCCCCCAGTCACTAACAGCAAACTTCTTGTAATCCTTATATGGATAACTAATTCAACTAAGTGGTTGCATGTGACAATGCTGGTGACTAGGGAAGCTTCATTAGAGGACTAAGAGGACAAAAAACAAACTTTCCTTACACCATTTTTACTCTCATCTGTAGGGAAAATACACAAACTCTATAACCCTTAAATTTTTCAAACTACCCTCCACAGTGTGTTCCTTTGACTTTATGTAAACTATTGACAAGGAGTAACTTGAGCGTGTTGAAAAGATTACAAAGTGAAGGGGCCCATCATGATACCCTGTCTTATAGGGCGATATTATATTTCTCACTTCCCAGATACAGTTGTTCATGGGCACATACATAAACTATACCAGTTGAAAGTGTTTAACCACCTTTTAGAAATGCATCACGATTTAAGTATCGACTTAAATCAAAACACCAGCCAAGAGAGAAGCACAAAATCCAGGGTATAAAGTACAAAACCAAATTGCATAAAACATATAAAAGGACACATTGAGACCAAATTAAGAAAGGATGCTTTCAAAAGAACACTATATTTCCCGCATTTGAACAAAACACATAATTTAGGCATTGTAAACAGAAGTACCTTTGAAATTGGCAAGAAATGAACAGCATTAATATTCTTTTTTTATTTTTTGCACAAATTTTATGTCTTTATAATAGCTGTGTGTTGAACAAATACACCCATGTCATTTTCATTGAAGAGGAGTGTTCAAATGCCACCATCTTCTTAAAGTTCAATAACTTCATATTTTTATATGCATGCACAGAAAGTGATCGTGTCTAATAAATCATTTTTTTTATTAGAGTTTAAAGCATTAAAAAATGAGGCATTTGAACCCACCAAATCTATGTATCTAGCATTGTTGATTCTCAATTTATCATGATTACGGCTACAGACAAAGGAGATGAGACAGAATACGAGGGAAAAGGCAGCACCAAGTGTGATTCCGAGGTTTTTACACGGCCCTACTATTACATAGTTTACAAAAAGAGTACCCAAGTACTTGCTTTTAGTATTTTTTTTTTCTTTCTTTTCTTTTTTGTTTTTTTTTTTTTTTGGTTTCTTCAAGGCTCAAGCATTAGTGTGGTACTCATGTTTTCTGTTGACCCCTTTTCAAATACCTAGAAAATGGTGGTTGTGCATAACAAGAGTTCCAAGAACGAAAAATAAAAACTCACGGAGTATGGTTGTTGATGCCACTGATAAAGCGTGCAATATTCCCCCTTTTATCAGGGCAAATAACCAGACTGTCAGCAGGGTCCACCCCCAAAAGGAGTGTCATCATGCTGTCACAATCATCAGTTTCACGATTTTTCAGGTAATCCACGTCCCCAGTATATTCTGTAATTAGTGTCATGTCTTTTATATGCCCATCAGCCTGTACTGTAAATCTGCCAATTGGGAAAAAAAACAAAGAGGAAAACTACAGTGTTAAGGTGGCAGATCTTTCTGTTCATCCCATCCAGGCAAATAAATCACAGACATGCTCTAGTATGAGTGTATGATTTTGTGAGGTTAGACAGCATGATACATAGCAATCCTCTGATAAGATCACCCACTGGTGTACCATAAGGTACTGGTGTTATTTCATGTGTACCGCTACAAGGTCTATAAATTTTATTGAGCCCCTGAATAACCATGCATCTCAGATCCAGCATAAGAGGTGAGCTCCTTGTTTCCCTCTCCGTAAATGAGAGGAAAACATAAAGGGATGATTAATTTAGGAGTTCACCTTTTAACACAGCAGGGTACAAGACAGTTCATATTTTATGTTCCCAATTTGTTAGAAGGCATGCGATTTGTTTGACATTTTTGTAGCGATAGTGTAGAGGTATTTTGGGCTTTTTGCTATAGTCCACAATTCCACATGGAATTTTATAATTACAGAATCAATGATGGAGAGAAAAGCCTATGCATATGTTGTTTGTGTGTGTTGGGGGGGGGAGGGGACAAAAGGAAAATTACCCAAATTATATTTATGTAAAATAATTATTTACATATTGAAATGTTAAAAAAATTCTCAACATTTCAATGCCCAGCACTTCGGGGAAGCGATGGAGTGAGGTCCTTGTGTCAAAATAGAGGTGTTGCATTCTACATTAACAAATTGAAATCATCTAAATTGGTTTAAAAAATTAGAGAAAGAAGACATATGTACCCTTCGCAAGAATCAAAAACAACCATAAGAGGGGGGCACTCTCCTCTCTTATACATGGCTTGGCAAAGCTCCAATGTCTCTTTGTCCTCCTTTGGTAAAACCTTGAAACAGAAAAAAGACAAAAAGAAAATTATAGCAAACATTGCATATTATTATAAAGTCTAAAATCACTATTATACGCACTAGTCCTGTGTGCTAATACGAAACTTTTCAGCAAACATATCTGGACCATAATGTTTGTTTCTACAAACAATGGGAAGCATTCAAATATCATGCCCGTCCACAATAAAAAAAACATGCAAGATTCATATTAGACAAAAAGAAGGAATTATTGTGATTATTCAAGAAATTCAGAGAAGAGTGTAGATGATGTTCACCACTCTTTATGCCCTTATAGAGGATAGGTCCTTTATTTTCAAGAAATACAACAAAGTTTGTTAATGAAAAGAAATGTACCCACTGTGCTTATTATATTTGCAAGGAGACAAATTAGCTAACAAGTCGATTAAATGAGGAAATTGAAAAGGAGAATGTCTTAAAATCACATAGGATATTAATATTTCAAGTCTCTTACATTTTATTCTAACGAAATCTCATCACCGCCCAAGAAAGGAACTCTGTCATTCTTAAATCTTAAGTCCTTTTGGAGATATGATAGATAGTGCATGCTTTTGCAATAACAAAATATTTGGCAAAGTACCTGCATTCCTTCTTTTTCTAAACTCGCCCGGTTTTTATACCGTGGAGCCATGCGGGGCACATACGTCAGTTCATTGCTAAATTCCATTTTCAATGAAGTTAATGCAGTAGCAAGAGAGGCCATTTGCTGGAGCCTCCTTTGAGGATCTTCTGTGGCTATGTATGGCAAAAGCCGCCGCCTCTTTTTTTGTCGCGCCAATGGTGTCCACCTTCTCTTTCGCTTCTTGCCATCTGGGATTATATCTATAAACAGAAAGAAGATGAGGAAGTTCTAATTTTATTCATAGAAAAGCCTGAACTGGGTCACTTTTTTATTAATTAATGAATAAAAAGAACAAAGGTGATAGGTGTAATTAATTTGGGTATCTTCTAAGGAAATCTGAAGTAATAGGGTCAGATTTTTTATTTAGGTATGGCACAAAGATTTTCTAAAATTAGTTAGGTACTACAGTAAGATTCTACTGTTGCTGAGTTATATTTGAATCAGGAAATGTTATTTGATCCTAGCACCATACTGTGGCCAATTTTTCTCACAGTGAACTCTCATCAACAATTCAAACTTCTGGATGCTGCACCAGCATTGAAACTTTTTCTATGCTTCGACGAGAAAATTTGATTAGCATTGTTTCTAGAATACAAGCAAACACTTCTGCGATAAGCTTAGCTTGAACCTGAAGTACCTTAATGAAACTTTTAAAATATTAAGGGACGAAATAGAAATGAGTAATACTTTTAAGGGCTATTTGTGCATATATGCTTCAGCTCAAGAATAAACAAAGGACAGTAAGAAATGTAATTATGTAGCTTTAATTAGAAAAGAAAACACAAAATTTAGAATAATTAAAACAGATTACCTTCGGAGGGGGCGCATTTTATCTCGCTTGTTGAATTCTTTTGGATCCGGAAAAAATCAAGAATCTTCGTTTGAGTAATGGGAAATCCTAAATTTCCACAAAAAGTAGTAACAACTAAATTCAAAAGAATAAGGGAAAATGAAACACTTTAAGAAACAGTTGTAAACTTTGGTTTGTCTACTGGATAATTTATGGAAGCTAAACAATAGGATTTATTCCAAAACTACATTTTCATTTTTCAAAATGGCTTCAGAGTGTTTTTTGGGCAAAACCATGAACAAATCGAAAGCAGAGCAAGGACAGATATGAAGCACATCATGCCTTTTCACCTCATGAAGATGCATGGTACATTTATTGTCACCAAAAGGTTTTATGTATGAATGCAGCAGCTGCAAACAGAGCAAACTTCTGTGCAAATTGAGTGTTCATAGTAACAGTATCCCAAGTATAATGGAATGCAAGGTTGAAATTTTAAAAAATTTCAGCAACAAAAATTACACACTGCTGCCAATGTTACAGGAATCAGCTGTCTAGGGTAAGCCAGCAAATATTGAAAATGCATGCAGTGAAACAGAGCTCAGTAGAAAAGAATGTATCATCTGATCAATGCAAAAACCAAATGCATTATTGCTTCTCAATTTCACAATGCACGACTTACATCGGCAACAGCTCTCTAAATTTTTATAATAATTTAATTTGACATGCAAAAGATTATTTATCCCAGTGAAAAGGGATGAAGCGGTGCTAATTTGCTACTACTACTGTCAAATATTATCATGAAAGGCAACAGAGGTCCTTTCCAAGACCACTAAAATGCGATCTCAAAAAATTACAAGAATTTCTTCATCTCTTACTTGTCAAGGGTTTGGAATCCTGGCATTCGGGACAAAACCACGATCCAGTCGGAACCCTAACGACGATCGGCCGGAGACAGTATATGTGAAACCCCTTGTCGCAACCATCGCACAACACCAGCTCGTTCTCGCCATCTCCCAACCTACACTGCTCGCACCTCACCTCCGAGTAACCCTCCCTCGTCAACGGGTCGACCCGTTTGGCGTCCCTCATGACCTCCTCCATGCCTCGAAACCTCCGCGCCGGAGGAGGCGGCGCCGCCGTCCGTTTCGTCCCTCGATCGCTCATCACCGGAGGCGGCATTGTGGATCTTTTCGGAGGTCGATCGATGAGGGCTCTTTTGTTTTGTTTTTGTTCTAAATTTGGGATTTTTTTTTTCGAGGGAGGATAAATAATAAATAGAGCTGGAAGTGGTGGTGTGAGTGTGTGAGGAAGAGGGAGGCGTAGTAGCGGGAACCGGAGGAGTTGGGGAAAAGGCGAAGAGAAGAGAAGCCGAGTAGAGATGGATGACGTGGCAAAACGGCGACTCGGATGCTAACGTATGCTTCTTTAGGGTTTTGTATTAGTCAGCAGTCAGCACTCAAAGCTAAAAAAAATGAAAATATGTATATATATTAAAATTTAGGATAACGGTTTATTTCACAAGACTTTTTATTTAGTAAATGTAAATACAAAATTCTAAATTAAAATGTTTTGAAAAATTAAATCTGGCCCAAATATATTCCTTTTACACAAATAAGTTTTTTTTGGGCTAAATTATGACCTTGGTTGTGCACGGATTCACATCCTCTGCAGCCAAGGATTTGAACTGTCCAGCCAAGATTTTTTTTTAAAATTTTAAAATCAAATGTTAAATGTAAATCGTTGATTTTGTTCAATTTTACAGACGATGCATTTCCATATGAGCAGTGTTCCGCTGCCACAATTTTTTTATACCACAAGTTGCCACAACTTCATAAAATTTGAAGTCGCTTTGATAATCGATCAACTTATCAAATGATGAACGTATTAGAATTAATATGTCATAATTAACTTCGTTCATTTATTGACCACTTGATCGAGTATCAAATTGACTCCAAATTTTATAAAATTTACATAGAAACGCATCGCTCGTTTAATTGAACAAGATCAACGGTTTAGATTCAGCGTTTGAATTTTAAAATTTTTAAATATTGATAAAATATAAAGTTGTGGCAACTTGTGGTATCAAAAAACTGTGGCAGTGGAATGCTGCTCTTTTCATATAAGTTTTATAAAATTTGGAGTTGATTTGATACTAGATTAAGTGGTCAACAAATGAACGAATATAGTTAACCATCGCTGATTAATTCTAATACGTTAATAGTTTGGTCATTTAATCAAGTATCAAATCGACTTTAAATTTTATAAAATTTATATAAAATACATCGTCCGTAAAATTGAACAAGATTAACGGTTCAGATTTAACATTTGAATTTTAAAATTTTAAAATATTAAAAAAAAATTAGCTTGCCCGTAGAGGATGTGAATCCCTGCACTACTGCTCCACGAAAAAGTATTTCTGCGTGGGCAGGGAACTAGGGAACGCGAAGAGTACAAAAAGTTGTACATTCCGATTTGGAGGTACAAAAAAAATCTTTGATGTGGATAAGCAAGTCCACTTTATCTTCCCTCCGGACTTTTTGAGGGTTGGACTTTTTAAATCATAACCGTTGATTGTGTGTTTTTTTTCCAACAAAAATTGGGTATGGATCCGTAGGTTATTTACAGAATTACAGTGTTATATTTATTAGCTAAAGAAGCTAGTAACTAGTTATTTCACGATATGTTTTCCGCAATATCTTCATTATTAAAAATTTAAATTACTAGTCTAAAATAAAATGAGTTAAGTAAAGATGTATAATCTTGCACTTTTAGTTATTAAATCTATCTGCCGCTGGTATTTCACCAGCCGGCCTTCAAAAAAAAAATGTATATTTTTTGTGAACTGATGTTGAATTCACTTTGTTGATTTATAGCATAGCATTTGTCATTTGTAACCTTAAAAAAAAAAAAAAACATAGCAGTTGTCATTTTCGAAATTCTAGGGTCGTACAAACTGATTGTTTATACTTTTGAAAGACTAAACTATGTGTTTAAAACATAGAATATTACTATCAAAAAATTCTCGGTTATAAATGGAAATTACTATATTTCATCTCTCCACGCGTCATCCTTGTCATCGCATTTATATTTGTTCATTTTATTCATTTACATGTCCAATTTGTTTATTTATCTGTTCGCTTTATTCAATTATGAGTTAGATTTTTTAATTATTGTTAAGATTTTTATACGCAATATTCAACTTATTTTTTTGTATGTGTTCACTTTGATTATTTAAATATTCACTTTATCACTTTTATATTCACTTTGTTCGAGTGAAGGAAAACGATTAAAAATTGTAAATTGCAGTTATCATTTTCTCGTTATAAATTGTTGTTTAATTCAAGCTCATATATTCTCTCTTGCTTAATTTTTTCCTAGAAAAATTAATATGCTGAGCCTATATAAGTGATGGGTACGAGATCAAAGGTCCACCTATTTTAATGTTTAGGGAATTTCATTTAAACTTCACTTGGCGTGCAGTTTCGTGATGCTTGAAAAAATAAATAAATAAATAAGATTTTCCTCTTTTAGAAAGGCATAAATCAAGCTGTGTTCGAAGACGGTGAATATATATTTTCTAATATGTTAATTAGAAAGGTAGTTAAATTATCAGCGCATAAGAAACTTCAAGAAACTTTGAAAGTTAAAATAAGGACATCACTAGTTCACACACATCCTCAACAGTCAAGATTTGACTATTTCAAACAGCCAAACTCTATTTTAAAAAAAAAAAAACTCAGCATTTCAAATTTTAAATGTTGAATCTAAACCGTTGATCTTGTTCAATTTTACAGACGGTGCATTTTCATATAAGTTTTATGAAATTTGGAGTTGATTTTATACTAGATCAAGTGGTCAACAAATGAAGTAATGAACGAATCTGGTTAATTATCACTGATTAATTCTAATACGTTCATAATTTGGTCACTTAATCAAGTATCAAATCAACTCCAAATTTTCTAAAACTTATATAAAAACGTATCGCCCGTAAAATTGAACAAGATCAACGGTTTAGATTCAACATTTGAATTTTAAAATGTTTAAATATTAAAAAAAAAAAGAGTTTGGCTATTTAGAACAATCAAATCTTGGCTGCTGAGGATGCGAATCCACAACTAAATAGTGACTGCAGTCTTATGTTCTTGAGCTTTTTCTCTTTTGTTCTTAAAATGTTGATTAAATCATATGAGCCAGAGCTGGAATAGAACAAATTTTATATTAATATAATTGCACGAAAGCAATCAAAACATGAGATATTTTTCACATCTTTTTTATGACTTCCATATATAGTCGAATATCATCAATTTTTTTTTTCGTGCAGCCTTGAAAACTCCTATAAATTCTGATGGTAAAATGCATCACTTATTTCGTTTTGAAATGCAATGAGCATGAAATATTTTAAAAGACATCATTTTTGTGGGAATATATTTAATCTTTGCTTCTTTATAAATATTGATACTTTTAATCTATCTTTAGCTATATCAGACAATTTAAATCATAATACAGAAAAACATGAATTATTGGAGGAAATTGATGAAATTAGTTAAAAAAAACAATGAGATAGCAGTTAAGCTTGGGTAATTTTTGTCAGCTCATTGAAAAGACACCCGTGTCGATGATCCATTAGTTTTTGTAGCATTACATGGCATCTGCTGAAAATCTCACTGTATATCTCTAGCCAATTTAAGATAGAATAGCAAAAAAAAAAATATTATAAAAAAATAACACTATATGAAATCTTCTATTTATGAAAATCAAATGAGAAAAAACCATTATCATACCTTTGAAGATGGAGAACATACCTCTTGGCATATCCAGCATCGGTCAACATCATAAAAATGAATGAAATTAAATTATAAATCGAATTCATTAGAAAACAAACAAAATTTTGTCACAATGAAAGTATATTTTTCTGTCTTCTCTATTATTTACTTGGTGCAAACCATTTGGACTACTACAGTTCAAAAAAAAAGAAAAATTGTAGTAACTTCAAATCAAAGGTCCGAACCTTGAGGTTCTCAATGATATCTCTTATTTATATATATATTTTTACCATACTTGGCACCAAAATACTATCCAAACCAATGATATTCACTGCACTTTTGCATTATGTTTTGCAAGATTGGACACTGCCGTGGAATTTGACTTGTTTTGTAGGAACACGGTGGATTGGACACAATAATTTCATAAAAGGGATAATTTTTGGGAATCAAATGACTAAATGGAATGCATAGCACTGTAGAGCTCATCCTAAGCTTTCCAACGATCTTTGAATCACCTCAATCGGAGTCCGGATGAAGAAATTAAGGTCAAAATACTATCGGTGCGCAGTGCTGAAAAATAATTTCGGTCCGAAATTATTTATTTCGGTCCGAAATTGCGTGAAAAAGTCAGTTTTGGCAAGTTTTGAAGATGGAAATTTTATTTTATGGCATGATCTCGTGAACCCTTGCCCTAACCTGCCTCCCAAGCCTCCTCCCTGGCCATATATGCACGAAATTACAGAGAGGAAAGTATTCCACCTTCCATACAATAATTTCCATCTTTTTCCACCACCGTTCTCACGCCGAAAGGCGTGGGATTCCACCTCTTGCAGCGGAGCACGACCATGGCAGCAACTTTGGAGCGATTCTGGACGCGACGGCGGTAGAACCGATCCAACCACGACTTCGGACGATCGATATCTCGATAGAAGCGATATTTGGTTTATTCCTTCCTTTTCTCTTGATATTTTGATCACATGGAGTTTGTATCTTGCTTTGTTTACATGTTAGGCTAGTTTCTTATGTCTTAGGGCTAGGTAGTAGTTTAGTTTAGTATTTGTGATGACTTGATGTGATTGGATTATTGCTATGTGATTTTGATGTGTTGAGAATTATTATTTATGCTTAGTTTAATTATTTGTTTCTTTTATGTTTACCTTTGGATGAATCGCGACATCTTTAGGGCATTAAACTAGACTAAACACATAATTGATTAAGTAATTGAGGTAAGCCAAACGCTCGAAAGAGGAGGTTAACTAATCGACCGATAGGTGTAGTTTCTAAACGATCTGAAAGGACTTAGATACCTCTGGAAATCCAACACAAAGAACTTAATTGATTAAATTCCGACACGAAAGTTTAGGACTAGTCAATTACGTGGTAAAAATCGAGTTCCAAACCAAGTTTAAAACCAAAATTGCGACGGCTGAGGGTAGGACTTAGGTATGGTCGACAAGTAACCTTCACATAACCTTACCTAAAAATATCAAGTCAAAACAGAGAGTCTAGAGCACTTTTCGGCACAAAATATATATAAATTTCGGTCCGAAATTTTTGGTATCACGTGTGAAAACACGTGATAACAACGCTTTATAGCTAAACTAAATGAACCCAAAACCTTAGGATATTATTTGCATTTATTTAGAGTCCAGAAAATACCAAAAATAATTTATTTAATTGCACTTTAGATAATTGTCTTTTTAAATCATAAAACTCCAAAAATTAATTGTCTAGCTTTCGTGAGGAAGTAAAGTCTAGTAATCAGTTGTACCGTCCCTTGGGTTCGACCCTAAAGCTTAACTAAAACGACTAGTGAGGTTAGCTCTAGGTTATAAATTTATTTGATACCTAGGTTCAAATACCTCCATCAAATTGGCGCCGTTGCCGGGGACGGTGTTGATATTAGAATTTATTTTAGTAACGAGAGACTAGATATTGTATCCTTTATTTATTTATTATTGTTAAAAAAAAAGAGAAAAAAATCATTTGTATCACCATGTTTTATTCTTTTCAGGACCGTGAACATGAAAGAGAGGACAATTGGAGGCGACGCTTGTATCACCAACTCGATGTTGTCAACAACCACATAAGGAAAGCATGCGATGAAGGATGGAGAGAAGATCCAAAGGATGCATGTGTTCAACGAGTATATCATCAACTCGATGTTGTCAACAACACCATAAGAAAAGCATGCGGAGGAGGATGGAGCGAGCACCAAGACCCATATGCCCAATACATGGACCATACACCACGCACCATGGAGAAATCTATCTCTTCTATGGATCGTATCAAGCATCAACTCAATGTGGTGAACAACACCATAAGGAAAGTATGTGGGGAAGGACATCTTGATGCAAAATCCGTACATGATGCATACAACTCTGGTTTGACAAATAACTCTTGTTTTTCTTGGTATAATTCATGTTCAATGTCTCAAGATGAATCTAGATTGAATTTCATGGATAAAACTTCTAATTCTCAATTACTTTCGCAAATGTCAAACGATGAACTAATGTATAAAGATTTTATTGAAAACCAAAGAAAACTAAATGAGGAACTTCTTGAAAAATTGAATTCTCTGTCATCTAATTTCAAAGCTATTGCCACACAACATGAAAAGATATTTGAGACCAAAATTGTTCAAGAACTTTGTTCCTCATATAGATCACAAGATGATACAATGACATTGCAAAATAATGAGGAATTAGAAAGTTTTAGTTCTTTGAAAGAAATTGAGATTTGTTATGAGTCCGACAGTGATGATGACACACAATTTGAAATAAATGAACAACAAGAGAAAATTGAAGAACCAAAGGTTGTAGCACCTCCACCCATTATTCTCCCAATTTTCATTCCACTTAGATTAACTTATATTGACAAATCTAATGAGTTGGAATTGAAAGATCCTCCAATTAGTTCTATTATTGATGAAACTGAGAAGAAGGAAGATGGTGGTAGACCTCTCCAAGTCGAGGCATCCGACATGACAAATGAAAAGATCACCAAAGTCGACTTGAGCTCTCAACTTGAAAAATGCTTGAAGAATCATGATGTGATGGAAGGCAACAAATCAAAAATCAAGTATCACATCGCAATCGAGCGGAGGAAGATGACATCCAAACAAGAAAGCACCAAGCATGTTTCAAGGATCTTTCTCAAGTACTTTTGGGTGAATTATGATGCGCTAAATGGACGTAAAGTGAAGATAAGATGAACATGAGAGGTGGTCAGGCTCGTGACCTAAAACAAGCGCTTCTTGGGAGGCAACCCAAGTCCTCAAATTTTTATTCAATTATTTAGTTAAATTTTCTATCAAAAAAAAAACTCATGGTTGGTTTGGATTTTATTGTTGGAAATGCAGGTTTTGATTGATTGTGGATGTCCTACTTGTGACTCGCGCTAGAGCACCACGGTTCGGAGAACAAAAAAGTTCACGACCCACGCACGACCTCATGTGAGTTGCATGCCACAAGAAAACAAGCCATGATGTTCGCACGCTCCAACACAGTTTTCACAAGCTCCAGCGAGGGTTTTGCACGCCTCACCGTCGCTCGATTGGACGTCTCGCGGCCGCATTTTGAAATTCCAGCGTCAAAACTCAAATTTTCTCCACAACAAACTTGAAGGACCTCTATGTGGACATGCTGAAAAAATTTCGTGACGATTCGAGCGACAGAGATCAAAATTCATTGATTTAAAGTGAAAATTTCGGTCCAAAATTTGTGGATTTTGGTCCGAAATTTGTGATGGACAGCACAATTTTTCCGTAATCATGAATTGGTACGCTTCCATTTTTACTCTTTTTACTTAATCTGTGAATGTTTAGCACTGGGACAGTGCTTTGTTCAGTTTGGAGGGGGGATAAAGAGTAAAAATTGCAAAATATGCAACATTTTGGTCCGAAATTTTTTAATTTTGGTCTGAAATTTTTGCTATTTGCACTTTTTTGCTCCAATTTGAATGCTGAAAAATCAGAAAATTAATTTTGGATGCATGCTTGATCTCTGTCTTGGTTAAAATTGATGAAGTTGCTCACTGTTTCACATTGTTCGAATTTTAAAAGCATTTTTGAAATTTTTTTTCAAGGACTCTTGATTGTTTAAATGCTTTAAATTGATTTGTGCACCAATAGACCGAGTTGGAAATTAGTTTTAGAGTTAAGAACCTGAATTTGGATGCTTGAAAATTGTCAAAATGATCTAAGTCAAATCTCACAAGTTTTTGTCGAGTGAACGATTTTGTGTCTTGCAAACTTTTATTTAAAAAGAGATTTTATGAACTTTGAAAATTATAAGATGAATCTGGATGTGTGTTTGAATGCTTGAATCACCAACGAGCAAATTTCTAAATTGACAAAAATCTAAATAGTTGTGAAAACGAGGATGCATCGAGACCTTTTTCCACCAACTCAACCACAAATATTGGAGGCTTAAGGAACTTAACATATAAAAAGAAAAAAAAAGAAATGTTCAAGTCCGTAGTGGTCTGTAGCGAAAAATGCGTAAAAACCGGACCGACCTCCCTGGTGCGATATGTGCCAGTAGCATTTTCAAGGTCAATGACTTGCATTAAATCCTCTAGGGTGCAAAGCCCCACGACTCGACTTGCACAATTTAAATTGGTGAAAATAAAATTGCTTTGAGAAGGATTCATTATAAAATTTTCGACTTTGATAAAATCTTTTTACAAATTTTTGTGAGACATGAAAAAGAACGGACAAATGAAATTGAATTTGCAATTGTTTTGACAAAGAGAAGCTAGGGTTCTTGATTTGAAAAATGAAATTCATTAGGACTAAGAGATGCACAAATTCAATCCAAAAGAGAACTAAACCCTTATCCTTGAATTCAATTTTTGAGCTTGTTTTAATTTGTTGTGTGAAACTTTTGAGTAAACTGAATGATCAATTTTTCATGGCATTGTTTGGTTTGAGATAATTTGATTGTAAGTCGAAGTATGGTCAATTCCTTTGAACTTAGGATATTGTTTGAGGACAAACAAAAGTTTAAGTTTGGGGGGATTTGATATCTCTTATTTATATATATATTTTTACCATACTTGGCACCAAAATACTACCCAAACCAATGATATTCACTGCACTTTTGCATTATGTTTTGCAAGATTGGACACTGCCGTGGAATTTGACTTGTTTTGTAGGAACATGGTGGATTGGACACAATAATTTCATAAAAGGGATAATTTTTGGGAATCAAATGACTAAATGGAATGCATAGCACTGTAGAGCTCATCCTAAGCTTTCCAACGATCTTTGAATCACCTCAATCGGAGTCCGGATGAAGAAATTAAGGTCAAAATACTATCGGTGCGCAGTGCTGAAAAATAATTTCGGTCCGAAATTATTTATTTCGGTCCGAAATTGCGTGAAAAAATCAGTTTTGGCAAGTTTTGAAGATGGAAATTTTATTTTATGGCATGATCTCGTGAACCCTTGCCCTAACCTGCCTCCCAAGCCTCCTCCCTGGCCATATATGCACGAAATTACAGAGAGGAAAGTATTCCACCTTCCATACAATAATTTCCATCTTTTTCCACCACCGTTCTCACGCCGAAAGGCGTGGGATTCCACCTCTTGCAGCGGAGCACGACCATGGCAGCAACTTTGGAGCGATTCTGGACGCGACGGCGGTAGAACCGATCCAACCACGACTTCGGACGATCGATATCTCGATAGAAGCGATATTTGGTTTATTCCTTCCTTTTCTCTTGATATTTTGATCACATGGAGTTTGTATCTTGCTTTGTTTACATGTTAGGCTAGTTTCTTATGTCTTAGGGCTAGGTAGTAGTTTAGTTTAGTATTTGTGATGACTTGATGTGATTGGATTATTGCTATGTGATTTTGATGTGTTGAGAATTATTATTTATGCTTAGTTTAATTATTTGTTTCTTTTATGTTTACCTTTGGATAAATCGCGACATCTTTAGGGCATTAAACTAGACTAAACACATAATTGATTAAGTAATTGAGGTAAGCCAAACGCTCGAAAGAGGAGGTTAACTAATCGACCGATAGGTGTAGTTTCTAAACGATCTGAAAGGACTTAGATACCTCTGGAAATCCAACACAAAGAACTTAATTGATTAAATTCCGACACGAAAGTTTAGGACTAGTCAATTACGTGGTAAAAATCGAGTTCCAAACCAAGTTTAAAACCAAAATTGCGACGGCTGAGGGTAGGACTTAGGTATGGTCGACAAGTAACCTTCACATAACCTTACCTAAAAATATCAAGTCAAAACAGAGAGTCTAGAGCACTTTTCGGCACAAAATATATATAAATTTCGGTCCGAAATTTATAAATTTTGGTCCGAAATTTATAAATTTTGGTCCGAAATTTTTGGTATCACGTGTGAAAACACGTGATAACAACGCTTTATAGCTAAACTAAATGAACCCAAAATCTTAGGATATTATTTGCATTTATTTAGAGTCCAGAAAATACCAAAAATAATTTATTTAATTGCACTTTAGATAATTGTCTTTTTAAATCATAAAACTCCAAAAATTAATTGTCTAGCTTTCGTGAGGAAGTAAAGTCTAGTAATCAGTTGTACCGTCCCTTGGGTTCGACCCTAAAGCTTAACTAAAACGACTAGTGAGGTTAGCTCTAGGTTATAAATTTATTTGATACCTAGGTTCAAATACCTCCATCACTCAAGTTTGGACACTTTCTTATCACTCAAATTCTTTATGTCAGAGCACTGCTCTCTCATAGTTTCTTCAGATCCAACATTGCTTGTAGCGAAACTAGTGTTTTTGGCCTCTTCCTGCTTAGTCTTCATAGCAGACCTCCTAGCCTTTTCAACCTTCCTAGCCAATTTTTTTGCTTGGCTTTTACTCACGACAGCTTCTCCTCTCTCTACTTTGAGGGGAGCAACCATAAATTATTTTGAGGTACAAATCTGAATAATAAAGGTTCTAGTTTTTATAATGGTAATCTGCACATAAAGTATCATCACCTTTTAAATCATCACCCTTTGAATTATCATATGTGATTGTGAACTGTTGCTGGACAATAAATATATCAGTCCATAAATGCTAATACATTCTTGTTGCTCCCTACTTTTTAGAGAGATGCAATTTTCTGAATCAGCGAATTTGTATCCCTACTGTTTTGTTTATAACTCTTTTTAGAGAGAACCCTGGAAAAAAAAGGAATGAATATTTAAAAGAAAATACACTATTTTGAAATTAGTGCAAACTAAAATTTAGAAATTACAACAAATTATAAACATACCCAAATCAACAACATTGAAGCAACATTGAAGAGCTCGATGTTTTCTCAGCTTTCTCTCTACAGTTGTAGACACATACAATCACTCATTTATCTAAGTAGCTAAACGCCTCTCCTGAAAGTGACTAATGATATAGAAAATCAATTTTGAGGACAAACCATAAAAATGTAATGTCAGTAGTTAGCCCCAAACCCTAGATCGTCTAATTTTTTACACACAAATGATTGATAAAATAAGAGATGAAAAGTAAATAAGCATAGATAAAAGAAACATAAAAAATAATCAAGGAAAAAATTGAAAAATCAAATGCTACATCCTGATTGAGGGTAATAAACAATCGATAGATAAGCACAAATCTTCTATGAAGTTATTTGAAAACGAAACGATAAGAGAAATTTTAGAAACTGAACATATCCTCAATTATTCTCCCTTTGTTCTACTGGGTCAACAACTATTTCCTATCTAAGACCTAACCTGAGAGAGTAGAGCACTATGACAACCAGTGTTTCACAATGGCGCATGCACGACTGCAATGATAATAGCTGAAACACTTACCATAATTCATGAAGCAGAAGTGAGAAAAAAGGTATGGACCATTTATTGATAATTTAATATAAGAATAATTACCTTCTTATCAGTTGTTAAGTTGATTGTCAAAAGGCTTTCAGGAACAATCCAAAAGTTATCTCTATGTTAAATAATTTGACAAACAGCCATTAATAAGAATACTCAGTATGATAAGAGATGAGCAACTAACCATTGGTAGCTGTTCCCATGAGGTTAATAAGCTGTGAAACTTGGCCTAATCAGCTGATTCACTGTCAAGTGGTGGTACAAATTTTCTCTTGGGCTTCTGTTATCGATTTTTTTTTAATCATTTTGTACCAACACTTGACAGTGAAACGATATGAAGTTCATGAGAAAATTGTTTGGTTTTCCTTAATATTTGTTGAAACAAAACTATTGTGTTTCATTTATGAACTGATCTGATTTTGCTAAATAAAACCATGTTAAATTTTTATCTTAGTTTTGCGAAGAGGGAGAGAGAGAGAGGCGAAATGGTGTAGAAGTTAAACGAACGACGGAGATTTTGCGCGGAGAACGAACGGCTAGGATCTAGTTACTGTCCGAACAATTGTTTACCCACAGTTGTTTCGGATTGGATCTGAATTGCCCCAATTAATATATTAAATGATGAGTTAAAGCGACAGGAGAAACAACAAACCTCCAGGACCAACAGCTTTACATTTGTTGCCTCCTACACGAGAGATCTCTAGTCCCTCCATTTGCTCGGCACTATTCTCTGCATCATTCTCGTCCCGTTTTTAAAGAGAGGGGAAAAAAGATTAAAAAAGAGAAAATTTTATAACAATTCAGTGTACATTAGTGCCAAGAATGTGCTTACCATTGAAAGTGTGAACCTTCAAGGTCATTTTTTCCTCTTCTATTGGACATTCGAAGAGGCAAATGTCTCCTTTTTGCAGCTTGGTTTCCTGTGCAAATTCTGACAAATTTAAGCCCCTAATGATGCTTGACCATTGCTTTTCCGATAATAGTACTCTGCCGTCCATGCCTTCTTTCTATCCGGCAGAGAAACTACCACGTGAAATGTCTTTATGAGAAAGATGGTTCGCACTAGATACTTTGGGTACATACTGCTCAAAATAATAACAACAAAAGTATTAAAACTTGCTTTAACAAATTTTTTTTTTTTGAAAAAAGGTGGGAGCGCCACCCATTTCATCTACATCCAGACTCAATCTATACCTCATCTACATCACGTTTTAACTAACTTCCAAACAAAAAGTAAAAGAAGTAAATTTCTAGGCTCTTTTCCTGTATCTAAACACTATCTATCAGACTCAAGAGTCCCTACAAACATCACAAAGTAAACTTTACTACCATACATATCAGTCTTCACTAAACATACGATAGAAATTTTTAAGCCACTACAATCATCAGGTTCCATATGCAGCCAATTATCAACTATCTTCTTCTATGTCCTTTGCCATGCACCACTGTCCCTTAATTTGAACTCTTTCAGCACCACACCTCCAAAAAAATTAAACATTCACCCTTTCTTTCTTGGAATTCAAATTCACTAATACTAGATGTCCTTGATCATCTATAGCAAGGAGCCATTCACTATAAGAAAGATGGTTTTTACATAGATTTTTTTTTGCTAGACTTTTTTATTTATGTTAGATATTGATCTATTGCTAGATTTTTTTTTATTGCTAGATTTAATTGATGTACTAAATCTAGAATTTTTTTAGCAAGACTCAATTTTTTATTAATAGCTCCTTAAAAATCTAGCAATTTATTTTTGATAGACTTTTCTAATCTTGTAATATTTAGTGTAGCAATTTAAAAAAGTCTAGCAATTTATTCTTGCTACATTAGATATTACAAGATTCAAAAAGTCTATCAAAAATAAATTGCTAGAGCTATTAATAGAAAATTGAGTCTTGCTAAAAAAATTGCTAGATTTAATGCATCAAGTAAATCTAGCAATAAAACAATAACCAACATAAATAAAAAAAGTCTAGCTATGAAGTCTATGTAAAGCTCATCTTTCTTGTAGTGATTCCATCTGATCCTCTTTCTTCTTCTTTTTCTTACTTTTTCCCTTTTTCACCTTTTGAACTGTTGTGTTCTCATCTACTTCTAATTTCTCCACTTCTATTTCATTGACAGTTTCTTTAAAAGAGTTAGTACTATGAATCTCAACCTCCCTCAAAATTTTACTATCTCCTAAATCTATACTGGTCTTTTTTTTTATCCAACATAGAGTTTTTGCCTTTATGACCAACACCCAAATCAATAAGTTGCAAATTATTTTCATTCTCCATAGACCCACAATTCTTACTACTAGAACCATGTTCATACTGATATTGCCCTTGACCCATGTATGCTTCATCAGGATGCATTGGATTGTCTATCTCGTTTTGATGTGCACTTCCCATCTCTTCCTTAGATTTAGTACATTGTACCCCTTTTGTATCATTAGACTGTACTGGTAGCACTGTAATTGACATAGCCTGTTTGTTACCATCATCTTTATTGTGCTTCTCATTTACTTCACCCCTGAGCTTTTCATTCTCCTCTTGCTTTTGGTTATCTTACTTCTTCCAAATCCATTGAGACTTTTGTATTCCTTGGCTTTCACCATCTCCTCCAATGTTAAACTGAGTGTAGGCTTTTGTAATTTCTCTACAATCTCTTGATTTATGGCCGATTTTCTCCCATGCAAAACAAACAAGAGATCTGCAACAATGTTTTGCTATATGACCCTCACCTCCACACTTGAGACACAAAGGACGTGCATACGTTGATTCAGAGAAGATGTGTCTAACTCGTGCACGAGCTCGATCTAGTGGGGATAGCCTCTGGCCTGAACCTTTATTTCTCCACTTCTCTTCTCCATTATCCTCTGAGTGACTTACCTCCATTGCTGAGAACACAAGGTTTGTCAGTGAAAGAATCATCTGCTTGATTTCTCCAAGCAAATTGATATGCTTTGTCGAATTCATAGTTACAAGGCTTGTGAGAACATGGAGCTCCTTTTTTATTTCACCGAGACGATCCATATCCATCACAACTTTCGTCTAGAATCGAAGAAATAGCTACGATTTGTGCGCGCGCGAAGTTGAGTCGTGAGGTCTCAATCGGCGAAGATGACAATCGCTCTCGAGAAAAAGTAGGAGATGATAGTAGATTGATAGGAAACCAGCGATTTCTAGTGGATTTTTGAAAAAATTTGAGAGATTTTGGAGGAAGAAAACGCTCAGAAATCGCTCATAAAATCGCTCTCTCTTGCATCAATATTCGTGCGGCCCCCCTTTCGAGGGTTTCTCCCGGCTATCTGCTTTAACAAAAATAGAATGAATAAATAATTAAAGCTACTTAAAATTATAAAGAACTTACAAATTCCTTTTCCAAATTCAAAGTTTTAACAAAGAATGGAGTCTTTTTCAAATTTAGATACAAATTGAAAAAGTATTCTTTGTTGTGCTTCACTATACGAATCATCCAACGACCAGTGTAAAATTTGATCCTTGATGCTCAACTCCTATCGTAGGCTCGCATTTTCCTCGACCAAGAAGTCCAATTTGTTTCCTCTTCTTGATTTGTCTCTTGACATGGCTGCTGTAGCTTTGTCATATTAGAAAAGAAGAGTTAAATGATGGCGAGACATCTATCATTCCAAAAGTCATATCACTAAAAATTGAAAAAAAGTATTTCATAATTGTTGACATGGATATGTGATCCATTTTCAATATTTTAGATCAATGTTCTGCATTGAAGATAGGAGCGGTTAATACCGATTCAAAGAAATAGAATCAATAAAGTAGACATGTGAACAACTAAAAAGTAATTCGATAGAAATAAATATGTTTATCAATAAAAAATTTCAAATAAAATATATCATCTCAAAAATAAAAAAATAATACAACATGACAAAAGACCAACTGAAGTTACTTTGATATTTTGGGAGAAAAAAAATGAACAAACCAGCTGAAGTTACTTTGTTATTTGGATTAAAAAAATTTACTTTTTTTGAGAGACAAAAACTTGAAACTTTGCTTTTGCTAGTAATATTTTTAGATAATTGTTTTAAGAATAGTATATATCTATAACGAATATAAAATTATTTTGAGAATTACTCTGGTACGATCTAAAGCACGGAGGAGCTCTGCCGTAGAGTTTTAGGCTGTTAGATTTGTGTTAAGATTCATGTGTTCTCACTTATCAACGGTTTGATCCTATAACGAGAAAATACAATCTTGACGAAAGTCTGACAGTCTACACCTCTAAAGTACAGTTTTCTCTGTACACTAGTACCATAGTAATCAAACATATATAAATAGACGTTCCACTAACTTACTGTAGTTAGCACTATTCAAGAACAGTGTGACTGACAGGTGGGTCCGTTTTGTCATAACAGAATTTTTTTAATCGCTCCACGTGAGATGGTCTGGCTGTATTGCTATAGTTGCTCTCACGTGCACTCTGTTCTGTCCAGTGAGAAACGGACACGTGCCTCTCTTCACACCTTTGTTTAGGTTTTTTTTTTATTTTACAGATGATGCATTGATGCGTCTCTTGATATGGCCTACGGGCCTTTAAACTTAAAAAAAAAAAAAAGGTAAGAGCATGATGGTACCTACGCTCAATACTACCCCTAAGCTAAGCTTACCTAGGCTGCTGGGCATAGAAGGAAGATTCTACGTATATTTTTATTGTACTATAATAATATAATCAAATATCTATGCTATGTATACAATCTGCACATGTTGATATAGTCGGCATATATACAGTGTGCTATTCTTTTCATCGCTCATATTATTTTATTCATGTAAAAAAAATCTTTTAGCCTTTAAATTGTTCCAATCCCTTCCTAAATAGTCGTTAAATTGTTCTAATCCCTTCCTAAATAGTCGTTGTTTAAAGGCCCAAATGCAATTATTTACTCATGTTATGTTATTCGTTTTCATAAATTATAAAAAAATATTTTCTAATTTTTTATTGTTGGATGCTATATTAAATTCATCTTTCCATCAAATTTTATATGTGTGCTCATAAAAATGCTGATAATTTACTGCTGCAAAATTTCCTTTTATCCAATATTTTGAAATATTATACTGTCTATACATATCAATTTGAAATGTTTCGTTTTGGACCTGAAATTTTTTTAAAAAAATTTTGTAATTGACAAGTAATAACTAATCCAATAAATAAATATTGTGTCCATTCTATAAAATTCTAATCCATCCAATAACACTAAAATTTTTCTTTTCAATTAATACTTTATGTAATTTTTTTAGTTACATGTAATTGTATAATTGTATTTAGTCTATTTGATCATTTTGAATTATATTTTATAAATTTATATATTATCCACGATAAAAAAAACTTTTCTTACGGAACACGCGAATATAACAAAATATTATTTGCTAGCAAATGAAGAGAAAAATAAAGAGATTGTGTGAATTATGAAAAATAGTTCTACATCAAATCAAATCAAAATCAAATCATCAAATCAAAACATCAAAACATACTGTCCAAATCACATGTCTCTACTTTTCACTCTATTTTGCCCCACTTTCTTTTTTTTGCTGGAGAAGTTCTCCTTTCACGTTTTCCCGGCAAAAAAAATAAAATAAGAGGAAAAGACAAAATTTATTAATCTGATAGTATTAATTATAGCTTAATATTTTATCTAATTTTTGGAATCTCGATATTTGTTTTCATGCAATTTCATCATTCGATATTTTGTATATAATTAAAAAATTATTAACAATAATCACATTGTAATTTTTGAAATATCTCGCATGATTTTGATATTTCCTCTTTAAAATATCTCGCATGATTTTTAATATTTTTAGAAAAATCAGAATAATTTTATTTTTTCCTTTGTAATTTTTGAAAGTCTTTCTTGGTTTCTTTTTTTCATCAAATGATTATTTAGATAATCTACATACTTACTCTAAGTTTTAGATTTTCTGTCCTTTAAATGTTTCGCATATTTGTTCCAACAATCTACTATTTTATCGATCCAAATCATAAAAAAAAAAATAGATCGCGAGTTCTAAATTATTTTATGTCTAAAAATGTCAAAACTCTTCTTCAAATGTGTTTTCAAAATTTACATGCTGATACTTTTCTTTGTTTCTTGATTAGTATATATTTGTTCAACCAACTTCAATTACATTTTACTAATTTCAGATAGAATGACTTATTTTTCCCAAAAAAGAAATTATTGACATCTTTTGCTAAATACGGGAAAGCTAGGCTAAAATATAAGTTCTTCTAGCAACTATGCTGCACTTATCTTCAGCTCCTAAATTCTGAAAACATAATTTTCTTTTTCACTATTTTCCCTCCTTTTGATTTAGATAAGCACCGACGAGAGATTATTTGAAATTCTGGACTCTGGAGTTGTCCGGATCATCTTTTTATTTCTCAACGTGTGTGGGTGTGTATAATAATTACCTGGAACCGAGGGGTTCATCTACAAACTTCCCCACTGAGCGAAACCATGAACAGACGAGATATCTCTATCGATATTGCTCCCTGGTTCTAGACTCCGTAACCCTTGGTTACTAGTCCTTTCTTTCTTCTATAAAGCCGCCAACAGAAGGAACGAGAGCAAGCGAAAGAGAGAGAGAGAGAGATGGCAGGAGGAGAAGAGAGTGGGACTGCGATGGTTACCACGGCGCCACCTGTGGTGAAGGTCGGAGACGCGAAGCGGAGGTGGGAAGAGAATCCGGTGCCTCCAATTCGACTGGAGGATGTGGTCCTTCCTGAGGAGCGCGCGCAATCTTCCTTGTCGGATGATGCTTCCTCTTCTTCTCGTACCAATCTATGGCAGGTGCGTCTTTGCCTTCCCTTTCCTTTTTATTTTCCTACCTTTGTTGGTTAGGTTGAAAAGAAAGGAAATACTCAGGTTTTCGAACTGTTTGTGCAAAATAGGAGTTTGAGTTTATTTTGCAACCAAGTTTAAGAGTGGTTTCTTTCTTTATGGGATAGCAAATTTGTACAGAATTTTGGCTCTAAACAATAAGTATTAAAGGGGAGTTGCAAATTGAGAAGTTTGGTGGCTCTTTTGTAAATGCCATTTTTCCTTCTGACTACGAACAGAAATATTGATACTTAATGGCAAGAGTTTCATACTTAAAATCGGGCTTAATTGAGGCTTTACTGGGTCAAATTGGCATCTGATTTCAAAATTGAGGGTTTATTGAAGGTTTATTTGGGTTTTGGGTTTGGACTTTAGGGAGTCCTAATAGAACATTGCTAAATGATTGAGTTAGGCATCTATGTACTAACTGATTATTTGTGATAGTATTACTTACGATTGATAAATATATCGTTTATATTGTCCAAGTAGTATCATAGTTCTGTGTTATGACCAAAATAGGATTGTGCCTGAGGTTTATCCCCAGATTTTATTGTATGTTTATCAATATATTTCCATTTGTAAATGCCTAATTTGTTTTGTCTTATAAAACCCGATCAAGTGCAACAACCAATATTCAGGGGAAAAAGAAATAAAACAAACGGAAGTTTATAATTCAAACAGATGTACCTTACACACAAAAGAAAGTTGAGCACTCTTCTCTTTTGGGCAGCATTTGACTGATAATAAGGGTTAATGTTTAATCACCAGAAAGGGTTGACTTCTTTTATAGATAGAAGCAGATATCTATAGAAATGAATTACACACACATGTTTGCTGAATTGAAATGCAAATTGGCCCCAGTTTGAAGGATTTTCCCACTGAACTTCTGAACTTCGAAGCATTGTTTTCTTCCACACTAACGATGGACAGTCCAAATCTACACTTAGATGCTAAATTTAGGTTTAATTGAGTTTTTTTTTTTTTTTTTCTTTTCTTTTTTTCCTTTGCTTGACTGAGGCTTTATCATGAAACTTTTTGATCAATAGGGGCTTTGTCGTGTATCGAATTAGTCGAGGTTTAATTTTTTCTAAATTTATTTGTTAACTTAACGTTTTGCAGCAACTCAGTAAACAGTAAATTATGAATATGGAACATGGCCTTTGACAGAATACAATTTCTTTGCTGTGACAATCGCTGATTCACTAGCCATTATTTGTTCTTTTTCTTTTTGTCAATCAATATGTAGGTATATGCACTTGGAATTATCATGATAGCAAGGTGGGCTTGGGGAAGATGGAAAGAGAGGAAGGATAGGGGCATCGCTGGTTCATCAACTGGAGATGATTAGTTTCTTGAAAATAGGGGGTAATGTTGATGTTTCCTTTTCTTGTATGAACAGTGAGATTATGTAGAAATGTAGGAGTGTATGTTTGCTTAGTTGTTTTGGACATTATTATTATAGCATCTTACGTTGCTATCTGAGTAACTGAGAACTTCAACAATGGAATTATGTAGGGTTTTAAGAGTAGTAGTTTGTTCAGTTTGTTTATGCATGTAGCATCGTTTTGGATTTTTTTGACGGAGCATTATCTTGCTTTTATTCCGATAAGCTACTGCTTCGTGCAATTAAGGTGACCATTCATGTCCCATGAAGTTGACTTGGATTATGTTTGGCGTCTTCGTTTTGGTCTGGATAAAGGAAATGCAATACTAGGATCTGCTCTTAAAATGAATTTCTTTTGCATTTGATAGTTGGAAAACAAGGGTGGTCTTGTTAAATTTCACCAACTGGTATTTCAGATTGTCGCATATTATTCTTCTAGAAGCCAGTTTTCCGAACTTTATAATGTGGTTAAAACTAAGAGAAAGATAAAAATGGCGAGGTTCTGAATGTTATGTTATCTATTCACACCGACAGGCTTGTAAATCTGTGTGCGTCTATATATAGAGTTTTGTTTTGGTGAGTTGCAACTCACCAAAGGATCCGTGAGTCGCGCTCAAAATTCTGAAATTTAGTTCAAAATGACCGATCCAAACCGTCTAATACGATCTCTTTATTGAAATCTCCATGCATACCAAATTTTATATTTTTTCGAAAATTTTAAGTATTTATTTCGAATTTTTAAAAAATCATTAATCTAATTAGTTCTGAACCGTTCAAAAATAGCAGTTTTTAAAAATCTGAAATAAAATATAAAATTTGGTCTCTATGGAGATTTCAACAGGGAGATCATATTAGACGGTTTGGATCGGTCATTTTGAACTAAATTTTAAAATTTTGAGTGCGACTCACGGACCCTTTGGTGAGTTGCAACTCACCGTAGCAAAACTCTCTCTCTCTATGTATATATATAAAGAGCGAAAGTTTCAGAATTTGTCTATATATAAAAATTTGCCAAAGAAGAAGATTTAATTAAGAAAAAAAAAGAAAAAGGTGGGAAACAACACCTGCTGGCTATGGGGTTCGAACCCATGCGTACTTATGTACAGAAGATCTTAAGTCTTCCCCCTTAACCACTCGGGCAAACCAGCGACTGTGTCAAATTTTGTAGTTCTAGTAATAAATAGCATCAGGCGGTCAAATCAAAATTAATAATATGTCAAATTTTATTTTAAAACACTTTACTATCCATAAAATCTGCTATAATATTTAGCAGAATAATCTTTTCAGTCGATAATTTTGTAGTAATGAATATGATTTCATCCTTTTAATTTACTCGGAGAGAGTGTTTGAACCTTCCCAAATAATCACGCGGAAATAAGTTAAGTCGACTCTGTAAAAGATAACTATTTAACTCGTCAAATATATATTTTAGAGATTGAACCATTCGACATTAGTTTTCAATTGGGAAAAAAATGTGCACTGGACTCTGTAATATTGAATTTTCAAATACATGTAAGCAACACATTAAAAGAAAATTAAAATTCGTAAGTCAAAACGTTTGAATTTTTTTTTTGACAAAAACTTTTTATTATTATTATTATTTTTTACAAAACCGTGTATTCAATTACTCCTATATTCTAAACTAATGAAACCAAATATTTGTAAGATTTATCTGTGTAAGAACAAAATATTTTCTTGGAATTTTTATAAAAAAGAATTGAATTCTTTCTTTTTTCTTCAGCAAATATTTTGTTATTGGAAAATCCTTCTATATATACAAATTTTAAATCGAATTTCGATCACAGTAATTCATTTTTTTTAAATAATTCATTACAAATTATAAATGGTTCCGATTAAAGCTCGGTTTAGAATTTGAATTCATGGAAATTTCCCTTATTTTATTTATTTATTTTGAGATTCGAAGCAGACAAAAATTAGAGACGAGAGGAGGTCAAGTGGTAAACGGTGAAAAGAAAAGGGAGGACGCCTCTCCTCTTGTTCTCTTTCTAGAGATCGGAGTAAACTATTGTAAATTATCCTGGAAAACAAGGAACAAGGGAAACGAAACGAAAAAAAGGAAAGAAGGGAACCAAAATAGGAGATTAATGGCGCCAAAGCGCGCGACGCGCGTAAATTGGCGGGAGAGACAAAAAGGGGCGGAAGCGGCGGAGGGAGAGAGACCGAAATGGACGATCGTCCAAGGAGAGAGCGAGGTGGAACGACTTCAAAGAGCCTTTGATTTCATCGATTCCTTTCGCTACACGGGCAGTAAACCCACAACCGACCCAAAACCCGCAACCCGGGATCTTGCTCTCAAGAAATGTATAGAGAAGGCTGTGGGTCTTGCTAATCCAGTTGGTGGTGTGAGGAAACGTAAACGAAGGGAAAGAGATGATGTTGATGTGGATGAGATGGTGACAGTGAAGAGAAAGAAGAGCCAGCATCGGTCTCAGCTGACGGCTGCTGAGAAGAGGTCGGAGGCGTACCGGCGTGTACCAACTGATTTAAGCTTTAGACCGCCGCCTTCGTGTCATCATCTGCTCCAAGAGATGCACTCTTTTGACCCTTGGAGGGTTTTGGTTATATGTATGTTGTTGAACATCACCACTGGTAATCAGGTATAGTTACTGATAAAATTTCCACAATTCTTTGGCCTTCATTGAATACTTTGTGTGCTTAGCCAATTGAGCCGACAAATTATAGTTCCAATGTTTGCAAATGGTAAGATATACACCAAATTTGACATGCATCCTTATTTACATTTTATAAATTTTCACCCGAAGTGTTCTAGATTAAGGCTTTACCCCATTGGTTTCCAACATGTCTATATCATATGAATGAAAAGACCTTGGATGTGGTATGACTAAAATCGGACTAATATGTTGTATTGTTGTAAGCAGGTAAGGAATGTATTAGAAGATCTATTTGCTATCTGTCCTGATGCTGAGACTACGGCTACAATTGAGGTGGAGCATATTGAAAATGTGATTCGTAGTCTCGGATTGCAAAAAAAGCGTGCTAGAATGATTAAACGATTCTCAGAAGAGTATTTAAGTCCTGATTGGACTCACGTTGGTTATCTCCATGGCATTGGAAAGTAAGCTTATCATTAAAGATTCTAAATTGCTGAAAGATTATTGTATATCATTGAAGATTCTAAATTGTTAAATTTATCTTTATGTCAAAGTAAGCTTATATGAGGTAGCATGGGGCACTTTAAATCCAAATCCATCGAGTTATGCTCAATAACTTTCTTGTGCACTTTTGTTGTATTCCACTTTTTTGTCCAGGTTGCACAACATAGACCAATTACTGGCTTTTGTATCGAGATAAGTTTGATGCATGATGTATCAATTGCTGGTTTTATACCAAGTTATGTGCTCTGTGGATCAGATGTATAAATGGCATTCTGAGTATTTTGTTATTTGTCTGTCAGGTATGCAGCTGATGCATATGCCATATTTTGCACGGGGAAGGGGGCAGATGTGAGGCCTGAGGACCATAAATTAGTTGATTATTGGAACTTTGTTTATGGCACAGACTTGAGATCTGATGCCACAGTGTAGGTAGCGTGTTAATAATTTTATGGGGTGCTCATTGTTGTGAATATTTGGGTTTTGTGTTTTATGAAGAGAAAGGAGAGGTTTATTTTGTTGTTTGGTTTCGTTTTGTAGCAGTTTTAGTTGTCTCGTGAGGTTGTAACTATTGAGATCATCAGAGACATAAATCTGCTCATATTTTAAACTTTACCATGGAATAGTTTTATGCTTCTTTTTTCTTTGTAGATAGCTCTCAGGCTGCAATTTGTAATTGTTTATCATACAGTACGTGGATTTCTAAGTATGTTTTTTTACAGACGTTATGAATGATTACCCATTTTTATTAGAAATTTAGAACCGGCGAGTCATGAATCCTATGTGCTGTTTCACTGTTCTCATCGACACCGTTTACAGGTATAAAAATAGGAGCCGGATAACTGTTTTCAGTCTTGTCTTTTTTTTTTTTTTCAAATCTTAAATAAAGGTAGAATCCATTTTCTTTTATTTTCTTTATTTAAGTCATACTAAAAACTTTTTCAACTATTTATTTCAGAAGTCATAAAGCTCTTCATCTTAACAACGGTAAAGGGGAGCCCATATCTACCATGAAAAAGGACATTCATGAGTGAACTATGCCTGTAATATTAATTGCATCCTTTCAAGTTTCATTTTAAAAACTACTAATGCTAAAATAGAAATATAACGGCAGTCGTGCAACAAGGAAATATAACGGCAGTCCCATTTTCATTAAGCATATCAAATCTTAACCTCGGTTTGTTAACTTTTCTCAACTCAAATAGAGTCTTACTTCTTCCAAAAAAAAAAATAGTAGTCTCATGGTTATCGTCAATGAAAAATCTCAAGGTTTGTAAGGGTGGAAACATGTACGAATTAGTATTGACTAAAGTAGGGTTTGTATCATGATTGTGCATCGGTATTGCATGTTTAGATTCGCTACGGAGCTGAGGACGTCTCCCTTCTAAAAAATATAAGTTCTCATTGAAGTAAATGAACTAGTAACGTAAACCCACTCGCTAACTTTTAAGGAGCGTGATTGCATCAGTAAAGCATGCAGGCCTTTCGGCTTTTTTCCAAAAAAAAAAAAAAACTTTTAAGGAGCGTCGATATAAACTTCATGATTTTATGCCTCTGTGCTCTTCAATGTAGTTCTTATTTTTTTTATTTTATTTTTACTTTTTGATCCTTCAACTACTATCAGGTCTTTGGGACCGGGAGATGAGACGTGCATGTTTTACTAAAGAATTACTATTGATGAAGAGAGCGCGACAGATTGAATCGTTATACAGCGAAGGTACAAACAAAAAGAACTACAAATTCAGCGTAAAGCTTCAGTATTAATAATCCTTTTCTTAAATGCGGCTACTCTTTTCCTATGAGTTCTGCCTTGCTTGTGCTGCTCCCACTCATGTGCGCCTCGCAATATCCGGTTTCCACATGGCTATCCATTTGTTTTTCACAAAAATAAATAAATAAATGAAATCTTGAATACTAAATTCAAGGATTTTTAATATACATTTTGCTTGAAACAAAGAATACTAACCTCACAGATGAATTGGGTCCACACATCTCTCAAGCCACCATTATGCGGTTTTTCAGTGCATGGCACATAGCTGCGTCTGTCTGCACAATCCTTTGACAAAAACTTAGAAATGATAGCGACAGAGGGCTCCACTGCACATTTTTTCCATACGTCTTCTTCTCTATCTAATCAATAGTTAAATATAGGCAAAATTTCTCATCATATTCTTGAACTAGTGCTGATCCAAAAAATATTTGTATGGGTGCGTATGGTATATGCAAACCTAGTCCCCAATATATCCCAAATCAGTCTCAGTTAACCCTCAAATCTGCCACTAATACATTGATTATACCAAAAATTCTGAAAGAAAACCTCAAGCAAACCGCAAATTAGTATTATTCCACCTCAAACAACAAAAATTCGAATAATTACCCTGTCAGGGATCATCTTGACAATCATGACAGTCCTTCCAAAGAAATGATATCTCCAAATTAGTCTCCCTTGAGTCAATTTAGTCACGTCTAGTGTACTATTTCTATTATGTTTGGATTAAATATATGTTTAGAAGGTTCTCTTATATTACATAATCAAGACTGGTATTTTATTTGAATAATTTAATTATTATATGATAGGATGAGTCTACTTTAATTCAGATGCTGCATAATAGATGGTCTACAAAAGCCTCAAAAGCACCAAATCCTTCTTTTTATCTCAGCCTCTCCCCATGTTTTCACTCTTCTCATGTAATGTTCTCGGTGCATTATCTCAATTGCACCATTAAATATCACTGAGAAACATTCTAATTGAGTTAAACATCTAAGAGCCATTGGGCCTTAATCAACTTTAATTAGTTCAATTAACCTAAATGTTGTTTTGTATCTCAATTAAACTCCATTAACCCCAAATTATGCAATTAGCCTTGAGTTATAATCAAGTGCAAAATATCAATTTAATTTGTCAAGTACAAAGAAGAGCGACATACAAAGGAATGCTTCTGTGGCATCAATATGTTGCAAATCCCACCCAAAGTCTTCCCTTAAATGGGTTAGCCGTCTCCTCTACAAATAATAGTGCTTAAATATTAGTAACAAAATGACATTATAAATCCAATAAGAACATAGATAGCAAATTCCCAATTTTCAATACTAGACAGTTCAGTAACTGGCAAGATGGGAGTGATATTTTTGCTATTTTCCTCCCATCTGTGGGGAGTACTGCATTTGTTTTGCGTATATATTGAGAGAGAGGGTAAATTACAGTTATGGGTTCCGATTTCTTACTTCATTCTACTACTCTAAACCAACCAGAGCAAAACCTGAAATAGGTTCACTCTGGGGCAGAACCAGGATCGAGAAATGGAATAGGCCAAGTTAAGACTAATTGGGCTTTAGTGATTTAGGCTTTGAACATGGAATAGGCCCAACACTTCAAAAAATATTTAAACCTATTTCTCCACATCCCCAATTAAAAGCCTTGATCACCGGGTAGCCAGGACTATGCGTACCCCCCCCCCCCCCCCAAGATCCGCACCTGTGTTCACTCAAAACGAACAAATTAAAATCTAGGGCCAGGTCAAAGATATTATTACCTGACGGCGAACAAGTCTACGTGTATTATTTTTAAACTTATCCACACATTCTTCCAACATAACCTTCATCTCCTTATCATCATTTCCTATTGCAAAGTCCCAACTACTATTGATATTATTGTTGCGATTTTCAAATATTTTCTTCCCATATCTTCTAAAAAACTCATTGAATTCACGCACACCAATAGCTTGAAGCAACCCCTTGGTGTAAACCGCATTATCAGTTGAGCTGTAAATATCAGCAACTTCATCTAACAGACCTGAATCCATCATTTCATCAACCCTTTCATTTACGTACTTATCTAGGACTTCTATGGAAGCATCTATCCAGAGAAAACAACACTGATATCTGAAATTACTGTCTCGCCCCCACCTCTGTCCTGCCACAATAATTTGTACTATTTGTTCAGGAAAAGCCAAGAAAAAGTATGATTCCCCAATAGTTTACCTGAACAAATACAGATACTTCATAGGATTTCTTATGAAAGCTACATTTTAATCTCATGAGTCAAAGAATTTTAGTATGACAAGAAACCTCATATCTTTATTCCATGTTTACAGAAAAGGGCGAGTAAACTACCACTTTTACTAAAAAAGAATTCAATTTTGCTCACAAAAGTAAGCAACGTTAAATGCATACTTCATCAAATACAGGCCACAGGAATGCTCTCTAAAAAAACAAAATTAAGTAAATATGGAAACTATAAGCATCTTCAATGTAAATCCATCAAATACTGCCGTGGGAAAGAAAAAGAAGTGAAATCTAACCTGAGATGCATCTCCTTGAAACAGTTTACCGGGGAGCACACCAGTGCTTGAATACAAGCTTAGGTATCGTCGTACCTATGCAGAATTAAATTGGTCAGAACATAAAAATGATAGATATATCGAAATTGAGATTGATATCGAGATCGAGAGAGAGAGAGAGAGAGAGATCACTTTTCTATGGTCATTAGGGTGAATACGGTTTGCAGCAACTGGGTCAATTTCTTTGAGACGGTCATATCCTTGATCTGGCTCAATGGTCTCAATATCTAGATTGATGAAGACAGCAAACAGGTAATTTCACACTAATGACACATGACAAGGTGCTCACATCATAGGATTTTTCACAGCTTACTTGCATAGTGCTTTAAAATGCTAATGCTATAGTTTTGTTAAAAGGAAAGCACCTCTTTCACCAGAAGTAGAAGTGTCTAAGAAGCTTGGCGAGGTTTCATGCATGTCATCAAATAGAAATGGGCTTAATAGGGCCTGAGATATCACACACAAGTACAATTAGAAGACACGATATAATGCACATCACAATGAAGCAAATCAATATCCACTATTTCAAATCTCTGCAAATAATACAGCATCCAGCAACTTAATATTTGTAAAATGCTCTTCATGTTTCAAAAGCAAACAGCTAATTTTCCCTGTACCAGTGGATGCAAAAGGTACATTCATTTTTCTTTTATTTTGTTGACACTCCAATTATTGTTTGAAAGTTCAATTGAGCTTGAATTTGTGTTTAAGATTGACTGGACATACCACAACCTAATTATTTCGACCATTTCAAATGGTTTTCTACAGGATTCCTTATTACTATTGCAGTTGACTGCACTATGAGAATTAAGAATAAGATAATCATTATTCCCATTGAGATACATTTTCTTGTCTTTTTCTAATTTCCAAAAATAAGAAGTGATGTTGGTTGTTCATTTGCAACAAGGTTCATAAGAAACTCCTAACAGCAGTTGTCATCATAAAACTAACCTGGATGTAGTAGTTTGTGCCTCCAACAATAACTGGAAGACCATCTCGAGACAATATATCCTCTATTATCTTGCATAACATTTAAACACAAGTTAGATAGAACGAACTATATTGAGAAGAATGGTAAAGTGTTCAAGTGTACAAATACATACATTAAGAATTATACTTTCCCCAGTTGTTAGTATTCCGCTAGCATATTCCATTGGTTTTCATAAAAAAAAAAATTCGACTTGATCGAACAACTGGGGACAGAGTGTTTATGGCAGATAAGTGAGAAAAATTGCATAACTGGGGTCTGGGGATCGTCTAATGTAGTATCAAGGTTCAAGACAATTTGAAATTTACTACCAGAAACTGATGCTCCATAGAGTCAATTCTAGAAGTTGAAGGGTTCTGTGAGTCCTTGACAGAAGCTAACTTTGCTCTGACTTCCAACAGGGGTTGTGGATAGCATGGAGTGTACCAACTTTTCTAATGGTACACATACATATACCGGCTAGCACAGTACAGAATTACAAACACCAAAGAGGATTATTGGTTCATATGTCAGAATTACGACTTACCGGAATGGCAGCATCACGGAAGTGCTTAGAAGTGAACTCCATGGATGCATCAACTGTGCCTAATAGATGATGTGGGATACCTGAAAAAAAAATTAACCAAAAAATTAACCACAGATGGACAAATAAGACAGACATGAAACACACACACACACACTCACAGAGATACCTTTGCGGTCTGAAAGGGGTACTTTATTTGTAAGAACATCAAGCCCAGAATAAACCTACATGCAATCAATGAACTTTAGTTCAGAAGGAAATCGAAATAGCAAGCAAGTAAAAATTTGACAATTTCATGCACGTAGAATGGCCGTAATCTGCCAATTGGTAACGTTAGTACGGATTGGGAAGTAACAGTTGGTTATGAACTGACAGATTAGATGAGAAAAATGCAAAGACCTGCATGGAATCGGCGTTGACGATCTGTACACCGGAGAAGTAGGAGGCAAGGTCGATAGAAAGCTTCGATTTGCCCGCTCCAGTCGCTCCCATTATCACCACCAGTTTCTTCTTCTCGTCGTTTCCATCCCCGTCAAAACTACGTTTAGGGTCTGGGTCTATGGAAGCATCTGTCATAGATTGCGACTCGGAGGCGGAGAAGGGGTCCACCTCAGCTTCGGCCATGCCGCGGCGGTTATTCATTACTAGAGCCGCCGAATTTGCGGGAATTGCTCAGGCTCACGTTACTCATTCGCTCCCAAAAATGACCAAAATACCCTCAGTCTAACATTTTTTTTTTTTTTGGCTTAATTTTTTGTATACCCTCCAACTCTTTCCTATCTGTTTATTTCTTCATTCATCTGCTCTTATGTATTTCTTATTTGCCACTAAACTCTTCTAAATAATTTCTTATTTATCCTTCAACTTAACCACACATAATAAACTATAATTATCTTATAAGAAAACTGAAAATTAATTTTGAATTAAACTGGTATGACAAAAATACGCTTGAACATTCGTCCCGCAGTGGTTGAACATTCTTCTGAAACACTCGTTATTATCCATACTAATATTTGGTACCGCATTTTACCATTCCTTTATGGCGACCCGCCCATCCAAAGTTGACGAAATCTCATGTATCATTTGCAAAGTTGAATCTAATAAATCCGGTTGTGACAAGCTTGACTTTAGTGAGATAATATATGCCAAATTGGACACCAGCCCAAGTCCAATTAGCAATACCTATGTTTCAGGTCATTTTGTGCAAATGGATTTGAGTAGTGCTGGATCAGAGATAACACCATTCAAGTGTCGTTTATCTTTAATTAACCGTAACAATCCAACAAACAAACGGGGGCTCGATACAATTTCGAATCCAATCAATGCGGGAAGAATGTTCAAGGGGCATTTTTGTCATATCAGTTTATTCAAAATTAATTTTCAATTTTTTTATAAGATAATTATAGTTTATTATGTGTGGTTAAGTTGAAGGGCAAATAAGAAATCATCTAGAAGAGTTTAGTGGCAAACAATAAATACACAAGAGTAGAGGGAGAATAAACAAATATGAAAGAGTTAGAGGGCATACAAAAAAGTAAGCTTTTTTTTTATCAGACAAGCGCTGGAGGAAGGATAATTTGGTCATTTTTTTTTAAAAAAAATTGAGAGTGAATAAGCAAATGGGACGTGTCCTGAACAATTCTCCAGATTTGCTTTGTAGGATCCGTTTGCTAAATGATGCGGATATAGACCGATGTGGTCTGGATCTGTTTGCACTTTTAAGTCATTTCATTTGAGACTAGATTATACTTGGTATACATGGCTTTATTTGCACTTTATATGCGTAATTGCCATGAATAATCCATTCTTTTTGAATCAATAAAAAATGAATTATATTATTGACAGTATAAACGTGTTTAAATGTAGATTGTTGTGGTGAAATGACATAGAGTGAATACAGAAACGATGCTTAGAATTTCATTATTTGCACTATATAAGCGTAATTGCCATGTATAATCTATTTTTTTTTAAAAAATAACCCAAGAATCTTATTATTGATAGTATAAAAGAGTTAAAATATAGATTATTGTAATGAACTGAGTTAGAATGAATCCAGAAACGATTGAAATGTTCAAATGATGTTCAACATTGAAATATTTGCACTTTATATGCTTAATAACCATGTATAATCCAATCTTAATTAATAAATAACAGATGAATCATTATGTAGACAGTATAACGAGTTTAAATTTAGATTATTTGGATGAAAATAACTTAGATTGAATCCAGAAACGATTGAAATGATCAAATGATGTTCACAATTGCTTTATTTGCATTTTATATGCGTAATTGCCATGAATAATCCATTCTTTTTGAATCAATAAAAAAAAATATATTATTGACAGTATAAACATATTTAAATGTAGATTGTTGTGATGAAATGACTTAGAATGAATACAGAAACGATTGAAATGCACAAATGATGCTTAGAATTTCATTATTTGCACTATATAAGCATAATTGACATGTATAATCCATACTTTTTAAATAAATAACCCAAGAATCTTATTATTGATAGTATAAAAGAGTTTAAATATAGATTATTGTGATGAAATGACTTACGATGACTCAATAAACAATTGAAATGATCAAATGATGCTCAGAATTGCATTATTTGCACTTTATATGCGTAATTAGCAAATATTATCCGTTCTTTTTTGAATAAATAATACATGAATGGTATTATTGACAGTATAATATAGTTTAATGTAGATTATTATGAGGAAATGACATAAAATGAATCCAGAAACGATTGAAATGCTCAATTGATGCTCAGAATTGAATTATTTTGAACTTTATATGTTTAATAGCCTAGTGTAATCCAATATTAATTAATAAATAACAGATGAATCATTATGTAGACAGTATAATGAGTTTAAATTTAGATTATTTTGGATGAAATGACTAAGAATGAATCCAGAAATGATTTAAATGCTTGATGATGCTCATAATTGCTTTATTTGCAATTTATATTCGTAATTGCCATTTATAATCCATTCTTTTTGAATAAATAATAAATGAATCATATTTTTGACGGTATAAAAGAGTTTAAATGCAGATTATTGTGATGAAATAACCTAGAACGAATCCAGAAACGATTGAAATGCACAAACGAAGCTCAAAATTGCATTATTTTTAAATAAAATAACACATGAATCATATTACTAACTGTATAAAAGAGTTTAAATATAGATTATTGTAATGAACTGAGTTAGAATGAATCCAGAAACGATTGAAATGTTCAAATGATGCTCAGAGTTGAAATATTTGCACTTTATATGCTTAATAACCATGTATATTCCAATCTTAATTAATAAATAACAGATGAATCATTATGTAGACAGTATAACGAGTTTAAATTTAGATTATTTGGATGAAAATAACTTAGATTGAATCTAGAAACGATTGAAATGATCAAATGATGTTCACAATTGCTTTATTTGCATTTTATATGCGTAATCGCAATGAATAATCCATTCTTTTTGAATTCATAAAAAATGAATTATATTATTGACAGTATAAACGTGTTTAAATGTAGATTGTTGTGATGAAATGACTTAGAATGAATACAGAAACAATTGAAATGCACAAATGATGCTTAGAATTTCATTATTTGCACTATATAAGCGTAATTGCCATGTATAATCCATTCTTTTTAAATAAATAATCCAAGAATCTTATTATTGATAGTATAAAAGAGTTTAAATATAGATTATTGTGATGAAATGACTTACGATGACTCAATAAACAATTGAAATGCTCAAATGATGCTCAGAATTGCATTATTTGCACTTTATATGCGTAATTTACATGTATTATCCGTTCTTTTTTGAATAAATAATACATGAATATATTATTGACAGTATAATAGAGTTTAAATGTAGATTATTATGTTGAAATGACATAGAATGAATCCAGAAACGATTCAAATGCTCAATTGATGCTCATAATTGAATTATTTTGAACTTTATATGCTTAATAACCTAGTGTAATCCAATATTAATTAATAAATAACAGATGAATCATTATGTAGACAGTATAATGAGTTTAAATTTAGATTATTTTGGATGAAATGACTAAGAATGAATCCAGAAATGATTTAAATGCTCGATGATGCTCATAATTGCTTTATTTGCAATTTATATACGTAATTGCCATTTATAATCTATTATTTTAGAATAAATAACAAATGAATCAAATTTTTGACGGTATAAAAGAGTTTAAATGTAGATTATTGTGATGAAATAACTTAGAATTAATCCAGAAACGATTGAAATGCTCAAACGAAGCTCAAAATTGCATTATTTGCACTTAATACGCATTATTGCCATGTATAATCCATTATTTTTAATAAAATAACACATGAATCATATTACTTACTGTATAAATGAGTTTAAATGTTGATTATTTTAATGAACTGACTTAGAATTAATCCAGAAACGATTGAAATGTTCAAATGATGCTCAGAATTGTAATATTTGCAATTTATATACTTATTAATCTAGTATAATTCAATCTTAACTAATAAATAAAAGATGAATCATTATGTAGACAGTATAATGAGTTTAAATTAAGATTATTTGGATGAAAATAACTTAGATTGAATCCAGAAACGATTGAAATGATCAAATGATGTTCACAATTGCTTTATTTGCATTTTATATGCGTAATTGCCATGAATAATCCATTCTTTTTGAATCAATAAAAAGTGAATTATATTATTGACAGTATAAACATGTTTAAATGTAGATTGTTGTGATGAAATGACTCAGAATGAATACAGAAACGATTGCACTGCACAAATGATGCTTAGAATTTCATTATTTGCACTATATAAGCGTAATTGCCATGTATAATCCATTCTTTTTAAATAAATAACCCAAGAATCTTATTATTGATAGTATAAAAGAGTTTAAATATAGGTTATTGTGATGAAATGACTTACGATGACTCAATAAACAATTGAAAGGCTCAAATGATGCTCAGAATTGCATTATTTGCACCTTATATGCGTAACTTGCATGTATTATCCGTTCTTTTTGTATAAATAATACATGAATAATATTATTGACAGTATAATAGAGTTTAAATGCAGATTATTATGTTGAAATGACATAGAATGAATCCAGAAACAATTTAAATACTCAATTGATTTGAATTGAATTATTTTGAACTTTATATGCTTAATAACCTAGTGTAATCCAATATTAATTAATAAATAACAGATGAATCATTATGTAGACAGTATAATGAGTTTAAATTTAGATTATTTGGATGAAATGACTAAGAATGAATCCAGAAATGATTTAAATGCTTGATGATGATCATAATTGCTTTATTTGCAATTTATATTCGTAATTGCCATTTATAATCCATTCTTTTTGAATAAATAATAAATGAATCATATTTTTGGCGGTATAAAAGAGTTTAAATGTAGATTATTGTGATGAAATAACTTAGAACGAATCTATAAATGATTGAAATGCACAAACGAAGCTCAAAATTGCATTATTTGCACTTAATACACATAATTGCCATGTATAATCCATTATTTTAAAATAAAATAACACATGAATCATATTTCTAACTGTATAAAAGAGTTTAAATATAGATTTTTGCAATGAACTGAGTTAGAATGAATCCAGAAACGATTGAAATGTTCAAATGATGCTCAGAGTTGAAATATTTGCATTTTATATGCTTAATAACCATGTATAATCCAATCTTAATTAATAAATAACAGATGAATCATTATGTAGACAGTATAACGAGTTTAGATTTAGATTATTTTGATGAAAACAACTTAGATTGAATCCAGAAACGATTGAAATGATCAAATGATGTTCACAATTGCTTTATTTGCATTCTATATGCGTAATCGCAACGAATAATCCTTTCTTTTTAAATTAATAAAAAATGAATTATATTATTGACAGTATAAACATGTTTAAATGTAGATTGTTGTGATGAAATGACTTAGAATGAATACAGAAACGATTGAAATGCACAAATGATGCTTAGAATTTCATTATTTGCACTATATAAGCGTAATTGCCATGTATAATCCATTCTTTTTAAATAAATGATCCAAGAATCTTATTATTGATAGTATAAAAGAGTTTAAATAGAGATTATTGTGATGAAATGACTTACGATGACTCAATAAACAATTGAAATGCTCAAATGATGCTCAGAATTGCATTATTTGCACTTTATATGCGTAATTTACATGAATTATCCGTTCTTTTTTGAATAAATAATACATGAATATATTATTGACAGTATAATAGAATTTAAATGTAGATTATTATGTTGAAATGACATAGAATGAATCCAGAAACGATTGAAATGCTCAATTGATGCTCATAATTGAATTATTTTGGACTTTATATGCTTAATAACCTAGCGTAATCCAATATTAATTAATAAATAACAGATGAATCATTATGTAGACAGTATAATGAGTTTAAATTTAGATTATTTTGGATGAAATGACTAAGAATGAATCCAGAAATGATTTAAATGCTCGATGATGCTCATAATTGCTTTATTTGCAATTTATATACGTAATTGCCATTTATAATCTATTATTTTTGAATAAATAACAAATGAATCAAATTTTTGACGGTATAAAAGAGTTTAAATGTAGATTATTGTGATGAAATAACTTAAAATTAATCCAGAAACGATTGAAATGCTCAAACGAAGCTCAAAATTGCATTATTTGCACTTAATACGCATTATTGCCATGTATAATCCATTATTTTTAATAAAATAACACATGAATCATATTACTTACTGTATAAATGAGTTTAAATGTTGATTATTTTAATGAACTGACATAGAATTAATCCAGAAACGATTGAAATGTTCAAATGATGCTCAGAATTGTAATATTTGCAATTTATATACTTATTAATCTAGTAATTCAATCTTAACTAATACATAACAGATGAATCATTATGTAGACAGTATAATGAGTTTAAATTTAGATTATTTGGATGAAAATAACTTAGATTGAATCCAGAAACGATTGAAATGATCAAATGATGTTCACAATTGCTTTATTTGCATTTTATATGCGTAATTGCCATGAATAATCCATTCTTTTTGAATCAATAAAAAGTGAATTATATTATTGACAGTATAAACATGTTTAAATGTAGATTGTTGTGATGAAATGACTCAGAATGAATACAGAAACGATTGAACTGCACAAATGATGCTTAGAATTTCATTATTTGCACTATATAAGCGGAATTGCCATGTATAATCCATTCTTTTTAAATAAATAACCCAAGAATCTTATTATTGATAGTATAAAAGAGTTTAAATATAGGTTATTGTGATGAAATGACTTACGATGACTCAATAAACAATTGAAAGGCTCAAATGATGCTCAGAATTGCATTATTTGCACCTTATATGCGTAACTTGCATGTATTATCCGTTCTTTTTGTATAAATAATACATGAATAATATTATTGACAGTATAATAGAGTTTAAATGTAGATTATTATGTTGAAATGACATAGAATGAATCCAGAAACAATTTAAATACTCAATTGATTTGAATTGAATTATTTTGAACTTTATATGCTTAATAACCTAGTGTAATCCAATATTAATTAATAAATAACAGATGAATCATTATGTAGACAGTATAATGAGTTTAAATTTAGATTATTTGGATGAAATGACTAAGAATGAATCCAGAAATGATTTAAATGCTTGATGATGATCATAATTGCTTTATTTGCAATTTATATTCGTAATTGCCATTTATAATCCATTCTTTTTGAATAAATAATAAATGAATCATATTTTTGGCGGTATAAAAGAGTTTAAATGTAGATTATTGTGATGAAATAACTTAGAACGAATCCATAAATGATTGAAATGCACAAACGAAGCTCAAAATTGCATTATTTGCACTTAATACACATAATTGCCATGTATAATCCATTATTTTAAAATAAAATAACACATGAATCATATTTCTAACTGTATAAAAGAGTTTAAATATAGATTTTTGCAATGAACTGAGTTAGAATGAATCCAGAAACGATTGAAATGTTCAAATTATGCTCAGAGTTGAAATATTTGCACTTTATATGCTTAATAACCATGTATAATCCAATCTTAATTAATAAATAACAGATGAATCATTATGTAGACAGTATAACGAGTTTAAATTTAGATTATTTTGATGAAAACAACTTAGATTGAATCCAGGAACGATTTAAATGATCAAATGATGTTCGCAATTGCTTTATTTGCATTCTATATGCGTAATCGCAACGAATAATCCTTTCTTTTTAAATTAATAAAAAATGAATTATATTATTGACAGTATAAACATGTTTAAATGTAGATTGTTGTGATGAAATGACTTAGAATGAATACAGAAACGATTGAAATGCACAAATGATGCTTAGAATTTCATTATTTGCACTATATAAGCGTAATTGCCATGTATAATCCATTCTTTTTAAATAAATGATCCAAGAATCTTATTATTGATAGTATAAAAGAGTTTAAATAGAGATTATTGTGATGAAATGACTTACGATGACTCAATAAACAATTGAAATGCTCAAATGATGCTCAGAATTGCATTATTTGCACTTTATATGCGTAATTTACATGAATTATCCGTTCTTTTTTGAATAAATAATACATGAATATATTATTGACAGTATAATAGAATTTAAATGTAGATTATTATGTTGAAATGACATAGAATGAATCCAGAAACGATTGAAATGCTCAATTGATGCTCATAATTGAATTATTTTGGACTTTATATGCTTAATAACCTAGCGTAATCCAATATTAATTAATAAATAACAGATGAATCATTATGTAGACAGTATAATGAATTTAAATTTAGATTATTTTTGATGAAATGACTAAGAATGAATCCAGAAATGATTTAAATGCTCGATGATGCTCATAATTGCTTTATTTGCAATTTATATACGTAATTGCCATTTATAATCTATTATTTTTGAATAAATAACAAATGAATCAAATTTTTGACGGTATAAAAGAGTTTAAATGTAGATTATTGTGATGAAATAACTTATAATTAATCCAGAAACGATTGAAATGCTCAAACGAAGCTCAAAATTGCATTATTTGCACTTAATACGCATTATTGCCATGTATAATCCATTATTTTTAATAAAATAACACATGAATCATATTACTTACTGTATAAATGAGTTTAAATGTTGATTATTTTAATGAACTGATTAGAATTAATCCAGAAACGATTGAAATGTTCAAATGATGCTCAGAATTGTAATATTTGCAATTTATATACTTATTAATCTAGTATAATTCAATCTTAACTAATACATAACAGATGAATCATTATGTAGACAGTATAATGAGTTTAAATTTAGATTATTTGGATGAAAATAACTTAGATTGAATCCAGAAACGATTGAAATGATCAAATGATGTTCACAATTGCTTTATTTGCATTTTATATGCGTAATTGCCATGAATAATCCATTCTTTTTGAATCAATAAAAAGTGAATTATATTATTGACAGTATAAACATGTTTAAATGTAGATTGTTGTGATGAAATGACTCAGAATGAATACAGAAACGATTGAACTGCACAAATGATGCTTAGAATTTCATTATTTGCACTATATAAGCGTAATTGCCATGTATAATCCATTCTTTTTAAATAAATAACCCAAGAATCTTATTATTGATAGTATAAAAGAGTTTAAATATAGGTTATTGTGATGAAATGACTTACGATGACTCAATAAACAATTGAAAGGCTCAAATGACGCTCAGAATTGCATTATTTGCACCTTATATGCGTAACTTGCATGTATTATCCGTTCTTTTTGTATAAATAATACATGAATAATATTATTGACAGTATAATAGAGTTTAAATGTAGATTATTATGTTGAAATGACATAGAATGAATCCAGAAACAATTTAAATACTCAATTGATTTGAATTGAATTATTTTGAACTTTATATGCTTAATAACCTAGTGTAATCCAATATTAATTAATAAATAACAGATGAATCATTATGTAGACAGTATAATGAGTTTAAATTTAGATTATTTGGATGAAATGACTAAGAATGCATCCAGAAATGATTTAAATGCTTGATGATGATCATAATTGCTTTATTTGCAATTTATATTCGTAATTGCCATTTATAATCCATTCTTTTTGAATAAATAATAAATGAATCATATTTTTGGCGGTATAAAAGAGTTTAAATGTAGATTATTGTGATGAAATAACTTAGAACGAATCCATAAATGATTGAAATGCACAAACGAAGCTCAAAATTGCATTATTTGCACTTAATACACATAATTGCCATGTATAATCCATTATTTTAAAATAAAATAACACATGAATCATATTTCTAACTGTATAAAAGAGTTTAAATATAGATTTTTGCAATGAACTGAGTTAGAATGAATCCAGAAACGATTGAAATGTTCAAATTATGCTCAGAGTTGAATTATTTGCACTTTATATGCTTAATAACCATGTATAATCCAATCTTAATTAATAAATAACAGATGAATCATTATGTAGACAGTATAACGAGTTTAAATTTAGATTATTTTGATGAAAACAACTTAGATTGAATCCAGAAACGATTGAAATGATCAAATGATGTTCGCAATTGCTTTATTTGCATTCTATATGCGTAATCGCAACGAATAATCCTTTCTTTTTAAATTAATAAAAAATGAATTATATTATTGACAGTATAAACATGTTTAAATGTAGATTGTTGTGATGAAATGACTTAGAATGAATACAGAAACGATTGAAATGCACAAATGATGCTTAGAATTTCATTATTTGCACTATATAAGCGTAATTGCCATGTATAATCCATTCTTTTTAAATAAATGATCCAAGAATCTTATTATTGATAGTATAAAAGAGTTTAAATAGAGATTATTGTGATGAAATGACTTACGATGACTCAATAAACAATTGAAATGCTCAAATGATGCTCAGAATTGCATTATTTGCACTTTATATGCGTAATTTACATGAATTATCCGTTCTTTTTTGAATAAATAATACATGAATATATTATTGACAGTATAATAGAATTTAAATGTAGATTATTATGTTGAAATGACATAGAATGAATCCAGAAACGATTGAAATGCTCAATTGATGCTCATAATTGAATTATTTTGGACTTTATATGCTTAATAACCTAGCGTAATCCAATATTAATTAATAAATAATAGATGAATCATTATGTAGACAGTATAATGAATTTAAATTTAGATTATTTTTGATGAAATGACTAAGAATGAATCCAGAAATGATTTAAATGCTCGATGATGCTCATAATTGCTTTATTTGCAATTTATATACGTAATTGCCATTTATAATCTATTATTTTTGAATAAATAACAAATGAATCAAATTTTTGACGGTATAAAAGAGTTTAAATGTAGATTATTGTGATGAAATAACTTAGAATTAATCCAGAAACGATTGAAATGCTCAAACGAAGCTCAAAATTGCATTATTTGCACTTAATACGCATTATTGCCATGTATAATCCATTATTTTTAATAAAATAACACATGAATCATATTACTTACTGTATAAATGAGTTTAAATTTTGATTATTTTCATGAACTGACTTGGAATTAATCCAGAAATGATTGAAATGTTTCAAATGATGCTCAGAATTGTAACATTTGCAATTTATATACTTATTAATCTAGTATAATTCAATCTTAACTAATACATAACAGATGAATCATTATGTAGACAGTATAATGAGTTTAAATTTAGATTATTTGGATGAAAATAACTTAGATTGAATCCAGAAACGATTGAAATGATCAAATGATGTTCATAATTGCTTTATTTGCATTTTATATGCGTAATTGCCATGAATAATCCATTCTTTTTGAATCAATAAAAAGTGAATTATATTATTGACAGTATAAACATGTTTAAATGTAGATTGTTGTGATGAAATGACTCAGAATGAATACAGAAACGATTGAACTGCACAAATGATGCTTAGAATTTCATTATTTGCACTATATAAGCGTAATTGCCATGTATAATCCATTCTTTTTAAATAAATAACCCAAGAATCTTATTATTGATAGTATAAAAGAGTTTAAATATAGGTTATTGTGATGAAATGACTTACGATGACTCAATAAACAATTGAAAGGCTCAAATGACGCTCAGAATTGCATTATTTGCACCTTATATGCGTAACTTGCATGTATTATCCGTTCTTTTTGTATAAATAATACATGAATAATATTATTGACAGTATAATAGAGTTTAAATGTAGATTATTATGTTGAAATGACATAGAATGAATCCGGAAACAATTTAAATACTCAATTGATTTGAATTGAATTATTTTGAACTTTATATGCTTAATAACCTAGTGTAATCCAATATTAATTAATAAATAACAGATGAATCATTATGTAGACAGTATAATGAGTTTAAATTTAGATTATTTGGATGAAATGACTAAGAATGAATCCAGAAATGATTTAAATGCTTGATGATGATCATAATTGCTTTATTTGCAATTTATATTCGTAATTGCCATTTATAATCCATTCTTTTTGAATAAATAATAAATGAATCATATTTTTGGCGGTATAAAAGAGTTTAAATGTAGATTATTGTGATGAAATAACTTAGAACGAATCCATAAATGATTGAAATGCACAAACGAAGCTCAAAATTGCATTATTTGCACTTAATACACATAATTGCCATGTATAATCCATTATTTTAAAATAAAATAACACATGAATCATATTTCTAACTGTATAAAAGAGTTTAAATGTAGATTTTTGCAATGAACTGAGTTAGAATGAATCCAGAAACGATTGAAATGTTCAAATGATGCTCAGAGTTGAAATATTTGCACTTTATATGCTTAATAACCATGTATAATCCAATCTTAATTAATAAATAACAGATGAATCATTATGTAGACAGTATAACGAGTTTAAATTTAGATTATTTTGATGAAAACAACTTAGATTGAATCCAGAAACGATTGAAATGATCAAATGATGTTCACAATTGCTTTATTTGCATTCTATATGCGTAATCGCAACGAATAATCCTTTCTTTTTAAATTAATAAAAAATGAATTATATTATTGACAGTATAAACATGTTTAAATGTAGATTGTTGTGATGAAATGACTTAGAATGAATACAGAAACGATTGAAATGCACAAATGATGCTTAGAATTTCATTATTTGCACTATATAAGCGTAATTGCCATGTATAATCCATTCTTTTTAAATAAATGATCCAAGAATCTTATTATTGATAGTATAAAAGAGTTTAAATAGAGATTATTGTGATGAAATGACTTACGATGACTCAATAAACAATTGAAATGCTCAAATGATGCTCAGAATTGCATTATTTGCACTTTATATGCGTAATTTACATGAATTATCCGTTCTTTTTTGAATAAATAATACATGAATATATTATTGACAGTATAATAGAATTTAAATGTAGATTATTATGTTGAAATGACATAGAATGAATCCAGAAACGATTGAAATGCTCAATTGATGCTCATAATTGAATTATTTTGGACTTTATATGCTTAATAACCTAGCGTAATCCAATATTAATTAATAAATAACAGATGAATCATTATGTAGACAGTATAATGAGTTTAAATTTAGATTATTTTGGATGAAATGACTAAGAATGAATCCAGAAATGATTTAAATGCTCGATGATGCTCATAATTGCTTTATTTGCAATTTATATACGTAATTGCCATTTATAATCAATTATTTTTGAATAAATAACAAATGAATCAAATTTTTGACGGTATAAAAGAGTTTAAATGTAGATTATTGTGATGAAATAACTTAGAATTAATCCAGAAACGATTGAAATGCTCAAACGAAGCTCAAAATTGCATTATTTGCACTTAATACGCATTATTGCCATGTATAATCCATTATTTTTAATAAAATAACACATGAATCATATTACTTACTGTATAAATGAGTTTAAATGTTGATTATTTTAATGAACTGACTTAGAATTAATCCAGAAACGATTGAAATGTTCAAATGATGCTCAGAATTGTAATATTTGCAATTTATATACTTATTAATCTAGTATAATTCAATCTTAACTAATACATAACAGATGAATCATTATGTAGACAGTATAATGAGTTTAAATTTAGATTATTTGGATGAAAATAACTTAGATTGAATCCAGAAACGATTGAAATGATCAAATGATGTTCACAATTGCTTTATTTGCATTTTATATGCGTAATTGCCATGAATAATCCATTCTTTTTGAATCAATAAAAAGTGAATTATATTATTGACAGTATAAACATGTTTAAATGTAGATTGTTGTGATGAAATGACTCAGAATGAATACAGAAACGATTGCACTGCACAAATGATGCTTAGAATTTCATTATTTGCACTATATAAGCGTAATTGCCATGTATAATCCATTCTTTTTAAATAAATAACCCAAGAATCTTATTATTGATAGTATAAAAGAGTTTAAATATAGGTTATTGTGATGAAATGACTTACGATGACTCAATAAACAATTGAAAGGCTCAAATGATGCTCAGAATTGCATTATTTGCACCTTATATGCGTAACTTGCATGTATTATCCGTTCTTTTTGTATAAATAATACATGAATAATATTATTGACAGTATAATAGAGTTTAAATGTAGATTATTATGTTGAAATGACATAGAATGAATCCAGAAACAATTTAAATACTCAATTGATTTGAATTGAATTATTTTGAACTTTATATGCTTAATAACCTAGTGTAATCCAATATTAATTAATAAATAACAGATGAATCATTATGTAGACAGTATAATGAGTTTAAATTTAGATTATTTGGATGAAATGACTAAGAATGAATCCAGAAATGATTTAAATGCTTGATGATGATCATAATTGCTTTATTTGCAATTTATATTCGTAATTGCCATTTATAATCCATTCTTTTTGAATAAATAATAAATGAATCATATTTTTGGCGGTATAAAAGAGTTTAAATTTAGATTATTGTGATGAAATAACTTAGAACGAATCCATAAATGATTGAAATGCACAAACGAAGCTCAAAATTGCATTATTTGCACTTAATACACATAATTGCCATGTATAATCCATTATTTTAAAATAAAATAACACATGAATCATATTTCTAACTGTATAAAAGAGTTTAAATGTAGATTTTTTCAATGAACTGAGTTAGAATGAATCCAGAAACGATTGAAATGTTCAAATGATGCTCAGAGTTGAAATATTTGCACTTTATATGCTTAATAACCATGTATAATCCAATCTTAATTAATAAATAACAGATGAATCATTATGTAGACAGTATAACGAGTTTAAATTTAGATTATTTTGATGAAAACAACTTAGATTGAATCCAGAAACGATTGAAATGATCAAATGATGTTGACAATTGCTTTATTTGCATTCCATATGCGTAATCGCAACGAATAATCCTTTCTTTTTAAATTAATAAAAAATGAATTATATTATTGACAGTATAAACATGTTTAAATGTAGATTGTTGTGATGAAATGACTTAGAATGAATACAGAAACGATTGAAATGCACAAATGATGCTTAGAATTTCATTATTTGCACTATATAAGCGTAATTGCCATGTATAATCCATTCTTTTTAAATAAATGATCCAAGAATCTTATTATTGATAGTATAAAAGAGTTTAAATAGAGATTATTGTGATGAAATGACTTACGATGACTCAATAAACAATTGAAATGCTCAAATGATGCTCAGAATTGCATTATTTGCACTTTATATGCGTAATTTACATGAATTATCCGTTCTTTTTTGAATAAATAATACATGAATATATTATTGACAGTATAATAGAATTTAAATGTAGATTATTATGTTGAAATGACATAGAATGAATCCAGAAACGATTGAAATGCTCAATTGATGCTCATAATTGAATTATTTTGGACTTTATATGCTTAATAACCTAGCGTAATCCAATATTAATTAATAAATAACAGATGAATCATTATGTAGACAGTATAATGAGTTTAAATTTAGATTATTTTGGATGAAATGACTAAGAATGAATCCAGAAATGATTTAAATGCTCGATGATGCTCATAATTGCTTTATTTGCAATTTATATACGTAATTGCCATTTATAATCAATTATTTTTGAATAAATAACAAATGAATCAAATTTTTGACGGTATAAAAGAGTTTAAATGTAGATTATTGTGATGAAATAACTTAGAATTAATCCAGAAACGATTGAAATGCTCAAACGAAGCTCAAAATTGCATTATTTGCACTTAATACGCATTATTGCCATGTATAATCCATTATTTTTAATAAAATAACACATGAATCATATTACTTACTGTATAAATGAGTTTAAATGTTGATTATTTTAATGAACTGACTTAGAATTAATCCAGAAACAATTGAAATGTTCAAATGATGCTCAGAATTGTAATATTTGCAATTTATATACTTATTAATCTAGTATAATTCAATCTTAACTAATACATAACAGATGAATCATTATGTAGACAGTATAATGAGTTTAAATTTAGATTATTTGGATGAAAATAACTTAGATTGAATCCAGAAACGATTGAAATGATCAAATGATGTTCACAATTGCTTTATTTGCATTTTATATGCGTAATTGCCATGAATAATCCATTCTTTTTGAATCAATAAAAAGTGAATTATATTATTGACAGTATAAACATGTTTAAATGTAGATTGTTGTGATGAAATGACTCAGAATGAATACAGAAACGATTGAACTGCACAAATGATGCTTAGAATTTCATTATTTGCACTATATAAGCGTAATTGCCATGTATAATCCATTCTTTTTAAATAAATAACCCAAGAATCTTATTATTGATAGTATAAAAGAGTTTAAATATAGGTTATTGTGATGAAATGACTTGCGATGACTCAATAAACAATTGAAAGGCTCAAATGATGCTCAGAATTGCATTATTTGCACCTTATATGCGTAACTTGCATGTATTATCCGTTCTTTTTGTATAAATAATACATGAATAATATTATTGACAGTATAATAGAGTTTAAATGTAGATTATTATGTTGAAATGACATAGAATGAATCCAGAAACAATTTAAATACTCAATTGATTTGAATTGAATTATTTTGAACTTTATATGCTTAATAACCTAGTGTAATCCAATATTAATTAATAAATAACAGATGAATCATTATGTAGACAGTATAATGAGTTTAAATTTAGATTATTTGGATGAAATGACTAAGAATGAATCCAGAAATGATTTAAATGCTTGATGATGATCATAATTGCTTTATTTGCAATTTATATTCGTAATTGCCATTTATAATCCATTCTTTTTGAATAAATAATAAATGAATCATATTTTTGGCGGTATAAAAGAGTTTAAATGTAGATTATTGTGATGAAATAACTTAGAACGAATCCATAAATGATTGAAATGCACAAACGAAGCTCAAAATTGCATTATTTGCACTTAATACACATAATTGCCATGTATAATCCATTATTTTAAAATAAAATAACACATGAATCATATTTCTAACTGTATAAAAGAGTTTAAATATAGATTTTTGCAATGAACTGAGTTAGAATGAATCCAGAAACGATTGAAATGTTCAAATGATGCTCAGAGTTGAATTATTTGCACTTTATATGCTTAATAACCATGTATAATCCAATCTTAATTAATAAATAACAGATGAATCATTATGTAGACAGTATAACGAGTTTAAATTTAGATTATTTTGATGAAAACAACTTAGATTGAATCCAGAAACGATTGAAATGATCAAATGATGTTCGCAATTGCTTTATTTGCATTCTATATGCGTAATCGCAACGAATAATCCTTTCTTTTTAAATTAATAAAAAATGAATTATATTATTGACAGTATAAACATGTTTAAATGTAGATTGTTGTGATGAAATGACTTAGAATGAATACAGAAACGATTGAAATGCACAAATGATGCTTAGAATTTCATTATTTGCACTATATAAGCGTAATTGCCATGTATAATCCATTCTTTTTAAATAAATGATCCAAGAATCTTATTATTGATAGTATAAAAGAGTTTAAATAGAGATTATTGTGGTGAAATGACTTACGATGACTCAATAAACAATTGAAATGCTCAAATGATGCTCAGAATTGCATTATTTGCACTTTATATGCGTAATTTACATGAATTATCCGTTCTTTTTTGAATAAATAATACATGAATATATTATTGACAGTATAATAGAATTTAAATGTAGATTATTATGTTGAAATGACATAGAATGAATCCAGAAACGATTGAAATGCTCAATTGATGCTCATAATTGAATTATTTTGGACTTTATATGCTTAATAACCTAGCGTAATCCAATATTAATTAATAAATAACAGATGAATCATTATGTAGACAGTATAATGAGTTTAAATTTAGATTATTTTGGATGAAATGACTAAGAATGAATCCAGAAATGATTTAAATGCTCGATGATGCTCATAATTGCTTTATTTGCAATTTATATACGTAATTGCCATTTATAATCTATTATTTTTGAATAAATAACAAATGAATTTTTGACGGTATAAAAGAGTTTAAATGTAGATTATTGTGATGAAATAACTTAGAATTAATCCAGAAACGATTGGAATGCTCAAACGAAGCTCAAAATTGCATTATTTGCACTTAATACGCATTATTGCCATGTATAATCCATTATTTTTAAATAAAATAACACATGAATCATATTAATTACAGTAGAAATGAATTTAAATGTTGATTTTAATGAACTGACTTAGAATTAATCCAGAAACGATTGAAATGCTCAAATGATGCTTAGAATAGGTTTATTTGCACTTTATATGCATTATTGCCATATAATCCTTTCTTTTTGAACATGTAACAAATGAATTATATTATTGATAGTGTAAACGTGTTTAAATGTATATTATTTTTCGAAATGGTTAGCAAGACAGTGAAGCAGTCTAAGCTGTATTTTCAGAGAATGTCTATTTCCTGTGATGCATGCAAAAGGATTTCAAGCCGGTTGTAGACCTGTTATTGGGCTAGATGGATCCTTCCGATAAAGGACCCGTCAAGTTTTCTATTTTTTTTCTTTCTGTTGGGAGCTTTGATTCCTGCTGAAAGAATCAATGTTACCAAAGTGCGGCGCAAAGAGGGGTAAATCCCTCCCATAGTGGAAAAGGTTCATTCGCTAGCCACCAAGCAATGTGAAAGTCATCTACGGATGCTGAGTGAAGAGGAGAGTTTGATGGTAGGGGAAGTCCAGCATTTGTAGCTTTTGCACTTTTCCTATTTGTGAAATCCACTCATCCATGTTTTGTCCTCTGTCATAATAGCATGGAGAGACCTTTCTCAACAAAACTGAACCACGGGATGAGAGAACCAGTTCGTCGAGTACACTAAGCGAACGATTTGGTGTGATGAATTGACTTTGAATGAATCCAGAAATGATTGAAATACTCAAATGATCCTCAGAATTGCATTATTTACACTTTCTGTCCGTAATTACCTTGTATAATCCAATTTTTTTGAATAAACAACATATGAATCATATTCTAGACAACATAAAGAGTTTTAATGTAGATTATTGTGATGAAATGACTTAGAAAGAATTCAGAAATGATCAAATGATCCTCAGAATTGCATTTTTGCACTTTATATGCATAATTATCTAGTATAATCAAACACTTATGAATAAATAAGATATGACTCTTTCTTTGGAAAATATAAAGAGTTTAAATGTTGATTATTGTGGTGAAATAACTTTTAATTAATTCAGAAACGATTTAAATGCTTGAATGATGCTCAGAATTGAATTATTTGCACTTTATATGCATAATTGCCATGTATAATCCATTCTTTTTGAATAAATAACACATGGATCATATTATTGACAGTATAAAAGAATTTAAATTTATATTATTATGATGAAATGACTTTTAATGAATCCAGAAACGATTGAAATCTCAAATGACAATTAGAATTGCATTATTTGCAATTTATATGTGTAATAACCTTGTATAATCCAAAATTTTTTATTAAACAAGATATGAATCATATTCTGGACTCTATAAAGTGTTTATATATATATTATTGTGATGAATTGACTTAGAATGAATCCGGAAACGATTGAAATACTCAAATGATGCTCAGAATTGCATTATTTGCACTTTCTGTTCGTAATTACCTTGTATAATCCAATCTTTTTTAATAAACAAGATATAAATCATATTCTAGACTCTATAAAGAGTTTAAATGTATATTATTGTCATGAATTGACTTAGAATGAATCCTGAAACGATTGTAATACTCAAATGATCCTCAGAATTGCATTATTTGCACTTTTCGTGCTTAATAACCTTGTATAATCCAATATTAATTTATAAATAACAGATAAATCATGATGTAGACAGTATAACGAGTTTAAATTTAGATTATTTGGCTTAAAATGACTTGGAATGAATCCAGAAACGATTGAAATGTTCAAATGACGCTCAGAATAGCTTTATTTGCACTTTATATGCGTAATTGCCATGTATAATCCATTGTTTTTGAATAAATAACAAATGAATTATTGACAGTATAAATGTGTTTAAATGTAGATAATTTTGATGAATTGACTTAGACTGAATCCATAAACGATTGAAATGCACAAATGATTCTTAGAATTGCATTATTTGCACTATATATGCGTAACTACCATGTATAATCCATTATTTTTGAATAAATAACAAAGGAATTATATTATTGACAGTCGTGTTTAAATGTAGATTATTGTGATGAAATGATTTAGAATGAATCCAGAAACAATTGAAATGCACAAATGATGCTTAGAATTGCATTACTTGCACTATATATGCATAATTACCATGTATAATCCATTATTTTTGAATAAATAACACATGAATCATATTATTCACAGTATAAAAGAATTTAAATGCACATTATTGTGATGAAATGACATAGAATGAATCCAGAAAAGATTGAAATGCTTAATTGATGCTCAGAATTGAATTATTTTGCACTTTATATGCTTAATAACCATGTATAATCCAACATTTAAATTATAAAGAACCGATGAATCATTATGTAGAAAGTATAATGAGTTTAATTTATATTATTTCGTTGAAATGGCTTAGAATGTATCCAGAAACGATTGAAATGCTCAAATGATGCTAATAATTGAATTATTTGTACTCTATATGCGTAATTGCCATGTATATTTTTTGAATAAATAATATATGAATCTTATTATTGACGGTATAATAGAGTTTAAATGTAGATTATTGTGATGAAATGACATAGAATGAATCCAGAAACGATTGAAATGCTCAATTGATGCTCAGATTTGAATTATTTTGCACTTTATATACTTAATAACATTTTAAAATCCAATCTTAATTAATAAATAACTGATCAGTCATTATGTAGAAAGTATAATGAGTTTAAATTTAGATTATTTGGATGAAAGGACTTAGAATGAATCCAGAAATGATTGAAATGCTCAAATGATGCTCATAATTGTTTTAGTTGCAATTTATATGCGTAATTGTCTTGTATAATCCATTCTTTTTGAATAAATAACACATAAATCATATTATTGACAGTATATAAGTGTTTAAATGTAGATTATTATGATGAATTGACTTTGAATAAATCCAGAAACGATTGAAATGCTCAAATGATAATTACAATTGAATTATTCACACTCTATAAGCGTAATTGCCATGTATAATCCATTCTCCTTGAATAAATAACACATGAATCATATTACTTACACTATAAAAGAGTTTAAATGTAGATTATTATGACGAAATTACTTAGAATGAATCCAGAAATGATTGAAATACTCAATTGATGTTCAGAATTAAACTATTATGCACTTTAAATAATAACTAACAGATGAATCATTATGTAGACAGTATAATGACTTTGAATTTAGATTATTTGATGAATCATATTCTAGACAATATAAAGGGTTTAAATGCATATTATTGTGATGAAATGACTTAAAATGAATCCTGAAACGATTGAAATGCTCAAATGATATTCAGAATTGCATTATTTGCACATTCTGTTCGTAATTACCTTGTATAATCCCATTTTTTTTAATAAATAAGATATGAATCTTACTCTGGACAGTATAAAGAGTTTAAATGTATATTATTGTGTTGAATGATTTAGAATGAATCCAGAAAAAAATAAAATGCTCAAATGATACTCAGAATTGCATTATTTGGACTTTATATGCGTAATTACCATGTATAATCCAATCTTTTTGAATAAACAAGATATGAATCTTTGGCTGGACAGTATAAAGAGTTTTGATGTAGATTATTGTGATGAAATTACTAAGAATTTAACTAGAAAGACTGAAATGATAAAATGATACTCAGAATTGCATTATTTGCTCTTTATATGCGTAATTACCATGTATAATCCAATATTTTTAAATAAATAAGATATGAATCCTTGTTTGGACATTATAGAGAATATAAATGCAGATTATTGTGGTGAAATGACTTGAATGTATATACAGGAACGATTGAAATGCTCAAATGACACTTCAGAATTGCATTATCTGTAATTATATGCGTAATTACCTTGTATAATCCATTTTTTTTGAATGAAAAAGATATGAATCATATTATAAACATTATAAAGATTTTAAATATCGATTATTGTGATGAAATGACTTGGAATGAATCCAGAAACAATTGAAATCCTCAAATGATAATCAGAATTACATTATTTGCAATTTATATGCGTAATTACCATGTATAATCCAATATTTTTGAATAAACAAGAGATGAATCATATTCTAGAAAATATAAAGGGTTTTAATGTAGATTATTGTGATGAAAGGACTTAAAATGAATCCTAAAATGATTGTAATTCTCAAATGATATTCAGAATTGCATTTTTTGCAATTTATATGCGTAATTACCATGTATAATCCAATATTTTTGAATAAATAATATATGAATCAACTTCTAGACAATATAAAGAGTTTAAATGTAATTATTGTGATGAAATGACTTAGAATGAATCACGAAACCATTCAAATGCTCAAATGATACTCAGAATTGCATTATTTCACTTTTTGTGCGCAATTACCTTGTATAATCCAATACTTTTGAATAAACAAGAGATGAATCATTATCTAGACAGTATAAAGAGTTTAAAAGCATATTATTGTGATGAAATGACTTAGAATGTATCCAAAAATGATCGAAATGCTCTAATGATACACGGAATTGCATTATTTGCAATTTATATGCGTAATTACCATGTATAATCCAATATTTTTGAATAAAAAAGATATGAATCTTGGTCGGGACTGTATAAAGAGATTAAATGTAGATTATTGTAATGAAATGATTTAGAATGTATCTAGAAACGATTGAAATGCTCAAATGTTACTCATAATTGTATTATTTGCACTTTATATGCGTAATTACCATTTATAATCCAAACTTTTTTAATAAACAAGATAAGAATCATATTCTAGGCAGTATAAAGAGTTTAAATGTTGACTAGTGTGATGAAATGAGCTAGAATGAATCTAAAAACAATTGAAATGCTCAAATGATACTCAGAATTGCATTTAATTACCATGTATAATACAGTCTTTATGAATAAATAAGATATGTATCTTAGTCTGGACCATATAAAGAGTTTAAATGTAGATTATTGTGTAGAAATGACTTAGAATGAACTCAGAAATAAATGAAATTCTCAAATGATGCTTGAAATTGTATTATTTGCACTCTATATTCGTAATTGCCATGTATAATACATTCTTTTTGAATAAATATCACATGAATCATATTATTGGCAGTATAATAGTATTTAAATGTAGATTATTATGATGCAATGACTTAGAATGAATCCAAAAAGGATTGAAATGCTCAATTGATGCTCAGAATTGAATTATTTGCACTTTATATGCTTAATAATCATGTATAATCCAATCTTAATTAATAAATAACACATGAATCATTATGTAGACAATATAATGAGTTCAAATTTAGATTATTTGGACAAAATGATTTAGAATGAATCCATGCTCAAATGATGCTCATAATTGCTTTATTTGCACTTTATATGCGTAATTATCATTGATAATCTAATCTTTTTGACTAAATAAGATATCAATCATATTATGGACAATATAAAGAATTTAAATGTTGATTATTGTGATGAAATGACTTAGAGTGAATCTGAAAACAATTGAAATGCTCAAATGATACTCAAAATTGATTTATTTGCACTTTATATGCGTTATTTCCATGTATAATTCAATCTTTTTGAATAAATAAGATATGAATCTTAGTCTGGACAGCATAAGAGTATTAAAGTTGATTATTGTTTTGAAATGACTTAGAATGTATCCAGAAACGATTGAAATGCTCAAATGATACTCAGAGTTGCGTTGTTTGCACTTTATATGCGTAATTACCATGTATAATCCAATCTTTTTGAATAAAAAGATATGAATCTTTGTTTGGGCAATATAAAGAGTTTAAATGTAGATTATTGTGATGAAATGCCTTAGAATGAATCTAGAAACGATTGAAATGTTCAAATGATACTCAGAATTGCTTTATTGGCACTTTATGTGCGTAATTACCATTTGTAATTCAATCTTTTTGAATAAACAAGATATGAATTATATTCTAGATATTATTAAGAGTTTAAATATTGATTTATTGTGATGAAATGACTTAGATTGAATCCATAAACGATTGAAATGCTCAAATTATACTCAGAATTGCATTATTTGCACTTTATATGCGTAATTACCCTGTATAATCGAATCTTTTTGAATAAATAAGATATAAATTATATTCTAAATAGTATAAAGAGTTCTTTGCAGCACGTGAAGAGATTTTTTTTTCTAGGTTAAATGGCCTACAGGTTCTCCATACTAGTTGTTTAATCTAACGGTCTTTATTGATTGTTTTTTTCTGTAATATTTTAAACTTTCAAGAAAGAAGCCTTATTATAATTTAGTCAAGGCAACACTTATTTATACACTTCCAGGAAAAAGATAAAAGGAAATACAATTGTTGAAAACAGATCCGCACCTGATGCTCAAGACCACTGTATTCTCCTTCTGTATTTTCACGAATAGTGACAAGGTTCACATCATCATATCGGGTTTTGTAGCCTGGTAAGCTATTACAAGGTCGCACATTTGCATACAGACCCAACTCTTTTCTCAGTGTTAAATTCAAAGACCTATGGCCCTTTCCAATTGGGGTCGCCATGGGCCCCTTTAGACCCACTTTGTTCCTTCGTACTGACTCAAGACTCTCCCATGTGAGAAAGCTCTGGGTCCTTGGGTCCACTTCTGTGCCAACATAGTGCTCTTCCCACTCAATTGGTACATTAGCCGCATTGAAAATCTAGAGAGTGAAAGCGTAGATATCACAAGAGTAACAAAAAAAAATAATTAAAGAAACTTATTCTTTCCTTATCTAATTTCCCATCAATCCATGACAAGCTTATATGCATGGCAGGAGATAGTACCTGTTTGACGGATTCAGCGATCTCAGGTCCAATCCCATCACCAGGAAAAAGGGTAGCTGTAATTGTCTCGTTTGGTGAAGCAGATGTCGAGAAGAATGATTGTGCCAAGGGAGTAAAGCCCCGGCTTGACAGCTGGCTTGCTGCCTTCCCTCTGAGAAGCTTCAGCAGTGCCATGGATCTGGGCCAAATTATTTGTTATCCTGAAACAAAATCACTCACATCAGGTAGAAACATACCAATTAGGACTGCACGGAGAAATAATTTTACATTAGAGACCTATTCAAAATCAAGTGGCTTGATTTTAAGTATGAATTGAACCTTCAGACAGAATTGAGAAAAGATCTATTGTTAAAGTGCTGTATCCATGTCTACAATTCTAACCTAACATTAGTATGTCATCTTACATTCAGTATACTAATAATAGCTTGGCCTATAAACTAGCTTTCTTCCAACTTAATATATACCTACAATCTCCGAGAGAGAGAAAAAGGAGTACTCATAATACATTTATAGCACACTATATCCCCACTTAGTCTTCTAAATGCGTATGAATTCATGAAGCAACCTTTATTTGAAAAAACACGCAATAAGTTCTCATAAATCATAAGAAATTTACAGCATAGATAGATAAAGCTGACTTTGGTTCTTAGTAAGTAAATCCTGCACCTTATTCAAAGAACAATTTCGTAATGTTGCAACAAAACCTCAATACCTGAAGCACGCCTTATTTCTAGGAAAGGATTATAGGAAGGGTAGTATCCACCTACTTGATAAATTAAAGTGATCAAGGATTTGAGGTGTAACAGAATTCCAAGTGACAATTAGGCAATTTAGGGATAGCAGAGATCATTTGGAACTGAAATCAAAGGAATTTCTCTACTTCAGGGGAAAAGAGATGGCGAGCACGATCAGTGTTCCAACATTCCTTAGATTTGATCGAGAGAGAGAGAGAGAGAGAGAGAGAGAGATACCTTGGGCATCCGCCGGGTCAGAGGTGAGAGAGAGAGAGAGAGAGAGAGAGAGAGAGGGAATCCGAAGACTTTGCGTCGGTATGAGAAAGAAAAGAAACTCCAGCTGCCAACCCTACCAAGGAATAATTGTTTTCTTTTTTCTTTTTTTTTTTCCTTGTTCTTTGGATTCTCTCTGACGGCGGAGCCAATAAAAATGAGGTTGTTTTATCATCAAAAACTTTGCGGGAATAAAGTGGTGCCTCTGTGTGACTCTGTTTGTATGCCTGTATGGGCATTTTAACTTTACGGTGTGTCTGGAGGTCCCACCTGTCGGAGCTGGTTTGCAGTATTTCCTATACCTGTAACCTGCCGCAAGGCAAGTTCCATAAAACCGAAACTTTTTTTATATATAATCCAAATTAATTTCTAAAAGGCAAACATATCTCGAGATTCTTTTTATACATAAATAGAAATGAATTATTTGAGCTCACCTGACTGTGGAATCCGATAATAATTCTCTTCTCTAGTTATGTGTTTGCGCGATTAAATTTTATTTTCCATATTTTCTAAAATATATATATATATATATATATATAGAGAGAGAGAGAGAGAAAGCCTTTAATCAAAGCGCTTTGACCGGAGTCTCAGTTAAACCCCGTCAGATCTTAATTTTAAAAGTTCAAACGACCGATCCGAACCGTCAAATATGATCTCCATATTGAAATCTCCTTGCCGACCAAAATTTTCATTTTTTTGAATTTTTTAAGTATTTTTTTAGGATTTTCAAAAATCGTTAATCTAATTTGTTATGAACCCTACAAAAATTGCTGTTTTTGAAAATCCGAAAAAAATACTTAAAAAATTAAAAAAAATGAAAATTTTGGTCGGTAAGGAGATTTCAATATGGAGATCATATTTGACGGTTCGGATCGGTCGTTTGAACTTTCAAAATTGAGAACCGACGGGGTTTAACCGAGACTCCGGTCAAAGCGCTTTGATTGAATCCATTCTCTCTCTATATATATATCCATCAACAACTATTTTTTTTTACAGAATTAAAGCCAAATTAGAAAGTATCATTAATACTATCTCATGAACATCTTTCTACATCTAGGGTGCGTTTGGATCGTTGGAAGAAAGAAGAAGAAGAAGGAAGAAGAAGAAAAAAAATTATAAACAATTCAAACTCTTCACAAAGTTACACACTTCTCAATACTTCTTTCCACTTCTTCCCTTCTTCCCTTCTTCCCACACCTATCCAAACACACCAGAGGAAACAATAACCATTCTGACATGATATTAGTTAAGTATTCTACTATAATTGTATTTTAAAAATAGAGCAATATTCATTTAAATTGCTACCAAAATGTTTGACTATTAATCCAATAAAATTATACCATCAAATGTTATTAATTCTCATTGTTCCATCTTTAATTCTAGCTCTGTCGGGAAGAGAGTGCGCTTATATATTTATATGCAACATTGTTCCATAGTTGTCTCCTAATATGCCAACTAATTATTTAAACACATGGTCTAAAGTCTAAACATTAAACAATGAGACAAAGCGAGATTAAAAAAAAATTTGTTTCGAAAGGCAAAAAAAAAAAAAAAACAGAAGGTCTTTTGACCGGTGCCTATTGAAATTTGACGCTGCGGCTGGTGGAGCAGCATCCCAATTCCCGATTTCCCAAGTCTCGAGTCTCGACCAATAAGTTTTACTTTTGCCATTTTCAAATCTCAAGGACAAGAATGAAATATGATATTTGCTATGCTGTTAGATGTTACATCAGCCAATAAAAATATCCGTATATTAAATATATTTCTCATCCCACTTTACTTTTATTGAAAAAAAAAATGCTATTTCACTATCAGACACGTCGATAACTCATTACCTTATTGTTATTGATTGGCTTTCTTCCTCTAGCAATAATAATTTTCATCCCACTTTTATTAAAAAAAAAATGCTATTTTACTATCAGACACGTTAGTTAGCATCAAGCAACAAGAGCATAACTTTTGTATTCAAAATTAATATCTTTATAAAATTCTAGAATATGTAAATATTAAAAGATATCAATATACACATCCTTCTTTTTTCATATTTTTCACATCAATTAGAGCGAAAACATTTAATTTACACAATAAAAAACAATGAATAAAGCAGTTAGATACCTATTTCTTGTTTACAAATAGTGAATGAGCTATAAAATTGATAAGTAACGCCAGCTTTATAATACCCTGTCGAGTTGAATTGAAGATAAAACTTTTTTTGAAAATAAAACCATGGGTCATGCCCTTTACCTTTTGTATTAAAAAAAGAAGTTCATTACAAGAAGTAAAGCCAGTGGCTTAAACTAACGAGGAAAGAAGAAAAAAACAGCAGTAAGCTGCAAGCTAAAAGAAAGAAAAATAAAAAGATAAGAAAAAAAATTAAGAAAAAAAACATTCTTCAATTACACCTTTTAGCTAGGACCACAGCTGCGGAGATGGTATCGCTGAATACACTGAAGCACCTCTCTTGCCAGAGGTAAAAGCAGGTGATTACCAGCAACTGCTTGTGAACCAGAGAATGTTCTTTGGAAACCAATGCAAGTTCAGTTATAGAAGAGGTGAAAGAAACTGATACAAGGCTGAACACCAGTTATATAGCAGCCGAGAAGAAGGGGCAAGAATTAGAAATGTGAAAGGCTGATTCACAGTCATAGCAACAAAGACTTCATCTCTTAACCAGATACATCCCTCTTTTTTTTGCAAATTGTCAGTTGTTGTTGGTCTGTCTTGACGTAGCAGCCGAAGAAAAGTTGTAACTCTAGGTGGAATTTTGAAGCCTCCAAAATGTGCCTGAGATGTGAGGGTATTTTAGAAAAAAAATGGAGAAATTTGTAAAAGGCAACAGAAATGAAGGAGCCATTCTTGAGGAAGCAGTTAAGTTGATCAGCCTGTTGAGACTGTTGAGTTTCTGCAATTGGAACAAAAAAGTTGATTGTTTGGACAAGTGAGGTGAGCTGCTGACATGCCGAAGTTGATGCCTGCAAGGAAGGTCTGAACAGACAGAAGATATTATCTATGTTTGCAAGGAAGGTTGCAGCTAGCAGGTGCTTATCTACGCAAAAACTGAAGAGATCAGCATGTGAGTAACACAGAATTCCAAGGCCCCAATTATGTTGCCAGAAATAGGTACAAGTGCCAGATGAGATTGTAAAGCAAGTGACTACTGTGAAAGCCGGCATCAGTTCTTGAAATGTGCCATAAAGAGGGCTATCTGAAGGAAGGTGTGTAGAAGTGGCTTGTAGATTAGTAACCAAATTTAGTATTGTTATAGTGCATTACACGACCAATATGCGTCGTTGCTGATCTGTAATAATATCGACTCCTCAAGAAATAATGAAATGTTTTCATGCCTTGAGTTTCTTTTTTTTTTCATTTATACAAGAGTAAAACCTGAACAGCCGGCCGGTTTTTGCAAAACCATGACTTGTATTGAACGTAGTTCTGATTTGTTTAAATAGGCTTTGCAGTTTAAGATAAACCTGAGCTATAAATACTGTTCGGGTTATTGGAAATTTTACTTTGCTATCGTTTTGAGATAATTACCTTGAATGATAAACTTGTGTTTTTTATTCTTAACACATGAGGCCAGACTGGCCAGTTCTTTCAGCTGTCCCGTATCTCTTAGATATTGTTCAGGTTATCTCTAAACAAATTCATTGGGTTCAACGGTACATAAACATTTTTCTTAAAATGTTATTCGTATGCTCTCACCACAGTATTCAAGTAGTATCCGTAGCCTAATGAAGCAGCAGGTAGGCTTTCTTTCTTTTCAAATTTTTTTAACTCTTTTTTTACGTATACCTTCAGATAATTAAGATTGTGGGATAAATTTACAGGCATCATCAGAAATGGTCGATAGCTGACACTGCAGAACCTGAAGGTAAGAGAAAAATTACAGCTTTTATTTGAGGACTTCGATCTCTGTGATCGTGATAATTTCTTTCAGAACTTATTTTTTCTTATGTATTAATGAACTTACTTTATAATTAGTTGAGACATGGCACGAATAAAGTAGCAAGGCATTGCATTTTTTTTCCCCCTGACTTGCTATACTTTCTGTATGGCATAAAAGACTGATTGTAGTTTGTAACTCTATGCATCATTTAATGATTGTAACTCTGTGCATACCAAATGGAATTTGGTACTGAGGGATTGAGAACCTATGTCAAACGGTTAAAGTATTGCATCCTAGTTTATATTGTAAAGCTGAATTTGAATTTAGCTTTGCATGGACAGCAAGTGAAAAACTGGGGTCAACCTATTGGCAGTATGAGAGACTCGTGTGTTAAATAATGATGATCGTGAAATGAAGTCTGGTTTCTGTGGAAAAATATAACAAATAGTCTAGTGTTTCTTCTTCTGTATTAAATATATATGCTTCCGGCACCACAAAAAAAGATAGAATTTATCATCAATACTACACTTTGCATGACATGGACAGTATTTTGGAGATTTTGATTCTAAGTAATATGCCAACCAAGGGTTTAAATAGCTGATAGCGGATTCGTATTGGACATGCTAGTGTATAGAGGATAGTGGATAGCGAGTATTTAACGGCCGCTATCGGACCATAGCGGATTTGCACACACAAGTGTATGTTGAAGATCTAGTTTAGTCTGAAACAAAAATTTTCATGCAACTAAAATTATATTCATTTTCTATGTTTATTTGACCATTAAATATTAAGAATTTGAAAATGTCCAAAACATAAAAATTGTGGTTTATATTGTAAACTTTCCATAGAACTTTGAATCACGTCAACCAGAGTTCGTATGTCAAAGATATGCCCAAAATACTATTGTTATATCAGCAAATTATAAACTGCACCGCTATTTCACCTATTATCCCACTATAACGCCTCTATTTCACCACTATAACCCGCTATTTCTCAATATAGGTCGCGCTATAGGACGAACCGCTAAATTTGTAGCGTTGTACCAAATAGCACTGCTAAAGTACGGCTATTGCGGCCGCTACGACCGCTATTTGAACCTTTGATGCCAACAAATGCATTACTCAGACTACTGTAGGCAAGGACAGATTTAGCATCAATAGCAATATAAAAAACGAAATGGGCATAATCAATATGTATTGAGACATTCGATTTAGCTCAATTAGTTTAACAATCCAAACTTAGATTTGAACCAGGATACATATAATTCGACATTTTTATATTAAACCCAGAAGATACATTTCAGACAATTTATCAACCACAAAATTCGAAAATACATTTCAGGAAGCTCAAAACTACATGGACCCTACTCCAACTAAGCTCTCTAATAGAGATAGCTACCAAAAGCAAAAGGATAGCAGCAGACTCTTGTGGCACCATTATCCACTCATTTAACATTACCAGTTACATTGTTCTTTCTGAATCGCCAGTTTAGCTTTTGAGGAACTAGCTGCCTTCGCCTTCTGCAGCTCCTTTTCTACCATGCTTGGCTTAACCTTGGAACCAGTCCAATATGTAAACTTCATAAGCTCAAGCACTCTTGCATTTAGCAGAAAGAACTTATCTAGTTCTATGCTCCTCAGGACACTATCCAAATATTCCGCACCTATTCTGACATGCTTCAAAGTCTGATCGAGACAAGAGAGAACGTCGTGCCTTTTTAGAAGTAACTCACTCATCAGAATGTCATCCCCATTGGTGTCAAATGAATAATCATTTTTCAACTACAATAACTAAATTATTTATTATGGTTAACATAATGATTGATCCCAAAAGTCTCACAATTAAAAAAAAAAAGAACATAAAAATTTTATTAAAAAAAAAGAGCCAATAAGTGATAAATCCCAAAAGACTCACAATTGCACAGACTCTTCAGTACTAATTAGAAAGCCAGCAGAAGTAACAGCATCCAAAAGAGTTTGATATAGAAACAAAGAAAACAAAAATTTAGAAAATAACCTCCACGTTTAATTCTTCAAGACAAAGCATGCTCCTAAGCAACCAAATAAAAACATCACACATCCTCTTGTTCATGGTTCGGATATTTATAACTAGATTTAACTGTCTTACTCCAGGAAAAGTAGAATTCGACGGCAAAGCAGCGAAAGACGGAGACTGCGTAGAAATATGAAAATTGATGAGAAAACAGAAAATGTTCTCTATGGATTAGAAGTTATCTACAGAATAAATTGTGCATAACATAGCAGCATTCTAAATTTGGGTTCGTAACCAGACCAATTATTTGGATTTGTATTAGAACGTGTCGTACATATAAAATATGCAGGGGCGGATCCAGTGGTGGGGCAGGTGGGGCTAGAACCCCACCTACCGCCGTCGTGCCCTGAAGCCCCTCTTTAGCCTCAATGAATTTTTTCAACCGTTGGAGCACTCAAAGGTAGGGCTGAAGAACAAAAGAAGAGAAACCGTTCGATCAAATGATTTATTATAGCACTTAGCCCCACCTAAATATTTTTGCTAGATCCGCCACTGAAAATATGCATACCTCTGCAATGACACAATCATATTTATTTAAAATCACAAGAACACAAAAAGCCTAAACTTACCTTAAGAACACCCCATCCCAAATAGAGAGAAGAAACCGTGGCAGCAGCGGTAGTCACCAACAGATTCACAGAAGCAGACTGTACAAAATTTATTGATGCAGCACCCCCAAATCTTTGCTTGCTCCAAATGTGGGGCGGAAACAATCTCTACTTTCTCATTAAATGCACCGATAATGAATTCTAGATATCTGAGCGATGGCGAATTCAACTTGATTGAGACAGGTTCAGGTCTGAAGTCGTGAGAGAGCTCGAAGTGGAGAAGCGGGCTGCGGAGAGACGAGACCACGTGAAGGACGCCCTCGATCCAGCTGGAAGCGACAGGTCTGTTTTCGCTGCTGCTTTCGTTGATGGAACAACTGATACAGAGGCTAGGAAGGTAGGTCCAGAAGTGGCGCCACAAGTGACAGAGAACCGATGTACGGATGGCGTCCGTCACCTCGAGGCGAGAGAGAATGGAGACTATCACCTCTTAAGGGAAACGTACTGATCCGATCCTCTCCTGCCATCCAATTTCGGAACGGAATCGTGGAGAGAGAGGGGTGTCTTTTTTCTAGGGTTTCAGTCTGATTCACTTGCGAGAGTGTGAGTGGGAGAGCGAGAGGCGAGGCTACAGGAAAGGAAAAACGGTTCGGATCAAGTATCAAATGAGGGAAGCGACCTCATGATCTATTATTAAAAAGGAAAAATTGGCCGTATACTGATCTTCTCTAATTGAATATATACCCCTCACTTCATTAAAATTGGACATATACTCCTCTAATTTTTTTTTTATCACAGCCCGTAGGCACTCACACCCCACACACACACTCGAATTATCTCGCTGGGATTTTTTTTTTTTATCACAGCCCGTAGGCACTCACACCTCACACACACACACTCGAATTATCTCGCCCCAGCGAGATTCGAACCCCTGTCTAATCTTATTTAATGTGTATATTTAGTTATTTACTCTCAGAGTAGAAGTACATTCAAGGATAATTTAAATATAAACAAAATTTTTCGAATTTTCTCGCTTTCCTCTTGTGGTGATCGGCGGTTAAAACTAAGTTTTTTGGTGAAAGATGCACAAATTAAATACTACTTTTTATCATTATAGTTAAAAAGTAATATTGAGACGTTGTGATATATATATATGAAGAAAAATAAGGTTCAAAGCCTTTATCTTTTATAAATTAAAGTAAAAAAAAGTACAAATTTCAGCTAACAAATAAAAGAAAGGAAAAAAAAGAAAGAAAGAAAAGTAAAACCATAAAAATAAAAGGAAAAAGAAGAATTAAGCAACAGTTAGGAGTGTTTCCCATTCTAAGATAGTTTCATGTAAGAAATCGGCTGGAGGCTTGGAGTGGAGGTGCCCCAAGATCTTATTGCATCTTTTTCCTCCATGCGATGAAGAAGGCAATGCCAAAGAAGCTTTTAACATGCTTGACATGATGATAGCAGTACGAGCACAAGGAATTAGTGAATCAGCAGTGAGTGGGTGGGAGGCTAGCATTTGAGAGATATTTGTCTTAAAACTCCCTAAAGTAAATGTAGTGATTGAAAAAAATTGTGATTCTTATTTTTTAATTAATTTACATTATGAACACTGAAAAAATATATATACGGAAGAAATATTTTCAATGAACTAAACTTTTGAGTGGAAGAGCATTGATCAGTGCAAGGCTTCAAGGTGCAACCAGTAAACTAATAGTTAATTATTGCAGACATAAATGGATTTTAAGAAGGCACGTTGAGAGATGAGATATGAGAAAAAATTCAAGAAGTGTGATGAAAAGCTTGGCGATAAAGATCGAAGGCTTGAGAGAGATGAGACTAACAAGGTTAATTTCGTCACAAAATTTAGAAATGAATTATTTATATTTAATTTATCTTAAAATGTACTTATAAGGATAAATATACATAACTAGTGAGATTAGAGGGGTATATATACCTTATTTTAAAGAAGTGAGGGATATATATCTAATTAGAGAAAATTAGAGGAGTATATATCTAATTTTTTCTATTAAAATTTTTTAACGAGAACCCTAGATGATCAAATTTTCAATAGGTAATCTAACAAGCAATTCAATTTTGGATAAATGGACCAATTTAACAAAATTTATGTAAATTTTCATATTGAAATTTCATGGTAAATAAATCAAATTTTATATTTTTTAAATTCTTTTACTATTTTTTACACCGCTATTTTGGATGAAAAACAATGTAAAAAAATACAAAAAAAACTGAATATGTACATTTTAAATGGACCAATTTTATATTTCTCAATTTATAATGACATTTGATATGTACATTTTTCCTAAATTTTCTCATTGATGACGAGCAATTTAAAAAATATATATATCAAAAACCATTTTAAAAATACAAAATTCAATTTATCGTGACATTTGAAATATATATATTTTCATTTCCTAACTTTGCTCATCGACCAATGCACAATTGGGTGCGCCACACCAGGACCCGCTAACCTTTCCCGTCTCTCTTCCAGTACCACAGATTACCAGTGCGCGTACAATTACATCGAAATCGCAACAAATCCAAATGAAATGAAATTATATCATCATACGAAACTGGAATCCTTTCTTGCTCTCTACTTGGTGGCTATTAATACGTATCTCTGCGCCTGCTTCCACTTCTGATGGCGAGCGCCACTCCTCGCCTCCTTTCTTCTCTCTTCACTCCTCTACGCTTAACTTATCCAATCCATGCTATTCGTACTTCTCACAGAAGTAGAACTCTCTCCTTCCTCTCTTTCAATCTAAGGAGACCTAATGGCAGACTCAGAACAGTCTCAAGTTTCGCTTCAAATGGTACAGTGTTAATTCTTAGCCAGTACTCCTTTACTCATCTCTTATATAGTGCTAAAATGTTAGAATAAGAAGTATTGAGAGGGTTTCGTTTTAAAGGAGCAAAGGCGAAATTTTAACATCCTTCTTACTATGTTTTTTGTACAAACACTCTTTGTTACGGGAACAATCAGCTTAAAAAATTAGCAGTTGCATCTCACAATTTAGTTCAAAACCAAAGATACAGTACCATATTTTGGCACTTACTTGGTATTGGTACAAAATTTCGATTTCCTGCTTGCTTTTGGTTAAATTGAGACTAAATTGCTTTTGGTTAAACTTTTGCTGTTGCAAAGTTTGGTTAAAAAATAGCTTTTCCAATGGGGCCTTCTAAGCAATTAAAAAAATTGCTGATAGTTAGTGAATCATTGCACTGGTATAGGTACAAATGGTATGGAGAGAATGGGACAAAAGGATGAAGAGAGGTATGATGTGATAGTTGTAGGAGGGGGCCATGCTGGATGTGAGGCTGCACTTGCATCAGCACGTCTTGGTGCTCGTACCCTCCTCCTGACCCTAAATCTCGACAGAATTGCTTGGCAGGTACTTATGTTATTACTAGTAAAAGTTTGAGTTGTGAGAATCAAACCTCCCTGTTCCCAATACTCATAACTTCTGACAGCACTTCCTTAAGGATTAATTCTTTTGACCAAAAATTTAGACAACTTTAGCTTCTGAGGTACCTTTTTCCTGGAAAATTCTGCATAGATTATTTTTCTTATTTCTTCTCATGTGGTCTTGAACAACAAAGCCATTTTTGTTGTCATTTTGTACATTCTTGATCTTAAGCATTATGTACTAAACAGCCTTGCAATCCAGCTGTTGGTGGGCCTGCCAAATCTCAGCTGGTACATGAAGTTGATGCCCTAGGCGGTGAAATAGGGAAAATGGCTGACAGGTAAGCCTTAATCAGTCCCTTTATTTTTAATAGACCATGAAGCTTTACCTTCTCTTTCCAACTTACTACCAGCCACAACTAAAAGGAAACAGATTTTAGAATAAAACTGATTTGCAAGAATATTAAGGGCAACAATAACATAACTGATAGACTGATACTTTGTCCACTTTCAACTTAATATCTTTATTTTTACTGATAAATGTGAAATCCATTCACCTGTCCCTATTTCTTTTTGGGACTAATGTTACTCTGATTCTTGTTCTTATTGCATAACTAATTAATAGGTGTTACTTGCAAAAGCGTGTTCTCAACCTTTCTAAGGGCCCAGCTGTAAGAGCATTAAGAGCTCAGACTGACAAGAGGGAGTATGCTATGGAGATGAAGAAAGTAGTGGAGAGGTTTCATTTCACTTTATTTTAATTTTTCCAATTTATTATATGTTTACAACAGTTTCTGTTTTGTTTTTTTATTTACTTAAGCGGTGGGTGATAGTTAAGTTTTTGTATTTTTCCTTTTAGTGTTATATAAAAGGAGTACTTTTATATTTTTCTGTATAAACCCTGACAAGATTAATTTTCAAACACTATATATATATCTATATTCTTGCAAATTTTGATAATTTTATTTATACTGCCACAAGTCATTGGGCACTCTTACCAAAATTTTTGTAACATGACTCCCCTCTGTTGGCCACATCTTCAAGCAAAGGAATTGAGAAAATAATGGTGAGAAAGGAGGGTTGGTGTGGGCATTATATTGAAAAAAGTGTCGTGTATATTTTTGGTATCATCTTGGGTATATATGTAAATTGCTATTTCTTGGTGAGAAGCATGTTATTCTTTCTTCATAAGGTTAATTCTGATACACTGAAGATGTGCTATCTCAAAACAAATGAATCATGTTCAGTCAACTGGGTGCTCCTGGTTGATGCTGTTCCCTTCATGATCATGCTGATTTTCTTCTTCTCTTTCAGCAACTCAAATCTTTTCATCAGAGAGGCGATGGTAACGGAAGTTCTGATTGGGAAAAATGACAACATTCAAGGTGTCCGAACCTTTTTTGGGATGGACTTCTTTGCCCCTTCCGTAGTTCTAACCACAGGGACCTTCATGAGTGGTAAGATTTGGGTGGGAAGAGCCTCAATGCCTGCTGGTCGGGCCGGTGAGTCCGCCTCACTTGGCCTCACTGAGAATCTGCAATCCCTTGGGTTTGAGACTGACCGATTGAAGACTGGTACACCAGCCAGGGTTGACTGTAGATCCATTGACTTCTCAGGACTCGAGCCACAATATGGTGATGACGAGGTATTTATTCTTACTATCTGTTTTCTGTGTCCTCTGGCAGTCAAGCTGATGTATATCTGTCAGAACAAGTATATAGTACGCGTTACTGGTTATAATTAACTGCTTTTCTGCACTTGTAAGTTGCATAACTGCTATGTAATTAAACCATTAAAAAAGATAGATACGGATATACTGAACAAACTTAAATGAAAGAATTCAATAAGAAGATCCTGAATGCAGTCAATGCACTGCATGTCAAGTCTTATGTGTTTTAGGAAAATGATCGTCTGTATTTCTGCCTATTAACTGCTTTTCTGCACTTGTAAGTTGCATAACTGCTATGTAATTAAACCATTAAAAAAGATAGATACGGATATAATGAACAAACTTAAATGAAAGAATTCAATAAGAAGATCCTGAATGCAGACAATGCACTGCTTGTCAAGTCTTATGTGTTTTAGGAAAATGATCGTCTGTATTTCTGCCTAATGAGAAATATCTATAAAGCATGGAAATCTATCTTCTTTGGCAAATTTTCCAAAAGAAAATGAAGAATGGTCTGAACTTATCCTTCTACATTTTATTTAGTAAGCAGTGAGGAGAGGGCCTTCCATCTGCATGCAAATATGCAATTCCTATCTGTTTCGTAGAACTCTTTAAGGAATTATATATTATCTATTCACATGCTCTGTTGTTTACTTTTTTTTACTTTCTTAAAGGTAAGCTGGTTCAGCTTTGATCCAGAGTGCCACATAGAAAGAGAGCAGATGTGTTGTTACCTCACTCGCACCACTAGTGAAACTCACAAGCTTATTAGTGATAATTTGAACGAGACCCCAACTTATGGTGGTTGGGTTGATGCCAAGGGCCCAAGATACTGCCCTTCAATTGAAGACAAGGTACTTTCTTTTAACTTCCTTATGTGCAGTTCAAACCATTTTAAAGAAATTGGAGAAGGGAACTTTGTTTTTCTTATAGCGATGGAACTGCACTTCCTGTGTGTTGTATGGTTATTTTGTATGTGTATCTGATGCTTTGAAGTTAGAATGATAGAGATAATATTGCTGTCTTAAATATATATCTTTTTTTCTATTTGTGTAAACCAGATAGTGAGATTTCGAGATAAGGAATCACATCAGATTTTTCTTGAACCTGAGGGCCGGACAGTTCCTGAGCTTTATGTCCAGGTATAAACATCTTGTCTCAAGCTTTTGTTTTGTTTATTTTTGTTTTTTTAATTCAGGACTGATGTCATTTATTCTAAGATTTAGGCTTATGCTGTTAAATTATAGTTTGTACAATATACACAGATTCACCCAGCCAATACCCTTCCAACTGGCAAAAGCTTAATTCTTTTCCTACATCCATGCTTTTTAAGTAAAACTTTGGGATATGGACTTCGGCTCTTGATAGTTAAAGGCTTTGTGCTAACAGTTCATATCAGATTATGACCTGCTTATGTGGACTCAACCTGGCCACATTTCCTTTGAATTAGGGATTTTCAACAGGGTTACCTGAAAGGCTGCAGCTGGCATTGCTTAGGACATTGCCAGGGCTAGAGAATTGTGTAATGCTCCGACCAGCATATGCGGTGGAATATGACTTTTTGCCAGCATACCAGTGCTCCAGATCTCTCATGACCAAGAAAATTGAGGGTTTGTTCTTCTCTGGCCAGATCAATGGTACCACTGGCTATGAAGAGGCTGCTGCTCAGGTTTCTTTCTGAGTGCATGCATGCATGCATATATGTGTGTGTTTAGGTTGTTTCAAGTCGCTTGAAGTTTAGGACCAGGCAAGTTAGACTTGATCACTTGATGTTCGGTCAAAGAATAAGTTGGTACCAATTCTGTTTAATTTAATCGAATTATATCAGTTAGTTAATTGCAGTTTTTATGTGTCCTGATTGTGGGAATTACTGTTGACAAGGCTTAGATTTCTTTGCCTCTGTTAACCTTTTGAGATCAGGCAAATTACATGTTCATGTAGTGAAACAAGAATAGATTTTTTATAGACGAACAAATTGACTTTGAGACATGTTTTATTTAAAGGTTCTATTCCATTCAAGGTATCCTGGTCGATTTGAACTTCCATTGTAGTTAGATATGATTTCTACCCTAATTTGGTTTTGCCACGTCATACGTTTGTGAATTGGCTTCCTTTTTTGATGTTATTTTTATGTTCTATTTAGGGAATTATTTCTGGAATTAATGCTGCCAGGCATTCAGAACGGAAACCACTTATAGTTCTAGAAAGAGAAAGTAGCTACATTGGAACTCTAATTGATGATCTTGTAACAAAAGACCTTAGAGAGCCATACCGCATGCTTACCAGGTAATGATGACTTATGATTAGTTGTTTTTTCATCTGGTTTGGAAAAAGTATGTAGATCTTGGTATTACAACTTCTCAAGCAAGTATCACATTTCTTTAGGATCCTTTTTAGTGCGAAGTTTCTCAAAACTCTATCCAAGAAAGGCATAATCTAACTGTGCTAAGCATAAATGGTGTGGAAGATGTCTGATTTAGATCAACAATATACCTGTAGTCTGCTAGATGGGAAATGACTTTAGGCACCTTGTATGTAGCTCATTGCTCACAACGTGTTCTCTCTGTGACCTGTGACCACTATATCCACACAACGGTTTTCAGTTTTTTCAAAGTAAATCTAGAACCTTTTGGTTTATGTCTGTTCCCACACAGCCGGTCAGAGCACCGATTGCTACTTCGGGCAGACAATGCAGATAGTAGGCTGACCCCTCTTGGTCGTGAGATTGGGTTAATTGATGACAGACGGTGGGAATTATACCAGTCCAAGCAATTGCGTATCAAGGAAGAGAAAGAGCGCCTGAAGAATGTCAGGGTTTCAGGTTGAATACACTTTATCTTTATCTATGTTTTAATTAGTAAGTGTAAAGGTTAAGCATTTAGATTAAGAAACCCTACCCACTAAACTTTAGGCCAAGGATGACCATATCAGGTTTCCTACTTTGCTGGTTTGAACAGGTAGTTGTTTATTGGATTTGTACTATGATAGTACTTCTATGTTGTTTCTTGGATTTAATATCCATCATACTGATAATATCTGGCCTGATAACTTGCCATTATTGATTTTCTTATTTTGTTTTCTAGATTTTGTTCAGTATGTCGTGTTACTAAACAGAGGTTTAATATTGTAGTTGATATAGCAATTTAATTTTGCATGAATTATGTTTCATTCATGGTTTTGTGAGATGACTTGAGAACTATACAAAGTTTAGATCAAAGATTGTGATGCAAACTAAATTACTTTCCACCTTTAGGAATCAATGTCTATTACACTGATGCACCCTAAAATAGGATGTACATAAAAACTTGAATGCATGCTATAATTATTTATTTTTTAATATCAAATAAAGGACATCATTAGGGATAATCTATTGCAAGAACAATTTCAGCCAGAAAACACTGGGATCAGTTGTGTAGTATTCTATTTTTCATGTCGTATCTCACTATTATGTAGTTTTTCTCTCTCTGAAATGATAGAAATGTCCTGATTTTATTGGTGCTACATGATGATACATATTATTTAAAATACTCTTTGTGTAGGTGGTGAGTTTGCAGCTGAGGTCACAACTGTTTCTGGCCAGCCAGTAAGAGACCACACCACACTAGAAAGCATCCTGAAGAAACCACATGTGCAATATAAGCTTCTAGACAAGCATGGTTTTGGAAATGAGAACTTGTCAAGGTGTGAGAAGGATTGCGTGGAGATTGACATAAAGTATGCGGGTTTCATCATGCGACAACAAAGCCACCTACAACAGGTGTTTATTTATTATACATTCACATTATGAGTAGTTCTTCATTTTTTTTAATACAGTATGCTCATACTACGTCCATTTCAAATGATCATGATAAATACCATCTTTCATTTCGTATTGTTTTTATTGTCTTGCTAAGATGTACAATGTATGAAAAGCAATTGAGTGTAACTTTAAGAAGTCTCAGGCTTAGGGAATGTAGATGTATTCTTATAAAACATGGCTTTACTACTTAAGCTTTTCCCTGCAAATCCTATTTCTTAAGCATTCGGTATTGTTACAAGGATATGTTCAAGTACTGTTATTTCTTTTTGTTTGGTATTTATTGGAATTCCAACTGTTGGTTGTGCTGATAAGGTAAATTCAGGCTATTTAGTAAAATAAAGACTTAAATATTTCTGGATTGAGGGTAATTGTTTGATTGCACGACCGAGAGATGCAGTGCAAATTAATGTAACCCTATAGTTTCCATATTCCTTTTGTCTTTCACTTATTTTTATCTGGTAAATTTTCATCTTTCTGTGATGCAGATTGTAAATCAGGAGCACAAAAGGCTACCGGAGGATTTAGATTATTACTCGATGACTACTTTATCTCATGAATCACGTGAGAAGCTCTCTAAGGTACATCTTTCTCGCGCCCCCCCCCCCCCCCACTCCTGCATGCATGTTCTTGTGCCCAATTACACACATATGGAGAGCATTATCTGGTCTTTGTTGGAATCTTTGGCACCGTCTCACAGTGAAATATATTCAATCTGTAAACTTCCAATTTCAGCCTGGTCACCAAAGATAAATTAAGTCTAGATCCTGTATTTCCGAGTGCAATTATTCAAAATTAGTTAGGTTGTGGATAGCTGGTCAGCAGGCTTCATTTAACAACTCCGAAAGGTTTACCAGGCATACTGAACAACCTGGGTAGTTCATGTTCCGTATTACCAATTGGAGAAGTCCACTAGGAATACTGGCTAGTTTTGGGGTAATGACTATCAATTGTACTGTTTTATATAATAGTCTGTTATATCGTCATACTTTTATGAGATTAATATGCATCTAGTTTGCTTCTGCGTTAGTCTGCATTTATGATCTGGTGTTAATATACCAATTTTATATTTTTTATTGCATTGTATTAGTCTCTGATCCAAACCAGACCTGACCCATTAAAAGTATATTTAAAGATTACCTGTACCAATGAGTTTACTGAGTAGTTAAATTTCAGAATGTGTAGACTAGTCAAGTCAACCTAGAGGTCTGCATGGAAATTACTTGCAGGGAAGTCTTGGTGATGTAAAGTATATCCTAACAAGCAACAATTGTTAACAGATTCATATTTCTTAAAACAGAGTGGAACAGACCTGCTAGCTGACTGGCATAATCAAATATAAATTAGTCTTCAAAAAAAGAAGAAGAAGAAGAAGAATATAAATTAAGGCATAGTTGCAGAATCTTGGGGTTCAGTTGATTCAAAAATTGATTAAAAATGAGGTTGATAACTCAGTTTGGGCTTTAAGACTTTAACTGAAACATTTGTGATACTGAATTGGTAAAGGTAAACTTGAGATCGTCTCTGTTGCAACTTAATTTTATGAATTTCTTGTAGGTAAGGCCACAAACAATCGGCCAAGCCAGCCGGATTGGAGGCGTCAGCCCAGCTGATATAACTGCTCTACTAATTTGGGTGGAGTCTAATAGGAGAAAAGCTAATCAAAGGGCACAGCAAGAGTTACTCAGGTCTGGCACCACAGACAATCACATGGCCGCATCCTCTCCAACTGATTCTGTTGCGCAGGCCACTGCTATTTAGACTAATTCTAGTTTATAAATTTCTGGCCTTTATTATAAAATTAAAAATTTTGACTGTTTGCTCATTAGTATAGGACACTGTTTTATTCTAATATTTTATTTTGTTCATTGCTTCGTGTTTATATAATGAGAACTGAAAGGAAATTTTCTGAATTTTTTATGAAGGAATTTCTGCCAAAATACCGTCATATAATACAATACAACCGTAAACACCACTTGGATTTGAATGACCATTTTGGCTTTTGAAATACTTAAATGCCACTGAGATTTGAATCATAGCTTGGAATTCATGCCAAATGGTCTGCCTTTTCTACAAATATCACGCTTTCGCAAAACATTTTCCTGATTTTATTTATTTGATTTGTTTGTAATCCCGATGGAAACCTATTTTAGGTGTCGAAGACTCCAGAGTAATATTAAATTATTAATAATTGATCGGTGCACAATTTATGTTTATGGGATCTCCTATTCTCCTCTCTTTTTTATTATAAACGAACAGACCAAGAGTAGTTGACCAGTCTTATGAACTAGCTATCCTGCTAAATGCCTTAAAACTTTATGGCATGTCAACTGACTCAACTTCTAATGCGAAAGTTTAATGTGCTTCTTGCAGTGTTGGAAGTTTCGTTGTTAGGTGCTCTGTCCTTAAAATTCAACTCGTGATATTTATCAAAATTAAAAAATCCGCTCAGAAGCTAAATATATTCATTGTATAAGAAGGCAAATATTGTTCGAGTCATTTGGAATTAATATGCGACATATTTGAACAAAAATACACTATCAATATTTCTGGGTTAAACCGTGCTTTTTCACAGTCGAATTGTACCTTCCTTTTTTTTTAATACAAAACGTTATTTTCATTGTTGTTACCGCGAAATAAGTAAGACCTTGCCAATTGCCATCCATGTAACCGGTCAAGGTAATTAGGTAAACGAACAATTTAGATCATCTCACCTCAAAAAAGTTATAAGGGGGGGATTATCATTTTAGTGTTCCATCTAGAACCAATATCAACCGTCCAAAGTTTGTTAGCGCCAAATTCTCTACCATCAATGTAACGAAATACCAATTTGTACAGCAAATTTAGAGAAAAAGAAAACTTCTTCAGTCTATCCTATTGCACAAAATCTGAATAATATATAGAAACATGGGGGGAAAAAAAATCTTTATTCAAACTCAAAGTTGGACAATCAACATCATCTTCCATTTAAAACTTTACATCCGTACTCTCCTTGATCCTTTAATAATAAAAAGAGGTGAAAATAAAATAAGCAAGACAAGATACAATAAAACTATAGGAGAAAGAAGAAAAACCAAAGAAGACGGCACCAAAGTAGTCTCTCCTATGGTCTAATAATAATTAATAACATTGTTCCGAAATATATTATAACAATTTGATTTTTTATTTTCTGAAATATATCACAGCTGGTGTGTTTAATTCTTACAGTTTTGACATTTTGACCATTTATTTCTCAATTGTTTTTTTTTAAAGATTACTAGGCAGCGGCTGCCAAGTTAACAACAAAGTTTTCTCAATTTATTTAATCAGATTTCAAAAGTAATAGTTTTCTTTCCAAAAAATAAAAATTAAATAAATAAACTAATTAGGTAGGACAATTTAATGGTTCAAAACATTTAAATATTACAGCTGCGTCCAATCTGTGCGAAATAAAAGTTATATTGTATCATATTAAAATTAATAACTCATACTCGCATTTTTTTTTTGCGAGTGATTTTTAAGCGTGAACTTTGTGTAAATTTGAATAGGCACTTACGTAAATTATGAATTACATATGACTTTCTTATGTAGTGGACCTTATATGTAGATTCAAATTTATACATTATTTGCACCTTTGATAAATTCGCACATCGCAATTTGTGCCCAGATTTGTATGTGTGGGAAGTAGGGGGCTTGTGATTGTTATTAGATTTCATTTCCACAATTAATCTGCCCAATTGTTTTTGTTACCAGATGAATTAAATACAACGTGATATGTTCCTTATTTTGAACAAAATGAGCGAATAGGGAACCATCATACATTATATGGCTCCGTTTGGTTGCCTATGGAAGAAGGGAATAAGGGCCTCTTCTTGGAAGAAGGGAATAAGACTGATCCAAACGGCTAGGAATAAGATTCCTTTTTCTTCTTCCACTGCGAATATCTTCTTCCCAAGCCTTAACACACGCGATTAAAAAACCTTTTTTTCTTGTCTTCTCTCTCTCCCCATGCCGAATAAAAAAGAATACTCCCAATCGAGCGTCTCTCTCCTCAATTATTACATCCCAAATACCCAACGGACATTCCTTCCTTGTTCCTCTTTCTGCTTCGCCTCTCCTCTTATGCCGACAGAGTCCACTTGTGGACGGAGCCAAAAACAGAGCCTCCCGTTTGGAGATGTATCCGTAATGTGCTATACTATGTGAACTTAATGGCTTCTGATTATATCAAACAGCCCACCTCAAATACCCCTAGACACACGATGCTTGAAGATGGAACAGAGCATGGTTTTTTTTAAGGTAATTAATTATCAATCGGTTCCATTTTTTATTAAAACGTAACAACAATATGGGAATAAGAAAAAAACGTGATTTCTTTCTAAAATTTTCGCCCAACAACTAAATTAAAATGCAGGATGCAATTGGAGCAATTGATGGAACACACATACGAGCACGATAAGGATTAACCTGGTTTATGCATCTGTAGAAAACTCTTTCTGGGTTCCTCTTTGTTCCGCTCACAAGCCTCTTCACCACTAAGCCGCACTCCGGACAGGACACGATAGGGATCCCATCACTTCGACTTGACTGAGAAGCGAGCATCGATGATGCTGATTGTGAGACAGAGTAGTTGTTTCTGTAATGGCGATGCATCTATCCTGCTTGAGGGTTTTGAGGGAGGCGTCGCGATTTGGTTGGAGCTTACGGAGAGAGGTTACAGACGAAAGAGAGAAGAAGAAGGGATCGTGTACCCTAGTGGACTGAGTCCAATCGAGTCTGAGTCGACTCTATGGTTTCTGCTCGACTCTAATGAGTCGGATCCCTATGGGATGGGTGGGGAATTGAGGTGTAACGGAAAATGGGGCCGGAATTTTATTTAATAATATCCATAATATTATTTTAATACAACAAACTTATTCCTTATTCCTAATAAATCATCCAAACAACATTTCTTCTTCTCGGAATAGTTTCTTCCCACTCTTCTCATATTCTCACTTTTCCTCTTCTTTCTTTCCTTATTCTCTTATTCTCAAAGCATCCAAACGGAACCTATATGTTTCTTTGTTTATAGAATTCTTCATAATATTTTGTACCTTTACAGGGTCCCATCGTGAACATTTCCAAATCATTCAGGATAAGCACGCATGGTTTATTATCTCATCAACAACAAGCACACAATGACACCACTTGTATTTCTTTGTTGTCAGTCTCATAGTCACAGGTGATACCGTGATAGCAACAATTGTGATAGAATTAGATATGATATTTCGCACAAGATATATAGTTACATCAAATTGAATAGATTTGATAACAACAGCCAAATTGAATATAGTTTGCCAACAATATATATAGTTACACCAACCAAATCCTGAAGGTAACGAGATGAAATCAATTGGAAGTTTAAAAGCGTATATTTACGAAGAAATAGGCTTATTATTAATACAAATTTATCAGAGTAAGAATAACTAAGTAATTAATACGATGATATCAAGAATACTTAATTAACAAATAAGCAAATAACTAACGAATTCAAGTTGCCAGTCGCGCCAAAATTGATGTGCTCAAACTGTCGCTGTACAGAAAATAAAATGGAAGGTGAATATACTGTCGCTGTACTAGGCGCAATTTGGCAGTTGCTAATATGGCGATGGAAGTGTATCTGCGTCACCAGATTTCTTGATATGATGTTCTTCTGTACCTTCCAATTTAACATGTTATAACAAGTTTCAAGAACCAAATAAGATAATTTTCCTAATTATTTTTTATATTTGAGCCGTTTGGACAAAATAAAATTTAGAACTCAACAAATTAAGTTAGAAGAACCACTGCAAAAGCACATTGCATGATCATACATTTTCTCTACCCGCAATGCCTATTGAAGGACAATAACCGTTTATTTATTGTATATAATTAAATTTTTTTTATCATTAATTTGACCATGTAAATAACCTTCTTTATAAGCCAATCAAAATTTCATAAGATTCTGTAGATCCACAATCCCATACTTTACAATACTTCAATGAATGACATTATATAAATGTGTTTTAGGTAAAAATTGCAATCGGTTAGTTTAACATAGTCCTTTTCAAGTTGGAACAAATTGAATATTTTTTGTTTCATATACAAAAGAATCACTAAATTAGTATCTAAAAATAAAAATACATACTAACCAATGCAACTTTCCTAATTCTTGACATCCAACAACCACTTTACAAAAAAATTGATCTTAATTAAGGGACATAACCCTTGAAAGAATGACATAAATGATTAGTAAAAAAAATTATTTGCGTTAGTTAATACTATATTATCTTCAAAAATCAATTAATTGCGCAAGTCAAATTTGTTGTATTGATACTCTAACTGCCTCATAAGACTTCACATTATCTGTCAAAAAGTTACCCAACTCCTCAAAAATCGGCAACAGTCCAGTTTTCAAAACACCTGATCCCAATTCATTGACCTTTTCCAAAGCCTCTTTGTGCCTTTGCCTCTCTTCATCCCTTCTCCTCTTCATTGCCTCTAGTTGCACCACTTGCCGGTGGTGTTCAAGCATATGATGACTTGTTTCTAATTCTAGACCCTCCAGATTCTCTTTCCCGTTGGATGAAATAATTTCCAAATTTCCTGCTCCAAAATTGATTCCTAATTCATCTTGCAAGCTTTTCAACCTCCTATTGTAAATCATTGAGAGGTGCTTGGCTTTTGTGCGGCATCGGCTTTCTTCCTCTTGCAACTTTCTATATTGTCTCAACATATTTTTAAATTTACTAATGCATTTCAAAATTTTCACTTCCGAAACATTTTGCACCCCCTGGTACCAGTCATTTGAGATAATAAAAGATAATGGGGCGCCAATTCTTGCTGGAGAAAAGGGAGGAACTCCGTCAAGGATCTCTTCTTCTGGGTCTGGTTCTTTGCGAATCCACCACATTAGGTAGCCATTAAGGGCCTTGATAAATAATTTTTGAGTCTCAATCCAACTTTCAAAGCGCCTGTGCCATCTGGAAATCTCTTTCTCCAGTTGCAAGGTGAACCTTGCAACTCGTTTTGGATTAAATCCAATGCGGGCCTTAATGTTGTGGGTGTTTAGATCATTTATGGCTGTTAGCTGCTTCTTGTGACAATCAAGGATGGATCTCCACATTCTGATTAAGCTGATACAAGAAAATAGAAAGGAAGTCAATTACACTAATAGTTTTTCAGCAGTACTAATGAAAAAAAATATGTATATCAGTTTCCAAAAAAAAAAAAAAAAGCTTCTTCCCTTATCTCTACTATCGAAGAAACAAATAAATTTCAAAATTTGCACATGTTTCTTCTTATCAAAAATAATATTTGAAGTACATTCATTTTTATAAAAAGGAACAAAAGCATATAATAATTTGTTCTGTTTCCATGGGGTTTTTAAACTGTTCTATGTTCTACTTGTACAATACCCAAGGCGACTTTTGGCCTAAAGCCTAAAGGAAATGTCATTATTTATTCTACCCAACCAGGCTTTTTTTTATAAATATACTTGCAGCAATTATGGGTATCAAGGGCCAACAATTGAATTAAATATGTAATCTACCAAACTGATAGTGAGACATCATATACTTTAGGACAACAATTGGTCACTTTTATATTCTTATTTGTAGAATTTAGTGTCAATAATAGGTTTAATCCCGTCTGCAGTCATATCAAACATCAAAATTTTACAATACATTTAACTTTCAAGTCAACAAATCTTACTTTTAACTACTGAAATTGCATTCCATCCATGCAAAATAGTCGGTAAAGATAAAGATTAGAAATAAGCATACCCTTGTACCAGTAGCACGAGTTGAGGCTGTAACTCTTCATCCCGTATATGGTGTATCTGTTTTGAGATTGTATCAGCTGACCTCATGACAACACTGATTCTGTTACGCAGTCTTGCGATTGCATCATTGGCTGATTTGATTACGTTATAATCAGCGCCGTGTTCATCCAGATACTTAAGCCTCTGATACTTCCTTTCGTATTCAGCTCGGAGCTTCTCTTCATCCTAGAATAACCACCAAAATCAATAATATTTTTTGAAGAGTTTGAGAGAGGATTGTAGATAAAATTACTCTCTATTAGATTACATAAGATTATTTTCTATTTAATGGTTATATACATGACAGTTCATGGGTTTAGATATGACAGTTTGAAGATTTCAAAGGGCAATTATGGAAGTTTCCAGAAAGGAAAACAAAAACAAAAAATTCTACCTTGACTTCCTTGTATAGTCTCTTCTCCCACACATATAATTTGTCTAAGGTCAGAGAGAGGCTGAGAGGTGTCAAACGTTTAATTTCACCATTGGCAGTGCTTGCAGATGAACTCCCACTTGCTCTTCCAGTTTTACCCTTAGCAAGACGCTTGTGAGGTAGGCAAGAGTCAGACAAAATTGGAAGAGTAGGGTCCAAGAACCTAGAAGATATGTCTGTGCCAAAATTTATAAGTGGTATTTCATGGTTAGCTTTATTGTAATTCTCATGTAATGACTAATGAGAAAAGTAGAAATTGAAAAAATAGCACATTTCGGTTACTGTCTAAAAATTGCAGAAAAGTCGATTTTTTTTAACATTTACAAAATGATACATAAAAGATATCAATTCCCAAATTATTAACAAGTTTAGGGCATTTGGGCAAATTTCAGTAAAAAAGTAACATTATGTTTGACTTCAATAGCAGTTGTAACAAAAGTAAAATTATCATATTCTCAGCTTTTGGCATGATACTAAAATTATAACTGAGTAGTGGATAAGTACTGATCCTAGTACTGGCTGATGGGTTCTACAAAGATGTTTCAAAACGAAATAAAAAGAGAAAAAAATGGAAAGCAATGAACATACCGCCAAGAGCGCTTGAACGGTACGGCACCTTGTCAACCTCAAGCAAATCTGAGGCCTCCTTCACACAATCTGCTGCAAAATCAAACTGCTCTTTTATTTGATCTATTACATCGTCCAAATCTCTCAGTTGAACAGCCACTAACATGTCAGGCCCATTGTCAGAATTTGATGTTTTCGTCGCCTTTTCATCTTCAAATCGAACCTCCTTGTTCTTCACACCTGATCCTGATCCTTCTTCAGTACTAATACTATTGAACTTTTCTATGGTTGCACTGCCAGAGGCATCCATTTTGTTCTCCTCTTTATCTCCATTTTCTGTTTCTTTTTCCTTTCCCTTTTCCTTTTCTTTTTCTGTTTCTATTTCTATTTCCTTCTCATTTTGCTTCTCTCTTTCAATTTCTATTTTCTTTTGTTTCTCTATTTCTATTTCCTTCTCGTTTTCCTTCTCATTTTCAATTTCTATTTCCTTTTGTTTTTCTTCAAATTTAATTTCATCCTCCAAATCAGGGATGCCTTCTTGCTTCCTCACTTTGTTCAAGTCAGGGCTGCTATGGTAAGAATCCGAATCCGAATGTGAATTTGAATTCAAATACCCATATCTCTCCTTGAATTGGTCATAGTTGGAAAATGGGTCAAAAAAATCCCAAACAGAGTTATCTGGAACCGGCATGGGTGGAGTCACCGGATTGCTCGGACCAGGTCGGTCATCAAAATTCAGGTTTGAATTTGTAGTTTCGTACCCGTACCCATACCCGTATCCATCATACCCGTAAGCATAGCCATAGTTGTATGGGTGATAGCTGTTTGTCGGAGACGGCATTGTCTTAGTTTCTGCCATGTTATTGTTCTTCAGAGATGATCTAGAATCTTCCTCGACCTTTCTCGAAGTATTCGATTGAGGGTCTTTCTCTGGTTTCCTTTCTTCAAATGAGAGTTCATGTGTCAATGGCGTAACCGTAGACGAATTCGGGTTCAACTTCTCCTCATCATCTTCAAACGAGAGAGAATGAGACAGAGGCGTAACGGTCGAGGAATCTGAATCCGAACCAGCCTTTGATTTCCCCTTAGAAGAAGTCGGGAGAGTCAAGACAGGCGAACCTGGAGCTGACACAGTCAGTTCTGCGGCTGCGAACTGAAGAAGCGACCCTCCGAGAGTTGATAATGATCGTAGGTAGTCCACGTGGGCGGCTGCAGCGGAATACCGCCGGTCGCAGGCAGAGCGGATCAATTCGGTGCGGTCGCGACACAGGTGCACTGGATTCTGGTTCGGGTCAGGGTTTAAATTTACTATGGGGTTTCTGTTGGCGCGGGAACTAAATCCAATGATTCTGTGAGAAGAGCTACTACATCCCATGGCCAGCCATTGAGGTCAAACAAGGTTTCTATGTTGTTGTAGGAGTTGATTTCGTTTTTGGCACAGACATGGTTGGTTTCAATTTTGTTTCTTGATCTTGAAGCTTTCGGTTTTTTAACTGTGCGCCGTGTGTTTAGAAATGGTTTTTATGTAACGTTTATGATAAAAGAACGAGAGAAAAACGGAAACTTCAGGTTTTGTTTGATTGCAAGAAAGTTTTCGGAAAGTATTTTGAGAAATTTAGGAAATTTTGACATTTTTGGAATGGGATGAGGAGGAAATTAAAGGAATGCAAGCGAGCGCAACGAAGGCCATGCATACAGAGACGAAGAAATTTTAAAATTCTATTTAAAATGATGTACCTTTCATTCTATATTTTATACATTTGCAGATATACCCACGAATTATCTTTATACCTTGACGTCATCTTTATTTTTTAGTTCTTGCTTCAAAATAATATGTTTCCTTTCCTATCTTATTTTGATAATCCGATTTTAAAACCCTTATAAATCGATGAATTTGTTACAAAAATTATTTAACAAAAATATCATATACTCTAATAATTGACCACGTTTGGTAATATTAGGTGCCTATATTTGTTAAGCTTTAAACATTGTTTAATTAATTAATATAAGGATGTTAGCAAATTTGACAAGACTAAGATGCTCCGTTATCTTTAATTTTTTTAATTTTTTGTTTAAATAATACGCCAGGCTGATCTCACGCGGAACCGCGCAACAAAGGTACAATTTGCGAGGACAAGTTCTTTCTTGTACACGGTAGACCGAACCCTATTCTGAACACTGGGCCCCACTAAGGGGCCGTTTGGATCCCACGGGGATTTTGAGGAATTTCATCTTTCTACCATAAATTTATTATAAACAATCCAAACTCTTCACAAAATTACACACTTCCCAATAAATTTATTCCTAGAAATTGCAACTTCCTCAAATTCTCCAACTTCCTAAGCGATCCAAACGGCCCCTAAGAAAGTCGGAAACACTTGGTGTATTATTGGGATTCCCAAAAAATGTAAAGAGCCTTTTCAGTCCGACGTGGACCGACGTGGCGGGTTCTTCCAAGATTTGGACTGGAGGGAAAGACCAAAAGGGATTGCTATGAGAAATGTAAAATCTAACAAGTAACAAGTAACAAATTACTAGAGAATTGCTTTTGGCAACATCATTTTTACTATGTTGCAGGAAGTAAAATACTTTCCGAGCAACGGGGGCAAATCTGTCATTTTGTCTTAACCGTCATTTTCTCTCTCCCTTGTCTATATGTAATTACGTTTTTTCTATTGGGTCCACGTGTGAAACAGCTACGGGGCCCACTCGCCTGGAATTAGGAAACATTTTAGTTATTTATTTTGGTAATTAAAACTTCTATTTTGAGATTTTTTTTACTTTGTTGACGCTTGATAGCAACACACCTATATAGTAATAGTTTTCATACTATTTTTGTATAGCTTTCAATAGGTCAGAGTTTCCACTGAAAAAAAATTTAATTATATATATAATTTAATTTACTTTTAACAAGAAGGTCAAATTAGGAAGTTTGAAAAAGATACATAAATTAATTTTATTTGACGCGGCAATGTCAAATATATCATTATAAGATTGTCAGGCATCAAATATTGTAATATACCATATTGCAAAAATATATATATATGTGAGCTATTTCCACATAGATACATCATACATGCACCACACTATAACGTTTTTTTTCTAACACAAGAGAAATATTCTTTGTATCACATATTTACAATTTCTTCATTGAAGTGTTCACATTGCATTTCTCTCATTTTTTAAATCCTTTAATAAATGGGAAGAATGAATGGAAGAATTTCAGAAGGCTCCTTTAATTTGTTCACATTGAAGATGTTCACACATCATACACTACGGATAATTTTGTACGTATTAATAATTTCTCTTTCAATGTTTAGATACCTAAGGTAAAGGAAAACAAACTTTTTTGTTATCAATGAAAATAATTAGAAATTCAAAGTTGTGAGTAGTTATAAATTTTCAAATAACTTTTGTGTCGTTGATAAAAACAAAATGATGTGTTTGGTATTTTTAAGACCAAGATATTGGGAATCATTCTGGGTATGCAAACAATTTTTTTTTTCTTAACAGGGAGGAAGAGAATATCAGATCTTTCAACTTGAATCATCTAATTTCAACGGATACAAAAAATATTTGGTCTATACTTCCATCCTTTTTGTTTGTGCATATTTTTTCCTCGAGTATGATGAAATTTGATAACGACACAAGCGATGTTAACCCGTGTGGTAAAAGTATACAGACCTCTCATGAAGATAGAATTGAGTTTTATTTTTAGACGCCATTTTTTTTAATTATTGTTATTTTTTAAATCATATTAAATTATGACAATGTACTTTCTTTAGATTTCCTGAAACAGAGAGTCCGCCAGATAAGAGTAAAATCTACACCATATACTTTCTTTAGTAATGTCTTGTTCTTGAAAAGGTTTGTCCTCTAAAAGCTAAGAGTTGCTCTCTGGCAAGGGATTTGTCAGATAAGGTGAATCCCTGTATGCTGCATATAAAGGGAGGTCTAGTGCTTTTTCTGCTATTCTTCCATCCTCATGAATCCTAGCAATCAAGCTCTCCAGAGAAGGAAAATTAGCCTGTATTATTTTAATGGAGTAAGCAGCCATATAATTGAAAATCATACATATCATACATTTGTGACATTAGAGATGTCCGTTTAACTTTATTAGTGCACCCTTAGCTTAATGAGGACGAAATACTAGATGTAGGATTAACAAGCTGCCAGTATTCCCATTATGATTGAGATAAATAATGCTTGCTTTACATATATTCTCTAGAGGGGTGATAAAATACACTCTGGTGTACGGATCGTCCTCGTACACCAGAGTCGTTTTTGAAATCCAAAAATCAAACGGTCGATCCGAACCGTTCAACTTGTTCTCCATATTGAAAAACTCTCGGAGACCAAATTTTATATTTTTTCGAATTTTTTTGCTATATATTATGATATTTTCAAATTGGAGGGCCTAAAATACTCCAATTGTAGTGTTTTTTGAAAATATCATAATATATAGCAAAAAAATTCGAAAAATGGTAAAATTTGGTCTCCGAGAGTTTTTCAATATGGAGAATAACTTGAACGGTTCGGATCGACTGTTTGATTTTTGGATTTCATAAACGACTCTGGTGTACGAGAGACGATCCATACACCAGAGTGTATTTTATCAATCCACTATTCTCTATTGGTATTTAGGCCTTTATAATTATTATCTTCTTTTTTTATTTGCCCCCTTGACAGTAACCAATACCCAGGATAGTCTCCTTATACCTCAGGTCTTATGTATCCAACAATAGCGAGGCGTAACTCCTCTCCATAGAAGTCCTCAGGAAATTCATGCAACAACCATGGTTCCTGCAATGTAACACCTTTTATGCATTCTGATACCTGCCTAATTATAGAAATTACAATAAATAATTAGTTAAATAACTTACAATAGTTTTTTCAGTATTGTCAAAATATGGATTCCATCCTATGCTCATGACCATCTTGTATACGCCCCTTGTAGATAAAGCTGCCCAGCCAAAGTACACTCCTGAAGTATGCTCCAACAGTATATCAGAGAAGCTCTCGGCAGATAAATTAGCTTTCAGGATGCACAAAATTATAAAGATATATTAGCAAAACTGCAAACCTCTATGCAAACTATACAAGAGAAAAATAGTAGAATCTGATATACCAGTTGGTATCCCGAGAACTTTCGAGCCACGGCCAAATCCCTTGATTACAGGTCCACCAATATACCACGGTTCAATTGGTAAAGTACCTTCAATCCCTGAAAAGCATCATATCAGAGATGAGATTATAAACTATTATAGCATAATTATTGTTCATTTCCTCAGAACAATTATTGTTCGTAAATAACAAAAAAAGAATAATTAATAGGCTCTATGAGCTTAGCAACACAGGTACATATATATCAATCTTGTTTGTAACCTAACAGTTATGCATGAATACTTACAGTCTTCAAATGGAGGAAGGCCCCATTTTTCAGGTTGAAGATCTAGCAGAGAATTAACTACCTCAGAGGCTGAACTGAACTTGTCTACTTGTTTTGGAATAGAAGGCACAGCAATTACTTCCATTCCTGCTGCCTTGCCAGCAGTTACACCAGCTCTAGCATGAGAACAAATAAAAAAATTTCAATTTTACTTTTGCACCAACTGATCTGCTTACAGAATTTTGTCAACGGATATTGTATTTCCTTTTGATCAAATTTCCTTCAACTCATTTGGGCATTTTGATAGCAGGACCAGGACCTACTTATTTGAAATTTCATAGTTTAAAGAGAGAGAAAGTAGCAAACAAAAAAGAAATTGAACTCAAAGTGGAAGCAAGGAAACTAAATAGAAATCATACATTGAATCCTCGATAACTAAGCAACTGGATGGCTCAGTATTCATCCTTCTTGCAGCTTCCAAGAAACTAAAAACCAAATAAACTATTAGTAGTCATGTAAGAAATAAGCTTTTCATTGACTAATAATAAGAATATATTAATATAATAAATGCATAACAAAGCCTGAGTTATTGTTCTCACATATCTGGTGAAGGCTTCCCCTTCTCTACTTCATCACCTCCAACAATGGCAGAAAAAGAGTCTTTCCAACCTACATACACAAAAACATAAATTAACTTAACAATAACCATCCTAAATAAAGTTCGATCATGAAATGAAAAAGAACTTCAGAAGCCACTGGATTACTCTTAATAACATAGTACTATGTCAATGAACTTATATCTGACTCTGAAAAACAGTGAACTTATCCTTTCCTATTCTGGTCACTACATCTTTCACCTTTAAAACATAAACAGGAAAGAGGCTCTCTCTCCTTCTTCACTTAATTATTACCCCCTAGATCTTTTCTTGCTTGTCCATCATTGGATGGATGAGAGAGGTACACACTGGTAATTGGAGAAGTAAACTGCCAGTTACACGGATATTAATGGCAGAAGATGGTCAACACATCTGATTCTTAGACCAAAGATAAAAATGGTGCAAAATACAAGTGCAACTACTGATGTAATACAGATACAGAAAAACAGTAAAATTTACCAAAACCTCAAGATAAGATATGTTCCTATATTTCTTTATAATGCTACTCCTTATGGAGATATTCAGTAGCCTGGTGCAAGTATCAAACCCTAACAGCTAATCCTATTTGGTAGAAATATTTTACAATATTATGGTACACCATTGTGCCGTCTACATTATTTCTCAGAAAGAAATTTAGCAAAAATCCATATTTGATATGTGCCTCAGGCTTCAGTTGTCCATGGGAAACAGCATTTTAAAGTACCAATGTTACAAACTAAGAGTTCAGTGGTCCATGGATACATCAAAGTCAAGTTACAAGTATACCAGTAGAGAATTATTACCATTGTGGCAGGAAATCTTGGCTTCTATGTTAGATTTTGGAGAGTTCGAAGCCAACGCCATGGAAACACCATTACTTCTTAAATGCTTGATTAATCTGTTAGCACCTGGTAATGGCCTAATGTTGCACCATCTACAGCCACCAAAAGCAAAGTAATTAAGTAATCTTCAAACATTTTTACCCAGTAATTTATCTTTATAACTCCTAATACTTACACAACATGCCAGACCAACATAATAATAATCTTTTTGCAAATTATACCTGTTTTAATGATGATCTACGAAAAACAGATTGTTGTTAAAATAAAGGCAAGTCAGCAAAAGGAACAAGCTCCAACTTTTACTTTAGTTCAAATAAATAATTCATAACTGATTCAATTTATCCATTTTTGTTGATTTTGTCCATAATTGATTCTTCAAATGAGGCTCATTTTACTATGAAAAAAATTGTGAATTGGTGGTTACCACGTCTAGATAACCAGAAAAGAGCAAAGATACAATTTATGGACTGGTCGTGGCATTAGCGCTTTTATTTGCGGGGATTTCAAACATAAGCCATTTCTAGCCAAGCACATTGGAACTCATTTGCAAAAAGGCCAAATAGTAACTAAAAAATTAAAAAAATGAGGCACAGAATCAGATTACTGGTCGGCAAACAACGGAGTGATCATTGAAAGAAACTCTTCTTTCGAGTATGGAAGCTGATAGTCTTCTACCACAGCAGCTGCAGCTTCCAGAGGTGTTCTTCCAACAATTCTATGTGCACTTTTGCTGTCCCATTTCTTTCCGAGTTTTGCAAGAAATGATTTCAAAATTTGATTTGCAACAGAATCTGCATTCAAGTAAGTTCATGTCATATCTTATTCTACATTAGCTTTTGGGAAATTCGTGCTAGGGTAAACATGGATAACCAACAAGTTTGCCTTTAATTTTAAATTTTTCTAAACAAAATGCGCTCTGGATAGTGTGGGACAATTAATTACCTGTGTTCAAGAGAGTACCATCCAAATCAACAATGACATGAGAGACCAGCTTGCCTACTGACTTAGATGCTGCCATTTCCAGAATTTGGAGAGTTCAATGCAAATTCCAAAGCTATCAATATTATCAAAATACCTGACCTGACAAGACATATTACACTGAATAATTCATTGTAACAACCTCTAAATGCAAATTACTCTAATTCAATATTAAAAAAAAATGTACCTTTATGCAAGTGAGAAAAAGCGAGCACCTTCTTCGAGAGTCCTGAAACTGGTTGTAATTTCAGAAAATGTGTTGATTCCCTGGGACTTGTTTGCAGGTGAGATATGCATGTTTGTTCCACTTCAGTGACATCCTAAAATTTACTCAATAAGTTCCCTACAAAACATAAATGAAAGAATGGTCAATAAATTTTGCATAAAATGATTGACAGATATGGTACTATTTGGGTATCAGCCCAATACGTGATGTGAGCCTACGCTTAACAGTGATACTAGACTAAATTGTAAATCACTTTCATTTAAACAACATGGGGTTTATTAAGGTCAGTAAAGTTAAATTTTACACATGTTGGCAGAAAGAAAATGGTATTTATAAAAGAGGCACCAAACTTCTCAATTTGCAAGTCCCCTGTAATATATATTACTCAGAGCCAAAATTATTTTCAAGTTTGTGGTTACATAATAAAGAAAGAAACCACCCTAAAACTTGGTTGCAAAATGATCTCTTAAATTATTGTCATTAAAAATTGTATGTCCAGCTTGATGCTATTATACTGTTTCACTTCAGTTTGGTTCCATTCAATTGAATGATGAAACCAATGTAAAAGACTGGTTTGGCATGAGGGAGTCAGGCACCAAACTGGCTAGCTTGATGCTATTACGTCCAAGGGAAACTAAATGGCTATTTTTTTTGGATTTTTCAAGTATTTCAATTGTCAAGTGTTTCCTTGAAAAACTAGAAATATCACATATACTCCAGCACCTTCGCTATCAGTGTGCTTCCATTGGATCCAGTAAACCAAAGATCACAATAAAAAAGCATCATAAGTAAATTCTATCAATTTATTAAAGCACAATGTTACAAGTACAATTTGTCTAAGTCAACATTTCTATAAACTTGCAGCATATGCAACGTTGCGACTTGTAAAAGGAAAATCCAGCATTTCTATTTGAGTACAACTTGCAAGAACTTCAACATGCAAAACACTACACTGTATTTCTCAAAATCCAATAAATTTCTATATCAACTAAAATCAGAACCAAATTGAAATTCTCTAGCTTTATCAAGTAAGTCATCGTTAAAATAGTATAATATACTATTTCAGAAATTGAGAAATTGTTACCGCCTATCAACCACCAAAAAAAAGAATTTTAGAAATCGTGACAAATAATCACTCTCTGATGAAGGACTAGGGTTTTGAGGCAGAGGGAGTACAGGTACCTGTCACGAAGAAGAGGCAGAGAGGCGGAGAGAGAGGCGAGAAGTAGGGTTTGCTTCGAGTTGCTTCGATTTCTTGCGATTTGCATCGATCGGCAAATAAGAGGCCATCGCGCTTTTTTTCTTTTTCTTTTTTTTATGCCTTTTTAATCCGTTTGAGGAAACGTTATCCGACACGGAACGGACCCGATGAGCCATCGTGAGTGGGAGACTGTGCGCTGGACGGTGCGCGCGACACCGGATCTGGATCTATGAACAAGAGAGAAAGAAGAGCGGGTCCCACGTGTCATTGCTGATATTTCAAGGATTGCCTATGTTATAATCTGGTATGGTAACTCGTGTTTCAGCCAGACTGAGGAGAAAATTTTCTTGTATTGCTTATTTTTTGCATAGTGTGGGACAATTGATTACATGTGTTTAAGAGAGTATCATTCAAATCACCAATAATACGAGAGACGAGCTTGCCTACTAACTTAGATACTATCATTTTCAGAATTTAGAAAGCTCAATGCAAATTCTAAAGTTATCAATATCAAAACATATATTAATTTGCAGAATATGATCCGGATCCGAAATCACTATTGGCCAACAGTTCTTCAGACAGTGTTTTCAACCGAATCTTTTGTTGCAGTGGTCGAACATGTGGTCACATAATAAAGCACAAATATATAAGAGTAGACGCAGAGGATCCAAAAAGTCCCATTTAAAATTGGTTGCCTCTATTCATTCTCTCTCTTTTTTCGGGTGGGTACTCTGAACGGACCAGTCACGTGGGTTTTGCCATGTGTCCGATTGGTCAGAGTAAGATTTATATGGATAAAAAAAACTAATTCCAATGATCCACAACATTTGCTACCTATGCACTCTGACATAAAAAAATACTCACCATGTCTCGGTACCATTGGAAAAGTATCATGCACCTGACCACAAAATAGTAATAAATGAATTAACTTCCTCTCTCTCATCAAAAGACAATACACGTATATTTTTTTTTAATGAACACATTAGACATGTTCCAACAGATAAAATAAGAAAACAATGTATTGACAATTTTCCTTTCATACTTCATATTAAGGTTCTTTCTCCCCACGAATAATAACAATTTACAATGTCGTTAGTTACTCTATAAAATTCAATTACCCAAATAATCCATCCTATTCATCTTCTTAATTATTTACAGTACAGAAAATAAAAATGAACGTGCATCCATCTATTGTTGTGACAAATTCCAATGATGTTAACATTTATATTTTAAATTATACGTTTTGAAAATTATAATGATAAGATGGAAGCAAAATAAATATTTTAGATAGTCTTCTATGTTTTCCTTTAAAATACATGATATGTTATTATCTTAGATAAAATATGGTAATAATTAAAAAAATTTAATGATTGAAATAAAATTTTAAAAAATAATTCGCGCAACGCGCGAAAAAACCACTAGTTATCAAAATACCTGACCTGGCAAGACATATTACATTGAATAATTAATTATAACAATTTCTAAATGTAAATTACTCTAATTCAATATTAAAAAAATGTACCTTTAAGCAAGTGAGAAAAAGCGAGCACCTTGTGATACTCGCCAGTACTAATATGCTCTCTATAATCTATTTGTAAGGCAAAACCTAGAATGGAATCAAAATTAATCGGTAGAATCTTCTGAAATATTAAATAGTGAATTCTAGGTAGTTGTGCTTCGGTGAACAAAAATTCAAAATGGAAGATTCGAGAGTAGGAATTGGCGGGAGAGAAAAGCGCCTGACGGGACTAGAGAGATGGTGAAAAGAAGAGAGAGAGAGGCGGAGAGCTCGGAGAGTCTGACAGTGATTGGAGAGGCGAGAGCGAAAGAGAACAGTAGAAGATAAAAGGAAGAGGAAAGGTGGAAAAAAATGGAATTTTTGCTTAAGAAATTCAAATAAAATTAGAAATTTAGCGTCTGGCCTAAAGTTTCTACAAATTTGATCAAATGGCCTAAACAAACCTCCACTTCAGTTATCACCCTGGTAAAACCACGTGGAAGGGAATTAACCAGGGAGCCGTCTGGGTTGTCGGCCATGTTAATTTCAAATATGTGATTTTCAATGTACACTTTTTTCAACATTGTACAATGAATTTGACCGGAAATTTAAAAAATTTTAGAAATTAAATCTGTCTACATAAATTCGTCTCCTTTTCCTCCATTCTCTCATTTCATTCTCTAAAATTTTCATTTCTTCTTTTTTCTCTCATTTTCATCTCTAAAAAAAATTGCGAAAAGCAAAAAAAAAATGATGAGTTAAACTCGTCTTAGAGCACGTCACATTTTTGCCGGTGTCCTAGTTATATTTCACATTAGGAAATTTTCAAATTGACTCAAAAGATACCACACCTAATTAGTTAAATTTCCAGGGAAGCTTACCACCTAATCCAACCTTCCATTGACTTGAGAAACGGGCAACATAATTTTATCCAATAACATTTTTAACGGTCGTTACTTATTATGATTTCTTCATCTTTGTAAAATCTTTCATGGATATCAAATTTTCGACTTTAGGAATATCTACTAAAATAGACACCTTCAAGTAGGGCTGTCAATGAAACCCGTTTATCCGTTTACCCAACCCGTACCGTACCGTATAAGACGGGTATGGATAAAGTTTTATTTTCGTTAAGTTAACGGGTACGGGTACGGGTAAGGAAAATTTTTCGCTAATTTAACGGGTACGGGTAAAAAATTTTTCGTACCGTTTTCATAACGGGTAATTGCCACAATTAAAAAGATACAATTACATGATACATATGGCATCTTATATTGCATGATTGGTAAAAAAATATTGCTAGATTTTATTTAAGATTTATAATTCTTTCCATTTAGTGTACGAAAAAATAAAAAAGCATAAACCTAAAATATTCGCCACCATTGTTGCACTTTATTAATATACTTATTGATATAATTTATTTATACATAGTGTACAAATTTTATTATTATTATATTTATTTTTTACCGTTACCGTACCCGTACCGTTAATTCTTAACGGGTATGGGTAAGGTACGGGTAAAGCTATTTTTAACGGGTACGGGTAAAGAAAATTTTATCGAATACGGTAATGAAAATACCTTCTACCGTACCGTACCGTACCCATTGACAGCCCTACCTTCAAGATCATTTTGTTCAATCAAATGATCCAAGTTCCTATAATCATCATCATTTTAATAAAAACTAAAAAGTATAAGATGCCTTAGAAATCGTTAGCTCTTTGTAGGATTTATTCATTCCTAATTGGCATGTCAAATCAAACGACATGGTTTTACTTCATAATCAATATCTATCATTTCAAAAATTCTTGGTTGACTTAGACCTCCAATTTATCTTAAAAAAAAAATTCCTTGGTCATACGGGATAGATCAAAAGATGAAGTAACAAAGAGAAGATACACAATATAGTTGGTTATATTGTTAAAAAAATTCCGTTCAGTGTATAGTTCATTTCTACATTATTATTTTTTTTTAATAGTTCACTCTGTATGACTATAAAAAATAACAAATGATATACCGGACTAGTTTTGAACGAAATCTTGCTGAGCCATAAACAACATTGCGAAAAAAAGTTTATAACATCCAGTCCTTTTTTTTAATACGATTAACTTTTCTATTTTTTTAAATTTCCAAAGAATATAGTATCCTCTTTTTTCTACTTATACATTTTTTAATACAGCCCGCTCCCGTAGGTTGGTAGGAAAAATATAAAAGTACAGGTTATTATTATTATTTTTTTTGATGTAACCAAACTCCGTCATTCTACGTCACAAGTTACATTTTGTAATATCAAGGGGTTGGACACCTAAGCAAGGTTTGGATATCTGACGTCAGGTCGTCAGCTACGGGTCGGGTGGTTGCGTTACGCGATGACTTGTACAAATACAATATTGGTCTTTTTAAGAAACACTTTATGCCTGCTCTATTTTGTTTTTATACGAAATTTGTGCCAATCTTAGAAGTTTATATGTCACTTGAGTACACCACTATATTAATATTAATATATAATTAAAGTGACAACATGATTGAATCTACTGTATATTAGCTAGAATGGTTGAGAAGATACTCGGACGGTCTTATATAGATAAAGATAAAACAACCCACCTAATACAAAATTAGACGCGTAGGATTATAATAGATTAACTTGGCTGGTTTAGATTAAATAATGGGGTCGTTTGGATGGGTTGGAAATTGGGAGAATTTTCAATTCCTAACCATAAATTTATTATAAACAATTCAAACTCTTCACAAAGTTACACACTTTCCAATAAATTTATGTCTAGAAATAGACTATTCCCTCAATTCCCAACCCATCCAAACGACCCCAATGACATTTTGGGGCCGTTTGGATCGTCCAAGGATTTTGGGGAATTTCATCTTCCTACCATAAATTTATTATAAACAATTCATACTCTTCACAAAATTACACACTTCCCAATAAATTTATTCCTAGGAATTGCAACTTCTCCAAATTCCCCAACTTCCTAAGCGATCCAAACGGCCCCTTTGATACTATCACGGTCATACCGTGTATAGTAAAGCTAGATAATATTTTTCAAGATATGAAAAGCAATTTTTCCTTACTAATTGACCCAATAATATGAAAATATAAGTTATATAGAAATTCTGGCGAACAAAAAGGAAGGGTTTAGTGTAATTTAATTGTTTTTCACATATTTGCCTAATCTTTTTTCCTATTCAATTTGACGATGGAAAGCGAGCCCATAATAGCCCAAACTAAGCCATTCAGTGGCCTAAATGAGAAATCCTACACTTATGGCCTGGCCGAATTTAAAATAAAACTGTCAATCTTCAATTTTCCTTTCCAATTATTATCCCAAAATCTAAAAAATGAGGTTTGCTAAGTTTTCAAGCTCAGAACGGCCATTCATTAAAGTGTAGAGGGATCCACAGATCCAACAAATATGAAACAAGATAGTAGAGAAATTTGCAACTAAGGAAAAGGCAATTTATAAAGAATGTGCAAGCGAATTTATTCAAAATTTTTACTACGACAATTGAGTTAGTATATATCACTTCTATTAATATTGCGAAGAGCAATAATGGTTTTGTCAAAAAAATTCCCTACTTGAGATATTTTAATATAATTGATAACCACCCGGGACATCCATAATTTTGCAAAATTAATATTGCATGTCCTTCTATATGATCCATATAGATGGTTCCATTTGATTTTTTCACAAGTCGCAACTATACATGTCTAACAATCCATATGTATATCCAGATCTAACAAGGACCATCAAGGAAATTGACTGAACAGATCACTATGATATTGTGAGTTCGAATGTTTCCTTTGTGTGGGTGAGTGTGCGGCTTCTGCACCATGGTCAATACATAAGCTATCGGTCAAAACTCAAAAGCTACCTATTTGGAGAAAAAAAAAATTTGACAACTCAAAACTAACTTACCCGTAGCTATTCTTAGAGATGGCCCAAGCTACAACAATTTTAAACCAAGCACTTCTTCCTCTAAAACACTTTTTTCTTTACAGTTAAGTGTGCATCTAATTTGCAATACAAATTTTCTACATCCTTTAAATTTTCCAGCACAAAAGCAAATGGCCAAGCTATAAGAAAAGACAAAGAAACGAAGAAAAATTAACAATGGCAACACCACACCTTACAGTTGTAAGAGCCATAGACGCTTCACTAAATTTCACCCCTACGACGGATGAAGAAAAGGGTGTGGTATGCTACTCCCCTACAATGATCAGCTCGAGCGGGATGTGGCAAGGTGTCAGCCCCCTCGAGTTCTCACTCCCGATATTCATCGTTCAGATATCAATTATCGTGGTTGTTACGCGCATTCTTGTTATTCTGCTCAAGCCATTTCGGCAGCCCCGGGTGATTGCAGAGATTATCGTATGTTATTTATGTTTATCCCCTTTAATTTTTCTTTGTTTGCCGGAATTCCAAATTCCGAATTGTTTATACAGTAACCATTTAATAAAAGTACTCAATTAGAGGAAACAATAACAATAAACAAAAAAAAACAGAAGAGAAAATATAAATGCACTTAATACCTTTGTGCACATAATAGATCACTTTTTTCCTTAAAAATGGAATCCCTCCTTAGTCCTTAATTTCTTTCAGAAGTCCTCAGTACCTTCATATTTAATAAATGATTACCTTTTAAGATTACAACAAATGTCAGCATATACCACTACAAATCTAACCTGACCAACAAAATTTTTAAATTTTCTAGGCCGGTGTCATATTGGGTCCATCAGTAATGGGGCGGACAAAGCAATGGGCAGATGGTGTCTTCCCTCGGCGGAGCCTGCTAACACTGGAAACAGTAGCCCACCTAGGCCTCCTATACTTCTTATTCCTTGTAGGTGTACAAATGGACATAGCTATTATCCGCCAGTGTGGTAGGAGGGCAATAGTTATAGCCGGGGCCGGTATGGCACTGCCCTTCTTAATTGGTACCGGCACCTCCTTCATCTTCCAGGACCAAATTTCCATAAATGTACACCAGTTCCCATGCTTGCTCTTCATGGGTCTCTCACTATCTGTCACCGCCTTTCCTGTTCTTGCACGCATTTTGGCAGAGATAAAGCTAGCTAACTCGGACCTCGGCAGGATGGCAATGTCATCAGGCGTAGTCAATGACATTTGTGCGTGGGTATTGCTTGCTCTCACCCTTACAGTCTGCGAGACGCATCAAAGTGTGCTTGCCTCTCTTTGGGTATGAATAAATAAAAGGCCAGTAACTTGTAAGTTATGAAAATTGGGGAAGTTATTAAGGACATAGCTACATGTAGTGTATTTAAAGCTCTTCTATGTTCCTCCACGATTTCAATCAACTATTCTGCATAATTTTGAGAAAATTGAAATTAATTAATTGAACTTCACATTAGCGAAGTTAAAAATGTTAAATGCCATAAAGCAAGGTGAGACAATGCAAAAATGTCAAATTCCAGAGTTGTAATTGTAAATGTTAACCTTTCATGACTGTATGCACATTCAACATCATGCAAACACAAAATTCATTTGTCTTATACTGATTTTTTTGAGTAACAGGTGCTGCTCTCTGGCATGGCCTTTGTGTCGTTCAACTTCTTCGTGATACGGCCCCTCATGCGGAAGGCAAACCGTAGGGTACCTGACGGAGAAAGTATTACCGATTTCCAAGTCTGTGTTATCCTCACCGGAGTCATGACTGCTGGAGCGATAACCGATACCATAGGACTCCATTCAGTTTTTGGTGCATTTGTCTATGGTTTGGCAATACCAAATAATGGACCTCTAGCAGTTGCCTTGGTAGAAAAGTTGGAGGATTTTGTCACTGGATTGCTTCTGCCGCTCTTTTTCGCCACTAGTGGCCTCCGGACAAACACTACCACTGTAACAAGCCCCACTGCGGTCGCGTTACTTGTACTTGTGTTTGTACTTGCTAGCATAGGGAAGATTGTTGGGACCACAATTATGGCAGCTTTCTATAATATGCCATTTCGCGAGGGGCTTTCTCTTGGGTTCTTGATGAATACCAGAGGAGTTGTTGATATCATTGTGCTCAACATTGGGCGGGATAAGGAGGTAGGACCTCTGAGTTTCAAACTCCTAATTATTTAGATTTTATGTATGTCGCATTTGCAACATCTTGTTTTCTTTTCTTTTATTCTAGAATATATATATTGTTAATGATGTTTGATTTTCAAGCGCAAACACGAAATTTTAAAATGTCTCAGATTTAACAGACTTAAAACTGCCTACGGGCTGCATATCTAAAAAATAAATAAATAAATAAAATAAATGACATGAAACAGACCCATTTGTAGCTCGCATCAATCGTCTCTGTTAAATTACTGCATCAATTCACTTATTAAATTTTAGTATTCCATATAGCATCTACACAAACTAATTACCATCATGTTATAACATTTGCTCGATCTTCCTTGGGATTGGAGGTGTGGGTCTACTAATTATATATATATCCCTCATTTTTTATGAACTGCTAATAATTTATTTCAAACTACATCTCAGGTCTTGGATGATCAGTCATTTGCAATAATGGTGCTGGCTTCAGTGGCTATGACCGCATTGGTGATCCCCGTTGTTACCAGTGTGCACCGGCAATCACGCCGTTTGGTTGGCTACAAACGCCGAAACTTGGAAATATCAAAACCTGATGCTGAGATTCGTCTGCTCGCCTGTGTCCATGGGCCTCGTAACGTCCCATCCATGATCTCCCTCATTGACCTCGCCAACCCGACCAAGCGCTCCCCAATCTTTGTCTATGCAGTTCATTTGATTGAGCTGACTAACCGTGCATCAAGCATGTTAGTCGTGCACAATACCACAACCCCCAATGCCACCCGGCATGGTCGGCATATGTCAATATCATCATCTCCCAACCTCTTCTCAGCTTTTGAGAACTACGAACAGCGCGCAGGAGGGGTGTCAATACAGCCCTTGACAACTATATCTCCCTATTCAACAATGCATGAAGATGTTTGTCTCCTGGCAGAGGACAAGCACGCAGCGTTAATTGTGCTTCCTTTTCACAAGCAACAGACAGTTGATGGTGGTCTTGAGACAATCAATCCTGCTATAAGACAACTAAATGAGAAGATCCTCTCTTCAGCACCATGCTCAGTAGCAGTGCTTGTTAACCGAGGGCTTTCGGCTACTGGTACCCGACCAGGTACCGGCCACAATGCTGCTTTACTATTCTTTGGTGGGCCTGATGACCGTGAGGCTGTTGCTTTTGCCGCCCGCATGGTGGAGAACCCAACAGTCTCCCTTAAAATTATTAGATTCCTTCGACCTGAAGACCAGCAGGCAGGATCCAGTCCAAATGAACCAAATTCCCCTGGCACGATTACTACAGTTGCTGGTGAGAGCTACCCTGGTCGCAACCTTGATGAGAATTGCCTGAAGGAGTTCCGTGCCAGGTAATGGCTGACTGATTGCTTGAACAATTCCAGCTTAACCACACATAGTAAGATTGATTCTTTAATTTTCTTTACTTAATTATCTGATTATTTTGAACTTTTAAACCAGGAATCAAGGAAACAATTTCGTTGGCTATACTGAGAAGCTAGTGAACAATGCCGAGGAGGTCGTTTCAGCCATTCGCTACATGGAAAGCATGCACCAGCTTTACATTGTGGGGAGAGGTTACAAGAATGCCCCTGGATCTCCATTGACTGCCGGGCTGCAGGAGTGGTCTGAGTATCCCGAGCTGGGGCCTATCGGCGACGTGTTAGTTATGTCTGATTTCACCAAGACAGTGTCTGTACTCGTCGTGCAGCAATATGTGACCGAAAGAGCATCAGCTGGAGCAGCCGCTACTGCGGCTTCTTCTCAGGAGAGGCAACCTAGTCAGCAGAAGCAGGGGTACACTACTGCCAGTAATGCTGACCCGAGCACGTCTGTGAGGACAGAGACACATGTAGGTGTTCCAGCAGCTTTTGGCATCAGTAGATAAAACGGTACAAGGACACGCAGTTCGGTACCATGAGGCTGATTGATGTGCGATATAGGGAGGTAATGATTAGATAGGACGGTAATGATCACATTTAGTATTTTCGGTATTGTCAGAGTCTGATGCAGACCATTAAATTTTCTCTTGTAGTTCCAGAGATTTTTGCTGATTTTTGTTAGATTGCTTACAGAAATTGAGAGAAATAGACTTCAAAATATAATGTAAAATGTTAAGCTTTAGTCGTATGGGGTTTTGTACACTCTGCACTGATAATTCTGAAACATCCTTTTGACATCGTTTTATAAGATAGAATAATGGTAACATGTGATCGTAAACAAACTTTAATAGTTCATCGCCAATTCGCCATGATACATGTTGTTATAATTAGTTTAATAAATTTACAGCGAAAAATTTTATTGAAAACATGGACACTCAAATTAAAGATAACATGTGGAATTGAGCTGCAAATTTAAGGCGTATATCCGACCCTGATGCTAATCATTAATAAATGTTATATATGTGGATACGTGATCCGACACCTAGTCTTGGCCCTCGCTGAGGTCCAAGAACAGTTTTTTTTTTTTTTTAATTCAATCTTAAGTATTATAGATTGGTTAAAAAAATTTATGGACAATAACTTGTCCATATATATGTATATATAATTTACAAGTGAAAGTACTTGGTCTAGGTAATTGCCATTGACAATTATAATATCAACTCTAAAATATAGAGTTAAGTTGATTTCATAGTGCAATGGTTTTCTTTGCTTCCAATGGATTGCACCGTTCAAGCTGAAATTATTTTGTCCTGTTTATTCTGTTTTTTATGAGATGTATTCACATTATGGTCTAAAAGATTTTATAAAATTTTAACAATATTATATATAGATTCTGACTTTATACGAGAGATCGAATGAATTAATATAGAAGATCACTCTGCTAATAAGTAATAACTATGTCCGAAATTAACCATAGAAACGGCAACATGTACCAAACTTTGGGAAAGTTTTTTTTTTTTTTTTTGCGTTGTGAAGAAGGTTTATCTGCTGTCTAATCTGTCACGGTGTCACCTAAAAGGCATGTCGAGTAAGAGTTATTATTATTATTTTTTAGATAAGATCGGGTAGATTCTTCAATTTATTTTTGGGATTTAAATGTTCACGAGTGATTTTCTAGTCAAGTTTGGAACCTACAACATGCACTTAAAATATGTTCCTTTTTTTTTTAAACACTAGACCAAAACTTGAACATATCAAAATTAGTTGACCTATTTTAAATATAAAATCTTAACTTGTTGGATATAAAACCTTAGATTGTTTAAGAAATCTATACATAAATATATAGTAACATTATTATTAGAGGTGAAGTTGAGATTCTCAATCGATGAGGTCAAAAGCACATAATTAAGTGGTATAACAAAGCTTATTGAAAAATTGATAACGTTAATACTATAATTTAAATTTTCAGTACGATTGATTGATCATATTTCTTTTATATCATCGGAAATCGATGTCAAATCAATCTTAGTATAAAACGTCTATTGTATCTTTAGACGGTGGATCCCACCTCTGAGAGACACTAGTCAACTTCTGTGATTATATTAAAACAACTTGGTGATATTTTGGCTCAAGCTCAATGAAATGTAGTGTTAAGAACAATAATCTCATATATTAGATTCTTTTTTTGTGCTCAATGACAGTGTAGTAGTACACAAATTATATACAACAAGTTATTAGATTCTTTTTTGTGCTCAATGACAGTGTAGTACTACAAAAATTATATACAACAAGTTATTAGATTTTTTTGTGCTCAATGACACTGTAGTACTACAAAAATTTAGTCGTATGAAGAAAAATCTCATATATTAGATTCTTTTTTGTGCTCAATGACAGTGTAGTACTACAAAAATTTAGGCTAACAATTGTCGTATAATAATTATTCCAACTTCAAGCGTCCAATCAGGAGGAGACCACACAACAGGGAAGCCCACTTTTGAATGCTTAACCTTCTGTATCAAAAGTTCTATAACAACCTATCAAGCGAGCAGCTTAAGGTTGATGTACAAGCACATTAGTCAGTCATAATGTATGGGGCCCATATTACTAGGAGTTGTTACATGGAATACTACAAAGAAAATGGCAACAAGGAAGTGAGAACGTTTCTCCAGTAGACTTGGTGTTGGATTAAACCAAAACAAATTCCAAGATGAAATTCTTTTTTATTTTATTACGTTGAAGTTTTTTGTGGAATGCATGTTTTATTAAATTCATTGAACACATTAAATATATCTGTCTGATATATTTAAATATCACACTCACGAACTAAAATATGTTTAATATATTCAAAATAAGTTATCACAACAAATAACAAAAAAAATAATAAATTCCATCTCCTAAACGGTGCACAAAGAAAAGAGAATTATTTTCAATTTTATTAGAAACATCCTGATCATTGACTTTGAATTATTCTTTAGTTCTTTTTCTTGCAAAAAATGGAGAGATTTGAAAAGCTATCCGAAGTTAAAAAAAATATATGAAAAATAATGTTTCTTCCTGTCCTGTACTGTACACCGAGCGTACCGAAGACCTTCGCACCTCTTCCCTCAGACGCGCTATTTCAAAACAAAAATGAAAGAAAACCCTGAGCCTAGTGCAAACAAAAATAAAATTTCCCAAACTGTGTCTGGTCCAAGCAACCAAAAGTTTCCACTTGTAACCACTACCAAAGGCTTTCTAAAAAGAAGTTTCCACTTGTGTTGTGTCTCTGTAAAACGCTAAGAGCACACTAAAATTCTCTCTCCAATGGGGCACGCGAGTTCGAAGAGAGGCTCCGCCGGAGGAGATGCGCCGCCGCCTGCGCCTCCGCCGTCCCGCTTCACTCGCTTCAAGCGGAGACTCCGCCACCCGATCCATCGATCAGGATCCGCGTCGGGTTCGGGATCCGAGTTTGGTAATATAAAAAATCTCTCCGAGCAAGAGTTCACTGGTATTGCTCGTATAGAAATTATTGGGGTATAATTCTCTCTCCATTTGCCTTTTTTTTTTTCTGAATTCGCTATCATGTTTAAGATTGTGTTTTTTCATATAACCTTTTGAAAAGAGTTCTTTTCTGTTAAGATTTTTGTCCTTGAGAATCAGAATATACCAAATATGTTTTGTGGGAACTTTTGCAAAATCACCCTTGTAAACTTTGTGGTTAGTGTTTCGGGTTTATATTACCACACCCCTCTAATCTTTCAAATTGTCCATAGACCATCACTCTCTTTAATATTTATATTTTACAATCATCCTCTTAAACTTCCAATTCGTAGCAGACAGTCAACAATTGTTAAATTTGCTTGAAATGTTAACTTTTTTATGGCAATGGTAAAAATATCTCTGATCATACATATTCCTATTATTTGTAGTTTTTATTTCATGTTTTTTATGTTTTCGTAATTTAAAGGCTAACTATACTTATGGTTTGTTTATTGCTATTAATACAAAAAATTTTATTCTTCTACAAAATATTATTTATGAAAGCTTTTAAAAAATTTCGGTATAATTGTTTTAATTTTTAATATAACATAGAGAAAATAGAAGTGGGTATTTGTACTCAGCAATCCAGATCTTTCAAAATCAATCCAACGGTTCTCTCTTGTTTTGCCCAATTTTTCTATAACAAATGCAAATCGGTGGATTGGTTTTGAAGGACCTGGATTGTTGTGCTACACGGTGTAGCCCAACACCAGATTTGAGTTGGTATTTGTACTGCTAATTGCGAATTGAAAAAGTAAAGTTTTTCAGAAGAACAAAAGAACTTCAATAAAGATAAAAGTTGCACTCCTAACATAAGTTAGTGGTGTTTGGTTATTTGTCACATATTGATACAGGGTTTAATTGACCAATTAATAGAATGAGAGATAAGTTTGGGAACTGTAACAACTTGAAACCTTCGGAGAGTGTTGTGGCATTTACCCTTATAATATTTTACCCTTGTACCTGGTATAGCAACTGCAAGGGTTGAACTGAACTCCTGACAGAGTTTACTGGACTATAATATCTCTCTGGGGCCGTTTGGATCGTCCAAGGAATTTGGGGAATTTCATCTTCCTACCATAAATTTATTATAAACAATCCAAACTCTTCACAAAATTACACACTTCCCAATAAATTTATTCCTAGGAATTGCAACTTTCCCAAATTCCCCAAATTCCTAAGCGATCCAAACGACCCCTCTGTTCTTTTATGTACTGTGCTACAGCACCTTTGCATATTTATTGGTGTGACCTCTATCTTTCCACCGAGGCTAGACTTGCTACAAATGAGTATCTTTTTGAGAGCGAACCTGCGAAGTTCGAATTTACATATGAACCTTTACACGTTCAAGATACCGTGCCGAATATTCGAGTTTCTATTATTGAGAATCTTCTGGAAAATCAGCATATATGACACTAATGTATACAATATATAGTTGCTGTTCGTGATTTCTTGCTTGATGACAAGTGAATATATCTTTGAATTAGGCAATTATTAATTTAATCTTGCATAACCTTCTATTTTTAGGCTGAAATGAAGTTTAAGGATAGGTGGTTTGCTTGCTTATCTTTGGGAGAAAGGACTTACCGAACTGAGACTTCAGATCAGTTGAGTTTATGCTTTCATCAGAGGTTACTGTACTATATTTTGGTCCCTGTGATACCAAGTGCGGGGTATCTTAGTGCACTGTCATTACTACTACTTGGTCCTCTACTGTTTGATATGTTTCTTTTATTGCTGCATTTAACTTGATCCTCTACTGTTTCAATGGATGTGGCCTAGTAGCTCAAATGGTAAAGAGTACTAGGCTGACTTTTAAGAGGTCAGCAGTTCAAGCCCTGCATGCTTGTAATAGGCTTGGCGCCAACGTAAAAACCTAGCTGTACAAAAGAAATGACCAGAGTTGGGGTGTCAGTTTCTAGCCTACCCCAACTTATTTGGGACAAAAAATGCTTGAACTTTTATATATAAGTTAGCAGAAAGGACCTAAATTATTCAGGTGACTGAGTTACCCAATTACCCAGCCTTATGTAAACATATTCCAGCTGTGCTTGTAAATTTTGTTTCCAGGCTGCATTTTGTCATTTTATATGGTGTATCACTCTTATCTGATTTTCTCTTTTTTCTTATTTTCCATTTTATCGCCCCATGTCCTGGATACAGCACAGAAAAGCCAGTATGGAAATCAGTGAGTATTATTGCTTTTATGTTATATATGGTAGTTAATTGTACATGACAAAATGGACTCCTGATTATTCTGTATTGCAATAATCCTGAAATAAGAAATTCAGTGAGCTGCCTTTTTTTACCTTCATTTTGCAGTTTATTATTGTTTTTTTTCTTTTGGTTGGGTAGGGGGAAGGTAGGAGAAGTATAGCTGTGTAGGTCAAAGTTGGTCTGTTCATTAATATATTTGATTGTGTCTATCTTACAGGAAAAGAAGGTTGTATTGGAAGCAAATGGGCCTACTGTTGCACGCATTTCTGTATTTGAGGTACTGTTTGTGCTATTGGGTCAAGAAAAGTAAATAGCTTAAAAGTTAAAACTTAACAGTACCAAACCATCCTGTTGCGTTGTAACTATTAGTGGTATGGACTATGTGTGCTTATCTTACTGAGATAATATCCAATTTTAGCCAACAATTACAGAAATGAATTATTAAGTTCTAAAATAATATTACTGTTATGAATTAAATGGAATTACAGTCACAGTCAGGCAGCAGGTTTTGCTAGAAAACTTCCTTTTGAATATTTTTTTTTTCAACTGGTCTTCTTTCTTTTAGGTCTGCCATAGGATTGCACTGTTTGAAACTTTCAGTTAATATTGGGCTAACATTTGTTTGTTGTGTAATTTTCTTTTTTCAACTGGTCTTCTTTCTTTTAGGTCTGCCATAGGATTGCACTGTTTGAAACTTTCAGTTCCTTAATATTGGGCTAACATTTGTTTGTTGTGTAATTTTCTGGTTGAATTTCATGTATACTTTGTAATTTCTAACTATTGGCCAACATTGTATCCTGATTGATTGTATATTTGCATTTTATTCTCAGACGAACAAATTTTCAAAGAGCAATCTGATTGGATATTGCGAGCTAAATCTCACTGAAATACTTAGCCAGGTTAATTTTTGTTTCCTTGTTGATTAAAATTTTAGTGTTTACCTCATGTTTGCCTACTTCATCAAAGTTTTATCAGTTTCCAGATTATAACATTGCTTTTGCCAAAGTGGTTTTGTTACTTGTGAATGAAATATAATGCCAGAAGTTCCAGGAAATCATAATAATGAAATTCACCCGACTTTAACTGTAATGGCATAGTAGTTTTGTTACTTGTGAATGAAATATAATACCAGAAGTTCTGGGAAATAATAATAATGAAATTCATCTGACTTTGCTGTAATCAGGAGTCAGAAGACAATATGGATGAGTTCCAGTTGTTTGATCCTTGTTCATCAACCACAACTGTTGGCACCATTTCCATTCGCTGCTTCATTGAGGTACAGTTAGATGTGTCATTTTGTGTGGTCAGATCTTGATTGGAGCATCTTTTCCCTTTTATGTTTAATGAATAATGACATCAGCTTGTCTGTCTAGACTATAGACTTTTTCTTAATCGATCACTATCTACTTGTTTAACTACATATACAAAGTTGCTCATATATATAAATATAATTCCATATCTGCTGCGGTAATTTATCCAATCAAAATTAACATTTCACCTTTATTATTTTTGGGTAATTTTTCTTTTTTTTTTGTATCTGAATTGGTACCATCTTAGCACACTTAGGTATGTCACCTGGAAATCTGGCATTGAGCTACCAGAACTTAAATGGCAAGAGAGATTGAGTTGATTAATTTAGTAACTACATATGTAAAGGAATTTGTTCATAACAAGCTAGTTGAGTAGTTCCCCATGTGTAATGAGGTTTTAGTGAATCCAAGTGCTTCTCACATGCCTGAGGACAATGTAGTTAGTCTCTCTCTCTCCCCCTCCCCCTCCCCCCCCCCCCCCCCCCCGACACACACACAAAGGAAAATAGAAAATTTTATAACAGTTTTGATATACAAATTGTGGTGCAGGATCCAATTGAAATACAGAGAAGTTTTGCACAACGTGTACTTTCTGTAGTGGTAAATTTCGTACTTTGTGGCTCACTACATTTGTATTATATTATAATTTCTTTCTTTTTCCTGTTTTATGTTGTGTTGCTAAAAAATTGAAAATGAATGATGTTGATAGGACAAAAATGGTGACGGGCAGCTCTCTTTATCTGAATTTTCAGAATTGATGAATGCTTTCTGTAGCCAGTTGAGCAAGGAAAAGGTCGGCGATTCTTTTTTTGCTCTAAATCAGATATCAAGTCAGAAATTTTGCAGGTCATAATATTTGTAAGTCTCTCTTTTGATAGATAGAGGAGTTATTCAAGCAAGCAGACAAAAATGATGATGACATTGTAGATATGGATGAGCTTGCGGTACTTTTAGCTCAACAACAACAGGAGTACTCATTACTTTCCTCTCTCATATCATTTTTTGTTAAATCTTTTATTTTACAGAAGTTGATGAAAGATATGCTATGCACTTGTTTTTATATGTCAGTATTAAAAATGCCCTCATGCTATACACTGAAAATGTGCGCATATGATATACATGTCAAGATAGATTAAATAGACAAGTTTCATTTTTATAAAATACAATCCTTTCTGTAGATCGGTGATCAAAGCCAAAATCAATATATGCATATCAAAGTTTATCATATCTAAAAGAATTCAGTTAAGAAAAAAATATTCGGCATTTGAGCTTGAGAAAGCACAAAGAAATAACTTGCGAAGGGAAGCTATGTCAATCGATTCCTAGACGAGCCTAATCTTCACGTCACACCTAGTAGCCAACACCACAACACCACAGCTCACAACAAGAAAGGAAAGGATGGTAGTGATTTCGGTTAAAGGGCTGATTCGGGTTCAGGTTCAGATCCTAGAGAGAGGAGGTGGAGGGGGTTGTTTGGGTGGTGGTGAGGGGAGGAAGTAGCCACCAGCTCAAGAGTAGGCCGAGTAAGGGGTAGGCTAGAAGAAGCTTGTGCTTCTTGAGGTTACTACGAGTGTTGTGAAAAAAAGGGGATAGCATGAACCCCTTTATATACTATTCAAATTGTATCTTTACCATATCAAAAGAATTAATTTCTCTATGTTTCCCATGCATGACTGATAAGTTCTAGAGAGGGTTTTTGGTAATACTTTGAGGAGGCTTTGCTACACAATTGGAAATCATATATTGTCGTGGATACTAGCTTGGAGGTTAAGGAATTGATAAAATGAAGGTTATAGATTAGATTGCAACTTGGAACTCAAGCCAAGCCACAGAAGGAAGGCTCAAGGGAGGGAGAGAGGGTCGGCCTCATGGGGGTGTGCACTAGATGGGCCCCGCTTGGGTCAAGTTTAATTTATTTTGAGCCCAAATGAAAATTCAAATTCAAGCATTCTCTCGTGCAAAATTCTAACAAATATTTTACGAACTTAATTCAAATTTAAAGTGCATAATGTTACAATGATCCTTCAGGTATACATGTCATTGCCGATTGTACTTGCGGGAGATGTTTAACAAATAAAGTTTTGTTTTGCAGAGAAACTATTATCAACAACTGCCCTGTATGTGGTGAGAATCTCGGTAAGTATGACAACATGAACGACATCATCCACATGACCCTATGTTTTGATGAAGGCACTGGCAATCAGATAATGACTGGAGGGTTCCTAACTGAAAAGCAAGCTTCATATGGGTAATTTTTTAAAAATAAAATGCCTATGGACTGCATTGAAATTTTAGCAATGTTTTGATCTTAATAAGACCTCAAGGAGACGTGTACAGTTTAAGTTTCAATGGGAAGTATGGAACACCTATAAACAGTTGTGTTTAACAGCTGATTTAGATTTGATATTTACTTCCACCCAATTGAGTTTTATTAACCCTAAGATGAAATTTTTGTTAGGCAACTTAAACAAACACGAATTGTGAATATGAATATTAATATAACATAGTATGAAGACTTTGAAAGATGTGAAGTCAATACTTTGATTAAGTTGGTGCTGGAGTCCTATTTTCAAATTTTTTTTTTAACATTAGACCCTGTTCTCCAACTTCTTGACACTTAGCTTGCTTTTTCCATGTGCAGATGGATGTTTAAACTCAGTGAGTGGGCTCATTACTCTAGTTATGATGTTGGTTTGCACTCTGGATCAAGTGCCTCTCATATACTTGTATGTATCTGTTCCTTCTTTAATTACAGTTTTCATGTACTTTTCAAATTTGTTCCTAATTTAGTATGTTGTCACATCACTGCATAACATGCACTAGATATTTGCCATTGTTTAAAGATAGCAAGATAAAAATAAATAAATAAATCTGAAGACACTTGGATAATTTTGTTCTAATTTGTATAGTTTTCTAGAAGTTTTGAGGTCTTAGTCTTAATATGCACATAGCTAAGCTTAGCATAGACCAGTTGGTGCTGATTAAAGCTTAACTTGTGGTTAATAATCTAAATATGGCAACAAAAGTAACCACCCAAACATTCCCACCCCTACCCAACAAACTAAAAGAAACTAAGAAAAAGGATAAAAATGATTCAGTGTTGCTGCTATGCACGTCTGGTATCATGTTGGTCCACATAGGCACCTTTATGCACTAGCCAAATTTCCAATATATACCATTTTTGTCATTTAAATGCATCTTAGCATTATTCTGTGTGATAGGTATTCGATAGAAAAACAAAGAGGCTCGTGGAAGAAACAATAGATGAAAAGATAATACTATCCATGAGAGCTATATACCAATCTAAAGTTGGACTTGCTCTCATTGATGCAGGTTTTACCCTGATCTATCTTTTTTCTAACAGCATTTAAGAGAGTTTGGTTTACTTTTTACCAATTGTAAGTACCCAGAAAGGGATTAGCATTATTGCCAAATTTGGTTTTCCAACTTTCTCTTGCTGTTTGAGGTTAAAAAATTAAGCAAGTTCTCACATAGCATTAATTGAGTATCTAATGGCAAAAATGTTCAGCAGAAATAGAGATACATCTGGTACAGGCTAAAATTTAGGCTCATATTGGTATGTCATAGTTCCAGTGTTAGATCATGATATTGTAATTTCTTACTTAATTTTAGTGGTTTTCTTTGTGATATTCTTTCATTAGGTGTGAAAGGACTTCTCCAAAACCTCTCAGAGAAGCAAGGAAAACAGATGAATTCGCCTGAGTCAGCTAAAGATATTCCCAAATTCCTTGAATTTTTCAAGGCAAACTTTATTTTCCCTTTTTTCTTAGAGACTGACGTAAAGCAAGAATTGCGGTACTCTTAAGTTTGTGTTTTGGTGTCATGTTCACTGTACTCTTTATGGGTAGAACACCTGTGTAGCTGAAAAAACTTTTGGGGGGGGGGGGGGGACCAATCCCATCTTATTAGTATTGGTGCTGGTTGTACCTTTTTGTATTATTTGGTCATTATTTTAACTTTTCCAGCTTCAATGCAGGATCAAATTAACATGGATGAAGTTAAATACCCTATTGAGCATTTCAAGGTATGGATCGTGCTTTGCATTTCGTTATATCTTAAACTGAATAGCTATTGAAAGATTGAATTGCTAAACTTATGCATTAAATATGACATCTGAATTGCAATTGCTATATATTTGATGAACAATTGAGTTTCCCCTACAATACATGGAAGATTAAATCTACTGTTCAGCTGTACTTCTTTTATTATAATTTCTTTATGTGACTTCTTAGAAAGAAAGACCAAAGAACTGTTTGTATGTGGAAACAGTACGATGTGCTTAGTAGGAGGTAGTTTAGTTTTTTTTAGGACATCTTGGAACCAAGTGCAAAGAATATTTTTTCCTGTTTGCTTTCGATGTACATGTGATAGTTTCTATCCTTGTTTCCATGATTATTATTTATGTAGTAAAAAATTGGTCTACATGTACAATTGCTCTTTTTCTAATTTAGTAACTTGTACTGGCTAGACATTCAATGATTTTTTTGTGAGAGAGCTTAAAAGTGGGGCCCGGCCTATCTGTTACCCAGACAGAGATGAGGTGGCAGTTTGTGCTGCTGACAGCCGTCTTATGGCATTTAATTCTGCGAGTGATAGCACTAGGCTTTGGGTTAAGGTGAGACAAGTTCCTTAAAATAAGGGTCTTCTATTTTTCCTTTTTATTCAATACAATTCAAGGTATTTCAGGAGTGTTCAATGCTCGATTGAAATTATACATTTTATTTCACTGGTGTTGTTCACCTTCCAGTTAAATGACACATTGCTGCTGTTCAATGTTGAATTGGCATTGTATAGGTGAACTGTAGGTGCATCATTTACTGGCTTTTGTTTAATTGTGAAGTGATATTGGGATACCAATATGGGAACTGTGATACCCCATGACTAAAATGAAAAGCATGTTGAACTTCACGGAATGTTTTGCTATTTCCATTATTTTGTATATTTTCTTGTTGTTTCCAGGGTCGCAAGTTCTCTATAGAAGGTCTCTTGGGACCAGAAACATGCACTGATTCCTTGCGGAATGGCACTTTGGTTATATTCCGACTCGCACCTCAGGTCCTTTTTATGCTTTTCCAGAAAAGAACTTAATCAATTTTCTTTCACATGTATAAATGGATGATGAGATGCTTAGTTAAAAGAGAACCTGCAATGGACTCAAAAGGATTTAACCCCTTGAAAAAAAATTTAAAAGGACTATAAAGCTTCCTTAGTTGAAAGAATCTTTAGTTGAAAGGATTAAACCCCTTAAAAGAATTTAAAGGATTATAAAGCCTCTTAGTTGAAACAGAATCTTCAATGAAAGCCAAAGAATTTAAACCCCTTAAAAAACCACAGAGAGAGCTACTCAAACAGAATAACTGTTTGAAGTAGCCTTTTAGAACACTACAAATCGATCATATTGTGTATGATTTCCCTTTTTTACATTTAAGTATTTTAGCTAGTTACTTTTTTGGATTAGAAAATGCATCAATCTATCTCAAAAAAAGTATAAGTGAATCTATTATGCTGTGGAACTTACTGTTGTTCATCTTAAAATTACCTTCATCCTCGAATATAATTTTATTTCTTTTAATCTGGTTCTTTCATTTTTATGCCTGGTGTCTCCTAATGATTTCATTGCAACCTTAGTGTTTTCTGAGCTAGGTGAAATTCGTGGGCGAAGAGTAAAGTAAATTCTCTTTTTGTTCTTTGTAATTTGTAGGATTATCACCGGTTTCATGTGCCTGTTTCTGGTACTATAGAGAGCTTTGTAGACATTCCAGGATACTTGTACACTGTAATCTCTCTCTCTCTCTCTCTATATATATATACATCTGAAGTTTTCATTAATTTTTTTTTTATCTTGCTTTCTCACTCTTTTTATGCATTTAAATTTGTTTTGTGTCCTTGTTAGGTAAATCCAATTGCTGTAAATAGTAAATACTGCAACGTATTCACAGAGAATAAAAGAGCTGTATCCATTATTTCAACCCAAGATTTTGGAAAGGTTTCTCTTCCTCTCCCTCCCTCTCTCCCCCCAACCCCCCATCTCTCACTCTCTCTCCCTCTCCCTCCACGCCCCCAAGGCCCCAACACACACCCCATCGTGCATAGATATCTTTGTGTGATAGTGACATTATTGTGGTATATCAAGATTAGAGGTGGCAATGGTCATTTCAGTTTTCAGTTGACAATTTGACATCCATTTTAATACTTTCTTGTGAGGTTGACACATGTCCCAGTGGGTTCAAAGGAACCAACTGTACAGGACAAAGGCCATCCTGACCAGTCCCGCAAAAGATTGGAAATTTATAGTTCTTAAATTTAAAAAAGTAAAAAGCTAGTACAGGTTAGTTTGAGGTCCCTTGTTTGTTAGTGGAAAGGTGTCAGCTCAACCCTGTTAGGTCATGACTAGCAAACCCATAAGACCTGACCCATCAGCATGGTTAATAAAGGTTGGGATGGACTCTATTAACTGTCCTGTCAAGACAATTGGTGGGTTGAGTCAGATTATATGATTGCCAGCCTCAATCAAGTACATGGTTAAACTCCAAAAATATATAGAAAGCTTGTCATGGTTAACAATACAAACAGCCTCTCAAAATAGTATCCCTGATATTTGCATAGGATGGTTTTCTATTTATTATATCCAGAACAAAGAACCAAGTATACCTTTTTCTTTCTGGTAACCATCCCTGTAATTCCAATTTTGAAAATGTTTTTTACAACGGGTATTATTTGTCCTTGTTTATCAATAGTTATAGTGCTGCTGTTTCATATACTTTTTCATTTAAATGACCTAGGTTGCATTTGTAGCAATTGGGGCTACAATGGTTGGAAGCATTACCTTCTTAAAGGAGAAGGGAGAGTATGTTAACAAAGGAGATGAGGTCATCTCTCTTTCTGATCATTGATCCATTATTAGCATTTTGATATTATGTCCTTGAAGCCCCCAAAAACCTATAAATATCCATTATATTTATGCAGCAAGGTTGTTTTATTATTTAAATGAATTCTAATAGATCAAATGCAATATAAAAAAAATCAATTGGCATTTTGTGTTTTAATGAGACTTTATTACGTGTGACATGAAAGTTCCTTCTTCTCACGTGTATTTTTTATAGGCATGTAGCATATCCTTTTTAAATTTATTGCCTTCACTAATTTCCTTATAATACAGTTTGGATACTTTGCCTTTGGAGGAAGCACTGTGATATGTGTGTTCGAAAAGGTTCGTTTACATTATGAATATCTTAATTAAAAACCTTTACAACCTTAGTTTGATAACTCTGCACTCAGTATTGTACTGGCAACAACTGTTTATTGTGACACTTTAAATGATTCACTATTTCTATGTATTTTTTTTTTATGTACAAGGAAATATTCTTAATAGCATTTCTTTTGAAAACGGGTCTAATTCGAATTTTCATATTTTCTTTTGACTTTCTTAATCGAAGCACATTAGAGGCATAATTAAGACTAAGGCCCTAATCAAAATATTTTTTTATGTGGGATTTCATTTCATTTCAATTCAATTCAATTCAATTGATTTCACAGGAATTCTCAATTACATCGGAATTGCGTTCATTTTTTATCAAGAAGTTTTTTAAAAAATGAAGTCTTTTTGTAGTTGTGGTGTACAGATGAAATTCCACTTATATTACTCTCTAGAAGAGAAAAAGCTTTTCAATTGTGAATGAGCCTAAAGCAAAGAATAGTTTATTTTTCCGTTACCCTTTTTTTTTTGTCTCACAGGATGCAATACAAATAGATGATGACCTTCTAGCAAACAGCGAGAGATCATTGGAAACTCTAGTGTCAGTAGGCACAACATTAGGCGTTTCCAAGAAGGTTTCTGACCCAGAAAGGGAGGTGCTAGATTTGGATAAATGCTCACTTACAGAATAAGTAAAATTGTTTTCCTGTATATTTGGCTAGGATGCATTTATTGTTGCTAATTAGCTTTGTTAGGTTATATCCTTTTTTCTCCCTTGTACATTGCGTTTTTTTTTCACCACGATCTGTATAGCATACATTGTGCTTACCTGATGCTTCATCTTTTTTTTGGGTAAAAATGGCGGTCCTATGCTGTATTTTTGTTTATAAAAGGCCGAGCTTTGTGCAAAAATCATATGGTACGAGGGATTTTTTTTTTAAACTCAACGAAAAAAAGTCTAAAGTTATTTTATTGATTGGAAAAAAAAAAAAGATGTCCAACATTTGGTTGTAAATTTCGTAAGAGGCTTTAAAATTAAATTTTAGTGAGAATAATGTAGTACGAAATCTATATGTATAAACCAGCTAATCACATAAAAATCCGTAAATATGGCTTTACGACGCATGGATCTTAGTCTGAATCAGGTCAGTGTAAGAATTGATAATTAGAGGTATTAACACGTGCCATCCTAGCCAGAACCATTTCATCCGATAGAGTCGCAAATTCATTGTTGCGACCACATGACTCACGTACCAGGTCCTCATCTTACAAGATCGTATAGTTCTCTCCGAGCTACATGTGCATAAATCAGCAATTTATAGCCAATTAGTTTTCGTGTTGTTTGAAACGTAAGGATTTGCCCGAGGGGTATAACACCCCAAAAACAAAAAAGCACAAAATTTAGCAAGTCGCCAAGTTTGGCTGCAGAAACATCCCAAAGTAACGCGGAAGAAACATTACCAATAATTGCATATAGCTACTTTTTCTATTTTCTGGTTAAATTAGAAATTTATCCATAGCGTAATTCATTATATAAGCAGTCACCTGAGTAACAAGAAAATAAGACAAATAGACAATAAAGCCTTCAAGTAATATTCTTCATCCCAACAATAAAGACGAAATAATAAGTGCCGACAACACTTTCCACTATAAATGAACAAGGATTCTAGCAGCTGTTCATGTTTAAAATTATCTCTTCTAGAGTAAACATACAAAGCAATCCTAACTAAGCTAAGAGCCTACACACTAAAGCAGCAGCAATCAACAGCATCAGGCTTCTTAATCCATCTCAGAAGAACCTTGGAAAACAACACACCCAACACAACACAACAGCACAGAAAAGAAAAGAAAGGAAGAGCAGGGGGGAGAGGGATAGACCACAAATACAACACAACAGCACAGAAAAGATAGAGAGGCCTTACCTGATAAGATCCAACTAATTATAGATGAAACTATTTGCGTTTAGGGGAAGGGGAGAGACTACTGCTGCTTGTGCTTCTTCCTCTTGGTGGCCTACAGAATCAGTCAAACATATTACATTTAACTTAAGTACCCACTAAAGAGCAAGAGTCAAAAAAACCAAGGTCATAATACCTCATTGGCTCATCCTATTATCATGAAAACAAAAAATAGTCCCAAAAAAGTTGCAGTAGGCTAAATGAAACCCAACCAAAACAGAGTTGAACCAAGTTAGTAGTACATCACCCATTACCACTGCAGGTAGATTTTGCCACCTACATTTCTTTCGGGAATTTCTTGGTGAGGTGAAATTGGAGGTTGCTGAGTCAAAGCCATTATAGCAACCCTTCACTTCAAAAACAACAATAATTTGGGACAGTCCTAACATATCCTCCAACTTAAGCAAACAGTTATACAATTGTAAAGGGGATTTATTTCATTCTCAAATTTGAAGAAGAGTAAGAATCCTAACATTAAGTATGGTTCTTTCAGAAAAATAATAATAATAATATTATGTGGCAACAAAGGTGCTTCTGTGTTCGGACATAAATATGCAATGAAGTAGAAATTCAGTTTACCTTCTAGGAGGACTGCGGCTTCTAGAAACTCTTCGAGGCCCCTAAAAAGAGGAAAAATAAAGCAAAAGATAATTTAGCGATAGCAGTCTTGGATAATCGACAAGTTACCATTATTTGAAATAAATAAGAAAATAACTAAGAAATACCTTGCGAGGGCTGGGAGATGGAGAAGATGAAATAGACCTTCCACGCCTTAGTGGTGGACCTCGCCCCCTATTAACCATAATATTAATAAAGCTATTAAGAACAAAAAATGAAGGAAAGAGCAAATTAAACTTTTCCCAGGGCAACTCTTCAGCGTTTGAGATGACCAACAGGACCAATCTCAAAACTCTATTACTCAGATATTTCAAATTTTGGAAAGAGTTCATGGTAAACAGATCTAATAGTTTAAAACATAGCAATAGAACCCCTCATGGGTTAATATAGCAAAATGTTGTGTTTCCAAAATTGTAGCTTACTGCTTTTCTTCTTGACATGTTCGATGTCACCAACAGAAAGACAGCCTAAAGAGTGCAGTAGGATTTACCTCCGAGGGGAGATGGATCGTGAGCGGGAACGGAGGGGACGACGGAGAGGTGAACGGCTCCGACGGCGTGGAGGCGGTGACCTCCTAGGTGGACTTCTCAATCGCCTCGGTGGTGGTGACCTTTCATAGTTCCCCAAAAGAAGAAAACAAAAAGGGAAAAAAAAAAGAAATCAGATAATAAACTTTTTAAGCTGAATTATGTGACGGCTTTAAGCAGACCAAGGATTTGAACTGGGCAACAGCAAAACTTCAAATCAAGATCAAATCCTGTCTGCTTAATGCACAACACTACCAAACAAGAATGCTAGAAACTCACCGTCTTCTAGGTGGTGGAGAACGCCGCCGAATTGGACTGCCACGTCTTCTAGGAGAAAGCCTGAATTTAAAAAAAAAAAGATAAATAAAGATTAGTCGATCTTGAATGATTAAATTAAACCATTATCACTAGTAGCAACCAAGGATTTCACAAATAGCCATCAATTGGATTATGGATGTTAATGTCAGGCTGGGACAGGTACGGTTTGATCACCAATATTCTACTATATTTTTATACAAGTTAGCATGATGGAATCTGTCAGATGTGCACCAGATCTAAACAGGACAGATGTTGAGCCAGTATGGCCTGTCTAGGTAGAAAAAATATTAAAATATAAAATAATAGCAAAAACTTTGTTGTAGAAAAGATGGTCATGTGCCTTAGGCTTGCACTTTATAAACCCCTGTTCATTCCCCAGAGAGCACAGGTTATTTCCAACATCCCCAAGCTCACAAAATGAAGGGTTGGATAAAATTTAAAATAATAGGAAATGGGTAGGTATGACATGACATGACCTGCGGTGGGATCAGAAAGTTTGCATTTGTACAGAGAATAAATAACCATTGGTCACTAGAGGTCAATTATTTAAGCCCCCAATTTAAGATCCATTAAACTGAAGCTATCATAAGCATCTCCACAACTCGAATAGGGCCAAAACAAAAAACTAAGCCTTTTGTCCCAAACATACTTTTAGAATCGTAAAATGTATCGTGTATCGATGGATTTAGTATCGAACCGTGAATCGTGTATCGTAAAGAATCGTCAAAGATACACTAAGTTACCCTTGAAATCAAGTAAAATAATTAGTTAAACATATATGGGAAGCTTTTCATTAAAAAGAAAGCTTTAGTAAATATAGTAACCAAGCTTCTAAATTTCTCCGAAATAACGGCGAAATAACAGAAATAGCGGTATTCTGTGTCAAACCGCATGAACGTTACAGTCTTAATTGAGAAAATGACGTAACGGGTTATTTCAGTTATTTCGGCGATATAACACGTTATTTCAGTTATTTCGGCGAAATAACAAGCTGTTATTGCTACTATTGTTAAATTGTGCATTCAATATTGAACTATTATTAAATTGGTACAAGCTGCTACTGCTACTCAATATTGGTACACTGCAGTATATTGAATTTGGTATGGCCGTATGCTATTTGTATTGAGTATTGGAGATGTATAAACATATAAGTTGATAGTTATAGAATTAATGTGTGTCAAACTTTGAAAAAAACACTACACCGTTATATCGCCGTTATAACATCGAAATAACACCGAAATAACATGGGGACCTGGACCGTCATACCGAAAAAACCGAAATTTAAAAGCTTGATAGTAACACATAATATCATTATAATCTTTCAACCATCTAGGTATCATTAGGTGTAGTCTATGAATATTGATAATTATTGCATAATCTGTATAACTTATAAAATTATATTGCATAATTTTATAAATTAAAATATTATTTATTATAATAATAATTATTATTATATTATTGTCATTATTATTATTATTATTTAATTATTCATTATTATTATATTAAGACATTTATTATTTTAATTTTAAATCTGTGATCTTTATATATAATCTATAATTTTATAATTAAAATTATTCATAAATTGAATTACTATAATTATTTAGTGCTAAGTCTGAAGCTTATTAAATTTTATTTATTGATCGGATTTCTTATTGCTTAATAACATATAGAAATTAAATGATGTTTATCGTGCTAAAAATAGATCTAATCCTGAATATAATCGGTATTCAATATTTCTAATTTAATTTTAATTTTTATTCATTATTTTGACCATGGGTCCACAATAAAGTTAATCCTATTAAAAGGTTAAATTTTTAGGTCTTCAGAGTTCAGAAACATAAGGATGGGGTCGTAGGGAAATAAAGTAAAAACAAATACTTTATAAAATGGCCCCACAAGTCAGACCCTCCTTCTCCTAGGCGGCGTCTCAATTCTTGTGCGAGAGAAATCAAAGCCGGTTGGGAGCTTCTATCTCACGATTTCATTTTCTTTATCTTTGCCTAGGTCTTTATTTTTCTCTCTCGCGCAAATGGAGGGGTTTTTTAATCGGAAATCTAAGCCAATCACGAATCGTGTGTATCGTGCGATAGGATACGATACACGTACCGTTCGTGCGTACCGCAACGATTCCATCGATTCACTTGGTCTCCGATACAATGGTACGATATGCATCGGTAGGGCTTTGACTCGTACCGAACTGTAAGATACGTTGCGCGTATCGTACGATACTAAAATGTATGGTCCCAAATAGCTGAAGTGTACTCACCGTAGAGGGGACCTATTACGTCGAGGTGGAGGGGAAGGAGAGCGTCTTCTTAAAGGAGATGCAGGCCTTCGACGAGGCGGTGGGGATCCAGCCCCACGCTTAGCCGGCGGGGAGTCGGGACGGCGACGGGGTGGGGGTGATTCTCCCTGCCGCTTTGGTGAAGGGAGTGACGGAGGTGAGTCAGCTCTATGGTTGGCAGGAGGAGACCGTTTTCGTGGGGGTGGCGATGGTGCTTTTCTACGTGGAGATGCTGCAAATTTCAGAGAGAACAGCTGTATAAACATGCAATCTTCGTAGGATTTGATTTAGGATAAATCAGAAGTATCCTTAAAATGTTTCGGTGTGGATGCCACCAAACAGTAATAAAAAAGTTGCATATCTAATTTCTGTTTCTTTAAATCAGAAGTATCCTGCAAAAACATTCAGACAACATATTTGATTCCTGCTTGCTTATTTCCTCACTTTTAGATGTCTTACACACTTCCTTTGTTCCAATTTCTTATCCGACTATTATAACTAAAATTAAGTACTGAAATTCAAAATAATTATAATCAAATCATCAGTCTCTACTCTCTAAGCATATAACTTACGATCCTTGGTACGTGGTGGTGGAGCCTCCTTGTCAGCAACAACAATAGCTTTCTCACTTTGTTGAGCATCCTTTTTCGTTAGAACTGGCCTTGGTGGTGAGCTAGGAGCTTTCTGGCGAGGCAAAAGTGTAAATTTCACCCTAACAACATTTCCATCAATTTGACCCTGAAAATATTATATATAGGACAAGAAATTAATAAGAAGTTTCATCAACGACAAGGACAGAAAGCCCTGACCAAAATCAAATCCAAACATTTGGCAGCTTGACCAGGTTTCTGTGAATATCCACGCAGGTGGACTAATTTATGTGCAAGAGAGAAGAAAAAAAGATATTTCAGAAAACCAGAGTGTTCCAATGTGCAACATGACAAAACTCAGTAAAAGGAATCAACAGTATAGATGAAACAAAGGGAGGTTTGTTACCCCATCCATATAAAGAAGAGCCTTCTCAGCATCAGTCCTGTTTTTAAACTCAACATATCCATATCCACGAGGAAGATTGACCTAAACTCAAAGAACAAAAAATAATAATAATAATTAACAATTTAGCAATATTATCAAGTAATATAGAATATAAGAAAATTCTTATAATGGAGACAAGTATAAAAAGAATTAAAAGTTGACTTACAAGACGGTCCATCGACAGTTCCACATTTACTATTTCACCGTAGTTACCTGAAAAATGGAGACAAGGCCCCTTAAAATTATGTTCCAGATATCCACCCTTACAGATAAAAGTTTTCCAGTTTTCCTCAAAATAATTCATCATCAGTTATGTTCATTTGAAGTGTAAAAACCCCGTGTTACTGTAGTAAGAAACCTGCAACTTAATTGCATTATCATTGTACATTAATTCTCTTTTTACAGAAGAAATAACTTGACAACCTACATATTTAAAGTTAAATACAAAATCCGTTTATTGTAGATATGATCTACACAATGCAAAAATCACCCCTGTAAAAAATGACAAGATTTGGTGTATATTTTACGGCTCATCAAGCGATTTAAATTGCTAACAACTTGAACTAACATCCTTGATGCATCATCAAAAGATACTCAAGATGCATGAAATTTGAACACTTGGCTATAAGTCTAGTAATATATCTTTAAATTTATTCTTTTACTTTTCATCTGTATTTGATTTTTTTTTTAAAAAAAAAACATTGCCAACATAATATCGTCATATGACCCTCTCGCTCTTTTCTATTTAATTACATTCATACTGCAAATAATAAAAATTCTGTAGAAAGGAAAAGATAGGTTCGAGAAGCAAACAAAAACTTTGGACCTGTGTAACAGGAAATTTTGTTCTAAAGAGCTTTTTGTAGGGAAATTGTGCTTAAGGAGTTACCAAAAATCTCTTTTAGATGAGCCTCGTTAACATTCCTAGACAGATGATCAATGTGGAGGACAACCGACTCCGGAATAGGAGATGTCTTCCTGTGAACGAAATTTCCAATAAAAGGTTACCATAAGCTATGAAATATATCTGCAATCAATTGCATTTGATAAAATGGTATCAATCAAACAACTGGTGCCAAACTAATTTGTAGGCAAATTCTTAGGTAGGAGGTCGGCACCTGAGAGGAGGCGAAGCTTTCTTCGGTGGCGGGGACTTGGAGCGCCCTTTCCTGGGAGGAGGAGAACCTCTTTTAGGCGGTGGCGAACGGCCTCTTCTCCTATTTGGGCTGCACATTGCAAAAATTTCTTGTTAGTTCAGAGAAAGTCCTTGAAAACAAACATTTCTCGTTAGAAATTTGAAACTTTGAAAAGGCAGGTCCCATTCTAGCTGAAAAGCAATGCTTCAAAACAGAAGGAAACGAAATAGAGAGAAAGAGAGACCTTCTTCGCTGAGGAGGAGGCGAACGACTGCGCGAGCTAGCACTCCTCGAAGGAGAGGAAGAGGAAGAAGAGTAGGATCTAGAACGAGAGCCCGAGTCGGAGCGAGAAAACGAGCGAGAGCGGGAGGAGGAGCGCGACGACGACCCCGACGGCGTGACACTACGGCGACCTCTTCCACTTGGTTTCGCCATCTTTGGTTCAGAGAAGGCGAATGAGAGAGGGAGAGAGAAGAAGGGGTTTTGGGATGGGGTGGCGTACAGCGCAAACCCTAGAAAAAAAAGAAAAGCGAAGAGTCGGGTTGGGGTTTCGGATTAGGCGAGGGGAGGTGGATCTATTACTATTCTTTTTTTTTTTAAATATCTGATGAAATCTATTACTATTCCACTTGAGTTTTGTTTTGGTGCTTCAATGCTTCTGACTTTGGGTGTGTTTGGAAAGGCCGAGAATAGGAAATAGAAATAAGGAATTTCGGTTTGCGTGCTTATTTTTATTTTTGTGCAACCCAAACAACACAAGAATAAGAAATAATGATACTTATTCCTATACTAACAAAATCATGGTATAAGAATAAGAAATAAAAATAAATACGTAAACCGAAATTTCTTATTCCTATTCTCTATTCCCGACTCATCCAAACACACCCGTGTGAATTTGTCATGCACTGATTTGCCGACATCAAAGTGTTGGTGGGACCGTTCCTTGTTTTCTTAATTCTTTGGGAAGTGTGCTGTCGAAACACGCTAGCATATTTATTTATTTTCATCAAAAAAATATTTGTTTATTTACAAAAAAATATTTATTTATGAACTGTAAATATATAATCGTTGATAATATTAACTAATGTTAATAACTTAAAATGTATATAAGTATGTTAATAATAAGATAAGTTATGTTATGGATTAAATTTTATAACCAAACTTGAATCTGGATATGAAATTATGAATAGAGATGACTGATCATGATTTAAATCTAGTTTAAAAGTTTTATCCACCATAGAATTACTCTGAAAATTATTAGTTATGTTAATATTTAAATTTTAATAATTAATTTTTTTTGGAGATAAATAATTATTGATAAGTGATAACACATAGATTGATGGACAGAGATGGATTTCGAATATTTCTGAAACTTGTTTCTATTTGCGCATAGTATAGTGGGAACAAGGAAATTAAACTCCTTTTTCCTGCATACAATTTCTGCGCAAAAGCTCAGCTATTTATCATGACCGAACTACCGAACCACATCAAATTATGTAGTGTGTCCAAATAAATAGAATTTGAGCAATCTACCATAAAAAAGCCTAAATTGATTTTTTTTTCTAATCTACGAAACCCAATCATTTAACATTTTTCACTGAAAAATTATTTAAATTTTTTTTATCCTTGAGATTGTTTAATGCTGATGTTTTTGTTTCAAGGATGATTATATACCTACAAACTAGAAATTATTACCTACCATCTCTCCACACATCATCTTTGTGCTATCGCGTTTGTATTTGTTCACTTTATTCATTTATATGTCCAGTTTATTTACGTACGTGTTCACTTTATTCAATAATGAGTTAAATTATATTTTTTGTATCATTATTCAAATTTTTATATGCATATTCAACTTATTTTTATTGAACTTATTAGTTTGTATGTGTTCATTTTGATTATTTAAATGTTCAATTTGTCTATTTAATATGTTCATTTTGTTCAAGCGATGGAAAACAAAAGCAAAACTGTGAATTGCAGTTATCATTTATGCTACTAACTCTTTCCACCTTCTAAGAAATAAAATAAATAACGGAAATAAGGCGAAAGGTAGCGTTTGATTTGAATCTTGTGCGCATCCTGAAAATTCTACTTTTGTATTTTATATCCAGGCCTTTTAATTCTACTTTTCTTTTTATATTTTTCATCTAAATCAAATATATGTTAATATGATCTACTATAAAACGATGAGTTAATTTACATTAGGGTGCGTTTGGATTGTTGGAAGAAAAAAGAAGAAGAAGGAAGAAGAAAAAAAAAATTATAAACAATTCAAATTCTTCACAAAATGACACACTTCCCAATACTTCTTCCCTTCTTCCCACACCTATCCAAACGGAGTCTTAGATCAGATGGTTCAGATTGAAAAAAGTATAGTTCTACAATATGGTTAAAAAAAAAAAATGAAAGTGCTAGCAAATGACATTTATCTTTCCCCTCTTTGCTCTGGCGTTAGTCCTTTTTTGCCACAGCTGGGACAACTTTTAAGACCGAATCCTTGGCAATCAAAGCACCTGCATATAATAGCACAAAGAATGACGATCAGAAATCAGAATTATAGGAAAGAAACCAGCTTATATTCTGATCTTTACGGTGCATTAATTAAAAATATCTAAATGAAATATATAGCTAAGATGGTTCTAGTTTTCTAAACAATTAAATTATAGCTCGGTGAAGTTATTTTTTTTTTCTTTCCGGATGATAACACAAACACACATGGTTACGTTTGGATGGTGTGGGAATAAGAGGAATAAGGGAAGAAGTATTGAGAAGTGTGTAACTTAAGCTCCGTTTGGATAGGTGTGGGAAGAAGGGAAGAAGTATTGGGAAGTGTGTAACTTTGTGAAGAGTTTGGATTGTTTATAATTTTTTTCTTCCCTTCTTTCTTCTTCCTACTTCTTCTCAACGCATCCAAACGGAGGCTTTATGAAGAGTTTGAATTGTTTATGATAAATTTAGGAGTATGAAGAAACTATTTCCTTATTCTTGCTCCCATCCAAACAGAGTCATTGAGAATGAAGTAACTACAGACTACAATTATTTGACATAATCTCTCTCCTCTCTCAAGAGATAACTTTAGATTAAAAAAAAAAAAGAAAGGTTCATTTCGTAACGGTACTTCGATTTTACACCTTTCTAAAATTTCAATGAATTTTGATGGATAATCAACCAAACTCAAATTAACTCATCCTTTATTTTATTTTTTTTGTCAATCTATAAATACATAAATTTTAAATTTTCAAGTTTGTATAGTTTAAATGGCATTTTTCAAGATATCAAATAAATATATACCATCAAGGTGATATATACATCAGAATTATTTAAATATATATATATATGGATAGAATATCATAGATGGAAAAAACAATGTCGGATGCACGAATGTTTTCTAAGGCAGGCATATCACTTTAAATTCTCTTAATACCAAACAAAAACTAACCAACAAGCACCCTAAATGTGAATGCAATTTTATCATTAAAATAGAGTATTAAAGAAAAATAGAGATGACTTACTTCCATCTTTCAAAAATGTTTCCATTCTTTTTATTTCTCCCGGTTCCCTACACGAGAAGATTGTTTCAACAAGAGTTAGATGCATATACATACCCGAATGTGAATGTACCCCACTGAGCTCAATGCCTCAATGGAATAAATCCAAAAATAAAATCAATTTGTTTGGATTCATCTGCACGAATGACAAATTTTGTCCAATACATTGCTTTATTTGAGTAAACTTTTTTTATTTAATTTGATCAATTTGCGCTATAAATGTACCACATTTTTCCGCTCTCTGCAATCAATACCAATTCCCAATTATTATCTATTTTTATTTTCATATGTTGTGTATTTGTGTAGTTGTGTTGATAGAGGTCAGAGGAGGCACCGCACCTTGCATCCTGGGCATTCAATTGCGCCTTTGCCACCACATGTTTTGCAACCCATGGCAACCTTACAGGTTTTTAAAGGAAAATAATAATTAAATAATAAAAGGAAAGGCAGATTAGTACACTGTCGGTTGCTCCAAAAAAAAAAAAAGGGGGGGGGGGAGGGATTGAATGAATCAAACATAATAACATGTAATTTTTGCACTTTTTAAGGTTATTTTGAATATACAAGGGGGACAATTCTCAGTTTTGCACACATGCAGCTCCGCCACCGTTTGGTAAGCGCTAGATCGGCTTGTTCAAACAAGGTCCTTATTCGGTAATTGTCAAACACATTTAAGATATCTATGGCTCCGTTTGGATGAGCTTTAGGAATAAGTAAGTAAAGAAATAAGAAAATAAATTTATTATAAACAATTCAAACTCTTCACAAAGTTACACACTTCCCAATACTTCTTTCCTTATTCCTCTTATTCTCACACCATCCAAACGGAGCTTATATATTTTTTTTTCTTGAGCTAAAGTTAAAATAATATTCTCATTCTATTTGATATGATTGTCTTAATATGATACACATTTTCCTTTGTTTTTTCTCTATTCATCAAAATACACACAAATGAAACACAAAAATTAATCCTGAGAAGCTCTTACTGTCTTGAGAGATGCACGAGCAGCTCTTGGAGCCCAGAGCCTTATTTTCCTAGATTGAATTTGCCATGGATTATGCGATGCAAGGAATCCGTGAGAGGCAGCAGTTGCCATTTTCATTTACAGATAAAATAAACTGAGAGGAAGAAGTTTTTTTTTTATGAAAAAGAAATAAATTCATAGATATGGTTTTATACATAGGATTAGGAGGGGGCATTTGGAACCACAAAAGGGCATCCGTTTGGTCCCACTTGAAACTTTGAGCGCTATCCATCAGACGACAATTGAACGGTGATTACAATAGAGATGGAAGTAACATGAAACTAAACAAAATTTGATATGATTTAAGAAAGCAAAAGGATAATTTTTGAATGGTGAATTGCTAAGAATATCCTTCGGGCTTTTGTGAATATCCAAATCCCACAAAAAAAAAAACTACAAAATACAAAATTCAAATCCAATATATGTTTTACAAATAAATTCTAGATGACGTTTTGCAGTCTTTCATTTTAAAATCAATAAAATATCGAAAAAAATGAAATGTGTTAAAACTGCTAGATACTTTAAGGCGGAGAAAATTAAAGCAAATTTAAAAAACTGAATTTCTAATGCCAACCCTTTTACTACATACTATATAGAATAATTAATTATATTTTATCAACCTATTACATTATTACAAACATCAAAGAATTAAGGCTCCGTTTGGATGGTGTGGGAATAAGAGAAATAAGGAAAAAAGTGAAAAGAAGTATTGAAAAGTGTGTAACTTTGTGAAGAGTTTAAATTGTTTATAATAAATTTATTCTCTTATTTCCTTATTCTCACACCTCATCCAAACGGAGCCTAAATGGAGTACATGGTTCACATTTAATTTACTTCACTATCTAAGAAAAAAACTTAAATATTGATTTATTAACTGTCAAAAAAATTTTGAGAGAGCTTAACTGCCAATTTTTTTATCCTTTGTTTGCATCAGTGCCGTGCAACCAGCGTTGGAGAGATACTAGAGCGAGCATTGAAAATACCGCAGGGCTGCGTCACTGCGACTGCGACTGCGACAGCAAAACCGGGATCCTCAACAATTGCGTGAACCCTACAATGCGCACTCTCGCCGTCGGATTTTAATGGGGCTTTGAAGACGCGGATCTTGATGGAATTATGCCCGGTCGATCCACACTAGAACTTTGTGGCTTTGTTTATGATCTCATTCGAGTATCTCGAAGGCATCGGCAAAAGAAAAAAAGGTACAAATAAGATTCTAGTGCTAGTGCCCAGTAAAATTGAGATTCGCTGCCGCGCGACACAGCGTGTCGCGCGGTATGCTGGCCGTTTGATTAAGATCCAATGGACAAGGGAGCCCCGTGCATGTAACCTAGATTGGTAGGCCCGTAAAAAATGAACCGTCCGATGAAAATCAGACGGCTCGTAGTGCGCGACACGCGGTGTAGCGCAACAGCAAATCCGGATTGGTGCCCAGTAGTATCTCGGAGACTCGGAGCAGCAAATGAGTAAGTATCGATCCCAACTCTTCTCTTCTCTTCTCTATGTTAAACGATTCAAATTCAACTATTTTTTTTTTTTTGTAAATTCCTCGTTATTTGGTAATCGTCGAACATAGTAAATCAGGGACAGACTACCTCTACTCGAATTCTTTCTTGAATTTTACTTCTTTTTATTATCATTTGAAGTTCTATAGAATTGAGTTTCTGCGATGTTTGATTGAAATTTTTTTGGAATATGTGTCAGTTACTTCTGGATCGATATTCGAAGTCTGGAGAACTCAGGTAATTTGTTGAAATTGTGAACACCAGACTTAATTATTAATTGGAGAGACTACTGATTTGTTAATCTGCAAAATTTAACAAATTTTCAATTTAGCCCCTGGTACGAGCTTTTCTAGTAGATAGGAAAATATTTAGAGAGCATTACTGGAGAAGCACTATTCAACATGGGTAAACATGATTTTAGTTACTTCTTTTGTTCTTAAATTTGATGGTTTCAGTTGTCATATTTATTGGAATGATCTTTAGAGACACTTACGTTAGCAACGTATCAATTAGCCTGTGGTAGCTTCTAGTAGATTTTAAAAAAAAAAAATTGAGGGCATTAATTGAGGAATGCCATTCAAGTTGAGTAACATGGGCTCAATTATTTCTTCTGGATTACATGGCTTCAGATGTCATTTTAACTGTCTGGTGAGCACCAGCTTTGTAAAAACAAAATTCAAATCAAATCACTATCACATTAATGTAACAACCATGAATCCATTGTAGGGTCTCTGAATTTCCAAAATAGAGCTTTCAGTACCTGATCAGAGCTCTTGCGTGGTTGAGTCAATAAATTCCAACTGTACCCTTCATTGCTTACAAGTTTTTAGCTTGTATAGGATTAGAGTTGATTGTACCAGAAACACTCATTTAATGGAGAAGGCTAATACAGAATTCTCCCAGAAAATTAAGTGCGTGGATCGAAGATGCATCATATCCAGGTTAGAGCTATGATAAAAATATTCATGATGAGGCTGTATAACCTCATTAAAGTATTTACTGTGTTATTTTGCTAGTGATGTAATCAAATATTATGTACTTGTACTCTTTTTTTAAAAGTGAGATTTGCGATTTTGCAATACCACCAGGTACAACTCAATAACTTTAGTCACTGGTATGGTACTATGGTTCCTATTTTCCTGAATGGTGATTATTAACTCTCAGTTCGCATGTTGCTCCAACTAATATCAATTGAGCTTTAGGTTAAGCTCAGTTGCACAATGGAGCACCAACCAAGTTAGGATGACAAGGACAGAGATATATAAATGGATGAATCTTAGGGGTAAAGGAAAAAGGATATGAAGCCATACTAGAACTGTACATGACTGACATAATCTGTTATTCAGTCATTGTGTACTTCTAACAGAGCCTATTTGTACAAGGTGATGAATAACTCCCATTTCTGCTTGCTGCTCCAAGCCTTCAACCAAAACTAGTTGAGTTTTAACTTAGCCTTAGCCTCAATTGCACAATGGAAAACCAACCAAGCTAAGAATAATAATGAAAATGTAACAAATATATAAGTTGGTTAAAATTAGTGTTAAGAAAGTTATATGAAACTATTTTTAGGAACTGTAAGTGACTGACATGATATGGCCTTCAGTTATCAGTTGATTTTAATAATATGGCCATCATGAATGCAGCTTTTCAGTTGATTTACTGGAGATTTTGTCTAAGAAACCTTCAATGCATGTATTTTTTATCCCAGGAAACCCAGGTTTGGCTCTTATTTAAGATTCTCACAGATATGCAATTTTTTTATCATAAATAAATTTCAAACTGATAATTTTGTCAGAAATCTCTAAATTTTTATTTGCAAAATGATATGCTAAGAAAATGCCTAGTTGCTAAGCACCTCTGTTGCAGTGTCAGTACCAATGCTTTACTACAGAGGAACTTTTGATTTCATTGTTCTTGTTGTTGTTATTATTATTATTAGATAAAATACTCCGATTTATCAATATGAAATTGGGGACTTCAAATTATACTGTGCATCCCTGCAAACCTGAAACTCTCTGTTGAAACCACCCTGAGTGAGCACATGGATGTATTAAGTATTTTGAGATGCCAGCACTCTGTACATAAATGAGAGGGAGGGTAGTTTGGGTACTTCAAAGAAATCATGATTATCATAGGAAAATGTGAGATACTTCTTTCTCTAGGGGTCAGTGTATCATACTTCAAATATTATAAGAGCAGACATTACTTTTCTTTTTCCTTTTTTTTTTAAATTGTCAGTAGTTTAATATTTTTCTGTGCAATATGCATTTAATTTTCAGGCATTGTTTCATATTATAGAGACTTTATTGAAGATCTATTTGAGAACCTTGGAGGGAATGCATCTATAACAGGCAAGAACTGTGCTGCTTGTTTCTTTTTACAATTTTTATTTTAGTACGCTGAGTTTGTTATTTACACGTGCATCTGATTTTTTCAGCAATTTCGCATACTGCACAAGGCCGTAAGGTGAGAACTCAGAACAATGCAGCCTAGTCTGGCACTTCATAATATATTTTTGTAGTTTTAGATTCTTCAATGATCAAGCCCTAGGGATATACCACCTCTCTTGTCATAAAGAGAAAATTGGGAATGGTAATGCAGTACCCCTAAAGAATCAAAAGGAGAATCGAAGGAAATATTTTTCATTATTTCTTGCTTTTTTCTTTTGCGTAACAGTGTTTATTGAATCAAAATGTGTAGGCTGTGGCAAATGGGAGGCTTTTTTCCTTACAAGAACAAATTGACCATAAGGTATGCTTAGACCACGGACTACTTTTTGTGAGCTATTTGTAAAAGTTGTAGTATATTGTTCCTCTTTGAAGTTTTTTTTTTTTTTTTTTAAAAAAAAAACCTCAATTAGGCAATACCTCAAAAGTATATTATAGTGAAACTTTATTTATCTGGATATTTTGTACATAGATTTATTGTGACAATGCAGGTTGATTTCATTGAACAAGAAATGGGCACTAGTGTAATTCCTGCAGTGCTGGTACATTCCTATTTCCTTGTCAATTTTTCTTACATTCTAGGTGACCGTGTACTTTTGTGATATTCTGTGCAACTTTCATTTGGTTAGGGTATAAGGTAAATTTTCCAATTAAGCTTTTTGCCTAAATTAGTGCTAAAGCAAGCCTCAGTTGCACATCTAAGCACTCAATTGAGCAGTTCTGGGAAAAGTGATCAAGGCATGAGCGTTTAAGATCACATGATCCGTGTTACCTATAATCATTTGGGCAGATCAGGGCCATCCGGCTGTATGGTTTCAAGAAATTTCACTTGATTTTTGTAAAAAGGGAGCCATGTTTACTTCCATGCCTGGCCTTTGTTATTCTTCAGGGAAATCCAGTACTGAAGTGCAAATTTCCTATTTTGATTTCTGTCATATTTCATAGGTTGGGCATTCCATTGGTGCATACATTGGGCTCGAAGTTTTCAAAAGGATGCAACAAAAGGTCAGCAGTAACTAGATCGTACCCTTTCTCATTTAGCTATTGCCTTTCATTTAACAAGGAAAGATTTATATTCATGGGTAATCAAATGCTTGGTCATTTCTTCTGGGCAAACAGCCCATCTCGCAGTTGAAACCATAAACCCATTAAAATTTATAGACATGAATCAGTCGTGGCATGCATTGGAATCTCAAGTTGTAGATGACCAAATTTAGTAGTTTCTACTTTTTGTAGATTTCTAGCCCCTTCTATATTTTGATGATCGAAGTTTCGAATTCTATTTTATCATTGATTTTAGAAGTTGGAAATTTTCAATGGGGAGTGGTTATTGTGTCATTGACCTGCATATTTTTCCTGTTTCTCTTTTCAATACCGAATCTTTGAAGTTGGATTGTGTTTACCATGTATTTGAAATTTGAATGAATAGGTCAAAGTTTATGTAGGGCTTTATCCCTTCCTCACTTTAAATAAGGACTCCTCGACACAATCAATAACTGGGATGGTTGCAAGGTAGCCTCAAAATTTCCTTTTTGCAGTTTTATTTGAGGAATAAATCTGGAGAATGCTGTAAACATAGCCTGATTACTGAAATATATGCCAGGATGGAATCAGTATCACAGTTCAGCAAAAGAAACTAAGAAATTTCTGCAATTGAGCCTTAACTAGCCAATCAATTGCTAGATTACTTTTAAATATTATCTGATTATCCTGTTCAATTGCAATTAACATTCACGAGACACTCATATTGCACAATTAAGGGTAGAAGATTATAGAGAAGAATCATGCACAATTATGGATATAGAGAAAGCTTAAAGAGTAGTATTCTTGTGTCTTTGTCAGTTTTTTTTTTTTTTTTCAAAAGAGTCTAATGTTACTGGTATAAAAATAGTAATTAGCTACATAAATGTCAATAACAGCCCATTCTTAAAAAAAATTCTCCATCATATAATTATAGTATATTTTTGTAGATATCATAAGGTGGGGGTCTGTTATGAAAAATTGAATATAATTACCGTACTGCAAATGGGAATTTTCTTTCTTTCCTTTGAGAATGCACCAGCAAGGCAGAAAGATATTATTGTCACAAATTTGGGGCCAGCAATGAAAAGAAGTCTGAGTCTTAGCTGGTGGGATCCTTTAAAATTTGTTCTGTAGGTCCCCAATCCTGAGTGAAGCTGTAAGTCTTCTAGTATCATTGATTGGATCGCTTCCTGCACGGATTTCAGAGACTCTAGTAAGAAGGCTTCTTGGCCCCTCATGGTCCTTCACGGCTATTGATGCTACATGCAACCATCTATTAGAGGTAAGTTTTATTGGATATTAAAATAATATCCTTACAAGTGATATCTTCAGTATATATGCTAAGGGTGATAAATAGAGAAGTTATGTTATATACACCAAAGTACTTTAATCATTGCAGATATGACCCAGTTGTATCTCATTTGCAATTAGCACACAATATTGGATTTCTTTTTGGATCCGTTGTAAATATCACCAGTCAGTTGTATACTTGTATTAATATGAGTAGCTCCATTAAAATTAATTCTCACAAATGTCACCCCTATACCAAATGCTCTCTCGTTAGCTCTTGAAATTTAAACAGACAAGTTAAAAATGATCTTTGGTTTTCTCTCTCTCTCTCTCTCTCTGTGCGCAATTATGGTTTAGCTTTGCTTGACCTTTATTTATCAGTTTGTCACTTGTAAATATGAGAGTATTAGTCAAACTAAGAGATTCCCTGTTTGCAAATACAAAAATAATTGTCAGTTGGTTTTGTGCCAGCTGATTTTCAAAAAAAAAAAGAAAAAAAATTTCTGAGTTAGTTTGCAAATGAGCTATTTTATATGCTTAACACTACTCTATATGTGTTTATCGATTTGGATATTCACCTGTCAAGGAAATTAATTGGCTAATGGTTTGTTGCTTTGAGCTAAGTATATATAATGAAAAAAAATTATCTGTGATTGCTTTTATTTAAGGTTTAAGAAAAGGACATCCAAACTTGAATCCTCACTAGGTTTCTGACTTTCTTTCTCATTTTCCCTAGGAATTTTCTGTTAATATGTTATAGTCACTCTTTTTTATTTTGGCTCTGCCAGTATCAAAATTTATTTTGTTTGATTTCAACTGATTAAACTTCTCTTTTAAATTTTCCCTTTGTTGTAATGCAGTATCATACCATGCGCAATGTGCTATACATGGCAATGACAGAGTTCAGAGAGGTTAGATAAGACATTTTCTAAATAATTTATATATCTATATTCTATAATGGACCTTTTGTATTAAGAAGAAAAGAGAGAAATAAGGATAGATGAGGAGGGAAAACAGTTTAATGAAAGAAAAATGGAAAACTGAATATAAAATTCTTGAGCTCTTTAGAAAGATTATTGTCAATGAAATTTACAGTTCCTGAATTTTGGTCGCGGTCTAGTATGCTAATTTTCCCTAGTTCCCTTTTTAATCAAAATTCAGATCAAATACAGTTTTTCTATACTTTAACACATGTTTTTTCTTTTTTATATATCAATTTATTAGCTTTCAGCAGAGCCTGATTGGGTATTCTTGAGACAGAAGAAGGATCAAATAGCATTTTTATTCGGTGATGATGACCATTGGGGCCCGCTAACCCATTTTGAGGAGGTACATACTTCCAACTTTTTCTATGCACACATTTCCATTAAAAAGCTACAGCATTCCGGTTCAGCATTTCACAACTGGTTTACATTTGAAACTTCAAATAATTTGAAATGTTTGAAATATGTAAAGGAAATTGTAGTTGGAAATATGCAAAGGAAATTGTCTATCTCTGTCTTCCAAAAGGAAACACAAAATAATTTGAAATGTTGAAGTAGCTCATCAGCTGGAACAATGCTAACTTTCTTCCTCATTGTTGTTTTCTATCTGAATTGTGTTATTTATTTATCTTTTTGAACCAACTTCTTTTTGTTTATTTGAATTTACCTTTCCTTTTGGTAATTCTTCTTCAAGTGTGCATTTATCCTGAATTATTGGGTAGACTACGATATACTGCCTAAATGTAGTGTGGACAACGTCTAGCTGGTACAAATATGTGGGCTTTTATTTGCGAAGTTTAGAGGGCTTGATTAGAAAAAATATTATTATAAACAAGAATCCTAAACTAAATATTTTTTTTTCAGGTTTCGAGGCAAGTTCCAGGCATTGACTTATCTATTGAGAGAGAAGGCTTGACGCACGGCTTCTCTTGCACAGTCGCTGGGTCCATATGGGTTGCTCGATACGTGGCTGATGTTATAAGAAACAAGATAGGAGCAGAGATGAAGAGCTGACGTTCTCATATGTAATATAAGAAATAAAATTTAAATAATAACTATGCTTTGGACCATATTAAAATTATGGGTGTTGAACATAATTGTGAGGAAATCTGGAACTGAAAAGCTTAAGAGTCGAGACAGACAAAAATGCATTCATCCGCATCATTTAAAGCAGATTACTTTTGTAAAGAGGTACAAGAACTGTTTCGTAGTCGACCATCAGTAATCTGGTGCTTTAATTATTTATTTTTCTGCCAACCATTTGGTATATATGACTTAATCCAGACCTGACCTGAACAAATTGTCATAGAATCACAATGAGATTTAGATACAAGTAAAAAAAAAAAAATGGAAACCTGCATTACTTGAAGTTGAATTTAACCCATCTTACTTGTGCACTACTAATCCAGAATTATCATATAATTATCACTAGAACGATTTTGCAGGTCCAAAGAAATTGTGAAGCTAGGATCTCACAAACAGACATATTATTTTTAAGAGATACAAATCTAAAACTTAGTTTCTAGTGCGAATGATGTAATGCAATACTAATGAGAAAAACATAGAAGAGCCTTCAATGTATTTGGACAGAAGATGGCAGCTGCGTTGACGGGCATGTTTCGGGGTTAGTCTCAAGTCTCAACTCTCAAGTAGAAGGAAAATGTTTTTTTCACAATTCGGAGTGGCAGGGAGGTTCAAATATCTTTTTCTTTTATTTATTTCTAGCTAGAGTTTGTTTTTTTTTAAGTTTTTTGACTGGCAGAACGGCCTTCTGCCCATCTCCGGGTGGTTCCCAGAAGTTTTTGCAATTGATTGAACGTTCAATGATGCTCCGAATTTTCGAATAAAAATTGCATGTCATGCAATATCGATAAGAACGTCTGTCTCTAGTGGCGCCACTTGTCTTCAATGAAAGAACGCCATTTTTGCTAATACTTTTACAACACGTATATAAGAAACTATTCTGTTGGTATTTTCACCGCCTACCAAATTAAAAAGGAAAAAAAAAACGCTCATATAAACTGCTTCAGCAATCCTACAAATGCGATTTTCCCAAGAAAATCAAAACAAAGTTACTGTAACCAGTAGCACACATGGAACCTTAGCACTAAAGTTGAGCGAGCTGCTGGACATTTATCGGATAGACGTCAGTCTGGTTCCCAGTGTAGGCTTTCTGAGCCAAGATCAAATTCACCGACTCGGTCGGGTGGAAAGCATCCCAGAACACATACTGGTTCCTGTTCGGACATGGGGTTGAAAGCGGTAAACAAGTGAATTGCCATTCATAATTCTGTTCTATCCCACAGCAACCACGGTCCAGCACAGAAAACCCTACAACAATCAACAAATTGTCCTTTAATTTGTTATTGTTAACTTGTTATAACAAGTTAAATTCAGATAAGTGCAATTCAACAAATAAACTACTATTTTTTTCTTCTGGTCATTGAATGAAATTCAAGTTGGATAATGGTGATTGATGCATGTAGGTACCATAATTAGCAGGATTGTTCAGCATGTCTCCCACAGCAGCATATGTGTTGCCATAAATGAAAATGGAGCCGGGGTGGCTGCTGTTGAGTTGTTCAACAAGTGATCTGAGCCCTTGGTTGAAGAACACCACCATCTCATTTACCTGGTCAACGCATCGGTCTGGTCTAGCGGCACCTGAGGCCCTTTGGCTTGGTATGCAGCCCAAGGGACCCACCCCTGCCAGCAAGAACTTTCTTAGACCTACACTGTTCAGAGCCTGTGAAAAAAAAATAATTATATCATGTATGCTTTACCATCATTCACTGTTACTTAGATCACTTCTATTTGAATCAAATGGTCAATTTGGAGGAAAGGAAAAAAAAATTAAGATTGAGCAATTGCAGATTGGCTTGGATGCTTACGAGTATCTGTCTGGTGTAGTGATTCAGCAATAGGTTGGCGAATTGCTCAGGTGTGTAATTGTAGCCTGAATTGTACAGAGAAGGCAAAAGATAGTTATTTATGTAGTCATTGCTTCCAAATACCATCACTGCGATTGATCTTGCAAGAAACTGGTTGTAGCTCCTGTCTGTGCCTAGTACTGCCCTTATGCTATTGAGGTCGCTCTCAAAGTTCAGCACCTGTTGGTTCAGGCTGTACCTTTCTCCCTGTTGAATTATAAAAAGAATTTTATACATCAATCATCCAGAGGCATATACTATCATAGATGTCATGACTACCAACTGCGTATTTTTATGCAATCTAGAGTGAGATAAAAGAAAGAGTACAAGGTGCTGGCCGGTCTCATCAAGGATGCCACCACCAGCTGAGGCATAGTTAACTCCACCAAGTCGACTTGTTCCATTTGGCCCAGCTGTTGTGTATGCCGGTATGTATGGAAGCTCCAGTAAATCGCCTGAAAGTAAATGATAGAGATTGTAGATTAGTAGGTACTCCAAGAAAAAAGAAGAAAAAGAACCAGCTCAAGCATTCATGTTGATGATGCCATGGTGACAGGAGAGGGAGAGAGGGAGGAAGGGAGCATCGAGCATACACAAGGCATCAACAACAGTTTTGCCATTGCAGAATCTGCCTGTGGAGCCTTGGTAAAAATCAATCCCATACGGGTAGTAATTGGACTTAGCGAGCGAGTTCAGCCCGTTATTATTTCCATCATCTATTAGGGAGTCTCCAAATGCAAACATTGCTGGGATTTGAGGTGCCGCAACAGCCCCTTTTATCAGACACAAATACCCCAACATTACCAGCAAAAGTCGCGTGTTGCCACCACCATGCGGGTTTCTGGTAATATTTTTTCGCCTCGTCTTGATTTTATCTGTCTGGAACATCTGTTAGCTAGCTTTTCGCTCTCACTTTCTCTATTTTTTTAACAAGTGGTGAGTTAATAGAGAAATTTAAACTATGTGCGTTACTTGTTCAGTATATATAAGGTAGTAAGTGCGGGAATGGCTAGCGGATCGAGTTCATACATTTTAATCTGAATCCAACATATATGGAGGGATCCAATGGGGCGTAATACCAATGATGTATTTAATTACATTTCTTTTCTCTTTTTCTGTTGTGCCTGCAAAGCATGTCTTTGCTTGTAAGTTGTAACTGATAACTGAAGAACAGAATCATGGAAGTGTATATATAACCGTCTAAGCAATTTTATATATAATGATTACCATCATAGATTTATCATAATATGAATTCGGAACAAGTGTTAATTATGGAAAACATGATACACTTATCACACTGTTAGGTTCAAATCAACTTTCATTTTGACTAATACGTTGACCACTAATATATCTCTTTAGTACTTTTCTCTAACCAGCATTCTATTCAACATCTTACTCTCTCGTTGTAGCACCATGCTATGTATTTTGCATGAAAAAAGTTAAATACCAAGTGCTTGTACTAGCATCCGAAATTACAGATAAACACTAGAACATGAGAAAATCATGGAAGGAGTCAATAAGTCCGGCTAACTTTTCAGGTTAAAGGGTCTTATATTAATATATATAAAAATAGTTGGTCACAAATTTCATGCATGATGAATCAATCATGATTGGGAAGTGATAAGGTCGAAGTGAACTTCAGAAAGTGCTCTCGTTTGTTCCTTACCAAAGAGCTTCTATTCTGCAATTGGCGTTTTCTTGTAACGGATACAAAATTCTGTTTTGGTTCCCCGTGTTCTCAGGTTCATTTGCTGCTGCGGCACATGAATGGTGAATTCATGATGCGCAAAAGAAATAATAAAAATGCAGTCTTCCGTATAAAAATACAGTCTCGGTTCCGTATAGAGGAAGTATATAGATGACGTGATTAATCCTCACGGAATATAAATTTAAAATTTGTAGAATGCGTGAGATGTTATTGTTTTGCACCATGATGGATTAATGGGAGAGGGAGACCGTAATATTGGGCCTCCGGTTTGATCGTTTTGCACCATGGTGGGAGAGCGTAATATTGGGCCTTTGGTTTGTTCGGGCTGGTTGGGCCGCAGGAGAAACGTTGGGACCTACTCTTGATTATCTATTAATTATCGTTTAATTTACAAGTTAACTTGTATACCCAATTCCCAACAGCCGTAAATGGCTGTAGAAACGTCCAGCCAGCACAATTTTTTTGTAAAATTTTAAAATTAAAATGATGAATCCAAACCGTTGATTTTGTTTAATTTTACGGCCGATGAGTTTTCATATAAGTTTTATAAATTTTGGAGTTGATTTGATACTAGATTAAGTGATCAAATTATGAACGTATTAGAATTAATTAGTGATAGTCAACCAGATTCGTTCATTTGTTGACCACTTGATCTAGTATCAAATAAACTCTAAAATTTATAAAACTTATACGAAAATGCATCTCTCATAAATTTGAACAATATCAACGGTTTGAATTCATCATTTTAATTTTAAAATGTTTTAATTTTGCAAAAAATTGTACTGGTTGGACGTCTCTACAGCCATTTACGGCTGTAGAGGATTTCGGTCCAATTCCCAACAATCAAGCAACATGGTCTCCGCTGCTTTTATTTGTTATAACTTATAACATGATATTCTCTGTAAATGTTATTAATTATTTAAAACAAAAGTAAAAAATATTTGATCAAATATTCATTTCGATAATCAAATATTACCGACTGTGAAGTGGAGCGAAACAAACAACGAAATGGAATTCGGCTAGAAACTTTTATCGAAAATGGACGTTTGATCGAACAGCGTAACACATTTTTCAGTTTTTTAGTACAACAAATAGAACATATTGAACAGCATTTCACAGAAAATATTATCACAAATAGGACTGATTGTTTGATTGATAGGTGATTACAGTTATGCACGGCACCGGATTAATAATTATTTATTGGAATAATTAGATATATGCCATCATGAAAATTAACAATTAGAGAAATGCCATTCTTAAAATACAAATTAGTTTTATGCCACTATAAAATGGTCAAAATTAATTTAATGCCATAAATTTCTTCTTAAATTAGAGATATGCCACTCTAATTTTAAATATGTCATTCTAAGTTTTTAAAATACCCAAATTGCCCTTAAAGATGTAAGTCATCAACGAAATAAAAGAAAAAAAAAATGACGAAAGGAAAAAAGCAAACCCCCTGCAATGGAATAGATTTTATGAGATCAAATTTTTTTGGAAACTTAGGATAATCAAATAATCAGATTTATATCACTACGTCATAATATCATATTATTTTTTTTTATAATAAATGTTATGCTCATGAATAATCAGATTATGTTTCGTTTATTATTTTTTTCCCCGAATACTCATGATAACTGGTTCCATGATCTCATTTTTTTCAAATATAATTTTGAGACTAACGTAAATATTTTGATGAAATTAAAGATTCAAATGACACATTATCAATTGTTTGCAATTTATAGTGGCATAACTCCGATTTTCATTATTTAACAGTGGCATAAAGCGAATCATTTTTTTGCAGTGACATATTTTTAATTTTAATATTTTATAGTGACATATTTCTAATTTTAATATTTTATAGTGGCATATTTAAAAGGGCGTAATGGTCATATTAATTATCTGGTGGCATAAAACTAATTTTATAATTTAGTGATGGCATAAAAATAATTTGTTATTTAGTGATGGCATATCTCAAATTTCTAATTTTGTTAGTGGCATAAACCTAAATCTTTTTGACGAAGTGCTCTGTTGTTTGGTAGCATAAATTATAATATCTGGATTATTATATTCTGCATAAATATATAATAGAGAGCGACTTTAAAGAACAAAAAGCTTAAAATTTGACTTTATCCGTTAAGAAAGAATTCTGACAGCCTAATACTTTTGCGGCTGCACAGGTTCTCTGGATCTTCTTCTGATAACTAATGTTGATCTAGTACAATTTGCGCCTGTTTTAAATAAATTGATTGTACTACGCATTAATTATGATGGCCATCTCATCAATTGAAAAACATGCACATATCAATCAAATTCAAAAGCGAGAGTTATGACCAACTGTATTTTCCGTAATAATATAAGTGAACATAAATACGTCATATATGAGGCAAACATTACATAAGATAAGATCCGATTTCAAAAAAAAAAAAGATCATAAATTATTAAAACATTATTTTTTTCCTAAAAAGGAAAATTTTCCTTTTAAATGAAATTTTTTGCTGTGAGTCGGACTGAAAATTACTGGTGCTATCAAGCTCAAGCTAATTCGAACTTCAATTAAAATCAAGCTTAAATGATCTCAGCTAAACATTTATTTATTTTCACGTTATATATTATAATTATTGTTTAGTCTTTTGTAAATTATATTTATTATTTTATTTACATACTAATATTCTATTTATTTTATTTGTATCTGATCACTTAAGTCAAGCACCAGTTCGATACAAACCAATCTTGTAATAAGTAAGAAATTGCGAGTTTTTCTTGCAGCTCCAGTTGACGATCGACGTACGTAATACTGCAAGAACTTGAATAATAGTTATTATTAAAAATTTATGACAAACTCAGAGAAATTCAAACAAAAAGTCATGGCATAGAAAGAGCACAGCCTAATTTGTTTATGATATTCAGCTTCGTGATCTCTGATAGCGACATAATTCTCTAAATTAAGTTCAATTAACAAACATTCTCGATTATACAATTAGATTTCATGATCTCTGACGGTAACATAATTCAGAATATAAAGTGAAGATCAACAGTGATTTATGACATTGTTTATTTCCTATAAAATATAAAATAGGGGCAAACATTTAATTGGAACCTGTCGCAAATTGCTATTGTAAGATTATTGTATTAAATTTAAATGAGCAGTGTTTTAGTGCTTTGATGACCCAAAAATTAATATCTGAACCGCTTGTTCAGGTAGGACAAAATCGGAATCCAGAATAATAGTCAGATCTCCAAACTTTTTTATTTATTTCCAGCCTTAGCACGCAACGCAACTATTGTTTTAGACAGTTGTAAATTTCATCACACAGTTGATTGAGTGCGTATGAATTAATCCTACATAGCAAAACCTGAAGCCGGTTTTATTACAAGTAAACTAGCAGGAAATCCATGAAATGATAAATTACGTTTTGAACCCATCTTATTTGTTTTTGAAAAGTTGACTACTCAAAACCATAAAATGATAAAATGATGATTCAAGATAATACACAATCTTCCCATTATTTCATAGTTGTTAAACTAATTGGATAATCCATAACAAAAACTTATATTAAGCTCGGTCTCGATATATTTGGCCTCGTTTGTATTGCTTAGGAATAAAGAAGAATAGCTTCTTCCTAGATATCCAAATAAGTTAGGAACAAGAAGAAAAATAACTTCTTCTTAGGAATAGCTTCTTCCAACAATTATATATACATAATTTCAACAAAATTAGCTAAATATTAATAGCTAAATGAAATTATGTGTGCTCTTTAATTAGTACTTTATTTAATATTAAAATAATATTTTTTTAATAATTTACTTAAATTAATATTAATTTGTTTATTCCTAACTCACCATCCAAACAACATTTCTTATTCCTAGGAATAACTTCTTTCCACTCTTCCCAAAAAAGTTACACTCTTCCAAATGTTTAAAGTAGTATAAAGTCGGAGCTTGATTTATTCTAACTCAAGTTTAACTTAATCCAACTCTTAATTAAATCATGTTAGAATTTGGTACCGTCTATTTTAAATCAAACAGTCGAGATTGATGCTGACTTTATATCTATCATTTACTCGTCAGCTCTAATTGGATTTATTAATCATTATTAAATTTGATATGAACGATTTATACCATCAGCATTGAGTCTTACATAAGTAGCATAAAAGTTTCGTCTATACCTACTTCCGTACATGGAGAGTAGATTAAGAGCTGATTTTTCAAGTCTAGTTTAAAGCATTGAAATTTTCGTCTATACCGAATTTAAAAAAAAAAAATTTAGAAAATCGTCTTTACCATTTGGTGCTGTACAGTGTACACTTATGTCGCCTCCTTATATAGTTCACAAATATTTGATCCAAGCAACAACAAGGAAACAGACAAGACAAGTGGGAATTTTCAACATTTATATGTTTTTTTTTTCTTTTGTCGTTATAACCACTTTCCACTCTTTGTTGTTTAAAAATGAGGGCCTACATGTTTCTTTCAAACAAAATAAAAAAGAAAAAAACTGAGGGGATCGGGACATAACACGGTTCTTAGCGTCAACTGCAATAATGTCACAAGAGAGGGCCTAGAAAGAAAAAAAAAATTCCCGCCTTCCCGATGATGAGAATTTCAATGTAGTTTCTGCTAGAAATATTTTAGAAATTTCTGCTATAAAAAATCATGGAATGTCCGCTTATTTGTATAAATTTTTTCTAAATGTTATTGATTCAAATTTTCAATATTTATAAAATGCGCACTTGTTTTTTGTCCAATACATGTTAGAGTATTGTTTAATATTATTATATTATGTGCATTTATTTGTTCAAGGCAAAATTGATCACGTACCCCTCAAATATTTCTTAATTGAATATTTACCCTTCAAATCTTTGAAATTGATCACATACCCCTCAAATCTTAATAAATAGGGATACATACCCTTTTCAGTTATTTAAATAAATTTCTAAATATTAAAATCTGATTTTTATATCTTTTGACAGTATTACCCCTGCCAAAACCAGCCTTAACCTTTCATCTTCTCGATATTTTCTCTCTATGCGATATCAAAAAATAAATCTCTTCCTGATAGTAAGATCAACATTTGAACAATTTGTAGTTATATTTATAGATTGGCCTGAGTGATTCTTGATTAGGATGATTCGTCATTCTCTAAGATTGGAGTTTTTGATTTGCTTAATCCTGGTAGGATCTCCAAGTCATATCACCGACTCCTTATAATCAGCCATGGGCCTTTCTTCTTGATGTTGAAACCATGTGTTTCGTTGCTTTGAAACACAATCATACAAAAAAAAACAAGAAAATGAACCATAACTCAAATATTACTTAATAATTCTGAGTCTTTTTAAAAAAACAGTCGATTCGTATCTCAAACAAAAAACAAAGAAAAAAAGATAGATATCAGAGAGACGGTTAATCCAGAAACAAGGCATCTGTTGCCAACTCAAAAGGATTTAGGGGTGGCTGTCTGGACAAGTGCGATTACTGTGATAATGGAGAGATGAGATGGTATGGCGCGCCATCGAAAGATTTATTTCCTGATATTGTTTGAGAGGGAATATTAGCAAGAAGATGAAAGGTTTTTTTAGGCTATAGAGTAGAGAAATTTGAGAAAGGGTAATTTTGTCAAAAGATATAAAAATCAGATTTTTAATATTCAGAAATTTGTTAAAATAACTGAAAGGGTATGTATCCCTATTTATTAAGATTTGAGGGGTATGTGATCAATTTCAAAGATTTGAGGGGTAAATATTTAATTAAGAAAGATTTGAGGGGTACGTGATTAATTTTGCCTTTGTTCAATTAAACACAACTATTCAAAGCTCTGATGTGTTTCGATTTGGATTAAAACTTGTAGTTTTCACTAAACATAACTGTCGACGTCTATTACAAGGAGCAGTGCCAGAATCCAAAATACAAGTGCCAAATAATATGGATTTAAAAAAAAAAAAATCTTGGGGAGGGCCGAAATATTTGATATTTTCTAAAATTTGGAAGGGGTTATCATCAATTTTTAAGATTTCCGAGGGGTGCTTGGCATTTAGAGCAGGCCTCTTTACTTTACCTCCGCCTCTATCACGTATTTTGACAAGTCGATACCGCCATTGATTTATGGACTCAGTTTTCAAAATATATCAAATACAAACATTCTATTGTCTTTATTGTCTTTTACTCTTTTGCATACTTATCTTTGTCTTATGCAAACTCATCTATTGGACAATGCACGTAAAAAAACGCATTGGACATTTTAATTTATTCGATAAATTACTGTTATATAATTACGAGATGTTTAGAGGCTAGAAACTTAATTAGTATTAAATATAATATTTCTTTTTGAAGTCTATCTTGCATGTGACAATTGTCCCGTGATGTTATATAATATATATTTTGCTGATAGTGCTTGTGGAATTTCGCCTAATTTTTTGCAGAATCTATTTGGTCTTCTGTTGCAAACGTGTGTAGCTCACCGTAAATCTATTTATGCTTTGACTCATCAGTATTATAAATAAGCATTTCACACGTTGACATATAACCTACATAAGTAGCCAGATAAATTATAATTTATTAATAGCAGATTCACAGATAAATGTTTGTAGGTTAACATACAACTACTTATTGATTGTCAGCTAAATCAACAAACTGCTGAGGATCCCAAATATCTTGATGGCCAATTTTTTTAAAGAAAATTAAATGGTCAAAAATTTTTGGAAAAATAACTAGAATTTACCACCTACAAAAACGAGACATTTTTTTTCTTCTTCTAATGCATAAATGTGATAAATTTACTAGCGATTGTCTGGAATGAGTCAAACTAATGCATAAAATCATCAAAAATTTATTTTTTAATTCAAATTATAAAAGAAAGTTTTAGAAGAAAATTAATTGAAGTCACTCGTCGCTGAGGTGGGTATCTATCCAGGCATCCAGCGTATAAATGCATCTTTGATGAATAACAAAATGTCGTGAAGTTCGTGGTTAGTCAGTGCATGTGTAATAGAAAACGCGTCAGAACAAGTTGAGAGGCAAGTCGGACCCGTAAGTAAAAGAGGTGTCTGTTGACTCATGGTCTTGTCCATTTATGTACTTGTTATTGCATTTTAATCTTCACCTTTGTTTAATAAATTAATTTAATAAGGAGAGGAGACTAGCCCTAGGAGATCGGAGGCTACGCAAGTTATATAATCTAATCTATCTATCATTCCTTGATTGGAATCTGATAAAGACGTACAGTAACAGACAGAGTGTGCTTTTGCAATGCGTGTTTCTTATAAATTATGACTTGGTACCCACGTTAAAGTTAAAATTTTGAAAGAATAAAACATTCTACCGTTTAGTTTGGGATTTAGGTGTCTACTAGCGGAGGAAATTATTTTCATGCTTCTAGATGGGTGCATAGAAAGGTGAAATTAGTATTTTAGAATTTTTAAGTTATAATTTAATTTTTAATTTTTTTTTAGTAAATTTTACAACATTTGATTAAAGAAATTAATTTTTGGGATGAATCTACTATTGCACTTGCAAGTATTGTTATACTTCACATCATGCGAAATATTTCACTGAAATGCGTAGTATCTCATCGTTACTTATGAACTTCGAATCGTACCTATGATTACTTTATGTCAAAAAAGTAAAATACAATCGTTATCTTTTTTAATATAAGGATGAAGTCGCCATATCATAATTCCGTATAAAATCTGGGATTGATTAGAAAATTCCACTTCGCATCAAAAAAGTCAAAACGCCGACGTAAGCGACCGTCTGCTTTAATTTCGTTCAATCTGTCTCCGTTTTTGCGGAACTGGATTTATCCGGTACATCCACGTGGTCATAATATACAGCTTTCGCTATCGAGGTTAATGTTTCGTTACAGTCCAAAATATCACATCACTGTAATAAAAGTCAAAAAGTTAAGCAAATGGGAAACTGTAAAAAAGGTCAAAATTTTGAAACTTCCATTCTCTCCTAGCAGACGATAAAATTTGGATTTAGACCTTGTTAGAGGTGTCAAACGTTGCAACGGAAGATGGAACAAACATGTTCCGCTTCCGTTCCGTTTCAGTCGACGGAACATAAATTGATTCCATTTAACGTTCCGTTTCGTCAAACGTAACGAAATTCCATTCCGTTTAACGTTCCGTCCTTTATTTACCATCGATTTCAGCGAAATTCCGTCCATTTCCGTATTCCGTTTACGTTCCGTTCGTTTTTTTCATTTACGTTTCCTTTCCGTTTTCATAAACGAAATTAATTTTCTATTTCATTTAACGTTCCGTTCGAAAACACGTGTGCGGAACGGAATATTGGCAGCCCTACTTCTTGTGTTCCACGGAAACAAAATTTGAACGCACATATACCGTTGAAGAAATTAGAAAATTGATTCTGCAGTTCAAATTTGTGAACCGAGAGCAAGAGAGCAACTAAGCCACGCTGTTGTACCTCCCAAACTACCGAGATATCACAGGAGAGGAAGGAGAAAAATATGAGGGTTTTTTTTTTTTTTGCAAAAATACCCTCATATTGGTTGCTCGTTATGTTAGAACCCTTTTTTTGGTCTTTCATTATTTTTTTTAGTAAACTCTCGTTACAGCAAGATTTGCGAATATCATGTGTTTACTTACATTTTCATTATTCTATTTAGGCATTCTTCAAATATTTTTTCGAATTTACTGAATCAAATGGACAACGCACTGTATATGCCATATAATTTATAAATTTATGTACCATTTAATTAGTTAATAAAATAAAAAATTGTATTGTATACGTGACTGTTCCTTTATTTACTTAATTCATCAACTTATATTGACTGAAAATTAAACAAATTCTCATCTATACATCTAATTACTGCAGAGAAAAAATAAATTCAACTTTAACAAGATACAACAAAACTTATTACATTTATTTATAAACATCATTCATATAATTTACAACCCTTATATATGATGTACAATCATTTTATTTCTAAGCAATATAATTGAATATAATAAACATTTTTACATTACATGTCCTTTTCTCTAATGGCTAATTTTCCACTTCGGACTCATTTGAGAGGGCTTCCATGTAAGTTTGTCTTGACAAATACAAACAGCTTAAGTAATAAAAATATAATATAATAAACATAAAAAAAAATAATTTAAAATAAAATGACAATAAGAAAGGAAAAATAAAGAAAGGAGTAGACCAGCCATGATCATTAGGAATTAATTTAATAAAATTAATTTATGCATTGAATCGTAACTGGGTTTGTTTGTTTGTTCCTTCCTACTCCTACTCCATCTCTTTCAAACAAACATAGAATTTTTCTCGCTACTTCTCTTCTTCATACCCCAAGCACCTGAAAAGAGCGAAAGGTTTTCTTCTTCACTTCCTTTTTTCTATTTGTAGATTTACCCTTTTCGGATAGTGTTACTTGTAGATTCACCTCAAAGTTTCTCCATTTTTGTACATGTCCAACTACCAACACTGTTTGTTTGGTATTACAACCGATCTCAATTGCTTCGTGAAATCCGCTGATTTGGTTGATCCGTGGTTTTAAATTTTTTTTAGTGCTTAGTTCTTTTACTCCTCCCTTTTCTTCTAATTTCAATTCTTTTGTGTGTTTTTTTTTTTTACTTTTCGGCTCATAAAATCAGGGAAGAGAAAGTATTTAAGAATTTAGCTTTTGTTCCAACAAATTTCAGTGTGCTGTCAGAATTCATCTCTTCACACTTTTCTCCAGCTGGACTGGAAAAAATAAAGGAGAAAATAAGCTTCAGTTACTTCAGGAGTTCTGAATGGAGAAATAATAAAGAAAAAGGAAACCAGAAGATAGAGATATGGCATTGAAGGTGCCACCATTGAAAGCAGCAGAAATTGCAATTGATTCAATTGGGCTAGGATATGATGCGGCAGCAGATCTCAGGCTCAAATTTTGCAAGAGAAGAGGCACAGATTCATGTCTGATCGAAATTGACCGTACCGATTCACAGGATACTGTTCTACCAGGTGGAATTGTCGTACCTAATGTGCCCAAAGCTATAAAATGCGATAAAGGAGAGAGAACAAAGTTTCGATCTGAAGTTCTGACATTTCAACAGGTATGCTCGTCCTTTCTTTTTCTATACCTATTTTTTGGGGATCCTTCTGATTATTTCTATCAATGAATACCACCATGAGTTATGTTTTGGTAAATGCCGTCATGAAAATTGGTCACAATGTCATATAGATTCTACCCCACCAGCAGTGCAAGTTACTGTGCCGATTCCTGATTGCTGTCGCTAAACCTTGATATATAATAGGTCAAGTTAACAGTGAAATGGCTTTTGTTATCCTCAGTTTATCAATATTGGGACTCAATTTACCCATAGTTATGCAATTGAGTGCTACAAAAGCGTAATAAAGGAGGAATGGATTGATAATATGGGCTGACTGTTACTTAGACTGGATTCGCCATTACTCAAAACTTCCCTCAACTTGGGCTAGTATTTTAAGCTTCAACTACAGAACAGATGAGATATATTTTTGGCTTCCTTGTTGAGTTGTGGCATCAATACTTCTTTAAATATTGATGGCCCGTGCTGTTACGCCTAATATCTCTAAATGAGATGGACTACATATCAATTAATAAAATGGTGCAGATGTCAGAGCAGTTCAACCAGGAGATGTCTCTGTCAGGGAAGATCCCATCAGGGCACTTCAACCACATGTTTGAGTTCTCGGCCTGCTGGCAGAAGGATGCAGCCAACACCAAGTCCCTAGCCTTCGACGGCTGGTTCATTTCCCTCTACACTGTGGCTCTCTCCCAACCCCACGTCTTGCTTCGTGACCACGTCAAGCAGGCAGTCCCCTCCACCTGGGATCCTGCAGCTCTTGCCAAGTATGTATAGTTCTTTTAACTTTGTCAGCTCGGGTTCCAGTCAGGTCTGTTTTCTTCCGAAACTTTATTGGGGACTGTTTTTGGTTTTAGGTCTGTCAACGACTGATCAAATTTTCCTTTTTGGCGTCTCAATCATGTTAGTTAGGTTTTCTGGATCATTTGGCTTGTATAGATCTTGTCAGATCTAGCAGCTATTCTCATTTTTAGACCATGTAATACTGGGATCATTTGGATATTACTTCCTGGTTTACCATGTGCCTGAGTCAGAAATGTTGTGCCTTTAGCAAGGTAATGAACACTGTATGGATTGGCATTGTGAAATTGGTACTATTTTTATGTTGTCCTGCACTGACTAGACAAATTTGCCAATTTGATACTAAATGATTTGTACTTATTGATGTTTGATGAAGCCATCTAGTATTCATCAACTCTATATTGATTTCATTCAGGCTGATAGATTGTACTGTTCATAGATTTCTATATTGATTTCTATATTGATTTCAATGTTAAAAATGGATGATACCCAACTGTACTGTTCATAGATTGTAGCTTATCAGATATAGAATCCTTGCACAACCCAGTAGTCATGGTCCTGATATATAACTTCATTCTAATCTAGTTCCTGGTAACTGCAGGTTTATCGACAAATTTGGGACCCATATTGTAGTAGGTGTGAAGATGGGGGGCAAAGATGTAGTGTGCATAAGACAACAGCACTCTTCTAGCCTGCAGCCTGTAGAAGTTCAGAAGAGGTTAAAGGCATTAGCAGACAGACGCTTCCTTCATGAAAATGGCCAACTTGATGCAAATTTAAAAGATGATTACAGCAAGCAGAAGGTCATTCCAGTTTTATATTTTCATAATTTTTTCATACTTACCTGGTTAACCAGTTAACTTAGGATAAACATTTTAAAAATTGGTTTACATGCAATTTGATTAGCTGCTTGAAGATACATTATACATTCAGGAAATTTCTAGACAATGCAACTGGTACAAATTTTAAACCATGCTAATTTTAGTCCCATCTAGCAACATTAAGCCTCAGTTGTGCAATTTGACCCAATCATGCAATGGTTCATTAAGCAAGACAACATCACAGAAAAAAGGGCAAAAAGCAGTTCAGGTGGTCCTAAGAATGCAAATGTACTACCTCTGTTGAAGTTTTCCCCAGTTAACTCAAAACTTCAAACCAAATTCTATCTTGTATTTTACTAATGTTTTTGGTAAATGTGATGCATCAGATGGATCCAAGAGAGCAGCGTTTGAGATTTGTGGAATCCAGCCCATCAAGCTCTTATGCTTCAAAGGATGTATGCATTCTGCGTCTGTCCAAATTTCTAATTACGTCTATATATCGGGACTAAGCCTCAGTTCTCTTATCTTGTCCTGAATCTTTACTTAATAATTGTCTCTGCTTAACCCGATATGGCTTAATATTATTCCTGACAACAGCAAATTTACCTAGTTTTAGACTTTTTGTGGTTATCTTATTCACCTTTTGTTTGGATTATGGCACACATAATAGCGAAGCATTCAGCGGTATGCATGATGTTTCACTATGCATTGTTACCAGTAAGAATTTGGAAAAGGGTAATGGCAAATGCAGACTGAATCCTGCCAACTTTCAAATATGACAGGCGCTCATGAGAAATATACTCTAAAACATGAGAGGATCCATCTAGACCCTTTTTTTGTTTTAAAATATGAATAATCTAGAAAGAAATAGGGGGAGGGTAGTCTGGTATGGTTGATTGAAATGGAAAATAAATGGTATACATATATTTTATCTTCCACGGAGCTTGTGTAATATTTCATATGTTTTGCAGGTTCCATATGATATTTTAGTTTTGCTAGGGCATGTGTGACAGAAAAACCCACCCGAATGGCTTAGCCAATTATTGGTTAGTGGGGGAGGTCTACCTGAATACTTTTGCAATAAAAATAACTTACATGATCCAAATCGACCCATTGCCAGTTCTGAATGATATAATATTTCGTAAATGTTTTAAATAGGTTCTCATTTCTTTGTTCTAATAAAAAACAGGATATAGTGGTGATATATAAGAGGAGAGGAGGCAAAGACAGCAAGGAACTAAGCCATGATGAGTGGATGAACACGGTTCAAGGCGAGCCTGATGTTATATCAATGTCTTTCTTGCCTATTACTTCTCTGTTGAATGGTGTGCCTGGCAGTGGTTTCTTGAATCATGCTATCAATCTCTATCTACGCTGTATTCATCTTTAACTTTAATTTTTTGTTTTGACTTTGTTTCATTCAGCTTATTGTTGTTCATTTTGAGTAATATGCATATCATTTCCTTTAGCATTTCCCATTTTCGTCTCTCAAAGTTTTAACTTGACGAATTAAGTCTGGTTGTTGCGATCCTATCAATGCGTTCCATTTCAAATGGTGATAAAAGTACTACCTACACTACATACTTATGCAAATTTGCAAAATTAATGTCACGCAATAAACCTACCTAGGAAAAGAACTTTTGATCTAGGGGAATGAAATTGTACAAATTTTCCATTTGTGCCATATTTTCCCATTTCGGTCTTGGAAAGCATACTGAAATGATATTTTTATCATTCATACGTAGATGAAAAATTGTAAAATTATGAGCTCCTAAGATCAGTGTATATTTTGGACTTTACTGCAACTAGTTAAAATCTGACTGAATGCACTTTCTACCATAAAACATGATGATATAATAATCTATTTGATCAATGCTCCCAGAGGTAATAGGTTACCCAAACTACCCTAGTTGTCATAGGATTTTCATGAAGTTGGTTGCACAGCTAAGTCTAAAAGTAAGCATTCTTATACCTGAAAAATAATTCAAAGTTGGTAAATTTTCTTGAAGCAAAGTATGGCCCTCAGGATTATGTGGTATTTATTGACAGAATTCTTCATTATGGGTTCATCTGCAGATTCATACCCTAGTGCTCCTTTTTTTTTTTTGAGGCTATTTACGGATATGTTTTGAGGATCAAATCAGAGTTATATGATTGAAGTTTGATCATTATAATGAGGAAAATTTGGTTTAGAAGGCACTTTTCAAATAAAAAAAAAATGAGGATTCTTGATAGTTGACTTCTAGTAGCTAAAGTGGTAATAGCACTGGGCTGACTTCTAAGAAGTCCAGGGTTCAAGCCCGCATGTTTGCGATAGGCTTGGCGAGCCAGCGTAAAAACTCGGCCATATATACAAGAAATGACCAGGTCAGAGTGTCATTTCTAGCCTACCCCAACTTATCTGGGGTAAAAGGCTCTGGCTTTCTTAATAGTTGAGTTTTGAGGTATGACTCTCATACATGTGGGCTAACTAGTTGAAACAATTCTGTTGTTTATCACAGACAAACCACCACTTGAAGAACTGCACCAATTCTTGGAGTTTCAATTGCCAAGACAGTGGGCCCCAGTTTACAGCGACTTACCACTTGGTCCTCAAAGGAAAAGGCAGAGTAGCACATCCCTCCAGTTCAACTTCATGGGACCCAAGCTCTATGTCTGCACCAATCTGGTACGGCAAATTCTTAATGTCTCCTGTATCTAAAATTCTATCATGACATATAAAAGAAGTGGCCTGATACATAATTACAAGCACCACAGGTGGATGTGGGAAAGAGGCCAGTAACAGGCTTGAGGCTGTACCTGGAAGGGAAGCGAAGCAACCGGCTGGCTATCCACCTGCAGCACCTCTGCTCCCTGCCACAGATACTCCAACTGGCTGATGACCCCTACAATGACCTCACAGATCTTGAAGCATCCTACGACCGCAGGTACTTTGAGCCAATTCAGTGGAAGCACCTCTCCCATGTGTGCACTGCTCCTGTTGAGTCTGATGACGACCTCTCCATTGTCACTGGGGCCCAGCTTTATGTCGGAAGTTACGGCTTTAGGTAATTGATATAGATTTGCTAGTAATATACTAAAAGATGCAAATGATGTTTGGCAATAGCTTCCTTACAAGATGGGAAAAGGGGGTGAAAGATTGCTTGCTTCCTAATTAATAAAAAGCATGCAAAATTAACTTCATTTAACAACACGAAGGAGTGAAAAATTATAATATCAAACACAAAGAACTCAACGTACAAAAGATGTCCTTTTACTTTCTGTCATCTAGCAGCTGCAAGTACTATGGTGAATCATTGAATAAGATGTTAAAAAATGGCATGTGCAGGAAAGTGCTTTTCCTACGACTCCGGTTTGCAAAGGTGACCAATGCAGCATTAGTCAAAAACCCAGAATGGGAGGGTTCACCAAACCTAGTGCAGAAATCAGGTCTAATCTCAACCTTGATCAGCACTCATTTCTCCATTGCTGCCACAGCTGCTGCACAGAGGCCGCCGCCTCGACCGAACGACGTCAACATTAACTCTGCAGTTTATCCTGGTGGGCCACCGGTCCCTGTCCAGGCGCCAAAATTGTTAAAGTATGTTGACACAACAGAGATGGTGCGGGGCCCACAGGATATGCCGGGATATTGGGTAGTTTCTGGTGCCAAGTTGCATTTGGAGAGAGGTAAGATCTCTCTTAGAGTGAAGTATTCCCTGTTGACTGCTATGCTGCCTGATGAGGAGGATTTGTTCGATGAGTGAAGTGATTTGTAATTTTGTTGTAATATAGAATTCATTGTGGTTTATTCAAAAGTTTTTAATCTTTTGCCGTGGGTGTATAATTGTTGTTTGGGGATGAGAATTCGTTACCAACCGCTCATAATGATTTTATTGATTCAAGAAAAGAAATATTAGTGTTGTTTGATCAGGAAGAGAAATGAGATTAAATGGGCTGCTTGCGTCGATTGTTATGTCCAGTCCATTGGAGAAAAAAGTAACAATAAAAGGAATGAAGGAAAAAGAAAGTAAATAACGTAAAGAAAAACGGTGTTTTATGGGAAAAATGTTGAAAGCAGTAATGCAGATCGGAGTGGGGAATGGTGCTTGTTTTCTTTATTATTATTTATCAACTCAAAAAGGGTGAAAAAAAAATGTTCTCTAGTTTCAGAAAGGTACAGTAATATTGAAAAAGGAAGCGAAAGGGGAACGCCATTTGATATGTTATTGTTGTTATTAATGAGGTGATAGACAAAATATGAAGATGCAGTCTAGAACCCTTTGTATGGATAAAGGTTAAGATTCATCTGTCTACAGCTTGAGCTGATGCATCATTCACTTTCAAGATCTCAATTGACAAGCCAAGGTTTCATAAACATTTAAAACATCACCATAGAAAATGTTAATAAGATGCTCTTGAGTCTTGATGTTTATAATGTGCAGGAGGGTTCTAATGACTTGGTACGAACCTATGAGTGATTCAAATTAGAGAACTATTGTCCAGGGTTTAGACACAAATTCCGATTGCCCCATTCTGATTCTACCATGATGCTAAAATGATCAACACAAATCTTTGACCAATTGATATACTCAAATGACAAAAACTCATGACCAGCCAATGCAATTTAGTTGATATTATACTATTATTTACAAATTGGTTTCCTTCCATTGCCCTATTCCAGATCTACCAGAAACCAACTCAAAGCCATGATCCTCCCTTCCATCTTCCTCAGTATCTGTGTAGTCACTATTTGACTCAAATTCTGATATGCTTTCAGTGTCTGAAACTGCACTTGAATCAGTTTCAGAATTCACTCCATCTTGTTCTTCTCTTTCTTGAACTCTAGATGACAGATTTTCCGTCTCCATGTCAGACTTTCTGGATTGTGGGTCCCTATAAAGGGCCACATGCCGGTGATACAGCTCCAGCTCCTTTTCAGATATTTCAATGAAATGCCTAACTGTCTCCAGTGATTGCTCGTATTTTGATTTTTCAAGTGCCTATTAAGATGAAATCAGAATTTATCAATTATCCAATTTACAAAAGCACCAACCAACCAACAAACAAACAGATAAATAAAGAAATAAATAAAATATTCAAGAAACATATTGCCCTATTTGCAAACAACAGTACCTTTTTCTTCGATAACGTGTCAATAGGTGACATAACTTGAGGCTGTACATAGTTCCTGCCTCTATAAAATACAATGGTATCATCTCCTATGACCTGAATGGGGGTCCCACCGCTCAACCTAGCAATCTCTCTGGCATATTCGTGCACTTGACCAGGTTTACAGGGCTTGCAAATAACTGCGACAGTCTCATGTTTTTTCCAATGCAGGTGCATGTTTAAAATTACACCACCAAAGACGCCCCTCCTCCCAACCGGTACATAGTTGGACCTTTTTTGAGCCATTTTTTTCAAGAAGAATCTCTCTTCGCCAGTTAAATCTTCAGGCTTGACATCAGGACCATGCATCTGAGGCACATCATACTTCTTTAATTTTTCTATCAGTATTGCTTCTTTCATTTTTGCCTAAGACAAAAAAAAAGGTGAAAGAAACATATAGAAGCAATAAATGTCATTAAAATACAAAATCATCTTTTGGAACAACTGTTCAACCAAGCCCCAACTATAACTTCAGTTATAAAGCTGTGAAATTAAGCTGATGATCTTAATTTAATCCAATCATGCTGCTTTCACAATAATGCGCAATAAGAAATAGAAAAAAGAAACAACGAACAAAGAAGAAAGTTGAAGCTTGATGAATTGCAGATTTGAGTTAAATAGGGTAAAATAAACAGTTAAACAATCAGGGAACCAGTACATACAATTCTGTCAGGACCAGTTAAGGTTGTATGGGGGTTCAAGGATTGGGATTATTTATACCTAAACCAGAATGAATAGTTTTTTGAGCAACATCATCACTAAATCTTTTCCAAAGTTGGGTTTAACAACAATAATCAATCTGCTATGGGAAATACATACATAATCGATTCTCAGAAAAAAACTGGAATTATTTAAATTGCCGCTTGTATATAAAGCATACCTGCCTGGTACAGGTACAACCTTACAGTAGTGGTATGGTGTTTTATAATTGACCTTTAAATCATGCAATTTTGAAGTTTTAGTCCTTCACAAAATCAAACTTTTACTCGAATGTGTCCCGATTAACCCAAGAAATATACAATTAATACTAAAACTGTGCAACACTAAACCTCTATTGTACATACAAAACCTAAATTGGCTGCAAATTCAGTTTACTCAAAATTGTGCATCTCCAAATAATCAGTAATTTTATTTCACTGTGTAATAATCAGTAATTCAGTTGCCAAAAAAAGAAGATTGTACCTTCTCGATTTTATACTCCAGTCGGGATGCAGCAGTTGGAAATTGCTCTTTCCTCTTCTTGCCTTTGGGTCTAATTCTCCTAGGGTCATTTTTATTGGCTTCTTTTCGCTTTTGCTTCTCTCTCTTTCTTTTCATTTTAAGCCTCTTCTTACTTAGATATTTCTTCTTGGTGGAAGGTTCGACCTCTTCAATCTCAAATCTCGGTGTCCCATCAGAAAGAACCAAACGAACTGATTCATATGTTGAGTAACTTTGAGCGCTTGAAGGCCTAAATGGTTGTGTAGGATTTGAGCTGCAACAAGCTGGAGTGAACCTTGGTACCAGTATATAAACTTCAGTCAGGAAAGTAAAGGGAAATTCACTGTTTCATAAAACACTAGGAGAGTAAAGTGGCAGTAGTACCAGACCCTGTTGGAGGATGACAAAGAGGAAGAGGCAGAGGTGAGAGCTTGCGACAAAAGATGAAAGAAAGAGAAAGAAGGAAGACTTCTCAGCCTTGGGCTTTGGCGCAGTAGAAACCAGGTCGCCATTGCTATTGATAGACAGACTCGAGTTGAATTGAATTTCGTAGGGGTCTGAGAATGTGCTTGAAGAGGAGCATGACTTATTTGCACTTGTACGTGTTAAGTCGAAGATCGATATCGAGTGAGCGGGGAGGGAGGGAGTAAAGAGAGCATAGGGAGAGGAAAGTCCTCCGGGAGAGCACTGGAGAGGAGGCGACGTGGGAGAGGTGGGGCCGGTGCTGTGTTATAAGGTGTTGGATTACATGCGACAATTGTTTGGTGTGCTCTTCTGCGTTTCAGCCCAAAAAATGCGCCAACGAGCGAAAGAAATAACGTAAAAAAAAATGATTGTGTTTGATTAAACATTTCGATAATAAGTTATTTTTTTAAATTATGAGCAATTAATATTAAAAGAGAAGTAATATATTTTATTAAAAAAATATGGTTAACAATTAGGGCTGCTGATGAACATGACAATTTATGGACAATATGGACTGAATAATATTTTAAAATTTATGGAATAGACTATTTTTTGTCTGAATTGAAGTCCGTTTTAAGTTCAATTGTTAAAGTTTATATGGACATATTATAAATAATATGGACACTTAAAGTGCAAATATGTTCATTTTTAATAGATTTGATTATATATGTATATATATATATACACACACGAATATGAATAAACTTAGTTAGATACCTTGACATTGATATATTGATATTAAGATACTATTTGAAAAGTTTTATTGTGCACTATAATGTCAAAAATTTAGTCCATGTGGTTAATTAATGAACAAATAATGGGCTTCATTTGATTCGATTAGAAGATGAACTGGACATAGATGGAATATTACTATATATTATGAACTTAATTTGGTCATGGACTCCAACTCTTCATCATTGGACTTGGTTGGACTTGGACTAGAATCCGTCCGATAGCAACCATAGACAACAACCTCCCACCTACCTAATTACTGCTCTCATTTACATTCTCCACCCAACGACGCACTATTTTGAGACCATACCCCATTAAAAACGAAAAAAAGAAAAACAAACTATTCACAATTGGGATGTGAACTAGAGTAACTAAAAAAATCGAATAAGTCGAATTAACAATTCGTGTTTTTATTCGCATTCCAATAAAAAGTTAGAATTTGATTTGTAAATAGCTCTTGTGAGCTTGAAAATAATAAATAAGTAAAGAATGAACGGGTCCACAAAATAAGTTCTAAATAATAAAAAAAAAATATAGCCATAAAAAACGAAGGAGCGGGTTTCAGTTTCATTCTATAGTAAATCAATAAAGTAATGAACAATTATTTGTTCACTCGTATTCTTATTTTTAATTCAACCAACCAAACAATTTGAATTATTTCAGAATATCATATTTATTAATTGCTAATTCTTATTCTTATTGGGGCTGTTTGGTAACACAAAGAATAGGGAATAGGAATAGAGAAAAGTTTATTCCTTATTCCTTATTCAAATACCAAGGTTTTGTTAGAATATGAATAAGGGTCGGAATAAGCCCAAATTTCCTATTCCTTAGTTGTTTGATTTGGACCGGAATAAGAAATAAGGGGTTTATTCCTTATTTCCAATGGAACCAAACACACCAATTCTTATTTGTGTTTAGATGGAGGAGAATAAGGATCAAATTCCTTATTCTTGTGCAATCCAAACAACACAAGAATAAGGAATTTGGGTCCTTATTCTTATACTAACAAAACCATAGTATAAGAATAAGGAATTTGGATAAGCACGCATATCGAAATTTCTTATTCTTATTTCTTATCCAACCCTCATCCAAACACACCGCCCCTGTGTTTGGATAGTCAAGAATAAGAGCTATTTTGGAGTAAATAGTTATTTTGGATTAATCGACAATCCGAACAATATAAGATTAAGACCTTATTCAGAATCAGAGTAAGATTAGTTAATCCGACCAAATGTTAGAGTAGAATAAGAAGCGAGATTAAAAATTTGAGAGTAAGAAGTGAAATTAGTTAATCCTTGATCCTTCATCCAAACAAAAAGTCTTATTCTGAAAATAAGATTATTCTTAACAATTGAGGATTAAAAATTTTAATTCTGGATAACTAATTCTATCATTAATCTCATATCATCCAAACATAGATAAATATTTGTAATTTACATATAGTTGTTATTCTTTATTATGCAGTAAAAAGTTCATTCATGCAAACGTCATATACTAAATATAAGATAAATATGCTTTATTAAATTAGTTCGTTATTTTTGTATAAAATTATACAGATGCATAATCGTTAGTAATATTTCGTTTGATGACCGTTTGATTGGTCATAAGGCGGTCAGTTGTTCAGCAGGATTGAAGATTGAAAAAACAATTTATTTTTTTGGATTCACAAATCACCTTTATAAATACCAATAAGAGTGGTAAATCGGACGGCTCAAAGATAGGAAGCGTATCCTCTGCCTACCTATAAAAGGTTGGCAGGATGCAAACCTAACTTCTAGACTGTTGGATTAGATCCAACGGCGCGCACAGAAAAAAGAAAACAATAGCACTCTCGATCCCTGCCCGTTGCCCGTAAAATTTTGTGCTCTCTCTCCAGAGTCCAAACCTCATAAAAAAGAAAAACAAATTTTTCTGGTCACCTGTGCAGTTACTCTCTTCTTTCTCTTCTTTCTTTAAATCGTGCTCTCGCTCTACCTCAGAAAGTTACTTTCGCTCTCCCTTCTCTACCGATCTCACTCTAGATTTGGGCTTTCTCTTTCCATTACTGACAGAAGAGAAACCGTTCTCCGTCTATCCGGTGTGTCTTGGCCTCTATTCATAAAGTACTTTAGCCTATACTTTATTTTTTTTCAGCTTCTCTTCGTCTCTTCTAGCAAACTCGGCCACTGAGGCAAGAAGTGGTCAAATTTCTGGTTAGAATAATAAAAGTTGAACTAGAATCGTGCTATTTGATCAAATTATATTCTTAATTTGGAAACCCACCTAAAGTTCTGTCAAATCAAAGTGAATACCTTCATTAGAATAGATTATTTATATTAATGGAGTTATGCCTCAATTGATGTGCTCTAATTTGTGTAATTAAATTGATGTGCTCTATAATTAATAATTTATAACTAGTGAATTTGAATTGCATAGGAGGCGATTTTGTAATTACAATAGGAACACATAACGCAAGGCTAATGAGTTTAAATTGGTGCTAGATCAAATCAGTACACCAAACTGACTTAAACTTCATTTGTCCATTGCAATTATTTGTCGGTTTTACATAAAATTAATTTTCTTTAGTTTGACAACAGGGATATCTTGCACAAGTTCTGTCCTTTTTGAGTACCGGCTATTAGTTATTGCACTGGATGGCTTATATTCACCATGCAACTGTCACCAAAGCACGCTCAGACAGAATAGCCAAGCACTATAGAAATAAGTTCAGTACATGTGTAATGGATGCTTCATATGTGTCTCGATGGTTGTAATGGATGCTTTTATTCACCATGCAACTGGATGCTTTTTTCCTAATTATTGTAACTGAATGGTTGTTAATTATTGTAATGGATGATTCATATGTGTCTATTTCCTTCCTGTATTCATTTCCTGTTTATTAAGCATGCCATCAAGCCATCAAGGTAATGAGTCCAGAAGATGTGTACCTGTATTTCATTTACTATGTTCAATTTAATTGCTTGCGTCAGTCGTTGTTTATACTTATATATGCTCATATGAAAGCAACTCAAGGACACACTGTGTATACAACATATATGCGCAGCGCAAGATAGAAAATGAAATAGTAAATGCATGCGCATAGAAGTAAGATAGGAAATGACCTGAGGCTTATACTCACCATGTGTCCTTTAATTTGCTAACCACTATACTTCTTTCGGTTTTTATTATTAATAAATACTAAATTAAAAAAACAAACAAAAGGATAAAAGAGAATAGATAAAAATGTTTCTTACACCCTAAATTATTAAAAAAAAGAGTTGACAAATTATCATCACTTTTAGAAGCAAGATACTAAATTTTTTGAATTGGGGCACAATATCAGAATTTTTGCAAAACTTTCTTTAAATACATGGAAAGCTTCAAACTTTAATTAAATAACATATCTTCCAATTGTGGTTTTTGATGTGTGCTCTCGGAATTTTGATGTCAGATTTGGAATTCAAAGTTTTAAGTTCGGAATTTTGATGTCAGAATTTTTGCAATATCAAATATTGGAGGCGACGGAGAACCACAGGCAGGCGAGAGAGCACGGAGCGATGGCGGCGACGGAGAACCACAGGCAGGCGAGAGAGCACGAAAGAGTAACTGCGTAGGTGAGAAGGCAAATCTGCGTTTTTCTTTTTGAGAAGGCAAGTCTGGAGAGAGAGCACGAAAGAGGATGGAGAGAGCACAAAAATTTTGTGGGCAGAGGTCAGGGTTGCGGAGAGGATCGAGAGTGCTATTATTTTCCTTTCTTCTGTGCGCGCCGTTGAATCTAATCCAACCGTTCAGATGCTAGGTTTGCACTCTGCCAACCTTTTAAAGGTTGGCAGAGGATACGGTTCCTCAAAGATAAGATCCTGGCCACCGAGCACTGCAGTAAGGGTCCACATTCAATGACCTCTGGTTTTCATTCAATGCGGTACATCAAGTCCATCCAATAATCAGAACTCTCGAATGTCGTTCCAATTGGAAAGCGAAACAAAAAAAGATGAGTAAACAGTTTTTAAGTCCGTCACTCTCGCTTCGAACTCAAAAACCCTAAAAACACCACCAAAAAAGCGCCAAAATTTCCAAGGAAAAACGTGAGAAAATAGCGAACAATGCAGAGGCTATCTGGTTTCTCTGTTTCCAGGTAACAACGGAGAGTTCCAAAACTTCTCCGATTTCTTATTATTTTTGGCGATTCATTAAAAAATATCAATTTGGTCGTTTCCTCTCTCTCTCTTCCCCCCCCCCCTTTTATATAAATGGTACCTAGAAAAGAAATTCATATTTTATGGATTTCTATGGTTTTAGTATTTAGTGACTTTTGTTTTGTTTGTATTTCTCAAAATGATGTCCCTAAAACCCTAAACCCTAAGTAGCCGTAGTATCAAAATTTCTTCCGCTTGTGATTTTGTTTCACTTGTTGTATATAATATAAGGATTTCAAATCACTTTATTGTGAAACCAAGTGTAATTTTTCAATTTTTGTTTTTCTTGAGAGAAGCTATTTTATTTTAATTTTTCTCTGTATGGAAATAGATATGTTCTACTTTGCTTTATTTGTGACTATTTGTGTGTTGATAAGCTCAATAAATTTTCCTAAGCTTTCCTGATAGCAGATTCGATTAATATCTTCAATCTCATAAGGACCAGGTGTTCAAAGCGGTTGTTGTATTTACTATTTGTTTGAATTATTCTGTTGGAAATGGACTTGTTTGAACAACAAACTTTACCATTTGATCCTAAGTACTGTACTCATTAAAGTAATTTGTTGGGCATAAATCCATATAATTTTACAATTTGAAACTAATGTCTGGTATTATGCCCCACAAATTTTTGTATTGGAGTAATGGATCCAGATTAGTATATTTTTTGATCCAGGGAAGGAAGGGGTTTAGAAGAAAATTTTTTAATTTAAAGTATCATGGGTGCTTATTATTGTTAGATAGATAGTATTTTAAGATATTTCAGGAGTCAATTGAGATTATTTCCTATTTATGTGTTTACATTCTTTTCCTTTACATAATTTCTTCTAGGGCAAGAGACGTCAAAAATGCCCTATTATTCAACTCGTTTCACACCCAACACACCTTTTCAACTGCTGCTGCAGAATCTACTCAAGGTAAATTTAATTTTCTGAAATGAGGATGACATACCAATTTTGGTATAATTTAAGCCAGGTCAGATAGCTGAACGCATGAGCTGGAAAAGTGAATGGCTTTCTTTTTGTAATTTTTGTGCAACAGATTTGATATATTGGTCTGCTAATTGTTTTGTATGGGATTTTATACGCTGGTCACTTAAACCTATTCTGTTTTTTTTTTTTAAATTTTTATTTTATGTTTTGCTTGGTTTGCTTATTGTTTCTATATGCATTCAAGTGTGCTTGAAGAAAATAAGGAGTTTGTTACAGTCTTAACTCTTAAGTCCAAAGAAAAGAAAGAGGGTTAATCTAGGTCCTGCTAGATATGTCTTTTTATTTCTTTTACGACAAATTTACAATAATTGGAGTCATTTTAAATCTTGTATTCTCTGTATTAATCTCTAAAAACAAAAGAACTGATGCGAAGGTGTATTGGTACCTGACTGAGCATTCCCAGTATTTTACGGTCTGAACTAAATTTAAACAATTGAATGAACCAAGCTGCTTTTAGGTTTTGAACTTCCAATATGTGTGCTACCATGTACTTTCATTCCATCTTACAGGACTAGCCCTAGGTTTCTAATGATTTTTTTTTTATTACAATTAGAGAGTTCAGTTGGTAGGAAGTTTGCGAGCTATACTATATTCAAGGGAAAGGCTGCCCTCCAAGCATATCCTATTCTTCCTAAGTTTTGCACAACTAGTGTATGTCTTCTTTTTTTGCCTTAATAATTTGTAAAATCTGAGATTCAGGAATCAGGATGTATCATGTTGTACTGGGTTTTTTGTGATGGCTTCCAGCCTGGTTATGACATTTAAGCCTGTTTAAGCCTTCAAATATGAAGCTTTGATATCTAGTCTTGCATAAATATTGGGTTCTGCTATTTGGTTACATTTTCAGAGATTTATGAGTTCTATTGCTTTTATTTTCCTATAGTTTAGTATGGAGTAATGAAGAAAAAGCCTGCTCTAAAATAATGTGAATATCGGACAAACAATTTATAATATAAAAAACTTAGTAAGAAACAACACCTTTTTTTAAAAAATATATATATTTTTTGAACTTATGGAAAAGGACTTTTTTTTTTCCCTAATTACCTCCAATCTCCTGGCTCACTTTCATTTTCCCCAAACAGTCTGGATTCTCAAGAATGGAGAAGAATGGTGTGGTTATGTTGGTGTTCTGGCCGGCAATTGGAACCAGAAAGTATGACTGGGAGAAAAAACAGGTTCCTTTAGGGTTATTTTTGTTTTTGTAGTTTGCATAATTACATTCTGAGCCCTCCATTTTGTTGATATGCCTGGCAGTCCATCAAGTGGACCAGCTGGAACAATCTTTGGTAGGGATACCTGCCTTGGGAATTTTAAGAACTTTGAGTTTGTTATTTCCACTATTGTGCTGAGTTGCAAAATTTTCTCAAATTAAGAACTAAAATTAGGGTACGCAGGCATTGCTTTATTATCTGGCTTGGATTAACCTCAAATGATGCAAAGATGGGTAAAGTTGAAACATAGGTAGGTTGAAATTGGGTTGTCAACAATTTTGTGGTGTAGCCATAACAATGCTGCCATTATGTCATAAATGAAAATTTTTCTTTGAAGTAGATGAGAAAACACACAAAAATTAATTAAGTTCTGGTAAAATAAAAAGAAATTGCAATTGTTAAATTTAATTAGACCCATACCCAAACTGTAATGGTATGGACATCCGTATTGCAAACTTTGTGTGAGAACTTCTGTATTTGACGTTATATATGGTTCATTTGTCTCTTCTTTCTTTATATTTACTGTTCTTCTTTTTATTAATTTCTGTATCAGTATTTTGCTTTATCTCCTACTGAAGTTGGCAGTCTGGTTAGTCTGGGTCCTTCAGATTCATGCGAGTTCTTCCACGACCCATCTATGAAGTCAAGGTTGAAATTTTAAATTTCAAAAGGATAAGTGACATGAATGGCCCTAGAACATCAAAATATCTTGCATACCTCAAATGAAGCATGCTTGTCTTCTAAGCATATTAGCCCTTTCATTTATATTTGACATTCCATGCTAAGTTTCTTTGTGGTCTGGGAATAATAACCTTAACGGGGAGTGCTTTACCCAAATAGATATAAATTTCTCTCTACATGCTAAGGATAGCGAGCTGTTGCAGTCACAATTAGAAAAATTTGTGTTTGAATGAATTTACGACCCTTTAATATTGTTACTCCTTTGGAATTGTATTTTGTGTCTTCTTCATATTATGGGTTTGTTCAATTTAGTTTGTTCATTCTACTTGAACTCTATCTAGAATTGACTATTCTAAAATAATACTTTGCATCAGCTCTGATTTAATGATGACTGAAGTTTTATGCACATGTTCCTATTTGTGAAGAGTTAGCCTGATAATTCAACTTTTTCTGTTTGGAGAACAGTGTTCATGGAATAAATATCAACTTTTTATGCATTCTCCAAAAATAAGGAATTTCTTGACTATAGTTTAATAACAATGTTGGAGTGTTTTGGGTGGGCTTGTTGTCGGGAGAGTCGGCACATATTTGATATTTTCTCTTTTATTTTTTGTGTGCACAATTACTTTGGATTTTCTTTTGTACATATGAGATTGCTTCTATCTCTGACTCCATACTAAGTTGTACTGTTCCCTTTTGTTGAATATATTGCAGTGCGGAAGGGCAAATTAAGAAATCTCTAACTATTGCTCCAGCCAATGGTCAATCTGGCTATTATGCCAATCTGAGTATGTCAATTTGTGCCAACAATATTAAATTACTTTATTCACTAGAGTGACAATTTGGTTGGTACCTTCCAGTACTGAACGTCAAATCTTCATTGAACTTAACTACAGTTTTGGCCTATTTTAATATTTACAGGAGGTTACAAAACTTTAGAAATTTTTGACTATTAGCGCCAAACTTATTTTACCGTTCCATAATAAGGACAGGAAAAAATTTTATAACTTGTTGATGATTTCTTATTGAATGACTTGTTGATGATTTCTTATTGAATGCACAGGTGTTATGAATAACTTGACTAAAACAAATGAACGCCTAACTGTTGCTATTACAAAAGCTGAGTTTTCTGTTCTGCGCACTGCTTGCAGTGTAAGCTCCTTGCCCTACAGTTTCTAGGTTCTTATTTGTTGGGTTTGCTTGTGCACAACTCATACTAGTTTCTAGTCCCGTAATGGCTCAGGCAGTTTGGCTGTCTATTAAACTGGTCAAATATGCTGACCTGTTGACTATATGGGCCATTCTTAGCGGACTGACAGGTCGGAATCCCCAAATTGATCAAATATGTCTAATGCGATGTGGGTATTGGATTTATATGCATACAGGATTTTATTATTTTATTTTGTTGTTCTATTGTTAAACTGAATAATAACAATGGGTCAATCAACTAGAGAAACAAACACAAGAATGTACAGCTAGTACTGGCATCATTAATTTTTGTTTGAAAATTAGGAGGCCTGTGCATAATTGCTTGTTACTTTATTATTTTATCTTGTTATAATTTTACAAATAGTAATTATCACACCGCACTGTCAATGTAGTATGTGCTGCCCCACATTATGGGTTGGGACCAGGTTATTGGCCAGGAGAAGCAAACGCAACCAAAACCTGGGGTTGATCGTCCACATCCTGAATTTGAGTGGTCAAGGTGAAGATGCGAGAATGTGTTCAGTTAAAGCTCTGGATATGTAGGCATTGACAAAATCAAATCTCTATTTTGAGTATGAATGGATCTGTTGTTGGGTTTTGTTGTCAAAGATTGTGTATGGCTGTTGAAAGGTAGTATGAAAATAGAGAGATTGTTGTAGATTTATTCTGTTGAACTTTTGATAGCTTTGGAACAGTTTTGAGTGTCTACTATTTGAAAGTCATCTGCGTTCAATATGACATGTTATTATTATTTTTTTTTTTTTGCCTTTTTACCGTTTTATTTGGACTATTATCACAAGGTGGGGCGTGCATTTCACATAAGAACATTATTTTTAACGTTCTTTTACTGTTATTAGTGTTAAACTTTATAAAACACCTAAAGCGCAATAAAAACTGTACAAGATGGAAGAAAGTTGAAGTACAAGTACGACTAGCATTTTAACAAATAAAACATCAGGCCCTAATAAAATATAAAGCAGTGAGTTGTTGGTACAGAACATAAAACATCAGATAAAAAGTGAGTTTTTGGTACATAACATAATACATCAGACCCTAATATGATATAAGACAGTGAACTTTTGGTACAGAACACAATTCAATAGATTCAGATGACATGAAGAAGAACCTTCTGCTCATTTCTGACAGACTCATCGCACTAGGACCGATTATGGAGGAAGAAGCTAAACACAAACAGAAAAGAGAATATAAGTCAGACAATATAAAGATGTGTCATGAACAAATGAGATACTTCTACTTAACAGCTACTGTTAAGGTTTCGAAAAAAAAAAAAACAAATGAGATACTTAATATCGTGATCTATCTGATAGAATAGATCTTTAGCAAACTAAGTTTACTTTCATGTGTTTTAGTGACTTACACTTACACACAGTTAATTACTTCATTAAATCACTGGAGTGGACCACATCTAAACTTGTTCAGTATAATTTTTAAAGCTATTCATCTCCTATAAATCTGCCTTTGATCACAAAAATGAAACAGGTTAATTTTTGTACTAAACAGTTCCAATCTTCAATAAATAACAATGAATACGAAGTTTCTAAATTTCCATCACTCCAGACTCTTGTTTTGACTAATTCATATTAAGCATGCCAATTAAGTTCTTTCTAGGGATGGTGTCCCTCACGAGGCATCAAATAACAAACATGAAATAAAATATCACCAAACTATATGAGCACTGGACCATTAACTAAACAACTCAATTTCACTTGCACGTTCAAGATAAGAGAACATGAAACTATTTACAGATGCATCCCTACCAACTCAAACCCGTTTTTTTTTTGTTCTTTATTTGGTGAAGTCTAAAATTAGGAAAACCAGTAAGATATAAGTGATCGGGAGTAATGAGAGTTCATAGCAATACTATGCTTCTGCCTAAAGTTTCTTGCAAATAGAAAATAGGTGCCACAGAAAATCCCAATTCACATAAATGGGCAAAGCAATTCAAGCTCTTTTCACAAAAAAGCATCCAATGCAGATTGGTGTTGCCATACAACCGAAGGCAGAATCATAGCAATGCCACAGTTCGCAAAAAAACATCCAATGCACTCCAAGACCTAGCATATGGTATTTCTATGTTCTTGCTACCCAACATGAAACTATTTATAGCCTTATTGGTTTCCAATTCAGATTATTGGACTGGCCTAATAACAAATAACAGCCCACCCCACCCCAACACAAACATACACAAAAGTAAATAAATAAATATAAATCCAACTAGGCTTCACGAACTTTGAGCTTGATGTCAGCATGGGAAAATATTTGTTTGGTGGGGCTTGAAGGTACAGTGCCAAATCTTTGTGCTAGCAACTTGAAACAAGGGAGGAAAATCATATAAAGTAACACAAGCATGAACGGTGTCGCAATTAGCCAACCTAAAATCTGCACAATGAAAAAAAAAGCCTTATATTAGCCTCAACTATAAAACAAATTAAAGTCACTAAACAAGAATGAACCAAACACCCTTATTTAGCTGCAGGTCTTAATCGAGAAGTGAATACCATATATAATATCAGAAAATGATTTGTCAACCAGTTATTTTGTAGGAAGTGCCACGTTAGTACTTGTTAGGAATGGAATACCAAGTAGAGGCCATTAGTTCTGTTTATCAGTCAAGTTCATACTAGAAAGTGATTTGAACCAGATTAACAGGTAACACTGAATGGCAACGTACTTCACTAGGAAAGCAAATTGATAGCACCACATTACCCTTGCATACTCCCTAATGTTAACTAAAATAACCAAGTACTTCCTTTCATTACTTGGGCTGAGAAAGAAAGAGAGGATACTGACCGCATGAAGTATACTGAAAAGCACTTCTTTTGAGGCATGACCTGTAATAACTTTCTTAAATGCATCAGGAGTCAATGCAAAGTGGGGTCCGCCACATACAAGTTCACCAAGTCGCAGAAATGGTACTATCAAGCTGGAAATGACATAAGACAATATAAATGCATCAGGAATCACGAGTTATTGCAGCAATTCGTTCATATCTTGAGCGGTTGGGCTTGTCTAGTTCCTACAAAAAGATTCCAAATTTGATTGAGGTTTTCTTCGCCAATTAACAGAAAGGTTTGTTGGCTTAATATGAGACTGCACCCTAATTGTAAATCGAAGTTAATTAAAAGCACAAAATATATAGCACCTAAGGTTTTCATGCACTCAAATCATTAGCTTTAGAACTGGTCAATTGAGTTTTAATGTTGATATTCTAGGTTTAATTTTAGCTTAGTGGAGCACGCATGCCAGAGTAGGTGTGGAGCTGAAAACTTTCAGAGAACATATCTTTATCATGAAGCAAAACTAATGGTCAGTGATATTTGGGAAAAAATCTCAAAGAATTTGGCATGTTTGTTGCAAATATGACATTTGAAAACATGATAAAATGGAGCATCTTTTTTACAAAACGACCTAAGTGTATATTCACCTTAATTCAATCGGAGTGGCAACAAAGTTAAATAGCATTGTTGTAGGTGCATTGCATCGGTCTCCCAATATTGCTATAGCAACACCACAAAGGACCACAGTAGTGCCTAAAAATAAAACAACCAATTATACTTTCCCTTCATATAAGCATATCAACACAAAAGAGAGGGAGCACAATGAATTGATAATTTAATCCTCATGCAAACAAAAGACATAACTTGAAAATAATGCACACACAGATAAATATATCAGATCCTGGAATGATTCTAGCAGGATGGCGGCTATCAAGTACAAACAACCTAGTCATCAGATTGTAAGGCCAATTTTGGTCACTCATTAGTTTTGTAAATATTGCTTACTTCTGTGTTCTATGTAAATTCGTAAAATGAGGATGGTTAGAGAGATTTAGACCAGTCAGCATATGATGTTAAAAAAAGTCTTTATCTTGGAATAAGTGCACAATTGAATGGCAATCAGGACAACGTATTAGGTTGATGTTCGGCTGATATGATGGATATCAGTACCAGCATGCACAGGCTATAATCCAAATTGGAAAAATGTTATGCAAAGACAGAAAATGCAACAGAAAATTAGGGTTAATGATCTTCTCACCACAAATTGGAAAAACACCAAGAGTCAATCCAACAGCTGTTGAAAGTGCTAGCTGCTTTGGCTCTGCACCTCTGAGGAAAGAAATTATAAAAAAAAAAAATAATAAAAGATGTCAGAGATCCCCCAGAACTCCGCCTATATTAAGCTTTGCTTGCATTGTTTAGTATAGCCCGGTCCCAAGCCCGGGTAAAAGGAGGAGGGTTGTGATAGGCTAGGCGAGCCAACGTAAAAAATCCAGTCATCTCTATGGAAATGAAACCCAATTACTGTTGTTGGGTTTCTTTCTAGCATACCCCAGCTTGTTTGGGACAAAAGGCTTAGTTGCTGTTGTTGTTGTTGTTTGTTGTCAGAGATCCCCCAGCAGAATTAAACTACCTCTACAAAAGAAATTGCTTTACTATTTTTGCCTATATATGCAGATCTAAACACATCATATAGTTATAGATTTATTTTGATTTGAAGTTAGGTACGTGAAGACGGCACCCATTTTATTAAAACGAAACACAACATGCACAGTTCCAGTATATACTTGCTGTATGGCACTGATATTTCTCCAACTAGTTCTCTTTTCAGATTTACAAATTTTTGGTGCTAAATTGAAAATTTTAGGGCTCGACTTGCTCTCTATGTACCATTTTTCAGTGAATTAAGGAATCCACTTTCTCTCAATCCGTTAACCCTAACGTAAGTGTTCATAAAAGAAAATAGGAATAAAATTGGGAAAACAAAAACCTTCTGACAATTTGCATCAGCGGATCCACAATCTTTGCATTGAGCCATTCCAACAAATTAAACCTAAAAATCGACATCTTGAGGGATTACAAACGACAACAGGATAAAGAGGGAACGAGACCAGACGCCTTTCCTTTCCGTGATCTTCAACCGAAATTCAATCTCATTGAAAAGCTCCCTGAATACGAGCGTCTTTCGTTAAATTCTCTTCTCTTGGATTCGATTGACCAAAAAAGCAACTCAATTTGGGATTCAAGTATGAAGCTTGCGACGAGTTCAAGCAAGACGATATTAAATATCTTCCTTTATTAAATGTAGGGTTGTTGTTTTCAATTTTATTTTTTTCTTACTTAAGAATTGCTTTATCAGCTAATTCGGATTGGGACCCCTTGCCGCTTCGGATCCGCTTCAATTGTTTAGAAAGAATGGGTGATCAAAGAGATCAGGACTGTTCATTTGAGATCGGTCGGTATGTTTTCGTCAAACATTTTGTAGCTTAGGGTGCGTTTGGATAGGTGTGGGAAGAAGGGAAGAAGGGAAAAAGTGAGAAGAAGTATTGGGAAGTGTGTAACTTTGTGAAGAGTTTGGATTGTTTATAATTTTTTTCTTCTTCTTCCTTCTTCTTCTTCTTTCTTCCAACGATCCAAACGCACCCTTAGGTAGGAAAATGTTGGTCGCAGGTCAACGGCAGCCGTTCCGCCGTTATGCGGTCACGTTACAGGTAAGTGGAACGGTAAGTGGCAGTGAAAAATTGTGACGTTTTGATAATGGAACGGCAAACGAAATGGGTTGTGGAACGGAATAGCACATGTCGTTTATTGAAATCGTGTATTTTGTACATGCTGTTAAACGAAATAGTAAATGAAACGACAAACGGAACGTTAAAATTGTACCGTTTCGTTAGTGGCACGGGGAACGAAACAGGATTCTGTTGCCACTTACCACGTTAGGCACCCTAATCGCAGGTTGGATCCCAACTGGACTGTCCATTCGACCGACAATTAAGCAGTCCAATTAGTGCTAATTAATGGAGTGGAGGGGACGAGTGTTCAGGCATGTAATTACAATTTACAAATGCCGGTTCTCCTGCGGCGCGATTAAAGTTGTATATACAATACATCATGTTTACATGTTTTCCATGAAGCATGTAAAATATGATCCGGAATTTTTTTTAACAAAATAGTCTATTTCATGAAATAAATATATATTGATAATCACAAATTTCTTGTTATAAATATAAATACAACCAATTCAACATGTCGGACAACCTCAATTTCAGAGGAAAACATAAAACACTGTCATTTGTTTAAAAAGTAAATCTAATATATTGTTGCAAAATATAAGAGCATATATATATCTGTGGAGAACCTTTATTACGCATACATTTATGCATTTTGTTGTGTGTTATTAATCTTTTAAGTTGTACGCCATTTTCGAATCGAACCCAATTATTTTATACGACCACTGAAACTTGCTGTATATTTTCTTACATGATTGTTACTTGCCAATATAAGTCATATAACCTCCATTGCATTAATGTAGATTTTGATGTATAATGAATATGTTCTCAGTTAATTCATATGATTGGAAAATGAAAGAAAATAGAGGACATAAAAAAAAATTAATTTACATTTTATTTTTCATTTAAAAAATAATTTTCCTTCTCTGACATGTCCAGAAAAATAGGATGTATATAATTTTCTCTTCAAATTGGAATTCATGAATAACAAAAGTTATTGCCCATATTTCAGTGTAAAGGAATAAACCTAATTTTATAAGGCTTTTTAATATTGCCCAGATGATCCATTGAAATAAGGTGGATGGTGTTTATTTCGACCTTTGTGGTCGTATTCACAACCGGAAATTTTTTTTTAAAAAAAATTGCACGTAACAACAATATTATTTATATAAAAAATAAACTTTACAACAAATTAACTCAATCAAACCAATCCGAGCATCAATTAGATAATAGCTAGAGATATTACAATAGAAAAATAAAAGCACACACGATAAAAAATACAACCTAGCAGCCAGTAGAAAGCACCAAATGGAAAATAAAAATATAGTAGCAAACTAAAGAGGAAACTTACAAATAACGGATCCCAATCCCCAAGATCTAAAAACTAAAGCTCCAGTCTTTCAGTTTACGAACAGAGGGGATATGTTGGATTTTGTAATAATTCTCTTGTTCTCCGCTTTTTTCATACAGGCGTTCGTCGAGTTCAAGGTTACGAAGCGTTGGCACATTTTGCAGTTCAGGAAGCACTTGCAGCTCATCGAGTTCAAACATTTTGAGGTGACTAAGTCTGGGCATAGCTCCCTCTTGTATGTCCCAATGACTTACATTAAATAGACCATCGAGCTCCAATTTTTGGAGTCTAGGAAATCCTCCTTTCGAACAGATTAGCTTTGTCCCTACAAAGGATATCCATAAGCGTAGTATCGTGAGGCTTTGGAGCCTCTCTAATACGGGCATTGGGTCTTCCTTAAGTTTTGACTTAAAGAGTGTGAGTTTGGTGAGGTTTGTGGGGAGCATCTCAAGATTGAGGACACACAGGTCTCTTTCCCACTCCCCATCGAGGGATAGACTCTGTATCGTTTCATGACATGATAAGTCTCGCATACCCTCACTTAAAAGTGGTAAAGCGATAGATGTTATAGCGAGAGAGATCAGATGCTCTGTTCGTGTCAGCATAGCCTTAAGATTCTGCCATCTTACTTTAATAGATGATCTCCTCCCAATGTTCATTCTTAATTTTAATGTTTGTAAATTTTTTAGGGGATCCCCTTTTGATGGAAGAGACGAACAGAGAATCTCACTCGTAATAATTACGTGTCTCAGGCTTGGAACTTTCCATAAAGAATGAAGATAATAATTGCTTTGCCATGAATAACGAAGTTTTTCGAAAAATCCATCAGGCCAAGAAAATGATGTTCCCTCGAAATCTACAGTTTCTAGATTCTTCAGGTTACTAAAAGAAATCCTCAGAAATTCAAATGGCAGCCGACAATATCTTAAACCCATATATCTCAAGTGGATCAAGCCCTCCAACCAGCTTTTATGAATGATTTTGATACCCTCAAAATCGACTCCCTCAATGGATAATACTTTTAGTAGTCTAAACCCACGATTATTTAATTTATATTCATATGGCCCAAATATGAGCAAAGAACGAGCATTTTTTGAATGGATGCCAAAGTTGGTAGGAGGGCTACATTGTAACATTCACTACCACACAAAAGGGCTTTTGCAACTATGGATTAGCAACCGTTATTTATAAAAACAGTCATTTGCTTAATCTGTGACATTATCGTGATATAATGTTCAAACCTTTATCACTGTTTTAAAATAAAACAGTCATTAAAATTAAGCGTGAGGAATAGAAAATAAAAAAATCATAGAAATATTGTGACTGTTAATATTTAATAACAGTCACAAAATCTTTAATGACTGTTACCTAAAAATAACAGTCGTTGTAAATCCTGTCAAAATTGAATGATAATTTGACGACTTATGGTCTGACAAGCGGGTCCGATCTTTTTACAACTGTCTATTTATAATAACGGTTGTACCATTTTTTTCAGCCTTTTATGACCGTTTTATTTTATATGGGAGTTGCAAAACATCATTTAAAACATCTTTAATGTGATTACTAATCAAGTGCCCAATATAGTTAATTGTTAAATAGATTCTAATTTAACAAATAAGGAATGTTTCAACGTATAGATAATATAATAAGATGCTACCATGAGATTCTTAATTAATAGATTTGTTCAAAAAAAAAAGGAAAGAATTTTTTGGTTTACGTGTCCTTAATATAATTACAAAGATTTGATCAGTTATTTTTTGATAGGCATTATCATATAATTTGTCGATTAATGATTATGTAACAAATTTTTAAATTACATAAAGCTTATCATATCTTTCCATAGCTAATAAGTTGGTAGGTGTACCATAATTTTTAAATTTTGGTAGGTGTACATAAGCTAATAATTAAGTTGCATATTATTCAATTAGATTTTCCAAAAACATTCCATAGCTAGCTTTCTCCCTGTTCGGCACTGTAGCACGAGGTGCAAAAAAATAGCTGCACAAATTAAGTTTATAGTTTCATGCATATTTTTATTTTTTAGTACAACGCAACACAACTATACAACACTGCTCGAAAGGAAAGAAATATTTTTTAAATTAATACAGAGCCGCGTATTCTCCGTCTTCTCCCTCTCGACATTTCCTAAGTTCGAACCTTCTTTCTCCTCATTCACGTTCAACCCTAAGCCACTACTCCGCCGCTACGATCTCATCTGCTCCTCTTCATCGACACTCGACACCTCAAACCTCCGTTTATCTCCGTTCTCCGCCGAGAGAGTGCATCTGCTCCTCTTCATCAACACTCGATGCCTCAAACCTCTTCCTCTCCGCTCTCCGCCAATAGGTAATACGATATTTACAAGAATTCAACCTTATATCGACTGAGCACTGTCATTCTTAGTAAGAAACTCTTGCTTAAAGTCGATAACTCTTCGATTTCCAAAATGGAATTCCTGCTTCTGGCATAACTTAAACCGACCCTGGCTATACCCACCTATCAAAAGTTGATAACCCTTTTAGTAAAATGTCACAGGTACTCGGTACATTTGTTAATTACTTGGTACATTTGTTAAAGATACAGGCCCTTTTAGCAAACAATTGAATTTTCAATTAATGATATTCAGGGACCATTTGTTAACTACTCGGTATGAAAAATTCACACGCAACAAAATGAAAAAAAATACAAGTTGAACTTGAATATTATATGTATGTATACCTTCGTTTCGATGGATCAAACTTTTGGTATGCAACTTATGGATTAGGGTTTTGAATTTGAGTTTGTGAAATTATTAATATTTGTGTTAATTTTGGCACTTGAATTTGAATTTTAGTGTTCGAAATAAGAGGGCGATTTTGAATGTGGCTATTTCTCCATGCTATACATGAAGGGCCTAATTGAAGCTATTTTTGAAGATGAGAAACACCTTTTACCTAAGGTATGAAATTTAACTTTAATTCAAATATTACATTTATTATCAACATTTCTATTTTTCAATAAATATGATTATTTCATGTTTTGGATTGCTTGATATCATTTAGAGAATTGAGTCGGTCAGGAGACCCTATTCGGAAGAAGAGATTGCACAAGTCGTGAAGGAACTCATGGAATTTATCGAACTCCAACTCTTCTGAATTATCATATCTCTCTTTCTCTGTTTACTCCTGTAATAGGCTCATTTTGGATTTTTTTTGTTATGTTTGGAACGCAAGTTATATTTGTAATATCATTTTGGATTAATTATTTACTATAAATATTGCATTTTTGTTATGTTGAATGCATTTTTGTTATGTTTGCATTTTTTTTGTATTGTTGTAAAATGGTACCAATTGGTATTGTAAACAATTCTGGGCTTGACCCCAAAAAGCATGGAATCACCAATTGCTAAAAATAAATGGCATTAATTATACATTAAATCTATGGTAGCATGGAATCAGCAATTGCTAAAAATAGATGCCATTAATTATATGTTAAATCTGTGATAGCATGAATTAGAAATTGCTAAAAAAAAGCATTAATTATACATTAAATCAACGAAATCAATTGCGGTAAAAATTGAAACAATTAGATTAATTTTGAGCTAAAGAGGAAAAATAGAACAGTTTCTGTAACTGTTATTATGTTTCAACAGTTGATGACTCTTTTGGCACGCCTATTTAAAAAGGAAAAAAACACTTTTGGCAACTTTTATTATTAAATAACAGTTGTATGTCATTTCTTTTACATCTGTTATTAATAAAAAACAGTCATTGAAAATCCGTCTTTTGCCACTGTTATTATCTAATAACAGTCATTACTTTTATGACTGTTTTTTTTCGATTTTGCAACTCCCCGATTAGCAACTTTTCTATACAGTTGTAAAAAGGATTATTTTAACAGTTGTGGAATCCAAAATTTGTAGTAGTGGTACAAATCCTTCAGCAATCCACATTCTAGTGACATGCTTTGCTGAAATCTCGTAATCTTCAGGAAATGAAGCAAAATAGAGAAAACATGGTTTGAGGTGGTATGGCAACTCCACATAGCTAAGGAGCAGCACTTCGGAACACCGTTTTGTTGCTTCATCGTGCCAGTCGAAAGTTTCATGCACTCTTTGCCAGGCATTTTTTGTGCGTTCCCTCCTTGAGAGAATGCTGCCTAGCACAATTAATGCCAAGGGTAAATAAGCACACATTTTTGTTAGTTGTCTTGCCACATCATTTAGATCAGTACGGAATTGAACTCCGGACTCTCCAATTGGAATATTTGCCTTTTGAAAAAGGAGAGTTAGACTCTCATTCTCATTTAGGTGACGAAGTTCATGCGGTGTTGAATCACCATCTGCTGCTCTAGCAACATCTACTATTCTAGTCGTAATTAACACACGACTTGCATTTTTTTCATCAGGTAATGTTGTTCTTAAACTTTCCCATAGACCAATGCTCCACACATCATCTAGGACAATTAAGTACCTCTTTTGAGACAAAGATTCCCTGAGTTTTGTCCTTAAATCCTCTTGTCTGATAGTTGGATTTTCTTTTCGCAGATTAGGTTCTACAGAGTAAAGAATTTCTCTCAAGAGATTATGTACATCAAACTTTTGAGAGATGGACAGCCAGATGCGACAGGGGAAGTGCCTTTCCAATTCATTGCTGCAATTTGAAAAAAAAATGTATTACATTAAGAATAAAAAGTCTGAAAGAGAATATTTTAGGTGAATTCATTTCCATTTTACATCATTGATTTGATGGTTTCTACTTGTTCAAAATCATATCAAATATTAGCATTTAAGAAATGAAATATCAGAATAATGTCCGGAACAGCACATATCATGTGTGCTCATTGCTTAGTAATCATTGATGTGATTGTTTCTACTTATTAAAGATCGTATCAAATACTAGCAATTAAGAAATGAAATATCAAAATAATTGACTTCCAAATTAAGCTCATAAAATTAGCCGTGGTAATTAATAAGGAAATCTCTATATAGTGCAGCTGTTATAAATTTTTGTGTCAATTGTGTCGACCGACCAAAGGATTCTCTCGATATTTTTTTTATCTGAGTTATCTCATTTAGTCTCAATGGTTAATGAATGTCTCATGAGTAATACCATATTGACAAGTCCGGAAAAAATTAACCGTTGACTCAGACCAAGTGAATCTGGATCCGTTGTATCTAGGGGTGAGCAAATAACTCGTAACTCATGAGTTGCTCGAACTCCACTCGAAAAAAACTCGTTGGTAACTCGCGTTAATAGGACTCGAGTTCTAGAAACTCGAGTTGTACTTACTCGTGAGTTTTATTTAGTGAGTTTGAGTTAGTCCCAACTCGAGTTAGCAACATATACATGTCGAAAATAAAAATATTATATCAGTGTATACTGTATTGCGAAAAAAAAGGCTTAGTCGACCCCAAATATCTTTTCCTTCCGATGCACAACCCAACTTGGTTTATGCATGTGTTATGGGTTCTGAGATATTTGTTTGTATATGTGCAGAAGTTTTTTTTTTAGATAATTATTTTCATCTATTCACTATGGGTGTGTTTGGAACAAATGCGAACAAGGAATGAACAGGCGGCCCACGAACAGGCCCACGAACAGCCAAGGCAAATAAGTAGTTCGCCAAAATCTAGAAACAGGGAACAGGGGGAGTAGTTCGCAGATTGTCCTGTTCGTGCTTTGTTTGGTACCCGCGAACCGGCGCTGTTCGTGAACAAGCTGTTCGCGTGCGCTGCCAAACACACCCTATATTCATGAATTGAATACCGAGTCACAAGTTGACTCGAGTTATAAAATGACAAGTTCGAATTAGCTCGAAACTTCTACTTGAACGAGTCACGAGTTGACTCAATTTGTAACGAGTTTGAATTCGAGTTATGCTCAACTCGCTTGAACTCGACTCATATAGAGCCCTAGTTGTACCACACCACTCCAAGTGATGAATGTCAATAAAAGGTCCAAGATGGAGATCCATGCGTGTAATCAATAAAAATGATTCAACTAAACTGCGAATCTAGTTTGAATTATTGAATTCTAGATAACTAGTATGAATTATTGATTTCTAAATTAAATTGTCTATATATATATGTAACTTGATCATCATTCACTTCTGAACATGTACAACTTCAAATTGGATGCAGAGCGCACTAATTTTCAATAGGAAAGATGTACCTTTTATAAACTTTTTGAGCGAGCGTGGTCTTTCCAAGGCCGCCCATTCCCACAATCGAGAGAACTGCACGTCTGGAGATGTTGGTATCAAGCAGTTGAGTGATAATCTCATTCTTGTCACGATCAAGGCCGATGACTTCAGAATCATCGACTTCTAAAGGTCTTGCCGGCCGGAAAAGTTCCTCGTCAAATTGTGGACTACTAGCACTAGCATCAGTTATTCCCAACTGGATTCTAAGCTGGGAAATGGTCTCGAGGGTTGATCTTATAATTTTGATATCATCGACAAGTTCTTTCACTTTTAAGGGTTTCTTTAGCCTAACAAGTTTACCCCAAACGCCAGAATTTCTTGCACGGTTATCTTCAATATCCACAAGGAACGTATCCACTGCATCTTCTATTCTATAGGCCACGTCTCTAACCTCATTAACCCACTGTTTTGCTGCCGAGTTTGTATTACGTTTGGAATGGGCATCTTGCATCCACTGCATCTTCTATTCTATAGGCCACGTCTCTAACCTCATTAACCCACTGTTTTGCTGCCGAGTTTGTATTACGTTTGGAATGAGCCAGCTGGATGTGTGTGACCTCGTCACTTACATTATACAACTTCTTACCCAAGTTGAGCAGGACATTATTTAGATTGTCTAATGCAAATTTTACAGCTTCCCCTTCCATCTGTCTCTAATTGTGGGAATTGATGCCCTATATTTTGAAAGAACAAAAAAACGAAAAAGAGATTATTGGATAAGCTCCATTTTCTGGCAGCATGGTTAGTCATATATTACATACAGTTCGCTTGTCTAAAGTGCAAAGTCAATAATTTAATTGTATGAATGGCGATTTAAGAAATACCTTTCTTATTGAGGCGAGACCTAGCATGTTTCTAATAAAAACCATTAGAGAAAGGAAAAAATTACTAATAATCACCATATATAATTTTAATTTTGATAAGCACCATGGAAAAAAACGAATTATCAGCATGTTTATTCCGATCGGATTTTAACGTAGTTAAATGACCGTGTTAATTAGAGTCATTAGTTTTTTTGTTCCCTCGAACTTCACTCATTAATTATCAAAAAAGAAAAAAAAAAGAATTCACTCATTTGATTGAGTCCATGTGTGTTTCTTATTTACAAATTGAAGAATAATTTACTATATATAATTAAATTTGTATCAAATACATGTCATAAAAAATATTACGCATACATTAATGTTTGTTAGTGTCTGTGTGCGCACACACATGCGCGCACGTTTGTGTATATTAATTTTAACATGTTTATAATGTAATCTTGTTTGAAACGTTATTTGAATATCTTCTAAATAAAAAAATATGCAGTGATAAAATATAGAAAAAAAATATAAAAAAAAGTAGGGGCCCCCCAGAAAAATATGCACTAAAATTGAATGAAATTATCACTGATAACCCTATTTTTTTTCATTTTACATTCTTATTATTGCAATTTAGCTCCTATATGTTTTCTCTATTTACAAGATATTCAAGTGATGTTTCAAATAAGATTTTCTAATTCATATGTTAAAAATATATTTGTATATACAATTACAAACATACAATGTATTTAATGATAATATTTTTATTTCACATATTTAAATCATATTTAAGCAATAATTAATTTGTTCTTTTTAAATAAGAAACATACAAGGACTCAAATGCAAAACATTTTTCTAATTGCCAAATATCTCAACTAGTGACATCGTTATTCTTTTCTTTTTCTATTTTTTATTTTACCCTATATTTTTCTTATTTACAAACTACAAGAAAAATTATGACAAATAAAAACATACAATACATAAGTATAGTTATACATTTAATTCTTTAACAAAAAATAATTTTGACTTTTTACTCACTATTTGAATGTTTTGTAAATAAAAAAAATAAGGGAACATACTGGAAAAGATGCAAAAATTAATAAAAGCATTGAAAGTAGGCAAGAAACATGGTTTTGCATGAGTGAAGTGATTATTAAAATTAAAACTCTTTTATGGTTTAAAATTAAAACTGTTTTAGGGTTCTTGTTAACATTTTTCTTTTTTTATGGTTTCTTCTAAAGTTGCGTGTGTTTTCCCGAGTTAATTTTCTGAATCACAAATTTTTTTTGATAAGAAAAACATATTAGAGGTGTTTCCTTTGTCTCTCTTCATATTACCATACAATAAAGGAAAATATTTTGTACATCCCATCATTCTAACTGCATACAACAAATAACACTTTTAAATTCGGCCTACAAACCGGTACTAAAATAAAAAAGTTTTTTTTTTATAAATTCAAACCTTTAGTACCGGTTTTTTATAAAAAACCGGTACTAATTAATTGATTTTTAGTACCGGTTTTTTATAAAAAACCGGTACTAAAATAAAAACGTTTTTTTTAGACGATTTTTAGTACTGGTTTTTTTAAAAAACCGGTACTAAATAATATATCTGACAATTACGAAAATGTTATGATTTATTATTAGTACCGGTTTTCTTAAAAACCGGTACTAATGAGCCGGTACTAATAATCATTTTTGTTGTAGTGTGCACTGGTACCACTTATCTAGCAGGTACTTATCTAACCACATCAATATCTGAATTCAGGCAAACGCTGTTTACAAGACATTTAAAATCTCCGGATCGATAACTAATTAATACAGGGATGATGGTACATATAGGTACCTTTTTGAACTTTGGGATTTGTTTTTTTAAGACTGCCATAAGTTTACATAGAAAAATGGCAGCTTAAAAATTTTATGTGCCCGTGCATAGCGGTGAGGTTTTGACAAGAAAAAAAAAATTAATGAGAAATGAAATTGAAAAAAAAGAAAACAAAATATAAAGGAAAAAATTAAAGCAAACCCAAGATGGGGATTCGGAAGAGGCAAGCTGTAGGGTTGATGGCTGATGGAAAGGAGCTGAGTGTTGTGGACTTGAGTTGATTTGTATATTTGGGAATTTGGGGGAGCGTCAAAGAAGAAAATGGAGCATTGAAAGGCAGAATGTTGCTGAGAAAATGGAGTTCTGTGAGGCGATGACTGATGAGTACTATTGTCAACGGCTCCGTTTGGATGGGTTGAGAATAACATAGGAAGAAGGAAGAAGATAAGAAATTTATTGGGAATGGATAAATTTATTGGGAAGTGTGTAACTTTTGTGAAGAGTTTAGATGGTTAGAAATAAATTTATTGGTAAAAAGTGATTATTCCTTATTTCTTATTTCGGAAAGAAGTCATCCAAACGGAGCCAACAATACAACAGGACTTTAAAGTGCTTCTTAGCGTGTTTAATAATCTATATTCTTTTCTTGCGCACTTTCTCAATTAGCACTTTCTATTCGATTTATTCTGTCGTTGTCTGCTGATATTCTTGAAAGAAAAAGTATTGTATATGTACCCAAATTACTCTTTTAATTCAGTAATAGACGAATGTCTATGCAATACTTATCTTTTCTTTTTGTTTGCATCATACTTTTTCCTTTTTGTTTGCAGTACTTATCTTTTCTTTTTGTTTGCATCGTAACAAACTAAATAAAAAAGATATGCTTGTAAGATTCAATTGATATGTTAATAATTAAACTATGCAATTAAATTATATGATTTGATTGAGATAATATTACATGAAATTGAAAAAGATATAATGGTAAAATTCACTTGATATGTTAATTTTTTATTTGATTTTCATTCACGCGCTATATTGTTCATTCACAGGCCAACAAACTCACAGCTAGCGCCGCACTTAACTCTTTTCTGATCTTCTCATTTATTGCGATTTGTGGTGTCCTACTTCACTCCAAAAAAATAGCAAAAATTTTCTAAAAATTCTGAAAAAATAATAATTAGAAAGAGAATACGAAGGAGAGCAGATTTAAGGTAAAAAAAATTAATTTTGAACCGTATCTTTTATTTTTACATTTTTTTCTTATTTATTTCGATTTTTTCATTAATTCATGGTTATTTTTGTTTTTTATATATTTTAAGATCTTATTGAATAGGAGAAGATCTTACATCGGCCGGATAAGTCGCACGATTCAACGGATCGGAAGTCACACGATTGAAAGTATATATTTTCATGAACTTCTCTTTTTTTAAATTATTTGCATTTGGTTAATAATTTGCATATATATATAGGCATGGATTTTGTATTGTCATATAGGAACCAAATACCGGAACTCAACTGAATTTAGGTCATTGCCCGTCCGAGATTAATCCATTAGGGATTAATCTCGGATAGTACTCCCGGTCGGGAGTACTGCTCTTTGGATACGATCTGTCTCATTTAGGACAGCGAGTTGTACGTTAGATGCAATGTGTTGTCTGAGAAAAATTCGGCGGCATTTCCCTTGTGTTCCCACGGATACGTACGCACGAGCAATCGTGTGTTGGCGTATTCAGGGAACATAAGGGGAAATGCTGCCGAATTTTTCTCAGATAGCACATTGCATCTAACGTACGCTCGCTAATGAGACAGAGTATCCAAAGAGCGGGCTAGGATGGTGACCGGTCCGAAAACCTAATATGACAAATTGGTCCGAAACCCTAATAATTTGCATAAATTTTATTGCTCAGATGAATCGGACGTGGATGTACTCAAGTAATCGATGCTCGTCTACATTTTTGAGAGGACTTGAAGAATTTATGGTTTGTGCTAAAGAGAATTTGAAAATGAAAGAAGATGATAAAATGTATTGTCCTTGTCGTGTTTGTCAGAATTTGTTGAAGTGGTCTAATTTTGAAGAAGTGAAGGCTCATTTGATTATAAATGGATTTCAACCGGATTATAGTCGGTGGACACTCCATGGAGAGAATGGGGGGGATAGTACTAGCACAAATGTATTGGATTCTGTGTATGAGGAAGAAAATGTATCATTGGATGATGAAATTGATGATGTCAATGTATTTGATGATGAGAATGTAGATGATGATAGAAATGTAGATAACTCAGAATTTAATGCCGATTTAGATGAAATTGTGAACAATGTGGATGAAAATTTTGTTGATAATGTTGAAATTTTTGGTATGTTACGTGAAGAAGATAAAATAGCTTTATATCCTGGTTGTGAATTGTCAAAACTTAATGCTGTTTTCAAACTGTTCAATCTTAAAGCCAAAAATGGATGGAGTGATGCAAGTTTCACATCTTTGCTCAAACTATTACATAAAGAATTTCTTCCAAAAGATAACCAGTTGCCAGATTCAATTTATAAGGCTAAAAAGATGTTATGTCCTTTAAAAATTGGAGTTGAGAGAATTCATGCATGTCCAAATGACTGCATATTATTCCGGAATGAGTACGGAGACTTGCATAAATGTCCAAAGTGTAATGCGTCACGGTATAAACCGAGGGACGATCAAATTGAAGATGAAGGTAGTAAGGGACCAGCTGCGAAAGTGGTGTTTTATCTACCAATAATACCAAGATTCCAGCGGCTTTTCTCTAACGCGAAGGATTTATAACTGTTGACTTCAATAAAAGGGCTTATCGAGACGATCCCTTTATACTTGCAAATAAGCAAGCAATGCAAGTTTTTTACATTCAAGATCCGGCGGATAAGAAAAGACATGTTGTGCTTCAAGGTAAATGTTCATCTTATTTAAGTACAAATGTTCACCTTATTGAGTACAAATGTTCATCTTATTTATTACTTGCCACTTTCAGGAAAAAGACGTATTGTCGGTGTGGGTGATGTCGTAGATGAAGAAGCATACGACCACTTCGAGGAAATACCTCCTTTTTCTATCGGTATCGACGATACACCACAGCCAGTATCGATCAGTTGTAGGCGTACATATAACACCGAAGGCGTGTGGGTCGACACACGAAGGAAAAAAAAGAAAGTAGCTACATAGATATGCTAAATTGTTAAGTTAATAATTTTATTTTTATTTTTTGCAGGTCATTAATTGGTGAAATATTTTGTTAACAAGGAGCTAATGTATTTTTATTTTTTGTTAATTTTCTAAATTGTAATTTTATTTTGTTAGAAAAAATGTAAAACAAAATTAAATTCATGTGTAACCAACACAAAAATTAAATTCAGTCAAAACACTTAATAACATGCATGGATAAACCAACACTGAAAATATCAGTACTAAATGAAATTAAAATAGACACAAACTTTAAAGTTAAAAAAAAATGAAATTAAACTAATCTGTAACGGTTATTAGCTAATAACCGTTACAGATTAGGCTGGAATAATAATATAAAGGGTTTGAACCTTCTGTAACGGTTATTAGCTAATAACCGTTACAGAAGGTTATTAGTAAAAACGTTTGACCTTCTGTAACGATTATTAGCTAATAACCGTTACAGATTAGGCTCTTCTGTAACGGTTATTAGCTAATAACCGTTACAGAAGGTTCAAACCCTTTATATTATTATCCCAGCCTGGCGTCTGTCCGTCACTTCTTTCCTTTCTCGATCTCGCCTCTTTCTTAAAACCCTAGCTCTCGACAGAAGCACTCAGCTCTCTCGGCGCCTCTCTGACTCCCTCTCGGCGGCCCTCTCTCGTAAAAGGTAATCCCTCTCCCCTCCTTCCCCCTCTCACTCCCTCGCTCTCTCTGAGTCCCTCTCATTCTCTGTCTCTCTTTGTTGTGCAGTTTCGATCCCTCTCTCTCTGCCGCTCTCTCAACTCCTACAGCCAGCAACTCCCCTCTCTCTCTCGAAGGTAAACCCCTCTTCCTTTCCCTCTCTGTCTCCTCTTCCTTTCCCTATGGTGGCCATGCTTCTTTTTCTAAAATCGCAGCCAAAGTACTCCAATCAGGTTTTTACTGGCCCTCTCTTTTCAAAGATGCTCATTCTTTTGTTTCTTCTTGTGATCAATGTCAAAGAACAGGCAACATATCCAAAAGGAATGAAATGCCTCTTAACCCTATTCTTGAAGTTGAAATTTTTGATGTATGGGGCGTGGATTTCATGGGACCGTTTCCAAGTTCACATGGATTCGAGTACATCTTGGTAGCTGTTGACTATGTCTCAAAGTGGGTGGAGGCAATTGCATGCAAGGCAGCAGATTCAAGCTCAGTCATTTCTCCTTTTCTCCAAAATCATCTTTCCTCGATTTGGTGTGCCAAGGGCGGTGATAAGCGACGGTGGCAAGCATTTCATCAATCGACACTTTGATGGTCTCTTGAAGAAACATGGTGTCATTCACAAAGTGGCCACTGCCTATCACCCTCAAACAAGTGGGCAAGTTGAGGTGTCCAACAGAGAAATCAAAAGCATCTTGGAAAAGACGGTGGCTCGCTCACGCAAGGATTGGGCAAGCAAACTTGATGATGCACTTTGGGCTTATCGAACCGCTTTCAAGACACCCATTGGCATGAGCCCTTTCAAGCTAGTCTATGGCAAGCCGTGTCATTTGCCAGTCGAACTTGAGCACAAGGCGTATTGGGCAACTCGCGCCATCAACATGGATTTGCAAAAATGTGGTGAAAAGCGAATATTGGACCTACATGAATTGGATGAGGTACGTCTAAACTCCTATGAAAATGCTAAATTTTATAAAGAAAAAAACGAAACTTGTGCATGATAGGAGAATCTCAAGGAGAGAATTCAAGGAAGGCGACTTGGTGCTATTATTCAATTCGAGATTGAGGCTTTTTCCTGGCAAGTTGAGATCGCGTTGGTCTGGCCCATTTCGAGTGGTGAAGGTCTATCCTTTCGGTGCTATTGATATTTGTGACAAGGATTCGGAGCCTTTCAAAGTCAATGGCCAAAGACTTAAGCACTACATCGCCGACGAGGATATGGAAAAAGTGGCTAGTGTTTACTTCTCCGAACCTCCAATAGAAGCCTAGCCAACAACGGTCAAGCTAATGACCCAAAACAAGCGCTTCTTGGGAGGCAACCCAAGATTCTCCTTCAATTTCTTTTTCTTTATTTTTAATTTTAATTGTCATTGTCATTCCTCCTCATTTATTTAAAAAAAAAAACAAAAAAAAAAACAAAAAAATCAGAAAATATAAAAAAATAATAAATAAATATGGTTATTTCTTATTTCTACTTTTAATTTGTTTGATTTTTGTTACTGTAGGCAAATCACTGGTTGATTGGAGAATGACTGAGGACGCAACTCGTGCTAGAGCACCCCTGGTCATGAATGATGGCCTACGCACGACCTCATGCGAGTTGCAACATGGAATGAATTGGGAAACACAAGAAGAGAAGCACCTTTAAATCAATTTTTGAAATTTCAGCGACAAAACCAGGATTTTCTTTGCACCAAAATCTCCCTTCTCTCTCTCTGCACTTACTGCAAAATTTTCATTGTGAAATGACCAGCAGAACTTCCAAATTGTGCATCTGATCATGCATTTCGGTCCGAAATTTCATCATTTTGGTCCGAAATTAAGGCTGTCTCGACTATTTTGGGTTGAATTACTTGGAATTTTGGGCCTTTGATTATTTTCATTTTATGGGCCTGATTAACTTTGTTTGATTGCCTATTTTGCAGGCCCAATCCGAAATGAAGACCCATCTCTTGATGGAGGTGATTTTCTCCAAACCCGAAACCCACTACCCTAATAATTTGCATAAATTTTATTGCTCAGATGAATCGGACGTGGATGTACTCAAGTAATCGATGCTCGTCTACATTTTTGAGAGGACTTGAAGAATTTATGGTTTGTGCTAAAGAGAATTTGAAAATGAAAGAAGATGATAAAATGTATTGTCCTTGTCGTGTTTGTCAGAATTTGTTGAAGTGGTCTAATTTTGAAGAAGTGAAGGCTCATTTGATTATAAATGGATTTCAACCGGATTATAGTCGGTGGACACTCCATGGAGAGAATGGGGGGGATAGTACTAGCACAAATGTATTGGATTCTGTGTATGAGGAAGAAAATGTATCATTGGATGATGAAATTGATGATGTCAATGTATTTGATGATGAGAATGTAGATGATGATAGAAATGTAGATAACTCAGAATTTAATGCCGATTTAGATGAAATTGTGAACAATGTGGATGAAAATTTTGTTGATAATGTTGAAATTTTTGGTATGTTACGTGAAGAAGATAAAATAGCTTTATATCCTGGTTGTGAATTGTCAAAACTTAATGCTGTTTTCAAACTGTTCAATCTTAAAGCCAAAAATGGATGGAGTGATGCAAGTTTCACATCTTTGCTCAAACTATTACATAAAGAATTTCTTCCAAAAGATAACCAGTTGCCAGATTCAATTTATAAGGCTAAAAAGATGTTATGTCCTTTAAAAATTGGAGTTGAGAGAATTCATGCATGTCCAAATGACTGCATATTATTCCGGAATGAGTACGGAGACTTGCATAAATGTCCAAAGTGTAATGCGTCACGGTATAAACCGAGGGACGATCAAATTGAAGATGAAGGTAGTAAGGGACCAGCTGCGAAAGTGGTGTTTTATCTACCAATAATACCAAGATTCCAGCGGCTTTTCTCTAACGCGAAGGATTTATAACTGTTGACTTCAATAAAAGGGCTTATCGAGACGATCCCTTTATACTTGCAAATAAGCAAGCAATGCAAGTTTTTTACATTCAAGATCCGGCGGATAAGAAAAGACATGTTGTGCTTCAAGGTAAATGTTCATCTTATTTAAGTACAAATGTTCACCTTATTGAGTACAAATGTTCATCTTATTTATTACTTGCCACTTTCAGGAAAAAGACGTATTGTCGGTGTGGGTGATGTCGTAGATGAAGAAGCATACGACCACTTCGAGGAAATACCTCCTTTTTCTATCGGTATCGACGATACACCACAGCCAGTATCGATCAGTTGTAGGCGTACATATAACACCGAAGGCGTGTGGGTCGACACACGAAGGAAAAAAAAGAAAGTAGCTACATAGATATGCTAAATTGTTAAGTTAATAATTTTATTTTTATTTTTTGCAGGTCATTAATTGGTGAAATATTTTGTTAACAAGGAGCTAATGTATTTTTATTTTTTGTTAATTTTCTAAATTGTAATTTTATTTTGTTAGAAAAAATGTAAAACAAAATTAAATTCATGTGTAACCAACACAAAAATTAAATTCAGTCAAAACACTTAATAACATGCATGGATAAACCAACACTGAAAATATCAGTACTAAATGAAATTAAAACAGACACAAACTTTAAAGTTAAAAAAAAATGAAATTAAACTAATCTGTAACGATTATTAGCTAATAACCATTACAGATTAGGCTGGAATAATAATATAAAGGGTTTGAACCTTCTGTAACGGTTATTAGCTAATAACCGTTACAGAAGAGCCTAATCTGTAACGGTTATTAGCTAATAACCGTTACAGAAGGTTATTAGTAAAAACGTTTGACCTTCTGTAACGATTATTAGCTAATAACCGTTACAGATTAGGCTCTTCTGTAACGGTTATTAGCTAATAACCGTTACAGAAGGTTCAAACCCTTTATATTATTATCCCAGCCTGGCGTCTGTCCGTCACTTCTTTCCTTTCTCGATCTCGCCTCTTTCTTAAAACCCTAGCTCTCGACAGAAGCACTCAGCTCTCTCGGCGCCTCTCTGACTCCCTCTCGGCGGCCCTCTCTCGTAAAAGGTAATCCCTCTCCCCTCCTTCCCCCTCTCACTCCCTCGCTCTCTCTGAGTCCCTCTCATTCTCTGTCTCTCTTTGTTGTGCAGTTTCGATCCCTCTCTCTCTGCCGCTCTCTCAACTCCTACAGCCAGCAACTCCCCTCTCTCTCTCGAAGGTAAACCCCTCTTCCTTTCCCTCTCTGTCTCCTCTTCCTTTCCCTCTCTGTCTCCTCTCTCTCTCTCTCACTGACTCCCTTTCACTGTTTCTCTGTTAGCAATCCCTTTGTCGCTCTCTCAGCTGTGACAGCCAGCCAGCAACTCTCAACCCCCAACTCTCAAGTAATCCCTCTCTTTTTTCTCTCAAAATTTGAACTGTTTAAATTAGGGACTATTTTGCATAATTTGAACTGTTTTATTTTGGACTGAAATGCACAATTTGAACTGTTTTGGGGTTGATATGGGGCTGTGGTGCATAAATCACAATTTTATGGACTAATGTGCATAAATTTGAACTGTTTGGGGGCTGTTTTGGGGATGATATTGGGCTGTTTGTTGCTATGGTGCATAAAGCACAATTTTAGGGACTAATGTGTATAAATTTGAACTGTTTGGGGGCTGTTTTGGGATAATATTGGGCTGTTTTGTGGTGCATAAAGCACAATTTATTTAATATGGACTAAACTGCAAAAAATGCTAGAAATTGATTATGCAAATAATAGGGACTGAAATGCAAAAAAGCTAGGAATTGATTATGGATAAGGAACTATGCTAGGAATAGATGTGCATATGAATTGATTATGGATAAGGAATTGTGAATTGATTATTAGATATATATATGCATTGTGAATTGATTATGGATAAGGAGTTAAGAATTTTATTTAAAATGGAAATTAGATGGAGAAGGATCAAAACGTCAATAAGGTTCATGGAAACCTACAGACAAGATTGTCATACCAGGAGATTCTGAAGGGGCCGGTTCCACGAGCATTACCATCGGCGATTTGGAACCGAGGAGTCAAAGGTATTTCATGGGAAGGACTGTGGCTACGAAGGATAAAGGTACTTACACATGTAAAGACTTGTTATATATGCTAACTTCAAATTCTGTTTTGTGATTATTAATAAGATTTGTTTGTTGCTTGTTAGATACTTACACGTTCCATAGTTCTGATTCGTCGACTATTGAGGCATTCAGTCGGTTGAGTGCCATGTCTGGTGAAATCAATTCCGGGTCAATACCGGAACAAGAAGTCTTAAATCGGGCGGTTGACAGGCCGGAACATCCAGGAAGAATCAGGGGATATCCTTTATGGACCAAGAAGGAAGATGTGTATAAAAGAAAATCTAGAAAGGATGCGCATGAAGGATGGATGGCACCAGACCAGATTGAAGAATTGATGAGCAGGGTCGCAGCTGAAGCCGCTGAGAAAACCAAAAGGGACTTGATTCACTCAGAGGAGATAATGAATGCGGCGAGACAACAAGCTTTTCAGGTAATCCTTTTTGATAATCAAAATGTAATCAAAATGAATGAAAACTATTCTTCATTATCCAGTTGCTTCATAATTTTCAGGACGTGAAACAATGGTTGGCCAGTAGCGGATTGCAGATTCAAGCACCACAGCAATTTGTGACGCCGTATCAGCCATTCGTTGAAGCTGAGGTAGACTCAGGAATGCCAAACGAAGAGTTATTCCGAACGGTTGCCTCAAGCTATATGCCTCCGGATACGAGAAGCGTTGTTCAGGTTCATATTGATCATTTTTCTCTTTTCTCTTTATATTTATTTTTGGCAGCATTAGAGTTTCTGATTGAACTGAATTTCAGGAAGAAATGCCGTGCGATCTCTTTTCTCTTGATCACAACAACCAGAGGATTAAGGTGGCCGAAGGAAATATTATTCCGAGTGTTGTTGGTCAGATCGTACACGGCGTGCCTCTAACTGATCAACAATTGTATGTCCATCTTCTCCGAGTAGGCGATGAATTTCGTGAATGGCAAGTCCCTGGTAGGTCAGATGAGCTATTGGGAAATAATATAGGGGGCCGATTCCCATGGCCGTCATTTTTGGTGGACATAGGCCACAAGGTATCGTTTTATTTAATTATGACAATCTGTTTCATACATTTCTCCTAATGACTTATTAATATGATGTCATTGAATGCAGAGTTTGACCAAAAAGAAGCCGGCCAAAAAGAAGGCAAAGGCGAAGGAGGCGGCGAAGAATGTGGAGGAGAGTCCAAAGGTCCCAAGTGCGGGGTCGTTTGTTACTCGTGATCCACTCCTCCCTAAGGATATTATTGACAGGCTGAGCCCATCCGAACAAGCAGTATACAGACTGTTGATGCTCCAACCAGAAGAAGAGATGAACTTTGAGCTGCCTAATTGCAATCCTTGGGGTACGCACGGTGGCGATGTTAAGTTCAACGTTAATGTCGAGGATATTGTCGAATGTTTTAAAAGGGAGGAGCTATCTCAATCGATTGTGAAATTTTACTGCTGGTTTGAATTTTTCAACTTTAATGTTTATTTTTTTCTTCATTCAATTCATTCAAAATTGAAATTGTTGAACTTTGATATCCATGTTTGCAGGTTTTGGATGGAAGAACTTTCAACAAGGCAAGAAGAGAATGAGTTCTCCAAGAGCATCACCGTACTGGATCCAGAGTTATTGGCTGAGTGGAAGTTCAAACACGAAGAACTCGGTGCGGTGAATTACCTAACGAGAGCATTCATGGAGAATCCATCCTCCTATCTTGTTTTGCCGTATAATCAGCAGTAAGAAATATAACCAATATGGCTACTAATGAAAGAATTTTGTAGTTTCCTTTAATTCCACCAAAATAATAAATCTCTATTAATTACAGGTTTCATTGGGTTGTCCTTGTTATTAATGTCGAGAAGCGCACCGTTCACTTTGTTGATTCTCTGGAACGCAAGAATCCAAAGTTATATATTAAGCCATTCATATCTTCGTAAGTTTTCATTTCTGAATTAAGTTAAAGCATGATGAGATTTTTCAAATTAAAAAATATTAGATTTTGTTGTTTTAAATAATATTGCATGCAGGGTATACAAGCGGTATTTAGTGGAAGCCGGAAGATATAGCCAAAAGAGCAGAACAGGATTTGATTGGTACCGAATTAAGGTACAGAACTTATCAGTTTAAGATATTATTTGTTTGTGAAATTGAAATTAACTAAAAAAGATTGTGTTTCTTTTGTTGAAATCTTAATTAGGGACCGATACAAAGGGGCGGCACAGAGTGTGGATATTTCACAATGCTCAACATGAGGGCGATATTAAGTAGTTGGACTACGGTCGGAGAATTCCCTGAGGTAATGTTAAGCCGATTTATTATTTTAGGATTTTATATTTTTATTGGTTTAGGGCTTAGGGTTTACAAAATTATTTGACTTTATCAATTGTTAATGATCAAATTGCAGTATATCGAGCCGGTTGGACAACCATATAAAAACGAAGACGTTGATGCAGTCGTTTCGGAGGTTATGGACTTCATGTATGGGGTATTATTTTAGGAAAATTTTGACTTGATTTGGTGTTAACTCTATGTATAGTTACTTTGTTAATTTTTGCTACATATTGATATATGTATTGATATATGTTTTGTGCTTGGTATATATATGTGACATCTGATATATGCATGATATATGTTTGTCTGCTGCATGTTGGATTGTATAATGTAAATTGGGTACCAATTTGGTACCAATTCGGCTAGCAAAACTGGGCTAGCCAATAAAACATGCCAAATTCAAAAAAAAAGAAGGTCTTTTGTAACGGTTATTAAGGAATAACCGTTACAGAATTTATAATTTCATTTCTTTTATATCAACAATATCTGTAACGGTTATTCCTTAATAACCGTTACAAAAGACTGGATTCTGTAACGGTTATTAGATTATAACCGTTACACTGGATCTAAAAAAATAGTAAAAATGTATTTCCGTCAATAATAGGATAACGGTTATTATATAACAACCGTTATAGAAGCCAGTCTTCTGTAACGGTTGTTATCTATTAACCGTTACAAATGTTCTCAATAAAACCGTAACCACATTTTCCGTCCACTATACCATAACGGTTATTAGATAATAACCGTTACAGAAGCCATTCTTCTGTAACGGTTATTATCTAATAACCGTTATAGATCTGTAACGGTTATTAGACATTCTGTAACGGGGGCTACTGTAACGTTACGTGTACCGTTACAAATGCCTTTTATTAACCGTTACAGAAGTCGAAATTTCGCGTAGTGTTTAGATTGTCTAATGCAAATTTTACAGCTTCCCCTTCCATCTGTCTCTAATTGTGGGAATTGATGCCCTATATTTTGAAAGAACAAAAAAACGAAAAAGAGATTATTGGATAAGCTCCATTTTCTGGCAGCATGGTTAGTCATATATTACATACAGTTCGCTTGTCTAAAGTGCAAAGTCAATAATTTAATTGTATGAATGGCGATTTAAGAAATACCTTTCTTATTGAGGCGAGACCTAGCATGTTTCTAATAAAAACCATTAGAGAAAGGAAAAAATTACTAATAATCACCATATATAATTTTAATTTTGATAAGCACCATGGAAAAAAACGAATTATCAGCATGTTTATTCCGATCGGATTTTAACGTAGTTAAATGACCGTGTTAATTAGAGTCATTAGTTTTTTTGTTCCCTCGAACTTCACTCATTAATTATCAAAAAAGAAAAAAAAAAGAATTCACTCATTTGATTGAGTCCATGTGTGTTTCTTATTTACAAATTGAAGAATAATTTACTATATATAATTAAATTTGTATCAAATACATGTCATAAAAAATATTACGCATACATTAATGTTTGTTAGTGTCTGTGTGCGCACACACATGCGCGCACGTTTGTGTATATTAATTTTAACATGTTTATAATGTAATCTTGTTTGAAACGTTATTTGAATATCTTCTAAATAAAAAAATATGCAGTGATAAAATATAGAAAAAAAATATAAAAAAAAGTAGGGGCCCCCCAGAAAAATATGCACTAAAATTGAATGAAATTATCACTGATAACCCTATTTTTTTTCATTTTACATTCTTATTATTGCAATTTAGCTCCTATATGTTTTCTCTATTTACAAGATATTCAAGTGATGTTTCAAATAAGATTTTCTAATTCATATGTTAAAAATATATTTGTATATACAATTACAAACATACAATGTATTTAATGATAATATTTTTATTTCACATATTTAAATCATATTTAAGCAATAATTAATTTGTTCTTTTTAAATAAGAAACATACAAGGACTCAAATGCAAAACATTTTTCTAATTGCCAAATATCTCAACTAGTGACATCGTTATTCTTTTCTTTTTCTATTTTTTATTTTACCCTATATTTTTCTTATTTACAAACTACAAGAAAAATTATGACAAATAAAAACATACAGTACATAAGTATAGTTATACATTTAATTCTTTAACAAAAAATAATTTTGACTTTTTACTCACTATTTGAATGTTTTGTAAATAAAAAAAATAAGGGAACATACTGGAAAAGATGCAAAAATTAATAAAAGCATTGAAAGTAGGCAAGAAACATGGTTTTGCATGAGTGAAGTGATTATTAAAATTAAAACTCTTTTATGGTTTAAAATTAAAACTGTTTTAGGGTTCTTGTTAACATTTTTCTTTTTTTATGGTTTCTTCTAAAGTTGCGTGTGTTTTCCCGAGTTAATTTTCTGAATCACAAATTTTTTTTGATAAGAAAAACATATTAGAGGTGTTTCCTTTGTCTCTCTTCATATTACCATACAATAAAGGAAAATATTTTGTACATCCCATCATTCTAACTGCATACAACAAATAACACTTTTAAATTCGGCCTACAAACCGGTACTAAAATAAAAAAGTTTTTTTTTTTATAAATTCAAACCTTTAGTACCGGTTTTTTATAAAAAACCGGTACTAATTAATTGATTTTTAGTACCGGTTTTTTATAAAAAACCGGTACTAAAATAAAAACGTTTTTTTTTAGACGATTTTTAGTACTGGTTTTTTTAAAAAACCGGTACTAAATAATATATCTGACAATTACGAAAATGTTATGATTTATTATTAGTACCGGTTTTCTTAAAAACCGGTACTAATGAGCCGGTACTAATAATCATTTTTGTTGTAGTGTGCACTGGTACCACTTATCTAGCAGGTACTTATCTAACCACATCAATATCTGAATTCAGGCAAACGCTGTTTACAAGACATTTAAAATCTCCGGATCGATAACTAATTAATACAGGGATGATGGTACATATAGGTACCTTTTTGAACTTTGGGATTTGTTTTTTTAAGACTGCCATAAGTTTACATAGAAAAATGGCAGCTTAAAAATTTTATGTGCCCGTGCATAGCGGTGAGGTTTTGACAAGAAAAAAAAAATTAATGAGAAATGAAATTGAAAAAAAAGAAAACAAAATATAAAGGAAAAAATTAAAGCAAACCCAAGATGGGGATTCGGAAGAGGCAAGCTGTAGGGTTGATGGCTGATGGAAAGGAGCTGAGTGTTGTGGACTTGAGTTGATTTGTATATTTGGGAATTTGGGGGAGCGTCAAAGAAGAAAATGGAGCATTGAAAGGCAGAATGTTGCTGAGAAAATGGAGTTCTGTGAGGCGATGACTGATGAGTACTATTGTCAACGGCTCCGTTTGGATGGGTTGAGAATAAGATAGGAAGAAGGAAGAAGATAAGAAATTTATTGGGAATGGATAAATTTATTGGGAAGTGTGTAACTTTTGTGAAGAGTTTAGATGGTTAGAAATAAATTTATTGGTAAAAAGTGATTATTCCTTATTTCTTATTCCGGAAAGAAGTCATCCAAACGGAGCCAACAATACAACAGGACTTTAAAGTGCTTCTTAGCGTGTTTAATAATCTATATTCTTTTCTTGCGCACTTTCTCAATTAGCACTTTCTATTCGATTTATTCTGTCGTTGTCTGCTGATATTCTTGAAAGAAAAAGTATTGTATATGTACCCAAATTACTCTTTTAATTCAGTAATAGACGAATGTCTATGCAATACTTATCTTTTCTTTTTGTTTGCATCATACTTTTTCCTTTTTGTTTGCAGTACTTATCTTTTCTTTTTGTTTGCATCGTAACAAACTAAATAAAAAAGATATGCTTGTAAGATTCAATTGATATGTTAATAATTAAACTATGCAATTAAATTATATGATTTGATTGAGATAATATTACATGAAATTGAAAAAGATATAATGGTAAAATTCACTTGATATGTTAATTTTTTATTTGATTTTCATTCACGCGCTATATTGTTCATTCACAGGCCACATTAAAAAAAATAATACTAAACTTTTTCAAAAGATCCCTTCTTCTCTATTATTTTTTGAGAAAATATTATATAATTAGTAATTATTTATGGAAATTTTTTATTACAATTGACATGAGAAGATATTGTATGATTTTATTATATTTCAAGTATTATTCAATGTTGCACTTTATTAATATATTTATTTGATATTATTTATTTATCTCTATTGTACTATTTTTTTCATTGAGTTATTAACATTATTATTGATATCTCATATTTATATACATATTTTTGGCCAAACTTAGCACCAAAATAGCACTCAAACCATTATAAATGTCTCATTATTAATTGTGTTTTCCAGGATTTTGTACTGCCGTCGCTTCTATCTCTATTTTGTAGAATTCCCGTAGAAATTGAAGACAAGACGCCTAAGACATGAAGAGTGGAGCCCAACCCTCAGCCAGATGACTCATTCCTGGCTCACACATGCGTGCCTAGACCTAGACTACACCACCATGGGCCGAGATAGATCACAGGCCCTGGTTTCAGCCCATTTCACCCCATTTGCTTTCAATTTCGGTCCGAAATGGTCTGATTTCGGTCCGAAATCTGGTTATGGAAAGTAGATTTTGGCAAGTTTCAAGGAGGGAAAGCGCGTTTCTTGCCCTAGCCGCCTCTGGACCGACGAGGGGGAGTATATAGGCACATGTTCTCGACCAGAGGCGGGTCTCTTCTTCCACTTTTGATTTTCTCCACAATACACGATTGTTTTTAGGCGTTTTTGGCTCTTTTTACGGGTTTTCTTGAGGAGCAGCAGTGTTTGTGTGCGACGGCAGCGATCTTGCATCTCCACATCGATTCCTTGGCCTTAGGACAGCGAGTATTTGCATTGGATACCTCGGTTTACTCCTTTATGCTTATGTTTCGTTGTTTTATGGCTTGTATCTTACTTATTTGCATGATACTTTTTATTTCTGTTATGAGCATGTTAGGCTAGACTCCTTTATGATGTTCTAGGGATAGCTAGTAGATTAGTTTGATATTATGTGATGACTTGATCATTTACACTATGTTTATGTGATGAGTTTTGTTGAGATTTATCGTTTGCTTAGTTAGTTTAATTACTTGCTTTATTGTCTACTTAATGATGTCTGCAGCACCGTTAGGGCATTAGACAGAAACAATTAATTGAATAGTTGAGTATATGAAATAAACCAATCACTCGAAAGAGGAGGTTAGTTGTGACCGACAGGTGCAATTTTTATCGATCCGATAGGACTTTAAATATTTCTAGAACCCCGATTTAACTCACCTAAACAATCAAATTAGGACGAAAGTACATGTTTGATTGTTTATGAGGCGAAAAGCAAGTTCCAAACCAAGTTAGAGTCGAAATCGCGAAAGCTGAGGTCTTAACTTAGGTCTGGTTGTTTAGTACCCTTCGCATAGCATTGTGTAGAGATAACAAGTCGAAACATTAACTCTAAAGCAATTTCGGTTCAAAACAGTAAGGATTTCGGACCGAAACCCTTACATTTCGGACCGAAATCACCCTCTGTCTGGATGAAAATCGAAGGCTGAGGTGCTTTAGGGCCAAACTAATTGAACGCTAAGCTCCTAGGACATCGCTTGCATTTATTGGACATTTTAAAGCAGAAAAATCAACCCAAAAAAATATTTTATAATTATTTAATTAGTTTTCAATTGTTATTTAGTTGTTTCCTTTAAATTAAATCCTCACAATTTTTATTTGTCTAGCTTTTAAGAAAAACTAAGTCCGGTACTCATTTTTACCGTCCCTTGGGTTCGACCCTTAGCTTTACCAGAACGATTAGTAAGGTAGAACAAGGTTATAAATTTATTTGACCTAGGTTTTAATTCCCTTATCAAATTGGCGCCGTTGCCGGGGACGGTTTTGATATCGAGTACTTATTTTAGTATTAAGAGACTAGATTTTTTCTATTTTATTTAATCTTTTCATTGTTTCTTCCTACTTTCAGGTTGAGAACTGGCCGGGAAACCAAAGAAAGGCAAGTCAAAGCCCCCAATTGTGCGCAAGTACTTCACCAGGGGACTTGACTCAGACCCAGAACTCATTGACCAAGCAACCTCTAGCCAGACTCCCTCTGTAACTCAACCAGCACCCCTGAACACACCAATTTCGGCCCGAAACCCTCTGATTTCGGTTCGAAATCCACAGCCAGAGGAGGAAACAGCAAGGGAAATGGCGGCAAACCAAGGGCCCATCAACGCCGAAGCAGAGGCCCAGAGGCTTGAGAACCTGAGGCTCCAACTCGAGCAAAGGGATGCCAGATTAGCCAACGATCGTACTAACCTTGAGAATCAAAGGCGAGCACTTGAGGACGATCGGCGGCGATGGGAGAATGACGACGAGAGCGTTCATGATAACTCAGATGGAGAGGAGCAAGGGGGGGCAAAACAGATCTCTCATGGACTTTGCAGCTCCAAAAGCTAGCCACATAGGCGGGCCAGTGGTGATCCCAGGAATTGAAGCCAATAACATGATAATCACGGCCAACCATGTGGCACTTGTGCAACAGAATCCGTTTTACGGAGATGATAAAGAGGATCCCCATGCTCATTTACAAAGTTTTATTGAATGCACTCGTTTAATTAAGTGTAACGGTGTCCCTCAACAAGCCATTAGACTTTTGTTATTTAGGTTTACTCTTAAGGACCGAGCCATCAAATGGTACAAAACTTTAAAAAAGGGGTCTATTAGGAGTTGGGACCAAATGGCACAAACCTTCCTTGATAGGTATTTCTCTTCTGACAGAGCAGACACAATTAGGAAGGAAATTAATAATTTTCAACAAAAAGACAATGAAACAATGAGGGATGCATGGGAAAGATTTAGAGATTTAGAAAACTCTTGTCCACATCATGGTATCCAAGACTGGATGGTAATTAAGGCATTCCACAGTGGTCTTTATGACAATATTAAAATTAACCTTGATTCCCTTTCAGGTGGAGCATTTAAGCGACTAGATGCAGCGCAGGCACGTGACAAGATTGATGAATGCGCCAGGAACTACGAGTGGTATCCGATTCCCAACAATCGTCGCTCATCTAGCAAGGAACAAGTACATGAAATCACAGCAAGAGACACAAGGATTGCCGAGCTCGAAGCGGAATTAGCGTCATATCACTCACTTCAGGGCACTCACCTCAATTCCAACTTTTGTGGTGCATGCGGCGAAGAAGGGCATAGGTCAATTGATTGTCCGCTTGCGCGAGGAGGCAGCGAGGGGCATCAAGTCAACTCGCTTAACAGCGAGCCTTCTTACTTTCCTGGACATATTTTTAGTCGCAGTTATTCTTTGAGTGATAGAGAGCAGGCCAATTGGGCAGACATGAACCACCCTAATTATCACAACAATGAGGATAGACCATTTGTGCCAAAGAACCAGTACAAAAACACCAACCCACCAACCTTGTACAAAAATAACCATTTTAACAACAATGGTCGTGACCAACCCTTTCTAAGAAAATCTGTTTACAATAGGGAGGGTATACCGTCGGTTGTCCAAAACTTTATGCATGAACAAGGCAAATTTAATCAAATGTTGACTGAGGAACTCAAAAATAACGCAGGGACTTTGACTAGGTTGGAGCAAATGATGGAGTCGCATTTTTCAAGGCAACAAGGGAAGCTGCCAAGCCAATCGGAGGTGAATCCAAATGCCCACCAATGCAAAGCTTTGCACACCTTGCGAAGTGGCATGCAATACAAGGACCCTCCTATGCCAAATGAAGCCGAGGCGAATAACACACACCAAAACGAGCATGGAGGACCGGTTCTGGTGCAAGTGCTACCTTTCTCCCCTCTCCAGGACGCAGCAAGAGCAAATGGGACTCAAACCGATGCATCAACTGCACAAAAGGGGCTGACAGAGCCTCCACTTCAGTCCGAAACCAACACATTTTGGTCCGAAATGTCAGCTCCAGAGGCCCAGAAAGAGCATCCAGGGAAGGAAAAGACCGCGAGTTCAAACCCAGAGGTTGCATACCAACCCCCTATTCCTTTCCCCAGAAGGTTGGCCAAAGAGAAAGATGACGTTTTGTTCATGCGATTTTGGGAGATGCTAAAGGAGGTCCATATCACCATTCCTTTCTCTGACGTGTTCACTAAGGTGCCCATTTATGCCAAGTTTCTCAAGGAATTATGCACTGGAAAGAGATCTTTGGAAGAGTTGAAAGCGATAGTTCTGACAAGGATAAGCAGTGAGGCCTTAAAAAGAAAAATGCCACCTAAGTTAAGCGATCCAGGCAGGTTTGTCTTGCCTTGTGTGATTGGAAAGGAGTTCATCAAACAAGCATTATGTGATATGGGGGCAAGTGTAAGCTTGATGCCCAAGTCAGTTTTTGAAAGAATAGGATTTGGTGAATTGTTGCCCACAAATATTACAATCCAGCTTGCTGACTCATCCAAGCGTTTGCCTATGGGTGAAATCAAAGATATCCCAGTGCAAGTTGGCAAATTCCTTGTTCCAGGCGACTTTGTGGTGATGGACATGGAAGAAGACAGTGAGGTTCCAATTATTTTGGGGCGTCCTTTCCTGAGTACCGCGGGAGTCATGATGGATGCCAGAGAAGGCACGATTTTGGTTAGAGTGGGAGGGGAAACACTTCGCTTCTCCATCAAGCACGCCATGAAGTGTCCTAATACCACCAACGGATCATGCTTCATGATTGAAGAGATTGAACACACAATTGAAGAATCCCTTGAAATTCAATATGAAACTGCTATTAACTTGTACCAATCCTTTCTCTCTGATATGCAGGAAGCCATAGGAGTTGAGGAGACCATGGAGGAGCTCGAACCTGACCATGAACATGGAAAAATTCCCCTACCAGAGGTGATTTCGGACCAAAATTGCCCAGTTTCGGACCGAAACCTGCCCCTGGAGGAGGCCAGAGCAGCAACAGCAGAGCATTTCGGTCCGAAACCAATCAATTTCGGTCCGAAACCTCCACCTCAGGTCGAATTAAAGCCCCTTCCAGCGACTTTAAGGTATGAATTTCTTGGCTCAGATCAAACATTCCCTGTTATTGTTAATGCTGGGCTGAATGCAGATCAAACAGAGAAACTTTTGGTAGAACTAAGAGCTCACAAGGGTGCAATTGGTTATTCCATCGACGACTTAAAGGGTATCGATCCCTCCATTTGCACGCATAGAATTCTCTGGAAGAAGGGCACAAACCGTCCATTGAAGGGCAAAGGCGACTCAACCCTAATCTCAAGGAAGTGGTCAAAAAGGAGATTCTCAAACTTCTCGACGCAGGCATCATCTATCCGATTTCTGACAGCAAGTGGGTGAGCCCAGTGCATGTGGTGCCCAAGAAGGGAGGTACAACAGTGGTCAAGAACGAAAAAGATGAGATGATTCAAACAAGAATGGTGACTGGATGGCGGATGTGTATCGACTATCGCAAGCTCAACACCGCGACACGAAAAGATCACTTCCCACTTCCATTTGTTGACCAATTGCTTGAAAGACTTGCTAATCACTCATATTTTTGTTATTTAGATGGTTACTCTGGTTTCTTCCAAATACCTATCCATCCAAATGACCAAGAAAAAACCACTTTCACTTGTCCTTATGGTACCTATGCGTATAGGCGTATGCCTTTTGGTCTTTGTAATGCACCTGCAACCTTCCAAAGAGCTATGATGGCCATATTCTCAGATTTTATTGAAAAAGAAATGGAAGTGTTTATGGATGATTTTTCTGTTTATGGCACTTGCTTTGATTCATGCCTTGCTAATCTTTCTAAAATCTTGCAGAGATGCGAAGAAGTTAACTTGGTCTTGAATTGGGAAAAGTGCCATTTCATGGTGCAACAAGGAGTCGTACTGGGGCACGTGGTGACATCGAAGGGCATAGAGGTTGACAAGGCAAAGATCGAGGTGATAGAGAAGCTTAATATGCCAAAAAGTGTCAAGGATGTCAGAAGTTTCTTGGGGCACGCTGGATTTTATCGCCGATTCATCAAAGATTTTTCAAAAATTGCCAAACCTCTAACTAACCTTCTGATTAAAGATAATGAATTCGTTGTCAATGATGAATGTCTTGATGCTTTTCGTAGGTTAAAGGAGGCTCTCATTTCAGCACCCATTCTGCAACCACCAGATTGGAGCCAACCGTTCGAGCTTATGTGCGATGCAAGTGACTATGCAGTAGGGGCAGTTCTTGGGCAGCGAAGGGACAAGAAACCAGTGGCCATATACTATGCTAGCAAGGTGCTAGACCCCGCCCAAGTCAACTACACAACCACAGAAAAGGAGCTCCTTGCCATAGTCTTCGCGCTTGACAAGTTTAGATCATACCTTGTGGGCTCTAAGGTGATCGTGTACACCGACCATGCCGCCATCCGATATCTCTTAAGCAAGAAGGATGCCAAGCCAAGATTGATTCGATGGGTGTTGCTTCTCCAAGAATTTGACCTTGAGATCAAGGACAAGAAAGGCTCAGAAAATCTAGTGGCAGACCATCTATCTCGCCTTCATTGGGAAGAGGAACAAGGTAACCCAATCCCTATCAACGATTTCTTTCCAGATGAAAAGTTGTTCTCTGTACAGGCACATTTCGGGGCGAAACCAAACCATTTCGGACCGAAATATGACGATCTGGTGGCAGAAATCATGGCGACAGCAATGATTTCGGACCGAAATGTCCCTATTTCGGACCGAAATGAAAGGGAAAAGTGCAGAACAGAGGAGCCCTGGTATGCGGATCTGGCTAATTTTTTGGCAAGTGGGTATGTGCCTTCTGGCATGACCCCACAACAGAGGAAGAAGCTCAAATCCGACTCGAAGTATTACTTTTGGGAGGAGCCATATCTTTTCAAGCTTGGAATCGACAATGTCTTTAGAAGGTGTGTGCCCTATGATGAGGTTCGAGCCATTCTTGCAAGTTGCCATTCCTCTGCCTATGGTGGCCATGCTTCTTTTTCTAAAATCGCAGCCAAAGTACTCCAATCAGGTTTTTACTGGCCCTCTCTTTTCAAAGATGCTCATTCTTTTGTTTCTTCTTGTGATCAATGTCAAAGAACAGGCAACATATCCAAAAGGAATGAAATGCCTCTTAACCCTATTCTTGAAGTTGAAATTTTTGATGTATGGGGCGTGGATTTCATGGGACCGTTTCCAAGTTCACATGGATTCGAGTACATCTTGGTAGCTGTTGACTATGTCTCAAAGTGGGTGGAGGCAATTGCATGCAAGGCAGCAGATTCAAGCTCAGTCATTTCTCCTTTTCTCCAAAATCATCTTTCCTCGATTTGGTGTGCCAAGGGCGGTGATAAGCGACGGTGGCAAGCATTTCATCAATCGACACTTTGATGGTCTCTTGAAGAAACATGGTGTCATTCACAAAGTGGCCACTGCCTATCACCCTCAAACAAGTGGGCAAGTTGAGGTGTCCAACAGAGAAATCAAAAGCATCTTGGAAAAGACGGTGGCTCGCTCACGCAAGGATTGGGCAAGCAAACTTGATGATGCACTTTGGGCTTATCGAACCGCTTTCAAGACACCCATTGGCATGAGCCCTTTCAAGCTAGTCTATGGCAAGCCGTGTCATTTGCCAGTCGAACTTGAGCACAAGGCGTATTGGGCAACTCGCGCCATCAACATGGATTTGCAAAAATGTGGTGAAAAGCGAATATTGGACCTACATGAATTGGATGAGGTACGTCTAAACTCCTATGAAAATGCTAAATTTTATAAAGAAAAAAACGAAACTTGTGCATGATAGGAGAATCTCAAGGAGAGAATTCAAGGAAGGCGACTTGGTGCTATTATTCAATTCGAGATTGAGGCTTTTTCCTGGCAAGTTGAGATCGCGTTGGTCTGGCCCATTTCGAGTGGTGAAGGTCTATCCTTTCGGTGCTATTGATATTTGTGACAAGGATTCGGAGCCTTTCAAAGTCAATGGCCAAAGACTTAAGCACTACATCGCCGACGAGGATATGGAAAAAGTGGCTAGTGTTTACTTCTCCGAACCTCCAATAGAAGCCTAGCCAACAACGGTCAAGCTAATGACCCAAAACAAGCGCTTCTTGGGAGGCAACCCAAGATTCTCCTTCAATTTCTTTTTCTTTATTTTTAATTTTAATTGTCATTGTCATTCCTCCTCATTTATTTAAAAAAAAAACAAAAAAAAAACAAAAAAATCAGAAAATATAAAAAAATAATAAATAAATATGGTTATTTCTTATTTCTACTTTTAATTTGTTTGATTTTTGTTACTGTAGGCAAATCACTGGTTGATTGGAGAATGACTGAGGACGCAACTCGTGCTAGAGCACCCCTGGTCATGAATGATGGCCTACGCACGACCTCATGCGAGTTGCAACATGGAATGAATTGGGAAACACAAGAAGAGAAGCACCTTTAAATCAATTTTTGAAATTTCAGCGACAAAACCAGGATTTTCTTTGCACCAAAATCTCCCTTCTCTCTCTCTGCACTTACTGCAAAATTTTCATTGTGAAATGACCAGCAGAACTTCCAAATTGTGCATCTGATCATGCATTTCGGTCCGAAATTAAGGCTGTCTCGACTATTTTGGGTTGAATTACTTGGAATTTTGGGCCTTTGATTATTTTCATTTTATGGGCCTGATTAACTTTGTTTGATTGCCTATTTTGCAGGCCCAATCCGAAATGAAGACCCATCTCTTGATGGAGGTGATTTTCTCCAAACCCGAAACCCACTACCCTTTAAACCAAACCCGACCCACTAACATTAAATCCTTCCTCTCCGTCTCCCTGTTTTCCCCCCCATCCAGACACCCCTCACGCCTCTCCGTTGCTCCCTCTTCAAACCGAAACCACACCTCCACTAACCACGCAACCCCATCTCTCCACCTCCCCACGAGATCGACCAACCATCCGAACCACCTCGCCACTCTCTTTCCATTGGCAACCTCGGTTTCGCGTGCCGAGGCCTTTCGACGGCTGATTTCTCCAAGGAAAGTGGCGACCTAGAAATTGTTTTGGTCCGAAATCGCCCAGTTTGGGTATTCACGCCGCATCTAGGCTACTCACCTGCCTCGCTAGAGGCTCGGCAAGCCTTCTCCTTTTCTCCCTCTCGGTTTTCATCATTTTTCAAGGATTTTAAGGTCGGATCTCTCTTTCTCCCTCTTACTTTGGACTTTCTGGACCAACTCAAGGGCTAAGAAAATTTGTACTGCATTGTGATTGTGTTTATTGGGTGTACCCGAGAGTTTGGTGTGATTTGCTACCTTCCAGGGACCTTTTTGCCCATTTTCGTCCCATTTCGGTCCGAAACCAGACCATTTCGGTCCGAAACCCTTCTCTGGATTGAACGTTCTGAGTGACCATGAACCCCTCTAGGAGAGTCACAAGGTCCCAGGGGCGCCAGGGGGCAGCACCACCACCCCCACCACCTCAAAGTGACCCTATGGAAGAGTATGACCCGGCGGCCGGCCCATTTGAGCGAGAATATGGTTTTCACATGCCTACCAAGTGGCAATTTGAGAATTTCAGGAAAATTTACCGCCGTGAGTTTCAGCATACCAGATTAGTGGACTTGGATGTCTTGGCTACTTTTGGGGTTAGGGACGAGTTCTTGGAGTTGACTGCGCGAGTTGGTTTTACACCAGATTTTTGGAATATCAATGTTAAGTCCTACAAGAGGCTCACCATGGAGTTTCTCTCTTCTTTGGATGTGTTTGCTTTGGATGGCATTGAGTACATTCAGTACAGGTTGATGGATAGGGAGTGGCGATCAGAGATAGATGCGTTGAGTGTGCTTTTTGGGACAGAGGAGGGACACCCTGTTAGGAGGATTGCTGAGGTAGGAGGCCTTCTGGATAGGGAGGATGTATGGAGTGGGATTACACGGTCCCCAGGGTCAGATACTCTTGCCACATGGATTGAGCATCCTACCTTGCGATTGATGCATAGGTGTTTAGCTTCCACTGTCTTCGCTCGTGGGGAGACAGTCAGACGGTGCACTGTTAGTGACCTTGTACTCATGGATGCTATTATGAGGTTGACTACAGAGAGGATTTGTATCCCTAGGTTGATGGTAGAGCATTGGCTTGAGCAGCGTGATGAGATTAGTTCTGGGGCCATTTCTATCGGAGCTTATGTTACACTTATTGCACAGGCTGCTGGATTACGCCTCCCTGCTAGGACTGACTGCACTGCATGGTCCAGAGCCACCATTGATAGATATAGGGAGATGCGTTTTCTCGATATTGTGAGGTCTGCTTCTGATTGCCGGTATAGATGGGTTATGAAGAACCGCCCTGGGTTCTTCTTACCTTATCCTCACAGGATTGATCTCAGGGACCGTCGCACATGGTTGGTCCCACTTGATTATGTTGAGGGAGCACCTCAGATGGGTGCGGTTCCACCAGCTCCGGAGCCCCCACATGCAGACATACCGGAGAGCTCCCAGAGACGTGATGTTCCTATTGAGTACCCTCCGTGGTATGGGGAATGGAGTGGGATGATGAGGACCCTCGTTGACACCACCACGGCGACTCAGGCAGCAGTTACACGACAGGGGCAGCAGCTAGAGGAATTGAGTCGCCTTGCCAATGCGAATCATCACTACTTGCGGCATGGACACTGGCCACCAGAGTGGATTTCCTCACCTTCTTCCTCGAGCTTGCCATCTGCCCATTCACCAGCACCGCAGCCACATGACGGGCCGGTTGATGGCCCAGCTTCTCCGCCCTCTTGATTTGGTAATTTCTCCTCCTTTTTCTCTTTATTTTTCTTTATGAGATGAATGTATAGCACTAGGGACAGTGCTTAATTCAAGTTTGGGGGGGGATCAGCATTAAAATGGATTTCTGGATGTGTTGCAAAATTTTGGCAAATTTTTGTCTCTGTTTCGGTCAAACTTTGATTTTTTCCGTCTCATTTCGGTCCGAAATGGCACCATTTCGGACCGAAATCACCTTCTGGATAATGCAATCTTGCATAGAATTGTCTGAAAATTGTTGAACTTAATTTTAATGCGTGATTTGTCTCTGGTCTAATCAATTTAATGAAGTTTTTCTCTGTTTTACACTATTTGGAATTTTAAAAGCATTTCTAAGATTTCTTTTTCAAGGACTTTCGATGTTTAGAATGCTTTAACGTGACTTGTGCACCAATAGACCAAATTGGTAATTAGTTCAAAAGTCTAGAATCTGAAATTGGATGCTTGAAAAAAAAAATGTCAAAACAATCTAAGTCAAGTCTCACAAGTTTTTGTCGAGTGAACGATTTTATATCTTGCAAATTTTTGTCTAAAATGGATTTTATAAACTTTGAAAATTATAAGATGAATCCGGATGTGTGTAAACGCTTGAATCACCAACGAGCAAAATTCTAAATTGACAAAAATTTAAATAGTTGTGAAAACAAGGATGCACCGAGGCCTTCTTCCACTAACTTAGCCACAAATTGGAGGGTATTGGGATTAATTATAAGTTGTCAGGAATTATAACTCAAAGATCTCGAGTTATAATTGGGTAGTTTATAATTAGTTCCTATCGGACCCGGTGCGAAAGCATTGGTAAAGGAGTTGTTGAGTATTATGGCCCAAGTGTACCGTGGCCATAGTCGAGCAACACCCGTCCAACCTCCCTAGCGCGACATGTGCTAATAGCAAACTTAAGGCCAATGACACCGCATTATATCCTCTAGGCTGTAAAGCCCCACGACTCGACTTGCACAAATTAAATTGGTGAAAACAAAAATTGCTTTGAGAAGGATTCGTTATAAAATTTTCGACTTGGATAAAATTCCTTTTACAAATTTTTGTGAGTTATGAAAAAGAACGGACGAATAAAATTGAGTTTGCAATTGAATTGACATAGAGAAGCTAGGATTCTTGACATGACAAATGAAATCCATTAGGGCTAAGAGAGGCACAAGTTCAATCCAAAAGAGACCTAAACTCTTGTTCTTGATTAGAAATTTCGGACTTGCTTTAAGATTGTACATCCATGTGAAATTTTGAGTAAAACATAGACGATTGATTTGGTTTGAGATGATTTGATTTTAAGTCTAAGTATAGTTGATTCTTTTAAGCTTAGGATTTTGTTTGAGGACAAACAAAGATTTAAGTTTGGGGGGATTTGATATCTCATATTTATATACATATTTTTGGCCAAACTTAGCACCAAAATAGCACTCAAACCATTATAAATGTCTCATTATTAATTGTGTTTTCCAGGATTTTGTACTGCCGTCGCTTCTATCTCTATTTTGTAGAATTCCCGTAGAAATTGAAGACAAGACGCCTAAGACATGAAGAGTGGAGCCCAACCCTCAGCCAGATGACTCATTCCTGGCTCACACATGCGTGCCTAGACCTAGACTACACCACCATGGGCCGAGATAGATCACAGGCCCTGGTTTCAGCCCATTTCACCCCATTTGCTTTCAATTTCGGTCCGAAATGGTCTGATTTCGGTCCGAAATCTGGTTATGGAAAGTAGATTTTGGCAAGTTTCAAGGAGGGAAAGCGCGTTTCTTGCCCTAGCCGCCTCTGGACCGACGAGGGGGAGTATATAGGCACATGTTCTCGACCAGAGGCGGGTCTCTTCTTCCACTTTTGATTTTCTCCACAATACACGATTGTTTTTAGGCGTTTTTGGCTCTTTTTACGGGTTTTCTTGAGGAGCAGCAGTGTTTGTGTGCGACGGCAGCGATCTTGCATCTCCACATCGATTCCTTGGCCTTAGGACAGCGAGTATTTGCATTGGATACCTCGGTTTACTCCTTTATGCTTATGTTTCGTTGTTTTATGGCTTGTATCTTACTTATTTGCATGATACTTTTTATTTCTGTTATGAGCATGTTAGGCTAGACTCCTTTATGATGTTCTAGGGATAGCTAGTAGATTAGTTTGATATTATGTGATGACTTGATCATTTACGCTATGTTTATGTGATGAGTTTTGTTGAGATTTATCGTTTGCTTAGTTAGTTTAATTACTTGCTTTATTGTCTACTTAATGATGTCTGCAGCACCGTTAGGGCATTAGACAGAAACAATTAATTGAATAGTTGAGTATATGAAATAAACCAATCACTCGAAAGAGGAGGTTAGTTGTGACCGACAGGTGCAATTTTTATCGATCCGATAGGACTTTAAATATTTCTAGAACCCCGATTTAACTCACCTAAACAATCAAATTAGGACGAAAGTACATGTTTGATTGTTTATGAGGCGAAAAGCAAGTTCCAAACCAAGTTAGAGTCGAAATCGCGAAAGCTGAGGTCTTAACTTAGGTCTGGTTGTTTAGTACCCTTCGCATAGCATTGTGTAGAGATAACAAGTCGAAACATTAACTCTAAAGCAATTTCGGTTCAAAACAGTAAGGATTTCGGAACGAAACCCTTACATTTCGGACCGAAATCACCCTCTGTCTGGATGAAAATCGAAGGCTGAGGTGCTTTAGGGCCAAACTAATTGAACGCTAAGCTCCTAGGACATCGCTTGCATTTATTGGACATTTTAAAGCAGAAAAATCAACCCAAAAAAATATTTTATAATTATTTAATTAGTTTTCAATTGTTATTTAGTTGTTTCCTTTAAATTAAATCCTCACAATTTTTATTTGTCTAGCTTTTAAGAAAAACTAAGTCCGGTACTCATTTTTACCGTCCCTTGGGTTCGACCCTTAGCTTTACCAGAACGATTAGTAAGGTAGAACAAGGTTATAAATTTATTTGACCTAGGTTTTAATTCCCTTATCAATTATCCATTTTCTACCGTTACCCTACCCTACTGTTAGTTCTTAACGGGTAAGGGTAGGGTACGGATAAAGTCAATTTTTAATAGGTAAGGGTAAGCCGGTAAGGTATGGGTAAAGAAAATTTAAATAGATATTGGTATGAAAAATATCCCTTCCATATCGTACCCTATCCATTGACAGCCCTATATATTTGCTATCAATCGCCACAGTGATTGACGTTTATGTGAAACTTTTTATTGAGAAATTTATGTGAAAACTTTTTTTGAGAAATGTATTTATTTTCATTTAATATTTTTTTAGTTGATGTACATATCTACTTTTATTGATTCTATATTTGTTAAAATTAGTGATTAATATTGTTATTATATTTAGCGCCAATTAAGACGACGCTGACCTTAAATATTGTAAATGGACAACATATTCGTCTCAAATAATATTTTCACATATCCCACACATTGGACGGGAACGGATGCTAGTCTGGCACAAATGCACCTTGTTTCTCTAACCACATCAATATCTGAATTCAGGCAAATGTTGTTTACAAGAGAACAAAACACTACAAGAATATTGATTATTCCCGTGGATCCAAAATAAATTACCGTGGATATTTTAACTTTCCACGGGAATAATACAGCAAAAAAGGGGGAGACAATGCTTACTCGGGAAAACTCCGTGTACTTCCTCGGGGATAGTTGAAAATCGCTAACAATAGTAAATCAACACGGGAAAAGTTATTTTTTTAAAAATGAATTGCAGAATTCAAGCAGCCGATATTTCGGCGGGAAAAATAGACATAAGTTCCAGAAACTTCCATTGCATGTGACCAACCGTTATCTTATTAACTTATTTTGAAGCTTATGAACTAAAATTTTCTTGCAAATATATAGATAGCACCAAAATTTATCCGCCAAAAATATATTACCTAAATTATTTTCGGTAATTAAAGTAATAAATTAAAGGAATAAAATTATCCTAAAATTTTATTCCTTTAATTATATAGAAATTGCTAAATTTCGTGCTATATATATATATATAGAAATTGCTAAAATACTATGCTAAAAAATGTAAAATTTCTATATATATATATAGAAATTTTCAATATGAAGAAAATAATGAACGGTTTGGATCGGTTGTTTGAAGCATGAAATGCAAGAACGAATCCGTAGCACGAAGACCATCCGTGCTATATATATTCATTATTTTCTTCATATTGAAATCTCATTACAAACGAAATTTTACATTTTTTTGAATTTTTTTACTATTTTTCTCAGATTTTTTAAAATACTTAATCTAATAAATTCTGGACCCTTCAATAACAGTGATTTTCAAAAATCTGATAAAAATAGTAAAAAAAATCACAAAAATGTAAAATTTGGTTTCTAATGAGATTTCAATATGCATAAGATAATTAACTATTTGGATCGGTTGTTTGAAGCATGAAATGCAAGAACCAATCCGTAGCACGAATGTCATCCGTGCTATGCATAGTATTTTAGCAATCCTCTATATATATAGCAAATAACCTCCCACTACCCAATAACCGCCGAATCACCCAATAACAAATAACCTCCCACTACCCAATAACCGCCGAATCACCCAATAACAAATAACCTCCCACTACCCAATAACATTCTTCAATTATGTTTATAGAAAATATAAATGATATGTCTAAAATACTAGGCTCAAAATTAATGACTCGCTTGTATATGTGCACTTTTACTATTAGATAGACAAAGAGTACTCCACATTAATTGACATATGAAAATTATAAGGGATGTATAATAATAAAATATCAATAATTAATTTAATAATTTGATAAATGATAATTTATATTATAAAAACGATGCATCATTTTTATTGTAATAATTCATATAATATTTTTTTATTTTTTCTAATTAAATGTAATTTAGTTACAAAACAAAATTAAATGACTGACATGTATCACTGGTTCAAGTGGTGGCTTTCTGGCATAAAAAATAAAATTATTATTATTGTTGTTGTTGTTGTTATTATTATTATTATTATTATTATTGCCAACATGTAACAACCGTGATATATTTTATATATGAGCAACGTTCCAATGCCGTTAGAATTAATCTATTTTAATTATAAAATTTAATGACAACAAATCCGTCGTTAAATGAACAAGATCAATGTTTGGATTGGACGATTATGAGTAAGGTTCAGGTGCCACAAATGCCACACTTTTTTATTTTAAATTAATTTTTTTTAAATATAATCGTCCGATCCAAACCGTTGATCTTATGTATTTTAATAATGTATGTCTTGTTCAAAAATTTCATAATTTTTAAAATTTATTTGATACTTGATCAAGAGGTTGAAAAATAGACCTATTAGAATTAATCTATTTTAGTTATTTTGATTCATTCATTTTTTTACCTTTTGATCAAGCATCGAATAAACTAAAAAAATTATAAAATTTAATGACAACGCATCCGTCATTAAAATGAACAAGATCAACGGTTTGGATTGGATGATTATATTTTAAATTTTAAAATTTAAAATAAAAAAATAAAGTATGGCATTTGTTGCACCAAAAAAATGTGGCACCCGAATCTTGCTATTTAAATAATTGTAACTCATAATTAATTATATGATTGTATCATAAGCACATAACAGAATCGTAACATATTTACATGCGATTTTATATAGTTGAATGTCGTAATTAATTTACACCACATAAATGCATCTTAGAATAATTTTTTAAAGTAATTACAGCGTTTATATTCTTTTTGTAAGATAATATGTAAGATCTATTCATGTTTCATGACAAAAAAAAAAAGCCTGTAAGATGTATTCATATATAAAAAAAATAGTATAATATTATCCAAATTCATATGACAAAAGTGTAATCTTATTGCTTGGATAGAAGTTTGTTTTATTCGTTAGTAATTATTCATTGTGTGTTATACTGATATATAAAATGCATATGGAAAAAGTATTAGTTTTTTTTCCATTAAGTTGTGAAGCACGTTCAAAATTGTTCATATTTGCCCAAAAATGTACAATAAAATACAATAAAGTACATTACTCAATTTAACTTCTGTCCTTATAATTTATAAATTGGGCTAGTTAAATATATTTAATATGACAAACATCAAACGGAAAAATTCACACATTTTAATTAACTGCGCCAAAATTTTGAAAATTGCCTCTAAAATTATAACAACTGCGCCAAAAATTGAAAATAATATCAAGTTATCAACATCCTTTTATCCCCTGTTATTATTTCTCTGCAATTTGGGCACTCCAAATCAGTTTTCTGTAATCAAGAGATATATTCGACAAACCATCCCTTCAAACCGTCTCTCTACAAATCGCTAATCAACTTGCAGAGTTGCAGTTAGAGAAATCTCTGGAGACAACGAAAGTCATTTGCACGCTTTTTCAGAAAAAAAAAAGCAAAATTCATTTGCTTAACTCGCCGTCGCCACACTTCCACCAAAGGGTAATCTTATTCGCATTTTTTTCCCCCTTATTTTTAGGTTATCTCTACTATCAATATTGGTTTAGATTCGGAAATTAGTTCAATCTGCAGCGCCTCGTTAACGCAAATCATTTCTGGTTGAATTTGGTTCTGTTGGATGTAAGTCTAAAACCCATTATACCTTCACCCTGGATTGAGACCAAGTACAGTCTAAAATGAGTATACTGTAGGTGCTGGATTAATTATTCAAACTAAACTATATTTTTCACGACGAAACTTATTTGTATAATGTTGGATTTACATTAAGTGTCGGATTTCAAGAAATGTGCTATATTTTTCTGTTGGTTTTCATGCACCTGCGCTAGAAATCTCTTTAGAAATTGAAGTTTATCACACTGAACTTCAGTATTATTTACCCCTTTGTACTGGATTTTTTTTTCAGAAAGAGGCCTTTAAGGCCTGTTTCATTTTATTGGAACAGATTAGTAACCAATCACAAGATTCTATTTTAACTAAGAACCATAAGACCACTGAGACATTTAAAAGTAATCCAACTGTACCTACTGGTACCAAGAAGTGTACCAGCATTCTTAGGACTCTAAATCGGGTTATGTCTACTGTCATATACAATTCACATGGCAGATAAAGAAAGACGAACTTCATCGACCGCCTACCAGTAAGGAGGTATACCTACGCATCAAGGTTGCTCCGGAGAAACACAATGAGTCGAGTAACATAGGGGGTAATCAACACTGCACATCGGGTAATAAGGTACAAATAGAATTATCGGACCAATCAGATTTACCAATCAACAATAATGGCCAACAAATCAATATAGACATCAACTCCATGAAATTTGGTGATAACTAGCCTAAGGATGTTTGCGTAAGTATAATTTGATGTGCTTTTTTTAAAATTTTTTTGGTGATTTTTTTATTTATTTCCAATTAATATTAGTTCTGAAAGGTCAAATTCTTCTAGCTTCTAATAATTTACATTAGTGTCTGAATTTTGATTTAATACCTTAAATAGTGCCATTTTTTTTTTTGGGGGGGGGGGGTCTGCGTGATTATTGACATATGTTGAATATGGTATAGCATAAACGAATTGAGTTAACTATGAAATATGTTGCTGATATAGTTGAATCAAAACGTCCATTATTAAGGCAATCTACTTGTATTGGTTGGTTTTCACTTGTCAGTACTAAGCGTATAACTTAATTGAATTATATAGCAAAACATCCATTTTTAACACATCGGTGAGGATTTACAAGAATCAGATCTCTCCTCTTCTCCTAAGAACCATGTTATCGAGAACAGTCACTGCTGGAACAAATTAAATCCTTTACTGATATTCATCAGTTCTATGTTTCAGAGTATGACCACCCTATATAATCTAACTATGACAAGGGGTTAGGCAGCCCAAATTTTAATCATTTTACACAAAAGTATACTACTGACTGTGTCAGAAATTTAGCTAACAGTAAGTCAATTTTTCCTTTTGGAAGTTGGAAAGGTAGGATGTCCCACAATGTTTTGTCATGTGAAGCTTTTTCACTAATTAGGAAAATAAAAATTATCTTAAGTTGTACTTGCATATGAGTTATATTTTTCAATAGCTTAGTGTGCCTCCTCTGGAGAAGACATGGTAAATAATGTTTGGACCTATCACGCTCCATGGTAAATTCACCACATACAGCTTAAATGTTACCTCATAACAGGGACTTTGGATGTTTTTTGGGTAAGCTTTGTTTTAGATTAAGCTTAATTTTCTGGATTGCTTTAGTTGAGTAGAAAAATGTAAAAAAATCTTCTGGATTGCTTTAGGTTGCAGATTAAATTTTGACATGTATTTGACTCAACTATTTGATCCAATTCTGCTAAGCCTATTATTAAAAAAAACATAATATGCAGTTATCATGCATTTATACTTCTACTAAGTAATTGTTGAATGCAATTGATAGGAAAAATTGCACGAGCTAAGGGTTGTTCATGACTACTCCGACAATTCTAAAGTGGATCTACTTGCATGGAAAGTGGTGGAAATTCTCATGGTAAGGCCTAAGGATTGGGCAATGCTTTTGAACCAAGTTCGCTGCCATCTAGCAACATAAGAAAGCGTGCAAGGGCATCGAATTATGTCTCAGTTCTGACTCGAGATGGAGGCAATACCAGTTACACATCTAAAAAGATTGCAGCTATGCTAGAGGAAAGAAATAGATTGTTTGCTTAAGAGACTGATGTGGATGATGTAGGAATTTTTTTTTAGATTTTTATGGAGGTTTATGGGAATATTGGTATATATTATGATACTATGCATGTCGTGGCTTGCTATCTTAGTTCTTTTGTGAAAAAATATTATGAATGTTTAACAATAGTTTAGATTATAATAGTTTTTCTTTCATATTTATGTCATTTGGCTCAGCTATATTGGTATGATAGAACAACAATTGGTAAATAATCTCAGGGGCAGAATAGGTAAATATATCAGGGTGGAATAAGATTTTTTTTTATCCAGGTAGTATTTATCCCGTCAATATATCAACGGGAATAAACTCTTTAATTCCTCGATAAAAAAGATTATCGCCGAGGAAGAGTGCTTCGAGCGTGCCAGGGTGGCATACGGACACTTTATCTCCGAGGATACTTATCCACGACAATATTTACGATTTTACCTCGTTAAAAGGCTTTCCCGAGGCTTCCTCGCGAATATGGATTATTTGCTAGGAGGGCAATTACGAGGGTGCTATTCCCGTCGATATTTACTCGTAAATGATTATTCCCGTCGATAATTCGACGGCACAAACCAAATTTTTATCCTCGCCTATACATTAAATTCTTGTAGTGAAAGAAATACAACTGAATAATTTGAAAATCTCTGGATCTTTAATTAACTTATTGTAATATTATGGGAATTTGGATTTTTAATTTTTCTTTATTTTTTTCGAAAACTAAACTAGTTCGTTAGAAAATTCGCACTAATGAACGTTAATTCGACTCGGGATTGAAACTAACGGGTTGACCTACATATACGAGCCCATGTTAAAATACGCACCTTCAGATCCTGGCCCATTATAGCAATAGGCGCTGGCCTCTTACTTGCCTCCTCTCCAAGTTGGTATCCCATATAGGCTCCGTTTGGATGCGTTGAGAATAAGGTAGGAAGAAGGAAGAAGGGAATAAATTTATTGGGAAGGGATAAATTTATTGGGAAGTGTGTAACTTTTGTGAAGAGTTTGGATGGTTAGAAATAAATTTATTGGTAAAAAGTGGTTATTCCTTATTCCTTATTCCGGGAAGAAGCCATCCAAACGGAGCCATATAGAAGATTATTTCCATAATCCAATTTTATACAGCGCATCCAAATTTGCGTAGGTAGTAATTGGTATACCAACTCCTCCCCCAAGTAATACAAATTATACAATTTCCACTTTTGGACTTACCTTACAAGCACGAGAAGGGTACAGGCAATATTTCAAATGATATGAAAAGGATCTACCTTGAACAGTACCCTCCTACCACGTACAACATACTATACCTAAACTCCGCTGTCTTTTCACCCGACCTTCTAACTGCACGGGGAGACGATCGGCGAGAGACGGGATTGACGAGGGAGTAGGGACAGAACATAGGCACGCGTAGCTTCGAACCCTCGACCATTTAAGCTTTCTTTGTTTTTATTCAGCATTAAGGTGCGGATTATTATTACCTGACTATCCTTTTGAAAAGTAATTATCTTTATGTGACTGTTAGACGTTGGTTATGTAAGCATTTATCTTCAAACTCTAAAGCATGTATATAGGTTTCCTGTCCGATGTACTACTTGGCATATCATTAGCCGATATTATATTTTGCCAAGGCTTGCATATTGAAGTTGCTACTTACGTAATATCAAATGTGTATGTGCATATTAACTTTGATTTTTTTTTTATTAAACAGTGAGTAGAGATTAGTAGTTAACTGTTTATTTTACTTAGTAATACAAATATTTTTATGTCTAATTTTAAATATCTGAAGATGGTTTTGACGTGGGAAAACTTCTATGCTTTCATCTACATATTTTCGTGTACACTCTATAATATATCTCTGTACGAGGTCGGAACATGCTTTGGAGCTTAACAATTGAAATCTAATTTATGGACTATCCTCTAAACATAATAAGATTGTTACTTTGCTTCTCTATTATCTTGTGTTAAAATAAAAGGTTAATTAGATTTATGCCACTGCGAAAAATTGAAATTTGAAAAATACCATCACTAAATGACAAATCTATAGTATATACACACACATATATATATATATATATATATATATATATATATATATATATATATATATATATATTAAAACCCGTCCGTATCGTCGCCCGATATTTGGTGTACGTTGCGACACGGCATCTAAGCCTCTAAATTTTATCGTCGAGTAATCTGATCCGTTAACCAATATCAGAACAATTATATTTCTTTCGCCCTCTCCAGCTCTCTTTCTTTCCTCTGTTCTTTCTCGTCAATAGCAAGAAAGAAAAAAATATTCACTTTCATCGACTCCTCCGACACACCGCTGCCGCCGCCTCCTCTCTGTGCATTTCTGTCTACTCCTCCATCGACTCCCCGCCTCACCCTCATCCCCACCTCCGCCAACCCCTCTTACCTCCCTCCGTGGCTCCGTCGACGTCACCCCTCCGCCAACCCCTCCTACCTTCTCCTTCGTCGATCGCCCCTCCCCCAACCCCAACAAATGCTTCCCGGCCAGCAACTGATGAGGTATATATTAACCCGAATCAGCTATTTTTCACCCTTAGACTGTTAATTTAGCTAATTTTTTATTAGCCAATTAAACATGTTATGGCATATAGTCATTATGATTTCCCTTTAGAAAAATTTTAATCGAACTATTATTGATAAATTGATTGACATAAGATACAGTAGTATTACTCTTGCTGCCTACAACTCAACGGTCTACAAGACTACAAAGATGTGCATTTTTTTAAAAGCATCTAAGAATTTGACATTACATTATTAAATTTTATATCTCTGCTTAATTTGCTTCACTAATATGGGTTATATTATATAATGACTGGTGCCTTAGTCTATATGTTTGCTCATAACTCAAAAATTATGTATACATATTCCAGATTGTTAAAAAAATTACAGCTGCTTTTGTATTTTGTCACCAAATTGGTCTTTGTGTTAGCAACCACAATTACCTCTTTCTTAATAAATGCTTTGGTTTTGAAAATCTTTATAAGTTTTGACAAAGGCAGCAACCATAAGCCCTTGCAAGGGCCGTCAGCCAATCATCCCGACTCAGGTCAGATGTTAAGGTGAAAAAAAAATTTCACTCTTCATTTTCAAAGATGCCCTTTTCTGGTTAGTTGGCACTAAAAGATTCTGAAATAATCATAGGCAGCAGTCCCACTTTTCCAAAGCCATATCTACTGAAAGCATGTGCTCTTTTTTCTGGTTAACTTTTATTCATTATTATTTTTTTAATAATTTTGTTCTTAAGAAATTGCTCACGAATGAAGCTTTTCTAATTTCTTTTTTAAGTTCATCTTTAGCTTGAATGGTACTAGGATGCAAGAGAGGCCCTTCTAAAAGGTCTACAAATTGATCCTCTCGAGTATGTCTCTCTTTATCAATCTATTGGTCTGCACCAGTCAAAATCAATACCAACACATGTCCACTGTATTGTTATGATAAAACAATATAACATATTAATACAGGATAAATTTTTGCTTTATATTTTAGATAAATTTCAAGGTATTAAACATGTATTTTACTATACAGTCCTCACCTTCAATCTTGCTAATGTTGTGTCAATGTGGGATGCTGATTTCATTATGTTAGATATGTCTCATAATCTCACATTAGGCAATATTAGTTTTTCTAGGGTCTTCTAGGTAATTTTACCTTTTCTCTTTATATTGTATTTTAGACAAATTGAGAAATAACAGAAATCATTTCAAACCCTAGCCGACTGTGTCTTTTCTCTCTTTCACTACTGTGTCCCCGTTCCTCTGTCCTAACAAACTGGTATCAAGAGCTACGGTTTCACGCTCCCGTTCAGCTAGCGCTTCCGAGAGTGGCCATCGTCACTTTGCTGCCACGCGTTGTAGGTTTTCGCATTTTCGTCAGTGCGTGGTGCTAAATCGAAGGTGAGCCGCTGTTGCTTCATGTGCCTAGTACTTTAATTCCTTGTTTTTGGGATGAGCTTTTGTCCGATTGGTGCACAATAGTTTTGTATTTCTCTAATCGGTGGTCAAAGCAACATTTAGTTGAGCTTTTGACTTTGAAAGCTTTAATCAATCACACACGTACTTAGGTCAGGGAGCAAAGTACTTTATTTTACTTGCTTGGTAAAGATTTGCAAATCTTTACATTTCGGCAACTACTTGCGCGATTTTAATTTATTCTTGAAATCATTTTGAGGCCTTCTAAATTCTGTTGCGCACTTCAATTTGAGGTCAGTATCACTGAACTTGCAAACTTTGATAATTTAATCAAGTTTGTTTTTTGGACTTAAGGCACACCCGTACAAGTTAGCACTAAATTAAATCTGCTGCTAGTACTTGTTGCTAAAGCAATTTGGGTGCTTGCATAATTCGGTGGATTTGATATTTTTTGAGTTTGTCATTTTCTAGATCTGTTTCGGTGAGCACTCCTTATTGGTTTTGAGTCTTTTAACTTGGGTGTCTCTAAGTTTCTTACAGACCTAGATCAAGAAAGTTACATCTACTTGTCTTGCCCGGTTCTAATTAAGGACAATCAAATTAATTAAGTGGTGCTTTTAGCAATTTGAGTAGTGTGGTTTTGTTACTAAATCTGAGGATTTAGTGTTAAGGGAATTAAGGTGTATTACCATGAATTCCAATTCAACCATGTCTACTAAATTTGATATCGAGAAATTCGATGGCACAAGTAGCTTTGCGTTATGGCAAGTAAGAATGAAGGCAATATTGTCTAATTTAGGAGTTAAGGCGGCCATTACTGGTCGACCCGACTCATTAAAGGGGAAAGAGAAGGATACCGAATGGGAGACTATGGATGATAGGGCTCTCTCAACAATTCAATTGTGTCTTAGTGACTCAACTCTTCAAGAGATTCTCTCAGAGACATCAGCATCCGGTGCTTGGAAGAAATTAGAGGAAATCTTTATGCAGAAGTCGGTTACAAACCGATTGAGGTTAAAACAAAGATTTCACTCTTTGAGAATGACCGAAGGTACATCCATTAAGGTCCATATTTCAGAATATACCGCTCTCCTTCATGAGATGGAGAGGATTGGTATTAAGACGGACGATGAGGATAAGGCCATGGTCTTGTTGTGTTCCTTACCGGGGTCGTATAAGGGGTTTAAGGAGACTATGCTTCATAGTCGTGATTCACTTACCCTTGAGGATGTGAAGAGTAACCTACTTGTCAAGTCTGACTTTGACAATGACTTGACAGTAGTTGAGGGCAACCAACAGAATGTTGGTTTATTTGTTGAGAGAGTGAGACAAAAGGAGAGAACTCAAGGCTCAGGGAATAGCCGTTCTAAGTCTAAGCACAATAATCTATTTTGTGGATATTGTAAGAACAAGGGGCACATTAAGGCAGACTGTTACAAACTTAAGAATAAACAGAAGGCAAAATCTAAAGGTGCCACCTCGGGTGTGGCTAATGTTGCCGAATCCGATTCAATTCCAGATAACGTGTTGTTTGTTACGAACGGAAAAGAAAAGTTTGAGAAGAGTTGGGTGATGGACACCGGTGCTTCTCAACATATGACCCCAAATCGAGAGTGGTTTGCCACTTATGAATCGACTAATGAAGGTGGAGTATTGCTGTTGCTACCTCAAGTTCCACCTCAAACACAGATTCAGACAATACAAAGCTGTGGCATATGAGGTTGGGTCACATGAGTGAGCGTGGTTTGGCAATTTTAAGTAAGCGAGGCCTGTTGTGTGGGCAAAGTACTTCCAAGCTTGATTTTTGCGAGGATTGTGTCTTTGGCAAGTCGAAGCGATTGAGCTTCTCGACAGCCATCCATCGCACTAAAGGCACATTAGATTATATCCATTCGGATTTGTGGGGTCCCTCGCAAGTACCCTCAAAGGGTAATAGCTCCAGATATATGCTCTCGTTTATTGATGATTTCTCTAGAAAGGTTTGGGTTTATTTCATTAAGTAGAAGAGTGAAGTGTTTGCCACTTTCAAAAGGTGGAAAACTCTTCTTGAGAACCAAACCGGTAAGAGGATTAAGAGGTTGCGAACTGACAATGGTCTTGAGTTCTGCAACAAGGATTTCAATCAGTTCTGCAATGATGCAGGAATCGCTCGGCATCGGACGGTTGCTGGCACTCCACAACAAAATGGAGTGGCTGAGCGAATGAATAGGACGCAACTCGAGAAGGCTCGTTGTATGCTCTCAAATGCAGGTCTAGGTAAAGAGTTTTGGGCAGAAGCCATTAACACGGCTTGTTATTTGGTCAATCGTTCACCTAATACTGCTATTGAGTGCAAGACACCTGAAGAAGTTTGGTCTGGCAAGCCAGCTGATTACTCAAACTTAAGGGTGTTTGGATGTCCCGCGTATGCTCATGTGAGCGAGGGAAAGCTTGAGCCAAGAGCGAAAAAGTGTATCCTACTCAGATATGAATCCGGAGTTAAGGGTTACCGATTGTGGTGTCCAGATTCTAAGGGAAAGAAATTCCTTATTTCGAGAGATGTGACTTTTAATGAATCGGCTATGTTGCGGGTTAAAGAGCCCGAGCCGAGTAAGGAGCTTGAGGTTGTTCAGTCGAGCAATGAGCTTGAATTGACCGAGAAGGTCGAGAATGTATCGAGTGAGGTGGATTTAGAGACCTCGAATCCACAACCAAGTGTGACTGAACAAGATTCATCACATGGTGGTGAACCTCGACTTGTTGACTCATTTGATGAGTCAGATGACTCTGATGAAGAACAAAACTATGCTTTGGCGAGAGATCGCACAAGGAGGGAGATACGACCACCTTCTAGGTATGGCTACTCAGATTTCGCCTATTGTTTGGCGGTAGCAGAAGAGGTGGAGTTTTGTGAGCCCTCGTGTTATAAACAAGCGATTTTGTCTCGTGATGCGGGCAAATGGACCGCTGCCATGGAAGAGGAAATTAATTCTCTTCATAAGAATCAAACATGGACACTTGTGGAGCCGCCCAAAGGAAAGAAAATTGTGGGCTGCAAGTGGGTGTTTAAGAGAAAAGATGACACTGCTGGTTTTCGCTACAAGGCGAGATTAGTAGCTAAAGGTTATAGTCAAATTGAAGGTGTGGATTTCAATGATGTCTTCTCACCAGTGGTAAAACACACTTCTATTCGTGTTTTGCTTTCCTTAGTTGCCATGGGAGACTTAGAGCTCGAGCAGTTAGATGTGAAAACTGCATTTTTACATGGTGATCTTGAGGAGAAGATTTATATGCAACAACCCGAGGGATATGAAGTTGCTGGTAAGGAAAACCACGTGTGCTTGTTAAACAAGTCTTTGTATGGCCTTAAGCAATCACCGAGGCAGTGGTATAAGAAGTTTGATGCATTCATGGCAAGCATTGGATTTCAGAGATCAGAGTATGACTCTTGTGTCTACTTTAAGAAGTTGCTGGATGGAAGTTTCATGTATCTACTCCTTTATGTAGATGATATGTTGTTAGCAGCAACAAACAAGGAGGAGATTAAGAAAGTGAAAGAACAATTAAACTCAAAATTTGAGATGAAGGACTTAGGGCCTGCTAAAAGGATCCTTGGAATGGAGATCCTAAGGAACAGACCTAAAGGAAAGTTGTATCTTTCACAAAAGGGTTTTGTTGAGAAGGTGTTACACCGTTTTGAGATGAAGGATGCGAGACCCGTTTCAACTCCTCTTGCAACAAAATTCAGATTATCAAAATAATTGAGTCCTAAGACTGAGAAGGAAAAGAGTGCTATGTCACAAATTCCATACTCGAGTGCTGTTGGGAGCATCATGTATTTGATGGTTTGCACTCGACCAAACATTGCTCATGCTATTAGCGTGGTAAGTCGCTATTTGTCGTGCCCTGGTAAGGTGCATTGGGAGGCGGTCAAGTGGATCCTTCGCTACTTGAATGGTACCGCGAATGCACGATTGGAGTTTGGGAGGAGTGGTGCGAAGCTAACAGGTTATGTGGACTCAGATTTCATGGGTGATCTTGATAAGAGACGGTCTTTGACCGGCTATGTCTTTACTTTAGGTGGATGTGCGATTAGTTGGAAAGCAATTTTGCAATCCACTATTGCCTTGTCTACAACTGAAGCCGAGTACATGGCGGTAACGGAAGGTGTTAAGGAGGCTATTTGGCTCAAAGGTTTGCTTAGTGAGATCTCAACACATGGAGGTGCGACTACTATCTTTTGTGATAGTCAGAGTGCTATTCACTTGGCGAAGGACCACATGTACCATGAGCGGAGCAAGCACATTGATGTCAGATTTCATTTTGTTCGACAAGTTATCTCGAGGGGCATAATCGAGATTAAGAAGGTGTCAACTGTCGACAATCCAGCTGACATGCTTACCAAGCCGATACCGAGCACGAAGTTCAACTATTGCATGGAGTTAATTTCTATTTGTAGTTGATTAGGCTTTGTTAGTTTAGGTTGTTTTGTTTTAGGTGAGATTTCGATCCAAGGTGGAGATTGTTAGATATGTCTCATAATCTCACATTAGGCAATATTAGTTTTTCTAGGATCTTCTAGGTAATTTTACATTTTCTCTTTATATTGTATTTTAGACAAATTGAGAAATAACAGAAATCATTTCAAACCCTAACCGACTGTGTCTTTTCTCTCTTTCACTACTGTGTCCCCGTTCCTCTGTCCTAACACTTTATTAAGGTTGATACTGATGTACATGTAAATATAGGTAATATTCTTTTCTATTTTATGTAACTATTTCTTTTGGAAGCATCTATACTAGAAAGGAATTGAATTATCTGCATTTCTTTCAGCACCTCTTGGGAATGTATTATCAAAACTACTTATTTACATTTGAACCTAAATACAAAGAATATAAAATCACATGAACATTTAAATGAAGACTCTAAATTAGTTTTTGACTTTTAGATGACATAGTAATTATCTCAATTCTCAAAGACTGTGATAAAAGGCCTTCCGGACATAATATCACATGGTTGGGCACTTTTAAAATACGTTCAAACTCAAATCTACTTACATTTAGAGAGTTCCTTTGCTTTCCTGAGATGTGCATCACCATTTTGTTGTAAACACCAAGTGTGGGTTGAACCATATTTAAAAGTTTTACTCCTATGTAGGTAAAAAGTTGTTTAACTCCTTATACGAGTCCAGGAAAACCTTGATTTATTGACTGAGGATCCAAATTTGAAAAAAGTTACAAAAGTCTTGCTATACATATATTTTTGTAAATTACAGTTATAAGTCTGTCTAAAGTTGTATTTCCAACATAAAATCCTCTTGAAGAAGTCATTGGTATGTTTTGTAGCAGTAAAAGAAAGCTCTTTGCACCGGACTGGTACCAAGGATAAGCCTCAAAAACTATGTGACATCCTTAATCAGCATAATTTTAAAAAAAAGGAATTACTTATAACCGGTACCATTTGGTACCTGCTATGGTTAATCAACATCAATTGTAAGTCACAATAATAGGAATAAAAAAAAAATGTAGTCTGGCCCCGTTTGTTTGGGCCGGAATTTGCAATTCCGGAAATTTTATATGTCAAATTTATAATAAATAATCCAAATTTTTCACAAAGTTACATATTTTCCAATAAATTTATTTTTAAGAATTACAAATTTTCTAAATTTCCCAAATTCCTACCCCATCCAAACGGACCCTCTGATATTATGGAAATTTGTGACTGATAAAAAGATTTCACTCTAATATAGGTGCATGTGATAAGGTATACTAAAGCTGGACAATTGAATGGAAAACTGATAAAAAGATTTCGCTCTAATCAAGACAAGTTGCTTGGGACTCCTCAAACAGGCACATCTATTGAGCAGTATACTGACAAGGACAATGATGACTTATCGCATCAGAATGTGACAGTCAAATGCTTCTTATAAGTAATTTCCACCTAAATTTTAATTTTATTTTTTAACATGCATGTTTATTATGCATAATCTTTTTTGCATCAGAATGTGACAGTCAAATACATCTGATAAGTAATTTCCACCTAAATTATAAATTTGTTTTTTAACATGCATGCTTATTATGCATAATCTATGTGAACCTCTATATGAATTACCTTCTTTGTCTATATGTATTGAGTGATTAACTTGCAAAATTACTCTATCAAAAAGTCGAGTAAAATCAACAAGCCAATTGCAAAATTGATCGATGTTCAATCATATATACCTAGCAAATTTCTCTTCATTTTCTGATAGATTGAGGTATTTAGGATAATTTGTCTCATGTTTTCATATTATATTATATATATATTTTTCACTAATCTGTCTCTTTTAAGTTTTTTTTTTCTTTTTGCACAAAAACTGAAATCAATTAATTAAATTGAACTTTGAAATGAGTCAGGAAGCAAATGAAGAGCGTACATTGAAATAGCAAAGATTTAATAGCAAGTTAGGAAATACAGAATCTGCCATGGCATTGGTTGCATGGAAAATGGGGTATGCTTGATGAAAATTAGTTTATATAAAACATACTTTTTTTTGCCACTATTGTTGCTTTGGTTTTAACGTGCATACTCTCTGGAGGTAAGATTAACTACGGTGTTAAATAGTTTTCCACTGAGACGCGGCGAAGTCGCGTTTCCCCACCTAGTTATTTTTATGCCACTACAAAATAGTAAAAATTAGTTTTATGCCATTGACCTATTGATATGACAATTTTACCCATTTAAATATGCCACTACATAAATTTAAAATTAGAAAAAATATCATCACTAAATAACAAATTAGTTTTATGCCATGACAAATAATAAAAATGAGTTTTATGCCACTGTAAAAATATAAAAATTACTTTTATGCCACTAGTGCATTAAAACAATGACATAAACATTTTTTTTGACAAAACAAAATTATATATATATATATAAAAATCAAAACAAACCACTATATATATGTGGTTTATAAATCATTTTTCCTACCGAATAAAATTTGATAACAAGACCCAAAAAAAAATAAATAATGTGCATTGATAACATGTTCACAGTAAGAACGAAATTAGTACTTTATATATATTATGTACATATAGTTATATATGCTTCGAACCACGAAATCTGATTTTAAATTTATCAATTTTTATAGATATTTGTTTCCATAATTAGTCTGATTTTAAATTTAGTTTTCCTTCTAGTTTATCTTCCTTTTTGGTACAACGTAAGAAGGATAGTTTGGGAATATTTCAAAATAATGGTAGATTGAGAGTGGCATATTTATAATTTACTACATTTTTGGAGAAAATAATGACATAAAATTAATTTTAACAATTTTATAGTGACAAATATCTAATTATCAATTTAACAATGACATTTCTCTAATTAACAAGTTTTGCTAGTGACATAAATTTAATTTTTCCTAAAATAAATATCAGGTTATCGATTTTGCTTAGTACTTTGAAAAGAGTTTCTTAAAGCATACTGACCGTACATCAGTACATGTATAGTTACAGAATAGTAAAAGTGCATATTTTCCTTATCCTAAATTTTATGTTTTGCCTTAATCCTCAACCCTTGTTATATATTTTATTTATACACGGCATGCATATATCTATACTTTGAATTTCGAATTTGCTGAAAAATTTGTAAAGTACAGCAGGCAATTGGGTTGGAATACCCTTTTAATTAACAGAATCATTTCTGATCCCAATACTGGGACGTTAGTTTACAAGTTATTATAAGCTTTCAATAACGTGACAGAAGGTTATTCACTTAGAACTATTTGTATTATTATTATAGTTACCATTATTTAATTATTTAAATTTTCTGGGATTCTTATAAAAATTATATAAATATATATGTACAGATACGATTTTATTTTCTTCGCAATATCTTTTATGGTTATAAGTTTAGTGCATTTTTATTTCTTGACCTTGAATCATGGAATCCTACACATGCATGAAATACACAGTGAAATAAAAAAAAGAACTAAGTCCCAGGTATCTTGAGAAATCCACCTAAGAACTTGATATGTACATACAGGTTACCCTCCATATGGGCTTGGTCGCGACAAGCTCGAGATGAAACAGGGATGCTGATCATGCGGCTCATTGTGCAGGACAACAAAAGTTATAAAAGTGAAATGATAATTATAGTTGATATGGGTTATTAAAAAAATTATGCATTCTTAATCCTCTCAATTTAATAAACGTGTTTTTCATCTTAATTGTTTATTTTAAATAGTTGTATATATATTTGTATTTGTAGTACCGCACTAAGAGTTGTTAGGGCTCTCATCCGTATTGTTATTTATTTTAGATCCAGGTATCGATGAACATGGCAAAGCACATCCACAAACTAAGTGAGACAAGATGATATAAGCGGGTCATTAATTTGCCACAATCTGTCTTTTTATTTTGTTATTTGAATTTGAACATTTGACCTCACATGGTGGTATTCCATCATAAATCCACCATGTTGGACATGTTTTCTCTTTGTAAAACATTAAATAATTATGAATAAATTTGTGACAAATATTTTTATTGTTATTGATAATATATGTGATACTTGTACGCCTTACGTTTATACGCGGCGGGTTGTCACCCCGTCTCGGGGTGTGACACTTATACAAGGGTGATGGTTCATACATGCCCTTTTTGAACATTGGGATTGTTTTTGAAGACTGGTAATTAATAGGTTTACGTAGAAAAAAGCAGCATAAAATTGTTATGTGCCCGCGCGTGATTAGCGGTGAGGTTTTTGACTAGTCAAAAATATTAATGTCGTAAGAAAGGCTCCGTTTGGATAGATGTGGGAAGAAGGAAAGAAGTGGGAAGAAGTATTGAAAAGTGTGTAATTTTGTGAAAAGTTTGGATTATTTATAATAAATTTGGGCTTTCTTCCTTCTTCCTTCTTCCAACTCCATCCAAACAAGGCCAAATTGAATAAAAAATAAACAAAATAGAAGGGAAGAATTCAAGCAAACCTAGCTAAGCTGGGATTTGGAACTTGGAAGAAGCAAAGTCTTTGAGTTGATGGCTGACGGAAGGGAGCTGAGCGTTGAGTAGTTCTTGAGTTGATTTTGGAGCATTGACAGGCCGAATTGTGTTGAGAAAATTGAGTGCGCTGATATGACGTGATGAGTGTTATTGCGAGGTATATATTTAAAACACATTGCAGGATTAGGGGTCAACAGTAATTCAGGAGTATAAAGTTTTAGCATGCATGTTTAATAATTAGTATAATCTATGGCTCCGTTTGGATGAGGTGTGGGAAGAAGGAAATAAGAAAAGAAGTAGAAAGAAGTATTGAAAAGTGTGTAACTTTGAAAAAATGGGCAGACAGGCACGAGGAAAAGGGGCAAAAAAAGCGCATTCAATCGAATTGGAATCTCATCATACAATATTTCAAATTGGTTGCTTTTATTACCACCACCAAACCGACAACCAATAGCATAAATTAATTAATTCAAACTATACTTTTTAGCTAGATGACACGGAAGGGAAGCAATGTGGAAGAATAAGACTGGACTGAACGAATAAGTTTTCGTTTCTAGACTAGTGGGGTGTTTATTTACTTCATGCTTAAGGGGTTGCATAAGAAGTTTTGCAACCAAACACACGTTTGCATAATGATGCATAACTTATTACATCACAAATTATTATTATTATTATTATTATTATTATTACTACTACTACTTATTCAAAAGAAGAAACATGATTTGTTTTACTATAATAAGAATATTGTAAAAAAAGCTTTTATAATAAAACAAATAATTATTTCATTATATTATAATATTATAATATTATTTTGTTATTACTTATTTTATTATTCATATCATTAGTATTACATAATAATTACTTTTTATAATAATAATAATATTATTATTATTAATTATTTTATTATAATATTATAATAATTATTTTTATAATATTATTATAGTATTCTTCTTAATATTACTTATTTCATTATTCTTTTTATTAGTTTTAAATATAATAATTAGGTCAGATTTCAATCGACTGATCTGAAAGAGACGGTCCAAGTATGTATATTGCACTAAAATAGGTATTGTCTTTTACTAAATCAAATAACTCAAATTCAAGGACATTTTAGTCTTCCTTACTACACAATCAAACATCGATTACATAGCACAATGGCGAATCTAGAAAAAATATTTAGATGAGGCTGAGTTTATAAGAACATTGGACCAACATAAGTTCATCATATATCTATCTCATACAATACTAAAGATGTAGTTTAAAGCCTAGAGGCTCGACGACGTTAGGTTGGGCTCTAGCCCCATCCGACCCAGTGGTAGATCCTCCCCTGACATAACACTATATAAACGCTTATGCATCTTTAACTTATGTAACTCTTTACTACACAAACAAACGCTTAATTGTTCAAAATCGGAGCAGTCTCTCCTTAAATATGCTAAAATATTCCTGTGTGAGTAGGTAAAATGCCTTAAATTCTAGTTTATGACATACTAGGTTCCTTTTGTCGCTGCTTTGCAGCGACTATTGTAATTACATTTATCATTTGTCTAGTTATTTTGCAATTGCAAATTGGAATGTATGTATTGGACGTATGTATAAAATTGAGGAGTCTATAAAGGATAATGCAGTTGGTAAAGGGGGAAAAAAAAAAGGAAAAACGGAGTACATAATATTCTAATCTTGCTGAAAAACAAATAGAACATGTTTACATCATGGTTATAATCTCCAATGTTATTATTTGTTCTGGACAAAATCGAAGGTTGAATATCATCATATGCATAATAATTTCTTGATTTTAACTACCATTATGTGTCTTTTTTTTTTAAAAAAAAAAAAGATTTCATAATATATGAATTGACTGATGGCTTTAAGGCTGTCAAAATAAAATAGAATCAAATTTTAATTTTAAAGCAAAAAAGTCCTATGGCATTCATTAAACGTCAAAAGTTCATTACATATATCACAAAAAGAATACCAGAACAAAGAGATATAACATTCAGCGTACCCTTCGACTATAAAGCATAAAAGAAGAGTATAATCCTAAAAGTCCCTAAATATTACACAAAAATTAGGGTCTAACAAAGAAAATCAGAAACTATAACTACCATCCGTTAAATTACCATCCCCACCATCGCGGGCTAACTCTGGGCCAATCCACTAGCGACTGAACAAACAATTTTAGTTAATCAAATTCAGTTGATTGTATCTGTACAGCTAAATGCTCAATTTTTTGAGTTTAATATTTGAAATGAAATGAAAATTGATTTATACCGTCAAAATGCCATCGTTGCCGTAGTAAGTGAAGCGCGTCTCTCATCTAGCGCACTTTTATTTCGTATGTAAATATTCAGTTGGATAAGTACAAATGTTATGTTAGTTGAATATAAATGTTCAGTTAGTTGCAATAAAAAAATATAAAATGTTATAAGCAAAAATATTTATTTTATTAAGTATAAATATTAAGTTTAGTAAGTACAAATGTTTTGTTAATTGAGTATAAATGTTTAGTTAGTTATAATAAAAAATATAAATGTTATAAGCAAAATGTTCAAGAATGATAAGTATAAATGTTTAGTTTAATAAGAACAAATGTGCAGTTTCGTAATTACAAATGTTTAGGTTATTATATATAAATGTTCTGTTTATTAACTATTACTTTTTAATTTTTTTAATAGGTGCAATGTCAAATGTAGGGGTCACGAACCAGATAAAAAACATATGAAAAAAATTAGAAGAGATCATGAACCGGTTCGGTTCAAATTAATTTTTTTTTCTGACTCTGCCCCTGGCGCGCCTCTCTCCAAGACTGACGCGACTAACACACGACTCTATATAATAAAACCATTAGTTGACGCATTTAACTGAACACTTTTGATTATTAAACTGAACACATTTGATTATTAAATTGAACATTTGTAACAAACACCCGCTAGTCACAGAGATGGCGTGCTCTTTCCTCTCACGCACATTCTCTTTTCCTCCTCTCGTCTCTCCTTACCTGGCGCGTTCATCTTCTCCGTCTCCTCTCTTCCCTCCTCTGCCACACTCCCCTCCGTCTTTCTTCACTCTCCTTCTACCTCCACGCCTTCCCTTCTCTTTTCTGTCTTCTTTCCTCTGGCTCCTTCATCAATGATTTATTTCCCATCAAATAGTGAAAATGTAAAACAAATTGAGCACTTAAAAGTAACAAATTGAACATATGAATAAACAAAGTGACATATACACCAACAAAGTGAGACATATAAAATAAATATAGAATTCTGACGCACAACAAAATAAATTGAACACATAAAAGTAACAAATTGAACATAGGAATGAACAAAATGAACATATACACCAACAAAGTGAGACAAAATAAACACAGAAGTCTGACGCATAACAAAACAAATTGAACACATAAAAGTAACAAATTGAACATATGAATGAACAAAGTGAACATATACACCAATAAAGTGAGACATAAAATAAACACAGAAGTCTAACGCACAGCAAAACAAATTGAACACATAAAAGTAACAAATTGAATATATGAATGAACAAAGTGAACATCTACACCAATAAAGTGAGACGTATAAAATAAACATAGAAGTCTCACGCACAGCAAAACAAATTGATTACATAAAAGTAACAAATTGAACATATGAATGAACAAAGTGAACATCTACACCAACAAAGTGATACGTATAAAATAAACACAAAAGTCTGATGCACAACAAAACAAAATGAACACTTAAAATAACAAATTAAGTAGATGCAATAAACAAAGTGAACAAAATCTGACGCGCAGAAAGAATGGAGGAAGAAGGGAGAGAGATGCACAGAATGAAGGGATAGAGATGGAAGAGTGCGTAGAAGGGAGAAAGAGCGTATCCGGATGAGGAGAGGGGAGCGCTTCGCTGGGTGAGAAGAGGGATCACTTCGCTGGGAGAGGAGCGCTTCGCTTCGCTGGGTGAGGAGAGAGGAGCGCTTCGCTTCGCTGGATGAGGAGAAGGGAGCGCTTCGAGCTATTGCAGCGATGGTAGGGGATGGGATGGGTGATGCGGCCATTATGCTGACTGGGAGGATATTGCCGCCTTGCGAATTTCGAGGGGATTGGAAGATGGGATGACGTAGTAGCCATAAAAAATTGGAAACGTCTTGAATGCTTTCTGGCGGGGTTTGATTAAACAACTGATGTACTCTTATCGCTTCAAACCAGATAGCGATGGCAAAATCAAGTGATTTGAGAGAGAAATTGATGAAGAGAAAAGGTCGATTTGAGTTGGAGATGAGAGAAATTCGTCATGATGGAAGGTACGATTTGAGTAGGAGGAGAAATTTCTGATCGGATCGGAAAAGAAAAGAATGAAATTGGAAATCTCTTCGATCATGTGCTAGGCCATAATCGCACAGTCCACGAGCCTGCTTCGTCGAGTGATGAAGAGCGATGGCGTGTGATGGCTTGTAGATAGATGATACTAATCAATTTCAAAGAAAATAGTAAATATAAAATTTGTACAAGTGACGCAGACTTCTGTTGGTTCTTACCCTGTTTGCCAAAATATGAGCTTCTTGCACATGCTCCTTCGCATGTCTAACTTTGAATTGCGCCATGATTCGTGTGATATAATTTAGAAGCATGCCAAGAGGAAATATCCTGTAAGCATGGATCACTAATAATTTGTACAAGAAGCTACAAATTCAAAAATATATGAAATCTGTTACGTAAATAATTGAAGTATATACACCTAGCTTTCTAGATTTTTTCATCCCAAATTTTATTAAAGTCTTGCCTAATCAGGCTGGAAGTTCTCAAAGACGTATTGAATTACAGCCATTAAATTTTGGTAAATTATATATCATTAAACCCATTTTAGATGCAAACCATACTGACCTTGATGATTGACAGCTGAATATCATATGCATAAGCCTCTGTTGCTGCTCACTACGCCTTGGGCACATCAGGGGAGTATTTGAAAAAAGTATTTAATCTTTGTGCTGTCGGGATAGCATTGTGTAAGGCACTCCAAAAGAAAGTAATCCTGGGTCGCATTGTTTCCACTTTCCACAGTTGCTACCAAATTGTATTAACATTCTGATTAGACTGATCATCACGTTGAATCAATTTTTGCACTCTTATAAAATTCTTTTGCAGTACGCATTCATGATTTTTTTTTTGAGGGCTAGCAAAAGCTAGTAATTCATTAAAAACAGAACGAAAGTTTACAAAAAGACTCAACTCATACCTTAATATTGGTATGAACGAAAATAAACTAAGATAAACTTCTAACAAGTTTATAAACTAGCGTAAACCACCAACAAGTCTACGACCTAGTCGGTACCAAGACCGTACCAATAAAACCTCAACTAACCCAGTCTAAACCAATCCGACACCTCCTAGTGACCCTCAACAACCAACCAAACACAGCTACTGCAACCCATTCATGGCTACACCCAAACACATGACTACCGCAACATAGCCGACCACAACCAAACACCTGGCTGTCGAAACACAGCCATGGCCAAACCACGTTTGTCGATCACACCATTCAGGGCCACACCCAAAAATATGGTTGTCGCAACACAACCGACCAAATCCAAACAAATGGCTGCCGCAACATAGTCGACCACATTCAAACACCTGGAGCCGACCACATCCAAACACCTGGTTGCTGCAACATACTTGACCACACCCAAACACCTGGCTGTCGAAACACAGCCATGACCAAACCGCACGACATCGCTTACACCTGACTGTCACTCCACACCACGACTGGATCGCCAACTGCATCATAACAACGGCTACACTGTTGTACACGCCGACAACCGCACCAAAGTCGCACACACGACCACATCGCAATTGCGGGCCCGACATACAAAGCCGGCACCGGTCACCAAGTCGTCGGAGAAAAAGACGGAAGGAAAAACAATGGAAAAAGAAAGAAGAAAAAGAAAGAAAGGAGGAAGTGGCGGCGGGGGAGGCCAGTGGCATCAGCAAATGAGTCCTCCAAATCAATCTTGACCATCCGATCTGAGATCCAAGGGCTGACGTGGGGTTGAAATTGTAATGATGAATTTGCACTGTAGAATTCACGTCAGCAGCAACCCAAAATTAGTAGGTTCTAATGAGGAGAATAGATTATATTGGTTTCATTAAAATATTTCTGTACCGTTAACAAATCGTATTTTCATTTTTATTCTATTTCTGAAAATGAAACCGATTTTCTCTTCTGTTTCAGTTCTATTTTAGATGGAACGGAACGAAAACATACAAAACAACATACGTTGACAGCATGCCGTTTCGAACATTTGAAAACAATTATCGTTTTCATTCTATTATAATTGTTCCGTTGCATTCTCATGGATTCGTTTTAGATTGAGCTATAACTGTTCCGTGTTCATTCTCCTCTGTGTTCAGTCTCCTCGGTTTCTGTTCCGTTTTAGTTCCGTTTTTAGAGTTCACCTTATCCCGTACCAATTATTGTTTCTTCAGCCCAATGAAGTTCACAACTCTGAGCATTTATATTGTTATTATAGATACTTTGGAGATAAAAGAAAACAGCAGTGAATAAAAAAAATAATCATTCTATTATTCTGTGCCACAAATTAAAAACAAAGCAGTACAATTACAAGCAATTGGAAGCAGCCATAATCCTCTCAATTAATGTCGGATGCTTCCAGCTGTGTAAACTAACGTGCCATTAATAATGTGACTGGTTCTGACTGCACATAGTTTTCTCGGTTGTCGGCAAGTTATCATTCTCATTTAGGCTCACCAATTACAGAATTACTGAATCTGTTAGAACGTTAACAATGGTGAATCCTTTATGGAAAGTTGTCAGTATTCCCCCACCAACATCCCCTGAGTTTTTGCTTCTATAGATGTAATCTACCTAAATGAGGAAAAGAAAGCACAATTAAATAAAATGCAGTTGCTGGGACCAATTGTCAGCACAGAAACAATATCACAAAGTTTATTAAGTATAACTTATAGACAATATAAGCATTATCCTTACAATTAAACATCAAATTATTAGGAACTTAAATGAGTAAAAACAAATGTCATTGCACTACTTGTTCCTTGGCAACTTGTCTCAACAGATGATGGTCAACGGTCATGTCACCCACTCGAAGGTTCACTTTGGAACCCCGAGGTAGCACTGTCAATTGCATGCTGTTTCGTACGTTTCCGTTTCATTTCGCCCGAAACAAAGCAGAAACGAAGTGATTTTTTGTTGTGTTTCACTCAGTGGAACATAAACGGAAACGAAATCTGTTTCGTTGGTAAGAATGAAACATAAACGAAATGGGCTGATCATTCCGTTCCGTTAGCCCACGTTCTTCCGTAGCCCATAATTTTACGCTTTGAAATAAAGGTTGAGAGGTGAAGAAATAAAGGTTGCCCTAGCCGCTCTCACGTCTCTCTCTCTCTCGAGTATCGCCGGTCTCCTCCTAGCTCTTGTCTCTCGTGCCTCCTATCCTCATCACCTTCGATCTGACCCGAGAGAGAGAGAGAGACGTCTCTCTCGCCTCCTTCCATCCTCATCACCTCCGATCTGCCTCCTCCCTCACTCGAGCCCCATCCAAAGGAACCCCGCCGTGAGGAACCCTTCTCCCTCTCCTTTCCGATGGCCTCCCTCACCACAACCCCACCACTCTTTCTCTCCCTTCGCTGTATTCCTCTCTAGCCTGACCACCAACCCCAAACCTCATCTCCTTTCCCTCTCCTCTCTAATGGCCTTCCTTATTAGCCGTATTCCTCTCTCTTTCCCGAGCACCTTCCTTATCAGCCGTATCTCTCTCTAGTGGCAGCTCGATGACATAGAGAAGGTAGAATAGAGATAAGAGGAAAGTATAGAGAGAAATAAGATAAATTCGGTGCAATTTTGAATTTCGACTTTTATTTTTTGACTGATTTTTTCCTTCTTTTTCTCTCTAAATTTTTACTGATTATTTCCTTTCAGTTTTTTTGTAGTTGTGAACTTATGATTTTCTTTGCTGGTACGAACTGGCCGTTGATTTTTTTTTTTGATGAATGATTAGGTGGAACTGGTACAGCTGGACATGCAATTCGTTTTGAAGATCAAACAAAACCAGTAAAAATTTCTTAGTACTTCTGGCAGCAGCCCTTTGTAATTTGGTGAAATAAAAACTTTTCTTGGAGATTTTATGAAATCATAAATTTTTATGCATGGCCTTACAATGCTACAAATATTTTCTGGTCTTTTGTTGAAACAAACTTGATTGTTCATTCTCTGCAAGTGTGTTTGTGATATTTGAGGTTTTCATGAGTACAATTGAGATATATTTTCTGCAACTTAGATTGTTTGTACTCTGACTTCCTGAAATAATTGAGATATATTTTCAGTTTTCCTTTACTATGAAATCCAATTCTTTCACATTTTTTTGAATTTCTATCATTATTCTGAAAATTATAACGCATGCATTTCAGGTTTTTCGACACTGAAATTCTACCAGTAAGTGAGGATTTGAGAGATGGCATTAATATTCATATTTGGCCTTTTGACAGTGTCATTTTAGTTTAAGTGAGGATTTGAGAAATGGCATTAATATTCTAACATATATCTTTGGTTTGGTTAATTTTTTTTGTCTAATTTTTGAATTATTAATGTTTTTAACGTTTGTTCCGTTTAATCTCACAGAACATTAAACGAAAAAAAAATTTAGTTACGCTCTAGTAACGAAACATGAACGGAACTTACTATAGTTACGTTGTAATGAATGGAACGTACAAGGAAGTTACTACTTTCGTGTACATTCTGCACGTTTGACAATGAGCATAGCTTGGGAGAATGAAAGATAATGAGCAGAGCATGCATTTAAGAGTAGGTGCAGAGTTGAAAACATTTAAAAAACATATCTTAGCAGGAAATGAAAGGTATTGGAGGTTTAATTTTAGCTTAGCAGGGAATTGAAAGATAATGGGCAGAGCATGCATGTAAGAGTAGGTGCAGAGTTGAAAACATTTAAAAAACATATCTTTTCATGAAGTAAACTAATGATCAGTGACATTTGGAAAAAGATCTCGAGAATTTGGTGTGTTCGTTGCAAATATATTTTAGACCAATCAGCATCTGATATTCAATACGAAGTCTTTATCTTGGAATAACTGAATAAGTACACAATGGAAGAGCAATCAGGACACAATATACAGTTGATGTTTGGCTGACATGATGGATATCAGTACCAGTATGCACCAGCCAGCCAGGATCCAATCTTACAAGACGAACTTGAGGATGAGACTTGGTTTTCAAAAATTTAATGCAAAGATAGAAAATGCAACAGAATATAAGGGTTAATAATCTTCCGGAGCTGCTGCAATCAAGCAGTCAGGCAATCAAACAATCATATGCCAAAAATAGAAAAAAGTCGTTGTCCAAAAAAGGAAAACAAGTTCCTCTCACCCTCGCGTTGCTCTCACCCTGTCTCACCCCCTCACGCGCATCTCCCCGTCTCCGTCGCGCCATTCTGTCGCCGTCGCCCTCAGCCGTCGCGCCATCCCGTCGCCGTCGCCCTCAGCCGTCGCGCCATCTCGTCGTCGACGCGCAGCCCTGCCCTGCCGTCGCCGTTGCCCAGCCCTCATGTCGCCGTCACCTAGCCCTGCCGTTATCAGAATCAGAAATTAAATATTATTTACTCTCTCACTTATATTAAATACTTCCTTACTACTAATTATTTACTCCCTTATAGTTTTTAGTTACTCCCAAGCAACAGTAAAATCAGTTCTGAATGTTATTTACTCCCTTATGGATATTAGATACTCTTTTTATACTAGTTATTTACTCCCTTATAGCTATTTAGTTACTCCTAAACAACATCAGAATCATATATGAATATTATTTACTCCCTTACTTGTATCAAATACTTTCCCTCAATATTACTTATTTACTCCCCTATATGTTATTTAGTTACTCCTAAATTACAGTAGAATCAGTTCTGAATATTATTTACTCCCTCATATATATTAGATACTTCTTGTATACTAGTTATTTACTCCCTTATAGATATTTAGTTACTCCCAAACAACAGTAGAATCATATATGTATATTATTTACTCCGTTGTATATATTGATTACTTGATTACTCTCTTATACTGATCAATTTCCTCCCTTATAGTAATTTAGTTACTCCCAAAAAATAGTAGAATCAGATATGAATGTTATTTAGTCCCATAAACATATTAGATACTCCCCCACACTGATTAATATCGTCCCTTATAGTAATTTAGTTACTTCCAAATTGTAACAAAACTAGATCTAAATCTCTTTTCTCTTCTTATCCTTCTTTCTTCCTCAACCAGATCTGATCTAGGAGAGGGAGCAGAGAGGGGAGGCAGAGGTCAAGGTGAGACGGAGGAGACGAGAGGCGGAGAAGAGGACAGGATGAGGCGGAGGCGAGGCGGAGGAGAAGTGAGACGAAACAGAGGAGAGGCTGAGGCGGAGGAGAGGATAGGCGAAGGAGAGGCTGAGATGAGGCGAAGGCGGAGGTGAGACGGAGGAGGGGGGAGCGAAGGAGGTGGTGAAGATCTGAATCGGAAATTTACTTTTGTGATTGTGAGGAGATCCATTTGAGAGAGAGGAGACGGAAAAGGTAAAAGAAAAAGAAAGTGAGATGAGGGGAGCATGCACGCTTGATTGTTTGATTGCGTGAATACTGATTGATGTAAGTAATTTCCATAATCTTCTCACCACAAATTGGAAAAACACCAAGAGTCAATCCAACAGCTGTCGAAAGTGCTAGCTGCTTTGGCTCTGCACTCTGAGGAAAGACATTATAAAAAAAATAATAAAAGATATCAGAGATCCCCCACCAGAAGTAGAAGTAAACTACCTCTATGAAAGAAACTGCTTTACTATTTTTGCCTATATATGCAGATCTAAACAAATCATATGGTTATAGATTTATGTTGATTTGAAGTTAGGTAGTTGTAGACGGCCCCCATTTTATTCGAATGAAACACAACACGCACAGTTCCAGTATATACTTGCTGTATGGCACTGACATTTCTCTAACTAGTTCTCTTTTCAGATTTACAAATTTTTGGTGCTAAATTGAAAATTTTAAGGCTCGACTAGATCTCTATGTTAAAGTATGGTTGTATTAAGTAGGAGATATAAAGATTGTATGATTGTTGGAAATTGATAACAATAGAGATTGCAGAGGGTTGGTATGAGATGCACTATTAGAGATGGTTAGTAGTAAACTTAGAGTAGTCTATAAATACAATGTAATTGTAATCATTTTCATCACAATTTAATACAAATCTCCTTTCTCTATCATGGTATCTGAGCCAGAACTATTTTGGAATTAGACTCACGCCTATTTCAGGAATAATGAATTTCAGCCCACCTATTCCACTTAATAAATAGAATAAATAGTTATTTTCTTTCTATTTCAGAATTTATTCTCGTTATTTCTACTTCTTCTAGAATAACTAAGATTCTGTCTCTTTATTCCAAACCATATCCAAACCTATTCTCTCCCAAAACTACCCTCTCTCCACGCTTCTCTTCAGACCTATTCCTCTCTCTTCTCTCCGTCGAAGCAACTAGCACCTCCGCCGCCTCTGAGCCGCCCAGCAAGAGCACCGCCTCTGGTTAGGCTTCGATTCTGACGCCATCTCGCGGCGATCATCCTAGTCTCGTTCTCTCGGACTCGAACCAGATCCTCCTCTGCCGATCTAAGATCCGACCAGCTTAGCCAGATCTGTTTCGCGTCAATAAATGTACCATTTTTCACTATTTCAGTGAATAAGGAATCCACTTTCACTCAATCCGTTAACCCTAACATAAGTGTTCATAAAAGAAAATTGGAATAAAATTGGGGGGGGGAAAAAAATACCTTCTGACAATTTGCATCAGCAGATCCACAATCTTTGCATTGAGCCATTCAAACAAATTAAACCTAAAAATCGACATTTTGAGGAATTACAAACGACAACAGGATAAAGAAGGAACGAGATGAGACGTCTTTTCTTTCTGTGATCTTCAACTGAAATTCAATCTCATTGAAAAGCGAGATGTGACCCCCAAAACGAGCGTTTTTCGTTAAATTCGTCTCTCTTGGATTCGATCGACCAAAAAATCAACTCAATTTGGGATTCAAGTATGAAGCTTGCTACAAGTTCAAGCAAGACGATATTAAATATCTTCCTTTATTTAAATGTAGTGTTTTTTTATTTCAATTTTATTTTTTTCTCACAGATTGCTTTATCAACTAATTCGGATTGGGAGTATGGGACCCCTTTCCGCTTCGGATCCGCTTCAATTGTTTAGAACGAAAGGGTGATCACAATTGTTGATTATAAAATTACTGTGTTTGGTAGAGGAGTAAAAGATGATTAAGTAGTTAAGCCTCTTTATTTCACACGTTGTACAGTCATGTTTGGTATGAAAAGTAGAAGATTAAGTGAGGATATAAAAATATTACATAATTGTTGATTATAAAATGACCAAACTATCCTCCATTTTCTTTTTCTTTTGTCAAAGAATGAGGGTATGTAGAGGAAATAAATAAGTGTGGGACCCACAATTGAAGACTTACTCTATGGATTAAGTTTACTCCACCTATCTAGGAGGAGTAATTTACTCCTCTGATTTTGGTCCTTACTCCACTCTACTCCTCGTTTTTTATTCTACGTTTGGTCAATTAAAAGTGGATTAAGTGTCTTACTCCTCATTTAATCCTCAACCAAACACAGCCAAATAGATCAGGACTGTTCATTTAAGATCGGTCCGTTTATTTTGTGTCAAACCTTAAAAAGTAGTTGTAGTTTACTAGTTTAGGGCATGTTTAGATGTGTTGGGAATTTGGAGAATTTTCAATTATTAGACATAAATTTGTTATAAACAATCCAAACTATTTACAAAGTTATTTATACACTTCCCAATAAATTTATGCCTAGAAATAAAAAATTCTCCAAATTCTTCAAATTCCTAAGCGATCCAAAAGTTCCTTAGGCAGGAAATTTTGCTACCCGATTGGAGTGGAGGGTTCCCTACTAAAAAAAAAAATTTTCTATACCCCTCAGAATTGCAGAAATGCAGGATTTACCCCCCGAAATTCAAATCTCCTGAATTTGCCCCTCAAATTTGAGACCCTTTCTTCATTTACCCTTCTAGCATATTTTATATTATAAAACAAAAAACATTAAAAATGATGACCATTATACCCCTCGGGGAGTGCTTAATAGTATTCTCTTTTCAGCAGCGCCATAATCAGGGCAAGCAATGACCAATGAGGGGCAGAGGCACGATTTAACAATGGGTTGGGGACCTGAGGACTCAAATCCTCTACGGAACTTCGAAGTTCCGCATCGTGGAGAACTTTTTATCTCCACTGTCCGATCCGTTCGATCAAATCCTGACCTTTGAGACGCAATTAAAAAAAAAATCAGAAACAACTCCGTCTCTCCCTCAATTCCGTCGTATACTCCGTCCCCTCTCGCGCGTGGTACTCTTTCGAAACCCTAGAATGGCGATTAACTATGTCATCTCTCCGTCTCTCCGTCGCTCCATCATTTCCCGCCTAAAATATCCAAACCCTTGTCTTCTCCTCCGTCTCTATCCGTACAGTTCATATCAAATTGATTGGAAAAGAAGGATACTCTATCAAGACAACCAAGAGTCAAGTGGTGCCACAATTCAAGAAAATCCTCATCACTATCCCCGTATGTGCTTTATCAACTACAAGGCATTGTGATTTTTTTTTCTTTTTTAATTATTGTTGATATTTGGTATTGAGTATTAGAATATCACCGATATTTGGTATTGACTATCGAAATATCAGAATATTACCTATCAAAATATCGTCGATCTTTTCTGGTATTGACTATCCCTGTATGTGCCACCTCTTGATTGGTGTATAATATTCTTTTTAATAGATTTCATGCAACATCAATTTGCCACCTCTTGTGTATTGTTATGCAAACATTAGGCATTTGGAAAAGGTTAAACAATTGGTGTATAATTAATTAATTGATTGATTGATTAATTGATCAGTTGATGTACACAAATGTATATCTTTACGGTCAGGTAATAAATCGTAGCATATTTAGTTGTACATTGTTTTTTTAATAGCTATCTTATTTTTTATTGTTCATAAAGGATATGGAAGAACCACAAGATAATTTTATACCTCATCTAGGTATGGAATTTCAAACGGTGGAGGAAGCATGGTCGGCTTGGAGTTATTATGGGGGAAAAATTGGTTTTGGGGTAAGAAAAGGTTTTGGTCCTAAGAGCAAAAAAGATGATGTAATTACTTCAAAGCTTTTTTTATGCTCTTGCGAAGGTAAACGAGTAGTAGATAAGCGAGATGGTTTGACAAAGAAGCCTCGAGCAGAGACACGGACCGGTTGTCAAGCTCGGTTACAAATAAAATTTAATAGAGAAATCCAAAAATACAAAGTTGTGGAATTTGTTTCCGAGCACAATCACCCTCTCCAAAGGCCCGAAGCTTGTTATTTAATACCAAGCCAACGCAAAGTGTCTGAAATTGCGGCCATTGACATTCATCTAGCTGATAGTTCGGGAATCAGTCCGAAAGAGGCACATGAGCTATATAGTCGGCAACACGGTGGAATTAGAGGCGTAGGTTACACAAGGACGGATCACAATAATTGCTTGAGGGATGAGAGAAAGAAAGCAATGGAACATGGGTCGGCCATTGCTATGACAAAGTATTTTGCAAAGCGTGCTTTAGAAGATCTATCTTTCAAACATTTTGAAGATGCCACCGAAGAAGGAGAAATATCAAATGTCGTTTGGACGGATGCAAAGATGATTGTGGCTTATGCCCGGTTTGGAGATGTAGTGGAATTTGATACTACATTTGGCACCAATAATGAGAAATGGGCGTTTGGAGTTTTTGTTGGATTTAATCATTTTAGAGAGATTGCTATTTTTGGTGCGGCTCTCATGTGTGACCAAACAAAAGACTCTTTTGAGTGGGTGTTTTCAAAATTTCTTGAGGCACATGGCGGCAAAAAGCCCATCACTATATTTACCGATCAGTGTAGTGCAATGGGGCCTGCTTTAGAGAAAGTTATGCCGGATACAAGGCATGGTTTATGTGTGTGGCATATTGGACAGAATTGTATAAAACATTTGTCGCATTACAACAAGGATAAGAGGGATATAACAGGAGATTTTACTGCTTGTATGTACAGGTACTATTTTATTTTGATTTTCCTGCTTGTATGGACTGACTGTACGAATAAAATCAATTTTCCTTTCTAATTGTTTTTTATATTAATTTATAAATATATAAATATTATTAAAACGTTGCACCCTTTACTAATTTTTTATTTGATGAACATATACAAACATTCATACTTGTTTAAGTTTACTTACGTTCTGTTTTCCAAACAAAATTTGTTAATCATTGATTTTTTTTTTGTGACTTATATTTTAGGTACGATGAGGAAAATGAGTTCGAAGATGCCTATAATGCTCTCAAGCAAAAGTGCGGAGATGGGTGGTTGAACAAAATATATGATAGCAGAGAAAAGTGGGCACATTGTTTTATGAAAGATGTTTATACGTTGGGAATCCGTAGCACGCAAGCAAGTGAGAGCATCAACTCAAACTTGAAAGCCTATTTAAATTGCAAGTTGGATTTGTATAGATTTTTGCAACACTTTGATAGGGTTCTTGATGAAAATCGTGAGAAGGAGATCACATCCGATTATGACATGACAAGCAAATTACCAAGAATCAAGTTGAATTTTCCTATTCTCCGTGAAGCCGGGAAGGTATATACACCCAAAGTGTTTGAGTTATTTCAAGAACAGTTTGAGTTATCTGGTTCAACTCACATAGAATGCCTAGAGGGTGATACATACACGGTTGCTATGTGTAGTATTGATAATAAAACACCACACAAGAGTAGACAAGTTGTTTGGAATCGGGATGATCAAACAATTACATGTTCTTGTAAGAAGTTTGAAAGAGACGGTATTTTGTGTTGTCATGCATTGAAGGTGTTGGATCGTGAGGATATCAAAGTTATACCACCGAGATACGTTCTCAACCGTTGGACTAGAGCGGCAAAAAATGTTACCGTTGTGGATATAGAAGGGAGAAGGATAATTGAAGATCCTATGTTGGAAGCTAGAAACCGTAATGCTGATTTGGTTCGCATAATAACACCAACATGTGGTAAGGCGGCAAAAAATGAAGAACAAGCTCAGTTTTTGCGTACTGAGTTGCTTGCGGTTCGACGGAAATACGAAGAGAAATATGAGAACTTGCAAAGAACAAGTGGTGACAACAATCCAAATTCTGAGCATTCACTTCGCTTAAAGAAGAAAAATGGTGGTGATCGACGATCGAAACGAAATCCTTCTTGCATTGAGAAATTGCCAAGAGCCAAGAAAGCAAAAATTAAAACTATCTCAAATAGTCAAGATTCATCAAGGTAAATTATTTTAGTAACATTTAAATATGTTGATATATATCTTTTGTCTAATCTTACTGTTTTTAATTGTAGGCTGAGTGCTAATATATCACAAGATAAATTGGATGAGAACTTTGGATGCTATACTAATCTTGAAGACTTACAGTAAGTGCATTAAAATATATCAACATATGAAGCTAAAATAATATCTAATATATATGTATATTTTTTTTTCTTGCAGCAATTTGGAAATTACACAAGAGTAGCTAAGTTGTTTTGGATGATTGTGGCAACATTTTGTGGAAAAGAGTAGAAAGTTTTTTTTTTTTTTTTTGCAACATTTTGTAAACATATTAGTCACCGTAGATTCTGGTTACATGAATCAAACTGTTTGTCATCTTAGTCACCATAGGTTTCGTTTCTCATCATTGGTTTTTTGTAAACATAGTAGTTCTCTTTGCTGTTTGTCATCTGAGAACGTTTATGATAGTTTATTTCTCGAGTTACATTCCAAATGATTGAAATTACTAGATGCATATATCTTTTACTAAGTAATAATTGTAGATGATAAAAGATGGTTGCTACCATAGACATACACTTGTAGCTTACATTGAATTTCGAATAATTGTAATGTTATAAGATTAACACAATAGCTTACGAACAGCATAAGTGCCATTAGATGACAAGTAGTCAATACAAGATATTAAATTAAAGCAAATCTTAATATGAGTCATGTTCAGTACAACATAAATCTTGACACCAGCTTCTTTCCTTCAGCACACCAAACTATTGACTCTCTCACCAGATGAAACTTTCTCATGAGCAATTGCATCCATGGCCACACTCTCCTTACCTCCCTGGTTATAAGCCTTACATTACAAAAAAAACACAGTAATTGAAATCCCTATTTATAAGCCTTATATAATCATGTCCTGAATATTCTCTGACCAACTGATCTCATCCAAGGATTTGATCAATTTGATGTATCCAATGAAACCCGTCAGATCATTGTGTCCACTTTTCAATCAAACACTACACAACATAATTACAAATTAAGAAAAATGAATTTGTAACACATCACTCCAAAGGTCGAACCCCTCTTGTCTGGGTCCCACCTGAGGTCTAATCTGTTGTTGTCATACTGGCTTGGTAACAACTGCTTAGTGCCTCATGCAATTCTGTCCCATCTGCGAAAAAGACACAAAATTTTCAGTATTTACAGCATGACCTAAATGGTATGCTAGTCAGATCCATTGCTGGTAGTGTACACCTGTAGGCCGTAAATGATCAATGCAATATGCAAGACATTAAAACAAAGTCATATTCACATGAGCTGCAGTTGGCATTCATTTATCAAACACATTTCATAGTAATTCTTTTTTTTTGTTTGAACAACCATAGTTATTCTTAGTTTCTAGAGAAATATCAAGTTCCAGTCTAGTAATTATTATATATCTGTTGTTTCTTTCTTCAAAATAAGCATTATGTCTTAATAAAAATAACTAAAAATAAAATATGATAAAAAAAACAGAAATCCATCTCTGTATTGTCTGGGTGACAATGATAAAATTTGCAAGAAAGGTAATAGAAATCTAATCTCTGTACAAGCTGCTCTTTTAAATGTATCTGTTCTTCACTCTCAATCAAATGCTGACAACTTCAGTCCAGTTTAATTTGAAAAATGGTCACTAATGAGTAGCATTGCTGGCACAATTGTGACTTTACTCTAGTTTATAGGGACTACTTAGGTCATCTCATTCTTCTTAAATAAACAACCAGAGCAGAAATGAAAAAATAGTCTAACGAATTGAGCATCTGGATTTGAACTCGAAGATTTAACACCTTACCTCGAGATCGATGCCATGGTTCCCTTCAACTGTTTTGCTCCTCCTGCTCCAAACCAGCTTGAAAATCGCGTGGATAAGATCCTGATTCGTGGAGAGAAGGTGGAGAGAGAGCAACAAATCGGCTGATTTGAGGAGAGGAGTTGTTTCCGATTTAATCGCCATTCTAGGGTTTCGAAAGAGTAGCACGCGCGAGAGGGGACGGAGTGTACGACGGAATTGAGGGAGAGACGGAGTTGTTTCTGATTTTTTTTTAATTGCGTCTCAAAGGTCAGGATTTGATCGAACGGATCGAACAGTGGAGATAAAAAGTTCTCCACGATGCGGAACTTCGAAGTTCCGTAGAGGATTTGAGTCCGGGGACTTGGAGGTATAGGATTTTGTGTTGACTACCTATCCAAAATTTTGATTTAGAAAAAAAAGGAGAAGAAAAATAGTGTTATTAGATATCTGGGAGCTTGGGTCCCCATAACAGGGATGTGATTCCCCATAACAGGGTGGAAAATTAGTGTTTTCATTGAATTAACCTTTAAATTCGATATATTTTACATTAAACTTTCAATTCACGGGGGACACAATGCCCAAATTTCATTTAAACAGAGGTGTAAGGAGATGGGAGAGAGGTAATGAGTTGCCATTAGAGCTTGGTGGAGGTGGAAGGGTAAGAAGAGAGGAGGAGACGGTGAGTGTGGGGCCGTGAGGGAGATGTAGTGGGAAAATGGATTGTGCTCGAGTATGAAGGGTTTCTCTGTGGTATGTGGGTCCAGTGAGTAAGAGAAGAGAGGTGTTCGATGGGGAAGAGGGAATCGTGTTGAGTCGAGACTCGAGTGTGGGAGATGAAAGCTCTGTGTGTCTGTGAGAGGGTTCTTCGATTGAGTATGGTTGAGTTTGAGTCGTGTTGGTGTTCGAGGGTTCAGTCATGTAGAATAGGGGTAGAATAGTCACAATTTTTGTTTTCTTATTTTTTTTTCTGTTCAAAAAATTAAAAAAATGAAAAAAGTGTCAAATACAGAAGGGGCCTCAACTTTTAAGTAGCATATTCAGGAGATTTAAATTTCGAGGGACAAATTCTGTATTTTTGCAGTTTTAAGGGATACAGAAAAAAAGTTTCAAAAAAAAAAAAAAAGTGTGGAGCCGTGGAGGCCCTGGAGGGGACATGCTCACATCACGTGCGTGTTCACTGTTCAGGCATTTAATTACGATGCCGGATCTCCTGCGGCGCATATAAATTTGAATATACAACATGATTACAAAGCGTTAGTCAACACGCCTACCAGCGTTGTTACGGGGGAAAAAAATAATGCGCCAAGAAATTGTAATCATTTTCCATGTTCCAATTCAATGTACATGTAAGAAAAATGCAGATTAATGAATACGTAATTCTTTCTTATAGGTTCCGTTTGAATGGTGTGAAAATAAGATGAATAAGGGAAAAATATTGAGAAGTGTGTAACTTTGCGAAGAATTTGGATTGTTTATAATAAATTTACGTTTAGGAAGAAACTATTCTCTTATTCTTAGGTTCCTCCAAACACAAACATAAATGTACATGTTCCAATTCAATGTGTCCAAACAACCACAGAAACTCTCATTATGTCTTAAAAATAAAATCTAATATATTTTCACAAAATATTAGAGCAAATGTCTGTAGAAAAACTTTATACGAATACATGTAAAGAAAATACATTTTTGCTGTAAAAATCTATTAAACTGTTCTTTTCGGATTGAACCCATTATATCAAACGTCCTTTTATACAACCAATGAAAATTGCTGTACAGTTTTTTAGATGAATATTAATTCCATTATAAATCGTAATCATTTTTTCATTAATGTGAATGGATTGTGAAATATAATGATTAAGTTCTCAGTTATGGTATGATTGGAAAATGGAAACAAAATATAGAGGATATAAAAAAATTTACATTTTTTTTTTTAAAAAATGGCCGTTCTCTATTTATTTGGCATGTCTAGAAAAATGAATCATGTGTGTTTGGATGTTGCATGGATAAGAAATAAGAATAAGAAATTTAGAATTTCGTGTCTATTCACATTGGTTATTCATATTCTAAGGTTTTGTTAGAATATGAATAAGCACCCGAATAAGTTTAAATTTCTTATTCTTGTGTTGTTTGGGTTTCAACATATCATCCGGGCAATATTAAAAAGCCTAACAAAATTATGTTTTTTTTTTTTTGAAAAAAAGTATGGATCAAGCCCGATACCTCTTTATTGAAATAAAATGAAGTACAGCCTAGCCGGGTTCTGGTAAGAAGGAAAACAAACTGTTAACCTCTTCAAAAAGCCACAATTGATTTCTTAGATAGTCACTATCTAGTTTCTCTAAAAAAAAAGCCACAATTGCTAAAAAAAACAAAAGTAAAAAACCGCACGCAAAATTTAAAATCCTGAAAACCTATAAAACCTGAAAAGCAATGTCTGAACAAAGTCTTGAAAAAACCAAATAAAAAGAGCTTCTAAGACTAGTAATGAAGAAGGGAGCGGTTGAAAAAGTTCCAATCATCTTTCACTTTCACTCTTGAAATATTAATTCCATTATTTATCATTTTTTGTCTTTTCGAATTGGAATTCTGTAATAACAAAAGTTACTGCTGATATTTCACTACAAAGACAAAAAATGATAAATAAACATAATTTTGTTAGGCTTTTTAATATTGCCCGGATGATCCGTTGAAATAAGGTGCATTTAGGTTCCTTTTTCAAGATTCAACCTATATGGTGATATTCACGATCGGGAAAAAAGAAATGAATAGAACAACGATCTGATTTATATAATAAATAAAGATTTATATAAATTAACTCAATCATAATAATTTAAACCATTTCAAGAATGAAATTACTAAAGAGTAAAGAAATTACAATAAAGAAATAAAATCATACGCAATTAAAATACAACCTAGCAGCCAGTAGAAAGCACCAAATGGAAAATACAATTATTATAGTTGCAAACTAAGAGGAAACTTACAAATAACAGATCCCAAGATCTAAAAATTAATAATAATCCAAAATCCTTCTCAGTTTATGCACAGAGGCGATATGTTGGATTTTGTAGTGATTCTCTGGTCGCCCGCTTTTTGCATACAGGCGTTCGTCGAGTTCAAGGTTATGAAGCGTTGGCATATTTTGTAGCTCGGGAAGCACTTGTAGCTTACTGAGTTTAACAATTTTGAGATGACTAAGTCTGGGCATAGCTCCCTCTTTTATGTTCCAATGACTTACATTATCAAGACGTATGAGCTCCAATTTTTGGAGGCTAGGAAAGCCTCTTTCTGTACAGGTTAGCTCTGTTCCCATAAAGGAACGGTCCCATAAGCATAGTATCATGAGGCTTTGGAGCCTCTCTAATATGGGCATTGGGTCTTCCTCAATTTTCGACCAGCGGAGTGTGAGTTTGGTGAGGTTTATGGGGAACAACTCAACATTGAGGACACACAGGTCTCTTTTGCACTCCCCAGTAAGGGATAGACTTTGTATCGTTCCATGACATGGTAAGTCTCGAAAACCGTCACTTACAAGCGGTAAAGTGCTAGATATTACAGCGAGAGAGATTAGATGCTCTGTTCGTGTCAGCATAGCCTTAAAATTCTTCCATCTTTCTTTAATAATAGATGATCTCATCTCATCAATGTTCATTCCAAATTTTAATGTTTGTATATTTTTGAGGTGACACCCTTTTGATGGCAAAGACGGACATAACGTAGGCGTAAGAATTACGTGCCTAAGGTTTGGAATTTTCCATAAAGAATGAAACATATTGCCTAATTCGACTCGCAATAAAACAATAATTATACCGCAAATTATATTAGGCCTATGAAATCTTGTTCCCTTGAAATCTAGGGTTTCTAGATTCTTCAAGTTACTAAAAGAAATCCTCATAAATTCAAATGGCAGCCAACAATCTCTAAAACCCAAATATCTCAAGTGGATCAAGCCTTCCAACCAGCTTTTATGAATGATTTTGTTATGCTGAAAATCAAATCTCTCGATGGATAATACTTTTAGTAGTCTAAACCCACGATTATTTAATTTATATTCATATGGCCCAAAAAGTAGCAAAGAACGAGCATTTTTTGAATGGATGCCAAAATTAATAGGAGGGCTACATTGTAACATTGCGCGACGCACCTTTTGAGTAGATAACTGGATCTCATCATCCTCTTTCGTAAATACGGTGAAAAAATTTTCCTCCCTGGCTTCGTGGATAGCCATGTCCCGTACAAGATCATGTACACGACATGTTTTGCATTTGCCATCCCGAGATTTTTCTATGACTTGGACCAAGCTCCTACAGTAGAATTATTTTCCAAAATTTTGGAATTAATAATGAAGGACGATATTCCTGTTTAATTTTTTTTTTAAAAATAAAAGCTCTATTTTGCAAGGAGTGAAGATGGTGTATAAGGAGGTGCTGCTTAGATTTAATGATTTTGCGGTGATTGAATTATCAGAATGATGTAAAAATTTTGAATACAAGTTTTTTTTTTTTTTTTGAAGATAAATTGGGGATCAAGCCTCCCAACTTATTTTTAAATTTTGAATACAAGTTCTTAGTTGGCCGATTATTAATCAAGCTATAAATTTGTTTTCGGCCTATCCATTTATACAGCGAATATTAGTTTTTATTAATAATTAATGGTGTCAAATTGTGAACAACTTAAAAATTTTAATTAATCAACGCAAATTCATTGCAATATAATTATGTTAGAAATATTAAAAGATGTCATTGAGCTGTCATGTGTCTTTCACTATGGAGATCATGGCTGCGGATTAAGCAATACAATATTAAAAATAATATCGATTTTAAATTTTGGAACTTCGAGAATCCGAACTGTGGGAGATTATGAGGAGTTGAGCCAAAGCACAATTGTGCTCTCTCTCAAAAACTCGTACATTTTAAAATGTTCCAAACTTGAAAACGAGTTTTTTTATTTGCTGAAAAATTAAGTCAAATTATAATTTGCAAGATTATATTTTATGCAACCAATTATTTTTCCAGGTCATTCTTTTCTAAATTTTTTTTCAAATGGACATGCCAATAAGAATAACAAAATTGATAGTATATGGACTGCTTATACAACTAACTGTTTTTAGTTTTCAACATGGATCACATATATATAGATGCTACAATTAATGTATGTAATAGCGTCAACAGATATGATACGAGTCAAATAGAGAGTTCTTAATTTATATCAATATATCTTACAAATTAAACATCACCGACAGAGTCTTTTAATTATTTTCTACCTTGTTAATTGTTAGTCTTAACCATATATTCAATATTCACACATTAAAGTTATTATAATTAGCATGTCCTTAAAACAAATTTAAAAAATAAAAAGGATAATTCATATCATTTGACGTATAAGAAAGAAATAATAATAACGGTAAATTTAACCAACATATAATATCATAAATATACCAAATCTTATGTATTACTTAATCATAATGACATATAATATTTTTTTTACCTCATTTAATTTTCAATATTCTTCTCCCATAAATTTAAATTTAAATTCATTACTAATGAAATGATTTTTCTAGAAATGTTTAAAAATGGAAATCAAATTAATTACGATCGATTTTCATAACCATTGGTCAAATTTGATCTAAAATTTATTGGGAACAACTTTGAAGATCTTATTTGGAAACACAACTTTAGTTCGGCATAATTATGCTAGGTATATCAAATTAAATGTCCCTGTCCTGTCCTTTGCTTCACCAGTTAGGGAAAACTAAGATAACTATGATAATCTTGCTTTTGGTCTATATCAGAAATAGCTTCATATGTGATAGATTTCAAAAGATTGAATAAAACTAAAACCTGATGTTTGAAGATGTGTATCTACGTGATAACTCCTTGGAAAGATTAAAGCATCAGAACATATAAATTTTCTATGAAAATCCCCTGATCGTGTGGAGAAATCGAAACTTTTTCTATTAACCTTATAGGTTGAGCCAAAGGGGAGACCAATATCAAACCACATGGATGCAATTTAAGTAGAAGATACACATTGATACGAGAGAGGTCTTAATTGATTCCTTGATTAATGCATTCATAGAATACAAGCTTGTCTCAAATACCTTGTACAATAATGTATATTTAACCAATTTCTCTCTTATAACACTATTAACACGAGATGCTTCAACTCCAATAATGGCAGAAAACTGATCTCTCTAGAGTCTAGCCTGGTAGATGAATCGTCAAAAGATGGGAAAGCCCAGAGAGAGAAGGAAGGGGCATTTTAGTCATAAATTTCAACGAATTAATTTTTTGAATTAATCTATCATTGAAATTAATAAAAGGATAAATGTCTGTATAAATGAAGATTAGAGGGGTAAATGAACAATTTTAAAAAATAGTAGGGCATATGACTAATTGGAGAAAATTTGAAGGGTATATGACTGATTTTCCCAAAAGAAAATGTACCTTTGGAGTAGTTCCTCAAGAAAATTTTGAGCTTTCTCCTCCATTGTGCCGTGCCCATCTCTTGGTATAAATCCTTCAGCAATCCACATTCTAATGACTTGTTTTGCTGAAATTCGATGGTCTTCAGGAAAGGAAGCAAAGTAGAGAAAACATGGTTTAAGGTAGTATGACAAGTCCACATAACTAAGGAGTAGCACTTCGGAACACCGTTTTGCTGTTTCATCGTGCCAGTCCAAAGTATCATGCACTCTTTGCCAGGCGTTTTTTGTGCGCTCCCTCCTTGAGAGAATGCTGCCTAGCACAATTAATGCCAAGGGTAAATAAGCACACTTCTCTATTAGTTGTCTTGCCACATTATTGAGATCAGTACGGTATTGAACTCCCGGCTCTCCAATTGGAATATTTGCATTTTGGAAAAGGAGAGTTAGACTCTCATCCTCATTTAGGTGACGAAGTTCATACGGTCTTAAATCGCCATCTGCTGCTCTAGCAACATCTAATATTCTAGTCGTAATTAACACACGACTAGCATTATTTTCATCAGGTAATGCTTTTCTCAAACTTTCCCATAGATCAATTGTCCACACATCATCTAGGACAATTAAGTACCTCCTTTGAATCAATGATCCCCTGAGTTTTGTCATTAAATCCCTTCGACTGAGAGTTGGATTTTCATTTCGCATATTAGGTTCTACTGAGTAAAGAATCTCTCTCAAGACATTTTGTACATCAAACGTTTGAGAGATGGACAGCCAAATGCGACAGTGGAAGTGCCTTTCTAATTCATTACTGCAGTTTCAGAGAAATGTGTTACATTGAGAAATAACATAAAAGGTCTAAAATAGAATATTTGAGGTGAATTCTTCCCTAATTTTACGCATTGGTTTAATTGTTTCTACTTATTGAAGATCATATCAAATACTAGCATTCATGAAATGAAATATCAGAATATATTAAGCTCATAATATTAGTCATTGTAATTAATTTGGAAATATCTATATAGTAGCTGTTATAATTGTTTGTGTCAACAGTGTAAAGTAGGAAAGATAATAATGGTCATCCCCAGACCGTGGGCTACAAAAGCTACAAAAGCTAAGTTTTGTTTAAAACTTTTGTATAATAAATATCTGACTTTTGGCGATTTATACAAATGACACTCTACAATAGGAAAATAATAAAAAAAAAGAATTTGGCTCGGTCATCATGATAAGTGATTGACATGTATATATTCTAATCTGATTTAGAACCAAAAATATTCTTAAATATCTGTGTTTTTTTTAATTAATTTTTACTATTTTAAGTTAGATATTGGAAATTGATCTGCGAAACACTTGAATAGTTCGAACAACAATTGTGGCATATTTTATACAAAAGGCACCCTTATATATGGAGGAGGGAAAGCAGCTATTCTCTAGACTGAAGGACATTTTTTTCCAAACATGTTTCAAATGTCTTTTTTATTAGAAAATTTGACAGCAGCTGTCAAATTAACATGTTTCAAATGTTGTCCGAATCAATTTCCTCAGAAACTAAGTTGTGATGTAGCTAATACCCCTGAACTTTTATAATTCTGTGCGGATGGCTTGATTGTAGATCATTTATATTAATTAAATTGCGGTTATATAATTGTAGATCATTTATATTAACGCAAACAGTTTCATTACAACATTATTATGGTTAATATAATTTCTTGTGAAATGTAATTCTTGAGTTTATTATATGTGAAATATAAAATTTTCAGTTTATTTATTGCACAATATTTTTCCTCAAATTATTTTTAAGCTGAAAACACTTGTACCACCACTCCAAGTGATGAATTTCAACATACGTGCTACTAATAAAAATGATTCAACTAAACTCCGAATCTAGTTTGAATTATCGACTTCTAAAATTATAGATTAAATTTGCTTTATATATTTAACTTGATCATCATTCACATCTGAATATCTACAAATTGGATGCAAATCAAGCACTAATATTCCAAGGGAGAAGATGTACCTTCTATAAATTTTTTGAGCCAGAGTAGTCTTTCCAAGGCCGCCCATTCCCACAATCGAGAGAACTGCGCGTCTTGATATGTTTGTATCAAGCAGTTGATTGATAATGTCACGCTTGTCATGATCAAGACCAACGACTTCTGAATCATCAATGTCTGAAGGTTCTGTCGGCCGGAAAAGTTCTCCATCAAATTGTGGACTACTACCACAAACATCAGTTATTCCCAATTGGATTCTAAGCTGGGAAATGGTCTCGAGGGTTGATCTTATTGCTTTGACCTCGTCGACAAACTTTTTCACTTTAAAAGGTTTCAGTAGCATAACAAGTTTACTCGAAATGCCAAAATTTCCTGCGGTGTTTCCTTCAATATCTACAAGGAAAGTATCTATTGCATCTTCTATTCTGTAGGCCACTTCTCTAACCTCATTCACCCACCGTTTTACCGCCGGGTTTCTATTCCGTTTGGAATTGGCATCTTCTAGAAATCCCTCGATCATGCGAAGCGCCAGCTGGATGCGTGTGACCTCGTCACTCGCATGATAAAGCTCCAGACCCATGTTGAGTAGGACATTCAGCTTGCCTAATGCAAATTTCACAGCTGCCCCTTCCATCTATTCTGTAAGGCTCCGTTTGGATAGGTGTGGGAAGAAGGGAAGAAATGGGAAGAAGTATTGGGAAGTGTGTAACTTTGTGAAGAGTTTGGATTGTTTATAATTTTTTTCTTCCTTATTCCTTCTTCTTCTTCCTTATTCCTATATCCAAACACAGCCTAATTGTTGAAATTGATGGCCTATATTAAAAAGAAATATTTGAAAAATGAAAATAATTGGTTACATTTTGTTTTTATGGAAGCATGGCAAATGCCGAGTCAAACAACTAATTGTATGAATTGCAACTTGAGAAATACATTCCTGAATGATCAAATTGCTTGTGTTTTCCTGAGTTAATTTTCTGAAGCGTTGATATTTTTTAAAATATATTAGGAGTGGTGCTGCCTCTACCTCCTCTATAATTCCGTCGTTGGAACTTTTTGAGAAAATTAAAGTTAGACAATTGCTTACAAAACAATCGACTGTCAATTGGGTTCCCTAGATGCCACAGCTGCTGCTAGTCAAATTCAATCACTTTTACAACCAACGACCACGAAAAAAAGAGAGAAAAAAGAAATAATGAGGTACCTATAACCCTCGGCGGCAACCAGATGATGGTGGAAGTCGATTAGGCAATCACCGATCGAGACCAACTGAACAGCTCTAACATTTTTTTTTTTCCCCAAGAGGTCTTTGCTCTGTGATTGAACTCGTGGAGAACAAGAACGAGGAGAAAGAAATAGCTGTCGAGGTGACAACTAACAAGTACAAAATTGCCACATTACATATTATAAAACAGTTTAAGATAACAGTTTTTGCTACTTGTCCGGGTGATGATTAGTTTTAATATCTTGGTTTTGATCAATAATTAATCGGGATAATTTAACACCGACGTGTCGGCACGAATATTTGGAAGTACTTTTTTTCTTGGAACATTTTGGAAATAATGAGAAAATATATTCCCAAATTATGGATGAAAATTAAAACCCGTCAAAACAATCAGCTTATAATATGGAAAATAATAATAATAATAATAATAAAAACAATTAATTCTAATAATAAATAATAATAATACTCATTTCCCTCTTACATATTCCACTCTCTCTTTACGAGTCGTACAAAGCGGCGAAGACAGCTAGCGATCGGAACATGCAACCTGCGCGGTTTACGGGTGTACATATGAGGTCAAGGTAATAATAATAATAATAATAATAAAACAACTAGGGAAAATCCACTTCAATAAATCAGAAAGAAAACAAAGGGTACAATTGTAACTATGATAATAAAAACGATCCAAAGTAAAAGAAAATGTTACAAAAACCACAAATATAGTTTAATATAAAAGAAGTCAAGGCAAACATGTAAACAAAATATTTGTTTCCTCTACTATCTTCAAAAAAAGAAAAAGTTTTTCTTTCTTTTTTTTCTTTTTATTTTCTTAACTTTAAACATATTTTTGGTTTGTTCGATGAAATCACTGGTATGATTAACACCACTTAGCCTTAAAAAAAAAAGAGTAAACAAATATATTTTGTAACGAATGATTCAACTCCAACTACTTTGCGAAGTCTGCGAAATTTCGAATGCAGTAATTTTTAATAAACACATTAATTAATACTCTTAATTGTGCCCACTTGACATTAATTAGTCGGTAAGAAGATATATATGATATTATATGGGAAAATTGGATATAACCCCCTCTAATCTTTACCAACCGGATATAACCCCCTCTAATTTTCAAAACCGGATATAACCCCCTCTAATCTTCTTAATTTTAGATATAAACCATTTTGCTTAACTTCAATCATATTTTAAATATAAAAAATAATTTTTGATAAATTTTGACGGAAATGTCCTTTCTTGTCTGCTATGCCATTGAAGAGTGAAGAGTTTTCTAGGGCAGATTCATATTACCGATAAAAGACGATTTTCCATCTGTATTTCAAGAGAGTGTACTGAGGTATACAAACCTCACTAGCATTATACCCTCTAGAAGAGTCCACGATATCTTGAAAAGGAAAGAAAATAATACATGTTTCCCGTCCAAAAGTAAGTTCGAAAGGAAATAATACCTTCAATCAAGTCCTCGACAAGCGACATGGCTAACTGAGAAACCCCAAAAAAAAAACATCATAAGCGAAATTAATTAAGTTTGAAATTAAGTTTCAAGTTGAACCACTGTAAATATACCAGAGTCCATGAACAAATCAATTACTCCATATCTTAATATCTTATAGTCGTTCAAACTTATTTTCTGAGTGGCATTTAAACAACCTTGCAACAGAATGCTCGTGCAACCAGAATATAACCTATGTCTATGAGCAAGGGCGCAACCTCTACAATTCCTCTGACATAGAAACCACCGATGGCGATGCATTTTTAATTTCAATCATATTTACGTTTTTTTCCCGTGGTCAGCGCTAACAGAGACCATCAAACATGAGGAAATGGTAAAGAAAAGTTTGAAACAAAGGAATTAAAAAACGGGAACGTCTAGCTAATTATTCCAAGTTTAGTAAGACCCAGTCGATCACCACTTGATGTTTTGAACAAAATGAGAGAGAGATTTGAGGGATTAGAGACGGGGTAGAGATAAGGGCATTTCTGTCCAAATTATAAAAAACGTTTTTTTTTTATATTTAAAATATGATTGAAATTAAGCAAAAGGGTTTATATCCAAAATTAAGAAGATTAGAGGGGGTTATATCCGGTTTTGAAGATTAGAGGAGATTATATCCGGTTGATGAAGATTAGAGGGGGTTATATCCAATTTTCCCTTATATGATATCTAACGAGGGCCCTTTGTCAAAGGCATTTAATGTTTTCCCAGTTGCAAATATGAAATTATCCTATCTTTTTTGCTTGCTCAACGAAAGAGAGTTGACTTGGCGTAACATGTAAATTATCAGTTCCGTATAACATTTATTTAAATTATAATGGAAATGCGCTAGGAAAGACAAAAAAGCGCGTTGAAAATGGAATATTATTATACAATTTTATCGGACATTTTTTATTGTGTTTTGATTTTTGAGTGAATCCACGGAGTTTCACGATTCCAGCGCTTAGAAAAGTACACTAATTAATCAAGGTTGGCGACTTGGCGTATTTCAAACAAGAAAAAAATTGTATTATGCCATATAAAATTAGATAATTTATTAATTTGAAAATTTTATTTTTACATTTGAAATTTTGAATTTTAAAATTTGAACTTTTACATTTGAAATTTAATAATTTGAATATTTAAAAATTTGAAATTTTAAATTTTGAATATTGTAAGTTTTGAAATTTTCATAACACATAACAAATTATAATTTTTTTTGTTCTACAATTGCATATCTCTTATTTTATATTTTATAGTGGCATATATTTCAAAAGGGCAGAATGGTTATATTAATAAGATAATGATATAAATCTAATTTCATCATTTAGTAATAACATAAAATTAATTTATCGTTTAGCAACGACATATTTGTATTGTTTTTTATTTTTATCATGGATCTAAACACACCATTCAAACAAAATCAAGTTTCGGCGTAATTCAAACAAAATCAAGTTTTGGCGCCTCTCGTTTCGGCGTAATTCAAACTAAAACAGATAATAATTTCGAAAAAAAATAATTATTACCAGAGGCAGAGACATATACAGGCTATTTCTGGATCATTCACTAGCTTTTCATAACAAATACATGTTTTCTTAATTTCTTATATACATCCATTTATTTATTGGCGCTTTTAGTGAGTTCCGACCTAGTCGAATCTTTGTTTGATTCGGGGACATGCGTGTTACTTGAATTTTTTTTTTTAAAAAATGCGATGCATTGTAAATTGTACCAAATACTAATTCTGAATCGATCAACCATTTATAGTTCGTGATGGAGAGTGTCATGATGTGACTTCTGATTTTGGATTGATTGGTGGGGTAAATTGAGATAATTTGAGAGAGATAGAGAAGGTAGAAAGGGGATCGGAAAGAGAATCAGATGAGAAGAGAAAAACAAGAGCAGAGGGATAGATTTTAGAGAATGAATTTCTTGATTAAATTTCTCATTCTGATTATTACATCTCATTTCTTCTATACGATTCAAGAATTACAGCAAATCAACTCCAGGAAATATCTTCGACGGTAAATCAACTTCATAGATTCAGTTACAGCTCCCTTTAACCATGTGGACCCCACTAGTCAGCTGCTTAAATCCTGGTTTTGACCTCTTTGCTAATAATTTTCCGGACCCATCCTTCTGTTAAATGATTTACTTCTCCAGCCTGAGCATGTGGACCCCACTAGTCAGCTGCTTGGACACCACTCTTCTCTTTTAAATTTCCTTAGTTCCAACTGTCATCCAACTGGATTCAGCCAGTACCTGACATTAAGAGATTTATGACATTAGAAGGGGCTAACTAATTTTCTGAGAACACCATATTTACGACACAAATAACACCATATTTCTGGCAGTTCTAATTTTCTGAGAACACCATATTTACACCATATTTACGACTCATTAAGCACTAACGTGAGACCCAAATGGATAAATAAATAAATTATATGTAAACGTAATCCATCCTTCCCCTTGTCTCATAAGTCATGGCAATTACAGCTTTACATTTGAAAGCCCATGAAGTTCACAATCGGAGCAATCATGTAAACAACTCCAGTATAGTGGTTTTATTTTTCCAGAAAAAAGGAAGGGAAAAATAGGTAGTTCGGAATTAAAAGACAACTGCGGTGGAAAAAAAAAACAAGAATTATTTTATTATTTTATACCAGAAAAAAAAAAACAGTACAGTCTTTTTCAATTAATGCCGGAAAGCTTGCGGCCACGTAAGCCGAAGTGCGTACTCACGGTGCATTAATTTATGGACCACCTCTCAAAACTAAAAGTCAAAACGTTTTGGTTGGAAACCAGCATCGCAGCTTATGCTTCCTACCTTTAGCCCAAGGGCGTGGTTATTCAAAAAAAAAAAAAGGGAAAAAAAAAGCTTAATGCTTCCTAATAAGATTTTAGTGCTAGGTAACAAACGAGTCATGATGGTGAATCCTTGGCGGGATTTGCTCCTAAATCCTAATTGAGAAAAATTAAGAATATAGGTGTTGGGACCACTTGTCAGCGCTGTATGCAATATCACAAAAAGTTAATAAACGTATTTTTTTTTTATAGACAATATTTCGAACTTAAGTGAGTAAAAACAAATGTCACTTCACATAATGGTATCTTGGCATGGCAACTTGTCCCGACAGTATTGTAAGTTTGTCACCACACAACAGTTAAAGGTCTGCTTTGAAACCCGGAGGTACTTTGAATACAACAGGAATAAGATTATGAATAGTCTGTTTTAGAGAGTCTATATAAGCTGTTGGTATCTCTCTCTCTCGCAAGGTTTTAAAATGCGATTTGTGTGGTTTAGCGGTTGGGCGGTGATTTACTGTTTATCGGTGATAAAACGGCAATAAAGTGGATAAAACGGCGATATAATGGATAAAACTGCTATGCGGTATGAACAAAAATCTAGATAAAACAACGATAAAACGAAAAAATATGGAGTTATTTAAAAGCTTGCTCTCTCGCTCTCTCTTTTATGCGAGATCTTTAACCTGAAAACCCTTTTATCATTTTATCCGAAACCATTGTATCTTCTTTTTAGTTGAGGATTATTCTTTCCGGTTTATCATTCAATCTTGGCTCTTATTGATTTGTTTCAATCAAGCTCTTTATTTTATGCATTTTCACTTAAATCCAGCAAGTATCCATTTTTTTACCAGTATCTTATTTGATCTCTTTTCTCAATTTATTAATAACAGAATCAGTTCCTGTCTATTATCAGGAACGTACCTCTCTGTTTTCTCCAATTGAAATCCAATCTCATTGATATAATTGCCTTTCCTATCCGAATGTCTTTCATTAAATTCGTCATTTTTTATTTCCATTAACCAAAAACAAACTCAATTTGGGATAAACTCTAAAGCTTGAGATGAGTTCAAACGAAACGATATATGATGGTTAATTGTCTCTTTTCTTCGATTTTCTTAGCGTTTTGCTCCCCTTCGATTGTTCAGAACGAAAGGATAATCCAAAAAATATTAGGAGTGTTCATTTAAGATTGGTCACAAAACCTAAATAAGTTAAGGCACCTTAAAACATGAAATTTCGTGTTGTAAATGAAAGAGTTAAGAATGATTTAATGTTAATCTAACACATTAGAACAAAATTCTGCCGTTGAGTTTCATCTTCAGCATATACGATCAAAGATAGAAATTTGTCCCATCTAGTTTGATCATCATCGCGGAGGTGAACCCTTCTTGGCTTTGGATGTTTTTGGAGGTCTCGGTTGTGTAAGCAACTGGGACAGGGTATTGTTCAAGTTTTGGATAAGGATCATAGCGTCTGGAGGATTAGAATCAGAGATAGGTGTTTTGGAGTTAGAATCGGATGGAGAACTCATGGTTTAGGTCAAAGTAAGGTAAAATTTCAGTCCGAAAAGTGTTAGTTTCGGTCCGAAATTTAGGGTTTGGTCGAGGTTTTGGCAAGATCTAGTCGAGAAGAAAAACTCGATTGTGCAGTAAGTCGCACAAAGAAAGATCTGACTTTTTAGTAACTCACACAAAGACGGAAAAAAGTTGTGCACAAATCTTAGAATCTATCATTCTGATACCATGTAAACAAAAGCAATCACAAGAAATAACACACAATTTTAAGGTGGTTCAGTACAAGATTGTACCTACATCCACACACATGCACACCACCATTATTTTTTATTTCTTTTTGAATAATTAAGTACAAGAGAGAAAGAAGATTAATATCAAAAGGAAGGAGACACCCTTTATAGAAATACAGGCGTGCCTTTTATTTTCTTTCTATTTTTCTTTCAATTAAATAAGAAATCAAAATATTTATAAATTTATGCCGCATTTCGGACCGAAATAGCTCCAAATTTGATCTGAAAAGTCGCCTCTGGCTCACAATAACAATCTTATTTATATAATAAATATAGTTTTACATAAATTAACTCAATCATAATAATTGAAACCAGAGCATCAATTAGATAGTAGAGAGATTACAACATCAAGAAATAAAAGCACACACAATAAAAATACAACATAGCAGCCAGTAGAAAGCACCAAATGAAAAAAATAAAACTATAGTTGCAAATTAAGAGGAAACTTACAAATAACGGTTCCCAAGATCTAAAAATTAATCGAACCACCTTTTCAGTTGTCGCACGGAGGAGATATGTTGGATTTTGTATTGATTCTCTAGTTGCCTGCTTTTTCCATACATGTGTTCGTCGAGTTCAAAGTTACGAAGCATTAGCACATTTTGTAGCTCGGAAGCACCTGCAGCTTATCAAGTTCAAACATTTTGAGGTGACTAAATCTGGGCATAGCTCCCTTTTCTATGTCCCAATGACTTACATGAGGTAGACGAACGAGCTCCAATTTTTGAAGTCTAGGAAATCCTCCTTCCGAACAGGTTAACTTTGTCCCCACAAAGGAATATAACCATAAGCGTAGTATCGTGAGGCTTTGGAGCCTCTCTAATACGGGCATTGGGTCTCCCTCGAGTTCTGACCCCATGAGGGTGAGTTTGGTGAGGTTTGTGGGGAGCATCTCAAGATTGAGGACACATAGATCTTTTTTCCACTCTCCCCAGAGCGATAGATTTTGTATTGTTTCATGACATGATAAGTCTCGAGTACCCTCACTTAAAAGTGGTAAAGGGTCAGATTTTATACCGAAAGAGATCAGATACTCTGTTCGTGTCAGCATAGCCTTAAGATTCTGCCATCTTACTTTAATAGATGATCTCCTCCCAATGTTCATTCCTAATTTTAATGTTTGTAAATTTTTGAGGGGATCCCCTTTTAATGGAAAAGATGAACAAATGTCCTCTTCTGTAATAATTACGTGTCTCAGGCTTGGAACTTTCCATAAAGAATGAAGATGATAATTGCTTTGCCAAGAATGAAGTTTTTCGAAAATTCCATGAGGAGAATCAAATGATGTTCTCTCGAAGTCTACAGTTTCTAGATTCTTCAAGTTAATAAAAGAAATCCTCCGAAATTCAAATGGCAGCCGACAATTTCTAAAACCCAAATATCTCAAGTGGATCAAGCCCTCCAAACAGCTTTTATGAATGATTTTGTTACTCCGAAAATCGACTCCCTCAATGGATAATACTTTTAGTAGTCTAAACCCACGATTATTTAATTTTTATTCATATGGCCCAAATATGAGCAAAGAACGAGCATTTTTTGAATGGATGCCAAAGTTGGTAGGAGGGCTACATTGTAATATTGCACGACGCATCTTTTGAGCAGAAAACTGGATCTCATCATCCTTTTTACTAAATACGGTCAAAAAGTTTTCTCCCTTGGCTTCGTGGATAGCCATGTCCCGTACAAGATCACGCACACTGCATATTTTGCAATTACCCTTCCGAGATATTTCAATAACTTGAACCAAGCTCCTACACATTATTATTTTCCACTAATTGGCATTAATAAAAAATGAAGACATTCCTTGAGCAGTTTTTCTTTTAAAAAAATGAATGTTCTAATTTGTATAGACTAACTGAATGAAAATATGGTGTAAGAAGGTGCTACTTGGATTTAATGATTTTGCGGTGATTTAATTATTAGCACGATGAAAATTTTGAATGCAAGTTCTTAGTTGTCCGAATATTAACTCAAACTATAAAATTGTTTTTGGACTACCTATTTATACAGCGAATCTATATTTCTTTATATTGACGTAATGCGAACAACTATAAAAAATTTAATTAATGAACGCAAATTCATTGCGATATAATTGTGTCAGAAATGGAGATCAAGGTTGCAGATTGAGTAATATTAATATTGTATAAAATAAAATTATGAATTTAAAGTTTTGGGACTTCGGGGTCGGAACAATGGGAGATTATCAGGAGTTAAGCCAAAGCACCATTGTGCTCGCTCTCAACACTTTGCATTTAGAATGTTCCAAACTTGACTACACGTTTTTAATTTTCTGAAATATTAACTCAAATATTATGATTTGTCAGATTAGATTTTATGCAACCTATCATGATTTATCAGATTAAATATTAACTCAAATATTAATTTTCTCTAATGGACATGCTATAAAATTAACAAAATTCGCTGTGTGTGCAACTAACCTTTTTAAAAAAAAAAAAAAAACATCATATATACATGCTACAATATTATAGCGTCAGCGGATATGACACAAGTTAAATAGAGACTTTTTAAATATCATTATATCCCACAAAACATCACTGACGTAATCTTGCTTAATTATAATCTACCTCGTTAACTGTTAGTCTTGACCATATATATATTCAATATTTATCCACTAAAGGTATTGTTTAACACATGTCGATAAAACAAATTTGACAAATAAAAAAAATGTATTATTTGATGAATAAGAAAATAATAATAATACAATAAATTTAACATGCATATATGCAGTATTGCAGTATCATATAAATTATGTATTCTTTTACCTTACTACTTAATAATGACAAACTTTTGGGGCCTTTTGTTTTCAGTATTTTTTTCCCTATTGATTAAGCTAAAAGAACGTAAAAAAAATAAAAAATTTAGAATTTGATTTATTTTTTTTTGATGAAAATAAGGATCAATTTAAATTTAAATTCATTTATAATACCACTATTTTTAGAAATGCTTGATAATGGCAAATAAAATTAATTACGATCAATTGTCATAACCAATGGTTATATATATAGAGAATGGCTAATGTGCCATCGATGGCACTGAGGGTCCCATGCCATCAAGTCACTTTTCGAGATCTAAAATTTAAATGATCAATCCGAACCGTTAAAGTTGTTCTTCATATTGAAATATCTTTGGAGACCAAATTTTATATTTTTTCGATTTTTTTTGCTATTTATTATGATATTTTTAAAAATTATGATTAGAGTGTTTCAAACCCTCCAATTTAAAAATATTATAATAAATAGTAAAAAAATTCGAAAAAAATATAATATTCGGTCTCCAAAGATATTTCAATATGAAGAACAACTTTAACGGTTCGAATTGATCATTTAAATTTTGGATCTCGAAAAGTGACTTGATGGTACGGGACCCTCCGTGCCATCGATGACACGTTAGCCATTATGGGTGTGTTTGGATGCTTCACGAACAAGGGATGAACAAGGGGAAGAACAAAGGCCCACGAACAAAACTAGTTCATGAAAATTGGAGAATTAGGAACTAGGAAGAAGTTCACGAACTACGGTTGTTCGTGGGTTGTTTGGTTCTTGCGAACTAGCCCAGTTCGTGAACTTCTAGTTCACGGATGTTGCCAAACACATCCTATTCAGCCTTCATACACTGATTTTCTGTGCTGTTAGATCTCATTAAAAATCGTGCACCCGATTGAGATGAGCGGATCGGATTACGGCGCTGATTTCTCCAAAATCTCCGTTACTCTTAAAATTTTCCGTCTCTTCTTCAAAGGTCTTCGTCTCTCTTATATTTCTTACGCTAGTTCCTCTCTCTTCCCCACAGATTTTATCCTTTCCCAAAAAATCCAAAAACCCTAGCTTGGCTATTCCTGCCGCTACCGCCTCTCTCCGCCTCAACTAACTAACTTAGATGAGCTACTTCTCCGCCTTCTCCTCCTCTCTCGGCCTCTAACTCCTGAGCTACTCGATCAACAACAAGCATTTGGATCAATTTTGGGTAAGTCTTCTTTACAAGTTTAGGATTATGCATTATCCATCCTAGTTCTCTGAAAAAGCGGTCCCTTTTCCTCTGAAAAATCGGGTATATATTATCAATTTTGGGTATACATCATCAATTTTTGGGTTCCTTTTTCTTTGAAAAAGCAGTTCATTTTTCTCTGAAAATTGGGTGTCCATTATAAAAATTTTGTGATTGTTGTATGAACTGCTACATCGACGCTGTTTCAAGCCTTTTTCTTCTTATTGTTTATTTCTGACAACTTTAAAATTTTGAAAAAATAGAAATTTCAGTTTTGATAGAAGCACATCCATAATTTCATTTATCTTGCAAATGAACAATGCGAGAAAATTATTATTGTTTCTATTTGTAAGATCTGGTGGGTGGTAAACATAATGGACATGTTGATTGCAAGTTTGAGTAAAACAAGTAGTGAATGCAAAATGGGTACTCAAACCAAGTTTGCTGAATGTGGTTAATTTTGGTTTTGCTATTAAGTGATTGTTATGCTAGGAACCTTGATTATTATAAGTTCAATTCTGATTTATTGCCATGCTACAATTGTAACTTAATTGATTGTTGATTTTTTTTTTTCATGACTGCAGAATAGTAGAACATGTAATTGCCATCAGCTTGAATCTTGCACACTGCATATTTGACACAGACTGGAAAATGCTTAGCACAATCCTCTCTGATAAGCTTGCACCTGAGGAGGTAGAACGGAGAGCTGATCAACAGGTCCTGAATGTCCTTGTGAAGCTACGAACATCCGCCTTTTTCTCTGTGTTTTATTTGGGTTGAGAACATTGTAATAGGGATATATGCAAATTTTTTATTTAAGTACTTAATTACTCTAGCTGTATTCAGTAAATGAAACAACATATTCATGGTATGGCATATGCACAGAAGCTATACCAAACGAAACATCATATGAACTAAATGAAACAACATTTGAAATAACATACGAGATACAATTTGCTAAATGAAACAACATATTCATAATTTGAAATAACATACGCACTATCTATTTTACAAAATGAGTTGACTATATTAAGACCAAGTTTACATCATCTTCTTTACAATATGAGCTAAATAGCTAATTATCAATAAGTCTATAAACAACATGAGCTAACTAAATAAATTCCCAAGTCTTCAGCATTTGTTCTTTCATGCAAAAGCTCCTTTTCATCACCAATCTACAATGGTAACAAGTAATTAGAAGCATGATTCAGGATGATATTGAAATTTCAAATACTAATTAAAGTCACAACCAAAATGAGGAATAAAGTACCTTGAAAAATGCATGTGCTGCAATTGCCTACGCCACCACAGTAACCTTGCCCTGAAATCTACCAAATGCTGATGTATAAGGTGTTTAGAGTACTTAAATACAAAGCAATTTCTATTTTTCAATTAAATTACTCTAAGCATTATCTAGGTGTTATATATGCATTAATCAATCTCCACCATTCTTGACAAAACACATCATAATCCGTAAATTTAATCAACTTTGCCTAGTCTACTTATAATGAGTAAAAAGGTAACAACGGGAGAGAAGGAGAGAGAGACTAACCAGTGGCGTTAGCTAAGAGAGAAAGGGACTAATTGACTCAGGGCCTCTCTCTTTCGGCAGGACTCACGGTAAGGAGAGATGAAAGAGGATCGAGAAAGAGATTGGGGATGAAGAGATCAGCCAGAAGAAAGAGGCACAAAGGCAACGAAGAGATGAGAGAGGATTTGATTTTTCCGATATAGAGAGAGGGATTTTGATTTTGGGATTTCTTCTAAATATATATATATATATATATATATATATATATATATGATGTAAGATTTATTGAGAACAACTTCGAAAATCTCATTTGTAAACACAATTTTAGCTTGACATAATTATGTTAGAAATATTGAATAGATACCATTGAGCGAACAAGTTGATGTCGAGGAGATCAAGGTTCATATTAACCGACGAAATGGAAGAGGTTGGAGAAATGGGAGCTGCTTTTTACATGGCTCTAATTTGCAATACACGGTAAAATTTTGCAAATGACAAAACTATCCCGACCAAATCTAGAAACTTCCGTCTCTGGTCTCCACAAACTGTCGGTCCACACACTGCTTCTGTCTTCAGTTCCTACTTCCTACTCTACATCGAAGAGATGGAAAGCAACGAAAAAATTTATTGTGGTATTCGAGATCTTCTCTCGGCGGCCACCGAAGCTTTTTTTTCGTTTAAGTGTGGTTTGATCAGGAGATAAGATATGAAGAAATTGTTGAAGGCTTGAAGCCTCCTCATGGCAAGGTTTACAAAATTAAAACAAAATTCACTAGTTCGATACTCGTAGGAGAAGAAAAAGTGTAGGTATTTTCTCAAATTTAATGAAAATTAAATAGATTTTGCTATTCCTTTTTTACATTGTTTTTTTTTTGTTTTCTGAGAGTGACAGGACCACCCAAATTCTATTTTGAGATCGGAATATTTCACCCAATTCTTACATAAAATTCTTTCTTTATTTTTTTTAACATAAAGTTATTTTGACTTTTTTTAGTACATTTCTTGTTGCCATTGGAGCTAATTTTAGTAGAAAGTCATTAATATTTTAAATATATGATGTGTAAATTATATTATATATATGTTTTCCTTTTTCTAGTTCAAAGCTAGACCTTTTTCATGGTGACAATCGCGCAAAATTTCTAGATGAGTCCGATTTTTGGAAGTTACTGATGCTGATCTAGGTTCGCGATAATTGAGCTTAATGCAAATTAGAACCGTGTAGAAAGCAACTCGTGCCGTGAAATACCACAAGAGTATTTTTGTCCGGATATAAATTTTTACCGTGGATTGCAAATTAGAGCCGTGTAGAAAGCAACTCCGTGGAGAAATAATGTATATGGGGGCGTTTGGATGAGAGAAGAAGAATGGGGAAGAAGGAAGAAAGAAGAAAAAAAATTATAAACAATCCAAACTCTTCACAAAGTTACACACTTTTCAATACTTCTTCCCACTTCTTTCCTTCTTTCCTTCTTCCAACACCTATCCAAACGCACCCTATAGTAATAATAGCGATTTGATGTTTCGAAACTTGTAAAATTTCTAGATGACCTCAATTACGTCTTTGTGCTCTGCTTCATTACTAATGTATTGAATGAATTCCCTTGGATATATATTGGCATTAGTTTGCTTAGACTTTCACGGTAATTTGAGATACTATTAGAAGAGGTGCATCTAGAAATTCAAAGCTAGAACTTAAAAGAAATGTACCTTTGCAGTAGTTCCTCGAGAAAATCCTGAGCTCTCTCCTCCATCGTTCCATGCCCATCTCTTGGTATAAATCCTTCAGCAATCCACATTCTAATGATGTCTTTTGCTGAAATCTTATGGTCTTCAGGAAATGAAGCAAAATAGAGAAAACATGGTTTGAGGTAGTATGGTAAGTCCACATAACTAAGGAGTAGCACTTCAGAGCACCGTTTTGCCCTTTCATCGTGCCAGTCCAAAGTATCATGCACTCTTTGCCAGGCATTTTTTGTGCGCTCCCTCCTTGAGAGAATGCTGCCTAGCACAATTAAAGCCAAGGGTAATCCACCACACTTCTCTGTTAATTGTCTTGCCACACCATTGAGATCAGCACGATGTTGAATTCCCGGTTCTCCAATTGGAATATTTGCCTTTTGGAAAAGGAGACTTAGACTCTCATCCTCATTTAGGTGACGAAGTTCATGCGGTCTTAAATCACCATCTGCTGCTCTAGCAACATCTAATATTCTAGTCGTAATTAACATGCGACTTGCATTATTTTCATCAGGTAATACTATTCTCAAACTCTCCCATAGATCAATTTCCCACACATCATCTAGGACAATTAAGTACCTCCTTTGAGCCAAATATTTCCCCAGTTCGCTCGTTAATTCATCATCTCGGGTAGTACGTTTTTTATTTCGCTCATCAGGTTTTACCGAGTAAAGAATTTCTCTCAATAGGTTGTTTACAACAAATTTTTGAGAGATAGACAGCCAAACGAGACAATCGAAGTGCCTTCCCAATTCACCACTGCGGGTTAAAAGAAATGTGTTACATTGAGAAAACATTATAAGAGGTCCGAACGATAATATTTCAGGTGAGATTATTCCAAGTATTACATTATTGATTTGATTATTTTTATTTATTGAGTATCGCATCAAATACTAGCATTCAAGAAATGATAAAAAAAGAATCGACTTCCAAATTAAGCTCATAAAATTAGCCGCTGTAATTAATTAATTAGGAAATCTCTATACAGTAGCTGTTATAATTTTTTGTGTCAATAGTGTAAAGTTAGGAAAGATAACAACGGTAATCCCTAGACCGTGGGCTACAAAGGCTCCTATACACAATAATAAATAAACATCGTAAATCAACTTTCACTCTAACATTGTAATCCAAAAGTTCCATTTGTACCGTTATGAATGTTTGAACGACCTTTCACGTATTAAATGATATTTGAATCAAGTTGTTCATCAATTATTATATTTAATGTAAAAATTATTGGAAAATTCTGCCATGAGGTCCAATTTCTGAATCGGGCTTCGATCACAACCGTTCATGAGTGTTAATAAATTAACCTTTTTTGAAAATGAATGGTTGAGATTAAAGCCCAATTAAAAAATAGACCTTATGGCAGAATTTCCCAAAATTATTTTAGTTAGTTGTTGCCAAAAATTTCTAAAAGTAAAATTAATTTCTTCTCTCGAACGGAAAGGGAGAGGCTAATTGTCGTAACTATTGATGCACACGTACGCAACCAACTAAAGTTTTTTAGGTCGATGTTTGAACCTATATGGACTGTGGTTGAGTAAATGCATAAATTCAACTGATTTGAACTAACTATAACAAGTACCTTAATGTTGAAAAGGGAAAAAAAACAAAAGGAACTTTCCTTGGACATAAACAATCTGAAGTGTCTTGTAATTCACAATGTCGTTGAAACTCTTAAATAAATTATAACCAGTATGTGAAATATAATTTTATAATTTAAACAGAAAGGAAATATATTTGTAGGTTCATAATTTGAATGAATTCATTTTCTTCAGAATATATGGTAAAAATATTAGGACGCTCGGCTAATTATAAAATCTCAGGGTCTTCAACAAAAATTTTCCAGTGAAAAAACAATAATTCAATTACAGCTGTTGAATATATGTAACTAAGTTTTTGTTTAAATTTTTATATAATAAACATGTGACTTTTGGCTATTTATACAAGCATATATAGTGACAAGTGTACATGTATATATTCTTATATGTTTAGGACAAAAAATATTCATAAATATCTGTGTTTTTTAATTATTTTTTTTACTATTTGTTAGAAATTGGAAATTGAGCTGGGCAACAATTGAATAGTTGCGAACAACAATTGTGGCATATTTTATACAAAAAAGTACGATGACAAATTTATGGAGGAGGAAAAACAGCTGTTGTCTAGATTAAAGAGCATTTTTTTTTCCCCAAACATGTTTCAAATGTTGTTGGGAACAATTTAAATGTTGTCCGAATCAATTTTTTTAGAAACTAAGTTTCAGATGTAGTCCTAAACTTATGTAATAGTGTGGATGGCTTGGTTGTAGTCTTGTAGATCATTTATATCAACTAAATTGCGGTGACCAATATAAAATTGTAGATCATTAATATTAACGCAAAAAATTTTAGTTTCGTTATACCATAATTGCGGTGAATATATATAATTTCTTGTGAAATGTAATTTTTGAGTTTATTATATGTGGAATTTAAAATTTTCAGTTTATTTATTTCACAATATTTTCCTCAACTTATTTTTAAGCGAAAAACACTTGTACCACCACTCCAGGTGATGAATGTCAATAAAAATGTCCAAAATGGAGATCCATGCGTGCTACCAATAAAAATGATTGAACTAAACGATCCGAATCTAGTTTGAATTATTGACTTCTAGAATTATAGATTAAATTGGCTTTATATATATTTAACTTGATCATCATTCACATCTCAACATCTACAAATTGTCAAATTGAAAGCAGAGCACTAATTTTAAGGGAAAAGATGTACCTTTTATAAACCTTTTGAGCAAGCGTAGTCTTTCCAAGGCCGCCCATTCCCACAATCGAGAGAACTGCACGTCTGGTGATGTTCGTATCTAGCAGTAGAGTGATAATCTCATTCTTGTCACGATCAAGGCCGATGACTTCTGAATCATTAACGTCCGAGGGTCTTGCCGGCCGAAAAAGTTCGAGTTGCCCATCAAATTGTGGACTACTACCACTAGCATCAGTTATTCCCAATTGAATTCTAAGCTGGGAAATGTTCTCAAGGGTTGATCTTATTGCCTTGACCTCGTCGACAAAATTTTTCACTTTTAAAGGTTTCTTTAGTCTAACAAGTTTAGACCAAACACCAGAATTTCTTGCACGGTTATCTTCAATATCCACGAGGAACATATCTACTGCATCTTCTATTCTATAGGCCACGTCTCTGACCTCATTAACCCACTGTTTTGCTGCCAAGTTTGTATTACGTTTGGAATGGGCATCTTGCAGAAATGGACGGATCATGCGAAGAGCCAGCTGGATGTGTGTGACCTCGTCACTCACATTATACAACTCCAGACCCAAGTTGAGCAGGACATTTAGCTTGTCTAATGCAAATTTTACAGCTTCCCCTTCCATCTGTCTCTGATTGTGGGAATTGATGCCCTATAGGTCTATATTTTGAAAGAACAGAAACACGAAAAATAATTTTAACTTTTTACTAACTATTTAAATGTTTTGTAAATAAAAAAAAAAGGAATATACTGGAAAAGATGCAAAAATTAATAAAAGCATTCAAAGTAGGCAAGAAACATGGATTTGAATGAGTGAAGTGATTATTAAAATTAAAACTCTTTTATGGTTTAAAATTAAAACTGTTTTAGGGTGCTTGTTTAACTTTTCCTTTTTTTAATGGTTTCTTCTAAAGTTGCGTGTGTTTTCCCGAGTTAATTTTCTGAATCACAAATTTTTTTGATAATAAAAATGCAGTAGAGATGTTTGCTTTGCTTCTCTTCATATTACCATACAATAAAAGAAAATATTTTGTACCTCAAATCATTCTAATTGCATACAACAAATAAAACTTTTGAATTTGGCCTACAAATCTAGCTAAATAATACTCCTGCGCTGGTACCACTCATCTAGCAGGTACCAATGCACCTTGATTATCTAACTACATCAATATCTGAATTCAGGCAAACGCTGATTACAAGACAATATAGGCAATGCAACTGAACAATTCTAAAAATCTCTGGATCGATAACTAATTAATACAGGGATGATGGTAGGGATTTGTTTTTGAAAACTGTTAATAAGTTTACATAGAAAAATGGCAGAGCTTAAAAATTTTATGTACCCGTGCATAGCGGTGAGGTTTTGACAAGAAAAAAAAATTAATGAGGAAAGAAATTGAAAAAAAAAAGAAAACAAAATAGAAAGGAGAAATTTAAACCAAACCCAAGATGGGGATTCGGAAGAGGCAAGCTGTTGAGTTGATGGCTGATGGAAGGGAGCTGAGTGTTGTGGACATGAGTTGATTTTGTATATTGGGGAATTTGGGGGAGCGTCAAAGAAGAAAATGAAGCATTGACAGGCTCACAGGCAGGATGTTGCTAAGAAAATGGAGTGCTGCCTGAGAGTGAGAGGTGATGAGTACTATCGTCAACAATACAACAGGACTTTAAAGAGATTCTTAGCGTGATTAATACTCTATGTATTCTTTTCTTGCGCACTTTCTCAATTAGCGGAATTTGGGGGACTGATATTTTAGAACATTAATTTGGTTTGAACTTTAAGGCTGTATTTGGATGAGCATAGGAATAAGTAAATAGCTTCTTCATACTTCCAAATTTATTATAAACAATCCAAACTCTTCACAAAGTTACATACTTCTCAATACATCTTTCCTTATTCCTTTTATTCCCACACCATCCAAACGGAGCCTAAGATAAAATTTTATTGCACTTTACTTCTAATTTGTCTCTTTGTACTTTGTTTCGACTTTGGAATATTATTTCTAGCTTTTAAATTTGTTATGCTTATTAGAAATTGCATTTATATTGTCGTTACCGTCTTACCGACAGATGCAAGCGTTATTATTAGAACTGATATCACAGTTACAAAGAGTCTGCCCATAAATATATACTTGTCCATATTATTTGCCTTGTCAGACTGTGCCGATTAATATCTGGCTTATCTTTTCTTTTATGTGTTGTGGATGGTTGGTTTAATTTTGGGGTCTATTGTTGGTTATAGCTGTGCTGTAAGCGCGCGTCTGGATTCTGTATTGGTTTCATTTTCATAATGAAACGGGTGGAATTTCCACCTTTTTAAAATATATATATATATATACTTGTCGTGTGATGAGATAAAAAATGTATAAAGACCCCAACAAAATGTTCTTATTAAAGACAACTGGGGGTATAAAAGAAAACTTCTTACATTAAAATAATTGATTAGCCTTTGAGAATAGAAAGCTATTCAATGTAAAATCAGTGTGAAGTAATATTGTAATGAAGCTCAACGGTTATATTTATATTTTTGTCATGTCTTTATACCTTTGAGGATATATTACTGGACTTAAGATGATTGTTGAAACGAATTGGTCCGGTCGTCTTTTTTTGGTCAAGTTTTCAGTTTTGTCCTGCATTTTTTTAAGCAATTTGATGCAAAAATCAGTCGTCAAACAAATTCTGTCGGAGTTGAGAGGAAGTTGCTGGGAAATTTCCAAATGTAGTAATTAACGCAAAGTAAAGTAAAGGTTGTAAAATAAATGAAAAGAAAGAGCATATACAACATGCGGGAGGAGGAATTAGATTCTACCTTAACCAACACTCCAATCCAATCCGGTTCCAACTCCACAGCAGACAGCACGGCTGGTATGAAATTCCTTCGAAAGTAGACATCACTCTTTAACCCAATTCGAAGTATCTTACGATTTATATGTCGAGGTCACTGAAATGTATTATTCAATAATTCAAATGCGTGTGTGTGCAACTGTGTATATATAATGTATATAATCGAAATGGGCTGGCCGGTGAATGATATTATTGACATACTGGCCCAAAAGAATTTTACATGAAAGTTAGCCCAAGTGTTAGAATAATAGAAGGGAGAAGAATCACGCGCGAGAATGCGAGATCCAGTAATGCAAGTGGTATTATTCTGACTTGACTGGAGACTGGAGTCTTACGTAGCGGCTTAGGCCTTAGTGATTAGTGAGGGCAGAAAAAGCATCCAAGGAGAACTCAGTGAGTTAATAGTCTAATTAGAACTACTAAGGTTTCATCAAATTTATTAATTGTTTGTTTTTGAGAGTTTATATAAGCTGATGTATCTCCCTTTCTCTCTCTTATACAGTTATACTATATCTTCAACCTTAAAACACTATATCATTTTGTTTCTTATTTTATTTGATATTTTCCAGTTCTTTTCCAGAAATCTCTTCTCATTAGTTGAAGTCCATTCATTCCACTCTATCATTCAATCGTATCTCTTATTGCTTTATCTCAATCAATGATCTATTTATTTTGAGCATTTCCACATAATGCCAGCAAATACCCATTTTTTTACTAGTATCTTATTTGATCCCTTTTCTCAGTTAATATCAAGATCAAATAATTAAAACCTAAAAAGAACATTTCAAACAATTATAAGACTCCAACAGGATAAAGAGTGTGTGTGTGTGTGTGTGATGGAAATGGGCTGGCCGGTGAATGATAGTAATTGCCGAAAAAATTAAGAGATACGATTATAAGACTCCAACAGGACAAATAGCGCACGCGCTCGTCAACATCCCTAGAAGAATTCTTGCCGTTACTGTTCATCTAAATTTTGATAATAACAAAAAAAATTCGAAATTTTAATACTAACGTTGCTGGATCGTCGTTTGGGATGACGAAATGTCTGAAGTCTTGGATCGTTATTCCAAACCACGATCCAACATTGGATCGTCGTCTCAAATGACGATCCAAGGCAACAACAATAAACAAGTATTTTCCTTGCAATGAAATGTGTGAAGATGTGTCTGAAGTACGAATTAATTAAAGAGGGCTTTTACCTGAAGGCCCAAGCAAGTTACAACGTGTAACCTCAGCAATTTAGCACCGAAAAAATTATAATTAATGTTACTGTTTACTCGAATTTCGATAATAACAATTAAAAATTCAAAATTTTGAAAATAACGTCGCTGGATCGTCATCCGAATTGACGAAATCGCAAAATCCTTAGATCGTCATCCGAAATGACGACCCAAGCTTGGATCGTCATTTGGGATGACGACCCAAGCTTGGATCGTCAATCCAATTGACGATCAAAGGTTGCTATCAAAATGAAGCCAATTTGCCTCGATATCTGTGTTGGGACTTCTGATTTAATTTCCTTTCAAGGATAGAATTCACTTTTTGTGCTACACGCAATTTTTATAAGCCAACAATAAATCATATACGAAAACTTGTTGCAATTATTATTCATTAAAAAATTTTAATGGCAAAAAAAATTAGGAGATGCAAAAACGAATTGAATCCTCTTTCTTAACCGCCTTTGATCTATTGGTGTCTGTAAGAAGCTAACTTAGCATTCAAAGAAAGCTCCTCAATGTTAGTATATCTTAATAGACTTGCGTATGAATAATCGTATTACTTTTCTAATTCTTTTCCTACAATTTTATTTTCCTTTTCTATTTGGCAGTATATATAGAAGTCTTCTAACGCAAGTCAAGGACGATTATGGTGACACATACCTACCTTTTTAGTTGTTTGTTCAGTTCCTAGCTGTTGGTTGTATAAAGGAGAAGAAATAAATTTAGAAAGATAACTGCAAAAAGCATAGCCAAAGTAAATTGAAAAATAAAAATATAGCAAAAATAAAAGAAATAATATTTACTTGTTCAAAATTCGATTAAAAAAAAATACTTGTGTATAAATTTTAAATTAGAAGACTTCATTACCATTTTTATTCGATATAAATAGAATTTACTCAATATGTATCATATATTACGATAAAATTAAAAAATTTTATACTATAAATTTACAGATTATATATACTTTCTATATTTAAAAATTAGCACAAGTCTTGTACATGGCAAATTACAATTAGCACAAGTCTAGGTATGTGTTTATTTAGGTCTAAATTTAAAAATTAGTTATAATCCCTTCGTATTATTTTGCTTATATTAAAAAAATTGATTCTATTATATCAATTTGACTAGGCTCACAATATAGATACAATTGAAAAATTAAAATCTCACTTATTTAGTGCCCATACTTCTGTGCCAGTCTAGATTGACCACTCTATCTTGTGTATCATACTTTTATTTGCAGTAAAACTTGCTCCAGTAATTTACTTCATTTCTGGCTTAATCTACAAAGAAAAGGGATATTAAAGGAAGGAAAAAAAAAGATTATCCTCTGATTGATTAGTCTACAAAGACAAGGAGATATTAAGAAAGGAATAAGGATTATCTTATGATCGAATAGAAAAAAAAAATCTCTGTTGACTAGTGCGAAACAGTTGAAACTCTTCTGATAATTCTTGTCTCTTTTGAAACTCTTCTGGGCATTTCCAAAGGACTCACCCTTAGCTGTTGACAAGTGGCTTAAGAGAAGCGCTGCATGCAACTTTGAGGCCAACACAGATATCGAGGCAAATCGGCTTCATTTTGATAGCAACTTTTGATCGTCAATTGGAATGACGATCCAACGTTGGATCGTCATTCCGGATGACGATCTATGGATTTTGCGATTTCGCTATTTCGGATGACGATCCAGCGACGTTATTTTTAAAATTTCGAATTTTTAACTGTTATTATCGAATTTCGAGTGAACAGTAACGTTAGTTATAATTTTTTCGGAATTTAGCATGACCTTTTGGTTTGGCATGACGTCAGCGGAACAACCACAACATCACAACTTCTATTAGGAATTGATCCTTTATCTTTAACTTAATTTGGGAATTAAAGTGCTTAGTGACTCGGAAACAAGTCATTAACACCAAATTGTAACTAAATAGCTAATATAATATACGCTGTCAGAATTGTTGTTAATCTAAATTAGGACTATTATAAAATTCGAATTTATTTGTCAAAGACGGAAGCGCAATCAGAATAAGATTCTTCTTTTTTGAAGGAAAATAAGAATAGAATTCTTCTATTAATCTGTCCAATTATTTTTTTATTCGAAGGCCAATCTGATCAATTATTGAAATTAATTATTCTTAAATTAGCACAATTTACTTCATTCTAAGTCTTTTTCCAAACACGTAAAAAAAACAGCAGAGATAGGAAAATTTAGTCTTCTCCAAAATTACACGACACGATCGTGTTGACACGACACGTGTACGTGTTGACCCGACACGACACGACACGAATACAAAATTGGCACGACACGATCGTGTTATCGTGTCGTGTTGGGACATTAAAAAATTTGACACGATTCGACACGCAACACGAACACGAACACGATTCAACGTTTAAAAATTTTAGATATCGCTATATATGTATGCTCTTTGAAAGCATATTTATCTAAACTTAGCAATAGGAAATAGAATATCAAATTAATTACAAGAACAAAACAATTTGTATATATACACTATTAAATGCTAGATCTTTTACTTTAATAGCACAACAGCAAAAGTGACACAGAGCTGATAAGCGTCATCCAGCAAAAAATCATCCACGTCATCCAACAGTGATTTTTCCGCTCCCTTCCTTTTCCCTCGCAATGGCAGCGATGGCACAGGACGTGATGACAATAATCAATTTTCTTTTATTAATGCACTTGGCAGCGAAAGCAATTTTTAATAATGTCGTTCTTATCGGATGATGTACAGATTGCTTAAATGTTGGAATGCCACGATATCAAATATTTGTAGGTTCAAAATTATCATCGACCTTTACGTTTATAACTTTAAAACAATTATATCACTTCTAAGAAACTATTGTTTGACTCAATGTATCTGCAATCCGCATAGTTATATATTGTTGGTTGCCATACACTTTATATATATGATGCATAATTTTGTTCAAAGAAATGTCCAGATTTATTTGCCAAAATTATTTATTAAAATTTAGATGTTTCAGAACATTGTACCAAAGTTAGATATTTATTGACGGACACGATAATCACAGATTTATTTGACTACAGTTTCAAAATTAAAAACAAAGTGATTTATGAAGGAACTAACAAATACAACTATACGTTTAAAAACACTTTCCTGTAGACAGCCAATTGAAGGGACCGCCTAAAGAAGATACCGTACGTGGAGGAGAAAACTACCACTATTTTTCTTTTTCGTCAATTGGAATGTTTTGATCGTCAACTGGAATGACGATCCAAGGTTGGATCGTCATCCCAGATAACGATCCAAGTTTGGATCGTCATTCCGGATGACGATCTAAAAGTTTTGCGATTTCGTCATTCCGAATGACGATCCAGCGACGTTATTTTTAAAATTTCGAATTTTTAACTATTATTATTGAAATTCGAGTGAACAGTAACGTTAGTTATAATTTTTTCCGTAGTAATTGACATACTGGCCCAAAAGCATTAAACATGGATAAGAAATGAAAGTTGGCCCAAGTGTTAGAATAATAGAAGGGAGAAGAAATGAAGAATTACGTGCGAGATCCAGTAATGCAAGAGTGGTACGGAAAAAAAATTAAAAGTAACGTTACTATTCATCTAAATTTTGACAATAACAAAAAAAAATTCGAAATTTTAGTACTAATATTGCTGGATCGTCATTTGGAATGACGAACCATTGGATCGTCGTTTGCGATCCAACATTGGATCGTCATTAGAAACAACGATCCAACGAGAAGTTGACGCAATGCATTGTATCTCTGAAATCTATAGTATTAATTAAATGCCGCGGGTGTCCTGGACCGTTTTTTTTTAGTTCTGCGACACGGGAATCTAACCGTTCATTTTGATCTCCGTATCTCCTTTCTCTCACCTTCCTCGCCTCTTTTCTCTTCCCATCTTCATCTCCATTTTCTAGGCTTTCGATTCCAGGATCCGCATCCTCGACAGCCAACTCATTTGGCTGTTCCGTGCTGTCCGCTAATAGTGTCCATCCGATCTAAATCCAAGGACGTGCAGGAAAAAAGCAGCGATTTCTCCTCTCTCTCTGGTACCCGACCTGCCCGTCTCGTCTCGAGTTATGTTGAAAAAACAGAGATCGCTTGTTCTGTCGATTCCCGTCAGAAACAGCCATTTCTCTTCTGTTCTTTTTTTGACATAAAAATAAGGGTCATGCCCCTATCTTTGCATTGAAAATTAAAGTTCTTACAGCTTAGCCAGTGGCTAAAAACCTAAAGAAACAAAAAAAAAATTTAAAAATAAATAAAAATGTAATTAAAATGCCCCTATCTGTTCTTCTAGCACAGCGATTTCTCTTCTCTCATCCCTCTCAATCTTCTTCGCCTCTCATCCTGTCGCCTCTCAATCGTAGGTGCAGTCCGAGAGACGACTGTGGTTCTCCACCTTTCAAGGTAAATCCCGTCTCCTCTAAACTCTGAGTTGGTTCTAAACTGGTAAATCCATCTGAGAACCTGAAATTTGGATGTCAGAGAACTCTCTGCCATAGTCATAGTTGGTTCTAAACTGGTTTCCTTTTTTCACAAGCTGCTGTTAATTCTTAGTCCCAGCAGAGGCAACCTGACTGACTTACCTGGTTAAGGTCAATTCTTTGGTCCAGCGGGTTGATCAGCCAAGGTTTTTTTACTTTGAGGCTAAACTGGCATGTTTGAACCCAAGTATTATTCTCTGTTAAAGTTTGCTAAACTTTATATTATCCAAATGTTATCGAGTGAAATGCAATTAGCAAAGAAATAATAATTATTCCAGAATCAGCCAAGATTCATTCTAACTCATTGGATATGCCATGAATTCCCATGGTAGATAAAAAGCTGACCTGGCTAAAATAAAACTGATTAGATGCAAGTTGTTCTCCTTTTCCCTATCCTTGCTACTATATGTTTTCCCTTATCCAAATAATAATTCGCTAAACTTTTCATGAATGGCCTCTAAATAAGAACCAAATCTGATTACACAGAAACTATTTCCATGCAGTAAGTAGTTAGTACAATAGATGCAACTACCAAATTTGATATTCTCAATTGATACAGTATGTAGTAGTACTCTATTCTCTTTTAAGTTATAAATGCTCATATTTAATTTTTTTTGTTCTCTTTAAAGGATATGGAGAATTCCAATAGCATGCCTCATGTTGGTATGGAATTTGCAATCTTTGATGAAGCATGGACATATTGAAAAAATTTTGCTGGAAGAAATGGTTTTGGAGTTAGAAAATTATATGAAAAAGAAGGGGCAAGATAATAAATATTCTTCATACACTTTTGTGTGCGCATGCTAAGGAGAAAGAAAAAAGGACAAGCGAGATCATCTTAGGAAGAACCCTCGAGCCGAGACCCGAATGGGATGCAAAGCTCATTTGGCAATTAAATTTGAAAATATGTTAATTAATTAAAATATTTCAAAACAATTTTGAAATATACATTATAGTTTAATTGATTATTTTGTCGAACTAATTTTTTCCTTTTTTTTTTGCTGCAATTTGGAAATTTGTCAAGATTAGGCTAACTTAACATCAATTTTCTTTTGTTGGCAGCATTTTGTAATTGATAGTGGCCAAGTATAGTTTTTGCCAACATTTTGTAAATCAAAATAGTTATAGCTTTTGTGTGTTGAAATATAGCAATTTCTATAACTTGAGGGCTGAAGTGAAAAGGTCATTGTAAAACGGGTTTCGGGTTCTGTATCATATATTTGTTATTATGAGAATTGTTGTGACTTGTGTTATAACTAGTATGTTGAATATTACTGTTGTGACTTGTGTTTTTCTCTCTGGAGCTAATGGATTGTGCATGGTCACTTGATTCATTTTTCTCTCTGAAGCTAATGGAATTTGCAATTATGAGAATTTGCTGTTTTACTTTGAGAACTTTGGAATTTACAAATCAAAGATGGCGTGCTTGAGAGGCATGTCTATACTGAGAACTTTGTTTTACTTCATCTAAAATTAGTGAGACATGTCTATACTGATCTCAATTCATACGATTCGAAGTTAAATGTAGCTGCAATAATTGTGGTGCCATTCATACATTTTTGTTAAGGTCCTGGAATCAACTAGCTTCAATACAACATTAGAGCTGATAGTTTCACAGAGTATATTACTGAGCAATAATTTACATTTACGCAAAACAAATTTCGTAGGAACAAAATCATAGGAACACAGAAACAAATTTCACATTCAGCAACAACTCAAGTCATATTACTAATACAAGGCATGCATCTAATACATTTTGCTAAATTTCTAATACATTACTACTTACAAACTACAATAGCGAAAAAAATACCAAATAAATTTCTAATACATTACAACTTAGCTTCTCCGAGCTTGCTTTTGCCAGAAGTTGTCGATCTTGTGGTTTAGCTAGCTTTCTTTTTTTTTCATTTTGCTTTTTCTTTCCTGTACAATTTGGCAGCCGCTGCCAAGCCTTCTAAAAAACACTGAAATAAACCAGAAAAGTTTCTCTACAAAATTATCTTTGTTTCACCCAGACACCCTTCTGAAGGTAGACAACGCTCATGAAAACATTCAAATATCATGCCACCAGGTACTATCTATGGGGGCATCCCCTTCAACAAGGCAAAGGATCTACGGGGCATTCCCTTCAATATTATTGACGGCATTTGAGTACAATGCAAAGGATATACGTGTCAGCAGTTTATTCAATGAGGGGATGAAGAACCATTCTGTCATCTTCACAAAAAAAAGAGATAGTATGAAAATTGGCCATAATTAAAATCAGATGCAGTGAAGTTAATCCCACAACCATATTATGAGATGCAGTCAATGCCAGAACCGTATTTGAACCCATAACCATATCTGATCCCCACATAAGCATCATTTGAACCCCACCTATGAGATGCAGTGAAACAACAATAAAAGTTAAATTTGAACCCCACCTAAGCATCATTTCAACATACTAATTCAAGCTAAATTTCAACAGTAAAAGCTAAATTAAACATTTGCTAAACAACAAATCAACAGTTAAAAGCTAAACAACAATTATAAGCTAAAATAAAAGCTAAATTTCAACAATAAAGGACTAATTTCAACATTCAACAGTTGCTATACAGTATACAGCAATTCAACAGAAAACAAACGGATTGGAGTGAGTAATTTAACTGATCCTAACTAGAGAGGAGGCGGAGGTATTTGGAGAGGAGCAGATTGGAGTGCTAAGTGACTAGTCTGTCGGGTAGGCTGACTCGATCTACTGACTATCGCTCGATCTTCGTCTATCGTCTATCGTCTATCGCAAGATCTATCGCTTCACTGAACCTGTCTAGTCCTTCATCTTCGTCTATCGCTCGATCTACTGACTCGCTTCAACGATTCTACAGGCTCGATCGAACTAGGTTTTCAAGCTTGTCCACAGGCGAAGGTAACGAAAGAGACGAAGATGAAGGAAATGATTTTCTAATTTTTGCTTTCGTTGCATTTTATTTCGAAGCGGGCAGGTCGGGTAGGCTGGAAATTGCTGTTCGTTGCTTTCGCCCTTGGATCCAGATCAGATGGACAATATTAGCGGACAGCACGGAACAGCCAAATGAGTTGGCTGTCGAGGATGCGGATCCTTCGATTCCAAGAGTTTCTCTACTGAAGATTCCGAAAATCTCTTGCGAAAGAGCGTGCGCATCGCCCTCAGCCTCGCCTCACCACCTCTCTTCCCTTCTCCGCCTCATGCTCTCTCTCCCCTCCTCTTTACCCTCGCCCCTAGAGCGGTCTCGACACCAGTCATCGGACCCCACCAAGTGAGCTCCGCAAGTGGGGCCCCAAAGGACCCATCCGATTCCCTCAAGACCTCCCCATTCAAGAAATTGAATCAATCGAATCAGCTTCGTCACTGCCTGAACTCGGCGCAGTGGTCCTGTCTACTACTGACCCTATCGCCAAGTCCCACCTCTCACATCTCGCCTTCTCTAAGTAGCGTCGGCTGTGCTGTGGCATCAGCACCGACAACAATTTGACAAGCACAGAGATTACTGAACTGTTCAAGAAAAAGGATTATCAGAGCTCCTATCGACAGTTTGAGGTTAGAGCCATATAGATTATTTCTATAATATTTTTCAAAATTAGTTACATTTCGGCCCATTAAATTGTTCCCTTTTGTTCTTGGTTTAATTTGGTTATAATTTAAGGCCAGTTTGAAAAACAAAGTGATGATTTTGCACTTCTAAGTGTATATTTACCGGAACCAGTACCAAAAATATTACCAGTTCTAATAATATGCCTCATGCCTCTGCATCAGAGTTGCAAGGGAGAGATACCAGTTGTGGTTTGGTTAGAAATTAATGCCAATATTTGAAAAATATATTGTGATATTTATCTATTTGGGATTTTGGGTACATTTGGATTAGGATTTAGGAAGTACACACTATATGAAATTTTTCTATGCTTGCTGTCAAATTAAGGAACCTTCACTAATCCAAGGAAATTCTCTAAATACATCTTTTAATGACGTGTAGAAGAAACATGTTGGATAATTTTGCAGCACCACTTCATCTTCATTTGAAATTACTACATACAATAAGGGGTTATTCGAGGTGCGAGAGTCTAAATGGTATGTTGTCTATTCTTCCTTTAATAATATGCGAACATAATACATTAGACTGGAAATCAAATATCATGTAATAAAAATATATGTTGTCAATTTGCAGAAAAATATAGGCACATATGCGAAGAACATATAGGCACAACTAGAATCTCAAAGAATCTCGAAACCACCGACCCCTTTTCACCATTGTCGGTGGTTATTGTTCCAAAAGATCGACCAGGAGAGGAGAAGAAAAGGGGAAGCTGTGGAGATGAGCGACCACTTATCCATTGTAGTTTGCCCCCGTATTTCTGATCATTGCTCAAAGGTAATGATGCATGTAGCAATAAATTTTTTCTTGGAACCTGATTCTTCAAATGATTGTATTTCAGAATCCCTAAGTTATTGTTGTTATAAAAATAAAAGTTGTATGATATCTGGGAACATCATTGAATTTCGCAAAGAGTTTGGTTAAATTCCAATTTTATAAAGCCAACTGCTTAATTAAGGTAAAATTTAAAGGGGCTGAGATTATTCAGATTTATAGGAATTATGAATTTATTTATTTAATATATAGGAGCTATTAAAATTAAATTTTATATTGATATTTCAACAATTGGTCCATTATTGATTTAGATGAGATGTTATAAATTGAGAAAAAAAAAGTTTTAAATTATTGAGAAATAAAAAATGAATGTTGGCACTATAAGAACGTAAGAAACATAAGGTCTGTGTCTCTTTGAACGGTTAAATGTTATATTGTTCATAAATTAGTTTTTTAATTTATTTTATTTAAATTTAGTTGTGTTAAAATCACACTATAATTTGATAATCGCATTTTTAGCTTCTATGGTAAAAAATTTGCACCATTTTTTTTACTTGATATGTTAGCGTGATTTTTATAAAATTTCAATTACTATATTTATTTATCAAGTAATTTTCTGGATGGATTACATGGCATTGAAAATACAACAGTTGGTCAATTATTTATAGTTGTATTTCAATGCTTTATTATTGCAGAGAGATAATATAGATAATACTGGATATTATTTATAGTTGATATTGTTGGTGTCAATAATCCATTTGACTGGTACTATGAGGGATGCCAGAAGTTCAACACGAAGTTGAGAGAAACTTTCTGCTCACCGTGCAAGGGACGTAAGCCAGATCCTTCCATATTGTAAATAATCATATCCCAATATAGTTCCTACAAATATATAATGTTGTTATTCTTTTATCTAATGCAATTTTTAATTGTAAAGTTATAGGCTACTGCTTGAAGTAAGAGATGATACCGGTACGGCTGAATTCAGTGCTGTAGGAAGTACAGCAGAGGGCATTGTTGGTCAGGCAGCATCAGTGGTAAAGGGTGGAATGAATATGGATTCAAACGAATTGCCTGACCCATTTATCAAAATGATTGGGAAAAAATTCAAGATTACTGTTTCAGGGAAGTTGCAAGTTTTGTATAAAAATCATCGTGTCTACAAAATTTTACACACAGAGTTGGTGAGTGTGAAGGAACAACTTTCCTTGCTTTCTATTAATGGTGACTTTGGAGACGAAATGGTGAAGGGTGATAATACTGTTATCATTGAGGATGAGTGCAATGAAGAAGATAACGTTGTGACAACCAGGTTGTGGATGTATTAAAGTTCATTAATATTTTGTTATGTAATTTAGCCAAACTTATTATTATAATTTTTAACTGACGTTTATATTTTCATTTATAAATATTACAAGCAGCCTTTCTTCTGGGTTGAATGCCATGAAAGATAATGGGAGCGAGCTTTTGTTAAAGGAAGTGAAGCAAGAAAATAAAAATAAAGAGAAAAAAAAGGTTGCTTCATCAAATGACAAAGATCTCAAAGGGTAAAGATAATCTATAAATATTTTATCTCTTCACCTGGCATTGTTTATATTCTAGCATAAATGAATTAAATGATTCAAATTTATGAAGGAATATGGATATCGGATCTCTCTCTTGCTATGTTACTCAAATAATAGCTTAAACTCCACATAGAATTAAAATGAAATAGTCTACCAATACACTGTGAGCAAGCATCTCCAATTTAATGTCCCTGCTCTATGACAAACGTATTAAGCTGTTTTGATGATTTTTTTTTATATAATGAAAAAAATTTAAGCCATAAAGTGAGAGAGTTCAGAATGAAGAAAACTGAATGTCTGGACAATATTTACATTTTAATATGCTTTTGATTTTCTAGGCCTTTTGATGATGCCGGTGGCTTACCAGTTGGTACAAAAAATCCTAGAAGAAAACTCATTATCAGTGGACAGTCTGATGGGGAGACAGAAGTAATTTTTAACATAATTATTTAATCTCCTTTCATGTAATTAAAAAATGGTAATTTTGATATTTAGAATTCTGATATTAATATATCGTTTTAAATATTTTAAATGTGCAGTGAGATCAACCGTGCCTCTCCCTGAATTGAGACGTGGACTATAGTTTGCCAGAACCATGCTTTGGGATTATGGTGTTTATTTCGTTCATTACCTATTTTGTCTAGAAATAAAAATTTGCTTCAATACCTGGAATTAGCACATGTTTTTTAAGTTTCAACATTTGTTTCAAATTTGTCTAGAAATAAAAATTTTGAAGTTTCACCAAAATAGGCCAAAAGTTTTTAAGTTTGATGCTTCATTTCATACTTTTTAGCTAAAGCATCTCATGTATCAGATTAGAATCCTTATAGAAAAAAAATGTCACAATAATTCCAGGGGCATATTTGCAACAAACCAGATATTTTACGGTTTCAATGCCAAAAATAAAGGTTGATTATTAATAAAAGAATGTGCTGGTACAGGATTTTAAATTAGCAAATTGAATGTACTGATACAAGAAAATGTAATAAATCCTTCCTTTTTGAATCCACCAGTTTCAACAATTGCAAAGCTATTGATTAATAACTTTTTGAATCTCAGTATAAAAAAAAATACATGTTCATTAATAACTTTCGTACAGTCATCTATTATTGACACTACACCAAAAATGTTTATTAATACCGGAACATTAACATCGGTTTTTAGGAAAACCGGTGTTAAAAATACCCAGTGGCAATTCAGTAATTATCAGATTATTTTTTTAGTACCGGTTTTTTTAAAAAACCGGTGCTAAAGAGTTAACGAAAAAAAAGATAATACGATTTTTTTTAGTACCGGTTTTTCCTAAAAATTGGTACTAAAAATAAAATCTTTAGCATCGGAAACTTCAGAAAAATAAAAAAACGTTTCCTCTCTTCTCTCAGCGTTCCGATACCCTCATCTCCTCAGCAGTTCTCTTCCTCTTTCTTCTATCCTCCCAAATTACAACCTAGATCTTTACTTCCCTCTAAAACCCTAACCGTTACCTGACCTCCTCTCTCTCTCTCTCTCTCTCTCTAACGGCGATGTACGACGCAGAGCGGCGACCTCGCCTATGACTAGATACGCTAGGAGATATGGTTTCGCCACGTGTACGCCAGGCTGACGCTACGCCGAAACAGAGGGTGGAGTCTTGGGATAATTACTGTTGTTCTTTTGGTGTGGTGTTGGAAGGGGTGATTAAGATGCAATTGCCTAATCTATGGTTTTGGGATATGGTGGATGAATTTGTGTACCGTTTTCAGAGCTACTTCAGTATAAAGCTAAGTTGAAAAACAAGACTGTAAAGGAGTTGCAATTGCTGAGGCATTTTGACCAGGTAAGAGAAACAAATATTGTTTCCTTTTAGTATAACTTTGGGAATATTGTTCTCATAAACTTCATTTAATATTGTAAAACTATGAGGTTGACATATGTCAGGTTTAATTTTATTGTTAAGTTGTTGTCTGATTGGTAGACATTTGTTAATTAAATAATGGGACAAATTCAAGATAGTTTCCAACTAATGCCCTAACAAAGACAATTTGTTGATTATTGCTCATATGTTGATTACTTCCCAAATTAGATAGTTTTCAACTAATTACTGTTCATTTGGTTGGAAAGAAACAATCGCATTTTCAGAGGTGTTACCAGGAACGCAGATGCGATGGTGCACTGGGTTCACCGTATCGCATTATCCTTATTTAGTTGAAAGTTTGATTTCAATTTCAGATTTACGTGCATAGTTTGTGATTCTACGACTGAGGGATGATGGTTCAATATCAGTTGGGGTTAGCAATCTACCTAGTTTTTTTGACAGTTCTCATTCTAACCTTGATAGCAGTCTCAATTATCATAGGTAGCTTTCTATTAGATCTTATACATAGTGAAAACAATTTAGAATTTCATTCTATAGTCCAATGAATTCATCTAAGAGTTTTGCTAGTTAATTGCTGAGTGTTTATTTTTCTTTTCTTTGAAATTTCAGGCTTTGGTATTGACACACAGATTTTTTTAGCATCTGTCGTCTCATATTCTTTGCTCTTTGGTATGCCTTCTCATGTCTCTTGTCTCATTATTGACTGCAATTACCGCCTTTGCTTCTCTTTAATGTTTTCTGTGAAAAAAATATTTGTGAATCACACAACCTCCTTATCTCTCTCTATTTTGCTTGTGTTGTGATTTAATAAAATTAATGAGGCATACACTTAATTTGAACTGTGCTCTGTGATTGCTTTGATATCAATTATGGCTATTTTTGATATTAATTGATTATTGATCTCTTTTCTATAGAAAGTTCTGCGCATGTTTTTGAAGAAGCAGGCTACACACCTTATTCCTCCTTTAGTTCTACTGATTTCATGAAGGCAAGTAAATTACTATAATATATTAATTATAGTGAAAAGCTACCAATAATCCTAGATTAAATGATTAGTACCAGTAGCTAACCTTTTTTGGTTGTTAAACGGTAAATTTATTTCTATCCCATAAACAATTACTTACTATTTACTTAATCTTCTTTATTTTGGCACAGATATTTGGTAATTCTGAACTAAAAATGGAGGTTGAAGTCTATATTGACTGGGATGAAGTTGTTCCATATTATTTTGTCCTTGTGTGGTTACCACCTGTGAGTTCATCATGGATTTTTTTAATTCTTTGTTGCCGTATTTCATAAGTAGATCAAATGTATCAAGAAGTGTTTTTAATTATTTTAAGAAAATTGTTATCACTATTCTTTTCTATGCATGTGGCTAGTATTTTGATGTTATGAATATATACCAGAGTAAATTCAAGTGAGATAATATTATAGTTGTTCTTGTAAGGAAATTGTTATCATTGTTTTTTTCTATGCATGTGGCCAGTATCTGATGTAATTTGGGTTGCTAACAGAGAGGCCTAGCAACGGAATTAGTAATTTTTTTTTATTAAAAAAATGATCTTTAGCACCGGTTTTTAATAAATAACCGGTGCTAAAGATGATAATTATTTAAAAAGAATGATCTTTAGTACCGGTTATTAGCTTAAAAACCGGCACTAAAGAGAGGTCGCTATTTCCCCCGCGAATTTCAGCGTGTTATTAGTACCGGTTTTTTAGTACCGGTTTTTAATTATCTTTAGTACCATCTATTATTAGTACCACTTGAGAACCGGTACTAATAATATATATTTAACCGGTACTAATGAAGAAAAATGGCGTAGTGTGAAAAGATATCTTATATTGCATAGTGATAATTTTAAAGAAAAATTATGGCATTTTGCCTTTGCACTTATATGCCGATCTCACACAATTTACGCTTAATGACAAATTTTTGATGGTTATTAAAATTGAAATACACAAAATTCACTAAGGCGCGACGAAGCCGCGCTTCCCCACCTAGTTTAATTAAAGGCATTTACTCCATTGTACGCATTGAAAAAGTTATATAAAGTATCTCTGAATATTTTCCTTTTTCTTAATTTTAGAAAGTGCTAGAAGATGTACAGACAGGTTAACGCAATGCATTGTATCAATTATTTTTCTTTTAATTTTGATAGCAACATAATTAGAGCAATTTTGAAACTGGTTTATTTGATCTTAGGTCTGGGGAATTAGTGTTCTCCAATCGTGTGTGTCGTGTCGTGTCAAACACGATCGTGTTAGAGTCTCGTGTCGTGTTGACACGAACTATTTTTTTAATCGTGTCGTGTCGTGTCGTGCTTAATGGTGAGAAGAGGCAACACGACACGCATTCTGACACGACACGACAGACACGTCGTGTTAGTCGTGTCAAATCGTGTCATATTATTTTATTATTTTTTAAATTTAAAAAATATTAAAAAAATTAAAAGTAAGAGAATAATTACTAAACATAATAATTTATTATTTGATTCAGTTTAAACTTTTTATTAATATTTTTTATAAAAAATAATAATTAGATTAGAACACTATGATTTAAATGATGGTAAATAATATGATATAGTATTATAAATTGAAATTAAATTATAATTTTGCTTAAATAATCAACATTAATAATTAAATTTGTGTTGAGGTGTCGTGTTAATTCGTGTTCGTGTCGTGTTGAATCGTGTCAAACTTACTAATGTGCCAACACGACACGATTATGACGCGACACGATAACACGATCGTGTCGTGCCAATTTTGTATTCGTGTCGTGTCGTGTCGTGTCAACACGCACATCGTGTCGTACTAACACGATCGTGTCGTGTCATTTTGAAAAACACTAGGACGAATATTGTAGTTCCTCCATTTTTTATACCTTCATAATGTCTTCACTTTTGAAATTCTGGATAACAAACATTATAAACTTTGAATAATAAAATAGAAATGTGATCAATGTTACTTTCTTTACATCTACGTACAAATTATGCAATTTGATTTTTTTATAGCTAACAGGTATTATTTAATATTTAAATTTTAAATTTTGAGTTGTTAAAATAATAAAATTAATTAAAGATACTGTGCATGCATGAAAATTATAATTTTTAATACTCTTCTATCTTTGAGTTGAAATGTCAATAACTTATATAACCATCTAAGACTGCTATTTCGTCTAACTAATACTGCATGCATTATATATCTTACTTCTTATTAAATTTAAATTTCATACTGCATGCATTATATTTCGTCTAACCATCTAAGCTCGTTGGATCGTTGTTCATTGGATCGTTGTTTGGAATGACGATCCAAGGATTCAAACCATTCGTCATTCCAAACGACGATCCAGCAACGTTAGTATTAAAATTTCAAATTTTTTTTTGTTATTATCAAAATTTAGATGAACAGTAACGTTACTATTAATTTTATCGGAGAGTGGTACTACTATGCTGACTTGACTGGAGTCTTACGCTTAGGCCTTATGGGGAGGAGAAAAAGCATCCACGGAGAAATTAGCTAGTTAATAGTCTAATTAGAATTACTAAGGTTTGATCAAATTTATTAATCGTTTGTTTTAGAGAGTTTATATAAGCTGATGTATCTCTCTCTCTCTCTCTCTCTCTCTCTCTCTCTCTTATACGATATCTTGAACCTGAAAACACTTAATCATTTTATTTCTTATTTTCTTTGATATGTTTCAGTTCTTTTCCAGAAATCTCTTCCAATTAGTTGAAGTTTATTCATTCCACTCTATCATTCAATCTTATCTCTTATTGCTTTATCTCAATCAATAATCTATTTATTTTGAGCATTTCCACATAATTCCAGCAAATACCCTTTTTACCAATATCTTATTTGATCTCTTTTCTCAGTTAATATCAACATCAAATAATTAAAACCTACAAATGGACATTTCAAACAATTATAAGACTCCAACAGGATAAAGAGTGAAACAAAACGCCTTTCCTTTCTGCTTAATTTCCCCAACTGAAATCCAAACTTATTGATAAAATCCCCTATACAAAGACCAGCTCAACCAGAGACCAGCTCAATTGTGGATTAAACTCTGAAGCTTGCTACGAGTTCAAGCAAGACGACGGTTAATAATAATAGTACTTGTTCCTCTTCCTGATCTCTTTTCTTCGATTTTCTTATAATATGCTTTAATATCGGAAGATTTTAAAGTCTGCCCCCTTTATCTGTCGGCTCCTCTCCAATTGTTCAGAACGAAAGTGGATAACACAAAGAGATCAGGAGTGTCTGTTTTTGATCGGTCGGTATATGGTGGTTCGGATCTTACGAGTAATTGTAGCTTAGGCGGGAAGGGTCAGATCCCATCTGGACTAGATCGAGGGGACATCCACATGGCTATACAGTCGCAAGTTTTTTTTTGTTTTTTTTTTGGAAAAATTAGTTTTATGCCACTAAAAATTTTGTCAATTTGAAAAATGCCACTCTTAGATTGCTAATTATATTTATGCCACTATAGATTTATTAAAATTAGTTTTTTGCCACTATTTTTTTCTAAAAATAAAATAAATTCTAAAAATGTCATCATTAACCTGTCATAATTTTTATTAATGACCAAATTGTCCTTTTGAAAATAAACCCTAATCTAAAATAAAAAGACGGCGCTGGAGGGAAAATAAATGAACTCACTCAAGAAAGAAAATTTTCATTATTTGTTATACCGATAGTACTATTTAGAGTAATAATGATTTTTTTTTGTCTGTATGTATTTTCCTCTTTATTACATAACTACCTTTAGTCCTTTACTGGTTGTGTGAAAAAATACAACAAAACACTATAATGCCCATTATATTTTCTAGATGCATTGATATGCTTGCTCCACTTATATTCTTGTTTATTTAAAAAAAATTAATTTAAAATAATTAGGTATAATAAATCAAGGCATGTTCATCTTAGTCCAGTTGATTTGTAATGGCATAAAACTCGTTATTTCATTCACAATGGCATATCTCAAATTTTCAAATTTTATAGTGGTATATTTGAAAGGGTTAAATGGTCATCTCAATTGTCCGATGGCATAAAACCAATTTTTAATGTTTTGTAATGTCATAAAAATAAATTGTCATTTAGTGATGGCATTTCTCTAATTTCAAATTTTTTCAGTGGCACATATCTAAATCACCCTTTTTTTTTGTTTTGTTTTGTTTAAACAACGCTCATAGGCATATTGATTGAAAAATAAATGAAACGCAAAGTCTATTTCATGAATTAAAAATATAAGAGTTTGATGCGGTACATGTAAAAACATCCTCAGTTTTGACGAAAACACTCTCATCTTACAAAAAATGAATTAAATACATCGTCTCAAAACATTTGAGGATATATCAATCTGTAGAGAAGTCTTTTACGTATACATGTATGATATATGCATTTTGCTCTATCTTAATAATCTATTTTAAGGTGTTAATTTCCGATTGAACCCAATTAATATGGAAAATCCTGTTATATACCCATTGACCATGAGCTTCACTCAAATGGTTCCAGGTGTCAATTTTTCAATATGATTCATTAAAGAAAAATAATTTTATACCTAAATCTTAGTTCCAGAAAAGATTCACGACGTTCGTAATGAGGGTATGAAAGTCTTTTACTCGGTTCCTTTTGCCAATTTACAAAACCTTTGGTGCTAAATTGAGATTTTTAGGCTCAATTAGCAGGGCATGTTTACCATGTATCCTTTTGGTGAAGCAAGAAAATGTCCCTCCAATTTCTCTCAATCCGCTAACCCTGACAAAAAGTGTTCATAAAGGAAAATTGGAATAAAATTGAAAAATACATTCTGACAATTTGCATCAGCGAATCTACAATATTTGCATTGAGTCATTCCAACAAATTAAATAAACCTAAAAATCGACAGCTTGAAACAGGATAAAGAAGGAACGAGATGAGACGCCTTCCCTTTCTGTGATCTTCAAAGGAACCTAAAATTCGGATTGGGACCCCTTGCCGCCTCGGATCCGCTTCAATTGTTTAGAACGAAAGGGCGATCACAAAGAGATCAGGACCGTTCATTTGAGATCGATCGGTATGTTTTAATTTGTCAAACATTTTGTAGCTTAGGCAGGAAAATGTTGGTCGCAAGTTGGATCCCAACTGGACTGTCCATTCGACCGACAATTAAGCAGTCCAATTAGTGCTAATTAATAGAGTGGAGGGGACGCGTGTTCAGGTATGAAATTAATTACAAATAATGTTGTATATACAATAACTACATCATGTTTTCTATGGCGCATGTCCAATATGATCCGGAATTTTTCTAACGAAATAGTCTATTTCATGAAATCAATATATATTGATAATCACAAATTTCTTGCTATAAACATAAATACAGCCAATTCAACATGTCGGACAACCTCAATTTCAGAGGAAAACATAAACATTGTCATTTGTTTAAAAAAGTAAATCTAATATATTGTTACAAAATATAAGAGCATATCAGCATATATATATTTCTGTAGAGAAGCTTTATTACGCATACATTTATGCATTTTGTTGTGTGTTATTGATCTATTAAGTTGTACGCCATTTTCGGATCGAACCCAATTATTTCATACAACCACTGAAACTTGCAGTATATTTTTTTTATGTTACATGATTGTTACCTGCCAATATAAATCATATAATCTCAATTGCATTAATGTAAAGGAATGTCACCTCAAAATAAATTATATGATTTATTACGAAGCGTTGGCACATTTTGTAGCTTGGGAAACACTTGCAGCATATCGAGTCTAAACATTTTGGCTGCCATTCCTTTACAGTTTCTAGATTCTTTAGTTTACTCAAAGAAATCCTATGAAATTCGAATGGCAGCCAACAATGTCTAAAACCTAAATATCTCAAGTGGATCAAGCCCTCCAACCAACTTTTAGTAGTCTAAACCCATGATTATTTAATTCAAATTCATGCGGTCCAAAAAGGAGCAAAGAACGAGCATTTTTTGAATGGATGCCGAAATTGGTAGGAGGTCTACATTGTAACGTTGCACGACGCACCTTTTGAGCAGAAAACTGAATCTCATCATCCTCTTTCGTAAATACGGTGAAAAAGTTCTCTTCCCTGACTTCCCGGATAGCCATCTCCCGTACAAGATCGTGCACACGGCATGTTTTGCATTTACCCCTCCAAGATTTTTTTATAACTTGGACCAAGCTCCTACAATATAATAGTTTTGAAAAAATTAGGAATTAATAAAGAAGGACGATATTCCTGTTTGAATTCTTTTTGTAAAAAAATAAAAGCTCTAATTCCCAAGGAGTTAACTAAATGAAGATGTTGGGAGCACTACGGGAAAAAGGACCTTCTGTAACGGTTATTGAAATAACCGTTACAGAATAGTGAGGCATTAGGCGGGAAAATAGGCGCCACAAATCTGTAACGGTTATTATGAAACAACCGTAATAACATTTCCGTCATGGTCAGGGAAAAAAATGCATCAACCTTCTGTAACGGTTGTTGGATAATAACCGTTACAGATTTATTATATTCTGTAACGGTTATTATCCAACAACCGTTACATAGAGGCAAATAATTTTGTTTTTATTTTTTTAGTGATTCTGTAACGGTTATTTGGAAATAACCGTTACAGAAAGGTTATGTATAAATAAAATATCATCCTCACTCATCTAACTCTCAGTCGCGCGCACTTTTCAACATTCAAACGGATCAGAAGTTCAAAGTATATTTTCATGAACTCCTCTTTATTTAAATTATTTTGCATTTCGTTAATAATTTGAATATATATAGGCATCAATTTCGTTCATATAGTAAACGTCATCAAGTAGTAGCTAGCAATAATACACAGATCAGGTGAGAAAAGGAAGAGAGTGAAGGCAAAGTAAAGAAGAATGCTCTTTGTTGATATTCCAAGAAGAAAATTTAAGGATTACAGCCATAAAGCATACAGAGCTAAACAAAAAATTTAAGACAAAGAGAAGAAGCACTTAGAACTGCTGTACATTAAAGGAGGCATTAATAGCATTAAAGAACCAAGGAAGAAAACTTGAAGAGGCAATGGCTAAAAAGGGATCACCAGTAGCACAATGTACTGGCAAGGAGACACCAGAAGCTGATCCAGTAGGAGGAGCAACAGAACCTGATTCAGTAGAAGTTGAATCGGTGTCAGTCGATGGTGGTGGAGGAGGTGGTGGAGGAGGTGGAGGAGGCACCCAAGGCCTGCCGGGGCCTACAAAAGGTGGTTCAGTGGGCCCTCCAACTTGTTCAAAACCTTCAATATGTACCCTAGCTCTGGCAGCTCGAGGGTCTGCAGAGATAACCAAATGATGAGGGATCTCTGAGGGATGAGCTCCTTTAATAAGCAAACGCAAATGAAAGAAGATCCCATCAGAGAAGTGAGGAGCAGTGAAAATTGGATAACCAAACCCAGACACCAGCATGTTAATGGCACTTCTATTCCAGAGATGAAGAGGGGGACCAGTAATTCTGATTCTGGTACGATAAAGAGGAGGTTCATAAACTGTACCAGCACGCTCAGTCCACCTTGTTAGAACCAATCTAACATTCTGCAGGTAAATGACACCTAGGCTGCAGATTTCATTCCTGACCCCTTGATTTGGGCAAACCAGAAGAAAATCTCCAGAGGTTGGGTGCACTGGAGAGAGACGATACTGGTGAACTGCAAAACCAAACTGACGTGCAAGTCTGAATCCCAAGCGGTGCTCAAGATCAGGCGGAAGTAATCCTTCTGCTTGGAATGTAACAATCGCCGCTCTGTGCAGAACTTCATTTTCAGGGTCAAGATCTTGTATAAGAGAGTAAAACACATTTAAATGATCAGGTCTGAGATCTTCAAACTCAGCAGCACTGTTCATAGGCACAAATTGCCAATCATGAAGGTTTGCCATATCTGAAGAAAGAACTAAAAAGGAGGAGAAGTGGAAGAGGCAGCAAGAGGGGATTGAGTATTAATAGATGGGGGAGGGAGAGGAGAAGGCAAAGAGATTAAAGGAAGAATTGAAGAAGTTCTCTGACAATTATGACCAAATTTAAGACAAACCAAGCACCTCTTCGGAAGACTACAACTTGATTCAGGTGTTCTGATATTGAGATTCTGATATTGATGATTCAGGTACGTTCTGACCAAATTTAAGACAAACCAAGCACTTCTATCTAAGCTATTAATGATATTGAGATTCTAATATTGTACGATTCTGATATTGAGATTCTGATTTGATTGATACTTGTGAGGCAAACTAAATACTTTGTTTATTGTTTGTGTAATATGCATGATTATATATATGTTTGATATATGTGTGATATGCTGCATGTGTTTAATGTAAATTGGGTACCAATCTGGTACCAATTCGGCTAGCAAATTGGGCTAGCCAATCAAACAGGCGAAACACAAAAAAAAGGACCTTCTGTAACGGTTATTAAGGAATAACCGTTACAGAATATTATAATTTCATTTTTTTTATTATAAACATTATCTGTATCGGTTATTACCTAATAACCGTTACAGAAGCCAATCTTCTGTAATAAGTCTTCTGTAACGGTTTGTTTAAATAATCGTTACAGAAAGGTTATGTATTTAGGTTAAGTCTTCCCAGCCGCATTCCTTTCTCTCTTCTTTTCATTTTATTCAAAGAAATACCTCTCTTATCCCTTCTGTTTCACTCCAAAAAATAGCAAAAAATTTATAAAAATTCTGAAAAAAAGAGAACAAAAAGGAGAGCAGATTTGAGGTAAAAAAACAAAAAATTTGTATCGTATTTTTTCATATTTTTTCCTTATTTATTTCGGTTTTTTCATGAGAACGAGAGCAGATTCAACGGATCGATCGAAAGAACGAGAAGGAGAGCAGATTCAACGGATCGATCGAAAGAACGACAAGGAGAAGGAGAGCAGATTCAACGAATCGATCGAAAACTGGATAATTTTATATTTCTTCGGTACTTTCATAAACTCCTCTTTTTTCATATATATGTGATTTAGGGTTAACTGCTTTTTTTCCTTTTGCTTTTAAGTTGTAATTGACAAATAATTGAGCTTAATAATTGAGCTGAATTACGGTTGACAAACAATGCAATTTACATAGGCTGACAAACAATGCTATGGTCAATAGTGTCTGCCAATTGCATACCAGAGGTGTACATGAAGGAATTTTGTGTGTTAAGTTTTGAATTTCTCCTTGCATATGTATTATTGACCTCTGGTATGCGCATGAATCAAATTGCCTGTTGGCCACAAATGTCAAATGTCAATAGAAACCTTTCTACTAAAGAGCAATTTATATTGTTTCAAGCTTGATTCTGTATCTAAACATCACAAACATACATCTAAACATCACACAATTCTTGCCATTAACAGTACAATACAACAATAAATAACTGAGAAGTAAAAAAAAAGGGCAGCATCTAGGTAGAGGATGTGTCATCAGTGAAGCCATTGCTCTTCTTTGCTGCTTCCTGCTTCTTTGCCAAATCCATGAAGGTTATTAAGGAATAACCGTTACAGAATAATATAATTTCATTTTTTTATTATAAACATTATCTGTAACGGTTATTAAGGAATAACCGTTACAGAATATTATAATTTCATTTTTTTTTATTATAAACATTATCTGTAACGGTTATTAGAGAATAACCGTTACACATGTTCTCCAAAAAGCTGTACCAGATTTCCCTTGCATAATACTATAACGGTTATTAGATAATAACCGTTACAGAAGATTGACTACTGTAACGGTTATTGTCTAATAACCGTTATAGATCTGTAACGGTTATTAGACATTCTGTAACGGGGGCTACAGTAACGTTTCGTGTACCGTTACAGAAGTCTTTTATTAACCGTTACAGAAGCCAAAATTTCGCGTAGTGGAGTTAACTAAATGAAGATGGTGTGTAAGGAGGTGCTTCTTAGATTTAATGATTTTGCGGTGATTAAATTATATGAAAATTTGAATACTAAGTTCTTAGTTGACCGAATATTCATCAAACTATATATATATTTTTTGCCTATCCATTTATACAGCGAATATTTTTTTTATTAATGGTGTAAAATTGTTAACAACTTAAAAAATTTTAATTAATCACTACGCGAAATTTTGGTTTCTGTAACGATTAATAAAAGACTTCTGTAACGGTACACGAAACGTTACTGTAGCCCCCGTTACAGAATGTCTAATAACTGTTACAGATCTATAACGGTTATTAGACAACAACCGTTACAGTAGCCCCCTCTTCTGTAACGGTTATTATCTAATAACCGTTATGGTATACGCAAGGGAAAATCTGGTACTGTTTTTTGTAGAACATGTGTAACGGTTATTAGATAATAACCGTTACAGAATCCAGTCTTCTGTAACGGTTATTATCTAATAACCGTTATGGTATTGTGGACGGAACATGTGTGGTGTTTGGAGAACTTCTGTAACGGTTATTAGGTAATAACCGTTACAGAAGACTTGATTCTGTAACGGTTATTATCTAATAACCGTTACAGATAATATTTATAATTAAAAAAAATGAAATTATAATATTCTGTAACGGTTATTATCTAATAACCGTTACAAAAGTCTTAATTTTTTTTTTGAGTTTTGCCTGTTTGATTGGCTATCCCCAATTTGCTAGCCGAATTGGTACCAAATTGGTACCCAATTTACATTAACAAATGCAGCATATATATATATATATATATATATATATATATATATATATATATATCACAAAGCACACATATATCAAACATATATAATCATGCATATCACACAAACAATAAACAAAGTATTTACATATATCACAAGTATAATCAAACATGGCAAGTCATCAAATAACACATTTTAATCAAAATAATACCCCTTGCATGAAGTCCATAACTTCTGTCACGACACCATCAATCATTTCTTTGTTGTATGGTACTCCAACCGGCTCGATCATCTGCATATTATGATAAACAAGTCAAAAATATTATTAGTTAGATCATGAAATTCTAAAATCTAATTGTTTGATCAAATGTTATTAGTTAAAAGAATAAGTTACTTACATGAGGTATTTCCTGAATTGCTATCCAATAAGATAATATGTTTTTCATGGTGAGCATTGTGAAATATCCACATTCTGTGCTGCCCTTTTGTATCGGACACTAATTAAAGATCCAACAAGAAAGATAGTTAAGATTTTGCACAGTTTCAGAAACCCTAGGTAGCTAATATATTTTTTTAAGTCTCGTACCTGAATTTTGTACCAATCAAATGTTGTTCGGGTCCTTGCGTTATATTTTCCATTTTCCATAAGGTATCGCTTGTATATCCTGCATACAATATCATTAATAGCTTAAATAGAACCGTACTTAGTCCTTATCTCAATATCAAAATTTCATTTAGAAATGAAAACTTACTGGGTTATGAATCCCTTAATTAATATCTTTGGATTCTTGCGCTCGATAGAATCTGCTATTTGAACGGTGCGCTTCTCGACATTAATAACAAGAAGGACCCAATGAAAGCTGCAAGAATAGAGATTATTGTTTTCATGAAAATGAAACAAATATGTAAACGAGATAATTGATATTTTATTAGTTATAATTGTCCTTACTCTTGTAAATAAGGCAGAACCATATAATTGGATGAATATTGCGCGAATGACTTCATCAAGTAGTCCGCAGCTTGGTTTTGTTCTTGTTTGATTTTAGGAGCAGTCAACATCTCTGGATCTAATACGGTGATGTTGTTTTCTCCCTCTGAAAGTTCATTCATCCAAAACCTACACTCACGGATATTAATTCATACATTTTTCACCTCCAATTGAATACGGTACTTTAAAAAAATATTTTAAAGGTTGAAAATTCATACCAAGAGTACAACTTGACGATCGACACGTTTAGAGATTCTCTTCTAAAGCATTGGAGGATGTCGCACAATTCAACGTTGAACTTAACCTCGCCGCTGTGTGTACCCCAAACATCACATTTATGCAACTCAAAATTTTTCTCAAGCTCTGGTTGGAGCATCAATAGTTCATAAAATTCTCGTTCGGATGGGGTAAGCTTTTCAATTGCATCCTGCTCAAGTAGCGGATCGCGAGCAACAATCGACCCTGAAATAATCAGACACAAAAGAATAGATTATTCGACGTTGAGCAACAATCTACCCTGAAACAATCAATTGAACTAATTAGGTTTTGGATGAACCTGCACTTGGAACCTTTGGACTCTCGATCACCTTTTTCGCCACCGCCTTGCTCGCATCTGGCTTCTTTTTTATCAAACTCTGCATTCAATGTCATCACATAATTAATTAGTGAGTTCTAATAGAGATGGATGAAATAAATTATCATAATTAAATAAAACGATACCTTGTGGCCTATCTCCACCAAAAATGACGGCCATGGTCGCCCTCCTATATTATTTCCTAATAGCTCATCTGACCTACCTGGGACTTGCCACTGACGAAAATCATCGCCTACTCGGAGAAGATGGATATAGAGTTGTTGATCAGTTAGTGGCACGCCGTGTACGATCTGACCAACAACACTCGGAATAATATTTCCCTCGGCCACCTTAATCTTCTGGTTAAGATGATCAAGGGAAAAGAGATCGCACGGTGTTTCTTCCTGAAATTCAGTTCGATCAGAAACCCTAATGCTAAGCCAAACATAAATCTAAATAGAAAAGAGAAAAGTGATCAATATGAACCTGAACAACGCTTCTCGGATCCGGAGGCATATAGCTTGAGGCAACCGTTCGGAATAACTGCTCGTTTGGCATTCTTGAGTCTACCTCAGCTTCAACGAATGGCTGGTACGGCGTCACAAATTGTTGCGGTGCTTGAAACTGCAATCCGCTACTGGCCAACCATTGTTTCACCTCCTGAAAATTATCAAGCAACCGGATGATGAATAATAGTTTTCATTCATTTTGATTACATTTTGACTGTCAAAAAGGATTACCTGAAAAGTTTCTTGTCTCGCCGCATTCATTATCTCCTCGGAGTGAATCAAGTCCCTTTTGGTTTTCTCAGCGGCTTCAGCTGCAACCCTGCTCATCAATTCTTCAATCTGGTCTGGTGCCATCCATCCTTCATGCGCATCCTTTCTAGGCTTTCTTTTATACACATCTTCCTTCTTGGTCCATAAAGGATATCCCCTGATTCTTCCTGGATGTTCTGGCCTGTCAACCGCCCGATTTAAGATTTCTTGTTCCGGTATTGACCCGGAATTGATTTCACCAGACATGGCACTCAATCGACTGAATGCCTCAATAGTCGACGAATCAGAGCTATGGAACGTGTAAGTATCTAACAAGCAACAAACAAATCTTATTAATAATCACAAAACAGAATGTGAAGTTAGCATATATAATAAGTATTTACATGTGTAAGTACCTTTATCCTTCGTAGCCACAGTCCTTCCCATGAAATACCTTTGACTCCTCGGTTCCAAATCGCCGATGGTAATGCTCGTGGAACCGGCCCCTTCAGAATCTCCGGGTATGACAATCTTGTCTGTAGGTTTCCATGAACCTTTTTTTCCTCTATAGCCAGTGGAACCCATCCTATGAGGCTCTTTCTATTTCTTTCTCAACTCCTTCTCTTTGTTGCTCTTTTGTACAAAATCTGCACCCGTCCTTTTCTTGAAAAATTCTTCCCATTCCTTTTGTGAGATTGGGTGTTTATCGCATGGATTTTTTGGATTGTTTGGATCGGCATTTGTGATGTACTCCTCAGCAATCCTACTTCTATAAGCCCTGTGACTTATGCCCATCGCTTTGAGAGTATTGTTCATGGCTTTATCATCTTCGATGTTGAACATTTTCTGAAACATAACGAAACGTTAGTTAATTGGTAGCATAGAAATTTAAATTAGATGATTTAAGTGAAAATTTATTCACCTTGATGTCCAACCACAACTCAAGTCTGGTTTCCTTTGAAACGTCCTTCCGCCAATCATTAATTGTGATTGGCACTCTTACTCTAGCCAGATACCCGCAATATGATGCAAATTTGTTCACCGCCTCTTCAGTACCAATTGGCACTCCTTCTTTGTCAAATTTAATCTCATACTTTTCCCCAGCAGCTTTTTTCCTCCTAAACTCTTCCATTGTCGTTCTGCTCCTTTTCTTTATTTCGAACGTTGTGACCTCCTCATCGCTGGATTCTGTACCAGCCTGTTCACCCTGTAAATCTCTATCTTGGTCTCCAGACATATCTATTAACAAATAATTAACAACAATGAAAGCAATCAAATCAAGTTAACATAAACATAAACAAACATAAACATAAACATAAACAACATAAACAAAATATATTAACATAAACATAAACATTAAACGACAAGTTCAATCTCAAATAACAAAATACATTAACATAAACATAAACATTCAGTTGGATAAGAAACCCTAATACTAAACCAAACATAAATCTAAATCCTAAAACTAGTCTTCATCATCCGACAAAACAATGACTTCATCATCATCATCCGACAAAACAATGACTTCTTCTCTCCATTCTGTGTACGGTGCCACAAACTTGTCAATCAAAAGCTTGAAAAAAATTGCATGTTTTTCATATTTTGAGAGGCTCGGTTGCCCCTGGTTTTGAGAGGCTTGGTTTTGGTTTTGAGAGGCTTGGTTTTGGTTCGTCTGGTTTTGAGAGGATGGATTGGCACGAACATTGCGCCTAACATAGACTCGTTCGATCGGCTTTTTCCCCTTTGAATTGCTTCCTTCACCTTTCTCCATTACTACCTAATTAAAACACCATATATAATATATATTAATGTTTGGCGCAATGTTCAATTTATTCAAACATGAACAAGTTTAAAATTCAAATAATTAAAAATACATAAATTTAAAATTCATTTAATTAAAACACAATAATATTCAAACATGAATTCATACACAAATAACATAAACTTCAAATTACATAAATAAAGTTCACACAAAATAACATAGATAATTTTATTAATTCCTAAGACAATTCAACCCTAATTCTTCTCTTCCTTATTCTTCTCCTCCTTATTCTTCTCCACCTCCTTATTCTCACTGGATCCCTCATCTATTTTAACTCCCATACTAAAATCAGGGCCCCTTTCACAGCCTGGAGGAAGACGACGTACAGCCGAGACAGCCCTTCTTTTGAGAGGTCCGTAAAACGGGACCCTTTTTGATACCACCTTAGGTGTTTCCTCCCCCACCTTGGATTCCTCCCCCACCTTATTGACATTTTGATCCTTCTCCATCTAATTTTCATTTTAAATAAATTTCTTAACTCCTTATTCATAATCAATTCACAATGCATATATATCTAATTAAATTAAATTCTAAATTATCAAGAAAATAACAACCCCATATCAGTCCTTAAAATTGTGCTTTATGCACCACAGCCCCAAAATAGCCCCATATCAGACCCCAAACAGTTCAATTTTATGCATACCAGTCCTTAAAATTGTGCTTTATGCACCACAGCCTCAAAACAGCCCCATATCAGACCCCAAACAGTTCAATTTTATGCATATCAGTCCTTAAAATTGTGCTTTATGCACCACAGCCCCAAAACAGTCCTTACAACAGTTCAAATTATGCAAAAGAGTCCTTACAACAGTTCAAATTATGCAAAACAGTCCTAAAACAGTTCAAATTAATCAAACAGCCCCCAAAACATTCCAAATTATGCAAAATAGTCCTTACAATAGTTCAAATTATGCCAAACAGTCCCTGAAACAATTTCTAATTTTGCATTATAGCCCCTAGATTAAAATTTGAGAGAAAAGGGAGAAAGAGAGAGAAAAATTACCTGAGAGCAGAGTGTTGCCTGAGAGCTGAGAGAGAAAAAGAGAGCCGAGTGTTGCCTGAGAGAGCGGCAGAGAGATAGTTCTGTAAAAGAGACAGAAAGTGAGAGGGAGTCAGTGAAAGAGAGAGGGAGAGGAAAATGAGAGAGGGATTACCTGAGAGAAAGCGGAGTCAGAGAGAGCCGCCGAGAGAGAGGTATAGCAGATCTAGAGAGAGAGAGAGCTGTAAAGACAGAGAGAGACAGAGTGAGAGGGAGTCAAAGAGAGCGAGGGAATGAGAGGGAGAGGAAGAGGAGAGAGGGATTACCTGAGAGAGAGGGGAGAATTCTTCTGTCGTTCGAGAGAGGCGCGAGAGCTAAGGTTTCGTCTGTCGAGAGCTAGGGCTTAAGAAAGAGGTGCTTGATCGAGTTTAGAAAGAAGTGACCAGGAGACGCAAGCCAGGCTGGTTATTAATAAAGGGTTCAACCTTCTGTAACGGTTATTAGCTAATAACCGTTACAGAATGTCAAACGTTTTTTACATATAACCTTCTGTAACGGTTATTAGCTAATAACCGTTACAGATTAGCCTCTTCTGTAACGGTTATTAGTTAATAACCGTTACAGAAGGTTATATGTATAAAACGTTTGACATTCTGTAACGGTTATTAACTAATAACCGTTACAGAAGAGGCTAATCTGTAACGGTTATTAGCTAATAACCGTTACAGAAGGTCAAACGTTTTTACTATTTAATTTTGTTTTACAGAAGAGCTAATCTATTGGTTACACATGAATTTAATTTTGTTTTACATTTTTTCTAACAAAATAAAATTACAATTTTAATTTCTGTGTTGGTTACACATGAATTTAATTTTGTTTTACATTTTTTCTAACAAAATAAAATTACAATTTAAAAAATTAACCAAAAATAAAAATAAATTAGCTCCTTGTTAACAAAATTTTTCACCAATTAATGACCTGCAAAAAATAAAAATAAAAATATTAACATAACAATTTAGCACATCTATGTTAAGAATAATTTATATTAGCACATAACAGTTTTTTAAACTCACATGTGATTATGTAGCTATTTTGTTTTTTTTCCTTCGCGTGTCGACCCACACGCCTTCGGTGTTTTCTGTACGCCTACAACTGATCGATACTGGCTGTGATGTATCGTCAATACCAATAGAAAAAGGAGGTGTTTCCTCGAAGTGGTCGTATGCTTCTTCATCTACGACATCACCAACACCGACAATACGTCTTTTTCCTGAAAGTCGCAAGTAATAAATAAGATGAACATTTGTACTCAATAAGGTGAACATTTGTACTTAAATAAGATGAACATTTACCTTGAAGCACAACATATCTTTTCTAAATAAGGTGAACAAATATTGTGCTTTAAATGAACATTTGTGCTAAATAAGGTGAACAAATATTGTGCTTTAAGTGAACATTTGTGCTAAATAAGGTGAACAAATATTGTGCTTTAAGTGAACATTTGTGCTAAATAAGGTGAACATTGGAAGTTAATATATAACCTTTTCCTTCAAGTCTACCCTCATCTCGAGACTTTGGAAGACCGATTGGTTGTACATCCTGCAAATAATCGGTGTAGTACTCAATATCCTCCTCGGCCACATATCCTTCCACTATGCTTCCTTCTGGTTTAGATCGGCTACGAACAAGCCCCTTCAATTGACCCATGGCTCTTTCGAAAGGATACATGTATCGTAGAAATACAGGACCACACATTTTTATCTCTCTAACTAAATGAATGGTCAAATGCACCATGGAGTCAAAAAATGATGGCGGAAAGTACATCTCCAGCTCACATAGGGTTAGTACAACACCTTCTTGTAACTTGTCCAAACTATTCGGATCAATCACTTTAGAGCAAATGGAATTAAAGAAAAAACACAACTTAGTGATGGTTTTTCTCACTTCTTCCCTTAGAATTCCTCTAATTGCGACCGGAAGTAACTGGGTCAGTAGGACGTGATAATCATGTGACTTCATACCAAGTAATTTGTTGTCCTTAATAGAAACCTTTCTTGATATATTCGAGGAATAACCAGTAGGAACCTTAATAGATTTCAGGCATTCTAATAAGATTTTTTTCTCTTGCTTTGATAAATTAAATTGTGCTGCAGGTAGCCAAGTTCGACTTTTTCCCTTATCTTGTGCCGCTAGTTCTTGCCGGATCCCCATTTCAACCATGTCCTTCCTCGCATTTACGCCATCTTTAGTTTTCCCTTGAATTTCCAACATGCAACCAATCAAAGCTTCACATATGTTCTTTATTATGTGCATCGCATCTAAGCAATGCCTAATCTCCAAACTCTGCCAATATTCAAGATTCCAGATAGACTTCTTCTTCCATATCCCCTTGGGTATCTCATTTGCAAATTTCTTACCAAATTTTACATTAATGTCCTTCACCTGTCGATACACCCCTGAACCGGATAACGGTATTGGGGCCTTGTCTTTTTCTACAGTACCGTCAAACCTTTCCTTGTCTCGACGGTAAGGGTGATTGCGGTTCTTAATAAATCTCCGGTGTCCCAAGTAAACATTTTTTCTGGAGTTTTTCAAGTACACAGAATGGGTGTTTTCCATGCAAATAGGACACGCTTTCGCTCCTTTATTCCTATACCCTGACAGGTTTCCGTATGCAGGAAAATCATTGATTGTGCAAAATATCATGGCACGGAGGTTAAACTCACTTCTAGAGTGTGCATCGTATATTTTCACTCCATTCTGCCACAATTCACCAAGGTCATCTATTAATGGAGCCAAGTACACATCTATATCATTACCTGGTTGCTTGGGACCAGAAATCAACAAGGGCATCATCATGTATCTCCTTTTCATGCATAGCCAGGGAGGAAGATTGTAAATACACAATAAAATCGGCCATGTAGTCTGCCGGCTACTCATGTTGTCGTAAGGATTCATCCCGTCTGTACATAAACCCAATCTCAAATTTCTAGGTTCACTGCCGAAATCTTCAAATTCCATATCCATATTTATCCAATCTGGAGAGTCTGCTGGGTGTCTGAGCATGCCATCGCCTTTTTTCCTGCAGTCTGCGTGCCATCTTAACAATTTGGCATCCTTCGCGTTAGAGAAAAGCCGCTGGAATCTTGGTATTATTGGTAGATAAAACACCACTTTTGCAGCTGGTCCCTTACTACCTTCATCTTCAATTTGATTGTCCCTCGGTTTATACCGTGACGCATTACACTTTGGACATTTATGCAAGTCTCCGTACTCATTCCGGAATAATATGCAGTCATTTGGACATGCATGAATTCTCTCAACTCCAATTTTTAAAGGACATAACATCTTTTTAGCCTTATAAATTGAATCTGGCAACTGGTTATCTTTTGGAAGAAATTCTTTATGTAATAGTTTGAGCAAAGATGTGAAACTTGCATCACTCCATCCATTTTTGGCTTTAAGATTGAACAGTTTGAAAACAGCATTAAGTTTTGACAATTCACAACCAGGATATAAAGCTATTTTATCTTCTTCACGTAACATACCAAAAATTTCAACATTATCAACAAAATTTTCATCCACATTGTTCACAATTTCATCTAAATCGGCATTAAATTCTGAGTTATCTACATTTCTATCATCATCTACATTCTCATCATCAAATACATTGACATCATCAATTTCATCATCCAATGATACATTTTCTTCCTCATACACAGAATCCAATACATTTGTGCTAGTACTATCCCCCCATTCTCTCCATGGAGTGTCCACCGACTATAATCCGGTTGAAATCCATTTATAATCAAATGAGCCTTCACTTCTTCAAAATTAGACCACTTCAACAAATTCTGACAAACACGACAAGGACAATACATTTTATCATCTTCTTTCATTTTCAAATTCTCTTTAGCACAAACCATAAATTCTTCAAGTCCTCTCAAAAATGTAGACGAGCATCAATTACTTGAGTACATCCACGTCCGATCCATCTGAACAATAAAATTTATGCAAATTATTAGGGTTTCGGACCAATTTGTCATATTAGGTTTTCGGACCGGTCACCATCCTAGCCCGCTCTTTGGATACTCTGTCTCATTAGCGAGCGTACGTTAGATGCAATGTGCTATCTGAGAAAAATTCGGCAGCATTTCCCCTTATGTTCCCTGAATACGCCAACACACGATTGCTCGTGCGTACGTATCCGTGGGAACACAAGGAAAATGCCGCCGAATTTTTCTCAGACAACACATTGCATCTAACGTACAACTCGCTGTCCTAAATGAGACAGATCGTATCCAAAGAGCAGTACTCCCGACCGGGAGTACTATCCGAGATTAATCCCTAATGGATTAATCTCGGACGGGCAATGACCTAAATTCAGTTGAGTTCCGGTATTTGGTTCCTATATGACAATACGAAATTCATGCCTATATATATATATATGCAAATTATTAACGAAATGCAAATAATTTAAAAAAAGAGAAGTTCATGAAAATATACTTTCAATTGTGTGCCTTCCGATCCGTTGAATCGTGCGACTTATCCGGCTGATGTAAGATCTTCTCCTATTCAATGATATCTTAAAATATATAAAAAAACAAAAATAACCATAAAATTAATGAAAAAATCGAAATAAATAAGAAAAAAATGTAAAAAAAAAATTACGGTTCAAATTTAATTTTTTTTACCTTAAATCTGCTCTCCTTCTTATTCTCTTTCTAATTATTATTTTTTCAGAATTTTTAGAAATTTTTGGCTATTTTTTTGGAGTGAAGCCACCACCACAAATTCGCAATAAATGAGAAGATCAGAAAAGAGTTAAGTGATGCGGCGCTCTAGCTGTGAGTTTGTTGGGATGGGGAGAAGACCTAAATACAGAACTATTCTGTAACGGTTATTAAAAAATAACCGTTACAGAATCATAAAAATATAAAAAAAGCCGTTACAGAATCATAAAAACATTAATAAAATTCGTGCTAAAATATGTAACGGTTATTAGAAAATAACCGTTACAGAATCATTAAAAAATAAAAAAAAACGTTAACCTACTGTAACGGTTATTTGCTAATAACCGTTACAGAAGATGGTTGATATTAATATATTTCTTTTTTCTTTTCTGTAACGGTTGATGGATAATAACCGTTACAGAATATAAGAAATCTGTAACGGTTCTAATCCAACAACCGTTACAGAAGGTTGATGCATTTTTTTCCCTGACCATGACGGAAATGTTATTACGGTTGTTTAATAATAACCGTTACAGATTTGTGGCGCCAATTTTCCCGCCTAATGCCTCACTATTCTGTAACGGTTATTTAAAAAACCGTTACAGAAGTGCCGTTACAGAAGGTCCTTTTTCCCGTAGTGAATGAACGAAAATTCATTGCGATATAATCACGTTAGAAATATTACAAGATGTCATTGAGCTGTCTTGTGTCTTCCACTATGGAGATCAAGGCTGCGGATTAAGCAATATATAGTATTAAAAATAATATCGATTTTAAATTTGAGGAAGGTTTACTGCCAACATTTTGGTTGCCCTCAAATGCCAATATTTTGCTATTTAGTTAATTTTTTAATTTTAAAATTCAAACATTAAATCCAAACCTTTGATGTTATTTAATATAATGAGTGATGCATTTTCATATAAGTTTTGAAAATTTTAGAGTTTATTTGATACTCGATCAAAGGCTAAAACATGAACGTATTAGAATGAATCTATCATAGTTAACAAGGTTCGTTTGTTTTTCTATCTCTTGATCAAGTATCAAATAAATTCTAAAATTTACAAGATTTATATGAAAATGCATCCCTCATTAAACTAAATAATATCAACGGTTTGGATTTAATGTTTGAATTTTAAAATTTGAAAAAATAACTTAATAACAAAATGTTGGCATTTGGGGACAACTAAAATGTTGGTAGCGGAACCTTGCTCTTTAAATTTTGGAACTTCGGGAATCCGAACTGTGGGAGATTATGAGTTGATCCTAAGCACAATTGTGGTCTCTCTCAAAAACTCGTGCATTTTAAAATGTTCCAAACTTGAAATCAAGTTTTTTATTTGCTGAAAATTAAGTCAAAATATAATTTATAGGATTATATTTTTATGCAACCAATTATTTTTCCTAGTCATTCTTATATAAAAAAATTTCAAATAGACATGCCAGTAAGAATTTCAAAATTGATAGTATATGAAATGCTTATACAACTAACCGTTTTTAGTTTTCAACATCGATCATATATAGATGCTATAATTAATGTATGTAATAGCGCCAACAGATACGATACGAGTCAAATAGAGAGCTCTTTATATCAATATATATATATCTTACAAAACACCAGCGCGACACAGTCTTATTTAATTATTTTCTACCTTGTTAATTGTTAGTCGTAACCATATATTCAATATTCACACATTAAAGTTATTATTATAATTAGCATGTCCTTCAAACAAATTTAACAAATAAAAAAGATAATTCATATCATTTGACGTATAAGAAAGAAATAATAATAACGGTAAATTTAACCAACATATAATATCATAAATATACCAAATCTTGTGACACCCGAAATTTTTAATGTTTCTGAAATTATTTTTTATATAAATTGGGTGCACTTGGTTGGTTTTATTTTGAATAATTTATGTGCTGGAAATTAAATTTTTATACTTACTGGTATTCTTAAAATAAGAATATGAAAATTTCTAAATTTTTAGTAGGCATTATAAAAAGATTAGCTATTTTTTTCTTTGTTTGCATAATTGTTTTTATGCAAAGATTATTGATTTTTGATTTATGGAATAATTTCTGAATTTTGTTAAAAAAAAAATCGGAAATAAAGGTTGGCAGACCCTTCTCTCTCTCTTATTCGAACAAACAGAGAGGCTTACGCCTCTCTTCTCTCCCAAACCGAAGCACCCCCCTCAAACCCAAATCCACCATTTTTCCGCCATTTCACCGTATCGAAGTATCCACGCGTTCGCCTCACCGTTCTCTTGCACCACCTACCTTCGGATCGTCGATTGGTGGCCTCTCCTCGTCGTATTTCTCGACGGAAGTTTTTCGAGAAATGGAGCGAACTCGTCGGTTTTGGCCGCCGTTCGACTTGGAGCACTCTGGGGTCCTCTCCGTCGATTTCCAAGTGGACTTGCAAGGTTTTGTCGGGGATAAGTGGTGAAAAATCGACAAATGGCGAATTCGGCTCTTTTTCTCGCGCCACCGGTCTTTGATCGAAATTGAGTGAGTAATCTCTTTGGATTAGTTCTATACTGTTATTCCTTGCTATTTTTTTGATTTAATTGCAAGTTTTAATTGAGATGGAATGTGTATGAAATTTTTAGGGTTTATCGGGAAATTTATGAAATTTGATTGATATGTGCAATCTGAGTAATGCGAAATTGAGATGGATTGAATACTTATGTGTGAAGATTAATATGTGAGGATTTTATGCATGATAGGAATTATTAAGCATATGGCATGGATTTAATTATTGCATTTATTGTTGGTATAAATAGTTTCATGTATATAAGGGTAAATGTAAGATTTTGCATGTCATGCATTTGGGTTGAATGATTATTAATCGTGTTGTAATATTGATTTTTATGGTTTTTAAGGGTTGATTATGAAAAAGGAATTATATTGGGTTTGGATTAGGGTTTGGCCTCAAACCTTGATCGACACACATATCGTGCATACATGTACACATTAAGGAAAGAAAAATGATTTCTAAATTAACTAATGGTATCTATTTGAATTGATTGGAAAAGTAAGCATAATAGATTCTAATAAACAGTGTATTGGCATTTAGATGAGTATTGCATATGAGATGAGATGTATAATTGGTACTCGAATCGTACCAATTGAGTTGCTTGGCATGTCATGGTCATTTAACATTTTAGGTTTAAAAGAATAATTAACAAGTAAAAGTATCTACATTAGTTAAGTGTTGTATTGCATATTCTAAAGGTTAAAGGAGAAGTTTAATAAAACAAGCTTACATACTCTTGACTTAGGTTTTAAAAGTATAGGTTATATGTTGACATAGATACTAATGCATGACATACTAGACTTACATAAACTAATTGAATGAGAATTAGGATACATGATCATTTGATAAATGCGAGGTAAGGATATTATATGAGTTACATGATCTATAAATGAGTTGCATGACTTACGATTATTGAGTCTAGTAAATGCATGGTATAATCATGACATATATGCATGGTAGTATAGTTTCTAATTTATAAAAATTATAAGTAGCATACATTAGGTGTTATAAAAATTAAAAGGAGATTTATATTTGTTTTAGAGTTGGGTGGTTATGTGTCGGAATTAGGAGCAGCTGACTTGACAGAGCCACTGTAGAATTATTTTGCTTGCTTGCTTTTACTTTGGATTTTGCCTTGCTATCAGGTACGGATTTCACTTGAGTTTTAATTATATGTGATATATATTCTGATTGTTGCTATTATTATTATTATTATTATTATTATTATTATTATTATTATTATTATTATTATCATTATGCATTCTGAATTCATAATTGGAATTTTGTTCATGAGATCATTTTGTGAAATTGTATATTGATGCATGATTGGAAAGTGGCATATTGAATGGTATCCGATTGAAATGTTGGAAAGTGACATATTGAATGGTATTCGATTGAAATGTGATTTGATTGAGGTAAGTACAACTTGTGTGGTTGAGATAGACACTCGTAATGTTTGGAGGTGGAGTCATGACCCATCCTACCAAGCACCGTGTAATAAGCGCTTATGTACCGGGACTCAGTAGGTCTAGTCTGGAATGGACCGGAGTGTGAGTGTTCCCAGTTTGCTTGTAAATTTTGATGATTTAATTGATTGAATTATGTATGAATTGAATTGGCCGTTGGCATCCATCTATAGGGTGGTTCGCGGTATCTGAAGGAAATGACTGAAATGATTAACTTGTGATAAACCAGACTTGCATATTAGGTAATTGCCCAACCAAATGAGTCGGCTTTTGCTATACATTGATATTTGAATTGTTATGGAATTGATGCCGAGCTCACATTTCATATTGCATTGATTGAATTGATTTGACCTTGCTATTCCTATTGGAAACAAGTTGTAAGGGTTGCTTTTAATTTGCACGTTAGTTATTACATGTTATTAATTATTTGTTCAAGTAATTGAAATGCTAATTGTCATATTTTGAATTTTAAGAAAGGAAAATTGATTTTGAATAATACTGAATTTATTTGTCTAATTGCATTGCTTGATCGAAAATAATCAAAACTCAAGTGGCTGGAACTGAATACCGTACTGAGATAAATTTTATTTATCTCATTCCGTGCTTTTTGCATTGTTTCCACGATTGGTTGTGGGTTCCAGGTTTCAGATCAAGTGCGGGACTGCAAGACGAGTAGCAGACCATTGGATATTGTGGTTAGTAATCCAAATATACCAGACCTTTATAGTATTTACCTTATATTTAGGTAAATAAATTATAAATTTCTAATTGATCGGTATATTATTTGAGTAAAATCAATATTAATGGATAAATTAAGTATTAGTAAGCCTTGCGGGTGCAGTAGGCATCCGCGGCGGGCACTCTGTCGTGTGTTGTTATGTTACAGTATTCGACGGGGTGTCACAAATCTTATGTATTACTTAATCATAATGAAATAATATTTTTTACCTCATTTAATTTTCAATATTTTTTCTCCTACGAATTTAAATTTAAATTCATTACTAATGAAATGAAATTTCTAGAAAAGTTTGACAATGGAAATCAAATTAATTACGATCAGTTTTTCATAACCATTGGTCAAATTTGATCTACAATTTATTGAGAACAACTTTGAAAATCTCATTTGGAAACACAACTTTAGCGGGGCATAATCATACTAGGTATATCGAATTGAAATGTTGTATAGGATAATGGGAAGAGAAAGGTTGGCTGCCATAACTTTAGAGTACTATCATCAAATATCACAACTATACTTTTCATCAATAATTAAAATTTCGAAAATTTAAATCATGAAATCAAACCGTTGATCTTGTACAACTTAACAAGCGATGAGTTTCCATATAAATTTTATTAAATTTAGACTTGATTTGATATTTGATCAAGAGATTAAAAAAATAACGGATCTTGTTAATTAAGACAAATTAATTGTAATACGTTCAGGATTTGATCTCTTGATCAAATATCAAGTCAATTTTAAATTTTATAAAATTTATATGAAAATACATCGCTCGTTAAGTTGTACAAGATCAACAGTTTGAATTCAACATTTAAATTTAAAAATTTTTAATTATTGTTGAAAAGTAAAATTACTGCATTTGGTGTCACTCTAAAATTATGGCACCGGACGTTCCTCTCATAGAAATAATATATCGATTGATTGAACGTTGCGAAACTTGTAAGATTTCAGGATGAGCCCAGTCACCATTGTGCTCTCCTTCAAAACTTGTGTATTGAACGAATTTTTTGGTGGATAAATGGTATTAGTTTGCTTAGTCTTGTGCTATATATCCCATGGTAAATTGAGATATTATTTACTGAAACGGGTGTGTCTAGAAATTCAAAGCTAGAAGTTAAAAAGAAATTGTACCTTTGTAATCAATTAATAAAAATGATATTACTTTTTTTTTGAGGGACCACCACTCCAAGTGATGAATGTCAATAAAAGGTCCAAGATGGAGATCCATGCGTGTAATCAATTAATAAAAATGATTCAACTAAACTGCGAATCTAGTTTGAATCATTGAATTCTAGAAAACTAGTTTGAATTATTGATTTCTAAATTAAATTGTCAAAATATATATATTTAACTTAATCATCATTCACTTCTGAACATGTACAACTTCAAATTGGATGCAGAGCGCACTAATTTTCAATAGGAAAGATGTACCTTTTATAAACTTTTTGAGCCAGCGTAGTCTTTCCAAGGCCGCCCATTCCCACAATCGAGAGAACTGCACGTCTTGAAATGTTCTCATCAAGCAGTTGACGGATAATCTTACGCTTGTCACGATTGAGGCCAATGACTTCTGAATCATCGACTTGTAAAGGTCTTGCCGGCCGGAAATGTTCCTCGTCAAATTGCGGACTACTAGCACTACCATCAGTTATTCCCAACTGGTTTCTAAGCTGGGAAATGGTCTCGAGGGTTGATCTTATAATTTTGATCTCATCGACAAGTTCTTTCACTTTTAAGGGTTTCTTTAGCCTAACAAGTTTACCCCAAACGCCAGAATTTCTTGCACGGTTATCTTCAATATCCACGAGAAAAGTATCTACTGCATCTTCTATTCTATAGGCCACATCTCTGACCTCATTAACGCACTGTTTTGCTGCCGAGTTTGTATTACGTTTGGAATGGGCATCTTGCAGAAAACACTGGATCATGAAAATTTTAAGGCTCGACTAGCTCTCTATGTACCATTTTTCAGTGAATTAAGGGATCCACTTTCTCTCAATCCGTTAACCCTAACATAAGTGTTCATAAAAGAAAATTAGAATAAAATTGGGGGGAAAAAAATACCTTCTGACAATTTGCATCAGCGGATCCACAATCTTTGCATTGAGCCATTCCAACAAATTAAACCTAAAAATCGACATCTTGAGAAACTACAAACGACAATAGGATAAAGAGGGAACGAGATGAGACGCCTTTCCTTTCCGTGATCTTCAACCGGAATTCAATCTCATCGAAAAACTCCCCCTAAACGAAAGTTTTTCGATAATTCGCCTTTCTTGGATTCGATCAACCAAAAAATCAACTCAATTTGGAATTCAAGTCTGAAGCTTGCTACAAGTTCAAGCAAGACAATATTAAACTAGATGGGTACATCGAGCTTCGCTCGATATATGAACGCAAAGATAGATAAAGGCATATTGACTTATTTGGAGGACAGTTGCTTTACGCACGTTTGTTTCGACAACGTCAGTGTAAATTCATGAGTTACTGTCAAGAAACTATTATCTTTTATGTGTTCAGTCATGAACCTTGTGAGATCAAACATATCCTTACTCAAAATCTCCTTCGATACGGCGATGGATATATATATATTTTTTGATAGCTTGACAGAAGCTATCAAGGAAGATACGGCGATAGATATTAACAGAGACAATTCCTTGGATTGCACCTCCCTATTTTAAAAAATTACAATTGTCAAATTGGTAGAATACAATTATATAACACTGTGCATTGAAAGGAGTATTTGGATATATCAACTACATAGTAGTTATTTTTTTTTAGTAATTTTAAATTTATTTGAATGTAATTAGAACCAAATTGTAATAACATTTAATTATAAATTAATCAATACTTTCGAACTTTTCAATTGTCATGCATATAAAGTTAAGAATTTAGGCTTTAATCGGAAATGGGCTTGTAAATTTAAATCATCCATTGTGGAGCAAAGTGGGGACAATAATCAATATTCTATCAATAAATATTTCAAACATGAAATATCAAGCACACTTTCATTTAATTTGAAATTGTTCGACACCTTAGGAAAGACAGAATATTCATTCAAGGCTGACTCCCTCTGATCGTGTAGCATCCTAAAATACAAAATAGCCAACAAATTTGGAGTCCTAAAATTAATGATAGTATTTGTTAGCATTTTTTTAACTAAATATTTGAAAAAAGAAAAAAAATACTAAATTAAAGATTAATGGTGCCCAGCAAATGATTTTACTGGCATATTTCTTATAGGAGGAATACTTATTGGAAGGACTTCCATATAAAGCCATTTCACCTTGTTCGACAATATTCTATCAAAAATTTTAAAATTTTTAAAATGCGATTCGTACAGTTTAGCGGTTGGATGTTGGATGATGATTTGTGATAAAACAGTGATAATACGGTGATATAACCATTATGTAGTAATAATAATACGATGATAAACGGTCATGTGGAATGACTAAAAAAATATAAATAATTTAGTTTAATCAGTGACAAAACAAAGCATTTAAAAGTTTGATTCTAGCAAATGATTTTAATTTTTACTGGCATATTTTTTTTGTTCTTTTTTCTCCTACTTAGGACTTCTACTCTTTTCTTAGCAACACCGAGCTACTGCATTTTCTTTTTCTTTTTTTATTTTGCCTTTTTCTTCTCCGATTTTTTTAGCACTTTCTAAAAATTGTAATGCTAATTGCACTTCATTTAATTAATCAAAAGTTAGGGTTTGCCCGTCTTTTTTCCTTAAAAAAAAATATCTACATATACTACTACATTTCTAAGAAAAGTCGAGGCAAGAAATCCGTCATCTTGCATTTCTCAATTGATGTTTCAGTGTAGGTTAACATAAATGATCAGGCAGCTACGCAGTCTTCAAACTCACTGGTATTGTCAATCTGAAATTGTAGATAAAACCATGCTATTGTTATACTTTTATACTTTACTGTAATAAAATGCCATTTTTTTCCTACTCCATAATTTTAATTCATCTCGTTGCAGCGTGAATACTTAAAATTTTTTTAATCTAAGTTTTCCCCCCTTTAGATATGTAAAATTTGCAAATTTGTGTGAAGCTAATGATGACTACCATTCCATAATGTTAAACAAAATAAAAAACTATCTACAAAAAGATAACATACCTATTTGCCTGCCAGTACAAAGTTCGTGCCCAAGACATTATTATTTTTTAGATCAATGGCCTCCTAGATTTTCAAAACCCTGACATAAATTACTCCTTGAATTCTGTTATTTAGTTGTGAGATTCACATAACAGTAGTCAGTAGACGTGATTGCCTGCATAGAGTATACAAATACAAACACTAACAGATAGAGTATACAAATACAAACAGATAAATTTAGAGAAGCTAGATTATAAATAGAAATAAACTAAATGTGTAAATGAGAAAATAGTAAACAAAATCTGTAACGAAAAAATAGATTAAAAAAGAGGATTATAGCTACCTATTGTTGTAAAATAAAGGTGGAAGAAAGAAATAATGAACAATATATCAAGAGTAAGACAATATTCTCAATCACAAATTTTAGAATTTTATTCTCTCATTCCAACCATCCATACAAATGTACAATGCCCCTATTTATAGGCTACAAAAATAATATCTCACATAATGATAATAAATAAGTAGTGGAGATCATGGATATAAATGTGTAGTGAAGATAAATGCTTAGTGGGAATATGAAGATGAACAATCCACATAATTATTTAATTTCATAACACTTCCCCTTGGATGTTCATCTTTGATTATACACTATTAATATGATACTTCAGGATCAATATTAATATGGTACTTCTGGACCAATTTATCTGCCACATTAAAAACCTTACCAAGAAAAACCCATTGGGATAAAAACTTGGATAAGGGAAAAAGAGTGCAGTGTGTATAATACTTTCCCTCATTTTAATATTATTGGATATCCTTTAGTCGATGTAGACCTATCTTCTTTCTGAGTTGTTCAAAAACACTTGTTGGTAAAGATTTTGTGAATAGGTCGGCCAAATTGTTGCATGATTGGATTTTCTGAACATCTATTATACCATTCTTTTGTAGATCATGTGCCCAGAAGAATTTTGGTGCAATGTGCTTAGTTCTATCTCCTTTTATGTATCCTTCTCTTATTTGTGCTATACATGCTGCATTATCTTCATATAATAAAGTATGAGTTTGTTTGATATTTTCAAGCCCACATTATTCTTGAATATTTTGGATAATTGACCTTAATGAAACACATTCCCGACTTGCTTCATATAAAGCAATGATTTCAGCATGATTTGATGATGTGGCAGTTAGAGTTTGCTTTATAGACCGCCATGAAATTGCAGCTCCACAATAAGTAAATATATATCATGACTGAGATCGCGCCTTATGTGGGTCTGACAAATAACCTGCATTTGCATAACCAACTAGATTGAATTTTGAATTCTTTTGATAGTATAGTCCCCTATCACGAGTTCCGCAAAGATAATGAAAAACACCTTTAATTCCATTCCAATGTCTTCGGGTTGGTTTGGAACTATATCTTGACAATAAATTTATAGCAAATGCAATATCAGGTCTTGTATTATTTGCAAGATATAATAACGCTCCAATTGTGCTTAAGTATGGTACTTCAGGACCAAGTACTTTTTCATCATTTTCTTGGGGACGAAAAGGATCATTTTCTACATTTAATGATCGTACAACCATTGGTGTTCTCAAAGGATGAGCTTTATCCATATTGAATCGTTTTAGTATTTTTTCTGTATAATTTGATTGATGGATAAATATTCCATTCTTTAGGTGCTCGATCTGCAGGCCGAGACAAAATTTAGTTATTCCAAGATCTTTCATTTCAAACTCTCTTTTCAACAATTTTGCAGTATTTTCGTTCTCTTCAGGAGATCCAATAATATTTAAATCATCAACATAAACTGCAACTATTGCAAAACCTAAATTTGATTTTTTAATAAAAATACATGGACTAACTACATTATTTTTATATCCTTCTTTTAAAGGATACTCACTAAGTCGATTGTACCACATTCGACCTGATTGTTTTAGTCCATATAAAGATCTTTTCAATTTTATTGAGTACATTTCTTTAGGTTTTGATCTATATGCTTCTGGCATTTTTAATCCTTCAGGGATTTTCATATATACGACACTATCAAGTGAACCATATAAATAGGCTGTGACAACATCCATAAGTTGCATTTTTAGATTTTCTGTGACTGTGAGACCTATTAAAAATCTGAAAGTTATCGCATCCACTACAGGTGAATACGTTTTTTCATAATCTACTCCATATATTTGTGTAAATCCTTGTGCCACTAATCTTGCTTTGTATCTCATAATTTCATTTTTCTCATTTCTTTTGATGGCAAATACCCATTTGTAACCTACAGGGTTAACATTTTTGGGTGTTTGGACTACTGGTCCAAATACTTGTCGTTTGTCAAGTGAATTTAATTCATCTTGTATGGCATCTTTCCATTTAGGCCAATCATTTCTGTGCCTACATTCTTCTATGGTTTTTGGCACATTATTCTCTTCGCTTATAACATCACTAGCTATAGCGAATGCAAATATTTCATCCACATGAGTTTCATTTCTATTTAATATTGTACCAGTTTTTACATAATTTATAGAAATCTCATAATCATTTGGTACTTCAGTTTCTTCTGGAATTTCATCAACTTCTTCTGGAGTTTTAGTTTCTTCTAGAACTTCATTAATTTTTTCTAGAGATTTAAGTTCTTCTGGAATTTTATTAATCTCTTCTGGAGATTTAATTTCTTCTGGAACCTTATAAACCGCTTCTAGGATTTTACCAACTGCTTTATTCTGTTCTTTTCTTTTACGTGGATTTACATCCTTAGAACCAATTGGTCTTCCACGTTTCCTACGCTCATGAGATTCATTTGATATTTTTGTAATATCTATTCGAGCAGGTGCATTTATAGCTGGAACATGTGATTTAGTGACTCTATTTATATCTGTGAATGCGTCAGGCAATTCATTTGCAATTCTTTATAAATTTATAATCTTTTGAACTTCATGTTCACATTGACCACTTCGGGGGTCAAGATAAGATAATGATGAATTTCATGTCACTTGTTTATCCAGCTTTTGTTTTCCTTCCCCTAAATTTGGAAATATTGATTCATCAAAGTGACAATCAGCAAATCTTGCTGTAAAAACATCTCCCGTTAATGGTTCTAAATATTTAACAATAGAAGGAGAGTTAAAACCAATATAAATACCCAATCTTCTTTGAGGTGCTATTTTTGTGCGTTGTGGAGGAGAAATTGGAACATATATTGCACAACCAAAAACTTTTAAATGGGACAAATTTGGTTCTCTTCCGGAGATCAATTGTAACGGGGAATACTTATGATCAGCAGTTGGCCTTAATCTAATTAGTGCAGCAGCATGTAATATTGCATGTCCCCATGCAGAAGATGGTAAACTAGATTTCATAAGTAATGGTCTAGCTATTAATTGTAGCCTTTTAATAAACGATTCTGCTAGACCGTTTTGTGTATGAACATGTGTCACTGAATGTTCCACAGTAATCCCAATAGACATGCAATAATCATTAAAAGCTTGGGATGTAAATTCTCCTGCATTATCAAGTCGGATTCTTTTAATTTGATAATCCAGAAAGTTGGCTCTCAATTGGATAATTTGTGCTAATAATCTAGCAAATGCAACATTTCTTGTTGCCAATAAACATACATGTGACCAACGAGTTGATGCATCAATTAAAACCATAAAATATTTAAATGGTCCACATGGCGGTGTTATAGGCCCGCATATATCTCCTTGAATTCGTTCTAAAAATGATGGAGCTTCAGGTCCAACTTTATTTGGAGATGGCCTAGTAATTAATTTTCCAAGAGAGCATGCTTGGCATGTCAATTCTTTTGATAACAGGATCTTCAGGTCCTTCAGGGGATGCCCATTTGCACTTTCTATTATTCTCCTCATCATTATATTTCCTGGATGACCCAATCTATCATGCCATAATGTAAATAATTTTGGATCAACTAACTTCCGGTTAGTGACCATATTTGATTCTATTGCACTTATATAAGTACCATATAATCCATTAGACAATGCTTGTAATTTTTCCATAATCCTTTTCTGGCCATTTATAATAGATACGATATGAAGATATTCGCAATTTATTTTATTCATAGTTTCAATATGATAGCCATTCTTTCGAATATCTTTAAAACTTAGTAGATTTCTTCTGGATCTATTCGAATATAATGCATAATTTATTATTAGTTTTGTTCCTTCAGGTAACAAAATACAAGATCTTCCGGAGCCTTCAATAATATTGCTTGAGCCAGATATAGTTTGAATATCGTTCATACCAAAATGCAATTGCAAAAATTATTTTTTACTTTTCAATATTTTATTTGTAGTTCCGCTATCAACCAAACATGGATCTTCTTTAATTAATATTGCGTCAGTCATTTTTCCTTTGGAATAAAAAGAAAAATAAAAATAAATTTATTTTTATTCATTAGCATATTCATAATATAAAAATTAAACATAAATTAAAAATTCCTACAATAAAACTTGGTAACATTATTTGGATGTACTACTGGTACGTTATCAATATTTTGTTATACTACATATATCATAACATCTTCGAGATGATTTTCTTTAAACGTACTGCTGGTACATTTTTCTTTTGTTATCAATATCTTGTTATAACGAGCTTTTGATTTTGATAGTCATATTTTTCCTTAAAAGACCCTTCAAGAGTACTAACATGATTTCATCATAACTTCAGGTTATGATAAATGAAACAGAGATAAGTAAATAAATAAAATGAACAAATAAAGAGAGAAAGAAAAATAATAATAATTTAGCATTATAACTTCAAGTTATATTTTATTTAATAACTTCAGGTTTTTAATTAAATCGTTTTGACTGAGCAATTTAAATAAATTAATTGAAATAACTTCGGGTTATTTTTCATTCATTGACCAATAATAAGTGCTACTATATTTTAAATTGGGAATAACTTCATGTTATTTTTTCATCCAATATCCTATAATAACTTCTGGTTATTTAAGGAATAGAACTTTTGGTTCTTTCATATAAATTTCAACTTTGAATAATAACTTCGAGTTATTAATTTAATAATATTCAGTGGCATTCCATAACTTCTAGTTATATTGAATTTCAAATAGAACTTCATGTTCTAAACAAAATAAATTGAAAATTAAGAACTTCAAGTTCTAAGCAAATTACTACAAGTATCAAGAACTTCAGGTTCTATATAATTTTAAATAAAATATAAACTTCAGGTTTTAAACAAAAATAAAATCAAGTATTAAGAACTTCGGGTTCTAAATAAATTATTTATATGATTAAGAACTTCAGGTTCTAAATAACTTTAAATCAAAATATGAACTTTAGGTTCTTCATGCAATAAGAACTTCGTGTTCTTGATAAACTTTCAAATTTGAATAATACCTTCAAGTTATTATTTTTATCATCATTCACTTCAGGGAATGATTCTCATAAATTTTAAATAAAAAAATATAGCAATAAAAAAATTCGAATAAAATTAAAATTAATAAATTATATGATATCAATCATACTTTTTACTTACCTTCAAATTTCTTTGAGCAATTTATTCTTACTTATCCAAAAATTTTGCAACTTCTTCGTAGCAATTTGTGCAAACAACTTTGTAATTTCTTTCGAGCAAATTCGTGCTGATAACGTGTTGTAAAATAAAAGTGGAAGAAAGAAATAATGAACAATATATCAAGAGTAAGACAATATTCTCAATCACAAATTTCAGAATTTTATTCTCTCATTCCAACCATCCATACAAATGTACAATGCCTCTATTTATAGGCTACAAAAATAATATCTCACATAATGACAATAAATAAGTAGTGGAGATCATGGATATAAATGTGTAGTGCAGATAAATGCTTAGTGGGAATATGAAGATGAACAATCCACATAATTATTTAATTTTATAACACCTATAAATTAAGTTAATATATCATACCTCACTGTTATTATAAGTAGACTACAGTGTCTTTGGAAAAGCCTCTATATAAAGACCAATTGAAAATGCAATAACTATTACCATTCTATTTATTGATTTCATTAATTATGATTTATGAAATAGCACTTAAAAGCAATGACCAGAGAGGTCACAATAAAGATAAAAAATAAACTGTCACGTCCCTTGACTTTCCAAATTCTTCCCCCATATGTTGCCCTTTTTTGGATCAACAGCATCCCACAATTTAAACACCCGACGATGCAGAACTCCTTGAATCCGGTTAGTAATTTTCGATATGGGGATGACGTTAGACATTGTCACCTATACATGAAGAAATAAACAGTGAAATTAGGCCAAAGGTCTTAAATTTTATTATAATTTTTGGTATTACAGAAACAGAACTGCCTATACCTGTGATAATAGATATTTTATATAAGAAATGTTCAGTTTGAAATGTATGGAAACAATATCTCACATACCTTCATATAAATAGTAGAAACAGTAACAGTAAAAAAAAAATCAAATGCTTTAATTATGCAGTAAATTAATATATTTAATGTCCTTAGTCCTTGCACTAACTGTCAGCCACAGCTTGCCAATTTTACTGTCTCATTATTGTATATCAATTCATAATGCAAATATAATTAAATACGGTTTTCACTAACAAATCTCACTGGTTACATACAAACAATGCTGGAATATATTGATTTCGTTTTTTTTTATATATTTCTTCATACACTAATTGCTACATGCTGATACACATTTACAACAAAATATTTAGGAGATACAATTGATTCAGAAGATAGAGTTTCATGCTTTGGTTACTGTTTCATCTCACATAATTTGGTAATTAGAGTACTTACATATTTAGGAGATACAATTAATATCAGCTAGACAACATCACTGTAAAAAAAAAACCTCTCGTTGTAATATTTTTAACCCTGAAATGGTAATATTTTTTACAATTGTTGTAAAATATATAGCGGTCGATGATAAATTTATTAGCAGTACATATTTCTTACCATTTCTATCACATTTATTTCATTTTTCCAATGAATCCAATTTAAGCAATTGACAATATTGCCCTGCAATTTTAAAAAAAATAGACATAAACACTTTTCGAATTTATAAGCAAACAATGTCACCTTGATTTGAAATTAATTTCATTCATAAATTATTTTACTCGCCAAATATGGCAATCAATTTAATTTGGTTTTATGAGGCTTAATCATACCGATTCATACAAAAAGGAAGATTCTCAAACCTGGAAATGCAATAAACACATCACATTGCCTAGCTATATTAGCTTTTCGTTGGTGCATATCTGCAATTGTTCCACCTCCTTCACATTAACTCCACTCATCTGTAAAAGAAAATATATGTGATTTAAAAAAATAGAAAGAAGAAGATAAACCTTTCTACTTTGTATTACTCGACTCCATTATTATTCTCTCAGCCTAAATAAAGAATAATCCGTTAAATAAAAATAAAATAGAAAGGTTATGAGGACACCTTGCCAAGAGCTTTGCACTATTCCCTCATATTTTTCTTTTTTTTTTTATAGAAGACTTGACTACATATTGCTTCAATTTTTTACCTTATTGAGGATCGTCTCTAATTTGCAAGATAGCATATCAGCGCATATCATGTGATTGAGTGCATATCAGCAAAATATCAGAGCATATCAGTGCATATCAGAAGAATATCAGAGAAACATATTTAGAAGATTTATTTTCCAAATAAGAACCTATTGTTGATTTCACAGTTAAATTATGATTTACTGTACCTATTCATAGTTACTTCCATAAAAATTTTCGATTAGTGAATGGTATATTTAAGGTCTAGGAAAAATAATAGAATCTGAAAATGCATTCCAATAAAAGCAAAAGGAGGCTATTTTTTGGGAAATAGAATAGTACAGTATCAATTAATCAACTTAAAGATTTTATGTCTCTCCAAAAAAGACATGGATCAAAAGGAGGCTTACGGATTTCTAGGGTCTTCTGCTTCTTCCTCTCCTTCTTTCTTAGGGCTCCGTTTGGATGGTGTGGAAATAAGAGAAATAAGGAAAGAAGTGAAAAGAAGTATTGAGAAGTGTGTAACTTTGTGAAGAGTTTGGAATATTTATAATAAATTTATTTCCTTATTCCCACACCTCATCCAAATGGAGCTATGATCGCATCTCCATGAGTAACCATCCGATCCAATTCGCCACCAGAGACATCTATTGGTACCAATAAATGCATTATGGTTAAACAAAGAAACTTCAATCTAGAATGATACATGCGTTTCATATTTTGGCCTTTCAGTTCTTTCAGCATTATGTTTGCAGCCCTGTTATGTCATCAAATAGTTCCAATTGGGAAATTAAATAGCATTGTAACTTGGTAATTAAATGACATAAATTGTCAATTTCTTAAAACTAAACCAAATAGTGTCACTTTTCTCATTACATTCTTCTTCCCATATGCATAGTCTGGTAGATATACGATGCAGCCTTAAGTTTGGAGCAGGAAGCCAGACACAATAAACTGACACCAAGTCATTAGTATTTGTCAAATATATGTCAACATTCATCTTCCCATATGCATTAGTATTTGTCAATTTGATCTGGTGTCTAATATATGTTTATGGTATCGTTTTTGTTTTACCTTATCAAAAATGGGAAACTCGGCCTTGAACCTGGTACACACAACCTCCTTGATTTCTTCATTGTTTCCTGGCTCCTGACCAGCAAATTGGCTGCATGGAAAGGCCAATATCTCAAGACCTAAGAATTATAACCAAATAGGAAAGCAAAAAAAAATTAAATAAGATTAATAGACCTCAAGTTCTCAATCAGATAGATAGTCGATTCAATACATCTTGGCATGCGCTAGCGTTTTTCTCTCTCTCTAACATCACTAGCACTCTATGGCTTTGGCTGATAGGAAGGGAAAGTGCTAGCGGAGAAGAGAGGAGGAATGTCGGCGGATTTGGAGTCGTTGGCTGGGGCGAGCAGAGAAGTGGATGAGAGAGGCGACCATAGGAGAAAGAGCAGAGAGAGAGAGAGAAGATGGTGAGCGGCGCTGCTGGCGCACAACCCTAGCGGTATGTGTTCTTAACAAAAAATATGGTTCCTTGTAGGCTTAAGATTTTAAGCATTCACTTTAAAGAAAATCTTACTGTCGCGGGTCATTTTTGCCGCTTCTGTTGCCAGCAACACGTTCTCCTACATAATTTATGTATCAACATTTATAAAATTTTTGTTAGAGATATGTCCTAGAAGCCAATCTTTTTAGGCTACTTCTATAGTTTATGTTGTTGATGATTTCAGATCATTTGTTCTTTGATTTATTCGTTGACAGTTCATTCAGGTTGATGATTTGAATTATAGATCACTGTTATTCATTTAGTAGTAAATGACAACGATAAATTTAAAAGTCCATAATCTTGATAATTAACAAAGGACATTAATTATCAATAAGATTAGTATGCAAGTTAAGTGATGATTAAGTTCTATAAATCATAGGTTAAGAGTAACCAACTTAATTGCATATGTGTATGTTATAGAACATAGTACAGGACTGGACCCCAAGAAATAAATATATGGATTGTGTTACGTGTCATTATTTATTTCGTTATGATTTTGGTTCTAAGTTTGAGATGATTATCTTTTCCACATGAGGATAGGTTCTATAAATCATGTCTATAGCTGATTCCTGGCTGCTATACGAACTTGATTTAAGTTCTCTAGAATTATGCGGGAAAAAGCTAATTATCAAGAAAATCGTATGTCCCTCATTAATTCACTTAGTGAGTGACGATATCTGTTTGGGCCCCTTGATGGAGATAGATTGTTTGCTAGCAACTGATACAATTATCTCTAGATCAAGAAACGTATAATCTGAAAGAATGACACGTTCCTATCTTGGATTATACGATGATATCGTGTGACATAAGAATCAAAATAGATAAACATATTTATTCTCTTATGCATGATTGAAATATTGTAGCAGTACATTATTTATGCGAATTGGGAATCATAACGTGTTGCTAGATACCGCTTATGATTATTGGAATCAAATAACGATTTAATTCCATGTCCAACATAGCATAAATCCTCAAAGGGTCACACAAAATTGGTGTTTAACCATACGTGCATTATTTATTTATTTGCAATAATGAGTATTGCAAAATATGATAAGTTGATTAATTAATTAAATAACGTTATGGACCGTTATAATTAATTAAGTCTAATGGATCATATAGAAATAAATTAATGCATTGTCTAATCACTGAATAATTATTATTAAGTTAATAATTATTTATAAACAACACACTTAATTTAATTAAGTTAATTGGGCTTTAATTTATTGGTAAATTAAATGTCCAATTTAAGTAGCTTTTGAGTGGGCCTTTAATTAATAGAATTAAAGATCAAATGGAGATGAGATAGTGGTCCATAGAGGCCCATATAAGGTCGGCCATATATGGTGGTAGGTAGGAGTGGCATACTTGTAATTTGTGTGAACTTCTTGCTAGAGTTTAGAGGCTATATAAGGCTCCATATGGAGGCTCCTTGGTCTCTCTTCTCTCTCCCCTCTACCTAGCCGCCACTTCACCCTAGTGGTGCGCCGCCCCCCTCCTCTCCTCTCCACTCAATCGCTCATGTGTTGAGCACCCATTCTTCCACAAATTGAATTGGTCATTTGCTTGAAGAAAGGGAAAGCTAGGTATTAGACTCGTTCTTCTCATCGCTAGCACGATTTGAGAAGAACTTGGTTAATACCATAGTGGACTCGAGGCGTTTCGACTTTGAGGTGCTTGGAGAGCTCCCCATCGAGTCCTAAGCCGTGGAATCGAGCCTCTTGGTTGCTATACCAAGAGAGGTACAATTTTCCACTCTTTTCTCTATGTGTCAATTGAGCTTAAGTGCTAGATCCGTTTGTGTGTTGTTTTAATCGCTTAATTAAGAGTAATTAGCACAAAAAATTAAAATTAACACCTTTCCTAACAATTTTTAACACCTTATTTTGTGCGCTGGCGTGTCGAGGTTGCTAAAAAATTTTGGCATCCGGACTCCCACGAATTTTTATTTATAACTAGCACTACAACAAAAAAGATTATTAGTACCGGCTCATTAGTATCGGTTTTTAAGAAAACCGGTACTAATAATAAATCATGGCATTTTCGTAATTGTCAGATATATTATTTAGTACCGGTTTTTTTAAAAAACCGGTACTAAAAATCGTCTAAAAAAAAAACCTTTTTATTTTAGTACCGATTTTTTATAAAAAACCGGTACTAAAAATCAATTAATTAGTACCGGTTTTTTATAAAAAACGGTACTAAAGGTTTGAATTTATTAAAAAAAACCGTTATATTTTTAGTACCGGTTTTTATAAAAAACCGGTACTAAAGGTTTGAATTTATTAAAAAAAACCGCTATATTTTTAGTACCGGTTTTTTATAAAAAACCGGTACTAAAAATCAATTAATTAGTACCGGTACTAAAGGTTTGAATTTATTAAAAAAAACCGTTATATTTTTAGTACCGATTTTTTTATAAAAAACCGGTACTAAAAATATAACGGTTTTTTTTAGTTTTCAAGCGATGCAAGTTTTTTATAAAACCGACTAGATTGAGAATTCGAACTAAATTGAAAAACCGGCTCTCTCTCTTAGTCTCACTCTCTCTCTCACTCTCACTCTCTCTTACTCGATCTAAATTGAAAAACCTAGACCAAGAGTACTTCTTCCTTATTATCACAGTTCGCTACTTGGTATATATGCATCAAGCTAAAGCAAACTTTTGAGAGAAAGAAAGATATATAGAGACCTATAGAGGATAGTAAGAGAGGGGTTTTCGGCATGAGGCGTCCGGATGGTTCTAGTAAGATCAAGGGGAAAGGGATTGGCGCGGCCACAATCTTCGGCTGCGTGATGTAAGGGATTGACCAGTATTTTAAGTTGCACCCTTTTGTTTTTTCTTTCCTTTTTTTTATTTGTTTTTGCAATTTTTGTTCCCTCCCTAGCAACGTTTGATATGCATGCGTTGTGTGGTTCTCCTTTTTTTTTTGCACAATTTAATTTATTTTTAGTTCTTTCTTACATCCTTTTCTTTTATCAGTTGTGTGTTTTTTTTTCTTACATCCTCCTTATATAATTTTCTTCTTTTGGAATAAATAGAATGCATATGGAAGTAACAATATGGTTCATATAATCATATCCTTTCAAATTATTCTTCCATACGACCATGCAAATAACAAATTACTGCTTCCTCGTTGTAATAGGGGATTTAGTTGTTAGTATGAGTTATTAAAATTTATATATATTAATTGGTACAATTGGTACAATTAATTGGTACAAATGGCTAGCAAAAAGGGGGCTAGCCCAAAAAACAGATTTAATTTTTTTTTTAAATTAGTACCGGTTTTTTATAAAAAACCGGTACTAATATTAAAATTTTCGGTTTTTTTAAATTAATTTAATTTAGTACCGGTTTTTTATAAAAAACCGGTACTAAATGAATTTAATTTTCGGTTTTTTTTTAATTTAATTAATTAAATAATTAATTAAATGATTAATTAATTTAATTTAGTACCGGTTTTTTATAAAAAACCGGTACTAAATTAAATTAATTTAAAAAACCGAAAATTTTAATATTAGTACCGGTTTTTTATAAAAAAACCAGTACTAATTTAAAAAAAAATTAAATCTGTTTTTTTATAAAATTTTCGGTTTTTTCTTAAATTAATTAAATGATTTTTCGGTTTTTTAAATTAGTACCGGTTTTTTATAAAAAACCGGCACTAAATCAATTAATTTTAGTACCGGTTTTTTATAAAAAACCGGTACTAATATGGTTTATTTCCTCTTTTACTACCGGCTCATTAGTACCGGTTTTTTGTTGCTGTTAGTACCCCTATTATTAGTACCACTGAAAAACCGGTACTAATGATAGGAAAAAAACCGGTACTAATAATTTTATTTGGCGTAGTGCAGAGAGGTACATCGAGCTTCGCTCGATCCTGAATAAATTGATCATAATATGTATGATTATTAGAAGAGGCACAAAAGAAAACTTATCGATAAAAGATCACTGTAATTTCTCAAACAATGATATATGTAGGATTCAGATTTTGCAAAAAAGATATTAATTGCATTAAAGATTGTAGCAATTTCTCCAAAAAAAATAATAAACAAAGGAATCAAAAGAGACAGAAAAAGAAAGAAAGAATTATTTTACATATTTGTTACCGTGGGATTGCTAATCAGCAAATAATGAGAAATTTTTTTCTTTATGACCATCTAAAATCAAATTAATTGAGATAATTTGTAAAAAAAATAATTTGGAAATCGGGCAGAAATTAAAAGAATTTGTTTCCTCGTTAAGATAATTATTGTCTTAATTTATGGCCATCTAAAATCAACAAAAATAAGACAAAATCCTTGTGGCGACAATAAAATGGTTCATTGGCAACCCAAGAGAAATATACCGATGAAACATTTTAATTTAGGAAATGAGAGAATTAGAAAATCAGACCGAAAATTAAAAAAAAACCTTTTAATTGAGCAAAAATAAAAGAAAGTAACAGCGAACGCAAAGAAATTTGATTTCTTACCTGATACATGGACCAAGTTGATTGATAGGCACCTAGCTTCCTTGCAGCATTCTCCTATTTAAAGAAGCATACAAAAATATCAGAAAAATAAGAAATGAAAAATTGAAACTTTGGTTATAACTCAGGGTTTTCATGAACTCTGGTCTTGTCCAGTACCTATACTTTATGATTAAATAAAACACGAAGAATATTATACAGGAAAGGCAAATTAACCAAATCAATAAATAAATCCTACCAATAAAAGAAGGAAATACAATTTTAGCTCAACAATCTTAATTTTCAATAAGAATTTTTGCATTACAAAAACATCAGCAATAATACATCTGATAATAAAAAATAAATATATTAACAAAACCTCAATTAGAAAAGTACACAACATATTTTCTCACATATCATCATATATATAGACATAATAATAAAAAAACAAAAAATAATTGCATTTATTATGCTGTAATTATAATTTTGATTGCATTTAAAACGATTATAATGACCTTTGGGCATGCACAATTAGCCATGGAAAATTGTTGTCAGCAATAGCCATAATAGCAGACGTTTAATTAGACATGCACAATTATGCAGTAATTGTAATTTTAAATGTATTGATAACAATTAGCCACTGGCTAATTAGGCATGCACAATCTAAGTATCTAGCATGAAATTATTCTTTTGCCTTTAGTTTTTAGATTTTTAAATTTACAACAGGGGGTGAATATGTACGTCATCTTGTAAACTAAGAAACCTGGAAACATTTTTTTTTTTTCAAATATCGGCACAATTAGGGGTAGGACAAAGGTTATCTGGCAAAATGAGATGTTCCATTTACGGAATCCCAACCAGCTTGTTTGTGAAATTTATCCCAAAACTTAGTCATGCATTATTTCAAATTTCAGTTCAGAATTTTTTATATAGACCTCATTTCTTTGCCAATGAGGGACTAACCTGACAACCTAGAAATGAATCATTTTGTTTGTTAAATTTCTGTAATTTTTTTTAACTATCAATTTCAATTTCAATATAAAAAAATTAGAAAACAATGAAACCTAATCCCTTAAAAATTGTAAAATTCTGAAAAAAAAATCGTAGGGGCCGTTTGGATTGAAGTGGGAATTTGAGGAATTTTTAATTCCTAAACATAAATTTATTATAAACAATCCAAACTCTTCACAAAGTTACACACTTTCCAATAAATTTATGCATAGGAATAGAAAATTTCCCAAATTCCTAAGCGATCCAAACAGTCCCTTAAAGGATAACCGGTGGAAATTAATCTATTCTCTTTTCCAATTTTTTAGCATTCGGTCCCTGAAAAGGAAAGAAAAATAATGGAACGTGGTTAAGTAATAAATAAATTGAACTTTGTTGGAAATTCAAATAAAATGATTCACATAAATATCTATCAATTAAGATTTCAATATAATGGGCTGAATGCCCCAAATTTTCATGGAATTTACAAATGAATAATCTAGATGTCTTACTTAGCATGGATATTAAAAATGATAGAAGCCAGAACCTATTGTGAAAGGTAACATAAAATTTTATAAAAGAGAGTGGAAAAATGCAGCTAATTCTAAAATAGCTTGTACTCTACGGTAATTCTCAAACATGTTACACAATGAACCAATTTTGTTCTTACATGAAAAGAATCAATAGAGAAAATTGAAGAATTAGGGAAATATGAACTTCAATGAAAAAAAGAAGCAAAATTGATCACAAAATTCTGAGAAGAGACGCTCATCTAAAAATTCAGAACTTAGAATGATTGGATGGAGAAAAAGATAGGGTGAGGTTCACCATTAAGGGTGTCTTTTATCTTCGGTGGAAGTCCAATGGAGATGTGTGGTCGTAGCCGCGGCTTAAGCGGCTTGTGGTAGGGGAGGCTCGGAGTCTGTAGTTGAGAGGCTGCTAAGGGGGTGCGAGGCGGAGCTTACGATGTGGGAATGCCCGTAGGTAAGCAGATGTAGATTTTGGAGGAGAAAACAAAGAGGCAGAAAAAATTTAGAAGAAATTTGGAGGTGAAAAAGAAGAGACGGAAGAGGGTCAAGGTACCAATTAAAAATAAATTATGTGCTCATAACTCATCATCTTATAGTGTAACGGGACAAATGTCAGACTATTTTAACAAATTTTATATTCGGTACACGGTGGCTTACAAATTGTTGCGCTATAGTAAATAAAAAAAATGCTCAAATCAATATGGTAGTGGAAAAGCAACGCTCGCCGGTACAATTGCCTTGTCGCGAAGAAATAGAAAAAACAAAAAACAGACACCCACACCATCTTTATTTATAATACTGATACTGATGATACTGATATCTTCCTTTATTAAATGTAGGGTTATTGCTTTCATTTTTTTTATTTTTTTCTTAAGAATTGCTTTATCAGCTAATTCGGATTGGGACCCCTTGCCGCCTCGGATCCGCTTGTTTAGAACGTAAGGGCGATCACAAAGAGATCAGGACTGTTCATTTGAGATCGATCGGTATGTTTTTGTCAAACATTTTGTAGCTTAGGCAGGAAAATGTTGGTCGCAAGTTGGATCCCAACTGCACTGTCCAATCTACCGACAATTAAGCAGTCCAATTAGTGCTAATTAATAGAGTGGAGGGGACCCGTGTTCAGGTATGAAATTAATTACAAATGCCGGATCTCCTGCGGCACGAATAATGTTGTATATACAACATGTTTACATGTTTTCTGTGGCGCATGTAGAATATGATCCGGAAATATATATTGATAATCACAAATTTCTTGTTATAAATATAAATACAACCAATTCAACATGTCGGACAACCTCAATTTCAGAGACTCAGGGAGATTGCCATTTCTTGTTATAAATATAAATACAACCAAAAGTATTTATTTTAAAAAATGGCAATCTTAAATTGTTTATAAATATAAATACAACCAATCGTCAGAAACTCAGGGAGATTGCCATTTCTTGTTATAAATATAAATACAACCAATTCAATATATATTGATGAACTGCCCGTAGGCCAAACATTAGGTCTTGTTTGGATGGGGTTGGAAGAAGGAAGAAGGAAGAAGGAAGAAGGCAAAAAAAAATTATAAACAATTCAAATTTTTCACAAAGTTACACACTTCCCAATACTTCTTCTCACTTTTTCCCTTCTTTCTTTCTTCCCACATCTATCCAAACGGAGCCTTAGATAAACTCTTAAAATAATAGGATTACAATGTATCAAGTTTGAGCATTAAGCAATCATACAAACAAACCCCCAGGGTACGCTAGATACTGGTAAAACTGAAAATAGTCTCAGGAAAAAAAAATTGCTGAATAAAAAAAAAGAAAAGAAAAGACAAGGACCTAATTAAACAACTCTGGAGAATTGAGTACCCAAACCAACAAATCAAGGTGGGCCCTCTTGGACTTGTTGAAAGAATATAGAATCAATTTCCATCCCTATTTTGTGCTCACACATAATTGCAGCAGTGGATATGCCCTGGTAGCTGAGTCCTCTTATCCTAAGGTTTTAAAAACTGGACCGGACCGGCCGGTTTAAACGCGAACCAGGAACCAGTCCGGTCCATTTAGGACATAAAACCGTCGGTTTTTTATTTTCAAGATTAGAATAATTTCAAAGCAAAATAAGTTGAGACTGTGGACAATCGAACTTGGACGCCTAGGATAATAATTAGCTTTGCCACTGGGCCAAAGTGGGCTATTTGATAGGTTTTACGTTCAATTGTATACATAATATATTGGCAAAATTGGATATAACCTCCTGCAAACTTCTCCAACCGGGTATAACCCCTGCAATCATTCAAATTGGATATAACCCCCTATAATCTTTATACTCTTGGAAATAACCCCTTTTGATTAAATCTATCTTATTTTTAATTAAAGAAAACCAACGATATAACTTTGTGACAAAATTGCCCTTCTTCCCTACCAAAGATGTTTCATCTTCCCTGAGTTTCTGACGATTTGCATTCTTAAAAATGGCAATCTTTGTTTATTTTGCATTTTGTTCGTGTTGAACTTTTTACTGGGCCTAAAGTTAAACTCATCAAATTACTATACATCAAGAGCTAAATTTTCGTGGAAGATCAATGCACTTTTCATTATGAAACAATAATAACAGCAGCGCACTAAACTTAAAACAATTCTTCATACCCGTGAATGGTTTGTGTAGAAATTTTTTTTTTTAAACCACGGCAATGTTAAATCAATTATTATGCATGAAATATCAATTTTGAAGAGGCTGCAAAAGTCTCCTTTTTAACGTTGTCCTTATTATACCATTGAATTTAGAAAATATTTGAAAAAATCATGGAAAAAATAATAACGTGGATTAGCAAACAAATGCTATTTTCACTTGTGATATTTAAGATTGTTTGAATGGTTGAACCCATTTAACGTGACAGACTACAAAAAAACAAAAATGAGTTGTCATTTTAAGGATGCAAAATCAGACCGGTTGAATTGCTAAGGAAGATGAAACATCTTTGGCAGAGAAGAAGGTTAATTTTGTCACAAAATTGTGTTGTTGATTTTTTTTAATTAAAAAAAAGATAGATTTAATCAAAAGAGGTTATTTCCAAGAGTATAAAGATTATAGGGGGTTATATCCAATTTCAATGATTGTAGGGGGTTATATCCGGTTGGGAAAATTTGCTGGGGGTTATATCCAATTTTGCCTAATATATTAGAATGTCCGATTTTGTCACATGTTCAATTCGGTCGAACCGGTTAAACTGTTGAACCGATTAGTAAGCCAGTTCGATGGCCGGTCCGGTTTTCAAAACGTTGCCTTATCCTTGCGTGATTAGCCATGTCATGGGCTAGGCGCACGGCTTCCCTGCTCACATGTTGCAGACACATCGTGTCTCCAAGAGTTTTCAAGTGATGTGCCACACTCGCAACAGTTGGCCTTGCTTGCCATATATATTGTTACAAAATATGTTGTTAAAAAATATAAGAGCATATATATATCTGTGAAGAACCTTTATTACGCATACATTTATGCATTTGTTGTGTGTTATTAATCTATTAAGGTGTACGCCATTTCCGGATCGAACCCAATTATTTTATACAACCACTGAAACTTGCTGTATATTTTTTTTACTTGATTGTTACTTGCCAATGTAAGTCATATAATCTCCATTGCATTAATGTAGATTTTTAAATATAATGAATATGTTCTCAGTTAATTGATATGATTGTAAAATGAAAAAAAATAGAGGGCAAAAAAATTAATTTGCATTTTATTTTTCATTAAAAAAAATTTCCTTCTCTAACATGTCCAGAAAAATACGATGTACATAATTTTCTCTTCAAATTGGAATTCAGGAATAACAAAAGTAGTTGCCGATATTTCAGTGTAAAGGAATAAACCTAATTTTAAAAGGCTTTTTAATATTGCCCAGATGATCCATTGAAATAAGGTGGATGGTGTTTATTTCGACCTTTGTGGTCAAATTCACAACAGGAAAAAATAAAAAAATTCCATGTAACAACAATCTTATCTCTACTACTTATAAAAAGTATCAGTAGAATATGTGTAAACTTCGAGATAAAATGGAGTTACACCCCTCTAATATTAAATATGGATCATTGATTTTGTTAATCTACTTATGATCTACGGTTCAGATTCAAATATCAGACCAAAAAATCGATTTTTTATTACAAACTGTATAGGCGCTGCTTCGGTAAAGCCTGCTTCGTTCGCTGACGCTCGCCTGTTCGATTCCTTCTTCTGCGCATTTTTTTTCTTTCTCCTGCCAGACCTCTCCTCTTCCCCTTTTCAGATTTATTTTTTGCTCGCATTTATATTGTGCTCTTTCCTTTTTCTTCCTCCACTACGCACGATTGCGCTATGCCGCGATTACCGTCGTGATTTCTTTCCCTTTTCTGCTCTCAATATCAGGTTAGGGTTTCGTGAGCAGCCTACTGCTTATCTCCCCGTGGCTTCCTTTTATCCTCTTGATTTTTCCTTCAAATGACGACGTAGAAGTCCCGTGCCACCGACGAGCACTCTCCGCCTGTTCTACCCGTCGTTAACAACTACTCCCGAATCAGATCTGATCTCCATCACCCCGCCGCCTCTCTGTACGCAACCAAGAACCGTCACCACCACTCTTCCTTGCAGCACCTCGCGCTCCTTAGCCTGGTCGATCAGGTGGTCGCCTAATCTCAAGCCATCTCCTTCCTCAGTTTACCAAAGGATGCAACTACTCTCTCTTCAAATTTAATTTTTGATATCCTGGTTTGATCTTATTTCCGGTCATCTCTTTACCAATCTTTCTTTTTCGTTTGAAATTGGTGGTATCATAATTTAATTTGATGAAATTTTATTTTCTTGATGCTGAAAACGAAGGCAACTTACAAAATTTTCAGCAATTAGATTGATTGTGAATTGAACTGGGTTTATATATAATGATTTTTTACTTCTATTAAACCTAAATATTGTGTATTTTCACATATTGAGAAAGATGAGATATTTGGTTGACATGTTTGTCTTACTGGTTGGATTTTTTGGTTGATTTTAATTTGAAAAATATGACGAGATAATCCCACCTGATTTTGATTAGTTCTGTGGTGCTGCTGCCACCACCTACAAAAGCAGGAGGTTGGCTTATTTTCTCAAACCCTCTTTTTAGGGTTGTTATTTATTTTGACTTGTAAGTTTTGCTCTGGTTTTTATACTTGTTGTCTTTGCATACAGGTTGCAGAGATGGAGTGTGATTTGTTGCGATTGTTGAAATACGAGATGGGAAGCGCTCCAATCAACACTTTCCGTCGGAGGTTCCTAAAAGATGACCAGGAAGACATCAAGGTATTTTAATTTTGTCTATTTTGGTTTCTCATTTATTGTTCATAATATGTCTTGCAACTCTAATTCTACTTGTGTGCATTTACAATTTTCTAACGTGCAAATTGGACACTGGACTTTGGCGTAGTCTTATGGTGTCTGTATCAAGTATTTACCTTTAGCTGTTGCTGCCTCGGCTATTTTATTGGCAAGATTCACTGTTGATCTGACAAACCATCCTTAGTTAAATTTTCCTTCTCTTTCTTGCATGTGTTTTCATGGAAATGTTTTGTGAAGTTTAAAGAAGTTAATGAAATTTTGTTTCTCTTAAATAATTCCAGGATAAGATCTTGGAGAGAAATACTAGGTGCAGGGCAAGAGAATCGAAGGAATGCGTGTATGCATTACCTAAATTGCAGTTGCGTGCATAAGTGATATACTTCCCTTGAGGCTATTAGGAACCAATACAAGCAACATACAATATGTTTCATTTCATTTTGTTAAATTTTTAATATCATGTATGCATTCACTATAGAAAATGCCAAAACAAGCCTTTCACGACCATTTTATGAGGACAAATTGTAGACAAAAAAATAATTTTGTTCTCTTGTTTTGAAATAGAAAGGAGAGTGATAAAGGGAACAATTATTATTTTCATTTTAATTAGACAATAAAACAATGGATATAAAAAAAATTGCATATATATGTTCGATACTTATTGCTGCCTATGGTTACTGCATCAAGCTACAATAAAATAACAGACGTTTTATATGAATCTGGAATCTGTTCTTTTTTTTTTTTTGGCTAGATTTTGTCTTTGTGCTTGCAGGTTTTGTCATCTCTTATTTTGCTCTTCGATCCCTAAAGAAGCAGCTCTTCGATTTCTGAATCGTGGCTTTTCACCTGTCAGCTCCTATTGATGTTGGTATTTCTGCGCTGTACCCTATTTTCTTCTCCTCTTTTCTTTTTCCGTTGTTCCTTACTTTCTTCTTAGGTTTCATTTTGTCCTCAATTTATTATTCTTGCTTTTCCCTTCTTTTTAGTGACTCCCTTTTGTTCGTTTCTTTTTTACTTTCCTGTCAGCTCCTATTGATGTTGGTATTTCTGCGCTGTACCCTATTTTCTTCTCCTCTTTTCTTTTTCCGTTGTTCCTTACTTTCTTCTTAGGTTTCATTTTGTCCTCAATTTATTATTCTTGCTTTTCCCTTCTGTTTAGTGACTCCCTTTTGTTCGTTTCTTTTTTACTTTTCTGTCTATTTTTCTTATTTTCCAATTCTGATAATTTATGTTTGTCCCTTTTCTCGATTTCAGGCTTTTCTTGCTGGTATTGAGCTCTTCCTGGTCACTATTCGTGAGTGCTGGTCTGCATTGGTTTTTATTGAGGTCAGTTTTTGCTGTCCCTAATCTGAACTATTGTTGTTGTTCTTGGTCGCACGGCAACAGTCTACATAATGATCAATAGTGAGATAGTGCGTATTAGGTGCATAGGTTCTGAAAAAAAAATTAGCGCTTAATATAGGTTGTTGTGGTGACAAATATTGCATGGTTTTTTACCTGATCTTTCATGCTATTTCTCGCCATCCCAGTAGTTATCAGTCCTCGATTGTTTGCAATTTAATCAGTATGCAATTAGTTCATATCTGGTGATGAGCTGAAACTAACTTTGGGTATAATTTCGAAATAAAGATGTGTAAATACTCATTCCATGGCTAAGTGGTATGTAATCTTCAACTTTTGCAAACTGAAAAGTTACTACACTCATTCCATGGCTACCGGGTATGTAATCTTCCAACTTTTGGTTTGTGTAGTCCAAATGACGACATTCTTCAACTTTTTCGAAGCTTTAGCATTAGCAAATCAAATTTCTTTTTTTGATAAGTTATTAGCGGAGGTAATTGGAAACAAAAATGAGATATCAGAATGCTTCATTGTGCTTAGAGAGATATTGTTTTGTTGTTGTCAGATTTTCGTGTATGGTGATAATATAATAACAACAAAACAGATCCACTAATAACTTATTAAAAAAATAGATCTTAAAAATGAAATCAGGCTTATTTAAAAATCACGAAATTTTTTTTTGTACTGCAAATTTGTGTATTTATGATTTTTTTTTTCAACTCTAATGTGTTTTCTAGATTTTTATGAAATCAGGCTTATTTAAAAAATTTAATTGTCAGCCGCAGTCTTTGTGGATTTGCATATATAGAAGGGAGTCCTGAGCGAGGTCAACAAGCAAGGACGATATACTAGAGAATGTGCAACTTTGCTCCAATTGCATATTGCCATATTCTTGAAGAGGTATTGCTTAGTCAGAACTCAGAAGTGAAGTTTTTCAAATAAAAATTATGTCTATAAGGGCAAATTGAACTATTCCTAAAAATGAAGAAGCAATTAAGCACATATATCATGTAGTTTAAGTGTTCGTAAAAATACGTTTGCAAATTGGACTACTTTTTGTATGCTATGCTTTGTGTAATTGCTGGGCATTTTCTTTGTTTCATGCAGGTACTGGTATATTGAGTTCTCTCTGGCATTCAAGCTTTTGAGAGAGGTAAATATAGACTTTCTAAAAATTAGGAGGCCCGCGATCTCTGTTAGCACAAGCAAAGGCCAAAATAGCATTTATAATCGAATAAATTGAGTTTTTTTTTTAAATTTGATGTGAGAATAGTTTGTCAAAATTATAACTCAGCGAGACCCATGTAATAGGATTTGCAATCATTGAACCAGTGTAACTATGAAGATGTTGACTGAATGAAACACAATTGCCATGTAGAAAAATATCCAATGCACTACCAGCCACTTTTTTTATGAACCCTGTTGATTTATTCATTAATTGACTATTATATATTTGAGATTATCAATTAAATTTTTGCCAAATTACTAATTTGTCATCTTAGTTACCGTGATATTTGGAACTACTAAATAAGCTACACTTGAATAAAATTTATCTTGGGTTTACAGAATATAAGATCTTCAATTGGCACCAAAGCTTGTCCAGTGCATGGGCACTTTTTGTTTTTCTTTTTTGATGGCTGGCGATAGCCGACAAAGATATTAAAAACCAAATTGCAGTGCTAGAGAAAAGGGAAGAAAGATCAGCTCTAATATTTTCTCTCTGTGTGACTTTATTACTGTGTATTTGGTGGTTAAATTTCTTATATTGTGTTATTTATTTGTTATAATTGTACCTTGCTTTTTAATAAATTCCCATGCAGAATAAGAAAGTGGGCATTAATTTTGGGTCAACTAAAACAGAAGAGGACGGTGTAGAATTCAGTTGCAGTAACAGAATAATAGTGTCAGAATCGACTGGAGTGTGAGATGGAGTGGGGATTTAATAATGCAAGAACTGTTTGGTTGCTTTAATTGATTCTTTGCATTTCTGTAATTTGATTTTGTTTCTTGCTGTTGGTATTATTTTGGTATTTTGTTCTCATGGTTCTCTCACGGGGTGAGATGTAATAAGTCAGAATGGTTGGTGAGATTAGTATTTTGTTAGTTGCTGTGAGTTTTAGGAGTTGAGGATACTGGTACCAGTTGGTACATTAAAGGTGCTAGGATATATTTCTAGTCTTAGTCAGAGAGACATGTCATCTCTTGTATTGTATTCTTCTTGAACTTTGTTATGCTTTTGTGACATCCCTGAATTTTAGGACATGTTTGCAATACTTCAAATTCTAAGGTCATATTTGAAAAATGTCTGTGCTTATCCACTTTGAAAATATCTCTTTGATCTTATCCACATTTTTAGTAGCTAAGTAATCAGTATTTATATAAATAATTTCTAATAATTAATATCTTTATAAATAGACTCAGTTATCTTTATAAATAGTATTAATATTTTCAGAAATAACAGCTAAGTAATTCCTTTATGCTTACTTATCCATTAAGTAATCTAAAATATTTACCATTTTAGCCAGACCTCCAATATAAATAGACCCCAGCCTTATTTCATTTCATTCCGTATATCATTTCTGTTTCTCTCTCTCCCTATCAAGTTTTGAATACCGCCTTGGCTTTGAATAGTCGACCATTTGGAATTCGAGTTCTACGTCGAAGTTATAGTCATCCCGATTTGCTTGTGTTATTGATCGCTCAGTTAGGTTGACGGGCCGTCGGATGGATGTAGAAGATATCGTCCTACCATCCCGCCCCGTGTGTCGGTGCGTCGGCGCGGGGTGTGACAATTTGAAAAGATTAAGTTAATCAGAAAGTCGATTATCGGGGTCGGGTGGTCGATATGAGTGAAGATATGTAGATCGTTTGCTCACTTGATTTTCAGGTGCGGATCCCACACAACTTGATTACATGCTAGAAATTATTTACGCATAACTGCATTGCATAATTTGAACTGACAATTGCACGCATATTTGGATTGTATCATATGACTTATATTATTTAATATTATTATTGCATGTTGAAATGGTTCCGAATTGAATGGATTGTGATAATCGTTGGTACTCTTGTACGGTGAAATGACACTGGTTGGGTTGGGCGTTGGGGTCGCTCCCTGACGTGCCAGTCTCCGTGAATAAGCGCTTATATCCGTGGTTTGACAGTGTTCACGTAATTAGTACCGTTTGCTTATCTGTTTGTCTGAATTAATGATAATTGTATGGTATCGTATACAATATATGTTCTATTGTATACTCAGTCTCCTCTGATCAAGGAGAGATGGATCCTTCGGGATAATTTAGTTTTGATTTGAATGATCGATATTGAACCAGCCTGAGTAGGAGGTAGTTGACTAAACTGAACCGACACTTTTGTGGTACCATTTGAATATGACAGTTCAAATTGATTAATATGTCGGATTATTTGCATTGCATCTTTATATTGACATCTCATAACGTATCACAAAATGTATTGATATTTTGACTTATACAAATTATGTGTTTTTCTTCCTCAGTCGGTAAATAGTTCCGAAGCTGTAAGATTGTTCGTGTGGCTGGAACTGAATACCGCACTGAGATAAATTATATTTATCTCATTCTTTGCTTTTTGCATTGTTTCCACTGTGGTTGTGGGTTCCAGGTTGCAGTTCGAGCGCTGGACAGCAAGACGACAAATAAGCCGTTGGAATGTATGGTTAGCTACCAAAGGCATGTGAACCAGCCTATGTAGCATATATTATCTTATGTCTATATTAAAAAAATTATTTTCGGCTTGTAACTTAATTATTTTAGTAAATTTTGATTTACTATTATATTTAATTTCATAATTAGAATTAATTAAGCCTTGGTAAGCCTTGCGGGTGCGGAGGCATCCGCGGCGGGCACGCCGTCGTGTACCGTCCAGTCATGGGATGCGGCAGGGTGTCACAGGTGGTATCAGAGCATGGTTTAGCTACCTAACCTGACCGAAAAGACGTAAGAACGGGGTTAGTAGAACGTAAGACCATTCGTTCCTCGGACTGTGTTTGGGTTCATTATCGTTTCATTTGGAAATTTGATTACAGTATACCGATTTGATGATTCAATTGATTTGTCACCTTCCATTTGAAATTTCGTGGAAGAAATTTCTTTTTAAGGGGGGTGGAATGTGACATCCCTGAATTTTAGGACATGTTTGCAATACTTCAAATTCTACGGTCCTATTTGAAAAATGTCCATGCTTATCCACTTTGAAAATATCTCTTTGATCTTATCCACATTTTTAGTAGCTAAGTAATCAGTATTTATATAAATAATTTCTAATAATTAATATCTTTATAAATAGACTCAGTTATCTTTATAAATAGTATTAATATTTTCAGAAATAACAGCTAAGTAATTCCTTTCTGCTTACTTAGCCATTAAGTAATCTAAAATATTTACCATTTTAGCCAGACCTCCAATATAAATAGACCCCAGCCTTATTTCATTTCATTCCGTATATCATTTCTGTTTCTCTCTCTCCCTATCAAGTTTTGAATACCGCCTTGGCTTTGAATAGTCGACCATTTGGAATTCGAGTTCTACGTCGAAGTTATAGTCATCCCGATTTGCTTGTGTTATTGATCGCTCAGTTAGGTTGACGGGCCGTCGGATGGATGTAGAAGATATCGTCCTACCATCCCGCCCCGTGTGTCGGTGCGTCGGCGCGGGGTGTGACAATTTGAAAAGATTAAGTTAATCAGAAAGTCGATTATCGGGGTCGGGTGGTCGATATGAGTGAAGATATGTAGATCGTTTGCTCACTTGATTTTCAGGTGCGGATCCCACACAACTTGATTACATGCTAGAAATTATTTACGCATAACTGCATTGCATAATTTGAAGTGACAATTGCACGCATATTTGGATTGTATCATATGACTTATATTATTTAATATTATTATTGCATGTTGAAATGGTTCCGAATTGAATGGATTGTGATAATCGTTGGTACTCTTGTACGGTGAAATGACACTGGTTGGGTTGGGCGTTGGGGTCGCTCCCTGACGTGCCAGTCTCCGTGAATAAGCGCTTATATCCGTGGTTTGACAGTGTTCACGTAATTAGTACCGTTTGCTTATCTGTTTGTCTGAATTAATGATAATTGTATGGTATCGTATACAATATATGTTCTATTGTATACTCAGTCTCCTCTGATCAAGGAGAGATGGATCCTTCGGGATAATTTAGTTTTGATTTGAATGATCGATATTGAACCAGCCTGAGTAGGAGGTAGTTGACTAAACTGAACCGACACTTTTGTGGTACCATTTGAATATGACAGTTCAAATTGATTAATGTCTCGGGTTATTTGCATTGCATCTTTATATTGACATCTCATAACGTATCACAAAATGTATTGATATTTTGACTTATACAAATTATGTGTTTTTCTTCCTCAGTCGGTAAATAGTTCCGAAGCATGTAAGATTGTTCGTGTGGCTGGAACTGAATACCGCACTGAGATAAATTATATTTATCTCATTCTTTGCTTTTTGCATTGTTTCCACTGTGGTTGTGGGTTCCAGGTTGCAGTTCGAGCGCTGGACAGCAAGACGACAAATAAGCCATTGGAATGTATGGTTAGCTACCAAAGGCATGTGAACCAGCCTATGTAGCATATATTATCTTATGTCTATATTAAAAAAATTATTTTCGGCTTGTAACTTAATTATTTTAGTAAATTTTGATTTACTATTATATTTAATTTCATAATTAGAATTAATTAAGCCTTGGTAAGCCTTGCGGGTGAGGAGGCATCCGCGGCGGGCACGCCGTCGTGTACCGTCCAGTCACGGGATGCGGCGGGGTGTCACAGGTGGTATCAGAGCATGGTTTAGCTACCTAACCTGACCGAAAAGACGTAAGAGCGGGGTTAGTAGAACGTAAGAGCATTCGTTCCTCGGACTGTGTTTGGGTTCATTATCGTTTCATTTGGAAATTTGATTACAGTATACCGATTTGATGATTCAATTGATTTGTCACCTTCCATTTGAAATTTCGTGGAAGAAATTTCTTTTTAAGGGGGGTGGAATGTGACATCCCTGAATTTTAGGACATGTTTGCAATACTTCAAATTCTACGGTCCTATTTGAAAAATGTCCATGCTTATCCACTTTGAAAATATCTCTTTGATCTTATCCACATTTTTAGTAGCTAAGTAATCAGTATTTATATAAATAATTTCTAATAATTAATATCTTTATAAATAGACTCAGTTATCTTTATAAATAGTATTAATATTTTCAGAAATAACAGCCAAGTAATTCCTTTCTGCTTACTTAGCCATTAAGTAATCTAAAATATTTACCATTTTAGCCAGACCTCCAATATAAATAGACCCCAGCCTTATTTCATTTCATTCCGTATATCATTTCTGTTTCTCTTTCTCCCTATCAAGTTTTTAATACCGCCTTGGCTTTGAATAGTCGGCCATTTGGAATTCGAGTTCTACGTCGAAGTTATAGTCATCCCGATTTGCTTGTGTTATTGATCGCTCAGTTAGGTTGACGGGCCGTCAGATGGATGTAGAAGATATCGTCCTACCATCCCGCCCCGTGTGTCGGTGCGTCGGCGCGGGGTGTGACAATTTGAAAAGATTAAGTTAATCAGAAAGTCGATTATCGGGGTCGGGTGGTCGATATGAGTGAAGATGTGTAGATCGTTTGCTCGATTGATTTTCAGGTGCGGATCCCACACAACTTGATTACATGTTAGAAATTATTTACGCATAACTGCATTGCATAATTTGAACTGATAATTGCACGCATATTTGGATTGTATCATATGACTTATATTATTTAATATTATTATTGTATGTTGAAATGGTTCCAAATTGAATGGATTGTGATAATCGTTGGTACTCTTGTACGGTGAAATGACACTGGTTGGGTTGGGCGTTGGGGTCGCTCCCTGACGTGCCAGTCTTCGTGAATAAGTGCTTATATCCGTGGTTTGACAGTGTTCACGTAATTAGTACCGTTTGCTTATCTGTTTGTCTGAATTAATGATAATTGTATGGTATCGTATACAATATATGTTCTATTGTATACTCAGTCTCCTCTGATCAAGGAGAGATGGATCCTTGGGGAAAATTTAGTTTTGATTTGAATAATCGATATTGAACCAGCCTGAGTAGGAGGTAGTTGACCAAACTAAACCGACACTTTTGTGCTACCATTTGAATATGACAGTTCAAATTGATTAATGTGTCGGGTTATTTGCATTGCATCTTTATATTGACATCTCATAACGTATCACAAAATGTATTGATATTTTGACTTATACAAATTGTGTGTTTTTCTTCCTCAGTCGGTAAATAGTTCCGAAGCATGTAAGATTGTTCGTGTGGCTGGAACTGAATACCGCACTGAGATAAATTATATTTATCTCATTCTTTACTTTTTGCATTGTTTCCATTGTGGTTGTGGGTTCCAGGTTGTAGTTCGAGCGCTGGACAGCAAGACGACAAATAAGCCGTTGGAATGTATGGTTAGCTACCAAAGGCATGTGAACCAGCCTATGTAGCATATATTATCTTATGTCTATATTAAAAAAATTATTTTCGGCTTGTAACTTAATTATTTTAGTAAATTTTGATTTACTATTATATTTAATTTCATAATTAGAATTAATTAAGTCTTGGTAAGCCTTGCGGGTGCGGAGGCATCCGCGGCGGGCACGCTGTCGTGTACCCTCCAGTCACGGGATGCGGCGGGGTGTCACAGGTGGTATCAGAGCATGGTTTAGCTACCTAACCTGACCGAAAAGACGTAAGAGCGGGGTTAGTAGAACGTAAGAGCATTTGTTCCTCGGACTGTGTTTGGGTTCATTATCGTTTCATTTGGAAATTTGATTACAGTATACCGATTTTGATGATTCAATTGATTTGTCACCTTCCATTTGAAATTTCGTGGCAGAAATTTCTTTTTAAGGGGGGTGGAATGTGACATCCCTGAATTTTAGGACATGTTTGCAATACTTTAAATTCTACGGTCCTATTTGAAAAATGTCCATGCTTATCCATTTTGAAAATATCTCTTTGATCTTATCCACATTTTTAGTAGCTAAGTAATCAGTATTTATATAAATAATTTCTAATAATTAATATCTTTATAAATAGACTCAGTTATCTTTATAAATAGTATTAATATTTTAAGAAATAACAGCTAAGTAATTCCTTTCTGCTTACTTAGCCATTAAGTAATCTAAAATATTTACCATTTTAGCCAGACCTCCATTATAAATAGACCCCAGCCTCATTTCATTTCATTCCATATATCATTTCTGTTTCTCTCTCTCCCTATCAAGTTTTGAATACCGCCTTGGCTTTGAATAGTCGGCCATTTGGAATTCGAGTTCTACGTCGAAGTTATAGTCATCCCGATTTGCTTGTGTTATTGATCGCTCAGTTAGGTTGACGGGCCGTCGGATGGATGTAGAAGATATCGTCCTACCATCCCGTCCCGTGTGTCAGTGCGTCGGCGCGGGGTGTGACAATTTGAAAAGATTAAATTAATCAGAAAGTCGATTATTGGGGTCGGGTGGTCGATATGAGTGAAGATATGTAGATCGTTTGCTCGCTTGATTTTCAGGTGCGGATCCCACACAACTTGATTACATGCTAGAAATTATTTACGCATAACTGCATTGCATAATTTGAACTGATAATTGCACGCATATTTGGATTGTATCATATGACTTATATTATTTAATATTATTATTGCATGTTGAAATGGTTCCAAATTGAATGGATTGTGATAATCGTTGGTACTCTTGTACGGTGAAATGACACTGGTTGGGTTGGGCGTTGGGGTCGCTCCATGACGTGCCAGTCTCCGTGACTAAGCGCTTATATCCGTGGTTTGACAGTGTTCACGTAATTAGTACCGTTTGCTTATCTGTTTGTCTGAATTAATGATAATTGTATGGTATCGTATACAATATATGTTCTATTGTATACTCAGTCTCCTCTGATCAAGGAGAGATGGATTCTTCGGGATAATTTAGTTTTGATTTGAATGATCGATATTGAACCAGCCTGAGTAGGAGGTAGTTGACCAAACTAAACCGACACTTTTGTGCTACCATTTGAATATGACAGTTCAAATTGATTAATATGTCGGGTTATTTGCATTGCATCTTTATATTGACATCTCATAACGTATCACAAAATGTATTGATATTTTGACTTATACAAATTATGTGTTTTTCTTCCTCAGTCGGTAAATAGTTCCGAAGCATGTAAGATTGTTCGTGTGGCTGGAACTGAATACCGCACTGAGATAAATTATATTTATCTCATTCTTTGCTTTTTGCATTGTTTCCACTGTGGTTGTGGGTTCCAGGTTGCAGTTCGAGCGCTGGACAGCACGACGACAAATAAGCCGTTGGAATGTATGGTTAGCTACCAAAGGCATGTGAACCAGCCTATGTAGCATATATTATCTTATGTCTATATTAAAAAAATTATTTTCGGCTTGTAACTTAATTATTTTAGTAAATTTTGATTTACTATTATATTTAATTTCATAATTAGAATTAATTAAGCCTTGGTAAGCCTTGCGGTTGCGGAGGCATCCGCGGCGGGCACGCCGTCGTATACCGTCCAGTCACGGGATGCGGCGCTGTGTCACAGCTTTTTTTAATGAAAAGTAGTGGGTCATTCCTCACTTATTTCCAAAAAAAATTGGTTTGAAAAGAATTGCGCACGTATTCCTATTTTCAAACGTAAGCAACGATTTCACTGTGACGTTACGAAATTTTTGAAATTTATGAATTTCTTGTAAAATTTTGACGACTGAATTTATATTATTTTTTATTTTTTTAATTTCTCTTTTAGTGAAATTTTGATAATTCATGACTGAAATTTTAAGTTGACTGGTTTTATTTTTCTGAAATTGAAATTTCAGAAATTCTTATACACTTGCTTGATATTTTTTTATTTATATGCGTGATTTTATGTCATAAAAATTTAAACGTTTTAGTCACTGTTATCTGGAATATGAATATGAAAATTCTAAGTTTCTACTTTGCATTAAAAAAAAGGATAATTTTTTTTTCTTTTTTTTCTGTTGTATAATTATTTTAGTGCAAGCAATAATGAATTTGATGTACTAGGTGGAATATTAATCTTTATATATACAATATACTTAGAACTTTTCATTTTGTTTTAGCTGACGTTTGGTAAGAAAGGGGAAAAGTTCATTTCATCTCAATGGTTGGGTACTCTTGGTTCATGGTTATTTCCAATTGTGACATGTGGACCTCACTGGTCAAGACAAGTATGTAGTCTATGAAATATTAATGCACCATGTCTATTTGGAATGAAAAAGTTGGAACATGGGAGAAACATATCTTTTTGACTTTTGGGCTTGGTTAGCTGGCGCACTCCATACTTCTCTTTTTCATTTTGTGTTCATCTCCTCCTTTACCAAAATCACACAGTAGCTCAGCCGTTGCCTTCCAACTTGGACAAAAAAAAAAATAAGAAGAAGAATTTCCTTGGAAAGTTATTAAGAGAATTCAATTAGGCATTGAGAACAATCTCTCTCTCTCCCTCCGAGGTTTTAGTGAAAATGGAACTGTTCGAAATCGGGTCTTGTTCGGATCCTCTCCAAGTACCATCTTGATTGAGTAAGTAATCTTTTTGGATTAGTGCTATACTTCTATCCCTTGTTATTTTCTCGATTTATTTGCAAATTTTCATTGGAATTGTTTGTGTCCGATTCTTAGGGTTTCTTGAAAATCTTTCAAATTGATTAGAACTTACTCTTGAGTATATAATTATAATGGTGATATTAGATAGATTTAAAAGAACTTGTTAAATTTCTTTATAAAAAAATAAATAAATAAAAATAAACTATAACGATTTTCTCTTTTACCAATTTAATTGTTGTGCTGAAAGTTGTGAATTTCATTGTTTTTTTTATGTATAATTGCTAGAACTAGTAAATCTAAGTATATAGAATGAGTATACGAGTAGTAACAAGTTAGATTTTGAAATAAGTTTAGTCATGGTTGATGCAACTCTAATTTATATGTTGATTTTAGCAATGGTACAAGTACGTACCAACCTAATAAATATGCTGGTAGGAAACCCTGGATCTTAGTAATTTCTGGTGCTATTGGTTCCCAATCAAAACATATATTATTCCGGACAATTGAGTCCGACTCCGAAACTACTGTGAGCTCACAGTAGTTGGAACAGTATGGCTGACTTGCGGGACCGCTTTTGATCTCAGTTCCATCCGCATCCGCATCCACAGTCGCCGCGCTTCGTCTACAGTTCTGTCCGCATCCGCATCCGCAGCTACACCTGTTTCCTTCTTCCAGAGACTTCCGACCCCTCTTTCGTCTGATTAATTGAGCCTTCTCCGTCTGATCTTCTCTCTCTGTAGACTTCATCTCTCCAGACTTCACACCTCTCTCTCCTCCTCTCTCGCATATGCATTGGACGGTCCAATAGCATGTGGTTCGAGTACGGAGCATCTCAGACAGCAAAATCATGTGAGCCTCTTTGCTATCGTTCCTTTTTTCATCAGATTTTCTCTTTTTCCTTCTTTATTTTCCTTATACTACCTTAACTTCGGAGTAGGGTGAGAGATTTGGGTGTTCTTTTGGTTTTTCATTATTGATTTCTGTTTTGGTTTACACATATGTAGATTTTGTGTTCTCATTTCCCATCCCTCTCGATAGTTAGTTGTTGCTGATTTTGCTAAGCTCACAGGTTTTCTGGCATCTAGGTTTTCCAGCCGTGGTGGCTTCCTTTTCCTTATATTATTTATTTCCATTTATATTATCCAAATTAATTTTGCGCCGATCAAATCATTCACTTTAATTTTTTTCGATTTTGTAGGTTTTCTCAACCTTGCATACTACTTTCTACTGCATTCCGCAGGTGAGGTTTTCACATCGCTTCTGAACTTTTTCTTTTTGTGTACTCTTATGTCTTCTTTTTTTTTTTTGGGTGCTATTGATGGTCTTTATGGTTTGAGGTTCAAAATATGTATGGTTATATTGTCAGCTCCAAATTTATGGTGGGATTAGAACCTTGATTTTGTTTGTTTGGTTAATAGGGCACACAAAAATATGGTTCTAAGTAGGATAGTTCGCAACTAGATTCTTCTCGCCTTTATGTTTGATTTGTTATTTCTATTCTGATTTTTTTTATGCTAATTTGTTTCAGTATCATGTCAGCTGATCATAGAAGGTTGAGTCTGTGTGGATCAAGTATGGAAAGAAGCACATACCAACCACTTTCTAATATGGAAAATTATATTGTCAAAGAACTTTTCGGACTTATTTTTGGGCCATTGGTTGCTAAAAGTGAGTTATTATATTGATTGGTTTTAGAGTTTACTGCGATGTAGAACTATATGGACAATCTTGCCTGCCCCATTCATCTGCAGTATAAGTATTTAGATAGCTTGGTTCTTATCAAGGAAAAGAGTACGGTAAGATTGATCTTAAAAATAAAATTAAGGATTAGTTTAGCTGATTATGATCATGGAGACAACATTTTTCTTTTACCATAATCTTAAAAAAAAATTTGAGGGATCAATGTAAATCATTATGGTCATCAAGATTGCATTTTCTTTCATTGGGATTTCGCGCCATTTCTTGCCATCTCAATAGTTAGCAGCTGTTGTCTGTTGTCTTTCTCATTCTGAATACACTGGTGGTGCAGTTTATCTACTCCTTTTACTATTCTTTTTATGCTAGAGTACACAATTCCCTTTCTGTTTTTAGTTTCAGTTCCAGCAGCTTGGAGCCTTGGACTCTGGTGTGTTTCTTCCTATTTTTTTCTTTTCTGATCGACTTTTGCATTATATTCAGGTTAGTTTTCCCCATCCCTTCCCACCAGTTTCGTTCAGTTTATTTTTGCCTTGGTTTGTCTGCATTGTAAGTATCAGGGTAGCTTGCTACTTACCAAGCCTAAGAGCAAAGGAAGATGATGATTAAAAACAAATTGAGGGATTGCTCTGGCTGATGATGGTGAAAAAGATTGCATTTTGCTTTTACTAGAAATGTATACAGAAATGTATCCAATAGGACCGAAGGTCTGTGTTGGAGCCGTGTAAATGCTGATTTTAAGATGATTAGTGTTCCTTATGAAAAAAATGTGTTTGGAGTGCACGCAATGCGCACTGCTGTTTTACTATCAGTGTTCTTCTCTTTACTGCCATGAGTTGCTCTCCTGTCATTTCATTTCATTCTTTTTTATTTTTTATTGCTACTCACTCCACATATTATTGTAGGATTTTGTTGGCGGATATTTCATCTCACCTCAGCCTTTCAGTTGCTGTTGCGGTCTCTGCCATGATCTGATTTCATCCATCTCTCTTCTGTTCTTTTCAACAATTCCTGATTTTTATGGTCATCAAGAAGAAGGTTTGCTTCACTTTATAATTGTTTGCTTCTTCGTTGGTCGAGGGTGTTCAGAGCTATTGCTTCATCATATTACTTATGCATCATTTGTTAGGTCATACTTCTTCTTTGTCTGATTTGGTTTCGATCAATTGATTTTTTCAGTGTTCAATTGTATTTTGTTTTTTTTTTCTTTGTTTGGTTTTAGGTTTAGGGGCCTAAAGTTGTACTTCTTCTCCGTCGATTTGCTCAGGTGACTTACAGATTTGAAGGGTTTTTTTTTCGCCTTTTACTTTTGTTTATAGGTCATGTGTTGTCTTCTTTGTACTCTGAATTTATGCTTCTTTCTTTTGTTCATCAAATATAATTATATAAATTGTTCAGTGGTTTATAATAGTGAAAATGAGTACTAAAAAGTCTTACTAATCAGTCAAGTGTAAGAGGGAAACCATGTATAACTATGGTAGCTAATTAGTTCAAGAACCATGTATAGTTCAAGAATCATGTATAATTACAAGCATGTTTTTTACTACATTCATCTACATTACGAGTGTTTAGGGAAGTGAATACTCACCAAAGTTAATGACATATTTTACCTTCCTTTGTGCTCAGTAGATAAATCTATATTACAGCTCTTCAGAGAAGTGAATACTTGCCAAAGTCAGCATCGTATTAGATTATCGTTTGTTTTTTAGCCTTTACTTTTACCTCAGGTTATTTGCTGTTTATTAGCATTTCTTTTTTTTATTATGGAGTATTAATTACCAGCTTATTGTGTTTGTGCACATTCTATGTTTTGTTATTTCCTTGGAATCAGCAAAAAAACAGCAACACAAGCCTTTCAGCCTAAGCGATCACCACGAGAGTACTTAATGAAATTTAAGTCAATTAAGTGAGTTGTTTGACATCTGATTTTTGTTGTAACATCAAATAGGGATATTATTACTTAAATGAACAATGATGTTGGTTTCAGCACTGACAATCTTACAGAAAACATCAAAATTAACTTATGTGTGTTGGTTTCAATGAATGAGATTTGCAGTAGATGGTTTTCAGGCCATGATTAATAGTGTACACGACGTAAATGAAGTTTAATATGTATATATTGGTGTGAACAGGTTCTTATAAGGATGCAGTAAGATCTGGATGTGATTTTCGTATAGGCTCAGATTTTCTACCAGTTGCTGGTACGTCGTTTCAGGTTTTGGTATGGGGACAACGCTGAGTTTGTGAATTCCTGAAGTTTTACGGGGATTAACTAAAGAAAAGCCAGTTTTTCTTTTTCTTTAAAAACACAAGGTAATATTTAAAATTTTTAGCCTTAAATGGGTTTGGGTTTAATTCCTATCTTATTTGGTCGGATTTTGATTTGAAACTCTTTTCTATTTGGACCTTGACCATTTGGAAAATGGATTCCGATTTGGCACCGAATAAGCAGTACATCGTTGCTCATTCATTTGGTGACTAAGTAATGGGGCAGAGATGATTCAATATCTTTTTGTCGTTGTTTTTTTTTTAAGTAAATATGTCTATTTGCACTATGGTTCGTAGATGTGATAAAGTAAACTACAAATAAAAATTACTTTTTATAGTAAAATTTAACAAAAAGATGAAATGAGAAATAGGTCGCGCAACGCGCGACGTCCCCACTAGTTTGATGTTATTGTATAGCTTTAGTATTTATTAAATAATAGCATTGATAGATATAAACTTTGATTGTATGGTTTAGTTAAAGCACTAATTATCTTCTAATTTCAGACGCAAACTTTTCTTGAACTTGTTTATTTTGCTTTATGTTTGAATAAAGACTTAGTCTAGTTTTTGCTTATATAGAATCAGGTCAGGTGTTGAAGTCAAATACAGTCAGTACGACGGACAGTTTATAAAATCCTTTATGTTCTTGGTGCTGTTTATTTTAACTTCAGGTACGGATTTCACTTGAGTTTTAATTATATGTGACATATTATTATTATGCATTTTGAATTCATAACTTGATTATCATTCATGAAAATATTTGTGTATATGTAAATGATGCATGATTGTTTAGTGGCATATTGAATGGTATTCGATTAAAATGTGATTTGATTGAGGTAAGTACAGCTTGTGTGGTTGAGATAGACACTCGTAATGTTTGGAGGTGGAGTCATGACCCATCCTACCAAGCACCGTGTAATAAGCGCTTATGTACCGGGACTCAGTAGGTCCAGTCTAGAATGGTCCGGAGTGTGAGTGTTCCCAGCTTGCTTGTACATTTTGATGATTTAATTGACTGAATTATATATGAATTGAATTGGCCGTTGGCATCCATCTTAAAAGGTGGTTCGCGGTATCTGAAGGAAATGATTGAAATAATTGACTTGTGATAAACCAGACTTGCATGTTAGATAATTGTCCAACCTAATGAGTCGGCATTTGTTATACTTTGAAATTTGAATTGTTATGGAAGTGATTGCCGAACTCACATTGCATATTGTATTAATTTAGTTAATTTGACATGGTCTTGCCTGTTTGAAATGAGATGTGAATGTTTTACATGTTAGTTGTTGCATACGAATAATTACTTTTCTAAGAAATTGAAACGACAGTTGTTATACTTTGAATTTTAAATGATTTATGAAAGGTATTGAATTTATTTCATAATTAAACTTTTTGATCGAAACCTTATATTTAAATGTTTATTTAAAATAATATGGAGTTGATTTGAAAATTATCTTGGCTCAGTCATGTATTTAGTTCCAACACATGATATTCAAAACTCAAGTGGCTGGAACTGAATACCGTACTGAGATAAATAAATTTTATTTATCTCATTCCGTACTTTTTTTTGCATGTTTTCCACAATTGGTTGTGGGTTCCAGATTTCAGATCATGTGCTGGATAGCAAGACGAGTAGCGGACCATTGAATCCTGTGGTTATTAGCCTGTATGAACCAGACAGTTTTAGGATTTATTTTATATTTGAGTAAGTAATTATTAAATTTACATCTGACATGTATATTAATTGCGTTTAATTAACATTAATTTATAAAGTAAGTATTATTAAGCCTTGCGGGTGCAGCAAGCATCTGCGGTGGGCACTTTGTCGAGTGTTGTCTAGTTACAGTATTCGACGGGGTGTCACATTCACCACTGTGAATGTGTGATTGCTTTAGGCCCCGTTTGTTTGTGACTTAAAGGATGCATAACTTAAGTTATGCATCCTTTAGTCACCAAACACCTCTTACATAAGATGCCTTAAGGGTAGGGATGAAAACGGAGTGGATAAAATCCGCTCCGATCCGTATCCGAATCCGAAAAATACGCGTAATATCCGAACTGTATCTGTATCCGAACATATCCGTATTCGTATCCGTATCTGTCAAAAAAATATGGATGCGGATATGGGAAGACCAATATCCGCTCTTTATCTGTATCCGACATGGATATTATCCGTATCCGATAAATATTAATCCGTTTATCCGTATCTTTAACGTCATAAGATGATTAATGTAATATAATTACTTCTCTATATTAGAGAATACTTTTAATTAGATAATACTTAATTTTTATTAAATAAATTTTCTTATAATAAATATTTTTATTTGGACTAGTAACATAAAATTATTTTTACTTTCTATTAATTGAGACGATTATAAATGATAACAATACTGAAATTAATTTTTTTCTCTAATATTGACAAAATACTAACATAGACATGAGTATATTGAATATCATTATATTTATAGAAATTACTATTATAAATAAATAATAAAGATTAAAATAAAATCCGTATCCGACAAAATATATTCGTATTCGACTCTGTATTCGATAATATCCGAACCGTATTCGTATCCGTTTAATATCCGAACCGTATCCGTATCCGAATGCATTCGTATTCGTATTCGTATCTGGAAAAAAAATGCGGATGCGAATATGGAAAGACCAACATCCGCTTCGTACCCTTAAGTAGGTACATAATTTATGCAACCTAAATAGGTTGCATAAGTTATGCATGGTCCCCTTTAATTTTTTTTCCCAACAATACCCCTTAGAAATAATTAATAATAATATTTAATAATTAACAAATAACTAATAATAATTAATAAATAATAATATTTAATAAATAATAATAACAATTAAAAAATCATAAATAATAATAAATTTTAATTATTATAAATAATAATAATTAATAATACTTTTACAAGCAATATTAATTATTAATAATAATGATTTAATAATAATAATAATAATTAATAAATAATATTTTTTGTTATTAAATAATTAATAATATTTCATAATAATAAAATGATTTCTTATTATCATTAATAATTAATAATTAATAAATAATTAATATTAATTAATAATAATGATGATTTGAGAATAATAATTAATTAAAGGCATGAATATAAGGGCATTTTAGTCTTTTGACATGAATATATGCATATATTAAGTTAGTCATCCTTACTACACAACCAAACATCTATTACATAACACTACATAAATACTTAGACATCCTTAACTTATGCAACCTCTTACTACACAAACAAACACCCCCTAGTATGTAGCTCTGCTAAAGTACTTGAATGCTTATCAGCAATTTGTAAAAGGCAGGCACTCTGGATAGAAGCAGAAGTACTACAAATTACAAAGGCAACATTAATCAGATGACTGAAACCATGTTGTAGTTTGACAATAAGAAAAAAAAATCATTTGGAAGATTAAGAAAAAAAAGGTGCCGAAAAGTTGAATGCCGTGGTCGCGGTTGAGGCAGGTTAATCGTGGACGAGGGATCTGTTAAGGACTTTCTACCTTTGTGTCCAATATTTTTGTTGGGACACGCTCTCAGGTGCCTAGGTACAGCGAAAACCAAGTAAATAAGGAGGTAGTAATTTCGACAAACACGTATCGGGCATAAAACAAACCCGCAAGAACAAAGCTATAATGGTACCACTTGAGAACCAACAACAATAGCATAATCAAGCACAAGAAAAATAAAGTAGAGACACAAGATTTTACGTGGAAATCCAAAAGGAAAAAAATCACGGTAGCGATCGGTGCAAATTCACTAAATCAAGAGTTATCTTACAAGTACATGGAGATCATCAAGCTATCAACCTTCCTCTCTCTCTCACTCACACTCTCTCACAATTTGAGGTGGAATTAACAAGAAATATAAGAGAAATTAGCAAACCCTAGATAGCTTCAAAGAAGGAGACAAGACAGCTTCAAGGAGAAGGGGTCTTCTCTGGAAATGATGTTCACGCCCCTCACACTCTTTTCCGTCTCCTTTTCTTTTCTTTCCGTATGGGCCAGCATGGGCCACGATCCATTATTCATTTGGTTTCATACATTAACAATCTCCCACTTGAAGACAAACCTCCCACTTGATCACACAAGCATACACCTTGATCTTCACAAGCATACACCTTGTTCCAAACACACCCGAGTTACTTAACCAACCCGGATTGCCTCCTACAAAACATTACCTTGTCGGGAGGCACCACCTTCGTGAACATATCGTCAACATTCTCCTTCATGTGAACCTTTCTCACGACTAGTTGCCTATGGTCTAGAACATCACGAATGAAGTGGTATCGCACATCAATGTGTTTAGTTCTTGAGTGATATGCCGCATTCTTTGAAAGATGTATGGCACCTTGATTATCACAATACACCACATACTCCATTTGCTTCAACCCAAATTGTGCAAGCAACCTTTTCAACCAAACATTTCCTTCACCGCCTCGGTCAATGCGACATACTCCGATTCCGTGGAAGACAAAGCAACAATGTCTTGTAGTCGAGACATCCAACTAACGGCTCCACCACCGATAGTAAAGACAAAGCCCGTCGTGGACTTCCTTGTCTCACTACAACCCGCATGATCGGCATCAACATACCCTTCAATTGCTAATTTAGAATCTCCTCCAAAACATAACCGCAAGCTACGAGTGCCTTTCAAGTACCGAAGTATACACTTCACAGCTTGCCAATGCTCCTATCCCGGGTTAGACATATATCGAGAGACAACTCCCACTGCATGTGCAATATCCGGCCGTTTGCACACCATAGCATACATCAAGCTACCAACGGCCGATAAGTATGGAACCTTTTCCATCTTCAATCTCTCTTGAGCATTCTTTGGAGAATTCTTTTTAGACAACTTAAAATGACCGGCCAAAGGTGTAGTCACCGGTTTGCAATTCACCATGTCAAACCTCTCAAGGACTTTATCAACATACTCCGTTTGACTTAACCAAAGCTTGCCTCTCCCCCGATCCCTATGAATCCGCATACCCAATATTTTCCTTGCTTCGCCAAGATCTTTGGTTGCAAATCTCTTAGACACATCAAACTTAAGAGACTCAATCTCATTATGATCATTACTAGCAATCAACATGTCATCAACATAAATTAACAACAAGGTGAAAGTGCCACCCACCTTTCCTTTCATGTAGACACAATGATCATAGCCGCTTCTTTCAAAACCTTTTTCTTGCATAAAAGTATCAAACTTCTTGTACCATTGTCGAGAGGCTTGCTTCAAACCATACAACACCTTCTTCAATCTACACACAAGATTAGGGTTTGATTCATCAACAAAACCTTCCGGTTGTGACATATAGATCTCCTCATCCAAGTCACCATGCAAGAAAGCCGTCTTGATATCAAGTTGCACGAGCTTCAAGTCTAAGTTACCCACCAATGACAAAACAACCCTTATGGAACTATGCGTCACAACGGGAGATAATATCTCATTAAAATCAACACTATGTTTTTGTCCATAGCCCTTGACTACTAACCTTGCCTTATGCCGTTTAGAACCATCGGCTTCATTTTTCAACACAAATACCCACCTATTTTTCAATGCCTTCTTTCCCTTAGGAAGTTTAACCAACTCCCAAGTCTCATTGAGATGCAACGAGTTCATTTCATCCTCCATTGCTCCAAACCACATAGCCTTCTCCGAACAATTTATAGCTTCATGAAATGACTCGGGTTCACCCGCATCCGTGAACAAAGCATAATACAAGGAAGGTGAATACCTTTGTGTAGCTTTTGAAATCCGAGTTGACCTTCTCAACTCTTGTACCGGGGTATTAGTGTGCTCTTCTTCAACAATGCCTTCATTCTCATGCGCTTCCACCGGCTCACTCTCATCCTCATTATCATGACCACTTGTTTGAGGATCCGCTAGCATTTTGGGTGCAACACTAGCATCAACATGCTCCTCAACATGTCTTTCTTCACTTTGCTCTTTCTCATGATTTTCAATGAACATCACATCTTCACGGAATATGACATCTCGGCTTCTAATTGTCTTTTTCTCAACAGGATCCCACACCCTATAATCCAAATCATCACCGCCATAGCCAACAAATGCACACCTTCGTGACTTGACATCAAGCTTATTTCTCTTGACATTAGGAATCTTCACATAAGCCTCACATCCAAAAGTTCGTAAATGGCCATAAGAGATCTTTTTGCCACTCCATACGACTTCCGGTATGCCACTGTCCAATGCCACACTAGGTGATCAGTTTATGAGATAAACCGCCGTTTTAGCCACTTCGGCCCAAAATAATTTTGGAAGATCCGAGTGAGACAACATACTTCTAATCCTCTCCACAATGGTCCGGTTCATCCTCTCAATGATCCCATTTTCTTGTGGAGTGTATGGAACCGTCTTCACTCTCCGAATGCCATTTCTCGCATAAAAATTGTCAAAATCATTAGAGCAAAATTCACCACCATTATCGGTTTGTAAACACTTAATAGATTTTTGACTCTCTTTTTCAACACGAGATTTAAAGTTCTTAAAGGTTTCAAGAACTTGATCTTTTGAGGACAAGGGATAAATCCAACACTTCCTAGAAAAGTCATCTAAGAAAGTAACAAAATAAATAGCACCACCAAGAGATTTGGCATTAAATGGACCACACACATCGGAATAAACCAATTCCAACGGTTTCACCTTTCTATGGGACTCATTCCTCTTAAAATTCACTCTTTTTTGTTTTCCCATTACACAATGAACACAAAATTCAAGAGATGAACAATCAGAAGAAGAAATGTAATTTTCATTTTGCAACACTTTCATACCTCTTTCACTATGATGACAAAGGCGGTTGTGCCACATGTGCATATCATCATGCTCACTTGCCATAGCAACAACACCTTTTCGAGGCGCTCCATGAAGAGTGTACAAACTCCCATTTTTGTGTCCCTTCATCAATGTCATGCAACCCTTTGACACTTTCCATGATTCCTCACCAAAAGATACAACAAATCCGCCATCATCAAGTTGACCCACCGAGATAAGATTCTTGGTTATCTTGGGAACATACCTCATATTGCTCAACTTACATCGCCTTCCATTAGCTTGCTCAAGCTCAACATCACCAACTCCAAGAATCTTGCATGGCCGACTATCACCAAGATAGACATTCCCACAATCTACATCCTTGTAGTTGACAAAATAAGAACGATCCGAGCATATGTGGAATGATGCACCCGAATCCAATACCCAAACATCCATGTTCTCTTTCTCGGAACTTGTCACACTTAGAGTCATCGCATCTCCAATCTCATCAGAAATTATACTTGCTTCACCATCTTGCTTCTTCTCTTTTTGTTTGCCTTTCAAGAGAGGACAATCTCTCTTCAAATGCCCTTCATTCTTGCAATGCCAACAAGAAAATTTCCGGCCTTTAGACTTTGATATTCCTTTGCCTTGAGAACCACCCTTCTTACCCGAGGAATTGTCCCTAGTCACTGACCGTCCCCTATCAACCGTCAATGCCTCACTAGGCCCGGTTTCCAATTCGGTTGTAGCCTTTCTAGTTTCCTCATTCATCAATGAAGCAACAACATCACTCAATTTGAATTGGTTGCTCATTGTGTTTGCAACGGTAGTCACAAGAGTATCCCAACTTGTAGGCAAAGAGCTCAAAAGTAACAAGCATAAAACCTCCTCATCAAGGTTTACCTTCAAGGACTTCAATTGAGCCGCAATTGAGTTGAACTCACTAACAGGCGATCTCATTGAAATGTCATCCTTCATTTTCAAGAGAAATAACCGCTTCATAGCATGCATCTTGTTTACACCCGAAGGTTGCTCATATGATCGCTCCAATGTGGTCCAAGGCTCATGAGCGGTCTTACATTGGTAGACATCAAACAAGATAGATGGTGAAATACACGGCCTTATAGCCGCCAAACACTTTCGATCTAGCAACTCCCATTCATGATCCTCCATATGAAGAGGTTGTTCACCCGGTCCCATCAATGGTAAATCCAAATCCCTTACCACCAAGTAATCTTGCATTAGCATTTTCCAAATTGGCCAATTGCTATCATTCAACTTCTCAAATTCCATAGCTTTTTCCATTCTATCACTACTACACGTGTAACCACCGAAATACACAAGAACTTAGACCTACACCAATCCAAGTCTCAAACTCCTATTCTTGACACCAACGAGCCAACACGCTCTGATACCAGTTGTTGGGACACGCTCTCAGGTGCCTAGGCACAGCGAAAACCAAGTAAACAAGGAGGTAGTAATTTCGACAAGCACGTATCGGGCATAAAACAAACCCGCAAGAACAAAGCTATAATGGTACCACTTGAGAACCAACAACAATAGCACAATCAAGCATAAGAAAAATAAAGTAGAGACACAAGATTTTACGTGGAAACCCAAAAGGGAAAAAACCACGGGAGCGATCGGTGCAAATTCACTAAATCAAGAGTTATCTTACAAGTACATGAAGATCATCAAGCTATCAACCTTCCTCTCTCTCTCACTCACACTCTCTCACAATTTGAGGTGAAATTAACAAGAGATACAAGAGAAATTAGCAAACCCTAGATAGCTTCAAAGAGGGAGACAAGAGAGCTTCAATGAGATGGGGTCTTCTCTGGAAATGATGTTCACGCCCCTCACACTCTTTTCCGTCTCCTTTTCTTTTCTTTCCGTATGGGCCAGCATGGGCCACGACCCATTATTCATTTGGCTTCATACATTAACAATTTTGTTATACTGGTACGCATCTGCATTCAAATATACCTCTAAATTGTTTGAGATTTGTTATTCTAATGTTGATCTGTTTTTAGGGGTTATGATATTAACTTTTCTTTAAACAATATTATAAAATAATATTTGAATAAGGGAGGGGATCACTTGATAATGGTTGTGTTGACAAAATTTGATAATGCTTAACAAAATATTCAAAGAAGGTTGAAAATAAAAAGTTAGCCTACGGGCAGTAAAATTTTAAAAAAAATAATAAAAAGTTTAATAATACTATTTTATTGGAATATATTGATGGCCAAACAAATCAAATTTTTCATGCAATTCAAGTCATATTTAATATCCATCAAGGATTGCTAAAAAGGGTGCTCTGGACTTTGTCTTTTTTATTGATTATTGGTAGGTCTGAGGGTAGCTCACGAAAAATTATATAATGAAAGTCCTTATTAGATCATGTGTAGCGCCATTTTTTAAGAACAAAAAGAGTTCACATAAAAAATACATATTAAAATCTTTATTTTTTTGAAATATATCAAATAAAGAATTGTCCGCACATTGAGCGGGCACTACTGCTATATACTAAAAGTCTTTAATTTATTAAAATATATCAAATAAAAAATTGCCCGCACATTGTGCAGGCACTGCTGCTAGTTTATATAAAAAAATAAACTTTTACACAAATTAACTCAATCAAACCAATCCGAACATCAATTAGATAGTAGCTAGAGATATTACAATAAAAAAATAAAAGCACACGCAATCAAAATACAACCTAGCAGCCAGTAGAAAGCACCAAATGGAAAATAAAAATATAGTAGCAAACTAAAGAGAAAAGTTACAAATAACGGATCCTAATCCCCAAGATCTAAAAATTAATCGCGCCAGTCTTTCAAGTCACGAACAGAGTGGATGTGTTGGATTTCGAATTGATTCTCTGGTTGCACGCTTTTTCTATACAGGCGTTTGTCGAGTTCAAGGTTGCGAAGCGTTGGCACATTTTGTAGCTCTGGAAGCACTTGTAGCACATTGAGTCCAAACATTTTGAGGTGACTAAGTCTGGGCATAGTTCCCTCATTTATGTTCCAATGACTTACATTCCATAGACGAACGAGCTCCAATTTTTGGAGTCTAGGAAATCCTCCTTCCGAACAGGTTAGATTTGTCCCTACGAAGGAATGTCTCCATAAGCGTAGTATCGTGAGGCTTTGGAGCCTCTCTAATACGGGCATTGGGTCTTCCTCAAGTTCTGACCTAGAGAGTGTGAGTTTGGTGAGGTTTGTGGGGAGCATCTCAAGTTTGAGGACACACAGGTCTTTTTTCCACCCTCCCCAGAGCGATAGATTTTGTATTGTTTCATGACATGATAAGTCTCGAGTACCCTCACTTAAAAGTGGTAAAAAAGGGTAAGATGTTATAGCAAGAGAGATCAGATGCTCTGTTCGTGTCAGCATAGCCTTAAGATTCTGCCATCTTACTTTAATAGTTGATCTCCTCCCAATGTTCATTCCTAATTTTAATGTTTGTAAATTTTTGAGGGGATCCCCTTTTGATGGAAAAGACGGACATAGGTCCTTATCCGTAATAATTACGTGTCTCAGGTTTGGAACTTTCCATAAAGAATGAAGGTAATTATTGTCTTGCCATGAATGAAGTTTTTCGCAAATTCCATCAGGATAACTAAATGGTGTTCCCTTGAAATCTACAGTTTCTAGATTCTTCAAGTTACTAAAAGAAATGCTCATAAATTCAAATGGCAGCTGACAATCTCTAAAACTCAAATATCTCAAGTGGATCAAGCCCTCCAACCAGCTTTTATGAATGATTTTGTTAGGACTAAAACGGACTCCCTCAATGGATAATACTTTTAGTAGTCTAAACTCTTGATTATTTAATTCATATTCGTGCAGTCTAAAAAGGACCAAAGAACGAGCATTTTTTGAATGGATGCCAAAATTGGTAGGAGGGCACAATTGTAACATTGCACGACGCACCTTTTGAGTAGATAATTGGATGTCATCACTCTCTTTCGTAAATACGGTGAAAAAGTTTTCTTCCCTAGCTTCGTGGATAGCCATCTCCCGTATAAGATCATGCACACGACATGTTTTGCATTTACCGCCCCAAGATTTTTTAATAACTTGGACCAAGCTCCTACAGTAGAATAATTGTTTTCCAAAAAATTGGAATTAATAAAGAATGACGATATTCATGTTTGAATTTTTTTTTATAAAAAAGAAAAGCTCTAATTTGCAAGGAGTATCTAAAATGAAGATGACGTATAAGGAGGTGCTGCTTAGATTTAATGATTTTGAGGTGATTAAATTATCAGAATGATGAAAATTTTGAATACAAGTTCTTAGTTGGCGGAATAATAATCAAGCTATAAATTGTTTTTGGCCTATCCATTTATACAACGAATATTAGTTTTTATTAATAATTGATGGTGTAAAATTACGAACAATTTAAAAAAATTTAATTAATCAACGCAAATTCATTGCGATATAATCATTTTTGAAATATTAAAAGATGTCATTGAGCTGTCATGTGTCTTTCACTATGGAGATCAAGCTGCGGATTAAGCAATATAGCATTAAAAATAATATCGATCTAAAATTTTGGAACTTCGGGAATCCGAAATGTCGGAGATTATGAGAAGTTGAGCCAAAACACGATTGTGCTCTCTAAAAAACTTGTGCATTTTAAAATGTTCCAAACTTGAAAATAAGTTTTTTATGACCTGAAAATAAGTCAAAATATAATTTTAAGATTATATTTTTATGCAACCAATTACTTTTTCCTGGTCATTCTTTTATGAAAAAAAAATGGACATGCCAATAAGAATAACAAAAATTGATATATAGTATATGGACTGTTTATACAACTAAACCGTTTTTAGTTTTCAACATCGATCATAAATTAATAGCATCAACAGATATGATACGAGTCAAATTTTGAGCACTTTAATATGTACCTTTGCAGTAGTTCCTCAAGAAAATTTTGAGCTCTCTCCTCCATCGTGCCATGCCCACCTCTTGGTATAAATCCTTCAGCAATCCATATTCTAATGACTTGTTTTGCTGAAATCTGATGATCTTCAGGAAAGGAAGCAAAGTAGAGAAAACATGGTTTGAGGTAGTATGGCAAATCCACATAACTAAGAAGTAGCACTTCAGAACACCGTTTTGTTGCTTCATCGTGCCAGTCCAAAGTATCATGCACTCTTTGCCAGGCATCTTTTGTGCGCTCCCTCCTTGAGAGAATGCTGCCTAGCACAATTAATGCCAAGGGTAAATAAGCACACTTCTCTATTAGTTGTCTTGCCACATCTTTGAGATCAGTACGCTGTTGAACTCCCGGCTCTCCAATTGGAATATTTGCCTTTTGGAAAAGTAGAGTTAGACTCTCATTCTCATTTAGGTGACGAAGTTCATACGGTCTTAAATCGCCATCTGCTGCTCTAGCAACATCTAATATTCTAGAAGTAATTAACACACGACTTGCATTTTTTCCATCAGGTAATACTTTTCTCAAACTTTCCCATAGATCAAATGTCCACACATCATCTAGGACAATTAAGTACCTCCTTTGAGTCAAAGATTCCCTGAGTTTTGTCATTAAATCCCTTTGTCTGAGAGTTGGATTTTCATTTCGCATATTAGGTTCTACTGAGTTAAGAATTTCTCTCAAGAGATTTTGTACATCAAACGTTTGAGAGATGGACAGCCAAATGCGACAGTGGAAGTGCCTTTCCAATTCATTACTGCAGTTTCAGAGAAATGTGTTACATTGAGAAATAACATAAAAGGTCTGAAATAGAATATTTGAAAAAGAATATTCGAGGTGAATTCTTCCCTAATTTTACATCATTGATTTAATTGTATCTACTTATTGAAGATCATATCAAATACTAGCATGCATGAAATGAAATATCAGAATAATCGACTTCAAAATTAAGCTCATGAAATTAGTCATTGTAATTAATTAGGAAATATCTATATAGTAGCTGTTATTATTTTTGTGTCAACGGTCAATACTCAATAGTGTAAAGTAGGAAAGATAACAACGGTCATCCCAGACCGTGGGCTACAAAGCTACTAAAATAAACATTGTAAATCAACTTTCATTCTAACATTGTAATTAAAAAATTCCATTTGTACCGTCATGAATATTTGAACGACGTTTCACGTATTAAATGATATTTGAATCGAATTGTTCATCAATTATTATGTTTAACAGTTTAAGATTAAACATATATAGAATAATGTAACAATTATTTTAGTTGATGTTGTTAAAAAAAAATTCTAGAAGTAAAATAATATATTTCTTATGTCGAACGAAAGGGAGAGGCTAATTGCCGTCATTATTGATGCAACCAACTAAAACTTTTTAAGTCAATGTTTCGAACCTATATGGACTGTAAATTCGTAAATTCGAATGATTTGAACAACTTTAACAAGTACCTTAATATTGAAAAAGGGGAAAAAAACTTTTCTTAGACATAAACAATCTGAAGTTTCTTGTAATTCACAATGTTATTGAAACTCTTAAAAAATTTATAATCAGTATGTGAAATATTTTTCAAATTTAAACAGAAAGGAAATTTATTTGGGTACATAACTTCCCCCGGTCTTCATGTTATGCCGAGTAAACTGGTATTTACTTCAAGAGAATTCTATAATCAGGATTTCTTCGTAAATAGGGACCGCGCTCGGATTCAACAGAATTGGGTTTCTTTCCCCGAAAGGGTGATCGATGTCCCAACTATGTCGTGACTGATCTGGAACTCGAGCGAGCGCGGGAGTTGCTTCCGCAGGAGAAGCTTCTTAGCCAAGCGCTGGTCAAAATTAAAAAGTGGGTTTTAAGGAATAACCGGTTTCGGCAAGTAGTATTTCATAAGCAAGCTAGGGATCGGGCTACTAGACGTTTCTTTGTATGCTCCCCCGTTATCTATCTGAGTGTGTTTGCTCCCACCGACTTGGATCTTACTCCTATCCAGGCGGCCATATTTTCTACCAGAAAAGTTGCCTTTTTGAATGAATTCGTTTTTTTTAAGAATATTTAGTAAATGAGAAGGGTTCTGGTGCCACAAGTTTAGGATGGCTTCAAATGTCATAATTTTATTTTTTCGTTAATATTTAAAATTTTAAAATGTAAATGTCTAATCTAAACCGTTGATCTTATTCGTTTTAACGAGTGATGCATTTTCATACGAGTTTTATAAAATTTGAAGTTGATTTTGGTACTCGATCAAGAGGTTTAAAAAAATGAATAAATCTGATTAACTATAACAGATTAATTATAATATGTTCATGGTTTGACCTATAGATCAAGTATCAAATTAACTCAAAATTCTATAAACCTTATATTGAAATGTATCGCTCGTTAAAACGAAGAAGATCAACGGTTTAAATTTAAAATCTACATTTAAAATTTTAAAATATTAACGAAAATATAAGGTTGATGGCACTGGAACTTTTAGCAAATATATAGTACAAAAATTAATAGGTGTTCGGCTAATTATAAAATCTGAGGGTTTCAACGAAAAACGTCCTATGAAAAAACAGTAATGACAATCTCAACTTTTGAATGGGTAAACTAAGTTTTGTTTATAATTTTTTATACAATAAATATCTGACTTTTGGCGATTATACAAATGATTCTCTACAACAGGAAAACAATAAAAAAAAAAGAATTTGACTCGGTCATCATGATAAGTGATTCACACGTACATATTATAATCTGATTTAGAACCAAATATATTATTAAATATCTGTGATTTTTAATTAATTTTTACTATCTTAAGTTAGATATTGGAAATTGATCTGCGCAACAGTCGAATAGTTCGAACAACAATTGTGGCATATTTTATACAAAAGGCACCCTGCCGTATATATGGATGAGGGAAAACAGCTACTCTTCAGAATAAGGAATAGGAATAAGGAATTTCGGTTTGCGTGCTTATTTTTATTCTTGTGCAACCTAAACAACACGAGAATAAGAAATTTGGACCTTTATTCCTATACTAACAAATAATGGTATAAAAAATAAGGAATATAGATAAGTACGCAAACTGAAATTTTTTATTTCTATTCCCTATTCATGACTTATTTCGTTGCATCCAAACACATCCCAGATTGATGGACATTTTTGTTCCAAACATGTTTCAAATGTTATCTTCTTATTAGAAAATTTGACAGCCGCTCTCAAATTAACATGTTTCAAATGTTGTCCGAATCAATTTCCTCAGAATCAAAGTAGTGATGTAGCACCCCTGAACTTTTATAATTCTGTGCGGATGACTTGGTTGTAGATCATTTAATGAAATTGTGGTTATATAATTGTAGATCATTTATATTTACGCAAAAAATTAGTTTCATTACAGCATTATTGCAGTGAATATAATTTATTGTGAAATGTAATTTTTGAGTTTATTATATGAGAAAAATAAAATTTTCAGTTTATTTATTGCACAATATTTTTTTCTCAAATTATTTTTAAGCTAAAAACACTTGTACCACCACTCCAGGTGATGAATGTCAATAAAAATGTCCAAAATGGAGATCCATGCGTGCTACCAATAAAATGATTCAACTAAACCCCGAATCTAGTTTGAATTATTGACTTCTAGAATTTTATAGAATAAATTGGCTTTATATATATTTAACTTGATCATCATTCACAACTGAATATCTACAAATTGCCTAAGTGCAGTTATAAAAAAAAAAAAAGAACATCTACAAATTGGATGCAGATCAAGCACTAATTCCAAGGAAGAAGATTTACCTTCTATAAACTTTTTGAGCCAAAGTAGTCTTTCCAAGGCCGCCCATTCCCACAATCGAGAGAACTGCGCGTCTTGATATGTTCGTATCAAGTAGTTGATTGAGAATCTCACGCTTGTCACGATCAAGACCAACGACTTCTGAATCATCAATGTCTGACGGTCCTGTCGGCCGAAAAATTGCCCCATCAAATTGTGGACTACTACCACAAGCATCAGTTATTTCCAATTGAATTCTAAGCTGGGAAATGGTCTCGAGGGTTGATCTTATTGCTTTGACCTCGTCGACAAACTTTTTCACTTTAAAGGGTTTCAGTAGCATAATAAATTTACTAGAAATGCCAAAAATTTCTGCACTGTTTCCTCCAATATCTACGAGAAAATTATCTATTGCATCTTCTATTCTGTAGGCCACTTCTCTGACCTCATTCACCCACCGTTTTATCGCTGGATTTCTATTCCGTTTGGAATTGGCATCTTCTAGAAATCCCTCGATCATGCGAAGCGCCAGCTGGATGTGTGTGACCTCGTCACTCGCATGATAAAGCTCCAGACCCATCTTGAGTAGGACATTCAGCTTGCCTAATGCAAATTTCACAGCTGCCCCTTCCATCTATTCTCTAATTGTTGAAATTGATGGCCTATATTAAAAAGAAATATATGAAAAATGAAAATAATTGGTTAAACTTTGTTTTTATGGAAGCATGGCAAATGCCGAGTGAAACAACTAATTGTATGAATGGCGACTTGAGAAATACATTCCTGAATGATCAAATGCTTGTATTTTCCTGAGTTAATTTTCTGAAGCGTTGGTATTTTTTAAAATATATTAGGAGTGGTGCTGCCTCTACCTCCTCTAGAATTCCTTCGTTGGAAATTTTTGAGAAAATTAAAGTTAGACAATTGCTTACAAAACAATCGACTGTCAATTGGGTTCCCTAGATGCCACAGCTTAGGGGGTGTCAAACGTGGCAAAAAACCACGGAATTGGCCCCTGCCATTTCTGTTTCGTTTGAAAAATGATAAAAACCAACTATGCCACTTACCGTTTTGTTTATTAAACGAAACAGATTTATGTTCCATCAACCGTTCCACTTCATAAATTACATATAAAACGGTTTGAAATGAATATGAAACGGTTGAAATGGTATAATTAACCGTGCCACGTACCATTTCATTTAGAAAACGATATAATTATCTATGCCACAAATCTTTCCGTTTCATTTAAACGAAACGGCATCACGTGCCTACTTCTGCCGTTGACAGCTATATATACCGCAGCTGCTGCTAGTCAATCACTTTTACAACCAACGACAACGAAAAAAAGAGAGAAAAGATAAGAAATAATGAGGTACCTATAACCCTCGGCGGCAACCAGATGATGGTGGAAGTCGATTAGCCAATCACCGATAGAGAATAACTGAACAGCTCTAACATTTTTTTTCCCCAAGAGGTCTTTGCTCTGTGATTGAACTCGTGGAGAACAAGGGAATACATAGAACGGGGAGAAAGAAATAGCTGTCGAGGTGACAACTAACAAGTACAAAATTGCCACATTACATATTATAATTCAATTTAAGATGACAGTTTCTGCTACTTGACCGGGTGATTAGTTTTAATATATTCCCAAATATGATATTATATCTAACGAGGGCCCTTTGCCAAAGGCATTTAATGTTTTCCCAGTTGCAAATATGAAATTATCCTATCTTTTTTGCTTGCTCAAAGAAAGAGAGTTGACTTGGCGTAACATGTAAATTATCAGTTCCGTATAACATTTATTTAAATTATAATGGAAATGCGCTAGGAAAGACAAAATAGCGCGTTGAAAATGGAATATTATTATACAATTTTATCGGACATTTTTTTATTGTGTTTTGATTTTTGAGTGAATCGACGGATTTTCACGATTCCAGTGGACCCTTAGAAAAGTACACTAATTAATATTGGCCACTTGGCGTATTTCAAACAAGAAAAAAAATGTTTTATGCCATATAAAATTGGATAATTTATTAATTTGAAAATTTTGCTTTTACATTTGAAATTTATTAATTTGAATATTTAAAAATTAGAAAATTTTAAATTTTGAATATTGGAAGTTTTGAAATTTTCATAACACATAACAAATTATAATTTTTTTGTTCTACAATTGCATATCTCTTATTTTATATTTTATAGTGGCATATATTTCAAAAGGGCAGAATGGTTATATTAATAAGATAATGATATAAATCTAATTTCATCATTTAGTAATAACATAAAATTAATTTATCTTTTAGTAACGACATATTTGTAATGTTTTATTTTTGTCATGGATCTAAACACACCATTCAAACAAAATCAAGGTTCAGCGTAATTCAAACAAAATCAAGTTTTGGCTCCTCTCCAGTTGTGAACTAACCAGAGAGATATAGCAACTAAGAAAAAAAAAACGAAGCTAAAACAAATAATAATTATCGCTGACAGCTGCTGTCTATGTTTTCGAAAAGAAAATAATTATTACCAGAGGCAGAGACATATATGATAGGATCGTCTTTTCGAATATGAGGCTAAATTTATATTAGTGGAGATAAAAGGAAACTTAGAAACTGAAACTTTTCATTCATATATTGATAAATCGCTCTTACAATCAGATTTCTCTCTAAGTTCTTTTCTCTTAGTTCTGAATTTTATCTTACTCTTACATTGTTTATATAACAAAACTAGTCTTCACAATTAAACACTCAACTACCTAATTAAATTGCATAGTGTTCTAGACAATAAAAACACACAATTTTCTAAACATAATTATTATTCTAGAAACCATAAACATTTCACCATACAACCATAATTGAGTTTATATTTCCAACATTCTTCCTTAAACTCAATTATGCTCCAGCACTCATCCCGAGTAGCTTCTTGAATCGGTTGAACAATTCTGCACACCAAGCGGCTTAGTAAAAATATCCGTTACTTGATCACGACTCGCCACGTGAGTCAGCTCAACATCGCCATCCTTTACATGCTCGCGTATGAAGTGAAAGCGAACATCAATATGCTTGCTCCTTTCATGATGCACCGGATTCTTGGCTAGCTCAATTGCTGATTTGTTGTCGACTCGAATCTCGGTTGGTTTGTCTCGAGCAAAATTCATCTCTTTCAGCAATTTTCTCAACCACAACACGTGACATACACATGAAGATGCAGCCACATACTCCGCTTCACAAGTTGATAGAGTCACAATTGATTGCTTCTTTGACACCAATGTATATGCCGTGTCACCCATGTAAAATACAAAATCGCGGTGCTCTTTCTATCATCAATGTCTCCACACCAATCTCTGTCCGTATATCCAAGAAAATCAAACTCGTCAGTATGAGAATAGAATAAGCCATGAGATAAAGTACCTTTCACATAACGAAGAATTCGCTTTATGGCTTTCCAATGTGACATCTTTGGCTCTTCCATGTACCGGCTTACCAAGCCAACACCATATGCAATATCTGGCCTTGTGCACATTAGATAGCGCAAGCATCCAACCAAACTTCTGTATTGAGTTGAATCTACGGCCTTGCCTTCATCATAACGGGACAGTTTTGTGCCACTCTCAACCGGAGTGCACACCAGGTTGCAATCATTCATTTTGAACCTCTTTAGCACATCTTTTGCATATGCTTCTTGCGAGAAAAAAATTCCAGATTTGTCTTGCTTCACTTCCAACCCTAAAAAGTATGACATTAGTCCCAAATCTGTCATCTCAAATTCTTTTGACATTTCCATCTTGAACTTCTCAATCATATCATCATTATTTCCCATGAATATCATGTCATCAACATACAAAGCAACAAACATAATGTCATCTTTACATACCTTCACATACAAAGCATGTTCATACGGACATTGCACAAACCCGTGCTTCTTGAAGTATGTATCAATGCGGGTATTCCAAGCTCGTGGAGCTTGCTTCAACCCGTACAACGCATTTTTTAATTTCAGCACCTTTTCTTCTTGTCCTTTCTTAATGTAACCTGGTGGTTGCTCGATGTAGACTTCTTCTTCAAGTACACCATTGAGAAATGTTGATTTCACATCCATTTGATAAATATTCCACTTGTTTTGGGCAGCCAATGAAATCAACATGCGAATAGTCTTCATTTTTGCAACAGGGGCAAATACTTCTTCATAATCAATCTCCGTTTTTTGCTTGTATCCCTTGGATACTAACCTTGCCTTGAGCATTCAATTTCTTCTTGTAGACCCACTTCACGCCAATCTGCTTATGATCCTTAGACAACGTCGCAAGTTCTCAAGTATCATTCTTCACAATAGCATATTCATCTCTTCATTCATAGCTTGCTGCCATTTTTTTTCTTGAACAGCTTCTTCGAATGTGATGTTCTCGGCATCCGCCAAAAGACACACCAAGTGTCGCTCACTAGTTGCTTCATACAAGTCTTGCAAGGTTCTGGTTCGAGGCATTCTCGCCTCATCATCACTTGAGCTCGAACTCGAACTTGGCTCATCTTGCATTGTTGTGTTTGTCGAAGTAGAGCTCGCAATGATCTGCACCTCTTTCTCAACATCATGCGACTTTTCCTCCATGGAATTCCAGCACCACACGGCTTCTTCATTAACCTGCACATCACGACTAATATGTACCTTATTAGTTGCTGGGTCAATGAGTTTGTATGCCTTCGACCTTTCATCATAGCCGATAAAAATCAGCTTCTTGCTCTTGTCATCAAGCTTTGTCCTTCGCTGATCCGGAATGTGCGCATAAGCCACACTTCCGAACACTTTCAAATGAGATACTGCTGGTTTTACACCGCACCATTCTTCTTGTGGAGTCATGTTCTCTAAACTTTCTGTTGGACATCGGTTTTGTAAGTAAACCGGACATTGCACCGCTTCAGCCCAATACTCCTTTGGCGTATCTTACTTTTCAGCATGCTATGAACACATGTCGAGAATGGTCCGATTCTTTCTCTCAGCCACGCCATTTTGTTGAGGTGAATATGGCACTGTTAGGAACCTTCGAATGCTATGCTCCTCGCAGAAATACTCAAACTCTTTAGAGATATACTCACCACCTCGATCTGACCTCACCGCCTTTATGTAATTGCCATTCAATTTCTCAACTAGCACCTTAAACTTCTTAAAAACAACAAATGCCTCTGACTTATCTTTCAAAAAATACACCCAAGTTCTTCTTGAGAAATCATCCACAAAAGTAATGAAGTAACGGTGCTTACCCAAAGAGTTTGGTGTGATCGGACCACATATGTCCGTATGTATCAACTCCAGCGGCTTCTTCGCTCGATAGCTTGCTTCTTTTGGAAATGAACTCCTTGGATGCTTTCCAAGCACACACCCTTCACAAAACTTGTCACAATTCTCAATATGTGGCAGTCCCTTCACCATACTTTTCTTTGACAACTCTTTTAAACCACCAAAATTTAGATGACCAAACCGCAAATGCCATAACCATGCTTTGTCAACCGCACATGCTTTCAAACATTTAGCTTGCACATTCATCAAATTCAACTTAAACATGCGATTTTTGGTCATTTCAACTTGAGCTATCAACCTATCATTTTTATCTCTCAAATACAAGGTTCTGTCCTTCATAACCACAGTATAATCAAGTTCCAACAATTGTCCCAAACTCAAAATATTACTCTTCATATGAGGCACATAATAAACATTTGTGATAAAAGTCTCACTTCCATTTTTCAGCTGAATGAGAACTATACCTTGTCCTTCAACTTTCACTTTTTATGCATCACTGTGACGCTTTGAAATTTTTGCTATTTATGAATTTCTTGTAAAATTTGACAACTAAATTTCTGCTGTTTTTGAACTTTTGTTAGAGTGAAATTTTGATAATTCATTACTGAAATTATTAGTTGAGTGACTTTATTTTCTGAAATTGAAAGTTTTCTATATTGGTAATGCTAGATATTTTGTTTATATTAACATTTCAGAATTTTTTTTTATACACTTGCTTGATTTTATTTTGAGTAAATTCCATGCATAAAATTAAATTTTATACTCGCTCTTATTTTTGGAATAAGAACATAGAAATTTGTAACTTCTCTTTTGTATTATAAAGGTTGTTGTTATTCGTCATAAATTTCTACAAACTGAATTAGCTGGATGTTTATGGTGAAACAGTAATAATTAGAATAAAAGTATATTTACATATTTTTTTGGCTCTAAATCGTTGGTTTAATTATGTCCTTAAATTGAGTATTTCTCACAATTTTGGCTATTAGGTTCATGGGATTAAGGATGCACCATGTGCAAATAAACAAAATGAGTGGAGAACTTGGAGAAGCTTTATTGCTGGAATTTGGGATCTGGTCTCCCCTTCCCACGTCTCCCTCTTCTTTATTTTCTTTTTTCCTCTCCTCAAACCGAGCTACTCTTTGTGCCATGCAAATTTTTGAAAATTCAGCAATATTAATAGTGAAAAATATAGAGAAAAAAATTCAAAGGAAGATAGGAATTGTTCTAGGAAGCAAATTCTCAAGTCGTGGCAATCCCTGAGCCGAAGTGGATACCTCTTTAAATTTGGTATTTTCTACTTTCTTTATGTTCTAACTAAATGATTTAGATGACAAGAGTAACATCTGTAGTTCCTGTTCAAGTGAAGTAAGATAAAGGAAAAGATAATCGGTATTTTTGTTTAAGGGTCAAATTTAATAAGTACATTTCTGATTTTACATACCACTGTGACCTTACTTCCGTTTTTAAGTTAATTGTCGTTATTCTATTTCGAATTTGGACATGAGAGTTGTTTTGTTTAACACTAGACTTCCAGACAAAAATTTTGGTATCTAATATGAATTTTTCTGAGTTGATTTCGTATTTTTACAAGAGTTTTGAAACCAGGGCAAGTGTTGGAAATCAGTTTTCTGGAACAGACAGACCCCAGTGTGGTTTTTGATTTTTCATTTATTATCTGTTTGCAGTTAGGACTTGAAACTTGTAGGTCTGAAAATAGACATCCAGAGGCAACTTCTGTAACTTTTACAAAATTTTTAGAGATTTATTTGAAGGGTTTCAAGGCAGGAACTTTCAGACGTATTTGCTGGCACGATTTGCTGGAACAGATTTTCTGAAACCAGATTCTGTTTGATTTCGAAAATTCACTATAATTAATCTATATGTCAAACATTATGAAATTTTTACAGGAGATACGTCCTATCATGTTTCATCTACAGTTAAATTTTTATTTGATTCCGTATAGCCGTTCGTGAAATAAAGGATTTTGTAAACTGTCAAAAATACCCTTCACGGGTTGTGCCAGAAATTGTCCAGCACTATTGTTTTACCGTTGTGTATTGATTTCTAGCGTTGTTAACTATTGTTTAGTGTTTGAAATCATCTACTGCTACAACTAATAAGGTGTAATATAATTGTATGAGGTAACCAAAGGACTAATCAAATCCCTAACTTTATCTACGGAGTTGTTGAATGTGAATTGTTAATGTTTGCTTGTGATATAGCATTTATATATATGGTATTTGGCCGGACTTAACCCTAAAATCATACCCTAAACTCTTGAAATTGTGTGCTTTTCAGCTTGGATTTGTAGGATTTGGTACTGCTTTTGGTTTGTCTTTGAATTTTAGGGATTTGGAGCAAAAACAACGAAAATCGGCACATTTCGGCGCTACAAGTGATCTAGTGCGGCCAACAGCTCTCCAGTGCGGCCAACACCCCTCTGGTGCCACCAAGACCTCTCTGGTGCGGCCAACACCCCTCCTGTGCGGCCAACAATCCTTCTGTGCGGCCAACAGCTCTCCAGTGCGGCCTACAATGCATCCAACGTGTCCGGGACATCTCCAGTGCGGAGTACAATCCAGCTGTGCGGCCAACACTTGGGCTGGATGACTCATTCCCAGCCCAGCACGCTATTGTACTCTGAACTGGGCCTGTTGTAGCCCGCACAGCCCAAATTGTATCCCGCACCGACCTAACTGTATTCCGCACCAAACCCTAAACCTAACCCATTCCCTATATAAAGCGCCTCCCATGCCAAATTAGATATTTTTCGCTCCATCTTCCACTCCCCAGGCGGCTGCCTGGGGCGCCGCCTCACTTTCCATCACTTTTCACCATTGTTCCCCGCACAACCACCATTGTTCTCCGCACAACCACCTCTGTTGGCCGCACAGGAACCCCTGTAGGCCATCCACCACTGTCACCCGCACAGCCACCTCTGTTCGCCGCAAAGCCACCTCTGTTGGCCGCACAGGACCCCCTGTAGGCCAACCAACACTTCATCCCGCCTTGGAGATCGCCGTTTCAGCCACCATAGCTTGGTCTTTTGCTCAGATCTGCTCCATTCGACTTGCAGAAGAAGAAAGGCTTGACCAGGGGTTTATCCTCCCTTTTCTTCTCATTTTAGTTTAATGGAGATTGTATCACTTTACTTTGTCATTTGTGTTTGTTCTTCTATCATGTTAGGCTAGTTTACCTTTGTTCTAGGGTAAGGTAAAAACTGAGGTTAGGATTGATGTGTTGATTGGATGCTTTAGTTTCTAGTGTGTACTACTTGTTTGATTGCTTATTGTTATGCTTGTTTGTGCTTGATTGATGAACTGAACCTACTATTGGGTGAATGCGCACACCTAATTTTGGCTAAAGGTGTAGGTTAGTTAATTGGTCGAACAAGTGACTTGAGGTAGGACATAGGCCGAAAGGTAGTCCAATTGGTACCCGATAGGGGAAAGTTTCTGCTGTAGCGAAAGTTAAGTAGATACCTTTAGTAGATCAACAAGTTGACTTAGGATAGTTGAGCCAACAAGCGAAAGCTGAGGGTTAATTAACCTAATGGGGGTGTTAGACTAGGTTCCGGTCCCGATACCATGACCAACAAGCGACAGTTGAGGTCTAGGGAGTCCAAGTCCGGCTAGATCTGTCCCACACGACTTAGAAACTAAAGTACCAAGCCAAAACATCACTAACCGAGGGTCTATGCGGCTGACAATTGCCCCTGTGCGGCCTGCAATTGGGCCTGTGCGGCCAACAATTGCTTCTGTGCGGGTGACAATTGTCCCAGCACGCATATTGGAAGGGGTAAGGCACGAAAGTGACCTGCACCGACCGCCCGAGGCCTAACCAAAGTAAAACCGAACCCCTAGAACACTTTTATACTTGAATTTACAACCGTTTCAACCAAAAAAATTGTTACTTCCTATTTTTATTATTTGCTTGGTTTATCTTTAGTTAATTTTAATTGCTTGTTATTGTCTTGTCTAAAAACCCAACTTGAATTGCTAGATCTAGATTTTGTGAATAAGTAAGGTTTAGTACTCAATCTACCGTCCCTGTGGATTCGACCCCTAACCACATCCAACGATTTGCCGTACGCTTGCGGTATTTTTAGGACCAATTAGGGTATTATTAGCTACACAACAAGCTTTTTGGCGCCGTTGCCGGGGACGGTGTTGATATTAAAACTTACTTGAGTAGCAAGAGACTAGACCTTGTATCATTTTTCTTATTTTTCTTCATAAAAAAAAATCACTTGCATCACCATGTTCCATTCTTTTCAGAGATTTGAGCACGAAACGGAAGATAATTGGAGTGATGAAGAAGATCCTTTGGCCCAACTCAATGAGAGAGTCGACCGCTTGATGAGACAAGCTCAAATTGAAGAAATGAAAAGAAGAGTGAGTCGATTGGAGAACCAATTCACAAACAAGCAAAACATGAGAAGGGAAGGATCCAAGCAAGGATGGAGTCCACATAAAGATTCATACACCCACTACTCGAGCCATTCAACACACAACATGATGGTTCCAAATTCGGGCCAAATCCAGGCTGCAGTGTACTCCGCACAGGCAGGAGTGTGTCCCGCACAGTCAAGGGTGCATTCAAGAGTGCAGCCAACACAAGGCCCATTGTACCCCGCACAGTCAAGGTTGTACTCCGCACAGGCAGGAGTGTGTCCCGCACAGTCAAGGGTGCAGGCAAGAGTGCAGCCAACACAAGGCTCAGTGTACCCCGCACAGTCAAGGATGTATCATGCACAGACAAGGGTGTACCCCGCACAGTCAACAGTGAAGGCAAAGGCTCACTCCACACAATGTCTGGTGCACTCCGCACACCCAAGAGTGTATCCCGCACAGACTGATATGTATCCCCCACAGACAAGGGTGTACTCCACACAAGACCATGTGTACCCCGCACAGTCAGATGTGTACCCTGCACAACCACCAGTCTGGACTGCACAACCACCAATTTGGCCCAAACATCAACAAGTTCAGTGCACCCAGGACCCAGTGTACCCCGCACAGGAAGGAGTGTACCCCGCATTGTACACCAACAGGGAAGAATTCGACTACGGTTTGACTTATAACTCTTGTTTTTCTTTGGATAATGAAGGTTCAACGTCTCAACTAGACCCTAGATTTACTTTCTTTACTGAAACTTATGATTCTCAATCACCTTTGCAAATGCCAAGTTATGAATCATTGTTTGAAGATTTCATGGCTAGTCAAAGAAAGAAACGTGAGGAAATTCTTGGAAGATTGGATTCTTTGTCATCCAAGTTTGATACTTATACCACATTACTAGAAAAAATGACAAAGACTTTAATTTTCCAAGAAATGTGTCCTTCACAAAGTCTACATGCTGAACAAAATGCCAAAATGACATTGCAAAGTGATAGAGAATTAGAAGGTTTTAGTTCTCCCGTGTTGATTGGAGTTTGTTATGAGACGGATAGTGATGAAAGCACACAACTTGAAACAAATGAAGAACAAGAGAAAGTAGAAAAACCAAAATTTGTTGCACCTCCACCTAATATCCTTCCAAATTTCATTCCACTTAGATTACCATGCATTGTCAAATCTAATGATTTGGAATTGAAGCATCCTCCAACAGATTCTATCATTAAAGAACTCGAGAAGAAAGAAGATGGTGGTATCACTCTCAAAGTCGAGGCATCCGACATGAAGAATTGCAATTTCACCAAAATCAACTTGAGCCCTCAACTTATAGAATGCTTGGAGAGTCTCAATGCGATGAAGGACAACAAACAACACATCGAATATCGCATCACAATCGAACCAACCATGAAGACAACCGAGAAGGAGCACACCAAGCATGTCTCAAGAGTCTTGCTCAACCATTTTTGGGTGAACTATGATGCATTAACAGGGCGTAAAGTGAAGATAAGATGAGGAGAAAGGTGGTCAAGCTAGTGACCTAAAACAAGCGCTTCTTGGGAGGCAACCCAAGACTCTAAAACTCTTCTCTTTATTTTAAATTTCAGTTTTGAAAATTTAAAAAAAAAACCAATAAAAATCTGAAAATGAAAAAAAAATACAAAAAGTTTAGGTTTGTTTTAATTTAGTTTTCTGTTTTTTAAAGAAATAGAAAAGAAAAGAAAAACTGGGCATAATCGATGGATTCGAAATTTCAACTTATTTCTCGAGGTGGGGAATTATTCATGACATTGGGTTATTTTTGTGTGTAATTTCAGGTTTGATTAATTGTGGATGTCTCCGGACGACTCGTACTAGAGCACCATGAGGCAAGAAGCGATGAAAATCTGCCTCGGCACGACCTCACACGAGTTGTCCGCTGCAATTTATTCAACCAACACGATTTGAGCGTTGAATTGCCACATTAAATCAAGAAATCAACACTGTGCGGCTTACACAACTCCAATTGTGCGGGTTGCAGAGCATTCACAAGCCACGGGTTCAACATGCCGCATCAAAATCCAGCTCTGTGCGAGCAACGGATTCCATTGTGCGGGTGACAGACACTCCTATGCGGGCAACATCCTGCCTCTGTACCCCGCACAGCTTGTAAAAAGCTACACTAGAGAGCAATTTCCACCCAGTGTACTCCGCACAAGCCAAAATTGTTGCCCGCACAATGCTCATTTTTACCCAACCGGAGAGCAACTCAAGCCAGTGTACTCCGCACAGGCCAAAATTGTTGCCCGCACAATGGTCATTTTGACTCAATCCGAGAGCAACTAAGTCCAGTGCACTCCTCGCAACACACCTTAGTCCAGTGCACTCCGCACAACACACCTTGTAGCCCGCACAGGTCTCATTTTGACACAATCCGAAGGCAATTTAGACCATTGTAGCCCGCACAACTGACTTTTGTATCCCGTGCACTGCCAAAATCACTGCTCCACTTGCCGCTGCTCCACCGAATCCTGAAAACTTACAGTGCTGCACACATCCAATTGCCGCAAGCCACTACTACTTAGTGCCTATCCCCACACCGATCGCCAATTTGGTATGTTTTCAATTGCCTTCTCTTTATTTTATTTGTGGTGATGTGTAGCATTGAGGACAATGCTTTGTTCAAGCTTGGGGGAGGCTACAAACTTGTTTGTAAGAGTGCATCATGTCATATTTTTGAACTGTTAAAGAGCTTTTGCGGGTTACACATTGTCCCTGTGCGGAGTACATTAGTCCTCTGGAAGTACTGTGCCACTGAAATTATCAGGTGTACCCCGCACAGGAATGGGTGTACCCCGCACAACACCTCTGGCACGTGGTTTGCGCCATGTAGTTGCATGTAAATGATTGGAAATCAATTGAATGTGCTTGCTTGTCCTTTGATTTGAAATGACAAGTGGTAGTTAACACGTTTATCTTGTCAAGGTATTGAATGATTAAGTGGTTTTTGGATTAGTTTGCGTGCCAATGGACCAAATGGTATGGATTTTGAAATTGATAGGACTTGAAACTTGGTTGCTTGAAATTGTTAAATGCTATTAGACAAGGTCATAACCTTTTGCCGAGTGAACGGACATGCATTTTACATGGACTTGTTCAAAAAGAGTATCATTAATGTGTGTAAACTTAAATTGAGTCTTGATTGATGTTGCTTTTAAAATGCTTGGGACACCAACAAGCAACTTAATGGGACCATTCAAATAGTGTGAAAATGAGGGTGTTTTTGACATTAAGCGATAAAAATGAGCGGTTTAACCCAAATTATTATTATTTATTTTCTGTTCTTATTTATTTATCAAAAAACAAAAAAAAACAAAAAACAAAAAAAAAACAAAAAACAAAAAACAAAAAACAAAAAACAAAAAACAAAAAACAAAAAAAAACCAAAAAAAAAAACCAAAAACCCAAAAATAAATCTATCTTAATTAAACCCCACCGCTCAGAAAGTCTTGAAACGATGTGAGAGCATCGGAAAAGGAATTCGCTGGGATCGATGGCTCGATGATACCGGTGGCCATAGGCGAGCGAATTCCGATTCAAGTCTTTCCGCTTAAGTCTCTTGCATAAAACCCTAAGGTGAGTAATCACCCACACTCGACTTGCACATAAATTGGTGAAAATTCTGTTTTTGGAAGACTCTAAACTAGTTGACACATTAATGAAATTGTTTACAAGACCATGGAAGGTGTGGGAATGAACGGGCAATCAATTTTGACTTTGCATGATTTTTTAATGAAGATAAGCTAGAGTCCTTGAGGTAGAAAATTGAAGTCATTAGGTCTAAGTGTTGCACAAACTAATCGAAAAAATACTTAAACGTTTAATACCTTTTCAAAATAAATTGAGACGACCACTTGCATTCTTTTCAAAAATGTGAATTTCTTGCTTGCACAATCAATTGACGTTTCAACTTGTAGGAATTCGAGATGTTTTGGTTCAGATTTGGGTATTAGTCCACCACTAAGTTTAGGGATTTGCTTGAGGACAAGCAAGGTTTAAGCTTGGAGGAATTTGATATAGCATTTATATATATGGTATTTGGCCGGACTTAACCCTAAAATCATACCCTAAACTCTTGAAATTGTGTGCTTTTCAGCTTGGATTTGTAGGATTTGGTACTGCTTTTGGTTTGTCTTTGAATTTTAGGGATTTGGAGCAAAAACAACGAAAATCGGCACATTTCGGCGCTACAAGTGATCTAGTGCGGCCAACAGCTCTCCAGTGCGGCCAACACCCCTCTGGTGCCACCAAGACCTCTCTGGTGCGGCCAACACCCCTCCTGTGCGGCCAACAATCCTTCTGTGCGGCCAACAGCTCTCCAGTGCGGCCTACAATGCATCCAACGTGTCCGGGACATCTCCAGTGCGGAGTACAATCCAGCTGTGCGGCCAACACTTGGGCTGGATGACTCATTCCCAGCCCAGCACGCTATTGTACTCTGAACTGGGCCTGTTGTAGCCCGCACAGCCCAAATTGTATCCCGCACCGACCTAACTGTATTCCGCACCAAACCCTAAACCTAACCCATTCCCTATATAAAGCGCCTCCCATGCCAAATTAGATATTTTTCGCTCCATCTTCCACTCCCCAGGCGGCTGCCTGGGGCGCCGCCTCACTTTCCATCACTTTTCACCATTGTTCCCCGCACAACCACCATTGTTCTCCGCACAACCACCTCTGTTGGCCGCACAGGAACCCCTGTAGGCCATCCACCACTGTCACCCGCACAGCCACCTCTGTTCGCCGCAAAGCCACCTCTGTTGGCCGCACAGGACCCCCTGTAGGCCAACCAACACTTCATCCCGCCTTGGAGATCGCCGTTTCAGCCACCATAGCTTGGTCTTTTGCTCAGATCTGCTCCATTCGACTTGCAGAAGAAGAAAGGCTTGACCAGGGGTTTATCCTCCCTTTTCTTCTCATTTTAGTTTAATGGAGATTGTATCACTTTACTTTGTCATTTGTGTTTGTTCTTCTATCATGTTAGGCTAGTTTACCTTTGTTCTAGGGTAAGGTAAAAACTGAGGTTAGGATTGATGTGTTGATTGGATGCTTTAGTTTCTAGTGTGTACTACTTGTTTGATTGCTTATTGTTATGCTTGTTTGTGCTTGATTGATGAACTGAACCTACTATTGGGTGAATGCGCACACCTAATTTTGGCTAAAGGTGTAGGTTAGTTAATTGGTCGAACAAGTGACTTGAGGTAGGACATAGGCCGAAAGGTAGTCCAATTGGTACCCGATAGGGGAAAGTTTCTGCTGTAGCGAAAGTTAAGTAGATACCTTTAGTAGATCAACAAGTTGACTTAGGATAGTTGAGCCAACAAGCGAAAGCTGAGGGTTAATTAACCTAATGGGGGTGTTAGACTAGGTTCCGGTCCCGATACCATGACCAACAAGCGACAGTTGAGGTCTAGGGAGTCCAAGTCCGGCTAGATCTGTCCCACACGACTTAGAAACTAAAGTACCAAGCCAAAACATCACTAACCGAGGGTCTATGCGGCTGACAATTGCCCCTGTGCGGCCTGCAATTGGGCCTGTGCGGCCAACAATTGCTTCTGTGCGGGTGACAATTGTCCCAGCACGCATATTGGAAGGGGTAAGGCACGAAAGTGACCTGCACCGACCGCCCGAGGCCTAACCAAAGTAAAACCGAACCCCTAGAACACTTTTATACTTGAATTTACAACCGTTTCAACCAAAAAAATTGTTACTTCCTATTTTTATTATTTGCTTGGTTTATCTTTAGTTAATTTTAATTGCTTGTTATTGTCTTGTCTAAAAACCCAACTTGAATTGCTAGATCTAGATTTTGTGAATAAGTAAGGTTTAGTACTCAATCTACCGTCCCTGTGGATTCGACCCCTAACCACATCCAACGATTTGCCGTACGCTTGCGGTATTTTTAGGACCAATTAGGGTATTATTAGCTACACAACAGCTTGCTAAAGTAAGGACTTAGTCTAGTATTTGTTTATGTAGAGTCGGGGCAGGTTTTCAAGCCGATTAGGGCTGGTACAACTGAGGGTCTGTATGATTATTTGTTTGCTTGCTGATGTTCATTTTGTTATCTGGTACGGATTTTACTTGAGTTTTAATTATACGTGATATATTATTATCATTATGCATTCTTGAATATCTCTTTTCTGTATAAGTGATGCATGATTGGAAATTGGCATGTTGAACTGTATTCTTACATTTTGAATTCATAATTTGAATTTCATTCACGAGAAAATTTTGTGAAAATGTATATTGATGCATGATTGTACAGTGGCATATTGAATGGTATCCGATTGAAATGTGATTTGATTGAGGTAATTACAGCTTGTGTGGTTGAGATAGACACTCGTAATGTTTGGAGGTGGAGTCATGACCCATCCTACCAAGCACCGTGTAATAAGCGCTTATGTACCGGGACTCAATAGGTCCAGTCTAGAATGGTCCGGAGTGTGAGTGTTCCCAGCTTGCTTGTACATTTTGATGGGTTATTGACTGAATTATATCTGAACTGAATTATATCTGAATTTAAAAGGTGGTTCGCGGTATCTGAAGGAAAATGACTGAAGTGATTGACTTGTAATAAACCAGACTTGCATATTAGATAACTGTCCAACTAGATGAGTCGGCATTTGTTATACTTTGAAATTCGAATTGATATGGAAGTGATTGCCGAGCTCACATTGCATACTGCATTGATTTAATTAATTTGACATTGTTATTTCTGGTTGGGACAAGATGTGAATGTGTTTACACGATAGTTGTTGCATATGATTAATTGCTTTTCTAAGGAATTGAAATAACAATTGGCATACTCCGAATTTTATATGATTTTGAAGAGTACTGAATTTATTTTCTAATTGCATTGCTTGATCGAAAGTTAGATTTAATGTTATTTGAAATAAATATGGAATTTGATTTGGAATTTATTTGACTCAGTCTTGTATTTAGTTCCAACGCATGATAATCAAAACTCAAGTGGCTGGAACTGAATACCGTATTGAGATAAATTTTATTTATCTCATTTCGTGCTTTTTGGCATGTTTCCACTATTAGTTGTGGGTTCCAGGTTTCAGATCAAGTGCTGGACAGCGAGACGAGTAGTTGACCTTTGGACTTTGTGGTTAGCAACTTATGGTATTTGAACCAGAATATTGAAATATTTATTTCATATTTAAGTAAATAATTATAAATTTATAATTGACATGTATATAATTGTGTATAATCAACAGTAATTTGTAAAATGAGTGGTTCTAAGCCTTACGGGTGCAGCAGGCATCTCCGGCGGGCACTCCGTCGCGTGTTGTCCAGTTACAGTATTCGATGGGGTATCACAATCACCAAATGAAACATGGCCATCAACAACTTCTTGCATCTCGGTGAACATGTGCTTATAGCCACACATATGGTTGCTCGCACCGGTATCCAAATACCACACCGTTGCTTGATTAGGAGCTGCTTCATTACTAGCAAGCAACACCACACTATCTCCAACCTTCTCATCTCTTTTCTCATTCTCTTCTTTTTTATCATGACATTCATATACATAATGACCATATCTTTTGCAACTAACATTGAATATGAGACTTATTACCTTCACTTCCTCGGCCTCTACCATTGCCAAATGAGCCTTGCTGCTCCTTCTCGTCTCGGTTGTCTTACTGTCCGCGACCTCGACCACCTTGGCCACGATCACGACCTCGACCACGACCTCGATCGCTGTTGGTCGGTCTTTCTTCTTTCAATGTCACCTTCGCTTGAAGTGCTTCCTTGAGCACCTCTTGCTTTTTCTTCTTCTTTCTTTGCTCATGTGCTTCCAACGAGCCCGAAAGCTCATCAATAGTCATCTCATTCAAGTCTTTTGATTCTTCTATAGCACACACAACATTTTCAAACTCGTTCGTCAATGAATGAAGTATTTTCTCCACAACTCGAACATCAGCAAGTGGCTCGTCATTTCTCTTGAGTTGGTTCACCACAGGTTGTACTCTTATGATATATTCTTACACACCTTTTGTCTCCTTCATTTTCAAGGCCTCAAACTCGCCTCGAAGTGTTTGCAACCACACTTGCTTCCCTCTATCAGCGCCTTTGTATGCCTTCTCGAGAGTGTTCCATGCCTCATGTGAAGACGTCACACCGGCTATCTTCTCAAAATCCGACTCATCAACCGCTTGATAAATGATGTAGAGAGCGGTCTTGTCTTTCTTGCGATTCTCCTTCAAAGTCCTTGCTTGTGCAACCGTCAATGCTGTCGTGTCGGCGTACTCTTGGTAGCCATCTTCGACTATCTCCCATACTTCTTGCGCACCAAGCAAAGCTCGTATTTGGATACACCAATTGTCGTAGTTGTTCTTCATAAGACGGGGCAACGGCATGTGCCCAAACGTCGAAACACCGGTACTTGTCATCGACTCTGATACCAATCTGATAGGATCGTCTTCTCGAAGATGAGGCTAAGTTTAAATTAGTGGGGATAAAGAGAAACTTAGAAACTGAAACTTCTCATTCATATATTGATAAATCACTCTTACAATCAGATTTCTCTCTAAGTTCTTTTCTCTTAGTTTTGAATTTTATCTTACCCTTACATTGTTTATATAACAAAACTAGTCTTCACAATTAAACACTCAACTACCTAATTAAATTGCATAGTCTTCTAGACAATAAAAATACACAATTCCTAAACATAATTACTATCCTAGAAACCATAAATATTTGACCATGCAATCATAATTGAGTTTATATTTCCAACAATATACAGGTCATTTCTGGATCAGTCACTAGCTTTTCATAACAAATACATGTTTTCTTAAATTCTTATATACATCCATTTATTTATTGGCGTTTTCAGTTAGTTCAGACCTAGTCGAAGCTTTGATTGATTCGGGGACTTGCGTGTTACTTATTTTATTTTTTAAAAATGCGATGCATTGTAAATTGTACCTGGTACTAATTCTGAATCGATCAACCATTTATAGGCTCCGTTTGGATAGGTGTGGGAAGAAAATAATAAGGGAAGAAGTATTGAGAAGTGTGTAATTTTATGAAGAGTTTTAATTGTTTATAATTTATTTCTTCGTTCTTCCTTCTTCCTACCTTCTTCTCAAATTATCCAAACGTTGTCATAGTTCATGATGAAGAGTGTCATGATCTGACTTCTGATTTTGGATTGATTGGGTTAAATTGAGATAGTTTGAGAGAGATAGAGAAGGTAGAAAGGGGGATCATAAAGAGAATCAGATGAGAAGAGAAAAACAAGATGAGAGGATAGATTTTAGAGAATGAATTTCTTGATTAAATTTCTCATTCTGATTATTACATCTCATTTCTTATATACGATTCAAAAATTACAACAAATCAACTCCAGGAAATATCTTCGACGGTAAATCAACTTCACAGATTCAGTTACAGCTCCCTTTAAGCATGTGGACCCCACTAGTCAGCTGCTTAAATCCTGGTTTTGACCTCTTTACTAATAATTTTCCGGAACCATCCTTCAGTTAAATGATTTACTTCTCCAGCCTGAGCTGGTCAGCTGCTTGGACACCACTCTTCTCTTTTAAATTTTCTTAGTTCTAACTGGCATCCCAACTGGATTCAGCCAGTACCTGACATTAAGAGATTTATGACATTAGAAGGGGTTAACTGATTTTCTAAAATAACACCATATTTACGACACAAATAACAACGGTCACAATAATTTCAAAATTTTGGAGACGACTAATTAAGCACTAACGTGAGACCCAAATGGATAAATAAATAAATTATATGTAAACGTAATCCATCCTTCCCTTATCTCTTAAGTCATAGCAATTGCAGCCTTACATTTGAAAGCCCATGAAGTTCACAATCGGAGCAATCATGTAAATAACTCCAGTATAGTGGTTTTATTTTTCCAGAAAAAAGGAAGGGAAAAATAGGTAGTTCGGAATTAAAAGACAACTGCGGTGAAAAAAAAAATTATTTTATTATTTTATACCAGAAAAAAAAAACAGTACAGTCCTTTTTCGATTAATGCCGGAAAGCTTGCGGCCACGTAAGCCGAAGTGCGTACTAACAGTGCATTAATTTATGTACCACCTGTCAAAAGTCAAAACGTTTGGGTTGGAAAGTGGAAACCCGTATCGCAGCTTATTGCTTCCTCCGAAATTTTAAAAAATAATATTAAAATAATATAATCCAATAAAATTAATATCAATTTAATCAGTTTAATATAAATAGTATCGTAAGATCGGAATCCTGGATTCCGAACGTTAGATCGGAATCCTGGAATCCGATCTAACGTTAGATCGAAATCCTGGAATCCGATCTAACGTTAGATCGGATTCTGGGATTCCGATCTAACCTTTATATTTATAAGGGGTTTCCGATCTAATTCGACTGCCTTTCGCTCTCGCTCTCGCACACACGTCTTCGACGAGCACAGTAAGTTTTTTTTTTAATTTAATTATTTATTTATTTAGTTTATTAGTTTTTAATTTAGTTAATTAAATAAAAAAATAGGAAAATATTGGAAAAATATTTAAAAAATCAGAAAAAATTTGTATGTAATTTATTAATTATATTGGATATATTTTTTGTCTTTTTATTTGTTTATTCAGTACTTAATTAATTAGAAAAATAGATAATAAATTGTAAAATTATTTTAAAAATTCTGAAAAATAAGAAAAATTCATATGAAAATTTATGTGTAATTAATTTATTTTTTTATTTTTTTTTGCTTTTAATAATTAAGATTTTGATAATTAAATACGGGAAAAATTAGAAAAATGATAATAATTGATGGTATTAATTAAAAATGTAGGTAAAAAATTGTTTAGAAGAGAGTCAATTCCTTTCTACTCCAGGTTAGCTTTTTTATATGTTTATTTTATTATTGTTTGAATAGAAATGTTTGTGAATTGCTTGTAGATTGAATGATGGATTGTAAAATTGTGAAATGCAATGATTGTAAAATTGTGAAATGGTTCGTGAAATGCAATGATTGTAAAATTTGAATGATTTATTCAAATTGGGTTGGGTTGGGTTCAAATTGGTATGAAATTGGGTTGGATTGGGTTCAAATTGGGTTGAAATTGAGTTCTAATTGGGTTCTGATTTTTTGGAAAACTCTCCCGGTACAGTGGAGATGCTGCCGAAATTTTTATAGATTTTATACTTTATAAAATTTTAATTGCAGTAACAGTCGAAATGCCACCGCGAAGAAGAATACCAGAGGATCCACGTCGATCCACGAGGCGTCGAGGAGATCCTGGCGCATCTACATCAGGAGGAGATCCTGGCGCTTCTTCATCTGCCCCCCCTGCTGCCCCCCCCCCCCCCCCGTTCCTCTTCCTGTTGATCAGCTTCTGCATCTCAGTCAGTCTGAGCTTCGAGGCGTACGAGTAAGTTTTTTTTTTATTTATATAGTTAATTCTTTTTTATATATATATATTTTAATAGTATATATAGGAAATAATTTATTTTTTAAATTATTTAGGGTATAGGGTTTAGGGTTTAAGGAAATAATAAAATTTTTTAATTTATGTACTTAATTTTTGTATATAGTTAATAGTATATATAGTAAATAATATGTTTTTTAACTTATTTAGGCGTGGACGCCCGAAATGCATAAGGCAAAAATGATACGAACCGAGGAGGTGGACCAGCATCTTGTGACATTGGGCCTTATTCATTTCGTTGAGTTAGGTCACATGCCATTGGATCGTTCCATGATACAGGGTCTAGCCATGTTCTGGAGGCCCGAGACCCACACGTTCCACTTTCCCCACGTAGGCGAGATGACCGTTACTCTTGAGGTATTATTTTTTCCAAGTTCTGTTGGTAGCTATTTATTTATTTATTGTTTTTTTTTTGTTGTTTAATAAAAAATGTAAATAAAATTTGCAGGATGTCGCCTTCATTTTTGGCTTGCCTACGACTGGACGATCGGTGACCGGTCGTACTGATTACGACGATGTGCAGAAGCTAGCCGACTTTGCATTGCCACGGGACACTCCTATGGAGGATGTTCTAGATTGCTTCAGAGAGAGGGCGACTGATCGACGTGCTGGGAGGTAACGAACGTTTTAAAATTTAATTTAAATTTTGAGATATGCTGCAATATATATATATATATATATATGTGTGTGTGTGTGTAATGTTTATGTAATGCAGGAAACTTCACGCAGTACAGTTTGGGAAACTGCGTGATATGTGGGCACAAGGACCTGGGTCAGAGGACGTAGATAGGATCGATAGATACACTCGGGCCCTGGTGTTGGAGTTGATGGGTTGCGAGATGTTTCCAGATACCACAGGAGATTCTGTTCCTTGTTTTTATCTGGAGTTACTTCGGGTTAGTAATTTTAAATATTAAGAATATCTCTTACATTAGTACTAACTTGGATAATTTAGTTTGCAACTAACGAAAAATATTTTTTCTTATTTGCAGGATGTTCATGCATCGGATTCAGTTAGATATAACTGGGGTGCGGCCACACTTGCTATGTTATACCGCGGCCTGAACTTGGCAGTCATGGCAAATGGCGCTCAGAAGGTTCCTGCTCCGTGGCTACTGCTTCAGTTGTGGTCGTACACCCGGTTATTGCTTTGTCGCCCGTCCGTTACGAAAAGTTTCCAAGGCTGGGGGAAGCCGTCAGTTGAGAGATGTCCGCCGTATGGGAGGTATAATATTTTTTTAAATAAAATAAATGAAATATTGTAATATAACATTAATTTGTTTGTTTAAAAATTATAATCAAAATTTTAGTAAACAAATTTGATAGGTAATAATTAATTAGCTAAAATTAATCCAAATTCGTTTTTTGAAATTAGTTAGTTAAACAATTAAAATTAGTCATAATTATAAACAAATTAAATTACGTAATTTAAAATTAATTACTTAGTTTAACAATTGAAATCATGATAATTGTAATGATTTGGCAGGCAATGGACGACACGGCTGAGGTCGAAAAAGGTGAAAGGTCCCGTTCGCAGCGGTATTGAGTACGCTAGAGACGTACTAATGAAGATGGAGCATGCACACGTGGTGTGGCGGCCATATGAGGATGAGCTCAGACAGGTGGTCATGCCTCCTTATGCCCGCTACGAGCAGAGGTACTACCGGCTCCGCGTTCCATGCATCCATTTCTGGGTCGTGGCGTGGCACTATGCCGATCGGGTGATGCATCAGTTCATGCTGTTCCAGACTGTTCCGCCTCCTCTTCCTACGGTACGTTATTCTTTTCACCTTCGTGATTTAAATTGAAATATTTATAATACGTGCATTACATATGACCTAAAAAAACAGGCTTGGAGGAGGATGGAGGCTTTGTTACAGTACTGGCACAACACATTTCGGCAGAGGGATTTGCAGGACCTTTTCTCAGTAGAGGTTGCGATGTGGGCCGACACAACGCAGGTCGAGGTGGCAGAGGCGCGGCCATGGAGTGACGATATTTTGCCCGCGTACGATAGATGGATGCGGATACATGGAGGTGCTCATCTTGTCCCCATTCCGGGAGTAGCACAGCAGATTCCAGCTAGCCGGATGACCTATCTAGAGGATGCGCCCGAGCGGGTGTCTATGGTAAGTTTTTTACTCAATTAAAATGAATTGATTTGTATTTTGGTCACTAACAACAAATAAACAGGTCAAGCACATATTGACGCAAGCTCTGCGAGCATGTGCATGGACGGTGAAGAAAGGATTTAGACGGGCTGGGAAAGAGATGCTGAAGGGCTGCAGGACGCAGTTGGAGCTCGTTGGAGAGCCGCATCGATTACCTCACCTTTTAGAGTCGAAGGGTCTAGCTACAGACATAGACTCCATACCTGATTCGCCTGAGGAGGATCACGCGCCAGAGCCTGGATTTGAGGAGCAGCAGTTTATGACGGTAACGTAAATTTGTAATATTATTATTTTTTATTATTCTGTTATTGATAATATTAATATTATTTGTAATATCATTGTATGTAACAGCCATCTGGGTATACTTTACACGACTGGGACACATATTTTGATCAGCCGAGATCCAGCCAGCCTATTGTGCGGAGCAGACGGACAGAGAGTCAGTCATCCACACAGCCTCCCATCCACCCATTTACACAGCCACCCATATCCACTGGCGAGTTACCGACACCACCAGGCCCACCTCCTGGTCCATATCCAGACCCACCTACCCATTATGAGTACCAGACCCAGTACCCACCATACCAGACACAGTATCCGACACAGTATCCACCTGGACCACCACCATATTCTCAGGGCGAGCCTATCTTGAGCCCGGGTGACGCTTTTTTGTCATCCATTGGAGTACATTTGGACGAGCCGTACACACCTCCAGTTCATCCATCTCCTTTCGGTCAGAGCTATGGTCCATTTGGTCAGACATATGGCGGAGCCTCTTCTTCTAGTGCACCGCCTCGTCATTCCACTCCTCAGATGACTCCTCGTCCACCACCTGTCGGACTTGCTCGCGGACGAGACCCCCGTCAGCCGCCAGGTCCTCCTTATATTTGGTTCCCTAGTGAGGGGAGGTGGATCCACCGTACTGGACATATTTAGGATTTATTTGTATTTTATATTTTATTTACTTATGTATGACTTATATATTTATGAGTTCTATATTTATGACTTCTATATTTATTTGTATTTTATAATAACTAAAAAATAATTAGGACCAATCACAATGAGTACGAAGCACCTAAGTACGACAAATGCTTTGAAAAATATGAAGTTTGGCGCTATCACACCTAAGTACGAGATAGTCACACTTTCCTAAACTGAGGAAAGTTTGGCGCTAGAAAAATATGAAATATGCTCTGAAAAATTCTAACAAAAATACTGAGCTGTTAATTGGCGGACGAATTTTCGTAAACTTAAATTTCAACATTTTTAGGCGTACCATTTGTTCAAAACAAAAATGACAAACGACCAAGATAGTCACACTTTCAACTGAAAAAACAGCTCTAAATTCGAAAAGTTTGGCGCTAGAAAATTATGAAATACGCTCTGAAAAATTCTAACAAAAATACTGACCTGTTAATTGGCGGACGAATTTTCCTAAACTTAAATTTCAACATTTTTAGGCGTACCATTTATTCAAAACAAAAATGACAAAGGACCAAGATAGTCACACTTTGAACTGAAAAAACAGCTCTAGATTCGAAAAGTTTGGCGCTAGAAAAATATGAAATACGCTCTGAAAAATTCTAACAAAAATACTGAGCTGTTAATTGGCGGACGAATTTTCGTAAACTTAAATTTCAACATTTTTAGACGTACCATTTGTTCAAAACAAAAATGACAAATGACCAAGATAGTCACACTTTCAACTGAAAAAACAGCTCTAGATTCGAAAAGTTTGGCGCTAGAAAAATATGAAATACGCTCTGAAAAATTCTAACAAAAATACTGAGCTGTTAATTGGCGGACGAATTTTCCTAAACTTAAATTTCAACATTTTTAGGCATACCATTTGTTCAAAACAAAAATGACAAAGGACCAAGATAGTCACACCTTGAACTGAAAAAACAGCTCTAGATTCGAAATTATATTTTAATTAAAATTATAAAATTAAATTAATAATTTATATTGTTTTGTAAATTAAATTAAAGTACTTAAAAAAATAATTGCTCAATTAAATTAATTAACTAAATGAAATTAAATTAAATTAATTGCTTCAAACAACTAAATAAGATTTTATTACATTAAATTAAGTGAAATTATTAAATAATTTTATTTAATTAATTTTTAATTTTAAATTTATCATGCAACTGATAAAGTCTGGAAAAGAACTGCAAAAGGACAGGCGTGCTCTGATAAAAGGTCAAAAATATACTGATGCCAACCTAAGGTCTGCAAAAGGACAGGCGTGCTCTGATAAAAGCTCAAAAGTGTTTATGATGCCTACCTAAGCACTGCAACAAGGACAAACGTATTATTTTAATATTATTTTTTAAAATTTCGGTTGCTTCCTAGCCTAAGTAAGGATGGGCATACAACTCGAACACCTGTTTGCCTGCATATACCTGAATTGTCTGTCGCCTTATTTTTCCGGCCCGAAATGTTTTAACAGGCCTATTAAGGCCTAGCATTTCACACCTGAAAGCGCATGCAGCTGCCTGTTTGAACCCGACTTCGTCTCTCTCCTTTGGACTTACCCTAGCACCGCACCTGATCTCTCCGTTTCTCTCTCTCCGCCGCTCTCCGCTTCTATCTCTCCGCACCACTCTCTCTCTGAACAGGCAGAACAGGCAAGCGTGGGTCTGATGAGACCCGTGGCCAGGCCAGATACTTATCCTCATGCCTGTTCGTCTAGTTTAGGAAAACTCAGGCAGGCAAGCCAGGCTTAAATCGAACGGCAGGCCAGGTATGGTACAAGGCAGACCAAGGCTTAATCGAACGGCAGACCAAGGCTTAAATCCTTGGTGTGATTTGCTCCTAATTGAGGAAAATTAAGAATGTAGGTGCTGGGACCACTTGTCAGCGCTGTATGCAATATCACAAAAAAGTTAATAAAAGTATTTTTTTTATAGACAATATTTCGAACTTAAGTGAGTAAAAACAAATGTCACTGCACATAATTGTATCTTGGCATGGTAACTTGTCCCGACAGTATTGTCAGTTTGTCACCACACAACACTTAAAGTCTGCTTTGAAACCCGGAGGTACTTTGAATACAACAGCAATAAGATTATGAATAGTCTGTTTTAAAGTCTATATAAGCTGTTGGTATCTCTCTCTCTCGCTCTCTCTTTTATGCGAGACCTTTAACCTGATAACCCTTTTATCATTTTATCCGAAACCATTGTATCTTCTTTTTAGTTGAGGATTATTCTTTCCGGTTTATCATTCAATCTCGGCTCTTATTGATTTGTTTCAATCAAGCCCTTTATTTTATGCATTTTCACTTAATTCCAGCAAGTACCCATTTTTACCAGTATCTTATTTGATCTCTTTTCTCAATTTATTAATAACAAAATAAGTTCCTGTCTATTATCAGGAACGTACCTCTCTGTTTTCTTCAATTGAAATCCAATCTCATTGATATAATTGCCTTTCCTATCCGAACGTCTTTCATTAAATTCGTCATTTTTTATTTCCATTAACCAAAAACAAACTCAATTTGGGATAAACTCTAAAGCTTGAGATGAGTTCAAGCGAAACGATATATGATGGTTAATTGTCTCTTTTCTTCGATTTTCTTAGCGTTTTGCTCCCCTTCGATTGTTCAGAACGAAAGGATAATCCAAAAAATATTAGGAGTGTTCATTTAAGATTGGTCACAAAACCTAAATAAGTTAAGGCACCTTAAAACATCAAATTTCGTGTTGTAAATGAAAGAGTTAAGAATGATTTAATGTTAATCTAACACATTAGAACAAAACTCAGCCGTTGAGTTTCATCTTCAGCATATACGATCAAAGATAGAAATTTGTCCCATCTAGTTTGATCATCATCGCGGAGGTGAACCCTTCTTGGATTTGGATGTTTTTGGAGGTCTCGGTTGTGTAAGCAACTGGGACAGGGTATTGTTCAAGTTCTGGATAAGGGCCATAGCGTCTGGAGGATTAAAATTAGGGATAGATGTTTTGGAGTTAGAATCGGATGGAGAACTCATGGTTTAGGTCAAAGTAAGGTAAAATTTCAGTCCGAAAAGTGTTAGTTTCGGTCCGAAATTTAGGGTTTGGTCGAGGTTTTGGCAAGGTCTAGTCGAGAAGAAAAACTCGATTGTGCCGTAAGTCGCACAAAGAAAGATCTGACTTTTTAGTAACTCACACAAAGACAGAAAAAAGTTGTGCACAAATCTTAGAACCTATCATTCTGATACATGTAAACAAAAGCAATCACAAGATTGTACCTACATCCACACACATGCACACCACCATTATTTTTTATTTCTTTTTGAATAATTAAGTACAAGAGAGAAAGAAGATTAATATCAAAAGGAAGGAGACACCCTTTATAGAAATACAGGCGTGCCTTTTATTTTCTTTCTATTTTTCTTTCAATTAAATAAGAAATCAAAATATTTATAAATTTATGCCGCATTTCGGACCGAAATAGCTCCAAATTTGATCTGAAAAGTCGCCTCTGGCTCACAATAACAATCTTATTTATATAATAAATATAGTTTTACATAAATTAACTCAATCATAATAATTGAAACCAATCTGAGCATCAATTAGATAGTAGAGAGATTACAACATCAAGAAATAAAAGCACACACAATAAAAAAATACAACATAGCAGCCAGTAGAAAGCGCGAAATGAAAAAAATAAAACTATAGTTGCAAATTAAGAGGAAACTTACAAATAACGGTTCCCAAGATCTAAAAATTAATCGAACCACCTTTTCAGTTGTCGCACGGAGGAGATATGTTGGATTTTGTATTGATTCTCTAGTTGCCTGCTTTTTCCATACATGTGTTCGTCGAGTTCAAAGTTACGAAGCATTAGCACATTTTGTAGCTCGGGAAGCACCTGCAGCTTATCAAGTTCAAACATTTTGAGGTGACTAAATCTGGGCATAGCTCCCTTTTCTATGTCCCAATGACTTACATGAGGTAGACGAACGAGCTCCAATTTTTGAAGTCTAGGAAATCCTCCTTCCGAACAGGTTAACTTTGTCCCCACAAAGGAATATAACCATAAGCGTAGTATCGTGAGGCTTTGGAGCCTCTCTAATACGGGCATTGGGTCTCCCTCGAGTTCTGACCCCATGAGGGTGAGTTTGGTGAGGTTTGTGGGGAGCATCTCAAGATTGAGGACACATAGATCTTTTTTCCACTCTCCCCAGAGCGATAGATTTTGTATTGTTTCATGACATGATAAGTCTCGAGTACCCTCACTTAAAAGTGGTAAAGGGTCAGATTTTATACCGAAAGAGATCAGATACTCTGTTCGTGTCAGCATAGCCTTAAGATTCTGCCATCTTACTTTAATAGATGATCTCCTCCCAATGTTCATTCCTAATTTTAATGTTTGTAAATTTTAAAAATTATGATTAGAGTGTTCCGGACCGTCCAATTTAAAAATATCATAATAAGTAGTAAAAAAATTCGAAAAAAATATAAAATTTGGTTTCCAAAGATATTTCAATATGAAAAACAACTTTAACGGTTCGGATTGACCATTTAAATTTTGGATCTTGAAAAGTGACTTAATGACACGGGACCCTCCGTGCCGTCGATGGCACGTTAGCCATTATAATGTAAGATTTATTGAGAACAACTTCGAAAATCTCATTTGTAAACACAATTTTAGCTTGACATAATTATGTTCGAAATATTGAATAGATACCATTGAGCGAACAAGCTGATGTCGAGGAGATCAAGGTTCATATTAACCGACGAAAAGGAAGAGGTTGGAGAAATAATGTATATAGTGTCAATGTTTGGATTGGGGTGGGAAGAAGGACCCAAATTTATTATTAAACAATTCAAACTCTTCACAAAGTTACATATTTATCAATACTTCTTCTCACTTCTTTCCTTCTTCCCTTCTTTCTACACCTATCCAAACGGAGTCACTAATAATAGTGATGAAGTTTCGAAACTTGTAAAATTTCTGGATGACCTCAATTACGTCTTTGTGCTCTGCTTCATTACTAGTGTATTGAATGAATTCCCTTGGATATATATTGGCATTAGTTTGCTTAGACTTTCACGGTAATTTGAGATACTATTAGAGGATGTGCATCTAGAAATTCAAAGCTAGAACTTAAAAGTGTTGTGTACGAAGTTAAAATTGGGCCGTAGCCCAAAGAGGCCCGTATGGACACAGAAACAAAAGGGGTGCGTAGCAACAGAGAGAAAGGGACTCTCTCGTATGCGCTGAAAACAGAAGGTCTCTCTATGCGTGCGTGAGCTCTCCGTCCACCTCTTTGAAGCTATCTAGGATTTTGCTATTTCTCTTGTATCTCTTGTTAATTTCACCTCAAATTGTGAGAGAGAGTGTGAGTGAGAGAGAGAGGAAGGTTGATAGCTTGATGATCTCCATGTACTTGTAAGAAACTCTTGATTTAGTGGATTTGCACCGATCGCTCCCGTGATTTTTTCCATTTCGGGTTTCCACGTAAAATCTTGTGTCTCTACTTTATTTTCTTGTGCTTGATTGTGCTATTGTTGTTTGGTTCTCAAGTGGTACCATCATAGCTTTGTTCTTGCGGGTTTGTTTTATGCCCGTCACGTGTTTGTCGAAATTACTACCTCCTTGTTTACTTGGCTTCCGCTGTGCCTAGGCACCTGAGAGCGTGTCCCAACAACTGGTATGAGAGCGTATTGGCTCGTTGGTGTCAAGAATAGGATTTTGAGACTTGGATTGGTGTAGGTCTAAATTCTTGTGTATTTCGGTTATTACACGTGTAGTAGTGATAGAATGGAAAAAACTATGGGATTTGAGAAGTTAAATGATAGCAATTGACCAATTTGGAAAATGCTAATGCAAGATTACTTGGTGGTAAGGGATTTTAATTTACCATTGATGGGACCGGGTGCACAACCTCTTCATATGGAGGATCATGAATGGGAGTTGCTTGATTGGAAGTGTTTGGCGGCTATAAGGCCGTGTATTTCACCATCTATCTTGTTTGATGTCTACCAATGTAAGACCGCTAATGAGCTTTGGACCACATTGGAGCGATCATATAAGCAACCTTCGGGTGTAAACAAGATGCATGCTATGAAGCGGTTATTTCTCTTGAAAATGAAGGATGGCATTTCAATGAGAACACATGTAAGTGAGTTCAACTTAATTGCGGCTCAATTGAAGTCCTTGAAGGTAAATCTTGATGAAGAGGTTTTTATGCTTGTTACTGATATCTTATATTTATATGTGCATTTTGGTCGGACTTTACACTTAAATGGTAGCTCAAACCCCTACATTCATTGTGCTTTGTGCTATATTTGTCTAGAATTGGATACTGTTGTGGTTTTTATATTGAATTGCAGGAATTCGGTGGATCACGCACAATTATTCAATGAAATGGTGGATTTAGGAGAAGAAAAAGGCTAAATAGAAGCAATAGAATTGTAGAGCTCATCCTAAGCTTTCTAACGGTTTTTGAATCATCTCAATCGGAGTCCGGATGAAGAAATTATGATTGAAACACTATCGCTGCTCAATGTTGGAGTCTCGGTTCGACCCGAAGTGATCCAGTTCGGTCCGAACTGAGCCATTTTGGTCCGAACTGAACCTATTTGACCCGAACAAGATCAGTTTGACCCGAACTGAGAGCTGAATTAGTCGTTTTGGCAAGTTTTCAATTAAAGAAAGTGATATTTTGGCAAGATTTGGCGACCTGGATGCCCTAACCTCTCTTCCAAGCAACCTAGGACCTTCTATAAAGTGTCTCATACTGCCTTGGATGAAGGAGAGGCCACCAACCACGAAATTTTTCTTCCCACAACGTTTTGGCACCTTTTCACCACTGTTCTCATGCCGAAAGGCGTGAGATTCCACCTCCCGCAACATAGCACAACCATGGCAGCGACTTTGGAGCGATTCTAGATGCGACGGCAGTAGTTTCAACCCAACCACGGCTCTAGACGTTCGGTATCTCGAGTTAGAGGCGATATTTAGTTTATTTCTTCCTTTCTCTTGATATTTGATCGATTAGAGTTTGTATCTTCTTTATTTGCATTTGTTGTTGTTTTGTTAGCATGATAGTTTAGATTTATTGAGTCTTAGGATAAGGATGTAGGTTAGGATTAGTTTGATGTTATGATGTGTTTGGCTTGATACTTTGACTTGTGATCTATCTATTGAGTATTATTTTCATGCTTGTTTGATTGTATTGTTTGGACTAGTTTACTTCTAAATGAATAGCCACATTTAGTTAAGTTACAAAATTAGGATTAATCAATTGGAATTAAATAAAGTGCATGGGATAAGTTGAAGATTCGAAAGAGGAGGCTAGCTTGCACTGAAAGGTGTAGCTTCTAAGTTGGCTGAAAGGCAACTTAGATATCCCTAAGAAAACCAATAATTTAGACATAGGTTAATTAAAATACCGACACGAAAGTTTAGGTTTAATTGATCTATGTGGGTAAAGTAGTGTCCTGTGCTAACTTCTAGTCCAAAAGACGACAGTTGAGGAATAGGAACCTTAGCCACAGCCAGTCTAAGCCCTTCACAACATCAAAGCCAAGTTTAACCCGTCATAACTCAGTTCCATACTCTCTGTTCGGACCGAACTAGTCTGGTTCGGACCGAACTGAAGGTAGGAATTCTGGTAACCCGACATTTAACGCGAAAGCGAGCGAACCGGCGATCCAGAAGCTAAACCTAAGTGAAACCTGACCCCTAGGACATTCATTTGCATATTAAAACACCAAAAACTTCTCTTTAAGCATTTAGATTATTAGATAATTAAAATACCCAAAAAATATTTTATTTACTTGCACCTTTAGATTTAATCAACCAAAATCCATAAAAATTATCTTGTCTAGCTTTCGTGAGGAAGTAAAGTCCGGTACTCATTAATCCGTCCCTTGGGTTCGACCCTAAAGCTTAACTAAAACGACTAGTGAGGTTAGCTCTAGGTTTATAAATTTATTTGATTCCTAGGTTCTAAGCCTTCATCAAATTGGCGCCGTTGCCGGGGACGGTGTTGATATTAGAATTTACTTTAGTAACGAGAGACTAGATATTGTATCTTTTATTTATTATTGTTAAAAAAAAAGAAAAAAAAAGTTTCATTTGTATCACCATGTTTTATTCTTTTCAGGACCGTGAACATGAAAAAGAGGACAATTGGAGGCGACGCTTGTATCACCAACTCGATGTTGTCAACAACACCATAAGAAAAGCATGCGGAGGAGGATGGAGCGAGCACCAAGACCCATATGCCCACTACATGGACCATGCACCACGCACCATGGAGAAATCAATCTCTTCTATGGATCGTATCAAGCATCAACTTAATGTGGTGAACAACACCATAAGGAAAGCATGTGGGGAAGGACATTTTGATGCAAAACCCGTACATGATGCATACAACTATGGTTTGACAAATAACTCTTGTTTTTCTTGGTATAATTCATGTTCAATGTCTCAAGATGAATCTAGATTGAATTTCATGGATAAAACTTCTAATTCTCAATTACTTTCGCAAATGTCAAACGATGAACTAATGTATAAAGATTTTATTGAAAATCAAAGAAAACTAAATGAGGAACTTCTTGAAAAATTGAATTCTCTATCATCTAATTTCAAAGCTATTGCCACACAACATGAAAAGATATTTGAGACCAAAATTGTTCAATTACTTCTAATGCATCATTCCACATATGCTCGGATCGTTCTTATTTTGTCAACTACAAGGATGAAGATGGTGGGAATATCTATCTTGGTGATAGTCGGCCATGCAAGATTTTTGGAGTTGGTGATGTTGAGCTTGAGCAAGCCAATGGAAGGCGATGTAAGTTGAGCAATGTGAGGTATGTTCCCAAGATAACCAAGAATCTTATCTCGGTGGGTCAACTTGATGATGGCGGATTTGTTGTATCTTTTGGTGAGGGATCATGGAAAGTGTCAAAGGGTTGCATGACATTGATGAAGGGACACAAAGATAGGAGTTTGTACACTCTTCATGGAGCGCCTCGAAAGGTTGTTGTTGCTATGGCAAGTGAGCATGGTGATATGCACATGTGGCACAACCGCCTTTGTCATCTTAGTGAAAGAGGTATGAAAGTGTTGCAAAATAAAAATTACATTCCTTCTTTTGTTTGTTCATCTCTTGAATTTTGTGTTCATTGTGTAATGGAAAAACAAAAGAGAGTGAATTTTAAGAGGAATGAGTCCTATAGAAAGGTGAAACCATTGGAATTGGTTTATTCCGATGTGTGTGGTTCATTTAATGTCAAATCTCTTGGTGGTGCTAGTTATTTTGTTACTTTCTTAGATGACTTTTCTAGGAAGTGTTGGATTTATCCCTTGTCCTCAAAAGATCAAGTTCTTGAAACCTTTAAGAACTTTAAATCTCGTGTTGAAAAAGAGAGTGAAAAATCCATTAAGTGTTTACAAACCGATAATGGTGGTGAGTTTTGCTCTAATGATTTTGACAATTTTTGTGCGAGAAATGGCATTCGGAGAGTGAAGACGGTTTCATACACTCCACAAGAAAATGGGATCATTAAGAGGATGAACCGGACCATTGTGGAGAGGATTAGAAGTATGTTGTCTCACTCGGGTCTTCCAAAATCATTTTGGGCCGAAGCGGCTTACACGGCGGTTTATCTCATAAACCGATCACCTAGTGTGGCATTGGACGGTGGCATACCGGAAGTCGTATGGAGTGGAAAGAAGATCTCTTATGGCCATTTATGAACTTTTGGATGTGAAGCTTATGTGAAGATTCCTAATGTCAAGAGGAATAAGCTTGATGTCAAGTCACGGAGGTGTGCATTTGTTGGCTATGGCGGTGATGATTTGGGTTATAGGGTGTGGGATCCTATTGAGAAGAAGACAATTAGAAGCTGAGATGTCATATTTCGTGAAGATGTGATGTTCATTGAAAATCATGAGAAAGAGCTAAGTGAAGAAAGACATGTTGAGGAGCATGTTGATGCTAGTGTTGCACCCAAAATGCTAGCGGATCCTCAAACAAGTGGTCATGATAATGAGGATGAGAGTGAGCCGGTGGAAGCGCATGAGAATGAAGGCATTGTTGAAGAAGAGCACACTAATACCCCGATACAATAGTTGAGGAGATCAACTCGGATTTCAAGAGCTACACAAAGGTATTCACCTTCCGTGTATTATGCTTTATTCACGGATGCGGGTGAACCCGAGTCATTTCATGAGCCTATAAATTGTTCGGAGAAGGCTATGTGGCTTGGAGCAATGGAGGATGAAATGAACTCGTTGCATCTAAATGAGACTTGGGAGTTGGTTAAACTTCCTAAGGGAAAGAAGGTATTGAAAAATAGGTGGGTATTTGTGTTGAAAAATAAAGCCGATGGTTCTAAACGGCATAAGGCAAGGTTAGTAGTCAAGGGCTATGGACAAAAACATGGTGTTGATTTTAATGAGATATTCTCTCCCGTTGTGAAGCATAGTTCCATAAGGGTTGTTTTGTCATTGGTGACTAACTTAGACTTGGAGCTTGTGCAACTTGATATCAAGACGGCTTTCTTGCATGGTGACTTGGATGAGGAGATCTATATGTCACAACCGGAAGGTTTTGTTGATGAATCAAACCCTAATCTTGTGTGTAGATTGAAAAAGGGGTTGTATGATTTGAAGCAAGCCTCTCGGCAATGGTACAAAAAGTTTGATACTTTTATGCAAGAAGAAGGTTTTGAAAGAAGCGGCTGTGATCATTGTGTCGACATGAAAGGAAAGGTGGGTGGTACTTTCACCTTGTTGTTACTTTATGTGGATGACATGTTGATTGCTAGTAATGATCATGATGAGATTAAGTCTCTTAAGCTTGATATGTCTAAGAGGTTTGCAACCAAGGATCTTGGCGAAGCAAGAAAAATATTGGGCATGCGGATTCATAGGGATCGGGGGAGAGGCAAGCTTTGGTTAAGTCAAATGGAGTATGTTGATAAAGTCCTTGAGAGGTTTGACATGGTGAATTGCAAACCGATGACTATACCTTTGGCCGGTCATTTTAAATTGTCTAAAAAGAATTCTCCAAAGAATTTTCAAGAGAGATTGAAGATGGAAAAGGTTCCATACTTATCGGCCGTTGGTAGCTTGATGTATGATATGGTGTGCACACGGCCGGACATTGCACATGCAGTGGGAGTTGTCTCTCGATATATGTCTAACCCGGGATGGGAGCATTGGCAAGCGGTGAAGTGGATACTTCGGTACTTGAAGGGCACTCGTGGCTTGCGATTATGTTTTGGAGGAGATTCTAAATTAGCAATTGAAGGGTATGTTGATGCCGATCATGCGGGTTGTAGTGAGACAAGGAAGTCCACGACGGGCTTTGTCTTTACTATCGGTGGTGGAGCCGTTAGTTGGATGTCTCGACTACAAGACATTGTTGCTTTGTCTTCCACGGAATCGGAGTATGTCGCATTGACCGAGGCGGTGAAGGAAATGCTTTGGTTGAAAATGTTGCTTGCACAACTTGGGTTGAAGCAAATGGAGTATGTGGTGCATTGTGATAATCAAGGTGCCATACATCTTTCAAAGAATGCGGCATATCACTCAAGAACTAAGCACATTGATGTGCGATACCACTTTATTCGTGATGTTCTAAACCATAGGCAACTAGTCGTGAGAAAGGTTCACACGAAGGAGAATGTTGCCGATATGTTCACAAAGGTGGTGCCTCCCGACAAGGTAATATTTTGTAGGAGGTAATCAGGGTTGGTTGAGTAACTCGGGTGTGTTTGGAGCGAAGTGCAAGGTGTATGCTTGTGAAGATCAAGGTGTATGCTTATGAAGTGCAAGGTGTATGCTTGTGTGATCAAGTGGGAGTTTTGTCTTCGAGTGGGAGGTTGTTGTGTACGAAGCCAAAATTGGGCCGTAGCCCAAAGAGGCCCGTATGGACACGAAAACAAAAGGGGTGCGTAGCAACAGAGAGAAAGGGACTCTCTCGTATGCGCTGAAAACAGAAGGTCTCTCTGTGCGTGCGTGAGCTCTCCGTCTCCCTCTTTGAAGCTATCTAGGGTTTTGCTATTTCTCTTATATCTCTTGTTAATTCCACCTCAAATTGTGAGAGAGAGTGTGAGTGAGAGAGAGAGGAAGGTTGATAGCTTGATGATCTCCATGTACTTGTAAGAAACTCTTGATTTAGTAGATTTGCACCGATCGCTCCCGTGGTTTTTTCCCTTTCGGGTTTCCACGTAAAATCTTGTGTCTCTATTTTATTTTCTTGTGCTTGATTGTGCTATTGTTGTTTGGTTCTCAAGTGGTACCATCATAGCTTTGTTCTTGCGGGTTTGTTTTATGTCCGTCACGTGTTTGTCGAAATTACTACCTCCATGTTGACTTGACTTCCGCTGTGCCTAGGCACCTGAGAGCGTGTCCCAACAAAAAGAAACGTACCTTTGCAGTAGTTCCTCGAGAAAATCCTGAGGTCTCTCCTCCATCGTTCCATGCCCATCTCTTGGAATAAACCCTTCAGCAATCCACATTCCAATGACGTGTTTTGCTGAAATCTTATGGTCTTCAGGAAATGAAGCAAAATAGAGAAAACATGGTTTGAGGTAGTATGGTAAATCCACATAACTAAGGAGTAGCACTTCGGAGCACCGTTTTGCATGCCCTTTCATCGTGCCAGTCCAAAGTATCATGCACTCTTTGCCAGGCAATTTTTGTGCGCTCCTTCCTTGAGAGAATGCTGCCTAGCACAATTAAAGCCAAGGGTAATCCACCACACTTCTCTGTTAATTGTCTTGCCACACCATTGAGATCAGCACGATGTTGAACTGCCGGTTCTCCAATTGGAATATTTGCCTTTTGGAAAAGGAGACTTAGACTCTCATCCTCATTTAGGTGACGAAGTTCATGCGGTCTTAAATCACCATCTGCTGCTCTAGCAAGATCTAATATTCTAGTCGTAATTAACATGCGATTTGCATTATTTTCATCAGGTAATACTATTCTCAAACTCTCCCATAGTACAATTTCCCACACATCATCTAGGACAATTAAGTACCTCCTTTGAGCCAAATATTTCCCCAGTTCGCTCGTTAATTCATCATCTCGGGTAGTACGTTTTTTATTTCGCTCATCAGGTTTTACGAGTAAAGAATTTCTCTGAAGAGGTTGTTTACAACAAATTTTTGAGAGATAGACAGCCAAACGAGACAATCGAAGTGCCTTCCCAATTCACCACTGCGGGTTAAAAGAAATGTGTTACGTTGAGAAAACATTAAGAGGTCCGAACGATAATTTCAGGTGAGATTATTCCTAGTATTACATTATTGATTTGATTATTTTTATTTATTGAATATCGCATCAAATACTAGCATTCAAGAAATGATAAAAAAGAATCGACTTCCAAATTAAGCTCATAAAATTAGCCGCTGTAATTAATTAATTAGGAAATCTCTATACAGTAGCTGTTATAATTTTTCGTGTCAATAGTGTAAAGTTAGGAAAGATAACAACGGTAATCCCTAGACCGTGGGCTACAAAGGCTCCTATACACAATAATAAATAAACATCGTAAATCAACTTTCACTCTAACATTGTAATCCAAAAGTTCCATTTGTACCGTTATGAATGTTTGAACGACCTTTCACGTATTAAATGATATTTGAATCAAGTTGTTCATCAATTATTATATTTAATGTAAAAATTATTGGAAAATTCTGCCATGAGATCCAATTTCTGAATCGGGTTTCGATCACAACCGTTCATGAGTGTTAATAAATTAACCTTTTTTGAAAATGAATGGTTGAGATTAAAGCCCAATTAAAAAATAGACCTCATGGCAGAATTTCCCAAAATTATTTTAGTTAGTTGTTGCCAAAAATTTCTAAAAGTAAAATTAATTTCTTCTCTCGAACGGAAAGGGAGAGGCTAATTGTCGTAACTATTGATGCACACGTACGCAACCAACTAAAGTTTTTTAGGTCGATGTTTGAACCTATATGGACTGTGGTTGAGTAAATGCATAAATTCAACTGATTTGAACTAACTATAACAAGTACCTTAATGTTGAAATGGGAAAAAAAAAAACAAAAGGAACTTTCCTTGGACATAAACAATCTGAAGTGTCTTGTAATTCACAATGTCGTTGAAACTCTTAAATAAATTATAACCAGTATGTGAAATATAATTTTATAATTTAAACAGAAAGGAAATATATTTGTAGGTTCATAATTTGAATGAATTCATTTTCTTCAGAATATATGGTAAAAATATTAGGACGCTCGGCTAATTATAAAATCTCAGGGTCTTCAACAAAAATTTTCCAGTGAAAAAACAATAATTCAATTACAGCTGTTGAATATATGTAACTAAGTTTTTGTTTAAATTTTTATATAATAAACATGTGACTTTTGGCTATTTATACAAGCATATATAGTGACAAGTGTACATGTATATATTCTTATATGTTTAGGACAAAAAATATTCATAAATATCTGTATTTTTTAATTATTTTTTTTACTATTTGTTAGAAATTGGAAATTGAGCTGGGCAACAATTGAATAGTTGCGAACAACAATTGTGGCATATTTTATACAAAAAAGTACCATGACAAATTTATGGAGGAGGAAAAACAGCTGTTGTCTAGATTAAAGAGCATTTTTTTTTTCCCCAAACATGTTTCAAAATGTTGTTGGGAACAATTTAAATGTTGTCCGAATCAATTTTTTTAGAAACTAAGTTTCAGATGTAGTCCTAAACTTATGTAATAGTGTGGATGGCTTGGTTGTAGTCTTGTAGATCATTTATATCAACTAAATTGCGGTGACCAATATAAAATTGTAGATCATTAATATTAACGCAAAATATTAATTGCGGTGAATATATATAATTTCTTGTGAAATGTAATTTTTGAGTTTATTATATGTGGAATTTAAAATTTTCAGTTTATTTATTTCACAATATTTTCCTCAACTTATTTTTAAGCGAAAAACACTTGTACCACCACTCCAGGTGATGAATGTCAATAAAAATGTCCAAAATGGAGATCCATGCGTGCTACCAATAAAAATGATTGAACTAAACGATCCGAATCTAGTTTGAATTATTGACTTCTAGAATTATAGATTAAATTGGCTTTATATATATTTAACTTGATCATCATTCACATCTCAACATCTACAAATTGTCAAATTGAAAGCAGAGCACTAATTTTAAGGGAAAAGATGTACCTTTTATAAACCTTTTGAGCAAGCGTAGTCTTTCCAAGGCCGCCCATTCCCACAATCGAGAGAACTGCACGTCTGGTGATGTTCGTATCTAGCAGTAGAGTGATAATCTCATTCTTGTCACGATCAAGGCCGATGACTTCTGAATCATTAACGTCCGAGGGTCTTGCCGGCCGAAAAAGTTCGAGTTGCCCATCAAATTGTGGACTACTACCACTAGCATCAGTTATTCCCAATTGAATTCTAAGCTGGGAAATGTTCTCAAGGGTTGATCTTATTGCCTTGACCTCGTCGACAAAATTTTTCACTTTTAAAGGTTTCTTTAGTCTAACAAGTTTAGACCAAACACCAGAATTTCTTGCACGGTTATCTTCAATATCCACGAGGAACATATCTACTGCATCTTCTATTCTATAGGCCACGTCTCTGACCTCATTAACCCACTGTTTTGCTGCCAAGTTTGTATTACGTTTGGAATGGGCATCTTGCAGAAATGGACGGATCATGCGAAGAGCCAGCTGGATGTGTGTGACCTCGTCACTCACATTATACAACTCCAGACCCAAGTTGAGCAGGACATTTAGCTTGTCTAATGCAAATTTTACAGCTTCCCCTTCCATCTGTCTCTGATTGTGGGAATTGATGCCCTATAGGTCTATATTTTGAAAGAACAGAAACACGAAAAATAATTTTAACTTTTTACTAACTATTTAAATGTTTTGTAAATAAAAAAAAGGGAATATACTGGAAAAGATGCAAAAATTAATAAAAGCATTCAAAGTAGGCAAGAAACATGGATTTGAATGAGTGAAGTGATTATTAAAATTAAAACTCTTTTATGGTTTAAAATTAAAACTGTTTTAGGGTGCTTGTTTAACTTTTCCTTTTTTTAATGGTTTCTTCTAAAGTTGCGTGTGTTTTCCCGAGTTAATTTTCTGAATCACAAATTTTTTTGATAATAAAAATGCAGTAGAGATGTTTGCTTTGCTTCTCTTCATATTACCATACAATAAAAGAAAATATTTTGTACCTCAAATCATTCTAATTGCATACAACAAATATTTTGTACCTCAAATCATTCTAATTGCTTCTCTTCATATTAGCATCAGTTATTCCCAATTGAATTCTAAGCTGGGAAATGTTCTCAAGGGTTGATCTTATTGCCTTGACCTCGTCGACAAAATTTTTCACTTTTAAAGGTTTCTTTAGTCTAACAAGTTTAGACCAAACACCAGAATTTCTTGCACGGTTATCTTCAATATCCACGAGGAACATATCTACTGCATCTTCTATTCTATAGGCCACGTCTCTGACCTCATTAACCCACTGTTTTGCTGCCAAGTTTGTATTACGTTTGGAGTGGGCATCTTGCAGAAAAGGACGGATCATGCGAAGAGCCAGCTGGATGTGTGTGACTGTTAGAGATATGTCCTAGAAGCCAATCTTATTAGGCTACTTCTATAGTTTATATTATTGATGATTTCAGATCATTTGTTTTTTGATTTAATCGTTGACAGTTCGTTCAGGTTGAAGATATGAATTATAGATCACTGTTATTCATTTAGTAGTAAATGACAACGATAAATCTAAAAGTCCATAATCTTGATAATTAACAAAGGACATTAATTATCAATAAGATTAGTATGCAAGTTAAGTGATGATTAAGTTCTATAAATCATAGGTTAAGAGTAACCAACTTAATTGCATATGTATATGTTATAGAACATAGTACGGGACTGGACCCCACAAAATAAATATATGGATTGTGTTACGTGTCATTATTTATTTCGTTATGATTTTGATTCTAAGTTTGAGATGATTATCTTTTCCACATGAGGATAGATGCTATAAATCATGTCTACCGCTGATTCCTGATAAAGGCTGCTATACGGACTTGATTTAAGTATTCTTGAATTGTGCGGGGAAAAGCTAATTATCAAGAAAACCGTATGTCCCTCATTAATTCATTTAGTGAGTGACGATATCTGTTTGGGCCCCTTGATGGAGATAGATTGTTTGCTAGCAACTGATACAATTATCTCTAGATCAAGAAACGTATAATCTGCAAGAATGACACGTTCCTATCTTGGATTATACGATGATATCGTGTGACATAAGAATCAAAATAGAGAAACATAATTGTTCTCTTATGCAGGATTGAAATTTTGTAGCTGTACACTATTTATGCGAATTGGGAATCATAACGTGTTGCTAGATACCGCTTATGATTATTGGAATTAAATAGCGATTTAATTCCATGTCCAACATAGCATAAATCCTCAAAGGGTCACACAAAATTGGTATTTAATCATATGTGCATTATTTATTTATTTGCAATATTGAGTATTGCAAAATATGATAGATTGATTATTTAATTAAATTGCGTTATGGACCGTTATAATTAATTAAGTCAAATGGATCATATAGAAATAAATTAATGCATTGTCTAATCTCTAAATAATTATTATTAAGTTAATAATTATTTATAAACAACACACTTAATTTAATTAAGTTATTTGGACTTTAATTTATTGGTAAATTAAATGTCCAAATTGAATAGCTTTGAGTGGGCCTTTAATTAATAGAATTAAAGGGACCAAATAGAGATGGCCTAGTGGGCCAAGAGAGCCCACTAGGAGGCCGGCCACAAGAGGTAGGTAGGAGTGGCACACTTGTAATTTGTGTGAACTCCTATCTAGGGTTAAGAGGCTATATAAGGCACCTATTGGAGGCTCCTTGGCTCTCTTCTCTCTCTTCCTCTCTCTAGCCGCCACCTTGCCCCCCCCCTTTGTGGTGCGCCGCCCCCCCTCTCTCCTCTCCACTCTAGCTCATGTGTTGAGCACCCCTTTCTCCCACAAATCGATTGGTTCTTTGGTTGAAGAAAGGGAACGCTTGGGATTAGACTCGTTCTTCTCTTCGCTAGCACGAATTGAGAAGAACTTGGTTAATACCATAGTGGACTCGAGGCGCCGCGAATAGGAGGTGTTTGGAGAGCACGCTACCGACACCAAATCCAAGGATTCGAGCCTCTTGGTTGCTATACCAAGAGAGGTACAAATCCTTCCTTTCTCTTGTGTCAAATCGGCTTTTGTACTAGATCCGTTTTGTGCTTGGTTTTCTTGGCTTAATTAGTTGGTAATTAGCATAAAATTGAAAATTAGCACACTTTCTAACAGTGGTATCAGAGACTTGGTCTTACTTAAGCTATTTTGACACTTAATTAAAAGAAATTGGCTAATTAACGGATTAGTAGAGATGATGCGTTTGTTTGCTGTCTGGAAATAGTATTTTCTGTGTTATTTCGCGTTTTTCGATGTGATATGTTCTCTGGAAGATCTTTCCATCTACATGAAAGTTGTATATCTTTGGATTGTGATTCTTTTGGCGTTGGATTCACATTTTTCTGAATTAGTATAGATTTATTGTGAATAAAATGGCGATTTGAATGGCTCGTACTGTCCTGTTTGAATGGCTTGAAAGATTTATATTTTGAATATAAGTACCAGTTTTCTTTGGCTAGAAATAAAGAGGACTTGAAGCCTTTTCTGAGCATGTATAGATTGTTGCATCACTCAGATTAATTTGTGGGTTTTCAAGTATGAAAAGGAAGATCTTGTCAGATCCAGTTTGTTGAGCAAATCGATTGTTCTAATAAATTGTACCAACTGAGAACTCCTTTAAAAAATTCTGTTTAAATGGAGTTGTTTTATTTTGAGTTAGGATTCCAGAAAAATTAATTTCATAATTTTTCATGGAAGATTGGACCTTCAACTAGGTTAAAACATTTCGATCGACAGTCTGTTCCAGTACAGAATTTGTTGATTGTTTAGCATGTAACTTAATATTATTGAACTGAACTTGGTTGTTTTCTTTTCATGAATGGATAGCCTGTAGTCTAAACAAGTTTTTCTATGTATATTGTATATATAAAAACTGGATAGAAGGTGGTCTAACAGACCAAATGGTTGAGAGGATAAGCTGAAAATCTCATAACGGTGTTTCATGCACTTGTAAGAGATTTGTCTTTTTTTATTCTCCCAGATGGTTTAAGATCTCTTCTTGAAATTTTTACTGGTAATCAAAACTATGATAAGGAGCTTAAGTAATTTATTTGAGAATTTTTAGAGACCGAAAACTGTTGTTTTTGTTGGATTCCATTGGTTACGTTTTTTGTTAAATTACTGTTTTTCTAAGTATTCAAACTAGTTGAAATTAATTAGAAAAACTCCTTGTTTGATCTCCTTTCAGTTATGGGATGTTGAAAGAACTTTCTAAATGAATTTAAATAAGTTTGGTTGTTTAAAATTGAGAATTTGTACACGGAATTTACTTATAGCAAACGATACGCAAAGTTGCTTGAAAATCGTTAATTGGAAACAAAGTGCTTGTATGTGCTAACTTTGTTTTGTAGGTGGATAGTAGGTTTAGTATGGCTCAAGACTCAATGCCTTGTGGTTGCAAATTGAATGCATGTGTGAATGTTTGTAATGCGGCCTTTGGTGCCATTAATTAATTAATTTGTTGATTAATTTTTTATGTAACTTGTGAGGCTTGCATGCCCCTAAGGATAGGATGGGAATAGGATATTTTCACATGTATTTTTGTTCCTTTATTTTATAGGATTAAGATCCTTATAGAATTTAGTGGGAGGGACAAGGATTAGATTAGTTTTGCTTCATGGAGGATGTGGCGAAACTAATGCAAGCGGGAGCCATACAAACCCACAATAATGAGATGCTTGTATGATTGCTTGTGATAGGTTATGTATGGGTGTATGTTTACACGACCACCAAACAAGCGTCATGATTGTTAATTGTCCCAAATTAAAAAAGGATTAAGTCAAACCAAAATTCACTCTCCTTCTTTCTATCCCCTTCTAACGTAGTATGATCGTTCATTGATGTATTCTCGCCGACGCGGGACATCGTGATCCATCATCCGTGTCGGGGTGTAAATCGGATTTACTAGGAGCAAATAGAAAGAAGTAACTTAACAATGAATCAAATCGGATTGTTCATTGGAGTGAAGTTCGTTAATCGAACCAAGAGTCATAGGAACGTATGATTGGTTGGAGAACCTATTTCACATTTGTTGATGTAATGTTCTGCCGACGCCGTCATTGCATTAACAAATAGTGGGAGTCTTGGAAATTCACTACATTTAGGGACATGATTTAATGTAGTGGAAGTTTTACTTAGTTAAAACAAATATTAAAGCATAAACTAATTGACCATAAACTTATGTATTGTTGTAGATGTCTTCCTCATCTTTTACGCTACGTTCTCTTCTTGAGAGAGAGAAACTCGCTTTTGACGGTGCCAATTTTTTGGATTGGCATCGCAACCTAAGGCTTGCCTTTAGGTATGAGAAAAGAGAGTATCTCCTTACCACTCCCATGCCATCGGCTCCAAAGGCAACCGCTACCCAAGAGGAAAAGGATGCCTTTGCGAAGCACGAAAACGAGGATATGGAGATGTCCGTCGTGATGGTGGCAATCATGGAATCCGAACTCCAAAAGGAGTTCATGGATAGTGGCTATGGAGTGTTCGCTATGATCACTCGCCTATCCAACATGTTCCAAACTAAGGCTCGCACCGAAAGGGCCCGTCTCATCAAGGTCGTCGCCAACACTCGTTTGGCCGAAGGTCATGAAGTCGGGCTACACGTCATGAAGATGGCGGGGTTGTTTCGGCAGCTCGAGAAGCTTGATACGCCCTTCCCCTCGGGGGCGATTCAAGACTTCATTCTCAATTCTCTCCCTCCAAGCTTCACCGGTTTCGTTGTGAACTACCGGATGAACGGCATGGACAAGTGCATGGATGACATCCAAAACATGCTCATTGAGACGGAGGAGAGTCTTAAGAAAGAGAAGGGCCCAAAGGATGTTCTTGCGGTGAGTGGAAAGAGCAAGAAGATAAGAAAGTGTGGCCGCAAAGGAAAAGGCAAAGGCCCGGTGACGCCCCAAGGTCCGGCCAAGGGTGCTCCCGTGGGTTCTAAGAAGAAGAAGAACCCGGCCACTTCCGAGACCGTTTGCTACTACTGTAGCAACAAGGGCCATTGGAAGAGAAACTGCCCAAGGTACCTAGCTGACAAGAAGGCGGGAACTGTCCAACCTTCTACCTCAGGTATATTTGTCATCGAAACCCTTCTCGCTACTTCTCACACAGATTGGGTATTCGATACTGGTTCGTGTGCTCACATTTGTCGAAATGTGCAGGTCCTAAAGAATAGAAGGCGGCTCGAGAAAGGCGAAGTTCAACTCCGCGTCGGTAACGGCACGTGCGTCTCCGCTATGGCCGTTGGGAGCGTGGAACTAACTTTGCCTTCCGGTTTTGTGTTGGAACTCAAGGATGTTTTTGTAGTTCCATCTATCACTCGAAACATTGTGTCCGTTTCTTGTTTGGATTTGGATGGATTTGATGTTGTAATAAAGAACAAGTGTTTAACTTTGTTTCGTAATGAAGTTCGTTTTTGTGATGCACATTTATTGAATGGTCTTTATGTGCTCGATTCGAATGGATTTGTTTTGAGTGTTGAAAATGACAAAAGGAAACGTAAGGTTTCACATGAGAATGCGACTTTAATGTGGCATTGCCGCTTAGGTCACATCAACGAGAAATGCATCAAGAGACTACAATCCGTTGGTCTCTTGGATCAATTCGCTTTCGAGCCAATTGACACTTGTGAATCTTGTTTGATGGGTAAAATGACCAAAGCGCCTTTCCCCAACAAAGGGATAAGGGCAAATGGATTGTTAGACCTCATACATACCGATGTATGTGGACCTATGAGCATTTGTGCACGTGGAGGTTTCTCATACTTCGTCACGTTCACTGACGATTATAGTAGCTACGGGTATATCTACTTGATGCGTCACAAATCTGAAACATTTGACAAGTTCAAAGAGTTTAAGAATGAAGTTGAGAACCAACTTGATCGAAAGATCAAGGCCTTACGATCCGATAGAGGTGGTGAGTACTTGAGCCATGAATTTGGCGATTATCTAAAGGAGTGTGGAATCATTCCACAACTCACTCCACCAGGAACACCACAATGGAATGGTGTGTCCGAAAGGAGGAATCGAACATGGTTCGATCGATGATGAGCCAAACTGACTTGCCTATGTCCTTTTGGGGTTATGCAATTGAAACCGCAGCTTTTACTTTAAACCGTGTTCCATCAAAGTCCGTTAAGAAAACACCCTATGAGCTATGGTTTGGTTCGAAACCTAGCATGATGTTTCTCAAGATTTGGTGTTGTGAAGCTTATGTGAAAAGGCTAGTGAGCGATAAGCTTGGACCCAAATCGGACAAATGTCATTTCGTAGGATACCCTAAGGAAACGAAGGGTTACTACTTCTATAACCGTGTCGAGAACAAGATAGTTGTTGCACGACATGCAGAATTTTTGGAAAAGGAGTTTATCTCAAGAAGAAGTAGTGGGAGCAACGTGGTTATTGAAGAAATTCAAGAACCACAACAACAAAACATACCTCAAGTAGGTAATGTGGTTGTTCTAAATGTAGTGCCAAATGAGGTTGCACCGAATGAGATTGTAGCCGAACCTATTCCTCAAGTTGTTGTGGAAGAAGAGGTTCAAGAACAAGCTCCCTCAAATGAAAACTCAAACATATCGCGTGTCGATAGTGTTGAGATTGCAACTACACTTGATGTTCAAGAACAAAGCCCACAAACCGTTGTGGAGCAAGTTCAAGAACCTCAAGCATCTACCCTACGAAGATAGGCAAGGCCAAGTCGTCCACCTATAAGATATTTAGGTTTGCACGACGTTCTCGTCATGGAGAACGATGAGCCTTTGACCATTGATGACATGAAAAGAAAACCAGACTCCAAGGAATGGCTTAAAGCCATGGAATCCGAAATGCAATCTATGTATGACAACAAGGTATGGACCTTGGTTGATCTTCCCAACGGAGTAAAATCCGTTGAGAACAAATGGATCTTTAAAAGAAAGGTCGACATGGATGGCAACTTGACCATTTACAAAGCACGACTCGTAGCGAAAGGTTACAAACAAGTTCATGGTATTGACTATGAAGAAACCTTCTCGCCCGTCGTCATGTTCAAGTCCATTCGGATCATGCTAGCAATTGCCGCATTTTATGATTATGAAATATGGCAAATGGATGTCAAAACCGCCTTCCTAAATGGAAATTTGGAAGAGGATGTGTATATGACACAACCCGAGTGTTTTGTGGATCCAAAGAATGCTAACAAGGTATGCAAACTTCAAAGGTCCATTTATGGATTGAAGCAAGCATCAAGGAGTTGGAATAAACGCTTTGATGAAGAAGTCAAGAAATTGAACTTCGTCCAAAGCGAAAAGGAACCTTGTGTTTACAAGAGGATCAGTGGGAGCGTGGTTGTGTTTCTTGTTCTATATGTTGATGATATCCTCTTGATCGGGAATGATATCCCCGAGTTGAATGCAGTTAAGGATTCATTGAAGAAGGTGTTCTCAATGAAAGATTTGGGCGAAGCCGCCTATATCCTAGGAATCAAGATCTATAGAGATAGATCGAGAAGGATGTTAGGCTTGAGCCAAGATGCATATATTGACAAAGTGTTGAACAAACACAACATGGCAAATTCCAAAAAGGGATTCTTGCCTATGTCACATGGCATTTTCTTGAGCAAGTCTCAAAGTCCGACCAATGATACAGATCGTGAATACATGAAGAAATTCCAGTATCCATCTGTGGTCGGATCGATTATGTATGCCATGCTATGCACTCGTCCCGATGTGGCACATCCGATTAGCATGACTAGTCGATTCCAAGCCAATCCTGGCATTGCACATTGGACTGCAGTCAAGAATATCCTCAAATATCTCAAGAGAACAAAGGATAGCATTCTTGTATATGGTGGAGACCAAGAGCTCGTTGTAAGTGGTTACACCGATGCTAGTTTCCAAACCGATCGAGATGACTCAAAATCACAGTCCGGCTTCGTATTTCTGCTCAATGGTGGTGCCGTAAGTTGGAAGAGTTCCAAGCAAGATACTACGGCCGATTCCGTCACCGAAGCAGAATACTTAGCGGCTGGTGAAGCAGCGAAAGAAGGTGTATGGATCAAGGAGTTCTTGACCGAGCTAGAGATGGTTCCAAGCATCTCGAGTCCAGTGGATATCTACTGCGACAACACGGGAGCCATAGCTCAGTCCAAGGAGCCTAGGTCTCATCAAAAGACTAGGCACATTCTACGACGATTCCATCTCATCCGTCAGTTGATCAATGATGGATGGGTCAAGGTCAAGAAGGTGGACGGTGCCGCGAACACAACGGACCCTCTGACAAAGCCTTTATCTCGAGCCGCACATGAGTTGCATGTTGCATCCATGGGGATTAGGCGTATGCCTGAGTGGCTTTGAGTTGTATCTTTTATTTACTAGGCTTTAGTATGAGACAAGTATATTTTGGATATTACATTGAGTACTATGCACTTGCTAGAAGTCACCATTGATTGACTCTAGGCCAAGTGGGAGATTGTTAGAGATATGTCCCAGAAGCCAATCTTATTAGGCTACTTCTATAGTTTATGTTATTGATGATTTCAGATCATTTGTTCTTTGATTTAATCGTTGACAGTTCGTTCAGGTTGAGGATCTGAATTATAGATCACTGTTATTCATTTAGTAGTAAATGACAACGATAAATCTAAAAGTCCATAATCTTGATAATTAACAAAGGACATTAATTATCAATAAGATTAGTATGCAAGTTAAGTGATGATTAAGTTCTATAAATCATAGGTTAAGAGTAACAAACTTAATTGCATATGTATATGTTATAGAACATAGTACAGGACTGGACCCCACGAAATAAATATATGGATTGTGTTACGTGTCATTATTTATTTCGTTATGATTTTGATTCTAAGTTTGAGATGATTATCTTTTCCACATGAGGATAGATGCTATAAATCATGTCTACCGCTGATTCCTGATAAAGGCTGCTATACGGACTTGATTTAAGTATTCTTGAATTGTGCGGGGAAAAGCTAATTATCAAGAAAACCGTATGTCCCTCATTAATTCACTTAGTGAGTGACGATATCTGTTTGGGCCCCTTGATGGAGATAGATTGTTTGCTAGCAACTGATACAATTATCTCTAGATCAAGAAACGTATAATCTGCAAGAATGACACGTTCCTATCTTGGATTATACGATGATATCGTGTGACATAAGAATCAAAATAGAGAAACATAATTGTTCTCTTATGCAGGATTGAAATTTTGTAGTTGTACACTATTTATGCGAATTGGGAATCATAACGTGTTGCTAGATACCGCTTATGATTATTGGAATTAAATAGCGATTTAATTCCATGTCCAACATAGCATAAATCCTCAAAGGGTCACACAAAATTGGTATTTAATCATATGTGCATTATTTATTTATTTGCAATATTGAGTATTGCAAAATATGATATATTGATTAATTAATTAATTAGCGTTATGGACCGTTATAATTAATTAAGTCAAATGGATCATATAGAAATAAATTAATGCATTGTCTAATCTCTAAATAATTATTATTAAGTTAATAATTATTTATAAACAACACACTTAATTTAATTAAGTTATTTGGGCTTTAATTTATTAGTAAATTAAATGTCCAAATTGAATAGCTTTGAGTGGGCCTTTAATTAATAGAATTAAAGGGACCAAATAGAGATGGCCTAGTGGGCCAAGAGAGCCCACTAGGAGGCCGGCCACAAGAGGTAGGTAGGAGTGGCACACTTGTAATTTGTGTGAACTCCTATCTAGGGTTAAGAGGCTATATAAGGCACCTATTGGAGGCTCCTTGGCTCTCTTCTCTCTCTTCCTCTCTCTAGCCGCCACCTTGGCCCCCCCCTTTGTGGTGCGTCGCCCCCCTCTCTCCTCTCCAGTCTAGCTCATGTGTTGAGCACCCCTTTCTCCCACAAATCGATTGGTTCTTTGGTTGAAGAAAGGGAACGCTTGGGATTAGACTCGTTCTTCTCTTCGCTAGCACGAATTGAGAAGAACTTGGTTAATACCATAGTGGACTCGAGGCGCCGCGAATAGGAGGTGTTTGGAGAGCACGCCACCGACACCAAATCCAAGGATTCGAGCCTCTTGGTTGCTATACCAAGAGAGGTACAAATCCTTCCTTTCTCTTGTGTCAAATCGGCTTTTGTACTAGATCCGTTTTGTGCTTTATTTTCTTGGCTTAATTAGTTGGTAATTAGCATAAAATTGAAAATTAGCACACTTTCTAACAGTGACCTCGTCACTCACATTATACAACTCCAGACCCAAGTTGAGCAGGACATTTAGCTTGTCTAATGCAAATTTTACAGCTTCCCCTTCCATCTGTCTCAGACTGTGGGAATTGATGCCCTATATTTTGAAAGAACAGAAAAACGAAAAATAATTTTAACTTTTTACTAACTATTTAAATGTTTTGTAAATAAAAAAAGGGAATTAATATACTGGAAAAGATGCTAAAATTAATAAAAGCATTCAAAGTAGGCAAGAAACATGGATTTGAATGAGTGAAGTGATTATTAAAATTAAAACACTTTTATGGTTTAAAATTAAAACTGTTTTAGGGTGCTTGTTAAACTTTTCCTTTTTTTAATGGTTTCTTCTAAATTTGCGTGTGATTTCCCAAGTTAATTTTCTGAATCACAAATTTTTTTGATAATAAAAATGTAATAGAGATGTTTGCTTTGCTTCTCTTCATATTACCATACAATAAAAGAAAATATTTTGTACATCAAATCATTCTAATTGCATACAACAAAAAAACACTTTTGAATTTGGCCTACAAATCTAGCTAAATAATACTCCTGCGCTGGTACCACTTATCTAGCAGGTACCAATGCACCTTACTTATCTAACTACATCAATATCTGAATTCTGGCAAACGCTGATAACAAGACAACATAGGCAATGCAACTGAACAATTCTAAAAATCTCTGGATCGATAACTAATTAATACAGGGATGATGGTACATATACGTCCCTTTTTGAACTTTGGGATTTGTTTTTGAAGACTGTTAATAAGTTTACATAGAAAAATGGGAGCTTAAAAATTTTATGTGCCCGTGCATAGGGGTGAGGTTTTGACAAGGGAAAAAAAATTAATGAGAAAAGAAATTGAAAAAAAAGAAGAAAACAAAATAGAAAGGAAAAATTTAAACCAAACCCAAGATGGGGATTCGGAAGAGGCAAGCTGTTGAGTTGATGGCTGTTGGAAGGGAGCTTGATTTTGTCAAAGAAGAAAATGGAGCATTGACAGGCAGCAGGATGTTGCTAAGAAAATGGAGTCCTGAGAGTGAGAGGTGACGAGTACTATCGTCAACAATACAACAGGACTTTAAAGAGATTCTTAGCGTGATTAATACTCTATGTATTCTTTTCTTGCGCACTTTCTCAATTAGCACTTTCTCAATTAATACTCTATGTATTCTTTTCTTGCGCACTTTCTCAATTAGCGGAATTTGGGGGACTGATATTTTAGAACATTAATTTGGTTTGAACTTTAAGATAAAATTTTATTGCACTTTACTTCTAATTTGTCTCTTTTTTAATTATTCGGACTGTGTTTCGACTTTGGAATATTATTTCTAGCTTTTAAATTTGTTATCCTTATTAGAAGTTGCATCTATAGTCTATAGTATATATATATATATATATATATATATATATATATATATATATATATATATATATATATATATATATATATATATATATATATATATTTATTAATTAAAACCCGTGGGTGTCCGATGGCCGTTTTTTTGCTGGATGCGCGACACGCCATCACAACCGTCCGCATGTTTTCGCGATCAGATCTGATTTGCCTTTCTTTTTTCCTCTTTCTTTCCGACCTCACGCAGACGCAAACGCCACCTCCCTTTTGCTTTTGACCTGGTGTGTGCCTCTACCTCCTCAACATCTCAATTCCCCCTCTCCATTTGTTTGTGCCCAAGCTCCTACCCTCCTCTGATCGACACCGCCTCCCTTTGTAAACGGCAGAGATGGTACGTAAGAAAAAGGGGCCCGACTCAACATTAACGAATCTCAGTTTGATGTAATTGTAAGCTGCGACTGCTGACGAAGCCACACACCGGTCTGCTCGGTGGCGCTTCCTGAGGGGAATTCAAAGGAGGATGAGGATCTGATCGATAGCCGCTGCCGCCTCGATGGCACTCAAACAAGCAAGGATTTCTTAACCTAATCTCCTTCCTTGACCTCTTTCCAACCCCGTTAATCTCCCCATGGCTTCCATATGAAAAATGAATACGAGGAGCAGTCCTTCAAGCGATTAAATATTCAACTCTATTTGTTACTGCAACATGTGTGATTTCAAGTTATTTTACTTCTTTCTATTTTGGCATTTTGCTACCATAACAAATTTGGATTGACCGAAATCTTATTTAAATAATATTGCACTTGCAGACTACATCAATGAATATTTAATCATCATCTCTTATAGATGATGTTTACTGGTACTCATTTTAAGGTTAATTTTTCATTTCTTTGAATATGATCGTCAAAATTCAAATTGAAGATTGTTTTTTGTTTGTAAGTTTTTTTAAATATTCCTCTTGCACCTCTAATTTGAATTAACATTAACAGTTTGATATGAAAAATTTTAGGCAGTTGGATTAAAGACAAAAAGCATGGAAGAGCAGATAAGTAAGCTTATGAATTGCTTGGTAGAGAAAGGTGGACAATTGAGACGGCCTTCCTTAACAACCCACTAGGTTAGATCCACTTCTTACTGTTTTTTATTTTAATAATACAATTGCTAAAATATAGTTATAATTGATCTCCATGAGAAAATAGTCTGGTCAAATTTTAGTGCCTAAGCACCATCACAGGCTGGCAACTATTGCAATTTTTTTTAACTTTCCAGGTAATTTTTATAGAGAGAAGCATATTTCAATTATGTTGGAAGACCTTTTCATTGTCCTTTAATGCATCATAAACATGTTTAGAATATTCTTCAATAGTAATATTGAAATTACTAATTTGAAGAACTTTATAATAAAAGTGATCTTTGTGCCCTCATTGTTGTTTCCTTGGCTACATACTAAAAGGTAAAACCTTCTGTGATATTGATATCCCCACTATACATCATGTTCAGCCTATTTTTGTTTTTCCCTTAAAAATAATATTCTATGATACTAATTATTTTAATTATTCACTTACTGAGAAGACATCTTTTCTTATTGTACCATGTTGAATGATTGGTCTGCAGATATTTATGAAAAGAAGAATGTTGTTACATTGAAATAATACTGATACAAGAAAAATGTACAGAGAGTGAGGGTATAAGGGTCAATAAGAAAAATTATGTTAAATAATTATCTTTCATATTACATGACGGTAATTGATATATGAGGTAAATTAACTGATATTGCTCATCAAGAGTTTTTTTAGCAGTTATAAGCTGTTTATACACTAACAAAATTGTTGTACGAAGAAATATGTGAACGGCTTAACAGTGACAACTTCTATTTACATTTTCTATTCTTCTATTGTTCCTCAACACTGGAATTGAACTTTGTCCAGTTACCAAATGTTAATATAAGCTTTGAACCATCATTAAAAGCTTGGGGTTTTTTTTTTTATCTGGAACACTGAACTTCTGGGAATCTTCTATTGAGGAACAATAGGTTCCTGTAAATACCTCAGTATATTGTTTTCTGCATTGAAAATTTCAGTACTGCGGTTAACAGTTTAGATAATCACTTGACATTTTTTTTAAATGTAGACCATGTTTACAATAATTTTAAGATAATTTAGTATATTTTTTTATTGTGGCAGTAACAACAACGTGCTTGCAAAAAGATGATGGAGATGGTGCGGCACATCCATGTATGAATATGATTGAACATGACAAATTATATGGTTTAATTTGGTTATCACATGTGCTAATCACTGTTAAATCAATGCACAGAGACATGGCATGTAAAAATGAATATTTTTCATTAAATTAAACATGAGACTATTATGCAATCATCAAAAATGATTTTCTTGTATTTAATACATGTTTCCAAAGTGAGTCTGGCCCTGAATCAAAAATGTTTTACAGGATCTTTTGCTAACAAATGACCTTAGACCAAGATAAAGTATATTCATTTATTTAAAGTTTTCATAGCAATTTCTGTGTACATATTCACATGTTTGAGATGTAACAAATGGTGAATTTTATTGTCAATATTTATTTATACCAAAACCAATTTTTAGCGTGGTCCTGTCTTCTTTTGCTGTTACTGCCACATATATTCTAACATTACCTCAAGTTCTCACGTTCCAAAGACAATCAGAAAAATCCAAGCACGATACCAGTAATTAGGATTGAACAAGCGGCCTGAGATAGCTCTTTCTATATCAACCTATCTAACTGGAAGCTATCGTTTGTATTTCATTCTAATAATTTTAAATGGCCACAAATTAAGCTGATTGTCTGGCTTTTCCTATTGTCACTCATGTATGGATTTGCCATGTTTATTTGATTATGAAAAGTGAAACTTGCTTCATATTTTTAAATCACTTCAGCATTATTTACCATGTCTTATGACGACTCCAATTAATTGATCCTTAAATCCCCAAGTTCATCATGACAAGAGTATAGTTTCACCTTTTTCACCTTTATCATCTTATTGCATTATTTTTTTCAGGTGAGTTACTGGAGCATCATCTCTTCCAAAAAGGCAGTAAACAAAATTTTATGAGCATATGATATAGAAGATCCATCATTTTTCAAGTGAAAATAGAATTAGGTAATTCTATCAGTAATGATACTTTTGAAAGAGTTTCTACTCTAAATTTAGAATAGTGCCTTTTAATTTCTGATGAAGTAGATGGTAATTTCAAATTGATCATATGTAGATGGAGTGCGTGCTAATTTTTTTAATAATTTTTTAATAATTATGCCTTCATTTGGATTGAAATCATTTGCGCAAAAATTGTATATGTCATTACCTATTTCTTTAAAATCAATAAAAGATTATTTATTATTGTATAAATTCTGGAAACACAACAAAATTCTATGCTTACTAACCTTCAATATCAATTCTTCGACTCATCGAATTAGCAATAGCCTGAATCATAGTTTCTATACCTTTTCTCTATATTTGTCATCTTATTTGGAACATAACTAGATTATGCCTCTAAAAGTGTTAATAGATTAAGAAAATTGAAAGAAAAAAATTACAAAATTCTCAATATAAAAAATAATTGAAGTCATCCTTAAAAACAAATTTAGATAAGTCAACCAAAATATCATTTGTTAATTATCAAAAATTCACTATGGCGCGGCGAAGCCGCGCTTCCCCACCTAGTTTATATATATTGTCGTTACCGTCTTACCGACAGATGCAAGTGTTATTATTAGAACTGATATCACACAGTTACAAAGAGTCTGCCCATAAATATATACTTGTCGTGTGAATGTGTGATGAGATAAAAAATGTATAAAGACCCCAACGAATTATTCTTATTAAAGATAACTGAGGGTATAAAAGAAAACTTTTTACATTAAGAATTGATTAGCTTTTGAGAATATAGTGCTATGCAATGAAACATCAGTGTCAAGTAATATTGTAACGAAGCTCAACAGTTATATTTTATTTTTGTCATGTCTTTATACTTTTGAGGCTGTTGTTTAATAAAATACTACTTTACTTAGATCGTCGTTGAAATGAATTGGTCGTCTTTTTTTTTTTTTGTTAAGTTTTCAGTTTTGTCCTGCACTTTTTAAGCAATTTGATGCAAAAATCAGTCGTCAAACATATTAATATGTCGGAGTTGAGATGAAGTTGCTGGGAAATTTCGAAATGTAGTAATTAAAGGTTCTAAAATAAATAAAAAGAAAGAGCATATACAACATGCGGGTGGAGGAATCAGATTCTACCTTAACCAACACTCGAATCCGGTACCAACTCCACAGCACGGCTGGTATACGATTCCTTCGGAAGTAGACATCACTCTTTAGACCAGTTCCAAATATCTTACGATTTTTAAGTCGGAAGTCACTGAAATGTGTTATTCAAGCGTGTGTGTAATGGAAATGGGCTGGCCGGTGAATGATAGTTATTGACATACTGGCCCAAAAGCATGTAACATGGATAAGAAATGAAAGTTGGCCCAAGTATTAGAATAGTAGAAGGGAGAACAAATGAAGAATTACGCGCGAAATCCAGTAATGCAAGAGTGGTACTACTATGCTGACTTGACTGGAGTCTTACGCTTAGGCCTTAAGTTTGGAGCTGTAGTGGGGGGAGAAGAAAAAACATCCAAGGAGAAATTAGTGAGTTAATAGTCTAATTACAATTACTAAGGTATGATCAAATTTATTAATCGTTTGTTTTAGAGAGTTTATATAAGCTGATGTATCTCTCTCTCTCTCTCTCATACGATATCTTGAACCTGAAAACACTTTATCATTTTATTTCTTATTTTCTTTGATATGTTTCAGTTCTTTTCCAGAAATCTCTTCCAATTAGTTGAAGTTTATCCATTCCACTCTATCATTCAATCGTATCTCTTATTGCTTTATCTCAATCAATAATCTATTTATTTTGAACATTTCATTTCCACATAATTCCAGCCAATACCAATATCTTATTTGATCTCTTTTCTCAGTTAATATCAGCATCAAATAATTAAAACCTAAAAAAGGACATTTCAAATAATTATAAGACTCCAACAGGATAAAGAGTGAAACGAAGCGCCTTTCCTTTTCTGCTTAATTTCTTCAACTGAAATCCAAAAGGATAAAGAGTGAAACGAAGCGCCTTTCCTTTTCTGCTTAATTTCTTCAACTGAAATCCAAACTTATCGATAAAATCCCCTATACAAAGAGCGTCGTTTGCTAAATTCGTCTTTCTTGGCTTCAGTTAACCAAAGATCAACTCAATTTGGGATTAAAACTCTGAAGCTTGCGACGAGTTCAAGCATTAATAGTACTCGTTCCTCTTCCTGATCCCTTTTCTTCGATTTTCTTTTATCGGAAGATTTTGAAGTCTGCGCTCAGGAGCGTCCGTTTATGATCAGTCGGTTTATGGTTGGTCGAACCTTACGAGTAATTGTAGCTTAGGCAGCTGGAAGGGTCAGATCCCACCTGGACTGGTATGTAAATATATGATCTCATTTTTTTGACTCGAGGGGACATGCCACATGGGCGTTCAGTCACAAGTTTTTCTGCGGCAAATTTTATGTAAATATATGATTTTTTTTTTTAAAAAAAAACAACGCTCATAGGCATATTGATTGAAAAATAAATGGAATACATTGTCTATTTCATGAAATTAAAATATAAGAGTTTGATGCGGTACAGCTTCCAGTGAGGTTAATGTCCCAATTCAACATGTAGAAACATCCTAAGTTTTGACGAAAACACTCTCTCCGTTTGGATGCGTTGAGAATAAGGTAGGAAGAAGGAAGAAGGGAAGAAATTTATTGGAAATGGGTAAATTTATTGGGAAGTGTGTAATTTTTGTGAAGAGTTTGGATGGTTAGAAATAAATTTATTGATAAAAAAAGTGGTTATTCCTTATTCCTTATTCCGGGAAGAAGTCATCCAAACGGAGCCTTGTGTCTTACAAAAAATGAATTAAATACATCGTCTCAAAACATTTGAGGATATATCTATCTGTAGAGAAGTCTTTTACGTATACAAGTATGATATATGCATTTTGCTCTACTTTAATAATCTATTTTAAGGTGTTAATTTCTGATTGAACCCAATTAATATGGAAAATCCTGTTATATACCCATTGACCATGAGCTTCACTCAAATGGTTCCAGGTTTCAATTTTTCAATATGATTCATTAAAGAAAAATAATTTCATACCTAAATCTTAGTTCCAGAAAAGATTCACGACGTTCGTAATGAGGGTATGAAAATCTTTTACTCGGTTCCTTTTTTCCAATTTACAAAACCTTTGGTGTTAAATTGAGATTTTTAGGCTCAATTAGCAGGGCATGTTTACCATGTATTCTTTTGGTGAAGCAAGAAAATGTCCCTCCACTTTATCTCAATCCGCTAACCCTGACAAAAAGTGTTCATAAAGGAAAATTGGAATAAAATTGAAAAATACATTCTGACAATTTGCATCAGCGGATCCACAATCTTTGCATTGAGCCATTCCAACAAATTAAACCTAAAAATCGACATCTCGAAGAATTACAGACGACAACAGGATAAAGAGGGAACGAGACCAGACGCCTTTCCTTTCCGTGATCTTCAACCGAAATTCAATCTCATTGAAAAGCTCCCTGAATTCGAGCGTCTTTCGTTAAATTCGCTTCTCTTGGATACGATTGACCAAAAAAGCAACTCAATTTGGGATTCAAGTATGAAGCTTGCGACGAGTTCAAGCAAGACGATATTAAATATCTTCCTTTATTAAATGTAGGGTTGTTGTTTTCAATTTTATTTTTTTTCTTACTTAAGAATTGCTTTATCAGCTAATTCGGATTGGGACCCCTTGCCGCTTCGGATCCGCTTCAATTGTTTAGAAAGAATGGGTGATCAAAGAGATCAGGACTGTTCATTTGAGATCGGTCGGTATGTTTTCGTCAAACATTTTGTAGCTTAGGCAGGAAAATGTTGGTCGCAGGTCAACGGCAGCCGTTTCGCCGTCACGTTACAGGTAAGTGGAACGGTAAGTGGCAGCGAAAAATTGTGACGTTTTGATAATGGAACGGCAAACGAAATGGGTTGTGGAACGGAATAGCACATGTCGTTTATTGAAATCGTGTATTTTGTACATGCTGTTAAACGAAATAGTAAATGAAACGACAAACGGAACGTTAAAATTGTACCGTTTCGTTAGTGGCACGGGGAACGAAACAGGATTCTGTTGCCACTTACCACGTTAGGCACCCTAATCGCAGGTTGGATCCCAACTGGACTGTCCATTCGACCGACAATTAAGCAGTCCAATTAGTGCTAATAAATGGACTGGAGGGGACGAGTGTTCAGGCATGTAATTACAATTTACAAATGCCGGTTCTCCTGCGGCGCGATTAAAGTTGTATATACAATACATCATCATGTTTACATGTTTTCCATGAAGCATGTAAAATATGATCCGGAATTTTTTTACAAAATAGTCTATTTCTTGAAATAAATATATATTGATATCTCAAATTTCTTGGTATAAATATAAATACAACCAATTCAATATGTCGGACAACCTCAATTTCAGAGGAAAACATAAACACTGTCATTTGTTTAAAAAAGTAAATCTAATATATTGTTACAAAACATAAGAGCATATATATATCTGTGGAGAACCTTTATCACGCATACATTTATGCATTTTGTTGTGTGTTATTAATCTATTAAGTTGTACGCCATTTTCGGATCGAACCCAATTATTTCATACAACCACTGAAACTTGCAGTATATTTTTTTTATGTTACATGATTGTTACCTGCCAATATAAGTCATATAATCTCCATTGCCTTAATGTAGATTTTGAAATATAATGAATATGTTCTCAGTTAATTGATATGATTGTAAAATGAAAAAAATAGAGGGCATAAAAAAATTGATTTACATTTTATTTTTCATTTTAAAAATAATTTTCCTTCTCTGACATGTCCAGAAAAATAGGATGTATATAATTTTCTCTTCAAATTGGAATTCAGGAATAACAAAAGTTATTGCCCATATTTCAGTGTAAAGGAATAAACCTAATTTTATAAGGCTTTTTAATATTGCCCAGATGACCCATTGAAATAAGGTGGATGGTGTTTATTTCGTCCTTCGTGGTCATATTCACAACCGAAAAAAAAAAAATATTCCATGTAACTACAATCTTATTTATATAAAAAAATAAACTTTTACACAAATTAACTCAATCAAACCAATCCGAGCATCAATTAGATAGTAGCTAGAGATATTACAATAAAAAAATAAAAGCACACACAATAAAAATATAACCTAGCAGCCAGTAGAAAGCACCAAATGGAAAATAAAAATATAGTAGCAAACTAAAGAGGAAACTTACAAATAACGGATCCCAATTCCCAAGATCTAAAAATTAAAGCTCCAGTCTTTCAGTTTACGAACAGAGGGGATATGTTGGATTTTGTAATAATTCTCTTGTTCTCCGCTTTTTTCATAAAGGCGTTCGTCGAGTTCAAGGTTACGAAGCGTTGGCACATTTTGCAGTTCAGGAAGCACTTGCAGCTTATCGAATCTAAACATTTTGAGGTGACTAAGTCTGGGCATAGCTCCCTCTTGTATGTCCCAATGACTTACATTTTTAAGAATACAAAGCTCCAATTTTTGGAGTCTAGGAAATCCTCCTTCCGAACAGATTAGCTTTGTCCCCACAAAAGAATATGTCCATAAGCGTAATATTGTGAGGCTTTGGAGCATCTCTAATACGGACATTGGGTCTTCCTCAAGTTCTGAACCCAAGAGTGTGAGTTTGGTGAGGTTTGTGGGGAGCATCTCAAGATTGAGGACACACAGGTCTCTTTTCCACTCCCCATCGAGGAATAGACTCTGTATCGTTTCATGACATGATAAGTATCGAGTACCCCCACTTAAAAGTGGTAAATAGTCATATGATCTTATAGCGAGAGAAATCAGATGCTCTGTTCGTGTCAGCATAGCCTTAAGATTCTGCCATCTTACTTTAATAAATGATCTCCTCTCAATGGGTGCGTTTGGATAGGTGTGGGAAGAAGGGAAGAAGGGAAGAAGTGGGAAGAAGTATTGGGAAGTGTGTAACTTTTTGAAGAGTTTGGATTGTTTATAATTTTTTTTCTTCCCATCTTCCTTCTTCCTCTTCTTCTTCTCTCATCCAAACGCACCCAATGTTCATTCCTAATTTTAATGTTTGTAAATTTTTGAGGGGATCCCCTTTTGATGGAAAAGACGGACATAGGTCCTTATCCGTAATAATTACGTGTCTCAGGCTTGGAACTTTCCATAAAGAATGAAGATAATAATTGCTTTGCCATGAATAACGAAGTTCTTCGAAAAATCCATCAGGCCAATCAAATAATGTTCCCTCGAAATCTACAGTTTCTAGATTCTTCAAGTTACTAAAAGAAATGCTCATAAATTCAAATGGCAGCTGACAATCTCTAAAACTCAAATATCTCAAGTGGATCAAGCCCTCCAACCAGCTTTTATGAATGATTTTGTTACTCCGAAAATCGACTCTCTCGATGGATAATACTTTTAGTAGTCTAAACCCACGATTATTTAATTTATATTCATATGGCCCAAATATGAGCAAAGAACGAGCATTTTTTGAATGGGTGCCAAAGTTGGTAGGAGGGCTACATTGTAACATTGCACGACGCACCTTTTGAGCAGAAAACTGAATCTCATCATCCTCTTTCGTAAATACGGTGAAAAAGTTCTCTTCCCGGGCTTCCTGGATAGCCATCTCCCGTACAAGATCGTGCACACGGCATGTTTTGCATTTACCATCCCAAGATTTTTTTATAACTTGGACCAAGCTCCTATAATATAATTATTTTGAAAAAATTAGGAATTAAAAAAGAAGGACGATATTCCTGTTTGAATTCTTTTTGTAGAAAAATAAAAGCTCTAATTCCCAAGGAGTTAACTAAATGAATAATATTATAAAATTAAAATTAAAAGTATATATTTAAGAATAAGATAGTAATTAAAAAAATACTCTGTTAAGATTTAATTACTATTAATATTTTATATTAATAGTAATTAACAAAATCTATTGAGTAATTAAAATTTTAATAAATAAGATTTAATAAAATTTTCCTTAATTACTATTGAGTAGTATACTGAGAGTGATGACTTTATAAATCAGAATGTGGCAGTCAAATGCTTCTTATAAAGTAATGATATCGGCAAAATATTCTTTTTAATTTTACCAAATATGAATGACACAATCCAAAAATTATAATTGCAAGTACATAAAAAAAAGTGAGATTGTCAATCATGCCTTCAGATTCAAGAATGACAAATCAAAGCCAGAATTATTATTAATCCTAATTTTAATTCTGAGAGTTTATAAGAAGAGGCAAAAATCAGAACTAAAAAAGTAAAAAAAAAAAAAAACTAATAATGGAAAGAAAAATTGCACCAGATCCCACATAAGAGAGTTGCAATACCATAATATATGTATTAATAACATAATACATATATGTTAAAATTTTAATAGATTAAATTACAAAATTTTTTATTAACATTATATACATAGGTATAATAGATATCTATTAATATAAAAATTATATCAATTATTTGACATTTATTTAGGACACTGAAGCTTACTTGTAGTTGGTCTTTTTGGTATTGCATTGCTGATACAAATAGCCCTGGTCAAACAATGCATGCCATTCATCTCAGTCATAGCTCGTTTCTTTTCATTCTCATCTGCAAAATAAATGTCACCTCTTACCTGCCAATTAAACAAAACGAATAGCACTCATAAAAAGGAAAAGAAGAACATTTTTTTATGCTCGAAAACTGAATAACATTATAATGTTAATATCATTAAACCCACGATTATTTAATGTTAAAAAATCATTATTTCTCACTGTGTGCTGCATTGCATGGCAAGAACATATGTCACCGAAGCATCGGCAACCATATTAAAAGTTTAGGCAAGGACATGCATTGCACTGCTCTGTCACCTGCTGCAGAAGCATCTTGCCGAGACCAAAGCTAGATGGCACCCAAAATCAATGTTAATCAAAAATTATGATCAATTAATCACTTTGCCTAAACAAAATTGTGACGTTTACTTTTTCTAATACTTGCAACTTTCGTTGATAGACATTTACTGGGTTCTAATAAGGTTTGGTGATCAATTGATCATAATTTGTCTCCAAATACCAATTGTTGGTTTATTCTGATCTCTATGCCAAAAGGTAAAATTAGATTTTGCTTGGTGAGTAATGCGAACTTCATTTATGGGTTATTATAATACATGTGCTTGGATGTGTTTTGAATTTGCAGCTCAAATTGATTTGTGTATCATGTACTTGATGTGCACACAAATCTCAGTTGTTGTTCCAAGCTGATCTTTACTTGATTGATCTGATTAGATGTGCACTATCAATTGATTATAAGAAGGGCAGAAAGAAAAGTCCTCTCGGGCATCTTTGCTGGACATGTGGTTCTGGATGGATGGGATAGCATGTCATGCTACTTTTGATTCCTGTAACTTCTTGACATGATATTATAAAATTTTCTCATACATGCAGGGAAAAAGCAAGCATTTTGATGTGCTTTAGGTGCACTTTGATTAAAAAATTTTAATTAAATCTTAAAGTTGGAGGTGCCAAAAATGAAAACAACACTAAGAGAGGTATTCCTTGCAGAATCGGTAGCAATATTTTAAAATTAAGTATGAATTTTATATTATGTAATATAAATATTTTAATAAATTAATAGTATTTTATATAATTCTAATAACAATAAAATACTATTAATTCTAATAAGATATATTTAATATAATTCTATTAAAATTAAAAGTAATTTTATATCAATAGATTAAAAATAGTAGCTCTTATCGAAGATATAATTTTTTTTATAAAAAATAAAGTAAAATAATTTATCTTGATTCAGTCATACACAAAGGAGTAGATTAAGAAGGAGGAGGATTAAACTCAATTATTCGGTTCAAGTAATAAATTAATTACCTCAAGCGAGTGTTTGTAACAGCGTCGAGGGAGCCCTTGTGCTTTCCTAGTCTTGTTGTCACCCCAACTACCTCCTCACCATTGCCACCTCAATTGCTCCCAAATATGTCACACGAAAGGCTGCTGAGCTGACCAAAACCCATCTCTGAAAAACAAACAACTATAAGAAATTTAAAAAGCCAAAATAAAATCTCAGAAGCTTTTGAGATTTAACAAATTACCCCATCAATTCTACTCGGGAAGCTTCTGTTTGATGGGGGAAGTCGACGGATGAGGTAGGAGGGGTTGGCCGTGGAGGAGCCTAGGCGGTGGTTTTTTCGTTGTGCAAGACATCTCTGATCGGGGTTGCTTCAAGAGGAGATGAGGCGGAGGTGGGGTCGATTTGGCGGACGAAGAGGCGATGAAGAGGGAGCTATGGCCGCGTGAAGGATGGGAAGCAGCCGTGTGGAGATGGAGATGGGGAGAGAGAAGAGGCGAGGAAGCCAGGAAGGTGAGAGAAAGGAAGAGCGTGAGGACTCGTAGGAGTTTGCGGAGGAGGAAATGAGGAGGCAATTCTAGCGAATGAGAGAGAACGAAAGCTTGGAGAGTCGGAGATCATTTGCGAATGTGAGAGAATGGAGCTAGAGAGATCAAAACGAACGGTCAGATTGCCGTGTCGGTGATAGAAAAAAAAACGGTCCTCGACAAGCCATCTTACTTTAATAAATGATCTCCTCTCAATGGGTGCGTTTGGATAGGTGTGGGAAGAAGGGAAGAAGGGAAGAAGTGGGAAGAAGTATTGGGAAGTGTGTAACTTTTTGAAGAGTTTGGATTGTTTATAATTTTTTTTCTTCCCATCTTCCTTCTTCCTCTTCTTCTTCTCTCATCCAAACGCACCCAATGTTCATTCCTAATTTTAATGTTTGTAAATTTTTGAGGGGATCCCCTTTTGATGGAAAAGACGGACATAGGTCCTTATCCGTAATAATTACGTGTCTCAGGCTTGGAACTTTCCATAAAGAATGAAGATAATAATTGCTTTGCCATGAATAACGAAGTTCTTCGAAAAATCCATCAGGCCAATCAAATAATGTTCCCTCGAAATCTACAGTTTCTAGATTCTTCAAGTTACTAAAAGAAATGCTCATAAATTCAAATGGCAGCTGACAATCTCTAAAACTCAAATATCTCAAGTGGATCAAGCCCTCCAACCAGCTTTTATGAATGATTTTGTTACTCCGAAAATCGACTCTCTCGATGGATAATACTTTTAGTAGTCTAAACCCACGATTATTTAATTTATATTCATATGGCCCAAATATGAGCAAAGAACGAGCATTTTTTGAATGGGTGCCAAAGTTGGTAGGAGGGCTACATTGTAACATTGCACGACGCACCTTTTGAGCAGAAAACTGAATCTCATCATCCTCTTTCGTAAATACGGTGAAAAAGTTCTCTTCCCGGGCTTCCTGGATAGCCATCTCCCGTACAAGATCGTGCACACGGCATGTTTTGCATTTACCATCCCAAGATTTTTTTATAACTTGGACCAAGCTCCTATAATATAATTATTTTGAAAAAATTAGGAATTAAAAAAGAAGGACGATATTCCTGTTTGAATTCTTTTTGTAGAAAAATAAAAGCTCTAATTCCCAAGGAGTTAACTAAATGAATAATATTATAAAATTAAAATTAAAAGTATATATTTAAGAATAAGATAGTAATTAAAAAAATACTCTGTTAAGATTTAATTACTATTAATATTTTATATTAATAGTAATTAACAAAATCTATTGAGTAATTAAAATTTTAATAAATAAGATTTAATAAAATTTTCCTTAATTACTATTGAGTAGTATACTGAGAGTGATGACTTTATAAATCAGAATGTGGCAGTCAAATGCTTCTTATAAAGTAATGATATCGGCAAAATATTCTTTTTAATTTTACCAAATATGAATGACACAATCCAAAAATTATAATTGCAAGTACATAAAAAAAAGTGAGATTGTCAATCATGCCTTCAGATTCAAGAATGACAAATCAAAGCCAGAATTATTATTAATCCTAATTTTAATTCTGAGAGTTTATAAGAAGAGGCAAAAATCAGAACTAAAAAAGTAAAAAAAAAAAAAACTAATAATGGAAAGAAAAATTGCACCAGATCCCACATAAGAGAGTTGCAATACCATAATATATGTATTAATAACATAATACATATATGTTAAAATTTTAATAGATTAAATTACAAAATTTTTTATTAACATTATATACATAGGTATAATAGATATCTATTAATATAAAAATTATATCAATTATTTGACATTTATTTAGGACACTGAAGCTTACTTGTAGTTGGTCTTTTTGGTATTGCATTGCTGATACAAATAGCCCTGGTCAAACAATGCATGCCATTCATCTCAGTCATAGCTCGTTTCTTTTCATTCTCATCTGCAAAATAAATGTCACCTCTTACCTGCCAATTAAACAAAACGAATAGCACTCATAAAAAGGAAAAGAAGAACATTTTTTTATGCTCGAAAACTGAATAACATTATAATGTTAATATCATTAAACCCACGATTATTTAATGTTAAAAAATCATTATTTCTCACTGTGTGCTGCATTGCATGGCAAGAACATATGTCACCGAAGCATCGGCAACCATATTAAAAGTTTAGGCAAGGACATGCATTGCACTGCTCTGTCACCTGCTGCAGAAGCATCTTGCCGAGACCAAAGCTAGATGGCACCCAAAATCAATGTTAATCAAAAATTATGATCAATTAATCACTTTGCCTAAACAAAATTGTGACGTTTACTTTTTCTAATACTTGCAACTTTCGTTGATAGACATTTACTGGGTTCTAATAAGGTTTGGTGATCAATTGATCATAATTTGTCTCCAAATACCAATTGTTGGTTTATTCTGATCTCTATGCCAAAAGGTAAAATTAGATTTTGCTTGGTGAGTAATGCGAACTTCATTTATGGGTTATTATAATACATGTGCTTGGATGTGTTTTGAATTTGCAGCTCAAATTGATTTGTGTATCATGTACTTGATGTGCACACAAATCTCAGTTGTTGTTCCAAGCTGATCTTTACTTGATTGATCTGATTAGATGTGCACTATCAATTGATTATAAGAAGGGCAGAAAGAAAAGTCCTCTCGGGCATCTTTGCTGGACATGTGGTTCTGGATGGATGGGATAGCATGTCATGCTACTTTTGATTCCTGTAACTTCTTGACATGATATTATAAAATTTTCTCATACATGCAGGGAAAAAGCAAGCATTTTGATGTGCTTTAGGTGCACTTTGATTAAAAAATTTTAATTAAATCTTAAAGTTGGAGGTGCCAAAAATGAAAACAACACTAAGAGAGGTATTCCTTGCAGAATCGGTAGCAATATTTTAAAATTAAGTATGAATTTTATATTATGTAATATAAATATTTTAATAAATTAATAGTATTTTATATAATTCTAATAACAATAAAATACTATTAATTCTAATAAGATATATTTAATATAATTCTATTAAAATTAAAAGTAATTTTATATCAATAGATTAAAAATAGTAGCTCTTATCGAAGATATAATTTTTTTTATAAAAAATAAAGTAAAATAATTTATCTTGATTCAGTCATACACAAAGGAGTAGATTAAGAAGGAGGAGGATTAAACTCAATTATTCGGTTCAAGTAATAAATTAATTACCTCAAGCGAGTGTTTGTAACAGCGTCGAGGGAGCCCTTGTGCTTTCCTAGTCTTGTTGTCACCCCAACTACCTCCTCACCATTGCCACCTCAATTGCTCCCAAATATGTCACACGAAAGGCTGCTGAGCTGACCAAAACCCATCTCTGAAAAACAAACAACTATAAGAAATTTAAAAAGCCAAAATAAAATCTCAGAAGCTTTTGAGATTTAACAAATTACCCCATCAATTCTACTCGGGAAGCTTCTGTTTGATGGGGGAAGTCGACGGATGAGGTAGGAGGGGTTGGCCGTGGAGGAGCCTAGGCGGTGGTTTTTTCGTTGTGCAAGACATCTCTGATCGGGGTTGCTTCAAGAGGAGATGAGGCGGAGGTGGGGTCGATTTGGCGGACGAAGAGGCGATGAAGAGGGAGCTATGGCCGCGTGAAGGATGGGAAGCAGCCGTGTGGAGATGGAGATGGGGAGAGAGAAGAGGCGAGGAAGCCAGGAAGGTGAGAGAAAGGAAGAGCGTGAGGACTCGTAGGAGTTTGCGGAGGAGGAAATGAGGAGGCAATTCTAGCGAATGAGAGAGAACGAAAGCTTGGAGAGTCGGAGATCATTTGCGAATGTGAGAGAATGGAGCTAGAGAGATCAAAACGAACGGTCAGATTGCCGTGTCGGTGATAGAAAAAAAAACGGTCCTCGACAAGCCATCTTACTTTAATAAATGATCTCCTCTCAATGGGTGCGTTTGGATAGGTGTGGGAAGAAGGGAAGAAGGGAAGAAGTGGGAAGAAGTATTGGGAAGTGTGTAACTTTTTGAAGAGTTTGGATTGTTTATAATTTTTTTTCTTCCCATCTTCCTTCTTCCTCTTCTTCTTCTCTCATCCAAACGCACCCAATGTTCATTCCTAATTTTAATGTTTGTAAATTTTTGAGGGGATCCCCTTTTGATGGAAAAGACGGACATAGGTCCTTATCCGTAATAATTACGTGTCTCAGGCTTGGAACTTTCCATAAAGAATGAAGATAATAATTGCTTTGCCATGAATAACGAAGTTCTTCGAAAAATCCATCAGGCCAATCAAATAATGTTCCCTCGAAATCTACAGTTTCTAGATTCTTCAAGTTACTAAAAGAAATGCTCATAAATTCAAATGGCAGCTGACAATCTCTAAAACTCAAATATCTCAAGTGGATCAAGCCCTCCAACCAGCTTTTATGAATGATTTTGTTACTCCGAAAATCGACTCTCTCGATGGATAATACTTTTAGTAGTCTAAACCCACGATTATTTAATTTATATTCATATGGCCCAAATATGAGCAAAGAACGAGCATTTTTTGAATGGGTGCCAAAGTTGGTAGGAGGGCTACATTGTAACATTGCACGACGCACCTTTTGAGCAGAAAACTGAATCTCATCATCCTCTTTCGTAAATACGGTGAAAAAGTTCTCTTCCCGGGCTTCCTGGATAGCCATCTCCCGTACAAGATCGTGCACACGGCATGTTTTGCATTTACCATCCCAAGATTTTTTTATAACTTGGACCAAGCTCCTATAATATAATTATTTTGAAAAAATTAGGAATTAAAAAAGAAGGACGATATTCCTGTTTGAATTCTTTTTGTAGAAAAATAAAAGCTCTAATTCCCAAGGAGTTAACTAAATGAAGATGGTGTGTATAAGGAGGTGCTGCTTAGATTTAATGATTTTGCGGTGATTAAATTATATGAAAATTTGAATACTAAGTTCTTAGTTGACCGAATATTCATCAAACTATAATTTTTTTCGCCTATCCATTTATACAGCGAATATTTGTTTTTATTAATGGTGTAAAATTGATAACAACTTTAAAAATATTAATTAATCAACGAAAATTCATTGCGATATAATCATGTTAGAAATATTACAAGATGTCATTGAGCTGTCTTGTGTCTTTCACTATGGAGATCAAAGCTGCGGATTAAGCAATATATAGTTTAAAAATAATATCGATTTTTAATTTTGGAACTTCGGGAATCCGAACAGTGGCCTGTAGGAGACTATGAGGAGTTGAGCCAAAGCACAATTGTTGTCTCTCTCAAAAAACTCGTGCATTTTAAAATGTTCCAAACTTGTAAACAAGTTTTTTATTTGCTGAAAATTAAGTCAAATTAAAATTTTGTAAGATTATATTTCTATGCAACCAATTATTTTCCCTAGTCATTCTTTTATAAAAAATTTTCAAATAGACATGCCAGTAAGAATAACAAAATTGATATTATATGGACTGCCTATACAACTAACCGTTTTTAGTTTTCGACATCGATCATATATAGATGCTACAATTAATGTATGTAATAGCGCCAACAGACATGATACAAGTCAAATAGAGAGCTCTTTATATCAATATATCTTACAAAACATCAGCGACAGAGTCTTATTTAATTATTTTCTACCTTGTTAATTGTTAGTCTTAACCATATATTCAACATTCACACATTAAAGTTATTATAATTAGCATGTCCTTCAAACAAATTTAACAAAAAAAAAGGATAATTCATATCATTTGACGTATAACAAAGAAATAATAATAACGGTAAATTTAACCAACATATAATATCATAAATATACCAAATCTTATGTATTACTTAATCATAATGACATATAATATTTTTTACCTCATTTAATTTTCAATATTTTTTGTCCTACGAATTCAAATTTAAATTTATTACCAATGAAATGATTTTTCTAGAAATGTTTGACAATGGAAATCAAATTAATTACGATCGATTTTCATAACCATTGGTCAAATTTGATCTAAAATTTATTGAGAACAACTTTGAAAATCTCATTTGGAAACACGATTTTAGCTGGGCATAATCATACTAGGTATATCGAATTGAAATGTTGTATATGATAATGGAAAGAGAAAGGTTCTGCTGTCACAACTTTAGAGTGTCATCAAATATCACAACTATACTTTTCATCAATAATTAAAATTTTTAAATTGTAAATCATGAAACCAAACCGTTGATCATGTACAATTTAACAAGCGATGTGTTTCCATATAAGTTTTATTAAATTTAGACTTAATTTGATATTCGATCAAAAGATTAAAAAATTAACGGATCTTGTTAATTAAGACAAATTAATTGTAATACGTTCCGGGTTTGATCTCTTGATCAAATATCAAATCAACTTTAAATTTTATAAAATATATATGCAAACGCATCGCTCGTTAAATTGTACAAGATCAACTGTTTGAATTCAACATTTAATTTAAAAAATTTTAATTATTGATGAAAAATAAAACTGCGACATTTGGTGACACTCTAAAATTATAGCACCGGATGTTCCTCTGATGGAAATAATATATCGATCTATTGAAAGTTTCGAAACTTGTAAGATATCAGGATAAGGCCAGTCATCTTTGTGCTCTCCTTCAAAACTTGTGCATCGAACGAATTTTTTGGTGGATAACTGGATATCTGATGGTATTAGTTTGCTTAGTCTTGTGCTGTATATGCCATGGTAAATTGAGATATTATTTACTGAAACGGGTGTGTCTAGAAATACATAGCTAGAAGTTAAAAGAAAATGTACCTTCGCAGTAGTTCCTCAAGAAAATTTTGAGCTTTCTCCTCCATCGTGCCATGCCCACCTCTTGGTATAAATCCTTCAGCAATCCACATTCTAATGACATGCTTTGCTGAAATCTCGTAATCTTCAGGAAATGAAGCAAAATAGAGAAAACATGGTTTGAGGTGGTATGGCAATTCCACATAGCTAAGGAGCAGCACTTCGGAACACCGTTTTGTTGCTTCATCGTGCCAGTCGAAAGTTTCATGCACTCTTTGCCAGGCATTTTTTGTGCGTTCCCTCCTTGAGAGAATGCTGCCTAGCACAATTAATGCCAAGGGTAAATAAGCACACATCTTTGTTAGTTGTCTTGCCACATCATTTAGATCAGTACGGAATTGAACTCCGGACTCTCCAATTGGAATATTTGCCTTTTGAAAAAGGAGAGTTAGACTCTCATTCTCATTTAGGTGACGAAGTTCATGCGGTGTTGAATTACCATCTGCTGCTCTAGCAACATCTACTATTCTAGTCGTAATTAACACACGACTTGCATTTTTTTCATCAGGTAATGTTGTTCTTAAACTTTCCCATAGACCAATGCTCCACACATCATCTAGGACAATTAAGTACCTCTTTTGAGTCAAAGATTCCCTGAGTTTTGTCCTTAAATTCTCTTGTCTGATAGTTGGATTTTCATTTCGCAGATTAGGTTCTACTGAGTGAAGAATTTCTCTCAAGAGATTATGTACATCAAACTTTTGAGAGATGGACAGCCAGACGCGACAGGTGAAGTGCGTTTCCAATTCATTGCTGCAATTTGGAAAAAAAAAATGTATTACATTGAGAATAAAAGGTCTGAAAGAGAATATTTTAGGTGAATTCATTTCCATTTTACATCATTGATTTGATGGTTTCTACTTGTTCAAGATCATATCAAATATTAGCATTTAAAAAATGAAATATCAGAATAATGTCCGGAACAGCACATATCATGTGTGCTCATTGCTTAGTAATCATTGATTTGATTGTTTTTACTTATTAAAGATCGTATAAAAAATAGTAGCAATTAAGAAATGAAATATCAAAGTAATTGACTTCCAAATTAAGCTCATAAAATTAGCCGTGGTAATTAATAAGGAAATCTCTATATAGTGCAGCTGTTATAAATTTGTGTCAATTGTGTCGACCGACCAGAGGATTCTCTCGATATTTTTTGATCGAAGTTATCTGATTTAGTCTCAATGGTTAATTAATGTCTCATGAATAATATCATATTGACAAGTCCGGAAAAAATTAACCGTTGACTCAGACCAAGTGAATCCGGATCCGTTGTACTTAGGGGTGAGCAAATAACTCGTAACTCGTGAGTTGCTCGAACTCCACTTGAAAAAAACTCGTTGCTAACTCGAGTTAATAAGACTCGAGTTCTAGAAACTCGAGTTGTACTTGTGAGTTTTATTTAGTGAGTTTGAGTTAGGCCCAACTCGAGTTAGTAACATATACATGTCGAAAATAAAAATATTATATCAGTGTATACTGTATTGCGCAAAAAAAGGCTTAGTCGACCCCAAATATCTTTTCCTTCCGATGCACAACCCAACTTGGTTTATGCATGTGTTATGGGTTCTGAGATATTTGTTTGTATATGTGCAGAAGTTTTTTTTTAGATAATTATTTTCATCTATTCACTATATTCATGAATTGAATACCGAGTCACAAGTTGACTCGAGTTATAAAATGACAAGTTCGAATTAACTCGAATAGCTCGAAACTTCTACTTGAACGAGTCACAAGTTGACTCAAATTGTAACGAGTTTAAGTTCGAGTTATGCTCAACTCGCTTGAACTCTACTCATATAGAGCCCTAGTTGTACCACATCACTCCAAGTGATGGGTGACTTTTTTTTTTTTTGAGGGACCACCACTCCAAGTGATGAATGTCAATAAAAGGTCCAAGATGGAGATCCATGCGTGTAATCAATAAAAATGATTCAACTAAACTGCGAATCTAGTTTGAATTATTGAATTCTAGAAAACTAGTTTGAATTATTGATTTCTTAAATTAAATTGTCTATATATATATTTAACTTAATCATCATTCACTTCTGAACATGTACAACTTCAAATTGGATGCAGAGCGCACTAATTTTCAATAGAAAAGATGTACCTTTTATAAACTTTTTGAGCGAGCGTAGTCTTTCCAAGGCCGCCCATTCCCACAATCGAGAGAACTGCACGTCTGGAGATGTTGGTATCAAGCAGTTGAGTGATAATCTCATTCTTGTCACGATCAAGGCCGATGACTTCTGAATCATCGACTTCTAAAGGTCTTGCCGGCCGGAAAAGTTCCTCGTCAAATTGTGGACTACTAGCACTAGCATCAGTTATTCCCAACTGGATTCTAAGCTGGGAAATGGTCTCGAGGGTTGATCTTATAGTTTTGATCTCATCGACAAGTTCTTTCACTTTTAAGGGTTTCTTTAACCTAGCAAGTTTACCCCAAACGCCAGAATTTCTTGCACGGTTATCTTCAATATCCACGAGAAACGTATCTACTGCATCTTCTATTCTATAGGCCACATCTCTGACCTCATTAACCCACTGTTTTGCTGCCGAGTTTGTATTACGTTTGGAATGGGCATCTTGCAGAAAACACTGGATCATCCGAAGCGCCAGACCCATCTTGAGACCCATGTTGAGTAGGACATTTAGCTTGCCTAATGCAAATTTTACAGCTGCCCCTTCCATCGGTATCACTGATTGTGGAACTTGATGCCTATATTTTAAAAGAAATATACGAAAATGAAATAATTGGTTAGCCTTGGAGAATGGCAAATGAAGAGTCAAACAATCACTTGTTTGAATGGAGATTTTAATTAATTCCTTCCTTAATGAGTCGAAATGCTCGTGTTTTCCTGAGTAATTTTCTAAATCTTTAATATTTCAAAAAAAAAAAATAATACATTAGGAGTGGTGCATGCCGTCTCTACCTCATCAAAGAAATCCTTCCATGGAACTTTTGAGAAAATTAAAGTAAGAAAATCGCTTAAAAAACAATCGAATGTCAATTTCCATATATGCTGCTAGCTATTCAATCGCTTCTACTACTTGCGACCACGAAATTAAAAAAAAAAAAAAAGATGAAATAGTGATCAACCTATATGGCTATAACCCCCGCCAACGACGAAAACCACTAATATGGATCAAGACGCTCTTATCTACTTCATAGTATGGCGACTACGGTGGAGTGGATTAGCCAATCACCGAGACTTTGTTCTGTGGAGAAGAAGATAAAACGGAGAGAGAGAAAGAACGCAATGGAAATTTGGAATCACAACTTCAGTATTTAACGCTCTTATTAGTCTGTGATTCAAAATTCAAACACAGGAGCGGGAGGAGAATCGAAAGAAAAGACAAAAAAAAAAAAAAGTGCATTGGAAATCTTATTATACACAATCTTCAAGGTGATCTCTGATTGATGTAATTTAACATACAGGTTAATTAATTCGTTTAGTTCGAACTTCGAAACGCGAGGATCTGCCAGCGCATTTCCATTATAATTTATATGTTACGGTCTTTCCTTGCCATCCTTATCTGCTCCCGCGGGACCGTCTAGCGCAGTCTACGAACCGTCCGATCTGATCTGGACGGTTCGGACCTACCAATCAGGTTACATCCACGGAGTTTCTTTTGACATTGAGATTAAACCACACGGCTCACAGTAATGCGTTGGACAGTCCCGCGCTGGACGGGATTTCATTTCCTTTCCTTGAGCCCGTAAAAATTATGGAAATATTTGCAACTAGGCTAAAGAGTGATGCCTACTTTCGATGACTTTAAAAGAGGACTCTCATTAATTTGTTATTATAATTAGTTTCATATTTTTGTACTGACAAAGTACTGTCAAGTCGAGATTATTAATTAACCTGTTTGTTTTTTTTGGATATACTAGGTAGAGGCTACCTAGTGATAATTAACCTGTTAACTACAGCATTCGGAAAATTCCCAGCAACTTGCATAGCAGTTGGATTTGGATCATTTACTTTAATTCAAAACATTTTTTTTATGTTTTTTTATTTAGCGATGACGACAACAATAATTTTATTGAACACAAACAAAAAAAAATTACAAAGTTAAAAGGGAAAAAAAAAAGCGAAAGAAGAAAAACTAACTTTTTTGTTAAAATACTCAGTCAAGAGAACTCTTTTCTGTTTACATTTTTGCCTTCACTTTTTTTTCTATTGAACTATACTTGTGCTTTATTTGTAGTATTTTTATTTACTTTGCATCCTTGTTTAATGTCTCAATTACGGTTGTGTCCTTTATTTTTTTTTTCTTTTCTGGTTTATAGTAATGGATATTTCTAATAGTTATTTAGTTTGATTTTTATTGTTCATAGACGGTTTTAATTCCTATATATATCCATAATTTGGAAAAAAAAATTCTCATTATTTCCAAAATCTTCCAAGAAAATGTATACTTCATGCATGGTATTAAATTTCTTGTGGACGCATCAATAGTAAAACATATCGATTATAGATAAAACCCATGATATTAGAACTAATCCAAATTAAGTATTCATGTAATGCCATGTGGTCTTGTAGTTTATTAATAAGAGCACATATCCAAGAAATCAATCATTCTACTCCCACGTACAATTAATTTTAACAAATAAAAATTCCACTACCTCACAAATCTGGTGTCACAAAATGGCACAAATTAACATCCGTTGGATTAAAATTGATTGAAGGTAGTGATCAATTATCAACAATACTTTTTTCAACTGCCCAAATAAAGTCACATTTTATCAGATCCAACTTCCAGCACAATATGTAATTAATATAATTCTTTTTTCCTGAGGCCTTTGTTCTGGAATTCAGGTATTGTGCTGTGTAGCGCACCTCTCGGGCTGTCCGACCTATAATGGGTGGCTCGTGAATTTCACCAGATTATAAGATTCGAAAAAAAATAACCGTCCAGATCAAATCGGATGGCCCGAGAGATGCACTATACGGGATCCGGGTTTCTTTCTTCTGGCTCCGTTTGGATAGTGTGAGAATAAGAGAAATAAGGAAATATTGGAAAGTGTATAACTTTGTGAAGAGTTTGAATTGTTTATAATGAATTTATTTTCTTATTCTCTTATTTCTAGAGCGCATCCAAACGGAGCTCATGTGAAGAAGAAGATTAAAAAACGGAGAGAGAGAACAACGCATTGGAAATTTGGAATCACATATTCAATATTTAAAACCCTTATTAGTCGGTGATTTTTTTTTTAATAACATTAGTCCGTGATTCAAAGTTCAAACACAGAAGCATGGAGGAGGAGAATTTGAAAGAAAAAGACGAAAAAAAAAAAGCGCATTGGAAATCTCATCATACAATTTTCAAGGCGACCTCGGATGCAGTAATTCAACATAGAGGTTAATTAATTCGTTTGGTTCGAAACGCGAGGATCTGCCTGTGCATTTTCATTATAATAACTAGATATCAAGTTCAGTGGAAGGAATCCTTATCTCCACCCGCGCGGGACCGTCCAGCGCAGTCTACGAACCGTCCGATCTGATCTGGACGGTTCGGGCCTACCAATCAGATTACGCACGGGACTCCCTTTACCATTGAGATTAAATCAAAGGACTCAGAGTACTGCGCTGAACAGTCCCGCGCGGGACGTGATTTCATTTCCAGTGGAAGATTGACAGAATAGGTAGGCTATATGGTAGTGTGTGGTCTTTGAGTGTTTTTATTGTATGCGTTTTTTTTATTTGGTCATTTAGTCATTTGGATTGTAAGATATGGTTGTAATTAGGCCTTGGAACTTTGTAGCCTTTGGGACTTCTTCTCCATAATCTGTGATGTAATCTCCAGCTAGCTGGTGCCATAGTTTCCAGGAGTATGGTGTCCCACTCCTTAGGGATCTAGTTATTAATGCATGTCTTGAGTCATCCCTTGCAAGACATCCAATATGTCACAAAAGGACAGATGGTTGTTAGTATTTATTTTATTGTTTTACTAGAAGAAGAGTTAAAAATGCAACTGTCTCTAGAAGTCCATATAGACCAACAGACAATACTATAGACAAAGAGAAAAGCTTGTTTATTGTTCTTCTGTAACTGCAAGGCAAAATTTATGGTAACAGAACAAATGTATGGCATCCTTGTGAGATATGTTGTTTTTTTTTTGTGTGTGTGTTTTTTGTCAGCATGTGCTTGTCTGCCTTGTTTGATGAGCATTTGTTTAATTCAACAAAAGCATGGTATATATTGAAAATTGAGTAATAATGATATGTCAATCAGAAGGTAGACAAACATATAATCATGTTAACTAAAAAAGCATGTTGTTTGTTGTCATAGCCGTTCAACTGGATGGGATACCACACGTCATCCCTTTGCAGGGAAGACATGCACCACAGTTGAAGGGCTATAACGAACCTGAGCGGTTTGCCCGCGTACAGATAGATAGGTATGTACAAACTACAAACTATGTACAAACTACTATCTCCCGCTGCTACCTTTCTTTGCCTGCCTATCTGACCCTAAAAAGTGATAGTTGCCTTTCTACATATGCATAAAACAAACCAGAATGGCACCCCTCATACAGAGCAGCCTTCTTAGTTGCTTGGACTGAAAAATAATTTTTGTGAAGAACTAATTAGTTCTTCGCAGATATAGAGGGTTTTTTTTTTGCATGCGAAAACACCATGTGTTGTGATCAGTGAGAAAGATAAGCACATTGTTTTTTTTTTATAAGAGGTACATGCAAGTTTGATAGGGATTTATGTTCACTAAAAAGGCAAGACCTACCAAGGTGTGATAGGCATTGAACTGTATATGTTGTATATGTCGATGTGGGATCTATCTTGGAGATATCAAATACATGGTGCAGCTGAATACCTATAACCATGCACAAAAATCATGTCTGTTTAGATATATACACGGCCTAATATAGTTGTTTTTCCCATAAGTGCACCATAGTAGTCGTAGAGTATTTTTTATATATAGATAGTAGGAACACCAAAATATTGCATTCCCTCTGTAGGGTTGTGCTTATGGCCAGTGCTGAAAAGTTATTTGGTCAATAAAATATTTGCTATTTTTTTTTATCTTGTGCAGACTTGTAGAGAATGGTCAATTGTACCAAAACAAAAATATATTGTATGCAAATTTTTACCGATACCTACGAACTTTGTAGCACTTGATAAAGGACAAAACTAAAATTGCAATTGAAGTTAGAAATAAAGGACAAAAAAAATTAATATAATTAATATAATTAAAATTTTGTTAATTAAACTTTGTAGCATTTTCTTTGTTTCTCAGATTTTAAAATCAAGAAGTTTAATATCAATTTGTATCAACAATGTGATTAAATTAACATGCATAAAGCAGTACCTGAATGTGTGATCATGGATTTGCATTTAGTATGATGAAGTGTCCATCAAGTTGTAATGCCTTTGGTTCAGCTTGTGTGTCTTGATCTCTACATTTACTGATACCACAATTCAAATAGGGAAAAATGAAATTAAATACGTACAGTTTAGTAAAAGACGAAAGTGTTCTGACCCTACTTCAAAGAAAAGTACAACATCTTTAATCATCAGGTTTGTATTATATGAATGTCTTTAATCCTTACTATTAATGAAAAGGTCAAATGATACCAGTAATTTTTGTTATTCTTCGAAGGATAAATCGTAAGAAAATTTATGACCTTTGTGACACCTTGTAATAAAAACATGCTATATCTACCTTTTTTGCTTGGACAGGACAACCGTATTTTTCAATCAATACAACAATTCTATTAATTATACAAGAACCCAATAGTAAGTGGCTTCACATTATTTGTTAGTTTGAAAAAAATCAAGCTAACTAATAATATATGCTTTCTAGAAGAGACAAAAAGAAGTTGAGTCCAGTTGGAGTTAAAACCTTCCTGTAATTTTAGGGAACACATTTCTGGTAGAACTCAATTTTAACTCCTCTTGTACAGTATCAAAGTAAGAAATATAATAGCAACATATTTTACTACGCTAATAATAAATATAATAATTAGCAGATGTTATAAATATAACATCAATATTATTATATTTGTAATAACAACAAAAGTAAGAAGGCTTACCAGTAATAGGATTTTCGATGAAGATAGTCATTTTTCTTACAGCGAGCAAACTATTGAAGCTTGAAAAGAATTATAACCGGAAATTAGACACGAAATTGATTATATAATAAAGAGAAATATTAACAAAAAATCAGACAACATTGTTGCTAGGTCTGAAATACCTTGCGAGTGCATGGGTTATGAAGGGACGGCAATTGGGGCTGCCCATCTGATGGCAACAATCTTGGCCAACGCGTGGCAATCAGCGGTTATAAGGTTCCTTGACGGAGGCGGAGACAGATGGAAATCGTGATGTGAGATCGGAGATTGCCAAGATGAAGAGGAGAGGAGAGGAGAGCAGCAGCGAGGAGATCACCAAAGCCAGGGGTTATAAGCAGCGAGGAGGGGTCGCCGCTTAGGAGAATGAACCCTAATAGGTTTTCCTTTTCTGGCCGAAATGGAGTTAGGAAGGAGGGGGAACAGAGCTGAGCTTTTCCAATCTTGTTAATTTTGGGGCGGGTCTGGTTTGGCCGAGGAAGAGGTGATGAAGGAGGGGGGACGGCCGCATGTCGAAGAGGCGACCCCCACTTCCCTATTAGTCTCATCTTTGTGCGCCTCTCTATCCTGTCAAAGAGGAGAAGATTAACCACTATCTCCTGCTCTTCTCTTTGCTTCGTGCAGAAAAGGGTGAAAAGGGAAGGACGGAAGAAGGGTCCAGAAGAACCTGTGTTCTCTGCAGCCATCCTTGTGTTTGCAAGAATGTAAGCATAAAATAACCTGAGGAATCCAAGGTAACATGGGAGACAACAAAGAATTATGCACAGAAATTCGAAAGATCAGATCGATAGCGGAGACCTTTTTGCAGCCTACCGTGCGCATGCAGGAATCCAAATTAAAAAGTCGCGCGACATGGAAGGAAACAACGAATAAGACACAGAAAATCTACAGCGCAATTTTTAGGCGGAGACGGATGGGCAAGATTAAATCCATCGCAGGAAGGCAGAAATCGGACCGCTATAATAACGCGCAAAGTACTGTAGATTGGATCAGTGAACTATGAATGTTTTTATGATTTAGATGTTACGCTCTTTCCTGGAACCTGCAAAAATTATAAAAATATTTGCAACTGGGCTAAAGAGTGATGTCTACGGCTCCGTTTGGATGGCTTCTTCCCAGAATAAGGAATAAGGAATAACCACTTTTTACCAATAAATTTATTTCTAACCATCCAAACTCTTCACAAAAGTTACATACTTCCCAATAAATTTTTTCCCTTCTTCCTTCTTCCTACCTTATTCTCAACGCATCCAAACGGAGCCTACGTTTCGTGAATTTGAAAGAGGACTCTCATTAGTTATTATTATATTGTATCTGGTCAAACTCGTGTATACTTTTCTCATTTTAATAATGGAAAAGTGGTGGGAAACCCCAATTGTTTCAAAAAAAAAAAATAGTTATTATAATAACATATCTTTGTACCGACAAATTACTGTCAAGTCAAGATTATTAATCAACCTGTCTGTTAAATTACAGCGCGCATTCGAAAATTCCCTAGCAACTTCGTCTTGATCCACTCCGCAAAGCAGCTGGAGTTGGATCATTTATTTATTCAAAACAATTTCCTAGCAACTTCGTCTTCGTCTGGATCTACTCCGCAAAACAATTTTTGTTTCAAGTTTTTAATTCAAAACAATTTTTATTAATTTTTTTTTATTCGTATTGATAATACTTATATGAAATATAATTTTATTATGTCACGAGTCAGCTCACGAGTTACGAGTTGAGCTGAGTCCAACTCAAACTCGACTCGTCAGCTAACCAACCGAGTTAGTTTAGCTCAGAGTTTTTCCAACAGAAAAAAATGGGAATGAAAATTCTCAAAATAGCACAGAACAGTTGTTTAGTTACTAATTATGTTCACATTTTTATTTTAAATATAAATATTATAACAATTAAATTTTAAAAATAATATTACAACTTCCGAGGTTCAAGGGTAAAACAACTCTGAAGTAACTGGGTAACTTATTTCTGAGGGGCCGTTTGGATCGCTTACGAATAAGAGAAATAGCCTATTTCTAGGCGAAAAAGTATCGGAAAGTGTGTAATTTTGTGAAGAGTTTGGATTGTTTATAATAAATTTATGTCTAAGAATAGAAAATCCACCTATTCCCATATGATCCAAACAGGCCCTGAGTTTGAAACTCTGAAGTCATGACAGGTGACAATTTTTATTTCTTTTATTTATTTAATATTTTAAATTTAATTTATTATTAGATAAATAGAAAACATTTTAAAATTTTAATATTTAAATTTAATTCATTATTAGATAAATAGAAAAAATAGATACTGTGACAATAAAAATCCATAAAAATATATAGAAATCTAAACACAGATATTAAATTTTTATGTATTTTTCTGGATTTTTTGGCATGGATTATCATTTTTTTTATCTAATACAACAACAACAACAACAACAAATCTTTTTGTCCCAAACAAGTTGGGGTAGGCTAGAAAGAAACCCAACAAGAGAACACATTCAAGAAAAAAAAAATACTAATAGTAAGACTAGCCAAACTAATAATAATACCTCTAATAATAATAGTAATAGTAGAAACCTATACCTCGACCGTGATCTAATAGAGGGACCTACAAACCTATGGCATCGCTCCTACCCCTAAGTTCCTACGTCATGGCTCCGGTACATGAATTGCTAACTTTCAAGCGCTCCTATCGATCGCCAACTCCTTGGAGACGTTCCATTCTTTAAGGTCTCTTTTCACCGCTTCTTCCCATGTCAATCTTGGTCTCCCTCTCCCCCTCCGGGTGTTCTCGAAATGATTAAGAATTCCGATACGTACCGATGCTTCTGGAGGTCTGCGTTGGATATGTCCAAACCATCTCAAACGATGTTGGATCAACTTCTCCTCTATTGGTGCGACCCCAACCATATCTCGTATGTCATCATTTCTAATCCGATCTTTCCTCGTGTGACCGCAGATCCACCTCAACATACGCATCTCAGCTACACTCATCTTCTGGACATGTCGTCTTTTAGTAGCCCAACATTCTGCGCCATACAACATCGCAGGTCTAATCGCTGTCCTGTAGAACTTGCCTTTTAGCTTCTGCGGGACTTTCTTATCGCATAGGACGCCTGATGCTTGTCGCAATTTCACCCACCTCGCTCTTATCCTGTGACTAACATCTTCATCTATCTCGCCATCGCTCTGCAGCATCGACCCTAAATATCGAAAAGTATCTTTCGTAGGTACTACATGCCCGTCTAGACAGACATCTCCGTCCACTGGTCGTATCCCACTAAACTCACACCCCATATACTCCGTCTTAGTTCTACTAAGCCTAAACCCTTTGGACTCTAGAGTTCGTCTCCACAATTCCAATTTCCTATCGACCTCCGTCCTACTCTCATCGACTAACACCACATCGTCCGCAAAGAGCATACACCAAGGAATCTCTCCCTGTATATCCTTCGTGATCTCATCCATCACTAAGGCAAAAATATACGGGCTCAAAGCTGATCCCTGATGTAGTCCTATTTTAATAGGAAAGTCACTAGTTACACTATCACATGTCCTGATGCAAGTAACGGCACCATCATACATGTCTTGGATGAGGGTAACATACTTTGTGGGGACTTTCTTCTTTTCTAGTGCCCACCACATAACTTTCTGCACTTCGTCGTTCCACCACCACGTATCTTTGGGTTCGCGGTTGCTTCCTCTAGTAACTCCAAGCACTTCCGTAGCTACCTTTTGAATGCTAGCTGACATATCTTCCCACATCTTGTTTGCTTCTTCACCTGCTTTCCACGGACCTTCTTCAATCATTCTGCCCCTAAAAGTATGAGACACGTCTCCTTTGAGCTTCCACCACTTCGTCTTCACAACTCGAGCGCCTCTACCTACTTTAGAACGCAGCGGAAAGCGAAAATCAGCCACCACAAGTTTGTGTTGTGAGACGACACATTCCCTAGGTATAACCTTGCAATCCATGCAGGCTCGTCTGTCCTCTCTCCTAGCAAGAACAAAATCAATCTGGGAAAAGTGTTGGGAACTACTAAAGGTAACTAAGTGGGATTGTCTTTTTCTAAAGAAGGTGTTAGCTATCATGAGGTCGTAAGCTATGGCCAAGTTCAAGAAGTCCTCACCTTCTTGGTTCCTATCGCCATACCCAAAACCCCCATGCACCCTCTCAAACCCTCCACTAGTTTCACCTACATGTCCATTGAAGTCTCCTCCGATGAAGAGCTTTTCAGTGGTTGGCACACTTCTAATCATACCATCTAAATCTTCCCAGAATTGGATTTTGATGGATTCACTTAGTCCTACTTGTGGTGCATAAGCACTAATGACGTTCAAAACTAAGTCCCCCAAAACTAGCTTCACTAGAATGATCATATCCCCTTGTCTCCGCACGTCGACAACTCCACTCTTAAGGCTCTTGTCGATTAAGATACCTACTCCATTCCTGCCCCGTTCTTTTCCAGTGTACCACAGCTTGAAACCGGTGTTCTCCACTTCCTTTGCTTTTTGGCCCGTCCACTTTGTCTCTTGTACGCACAAGATGTTCACACGCCTCCTAATCGCCGTATTCACTAACTCTCTTAACTTTCCTGTTAGAGACCCTACATTCCAACTACCTAAATGAATCCTACTCTCACTGACTATCTTCCTTGCCCCCCGCACCCGTCGTGAAAAGTGCGAAGACCCTTGCTTACTTGCCACTACATCCGGGCGCTGATGTAGCACGCCACTAAGGGAGTGACGATCCGGCCCTTGCTCACTTATCACCTTATCCGGGTTCCGATAAGGCGCGCCACTAAAGGGGTGGCGACCCGGCCCTTGCTCATTTATCATCTCATCCGGGTTCCGATAAGACGCGTCGCTAAGAGGGTTACGCCCCAACGAAAAGTAATTGGGTTTCATTTCCATAGGGATGACTGGGATTTTTACGTTGGCTCGCCTAGCCTATCACAACCCTCCTCCTTTTACCCGGGCTTGGGACCGGGCTATACTAAACAATGCAACCAAAGCTTAGTATAGGCGGAGTTAAATAAATAAATAATTAAATTTAAATTATAAAAATTATAAAAATTTAGAAATTAAAAATATATAAAAAAATAATCTAAACATAATGGACATTTTTGGGATGCGTGACTCCACAATTTAAATACTTGCATTGCTTTCATTGTTGAGTTGGTTTACCGACTTGAAACCTCCATTGGTGTATGGATATATAGCTATAAAATAAACAGAAATTTCCTTTAAAAAATACACAAATAGGAGCAATTATAATTTTTTTTTTTGCATTTTACATAAAGTAAATAAATAATTGGAATTCATTCTATTATTCTGTACCAGAAATTAAAAAGAAACCAGTACAGTTACAAGCAATTGACAGCAACCACAATCCTTTCCATTAATTCCGGACGCTTGCGGCCATGTAAGCCAATGTGCCCACCAATGGCGCATTGATATATGTGGCAGGTTCTGACTGTGCATAGTTTTCTCGGTCATCGGCAAAGTTATCGTTCTCGTCCGGACCACCTACAACTGCACCAGTTAGAACATTAGGGTTGGGCCCGCTTGAATGGAGATATTGGAAACCGGCGTCGCAGCTTACTGCTCCTGATAAAATGTTAGTGCATGGTATGGACGAGTCACGATGATGAATCCTCCGCGGGAAGTTGCTGCTGTACCCCACCATATATGACATCCCCTTAGGATTCACTCCTAAGATGTAATCTACCTAAATGAGGAAAAGAAGAACACATTTCAATAAAATGCAGGCGCTAAGACCACTTGTTAGTGCCGTATACAATATCAAAAAAGTTAATTAACTAACTTATGAAACAGTATAACCATTAATTATATCCTTAATTGTATTTAAAAGCCAATTTCTGAGGAACTTAAGTGAGTAAAGACCAATATGTCATTGCACATACTTGCTTCTTGGCAACTTGTCTCAAGAGATGATGGTCAACACTCATGTCGCCACACTTGAAGCTTTGCTTCGAAACCAGGAGATATTTCGAGTACACCAACATTAAGAAACTTGATGTTGTCACATACTGCAAGTTGCTTCCGGTCATCTTGTAAAGAAGGCCACCCGGAGTGTACTTCACACTCATCGAGGGGGACCCCGGTAAGACACTGCACATAAATCTCTCGGCATGGTCACGAAATTCTGAAGCTCCTTGGTTCTTTTCCAAAAGATGCTCCTAAACATCAAATGACAAAAAAATAAATGCATCATCGGTTCTCTATCCATTTGATGTCCGGGTTATTAATTTGTATATTCATTTTTTAGATCCTTAATTACAAAATTAAGAGCAAACACATTCATGGTCTGATTCATATTCTGAACTTCCAAATGAAAAAATAGACTACAAATTTGGGTTTCTACTCGTGTGATTCATAGGTGTTTTGTGCATGTCAAATATTGTGTACTCTAATTTTCTTATTATTATTTATTTTAGTGTGACATACTTTAGTTAGAAGTACTCGAGCACCAGGATACTTGTTGTCCCAGCTGAAGGAATCCGAGTCTGCATTGCATCCAAGTGATTTTGCGTAGTTTAGGTAAGAAGGGTTTTTTGTTGCCTTATGGAGCCATGCAGCTGCCCATAGCAGCTCATCCTTCAATTTTACAAAAAAATAGTATGTCAAGGGGATTTATTCCAAATTCAGGTGACCTAATGAGCTAGTATGCCACACCTCAATATGCTCAATTATATGAACAGAAAAGAGTAAGGGGGGGAAAATCAACAGAAAATTAGACGAGGGAATTTTTAACACTGTTAATGGTGTAGAGAGACAATCATTACTTGAAAACCAGAATAAGAGCAATAAAATGGGCAAACAGCAGATGAAAGTGATTCGCTGTAGTTCCCTCTATATTTGTCAGCAAATGTGAAGGCCTTCACAGCTGCATTCTCAAGTTTCTTCGAGTACTGAGCGTCGATGCCCCTAAACACAATTGAGGCTGCTGCCAGGGCAGCTGCAGTTTCGCCAGCCACTTCCGATCCAGGATTTGATGGGGTCACTTTGTATACTGGTGGCGGTGTCTTCACATCTTCTGCACGCATCCAGCATTTATGATCGTCGTTAGGGTTGCCAACCTGATATTTAATTTAAGTTCATATTTATTTTCTTCTCTTTGCAGAATAAATAAATATATATAAAAATCCACTTCATATGTTTGACCTTTGTCATACATTCTACAAATTAGTTCTCGAACTAATACTAAATTAGAAGCATCGGCAGGGCAATATATATGAACAGGAAGTTTTTAATAGTAACAAAGTAGTAAACCTCAAATTGCAAGTCATTAATCTACCTTTAATTTAGTAAAAAGCTTCATGTGTAGCCAGTAAACTTGTCTTATTTAATTAATTCTTTTAAATTGATTCAGTGGTTTAAGTTGGGGTACTAAATCAAAATCAAAACAGTTTATGTTTTGAATTTAAGGAAATCAAAGGAACCTGGACATAGAGGGCATTAGGGAGGTGGCAGGAGGCCTTTAGGAGATAATCAGATCCCCACTTGACAGCATCCCTTGCATTATGAAGATCATGTCCCATTTTCTTCCCAAACTCAATCACACTCCATGCTAGCATCGTCGTTGTGAATGCCATTGGCAACCCAAACTTCACATTGTCTCCGGCATCATAATATCCACCAGTCAAATCCACCTTATATGAACATAAAAAGTAATTTGAAAGAAGAAATTAATCCATCGATGTCTAAAAAGGGGAACTATTTTGTCATGGTACAATTTCACTTATATATTTCACCCTGTGCAAATCTTTTTCGCAAGGAAACATTTCTGGCAGTACATACGGTAATGCAATCAATGAATGAATGTGAAGCACTCTTGAATATTATAATTAGGGTTATTTCTGACTAATTATAAGTAATTATTTATATTTGATAAACGCATTTGACCCTTTTTTATGCATTATGTTTTCTGAGACATTACAAGATAACAGAGTAAAACCAAAATTTCGACAAGTTCTCAAGTTGAGATAACCTACATTTTCTTGTGAGCCATGATTGAGGCCTGAACTAGCTCGCCAACTCAAGTTCGATGTGTGAGGCAACTTGCCTGACCTCTGGGCCTCAAAAAACACTAGTGATTTTGACAAGGCATCTTCGTAATTGGGGGTCGTAGTAGCGGTCGTACTTCCCACGCCTATTGCTATCAGAATGAACAAACTAATGAACTTCTCCAACCTCATTTTTTTTTCTTTTTTTGAAATAGGAAATGGTTATTGAAATCTTCTTGATTTGCTTGAATGTCTTATATTAGTGAAACATATAACAAACTAACAACCAATGTTTTGTGGGCTCTAGGTTTTAATTTACTAAAAATGGAAGAAAAAGAGTGTGATAATTGATGGTTTTAGAAGATTTGGTTCAGCACCAAACTAGAAGCCGCATTAGTTCACGTAGCACAATATTCGCTTTTGAGAACCTTAATTTAGGATTTGAATTACTAATTTTGTGTGCGTTTGCAGTTTTAGTCTTTTGGACGACTATGGTGTCTGCTATTTCCTGAAAAATTTGTGATACTACCACTAGTAAAGTCAACTTTCATACCTGGAAAACATGCAATTATTTAATTTACGTCTTCATTAAATTAGTATGTGACACTAAAATTTACGCAATTATGTAGAACTATATACTGAATGGATTATTTAATGTAAACTATTATTATTTAACTAATTAAATAGCATCAATCTTTTTTTTTTAAAAAAAATGCATAATTGAACTTTCAATAGTTCTACTTAGCATGTTAGAACTTTTTTTTTATTATTGAAAGCATGTTAGAACTCAGTCTCAGAGGCATGACAGCATGGCTATTTGATGTGGTCCGGGACCAAGGTCTGCTTAAATGGCCCCGGATTGAACCCAGTCAGAGTAACGGAAATAAATGAAACTAGTAAAGAAATGACGAAAAGAATATTAAGATAATTTTCCATGTTATATTTTGTCGTTTGTACTTTGTTTTGTTGCTTAATTGCATAGTCATCTTTATGTTGTTGCAAAAGTTTTCTGTTGATCTTCTGACTATAGCTTTCGTGCAACTTAAAAGACTAGGAGCTCAAAATCCAAATCCGTACCGTAATACAGAGCAATATGTGCCGCCCAAAAATTTAATTACTCTAGCGTAAATTGCTTCGGGATGTTTTACTAACCAGAAGTAAACTGTTGCAAATCCCTCGGATTTTTTTCCCCCATTCCATATGTTGATGAACTGATGTGGGAACGTCTATTTTGTTTGTTTATATGTTTCGGACAATTTCCACTTCGGTGTGCATCACCATGAAAATTTAAACCAGCGGTAACTAGGCCAAGTTTTAACCGAACCATAAGTTTAATGAATCAAATCCTTTCAAAATTTAATGACAAAATGACAATACCCAAAGTAAATTTGGTTCTATTTTTATTTCAAAAAATTGTCGGGTTTTGAACTTGAACTACTAAAAAAAATACACTAATGAGCATACAGCAAACAATAAGGTTAACAATCAAATAATCAAAAAAGGCCAATGAGATTTTCCCATGAGAGAAATCAGTCTAATTTTCTTCATCAATGATAATTGTTGCCTCCGTGCCTAGTCCAAGCTCCATTAAAGTAGCCATGTCATCATCCAGTGGAAGTGGAAGAGGCGATCCCTGACATAGGATTTCAATGCAAATCAGGATACTGCTATGTGCTTAATCACACCAAAAGCAGCACATGTAAATAGAGACCAATGATTTCTCTTACTGGTTCGTTAACGCAAAATACCATAATAGGTCATGCAAGTAGGCCCATACTCTTACCCATTTTTTCCTTCTGTTATGACTACCATTTTCAATGAGAATGAAACAATTATACAGACTAAGACTTCCTATACCCTTACAATCTGCAAATATGCCTTAAAGAGTTATATGGAAATTCAAAGGTATGCGAATGATACTCTTACCCAATTGACCTCAAATTATGCATGTTATACATCAGAAAAACATATTGAAAGGTAATTTGAAAAGGTGATGGGTAAAATGCCAATCTGTACAATATCCTTGCTACGTGGCAAGGCGGTCATTAGGCCTTAGCAGTTAATATAAAATTTTTAAATACCTTTTCCTCGAGAAATAATCTCAATTTTATGTCCTTCAGCTTGAAGAAGCTCTCACAAAGTGCTTTCAACTTCGCAACCTGGATAAAATATTAACATTCTTTCTTGGTCAAAATGCAAGGAAAATGAATGAACCACATGAAATTCACTAAAAGACAAAAGTACATACTTTAATTGAATGTTTGAGAGTATTTCTGTTCAGGAAGGTTGCAAATTCTTCAAGGAAGCCCGAATTTGGGTTATTATGTATTCAAGCAGTATATACAAGCTACACAAATAACACTGATCCAACTCAATTTCAATTGTCCTTTTTAACCAAATTTTGGATTGTTTAACCCTCGTAGTGAGGCAATACTTCATCAAAGGCCCAATTTATGCTACTTTGGACGTTGACCTCAATAAAAACTGGTATTCTAGTATCGGATCAACACTTCACTACATGTTGCTGTCTACAAGCATAGAGCAACAAAATGTAGCACACCATCTTATATGTCACAATTACAAATGTGATCAATACTAATATAATTAACAGTCACAATGACACCACAAAGTATACATCTCTAGAAAGCAAAAAGAAAAGAAAGAGGGAAAAAGATGTGTACTGTGACAGAAGGCGGTAGTTTCTTTGTAAGAGATTGTTTCTCCCCCATCGAAGGACCAACACACTTCAAAGTTAGATCTGCAAAACAAGGGGCATAACAATAAGGAAATAGAGAAAACAGTAAATGGTAGCTCTGAAAACAAAATTACAGCTTCCAGGCAAAAAAAAGTACCATAAAAAAAAAACAGAAGCTTACTAGAGGTAATAAAGAGTGTATTACAGCAAGTCAAAGAATAAAATAATAGAACACACAAATTGGTTGTGAAATCTCCATCGGTGTGGTTATTATAAACCCAAATGATGATGATGATGATCAATGATAACAATAACAATAATAACTAATATGACAATAGACCTAGAAAATACATAGCATACAACATATTCCTGAAAAAAGAAATCCATGAATGCCTGACTTACTGCCACGAACACAAGAAATATTTCTCATCTCAAAAGACAACCGATTTTACCACCCCTTAAGAGAGGCAGATTTATAACAATGGACAATTAGTAACACAAGGATAATTTTTTGCGTTGTCTAGGGGTACAACTGAAAGGGCCCGAACAAAACTCATAAGCAAAAATGCAAAATAAAAGGAAGTAAAATGATTTAACTGATAAGAGTAGACGCCAGTGTTTGTGGGCCTGACCCACCCGCTTGCAATTTCTCATCTTCGATTCCATGCAAGGCCTTCAGCTCAACAAACCTAAACAACAACAACAACTAAGCCTTTTGTCCCAAACAAGTTGGGATAGGCTAGAAAGAAACCCAACAAGAGAACACATCCAAGAACAAGAACAAAAAAAAAAAAAATACAAAACATAAAAATACTAATAGTAAGACTAGCCATACTAATAATAATACCTCTAATAATAATAGTAATAGTAGAAACCTAGACCTCGACCGTGACCTAATAGAGGGACCTACAAACCTATGGCATCGCTCCTACCCCTAAGTTCCTACGTCATGGCTCCGGTACATGAATTGCTAACTTCCAAGCGCTCCTATCGATCGCCAACTCCTTGGAGACGTTCCATTCTTTAAGGTCTCTTTTCACCGCTTCTTCCCATGTCAATCTTGGTCTCCCTCTCCCCCTCCGGGTGTTCTCGAAATGATTAAGAATTCCGATACGTACCGGTGCCTCTGGAGGTCTGCGTTGGATATGTCCAAACCATCTCAAACGATGTTGAATCAACTTCTCCTCTATTGGTGTGACCCCAACCATATCTCGTATGTCATCATTTCTAATCCGATCTTTCCTCGTGTGACCGTAGATCCACCTCAACATACGCATCTCAGCTACACTCATCTTCTGGACATGTCGTCTTTTAGTAGCCCAACATTCTGCGCCATACAACATCGCAGGTCTAATCGCTGTCCTGTAGAACTTGCCTTTTAGCTTCTGCGGGACTTTTTTATCGCATAGGACGCCTGATGCTTGTCGCCATTTCACACACCCCGCTCTTATCCTGTGACTAACATCTTCATCTATCTCGCCATCGCTCTGCAGCATCGACCCTAAATATCGAAAAGTATCTTTCGTAGGTACTACCTGCCCGTCTAGACAGACATCTTCGTCCACTGGTCGTATCCCACTAAACTCACACCCCATATACTCCGTCTTAGTTCTACTAAGCCTAAACCCTTTGGACTCTAGAGTTCGTCTCCACAATTCCAATTTCCTATCGACCTCCGTCCTACTCTCATCGACTAACACCACATCGTCCGCAAAGAGCATACACCAAGGAATCTCTCCCTGTATATCCTTCGTGATCTCATCCATCACTAAGGCAAAAATATACGGGCTCAAAGCTGATCCCTGATGTAGTCCTATTTTAATAGGAAAGTCACTAGTTACACTATCACATGTCCTGATGCAAGTAACGGCACCATCATACATGTCTTGGATGAGGGTAACATACTTTGTGGGGACTTTCTTCTTTTCTAGTGTCCACCACATAACTTTCCTTGGCACTTTGTCGTATGCTTTCTCCAAATCAATGAAAACCATATGTAGATCCTTCTTTCGCTCCCGATATCTCTCCATCAATTGCCTTATTAGGAAGATGGCCTCCATGGTTGACCTCCCAGGCATAAAACCAAATTGGTTTCTCGAAACGTTTGTCATCCGTCTCAAACGATGTTCTATCACTCTCTCCCAAAGCTTCATTGTATGACTCATAAGCTTAATCCCTCTATAGTTTGTACAGCTTTGAGCATCCCCTTTATTCTTGAAGATTGGTACTAGAGTGCTTCTCCTCCACGCATCTGGCATCCTATTTGATCGGAAAATGCTATTGAATAGTTTGGTTAACCAAACTACAGCCACATCTCCGAGGCACCTCCATACTTCGATTGGTATGTTATCAGGTCCTAGAGCCTTACCTACTTTCATTCGTTTTAAGGCTTCTTTCACCTCGGACTCTTGAATTCTCCTAACAAAACGTCTATTGGAGTCATCAAAGGAGTCGTTCAACACAATTCCTAAGTCGTCATCCTCTCCATTGAATAACTTGTTGAAGTAATCCCTCCACCTATTCTTGATCTCGTCGTCCCTCACTAAAAGCCTATCAGTCTCGTCCTTGATGCACTTCACTTGGTTTAAGTCTCTCGTCTTCCTATCTCGAAACTTGGCTATCTTATACACGTCCTTCTCACCCTCCTTCGTACTCAGCTTCTGGTATAGATCCTCATAAGCCCGACCTCTTGCTTCGCTCACAGCTTTCTTTGCATTCTTCTTGGCCAATTTGTACTTCTGCGCATTGTCGTCGGTCTTGTCATGGTGCAAGCGTTTGTAGCATTCTTTCTTTTCTTTAATAGCTTTCTGCACTTCGTCGTTCCACCACCACGTATCTTTGGGTTCGCGGTTGCTTCCTCTAGTAACTCCAAGCACTTCCGTAGCTACCTTTTGAATGCTAGCTGACATATCTTCCCACATCTTGTTTGCTTCTTCACCTGCTTTCCACGGACCTTCTTCAATCATTCTGCCCCTAAAAGTATGAGACACGTCTCCTTTGAGCTTCCACCACTTCGTCTTCACAACTCGAGCGCCTCTACCTACTCTAGAACGCAGCGGAAAGCGAAAATCAGCAACCACAAGTTTGTGTTGTGAGACGACACATTCCCCAGGTATAACCTTGCAATCCATGCAAGCTCGTCTGTCCTCTCTCCTAGCAAGAACAAAATCAATCTGGGAAAAGTGTTGGGCACTACTAAAGGTAACTAAGTGGGATTGTCTTTTTCTAAAGAAGGTGTTAGCTATCATGAGGTCGTAAGCTATGGCCAAGTTCAAGAAGTCCTCACCTTCTTGGTTCCTATCGCCATACCCAAAACCCCCATGCACCCTCTCAAACCCTCCACTAGTTTCACCTACATGTCCATTGAAGTCTCCTCCGATGAAGAGCTTTTCAGTGGTTGGCACACTTCTAATCATACCATCTAAATCTTCCCAGAATTGGATTTTGATGGATTCACTTAGTCCTACTTGTGGTGCATAAGCACTAATGACGTTCAAAACTAAGTCCCCCAGAACTAGCTTCACTAGAATGATCCTATCCCCTTGTCTCCGCACGTCGACAACTCCACTCTTAAGGCTCTTGTCGATTAAGATACCTACTCCATTCCTGCCCCGTTCTTTTCCAGTGTACCACAGCTTGAAACCGGTGTTCTCCACTTCCTTTGCTTTTTGGCCCGTCCACTTTGTCTCTTGTACGCACAAGATGTTCACACGCCTCCTAATCGCCGTATCCACTAACTCTCTTAACTTTCCTGTTAGAGACCCTACATTCCAACTACCTAAACGAATCCTACTCTCACTGACTATCTTCCTTGCCCCCCGCACCCGTCGTGAAAAGTGCGAAGACCCTTGCTTACTTGCCACTACATCCGGGCGCTGATGTAGCGCGCCACTAAGGGAGTGACGATCCTGCCCTTGCTCACTTATCACCTTATCCGGGTTCCGATAAGGCGCGCCACTAAAGGTGTGGCGACCCGGCCCTTGCTCATTTATCATCTCATCCGGGTTCCGATAAGACGCGTCGCTAAGAGGGTTACGCCCCAACGAAAAGTAATTGGGTTTCATTTCCATAGAGATGACTGGGATTTTTACGTTGGCTCGCCTAGCCTATCACAACCCTCCTCCTTTTACCCGGGCTTGGGACCGGACTATACTAAACAATGCAACCAAAGCTTAGTATAGGCGGAGTTCTCAACAAACCTAAAATTTTTTAAATATCGTTCTGATATGGTGCTGATGTATTGCAACTTTTGAAGAGAAACAGGGCAATATACCGTGAATGGAAGATAAATGATATGTTTTATTTATCATTATTATTGTCATTGTTATAGCAGCAAATGCAAGGTGTAAGGCCTTTATGTCATAGCAAGGTGTAATGTCATAGCAAGAGGTATCATAATGAACGTTAAGTCTTCTAAGAATGGAGTAAAGAAGGACCTGGGATGAGCCCTGTGTATTTCCTCCAAATTGTTCAGTTGCATCTTGGCCATTATGAGTCGGATATACCTACAACAAAGTTTGAGAGGGAAAACGTATTTTGAATAGGAAACACAATGCACAAGAAAATGAAGTGAGAGCATATCAATGATCTTTAGGAATCCCAGTTGTAATAAGTATGCAATGATCAGTTAATTACAGAAACTAAAGGCTGACCTTTTTGGTGTACATATCTTAATATAATTTGGGTAATTGCTAAACCACAAATGGGTCAATTTCCCAGTTAAGATATCCCTGATGAGTTAACTGGCTGGCTAGATCAGATTGTCCATTCGCAGGCCCCATTGTTTTTCATTTAAAAATTTTGATAAAAAAGGAACATGATCAAGCGCTTAACAAAGAAATACTATCTGCCTAAACAATAGTGTATCAAGATATAGTATACCAACCAGTCAGTCAATCAGACCCCCTTTATTTTAATAAACTAGTGGCACCCTAATAAATCATTAAGAAACTACAAGAGATATGACTCACCGGATTTCTGATTCTCTCCTTTCACGAGGACTAATCTGCAAAGAAAAAAGAAGTAACTGAAATGCATTTTATGAAGATGTGAACTTAGGAAGACAATAGAAAACACAAAATTTAAATTTCTTAAAAACAACACCCATATTTTCCCATTGCAAACAAGAACCTTTCCACCCACGCCATGCCCATTGCACCCATAATTTTCTGGACATATTTTGAAACATCTCACTCTTTAGAAATTTCAACTCTAATCACCCGAAGTACATTGAGTGTCAATCAAAAATATTGTTGTGTATCCTGCAAAAACACCAATGAAAATAAACAATTTCAACTTTTCAACATAAAAAGAGGCCTACCTCACTTCCATTAAGAATCTTGACCTTAGAGAGACGTGCAATTAAAACAAACCTAGGAACACCTCCTTTAGCAGGATCTGCCACAGGATTCTCAGAAAGCCTTACGTCCTTCATATAAAAAAAAGAATAAATATGACAAAACTACAATAAAACAAACTGACATGATGTTGTTCCTCGTTATCTTTTTCCTCATAACAACAAGTTACAAGTCAACAGCATTGCTGCAAAATGCGAATTGAAAAACACTGCAATTCAAAGTTTGAATTATTGCCTTATTAGTTCATTCATCAATTTGTTGTGGAACGGAAGGGAAACTGGAAAGAATGGCTGAAAAACTACACTCATTATTCTTCACTAATCAACTAGGGTGCTATCTTTTTTGCTTCAGTATATTACTTTACCTACTAAATTAACCAAAACACAACTTTTAAAGTTCCACCAAAGATAGGCACCAACAATGTCCTAGGTTACTAATCAAAATTCTTGGATCTACTTCAAAATGACTCGTCCAAATCGTCCAATATGATCTCCCTTTTGAGATCTCATTGCCGATCAAATTTTACATTTTTTTTTATTTTTAAGTATTTTTCGTATTCTTAAAAGCTGTTTTTTTTAACGGTTCACAAGAAATTAGATTAATGATTTTCTAAAATTTAAAAAAAAACCAGTAAAATAATTCCAAAAAATGAAAAATTTGGTCGGCGAGGAGATTATAATAGGAAGACCGTATTGGACGGTTTGGATTGAAGCAGATGCAAGAGTTTGAATTAGTATGCACCGGAGCTCCGGTACATTAGTATGCACCATAGATATTCTCTATAAAAATCAATAAATTATCATAAGATAGATCATTAACATCATTAGTATCTTTATAACTGATGCTTATAATAAAACACTATCAGAATATTATATAAATTTTTGGATGAAAATTTTACCCATTACTAACTTCAAAACCTTACCACCAAACTAGGGAAGGAATTCAGTGAATCAACAGATGCAACATCACTAATATCGTTCCGGCCTGAGAAACATATGATACTAGTAAGTCACGGATAATACTCAACCAGATCCCAGCACCAATGTCTATTGTTTGTATGTTGGTACCGGCGCACATTTTAACTATTTTGCCATATTTTATCTCACTACTTTTACAACCTACTTTGGTGGGGATGATGAAGGCCAGATCAAAAAATAAGGTCAACTTCAAGCTTCATTGCCAATAAAAGATCCCTGAAGAACATACCCCTACCAATACCAGTCTGACTATCCTATTTGTGGAGTTCTTTTTCTGCAGTTTCTGTGGTTTTCAATGGCAGAATGGAGGTTAACTGAGCTTTAGTTCCAATACCACGGGATAATGGACAAATTTCTACTAATTTTAACCCCAATCAAGGAATAAAAATGAAATTGGCGTTAATTAATCATTTGGCAGGAATACTGGCATATCAATCAGATCTGAAAACAGAATGACCAAAACAGTATATCAACCGACTGCAGCTGTGAATAGAATAAAAATGTAATGGGACCATAAATTATATTCACCTAGCAGAAGGCATTGTAGGTTCTCAAATGATACGCAAGATGCATCGCTTGAAGGGTAATATATAGTCTTCAACTTGTTTTTGTTCAAATGTAGCTCTTCTAAACTACAAAACAAAAATTATTAAAAAAAAAAAAATCAAATTTGCATGCTATTTTCAGATGGGTCCTTTGGTTGACTAACAAGGTCAAGCAATGATAATTTCTCAATTGAGATTTAAGTGGGAAACTCAGGTTATTCGACATTAATTTAATTGCTCTAAGCATGGGAAAATTAAGAACAAATTCCAGCTATTCAAGCATTCACCAAGCAATAACATCTCCTCCTTTTTGAGATTCTAACAGTCGATCCGAACTGTTTAATGTGTTCTCCATATTGAAATCTCATTGGAGACAAAATTTTACATTTTTCTTAAATTTTTTAGTATTTTTTTGGTATTTTACAAAATTCTTAATCTAAACAATTCTGGACCCTTCAATAACAATGATTTTTAAAAATCTCAAAAAAAATAGTAAAAAAATTCAGAAAAATGTAGAATTTTGTCTCCAATGAGATTTCAATATGGAGAACACATTGAACTGTTCGGATTAGCCATTGGAACATCAAAAATTGAGATATAATCGCGGCAGACGGGTCCACCCGTCAGTCCTGGCTGATTTTAGTCTACCTCCAAATATACATTTACTCGAATTGAAATTTGAAATACAATATTTTATTGGCTTAAGTTCGAATAAATCCCCAGAAAAAAGACAACCAATTAGTCAAAATAACTGATTTCATCGACCTTATGAGGTGGTATTAGATGTCGAATATGTGAGATGCTTATTTCAGGTGAAGTTAACTGCTCTTTGTTAAGTGGAACAAGTATCAAGAGCAATTTAAGAAGATGCCACAAAAAAGAAGAATAGACCTATGACATACTGAAATCTATATACCTTCTCAAATGTGACAGCTTCAAAATTTCATCCCACGAGTCAATATTGTTAGCTTCTAAATTTAAAAGCCGCAAAGAATTAAATTCTTGAACAAAAGGTCCTGCTGTAGGCTATAGAAAACAATACAAGACTATCTATTGTGAATAATACGCCAGATAGATAAACATAGAAGGAGACATAAAATTATTAATAGTCATATAAATTCGACATTAATATGATAATAAAGAAACACTATCCAGTACAGATCAGTTGATACTTGCACTATCTTTATCAAGTCAATACCAAAATCTGAGACCATCCATCCTTAATTGCACTTAGATTCAAGAAATTTTTTTCTTGAATTGGCAAGTTTTTGTAAAGTTCAATTGGTACAAACTGCTAACCTCTATCATCTTCAGCTCATTTGCCATTAGATGCAGCTCTGCAACCAATGGAACTGAAACCTTAAGCTTCTCGACCTGTTCTCAGTATACAAATTAACTAAAAACATAAATACAATTAAAGAGATCCAAAAATTCAGGTCATTCAAATAAGAAAGCATGAATCCAATTGAAAGAACTCCAGACCAAATCCTAGCCAAGATATGGAAAATCAGATTACAAACGGATTGGTAAATACCAGGATCATTCAGGATTTCTAGTTGTCAAATGCAGACAATGGGCAGGAAATTTTGCATCCAAATTGGGCTTTTACCTTTAATTTTAATATCTTAAGAGTCAAAAAATATTGGGCTAACCAGGAGGTTGGAATTTTATTTTATACAAATATCAAAATCAGTAAAACCTGTTAGGCACATAATCAACCCTCCAGGTTAAGTTCAACAATTTTACCCAAAGCTTACATCACGTACCACATCCCAAGTGATCCCGCAATTGTTCAGAACCAATAGATGAATGTTCTTCAGTGAAGGATATTCTGTTACTTCATGTTCCATCAAATTGCTTGTCAAATCAAGCATTTGAAGGGACAGCAATGCTTCACAAAGGGAGGCAATATCCTACAAAGACAAAGAAGTACAAAATCATATGTTGGACTTGTTGCACAAGTACAACCCATCTTTCTTGTTTGCAGACAAACAACCCTTTTTTTTTGGGGACTGTTGATTTGTAAATGGTGAATCCCTTAGGATGCTGACAACTCAGTCATGCTGATAAACCTCTTCTTTTCCACACATTAAACTAACCTAATAAAGAAGCAACAGGACCTACCAGTTAGGGTTCAATGCATACGACTGATTACAATGCAGTTTGTTTGTTATGAAGCAGAAGTAATTTTATCAACTTGACTTGACTTTTAACTTCCCCAGTTGGTTATTGTTTGTGAAAGCCTGGTATCTAAACACAATGAGATAACATCTTTAACATTCTTTGCAATATTGTAAATTCTCGAGTGCAATTCGATAAAACAAGGCACAAAGACAACTAAATATTGGAACACAGGATAAGAGTACATGTTCAGTACAATCACAATTCACAAAGTACTGTATAAATGAAGTATCAAGCCTTCTCTTTTTTTATTAATTTGTTAATTATCAGAGTCTATTGAAGGTTTTAAATGTGATACACTAAGGGAACTGCTTTTAATAATGTTGTGGGCATTCCCAACACAATTCTTAGTTTCATAATAACTAAAAAAAGTCCATAATTTCACAACCCACTAAAAGTATATGCTTTGTTGGTTTATAAAGTACTAAAGTATTTCCACCAAACATCGATAAGAAGTGTATAAAAATAAGCACAAGAGAACAGACAACATACTTGCCAATTTGAAAGCAAGTTTCCACTTAAATCAAGCTCCTTCAGTTCTGATGCAAAACAAAAGGATTCATCAATCTAATATATCTCATGCAACTACATTCCCAATGATTGAGACCATCCAAATACCAAAGCTCGAAATCTTTCTACACAAAAACATAAGGGAAATACAAACAAGCAAAAATAAAGGAGAGAAACCAAAGGGTATTTTGCAACACCAATCAATTTATCTCTTTTCAATAACTCTTTGGTAATTTACACTAGAAAGCTAGTAGGTTCTTTTTTCCTTCATCCCAAATTGCACTAGATTTGAGCTACACATATTAAAATGGGCCTCAAGTTTGTAAGGTAGAGACAAATTTAAGAGCAGCAGACTCATTTTTTAGTGAAATTATACAGAGAGAGAGAGAGAGATTACTAGGAAGCAGAGTGCTGATCTGGCCTAAAGGCTCAACAGAGCTAACTCCCATGAAAGAAACAGATATACCCAAAATCTCCTCAAATTTCTTAAGCTTCTCTTCAACTTTATTCTTCCCCACAAGTTCTACAGATACTCGTCTCTGACTTGTAGAAAACACGTACATTTCATCTGTGTAGTTAATCCAGCACAAAACTTACAATGTGCAAATCAATAATGTCCTCAATTTAATTTGAGCAAACAAAAGACAAGTTGATCAACAACACGATCAGAGACATTCTGAAAGGTTCATTGATTGACACTCCGTACCTTCTTCTTCTTTGGTCGACTCCCCTCTGTACCTCCTATAGACCGCGTCTAGGAAAGAGATCCCAGCGGAGAGCGCCTTCGCGCGCACGAACGAGCCAGACGAACTGGTGCGCGCCGAGAAATACCTCGTACCATTGACCGTGCCGTCGTGCTTCCCGCCTGAGTCAGCGTCCCAGTCGACGCCGATCCACTCGCCATCGTGGCCCGAAATGGGACCGATGTACCGAATCGTACCAGTGCGGCGGGGATCTCCGGCGGCGTGAACTCTCTGTCCGATCCGAAATGCGGCGACGGTTTCGCCAGACTGATCGGCCATGAAAGAGCACAAAGGGAAATGGAATGGTAGAAGTGTAGAATAGAAGAAAGAGAACTGTTTAGTTCAGTTTAGTTGTAGAGTGATTGATTAGTCGGGCTGGCATAGTGTCGATGTCTCGGGACGGACTCGCATCCTCTACAGCCAAGTTTTTGGCTGTACCGTCCAGCCAAGGTTTTTTTTAAATTTTAAAAATCAAATGTTAAATATAAACCGTTGATCTTGTTCAGTTTTATATGCGATGCATTTTCATATAAGTTTTATAAAATTTAGAGTTGATTTGCTACTAGATCAAGTGGTCAACAAATGAACGAATATGGTTAACTATCACTGATTAATTCTAATACGTTCATAGTTTGGTCATTTAATCAAGTATCAAATTAACTCCAAATTTTATAAAACTTATATAAAAATACATCGCTCGTAAAATTGAACAAGATTAACGGTTTAGATTTAACATTTAAATTTTATAAATTTTAAATATTAAAAAAAATTATCTTGGCTATACCGTCCAGCCAAGATTGTTGACTGTAGAGGATGTGAATCCGTCTCGGGACAGGCTAATGTTTTTACCTTTCAGGATTTATTTTTCGTCAAAAAAAGAATTTCAGGATTTTCTTTCGGTGTATATTCCGTAATTTGTTTGTTGGAAAGATGAGGAAATCCGGACCGTGCAGTTTTAGATTATTTTGGATCTGATTTGGCGTTTAGATTGAATTTCGACGACATTTAATTGAATTTTGACAAATAATTTGGCGTTTAGATTTTAATAAAATATACAAGGAAAATTCTCAAGTCAGATAAAATTAAGTTGTTGATATAAAATCAGCCTTTTTCATCTCATTGGGTGCGTTTGGATCGTTGGAAAAAAGAAGAAGAAGAAGAAGGAAGAAGAATAAAAAAAATTATAAACAATCCAAACTCTTCACAAAGTTATACACTTCCCAATACTTCTTTCCATTTCTTTCCTTCTTTCCTTCTTCCCACACCTATCCAAACGCACCCATTGGAAATGGCCTTAATGCATGAGACATCAGGTTCAACTTTGTGAACTTTCACTTGCAACTGTTATTTACTTATTTTCAATTGAAATGTCTTACGATATGTAAAATTTATATATAAAAATCATATTAGTATTAAATGTCTTACAAAATTAGTATTAAAATCTACAATAGTTACATTTGTAATAAAACGGTGCAAATTACATTATTAAATAATTTTCCAATGAGGTGCCTAATTAGAGTCATGAAAAATGATATCGAGTATAAAGGACCATGCATTGAGCCACGTGTGCCATAAAGGTGTTTAAGCGGAATTGATAATTTGTGTTAGACAAATTAGTTTTGGCACCTTATGTGCACGATATAATTATATTATATGGGTTGTACAATTTTGGAGCGTTGATGTATTTCGCTTAAACGTACGAGAATGTGTAATTCGCATATTGAGTCGGAAAAAGAATTTTTTCGAGCTTTACAATTACACGAATTATAAGTGTCATCGACAAATATATCATTCTAGCCATCGCTAAATACAAAATAAACATATACAGTAAATAAGGTGAACATATAGACGATCTAAGTGAACACTTACAAACAAATAAGTGTTGTCATCACTTATTCAGAAATTTACATGCATATTAAACTTATTTTCATTGAACTTATTTATTTGTATGTGTTCACTTAGATCGTCTATATGTTCATTTTATTTACTGTATATGTTCACTTTATATTTAGCGATGACAGAGATGACAAAACTACATATGGCAGTAATCAATTTCCCGATCGTCTATAAACGATTCGGGTTTCGTTTAAACGAATCGGACGTGACTCAGTTAAGTCGGGAAATTTAATTAAGCAGATTGTTTAATTAATTTGGTAAGATGCATGAATCTATTTGCATCTTTTATATTATGATCTCAGCATTAATTATGGACCTTATATTAGCATATATCAAGTGATTGAGACTTTTTTATATATCTTATCATTCTGATAGAAAATGATTGGAGTATCATTTCTCTTTATCTCAAACTAAATACACAATTAAGAGGAACAAAGAGAGAAAAAAAAAAGGGAGATGAGTTCCGTACTGATATCTCGAAGTTCACCATCAAAGCAACGGAAACAGTTTCGGTTCTACAGTGCTCTTCTCGATGTTGTTCTCTATGAGAATTCTATTCTACCATTCACAAGTGAAAAATATTGCTGGAGATGATCAATTGATATTGGTTTATTTCGCATTCAAAATCGTTAAATTGGGAACATTTTTATGAATGACAAAAATACCCCTAACAATTTTAAAAAAGACAAAAGATCCTCTGAAATTTTAAAAAGAGCACAGCTATAGCGGCAATAGAATTGCCGCTATAGGGATCTGAAATGATTGAAATATTTAAAAAAAATAAAAATTTCCTTATAGCGGCAATTGTTTTGCCGCTATAGGATTTTGCCTTTTTTTTGTCCGTTGGTCACTCATTTTTTTCGGTTTTTTTTTCTTTTTCTTTTACTTTTTCCTTTTTTATTTTTTTGTCCGCGGCAATCTGCTTTGTATTAAATTTAATAAATTAAAGGTTAAATTAATGAACCAACTTTAGATTTATCAAAAGAATAACATCTATATATTGTATATAGGGTTCTCTAATCGTGCGTGTCGTGTCAAACACGATCGTCGTGTTGGAGTCTTGTATCGTGTCTTGTTGACACGAATTACTTTTTTAATCGTGTCGTGTCGTGCTAAATGGTAAAGGGAACTAACACGGTACTTTGGCACGACATGACTAACACGTCCTGTCGTGTCGCGTTGGCACATCGTGGTAGCCGTGTCAGATTATTTTATTATTTTTAAAATAAAAAATATTAAAAAAATTTAAAAGTTAAAGAAAAAATTTTAGTGAAAGTAATAATTTATTATTTGATTAAGTTTAAAACTTTTTATTAATATTTTTTATAATAAATAATAATTATATAAGAACAATATGAGTCTTAGATGGTAAATAATATGATGTCATGTCATAATCGTGTCGTGTTGGAAGTTTTAAAAAATTGACACGATTTGACACAACACGATTAGACACGAACACGAACTGACACGACACATCAACACAAATTTAATTATTAATATTGATTATTTAAACAAAATTAATAATTTAAATCCAATTTATAATACTACATCATATTATTTACCTAGGACTCATATTATTCTTATCTAATTATTATTTATTTTAAAAAATATTAATTAAAAGTTTTTAACTTAATCAAATAATAAATTATTACAGTTCAGTAAAATTTTTTCATTAAATTTTAATTTTTTTTAATATTTTTATTTTAAAAATAATAAAATAATCTGACACGGCTACCACGATGTGCTAACACGACACGACAGGACGTGTTAGTCATGTCGTGCTAAAGTACCGTGTTAGTTCCCTTCACCATTTAGCACGACACGACACGATTAAAAAAGTAATTCGTGTCAACAAGACACGATACAAGACTCCAACACGACGATCGTGTTTGACACGACACGACACACACGATTAGAGAACCCTATATAAATCTAAAGGTGGTTCGTTAATTTAACATCTAATTTATTGAATTTAATTCAAAATAAATTTATAGATTCTATAATGAAGAATCCAAATGAATTTTGTAATTATTGATGTATAATAAAAAAGGAAAAAGTAAAAGAAAAAAATAAAACCTAAAAAAATGAGTGACCAACGGAAAAAAAGGACAAAATCCTATAGCGGCAAAACAATTGCCGCTATAATAAAATTTTGTATTTTTTTTTAATATTTTAGTCATTTCAGATTCCTATGCTATAGCGGCAAGTCTATTGCCGCTATAGCTGTGCTCTTTTTAAAATTTCAGAGAGTGTTTTGTCTTTTTTAAAATTATTAAGGGTATTTTTGTCCTTCATAAAAATTTTCCTTAAATTGCTAACAATATTTAGCATCAAATTTAACGGGCAGTAACACTTGTATTTATATGGTCAAATCCAGTGGCGAAGCTAGGATTTCGTGTTAGCAGGGTCCATTATATGTACGATATAACATCTAATATAGATATATTATAATAATAATTTTTAAATAAACAACTCTAAAACATAAACATAAAATTCATGAGAAAATCAAATATATATTATAATAACAATAAAAAAATCTAAAATAATATATTTAATAAACAAAATAATAATTCAAAAATCAAGACAATAAAAAAGTACAATAATTTTCTCTGAATATTTATTTTTCTCATAATTTTGCATAATAGGTTAATTAGAAATCTCATTGAACACTTATTTTTTTCTATATTATAAATATAAAAAGATGGGAGGTATACGAAGAAGTTCAGCCACTGTTTAGACCACAATATTTCTGATATTTTGTGGCGTTTGGCATTTTTTTACTGGAACAATATTTATAATTTTTAGTGGCAGATTTTATATACTATCTGAATTGTATTTTTTATCTTTTATGCTATATTTTGTGTATTATGTTCTAAATTTCACAAAATATTATATAAGCGAATCATACAATGCGCGCCGAAATTATTTTATATAGGATTTTAGACCCAAAAAATTTTAATAGAAAGAATTATTATTTTTTTTAATAAGAAGAAAGTTCGAACGCGTTTTATAAAAGCGTACAGTCTCTCTCCTTCCTACGCGTTTATAAAACGCGCTCGAAGGCTCCGAACGCGTTTTATAAATGGGTAAGAGGAGAGAGCTTCAGTTACGCCTCAAAAGGCTGGTCAGACCTTCGTACGCGTTTATAAAACGCGTTCGGAGCCTTCGAGCGCTTTTTATAAACGTGTTATTAGTTTTTCATATTTTTCATTCAAGCCGCAACATTTAACTTATTAAAAATAATATTTTGCAACAAGGTCCCTGCATGTTTCATATTTACAAAATTCTCAAAATTTTATTTCCAATTAAAGATGTATTAAATAGATATAACAAATATATCACACATATTTTATATGCATTTAATTGCACATATTTTTTTTGAACATGTTTATAATATCATTTTGTTTGAATAATTATTCGCCGACGACCCTGTATTTTTACTATTTAATTTTACAAACTTATCTTTTGAATTGTAGTCTCTTCTCTTTTTTTATTTTGTGTTAGCCATATATAATCAAATAATATATAATATGGAAATAATTAAAATATAAATTTTTTAAAAATTTTGAACATTAAAACTTTAAATAGGCTTAACTTTTGATAGGAAGGTCCGTTTGGGGCGATCGAGCACAATCCGGAAAGCTGGCGACGAGATCTACACATGTTACATGTTACACGACCATTTTCGGAGCCAAAAAACGCTCTCTAGACCTCCAAAATCCACTTTGAAAGTTTGCAAACCAAAAAACCACTCTAAACTACTAAAGAAGTTTTTAAAATCATAAATTAATCATTAAAAAGAGAAATGCAGTAAATCAAGTGACTTTCTTGATAGTTATTCAAACAAAATGATATTAATGTCAAAATTAATATTCTAATGTCATTTTTAAATAAGATTAATATGAAATTAAATGTGATATATTTTAAAATTATAAATTTAATTTTAAAAATAAATTTAACTTAAATTTTCACATTAATTTTCTATTAATTTTGAAAAAAATGGTAATAACTCCATTTCGAAAAATTTACGCCTTCCTACCCGTTTATAAAACGCGCTCGAAGGCTCCGAACGCGTTTTATAAACGCGTACGAAAGTCTGACAAGCCTTTTGAAGCTCTCTCCTTCTTACCCGTTTATAAAACGCGTTCGAAGCCTTCGAGCGCGTTTTATAAACGCGTAGGAAGGAGAGAGACTGTACGCTTTTATAAAACGCGTTGGAACTTTCTTCTTATTAAAAAAAATAATAATAATTCTTTCTATTAAAATTTTCTGCGTCTGAATTCCTATATAAAATAATTTCGGCAATGCGCGAGATCCACACTAGTATATAGATGCTGCAACATTTAAATATTCCATTTTATTATAAGTTTTGTCTTAATAAGATTCATTGGAGAAAAAAAAAAAAAGACGATTAGTCAGAAACAAATACTATATGGGTCCTTATGTGATTTTTAGGCGTCGTTATGCAATTCAAATCAAACATGATATGCTTAGCTGGGTCCTTCAAATTTTTGAGATGGATCTCTAATTTTTTATGATTTTCTTTTAATTACAAATAAATAGAATATTAAGTAAATTTTGTTTTTTTTTTTTTTTTTGAGGTGGCACGGACCCACCAAACCATATACATGGCTTCGCCCCTGGTCAAAATCTATTGAAAAATGTTGCCAATTATTAATTCAATCTGTTGTCAACATATAAAAAATTAAAAGTATTTGGATTATGTCCATTGGCCGCTGCGTGCCAAGCTGTGCTTAGGGTTCATGTACCGGCACCCAGGCACCCAGCACAACTGACGATCCGAACATGCCAAGGACGCAAGTTTATTAATACTTTCGACATTTTTTTTTAAATCGTTAATATAAAATCTTATCTTATAAAAATGGGAGAAATAGCGAAAAATTGTGCGACGATAATCGCGGAGAAATAACATTTTACGATTTCTTTTGTACTTTTTAATATTTCCTTGTTTTATTATTAAAAATTTTGAAAAGGAAAGATCATATGGTAATTCTTGTTACATCTTATACACAACTTTTAGTGGGGAAATATTACGCAAATGACGTGTTGTGTTCACTCAAATTGATTTATACGGAAAATTTTTATCAATGACAAAAATACCCTTAACAATTTTAAAAAAGACAACACACACTCAGAAATTTAAAAAAGAGCACAGCTATAGCGGTAATTGAACTGCCGTAATACCTCAGCCCTATAGCGGCAATGCTATTACCGCTATAGGCCTTTTTTTTTTCCGGACTGACAGCTCTGTGGCATCTTTTTGTTGCGCAGAAAAAGGAATGGGTCGGTGCTTTGGTTTGGATTTTTCCCCTATAACGACATTGGCTTTGCCGCTATAGGAATTTTTTTTTTCCTGGATATTGGCTTCAATCTCTTAGTTACATTAATTGTTTAGTGTGTTGCACGTGGCAATTGCATATGTAAATAACAAATGACCATTATTTGATTCGCTACCTTTCATATCCAGAATGACCAAACAACTTATATATATGATTTTTCTCCACAACTTAATGCATATGTTTTTTTGTGCAACCAATTATAGGTACGTTTATCCGAAAATTAACATGCTTCCCTTTTAATTTGTTCAACATCTAACAAATCCACCTTCAATTTGAAAACATTATATTCATCCTATCAATGCAACAACATCTTTTTTTCTAAATCCTGAAAAAAAAACAACTACAATCTTACCTTGCACATGTTAGGCAGGCACAAATCGCAGCCGTGGCTCGACTTGTGGAAATCATGGTATGAGAAGATCCTAAGTCGGCCTTCGGCATCGACATATCCAGGATTGGTGTTGATCCAAATTGAAAGTACGTGCTTCATATAATACATCTCTTTATATCAATTGAGTTGAGAAACTCAGCCATGGCAAAGTCATAGGAAAAATACCGTGCACTTGTCCAATGTAAAAGACACCAAATTATACTATAAAATTAATAATATTAATATTTTTTGAGTAATTTGTATGATTTGTATTCATAATTAATATGCAAATAAAATTAATAATATTAATATACACACCATTAGAAGAAAAACTAAATTTTATAACCATAATATAAATTAGCACACTCAATTTTAAAAAAAAACTACATTAAAAAAACCATAATATAAATTAGCACACTCACTTAAAAAAAAAGAAAAAAGTACCTAAAAACAATCCACTTAGTTGCTGCTTAAAAACAAAATACCTAAAAAATATATAAATATTAAAAAGTAATAAATAGTTAGAGATATTGACTATCTACATGTTCCAGAATTTCATCCCACCATGGTTGGTCTTCTTCCGCATTCATTTCATGTTGATTACTGGAGGCAGGGTTGTCGGCGAATTGAGCTGCTTCGTTCCAGAAAGCGGCATCATGTTCTTATTCATTACTGGCACCGTAGTTTTCAGCGAGTTGAGCGGCTTCATTCCAAAAAATATCATCAGGTTCTTGTTGATTACTCGCACCAGGGTTGTCAGCGAATTGAGCGGCTTCGTTCCAGAAAGCTGCCTCTGCTTTTTGTTGCTCTATCTCAGCCATTCTAACTACTGCAATTTTTCGTTGTTCGTCTCTCTTCTTGATCTTTATTAGGCTCTCCTTGATTTTTTTTCCAATTTTCTCTTGTTGCAACCTCCGGCTCTCCTTGACCGTCATCTCACCAATAGGAAAGTGGAAGGTATGAGTTTCGGGACGCCAAAACTCTGTCAAAGCCTTCAACAGTGATACATCCAAATTGACATGCGACACCTTAGACATGTGAAGCAAGCCAAGCTTCCGCAACCGACCTTCAATCCGCACGTCGTTTGGCAATTCTCTTCTATGGCCTCATATTGAGAGATTTTTTTCACGCTTCAATCATACAAAAATTACAATATTTTAATAAAAAACTTTTCATATAAATGTGTGTTGAAATATTTATTTTGGAAAATATATTTACCTCATCCACAGGTAAGGAAATCAACATATCTGATCTCGGCACAAATAAAATTGGACCGTTATATGGATCTCCTTCACGCTCTGTTGCATTTATCGCTCTCCGATTCGGAGGACGTGTCCTATTTCTATGTCTTCTAATTCTAGTCGTAGCGACTGCACCTGGTGCAGAACCAGACGGACCGGCCTCATCTGATCCAGAACTCATCTGATTGAAATAATTTTGTCATCAACCAATTTATACAATAATTTCAATTAAATTTTTTCATACTGTACTAATGTTTTACCATAAAATAATTGATTAATGTTTGTCATCAACGAATTCATACAATAACTAATGTTTGTCATCAACGAAAAAATATTGTAGAAGAAATTGTTGTGACAAATTTTTTACCATAAACTATGACATTGACATTAATTCAATAATTTCCATTAAATAATTTTTTCCATAAACTAATTTAATCTATAATTTCCATTAAATAATAATATACAAAAACTAATTTATTCAATAATTAACTATTTTTTAATATTAACTATTTCTTACCATAAACTAACTAATTCAATAATTTCCATTAACTAAATTCTTAAATAAATTCTTAAATAATTTCTATCAAATTTTATCAAATTATTTTTTCCGAAATATTATTATTAATAAATTAAACTCATTTCTTAGTGATTTGTAAATTATAAAATAATATATTGTCAAAAACTACCCACATATGACTATACTTCCTTTTTTTTATATAACAAACACGCATTTAATTGTGAATGCTACATGACATGCATGGAAATTCACTTACATAATAAAAAAAATTAAACTTTTGTACAAACAATCTATGTTAAACATAGGCTTATCCTATTACCAAAAAAAAATCCAAAATTTTCCATAAATTTCCAATACATTTACCAAAAGAGGCAACAAGCGTAATTTGCAATTATGCTGAAAAATTTTCATTCGCATTATTATTTTCATTCGGATCAATCCAAAGAGGCAACACGCATTTAATAATCGAGTACCATGAACAAACAATTTACCATGAATTCACCCTTTTAATTGAGTACCATAAAAAAAATTGCACGAACAAACAATTTACTAATCGAGTACCATGAATTCACCCTTTTAATTAATTCATATACACATATACAATTTACATTCAATATTTAATATTTAAAATTAAACCAAAAACTACATTTCATTAATCGAGTCGTTACCACTTGCCGGTTGTCGATATCTCGCTCCGAACCGACTCCTTGCGCGTCTCACCTCCCCTTCTTTCTCTCTTCCTATGGCTACCGCGCCTCTCCTCTCCTTTCTCTTCTTCTTCTTTTCCTTTTCTCTTCTTTCTCTTTCTCTCTTTCTTTCTTTCTCTTTCTCTCTTTCTTTCTTTCTCTTTCTCTCTTTCTTTCTTTCTTCTCTCTCGGCCGAACAAACCAAAGGAGCGATAAAGGCTACAGAGACAAGGTGAATTGCTAAAACTGTGAACAAAAAAACAATCACCACATTAATTTTTTTGGGCTGCGTGAATTTCCCTCTCCTCTCAACCACCACATTAACTCCCCTGGACAAAAAATCAAAATGCAACAGAGAAGTCAGTGAAAAAAAAACCCTATAGCGGTAAAGGCTTTGCCGCTATAGCGGAACAGTAAAAAAAAAAGCACTTTTCTTTCTCTGCCTTTGTGCCAGTCCGTCCGTCCGAAAAGAAAAAAAAGGCCTATAGCGGTAATGCTATTGCCGCTATAGCCTCTTATAGCGGTAATGCTATTGCCGCTATAGCGCAGAGGTATTACGGCAGTCCAATTACCGCTATAGCTGTGCTCTTTTTAAAATTTCTGAATGTGTTTTGTCTTTTTTAAAATTGTTAGGGACATTTTTGTCATTGATAAAAATTTTCCGATTTATACTTGTGCATAGTTGAATACTTGAATTTGTTTTTATCTTTACTTTTTTAAATGAATAATTTATTTGTAATAATATCAACTATAGTGTTGTCGAACGAACGATGTCGGGGTTTCGGAGGAGACAAGAAAAAGGAGTTTCTAAAGGATACAATTCGAGCGACTAGGTCAGATGTAGTGTTCTTGTCTGAGACGAAATCCTCGACAAGAAGACTAGCTAGGCTGATGAGAAGCTTACCAGAATACAACTACCATGCAGTGCCTGCCAGGGGACAGTCAGGGGGCCTTTGCATGGCTTGGGAAAATTCTATGCAGGTCCAAATTTTAAACTCATCACTTAGTTATATTTGTGCTCGAATACATGCTAAAGACAAGCCACCATGGGTTCTAATAGGGGTGTATGGGGACTCAAAACATCACACAAATGGCATTCTGTGGGAAACCCTTTTGCAATTGGTGAATATGCACGGTAAAGTTTGCATCATGGGAGATTTCAATGAAATTTTTTGCACTAGTGAAAAATTTGGAGGATCACACAGAACAAAGAGTCATACTATTGAATTTCAAAATTTTATCTATGATTCAGGTCTAGTGGATGTCGGGTACAAGGGACCCGCCTTCACATGGACAAATAAAAGACATGTTTCAAATGCCATTTACCAAAGGTTAGACAGAGTTCTTGTTACTGTCGATTGGCTTGAGATGTACCCTAATGCCTATGTTAACCATCTACCCTTGATACATAGTGATCACAATCCAATCCTTTTGAGAGTTAAAAAACCGCCAAAGAAGTCTAATACTTTTAGAGTAGAGAATTGGTGGTTGTTAGAGCAAAGTTTCCAAGATGAATGGGTCAATACTTGGAACAAAGAAAAATGCACACCTTGGAAACAAAAATGGCAGGCAGTGAAGGATACAATGAGGAAGTGGGCTAGTTCAAATCCTACACCAAAGAAAAGATTGGAAAAGATAGCACAAAAAATTCAAACAGTGCAAATGCAACACCCGGTTGTAAGGGATCATGCATTAGAAGAGAAACTTCTAGGAGAATATGAGATGGTGGAAGAGCAAGCGAACCTATACTGGAAACAAAGGTCTCGAGTTCAATGGCACCATGAGGGAGATCGAAACACTCGGTTTTTCCACACGGTTGCTACCAATCGGAGACGACACAATCTGATAACAATGGTAAAGAAGGAGGATGACTCTCTTACAGGGGATGAGAAATTCATTAAGGAGAGATTCTTGAGCTATTTTAAGGATCTGTATTGTCCAACAGATACGGCTCAGAATACAACCCAAAAAATTGCAGAAGTTAACCAGGCCAGGAACTTTATTTTTGAGAAAGTAGAGAGTAGCTCTAACCCAACAATACCATCCTCTGCCCATCAGAGAATTACAGCTATACCAAACTATCATGAAGTTAAAAGAGTTTTGTTTGAAATGGGTCCGGATAAGAGTTCTGGGCCGGATGGGATAACTGCTCGTTTTCTCCAACAGAATTGGCATGTGGTTGGCTCTGAGGTTTTTTCTCAGATCAGAAAGATATTTCAAGAAGAGGAGGTCCCGGATGATTGGTTGAAATGTCATGTTACACTAATACCGAAATCAGCAGAACCGCAAACACCGGCAGAATATAGACCGATAAGCGTTGGAAATATTTTTTATAGATTGGTGATGAAATTGATTGCAAATCGTTTGAGACCACACCTTACAAAGGTTATTTCAAAGGAGCAAAATGCTTTTGTTAAGGGGAGGAGTATTGCGGATAACATAATTCTGGTAAAAGAAATTCTACACTCTTTCACTCTGGCCTCTTTCAAACAAGCAGCCTTCCTTTTAAAAGCAGATGTCAATAAAGCTTTTGACAAGTTGGACTGGAATTTTCTACAACGTGCTATGCTTTATATTAATGTACCACATAAAATAATAAAGCTGATCATTTCATCTTATAAGAGGGCAAAGGTGACCATTAAAATTAATGGTAAAGGGGATGGATTTCTACAGCCCACACAAGGATTAAGGCAAGGGTGTCCCATGTCTCCGTATATCTTTATAATCTGTATGGAAATCCTTTCTAGAATTTTGCAAGTTGCCTTAAATACAGGATCTTTGAAGGGGGTGCAAGTTGCTGCAACGAGCCCCGTGCTCACACATGCAGTATATGCGGACGATTTAATTCTAATGTGAGATGCAGCAGAGGGTGAAACACAAACTTTAACTTCACTTCTGCATGCGTTTGCAGATGCATCAGGGCTGCATATTAACCCGATCAAGTCGAAATTGTGGTTTTCAAGAAAGTGCACGGCTGAAATAGTTGTCAGAGTTCAAAATGTATGGGGTGCAGGGAGAGTTGAGGGACAAGAAAGATATTTGGGAGTGATGATTAATGAGAGAGGAGATATTAAGAAGAATGCGTTAATGTTGCTGGAAAAAATGAAGAAAAAGCTGACGGGTTGGAAGTCTCAAATGCTTTCACATGCAGGTCGATTGGTTTTGATCAAAGCAGTATTGATGTCAATGCCTGTGTATGCTATGTCACTAGAAATTTTACCAAAATCTATAGTTAAGGAGATGAACAGCCTCATTGCAAAATTCTTTTGGGGAAAGGTGGGTCAACAGCGATATATGTCTCTCATAGCATGGAAAAAGGCCTGTGCACCTGTTGAGTCAGGTGGATTAGGAGTAAAGGATTTACAAACATTTGGTGAAGTCTTGTTTATGAAAGTAGTTTGGTCCTTGATGGCAGAAGAAGATAAATTGTGGGTGCAAGTTTGCAAATCCAAGTATTATCCAATGGCGGGTTATTGGAGGGCAAAAAATAATGGCGGATGCAGCAAGATGTGGAGCCAGGTCTTGAAATATAGAGAGTTCTTTAGTGAGCAAGTTGTTTGGAAGATAGGCAATGGAGATAAGGTGCATGCTCTATCGCAGCCTTGGTTTCAAAATTGGACTATACAAGAAGGAGCAGCTAATAGAGACATGCAAAGGAAGGTGAGTTCACTCCTACTTGACAACACAGGTCAATGGAATATGCAGGAACTTCCCAAGCTATTCACACCAGATCAGGTACGACAAATTATCTCAGAAAATAATGTGCCACTACCACAAAGTGTAGAACAGGATATACTAATATGGAAGAGAGCAAAAAGTGGCAAATATTCAGTGAAAGAGGGATATAAAATGATGACAGGGGTAATTGATGGCCAAAGTAATAGTAATTATGATTTTAATTGGCATGTCATATGGAAATGGAAGGGATTATCACCAAAAATAAATTTTTTTTTGTGGAGATTAGTGCACAGAGGGCTTCCAATGGCAGTTAATATGCATGCTAGGATGTCAAATTTCAGCCCGATATGTCAAAGGTGTGCACAGGAGAATGAATTCGAGATGCACTGTCTATTCTTCTGTAACACGTCAAGGCAAGTTTGGTTTGGCAGCCTTTTAGGACTAAGGGTGCATGAATTACCTATGGATATAGGGGCAACTGTACAGCTAATCATGGGTAATTTGGATGAACAAGGAGTAAGGATTTTTGCAACAACTATGTGGGAAGTGTGGAAAGAGAGAAACAAGACAGTAATTGAACACAAGGTTTTTCAACCCAGAAGTGTTATACAAAGGGTAAATGCGGGATTGTGGGTGGATTCAATCACAACAGATGGGCCTAGAGGAATAATACAGGAGAGATATGATTATAATGGAGATGGCTGGCAGGTAGTGGTAGATGCTTCATGGGAGGTGTCAGGAAAAGCAGGTGGGGCATACCTTGTTTACAACAAAGGAGAATTACATTCCATGGGGCTACACTCTTTCACTGTACAAGATCCTTTTCATGCGGAGGCTATGACGCTTAAGGAGGTAATGTTGTATTTTTATGAAGATGTGAGAATACCCTTACAGACAAAAGTGCAATTTTTTCTGACTGTTCCAACCTGATAATGGCGATAGATCAGGCAGATGTATCAGATTTACCATCCTGGAGAGCAAGGGCCACGGTCAGAGATTTAATTGGTCTCATAGAGAAGGGAGAAGGTAAAGGGGCAGTGCAGCAGGTGCGAAGGGAGGCAGTACATCAGGCGCATGGTATGGCCAACTTGGCAAGAAGGAATTCAATTAACTATAAGGGGAGACCACACATGGCGCTGCAGCAACAAGAAAGGTTAACATTGATCTTGGACGAGCAGGTTTTTCTGAGGGTACAGGAAGCACCACCTTAGACAGGCTTTGGTTTTCTGTTCTTAATAACCTGGTGCTTGTTGTTGGTTTGGGTTAGTTTAGATTTTGCTTTTCACTTTGTTTTCTGATTTTAATTGTACTTCTTACCGTTGTTGTTTTATTTATTTTTTTTTTTTTAAGGCACCAGGTCGTCTGAGGTCCCTGTAATGTTGTTATGTAACTCGTTGATTTTAATGAAATAGTTTGCCTACTAGCCACAATCAAAAAAAAAAAAAACGAACGATGTTTTAAACGTTATAGTTAGATATATATATATAATATCAATTTTAGATTCTTACCATGGACCTCATCTATTTATTAATTATGGTTTTTTTTTTCTCAATGAAAAGATTATATTTTATTTATTCGGTTATGTGCAGGGCTTTTCCGCATTTTCAAAGCTTTTAGAGCCGGATCGCTTAGGAATTTAAGAAATTTTCTATTTCTAGATATAAATTTATTGAAAAGTGTGTAATTTATGAAGAGTTTGAATTGTTTATAATAAATTTATACTAGAATATGAAATTCTCCAAATTCGGATGGGATACAAACAGCCCCTTACTCCTTTCCTTGGTACTGTCCCTAGTGCATCTCCCGTTAAACCCTGGCTAAATCCCCCCCCCCCCCCCCCTCGCTTCCCTCTTCCTCATCAATCCCTCGAAATTTTTTTTTCTTTATTCTATCAAGACTCTCGCGTCGACTAAATTCAGTTATAGATCGCAACTTGGTACGAATTATTTTATTTTCTTTTCACATTGCCAGATGGTCCCAAATTGATTAAATGTTATGCTTGTCACACTTCAGTGTACGGTTTTGCACGCAATCTCGTCGAGCATTTATTGGCTATTACCTTTTAGTCCACATAATTGGCACTTGATCAAACTGCTAAGAGGTGAATGGTTGTACAGGTATTTAATACCAGTATACTTGTACTCGATATGTATTCAGCAAGTACCATAACATCTCTACTTCTGCTTATTTCTTGGTTAAATAAAAAGAGAAACAAATTTCTTCCTGGGCCCTTTTTATTTTATATCAGTTGGACGGTTGAGATGGCTTTTTACATGAGACTAATACTTGTATGTTAAGTTTATAGTTTTAAGAGGGGAAAATAAAAGAATATACAGTCAAGCAAAGTTCCTGTACTGCTAACCTAGATAGCGACTGTCTAGATTTTCTAAAAAGAAAAGTTACTGTACTGCTAGTAGCATATTTATTCAGAAATTTTCAATAAAGACTAAGAAAAAAATTTAATTATAGCAACAAAATTATTTTTACTTAATAAGAGCCATGGATGGGAAGCTTAATAAAATATTTCTGTTGTTTATTCAGCTTACCAAATTACTTGATAATAAGTTTATGAAAATTTGGGAACCAAAATCAAAGTTACATTTAGCTGGATTTTATCTTAATTTTAGCTTAAGAGAAGAAAGAACCAATAGCATGTTAACAATAAGCAGATTTTATGTAAATTTAATGGAAAATATATGCCATTTGTTTCTTACAAAAGTATACTGGTATGTATTTTTCAGGATGGTGACAGAGAAGGATCTAACTCTCTGCTGACTTCAGAAGAAGAAAGAAGCACTGATACTAACAAAAGGTTAGAATGAGGCTTGTAGATCCTAATATAAATCCAGCAGTGGTGGCTGTGTTTGCTGAAACAAGCCTAGGCACGCATTTTTCCGTCGCAATACACCCTGACGTCACCACTCCACAACTCATCTGTAAGCTAGCACTCATTTTTCCTTGGCATACCGACCTCTTCATTATGCAATAGTCAATACTGATATTATGTCATCACTGTAATGTAGCTAAGCTCGAAATGGAGCACTACTCTTTCTTTTGTAAGGTTGGTCAAATCAAAATCACAGCTTTGCAGGTATTTTCTTGTCTGAGCTTTGCAATACCTGGTAACTTATACTGGTATTGGTCTTGGTTAAGCTGAAATTTAGCTCATTCAGCCTTGAATTTAGTAATCATTGGAACATTTCTTGAATCACCCTTCAAGTCAACAGTTTTCTTTCAAATGTGTTATTGTGTTTCAATTGTAATAGACTCTGCAATTCTAAGTCCAATTAAAATGTCATAGAAGTTAAATGTAAATTGAGAATCACTGTTGCATATTGCATGTACATTGAGATATCGATAACACTATGCTTTGCAAAAGACCCTTGTGTTCGTCTCTCATTACTAATTTTATTATTATGGGATTGCAATAAATTGGTTTGAATCAATAGAAACCTCAATCATACTGCGCCTTGAGGACAAATTGAATTGTAATGGCAAGTAAAGGCAACTTTGATCTTCTACTATTCCCTCTCTATTTAACAATTGTAGGTCAAAAGGGTTTGTCACTTGTACCACCTTTCACATTCCGTTCCTCTAAGGCTTTTATTCAAGAACTGCAACACATGGTCTCTTCATGTAGTTGCTTTCCAAATTTCTAGAGAACCTCGCAACAAGCCAGAGACACCATGGCATAGCACCGCTAAGAAACAGGAGCAAGAGGAAACACCTCATTTTAAGTCTCATAAATGTGATATAGGAAATAGAGTAGTCAGAGCAGCAGAGAGTCTTCACCCAGTTTCTAAGAGGCTTAAACTGTCGAAATTACTACTAGCTTCTGACAGCAGGTACAGGACTGTCATGGCCAATGCCTTCTCATTTGAATGAGACAGAATCACAGAAAGTTTATTTTGTTTTCTTATTCTATTTTTGTTTGCTTATCTATTATGAGTTCTTTTTATCCTTATATGATCTAGGCAAGAGTTCATGTCTATTTCACAATTTTTGAGAGTGCTTGATTCTGCGACATACATAGTGACTCTCAGAATGTAAGGTCATCAATATTAAAAAACTGAAATGATTTTGACGGACAATTAATCGATTGAATGATTGATTTGGAGTTGAAACATCACATTTACTTTTATTTTATACGGATGGCAGTCAGCAGATTGCAATTCTCAATGACTAATTGGTTGAAAGACTGATTAATTTGTCACGTTTCATTTAAATCCTTATAATCGTCAAAACTATATTTTGAATATGCCAAATCAATTACCGAGATGTATACATATTAATCGACTAAATGACCTGTATAATCACTAAATTTTTGGTTCAAATATGAAATAAACTATGCTATCAATGCATATCTTCCATGAATACTTTACATGCTTTAATAAGAACATTATATTGTTCCCAAAAGTTAGATTAATCAATAGCATAGTCATTGATTGCTTTGCAATATTATACCCATCTATTATGAAAAGTCTCCTTATTTACAACATTCTTTTTGACTAGTGGGCATTCAAAATCTAAATTTGACAAAAACCTTTTTGATCCGTTGTCACATCACAAAAATGCAGATACATTTTACTTTCGGGGTAGCAAATAACTACCAGCATACTTCAGCGTTTAAGAGCGCTGAATGATTAAGCACATCCTTTTCCCTTCGATTTATTATAGGTTTGAGGGTTCAATCCGCTTTATGATATCCACCACCAACAAGGTCCGTTAAACAGCAAACTAATGAGCATGTGCCAACTTGTGTAAGAGAATTTCCTCCTAATTTTGCTACGGTTTTCACTATTAGAACTCATTATTAAATCTACTATAGCTATCAATTAACTAGTCACAGTACAGCTACTCATTTTTGCTCTTAGTCTGTAGGCAACAAGAACCCAGCCAGCTAAAGGAAAAAATATAATACATAATGATAACTAATACATAAAATGACAACAAAGCTCCGCACTAACACTAACTATGCAACAAATCTGTTCTACAATTGTCAACTATTACCTTACAAAAACAAATAAATAGTACAAACTTGCTACAATCCCAACATCCATAGGTTCCGTCCAATATATTAAGCCAAAAACGGATCATATTCAGGTCAAGTGCCACAAAATTACCTTTGAAGAGGATTTTTTTTTTCACTACAGTACAGTACCTTACTTACCTTCTTCTTTTATCTCTATCACGGTCCCTGTCCCTGCGGTCGTCTCTCTCTCTACTCCCACTCTTCTCACGTGACCTTCCCCTATCTCTGTCCCTTTCCCTGTCTCTGTGGTAGTCCCGGTCCCGACCTCTGTCTCTCTCTAAAGACCTGTGATGTGGGCTTCTACTCCTGCTGCGTGGCCTTTTTCTAGAAGATTCTTCAGCTTTCTCACCTGACCTTCTCTCTTTTGAATCTGTTCTCTCTACACACACAAAGATATTGAGTTTTGTATTCCTGAATGAAATGAAAATTCCCTTCCCTTCGCTAATATTGCACCATTTACATGGGTTTGCCAGTCCAGTCCTTGCCAAATGCTGATATAGCAGCATTGGCATGGTCGTTGTTTTCAGTGGTCCATTCTCAAGGTTTTTTGACTAGTGCAGGACAAAAAAAATAGCCTTGTTTGTATTTATGCTACCAAAGATACCACTATTGACCTAGACTAAGGTCAACTCAAACCCAATATAGACCAATTCACCAGGTAAGCAGGGTAGGCACAGACAAGCAACATCTGGTCAAATCATACAAAATAGAGCCCAACCTTTTAGATTCAACGCTTACCTGACAAGCGGTCGTGTCTCTTTACATCATTTGATGGGAACAATCCAAATTCAGATTCAAGACGCTGACGGTGAGCTGCCACCTTCTTTTCAATGTCATCACTGTTTCTCATTCCTCTCTCTTCAAGAGATTCACGGTACTCCAACACAGCCACTTCAAGGCGCCTCAACTTTTGTCTGTCAATCAAAACAATGGTCAAAGTTAACTTATGTGCTAATTTATCCATAGAAGGGTGAAAATTAATGAATTGGAAAAAGAACACATACAAACTCTAGTAAACATAGAAGATTGAAATCTCATATTTTGTTACTAAAAATAATCACAGACAGGTTTTCTGCTGCGTCAATGAATACCCACAAGGGCATACCAGCTGTGTCGTCGTTCCTCTACTTGTAATTTTCTCAGATTCCTACTTGTAGGCAACAACTAGGTCATGGTTGTGGGCTTACTTATGCTAAATCTATTACAATTTACATGTATGTCTTGAGCAGTTGAGCTTATTTATAGATCCATGTAATACAGTACTCTAAGGTAACAAAACATTGACAAGAAAATAACCTCTGTTCCTCATTAATAGTACTCTCCTGTTGCATCTGAACCGAGCTCTCTTTGGCCACTTCCACCTCATCAATCTCCTTTCCACCTGCAACTTCACTTCCTGAAGAATATTCTAAAATACCCAAACTACCCTCAGCCTTTCTCTCCTCCCCCGCATCTACATACTCACCATCATCATTGTCGTCATCCCGAGCCCACTTTGACACAGTCAATACAGGTATGTCATCCACAATATCTCTCTTACCTGTAACCACCTCCTCAACCTCCTGGTCATATTCAGCCTCTGGAGTAACACCTTTCACAGTTTTACCGAATTCATACTTCATCTCAGCAGCATTGTTTTCTCTCTCAGCTTCCTCTAGGTTAAGGAGTCGAGCAACCATCATCTCTCTTCCGCCAGCCAAAGAGAGACCATTATGGCGACATCGCCTCTCCAGCTCGGCCAATGGAAGGTCAAGAAGTTCTCTCCGTGCTGCAGCCTGCCCCATGGCCAAGGCACCATCTTGGGAGAACTTAGAGTCATCAGATTGATCGTCAGGGCCAGCTTTCTTATCTATCTCTGGTGCATCTCCACATAAAGAGTGATACAGTGCGACGCCTGAGTTGCTTGACCTGAGGAATGTGGCCCGTAGCCCAGTTAGAAATGCATCAGAGAAGAGGAACCAGTCGCCCCATACTTGTAATACTTTTATCACTCTCTCCTGCAGTAGCAATTGAAATAAAAACAAGACATCAATATAATTATTTCATTCAGATATTTAAAGCTAGTTAGAATGTAATAAACTGTAGTACTAGTAAAATCCAATGAAAAACTTATGATTATAGTACTGCTAGGTTTGCTGCAGCAGAAGTTGAGTTTTAATTTATAAATATCACAAAAGTTTGTAGCTCTGTCAGCCGGGACATTTCTCATGAAATTAAGCAGGTTCAAATCCCAAAAGCTGTCATCATGCCTTAAGAGGCCGGAGGCAGAAATTGTCCCTGGGGGTCAATACTACAAGTCCTGTATTGCATGCTATAACCATCGTAATCACATCATTTAGACGACTATGGGATTCAATAGCAAACTCTTTTGGATATAGTTTTCAGGTCAACAATAGGAGCATCTACCAATTTTTCTACAAAAATTTTATTAATTGAATGAATTGTATATTTTTCTTAAAAAGAATGGGCGTTCATTGACCCTCCCATTCCTTATACTTACCTCCGAATTTGTGCCACAGATATGATGGCCATCCATAGCCCATAAATAAAACTATTACTGGATTATGCACAAATATGACAACGAATCCAAATTCACAAAAAATAGACCACCTTGGTTTAAAACAACAGAGAGAGAAATAACCTTGAGTGCTTCAGCAGTGATCCGGCCAGTGACACTACGGTAGAGATCGTTGAAGCTCTCCATAATATCAGGGAGGGTTGCCTCAAATTTTGTTCGGAATGCAGAGGCATTCTTCACAGGAGCGCTGCTGTTGTGCAGAATATCTGATACCAGCATCAGTCTTGCCACCTTTGTTGGAATCGGGGTCTCCTTGAGTGTAAGTGATTCCGTCAAAACCTCCACTATCTGGCATTCATAGAAAATTAAAATTAAAAGAAAGGGCATAATAGCTTTGTGGCAATCCCTCTCTCTTTCATTTAGGTGAATTTGGTAAAATGATAAAGATAGCTCAGGTGGTAAGAGCACTGGGCTCTCTTCTAAGAGGTCCAGGGTACAAGCCCGCATGCTTGCGATAGGCTTGGCGAGCCAACGTAAAAACTCAGCCATATATACAATAAATGACCAGGGTCGGGGTGTCATTTCTAGCCTACCCCAACTTGTTTGGGACAAAAGGCTCTGTCTGACTGACTGAATGACTGATAAAGATAGCTCAGATTACCATTTTTCCTAGTTTAGTCATTACTTTCAGAGTGCAACTTTTTAGCAGAAAAGCCACCAGAAAAATTCACAAGATGCAGGGGTTTCTTCATGTAGGTGTAAGTTGTTCATTAACAGTACAGTTTTTTCATTTTCCAAATAGTACAGGAACTTTTTGTGATTATAAAAAAAAAATTAGGTAAATCCTTATATCATTACATATGACAGAAGGGCTCAATATTGTATTGAAGAACAAGTTTTCTGACTTTTTCTGAAACAAAGAAAACTGTACCTCTCCAGCTGCATCAGCATTGTCTAACGCAAAACCCATGGCTTCTTTTATTTGCCTCCTTTCGAGTGTCAATGAACGAAGCATGTCCTCAAATTCATCTCGCTGAGAATCTGTCAATGTACGCTCTAATTCAACACGCTAAACAGATAGACAAACAGTCAATTTTAAGATCAATTTCTTCCCATATTTAAATATCTTTTCAATACACAAGATAGACAACTCCAACATCAGAAGGCCCAAAGTAAGAATCTGAATCATTAATTGTAGTTACAATCTTGCAAACTGACATGCCTAATTCATCAACATGGGTCATTCAGTCAATTTAGATTTGTTTTTTGTTTACGAGATCAGATAAGCAATGGATTCTATTTCTACAAAAAGTTGCATCATAAATTCATAATCCAAAGTCAAAACAACTCCCCAATAAACAAATAAGAGGCAGATATTATCATAGTCTGGATGCTCACCCTGCTTCTACTGGCTGAAGTCGCCGTACTGATTTCTTTTGCATGCTCAGGGCTCTTAGTAGACGGAAGAGCTGGCGGGACCCACCTATTGATTAACGGACAACAGATTTTGCAATAGTCAATAAGTTATTTCATCCAACTAATTTGAGCTTAAACTAAATAGAATACATAAGATTGGGTGCATGTAAAAGGCACCTTCCACTCCCAGTAATCATAATAAAAGGCTCCGTTCTCCACCTTTGCAGAGTATCACCCTACAGAGAGGCTGCCCAGGTTAACTAAAACGAAACTTGGAATTCAATATAAATTATATTTGAAAAGATTAAAAGTCTGTGTAGCATGAAGTAAAATCAAGTGCATGCTTATACTGCATATGCATACGACCACCATACTCTTGGTATGTTAAACCAGCACCTTAGGGTTGATCTAAGCAGTTCTCCACCAAATCTTACAAAAAACTTGGCTAAATACCAGTGACCAACAGATAATATTAACAAAAAGTCAAAAACAGATATTGCATGTGCCCATAAGACGATCCTAAAGCACCAGCAATGAGAAAAGAATATTAACCTGTGCAAAAGAATATAACCGCCAGACATAGTAAGTGTGTTCTTTTGACTTGAGGTCGAACAGAAAGCTGAAGAGGGGGTTACCACGGCCTCTCTCCATCACAGCTTGCTCAAATGCACAACCACCATCAAGTACATATAAAGCCATCGTGTCAATGATGTGGCGAAGCCTGTCGTCTTCTGGTGGAGCCACCAATATGTCAGGAATGTTCGGAGTGAGCACCTACATTCAGATCAAAAAGAAGAAGAAGTTCCTAACTTGACATAAAAGCTCATTTGTTTCTTATTGCCTAAATTGCAGGCTTTACGGAGCCGCAGAATATATGCAACTCCAAATAAATCTCTCAAACAACAGTGATTTACAATATGAACTATTTGCTTAATAGGGCAATTTTGGAATGTATTGCACCATTCAGTCTTCCCAGAAGTAAAGATCATGTAAGTCAACAATAATCCGGATGAAAGAATAAATTATAAAGGCTGATCATCTCTATGTACGACCCTTAAGATATCAGCAAAAATGTTAAAGTAAAAGTAAATTTTTTTATCTAGTTGAGTTGACTATTAACATCAATTTATTTGTAGAAATATAAGTGAAGATCGTTACTCTAAAAAAAGAAATACTATTGTTTTACAGGTAAAATATCAAAATAATTTGAAACGGTTTTCAAAATTGCTGTAAATAATGATCTTAAAATCTTTTTTATGAAAGATCGTCAGCAGTATGCCATCGATGTACTAACAAATCCATTGCTTGATAAGACCAAATTTCACATCAAAGAACCGTGCAAGCCATCTAAGAACATGATAGCATTGTATTATTTCAGAGGGCCGCAACACCCCCCTCCCCCCAAACAGCTTTTATCCCTTTATTCTCATTTTCCACCTTTTTCTTCCCTCCTCCCCCCCCCCCCCCCTTCTTCCGTCATGTGCTAATCTCTTCATCTCCCCACTCCCCCCAATTTTTAATATCATTCATAATTATTTTGCTTTTCTTTTCAGACCAATAAACTCAATAATGTTAGAATTGCCCGGGCTTGAATATTAATAGGAAAGAAATCGTGTGGCTGGCCCTCTGAATGCAGCTAGGGTTCTCATGGGTTCAACAGTTGTTTCTGTTCATAAAAACTCCATCAATGAAGGGTTTATAAGGGAGTGAAACTCAAAAGGTTTGTGGCCCACTCACATCTGGTGAATCATATGATGTGACAGGCGTCTATTCAGAAAGTGTAGAGAGGTATTTATATTTATCTTGTAGGAGCTTAGAACGATAGCTAAGAATCTTCAGCTTTAGCAGCAAGCATAGACAGTAGAGTTCTTCAAAAAGTGTCTATACAAATGAAAAAAAATAAATAAATATGTACTTACCAACTCTGAGTTTTGAGTTGTGACTGGTGCAATAACAATAGGTGGACCTCCAGAACCAGATAAAACCACAGTATTACCCTGTAATGAAATATTAAAACTGTTTAACTGATGCAATCAATAGTTATGAAGGATAATATATTTGCAGTTGTTGTACCTCTTTGTTTCTAATCGCCATGTGTCCAGGCGGAGGTGCAGGGAGTGCTTGAGAGGGTAGAGCCACAGATTTTCCCCACCCAATTTTCAATTCATAATCATACACTATTACACCTGAGGGATTAAAAATAATTAGATAATGAATTAACTGTACATTCAAGATATGAAAACAAGATCTCCAAAGATATTGTGGCCTGACAAAAATTAAAAATTTACCACAAAACCAACAATTAAATTGGCATTTGCTAATACCTTAGGTAAATCTTAATTTTGTATACGGGACGAGAAAAACAGACCTTGCATTTCATCTTTGGCAGCCTGGCCATCGGCTCTGTTCATAAAGGCAACGAACCCACAGTTCCTCTGCCTTCTCCTTTCCTCTTCAGTGCGGGGCCACATGATCTTGACACTAGCTATAGGCCCAAACCGGCCAAACGTTCTTAACAGAAAATTCTCATCTACCTGAAAAATACAAACAAACAATTGAGTATGACATGGTACAAAAAATAATTGGAAATTAGTCGTATAGCTCCTTGCTTCTACCAAAGGCAAATTTTTCAGCAGTCATGAGAATTAATTGTTGTTATGATATAGTACAATTAAGTAACAAGTGTGATTGAGAACTCTTATTCCAATATTAATCATTCCCTTCAAAAGATAATAAATTAGAGGGTATAAACTGCAATAATAGCAAAAAATTAAAGGATAATTGAAAACCTTTGGTGAAAGGTTCCCCACATATAAATTAGTAGTTTGAGGATCTCCGTCATCAAATGACCCATACTTCAGGTCAAAATAGTCTGGTGGCTCATCAAAATGGCTAGATGGCTGCAAAAAAAAAAAAATTCCACATTGAAGCTAGAGAAAAATTTAGCCAATTTCGTCATGTTTTTTCACAACTGATACTTCATTATTCATTCTCAACTGACATCGAAAATGATTATTAAAAGTAAACACCTTACCCATTATCAATATTCAATACCACCAATAGATGGAAAATTTATTCTAATAAAAGCAAACTTAACCAAATCACACGAACTGGTTGCATGCCTCAGTTTGGACTTCCTTTTTGTTTGATTTAATGGTCTGCTTTACGACTACTCTGATTCATATATTTCTCTGCATGAATTATAAATGCTTCAAGAACCTTAAATCCTCTTCCTCCACCCAAAAAGGAAAAAAAAAAACAAAAAGGGAAAAAGAGAACCCGTGAAGAACAAAGATCATTTTTTATGAAGTGAGCAAGAACTAACAGCAGAGGACATGGAGTTGCTGTTGCGAGCTTCTCGCTCCTGGTTGCGTTTTTCTCTCATCTCTTGCTCGTATTTGAGCTCCTCCAGAAACTTGTCTATGGCTCTCGTCTTTCCTTTTTCCTTCTCTTTAGGCTTCTCCTCATCCCTCTGCTATTATCAAAATCTTCCCATTACAATATGATGAGGAAACAACCACAAATGCATACCATGCAGTTGTTCCGCTTGATTTTAATGATTTAATACTCTACTAATATGCAAGTTGCATTTACATGGAAAAGTAATTCTGTATGATCGTTCATTTAATAGACCTTATCAGCTAAGAAGTTATGTTTAAAGCATATATATGCTGAGAGAAACTTTTACAATAACGAGGATACAATTATACTATACATTAGAGTCAAGGATGACAATTTCAGAATCCAAAACAAAGCATATAGGGTGAAGAGTCCGACCTGTATTGAATTTACATTGCTTTGTTTTTTTTTACAATTATGCTCAAGACCATATTTTTTGGAATGTGCTGAATTAACACTTTATCCTGCTATCAATTTAAAAAGAATTTTTCCAGAAAATTTTAACAAAAGACTTTGTATACAAATGGAACATGCAAAGGTATCTATGATGAATCAAGATTAAAATCCTTCATGCGTGTAATTGATAACTTGCGCTTACCTTTCTCTCTGGTTCTTTTGGTTGTGATGATGGCGGCAAGAAGGATGGAACATACCTGAATATCAGAAATATACACATGATAACACCAGATGCACATGGATCTTATTAGAAAAATTGATGTAAAATTCTGTTCAAAATAATGATGTAGAACCTTAACCAGAACTACAAAGCATACTATTCTATTAGTGAATAACTCTTAACTCTCTTAGTGCACATGAATGGTATACAAAACCTTGCATATATTATTAATGAAGTGAAGGGAAAAACTTTCAACTGTTCTAAAAAAAATCTTCTGAGACAAAAAGGTCAAAATAAATTATCTGCTCATTACCAGCATTTTGAAAACAATAACATAAAAAGCTATGAATGACACACTAATACTTAATTGCAATTTACATTTAGTACAAGGAAAAAAAGAAAGAAAGTTTTAATAGTTAAACAAGAATATTTTATAAGAGAAAATCACAACTACATATCTGTAAACCAAAGTACCTCAGTACCACAACATATAACTTAATATCTAACAGTAGCATGAAGAGTGGTGCCATCTGTTTGCTACTAGTGATAAATTGTACAGGTTAAACCAAAACCACTACAGGCACGTTTATTTCAATTAAACTACATTTCCATTTACCTACTTCCCTTCTTTGAAAGAGACATCCCTTCTTTGGATTGTGAACCTGCCATTGGCCCATTCTTAATTTGAATTAATGTGCACAAAAGAAATCAAATAAACAGACAATGCATTGTATACGACATGAAACAGAAAGCATACAATAAATTTAAGGTTAAGTAGTAGCTGGATTATGGCACTTCAAAGTTCCAAAAGAAATTGCCATCTTGTAACCTCAATTTTTTTAAAAAAAAAAAACAGTTTGAATATCTTTTTGGCGATGCTGGTGCAAACACAAGTATAATTTTATGCAACTTGATGTCCTCAATTTTTATAAAGGAATTTTTGAGCGGTCATTGGATAAAACCTATCAAAAAAGTCATACTTTTGATCTATTTAAATAGACATTGACAAATGACAAATAACCAAATGACGAGCTCTAGATATTGAAGAAACCAAAATATAATTGTTTGAAATGTGAAAGATCATTTCTGCAATTCACTTGAAGAAACTAAGTCACTAAGTCCGAATTTAACCTTGTGAATCATTCTCATGCTTCTTATTCGGGTCGATAAAACCTCCTCTGACAAAGGCCTTTGATCCAGGTGTGCTCTCACTCTTGAACGACTCAACAAACTCAGCATAGACACGAGCAGCTTCATCCTCTTCCCTCTTTGCAAAAATTCAACAAATTTGCATCAGAAAAAAGCTTAAAATACAGGACCTCAGCACCATGTATCCTATTATACATAGTGGGTCAGGTTCTTTCTGTAACAGAATGTACCAAATTGTACTCCGGCTTTGTTATTGGTGAGCCATTTTTTTTATCAGATTAACTTTGTGAATGAATGGACCAGGACTCAAATTTGGAACCAACATTAGGGTCTAGCAAAAAAAAGTCAGGTATTGACCTGCACAGTCCACATTTCAACCCTTACCAGGTGGGCAATAGTACCAAACATGCCCAACAGAAGTACTCGATTGACCCACTCACTTTTTCTTAAGTCAATTTTGTGGTGGGTTTTCTATTGAAGTTTGTGCCTGTTCTTGTTTGAGCCTCCTTTTACAAATTTCAATGCTGGGATCATAGAAATAAAACCCAATAAGCATCTACCTACTTGTGCACAGCTGATATCTTCCTAGGACCACAGGAATTCTTACACAAAAAGACACAACAACAAATAGAGAAAGGAGAGAGGAGAGATGGAGAGAGTTTGAGAGTTGATACCTTCTTTCTAGCCTCCTCGGCTTCCCTGTGTCTGAGAAAGGACTTTTTTGCACTCATCTCATCAGATATATCCAATAGACTTCTGAAGAAACAAAAATTATGAAAGAATCAACATTACAAATCAAAATAATGAGTGTTCATAACTTTTACATAAGCAATCTGAACAAATTCTCCTCGTTCACCTTCCCCTCTAGCCTTCTTTTGAATCAGAATTTCATTCCAATAGCGATTCAAGCGAGAGGGAGGGAGGGAGAGAGAGAGAGAGAGGGTGCGTGCTAGTTGTACACGAATTTAATCAGGGGAGAGGAAGAGAAGGTACCAGATCAGATTCGAAGAGGAGTAGAAGTGGTGACTAGGTGAGGCCTGAGGCGTCGGAGCTCTGAACTCGGAACTCGGAAGCGGAGGGAAAGAAAGCGTAGCCGCCGTAAGAGGAATCCGAATCCGAATCCTCTGCACCGCTTTATCTGGGTGCAGAGTGGACCGCTCTTAATTTTATGCGTCCGATCAAAATGGACGGTTTGATTCTTCGTTCGCTTGAGGAGAAAAAAAAACCGGAAGGGAACAGGTCTCTAAAAAATCACAGAGGATTGTCGGAAGAAGATGAGTTTTTTTTTTTACAAAAACAAATGTTATTGCTAGCACCTTTAATTCGGATCCGGTGGAACGGAGGGAAATCAAACCCGATAAAGGCACGTGAGTGGGAGCGGAGAGGAAAGGATTTGAGGCCGTTGGATTTGACGAACGGTTCAGATCCTGTGCGCTGGACGGTCCCTTGCGGCACAGATCTGGATTGCCGGACTCGTATCCTCAGGACGGTTGTATTAAAGGAAATGAAATCCAGTCTCGCACGGAACCGTGCAGCGCAGGAATCAGAATCGTCTGATTTAATCTCAATGGCAAAGGAAGCTCCGTGCGTGTAACTAGATTGATAGGCCCGAACCGTCCAGATCCGATCGGACGGTTCGTAGGCTGCGCTGGACGGTCCCGCGCGGGAGCGGATGGAGATCCTAGTGGACGTTTTCTAATCCGAACTGTCTGATTTGATCTTAACGGTTATATTTTCTCGAGTCTATCAATCATGTTACCATGCACGGAGAATCCATATTTATTGAGATTAAATCGGACGGCTGAGATTGAAATCATAACTGGCTGGAATCTGGATGGATGCGGAGTCTTGGATCGCCTGGCTTGTTCTTCCGCTCGACGGTCAACTGAACAAGTAATCACTCGCCATTTTGAAAAAGAAAACGCAAAAGAAAAGAGTCGAAGAAGATGCTTTGTTCCCTCTCCATTTCATCACCAGGAACAGTTCTCCAGTTCCTTCCTTTCCTCTCTCGACCCTTTCCAATTCCAATTCCAACCGCACGGACATGTAGTCTCACTAATACAAGTACTTGTACTTCCTTTTCTTCCAGTTCACTCGTCACTGGAAGCTCCGTTAGAATTAAGGCGACTTCGTCGGAAGCCGTTTCTGGTGCGGACCAACGGATTGCATCCTCATCGAATGTTGTCAGAGATTTTTACGAGGGGATTAATCGGAGAGACCTTGATTTTGTCGAGGGTTTGATTGCAGAGAATTGTGTTTATGAGGACCTCGTCTTTTCTAGTCCCTTTGTTGGTCGAAAAGTACTCTCTCTCTCTCACACACACATAAAGTTTGTAGCATTGACTGATGTAACTCTTGGTTTATATTCTTATGTCAGTAATACTTCATTCTTGTTTCCTTATATTATAAAATTCTTCATCCATCATTACTTTTATATGTTTCTACCTGACTTGATGTAATTAAAATATTGAATTAATTTCTTTTTAGGCAATTATTGATTTTTTCAAGAAGTTCACACAATCTATCAGCTCAGATCTTCAATTTGTTATAGATGACATATCCACCGAAGACACAGCTGCTATTGGTGTTACGTGGCACTTAGGTATGGTTCATCATATCTTGTTATTTACTTTACTGTCGGAGTAATAAATCCAAGTTTTTATTTATTAGCACATCTTTCCTGTTTGGCTATTACATAAAACTATTAAAATGGGAAAAAAAATGTTATAGACCAGACATTATTTGGCGCATTCACTAAAGAGTAAGCTAGGGCTAAAATGGTACTTTGAAATTTGCAAAAGTTCTGGGTTGAATCTAAGTTTCTTCGTTGTTGCACAAATTGTGGATTACCTGAAGTTTTATTCAAATATGCTCATTTGATGTGCTAATTCTAACCCTGCCTAGAGAATTATTCGTGAACATTAATATTGCTATGCTGCCTAGCACCCAATCAGTATGACTGAAGCGTACAACGCGCATGCTGTATAAGACCATGGTGTTTGCAAATTCTAGGTTTTGATAGGGTGTACAATGAAGTTCAGATTAAAATTGTAATTTAGGTTATGTTTTAAATAACAATATACAGATTGGAAAGGGAAGCCTTTCCCATTTAGCAAAGGTTGCAGCTTCTACCGGTTGGAGGTGTTGGACGGCAAGAAACAAATAGTGTTAGTATAACTTTCAGCATAAATATTATATGAACTTTTTTGTGTACATCCAAAATGTGAATCAAGGTAGGTTGTTTCTAGGATTTCTTTACTTTGTTTTTTCTTGGTGCTGATCTTTAGGCAGTTTGATATTGTTGGTAAGTTTAGTTTGAGTTTTTTGTCTGTTCCAATAAAACAACAAAGTGTGGAGTTTGAACTAAAAGAAAAGATTTTACACTAGTGTTTCCAATAAGTACTGTATTGTACTGTACTGCTCTTGTCTATAAAAAAAAAACCAGGTTGTACTTTGTGCCTTTTGTTTTTATTTTAAGATAGATTAATATATTGAACAAAATTTTTATCATGGTGAACAATTTGCATTGATTCTCTCAATTGTATTGCAGATATGGAAGAGATTGTGTAGAACCTGCTGCAAAACCTGGAGAGTTTGCCTTGGTATGCAGATATCTCCTCTATTGATAACAAAATCATCATTGAGACTCATGAATGTAATTTCAAAACAAATACTTTTATTAAATTAAGGAACATTGTTGATAGCCTTCAAAAAATTTGGTGTCCTCCCAAGTAACTGTTTAATATATGGGAAACTACCTACACCATTTCCTTTTTTTCTATGTTTTATTTAAATTGTGCTCTTACCATAAGTGTTCTTTTGATCTTTACCCATTGAGAACAAGTTTAAAAAGTTGACAGCTTTGGCAATTTTTTTTAATTGAAGTTTAGAGCAGTTTGATGTATTATGCCATTTTAATAGGCGTACACGCGATCCTTTTCTTGTAGGGACATTTGGGATATTTACACTTTCTGTTGGGTTATGCATGAAAAATACAACCTTTGTGCCAGAAAGAAAGAAAGAAAGGGTGTTTTGTTAAATTTCAGAGGCAGTCGTACCAGCTTTTGGGGTACAGCATGTCTCTTTGGGAATCAGATGAAAGCCCAAGAAAAATGTTACCAGCATATAAAAAATCGAGTTAGAATTAAATGAGCAAAATTGAAGGTAGGAAACAAATATGTAATATAATTTTCATCAATGGATGATATGATCAGTTCTAGGGTTGGTTGTAGGGACAGTAATTGATGGTACCTTAACAACTTAACCAATTGACATTTTTTTTTGTTAGATGAGAAACTTTTAAATGGTTCTTATATGTTTCCATATCTTCTGCACAGATCTATATTAATTTCAAATTAAATTGATGATAATATGCAGATTATTATACGAGGTGTGACTTCCTTATTACAGCAATTCCCATGGCTTGCTGATCGGTTGTAAAGAAGTCCTAAATTTCTCAATTTATACACAGGTCACAGGTACATAAATTAGTTAGCCTGTATAAGCATTCTTCTGTGCCATTCAATATGAAGAACTAAGGAAATGATACTGCATGATGAGATAAATATATATGTACACTGCATGTGTACAATTCTTGTCTATTTGAAGTAGTTTGTAGTAAACATTCTTCACTGATATTCAATACAATAGAAGGAAAGAAATAATTATACTGTATGATGCAAGAAGTGCGTGCGTGCAAATAACCTCTCTTTGCCTTTTCCTTTTTTTTTTAATTAACCTCTCTTTGTCATTACCATGATAATGATGCTTTATGGGCTGACATCATTGTAGATATACCTTTTCGGCTACTTGTGTTAATGCTACATAGATAAGGTCCTAGATTATTTTGGAGTTGTGTTTTTCTTTTTTCTATTTGACTTCAGTTTTTGCTCCAATATTTGAAACCAGAGTTTATTGTCGAATGAATTCTCACCCTTGAATATTGTTGTGTATCTGTTGAGGTTATTGATTCAATTATGGTATTAGTTCTCCAGAATTTCTCTTGGTTGAGTTAACTGAGAAAAAGTTAGTATGAGCTTTCAAGCTTACTGAAGTTTTTTGGACATGCGCCTAACTGTCAATTGATCCTTGCCGGCTTCATGAGACAAGGGTGTTAGCAACTTTGCATACAAGTTTTTTTTTTAATTGTATTTTGTATGAGATGAAGAACCTGTTGAACTATAAATGTACCAAAATGCAATGTTTTGACTTTTAAAATCAATTAGATAAATAATTTGAATTCCTCATTTCATAGCTTATCTTACAATTTGTTATATCAAGCTCACAAACACTTTCAGTGATCAATCTCATTTAATTTTTCTCTTATTGCTGTTTTAGTCATAAAATATATTATTTTTGTTAGTTTTTCTTTGGTTTATATACCACTTGGTATAAAAAGAAAACCCAAGGATTGGCTGGATTACATAGTTATGGGTTTCAGCAAATTCAGCTCCGCAGGAATACCAACCTATGGACGAGTTTAGCATTGAATGCTTCTGAAACTATCAATGTTGAAGTGGTGTTTTAGAAAGACACGCTGATGGAAAAGAAAATAGAAATAAATAAAAAGGAAATGTGCTTGAAAAATTGCACTGTTGTTGTTATTACTTTTTATTATTCCATCATTTTCTGGATGTTATGCCCCTCCAAATAGAAGTTGCCGACTTTTCGTGCGGTCTATTAGACGAGGCATACTGTGCCATTTTTGTTATCATTTCAGTCCCCATTTTGAAAAAGAATAAATTATTTGGTTGGTATAGTGTTTCGTATTGGAGGTTTGGAACTAACTAGTTCTGTCATTGTCTACGAGTTGAAAAAAAATGTAGATTGCTGCCCCAAAAGAAAAAAAAATGAAAAGGTTGATGCATATCCGGGCCACTTGCTAAAGAGTACTTGAGAGTTAAGATGATGTGGAACGATATAATCATAACTCAGAAGCTACTTTCATGCCAACTCTTTTCTTTCTTTTTTATTATTACAAATATTGTTTTCAGAAACTCTGTAACTTCTAGAAAGTTTCTGGTCGTAACATTTAGGTCTGAAATTGTAATATCTTAAAAAAAATTAGGGCTGAAATTGAGGGATGCATAAAGTATTAAAAACTATTTTTGTGTGATTGTAAAATAAGTACTAATTTTCTGTAAAATGCATTTTCATTATCCTCGCACCTGGTGGAAACTGGTGTGCTTCTTTTCTTTTTCATTTTTTCTTTTACATTTCGAATTAATATATAAAGGTACGATCGTTTAGTACAGAGTAAAATACAGAGGGCAATTATAATTTAAACACCGAGGACAAAATCAAAGACAGCGACTGATCTTTTGCAATCATTCATCTTGACTTATACAGTTCTAAATTACACAGAATCAATTAGCAATACTAACTATCACCAAAAACGATTTCCCAACTGTACTAAAGTTAATACATAGTATCAAGGGGTGGCATACAAAAATTTAGATTACCAGTAGAGGTATATACTTATACTTGAGTTAATAAATAACTTATAAGACCGAACCAACCAAATATCATATATGTATTAAAATGAAATAATTCGAAGAAGCCAATTGAACCGGAATTTTAGTGTTAGTAATTATTATGCAAGTACCGTGTCCGTCATATTAGATGCATTAATACATAACTTATCAATTAATACATTTACTTGTGCTTATAAATTAAAATTTCATACTAGTTATAATTCAATTTATTTGGTCTGGGTTTGGGTTGTAACTCGGTCGGTTTCGTTTATTTCGGTTTAACAAACGACTGAATAAACATTTGTCGATGCCAATCCTAGGCTCCGTTTGGATGTGGTGTAGGAATAAGGGAATAAAAGAATAAGGGAGTAAATTTATTATAAACAATTCAAACTCTTCATGAAGCATATGTTTGGATGCGTTGAGAAGAAGTAGGAAGAAGAAAGAAGGGAAGAAAAAGAATTATAAACAATCCAAACTCTTCACAAAGTTACACACTTTCCAATACTTCTTCCCACTTCTTCCCTTCTTCCCACACCTATCCAAACGGAATCAAAATTACACACTTTCTAATACTTCTTCCCTTATTCCTCTTATTCCCACACCATCCAAACGGAGCGCTAGATATGTTTGGAGACGGGAGACAAGTGTACAAATCGTGTGAGCATACAGCATTTTTTTTTGGGGGGGGGGGGGGGGGTTACGGTACAGTGTATATATTTATTTTCAGCAAGTGGTACAGTGTATATTGGTGTGAAAGAATGAAATCATCCTGTACTAGTGGACCAACCATTGTATATTGTTCTTCCTTTTACAAATGATGTCCCTAGCCCTAGCATGTGATCAAGACTCAAGAGAAATGAAAATTCTCGATTGATTCTATTATTATTCGACTTCGGCATGCATGAAACGGACTACCGATTCACACAACTGTGCGTTTGATGTGTGGTCAATTCTATACTTGTTTTAATGGACAGTAATTAGTGCCATTTTGTTTCAATTTTATTTTTTAAGGATTAATAGCCCAAATTAAGGAGTATTGTTTAAAATGTTTCAAGCGTCCCAAAATAATAGATAGTCAATAAAAAGTATACACTTAGACAAATTAATGATTGTAAATATGAGAACGACCAAAATGGAGCCAATTACAAATGATCACTAGGCTATGCCTCTCTACATATAACCTAAATAAATATTATATTGGATTAAAAATACATATGAAAAATTAAAAAATTTCTTTTTGAAAGTTTGACAGTGGCTGTCAAACAAAAATTTAAAAAATTTCTTATAGGCTCCGTTTGGATGGCTTCTTCCCAGAATAAGGAATAAGAAATAACCACTTTTTACCAATAAATTTATTTCTAACCATCCAAACTCTTCACAAAAGTTACACACTTCCCAATAAATTTACCCCTTCCCAATAAATTTCTTCTATTCTTCCTTCTTCCTACCTTATTCTCAACGCATCCAAACGGAACCATAGATATATTCTATATCAAAATTAGTATAGTTTAAAAATTGAATGATCATCCATCAAACAAATTAGAAATTGCATCAAATGTAATATGCGACCTATCTTAACTATGGGGACATTTAAATATGCTCTTTTATTTTGATAATTATTTTGGCAGTTGCCGCAGCCATAGTAGAAGTTGCTTAGTTTTTTTGTTTATTATTTTTATACAACCCTATAAACATAACAAAGTAAAAATTGAATATCAAAAGAAATATTATTCGCTCTGGTCTGAGTCACATATATTTGTACAGATATGAAGTTACGAGTTCGTTTTGATGGGAGCTAAAACATATATTCACTATCTTTAAGGTAGTTTTTTTATTTAACAAAATAAAATTGGTATTTCATAATTTATGGTGTACATACCGTCATACCGAGCAAAGTAACATAAATTATATATTTAAATAGCTTTTTATATTGAATTTTAAAATACTAAGAGAAAAATCATAGCATGAAAACGAAGGCGCTTGGAAGTTGGACCTTTGGAAAAAAAAAAAAAAGGACTCTACGCCGCTTTTGGGAGCCCAAATGTGTTCGCATATAAAAATCTGTTATCCATTTTCGTACTTTCGGTATTAGTCACGGTATCGCCGATTTCCTCGAGACTCTGTCCTCTCGATTTCGGCAAACTGGAGGCTCCATTCTTCGAGGCGAAGGCAAATCCAGATTCCAGAGTCCAGACTTCAGTGGCACGCTTACGTGGCGATGGTACTTGCCTGTGCTTTTCCAGACAACTGATAGATGTATTGTAGAGTAGTCCGATTCTGCTCTAGTTATTTTTTTGCATTTCATGTTTAATATGTTTTTAGAACTTTGAAAATTTTCTCTTTTGTTAATTGTTACTTCATAATAAGATAAAAATACATCTTGTATAACAAATCCTTCTATATACGTGCTTTTCTGTAACAAACTTCCATTCCTTCCCAATTTAAGTAATGGAAGAAAAAGATTGGACTATGTAAATTTTCTTTTTCTAAATTTAAATTGCTACTCCATAATAGGATTAATTAAAATACAGCTCGCATAACAAAATCTTAGATATACGAACATTTCTGTAACAAACTTCCATACCAAATAAAATAATGAAAACAAAATAATACGTCTAATTTCCAAACTAAGTAACAAACATGATACAGTAGGAATTTCACAATTCGAAATGAATGGATGGAGAGAGATGATGCATGCAAAATAGCATTCATAACTTTGAGACCCATGTACCATATGACAACACTTTTTTTTTACCTAATTATCTAACAGGATGCTAGCATGACAAACACCGACGAGCCATATATACATTTAGCTTAATCTTATAATTGGATGACTAAACATATGTCTGAAAAATATGATAATTCTAATAGCATCAAAGTTGCTTACCATTAGTAGAGGAAAAAATATCAATTATAATAACCCTTCGTTACTGCAAGATGTTTGGAACATTATTTTTTATTTATTAGATACATTAAATATATGTTTGTTTGATTTGATATAAGTCAATAACTATTTGACAATTTAATTTTTATTTTTGCATTTTTTTTATTTTGCTGATGGTAAGTTCCATAGTTTTCTTCAGTGAGAAATTGACTTCATGCTTGCAATAAAACATTTATTCGATAAATAGAAGTAATAATATAAATTAAGATATGACTACATGATTGTTTATGCAAAAAATGCTCATGAGTTCTGCAAAAATGTCTTTCTTTGTTTTAATAATACGGAAAAGCTATATATTCGAAGAAAAACACAAAATTAAGTATTGAGAAATAAAATCGTAAAAAATAGAAAAAAAAATGAAAGTTGGACGTATAAAACAAAGCCCTTATGTTAAAAGTTCAGCATAATACTCGACTGAGAACTGGATAATATGCTTGACTTATTCTAATCTAATTCTTTCATGTGGCACATGTATTTTGTGGTATGAAAAATAATACTTTATTTCCTGAAGTCACGTATTTGTCTAATTCTGTACATTAAAGTTGTGTTTGGTTGCACAAAAATAAGGAAGATGAGAGAAGAAAGAGGCAAAAAAAAATGCTTATTGTTTATACCACCTATTTGTAGGAAGAAGGGAAAAAAAAATAAATCGGCTTGTTTCGTGATTTATCTTTTTTTTTTTATTTTATTGTGCACTCTTTCATTTTTCTCTTCTTTCTTATAATCTTATTCTTGGCAACTAAACACACCCTACATTTATAAAATCTACTTTTATTGACCGCATGAGTTTGCATCAGATGGGTGTTAATTTTTTTTTATTATTTCGTATGTAAACAAATCTAAAAAAATGTAAAGTTGTGATAATAACGTTTTTTTTCGTACTTACATAAAGTCGTACTTAACGTCATAATGCTCAACTCTAACTTTCTAGTCCTGTATTAAAAGTTTTAGTCCTTAATTTATTTATATCAAATCAGAGTTGCAGATTTTTAATTTTTGTAGTTTCAATATCTTACAATTTACTTATAAAATGCCACTCTCCTAAAGTTTTCCAACATATAATTTTTCTTACTATTGCCTTAAATGACCACACATTAGTGATATTGCAATGCGTGCTTAAACTTAATAAAATTATTTATATTAAGTCTATATACTTACGAGATAATCATGCCATCGACAAAGTATCTTATTTTTCATTCATCACACTATATTTAACATACTTACATACATAATACGGCATACGCTCACCTCAGTTCCAATCCCCAAGCAACAAATCCCTCTATTTCAGACGAAGAATTCTAGAGAAGTTAAGCCTGAAACCAGTTATAAAAGTGTGCTCGTAAGGGACGCGTCCATTCTCCGTTTGATCTGGAGACCACAAAACCCAGGGTTTTCTTTTCTTTTCTTTTCTTTTCTTTGTCCATAATTCAGCGCTGTATTATTTCTTCCTCCACCTCCTCACCTCTCTGCCTCTTCTCTCTCTCTTCGCTTCTAGGTTTTCTTCGCCATGTCTTCAGGTATCTCGTCAATCTCGCGCTTCTGTTTTTCTTCTCTCTCCGACCAATACTAAGATGCGTTTCAATTCTATTCTATATCCTTATACTTTCCTTTGCTTGCGTGTTAGATCTGGAAGTTGATTTAGGTTCAACTTTAGTTATTTCAATTTTTGCTTTGAATAAGCTAATTGGTATGTCCTTTTAGGATCGAATTGGGATTGTCAACTTTTCTATATTTTTGTTAGGTTTTAGTAGCCCGAATTGCTAAATCAGCGAAAGCGTTTAGTTAACATAGACTCTGGATGAATGTAAAAACATCAAATATGTTAGTTGTAATTCCTGTTCATAATCAATTTTGGCAGATATGAAAACATGTTGTTACCTTCAGGTGCAGATTCCAATTAATTTTTTGAGTAACATTTCTTTTTCCTTTTTTTTTTTTTTGTCTTTTTAGAGGAGAACAAGAGCTCCAAATCCGAGGGATCTTCAGCAGGGCGTAGTGGTACGCCACCAATTGGAGGGATGCCGCAGATTCCTGGGAACCCTTTTGATTTTTCTGCCATGACTGATTTGCTTAATGTATTCTCTTCGAACATTTATTATATATATCTTCTTCTGTTCAACGTCCTGTTAGGCAGGGAAACTGGGTTCCATGTTTCGTTGACACATGTTGTTTTGACAGTGTTAGAGATGAAAATTTTCCAACAATAAAGTGCACGTTGTCTGTTACCATTGGATAGTTATTCATTATAATTTTAATCCTAGCTTTTTTGTTTATCTTTTATTTATGTCCGTTACTGTTGTTTCGAGTTTTTGTTTTTTTGTATGCTCGTTTAGCTAAACACTCTTTTTCGTGGTAGCTGTCCATTTATGATAATGACTAATGAGATGCTTCCATATTAACTGTAAGTGCTGCTTTTATTTGAATTAAAGGACCCGTCAATAAAGGAGATGGCAGAACAGATAGCGAAGGACCCAGTGTTTAATCAGATGGCAGAGCAGCTAACAAAGAGTGTACAGGTTGCTGGAGACGAGGGGGCCCCAGAACTGGATCCTCAGAAGTACATCTCCACCATGCAACAGGTCATGCAAAACCCTAGTTTCATCACCATGGCTGAACGCCTTGGCAATGCACTCATGCAGGTAAAATATGTTTTTAAATAAAAATGAGAAATAAAATGGCCAATTAGAGATTGTTGTAGTGATCTACTGATATGCCCTCCTCCCGTATCGATTAACTCTGTGTTTATATATTACTATCAGGATCCACAAATGTCAACAATGTTGGAGAGTCTGACAAATCCCAACCAGAAAGAACAAATAGAAGAACGCATGGCTCAGATTAAATCAGACCCTTCCCTAAAGCCCATCCTTGATGAGATTGAGAGTGGTGGTCCCCAAGCAATGATGAAGTATTTCTTCCCCTAATGCATTATCAATATGATTAGTATTTTTATAAGCCGAGCGGTGATGATGAGAAGTGCTAAAAGGAAACACCTAAATACTGCCTGAAGTTTTGAAAATTTGAAAGCAACTATTTAAAATAGAATAAAATGCCCTTTTTGGTAATGACTATCCTTGTCAGGGAGTAATTGATAATTTATCAGAGTATTTGGAAATCAATGTACAGGTATTGGAATGATCCAGAGGCGCTACAGAAAATTGGACAGGCAATGGGGATAAGTGTGCCTGGGGAGGCTTCTACTGCCACGGCAGCTGCTGGGGCTTCGAGGGAGGTTGCAGCACCCGAAGAGGATGCCAATGATGATGAAGAAGAAGAATCACTTGTCCATCATGCCGCCAGTATTGGTGATGCTGAGGTGAAGTCTGTTTTCCTTCATCCTACATTATGCTTCAGGGAATTCACAGCTAATTTTATCTGGACAGCATTGAGTATTTTCGACGCATCATTTAAATTACTCTCTTATTGTTTGAGGAGTTTTAGGTAGTGGTTGAAAGCAGGTGTTGATTTGTTTAAATGCCTATCGATCTGTTTACTATATAAATATGAGGTATATAAGACCTTACTTGAAAAATCTCAACCTTGATGTGTAATTTTGGTTTACGATATAAATGCCTGTGGATCTGTTTTATTTATTATTTTTTGTTGTTTAGGCCGGTGATTCCCCAACTTGCTTGGGACAAAAGGCTTAGTGGTTGTTGTTAGGCGGGTGATTGAAACACTGTTTGGTCTTTAGATATTGGGGCATGGGTAAATGACTTTTTTGGAATACCAAACTATAGTTATTGTGTTGCCTTCTTGCCACCATTCTGTCTTGGTGTTTTTTTATTCAGTGAAATTTCCCTGTCGACTGTTTTAGTGATGCCGTGTTAAATTCTCTAGTTAATCTTTCTGGCATTTCCTGTTCCTACATACAAGTGTAGTATTGCGTGTATTTTCTGTCCAATGTGGCGATGATTTCTTGTTTTAGAACTCTTTTGTTAAGTAGAAAAACCAGAAATGAATTAAGATAAAGAGAAAATACCTTGTCTTCGAAAGTAGGTTATTCTGAGTTGGATTGGCCGAGTCTTGCTTGATCTTCCTGAGAGAAGGCGATATTGTTCTGGGTTTCTCAGACAAGTGGGTTTATGCACAAAAACTTGAATGCGGTTGCTGATTTGCCAAAAAATTAGTTGTCGAGACAGACAAAGCAGTTGAATTGTGTTAATTCTATTTTCATAAATGAAGACGAGAAGTCTGGTCAAAGCTTTCTAACTCTAGAGATTGATACAATCGATGCATTTTGGGAGGTAGGGTTGAACAAATGAGCATCTGGGAGGCAGAAGAACAATTGGAATTGGCATTAGCTGGAAACTGTTTTTATTTTAGCTAGATTTGAACCCATGCCATTATGCTCAGAGTTAATTAGTAGCATTAACTCCTTATTTTGTTTGATTTCCTGACTGTTGCAACATGGATGGTTTTGATCAGGCCTTGAAAAAAGCACTGGAAGGAGCAGACAAGGATGAAGAAGATGCTGAGGGTCGCCGTGCTTTGCATTTTGCATGTGGCTATGGCGAGGTAAAATTTTCAATTCTTTTTTGTTATGTTTGTGCTTTTTATTTACCCTGAGCCTGAGAAGTATTTACTCTGCAAAATGTAATTTTACAGAAATATTACATTTCTACCCCCACTACCCTTTGATTGCTGGTGCATCATATATAATGATTCTATAAATTAATGTTACTTTTTCTGCTTTTATTAGAGTGTAACCTTGAACTGTGAGAACTTCATCACCTTACAGATGCAGGAAGATTTCAAACTAACTGGAAGTGTGTTTGTACTGTAGGTGAAGTGCGTGCAGATACTACTGGAGGCCGGTGCAGCTGTGGATGCACTGGACAGGAACAAGAACACCCCCTTGCACTATGCTGCTGGCTATGGTCGCAAGGAATGTGTTGCTCTTCTTTTGGAAAATGGTGCTGCTGTGTATGTTTTTTTTCCCCTCTTGCTTCCTATCAGATTCTACATTTAACTATCCTTGAAGATATAATGGATTAGACCCATTGTATTTTCAACTCTTCAACAGAAGATGGATAAAAAGTTTCTTCTAGAAAAAAAGGGTAAATATTAGACTGGAGCGCACTGGATATAAAAGTATCTCTGGGCATGCCAAAAGAAGGTTCTCTTTTGTAACTGTGTTTGTTTTTCCATGTAGTACACTGACAAATATGGATGGAAAGACGCCACTTGATGTGGCCAAGCTGAACAGCCAAGAAGAAGTGCTCAAGCTGCTTGAGAAGGATGCCTTCTTGTAAACCCAACGCCATAATTTGAAGGGGTTGTTTTCGTCATCCTGTCACTTCTATGTATTTTTGGAGTTTTTGGTTTTAGGTGTCGGATGACATATGTATGGCATGTGATGCGCCTGTCTGTATAAACCTTTTTATGTTTGATGGTTACTTGCATTTTATCTGGTATTTTTAATTTATTTTGGGGGTCTATGTACCGTAGATTTTGTTTGGAAAAGAAGCAAATAATTTGTTTTGGTCTTATCATGGCATGCTTTATGTCAGTCAGTCTATAATTAATTTATATTTTGTTTCCTGTTTTCCCTGTTGAGCTGTCTCACTCATATAGTTGGCATCACTAGCAGCTGTCAACTGAAATGTATGTACACCTATATTCCTCATGCTTATCCCTTTCTCAGCGCCAGGCTAAATAATCTTTTGATTCTTTTCCCTTTTAAATACATTAAGGCTTCTCGTCAGACTGATTCGATCATATAAGCCTGTTTTCTTTACCAGTAGTTCAGTTTTTCAATTTTTTTTATCCAGCAGAAACAGTCACGACCATAGATTAATTCCCGATTTTTAAGCAAAAATGCAAAATACTACTAAATAATATTGAATGGTCAATGCTCGAAGGTTTCAAAGAAAAATAAAATTTATTAGCTCACGACCATAGATGACAAATTCTGTTGATAAAATTAAAAACATACAATCTCAGTTCACTAGATAGTCGCTATCTAGTTTATCCAAAAAAAAACATACAATCTCAGTCGCTTGCATTATCAGCTCTGCTCTCTTAACACTTTATATCAAAAAATTGATTATGATTTTTTTTTATATGGAAACATTTTTCATAGAGTAAATAAATATTTTTTTACCAATTTAAATGCCAGTACGCAATTTCGAAAGAGGTCTCTCATACAGGCTTTTAATAAATGTTAAGTCAACAAATTAAGATGCCCCACGTCAAGAAAGTCTCTCTCAAATTACATTATTTTACAACACATCATCCCACAAGCATCTCCCCAAAATTCTAATATCTCCACATAAATGCATCCGCAAAGGCGATAAGAAACGAACATAGAGCAGTTGCAAAATTGGCCAATCATGGCACCTTAATCGAGATATTAAAAAACACTTTAAAAAAACAAAACACAATTGATCATGGGTCAAAAATCAATACATTAAATCCTCTGCGAAAAAAAATTGCAAGCCTAAAATCTAAACACTAAACTACTAGAATAATGATGAGAATTTAAAGACGTGCATAATGATGAGAATTAAGTACAAGAATATTCATTTGTCAAGAGTATGGCACGGCTTCCGTCAAGTGGACACGTCTAGACTCCATGAATCTCTCGCGAAACAATTCAAACTTTTCTTGCTTCAGTGCTCGTCTTATCGACCGAAAGAAACCCAAATAGTGATGCGTGTTATGTCTGCAATTTAAAAGGTTATAAACTTCTACATCAGTAAAAATCAATAAAGTACATTTAACCAGCCCTCTAGTATCCAATTCCAGAGCATTTGGATCTTCATTGCTCAATCAAGGGCATAGGTCTTGTGGTTTAATGGAATTGTAATTACACAACAATGAATAATTAATAGATTAATTTAGCTCACCAAATTAATAACACAACACAATTTAGCTTCACACTATGTTGTTTGGACCAGGTATGCACTGAAATTCTCCTTGCTCTAATTATAAATACCAGATGCAACAGATCATAAAAGTGAAATGGGAATTTACATTTCCAATAAGATTTGAGCCAGCATTTCATGGACGTTAAGAAGGTGATTGAGGTATGCACGGGTGTGATTCTGACAGGTGTAGCAACTGCACTTGTCCACTATTGGGGACGTGTCCTTCCTAAAATAATAATCGTTAAAAAGAAATTATCATCAGTGCTCCAATATCTGATCATTTATAAGGGGGAAAAAAGCCCTGCATGTATAATCATCAGTGTTCCAATATCTGTTCACTTACAAGAGTCAGCATTTTGCAACTAATGTCAACACGATGAAGCAGCTTTTCATTTGAAACTTCCTCACCAAAAGGAAGCAATCTGCTAATATGCTAGTGCAGCTCGAAACACCTTTATTACCCTGGAACTAAGCTAATAAGAAAATGTTGGATTGATACTGACCTATAAATAGTTGCATGCAAGTTAATCTTTGTGTAATCATTACTGCTGTTCCTTAACAGTGCTTCCGGGGCTTCTCCTAGAATGTCAAGAGGGAACACGAGTGCAAATCCTCCGAGGGTAAGATGATAGATATAACTGCGGTTGATTAATTATGAGGAACATAGTTATATCAGACAATATATTAGAAAAAGCAGTTAGAAGCACAATTTGGGCAAAACAAGGATTATCCTTCCTTCAACACAATCAAGGAATAAATGAGCCACTCATTTGGATGTGCCTTACCAGAAGGAAAATCAGTCCCCTAAATGCAATTACTACCTAATGCACAAAAACTATACTAGGATATTTAAAGATGAACAGCAATAGGGCTAAGACAGATGTAAAAATCACAACTAAATACTTTAAAGAAAACACAAGAAAGAAAAAGCTAAAAATAAATACAGGGTTATAAGATTTATTATACGTGGAGTCAAAAAGGTCGATGCCAGCAGCTACTCCTTGCAAGACTTCCTCTGCATGAGAGCAACACTCCATTTTATGCATTTCAGAATTTCAATAATACTAAAAATAACAACACCTTATTTCTACTTTTATTTAAAACTTGCCCTAATAGTTAATCAGTCTAAGTAACACCCATACAAATATAAAAAAAAAATCTCTAAAAGCTATTGTATCACTATTTGTCCTCTATATATCCTTCTTTTTATTCAGTATGGAACAAACTTATTCCAATTCCAATTTCTATAAGGAATATGCACAATAAGAACTTTATTTTGCCCATAATTCCAAATGAGATTGCAAAAACATAGGATAAATAATGTACCTGGCAGACCAAGTCTAGACACGAAGCGGATCTTCTCCTCTGGTAATATATTCTAAAACAACAGATGAACATAACATAAACCAAGGGCTCAAGTAGAGCATTTTTTTATAAGTACTTACAAAGAGTTAAAACTGAGTATCAAGTTTAGGCTAAATTTGGATCAACAGAGCAGCAAAGGGAACTAGTACTGGAACTTTACAAGGTCCATAACTGTCAGAAATGGTGCCGGTATGTAAACTGAAAATTTTACAAAGAACTAATTGAAAAGGGAAGTGATTCTCACAGTGACAGCATTAAGCAAAGCTGACCTTTCTTCAATGCTTTCGCCAAGGCCAAAACCTCCTAAATAAAATCCTGCAACAACAACAACAACAAAAACTAAGCCTTTTGTCCCAAGAAGTAAAATCCTGCACAATGCATTTATAATTTATATAGATTAAGAAGGTGGTGAACATATCCTTATGTTCAATATGTTGGTTTTAAATATAAGAAAGAACAGTATGTTAAGGGGGAAGTAGCTGAGAACTCATATCAATTATTTCAGATGCATATTCAAGTTTAAGACCCAGTATTTTACAATAATGATATTTTTCTTAATTATGTCAAAATACCCCCAACTACTAGAACGAAAGTCCAGTCAATTAAATAATGACTAATTCTTACTTAAATCTTAATTTTAACTTAACAAACCAGAGAAACATGGAACTCATAATTCAAATGCACATGGATCAAATTATTTTAATTTGCCTCAGGAAGAATGTGGCACATTAATATAAGGGGAAGTGATTTAAAATTAATTAAACAAACAGTTACTATCATCCCAAACCAGTTGAGGATATTTCTTTGTGAAAAGCTTGGTAAATTAGATTCTAATGATAATAAATATTCTTAAAGGTTATCTGCAAAACTAAAGAAGTATCAAGTGTGAATTTGGAAAAAGAACCTAAGATTGTATACAGCAAAAAGCCAAAAAGTGCTTGCACAGGTAATTAACCTGATACATTGCGCATTGACACCTCAGTTGCACATTTTTTTCTGTGCTCAATGTTAGGCCCTCCTACGACTGCTCCTAAGGTACTAGCACCTTTCTCCTAAAATAAGAACCAAGATATACCATTAAAAAGTTACAGAATGGCAACTCAATTTTCTTTTTTAAAGTTCAATTCATGAATTGAGGCTTAATTAAGTCAAGGCTTTAGATTTACATAAAACTGAACATTGGTACCATGATAGTTAGTAATTAGTATGGTACCAGCGTATACTGCAGGTGTGTACAACCACAATTAGATATGATCATCATTGATCTTGAATTAAGTTACATAGGAAAAAGGAAAAGATAATATATAACATTGATGAAGGCCTGTGAATGTTAGGAATTCTAAACCAACTAGGCAACTACACTTAGCAAAATGCTGATGTATTTCATTTATTTACCCATAGATATATCTATTTTCTGAGACCTGGTCAAGAGAAAGGCAATCATCTAGCCACTTGAGAGTTCTATCAATAGAGAGTCTATTTCTCTTTTCTGTGACCCATGCAGGCACCTCATCAGCTAGACTGGCCCATAAGTTAGGTCTTGTTGAAGAAATAATATCCATATAGTCCTTCGGATTTATCTATGATTAGAAACATATAATAAGCAAAAATAATTTCAAAATGGCAGAATATAGACAAAAAGTTCTATGTTGAGAGGTGTTGTAAACCATATTTCGGTGGCTGATCAAAACCATTCCTGATTAAATTAATGTTCTCTACAAATTGGCATCATATTTTACAACACAAGAAGAACTGAACATTTCTCATGCTGAAAAGTGAAAACTAAGTGTCAATGATTTTAATGGGTCATGGCTCAGATTGGTAGAGGGATAAGTGTAGGAATAAGGGGATAATTTATCCCATGTGGAGCGGCGATAAGAGTTATCTCACTCCAGAAATAACCCTGGGGGGGGGGGGGGTTATTTGTTGATAACATCTATACCTTAAAACAAAGGCATCAAATAAATATGACCGAATTATCTTATCTATATTAATAACTATCTTATATTAAATTCACATAAAATAGGATCATAAAAAAACTTGCTTGGTTGATTTTACAATTTTTGCTCCAAATAGAGGTAGAGAAGAACGAAGCTCATTAACAATGACCAATTTGTCCAAATTTAATTGATGTGTTGTTTGCTGAGTTCTATTTGGCTATCAAATGACTCAGTTTCTTTACAAATATAAATCGGGTTAATACTAACCAGTCGGCGGCCGGAAGGAGTTTCAAAAGCAGCACCAATTTTGTTAGTGCCGCCATGCTCTGGCAAACTTTCCACTGAATCGCCAGGTGAAGCTATGAAGAAATGATCCTGCAATCCGACCATTTCATGGACTCCACCAATATTTTTAATAGTTCTTGTGGATGGGCACTCTATGCTGAAAGACATTATAAAAAATTCCTTGTAAGTAGAAATAATGTTTCTTAGGAATGCCCTTCATGAACCATAAAAATATGATAATAGCAGTCCAATACTTGCAAGTTCCGTGTTGATAGTGCGGTATCGGTTATTCCAAGTTTCAAATAAGCAATTGAGCCCCAACTAAACCTCTATTTTTAAACTACACAACTAGCCATCAATCAATTTTGTCTTATTATTTGTGGTTCTAATTTCTTCAGTATAATTAATTTTCTTCAGATTGTTAATAAGGATGCTAATTTACCTAATATAATCTTAATTTGCATGATGAAAGGCCAACCAAACCAGGAATAAACAACGCAACAAAAAAATCAATACTACAAACAAAAGGGGAAAAAAAAAAAAAACAAAACCAACAGGTGCATAACTGCATATACACTAGTAAACAACTGTAATGTTTTACTGTAAGCACAAACAAAACCCAGTATTGGTAACTAAAGAGAGTAAGAGACCTCAATATTATTGATAAATATTATGCTAAAGGGGTACATTTTTCATGAATTTTCAAACACCTTGCACAAGCACAACAAAGAAAACCTCAGAAGCAAATACAAAAAGTAGGTTGAGAGAGAGTACAAGTGAATGGGGCAGAGGTGCAGGAGCAGAGAATCCGGATAAGGCAAACGATCTAGTAAGTCCCTAGATATGAAAGAAGGGAGACCACGGCGTGTGGGGACCACAAGCGCCGGAGTCTCGATCGGCGGCGCGGCGCCGCCTCCGCCGAGGTAGAGCGCGCCGAGACGAGCCTTCCCTGCTGCTCCGGCTCCAGCCGATGGTTTTGTCACGGCGAACCTCATCAAGGCCACCTTGGATTGAAACTTTGCTTTTTGTTTTGTTTGTGTTTGGTTCTCTGGTCTTAATTGGGGCTGACGCCAGCCGGAAAGAAAGAATAGGGGTTTTGGAGGGAATCACATGCTCTACCCACCTTTTAAGGTTGGTAGAATGCCGACCTCTGATCTGAACCGTTAGATCTAATCTCAATGGTTAAGGGAGTCCCGTGCATGTAACTTAGATTGATAGGTCTGAAAAATTTTAACCGTCGAAATTAGATCTAACGGCTCGGATTAAATATTGGCACTCTACCAACCTCAAAAGGTTGGCAGAGGATACGGACCCTTTAGGGAGGTGTAAGGAAAGGAAGTAGGGTTTTTGGCGGGTAGCTCTGCGGATTAGAGTTCTCTGATTGTCTACAATTGTGGAGTATGTGGGACACAGTTTGGCGGCATGAACGTGCATATGAAGCGTTAGATTAGAAATTTATTATTTTGGATAAGTAGATCCGACGGTTTTGGAAATTTAGGTTTTGAAACAACATCGTTAGGGAAAAGAAGAAATGTTGAGTACCACCGACTATAAGTCTATAACTCAACAACAAAAGGAAGACAATTTCCATGCATTCCTAGCGTTCAAATTACAATTTTGAGAGCTGAATTTGTTGAATGAGAGTAGCAGACAAGGTATAGATGTTTAAAAAAAATGAAGGTGCAGCCTCAAATATCAAAAAGAAAAAAAGAAAATAACCACAGAAGTGGTCCCGGCGGGGCTCGAACCCGCGACCTTCGGCTCATAAGACCAACGCTCTAACCAACTGAGCTACGGGACCGAAGGCGCTAGCATTTCTGACATAACTTATTTATAGGGTGTGTTTGGCAAACCCCATACCAAACACACCCATAGTATGCTCTAGTTATTGTGGGTCTGGCATACAGAATACAAAGCACTTTTTGGAAACCCTTTTATTACCCATCATTCTCATTGTATATCACGGGTTAGAAAGTATGTCGGACCTTTTTGTGCCGCATACTAGTTGTTATTTGCATATGTTGTTTTGCCCTTGAATTCTTAATATTTTGATCCATTGGGATTTTTAATCCTTTTTTTTCTTTTAAAAAAAAAAATCTAAACTTGCAATGAGATTTTTTAGCAGAAATTATAACCATCATCGCTCAAAATACCATCGCTACCATCGCTGAACTAAAAATTAGATTTTCGCTCTCTCCTTTCACGCGCGCTCTCGTTCTGCTCTTTCCTCTCACTCGGACTCTCTTTTCCTCCTCTCCTCTCTCCTTCCCTGGCGCATTCATCTTCTCCGCCTCCTCTCTTCCCTCCTCTGCCACACTCCCCTCAGTCCCTCTTCACTCTCCTTCTACCTTCACGCCTTCCTTTCTCTTTTCTGTTCTCTTCCCTCTGTCTCCTTCATCAATGATTCTTTTCCCATCAAATAGTGAGAATGTAAAACAAACTGAACACATAAAAATAACAAATTGAGCATATGAATAAACAAAGTGAACATATACACCAACAAAGTGAGACATATAAAATAAACACAGAAGTCTGATGCACAACAAAACAAATTGAACACATAAAAGTAACAAATTGAACATATGAATGAACAAAATGAACATATACAACAACAACAACAACAACTAAGCCTTTTGTCCCAAACAAGTTGGGGTAGGCTAGAAAGAAACCCAACAAGAGAACACATCCAAGAAAAAAAAAAAAAAAAAAAAAAAAAACATAAAAATACTAATAGTAAGACTAGCCATACTAATAATAATACCTCTAATAATAATAGTAATAGTAGAAACCTAGACCTCGACCGTGACCTAATAGAGGGACCTACAAACTTATGGCATCGCTCCTACCCCTAAGTTCCTACGTCATGGCTCCGGTACATGAATTGCTAACTTCCAAGCGCTCCTATCGATCGCCAACTCCTTGGAGACGTTCCATTCTTTAAGGTCTCTTTTCACCGCTTCTTCCCATGTCAATCTTGGTCTCCCTCTCCCCCTCCGGGTGTTCTCGAAATGATTAAGAATTCTGATACGTACCGGTGCCTCTGGAGGTCTGCGTTGGATATGTCCAAACCATCTCAAACGATGTTGGATCAACTTCTCCTCTATTGGTGCGACCCCAACCATATCTCGTATGTCATCATTTCTAATCCGATCTTTCCTCGTGTGACCGCAGATCCACCTCAACATACGCATCTCAGCTACACTCATCTTCTGGACATGTCGTCTTTTAGTAGCCCAACATTCTGCGCCATACAACATCGCAGGTCTAATCGCTGTCCTGTAGAACTTGCCTTTTAGCTTCTGCGGGACTTTCTTATCGCATAGGACGCCTGATGCTTGTCGCCATTTCACCCACCCCGCTCTTATCCTGTGACTAACATCTTCATCTATCTCGCCATCGCTCTGCAGCATCGACCCTAAATATCGAAAAGTATCTTTCGTAGGTACTACCTGCCCGTCTAGACATACATCTCCGTCCACTGGTCGTATCCCACTAAACTCACACCCCATATACTCCGTCTTAGTTCTACTAAGCCTAAACCCTTTGGACTCTAGAGTTCGTCTCCACAATTCCAATTTCCTATCGACCTCCGTCCTACTCTCATCGATTAACACCACATCGTCCGCAAAGAGCATACACCAAGGAATCTCTCCCTGTATATCCTTCGTGATCTCATCCATCACTAAGGCAAAAATATACGGGCTCAAAGCTGATCCCTGATGTAGTCCTATTTTAATAGGAAAGTCACTAGTTACACTATCACATGTCCTGATGCAAGTAACGGCACCATCATACATGTCTTGGATGAGGGTAACATACTTTGTGGGGACTTTCTTCTTTTCTAGTGCCCACCACATAACTTTCCTTGGCACTTTGTCGTATGCTTTCTCCAAATCAATGAAAACTATATGTAGATCCTTCTTTCGCTCCCGATATCTCTCCATCAATTGCCTTATTAGGAAGATGGCCTCCATGGTTGACCTCCCAGGCATAAAACCAAATTGGTTTTTCGAAACGTTTGTCATCCGTCTCAAGCGATGTTCTATCACTCTCTCCCAAAGCTTCATTGTATGACTCATAAGCTTAATCCCTCTATAGTTTGTACAGCTTTGAGCATCCCCTTTATTCTTGAAGATTGGTACTAGAGTGCTTCTCCTCCACGCATCTGGCATCCTATTTGATCGGAAAATGCTATTGAATAGTTTGGTTAACCAAACTACAGCCACATCTCCGAGGCACCTCCATACTTCGATTGGTATGTTATCAGGTCCTAGAGCCTTACCTACTTTCATTCGTTTTAAGGCTTCTTTCACCTCGGACTCTTGAATTCTCCTAACAAAACGTCTATTGGAGTCATCAAAGGAGTCGTTCAACACAATTCCTAAGTCGTCACCCTCTCCATTGAATAACTTGTTGAAGTAATCCCTCCACCTATTCTTGATCTCGTCGTCCCTCACTAAAAGCCTATCAGTCTCGTCCTTGATGCACTTCACTTGGTTTAAGTCTCTCGTCTTCCTATCTCGAAGCTTGGCTATCTTATACACGTCCTTCTCACCCTCCTTCGTACTCAGCTTCTGGTATAGATCCTCATAAGCCGACCTCTTGCTTCGCTCACAGCTTTCTTTGCATTCTTCTTGGCCAATTTGTACTTCTGCGCATTGTCGTCGGTCTTGTCATGGTGCAAGCGTTTGTAGCATTCTTTCTTTTCTTTAATAGCTTTCTGCACTTCGTCGTTCCACCACCACGTATCTTTGGGTTCGCGGTTGCTTCCTCTAGTAACTCCAAGCACTTCCGTAGCTACCTTTTGAATGCTAGCTGACATATCTTCCCACATCTTGTTTGCTTCTTCACCTGCTTTCCACGGACCTTCTTCAATCATTCTGCCCCTAAAAGTATGAGACACGTCTCCTTTGAGCTTCCACCACTTCGTCTTCACAACTCGAGCGCCTCTACCTACTCTAGAACGCAGCGGAAAGCGAAAATCAGCAACCACAAGTTTGTGTTGTGAGACGACACATTCCCCAGGTATAACCTTGCAATCCATGCAGGCTCGTCTGTCCTCTCTCCTAGCAAGAACAAAATCAATCTGGGAAAAGTGTTGGGCACTACTAAAGGTAACTAAGTGGGATTGTCTTTTTCTAAAGAAGGTGTTAGCTATCATGAGGTCGTAAGCTATGGCCAAGTTCAAGAAGTCCTCACCTTCTTGGTTCCTATCGCCATACCCAAAACCCCCATGCACCCTCTCAAACCCTCCACTAGTTTCACCTACATGTCCATTGAAGTCTCCTCCGATGAAGAGCTTTTCAGTGGTTGGCACACTTCTAATCATACCATCTAAATCTTCCCAGAATTGGATTTTGATGGATTCACTTAGTCCTACTTGTGGTGCATAAGCACTAATGACGTTCAAAACTAAGTCCCCCAAAACTAGCTTCACTAGAATGATCCTATCCCCTTGTCTCCGCACGTCGACAACTCCACTCTTAAGGCTCTTGTCGATTAAGATACCTACTCCATTCCTGCCCCGTTCTTTTCCAGTGTACCACAGTTTGAAACCGGTGTTCTCCACTTCCTTTGCTTTTTGGCCCGTCCACTTTGTCTCTTGTACGCACAAGATGTTCACACGCCTCCTAATCGCCGTATCCACTAACTCTCTTAACTTTCCTGTTAGAGACCCTACATTCCAACTACCTAAACGAATCCTACTCTCACTGACTATCTTCCTTGCCCCCCGCACCCGTCGTGAAAAGTGCGAAGACCCTTGCTTACTTGCCACTACATCCGGGCGCTGATGTAGCGCGCCACTAAGGGAGTGACGATCCGGCCCTTGCTCACTTATCACCTTATCCGGGTTCCGATAAGGCGCGCCACTAAAGGGGTGGCGACCCGGCCCTTGCTCATTTATCATCTCATCCGGGTTCCGATAAGACGCGTCGCTAAGAGGGTTACGCCCCAACGAAAAGTAATTGGGTTTCATTTCCATAGAGATGACTGGGATTTTTACGTTGGCTCGCCTAGCCTATCACAACCCTCCTCCTTTTACCCGGGCTTAGGACCGGGCTATACTAAACAAAATGAACATATACACCAACAAAATGAGACAAAATAAACACAGAAGTCTGACGCATAACAAAACAAATTGAACACATAAAAGTAACAAATTGAACATAAGAATGAACAAAGTGAACATATACACCAACAAAGTGAGACATAAAATAAACACACAAGTCTGACGCACAGCAAAACAAATTGAACATGTAAAAGTAACAAACTGAACATATGAATGAACAAAGTGAACATCTACACCAATAAAGTGAGACGTATAAAATAAACACAGAAGTCTCACGCACAGCAAAACAAATTGAACACATAAAAGTAACAAATTGAACATATGAATGAACAAAGTGAACATCTACACCAACAAAGTGAGACGTATAAAATAAACACAAAAATCTGATAAACAGCAAAACAAAATGAACACTTAAAATAACAAATTGAACAAATGCAATAAACAAAGTGAACAAAGTCTGACGCACAGAAAGAATGGAGGAGGAAGGGAGAGAGATGTACAGAAAGAAGGGATAGAGATGAAAGAGTGCATAGAAGGAAGAGGGAGCGTACCCAGGTGAGGAGAGAGGAGCGCTTTGCTGGACAAGGAGATGGATCACTTCGCTAGGGAGAGGGGTTTGCTTCGCTTCATTGGATGAGGAGAGGAGAGCGCTTCGTACGATGGCAGCGATGGTAGAAATAGAGATGGTAGTAATCAATTTTCATTTTTTAGCAATCCGAGGATTACTGGATTACTTTACCATTGCTAGATTTCATAAAATTTATTAAACTCAAACATTGTTACGTTCCCCGAATGTTTTTTTTTTATCATACTTTTTTCAGTCAATCCATCATTTTTTTTTATTTATAGACTTTGGAAACAGGGCATTAGTATTATTAGATTACGTTTGCTCAAATTTTGAATTTGAAGTTTATAAAAAAATTCATATTTGCAGGGGCGAAAGTGAAAAAAGCCCTGTGAAGTAAAGTAGTGGAGAAAGACGAGGAAGTTGAACAAGCAAAGAAAGCTATATCGTTCTCTTTTTCTCCTTTGAGCATTTTACCCCCAAATCATTTCCCGAACGAACAACCAACTTCAAGCCATGAGCAACGAGTAGTGAGTATCCGAAATAGTTCTCTGTTTCTTCGTCCTATTTTGCGCAACTATTTTCTAATTTCTCAGCCTTGATTGATTTCTCCTCCATGTTTGGTCACTTCATTGCGTTCTTCTTTTCAGCGATTACCTTTTCAAGCTGCTCTTGATCGGTGATTCTTCCGTTGGGAAATCATGCCTCCTACTGAGATTTGCGGTCAGTAATATAGGTTTAGATTTTTCTCTATTGGCTATAGTGCGATTTTAGTTTCATGAACTGATTTGATGCCATATTGTTTTGTGAGTTTATCATTTGTGAAATTTTCTGCGCAACTTGAAAATTAGGACCTCATTTAGGATAAGTTGAAATGTTTGAAAACAAAGGGGTGCGTTATCCCGGTTATTTTTATGGTTAGAGAAAATGGATGTGAAATCTTTCTGTATAATTTATAATAGAGAATTTTTATTTGGCTTTTTTTTTTTAAAAAAAAAGGGTGTTGACTTGTGTATTTGAAACTGAAAGGTTTATGAAATCAAAGTATTAGGCTATTTAGATTCAATATACATGTGCATTCTAGGGAAACTAATCTTATGCTGTCTTTTTATCTGCATTCATTTTGTTTTTCAGGATGATTCTTATGTGGACAGTTATATCAGTACGATTGGTGTGGATTTTGTAAGTCAATTTATGGTAGCCTTTTCCAATTTTAGTTTGACATAACCTGATATTAATTTGTAAATTGATTAATAAGTATTACTTTCATTTTGTGTTTTTAGAAAATCCGCACTGTTGATCTAGATGGAAAGACTGTCAAGTTGCAAATTGTAAGAAAATTTTTGCATTTTTAAAACAAAGTATGTGTTTAGTTCTATATCAAGGATCAATAACTTTTAGCCCTTTTTTTAAGGAACCAAGGATCAATATAATGAACTTGTAATTTTTTGTTTTGCATTTAAAAAAACTAAGTGGCCTACTGACCACTTGTTTCATTAACTGAAACAAGAATTTGGGTACCATACATTTACAATAAACTAGAATAGTAACTTATTGGTTCTAATGTATACATCCTGGTACAGAAACAACAGGTATTTGAATATACCTTAAAGCAATTTTTCGTATTCCTAAAAAAGGGTTATAGATAACTTAATGTTCAGACTTCAGAAACATAGTGCATGCTCCCACAAAAGGGAACTGTTGAATTGCTTTTTAAATGTATAAGTTTGCTAGGATAGGGTTCGACGTTGATAATAACTTCAGTTATTCTTATTCTACAAGGTTATATCTGAATTGGTGTTTTGAAGGGGTAAATGAGATGCTTCCTTTTGACTTGAAATTTTTCAATCAAAATTCAGAATTCTTTTGGTTTACCCTTTTTGTCTCTTTCCTTCTTTCATTTTCCTTTGGAAAGTTAGAATTCAGCTTATGCAACAATTGGAGCATCATTTGTGTGGGTCCCTCAGAAGGTCAAGGGGTCATATTTCCAAAATAAGAAATATCTTGCATACATCTTATATAAACTATGCAAGTCCATTGCACCAACCTTTGGATGATATGTTCAAATTAAAATATGTGCCAACTTATTATTTTCTTGGAAGGAAATTAACAACTTGGCACGTTTGCTGGGGCCATGAGAAAAGAATAGAACAAAGCTTTCTGGTCCTTGGTAGTTTTAACATTAGTTAGCTGAGTGCAATAAAATTGCAATCATTAGTTGACTTTAATTTTTTTTATCCACACATTCTTTTATATGTCTTTCTATATGTTTTGTAGTGGGATACAGCAGGACAGGAGAGGTTTAGAACCATCACAAGCAGCTACTACCGTGGTGCTCATGGAATAATAGTATGGTTTCTACATTGACAAATTTGCATTTTGCGCCTTCTTTTTGTCTATTTTATAAAAAACCCATTTTATTACGGGAAGTTGTGTCGGAGTCCTGACAGAAGAGAATGAAATAGGAGAAAAGCACTTTGTTGGCAAATCTCCTTTACTTATGTTATACCTTGCTACCAGCATGTTCACATTTCATGAATCATCGCCTTTGGAATATCACTGTACTAAAATGTCGTCAGAACATGTTCCTAGCTACAAAAGCATGATCAACTTTGCTCTTTATAATTCATTATCTTAAAATATATTTTGTATCTGTGTCTATGTGCGCTGTTGCGCTATTGCACAGATAGTGTATGATGTGACGGAAATGGAGAGCTACAATAATGTGAAACAGTGGCTGAATGAAATTGATCGGTATGCTAGTGATAACGTCTGCAAGCTTCTTGTTGGCAACAAATGTGATCTGGTGGACAGCAAGGTTGTTGCAACTGAAACTGCTCAGGTATTTTCTGAAACTGCTCTAAGTCTCTTTTTCTTAATTGCTACCATCGGTGCCAATTAGTTATTTTCTTTTCTTTTGTAATGTGGGTGTGTCTTAGGGACGGGGATGAGGGGTCTAGAGATTTGGTGGGAAAGTTTATGTTATGCAAATGCAAGAATTTTCAATGGTTTGATTGCCAAAATTTCTGAATTTTTTTTTCTGTTATTTTTTGTCTCTGTATGGTAATGATAGGGCTGGCAATGTGTTGGACATTTTTTTTTATTTTATATTAGAAGGTTTTTTTTGGTTGACCTGATCCAACCCTCTACTAGGTCCAAAAACTCTAATTTAATGTAGCATCTTAAACCAAATTGTACTGTCAGGCCAACCCCATAAGTGCATTGCACATTGTCAGATCTCAATTGTGATTTTTGAGTATCTTATTTTACAACCTTTGTACTTTTTTAATTTTTATATTATATCTAAATGCAAGACATGAACAATAAGTGCCTTTGTTGAAGCAAAGCTAAGGGGGATTAAAAAATCATGATCCAGTAATATTCCTAATTAAACCCACCAGAGGGTCTACTTTAGGAAATAATATAAGATAAAATACCTGAGGATGAATAAATCTAGATACAGACCTAACAAGTGCAGATCAAAACCAGGTCATGTGGGTCTGATTTGCTTGATTTGTCAGGTTTGTGTGAGCATTATTACCGGACATGATGTCTGTTAATTCATCCTTGCAATATCAGCATGCAAGCTTATAAAGTTATTTTTGTATAGAACTGTTTCAAATATTGTGAGCTAAAGAAATTTTGTTAAAATATAGGCATTTGCTGATTCACTGGGTATACCTTTTCTCGAAACAAGTGCAAAGGAATCTATAAATGTGGAGAAAGCTTTCTTAACCATGTCTGCTGAGATTAAGAGAAGGTATATTTAGTACCAAATTTCTTACATATACATAGATGCTGGTATTTATGTTACTGTGTATGCCACCAGTTACATTAAGACACCGACACTAAGTTGATATAACTGAGGTTCAAACTGCATCTTGGGCCTGCAAATATGGTTTATGTATTATTGGCAAACAAGCCAGGCTTAGTCCCAAGGCAAAACTAGTGCTGGACTAAGCTTTTGTATTGAAGAGTTGAAAAGCTTATAGTCAGGTTTGAGTCTCCTACTTTGATCATTCATTTCTTCATCCTTCCATGGTATAAGTTTATTTGGGTACTATAATAGCTTACTTGAGGATTTAAAATGGTTAAACTGACTGAGTCACTGAGGTTTTACCTGCCACCTTTTGTTATTGTACAGATTGTTGAGCTGATTTCCTACTATAATCAACAAATAACTATATCAATCTACCCAAATTTACCTTTTTATCTGGCCAATTTTGTCATTCAAAATTAGTAATGCCAAGTAGAAGCTTGGTTGGGTAATATTTAGTATGTGAGTAGCTTATTATGTTTTGTTGAGATATGTAATATTACTCACGTTGAAGAGATGTATGTGGTATTGCTAGAGTTTCTGTGGAAGTCTTACATTGTAATAGCTCCTTAATGTTAATCTTTTCAGGGTTGCGAACCAACCAACTGGAGACAAGAAGCCAACAACAACTGTTCAGATAAAGGGGCAACCTCTTCAGCAAAAGAGCAGCTCCTGCTGCTCCTCTTAGTTTACCTATGTTACCAGGCAATTTACTACAGTGCCCTCATACTTTCGAGTACTTCCATAGAACTTGTAAATTCTTCAGTCAAAACATCCAAGCTTGAATCTATAATATGCATCATGAAAAAGAAAAACATAAGTTTGGGCGGCTAATGCAGGGTTTAAACGAACATGAAAGTTTTTGTGGGTCACTTGTTATTGTCTCTGATGTCTCTTCCAATTTCATGTGTATCTTTTTCTCTTTATTTTATGTCAAGTTGAGAAAGAATTGGTGCATTAAACTAAAATGTTGTATGACACTATGACTTGTGTTCTAATGGAGTTAGTAATGCTGATCAATATTGTAAGAACATTGGAAATTACTGTTTTTTTTTTACCCCTTTTTCCTCTTGATAAATGTCTTTGCTAAGATTCCTAGTTGTTTCAAGTAATATAGCACATTTTTTGTGTCCTCGAGAAAGTTATTTCATATTTCCTTTTTCGTTTACTCAATAATGCTGATCATTTGCAGAGGAGCATAACTTTTGGAAATGCCTGATTTTATAGGATGAGTAGGAAATGAAACACAATTACATTTGCTCACTGACATTTACACAAAATCACACGAAAGCTTGGCGGAGCCAGAAAAAAATTTAGTGGGGTTCAAGTATTATGTTAACTTTTAATGTTGATATATTATTATGATATTCACCAACAAAATCTAATTATGGGGGTCAACAATAATTATTATCATATTAAATGGGGTTCAAATGTTACTTATATTAAGATAATTCTTGATATGTAACTAAAAATACAAAACAAATATGTGTAGTTAGCAAATTGAATGGGGGCCATTGCACCCCAGTCCATCCATTTAAATCCTTGACTTTGGATTCTATAGCACCATTACACCAAGCCACCTTTAATATCTTATTATAATTAAACAAAATGGGCATGCAAAAGTAAGAAGAAAAATATATGTAGATTCTCAGCATTTTGCCAATGTTCTTAAAAGAAGAAACACACAAATAAACAAAATTATACGAGTTCTAGCACAAAAACAGAACCAAAATAGGAACATTTTTATCCAATGATAATATGAAAAACAATAACTACAAAATATAACAATTTGCTACACAACTCCAACCTCCCTTCTCTGCAACTAAAATTACTCTGAACATCCATCTCTCTCAACTCATACATGAATGGTGTTTCCTTTTCTTGGCAGTTGGCACCATTGTATCAGCAGCCTCCTCCAACCTAAAACAGGCCTTTCACAGCTTGCTGCTTCTGTACAGACACACTCCTTACAGTAGCCGTAACTTTAACTATACTCTTGGTAAAAGAATATTATCTATCAAAATTCCCAAGAAGAATCACACAAAAAGACATACACGTTTTCAAACATACACAAACCACAAAATCAAATAGCACACACTTCTATTCATAAATTATAAATCAATAAAACCAAAAACCAAAGAAAAGAACATTTTGCTACACAAATTCACACCGCTCACCCCTATTCCCAACTAAAGCTAAGTAGAACAGCATGACTTCTTGGCACCGTCTCCCTCGGCTACTGACACATCAATAGTCTTCCCTTCCTTGACTCCATTGGCCTTCCCGTTTGTCTCTTCTGGACCAGCTATTGGTTTTTTGCTAATTGTCCTATAAATATCCCCCAAAATCATTTGAAATGCAGCCTCAACATTAGTGGCATCAAGAGCTGATGTCTCTATGTAAGAAAGACTCTCCTTCTCGGCATATCCCTGTGCGTCCTCAGTGGCAACAGCACGCAGGTGCTTGAGGTCGGTCTTGTTCCCGACAAGCATGATTCGAATGTTGGGGTCGGCATGGTCTCGCAGCTCCTTGAGCCATCTGGCAATGTTCTCAAATGTGGATGGCTTGCTAACATCATAGACTAGGACAGCACCAAGGGCCCCACGGTAGTATGCGCTTGTAATTGCACGGTATCTCTCTTGTCCCGCAGTGTCCCAAATTTGTGCCTTTATTACCCTTCCTTCCACCTGGTTTGAGTACAGTGTTTTAATAATAGATGGCAATGAGAATAAAAGTAGGCAAAAATGACTATATTGCAAGTTTGCAACCCTACTATTTTCATCAAATCACAAGACAAACATTTGTAAATACTTGTGTATTTTCAATTATGCAAGGGAAATGCTAGTGCTGGTGTTGTAGCAATGCAAGAATTGACAGATATTTGTTTGTATCTTTGTTTTCCTATTGTCAATCTTGGTGTTCTGAGGAAATATTATGCTTGAAATGAGCATGAAGCTATCAACTAAAAATAGAAAATTAAGTGTTAGCACCAAACTGGACATTTGGATGTATTCTATTGAGAACATCACCGGTTCTTAGGCCCAAATTGGTCCACAAATTCACAAATTAGGTGAAAGCTGAAATATGATGTAGGTCTACAGTATATCTCCTACAAGTATTGTTTCTGTTGGTAATTTATGTCTCAATGATGATTAATGCTGTTGAGTTGGTGATCCCCCCCCCCCCCCCCTACTTCAATGGTTTGCATGCGTGGTGGTCGGTAGTTTGGGTTCACTAAAGTTCTATGCACAGGCTCTTTGTGTGTGACAAGGTGTTCAACAAATGACCGTACAAGAAGCCTGTGTGAAGCTTCTCCTCATCCCCATCTCAGGCATAGATGACACACAAATTCAAACAATATTTGTTTTTCCAACCTTTTTGTCATATTGCCATTTGAAAATTGGCATCTAAATATTTGACCACTGAGCCGTAAGAGAAACCTTGTTCACATCTAGATATTTGAAAATTGAAAGTTCTGTCACTCACGATAGACCAAATGAATAGAACATTTGTGCTCTAATTACTTTCTGTCAGGGCTCTCAAGCTAAATGGGGATAAACAAGACAACATATATTATGTTGTTCATGTTCTAAAGCAGTACAAATTGGTTGATAGTGAATCCTTGGAAACAGACTGATAAGAGATGAGCTAAGATAGCATTTACACAAACAGGAACTTCTCTTAATTTTTGAGATATCAGTGGAAATTTTCTTGATTCTGGATGGAGGATGACTCCTGTAGCTGTAAGCAGTTGAGATGATCTTAGTGTGACTAACAGAACTGAACTAATTAAGATCAGTACTTAGGAGCTTATGACTAATAAATGCACATCAGTATATTATTTTAATTTGTATGCCCTGGAGTATTGAGTTCAAAATACCAATATCAACATTTAAAAAAGAGGTTAAGTTCAAGGCAAAAGTTGTTCACCAAACATTATCTACCAAATTTTCTAATTGAAGTACAGTAACTGGGGAGGTGAAACTTGTAAAAAATGGAAATTTCCCTACATCAGTATATCCAACAAGCAGTTTGCAACTTTGCATGGGTTTAGAATAAGGAGCAACAAAATTGCTTGCTTAATTAGATCCAAATCAGAAATAGAAATCTGATCAAGTTTTCTTACTGGGAAAATTTGACAGATCTACTATGAAAACACCAATAAAGGAGGAATACACTATTCTGACGATATCATCTCAAACTGAACAGATCCGTTATACAGCTACAGATCTAAGCACGTGCGAACATAAACTGACAATTAACTAACGAACTAAGCAATTACTTCAGCAATTAATCCAATGCCAATGCACTACCATACAAATACACCAACAAAAACACATCAACAATCAAAATTCGCAATGAATTAAGCATCTCAGAGCAAAGAACAAGCCATATATACCTGTAATGTACGGGTAGCGAATTCAACTCCGATAGTGGATTTCGACTCCAAACAGAACTCATTACGAGTGAATCTGGAGAGAAGGTTGGATTTACCCACACCAGAATCTCCGATCAACACCACCTTGAAGAGGTAGTCGTACTCATCCTCAGGTCTCCTCCTCGCACCCGCCATTTTTAGAAACCCGATCCGATAAGGTCGTACAGATCAGGCCAGATCGGATTCGATCTGGCGCTCGTTTCTTCTTCTAGATCTTTTTTCTTTTTCTTTTTTTCTGTTTGAAGTTGGTTTTGTGTACTTATAAGAGAGAAGAGAGAGTTACGTTCGTTGGTTGATCGATATGGACACACTTCTCTCTCTCTCTCTCTCTCTTCGTCTCTTTGGCTTGGATGGAAACTGCGGAACGGTACTTCAACTATTTACACGTGGGGTATTTACGAATATTGACACAGATAAGAGGAAGGTAGATTTGTTTATTGAATGATTGGTGAGTTTACGGGTTTGTAGATCGTCGTAGAAAATTGATATGTGCAGAATGGAGTTGAAACAGCGCAGCTGTTGCCTGGTAGTGATTTAGCTTAGCTGCAATGAATCCAAGCTGCTGCCTGCTGCTGGATAGTAGATCTGTCAAACAAGTTTGTGGATTATAAGCAATTATGAGTTTACGATTCAGTTAGAAAATAATTTTCGATTTTAGTTTGAGTTAATTCGTTCAGTTTAAAATTATTTTGATTTAATGATATGCAATTATGTTATCTCATTTATAATATCCATTATTTAATTTGATATGTCATATATTTTTTTCAAGTAGAAATACTATGGCCCTTATCAGAATGACATTTTTTTAACATAAGATTTTATTTCATTTAATTAGCATTTTTTTTATATCAAAATTGATGGATTTGATGTCATCTGAAAGGTCTAGTGTTTAGAATGAGAAGAATATTGCTATTGATCCTGATGGGAAAAAAAAATTGGAGGTAATAATAAGAAAACATTTTCATGATATTACAAATTGTGAGGAGCAACAAGGTGATAAACTGATGCTCAATACAATTACAGGCGCATTTGTTTATTTTCCCACTATTCAAGATAAGTAATGCAAAAGTATCTTGATTATATTTTGTTTTACAATTTGAAATAATTTTCTTTGGATAAAATCTGCCAATCTGCCATGCTAGTATTCCGTTCTTCAGTAACTAGCGAGAAAATTCGAGCTCTGTAACATTTCGTTTCATTTCATCATACCATATTACCATTCATTACATTTTGGGCTGCTTTGGGTTTTATCTTCTTCCAAGCGATGAACTAATTGGGCTTCGGAAAGATTCGGACTCGGTCATAGCCTTTTTCTTTTATCGAAATTAATAAACCTTTAATCAAAATGATTTTCGCCCGGAGCATAATAATTATATACGTTTCTTCTTTAAAATTGATTTTTGGAAATTTCGTTGAATCTAATAACATAAAAAATCTAATAAAATGAAATGAAATCCAATTAATTTGATAAAGAAATTGAAATAAAATGAAATCTCGCGTGAAAGATCAAAGAAGTGATTTTAACTGGGGCCTAAATTAGTCACTCAAACTTTCCTTCGCTCCTCTTCAATCGTACGGTCTGGTTTATTCAATTGTGCTTGGGCCCGGCGACTTGGGTTTCATCTGTGGAAAAAAAAAAAAAAAAGTTTCACTACATGCGTTTAATTTTTCGGTGACTCGTCCGTCACCCATTCAGAGTTGGGTAAATGTAGATATAATTTTATCAAGTAGAAATTTAGTGCAATTTTCTATTTATTACTTTAAGTTTATATAATATTTTATACTTATAAATGCAAACATGAGGTGACATAATGTGTTGAATTGATAAATGAATCCGGAAAAAAATTATCAAAAAACTATTAGCACCCATTCCACGAGAAATTTTTATATAATTAATTAGACACCGTTTTTCGGCCTGGCGATGTCAAAATTTTAGGATATTCTTGTACATGTGAAGTTTTGCTGGTTTTAAGTTTTTGCTGGTCCAGATGTCACAAAGCCATCCAATTAATTCATTCAATTGCAGAGGAAACTCATCAACCTGCATCTCCTCCTTTTCTTGATTTCTTCCTTCCAGAGAGAGAGAGAGCGTGGTTGGTAAGAAACTAATTACTTGGTCGCTTTGAATTCTACACACACACAGAGCACGCCATTAATTATTATTTAAATTTACATAATAATTATTAAGTATTGATTTATAATAATAAATCTTTTTTATTTATTAATTATTATAATTAATTAATTATCGTTATTAATACAAGGTTAGCGCTAACCTTCAAAATGGTGAAATTGCTAACCCACCTCTTGGTTGAGTCAGAAGGTTAGCACAAAGTTGGCACTAATCTTAGCTAACCTTGTTTCATTTGGTGAGTTGAGGTTGGTGGGCTAGTGCACTAACCCTTGGGTTTGCACTAACCCCACTCTCACCAAATGCACAGAAAGCATATTTGAGCAACAAGATCCTGATTTCCAAAATAGATTAGAGTAGTTTACATTAACTAATAAAAAATTCAAATAATTAAACAATAACCGAGAAAATTAAGTAGTAATCAGAGCAATAAGCAGCAGACAAATGTCGAGGTGAGTTGCCCTGAGGTTGATACCTGTAGAAATACGATTGGGGTGAGAAAGAGCTAGGGCCAGAATATTAATCAAGATATATAAAAGCTGCTAGAGTATTATCCCAAATAATATTGATCCACAATATGTTGCTTGACAATTTATTTCCTTTAATTTGAACTCTGAAATGTTAAATTTTCTCCAAAATGCTTTGTGCAAGTACAAATAATTGGTCTGCTGTTCCGAAATGATTACAGAATACAAACACATTTAGTAGTCCCTAAACCATCCTCAAATCTCATTCGAATTTTGTCCACTAATGGAAATAGACTATGACTTTTGATATATAAGAAAATTTAATTTGACATTACTTATTTACTTGAACTTACTTAGTAATATAACATACGGCCCAGTTGGTTCGCACTTTGCATCAGTATTAAACAATCATCCGGCCCAAACTGGATCCCACTTGAGCGATAGTGAATTGCAATCTTACCGTGTCGTGGTGTGTCGTGGCAAACACGGGTGTGTTTAATATCGTGTCGTGTCGTGTTGACACGGGTTATATATGCAACCGTATCGTGTCGTGTCGTGTCGTGTTGAGTTAAGGGAAAGGCCGACACAACACGGAAATTGACACGACACAGTTGGAAACCGTGTTGACACGCCACGACACAGTTGTGTCAACCGTGTCAAATCGTGTTAAAAACTTTAAATATTTTTTTTAATTCCAAAATTATAGAACACGTGAAAAATACAAATTTTCAAATTATCCCTCCTTTTTTTTCTCCATTGCAAATTAGGAAGAATAATTAATTTGAAATTTGGAAATAAGAAAAAGCTTATCGGCAGAGAAATAGTAAGAATGGGGTGGTATTTATAGAAGGGTCAAGGCTTTCAAAATTGAATTTAAATTTATGGAGATAAAATGTTGCTACTACATTTATAGTTTTCACTAGTGTCCAGACTTAGGTGGTTGACGGTTGTGTATTAATTTTGTTCTCGTTTGACTAGCAAATCAGAATATGACAAGTGGCTCAATTCAATTAGCTGAGGATGGAGCTTTCGTTGAAAATTTAGAATTCACAAAGATAACGTCTTTATTTCCCTAGCCTAGACGCGTGGTTGTGTCTGTGTGTGCTACAGGCCTACGTACAGTCTACACTTGACTCTAGTCTCTACAAAATACATGCTACAAGCTAGTCTAGACTGGAAAATTAATATGCATAAGCATAACGTCTCTATTCTTGCCAGCTTTTTTTTGAATGCATATTATAACGTGGCGTGGCGTGTTTAAAGTGTGTCGTATCAAACTGTGTCGTGTTAAACTGTGTCGTGTTGAACCTTATCATTTTTCTAAATAGAGCAACACAATACGATTTTGACACGACACACCAACACGACTGTGTCGTGTCAAATCCGTACCCGTGGCGTGGTGTGGCGTGGCAACACGGTTAACACACCACGGAATGTAATTCACTATTGAGCGACATGAATCATGATGACTACCGAACAATTAATTAGTTTCAACAAATCTGGACCGTTTATTCCACAGATAGTTATCAAGTTTCATCTCAGGTCGTCGGATGACTAATCGGCCGATATAGAATTAAAGGTCCAGATGTCAGAAATCTCTACTACTTATAAAGCATCCTTAGCAAGGTCAATATTTTTCACACAAAGAGGTCCAAACAATTTTGTTAGCATCATTATAAACCATTGATCAATATGATGTACGATTTAGATCGCTATTTCTATAAAGAAGTCGACTCTACACATAAATAAGTCAAAGCGTTCCAAGGTCGCACTAAATTTTGCGTACCGTTTTCGCTCCATCTTTACTTAAATAGAAATAGCATGATGATTCGATTCTCCGCTAGCTCATTTATTTTTTTGCCTTTTTATTAATTGCAGGCACTTCCCTGTCCATATGCCACCCTATCGCTGGCAAGAATAGAAAAATGAAATTTAGCATAATTTTATGCACTATTCCCTCCCCATTCATTTCTTTCACAATTTCTTCCCCTAATTGACAGCGCCTCTTATTTCTTTCACAATTTAGGCTGGATACCAAACATTCTTCAGCAAAACTTTCCATAATTTTTATAGCATTTTCCTTGATAATCGTTGACCCTGATTGTCTCTCTCACAATTTTTCTCGATAAAAACTTAGATCGTCTCGCTGCCGCACCTCTCCGCGTTATGCTGACCTCTGCCTCTTCTCAACCACCACGGCACCACTTGTTATCTCATACCTTTGGCTAGCACCGCCTCACACGACCACCGTGCAGCTTATTTGGATTGCTAGGAACTACAAGGTGATCTTTGCAATTTGTCTTATACCTAATAGTAATTTTTGGATGGATTGTTGAAATTTCTTAGGATTAATCTTATCATTTTTTTCGAGTTATGCAGGAAGGGTCCGAGATTAGATTCCATGCTATTCAACTTTGGACGATTCAACTTTCTTTTCTTTGCACTTCCAAATGCCACGAATTCATTTTAATGAGAAATTGAATCAATTTAGCTACTGATGAATATTTCGTGCTGATTCTTCCTATCGGAGCAATATTAATTATTCTTAAACTGGCATATCCCTATTTTTGTTGATGTGCGTGAGAATTTAACATATTACTTTTTGTCTTCGTTATAGGTTGGTTCAAGCCTCGGAATCTGTGGTATTGATTGACTGTAACATCATAATGATAATCTTATTTGTATTATGATTAAGTCTTGTGAGTTAGAATTAATCATCTGGTTCTCTGGTTATATATCTTTTATTTCTAATTTTCCCTGTTGAGTTGCAGTTTCTACCATTGTTGGATTTGTTTTTTTTAGTTGTGAATTGCAGCAATTTCAAGTACTTTTATCTCCTCTCCTTCTAAAATATGTCTCTGATGCGTCTTAGGGTGATTGCTGCCGACAAGGCCCAAAGGGCAAGGAAGACGCCAAAATTCTTTGAAATATATTACCAAAAATCGATTTGGTGGATATTTATTATTGTTCACCCATTCTTTGATTTTATGGATTTTAAAAATAATTTGTTATAAATTACTTTTTCTGTAATCTTTAGCAGGGCTGATGATACTGACCTAGGTACCTATGGTCTGGTTCTATTCAGGTTTGACTTTACTTGAGTATGCAATATCTTTTATCTACTACCTATAATATATGGCTTTTTTTAATTAATTACACAAACACGATTTAATTTGACATGAACAAGATTAAAATGTACTATTTTTGGTTTTCTTTTTCTTTTTCTTTTTTTGTTTTATAGGTCAAAACGAAATAATGATTGTCATGAGAGATTGGGTAATACTCCAATGTTATTTGGTACTAAAAAATGTACCAGTACGGATAATGTGCCTGAAAACTTAGCAGCTAAGGTTCGTCTGAGTTGTGATAACAAAGAGGAGACTGTGCCAATTCAAGTACCAACGATTTAATTTGGGAAGTACATTCCTTACTTTAATTGTGAAAAGGAGATTCCTTACTTTAATTGTGAAAAGGAGATTAAGGGAGAAGAGAAAGCAAGAATGAAGAGAATTATCTTAGAAACTGGAACAGTACTAGGTGTTGTTTTTTCATCTTCACGTAATGAATTGTACAAAGGCTCAAAGAAGTTTTGAGAAATATTTTGGGTCATCGTTAAACCAAGGCGAATTAAATTATATCATGTATATGGTTCAAATTATGAGTTCAGCTAGCAACTGTTTGCATATCTACGACTGGCACAACCAACTCAGACAATGAATGTTGTCGTCACTGTTAAATAGAAGGTAAACCGAGTCAAAATGATTAAAACGGAATTAAATTGAGGCTAATTACAGACTTCTTATGGACAGTGATAGTCTCATTTTTTATTATGTAGGGAGTTGGGTGAAGAAAGAGACAAAAATAAAACGCCAAGGCAGCAGAAGGCATGGCCGAGTACAAAAAAGAGATGCAATCCAAACCAATAAGGCAGACAAGGATTATTGTTAGATTACGGATTATTTTCCAAACTGAGTGTGATTTTTTCATGTACTGATGACCATTGCAAATATCCTTATTTATTTGATACCAATTTTTACCTTACAAGATATCTTATTGAGGTCGAATAGCTGGAGATGATAATGATAATTCTCTATAATCTTTATTCTTTTTAAGTGTACTGCTCAGATATCTTATTGGATGCTTTCTTATATTTTTGTTGTTTATTATTCCATGAATATATCGACGCAAGATGTATAAAGAATCTACGAAAATTTGTAAAGATTCCAAAAATATATACCTACACATTCTTCAGATTTATTTTCCAAAAAACTATTAAATTCTCCAATAAAAAAAATGGAAACTTAAGCATTTAATGGACCGAATCAATATATGGTTAAATGTGTTTAATGACTATCTATCAAATTTGCCTTCGAGAAAATCAATTTTACAATGTACTTAATGGAATGGAAGCTATCTAAGAGAAAATATTAAATGGCGCTGGATCTATTCTTATTTTTACTATTGATGTAATTCTATTCATTTCATACCACCAATTAGAGTCATATTTTCTATATATTTTAAATTTCTAATTTTCTAATTGAGTTAATATCATCGGGCAATTAAAGTAAGGAAATGATCAAAGGAACAAATATGGAATAGATAGAGATGATGAAAACTATTACCATGGGAATTTGGAATGTAATATACAGAATAACAGAAATGGACGATTGAGAGTCTTAAAGATAAGCAAGATGATTGGTTGATTCAAAAAAAATATTTACCCTTTTAAATTAGATTGTGGTTAATATGTTAAACTAGATAGTGAGAAATCACTATGTGTATGAAATCAACTAATGGCAGCTAGCTACGTGGCGATCTACAAAAATAATTAATATAATCCAATTAATCATCTCTTATTGATAATTCTTTCCGTAAACTAAATCTCACTTTATCTCATCAAATTATTTTTTAGTCATTCACATGTATATTTTTATTGATTCTATTTGTTTAAATCGGCAAATAATGTTGCTATCTTCAGCACCAATCAAGACAATATTGACCTTAAATATTAAAAATTAACAACATATTCATATCAAATAATATAATTTTGCATGTATAATATACCACATGTTAACACAATTAACAACATGTTAAAAGTTCACATAAAAAAATACATACCACAAGTCTTAATTTTTTTAGATATATAAAAAAAAATGCCCGCACATTGAGCGGGCACTGCTGCTAGTCCATCTAATAAACTGAATCAATGAGAGAGAGAGAGAGAGAGAGAGAGAGAGAGAGAGGTTGGTAAGCAACAAATTACGATTCTACGAAACTCGCTTTGAATTGTACACACATAAACGTTACTTGGTCGCCATGGTTTGGTTCCAAATCGCCTCTCCTCCGATCTCACGCCATGGAGACCTTTCCAACCTCTCCCATCAAATCCCTCCGCCTCGCCCATCTCGCCAAGCAGCTCCGCTTGTACGAGGCTCCTATTTGCCCTCTCGATTTCCCGAATGAGGAATCGGAGGTCGATGATTGTCGAAGGAGGTGGCGCCGCCTTCTCTCTCCCGTTCTGGTCGGACCCCTTTTAAGACAGCAGCTGTTCGGATCTGCGCGTCATTCTCACCAAGCGCTCTTCAAACCTCCACACTTCCCCTGGTAAGAACTAAGAAGAGAATAGAAGAAAACATAAACGAATTGGTGTAAATCTCATGAGCTATTTATAAGTTATAACTCCTAAGCAGTAACTATACCTTAAATTGGTGGTATTTTTTTACTTGTTCTAACCCAGTTAATTACTTCTGATGCTCTTAATCTTTATAATTTCTGAAAAGCAAGTTAAACATTGTAACTATGCAGAATTGCAATTTAATGACAATGTCTTATGAAAGTTATAATCAATTTGTCATGTGCCTGATATTTAGAAGTTAGAACATAATTTGGTGCATCTCTTAATCAAAATTAGCTATATTATTGTAATAACCTCTGAACAAACCAATTGGTGTGATATAATCAGGCAGTGTCTGATACCAGCTGTGCAATGGATAAATCTTTATTATGATTTGCATAAACTAAGCAATTCCTGTGTTATACTTTCATCTTAAAAAACAGGTGAGGTGACAGTGTTCACCTCATTTTAAATAAAAAAAGATATGCCTTTTAAATTTGTTCGTAATGTAGGTATGTGGTTAATTCATATTTTTCCGAGAGCATGATAGTATTTTTCATATCCTCTATTCCTATGATTTAACAAGGTCTTGTTAATTTAGGTGAGGTGTCGTTACCAGGAGGAAAAACCGAAGAAGGGGATAAAGATGAGATGGAAACAACAATAAGAGAGGCTAAAGAGGAGATTGGACTTCAGCCTAATCTCGTTTCTGTGGTTACTGTTCTTGAACCCATCTTTACTAAGGTAGTACTTTCTTAGTACGCTGGCTCTTAATACTTTCAATTTAGTATATCATTTAAAAAAAAACTATGTCCAACTTTTGTATGCCTTTTCCTACATTGTTAAGTATTGTTCTAATGCTTGACTAAGTACCGATAACCTTAGTGAGTCAAATGGTGATTGGATTTGATATTTGATTTTTTATATTGTTCTATGAGAAATTAAGAAGGTATATTAACTTTATGTTTAATTCCTTTTGATAGAGTCTTCTTAGAGTGGTACCTGTAGTTTGCATTTTCAATGATAAGGATGCATTCAAGCCTGTTTTGAACCCAGATGAAGTTGAAGAAATATTCGATGTGCCCTTGGAGATGTTTTTAAAGGTACATACAATAAAATAGTCAACATTGTTTTAGTTTCCTCTGGATCCAATATTTTCTAGTTTTATTTTATTTACTTAATTTTATAAAAGGAAGAACCAATGTGGAGCTCAAAAGAACTACTTCTGCATTTGCAATGATGTTATGCTTCTTCTAATTCTCATAATTATTTTAGGATGACAACAGGAGAGCTGAAGATCGGGAATGGCAGGGAATTAAGTACCTCCTGCATTTTTTTTATTACACAAAAGCTGACACAAAGTACTTGATTTGGGGATTAACTGCTGGTATCTTGATCCGTGCTGCATCAGTTGTTTACCAAAGGTCGCCTTCCTTTCAAGAGCAGCATCCAGGCTATTGGAATTCAATCTTCCAGAAAATAGAGAAAGTAACCGAATTACAGAATTAACATTCTAAACATAAGATGCAATTTTTATGTCATGTACTGACATGGGAGCTGTACTGATTGGTGGCGCCAGTTTGCCAGAGAAAGGGACGGAGGAACTTCAGGGTTTAAAGAAATATCAACTGGGCCAACTGAGGAAGAAAGGCCCAGACAGGCCCACAACAAGTGACAGAATCGGGCTGATGTCACTAAGTTGGTTTGACTGCTGATGTAGCTTCAGTTTACTTTATGTTAAAATGTAATTTCTTTTAGAGCAAGCGTATAGCTATATAAAGGGTACACTTTGTAATAATCAGTAGCGAAGTTTAATCAAGAAACTGTTTCAATTCTCTTTTCTCTCTACTCTCGTTCTTCATCTTTTCCTCTCCTCTCTCTCAATTCCTCTCTGTATCTTCTCTTCTCTCCCAATCTGACCTCTCCTTCTCTCTCTAATTCTCTCATTCTATCCAAATTAACCTAAATTCACAAGTCAGACCATGACAATTGGTATCAGAGACAGATTGCTTACTGGGGTGCAGCGAATTTCAACTTTTGAGCTCCAATTTCAAATATCGCTAGGGTTTCAAACAGCTGGTCTGACAGTCGATTTTTTCAAGATTGATTCAACCTCATGGCTTTCTGATCTGTTTCAACAGGAATGGAGATGCGATCTCAAGCAAACCAATGGCAATCTAAGGGAGAAAGTGTAACTCAATTCAAAGAACAGTTGAGGGAGCAAAATGAATACTGGAGTCGAAGATGGGATGCAAGAATGGCAAGAATTGAGGCGATGTTTGAGCAGCTTATGGAGAGGCAATCATTGGTGCAACTTCGTCCTGCACCAAGCCAGCCAATTGAAGAAGGCACTGGTTCATCTTTTGGTGCATCTTTCTCGCAAGCTTCAAATCAAGAAATGGTGATATTGAGCGTGCTAGATTCTTCTAGGTAGCCAGATTGCAAATTGGACGAAGGAGGAAGCAAGAACACCGATCCTTTACACTTGGATGATGATATTAGTGTTCATGAAGACTCAAGCAAGGAGAAGAAGAATCTACCTCTGTTTTCTTGTCAAGCAAAGGTTGAATTATTAGTTGCTCAATCTACCTCTGTTGAAGTGGAAATCACACACAAATGAGGTGCCCATATCTGATCCTTTTGCAACAAGAGAAGGTATTATGAATGATGTAGATGCTGAAAATGTCGTGGTTGATGAATCTAAGTCAAAGGAAGGGTATATAAGTCAATCTGAAATTTTTTCAGAAAATCAGTACATTTCAGATTACCAGTACATGATGGTTAAGATTGCTACAAAACCCTTGATACTTACCAATACTCAGGAAGCAATTAGAATGAGTGAAGGAGCTGTAATGCTTCATAATAAAAACCAAGATAATTGGCAGCAAGATGGAGGTGGTAAAATCATACAAACTAAACACAAGGATGCTCAAGTCTTATGCTATAAGTTCAGCCACAAATGGTACCATAGACATAGATACAAACACAAGGGAGTAGATGTATTGAATGTCATTGAGGGATTACTTAAGGAGAAAGATAATGAAATCAATGAGAAGTACGAAGGGGCTGGTAAAGAAGTGGTAGAAGGAAAGGTGTTAACAGTTTATGAATTGGTGCCAAAGAAGTCTGAAGGATTTATGTTTTGTCATGACAACACTGATTGGGTTGTCAGATTAAGGGAAATACAAAGATGGGACAAGATGAACAGAAACAAGTATACCACTTATTTACTCTTGTCGAGTTACAAAACCAGAAATTGTACGTGCATTAATAATCACTGGAGCAACAAACTGAGAATTGAGGTGTCTGATCTAAATATGGATAAACATTTTGATTTTCTAAGCACCTAGCAATGGCTAAAAGGAATGTTTATTCGGCTACAACATGATGATGGGAAACGATACCATGTGTACCAGTTGAATAGAAGAGAACATATGAACTTCCCTAGATTGTTGCTTTCATTAAAAAAACCAGTAAAAACCAGATGATGACCCGGTTGTAGTCTAAGCTCAACACGTATGTGTTCCAAATATCATACAGAGTATTGTGATTTTTCCTTTTGGGTTCATAAACAACAATGTTTTTTCTATCTTTCTAAAATTTGGGTCACACATAAAGAATTCTATCTATTTTGGTACAAAATGAAAAGGGAGTATCAAAAAATTATAAAAATTCTCCTTGTACAAAATTGTGCTTTGCAGAAGAATTTTCATTGTTCTTTTTTTTTTTTGGTGGACAACAAGCAGACCCCCACTTCGATGAAAAATAGAGGCAAGCTGTTTTAACAGATTACAAGCAAGATTATAATCTAATCACAGCTATATCAACAATCCAACAAACATTGGCACTGGTGACGCCGAGCTGACATCACCACTTCACCAGTGCTCCATTATTATATACAACTACAAAGTCCATATACCAAAAGCGAATGTAAATGTTCCAAAAATATTGCTGATTAATTTCTTCATACAATACAACTACAGCTTGTCATAGGATGTCTTCTATCAACGTGCAACAAATCAGGTTCCCTTCCAGGCTTCCTGCATCGGAGGCTCTCCATGTGAGATGCAGGGGTAATTCTGTCAGTGGTGGTATTATCATCTCACTGCTTCCTTCAGCTTATCATTCCAAAATATAAACCAATAAGATAATAAGGTTCCCCCTTCTTTCAGCATCTTGCAGAAGATCTGTATTTTTCTCATCATCATACATATTAATATTAAAGGCCAAATGAGTATTTATTATTAATCTACAAATTTATATATAATAATAGAGGCAAACTTTTTGAATTTTGTGTCATGTAATAATCATGTTGGTTTGATATATTGTACAATGTTACTCATTTTACACGAACAGTTACAAACAATATCACATAAAATCACACGGCATCTCCATTGGCTTTCTGCAAAACGCCCATCAGCTCTTTTCTTCTTTTTCTTTTATTTATTATTATTATTTTTTTTGAGTTTGAATTTTAAGTTTACCTCTCTCTATTATACTGGAAAATTTATTTTGATCCTAATTTCCCAAAACAAAATAAGCGGCTATGCGCTGGTTTCAACATGTTATAATAGAAAAACGTTTTTCCACATAATGCTATGGTGGGAAATCAGAGTGTAACTCCCATTCTTAATTCCAAAGTTTCAACATAGCATCTGTTACTATGCTTATTTTCTTAAACAGTGTAATGGGATGTTAAAGCAGACATATACAAAGAATTCTGCATGTGCGCACAAACTTTTGAATGGTCCCTTTGTGCATCTGGTAAGAGATGACCCGGCCGTAGTCTAAGCTCAACAGATGATGATGTTTTCTCTTTCTTTATTTTTCTTATTATATTTTTCTATCTTCTCTCAGTCGAATGGAATTTTTAAAATAGCGAGTCTTATATACTTCAACATACCGTGAGGTTTACTTTAAACATGGATCCCTATGGTACTCCTGCACCAGTACTGACTATTGTACTGGTACGTTCTTCCAGAACTGAGTATGGTACAGATATGTTATTCACTTGAGCTGATGAACGAGCCACTCTTTGCATTACTGTATTGGAGCAACGAAAAATGTCTGAAACTTTTCTACAAGCATGAAGATCTTATATGAACTCAATTTGAAGTGCATGAAGATCACCAAAAACAAATTCAATTCATGAGGAATATTCAAAAACTTTATTTATGAAAGTTTCATCATACCTATAGAGATGTAAGCGAAAAGATAACAATTTAGTTGACGGGACATGCAAGTTGGCCTGCAGGTACACATCCTTCCCCTAACTCCAGGCACAAGATTCATTAGGTGACTTACTCCATCTCCTAATCTGCACAATTTCACAAGTCTTAGAGCCTCTAATTATAATATTATTATTATAAACTCAGGATGACATTGATTTGTAATAATTGTTAATTGTCATGAGAAGAGAGTAATTTTAATATTAATTACCAAGAGGGCTCAATAGAATGCATGTGGCACCAAGCCTTTTAACCTAGGGCATCCGGAAATAACCACACAGTCAACCACAATAGACAACAACTCAAGGTGAAGTCATTGGATAATTACCATACATTTTAGTATCGTACGATTCACGGTGCGAATCGTACGTAGCGTTACGAGTCAAACCCCTATCGAGACGAACCGTAGGTTTGTATCAAAGGCGATGGGAATCGACGGAATCGCGAACGAGACGGAGAGTGATTCGCGTATCATATCGAGACACACGATACGAACGATACTCTATCGGCCAATCAAAACGCATCCTTCTCAGCGACGATTCAGTTTCCTCATTAAAATATTAACTTCCCCTTTTATTTCGCGCGCAAGAGAGGAAATACAGAAGGTGTCTACTCACGGAATTAGACCTAGGAGAGAGAATTTGAGAGAAAAGTTGAAGTCGTGAGAAGAAAAAGAGAAGATCGTGTGCCAAACTCCATCGCCTCCCTCTCCTAACTCACAGGTATCCTTTTTTATCATTTTTTGCTCCTCTTTGTTGTTGACTATCTCTCAAAATTTGCTCCATCTGTCACAGACTCACAGTTGAATTGAAAATCAAGAAATTGTTAAATACTTAAGCATTTATAAGGCATTTGCTGTGAGGAGAAAACAAGTAATCATAAGCAAGATTATCAGCATTTACATATACATCAAAAGCTGGGAAAACTTCGGACCCAATTTAGGCATGGGTTTTATCAGCAAGGCTGCAACTTATGGGGTTTTAAAGAAAACTGTATTTACATATGGTCAATTATTAGTATAAAATTAAGTTCAAGTATCTGAGAACTTTCTTGTCTAGCAATGTGAAAGTGGTATCAGTTGATCTTGCTTCGGATTTCATTATGTTTTCAGTTTCTTTTTCAATTACTCAATTGTATGGCAGATTCAAGTCAAACTTCACAATCATGCAATTTTTTGTTGTTTGGTCATGTTCAAAGTTCAATGTATTAGATTTTTAATTTCAATTTATTTTTGATGATTACTTAGTTAATCAATCACCAATGGGACATACAAACCTTCAGTACTAGACACTAGTTCTCTGAATCTTTTCTGACTTTGGGCTTCTAAATTGTTAAATTGTACAGAAATGGGTAGAACCAATTATCAACATCGTTTTTGTGAAGTATAACCTTAAACTGGAAAGGAGAAAAGGAAAGGGAATTGAAAGGTGATCATTATGATCCAATTGAATTATCGGATATGGAATCCGATGATGAAAAGGAACAACCGGTTCTTCAAGATGAAACAAATATTGAAACACCTATTCCTTCTATTCCTCCTGTTCCTCCTATTGACTTTACTCCAGAGTTCTCATGGATGGAATTAAGTGAATGTTTAATGGAAGAAGATGTCGGTGCTAGTAGTAGCAAGAAAAGAAAGCGAGGACCAAGAGATTTGAGACTAGGCAAGGAAAAAAATGATGATGAAATTAGAAGAAAAAGTAAAGGAAAAGATGTACAAGTACAACAAGAAGAACCCGAATTGGAAGAAGAGGATGAAACCAGTGAAGATGAGGAGCTTCTCATTCTTGATGATGAAAGTGATAGTAGTGCTAGTGCTGATGATAACAACGATTTAGATGATATCGTTGTTTGATAAATTGATAGTTGATAGGTCATAGGTTTAAGTTTTAACCGTTTAAATAGCTTATTAGCCTTATTTTGTTCCTTTTGGAAGTTGATATATCGAGTTCTAGATTGCAGTAGCTTATTTTGTTATGGTTAAACAGTTTGTTACTTAGTTAAACTTAAAAGATGTCTTACTTTTGAACGATATGATACAATATGTTATATTATGCTATTCAGGTTGATTTACAATGAAATTTATCACATATGTGTTATAACAAGTTATTATATTCTATTGTAAGAGTAACTTATCGTATCTTTGACGATTCGTTACGATACACGATTCACGGTTCGATACTAAATCCATCGATACACGATACACTTTACGATTCTAAAAGTATGATAATTACTAAAGTATCTAGTTCAATCAGGTTACAGAGGCCTTTATGAAACACCAGACTTTATTCTATAGACTTCTCTATCAAGAAGATGCTCAAGCAAAAATATTCCCGACCCCCATATATAAGAATTTTGGTTATTCAAAAAGTAATCCACTGTTGATAATAAAGATTCCTTATAAAAACAAGCATTTTCTTTAAAACATTTTTATAGTTGCACTACATCCAAAAAATACTGGTAACTAAGAAGATGCTATCTCAAATCACACTTGAAACTAGATGCATCCAAGAAATACTAACTAGATAAACTGTATCTCTAACGCACAATCAGACTACGGCAATATATGCTACCAGGACTAGAAACTTACTTAAATTCTTCAACTACAATAACAATTACAAATTTACAATTCTAATTTTATTTTAACAGACATAATATATGCTACTATTTTGATATCCTACTTAAATTCTTCAACCTTCTATCTAAATTAATCAGACCATAAAGAGTACAATAATACATAAGAGCACTTGGCTCTCTTCTAAGAGGTCCAGGGTTCAAGCCCGCATGCTTGCGATAGGCTTGGCGAGCCAGCGTAAAAAACTCAGCCATATATACAAGAAATGACCAGGGTCGGAGTGTCATTTCTAGCCTACCCCAACTTGTTTGGGATAAAAGGCTTAGACTTTTTTTATAAAGAGTACAATAATACATAAAAGGTTAATGAGATCTTACTATTAAATTGGGAGGGGCGGATCAGTTAGTGCATTGGTTACCTTTTCAGATTGGAGACTTTACAAAACTGTTTATCTGAAACAAGACAAGCAAATTAAATGGTTATTGATTTCAACGAGCAGAAAAATACATCCAAGCTATCAGAAATTTACTCTGAAACAAGACAAGTAAATTATATGGTTACTGATTCACTATAATTGAATATTACTAACACAAGATCAGAAGCTACAAGGACACAATTAATTACCGATAATAAACTTCCTTTGACATGAACAATTTTGGAAAATATGAATTGTTCAGACAAGAATTGATGCAGATAATTCAGATAAATTTGAGAGAAAATTTGGAGATTTTCTGGTAAAAGGTGAATACAGGTAAAGATAGGGGGTAAATGGTAAGACTACAGAACAGAGAGGATAAAGCTGAAATTCCGAAAGGTCAGCAAGAAAAGATTTGCAAGGGATGCATCAAATTTCGAGAGAAGATTTTGCACAAGGAAATTAATGAAAGGAAGACGCCGACACTCAAAAAAGAACAACGGAATTTAAAAATTAAAGATATAGTCAACAAATCAACAAATAAGAAAATATGAAATTGTTCAGACAAGAAATGGTGCAGATAATTCAGATAAATTTGAGAGAAAATTTGGAGATTTTCTAGTAAAAGGTGAATAAAGGTAATGATAGGGGGTAAATGGTAAGACTACAGCCCTCATCAGGAACAGAGAGGATAAAGCTAAAATTCCGAAAGGTCAGCAAGAAACGGAGAATAAAGCAAGAAAAGATTTGCAAGGGATGCATCAAATTTCGAGAGAAGATTTTGCACAAGGAAATTAATGAAAGGAAGACGCCGACACTTAAAAAAGAACAATGAAATTTAAAAATTAAAGATATAGTCAAGTCAACAAATCAACAAATAAGAAAAAAAAAAAGCAGAAAAGAAATCAAGGTACATTCAACAAACCTAGGCAGTAGCCATGTCTTCTCAGGCCACAAGTGCCACTGCCAAAACTAATAGAGTTTCAGACAGTGACAATAGAGACCAGTAAAAGTGCCATTCCTTTTCCATTCCACCTTTCAACCTAAAAATTTATAATATTATAAACAGAAAAAGATAAATAAAAGATCAGAATATTAACACTTAAAGTCAAAACTATGGATCTCTAATCTCTAAAAGAAAGAAAAAAAAAAGTAAAGTTTCTACCAAACTATTTCACATGCCAAAATTTGTACTCTACAAAATCATCATATTCTTCTTGACAAAATTAATAAGCTCTTCAATGCAGTCACGTACTTATCATACTGTGGTCAAAGGGCATAGAAATGACTATTATAATCTAACAACATTCAGTTATAAAGTACCTTCAAATTATTGCGCTATGCTTAAACAGAAGACCCACGGGAAGATACGTTCTCGATGGTAACAGGAAGAAAGAAATTTAAATAGACAACAAATTGTTCATAAAATTAACAATCAGGAAGTTGGAAAATAGAACTCTTTCTCTCTCTACCTGAAGTCTCAATGCCCATGAAGGGCTTAAATACTTCCATACTTGAGAAAAGCATGCAAAAAAACTATTAAATGGAGATGTATCTTGAATCAACTCTCAGGTGACAGCAATGAAGCTTAAGCTCACATAAAAACAAATTAATCGGGGACACAGTTCAGTGGCATGTAAAGATCTATCAATTGGGAAAAAATAATAAAAAAAATAATATTAAATTTACATAGATAAAGAACTAGAGCTGCCCATCAGCATTTTCTTCTCTGGTTTCCAATCCAAACCAAATATGGCATTATGCTATAAAATACAACAACATATTTTTCCTAAAACTAATGACTTTTTGCCAGAGCTAAATGGATTATTTTTTTTTGCAAAGCAGAGAAGATTCTTTGGCTTAATAAATAATCAACGTTCTTTAAACAATTGAGTTTATTGCAAACCATAGACTGCCAACCTAAAATAATTAATCAGTTAGCCATAAAAGTAAACCTTGCTCTGATACCAGATAAGGAAGAGCGGGAGCGGGGGGGGGGGGGGGAATCCAGGAAGTTCTACTGCGGAATGCTGAGATTGCTGAGTAGAAATGATTTTTATTAAGAAAATTTCTGATTGTGGGGTGATGCCCCTTACAGATAATTTCATACACTTCTATAGGACTCCTAAGGAGGCTTCAATTATTAGTGCGGGTGCTCATTGGGCCCTATCGTCCACTAATTAATTGAGCTGTTCCACAATACTTGTCCTTAAAGATATTCCTGCACCCATGTGCCACGGAAAGAAAGAAAAGAAAGATGCCAAAGTAGGCACCGAAAGTAAAAAGTATTCCTGCACCCATGTGCCACGAAATCAAAAGAAAAGAAAGATGCCAAAGTAGGCACTGAAAGTAAAAAGTATTCATGCACCCATATGCCACGGAATCAAAAGAAAGGAAAGATGCCAACTTAGTAGTGGTGACTTAGCATTATCATCCTTAGATTTCGGTGAGCTTCCTGCAGTTCATCTATTTTATGGTTTGTTGGGCCTAAGGCATCTCTGGCCCAATTGTCTCTGCTTGCATACTGCTCGAGTCTTGTCTTTTGTATGTAACTTATTGTTATAAGTCTTTCTAACTCTAGAATGACTCTAGCAGCTTGTTCCTTAAATAATTCCGCTAACCTTTGCTGTTGAACTCCTTGGAAGTGTAAGGACATAGGTCTTCTTGATAAAATGTCCGCAGTTATTAACTCATAGTCACTTACAATAGTAAACTCACCGCAGAGGGCCTCCCATCGCTCTGCTTGAATAAATGTCCTTTTTGTATCTGGCCTTGCCCCAAATGTTGACGATTCTCCCTTTATTAAATTTTTAAGATAAACTAGCACCATTTTCCTGAAACAAAAAGAAATTAATTAAGTTCTAAAATTTATCAGTAGCTCTCCGTAGATTGCTACCAGATTGGTCCTTAAAATACAAAATATCAACAGGTTTCCGTAGATTCCTGTCAGATATTTAGGTATAACGGGTTTTTCCGGCAGTCCGTTATGCCTGCTTCTCTTATCTTTAAAACAATTTATTGAGATCATCAATAACCCCAATTAATTGTTTTTGCTGAGGTGTGTCCTCCACTTCTTTGATTGCTTCTTCAAGGCTCTCCAAATATTCTTCCATGTTACCACAGTCAACGGTTTGCACCATTTTTGCAGTTAGTCTTGATAGCGAATCTGCGAGAACATTCAGCTTTCCGTCTATATGCTCAAAATTCACATGGACTCCTGTTCCTGTAACAAAATCAACAAAATTAAGCCACCTAACCCTAGATGGTTTATTCTGGGCTGATTTGTTGTAGAAACTGATGATCGCTTGACAGTCAGTTCTCAGAGTGATCTCCTTTTGATCCAAATAATGAATTTTTAGAGCCTTCATAGTTTCCATGCACGCATGTATTTCAGCATCAATTGTTGATTTGAGAGCTGAAAATTTTCCACTTGCGTACGCGCATACTTTCTCTGTGCTTCTTGGGTCAGATTTTGACTTTTTCCATTTGCACAATCCTCCCCATCCTTCCATACATCCATCTGTTTCCAGGATGATGTAAGATCCTTCTGGCGGCAGCTCGAGATCTGGAAGCTTTTGAACAGCCTCCTTAATTTTTCGAATTAACAAATAGTCCGAGCTTTTGAGACTTTTATCGCCATGTTCACTAGTCTTTGAGTACAATGGCCCAAGTAATGTACCCAGTTTTGGAATATAGGCTCTAGCATAGTTGAGGATGCCGAGCCATGACCTCATGCCAGCTTTTTCCTTCAGTTTCTCTTCATCAAAGGAGATGATCTTCTTGATTATGTGTGGCTGAAGTTTAATTTTTTTGTTTCCAATAACTGCACCTAGGAATTCGATTTCCTGTACAGCTATTTTCATTTTTGTCGGAGAAAGTATGAGGCCCCATTTCTCACAAATTGCCAGCATGATCTCCAGGTGTTTGGCATGCTGCTCTTCATTCTCAGAAAACACCAGTATATCGTCGATGTAGACTGCTATGAAATCTTCCGTTCCCCGGAAGCAGTCGTCCATCTTCCTTTGAAAGATTGCCGGTGCATTTTTCAACCCGAATGGCATGACCAACCATTCATATAAGCCATTTGGAACGACAAAAACCGTCCACTCAATCGATTCATGATCCATTGCCACCTGATGAAATTCGCTTTTCAAGTCAAATTTCGAATAAATCCGACTATTTCCGACCTTTTTCAAAATAGTATTAATCCCTAGTAAACTGTACTGATCCTTGTGTGTATTATCGTTGAGGGTACGGTAATTGAATACCATACGCTCTTTTCCCTTAATTTCAGCACCGGTGACAGGGTCTATAGATGTACCCGAATTTACCATCATTGTCATTGTCCTATGGCGACTTTTGCTTGGTCGGATGACACCAATTTTAAGCAATGCTTGTATATGCTTGTTAAATTGCTCCTTCATTGCTGGTGTCACATGCTTCAGGGGTTTGTCTTGGATAGTGATATCAGGGTTAATTATGTCCAACTTACATTTCACCTGATTTTTCTCCCAATGTTTCAGGGGATTTTCCCCGATAAATCCCTGCTCCTTCAGCCTCTCAAGTAATGGTTGGAATTTTGCTCTAAAGCTCTTTGATTGATCCCCACATGAAAAGGCTGTAACCCTTTGAATTTCTAGGTATTCCTGTTCAGATAGATCCAGTTCTTCGATTGATGCTGTTGACACTACTTCTGCATCTACCTTTGTTGCAATTGTGGTGACATTTTTGTAAAACGTCACCATTTGGCCTTCTATCCTGAGCTCTCCTTGCATAGCCCGGATAAAATTGCATCCAATCAGCATCTGTATCCCGTCTCTTTGTAGCATCGGGAATGCATACGTGAAAGGGATTCTGAACTTGTTCTCCTCAATGGACATCATTCCTCCTTTTAGTTTTTTGTTTGCCGTTTGCTGGGAATTTACTCCATTGATTTGGATTGGGTATGCGCTTGGCTCCATTGCTTCTATTGGTATGGCACTTTCATCGATACAGCAAACTGTTGCGCCTATATCCAATATTGCTTGTACTTTGAACTTCTCTACTCCAGGGATTTCCATTAAGAGTTCAATATTGCCTGTACTTTCCTTTCCTCGGGTCTGGAATTTGCGTAGAAGCAAATTCTTCATGCATCATTTTGATGACTATCCCAGCTGACCTTCTCGCCTTTATTTCTTTATCAACCTCTGTCTCAGAATCAGTATCTTTATCAACTGATTCTAAGGCTAACCCTTTTCCTTTGTCCTTGATTGACAATCCTGCCATTTCTTGGGTTAACTCCAGCTCTTCAACCCTTTCTTTTAACTTTAAGTTCTCTGCTAACAGGAAATTTGTGTACCCGATTAATTCATTAATCAGGCTATCTTTGTTGTCGTAATGCAGGGTTGATTTTATAACCAGTTTTCTTCCAAGTCTGAATCTTGAGCACATCGGGCATACTGTCAATTGACATATCCCGCAATGAGCCCTCATTCTTTGGTTAGTTAGTTCTTTGCAGAACGAACACCTTGTATGATCTTGTGCTACCGGTTGATTATCTTCCCATTGGTGTTGACAGATTTCTTGGTTTTGTGGGATTTTTACAGCGGCTCTCCAAGAAAGTTCTTCAGTTGTTGACATCATTAGCACGGTTTCGTAGGGCACTTCATTTAAACCCGCGAGAAATGAGTGTCTTGCTTCTCCCTCACCCTCTGAAAAAGAGCAGATTGCATCGCTATCTGGCTCATTTTGGTCCACAGAGAGTACATCCCAGTCATCATAAAGGTCGAGATTTTCAATTATGGCTGCTCGTGCAATATTACCCTTTTGTTTGCGACATTCTCTTGCAAAATGCCCTTCTTCACCACAAATAAAGCACTTGCATTTCCTGACCTTGTCTGCATGTTTTCTTTTGAATACCCTGATGTGGGTATCATGGGGTTTGCCTCTGTAGGTTTTTGACTTTCTCAGGCCGTATCTCTTGTTCTTTTGGTAATAGCCTGGAATTGGTATTCGACTACAGAAAGACAGATCCTTGAGACTTTTCTGCAGTGCTGCTTTCTTGCACTGCTCAGCCAGGTATTGATAGGTAAAATGAATTCTTGGAATTACACCTATCATTGCGCCTGGGTATTTTTCCAAAAATGCCTTTTCAATCTCGGATCCAATTATTGCTGGCATTTTTCTGAAAAATTTTGTAGAGAGTTCTGGTGAAATATACATTTACATTCTATCGGATTTGGCTGCTAGGACGTTATACTCATTGATGTATTCGAAAAGGTCTTTGACATTGTTGCAAGCCAGTCTCTCTAGATCGTGATACGCCCTGTCTTGTTCTTCAATTGAACCCGTAACCGGGTCCTCGAGTGTAAACATCTTTCGGATTTCCGACAGGACATTTTGTGGATCATCGACAATGTTAATTAACTCTTCATACTCCGTCTGATATGCCATCCGCCATTGAATCCACGCCTTCTTTTCAGTTTCTCCAAGGAGGTTTTCGATGTAAAGGGCTTTAGCCCTGTCGTCTGCCCAGTTTCTTTCATTTACGAGGTTTAGTGTTATCGATTCCCATCGAGATATTACATCAGAATATAGCCCGATGTCATCAGGTAACACTAGCATTGCTCCTTGATTTGCTTGTGCTGTTGGAAGGTTGAACCGTTCGTTGATTTGTTGTGCGTATCCACCTCTTAGGTTATTCACTCTGGCTCTTATTTCAGGTATTTGCATTTGTTGTGGTCTGAAAGATCCAGGTGGGTATAAGGCTGGACCCATTGTTGGTTCTGGTGGAATTCTTATAGAATCAACAGCTGATTCTATTTTTTGCTTAAGGCTTCGGAGTTGGGGATATTCCATATCCTCCATCATGCATATTACTTCCTCATCCCAAACAGTTTCGGCCTTTGCGGGGCTTTCCTCGCCTTCATCTCCACTTCCTTCTGCAAGAAGGCGGAGAAGATCTACACCTTCTTGCTCTTGTTGAGACCAAAATCTGATGACCTCAAGGTCATCACTTTCGGATTCGCATGTCATCATCAAAACATCCTCATCACGCCAGTATTGTTCATTTTCCACAGTGCTTAGCCAATCAAACTCCTCAAAGGTTAATTGGATTATCGGGTCTTCCTCATCCAAATGATCGATCCAAATGTATGGATTTATAGGTTCTAACATTTCTACTGTTGGCTCAAATTATTCAGCCTTCAGTATTTCTGTGAACCAGGCACCCAGAAGACTTTCATCTTCTGCACCTGTACTCTCGGCATCACTATGCTCTATCTCCTCGATGTCCGAAAAGTTATCCGGCTCATCATCCCAAAAATCATCCTCATTGTACCAGAACTCATCATGCGTCAGTAAATTAATAAGTTCTTGCTCAATTTCTTCTTCATCTTGCCGCCCACGTGTTATCTCATTCTCAGATGTTGTTGTGGTGTACTCCGAGAATCTGACAGCAATTGACCCATCAGTCCTTGTTCTGATTCGTGTTTGCTGGGAATTTCTGATTTGAGGTACAACCGCTGGCCGTATAACCCACTGCCTTCCTTGGAGCTCATCGGTTTTTCTAATCGTGCCTGGTATAGCACGCACTCCTCTACTTGCCAGATGATCAGCCACGTTTTGGACATTGTAGCGAAAATTTGTGTGGCTAGTGTTTGATAGCCTGCCTATGAGTGATCTTGAGAGCAAAAGATTACTCTCTCCTCCTTGCCATCCTTCATACCCGTGAGTTTGAATCACCGGTTGAATGTGATTTCTAAAGTCACGAATACTTAGAGTCATGTCTGGGGCAGAGTAAGCTAGCTGTGTTCCGGATGATAGATCCATCTCCATTGAGCACTAGTGCATTTTACCCCTGCATTTCGCCATCTAGTGTCCCTAATCAACACTAGTGCATTTTACCCCTGCATTTCGCCTGTGCAAGGTATACAATCGGACCATAATTAGTCCAATATGTATATGCTGGAGTCCTTCTCGAGAGAGTTCATCAAAACTCTGATCCGTTATAAATGGCGTTTGGCTGCCTGTCACCAGAATTCGTTCATCAGAGTAATGTTGGTACACTCTATGACGATTTTCTGTCCATCCAGCTTGGTATAAAGTTTCGGCTTGCACTTGTTGAGCCCGCCGATACTAAGAGATGTTCAACTCAGCATTCGGGTTCATCTGTGATTCCAGGCTTCGCTGGAATCGTCTAGATCCCATCCTTCGTTGCAGTTCGTATCGCAACCTTGATGCAAGGCGATAGCCCCGAATTTGATCTTCAATTGTAGGGGTTGTTTCTTCTGGACCCCTGGCTGATACAGATGGTCTGGGGACCTCTGCTTCTGTAATTGTGCGGCTCATTTGATTGGCTAAGCACTGTGGAAAATGAACAATACTGGCATGATGAGAATGTTTTGATGATGACATGCGAATCCGAAAGTGATGACCTTGAGGTCATCATATTTTGGTCTCAACAAGAGCAAAAAGGAGGTGTAGATCTTCTCCGCCTTCTTGCAGAAGGAAGTGGAGATGAAGGCGAGGAAAGCCCCGCAAAGGCCGAAACTGTTTGGGATGAGGAAGTAATATGCATGATGGAGGATATGGAATATCCCCAACTCCGAAGCCTTAAGCAAAAAATAGAATCAGCTGTTGATTCTATAACAAGAATTCCACCAGAACCAACAATGGGTCCAGCCTTATACCCACCTGGATCTTTCAGACCACAACAAATGCAAATACCTGAAATAAGAGCCAGAGTGAATAACCTAAGAGGTGGATACGCACAACAAATCAACGAACGGTTCAACCTTCCAACAACACAAGCAAATCAAGGAGCAATGCCAGTGTTACCTGATGACATCGGGCTATATTCTGATGTAATATCTCGATGGGAATCGATAACACTAAACCTCGTAAATGAAAGAAACTGGGCAGACAACAGGACTAAAGCCCTTTACATCGAAAACCTCCTTGGAGAAACTGAAAAGAAGGCGTGGATTCAATGGCGGATGGCATATCAGACGGAGTATGAAGAGTTAATTAACATTGTCGATGATCCACAAAATGTCCTGTCGCAAATCCGAAGGATGTTTACACTCGAGGACCCGGTTACGGGTTCAATTGAAGAACAAGACAAGGCGTATCACGATCTAGAGAGACTGGCTTGCAACAATGTCAAAGACCTTTTCGAATACATCAATGAGTATAAGGTCCTAGCAGCCAAATCCGATAGAATGTAAATGTATATTATTTTTCAGAAAAATGCCAGCAATAATTGGATCCGAGATTGAAAAGGCATTTTTGGAAAAATACCCAGGCGCAATGATAGGTGTAATTCCAAGAATTCATTTTACCTATCAATACCTGGCTGAGCAGTGCAAGAAAGCAGCACTGCAGAAAAGTCTCAAGGATCTGTCTTTCTGTAGTCGAATACCAATTCCAGGCTATTACCAAAAGAACAAGAGATACGGCCTGAGAAAGTCAAAAACCTACAGAGGCAAACCCCATGATACCCACATCAGGGTATTCAAAAGAAAACATGCAGACAAGGTCAGGAAATGCAAGTGCTTTATTTGTGGTGAAGAAGGGCATTTTGCAAGAGAATGTCGCAAACAAAAGGGTAATATTGCACGAGCAGCCATAATTGAAAATCTCGACCTTGATGATGACTGGGATGTACCCTCTGTGGACCAAAATGAGCCAGATAGCGATGCAATCTGCTCTTTTTCAGAGGGTGAGGGAGAAGCAAGACACTCATTTCTCGCGGGTTTAAATGAAGTGCCCTACGAAACCGTGCTAATGATGTCAACAACTGAAGAACTTTCTTGGAGAGCCGCTGTAAAAATCCCACAAAACCAAGAAATCTGTCAACACCAATGGGAAGATAATCAACCGGTAGCACAAGATCATACAAGGTGTTCGTTCTGCAAAGAACTAACTAACCAAAGAATGAGGGCTCATTGCGGGATATGTCAATTGACAGTATGCCCGATGTGCTCAAGATTCAGACTTGGAAGAAAACTGGTTATAAAATCAACCCTGCATTACGACAACAAAGATAGCCTGATTAATGAATTAATCGGGTACACAAATTTCCTGTTAGCAGAGAACTTAAAGTTAAAAGAAAGGGTTGAAGAGCTGGAGTTAACCCAAGAAATGGCAAGATTGTCAATCAAGGACAAAGGAAAAGGGTTAGCCTTAGAATCAGTTGATAAAGATACTGATTCTGAGACAGAGGTTGATAAAGAAATAAAGGCGAGAAGGTCAGCTGGGATAGTCATCAAAATGATGCATGAAGAATTTGCTTCTACGCAAATTCCAGACCCGAGGAAAGGAAAGTACAGGCAATATTGAACTCTTAATGGAAATCCCTGGAGTAGAGAAGTTCAAAGTACAAGCAATATTGGATATAGGCGCAACAGTTTGCTGTATCGATGAAAGTGCCATACCAATAGAAGCAATGGAGCCAAGCGCATACCCAATCCAAATCAATGGAGTAAATTCCCAGCAAACGGCAAACAAAAAACTAAAAGGAGGAATGATGTCCATTGAGGAGAACAAGTTCAGAATCCCTTTCACGTATGCATTCCCGATGCTACAAAGAGACGGGATACAGATGCTGATTGGATGCAATTTTATCCGGGCTATGCAAGGAGGGCTCAGGATAGAAGGCCAAATGGTGACGTTTTACAAAAATGTCACCACAATTGCAACAAAGGTAGATGCAGAAGTAGTGTCAACAGCATCAATCGAAGAACTGGATCTATCTGAATAGGAATACCTAGAAATTCAAAGGGTTACAGCCTTTTCATGTGGGGATCAATCAAAGAGCTTTAGAGCAAAATTCCAACCATTACTTGAGAGGCTGAAGGAGCAGGGATTTATCGGGGAAAATCCCCTGAAACATTGGGAGAAAAATCAGGTGAAATGTAAGTTGGACATAATTAACCCTGATATCACTATCCAAGACAAACCCCTGAAGCATGTGACACCAGCAATGAAGGAGCAATTTAACAAGCATATACAAGCATTGCTTAAAATTGGTGTCATCCGACCAAGCAAAAGTCGCCATAGGACAATGGCAATGATGGTAAATTCAGGTACATCTATAGACCCTGTCACCGGTGCTGAAATTAAGGGAAAAGAGCGTATGGTATTCAATTACCGTACCCTCAACGATAATACACACAAGGATCAGTACAGTTTACCAGAGATTAATACTATTTTGAAAAAGGTCGGAAATAGTCGGATTTATTCGAAATTTGACTTGAAAAGCGAATTTCATCAGGTGGCAATGGATCATGAATCGGTTGAGTGGACGGCTTTTGTCGTTCCAAATGGCTTATATGAATGGTTGGTCATGTCATTCGGGTTGAAAAATGCACCGGCAATCTTTCAAAGGAAGATGGACGACTGCTTCCGGGGAACGGAAGATTTCATAGCAGTCTACATCGACGATATACTGGTGTTTTCTGAGAATGAAGAGCAGCATGCCAAACACCTGGAGATCATGCTGGCAATTTGTGAGAAATGGGGCCTCATACTTTCTCCGACAAAAATGAAAATAGCTGTACAGGAAATCGAATTCCTAGGTGCAGTTATTGGAAACAAAAAAATTAAACTTCAGCCACACATAATCAAGAAGATCATCTCCTTTGATGAAGAGAAACTGAAGGAAAAAGCTGGCATGAGGTCATGGCTCGGCATCCTCAACTATGCTAGAGCCTATATTCCAAAACTGGGTACATTACTTGGGCCATTGTACTCAAAGACTAGTGAACATGGCGATAAAAGGCTCAAAAGCTCGTACTATTTGTTAATTCGAAAAATTAAGGAGGTTGTTCAAAAGCTTCCAGATCTCGAGCTGCCGCCAGAAGGATCTTACATCATCCTGGAAACAGATGGATGTATGGAAGGATGGGGAGGATTGTGCAAATGGAAAAAGTCAAAATCTGACCCAAGAAGCACAGAGAAAGTATGCGCGTACGCAAGTGGAAAATTTTCAGCTCTCAAATCAACAATTGATGCTGAAATACATGCGTGCATGGAAACTATGAAGGCTCTAAAAATTCATTATTTGGATCAAAAGGAGATCACTCTGAGAACTGACTGTCAAGCGATCATCAGTTTCTACAACAAATCAGCCCAGAATAAACCATCTAGGGTTAGGTGGCTTAATTTTGTTGATTTTGTTACAAGAACAGGAGTCCATGTGAATTTTGAGCATATAGACGGAAAGCTGAATGTTCTCGCAGATTCGCTATCAAGACTAACTGCAAAAATGGTGCAAACCGTTGACTGTGGTAACATGGAAGAATATTTGGAGAGCCTTGAAGAAGCAATCAAAGAAGTGGAGGACACACCTCAGCAAAAACAATTAATTGGGGTTATTGATGATCGCAATAAATTGTTTTAAAGATAAGAGAAGCAGGCATAACGGACTGCCGGAAAAACCCGTTATACCTAAATATCTGACAGGAATCTACGGAAACCTGTTGATATTTTGTATTTTAAGGACCAATCTGGTAGCAATCTACGGAGAGCTACTGATAAATTTTAGAACTTAATTAATTTCTTTTTGTTTCAGGAAAATGCTGCTAGTTTATCTTAAAAATTTAATAAAGGGAGAATCGTCAACATTTGGGGCAAGGCCAGATACAAAAAGGGCATTTATTCATGGGAGACCCTCTGCGGTGAGTTTACTATTGTAAGTGACTATGAGGTAATAACTGCGGACATTTTATCAAGAAGACCTATGTCCTTGCACTTCCAAGGAGTTCAACAGCAAAGGTTAGCGGAATTATTCAAGGAACAAGCTGCTAGAGTCATTCTAAAGTTAGAAAGACTTATAACAATAAGTTACATACAAAAGACAAGACTCGAGCAGTATGCAAGCAGAGACAATTGGGCCAGAGATGCCTTAGGCCCAACAAACCATAAAATAGATGAACTGCAGGAAGCTCACCGAAATCTAAGGATGATAATGCAAAGTCACCACCACTAAGTTGGCATCTTTCCTTTCTTTTGATTCCGTGGCACATGGGTGCAGGAATACTTTTTACTTTCGGTGCCTACTTTGGCATCTTTCTTTTCTTTTGATTCCGTGGCACATGGGTGCAGGAATACTTTTTACTTTCGGTGCCTACTTTGGCATCTTTCTTTTCTTTCTTTCCGTGGCACATGGGTGCAGGAATATCTTTAAGGACAAGTATTGTGGAACAGCTCAATTAATTAGTGGACGATGGGGCCCAATGAGCACCCGCACTAATAATTGAAGCCTCCTTAGGAGTCCTATATAAGTGTATGAAATTATCTATAAGGGGCATCACCCCACAATCAGAAAATTTCTTAATAAAAACCATTTCTACTCAGCAATCTTAGCATTCCGCAGTAGAACTTCCTGGATTCCCCCCCCCCCCCGCTCCCGCTCTTCCCTATCTGATATCAGAGCCATGACGTCAGCATGATTAATAAGTTCCTGGATCCCCCCCCCCGCAGTAGAACTTCCTGGATTCCCCCCCCCCCCCCCCGATGTAAATACAGTCTTAGGCATTAAATAAAAAAATATAAGGAGACATTTCTTACATACCTGATAAATCTGTCGAACAACAAAAAGAAGAATGCAATTCAAACCTATAAATATGCAGAGAAACACCAAAAAAAAATAAATAAAATTGAGTAAAATCAGAGGGGAGAAGATATATTTGGCCAGGCATTAAATAAAAATAAAAAAATATATATAAGAAAGGACACGTTTCTTACATACCTGATAAAGATCTGTCGAACAACAAAGATAAGAATGCAATGCAAACCTGAAAATTTGCAGAGAAATACAAAAAAAATTGAGTAAAATCAGAGGGGAGAAGATATATTAGGCAAAAGAAGAATCTTCTTCAGATATCTAAATTTAACATAATCACAAATACACAATATAAAGGAGCAGAAATCCAAGAAGGTAAAAAAATAAAGTAAAATAATCCTACTTATGAAATCGTTTGAAATTTTTGCCTGAATACATAATCAATTACCCTTGTTTCTGTGCACGCATAGAGAAAAAGGAGGGGGGGGGGGGCGTTACCTGAGAAAATAACCAACCTATCGACTATTCTGTAAGTCAGAGAGTGATTACCGTATCTGATTAGGTTTTCCTTGTCAATCAAAAAATTATGATCTGTATCCAGTTCCCAAAACTTGCAATACATCACATAAAAGTGCTCATACGAGAAGTACCTGTAACAGAGTTCATAAAAATGAGAAACAAATTCCATGAAATAATGTTATCGTTTTAGTGCTGAAATACAGAAGGACAAAATGCCAAAACCAGCCATCGATAACACTAACCAGACGACAAAGCAAAAGGAAATAAGACAAATAACACATATTGCTATTTTTATTAAACCATGAGAATGGCTTTGAATCATGTTGTTTATCTTGCTATTGGATAAACCATGTGAAGACACAATTTTCAAATATAGAATTACCTTTACACTTTGTTAATATCCTCCCCTTCATCTAGTCGTTGTATGGCAGCAACCAAATTTCCATGCTTGAGGTCTCTCAGAGTCATACGACCATTCCCAGATTTATCTATAAAGTAATACATCCTGTATATTACCGTCAACGCTGCAGTAAATTTAACATCACAAATATCAGAATTGCATACTAAGATATCAGTACCTCTCTTTGTATAACAGATCATGAACTTCTAAAATATATTGTGAGCATACCGAAGCCGTTTTTTAACAGTTTCACGGCTACATACCTGCTTCCAATAGCCTTCATAACATCATCTTTATTACGTCAGTAGCCAATCTTTATTACTCAAAGTAAACAATACGATAATAAAATCATACCTTCAGCCTGGAAAATTTAAGGGACCTGGCAGGCATTTTGACCTGAAAATGGTTACCAATTTTAATGAATATCACAAAAATGAGTAGAGAAAACATTCGACTCTTTTGAGAGAAAGCATGATCTGATATAAGATTAATCGTAAGGTCTATATTGGTATATACTTTTTGGATATTGCCACACTGAAATTGAAGGGAAAGGTTTTCGTAAATATCTCCATTTTATATAAAACTTACTTTTCTGTTTGGAAATAAATTCTGGGGTCATAAACGGCTGCAATTTTCATAGCTTTGGCAATTAATCTGGGTCCAAAAAGTTAACAGTACATGTTGGTACCATACAATAGTGTTTTTAATCCAAACCTTGTCTGGTTTTGCAGCTGTCACTTACCCATAGCTTTAGCAATTAAATTTGGGGTCAAAAAAGTTGTAGTACCAGTTGGTACTATACATTAGTGTTTTTTAACCCAAAAAGTTATGCGAGTTGCATCTGTATACGAGCCCAGGTTTAATTGCCAAAGCAATGTGAGTATTACCTGATTTGCCATAGCTATGTGCTCGTTGCCTGATTTGCAATAGCTATGTGATTGTAACCTGATCAGCAAGGACGTAATGTAGTATAGTCGTAATTGTTTGCTCAAAAGTCCAGGTGCATCAGAGTACCTGTTGATCCTCTCTTTACAGGAACATTTTTTTTTTGTCAGAGATAAACACTAATAGTATTACTGTACAGTGTTTTAGGAAACCCTACTTAACTAGACAAATCACTATAACATCATGATTGTTAAGGTCCATGCAGGTATGATAATTTATGGATATAACTTGTAGATATTACCTTATCTATATCAGTTGCTTGTGAGTTCAAAGAATTCAATCAACTTTTATTTGACGGTATAAATGCAAAAACTCCAGAATAGATTTTACTCATATTAGATTTCGAAAAAAAAGTTTTTGGTTACTTAATACCGTAGATTGTTTTATGTTCCTTCATTGGGCCTTGTCAGAACAAGCCCTGGTCTCTGAATTGTCTAGGAAGAATAATCTTGAACTGCAAATTCAACAATCAACAGTCTACTAAACTAAATTCAGACTAAAATGAAACTAACCAATTATTAATGACTGGTTACTGGCATATATCGGAACTACCTTGATTTCATTCATATTATTAAATTAAGACAATTATTATTCTTCCGAGCTTTCTGGCTAGATATCATCAACAAGTAATATAACAAAACATGAAAATTTAAAATACTTTGATGGCCGGGCAAGAATTGAAGTTTCAAGTTGAGGTGGTCTACGCTCAGTTAGCGAAAAAATAGAGAAAAACAAAATAAGTTGTGAAATACCTTTCTGTTGAGTGGACGGGCCTTGAATTTAGGCATTTCCGCTTCCAGCTCTTCTGAGCTCTTCACTCGAACTGACATGACCTCTGAGAGGTCTGTAGCTCAGGTTCCATGGGCCTTGTCAGAACAAGCCTTGGTCTCTGAATTGTCTGGGAAGAACAAACTTGAAGAGCAAATTCAACAATCAAAAGTCTACTAAACTAAATTCAGATCAAAATGAGACTAACCAATTATTAATAACTGGTTACTGGCATATGTCGGAACATCCTTGGTTCCTTTCATATTCTTAAATACAGTAGCACATCAATCTCAAGCTTTGTCACAACACTTGTTTCACAGTATTTCACTTTAGGTCATATTTTCAATTTCGTCTCTTGAACATTGGTTAAATGTTAGCTGAAGAAAACAAAAAAAGTACTTGAGAATTTGATTCTTCCCAGAAGCCACAATGCTCATTTATATCGCTTCAAACATAATATTTGATTCAGACCAATTTTCCTCTTTGTAGTGATTAAAATAAAATATAATATAATTGTAATAAAAATATATAAATTCTTAACCCACATACATTTCAATAAAAAACATCAAATTGAATGTGAGAACCCATAAAATTCTAAATATAAAAGTATGTGGCAGAAATTCGAAGTAAACAAATTCACAAAAAAAAAGGAGTATCTATAAGGAATTCTTCGACTGGTAGGCAGCAATTACTGAACCAATATCTGACAATTTTATATTGTCTTTTTCTTTGTTGGATGTTGACAAGCATGTAAACTCCAAAAAGTAATTGAGGACATTTTATAATAGTCAATCAGCATTATAAAAATTTGAAAACTGTGGTGATATTACCAGCTTTATCGGTATGAACATCCTGCCGACCACACCGTAGCCGTTTTTTAACAGTTTCACGGCTACATACCTGCTTCCAATAGCCTTCATAACATCATCTTTATTACGTCGGTAGCCACTGAAAAAGAGAAAGACTCATATCCTGAAAAGATTAAGATGGACATATCGAACCAAAGTAAACAAAAAGATAATAAAATCATTACCTTCCGCCATGGAAAATTAAGGGTCCTCGCAGCATTTTGACCTGAAAATGGTTACCAATTTCAATGAATATCACAAAAATGAGTAGAAAAAACATTCAACTCTTTCGAGAGAAAGCATGATCTGATGTTAGATTAATCGTAAGGTTGGTATATACTTTTTGGATATTGCCACACTGAAATTGAAGGGAAAGGTTTTCTTAAACATCTCCATTTTATACAAAACTTACTTTTCTGTTTGGAAATAAATTCTGGGGTCATAAATGGCAGCAATTTGCATAGCTTTGGCAATTAAATCTGGGTGCAAAAAGTTAACAGTACACGATGGAACCATACAATAGTGTTTTTAATCCAAACCTAGTCTGGTTTTGCAGCTGTCACCTACCCAATAGCTTTAAAAATTAAATTTGGGGTCAAGAAAGATGTAGTACCAGTTGGTACTATACATTAGTGTTTTTTTATCCGAAGTTATGCGAGTTGCATCTGTATACGAGCCAAGGTTTGATTGCCAAAGCTATGTGAGTGTTACATGAGCATTACCTGATTTCCCATAGCTATGTGCTACCTGATTTCCGATAGCTATGTGATTGTAACCTGATCAGCAAGGACGTAATGTAGTACAGTCGTAATTGTTTGCTCAAAAGTCCAGGTGCATTAGAGTACCTGTTGATCCTCACTTTACAGGAACATTTTTTTTTGTCAGAGATAAACACTAATAGTATTACTGTATAGTGTTTCAGGAGGCCCTACTTAACTTGACAAATCACTATAACATCATGATTGTTAAGGTTCATGCAGGTATGATAATTTACATATATAACTTCTTGATATTACCTTATCTATATCAGTTGCTAGTGAGTTCAAAGAATTCAATCAACTTTTATTTGACGGCTTTATTCTTTTGAACCTGCAGGCTATGGTAATATGTGCTAGTATTTTTAAAGTGAAAATCAGTCGTATACCCCTCAAATCTTATCTAATTGGAAATATCACCCTCTAATCTTTTATGTTGGAAATATCCCCCTCTAATTATAACTTATATGGATATTTACCCTTTTGACTATTCCTAGTGGTATTTTAATTCTGAAAAATATAATTTAAAAATTTAGGACAAAATTGCCCTTGTCCCCTGACGATTCATCTTCCATTGAACATTTTGAACTTCCGATTCTTATTCTCATGGGGGTTTTTTTCTTTTAATCATCCCAACTTAGATACTGAGCTACCTGAAATTTGAATTAATTTGGTTATCTCAATTTGAAAAGATAAGCGCAGCACTTCTGTATTTACTCATATAAATAAGTTACTTTCTTTTCAACCTTCTACGCTAAATTATTATTTTTTTTAGTAACGATTTGATTTTTCTTGAAAAGCATTCTTCCTAGTTAGAGATTGAGTTAACCCCAACCACTACCATGTTTGACCTTAAATACGACTTTACCATTCCTAATTTTGTTAGGAGATGTTACTTAAATTCCTTTTGGTGTTCGTAGGTAACCGAATCCCAGGAAACTTTGATTCCAATTGGTAACATGCGACACTCAAGTTCAATGCATGGATGATTTCTTCATTGGACGATAAAATTTTAACCCACAAAAAAATTTATTTTGAAGTTTAGCATTTAAACTCAGCCCAAAGGTTTCGAATTTATTCTGATATCGATTGCAAGAAGGCACAGAGAAGAATGGTCTAAAGGAATTGAGGGCATTCTTGTCCTAAATATCAACTGTTAGATTTCAGAATTAAAATATTAAGAAAAGGGTAAATATCTATACAAATCATGATTAGAGGGGGATATTTCCAAAATAAAAGATTAGAGGGTGATATTTCCAATTAGATAAGATTTGAGGGGTATAGGGCTGATTTTCCCTTTGATATCCTACTCAAGTACTTATTCTTCACTCTTCAGTCTAACCAATTAATCAGACCACAAAAAGTAAAACAATTATATAAAAGTTAAAGAGATCTTACTATTAAAATGGGAGGGGCAGATCAGTCAGTGCATTGATTACCTTTTCCGAATTGAGCCTTTACAAAACTGTTCGTCTGAAACAACACAAATAAAATAGATGGTTATTGATTTTCCAAGAACAGACTATGGAACTCTTTTGGTGTAGTCAAAGGAGGTTTGGACACAGAAGCTGAAATGGTTTCCAACTATTTTATGAATAATCTGCAGTTATTATAAAAAACCTCAAAAAGGAATGAGTTCTTTTTTTTTTTTGAAGGGTTTCAGATAGTCAGAGGACCCGCCTTAAACTTGGGTACCTTTTTTGTTCTTCCAACTCCAAACTCCTGAGAACTCTTTACCCTATGGGACTTTCCATGACATTACAAAATTAAGACCATTATTATTCTTCCGAGCTTTCTGGACAGATATCATCAACAATAAATATAACAAAACATGAAAATTTAAATTACTTTGGTGGCCGGGCTTGAAGTGATGTTTAAAGTTGAGGTGGTCTAGGCTCAGTTAGGTTTAGGGGCTTGCTTTGACTCTGTCAAAAATAGAACTATTCATTTTATATAATTTTATTACAATGATTTGAACAACCTAGGAAAAAGTAAGTAAATTTCATACCTGAAAAGTGAAGCCCGCCACAGAGGAAGTCTCAGAGCATGCATCTGCAAGCCGGGTTGCCTTTTCAGAAGTTCCAAAATTGAATTCCTAAATCCAGTAAAAGAGAAATTTTATGTCTACTTGCTGAACATTGTAATCTTATATAAGTTTGATTTGGTACGAGAAGGGAAGAATATTCAAAACCTTACATTCTAGTGGCTGAAGAGTGCTCTTGTTCACTACTGGAGGAAGAGGGGGAGCCTCAAGAATCTAATAAGGAAACAGAAGGTTTTATTAATAGTACTTGTTTCATTTTAAAAATGGGAATCATCAGGTGTCAAAACTTAACATAATATTGATTGCTCAGTTCATGAGGCGTCAAGCCTGAGTTGAATGAAAAATTTCCAAATTGAATATAAACAAAACAAAAAAGAATAGAGAAAAACAAAATCAGTTGTGAAATACCCTTCTGTTGAGTGGCCGGGACTTTAATTTAGGCATTTCAGCTTCTAGCTCTTCTGAGCTCTTCACTCGAACTGCCGCGACCTCTGAGAGGTCTGTAGCTCAGGCTCCTTGGGCCTTGTCAGAACAAGCCTTGGTCTCTGAATTGCCTGGGAAGAAGAAACTTGAAGTGCAAATTCAACAATCAAAAGTCTACTAAACTAAATTCAGATCAAAATGAGACTACCCAATTATTAATAACCGGTTACTGGCATATATCGGAACTTCCTTGGTTCCTTTCATATTCTTAAATACAGTAGCACATCAATCTCAAGCTTTGTCACAGCACTTGTTTCACAGTATTTCACTTTAGGTCATATTTTCAATTTTGTCTCTTGAGCATTTGTTCCATGTTAACTGAAGAAAACAAAAAAAGTACTTGAGAATTTTATTCTTCCCAGAAGCCACCAATTACTGGTAGGCAGCAGTAATTCTTTGACTGGTAGGCAGCAATTACTGAACCAATATCTGACAATTTGATATTGTCTTTTTCTTTGTTGGATGCTGACAAGCATGTAAACTCCAAAAAGTAATTGAGGACATTTTATAATAGTCAATCAGCATTATAAAAATTTGAAAACTGTGGTGATATTACCAGCTTTATCGGTATGAACGTCCTGCTGACCACACCATAGCTGTTTTTTAACAGTTTCACGGCTACATACCTGCTTCCAATAGCCTTCATAACATCATCTTTATTACGTCGGTAGCCACTGAAAAAGAGAAAGACTCATATCCTGAAAAGAATAAGATGGATATATCGAACCAAAGTAAACAAAAAGATAACAAAATCATTACCTTCCGCCATGGAAAATTAAGGGTCCTCGCAGCATTTTGACCTGAAAATGGTTACCAATTTCAATGAATATCACAAAAATGAGTAGAAAAAACATTCAACTCTTTCGAGAGAAAGCATGATCTGATGTTAGATTAATCGTAAGGTTGGTATATACTTTTTGGATATTGCCACACTGAAATTGAAGGGAAAGGTTTTCTTAAACATCTCCATTTTATACAAAACTTACTTTTCTGTTTGGAAATAAATTCTGGGGTCATAAATGGCAGCAATTTGCATAGCTTTGGCAATTAAATCTGGGTGCAAAAAGTTAACAGTACACGATGGAACCATACAATAGTGTTTTTAATCCAAACCTAGTCTGGTTTTGCAGCTGTCACCTACCCAATAGCTTTAAAAATTAAATTTGGGGTCAAGAAAGATGTAGTACCAGTTGGTACTATACATTAGTGTTTTTTTATCCGAAGTTATGCGAGTTGCATCTGTATACGAGCCAAGGTTTGATTGCCAAAGCTATGTGAGTGTTACATGAGCATTACCTGATTTCCCATAGCTATGTGCTACCTGATTTCCGATAGCTATGTGATTGTAACCTGATCAGCAAGGACGTAATGTAGTACAGTCGTAATTGTTTGCTCAAAAGTCCAGGTGCATTAGATTACCTGTTGATCCTCACTTTACAGGAACATTTTTTTTTGTCAGAGAAAAACACTAATAGTATTACTGTATAGTGTTTCAGGAAGCCCTACTTAACTTGACAAATCACTATAACATCATGATTGTTAAGGTTCATGCAGGTATGATAATTTACATATATAACTTGTTTATATTACCTTATCTATATCAGTTGCTTGTGAGTTCAAAGAATTCAATCAACTTTTATTTGACGGCTTTATTCTTTTGAACCTGCAGGCTGTGGTAATATGTGCTAGTATTTTGATATCCTACTCAAGTACTTATTCTTCAATCTTCAGTCCAACCAATTAATCAGACCACAAAAAGTAAAACAATACATAAAAGTTAAAGAGATCTTACTATTAAAATGGGAGGTGCAGATCAGTCAGTGCATTGATTACCTTTTCTGAATGGAGCCTTTACAAAACTGTTCGTCTGAAACAACACAAATAAAATAGATAATTATTGATTTCCAAGAACAGACTATGGAACTCTTTTGGTTTAGTCAAAGGACGTTTGGACAGAGAAGTTGAAATGGTTTCCAACTATTTTATGAAGAATCTGCAGTTATTATAAAAAAAGCTCAAAAAGGAATGAGTTCTTTTTTTTTTTTTTTGAAGGGTTTCAGATAGTCAGAGGACTCGCCTTAAACTTGGGTGCCTTTTTTGTTCTTCCAACTCGAAAGTCCTGAGAACTCTTTACCCTATGGGACTTTCAATGACATTACAAAATAAGACCATTATTATTCTTTCAAGCTTTCTGGACAGATATCATCAACAATAAATATAACAAAACATGAAAATTTAAATTACTTTGGTGGCCAGGCTTGAAGTGATGTTTCAAGTTGAGGTGGTCTAGGCTCAGTTAGGTTTAGGGGCTTGCTTTGACTCTGTCAAAAATAGAACTATTCGTTTTATATAATTTTATTACAATGGTTTGAACAACCTAGGAAAAAGTAAGTAAATTTCATACCTGAAAAGTGAAGCCCGCCACAGAGGAAGTCTCAGAGCATGCATCTGCAAGCCGTGTTGCCTTTTCAGAAGTTCCATAATTGAATTTCTAAATCCAGTAAAAAAGAAATTTTATGTCTACTTGCTGAACATTGTAATCTTATATAAATTTGATTTGGTACGAGAAGGGAAGAATATTCAAAACCTTACATTCTAGTGGCTGAAGAGTGGTCTTGTTCACACTGGCATATATTGGAACTTCCTTGGTTCCTTTCATATTCTTAAATACAGTAGCACATCAATCTCAAGCTTTGTCACAGCATTTGTTTCACAGTATTTCACTTTAGGTCATATTTTCATTTTGTCTCTTGAACATTTGTTCAATGTTAACTGAAGAAAACAAAAAAAGTACTTGAGAATTTGATTCTTCCTAGAAGCCACAATGCTCATTTATATCACTTCAAACATATTATTTGATTCAGACCAATGTTCCTCTTTGTAGTGATTAAAATAAAATATAATATAATTGTAATAAAAATATATAAATTCTTAATCCACATACATTTCACTAAAAAACATCAAATTGAATGTGAGAACCCATAAAATTCTAAATATAAAAGTATGTGGCAGAAATTCGAAGTAAACAAATTCACAAAAAAAAGGAGTATCTATAAGGAATTCTTTGACTGGTAGGCAGCAATTACTGAACCAATATCTGACAATTTGATATTGTCTTTTTCTTTGTTGGATGTTGACAAGCGTGTAAACTCCAAAAAGAAAGACACCATAGATGATTAAAAGACACAAGTAATTGAGGACATTTTATAATAGTCAATCAGCTTTATAAAAACTTGAAAACTGTGGTGATATTACCTGCTTTATCGGTATGAACATCCTGCCGCCCACACCGTAGCCGTTTCTTACTGTACCAGCAACACATACTGGCATGGAACCCGAACCTAGTTAGATTTTTATAGTAGGTCAAAGATTCTTACTGTCTCGTGAGATGGAGCTTCCATCCACAATAAAACCATCAGGTCTAACTGGATCACTGACAACTCAGTTTAACTGCACATTAAAACAGATTGAACAAAAGCAATATTACTATGGGAGAAAAAATCAGATTAAAAAAAAATGTAACAATTTTTTCCTTAAAAGAAAAGAGAAATTTACTCAGAAAAGGCAAACGCTAACTCAAAAAAGAACTACGAAATTGAAAACAAAAAGAAAAAAAAAGAAAAAAATCGAGAATTTGAGTGGTGCGACTTGTACTTGACGGTAAAGAGAGACAGAAACCCTAGAATAGAGAACTTGAGCGGTGGCGACTTGTACGAGAAGAAGAGAGGCAATGGAAATGGAAGAAATAGAAATGGAGCGGTATTTACTCTTTAGAAATAGAAATAGAAATCGTGTGTGGTTTTAGTGTCAGTCTAATTGGAGCGGAGAAGGAAGAGAAATGGAGAAGGAGAGACTGAGGGTCGAGACGGTGTTAAAAGATCGGATTGAAGTCTGAACGCGGTGCACAACGGTCATATGGAATAAAACCGGGAATCAACGGTTGTTCAAGGTTTGGGAACTCGGTATCGCCGGTTGCTGGATTTGGAAATTGGGAGACGGCAGATATGAGAATCTCGAATCAAATCTGATATCGCGCAAGCGTGTAACGCACGCATCAAATCATTCCAACTCTCTATTCAGATGCAGTTTTAACTTTTAACCCAGGTTAAAAAGGAACCAAATCCGGCGCAGAAATTCAGACCGTCCAAATTAATCTAGGGTGTGTTTGGATAAACCTTGAATAAGGAATAAGAATAAAAAATTTCGGTATATGTGCTTATTATTATTCTTGTGCAACCCAAACAACACAAGAATAAGGAATTTGAGCCCTTATTCCTATACTAACAAAACCATGGTATAAGAATAAGAAATTTGGATAAGCACGCATACCGAAATTTCTTATTCTTATTCCTTATTCTTGGCTCATCCAAACACACCCCTAATGAATAAGGGAGCTCCGTGCATGTAATTTGATTGTAAGGCTCAAAAAAATCTAACCGTCGAGATCGAATCGTACGACTCGGATTGGTGCGCGGCACAGGATAGGGATCCGGTTAAAAATGTCCCAAAAAAACTGCCTACTATGACCATAGTTGAAATTGGGACTTGGGAGAGCGGATATGAGGAATCCCCATCCACTCCCGCGCGGGACCGTCCAGCGCAGCATACGAACCGTCCGATGTGATCTGGACGGTTCGGACCTATCAATCTAGTTACATGCACGGGATTCCCTTTGCCATTGAGATTAAATCAGACGGCTGTAATTCTTGCGCTGCACGGTCCTGCGCGGGACTGGATTTCATTTCGGATATGAGAATCTCGAATCCAAATCTAACACGGCGCAAGCGTGTAGCGCACGCTTCAAATCATTCCAAGTTTCCAACTCTGATTCTGTATTCACATGCAATTTTAACCCAGGTTAAAATGTCCCAAAAAATGTGCGTACTATAACCATAGTTAAGTGGGATTCAAAGTAAAATATGATATTTTACTCTCTGAGACTCTGACGTGTGATACACCTCATATTTTCATTTTCTTTTCCCCGTATAACTCTTTATAAATGCAAAACAACAATAATTTAAAAAGTTTAGCTCTCTTTTTTTTGTACTGCTAGAATCCGGGTTTAATATGGGTTCGATTGGGGTTGACTGGTTCAAATCGGGTTGGGTGCGATTGGGGTAAAATGTTCAGCAAATTATTCTTTTTATTATTTTAATGTTAGATATATATATATATATATATATTATAAAAAAGAAGATTGTGGCAAAAACGGAAAAAAAATTGAACTTTAGGGCGGCAAAAACAAAAGTTTACAGTTTTGGACGGCAATTTTTCAATTTTCTTAATTTTGGGTGGTATAGAAAAAATGTTCTCTTATTAATACGTTTTTTCTTTAGGGCTCCGTTTGGATGGTGTGGAAATAAGGTAGGAAGAAGGAAGAAGAGAAGAAATTTATTGGGAAGAGGTAAATTTATTGGGAAGTGTGTAACTTTTGTGAAGAGTTTGGATGGTTAGAAATAAATTTATTGGTAAAAAGTGGTTATTCCTTATTCCTTTATTCCGGGAAGAAGCCATCCAAACGGAGCCTAGAATTGATTTTTGGAAATTTCGTTGAATCTAATAACATAAAAATTCTAATAAAATGAAATAAAATCCAATTAATTTGATAAAGAAATTGAAATAAAATGAAATCTCGCGTGAAAGAAGTGATTTTAATTGGGGCCTAAATTAGTCACTCAAATCTTTCTTCGTTCCTCTTCAATCGTACGGTCTGGTTTGTTCAATTGTGCTTGGGCCCGGCGACTGGGGTTTCATCTGTGGAAAAAATAAATAATAAATCAATTTCACTGCACGTGTTTAATTTTTAGGTGACTCGTCCGTCACCCTTCAGAGTGGGGTAAATGTAGACATAATTTTATCAAGTAGAAATTTAGTGTAATTTTTATTTATTACTTTAAGTTTATATAATATTTTATACTTATAAATGCAAACATGAGGTGACATAATGTGTTGGATTGATAAATGAATTCGGAAAAAAATTATCAAAAAACTATTAGCACCCATTCCACGGTAAATTTTTATATAATTAATTAGACACCGTTTTTCGGCCTGCGATGTCAAAATTTTAGGATATCAAAACATATATTAATGCGGAGAATTGAATCCGCCTCCGAAATAACTGTGGGTAAACAGTTGTTCGAACAGTATTTCAATCCTGGCCGTTCGTTTTGCTCATTCGATCTCATCCGTCCGATTAAATAAATCCTGTTCGTACAGATCTCTTCTGGATACTTCTACTCTCCCCTTTTCGAGTACAGACTGAGGTATGCTCCTCACGTCTCTCTGCCTCTCATCTTCTCTCTCTTTTACTCTCTCTACGCGCTGCCCTAGACAAGAGAACCTGCCGCTGCCGCTTTTCGTCGTTAAATCGCAGCAGCCTCCGATCTCTCCTGAAAGCTGGGACTGAGGGAATAATTAGATCATCTATTCCTCTGTTGGAAGTGCTCCATTTTCACAAGGAATCAGGTTCGAGGACTCTCTCGCCACGTTTTCTTTATTTTTTTCTCCTCTCAGTGCTCTCTTTCTCTCCGTTGAGTTTTGCTCCTCCATGTTGATTTTTTTTCTTCTGTTCGTTGTCTACTGTACTGATTTTAGGTTTCACCACGCCTTGCCGCAGCAATAGCTATTGAGCGATCTGTTCGAATTGACTCGGGATTGGGATCGGAAATGGTCTGGAAGGGAGGAGATAATGAACTAAAAAGGGTCAGACTAGATAAAGGGTCAAAATTTCACATTTTTAATGGTAAATTTTTTTTTTTTTATTTATTAGCTATGTCTATTAGCTATTTTTATTGTATATAAACTCAGGTATATTTGATCTCTGAGCCATTGTTGGTACTGTTTGCGTACAAAAATTATAAAGATTATGATACTTCCTAATGCATTTTAGGAGGTTGATTATATGTGATTGAATTTTTCAGTATTCTTAACAAGTGATGCCATGGTTACTGGTCATTTCTGTTACATGTATAGTATCAGTGTGTGCCAATACATTAATCAAAATGTGAAAATTTTGTTCTATTTAAATCTTCATTTTCTCAATGTACATAAAAAATATATTGTACCTACAGTGAGTTTTGTTTTGATTTTTTCTCCTTCCAGATTATTTTAAAGAATCGACTCGACAAAAATAACATGGCGGTGCATTTCCATCACAAGGATAAGGTACAAGCAATTATTAGTATGATCCCTCTCAATTTTGTCAGATCGTATTTGATAATAACCGTTTTAGTGATTATAGTAAGCTTACATTGACTTTATTGGTAATGCATAAAATACATCTTTTATTTTGAGCAAAATATTATATGATGGTACTTTTTTATTTTGATGATTTGATGTAGTGACCTGCATGCATCCAGTTGAGGACCAATACTTCATAAGTGGGCCTCTTCATGAGAAGCTACTCATCTGGAGCATCCCTCACCATCAGATTGTAGATTGGACAGATTTGCATGAAATCGTCAGTGCGGCTTGCTATACCCCTGATGGACAGGTTCTGAAATATTCTCTAAAAGTTGTCAATTTTTGTGTTCAAAATTTCTTCTTGACGACTCTATTTTGTGATTTCTTTTTCAAATCTGTGATTATTTTCTTCTTTTGCTGATGAACTGCTATCATAGCCTCTATTTTTGCTTCAATCTGTCATTTTCTCTTCTTTGCGCCTTTATTTTCTCTTCCCCTCCCTTCTGCAACAGCTCAGCAGGAATCGTGTTGCTCACAGGTTACTTGGACAAATTAAGGAGAGACAGATGGGACACAGTGTACCAGGTAGTCTATATTTTCTTCCCTTCTTCTTTACGCCTTTATTTTTATAATGTCCTGGCATTGATTTCCTTTATTTTATTTTTGCCTCTATTCAAGTGCATTATAGGTGTTTAGAAAATGTCATGTTCACCAACCAAAATAGTGAAAGGAAGATGGGACACAGTATACCAGGTAACCAATTGGTGGAAAAAAAAATGAGTTGTTGTTGTGTTTGATTATGGTAAGAGAGATGGCATTTTGTTTTCCTCAGATTTTTTATATTTTTCATGTATTTTCATGATTTTGGTATATATGATCTCTCTCTCATTTCTATGTTGTATATTGGTGAAGCATGCATCTCTCATCGCCTCAAATTTCATATTTACATTCCATCTTTCTCCTTTGTAGCTTGCACACTTCAAAATTTGATGCTTTTGGAGGCTGTTGCGAGTGTGTTCTAGAAACCTATCATTTATGTTTACGTGGATTCTTGGCTGCATCCCTCCTCAGGTCAGATCTGTTTCTGGTATCTATTCCTCATGTGCAGAGTAATTGTGAGATTAAATAATGATGAGCCTTCAATTGTCTCAGTTACTTCTCAAAGGCCGCAACTTTAGTGCGTTGGACCATACAATAATTTTTCTCATACTTAAGTTTTATTATTCTATTTAATATTTTTTTCCTGTAAAGAATGATCTTGATATTTAACAACCAGCAAAAAAGCATCATTGCAAAATGTTAAAGTTTGAAGAATGCAAGAAAAATAAATTGAGCTTTCATTGTCTGGTTGAATTTAACAAAGGAACAATTTCGTTTAATTTTGTTCAGAACCCACTGTGCACGAAGATTTTTTTATGCTTTTTCGGATTGATGTGCGATTCTTTTTGTATAGCCCAGGTTAAACTTTTTTCCTTCTGTCTCTACAAAACTCAATTGTAAAAATGTGATCTTATATGTTTTGGTGCTTTCATCTGATCTTGCTAGACTAATATTGGTTTCTTTAAGGATTTAGGACATGTTGCAACAAGTTATTCAAGGTGATGTATGGAGTTGAATAATCCGAGCACAATTTTCTCACGGTAATTGACGTTTCTTAAATTTAGTTTCTTTTTTTGTTTTGTACAACTAAGTACCAGTATGAAAGTTTGAAACCGGTACTGCCTATTATTTATCAGTTTCAATAATGCTATATGGTATTATTATAAAAATTGCGTTCTGAAATTTGTTAGGCCCTTCTTGGTTCCTGGAATGGTCAGTTCAAACCCTTTAATTGGGATTGCATCGGGAAGAAAAGACAGGTACTATCAGATTCTTTCTTTGATATTTTTTATAGTTCGTATAAATGTGCCAGAATTTAACTTTTTTAATAAAAAAATACCTTTCGTATAGGTGAAACATACAATTTCAGAGCGCGCCAGATGTAATATTGAAGGTATAAGATGTATAATTGTTAGATCCACAGGATTTTTATGCTCGATATTTGATCTTTTTTCACACGAAAGCCCTCTTTTCATCGAGTTTTGTTCAGTGCTTGCAATTTTGAGCTTTTGTGCTTTTTTTTTTAAGGATTAGATTTCGTCTCATTTTGATTGACAAATTCAGAAATATCTACGATTGTTATTCACCTTAGAAGAGATTATTATTTAAAATTTTTTTCCTTATTTATCTTTTGATTTTCGTCTCAATTACAGAGGTATAAGGAGGTCTGCTGGAAGCATGCCAAATGAAGATTACCAATCACTGTACAGTAAGGCTTCCATTAATAAGCTTCATTTTATATGTTGCCTTTCTGGTGAAAGAAAAAAGAAATTTTATATGTTGGCAAGTAGTTTCACATCCTATGCTTACCCAATTTCTGCTGTGGGTTCAATCTACATATGTGGTCTCTGTCAATCAACTTATATTGCTTTATCGGTGGTGGGTTTTAATTTTATTCGATACATATTTTATTTGTTGAGCTGGTCATGAATTCTAAGTATGCTCTTTAGTTTTTGACCATTCTCACAACCTTCAATTTATGTGTTTGGTTAATGACTGATCAAATTTGATTCCAACATATACAGAGAATAATCATAGGTTAATTTTTAGTACCTTTTTCTTTGATTTTTTCTTTCTGCTTATGGATCTCTTGCAAAAACTGTTTCCATAGTTTTTTTTATTCCTTTTGACCTTATTCAGCCTACATAGTTACAAATTAAATTCACGAAATTCAATTTGGTTTAGATTTTTTGCTCTTTTCCTCATTGTATTTTTACTATTAATAAGAATATAAAAAAATATTGGACAAAAAAATAGGTGGCGCAACGCGCGACGCACCCACTAGTTCTTGTACATGTGAAGTTTTGCTGGTTTTCAGTTTTTAGCTGTGTGTTTATTGAATGAATTGATTAAACTTACAGCTAGCTTTAATAAAAGCTATAATTGTTTATCAGACTTAACTCAAAAAATATATATTCTATCATAGAGCAAAAATGCTAAAATAAGACAATTTTTTATAAAAATTTCCTAAGTTCAACAATTTTTTTCTTAAACTTCTAAATATCTATACAACGGAAAAACACTACTAGTCATACGAAAATTTATGTGGAAGAATATAAAAAAGTTGCATTAATGGAAAGTTTAATTGTTATTATTATAATTAATGTGGTAAATATTATTTAATATGCATGAACCAAGTTTATTTATTAATTTTAATTAAAGGGTGCGTTGATTTTGATGGAAAATCAATGCACCAGATTCACTCATTTTTTTATCCCTTTAATAGCCTTAGTCTTATAAACTTAATTCTGTCATTAAAAAAAACACCATTTCACTAAATATTCTGCCATTAAGAAAAATGATAGAATGAGTAAAAATGCCCTCAAGAATCCATCGTAATATTTAATAATTTACAGTCCGAAATCATGTATTTCATATAAAAAACAATGAATCATAATAGAAACTTACAACTTTTGAAGGGCAAATATGGCGTTAGGTGGAAATTTCTTACCTTCTTTAATATTCCTTAGTCCAAAATGATGATTTCTTGAGGATGTTTTTACTCATTCTATCACTTTTCTTAATATGAATCTGGTCCATTGATTTTCTATCAAAATCAATGCACCCTTTAATTAAAATTAATAAATAAACTTAGTTCATATTAAATAATATAAGCCACATTAATTATTATTAATCATATTAATTAATATTCTCACACTTGACCTATAAAATATCGTAATTGAACGCAAATTCAAAATTGGCCAATAAAACTTAATTAAACCTTGTTCATTTAGAAATACCAAACTAAACTAATATAATCAAAATAACTATAACTATTATTTGATCCCTATTAATTATAGCATTGGTATTCTTTCTAACAAATTCTTTCTAACAAATGGTTAATACGATTCATTCGATCCACTTAAGGAAATTTGCTTAAATTAAACATAATGCGCAACATAAGAAATAAATAAGCAAAATTTCATAAATTCAAAATCAAAGTCATAATTTGAAGCTTCACATCATAACTTAATACATAATTCAACACAACAAAATCATAATTAGCAACCAGACCCGTACTGGCAAAAATGAGTGGTTATACTTTAGTGAGAAAATTAGTTAACATAATTCTCAAATTAATATGTTGTTTACTATAATCATATCTTTGATTTTGTATTTAACAACAAATATTTAATGTGATACATTACATGCTTGATTTTTTGTCCTTTAAAAATAAAATAGCAATTGTATTATTACATAATACAATAATTGACCTTGTAATATGTCACAGAAATTATACTTGCATATTGGAAGATGCCTTATGCACTACTTATCACTCTTCCATTAAATTAATTATCATGCAAGCATTAATAAATACTTGACGTGAATTTCTTATTGACTAATAAAATATCATTCATGTACAAAATGAAAAAATTAAATTTACTCCCACTAACCCTGAAATATACGCATGGATTTATAATATTTTCTTTAAATCCAAACTTGATTCATGAAAATTGAGATACAATTTAGAAAAATTAGTATTTCATCATTGTTGTCTTTATTAATAATTGCAGCGTGTGTATATTCATAATGTCTGGTCCAATTCCTAATAACAAAGACATGTTAGTAAGTGTGTAATTTTCGATTTTTATGCTAATTACAAGTTAATTAAGCCATCGAAACAACACACACAACGAATCGTGCACAAAAGCCAAGTTAACACAAAGAGATTAAGGTGGAATTTATACCTCCCGCGAAATCGTATTCGCGGGGCTCGATCCTACGGCATGGGAATCGATGGGGTGCTCTCCTTCGCCTCCTCCATGGCGCCCTCGAGTCCACCAAGGAATTTGGCCATGTCCCAATTCTTGTGCTAGCAAGAGAAAGGAGATAGCTAATCCTTTTCACCATTCTTCAAGTAATTCTAGCAATTAACCTTTTGGAATAGCTATTCTCAACACATGAGACCTATGGGAATGCAAGAGAGAGAGAGACCACCATGGGAGAATCAAAATTCTGCCCATGGATGGTGGTGGCGGCTAGGGAGAAGAAGGGAGGCAAAGTGAGAAGGTTAGGTTTTGCTTCTTCAAGTGGTCCTTATATAGACCACTCTCCACCAACCTTTGCTTGACCTTTTTACCCCTCTATGGCCGGCCATATACATGGGCCTTATGGGCCATGTGTTAGGTTTGTTCAATCTCTCTTAGTCCATATTAAATCAATTATTTAATAGGCCTTTCAAGTTGCATTCAATTTAGGCTCAAATAGACTATCAAATTAAAAGCCTATACTTTAATTTAATTCACTTAATTAAATTAAAGTGTGATGAATAAAATTAATTATCAATATGTTGATAATCAATTTAGGATTAGCATGTACATTAATTTATTTCTATATGATCCATTTGACTTAATTAATTATAACGGTCCATAACGTTATTTAATTAATCAACTTATCATATTTTGCAATACTCACTATTGCAAATAAATAAATAATGCACGTATGGTCAAAGTCCTATTTGTGTGACCCTTTGAGGATTTATGCTATGTTGGACATGGAATTAAATCGCTATTTAATTCCAATAATCATAAGTGGTATCTAGCAACACGTTATGATTCCCAATTCGCATAAATAGTGTACTACTACAGTATTTAAATCCTGCATAAGAGAATAAATGTATTTCCCTATTTTGATTCTTATGTCACACGATATCATCGTATAATCCAAGATAGGAATGTGTCATTCTTGCAGATTATACGTTTCTTGATCTAGAGATAATTGTATAAAGTTGCATGCAAACAATCTATCTCCATCAAGGGGCCCAAACAGATATCGTCACTCACTAAGTGAATTAATGAGGGACATACGGTTTTCTTGATGATTAGCTTTTCCCCGCACAATTCAAGAGAACATAAATAAAGTCCGTATAGCAGCCCTTATCGGGAATCAGCAGTAGACGATATTTATTGAACCTATCCTCATGTGGAAAAGATAAACATCTCAAACTTAGAACCAAAATCATTACGAAATAAACAATGACACATAACACAATCCATATGTTTATTTCGATGGGTCAAGTCCTGTGCTATGTTCCATAACATACACATATGCAATTAAGTTGGTAACTCTTTACCTATGATTTGTAGAACTTAATCATCACTTAACTTGCATACTAATCTTATAAGATAATTAATGTTCCTTGTTAATTATCAAGATTATGGACCGTTTAGATTTATTATTGTCATTCTAAAGAATGATTCACAGAGATCTACTATTCAGATCCTCAACCTGAATAATCTGTCAATAATAAACCTAGGAACAGATGATAAAATATCATCCCATACATAAACTAATAATTAAGTCATTAAATTATTGACTTCTAGGACATAACTCTAACAATCTCCCACTTGGCCTAGAGTCAATCAATAGTGACTTCTAGCCAACGAAGAATTGAGAACAATGTCATATATCTACACATATACATGTCTCGGACCTCAAAATAAATAATACGCTTATAGCTAGTTACTCATACGTCCACCACGTATGGATGCATAACTGCATCTCGTATACTGCTCAAGGTAGAGGTCGTGCTAGAGTGTTCGCTGTGTTCGCGAACCTATCCAAAAATTGTTTGACCCTATATATATATACTACTATATATATGTTCTTGATCATCATCATATGATATCAAGTGATATCGTTATAGATCATATTTGAATCTCCAATGTAACATTGGGTTCTTTAGGAGTAAGTTATGGTTCGAGATGCATAGAACCATAATAACTCAACTAAGAACTCGATCCCAAATAAACTTCTTTTATTGCTTCACAAGTTGCTATCTATTTCGTTTTGGTGACGGAAACGGTTGTAATATTCCATTTAGAACACTTTCTAAATTTACAACTCCACCTTAAAACAAAATATGTAGCTCAATCGTGATTATATCAATCTTTCGAAAAACTTTTATCAGTGTAACTACTTACACGAGATTCTTTCATCTTAAGAGATGAAACATTATATCACTCTTTCTCATAAGGTACTCGAGGATATCTTTGACTATCGTCCAAATGTGTCTCTCTTGTATCCATTTGACAACTGTTTGTCATATCCTTTGGATACTACACATTGGGACATATGCATAAATACGGCGTACAAAATGAAACTCATAATGAAAGAATGCTTGAACTATTTCATGCACTTTCTTGAATCGAGTTGCAATAGACCGAGTTAAACACTCAAGTCATGCCATGTGACGCACAGTTAGACATCCTTTCTTGGAGTGTAATTTTCGTGTTTCTAGAACACTTCGTCAATATATGCATATTTGCTCAAACCTAACATCCATCATAATCTATCTTTATAGATTTTGTTTCCTAGGATTAGGTGATTTCGCCCAAGTTCTCATTTGAGAAAGCATTCTCCAAAGAGATCTTGACAATATTCATTTTCTTAATGTTATTCCCAATTAATGAATTGTTATCTTGAACAATACAAGTAATACAATTATGCTCCCACTGAATGTCTTGTCTATACAAGATACTTTTGACGAAGTTCAACTCCTTGACTTCATTGTCAAAATTTTTATTCCAATCTCCACATCACTTGCTTTAATCCATTAATGGATCCTTGAAGCATGCGTATGTTTTTAGCAATACATAAACCTCGATTTGTGTCAAATGCACAACATCTTCCTTCATTCATACAAAGAAGGCGGTTTTATGTGTTTTTCCATATATCAATATATATGAAATACAACTATTGCTAGAATGATCTTTATTGACTTATACATAGCCACAAGCAAGAAGTTGTGCTTTGTACGTAGTCAACTAGCCATCGACTTAGACATAGCTACAAGCGAAAAGCCGCGCTTTGTACATAGTCGATTTGTTATCCATGTCGATCTTTCCTTTTGAAGATCTAAACGTTCTTGATGGATTGCTCCTTCATGAACATCAACCAAGGTCTATACCTTGTTGTTATACATGGATTTTATTTAAAGATCATATGAATTCGAACCATATATGTGGAATCGGATCGTTCCATCGTTTTCTTATTTATCAACGGATTCTCATATGCTAAGTTTGAGAATGTCGTGAAGCCCATGCACCAAATGGCTTAGGCAATCAACTCCCGTTGATCTTTTGTAGGTTTGGTACTTGAGGTTCATGAACTTCTTCCACAACGATTTGTTGAACGAGTTCTTGACTCCTTATATATATTCCATGAATTTCTCGAATCATCATCAACTCGTGAGATGGTTGAGTCCTCATTGGAAGGAGCGTACTATTAAACTTCTTTCAAAACAACTTGTGAATGAAGTTTCGCTCAACTCCCACTAAGTACCATGTATGGAGTGACAAGTTTCCCATAAGAGTACTTCTTGTAGTGACGCATAAACTATTTTAATGCTCACTTTACTCCCACTACTTCTTCTTGAGAATTTCAATTCATCAAGACTACATTATGATTAGCAACAACTACTTTGTTCTTATCATATTCGTGGAAGTAGTGCCTTTTAATATAAAGCATCCTACAAATATATAGTGTCTTATTTGGTTTAAGCTTACAAGTCCACAATACTTGAAATAAGCTTCTCAACACCAAATCTTAAGAAGCATTATACTTAGAGATCAAAATCTCATAAGATATCTTCTTCAATAGACTTCGATGGAACACCATTCAATGTAAACAATATTGTCCTCAAACATAATTCCCTAATACGAGTCGAATAAGTCAATTTGATTTATTACCGATCGAACTATACGAAATATTGTTCGATACCTCCATTCTTGGACATATTATTCCTCATGGAGCGAGTTGTGAAACCACTTTCATACTCTTTAGATAATATTTCAAATCATGTGACTTAACTATTTATTTGCCACGATTAATTGTAAGACTTCCATTTTTCTTGAACGGTCTTTTAAACTTCACTCTTGAACTCCTTTGAACTAGTCAAAAGGTTCATACTTATACCTTATCAAATAGATATGTTAGTATCTACAATGATCGTTGGTTAAGTAGTAAAGTATCAACAACCTTTCATTACACAAGTACTTATAGGTCTTTATACATCGATATGTAAAAGTCCTAATCAAGTCACTTGTCCTTAAACCTTTGTAGGTTAAAGACGCTTTTGTCATTTAACAAACATGATTCGCATATCAATCGATTTGAAATCGAATTGAATTACAAGCTCTACGTTACGGAGACTCTCGTAATGCGATTCTTGTTTATGTATGTGACTAAGCGGTTATATATAACATGAAAGTCAAATACTTTATGTCAAGTCTTATGCATCCTATTTGTCATTCAAAACTTGTTTATCTATTTCAAGCAAATTCAATCAAGATGCATGAAATCATATAAACAAATCCAGAATAAAAGAACTTGTCTTTTATTAAACATAATCATCCATTTCATCGAATATGAAGTGGAGATGTTTTGAGAAGTTAGGATTAAGGTATGCAACCTTCAATTCCTAAACAAACTCTTAATAAAGATAACTCTACGTATTCAATGGTAATGACTTAAACGAATAAGTCATTTCATATACGGAGTTTACTTTATATCTCTCAATATTTCTCTTATTCTCCATTGCTAACACATTTCGTTAAATGCGAGCATATGAACTAGTATCAAGTTACTAGTGTAAATTAGAGATAGTGAGATAATTTGAACGACAAATACACTTTTGGATTAAAACATTACAATCATGGTATTTCGGACAACCTTTCAAATGCCTCCAATAAACGGCAAATGAAACATCTCATGTGATACATAATCACAATCAAGAGCCTCGAAATTTCGACTCATACCTTGGCAAAGTATTTCTTGAATACTAATCCAATTACCTTTTTTGCATCAACAAGTGTGCGAAGAAGGTAACATTATATCCTTTATAATTTCAAAGAGATCGTATGACAATATCAATAATCCTTGATATCGGAGATCAATATCTCTAGTTATCAATTAGCTACTTAAATCTTTCGATTTGTAAGCCAATGAAACGTTCATGTATAAAAGAAGAATCTCTTTGTCAACTCATACTCTTTATACTCGATCATAAATGATGGAGTTAATATCTACTTTCTCCAAGAACACTTTCTTGAGTAAGTGGATAAGAGCGTACGAGTTAAATCTAGTCTATATGAATTCTCTAATTCAAAGGTCTAGAAATTTCAAATGAGGATATTAGCCATACGCCTTATTGAATAACTTTTCGCCAAAAGTCAATCAATCACCGTGTTGCTACGTTCGGGTAGTTTGAGAAAAGTTTTGGGAATTGACACACTCAAGTTTCTCTTCGCTAAGATCGTGTCTTAGGAATCGGTATTACTTCTTTAAGTGAATACTTTTAGAAACGAGTTTGTTCATTTTCAAAGATTGATCGCAACAAAATTAACAATTTAAACATCTATAACAAAATCAATTTAAGGTCATTTAGTTTATGCAATTGTTTTATTTATAACAAATAAAACTCCCACTACATTTATTTAGTGTCCCAAATGTAGTTGGTTTTCCAAGATCCCGGTTTTCATCAAGTAGAGCCTGCTATGGCACGTCACCCTACTTAATTAGACAAGATAGGTTCTCCAACCAATCATATCGTTCCATATGATTCTTGGTTTGTGAATATCTAAGTATATTTACAAACTTCGCCCCGATGTCCAAACTCTAGTTGGGTCCATCGAAAAGTAGCCTCTCACTATTTGCTCCTTGCAAATCTTAGCTATTTGCACCCCGACTACCGAATTGGCAATCATGACGTCCGCTTGGGCGGACCGCGCCATGAGTGACAATCGGCGTGAAGGGGATAGAGAGAAGGAGGGCGATTTCACTTAATCGAGTTTTAGTTGGGACTATCAATCATATGACACTTGTTTGGTGGTCGTGTAAGCATACACCCATACCTAGCCTATGACAATTCATAGCAATCACAAGCAATCACATATAAGCATCTCATAGTTGTGGGTTTGTATGGCTCCCGCTTGCATTAGTTTCGCCACATCGTCCATGGAGCAAAACTAATTTAATCCTTGTCTCTTCCCACTAAATTCTATAAGGATCTAAATCCTATATAAAATAAAGGTACAAAATACATGTGAAAAATACCCTATTCCCATCCTAACCTTAGGGGCATGCAAGCCTCACAAGTTACATAAAAAATTAATCAACAAATTAATTAATTAATGGCACCAAAGGCCGCATTACAAACATTCACACATGCATTCAAATACAACCACAAGGCATTGAGTCTTGAGCCATACTAAACCCACTATCCACCTACAAAACAAAGTTAGCACATACAAGCACTTTGTTTCCAATTAACGATTTCCAAGCATCTTTGCGATTTGTTTGCCATAAGTAAATTCCGTGTACAAATTCTCAATTTTAAACAACAAAACTTGTTTAAATTCATTTAGAAAGTTCTTTCAACATCCCATAACTGAAAGGAGATCAAACAAGGAGTTTTCTAATTGTTTTCAACTAATTTGAATACTTAGAAAAACAGTAATTATTAAAAAACGTAACTAATGGAATCCAATAAAAACAAAGGTTTTAGGTCTCCAAAAATTCTCAAATAAATTACTTAAGCTCCTTATCATAATTGTGATTACCAGTAAAAATTTCAAGAAGAGATCTTAAACCATCTGGGAGAATAAAAAATGACAAATCTCTTACAAGTGCACGAAACACCGTTATGAGATTTTCAGCTTATCCTCTCAACCATTTGGTCTGTAAGACCACCTTTTATCCAGTTTTTATATATACAATATATACAGAAAAACTAGTTTAGACTACAGGCTAGCTATCCATGAAAAGAAAACCACCAAGTTCAGTTCAGAAGGTTCGAGTTACATACTAAACAATCAACAAATTCTGTACTGGAACAGACTGTCGATCGAAATGTTTTAACCTAGTTGAAGGTCCAAACTTCCACGAAAAATTATGAAATTAATTTTCCTGGAATCCTAACTCAAAAAAGAACAACTCCATTTAAACAGAATTTTTAAAGGAGTTCTCAGTTGGTACAGTTTATTAGAACAATTGATTTGCTCTACAAACTGGATCTGACGAGATCTTCCTTTTCATACTTGAAAACCCACAAATTAATCCAAGTCATGCAACAATTTATACATGCTCAGAAAGAGCTTCAAGTCCTCTTTAAATCTAGCCATAGAACACTGGTACTTATATTCAAAATATAAATCTTTCAAGCCATTCAAACAGGACAGTACGAGCAGAAACTGGTTCTGCGCACTGTCGCCATTTTATTCACAGTACATCCATACTAATTCAGAAAAATGTGAATCTAACGCCAAAAGATTCACAATCCACAGATCTACAACTTTCATGTAGATGGAAAAAACTTCCAGAGAACTTATCAAAGCGAAAAACGCGAAACAACACAGAAAATACCATTTCCAGACAGCAAACAAACGCATCATCTCTACTAATCCGTTAATTAGCCAATTTCTCTTAATTAAGTGTCAAAATAGCTTAAGTACGACCATGTGCTCTGATACCACTGTTAGTGATTGTGTAATTTTCGATTTTTATGCTAATTACAAGTTAATTAAGCCATCGAAACAACACACACAACGAATCGTGCACAAAAGCCAAGTTAACACAAAGAGATTAAGGTGGAATTTATACCTCCCGCGAAATCGTATTCGCGGGGCTCGATCCTACGGCATGGGAATCGATGGGGTGCTCTCCTTCGCCTCCTCCATGGCGCCCTCGAGTCCACCAAGGAATTTGGCCATGTCCCAATTCTTGTGCTAGCAAGAGAAAGGAGATAGCTAATCCTTTTCACCATTCTTCAAGTAATTCTAGCAATTAACCTTTTGGAATAGCTATTCTCAACACATGAGACCTATGGGAATGCAAGAGAGAGAGAGAGACCACCATGGGAGAATCAAAATTCTGCCCATGGATGGTGGTGGCGGCTAGGGAGAAGAAGGGAGGCAAAGTGAGAATGTTAGGTTTTGCTTCTTCAAGTGGTCCTTATATAGACCACTCTCCACCAACCTTTGCTTGACCTTTTTACCCCTCTATGGCCGGCCATATACATGGGCCTTATGGGCCATGTGTTAGGTTTGTTCAATCTCTCTTAGTCCATATTAAATCAATTATTTAATAGGCCTTTCAAGTTGCATTCAATTTAGGCTCAAATAGACTATCAAATTAAAAGCCTATACTTTAATTTAATTCACTTAATTAAATTAAAGTGTGATGAATAAAATTAATTATCAATATGTTGATAATCAATTTAGGATTAGCATGTACATTAATTTATTTCTATATGATCCATTTGACTTAATTAATTATAACGGTCCATAACGTTATTTAATTAATCAACTTATCATATTTTGCAATACTCACTATTGCAAATAAATAAATAATGCACGTATGGTCAAAGTCCTATTTGTGTGACCCTTTGAGGATTTATGCTATGTTGGACATGGAATTAAATCGCTATTTAATTCCAATAATCATAAGTGGTATCTAGCAACACGTTATGATTCCCAATTCGCATAAATAGTGTACTACTACAGTATTTAAATCCTGCATAAGAGAATAAATGTATTTCCCTATTTTGATTCTTATGTCACACGATATCATCGTATAATCCAAGATAGGAATGTGTCATTCTTGCAGATTATACGTTTCTTGATCTAGAGATAATTGTATAAAGTTGCATGCAAACAATCTATCTCCATCAAGGGGCCCAAACAGATATCGTCACTCACTAAGTGAATTAATGAGGGACATACGGTTTTCTTGATGATTAGCTTTTCCCCGCACAATTCAAGAGAACATAAATAAAGTCCGTATAGCAGCCCTTATCGGGAATCAGCAGTAGACGATATTTATTGAACCTATCCTCATGTGGAAAAGATAAACATCTCAAACTTAGAACCAAAATCATTACGAAATAAACAATGACACATAACACAATCCATATGTTTATTTCGATGGGTCAAGTCCTGTGCTATGTTCCATAACATACACATATGCAATTAAGTTGGTAACTCTTTACCTATGATTTGTAGAACTTAATCATCACTTAACTTGCATACTAATCTTATAAGATAATTAATGTTCCTTGTTAATTATCAAGATTATGGACCGTTTAGATTTATTATTGTCATTCTAAAGAATGATTCACAGAGATCTACTATTCAGATCCTCAACCTGAATAATCTGTCAATAATAAACCTAGGAACAGATGATAAAATATCATCCCATACATAAACTAATAATTAAGTCATTAAATTATTGACTTCTAGGACATAACTCTAACAATCTCCCACTTGGCCTAGAGTCAATCAATAGTGACTTCTAGCCAACGAAGAATTGAGAACAATGTCATATATCTACACATATACATGTCTCGGACCTCAAAATAAATAATACGCTTATAGCTAGTTACTCATACGTCCACCACGTATGGATGCATAACTGCATCTCGTATACTGCTCAAGGTAGAGGTCGTGCTAGAGTGTTCGCTGTGTTCGCGAACCTATCCAAAAATTGTTTGACCCTATATATATATACTACTATATATATGTTCTTGATCATCATCATATGATATCAAGTGATATCGTTATAGATCATATTTGAATCTCCAATGTAACATTGGGTTCTTTAGGAGTAAGTTATGGTTCGAGATGCATAGAACCATAATAACTCAACTAAGAACTCGATCCCAAATAAACTTCTTTTATTGCTTCACAAGTTGCTATCTATTTCGTTTTGGTGACGGAAACGGTTGTAATATTCCATTTAGAACACTTTCTAAATTTACAACTCCACCTTAAAACAAAATATGTAGCTCAATCGTGATTATATCAATCTTTCGAAAAACTTTTATCAGTGTAACTACTTACACGAGATTCTTTCATCTTAAGAGATGAAACATTATATCACTCTTTCTCATAAGGTACTCGAGGATATCTTTGACTATCGTCCAAATGTGTCTCTCTTGTATCCATTTGACAACTGTTTGTCATATCCTTTGGATACTACACATTGGGACATATGCATAAATACGGCGTACAAAATGAAACTCATAATGAAAGAATGCTTGAACTATTTCATGCACTTTCTTGAATCGAGTTGCAATAGACCGAGTTAAACACTCAAGTCATGCCATGTGACGCACAGTTAGACATCCTTTCTTGGAGTGTAATTTTCGTGTTTCTAGAACACTTCGTCAATATATGCATATTTGCTCAAACCTAACATCCATCATAATCTATCTTTATAGATTTTGTTTCCTAGGATTAGGTGATTTCGCCCAAGTTCTCATTTGAGAAAGCATTCTCCAAAGAGATCTTGACAATATTCATTTTCTTAATGTTATTCCCAATTAATGAATTGTTATCTTGAACAATACAAGTAATACAATTATGCTCCCACTGAATGTCTTGTCTATACAAGATACTTTTGACGAAGTTCAACTCCTTGACTTCATTGTCAAAATTTTTATTCCAATCTCCACATCACTTGCTTTAATCCATTAATGGATCCTTGAAGCATGCGTATGTTTTTAGCAATACATAAACCTCGATTTGTGTCAAATGCACAACATCTTCCTTCATTCATACAAAGAAGGCGGTTTTATGTGTTTTTCCATATATCAATATATATGAAATACAACTATTGCTAGAATGATCTTTATTGACTTATACATAGCCACAAGCAAGAAGTTGTGCTTTGTACGTAGTCAACTAGCCATCGACTTAGACATAGCTACAAGCGAAAAGCCGCGCTTTGTACATAGTCGATTTGTTATCCATGTCGATCTTTCCTTTTGAAGATCTAAACGTTCTTGATGGATTGCTCCTTCATGAACATCAACCAAGGTCTATACCTTGTTGTTATACATGGATTTTATTTAAAGATCATATGAATTCGAACCATATATGTGGAATCGGATCGTTCCATCGTTTTCTTATTTATCAACGGATTCTCATATGCTAAGTTTGAGAATGTCGTGAAGCCCATGCACCAAATGGCTTAGGCAATCAACTCCCGTTGATCTTTTGTAGGTTTGGTACTTGAGGTTCATGAACTTCTTCCACAACGATTTGTTGAACGAGTTCTTGACTCCTTATATATATTCCATGAATTTCTCGAATCATCATCAACTCGTGAGATGGTTGAGTCCTCATTGGAAGGAGCGTACTATTAAACTTCTTTCAAAACAACTTGTGAATGAAGTTTCGCTCAACTCCCACTAAGTACCATGTATGGAGTGACAAGTTTCCCATAAGAGTACTTCTTGTAGTGACGCATAAACTATTTTAATGCTCACTTTACTCCCACTACTTCTTCTTGAGAATTTCAATTCATCAAGACTACATTATGATTAGCAACAACTACTTTGTTCTTATCATATTCGTGGAAGTAGTGCCTTTTAATATAAAGCATCCTACAAATATATAGTGTCTTATTTGGTTTAAGCTTACAAGTCCACAATACTTGAAATAAGCTTCTCAACACCAAATCTTAAGAAGCATTATACTTAGAGATCAAAATCTCATAAGATATCTTCTTCAATAGACTTCGATGGAACACCATTCAATGTAAACAATATTGTCCTCAAACATAATTCCCTAATACGAGTCGAATAAGTCAATTTGATTTATTACCGATCGAACTATACGAAATATTGTTCGATACCTCCATTCTTGGACATATTATTCCTCATGGAGCGAGTTGTGAAACCACTTTCATACTCTTTAGATAATATTTCAAATCATGTGACTTAACTATTTATTTGCCACGATTAATTGTAAGACTTCCATTTTTCTTGAACGGTCTTTTAAACTTCACTCTTGAACTCCTTTGAACTAGTCAAAAGGTTCATACTTATACCTTATCAAATAGATATGTTAGTATCTACAATGATCGTTGGTTAAGTAGTAAAGTATCAACAACCTTTCATTACACAAGTACTTATAGGTCTTTATACATCGATATGTAAAAGTCCTAATCAAGTCACTTGTCCTTAAACCTTTGTAGGTTAAAGACGCTTTTGTCATTTAACAAACATGATTCGCATATCAATCGATTTGAAATCGAATTGAATTACAAGCTCTACGTTACGGAGACTCTCGTAATGCGATTCTTGTTTATGTATGTGACTAAGCGGTTATATATAACATGAAAGTCAAATACTTTATGTCAAGTCTTATGCATCCTATTTGTCATTCAAAACTTGTTTATCTATTTCAAGCAAATTCAATCAAGATGCATGAAATCATATAAACAAATCCAGAATAAAAGAACTTGTCTTTTATTAAACATAATCATCCATTTCATCGAATATGAAGTGGAGATGTTTTGAGAAGTTAGGATTAAGGTATGCAACCTTCAATTCCTAAACAAACTCTTAATAAAGATAACTCTACGTATTCAATGGTAATGACTTAAACGAATAAGTCATTTCATATACGGAGTTTACTTTATATCTCTCAATATTTCTCTTATTCTCCATTGCTAACACATTTCGTTAAATGCGAGCATATGAACTAGTATCAAGTTACTAGTGTAAATTAGAGATAGTGAGATAATTTGAACGACAAATACACTTTTGGATTAAAACATTACAATCATGGTATTTCGGACAACCTTTCAAATGCCTCCAATAAACGGCAAATGAAACATCTCATGTGATACATAATCACAATCAAGAGCCTCGAAATTTCGACTCATACCTTGGCAAAGTATTTCTTGAATACTAATCCAATTACCTTTTTTGCATCAACAAGTGTGCGAAGAAGGTAACATTATATCCTTTATAATTTCAAAGAGATCGTATGACAATATCAATAATCCTTGATATCGGAGATCAATATCTCTAGTTATCAATTAGCTACTTAAATCTTTCGATTTGTAAGCCAATGAAACGTTCATGTATAAAAGAAGAATCTCTTTGTCAACTCATACTCTTTATACTCGATCATAAATGATGGAGTTAATATCTACTTTCTCCAAGAACACTTTCTTGAGTAAGTGGATAAGAGCGTACGAGTTAAATCTAGTCTATATGAATTCTCTAATTCAAAGGTCTAGAAATTTCAAATGAGGATATTAGCCATACGCCTTATTGAATAACTTTTCGCCAAAAGTCAATCAATCACCGTGTTGCTACGTTCGGGTAGTTTGAGAAAAGTTTTGGGAATTGACACACTCAAGTTTCTCTTCGCTAAGATCGTGTCTTAGGAATCGGTATTACTTCTTTAAGTGAATACTTTTAGAAACGAGTTTGTTCATTTTCAAAGATTGATCGCAACAAAATTAACAATTTAAACATCTATAACAAAATCAATTTAAGGTCATTTAGTTTATGCAATTGTTTTATTTATAACAAATAAAACTCCCACTACATTTATTTAGTGTCCCAAATGTAGTTGGTTTTCCAAGATCCCGGTTTTCATCAAGTAGAGCCTGCTATGGCACGTCACCCTACTTAATTAGACAAGATAGGTTCTCCAACCAATCATATCGTTCCATATGATTCTTGGTTTGTGAATATCTAAGTATATTTACAAACTTCGCCCCGATGTCCAAACTCTAGTTGGGTCCATCGAAAAGTAGCCTCTCACTATTTGCTCCTTGCAAATCTTAGCTATTTGCACCCCGACTACCGAATTGGCAATCATGACGTCCGCTTGGGCGGACCGCGCCATGAGTGACAATCGGCGTGAAGGGGATAGAGAGAAGGAGAGCGATTTCACTTAATCGAGTTTTAGTTGGGACTATCAATCATATGACACTTGTTTGGTGGTCGTGTAAGCATACACCCATACCTAGCCTATGACAATTCATAGCAATCACAAGCAATCACATATAAGCATCTCATAGTTGTGGGTTTGTATGGCTCCCGCTTGCATTAGTTTCGCCACATCGTCCATGGAGCAAAACTAATTTAATCCTTGTCTCTTCCCACTAAATTCTATAAGGATCTAAATCCTATATAAAATAAAGGTACAAAATACATGTGAAAAATACCCTATTCCCATCCTAACCTTAGGGGCATGCAAGCCTCACAAGTTACATAAAAAATTAATCAACAAATTAATTAATTAATGGCACCAAAGGCCGCATTACAAACATTCACACATGCATTCAAATACAACCACAAGGCATTGAGTCTTGAGCCATACTAAACCCACTATCCACCTACAAAACAAAGTTAGCACATACAAGCACTTTGTTTCCAATTAACGATTTCCAAGCATCTTTGCGATTTGTTTGCCATAAGTAAATTCCGTGTACAAATTCTCAATTTTAAACAACAAAACTTGTTTAAATTCATTTAGAAAGTTCTTTCAACATCCCATAACTGAAAGGAGATCAAACAAGGAGTTTTCTAATTGTTTTCAACTAATTTGAATACTTAGAAAAACAGTAATTATTAAAAAACGTAACTAATGGAATCCAATAAAAACAAAGGTTTTAGGTCTCCAAAAATTCTCAAATAAATTACTTAAGCTCCTTATCATAATTGTGATTACCAGTAAAAATTTCAAGAAGAGATCTTAAACCATCTGGGAGAATAAAAAATGACAAATCTCTTACAAGTGCACGAAACACCGTTATGAGATTTTCAGCTTATCCTCTCAACCATTTGGTCTGTAAGACCACCTTTTATCCAGTTTTTATATATACAATATATACAGAAAAACTAGTTTAGACTACAGGCTAGCTATCCATGAAAAGAAAACCACCAAGTTCAGTTCAGAAGGTTCGAGTTACATACTAAACAATCAACAAATTCTGTACTGGAACAGACTGTCGATCGAAATGTTTTAACCTAGTTGAAGGTCCAAACTTCCACGAAAAATTATGAAATTAATTTTCCTGGAATCCTAACTCAAAAAAGAACAACTCCATTTAAACAGAATTTTTAAAGGAGTTCTCAGTTGGTACAGTTTATTAGAACAATTGATTTGCTCTACAAACTGGATCTGACGAGATCTTCCTTTTCATACTTGAAAACCCACAAATTAATCCAAGTCATGCAACAATTTATACATGCTCAGAAAGAGCTTCAAGTCCTCTTTAAATCTAGCCATAGAACACTGGTACTTATATTCAAAATATAAATCTTTCAAGCCATTCAAACAGGACAGTACGAGCAGAAACTGGTTCTGCGCACTGTCGCCATTTTATTCACAGTACATCCATACTAATTCAGAAAAATGTGAATCTAATGCCAAAAGATTCACAATCCACAGATCTACAACTTTCATGTAGATGGAAAAAACTTCCAGAGAACTTATCAAAGCGAAAAACGCGAAACAACACAGAAAATACCATTTCCAGACAGCAAACAAACGCATCATCTCTACTAATCCGTTAATTAGCCAATTTCTCTTAATTAAGTGTCAAAATAGCTTAAGTACGACCATGTGCTCTGATACCACTGTTAGTGATTGTGTAATTTTCGATTTTTATGCTAATTACAAGTTAATTAAGCCATCGAAACAACACACACAACGAATCGTGCACAAAAGCCAAGTTAACACAAAGAGATTAAGGTGGAATTTATACCTCCCGCGAAATCGTATTCGCGGGGCTCGATCCTACGGCATGGGAATCGATGGGGTGCTCTCCTTCGCCTCCTCCATGGCGCCCTCGAGTCCACCAAGGAATTTGGCCATGTCCCAATTCTTGTGCTAGCAAGAGAAAGGAGATAGCTAATCCTTTTCACCATTCTTCAAGTAATTCTAGCAATTAACCTTTTGGAATAGCTATTCTCAACACATGAGACCTATGGGAATGCAAGAGAGAGAGAGAGACCACCATGGGAGAATCAAAATTCTGCCCATGGATGGTGGTGGCGGCTAGGGAGAAGAAGGGAGGCAAAGTGAGAATGTTAGGTTTTGCTTCTTCAAGTGGTCCTTATATAGACCACTCTCCACCAACCTTTGCTTGACCTTTTTACCCCTCTATGGCCGGCCATATACATGGGCCTTATGGGCCATGTGTTAGGTTTGTTCAATCTCTCTTAGTCCATATTAAATCAATTATTTAATAGGCCTTTCAAGTTGCATTCAATTTAGGCTCAAATAGACTATCAAATTAAAAGCCTATACTTTAATTTAATTCACTTAATTAAATTAAAGTGTGATGAATAAAATTAATTATCAATATGTTGATAATCAATTTAGGATTAGCATGTACATTAATTTATTTCTATATGATCCATTTGACTTAATTAATTATAACGGTCCATAACGTTATTTAATTAATCAACTTATCATATTTTGCAATACTCACTATTGCAAATAAATAAATAATGCACGTATGGTCAAAGTCCTATTTGTGTGACCCTTTGAGGATTTATGCTATGTTGGACATGGAATTAAATCGCTATTTAATTCCAATAATCATAAGTGGTATCTAGCAACACGTTATGATTCCCAATTCGCATAAATAGTGTACTACTACAGTATTTAAATCCTGCATAAGAGAATAAATGTATTTCCCTATTTTGATTCTTATGTCACACGATATCATCGTATAATCCAAGATAGGAATGTGTCATTCTTGCAGATTATACGTTTCTTGATCTAGAGATAATTGTATAAAGTTGCATGCAAACAATCTATCTCCATCAAGGGGCCCAAACAGATATCGTCACTCACTAAGTGAATTAATGAGGGACATACGGTTTTCTTGATGATTAGCTTTTCCCCGCACAATTCAAGAGAACATAAATAAAGTCCGTATAGCAGCCCTTATCGGGAATCAGCAGTAGACGATATTTATTGAACCTATCCTCATGTGGAAAAGATAAACATCTCAAACTTAGAACCAAAATCATTACGAAATAAACAATGACACATAACACAATCCATATGTTTATTTCGATGGGTCAAGTCCTGTGCTATGTTCCATAACATACACATATGCAATTAAGTTGGTAACTCTTTACCTATGATTTGTAGAACTTAATCATCACTTAACTTGCATACTAATCTTATAAGATAATTAATGTTCCTTGTTAATTATCAAGATTATGGACCGTTTAGATTTATTATTGTCATTCTAAAGAATGATTCACAGAGATCTACTATTCAGATCCTCAACCTGAATAATCTGTCAATAATAAACCTAGGAACAGATGATAAAATATCATCCCATACATAAACTAATAATTAAGTCATTAAATTATTGACTTCTAGGACATAACTCTAACAATCTCCCACTTGGCCTAGAGTCAATCAATAGTGACTTCTAGCCAACGAAAAATTGAGAACAATGTCATATATCTACACATATACATGTCTCGGACCTCAAAATAAATAATACGCTTATAGCTAGTTACTCATACGTCCACCACGTATGGATGCATAACTGCATCTCGTATACTGCTCAAGGTAGAGGTCGTGCTAGAGTGTTCGCTGTGTTCGCGAACCTATCCAAAAATTGTTTGACCCTATATATATATACTACTATATATATGTTCTTGATCATCATCATATGATATCAAGTGATATCGTTATAGATCATATTTGAATCTCCAATGTAACATTGGGTTCTTTAGGAGTAAGTTATGGTTCGAGATGCATAGAACCATAATAACTCAACTAAGAACTCGATCCCAAATAAACTTCTTTTATTGCCATCTCGGTCCGAGTTGAAGCCAACTCGGTCCGAGTTGAGAGCCGACATAGTGCATTTGGCAAGTTTTCAAGCATGGAAACTCAATATTTTGGTATGAATTCTTGCCATGACGCCCTAGCCTCCTTTACAAGTCCAGAAGATCACTATTTATGCTCCCTTAGGCCAGAAGAAAAGGGGGGAAGCCACCATACACGAAATTCCACCTCCTACCACGTTTTGGCACCTTTCCACCACCGTTCTCACGCCGAAAGGCGTGGGATTCCACCTCTTTCATCATAGCACGACCATGGCATCATATTTGGAGCATTTCTAGGCGCGACGGCGACAGAATCAACCCAACCACGGCTCTGGACGTTCGGTATCTTGAGTTAGAAGCGATATTTGGTTTATTTCTTCCATTCTCTTGATATTTTGATTTGATGGAGCTTGTATCTTATTTTGCTTTCATGTTAGGCTAGATTTATGTTGTCTTAGGAGTAAGGAAGTAATTTAGGTTTCGATGTGTTGTGATTTGACTTGATATGATATGATATGTTTTGTTGATTTGTTTTGTTGAGAATTATGTTAATTGCTTGTTTGAATTGCTTGTGATTTCCTAATCACCTTCTAGTTGTACGGCCGCATCTAGTCAAGCCTAAGTTAGGATAAACAAGATTAGTTCAAATAAAGTATTTGGGATAAATCGTAGATCCGAAAGGAAAGATTAGTTGACACCAAAAGTGTAACTTTTAGACAAGTCCAAAAGACCTCTAGATATCCTTATGAACTCCAACAAACAAGTTTAAGTTGATTGAATTCTATACCAAAAGTTGTGAACCAATCGAGTTAATTAGGTTAGGTTGTGATTGAACCAGTGTCTAGTCCAACAAGCGAAAGCTGAGGTTTAGAGTATCTAGGTTTGACCAACAAACCCTAGCACAAAGCATAAAATTTCATAAAGAGTCAAAACCACACACTTATACCATCTGTTCGGATCGAACAGAGCGGTATATGCTTGAAAAACACCGTTTGATGCACGAAAGTGATAAATTCTATGTTCTAGAGTCCAAACCGATGTGAAACCTGAACCTAAGACGACTTTTATATTGTTAAAACACCAAAAACATCTCTTTAAGCATTTAGATTTTTTTTAGATAATTAAAATATCCAAAAATATTTATTTACTTGCACCTTTAGATTTAATCAACCAAAAACTCCATAAAAATTTAATTGTCTAGCTTTCGTGAGGAAGTAAAGTCCGGTACTCATTAATCCGTCCCTTGGGTTCGACCCTAAAGCTTAACTAAAACGACTAGTGAGGTTAGCTCTAGGTTTATAAATTTATTTGATTCCTAGGTTTTAAGCCTTCATCACCCTTATCGGGAATCAGCGGTAGACGATATTTATTGAACCTATCCTCATGTGGAAAAGATAAACATCCCAAACTTAGAACCAAAATCATTACGAAATAAACAATGACACATAACACAATCCATATGTTTATTTCGATGGGTCAAGTCCTGTGCTATGTTCCATAACATACACATATGCAATTAAGTTGGTAACTCTTTACCTATGATTTGTAGAACTTAATCATCACTTAACTTGCATACTAATCTTATAAGATAATTAATGTTCCTTGTTAATTATCAAGATTATGGACCGTTTAGATTTATTATTGTCATTCTAAAGAATGATTCACAGAGATCTACTATTCAGATCCTCAACCTGAATAATCTGTCAATAATAAACCTAGGAACAGATGATAAAATATCATCCCATACATAAACTAATAATTAAGTCATTAAATTATTGACTTCTAGGACATAACTCTAACAAGACAAATGTCAATTTATTCTTTTTCAAGTTGGAAAATTTGTTTCATTCAATGCTACGAACATAAAAAAAATTAAAGTGGTTACTATAATCAACTAAAATCCACATAGCATAATCAAAGAACTAATAATTAATTAAACTGTAATAATTAATAAAACTCCAATTAAATTTCAGTTTTAACATGATAGTTCTTCACATTCAAATTACATCACATATATTTAGTATTAAATTATAATGTCAATTAAAATTGTTCAAATTGAAGATAATAAGATAATTTTATTTAATAAACTATAATGTCAATTAAAATTGTTCAAATTGACATCCTTAATATTTAGTATTAAATATAAACAATATAGTGATATGTACACTAAAATATCACAAATTATATAATAGAATTGAACAACTATAAAAGGAATAATAATTCGTCAATATGAAATCAATAATAAAACATAAAAAAAAATTCAGTTTTGACATGATAGTTGTCCCATAAAATCAATTTGCATCACCGTTGGGTAGAAACAAATTGAACCATAAACAAAAATTTCATGTAATAAACTAAAATGACAATTAAAGTAGTTCAAATTGCAATCATAATTTATTTAGTGTAAAATTTTATTGTGATATATAAACTTGATATATCACATACTTTCTTTCAATAAAATGGTAATTGCAATTAAAGTTGTTAACATTGATAATGATCAAAATATTAAAAGTACCTTAATATGGTTTAAATTATTCATATGCAAATTTTATAACAAACTTTCGATTGGGCAGTTTGTATATATTAGTGCATATGAAACCATCTTTCTATTATATTGTAAATATCATATACAATAGATAAATGGGATAGATGAACTAAAAGTAACTAATAATCATCATATAAATAAATCCCCATTTAGAATAAATGAAATAATATAATAACTTTATTAATCTCATCTACTCACGTAAAAGTTAAACCAAATAAATAGGGCTCCGTTTGGATGGCTTCTTCCCGGAATAAGGAATAAGGAATAACCATTTTTTACCAATAAATTTATTTCTAACCATCCAAACTCTTCACAAAAGTTACACACTTCCCAATAAATTTACCCCTTCCCAATAAATTTCTTCCCTTCTTCCTTCTTCCTACCTTATTCTCAACGCATCCAAACGGAGCCTAGGATAATTATTAATCGGTCAGATCAGAAAAGTAAAACCAAATAAATAGGATAATTACTTTAATAGGATCATTCTCTGCTAGTTAATTCTTTGAATAGCAAAAGAATGATATAAATGATTTTTTCCTAAAAGAATAAATAAAGAAATAAATTTCATTAAATCCCACACGAACGGTTTAAAGTAGAAAAATCTATAACCAACTAAGGATGTTATTGAGGAATTTTGCCTAAACATAGCACCATTAAATTATGGGATCAAATATAGTGCGCACGGACAGGAAAATCAACTCCAAATAACAAGGCGTTATGAAATTCTATACTGTCATAACTCATAAGAAAAGAAACAAATCTTTTGTCCTAAACAATCGTACACCGATACACGGCAATTGTTACATTGGGCCAAAGATTTGTACATAAGAGTTGTATCCAATCAACTCTAGGGAATACACGTGACTGCAGTTCTCTTCTCTTCGTTCTCTCTCTTCTTTTGTGTGCACATGGGCTCCGTTTGGATGACTTCTTTCCGAAATAAGGAATAAGAAATAACCACTTTTTATCAATAAATTTATTTCTAACCATCCAAATTCTTCACAAAACTTACACACTTCCTAATAAATTTATCCCTTCCCAATAAATTTCTTCCCTTCTTCATTCTTCTTACCTTATTCTTAATGCATCCAAACGGAGCCATGGAGACAAAAATAATGGAATAAGAAAAAAAATAATTCATATCTCTAACAATATGCACACAGAGAAATATACATATGAAAATAGATTAAGAAAAATTACGAAAATAATTCTGTAAATTCTAAAAAAATTCCAGTAAAATACAAGAATACTATATATTGTATTTTATATGAAAATAAATACCTCTATGATGTAAGTTTCTATTATGATTTATTATTTTTTATATGAAATATATGATTTTGGAATGTTAATTATTAAATATTATGATGAATTAATATTTTAATTTCTAACAGTTAATGCTTAAAACACATAGCAAACATCTCATTTAAATGAAGATGGAAGCTGATTGAGCAGCAGAATACATGTAATGTGGCATGATTAAAATTAATAAGTTTGAAAACTTAACTTTCTTTGTATATTTATAATGATCATATAAATATATTTATCACATATTTTATTCCGATTTTCATTATCTCGAATCACTAATATCAAACTGTACCTCAAAATAAATAAAAGAACCTTGCATTCATTTCAGTGCCATAAAAGCAAATTGACTTTATATAGTTTAGGTTTTTCTAGGGAAAGAGAAAATGTTGGACTTTAGTTGCATTAACTAATTAAATATCACCACTAGAAATCTCATGATAGCACCCATTGCCTTTCGTTTTTTTTACCTGACAACTCCTATCCGACTCTCACGAGCCAGTTGCCTAAATACAGCTATCTCTACCAGCTTTATTTCTCTCCTACTCGCTTTTGAGAGTTCCAAGTCCCAACCAACCTCCATCAATGGAGAATACATAGGCATACTCGCTATATTGGGTTCGGGTCTGGTTAAATTAATTACCCGGATCCATCTTAGTCAGTAGTCATGTGGCCTAGCTAGTAAGCAGTGAGTAGTGGCTAAAGCAATGCCATCTTAAAGCCTAAAAAGGAAAATAAATTACTAATATGGATGTATACACTACTAAAGGTTCAATTTGTGGAATATTTCCATATCAGATCCGGGTTTTGACTGTTGACAACTAACCCAACTAAGACCAGTAATATCGGCCTGTGGTGCTTCTATAAATGTGCACCTTACAACTTGACTCGCTCAACCAAGTTAAATCAAACATACACTTCTAACATCAAAACATTCAAAATGGATGGTATTGGTAATGCTCTTGCATTGATCTTGACATTGGGTTTATTGAATTGCGTCTCGCTCGGCGAATGTGTCCCAAATGCACAACCCCAAGTGCCGTGTTTTTTTATCTTCGGCGACTCTCTAGTCGACAATGGAAACAACAATGGCATATTGACTCTGGCAAGGGCTAACTATAGACCCTACGGCATCGACTTCCCTGAAGGAGCATCAGGTCGCTTTACCAATGGCAAAACTATAGTCGATGTGCTCGGTAAAATTCACTTTTTGAGCGAAAATGTTTTGTGCTTTTATGTTTACTATTTAAACTTTGTGCTCTTTTATTGTTTCTGAAGAAATGAAACGGGTGATATATAAGTATCATTCTGTTTTCAGGGGAAAAAAAAAACAGAGTTCAAACTTGCAACTTGATCTTTTGGTACATGTTATGTACATATACTGCTTCTGTGCCAGTGTAACCTTGCTGGTGCTTATGTATAATTCATTTTCTTCAATTTTACTAAGAGGTCTGCCACTGACATAAAAAATTTTGAAGGTTTTTTTTTGTCTGCAAATCTCAGAAGATGAATAAGGAAAGAGACACAAATATATTAATATTACTTTTGTTTTGTGCTGAAATTGTAGCCCAATTGCTGGGTTTTAGAGGCCTCATTCCTCCATATGCAACGGCCCAGAATAATGCCATTTTGCGTGGCGTCAATTTTGCATCTGGGGCTTCTGGACTTAGACGAGAGACCGGAAGAAACTTGGTAAGCATTTCACATTCCACAAATTAAATTGATTAATTCAAGTTGATCTGTACTTCTTTTATTTAGTTGAGAATGGTAGTAGCATGGAGTTCATGCAGATTGATTGAAAAAGAAAAACATTATAACTACTATAATGAGTATAAGACATTGTTGTCATACCAAAACTTGAAAATTACAACAGAGAATTCAAGTTCCTACCATTTTAGTTAAAAATTAAAGATTGATGCCAATTGATAGGGTTAAGACTTATTCTATAGTGACTTGTTGAGTTTTTGTTGAATCAGTTTACCACTCTAATAAAGTAAACATTCCACATTTGATTTATTTAACAGTACATGACACAAATAGTTGAGAATATTTGCATTTTTAGATAGACGCATAAATAAATATTTTACTATATGGGATCATTTTAGCAAATAATATTCTTTTCCCAACTTCCTTACAATGTAAATAGACAATAATTCCAACACAAATTGGCAGGGAGACCATTACCATTTTGCTGAGCAAGTGGAGCATTTCAGATCTGCCATCCAAACAATGAAGAGAAATTTCAAAGGGAATGATACAATGCTTACTGATTACCTAGGCAAGTGTATATTTTATGTTGGCATGGGCAGTAATGATTACTTGAACAATTATTTCATGCCAAATTTATACTCAACGAGTTACCAGTACTCGCAGAAGGCTTATTCTACAATTCTGCTTCAAGAATACTCACAGCAACTCTCGGTACATCATCTATTTCTTGTTAAATTATTATTGTTTATGGACATAGTGGTTGATTATGCAGTATTGGTCTAATGCTATACGATCAATTTTATAATTTCTGATTACACACGGAGTACTTCATACCTCTTCAGCTGCAGATTATTAAATTTAATTCTCAGAATTTTCACTGCATAATCTAATCTTTCCTCATAAATCAAGTCTTTGTTTTTTTTAAGAAAAAAAAGTACTAAAAGCTGCTTTTAAATTAAAGAGAGATAATAATTACTACAAAAAAATCATTAAAAAAATAAACGGTTAATCATGCCAAAAAGTGATCTATCAGGTTGAAATAATATTTAGAGAAGGTGACCTAGGATTTCAATTAATTTTTTTAATAGATGACTGTCAAATGTCATATCCTTCTTCTAATTAAAATAGTTATTAGTTACTGACATATATAGAATAATTACATTTCCAGCAATTGTATGACTTGGGTGTGAGGAAGGCGGCAATAGTCGGGTTGGGGCAGATCGGGTGCATACCCTATGAGCTTGCACGGTTGAACAATAACACAAACAACAACAGGACATGCAACGACAACATAAACAAGGCTATTGCCATTTATAACGCAGGACTCCTTCAAATGGTGAAACAATTCAACACCAAACCAGGCGCAAAGTTTGTCTATGTGAATACTTTTGAGAGCTCCAAAGATCTTGTTTCAAATGCTGACACCTATGGTAAATTTACAGAAATAAAAACAAACCCTCACCAAAGACAACAAATGCTGCCAGTGAATCCTTTTTTAACTAAGCTTTCTTTGTAATGAAATCCAGGTTTTTCAGTGATTGACAAGGGTTGTTGCGGGGTTGGCCGGAATAATGGGCAAATCACATGCCTACCGTATCAAACGCCTTGCCAAGACCGTACCAAGTACCTATTCTGGGATGCATTTCATCCAACCGAGGCCGCTAACCTGATTTATGCCAAAAAAGCATATAGTTCACCCTCAACTTCTGATGTTTACCCTATGAACATACAACAGCTTGCAATTGCCTAGAGAAGAGTTAGGGAATTATGAAGCGATCTCTGATTTGAGCTAATTATTCCTAATGACTTGTACTCTCATACTATCAATCTGAAATATTGATAAAAACTTCTTCCTATACCTACTTGTTTTCTTTAATTTTTCTCTCTACTTTTTTTTGAGCAAAATGCTGGGACAGATATGCTAGAATTTATTGATTTGATCATTCCTGTTAGAAAGAGATGGAGACTAATATCCTTCCAACTGATCCAACGGTAGGAGAATATCTCAATATGCCATCACTATTTACTTTGCGGGACTGATAAGGATCATCTCCAGATCTCATCATCTCCATCATCCTCATTCCGAAAAAGAAAAGAGAGATGAGGATCAAGGATGACGCGTTTCTTTTTTTGGATGAGGGGATGAAGGGAGGGAGAGTGAATCAGAGAAGGGAGGGGGAGGGAGAGTATGGAGAAGATGAGCGCCAGTGGATAAAACGAATCAAAGAGAGAGTGAATCAGAGGGGAGAGAGGGGGATGAGGGGAGGGGGGAGGGAGTGGATATCGTAACTGTTCTAGTTAATATCGTAAGTGTTCTGGTTAAAAATATAAATGTTCTAGTTGTAAAAATAAATGTTCTAGTTAATATAATAACAGTTCTAGTTAATATATATAAAGATTCTAGTTAATATAATAACAGTTCTGGTTAATATATATAAAGGTTCTAGTTAATATATATAACTATTCTAGTTAATATAATAACAGTCCTAGTTAATATATATAAAGGTTCTAGCTAATAGTGTTCTAGTTAATAAATTTAACAGTTCTAGTAAATATAGCAACAGTTCTACTTAATATGTATAACTGTTCTGTTTCACTCCCTCTCTCTTCTCCATCCCCTTCCCGTCTAGTTCGTTCTCTCTCTCTGATGCGCTCTGTCCTCATTAATTTCCTTCCCCTCTGGTTCGCTTTCTCCTCATTTCTCATCCTCTCATTCTCTCCCTCTAACGCATTATGGGGTTGATTAAGACGGATGATGACGGAGAGGAGACAATTATTAATGCGTTTTATTGGAGATGATGGGGATGATAGAGAAAAGCGGATGACGGAAAGCAATTATGCTTTACTTTGTCTTAGACATCACCTGATTCCTTTCTCATTATATAACCTTGAGCCTTACCTTAATTGGAAGCTGCTCTCTACATCTTAATTTGTGAACTAGGGTAGGAATGAGAACCTTGAGCTTTAGACATCACCTGATTCCTTTCTCATTATATAACCTTGAGCCTTACCTTAATTGGAAGCTGCTCTCTACATCTTAATTTGTGAACTATGGTAGGAATGTAATATAAAAATGAATATATGACTTTAAGCTTACGTCATGATGCTCTGCTTATTTTTCTAGCTTTTATGATATTTAAGTCATATTTTGTTTCAAAAATACGAGTTCTTGCCCTGAGTATCAGAGTATCAAGGCAAAGACATATTTTTTAAAAATTTTAAGGCGTGAGGTATAATCGTAGATCTTATCCACAACATTGATGGTTAATTTTTCATCAATTTCGCAATATATTTTTCTGGTGAATATTTGTTCAACTCTTTATTGGTGCATTGCATCTTTAAGTAAGAATAGTAGAATACCATTGCCTAAATATATTAAGCAAGTGTGAAGAATATATTATGGGGATCTTTTGACAATCCTAACAATCATAAAAAATATATATATATTTTTAAACTTAAAATTCATATCTAAAACACAATTAATAGAATTCGATGCAAGTTTAATCTTTCGGAAGAACACTTGTATTTTGGAACAGTACAAAATTATTTGATAATACCAAATGTCATTTAAAAATCTGAAATTTGAAACATAATAAATTTATAAACCCAATTTATGTCTATAAGTCTTTTCCATTTTAAAATTTTTCAATGCTATAAGATAAAAATAAGATCATCAATGTATCCACTCTTTAATTTTTGTAAATACAAGAATAAGATAACTTTCTTCATGTTTAAAATCTTGATGCATGTAAGGTATATTGATATTAGGTTTTTCTGAATTTTGGACTTGTTCGAGTCAGCACGGACTATTTTTTTATGCGCTTTTCAAGAATATAAAAGAAAAAACAAAAATCACAAAAAAGAAATGTGTGTTTTATTTGTCAGTGACTCATTAAATCTCGTGCGATATTGTCCAAGCAGCATTGATGGATTTTATATGTCAGAGGCTCATTAAGCCTTGCTACACACTTTACTGGACGCATTAAATTAAAGGATTTAGAGCAGTCTTGTTATTCACGCGGAAAGTTCAAATGGGGGCACAATTTCTCATTTTATTACTATTTTACCTTTTTTTTCATGTTTGGAAGATGCTTTAAATAATTTTCTGTAGATGGGACAGTCATTGATTTATATAACATGATGGATTTAGCTATGGAAAAGATAAAATAGGGATTTCTGGCAAATCTCAAATAGATGCTGTCTATAAATTGCAGAGGAATCTGGGAGGCACCAGTTTAGAGATTGCTCTTACTTCATCAATTTAAAAAATCATACAGTCTTCCATGATATGGACACAGATCATATCAAAGCCTTAATTCTTTCTCCCACAACAAGTTTTCAGAAATTCTGTCCATCATTTGCTTCATTACATGGAGAGAGAGATGCTAGCTCTAGGATATTCAGAGTTGAAGTGCAAGAAAATCTTACATTTCTCAGGTCCTCGGTTGACTTTGGGGACCCTTTCCTGTTTTGTATAGCAGCACAGCTTCTGTTTACTTTTACTTTTACATTTTCTGGCTTGGACCATTTTAATTTAGCTGTACTTTGATCTTTTTATTTTTAATAAAGATAGGAGCCAGACTCCTATTTTAATTAAAAAAAAATTCTGTCCCCGCATTTTACAATGTGTTGCCCCAGAACACATATATAGCATTTCAAATCCAGTTGTGATCTTGAAAGACTACATGAAATTTCTAATTACGCTTCCAAATTAATATACAAGTTATAACAGATATGACGATACATATTCACGCCTAGTACATAATTTAAATGTCAACCAAGCTGGTCCAATTTCCATTGTCGACTGCAAATATTTCAATGCTTACAATCAACTAAATGCACATGTACCAGTGAAATTAATAATACCGGCCCACGTTGTACCTATAAATACACATGTACTAGTATTATGTCTCTCCGGCCCCCAAATATTTCAATGCTCAAAAACATTCAAAATGGAGGGAAGTGGCAATAGAATAGCTGCAATACTGGTCTTGACATTGTCATTCCTTACCTGCATTGTGCTCAGCGAAGATGCCTCAGATGCACAGCCCCAAGTGCCGTGTTTCTTCGTCTTCGGCGACTCTCTCGTCGACAATGGAAATAACAACGACTTACCAACCCTGGCAAGGTCTAACTACAGGCCCTATGGCATTGACTTTCCCGAAGGACCATCCGGTCGTTTCACCAATGGCCGCACCGTAGCTGATATCATTGGTACATGCTATATACTGACCGTTTTATTGACTTATTACTAAAAAGTAAAAAATATTACACAAAATATTCAAGATTTACTCAAACCAATCGGTTATGAAGAATATTATTAGAGCCAAATGTACTGATGGATGTGCTCATCAAACACGACCGGATCTCAAATTTGGAACTTCAAATGATCAATCCAAACCGATCATTGCGATCTTCACATTGGAATCTTTTTTTTAGTTTTGAGATTTTTAATGAATTGATAAACACATTTTGAGTAATACAATAATAGCGTTTTCCTAAAAATCCAAAATAAATAGTAAAAATTTTAAAAGAATATGTAAAAAATTGATTTTCAATGAGATTATAATATAAAATATACAATGAATGATTTGCATCGGTCTTTTGAAATTTCAAATTTGAAATCCAATCACATTTGACGAGCACAATTGTCCAATGCGTTTGACTATATTATTTTTTCATGCCATAATGCCAATAGTCAAAGCATATAACCATATATACATAGGGGTGTCAAACGTTGAAACGGAAGACGGAACAGACCTATTCCGCTTTCGTTCCATTTCAATCGACGGAACAGAAATTGATTCCGTTTAACGTTCCGTCCTTTATTTACCATTGATTTCAGCGGAATTCCGTTTTCCGTTTAAAAAAACGTTTATAAATTTCAGTTCCGTTTCCGTTCTGTTTTTAGAAACGAAACTGAAATCTCTTCCGTTTAACGTTTCGTTTGAACGGAACGGAACGGAACACCCATGCGGAACAGAATTTTGACAGCTCTATATATACATGATAGGACGCGCCATCATCCTAATTATTAATTAGTTGTAAACACGTGGGTATGAATTACTTTCTGGCGTCAAACGTCTCGGAATATATGATATAATAAACTGTGGTGTCCATTCAGCTTCATCACACAACCACATTGGAGGTTCTGGCGCTTACTTCACTCTAAAAAATAAAAATAAAAAATAATTTCCTCTCCAGTGGCATCTCCACAAGAACCGTTACACGTTGTCTCGTGGGCGTGGTCTCGCATTTGTCAGTTGTACTCCTTTCACATTTTGCCATATGCCTTGTGTGTAAGTCTCCTGACAAAGCGGGCCTCCTTGTTATTGCTGCTTCTTAAGTGCCTTGGGACCACCACGTAAACCTGACACTGGGCCCACACAGCCCAAAACATCTTTTTTTTTTCTTCCCTATTTTGACATTTAAAACCTGCTCAAATAAGAAGCAAATTTTTACATATTTTTTGAAAATTTTTACTATTTTTTTTGTATTTTAGAAAATTCATAATATAAAAATTATGAATCGTCCAATAACAACAATTTTCTCATATACCAAAAAAATAGTAAACAAATTAAAAAAATATAAAAAGTAATTTTTTGTAAGTTTCAATATGGTGAATATATATATTGAACGGTTCGGGTCGATCATCTGAAACTTAAAATATGAGAAAGATTGTGTTGGACAGACCACATCCGTCCCAAATATTAGACTAGTATTTCTCAAATAAGAGAGCCTAACATTTTTAAATTATAATTATTATTTTTCCTTATGTCATCTTTTGTTTTTCCGTTCCCCTGTTGCTTTCTTTCTATAATGACCAAAATGAGATGGAGTGATTCATTGGAGATTTTTTTTTTTGAGATAAGTGATTCATTGGAGATTAAATTGAATCGGTAAATAAAGAAAAATATAAGGCCACTTTTGCTGTACCACAAAAGACATAAAAAACCATAGAATATAAGCAAGAAAGATTTTTCTTGATAGCTTACAACAGGCTAATAATTTGAACCCTAATGGTGTGCTAAATTTTTTTACCTGTTCATTATTCATACATGTTGATAACATACTCAGATGTTCTCAACGTTGAAATTGTAGGTCAATTTCTCGGGTCAAAAGGTTTCATTCCTTCATATGCATCGGCTCGAAGGAGTAACACTCTTGGCGTTCTTTTTTCCACACCTGGAGCTGCTGGAACAAGTGGCCTCAATTTTGCATCTGCTGCAGCTGGAATCAGACAGGAGACAGGGAAACATTTGGTGAGCCATTTGAACTAATATATATCTTTACACCGATATAAATCTTGCAAAAGGAACTACGGTTTCGAGATCAATTAGTTGGCTGTTTGTGGAGGATTCCATGTTAAATCCTTTTTTCTTAATTTAAAACCTCCACAAACTCTTCAGATTGATTAGTTCGTCATGTAATACCGAGAATAAGTTGTGACTGAACTTCGAGTTATATGGGTATCATTCAAGTTGGTCTTCTCAGAATAAGAGCCTCCTAAAGAGAACTGATTTTATTAATTAATTTACTTAATTTTGGTAGTGAACCTATTTCTTGAGCAATCATGAGCAGAGGACATTCATATATATTTTGCTGTAGCACCAAGTAAAAAAAAATTTGCAACTCCAAATCATTAAAGTTTAGGTCAAATATTGATAGTAAAAGAAGCTGAGGAATACTCTGAAGTTGAACTGTATAATTTTGCTAATAACTAAAAAAAATAAAAAAAATTCAACAGGGAGCTAATTACTATTTGGCTGATCAAGTGAGGCAATTCGACTCTACGGTTCAAAGCTTGAGGGGATCCTTTGGAAATGATACGGAACTTAACATATACCTCAGCAAGTGCTTATACGGCTTTTCCATTGGCAGTAATGATTATTTGAACAATTATTTCTTGCCAGATATATATCGGACGAGTCACCAGTATACACCGAGCGCCTTTGCTGAAGTTCTGGCTCAAGAATTCTCAGGGCAACTCTTGGTACACTTTTTTCTCCTTTTTTTGTGGGGGCAATTTATTTTATGAGTGAGGAACATGAGGATGATTGTATCGAGATCTTATGGCATAATAAGGCACAAGCCAATTAAGGACGTTTGGAGATATATACTCTTATATTATCTCTAACAATTCTGTCCTTATTTTTGCTAAAACAAAACTGTGATTCAAATATAAACTGTAGTTTTGGAGATGCAATGATCTATATAAATATTACTGTTGCGAATGAGGAAAGAAATGTTCTATCAAGAAAATACTGTGTTAATATTTCTGTTATGATAAAAAAAAAATCACTTGGTTGCTACTTTCTAAAGATACAAAATTGAGAGTTAAATCACTGCCTGCTAAAATGGGAAACAAAGGAAATAATTACAGAAAAGAATGTGAAAAAGTGCAATTAGACCTAAGTTCTTTAAATTTCTACAACAAAAGACGAGTTCTCTTTAGTACTCAGTTAAATGTCACCACAAATCTTCATATTTCAGAAATTATACGACTTGGGGGCGAGAAAATTTGCAGTTTTTGGGTTGGGTCTGATTGGATGCATACCGTTTGAGCTCGCACGGATGAATAACACGAACAATAGCACTTGCAACGAGGACCAAAACAAGGCCATTGAGTTGTTTAACATTAAGATTCTGCAACTGGTGAAACGTTTCAATACTGATCTACCAGGCGCAAGGTTTGTCTATGGGAACATCTACGATCGCTTTAAAGATCTCCTTTCAAATGCCGCAGCTTATGGTAATGTTTAATTTGTGAATATTTCGGTCAGCAAATAGGTTAAATATCGTTGGTGATCAAAACATTGTTGGCATGCCATTTTTTAACAAACCTAATAGTTGTTTTTGTGAAGTCAATATAAGCCCCAATCATGAGCTTTATTTATTGTAAAACACCTTAGTCAACTATTACTAATTAGGAAATTGTATCATGCTTGTATCAGACCACTTCTTTGTTATTTATTATTGGCTAACATCGTAATTTAAACTGCTTTGACAATTTGAGATCTCAATAAAGGAACAGAGCTTCCTTCATTAATTTCCATAGAAAAAGTACAGTACGTAACCTTGAATTAATGCGACCAAATAACTTCTCTAATCTTAGTTCCTGAAAACTTTGTTTTTTTTTAATGAAATTTAGGTTTTACTGTGACCAACAAGAGTTGTTGCGGCGTTGGCCCAAATAATGGGCTAATTACATGCTTGCCGAACCAAACGCCATGCCAAAACCGTACAACTTATCTATTTTGGGATTCATTTCATCCCACAGAGGCTTTAAATATGTTTTTTGCCATAAAGTCATATAATTCAACATCTCCTTCTGATATCTACCCGGAGAACATACAACAACTCGCAACAGCCTAGAGATGACCGAACGAGAATAAAATATCTCATATTTTGATTTGATTAATTATGCTTTGCTAGAGACTTTACTTTGTACTATCCTTTTATTAATTCCAATAATGCAACAGAATAATCCCCATGTTAATTCACTGCTCTGACTTGCATCGCTTAATGTAATCTTATCCTTAATTATTTTTTATTATCTTGTTGCACAGAAATAAAATCGGCATAATTTTAGTCTTTTGTTGGCCAAGACACTAATATAGTGTGTCATATATAGATGCCGCTTCAGAAGAATTTGTTAAGAAAAATGCCACAGTAATGCACATAAAAGAATCAGGAAATTTCAAAATTCTCCTAAGTTTTCAAATAGTTCTTTTGAAATTGACAAGCTTCAAATCAACCTTCAAAAAAAAAAAAATGGAAAGCGTGTGCCTACCATCAGGCAATTCATTAATATAGGTATAAAAAGGTTTACAGAGATGTGAAGAGAGTAAAAAGAAAATTTTAAAAAATAAGTACAGAGATAGACTAAAATCAGTTACGATTGACGAATGGATCCGTCAGTCACGATTAATTTTCATTTTTTGAAGTTTTAATGGCTAATTCGAACCGTTCAATTTGTTCTTCATATTGAAATCTCATTAGAGACCAAATTTTATATTTTATATTTTTTTACTTTTTTTTTAGATTTTAAAAATCGTTGTTATTGAAGGATCTAGAATTGTTTAGATTAAGAATTTTATAAAATACCAAAAAATACTAAAAATTAAAAAAATATATCAAATTTGATCTCCAATGAAATTTCAATGTGAAAAACACATTGAATGGTTCGGATTTAGTAATTGAGATATCATTACAACTGACGAATAGTTAGAAAATTCGGCAGTTAATTTTCCACTCCAGATTGAAGTTATTTGTTTCATTTTTTTTTAATTAAGCTTATTTGAGCCTCCAGCTTCAGATAGTTCAAGTAGTTAGAAAAATTAGTGATTCATTTCTGTCAGAATTCGATCATTCCAGAGGTGATTTTCAAATAACTCGCAAATTCATAAAAGTTGAGCTTATTTGAGTATATATTCGACTTTAGATAGATCGATTAGTATTTAGTAATCCATCAATAGTTTCAAACTTGAGTGGTTCTTTTGTGTCAGAATTTGTTTTATTATGAGGCGATTTCCAAATTACTCGCAAATTTAAATACAATTTTTTTTAAATATGGTGTAAATTTTAAGCATAGTTTTTTACTTTTTTTTAATAAGATAAATTGGAGGTCAAGGCTCCCAACTTATTTTTAAATTAAATGTCTATAAAAATTCCATTTGAGTTTGGAACCTGCGACTTTTCACTTAAGATGCATTGCTTTTTGTCATAGATCAAAAATTGATTCTAGTTTTATAGTTGAGTACCAATATATTCGAAGGTTGGGAATGTTCGTATTATTATGTAATAATAACAGCACTTGTTTTCTTTCTCATTGAGTCCATCTTTAAATTCAATTTAACAGACCGGCTAATGTAACGTAGATACACACGTGAAATTATATTCAATTTAATAAACTAAAAAAATGTTCAAGAGATTATTTTGTATATTGTTAAGGTGCAATTTAACAAAATAACATATATCAAGACTGAACAAATAACAAATGGTTTTTCCTAGGCAGAACAATACATGTTATGAACTAAAGTTGGACGATTATACTATATTAACTATATTAACAATACATGGTTTTTCCTAGGGAAAACAATTTCATGAAACGAGCTTGGAAAGGAAACAAATTCTCACTAAGCCTTAAAAGCCTATTAATTCTCATAGGCTTAGTTTGGATAGGTGTGGGAAGAAGGGAAGATGTGGAAAAAAGTATTGAAAAATGTGTAATTTTGTGAAGAGTTTGAATTGTTTAATAATAAATTTGGGCCCTTCTTCCCTTATGCTCTTCTTCCCACTCCAATCCAAACACAGTCATATTGGCTCCGTTTGGATGATGTGGGAATAAAAGAAATAAGAGAAGAAATATCGAGAAATGTGTAACTTTGTAAAGAGTTCAGATTGTTTATAATAAATTTATTCCCTTATTCCCTTATTCTCTTATTTTCTTATTCCTAGAGCTCATCCAAACGGAACCATTAGGAAGGATAAATCTCCGACGATTACCTCAGGTTCCTTTGATCTTTCGTGATAATTTATATTTCAATATTTATACTATTTACACTGTCAATGCAAATTGTACAGTAGTTACTTTTTTATATGTGCTCGTTTCAGCAAAAAATTCTCAAAATCATCCAGAAAAATTAAAACTATACAAAAAGTTAACTTGTTAATAAAAAAAATTCAGATTTCGCCTTGAATGATTAAAGAATTAATTGTCATAAAACTAAATTTAATATTAGATGATAGATCTCAATAATTGATTTTTTAGATTTAATCTCGACAATTGATAGATCTGAACGATTTTAAAGTGCAAAATATTTATTCTTTTTTTGGGTTTGAAAGGGAAAATAAAAATGGGGCTACCCTGCAGGCTACAGGCCTACACCAACCGACACTTCCTTTCTAGAGGAAACTGACAGATTCTATTTTAAATCGGAGCGGACTCAGCGGAGGTGGGTGTGTTGTCTCTTTTGCAGAACAGTACTTGACATTTTTTCTTCTTTGCAATAAAAAATGAAGAAACGGTTTAATTGTGTTATTTGCCTTATTATCTTTCTTATATGTTTGGTTCTTAGGTTCGACGTTGCTGCAATTTAAAATTACAAACAAGTACAGAATGAGGCATAATAACTCGACCAACTTATTATCGCGAAACAAAAATTCTATACAATTTTTTTTTATTGAAAGGTCATTTTCTTTTCGTTTAGAGAATATGACCTTAGGCCCATTTAAATGAGAAAACTCGATTATATCTAGGATAATGAATTGATTATAATAATTTAAAATTATAGGCCTCCGCAAATTTTCCCCGCCCTAAGAACAATTTTGAAATTATAGTTCAAATGTACAATATTTTTTTTTTTAAAATAAATTAGGGATCTAAACCACCTAATTTATTTTTAAATTAAATATCTATGAAAGACTTCTGGTCAGATTTCGAACCTGCGATCTTTCACTCAAGGTGCATTGTTCTTTGTCACTAGATCAAGAACTAGTTCTTTTACGATATTTTTTTTTGTTGTAGTTAGTAATTGTTTAATTTACTTTCACCTATGAACTAGCAATTCAATATTCCACATTTCCGCAGATATAAGCTGTCTTTTGGTTCGAGTTTTGTTAGTGTAGGTTGATTGATAAAGCAAATCAAAATTTTTAAATCGTTCATCACATAATTTTAGACGATGGAAAAGATGCAGGTTGACCGTATTATTCGTTCAAACATCAGATATCGACATATTTTAGACGATGGAGAGACGTTGCAGGTTGTATATGGATCTTCGATCTGAACCGTTTGATTTGATTTCGACGGACAGATTTTTACGGACAGCATGAATCTGAACAAATCGGATATTAATCATGGACATCATCATTGCTAAGAATAGTTCGGATCAAAAATCTGCAGAGTATGTGAATTCAGTTGTATATATACCGGACCCAAGTGTGACTACTATTTTATATAAAAAAAAATTAGGGCTGTCAATAAAACACGTTTATTCAACCCGTACCGTACCGTATAAGACGGGTATGGGTAAATTTTTATTTTCGTTAAGTTAACGGATACGGGTACGGATAAGGAAATTTTTTCGTTAATTTAACGGTTACGGGTAAAAGCTATTTCGTACCGTTTTCATAACGGATAATTGCCACAATTAAAAAAATACAATTACATGATACATATGGCATCTTATATTGCATGATTGGTAGAAAAATATTGTTAGATTTTATTTAAGATTTATAATTCTTTCCATTCAGTGTACAAAAAAAATAAAAAAGCATAAACCTAAAATATTCGCCACCATTGTTGCACTTTATTAATATACTTATTGATATAATTTATTTATACAAAGTGGACAAATTTTATTATTATTATATTCATTTTTTACCATTATCGTATTCGTACCGTTAATTCTTAACGGTTACGGGTAAGGTACGGGTAAACCTGTTTTTAACGGGTACGGATAAAGAAAATTTTAACGAGTACGATAATTAAAATACCTTCTACCGTACCGTACCGTACCCATTGACAGCCCTAAAAAAATAAAAAAAATCGGATATAAACCCTTGTAATCTTTCTTATTCGGAAATAAATCCCTCCAATCTTCAAAACTAGATCCTTCTAATTCAATTTTCTTTGGATATAAACCATTTTCAATATCTTTAGTCATATTTTAAATAACAATAATTAAATTTTTTCTGTTATGACTGAAATACCCCCAAGTAGACATGTTCTATTGCCCTTTCTCTCTTGTCTGTTCTATGACCTCCGATTGCTAGCTTAATTCTCTAACATGTTATTTTCCTGAATATGAAATAGCCAAGTCAATGAATCGATTATTTGCAGATCAAAATGCATAAAGATTATCTGCCGTGTAGTGTAGAGAAAATCCTAAACGATGCTACCAATTAATTTTCGTCAAGGGCTTCTTTTCCCGTGAAATTGTAAAAGATGTATTTTTTTGTCGCATTAACAATTTCAACAGTTATCCTTAATTTAATTTCATATCATCCGTTCCTGCAAATAGGTTTTAATTTCAATTGCATGTTTTGTACATTTTATTTCCGTAACTTTTTTTACTGGTTAATAGCAAGCTGATTTCTGTTTTTTTTTTAGTTTCGTCATTTTATGTATAGGCTGAGATTCTGCGTTCTAATCCATTCAGCCATAACCAATTAAAACGTTAATGTCAATAGTTTAACCAAAGTGTAACCGTTTAGCTTCTCTGGTTTTTTTTTCCCAATTTGAGCGTTTGCAATTTAATTTGGTCCTTGACCAAGTCAAATTTGGAAAGAAATATCACCAGAGACTAGAGAGGGGTGATTGCTTAAACGATTTTGAAAGAAAAAGATGGGTGATTGCCTTAGTGATTTCGAAAGAAAAAAAAAATTGTCAGTTTATGCAATATCAAAAGAAGAACAAAGGAGAAGATGAATCGTCTGATAAAGAGGAGACACAGGTATCTCAGTCATTAAAGTTAAAATTTGATTATTTTTATTTAAAATATGACTAAAAATACTGCAAAGGGTTTGTATCCGAAGAAAATAGAAATAGAGGGGTTTATATTTGATTTTGAAGATTAGAGGAGTTTATCTCTGAATATGAAAGATTAGAAGGGTTTATATCCGATTTTCCCAAAAAAATAAGAAATATTATATGGTTGAAGGCACCCAATCTAAAAAGTGAAAACGATTGGGCCACAAATTTACAATAAAAATTAAATATATGGAAAGAAATATTGGAAGCAGCGACAGGTTAAACTTTTAGGGAGTTGATCCGGGCAACAATCAAAATGATTCGAACAACATCTATTAAGTGTTATAGACAAAAATATCCCCATCATCTACCAATTAAAGATTCCATTATATTTAATTCTCTAATATTATCATAATAGCTTTCTTTAATTGTGCTTTCCTTATTAAAATTTATTTGTTCCAACAAATGATCTTCTGTTGATGTTAGAATATAATAAATTTCCATTACAAAAACATATATTTGGTTTAATTATCCAATATCTTTTGTGTTATTATTTTTTGTTATAATAGACATTTTATTTTGTCAAAGATCATAAGAATGTATATCACTTACATGACATAATAGTTACAATGAAAAAAATTTTACAAATCTTTTTTACATTCTTATTACTATTTAAATAGAAATATTTGAAATAAAGGTAATTCAAAAACTAAATAGTAATTTTTGGTTGACAAGTAAAATATTAAAACTCCTCTTGCCTGGAAAGGAATTATTATTTAAAGAAAGAAAGGAAAAAAGATGAAGATTGTTATATATGTGAGGGTAGTATCGGTAATTTTAAAAAATTATGTTGTGCCGATCATGTCGAGTGTTGCCCGGATCAACGCCCAAACTTTTAGCAGTCCCTTCTGAAATCTTCGTTATGCGGACGGAGTGAACACGCACGGTTGATTCTGCACTGGACATTCATTGTTCAATTATCCTCAAATGATTTTTTTGGTAGAATTACCTCCTGATTGATTGATTTTTTTTTTTTTGAGCGGTAGTATGTTGGATATTAAACTAGAAATCGGATACTTTTTTTTCCCAACAAAGAAAAACATTTCGCTATTTTTATCGATGAAGCGGCTAGGGAGGTAATGAAGTAGACTCCTAATGACATATTTCTACTTTTTCATGTTATTTTATTTGTTTACATCATTGGTAATGTAATCTTGCAAATTTATTTTGTATCCGGTGAAAGTTCATTGGTTGCCAATTGCCAACTGACCTTTGCAGGAAAACATAAATGAGCACTAGTGACGTCTTTAATGACGAAAATTTTAATCTGTCCATCCAACATAATATATGACTAGGCCTGTCAACGGCACATGCCACCACGTGATGCCGTTTCGTATAACCGAAACGGAACGGCAAACGGCATCAATTTCTATATCGTTTCAATAACGAAATGGCAAACGGAATGAGGAATCTTGCCATTTCGAACCGTTTCACCTCTTTTCAAACCGTTTTATATGTTGTTTCTGAAGTGGAACGGTTAACGAATTGAAATTTTGTGCCGTTTCAAAAACGAAACGGTTAACGGAATAGGATCTGGTATCGTTTTTCTTGACAGAACGGTAAATGACACATGGTGTTCCGTGTTTTTTCAGCGCCTTTGACAGGCCTATATATGACTTGCCTACTAGAAAGAGGGTAAAATATAAAAATATTTGCAACTTGATTCATTAAATACAACACAGATCCCAACAAACAATGTCTCAAATGACGTGTGAAATTTTTTTAAAATTTCCTTATAGCAACTAAAATATTTGATTTCCATTGATTTAATTTGATCTAGAAATTTGTTGAGTGAAACAGGAGATGAATGGAAAATATGAAGTTTTTTTCTCTCTCTCTACAGAGAGTCAGAGATATGTAGCAGACAGGAAAATATCGTGGACAAAAAAATAGTTGTTATGATGTCGTAGTAGTAAATTTAACGATAATCGCATGTCAAGTTTCTATTTATCTAACAATAGACCTTTCAGTAATAAAATATACTCTTCGGGGCTGTTTGGATGTTGTAGGAATTTGGAGAATTTGCAATTTCTAGACATAAATTTGTTGGGAAGTGTGTAACTTTGTAAAGAATTTAGATTGTTTATAATAAATTTGGCATATAAAATGTCCGGAATTTATAATTCCGGCCACATCCAAACGCCCCTCAGTAATAAAATATACTCTTTAGTTTTACAAAATGTTGGCACATATCTACCATGAATCAGAAATTCAAATTCAAACGTACTAAAAATAATAAAAAAAATTCATCGTTTTAATCGCAGAGGAATCAGGAGAAGATGAGTGGAATTTGTGGAACCACTTGGAAGAAGCCAATCATTTATGGGTCTAGCCGTCTAGGATTGTGCGTAGTGGGGTTGGTCGGTGCAGCGACAAAATCAAAACTGTTGTAAGATAGAAAGTGTAGCAGTGGCCCAGCAAATTGCTATTGGCCCATTTGGCTTCATCATCCCAGCGTTATTTGACTCATTTCCCAGAAAGGAAAAAAATAATAAATGATGAGGTGACAAAGAAAATGAAAGCAAAAAGATAATATATTATGTTATAACAGTTTTTTTTTTTTTTTTGGGGGGGGGGGCGTTACTTATTTTCTCTCTTTTCCTTCTGAACTTGTTTGTATATCACAATTCACAGCTACATGAATATTATTTCTACTTCTGGGTATACAATAAGTATAGTGCTCAATATTAATTTTACTTCAAAATATCTATGAATTCTACTATATTTCTCAATTTTTATTTTAAACCATTAATAATTTTTCTATAATTAGATAAATAATATTTTCGATAAGTAAATGTGAAATTTACGTTTAGAAGGTTATTGTTTTGGAGTAAAGGTTCAGAAGAATGATTGTCGAAATTAAAATTTCAGAAGCAACTTGTCGCAAATAAAAAAAAAACTTTCGACAGATTACCAAGCATTACCAGAAAAAAAAAGTTTCGGACCGTCATACTATGAATACCAATTTTTAAGATGTGATATGACGGTTTAGATATGATCCACTCTATAACAATGACGATTTCTAGTACGGACTAATAAAAGTTGACGTTAGGCTTCATCCCGATTGAACACAATTTATTGAAAGAGTTTACATCGATTCGTCACGTCCGACTAAGATTTGAAGTTTCAAATCATCAAATAGCTATCTAGACCTTTACCAAATATGTCCAATTTGATAATAGTAGTTGGCACAATCTGAGTCATCCGATTTTTAAAATTATAATTCGTATTTGGTTAGACCATCTAATAAATTTACGGAGCAGGCCGACATATCAAACCTACCATGCTAAATTATATGAAAAGTAATTATTATACTATTAGTTTTCAAATATATATTAGGCGCCTGGCGTACTAATTTTTATAATTTTTTAACGAAAGACGACAAAAAAAACTATACGGTCCAAATAATAAGAGGCAAATTTTACATACTTTAATCATACACCTCCATCCTTAAAACAAGTTAGTATGTTGTCACATTTAAAACACAGATTCATTTCTTGAAACTTGAACGCAATTGCCTACGGGCTTTTAATAAAAAAAAAAAAAAACTTGAAAGCAACCCGCACCGACGCGGTAAATAACTGTGCTAGTGTGCTGGGAGCAAGATTGTGAAAGCCCCCCTACATTCTGCATTTTTAGCATATCTCATTACATTACATATAACTTAATGGTAATCTTCCAAAAAAAAGTTAAAATTCAAAATCTAATATTACAAACACGATCGATATAGTGCATATATCATGGCCATGTAATTTAATAAGATTTCTTATATGTTATATCATTTATTATCAAACCGACTTGAATTTTTAAATAGTATACAGATAACGATAATTGATGCGTCGTCAAACAATATTCAAATCTCATGAAAAGCTTTTTGTTTAATTTATCTTAATTGGTTGCTAACTTTTTTAATTCGCCGATGGTATCAAGTCTCTACCAAAAAATATATATATATATATATATATAGTTAATTTGTTGGATCAAACAAAATTATTTTTTTTGTTATAGACTTAGCGCCCCCCCCCCCCCTTTATGAACTTATTAAGTTTTTTTCCCCTCTATTTGTCATCTACTATTGAGGTGCACATAAGGTGCAATGTGTGTAGCAAATTCTTGTAACTATCGTTGGGAAAAAAAAAGTAATTGCAACTTTTGTGCAAAATTTTACAAAATCGAGATGAAAGTAGGACCAGGAAATTAAATATTAAGCGTATGATTTACATTTTACCATCCAAAATGTTTGCGGGGTTTTTCGTTTTAACCTATAATCTATAATATTAATTGAGTCATGATATTTTCTTTTTCTATTTTTGACCTCTATTTTGTATAATCAAAAGTAATTTTTTATTTTTTTAATTTTATTTTTTTTCTATAATTAAAATATTTTCTTGTTAAATATATTAAAAATAGTCATACCAATAATCATTTAATTTAAAAATTAAATATATTTGGAAATTTAAGATAGTTCATGCTCTATTATTGTCATCTAAAAAAATATAACATAGCAAAATCGTCGACTACCATATCTAGTATAAATTAAATTATGTTACTGGTTATGTCAACTCTTATATCGGAAATTTAAAACGCGAGTTTTGCTAAATTAATGCATAGTATTTTGTGACAATTATTTTTGTATTTTCTGGAAACAAGCCAGCGCGCATAAACTTATGTTCAATTGAAATATAAGTTATAATATCGAATATTTAAGATCGGGTATTCCAAAGAAATATGTTTCTTTTTGTACACTAATCCAAAATAACTTTTAACTTAACCTGCATAATTACTTGTAAAATTAATTTCGATAAATTAGTCCAAAACAATAATGTATACAGGTCTCCCCATTCATAGTGATGAGAGAAAAAGTTTATTAGGACGAGACATATTGTTCCTATAAAAATGTACAAAGTAGATAACACTTTTTCCCCGTTTGCAGAAAGTTGAAAGTTAGCCAATAATTTATGAATAAAGTTTGCAAAGATTAATTGATTTGCAACGTTATTAATATTAGCATTGTTTTTCAGACTTTGCTCAACAAAATTTATTGAGTTTAAAAACATTTTAAGATAAAAAATTTGTAAAAATTTCATATTCAGCAAACTTTGGACATAAAAATGTTAACAGAGTATACATATTCAAATAATTTGATAATTTGTACAAAATTATATAGAGTAAATTTGTATCACTATAAAATTTTGTTGTAATTTAACCTGAACAAATATTTTAAATGAGAACCCAATTGTAAAATACGTGAACAGTATAATTAATCATAATTAAATGATTTTTTTTAAGGAACAGTGTTAAATGATTGAGAATATAAATTATATCGCACAACAAAAAAAAACTGACTATTGTAGTCCATAAAATAATTTTCCTGAGAAAGAGTCAGGTCGATGAGTCACACAGAACCACAAAATTCTATTAAAGTGCAAATCTACCATTTATCCTGATCAGGAATGCTTAATACCAAAATCATAATATTTGTTTTAAATCATGGAACTTTTGTGTCTTTTGTCTGACTTGTCCTTTTGGTTCAAAGCAAATCAAACAAATATGTCTGTGAAGTGTTAACCAAAGAATAAAGATCCCACTAGTGGTCCCCATTAGGGGTGCCTAACGTGGTTAACGAGCACGGAAATGGGTGTTATCGTTAACGTTACGTATAATTAAACAGCACACCCAGTAATGCCACATATCGTTTCGTTTAGGAGACGGCAGAAAATTGAATGCCACTTATCGTTTCGTTTAAATTTAACGGCAAAATGATTTAACGTTTAAATCGTTGCCACACAGTACATCAAAATTTAATGTATAAAAAAATTGACACAATTACATGATAAAAATGCACAAATTCCATACAATATTGTTTCATCCAGCAAAATAACAAACATGCATAAAATTCCATACATCAAAACAACCCAAACATGCATAAAAACAATACCAGTAATAGCTTGTTTACAACCAAATAACTAAACATGCATAAAAACAATTCCATACATCAAAACAACCCAAACATGCATAAATTTCATCTAAGCTCACCCAGATCTCAAACTCTCTTCTCAGGCATACCAATCTCAGCCAATGACTCAAAAAGAAAAACCAAAAGTATCATCATTGAAGATCATGGTTTGAGATCTGAGGAGCCAAAGATGATAAACCCAAGCTCAAAAACATCATAGTTTCACTAAGCAACATATAAGACTTGCATGCATTTACTACATCAAAAGAACAAACAGTGCATCATCACTCAAGACATGAGGAGCATACAGCATACCTCTGCCAAAGTCTCATTCCTCATTGTCACAGTTTTCATCAGTGTTCCATAGAGGATCACCAAAATATTCACCATTTTCTGAAAAAAAAAACATCAAACATGTAAGTAATTTTTTTATAAAACTTCAATTGATGCTATTGTTGATAAAAAATAAGAAATCTTCACCAGTAATTGATCCCCTCAACCAATCCTGCGCACAAATCAGAGCTTCAATGCTCTCATCATTAAGAGAGCTCCTAACAGGACTTAGTACTCTACCACTTGTGCTAAAGGTAGCTTCAGATGCTACTGTCGATATCGGGACAGCCAAGATGTCCCTGGCCATTTTAGACAATATTGGATACTGAATCTACAACTAATGTTGCCAAATTGTTCATACAAGTTAACTTGTTCTTCTTCATAGATCTTAATGCAATCTGACCTTAGGGTGTTCCTTGATGGAACCTTGAAAGAAGGTTGCAAGTCAATAAGGAAGGCCTTAAAGAAGAAGTGGGTTACCATCTTAAAGGGATATTCATGGGCAATTACCATCTTTGCCAAACCCTTTCTACACTTCATCTGATCAAAGGGATATTATCAAGAGTAATATCAGTTCTATCAGTTCAACATCAGATCCAATTTAAGCATGCAAGTATGCAACTGACATAATCAAGAGTAGTATCAGTTCAACATCAGTTCTAATTTAAGCATGCAAGTATGCAACTGACAGAGTCAATAGTATCAGTGTATCACTAGTATCAAGAGTAATATCAGTTCTATCAGTTCAACATCAGATCCAATTTAAGCATGCAAGTATGCAACTGACAGAATCAAGAGTAGTATCAGTTCTATCAGTTCTATCAGTTCAACATCAGATCCAATTTAAGCAACTGACAGAGTCATCACAAATTCAAAATATCGAGTATGCAACATTAGTTCTATCAGTTGAACATCAGTTCTAATTTAAGCAACTGACAGAGTCATCACAAATTCAAAGTATCAGTGTATCACTAGTATCAAGTATGCAACTGACAGAGTCATCACAAATTCAAAATAGCCAAGTTAAAAAAATATACTCATCATCAGAAATATCGGGCTCAGAAAAATCGGGATCTGATGGTGATGGTTCATCTACTCTCTCCATCGAAACCTTGCTTGATTGCTTGAACTCATGTATAGACAAGAAAAAAAAAATTCAGATACTGAAAAAAACAACATAAATCAGAAACTAAAAAAAATTCTAATTTAGTAGTTAGATTTTACCTCAAATAAACGTTCAGTTGTTATTCTTCAACTCTCGTTTTTTCCTTCTTTTTCCCCCCTTTTTCTTTCTCTCTGTCTGACTGAGTGACTGTCTCTCTTCCTTTTTTCTCTTATGTTCTCTTCTTCGTATTATATAAAATAGCCAGGAAAAGGTCATCATTGCTGGTGGCAACATGGTTCTGACAGTCGATCTCGTCGCCGTTCTCTCAGATCTCTCAGATACGAAATGATAACCTTAATACCTTATCTCAGCCTCTTAAGCTACGAGATTTCTGGAAAACAGCAATGGATCGACAAAAAATCGGGACCTGTCACCTACCAGCTTGCTAGATCTGACTAGGTTTAGGGTCTCGAGAGAATAAGAGAGAACAAATCTGAGATTTATTGATCAAGGCGTGCAAAGGAGAGAGACAGAGCCAGTAAGAAGAGAGGTGACTCGGTGAGCGTGAGGGAACAAACTCTGAGGTGACGGCCACACTTAGGGTTTCGACAGAGAGATAGGGAAACAAGGAGAAGAAAGGAAAGTACTCGAGTGGTTGGGAAAAGGTAGCGGCGCACCCCTGAATATCTACTTCGATTTTTCGACCCCTCGACTCCTCCGCAATCTATCCCTCTCCTCTGTTATCTATAAAATTCTATACCCATAAAATTTTACACGGAACAAAACGAGATAACGAAAACGGAATGGCCTATACCGTTTAACGTTCCATTTATATACGGAATTACCAGTCTTTTCTGTTTGCCGTTTCGTTTATTTACCGAAACAAATTTCAGTGCCATTTACCGTTCCACTAAGTATTAACGAAACGGCATAACGTTAAAAATCATATCGTTGACACCCCTAGTCCCCATATCATAATTAATCCCACTTTAGGTGACGCTGTTGCTTTCTCTCCCTTTCAGTTGTTTTCTAATCTATAATCTATAATCTATAATTTATAATGTATAATATTATTAATTAAGTCGTGATATTTTTTTCTTCTCTATTTTTGACCGCTATTTTGTATGATAAAAAATAATTTTTATTTTTTATTTTCTATAATTAAAATAGTTTTTTTTGTTAAATATATTAAAAACAATCATACCAATCATCAATTTTCAAAGACAGTTCACGCAGAATTATTATCATTAAAAAAACATATCTAAAAAAAACATAGTTGCCATTTCTAGTTTGTAGGTATTATGTATATAGGCAATAGGCATACACTTTAAAAATTGTTTTTCCTCAGCCATCAATATAATAGCATTTTTTTAGCGCCGAAATTAGCACCTTCTTAACCCCTTATATAAACTGACTTCTTGACTTGTCATATCTCTCTCTCATTCATCAAAAAAAAAAAAAAACTTCTCTCTTTCTTCTACTCTATACTCTATTTCTCTGAACATTGCAAGAAACAATGGAAACTGAGATGGATAAGTTTCTAGAAGAGTGTTCGATCTCAGGCGATGCGGCGTACGGAGCGATCAAGGGATTGCTCGAGAGGTTGGAGAAGGAGAGCACTAGATCGGAGGCGCGCGTGTTCCTCGCCGAAATTCAGCGGCGATACGCCGATTCTTCGATCGAGTGCTTCAAGAAGTATCACTTCCGTATCCACGACGTGTGGCTCAACGATTTCGAAGGTATCTTTTTTTATTTTATTTTTTTGTGTGATTTGCATCTTTGTCCCTGTAAAAAGTTGAAAAGATAGAATTCTATTGATCGGAGGATCTGTTGTTCTGTACTGAGCTCTGGCGCTGCACGGCTGAAGATTTTGAGTTGCTTGCCTACTGGCACTATCGGTCGTTGTTTAAAAATTTGCTTTTGACTGAATTTTTTGATTTGGTCCCTATAATGTACAAATTGTCTGAGTCTGAGTGGATGGTTAGGTGATTAGATGCTTTTGTTTTTGTCGGGGAACATTGCAGTTTCTTCCCCGTACTTCTGACAAATTGCATACCAATTGCTTGATAGTTTGCAAAGTAGTCCTCAGTATTGATGATATTCATGTGCCCTTTAATCCTGTACATGCTATTACATTAAATAAATTTTTGTCTCAGATAAGCTGTTTGCTATGTATGTTTTTACATTTAGTTGAAAAAAAAATGAGCTTGTGTTGGGTGACTATCAAATTAAAAATTGATACACTAAAAAATTCTTCTGGTGGTAAGTTAGGTAGGTAGTCATGGCCATGAGCATTGACCTGAGCAGTCAATGTTTGCAATTATTCAATATGACTATCTGACCATTTAATTATCATAGGACATTTCCTTGAGAATCATTGACTTCAGAAATAATTATTCATTAAGAGTGCTTGCAAGATTGTCCATGAATATGTATATCTTGATTTCTTTAAAATTCTAAAAATCCAACAATTATAAAATGGGTTAGAATCCATCGGCCTTCAGTAATGCGTCAAGTAATTATGTTTGACGGTCTTACTATGGCATATGGGCACATTTACGCTCAAACAGGTCATGTTATCTGTATTTAATGAAATATAGTATTTATATTTTACAATGGGGAAGTTCAATATAATATGTTTTATCCAAAAATATGAACTCAGTGATTCTGGTGCAAAAATTATGTATGCTTCTCTCACTTGCTGTCCCTCTATAAAATCGGATCATATATTATTCCGTCGTGAAAGAAACCATAGTGATATGACATATGTTGGAGATGCAGATTATGCTGCACTGCACTGATGAGCATCCATACTAGTTGTCATTCTGCTTTAGTTGAGATGCACATGAAACCTTTCTTATCACATGCTTTAATTGCAAAATTTTTAATAATCTGGCAGGATACCAGAAGAGAAAAAAGCTGACAATGATGGAAATTCCAAGCATATTCATTCCAGAAGACTGGTCTTTCACATTTTACGAGGGTATCAACCGACACCCTGACTCCTTTTTCAGGGAGAAAACTGTCGCCGAGCTAGGGTGTGGCAATGGTTGGATCTCTATTGCTCTGGCTGAGAAGTGGGGCCCACTCAAGGTTGATTACAAAGACATACTTTTTTGTTTGGGTCCAAATAAATTGTCTAGGTTAGCAATATTGCATGTGGTTTTTGAACAATGATCACATTTTCTGATGATACATGTGATATACCGGTCAGTTCACCTATGGCTAGAACAGTATAAGACTGGTTTCCAAAGTTCCAATAAGTCACAATTGACTGAGCTATGACCAATTTAATTCAGTTATCTTGATTGGCTCCTGACTTGTTAAGTTTGAGCCATAATTTCTCTATCATGAAAAAGATGATACTAGTGCCATAGTGCAAAGTAGAGAAAGAGTGTTCAACTCAGGATAAATTGATGCTAAATTTAGTTCGTGAGGATCAATTGACACTTATTTTTGGATCAACAGGGAGCAGACATACACTCAATTCTCTCTTTCTCTGTTTGTTTGTTTGTTTTTTTTTTTTTTTTTTTTTGACGGGAGCAATTCTCTTTTTCTTTCCTTGCCTTATTTTTGTTCTTTTTATCTTATGTGTGCTGCAGGTCTACGGGCTGGATATTAACCCAAGGGCTGTTAAAATAGCATGGATAAATCTTTACCTAAATGCATTGGATGAGAAGGGGCAGCCTATCTTTGACCCTGATGGAAAAACTTTGCTTGATCGGGTTGAATTTCATGAATCAGATCTATTAGCCTATTGCAGGGTTAACAAGATTGAACTGGAACGCATTGTCGGGTGCATTCCTCAGGTAGTCTTCTATGCATGAGTGATTGCCTATCAATCACTAATAATCATAAGTTGATTGTTGAAAAAATAATCATAAATTCCAAATTTGAGATATCAAAATACTAGCTCACTATTTTTAATTGGTTGTTTTCCCTTTGTAGATTCTAAACCCAAACCCGGAGGCTATGTCCAAGGTTATCACTGAAAATTCAAGTGAGGAGTTCTTGTATGACTTGAGCAATTATTGTGCTCTTCAGGTAAACCCCCCCCCCCCCCCCTTTGTCTCTCTCTCTCTCTCTGTGGATATATTGAGTTGAATTTAGACCAGAATTTGTTGTACCAATCAACCCTAGTTTTTCTTAGGTCTGTCTCTTTACAATTTACTCTGGCATTTATTCCTTTAAAGGGTTTTGTGGAGGATCAATTCGGCCTAGGGTTGATTGCACGTGCAGTAGAAGAGGGTATTGCTGTGATAAAACCAATGGGATTTATGGTATTTAACATGGGAGGCCGTCCAGGGCAGGGTGTGTGCAGACGATTGTTTGAAAGGCGTGGCCTTCAAATCAGCAAAATCTGGGAAACGAAAGTCATGCAGGTACTGTGTTTATATCTTAAATACTTGTGGATATATCTGGTTTCTTTTAGATTTAAAGCAACAATACTTGCACAAATGACACATCTAAATAAAGGATTATCATTTCCTGAAATGATTTATCGTAGGCAGCTGACACAGATATATCAGCCTTAGTTGAAATCGAGAAAAACAGCCCACACAGATTCGAGTTCTTCATGGGTCTAGTTGCTGACCAACCCATTTGTGCCCGCACTGCATCTGCCTACATGAAATCTGGTGGCCGCATCTCTCATTCCTTGTCTGTCTACAGCTGTCAGCTTCGCCAGCCTAATCAGGTCCTCTAAAGGAGTTAAATATTTTACTTACTGCACATTTTGTTCCATTCCTTTGCGATTGTGTATGGGTTGACTAAAATTCTGTTGTTTGTTTGCACCATTTTACATTATATCTGAAATGCAAAATCTTTAATTTGATTAATGGTTTCCAACCTAGATCAAATTGTAACTGAAACAACCTCTCACTGTTGTAGGCCGTGGTTGTAAAAGGCTGATATTTTTCTTCTTTTAATTTCTTTTCTGTAGGTCAAGAAAATATTTGAGTTCCTAAAAGATGGTTTCCAGGAAGTGAGCAGCTCTTTGGATCTATTTTTTGAAGATGAATCAGTTGCTGATGAAAAGATTCCCTTTTTGGCCGACCTGGCAACATTCTTCAAGAAACAATCATTTCTTCCATACGATTCCCCTGCAGGGTGGTTGAATTTTCGCAGTTGGATTGCTGGCTTTATGAAGAATTACCATCGTATTCCACTGACGGCCGATGTAAGCATCTTAAGCAACATTTAGATCAACTGAGGTTAAATTGGTTTAAATTGAGCCTGAAATGGTGTAGCCTAGGCAAAAATTGGATTAAATTGAGGCTTAGTTGCTGTAAAGTAGATGCTTCCTTATTAACTTTTAGTTAATTGAGGATGAAAAATAGGTTAAACTGCGAGTCATTTTGGATTAGTTGTTGATAAAATAAAAAAACTAGCTGAACTTCTGACCAATCTTTTCCTTTTTCTTGTTTGATCTTTTTTGGTTGTGAAGAACGTGGTGGTGTTCCCAACAAGGACAGTGGCAATAGAAAATGTGCTTCGGTTGTTTTCTCCAAGGCTTGCAATTATCGATGACCATCTTACTAAACACCTTCCCAAGCAATGGCTTACTTCTTTAGCACTTGAGGTACTCTCTCAATTCTTATCTAGCTTTCTAAACTATGCTTCTGTTGAAAGCATCTTTGATTTTGTTGAAAGGTGAGATTGAAAGAAAATTTATTCTTCATCAAACTATCATCAATATAAAAATGAGTTTTTACTTCAGAGCCCAGACTCTGAAATTTTTCTGTAGTAAGCTTTGACCTTTGTTCCTGGAGACAGGGGCGGAGCCAGGATTAGAGGATAGGGTAGGCCGAGTTGCCGAGGTCGACTTCAATTAGACATTAGTAACTTGAAATTTCAATATTAGAGTAGGCCATATACATTAGATAACCGAATTACCACTGTATTTTTTATATTTTAACACTAAAAAAAATTTTCACCACGTAGGCCAGGCCTATGCCTGCTCCTGCTGTATCCGCCCCTGCCTGGAGAGACGCAGGACAGGCCAAAGCCCTGAAATAAAATTTGTACCACACTGATAATATACCTTTAGTATATCAAGCTCATATGGATTTGGACTTTGTGGGCTTACTAGACCACCATTTATCTTCCTTGGTTAAATTTACAACTGTTCAAATACACAAATCCTGTGATTTATTTACTAATTAATGTTCTATAGAATTGGAAAGGAAAAGCACCCCATACTCCAAACTGGAGCTATACCTAGACTTTTTGGAGGCAGATATCTTACAGTTTATCACCATAAAAGAGAAATCAGTAAGATGTTCAGCATGTGGCAATCTATGTAAGTATGTATTATAATTCATTGTTTTGCTAGGGCTCGGGTGAAAGTGAAGCAGAAGAAATCACTGTCATAGAGGCACCACATCGGTCAGATCTCCTAATCGAGCTTATAAAAAAACTCAAACCGCAAATAGTTATTACTGGCATGGCACACTTTGAGGCAATAACCAGCTCTGCATTTGAGAACCTCCTGAGCACCACCAGAGATATTGGGTCTCGGCTCTTTCTTGACATCTCTGACCACCTCGAGCTTTCTAGTTTGCCAGGCTCCAATGGGGTCCTGAAGTACCTCGCCAGCCACACTTTGCCTTCTCATGCCGCAATCCTTTGTGGCCTAGTGAAAAATCAGGTTTAAGCTTTGAAAATTTGTGTCCTGTGCAAGCTTTCTTATCATTCAAACAGTTGAATTAGGCTTAAAAAGTTAATGAGGACATGCACATAGCCATAGGTTAATTGCTGTAATTCTCATACAATCATGCTCGTTATATCTAATTGGAAATAATACTTATTTCATCTGACATCTCAATTTGAAGGTTTATTCGGATTTGGAGGTGGCATTTATAATATCAGAGAATGCAGCTATGCAAGAGGCGTTGTCAAAGACAGTGGAGCTATTGGAAGGCCATACTGCTCTCTTCAGCCAGCATTACTATGGCTGTCTTTTCCATGAATTATTGGCATTTCAGATCAATGACCGACACCCCATTCTAGAGGTCTTTCTCTCTCTCTTTGGAAGTAAAAAGGATTTCTAATTTTCTATTCCTGTTTTTAATTAATTGGATTTTCTGTCAATACACTAATGGCTAGTATGGTATAGGTTATTAATTTTCAATATCATGGAAGTCCTTTTTATAAGTAACTTCTAAAATGTAATTTTGTCTAATATAATTTTTCTGAAATGGGCCAAATGGAAAGAAGCCAACTTGACAACATAACTGCTTCCCTAACCCCAAAAGTGTAGTTATTTAGCAGTTGTATATTTTTAAAATTATTTTAGCAACTGCACTTATCAATAAAAATTTTAAAGCACCATTTTAAATATATCTTTGTGTGGTGAATACCAGAGAGAATGCACCGGCAATGGCTCTACCACAATGATAGACTTCTGTCCTTCAGCAATCTCCACATTTGATGGATCTGAGTTCTTCATTCACGCCCCACAATTCACTAACCCATCTACAATAATCCATATGGACCTTGACCAGAACATCCTTCCAATCCCTTCAGTAGTGAAAGCCTCCATTTTTGAGAGTTTCGCAAGACAGAACATGGTTGAGTCAGAAACTGATGTGGGATCTGGCATCAAGCAACTTCTCAGGAGCCAATATGGATATCCAATTGATACCTTGTCAGAGGTCATATGTGGAAATTCATGTCTTGCCCTTTTCAATAAGCTGGTTTTGAGTTGCATCAATGAAAAAGGAACCTTTCTGTTTCCCATGGGCACAAATGGCCATTATCTATCAGCTGCTCAATTTATGAAATGCAATGTTAGCACTATCCCAACAAAGCCTGAAACAGGTTTTAAACTTTCACCTGAAGCTCTCAAGGATGCCTTAATGACAATAGAACGGCCATGGGTCTACATCTCAGGCCCCACAGTCAACCCAACTGGGTCAGTTTATAGTGATTCAGAGATCAATAGCCTGTTAGCTATTTGTGCTGAATTTGGGGCCAGAGTTGTCATAGACACCTCTTTCTCAGGCTTAGAATTTGAAGCTGGTAGTGGATCGAATATTTGGAACTTAAAGCAGGGTATCTGCAATCCGGCTGGCTCACAAAACTTCTGTCTAATTTTGCTTGGGGGTTTGTCCTTTGAGTTGCTTGCTGGTGGTTTCGACTTCGGTTTTCTAGTTTTAAATGAACCTGATCCTGATTTGGCCGAGAGTGTTGGTAATTTCTTTAGGGGCCTGAGTCGACCACATGGTATCTCAAAATATGCAGTGAGGAAATTATTGGGGCTTAAAAATGGTGCAGATGAGAGGCTTCTTGAGGCTATTAAGGAACAAAAGGAGAGTCTAAAGAATCGTGCTGAAGTTCTAACCAAGGTTTGTCTTTTAGTTTGTTTGATGCAATGCTTATTATGCGGTTACCTGGAATTTATAGCACCTCCAATTAAATCCATTTCAGTTGTAACATTCTAATAAAGTACAAATACCACAAAAAAAAATGATTCTAACATTTGACATTTTTTTTTCCTTTTCTTTTTTTGAGATATCAATTGTAATTATACTAAGTTGATCATTTTGTTTCAATGTTTCAAAATGATAATGATATTGTAGTCATCCATCTGAATTAAATGTATTGATGCTCTGTCATGGGAATCACCTATGCGCTTCACTCTTGCCAAAAATTTTAACCATTTGGATTGTTAATATTCTCAGTTATGCTTCTACTTTAATGCAGACTCTGACTAGTTGTGGCTGGGATGTGATTGGTTGCCATGGTGGTGTTTCGTTGGTGGCAAAGCCTAGAGAATATCTTGGCAAAACTGTCAAAATTGACACCTCCAATGCTACTCTTGATGGGTCCAATATCAGGGAGGCCTTGCTCCAATCAACTGGGTTGTGTATTAATGGCGCATCGTGGACCCGTTTACCCAACTATTGCCGGTTCAGTTTCAGTGTTGAACAAGCCAAATTTGACCAATCACTGGATCAGATCATTGAATTCAAGAAAACGGTGCTTGGCGCTTGAGTGCTTAGCTTTTATGTTTTCAAATTTCGTGTTTCTTTGCTCGGCCCCTCACATTTTTGTTGATATGATTTTTGCTTCTGTAAAATAAATGGAGCCCATCTGATCTAGATTCATTCTGAAAGAAGCCAACACGCTGCTTGTATAACATCATAGTTTGGATATTTTATGTTTTTTATCTGTCAGTTGTTCAGTCTTACAATTCACACCTTGAAAAGACACCCGAGTTTGCATATAATAGACCTGTGTGTGTGTGTGTGTTGGGGCGGAAGTTGGGGTGGACGGATCCAGACAAATTTTAAGCATGGGCACCATAATAAATTTATTAAATCAATGTTATAATAATAAAAGTAATATGAATTTATTAAATCAATGCTATAATAATATAAATATAAAATTAATATAAATCAATGCTATAATAATAAAATGAATATTGCATGTGACCTAGTAGCTCAGTGGTAAGATCAATGATAAAATTTTTAATATAATAAATAAATTTTCAATATAAATCTATTATTTTCTCAAACATAATAAAAAAATAATACTTTTAAAAAATCCTTCAGGAAAAAAATTTAATAAAATATATTAAACCTAACTAATAAATAGTGAATTTTTATTATTGAGTAACATATTAAAATATTACAAGTAAATGCGACATATAAAAAATAAAATTGAAATAATTGTTTGGCTTTTAGATTGTATGATAATATGCAAGGTTTTGTGATACTAAAAAAATGTCTCCAACTATCTATATAATCAATCTTAATCACATCCATTACCTACTTTTTCAAAAAAAAAAAAAAACCTCAGCAAGACATCATGGTATAAAATTTAATTCTACAAACAAAATTAGACAACACAAAATACTACGTAATAAAAACAATAGATGTTAAAAAACACTAAGAAAGTTACTCTCTAATTTCTGTGGGCCCAAAAAAATTTAATAGCTGTCCAATATATTTTATTTTGTTTGTAGAAAAATGCAAAGTCATTATTAAAAAAAAAAACCCATCTTCCGAGGCACAAGAATGAAGGAGAAAATTAAAAGCCTAGGCACTTCCACTAAATTAAGCATGGGCACTTTCATTTTTAAATTCTGAACAAAAAGCGAAATTAACGTATGGTAATTAATTTTTGAAAAATAAGAGTAGGCAAGTGCCACCCCTTGCCCCTTAATAGCTCCGTCCGGTGTTGTATGTGTGTGCGTTTGGGGGTAGAATTTCAAGTTTGTATTACATGATTGTGACATCTCTACCTGTGGGATACTATTGGTAAACCCGAGTTGCATAATAGACCTCTGTTCGTGTACTACTTTTGTCACTTATGCTACCGATTGTTGGAAGTTGGAACTTGGAACATAAGCTGGTGTGAACTGATTCGAAAGTAACACATTTTTACGTAAGCTGGATTTTCAGTTTGGTACGCTCGAGAGTTGAAACACGTTGGAATATGATGCCGCAGAAGATCGTACCCGGGATCAGATGCATGGCATGGATAGACACGGGTTGTGCCGCATAAGATCGTGTCCTGGATCAGATGCATGGCACCGACATAAAAGGACAGTTCTGACCTTAATTGGAAGCATCTCACATAAGAGGAAAGAATTCTTGGAGATATTTCAGAAAAGGAAAGAATATGCACAAGGAAGGTGATGATTGATTATTGAGAATCTGATTAGATTATCTAAAGATGTGTTTAGATATTCTTCTATTTCTTACCCGATTGTGTCTTGGAAAAGAAGTTATTGTTTTTCTATTTATTCATCTTCTCTCCTTGTATTGTATCAACTCAGATTATTCAGTAAATAATAAAAATAGTGTGCGTGTGTGTGGAGGACGTAGGCACCGAGTTGGTGCTGAACCTCGTTAAATCTTGTGTCTATTTTTATTTGTGTTCTTGATTGATTGATTTCTGAGTTCACTGTATCGAGATTCTAAGAGGCACGATTCATGTGCAGATGCACTTGGATCGTGCCTCCCCCATACCGATCTGACGATGATATTATTCCGCTGCGACGACCGACGTTATTTTAACAAAACATCGTTTGCACCAAGAATTACATGTTCAATTTTGAATGAATGGTTTTGCACATGATGCGACTCACAGGAGCGCTAAGACCTCGCCAAAAGAGTTAATTAATAGTAAAGTTTGATCTTATTTCTGTTATCAGTGTTTAAAATTCCTACCGGATCGGCCGGTTCAACCGGATAAATCGGGAACCGGACCCTGGGCAGGTAGGGTTAGGATTGAACACCGGGTAGCTGGAGAACCGGCAAAAAATTGATAATATCGGCTAAACCGGGTAAAACGTTTACCGGACCGACCGGTTCACCTTGGTTCGTCTGGTTTAAAATTTGAGCTCTTCAATGGATCATCCATCGGTAGAGAAGGAAACCATGGTGTACAATTCCCTAAATTGTGCCTCCAATCACGTGGTCCCTTGGAAATTTGGATAATCATTATAGGGAATACGATTCACGTGAACTTCCTTTCTTACTTTGGTTTATTAGTTTAAATTAATGTAATTTAGGACCGCACCAGATTTTGCAATTGAGCCTATTGAGGTAGCTGTTCTCAAGAAACGTATTGAAAGTCTAAAACTCGTGTAAATCTCATGCTTCTTAGAAGTTCTTACTAATGTAGGCTATAGGGCGCTTAAGAATATAATAATAATAATAATAATAATAATAATAAGAATAAAAAAATTACAGTAATAATAATAATAATAATAATAATAATAAGAATAAGAATAAGAATAAGATTAAGAATAAAAATAATAATAATAATAATAATAATAATAATAATAATAAAATAAAAAGAATAATAATAATAATAATAATAATAATAATAATAATAATAATCATAATCATAATCATAATCATAATAACAATAACAATAACAATAACAATAACAATAACAATAACAATAACAATAACAATAACAATAACAATAACAATAACAATAATAATAATAATAATAATAATAATAATAATAATAATAATAATAATAATAATAATAATAAGAAGAAGAAGAAGAAGAAGAAGAAGAAGAAGAAGAAGAAGAAGAAGAATAACAATAATAACAAGAATAATAACAATAATAACAACAAAAATAATAATAACAACAATAATAACAATAACAATAACAATAACAATAATAACAATAACAATAACAACAATAACAACAATAACAATAACAATAACAATAACAATAACAAAATAGCAATAAGAACAATAACAACAACAACAACAACAACAACAACAACAACAACAATAATAATAATATGCAAATGTTGTATATTGCTGATTAACTATTAGTTTTCTTGTTTTTTTAGCCAATTTTAGTGAACAATTTAGTGCACAGGAGTACTGGACTATTGGGATTTTAAATGTTTTTTATGGTTTTAAAATAATGTATACTTTTGCTGATTATATTATTTTTATTTTTATAGATATAGCATGATGTCGTCCGGTTTTCGTAACCAGTTTAACCGATTAAACCGGTAAACGTCATACCTATAGCTCGACCAGTTTGACCTCCGATACGGTATTTAAAATATTGTCTGTAATTGATGAGTTGAATTAAAGGAGGAGCATGAAGAGGCGTTATGTTGTTTAGCACTATGCTGAGTGTTGACGCTAGAGATTTCATAATTAATTCTAGAATAAATTCGTTTTTTAATACATGTAATTCCAAATTTCTTTACCTAACTTTTTAACAAATTTCTATTTTGTTTATTAAATATTTGATGATGATCATTCGTCGATTCTAGGAATAAATTTATCTTATTTATAAGTATATAAGTACTAATTTTGGTTCATGCTAAAAGCTTATATCAAGGGTGAGTAAGTTCTTAAACATACACAATTAAAGTTTATGAAAATCAAATAAATGTGCTTTTAAATTGCAAAAAAAAAATTAGAAATATTTGATACTCTTCAATTTACGTTCCGTTTCATTCTAACTGAATGGATTTTTTTTTAAAAAAAAAAACTTCATTACACTCTTGACAATAGAAAAAGTTTTTTTTTTTTTTTGGTGCACGTTATTGTGCATATGCACTTGTAATCTGATTTTAAGAGATATTTCACTAGTCTTAGGTGAAAATTGCATCAAGTAAAATTTTGCATGCGGAAAGAGACTGAGAGGTTTGCATGACATATCATGCATGTTTTACTTGTTCTTTTTATTATTCTTTAATAATATGAGTGATAATATTTTTTATGATTGTAAAAAAATATAGATAGTAGCTGTCATGAAAACTTGCCTTCGCATTCTAATAGAAATTTTCATAAAACATAAATTAGTTATTCTTATTTTTTTTTCACATTGCTAAATCGTGTAACGGGAGATTATAGAAAATCAAATAAACAATTGAAAACAAAATAGAAAATTTTCCTCGATTATTAGTTCATCCATTGATTTCTCAAATTTATTTGTATTGTTGAACAAAAGTAAAAACAAGCTTAAAAATGAAATAAATAAGAGTTGAAAATTATTCAAATGAAACATTGAAATAAAATGATCAACTTGATTAGTATAATTACAATTGATATCTCAAAAAAAGAGAAGGAAAAAAAAGGTTAATGTTAGAATCATCTTTTTTTTCGAGTATTTGTATTTTGTTAGAATGTTACAACTGAAATGGCTTAATTGGGGTGCGTATAAGTTTCAGGTAATCACATCATAAGCATTGTATCAGTATCTCACCATAAATATTATGGTTTCTTACAAATTCAATCCATCCCGTGTTGAAAAATGTAGCTAAAATAATACAGAAACAAACTAAAAGACAAACCTCGGTTAGAGCTTCAGCACAATTCTTTAGACTCTCCTTTTGTTCCTTAATAGCCTCAAGAAGCCTCTCATCTGCAGCATTTGTAAGCCCCAACAATTTCCTCATCTGCAGCATTTGTAAGCCCCAACATTTGTAAGCCTCTCATCTTCATCAAGCTTTCCCGCTCTTAAATAATTTACTACCAATGCCACGTAGTCTTCGAACTCTCCAGTTTGCTGATGAAGTTACAAGTTTGAATCTTTCTGATGGCCAAGATAAAGTTTTTTGGAAATGGTCTACAGATGGTTTGTACTCTTCAAAATCTACGTACAAACAACTTGTGTCTGCTGGGAAAGTTTTTACACCAGTTAGGTGGATCTGGAAACTTAAGGTCCCGCCGAAAATCATACTCTTTGGAGTGCTTTTGCTACAAAGCAAACTCCTGACCCAGCAGGTCTTGTTTAAAAGGAACATTCAAGTGCAACCTGGATGTGTCTTGTGCTCAACGAATTTGGTAGAGGATGACTTACACCTTTTCTTCCTATGCCCATACTCTACCTCACTTTGGGTTCAAATTCAAAACCTCATTGGCTTAAAAGTTCTCCCGGGAAAAGATACCGTGCTGCAAACAGTTTTGGACGTTTATGCATCTTTGCCCTCAATGGATAGAAACAAGAAGATGTGTTTTGTGCTCACAACACTTTGGATGCTTTGGAGGGAGAGAAACAACAGAAGATTTCGAGGAGAGGAGATGCAAGTGCAGGTCTTGGCAAGGAATGTAATTCACGAAGGGGAACTGTTCTTTAGGAATAGTTAGGTAATTATTTTATGTTAGAATAACTGGGGAGGTTTTTGTTTATTATTTTATGTTATTTTATTTTTAGTTTGGTCTCTTGATAGCTGCTGTCAAGGTTTCGAAAAAAAAAAAACAATTTCCTCACTGCATATTATGAGATACCATATGGTTGACTCAAGCCCCTGAAAAAAAATTACCAACACTCTCGGCCAAATCAGTATTATGTTCATTTAAAACCAGAAAATCGAAGTCGAAACCACCAGCAAGCAACTCAAAGGACAAACCCCCAAGCAACTCAAAGGACAAACCCCCAAGCAAAATTAGACAGAAGTTGTTATGTGAGCCAGCCGAATTGTAGATACCTTGCTTTAAGTTCCAAATGGTCGACCCACTGCCAGCTTCAAATTCTAAGCCTGAAAAAGAGGTGTCTATGACAATGTTGGCCCCAAATTTAGCACAAATAGCTAACATGTTATTGATCTCTGAATCACTATAAACTGACCCAGTTGGGTTGACTGTGGGGCCTTGGATGTAGATGTAGTATTCTGTCGGTTCATAATGAGACGGACCGTTCCAGGTCTGTGCTCTGAACAAAGTTGGGGCGGTCCGCCCCATAATGGAACGGTCTGTTCCAATCGCTATTGTGCACATGGACAGAATGTTGTGAACATCGCACCCTTTGGTTAAAACACTGCATTTGCATCTTCTGAGCGATTTGAACCCTCTATATATACCTTCTCTATGATGGAAGAGAGTATGTGAGAGGCTTCTTTCAGTTCTAACTCTAGTTTTAGACAAGAGAGAGAGAAGATAAGGAATTTTCAGAGGGAACGAGTCAAGGCCGACCAACTCCTGAAAACACCATCAGTTGGGGTTCGACACATCGGCTTTGTGGTGCTTCTCTCACTGCAGGGATACGGAGCAGATGTGATGGAAGAGCAGTCGTGCATGGCTTGCGGGTTTCAAGTTCATCCACTCAACGCTCAATTTCGATTAGCGATGGCACGAGGTATTTTACGATTCCTGGTTAATTCCGCATTCTAGAATCGTTGTAGCACTTACAGTTGGTATCAGAGCGGGTTATACCGCTAGATTGCCTTTATTGAAATAGAATTTCATAACGGTTAAACAGGAATTCTGTTGTAAGTGTTGAGTTGATTGAGTTTTGTCTGATTTTCTTAATTATCTGAATTCGTGGATCATTATCTCAAGATCCACTTATCCGATTTGAGTGAGGTTTTCGGAATCGGAAAGATCTCTGTGTCTACTTTCCAAAGAGATCAACATCTTGAAAATCAAGCGGGTGTACAGGGAGATAATCAAGCCGCAATCAGAAGAGGTCATACAGTCAGGGTTCTGGAATTCCTGACCTTTCAGTATTACGGGACGGATTTCTCTTAATTGGTAATTCGGTTTTGCATGAAAGTTTACTGGGAAGTACATATTTCATATATCTTTCCATAGAATGTAAATTTGTAAAATTCCAATAAAGTATCAGTGAGAAATGCTGTCTGCAAGATAAGCCTATCTGACAGGTTATCGGTTTACGTCTTGGATAGTCTGTCTTTCGAGGGCTATAACTTTTGATCTATAAACTTGTTTTTGATGAAACTTGTATCTTTGGAAAGATGTTTGAATCTAGTTTCCAGGATGATCAAGAACACAGAAAACGGATGAATATAGAGAAAGTTATCGTCAGATTAGCAGAGAGTGTTCAGGCTGTCTGAAAGTTTCTGGATGAACTCTGGTCGCATCTTTTCGTGTAGGACGACCCGTCCTGTGTCTGGAACGACCCGTTCCAACAGAGTGTGGTCCAGAAAGTTTCTGGATGAACTCTGGTCTGGAACGACCCGTTCCAACAAAGTGTGGTCCAGAAATGATTTTTATGATAAAATTAAGGTACAATCAGACATATTATGGTTCTCTCTTGTCAATTGAACCTTTTAGATTACTTAATTATTATATAAATCTATAGAATAGTTACAATTTGTCACAATACTGAATTTGTATATAGATGGTTGGCATCTTTGTAAGAGATTGGTTAGTCAATAGTGATATGCTTGAATATACTGTAGTAGTAAAGTTTGATGCAGTCCACAGACCATCGTACTATCGAGTACTCTATTAGTATTGATGTTACAAGCATTGTATTGATTAAACAAACTTGAATAACTATGCTTGTGGTATAGTAGTATTATACAAATTGTATTTATAAGGGACATGACGGTAATTGTACATACGGTAATTTTTTAGATATAGATAATTATAATTAGATAATCTATGTTCTAGTTAAGTCTTTTAATGCAGGCATTTTTAAACGGACCGCTTGAGTCTTTAAGGACCGCTAGGTATTATGTTTGCTTTAAGACTTGTTTCGTTTAGACGATATGGTTACTGTTTAAACGTATCTGTCAGTAACAGTGAAGGAAATAGACCATTATCCATTGGAATGAATAGTTACATATGGATTCATTTGTTGAAGTTCATAGTGTGTTCAAGATGGATTGTTATGTGTTTAGACAGACCGCTTGAAGTAGCAAGCAGACCAATTGTGGTCTTAGCAGATCGCTACAACTAATGACAGATAATAAAGTTTTATCCTGTGATTAATATATAATAATTTATTGAAGAGTAGCCACAGCATCTTCAATTACATTAAAGTGTATATATTATATAGTGTATTTATAAATCACATTAGGAAGAATGGACATGACTTGTGTCTAGTGATAAATATATATTAATAGATTAAGGAGTAACCACAACATCCTTAGTGTATTAAGGTTAGGTATATATAAAATTATAATCGCATTTGGATTAAATAGACACAAGATTGTGATAGATTAAATTGACAAAGTTAATATCGTCCCACATGACTATTGACTTAGTTAACTTAATATATTAGGATATGATAGTTAATTATGAATACTTAATTTGCCCACAGGGATTAAGGATAGGAGTATAATTAACTAGTTATATCATAAAGTATGTAGAATCAAAGCATAGTATTTAGCCCACAGGTAATACTGTGTTAGAGATTGATTCATAAAGTTGTAATGTTCATTACATAAAAGAGTTATAGCATGATATTTAGCCCACAGGTAATATTATGCAGGAATTGACTCATAAAGATACATCACTTAGTTTGCATTGGTAAATTAAGTATAAAGTTAAGTCTCAATATAAAAGTATAAGCACGTATCGGTTTTACTTTCACAAGGATAGCAGATTTCCCTTAGAAATGATAAGTACAAGTATTTCTGAGTTGAGGATAATAGTTATAAGGTCCGAAAGAATACTGTTCTCCTTCATCAAAGTTGTAAGAATATAGAATTTGCCATCAAGATCAACTGGTAGAATCTACTATTGAAGTTGAGCTTATGAACATGGGTTATTATGAACAGTGGGAGTAGTTTAACTGCTCAAGTATCATGTTTATCAAGAATAAGTTTTTCAATATTTTGTGATTCGGTTGATGTGCATGTCAGTGTAAAGTTCTTACATAAGATATTAGATGAGTAGTTTGTCTCTTAGGTTAAGACAAATATAGTAACACTCATCATAAAAGTTTATCTTTTAGACTTATTACCATTATAGGTGTGCGAAAGCACATAATGAAAATTAGGGATATAGTTGTTCAACTAAAGGGTCTGTACAATTTCTGAGTCATTACTTGTATATTTCATTTTGAATAATTGTCCAGTTTAATATGGTCTTGTTAGGATTTCCTATAAAGATGTAACACATGCAAGGATAAAATGGTCAATCAGGTATTTCTGATCATATGTGTTTAATAGGATCAAGGACGTATTTTGGACAAAGTTGAGAGTATTCATGTGGTTGAGATATGACTAACAAGTAAGAAAAATGACTAGTATGCATCAAGCACGAAGTATGCATTCCATTTATCTCTATAATTGATGATTACTCACAATATTTGTATCTCTACATACTTTAATGTATTCAAGGTGGAAGTAGAGATATAATGCGGTAAGCAAATGAAGATTGTGTGATCAAATAAAGATAAAGAGATTAAAAATATGACTAGGATATGAATCTAGAAATGTTAAGTTCTAGAGAATGTTCAGATTAGTGGGAGTGATCAGTTTCAGATCATACGGAAAATTTTCTCTAATACATAATTGGATGATATTCATTAAGGATCACTGAATATTGATAATTCAATTATTGACATTCGTTAACCGGCATATAATAAGAGTATTGTAACGTAGTTTATCTACGAGACTCATATAAAGATATTAGTTTCGAACATTATCCTATTATATTTTCAATATAATGAATTACAGTGAGTCCATATTATGATATAATGTCAAGTAAGATCAGTAAGAATCAATGGTGTGCAATGAAGTATGAATTTCGTTAAGTTACTTATGGTTTAAATCTATTGGTTGTAACAGATTGCTTTAAACCAATGGGATTCATAAGTTGACATAAAGTAATACGAAATTAGACTTGTCACCAAATGATTTATCTAAGAGAAGTAGTGAATTACATGAATGTTTTCTCTCATGTATTAAAGAAAAATTTACTCCTTATAATAATGGCATTAGTAACTCATATTGGTTTTGAGTTACATCAAATGGATATAAAAGTTGTAATTCTTAACTGTGATCTAGAGGAGGAGATTATATTAAATAATCATAAAGTTTCTTCTTTAGAGGTAATAAGTATTCAGTTAACAAGTTAAAGTATTATATACAAGAATTAAAACAAGTTTTCCACTAATGGTATTAATAGTTTCATAAGGTCATTTCTTCATACGGTTTTGAAGAAATATAAGATGAACTAGTGCATATATCAGTAGATTAGTGAGAGTTGATTTTATTTACTTGTTTTATATATAGATAATGTTTAACTTGTAACTAATGATTAAAGATGGTTATATAAGATGAATAATTTATTTCTAAGATATTGATATAAAAGATATGTCTTGTTTGTGGCAAGCATAAAGGCCCATGTAGATAGGAATCAAGATATTCTTGATCTATCTCAACAAGCATATATCAATAGGGTATTAGAAAGATTCCGAAAAGAAAGGTATTCACCGAGTCAAGTACCTATTAAGATAGGTGATAGATTTAGTTTTAATCGGTATCCTCAGTATAACTCAGAAAAGGGAACAAAAAGTAAATACTTATGTATTTAGGCATTATAAAAGCATAAAGTATGGTCAGGTTGTGCACAAGTACTGACATAGCTTTCGCCATTTGGAATGTTCGTACTAATATCATAGTAATTAGGGAAAGATCACGGTTAAATTGCTAAGAAAGTAATGATATATCTTTAAGGTACTAAAGATAAAGTGCTTATGTCTCAACAAACTGATAAGTTGATAATATTTTGATACACAAACTGGTTATGTCGATTCCAGTAAATCGAATTCAGGATACATGTTATCCAGTGGGATTGTGTTATCAAGAAGTGTCTAATTGACAATATTCGTTACTTCAACATAAAATATAGTTTGTTGTGTGTTTTGAGATTACCCTCGATGGTGTTTGAAGAGTTTTATTGTGAGGCTTAGAATCATGAATTCTAAATCTAAGCCATTAAGGATTCTGTATGATAATTCTGTCGCAGTCTTTCAAGTTAAGAATAATAAAGGAAAAAGTCGAGATTAACATATCAACATTAAGTATCTGGATTTGAAAGAGCGCATCAAGAAGAATTAAGTGGTCATTAAGTGTGTTCATATAGAATTAGCTGACCGATTCTTTGAATAATACTGCAGCTAATGGAATTCAAAGATCATGTAGCGGGTATATATAGGAATTGACCCTATGGTTAATATTAATCGTACGATTGTGTATAGACTCTTCATAAAAGTAAGGATGTTTTCTCGTGTTGATTGTGCGCACATATATGGAATATATTTGACCATAAGGTTGAGAAATACATCATAAAGATTGACTTGGAATAAACGTTGGGTTTATTCATAAAGAAATTCAAAATCGCTTAAAGGGTTAAATTATTAGTTATATAGCACATTGTGATTGTAGAAAGTAATATTCGCATTTACTAGTGGTTCGAAGCTCTAGTAACGATAAAGAAGACTTACTGCTACAGTTCGTGTGTTATGTTTCTAATAATTTAACATAAGGAAAACAGAAGGTATTAATCTTAAATGATATGCAAAGGATGCAAGTTCAAGTGGGAGAATGTAGTATTCTGTCGGTTCATAATGAGACGGACCGTTCCAGGTCTGTGCTCTGAACAAAGTTGGGGCGGTCCGCCCCATAATGGAACGGTCTGTTCCAATCGCTATTGTGCACATGGACAGAATGTTGTGAACATCGCACCCTTTGGTTAAAACACTGCATTTGCATCTTCTGAGCGATTTGAACCGTCTATATATACCTTCTCTATGATGGAAGAGAGTATGTGAGAGGCTTCTTTCAGTTCTAACTCTAGTTTTAGACAAGAGAGAGAGAAGATAAGGAATTTTCAGAGGGAACGAGTCAAGGCCGACCAACTCCTGAAAACACCATCAGTTGGGGTTCGACACATCGGCTTTGTGGTGCTTCTCTCACTGCAGGGATACGGAGCAGATGTGATGGAAGAGCAGTCGTGCATGGCTTGCGGGTTTCAAGTTCATCCACTCAACGCTCAATTTCGATTAGCGATGGCACGAGGTATTTTACGATTCCTGGTTAATTCCGCATTCTAGAATCGTTGTAGCACTTACAGTAGACCCACAACAGTTCTATTGTCAATAAGACATCCTTGTTTGTAAGAAAATCTGGTTTGGTTGCAGTGGCGGGGTTGCCAATTAAAAGATGGGGGTTTTAAATTGTAGTAGCTTTATTGTCTACTTTTGGTTGATTCTATGGGTTCTTTATTTTAGGGTCCGTTAATAGAGGTATACTGGTACCGTTGCTTGGTACCGGTGAGGTATTCTAGATTCTTTTCTTTCAAGTTTGTAACTCTTTGCTTATGTTAAATGGAAGTGGTAGGGTTTTATACCCTTCTTGTTTCAAAAAAAAATTAAGACATCCTTGAGAGCTTTAGGAGTAGGCCTGTCAAACGTGTGAAACGGAGACGGAACAGGCCGTTTCGTTTGCCGTTCCGTTTCTGTGACGGTACATGCCGAAATTTCCGTTAATCGTTCCGTTTCGACGGAACGTAACGGAACTTTGAAATTTGAACTGTATTACTTTGGAACGTATCAGTAAATCCATTCCGTTTAACTGTTCCGTTTTGTAAACGAAATAAATTTATGTTTCGTTAGCTGTTTCGTTTCGACGGAACGGAACGGAAAACGTCGAAACGATATATCGTTGACAGGTATATTCAGGAGAGAGTTTAAAACCTGTTTCAGGCTTTGATGGGATCGTGCCAACATTGCATTTCAAAAATTGAGCAGCTGATAGATAATGGCCATTTATGCCCATGAGAAACAGAAAGGTTCCTTTTTCATTGATGCAACTCAAAACTAGATTATTGAAAATGGCAAGACAGGAATATCCACATGTAACCTCTGACAAGGTATCAATTGGATATCCATATTGGCTCCTGAGAAGTTGCTTGATGTCAGATCCCACATCAGTTTCTGACTCGACCATGTTTTGACTTGCGAAACTCTCAAAAAATGAAGGCTTTCACTATTGAAGGGATTGGAAGGATGTTCTGGTCAAGATCCATATGGATTATTGTAGATGGGTTAGTGGATTGTGGGGTGTGAATGAAGAACTCAGATCCATTAAATGTAGAGATTGCCGAAGGACAGGAGGCTATCATTGTGGTAGAGCCTTTGGCGGTGCATTCTCTCTGATATTCACCACACAAAAATATACTTAAAATGGTGCTTTAAAAATTAGAAATATTTGATACTCTTCAATTTACGTTATGGTTCATTCTAACTGAATGGATTTTTTTTTTTAAAAAAAAAACTTCTTTACACTCTCGACAATATGAATTTTTTTTTTTTGGTGCGTGATACACTGCTCCAAAAATGGAATTGTGCAACGGTTAATAAAGTGAAATAGCCACGGTTCTCGTCCGTTGCAGAAGCCCCTGTAGCAAATTGTATAAAAATCGTCTTTAAAATAGAGACGGTTTTTAAATAAAATCCGTCTTTAAACGCTCCAAATAGAGACGGTTTTAAACAAATGTCCGTCTAAGGCCCAACAGATAAAGACGGTTTTTAGGATAAAAACTATCTCTATTTTGATACAGCAAATAGCGCATTAAAATATACATTCAAAATTGTTACGGTTATCAGCATAAAAACCATTGCTATTTTTTTTGCGTGTTTTCTGAGGCTAGCCCAATATTGCTAGCCGTACCATATGGTACCAGTGTACCATATATCAACATATAGACATATTATTAGAAATTACACATATTCACACATATAACAACATCACATACATAAGTAATCCAAAATCACACATAAAGATATCAAATTAAAGTTGAAGAGTATCAAATATTTACAAAAATTAGTACATATTCCAAATAAAGAAAATATTCAAATCGTCGATACAAACTTCTAACTTAGAATAATTTCTGCTTCATGAAATAATCCATTTTGTGCAGGAACCCTATAGTATAGGCATATAACAAATGCACCTGACATCTGGTAAATACTTTCGACCAAACAAAAACACATACTGCAATTTCTAGCCTACAAGCACCATATGCATTATCTTATAGTTTCTGTAAGAAAACAAGCATCAGCATATATAATTTTGGTAAATTCGTCGTCCAAAATCAAATGCTAAACAACGACATACTAAAAAAATAACATACTGCGCCTCATCAAGAATTAGAATGGATCCTTTAATGTCAACATCCATTGCTCTCCTGACAATTGGATTTACCACATAACTATAGGGACGGAAAACTAATTGTGCCTCCGCAGCCATTGTCTGTGCTGCAAAATATGCACACCCTGAAATTAAGAATGATGAATTATGCCGTCAATGACTATTGAAACAGTATAATAATAACCAAACATGTTTCACGATGATGAGAATGATCAACCTTTGACACTTTGTCCCACTTTCACAAGATCTTCAATATCATGAACTTCATTACAACCATCTTTCTAGAGGGAAGGGTGCGACTTAACCTTGTTTGCATTCATGTTAGTTTGTGTCCAAAAAAATAAATAAGTGAACAAATATATGGCTGGTATTGTACAGTTGTGTCCAGCATACAAGCACAACAAAAATATTAAAGAGTTAAAACTTGAGCTCACTTGAATTCAAGGCAGCCAAGTCCCTCATCCTTTAAAAGTGTCTTACTGCAGGAAAAAAAAAAGAAACAAGCAGCATGTGTTAGGATTTAGATATGCTGGCAACACTATTAGTTATTTGTCAGAGAAGTTACCAGGTTTCATCAATGTTTTCAGTCACATACAGACGTGCTTGTTGGTGCAGTGGTGTTTTCGTGAGGCCTATTAAATTGGTCAATATTAGAAGAAGAAGATTGGTTGCTTGTCAGTTATACAGAATCTGAAACACTCTTTTGGAAGGAAGAGAATAAGAAGTGCATCAAATATTCTTAACCAGGTAAGAAAAGAGATAATAGAATGCTAAAGCTAAGAACATTTTAAATGGTCTTATATATAGGCAAACAAGGTATTTGCCACTTGATACTGAAACAAAGGGTTCAAAATATTACACATAAGTTAAAATGACTTTTGATTAAATTGGTGGGATTGACAATAGAAACAAAAAAAAAAAAAGAGAGTGCCGGCTTGAGTTGAGGTGCTTCAAGGCGGAGTTATCGGCTGCCGCTGTCGGCTTCGAGGGGCTGCCGGCTTCGGTGCTGCTGTCGGATCAAGAAGAGAGTGAGTCGAGAAGAGAGGGAGTGAGGGAGTCGAGAAGAGGCGGAGAGTAAGTGGCGGCTGTCGAGAACGGCGGAGACCTTGAGGGCGGAGCGAATGACTGTCGGATGGAGATCGAGAGGAGGGGCTTGAGTCGAGGTACTTCGAGAGGAGAGTTTGAGAGAGGCTGTCGATAGCTGCGCTGTCGAGAGGATGGTTTGAGAGAGAGGATCGAGAGGTTAGAGAATGGGAGAAGGAGGGTTTGAGTGAGGGGATTCGGACTTAGCAGAAAATGGGAGAAGGACTGAGGAAGGTCTGCTTCACGCTATCAAAAAAAGATTTTCAAACTAATGACCGGTTTTAGATAATACCCGTTGTTATTTAAATAAAGACGGTTTTATCATAAAAACCGTCGGAAATTCAAAAAAACATAGCAACGGTTCTTAAAAAAAAACCATCACTATTTGATATAAACTGTTTTTTTTTCTTTTGGGGCCGAAAAATGGGCCACTGTTTTAATGTAAAAGCCGTTGCTATTTTTCCCTCAGATTTTTCTCTCTCTCCTATTATATGATTTAGAACGGTTATTTATAAAAACCGTGGCTAAGTCTCCGTTGCAAAAGCCTCGTTTTCTGGTAGTGATATTGTGCATATAAACTTGTAATCTTATTTTAAGAGATATTTCACAGGTCTTAGGTGAAAATTGCATCAAGTGAAATTTTGCATGTTTTATTTGTTCTTTTTATTATTTTTTAATAATGTGAGTGATGATATTTCTTATGATTGTAAAAAATATCGATAGTAGCTGTCATGAAAACTTGCCTTCACATTCTAATAGAAATTTTCATAAAAAATAAATTAGTTATTCTTAATCTTTTGCACATTGCTAAATCTTGTATGGGAGATTAGAGAAAATCAAATTAACAATTGAAAGGCAATACCAAAATATCAAATTAGGATCTTAATATATATTTTTTGAAATAAAAGCATTTTAAGTAGAGATGTCAAACTATATAAAAATCTAGAATTGAAGTCTTACAATAAACTTAAAAATTAGAAATATAATGATAAGTATATATACCATCTACTATAACTTCTAATACCAAGAATACCAAAACTAACACAAAAATGAACAAATAACAAGAGACACCACCACATAACAACATCATTTGACTTTAAAAAACTAAGAATTAGGCACTTCCCCAAATGGAGCTCGAGCTTGCGTTTGTAAAGCAGTCACCCCTTGCATCAAAGTCGACACCATCATTCATTGTGGAATCCTCATTAGCCCTAATCATTAAATTCATTATATATTTGACATGTTACATGTCCACGCATTATAGATGAGTCAATAGACAATGGGTGTGTTTGGATGCACAAGAATAAGGATCCGGATAAGAATAAGCCTCAAATTCCTTATTCTTGTGCAACCCAAACAACACAAGAATAAGGAATTTGGGCTTATCCGGCCCTTTATTCTTATACTAACAAAACTATGGAATTTGGATAAGAATAAGAAATTCTAGAATCTCGTGCCAATCCTTATTCTTATGCTTATCCGGCCTATATATTAGTGGATGTATATTGTAGATATCAAATTAAGATATCATGTTAAAATATATAGCTTGACCATCAGCTGAGCTGCATTTATCAATAAAGTCCATAAATAACTAATATGGATTTTTTTTTTTTATAAGGCGTTTCAACACTCATCAAATATTTCCCAACATGCCAATGAATTAGAATCCTTTTGAAAAGAAATTTGAGGATAGTGGTCTACTCATGCCACGAGTATCACTTGATAAATCATATCAACAACAAGAGTCATAACTCATAAGTATTTCAATTTTTATAAGTTATCTTATTTTCTAATTATTTGTATTAACAACTATTTTTATTTTCTTGTAGTTTGTAATTCTTTTATTTTCTTTATTATTGTAGACGGAACAAGGCCTTTTAATAGAGTTGGATGTATTTTTTTTTTTTAGAAGAATTCATAAGTTCTTAAATATAAAAAAATTAATTGTGTCTTTACGTGTTACTTTTATGATGAGAGAATTTTATAATGGTACTCGTATTATCTACTGAGGTTCCTCATATTAAAACACATCCACAAACCATTGCCAGCTACTGAGGTATAAATTTCTAGCGGTCTACCCATAATTAAGTTCCTCATATCAAAACTGATTAACTAACCATTTCCCAAGTACTCACGTAATATATAATACTAGGGTTGGACATCGAGCTTCGCTCGATACAATATTCTTTTACATAATTTAAAGTTTAGTTTTTATTATATTATTTTTTATATATGTATTAAATAATGTGAATATCTAACTAACATATCAATATCATCATGTTTTAGTAAGATCACATACATATTTTAGACAATATAAACAACATAAATATAGATTATTATGATCAAATTACTTAAAATGAATGTAAAATCGCTTGAAATGCTCAAATATACTCAGAATCTATAAAATATACACATTATGAGAATAATTACAATGTATAATCCAATCATTTTGAATAAATGAGTCCATAAACATATTCTAAACTATATCAAGAGATTAATATAGATTACTGTGATCAAATGACACAAAATGAATGCAAAATCGCTTGAAATGCTCAAATATACTCATAATCTCTAAAATCTGCACATTATGTGAATAATTATAATGTATAATCCAATCGTTTTGAATAATTAAGCTCATAAACATATTCTAGACTATATAAAAAGCTTAAATATAGATTATTGTGATAAAATAACTTAAAGTGAATGCAAAATTGTTTGAATTGTTCAAATATACAAAGAATCTGTAAAATATGCACATCATGTGCATAATTAAAATGCAAAATCCAATTGTTTTGAAAAAGTGAGTTCATAAACATATTCTAGACTATATAAAGAGTTTAAATATAGATTATTATGATAAAATGACTTAAAATAAATACAAAATCGATTGAAATACTCAAAGTACTCAGAATCAGTAAAATCTGCACATTATGAGCGTAATTACAATGTATAATCCAATCGTTTGAAATAAGTGAGTTCATAAACATATTCTAAACCATATAAAGAGCTTAAATATATATTATTGTGATCAAATGACTTAAAATAAATGCAAAATCGCTTGAAATGCTTAAATATACTAATAATAATCTAATAAATTTATAAATTATGTGAATAATTACAATGTATAATACAATAATTTTGAATAAGTGAGTTTATAAACATATTTTAAACTATATAAAGAGCATAAATATAGATTATTATGATCAAATGACTTAAAATGAATACAAAATCGTTTGAAATGCTCAAATATACTCAGAATCTGTAAAATCAACACATTATGTGCATAATCAAAATGTATAATCCGATTGTTTTGAATAACTTAGTTCAGAAACATATTCTAAACTATATAAAGAGCATAAATATAGACTACTGTGGTCAAAAGACTTAAAATTAATGTAAAAATCGATTGAAATGCTCAAATATACTCAGAATCTGTAAAATCTATACATTATGTGAATAATTACAATTTATAAAGAAGTTTAATATTGATTGTTGTGATCAAATGACTTAAAATGAATGCAAATCGCTTAAAATGCTCAAATATAATTAGAATCTGTAAAATATGCATATTATGTGAATATAATCCAATCGTTTTGAATAATTGGCCTCATAAACATATTCTAGACTAAATAAAGAGCATAAATATAGATTATTTGTGATCAAATGAATTGAAATGAATGCAAAATCGCTTGAAATGCTCAAATATAATCAGAATGTGTAAAATATGCATATTATGTGAATAATTACAATGTATAATCCAATCATTTTGAATAATTAAGATCATAAATATATTCTAAATAATATAAAGAGCTTAAATATACATTATTGTGATCAAATGACTTAAAATTAATGCAAAATCACTTGAAATGCTCAAATATACTCAGAATCTGTAAAATCTGCACATTTTGTGCATAATTACAATGTATAATCCAATTTTTTTAATAACTGAGTACAAAAATATATTCGAGACTATATAAAGAGTTTAAATATAGATTAATTTGATCAAATGACTTAAACTGAAAGCAAAATCGCTTCAAATGCTCAAATATACTCAGAATCTGTAAAATCCGCACATTAAGTGAATACATACAACGCATAATCTAATCGTTTTGAATAAGTGAGTTCATAAACATATTCTAAACGATATAAAAAACATAAATATAGATTATTGTGATAAAAAATTGGCTTAAAATGCTCAAATATACTCATAACCATTCAAATCTGCACATAATGTGCATAATTACAATGTATAATCAAATCGTTTTGAGTAAGTTATATCATAAACATATTCTAGACAAAATAAAGAGCTTAAATATGTATTACTGTGATCAAATCACTTAAAATGAATACAAAATCACTTGAAATGCTCAAATATACTCTGAATCTGTAAAATCTGCACATAATGTGCATAATTACAATGTATAATCCAATTGTTTTGAATAAATTATATTATAAACATATTCTAGACAAAATAAAGAGGTTAAATATTGATTATTGTGATCAAATGACTTAAAATGATTGCAAAATTGCTTAAAATGTTCAAATATACTTGGAATCTGCAAAATATGCATATTATGAGAATAATTAAAATGTATAATCCGATCGTTCTGAATAATTAAGTTCATAAGAATATTTTAAACTATATAAAAAGTATAAATATAGTTTATTGTGATCAAATGAATTAAAATGAATGTAAAATCGCTTGAAATACTAAAATTTACTCAAAATCATTAAAATCAACACATTATGTGAGTAATTACAATGTATAATCCTATCGTTTTGAAAAATTGAGATCATAAACATATTGTTGATAATATATAGATCTTAAATATACATTATTGTGATCAAATGACTTAAAATTAATACAAAATCACTTGAAATGCACAAATATACTAAGAATCTGTAAAATCTGTACATTATGTGCATAATTACAATGTATAATCCAATTTTTTTAAATAAATGAGTTCATAAACATATTTGAGACTATATATAGAGCTTAAATTTAAATTATTGTGATCAGATGAGTTAAAATGAATGTAAAATCGCTTGAAATGTTCAAATATTCTATGAATCTGTAAAATCTGCAAATTATGTGCGTAATTACAATATATAATACTATCGTTTAGAATAATTGAGTTCGTAAAGATATTCTAGACTATATAAAGAGGTTAAATATAGATTATTGAGATCAAATGAATTAAAAATGAATGCAAAATCGCTTGAAATGCTCAAATATACTCAGAATCTTTCAAATCTGCATATTATGTGCATAATTACAATGTATAATCCGATCGTTTTGAATAAGTTATATCATAAACATATTGTAGATAAAATAAAGAGTTTAAATATATATTATTGTGATCAAATCACTTAAAATGAATGTAAAATAGCTTGAAATTCTCAAATATTCTCAAAAAGTGAGTTCATAAACATATTCTAGACCATATAAAGAGCATCAATATAGATTATTGTGATCAAATGACTTAAAATGAATTCAAAATCGCTTGAAATGCTCAAATATCTCAGAATCTTTAAAATCTGCAAATTATGTGAATAGTTATAATGTATAACCCAATCGTTTCGAATAAATGAGCTCATAAACATATTATAAACTATAGAAAGAGCATAAATATAGATTACTGTCATCAAATGACTTAAAAGTGAATGCAAAATTGCTTGAAATGCTTAAATATATACAGAATTTGTAAAATCTGGATCTTATGTGAATAATTACAATGTATAATCCAATCGTATTGAATATGTGAGTTCATACACATATTCTAGACTATATAAAGAGCATAAATATAGAATATTGTCATCACATAACTTAAAATGAATGCAAAATCAATTGAAATGCTCAAATATACTCAGAATCTGTAAAATCTGCACAATATGTGAATAATTACAATGTATAATCCAATCGTTTTGAATAACTTAAAAAAAATATAAAATCTGTTGAAATGCTCAAATATACTCAGAAATTATAAAATTCATATATTATGTGAATAATTATATATAATTCAATCGTTTGCAATAAGTGAGTTCATAAAAATATTTTAAATTATATAAAGACTTAAATATAGATTATTGTGATCAAATGACTTAAAATAAATGCAAAATCTCTTAAAATGCTCAAATATACTTAGAATTCGTCAATTCTGCACACTATGTGAATAATTACAATGTATAAAAAATCTTTTTTAATAATTGACATCATAAACATATTCTAGACTATATAAAGAGCATAAATATAGATTATTCTGATCAAATGACTAAAAATGAATACAAAATCAATTCAAATGCTCAAATATACTCAAAATCTGTAAAATCTTCACAATATGTGAATAATTACAATGTATAATCCAATTGTTTTGAATAATTGAGCTCATAAACATATTTCAGACAATATAAAGAGCGTAGATATAGATTATTGTGATCAAATAACTTAAAATGAATGCAAATCGCTTGAAATGCTCCAATATACTCAGAATCTTTAAAATCTGTACATTATGTGTTCAATTAAAATGTATAATCCAATCGTTTTTAATAACTTATTTTTCAGAAATATACTCTAAACTATATAAAGATTATAAATATAGATTACTGTGGTCAAATGACTTAAAATGAATAAAAAATCGTTTGAAATACTCAAATATACTCAGAAATTGTAAAATCCGTATATTATGTGAATAATTATAATGTATAATCCAATCATTTGGAATAAGTGAGTTCATAAACATATTCTAAACTACATAAGGAGCTTAAATATAGATTATTGCGACCAAATGACTTAAAATGAATGCAAAATTTCTTCAAATATTCAAATATACTTAGAATCTGTAAAATCTGCACAATATGTGAATAATTACAATGTATAATCCAATCGTTTTGAATAATTGAGCTAATAAACATATTCTACACAATATAAAATGCTTAAATATAGATTATTGTGATCAAAGGACTTAAAATTAATGCAAAATCGCTTGGAATGCTCAAATATACTCAGAATCATTAAAATCTAAAAACTATTTGCATAATTACAATATATAATCCAATCGTTTTGAATAAGTGAAATCATAAACATATTCTAGACTATATAAAAAGCTCAAATATACATTATTGTGATCAAATGACTTAAAATGAGTGCAAAATCTCTTGAAATGCTCAAATATACTCAGAATCTGTAAAAGCTGTATATTATGTGAATAATTTTTTTAGAAGATATATATTATGTGAATAATTACAATGTACAATCCAATCGTTTTGAAAAATTGAACTCATAAACATATTCTAGACTTTATAAAGAGCTTAATTATAGAGTATTGTGATCAAATAACTTAAATAAATGCAAAATCGCTTGAAATGCTCAAATATACTCAAAATCATAAAAATCTACATATTATGTGCGTAATTACAATGTATAATGCAATCGTTTAGAATAAGTGAGTTCATAAACATATTCTTGACAAAATAAAGATCTTAAAGATAGATGATTGTGATCAAATGATTTAAAATGAATGCTAAATTGCTTGAAATGCTTAAATATACTTAGAATCGGTAAAATCCGCACATTATGTGAATAATTACAATGTATAATCCAATCGTTTTGCATATGTGAGCTCATAAACATATTCTAGACTATATGAAGAGCTTAAATATCGATTATTGTGATCAAATGACTTAAAATGAATGGAAAATCGATTGAAATGTTCAAAGAAACTTAGAATCTGTAAAATATGCAAATTATGTGAATAATTACAATGTATAATCCAATCGTTTCGAATAATTAATCTCATAAACATATTATAGACTATAAAGAGTTTAAATAGAGATTATTTTCATCAAATAACTTAAAATAAATGCAAAATCGCTTGAAATACTCCAATATACTCAGAATTTTTAAAATCTGCACATTATGTGCGTGATTACAATGTATAATCCAATCGTTTTGAATAACTTAGTTTATAAACATATTCTAAACAATATAAAGATCATAAATATAGATTATTATGGTCAAATGATTTATAATGGATACAAAATTGTTTGAAATGCTCAAATATACTCAAAAATTGTAAACTCCGTATATTATGAGAATAATTAGAATGTATAATTCAATTGTTAAGAATAAGTGAGTTCATAAACATATTCTAAACTATATAAAGAGCTTAAATATAGATTGTTGTGATCAAATAACTTAAAATGAACGCAAAATCGCTTAAAATGCTCAAATATACTTAGAATTTGTGAAATCTGCACATTATGTGAATAATTACAATGTATAATTCAATCTTATTTAATATTTGACCTCATAAACATATTCTAGACTATATAAAGGGCATAAATATAGATTATTGTGATCAAATGACTTAAAATGAATGCAAAATCGCTTCAAATGCTCAAATATACTCAGAATCTGTAAAATCTGCACAATATGTGAATAATTACAATGTATAATCCAATCGTTTTGAATAATTGAGCTCATAAACATATTCTACACAATATAAAGAGTTTAAATATAGATTATTGTGATCAAATGACTTAGAATTAAAGCAAAGTCGCTTGAAATGCTCAAATATACTCAGAATCTTTCAAATCTGAACATTATGTGCATAATTACAATGTATAATCTAATTGTTTTGAATAAGTGATATCATAAATATATTCTAGACTATATAAAGAACTGAAATATATATCATGGTGATCAAATGAATTTAAATGGATGCAAAATTGCTTGAAATGCTCAAATATATTCTGAATCTGTATAATCTGCATATTATGTGAATAATTACAATGTACAATCCAATCGTTTTGAATAATTGAGCTCATAAACATATTTGAGACTTTAAAAAGAGCTTTATTATAGATTATTGTTATCAAATGACTTAAAATGAATGCAAAATCGCTTGAAATACCAATATATACACATAATATGTAAAAATCTGCACATTATGCGTGTAATTACAATGAATAATCCATTCATTTTGAATGAGTGTGTTCTTAAACTTATTCTAGACTTTATTAAGGGCTTAAATATAGATTATCGTTAACAAATGTCATAAATTGAATGCAAAAATCGTTTGAAATGCTCAAATATACTCAGAATTTTTAAAATCTGAACATTTTGTGCATAATTACAATGTATAATCCAATCTTTTTCAATAAGTGAGTTCATAAACATATTCGAGACTTTATAAAGAGAGCTTAAATATAGATTATTGTGAACAGATGACTTAAAATGAATGTAAAATCGCTTCAAATATTCAAATATTCTCAGAATCTGTAAAATCTGCAAATTATGTGCCTATTTACAATGTATAATCCAATCGTTTTGAATAATTGAGTTCAGTAACATATTCTAGACTATATAAAGAGGTTTAATATAGATTATTGTGATCAAATGACTTAAATAAATGCAAAATCGCTTGAAATGCTCAAATATACTCAGAATCTTTCTAATCTGAACATTATGTGCATAATTACAATGTATAATCCAATCGTTTTGAATAAGTGATATCATAAACATATTCTAGACTATATAAAGAGCTTAAATATACATTATGGTTATCAAATGACTTAAAATAAATGCAAAATCGCTTGAAATGCTCAAATATATTCAGAATCTGTATAATCTGTATATTATGTGAATAATTACAATGTACTATCCAATCGTTTTGAATAATTGAGCTCATAAACATATTCAAAACTTTACAAAGAGCTTTATTATAGATTATTGTTATCGAATTACTTATAATGAATGCAAAATCGCTTGAAATACCCAAATATACACAGAATATGTAAAATCTGCACATTATGTGTGTAATTACAATGAATAATCCATTCGTTTTGAATGAGTGTGTTCTTAAACATATTCCAGACTTTGTTAAGAGCTTAAATATAGATTATCGTGAATAAATATTGAATGCAAAAATCGCTTGAAGATATACTCAGAATCTTTAAAATCTGAACATTTTTTTCATAATTACAATGTATAATACAATTTTTTAAATAAGTGAGTTCATAAACATATTCAAGACTTTATAAAGAGAGCTTAAATATAGATTATTGTGAACAGTTGACTTAAAAATGAATGTAAAATCGCTTTATATATTCAAATATTCTCATAATCTGTAAAAGCTGCAAATTATGTGCGTAATTACAATGTATAATCCAATCATTTTGAATAATTGAGTTCATAAACATATTCTAGACTATCTAAAGAGGACCAATATAGATTATTGACATCAAATGAATTAAAATGAATGCAAAATCGCTTGACATTCTCAAATATACTTAGAATATTTCAAATCTGCACATTATGTTCATAATTACAATGTATAATCCAATAGTTTTGAGTAAGTTATATCATAAACATATTCTAGAAAAAATAAAGAGCTTAAATATATATTATTGTGATCAAATCACTCAAAATAATGCAAATAGTTTGAAATGCTCAAATATACTCAGAATCTAATAAATCTGCACATTATGTGATAAATTACAATGTATAATCCAATTCTTATGAATAAGTGAGTTCGTAAACATATTCGAGACCATATAAAGAGCATTAATATAGATTATTATGATCAAATGACTTAAAATGAATTCAAAATCGCTTGAATGCTCAAATATATTCAGAATCTGCAAATTATGTGAATAATTATAATGTATAATCCAGTATTTTCGAACAAATGAGTTCATAAACATATTATAAACAATATAAGATCATAAATATAGATTGTTGTTATCAAATGACTTAAAGTGAATGCAAAATCGCTTCAAATGCTTAAATATACTCAGAATCTGTAAAATCTGCATATTATGTGAATAATTACAATGTATAATCCAATCTTATTGAATATGTGACCTCATAAATATATTCTAGAGTATATAAAGAGTTTAAATATAGAATATTGTCATCACATAACTTAAAGTGAAAGCAAATTAATTGAAATGCTCATGTAAACTTGGAATCTGTATAATATGCACATTATGTGAATAATTACAATGTATAATCCAATCGTTTTGAATAATTGAGCTCATAAACATATTTAGACTATATAAAGAGCTTAAATTTAGATTATTGTGATCAAATAACTTAAAGTGAATGCAAAATCGCTTGAAATGCTCCAATATACTCAGAATCTTTAAAATCTGCACATTATGTGCGCAATTACAATGTATAATCCAATCGTTTTGAATAACTTAGTTCAGAAACATATTCTTAACTATATAATGATCATAAATATAGATTACTATGGTCAAATGACATAAAAAAAATACAAAATCTTTTGAAATGCTCAAATATACTCAGAAATTGTAAAATGCGTATATTATGTGATTAATTACATTATATAATCCAATCGTTTGGAATAAGTAAGTTCATAAATATATTCTAAACTATATAAGGAGCTTAAATATAGATCATTGTGATCAAATGACTTAAAATGATGGCAAAATGGCTTAAAATGCTCAAATATAATTAGAATTTTTCCAATCTGCATATTATGTGAATAATTACAATGTATAAACCGATCTTTTTTAGTAATTAACCTCATAAACATATTCTAGACTATATAAAGAGCATAAATATAGATTATTTTGATCAAATGACTTAAAATGAATGTAAAATCGCTTCAAATGCTCAAAATACTCAGAATCTATAAAATCTGCACATTATGTGATAAATTACAATGTATAATCCAATCTTTTTGAATAATTGAGCTCATAAACATATTTTAGACTATATAAAGAGCTTAATTATAGATTATTGAGATCAAATGACTTAAATAAATTCAAAATCGATTGAAATGCTCAATTATACTCAGAATATTTAAAACCTACACATTATGTGCGTAATTACAATGTATAATGCAATCGTTTAGAATAAGTGAGTTCGTAAACATATTCTTGACAATATAAAGGTCTTAAATATAGATGATTGTGATCAAATAATTTAAAATGAAAGCAAAATTGCTTGCAATGCTTAAATATACTAAGAATCGGTAAAATCTGCACAATATGTGAATAATTACAATGTATAATCCAATCGTTTTGAATATGTGAGCTCATAAACATAGTCTAGACTATATGATGAGCTTAAATATAGATTATTGTGATCAGATGACTTAAAATGAATGGAAAATCGATTGAAATGTTCAAAGAAACTTATAATCTGTAAAATATGCACATTATGTGAATAATGACAATGTATAATCCAATCATTTTGAATAATTAAGCTCATAAACATATTCTAGACTATATAAAGAGCATAAATATAGATTATTGTAATCAAATGACATAAAATGAATGCAAGATCGCTTGAAATACTCCAATATACTCAGAATCTTTAAAATCTGCACATTATGTGCGTGGTTACACTGTGTAATCCAATCGTTTTGAATAACTTAGTTTAGAAACTTATTATAAACGATATAAAGATCATAAATATAGATTACTGTGGTCAAATGACTTAAAATGAATACAAAATCGATTGAAATGCTCAAATGTACTCAGAAATTGTAAAATCCGTATATTATGTGAATAATTACAATGTGTAATCCAATCATTTAGAATAAGTGAGTTCATAAACATATTCTAAAATATATAAAGAGCTTAAATATAGATTATTGTAATCAAATGACTTAAAATGAATACAAAATCGCTTAAAATGCTCAAATATACTAAGAATTTGTCAAATCTGCACATTATGTGAATAATTACAATATATAAACAATTATTTCTTAATAATTGACCTCATGAACTTATTCAAGACTATATAAAGAGCATAAATATAGATTGTTGTGATCAAATTACTTAAAATGAATGAAAAATCACTTCAAATCCTCAAATATCCTTAGAATCTGTAAAATCTGGACAATATGTGAATAATTACTATGTACAATCCAATCGTTTTGAATAATTCAGCTCATAAACATTTTATACACAATATAAAGAGCTTAATTATGGATTATTGAGATCAAATGAATTAAAGTTAATGCAAAATCGTTTGAAATGCTCAAATATACTCAGAATCTTTAAAATCTGAACATTTTTTGCATAATTACAATTTACAATCCAATCGTTTTAAATAAGTGATATAATAAACATATTCTAGACTATATAAAGAGCTTTAATATACATTATTGTGATCAAATAACTTAAAATGAATGCAAAAGCGTTTGAAATGCTCAAATAAACTCAGAAATTGTAAAATCCGTATATTATGTTAATAATTACAATGTCTATTCCAATCGTTTTAAATATGTGAGCTCATAAACATATTCTAGACTATATAAAAAGCTTAAATATAGAATATGTCATCAAATAACATAAAATGAATGCAAAATCGCTTGAAATACCAAAATATACACAGAATCTGTAAAATCAGCAAATTATGTGTTTAATTACAATGTATAATCCAATCATTTTGAATAAGTGTGCTCGTAAATAAATTCTAAACTATATAGATCATAAATATAGATGATTTTGATCAAATGATTTAAAATGAATGGAAATTCATTTGAAATGCTCAAATATACACAAAATCTTTCAAATCTGCACATTATGTGCATAATTAGAATGTATAATCCAATCGTTTTGAATAAATGAGCCCGTAAACATACTTTAGACTTTATAAAGAGCATCAATATAGATTATTGTAATGAAATGACTTAAAATGAATTCAAAATCGCTTGAAATGCTCAAATATACTCAGAATCTGTAAAATCGGCAAATTATGTGAATAATTACAATTTATGATCCAATCGTTTTGAATAATTGAGTTCACAAACATATTCTAGATATATAAAAGCATAAATATAGATTATTGTCAACAAATGACTTAAAGTGAATACAAAATCGCTTGAAATACCCAAATATACACAGAGTCTTTAAAATTTGCACATTATTTGTGTAATTACAATTAATAATCCAACTGTTTTAAATGAGTATGCTCGTAAACAAATTCTTTCCTATGTAAAGAGCTTAAATATATGCATTATCATGAACAGATGTCTCAAATTGAATGCAAAAATCGCTTGAAATGCTCAAATATACTCAGAATCTATAAAATTTGCACATTTCGTGCATAATTACAGTTTATAATCCAATATTTTTGAATAAGCGAGTTCATAAACATATTATAGACTATATCAAGAGGTTAAATTTAGATTATTGTGATCAGATGACTCAAAATGAGTGTAAAATCGTTTGAAATGTTAAAATATTCTCAGAATCTGTAAAATCTACACATTTGTTCATAATTACAATGTATAATCCAATCGTTTTTAATAATTGAGTCCATAAACATATTCTAGACTATATAAAGAGGCAAAATGTAGATTAATTAGATCAAATGAATTGAAATGAATGCAAAATAGCCTTAAATGCTCAAATATACTCAGAATCTTTCAAATCTGCACATTATGTGCATAATTACAATGTATAATCCAATCGTTTTGAGTAATTTATATCCTAAACATATTCTAGATAAAATAGAGCTTAATTATATATTATTGTGATCAAATCACTTAAAAACGAATGCAAAATCGCTTGAAATGCTCAAATAAACTTAGAATCTGTAAAATATGTACATTATGTGAATAATTACAATGTATAAACCAATTGTTTTGATTAATTTAGCTCATAAACATATTCTAAACTATATAAAGAGCTTAAATATAGAATATTGTCATCAAATAACTTAAAATGAATGCAAAATCAATAGAAATGCTCAAATAAACTTAGAATCTGTATAATAAGCACATTATGTGAATAATTACAATGTATAATCCAATCGTTTTGAATAATTGAGTTCGTAAACATATTTTAGACTATATAAATAGCTTAAATATAGATTATTGTGATAAAATAACCTAAAATGAATGCAAAATCACTTGCAATGCTTCAATATACTCAGAATCTTTAAAATCTTCAGATCATTTGCGCAATTACAATGTATAATCCAATCGTTTTGAAACTTAGTTTAGAAACATATTCTAAACTATACAAAGATCATAAATATAGATTACTGTGGTCAAATGACTTATAAAGAATACAGAATTTTTTGAAATGCTCAAATTTACTCAGAAATTGTAAAATCCGTATATTAAGTGAATAATTACAATGTATAATCCAATCGTTTTGAATAATTGATCTCATAAATATATTCTAGACTATATAAAAAGCTTAAATATAGATTATTGTGATCAAATGACTTAAAGTAAATGCAAAATCGTTTGAAATGCTCAAATACACTCAGAATCTTTCAAATCTGAATATTATATGCATAATTACAATGTATAATCCAATTGTTTGAATAAGTGATATCATAAACATATTTTAGAATATATAAAGAGATTAAATATACATTATTGTGATGAAATGACTTAAAATGAATGCAAAATCGCTTGAAATGCTAAAATATACTCAAAATCTGTAAGTACTCAGCCCACATGTTATTTGTGGAGCAGGTTCAGGTTTGATAGTTTTTGAAGACGGTGTTTTATGTGAAGATCAAACCAAGCTGGATTAGTCACAGTTATTTTGATGTATTTTGTTTACACTTCTGGCTGAACAATTTTGACTTGTACATTTGTGTAAATATTCTTTCAGCCATGTTTTGTATGAACAAACCAACTTATCTTTTTGGTTATGTGACATTTATTTTTGTGATTGCTTGAGATGATATAACTGTACTTAGGCTTTCGTGTGCACAACTAATGTGTACACGTGGCGGGGGTTGTCCTCCCTGAAACGGATTTGGTTCGGGGTGTGACATCCAACAATTTACAATCCAATCGTTTTGAATAATTGAGCTCATAAACATATTCTAGACTTTATAAAGAGCTTAATTATAGATTATTGTGATCGAATGACTTAAAATTAATGCAAAATCGCTTCAAATGCTCCAATATACTTAGAATCTTTAAATCTTCACATCATGTGCGCAATTACAATGTATAATCCAATCGTTTTGAATAACTTAGTTCAAAAAAATATTCTAAACTATATAAAGATCATAAATATAGATTATTCTGGTCAAATGACTTAAAATAAATACAAAATCGTTTGAAAATCTCAAATATACTCAGAAATTGTAAAATCCGTATATTAAGTGAATAATTACAATGTATAATCCAATCTTTTTGAATATGTGAGCTCATAAACATATTCTGGACTATATAAAGAGCTTAAATATAGATTATTGTCATCAAATAACTTAAAATATATGCAAAATCGCTTCAAATGCCAAATATACACAGAATTTGTAAAATCTGCAAATTATGTGTGTATACAATGTATATTCCAATCATTTTGAATAAGTGTGTTCATAAATAAATTCTATACAATATAAAGAACATAAATTCTATACTATATTATCAAATGATTTAAATTGAATGGAAAATCGTTTGAAAAGATCAAATATACTCAGAATCTGTATATTATGCACCATTATGTGAATAATTATAATGTATTACCCAATCATTTGAATTATGAGATCACAAACATATTCTAGACTACATAAAGAGCTTAAATATAGATTGTTGTGATCAAATGACTTAAAATGAGAGAAAAATCGCTTAAAATGCTAAAATATACTCAGAATCTGTAAAATCTGCACATTATGTGAATACTTACAATGTATAAAATCAATTTTTTTGAATAATTGACCGCATAAATATAATCTAGACTATACAAAGAATATATATAAATTGTTGTGATCAAATGACTTAAAATGAATGCAAAATCGCTTAAAATGCTCAAATATACTTAGAATCTGTAAAATCTGCACATAATGTAAATAATTACAATTTATAAACCAATCTTTTTGAATGACTGACCGCATAAACATATTCTAGACTATATAAAGAGTATAAATATAGATTATTGTGATTAAATGAGTTAAAATGAATGCAAGATCGATTGAAATGCTCAAATATGCTCAAAATCTTTAAAATCTGCATATTATATTCGTAATTATAACGTATAATCCAATTGTTTCATAAAAACATATTCTAGACTATATAAAAATCATAAATATAGTTTAATGTGATCAAATGACTTAAAATGAATACAAAATAGCTTGAAATGCTCAAATATACTCAGAATCTTTCAAATATGCACATTATGTGCATAATTACAAAGTATAATCCAATTGTTTTGAATAAGTTATATCATAAACATATTCTGGACAAAACAAAGAGCTAATATATATATTATTGTATTCAAATCACTTGAAATGCTCAAATAACCTCATAATCTTTAAAATCTGCACATTATGTCAAAAATTACAATGTATAATACAATGCTTTTTAATAAGTGAGTTCGTAAACATATTCTAGACTATATAAAGAGCATCAATATAGATTATTGTGATCAAATAACTAAAAATGAATTTAAAATCGCTTGAAATGCTCAAATATACTTAAAATCTGTAAAATCTGCAAATTATGTGAATAATTATAATTTATAATCCAATCATTTTGAATATATGAGTTCATAAACATATTATAAACTATATAAAGAGCATAAATATAGATTATTGCCATCAAATAACTTAAAATGAATGCAAAATCACATGAAATTCTTAAATATACTCAGAATCTGTAAAATCTGCAAATTATGTGAATAATTATAATGTACAATCCAATTATTTTGAATAAATGGTTCAGAAACATATTATAAAATATATAAAGAGCTTAAAATTACATTATTGTGATCAAAAGACTTAATATTAATGCAAAATGGGTTGAAATACTCGAATATACTCAGAATCTGTAAAATCTGCACATTATGTTTCTTAATTACAATGTATAATATAATCATTTTGAATAAGTAAGTTCATAAATATATTATAGTCTTTATAAAGAGATTAATCATAGATTATTGTGTTCAAATGACTTAAATGAAAGTAGAATAATTTCAAATGCTCAATTATACTCAGAATCAGTAAAATCTGCACATCATGTGCATAATTACAATGTATAACCCAATCGTTTTGAATAAGTGAGTTCATAAATATATTCTAAACTATATAAAAAGCATAAATATAGCTTATTGTGATCAAATGACTTAAAATGAATGCAACATCGCTTGAAATGCTCAAATATACATAGAATCTTTCAAATCTGCATATTATGTGCATAATTACAATGTATAATCCAAACGTTTTGAATAAGTTATATCATAAACATATTATAGACAAAATAAAGAGCTTAAATATATATTATTGTGATCAAATCACTTAAAACGAATGCAAAATCGCTTGAAATACTCAAATATACTCAAAATCTGTAAAGTCTGCACATTATGTTTATTAATTACAAAGTATAATATAATCATTTTGAATAAGTAAGTTCATAAGTATATTATAGTCTATTTAAAGAGATTATATATAGATTATTGTGTTCAAATGACTTAAAATGAAAGTAGAATCGTTTCAAATGCTCAAATATACTCAAAATCAGTAAATCTGCATATCATGTGCATAATTACAATGTATAATCCAATCATTTTGAATAAATGAGTTCATAAACATATTATAAACTATATAAAGAGCATAAATGTAGATTATTGTCATCAAATAACTTAAAATAAATGCAAAATCGCTTGAAATACTTAAATATACTCAGAATCTGTAAAATCTGCACATTATGTGAATAATTACAATGTGTAATCCAATCGTTTTGAATATGTGAGCTCATAAACATATTCTAGAATATAAAAAGAGGTTAAATATAGATCATTGTCATCAAATAACTTAAAATGAATGCAACATCAATTGAAATGCTCAAATAAACTTAGAATCTGTAAAATATGCACATTATGTGAATAATTGCAATGTATAATCCAATTGTTTGAATAATTGAGCTCATAAATATATTCTAGACAATATAAAGAGCTTAAATATAGATTATTGTCGTCAAATAATTTAAAATTAATGTAACATCAATTGAAATGCTCAAATAAACTTAGAATCTGCAAAAATTGCACATTATGTGAATAATTACAATGTATAATGCAGTTGTTTTGAATAATTTAGCTCATAAACATATTCTAAACTATATAAAGAGCTTCAATGTAGATTGTTGAGATCAAAAGACTTAAAATGAGATGAAAATCGCTTACAATGCTCAAATATATTCAGAATCTGTAAAATGAGATGACAACAATTGTAGTGTCACTAACATGAAGTCCATGATCTTGAACACCCACCTCTAAGTCAAAATATGTAAAATTGTAAAAAAAATCACTGAACATAAGAAGAATAAATAACATTTGAAAATAGGAGTTTAATTTTGTAGAAAATGCATCACGACAGTCATCAAGGTCTACCATGATTAATTGTTAAATCTGGTATAATCACTAAATCAGTTTCTGAAACCTTTGGTTCCTTATGCTCACAACACTTGTTAAATATCCAGCAATTCACCATTGTAAACTAAAGCATGCACGTGCTAAGAAGGATTTCAACATGCAACAATGAAATCATTATTTTTAATTCAAACTGATTTAAGAGTTCTCAGATATATAACTGTATTAATTCAAGTTAAATTGTAAGTGTTGATAACTAAACTGAGCACAATATCATGACTAATGCTAAAAATAGTTAACGACTCAAAAAATCTATTTTTCTGAATCTACATACTTAGTAATCAGCAACAATTTGTATACCTCCCCCCCTGCAATTTCACAAATATTGGTTCATATTGATTGTTTCTCAAAATTAATATAAGAATAGAGCGATAGAGAGAGAAGGAAAGAGAGAGAAAGAAAGAGTACTGGAGTTTGGGATTGGAACGTGATTGGCGGAGTTGCAGACAGAGAGGTGACCGCTGTTGGGATTGGAAAGTGGATGGCTGAGGCGTGAAATTGGAGATGGGTAAGCAGCGGTTGAGTAAGATTTGATCGACAGTGGACATGGAATAGAGAGGAGAGGGGATCCTTGACGTCAGCCTTGATGATGGGATGGATGGTGGTGAGGTCGACACCGGAGCAAAAGGCTCGGAGAAACAATTGCTAAGGAATCGTAGTCGGGTCTACTGGAGGCATGCCTTCCTCCGTGCCCCTTCCTTCCGCTTCTGCCATCGCTAGTTCTCTCACTCTATGACTATATCCCACTGCTCTTCCTGTCTCCACGAGAAACAAAATGAGGAAATGAAAAATTAAGAAGAAAAATTGAGAATTAAAAGAAAGAAACTGAAGAGGCGCCGAGGCAGTAAATGAGGAGTAAATGAGAAAGTTAAACACATGGAAGAAATCGAAACTACGCAACGAATAGGATAAACGACTTGGATTAAAAATTTTAAAGAAAACAATGGATAGGATCTGTTTTCGGTGCTTGAGCGTGTGCTTTGCTTTAAAATCCGCGTAAAAAATTCACGCAGATTATATTATACTATAGATGTGCACTTAATAATGCACAATCCCATCTGACTATATTATTTGTATGCGTTATTTCCTAAATTTGGACTAATATTTCCTTTCTATAACTTCAGCTATATAATATTCTCAAATGTCAGCTAACATTTTTTGAATGTTCATTTATTTAATTAAAGTAAGGATGTATCATAAGATGCATATAATTATGAGATCAATTACTTATCACATAAAGGCTAATAGACATGAAGATATCTCTATATACTTCTAACATGAATCATATGTTTTGTCTTTTTGCAAGTTGATGCTGGTAATGAAGGCCTGGTTCTGGCATATTGATATTATTTGGTAATGAAACAACAATGCAGTCAAAGTTCTTTTACTCTAGTTTGAACCTGGATCAATGGTTAATGGTTTAATTAATGCCCGTTAATATTCCAAACAGAAGGAAAGCAAAAGTCAAAGGTCCCGACTCGAGCTATTTGAAAGCAACTCGTGCTCCGCGTGCTCTCAAAGTCTCAAAGTCGCATTTTCCTATTTTCTTGCCTCATGTTGGGATATTAACATACCCAAATTTAAGGCTAACAAGTTCAAAAATTAACTGATTCGCCACTGTTGTTACTCTGCTTCGCACGCGACCACATTGGCAGCCAAATTCACTTTGAGCAAAATTGTAAATAATCTTTGATCGGATGGCAACGACAAAAAAATTTGCAACCAATCATCCCCTTTTGCGTCTTCTTATACAACAGAAGCTACCCGCGAGTGGGCCCCACCTATTGAGTACGTGCAAAGGCTAAATAATTGGACACTCGACCCCACCTTCAGCGACACAACTAACAATCTTATCTTTAACAACGATATGAGAACCAGAACTACATCTGTTTACAAACACTTCCTTCACAAATTTCTCTCTGACTGACAATGAGCCCCACATTTTCAATTAATGGAGTTTATATGATCAACCAGTGCTCCACGTGCAGCCATACTATGCCATCAACCACTTTCTCTGTCTCTCACTTTAGTCCATTACGACTTTTTTGTTATCATTTCATTGCATTTAATTTTAAACTAAACATTGTATAAAAGACGAACACCTTTATTCTAAAAAGGGAAGCGCAGAAGAAGAATCTCTTCTTCAGTGAAGCTTTTAGCAATGGCGATTCAGTATCTCTTTTCCCTTCTTATCCTCTTCCTTCTAACCATTTCCGCATCTAGCCAATCCGAAACCCGATCCACCTACATCATCCACCTCGCGCCTTCTCTCTCCCAAACCCGAACCCGATCTCATCCTCCTCTCCATTCTCTCCTTCCATCTCGCCTCCGCCATCCCTCTCCACGCCATCTCTACACCTACACTCTCTCCGCTTATGGCTATGCGGCTCTACTCACGCCATCTCAAGCTCGGTACCTCGAATCGCACCGTGCAGTTCTCTCCATTCAACCCGATCAAGTGCGCCATCCACACACCACGCACACACCATCGTTTCTCAAGCTCTCTCTGTCTGGTGGTCTCTGGCCTCAGTCAAATCTAGCTGAAGAGACCATTGTTGCTGTTTTGGATACTGGTATTTGGCCAGAAAGGCCCTGCTTTGCGTGCGACGATTCGTTTCCATCGCCTCCTTCGAAATGGAAAGGCGAGTGCGTGTCCACTGGATCGTTTAATGCGTCACAGTTTTGTAGCAATAAGTTGATTGGAGCTAAGTTCTTCGCCAAGGGGTATGAGGCAGCTATGGGACACCCCATTGATGAATCAAGTGAATCCAGGTTGTCAATTTAGTACCTATTAGTTTTGTAATTATCTTATTCTAAATGATACCTTGGTTAGTTTTGGTATTGGATAAGGTAAATATGAGGTGAATGAGTTCAGTCCAATTGTAGTCATCAAACCAGTCTTGTAATTTGTATAAACAGGATTGTTTGTCACATTCACCTCTTTTATGTACTACAATCAGGCCAATGTGTATCCAGAAACAAGTTTATATAAATTGTCTTGTTCAATAATTAATAGAAAAAAGAAAATTACTAGTTCAAAATCATGATTTATGGGCATGATTGTTTGTCCAGATTGTATAAACGGCTGGCGCCACACTGGTATAGTAATTATATGAACAGGATTGTTTGTTATATTCAAGTATTCAACCTCTTTTATGTACTATAATCAGGCCAACCTGCACCTAAAAACAGGACTAGAAATTGTCTTGTTCAACTAACTAAAAAAAGAGAAACACTAGTTCAGAATCTTAATTTAGCTCAAGAAAGTAAACATTGATAAGTTTGACCTAATAAGTCTCTGATTGGAACCAGGTCACCCCTTGATACTGAAGGCCACGGGACCCATACAGCCTCTACGGCTGCTGGCACCATTTCACCTGATGCAGGTTTCTACGAATACGCACGCGGGGAGGCCCGTGGCATTGCCACACAAGCACACATTGCTGCCTACAAAATCTGTTGGCTATCTGGTTGCTATGACTCAGATATACTGGCTGCAATGGATGAGGCCGTTTCTGATGGTGCTGACGTTATATCGCTGTCAGTTGGTTCCAGCGGCTATGCGCCGCAATTTTACCGTGACTCGATCGCAATTGGTGCATTTGGTGCGGTTAGGCACGGATTGGTAGTTTCTTGCTCAGCTGGTAACTCTGGTCCTGGTCGTTACACCGCAGTAAATATAGCACCATGGATACTTACAGTTGGTGCATCAACAGTGGATCGGGATTTCCCAGCTGATGTTATCCTTGGAGATGGAACTAGTTATACTGGTGTATCTCTCTATGCCGGCAACCCATTGAATTCAACTGAACTTCCATTAGTCTATGCTGCAGATGCTGGGTCCCGACTGTGCATTACAGGGTATCTCAATTCGAGCATGGTTAAAGATAAAATTGTGGTTTGTGACCGTGGTGGCAATGCAAGAGTAGCAAAGGGCAGTGCAGTTAAACAGGCTGGTGGGATAGGGATGATTTTGGCAAATACTGAAGACAGTGGGGAGGAATTAATTGCTGATTCGCACCTTGTACCGGCCACAATGGTCGGTCAAACTGCCGGAGACAAAATTAAAAAATATATCAAATCAGTAACCTCACCTACTGCCACAATTGTTTTTCGTGGCACTGTGATTGGGTCATCACCATCGGCCCCAAGAGTGGCTGCTTTCTCCAGTCGTGGACCCAACTACCGAGCCCCTGAGATCTTAAAACCTGATGTAATTGCCCCCGGGGTCAACATCTTAGCTGGTTGGACTGGGGCAAGTAGTCCAACCGATTTAGATATCGACCCGAGAAGAGTTGAGTTCAACATTATTTCTGGTACTTCAATGTCATGTCCCCATGTAAGTGGGATTGCAGCATTGTTGAAAAGTGCCAGGCCAGATTGGAGCCCTGCAGCCATAAAGTCGGCCCTCATGACCACTGCTTACAATTTGGATAATTCTGGTGAAATCATTAAAGATTTGGCAACTGGTGAACAGTCTACACCATTTGTTCGTGGTGCCGGTCATGTGGATCCCAACAAGGCGCTTGATCCAGGTCTAGTTTATGATTCTGGTATTGAGGATTATATAGCGTTTTTGTGCTCAATTGGATATGCTTCCTCTCAAATTTCGGTATTTACTAGAGATGGCAGTACCACAAACTGCTCGGCTGTTGCATTGACTACACCTGGCAATTTGAACTATCCAGCCTTTTCAGTGGTTTTGTCCTCTTACACAGATGTTGTCACATACCATAGAACAGTAACAAATGTCGGTAGCTCTGGCTCAGCAGTTTATGAGGCGACTGTGTCGAGCCCAGATGGTGTGAAGGTGATAGTGGTACCAAGTAAGCTGGAGTTCAGTACAGTAGGTGAGAGCTTGAGTTATGAGATAACATTTGCTGGGATTGCAGATCCAGTTATCATAACTGAGAGCAATTCGTTTGGTTCAATTACATGGAGTGATGGCATACACAATGTGACCAGCCCTATTGCTGTGAGCTGGCCGAAGAGTTTCGTGTCATCCATGTAATAACTGGTTCTTGTTTATGAATTGGTTCTGAAATTTCAATTGAGCAGAAGGAATCTGTTTCTCCCTGCACTTTTTTGAGCAGTGGTGTTAAGGACTTCAGGGTTTAGAATTGTAAAGTCACCTCCAGGATCTGATTAGGAACAGCTGGGGAAGACTGGAATCTGTGACTAGGTATTTATGCATCACGTGTTGTTTATGTTGTATATTTATTTATGCACTCTTTATTTTCCGATTCCTGAATAAAAGAAACTTTTACTCTGGATCTAAAATTCTTTATACAGCTCGTTCTTTTTTTCTTTTGTTCTATTGGAAGAGAAACAAGTAATGGCGGAATAGATTACCTTAAGTCCTTAACTCAGTGGGTTAGGCACGCAAAAAAAAAGAGGAAAAGGAAATCTATTTATTTTGAATGCACAAAAATTTCGAACTATATACAACATTAGAAAAATGAATTATATACAAGATACTGAGATGCATACAAAAAACTATGTCAGTGTGAATCCCATCCTCTCGCCTTCCCACAGGAATTATAAGTGCCATCGGCAAATATACCATCCCAGCCATCGCTGCGATGTGTTACAAATGTTCAGTTTAATAATAAGAAGTGTTCAGTTTAATGCGTCGGAATCGCGCTAGAGTCCGAGTCGCGCGTGGTCAAGAAGTGCGCTAGGAGGCAGGGGTAGAATCGGAAAATTTTTAATTTGAACCGGATCGGTTCATTTCCAATTCTAATTTTTACATGTATTTTTTGTCCGGTTCGTGACCCCTTCGCTTGGTTTTTTTCTTCTTCTTATAACAGTTGTATTTCTGTTGCAACTAACTGAACATTCATACTTATTAAACTGAACATTTGTACTTATTAAACTGAACATTCGTACTTACTAAACTAAAAATTTATACTTAATAAAATAAACATGTTTGCTCATAACATTTATATTTTCTGTTGCAACTAACTGAACAGTTCTACTCAATTAAATGAACATTTGTATTGACCAAACTGAACTTTTGGCAAAAAAAAAATAAATCAAAATGAACATATTTGGTCTAGCGAACACTTATAAAATAATGGACAATTCTACTACAAAGTGAACATTTGTACATATTAAAGTGAACACTTATAATAACTAACTGAACAAAAAATACGCGCTGGATGAGTAGAGAGGTTAGAGCGCTAGTTGAGGCGCTGTGCAGCGCGATGGCTCGGATGGCACGGAGTGCGATGGCACTAATCAATTTCCCCCTTCCTAGCCTTTGCAAAAAGAGGGGATTAGGGGAAATGTCTTAACCCGTTTATCCTTGTTGGGCCTTAGTTAAACAATGATTATGGAGGCCAAGAGGCCCAGGACCGCTAGAATATCCTATTTCCACCATGTATAATTTCATACCTCAGCACTGCACACTACACTTTCCTTTCTCAGAAAAAAAGTTGTATACTACACGTCCACTTGAGGGTTGAGAGTGCAGATCAAGATTGATAGAGTAATAAATAACTTATAAGCAGTGGCGGATCTAGAAAAAATATCTAGGTGGGTCTGACAACTTCTGTTTAAGTCTTCAGCCCCACTTTTGAGTGCTCCAATGGCAGAAAAAATTAGCTGGGGCTAAAGGGGGGCTCCAAGGGCTCGACGGCGTGAGGTGGGGCTCTAGCCCCACCCGCCCCGGTGGTAGATCCGCCCCTGCTTATAAGATGTAAAGTCGGATGACATTTAATCGATAGGAAAATAATAATACTATAAATAACTTAAAAGATGTAGAGTCGGATAACACACTCTCCCTACGAGCGCACAGCAATCATTGTAAGTGTTGTTTCTTGACTTTAAACATAATTAGAGAAACATTTCACTGAAAAAAGAATTATCACATTCTATTGGTGTAGTTTCAATTATATCCTGCACATGAAAGTTTCAATACAATAATCAACAATTTCGTATTGCATTGAGATTTCCATTGTGTACACGTAAACTACTTCCAAAATTTATAGTGTTAAGGAAACACAATTTGCCGAATCTACGGTTTAAGAACAAGCCACAATGTTAAAAAAAATAGAAATACAATTTTATGAACGATCAAAAGACAAAATGGAAAATGGAAGTCAAGGTTCACGGTGTAATATAAATTCGGACGTTCTGTTAGGGACCAATTGTTTCAGCTTGGTTTGAGTCTTGAGCAATTAGAGTCGTTTATAATTTCAAAGATCATTTTATTTTTTTTAGTTTTTATTTATAAAAAAAAATGATCCACTACAAAATGTTTATAAATATCCTTACATTTTTATTTGAAAAAAAAAATCAATCATGTTATAAGTTTGCATTATTTTTGTACCTGGAAAACCATACAGGCAAGATTGGAATATCAACCAGACAACAACAAAATGTTAAAACATCTAATCATGAGGTAAAAAGAGGAAAAATGAATTCATCACCAAGGCTAGGGGTGTCAACGGCTGCCGTTTCAACGGTTTGCCGTTCCGTATAAACGAAACGGAACGGTTAACGGCACAGGTTTTTGTTTCGTTTCAGGTAACGGAACGGTAAACGAAATATCAAACTCTACCGTTTCGACTGTTTCAGTCTCATTTCAAACTGTTTTATGTGTTATTTATGAAACGGAACGGTTTATGAAACGGAATTTTGTGCCGTTTCATTAACGAAACGGTTTACGAAATAAATTGGTGTTCCGTTTCATTATACGAAAAGAAAACGGTATGGACCATTTCCGTGCCATTGTGCCACGGTTGACAGGCCTAACCAAGGCGTGCTCATATCATTTCCTTTCCTTTCCCTTCGCAAGATTCAGTCAGCACCCAAAGCCGAAAGGTATGTTGTCACGTGTTCCTTTTTTACCTTTATTTTACTCTCACGTGCCCTCTCATTCCCTTCGTGATTCTATCTTATCAGTTATCACATACTTTCAGAGTTTCAGTAGTGCTGCTGCAATACTTAAGACTTATCTTAATTTATTTTTAATTTTATAATAATATTTTTAAACAATAGTTTTGATCTTAATATCAGAGCTTGATTTAAAAAATATATATATTTTTATTTATGAGTCATTGCTTAGGAAAATATTTGAGTAATTATCAATACCTTTGAGTCTTAAAATCACCATAATAAAATAATTTCCCTTCAAATATTGTCAAATAATTAGAAAAATAAATTATTTACGCTAATTGTAAAGAACAGATAAATTTATGAGCGGGAATATGCATACTGCTAGTGCTGGAATGTATAATGTTGCAATATTTGTTCGAAAAGGATAAAATTGTAACGAGTCATATCTAGTGGATTGCCTACTCTTTTCGTTTTCTTTTGACACGTTGGATGAGAGAGACGGGGATGGTGGAAGAAAGAAAGGAGAGGCGAAAGATAATTTTCTTTTATTATAAAACTAAGAAAAAGGTTATTGGTGGTTTGGAGGGGGAATACCGAAAATGTAAGATCATATATTTAGAAAAATAAATATATGGTTGTTATTATAGGATTAACTTTATAGAGATAAACTTACGAAATTTATTCTCGTCCCTGAAATTTAAATTATCCATTTTTAGTCGTAGAACTCCGACAGTTATCCAATTCGGTCACTCTTAAGTTTTTCATCCAAAAAATTATTATTTCCATCCAAATTTTGTGTATTTTTCTGTTAGTATAATGAAAAGGTTCTACAATATAACCAGGTTTGAATTATTATTGAAGTTCAGTGATTGAAATATGAGTAGTTGAATGTTGTGATTAAAATAGATTTTATGTCAAGTTCAATAACTTATGACGAACTTAATCTTTTTATTTATTTATTTATTTTTAGAAAGAAAATTATAGTTTTTTATATTTCTATAAGAATAAATATAATACTAAGGATTTTGTAAAATCTGAAAAATATATTAATTTTTTTTAAAAATGTAAAAATTGTTTTTAAGGAGATTTTAATATGGAAAACATTATTGTACAGTTTGAATCGGTCATTTGAGTTTCGAATCTTAAAAAACAACTCTAAAGTGTCATTTGATCTGTATTTTAGAGTGTACCGTAGTCATTCTCATATTATACAGTATATATTGAATATAATACATCATTTTATAAGTCATAGGATGCCGAAATTAATTAATATAAAAATTTGGACAGAAAAAATTATAATATACAGAATTATTATTATTTTTTTTAATAAGAAGAAAGTTCCAACGCGTTTCAGAAGCGAGTATTTGAATTCCCCTCCGTACGCGTTTATAAAACGCGCTCAAACCCTCCGAACGCGTTTTATAAACGCGTACGAAGGGGAATAAATTCAGGCCCTCCGTTACGCCTTTTGAGAGAAAGAGAGAAGGAGAGAAAGAGAGAAAGAGAGAAGGAGAGAAAAAGAGAAGGAGAAGAAGGAGAGAAGAGGAGAAGACAGCGGCAGCCGCGAGAGAAAGAGAAGAGGAGAAGGCAGCGGCCGCGAGAGAAAGAGAAGAGGAGAAGGCAGCGGAAGCGGCAGCGGAAGCGGCAGCGACAGCGACAGCGACGAACTTGCGACAGCGAGGTATTGCATTTTGTATTTTGTATTTGAAATTGTGAATAATTAGGGGTTTAGGGGTTTAGGGTTTAGATGAAATTGTTGATAATTGTGAAATAGTGATAATTGTTGATAATTGTATTTTGGATGAAATTGTGGAATTGTTGATAATTGATGTTAATTGATGAAACTGTGATGGAATTGTTGATAATTGATTAAATTGTGGAATTGTTCATAATTAAATTAGTTAATTGGTCAATTATTTATTTATAATGGATGATAATTGATGAAATTGTGGAATTATTGAAAATTGATTAAATTGTTGATAATCGATGCATGACGATAATTGATGAAATTGTTGATAATTGTTATTAATTGATGCATGATGATAATTATGATAATTATGTATAAATGGAATTAGTTAGTAAATTGTTGAAATGGAATTAGTTAGTAAATTGTTGAAATAAAAAGAAATTTATATAGAAAAATTATGGTGCAAATTAACATAGTTTCATATAACTGGAATTGTATATTGAAAATTATGTATATAATAACTGGCGTAAATTAACGTAGTTTCAAATAACTGACGTAAATTATGGTGAATGAAAAATTTTAACATATTATGATAAAATTATTTGATTATTGATCAGTAATTATTGTGAAAATGTCAATTACATAGGAAAATAATTTTTGTTTTGTTCGTTTTGATTATTGAAAAAATATTAAATTCATTGTTTTTTTAAATTGTTGTCCTTATATTATTTGAATCAGATGAGTTCAGCAGAAGATGAGGCTGGTCCTTCTGGTGCTTCACCACCTCCCACCTCCCACCCCCCATCGAAGCAGCCTCCACCCAGCGGCCAAAAAGACGTAGGCGTCGCGCAGCCCGTCCGAGCGCGCAAAATGTCATTCCACCTGTGCAACCGGCCAACGCAGAAAACCAACAGGTTTTGTTCGTTACGGATAACGACCATCTCGTTGGTTTGTCTTTTGAGGAGGTAATAGATTTTTTTATGTTAATTTATATATTTTTGATTTAATAATTTAGATTTCTTAATAGACTTATAAATTGTATTAAATGTTTATTATAATTTGTAGTAAAAAATTAATCGAAAATGCTTATTATAAATTGTATTATAAATTGTATTTATTGTAAATGCTTGCTTATAATATTTTTATGTTCAATGTAATAAATTGTATTTTTTTAAAATGCTTGTAATAAATTGCAGCGTGAAAAACATTTGGAGTTGAGATCGCACAAGCGAACAATTCAGGTGGACGATCGGATTGAGGGAAGGCTGATCAAACTGGGGCTCAGTCACATTACGAAGGTGAAGCATGTCAACATCGACATGCCATTACTGAAGGCAATGGTCGAGTTTTGGCGTCCGGAGACGCATACTTTCCATTTTCCCGTTGGAGAGATGATCGTTACTCTACAGGTAATTTATTTAAACTTGATATTAATTTTTTTTTAATATAATTTTCGTATTAATTATCACAATTAATTCTAACATATAATTTTCGTATTAATTTTCACAATTAATTCTAACATTAATTTAAACTTTATATTTAAAATTCAAATTTGAATATTAATTTTCGTAATATTAAATGTTATATTTTCGTAATATTAACGTATTTTGTAATTGTTACCAGGATGTTGCCTTCTTATATGGTTTGCGCTCGACTGGCATTCCAGTTAGATCGAATACGAGAGGGCCCTGGGAGGAAAAGATTCGTGCAAATCTTTATCCTCATGAAGATTTGGGAGAGTGGCACCGAGAAAGGAGTAGCAGGGAGTAAGTGAAAAAAATACGAATGCAATATTGATTTTGCATATTCAATATATGCATTGCTTACTTGTATTGATTATTCTAAATTTGTACAATGCAGGGGCAATGTTGTTGTGGGCAACAACATCAAGTTGAAATGGTTGCGGCAAAATTGCGGGGTGGCGCCACAGGCAGATGCTCCTGGTGAGGAGTTAGACCGATACACGCGTGCAGTGGCTCTAGAGCTATTTGGGACGTTGATGTTTCCCGATATTTCTCAGAATTTCGTCCCAGCATACTTTTTAGAGCTCGTATCGGTATAATTTTCTTAACTTTAATAAATTTTTTTTCTTTACGAAAATAGTAGAATTCAATGTTACAAATTCAATATTTTTATTTGTTGACACATAATGAAGCTGACACATAATATTTTTTATTTTATATAATTTCGTTAACAGTCTAATTTTTAAGCAAAGATACTTTTGTTAAAACAATGTTGAAATAACAATGACAAAAAAGGAAAAAAAAATTACCAATGAAATGACACATAATACTTTTGTTAATCCATCAATTAGTATTTGTTAACACATAATACTTTTGTTAATTTACTGAAATGTTGAAATTATTTTCAATGTTGTAATTTAATTTTGTTATTTTCAATGTTGAAATTATTTTTTTTTCAATGCGTTGTTTAATTTAAATGCAGGGCAATTTGAATGAAGTTCCGGACTTCAATTGGGGAGGTGCCACGCTTGCTTGTCTATATCGTGCTTTGGACCGTGCCTCCATGCGTTTCAAGGTTGTGACGGGACCTTGGATGCTACTATTGTTTTGGGCATGGTCATACCTCCCTGTTTGTCGCCCAGAGGTTGCTCCTATCGGTGGATTAGGACAGCCTAACCTAGATTCATGTGTGCCGTATGGCAGGTAATAACTTATAATAATTTTTCAATAATATTATGCAAATTACAACACATCAATCCTAACCTTCAAAATTTTCAGGAAATGGGGCGAAGCTCGGTCTTTCTCACGGAGCCAGCACCGCGGGGCAGTGGAGAACGCACGGGACTACCTAGCCGTGTTGAACGTTGAAGACGTCAACTGGTTTCCGTACGTACTCGACAGAGCTCTTATGCCACGGGTAGCACAGCAGGGTTCCATAGCGGAGCATGTTCGGTTGCCGCTCATTTTCTACCACATTGTTGCCTACTACTACCCCGACCGTTGTAGGCATCAGTTTGGGCTGTACCAGTTTACTCCTCCTCCACTACCTGTGGTACGTTTGCTATATTTTTCTGATTTATCATACGATCAACTTCAATTTAATTAGAGTAAAGAACTAACGTGTTTATTTTAACAGAGTTGGGACGTGACACACAACCTGCTGGGTTTCCAGCACGGTACCTATCGAGATCGTCCATATTTTGCTACCATTTTTGCGAGTGCATATGCTGAGTGGACTGACGAGGCATTACAGACACGCCAGCTGGAGACTCGATCCTGGAGTGATACTGATACGCTGCGGTACTTCCGATGGTTTTGGCGATACGGTGCCTCCGAGAGACCCACGCCACGAGAGGATGCCGAGGCACGTCTCCAGCGCACTCAGCAGCTGCCTCTTGCTCAGAGGCAGTACACAAACATGGGGTCCAGACTTCGCAATACGGTACATCTTAATTTTTTAAATATGGAATGTATGATTGGTAAATGGAATTGTGCAATATGTCATTATTCTCGTAAATTGCAGGGCAACTCTGCGCTGAAGAATGCACTTCATGCATTGGGACTGGTTGTGAAGAAGGGGTGCAGAAGGGTGGGAAAGGCAATTCTCGCCAACTGTCGTTCGCAATTGCATGATGCTTCCATCCCTTTGAGGTAATTTTAAATAATTTAATTTTTGATTGCGTTTTTGCATTTTAAATTCAATAATTTATAAATTACAGGTTGGAGGATTTGTTGGAGCAGCGAGGACTTCCAACAAATATTGAGGACATACCAGATTCTGGGGACGAGTCTTCTTCTGCACGTCCGAATGTACCCACAGACCTTCAGGCGGAGGATCTGATGCATGCGGTTAGTATTCGTTCATATGCAAGTTTCAATTTTAGATACTAATTTATTTATATTGACATTGTTTTTTTTTAATATTATAGGATGGTCGGCTGAATACCGGGCGATTAGATGATATTTTAGGACCACGCACGTTCTTTCCTACTCAGTTTCCAGCCTCAGGTCCTACTCCATCCATGCATAGTGCATCAGCATCGACCTCGCAGTTTGCTGGCATTTCTCAGGATGCCACTGGCATTTTCCAGCCTCAGGATCCTCCACCGTACTCCTTTGCACCATTTGGTATGCCTTCCTCTTTTCCTGCATTTACTGTTCCTCCATTTACTATTCCGTCAGTGCCTACGCCTTCTTCTATTCCATCATTTGGCACTCCGTTGGGTAGTATGGGAGGGACAGACTCGTTCAGCACATTACTGCGGACGGCCGGAGATGAGGAGGGTGATTATGTCCCTATAGCGACTCCTCAGGAGGCTGGGCAGCCTGTTGAGTTTGGGCCCATACAGCAGGAGGCTCAGCAGGACCAGCAGGAGGACCTCCAGGAGGAGGACGATGGGGATACAGAGTCCACTGACTCAGGAGACGTTACTGCCCCGGCTGGACGAGATAGGCGTGCGGTGAGGGTGATTGACAGATTTTCACCTTCGGGACCTAGGAGGAGGCGGCGGCGTTAGTTATGATGATGGACTGATTTTATTGCTGATGATGACAGTTCTTTTTTTTATGGACTTGTGTATTACTGATGATGGACGGATCATTTATTTTTCGTTTATGGACTTGTGATTGACTTGTGTATTACTGATGTTGATTGACTATTTTTCGTTTATGACTTGTGATTGACATGTGTATTTATTGGATTGCTTATTATGACTTGTGATGATTGACTTGTGTATTATTATGACTTGAAAATTCGGAGTGCAAAGCACTACTTGAAACATAAACGTTTATGTATTGAAACGCCAATAAATGAAATACTCCAAACAACAACTTTTATCCATTAAACGTCAACACATTAAAACCACAACTTTTAGTGCAAAGCACTACAAAAAATAGAGGAAATAAAAGACAACCATAAAAATAAAACATTGCATTAACAATTCCAACTAAATTACATTAACAACCATAATAATAAAACACATAAATATTACAATGATATAAATATTTAGAGATTTTGACTATCTACATGTTGTAGAATTTCATCCCACCATGGTTGCTCATCTTCATCATTCGGTTGTGGTTGATTACTCGCACCAGTGTTGTCAGCGAATTGAGCGGCTTCGTTCCAAAAAGCCGCTTCGGTTTCTTCTTTTTCTATCTCTGCCATTCGGCTTGCCGCAATTTGTCGAAGTTCATCTCTCTTATTCATTTCTCTCAATTTTTGCTCTGATTTTTTGAGCCTTTTTTTCCTTGCCTCTTCTTCCCTAATTTTTTGTTTACGATCCATTTCTTCATTTCTTTCTTTAATAATCCTCTGCGTCTCTATGTCCCGAGCTCTTTGTTCATTCTCGTCGTGACGTTTGTGCTCATGGTAGTGGTCACGCAATATGTTTTCTTTGTAATTGAAAACTTGAGCACACCTTGTACAGGTCACTGTGTGGTCTCCATTAAAGTTGTATATTTTCTCGTAAACAGTCCAGTGAGTTGGTTCAGACGAGAGGTAGGGTTTCGGTTGTTGTTGGGGGATGGGTTGAGGTTCTGTGTAATATTTTTTGTACCAGTCATATCGCCTTTGTCGGTTCAGATTCTTTTCGTGTTCCCGCCATCGCCGCTCCTGGTACTCCTTCTGTTCTCTTTCCGGCCCACCATTAATGTGCCATTGGTAGTGTATTTTTAACTCGAGCACGTCTCCCTCTTCAGTCGTGTCTTCATGGATGTTGTATTTCAAAATGCGATAACAAGAGCGACAAATTGCCTCGTATTCTCCGTTTTCTGGTTGATTTCTATTGGCAGGGTAATGGTAGAAAGTTGGCCAATACTCAATGCGGGTTGCTCTTCGATAGTTTGGAACATCATTATTTGAGTTAGAGCTATTTCCTTTGTCCATTGTACTGAAGGTTTTAACAAGAAGGAGGTAGTGGGTGTTTGTGCATTCTAATTCAACAATGACTGCTTTTATAAATAATTTCAGCAGTTCAAAGATGACATTGTAAAATCAAATCTTGTCATGTCTTTTGCAGTCTTTATCAGAGCATGCTTGTACTTTTTTTTCTAAAAATTAAATAATACACCTTCGAACGCGTTTATAAAACGCGCTCCAACCCTCCCAACGCGTTTTATAAACGCGTACGAAGCTCTGACAAACGAGAGGAAAGTGGACAGCATCTCTCCTTCGTACGCGTTTATAAAACGCGTTGGGAGGGTTGGAGCGCGTTTTATAAACGCGTACGGAGGGGAATTCAAATACTCGCTTCTGAAACGCGTTCGAACTTTCTTCTTATTAAAAAAAAAATAAAATAATTCTGTATATTAAAATTTTTTGGGTCCAAATTTTTATATTAATTAATTTCGGCATAGGATGATAGAAAACTATAGACAATAATTTTATCACTTTGTCCATCATTCTTTCTTTCAAGGAAGAAGTATTTACAAATTTGACAATGACGGGGTCATAGAGACAAAGTCAGCCCGTTGTCACAAAAATCAACTCCGCGCTCTACTCTACTAATCCAAAATCATTCAAAAATCAAAACCACTTCCCACATCACAAAAGAAACGAAGTAATAAATATTCACACATCGCTCTTTTTTCTTCCGTTTCGCCTCTTGCTTCATTCTTATACATCTCTTCCTTCCTTCCTTGCTTTTCTCATGCTAAAGAGTAACGACGTCGGCGTTGCCACAAAGGCAAAGAGGGAAAAGGAGAGATAGATCGATTCTCTCTCTCACAAAGGGAATCAATCAAATCAAATCAAATCAAGCGCGCAGTAGAGAAATGGTGAAATCGGAGATGGAGAGACAGGCGCAGATGAGGAAGGAAGTTGGCAATGCGTGCTTTCGAAAGGATAAACTTGGCGCAGCTATCGATTCCTACACCGAGGTTCTCTCTCTCTCTCTCTCTTTCCAAACTAGGTTTTATCTGTATCTCTTCTCAACTTGCGTTTGGTTAATGTCAGACCCGATTCTTCGAATGTTTAATTTTAGCTTTTGTTGCAAGTAAGAAAGGCTGAAACTCCAGGTTTTTAATTAGAAATATTTATACAAAAATATAATGTCCAATGGGTCAAGCTAGCATATTAATACTCAAGATTTATGCACAAGCTAACAGGTCATGCCAGAACACATCTATATTAAATTTTTATTTGGAAAAACGGTGACATACATTTCTGTATTAATATAATGCCATAGACCATATTGTACTAATGTTATCTCAACCAGGACATCTTTCTGGTTAGAAAGGGGAGAAAAAAAAAAGAAAATTGAGAGTACGAACTGGAAGTTTGGTACATCTGCGTTATATGGCAAGCAGATTCTGAATGTAATACCTAGTTCTAAAGGCCTAGCTGGATAAAACATTCTTCAATCTGTGTGCTCTTTTTTTAGTCTGTCCAATTGCGTTAGCAGTAGCATCTTCCATGTTTTTAACTGTCCTACCGTGTATCTAAGTGTCCTTGAGCAACCTTTGAAACATCTTTTTAACCCTAGTTGAGGAAGTTATTAAACATCAGTGAAGGATCTTTCCTCTCATTCTGTTAAAAAGGAAAGCACTAATTAGTTGCGAATAGTTTATTTAAATCTTTCTTACAGATCTTAACAATTACGTGCTAAGTTTTGTTTTTCCTGGAAACTACGTGATCTCAAAGAATCACCATTTCTTTTAAAGGAAACAAGATTAGTACATCAAAGTAAAGTACAGAGAAGAAAGAATAATGCATTTGCACACTAAAAGTTGTGTTTCTATCAGGCGATTGCTCTTCAGCCTAATGTTGCTGTCTACTGGACAAACCGAGCTTTGTGCTTCAGAAAGAGAAAGTATGTACTGTTTTCCTATTGAATCTCTCCTTTAGTCCTACTTTCTTATAATTTTCGTACTGATTGAGTTGAAGAAAAATTGTTGGAAGTGAAACCTCATCATATCCTATGATTTATGCATATTTGTATATGTATTCTTTCTCTTTTTAATTGTACTATTAAAAATCCTATTAGAAGAACATACATAACTCAAATTATGCTGCTGTTAAGTGGACAATTGCAAATTCCATTTTGGGCTTGATGAATAGCAGGACTTTATACACAAAATTATAAATGTTGAATTTTACATATAGAGAAGGGCTCTCAGGTGCCACAAGTTTCCCTACCACAATTGTTTAACACCCGAATTTCAGATGAGCAATTTGAATCATTGGTCTTGTACTTTTTGACTATTAATGCGTTGTCAGTTATGCGTCCATGTAAAGTTTAATAAAAAATTCGAGTTTGTCTCGTACAAAGTATAGAGGGCAAAATCTGAATGCACCAAAACATATCTAGTAGAATGCCCAAAGCTTTTGGATTTTTACATTTTTGTGCAATAGAGTGGTTGTGGCAACTTTTGGTACCCAAAGATTGTGCACCAGAACCCTCCTCTTAAGTAAGTTAAATTGCCATTTAGTGTGGAGGCAAATACCTACTACCCTTGGTTTTGTTAGGTTTAGCCCGATTGTTAAGGAAACTTTAATAGGTAAAAGAGAAATTGTTTTTAATTTTGCAGGGAATGGACTAGAGTAGAGGAGGATTGCAAAAGGGCACTCCAACTTGACCGTAATTCTCACAAGGCATGTGTAAAGTTTAATTTGAAGTTTGTTAATCATTTTATGTGGATATAAATTAAATTGAGAAGTCCTTGAACTTGTAAATGTGCAAGCAATGTATGTATTTCTTTTACCAAGGAATCTAAAGTTAGCTTCTTCTATCTAGACTGGTAGTAACGGGCGCCTATTGGACACATGTAGTACCATTTGTCTGACTTGGTTTTGCTTTTCAACCTATTAATACCATAATGTTATGTACAAGTACAAAATGTTAAGCTGCATCAAGTTTACATTGGCACTGAAATGTTTTCTCCTTTTATCTATCAAATTAAGCTCATCTAGTTTTATTAATTTGATTAATGTATTTGTTCTAGGCACGCTACATGTTGGGTCTGGCATTGCTTGAGAAGGAAGATTATGTTGGGGCTATCTCTGAGTTAGGAAAAGTCTCTCTCTCTCTCTCTCCCCCTCCTCTCCACAGTGTGCTTGTGTGGATTAGCAAAAATAAACAAACAAATAAATAAAGGGACCTAATATGTTTGAATTTTATTGTCCATATAATGTTTTCCCTTTTAAGGCATGTGATATTTTGAGGAGTATATACCCACATAATGAGAAGGCAGATGAGATATGGAGAGTTCTTGCAAAAGCTAAATTCTTGGAATGGGAGCTCACATCTAGTGAGCATCAATGGAGGCTCCAAAACTTGAAGTACTCCACACTTTCAATCTCTCTTCATTTCCTTTATCTTGTCCCCTTTTTTTTCTTTGTTCTTTTAGCACAATGAATTGCTAGTCCTAGTCTCTCACAGTTGTAAATCTAAGAATGGAACCTTATTTTTGAGCACCTATTCAACTTAAAATTTGAGGACAAAGTAAAATAAAGTCAGCTTGTTGTCATTAATTATAGACAATATAGACAATTTTTTCACCGAGAAAGGCAAAATGTCAAATGCAGCCATTTTCATGGAAATGGAACCCCAATCTGGTTGGGTTTCATTTCTAGCCTACCGGATTTCTTTGGGACTAGCTTTGTTTATAAAGGCAATATGTTAAATATTGGTCATGATATGTTCTATGTAGGGAGATGTGTGAGAATGCCATCAGAGAGTACAATTTCCTTCATGAAGAGTCAGGTGACAGTGCCCCAAATCATTTGGCAGAGCAACTCCAACTCTTGAATGAGGTTTTTGAGAAGGCCTCTGAGGCTGATGTGCCAACTGATGTAAGAGTACCTGTCTATCTTTACAGTTTATTTATTTTTTGGGATCAGATGTATCGTCTGGTACTGCTATACAATCTTAGTCTTTAAGAGTTGGAAATTATGGCAAGTACCGGATAGCTGTGGTTATGGATTAGTATGGTGCATGACCTGGCAGGTATGGTATCATACCAGTTCTTCCCTATTGTGCTTGAATCTCAACAAACTTATTTTTGCCCTTAGTTCTGCAACTAAACATCAGTCCAAACTATTGAAGTGAGAACTAAGCTTCATTGCGTGATGCACTTGTTACTGATATTGTGGTATGCAAATATGTTTTTCTTTTCTTTGATGAAATTTATAGGTCCCGGATTATCTCTGTTGCAAGATAACATTTGACATATTCACTGATCCAGTACTGACTCCAAGTGGTATCACGTATGAAAGATCTGCTCTACTGGAGCACTTAAGAACAGTACTTTTCTTATTCCCATTTTTACTCCTGTTCCATACATTTCATTCTCCGTGCTGCAAGTTTAAAGTCTGAAGTATGGCTTGTGGAAAATGTTAGTTTGTAGTAAGAGTTTAGAAGTTCCCATCGTTGTAGGAGTCAATATTTTTAGAAAACCACCTTCGGATTTGATAAAACTTCCTCAAACTACAGAAAATTCATTTTACAAAAAATCATTGTTTACCATCTAAAAGATATTGTCATGACTGAGTTACTTTGCCAACCTGGTTTGATATTGAACTTAATCCAAATCTTGATACTGGAGTTGAGAGATTCATATTGCACATTGATTTATTAAGATATTGCATTGATGTCCACATAAACCAGTTTCAAGCCCATAACTGGATTCATTTGATATGCCTTGTTACTTGGTATAGGTGGGTGATTTCGACCCAATAACAAGAAAGCCTCTCAAAGAATCACAATTGATACCAAATCTGGCAATTAAGGGAGCAGTGCAGGCATACCTCAAAGAGCATGGTTGGGCTTACAATATGGGTTAGAGCTTCTCCTAATAGCCAATTATAAGCAATTCCTATTGGTGATGTCAAAGTTTTGTTTTGCTGATTATAGATGGCAGTCAAATGTACATAGAATTTGAAATTCCTCTATTAAGTTGGATGTTTGGTAGATCCTGAACTCAGTGTTGTCATGTGTGTTTCTAAGTCAGTGATGGAAAGGGCCAACATGCCTGAAAATTTAGCTGTTAACGACATGAAAATGATTTAACTTGTTGGTATAACGATCAACCAGAATACAATTAATTAACGTTGGTAAGATACCAAAAACTGAAATAAGGGGAAAAAAAAGATCCATTTCAATCTCTAAGGTAATATAGAAGGCAAAGGGGAGTTTTGGTGGACTTGAAGTAGTAAGAAAGAGCCATGGCTTTAACGTTTGATTTTTGTGAAGTAAAAGATGCGCTGCACTTGTAAAAGACCAATCCTTTAATCTGGATAAACTAAGTGAACTTGTTGGCAAAAAAAAAAAAAAAAAGGATTGTGAAACAATTTAAACTATTGCAAAATCACTTGTAACTTAACTATTTACATGTTTTTTACTACAATTGATGGAGGTCAAAGTAACCTATAAGCGAGATAAGATTTTCCCATTTATATAGAGTTACGAGAAAGATTGTTCCCATTACTCAGCGCACTCCCTTTGTCGTTTCTGATTTCTCAACAAACAGTGGACTCAAGAAGGCTTGCTTACTAAAAGGTGACTGTATAAGATATTGCCATCATTAATTCTTAATCAAAAGTACCACCTCATTTTCTAAATTTTTTATGTAGGTTTTATTAAGTGCTAGGTAGGTTCTATTAAGTCTTAAATATTCCCTTGTTTGAGTCAACTTTGGGCCACGCTTGTTGGAACTCCGGCATTCAGTCACAGTCAGCTTTTCTGTCCCAATCAGGAATTACTAGGATGGGAGTCACTTGATTCTCAAAAAAAAAAAAAAAAAAAAAAGGATGGGACTCACTTTTCATGCCGGTCAACATTGCACTCAGCTTGTATATTATTAGTTCGATTTTATATTTTTTGGTACTGAACTACTGATAACTGATAAGCTAAGAAACTTGGTCAAGATTTTTGGCGTCGGAGCAGATTGACCAACTTTGCTGATGCCTTGACGAAGGGCAATCCAAGCCCACAAATACAAATTCTCCCTTTTTCTCCTTTTCCTTGTGTGTGTGTGTGTTTTTATAACGTTTACTACAAGAAGCAAACATGGAAGGGGTAATTTTTTATAAAAAAAAATCAATTTTCTTATTCAAATTCGATTTCTAATGTCTTTCATTTATTTAGTATCTGTTGTTTGTTCTTACCTTTATACTTTTATCTTGGTGGCCAATGCCAGTCTGCCAAGTAGCTCTATAAAAACTGTTTTTCATTTTTTTTTTTTTTGTGTTTGAGTATCATCCAAGAATCTTTATTCCAAAATAATCTAATAAACAAAGAAAAAGAAGCAAGAAAATACACCTGAAAGTTAAATCAATCCAGCCATAATACATTGAGGAGAACAGTAATACTTGGCACATCAAATCAAGTCGACTCTTCAAGGAAAGGGTAGTCAGTGTAACCCTCAACCGGATCAGATGTATAAAACGTCAATCTGTTGTACTTATTGAGAGGTGCATTGAGCTCGAATCGTCGAGGCAAATCAGGGTTAGCCAGAAAGATTCTGCCGTACACTACAAGATCAGTATACCCCTCGGCCACCACTTTGTTTCCTTCTTCTCTGTCGTAGCCTCCGACAGCCAAAAATGTACCGTTGAAAGCTTTTCTCATAGGGGAAAGCCTATGAGGGATCTGGTGCCGGCCTTCTACAATTGCCATCCTAGGCTCAACCATGTGGCAATAAAGGATGTTGAACTTGTTTAGTGATTGCACCATGTACATGCCTAAGGTTTCTGGATCAGAGTCGAAGCATTCCATGTAGTCTGTGAAGGGAGAGAGCCTGATCCCGACACGGTCGGGTCCGATCTCGTTAGATATGGCTTCCACAACTTCTAGAGCAAATCGGCATCGGTTTTCTAGACTGCCGCCATACTTGTCAGTTCGGCTGTTTGAGCTGTCTTTCATAAATTGTTCAATCAAGAAACCATGTGCGCCGTGGATCTCCACTCCATCAAATCCTATGATTGAAAAAATATTTTGTCATTAATAATATTGTTTGAAAATGAAAATAACGAATTAAGTAAATTAATTGATGGGAATCCCATTAATTGCATGTAAACCATCAGTATTTTCTATTGTTCTTCAAATGACAATCAAAATAAAACAATAAAACAATAAACAAAAGAATCTGCTTTTTCTTGACAGTGACTTAAATGGCATGTCTTAATTTAAAATGGAGTTGGTGCTGATTTCAAGAACTGAATAGTCCTTTCAAATAAGAAAGAATTGATAGTATTGCAATCTTAATTATTACTAGTGCATTTAAAATATGCATAACTATTTAATTTCTACAATTCGTAGAACTTTTCTGTGTGTTTAAAATAAGTTTATAATATAATAAACGGTTATGTAATTAAGTGTTGGTAGTTGATACTGCTTTCCCAACAATTGTGGTCAACAGTAAAATGTACATTCCGAACCCTTGTTGCTCTGATTTAAATTAAGTAGTTTTCAAACTGGGGCTAAGTAAAAATTACCAGCTTCTATTGCATTCCTAGCTGCAAGCCTGAAGTCATTAACAATATCTGGAATTTCATCTGTTGTCAGCGCATGAGGCGGTGAGTATTCTGAAACTGTACCGTCAGGCTGAGTCTGAGGTGGTATTTGCTTGTCTGTGCTTGAGATCGGAGCTTGCCCATTTGGCTGGAAATCTAAAAATTAGGAAAAAATTAAGCAGGTTTACTAACTGGAAGAGAAACAAAAGATAAGAATGGCAACCACCAAGTACAGAGGCTAAGATAGTTTCTGGCTCTAAAATTATGTGGCGCTGGAGAAAATTTTAGTGAAAGTTCGACAAATATTATCACTTAACTGCTTAATAGTCAAAACTTGATATATATTCCAAATTGCAAATTGATTAGTGTGCTAAATTATCAAACTATCAGAAACATCACACATTGAAATAAAAGAGTACTAGACAAAGACATACCATAATGGGAAACTCTCCCAACATGCGCTATCTGACAAAAGAAGATCCCGCCTTTCTTGTGTACAGCATCGACAATAGGCTTCCATGCCTCGACATGCTCCTTGGTCCATATGCCTGGGGAGTCTGTAAAGCCCTGAGCTGTATCAGATACCCCTGTGCCCTCGGATATCAGGAGGCCTCCTTTGGTCGCTCGCTGAGAGTAGTATAGTATTGCGTGTGGCTGTGGCACATAGCCGTATGACCTTTGTCTCGTCATAGGCGCAAGAACAACCCTAAAACATGCATGATCAATGAGAAATTTTGATCAGACCCGTTCTCAAAAAATGAACTAAAATTGATGGTAAGTTGACTTGCGCCATTCCATGTAGTCATAGACTCATATTGGAGATGGTTAGTAATTCTGCACGGGAGACTAATTAATTTGACCTCCTGCTAGCCATGCAATTTGGGTTGGGAAAGAGAGAAAGAGAGCGCATAATTAGCTGATTACCTGTGAGAAAGGTCAAATTTGCCCATTTTATAAGGGGTCATCAAAGGAATTGGTTCCATTTCTTCAACGATTACAAGCAAGAAACAATATCACCACCCCTTCTCTTCTCTCCTCTTCTTCTTCTTTTCGGTTTCTTTTTAGTGTTGAGAGGTTTAGACTTTAGCGTCTATGGAGAAGAGATTGAAATGCATTCATTATATATATAAGTTTCCATTTCTGGGACCAAGAGGTCACCAGTGACGGAATTTGTTCCCGCTGCTTTTAAAATTGACATGAGCGCTTATGTCATGAATGCTGCTAATAAATTATTGTTTCTTATGTCTAGCCGCCAGTCAAAATTTTAGTCCCTTTACTGTTTTTAAAATTTTCTCTGATATATAAATTTTGTTATATAATTTGATAATTTATTCGTCTTATCAAAATTGCTCGATTTTTTTTAATTATTTAGTCTTATCACTTGAATATTATATGTTCAAAATAAAACGAAGTGTCCGTATGAATTAAACAATGTTACGTGACCTATGTTAGATATTGACCAGGTACAAGGATTTAAAAGAAACTAGTTTTAGATTCGCGCTTCGCGCGATGAGGAGAGTTTTAAGGCTAATTTATAATTTTTATAAATGCTAGAATTATGATTGTAAATATTTGAATAAATACCAAATTATCTTACAATTGATCTTTTGATTGTAATTAATTGCATAGTTTTGTATCTGTGCCATTTATAATATATTTATCATTTATATTGGAACTATTGTTTATGGAGATTTTTTATTTCAAGAGACCTTAATTGTCTCTATCATTTTTAATGTATAAAAAGTGAAGGGTGACATGTAATCATTAAATATTTTTGTTAAAAAGTGTTAGAATTATGAGAACAAAACCGACTGTGTTCATCTTGGACAAAACCAACTATCTTAAAATTTTTCTAAGTTTTACCAATTTGATCAACTTTTATTTTTTTATTATCGATAATCAATAATTGAATACCAATAAAATTAAATACTATCTTACAAATAATTTAAATTACTTAGCAACAATGAATTTCTATATTTACTATTCATATAAAATTTGATGAAAAAATTAATTTTAAAAAATCGCCAAATATTTTAAAAGTTATACAGTTCTATAGAATTTGTAAATTTTTAAAAAGATGAAAATTGCTAAAAATATTGAAAAAATTCAATATCATTGGATCAACATAATTTTATATGCATACATGTAAAATTTAATAAAAAATCAATCTAGGACTATATGTCAGTAATCCAACATTTAAAATACTATTATGAAAATTTACAGAAATGAAAAATTATATAAAATATTGCAAAACTATAAAATCTAAAAGGTTCATATCATTAGATTTTTGTATAATTTTTTGAGTAAATCTATTGTGCACCATGATGCATAGAAGCTTTCGTGCACCATGGCCGTTTTGGTCAGTGGTTTCCACAAATTTTCAATCTAATTTAACAAACTCAATCTATATATTGAAATATTATAGAAAATAAAATTTTACAATTTTTTAAATTTTTTTACTATTTTTTTCGAATTTTTTAATACTTACCATTTTTTGCTACAAATTAGTGTATTTTGTGGCCAAATATGGCAAGCTTTAAAAAATTCGAAAAAAAAATAGTAAAAAAATTTCAAAAATTGTAAAATTTTGTTTTCTATGAGATTTCAATATATAGATTGGGTTGGCTAATTTAGATTTGTCATTTTGCAAAATCACTAACCAAAACGGTCATGGTGCACGGAAGCCTCTATGCATCATGGTTCACAATAGAAATTCTCTAATTTTTTTATGATGTATAGAAAATTTATACATCAACATATTTTGGAAATGTTTAGAAACAATTAAAAGTAGAATTATATTTTGCGAAATAATATAATTTAGTAATCATATTTAAAAATTTTAAAAAAATATTTAGAACTCTATAATTATTAAATTTTATATTTTTGTGATGAAAGATATAAATTTTTTTGCAGCCAATTGAATTAATAATTAATCTCAACAAAATTTAAACATACCGTATATTTTATATTGCACAAAATTATATGGTTATATTAAAAATAGCTCTATAGCATGAATAAATTTTTCATAATTTAAAAAATATTTATATAAAAATTTATGCATAAATAAAGTCATAAATTTCTTTAAATAATTAAAAACCTATTGAAACTTATGAAATTATGGGGATTCAATTTTATGAGATTGAAAAAATTATTTAAAATATTTATAAGTCTATAATTATAAAATTTCATGTCACTAAATTCTTCATATATCTTTGAGTAAGCACATAAATTTTCATAGCCTAATGATTTTTCCAAATCCTTGAAACAATTAAAAAACATAACTATAATAGAAAAAAATTTATGAGATTAAGAAAATTATTTAAAATATTTTCTAATTATATAGTTAAAAATATATATAATTAAATTCAACATATTTTTGTGAGCTTGTATATAAATTTTTATCACCAAATGATTTTTTGAAGGGATCATAAAAATTAAAAAATACAACTATATTTGATCTGGAATTTTAGAAATGGAGGTTGCAATTTCAGGAAAATGGAGATGATGATAGTTGGAGATATGATGATGACATCATCAATGGTATTGTAGAAAAGCTCTCTAGAATTGGAGTATTTATAGATTATAGATATAGATTTACCCCGTAATTTAGAAGTTGACGTGCAGATCGACCGTTTGTGGCTTGTCCATTTTATAAACAGTAATAAAATAATAAGATTCACTTTTGAATATCCAATACATCGTTATAGCGTAAGCAGCGAGGATTCATTAACAATATAAAAATTTTAATTAATGATGTACCATACAAATTCTACTCAAAAGTTTCAAATCAGTACTTTTTTTTTCCTCTAATCATCTGGATCACCAAAGCAACCTTTGTCAATGAACTTACCCAGAATTATAGACGGATTCACCTCTTTGTCAATTCTTTGATAAAAAAAAATGAAAAAAAATTCTGAAAATTTAATAATTACATTAAATTATTATTATATTTTTTGTAAATACAGAAAATAATAGTTCTTAACCCATGCTAATTGGCACGATCCAGGTTCGTGGATCCTTCCTATATAAATAATAGCAACCATTCAACAAAAGAAGCTCTAATGCGACCATTTAACAAAAGATGCTCAATCGCAATTCGCAACACTAGGCCCAGTAGGGACCCACAAGGCAAGCATGTGGTATTATATATGATACTTTATTGAGACTTGAGAATATTATTCCTGAGTCCTGACTGTAACTAAATTTATTCCACATTTGGTGCTGATTAATATCATATATATATCACACGGCATTAGATTTCTTCAGAAAATTTTGACCGATTTCTTACATCATCAATTTTTTCAATTAATATTGCCTAATTGTTCGGGTGATGGAAGCAATTCTTTGCTGAAAGGGTTGATGTTTCTCTGTTTAATGAAGTGTACAGACATTAGCATTAACGGATTAGTATATTTTCCCACGGAATACTGCATAAGTGGAATCCTGGGGAACTAATTTGAGAAGCAATTTGTGTCGAATTGAGACATCACCAATTTTACATTTTTGGCATCATCTAAGCATCTTTATTCCAAAATAATGAAAATTGAACACAGAGAAAGAAGCAAGAAAATATATTTGAAAACTAAAAAGATCATCTTATCAAGCCAGTTCATAATACATTGAGGAAAATAGTAATACCAATTTGCACATCAAATCAAGTTGACTCTTCAAGGAAAGGGTAGTCAGTGTAACCCTCAACCGGATCTGATGTATAAAACGTCAATCTGTTATACTTATTGAGAGGTGCATTGAGCTCGAATCGTCGAGGCAAATCAGGATTGGCAAGAAAGAGTCGGCCATACACTACAAGATCAGTGTACCCGTCTGCCACTACTTTATTTCCTTCTTCTCTGTCGTAACCTCCGGCAGCCAAAAATGTACCGTTGAAGGCTTTTCTTATTGGGGAAAGCCTATGTGGAATCTGGTACCGGCCCTCTACAATTGCCATCCTAGGCTCAATCATGTGGCAATATAGGATGTTGAACTTGTTTAGTGATTGCACCATGTACATGCCTAAGGTTTCTGGATCAGAGTCGAAGCATTCCATCTAGTCTGTGAAGGGAGAGAGCCTAATCCCAACACGATCGGGTCCTATCTCGTTAGATATGGCTTCCACAATATCTAGAGCAAATCGGCATCGGTTTTCTAGACTGCCGCCATACTTGTCAGTTCGGCTGTTTGAGCTGTCTTTCATAAATTGTTCAATCAAGTAACCATGTGCCCCGTGGATCTCCACTCCATCAAATCCTACAATTAAACAATATTTTGTCATTAATAATATTGTTTGAACATGTATACAACGATTAAGTAATTTAATTGCTGGAATCCCATCAGTTGAGTATAAACTATCAATAAATATGTACCAAAAGACAATGAAATTAAAACAATTTAAAATAATATAAAGTAAGGGATCTGCTTTTTCTTGACAGTCACCTAAATAGCATCTATTAATTTAAAATGGAGTTGGTGCAGAAGTCAAGAAATGAATTACTCCTTTCGAATAAGAAAGAACTGATATTAGTGAACTCTTAATTATTACTAGTGCATTTCAAATATGCATAACTATTTAACAATTTAATTTCTACAATTTGTAGAACTTTTATGTGTGTTTTAAATAAGTTCAAAAGATAACAAAAGGTTATGTAAGTTTTGGTAATTGATACTGTTTTCCCAACAATTATGACCACCAGTAAAAAAATACATTCAGCACTCTTGTTGCTCTGATTTAAATTTAGTTTCTCTAATTGGGGCTAAGTCAATTACCAGCTTCTATGGCATTCCTAGCTGCAAGCCTGAAGTCATTCACAATATCTGGAATTTCATCTGTTGTCAACATACGAGGCTGTGAGTATTCTGTAACTGTGCCATCATGCTGCGTCTGAGGAGGTATTTGCTTGTCAGTGCTTGAGATCGGAGCTTGCCCATTCGGCTGGTAATCTAAAAATGAGAATAAAATAAGCAGGGTTACTAATTGGCCGAGAAACAAAAGGTAACGATGACAGTCACCGAGTACATAGGCTAAGGTAGTTTCAGGCTCTGAAAATTTTAGTAAAGGTTTCATAAATATTTACTTTACTGATTAAAATTAAATACTCAAAAACTTGAAGAGATTCCAAAATTGCAAATTGGTTAAGTGTGTTATATTGCCAAACTATCATTAACATCACACATTTAAATAAAAAGAGTACTAGAAAAGAGACCTACCATAATGAGAGACTCTCCCAACATGCCATATCTGACAAAAGAAGATCCCGCCTTTCTTGTGGACAGCATCGACAATAGGCTTCCAAGCCTCGACATGCTCCTTGGTCCATATGCCAGGGGTGTCCGTGTAGCCTTGCGCTGTGTCAGATACCCCAGTTGCCTCTGCTATCAAAAGACCTCCTTTGGTTGCTCGCTGAGAATAGTACAGTATTGCATGTGGCTGTGGCACGTTGCCATATGACCTTTGCCTCGTCAAAGGCGCAAGAACAACCCTAAAATAAGCATGATCAGTTTAATTTGAACAGACCCGTTTTTCCATTATAACTAAAATTAATCTTAAGTTAATAGGGTTCAAGTGCTTTTACAAGTTGCCATTATGGAGATGGTTAGCAATTCTGCACGGGAGACTAATTTGACCTCTTACCAGCCATGTAATTTGGGCATGTAGACGTGTGTAGGGTAAACACGTTAGCCTTTTCTTTTCTTTAATTTTGTACCTTTTTTATTTAAAAAAAAATGTAGCAGTTGATTCCTCTTGTCTTCTAAAGTCTAATAAGTCACTTTCTCTGATTAGTGATATGCCCGTGTGTTTTGGGAAAACCATTTTTGCTTGCAATGTCTTGTTTTTTTTTTATTATTACAATGTCAATAGTAATTGAGTTGTAGTCTAGGATGATTTTAGTGTTCTAAGCAATTTGGGCTTTTCTTTAAGAAAAAACCGGGAAAGAAAGCGCATAATTAGTTGATTACCTGTGAGAGAGATCAAATTTGCCCATTTTATAAGGGGTCATCAAAGGAATTGGCTCCATTTCTTCAACGATTACAAGCAAGAAACAATATCACCACGCCTTCTCTTCTTCTCTCGGTTTCTTTTAGTTTGAGAGGTTTAGAATTCAGTGTCTACGGAGAAGAGATTGAAATGGTGTCTTTATACATAGAACTACAGAAGTCTCTATTTCTGGGACCAAGTGGTCACCAGTGACGGAATTTGTTCCCGCTGATTTAAATTGACATGAGTGCTAACGTCATCAAGGCTGCTAATAAATTATTCTCTTTTTTTTTGTGTCTAGACGCTAGTCAAAATTTTAGTCCCTTTATTGTCTGTCTCAATTTTCTCTGATATATCAATCTTGTTAGATAATTTAATAATTAATTTGTCTTATCATGATTGCTGGATTTTTAAAATTATTTAGTCACATCACTTGAATATTATAAAATAAAACGAAGTGTCTATAAGATATATACTACAGGAAAACATATAGAGTGACTTGATTAAATTTAAATAAAATATATTAGCAAGTATATGAAAAATATAAATTAAACAATATTATGTGATCTATGTTAGATATTGACCAGGTTCAAGGATCTAAATGAAATTTCCCCCTTAATTTAAAAGTTGACTTGCAGCTAGGCCGTTTGTGGCTTGTATTATTTTATGAACTGTAACAAAGCAATAAGATTCACTTCTTTAGAAAAGTATCCAATACATCGTTATCGTTATAGCGTAAGCAGGGAGAAATTCATTAATTAACAATATAAAATCAATGTTTTGAAAACTGGACCGGTAATCGAACCAGTGAGCTAACGGTTCGATGGTTAAACCGGTCGAACCGGTTCCAAAAATTGGATGACGTTATAATTATGATATAATTATTACTAATGTTCCTGAGTTAATTTTTTATTTAGTTGTGAATAAACTGATTAAATTTGATAATTGTAACATTTATTTTAATTTTTATGCATTAATTAAAGATATATAGACAAACATTATTATATAGTAATCATGATCTTTAGTGCACAAACAATAGAAATAAATTTGTGGCCCAAGAAGATGAGCACCATATAAAAGGAAGTTATACAGAGAACGCCACCAAAGATCAAATAACTTCAGCTGAAAAAGGTAGAAAACAGTCACGCGGCTTCAGTCAGGGGGAATAAAATTAACTAATATTTGAACCGGACCGGGTCTGTCTAAACCGGACCGGACCGGCCTGGTTTTTATGGTTCAGAAACATACGGCCCGGACTGGCGGTTGAACCGGCCGGACCTGTTTTCAAACGATAGTTTAATAAAATTATGATTACTAATGTACCATACAAAATTCTACTAAAAAGTCTCAAATCAGTACATATTTTTTTCTCCAATCATCTGAATTACCAAAGCAACCTCTGTCAAATGAACCTTCCCAGAATGCCAGACGCATTCACCTCCGACCACTGTGTAAATTCTTTGATAAAAACAATAAACTTCATGATAACATTAATTTTTTTTAAAATACAGACAATAATAAATAGCCAATTAACCCTTGCTAATGTTATTATTAATATATCTGAACTTTTTATACTTTTTTATGAAAAATATTTTGTACGTTACGCTAATGTCCACCAGCTTATGCATAAAGCTCCAGAGTACCAAAGGTGTCAGTATTATTTCTACGTACAGAAGATAGTCTTTTTTCCATTTATTTCTAGGTTTTTATTGTACGAGGGATAATACAATTTAAATCAACGTCCTGACTTGTTTTGTTGTTGTTGTTTTTTTTTTTTTTTTTGTAAATCTTTTCCAGCTTGTAGTCCGACAAAGGAAGAAAAAAGTTGCTTACTAGAGCATCAATTATTCAATCATAATAAAAAGCTAAAGACTGGTACGTACAAAGGAAATTAAAAATTGTTCAACCTGACACCTCATTACGGTTCTATTATTCAGGCTACGAACTGATTCAAAAAAAAATAATAATTTTATAAGGGAAAAAATGCTCCCTAATGTATGTTGCAACACAATATAAGCTAAGTACCAAAGGTCTTGCAATTTAATACCAAATTTCCTTTAAAAGGCAATTCTATTTTAGCTGACCGGTACCGCCAGAGAATACTTATGCAACCAAACACTGATATCTATACATTTTAATTGCTCCTTTCTATGCTTCATCAAAGCTTACATCTTCATTAATGCCAAGGATTTTTCTTAAATACTCCAATTGCTCAAATTCACCCTTAAGTGTTGCCCACTGCACACATAAGATTATAATTAAGACATTTAAGTCCATTAGTGAAATCAAAACTGTGGAAACTAGAAGAGATATATGAACGCCACAGAATGCCAAATAGTGTTATCAAAAGCTAGTTAGAAAATGACAGAAAAGTGTGCCTTCAGTGGCTTAAAACAAGTATTCCACATGCCATGATACTAGAAAAAGGATGTAGAATAGAGTTCACAATCATTTCTTTTTTCAAAAAACTAAGAAGCATGGACATAATTCTGTATTGGACAGTGCTATTTCAGATTTTGAATATGCAAATGAAACAGTTAAATCAAAATGATATTTATGATTTACATTAAATATCCACCAATCTAGATGCACATCTCATACCTTCTGTATAAGGCATACATTAAAATTATTATTTGATGGACAAATTAATTTTTTGGAGAACTTCCTGTATTTAAAAATTGACAGATTTGAGACTGTACTGGAAATCTACTTCTTTATTGGCATTCCCATTTCCCCTCTATTTTCTTTTTTCTTTTTATTATGCAAAATTGTGGTTCTTTTTTTTTTTGCTCTTATAATTTGGATTTTTCCTGTAGGACTCCTGAAAATATCCGCAGCATAATATATCACTACTAACCTAATCCAAAGATCTCAAGTGATACCTAAAGAATGGAGATCAGGTAAGCATTAATTAAGCATACCTCATTATACGACAAGCTAACCAGCTTCCAACCAGCAGCTGTGATGTACCGACGTTTCATCATGGTATGGCCTAGTGGAGTAGCTGCAATGCAAGAGAGACAAAACAAACTTCCAATTATTACTGAGCTAAATTTGATACCAATCTAGTCACTATCAGTATGGGTATGTATCAGCCAGTATGAAGTACAATGAAAAGAAATTGAACTCTCTGTCATTTGCTACTTGCATAATTAGGAACAATTTGAAATTAAGTGTTCTATCTTTCTCTACCATTTCTACGTACCAACCTGTGAGTATATATGGTAAAATGAACATTTACCATCTCACAATATGAAAAAAAGGCAAAATACCTAACTTATGCCAACCCAACCAACAATGCTACAGTAATTCAATGTTTGGATTGTTCTTTTGTTAAATTGATGGAGCTATAAGCAGCTATAAAAAGGGTTAAGATGGCTTTCCAGTAAATAACTATTGAAAACATACCTAAATTTCTGGAAAAATGAGATGGCCCATCTATCTCAAATGCAACCTTCTCATCAACCAAGACTGCATCCACTGTGTAACCATCAACAGAGTACTCTCTCATCCAATTTAAGCCCGTAGCAACCAAAAGCCGACCAACTTCCTTCTGAAATAAAGATGTACTCTTGATGTTAAACCTCTTGGTTTGCCCGACACTATAAATCTTCTCCTCCAATTCACCCTCTAAAGCCAGCCCTGAATTAGAATTCTCAATTTTGAGGCACTGGTTAGCGATGTAAACTTGGGAGGCAAATAGCACATCCTCTCTGAATTGGTCTGAAACTCCTTTCTGCACCAACTGGGTCAAAATGCTCCAAATGTTTGAAAATAATGGCCGACCAGTCTGACCCAAAACAGCATAGGACCATGCTAAGTTACCAATTTGGTCTCTTGTGAAATTCAAGGCATATGTTACATGGGGTTCATCATAACTCGAAACACTTGCCAAGAAATTATCTAAACTGTCCCAATCTTCTATGTCTTCCAGACTTTCAGAGGTCTCATCTTCAATTTCTTTCAAAACTTCTAGGTCTTCCAAACTTTCAGCTGAAAACTCGTTATCAATTTCATCTTCAATTTCTTTCAAATCTTCTGTGTCTTCCAAACTTTCAGAGGAAACTTCATTTTCAATTTCCCCTTCAATTTCTTTATCATTTTCACTGTCACTTACAAGGCCAACCTGCTTATCAAAAACCGTGTCTAGTACATCAAGGAAAGGATCCGTGTACACATTCAATGTGGCACAAGCCCATAGGAATTGGGTCAACTCTTGTTCATTGAAAGTTTCAACAAGTTCAGTAGCTCTGCATACCAATTTTGCAAAAAGGTCAGGTGAAGAATGCCGCATTGTTGCATATGCCAGTGCTACATTTGCAACATTTTGCGCATTGAATTCATCAATTTTTGTAATTGCAATGTCTGCAATTCTATCCATCTCAGACTGGTACAACAAATCACCCCCAATTTTGGACAAAGCCCATGCTATGTTGGATACGCCTTGAGCACTACAATTGGGTAAAGCAGTCATGGCGATTCCAACCAATAAAGACATCTCTCTTTGCCTCGCAAACCCTAGTCTCCGGGTCTGGATCATTTGTACCTTCTCCATGTTCTTTGCAATCCTATGCAATGCAGTTGCAACATTTAATGGGCTAACTGGTGAGGGGCTAAGTCCCTTTGCCACAGACGTGATGACATCTGAAATTACCTCTAGTACCTCCTCAGCTGTACGAGCTTTTACAATGCATTTGTTTAGTGAAATCTCCATCTTAACATTAGATGGACCCGAGAACTGTGACAGTCTCTGGACAAATGCCTCCTTTGCCTTTGCACGCTTTTCTTCAAAATACCCATCTGCAAATTGCTCTATGCTTGTCTTGAGGGTATTTTGGTCACTTTTACTGCTAACTTCCTCATCTCCTTCCTCGTCATCGTCCAGGTCTATTGTAAACAATTCGGCATCATCATCATCTTCTTCTTCTTCTTGTCTGTCCCTAGAATCGAGTTTATCAAGAATACGGCCTACTCCGGCCAAATCCATTTTCCCAAATTTACCCCTTGTGCTCTTTCTCTTCTTCTTTTTCTTTTTTGGGGTCACCATTCTCTGCAGCCTGTAGCTAAAGCCTCTTTCCTCGATAGATTTCAGTGCATATTTTCTCGCACGGACACACCAATCCATGCTACCCGGTTCATCAACATAAACTGACTTACCTTTAACCTTCTTTTTATCCAATTGAGCTGAGTTTGTAGCAATTGAGGTTTCCCCCAAAAATACTGATCTCCAGTCCAAGGTCTTGGCTTTCTTTTTGTTAACCTCTTTCTCGGAGCCTTCTTCCTCCTGTTGATCAGGATGAGAATCCTCTAGTTGGTGAGAGGTACACTTTATGGGGAAGTTTGCAAACCTGAGACTCGAATTTGAAAACCCGAGTCTTGGTTGGGAGATGATGGAGACATGAGTTGGGTTTTTTGAGGGAAAATTTAGCACTGAGAAGGAGTTCCTTGTGGGTAGAACAGTGGAGATATGCAGCTCCATTGTTGCACAAAAGAAAATAGATGTGTTTTGTTGGTATTACTGAAATCTAAGTGATGAACTGAAGCAAGTGCATACCGAAAAAGGAACGGATATATATGAGCTGTATCTCTCTTCTCTTCCTTCCTTTCGTTTGTAACTAAAATTGTAGAGATTTTGGAGTTCGGACTTGGCTTCGAAGAAGAAAGAAAAGGATAAGCCCGCTTCTTACATCGCAGGCCAAGGGTTTAGGATGCTGAATTTGCGGATATACCCCTGGAAAACTGAAATTACCGTTCTTCGTATATAGTGACGGCATAAACGAGATTTTTTTTTTTTTACAATTTTACCATTATTTTTTAAATTTATTTAAAAACGAACTCATATAATGTCATGACTCATGAGTGATGGAAATAAAAATCGGACTATGGATACCGGAATATTCTTTCGAATTTTCTTAATAACATTTTAGAATTTATTTAAGACATTTTTAATTGAAAAGAATAAAATTGTGAGTTCTATCCTCTGCACTGCAATTCATAGCATGCCTTACCACTATCTGATATTTAGGACGGATTTTGCTCAAATCTTCATATGATATTAGTGAAGGAACAACTTTTTTTTTTAAAAAAAAATAAAACCTCATTAAAAATTAATTAGTTTGGTAATTAAAAAAAAATTAAACACTTGAAAATACGGTAAGTATACACACTCCATACAAATAAAAAATTATGAAATTTGATGAAAAGTTATTATTTAATTAAATGAGTAAAAAATTGTAATGGACTAATTTTATGTAATATCGAAGGAACTCAACTATATGGAAATTGATACACAATTAATTAATAAACTAACAATATCCATAACATTTGTATGTTGTATCTGTGATTGGATGAGCCTAGGAATAGGAAAATAGTTTCTTTCTACTTTCAAATTTATCATAAACAATTTAAATTCTTCACAAAATTACACACTTCCAAATACTTCTTTTTTTATTCCTCTTATTCCTATACCATCCAAACGGAGCCGTACTATACGTAGTTATTTCATATAAATCACATCTTCGACAATTGTATTGCAAGCGGCACATGTTGGTTGTCACTTGTCAATTCATTTTTCTTATTTGATGAATCATGAATCAATACCATTCATTGTACGATTTCGTCCGAAAAAGTGTCCGATTCCGATGGGACAGCTATTTGTTCGGAGAGAATAGGCCCCAGGCCTAATCATGTGGAGGCCCATGTTCACGAATCATTCAAACTTCTTCTCCTCTGTGGCACGTATAGTATTACAAAGCACGTGGCGGGTCATTTAATTTGGTTATCAGTAGATCGCTACAGGAGATTAGCGACACGAGATTAACGAGGGACATATACTATATTATAATATGTCGATAGAGATAGTATTATAATGATAAGGATAGTGCATATATTATAATGATTAAATGGAGATTATAATAATGATATAGAGAGATAGTAACCAAACTATAACCAAGCTGTTTATTCTGCTAATCCAATTCAGTGTCGTCTTCTAGACTTCTTCTCGCTTTCTATCTCGGTTGCTCCTTCCTTCCTCTCTCTCTCTCTCTGAACAAACAAACAATGGGAGAAGCTGGGAAGAAAAAGGTTATCATCGACACTGATCCTGGAATCGGTATGTCACACTACTACCCGAGCTTTTCTTTTAGATTAGTAAATGTAGCTCTGAATTTGCTAATTTTGCTGAACCACTTCGCAAACTCGTCTCATTTTAACTGATCTGGATTTTTGTTATTTGTTTGTGGAATTGACTTGATAATGACATCCTTTTGTCGTTGATTTATAACTTGGGAGTACTTTTGCGTATTATCAGAGAAATTTTGAGGAGTATTGAGTGAATTTCAAGATTTTGAAGGAATTTTTTTTTTTTTAAGAATTGGTTTTGATTGAAGTTAAGAAAAAGGAAATAAAGGGTAAATTCTAGTTAATAATCCAACATGTTTTCTAGTCCCCATGATGTGACTACAGGTTGCCTCTTTGGGCTTAACGAAGAAAGTGATAGGAAAATGGAGATTCCCCTTTCAAGTACAATTGAGGATTAAATCATGAATCTATTCAATTTTGATACTGCCCTCTGCCCCTGGTCCCAACCAATACCAACATTTTTACAAGACAAATATCGATTGATGTTGGTTCTTTTTGCTGAATATGAGAGAAACAATCCTATTTCTTTTTCAGTGACAACTAATATGACATTGCCAGTTTGCTTGATTATTCATCTGAAAAAAACTGTCAAAAGAAAAACGTTCAGCAACATGAAGCAAAACTCGATCAACTGGTGTGAGATGAAGATTTTTAGGCAGTAATATAGTAATATAGATATATGGAAATCTGAGATCTGACTTGTTATTGGTAATTTAAGTTACTTAATTTTGATAAAACAAAATTATTTACATTTAACTGTTATTAGATGATGCCATGGCAATCTTTGTTGCACTGAATTCGCCAGAAATTGAGGTGATTGGGCTGACAACCATCTATGGGAATGTATACACTACCCTCGCAACAAGAAATGCATTGCATTTGGTATAATTGTATATTTCAGTATGAAGCTATCAAGTTGTATTGTTTTTAAAAAATAATTGATTCTTTAATTAGTTTTTGTATTCACTTTATATCAGGAAAATATTTTTCTTAATTAGAGGTCTCAAAAAATCTTAAATCTCTAAATCTAATCCTGAGCCATAGTGGTTATACTACATAAAAAAATTTTAAATTAATTTCATTCTGCTGTTCAACTAGCCAACAAGCCTTCAAAAAAAAATAACATCACCAGAATCAGTGGCGAGGCCAGAAAAAATTTGAATGGGGTTCACTTAAATTAATATAGATTATGTAATTATTATTTATCAATTATGATGAATTTGTCATATAAAAAAAATTGAATTTTTAATCATGGGGGTCATCAATGAAGTTACATTTGCAATTTTATGGGGTTCAAATAGTGATTTTCATAAAAAAATGATCCATATAACAATAAAATTTTATAAAATAATATTTGATTGGAAAAAAAAATGGGTGACATTGCCCCCCATTCATTTCATTTAAACTCGCCTATGACCAGAATAAGTGCCATTTTCTCAGACTTTATACCACTCCTATAGATATTGGAGTATCATACTAATTATGCCTGAAATGTTAATCTGAAATTCAAAATTGAAATCCTGCAGACAAATGGATCAGTATAGAATCTTTTGGGGTCAGTTTAATTATGGTTTAATTTTTTTTCCCTTATTTGCCCTTTGTTATCAAACATAGCTGGAGGTTGCTGGAAGATGTGATGTTCCGGTGGCAGAGGGATCTCACGTGACACTTATGGTATGCATTTATCTGAAAGAATAAAATTTCATTTTGTTGATCTGAACCAAAGCTTTTTGGATAAAATAAGGTCGCCTCATGTCAATTTGATATCCAAAAATTACTAATCTACATACCAAGTTCATCACTTGACACTTCTGCAGATAGTTCAGCAGATTAGATTTTGTGTTATTTTAAAAGATATGTGAGTCGCTTATCCATCATAGCATTCTGATAAGTATATATTTTTTCCGCAACATTTTATAATAGAAAACTACTAAGCTACGCATCGCCAGCTTTGTACACGGCACTGATGGGCTGGGGAACCAAAATTTTCCACCACCAAATGGGCAACCCATCGGCCAATCAGCTCCTTCTTTCCTGGTAGAGCAAGCTAATCTCTATCCTGGAGAAGTCACTGTTGTCGCACTAGGCCCCCTCACCAATCTTGCCTTGGTTGTTATCTTTCTTCCAATCTATTTTTGTTTAATAGATTTTTTTTTCCCTATGCTAAATCATTTGAATGGGTTCCAGTTAGTCAGATCTGATTCTGATCTGACCTGACCCACTTTTGGTGAAAATGCTAATTCAAATTCGACCTGTTAATGCTTTGGGTCTTAAACAGGTTGACTTGACTTAGTCCAATGGCATTTTTTTGGCTTTTGAGCACGGAAGGGGGGTTTGGTAAATTAATAATAGAGGTCTCTTATATCTTTGGTTCTTGTTTTCAGGCTATAGAAGAAGACCCTGATTTTCCTAAAAAGGTTGGCCAGATCGTAATTCTTGGTGGTGCATTCTGGGTTAATGGAAATGTTAATCCTGCAACTGAGGCAAATGTATGTGCTTTAATCTTCTTAATTTCTATACTTTAGCTGTTAAAAAACTTCTACAGTGCAGTGAAAACTTTATGTTGGATAACCTGCTTTCTTCCTTTCAGGGGTTTTCGTAAGGGTGCTCAACTTTTTACTTTTTCCTTTCTTTTCTTGTTACTTTTTACTGATGAAGAAGAGTGTACATAGTCAAATATAAAGAATACATTTAATAATTATTATTACGCTGGTTCTATGGAGTATGGATACTGAATACTCAAATAACACTATAGATATCTTTCGGAACATTTTTCCGTAAGTTCTCTGAAATTATATCGACAAGACACTTTGAAGGATCAGATCCTTCCATCTGTCCTTCAAAACTATTTCAGAAAATGTAATCATTTTTTTTCCTTTTGCACATGTTCTAACAGATATTTGGAGATCCTGAGGCAGCTGACGTAGTATTTACTTGTGGAGCTGATATCTTAGCTATTGGAATAAATATAACGCATCAAGTTATTTTAAAAGGTACGCACTGGGCAGTACTGGACAAACTTGGGCTGATCAGTTTCTATTGTCAAGAAAAATTATCTTGTTTGAAAAGAGTAATTGTAATTTTTCATTATTGTTGCAGATGCTGATCTGGAAAAGATTGAAAAGTCAAATTCTAAATTTGCTCAATACTTATGCAAGATCCTAGGTCTTTATTTTTCTTATCACCGTGAGGCTTACCACATTAACGGTATGTAATGAATTTTGACACGTGTAGTGAATTTGGAATAATTTTGTGCAAATTTTGAAATGAGGTCTGGCCTAATTATGCGAATTTGATACACAGGTGTTTATCTCCATGATCCTACAACAGTCATAGCAGCAATAAATCCATCTCTGTTGACTTACACGGAAGGAGTTGTTCGGGTTCAAACTAGTGGCATTACAAGGGGACTCACTGTTTTTGATAATACCAAGAAAAGGTCAGTTGTTGCATAGCTGGTGTTCCAGGTTTTACAATAGTTTACCTCAAAAGTTCTTGTAGCACAAGACAAAAAGGATGCTTACCAGTGTAGTGGCAGGTTCGCTGGAGCATCTCTATTACCAAAATTGGGCCAAAAACACATGCATTCTTGTAGCACGGTGCACGCTAGGAAATACTGCAGTTGGCAAAGTATTACTGTATCAGGCTATTGGCAAGATATACCATTAGGCACTAAGGAAATAATCATGTATTATGTTCTTCAGGGTTGGTAAATAATTTGACTTTATTGTTTATATTAGGTACGCTGAGATGACACCGTGGACTGGCAAGCCTAAAATCAAAGTTGCAGTCACAGTTGATTCTCCTGCAGTCGTACAATTGGTGATGGATCGGCTCATCAACACTTAATCTCTCTCTCTCTCTCAATACAAGTCTGCTGTATCAAGTTGTCATGAATAAGTTTGTTCTTTAATGACATTGTCTTAAAAGTGTTATCTGGCATTGCTCTTGAGAGGGTAAAATGAGATATAATGTAGCTTATAGACTTTAAAAAGAGTAAGAGCAGGGAAATAAGCGATTTTAAGTCATTTCATCACAATAAGTCATTTTGCATTCATTTTTAAGTTATTTGATCGCAATAATTTAGATTTAAGTCCTTTGTATAGTCAACAATATGGTCCTTATCTTATTCAAAATGATTTGATTGTATAGAGTAATTACTCATATAATATGTAAATAATGCAAATTATGATTATCATTTGAGCATTTCAAGTGATTTTGCATTCATTTTAAGTTGTTTTATCACAATAATCTAGGTTTAAACTCTTTATAAAGTCCATAATATATTTCTGATTTTACTTATTCAAAATGATTGGATTATACAAAGTAATTACACATATGATGTGCAAATAATGCAAATTCTGACTATCATTGAGCATTTCAAGTGATTTTGCATTCATTTTAAGTCATTTGATCATAATAATATAGATTTAACATTTTTATATAGTCTAGAATATGTTTCTAATCTTACTTATTCAAAATTATTTGATTAAACGTAGTAATTATACATATAATGCGTAAATAATGCAAATTTTTATTATCATTTGAGCATTTCAAGCAATTTTGGATTCATTTTAAGTCATTTAATCGCAACAATCTAGATTTGAGCTCTTCATATAGTATAAAATATGTTTTTTATCTTACTTATTCAAAATTATTTGAGCATATAATGCATATAACGTGAAAATAATTCAAATTATGATTATCATTTGAGCATTTCAAATAATTTTGTATTCATTTCAAATCATTTGATCACAATAATCTAGATATAAGTTCATATATTTCTGATCTTACTTATTCAAAATGATTGGATTATACAGAGTAATTACGTATATAATGTGCAAATAATGCAAATTATGATTATCATTTGAACATTTCAAGCAATTTATATTCATTTTAAGTCATTTGATCACAATAATTTAGATTTAAACTCTTTGTATAGTCTAGAATATGTTCTTTATCTTACTTATTCAAAATTATTGAATTGTATATAGTAATTACGCATATAATATGCAAATAATGCAACTTTGATTCTGACTGGTCACAAATTTCTATTCGAACGACCCGCAGACCTAGCAAGCGATCTGTCTGACAGCAGTTTCCAGCGGCCCGCTGGTACTGACATGCTGAAACTCTTAATTTTAGTATCCCTGCAACTGAGATGCGTCAGAGATTTTCTATGTCCAGTAGACTTTTCTTATTAGATCTTTTATTGTGTATTGTTACGAACTCCTACCGAGATTTAGCATTAAAACACATAAAATTCAGATCTAGGTTTTTGTCGAGTAAAACCGTTTCAACTAAGTTTAGATCTACCCTAACCATGGTGTCCAAAGGTTTAAACTTAACCAAAACTTCAAAAAAAACTTGTGGCTCTGATACCAATGAAAGTTTAGCTTGGTATAAATCTATATGCAAATCTATTCCTATATATGTAAATCAAAGAAAATAAATTTACCGCAGTGGAAGTTGACCGAACAACTAGACCCTCTTGTCAGAGTTCAGTTATGCAACAGCTTGTCTCTCTCCATACACGGTCGATACACCTCCGCCTCAAGTTAGGGCTTTACGTCACCATCCACGATTCCAAGTGCCAGTGTCAACTCGTGTGTGGTCAGATTGCTTTAAGGGGTATATAGAGGAGCCTGTCTGAACAGACAACGTCTGTTTATCTCCCGATCCCAACGGTCCGCTGGCCTTGCCAGCGACCCATTAGGTCGTCCAGTGGCATCCGCTTAGAACGGCTCCATACACTTTTTTCTAACATGTATAATCTTTGATCTAAATTAAATCGTACAAACTAGCTTGCAAATTGCATGCTAGGATATTAAAATTAAGTTTAAAATGTTAATATGAAATCACATAACAACTCAATTCAAACTCCTGTCAGTGCCATATATACCGGTGAGTACATGTAAATCAAAATCATTCACTCTTTGATTTAACAATTGATGTGTAGCTGTCAGCCTGTCACTAAAGGAATTTGATTGATCTAAGCTTCATCTATAATTTCTAATTTTGCGATTTGTTAATACAAATTGGCACTAATTTGGATCCAAATCCTCAAACAAATAAATAAAGATCAGCATCACATGGTGCAATTCGAAGAACAATTGAACATTAGGAAACAGAAATAACGCAAATCCCCATTTGATGTAAAAGAAATGAAGACTTGTGTACAGAAACCAAAAACACTTGAATCGTTAGTGCTAGATTAGACTAAGACTAGTGGGATAAAGACTCACCTCAGAGAAAAAGAGAGAGAGAGAGAGAGGATGGAAGAGGAAGAGAACTTTCCGAAGATGGAAGAGACTCTAGCTCACACTTGTAAATGGTAGACAAAATAGGTTGCAGTTGTCAGGGACTCTAGCTCACACTTGTAAATTTATTCCACAATGCAACGAAATTGGATCAAGAAAAATGAAAATAGAACAAAGAACAATATGTATTTTCATGATGAAATTTACTAAGGTAAAGAACAGACAAACACCCTGAATTTTGACATTAATAAATTATATTTAAAACAATAAATGAGACTTGAGCAGAATGAATATATAATAATAAATATATGATTGAAAGAACTTGAACAAAAAAAAAAAAAAAACAAAGAGAAAATGCGTTAGACCTAACAAGGTTTCTCCCAATCAATTATAATTAATCCTAACTTTTCATGCTAAAAAAATTTGTCAAAGAAAACCATATTTACTAGTCAGAGAAAAACTTATCATGAGATAAACAAAAATTGAATATAGCAAATAGTCATAATACTCACACATATATCCTTGAGAAACTAACAGGATGTTACAAAATCACTAATGCTGTATGGAAGCCATTAGGTTATACAAGGAAACAACATAATACTTAAAAATGAGTGCAAGACTAATCCCAAAACACATCATCAGCACTAACACCTTTGTAGTTTCATCTCCAAAATTAAAATAACCAATTATTCTCTCCCACCAAAAATATAGCTAACAATAAAAGACACGATTGTTACAACTGCCAACGATATCATTTCTTTGCTGTTGACCTGATGTCTTGTTGCAAATTCTTGCTTTTTTGCTTCATCTCGTTGTCAGATTCAACTGTCTCATAATTTTCTTTGTGACCAACACTCGAATAGGCTTGTAGTACAAAATAGGCAGTGAGACCAAGGAAACAAATTGTTTTCAAACCCTCTATGATCAGAAGCACCCATTCTTTATTATTCTGCAAATATATATATTTTATGGTAAGCTTGCAGCACTAAGAAATACCACTTGTAAAATCAACACAAAAATAGAGGACTTACTGTCAGATATTCGATATTTAAAGAACTTAGTGTAAGGTGAAAATTTAGGAACTTTTGTAGTTTCTTTATTTACCATTTTGGTCAGCAAATTTTTTGGTAATTTTATACAACAGACCTTAGAGTTTTTATTTTACTACAAGTCAAACACCTAATCTTAGAGAACTTCTAGTATTGATTCCAGATCATTGGAGCATTCGTGCCTCTGAGTGGAGAGTATAGTTTGGAAGCGGTCTTGTACCAGAATGACTCTGTATTTGAGTACAATCTCCAAAGCCATCGTAGCAATAGAACCTGATTATGTAACCTAAGGTTCGTCAGACCGATTTAGGCAAGCATATTTTTTTGCCAAGAAATTAAGGGTATTTTTCTGCTTGCCGCTTGATTGGTTCCCCATATAAAATGCCTCCTTAACTTATCAATGTCATTAATTAACCAAGCAGGCATCAAGAAGACCGACATGAAATAAGATGGGATAGCTGTAAGGACAGCTGAGGCTAAGGCTGTCCTACCAGCTCGAGAAAGCAAACTGTTTTTCCACCCCTGAAGTTTATGATCTATTTTCTCAATTAAAGGCATATAGCAGGCTCTGTTAGGCTTTCCTAAGGTGAGAGGCAAGCTGAGATAGACAATTGGTAAGTGTTCTCTAGCGAAACCAAAATGCTCAACCTGATTTGTGACTGTTTGAGACAGATTAAAAGGAACGAAAGCAGATTTGCTTCTGTTTACTGCTAAACCCGAAGCTTTTTCAAAGAGAAGAAGGGCAAGCTGTAAGACATTCAAAGCTTGGCTTGTAACAGTAGAGAAGATGAGAGTGTTGTCGGCGTATTGCAAGATTATGAAAGGAGATGGAAACTGAGGAGAGAGCTGGCACTGTAAAGAGGTGGAGGCCTCTTGAAGCATGCAAGACAACACATCAGAAGAGAATGAACAAAAACGGAGACAAAGGGTCTCCCTGCCTGACTCAAGAATGAACAAAAACGGGGACAAAGGGTCTTTGCAATGAAGATGTTCGGTTTATAAAGATGCAAAGAAACCTTTTTAAATAAAATGGGGACAACCTCAGTTTTCATCCTTCTCAAAAATCTTTCCGGGTTCTGTTGGTTCTCCAGGATCTCTTTAGCAGAAACAGCCAGAGTTTTCACCTCTCTCGAGATTATTTCATCCAAGGATTTTATCACCTGTTCCATCTGATTCAAAATAAAGGAAGAATTTACATTTCGTGCATTTAACATTAGATGACAAATTTTATTTCTTTGAAAGCTTCATTCAAGAAAGAGAAAGGTTGCTGCAAGTCAGCAGACAACCCCACTATTTGGAAAGGTTTATTTGAACAACATGCTAATATACAATTAGTTACAACAGTTTTGTAAGTACATCCATTAAAAAAATGCTTGATTTAGGAAAAAAACTTTTTTTTCTTTCACTATTAAATTGGTTCATGTACCTTTTCCAAATTCTGCAGTCTAGCAGCATACGACTCGAGTTGTCCTACCAGATCATCGACCTGAGTTCAAAGTTAGAACAGTAATTTGGTTATAACTACTGTTGGATTTGAGCTTTTTATGTTTTTGTTAAAAAAAATTGAAGGGATTTTGAGACCCTGCAACTATGTCGGTTCAGTGGTACCAAGTTCAACTTGAATGAGGCTATATAGAGATTAGACTATTTTCTTATAAATTCCTTAATATTTTGTAAATTGTTGATTTTTGTTTTCTAATATCAAATATTAGCTAAATGAAGTGTGCATTGTTGGTGTGTTGCCTCCTGGCTTGACACGGCTGTAACATGGACTGGTACTGTGACTGTTTTAAAAGTTTTACAGGAGGATGGTATGGGTCATAGTGAAAAGAAGAAGGTTCACTAATAGGATTGTCAAGGAAAGAGTCTCATTAGGTGGGGTCGCCAAGGTCTTCTTGGGATTGGTTAGGTACAGGGAGATAAAAGAACTGGTACCAGTGAGTATTATAGAGGTTTCTCTTGACTTCACAATTGGACACAACAAGCAGTGAATTGGTTAGGTGTAAATACCAGTGAGTATTTACGCTAGACTCAACAAGCACTGCACTAAAACAACAGTTCATGTGTATCCTATTCAATTGGACACCAGATGTAATGTAACAATCAAGGTCACAATCTATTCACTGAACCCAGCCACAATTCACTGGGAATGGAAGAATTAATCTATTAATTAAAAAAAGCAATACCTGGACTGAACTGGGAATGGAAGAATTAGTTCCTCCTGGAGCCGACGAACACTCGGTCTTATATCTGAGAACTCCAATGCCAAACCGGTCTCTCACATCAAATCCACTCGGCCTTGACGGCGCAACAGGGAAAAGGACCCCAACTCTCGATTGCGGCGGCGGCGGCGGCGGCGGCGAGAGGTGAACCAGCGAGGACACGACTCTCCCCCGTACGACGGCTCTCAGCATCGACATCGATTTTGGATTTAGGGAATAGGGAGTCGTATCGATTTGGAATCGTATCCTCTGCTCACTTTTAAAGGTGAGCAGAGTGCTAACCTATCATTTGGAGCGTTCGATTAGATCTAACGGCGCAGAATGAGAAGGAGAAAAATCACTCTCTCTTGACCTGATCTGTCCCGGAGTCGTATCCTCTGGATGGTTAATAAAAACCATCCAGTGGACGTCTCGCAACCTCAGCCATCCGATCCAAACGGACGGTTGGATCTCAAATCCATCCAAAAAAATAAAAAAAACGCAGGTATACGGCTGGCTTCGTATAGTTCCTCCCTTCGTAGGCGTATGCTCTCTTCCTGTGCTAGCCTCTCGATCCGGCGGAAGCGTCGAGAGCGCAAGGCGGCTACTCAGCTCACTCGACGTCACTCCCAACGGAGTCGCAACGGAGGCTTTAGTGAAGAAGTTTGTCGCCGGCTCCTCCAAGTCGACTTCTCTCGCCGCACTCTCGTTTCTCCTCTCCTTTTCCTCCCCCTTCGTAATTCCTGTGAGTAGTAGACTCGTAGATTTCAACGCACAATTGCAATTTACAATTTCATCATCATTATCAGATAATTGACTGGTCTTTAATTTCGTTAGTCTACAACTAATTCATTTATGCCTTGGGATTTAAAAAATACGTATGTTCTTATGATTCAGAATATTTACTACAATTTACTCAAATTTGTGAAGGTTTATACCCATGGTAAGCAAGACGATTGGTTTAGACGGAACCCAAAAACAATTGCCTCCATTGTGACACTTCTTGAGCTTCAGAATGAATCTACTGATTCAATATCAAGGCTTCGCAAATCCTAGAATGAACTACTACTGTTGTCACTCATTAGCCACCATCAAACTCCAGTGCTGAACCACATCCTCTAAGCCTCCTTGGAACATCAGAATCCCTTCTCTAACCACCATGGTTGTAGCTGCTGCATGATCCGCATCCGAAAGCTGCATGGGCAAAATAGGACCAAATCTACCAGTGATTTCATCAGAAACTCGGCTAGACGCTTTTGAGTTGTTATCCGTGCTTTCCTTTTAAGATATTTTACAGTTACCGATTCAATTTTGAAAGAATTTCATAAAATAGTTGTGATGCTTAGGAAGAGGGGAAGTATTGTGCTATTGAAATCTAGTTAGTTTATTGTATTTGTGCTATTTTAGTTGTTATGATATATTGTACATTTTTTTATAATTTATATCTAATTATATATTTGTGTGGATTCTGAATACACGGAGAAGTTTAGGGTTGAATGCAAGGAGAGCCATCCCAACAACAAGAGTGTAGCTGCTGTAAGATTTTTTTTATCTACTATTTGCCCAAATACTTCTCTGACTTGGAGTAAATTAGCTCATTGATGAAGTTGCTCATTCTTCTCTCTTGAAGGATCAGAATTGCCCAATGTTTCTAATATAGCTAATTGTCCTTAGAGCACGGTGGTGAATGTCAAAGATTTTAAGTATTTGGGAAATATTTTAGTTATTACATGTACATTTTGTTTTTGATGTTATATTATATTAATTGGTTGTTGAATGTATACTTAGTTGCTTTTGATATAAACATAGCTGACTGATGTGTATCAGTATTTTTCATCTTGTATACATTACTTTCTAATGTATGTTTTTATGCACTGTTTTTATACTCCCTTGTGTTAGAAAATTTGAGATTAAAAAGATCTTGTTGAACCATGCTTTTATGCATTATATTATGCTTCTAGTGTAATAGAAGTGTTGAATTATAATTCCATTTGTCCCAAACGTGCTATAAAATATGCATTTATGCGTACTCCAAGCAAAATCTTGTGGGATTTATTTTTATCCAATATCAGTACATGTAAGTGCTTAGTAATGTTTGCAAAGAACTGATATCAATGAATAACACAAACAAGTAAAATAAACATAGCCATTAGTAAAACAAATTTAGTATTCAACTAGATACAAATAAACCCAGCAAGTTTCTATGCATTCATAGAGTGATAAAAAAGAAGCAATATCCTTGTCATCTATAAGAAAACTTCTACATGAAATTAAAAAGAAGCAATATCGTTGTCATCTAGATGTGCTTGTTCATTCATACAGTGATAAAAAAGAAGCAGTATCCTTGCCATCTAGACATGCTTTGTTCGCCGTCTACTTGATTGGCAATTGTTGATGGTGCACCTTCATTACAATCTCTAATGCTCACTATTTCTTCAATTTTTGCTAGGTACAATAAACTGGTATAATGAAACAAGTTCGAATGTCAAAATTTCCACATAATCAAAATTAAAGAGAGAAACTTCATAAAAAAATGTTCTTTTTGGTAATAGAGATGGACATTACTAGTGTCGTATATCTTGATTATTGTTAGATAGATATTAGGGAGAACTTGTTGAGCTGTACGTTTACCATACTTCTTTTAATGGAAGTGGTGGCATGTTGCTGCTTTTTTCAAAAAAAAAAATGTTCTTTTAAGACAATTGGAGGTAAACCAGTCAGTAACCTGTGGATGGTATACCAATTACTCTTTATTTTGAATTTAGGGGATATGAATTTGGAGGCTCTACCCAATCGCATCTTGCTTTATCTAGCTTGTACCCTCTAATCACTGTACTACACAAATTATTGTGATATATGGGTACATGAGCAGCAAAGTAGGTATTATCATTTATGCCACTGATTCAACAAACAGATATTGGCTTATACTCTTCTTTTTAATGCGTGCAATTACTGACTTGCTACTTTTCTGATAATACTATAATGTAGAAACAATCCCCTGTATCACTAAAGAAGCTGAAACAGGTATATGTAATTATGTATAAGGGATACTTCAATTAGAACTCGCATCAGTTGAATAAAATTTTTACCATTAAAGAAAGCAAACTTGAAGTTCTTCATTTTTCGATTTCAAAAATGTAAATCTACAATACAACAAATCCACAGTTTAAGGGGAGAATGATACAAAGAGAAAACAGATCAATAAACAATGGGTAAATCCATATCTAGAGTTTTGAATCTGACCTTAGTGAGAGGAAAAGAAAAAACATGCTACCGAGGAGAGAGAAGGCTAGGGTTGCGGGCGTTTTTCGTCGCATCGTGGTTCTAGGGTTCCGATCGAGAGCTGAATTGTTCGGTGGAAGTGGCGAGAAAGGAGGAGGTCAAGAGCTGTTGGAAGCGGCACCATCGAGTCGATATTCATGGGTAAACTCATCTCCTCCTCCACTGATTGCGAAGTCTTCCTCAACCTTACCGGCGGAGAGAGAGGCAACGAAGAAGGGGATTCCTCTGACTCTGAGTACGAAGCGTATACGAAAGAAGCGTATACGCTTAATTGAGTTTTTTTTTATGGATTTGAGATCCAGCCGTCCGTTTAGATTATACGGCTGAGATTGCGAGACGTCCACTGGATGGTTTTTATAAACCATCCAGAGGATACGACTCCGATCTGTCCCTGCCCGAGTCTAAAAATTAATGTCTCCGATTTTGTTCCGGCCAATGGCCATCCCCATAACCTCTCCCCGTTCCATTCCTCCACTTCTCCCACTTTCTTCTCTCCAAACCCTCAAAACCTCTCCTTCCTTTTTCCATTCGCTCCTCCACCACACCATATTTCCCCACGCCAAAACTCTGCACTCGCCACACCTCGACAACCACGCCTCCCGCCACAGCCACCTCCGCTTCGTGCACATGCTCTCCACTCTCCTCGTCTCCAAGCCACGCCACTTCTTCCCTGTCCGCATCAGTGACTGCACGCATCCTAAAGCACCTAGCAGCCTAAGAACAGAATCATATATGACCTGGATGGGGATCGAGGAGAACAAAGGCGCACGACGAGAGAGGCGAGGGGCGGAGAGAGGTGGTGACAGGCGGAGAGAAGCGGAGGAAGAGGAAGAGGAAGAGGAAGGAGAGGTGCGGACCGATCATGGATGGTGAAGAAGTGGTAGAATGGCAAAGACGGAGAAACCAACGGCGATTTAGGAAGACTGGTACAGTGTACAGTAAGAGTGCCAACTTTTTTTTTTTTTAAGATGAATCGGAGAAGAGAGGATAGTTCGGGCAGGGAAGGATTCGAGAGATTTATCTTATTTGTGAATGCACCGTTGGATAAGAATCCAAGGGTCCAAATAGGAGGTTGGCACTCTGCTCATCTTTTAAAGGTGAGCAGAGGATACGATTCCGTATGGATTTTGGGGAGAATCGACGAAAGTTTCGTTTGTATGAAGCTTTTAAATTTAGCCGTTTAAACGGCGTTATAACGCAAATAGCGGTTTTCTCTCACAAAACGCACGAACGTCAAAGCTTACAAACGAGAAATTACTTAACGCGTCATTTACGAATTTTCGGCGAAAAATCGGAGAAAATATTTCGTTTTGCGGAGTAAAACGGGGAAGTTATAACTTTTAAAAAATACATTTTTTTCATCAGCCGACCAAGCCTACACCCCTTTCTACTCTCACTCTCTCTCTCTCTCTGGGTGTCTGTCCATCATGGAGGAGTGATGTTTTTATACATTGGATTGTGGCTTTAAAACCTAAATTTTTGTATTGTCCCGTACACTATCTCTATATTGATCTGGGAGAACTATTTGTCTATTTGTATAGTCATTGACCAAAAATATTAAATAAATAAATATGAAATTTGCACATAATAAGCTGTGTGGTACGTTAAAAATATATGATTTACATAGTTGAGTTAGATGTAACAAATTATGAAGATGTTAGCACTGATCAAGCCGGTAGGCTAAGTAAAAATATATAATTAAATAAAGCAGACAATTTAAAGATCATTGATCAAGTCGGTAAACCAACTAATAAAGGACCCTCACTTTGAAAGAAAAATAACTATAATGGATCCCACGCAACGGTGAATGTCAAGGGAAGCTTAGAACAGCCTAATACATGAGGGCGAAACATAAATTAAAGGGAAGCAAGCTTGATGGGACCCGACAGAAATATTTTGAACGCATTTATTTATTTATTGAGAAATGCGAAAAAATAGAAAAGCTGTTGGAATTATTTTTTCTATAGAACGATCGCACAATTTAATAAGAAAACTATAAAGCATACGAGCACCCACAAAAGTCGAAGAAGCGAGATTAAATAGTGCACATGTATCGACTATTAAATTCAGAATCACGCCCATACAAAACACATTCAGTTTTATTGTCCTTACAACGCAATCCATGTGATCAAATATATAACGGATCTTATTAACAATAAAAATCGACTTACAGTCATTCAAACGTCTACTTTCAAATTGTGCACAGTAAATCCAAACAATTGTTGGCTATACAAAAATAGAAACAGCACATTTAGTATTCAATACACCACTAATGGTACGTGACAACCTCACCCATTGACACAATTGGACCAGGAAAGCAAAGCAAACCGATTTCGCCCAAATTAAAAGAGGAAAAGACCTCTCCCTCTCATATTCCCTCTGAAACTCCAACCGTGTGAACCCCAACAAAATGGGTTCAGAAGAAGGTATAGAACAGTCACAAAATTTCGCACCACACTAAAGACTGCACAGAGATGCATCAGAAAATAAAGACGCGCACTGTTCATCTTTCATTCAGAATATATGGTTTTTTCAATAATATGCTTGGGTGTGCGCTTCATTTATACTTCTTTTCTTTTTTATCATATATTCATATCATGAAACAAAAAAAAAACTCTAAGTGAACTAAATTATGATATTTAACTATTCTTCTAACATATTATCACTTTTTTAGGGAAAATTGGACGTATACCCTTCTAATCTTCTCTAATTGGAAATATACCCTTCTAATCTTTGAATTTGGATGTATACCCCTCAAATCATGTTGATTATGGATATTTACCCTTACTGACATTTTTAACTAAATTTTTAAATACAAAAAATCATTTTAAAAAAATGGACAAAAATACCCTTATCCTTCTCTGGCCGACCTTTCATGTCCTAGCGTACATGTGTTTTTTCTAGAGATAGATCAGAGGAAGTGAAGACTAGATGAAATTGTTAGTGTTGTGAGGAGCAATGGATGCATAGGGAGGAGTTTGTTCACTTTTTATTAACTCGATTGCAAGTTGAATTGTAAGATTTGTTTTGTTCCTTTGCATTAGGAGGTATAGATTCTGACTTCTTCTTAGATCTTGAATTTGGTTTATTGTACTCTGAGACCAATCAGTGGTATACAAGCTTGCCAATTTTACAGTATAGTATCTTGGCAATAGAAAAGAATCTCAATTAATGGATTTGGGCACTGTTCATCTACATGTACATTATTTGTTAATAATTGATGTTTTAGTACTCCAAACCACATGTCCCATGTTAATATAATATGTATAACAAAATTTATGTCTCTCAATTGACGTTATTTGAACGATTCATACTCAATTTAGCTTAATTGACTAAACACTAAAGAAATCAAAATATAATACAAATAAAGCAGAAACACACGTAAGCCTTAAATAAGGACATTATAATAATCCCAAGAAAACTTTCGCTCGTATATTAAAGTCCGAAGATTATCATTCATTCCTGGTATTAGGAGTTGAAAATGAAGGTCGAAGGTCGGGTAGGCTGTAGCCAAAGACAGGTATGCTAGGACAAGAAAGGTCGGAGAGAGAGATAAGGGTATTTTTGTCCGAATTTATTTAAAATAATTTTTCATATTTTAAATTTAAAAATTAGTTAAAATATTAGTAAGGGTAAATATCCATAATCAACATGATTTGAGGGGTATATATCGAAATTCAAAGATTAAAAGGGTATATTTCCAATTAGAGAAAATTAGAGGGGTATACGTCCAATTTTCCCTTTTTTTATTGCTGTTATTTTTGTAGCATTGGAGCGTAAAACACAAACTGTTTTTTTTTTAAAAAAAAAGCAAAAAAGGAAAAGTATACAAAAAAATATTTTTAAAAAATACAGATATTTATTTATTTCAAACACCAAATAAAATCCAATAAACAAATAAAAAACATTTATTCAAATATAAACATCATATTTTTTAATTAAAAAACTAATTATAGAAAATTGTCGTAAAAAATAGGAAAAGTATGTACTTAAATTTTCAAATTATTTCAAGAATCAAAATGATTTTTAGCCATCAAATGCGGCCAAGCCGCCTCTCTTCACCCAGTAAAAATAAAAATTATTTTAAAAAGGGGTTACATAACCTAGCGAAATCGGTTTCCCCGACCAGGCGACCACCGAACCCTCAAAAGTCAAAAATCAAAAATCAAAAATCAAAAATAAAAAACCAAACCCAAAATCTAATCTCGCGATGCTCAGAGCCGTCGTAAGGGGGAGAGTCGTATCCTCGCTGGTTCACCTCTCGCCGCCGCCGCCGCAATCGAGAGTTGGGGTCGTTTTCCCTGTTGCACCGTCAAGGCCGAGTGGATTTGATGTGAGAGGCCGGTTTGGCATTGGAGTTCTCAGAAGCATCATGACCGAGTGTTCGAGGGCTCTCAGTTCGTCGGCTGGCGAAAGCCACACCTACAGCGCAGTCCAGGTATTTTATTTAGCCTTTCATCAGTAGGCCCATGAACCTTAGTGAGAAAGAAAGAATTATTGCTTCTACGCAGTTGTACAGTTGGAGAGAAAGACAATTGAATTGTATTAGAACAGTAGAAGTCAGGGGTTCAAATACTCAACAACCCCCCTCGAGGACTCACGGCATCCACAGATCTAAATCCATCCACATTAAAATTAAAGGTACAAAGCTCTTAATCTTAAATAAGTCACAAGAATTTAATTTTGTCTCTTGAAGACATAAGATATTACAATTAGCATCCTTAACTAAATCGCTAACCAAACTGCATTATTCCGGGTCTGCTAATCCCGTACATTCCAAAAGATAAGTTTAGTTGTACCAATCATAGTAAACTAAGACGCACAACAAAACTGAAAAACAGAAAGCATTAAGCATCTCCAATCCTAATCCCCCGACGGCCTGGACACTTTACTCGGTTGGGTTTCCTTCCTCCTCCAAGTCACTATACTCATCAGGGACCCAATAATCCAAGCCACTTACTGTTTCTGCAGCAGCCCCTTCCTCCGCCTCTTGAAACTGGGTTTCTGGCATGCTAGTTTGTTGTGGCCCCTCACAGTTTTCTGCCTCCAATCCTGGCTGAACCTCTTCTGCAATTATGGAGCAGAATTCTTTCACATGACTTACCTCTTCCTCTGACAGTGGCTTAGCTACCACCTCTCCAGGATTGAAGCACTTGGCTAGCTTAGCCCCTGCCAATGCCTCCTTAATCACATCAGCTTTTAGCTTAACGAGACTACCCTTCCGATTAGACGGCTTCTTAATTCCTGTAACAAACGACTTGAGTGGGGTTATCCTTAGCCAATCTGTTGCTTCTCCTGAGAGAGATAGAGCCATTAGATGCTTTTCCCTCTTTGCTTGCATTTTCCCCTCTTCCGTCCTGCCTTAAGTTCGTTCTCCTGATTCTCAATAACATCAGTGACAAAACCGGGAGAAAAAGTCAGTTGTCTTTCAGCAGGCCTTTTCCCAATTTTGCTTTCACTTTGTGCGTCCGGAGGCCTTTTTCCTTTGTTGTGGGCTTCTTTCTTTTCAATCGTGGAGCACATTCCCAAAGCAAAAGTTCCCTCTTTAAATTTAATGCCTACAGCTTTTGGGCTTGGTATGGGCTGGGCTTCAAGGGTTCTTTCAATTTCCTTCTCTTTCCCATCAGAGGGAAGCGAGTCAACAGCTAAAGTGTATGATACCTCTTTACCACTCTGTGGCCTTGTCAGGTACGTTGGAGCTGGTACAATCTCCATTTGACCATTACTCATTTGAATCTCCTTTGAACTTACCAGCTGATTTCCTATGGCCTCATCAGCTGGATTTTTGCTGCTGCTCCCCCGCATAGCACCAGAAAAGTTAGCTTCCCCGGCATTAATTCCGGTTGCCACCTTCTCCCCTTTCTTAAGAAAATCAAGCTTTTCTTTGACTGCCCAACAGGGACTTGTTCTGAGGATCCTCTCCAAGTTGCTTTTCATTTCATCATTTTCAAGTTTGTCCCACCATTTGAACACAGCGTCAACATCCATAGGTTGTAGCATTGCTGAATTGTCCGGATGAACAGCTACAATTGGCTTCTTGACAAGTTTTTGCTGCACCGCTTGAAAGTGCGCAGCCGAGGGAGTTGGGTCGTCCGTCACTCTGATGGCCGTCTCATGGAAATCCCATCCCGCAACACTTATTATAATATCAGTGCCCAACCCTCTGACGGCATAATTAATGGCAAGAGGTACCTTAGTTCTTTCACTGCCAAGACAACTCTGATCTAATCAAATGCACTGACTTTCTCAAGCGGTGTGTGATCAAGGATTAGTCCAATCTGTGACAGCATGGGAACAAGCTGGTCAGATTTCCTTGCAGTTAGTGGAGGCCTGTGGAGATCTAGCCATACCTTAAATGGGTAAACCACTAACTCAGCTCCAATCCTGGGGCTCCACGGGTAGCAAACCAGAGAAAATGTCTCTAGTGCTTCGCCATACTGATGCAGAAATTGCCTTCTATCAACCTTCACTGGTAGGATGAGAATATATCTATCTCCATCCCATGGTGAGATCTCAAAAGTTTCATCAGTGCAGCATACTGCCATAATACGAGCTTGTATGCCCGAAGGGTCATGAGCCGACCATAGCCTCGCATCCACAACAACCGCACGTTGTAGGTAACACAGATCTTTGTATGAGTCTTTCGTTTGTGGTACCACAACAGAGATTGACTTTGGACTTAACAGGCATCTTACCTTCTCCAATGTTGCCTGTAGGCTCCAGTGGGTCAGGTTGTGCACCTTTCAGTTTGTCTAAAAACCAACATTTGCAGGTCTCATGGCCATCCTTGTTGCAACAAGCACATGATCCCACTTTGGCAGTGCAAACTGCTCTGTTATGGCCAACCGCCAGGCATTTGAAACACCTCCCTTGCCACGCCTCGTTAGCTGGATTGGGAGGTAGAGGGAGCTGCTCCCCTCTCCTCCAGTCAGAATTCCTGGGCTTAGCCTTAGCCTTAGCCTTGGCGGCCAGCAACTGAGCATTGTTGTTCACCATGGTGATATTTTCAAAAGAGCTTTCTTAAAAGAACTATCTAGTGTGGCTGGTAGAGTGGTGGGTTGAGGTTTAAATAGAGATGGTAGGCTGGATTTAGGGTTAGAATTAGTAAGGGGGAAAAGTGCGTGGAGATTTTTTGGCTCGGCGGGAACTGAATTTCTCTTTGTCTCGGTCAAAAGCATGGTTGTTCTAGTAGCAGAGGGTTTTGCAAGCTTTGGGGTGGAGATAGTTTTTGGTCTAGTAAAGAGGAGATCCAGCTTACTTGGAATAGTAGTGCCAGGAAGAGGGACTGGCTAACGGTGTCTTCTTTGCCGATTGGGAGGAAGAGGCACAGCTTTCTTGGATAAAGCACAAGATGCTCTTCTAACTATAGTAGTCCACCCATCTTCTCCCTTGAGCAAGAAACTTTTCCTTATCGCCTTGGGAATTGCCCTTTTTGGCGGCTATCCAACAGCTCTCATTCTTCTCGGCAACTTTTTCATTATTTGATCTCAATAACATGTGTCATGTGTCAACTGATGAATGGCCTGTAGGGACTGGTCTGAATTAATAGATGAATCAGGGATTCTGCTATTTTAACATATCCTAAGAGAAATGCATATGCTTATGTTTGTTGTATCAAATTTTAAAATTAGCTAACTACAGTACATTAACCCTGATACAAAATAGTTATGCATTTAAATCCTATTTCAACTATGTTATGTATTAAACATTAAACATAATTAAAATTTTCTTTAATCTTCCAAATTCTTTGGCTCATAGTATTTTACCCCTCAACAACAAATCAAATTGCTACCCTTGTCAGCCCTACAAATAAGAATAAAATTTTCTAGGCCCAATTGGGTGACTGTACTTGGTGACCAAAATGGTAAATAAAGAAACTACAAAAGTTCTTAAATTTGTACTCAGGTGGAGGATGTACTCAAAACAATGGATGGACGACTCTTGAAAATTGAGTCGGATGCTGCTAAAAGCCTACAGAATTTGGTAAAGGTACATTTACCAATTTAATAGTGAAAGAAATTTCCCCCCCCCCCCCCCCCCCCCCCCCAAATCAAACATTTTTTTTAATGGTGCTTATAAAACTGTTGTAACTAATTGTATATTAGCATGTTGTTCAAATAAACCCTTCCAAATAGTGGGGTTGTCTGCTGACTTGCAGCAACCTTTCTCTTTCCTGAATGAAGCTTTCAAAGAAATAAAATTTTCCACCTTATGTCAAATGCACAAACTGTAAATTCTTCCTTTATTTTGAATCAGATGGAACAGGTGATAAAATCCTTGAATGAAAAAATCTTGAGAGAGATGAAAACTAAGGCTGTTGCTGCTAATGAGATCCTGGAGAACCAACAGAACCAGGAAAGATTGTTGAGGATGAAAACTGAGGTTGTCACCATTTTATTTAAAAAAGTGTACATTGATTTTACAACCAGTAGTACCTTATAGTGCTACCATCCAAAGCATGTAAAATGAAATGTAGAAAGCTGAATGAAAAAACTGTGCTTAACAACATTTAATGTGTATATGTACTTTTGCAGAAAAGGAAGAAATTGCTTTCGGCATTGGGTGCGACAAACACAATCTTTACCATAATCTTCTTAGTCGGCCTTTCTGCATATTTCTGGAGCCTGTAAAAGCTCGTACTTTGATATGGGTTTGGAGACATCTGTAAAGTTAGGGTGGTTGCAGATTTTATCCGTTCCTCAAAGATGTGATTGTGTTTGCTTGCAAGAGTCGAAGTTGAACACCTTGGATGTTACTTGTGTTAAATCTTTCTTTACTAGTATCTTTGATTATAATGTTGTTTCCTTGGATGCTGTTCACATCTGTGGTGGGTGTTTAATTGCTTTGAAGCGTTTCTATTTTGGACACAAGAACAGGGGTGCAATTAGTGCCGAACAATTAAAAATAATAATAAAATATATAAAATATTAATAATAATATTCAATATACATGATTTATAAAAGTAATATCACAATTACGGAATTTGAGATTCCGAACTCAATTACGAATTCCCAAAATCCTTAAGAGACTAGTTATGGAATCTTAGATTCCGTAACAATAGGTATAACTTAGCATTGCTATTACTATAGGGTGCGTTTGGATCGTTGGAAGAAAGAAGAAGAAGAAGAAAAAAAAATTATAAACAATTCAAACTCTTCACAAAGTTACACACTTTCCAATACTTCTTCCCACTTCTTCCCTTCTTTCCTTCTTCTCATACCTATCCAAACGCACCCATAAAAGAAAGATTTAACACAAGTAACAATAGGTGTTCCGACGACATGATTATGACACAACACGATAACACGATCGTGTTGTGCCAATTTTATATTCGTGTCGTGTCATTTTGGAAAACACTACATCAATTTCATGACGGCTAATCATGCATGTGAATTTATAAAATTGAAAAGAGAACAAAAAAGACAAATTTCTTCGTGTCAAAATAATTGTTAATTGTAATTGTTAACATATTAATTAGAATTGATTTCAAAGTGCATGTAAAATATACTAGGCAAATTCTGTTGAGGACATAATTTTGTAACTAAAATTAGATCTATATTTTTCATTTAAAAATTTTTAACAGAGATGAATGACCATGATCCAAACTTCATTTATAATTTTTGTCCACCATAGAATTACTCAATATATTGTATTAAAACATTGGGCAATCCTCTCAAATTATAATGTACTAAATTATAGGGATAAAGAAAGTTCAATATTGTTTGTGGGATACTTGAAAAGTCACTAATAAAACCATTTTCTTAAAATAGATTAACATCCAATGTTCTGATTTCATTATTGTAGCAATGCCAACAAAAAAAAAGAAACAAAAGAAATTGGACGGGTCAAATCTGAAATATTCTAGAGTGCCTAGTGGGCCCATGAGATCAATCTACAATAGAATACAGGGAACCATAACATCAAGCTCCCTCCATTATAAATAATCATTGTTTTTCCCGAATAAATAATTTTTATTGCCCTGCCAAGTTAGATTCCGTTACGGAATCTGTAACTTATGGATTTTGGAAATCTTTAATTGTGTTCGGAATCTCAGATTCCGTAATTACGATATTATTTTTATAAATTGTGTATATCGAATATTATTATTATTATTTTATATTATTTTATTATTTTTTCGGACAATTAGTGGTAACATGTGTTTATGGACCTCAATCTAATAACCTTACAGCCCAATTCTGTGATGGTTTGTTTGTCACTAAAAAATGGTTACTCCTTTATGGATTGTGGCGGGTAGGGCTGGGATCTGAATCCTGTGTCGCGCGGGACAGTTACAGCGCACAGGATCGGAGCCGTCGAACAGATCTAACGGTTGGCGTTCGTTTCCTCTCCGCTCCGAACTCGAACGATGGAACCGATAGCTTATTGGATTTGCCTTCGTTATTTCTTGCACCGGATCCGAAATAATAGACACGGAGAGTGTGAGAAAATAGACCAAATTGGTCTCCTTTCTTTGCCCGTATCGTCTCCTCCGTGGGAAAGAGGATTCACCAGCCCTTGAACTTATCACCAATTTTCGTTCGAATCAACCCCAATTTCTTTGCATATCCTCTCATCAGAACGCTAAGGAAGCTTCCCAGGTAAGCAAATTCATGATATACCGTCCAATTTGAAGAGAAAGGCTTTCCCCATTCCCTTATTCTTAACTTCTGTTATATCCTAAATTAGGGGATTTCCAGGTCCTACACTGCTCTGCTCGTGTCTGATGTCGTTGGGATCATGGCAACGTCGCCTACATGCTGGTGGTCTTGGCTGAGGTTGCAGTGGTGAGAAACTCCGGTAAAGGGCGGAGCTTAGCATCGTTGCAGAGATGTCAGTACAAACAGCGATATACGTACATCCTGATCCACTGAAATAGGGTGTATGCGGTTCAGATAACAACGGTGCACTGGTACCGGGTACCAGTGCATAACGTAGTAGGTTTAACTGCTTCTGTTGAATGCCTTCTAAGGTTTCATACCAGTACCGAACCTCACTAATATAGTGTTGTGCTGTCTAAAGGGTTTATGTAAAATTAAATATTGATGTTTCATCATCAGTGGCTCTTTACTTGACCACTAAGCTCCACAATGAAGTTGAACATGGATGCGTGCTCAAGTTATTTCCGAGAGGTAACACCCAACAGTTCTACATACCAAAAATGGTCAAGTCACTAAAGCTAGGGGAAGAATGTAAAATTTTCAACCGATAAACCATCAATTTGCCAATATGAAAGTATATTGGGGATGGGAATTATTCATCAAGTACAAAAACTCTCAACTAGAGCAGCTTATTTTATTTTATTTTTTTTTGCAGGTTGAGACGATACTTGACAGTGTGAAATGGGAAAGTAAAGGATTAGCAGTTGCAATTGCACAAAACATAGACACTGGCTCAATTCTTATGCAAGGGTTTGCGAATAGGGATGCCTTGGCAAACACAATTTCATCTTGAAAGGCCACATTTTATAGTCGGTCCCGCTCATCACTTTGGATCAAAGGAGAGACTTTAATGAACTTTATTAACGTGCATGATGTATTCCTTGATTATTGTAATTTGTAAGCTGTAATTTGGAGGTTCAAGAAGTATTTGGCAGTCTTTTGTATTCGCTATGAATATTTAGTATTGATTTAGTATCTGTATTTTCTATGGATATTTAGATATTTTTTTCAATTCAATGTATTGGATGTTTTGTATTTGCTATGAACTTGGAGTGGAGCAGATTATAGAAAATAAATATCTGATTTTCGAGGAATTTCGTCTATGTCAGAAAATAGATGGGAAATCCATTTTATATCAAATGATAAGTAGATTGTATGAACTTGAGTGTAATTGAGACAAAATTGACAAAATTTAGGGAATACTTCAGCTGAAATTGACAAAACAATGCCCATATGGCCATATAATATATTTGTTTCAGTATGTTACCTGCTTCGTAACTACTATTGTGTAGACAAAACAGTTGAAATTGATTTAGACTCAGTTCACATTATCTTCTTTACAAAATGAAACAGCATATTCATATAAAAAATTAAGACACTCATTTGTAAAACTAAATAGCATACAAGTTTTCATATTCATATTAATATCAGTTTGCTCCATGGCTTCTTTCTTCCCATTTCCTTCACCTTCTGATGCAAGCTAAGAAATGTAAATTACAGAAATATCAAATAAGTATAAGAATTAATAAATAAATAGGAAACACATTCAATTAGCATTGTTTCTCGTCATTATTGCCAATCAAAAAATGGATTTGATTCATTTTGACACCCTCAGCAAGCTCTATGTGACCTCCAAAATTGATCTACAGAAATAGATTTCTCATTCACTTGAAAAAGCAATGAAAATCCAAACAAGTATATATCAAGATACTAAGTATAATTTTATTCGCAAAATGAATTAAGCGTCACCGGTTGCAACGTTTTGTTCAGCCATGGATTTTATTCAATTAGCATTGTTTCTCATCATTATTGCCAATCAAAAAATGGATTTTATTCCTCTTTAGTGCCTCGGCCACTTCTTTCGACATGTATTTCTCATCATGCTTGGCGGCAAGACCGCAAGAGGAGGTGGAGAAGGGTAGAGAAAATGAGGTGAGGGGTAGAGGATGGGAGAGAGGATTAGAAGGGGAGGGAAGGTGAGAGGGTTGAGAGAAGATCGATGGAGAAGGATGAGCGGAGGCGAGATGCCATTGGAGATTTGGAGAGATGGTTAATTGGTTTCGGATCCGATACGAGAGAAACGGAGGCAAATCCGACAAGTTATCGTTCGAGTTGGAGCGGAGATAAAAACAACGCAGGCCGTTGGATTTCATGAACGGTTGCGATATTCTGCGCTGTACCTGTGTCGCGCGATACGAAACAGGATTCGGTTCCCCATATGAAGGAACAAATTTACAGATATGACAACTTCTATTTCTATATAGAAACTTCAATTTTTTTAAGAATTTCAGCTTGGAAAGGTTACCGCCTAAGCAAATTTCTCACCTCAGAAGAAGGAGAATTTTTTAGCCGATGGATATAGGCCAGAGCTAGCCGATCTGGAAGCGAGGTTGAAGAAGAATAGGTGTCCGTACGCTTCTCTTTCGAAATCGCGAAATACTAATAGTTAACTCGAGGAAGAGGAAATGAGGTGTAATGCATTGTAAATTGGCACAGAAAATTGAAGTGTTAACTCGAGGAAGAGGAAGAGAAAGAGAAAGAGAGAGACCAGCTTGAGAGTACGAAGGAGAGGAGGATGGATGTTGTGTAGATCGAATAAGAAGCAGAGAAGCGCCATTGATGGAGCAAGATCTCGAACCCTCGAACAATCTGAGGCTGAGGTTGCAAAACACTACATTTAATTTAAGACCAAACTACCCTTCATTTCAGATGAAAGTTTTGACCAAAAGTAATGATTTAATTTATAAATAGCTGAGGGCATTTAAGTCTTTTTACTGAAAACAATTGGGAGTGTTTTGCAAACTCGAGTGTCCGGAGCAATTCTCGTCAGTTCCACACTTCCACTTCACTCCCTCCCTCCCTGTGAATCTGTGATTAAACAAATTGTCCGTTCGTAAATCGTAATCGTCGATCTTAATCTGACACGTGGGAATTAAGTCAACGGTCAAACTCCTAAGTCCTAACCTACCTAGTGTTAGTCGCAAACCTGTATAGAATATCCAGTATACAGGGGAAATATCCTAAAGTCTAGTTTCCAAAAGAAAAAATATAACTGTATACAGTCTAAGTCTAGACTATCACTAGACACCAAGGTTTTAAAATGCAATTTGTGCGGTTTAATGGTTGGCTGGTGATTTAGCGTTTATCAGTGATAAAACGGAAAAAACGGTGATATAACGGATAAAACGGTTGTGCGGTGTGAACAAAAATCTTGATAAAACGGCGAAAAAACGGAAAAAACAGAGGTTTTTAAAAGCTTGCTAGACACTGAGTAATGAGGAACTAAAGTACAGAGTTTGTGATAAACAATCAAATTAGAGTGCTTCCATTTACAATTCCAATTAGCAATGGATGTCGAAATGGCTTGTTCTTTTTTGCTGTATGTTTGATCCTGTGGCAGACTGCCAGACTGGCAGTGATGACATATGTTGAAGTTCAAAAAGACAAATTCAATACAACACAATAGTACATGATGTAATAATATAATTTATTATTCAATTTTTTTATAAAATTTACGGACATTAATACCATATCAAATATATATAGATGCACATCTGATACAAAATACAGTATTGACTATAGAAATTATTATCTATCATCTCTTCATGCGTCATCCCATACCATCGCGTTTGTATTTATTTACTTTATTCATTTACATGTCCAGTTTGTTTATCTATATATTCACTTTATTTAATTATAAGTTAGATTTTGATTTTTGCACTGTTGTTCAGATTTTTATATGCATAATCAGTTTAGTTTTATCGAACTTATTTGCTTGTATGTATTAATTTTAATTATTTAAATATTTACTTTGTATATAAAATGTGTTTACTTTATTCGATGACAAAATTGCAAATTGCAATTTGCATTTGATGGTGATCGATGGAAAAATCAAGTCTCAAAATAAAAATCTCGTGTCTACCGATCTAATCGTTTGTAGGACAGCTTGAGGGTCGAATCCACATGGACAGTGTTAGAATACCGGTCTTTTACTTTACTAAACTAGCTAGACGGTTCAACTCTTATGTGAATTAAGGGTTGCAGGTGGGTCTAATCTTAAGTCTAGTTTCAAGGTCAAAACAAAAATTAATGAGAAAAATTCAACAAGTCACGTAATTCTAGGGTTTCTGGTTGCTAACACTTCTTCTTACTCTCAGTTCCAGCGGCCCGCTGACTCTCGTAGCGGCCCGCTAAAAGAACTTAGGTCGCTAATCTATTAGACTAGCCGCTGGCTACTTGGCAGGCATAGACAACCTCGCTGGTTCACTCAGCGGCCCGCTAGGATTAGCGATGTGATTGTAAATTGACTTAATTCATTTGATAATTGTGTAGGGATAATGGCTTAATTAAGGTTCCTAGATCAAACTCTCATTTTAGGTCTGGTTATCAATTAATTAACCCAATTTTCCTCGTATAGAATCTAGATTTCAACTATCGTTTCCTGGTATAGTTTCTACAAGTTTATACCTTTCTAACCTATGAAATCCTTGAGTTTTCACTCTTGGAAAGGACTTAACTCTCGTTAACTAGTCCTGGTTTAACCTTTCAGTTTACAACCTTCATGTTAATCATAATCATGCCTAATAATCTAAGTTTATTTGGACTTAACCACCTAGTAAGCGAGCTCTACTTAACGGGTGTAAACAAATCTACTTAGACAATCATGGCATAATCAATTCAAGCAATTCAAGCAAGGTATAAAACACAAAGATATCAAATAAACTAAATAAACATGCAATCAACAACTAAGAATTCGAGTTTACAACCATAGCCCTAAAACAAACAATCAACAACTAAAAGACATCATACAAACACAAGAGAAAATGAGAATAAGGAAAGATTACAACCAATTGCTCTTGCGTGTGTCGAAATCTCCTATCAAGCACGTCTGTTGCTGTCGCAAATGACCTGCTTGGCGCTGTCACGATCTGGACTTGAGACCTAACTCTCAATTAACTCAATATCTAACCCTAAATTTGACCTTGGATTTGGGTCTCCCTCTTGTTCTCCCTCTAAACCTCCTCAAATTGGTCTTTAATAGGCCTTGGGAAGGTGTAGAAACGCTGGAAATAACTGAAGACGTGCTCTGGATGCACCTGGAGTCGGTAAAAACTGTCGTCCAAATATAAAATTGCTAAATCGGGCGATTCTGCTAAATTTGGCAGTTCCAGGTCTGCGGGCCGCTGGGGCTTTCAGCGGGTCGCAGGAAAATATCAGCACTGCGTCCTGTCAGTATTTTGGGCATATCTCCTTCATCCCAACTCCGTTTGAGGTGATTCAAGATCCGTTAGAAAGCTTAGAACGAGCTCTTCAACTTTATGGACTCATCCAAGTCATTTATTGTCCAGAATCTGTCATAAAATTAGAAACTATGGTAGTAACTCATTCTTGACACAAAACTCTAATTAAACTAACCTAAACTCATCTAAACTATGTAAGCTATGTAAACTCAAGGCAATTGGTTTAGTTTGGAGACAAAATGGTATCTGAATATGCATATAAAATCCACTCATCAGATGGTTTTCTAACTTCTTCGTCATATCTTCAAGGCCTGTCAAGCCCAATTCTATAAGCCCGCTATTGTCTCTTCTACAGTTCTATTCACTTTTAATCTCTCCAAGAATGATGAGTGCCATCGCTAAAATATCCATCGTGCGTCATCGTTGTGACTAGCAGGTGTCTGTTACAAATATTCAGTTTAATAATCAAAAGTGTTTAGTTTAATAATTAAAAGTGTTCAGTTAAATGCGTCAACTAATATTTTATTATATAGAATCGCGCGTCAGTCGCGTTAGTCTTGGAAAGAGGCGCACCAAGGACAGAGTCTGAAAAAATTTAATTTGAACCGGACCGGTTCATGACCCCTTCGCTTAACATTGCACATATTAAAAAAAACTAATATTAATAATTAATAAACTGAACATTTTTATGTAATAACCTGAACATTTGTACTTATGAAACTGAACATTTGTTCCTGCTAAACTAAACACATACTTAACCAAATGAACATTTTTGTTGATAACATTTATATTTTTTATTGAAACTAACTCAACATCTATACTCAATTAATAGAACATTTGTACTTACCCAACTGAACATTTGTATTTACTAAACTAAACATGTTATATTTAATAAAATGAACATTTTTGTTTATAAACATTTATATTTTTTATTACAACTAACTGAACATTTATACTCAAATAACATAACATTTGTACTTATCCAACTGAACATTTACGTATGAAATAAAGTGCGCTGGATGAGGAAGGAGGCACTGGATGAGGGGATCGCTGGCTCAGCGATGGCATTCGGAAAGATGGCAGTAATCAATTTTCTAATTGTTATATTATTTTAGCACATGTAAAGACCCGTAAAATTAGAAAATAAAATTTAATTTATAAATTGATAAATAATTTTTGAACTAATTAAAATAATTGAAACTAATGACTGATCTGAATTTAATAGAGAAATTCTCAGAAATCATAAATTAATCTAGTTTCAAAATATTAATCAAATCATGAAATCTAGTAAAACTTCAAGCAAATAAATAAATATAAATTAATAATATTAAAAAAATCACACTCAGATTAATTAGTGGATTATCAACTCCCATTAATTTAGAAGTCAATTCCATTCCGAATCTGATATAAAAATTTAATTTCGGCCATGTACAAATTTTCATGAAAAATTAATTTACTCAAATATCTAGTTAATATTATAGAAGCTCAAATAACTATTTTACAAAATTAGTATGAGCTGAATTTGTGTTAAAAATCTGATTTTTACTTTTGTTTGAGTCGATTCCTAAAATTCCTTTAATCTGGACCATGAGATCATGTTTCTAAGTCCTGAATTTATCCCAGTTGTTTGATCAATCCCATTTACTAAACTCCCTTCTTATCTTCACCTTTGGATTAAGTTTAGATGATCTGAAATTTCTGAGCCGTCCGATTGATCTCATTTTCTCTCCTTATCTCTTATCTCATCTTTCCTCTTCTTCTCCCTTCGCCGAAAGGCCCCCACCCCTCCGGATTCGCATCCTCGACAGCCAATATATTTGGCTGTACCATCATGTCTGCAAAAATCGACCCTCCGATCTGCATCCAACGACGAAAGCGAAAAAGTCTCTCCTGTAACCTACCCGACCTGCCCGTCTCTTCTTAATAAAATGCAACCAACGAAAAAATTAAACAAATTATTTCCTGTCCGTCTCCTTCGTTTCGCTTCCTCCGCCTGAACAAGCGAAAAAGCCAGAGAAGCTTGAAACCCTAGATCGATCGAACGAGAGATCAAAGTTTGAATCGTTGAAGCAAGTCAGGAATATCAGACGGTGGCCTCCGTTGGTTGTGCGTCGTCCCCATAAATTAGTAGCAGACTTTTATTCAGTTTAGACCCTAAAAGTTTTGTTTTCATGTTCCCGGCGATCGTCGCCGTCGCAGCCGTCAGGACAGACTCCGTTAGAACCACAACGGGACAGAGAATATGAATTTGCATTCAATTTACGTTGCTTTTCTCTGACTTATCGGAGAGACCAAGTGTTGATGCGGCAGAGAAGGGACTTGGTACTGAGGCGTTTGGGGAAAACTTATCTGTACCAGACATTGGTTCCCTGGGACTTAGGAACGACAGACAACATTTATATGATCCATTTATGTCAATGAAAATTAAAGGATTGCCGAACCCAGTAATAAGTATGAGTGTTATGAGATGATCAGTGAATGAGATATGAATTGGTACCGAAATTAAAGGGACAAGATGATATAAAATTGAGCATTTTACCAACGCATTATAACTAATTCCTATGGCTAATCCTCAATCACTTTTTATTATGTACACCAAACGCACTGTTTTTGCAATTTGTATCAATTGAACTCTAAGAACTAAAGTGGGCATTAGGCTACATACTCATTATTTACACATCCTATCATATCTTAGGGACCAAAGTGATCAAATGAAGATTAACAAAGTTACTTAATTACAAGGTCAAGAAAAGACAATTTTTTGTTCATTGATCTTATGTTAACAGATCAGGGATACCAGACACCATCACTTTATTCATAAAACTTTGACATGTCACAACCTTCATGTACACCTGACAAGCTACAAGCATGAATTCCTTTTCTTTTGGTCATGACGTTCTGACTAGGCAGGCCATACTTAATTTTTACCACTTAGCCTTCATTATCTTGTATAATTACGACCAAGGCAACCAATCATCATTGAATCATATAATCCCAGTGCCATCCTAGAATAGTAAGTGTAGAACATGCCACAGTGGCAGGAATATCACCACTCAAAAATAAATTAAAAAAAAAAGAATTTCTAACAAAGGAACATGCCACAGTGGCAGGAATATCACAGATCAACTGAATTGGCACTGATCAAAGAAACAAAGAGTATTAACTGACAAAAGTTATAAAATCCGAAACCCATTACAATGTCATTTTCACTTTAGCCCCTCTAGTCATAGAAATTGCTATATTTCAACACACAAAAGTTATAACTATTTTGATTTACAAAATGTTGCCAAAAACTATACTTCGACACTATCAATTCAAAATGCTGCCAACAAAAGGAAGTGATGTTAAGTTAGTCTAATCTTGACAAATTTCCAAATTGCTGCAAAAAGAAAAAAGGGGAAAAAAATTAGTTAGACAAAATAATAAACTATAGTGTATATCTTCAATTGAAATATTTGAATTGATTAAACTATTATGTTTATCTTCTAGGTCACCATAGCACCCAAAATGCTCCTTCGTTATATCTTGTGACAAATTATTACTTGGCCTATAATTAAGGAAAAAATTAGATACAAATAAACATCATTTACTGTAAGGCACTATATTCAGTAATAAAAGGGCTGGTCCACTGAAGCACTGTACCAGACCACTTCGAAATCACTGTACCAGTCCACTGAAGCACTGTACCAGAGAGGGCTTAATAAACATCATTTGACTGTTTTAAAGCATGTAATTATTTTTATCAGCCCCCACCAACTTGTATACACTGGGTTGACTTAAGAAACATCATTTGACTGTTTTAAAGCATGTACCAGAGAGGACTATTTGATATATTTTGATATATTTTGACCAGAGAGGACCTTTTGATATATTTGATATATTTTGATATATTTTGACCAGAGAGGACTGTTTTAAAGCATGTACCAGAGAGGATAATTTACCTTATCAAAGATTGACTATTTGATATATTTTGACCATTGCCCTTCTTTCTTCTAGACAAGTTCTCATTCCAAGCCTTCCTTCGTTTTTTTGTGATTTATTATGATATTTGGTCTATCTAGTTTTTCAATATGGAGAACAACTTGAACGGTTCGGATTGACCATTTAAATTTTGGATTTTGAAAAACGACTCATGTGTACGGGAACGATCCGTACACATAAGTGTTCTATATCCATTCTCTATGCATCATGATTCACAATATATATATATATAGAGGTATGCTATGGTGCATCGCGATGTATTGAGGCTTTTGTACATTGCGATCATTATCCGTCAAAAGTTTTATAAATTGACAAATCTAATTAAACTAATCCAATCTACATATTGAAATCTCATTACAAACCAAATTTTATATTTTTTTAAATTTTTTTACTATTTTTTTCGAATTTTCTAAAACTTTCCTTTTTTGGAAACCAATTAATAATAATGAAATTCTAAAAATGGCAGGTTTTAAAAAAAAAAAGTAGTAAAAAAATTCAAAAAAATATAAAATTTGGTTTGTAATGAGATTTCAATATATAGATTGAATTTGTTTAGTTAGATTTTCAATTTGTAAAACTATCGACAAATATGGTCGCGGTGTACAAAAGCCTTAATACATCGCGATGCACCATAGCATTTCTCTCTCTCTCTATATATATATATATTAGATGTCATAAGAGAGTAAATAAATATTTAAAATATTCGAACTGAAAAATAAAGCACGCAGATTTAATTCTATAAATTTTAATCTAATAAAAACATGTAGAGAAAAGGAGATGGCATTGGCTGTTAACAACAAGACTAACGAAATTTGAGGGAAGATCTGGATTGAAGTGGAAGTAGCGCGAATGAAGTAGAAAGTGAATAGTGCCACTGATATTTCACCATAACAAATACAAGTTCAATTTCAGTTCAATTGAAATTACCAAAGGGGGGTCAAATTCGGTACTCTCGAGTTTTGAGACAGAACGTAATTTATTTGGAACAGTAAAAACTTGTATTATTATTGATCGGATTAATTTTACAGAGGTGTTACATCTCTTTTATAGACAAGGGATAACGGTAAAAAAACTAGCCGTTACCTAACGGTCAAAAAATAAAGCAGCTCATTAAATAAATAAAAAAGATGGAGGGCTTATTTGTAAATTAGCCAATGATGATACATAATCTGAGGCTATTAGATCCTTAATCACTTTTATTTTCAACACTCCCCCTCAAGCTAGGCATGTAGATATCGTACAAGCCTAGCTTGCTTCCAATATCGTCAAAAGACTTCATGCTTAATCCTTTAGTGAAGATATCTGCCAATTGGTTTTGACTTCGAATATAAGGAGTTTCAATCTCTTTGGCTTGGACTTTTTCTCTAATGAAGTGGCAATCCACTTCTATGTGTTTGGTCCGCTCGTGAAAAACGGAATTTGCCGCAATATGTCTTGCCGCTTGATTATCACAAAACATCTTCATTGGCTCTTTATGAGCGATATTCAAATCGGCAAGTAGTTGCTTGATCCACGTCAATTCGCTTGCGGTGGATGCCATGGCTCGATACTCCGCTTCTGCGCTTGATCGTGCCACGACATTTTGTTTCTTGATTTTCCATGTGACTATGTTTCCGCCTATAAATGTGCAAAAACCGGTTGTCGATTTTCTATCGAAACTCCCGGCCCAATCTGCATCGGAATAGCCACATATAGCATTAGTACCATTTTTCCTCATCCAAATCCCTTTTTCGGGAGACTTTTTTAGATACCTTAATATTCTATTAATGGCATCTAAATGAGGTGTTCTTGGTGCATGCATGAATTTACTAATTTGGCTTACGGCAAAAGATAAGTCCGGTCTTGTAACGGTTAGGTAAATTAGTTTACCAACAAGTCTTTGAAAATGGCTTATGTCCTTTAATGGTTCACCTTTTTCATTATCAAGTTTTTCATTTATGTCAATTGGGGTTTTGGCCGGTTTGCATCCTAGCTTACCGGTCTCTTTAAGCAAATCAATGACATATTTTCTTTGAGATATAAATAACCCTTTAGAAGAATGAGCTATTTCTATTCCAAGAAAATATTTTAATTTGCCCAAATCTTTAATGTCAAATTTTTGTTTTAGGTTCATTTTTATGTTGTCAATTTCGGTTAGGTTATTACCGGTTATGATTATGTCATCAACATAAACTAAAACCACGGTAGTACCATTGGTATTATGCCTAACAAATAACGATGGGTCGGCTCCACTTTATTTAAAATTACACGATAATAAAAAATGAGAGAGTTTTCCATACCATGCTCTTGGAGATTGCTTTAATCCATAAATTGATTTTTTCAACCTACACACAAGGTTAGAAATATTCCTTTTTTTGTGGCCGGGAGGTAGAGACTGATAGGCGGGTTTCACATCGAAATATTCAACCCTTTTAGGCCTTAATTTCAATTAAATGCTTGTGTTTTAGTTAGATTTTATGCAATTTAGGTTAGAAATATGGTACTGCTATTTGCCCTTGTCTAATTTCAGGTTCAGTGATGATTTGGAGCAAAATTGGGCCCAAGGCAGAGTTCAAGCGGAGCAAATCAGGGTCCAAGCGACTGGAGCAAAGGAACATGGTCAAACCAGACAAGTCCCCTGTTCTGGCGACCCGCCAGGATTTCAGACGACCCGCCAGGAATTCAGGCGACCCGCCAGGATTCCTGTCGACCCCGCCAGACATAAACCGACCTGCCCGATTTGGAGAGATATTTCTGGCAGAGCACTTTCTTTATTCTTGGACGAGCCAGACATGATCTCCACCTATGGGAACCGCCTTTGAGAGCTATAAAAACATAGGAAGAGCTCCAGAAAAGAACAAGTCAGTTTGAAGTCAGTTTGAAGTCAGATTTTGGAGCAAGATTCAAGAGGAGTTAGCAGAAATCGCACCCAGCCTGTCTCCTGTCGACCCGCCAGGAACTCTGTCGACCCGCCAGGATTCAAGCTGAGAGTGTTTCTTTTAGTTCTTTGTTGTATTCTTTCTCTATTTTCTCTCTTTTTATGTTTAGTCTGCTGAAACCTATTGTCTTTATGTTTAGTATGACTTTTAGTGAGTAGTTTAATTTAGGGGCAATTGTAGGGAACCATGACTTGGTAGATTAATGAAGTTTATTTAGTTTTCTAATCTTTCTAAGTTGCTTTGCTTTTCTTAAGTTCAATTGCTTTAATTGAGAATATGAATTGAATTGTCTTGAAGGTTCGCTCATTAGGTTAAGGCCTTGCCTAATAGATAAGCACCAAGTTCCCTAAATTCAAATCAATTTGTATTATTATACCATAGGATAGTTAGTATACCCAAAAGGTGAAACCAAAACTTAGCCGAGAGGTTTATTCCCTCCTAAGATCGAGAGATCTAGGATATCCTACCGAATAGTATAAGCAAACCCTAAAACTCAAGCCAAGAAACGAGAGTTGAAACTTAGGTTTTTAGGGAGGTTTAGAGATTAAAACTTAGTAATACCAAATCAAGAACGAGAGTTAGTATTTGGACCAGAGTTTAAACCAAAAACCTGAACTTAGAGAACTTAGAAACTAATTAAACTGAATTGTCGAACTGTTCTGGCGACCCGCCAGGAATCCTGTCGACCCGCCAGGATAGTGCCTGGAAGTGGAACCCGATCAATTGACCCTAGTTTAAGTCCTTAATTCAAGCTTAGATCTTTACCTTAATTTTTAGAGTAATTTAGAGGTTAATTAGAGTTTTAGAATTAATTCTTTTAGTTTAAATTCAATCCTTTCAACCATTTAATCAAAGTCTATAGTTTAGAATAACCGTCCCTGTGGATTCGACCCTTAAGCTATACTGCATTAGATTAGATTGAGGTTTAATTTGACCCAGGTTTTACCTCCGATCAAAATTTGGCGTTGTTGCCGGGGACGGTGACTAGATTTAAGTTTAGGTAACTAAGTTTTATTGATCTTTTGTCTTTTCCTCTTGTTTCTTGTTTGTAGGAGTGCACGCTGGCCGGAAAGAAGAAGTCTAAGCAACCTCAACCCGCAAGCGAGTGCAAGTACTTTACGAGGAGCCAAGCCAAGAGCGACGAGACACCCCGACCTTCCGCTTCGTTTGTTTCCCAAACCGTTCGTTTTCCGGGAGAACAAATAGAAGCTAAGGAGGCCACAATTTCGACTCCCTTGCTGGTTTACCAACGAGGAAGGCGAAATCCATCAGCTCGATTCACGAACCAACCACCAGGACCAATCCAGGCGACCCGCCAGGATTCAGGCGGACCCGCCAGAAAAGATCCTGAGGAAGGTTCGGAAGACGCAGACGACGCGAAACCAATGGCAGACCTGAACGGGAACCCACCTATTGGTCCAGAAGGAGACGGGCCGTTGATGGTAGATCCAGCTGTGCTTCAACGAGCCCTTGCTAGGGAGGCGGCAAGGATTGCGGCGGAGAACCGACCTTTGAAGGAGATCGGAGCCCCAACCGCAAACAATGTCCGACTTGGAGTCAACCCTCCCCAAGCTCGAAGGACTCGCGATCTGTTCTTCAACCCATCTCTTATAGCCCTTATCCAACAGAACCAATTTAGTGGGAATCCAACGGAAGACGCGAACAAGCATTTGCAGCGATTCCTACGGAATTGCATCACTCTCAACCTCGAAGAAGTCGCTCCCGATATAATCCGGTTAACTCTTTTCCCTTTTTCTCTTAGAGACCAAGCGGAGGATTGGTTGAATAGTTTCAATAGTAACCCGTTTACTTGTTGGGATGATTTAGCCAAGGCCTTCTTGGAAAGGTTCTATCCTAGAATCAAAACCACATCGATCGTGAGGGAGATAATTGGGTTTAAACAGGAAAGTGATGAAAATTTGTTTGAAGCTTGGGAACGCTTTAAAGATTTGTTGAGAATGTGTCCTCATCATGATATAGGCCAGGATAGACTAATTTGTAGTTTCTATGACGGTTTGAACCATCAAACTCGTCAAAGTGTTAATTCAACTGCAGGTGGGTCTCTTCTCGACCTAGGGTGTAGGGATGCAAAGGCGCTAATCGAAAGCATGGCGAGCTCTCAAACCAATTGGTCGGTAAGAGAGAAGAATTCCAAAGGAGGGATGATAGAAGTGGACAAATCAACCCATTTGCAAGCTCAACTGGACGCCTTGACCACAATGATGAAGGAAATGAAGACCAAACCAGTGGAGGCGGTCCAGAAATGTCAATTTTGTGAGGAAGAAGGACATACAGCAAAGGCGTGTCACTTGGTAGCAAGAGACGAGCCCATAGCCGATGTTAATGCAATCATGACACCTCCGCCCTACGCGCCCCAGAATTACGTGTACCGAGACAAGAGAAACCATCCTGGGCTATCTTATGGCAATCCAAGCGGGTGCGCGAATCCGGGGCAAGCTCAACCACCACCTCAAAACAAGCCTAACAACAACGCTGCAGGTAATAACAATCAAGTTAGTTACTATCAGCAACATAGGAATTTGGTGGACAAGTTCATGGCAGATCAAACGGAGTGGAATCATACGGTCTTTGATGAGATGAAGCAAGTTCGCGAGTCCTTGCAATTCCTCATTCAACAAAGCAAATTGGCAAACCCTCAAAACCAAGGAGCTTTAACAAAGACCGGGATGTTTCCAAGCCAACCTGAAGTGAACCCCAACGGAGAAGTCAAGAGTGTCACGCATCGACTAAGGAGTGGAACGGAATACGTTGGTCCCAAAAATCCAGACGAATCGGTCCCAGGACAAGTCCTGGCGGACCCGCCAGAAGCTCAGGTGACCCGCCAGAAGAAAATGCAGAAAAACATGGCTGTCAGGACAATTTCTGGCGACCCGCCAGGATGATGCGCAGAATGCAGAGCTCTCAGGACAATTTCTGGCGACCCGCCAGGATTCCTGGCGACCCGCCAGAAAAGATCCTGAAGCTCAGAAAGACAAGATCAAGGCTCCGATTCAGACCCGTTATGCGCCAGAAGTTCCATTTCCCGAGAGGCTAGCCAAGGCAAAGGAAGAGAAGGAGTATGGAAAGTTCATGGAGATAATGAAGCAAATTCAAATCTCCATACCCTTCACCGACATGTTGACCAAAATGCCCTCCTATGCCAAGTTTCTAAAAGACATTCTGACAAACAAGAAGAAGCTGGAGGACGTTTGCATTGCTGTGACTCATGAGAGCAAATCCGTGTCAACCAAGAGACTTCCCCCGAAGTTGAAAGATCCAGGGAGATTCACGATTCCGTGCAAGTTTGGGGAGGCAAACATCAAGCGAGCTTTGCTGGACTTGGGAGCAAGTGTGAGCCTCATGCCCGAATCTATTTTCAACAAGTTGGGCGTGGGAGAATTGAGGACAACCCGAATGACATTGCAACTCGCGGACCGATCGACTTGTTTGCCCTTGGGAATAGTTGAAGATGTGCCAATTCAAGTTGGAGATATTGTGGTGCCATGTGATTTCGTGATTGTGGACATGGAAGAAGATCCCGAGGTACCCATTATTCTTGGTAGACCATTTCTTGCAACTGCTGGTATTCTTATCAATTGTAGGAATGGAAAGATGCTCGTGAAGGTGGGAGACGAAACCGTCGAATTTGAAGTTGAAAAAGCAATGAAGCTGCCCAACCAAGTTGACACTTGTTGCATGGTGGATATGCTTGATGAAATAGTTCAAGAAGAGTTCAATTCGGAGGTGACGAAAGCCTACACTTACCCCATTGACAACCAGGAGGAATGGGATGCTAATGTGGTGAGTTTGGAGGAAGAACCAGAGGCAGAAGAAGAAGTGGACGTTCTCAGGACAGTTTCTGACGACCCGCCAGAAATCCTGGCGACCCGCCAGGAAGCCAGTCCTGTACAACCGAAGTTGAATCTGAAGTCTTTGCCCTCCAACCTCCAGTACCAATACCTGGGGCCTGATGAGACATATCCGGTGATTGTGAGTGCGCATCTAAACAGTGAAGAAATTGAGAAGCTCTTGAAGGAGTTGCGACTTCATCGCAAAGCCATTGGATACTCAATTGATGATTTGAAGGGTCTAGATCCAAACATGTGGTTGCTACCCTTAGCAATCCAAGGAGCGGCCATACCTGATGCTCCTATGCAACAACCCCCACAAGAGTCGATGCAGGGGTCGCAGCCGTTTGGCCAGTACGGGATGTCGCCGTACCAAATGCCGCCCTTTGCCATGCAACTGTTTCAAGGTGAAGATTTGATACGGGTGGTTCATCTTCGAGCGTCCCGCCACATGAAGAGTTCAGCTACGCATCCCTATGCGCTAGCTTGAACAATTTAGCTCGCCTGTCAAACGAATCCAACGAGCTAGGAAAGCGCATCAGTGACAAGTGCGAGGCAATCAAGCGAGACGAAAGGGAGAATGAGGTGACTCATGGACGGATGAACGAGATATATGATTGGTTCTTCCCGATCTATGGACAGCCACTGCCTCCACCGCCTTAGTGAGATTTGATGACCGATTGGTTCGGCACGACAATTTGTGAGTTTCCTTCACTTTTCTTTTGTTTTTCTCTTTTAAATTCTGTTTGTTTGTGTTTGTTGGATGCAATTGAACAAGTTTGGGGAGGAGAATTTGAAAATTTGATGGAAATGCACATGTATCTAGGAAATTGCATCATTTCATGTAGGATTGTACTCTCTCGGGACCATTTCTGGCGACCCGCCAGGAATAAATCCCTTTTGCATTACTCTCGGGACAAATTCAAGCGGACCCGCCAGGATCCTAGCGGGGTCGCCTGAAACCTTGTTTTGAGCGTTTTCATGTAGGTTTGTATATATTGCATGGTTAATTCATATAATTTGCATTTAAATAGTTTAAGGAGATAATTAGCAATGATTAGGATCGAAATTTGAGCAAATTATGAAATGAGTATGACTTGAAATTGAAATTTGAAAATCTGAATTTGAATTTGACCTAACTTAATGCACTCAAGGACTAAAAACAATTGAAAAGCATTGAGCATGACTTGTCTCGTAGTTCTTTATGTTCAATTGAGTTTTAAGATTTTAAAGTTTGCATTGAAATTCTAGATTTCGGTTTATTTGGCATCCACATTTAAAAATTGAATACCCGAAATGCCCTTAGATCGATTCTTGCAACACAAAATCGAGATTCAACAAAGGATTGTTTAGCAAGAGTTAATGAAATGTCACAATGTTTTTAAGTTTAATTAAATGTTAAAAAAAAATCAGAAAAATCAAAAACAAAATAAAAAATGGAACTAAAAAGTGGTGCAGTGCCATGGACACTGTAGGAAGCTATAGGTACTAGAGGATTAAAAGAACTCCATAAACCATGGGTAAGAAACAGAAAGAGATTCATGGTATAAAAAAAAAGAGAAAGAAATAAAGAGGAAAAATCCTCTAAAGTTAAATCCGCTTTTATCTGGCTGACTTCTCCGCCTCGGGAAAAATCTCCTTGCCCCAGGAGCAAAATGTATCTTTAAATTTAAATTGTAAAGGTGAATTGTCTTAACTCTTGCTTGATTGAATTTGTTGGGCTAACGTTTGTGATGGGAGGGTGTGATCCCGTGTCTTGATTGTTAATGCAAATTTTAGGAACTTGAAAACCACTTGGGATTAAAGAAAGACGGGGAAAGTCATGATTAAATGATGGTTAATTGTTTTGAGAATTGTTTGTGTGAAGTCATGGTCACTTGGACTAAAATTGTTTAAAATTGGATTTTGAAGAATTGTTTTGATATGCTCAATTTTGAAGTTGCTCAAGTTTTGATGTTAATTATGCTAAGGACCCTTCTTAGGCTTAGGAAACCAACCATTGAATTGTAATTAAGTCCTAAACTATCTTTCTAAGTTTGACTTGTTGCTTAGGGACAAGCAAGTTTAAGTTTGGGGAGATTTGATAGGCGGATTTCACATCGAAATATTCAACCCTTTTAGGCCTTAATTTCAATTAAATGCTTGTGTTTTAGTTAGATTTTATGCAATTTAGGTTAGAAATATGGTACTGCTATTTGCCCTTGTCTAATTTCAGGTTCAGTGATGATTTGGAGCAAAATTGGGCCCAAGGCAGAGTTCAAGCGGAGCAAATCAGGGTCCAAGCGACTGGAGCAAAGGAACAGGGTCAAACCAGACAAGTCCCCTGTTCTGGCGACCCGCCAGGATTTCAGACGACCCGCCAGGAATTCAGGCGACCCGCCAGGATTCCTGTCGACCCCGCCAGACATAAACCGACCTGCCCGATTTGGAGAGATATTTCTGGCAGAGCACTTTCTCTATTCTTGGACGAGCCAGACATGATCTCCACCTATGGGAACCGCCTTTGAGAGCTATAAAAACATAGGAAGAGCTCCAGAAAAGAACAAGTCAGTTTGAAGTCAGTTTGAAGTCAGTTTGAAGTCAGATTTTGGAGCAAGATTCAAGAGGAGTTAGCAGAAATCGCACCCAGCCTGTCTCCTGTCGACCCGCCAGGAACTCTGTCGACCCGCCAGGAATCCTGTCGACCCGCCAAGATTCAAGCTGAGAGTGTTTCTTTTAGTTCTTTGTTGTATTCTTTCTCTATTTTCTCTCTTTTTATGTTTAGTCTGCTGAAACCTATTGTCTTTATGTTTAGTATGACTTTTAGTGAGTAGTTTAATTTAGGGGCAATTGTAGGGAACCATGACTTGGTAGATTAATGAAGTTTATTTAGTTTTCTAATTTTTCTAAGTTGCTTTGCTTTTCTTAAGTTTAATTGCTTCAATTGAGAATATGAATTGAATTGTCTTGAAGGTTCGCTCATTAGGTTAAGGCCTTGCCTAATAGATAAGCACCAAGTCCCCTAAATTCAAATCAATTTGTATTCCCATACCATAGGATAGTTAGTATACCCAAAAGGTGAAACCGGAACTTAGCCGAGAGGTTTATTCCCTCCTAAGATCGAGAGATCTAGGATATCCTACCGAATAGTATAAGCAAACCCTAAAACTCAAGCCAAGAAACGAGAGTTGAAACTTAGGTTTTTAGGGAGGTTTAGAGGTTAAAACTTAGTAATACCAAATCAAGAACGAGAGTTAGTATTTGGACCAGAGTTTAAACCAAAAACCTGAACTTAGAGAACTTAGAAACTAATTAAACTGAATTGTCGAACTGTTCTGGCGACCCGCCAGGAATCCTGTCGACCCGCCAGGAACTCTGTCGACCCGCCAGGAATCCTGTCGACCCGCCAGGATAGTGCCTGGAAGTGGACCCGATCAATTGACCCTAGTTTAAGTCCTTAATTCAAGCTTAGATCTTTACCTTAATTTTTAGAGTAATTTAGAGGTTAATTAGAGTTTTAGAATTAATTCTTTTAGTTTAAATTCAATCCTTTCAACCATTTAATCAATCTTTGACTTGTTTACCCCTAGATCAATTAAATTTAGTTACTTAAAGTCTATAGTTTAGAATAACCGTCCCTGTGGATTCGACCCTCAAGCTATACTGCATTAGATTAGATTGAGGTTTAATTTGACCCAGGTTTTACCTCCGATCAGAGACATATACACTTCTTCTTCAAGTGTTCCTTGAAGAAAAGCGTTTTTTACATCCATTTGGTGAAGTGTCCAATTATTGTTTACCGCTATGGATAAAAGTATCCTAACGGTATTCATTTTTGCCACCGGTGCGAAAGTTTCATGGTAATCTATACCATAAGTTTGAGTATACCCTTTGGCCACCAATCTAGCTTTATACCGTTCTATGGTACCATCGCTACGGTATTTAATTTTGTACACCCATTTACAACCTACCGGTTTTTTCTTTTTTGGTAATTCACAAAGTACTCAAGTTTGATTTTTTTCTAAGGCATGAAGTTCTTCTTCCATTGCCTTACACCATTTTGGATCCTTCTTTGCTACGTCATAATTGGTCGGTTCCTCAATTTTGGACAAAGAATTTAAGAAGGCATAATGTTCATGAGACACATTATCATAAGAAATATAATTTTGAATTGGATATTGTACCGAATAAGTGACAAAATCCCTTAATCTTGTGGAAGGTTGACATTGTCGACTTGATCTTCTTAACGGCATATCTTGCTCTTGAGTTTCGTCATTCTCCGCAATACGATCTTCTTGTTCGATTTCTTCAATTTCTTCATGTTGATTACCTGCATTTTGTAGACTTTTTTCACTTTCTTCTTGTGCTTCTTGACCTACAATATTTCTCAATTCTCTTCGAAACTCACTCGTTTCGATGTTAGTGACACAAGGATATATAAAATCACTTGGAAGAATTTTTTCAACATTATTGTCATTATAATTTACATAAAATGGTTCATTTTAAAAAAAACTAACATCTCTAGAAATGTAAAGTTTTTTATTTTTTGGGTCGTAACATTTGTATCCCTTTTTTTCGGAAGAATACCCGACAAAAATAGTTTTAATTGAAGTAAAATCGAGTTTGTCAATTCTTTGATTGTGAACAAAACATTTGCAACCAAAAACTCTTTAATGACTAATATCTAATTTTCTACCATAAAGAATTTCTAAAGGGCTTTTAAAATCCAAAATGGCACTTGGCAACCTATTTATCAAATAAGTTGCGGTTAAAACGGCATCCGACCAAAAAATTTTGGGAACATTATTTTGAAATAAAAGTGATCTAGTAACTTCTAAAAGATGACGATTTTTCCTTTCGGAAATACCGTTTTGTTGAGGGGTATAAACACAAGTAGTTTGGTGTAAAATACCTTTTTGTTTAAGAAAATTAGAAAAACTTTGATTAACATATTAGGTACCATTGTCCGTTCTCAAAATTTTTATCTTTTTTTCAAATTGATTTTCAACAAAATTCAAGAAAGTTTGAAAATGTGAAAAAACTTCATTTTTACTTTTCATCAAATACAACCAAGTAATTTTTGAAAAATCATCAATAAAAATAACAAAATATCTATAATCGTTGTAAGAATTTACAGGGGCCGGACCCCAAACATCGGAATGAATAAGTTCAAAAAAATCATTACTTTTAGAGGTAGAAATAGGAAAAGGGGGTCTAGTATGTTTTGCAAGTTTACAAGTTTCGCAATTGCTACAATCTAAATTAGAGAAGTCAAAAATTTTGTTTAAAATTTTATCGGAAGGATGTCCAACACGCTTGTGCCAAAGTTTACTTAAATTTTCATATTTACTAGTTTTGAAAACAAATTTATTACTATTTAAAAAATAAAGACCGTTTTCAAGAAAACCTTCACCAATTTTTTCTTTGGTGACTGAATCTTGGAAAATAACACCTTTTTCTTTGAAAATTATTTCGCAATTCAAATCTCTAGAGAGTTTACTAATAGACAACAAATTTACCGAACAATTTTCAACATAAAAAACATCATGTAAAAAATTCTTTTGTAAAATGCTAATCATACCCCACCCTTTAATTTTAATTTTTTTCATTATTTGCTACGGTAAAATATTGGTCACCACTAATTGGACGGTAATTTTTCAATAAATTTTGGTTTCCCGTCATATGGTCCGTTGCACCGGAATCAAGAACCCATTTGTTACTACTTTTTGGTGCGTTATTGGTAGAGAGACCTATTGCCAAACATTTATTTTTAATTGGTTTTTCTAAATTGGGGATACAAGTATTTAGTTCATTCACCAATTTTGGACTGGGTGTAGATCTCACCAAGTTTAAATCCTCAATTTTACAATTAGGTTTATTGGCATTAATAACAACCTCATGACTTGGGCGTACATCGGGTTCAAACCTTTTTGTTTTGGCACCATTTTCGTTTAAAGAATTTGAAAAATGAATTTTGGAATTATGGGCTGTACCGAGCCCATTAAGAGAAGATAAAATATTTGGACCTTCACAATCTGACGAGGAGATTAATTTTGTTAAAACCGCTTCGATCTGGTCTAGCCTGTCTTCCATCGAGCCAGCTTCTGATTCAGTCGAGTCGCTAAACATCTTCTTCTCCCCCTTTTGCCAAACCTCGTTCCTTCCGCTAGTGTCGCCGTCTCCCTTGATTTCGACTGCGCCTCCCCCTTTCTTCCTATCTGGTCTGAGACGGGGATGAAGGAGCGAGCATCTCTCCGCTACGTGATCCTTTTTGCACGAGTCGGAGCTGTTGGCAGCTTCTTTCCTTTCCCTCTTTCCATGGCAGGTGATGGGGTTTGGTTGGCCATTGGCATCTCGGCATCGACTAGCAACACCTGATTGGTTTGTGCTCGGGAGACTGACGCGATCAGCAGAGAGTATTATTCTGAGGTTGGTCACGATTCGAATCAAGGTAACACTTTACGCCTTGTTGTTCTTGTTTCGTCAGTTTTGTTGCTGAGCCTTTTTCTTGCTCTATTTGGATTGAATTTTCTTTGGATTTGATGGCATATTTTTTATTGCCACTGTTGGGAAGGGCAACAATTTGTGCCCATGAAAGATTGCTTGTTTTTCTAACAGCAGTGAGGTTGGATGAAGGGGCCTCAATCGAGTGCTTCTCTCCTTGATCTTGTGCTGCTAGATTTGTTGTTTCAGACATGTGGAATTATTGGTAACAACAGAATTGAATTTAGCGGAAGTTTGAACTTTTATCGCTCTGATACCATGTCGAGTTTTGAGACAGAACGTAATTTATTTGGAACAGTAAAAACTTGTATTATTATTGATCGGATTAATTTTTACAGAGGTGTTACATCTCTTTTATAGACAAGGGATAACGGTAAAAAAACTAGCCGTTACCTAACGGTCAAAAAATAAAGCAGCTCATTAAATAAATAAAAAAGATGGAGGGCTTATTTGTAAATTAGCCAATGATGATACATAATCTGAGGCTATTAGATCCTTAATCACTTTTGTTTTCAACAGGTACCTTGCTGGCTTCTTACCAACTAGCAACTAGTCACCAAGGTGTTTGGTATTAACACTAATAGATGGACAATTGATTAGTCAGAGGAGAATTTCTGTTGTAAATAAGGTCGGGCACACGACTTCTTGGTGGCAAAGAGCAACGTATCTCTACTAGAGTTCAGAGGGATCCTTTGTGAAATTTAATTTTGAAATAAGTCAGAGGGCTTGACGTACATCCATCTTATCTTCAAAAAATAAGGAGGGCCGCACCCCCTCCCTGTTGATTGTGCAATGCATATATTGTGCGTAAAAAAAATCTTGTATAGATATACTTTCCGAGTATGCTATGGGCTAGTACCTTTGTTTGTGTTTCGCATTTTCTTTTGCTTTTTTTTTTCCTCGTGTTTTGCTCCAATCTGTCAGTTGATATGCACTGATACAACCCAAGTTTGGACAAACTGGATTTATTTGTTTCATGTTTGGGACAAGTTCAAATTTACCTCAACCTGACTAATTGCTGGGTATTAACGTTATTGCTCAAAAAATGAAGGCGTCTCCTTCGGGTCCATGTTCTTTTTATCTAATAAAATTAATCTTAAGGTAACTAAAAATAGAAGTTTACAGTAGTTAAAAGATATAAAAAACACACCAGCAACCTGCTTCTTATGACTACATAGATTTTTTGAGATTTAAAGTAGCTTGCAATTGTATTTATGTAAAATGCCAGGGCCGAAAAGGCATTTGATTCTTTCCCCGAGTGAGGGAAAATGATAGATTGCAAATAGAAGGACAGGCACAAGAGATGAAAAAAATATAGGTCCAATGACACACGGCTTATTGTGGCCTGCCAGGACAATGAAGAACACGGATCCAAAGGTCACCATCATGGAAATGGTTGAAAAGAAAAGTGTCATAAGGCCTATTGCAAGCTTTCTAGGCAGAGCTGTCAGGAAGTCTTGTTCTTCATAGTGCGCCGTGAAGAAAGAGAAGAACATCATTGTTGAGGCTATTGAGAGAAACAATGTGATTGCATCAGAGATGGCAAAGATGGCAAAAGCAATTGTGTCAGAGAAGATTGGGTAGCCACTGCAGTTATTGCCACCTGGCACAGCAGTTGCAGCGGCGAATGCCATTGTTGTAAAGAGTGTAGCTACTGTAGTGCCTGAGTATGCCATGTTGTTCATGGAATCTTTTGCGTGCTTGAGCATTTCTCTGTGCTCTTCAGTGAACACTGCTGCAGGGGTCAGTTTCTCCTTGTTTTCTGAGTGGCTTACATATGGAGGTGTGATAATCTCTACTGCCTGTTTTACACAGAAAGAATAATAATTAATACAATAAAAATCTAAATTGGTTGTTTTATTAAGGGTAAGAATGGACCAGTAGAGAAAAAAAATGGGTGATGGTGTTTTTCGCGCGCGCGCGGGGGTGTGTGTGTGTGTGAGAGAGAGAGAGAGAGAGAGAGAGAGAGAGAGAGAGAGAGAGAGAGAGAGTATGAAACCTTGAACCACTGCAGTTCACGCTGCATGGTAAGAGCTGGACAAGGATGAAGATTTAGACCACTTTGAGGTGGTAATTTGGCGGTGAGATGCAAGACGTTGTTTCCATGGTCGTCTAAAACCAATCCACTTAATTTCTTTCGGTGGTTCATTTGAAACAATAGATTAAAGACATTTGCATGGCGGTTTTGTATTGCTCGGTGGAAAATATGGAGAAGTGTTTCTTCCCGAGCGAGAATAGCAGGGAATGAAGAGAAAAGCTGTTCCAAAACCTCTGGGATTCCTAATTCGGCAGCTGATAGAGCAGCTTTGCAAACAGTTTCAAGAGCTTCCTTGGAATTGATGTGCGAAATTTCTAAGCAAAAACATTTGAGAAGTTCAAGTGTATGCTTTTTGGTCTTTTTTGCATCCTTTTTGTCCCTCATTGGTGTTCCTGTAAATAGATAATTGTCCATTTCTTATTTGAATGTACAATTACAGTTGAGTATGGTTTAAGGGGGAGAATGTGATTGGTTAAGACTTGTTCCCCTTCCTGTTTCGGATTACTGAGATATTGAAATTCCTTTCCGAGACTTTCATACAATGTCCCAACGACTTGTAACAATGTTATTATTTGACATTGTAGTAAAGTGTAAATTATGATGTCATAAAGAGGCAAGGTTCGAATATATGTATGGTAAACCGCAAAAGGGAAAAATCGAAGAAACTAAAATGATAATAAAAAAGTTTTGCAAGAATTTAAGTGTCCTACTCTGAAACAACTGAGGCATTGTCGACAATACAACCATAGGAGAAGGAACTTGAGACTTTCCAGTGAAATCAAAACTTTGACATCTCTCAGGCTGAAACTTCAAAGGTCTGGAATCCTCATATTGAAGGTTGAATAGTTTTGCAGCCTCGTCTTCAACATTGAACAGAAATATTACAGATAGTGATATAATTGGCATACAGAAGCACAGAAAATAGACTATAGCTAAGGATTTATTAATTACTTATTTTTGCAAACCATACTATAGTCATATGATATCATGTTCACAAATACCTCCCAATGCTTCTCATATATGCAGTTGAAACCACAAATGCTCTTTCAATATTTTGCTTGATCTAAACTTGTTTTCTATTTGGTGCTAATATGACAGTTAAATAAATCCTTGGATTTATTTCAAAGAAAAATTTATGTAAAAATAATAATAACTTTGATGTTGATGCAAATGTGAAAAATCTGTTGTGTAAACAAATATTTAATGATTTTGATCACTAAAAAATCCTATATGTGTGTTCTCACCACAGAGATTTGATTGAATCAGATAATTTAGAAGCAGTGCTTTCGGTTCATATTTCAGTCTTGATAACCCAGGAGTCATATCCATCAAGTAAGAAACGAGTTCTCTGTGACCATTTTTGGCAGCATGATGAATAGGATATTGGAAGTGGTTATCCAACAAATTGGGCAACTCATGGCACTTTTGTACAAGCAACTGTGCTGCCTCCAAATTTCCATGTGCTGCCGCATAATGAAGTGGTGTCTCTCCCCCATTATTCACACTAAACAATGCTTCTTGAGGTATGTGTGCCAGCAACTTCTCAATAAATGCTGGATTGTTCTTCGGTACGGAAATAGCTATGTGAAGCACAGTTTCTTTTCTATCTGTTATCTTGGTACGAGCTGCCTCCAGAGAGCTTTCTAAGAAACCCAAAATGACATTCAGGTTGCCATCAATTATAGCATCATGCAATGTATTGTAGTAGTAATAGTACCCTGGTTCATCTTCTTTGTCCTCCTGTTTAAAGTGAAATAGTTAAAGCTTGTTTGAGTGTCACCCAGATGGAAGAGCACACTGAGTGTTGATTAACTATATTTATGGAAATAAAGAAGTGAAAAAAAAATTGATTAGCCTGTTCCATCTCATTGAGGTTTAGTACCAATTATGCCCGTATATGCAGAATTACTGCCACTATAAATTATACTATAAACCGTACTTTTTGTAATTGTTATTCATGCCTTTTGCTGTCCCTGGAATTAAAGAGGTATTTATGTTTGTGGAGTTGATGACTTGCTAGTTTAAGTAATGTATACCTGAGAGAGAGGTTGGCCTTCAAAATGCACCCGCCTTTTCACAGTTAAATCTGGCTGTAGTGCCCATTTGCCCTCATTATGCTCCTCTATAGACTCTGATCTTCTATGTTCTTTTACCTCATGATTACAGTGTATGGGATGTTCTTTCTTTTGATCTTCGTTCCATCTAGGCGATTTGCTCGTATTCTTGTAATTTGCTCCATGACTTTACCAAGACAAAACAAAAATCAAGTATGCTTCCATTGTTACTCCCGAGAGAAATCATAGAAAAAATAGAGTACAAATAGGCCTTGATGAAGTTGAGACAAACCTAACAAGTGAACAAGCAATAGTTTCCCTTCGACGAGTTGGAAAGTGAAAGAGAATATGGCACTGAACCTCACTGCATGGTACTACGTTTCTTTTGTGTGTACCGGTGGACAGTTTGGAGGGGAAATGAGATGTTGGAAAGAAGAGATTCTTAGAGGAAATGGACATGAATTGTGTAGTATTGCAATCAAGAGATTAAGAATGGAGAGTGCCAAATGAACGAATATTGGTGTTGTCTTTGTTCTTAAATTACTGGGGCATAATAAGGTGTAATCTCTAAACTTTATTCGCCGATCTTCTTACAATTTATAAATAAGGGGTCAGGGGTGAGGACTACAGCTTAGACTGCAACCTATATTATTGATTTCTTCTAAGAGATCCAAAATCTTTATATTAATAGATTTGATCTTGCAGAGTAATAATCAATATACTTAAATATGATAATGAACTTCATCGCCCAAACGGACTACATATTGGCATATTCTACCTCCATTTTATTTATTTATTCATTTGTTTGTAGTGAGCAAGTGTTCTACCCCCTTTCGTAACACGCACCACGATATTTTATTTTTTTTCCCTCTATACTTCAACATTTTTTTCCCATCACACTGTCCTGCAATTTTATGATCGAGCACATAGTTTTGATGTTTAAATTCATCTAGAATCTTGTTGAACTCGGGGCGTTTGCTTCATAGATCCTAAGAATATTAGAACCAGGATATGTTATGCCGCTTAGCATGTAACAATTCTGAAGACAATCAACTAGTACGGTGACAAGGGGAAAAAAAATTATGTCGTTGAGAGTGAAGCAAGATAATGAATAATAAGTAAAATATTATAAAGCCTATCAACTAATACGACGATAAAGAAAAAAAATCATGTTGTTCAGAGTGGAGCAAGACAATGAATAAGCAGAAGAGTGGTTATGGATTGAACAAAATAAAACGAAATATCAAATTTGATAACACCAAAGCAAAACTTTCTAGATAGAATCTCTGATGAAACATTCTTCATCTAGACTACAACAGCTGATAATAATATGGCAACTAAAAGGACTATTCTCAGGGATTAATTTTCTAATAAATCAAGTAACACATTATTTAAAAATTAAAACCATGCTTTACATTTGAAGAATTGAAGGGAAAGAAAACTTAAGACACACATAGGTCCATACTTGCATTTTTGGGTCAAGGACCAAGACCGGGTTTGAATTTAGTCACTGAACATGCTGGATTCAAATTATGAGACATCAGACCATGCACAGACTTCATACGTACCTGGCTCAAGAGAGGCCCGTCATCATCCCTACACTCGAGGAACTTGGGTTCCACCAGCTATAATAATTGGTCCAAAAATATATAACCAATATTTACACCATCAGTGTGCATACCGTCCACTACTATACCCCATCTAAGAGAGAATGTAATCTTATGAATGTTTTCAATTGTCCAAAAGATCTTCACCTACCCACAAATCTAATAGAATAATAGATCATCTTCCCATTCTTATAATTCACAATGTTCAATATTTTTAAGAAAGCAATTTGGTATAAAGAGAACCAACAAACCTAGCTGAAACACTGTAAAATATCATTACTATCAAGTGTACAAGAACTGTTCAGAGAATACACAACTAGTGACAAAATTTCTTTCCTTCCTTTTCTCAATCTCTACCTTCTCCTACCAATAAAATGAGCTGAAAATTGTCTAAGGATGGATTAAAAGGAAGACCCGCATTGACCTTAAATAAGAGTCAAAACCATAAGCTTAAGCACCTGAAAAATCAAGTTCCTTTTTTTTTTGTTTATCTTGTCACAAGCCAGCCTGGTCTGAAACTGACATTTTTCTTGACAAACTGGCCATTTGTTGAAGGTGATTCACCTTGGTTTCGATAACACTGCTCCAAAAAAGTAAAAAATATTAAAATAAGGCATACTACTTGTTATTGGCAAGAGTTCAAAGAAAATTGGGTCTGCAACTGTCTCCTATTGGGGAAGAATAAATTATTATGTTGATGTTAGCATATTACCCGGTAACAGACAACTGAATTGTCAGGATACATGACAAACAGCTTGGTGCCGAGTCGGGCATGGCATGAATCACACATGCTCTCATCATTTAACTGTACATGTCGAGATCTCTCCTCCATTCTTGTCAGCTTAGCATCCAGGTTTATTGCCCTTGACATACTATGCACAATCTAACCATATACACAGTAAGTAAAAAACTTGCCCCAAAGCTTTAGCCATCCTCAATTGAAATTTACTTGACCTCAATTTACCCACAATTCTTCAGTTGATACTATAAGCCAAAAGAGAAGCTAAGCGCACTGTTGTGTATGGTAACCCATGTAACTTCATGCCTAAGGCTAAATACATCTGCTTTTACATTGAAGAACCTTTTTATGCAAGCTCATTTTTCAAACAACTCGTGAAACAGTAAATGGGATTCTTACCTGGCCTTGGCGATGATGATGCACCCTAGCTCTCAGCATTCTCAAAATGGTATCTGCAGCAAGCTGAAGGGGCATCTCAGGTGACAGTTTCTACAACAGGCAAAAGAAAAGGCATTAAACTAATATAGAAAATAAAAGAAAGCAAAGAAAAAGAGGGAGAAGAAGACGAAAAACAATCTTAACAATAAGGTGGGTAGAAAAAAAAAATTAGAAGCCTTAATGGAATTGTTCTTTACTACCAATGACCCCTTTTCTGTTACTAGGTCATTTTTTCCCGTATAGTTTTTGAGTTTTGACCAACTTGTTACATTTTATACGTACATGTACTGGGGTAATACAATATAATAAGACAATGAAAAGAAAGATACCTCCAAAACTTGCAATGGATCTAGAGACCCGCCATGATTATGTAGAAGCCGCACAGCAGCTGTAAACATTGGTTCTCTTCCATTTTGAGGGTCCAAATACAAATCTAATAACCTAACAAGCACAAAGATCAATTGTTGAGGAAACAAATCTTGGATTTTATTTTCAAGGAAAGAATGGCTGCATTTTACATTGGCTGAAAGAAAAGTACTCTTCCCTAAAAATTGAATTTGAAAGAGCTATAAACTAAGGAGATGTCTAGTGGTACATGTGGTCACATAACAAGTGTTGGTTGAATTTTCGCCAATACAATAATGACGAAGTACCACAGATACTGATTAGAATATCCAAATCTTTAAATTACCTAGGGCTTAATCATGGTTCAATGATTAAGGAATGAGAAAAAAAAAAAGTTGATATAGAACTCTGTCCTGTTTATTCTATTATTCTATTTAGGTGAAAGCAAAAGGACCCATAACAAAAACTCACTGAATATAGGCATCATCTCGTCCAATCTCAGCACAGTACTGTTCTGCAGCTTCACTGTCCTCAAGCTTCCTTCCAAATGAAAAAAAAAGAAAAAAAAACAAAAGATGTGGAATTTTTTAACCAAATGGACAAGTGATCAGATGGTGGGGAAAGAGAGTTTTACTGCTCTTACAATGCCAGAATCTGAAGAACAATGTTCTCTTGCCCCATCTTCCTGTACAATATTGCCTGTACAAGCAACAATAATTTGAAAATTATGAATTAAAACATTAAAACTGACAATGCTGAGATCCTAAGATGTCAAAATAAAAATATAAATGGACATACAAAGTATTACAATACCAGAATCCACCCTGGACTTGTATATACAGATAAATTTTAAAATTACAATTTCATTTTTTTAATTAGCCATTGAGCTAACTACGTATTGTATACATTCATTTCTTTTATATTTCAAACAGCTGAAAAACAACCAGGCAAGAGCAAAAGATTAATGATGAAATAGTTGAGGTACAGTTAGGCTGACTTCTGCCTAATTAAGTCAATAATTGAGCTGAGCCAAGAAATAGTATCATATACTCAGAATTAGTTAATATGAACCTTTTCAAGCCATAACTCAGAATCATTTACTACTTCAAGCAGCTCCTCAGGATTGTACAAGTCAGAAGCCTGCAAAAATAATTGGAGCCTCTCTCGTACTGAATACCTGTCATTTGCAACCTCATCAATACAATCCTCCGACAAGCTCCCATTGCTTCTCTCAGCCCTTTCTGTAACGTAAGATCCCATTGCAACTTCCTCTAGTGCTGACCTGGCAAGAGAGAGTGCATAGAGAGTGTGGTATTCAGGGTCGTCGCACTCTTGGTCCTCAATTAACCATTGCAAATAACTGTCAGGAGAAGTTCACAGTTTTAGTCCACAATTAACCCAAATTTGCTTTCTTATAATGAGCTCCACTCAATATAGCCATTAATAGCCACATCAAAATTTGGCAAAAATTAACTAACTACACCAAATAATGAGATAAAATATTCTCAGCTTTTACAACAAACATGTTTTTGACTAAACTACCTTAGTTAATTGACTTTTAGTCCTATTACAAAGCATAAAATCTTGCCTTGAAAATCAGGTTTTGGCAACATTTCCTTTTCCTTTATTTGCTCTCTCTTAGCATTGACTAGGCTTGTGCAGCAACTAGTTACATGCTTCAGAACAGAAAGCAATTAAAAATCAAGGTTTCCTTGCAGAATCTTGGGTTGATCGGGTTAATTACCAATTAAGAATCCATTCCAACAAAAATTGCAAGCACCTAACAACCAGGATCCAATCATTTACGATACTTATTTGACATCAGTAAAGATACGGAATTTTTTGCATTGTGATAGGAACAAAGATACGAATTTTTTTCCCTTCCTGTATTTAGTTAGTAAGTTGATTGGAAAAAAATTGTTTTAGGAATTAGGTTTATAGATTTTTCAGAAAAATATGTTTATCTTAGGAAATGACAATACCTTTGGCGAATTGCGACCTTCCTAGAATCAATAGCTTCCAGTACATTCTCTGTTCAAGGAATACTAGTTAACGACAAGGCGTATGCTGTATTAGCTTAAATACCATTGTAATCAGGTTAACACCAGTGTAAATAGGTATTTCCCAGCAAGTTCAATACCGGTACCAGATCAGCCAATTCTTCAGACAGTATTCTTTAGATTGTGGTTCCTATCACTAAATTAGGGCTTACTCGTATCGTACTGACTCTTTTCAGATGCTTCTTTGAACCAAGAATTACTACTGATGCAAACAGTTTACCTGGTGAAAGCTGCTTGGTCCTCTTTTCAGATATTAGAATTGTTACAGCAAGATCTTCATCAATATCTGAAATCTGTAAAGGAAAATGATAAAAAAGTGTTCGGCAAAGAACTTTGCACTAAAATATCAATAATATCAAAATTTGGTGACGGTAAGACCGCATTCATCCAATTTTCTTTCTTAGTTCCAAAGTTTGGTTAATTTCACACCCCAATGTTAAAGGATCTCTCAAGTTCTGACAGGCTTGCCAGTATCGACCAGACATTTTCTTTAGATAACTAAAGTATGCTTCTTCACATACCCAGATTGCTTCTTCAAATTTATCCCTTTTTCTTCCTTCTGAGTTTCCAATGTTTGTTTAATTTGACATTCCAATCTAAATTGATCTCAAGTTCTGCCAGGTTCTACCAGCATTGTAAGCTCATTTACAAAGCCATTGGGTTTTCCTTTTCAGTTATCTAAGACCCACTTTAATGGATATTTTCTAACATAAGATTAGAATATATAAACAAAAAAAAAGTAAACAAACAGAATAAAATAAGCTAAGTGAAAGAAACAAACCCAAGTAAGGTGCTCTAGAACAAGGTCTTCATCTGATGAAAACTGAAGTATCTTTGAAGCTTCTTCAGCTGCTTTTCGCTCATTAGAAGTGCCATGATCAGCAGTTTCTCTCCGCAGAGTGGCTGCATAATTTCTAGCCAAATGACGCCATATGGAAACAGATTTAGAGTCCATCCCTTTGCTTCCATATAAAAACGCAAGTGTCCTTAAGTGTCCAGAGTTGTTTAAAAGCACCTCCAATTCCTCCTGTAGTTTTAGTAGCATGAAGAACTTCCTTCACGGATTTGAACCATGACACAAAAATAGTTCTATACTTTTATCAATGTTGGTTCTACCCAGTGTCACTAATACTAATAAACTTGATAACATTGTGATACCACAAAATTAGCTTCTGAAGACAGAACTGGAATTTATTAGAAATTTAAAATAGATCATTGCTACGGTAGATGGGATTCAGATGAGGTTTAAAAAAGGCTCTTGGGTCTGCATCCAGGAAAATATGCTACAGATTCACTTTTAACTTCTTAGTTCAGGTCAAATTTCACAAGCTATGGTTCAAGAGAATGTCATTATATATTTAAAATATGTACCACAACACAATTGTTGTCTGATGAGGCAAGATTTTCCATTTCAGGCACAAGATCAAGTGCACGATAAAGGTACATGAGAAGAGTATCAACTCCTTCCTTCACTTCAGGAGACAACTCCTTGTTTCTCGAGGCAACTAGGTACCTATATAAATAAGTCAAATTTGAAATCATGCATCACAAAACATAATATTTCAAACAGTACTTGATGCAGACTAGAAAATATTTGGGACTGCTACAACCAACCAAGCTTACACAAGCAACATAGGACAAATATTTTCTTTTTCTTTTCTCTTCCATCAACAGCTTTTTGTATTAAATAGCCTAAAACTCAAGGTTTAGTCCTGGTTTAATAGCAAAATAGAGGTTAATTAACATTTGCCAGGCATATTAGCACAATGATGATCAATGCGCATAATATTAAGATGAAACGAGGTTTATGCCCTAAGTCATTGGGATGGTAAACTGACACAATTAGGTTAAATTTTCTCTAGTCAATTGCAGAACAAAAATAAAACATGCCTCATATGACAAGAACCTGATAATGTTTCTTATAGCCAGCTCCAACAAATCAGCTCGACTTGGAAGGTTTAAGAGGAATCCCTCGTCCAAGTTTGCATCTAGCCCAGCTCTTTTTAGGAAAACCATATTTTGAATTCGTGCCAACGCTGCATCGATCACTTCTTCAAGTGGTGCTGGAGGAGGGTGCAAGGCCCAGTAACGGTTAGGGGATACCTACAAATATTGAGTTCTCTTGGGTTATTAAACAAGAGCTACTATAAAAGAGATGGGAGAATCTATATCTATAAAAGAAGAAACAAATTATATTAACAAGGAGAAGAGCAGTAATAATACCAATCTTGACCACCGGTTTTCCTGCATAATAAAGGGGAAAACTTCTGATGGATCCATTTCTTCTGATAACAAAAAGTGATCCACAGCTTCCTCAAACCGCAGGTCAAAAAACAAAAGAAATCCCACTTGAGCATGCACAAAGGAGAGGGTCCTTTTGGTGATTTCACCATCCAACTCAAGACTTACTGACAAGGAGATGGCTTCTCTGTATCTGCTCTTCTTCAACAGAGCTTTTATCTGTTCATCCACTGAAGCTTTTCTATAGCATATAACCTGATTGAAAAGGAAAAATTGTGAGCTATAGTTAAATTTCCTTTCTTTTATGATTATTTCTAATAACAATAATTATAGACACAGGAATAAACTGCCGGAAATTGTTACAGAATAAAATTTACTTCAGTTCTCAGTGTAGGATATCACAAAAGGCCGTTTGCTTTAAACGGATCATCTATTATCCCTTATTAAGAAAACACTATGATTTCTGATAAAACAGCCAAAGAAAATCTCATAACTAGCTTGAACACAAACTAATTTAAAGTACTAGGATTCACAACTGCCCTTAATTCCAAAATAATTAACCTAAGTTTAATTATTTTAGACCATAAAAAGCAAATCATAAAATATAATATCCTTCATTCAAACTATAATTTCAACAAAACTATTTTCTAATCTCTTTTCTTCTTGTTCTTTCCAAAATGTCTTAACTTTTTGACACTAGCGCCTTTGTGCAGAGATAGAGAAAGTAAATCTATCAAGAAATAACCAGCCTGAAGTCAGATGAAAAATTCCACCAGAAGTAGATGTTCGCAAACACCAACATTATAATAGTGCATTCCCACTGCCACTAGATTGCAGATAACTGAAAAAGAAACAATTTGCAACAAAACTTGTGCCTTTCTTAAAAATAATACTTACCTACCTTACTGGTAGTTGCCACTGCCACCATTTCCCCTTTTCCTGTTTCATCTCCACCCAGAATCAAACCACTTGACCCAAACTTCCCCACATCAACTGACTGAACACACTCACCATTTCTCCTATATATCTCCAACTTTCTATCCCCAGAAACAACCAAGTATGAGCCCAGCTGGCAAACAGCATCAGGCATGCACTTGAAAACCAAGCTCCCACCTTTTGGCTGCCCTTGTGGATCAATAACCACCCCCAAATTGTCCACTAAAAGAAGCACCTCTTCCCCTTTTGATAAGGGCTTCAACTTGGGATTTCTAGATGATTCTGGAAGCGTGAAAATATCATTGCTTTTTCCTGTTTCACTGGAGACTAGGAAATAACCATTTGAATTACCAATAAGTATCGACTCATTAACCCATCCCACTGCCTTTACACCATCAAATGCAGGCATTTCTTTCAAATGTACATTCACATTGTTATCAGACAATATCATCTCTATGACAACCAATTTCTTTCCCATGACTGCTATAGCAAATGAACTACTGATACAATGAGTGTCTGACGAAGAGGGCTCTGCACTTTCTTCTGTAATCTCAGAGCTAGAATTCCCATTTTCTCTAATTTCTGAGCTAATATTAGCACTCTCGGAACGAAATCTCCTAGCAATGGCCGTCACTTCCTTGAGAAACCCTAATTTCTTCACAGGGAGCGACAATTGCCAATCAATCAAGTACAAAAACCCATCTGACAGAACCAAAACCCTCTCAATCTCAGGAAGGACCAAAATCGCCTCAATCAGACGAGAACTGATAGAAATCAGCTGTACAAACTGCACCGAATCTGGTAATGACAGATTAACTGAGAGAAGGATCAACTTTCCTCCACCTGTACCAACATAAATCAGGGTTTCAGATTCAGACCTGGAGAAGATTGCAATGGATCTGATCGTAATTGGAGTGGATTGGGGCAAGTTAGCAACGCGCGCCGGATCAAGGTCGGTGAGTTGCTCCAGTACAGTGAAGGAGGAATCCATTTGGAGAAGAAGAGGTTTAGGATTTGCGATCGTTTAGAGGAGAAACCATCGGAAATAGCTGAGCGAGATTTTCTCGAAATGGATTCGAAGAGGCTCAAAAATGAAGTTTCTCCAAATAGCAAGAAAGATTGCGCAAATTATGAGAGTTTAATAAATGGTTTTTTTATCAAAAAAGCCGTCGATAAATTTGAAAATAGCATTGTCGTTTAGAATGATGGTTGGGAAATGTCTTGGTCTTACTCCTACTTCCAATTTCCCAACCAGCACCGGAGACTGCATTTTGTTTGTTCCTTCGTGGCAAAGCAAACCGGTTCGTCCGGTTCGATCGGTCGCAAAAACCGGCTGAAACATCGACCCTGATTTACCTTAATTCTTCAGGCTTTCTATAATTTATTAATTTTTAATTAAGCAAGCAAAACGGCCCAATGGCCCAATTCGTATTTTGCATGGCCTTCAATCCTTCGTACATCAGTACATGTAGTCGGGTGTTTAATATTTTTCTTCAGTAAATTGCAGCACAATTGACACCGTATTAGTATTAGACACTGAGATCCGGTGGCGGAGCCGAGTATTGCAAATGGGGTGCAATTGACTCCCATTTGTTTATTAATTTAACCCAAAAATATATAATTTTATATGTTATTTAAGTAAATTGTTAGAAAATATTTATTTTTGAACCCCATAAATATGTAAAAATTATTGTATTATGACCCCATAATTGAATTTTTATGTTTGTAATAAGATTATTAAACTAATTTTAGTTTTTAATATTAATATTGAACCTGATACCGAAATTTTCTGGCTACGCCACTCCTGAGATCACATAATTTTTTAATTCATGTCATATATTTATTGAGATTTATTTAGTCAAATCATTTTTTTTCTTTTTTAATATCTTACTTTCTGAGTTAGCACTTAGCAGTCGCTCTCGAAGTAAACGAAAAAAAAAAAAGAAAGATAGTTAGGATGCCAAGTAGTCATTATTAGTTGGGAAAATATGCGTTGTTTCTGAGTTCAGTACTTCAGTTATAATTTCTGAAGTGTGTACTTATTTCAACAATTGGACGGGCTTCACCTGGGGTGGGTAGGCACTAGGCAGGTTCGACTAAAACTACTTTTCGGAATAATTTACATGATTATACACGAATTTGATATAATTTGCAAAACAAATCCTTTTCATGTTCAAATCACAAGATCATATTTTAAATCTTATAATTGCAAAATTAGAAGCAACCAAAAAGGTCATCAAATTACATGCAGACATACATTGTATATTGGAACAAGTAATGCCGTATATTTCGTTGCACAAATTAATTACTGAGGAGATTTCAATGCTCGAATGTTCCAAAAAAATTATTTCTTTATTACTTTTTAAAAATATAAAATTTAAAGCATTGAATCTAAACTATTGATTTTGTTCAATTTAAGAGCCATATGTTTCCATATAAGGTTTATAAATTTTGAAGTTTATTTGATACTTAATTAAGAGAACAAAATATGAATGTATTAAAATTAATCTATCATATTTATCTAGTCGACGTTCATTATGTAATGTCTTGATCGAGAATCAACTAAATTTTAAAATTTACAAAATTTATACGAAAACACATCGTTAGTTAAAATTGAACAAAAGAATTATATGTGATGTTTGAATTTAACTAGACGATTTTACATGTGATGTCTGGATTTTATATTTTAGAAAGATAACAAAAGAATAGTTTGGGACATTTAGGTCACCCAATAGCGGACACCGAACCCTTTTCTAATTACTTATCATTGTTTTTAATTTCTTTTAAAACTAGGTAAAATAGAGTCGAATGTTTGTAATTCTTTTGAGAAGAAATATCAATAAGAGAAAAACAAAAATGTTCTGCTTCACTTCGTTAGGAGAATTAGTGTTGTTGAAATGCATTTTGACAAAAGTACTTAGAGCTGAAATAAATCGCTTAAAAATAATTAATGAGAAGAACGATTTTCATCGTTAATTAATTGTAAAATCTGTAATTTTTGTTTAATATATCTTGATACCACTCAAAGTCCGACAAATGTAATTGCGAATGATCTAAAAATCCAGGATAAACAGGATTGCAGAACGAAGAAAAGAAAAACACAAAACCAATACAAAGATGAACATTTTTTTCTTCCTGCTTTGACTTTTTGTGTGAATCCCGGGGCCCCTTAACCAAGCGGTCCAATCCGCAGTCGTTGTCCTTGACTAGAAAAAAAAGAAAGCATAAATAACATAGTCACCTCTTTTATGTTTAGTTACATTTTGCCTCCGTTTGAATGTGTTGAGAAGAAGTAGAAAGAAAGAAGAAGAGAAAAACAAAATTATAAACAATCCAAACTCTTCACAAAATTACACACTTTCTAATACTTTTTTTCACTTCTTCCCTTCTTTCCACACCTATCCAAACGGAGCCTTTGATAAAGTATTCTTGAGTTTTTAAGAATCGGTCTAGTAGCTCAAATTTTTTTTGCATATCACGTTTTTTTTTTTCCTTTTCGAGTTCACTTGCAGCAGTATATATAGACCACTAGAGTTAAAGATCTTTTAATTTTATAGGCAATTATTGCTTGTGATAATCAAAATCAAAGATATATTTGAATTTTTTTAATTTCAATTGTCAATTGAGAAAAAAAAAATTCGTCATAAGAAATTAGCGCACAGAAATTATGTGTCAACATTTGCATACCTTTAATTGTTTGTTCTTTACCTCCACGAACAGTTAGATGTTGTTATCTTATTGATTGCTTCTTCTTCTACGCTTGAATGGTGAATACATGTATAGGGTATAATACTCCGTCATTGTAGCCTTTTTCACTGTAGGGTATAATACTTATTCCAACCCTTTCTGGGATTTGCGTAATTGAGTGGATCCCATTTATAAGCACAAATTTTTTTTTTTTCAAAGAATAACATTCGTTTCCTAGCGAGAGTGATTAAAGAATATTAGCCACATCATATCGTAAGAGATCAAATCATATCAAATAAAATATTCCTACAATGCAATTTAGCTTTTCCTACAAACAAATTTAATTTCGTACCATAGACCATAGTCGACCTGCAAGTTCAACAAGCAATGATTGCTCGTTGCAGCTACATTTTGTTAAAAAATGTTGTATTTATTACTTCAAATTTTAAAAGAATTATATATTTTACATGATAAAATAATTAGAAACCCTAAATGCCTTTTCGTATTCTAGATTTCTAATTTGACCGTGTTATTAGATCTAATAAGTTATTATGACCAAGTAATAAGATATTATAATAGTTTGTAAGAAATTTTAGTACAATTTTTTTTAAATAATACGATTAAATTATAAGTGATATCTGTAACTAAAAGTAAAAGTAAAAGTAAATGAATGAAAGCTGTCATTATTGTGTTAGATAGATATCCTACCGATGCAAATGACCTTCCCTTTTCTTCGGGAGCGTTTGGATTGTTGGAAGAAAGAAGAAGAAGAAGGAAGAAGAAGAAAAAAAATTATAAACAATTCAAATTCTTCACAAAGTTACACACTTCCCAATACTTCTTCCCACTTCTTTCCTTCTTCTCTTCTTCCCACGCCTATCCAAACGCACCCTTCATGAAGACAAATTTAAGGGTTGTCTGGAAACTTCAATTCCAACTGGACTAGTGGGATATCTTCTATTTCGATCTTAATGCCGTGTTAAATATAGAATATAATTTTTGACATATTGCAACTTTGTAAGTATAACATCTTATATTTTACTAAATTTACGGAATACTATGTTACTATTTTAAATAGTGCAAGAATAATATTATTTCAGTAGCAATATTTTAATATTATTTTATTTATGTGCTTTTAAAATGATATATATACAAGAATTTGATTGAGTATAATAATGCGAAAATTCGAATCAAACGAAAGCAAATCCATTCCGAGCAAAGAATTTCAATAATATAGAAATTTCATAGATTTTTTTTTAAAAAAAAAGAAACGGAGGACCCACACAATAAGAAATGAGAGCACAACAACATTAAAGAAATATCAAGGGGGAAAAGACAAAAGAGCAAAATTGACTAGGAAGTAAGAAACACAGAAGAGAGAACTCAGAGAAGAGAAGACTTGGGGTCGTCTCTCCTTTGCTTTGCTTTCATAACGGGGTCGAAAGTGAGCTAAGAAAAACAAAAAAAAGGCAGGACCACACCTTTAACCTTTTCCAGTCAATCTTCCCACTCTTCCCTTCATTGAACAATTCAACCTTCAATCCGCGTTCTCACTCTTCACAATCTCTCTCCTAATTCTACGATCTCTTGGGTTCCTCTCCGATTCGCTCTCGCACCTATGTCGAGACGACTTGTAAGTCATCCATGGTGTTTTGTTGGGTTTTTCTTTCTTGTTTAGTATTTGAGTGAACAAGTGCTTTGCTTCTTTTTCTGTTTCTATTTTTGTATATTTCAGCCTTTTAAACTTTTATTGTTCAGCTGTTTGACCAGAGTATTTTAAGGAGTAGTAAAAGTAGTGTTCTTTCCTTCATATTTCTTGCAATTGATGGATATTTTTATTATTTATGTGTGATTACATGCATCTCCTTGCTTCACTGTTTACTTGGCACTTACAAAATTGTCATATTTTTTTCAAATACAATATTCCAGTGTGAAAAATCCCCCGAATTATAGTAGAAATTGAAATGTTTAAATTTCTCCAGTACTTATGTTGTGCCAGCTGGTATTAGGCGTTAGAATACAAAACAATATCTGAACAAAAGAAATCTCAATTACATGAACAAATAAGTGATCTAGTACCGGTAACGCACAGGCTGTTTTAGGTGGCATGTAAGATGATAATTACGGAGTGCTTTTCTTTTCCTTTACTCAGGATAGAACTTTGGTTGCCTAGCTACTGAGTTGTTTGATAAAATAATTCCAATTTTGCGATGCGATAGCTTTATTTTGAGATAGGTCATGTTAAATCCCCAAAGGGATACTCCTTGTTAGGGAAAAAAAAGTGTGAGGGTTTTGTACTTCTCTAATTGATGTTCCAATTTTCTTGCAGGGTCAGTAATCCCAAAATTTGAGGGTCCAAATTTGAAATACCTCCATATAGCATCTATCTTCTTTCAGAGACCCCTGATGAAGCAACCTTCTCTCTCAACCCTTCTCAAACCTTTCCTGATCCTTCTAATTATAAGGTTAACACATGGTGCGAATATAGCTAATGATACCCTTTGCCTTGAGACATTAAAGGGCTCAATCTCCGACCCAAATGGCTATTTGACCTCATGGACTTTCAACAATTCCACTCAAGGATTTATTTGTAAGTTCACCGGTATTGACTGTTGGAATGAGAATGAGAATAGAGTTTTGAATATAAGGCTTGCCAACATGGGGCTTAAGGGTCATTTTCCCTCCGGGCTCGAGCATTGTGAAAGCTTGACTGGTTTGGATCTTTCTGGCAACAACTTTTCAGGGTCAATACCAGAGAACATCTCTAATAGGGTATAAATTTGGTTAACTTATTTGAAAGTTTTAATTTTGGTTATGGTATGTCTTGGCCTTTACACTGGAGTAGGACCAATACCAATATACATCAGTATGTTTACATTTAGAGCTGGATCATACCAAAACCAGTACCCTCCAGTTTGATGTGCTGACCGATTGGTTTGATCATAATTATGGACCAGTTATTGCCCCAGAAAGGGTGGATCTTTCCATTACTGATGCATGCTTTGCCAGTGTGCTAATAAGACAGATATTGAAGTGTCAGTATCCAGTATGTACCAGATAGGTCTTCTAACATGACTGAATGCTGTACTTAGAGTCGGGCCTTTTTTACAGGACCCAGTCATTTCAGTTCTGTTATGTTTTGACAGGACACAATCTTTTCAGTGACATACTTTTTCTTCTTTTCCCCTCTTTACAAACAGGTACCGTTCGTGACTTCCTTTGATCTCTCCTCCAACTCATTCACAGGCAATATCCCAGTGAACTTATCGCTCTGTCAGTACCTGAACACCATAAATCTTCAACATAACTCCCTCACAGGTCAGATTCCTGGGCAACTAGCCAGGCTGAATCGCCTCACCACCTTTAATGTGGCCAACAACATGCTTTCAGGCCAGATTCCTCAATTCAGTACCCAGTTCTCAGCCGACAATTTTGCCAACAACCCAGGACTCTGTGGGTCTCCTTTGAATGTGGAATGTACAGGGTCATCAAAGAAGGGTAATATTGGGGTGATAATAGGATCAGCAGTCGGAGGTATAATCGTGGTGGTTTTGGTTGTCGGAGTGGTGGTTTTTGTGCTGTTGAGAAAAGTGCCAAAGAGGAAGAGGGAGGAGGATCCAAAGGGAAACAAGTGGGCAAAGGTCCTCAAGGGCGCCAAAGCAACCAAGGTACTCTTATAGGGAGATGTTGCAAGGATTACCCTTTTGTTTGCTTATTGTAAAAAATCCGTTAGTTCTAAATTATGAAAAGTGATTAGGTATCAGTCCAACCAGCATGCATCCAATGAAGATTCACAACTACAACTAGTGAAATATGTGCTGTGACAGTCGCACATGTGACTGGGGCATGGGAAGTGCCATGCCATGCTAGGAGCACACGTCACTGAATGCATAACGTGATTTGTCATGACGTGATGTGCCGTGACAGGACTGGTCACGGCGTGCCATTTTTAATTCTCTCACTTCAACTGTTGCTAAATATGAGAGATGATTTGTTTTTAAGATAAAAATTGTTTTTGCTCTGCATTTAGTTGTACCTAATCATTCACAAGTTCTTTTTTTTTCTATCTGGTCCTTTTTATTATATAGGTGTCTATGTTCGAGAATTCAGTCTCAAAGATGAAGCTGGCAGATTTAATGAAAGCTACTGACGACTTCAGCAATGAAAATATAATTCAAACTGGCAGGACAGGGTCCATATACAAAGCGGTGCTCCAAGATGGCTCTTTCCTCTCAATAAAGCGGTTGCAAGATTCAAGTCATTCTGAGAGTCAGTTCAAGGCTGAGATGGAAACACTAGGAAAAATCAAGCACCGAAACCTCTTGCTGTTGATTGGCTATTGCATTGCGAAAAAGGAGAAGTTTTTGGTGTATCACTACATGCCAAACGGGATGCTCTATGACCAAATTATGCGGCTCAATTGGTCGGAGCGACTCAAGGTGGCCATTGGCTCAGCCCGTGGATTTGCATGGCTTCACCACACCTGTAACCCTAGAATTCTACATCGTAACATAAGCTCAAAATGTATTCTACTTGATCAGAATTTTGAGCCAAAGATATCAGATTTTGGGCTTGCAAGGCTGATGAACCCAATAGATACTCACTTGAGCACATTTGTTAATGGTGAGTTTGGCGAGTTTGGATATGTAGCTCCAGAGTACACACGAACTCTTGTTGCAACACCAAAAGGTGATGTGTATAGTTTTGGGGTTGTGTTGCTTGAATTGGTTACTGGAGAGAAGCCTACTGAAGTCTCTAAGGCACCTGAGGGATTCAAGGGAAACCTCGTCGAGTGGGTGAAACACCTTTCAGAGAGTAATGCGCTTGCCGTGGCAATAGATAGGGACATGATTGAAAATGATAATAATTTGGAAAGTGAGATTATGCAATTTTTTAAGGTGGCTTGTAGGTGTGTGTTGTCAGGCCCGAAAGAGAGGCCGACCATGTTTGAGGTGTACCAGCTGTTGAACGCCATTGGGCAGAAATACCATTTTAGCAGTACTGGGGGCGATGATATAATTCTGACAGATAATAACACTGGAGAACATGATGGCTTTGAAGAGCTCATTGTGGCCAAGTAATTTCTAAAGCAGATGCTATTTGGAGAAAAAACTTCAAAAAGGTTTAATCTAGGTACAATTGGTTTCAGGTTTGAAGGGGTGGGGAGGGTTCTATAGCTTGAAGTATTATAATTTAATGTTATCATTATGTATATATATAAAAAACTAGTATAAGTGGGATCCACGTACAAGGGGCTAGGGGCAGTTTCTCTAAGTAGTCTTTATTTGCCAATCACTTGAGATCTTTATTAAGGCGCATACATGTTTACCTTAGTTTTTTTTTTTTAAATTTCAAATTTTGATGTAAAATAAATAAAATTCTCGCTTGTGCTAGTAATGTGTTTAATAATTTGTTCTATATATGGACAAACCTTCTGAATCTGTAACTTTGTGCATGATATTCTAGTTGATACTGCATGACTTGAATGACGAAGAGAGAGTCCGAGAGAGAGCGAGAATTTCATGACTCCGAAAAAGTAAACTTTAGTTTGAGAAAGGCACTAATCTAAGCCGGATCTGAATTTTAGATAGCATCTACTTGACTGCTTCTACGCTTACCTTCAAATTTTGTTTTGCTCACTGGTCACATATGTACACGTGTCATCCTAATGAGTAATGATGGCTAGTTAATTAATAGCTTTAACTAGATCACTATATTATTTTTTTTGGTCATACAAGATCACCATATCATTAATTTCTTAGAAACGGATAAGTACACCGGCGCTCGAGTCAGCAATTTTGACTACAAAAGGGAAATTAATTACTGCTGCAGTTTTACGTGGCTTAAACAAAGTGAACACATAAAATAGATAAAGTAATTAATTAAATGATCAAAGTGAAGACATACAAACAAATATGTTCAATAAAAATAAGTTGAATATGCATATAAAAATTTGAACAATGGATGACAAAACTTATTTTTTATATGTGTTCACTTTGATCATCTTTTAAGTTCACCTCGTCTATTTTATGACAGGCGATGATAACTGATAAAACTTGAGATAACAGTTATTATTTCTCATGCAAAACTACAGGCTACAAAGTACAAACCAGCCACATGTTGATTTTGGGCCAGGCCTCTAATAGGCTTGTTTTTAAAATCGATTCTAGTATTTCAGGCCCAATAAGTCCAATGAAATCAAAAACCTTGATTTTGTTGCATGCTCTTGTTTTTTCGATCGACAGCACTGTCTCGTGTCCTCGATTGTCGCGCCTCAACCCGGGCATCTCCATTACTGTACCCCTCCGGCGCTCTACATCCACGCTCTTCGGATCTCCATTCGTACTGATTCAAGTATCCTCTCTCTCTTTCTCTCGTTAAAGAATTCTTCCGAACCGATTGTTATGTTTTTAGGGTTTAGATTGGAAGATACTTAGGACGATAATATAGAACCTAATTTAAATATTTGGCGCGTTGTTCCTTATAATTAGCTTATCTGGAACTAATCATGATTATGGATTGATGAGAAGAGTTTTTTAAGTTCTTAGAAATATTATTTCGTAAGAAAAAGGATGTTTTGAGATATGAAATTTTTTTATTATAGATTTGAGGGTTGTCTATTCCTTTATCTTAAACATTAGAAAGTGTTTTGAAGTGTAAGCAAATTATGCATTCCAATTTGCAGTAAGGTGGAATGAGGATTCTATTTTGCACATTGAATAATGGAATTGTTTTATCCATGTTCTGTTGTTTGAATGAAATGAAATATTTGTTCTCTACAGAAGAAAAGGCACCAACTACAAACTTTATTAATTCCTTGTGAATGCTGGGTAAAAATATTTTACCGGAATCCTGAAATTTAATTTTGATACAACAAATAGTAGAACTAGCTCCTATTTGTTTTGCTTAATTAAGAACAGGTTTGAGAGTTGCCTATTCATATCTTGTTAGCTTATATGGGTATCTATATTGCAACTCCTCTTGTTCTATTTCGATAAAGTAAGATGCTCTTGCTGATTGAAACAGCAAAGGACTTTTTTTTAGTAGCAATTGACAAGGGAACTTTTGCGTTAAGCCATTAACAGAAATTGATAACAGAAACTTTTAATACTTTTTTTAGCGTTTGCTGTTTGAAATTTAGGATTAGTTGAGGCTAAATTAGTGAGATGAAAAATGATAACTTAAGAAGACTTAAGTAAAGTATTTGATGAGCACAATTGCATAACTGAGGGTTGAATGGTGAAACTCTGAACAGAATTAAGTTGTACTTACAAAAGTGCAGCTTAACTCGGTGTGTATTTTGGGTTAATCGCAATTCTGAAGCAGCAGTACTTGCTATAGTAGTTTCGATTTGTTCACCATCGAAACCTATGAGTAATGGTCAAAATTTATGTGCAATCTGAAATTGTGAATAAATCATTTATATTGCTATATTTTTATACTTTTACTGACTGAAATGCTACTTTTCACCCTACTCCATATTTTTAATTGAACTTGTTGAAGCGTGGATACTTGATGTTTTTTCATATTTGTGCTGAGTTCTATTTCCTTCAGAGATGTGAAATTTGCAATTTCCTTTGCATGGGTTGATTCCATCTCAATTGATGATTGGCAGATAATGTTTTGTAGAGCACAATTTTACTTGTTACACAAGTTGTTGAGGAAAGCAAATAAAATTTATTCCGCGAAGCTAATGACCACTACCACAATGTTACAAAAATTGACTAAGAAAGCAAGACAATGAGTTGTTTACTGTACTTGCAGTGATTTTGGCCTAATATACCAACACTGATTTGACCATATCTCCTTTTGTCTCATTGTACTGCATCTTTCTTTTTAAGAGCTCAAGTGCAAAAAATTGATGCCAATATTGGTTAGGACTTAGGCTCGGGACAGTTCAAGCTCGATTGCACAATTGAGGGTTAATTTTGCTGTCTTGACTGACTTGGCTGGAAGCGTACTTCAGCTTGATCTGGTTTTTGATACAGTAAGGGGGTTAATTTGATTAAGTCGGACTTGCATTTGAGTGCTTAATTCATTGTATTTGTTACCACTTACCAGACTTTATTTTATTTGTGCAATTATGGGCTCAATTGGTTTATACTGGGGCTAATTAATCTGCAGCAATCTAATATTACGATATTACTGGTACATACCTGTTGAGTCAGTTGGCATGGGCTGACAGAAATCTTAAATATGTTAAATTCATTTACTTCTATCCTGCTAAACTTTCACAATTTAACCAAACTAATATACATTATTTCTTTTCTCATCTCATTAGGTATTTCTCCAAAAAGATGTCTTCAATTGGTGGGTTCGCTGGCCTGGCACCAAAGACCAAAAACCTAATAGTGGCTGGTGGGTTGTCAGCTTTTGTATTTGGTGTTTATTTCTACACCATGAAAGCTGTTGGTGGTTCTGATGAGTTACAAACAGCAATCGACAAGTTTGAGAGCTTGAAGGACAAAGCTAATAGTGAAAAGACCTCGTCATAGATGATGAGACAGAACCTCATTGGTCCCTTTTGTTAATTTTCTTTACTAGACAAACCTTTTTAGTCGGCAGTAATAAAATGTGTGAAGTTGGTATAGAACTATAAATTTTGTTCTTTTAAATGACTTGCAAGGTTTGCTATTTTGTCTCATGTTGGGATTTGTCCTGTGGGTCTTTGTAAATTTGTTTCAGGGGGTATTGTGATACTGTGAGAATCAGTATTATGTACTTTTCACATGATCAGTTTTAAGTCCCTGAAGATAAACTTATTTTTGAAAGAGCATGAAGGGTAAACTAATACTGGAAAATTATAGGTTACATGGTATAACCTGATTGGTCTTTTTCTAAACTTCCTTACAGAAAAATAGAAATGTGTCAGATTTTTTTGTTGTGTTCAATGCAATCAGTGATATAAATTTGTGGTTTTGTTTACAGAATTTATTTGGTTTTATGGTAACTTTACATAGTTTTATTTTTATTTTTTTATGTGCATTTGTGCTTCCTGACTTGCCTTCTGGTTGTGCGGAAATGACATTGAATTGTCCTTATGGACAAATTGACACTTCTGGTATGCAGCAGCTTTACAAATTCGCAATGTCCTGTGATATTATAATCCTGAGAATAGTAAGGTTGAAATTATGCGCTTCCAAGGCAGCGTTATTATAATTGCTTTATACAATCAATAAAACAACTTTCTGCAAATAGTAATTATAAAAAGGAAAACACATGGAAATAAATTGTGTAGGACCATATTGACCAACTGCTCCAATCCTCCTCACCAGAAGAATTCCTTTGGAGGGAACAGTGCAGTAGCAAAAAATTGTAGGTATTTTAATTTATATAGGTAGGTGCTGAAAACAACCACAACTGACCTTCTTGATTGCTTTTTATATTACACTCACGCGGAACATCGATTGGGAATTTTGGATACCGAAAATGTCAAAAAACAATTTAGAAATAGAAAATGTCTACTTGTCATATGAGATTACGCAAGATGTCATACTGAAAAAAAATAATGAAATTGAAGGCTTGGACCATCTTTCTCTACCTCTCAAAAAAGGGGGGAAAAAAGAAAAAGAAGAGGAGAGAGAATAATGGCTCCGTTTGGATGGCTTCTTCCCGGAATAAAGAATAAGGAATAACCATTTTTTACCAATAAATTTATTTCTAACCATCCAAACTCTTCACAAAAGTTACACACTTCCCAATAAATTTACCCCTTCCCAATAAATTTCTTCCCTTCTTCCTTCTTCCTACCTTATTCTCAACACATCCAAACGGAGCCAATATTATACTAATAATTTAATAAAAGAATATCCATGGTCCACTTAAAGTACAGTATTTTCCAACAAAGGTAACTATTGTATGTTGTTGATGCTGCAGAATATTCAGCATGGAATATAAAATTTACATTATTAGAGGATATATACCCAATAATGCATAACAACATACATTATGCAATTGGATTACATATCATATCAGTTCCTGCAGCGGTTCGATGCCTTTTAGTTGAGTTCTGGTTGATGAATGATCATTCTTAATGAAAGTACTAAGGCACCAAATCTTATCTCTTAATAATGATACAGATTCTAATGATGAACTTTGCTGTAAATGATCTTTTCCGAAAAGACCCAAATGTGGGGCCATTTTGTGGGCTCAAGCAAGGAATAGCCTGGCAATATTTAAATCTCCTATATATAATATATTCTTTAAGCAATAAAAGATATAAGGATTATTCACATAATAGCCCCTTCATTTTTCAATACAAAATTTCTTATAGATCCAACTAGACTGGGTAGCGTAGCTGTAGGAGTTGAAAAATGATCGCATATATCGAATATATACAGATCTTAGTTTGTCTACGCTTGACCCATGAACAGAGAGCTCCTCGCAAAATTAGTTCGATTATATACAGTTAGGTTGCCTATGTTCTATGCCTTAACTCAAATCCTACAAGTATCAAAATAAATTTGGTTGCATGATCTAAATCATTTATGAGGAGGGTCCTAGTGCCACAAATGTCATAATTTTTCTATTTCATTAATTTAAAAAAAAAATATTCAAAATTTAAATCTAAACCATTGATCTTTTTTAATTTAATGACTGATGAAATTTTTATATAAATTTTGGAGTTTATTTGGTACTTGATCAAGAGATCAAAAAATGAATGAATATTGTTAACTATACCATATTAATTCTAAAACATTCATGTGTTGATATATTGATCGAGTATCAAATAAAATCTAATATTTTCAGAAAATTATATATAAAATGTATTACTCGTTAAATTGAACAAGATTAAAGGTTTGGATTTAAAAATTAAATTTTTATATTTTGAAATATTAATAAAACTTATGGCACAAAACTGTTCTCATAATTTATTTACACACATGTAAAATTTACAATGCATATATGTACCCACCCATTGGGTGGGGTAAATTACATGAGAAAATTTTACATAAGTGATTTATTCCCAAAATAAAAAGTAATTATTATTTTAAGTAACTTTTTCCATATGTGATGTGCTATTTTTCTGAACATAGTGCACAATGAATTCAACGATGAATTTATTTATATTTTGATGAATGCACAACCAATCCGGTGATAAATTTCTTTCCATTAAAAGTGGAGAGCCAGTAAACTTATATCCATCACTAACATCTAGCCATTTATTTAAATGATCAATAATTAAAAATGCATAGTGTAAACATCTTCTTCTCATTATTTTAGCTCTTGTATAGGTGCAGATTGGTAAACTTTGATTGGCATCAAGAGTTTCTATAAACGCACTGATGTGTACAATTTAAGTATGTTAATATCTTTATAAAGTTTAATAAAAAATCAAAATCTACAATTTTCCACGTAATATAGATCATTCAAAGTGACTTATTTTGTCGTTTTAAGTTTTAGAATTTTATTGTTACGGATTAAAATTTTGGAAGCATGATGGATGCACAAAAATGGAAGCATTTTAATTTTTTTTAGCTCATATTCTAAGATACTCTAATTAGACAACTACAAAGCAACTTGTTTTCCACGTTTTGGTCATCAAGGATCGTCGCCTTGGATAGACTAGACTTATGATAGCGCAAAAATTTTGCAGTTGTTATATGTTCTTGTCAGTCGTTTCTTGACTCTTTTTGTTGGCCAGTATAATTTTGAAATAGATCCTTCTTCTACAAATTAAAGAAGAAAAATAAACAAACTTTTTCAATAAAAATTCTCTAGCTTACTCTGCCAATTCACCCAGGAAATTTGACTATTCCATACTATTTTAATATATATTTTTTAAGAAGTGAGCCACCACTTTTCCTTAACCAAAAAGTATTTACAAACATATTATAAAATTATTTTTTTGTAAAAAATTGCAAACTAATAAATAGGAATGTAGGATCAGTGATAAGATAGAAATATAAATTGGAAGTGCAAAATTTTATTCCAATTTATATGTAGCAAGAATACTTTTGGAATCATAATTCTTTTCTGGCAAAGCACCGACACTTATATTGATATAAAAATTGAGAATATAAAATGATGTATCTGTACGATATTTGTCCTCACGTCTATGCTATATAGAATACAGTATATTGTTAATAAAAAAGCAGTAGCAATTTATTGAGAAAAATTCGTCCCTCTTTGAAAAGCCTCTCGAAAGTCGACCTTCATTTCTTTTTCTTTTTTTTTGGAAGATTTAGTCGACCTTCATTTCATTTTCACAAGTTCCAAGGTTTGAAGTGGAAATTTCATGGACTTTTTTTGGATCCAAAAAGTGCAATGCAGAAAAACTAAACAACAAAAAGGAAAAAAAAGAAAAAAAAAGAAAAAAATCGGAATTAGTTCACACACCCAGTTGCTTACACCAGAGATAATCTCAGCCCAACCCCAAACTCAAAGCGAAACCCCAGAATCGACTTGTTTCGCCATGGCGCGATCTCTTTCTCTCCATTTCCTCTCCTTCTCTGACTAGTCTCTACTTATTGGGTAATTTGCGCTTCTCTAGATGCATTTAATTCAATTCAATACTTTGCTTTCTCCGTCTCTCAAGTCTTTATGAGTACGAGATCAGATTTGGTTAGTGACTTCAAGAATTCTCTCCCTCTTTGCTTTACTTGGGCATCATGTCTCTTTCGTTTTAATTAGGATGTTTATGTGTGACTTAATTTCCTCTTAATTGTAAGTCCTTGGCGTGGTTGGGATTGGGATGATGGAATATCTAGTTGAAGTTTCGTTGTCACAATTTTTGGAGAAAATATTGTAGAGGATGGGCGCAGATTGAGCCATTTGTTCTCCTTTTTAATGAATTATTGTACGCCTGAAATCTCATATTTTCCTTAGTTTTTGCCTAAAAACTATTGCTTCACTCATCCACTCATGCCATGGAAGGCAACCATGAAAGCAAACAAAATGTCTCGTGAGTCGTGATTGGCTTCTGTAAATTATTTGGCATTTTTCTGCAAAGTGGTTACTGCTCTCTTTTCAAACTTGCTGTTCAGATACTGTCTGATGATTGCCTTTCTTGGAAAGTTACCCTTTTTCAGCTATTGGTATAGATTTGTCTCTAGTTTTAGTTCAGATGAACTCATTAAACTTATCATGTATTAGGCTTTTTTTTTGCTAAAAGAAGGTTATTATTTTTAGCTCGTCTTAATATTTGGTAAATTTAACTCATTCCTCCTGACATTTCATATTATGTTGCAAACTGGTCATTGAACTTTACACAGTAAAACACATCTTCAACTATTCGATAATCTGATGCTGACCATACTATGAATTAAGAAGCCTACGAGGGCTTAAAGCCAGCTTCTTTAGTTTACACGGCATTGATGAAATGCTCTTGAATTCCTGTGGTCAACAGTTCTGTTAACCAAACTGTTTTTCATTTCTTTCAGGATGCCTAATTCTTATTTGGTCATTATATAGAGAGGAGGGAGAGGGTGAAAAAGGGTGCTGGTGAGGAGAGAGAAATGTCAGAAGATGAAGTGGAGTATGCAAGGTGGATGTGTGGGAGGGGAAGCATGGTCAATTTGCACCGTGTCAGCGCTATTGTCCGCGACATGCGCGACCCCTGTCTCAATCACTCTCCTTCAAAGGTAGTTCTTTCTTGTTTTCAAATTCCTATGACCCGACCAAAACATCAAACTGTCAGACTTGCCCCTTTAAAAAAAGCAAAGCATTTCTATTGCCGCTTTTAAAATATAGAATGCAACATATGAAGCCTCCCTCGGTCTCTCCCATAGTATCTTTGGACATTACCCATCTTAGCTCTCTTTTATTGACTGATGCAAAGATTGATAGTGCAAGGTGTAGAGGGTATTTTGTACATTGTCTAAAATAAAGGGAAAAAGGGTATGGCTTAGGAACTATATGTTCCGACTTTCATAGGGAGGTCATAGGATATATATATCCCTGTTAGGTTCTGTAATCATTTTTGATATTGACCTTTTGTATGCCTGTTCGTAACTTATTGGGGAATCATAATTCATAATTCATATGTCATAATTCATTTTTGATATTGACCTTCTGTAATCATTCAGGTTTATACGAGAAATTGCAAGAGAATCATAATTCATATATGATGTTTAACCAAGTTGTTTAACTTATAGGCGTACAGCTTATTGACACATGACTAAATTAGAATAAGTGAAGGCATACTGAAATCTAGCTGCAGCTTCGCATTATTTCATTGGGGATAGATTATTTCCCATCTTCCAATAATAACTCTATATCATTCCATTACTCTACTTCGTTTTCTTTTTGATCGAATAGGGGCACAAAATGCTGAAGCCAGAGAAGTGGCAAGCAGTCTTCGACAATGATGGCAAGGTTATAGGTTTCCAGAAGGCACTCAAATTAATTATCTTAGGGGTATGTGTTCCTTCTTTCTATCCTTTATGCATGAGGGAAAGATTACATCCATAAATCTGTTTTTCTTTCCTGTTGTACTTTGGAACTGTTTTGACTCAATTTTTTGCATGGAATTAAACCCCACAACTTTTGGTATAATATGTGTCAGTTTCATCTCATATAGACCTACATCAGGTCCACACTGGTACATAATTATGGGCTGCTTATAAGTGTACTACACATACCTTCAAATCAGAGATGAAGCTTAGGCTATTTCCATTAAGTCTGAATTTCTATAATTAAGCCTCCAGTTAATTCAAGCGCTTTTCTGTTCACCCTTAAGTATGTAAACACACTCACTGTATCATAACTTTTGGCATTTTCTGTCAAGAGAAACCAGAATTAAGTTATGGTAAGTTATTATTCCTGCTAATAACTAGCATTTCCCTAAGGCCACTGAATTTTACAACAAACATTCTGTGAGATGTACAATTTAAGACATGAACCTAGTGATGATGTGCAAGTGTTATGTTATTTTTGGTGTAAAAGCTGTTTAAATTGACTTAGAATGAACATTGCATTGTATCTATAGGGAGTGGATCCATCTATAAGGGGAGAGGTTTGGGAATTTCTTCTTGGTTGCTATGCATTGAATAGCACATCTGAGTATAGAAGCCAACTAAGGATGGCCAGAAGGTATCAGTTCCTTTTTATTTGTTGTACTGTCGTCCAGATATTTGCAAATGACTGTGGAGCATTCATAGATGACTGTTCAGGTCGTTTGCAAGTATTCTTGTGTTTTGTAAAGAATTTTTTCAATTCCTTAACAAGAGCAGGGGGGCTCTTTCCTTGACCATTCTAAAAAGCTGAGTGTAAGTCATGGACAATTGATTTATTTATCTCCTTAAATTAATTTCTAGAGGTGTTATTTGCAAATTAGAGATCTATTGCATATTAATATATAAAGTATTTTCCAATAAGTTTTCTTAGCCGAAGGGTATGCTACATTCCAGTTTCCATGCATATAACTTTGCTTATCAAGAAAGTAGAATACATATTGGAATGCTACTACATTTCTTGTTGAAGAAAACCTGATACTTGAATTTTGATATTTAAGAAACCATAAAGGAAATAATGTCAAAGAACTGATCCTAACTGTGAACATTGAAATTCAATTTTTTTTATTGTGCTTATTTAAGTATAATCTCTGTTTTCTATGATTTTATTACTGCTATTTTAGTATTTGCATCACTTAATTGGTTTCATTGTTTCTTTTTTATTGCTTAGAGCGCAAATTGTCTTATTTAACTTGTGATGAAACATAAACACAGGGAACGCTACCAAACTTTAGTCAAGCAATGTCAATCAATTCACTCTAGTATCGGTACTGGTGAATTGGCCTATGTGGTGGGATCACGAGTTATGGACATGCGTACTAACTCCAAGGAACAGTCTCCAAGCCCTAAACCGGGCTCCTTAAACATAACTAGATCACCTTACCGCACCAGCACCAGCCACAACAATAATTCTTACACTGCTACCTCACGAGCACACAAGAGGAAAAGCTACGGAACTTCCTCCGAACTCCCCTACAACGACTTCCCAAATTCAAACTTTAACCCATATTTTGATAATGATGAGCCCAGATATGATGAACCAAAATACGATGAGCCGAGATATGATAAGGATGATTTATATGGATTTGACTCTCTACCAGCAGCAAATTTATTTTGGGACAATCACGAAGGCGATGAAGAAAATATGCATAGTTTTGAGATTAATAATAATATAGACCTTGTTATGGAGGCAGATAGCAAGATAGAGAATGAAAGATGGGTTGATAAAGTTGCTGCCGGTTATAATAGTGGGAAAGTTGGGGATGTGTTTGGGGAACCCTTATCCAATAACTTTGGTTCAGATGGTGATCGAGTTTCTGAGTGGCTGTGGACTCTACACCGAATAGGTTTGTTTCTTTCAGAGCTTTTATTTAAGAAAAGTTTGCTTAATGATTTTACATTTGACCTGCACTCATGAAAGCTTGAAATATGTGGTAAAACTTTTGGATAGAGAGTATGCTGCATGTGCAAGTTAACATTCAGTAAATCTGATAAACAAGTTTACAATAGATAAACTATTGGCTGATTTTGCTGTTGGTTGTTTTTTCCCCTTAAATTAATATTTGTACGTTATTTTCTGAATCAATTGTATAAAACCCAAGAAAAATTACAAAGTGCAGAAAACCAAGAATTCAAGGGGAAAAAAATGAACCTAGAGTGAAATCCTTAAAATGTATGGTATAGTAGTAGCACCATGAGATATTTCCCTCTTTTGTTAACAGATTGAACCTTTACTGTGTTCTTTCCCATTTTTGTCCTTGCACTAGTTAACTCCATGGATTAATTGTTATTTTACTTTTTGTTATAAAGAACTTCTCCATATTTTTCTAATCTTTTTGTCAAAAAAAATGTTTTTGTAGTTGTTGATGTGGTAAGAACAGACAACCATCTTCAGTTTTATGAAGATTCAAGAAATATGGCCCGCATGTCAGATATTCTAGCAGTGTATGCATGGGTTGATCCTTCGACTGGATACTGCCAAGGTAAGTGAAGAATGTACTCGGAAATTTGCTATATTGATCAGCGAAACCTTACAAATGGAGAAGTAGAGTTACTTGAGGACTGTGCTTGGAAAAGAATGTTTGAAGGTCAAGCCCTATACAAGTACATTTCTGATGTATAAACTGGGCTCTTACAATGTCAAGCTAATTCTTTTGTAGGTATGAGTGATTTGCTGTCTCCTTTTGTTGTTCTATACGAAGATAATGCAGATGCATTTTGGTGCTTCGAGATGCTCTTGCGAAGATTGGTATGTCTAAATCTTAGCCAACAGTCTTGATAATTAGTTTACTTACATGGTCAAGCCCTTATATTTAGATCAGTTTTCAAAATAGTATAATATGATATATGGTTTCATCAAAGATTGGTAGCTTTGCTACAATCTTATTTTAAACGTCTTTTTGTTACATTCAGAAACTTTCTTATGCCAACGATACCTGCAACTATGCAGCAGACAATATTTGGTCAGGTCATGTCTGGTTTTGGTGAAAAAAATTCTGGTCTTTTTTGTAAGGTGATTCCTGTTCAGTTAATCTGTATCTTGGTTCATTTGTTTTAAGTCAGTTCTGTTTGTGAAGTTGGCTGGAATTGTGTTATGAATTTATGATATATAATAAGTAACGCAAATCTCTCAAGGAAATATGGTTATACAGTTATTTATTAAATATTTTTTCTTAAAATTAAGGTCTTATATCAGTAGTTTTATTATTAATATTTTCTTAATTAGCTACTCTGGCTAGCACTACCTGTTGCCGCTTCTAGTTGCATCACAATTATTATTGCCTGACTTATTTCACATCTCTTTTACAGAGGGAAAATTTTCAGATGGAAGGTCCCACTGGTGTGATGAGGCAGCTGCAAGCACTGTGGAGAATAACTGAATTGACAGATATTGAATTATTTGAGCATTTGTCAGTGATTGGTGCCGAGAACCTCCATTTTGCATTTCGTATGTTGTTGGTGCTTTTTCGCCGGGAGTTATCCTTTGATGAGGCCCTCTGCATGTGGGAGGTTTAAATTTTTAGTATTTCTGCACTTTTCTTGTTCAACACCATACATCTCCCTCAAAGATTGCATGTTGTTCGCCTTTTTGTTGAGGCTTGAAATCTGGTCAATAATGTTTTCTGTGAAAGGTGTCAGATTTTGAATTAGCAAAATGCCTCGGTCCTATTCTGTTTCTCTTTTCAACCTAACCGTCCTTATATATCACTTTTATGTGGCATATACTGTGGTTGGTACAAGTGTTACTGCATTCTAGCCAGGTTGGGGTAATTGGGAGTTTCTGGTGTATGTCGGTTCTAACATTTCTTGGTCCATATCTGGCCTGGCTCGGTTAAGTCTTAATTGCTGCTTGTTGGTATTTGGGCCGGTTGACTTTTGATATACATTGTTTTAGGTTCAGTATGGGTTCTGGAGTGTCATTGGTCTTGGGTCAAATTTTACCAGTTCCAACTTAACAAGGACTATAATATCAACATATCTGGCTTGATATAAGAATTCTGTTGTGACCGCTTTTTATACAGGAAACATAAAACCTGTTTAAAGACTTGTTTTGTGTTGGTCCTACTCCTATGGTGTAGAGGACGATTGATACCCCCTTCCAATAACACAACCCTTGCGGATGCAGTCTGATGGTGATTATCTATTTTGCCATTTTTCTCTATTTCAGATGATGTGGGCTGCAGATTTTGATGAAGAATTAACCCGTGATTTAGACAAGAATTGCCTAGAAGCATTAACCATTGACCTCTCTACCCCCAATATGACCACAACAGAGACAATAATTAGAAAACCAAAGCACAGGCGAAGGCCCCTTAATAAAAATGGAGAAAACTCAAGGTCTATGAACAAGAGTGGTATTATGACCTACAGTGCAAAAAATCCTCTTTGTGGGCTATCTAGAGCTAGTAGAAATTTCTGGATCTCAAAGCATGAGCAGGAGTTGGATACAATGGAAAAGGCCGGAGATGATGAGCTGGCCGTGTTTTGTGTTGCAGCTATTTTGATTACCAATAGGCACAAGATCATGAGAGAGACTAAATCCATTGATGATGTCATTAAGGCAGGCTTTTCTGTTTTAGTTGTTATTTTTGTCTGTTAGCCCCTGAAATATCAAATCTTCAAAATTATTTTGTTTTAACCAATAAAAACATCTTGGCCGTGTAACATCTCTGATAGTAATAGGATCAGTTCTATTCTTTTGTGGATAAGCCCCAAATTAAGCAATTCAGGTCTTCAAATATGCAAATAATTCAATTCTTTTTAATGGACAATTTAATCTACATGGTACTTCTATAAATTTAACCTCAATTCAGCTTCCCATTTTCCAAGGCAAAGTGGCCACAGATTATCCTCAATCACACAATTGGACAACATACTATATGAAAATACAAGAAATATATTTGGAGGAAAAAATAAAGGTTGTTATTGGTTATAATCTTTCTGGAGCAGATATTAATCCTGGAGATCTGCATTTGCTAGAAGAGACCTTCAATACTACATATATGCACCAAACATTGTTGTTATTTCTTTGTCTTATTTCCAAAATAATTATGGGATGTCATTTTATAGTTAGGAAATTTATTTGTATGAAATTTTATCAGTATAATTTTTCTTTTTTTGTTCAGCAGATGTTTAATGATAATGTGCTGAAGATAAATGTGAAAAGATGCATACACATGGCAATGAAGCTTAGGAAGAAATATTTATACAAGGTAATTGAAATGACCATTCTCTCTCTTTTTTTTTTAATTTTATTTTATAATTAAACACCTCTTATCATTTTGTCAGATGTTTTGAAAATCTGGTTACCTGTTAATTTTTGTATACCTTCCAAAATTTAAAGCATGTTTTGATGCAAAGTGTCTAACCATGGACAATGATTCCTTTCTTACTCCCCACATATCGAGTTACATACTATTGTCCACTGGATGGTACTGGAACCTTACCCACTAGGCACCAGACACATCTAAGTCTAAGTCTAAGCCTTTTATCCCAAACAAGTTGGGGTAGGCTAGAAATGACACCCTGACCCTGGTCATTTCTTGTATATATGGCTGAATTTTTACGCTGGTTCGCCAAGCCTATCGCAAGCATGCGGGCTTGAACCCTGGACCTCTTAGAAGAGAGCCAAGTGCTCTTACCACCAGAGCTACTAGATCACATCTGTACTTCAATTATCAATACTTACGGTCCATGACCCCTGGTATCTCCTTGTACGTTCCTCATTTTTAATGGTTTTTTTGTTAGTACTAGTTTCTTCGCTATGTCACAAGAAAGTTGATGCAAGTAGCCCATACAGATTCAACATTACACCAGTTTTCAAAGTGCAAGGATACTTAATTTAATATTATTTTTATACATTTATACTTAATTTTATTTGAGTAAATGGTTCTAGTTTCTCAACAAATAAGAATATAAAAATGAAACAAATGTAAACAAGGGAAGACTCATATTGCTCATTAGAAAATTGCCCACTGTGAGGGTCATATGTGGATAACATAGGAACTAACAAAAACATAAGGCCATTACCACAATGTTGTGCTGTTGTGAATGGTAAATAGTTCATCCTGGGTTTTCAAGATAACAAATTGGAGGGTGGTTTCTGTATCCATTCCCCTTCCACTCTGCATCGCCGGATATACCCAAGATGGAAAATACATTTTTTTAATGGTTTTTTTTAATTAACAAAGAATCTTCTCTCAGTTAATGAAGCAGACCAGCGCAGGAAGCTACTCAGATCAATGACAAGGGTAGAAGCTGTTGTGAATAATATCTACACATAAATTTAGAACCAAATTTCTTAGGTTTTAGAATTTCACTGGAAGTCGAAGAGTGCTTCCCTTGGATCTGGCATCTTACAGAGTTTCTCTAGTACAGCTGTTTAAGGTACTTTTTTTTTTGGGAGTATTTGCACACAGTTTGCTGCCTTTTAGTTAATTGTGTAAGGTATTATGACCTTCAGGTTTTGTGTGCATAGAGTTTGGGTATGTACAAGCTGTCTGGTATGATATCAGTTTATTTATTTTCAGATTTTACTTTTGTGTTTCTCAGGGTTTCTTTCCCCCCCTAATATACATGAAGTGTCTTAGATCAAGTCTGTGGTATATATTGCCAGCTTGAGGGGCCATCAAAACCTAAAATGGTATATGTGTTATTAGTAGATAAGAGTTAGGCAAGTGTTTGGGTAAGTTCATTTTGGAGTCAGGCAGTCATAATTATACTTAGAGCAAGGATTTGCTGCTGCTACTCTGCCAGTACTTTTCACCTTTTGTGGTAGTTTTGAAATTGGCTTACTTTTTTTTTGGTCCTGATGTTAACTGTTGTATTTTTGTTTTCCTCTATTCAGGAAAGATGTAAATAATATACCTCGGAACTAGTCCGGTGGTGTCTCAGAAACTTAAGAGGATTGAGAGGTTTAATTGTGTCTCCTGTGGCAACTGAACTTGGTGCATCTGTGTTTATTCTGATCTGAGGTGAAAGGAAAAAGGCAAGATTCAATTTACTTGTAGGTGCAATTTGTACAAATGAATTATATAATTTTGCTCTTTCTTTCCCTCTCGGCATAAAATTGTTCAGTTGTCAATAGTCTCTTCTCTATTGGGTTGTTCTCTGGCTTCTATTCGGATAAAAAATTTTTCCAAAAAAAAGTTAAATTATACGTTTTAATACGATGAAATTTGTATTCAGTAAATTGTTGACACAAACTAATATCTTTTACAAAATAGTAAAGAAGCATATATCAGTAAATAATTTGTGGTAACATATATAAAGAAAATTCGCGAGTTGTATTACGTTGAGTTTAGTTGCATGACCTCATAAATACCTTACATGTAACTTTGTCGAAAAAATATATGAGGCATGAGCTAACTGATTAATGTAAACAAGAACAGATTAAATAATAAAAGCATAATATGGTTGAAATAATAAAAGATTGCTCTCAAAATATAAATAATATGATTGAAAATTAAAAAATTTAATCATATCTTTATGGTATAGATTGCTCTCAAAATCCAGACAACCACGTCTATCCAGCCTGTTGCTTGTACTGACTCTCTATGGGCCTGAGAACAGTCGAACGTCTCTGCGGAACTGAAAGTATTCCTTTCTCTTGCAATTTTTTTTCGTCCCCCGCTGAGCTAGTGAACTAAGTTTATTTCACATAAAGAAAACCTTTTTTTTCGAATTGTTTTATATAATATAATAACTTATTTAAAAAAAAAACTTAAAATTTAGAAGTGGAATTTTGAAACAAAAAAATTGTATATATATAATAAATAAGCTTTGTCTCTACCAATCTATATATTTCTTAATTAAAAGGATTAAGAGTATTTATTTGCAGACAGATTATATTATTTATGGCCTCCAAATGTCTAATACCAATTGATGAGATCATGCTGGAATCTTTTATTAGAAAACAAATGCAAATACAAGATGAACACATAATACAAGATAAAAAATAACCTACGGATATATCTCAATGACAGAATTAAATCCGATGGAATGGGTGATCTGATATGAACCAAACCTGGCATCAGCGAATAACTTTTGCCACTCATTCGTATCTCGCTCTGCTGTCATAAATGTAGTCAGCATTATCATATTAGACAGCAACCGAGATTCATGGCATGTCTTTGTCGAAGTTGAGCCAATCATATTTTCTATTACAATCACCATGCCTCCAGCCTCCGTTGATGGAATTGCATCTTTATCGCCGTAATATCTTGATACAATTTTCATCGCACCAATCATGCAGAATCCACTACTCAAATTAACAAGGAGATAAGAACATAATTAAAATCAGCATATACGCGCTTATTCTGGTAGCTAGAAGGACAAATGCAGTGTGAAAAGAGAAAATAAACTTTGCTAACTTTGAGATGATCATATCTGCCGGGGGAACATAGTTAAACATGTCGCCAGGAACAAACTTGACAGGACCATCATTTGAAATGCCGTGTATCACCTGAGGCAAACCACAACAGTGCACTCGATGTGAGGGAAATTTTCGACAATTCCTGTGACCAGTGCTCCAGTCCCACCACCAAGATCGACTAGAGACTGCACGCCCTTGAAATCATCCTTAATATGCTTGACAAATGCATCAATGAAGAATTTATTGGTACTTTCCATCGCATCGTTGAACATTTGTTGAAATTAGAGTTTTTGCTTGTCATCTCCCAAAAGGTACAGCCATGTGCCATTTCAAATGGTTTTTGACTTTTTGTTGATCATCTTGCTTGAACCATTCGCTCAAATGTAATGAAGGTTTTACTATAATGAAGTCGAGGTTGAAACAGGCTAATGGAAACATACTGGAAGCACCATTCCTTAGTACAAGAAGCGACATATATAGTAGTAAGGCCATAAACTGCCTCAGTTCTGACACCGGCACCTTGCTCAAAAAGGAAGCCAATGTGTGTCAACAAGGGCAAAACTGCAAAAGACGGTGCAAGTGAGGTTTCTTTGCTCAGGGAAGAGACAAAGCCGACTGAATCTGGCTGAGGGTCATGGGTTGGCCATAATTATTGATAGCATCGGGGATGCCAAGGTCTAGAGCACATCTGAGTGACATGTATTTTTGAAAACCTACTGTAAGGTTTCTGCTTGACCTTGAACCAGCTCAGAGAACTCATCAGATAGGTTGTTCTCCATGGATGCTTGCTCTACAGCTGGTTCTAAATTGCCTTGTTTCTTAATTTTCCTTATAGAAAGCTGCGAGTTTGTTTCTGTTCACCACTCTCCTACTTGTAGGAAGACGAAGATGAATTTCACAAGAAATAACTTGTCAAATAGGATTAAAATTTATCTTCCTATATATAGGTTTTTAATGTTTCTTTCGATATATTTTACTTTGTACTTGTATGTTCGTGTATTGTTGTATAAAACGTCAATTTGTCTGAAGGAAAGCGGTTTAAGGCTTTTGAACACATGCTTTTATTGGACCTCGTTCGATCCGTCATTTTTGGTAGGAGGTGATTCTGGTTTATTATTCAAAATACTTATTTATTGGAAATTGATTACAGGGAAGATGGGTGGGTGATGAAAATTTTCTACTGTGATCAAGGAGAGCAGATTGATCATCTTTTTTTTTTTTTGCTTGTAGTCATAGTAAGGAGGTTTGGAAATGGTTGATCATCTTTTAGTGAACCTCACTTTCGAGGTAGGCTAAAATTAGTCACGACTGACATTTGAGTCCGTTAGCTACAATTAAATTTTAATTTTCGTGTTTCTAACAATCGATCCGAACCATTCAATATGTTCTTCATATTGAAATCTCGTTGGAGACCAAATTTTACATTTTTTTGAAATTTTTTAGTATTTTTTTGACATTTTACAAAATTTCTAATCTAAACAATTCTTGACCATTCAATAACAACGATTTTTAAAATTCTCAAAAAAATAGTAAAAAAATTTAGAAAAATATTAAATTTGGTCTTCAATGAGATTTCAATATGAAAAATACATTGAACGGTTCGAATTAGCCATTAGAACCTTAAAAATTGAGATATAATTGCGACTGATTTTAGTGAACGACCTCAGTTTCACTTTTAATATATCTTAAAAATTTCTCATCTATGCTATCAATTTCATGGAACGAATCTAGATGACTGTTGTATAAATGAAGTGCAGAGATACAAAGCTCCTCTCTCAAATCTGACCGTCTCAATTTGGTATCCAGAAGGCAGAAGGTTTATGTTTGCTACAATGGGAACATCTAAATTACAGTGAGAAAGATGACAAGTTGTTAGAGATTATCATTGCATAAAAAAATGGTTAAGTAGGAGACATTGAATGGTGCATAATGTTAGAGCTGAGAACCAACAATTAAAGTAAACATATTTTTTATTTAAATATAAATTGAGAATCAACTCTATCACATCAGTAGTTAGCATATTTTTGGCAACATGTTTTCTTTTACATTATTTTCCGCTTAAGGTTAATTCGGTTAAATTGAAAAAGATTAGGTTAGAATAATATAACCGAAGAATTTGGGCCTGTGCTCACTGGGCTAGCTATATCTATCTATAGTTATAAACTGTTTATTTTTATGTAAACATAGTCTTCAATTTTGGAAAATGATCTAAAAATGTCTAAAAGTGAGCTTTGCTTTAATGAAATTATTGGTTTCCATGTCGGCCTCTTTGGATTTTAGAAAATTTAAGTGAATTTCTTATAAGGATACAGTTTTCAAAAGAGTAATTTTTTTTGAAAGTCACTGAACTTTGTATGTAATTTAATTTTGATCACTAAACTTTAATTTATTCCTTCACAGCCACTAAACTTTCAATTGGTCCGATTTTAGTCACTCTGTTATGTATCCGTCTAATTACTAACGTCTGGTGAAAATAAAAGTCGTGAATCAATTCCTTCATATTTTTTTGAGTAATGCTAGAATCAAACATATAGGACGTCAAACACGATCCAAACGTAGCACATTAAAATTTCAAACGGTCGATCCAAACCGCTCAATATGATCTCTCTATTAAAATATCTTTGATAATCAAATTTTATATTTTTTCATATTTTCTAACCATTTTTTTCGAATTTTCAAAATTGAAGGGTTCAGAACTTTTTAGATTGAGCATATTGAAAAATTCCAAAAAAATAGTAAAAAAATTTGAAAAAATATAAAATTTGGTCTCCATGAAGATTTTATAACACAGAACAATTTGAGCGGTTTGGATCCGCCATTCCAATTTTAAAAATTAAAATTTCATCGCGTTGGACAAGCGTACGTGTCCTATATGTTTGACACTAACAACTCCCTATTTTTTTCTCTCTTTCTCCCAACCCAGCGGTTCTCTTTTTTGTGGAGAAAACAGACTTGCCATGCTCCCTCTCTCCCCGCCACAACACCCCGCAGCCCTCCTTTGTTTCTCCCTCCCTCTCCGTCGTATGGCCTCTAGTCACCATTCCCGTATAGATCCCCTCAAAGGCAACCCTTCCTGCCCCAGAATTTTTCAATTTTTTGTCATGAAGTGCATTCGATATTTAGTATGCTTGTGTAAGCCCGTTGATTGAAAATGCCAGCAATAATTTCACCTAGGCAATTAATGTCTCTCAGTAAATGTTATAATGATTATTAATCTTTTTATTCTGGTATATAATTTATTTTTGTATCACCTTATAAATGCTTTTGGTCTTTAAAAAAATTAAAATAACGTATAATGCATGGTTGTACCTTCACATGACTTCAGGAAAATCCAGAAAAATATTCTGGTCCAATTTTATTTTGACAAAAGACCATTTCATATTTGGGAAAAAATAAAAGCCTATTAACTGCTATTGAAGAGTCCAGAGTTTGTTGCTTGATGCAGCTTCCTGATTAAAAAATGACAAGCTAACATCAGAATTTTTCATCTATAGTAGTTGAAAGATTGGGTCTTGTGCCGCCTATATATCAAAAAGAACATTTGGTAAAAGACCCAAAATCAGAAATTCCACTTGCCAAAATAGAAAAACCAGTAACAACAATCATACAGATGAAGATCATAGCGTAAACCAGTTGGTTCCTATCAATGGTTTAAATAGCGGATAGCGAATTGGTAGCGGACAACCTCATGTCATAGCGGATAGTGGGTAGCGGTCATTTAGCGGCCGCTATGGAATCATAACGGACATGTACAAATGTACTTATTTATATACATTTTTTTTAATTAAAAATTAAATATCATATTACATTATATGCATGTTATGATAGTTAAATTTAACACATACACTTTACAATCCATTATTGCAATAGACAAATCTCATTGTACTTAATATTAAATCAAGTCAGTCGGAGTTTATATGTCAAAGATGTGTTCGTAATTCTGATTCTATACTAGCACGTAATAAATCGTGTCGCTATATTTCTCTAAAATACCATTATATCTATATTTTGATAATTTTTATCATTATAGTCACCATAAGAAATAAAAGACCAAAAATAAATATAATTTTAAGTAATATTACTATGAGAAAGGATTCAATCAAAGCGCTTTGACCGGAGTTCCAGTTAAACCCCGTCAGTTCTCAATTTTGAAAGTTCAAATGACCGATCCGAACCATCAAATATGATCTCCATATTGAAATCTCCTTGCCGACCAAAATTTTCATTTTTTTTATTTTTAAGTATTTTTTCGGATTTTCAAAAACAGCAATTTTTGTAGAGTTCGGAACAAATTAGATTAACGATTTTTTAAAATCCGAAAAAAATATTGAAAAATTTCAGAAAAATAAAAATTTTAGTCGGTAAGGAGATTTCAATATGGAGATCATATTTGACGGTTTGGATCGATCATTTGAACTTTCAAAGTTGAGATTTGACGGGGTTTAAGAGGGACTCCGGTCAAAGCGCTTTGATTGAAAGCTTTCTCATATTAATATATCAATGAACACCACTATAGCGACACTTTTAGTTTAGCAACGTAGCGGTCAACCAAGTCGTACCGCTATAGCGGGGCTATTGCGGTTCACAACGGCGCTATTTAAATCACTTCCTATAATAGTCTCTTGATTAACTCTCGAGCTTTAAGTACGGATTCATAAGCCTCGGCCCACAAGATGGAGTCGGGACAGGATGACCCTTCAGAGAAAGTAGGGATTGAGGCAAACATGGTGACGAGCGATCATAACAGCGGAGAGGGAAGATAAACGGAGGTGGGTGGCAGGGGCCGTCATGGACTCATGGTCACTCTGTTCTCTCCTCCAAAAGAAAATATGCGCTGGGTTTGGTTGAAGAGAGGGGAATAAAAAATATATAAAAAATGATTGACGTCTTCTAATTTCACCCAGACGTTAGTAATTGAACGGATTTTTAACAGAGTGATCAAATTTGGATTACTTAAAAGTTTAGTGGCTGAAGAGGGACAAATTAAAATTTAGTGATCAAAATTAGATTACATACAAAGTTCAGTGACCTTTTAAGAAATTTACTCTTTTCAAAATTATATATATAAAATAAGTCTGTGATGGTATTACAATTTGCTCACAAGAATTAATGCTTCGTAATTTCGTCTAATTGAGCAAGCATCAACAGTTTTGGTACGGATTTTGAAATTTGTATTCGAAATTTGAAACTGTATCCTAATAAGAAATTCTCTTAAATTGGTTTCCATTCGAAATTTGCATTATGGGTACAGCTGTTTGGTGCGATTCATAGTCCAGTAGGCTTACTCAATTATTATTATTATTACTATTCATTTTATCAACAATTTGATAATAGTAAAGTAATTAAAGAAAGCAAAGAGAAGTACGTGCAGGGCCAAACTAGTCATGCTTTTCTATTACTAGCAGATCTCTTTATATGTGGGCAAATAAAGAAACAAAATAATGTTAGATAATAAAAATATGTTTTTTAATTTATAAGCGATACAAATAGATGTGTTATTCAATTTATTTCTATATTAGATGGAAAACTAATTAATAGTGTTGATTCGGCTGACGATTGATATCTAACCGCAGATCAAACCAATTTAACGGTAGAAATCTCTATTTACACTCTAGACCTAGTGTGTTACATTTACATCTCTTCCTATGTGTGTGTTTATAAAATTATAAGTAGTATAGATTAAGAGAGAGAGAGAGAGAGTTTTTGCGCAACTTCCCACAGTTTGCTGTTAGCCACTTAGCCCACGGAATTCTACTCCAGCATTTCAAACCACAGCTAACGTATAAACTCCACACCAGTAAACCTTCGCAAGAACAATTTTTATGTGCATCTAAAAAATTAAATACCATTCAAGTCTATATATGTAATAGCTATCATTAATTACGAACATGTGGTGCACTACTATTTTTTTTTTAATTAGAAAGAACATCATGTTATTAAAAATATGAGGTCGAATACATAGGACCTACAAATGCTGATCTAATATAGTTATCAAAAGGACTAAATTTATTAGGGAATTTAGTTGTTAATTATGAATAACGATAGTGCATCACGAATGCTTGCAATGCCCACAATTAAACGGCTCATATAAAACCGAAATGAATTTAACACGATCCCTACTGACATTCATGTGTATTAATTGTTCTATTTTTTTAAATTTTTGTGGATCATCTTCATAAATTATCTCTGTAAAATTTCTGCTTCAATTACGCAAAATAAATTGATTTTTTATGCCAAAAAATGGTTTCAAGGAGAAATTAGATGTAAAAATGGAGAAGTAAGTTGTTGCAGCAGAAAAATCAATTTTGTTTTAAAGATTTTTGTGCGTATATTTTCATAATTTGATGTTTTATGAAGTATTTACACATTCTCGTCTTATCAAAATTTTTAAAAAACTTCGTTCAAAAGAAAATTGTGATTAAAAATAAAACAAATTCTGTTGTTCCACAACTCGAGCCCCCTTAATTAGTAATTGAGCATCTCAATCCAAGTTTTTCGCTTAAATTAAGAAGGAAAATACTTGTACTAAAATTTTTTAAGGTGGAATATGTTTTTACAAATTTTTTAATAAAAAGTACATAATATATAGAATTTTTTTAACAAAAATTAAGTTCTGAGTATAATTTTTTTCACGCGAAATTTCATTTCGTTAGAAATTTTATGATCGAAACAAAGGGATTTGATATCATTTGATCAGAATTTCTATGTTATTAGAACCAATAAAATTCTGAGAAATTAATTTTAATCAAATGAAATATATCCCGTGGGAAAATCATTTTGATCAGAGCTTAAGTCTTATTTACAAAGTGTGATATGATGTTTTTGACGCCAAATTTTTCTTTTGCATCCTTCAGAGTTTGAACATGTATTTTTCTATAAAATACCATAGAAATTACTAATGGGAAAAGGGAATTACACGTGCTTAACTCCATTATCATAATAAACATAAAAATGTTTTAAAAAATTTAATCAAAGTAACAAATGTTTCCTCCTTGCCTTATGTTAGAGTTCATCACTAGTAAATCCTTCACATTTAACCAAAGTTTAAACCAAACCCCTTATAAATAATCCAAATACTTCAAAAAATTCACCAATAGTTGCTCTTGCCACCTAACCTTAAAAAAATCACCAAAGTATTCCACACTCCATTATGTGAAATTAGAAATTATGGTAGAATATTTCTAGACTGCAATTTATGTATAATATCCATGGAAAATTGGCGATACAAAGAGTAACATAACATGATAACATCATTAGATGTATGAAATTGTCCACCTTTCCAAACAACACATTTGATGTAGGAAAATAAATAAGAATCACCTCCTACCGAAAATTACAAAACAAATGAGGCCTAAAAAAAACTTCGAATATAAACATTCAAAAGCCTTAATTGCTCAATTCAAAGTAACAACAGAGTATAATAAAATGAAAGAAACATCAAAAACTTTATTATTTAGTTTGAGCAATAAAAAAAAACTTTATTTGAGACATCATCTTCAACTTCCTACAAATAGAAGAGTGGCGAAATAGAGACAGACCCACAACTTTTCAAAATAAAAGATAAGAACCAAACAATTTTAGTTTCAATCATCCATGGAGAACCACCAATCAGGTGAGTACTCTGAGATGGTTCATGCTCAGGCAGAGTTATGGAACTGACAGTAGGTTATCTAAAATCGATGTCACTGAGATGTGCTCTAGACCTCGGTATACCCGACGCCATCAACAATTATGGCCAACCTATGAACCTCAGCCAGATTCAATCAACTTTGTCCCTTCCCTCCACAAAGAAACCTCACTTGCACCGCCTCCTGCGTATGTTGACCCACATTGGCTTCCTTCGTGAGCAAGGTGTCAGCATAGGAACTGAGGTGGTATATGGCCTTACTACTATGTCGCATCCTGTACTAAAGAATGAAGGTGCTCCCAGCATGTTTCCATTAGTGCTTTCTCACATTGACTTCATTACCGTGAAACCTTCCCTACATTTGGGTGATTGGTTTAAGCAAGATGATGGGCAAAATACCTTTGAGATGGCACATGATTGCACCTTTTGGGAGATGACGAGGAAGAATCCAAATTTTAACAAGATGTTTAATGATTCGATGGAAAGTACAAGCAGCTATATGATCCATGAATTTGTCAAGAATGTTAGCAATATTCTCAAGGGCATACACACTCTAGTCGACGTGGGTGGTGGGACTGGTGCACTGGCCAAAGCAATCATCCATAATTTCCCACATGTTGAGTGCACTGTTTTGGAGCTGCCTCATGTGATACAAAGCATTTCAAATGATGGACCTGTCAATTTTGTTTCTGGTGACATGTTTAATTTTATTCCTCCAGCAGATGTGGTTATTCTCAAGGTTAGAAAAGTATATTTTTGATTTCACAGTACATGCATGTATCTTTCTACTAGAATACATGCAATGCCGTATCTAGTTTTGTTCTCATTTTTTGTAGTGGATCCTGCATGATTGGTGCGATGAGGATTGTATTAAGATTTTACGTCGATGCAAAGAGGCCATTTCTTCAAGGGAGACTGGAGGCAGGGTGATTATAATTGAAAACGTGATTGGCTCCACTTTGTCTAAGACATGCCAAGAAGCACAATTGTTGACTGATATGTTGATGCTGACAATGTTTACGGGTGCAGAGCGAGATGAGCATGAGTGGCAAAATTTATTCACTGATGCTGGGTTTGGTTCCTATCAGATCACCCATACCATTGGATTTAATTCTGTCATTGAGATCTATCCATAAGATTTTATTTCCACAATCTTGTATTACTTGTGTATTCCATCTGCTGTTGGCTGTTTTTGTTTTATTGTTTTATTTTTCGAATAAAGATTCCAGCAGGATTTCAAGGATTGTTAAATATTGATTCGATGCCATTTAGAATTTTAATTTGTCCAGAAAAGAATACGATTTTCTAGTCCTTATCATTAAAAATCCCATGAGCTATGTAGTAAAAAAAATTCTTCGTGATAATTTTTGTAATTGGGTATATATGGAGAAATATTTCTCTAAATATATTTTGAGTAGATTGTAACTCCTATGCCTTGTTATATATATATATATATATATAGAGAGAGAGAGAGAGAGAGATAGATAGACTAAATTAGACTCCAGCACACACACACCTGATGTTTGTGCACTCAAGTCTTTTAGCAGTCCGATCCAGGAAGAGATGAAAATCAAACCGTTGAAATATCAAGCGCTGAGGGGCTGGGGCCTGTGCGCTTTATTTTTCTCCGTTTCGGTCTCCTACTGTGTACATTACAGATCGAAAAAAGAACACCTCTCTCACGCGACTCTCTCCGATTTTTTCCTGAATCGAACTCGCTGTGTGCTTTAAAACTCACTCTCTATCTATATCATTCCGTCTGTCATCTGCAGTTTTGCCATCCCTGTCATCGTTAAATATAAAGTGAACATATACCGCAAACAAAGTGAACATATAGACGATCTAAGTGAACACATACGAACAAATAAGTTCAATGAAAATAAGTTGAATATGCATGTAAACTTCTGAACAAGTGATGACAACACTTATTTGTTGTAACTGTTCACTTAGATCGTCTATATGTTCATCTTATTGTTGTATATGTTCACTTTGTATTTAGCGATGGCTGGAATGGTATATTTGCCGATGACACTTATAATTCCTAAATTTTCTGACTCCCATCCTAAGTTGCAGAATGCACTTTGAGTTGCCAGCCCTGTTAAATTTGTGAATGAATAGAACCTGTGTACTCGAGTTGCCAACCCAGTGGGCTGCCAATAGCCTGTTTCACAGTTTAGTCTATGGGTCGTTTGGATCGCTTAGAAATTTAGGGAATTTAGAGAATTTTTTATTCCTAAGTGAAGGTTTAACTTGGTATAAACCTATATGCATATCTAACCTATAAGAATAACTTAAAGAATTAGATATACCGCAGCGGAAATGATCGAACGCCTAGACCCACTTGTCGGAGTTCGGTTCTGCAGCCTTGTCTCTCTCCGTATGCGTCCGGTACACCACAACCTCACGTTAGGGTTTGGCGTCACCTTCCACGCTTCCACTTGCCGATCTCGACTCGTGTGTGTGATCCAATTGCTCCAAGCAATTGGATGGCTTCCTCCCTCTCAGAAACTCTCCTCTCTTTCTGTGTGGAATAAGCAGGACAACAGTTCCAAGAACCAGAGAGACGTTTCTGTTTAGAGGGGTATATATAGGAGTTGATCTGAACAGATCACGTCTGTTCAGATCCCAGTACCAGCGGCCCGCTGGCCCTGCCAGCGACCCACTGGGACGTTCAGTATCTGCGGCCCGCAGGCCTAGCCTGCTACCCGCAGAGAACGGCTCCACACACTTTTTCCAACATCTCCCTCTTGGAGACGTTTATACCAAACACTGAGCCAGACCTCATACGGCAAATGGAACGTGCGACCAGCGCATACACCTGTCATGCGGGAGCTCAAAAGCCTCACTTTGAATAAATTCAAAGCCAACCAGAGAGCATCTACCCTTTTATATAAAATACAGTTTAATGTGTATACTAGTACCTTAGAAGCACTCAAATCCGCACTAGATCAGACATTATCGACCATTCAATGATACATGTCTTTTCCTTCTCAATCTTAGTTTGTTGTATGTTCCCAACCTCAGTCCATATGACGAGTTTGGTGGATCCTGAACACCAACAAATCTATCGTTTGTGCATGATGAGTCGAATCTTCCTTTTAACTCATGAGATTCAAAACGAAATCAGTCGCTTGCCCAGCAATGCCCCGACAGGTGGAATATACATCACCATAGGGTACACACCAAAGTAGCAGCCCTGACCCCATTTCTCATGACATAGTCAAAAGTCAAAGGGTACTTCTCTATGGAACTCACACATGGGGAGTCATACGGTCTTGGTCCTGGAACCACTCAACCCACTTCCAAAAGTCGCCTTGCACATGTGGTATGAGCACATGTTACAATGAAATATCTGCTAAGCAGACGTGTGTTCTCATTCATTGTACGAGTTTAGATCCAGTTTGCAAACCAAGTGTCTATGGTCTAGACCACTCCTTATTGCAACTGATCCTGAGATTCTTCACTTAGACACTCCCTGAGTTCTAAGGAGATTCTCACCTCGGCTTAATTGAACTACGTGATTGTTTGGGGTACAATCACATCGGATCGCCTAAAAGAAGACAAGCCTCATTTCAGTCCCAGACTGAAGCGACAATGAGCTTCGTCCATCCCAGATGGCTCCTTAGTCCCTGACTAAGCGCACATAGCTCAATCTAGTCTCATCTCTACATGCCCCAGGCATTAGAGGCGATTGCTCGTGTGAGCGAGACAATCTAAAGTTCAATGACACACTACCAACATGCTAACATTTAATTGAACAATAACAAGCAATTCATAAACAATAATGAATAAACATGTCTCAACAATATTTTATAATAAAATATAATTGTTCAAATACATACATACATAACAGATACATGTTACAGAATTGTCAATGCTAGCGACCCGCTGGACCTGCCAGCGACCCACTAAAGCGATTCTGAAACAATCTCAGAAAATCTGTCCATCTGTCTGCATCCCAGTCTGCGACCCGCTGATCAAGTCAGCGACCCGCTGGCAGACATCAGACCCATAACCCTAATCAGCTTTAGGAACTGCATCCTTGCGATGGGTTTAGTGAATGGATCTGCCACCATCTCATCAGTGGAAATGTGCTTCAACACTATCTTTTGATGTGTTTGTCTGTCTCTAACAAAATGATATCTCGTGTCAATATGTTTTGCTTTTCCATGGTACTTGGGGTCTCGTGAAAATGCTATAGCAGCCGTGCTATCGCAATAGATTGTCACAGGTCCGTTGGGCACCTTGACTACCCCTAGTCCCTTTAGGAAACGTCTCAACCATATTGCCTCTTGGGTCGCCGCAGAACATGCAATGTACTCGGCCTCCATGGTAGATAAAGCAACACACGTTTGCTTTTTACTACCCCAAGAGATCACATTGTTACCAAGCATAAAGATGAAACCTGAGGTGGACTTGCGCTCATCTAAGTCACCAGCCCAATCGGCATCCGAATAGGCAACTAGGTCCAGGCTTCTTCCTTGATAACATAACACATAATCCGATGTGTTCTTGAGATATCTCAGAATCCTTTTGACTGCTTGCCAATGAGCAAATCCAGGATTCGACTGAAATCGGCTGACAAGACTCACCGCATAGCAAATATCGGGTCTTGTACACAACATGGCGTACATCAAGCTTCCAACTGCGCTAGAGTACGGCACATTTTCCATTTTCTTTCTCTCTGCATCTGTATTGGGACCCATGTCACTACTCAAACTTGTGTTCTTATCGATAGGAGTGTCAACCGATCGACATCCATCCATGTCATATCGTTCAAGAACCTTTTTCACATAAGTTTCTTGAGATAAACTGAGAAACCTCTTGGTTCGATCTCGAGTTATCTTGACACCTAGCACATAGCTAGCTTCACCCATATCTTTCATGTCAAACATAGAGGACAACCAAGCCTGCGTTGAACTGATCAGCGACTTGTTGTTACCCGCAAGCAATATGTCATCAACATACAATGTCATGATCAAGAAACAATCATTGGACCCTTTCACATACACGCAATGATCCTCTTCCATCACTCTAAAGCCATTTGACAAGACAGCTTGGTGGAATCGGAGGTTCCATTGCCGTGATGCTTGTTTGAGACCATATATGGAACGGCGAAGTCTGCACACCATGTGCTCCTTCCCTTCAACCACGAATGCATCGGGTTGGACCATATATATCTCCTCTTGCAATTCTCCATTGAGAAATGCAGTTTTCACGTCCATTTGATATAATTCTAGATCCATTGCAGCGACAATTGCTAGGATCAAGCGGATAGAAGCAAACCTAACCACAGGTGAGAAGGTTTCCTCATAGTCCACTCCCTCTACTTGGGTGAATCCTTTCGCAACCAAGCGAGCTTTGTAACGCTCAATTGACCCGTCACTTTTACGCTTGGCTTTGAGAACCCATTTGCTCCCAACAGCCTTGCGACCTCGTGGTAAGTCAACTAAGTCCCAAACCTGATTCTTCTCCATTGAATCAATCTCCTCTTGCATGGCCAGCAACCATTCCTTAGACTTAGAACTAGAAAGTGCCTCACGCACATTCTTTGGTTCATCCGGATCGATAGCTTTGATCGCCTTCTTGCGTTTGAGCTTATCATCCTCATTCGGCATGACCAATCCATCAAGAGCAGTCATGAACAATTCCCCCCCTTCGATCTCAAATCGTCGGCGGGGTACTTTATCACGTTCAGACCTTCGAGGTTCAAATACTTCTTCAGTCTGCATATCAGTCACAGGTTCAGCGGTCCGCTGATCATCCCAGCGACCCGCTGTCTCTGGATGCAGATTGACAGGACCTCTGTCCTGGAAGTTTCGCCAGTCTTGGCGACCCGCTGGCCCAGCCTGCGGCCCGCTGAAACTGGGCGCCAGAGAGGTTCTGACCTGCTGAGCTACCTCTTCCGCGATAGTTCTGACCTGAGGAGGTTGAGGAGGACTTTTATTCCCCCTTCTCGACTCGACATCCTGATCAGTACCATCATTTGCGGAAGGAATTGACTCATATAGCCATTCCTCTTGAGAAACCTCGCTCCTCTTTGGAAATTCATTTTCAAGGAACGTCGCATCCCTCGATTCGATTTCCGTGACTGTCCCACTTAGATCCTCTCCAACAAACACGTGGCCCTTGGAAGTATCAGAGTACCTAATGAAGATACACTTTCTCCCTCTTGGACCAAGCTTCCCATGTTTGTGAGACGGATCATGGACATAAGCCAAACAACCCCATGGATGGAGATTACCCAAATTCGGTTTTCGTCCAGTCCATAATTCATAAGGGGTGGCTGCCACGGACTTCGAGGGAACTCGGTTTAGAACATATGTGGCGGTCAACAGCGCATCTCCCCAATACGAAATTGGTAGACTTGCTTGTGCCATCATAGATCTAACCATCTCCAACAATGTCCTATTACGCCTTTCAGCAACACCATTTTGTTGAGGCGTGTAGGGAGTTGTCAATTGATGAACGATTCCCTTTTCATCACACAAGCTCTTGAATTGATCCGAGAGGTACTCTCGACCTCGATCTGTCCTAAGAGCTTTGACAAGTCCATTTTGTTGATTCTCAACCATCGCCAAGTACTTTTGGAAGCAACCCAGTGCATCCGACTTGTGGGAGATCAAATAGACATGACCAAAACGTGTATAGTCATCAATGAATGTGATGAAATAATAAGCACCATGTCGAGCCCTAACACTCAAAGGACCACAAATGTCCGAGTGTATCAACTGCAAAGGAGTTGTGGCACGAACAGCCTTACCAAAAGGCTTTCGGGTAGCTTTACCCGCTAGACAACCCTCACAACGAGGCAAGGAGACCTTGGTTAAGGGACCCAAAAGTCCAACCTTAGCCAATCTAGTCATCCTATCTTGCCCCACATGGCAAAGTCTAGCATGCCAAATTAGCATGTTATCATTCACATAAGAACTAACATTAGAAGAAGAAACATCATAAGAGAAAGAAGAACAACCATCAATTGTGTCTAAAATCATGAAATTGTTCTCAAGAAATCCATTACCAAGTAAAACTGAATTCTTATACAATTCAACACAATTATTAAGAAAAACAACACGCAATCCAGTTTTGACAAGAACTAAAACAGATACAAGACTTCGCCTCACATCAGGCGCATACAACACATCATGGAGAACTAATTTATGTCCATTGCGAAACATTAGCTCACAAGTGCCAATGCCATGCACGAGAACACTACTATTATTTCCCATGTAAATGCGTTTGCTTCCTGCCGGTATGCGACGATAGTCCATAAATGCTGCTCGATCCCTAGCTATGTGGTCAGTTGCTGCAGAATCAACAGTCCAAACAGGATTGTTATTAGTAAGCATAAAGCAACTGGACACATATAAAGCTGAATCACAAGCAGAGGGGAGACCAGCGGCCCGCTGATCATACCAGCGGCCCGCTGATACTGAGACATAAACACTGCTCAGTCCAGAAAGTACCTTTTTCGGCTTCGTGCAATCACGAGCGAAATGTCCAATCTGATCGCAGTTGAAGCAAGCCCCCTTGGGCTTCTCCTTCCCCTTTCCGCGCTTCTTGTTGCGCTTCTTGTCAATTTTTGCATTGGCCATGCCAGTGCCACCCGCACCTTTCTTGGAACCGGAATTCTTCTTCGGTTTCCTATGCGAGTTCTTTGAGGCGGCAATCATTGCCTCTCCAGCAGCCTTTTCAGCCTTCTCGGCCGATAAGCGGTCCTCCTCCAACTCCACATGACGCGCCACTTGGTCAAAAGTGCGTATGTTGTCATTGTGAGTGAGGTTAACTCTCAAATGCTCCCATGAGCGAGGTAGAGAGCGGATCACAGCCTGAACTTGCTGCTCATCCGATAGGACATGGCCCGCTTGAGTCAGCTCACTTATCATATTAGACATGGCTAAGATATGCTCCCGCATGGAATGCTCGGGACGCTTCTTATAGCCATCAAGTCTAAGAGTGAGTTGGCGCAGCCTAGTGGTTGAAGTACCACCATACTGGAGCTTTACCGCATCCCACAACTCTTTCGTGGTGCGATACCTCTCGAACCTTAAGAGTACATCATTGGACATGCTACTCAGCAACGTTATGCGAGCGGCACGATCCTTTTTCTTGAACTCCTCAATGGCTCGATTTCTATTTGGATTGGCCCTCTCGGCTTCCGTGAGTTCCCTTGTCAATGGCTCCAACAAATCCTGCATCTCAAGCAGAAATTGAGCTTTACGATGCCACACATCGTAATTGTTGCTCGTCAATTTCTCACCAGCATTGAGATCAGCGATTATGTTCTTACTTGCCGACATCTTCCTACAAAATAGAGACAAAGCACAAGTATGCATGTTAGCATCATCATTTATGATATAACTTAAAAGTTATAACATATGGTTACACTTCACCGCACAATCCTTGAATCGATCCAAGAGATGATACATCTTAGCAATGATAACCGAAAGATGACAACCAGGGCCACCAATCCTGTCTCATATACTAAGAGTATCCCCTCCCAACCAACTCGATTGGCGCAAAGTTCAGACATTGGACAAGAAACCCAGTTCTTTTAGGTCCAAAGTCACCCTACTGTGCTGTCTAAGCATGCGAGTCAATGACCCCAGGTCATTACTCAAACACGCCCACAATTGTGAGAGGTATAAATACCTACCATCACTCTCTATGCAAGTATGCATTTAAAGAAAGGTATTAAACCATATTACTATCTTCAGGATAGTTTAAACACCATGTTGGACATAGAGGAAGGTCTCAGGTTGGTCAAAACAGATTCTGGTTGCTATATTTCAACTATCAGTCTCAGGTCTGGCGGCCCGCTGAACTGAACAGCGGCCCGCTAGAAACTACCTGCGGCCCGCTGATCATACCAGCGGCCCACCTGAAAATGACAGATTTAACTGGTCACAATTTTTCTGATCAGACGACCCGCAGACCCAGTAAGCGATCTGTCTGACAGTTATACAGAACAACCTTACATTGTCTGTCTTCTCAACAGAATCCTGCGGCCCGCTGGCCCAGCCTGCGGCCCGCTGATTCTGACAGACTGAAACCCTAAATCTGGTATTCCTGCAACCAGGACTCATCAGATGGTTTCTTTGCACCAGAACTGTTACTCAACCCTGGTTAGACCATTTACAGTGTTTTGCTACGAACTCCTACTGAGATCTAGCGTTAAAACACGTAAAATTTGGATCTAGGGTGTGTTTTGAGTAAAAACGTCACAACCACATCTAGTTCTACCAAAACCATGGTGTTCTAAGGCTTAAACAGATCCATAACTTCAACAAGAAGCCTTATGGCTCTGATACCAATGAAGGTTTAACTTGGTATAAACCTATATGCATATCTAACCTATAAGAATAACTTAAAGAATTAGATATACCGCAGCGGAAATGATCGAACGCCTAGACCCACTTGTCGGAGTTCGGTTCTGCAGCCTTGTCTCTCTCCGTATGCGTCCGGTACACCACAACCTCACGTTAGGGTTTGGCGTCACCTTCCACGCTTCCACTTGCCGATCTCGACTCGTGTGTGTGATCCAATTGCTCCAAGCAATTGGATGGCTTCCTCCCTCTCAGAAACTCTCCTCTCTTTCTGTGTGGAATAAGCAGGACAACAGTTCCAAGAACCAGAGAGACGTTTCTGTTTAGAGGGGTATATATAGGAGTTGATCTGAACAGATCACGTCTGTTCAGATCCCAGTACCAGCGGCCCGCTGGCCCTGCCAGCGACCCACTGGGACGTTCAGTATCTGCGGCCCGCAGGCCTAGCCTGCTACCCGCAGAGAACGGCTCCACACACTTTTTCCAACACTAAGTATAAATTTATTGGGAAGTGTGTAATTTTGTGAAAAATTTAAATTATTTATAATAAATTTATATCTAGAAATTGGAAAATTTCCAAATTCCCAACGCATCCAAACAGGCCCTATATTCTTTTTCGTTGATTTTCAGCGTCGGAGAATGCAGTTTGTCAATACTTTAATTATTAATACTGATGGAGAAAGTTTGGAAGTCAGAAATAAGGGTGGCCCAGTCAACAATCCTTACTATTTTTTTCTATGCTACGGAAGCCAAGCCGAAATTAAAGCAAAGCAAAAAAGAAGTAATGCAGCCCAGTGGTTTTTAGAAGAGCTGAGTCAGCTGACCAGGCGTGCACACAATTGCAGATATTTACCCTTTTAACTATGTCTTTGGATCGTTGGAAGAAAGAAGAAGAAAAAGAAAGAAGAAGAAAAAAAATTATAAACAATTCAAATTCTTCACAAAGTTACACACTTCCCAATACTTCTTCCCACTTCTTTCCTTCTTTCCTTCTTCCCACACCTATCCAAACGGAGCCTATGTTCCAAACTAGAGAACTGGAGGATAAAATTCCAAATGGGAAGATTAGAGGATTAAGTAGTCCATTAATTTTCCCTGTCATGAAGCCGATCTTTTATGTATATAAATGCAAGTGATGTGAAGTATTTTCACATGTATATAATATATACCAATGAAAACACCATTCATTGATGTGATGCACATCATGCACTACTAGCACATCGAATAAATATACGTCCAAATCTTTTTTTTGAGGATCAGGTGGCAATCACACACCAACAGAATTATATTAAAAAATTGATATTTACAAACAAAAAGGAAGATAAAACTAAAAACCAAAAAAATAAAAACTAAAAACTAAAAACTAAAGACTAAAGAAGGCCGAAACGGGTCCTAAGCATATCTAGTCCAGGTTTTGATATCCTCGCAGATTTTCTTGAGCAGAATATACGTCCAAATCACCACCTACAAATACTCGTCCACTATACCATTCTCTGTATTATTATTATTATTATTATTTTTTTTTGAGTTGTGAAAAGGCCCGTAGTGCTAGACTATTATCTGTGTACTGTCGTGGATTGATAATCTAGAAAAAAAAATTAAAGAACGCATAAGAAATTAGCATGTATAACATTAATTACATGTATACCTAAAAAGATCCGAATGTTCGTAAGCATGTAGCTGGGGAATGTTGAAAGAGCATTAAAATATTCAATACTTTAATTACTAGTAGATAAATTTTATCCTAAGTATATTTTTCTAGTTAACAATTATTTTGTTTTTCCCATGACTTCACAGTATAAGCAGGAATCAAGTAGGGGAACGTGAATCAGAAAAAAAACCACACAACTAACCAGAAGAAAAGAAAAGGGGCAAAAGAAAAAGTGTTAGAGGAAGCATCCATGGATAGAAACGTAATAAAGGAGGATAATGAATCACTTGGATACCTTGTCTGTTTTTAAAAAACCGACCCATTTCTATATGCAGCGCTCCATGCAACGATCACATTGTAAACAAATTTTTTCGATCGTATCAGAATTTTCCCCATTATAAGGATCATTCATGATCCATCATCCCTATCATCTTCAGTGGGAACACGTTTAAATTTTTTCTATTTTTAGAATATTTTGGTCCCCACTGTTTCTCTCCCTCCCATTCTTTTCTATTTCGGTCCCCACTGTTTATCTTCCTCTTATCCTTTCCTATTTCGGTCCCCACTATTTCTCTCCCTCCCATTTTTTCCATTTCTGGTCTACAACAATTAGTATACTAGAATTTTTAATATTCCAACTACAACCACTACTCATATTAATTACAACAGTTAGTATCCAAACTACAACAATTATTTATATTAATTACAACAGCTACATATATAACTTTAACGGTTACATATATAACTTCAACAGTTATATATATAATTTCAAAAGTACATATATAACTTCATCAGTTATATATATTAACTTCAACAGTTACATACATAACTTCAACAGTTATATATATATTAACTGTTAATATATAACTGTTGAAATTATATATACAGAAGGACGGGATAGGGGGACGAAACAGAAGGACGCTGGATAATGTTGGATTTCATCCACGGGAGAATACAAGAAAATTATGAGGGGATAAGGGATGATGAAAATGAGTTATTAATTGCATTTCTGAAAATAAGAGAGAGATTCATGCGTCATTAATGAGGGAATGATGGAAATGATGGAATCCTGAGGATAATCTTAATTAATTTCTACGACTAACAAAACGATTGCAAATAAAATCAGTTATAATACCCAGCTTCAACAAAAGTATAATTAAATAAATAAGCGATAGGTCGCGCAACGCTACGGCCAATCTAGTTAGAATTCAACTTATTGTAAATATGGTTATTCGGTCATGCGCGTAAAATTAGTATGAGATACATAGTCAAAAGGAAATAGGGATTAAATGCATCAGTCAAATGTCATCTAATTTAAATATTCATGAGTAGCATATTGGTATGAAAAAAAGAAAATAGTTTTATTTTAATAAAAATACTGGGTGCTACAGAAGTATATTTACATGTACCTATTAAAACACCGTTCATTGATGTGATGCACTATTATAAACAATATATATACATATATATATATATATATATATATATATATATATAATGTTTATATCATGGATTTTCAAAATTACCAAAAAAATAGTAAAAAAATTCGAAAAATGTAAAAAATAGTTTCTTGTAAGTTTTCAATATGGATAACATATTGAATGGTTCGGATCGGTTATTTGAAATTTAAAAATGTGAAAACGATCATATTAGACGGACCCATCCGTCCTATATATAGTACACTAGCATTTCTCTATATATAAACATCGTTGTCTAGCACACAGCCCCGATACTTTTTTGAAATAACTAGTTGTGAATAAAATATAAAAGTATAAATTAAACGGACCAGCATATACTTACATGAGTGAGATTTTCTTATCATAGAATATATATACGCCCAAATCACCACCTAACAAGATTAAAAATATTAGTCCTCTATACCATTATCTATGTTTTTTTTTCGAGTTGTGGAAAGGCGTAGGCCTATACTAGCTATCTGTGTACTATCGTGGATTGATAACCTTGTAAGGATTAAAGAACGCATAAGAAATGTAGCATTTATAACATTAATTACTTGTATATTAAGAAGATCCGAATGTTCATAAGCATATATGTTGTTAACGACGCTGTTTTGCTTTCAAGAAAAACTAAATTATCAGAGCTATTGAAACTTTGAATGAGCATAAATACTTTACTAATAGATAAATTTTATGTTGAATATATGGAAGACGAGAAACCGCAAAAATTCTTTTGATATTTTGTTATTGCATTGAATTACTTTGAATTAAATTTCCATTACTTTGAACGACATAAATACTTTTAATTTTGCTGACCTTTGCTACATTACCAATGAATATGGAAATTGATTACTGCCATCTGCAATTTTGTCATCCCTGCCATCGCAAAATATAAAGTGAACATATACAGCAAACAAAGTGAACATATAGACGATCTAAGTGAACACATACAAACAAATAAGTTTAATGAAAATAAGTTGAATATGCATATAAACTTCTGAACAAGTGATGACAACACTTATTTGTTTGTAAGTGTTCACTTAGATCGTCTATATGGTCACCTTATTTGTCGTATATGTTCACTTTGTATTTAGCGATGGTTGGAATGGTATATTTGCCGATGACACTTATAATTCCTGAATGAATATCATTATGAAATTCACAACCGCTTATATCAGTTTCTCATTCCTATTAACCAATTGACCGTTAACAATTCATCGCACCAATTTTATTCATATAATTTATGTCCATGATCTATTTAATGAATCAGAAATTTATTATTTATTGTCCTCCTCATTCTCATCGATTCATTTGCTATATAAACTCCGTATATTTCATTAAGTAATGCGACTCATACAGAAAACAAATTATCCATTGTATCATGTTCTAATATCGATCAAATTCTTTTCCAAATTCCATATACTATTCTCAAATACACTAAACATTTCCGCTAGATATTTTCAGAGGCTTTCATCAATCACCTTCATAGTCGTATCCCTAAAAAGTGACTACTCCGAATTATTTTGGTTGCGGTTCGTGTCGCACGTTGAGATGAAATACGCTTAAGGACAGCGCTTAGCGCAATTCGGGTAACTCTATTACTTTTATTCGTTTTCATATTATCCGATTTGTTGCACCAACATTTTATCCTATGTCATGTTTTTCTAGTTAACGATTTTTTTTTTTTACAGACTTCACAGTATAAGCCGATATCAAGTAGGGGAACGTGAATCAGAAAAAAACCACACCACTAACCAGAAGAAAAGACAAGGGACAAAAGAACAAGTCCTAGAGGAAACATCCATGGATAGAAACGTAATAGAGGATAATGAATCGGTTCAAGCTCAAGCAAAGCTCTGGAACCTGACAGTAGGTTATCTGAAATCCATGTCATTGAAATGTGCCTTAGACCTCGGTATCGCTGAGGCAATCGACAATCATGGCGAAGCAATGAGCCTCAGCCAGCTTCAGTCCACATTGTCCATTCCCACCACAAAGAAACCGCACTTATACCGCCTTCTGCGTATCTTGACACATGTTGGCTTCCTTGTTGAGCAAGGCACCGGCTTAGGAACTGAGGCCATCTATGACCTTACACCGATGTCGTGTCATGTACTAAGGAAGGAAGAAATCTTTAACATGTTTTCTTTAATATATTCTCAACTTGATTTCATTATGGTAAAACCTTCCCTGCATTTGGGGGCTTGGTTTAAGCAAGATGACCAACAAAAGCCATTTGAAATAGCACATGGTTGCTCCTTTTGGGAGATGACAAGCAAAAATCCTAATTTCAACAAGATATTTAATGATGCGATGGAAAGAACTAACAGGATGTATGTCAATGCATTTGTCAATAATGTTAGCGATGTTTTCAAGGGTGTACACTCTCTAGTCGACGTGGGTGGTGGGACTGGAGCACTGTCCAAAGGAATCACGGAGAATTTCCCTCACGTCGAATGCACGGTTCTGGATTTGCCTCAGGTGATACACAGTATTCCAAATGACGGGCCTGTCAAGTTTGTTTCTGGTGACATGTTTAGTTTTGTTCCTCGGGCAGATGTTGTTGTTCTCAAGGTAAGAAACATATATCCTTTTTCGCCCTACCGTGTATTTTTTTTTTCTACTGGATAGTATGTAAGCTGAATTTAATTGTGATCACATGTCATATATGGTTCTAGTGGATCCTGCATGACTGGTGCGATGAGGATTGCATAAAGATATTGCAGCAATGTAAGGAGGCAATTCCATCAAAGGAGGCTGGAGGCAAGGTGATTGTAATTGAAAAGGTGATTGGCACAGCTTCGACCGAGGTATGCCACGAAACACACTTGTTGACTGATATGGTAATGCTAACGGCATTTACAGGAGCAGAGCGAGATGAGCTTCAGTGGCAAAAGTTATTCAGTGATGCTGGGTTCAGTTCATACCAGATCATTCTTGCGATGGGAATAGAATCCGTCATTGAGTTATATCCATAAGTTTATGTTTCCTTCATCATGTATTAATTACAAATGTGTTCCTTTTCTAGCATGGTTGTTTTTTATTGTACCTTTTTTTTTTTTTTGCCTTTTGAATTAAAAATTCCTGCAGGATTTCATGTGTTGGTACTAGAAATTGAGAATCCAATATGATTGTTTGGGAACAAATCAGATTTTCTTGTCATTAGCACACCCTGTGAACATTTCAGTCTAATTCTGTAGATTATTTATATGATATATTGGAACGGAGAAATATTATTTCCCTTTAAATCTTGAGCGGATTATTATTATACCGCTGAATTCTTTCCAAAACACTCAAGCCCATGTGCTTCTAATAGACATTATGTCGAACATTTCAAGTGCACTCTGGTTCCTGGATGGAAACGTGAGCATTTTTGCAAAAAATTCATTTAACGCAGTACCAAGAACAACAGTGATTAAGCTTTTGCTTCCTTTGCTTTTTGTATGAATCGACTCACTGGCCAGTTTGAGAGCTCACGAGTAGAATCGTAAGCATCCCATGACCTGAAAATGTAGCGCTCCAGGAACATCTTTACGATGCATTTCAAATTTTCAATAAAATGAATACTTATCTAATCAATTATCAATTTCAACACACCTGCTGTCTGATACGTTGATGCTGACGGCGTTTAGTGAGACGAGCTTCAGTGGCAAAAATTATTCAATTGGTACAATTTCCGTCTACATCCATAAGTTTCTGTTTTCTTCATCATGTGTTATTTACAATTTTACATATGTGTTCCTTCTAGCTTGCAGTATTTCACGTATTGATACTAGAAGATGATTAACAAATTTGTAATCTGTTTGGAAACAAATAACATTTTCTTGTACTTGTCATTAATAAACACTCTGTGTGATCTTTGTCGTCGAATTCTGGAGACTGTTTAAATATAATGGGAACGGAGAAACATTATTTGCCTCTAAATTTGAAGCCAATTATACATCCTATGCTCAGTTCATTAGAAAAATTAAATAGATATGGAGAGAGATATTTGTTTATCATATTCATATTTATAGAGTTGTGCTCCTAAGCTAGTTTAAACATCTTGTTAGTTGATACTACGTGCTCTGGTCTTGGCTTTGAAGGACCTTGTTGTTTTTAGATATGCTTATGCTAATCGCATGATGCAGTCATCAAGTATTTAAAAGGATTAGGCAACCTATGACGGAAGATGGTACTGAACATGAACAAAAGACCCCAATCCCCCTTAAAGCGAAACTGGTAATATATATATGAAACATAGTGTTATATCAATAAACTTAATTTCTCCTTCCTCGTGTACTCAATGTACTTCTTTTGGTACCGAAAACTAACCAAAAAATTGTTGTACCCGTGTTGTGACTCTTACCAGAATGCATAATTTGAGTACACTTGCAACTGACAACCCATATGAAGAAAATAAGAGGAAAACTTAAAATCTCTTTTCCAGCCTGCTGTTTCTCCTTTTAACGACTTCAGCTGCCCAAGTCTTCCCAATGTCTGTTTGAAATTTGCCTACAGTCACACAAACAAATAAATAGCCAAAAATTAATGAAATGAAGATAGCTTATAAATGGTCTAATCTGAGATCAAAAGAGTATCAACCTGCCGTGGAAAGAAAAAATTCATCCAAGACCTTCCCATGCTCTGCTCGAAATTAAAAGCGCGATCAAATATATAGACAAAGAATTATTTCATAATAACAATATGAAAAAGCTAGCAGTAATTTCGGAAAAAAAAAAACGCATCAACATTTGAGAAATATTGCTGATGTTGACTAGCTTAAGATGTTCAAAATGGAAGGAAAAACAACAAAATGAAAAGCACTGAAGTGTACCTGTCTCATATTCCAAAGCCTGAAGAATCATTTCAACCTAAATAAAAAGAAAGGTATTACATAAGGTTATAAGGGGAAAAAAACAATGTCACATAAGAATAGCAATTATATAACAAAAGCAATTTAAGAAAAGTATATATTAGTATTTAAAAAGTCAATTGATTTGGAACCATTTCACACTTTATCAAAGTCCTTCACAATACTAGCTTCGATGGAAGAATTATTCTCGTACTCTGCCCAAAGCTCCTTTATTTCATCCGCTGCAATAAAGAAATGAACGTCAGCACATGCATACAATAAGATTAATGGGTTTATCAACATATAAACTACCTCAATTTTACATTTCTTTTCTTAGATGGACGAAGTTACATCATTACGCATTTTTCATTGATGCCAATTTATTTTAAGCATCTGTGCACCTTTCCAATAATGTTTCATTTATTTTTTAATTTCTTCAAACAAACAAATCAAATTTAGACTGCCTTCAACGTTAAAAACCTATGATCCCTTCAAAATTCTATAAAACAGGAAGTTCCTGTAAAAATATATAGATATTTGCTTTAACAAAGTTACCTCTTAATCCACCACCAAGAACTCGACACATCTCATCTAATGCTTCCTTCTCAAGACGGCTTTTCTCAGCTTTAGGTACGCCATCGGATGGTGTAATGTCACCCACAATAGCTGCAATAAAGGGGCCATATTAATTACTTTAATCAGAAAGTAATTGCAGATTAATTAATAGCACATGTGAGAAGGTATCTGATTTTGACTAATGTTTGTACCTTCAGCAATATCATGAACAATTGCAATCTTGATACACCTATGCAACATGAGATTAGATAATAAGACAAAAGAGCAGATACTGTAATAAAATTTTGGCAGGTCTATGTCTTTAGCCTGACAATGTGATATCAATGATCCAGAATGTGCAATTAAGCATGAACTTACCTCTTGGGCAGTTCCACATGAGGAAAACAATAAATTGATCAATTAACCCCCTGAAGAACAAAGATACTCCAAGCTTGTCAGACACTAAATTGATCAATTGATCTTAATTAGCTGAACTCTGTATACATTCAATTTTGCATCTTCAATTACTATACTCTAACCTAGCCAACAAAAAGAGCATCTCCCTTTCCAAAAAAAATAAAAACATGGATTGGTCAGCCAAGTACTCAAGCTGCTTCCAATAAACATGGTTGAATAGCCAAACTAGTTATAAAGATTTGTGCATCTGCTTTTTGGTTCTGGACAGGAGGAAAAGGCTTGCCCCACAGATTATTTTATGGTTAGAAAAATCAGAAATAAAAGCGAACCTTTCTCGGTCAATATTGGAGAGATCAGGAGCAATTAGAGCCATAATTGCCATTCGATACATGTGATCGGCAATAGACTCAGGGCCTTTGATTCCATGGTTAACCCATCCTTTCCTCTTTGTTGTCTGCAAATTACAGAGAAAACAATCAAGTCGACATTCATAAAAGACTAGGGAAGGTGTCACTTGGATACCTTGAGGCGGTGACAGAGGGTGAGAAAATCGATGGCGGAGGAAGCATTAGAGGAGACGGAGGATGCTCCATTGGTGGAATGGAGCGAAGGAGATCCCTTGGAGAGGAAGCCGTCGGAGCTAGGGTTTGCGGCGGTGGAGCAGAAGAGAGCGAAAGAGGTCGTGGGTTCTCGGGATCTGAGACTGAGAGGCGAGGCTGAGGACGGGGAGGGGAGGAAGGGTCGAAAGAGGCGAGTGGAGGTGGGAGAGGAGAGAGGGGGTTTCACGGCGGCCATCGCAGTGGCAGATGTGAACTGTCGCCAGAGAAGAGAAGCGAGGAATAGGGGAACCGGAAGGGAAGTTGAATGGGAAAGGGAATACGTGGCAGCAGCATAATTAATTAAAGGCAAAATCGGCCTCATACCCCTCTAATCTTTCTTATTTAGATATTTACCCCTCTAATCTTTGAAATCGATCTCATACCCATCCAATCTTGATGAAATTAGAAATATACCCATGACAGCTATTTTAATTGATTTTTTAATATAAAAAACTGATTTATAAATTTTATGACGAAACTGCCCCTGCTCGAAATTGGCAGCCCTAAAAAACCTTTCGTCTCCCACTTATTTTCTCTCCAAGCAAAATATCTTTCTAATTCTATTCATCTTTCCTAATCGTTAGTTTTGAAAAATTATTTCTAATTTCACTTTTCATCTCCTTTTTCATTGTGCACAAAGAAGTTGCCCCAATACATGTAAAATCCTCCTCTTTGTTTTTTAGTGCCGGCTTCTACTTCCACTGAAAAAATTGTTTTTGGGTTTGAATTTCAAATGTGTATGAACTAGCATAGTTGGTAGGGGCGGGGAGAGGATTTTTTGTATGACATCCTTCGCTCGATTGACACGGCCTATCAAGATGCTTTTGATATACTGAGCGACTATTTCCCTGTTTATATTTCACACATGTTAGTTCTTCTGACACTTTGCCTGAATCCTTTGATTAATATGGCTTCATTTTTTGTTTCTTATTCTCTCTCTACCAATTGCTAAATAAGCATAGACACTGGAATAAACTAAGTCAAGTAACAGTTCCAGCAATATTTCTCTAATTCAAATAAAATAACCATCATTCGAATAATAGTTCCAGCAATATTCATATACTGGTATCTAATTGATAGAATTGAATACTGGTATCAAATAAAATAACCATCATTCGATCATATATAATCTCGTATGTAAAGAATTGATAGATTGTATTTCCTTTTTATTATCCCATAATAATTTAGAAAGCAATGAATTTATATATTGTATTTTATTTTTTTTAATCTCCATGGTTATTGGTATAACGAATATGTAGAAAGCGAAGTTGAAAATATATATCTTAGAAACTAACAATCAGAAAATAATTAGAAGGGAAAAATGCATATATATATGGCAGAAATATCTCTATTTTTAATATCGCTTGGAGAGAAAATAAGCGGGAGACGAAAGGTTTTTATGGCTGTTAGAGAAGAGTTGTTTTGGGCAGGGGCAGTATAGTCATAAAATTTATAAATCAGTTTTTATATTAAAAAATCAATTAAAATAACAAACGTGGGTATATTTCTAATTTCATCAAGATTGGATGGGTATGAGATCGATTTCAAAGATTAGAGGGGTATATATCTAAATAAGAAAGATTAGATGGGTATGGGACCGATTTTGCCATTTAATTAAATTAGTCGATGCGACGATGCACCATTGATTCATTATTACTGGTCCCCACTCTCCTAGAGTTAGCAGGTTAGCTGCTAACCCGACTAACCTTAGTCCCAAACAAGTAGTTAAACTGTGTTCTACGAATCAAAATTGGAAGGCATCGAAAGGAGAAAAGAAATAATATTTACTTTTCCAGTCTGTTTCCTTGCTCCAGAAATCAAAAGGAACCGAATAGAATATACAATATAGAGTGTGACATCCCTGAATTTTAGGACTTGTTTGCAATACATCGAATTCTAAGGTCATATTTGAAAAATATTCATGTTTATCCACTTTGAAAATATCTATTTGATCTTATCCACATTTTTAGTAGCTAAGTAATCAATATTTATATAAATAATTTTTGATAATAAATATCTTTATAAATAGGCTCATTTATTTTTATAAATAGTATTAATATTTTCAGTAATAATAGCTAAGTAATTCCTTTCTGCTTACTTAGCCATTAAGTAATCTAGAATATTTACCATTTTAGCCAGACCCTACTATAAATAGACCCCAGCCTCATTTCATTTCATTTCGTATATCATTTCTGTTTCTCTCTCTTCCTAGCAAATTGTGAATATCACCTTGGCTTTGAATAGTCGGCCATTTGGGGAATTCGAGTGTCGTTCTAATTAGTCAGTTTTGTCGAGTGAGCAACAAGACTATTCAGGGTCAGCCGACGACTACTATCCGGAATACGAGACCGAGGAGACTGGTCAAGACTCTATCGACCCTCCTGAGGAGTAGCCTCTCTGTTTCCAGCTTTACCAGGTGTGGATGCCTTAGGTTTTGTTTATTCTCTAGTCTAGTAATTAAATCATTAACTAATTGTGTGCATTTCATGTCAGTAACATTAAGTAAACAGTTAAGTGCATGTCATTAATGAAAGATTAGTCTTGCATATATAGGATATGCATGCATATTAAAAATGTGATTATTATACTTAAAAGTGCTATTAATCAACACTTGCATTGGGGCTGATCGAGACAGTGGTTATCATTGTTGTATTATATATTCATTTGGACCTGATTTGATCTCTGAGTTGAATGTGCCGTTATATCAGACTTCCTCTCGACCCCCATGCGTCAGTTTACCGGTACCGTGTATTACTGCCTACTCCTCGACGGGGGACGTAGGGACGGGGCACTTACGAGTTGTCGAGCATTTATGCGTAGGTTGTTCTGTAGGCACATGTGTTGACATTATCTATTTTTATTGGGTCTAGTGAGTTGGATTGACACAACTTTTGACCATTGAGTGCGGGTGTTTGATTCTCGTATTATTATGCTATTCTTCCATATGTATCTATACTTAGTATTATTTCGTTTTTTCAGACATTTTTCAGTTTATTTAAACATGTCATGCTTTGGGGAATGTTTCATTGAAACATCAAATACACTTAATGTATTGTAAATTTTAAAAAATAGTATGGTTTAGTTCTAGCTAGAATTAACCAGACCTTAGGCTCACTCTATCACCACACTGAGTATTCGCGTACTCAGCCCACAAAACTTTAATTTGTGGAGACAGGTTCAGGTTTGGGGGAAGAAGAAAGAAAAGTTTCAGAGGAAGACCAAGCCAAGCTGGAATAATGATTAATGTATAATATTATGGTATTTTGTGTGTGTTGTTTTCTGCAAGATTGTTTGTAATAAAAGCAAATAATACTTGGTTATGTATTTACTGTTTGTGATATTTGTATCTGTGACACTGTATTAAAGCCTTACGTGTGTACAGTAGAGTGTATACACGTGGCGGGGTTGTCCATCTCGAATTATGACTTGGTTCGGGGTGTGACATAGAGTATAAGAAATAAAAAGATTTTGTGAAGAGTTTCTAACTGTACCCTCTAATTTCGAGGTAACTCATTCTCTCCTCTTCGGGTAAACTAGAAATGAAATCCAACAAAGTTAACTTCAAATAATAATATACATCCTCATTCGTGAACTATATAAATTATGACCCAAAATCTAAAACATTACTCTTAAAATTTCATTTACTAGATAATTAAAGAATAACACTCAATTAGATTCTTTCATTTATTTATTATTAATTTATTATATATAAAAAGGAGGGTTTCGGAAATGGGTCAATCGTCGAATACACCATCATAGACGAATCTTGACCGTCAAATGTAGTACACACACCGATGAAGATACGAAAGGATGCCCATGTGATACTATATTTTGGGGAGTTAAATAAATAATAAAATAATAAATTGACGCCTATCGAGTATGGACCCTTCTGCACATTTCCGAGGTTACTCAATTTTTTTAAGCATCATGAGCAGATGGCGCAGAGCTATATAACGTAATTTTAAAGGATATACAAGAAAAAAATGCCTTTGAGAATTGAGAGGAATTAACAAATGATGCTAATCTGATAGGTCACAAGCGTACAAAATTAAAAGCAATTGACTCTCTAAAAAGTTGAAACATCAAAATGCGTTCCTTAAAAAATATCCTTTTATTATTTCATTCCTAGACTTCAAAATGCGCATGAAAACAAAGAAGAAAGGACCTACTGGCTGAGCTGAAAGAAAGAAAAATGAGGTTCTAATGAAGGAATTTTGGTTGGATCCAGTGTGTACTGAACTACTGCGTACCCACTCATAAAGAGGTTTCTCTCTATAATTTATTCGTTTTCCCCCCCATATCTGATGTTTATTACAATGCAGTCTAGAAAGTATGTTGTAATTTTATGTAAACTAAAATGTAAGCTTACGGTTTCACCAAAATATACTAACTTTCTTATTTTATTTTCAATATATACAACTAGAAGAATTTTTTTTTAGAAATTCTTCTAGCACAAATGGCCCAAGTTAATATTTTTATTTCACAATAACGTACATTTTTATTTATAACTCATATAGTCCAATTAAATCGAATATAATAAATAAAAAAATAACGTAGTAACAGCTGGCCCAACAGAGAACTATATTATATAATAACATACGGCCCAAACCAAAATTGGATTTTTACTTTTTACTCCAAAGATTTCCCAATAATTAACAATTGTTCATTCATCTTCTCTCTTTCTCGCTTTAATTATAACAAAAAAACACACTTTCACAGTTCACACTAGCCCCAACCCCAATCTCTCTTCCGATCTCCATTCGCCTCCTCCTCAATCCTTATCCACCTTCACAATCTGTTAAAAACACCTCAAATCTGAACAACCAACCAGTGCCAAACTAACTGGAGCCCAGAATCTGCGCAACTCCCACAGTAAGTCTCTTCCAATTCAACCATTTTTTTTTCTTTTTTGGCCCAAATCCATGCTAGTGGAGAAATGTGGAGTGCTTGTTGCTTTGGTAGAAGAAAGGTCTTAATTTTTAACTAGGGTTCTTCACAAACAACTCCTTAGCTTTGTCTCTGTGTGTGAGTTATTTGTTGGGTTTTTAATTTACTGAAATGTCAGTTAAATCTCGTTTTTTATATTCATTTGTAATTTTATTACAGTATTTGAACAAACCCAGGGTCTTTCCTTTTGAGATTTTGTCGATTTCTTACATACATTTATAGCAATTTAAGAAACTGGTGTTTGCTTCTGGTCTATTTCTCTAATTTTTTAGTTGTACTATTTATTCTTTAACTTTGTTGAGTTACCAAGGCATAATTAAACATATAGTTGTAATTTTTCACCTTTTAAGACTAAGTGGAGCAAGTGTCGGAAAATGCTTTATAAGAGATTATACTGAGCTGATTTGGTACCTAGCTGGTTATTCTGTTATTGTCTTAGGTTATACCTTACTCATCAAGAAGACCTTTGCAATTTGTTTAAGTTAATTTATCATGTTAAATAAATGCAGGTCTGGTGCTAGCTATCTAATAAATATCAGTTGAACCTGTTATGGTATGAAGGGGTGAACGGGTTTAGTGCCCGTTTGTGCTGCTTAATGTGGGGTCAAAGCGTCTGTTGTGACAAGGCTAGAGAGAGATGGAGTGTCTTATTATTATTTATAACACCCGAAGTAAGTCACCAAAGCAATGTGTTAGTAATAAATGTTTTTCATTTGTATATCTATGTCTACCACATACATGATACATGCATAAAATGTGTTGGTTTTCATAGGTCTGAACTTGGTTTATCAGGTTTTTTTTCTATTTTTTTTTTTTTTTTTCAATAGATGGCTTTGTAGCAACTGGTAATTTTAAAGGGAACAGTACTTGTACAAGTCATTGAGGGTGGGTACCTTACTGCATCAATGCTGCACTGGTCTGGTCATATCAAACAACTTCTGTCTTAAATTTACTTGGGTACTATAAATTTATTGTTTCTTATCTTAATAACAAATTTAGGTACATTTTCTTACCGAGCCCTGCTGCTCTTTATCTACATTTTCAACCTCCAACATGCACTGTCCCGTAAATCAGATCTGGACACGAAAAACAAGTTCATCCTATCTGACCCTCCGATGGGCATCCTTGACCCGATAGAGATCTCCCCTGCTACACTTCCCCGCAATGCATACCCGACCGAGCCCCTATCTCCTATGGTCCCTACTTTTCCCAGCTCGTACCAGCCAAACCTCACTGGGAGGTGTCCTGTAAACTTTACTCAGATATCTCCAATTATAGAGAAAACTGCATCTGATTGCTCAGTGCCACTCGCAGCTTTTGTTGGGGATGTTATCTGTTGCCCCCAAGTAAATTCCCTCATGCACATTTTCCAGTCTACATACACTAATGGCACGAATACTGATGCTCTGGTATTGAACAAGGGTCTTGCGAATGATTGCTTTTCTGACATGATGAATATCTTAGCTTCCAAGGGTGCTAGTTCCAACATAACAAATTTATGTACTGTTGCTGGGTCGAACCTGACCTCTATGATGTGTCCTGTGAAGGATGTGAGTTCATTTGAGAAGGCAGTTAATGTGAGCAAGCTATTAGATGCATGTAGCAATGTGGACCCATTAAAAGAATGCTGCCGACCAGCCTGTGGGCCTGCCATAATGGAGGCAGCAATGAAGATCTCAATGCAAGGCGGTGGAAGTGGGTTTCTAGGAAATGACTTTGCAGGAAGTGGGAGTGCAGGAATTGATATGATGAGTGATTGTAAAGGGGTGGTTTATGCATGGCTTGCAAGGAAGTTGTCACTCGAGACAGCTAATTCAGCTTTTCGAATGATGACAGGTTGTAAGGTTAATAAAGGTACTACCTCTCTTTCTTTTTTCACCCTGGCCTACCATTTAAATTCCCCAACAAAAGGGCCCTGTGTATGCTATGCCAGTATATTAAAATTTATTGTTATTTGATACATGATGATAGTGTGCCAAGTTATTTTGACACATATGATCCAAGGCCAATAAGGCACATTAGAAGTTTTGGTGATTTATCATATAGATGTGGGGCCAAATGGCCACTTTTTGGTGCTCAGTTGTGCGCAACTTTTACTCGAAAATTGTATAATGGCTTATTCTTAACCATATAGGAGTAACTTTCTTAATTCTGAATAACTAATTCTAATTTTATTCGCAAGCGATCCAAACACACCTCATTTGTTAGTATTGCAACAGTGTATCCAAAACACATCCTATGTTAGTATTCCAAAACACATCCTGTATCAGATACTGGAATAATTTCTGTTACAGATAATTGTCTGCATTGAGTATTGTAACATAGTTACATATTTCTTAATTTACCTATTAAATTTACAATGATGTACTTCGCAGTTTGTCCGTTGGAGTTTGAGGACCCGTCTCCAGTGACCAAAGCATGTGGCAACACATCATCTCCGGATCCTGCTGTTTGCTGTTCTGCTTTCCATGCATATATCAAATCACGGAAAAAGCAAATTATAATAACAAATATTCAGGCTATTAACTGTGCAACCATGTTTGGATCCATGCTGCAGAAATCTGGTGTGAAAACTGATCTGTACGAGTTGTGTGATATCGATTTAAAGGACTTCAGCCTTCAGGGTAAGTCTGATAAAACATTCATGTTTCTGTTTATTTATGCCTTAAAAGTTAAAATATCCATCATGTTTTGAGTAAATAATGATTAATTGAAAATATTAATTACGTTTTGAGTAAATGTAATTTGTTCGAATTAAAAAGGAAAAGGGTATGTTAGGTATAGGTCAGGTACATCATAGAGAGGGTTCGCAAGATGACCTGGTTTATAGTACCAGGTATAGCATGGTTTTCCTATGTTTTGAGTTTTCATGCCTGGTTAAAAGGATCACCCCCTGACTACTTAGAGAATTTATTGTTTGCCAAAAATTTCTGCTTTGATAATAAAATTTTCTACTTTTCAAGAAATTTTACAAATTGGATGTTCTCGTTCAATTTCAAATTGTTTTTTTGATGGTAATGATGGGTTCATGAGCTAACATATTTCTTTTTTCTATCTTTTGCTGGTATGGGTGTTGCAACATGGACAGCATTTGGACAACAAGGTAAGGTTTACCACTTATTATTGTTGATAAAATTTGAAATTAAGAAATGTCAGTAAAATATCCGGCATGCATATGGGCCTACTTGGGAATTATTTGGCCCCTCCAATATAACCAATTTGGAACTTGGAGCACACAATATTGCCAAATATCAGTATCATGACTAGTTCTGTAAACTCATGCATACTGGTTTCTACATTGCAGGATGCCTCCTAAGAAGCCTGCCGACAGACATAATATATGACAATTTAACAGGGATGAGTTTCACATGCGACTTGAGTGATAACATTGCTGCACCATGGCCTTCCTCTTCCTCTGTCTCTTCTCTGTCCCTCTGTGCCCCAGGTAAGGGATGATTGTCATATTCCCACTGCTTTTACCTCTCTGTGTTCTTCTGTCAAAGTTAGAACAAGGATTTTGATTTCCACCTGAGAACCAAAATTTGTGACAGTATCCTTGGATAATGCTTTCTATGTCTTTTGTTCTGCTTCCTTACCTCTCATTGACCATGAAGAGTGTTTGTCTTTTACTTTAGCTCTAAATAGTTGTTTCATTGGCCACATAAAAGCAGCTTTCATGCTTACTTTGGGTGCTTCCCAAAATGTTTATGTTTTTGATGATACCTCACAAAATAATAGTGGCATGCTTCAACAAAATTAGGAGAGAACTATTGGGTGGCTTTATAGTGATATATTTGCAGGAACATGACAATCAGGCCCCTCACTTAACTTTAGTGTAACTTTCTTTTTCTTTCTTTCCTCTCTTCCTCAGAAATGTCATTGCCAGCGCTGCCTGTGCCCCAAATTTCTAGAAGCCAAGGTAATTAATTATTTATAAACTTGCTACTCATTAACTTTTACTGTATTTTTGTATTTTGAATTTCTTTAACATTCCATAACTGATAGTTCACTTTGTTCCATGAATTTGTTTAGTTGGCATAGAATGGCCATATATCATAAAATGTTTTGGGAAATGACTGTTAGATCTATGATGTGACAAATGAACTAAATTAAAACAGTCAAGAATGTTGTGTCGTTATTCAGTAATATAGTAATAGAAAGGTATATTATATGCCAATGGACTTGAAATGCAAAAAAAAAAAAAAAATGTTTCAAAAGGTACACTAGACCAAGAATGGCACATACTCTGTGAGAAGTATACCAGGGTTCTCTTTTATATCGGAACCAAGTGGTCATGGTGGAGAACATTTTTCATGTTTGCACTTGTTATCATTTCTATTTTTGACTTAACATACAAATCTAAATACAACTGCAGATAATGGAGTTAATAGAAAGATATTTGTTCTAGCCCTTGCATTGTTTGCTTCAACCATTGCATTATGAAGAATTTTAGTGGGAGAACGTATTGCATTTTGTATTAAAGTGTTGCATTAGGATTCTTTGTAGCATATTGGGAATTTTTCTCTCTGGAGATAGCCAGCCTTTTGTAAATTTGAGTGGTTCCTCTTGTATAAAAGCTTCTTGTTCCTCTCCTGTCACACTCTTTGTTAGATTATTATCCGTTTTTTGATCCGTTTTAGAGTGACCCAATGTATTAAATAGTTTTTTATTTTTTAGAAAACTTGGTAGGGGCTACCAAGGAAATGTATTAAATAGGTGCGGTTTGGATCAGATTTATTGACCTGCTGACAATTCGGTTCAGATTCGACCTTTATATGCTTTAGTTTCTATTCCGAAAAATATCACAACAAACAATGAATTGAAGGTGGATGCTGACGTTGAATTTGAGTCCCCACTCCCCAGGGGGAGAGAGAGAGAGAGATTGGCCCAGATAACTAAGCGGTTCACTCTCATCTCACAATACCTTTTGACTTCCTTATATATAGTATACACATATAAATCCAAATTAATACTCGTATGTTACATTAGGGACGAACTTGGTTTTTGTTACATTTGAGAATAGCAGTTATAAATAGAGAGAAAACTTCAAATAAGAAAACACCAGTAATAAATAAGCGATTGTAAACATATACGACTTTTTAAGTTACTCAGTACTTACAAATTTAAATAGGCAGAAACTATTCGTAATCAGTTCCCACATTTTTCTTGCCTAAAATCACATCAAACATAGATAGCACTATTAGCCAAGTTCGCAGCTACCATAAAAAAATTGCATGCCAACAACAACTAAAATAAATATTATCAATTCTATACCACATGAGATCTCAGTTATCAGTTATGAAGATGCAAGTTTGGTTCCATCCAAACACATGTTAATGGTTCCTCCACTCTGTGCATGCTTGGATGATATCTTTTATCATCCATGGAATAGAACATTCCTTTCTTAGAATCTGTGCCCCCTTCAAACCTTGGAATATATATCTTGTTAGCGTACTTTTTCTCTGGAGATGTGATCGCAATCGAATTTCTATGATCCACAAAAAGTGTCATATCAGCCAAGTGTTCTAGCTTTTCCCACATCATATGCGACTGATTGAGTTTTAAAACACGGAGTGGTGTTTTGGTCTCATCCGTTCTGAAAACAGAGACCAAATCCCCATTTAACTCTAACAAGTGACAATATTCAAGTCCATAGGAAGGCTCACTCAAATATAACGGTTCTGGTTTACAAAGTACATTCCAAGTCTCCAACTCAGGGTTGAAAACCCCCAGTTCACCTTTCCTGCCCAAACAATAGAACTCTCCCTGAAATAAAACCGGATTATTAGATGATGGAAAGAATGGGATTGACGGCTGGAATGCAAGAACAGTCCATTCTTCCTCTCCAAGACACCACGTCGATATCTCAACATATTCACCACATCTTTGGAAGTAGAATCCATAAAGTATGAAATCTGGAATAGTAGGCACAGAAGTAAAAGAAATGCCGTCGAAGAAATATTCCTCCGAAGGCAGCGGCGGCAGATTAATAACCTGATCAGTGAAAGGATTAAGTATGAATACCCTTTTGTTGCCTTCTGTGACGACCACCCATCCATCTTTGGAGTACCGCAAAGCTAGGTGGTCACGTGCAACAACAACCGCATTGCTCTTTAGAGTGTAATCCTCACAATAGAAAGGGTCAAAGAATTTGCATGATTGGTATTTGAGATTTGGCAAATGCATGAGCCATGGCCAAACTCTTCCTTTCCGGATGAAGCTTGATGCTTTGGACCACCCCTGGCAAACAGATGGAAGACGCAAGCAATCGACCAATGACAACCGTGGGAACAACAACTCCACCAACTCAATGGGGAGTTCATTCCATCGTCTTGAAATATCCTCATCATTTTCATCCTCTTTGCCGATAACGCTAGATTCCACCTGCAAAAGAAAAAGATCAGAAAAAAAACAGTCATAAAATGTTTTTTAACTGTGCAGAAACAAACTTTATGAAGAAAGTACAGCAAGATATCCTTTTTCTAATTAAAGGGACAGTCGACGGAATACTCAAAATGCAATTGTTCACTTCTAAATTTTAAACCTTAATTTTCTACGAGGACTTAAATCTAAATGACATATCCAAACATTCATTTGATTCTGCTCACAAAACAACAAACGTGATTCCAAAATTGTCAAAAAAAAAAAAAAAAGACAAAAAAGGCAAGAGGGACCAACCTTATTAGATCTCATGACATCCAATAAGTTGCAATTATCTCCTTTGACAGCCAGCATTCTGCAAGAATCATTATAGTTTAATATCAAATTAATGCACAAATAACAAAATGAAAAATAAAATTTTACAAAGCTATTAGGAGTACTGAAACCAACCATTTTGTCGGAAAAGCCCATTGAAGTCTATCCAATCCACCACTATTCTCTGGTAAAAAGGTAAAAGTGAGAACTTGGTCATCCAAACAGAACGTGTAAAGTCTCACACCATCACTGTAGTATCCCGGGGTATAGATGCAATTGGGCTGCACTCCCCAAGCCTTATTCGCAGGGAATGATCTCCCGCTGCATCCAGCCAGGAAAAATGCGTGATCACCAATGTCTTGCACCCTCCTCCAATGAATTGAATTACATGACAACTCCAACCGACGGACCTCAAAGTTGATGATCAGTTGGCCATAACCATATGAGTGCATTATAATTAAGAATAAATCACCTGTACACTCCACGAAATATGTGTACCAACTGTATGTAATAGGACAAGGTTTAAACTCATCTATGACTGTCATCTTCACAGAACCCCTGATGAGCGGGGCCACATCAATGACCAAAGTCACGGTCATATTGACCATAACAAAAAGCTGCTCATTATAGATTATGCTAGGACCCCTAAGTGAACCAGCATTCTTGTTGAAGTACTTGAGGGGCACCTTCTTCCACTTTTTTCTGCCAGGAGAGCAGACCAGCAAAAATGTTTTCGCGGAACAAACAAGTATAACAATACAGTTAGAAGTATTGGGAGGCGAAGTGATGCTAACAACAGCATGAAAGAAATCAGGGAACTCTGGAAAAGGAGGGATGTAAATTTTCGAGAAAGAGGTTATGCTAAGGAAGAAGCATTCCCTGGTTAGCTCATCTGCCAACAGTATCCACTCCCCATAGCAACCTAAGCATGCTTTCCCTTGCAAAAACTCAGGTAAGATTCTTTCCTCCAGGCCATTGTTTATTGGATCAAAGAAGGTGCAAGTTTTCTTCTTGCTGCCATGCATTTGGAAAAGCCATGGCCAGCTCCCGAAGCTATGGGGCAGCGAGTTCTGAACTTTGCAACCAAGAATCTCCGCTTCCATTACACTTGATCACCTGTGATTAGTTTCACATTAATTAGATATTTAGCAGCAATGTTCCAGTTGATGACAATAAAAAATAAAAAGAAGAATTCTCATAACATTGAAAGTGATCCACCAATCAGGTAGAAAATTAGGAATTGATCTACCAATCATAGGATGGTCCTTAGAAGATAAAGATGATTAAAAAAGGAAATGAGGAATTGTAGTACCTATTAATTGCTAATACTCAGGGAAATTGAGTTTGAAATATTGTAAAAATTAGACATTGAACAGAGTGATTTATATAGGGAAACAGTTACAGCCCTAAAAGAAAGGTCTCTGATTGAATAAAACTTTTGGTTGACTCAGTTGACTGAATAAAATCAACTAAATGACATGACAATTCAAATTAGCCAAGCGCCATTAAATAGCACGTATGATTTGTGGTTGATTATGCAAACATTATGGGCATGAGAGAAAGGGATGAGGAGGCTTACCTACACTCTTCTGTTCTGTTGGATGATACAAACATTCACTTTTGCGCAATGAGGATTGGATAATTGATTGATTGGAATAAAAATAAAGAATTAAACTACCGATGTATGTTTTGTAATATGTATGTATGGCCCTTCGGTTCTATAAAAGTGGCGGTGGGTTTTATTCACTACTACATACAAAGCCTCCGAATTTGTCTACTAAATAGGAAGGCGGTGCTAAATGCATGGTTGTCCAAATAGAACCGAATTATAAAAAAAAATTGTCTACTAAATTTGGGCAATTTCTTAGTTGCTACAAACATAGTATGTAAGAGTTATTATAATAAGCTTTCTTATTTAATGCTTTTTATAAGTTGACGAAAATTACACGAGGAAACATACCAACATATTACTCTATGTACCTATCATATTATGAAACAATAAAGAAAAATATTCTATTTTACGTACCAATTTAAAATTTAAAAAATTTAAATTTTTAATTGAAATTTGAACTTCAGAAACTTGAAAAATTATTTGAAATTCGAAATTTCGAATTTTAAATTTGAAAATTTTGAATGGAATTTTAAATTTGAAAATTTCAAATTTGGAAATTTTAAATTTTTAAAAATTTGAAATTTTATAGTGGCGTAATCAATTGATTGTTTCTTGACAGGCAAAAAGTATAATTTTATTTAGAGTCTAAGCTGGTGAAAATGTGCTCAGAAGAATTTGCCAAATAAATATTTTTTAAAAGTTTCAAATAAACGGGGTGATAAGGATCATCCCCAAGATCCATCATCCCCAGTGGGAATCTCATTTTAATTTTTTCTATTTTTAGAATATTTTTGGTCCCCCCTATTTCTCTCCCTCCCATTCTTTTCTATTTTGGTCTCCACTGTTATTCTTCTTTCCATCCTTTCTATTTTTGATCCCCACGAGAACTATAACAATTACTCATATTAACTACAACAGTTAGTATCCAAATTACAATAATTATTTATATTAACTACTTCAGCTACATACATAACTTCAACAGCTACATATTTTAACTTCAACAGTTACAAATATAACTTCAAAAATTATATATATTAACTTTAACAGTTACATATATAACTTCAACAGTTACATATATAACTTCAACAATTATATATATATAATTTCAACAGTTAAATATATTGAATTTGTATATTTTGTTATTGCATGTTACGGTTCGGAATTTCAATGAATTATATGCTGGGAGTAGATATGAGATGATGAGATGACGCTGAATTTGCAATGAGGATGAATGGGATGATTTCATCATCCCTTGAACTTTCTTATTAATGAAGATATGTTAGATAATTAATGAAAATTTGAGAATGATGGAGATGATAGAATCTATGGGACGATGAAAAGCAATTCCCTATCTCTGGACAGCTAATTTTATGATTAATTTAGTAGTTTCCATTATTACTATTCTATTTACCAGACTTTATTTAATCTCAACCCCTTAATTAATTTATGTGATCTCAATGGCTGTTGTAGTCGAACTTAAACGAGCTTACTCTAGCTCGAGCTTGATTTAAAATTAAACGACTCTTTACAATTTAACTTAATTGGATATGAGCAGCAATTAACATGAGTTCAATTACTATATAGGGTGTGTTTGGATGACTAAGGAATAGGGTATAAGAATAAGGATTTTCGGTTTGCGTGCTTATCCAAATTCATTATTCTTATACCATGGTTTTGTTAGTATAGGAATAAGGACCCTTATTCCTTATTCTTGTGTTGTTTGGGTTGCACAAGAATAAGAATAAGCACGCAAACCGAAAATTCTTATTCTTATACCTTATTCCTTAGTCATCCAAACACACCCAATAGATACAATGCTATTTTAAGTAAGAAAAGTACAAATTAATAAATATTTATATCTAGGAAATAGCTATATATTGCATATTAAATTATGTACTAAATATTATAAATTAGAAATTAAAATTAGGAATCAATTTGGGTTAATTTTAAACGAGTGAAATTAATCAAATTATTAGTGCTATTGTGCAAATTTGGTAACCACACATCTAGCTAGCTCCGCCTTCATATTTTCTGAGTCGGCAAAATTGTTCAGCTTTGCGATGAATAAAACCCACCGCCATTGTCTCCTTTATAAACCCCAAGGACCATACATAACATACATCGGTCATTTGGTAATTGCTTATTCCAATTAATCAGTCAATCAACTAATCATTTTTCATTGCCCAAAAGAGAAGGCGATTGTTGTCCAAATAGAGCATAACAGTGTAGGTGAGCCTGCTTCTCTCTCTCTTTCATCCGCTTTTAATTTCCTTCTTTCCTTTCCTTCCGTATAGAATTAACCACAAGATCGTTCCATTAAATGGCAGTTTACCAACTTAAATTGTCATTTTATTAAGTTGATTTTCTTCAGTCAAGCATAAGTTTCATTCAATCTGATACATTTCTATAATCTTTCAGTCAATTGTTTATGATCAATTTAGGATATTTAGGCTTGCTGGCCTATCTACGATCATTTTAGTATTTCTTTTTTTTTAAAAAAAAAATATTTTTAGGACAATTTCTACTTTAAGAATTTTCTCCAAGTCCCAATTTCGGCGAGTAATAACAATTAATCAGTCTAGAAATCCTCGTCTCCTTTTTTTCGTACCTTCTCTTCTAGTAGATTATCCATTATAGGAATTTGTGGGTCATTGGAATTGTTGTCTGTGCCCCACTTTTGGTCTATTTAGATTGTCATTTCCTTCAAACACACAAATTTTAAGAGGGTCAACGCTTATCCAATATTAAGTTTAGAAAGTCATGTTACGAAAACGAAAAAAAGATAGTCAATTTGGAGAATGCTTTTATGTTATGTAAAAGGTGAAATATGAAAGAAGAAAAAATAATGTTACTACATTAAGTAATTTTAATATAATATATTTTTATCTGAACATATTTTTGTATAATAAAATTGTAGTAAATGTAAAGGCTTAAATAATTTTTTTGAAGATTGTGAGAATTTTAAACTAAAATTTAATTTCTATGTTAGAATTTAGGGGAGTTTGAATTTATATCTGGTTCAAAACTTGATCAATCCGCCATAATACAATTAGAATAAAACATAAATTGAATTGTCGGTGCGTAATATAATACCTCTAAAATACCTCATAAAACTTGGTAACTTGATGTTTCACCGCTCAACCAATTCCAACTTCGTAGTTATTTTCATATTAAATTCTATCAATTATCAGAAGCGTCTGTATACAGTAACATAATGATGATAATAAAAAATTCAGGAATAAAGTTCGAACGGCTCTTTATTTATTTACCCAAGAAAAAAAATAGAAAAAACAACAACAACAACAACAACAACTAAGCCTTTTGTCCCAAACAAGTTGGGGTAGGCTAGAAAGAAACCCAATAAGAGAACACATCGAAAAAAAAAAAAAAAAAATAAAAAATAAAAAATAAAAAATAAATAAATAAATAAATAAAAAATAATAATAAAAATAAAAAAAAAATAAAAAATAAAAAATACTAATAGTAAGACTAGCCATACTAATAATAATACCTCTAATAATAATAGTAATAGTAGAAACCTAGACCTCGACCGTGACCTAATAGAGGGACCTACAAACCTATGACATCGCTCCTACCCCTAAGTTCCTACGTCATGGCTCCGGTACATGAATTGCTAACTTCCAAGCGCTCCTATCGATCGCCAACTCCTTGGAGACGTTCCATTCTTTAAGGTCTCTTTTCACCGCTTCTTCCCATGTCAATCTTGGTCTCCCTCTCCCCCTCCGGGTGTTCTCGAAATGATTAAGAATTCCGATACGTACCGGTGCCTCTGGAGGTCTGCGTTGGATATGTCCAAACCATCTCAAACGATGTTGGATCAACTTCTCCTCTATTGGTGCGACCCCAACCATATCTCGTATGTCATCATTTCTAATCCGATCTTTCCTCGTGTGACCGCAGATCCACCTCAACATACGCATCTCAGCTACACTCATCTTCTGGACATGTCGTCTTTTAGTAGCCCAACATTCTGCGCCATACAACATCGCAGGTCTAATCGCTGTCCTGTAGAACTTGCCTTTTAGCTTCTGCGGGACTTTCTTATCGCATAGGACGCCTGATGCTTGTCGCCATTTCACCCACCCCGCTCTTATCCTGTGACTAACATCTTCATCTATCTCGCCATCGCTCTGCAGCATCGACCCTAAATATCGAAAAGTATCTTTCGTAGGTACTACCTGCCCGTCTAGACAGACATCTCCGTCCACTGATCGTATCCCACTAAACTCGCACCCCATATACTCCGTCTTAGTTCTACTAAGCCTAAACCCTTTGGACTCTAGAGTTCGTCTCCACAATTCCAATTTCCTATCGACCTCCGTCCTACTCTCATCGACTAACACCACATCGTCCGCAAAGAGCATACACCAAGGAATCTCTCCCTGTATATCCTTCGTGATCTCATCCATCACTAAGGCAAAAATATACGGGCTCAAAGCTGATCCCTGATGTAGTCCTATTTTAATAGGAAAGTCACTAGTTACACTATCACATGTCCTGATGCAAGTAACGGCACCATCATACATGTCTTGGATGAGGGTAACATACTTTGTGGGGACTTTCTTCTTTTCTAGTGCCCACCACATAACTTTCCTTGGCACTTTGTCGTATGCTTTCTCCAAATCAATGAAAACCATATGTAGATCCTTCTTTCGCTCCCGATATCTCTCCATCAATTGCCTTATTAGGAAGATGGCCTCCATGGTTGACCTCCCAGGCATAAAACCAAATTGGTTTTTCGAAACGTTTGTCATCCGTCTCAAACGATGTTCTATCACTCTCTCCCAAAGCTTCATTGTATGACTCATAAGCTTAATTCCTCTATAGTTTGTACAGCTTTGAGCATCCCCTTTATTCTTGAAGATTGATACAGAGAGGAAAACTTCTTGTTGGCTAGGGTTTATCTCGTCCCTCGGCAGCCAGCAGGATTTTTTTTTTTTTTTTTTTTTTTTTTTTTTTAAAAAAATAGAAAAAACACTAAAAAAAAATCCTGCTGGCTGCCGAGGGACGAGATAAACCCTAGCCAACAAGAAGTTTTCCTCTCTGTATCTCTCCGTGAAGAGGAAGGAGATTGGCCCACCTCACCCCCACTCTCTCATGGGAAGGGAAAACAGTTAATTTGCTTACTCAATTTTGTCCGATCGTTCTCAATTTCCCTTTTTTTCTTTTCTTTTTTGTCCAACTCCAAACGTCAAATTAAGAGGACGCCATTGAACAAGGTTGTGCAAACTTTGACATTTCTTTCATTTTTCATTTCTGTATGCTTACTAGTTAACCTAACCCTACCAAACCAAATCCATAGTTGACGCCGACTCTGCTGCCACTATTCTGACAGCATCTATATGTATAGATATAGATAATAAGTATTAAGTGAGCTTTATATTGCTAGTATTCATATTGTTATTGTTATTATCATTTGTAATGAAGCCAACACTCATGCTTCCATTTGACCTTATAATGCCAGTTTTCTGGTCCCAATAAGATACAACTGAAGCGGTACTGAGAAGAGCAATTTCCCAATGAACCTCTACATCAAAATTAATCTAACATGAGTCTGGGCACTTTGTATTACTTTGATCACGCTCTTTAGAATTGTCATATTTTTGTTGGATTTTCTGATCTCATCTTGGCTGTAACATAATGATGCCCCTCATCCTTTAAGATCAATCAATTTTTTAAGTTCTCTACAGATCAAAAACATGTACAAAGTTAGCATAGAACAGATGAAACTGAAAACATCCATTGTTAATAATAATTTCAGAAATAAAATCGAGCTATCTTCAATATTTTGATGAAGTCCAAAGTTTTTGTGGTTGATTTTCAGAGTACCAAATGTGCTGCTGACTGGTAGATCATTTTCAAGGGAATAAACCCAAAGTGTTGTTACCTAATTATAAGAATTCTATTTTTACATTTCATTTGTCATCAACTGGAACAGTGCTTAAATATCTAATGTGAAACTAATCTCAGGTGATCAATGGTAATGGCGGGGAAGAATCTTGGTTGCAAAGGCGAGAACTCACAGCCCCATAACTTTGGAAGCTGGCCATGGCTTTTCCAAATGCATGGCAGCAAGAATAAAACTTGCACCTTCTTTGATCCAGAAAAGAACAGCCTGGAGGAAAGAATCTTACCTGAGTTTTTGCAAGGGAAGGCATGCTTGGGTTGCTATGGGGAATGGTTTCTGTTTGCAGATGAGCTAACACGAGAATGCTTCTTCCTGAGCATAATCTCTTTCTCAAAAATCTACATCCCTTGTTTCCCTGAGTCCCCTGATTTCTTCCATGCAGTTGTTAGCATCACTTCGCCTCCAAATACTTCTAACTGTATTGTTATACTTGTTCCATCCCGAAAAACCTTCCTGCTGGTCTGCTCTCCTGGCAGAAAAAAGTGGATGAAGGTGCCCCTCAAGTACTTCAAAAAGAATAATGGTTCGCTTTACGGTCCTAGCATAATCTACAGTGAGCGACTTTTTGTTATGGTCGATTTGACTAAAACCTTGGTCATTGATGCTGCCCCGCTCATCAGGGGTCGTGTCAAGATGGCATCCATAATGGAGTTAAGACCTTGCCCTATTCCATACTATTGGTACACATATTTGGTGGAGCGTGCAGGCGATTTATTTTTAGTTTTAGTGCACTCCTATGGTCATGGCCAAACAATCACCAACGTTGAGGTCTGTCGGTTGGAGTTGATTGGTAATGATATTCACTGGAGGAGGGTGCAAGATATTGGTGATCATGCATTTTTCTTGTCTGGACGCTGTGGAAGATCACTGCCTGCGAATAAGGCATGGGGAACACAGCAAAATTGCATCTATCTCCCGGTGAACTACAGTGATGGTGTGAGGCTTTACAAGTTCTGTTTAGATGACCAAGTTCTCACCTTTACCTTTTTACCAGAGAATAATGGTGGATTGGGTAGACTTCAGTGGGCTTTTCCGACAAAAATGTATGTTTCAGCTTTCCTGAAAGCTTTGTGAAACTTTGTTTTTCATTTTGTTATTTAATTATGCATCCATTAATTCAATATTAAACTATAGTGATTTTTGGAGAATGAAGACTGTCCAAGAAAATATTTGCAACTTATCTGATGTCATGAGATCTAAGAAGAATGAGGTTGGTCACTCTTGCTTTTTTTCTTTGACAATTTTGGAATCACATTTGTTCTTTTGTGAGAAAAATTGAGGTTTGAAATTTAGAAATGATTACTATATTCGTTGGGTTATGGAAAAACAACTATCTTGCTGTACTTCTTCAAAAATTTTGTTTTTACACAGGTGAAATACACTACTTACAGACTATAAGCTGAGAAAAACATTGATTTCATCATTTTTGTTGTGCCTTTTCTTTTCCAGACTGATTGTACCATTTTTGGCAAAGAAGATGAAAATGAGGCAGTTATTTCGGGAAGATGGGATGAAGTCCCAATTGAGTTAGTGGAGTTATTGTTCTCGCGGTTGTCATTGGTTGATTGCTTGCGCCTTCCATCTGTTTGCAAGGGATGGTCTAAAGCATCGCGCTTCATTCCGAAAGAAAGAGTTTGGCCATGGCTCATGCATTTGCCAAATCGCAGATACAAAGCATGCAACTTCTTTGACCCTTTGTATTGCAAGGAGTACACTGTAAAGAGTGATGCAGTTGTTGTTGCACGCGACCACCTTACTTTTCGGTACTCCAAAAATGGATGGGTGGTCGTCACAGAAGGCAACACTAGGGTATTCATACTTAATCCTTTCACTGGTCAGGTTATTAATCTGCCACCGCTGCCTTTAAAGAACTACACCTTCGATGGAATTTCTTTTACATCCGTGCCTACTTCTCCGGATTTCGTAGTTTATGGATTCTTCTTCCAGAGATGTGGTGAATTTGTTGAGGTATCCACGTGGTGTCCTGGAGAGGAAGAATGGACTGTTCTTGCATTCCAGCCGTCAATCCCATTCTTTCCATCATCTAATAATCCGGTTTTATTTCAGGGAGAGTTCTTTTGTTTGGGCAGGAAAGGTGAATTGGGTGTTTTCAACCCTGAGTTGGAGACTTGGAATGTACTTTGTAAACCAGAACCAATATATTTGAGTGAGCCTTCCTATGGAGTTGAATATTGTTACTTGTTAGAATTAAATGGGGATTTAGTCTCTGTTTTCAGAACAGAGGAAACCAAAGCACCAATCCGTGTTTTCAAACTCAATCAGTCAGAGATGGTGTGGGAACATCTAGAGCACTTGACGGGCATGACACTCTTTGTTGATCGTAGAAATTCGATTGCAATCACATCTCCAGAAAAGGAGTTCGCTAACAGGATATATGTCCCAAGGTTTGATGGTGGCATGGATTCTAAGAAAGGAATGTTCTATTCCATGGATGATAAAAGATATCATCCAAACTTGCACAGAGTGGAGGAACCATTAACATGTGTGTGGATGGAACCCAACTTGTGTCTTCATAACTAAGGTCTTTTGTGGTATAGAATTGGTAGTATTTTTCGTATTTAAATGTTGTTTGCATGTAAATTTTTTTCTATGGTAGCTTGCAAACTTGGCTAATAGGCTATCTTTGTTTCATGTGTTCTGGGCAAGAATATGTGGGAACTGACTATGAATAGTTTCTGTCTGTTTAAAGTTGTGAAGTACCGGGTAACTTAAATTTTCTATATGTTTGCAATTAATTACTAAATAGGCTTCTATATTTTTGGTTCTGTCTCTGTTTACAACTCTATTCTCTAATGTATATAAAAGACAACCCCCCTCAAATTTGTACCTAATAAGAAGCTGATAAGATGTTGACTTTTTATGGTGTCTTCTTGTTAAGAAGCTATTTAGAAAATTCTCAAGAACCCATGCTAGGCATTAGAGAAGTGTTATGATAGAACCTTTGGAGATGACAAAAAAGGGCCCCTTGATATAATACAATGTCTTCAAATCATGAGCATATGAGCTTGTTTAGTTTAAATCTTATTTTTGGTTTGCCTCCTTTAGTTGGTCCTTAGATCGATGAAATCATGAAATGTTATTTCTTTCCATGAGAAAGTCATAGGATTGTGTAAGAGAATTGAGTGAATCTCCTTTGTTATTTATCGTTTGTTAATACCCGGGTATGCATAACAAACATGATCCATTTTGGACAAGTTAGATGAGCAATAGCTATGTAATGCCCAATATTAAAGTCTATGCCAGATGTATTCGAGAACAAGTGAAATTATAAAGATCGTGTAATTACTATGTCATCTTATACCTGACCACATAGAACATGCATGTATAAGAATGATTAGATTGAGTGAAATAATTACTACCTTTAAAAACCATTGATGAGTCCATGAACAGTCCTCTCAGACAATGGCACCAATTCACTGAACCACAATGACTGACACTTGGGCTTGGCCTCTACCAAATCAGACAAACATATATAAAATTGAACCCATAAGCTACATCTTCTTATCATCGCAAACCTAAACCATTGCCTCCGGTACCCCAATTGTCAGCATCGACCCTTCCACAGTCGCACCAAGGCTCTGGCCTCTGGGTTTCCCACCGATTTAAAACATCCCAAGGAACTACTTTCATCTCATTCTCACGACTCTAATGGACCCAAGCATGTCGGTTGTCATGGCTAAGCGCCGTAATTTTGCCGAAAGGATTAAACTAGAATAAAAAAAGAAAGGGAAAATTAGTTTTATTCCACCCTAAAGTTAAAAAATTAGAAAATTACCACTCCAAAACAACCTGACGTATCGGCAAAAAAAAATCATTAGAGACGGGAAAGATGAGATGGAGGACAAAGGGACATTTTAGTCAATACATAAAATTAGATATAAAGATGAATGATTTCTCGGCAATTTTCTAACTAAATTGAATTTAGTGTGGCAATTTTAAAAAATTCAATTTTGAGGTGGCAATTTTCTAATTTTCTAACTTTAAGGTGGCAAAAATCTATTTTTTCCAAAAAGAAAAGGAGGCTCAACTGCCAATCAGTCAGAGATTGTGTGGGAACATCTAGAGCACTTGACGGGCATGCCACTCTTTGTTGATCGTAGAAATTCAATTGCAATCACATCTCCAGAAAAGGAGTTCGCTAACAGAATATATGTGCCAAGGTTTGAAGGCGGGATGGATTCTAAGAAAGGAATATTCTATTGCATGAATGATAAAAGATATCATCCAAGCACACACAGAGTGGAAGAACCATTAACATGTGTGTGGATGGATGGAACCCAACTTGCATCTTCATGAATGAGATCTGCGTGTGGTATAGAATTGGTATCCTATGGTAGCTTGCAACCTTGGCTAATAGGCTATCCTATGTGTCAGATGTTTTGGGCGAGAAAATGTGGGAACAGATTATGAATAGTTTCTGCTGTTTAAAGTTGTGAAGTACTGGGCAACTTAAATTTTCTATATGTTTACAGTCAATTATCAAATAATATTTTATATTTTTAGTTCTCTTTGTTTACAACTGCTATTCTCTAATGTAAAAAAAAGTTTGTATATAATAAGATGTTGATAAGGTATTGATCATTTCCGTTGTCTTTTTTATCTGATAATAGGAATTAGCATTGCAAGTCGGTACATGTGGGTTAAAAGCTTGGGAAATGCCGGATTTTACTCATTAGTATTCTGAGACACCAAAATATACATGTTTCAATTGTGTCGTACTCTTTGGAATTTGGACGATTCAATAAAATGGAAATTTTACCAGTAAATTTTTTTTTCTGGTTTACTCTTTCTGTTTGACTTGTGTTATTCAATTTCTCTTAAATAATATCTGTAATATATGACTTTCTTTTATTTTAATGGCATTAATGATAGCTTATATACTACTCGATATACTGATGGAGTGCTTCATGTGCCTGACAAGTTGAAAGTGAAATGTGGCGGCCTCTTTCTTTTTGTGCATTTATAGTTCAACAATGGCTATTTTGCCCCCAGCTCGGTCAAACTTGTTTGTTCTTGTGAGAATAAATCAATTTTACCTAGTTCAGTCTACAGTATACATATATTATCACCAACTAGTTCATTAATTAAAAGTAATGTACTAAACAAAGATTATTGCAAATTCTGACAAGCAAACGAAAATTCCAAGAAAAAGAAACAAACACAGTTACGCAGTCCGGCAGTCGAGACTCGAGAGCGTAACCTTGAGGCCCTTAGGCCTTGGGCCGTCCAAGGGCCCGTCTTGGCCCTCCACTAGTGCAATCGGCACATAATCAAGAAGTGAAGTACTAAAGTGGGATTCCCGCCACGCACCACCATTATAAATATACCATCTTATCAAATCAATCCCATCGTCGTCTTTTTAACTTAAACATAAACTCCTGACAAGTACAAACCAAGAAACCAACACTCAAAAGTCAAAACCCCAATTAAACCAAGACCGACTCCGACTACCGAGGAACGACCAATGAATCCTAATCCAGCGATCCCGGCCATTCCACCAGCTGCTCCGGGGAACCCCATTGCGGCCGTAGAACCCGCCGCTCCTGTTGTGGCTCCTGTTGCCGTGGTGGACGGCGCACTCAATCTGCCACAGAATTCGGCCGTCGATCATGCACCACTTGTCTGGTGTGGTCGCTGCTCAGAATTTGTTCCAAGGCATAAGCATGGATGCGGACATTATCGTGTGGAGAGAGAGAAGAGAAGGAGGGCAGAGCCCGCTAGATTGAAGAAGCACCTTCAACAGAAGATGCGTAGGAATTGAAGAAATATCAGTCAGCCAAAAGATAGTTTCTTGACTTCATCTTTTGTCTGGTTTCCAAGTTGATGTGATTTGATTTAAGAATTGACTTCGGAGTGCTAATGGTCTTTTTAGATTTTATTCCTTTTTAGATTCTTTTGTCAATTTTTTTGTGTATTCTTTTGTGGATTCTTTTTAGATTCTTTTTAGACAAAGTGAAGGCTTCTTCTCAATAGTTGATGTGTAAATGAGGTGCTAATGACTTTTTTCTGTTAATTCCTTTACTGCTAGCCTTATTCCTTCGTTTAATGCTATGTGAATGTGATTCTGTGATGTGTTTCTTGATGTAATTAGAATATAGTGTGATTTTGTTTCGGATTGTGGTGCTGGTTGTTTAACAAAGTGTGGGTACTTGACTATACTTAGGTTGGTATTGATTTAGATGGGATATATATTCTTTTGTGGATGTAATCATATGTACACTTTAGCCCTCAATATACATTTATAATCGGTCGCACTGGATCTTTCTTGGACTTTGGCTATTCAAGTTTTTCAATTCGCACCTTTTTGTACATATGATCGCACTGGATGTAATCATATGTACACTTCTACCGTCGCATCCCCTCCGTCGCAGAATTCGACCGATCGAAATCTATTCGTGTGGTGTGACAGCTGCACAGAAATGGTACCACGCCACAAGCATGGCTGTGGCAGATATCAAGTCGAACGACAGAAAAGGCGCAAGGCGGAGTTGTCGAAGAAGAAGCAGCATGCCCACAAAAGCTCTATTACAAATATTGAAGAAAGACATTATCTTGACTGACAATTAGGTTATACTATTTTGTAATTAGGCGATGTTGTTTTGTGACTGGCGATTAGGAGGTAAATCTAATTTATATTTATGTAGGTTAGAATTTAGTTTCCTCCAAGTTCTGAATAATCGATATGCATATAATTTTAAGAGCGACTTTTGCTGCACAATAGCAAGGTAGCAACACCTACATCAAAATAAAAGCAAGCATTTAAGGTTAGAATTCAATAGTAAAGCTGTATCTTCACAATCTTGCATTATTTTTTTTCAATCGAGTTAATAAAATCTTAAATAAGAAGTTCATATAGATGTTGGTAGTATTACATATTATTTGTATATTATTTAGTGTGTATTTTTTATTCCGTCAAATATAAAAATGTACACCATTAATTACAAATTTACAATTAACTTGTTTAATGAAAGGTTAAATTTAATATCATTTAGTTGCAGAATTTCAAAATTATAACTCATTTTTTGACGATTCTAAAGGTTGTTGAACTAATTTGTTGTCAATAAATTTTCATCCACAGTTAAAATTAAGATATAGCAAAACATACTCATACAAATGTGCTTCGTAGCATGTAAAAGGCCTGCGTCTATAACTATGTAGGATAGAAAAAGTTAAATTTTATTCCGATATTTATAGGAGGATGTAAATCATCAGGTCCCATTACGGGAAAAAAGACCTTCTGTAACGACACTTCTGTAACGGTTTTTGAAATAACCGTTACAGAATAGTGAGGCATTAGGCGGGAAAATTGGCGCCACAAATCTGTAACGGTTATTATGAAACAACCGTAATAACATTTCCGTCATGGTCGGGAAAAAAAATACATGAAGTTTCTGTAACGGTTGTTGAATAATAACCGTTACAGATTTCTTATATTCTGTAACGGTTATTATCCAGCAACCATTACAGAAAAGAAAAAAGAAATATATAAATATCAACCATCTTTTGTAACGGTTATTAGTAAATAACCGTTACAGTAGGTTAACGTTTTTTTTTATTTTTTAATGATTCTGTAACGGTTATTTTTTAATAACCGTTACAGAAAAGTTCTGTATTTAATTAGGTCTTCTTCCCCATCCCAACAAACTCACAACTAGCGCCGCACTTAACTCTTTTCTGATCTTCTCATTTATTGCGATTTGTGGTGTCCTACTTCACTCCAAAAAAATAGCAAAAATTTTCTAAAAATTCTGAAAAAATAATAATTAGAAAGAGAATAAGAAGGAGAGCAGATTTAAGGTAAAAAAAATTAATTTTGAACCGTATTTTTTATTTTTACATTTTTTTCTTATTTATTTCGATTTTTTCATTAATTCATGGTTATTTTTGTTTTTTTATATATTTTAAGATCTCATTGAATAGGAGAAGATCTTACATCGGCCGGATAAGTCGCACGATTCAACGGATCGGAAGTCACGCGATTGAAAGTATATATTTTCATGAACTTCTCTTTTTTTAAATTATTTGCATTTGGTTAATAATTTGCATATATATATAGGCATGGATTTTGTATTGTCATATAGGAACCAAATACCGGAACTCAACTGAATTTAGGTCATTGCCCGTCCGAGATTAATCCCTAACGGATAGTACTCCCGGTCGGGAGTACTGCTCTTTGGATACGATCTGTCTCATTTAGGACAACGAGTTGTACGTTAGATGCAATGTGTTGTCTGAGAAAAATTCGGCGGCATTTCCCTTATGTTCCCACGGATACGTACGCACGAGCAATCGTGTGTTGGCGTATTCAGGGAACATAAGGGGAAATGCTGCCGAATTTTTCTCAGATAGCACATTGCATCTAACGTACGCTCGCTAATGAGACAGAGTATCCAAAGAGCGGGCTAGGATGGTGACCGGTCCGAAAACCTAATATGACAAATTGGTCCGAAACCCTAATAATTTGCATAAATTTTATTGTTCAGATGAATCGGACGTGGATGTACTCAAGTAATCGATGCTCGTCTACATTTTTGAGAGGACTTGAAGAATTTATGGTTTGTGCTAAAGAGAATTTGAAAATGAAAGAAGATGATAAAATATATTGTCCTTGTCGTATTTGTCAGAATTTGTTGAAGTGGTCTAATTTTGAAGAAGTGAAGGCTCATTTGATTATAAATGGATTTCAACCGGATTATAGTCGGTGGACACTCTATGGAGAGAATGGGGGGGATAGTACTAGCACAAATGTATTGGATTCTGTGTATGAGGAAGAAAATGTATCATTGGATGATGAAATTGATGATGAAATTGATGATGTCAATGTATTTGATGATGAGAATGTAGATGATGATAGAAATGTAGATAACTCAGAATTTAATGCCGATTTAGATGAAATTGTGAACAATGTGGATGAAAATTTTGTTGATAATGTTGAAATTTTTGGTATGTTACGTGAAGAAGATAAAATAGCTTTATATCCTGGTTGTGAATTGTCAAAACTTAATGTTGTTTTCAAACTGTTCAATCTTAAAGCCAAAAATGGATGGAGTGATGCAAGTTTCACATCTTTGCTCAAACTATTACATAAAGAATTTCTTCCAAAAGATAACCAGTTGCCAGATTCAATTTATAAGGCTAAAAAGATGTTATGTCCTTTAAAAATTGGAGTTGAGAGAATTCATGCATGTCCAAATGACTGCATATTATTCCGGAATGAAGGCGATGGCATGCTTAGACACCCAGCAGATTCTCCAGATTGGATAAATATAGATAGGGAATTTGAAGATTTCGGCAGTGAACCTAGAAATTTGAGATTGGGTTCATGTACAGACGGGATGAATCCTTACGGCAACATGAGTAGCCGGCAGACTACGTGGCCGGTCTTGTTGTGTATTTACAATCTTCCTCCCTGGCTATGCATGAAAAGGAGATACATGATGATGCCCTTGTTGATTTCTGATCCCAAGCAACCAGGTAATGATATAGATGTGTATTTGGCTCCATTAATAGATGACCTTGGTGAATTGTGGCAGAATGGAGTGAAAATATATGATGCACACTCTAGAAGTGAGTTTAACCTCCGTGCCATGATATTTTGCACAATCAATGATTTTCCTGCATATGGAAACCTGTCAGGGTATAGGAATAAAGGAGCTAAAGCGTGTCCTATTTTCATGGAAAACACCCATTCTGTGTACCTGAAAAACTCCAGAAAAAATGTTTACTTGGGACACCGGAGGTTTATTAAGAACCGCAACCACCCTTACCGTCGAGACAAGGAAAGGTTTGACGGTACTGTAGAAAAAGACAAGGCCCCAATACTGTTATCTGGTTCAGGGGTGTATCGACAGGTGAAGGACATTAATGTAAAATTTGGTAAGAAATTTGCAAATGAGATACCCAAGGGGATATGAAAGAAGAAGTCTATATTCTGGAATCTTGAATATTGGCAGAGTTTGGAGATTAGGCATTGCTTAGATGCGATGCAATAATAAAGAACATATGTGAAGGTTTGATCGGTTGCATGTTGGAAATTCAAGGGAAAACTAAAGATGGCGTAAATGCGAGGAAGGACATGGTTGAAATGGGGATCCGGCAAGAACTAGCGGCACAAGATAAGGGAAAAAGCCGAACTTGGCTGCCTGCAGCACAATTTAATTTATCAAAGCAAGAGAAAAAAAGCTTATTAGAATGCCTGAAATCTATTAAGGTTCCTACTGGTTATTCCTCGAATATATCAAGAAAGGTTTCTATTAAGGACAACAAATTACTTGGTATGAAGTCACATGATTATCACGTCCTACTGACCCAGTTACTTCCGGTCGCAATTCGAGGAATTCTAAGGGAAGAAGTGAGGAAAACCATCACTAAGTTGTGTTTTTTCTTTAATTCCATTTGCTCTAAAGTGATTGATCCGAATAGTTTGGACAAGTTACAAGAAGGTGTTGTACTAACCCTATGTGAGCTGGAAATGTACTTTCCGCCATCGTTTTTTGACTCCATGGTGCATTTGACCATTCATTTAGTTAGAGAGATAAAAATGTGTGGTCCTGTATTTCTACGATTCATTTATTTTGTTTATGTTTATGTTTATGTTTGTTTATGTTTATGTTTATGTTTGTTTATGTTTATGTTTATGTTAACTTGATTTGATTGCTTTCATTGTTGTTAATTATTTGTTAATAGATATGTCTGGAGACCAAGATAGAGATTTACAGGGTGAACAGGCTGGTACAGAATCCAGCGATGAGGAGGTCACAACGTTCGAAATAAAGAAAAGGACCAGAACGACAATGGAAGAGTTTAGGAGGAAAAAAGCTGCTGGGGAAAAGTATGAGATTAAATTTGACAAAGAAGGAGTGCCAATTGGTACTAAAGAGGCGGTGAACAAATTTGCATCATATTGTGGGTATCTGGCTAGAACAAGAGTGCCAATCACAATTAATGATTGGCGGAAGGACATTTCAAAGGAAACCAGACTTGAGTTGTGGTTGGACATCAAGGTGAATAAATTTTCACTTAAATCATCTAATTTAAATTTCTATGCTACCAATTAACTAACGTTTCGTTATGTTTCAGAAAATGTTCAACATCGAAGATGATAAAGCCATGAACAATACTCTCAAAGCGATGGGCATAAGTCACAGGGCTTATAGAAGTAGGATTGCTGAGGAGTACATCACAAATGCCGATCCAAACAATCCAAAAAATCCATGCGATAAACACCCAATCTCACAAAAGGAATGGGAAGAATTTTTTCAAGAAAAGGACGGGTTCAGATTTTGTACAAAAGAGCAACAAAGCGAAGGAGTTGAGAAAGAAATGGAAAGAGCCTCATAGGATGGGTTCCACTGGCTATAGAGGAAAAAAAGGTTCATGGAAACCTACAGACAAGATTGTCATACCCGGAGATTCTGAAGGGGCCGGTTCCACGAGCATTACCATCGGCGATTTGGATCCGAGGAGTCAAAGGTATTTCATGGGAAGGACTGTGGCTACGAAGGATAAAGGTACTTACACATGTAAAGACTTGTTATATATGCTAACTTCAAATTCTGTTTTGTGATTATTAATAAGATTTGTTTGTTGCTTGTTAGATACTTACACGTTCCATAGCTCTGATTCGTCGACTATTGAGGCATTCAGTCGGTTGAGTGCCATGTCTGGTGAAATCAATTCCGGGTCAATACCGGAACAAGAAGTCTTAAATCGGACGGTTGACAGGCCGGAACATCCAGGAAGAATCATGGATATCCTTTATGGACCAAGAAGGAAGATGTGTATAAAAGAAAATCTAAAAAGGATGCGCATGAAGGATGGATGGCACCAGACCAGATTGAAGAATTGATGAGCAGGGTCGCAGCTGAAGCCGCTGAGAAAACCAAAAGGGACTTGATTCACTCTGAGGAGATAATGAATGCGGCGAGACAACAATCTTTTCAGGTAATCCTTTTTGACAATCAAAATGTAATCAAAATGAATGAAAACTATTCTTCATCATCCAGTTGCTTCATAATTTTCAGGACGTGAAACAACGGTTGGCCAGTAGCGGATTGCAGATTCAAGCACCACAGCAATTTGTGACGCCGTATCAGCCATTCGTTGAAGCTGAGGTAGACTCAGGAACGCCAAACGAAGAGTTATTCCGAACGGTTGCCTCAAGCTATATGCCTCCGAATCCGAGAAGCGTTGTTCAGGTTCATATTGATCATTTTTCTCTTTTCTCTTTATATTTATTTTTGGCAGCATTAGAGTTTCTGATTGAACTGAATTTCAGGAAGAAATGCCGTGCGATCTCTTTTCTCTTGATCACAACAACCAGAGGATTAAGGTGGCCGAAGGAAATATTATTTCGAGTGTTGTTGGTCAGATCGTACACGGCGTGCCTCTAACTGATCAACAATTGTATGTCCATCTTCTCCGAGTAGGCGATGAATTTCGTGAATGGCAAGTCCCTGGTAGGTCAGATGAGCTATTGGGAAATAATATAGGGGGCCGATTCCCATGACCGTCATTTTTGGTGGACATAGGCCACAAGGTATCGTTTTATTTAATTATGATAATCTGTTTCGTACATTTCTCCTAATGACTTATTAATATGATGGCATTGAATGCAGAGTTTGACCAAAAAGAAGCCGGCCAAAAAGAAGCCAAAGGCGAAGGAGGCGGCGAAGAATGTGGAGGAGAGTCCAAAGGTCCCAAGTGCGGGGTCGTTTGTTACTCGTGATCCACTCCTCCCAAAGGATATTATTGATAGGCTGAGCCCATCCGAACAAGCAGTATACAGACTGTTGATGCTCCAACCAGAAGAAGAGACGAACTTTGAGCTGCCTAATTGCAATCCTTGGGGTACGCACGATGACGATGTTAAGTTCAACGTTAATGTCGAGGATATTGTCGAATGTTTTAAAAGGGAGGAGCTATCTCAATCGATTGTGAAATTTTACTGCTGGTTTGAATTTTTCAACTTTAATGTTTATTTTTTTCTTCATTCAATTCATTCAAAATTGAAATTGTTGAACTTTGATATCCATGTTTGTAGGTTTTGGATGGAAGAACTTTCAACAAGGCAAGAAGAGAATGAGTTCTCCAAGAGCATCACCGTACTGGATCCAGAGTTATTGGCTGAGTGGAAATTCAAACACGAAGAACTCGGTGCGGTGAATTACCTAACGAGAGCATTCATGGATAATCCATCCTCTTATCTTGTTTTGCCGTATAATCAGCAGTAAGAAATATAACCAATATGGCTACTAATGAAAGAATTTTGTAGTTTCCTTTAATTCCACCAAAATAATAAATCTCTATTAATTATAGGTTTCATTGGGTTGTCCTTGTTATTAATGTCGAGAAGCGCACCGTTCACTTTGTTGATTCTCTGGAACGCAAGAATCCAAAGTTATATATTAAGCCATTCATATCTTCGTAAGTTTCCATTTCTGAATTAAGTTAAAGCATGATGAGATTTTTCAAATTAAAAAATATTAGATTTTGTTGTTTTAAATAATATTGCATGCAGGGTATACAAGCGGTATTTAGTGGAAGCCGGAATATATAGCCAAAAGAGCAGAACATGATTTGATTGGTACCGAATTAAGGTACAGAACTTATCAGTTTAAGATATTATTTGTTTGTGAAATTGAAATTAACTAAAAAAGATTGTGTTTCTTTTGTTGGAATCTTAATTAGGGACCGATACAAAGGGGCGGCATAGAGTGTGGATATTTCACAATGCTCAACATGAGGGCGATATTAAGTAGTTGGACTACGGTCGGAGAATTCCCTGAGGTAATGTTAAGCCGATTTATTATTTTAGGATTTCATATTTTTATTGGTTTAGGGCTTAGGGTTTACAAAATTATTTGACTTTATCAATTGTTAATGATCAAATTGCAGTATATCGAGCCGGTTGGACAACCATATAAAAACGAAGACGTTGATGCAGTCGTTTCGGAGGTTATGGACTTCATGTATGGGGTATTATTTTAGGAAAATTTTGACTTGATTTGGTGTTAACTCTATGTATAGTTACTTTGTTAATTTTTGCTACATATTGATATATGTTTTGTGCTTGGTATATATATGTGACATCTGATATATGCATGATATATGTTTGTCTGCTGCATGTTGGATTGTATGATGTAAATTGGGTACCAATTTGGTACCAATTCGGCTAGCAAAATTGGGCTAGCCAATAAAACAGGCGAAATAAAAAAAAGAAGGTCTTTTGTAACGGTTATTAAGGAATAACCGTTACAGAATTCATAATTTCATTTTTTTTATATCAACAATATCTGTAACGGTTATTCCTTAATAACCGTTAACGGTTATTAGATTATAACCGTTACACTGGATCTAAAAAAATAGTAAAATGTATTTCCGTCAATAATAGGATAACGGTTATTATATAACAACCGTTATAGAAGCCAGTCTTCTGTAACGGTTATTATCTATTAACCGTTACAAATGTTCTCCATAAAACCGTAACCACATTTCCGTCCACTATACCATAACAGTTATTAGATAATAACCGTTACAGAAGCCATTCTTCTGTAACGGTTATTAGATAATAACCGTTATAGATCTGTAACGGTTATTAGATAATAACCGTTATAGATCTGTAACGGTTATTAGATAATAACCGTTATAGATCTGTAACGGTTATTAGATAATAACCGCTATAACGGTTATTAGACATTCTGTAACGGGGGCTACTGTAACGTACGTGTACCGTTACAAATGCCTTTTATTAACCGTTACAGAAGTCGAAATTTCGCGTAGTGTCCGTTCGAAAAGTCGATCTGAATTTTCCATCGTAGGGCTCGGCCAAATGCGAAAGGACCTCCTCTATCTCTCTCTCATTTATTTCCCTGCATCCGGCGTATGTGCACTTCAAAGTATCTTCATGGCATCCATTCTTTGGCTCGGTTATTCTGTGAATCTGTATGTAGGTTTTCGAGGTGTAAATTTTTTTTTTTTAAAACTATGGTGGTGATGGGTGGCTCGCGATAAAAGGTTATAATATTCTAAATGGATCATAAATAAATAAATAGACATCTTTTTTTTTAAGTTACTAAACTGTATTTATAAAGTCTATTTTTGTCATTAAATTCTAGTTTATCTTTTACAATTACTAAACTTTCAAATTATCAAAATTTGATCACTCTACGAATATTCAGCCTAATTACTCATCTTATTTGTCCATTAGTCACTATTTTTGTTTGCTTGGAATGGTTTCACATGAGAATCCACAAACTCTCGACATCCAATAGAAAATCTAATTTAATATCCCCTTTTTTCATCCTCAATAAGTCAAAATTTTCACGGAGTGGTCAAATGTGAATAATTAATAAAAGTTTGGTAATCTTAGAAAAATAAACTAAACTTAATTCCTTTAATTCAAGAATTTAATGAACTAATCTTCTACATAACAGAATTTACATTTTTTTGGTAGAACCCAAATTCTTTTTTCATACAAGCTGTTTTCCAACGAATTAAAGAGTAATTTTTTTTTTCCAGGATCACAATGTCGTTGCCAAAGGAATCTATATATTTCTTTGACAGTCAATCATCTTCCTTATCAGGAATTCCATAAATTGACAGGATATACATATATCGGCATTGCACTAAACTCGGAGATGACAAAACACTACCTTATTGACATGTCAGCCCAATAATGAATGATTTTGTATGTTTTTTGTGAACTGTGGTTTATAAATTATAATAGTAGTCTAGATAATAATGGTTGCTCTGGTGGTATTGTAGATTCTAGATACCTGTACGTGAAGTTTAGGAGTTTGAGTAACAGTGCTGAATGTAATATGCTTACAACTGGATAGAGGATGCGTTGTGATATTTTCACATTTGGTAAGTGGATAAGTGGTGGGGACTGGGGAGTTCCCACTTGTACCACCTCTTTTACTTCAATTTTGTTTAGTGAGGATGTTGTTGTTTTGTACTAACCACATAAAGATTTTATTTATATATAGGGAGTTTGGAGCTCCCACCATAGGAGGGTATGGACCATATGGTTGACTTCTACATCCGGTAAAATTAAAGATTCATACATATTACCAGAAAGTAAAGAATCCTTTATTACAGTTCCATCTAAAAATAACCCTCGTTGATATTGTGAGTAACCTGTCAATATTAACATTCCGTAACGTGTTCCGTTCCGTTCCGTCCAAATAGAACGTCAAACGAAAGAAGAAACCAGTTTCGTTTTGAAAACGGAACAGAAACGAAATTGAAGAAAATGAATGGAACGTAAACGGAACACGGAAATGGACCGAAATGGGCTGAATCAAAGGGAAATGAAGGACGGAATGTTAAACGGAACATAAATCTATTTCGTTTGACGAAACGGAACGGAAACAAAATAAGGATTTCGTTCCGTTACCAAAACGGAATAGATAACGGAAATCTCTGTTTCCGCTTCCGTAACTAATGTTTGACAGGCCTAATTGTGAGTAATCAAGCTTAAAATTTCCCTCCATTCTAAAACCAACACCCCTGAAATTGTTCTGGTAAGCTGGACACACCCATCTTGGGATTGAATCAGCTGAGCTACTTTTTAAGAAATCTATCTGATGGAATGGCAACTCACGACATATATATGCTGAAACTTCGGCACAGGGATGGTGCAGATTGGCATTGTTTCTGTTATTTTTTCTAATTCATTGTATCACACTAAAAAGGGGTTTCAAAATTTCTCAAATGGAGTGATCTCGTCAGAAAATGTTATCCAACAAGTTGTGATTCTGAATCCGACTGACAAGATTGAACCGTGTAATAGTGAAATATATGAAATCAAAGACATTAACAAAGAATGAGGAATCTGCTTCTGATGATACTCTGAATGAATCGTCTTCAGATAGTAACGAGGCAAAAGATGATTCAGGGGAGGTGCCTTTTTCCCATTTTTTTTTTATTTGTGTCTTACACGAGTGCCGTATATAAACTTAAAATAGATTTTAATCATGAAAGCTTTAGTCAAGGTGAACATATGGACGTAAGAATTTTATTTTATTTTTTAATAGTATGAGCCATGATTGATAACACATACTAGAGTTCAACCACTAATACGGGTATTAAACACAAACAAATAAGCTAATAATGATATTTCAATTCACAAAAAGTGTGCCGGACGGCCCAAAATGATATGATAATAATTCAAGTAGAAAGTCTAAAAGCGAAGAGGTTAAAAAAAATTTTTAATGATACATGGTGATATCCTCCAATCTTTTTCATCATGTAATAGAATACTGTAATTTAAAATAGTTTCAAGGTTTGGATCAGAAAAAGTTCGCATTCCTGTGTCACGTGCAACTCACACCACCCAAAACGGCAAAACCCTCTCAATCGACCTCTTCTCTGATAAGTTCTCTTCTCCTGCTTTGCTTGGTGTACGTGCGAATTAATGGTGCAGAAAGGTTTCAGAAAGCTGAATTCTGTGACCGTCTTAACGGATTGAGGTCCGTTCTCAACGGATGGTGCAGAGGTTTCTAAAAGGCTGAATTTCTTGGCTTACGTGATTACATCTTAACGGAGAAAAATTCGTTCTCACCGGATGGTGCAGAAAGAAAGGTTTTAGAAAACGGGATTCTGTGACTTCCCTCTTAACGGGTTAGGATCCGTTCTAAACGGATGGTGCTGAAAGGTTTTAGAAAGTTGAATTCTGTGACTTCCGTCTTAACGGAGTAAGCTCTGTTTTCAACTGAATTCCGTTCTAATGGATTCAGATCCGTTCTCAACAGATGGTGCAGAAATATCTTAGCCGTTCTCAACTTTATAGGGTCGTTTGGATCGCTTAGGAATTTGGAGAATAGCCTATTTCCAGGCATAAGTATTAGTAAGTGTGTAACTTTGTAAAAAGTTTGAATTGTTTATAATAAATATATGCCTAGGAATTGGAAATTCCTAGTCCGTTTGCGGATCTTTGTTCCAGCGATTTGGTGGGATAATAACTAGGTACCGAGTTAGTAGTTGACCTTTTCGCAGGAAATTGATTAGTGCCATCGCACTAATTTTCATCCGTGTCATCGCACTGCACAGTGCCTCAACGAAAGTCAGAGCAGCTCTCTATCCCCTCTACTCATCCAGTGCGTATTTTTTGTTTAATTCGTTATTATAAGTTTATAATAGCTGATTTTCGTAGGATGATAAGTTCAACCTAGTTCCAGAAGTTGACGAACTGGGCTTGTTTGTCCCTCGTCAAACACAGCTTTACTTCGTAATATACATGTCCATATTTTAAAATCTCCAAATTTCTTTGAGGTGCCTCCCCTTTTTAGAAAAATTAACAAAATTTAAGTTATATCAACCGCCTAAAATTAAATATACAAGTATATTAATGTTATCTATTTTTTTTTTTACTTTTTGAGATTAATAATTTATGTTCTGCTCAATATTAGTCATTTATATACTTATATATTAATTATTAAAATTAATATTAGTTTATAAATATTCACAATCAATAAAAATAAAATTTAATCGTGCAACGTGTCATATTAGAACTAGTTATATTGAAAATACGATGAAAATCCATATATTTACAAAGTTGAAGGCTGATATGAGATGTCGAGGAGATTGGAATAAAATCTAACTTTTTGAATCGACCTTTCGGACGGTCGGAACTCGGAATGCTTCATATCCTCACCTAAATATTGGAATGACATCCAACTTTTTTTAAAACCCACCAAGGCACTAACACAGCTCGCTTCCTTAGTAGAATAGTTGGGCTGTCAAACATGCCAAACGGACAGAAAACAATTTCCGTTCTGTTTTAGTAATGAAACAGAATCACTCTTTTCGTTTTCATTCTGCTTCGATAAACAAAATTTTATTTCCTTTTCATTCCTTTTTAATTTTTTTCATTATAATTCTTTATTTTTGTGTTCCGTAAACAATATAATCTTCAGTTATGTTTCTGTTCCGTTTCTGTAAACAAAATCATTTTTGTTCCGTTTCTATTCCGTTTTAAACGGAACAGAACGAAAACGTATGAAATGGTCCAATATTGACAGGCCTAACAACATGCCTTTCACATGCCACAAAGCACACTTTCTATGATTATGTTTTTATACCTTTTGTTTAAGCTAGCATTGGATAAAAAGTTCTCGACAATAAATTATCTCAAGAACCTTGAGAATTGTCAATATTGTTTAAAATTCCACGACCAAATGTGATTTAATTTTACTCTTTCATAAAACAAATAAATTGACGGTGATGGTTTATATTTATGGTATTTGACAGAACACTAAATGGCGCACTAAAATAATAAAATCTTATATACAAACAATATATAAGACTACTAATTACATCTATATAATTTTTTTTTTTCATATTTTATTAACTTGATTTGAAAATAATGTATGATTGTGAAGATAAAGCATTACTATAGGATTCTAACTTCTAATGTTTGTTTTTGCTTTGACATAGTGTTTAACCCTATTTTATGATGCCAAAATCCCAAAACCATTGAATAATTCCATGAAACATAAATCCAAGGAAGTTAAGAAAAACCACGAGAAATGCCAAACAAACCCCAAAAAATCATGGAAAAATACCCAGAGGCTCAGAAAATTATGGAAAATATTATGGAACCTTGAAACCATCCAAATGTTTCATGGGGCGTATCATTTCATGCAAGAGACCCCTAAGCCTTGTAGAAAATAAATAAAATAGTAGAAGGGGTATTTCCGGGAAATCCCTGTGACCATAAAACCCTACATATTTCTATGGATTTATGCCCAAAATCTCGTGAGAAAAGTCAATAAGAAAAGCCCCAAAAGAATTTATTTTGGATTCAGCCAAGTGTAAAAACTACATAAAGTGAGTAAATGGAGAAGATTAATGCCCAAGAAATGGAGACAAGATGGTCGGCGATTCAAATTTCCCTCTGCACAGGAGAGAGATTTTGGTGCACTCGTTTCACTCTGCACCGGTGTTAACAAAAGAAGAAGGAATATACGGTCCATAGAGAACCGGGTGCACGCAAAAGGAAAAGAAGAAGTGCCGCTGGGTGAATGAAGAATGACCCCTTTGCGAATGAAAGATGGACGCGCGTGGAGCACATGGCACATGCGAAACTGTAAACCTCTGGACCCACATGAGAGGGCCTGGTGTACTATACTCCATACATAGCCAAGATCAAAGAAGAAGAAAAGAAGGAAGGGCGTAACAGAAATTCGTTGAAGAACGAACTGCCGGGCTAGGAGCGGAGATTCACTGCACCTAGACGGAATGGAAGCTAGAAGTGCTGCCTATAAAAGGAGCAGCGAAGGGAGAGAAAGGGGACTTTTGGGGGATCAATCTTTCATACACTTGGAGACCTCCTTCCTCCACAGAAACACAGGCACACACAATTTAGGATAGAATCATTTCTACAAACACTTGGTAGGTTAGGTGAGAAGAGGGGAAGAAAAGCAATCCTGTACACAATTCGAGGAAAGAAGAAGTAATTTGGTAAGAAACAAGTCAGGTAAGGCTGTAACGATGTCGAATTTGATGTATAAATGCTTAATGTTTGATGAAATTCGTGTCTTGAATGTTCTTTGATGACTTCGATCTGTTCTTTTTAACAATTGATCCTGTTTCTTTGACTCTTTCGCCATAGAGTAGATTAGATAGACTTTCTCTGTCATGTGATTTCTTATCTCAAGATCTGAAAGTTTAATTCATGGATTCCATGGCCTAGACGATCGGAAATCGGGAAAAGAAACGATGACTGTTCGTTTGCAAGATTAGATTATGCCATAGTTTTGTTCAAAGTCTTATTCCCCGATCTGAAAGCCTAGGTTAAGGATTCCTTAGCCTAAGCAATCAGAGACAAGAATTAAAATTCAAACAATAGAGAATTTACCTTTCTTTGCTTTATTGGATTAATGTTGTTTCCTGTACTCGATTTTGTTTGATAACAAAGAAGTCTAGGTCACAGATTCTGTGACTTAGACAATTAGTGATCGAGTTATGATATTTTGCCTAAATAATTCGTATCCCCTTTTGTTTAAACTTCTTCTTAATGCTTCTTTGAAATCTGGTTCTCCTAGGTCCCCTTTGGCTTCCCTCAACAATGGTCTAAACTGAGATCTTCTCAGAATTAGACTTGAAAGAAGCAACTTAGCTTGAGGTTTCTCTCAAGACTAAGTACATGTTGTGACTTAAATCAAGGCCTCTTTGGTTTAAGTCAAGGTTCTTTGATCTGAACCTATATGAGTATAGGTCAAAGAATCTCCTAAATGTATCTCACATTTAGGCGACATGCTGTCTAAATTTCATTTGTTCATAGGTTAGTGGTAATAACAGTAAATACAGGGACCTTAGAGAATGAAATGTCTCTCTTATACAGTAGCCAAAATCGATGTAATTATCACTTTTGTTGAGGATTGTCAAAAAGCGAAGAATACTCCTGCAGAAAATTGCACTTGGGTACTATAGTATTGAAACCTTATCCAGTACCTCTTTTTAGCATTTCTTTTAAAGTTCTGGACCAAAATGTAAAATAAACAATGCCTGAAGCGAAGATTGGATGATGTCTTGACTTAGTCGTTTCATGGATTTTAGATTGTTAGAGCTGTACATTTAGATGTTAAATAGTGATTTAAAATAACCAAAATATGGTTAATTGAGGTTTCTGGACTATATTGAATAATGTGTCATGGTTACAACCAGTACTCAAGAACAGTAGTAAAGGTGGAGCGTGTGTGTAATTGTCTTGATTGAAGTTGCCAACTATTGCAAAGGGTTTTATTTAGGCACCCTCAATTTAATCTGTTATCGTCTTTGTTTGCAATTCATGTGAGCTCTGTAAATATAGATTGAAATATAAACTGTTTCTCTAATCCTCATGATCAATATATTAGTTGAGTAGCTGAGGTTGTAAGCCAAATACTAACATGATTGTATTAGCAAATTCTTATATCGGGTAAGTACTTGATTAAATCAACTTTCTTTACAATCGTTAATAGTGGTTCCAATGTAAGAAGTTAGGCAGCCAGATTTTATACGCGGTTAAACACAAAAGTTAGCAAGTGAGGAATAAAATATTGGAACTTTATAAAAGAATTTGTTATGGAGTTAGTATGTCCAATAGTAATCCGTGTGTGCGTTGATGACCCTGATAAGAGCCAGCCCATAATTGCTTTCAAGTGTGATTTGCTACAAAACAAATAATGACAGGCGGTGTTGTTACGCGAAAGAATAGAAGTCGTGTTAATGAACATATCCAGGGCACAAGCTAGCCCAATTGAATATTCATCATATATTCCGCTGTACCAATTCCAATTCACTGTATTTAAATTTCACACCCACTTCCCATCAAACTAAAGTAAACACCGATTCAACTAAGCTAGTAGGTACTCCTTCTTCACTGTCTCGACGGCTCGAAGCTGACCCACTCCTTTCTGGTACAAACTGTTTCTCCATACCCAACCGGTACCACTCTCTTACGCAGTTGTACCAGTACCTGGGTCCCATGCTGAATGGAGCTGACGCGCCATAAACGGGATTCACCGTTAAATTCCCCTACATCTTGCGATGCTTTGAAGACTAGTCCAACGAAATGTAGTGGCCGGAATCACTGTCGGATTCAGACCCGTTATCATGCGAACCTGCTAGTAGAGAGAAATGAAACCTATGTCCTTCGGAACTTCAACACCGAGACTTGGCGATCTTCTATGACGAAGCCAACAATGAAACCCATGAACCCGATCCCTGTCAACGGATGAGGCGTGGGATGAAATCGATGAAGAAGTGTCAGCCTAATAGTCATCAAGGCCCATAAAAGAAAATTAGGAAATGGCCCATTCCTAGAAATCTAACCTCTTTGACACCTCAGCTCAGCGTGACGATTTGGACTAATCAGAGGACGCCATATCACTAGGAAACTTTAAAGAATGAGTAAAAAATAGTAGGAAACTTATAAAAATACAAACGAGATATCCATAAAATTCTAAAAATCAAAATAAACCAGTTTCACTGATACTTTGATATGAAATTGTGTCAAAGTAGCGGCCTTTTGTATTTTGAAGTATTTTCGCTTTAAAAATGAATTTTAGAAAAATGAAATAAACCCTTTTATGAAATGCTACGTATTTTCAAAACTAAGATTTAAAATATACTACTTTTGAAAGCTAAATATAATATACTCAAGTATAAAAAAATATATTTTCAAAAAGTCTAAAAGATTTCAAGTATACTATTTTCAAGATTTAAATATGCCCTATTATGGATATTTTCAAAAGACTAAATGATTTCGAGAATGATATCTTCCAAAATCAAATATCTTCTAAGACAAATATTTTGAAATAGAAAAGTATTTTCTAAACGTCAAAGTGCAAAAGCCAAAGTGAATAAAATCATCAAATATCCCAAGTGAAATCTCAGAAATTAAAAGTCCAAACACGAAACCCAAAGTCAAAGCTGAAACCTCTCCGTTTGAGGAAAAGTCCCTCACTAGGGTTGAGACTGAAACCTTAGATGACTTAGAAATTGAATTCTTACGGGCCCCCTCGTCCAAAGAATTCCATTTTGTTCTCACAAGAAGACCGACCAAGATGGTCCCGAGAACCGACTCTTATTAAGAAGACCGATAAAGATGGTCCCTAGGGTCGTTAAAGAACCAACTCTTATTAAGAAGACCGATGAAGATGGTCCCTAGGGTTGTAAAAGAACCAACTTTCGTCGAGTAGCCATCAAAGAGGACCCGAAGGTTGTAAAACTTCTCTTTTGTTCTCACAAGAAGACCGACCAAGATGGTCCCGAGAACCGACTCTTATTAAGAAGACCGATGAAGATGGTCCCTAGGGTCGTTAAAGAACCAACTCTTATTAAGAAGACCGATGAAGATGGTCCCTAGGGTTGTAAAAGAACCAACTCTTATTAAGAAGACCGATGAAGATGGTCCCTAGGGTTGTAAAAGAACCAACTTTCGTCGAGTAGCCATCAAAGAGGACCCGAAGGTTGTAAAACTTCTCTTTTGTTCTCACAAGAAGACCGACTAAGATGGTCCCGAGAACCGACTCTTATTAAGAAGACCGATAAAGATGGTCCCTAGGGTTGTAAAAGAACCAACTCTTATTAAGAAGACCGATGAAGATGGTCCCTAGGGTTGTAAAAGAACCAACTTTCGTCGAGTAGCCATCAAAGAGGACCCGAAGGTTGTAAAACTTCTCTTTTGTTCTCACAAGAAGACCGACTAAGATGGTCCCGAGAACCGACTCTTATTAAGAAGATCGATGAAGATGGTCCCTAGGGTCGTTAAAGAACCAACTCTTATTAAGAAGACCGATGAAGATGGTCCCTAGGGTTGTAAAAGAACCAACTCTTATTAAGAAGACCGATGAAGATGGTCCCTAGGGTTGTAAAAGAACCAACTTTCGTCGAGTAGCCATCAAAGAGGACCCGAAGGTTGTAAAACTTCTCTTTTGTTCTCACAAGAAGACCGACTAAGATGGTCCCGAGAACCGACTCTTATTAAGAAGACCGATGAAGATGGTCCCTAGGGTCGTTAAAGAACCAACTCTTATTAAGAAGACCGATGAAGATGGTCCCTAGGGTTGTAAAAGAACCAACTTTCGTCGTTGCCGCCCAAGAGGCCCCGAAGGTTGTAAAACTCCTTTTCACTCTCACAAGAAGGCCAGTCATAGCCCCGAGAGTTTACCATGAATAACCTCAAGATAAGCCTTCCCTTTCATCAATCAAAACCTCTTCTAAACCAAAAATCCATTCCCTTCTTTTGGTCAAGTCAGAAGTCTTTTGTCGATCCTTAATTGGGTCCCGTCCATTGAGTTTGGTACCATCAATTAAGTCCTCCGCGATAACACTCCATAAGTCTATTTCCTTAGCCCATTATGTCAATACCCTTTATGTCCCTTAATCAGAGGTTCTCGTAGGCAACTACGAGGTAATTAACAGTAGGGGCTTGCGCCTACTGGAAAGAAAGGACCCGCTAAATTAAGAAACTTCTTTAAGTAACGACTCTGTATAGGGTTCTCTTGTTTCGAGAGATATCCGCCATAGAGATCGAAACCTTAAGGGAGGTGAATCTAAGGCTATATTCCCATTGTTCTTCGAGAAATTCCTTCGAGGGGAATAATGACGAAAAAGCCGCGACAGATTTTCTGGCACGCCCGGTGGGACCTCTTTCTCCTCTCATCTCTGGGGTTTGAAGGATATAATGTAAAGGCTATGGGATGTCGTTAAAAAAAAATAATTGCAAATATCAAAAGCCCACCGCGTGCCACACAGATTCTCTGGCACGCCCGGTGGGACCTCTTTCTCCTCTCATCTTTGGGACTTAAAGGGTGACGTAAGGGCTAAGGAAATTTTAATGAACACTCCTAACGGTAACACTTAGTTGTTGTTATTGCAGGTTGAAATGGCATTCGCACCAATTGACGCCTTCAAGCCAACTGGAGTTCTCCAGATCGGAGGAGTGCCGATCTGCTACAATGATGAATTCACAATCGGAGGCATGCCGTTTGGACACTCTTATGTGCCCGTAGTTCAAGTCCGCGATGGTACTTACCAACTTGCCAAGGTCGTGGTGGAGGAACCACTAGAGGAAGTAGTGGAGGCTTCCGAAGTCATTGAAGATCCTATGGAGATTGATGATGCTAAGGAGGAAGAATGGTTCGTTGTTCCTCACAAGAAGGCTCGCTCAAGCTCAATCCTCTCTCCTCAACAACGACGCCAACCCAACCGTCGCTCTCCTCCCAAGAAGATGGTTGTGAAGAAGGTGTACGCGCCAATCTCCCAAAGTGCAAGAACTATGAAGAAGGTTCAACGGGCCTATAAAAATGAGTTGGAGACAAGACCCAATTTGCCAGTGAGCAATCCTTTCGCCTCGCTCCATCTAGTGCGAAAGAACTCGCCCGTGGCCATACTGAAGAATATAGAAGAATTCCCTCCTGAATACCAGATGCAGTTTAGGGGAAGAAGTCCGCAAAACCGGCAGTCAGTGAAGGAGAGATTGACATTCCCACGAGTATCGGCTCGCGATCGATTGGGGCCAAAGGGTCAAAAGAAAGGATCATCCTCCGTGCACCAAAGACTGGGGCAAAGGATCAAACCAATGAAGGAGAGGTTGGGACCCAAGAAGATGTGGGTGCTCAAAGAGAAAGCACAACCTATGGAAGTGGACCGAGAGCCACGCCACAAGAAGAGACATGTGGCACGGGAGGGCAGTCAACTTGTGGTTCATGCTCGAGTTAACATGGTGGAGATAAGCGAAGAACATGAAATGCATGCCTTCGTGAATATGGCTAGTGACGGAGAAATCCCATTCACTAAGAAAAATAGCAAGGATAAGCAAGATCGCGCCTCTTCAAGCCATCTTTTAAATGGAGAAGGTCCGATAGAGGATGAAGAAAGAGATGTGAATGGCGAAGATCGTTGGAACGAAGGTGAAAGACCGAAACTGATGAGTATTATAGAAAGAAATGAAAAGAAGATGGCGGCTATGATGGACGAAAGAGAAAAAGAAAGAAAAATATTCAAGAAGATGTATAAGCTTCTTGAGAAGAAGAAATTACTTGAAGATCTTGAGAAGGAGGGTTCTTCTAATGAAGAAGAAGAGGAGTACAAAGGGAAAGTACTCAAGGAAAGAAGAAGTAAGAGTAAATATGAATACTCCGATGAAGAAGGAGAAAGGCCTAAAAGAAGACTCTCTAAAGAAAGAAGGAATAAGCACAAGTATGAATCATCAGAAGAAGATGAAGAGAAAACATACCGAAGATATCTCAAAGGGAGAAGAAACAAAGCGAGATACGAATCTAGTGAAGAAGAAATGCTCGAGCGTAGGCATCGGACTGGGGCAAGACGGCCCGATTCAACCAAGCAAGTCATTCAAGAGATGATTAATCTACAGCTGCAAGCCACGGGAGCGGGTCGATTTGCGAATTTGCGCAAGAGATGTGGGAGGCCGTACCCTAGGGAATATGAACACATTCCTTATCCCATCGGTTATCAGGTGCCAAAGTTCAACCTATTCGATGGAACGGGTAAAGAAAGCATAACACCCGATCAGCATCTTATCCAGTTTCGCAATGCATGCGGTAACACCGCGCATGATGAAGCTCTCTTGCTCAAGCAGTTCTCCCAAAGCCTCACTGGGGCAGCATTCGAGTGGTATTCATCTCTCGAGAACGATTCTGTGGACACATGGGAAGAGATGGAAGATTTATTTAGAGCCAAGTTCGCCATGGTCAATCAAAGGCTCCTAGTAGCCGATGTCGCGTGTGAAAAGCCAAAGCCGGGTGAAGCACCGCTCGATTACATCAACCGATGGAGAAACATGCACATAAGGTGTTCTCACCAGATGCCCGAAAGGGAGGCGGTTGAGTTCTTGATAAGAAACCTTGATGACTGGATTAAGCGACCTCTCTCGGGTAGCGATATCTACACATATGAAGATCTAGTCACACGGGTTGCAAGAATAGTGCACATTGGCCCTCCTAAGGAGACACCAAGCTTTAGAGGCGAATCAAGAAACAAAGCACAAGGGCCCATTAAGATAGCGGGTGCAAACGAAGCATCAACAAGCCAAGGCGGCGGTCAAAGGAACTTCCGCAACAATGGCAACAACAATAACAATAATGGCAATGGAAATGGTCGTGCCACGACACTCAATGAACGGTTGAGTAGGCCATACTCATTCAAGAAGGAGAAAACCGCAGCCTTGTTAAAGCAACTCTTAGATGGAAAAGCCATAGAACTACCAGTGTGTAAAAGAATAGAAGAAATGCATAAGACCAATGACCCAACCTATTGTGCTTTCCATAGGGTCTTAGGCCATCCAACGGGTGATTGCTATGTCTTTAAGAATATAGCGGAGAAGATGATTAAGGAAGGGGATTTGGTCTTGCCTGAGAGTTATAAGCAAACACCTGCTCCGCATGCGCAAGCCAATGTGGTAGCGCAAAGAGGCAATCCAAGGCGAAATGTGGAATGCAACGTCATTGTCATAGTAGATGAAGATGAAGATGAAAAGGAAATGCAAAAAGTAGAAAGGATGAAAGAAAAAGAAAAAGAAAATGAAAAGAAGGAAGATTTGGAAGAAAAGAAAGATGAAGTTGGGAATAGTAAAGAGAAGAAAAGTGAAAAAGAGAAAGGCAAAGAAGCGGTGTTAAGAATCAAAGACACAAAAGAAGAAAATGAGGAAGTGGTCACGTATTATTATGATGATGACACGGAAGATGAGGATGAAGCGCCATATCAAGGTCTTTTCGCCAAAGGCATGTTCAAGGAAAAGGATTGTCATGTGAACTTACGATCGGGCACGAACATTCCCGAGAGGCAAGTTCCCAAGGAAAGTGAAAAGGCAAAAGGCAAGGGTAGAATCCAAGAGGTGGAAGATGAACCCGGACCAAGCCACAAAGCGAAAGAAATAAAAGGAGAATATAATATTTTGGCTCATCTAAGGCGCACTCCCGCATTGATAAGCGTGTTTGAAGCGTTAATGATGTCCAAGGACTTGCGGGAAACCATGATGGAAATGCTCAAAGAGCCCGAGAGATTCCAAGCCTACGTGGCCGAGAAGTACATGACCGAGGCCCTTTACATTGAGCCACAAAGTCAAATCACCTTCACGAATGATGATCTGATGATGGGAACCTCTTGTCACAACAAGCCATTGTACATTACGGGCAAGACCAACGGAAGTCAGCTAAGCCGCATGTTGGTTGACCCTGGGTCCTCTATTAACATCCTACCACTCAACTCATTGAATCAATTGGCCTTAGGTGGAAGGCGACTCTCTGATGAAAACGTGTTCATACATGGCTTTAATCAAAATTCCGAGCGAGCCTTAGGGGCCATTACGTTGCCTATGAAGTTTGGAGAGCTCGAAACGTTAGTGAAGTTCTACGTAATCGATGCGGATACTTCCTATCGGGCTCTATTAGGAAGGCCATGGCTACATGAAAACAGCCTTGTACCCTCAACCCTCCACCAATGCGTCAAATACATAAGAGATGGTGAGCAAAAGATGATTAGGGGCGATGCTCAACACTACGGTGTACACGAGGTAGAGTTGGAAGAGATTGATCGATTTTATGCTCCAACCTCACAAAGAAGCACTTCCCCAACCCTAAGGTCAAGGGCGGCACCTCGTGAAGAGAATGAAGAGAAGATAAGGCTGAAAGAAAGACCAAAGACCTCATGTGCTGTGAAAATGCCCATCTACATAAAGTCATCCGATGATGAAGATGAAAATAAAGGTCAAAGCGGAAAGATTCACATAAAGAGTGACTCGGAAGAGGAAAAGCGAGAAACAAGAAAGGTGATTCATGTTTACGATACCGAATCAGATGAAGAGTGCTACAAACAGGCAGAAGATTCGATGGCTATTGAGCAAGTGCCTATAGGCTATTATAAGGAGCTTACTCCAAGGGAAGTATACCAAATTAAAGAGTTGGAAACCTTTTACGTCCCGCCAAAGGTAGAAAAAGTGAACGGGAGAACGGTATTCCACAAAGGTATTCTATTCTACAAGACTGAAAGTGTAGACTCATCTGGTAATCCTCTTAGCTCGGATGACTGGGCGAAATGGTTAAAAGAAGAGGAAGAAGAGTATGAGAGGATAGAAGTAATGGGATACTACAATCGAGGACTGATAAGTCTCTTCCAAAGAAGTCGTTGTTTAGACCCGATCTCAAAGCAAAGAGCTAAGATCTTTCATGATTTGTGGAGTGGAAAGTCTAGGCGAGTAATGGGTGTAGATGGGAAAGTAAGGAATACTAAAGGTTTAGGATTCCAATCACCCCGGAATGAAGTTATAATGGCCGAATGTCATGTGATAGAAATGAAGAGCGAAGAGCCAGAAATGGTAGTGCCCGAGGAAGGATTGGAAGAAGGAGAAATTCTCCCTGGGTATGCAAATATGGATGATATATCCCTGATAAAAGAAGTGAAAAGGCGATTTCAGGAGGCAAGGCAGGGCCAACAAAAAGCGGAACGAGAGGTGGCTCTCCTTTTGGTGGATAATGTAACCTTACAGCATGAACTCGACATGAGAAAGCAAGAAGAATGGGTGGGAAAACAGAAAGAAGCCGAGCTTCAACAAGAGGTTATTAAAAAGGACAGTGAAATAGAAGATTGGAAGCAAAAAGGTGAGAAATACGAACGGCAGGTCAACATTTGGCAAAGGGCCGAAGAAGGAACCCGTGGGGCCTTAATACGGGTGAAGAAAGAAAAAGAGGAGCTCCAGAAAATATGGAAGAAGTGCAATGGTGAGAAAGAAGAGCTTCGCCGAGCGCTTGAGAAAGTCCTGAACGAAAAGAATTTGATGCAACGAGAAAGGGAGGAAGAAAAGCGAAAGGTGTCAATGCTTGTGCAAAGGGGCGTAAAGCATCAAAAAGATATGATTGACATGGAAAGAAAGTTAAAGGGTTTGACCGCACCTCAGCAAGAAAGGAAGCCATATCCTATTGAGTACGATAGTGTGCCATACCCGAAAGGATATCGAGTACCAGAATTCAGGGTATTCACGGGGGAGGATAATCGGTGGGATTCAGAGTCGCACTTGGTGCATTTTATGATCTACTGTGAAGATACATCAACGAATGATTGCTACTTATTGAAGCAATTCCCCATTACTCTCGGCGGTTTAGCACGGGAATGGTACTCATCATTGGAAAAGGATAGCATTAGAACGTGGTATGATATGGTGACAGCGTTTCGAGCCGAATTCACTCATAAGGAAGTTGTAAGGGCGGTGAATGTGTTCAATGGTAAAGATCGACAAAAGAGAAAAGAGTGGACTGAGATGATGAAGAAGAATGCACTCAGCATCAATAAGAAGCCCAAAGTGGAAGGCAAATGCAAGAAGGAAAATCCCATGAACTGGTAGATCAGGAAGTACTACACCTAAGACCCATTTTACAAAAAAAAAACACCAAAACCATTCTACCAAAAACAACCAAAACCTTTACCTACTACTTAACCACAATAAAGCCTAGTCTAAAAAAAAAAAACCAAAACCCCACTAAAACCCAGAAATCCACAAAAGCCTATAATAACCAAAACCTATTAAAACCCAAAACCACAAAACCATGTACATAGTCCAATAAAATCTTAGAATAAATTCCAACGAAAACGTTAGGATCCAATAAACCCAAAACCCAAAACCTTAACTTAACCTTCAAAAATCCAAAACCTTAACTTAACCTTTTAACCCAAAACCCGAAGAACAAGGTATTATGTCATGTCGGGCTAATGCTTGTAAGGGTGTTTCGTTCTTTTGAACATCATGGAACATTCCTTTGCAAGGCCCAAAATAAACAAGGCAAGTGTAGATAAATAAAAGTCCTCAACTTTAGAACATCTTAGATAGGAGTTTGTCCCGCCGGGCCTAAGTGTAAAGGAGTGTCCTTGTCCTTTTGGACGTTCATAGGGCATCTCCGATACAAAGGCCTACATTTTTATAATAAAACACACACAAGAGTCCCCTTTTGCAACCGATGACGGATTCTCATGATTCTCGAGGGTGCAAAGTTATGCTACTAATATTGTTCGCATTGTGGAGATAGTTACAAGAAAGAAGGATCACACTGGGGCAAGGACGAGCAATCAACCATGTTATAATGCAAGACGGTGGACAATCACACTGGGGCAGCTGCAAAACATGCAAGACAAGTAAGGGACAAGAGTAAATGCCATGGAAAGAAGAAAACAGAGAGTTCCATTCATCAAAAGAAGATACATCATTACAACCACTGCATAAAGAAGACTAATACGAGAAAAGCTTAAACAACAACCGATGGCGATTAAAGGGAGACAAAATAGAAGATATAAGAGTGCCCTAAAGCTAATACTGGGGCAAGGCAGCCCCAACTTCACCAACAACCGCAGCTCCACCACCGGCCAAGTTGTTAAGAGTGACGGAGATAGCTTGAATCATTCCTTCCAAGGTGTCCAAGCGGGCATTCAATTCACCGAAGCGTTGATCAATCAAACCCCGAATTGAGACAGGGGCAGGGTCATCAAGGACCATCATGGCAGAGTTGTCATCCGGCGGAGAATCAACACCCATAGGACCGTACTGATTGGGGGCCGCATTAGGAAGCAAGATATAGTCATTCACCGGCTGATTAGGATCGGGAACCAACATGTCCATTGAAGATTCAACCCACCCGATAAGCGGCAATGAAAGGAGAAGGTTGAAGGGATGTACCACATCAGCATCAGAAATACGATTGCCCCATAACATGTCAGGCACGCGGATGCGAGCTCTAAGCATGAGAGCTTCAATAAGATGGCCATAGGGGAGCGGTTCTCGATCAGAGATCGCTACTTGGTGCATGTGGAAGAGAATCATGTGGGCTAAATTGATGGGCCATTGCTTTTGAATCAGATTACGGAGGTAGAAGAGGCTTCCAGGTTTGGCGAGATGGGTCATTGTCCCTTGTGGAAAGATGATGTCGTTAACCACCAAGAAGAGAAACCTAGAAGTCACGACGAAAGATGTAAAGAAAAGGAGTTGATGAGAAACCCGATCAAAAGAGAAGGCGATTAAAGAATAAGGAGAAAGAATGAAGAAAGAAAGTACCTATGAAGAGCGGGTAGATGAAAGGTAGACACCCTCTCTACATCAGGAGCCGCCGCCTGAAACCATTGGCGACATTCCTGATAACTTCCAAAACCTTGGGGCCATCTCTGATAGGCATAAATGGTGGAGCCGTTGGCAGTATTGGTAGCCCGCAAGTAGTTGGCCAGATCTCCGGTTGTGATATGAAAGAAGCGACCAAACAGATAGGAAGAGGCCGAAGGAGTTCCATAATGGTTGAAAGACATCCTAAGATTGGCATAGAAGAGACGGGTGATTCTAGGATGGAACGGATGGTCGCAGTCAGTCAAACCGCCCAAACTCCATGAATCTAGCCAACCTCTGATGAGATTCACTTGCTCCACTGGAATCCTCCTCATAGGACGGAAGAAGTAGCAATCAGCCACCGGCCGCTCCTCGTTGCCCATGTCGTTGTAGTAAGAAAGGAAGGCAGTCTCATCACGAAAGAGGTAGCGGTTATCGGGGGTAAGAGACCAATCAGGAAAGGTAGAATCCAAGCGAAGAGCGGAGGAACCAGAAGCCTCTTTGGCACGTTTGGATGAAGGAGTAGAAGACATGGTGATGAGAGATTGGATAAGCGGGAAAGAAGATGAAAGAATACAGTGAACTTGGATAAAAAAGAGAAGAAAGCCAAGGCATGCTTATATAGGCATGGTAAGAGGAAAAGGTTGCAATGGGAAGTGGTGGCGAACCTGTGAACATGTGAAGAAAGTTAAGGCCGTAGTGGTTGAAAGTGGAAAGAAACTGCTCAAGTTAGTGCTTGAAAGAAACGGTATGAAGTCAAGAAGGCGTAGAAGAAGCGGAAGCGTTCGAGGCTAATGTCAGAAGAAAACAACCAAAAAAAAAGAGAAGAGTCAAGGCCCATGTAGGTTCAGGCCCAAGGAAAGACAGGAGCGGGCCAAATACCCTAACCTAAATTGTGGAGTGGATCTATGTGTGTTCGAGATTCTAAAAGAAGAAAGAAGGAAGGAAAATGAGTATGGGCCAAATTCCCATATCTCTTGAAGAAGCGGTGGTAAGAGTAAGATTATTCGAACCTCGCAAGATGAGTAAGAAGAAGGCCTTGAGCGCGAAAGCCCAATCAGCGCAAGAATGACGAAATACCCGTTGTATTGCAAAAAGAGAAAGAGAAAGGAAACCTTGAGCGTGAGGGCTCAATCAGGTGGGAAAGAGAAGGAAAGGAATCACTTGCTGCATCGCAATCAAGTACGCAAAGAAGCCCCGAGCGTAAGAGCTCAGTCAAGCGCAAGGTTAATCAAGTGTTGCAAGACAAGGAAGCACAATTCTACAACAAAGCTCACCAACCCCAAGACACCCAAGCAATTCATATATGCAAAACAATTCCTATGCCCATTCCCAAAACAATTCAAGTTCCTAAAATAACCCATCGTGCAAAAACAATTTATACCATGCCACAAACAATCCTCGAGTCATTCATATCCCAAAACATGTCATACCCCGACAAACAACGATTCACAATTCATACTCATGCCCAACAAGTGATGTATCATGCACATTTCATCAAGTCAAACTCAAATAGCCTCATTACAAACACAAGTCACCTCATACCCGACAAATGGAGGCTAAGGCATAATTCCATGAGTCGCAATCATTCACAATCCACATATTCAAAGAAGAGAAGAAGTGTGTACCTTGAGGAAATGAGATGAGACAAACACAAAGTAGTTGTGGAAGGCTTAAGAAGCAACCTGCAAGTCATAAAGCAAGGAAGTATTAGTATACAAACTTGGTGAAGATAAATGGACAAAATATGAGCATAGAATCTTTTGTAAAAAAGTTGGGCCGAGAGAGAAAATAGCAGGTCCGCCATCCCGTGGCCCAGTAAAACGTGGCAGGCCAAGAGTAAAAAACGGAGGCCCAAAACTTTTATTATGACCCGATAATTGAAGAAACAACGGGCCGAAGGTACAAAAAATGAAGGCCCAGAAGGTTTTTCAGACTCAATAATAGAAAGAGGAAGAATAAGCGGCCCAGATTTCATGCACTAGCCCAAAGTCAAAAAAAAAAGAGGGAGAAAGAAGCTTTCGAGATGGTCAGAATGCAGTAAAAAAAAAAGGTGCAGCGCAAGATTGGGAACAACATAGAAAGGCATCTCGTTTCCTTTATCACATCTGATCAGGGGAAGTAAGAAGTTTCACTCTTTTTCCATGAAAACAAAGCAGTTCTGACAAGAGATAACAAAGAAAAAGATGAAGAAGAAATAATAACATACAGAAAGGGATGTGAAAAATGGCAGTGCATGCGAAAACTTTTACAAGAGATGCACCTAAAAGGAAAAAAAAAAACTTAAAACCCAGGGTAGAATGGAGGATGTTTAAAACAGTGGTAGTTGAGAACAAAATAAACCATAGGTGAATGAGATGCATGGAGCGTAAACCCAGAATCAGGGAAAGAAAAAATAAGCAATCTGACAAGAAGAAAAGAAAGAAAAGGAAGATAAAATGGTACTTGATGAAGGAAAAGATGAGGATTTCTCCTTTATCCTTGTTGCTACCTCTACTGGTTGATCGAATAGCTGACCAATAAACCAAACACAGAAGAAAACGAGGTCAGACGGCTTGTGTAAATAAAAACATGTTAATGAAAGAAAGTGAGGAGAAGCCAGGGAAGAGGAAAAGAAATAGAGGATCACCTGAGTTTGCAAGATGAAAGGCGTCGAGCTATAACTGAGTATCAAAAAGCGGTTAACTTTGACTCCATCGACAGATCTGTGGGCAACCAAACAACAAGAAGAGTTAAAACAATGCACAAGCAGCATGAACAAACGAAGAATGGGGTCAATAATGGATTCATGGCTTGAACCAATGAATGTTCTCACCACGAAATCAGATCTAGACTGAAGAAGACTTCAATCTAAATCCCAATGCAAAGCCTAGTCACATGAGACATGAGACTAAACTGTTGAAAGTTTAAGCCAAGGAAACCAAAGCTTAAACTCGAGAAATGATGAGATGTGAAGGCAAAGTGAAGAGAAGAGAGAAGGAAGAGAACACCTAACTCAGATAAGAAGAGAAGATGAAGCAAGATGGAGTGAGGAGAAGATGAGCCGTCTCAATGGTTAAATAGAATCCCCCTTGTGCATATGCGTGTGTTGTCACGTGCAATGAATGATAGGGTCCACAAGTCAGTCTAAGAGATTGACGAGAAGAATATACCAAAGCATAAGGATTGAGCCGTTTGAAAATCGTAAGGAATAGTAAAAATCTTGGCAATAATGGTATGTCACAGCCTTCTACGTGGAACGTTACCATTGGGTGCCTAGGTGCCACAGGGAGCCAGTAAGAAGTCGTATAAAATAGCACATCATGAGGGAAATTGAACTGAACCATGCTGCGACGGTACCAGGCGTAGCCAATAGCAGAGAAGCGCGTGTCCTTCTGGAAAGGAAAATAAGACAAGAAGCCTCGATGCACCGGGTGAACCATGGAGAGTTGTAGGTCAATTAAGAAGTGCATAACGAGAAAGCCGGGTGTAGTCAAACTGAGAGAGAAGAATTTGGGATCAGTCTGAAGGGGACCAGTAAAAGAGGGATGAGATAGGCGCCAAAAATACAAAACAAAGGGATCTGAAGTGGAGAGCTGAATGTAGCCTTGTGTGCGGCATGAAAGAAAAGAAGGCAAAAAAAAATGGTGATGATGAAATGATAAAGAAAATAAGAAAATGGAATTGCCACCAGAACAAGTTGTTCCTCACCAGAGTCGTCACAAATTATTCTGGTGGGGGGCATTTGTTTAACCCTATTCTATGATGCCAAAATCCCAAAACCATTGAATAATTCCATGAAACATAAATCCAAGGAAGTTAAGAAAAACCACGAGAAATGCCAAACAAACCCCAAAAAATCATGGAAAAATACCCAGAGGCTCAGAAAATTATGGAAAATATTATGGAACCTTGAAACCATCCAAATGTTTCATGGGGCGTATCATTTCATGCAAGAGACCCCTAAGCCTTGTAGAAAATAAATAAAATAGTAGAAGGGGTATTTCCGGGAAATCCCTGTGACCATAAAACCCTACATATTTCTATGGATTTATGCCCAAAATCTCGTGAGAAAAGTCAATAAGAAAAGCCCCAAAAGAATTTATTTTGGATTCAGCCAAGTGTAAAAACTACATAAAGTGAGTAAATGGAGAAGATTAATGCCCAAGAAATGGAGACAAGATGGTCGGCGATTCAAATTTCCCTCTGCACAGGAGAGAGATTTTGGTGCACTCGTTTCACTCTGCACCGGTGTTAACAAAAGAAGAAGGAATATACGGTCCATAGAGAACCGGGTGCACGCAAAAGGAAAAGAAGAAGTGCCGCTGGGTGAATGAAGAATGACCCCTTTGCGAATGAAAGATGGACGCGCGTGGAGCACATGGCACATGCGAAACTGTAAACCTCTGGACCCACATGAGAGGGCCTGGTGTACTATACTCCATACATAGCCAAGATCAAAGAAGAAGAAAAGAAGGAAGGGCGTAACAGAAATTCGTTGAAGAACGAACTGCCGGGCTAGGAGCGGAGATTCACTGCACCTAGACGGAATGGAAGCTAGAAGTGCTGCCTATAAAAGGAGCAGCGAAGGGAGAGAAAGGGGACTTTTGGGGGATCAATCTTTCATACACTTGGAGACCTCCTTCCTCCACAGAAACACAGGCACACACAATTTAGGATAGAATCATTTCTACAAACACTTGGTAGGTTAGGTGAGAAGAGGGGAAGAAAAGCAATCCTGTACACAATTCGAGGAAAGAAGAAGTAATTTGGTAAGAAACAAGTCAGGTAAGGCTGTAACGATGTCGAATTTGATGTATAAATGCTTAATGTTTGATGAAATTCGTGTCTTGAATGTTCTTTGATGACTTCGATCTGTTCTTTTTAACAATTGATCCTGTTTCTTTGACTCTTTCGCCATAGAGTAGATTAGATAGACTTTCTCTGTCATGTGATTTCTTATCTCAAGATCTGAAAGTTTAATTCATGGATTCCATGGCCTAGACGATCGGAAATCGGGAAAAGAAACGATGACTGTTCGTTTGCAAGATTAGATTATGCCATAGTTTTGTTCAAAGTCTTATTCCCCGATCTGAAAGCCTAGGTTAAGGATTCCTTAGCCTAAGCAATCAGAGACAAGAATTAAAATTCAAACAATAGAGAATTTACCTTTCTTTGCTTTATTGGATTAATGTTGTTTCCTGTACTCGATTTTGTTTGATAACAAAGAAGTCTAGGTCACAGATTCTGTGACTTAGACAATTAGTGATCGAGTTATGATATTTTGCCTAAATAATTCGTATCCCCTTTTGTTTAAACTTCTTCTTAATGCTTCTTTGAAATCTGGTTCTCCTAGGTCCCCTTTGGCTTCCCTCAACAATGGTCTAAACTGAGATCTTCTCAGAATTAGACTTGAAAGAAGCAACTTAGCTTGAGGTTTCTCTCAAGACTAAGTACATGTTGTGACTTAAATCAAGGCCTCTTTGGTTTAAGTCAAGGTTCTTTGATCTGAACCTATATGAGTATAGGTCAAAGAATCTCCTAAATGTATCTCACATTTAGGCGACATGCTGTCTAAATTTCATTTGTTCATAGGTTAGTGGTAATAACAGTAAATACAGGGACCTTATGTAAAAATTTATGAGTATTCTTTCTTGTATTGATTATTGATATTTGTTTTTTCTATTTACAACGGCTAAGTACAAGATTTATATATAGACTCGCTATTCTTTTTTACCGTTGCCTAACGTTCAAATGTACGGAATATCTCTTTTTGCTAAATTACAATTTTGCCCTTATTTTATTTTTTATTCTCAACACCTTAGAGAATGAAATGTCTCTCTTATACAGTAGCCAAAATCGATGTAATTATCACTTTTGTTGAGGATTGTCAAAAAGCGAAGAATACTCCTGCAGAAAATTGCACTTGGGTACTGTAGTATTGAAACCTTATCCAGTACCTCTTTTTAGCATTTCTTTTAAAGTTCTGGACCAAAATGTAAAATAAACAATGCCTGAAGCGAAGATTGGATGATGTCTTGACTTAGTCGTTTCATGGATTTTAGATTGTTAGAGCTGTACATTTAGATGTTAAATAGTGATTTAAAATAACCAAAATATGGTTAATTGAGGTTTCTGGACTATATTGAATAATGTGTCATGGTTACAACCAGTACTCAAGAACAGTAGTAAAGGTGGAGCGTGTGTGTAATTGTCTTGATTGAAGTTGCCAACTATTGCAAAGGGTTTTATTTAGGCACCCTCAATTTAATCTGTTATCGTCTTTGTTTGCAATTCATGTGAGCTCTGTAAATATAGATTGAAATATAAACTGTTTCTCTAATCCTCATGATCAATATATTAGTTGAGTAGCTGAGGTTGTAAGCCAAATACTAACATGATTGTATTAGCAAATTCTTATATCGGGTAAGTACTTGATTAAATCAACTTTCTTTACAATCGTTAATAGTGGTTCCAATGTAAGAAGTTAGGCAGCCAGATTTTATACGCGGTTAAACACAAAAGTTAGCAAGTGAGGAATAAAATATTGGAACTTTATAAAAGAATTTGTTATGGAGTTAGTATGTCCAATAGTAATCCGTGTGTGCGTTGATGACCCTGATAAGAGCCAGCCCATAATTGCTTTCAAGTGTGATTTGCTACAAAACAAATAATGACAGGCGGTGTTGTTACGCGAAAGAATAGAAGTCGTGTTAATGAACATATCCAGGGCACAAGCTAGCCCAATTGAATATTCATCATATATTCCGCTGTACCAATTCCAATTCACTGTATTTAAATTTCACACCCACTTCCCATCAAACTAAAGTAAACACCGATTCAACTAAGCTAGTAGGTACTCCTTCTTCACTGTCTCGACGGCTCGAAGCTGACCCACTCCTTTCTGGTACAAACTGTTTCTCCATACCCAACCGGTACCACTCTCTTACGCAGTTGTACCAGTACCTGGGTCCCATGCTGAATGGAGCTGACGCGCCATAAACGGGATTCACCGTTAAATTCCCCTACATCTTGCGATGCTTTGAAGACTAGTCCAACGAAATGTAGTGGCCGGAATCACTGTCGGATTCAGACCCGTTATCATGCGAACCTGCTAGTAGAGAGAAATGAAACCTATGTCCTTCGGAACTTCAACACCGAGACTTGGCGATCTTCTATGACGAAGCCAACAATTAAACCCATGAACCCGATCCCTGTCAACGGATGAGGCGTGGGATGAAATCGATGAAGGAGTGTCAGCCTAATAGTCATCAAGGCCCATAAAAGAAAATTAGGAAATGGCCCATTCCTAGAAATCTAACCTCTTTGACACCTCAGCTCAGCGTGACGATTTGGACTAATCAGAGGACGCCATATCACTAGGAAACTTTAAAGAATGAGTAAAAAATAGTAGGAAACTTATAAAAATACAAACGAGATATCCATAAAATTCTAAAAATCAAAATAAACCAGTTTCACTGATACTTTGATATGAAATTGTGTCAAAGTAGCGGCCTTTTGTATTTTGAAGTATTTTCGCTTTAAAAATGAATTTTAGAAAAATGAAATAAACCCTTTTATGAAATGCTAGGTATTTTCAAAACTAAGATTTAAAATATACTACTTTTGAAAGCTAAATATAATATACTCAAGTATAAAAAAATATATTTTCAAAAAGTCTAAAAGATTTCAAGTATACTATTTTCAAGATTTAAATATGCCCTATTATGGATATTTTCAAAAGACTAAATGATTTCGAGAATGATATCTTCCAAAATCAAATATCTTCTAAGACAAATATTTTGAAATAGAAAAGTATTTTCTAAACGTCAAAGTGCAAAAGCCAAAGTGAATAAAATCATCAAATATCCCAAGTGAAATCTCAGAAATTAAAAGTCCAAACACGAAACCCAAAGTCAAAGCTGAAACCTCTCCGTTTGAGGAAAAGTCCCTCACTATGGTTGAGACTGAAACCTTAGATGACTTAGAAATTGAATTCTTACGGGCCCCCTCGTCCAAAGAATTCCATTTTGTTCTCACAAGAAGACCGACCAAGATGGTCCCGAGAACCGACTCTTATTAAGAAGACCGATAAAGATGGTCCCTAGGGTCGTTAAAGAACCAACTCTTATTAAGAAGACCGATGAAGATGGTCCCTAGGGTTGTAAAAGAACCAACTTTCGTCGAGTAGCCATCAAAGAGGACCCGAAGGTTGTAAAACTTCTCTTTTGTTCTCACAAGAAGACCGACCAAGATGGTCCCGAGAACCGACTCTTATTAAGAAGACCGATGAAGATGGTCCCTAGGGTCGTTAAAGAACCAACTCTTATTAAGAAGACCGATGAAGATGGTCCCTAGGGTTGTAAAAGAACCAACTCTTATTAAGAAGACCGATGAAGATGGTCCCTAGGGTTGTAAAAGAACCAACTTTCGTCGAGTAGCCATCAAAGAGGACCCGAAGGTTGTAAAACTTCTCTTTTGTTCTCACAAGAAGACCGACTAAGATGGTCCCGAGAACCGACTCTTATTAAGAAGACCGATAAAGATGGTCCCTAGGGTTGTAAAAGAACCAACTCTTATTAAGAAGACCGATGAAGATGGTCCCTAGGGTTGTAAAAGAACCAACTTTCGTCGAGTAGCCATCAAAGAGGACCCGAAGGTTGTAAAACTTCTCTTTTGTTCTCACAAGAAGACCGACTAAGATGGTCCCGAGAACCGACTCTTATTAAGAAGACCGATGAAGATGGTCCCTAGGGTCGTTAAAGAACCAACTCTTATTAAGAAGACCGATGAAGATGGTCCCTAGGGTTGTAAAAGAACCAACTCTTATTAAGAAGACCGATGAAGATGGTCCCTAGGGTTGTAAAAGAACCAACTTTCGTCGAGTAGCCATCAAAGAGGACCCGAAGGTTGTAAAACTTCTCTTTTGTTCTCACAAGAAGACCGACTAAGATGGTCCCGAGAACCGACTCTTATTAAGAAGACCGATAAAGATGGTCCCTAGGGTCGTTAAAGAACCAACTCTTATTAAGAAGACCGATGAAGATGGTCCCTAGGGTTGTAAAAGAACCAACTTTCGTCGAGTAGCCATCAAAGAGGACCCGAAGGTTGTAAAACTTCTCTTTTGTTCTCACAAGAAGACCGACTAAGATGGTCCCGAGAACCGACTCTTATTAAGAAGACCGATAAAGATGGTCCCTAGGGTTGTAAAAGAACCAACTCTTATTAAGAAGACCGATGAAGATGGTCCCTAGGGTTGTAAAAGAACCAACTTTCGTCGAGTAGCCATCAAAGAGGACCCGAAGGTTGTAAAACTTCTCTTTTGTTCTCACAAGAAGACCGACTAAGATGGTCCCGAGAACCGACTCTTATTAAGAAGACCGATGAAGATGGTCCCTAGGGTCGTTAAAGAACCAACTCTTATTAAGAAGACCGATGAAGATGGTCCCTAGGGTTGTAAAAGAACCAACTTTCGTCGTTGCCGCCCAAGAGGCCCCGGAGGTTGTAAAACTCCTTTTCACTCTCACAAGAAGGCCAGTCATAGCCCCGAGAGTTTACCATGAATAACCTCAAGATAAGCCTTCCCTTTCATCAATCAAAACCTCTTCTAAACCAAAAATCCATTCCCTTCTTTTGGTCAAGTCAGAAGTCTTTTGTCGATCCTTAATTGGGTCCCGTCCATTGAGTTTGGTACCATCAATTAAGTCCTCCGCGATAACACTCCATAAGTCTATTTCCTTAGCCCATTATGTCAATACCCTTTATGTCCCTTAATCAGAGGTTCTCGTAGGCAACTACGAGGTAATTAACAGTAGGGGCTTGCGCCTACTGGAAAGAAAGGACCCGCTAAATTAAGAAACTTCTTTAAGTAACGACTCTGTATAGGGTTCTCTTGTTTCGAGAGATATCCGCCATAGAGATCGAAACCTTAAGGGAGGTGAATCTAAGGCTATATTCCCATTGTTCTTCGAGAAATTCCTTCGAGGGGAATAATGACGAAAAAGCCGCGACACATAGATGTTGTTAATGCGTGACAAATGCAACTTACATAATTGTTTGTGTATCATTGCTGAGAATTTGGAAAAAACTAAAGTTTAATTAGATCTGTTTATCGTGCTCCTCTCTCTAAATGTCATGCTTCCCTATGAGGTTTTTCTAACCTCACATCCATATGGTATATCATATCATTCTTCATTTATTTATATTTTTCGATTTTGTGAATTAAGTAGTAATAATAAGAAAGTGAAGAACTCCTTCGTAATATATGCTGAACTAGACTACTCTTGTCAGGTGACTTTTTGGATAATATATGGGCCCCGTAAAATTTGCACATTACCTTATACTTTTTGGAACAAACTAGTCCCTCAGCTTCGGCGGTTTACGGTCGCAAACCGCCGCCACGTCGCTGCAGCGCCTCACCACCACGCCGCCGCGCTCCTCCCTCCTGATCAGCTTCCAGTTGTCCCTGTCGCGCTCCCTCCTGGAATTAGGGATGAAAACAGAGCGGATTTTATCCGATCCGATCCGTATCCGAATCCGAAAAACACGCGTAATATCCGAACCGTATCCGTATCCGAACATATCCGTATTCGTATCCGTATCCGTCAAAAAAATATGGATGCGGATATGGGAAGACCAATATCCGCTCTTTATCCGTATCCGACATGGATATTATCCGTATCCGATAAATATTAATCTGTTTATCCGTATCTTTAACATCATAAGATGATTAATATAATATAATTACTTCTCTATATTAGAGAATACTTTTAATTAGATAATACTTAATTTTTATTAAATAAATTTTCTTATAATAAGTATTTTTATTTGGACTAGTAACATAAAATTATTTTTACTTTCTATTAATTGAGACGATTATAAATGATAACAACACTAAAATTAATTTTTTCTCTAATATTAACAAAGTACTAACGTAGACATGAGTATATTGAATATCATTATATTTATAAAAACTACTATTATAAATAAATAATAAAGATTAAAATGCAATCAGTATCAGACAAAATATATTCGTATTCGACTCCGTATCCGATAATATGCGAACCGTATTCGTATCCGGTTAATATTTGAACCGTATCCGTATCCGAATGCATTCGTATTCGTATCCATATCCGGAAAAAAAAATATGGATGCGGATATGGGAAGACCAACATCCGCTCCGTATCCGATCCGTTTTCATCCCTACCTGGAATGCGTTGGTGCATCGCCTGCAGAGCCATAGTACTAGAAAAACATGGATGTGAAAAACATCGAGTGCAGTAGGAGAAAGCCGCTGATGCCGACGCTAAGAAGAGAAAGCATCACATTTTAGGAAGTTCAAGCATCGTTGATTCAATAGGTAGGTGTTATGTTAGGGTTTGATTTTGATTCCTTAGAGTGGCTGAGGGGCTATGAGTAGGTGTTATGTTAGAGTTCTTTTCATATAGTATAGATTATTTCTTTTGTTCTTTCTTTCCTTACATTGTTCGTTCTTGATTCTTTGTTTTGTACATAAACTTAAACAAAAAAAAAAGAAGTACAAGAAAGATTCTTGATCATCTTTTAATGTTTCTTGTTCTTTTTCTTTAAATGATTCTTGTTCGTTCCACATTTGCAATTCAATTCAGTTAGTCCCATTGTTCCATCAGCATATATCACGTCAACCAATTTATATAAATTGCTTTGTTTGAGTTTAATACTTTAATTTCAAAGTTTTTACCTATTGATCAAGATGTACCACAAAATCATTGATCTTGACTCACCTGCTCACTATTCGGTTCGAACAATGCTTGTGTTGATCTGAATGATTCATATGAACCTCACGCTACACCATTCGGTTTATACATATACATGTCGACCTCATATTTTTCATCACTCTCCCTCAAGTTGGTATGTACACAATTAGAAATGCCTAACTTGCCAAAATACTTGTTGTGTTTGGTATCTTGGAAATACTGGTCCTCATAACTTGGAAACGTTTTCTCTTTTACTAATTTGGCTTTCTTATCTCTAAGCGTTTCTGATAGAAATTAGAAAATAATATTTCAAGGACAAAATTAATAATTTTGTTAGTTAAGATATGATATTAAAATTGATTGGGATTGAATTTTTCAATATCAAGTATAAGGAGAGATGTCAATACATATGAAATTACATATTTCTAAGATATTTGAATTCTGCCTTATACATAGAGTTCCATAATTAGAATTCCAAATACAGTAGCAAGCACCAAAAACGAAGACAGTATTTCCTTTTGCGTTTTTTATTACCTTGCATTTTTTTTTTTGAAGGAGATATTGCCATCTGGCAAGAGCCCATCAATAATGGCATATCCATTTCTAATATTATTTTCCTTTGTGGCATATACATGATATTTAGAATCTTAGGTCCATATATTCATCTCTTTAATTGTATGAAATTGATTTTTTTTTCCTTCCAGATTTAGAAATCTTTTTTTTTTCTATTTCCTTGTTTCCTAGCGCATATGATATCAAAAAATGATATGATATTGTGAATTAGGAATGTTAATTCAGATCACATGTTCTGAATGAAATGATATAAAATTCAAAATTATATATTTTAAATTTATCAACACCTTCAATCTTTGCTTAAAAAATTCTGACGGAATAATAAGTTTTCTCAAACATAGCCGGTCCTAAGCTCAGAAAAAAAAAGTGATTACTATAAAATTAAAATTATTTTTCACATCAAAATTTAATATAAAAAGTTAATATATATTTTAATTCAATTGTAAAGCATGTCTACTTTCATAATTTGTGACAAATTTTATTAGACATGATTTTTAAATTCCGTAACAAATTATATTTATGTTAAAAAGTTAGGTGTGTCCGAACACGTCATAAAACGACACATCTAAAGAAGACATGACACGAGATAACATGGCACGGGGACATGAGGCATGGCGTGTCCTATCGATCTCTCAAAATTAAAACACGGCACAGTACGACACGTGAAACATTTAGACACGGCATGAGAGTTGATACGAACACGGCGTGTTTGACACGACACAACACCGTATTTAGAACACTAGTTGTAGTTCACTTTGGTCACTTATGCTTTTCCATAGATAGCATTTTGGCAAATATATGACTAGGACTGTCAAACGTGCAAAACGGGCACAAAACAAACTTGTTATGTTTCAATAACATAATAAAACCATTCTTTTCGTTTCCGTTCTATTTCGGTGAACAAAATGATTTTTCTGTTCCATTCCGTTCTGTTTGCGATCTTTCATTATAACTAGGTGTCTCATCGCGCTTCGCGCGATGAAGTTTGGACTGTAGTTTATGTGACTAAAATTACAGATAAATGAACACAAATTGTATGCTGATATTATAATAAGAGGATTGCTAAAATGCTATGCATAACACGGATGTTTTTCGTGCTACGGATTCGTTCTTGAATTTCATGCTTCAAACAATCGATCCAAACAGTTCATTATCTTCTATATATTGAAATCTCATTAGAAACCAAATTTTACATTTTTTTACTATTTTTCTCAAATTTTTGAAAATCACTATTATTGAAGGGTCCAGAATTTATTAGATTTAAGTATTTTTAAATATCTGAAAAAAATAATAAAAAAATTCAAAAAAAAATGTAAAATTTGGTTTCTAATGAGATTTCAATATGAAGAAGATAATGAACGGTTTGGATCGGTTGTTTGAAGCATGAAATTCAAGAACGAATCCGTAGCACGAAGGACATCCGTGCTATGCATAGCATTTTAGCAATCCTCTTATAATAATAAGTAATAATAAGTTTGGTCGAAGAGATATTAATAATAAGGAACGATGGTAATAATAAGTACTATTTTTTTTTTCAAAAGCTGACAATCTGAGCACCTATTGCTTCCTATAAACAGACTCAATGTGCTCCAAATTATGATGAAAAAAAGTGAGATAAAAATATAACAAAAGCAAAAACAAATCCACCCAAAAAACACAAATAACCCTCAGATCATAATCTCCTTGAATTGAGGCCACTAATCTTCATTTTCCGGCCAATCACGAAGGCAAGAGTTAAATATAGACAAATAGGAACGATTGTTCTCAAGATATAGCACCAGAATCATAGGATTTTCTCATTCCATCAGTCTTGGAACCAAAATTGAAGAATACTCTTCTCATCTACTAATGTCGATGATTATTAAAGTAAACTCAATAACAAAAGGGCAAGAAAGTTTGTACCAGAACTAAAGAACACTCTTCAATTCAATTGTTGTTCGCTTGATGCGAATAACGATGAACCTAAGTTGGCCTAATAATTTTGCAAAATCAACAACAAAATAATAGGTGGTTTAATTGATGATATAACAACCAAATAACTGAACCAATTGACTAAATAACAAAAGTAAAAGACAAAAAAAAAAGGATCAAAACGAAATAAAATCAAACCTAGTAAGGAGAGTGCACTGACTCATTTACCAATATATTTCGTTGTCCTGATGCCATATTGTTGAACCCTAAAATATTCTCATAAATACCGGAGAACGGTAAAATGGAATGTGATACGGGAGGTGCCCAACAGTCTGAAAATTACCCTGATCAATTGGGAGGATTTGTTCGCAGATGAGAGGATAAAGACATTTTGATAAATACGAACATCGTACGAAAATAATTATATGATTTTCATAAATATTTGTGAAATCATATGATTATAAAAATAAAATTGACATGGGCATCAAAATATATTTTTCCATCAAGATCAGTGCATAGGAGGACATCAAGATTCGTGCAACAAATATTCCATGATCAAAATTGCTCTGGCCCACCTCGTTTCAGCCCAGTTTCTGGCCCACCTCGTTTCAGCCCAGTTTACATCAACTCAAAGCAAAAAAAAAAATACAGAAGGTCCATAAAAAAAAAAAGAGAATGGAAAGCCCATAATGAAAATCATGATGCAACGGCCCAGCCCATCACTTCGTCTCCCTCGTTCAACTGCTTCTGTTCTTACGCACGCCATGACGCCAAGAGCTCCTCTGACGAACGCCGTGACGCAGGAGAGGGCCCCTCTCTCTCGCACGCCTGTTGAAAATTGAAACCAAGCAATGATGGCAGGGGATGGAATCTCGCTCTCCCCCTCCTTCTCGCGCTGTGCACCTGTCTCCTCTCTCGCCAGCTGAGACACAATGATAGGCACCTTCCTCTAATTCCTCTCTTGCACATTAGCTCATTCTTCCGACAGGTATTAACAAGGAGAGGAGAATTATGCGGCCCAATTGGAATCCCACTGTTCTCAATTGAAATGCCTTCTCCTGTCACCAGACAGCGGCCGCAGTTCCTTCATGATTAACAATTAATCCAGTGAGATGAAGAGAGGAGGGAATCTCGATGTCAATGGATAAGCTCATCTCCATCCTCTCCAGTAGAGCTGAAATAGGAGAAACTCAATTATGCGAGACTTGTAATTTGAGTGTTGTTCAATTGAAAAAAAAAATGAAATTCAATTGAGTTAATTCCATGACTAGGCCATAACCAGGGAGCATCAAAGGAGATGTCTAAATCGTCGATGATCATTTATAAACAGAAAATAAAATGGAGGCAAATCATGGAGGAATTCAAACTCTCAATTACACGAAAATGCTCATGCAGCAACCTTGACTAGAGCATACTATTCTAACTAAAAATCAAATGGAGATGTGGTGAAAGGGAATAGCTCAAGGGGGTACTGATTGATGTGACTCGAGTTAGAATAGAAATTAAGGACTACTGGAAAGGCAAGGTTGATTCGACTGATATTGCATTGCTTGTTCAAAGGAGCATGTATTGAAGTGAAATTGAGCTATTCAATCATCAAAATAAAGCTGACTGGAGATCATATAGAATTAATGTTGTTAAAAGAGAGGAGTGTCTCACTGTTGACATAGTTAGTGAGAACAAAGGAGTAAAATCCCTTAGGTACAGAAGAGATGGAACAGTAAGGCTCAATGTAAAAGAGGTGAGATGACCAGAGGAAATATGCAGGGGTAAAATCGTCCAGTTCCCTCAGAATTTGGATGATTGGTGCCATCTACAGTAGTCCCTCCATTTCTCCTATAAAAAGACATCCAAGACATGCAGAAGAAACACACCAAATATCCACCAGAGTGCAACACGTTTTAAGCACAGATCAAACAGTCACAAGCTGAGGAATTCATCCACCCAGGAAGTAGTTTAAGCACTTAGGATAGCTACTATATATACAAAAAAAAAACAAAAAAAGAGTGTATTAGTAGAAGCCATAGCTTCACATTTCCTTTAACAGCAGTTGAGATTAGTCAATCTCTTTCCTTGTAATCAGTTTTGGTCAAGTAAAAAGGTCCATTTGCTCTCCTTGCAACTCTCTTTTTCTTCATATGCTTTTCTGGTTTCATGCACACATAGCAAAAATGTAAGGAGTAACCAACAAAATGTTTGATGTAAATATGTATATAAGTACATTTATCTAACATAAGTATTAGTAACAATGTAGGAGCAACTAAAACTCATTCTCATTCTTATATCATGTTTTTTATGTTATGTACTCATGTGGCCTAGAAATCATTAGCTATGTTTGTAGCTAAGCATGCATACTCAATATTAAACATATTATCATGACAAAAAAAAAGGAAATAAATAAAAGTGGACAACAAGCGTGGACAGCAGGGATTATGGACAGCAGGTCAAAAATAAAAAAAATATACAAAGGACAGCAGGTAATGGAGTTTCATGGAGTAGCACACCCCCCCCCCCAAACTGGCCAATGCACTGAAGGAGGTAGTCACTTCAACATAAGCCATGCTAAGAAGGAGTTGTGCAGTGAAGGGGCAATTGTGTCAGCCTAATAGTTTGCTATTTCATGCATACAAGCTATTAGGATTCACACATCTCTATTCCTTTTCCAACAATGCCTCACTATCACCACCACTACCTCAACCATGCCAGGAGGAAACAATATATTGGAGGCTCTCTTATGCTGGGTTAATGGCTTGTTATATCCCAGCAGCAAGTCATTATACTCTCATGCATTCCCTTTTTAAGTTGATATAAGGCTGACCAGATCCAAATCGAGTGAGAGTATACTGCTGTGGCCTTGTGATGCAATCGAGAGAGGAACACACCTTCAGAGGCATGCTAAGGTGTTCCCCAATCCCCAATCAAGCTCTCATGGCTGCTAGAAAGTAATGACGATCCAAGAAAAGCCAATCGACAGCCCATCATCATGGCCAAATAAAAAACTGAGGGGTAACCCCTGGAGGGATGCACTCGACAGTCAAATTGACAGAGAAGACACATTCCTATACCTCTCATGAGCCTCGTAGGCGTCTGACCCAACCCCCATCATGGCCAGTTGATTGAATTGATCAATTCGCTGCCATGGCAGATTTAGGAAGAGGTGGAGCACCATGCCGGAGGAGATCGGCAATCAAATTGAGGCTACACCAAGCTTCGTGTATCCCTCATGATGCTCTTAGGCGTGTCAATTTGACACGAACTCCGCCAGAAGTCCACAGCCACTGTCAGCCTCTCCCTCAAAACCCTAGAAGCGATTGCGGCGAAACAGCGGCCCCCATGACCGATAAAGGGGTCCTATCACATCAGGGAGGTCGTACGGCAATAGACGATGCTCTGTTGGTGCCTGATGGTGTCATAGAAGGTTCGAATGCATATCCATGGCGGTTCCCCATCGCCAGTTCGACGGAAGGACGAAAAAGAAAGGAGAGAAGAAGGGATTTATTTCCTCTGTTTGCATGAACCTGGCTCACCATCAACGGATCGCAACACTCACTGACTATGGGTCCCACACACAGAGGGGTCGGTTATTCCCTGAAACACCGGGAGCGTGGATGGTTTTACTAAGGAGCGTCCCTACTTTGATGATCTTCTGTGGCTCTCTCTGTGTGGCGAGTTACTAAAGTGTAACGATCCGACCATAACCAACCACACGGTGCCACGTGTTGCTCTCATACAACTAAGGTCGCTGATGACCTCATCCTTCTCTGTGCTGACATGGACCAACCAGGACCTTCCACGCGTCCTCTTTGCTGATGTGGCACCACTCTATTGCTGGAAACTTTAAAAATCCATAGAAATTCAACCGTAACTCAGAAAAATCCAAATCAAATTTCTACGGATCCAGAAAAATATGGAGAATACAGCCATGCCAAAACCATATCCAAAATCCAAACATAATATTTTAAATCCATATTCCAAGTTTTGGCCAATCACAAATTGCCACTTCAGCCTTTTATTTATTTAAAAAATCCAGCGACCTAAAAAAATTCATGAAAAATCACAGGAGGTTCAGAAAAATATGAGGAAAAATCCTGGAAGCTCAGAAAAATAAAAGGAGTCTATTTGGCTAATCATCACCACTAAAAACCCTACCAAATATACCCCTACCATTATTCTCTCCTCAATACTATGAAGAAAAGCCGTTCCGGCAAAAGCTCAAAGGCTCAGGATCAAATCACTGAAGGCATGGATAATATTACAAAAGTCATAACGGGATACTAGCACGACCGAGTCTAGTGCTCCGTTTGCGACTCTAGATAAAGCTCATCATAACCCCAAGTGATCAAAACCACCAGACGGCCGTCGTCATGACGGGCATGGATCAAAATGGAGACACTGAGTACTGTTGCTAACAAACAAGAGTACTGGTGAAGTATCAAGCTCAATGATCTGGTTAAATCGAGATTCGCTAACCTCAAAATGATGGATAGTGAGATCTATCACGATGTCACGGGACTCTATCAAGAGACCCGAAATAATATGCAAATCAAGTGAAGACCAAAACAATATTCAAGCAAACTGATAAAATCCCAAAGAGAAGGCACACTACACCGCAAGATGTTATTGGTGAAGAATATGGATCCAACCACATGCGAGCAAAACTCTTTGCAGTCTGAGAAAAGCTCACAATGTTGTCCCAAGCCTGCTGAGACTATGAAAGCCACGATTATCAAAGGCACCCGCTCTCTCAAGAAAGGCAGGAGGTCCTATCTTGAGTGTATGCAATCTACCCGCCAGAGATAAACGTCTGCCAACACCGTTGACACAGGCACACAACATTATGATCCTATCGAAGATATGCAAATATTGTCACTATGGACAAATTCCATATCATCATACCCGCACCTTGGGGAAAAGATCACACTTTTATTTCAGGAGTCTACGGTTATCTAAGGCACCCGCTCTCTCAAGAAGGCAGGAGGTCCTAACTTGAGTGTTTGCAATCTAACCGCCAAGGATACATCGAGGCCAACACTGTTGCTGTAAACGGCTCCCTCAGATTACATTAAAGACCTTATCCCACATCATACCACCACATCAGATGGATCCATAATCCTTACCCAGATAATATCCTCATTCAGAGACCTTCAACATGTTCCCTAGTCACATTACTTATGGCTCAAACAGCTCAGTAATGTCGGATCGATCTATCTTTTAAATCAACAACCAGATCTCACACAACAAAACTTACCTCTTTCGGTGCTGGAGGGAAACTACAATGTTCCGGTCGGAAGCCGGGCATTACCTGAACACTCGCAAAGATTGCCGAGCGTCTATTGACTTTCCTTGGCTAGATGCCAAGCACTATGTCGCATTGACGCTTGATCAGGAATCAAGCGAAGCTTCAACAGCTGGTCAGAGACTGAGTGTCAGAGGAACACTCCCATGATCGAGAACCAACTGTTCATGACGTACCGGTCGGCAGCCGGACGTTACTTGAACGCTTAGCGTCATTTGAGTGACTTGTCTTGCCTAGATGTCAAGCATTACGTCACATTGAACGATTGGTCAGAGATTGAGCGTCAGAGGTACGCTCCTATGATCGAGAACCAATTGTCACCCGCACCTGAGGAAGCCAAGGGGCAGCTGACTTAGGTAGCACCCGCGCGCATAAGATTTTTGGACGCCCACAAACCCAAGGGTCTGGCGAAGGATAGTTTCAATGCTTCGGGTGAGAGCCGAACTGTTGAAACCTTGGATATTTCAGGTGGCAGCTGAACTATCCGCTGAACGTTTGAATAGCAATCAGGGTTCCTTGCGAGGTTTCGAGTAACACTTGGACTATCTGCATGATATCTCGGCTGGCTACCAAGTATCATCAGAATATTCTAAGGAGGATCGAACCGTCTGTTCAATACCCGTTTGGCGAACAAATGTCACTTTAACATCTGACTGGCATCCAGATGGAAACCGGACACTTCAGGTGGCAGCTGAACTGTCCATTGAACGGCCGACTAGCAATCAGATTCCTCTCAACATTTCGAATAACAGTCAGACTATTGTTTGATGCCTCGGCTGGCTACTAGGTATCACCTCAATACTCTGAGTGAGGATCGAATTGTTACTTATCTGATTGGCGAGTGGACGTCACTTCAACGCTTCGAAGAATAATCGAGTCATCTGTCCGATAAGCTGGCTGGCTACCAGATATCACTTCAGAGTCTCAATTATGATCGAATCGGAAGGGAACATCTGACTGGCACCCAGATGTCATTTCTAAACGATTCGAATAGCAATCGGACCAATTGTTTGGTACCTTGGCTGGATACCAGGTATCACCTCAATACTCCGGATGATAATCGAATTGGCACTTAACACTTGGCTGGCAACCAAGCGTCTTCGGTTCAGGTGGCAGCTGAATCGATTCCTAGATATTTGACTTGCGACCAGATGCACTGTCGACACCTCAAGCAACAATCAGATAATCTGCGGGTTATCTTGGCTGGATACCAGATATCACCTCAGTATCTCGAATGATGATTGAACCGTCTACTCAATGTCTGAATAGCAACCAAATGTCTCCTGAACGCTCTGAACAACAATCGGATTATCTGTTTGATATTCTGGCTGGCTACCAGATATCACCTCAGTACTTCGGATGGAGATCGGAACGTCACTTAACGTCTGATTGGCAACCAGATGTCTTAACGATTCAAGTGGCAGTCGAATCGTTCCCCTGATACCTTGGATGAAAACTAGATACCACTTCAACGCTTCAAATGGCAACTGGATCGTCTACTTGATATCATGGCTGGAAACCATGTATCAACGCAACGCTTCAAGTGACAAGAGAACCGTTTATTTGATATCTTGGCTGGAAACCGAGTATCACCCAAAGGAAAAGAAACCGAACATTGCCAAATGTCACTTCAACGCTTCGGGAGCAAACCGAACCGTCACTTTGAACATCGCCAAATGTCACTTTTAACGGAAGCCACTCCGTCTATTGAACGTCTTGGTCAGGTACCAGATGTCACTTAACGCTCTATGCCCATTGAACGAGCGTCACCCCGCTTCCCGGGAAAGGTCAAGGGGCAACCGACTCGGGTCGCACCCGCGCGCATAAGATTTTAACGCCCATAAACCTAGGGGTCCGGCGTCTTTAACATCCACAAGCCCAGGGGCCTGATGTCAACTTCAAAAAAAAAAAGAGAAAACAACCTCAAGCACCGCATCAACCAAATTTAACGATCTGATCAGGAATCAGACGTCACTTTCAGATAACCTCGACAAAGATCAACAGGAAGTCTAAGAAACCCGCTTCGGGAAGTCCATGCCTTATAAAAACAAAAATGCAAACCATAAGAGCCTAAATCTTGATTCAACACATTACGGAGAAAACTTGGAAACGAGAAGACCACAAGCGTCCAGCGACGACAGTCAACCGTAACCTCTACAAGCTAAGAATTCCAAAGACTGTTGTCCCCTGCAATCCAAAGTCCACAAAAAAAAAATATATATATATATATATATATAATAGTATGATATATTAATATTGCATTGTAGTAGTAATATTAATAATAAAAAAAAAACAAAAAATATAGATGCATGATAGGACCGCTAATTGCATATTTACAATTCCCTAACAGCTCACGACACACAATCCTTTGGTTTTCCCGATCTAGAGGTGCTCCTGACCATGTCGGAGGTAATTAACAGTAGGGGCTTGCGCCTACTGGAAAGAAAGGACCCCTTCAAATAATAAACCCTCGTGAGAACTCAAGACCGTACAGGTACCGCGCTTCGGGGTGGTATCGGTATCGGCCTCTTGAGGCTCGCGAGGGGTATCTGATCCGCATTCTTTTTTGCCCCTCAATCCGAGACCGGATTTTCCTCTGTTGATCCGAGGGCCGCGAAAAAGTGCGAGACAGGTTCTGGCACGCCCGGTGGGACCTCTTTTTCCTTTCATCAGGAAAATCAAAGGATATAATGTATGAGCTTTAGGGATCAGTGACGTTTTATCTTTTGCTGACAAATAAACAAGTACTTCTCTTTTGCAGGAAGATGATGAGCAAGGGCAATAATGGCAATGAAGTGGTTCCAGGGGCCACTTCCGCGATGTACTTAATCGGATCAATTCCGATTACTGTTCCAGTGGTGCAGGTTGGTGTCAACAGCTCCTTCAACACCCCTGCCAGCGAGGCGATTGGCAAAGACAACGTGCAACTTGATAACCATGGAGGACAGCGTACCATTAACACTGTTCCAATAACCAACACGCGTGCCAAGAAACTCAAAGCCAAGAGCACTATCAATGAGGAATTCGCTCCAACCAAGCCAGCGCCGAAACTCATGAAAAGGGTCAAGGTTTCGACAAGGGAAGCCTTGCAAGCATACCAAGAGGAGCTCGAAGTGGAGACGGAATTGCCTGTTCAAAACTCTTTTTCTCCACTCCGAGCCGCGAAATGGAGTTCCCCGAATACACGCCTTCTTGGATGGAGGGATTTGCCCGCCCGTTTCAAATCTCTGACTGTCACATCCGATAACCCGAGACCAAGCATTCCCGAAAAGATTCGAAGGGTGTATCGTGTTATCAAGAACGCGCAAGGCCAGAGGGAAGTTCATGGTCTTCTGCAACCAGAAGACAGGGAGGAAAAACCTCGTAAATCTGTATTTGACAGGCTTTCCTTCCCGCCTACGATGTCGTCCGAACCTACAAAAAAGAAAACATCTCATGACAATCGTGGCCATCGTAACCCAATTTACAAAAGGATAACTTATCAGGAGGATGAGCCTAAGAAAATCCTCGAGAAAAGTGGTCAACATATTGTTCGTAAAAAGACCAGAATAATACAAAGATTCAAGCAGTTGTCCCGAGGAGATTTGCGAATTCAATTGGAGACCAAGAGATGGGAAAAGAAAAAGAAAGAAGCGCAAACCGAGCAGCAAGTATATGATTGCGAAGAATCTTTTACCGTAAATGCCATGAGCATAGACGAAGAATCTGATGATCAGCTCATCTCATATGCGGCTAGTGGCGATGAGGACGAGCCTCAAGAACCAGAAAGTGAGATGGTAATAACACGCAGTCAGGCCGATGGGAGACAACCAGAGACAAGGCAAGCGAAAGTTGGCCAAAAGAAGGGCCGAAATACCAGGAAGAAACCCACGTCCGGAGAAGAAATACCAACACATCCAATCGACCCCGTTATGAATGAGGAGGAATTCCAACAGGAGTATGATGTATCGACGGGTGAAAGTGCAAGCGAAGAAGGAGATGTCGCGAATACACACTTAGAAAAGAAGCTGGAGCTAATGGCTCGAGAACTGGAGGCGCTTCGAAAAGAAAATGCCAAATTGAAAACTCGACAAAAGAAGCAGAGCTCTCACGATGAAAACGAAGTCTGCCCCAGGACAAATGGTAGCACCAGGATCCGTATTGAAGAACCTGAAGAAACTGTTGCTAAGAGGAATGGGAGAAGACTTACAAAAGATGAGGATAGAGAAGAAAAAGATCGTGGTGTTTCCTGGGATTCTCCTAGGGCATCACTAACTAATAGGGGGCATGCCTATCCCCTACCAACCTCCTCAAACTCGACAACTGGAGAAGACCTTCGGGAAAGGATCTTCAGACAGATGAAGGAGATCGGATTGGGGATCCCAACAAAATTCAAAAGAAGGGTAGGGAGACCTTACCCTCGACATTTTGATAATGAACCCTTCCCCAAAAGATACGTGGTGCCGAAATTTCGGTTATTTGACGGGATAGGATCAAAAACTGCTCCAGAGCAACATCTTGCCCACTTTGTTACCACATGCGGAGACACAGCTAATAATCCTGCATGGTTACTACGTCAGTTTCCCCAAAGCCTTGCAGGAGCTGCCTTTGAGTGGTATGCATCTCTGGAAGAAAATAGCATTAACTCTTGGGAAGAGATGGAAGATGCCTTTTGTTCTAAATTCATGGTCATCGCTCAGGATGTCACCTTTATGGATATGGCAAATTTAAAACCAAAGAAGGGTGAAGGGATTGTAGAATACATCACGAGATGGAGGAACGTGAGTATTCGGTGTCAACCGCCGTTAAAGGAGACCGAGCAAGTTAATATAGTCATGAGCAATCTGCCAGGATGGATTCAACCATATTTGGTGCCAGCAAAAATCACAGAGTTCCAGCCATTGGTCACTCTGGCATCCAAGTATGAATCTTTAAGTCAAGAAGGATGGATTCCAACAGCTCGGCCCAGTTTAGAAAAAGAGAAGGGTAGAGAGAAAGGAAAGAAGAGCGAAACAAAGAAAAGCGAAAACGCAATGGCCTCAGCTAGTTACAACATTGGCTCTGACGAGAACAAGCGAGCAGAAAGAGATGATAATAGAGAATCAGGCCAACGGAAGTTTGGCATAAGTCTACGGGAGCGTAGGAAAAGACCTTATTCTTTCAAAAAAGAATACATAGATGAACTGTTTAAAATTGCCATAAGGCACGGCATGCAACTACCACAGTGCAAGCGACCCGAAGAGGCAGACAAGTCCGATGATCCTAATTATTGCCTTTACCATAGAATTCTCGGACACAATCTTGAGGGGTGTTACATCTTTAAAGATTGGTTGGAAAATCAAATACAAGAGGGGGAGATAAAAATACCTAAAGAGGCTCAACAAACTCCAAAACCGCACTTCCAAGTTAACATGATATCTTGTGTAGGATCGGAAGACGAAACAGAATTGCATCAACCTTGGGTCCTCCATCTAACCAAGAAATCCAAGAAGTTACTGAGAAAAATGCATAGTGAGCTCCAAGCCAAAAGCAACCCCCAACCTACAGAGAACATTCCCGCTCCAAGAGTCATATTTAGTCGATCGAAGGAAAACGGGAAGAAAAAGGAAAAGCCGATAACATTGGCTAGAGCTAAGCAACTTGCTGGGATGGGCGAAAGGACTAAGAAAGACAAAAATGAAGAGTACGTGCAGAAAGTCCCAAGGCCTATCACGCTTGAACATTTTATTCCCCAGCATGTCATGGCAAAGATTTCAGGAGCAAAAACAAATGCCAAGATTGGTATTTCAAAAGGAAAGGAGAAATCCTTATGTCCAGATATACATGAACATTGCAACGGTGTCACGACGACAGACTCGATGGACGATCAACCTCCTGCGAATATAGCGACACCTCTAGCCCGAAGGCCAAAACGTACAGCTCGTATCTCAGTCGGTTACCGGGCCATACGAGAAGAGTTAGAGTTAATGCGATCCATTTATACCGCAACTTTGGAGGAAGAGAATAGAAAAATCATTGAAAAGATAAGACCAACCATTCAAAGATACATGAGTCAACCTCAAAGCGAGAACTTACAACCAGTGCACTTCAAAGGCGACACATCGCCAATCAAGAACAAACACGGTGAAGGTACCTCGAAGCCACTATTGGTGTATCGGCGAGACAAAAATAGAAAAGTATACAGTCATGATGAGCACTGTTACTCGATAGGACATGAGGGTCCTACCGAGGAAGACTTGTGGGGAGATGATTTTGAAGAACAAGATCCAGAGGAAACGGAAGAACCACAGTACTCAGAAGATGAGTACCTATCGGATGAAGACTTTACCCTGGAAGACTATTTCACTCTATACCCAGAAATGCATCGGATTATCCGAACCATGATGAGCGAAATAAGGATATCTCAGGGTATGGATCCAATTGAATATTCTAGTGATGATGATGAAACTGAAAATGAAATCGAATTCTCATTTCGACAATTGAGTATTGACGAAAACGGTGATGACATCAACTTAGGATGGGGAATAGAAGGCATCGTCGCCCAAGGATGGGGAGACATTGAAGAGGAAGATGGAACAGAAACTCCCTCTCAAGGATCCTGTCATAACATGTGGACAGGATGGGACTCATTCGAAGATATAAAAGGAGACGAGATGGAAGATGACGATGTTATGCCACACCGGGAGGAAGAGCAAGCCATAGAATTTGAAATCAACCCGGGACCAATTCTAGCACCACTCGACATAAACAGTATAGAAATCGCGTTCTCCGAAAATCCAGAAGATCCACAGCTGACAGTAACTATCTTCGCTGACCCAAGAAACGTTCAGACTGAGATTAAGTCGGAACTGATAGATGAAGTACTTCGCCTTGTGGATAGAGAGATGCAGGGAGTATTGCGTACTCACACAGGCAAAGATTTGGAAGAAGAATATGATCAATATGAGTATTGCAACGCCATTACCGAAGGCGAGCGGGTAGACGAACCATCAGAAGAAGGCGAGAACAACCCGAAAAAGGATATTGCACCAGATTCAGATGAGTCAGAGTACCAAAACGTAAGAATGATACACATTCCAATGAATGGGGGTATGGAAATATGTGCGGCAATACCACCCGAGAGACATGTAACATGCAAGAAACGACGATATGACCCGACAATCCCGTACCCGTGGGTAACAAGTCGAAGGGATGTGGAAGGAGCTTATCAAACAATAGCGATACACGAGGCTCGAATGACTAACGCCGAACTTCTTGAGTACTTTCAATTACCCTCTGATACCAGGATCACAGTGGAAAAAAGAAAAAGGCCTCCGTTGGAAGCATCAATAGTATGTCCGTGGAAGAAGTATCCAAAGTGGGGAATGTTTTATGATTGTGAAATAAGAATAGCCCCACCCGAGGATTATACAGAAGAGGAGTTAGCAGAAAGTCCCTTGTATTCAAAGGCTGTAAAACTCTCCCCGTGTTCCATCTTTAGATCCAACAAAGATATATTATATCTCCCGAAAGAATCCTGGTGTCGAGAGATGTGGGGGCAATATGAGCTGTCAGAGGATAAAACATGGGAACATGGCGAGGCGTCGCGAAGTAACCATAGGAATAAGGTCCTACAGAGGGGCGAACTGTCAGACATGGAAACAGATGATGAACTATCAGACATGGAAACAGATGACGAACAAGATAATCACGAAACTTGTAATGTGGTCAATTTTAGTGATACTGACTCAGATGATGACGAAGTTACGCCAAGACTCTGTACTGAACTTCTCGCTGAAACATCCGCCAGAAGGAAGGATAAAGGGATTGTAATAAAGGAAACAGGCTCGTGCTCACCAGATAGAAAAGGAAAAGAGCCCGTTGGATCACATGAAGGCGTCATCTCTAGGTTGGAGGAGAAGATGAGCATGTTTCTTGACACGATCACGGTGATACATCAACAAAATATGACGATACTTGCTACCCTAGAATCATTGTGTGACTTGGCGATCACTGACAAACGCACGAATGAGGAAGCGATCAAGGATGCAGTAGAAACTCTACGACCTATAATCAGAGAAACAAGGAATGATACAGAAGAAGAGAAAAATAATGACAAGACCGGAAAAGAATCGGTAGATGGTCATACTACGCCTTTATCAGAAGAACCTTCTCGGGCCGATACACCCTTGGAGACTCCCCAGGTTGAGAATCAAGCTGATCAGGTCCCCCGAGGGAAAAGTGACAAACGACGCAAAAGGCGGAAAAATAAAAAGGATCCTAATCAGGAAAATCTGAAACACCCGATTGAAGAAAGCATAAGAAAGAGCCCTCCTGAACAGACTATAGAATCTCCAAGATCAAATCGCAATCCTAATACCGAACCAGCAATACCAGAACGATTAAACACGAGAACTCATGGGAGAACTTCTTCCGAAAATGAAAATCTAAGGAACTCAACAGGACCAAATTCTGCCCCAGTGGTATTAGAAGGAATCCCTATGACGATGTGGGGAATCCCGCACATAAGAACACAGCCTATGGCACCTGCCCAAGTACGAACAGTCCCCACCAGGAGGAATCGCAGAAGAGCGCGTCACCAAAGGGATCGTGGGTACTCAGTAACTGGGAGAGCTCGCTCTGCTCGAAGGGCATTACTTGAGCAGACAAGAGGGAGAGATGGTCTGCAGGAACCACCTACTTCACCAGCTGAAGGAGCAGAATATTATGCTTGGCTCAGAGAAGTTTTAAGAGATAATATGCGGTCATCAGGAAGAGCCAGGCGAAGGGACAACTCTGAATTCTGCTTGTATCATTTGGAAAGAGGTCACGCTACCAAAAGATGCCCCGTATATAGAATGTGGCAAGACAGGCGAGCCCAGTTGAGACATATGAGGACACGGGGGCCCTCGTCCTCAAGGAACACCCAACTTCGAAACCGGTCAGCCCGACGGAACCCGAGATGGGAAGAAATGCTAGAAATATACGAGGACGAATTCATTAACACAGTCACTTGTGAGTTTGATCCAGAAGAGTCATTCAACGGCTATGATAGTTCAAGCAGCTTTGAAATCAACGAGTATTACGATAGCTCGGAAGAAGGACCTGTTGTGATTCGTCCTGAAAATATAGGGAGAGAGTATCATGAAGAGAAAGACGAATTCTTCCTCAAAACAATGTTCGAACCAGAAGAGGAAAATGAACCGCCATCATCATGCTCAGATGAGTGTAATGTTACCCTTCGCTCCGGCACATACATACCCGAACGACAACCTTCCAAAGAGAACACAAAAGGAGTAAACCAGACGAAGGACTTGTCAGAAAAGAGAAGGCCAACGGCGAACAATTATAATGTACTGGCACATCTTCGGAAGATACCTGCCCCACTCAGTGTCTTTGATGCCCTAATGATGTCACAAGAATTAAGGGAAACCCTGATATATGCTCTGCAAAATCCAGAAGGTTTCCAAACTTGCACGATTGATGAAGTAACCGAGGAAGCTTCATATGTTGACCCGGCGGAATTGATCACCTTTACAGAGGAAGATTTACTGGTTGGAAAGTCTGCACATAACCGACCTTTATACATAACCGGAGTAACACGAGGAGTCAAAATCAAAAGAATATTGATAGATCCCGGGTCTTCAGTCAATATCCTACCATTGAAGTGTTTACAATACCTTTCCTTAAGCATAAAGAATCTGTCCAAAGAAACACCATCAATTAGAGGATTTGACCAACATCCTCGAAAGGCGCTGGGGGCAATCACTCTGCCACTTCAAGTCGGGGAATTAAAAACTAATGTGAAGTTCTACATCATAGATGCAGATACTTCATACCGAGCATTATTGGGGCGACCCTGGCTACACGAGAATCACCTGGTGCCTTCGACTCTCCACCAGTGCATAAAATATATTGCGGACGGTCAACAGAAAACAATAAGAGGAGATAAGTACCCCTTTTCTGTAAATGAGGTCCAATTATCAGATGCGAAGTTTTTCGTTCCTAAATCTTCAGAGGCCATCATAATTTTCGATTCTCCCAGATACGAGAATGGGAAGGAAAACGCGGAGCCTTCACCAACTGAGAAAGGAAAGAAAACGATGAAAGTTAGATTCGTGATCAAGGAATCACAACCAGATAAGGGTACATCAAGTGGAATGAAATCTCAGATCAATAGGAAACCATCCATAAAAGATGAATACAGTATCGAGAATGAGGAATGCCATTGTTCCTTCACTGTCGATCTGGTACCTGAAGACTATTATCGAGATTTAACACCAAGAAGTACGAACCAAGTCGAACGACTGGAAGTCTTTTTAGTGCCGGCTAAAATAGAATATATCGGTAAGAAGAAGACAATGCAACCACCTATCCTCTTCTACAAGGCTGAAGGAGATCAGTTTGGAAGAGAACGACCCTCAGACGAAAATACGGAAAAATGGTTGGGTGAGGAAAATAAAGAGCTAAGATCGGTCAAGGCACAGAAATATTGTCGGAAAGAGTTGGTTTCCCTTTTTAAGAAGTTTCGATGTTTTGGTCCTATAAATCCAACAAGAGCAGATTTCTTTCGAGAAATGTGGGACAGAAATCCTTCGAAGATCGAAGGAATAGACGGCAAGAAAAGATACACCAAAGGATTGGGGTACGATCAAACCCATGAGAATATAGGAATCCAAAAGGCGTATGAACGCTTCTGGAATGTACACAATCCAACATATCTTTTAGTAAAAGGAAACCAAACAAGGGAAATGCCCTTTGTATCCCATGCAACAAACAATGCGGGAGAAGAGAAGGAAGAACAATTCATATTAGCAGCCAAAACGGCACCGAAGGAACTTGAAGAAGGAGGCCAGAATACGATAGATGAGTTACTTGAGGTAAATCTAGGAACAAAGGAGGAACCACGACCCACCTTTGTGAGTGCCTCTCTCTCTCCTGAAAATAAGAAACGACTTGAAGCTCTCTTGAGGGAGTATATCGATTGTTTTGCATGGACTTATAGTGAGATGCCGGGGCTGGATCCTACAGTGGCAGTCCACAAATTAAAAATAGACCCGAGTTTCAAGCCCATTAAACAAGCGCCCAGAAGGATGCGAATAGAGTTAGAAGAAAAGGTCACAACAGAGGTAAAAAAGCTGATCGAAGCAGGATTTATCCGAGAAGAGGAAACTCCCGACTGGATAGCCAACATAGTGCCTGTTAAAAAGAAGAACGGTCAAATTCGGGTCTGTGTAGATTTTCGAGATCTGAATAAAGCATGCCCAAAGGATGACTTCCCGTTGCCCGTCACCGAAATAATCATAGATCACACCTCGTCTTACGAGGTCTTCTCTTTTATGGATGGGTATTCGGGGTATAACCAAATAAAGATGGATGAGGAAGATCAAAAGCACACCGCTTTTCGCACACCGATAGGTATTTATTGCTACAAGGTCATGCCATTCGGATTAAAGAATGCAGGAGCAACATACCAAAGGGCTATGACCAAAATTTTTGATGGCCTAATACATAAAGTGGTGGAATGCTATGTGGATGATCTAGTGGTAAAGGCACATTCTCAAGAAGAACACTTACAACATCTTAGGGTAGTATTCGAAAGATTGAGACTTCATGCTCTCAAACTCAACCCGTTGAAATGTGCTTTTATGGTTTCCTCGGGAAAATTCTTGGGATTCGTAGTGAGATACCGAGGAATCGAGATCGACCCCGAGAAAATCAAAGCAATTCAAGGATTGCCACCACCCCGGAACCTAAGACAGCTGAGATCTCTACAGGGACGATTAGCATATATTCGAAGGTTCATAGCAAATCTTTCCGGCAGAATTAAACCCTTCACTCATCTCACAAAGAAGGATGTTCCTTTTAAATGGAATGACAAATGCCACAAGGCCTTCGAAGACATCAAGGCATATCTCCTCAATCCACCAGTGTTATCTGCACCTATTCCTGGAAAACCTTTGATTCTCTACACCACCGCTTTGGAAGGATCACTGGGGGCATTGTTGGCCCAAGAGAATGACGAAGGCAAGGAAAACGCACTATACTATCTCAGTCGGATGTTAGTAGGGGCAGAACACTCGTATTCACCCATCGAAAAACACTGTTTGGCATTAGTGTTCGCTGTTAAGAAATTGAGGCACTATATGTTGGCACATAAAGTCACCCTTATCTCGAAGGTTGACCCGTTAAAATTCTTGATGACTCGGCCAATGCTTACAGGAAGATTGGCCAGGTGGGCTATTATTTTGATGGAATTTGATATAACCTACGCCCCACAAAAGGCTATAAAGGGGCAGGCCCTTGCAGACTTTCTGGCTCATCACCCAGTGCCAGATGACTCTCCTCTAGCATGTGAGTTTCCAGATGAGGAGACGATTCAAATGCAAGAAGAAGAAGAACCTTATTGGGAAATGTATTTTGATGGTGCCTCATCAATTCAACCCGCTGTAAGACCAAGGCTGCCTAGGATGCGAGCAGGGATTGGTTTAGTTTTTGTGACACCTGAAGGAGGCATTCTGCGTCATTCTTTTGCACTTACCGAACCATGTACTAACAATGAGGCAGAATACGAAGCATTGATTACAGGGCTTGAAACCGCAATAAGCATGGGTATCAAACGATTACGGGTCCATGGAGATTCCCAACTGATCCTAAACCAAGTAACAGGAAAATATCAGACCATTAAGCCGGAATTAATCAAGTATCATGAGAAAGCCCTTGAGTTGATAGCACAGTTTTCACATGTGACACTAGAGAAAGTTTCTAGAGCTATGAATGGGAAGGCGGATGCTTTAGCCAGGTTGGCTAAAGAGCTAGGTGACCCAGACGAGAAGGAAGTACAAATCGTCATTCGTAATCGAAGATCACTCTCTCCATACTTCATGAGTCTCGAACCTGATGAAGAAAACGTTGCTTACCTAGAAGTCGCTGCTCTGGAAGAAGAAGAAAATAAGGATATGGAAGAAGTGGAAGATGGAGAAGATTGGAGAAAACCATTCCTGGAGTATTTTCGGCAAGGGATATTGCCAGAGAATAGGGCATTGAGAGAACAGATAAAAAGACGATCTCTCCGATACGTTTATGTGAATGATACCCTCTATCGAAGGTCGTATGATCAAATGTGGCTTCGGTGTGTCTCTAAGGAGGAGGCACAACAAGCAATGCAAGAAGTTCACACTGGGATATGTGGGGCTCATCAGTCTGGCCCTAAGATGAGATTAAAAATTAAACATTTAGGATACTATTGGCCCACAATGATCTCTGATTGTGAAAGGTATGCGAAGAGATGTCATGCATGTCAGGTCAATGGAGACTTCATACATCAACATCCGAACCCTTTACATCCCACGGTAGCATCATGGCCTTTTGATATGTGGGGAACTGACATTATCGGTCCCATTGACCCGCCTTCGTCCAGAGGGCACAAATATATCCTAGCTGCGACTGATTATTTCTCCAAATGGGCGGAGGCAGAAGCCTATAGAGAAGTAAGGGCTGAAGATGTGGTTCGATTTTTCCGTACTCGGATTCTATACCGATTTGGAACACCCCGCAGGATTATTTCCGATAACGGGACAGCATTCAAAAACGCCAAAATATACAACTTTGCCCGCCAACACAAGCTGGATTGGCGATACTCTTCGATTTATAATCCAAGAGCAAACGGACTAGCAGAAGCATTTAACAAAACCTTGGTGCGTATCTTAAGGAAAATGGTGGGCAAAGAACACCGAACATGGCATGAGCGACTTCCAGAAGCACTTTGGGCATACAGAACGACTGAACGAACTCCAACACAATCAACTCCGTACTCTCTAGTATTTGGAACTGAGGCTATCCTACCCCTGGAAGTAGAACTCCCATCATTGAGGGTTGCAATGTACAATGAAATGCCGCTTGAGAAACGAACTAAGTTGAGGATAGAAGAGTTAGACGCCATGGATGAAAAGCGGTTAGCTGCGCAACAAAGTTTGGAATTATATCGCGCTCAGATGACTCGGGCATACGATAAACTGGCTCGTCCCCAGACATTTCGGGAAGGAGAATTAGTCCTTGTATTACGAAGACCGATAACAGGACGACACCATGGCCCAAAGTTCGCACCTAATTGGGAAGGACCGTATGTGGTTTGCAAGGTTTACGAAGGAGGGGCTTACCTACTAATAGACAAAGATGGAAATCATCCCATGACACCTATAAATGGGAGGTACTTGAAAAAGTACTACGCTTAAATTATTAAATAACATTATCCTTGTACATATGTAAAAAAAAAAAAAAAAAAAAAAATCCATCAAGCTAAAAATAGAGTCTCATGATGATACATAGAAAAACCACCATACAAAAAGACTATCAAGGTGCAACACAGTTCCGCCACGACAAAGCTGGTCAGATCTGAGATAAAAAAAATCACAAAGTCAAGGAGGCCAGCGTCACTTCGAAGCAGCAACATCACCCAGAGCAGAAAATGAGACACTCCTGATTAAAGTAGCATACAAGAGCAAAGAAATGATAGGCGTGTAATTCTTTTCATAAATGACTCCCTTCGCAGTAAAGATTTTGCAAAAGAAAAGGGGTGCGCCATGAGGAGGATAAGCTCGTCACACCTTCTGAAGAGACCTCAACTTCTACATGTGACGAGGGAGACCTCAACTTCTACATGTGAAATGTTTGAGCAAAACGTATAAGATGTTCTATTACATCTTATTCCCTACCCCAGACATTAAAGAAGAGATACTAGGGCCAGCGATGCGAAGATATCATGGGTAAAATGGGAGATTCCCGGAAAGACCCAGAGATTACTCAAGGCATCACAAAGCTATCAAAACTTTAAAAACTACTCAGGAGATGTTGGGATATTTTCTCAAAGCATTCATGGATCATGGTGGGAGATATAAATGGGAAGTTTAACGAAAAGAGATGGTGACAAAAGAGAAAAAGAACTCCCATATATAGACTCAGATAAGGTCTCACTGTGCATAACCGAACCAAAAGGGGAATCTATCCGAACCTGGAACCGAACCTCTAAGGCCACATGGTAACAGGCAAAGATGTGACACAAAGGCAATGGCGCATCGAGAATTGGCGAAAATTGAATGTGGGGCTTAGTACAGAAGAAAAGACAACAACTTTACCAGGCATGCGCATAACCGAGTAGCAGCGTCATATTTATCATCAAAAAGGGGGCATCGTATTTCAGTTGGGAAGCCAATAAAAGACAAATACAGAAATAGTGACTCATGACAAGACACCAGAGCAGGTCACTCGAAGATAATTCTCCTAACCCGCTCTGGTGGGGGGCATTTGTTGAACCCTAAAATATTCTCATAAATACCGGAGAACGGTAAAATGGAATGTGATACGGGAGGTGCCCAACAGTCTGAAAATTACCCTGATCAATTGGGAGGATTTGTTCGCAGATGAGAGGATAAAGACATTTTGATAAATACGAACATCGTACGAAAATAATTATATGATTTTCATAAATATTTGTGAAATCATATGATTATAAAAATAAAATTGACATGGGCATCAAAATATATTTTTCCATCAAGATCAGTGCATAGGAGGACATCAAGATTCGTGCAACAAATATTCCATGATCAAAATTGCTCTGGCCCACCTCGTTTCAGCCCAGTTTCTGGCCCACCTCGTTTCAGCCCAGTTTACATCAACTCAAAGCAAAAAAAAAATACAGAAGGCCCATAAAAAAAAAAGAGAATGGAAAGCCCATAATGAAAATCATGATGCAACGGCCCAGCCCATCACTTCGTCTCCCTCGTTCAACTGCTTCTGTTCTTACGCACGCCATGACGCCAAGAGCTCCTCTGACGAACGCCGTGACGCAGGAGAGGGCCCCTCTCTCTCGCACGCCTGTTGAAAATTGAAACCAAGCAATGATGGCAGGGGATGGAATCTCGCTCTCCCCTTCCTTCTCGCGCTGTGCACCTGTCTCCTCTCTCGCCAGCTGAGACACAATGATAGGCACCTTCCTCTAATTCCTCTCTTGCACATTAGCTCATTCTTCCGACAGGTATTAACAAGGAGAGGAGAATTATGCGGCCCAATTGGAATCCCACTGTTCTCAATTGAAATGCCTTCTCCTGTCACCAGACAGCGGCCGCAGTTCCTTCATGATTAACAATTAATCCAGTGAGATGAAGAGAGGAGGGAATCTCGATGTCAATGGATAAGCTCATCTCCATCCTCTCCAGTAGAGCTGAAATAGGAGAAACTCAATTATGCGAGACTTGTAATTTGAGTGTTGTTCAATTGAAAAAAAAAATGAAATTCAATTGAGTTAATTCCATGACTAGGCCATAACCAGGGAGCATCAAAGGAGATGTCTAAATCGTCGATGATCATTTATAAACAGAAAATAAAATGGAGGCAAATCATGGAGGAATTCAAACTCTCAATTACACGAAAATGCTCATGCAGCAACCTTGACTAGAGCATACTATTCTAACTAAAAATCAAATGGAGATGTGGTGAAAGGGAATAGCTCAAGGGGGTACTGATTGATGTGACTCGAGTTAGAATAGAAATTAAGGACTGCTGGAAAGGCAAGGTTGATTCGACTGATATTGCATTGCTTGTTCAAAGGAGCATGTATTGAAGTGAAATTGAGCTATTCAATCATCAAAATAAAGCTGACTGGAGATCATATAGAATTAATGTTGTTAAAAGAGAGGAGTGTCTCACTGTTGACATAGTTAGTGAGAACAAAGGAGTAAAATCCCTTAGGTACAGAAGAGATGGAACAGTAAGGCTCAATGTAAAAGAGGTGAGATGACCAGAGGAAATATGCAGGGGTAAAATCGTCCAGTTCCCTCAGAATTTGGATGATTGGTGCCATCTACAGTAGTCCCTCCATTTCTCCTATAAAAAGACATCCAAGACATGCAGAAGAAACACACCAAATATCCACCAGAGTGCAACACGTTTTAAGCACAGATCAAACAGTCACAAGCTGAGGAATTCATCCACCCAGGAAGTAGTTTAAGCACTTAGGATAGCTACTATATATACAAAAAAAAAACAAAAAAAGAGTGTATTAGTAGAAGCCATAGCTTCACATTTCCTTTAACAGCAGTTGAGATTAGTCAATCTCTTTCCTTGTAATCAGTTTTGGTCAAGTAAAAAGGTCCATTTGCTCTCCTTGCAACTCTCTTTTTCTTCATATGCTTTTCTGGTTTCATGCACACATAGCAAAAATGTAAGGAGTAACCAACAAAATGTTTGATGTAAATATGTATATAAGTACATTTATCTAACATAAGTATTAGTAACAATGTAGGAGCAACTAAAACTCATTCTCATTCTTATATCATGTTTTTTATGTTATGTACTCATGTGGCCTAGAAATCATTAGCTATGTTTGTAGCTAAGCATGCATACTCAATATTAAACATATTATCATGACAAAAAAAAAGGAAATAAATAAAAGTGGACAACAAGCGTGGACAGCAGGGATTATGGACAGCAGGTCAAAAATAAAAAAAATATACAAAGGACAGCAGGTAATGGAGTTTCATGGAGTAGCACACCCCCCCCCCAAACTGGCCAATGCACTGAAGGAGGTAGTCACTTCAACATAAGCCATGCTAAGAAGGAGTTGTGCAGTGAAGGGGCAATTGTGTCAGCCTAATAGTTTGCTATTTCATGCATACAAGCTATTAGGATTCACACATCTCTATTCCTTTTCCAACAATGCCTCACTATCACCACCACTACCTCAACCATGCCAGGAGGAAACAATATATTGGAGGCTCTCTTATGCTGGGTTAATGGCTTGTTATATCCCAGCAGCAAGTCATTATACTCTCATGCATTCCCTTTTTAAGTTGATATAAGGCTGACCAGATCCAAATCGAGTGAGAGTATACTGCTGTGGCCTTGTGATGCAATCGAGAGAGGAACACACCTTCAGAGGCATGCTAAGGTGTTCCCCAATCCCCAATCAAGCTCTCATGGCTGCTAGAAAGTAATGACGATCCAAGAAAAGCCAATCGACAGCCCATCATCATGGCCAAATAAAAAACTGAGGGGTAACCCCTGGAGGGATGCACTCGACAGTCAAATTGACAGAGAAGACACATTCCTATACCTCTCATGAGCCTCGTAGGCGTCTGACCCAACCCCCATCATGGCCAGTTGATTGAATTGATCAATTCGCTGCCATGGCAGATTTAGGAAGAGGTGGAGCACCATGCCGGAGGAGATCGGCAATCAAATTGAGGCTACACCAAGCTTCGTGTATCCCTCATGATGCTCTTAGGCGTGTCAATTTGACACGAACTCCGCCAGAAGTCCACAGCCACTGTCAGCCTCTCCCTCAAAACCCTAGAAGCGATTGCGGCGAAACAGCGGCCCCCATGACCGATAAAGGGGTCCTATCACATCAGGGAGGTCGTACGGCAATAGACGATGCTCTGTTGGTGCCTGATGGTGTCATAGAAGGTTCGAATGCATATCCATGGCGGTTCCCCATCGCCAGTTCGACGGAAGGACGAAAAAGAAAGGAGAGAAGAAGGGATTTATTTCCTCTGTTTGCATGAACCTGGCTCACCATCAACGGATCGCAACACTCACTGACTATGGGTCCCACACACAGAGGGGTCGGTTATTCCCTGAAACACCGGGAGCGTGGATGGTTTTACTAAGGAGCGTCCCTACTTTGATGATCTTCTGTGGCTCTCTCTGTGTGGCGAGTTACTAAAGTGTAACGATCCGACCATAACCAACCACACGGTGCCACGTGTTGCTCTCATACAACTAAGGTCGCTGATGACCTCATCCTTCTCTGTGCTGACATGGACCAACCAGGACCTTCCACGCGTCCTCTTTGCTGATGTGGCACCACTCTATTGCTGGAAACTTTAAACATCCATAGAAATTCAACCGTAACTCAGAAAAATCCAAATCAAATTTCTACGGATCCAGAAAAATATGGAGAATACAGCCATGCCAAAACCATATCCAAAATCCAAACATAATATTTTAAATCCATATTCCAAGTTTTGGCCAATCACAAATTGCCACTTCAGCCTTTTATTTATTTAAAAAATCCAGCGACCTAAAAAAATTCATGAAAAATCACAGGAGGTTCAGAAAAATATGAGGAAAAATCCTGGAAGCTCAGAAAAATAAAAGGAGTCTATTTGGCTAATCATCACCACTAAAAACCCTACCAAATATACCCCTACCATTATTCTCTCCTCAATACTATGAAGAAAAGCCGTTCCGGCAAAAGCTCAAAGGCTCAGGATCAAATCACTGAAGGCATGGATAATATTACAAAAGTCATAACGGGATACTAGCACGACCGAGTCTAGTGCTCCGTTTGCGACTCTAGATAAAGCTCATCATAACCCCAAGTGATCAAAACCACCAGACGGCCGTCGTCATGACGGGCATGGATCAAAATGGAGACACTGAGTACTGTTGCTAACAAACAAGAGTACTGGTGAAGTATCAAGCTCAATGATCTGGTTAAATCGAGATTCGCTAACCTCAAAATGATGGATAGTGAGATCTATCACGATGTCACGGGACTCTATCAAGAGACCCGAAATAATATGCAAATCAAGTGAAGACCAAAACAATATTCAAGCAAACTGATAAAATCCCAAAGAGAAGGCACACTACACCGCAAGATGTTATTGGTGAAGAATATGGATCCAACCACATGCGAGCAAAACTCTTTGCAGTCTGAGAAAAGCTCACAATGTTGTCCCAAGCCTGCTGAGACTATGAAAGCCACGATTATCAAAGGCACCCGCTCTCTCAAGAAAGGCAGGAGGTCCTATCTTGAGTGTATGCAATCTACCCGCCAGAGATAAACGTCTGCCAACACCGTTGACACAGGCACACAACATTATGATCCTATCGAAGATATGCAAATATTGTCACTATGGACAAATTCCATATCATCATACCCGCACCTTGGGGAAAAGATCACACTTTTATTTCAGGAGTCTACGGTTATCTAAGGCACCCGCTCTCTCAAGAAGGCAGGAGGTCCTAACTTGAGTGTTTGCAATCTAACCGCCAAGGATACATCGAGGCCAACACTGTTGCTGTAAACGGCTCCCTCAGATTACATTAAAGACCTTATCCCACATCATACCACCACATCAGATGGATCCATAATCCTTACCCAGATAATATCCTCATTCAGAGACCTTCAACATGTTCCCTAGTCACATTACTTATGGCTCAAACAGCTCAGTAATGTCGGATCGATCTATCTTTTAAATCAACAACCAGATCTCACACAACAAAACTTACCTCTTTCGGTGCTGGAGGGAAACTACAATGTTCCGGTCGGAAGCCGGGCATTACCTGAACACTCGCAAAGATTGCCGAGCGTCTATTGACTTTCCTTGGCTAGATGCCAAGCACTATGTCGCATTGACGCTTGATCAGGAATCAAGCGAAGCTTCAACAGCTGGTCAGAGACTGAGTGTCAGAGGAACACTCCCATGATCGAGAACCAACTGTTCATGACGTACCGGTCGGCAGCCGGACGTTACTTGAACGCTTAGCGTCATTTGAGTGACTTGTCTTGCCTAGATGTCAAGCATTACGTCACATTGAACGATTGGTCAGAGATTGAGCGTCAGAGGTACGCTCCTATGATCGAGAACCAATTGTCACCCGCACCTGAGGAAGCCAAGGGGCAGCTGACTTAGGTAGCACCCGCGCGCATAAGATTTTTGGACGCCCACAAACCCAAGGGTCTGGCGAAGGATAGTTTCAATGCTTCGGGTGAGAGCCGAACTGTTGAAACCTTGGATATTTCAGGTGGCAGCTGAACTATCCGCTGAACGTTTGAATAGCAATCAGGGTTCCTTGCGAGGTTTCGAGTAACACTTGGACTATCTGCATGATATCTCGGCTGGCTACCAAGTATCATCAGAATATTCTAAGGAGGATCGAACCGTCTGTTCAATACCCGTTTGGCGAACAAATGTCACTTTAACATCTGACTGGCATCCAGATGGAAACCGGACACTTCAGGTGGCAGCTGAACTGTCCATTGAACGGCCGACTAGCAATCAGATTCCTCTCAACATTTCGAATAACAGTCAGACTATTGTTTGATGCCTCGGCTGGCTACTAGGTATCACCTCAATACTCTGAGTGAGGATCGAATTGTTACTTATCTGATTGGCGAGTGGACGTCACTTCAACGCTTCGAAGAATAATCGAGTCATCTGTCCGATAAGCTGGCTGGCTACCAGATATCACTTCAGAGTCTCAATTATGATCGAATCGGAAGGGAACATCTGACTGGCACCCAGATGTCATTTCTAAACGATTCGAATAGCAATCGGACCAATTGTTTGGTACCTTGGCTGGATACCAGGTATCACCTCAATACTCCGGATGATAATCGAATTGGCACTTAACACTTGGCTGGCAACCAAGCGTCTTCGGTTCAGGTGGCAGCTGAATCGATTCCTAGATATTTGACTTGCGACCAGATGCACTGTCGACACCTCAAGCAACAATCAGATAATCTCCGGGTTATCTTGGCTGGATACCAGATATCACCTCAGTATCTCGAATGATGATTGAACCGTCTACTCAATGTCTGAATAGCAACCAAATGTCTCCTGAACGCTCTGAACAACAATCGGATTATCTGTTTGATATTCTGGCTGGCTACCAGATATCACCTCAGTACTTCGGATGGAGATCGGAACGTCACTTAACGTCTGATTGGCAACCAGATGTCTTAACGATTCAAGTGGCAGTCGAATCGTTCCCCTGATACCTTGGATGAAAACTAGATACCACTTCAACGCTTCAAATGGCAACTGGATCGTCTACTTGATATCATGGCTGGAAACCATGTATCAACGCAACGCTTCAAGTGACAAGAGAACCGTTTATTTGATATCTTGGCTGGAAACCGAGTATCACCCCAAGGAAAAGAAACCGAACATTGCCAAATGTCACTTCAACGCTTCGGGAGCAAACCGAACCGTCACTTTGAACATCGCCAAATGTCACTTTTAACGGAAGCCACTCCGTCTATTGAACGTCTTGGTCAGGTACCAGATGTCACTTAACGCTCTATGCCCATTGAACGAGCGTCACCCCGCTTCCCGGGAAAGGTCAAGGGGCAACCGACTCGGGTCGCACTCGCGCGCATAAGATTTTAACGCCCATAAACCTAGGGGTCCGGCGTCTTTAACATCCACAAGCCCAGGGGCCTGATGTCAACTTCAAAAAAAAAAAGAGAAAACAACCTCAAGCACCGCATCAACCAAATTTAACGATCTGATCAGGAATCAGACGTCACTTTCAGATAACCTCGACAAAGATCAACAGGAAGTCTAAGAAACCCGCTTCGGGAAGTCCATGCCTTATAAAAACAAAAATGCAAACCATAAGAGCCTAAATCTTGATTCAACACATTACGGAGAAAACTTGGAAACGAGAAGACCACAAGCGTCCAGCGACGACAGTCAACCGTAACCTCTACAAGCTAAGAATTCCAAAGACTGTTGTCCCCTGCAATCCAAAGTCCACAAAAAAAATATATATATATATATATATATATAATAGTATGATATATTAATATTGCATTGTAGTAGTAATATTAATAATAAAAAAAAAACAAAAAATATAGATGCATGATAGGACCGCTAATTGCATATTTACAATTCCCTAACAGCTCACGACACACAATCCTTTGGTTTTCCCGATCTAGAGGTGCTCCTGACCATGTCGGAGGTAATTAACAGTAGGGGCTTGCGCCTACTGGAAAGAAAGGACCCCTTCAAATAATAAACCCTCGTGAGAACTCAAGACCGTACAGGTACCGCGCTTCGGGGTGGTATCGGTATCGGCCTCTTGAGGCTCGCGAGGGGTATCTGATCCGCATTCTTTTTTGCCCCTCAATCCGAGACCGGATTTTCCTCTGTTGATCCGAGGGCCGCGAAAAAGTGCGAGACACATATACAGAATTTTCTTCATGAGAATCAAGTCAACAAAGTCACCGCGACTTTTATCTTCATGTCACTGGTAATGTTGATTGTGCCTTCTTTTTTGTGCCATCCACAGACCCGATCAATTTATATAAGTGTGGAAATTTTATCCTAAAGGAAAAGATCAAAAGATATGAAATTGGTATGCAAACAATTTTCAATTATCATCATTAGCAAGAAAAAAGAAAATGAAAATGACGATGGTCATCCAGAAAAAATTTTAGATCACTCTGGTTCATAACTTAATTGTAAATTTAGAATTTTAAATAAGGTGTTGTTGCTATGCACATGAAGGATTAGATGAAGCATTATGAGGCAACAAATGGCTAAAATAAATGTACTTAGGCTTTTTAACTATCCTGTCTTTTTTAGTAATATGAATGACCTCATGTAGAAAGTAAAGAAAAACAAATGTACTGGTTAAAAAAGCACAATGTAAATGATTTTGCAAAACTTCTAATTGGAAGCAACAATACTGGTCATTTTTAAGTTTCTAAAAAAAATACAATACTGATCATTTTTGTATTGGCTTTAGACATGCATTCGCACTGACAACTCCAGCAACCAAAAGCAAGAACTAAAAGAACAAAAGAAATAAAAAAAACTACATAATAGCATTGTAATTTTCTCTTAAGGCATCAGAGTGAACATGATTTGAGTTGTAGCATTTGCTCTTATTACCTGCCTCGGCGAGCGAACAAAGCTGTCTTGCTCGCTCTTATCAGTCAGAGTTTAAATATTTGGAAAGAAACAACGTTACTATAGTAACAACAGATGAAGAATAATAAATTCTTGTCATCTTCAAATTCAGAGCATTAATATTCAGGGGTAGAGTGTGCATGTATTTTATTATACAATATAATAGAAAATTACCATGGCAGCTAGGAGGCTTTCAAGTTCACTTAACTGAATTTCATAATATGTACATCATGATAGACCTAACATTTTAAAAATACGATAAGAAATTATAAAATGAAAAGCAAATGTATATTGCAAAGAAATGGGGACAGCAACGGTACCCTACATTCTAACATTAATACAACAGTCATATGTTATAGCCAAAATACAAAACTATCAGGACATGCCAATATTATTGTATCAAATATGTCTGTCCCCAACCAAGTCCGTGTCGCCCAATTCATTACCAAAAGAACGGTTCGTAAGACTAAGGCTTGACCAGTCCACTATAATATCAATAAGCAGGAAAGTATAAAGCAAAGATAAAAAAAATGAAAATGAAAGATGACAAAAAAGGAGATGATGGATTGGTCATGCACAAACTTGGTGATGATGGATTGGTCATGCACAAACGGTTCTTGGGTTAGTTAATTGGCAGGAGCTCGGAAGAGTTACACTTACCTTTTTGAATGAGTAGAGATGCAGCCATTCCAAAGAGGTGGGTTTCATGCCTTTTGGTAATCACAATCAAATGTAATCTTGATGAAAAGAAAAGTGCTACCACTTTTTTTGTGCTTCTGAGGCCACTACATTAGTCTGTATATTGGAAAGAAGGGAAATTTAAACAGCTAAGCCAATTAACTAACCCAAGAACATAGACAAACTCGATGAAGTGAGCAATATTTTTTATATCCACTCTGACATAACAAATATGGTACCATTATTTTTCGATCAAGTAGTGCACTAAGCAAAGAAAGCAGCAATAACTGTACCAAAATAAGTAGAGCACTATCAGAGACGAAGAAAATATTATAGGGAATAATTATCTGAAAAAACCTCAATTAAGCAAGGCGGAAGTAAGCAATGATCAGTTCGGCTCTTAAACACGTGACGGTATGTTGCTTTCCACATGATAACTCCGTCTGTACCTATCAAAATAATTGAGATTGTTTTCAGTAAGCAAGCAAGGAGGCAGTATTTTTCACAAAACTAATTTTCAACCAAAATAAATGGCATTGAGCCAAGCGGATGAAAATCTTTAGCATGAAAATCTTTAGCAGACTGGATCTTGTGTCACGCTAGAATTAACAAAACTAATTTCCAACACCCATGCATTTTTATTTAGAAGATTGATTAGCGAGCAGCTGAAAATTTGCAAAGAAACACTGAATTCGATTCAATTTGTAGGGAGAAATGTTCCTTTTTGAGCTTGTATATCCCTAACCGAGAAGTGATGAAAATGAAACATTCATCTCTACTGCGAGTCTAAGCCAAGATATCACCATGCCTTTTGATGCAGCGCACTACTCCTCTTCCTAAACTTCAAATCAGAAAAAAAAATAAATAAAATCACACTTGGGATAAAAGGGGTAACTACTGTGCATCAACATAAGGCATCGATTTTTACATTTTACTTCATTGATAGGGCATCAATCAACAAAAATTGCATTGTAGACATTAGAAATGCATATTTTAGTTAACTAATTCAAGAAAAATGAAATTCAAACCAATATCTAAAAAAAACAAAGGAAAACAATAAAGTTTACCCGTCAGACAAAAACTGGAAAAGGCTGAATTTAGATAGCTTGTACTGTCGTTTAGAGGTTCTAGACAACGGTTGAGGTGGCGGCCGATCAAGGTATACAGCTTTAAGAGCCGACAGAGGCATTGAGGCGGCCCTGAAGTTTCTTCTTCGGTCACACAATTTTTTTAAATTAAAAGGCATTGAAGAATACGGGAGGGGATGCAGAGATGATTGAGAGAACATTGATGGAGAGAAGCCATGGAGGCGGAGGAGAAGAAAAAGTCCTAGAGAGAAAATCAGCAACGGTAAAGAGGAGAGGAGAAAGGAAGACGGGGCAGAACGGAAAGAGTTTGGGATGAGGAGAAGGCTGGATATGGAGAGATGAGGAAGGGAGGAGGCATTGATACTGGAGAGGATGCGGTGAGAGCAGAAGAAGGGGAAGTAGGTGGGAAGCAGATGAGGATGGAAGAAGGGTCCAGAAGCACCTCCGTTGAAAAGGGAGTCCAATAGTTCATTGATCCTGTAGCCGTCCCTGTGTCTGAAAGAATCTAAATATAAAACCATCTTAGGAATCCAGCGCAACACATGAGGTAACAACAAATTACGCACGGAAAATCGCATGAACAGATCGATAGTGGAGACTTTGTTGTAGCCGTTCCTGCGTCTCCAGAATTTAAATAAAAAAGGCACTAAGGGATGGTATGCGATACGGAAGCCAACAACAGATAACGCACAGAAAACCAACAACAGAAATGGATAGTGGAGATGGATGGTAACGATGAAATCCATCGCAAACCCACGGAAATCCAACGGCCAGCGTTGATGTCCAAGTTACTGTAGATTCAGCCACTCAACTATGAATGTTTTATGATTTCTTATTTTTGTGTTATGTTTTGATAAAATGGTATAATCTTCTGATTCGTTTTTGTAAATGAAATGATTTTTTTGTTCGTTTTCTGTTTTGTTTTGGACGGAACGGAACATGCGAAACGACTAGGACTTAGCAAAAAACTCGGCCCTCGTGAGCTAGCTTGAACTCGAATCGGATAATACTCGATAGCAACTCGAGCTGTTTCAACTTGAGCTGGAATAACTCGAGCTACACCGGCTCGGAAGGCCTATGAGCTGAGTTCGAGTTGCCTTCAGCTCGCTCAGCCCAACTCGTGAGACTTAGCTCAATTCATTTGTTTAATCTGTAACCCAGTCCGGTTTTTAATCACTACTCTATAACCCTAAGTTCTTTTCATTTTTAGGGAAAAATAGCTGTATCTTCCTCCTGATTTCTTCGTATGCCTTCTACGTACATTTTAAATATTGTTTAATATTTATGTTGTTTGCTTTTTAGTTTAGCCCATTACGAAGTCTCAAAGTTTGATATTTAAGAACGAGCTAGTTTTCAAGCCATGAGCCAACTCATGTTAAAATGAGTTGAGTTTGAGCTGCTAAAAAAACTCGAAATTGCCTTGATGTGTTGAGCTGAGCCAGCTCGACTTGAGATGAGTTTGAATTCGAGCTAGCCTCGGCTCGCTCGGGCTCAGCTCATCTACACCCCTAGAAACGACTGGATATTGACATGCCTATGTATGACTATGAGTTTAGTAAAATGTCTTTTCGTCCTTTATTTCTTTTGTATTTCTTTTTTGGCATTGGCGTATCTCACAGATGGCACTTCGGCTATAGTGAATTTTAAATTTTTTTTGTTTTCCTCCTAAAATAATTTCTCTATCATATCAATCGTATGTATATTTTCTTTAAATGGTTTAGTAAATGAATAGATGTCATTGAACTGCTGGTAATTTAGCCCTCACTGGCTTACCCTGTTACCATATTCGCTTTTGGTTCAACTCACTGTCGTGCTGTATATGTTGAGAAGGGAAGTTGATCCGTTTAGAACGGAATTTGCATCCGTTAAGAACAAATGTCATTTTGTGTGGTATCCGCTGAGAGTGAAAGTTGGTCCGTTGAGAACGGAATTTGCATCCGTTAAGAACTGATGCATTTTGTGGTATCCGATGAGAACTACGTAACCTGATCCGTTGAAAACGCAAGAAGCCCAATCCCAATCCCAATCTCCAATGACATGAGGCAGCGTCTCTGGCACTCTGTTACTCTCCACCTCCCTCCTTCCTTTCCTCCTGCTTCCCTCCCGCTCCCAAATCCGATAAACTTTCCATTCTTCCTACATCCAGTAACGGAAATTGAAGACTCAGTTTGTTAATAGTTACACTTACCAGGAGCTTGGAGAGAAGCCGGTGAAGTTGAAGACCCGCAGATCAGGGAAACAAGAAGAAGGAGATCGAAGCAAGGGTTCTCTTTGTCTAACTGAGGAAACTGTTGGCGTGTAGGATGAGGCGCTTGGCTTGGCAGGAGGAATGAATGAAAAGGACGAGGCACTTTTGTGGTATCGGTTGAGAACGGAAGTTCCCCTTTTTAGACAATAGTTGAGAACGGAAGTTATCCGTTAAGAAATTTGTTGTACTACTAAACGTCTCTAAGTTTGTCGATTGCAAAACAATACCATTTGGCATTTAACAATTTTCTTTGAGTTATATAGGAAAAAGATACAATTTATGAGGACTTGGATAAAAGCTTTAAGAAAGATCAAGATCAAGTCTTTAGAGAGCTTGTAGGCTAGTTTAGACTAGGATAGAAGGTATACTTTAGTCCTTGTTTATCCTTGAAATGGTTTAGATAGCGAAAAGCTCAATAAACCAGCAAAATCATGTTTTCAGTGACCTAGCGTCGTACAACGCTAGATAGTGGCACACAACGCTAGAACAGCTAAATTCATACTTTTGTGAATCAACGTTGCACAACGCTATATAGCGTTAGGCAACGCTAATTCACAACGTTGTACAACGCTCAGTAGTGTTGTACAACGCTGCAGTTAAAAAACTTGGAAAATTTCCTGAGTACCATCGTGCAACGCCATATAGCGTTGCACAACGCCACAAAAATCCCAAGTTAGCTGTCCCATGTAAACAATTGTTTTTACATGCAAAGTCTCTGGAAGCGTTAGCCAACGTCTTTCAGCGTTGGGTAACGTTAGCGTTGTGTGACGGTATATAGAGTTGTACAACGCTCTGTTGAATCTGTCAGAGTTGTTCCTTTTGTCTCCCTTTAGCGTTGTGTAACGCCATTCAGTGGCAAGCAACGCTCTGACAATTTCCAACGGAATTGTCGGAGCTTTCCTTTGGTTTTACACTCCTTCGTTGTGCGACGGCAGATAGCGTTGCACAACGCTCTGACAGACCAACGGCTATATTAAAGAGCCGTTAGAATTTACAACGGTCATATTCCAGCGTTGTATAACGCTATTCAGCGTTGTACAACGCTGTGGCCTGTTTTTGCTGGGGAACTGCTCATTTCGAGCCCTATATATATCCACCCCTTGTTCTCTCTCCAGAGAACGAGTTAGAGGGTTTTGTCTTGCAAAATTAGACCAGAATTGAGCCTTTGAGCATAGGGATACTCTCCCACTTGAGCTTTTCATAGCTAGACCATCTTGAGAGATTTAGTAGCCTCAAACACCACCGCCCCGACATTGTCGCTAGGTGTAGGTTGGAATAGGTTGAGAGCTCTTCTCCTTTGAGGTCGTTGTGCCATTCGAGTTAGGCCGATCCGCCTCGAGTGTCCTTGTGACGAGGTAATTCGGTTCGAAGTTGTAGTCCCGTTCTTGTTGGAATTGAACGGAGCGCGCCCTTTCGTGGTAGCGAAACTCCCGGAGACGTACGACTAAGGCTAGCTTCTTCTAGCGGGTCGGAACTCCGTAATCACATCGCTTGTTCAATTTCTCTCTCTCTTTCTCTTTATTATCTTGCATTGTGAATTGCTTGTGTGCTTGCTTGTATTGGGTACCAATTGAATTGTGTTAGGATAGTTCATACCAAACCGGTCCAAAACCTTAATTGCTTCCGCTAAACCTTAGTTAAGCCGTCTCTTTTCAGGACAACAAAATTAAAGCAAGAATCCAATTCCAATCTCCAACGACATTCGTTGAGAACGGAAGTTGTTCTGTTGAGAATGCAAAAAGCCCAGTCCGGCAGTCCCGATCTCCAATAACATCCGTTGAGAACGGAATTTATTCAGTTGAGAATGCAATAAGCCCAGTCCCGATCTCCAACTATATCCGTTATGAACGGAAATTGTTTCGTTGAGAACGCAAGAAATCCAATCCTGATCTCGAATGACATCCGTTAAGAACGATAGTTGTTCAGTTAAGAACGCAAGAAGCTGGTGAAGCTGAGACCAGCAGATCAAGGAGAGAAGAAGAAGGAGAAGCAAAGGTTCTCTTTGTCCAACTGAGGAAATTGGTGATGTGGAATAATTTTTCAACATACCTTTGAATTGATCAAATTCTCGCCATACATGCCTGAAAGGTCAACACTATTGTATTATAATAAAGGGCAGTATACGAAGCAATAAAATTTTCCTTTTAAAGGAATGAAGCTAATTCCACTTTTCAATTCCTAGAAAAGAATGAACCAAAGGAAGTTTCACCTAGAACTGCATTATCTGCTATACAAGTCATACTACACACCTTATAAATTTTCAACAATTTTTTTCAAACGTTATAATAATTCCACTGCTAAAATTTTACAAAATCTTTTCAAATTTACTGTCATCAGAAGTTTTCAATTTTACAACTCTCTTAATAAATTTACCTTGCTTTAAAAACCTGCCAACATTAAACCATTTGCATGAGTTGTAGAAGGTCACCTCTTTACCAGATCTTCAGGAAGTGCTTGTTCAGCAAATGCGTAGATATTGGAAGATAACTCCATCACATACTTGTCAGGAAACATATATAGTTCTCTCGAGCATTCCCCCAGAATTTAAAAGGATACTTCTAGCAAGGGCATTTATGTGCGTAATGTCCTTAAACTGTCCACAAACGACCATCATTGTTATTTACATGATGGATATCAACGGGATGACGGCAATGGATGATGCCAGTTTAGAAACATTTGATCATATTCAGCATTCCCTGTCTCAATGGATGATGCCAGTTTGGAAAGACGAGAGAGTGGTTGAATTTCTAGAGAGTGATCGATGGGAAAACCAAGTCTCAAAATAAAAACCTCGTGTTTATCGATCTAATCGTTTGTAGAATAGCTTGAGGGTCGAATCCACAGGGACGGTGTTGGAATACCGATCTTTTACTTTACTAAACTAGCTAGACGGTTCAACTCTTATGTGAATTAAGGGTTGCAGGTGGGTCTAAATCCTAAGTCTAGTTTCAAGGTCAAAACAAAAATTAATGAGAGAGATTCAACAAGTCACGTAATTTTAGGGTTTTTGGTTGCTAACACTTCTTCTTAGTTCCAGTTCCAGCGGCCCGCTAAAAAAACTTAGGTCGCTAATTATTAGACTGGTCGCTGGCTACTTGGCGGGCATAGACAACCTCGCTGATTCACTCAGCGGCCCGCTAGGATTAGCGATGAGAATGCAAATTGACTTAATTCAGTTGATAATTGTGTAGGGATAATGACTTAATTAAGGTTCCTAGATCAAACTCTCGTTTTAGGTCTGGTTATCAATTAATTAACCCAATTTTCCTCGTATAGAACCTAGATTTCAACAATCGTTTCTTGGTCTAGTTTCTACAAGTTTATATCTTTCTAACCTTTGAAATTCTTGAGTTTTCGCTCTTGGAAAGGACCTAACTCTCGTTAACTAGTCCTGGTTTAACCTTTCAGTTTACAACCTTCATGTTAATCATAATCATGTCTAATAATCTAAGTTTATTTGGACTTAACCACCTAGCAATTAAGCGAGCTCTACTTAACGGGTGTAAACAAATCTACTTAAATAATCATCGCATAATCAATTCAAGCAATTCAAGCAAGGTATAAAACACAAAGATATCAAATAAACTAAATAAACATGCAATCAACAACTAAGAATTCGAGTTTACAACCATAACCCTAGAACAAACAATCAACAACTAAAAGACATAATACAAACACAAGAGAAAATGAGAATAAGGAAAGATTACAACCAATTGCTCTTGCGTGTCGAAATCTCCTATCAAACACGTCTTTTGCTGTCGCAAATGACCTTCTTGGCGCTGCCACGATCTGGACTTGAGACCTAACTCTCAAATAATTCAATATCTAACCCTAACTTGACCTTGGATTTGGTCTCCTTCTTGTTCTCCCCTTTGTTCTCTCCTCAAACTGGTCTTTAATAGGCATTGGGAAGGTGTAGAAACGCTGAAAATAACTGAAGACGTGCTCTGGATGCTCCTGGAGTCGGTAGAAACCGTCGTCCAAATATAGAATTGCTAAATCGGGCGATTATGCTAAATCTGGCAATTCCAGGTCTGCGGGCCGCTGTGACTTTCAGCGGGTCGCAGGAAAATGTCAGCACTGCGTCCTGTCAGTATTTTGGACATATCTCCTTCATCCGAACTCCGTTTGAGGTGATTCAAGATCCGTTGGAAAGTTTAGAACGAGCTCTTCAACTTTATGGACTCATCCAAGTCATTTATTGTCCAGAATCTGTCATAAAATTAGAAACTATGGTAGTAATTCATTCTTGACATAAAACTCTAATTAAACTAACCTAAACTCATCTAAAATGTATAAACTATGTAAATTCAAGGCAATTGGTTTAGTTTGGAGACAAAATGGTACCTGAATATGCATATAAAATTCACTCATCAGAGAGCTTGCAGTTTTATTGGCATGTAATGTGAAACAATGGAAGCAGTTTGATCTTTATTGATTTTAGTGCTTGTAATAGTTTATATCATTCAAATTTGAAGTGAAATGCTTTGAGCTGCCACCAGATAAACAGCAAATTCTAAATATAAAATAAGAAATGAACAATAATTCTGAGTCAAACCGCCCACAACAAAGCTCTCTCGCGTAGCAGGGGTTAGCAAGGGTGGATGTTGATACGGTTTTAAGAGAGTTGAACCCAATCACGAATTGGACCTATCAAAATTAGGAGTTCCTTCTCCCAATTCTTCAATGCCAATTTAACTTTTGCTAAATTAGAATACTGCCAAACAACTTCTTACCAAAAAAAAATGGTAAACTTTCACCATACTTGATATAATATTCTACTCCAAAATTCAAAATTTCTATTATAAGAGACCGGTACACTTGGCATTAACCTCTATTTTCACGGTACTTTCAAGGCTATACATCATTTACTACCAGTACTGAACACTCAGCTTGAGTGCTTGATACCAATACTACAAATGCTTAAGGATTATACAAATTTAATAACACAAATAATTAAAAAATACAATCCCTTTTACACCAGTTTCTAAGGAAAAAATAATATATCAAACTTCACAAAAAAAAAAAAAATCTAAGTATCTAACTACATACACCAAGGAACCAAGAAGACCTTCAATACAGAATAACCAAAAATGTAGTACAGAAAGTGGCATTTCTTATGTATTACTTTGGCCTGCTGGTGTGTGTAATACCATATCCTCTGGAGATCACCATTTAGTGTAAATAAAAGATAAATAGCGCCGACAACAATCTCTAACGCACAGAGCAGTCTTTAAACGCCGGCACACTTGGTCCAACCCAGCTTGATCAACCAAGCAACTTCTACAACAGAATATTAGCAAGGAAATAGACTTTGAATATAGGTCAATCCAAAGTTTAACAGCAAAGTACAGACTAGTGTGGTCCTAAAGAACCATTGAAATTCAAAGCACTTTTCATGTGGATCTCTAAGAAGGAATTGCTATCATTTTTCCCTCGAATATTGAGTAAATTTAGGATCTGAACAACATATTCTTCACTGGGCCCAAATAGGTGGCATGTGCATCCTCAATAGTTGTCTTGAGCATTCCCCCAGAATTTAAAAGGATATTTCTAGCAAGGCATTTATGTGCATAGTGTCCTTAAATTGTCGATCAAGTAACTTGTATATTGGTTATATTGCACTCAATTGTCAACTGCTGCATGAGTATATAACCTAGCAGAATTTCAAAAGTCCAATCAAGGTATCAGTGTCAATTGTTGGTTGGTATCTCTATCAATAGGCTTATTACATAATAATTTCTATTCTGTCTTTGATGAGCTAACAAATAAGGTCTATGATTTACATTTTCAATCGTGTGGGGCAGTATACACGGTAAATTTTAATATTTCCAGTGATCCATTTTTAATACATCATCTAAAATAGTATCAGCATAACCATTGTTGTAAACAGAATAGATTACCATTTAACCAAATGCATCTGTAAACACTAACCTCTGTGGCATTAATTCACCATAGGTGCACAATCATAATCTTGGTTTTGATGCTAACTACATACTGTCAGATTTAATATATTTGTAATGCAAGATATTATATATCAAGGACCCCCACTTACCAGTGGCTGATGAGTTGGTGATACCCAGAAATCCAGAATCATTAACTGCAATAAAAGATTTTGCCAATTCCCATAGCGCCCTCATGGAAAAGTCTAGCACAAAAACTCTGCTCTGACTGTAAGTAGTGTCCTTGCACTACCAGTGGCTGATAAAACAGCACATACAGTCCTTGCATTGCATGTTATCTTATATCATAGGATAATTTAATAACTATAAGTCACCGTCCATGAACTAAAGCAGGGGCGGAGGCAGTGGAGGTGCGAGCAAGGGCTGTTGCACCCCCCGTCATTTGAGATTGCAGTATAGTAGTGTTACTATTTATAATATTATATAAAAATTAAGCAATTTGCCCCCCCCCCAATCATTAAAAATTGCATATTTGCCCCCCCAGATTATTTTTTCTGGCTCCGCCCCTGAACTAAAGTAAGACTAATTATTTAAATACCCGCACTACCCTCTTAGTTTGCAGTGTCTGTATGGTCAAATTGATCCCAAAAATTGCTCTTACCTATAATCATTTTATCACAGCTGACTTGAGTCCTTCTATCATGAGCGAATTTTTCATCAGTTCTCCACAAATTTTCATCAGCTGCATTCATATTTTTTAGATAATCAGATTAATTTTTGAATAAGCAAATTCATGAATTTAAACATTGTATATAATTTTATCAAGTCAAAATTCCTATACCTACTTTGAACTTAGCTCAAGTGAATGGAACACGATAAGTTCCCCAACTCATTCAGAATTTTTGTCTTGTACAATTGAAATAAATTCTGCATAGTTGGCTGCTAATGAACTCTGAAAACTTTACTGCACCAAGTAGTCTAAATGCAGGAACTTCCCTCTTGTCCCAGTCACTCCATCTTTAAAGACATAAACAGAAAAGGTAAAAAAAAATCTAATCAAATAAGTACCTTCTAAATTCTAACAGAATCAAGCATGTGGTCCAATTAGCTGAAGGATGCGTGTAAGAAAGTTGACATTTTTCCTGAAAAAATGAAATAAAGATCAAACAACATGGCAAAGAAGAGTTTCTGAACTATGCTGAACTCTTGCTTTGTCTATAACAGATGTTACTCTTTAACTATGATTACAATTTTCCTCTACAAGCAAGCACACAAAAACTTTCTTACATTATATCTTCAATTTATTTAAGTTCCACGAGGAGAAATACAACAATTAAAAACATTTGATCTCGATCTCTACTATTAGTACTGCAGATCATTTATCTTTTCGAACAAGTATAATAAAATTACCTGTGGCACAGCACTAACAGGTTGTCCAGTACGATGTGGTGCAACCCAACACAGGCCTGGCACGATCCTCTCCCTTATCAGGGGTACCTAAAAAGGGGGCCATACTTTGTTAAAATCTTTACCACAGTACTTTTGGGAAATATTTCAAGCCCTTTCGAAAATGGTTAATTTTGGTGTTGTAAGGTCCCACAACTAACAAAACGCAAGTCGGGCATTTCATCAAACACCTTGCGTGCATTAAATAAAATACACTGAGATACCAACCATACAGACAGTAAGTCATGTGCTTATATTTAACGAGGAATTCGGGTGGTTTCTAAGATCTGTTACCCTGGCATATCTCATGCCTAGAAGCTAGAGGTTAAAATTTCTCTATCAGACACAGCACTTCATTTTTTTTTTTTGAAAGAAGTAACTCTTTGGTTACCGGTTTCTCTATCAGACACAACACTTCATGCTCTCCTACCCGTCATGAAGTTTCAACCTTTGTTCGTCATGTTCCTCCTCTTTCCCTCTCTACCTCTTCTCTTCCTTTGGAATTTGCGGAGAGTGTGGAGACCCAAAATGTATTATGAAATGCGCACACGTGTTTATGTAAATGTATTATGAAATTTCTATGTTTTACATCACATATAGATAGATGATCTGATTGTGTATAGATTATGTCCTTAACTTGTCGAGGCATACACAAACAATTTTTACATTGATTTTCAAATTCAATGGTTAGTCCTCAATTTACATTTATATTTCAGTAATTTCATCGGGAGAGAGGAGGTGGATTGAACGGAAATTGATCCATTGAGAACACAAATTGGAACCGTTGAGAACGGATGATAGTTTTGTGCCATTGTGGTATCTGTTGAGAACGGAGGTTCATCCGTTGAGAACGCAAGAAGCCCAATCTCCAACGACATCCGTATCCATTGAGAACGGATTTCACTGTTGTGCTATTTGTTGAGAACGGAAATTGATCCATTGAGTACGGAAACCAGTTTTGATGCATATGTTGAGAACGGGGGTTGATCCCTTGAAAACGCAAGAAGCCCAATCTCCAATGATAGCAGTATCAGTTGAGAACGGATGTCACTGCTGTCCGAAAAATTTATAAATAATATTAAATTAATATAATCTATTAAAATTAATATCAATATAATAATATTTTTTTAAATAGTATCACAAGATCGGAATTTGAGATTCCGATCTTAGCTAGTTAAGGAATCCAGGATAAGCTAATAATGATATTTCAATTCACAAAAAGTGTGCCGGACGGCCCAAAATGATTTCATCAAAATTCTATAATAAGAATTCAAGTAGAAAGTCTTAAAGCGAAGAGGTTAAAAAAAAAATTTAATGATACATGGTGATATCCTCCAATCTTTTTCATCATGTAATAGAATACTGTAATTTAAAATAGTTTCAAGGTTTGGATCAGAAGAAGTTCGCATTCCTGTGTCACGTGCAACTCACACCACCCAAAACGGCAAAACCCTCTCAATCGACTCTTCTCTGATAAGTTCTCTTCTCCTGCTTTGCTTGGTGTACGTGCGAATTAATGGTGCAGAAAGGTTTCAGAAAGCTGAATTCTGTGACCGTCTTAACGGATTGTGATCCGTTCTCAACGGATGGTGCAGAGGTTTCTAAAAGGCAGAATTCTGTGGCTTACGTGATTACGTCTTAACGGAGAAAAATTCGTTCTCACCGGATGGTGCAGAAAGAAAGATTTTAGAAAACGGAATTCTGTGACTTTCGTCTTAACGGGATAGGATCCGTTCTAAACGGATGGTGCTGAAAGGTTTTAGAAAGTTGAATTCCGTGACTTCCGTCTTAACGGAGCAAGCGACTGTTCTCAACTGAATTCCGTTCTAACGGATTCAGATCCGTTCTGAACGGATGGTGCAGAAATATTTTAGCCGTTCTCAACTTTATATTGTTAGTCCGTTCGCGGATCTTTGTTCCAGCGATTTGGTGGGACAATAGCTAGGTACCGAGTTAGTAGTTTGACCATTTCGTAGGATGATAAGTTCAACCTAGTTCCAGAAGTTGACGCATATACCTGACTAACGTGGTAAACGGGCACGGAATGGGATGTTTCGTTTACCGTGCCGTTGACGAAATGAAATTGATTTCGCTACCGTTTACCGTTCCACTTACTAAACGAAATGATTTCGCTAAACGGCATGTATAAAAACACGTTAAACCATTTTATTTCATGTGCCGTTTACAGTTTCATTAAGGAAACGAAACAGATATCTCTACCGTTAACCGTTCTATTTCAGAACGAAACGGCATAACGGTTTATGGTGTACTGTTGGCAGGCCTATTGACGCACTGGGCTTGTTCGTCCCTTGTCAAACACAGCTTTACTTCGTAATATACATGTCCATATTTTAAAATCTCCAAATTTCTTTGAGGTGCCTCGCCTTTTTAGAAAAATTAACAAAATTTAAGTTATATCAACCGCCTAAAATTAAATATACAAGTATATTAATGTTAGATTTTTTTTTCTTTTTGAGATTAATAATTTATGTTCTGCTCAATATTAGTCATTTATATACTTATACATAAATTATTAAAATTAATATTAGTTTATAAATATTCACAATCAATAAAAATAAAATTTAATCGTGCAACGTGTCATATTAGAACTAGTTATATTGAAAATACGATGAAAATCCATATATTTACAAAGTTGAACGGCTGATATGAGATGTCGAGGAGATTGGAATAAAATCTAACTTTTTGGATCGACCTTTCGGACGTCGGAACTCGGAATGCTTCATATCCTCACCTAAATATTGGAATGACATCCAACTTTTTTTAAAACCCACCAAGGCACTAACACAGCTCGCTTCCGTAGTAGAATAGTTGGGATGTCAAACATGCCAAAACGGACACAAAACAATTTCCGTTTTGTTTCAGTAATGAAACAAAATCACTCTTTTCGTTTTCATTCTGCTTCGATAAACAAAATATTTTTTATTTCGTTTTCATTCCTTTTTAATTTTTTTCATTATAATTCTTTATTTTTGTGTTATGTTTCGGTAAAACAATATAATCTTCAGTTCTGTTTCTGTTCCGTTTCTGTAAACAAAACCATTTTTGTTCCGTTTCTATTCCGTTTTAGACAGAACAGGACGAAAACGTATGGAACGGTCCAATATTGACAGGCCTAACAATATATAGTTATTAGTTGCATACTTGCACGCCTTTCACATGCCACAAAGCACACTTTCTATGATTATGTTTTTATATCTTTTGTTTAAGCATTGGATAAAAAGTTCTCGACAATAAATTATCTCAAGAATCTTGAGAATTGTCAATATTGTTTAAAATTCGACGACCAAAATGTGATTTAATTTTACTCTTTCATAAAAGAAATTAATTGATTGTGATGGTTTATATTTATGGTATTTTACAGAACCCTAAATGGCACACTAAAATAATAAAATCTTATATACAAACAATATATAAGACTATACTAACATCTATATAAATTTATTTTTTTTCATATTTTATTAACTTGATTTGAAAATAATGTATGATTGTGAAGATAAAGCATTACTATAGGATTTTAACTTCTAATGTTTGTTTTTGCTTTGACATAGATGTTGTTAATGCGTGACAAATGCAACTTACATAATTGTTTGTGTATCATTGCTGAGAATTTGGAGAAAACTAAAGTTTAATTAGATCTGTTTATCGTGCTCCTCTCTCTAAATGTCACGCTTCCCTATGAGGTTGTTCTAACCTCACATCCATATGGTATATCATATCATTCTTCATTTATCCTTTTATATTTTTCGATTTTGTGAATTAAGTAGTAATAATAAGAAAGTGAAGGACTCAATCGTAATATATGCTGAACTAGACTACTCTTGTCAGGTGACTTTTTTGATAATATACGGGCCCTGTAAAATTTGCACATTACCTTATACTTTTTGGAACAAACCTAATCCCTTAGCTGCGGCGGTTTACGGCCGCAAATCGCCGCCACGTCGCTGCAGCGCCTCACCACCACGCCGCCGCACTCCTCCCTCCTGATCAGCCTCCCGTTGTCCCTGTCGCGCTCGCTCATGGAATGCGCTGGTGCATCGCTTGCAGAGCCATAGTACTAGAAAAACATGGATGTGGAAAACATCGGGTACAGGAGGAGAAAGCCGCTGATGCCGACGCTAAGAAGAGAAAGCATCACATTTTAGGAAGTTCAAGCATCGTTGATTCAATAGGTAGGTGGTGGTAGACTAGGTTGATCAGGTGGTATGAATTTGAATAGCTAGGTGGCTGAGGTGGCAGCTCGATTGAATAGGTGTTGGGGTTTTTTTTCTGAGATTTAGAATTTACATTTGGATGTAGTTCTTAATTTCGTTGCCGTGCTCCCTCCTGGGATGCGCTTTTGCAAAATTTGCAATGCCGTAGTACCCGAGGAGAAGCACGGGTGAAACAAATACAGGGTTGGCAAGAGAAGGCGGCATCCGCCGACGCTAAGAAGCGGAGGCAGCATGTTGTCCGTAAGCTGAAGCACCTTTAGTAGGTGGTGGCGTGGTGCTACGACATGTGGCTAAGTGGTATAAATCGGTGGTGGTAGGGGTTAGTGTTACCTTAGCTTAGGGTTCTGTCCTTAGATTTAGAATTTGTAGATGGAGATGGTATAGTAGATAGTAAATCGTACTTTCTTTCTTTGGTTCTTTCCTTCTTTCCTTTTTTCTTTCGTTCTTGATTCTTTTTTGTACAGAAAAGAAGAATAAAAAATGTTTCTTGATCATTTTTTAACCCTATTTTGATTCATTTTCTTCTTTTTCTTTAACTGCTTTTGTACAATAATTGACCACCTGTAAATTATAATCCTTAAGAACATTATCAAGTTACACGTACACTTAATTAGCATAATTTAAGAGTAAAGGGCTTCTTTGCAGAAGTACCATGGTTTAAGCTTGTCATAAATAATGGTTATATTTTGTTGCATATAATATAAAACTTTAATCTACTGCTGTACACTTCTTTTTTAGAAATAGAAAAAGAAAGATCAATGGAAGTACTGCTTTTGTGGTATAACTTATAAGGTACAGACATTTTTAATTTAAAATTTATAAAAGAATCCTTATAACATTAAAATTATAGCATCTCGGAATTGGTTATGTGATGGTTGGTACCTGTTGGTACTTGGTACTGTAGTGTATGGCATGTACACTGATGCAACAGTTCTGTTGATGGTATACTCTGGTTTGTACTAGAATGCACTTGTGGTTCCAGCGGGTGGTTGAAATGGACAGTGGTTTAAGTGTTGTAATCTCTTTGTACTTAAAATATGTGTAGCAGCATATTATGTGGGATTAGCAATTCTAGGAAGAGAGTCTGGCCTACTCCATTTCTAAATCCTAGATCTGCCCCTGTTTAACGATGATTACAATTTTCCCTACAAGCAAGCATACAAAAACTTTCTTACATTATATCTTCAATTTATTTAAGTTTCATGATGAGAAATACAACAATTAAAAACATTTGATCTCGATCTCTACTATTAGTACTGCAGATCATTTATCTTTTCGAACAAGTATAATAAAATAACCTGTGGCACTAATTAACAGGTTGTCCAGTACGATGTGGTGCAACCCAACATAGGCCTGGCACGATCCTCTCCCTTATCAGGGGTACCTAAAAAGGGGGCCATACTTTGTTAAAATCTTTACCACAGTACTTTTGGGAAATATTTCAAGCCCTTTCGAAAATGGTTAATTTTGGTGTTGTAAGGTCCCACAACTGACAAAACGCCAGTCGGACAATTCATCAAGCACCTTGCGTGCATTAAATAGAATGCACTGAGATTCTGTAAGTCATATGCTTATATTTAACGAGGAATTTGGGTGGTTTCTAAGATCTCTTAACCTGGCATATCTCATGCCTATAGAAGCTAGAGGTTAAAATTTCTCTATCAGACACAGCACTTCATTTTTTTATTTTTTTTAAAGAAGTAACTCTTTGGTTACCGGTTTCTCTATCAGACACAACACTTGATGCTCTCCTACCCGTCATGAAGTTTCAACCTTTGTTCGTCATGTTCCTCCTCTTTCCCTCTCTACCTCTTCTCTTCCTTTGGAATTTGCGGAGAGTGTGGAGACCCAAAATGTATTATGAAATGCGCACGCGTGTTTATGTAAATGTATTATGAAATTTCTATGTTTTACATCACATATAGATATATGATATGATTGTGTATAGATTATGTCCTTAACTTGTCGAGGCATACACAAACAATTTTTACATTGGCTTTCAAGTTCAATGGTTAGTCCTCAATTTATATTTATATTTCAGTAATTTCATCGGGAGAGAGGAGGTGGGTTGAACGGAAATTGATCCGTTGAGAACACAAATTGGAACCGTTGAGAACGGATGATAGTTTTGTGCCATTGAGAACGCAAGAAGCCCAATCTCCAACGACATCCGTATCCATTGAGAACGGATTTCACTGTTGTGCTATTTGTTGAGAACGGAAATTGATCCGTTGAGTACGGAAACCAGTTTTGTTGCATATGTTGAGAACGGGGGTTGATCCGTTGAATACCCAAGAAGCCCAATCTCCAATGACAGCAGTATCCGTTGAGAACGGATGTCACTGTTGTGCTATTTGTTGAGAACGGAAATTGCATTCGTTGAGAACAGATATTACTTTTGGGGTATTCGTTGAGACTTGGAACGAGTTGATCCGTTGAGAATGCAAGAAGCCCAATCTCCAACGACATCCGTTTCCGTTGAGAACGCAAAAGCCCAATAGATCCCAGTCTCCAATGACAGCGTCTCTGTTATTCTCCACCTCCCTCTTCCCTCCCAATCCAAATTCCAAAATCCTATAGCGTGAGGCTTCTACTAAGAGTTCACCAAACAAATAAGGCCTTGGCATTTAACAACAGTAGAAAAAGCAGGTGAGGTAATTAAGCACCCACCTATAAATTACAAAAAAAAAAAAAGAAAGCACATTTAAATTAACCTCAACTTTCTCGCACATGTACAAATATCACTAGTTTCCTTTACACAATGGCAAATCAAATGAACAAATCAAATCATAATTATAAACCAACTTCCAATTGAAACACAAGGGTGTGTTTGGCAATCTACTGAATAAGCTTATTTGGAATTCGGAATAAGCTTTTCTCTCTCCTCTCTCCTCTCTCCTCTCTCCTCTCTCCTCTCTCCGAATAAGCTTATTCAACCATAGAGGTGGTATTAGAATAAGAGTGTTGAATAAGCCTTATTCGGAATAAGGCTTATTCAAAAGACGTTTGGCAACATCCCGAATAAGCCTTATTCAGAATAAGGTTTATTCACCCCTTGCCAAACACACCCAATATATCAATAACAAACACAATCATGTACAACACCAACCTCACGCAACACTTAACATGACTGTGATACCAGCAAGCATGGATTTCAACACCAGCAGTTCCATACCAGTAGTAGCATTTACACATGCAACCAGTATCATACTGAAATTTTGAGGGGTAATTATTTGACCACTATATCAACACACTATTTGGAATCCCTTTTCCAGTGACCCCTTTCTCTTTTCCAGATGTATTAGAAATGTCCGAATACAACAATGGGTACCACAGGTTCCATCAGATTCTTCAATGGCATCCTTGTTCCTCTATATAATCTTCTTCAATCTCCTTGCATCATCTGTAAATTCTTCAAACAGCTGGAACACCTGACCATTATCTGCCCAACCTGCTGAGTGCTGATGCACGCTGCCCTAGGTATATATACCTCATCAGACATGTGACATGAGAGTACCTATAATGTGCCACAGTGTAGTGTCAGCATCAAATGTAGATTTAACACACAATAACTTCAGGTTGAAGTGTTGAACGTTGATTTATTTATTGTTGAGCCTTGCAACAATAATTTAACCTGTAGTTGTAGATAATTTTTGGGCCTTGCAACAACTTGATTTATTGTCTTAGTGAGTACTAGAAATTCTAGAGTAGAATGCAAAAAGATTTTCTATATAAACTAAATGAGAACAAGGAATCATCTTGGGCCTAGACGACAAGCCCACTCCCGGCCTTTTTGAAGCGCTTCGACTCGATTTCTCAGAGAAATTCTCTCCTTTTTCTTTCGGCTCCTCTTCACTTCTCCTCTCTCCTTTCCTCCTCTGCTCTCCTCTCCTCTCTTTCCTCTCTCCTTTCTGTTAGTTAGTTAGTTAGTTAGTTAGTTAGTTGAGTTGTGATCGAAAAACCAAACCATTTTCCCCCGCAAATTAATTATAATTATAATTAAAAATAAAATGGAGAAACCGAATCCAAAACTCCAAAATTTCAGCTCCACTCCAAACCCAAACCGCTCCGCTTCCCCGCTCTCTTCCAATTCCAATTCACTCTCTTTCTTTCTCTCTAAACTAAATTGCAACCTCAAAAATGGCGCTCTTCTCCATTCTTTGGCAAACCACCAAGAACGCTTCTTCTTCGCTACCAATGCCATGGCCAGGAGGAGCTGATCTATCGCCCAAGAGGAGGAGGAGGATCGGCGCTTCCTCTACTCCTCTTTCTCTTTCTCTTTCTCTTTTTCCTTCCTCGTCTGGATCTGGTTCTATCTGTATGAAACCATTGGAGAGCTTGAAACCAAGGTTGCTTCTTGTTCCATCACCTCAGCACCCAAGGAGCATTACTAGTACTACTACTACTGCGTTGTGCACCTCCTCCTCTCCTGACCCCACCCCCAGCAACGACGCAGATCAGAAGCCGCCGTCTCCTTTCCCATGGATGAGAAAGCTGAGGTTCATCCTTGATCGATTGGCATTGCTCTTAACAGACAACTACTTAAGAGCACCGTCATGGATCAGAAATCCAAGGGAGTTATTTGGTTAACTTCTGTTTGCTGTGCTCTTCTTGGCCTATGAGGTTTGCACCAGTAGAAATACTGTAACGAAGGAGGTGCCTTATTCAGACCTTGTCAGTGGTATCAAACTTGGCAATGTAACATCAGTTGATTTTGAAGAGGACTCGAGTTACCTATCTTTCAGAAAAATTAGGTCTAGTGATGAAGAGGAGGATGCTTCAAGTAAGGAAATTAGGTACCGAACCAGAAAAATAGTGAGAGATGAGAAATTTCTCCTTGGATTGTTGCATGACAATAATATAATCTGTCGTTCGGTGCGCCCTCCTTATACTCGATTGCTCTTCTCCTTCGTGAACACAGGTGCTAATGTATTGGTTACAGTTGTTCTAATATCTTGGATTTCAGATAAGATACTTCATGATAACAGCTACAGTAGCAAGAAAAACCGTACTGGTACAAGACAAACGGTTTCTTTTGATGATGTGCAAGGTGTTGAATCAGCAAAAGAAGAATTAATGGAGGTAATTTTAGTTTCTCTTTCCATTATGTAGTTATATATATTTCTTTGTTTATCTATTTTGTTATTATGTTTAGACTTTAGAAAATCAGGTTTTGTTTACAATAACAAATAATTTTGAAAATAGCCTTAAACTTGTTCCAAATAGAAAAAGAAAGATCAATGGCAGTACTTCTTTTGTGGTATAACTTATAAGGTACAGACATTTTTAATTTAAAATTTACAAAAGAATTCTTATAACATTAAAATAAATATAATCAAAATTAGATAAAAGAAATATAAAATATTTGAACAATAGAAAGTCCTCATATGTGCTTAAACTTTGGCCCATAGATGGTGCAGAATGGCACTGTTTCTGTTATTTTGCCTAATTCATTGTATCATTTAACCTAGGTGGTAAATTGTCTCCGCGGCACTTTGGATTACAAAAAACTAGGTGCTAAACTACCAGCAGGAATCTTACTGGTGGGCCCACCTGGTACAGGCAAGACATTGTTGGCCCGTGCCGTAGCTGGTGAAGCTGGTGTGCCATTTTTCTCAGTTTCTGCTAGTGAGTTCATGGAGTTATATGTTGGTAGAGGAGCTTCTAGGGTTAGGGACTTGTTTAAAGAAGCCAGAAAAGAGGCACCAGCAGTTGTTTTTATTGATGAGCTAGATGCTGTCGGTACTGAGAGGAATGGTTCTAGTGGGGAGAAAGATCAGACTCTAAATCAGGTACATTTCAATTTGGTGATTACCGAATTATAACATCTTGGAATTGGTTATGTGATGGTTGGTACCTGTTGGTACTTGGTACTGTAGTGTATGCCGTACACTGATGCAACAGTTCTGTTGATGGTATACTCTGGTTTGTACTAGAATGCACTTGTGGTTCCAGCGGGTGGTTGAAATGGACAGTGGTTTAAGTGTTGTAATCTCTTTGTACTTAAAATATGTGTAGCAGCATATTATGTGGGATTAGCAATTCTAGGAAGAGAGTCTGGCCAGGAATTTCAAAGATCCACTCAATGCTTGGAGTATAATTTTTATTGATAAGAATATGGACTCAGCAATTTCTGTCTGATCCCAATGCTGAATAGAATTTTTATATGTAAGAATACAACAAATTTTATATTTTGTTTTGTCTCAACTTACAGATGCTGCAATTTAGCTATTGAAATCGCTCTTTGTTCCAAAAGCTAAAAACTTGTCAAAAAAAAACTTTTTGGACTAATAATAATATAATATTGTTAAAGAATTAGTCCAAAAAAGTTGGCAATCTAGTTACTGAATTTCACTTGTGCCACTGCATCTGCTAAATTCTCAGAGAGACGTATAATATTATTAAAGTTGTACCAATGCATTCCACATTCTGCAATTCAGTTACTCACAGAGATGGATGGATTTGACTCTAACAAGCAAGTGATTGTACTGGCGGCTACGAACCGGCCAGGCACATTGGATCCAGCGCTGCTTCGACCGGGCAGGTTCTCCAGAAAGGTATATGTAGGACAACCAGACCTTGAAGGGAGGAAGAAGATTCTGGCTGTTCATCTAAGAGGAGTTCCCTTGGAGGATGAGATGGAGGTTGTCTGTGAATTAGTAGCAAGTTTGACTGTGGGCTTTGTCGGAGCTGACCTGGCAAACATTGTCAATGAGGCTGCTTTGCTTTCTGTTAGAAGAGGTATGCATTCATGTTTCATTTCAGGCCGACTTCTACATTTTGGTAACAGTCATGTCTGTAGGTAGTTCTTGTCACATGCCAGAACTCAGGCATATATTACTTTCCTTGACTGTTACTACCTAGCTAGTTATGTTCTTTCAAATACTAGCTTCAATCTTAGTTCTGGCTTGTCATCACTGGTGTTGACACCTGTCGTGATGAAATCAACCTCTGATCAGTACAATCCATTTGTCTTTTGTTCATTAGCTTATGGATTGGCTGCTCACAAAAAAATTGATATGTCCAGGTCGTAGCTTAGTGGCACAGGAGCATATAATGGAGGCAATTGAAAGGGAGAAAAATGGAAAAAATGAGAACCGAGCAAAGGCAGCTCAGGTAGTGAAGAGTCTCGTAAAGCTGTTTTCATGGCTTGATGGCTACCTTCCTTGGCACAAGGCTTTTGAAAAGAACAAGAATTGAAATAGAAGTGCAAATAGTTGCTGTAGAGTTTCTAGTCATTCATACTCCCAATTTATTCTTCTGTACTTTTTGCTAAAGAAGAAATAAATGAGGAGATTAGTTCATTGCTTCCTCAAATTAATGGAAAAAATTGTGCATATGATAGGGTAGTTTACCCAGTTGAATAACATTTACTCCAGAAATTCTCTTTTTCTTTTTATTTTTTTTTTTGGTTCCCTCTTATAATGAAAGTTGAAAGGGCTTTGCTGTGGATATATAATAAGCAGTTCTACACGTATTGCAAAATGACTTAAATCTGTGCTGATCCAATTACAATTTCTGTGTGTCAGCCGTGTGTGTATGTAATTTTATTGTGTTGAAGTATATATTTTGTGTTCCAGCCGACTGGCCCACTGGAACAAAAAGAAGCATTGCGGAAGCATCTTGATTCTCCGTGTTATTTAAAGATAACATCAAGTGTGCTCTTCTAAACCGCCAAATATGAAGTTCCTACTGGAGCTTACATTTTTCATGCATGCTTGTCAATAATTTTCTTCTCGTTCTCATGTAGTGAAATTGATGAAGGGGTAATGGGTACTTTTGAATGGAGGAGAGGGGTATAGGTGACATTTCCAATGCCCTGAGGTATAATTATGTCTTGGAACATTTAAGACATTATAAGTTTGTAAGGGCACTTGCTAGAAATTTTTTCTTTAATTATGTTTTGCATTCCTTCACAAAAGATAGTTACAACTCTCGCCTCTCGGATTTCGGACTAACCTAAAGGTTCACTCGACTATTTAGATGCGAATAGTATGACACATTTCATGCCTTTTCTCAACGGACGGAACAGTGAAACGCTAACTCTTAAATATATTTGTTAAATTGATTAACACATACTAAGCTCCATGGGGCAAATAGTCATATATGTGTTTTAGGACAATATAAACAACTGCAAGTATGAATTATTGAAAAGCTCTTGCTCTTCAGGAAAGACGCGATAAGAAAGAACAGCAGATTTTATGACGGTTCAACCGGGTCATCCGCGGAGACACTTTTTTTAGACTTTTTTTTCTGGCCTGGCAGCACCAGAATTATGTCACTCTTTCAATGTCAAATTATGAAGTAGAAAGTAGCTTTTTTGTTTCTTATATAAAAAAATAATAATAATTAAACAGAAAACAATATGATCATATGATTGAACCGATCAATGGAGGCAGCCACGTGATGCTCACTGATTCCCGGTTTTTAAAAACAAAAAAATAGAAAAGTAAAAAATATTCATCCACTTGGAAGTAATAAGAGCACGAAATATAAATAATTAAATAATAAGTATATCCAATCATTAAATAACTACAGAATAAAAGTTGTGTCCTATCATCAACCAATTACAATAAAAAAACTACAATAATTATAAAATATAATTATTATTAAAAATACATGTATATAACTATGTGCCATCACCAACCAATTATTTATTTGACAAATTTATATCTCTAATTAGTCGAATTAAATAAAAAAAAAAAGTTGGTCGTACAAAAACTCCGAATACGGCCCCCAAAAAGGTACTGTTTTTCCTTCCTTCTTTTCATTTTTTTTTTAATATATCTCAGTACAGTAGCCTAGTTCTAGCCTAGCCCACAGATCCATCTCGTTCGTTTATAATTAACGAAACATGAACTGATAAACTGACTCCACCAGTGCACCCCAAAAACCTCTTCCGATCTTCAATCGATCACTTCAATTTCCCACGAATCGGTGAAAATGTCGCCGTAACTCCGACGGAAAGGTGCGTTGGAGGAATCCGCCACCCACCAACTGGTAAGCTTCACCCCCTTTTTCTACTCAAGCATTGCGTTTTTTCCCTCCCAAGTCCCAAATCGCTATCCAATAGATTTTCCAAACCATCCACTGGTAACAACAACAGCTACTAATTGCTATATATGCTACAAGGAAGATCCTAAGTAAGGTACTTCACAAACAATAGAAATGGAATGGGGAGAGAAGAGGGGGTGGGGTTTTGGACTGGTGTGTGTGTGTGTGTGTGTGTGAGAGAGAGAGAGAGAGATAGTGGGTTATGCGTGGTGAGGGGGGCTGGGCCTCTTCCGATCACCTGCTCACTTCGACGCTGGCTGACGGCTTTTATCTCTTCTCTGATTTTCTTTTTTTTGTTTTACTACACAGGTGAGGTGATGTGAGAAGATGTTTCCAATTAATGTATACACTGGTGGTGTGGTTGAAAATGGTCAGATGGGATCAACCTACAGCAAACCACCAGCATTCACATACCCTGCTCAAGACAGCATGACCTTTGATGAACTGAGACAACTCATCTTTCGACAGACCGGTATAAATGAGGAGAAAAACAATCTCAGTATCAGTGCTAGGTGGAATGCTGGGACGGCAGGACCTTACTGGTTTGTACTAATGCCGATAACTGACGAGAACGTATGGCGCATGATAGTAGATAACACCATCTCGGGGTACACCAAATGGAACATGGTTGAGCTATTTGTTGACTCCATCCCAAAAGGGGCCAGCTTAGGGACCACTCCGACTAAAACCGCGGTGCCATGTGTTCCAGATATACAGCCAGGGCCCTCTCAGTGCTCAAACCAGTTCACCCCTGTCAGAAGCAAACGGGTAAAGAAAAATTCCAGGAGAGAAGTGAAGAAAACCAAAAGATTTGATTTTGTAGGAGCTAATGTAGCCAATGATTCTGGCAAGGATAATTCTGGGGAGGAAGAGGATGAGGAATGGCAGGGGGAAGGAGAGGAATCTGACGAGGATGAGGATGATTTGCCACTTGATTTTGAACTGCCAAAGTATTCTGCAAGGCGGTCGCGGGACCCACCGGCTCCTTTCTTCAAGGACGTTCCTGACATGCAATCGGCCACTGCCGATTGTCAATTCTCTGATGGTAAGGGCCGGCCTCCTGAGCCGGTTGATGCCTCTCTGTATGTTGGCAGGTTGTTTAGTAGCTTAGACCATCTGAAATGGGTGGTGTTGGATTACCACATTAGAGAGAATCGTATGGTTGTGACGGATAGAGCAAGTACCAAGATTTATGTCCTGAAATGCGAGCAATGGCCTAACTGCCGGTGGAGGCTCTCTGCTGTGCCAACTGGCGATGGAGTTTCTTTTAGGATAAGATTCATAAGAGGTCCTCACAGTTGCTCCAATGAAGAGGTGAGGAAGGACCATAGGAACTTGAGCAGTAACTTCATTGCGCAGATGATACGTAATATGGTTCGAGAGAAGCTTGATACCAGCCCAAAAGATATTCAAGAGAGTGTGAAAAAGCGGTATCCATTTACTCTGTCTTACAACAAAGCATGGCTTGCAAAACAGAAAGCCATAGCTCACCTTTTTGGGGAATGGAGAGAATCATATACCTTGCTTGCTCCTTTATTCAATGCCATTCAGGCCTCCAACCCGGGAACGAAGGTTAATTGGTGGTCTGATAGTACCGCAGATCCGAAGGTCAGGCTGTTGAGAGGTGTTTCTTGGGCATTTGGTCCAGCTATCAAGGGATTCTCCCACTGTCGACCAGTGATTGGTATTGACAGTGCTATCCTATCTGGTAAATATGGAGGTAAATTGCTTTTTGTTGTAGCTTATGATGGAGAAGGGCAGTTGCTTCCCTTGGCCTTTTCCATAGTAGAGACAGAAAATGACGAATCTTGGTATTGGTTCATGTACTGGTTGCGAAAGGAAGTGGTGGGCACACGCCCTCTTTGTGTTATTTCTGATCGTCAAGACTACATTTTGAGGCTCTTTGACCAACCAGATAGTGGTTGGTGTACTGGCACGGGAGAAGCCTTCCATCGATACTGCTCCCGCTACCTTTGTGAGAGTTTTCAAGCAGTGTTTAAAAAAGAAGAATTGGTTGATTTGGTCAAGTGGGCTCTCAAACAAAATCAGCCAAGCAAATTCCAGCTGGGGATGACACATATTCTTCAGGCTAACCGAGAAGCATACAATTGGTTAATGAAAGTTGGTACAAAGCCGTTTGAGGAGAGTGCTTATCATGTCTGGACGCAGTGTGAAGATGGTGGTCGTCGGTATGGGATAATGACGACCAATGGGCCTGAGTGTCTCAACACCATCTTCAAAGGCATATGTGAGTTGCCAATTACTGCTATGGTGGAGTTGACATTTCACAAGTCTGCAAAGTATTTTGCTGAGAGAAAGGAAGCTGCAAGCAAAATCCAAATTGACAATCAGTTATGGTCCAATAAAATAACGGCCATACTGGGATTGAGGAAAGACAAAGCCAGCAAGCATGAAATCACAGGCTACCATTTTGGAACAAGCATACATGAGGTTAAAACTAAAATTGAGATGGTTAATTCTCGGCAGAAGGGAGGGGTTAAGCACGTAGTCAGGCTTGATCAGAGGAGCTGTGATTGTCAGAAACCTCAACTCACTGGCATACCCTGTTCCCACATGCTAGCCATATGTGCTTTTGGCTCCTTCGACATCAGTCAATTTGTAGATGAGGCTTACAGTGTCGGTCGGCTCCTGGCAACATGGGTTCTGCAGTTGCATGCTTTTGGGAGTTCAGAAGATTGGCCAGAGTACACAGGCATTGTTTATGAGCCTAATGGTCATAATAAGAAACGTGGAAGACGGAAGCGAGGAAAAGGCTCACTGGGGCCAGTTAATCGTTGCAGCATGTGTGGGCAGATTGGCCATAACAAAAAACGATGCCAAAGGAAAATTGATTATGAAGGCACTTCAACCTCACATACAGGTACCATTTTTCTATCATTTCCTTTTGATCAAAGTCCTTTCTTTTTCTCAGTGTTCTTGTAGAAAGGGTACCTGAAGATAAATATACTTCGGGAGACAAATAATGATGAAAAAAATAGGATTGTTTGGTACTTGGTACTGTTATAGTTCTGGCTAATTAAGGTTATATTTTTGTTCTGGCCTTCTTAGGATTTTTTAAATTGTTATCTTGCTAGATGTAACTGAGGAAGGCCAGGTTGATATTGGGCTGATTCAAGAGGGTTGAGCTTCTTGTCTGCTTTTGTAGAGGACTTGGCTAATTAACATCAGGTAAAATAAAATATGGACTTCCCATCATGCTTGCAGTTGTGACCTAGAATACACTTGATTTGGTATCAGTATCAGATAATTGTTGGATCTTATTCTTTTCAACTTGTCTTTCCATTTCTATAGAATTCTTTCGTATTTATCGGAGCTTGGCCTTATATTATCAATGTTAGCTCTGTTGCCGGTAACTATGCAGAACAAGGGAAAGAAAAATAAATAAATAAATAAGAGAATGCCATTGGTAAACTGGTAACTTAACACCTGGTCAACCCAGTCTTGGCATCCAACTGAAGTTTTATTCTCCTTGCTTCTTTTCTTTTGTTTTATTCTGTTGATAAGTTCCTTTATTTTTTCTCTCTAGTAGGTAAAGCTTCCAGGCCATGCATGTGAAATTGGCGTTGACATGTTATGGTTCATATTTTTTCCGAAGATTAACTTGTACTGCATGGTTCTATGTTCCCTTTTTGTTTGGTGTTTGTGATGATGTATATATTAGTATATAGTAGGCTTGAATTAACCTTCTTTTTTGGGTTAACTCGTACTACGTACTTCCTCTTACTAACTTTTGTAATGTTGCAAGCTAAGATAATTGGGTTCCGTGTCGATGCTTTGATATGTAATAATGTCCAGCTTTGTATATACATCAATGTTCTTTCTTTTTTTTCCTGGCATCCCTCCTGACCATTAGGATAGGCTCCATAATACTAGATGAGAGAGTAAAATGAACAGTTTTCTTCTTTATTCAGTCTACACCCCGATTCTGAGGTGACTCATATTGGACACTTTGAGGCAAGAACTTCATCTTCATTTATTCGAATCCCCTCTCTGTAAATTTTTTGGAGCAGGTGAAGTTCATAAGTAATCAATTTTTACAAATTTCTTGAAATTTTTTGCTATTTTTTTTTATACTTAAGAAAATTCATGATTTTTAATATATCGCCTAATAACAATGATTTTCTAAAATATAAAAAATAGTAAAAAAAATGTAAAATTTAGTTTTTTTTTTATAAGTTTTTAATATGGAGAACATATTGAACGGTTCGGATCGATCATTTGAAATTTAAAAACATGAAAATAATTCCGTCCATTATATTGGATTGACTCTAGCATTTCTCATATTTTATATATATATACATGAATGCGTTTCAATCAAACGCTTCAATAAAAGATCACTTCGATAACAATTCTGTTCGCTTTTTTTCCCTCCATTAAATTTCTTTTTCCCTGCTTTTAAGTCGGATGAGAGTTTTTTTTTTTATTTATGGTCATGGGATACAACTGTTAACTCTAAACGCAAAAACTTTGGCAGTAATTATAAAAAACTAAACTAGAAACACCGCATAAAAATCCCAATTAAGTTACATACTAGATCCAGAGAAATTGACAGTTAAGGTACAAGTAATTGGCTTTAATTAATTTAGTTATCCATCACCGTTTCAATCAATTTTAAGAACTCTGGAAGCCCTTTTGCTGAGGAACAAGTTTCATCTTTCCATGCCCCTTTCAGCATTTTGCTGATTTCCTTGGCCTTTTCCCTCATATTTCGCCCTTTCTCATTATCACCCATCACTATCTCAACAGCGTCAGCCACCTTCTCTTTTTCCACCTCTGAGGTTTCCAGATTGCCCCTTGCCATCTCAACACACACTCCCAACTTTACCAATCTTGTTACATTAAAAGGTTGATCTCCTTCTAATGGCCACCCTATGATTGGTACACTTGAGTTCAGGCTTTCAAGCACCGAGTTCCATCCACAATGGCTAAGAAAAGCACCTATGGATTTGTGACTGAGAATTGCAATTTGTGGTGCTCAACCGTGCACAAAGAATCCTCTGTTCTCCTCTTTAATTCTTTTCTCAAAGCCTTCTGGTAGCCATTCATCTTTGAACTCATCCTTTGCATTAAATCCAAAAGGCGGTCGGATGACCCAGATGAATGGTCGCCTACTAGCTTCAAGGCCAAGTGCCAACTCTAACATTTGATTTTTCTGTATCGAGTTTTGGGACCCAAAGGAAATGTATAGCACAGATGCCATAGGATGTAAATCTAACCATTCAATAATATTGCATTCCTTCTCTAAAGGTAGGATTGGCAAATAGAGGGATCCAACCAATCGACCGATGGGAATGACAGGGAGATTTAGGGTTTTCTTAATCATACCAAGTCCAACAAGATCGAGGTACTCAGTGGTATTGATCAGCACCGCATCTGTCTTATATAGAGTGGAAAGCTGTTTTGTATGAACATCATTGGTGGATCAGTTTTGGTGGCTAATAAAATTGATGCAGGAAGCTGTGAGCGATGAACAAGTACCTCAGGATACTCTGGAAGAGTGAATGGATCACTGTCACTGTAATTATGAAAAAGATTCATTAATAATGATAAGTAAACAGCCCCGCCAAAGGCGCTTGTGCCAAGCAAAGAAGAATGGAAGGAATGATGTTTGTGCGCGACATCAAGCGTCCAGCCCAGGAACATATCTGAGACGATGCATATGGTAGATTGCTTGGAAGCCTCAGCAATAAAGCGATCAAAGGCTGGGCGGAGGGACTCCATCGCTAAAAAAAATTTTGCAAATTGGTCAGAAGGGAGATCTTCAGTGGATTCAGAATCAGTTCGTAAGCCATGATCAGCAGGGCAGAAGGGAAGGGAATGGAGCTGCAAGCGTGAAGTCAGAGGAAGTGACGAGCGAATGGCAGCTATGTTGCGAGGGGTTGAGACGAGTGTTACAATTAGGTTGGAATGGTACTGGTGTAAGCGAGGTGCTAGATTAAGGTGAGGGGAGATGTGGCCATGGGCAGGGAAAGGGAAGAGAACCACATGAAGATGAAGGTTGGGTTTTGCCATGGTAGCTAGGTTTGTGGGGCATGTGAATATGTGATGTCCATTAGTTTGAGCGTGCTTAAACTGCTCTTCTTACATATATAATTGTGTAATTATTAAGATCGTTTCTTTTAATTTGGTCCTTTCTTTAAAGATGCGATGCAAGATGAAATAATAATAATAATCATCGTGCGACATGTGACATGATATTCTCCCATAGTTAATAATAAATTAATTAAAAGATATATGTTTTTAAAATTACGTTTTCAAGTACTAAAATAATTAGACGAATGAACCTTAACCATTAATCGTTTAACTTAATGTTTGGATTATATCACCGGATTTAAGTTTATTGATTCTTCAATTCAAATAGAAAAAAATTATTTCTAGATTGGTTGTGCACTCATGAAAATGGAAAAGAAATTTATTGTTGGATTGATTGAGCATTGTGTTTGGAAAGAGAGCGCGACGTATATGACACTACACGAAATTTTCCTTTTTGTAACGTTCAAAAAAATTGATCTGTAACGTTCATGGGCACGTTACAGTAGGCCCCGTTACAAAAGTATTAAACGTTACAGATCTGCAACGCTCTTTTCAAAAACAACGTTTCAGATTATTAATGACACAGGATTTTCTGAATAAATCTGTAACGTTTTATTTGAAACAAACGTTACAGAATTATGGTATTCTGTAACATGTTTTTTGAAAAGAACGTTGCACATTGTTTATTTATTTTTTTTTATAGAGCTTGTATCCTGTGGCTAGCCCATGTTGCTAGCCGTATCAACTGGTACATCATGTACCAAACATACAGAATATAGGATTCTGTAACCTGTTTTTTGACTAACATGCATATCACAACTCCTATATACACAAACACATGGATATATCCATATATATACACATCAAAATAACAAACAAGCCATGCAAATGAGAAAAAAATTAAGTTCAACAAAAATATAATATCCATTTGTTTAGTTCGATCAGTCATGATACATTTCAAATTGACTATCCAAATATATTACCATACATGAATTCCATGAGTTCATCTACAACTCCTCCAATGTCTTCTTCAGTGTATGGCTTTCCAACCGGATCGATTTTCTGCATTTGATTATAAGCAAACCAAAACATATATTAGTTGATATCATAAATCCTAAAGTATTTGATTAATTATCCTAAACTCTAAACCCTAAAGTACCAGTACATTTTATAAATGCCATAGGCCTACTTGAATTAAAAAAATTAGTACCAGTACATTTCACAGAGAGGATGTTATTCATTTTTGCCCCCATATTTTCAGTAATTTGAGTACATGCCTTTTTACAAGAAAAAATAAGAGAAAGAAAATTGAAAAGCGAGGGGAACGTTATTGAGTCAGCGGATTTTTTTCTCAACTTTATAGTCTAGTAAGTAGTTAAAACAAATACCTTAGGTAGTTCTCCGGCTTGTATCACATGGCTTATTATATGTCTCATGGCCAACATTGTGAAATACCCACATTCTGTATTGCCCTTCTGTTTCGGAGCCTAAAAACACAATTCAATCAAGTAGCTAGTTAAGATTTTGGAATAGTTTGACAAACTCTAATCTCTTAATCCATAAGCTTTGTACCTTTATGTCGTACCAGTCGAATATCCGGGCTTTACGTATACTCTTATGTTCCTTTTCCATCTTGTAATTTTTATATGCCCTACATGCAATTCAATTAATTAAATTAGATTAGACATATAGAGCTGACCCCAGCAACATTAAAATGATTTTATAGTCGCCAGCTGCTCCTAGAAAACAAAGCAGCAGAAACATTACTCTAATTCAGAGATAAGCACAATCTCAAATTATCACTATTATTTTGCTAATTTAAAAACTGAAACTTACGAAGTTATAAACGGCTTAATTACTAATCTTTGTATACAATCTTCGCGTGACAAGGAATCTACGAAGTAAATATTCTCCTTCATGACATCAACGATAATGAGCGTCCAATGATACCTGTAATATAGATTACTTATTGTTTTGATTGAAGCAAAACTAACAAGTTTAATAATAATTGTTCTTACCCGTGATTATATGGCAAAAGAAAATAAGTGCACTCTGGATTATCTATGAACGACTTCTTCATGTAATTCACGTTATAAGCAGAATTCTTCTCAAATTTAGCTTCAGGTAGAAATTCTGGATCCCATATGGTGATGCTTTTAGAGAACCCATATCCTTTAGAAAGTTCTTTCATCCAATACCTATATTCATCAAATACAGTAAGTAGGCAAAGTATTTTTCAGGTTGATAAAGAGCAGTGAGTCTAAACTAGCCAAGTTTTATAGGATCACGACATAGAGAGGAACATGAGGGTATACTCAATTGAGGTTGCGTTGGCTTTGTTTCACGGGGGTACCAAGTGCTAGTACAGAGCATCAGTGGGCTTGGTACCAAGTGGGGTTTGAAGATGCTGCTTCATACCAGTGGAGGTTATCCGTCATTACAGGAGCATAAGAACAATGTTTCACTCTCAGTTAGTCTTGCATTGATTTAATTTGGTGTTATGATCAAAGTGACAGCCTCAGGTGCTGAGATAAATGTGGATTTTGAAATATGCATAGTTTAAGACTGAACATATCAATACCACCTAACTTCTACATATTTTCAAACACGTTTCCATGTACTGATATTGTTGAAAATACTATGGTTGATATTTGCCTAGATACTTATCAAATCAAAATTTATTGCATACACTATATACTCTTATTCGCATAAGTATGTATCACTCAATATAGAAAGGCCATGATATGACGCTTAACATTAATAATTGGAGACTATTGAGACAGGGTCAATTCATGGTGTCATATATATATTAAATAAAGGACACATCAACCCCTTTACTATGAAACAATTTTACACAGATTGCAAGAACAAGTAAAATAGCGGAATTATTCAAAAGTGCGGTCAAGACACAATTTGGCAGTTTAGGCCCTACAATTCTTTATTTTGAACATCTTATAGAAAATGAGCTTTAGTAATTGGTCTTCATGAATGCATTACGATTGAGAAATGGTCTCACTGATTCTGTACTTTTAAGCTACTTACTAAATTCATTTGAGAGAAAACACAACTGAACCTTAAGCTCCTCCCAATTAAACAGCAATACTATAATCACCTGTAATACAAAATAGCCTACCAAAGGAGAAATACCAAAATTCCAGACCAAATCAGAGGCAAGAAGAACACGTCTTGGAAAAAAAATTAAGCATCTAAACCCTTCTACTTTCAGTTATTGACAAGGGGCACCATAATTCATATTTGATTTCATATTTACAACCTAACTTAAACCCATGGATCTTCTAATGAAATTTTGGTAGCATAATGTTTAGATATTAACAGTTACACAACATAGATTGCTATTCATTTCACAGAGAGAACAGTAAGTAGGCCAAGTACTAAAAACAGAAATTTTCCAGTGCCATTCATGTTGACCTCTTGAAAATTAAATGACAACAAAGTTCGAAAAATCATACCAGGAGTAAATCTTGACAATCGATGTGTTTAGGGCTTCTCTTCGAAAACATTCGATGACATCGAACAAGTTAAACGTGAAGGGCACCTCATAGTGCGTACCCCAAGGGTTGCAATCCTCCAATTCAAAACTCTCATCTCCTACCACTACGAGCATCAACAATGAGTATACTTTCCGCTCAGAATCAGAAAGTTTGTCAAGAAACTTCTTTTCGAGGAGCTCATCGCGGAAAACACCGGATGCCTCACTTGGCACCTTCTCCTTCTCCTGCTCTTTCTCCTTCTCCATCTCCTGCTCCTGCTCCTTCTCCTTCTCCTTCTCCTTCCTATTCCTCTTTTTTCCCTTCCCCATCCCTTTCCCTTTCCCTTTCCCCTTCTTCTCCATCTCCTTCTCTGCATGTAGGCTCTTACTCTGCATGCAATTTCATAACTTAGGCTTTGCTCCACAATCTTGGTAGGAGGTAATAGAAGAGAATGGAATGTAATGGAAGCTTAAGGAATGGAATAAAAAAAGTATCATCTTGCTCCAGATTTGAAAGAGTGGAAATGGATGTTATATTTTATCACCTCATTTTAGTACATGAAATGACTATATTACCTTTGTTTGATACAATGGAGAAATATTAACTTTTGATGGGGCCCAATGTTATAGAACGAAAGGTTGAAGGATAAAATTGGAACAAAAAGTAGTTTCCTCATTTCCACTGGATACACCCCAAAATCGGGGATAGCAATTTGTTTCCTGAAATCCCATTTTTGTGACCTCCTTTCCCATCGTGTAACTCCAAAATAGAATCTGGAGCAGGTGAAATTTTGGTTCCCCCATTCCATTCCATTGGTTACCTCCTTCTGGAGCGCACCCTTAAAGTCACAACTTACAAGTATTAATATTAATAGAAGAATTATGTGGAACAAATTGGCATACCTTTTGCCTTGGCTCCACATCAACTGACGGCCACGCGAATCGCCCCCCTAAATTAGTGCCTATTTGTTCCTGTGACCCTCCAGGGATATACCACGAACGAAATTCATCGCCGCATCTGCCAAGTTGGATGTAGGTATCGAAATCAGATAAAGGCTCGCAATGTACTATCTGACCCACATATGACGGAATGATCCACCCCTCGGCCACCTTAGTACGCACTTGAGTGGCACTTGTGATGTAAAGATCACATTCAACTAGTTTCTGAAAATTGCAAATAGATTAACATCACATTTTTATTTACAAAATATATATCAAAATTCATTACTTGAAAATTAATGATAAGATGAAATCAACCTGAACATCGCCACTCGGATCCGGAGGCACATAGTTCGAGGCATATAATTCATTATCTCTGGGCATTGCTGAGTCCACCTCGGCCGAAACAACTTGTGGTGACGTCTGTAAGAATTGCGGTATTGCTGGAACTTGAATCCCCTCGTGTTCCAACCAAGACGTAAACTCCATAAAAAATTGCTGCTTCAATTCATTCCTTACCTCCAGGGAGTTAAGTAAGTCCTTTTTACATCTCTCTGTCACCGCATCCATCAAGTGTGCAATCTGTCCCGGTGTTAAACATCCTTCATGTACATATTTCCTTGACTTCCTCTCACACATATCTGTCTTTTTGGTCCATCCAGAGGTTCCTCTCATTCTACCGGAATATTCCGGCCTCCCAACCGCCTTACTCAGGACTTCATTAGGTTGGATTGTCCCGGAAGTGACTTCTTGAGACAGACTTTGTAACCGATTGAATGCTTCAATAGTCGCGGTATCTGATTCGTGGAATTTGTAAGAACCTATATCAATATCACATTCAATATCAAATCAGATTGAATATAAAAATCACATTCAATATCAAATCAAATTGGTGGAATATGTAAATACCTTCTGTTCCAGTAGACACAACCCTTCCCATGAAATATCGTTGACTTCTCGGTTCTAAGTCACCGATGATGATGCTTGTGGAACCAACCCCTTCAGAATCACCTGGTATTATTATCTTGTCGGTAGGTTTCCACTTATTCTTCTTTCCTTTATAACCAGTGGAACCCAGCCTGTGAACCTCCTTCCATTTCTCTCTCAACAACTTTCCTTGTTGACTCTTTGCCAAAAATTCTGGGCTTGTTTTCTTAAGGTAAAACTCCTCCCATTCCTTCTTTGAGATAGGGTATATGTCGCACGGACTTTTGGGGTTGTTTGGATCAGCTCTTGTAATGAATTCGCGAACAAGCCTACTCCTAAAGGTCCTATGAGTTCTGCCCATGTTCCTGAGTACTCTCTTCTTGTTGATCTTGGTATCATTATCATCGTCGATGTTGAATGTTTTCTGAAATAAGATCAAAATAGCAAGTTGAGGCACCTTGATAAATTTCAATCTTAAGGCATTTTCAAGGTGGTTCAGTGTTGATAAATATTGTTAAACAAAGGTCAACTCCTCCAGCTCAAATATATTGATTTTAAAACATAGAAAATTTTGGTTATCTTACTGCCAGTGCTAGTACCAATAGGATGTCTTAGTCATCTTATATTTTAGGTTGTTCAGAGCTTATAAATCTGCTCAGTGCGCCTACTGTAAATTTTTCTCTTTTGATCTTTATTTTACTAGTAACAAATTCTTTTGATTTAATGAAATTGTAGGAAGACAATCGTCTGCCTACCTTCAAAAAAAAAAAAAACATAGAAAATTTGCCGCAACAGCTAAGTCCTAACAAGAAATTATAATAAAATGATTTTAAAAAAGGCAACTGAAAAGGTGATTTTATAATGTAGAGAAGGTAGTTTACCTTGATCTCCGCCCACATTTCATCCTTCAAATCCTTTGAAACGTCTTTCGCCCAAGAATCAATTGTTATTGGCACTCTTGCCCTAGCGAGATACGCGCAGAATGTACCGAATTTCTTGACTGATGTCGCATCACCGGTTGGCAATCCTTCGTTGTCAAATGTAATTTTGAATTTGTGCCCTGAAGCCCTTAGTCGCCTAAATTCTTCCATGTTGGTCCTATTTCTTTTATTCTCTCTCGTCCCTTCATCGGATCCTTCTTCAGAGTCTTCCAATGTCTGTTTTTCAAAGTCTCCTTCTTGTCCAGACATCTATTAATTGATAGCAATAAACATTTTCATGTAATTCACATTGATAATAAAAGAATTTTATAAATCAGGGTCTATTTTACTCTTAATACTTTACCATTAAATCAAAGATGTCTCTAAATCAGGGTCTATTTTATTCTCCACAGATTAATAATTGAGTGCGTACAGTCACATATGACATTCACAACTTAACATACATGAATGCCTTATTTCACAAATTGAAATTATTAAAGTGGTGGCAGTAACTACTATCTGTTTTAAACCAGTGCCTAACAACAATGAAACTACTGGTACCACTGTTTTAACAATGAAACCAGTCCCTTAGGCCTCCTTTGATTTTCAATTTGTTTTACAAATTCTCAGTTATGAACTTTGATTTTAAATAGTCACGCACAACTTTTACTTTTAGTTCAGAAAGGGGAACAAAGCTTCATATTGAAATGTCAGACTATGACTAAAATAAGTAATATATACAGCAAGAACAAATCCATTTTTTTCTAAACAGAAAAGAAGCGACTATCGAGCTTTGGTAGAGAACAAATCCATTATACAACAATTAAGCACCAAAATTGAAATTCATAGTCTGACACTCAGAAGCGACTAAAATTGAAATAGTTTGACAAACTCTAAAATATGCACGAACAAATCCATTATACAACAATTGAAATACAGCAAGAACAAATCCATTATACAACAATTAAGCACCAAAATTAAAATTCAACCTTTGGTAGAGAACCAATCGAAGCGACTATCGAGCTTACGACAGATTGAAGAGAACTTTACCAAATTTAAAGATATATAAAGATATATACCAGGTCAATTTGAGGTCGGATAGATTCGATCGAAGTTCCAGCGAAGAGAAGTAGCGAGAGAAAGCAAGCGGAAAACAAAGGGAAAATGTGTGAAAAGGAAATTGAGTGTTGTCGCCGACGAGAGAAGGCCAGCCAAAAGCACTCCGACGAGAAAGGGTTTTTCATATGGGTTTTGTTGGTCGTCTAGGGTTTTGTTCAGAGAGTAAGAGAGTGTGATAGTCGAAAGGAGACTTAGAAATTTGCGGAAAAACCTAAGAGGAGATAGAGATTACGAAATTTTCGTACACGCGCGCTCCATATCGAGTACTCCGCCAAAATTTTCGTACATCTGTAACGTTTATTATGAAATCAACGTTACAGATTAAATAAAAATTTTCCAACATCTGTAACGTTTATTACGAAATCAACGTTACAGATTAAATAAAAATTTTCCAACATCTGTTTTTTTATTAGTGATATTTATATCAGTAATAAAAAATTTTCAGTAATAATTTTTCTTTAAAATATTTTGTTTCTGTTTTTTTTTACTTTTTCTAACTTTTCAAACATTTCAAAATATTCGGATTTTTAAAACATGACAAAGCTAGAAATCCTAAAGTACAAAAATTTTATTACACATGACAAAGTTAGAAATCCTAATTAATTTGACCACCTGCAAAAATAAAAAAAATAATTATTATTAATATTCAAAATAAAAATATTTTGAATATAAATTTAAAATTAAATTAGATTTTTAACTCACGTGTGATTATGCATCTGCTTTCTTTTTTTTCCTTCGTTTATCGACCCACACACCTTCGGTGTTGTCTGTACGTCTATGACTGATCGATACTGGCTGTGATGCATCATCGATACCAGTGGAAAATGGAGGTGTTTCCTCGAAGTGGTCGTATGCTTCTTCATCAACGACATCTCCAACACCAACAATACGTCTCTTTCCTACAAGAACAGTTATACCTCATAAAATGAACACTTATATTTCATAAAATGAAAGGTTATACTTCATAAATTGAACATTTACCTTGCATGACAACATGTCTTTTCTTATCTGCCGGATCTTCAATGTAGAAAACTTGCATTGCTTGCTTATTTGCAAGTATGAAAGGGTCTTCATGATAAGCCTTTTTTTTGAAGTCAACGGTTATGAACCCATTTTTATCTTTTTTGACTCCACCATGACCATTCTCGATCCAAGAACACTTGAATAAAGGTATCTTGAATTTCATATAATCTAGTTCCCAAATCTCCTCAATCCATCCGTAATAAGTAGCAGACTTTCCATTATTACTAGATAAAGCTACAACTGACACTCCACTATTTTGCACGGTGCTTTTACCATCCTGTTTTTTTGTGTACCAGATAAATCCATTTAAGTCATACCCTTGGAAGGTATCGACCACGGAATCAGGACCTCTCGATAACCATTTGACGGTTTCATCGACCTTGGTTCCTTCTTTCAACTGGGAAACTACCTTTTCTTTAAGCCATTGCACAAAGTATAATTGATGCTCTGTAATAATCAAGTTTTCGTTGTAAGATGGATATTGTTTGCGCAGCTCGACTAGATGCATATTGATGTAAGGTGCCACAACGGTAATGTGTTGGAGGACTTTCATATGTGCTTTTGTTCTCATTTCAAGATCTACTCTACAAGTACTGGCTCCAATTGTACCTTTTCCTTCAAGTCTACCCTCGTGCCGAGACTTTGGAAGGCCAATAGGTTGGACATCTTCCAAATAATCGGTATAATACTCAATAACCTCCTCGGCAACATATCCTTCCACTATGCTTCCTTCGGGTCTAGATCGACTACGTACTAGTCCTTTCAATTGGCCCATTGCTCTTTCGAAAGGATACATGTACCGTAGAAATACTGGACCGCACATTTTGATCTCCCTAACCAAATGGATAGTCAAATGCACCATGGAGTCAAAGAATGACGGCGGAAAGTACATCTCGAGCTCACAAATGGTAAAAATAACATCATCTTGTAACTTGTCTAATTTTCTCGGATCGATCACCTTTGAGCAAATTTCATTGAAAAAATAGCACAACTTAGTGACGGTTTTTCTCACTTCTTCCTTGAGAATTCCTCGAATTGCGACTGGAAGTAACACAGTCAGCAAGACGTGATAATCATGTGACTTCATACCATATAATTTGTTATCCTTCATGGACACCTTTCTTGATATATTTGAGGAATACCCAGAAGGAACCTTAATCGACTTCAGACATCCCAACAAGCTTTTCTTCTCTTCCTTTGATAAATTAAATTGTGCTGCAGGTAACCAATCTCGGCTTTTACCCTTATCTTGTGCCGCTAGATCCTTTCGAATTCCCATTGCAACCATATCTTTCCTCGCATTCACGCCATCTTTAGTTTTTCCTTGAATTTCCAACATGCAACCAATCAAAGATTCACATATGTTCTTGATTATGTGCATCGCATCTAGACAATGCCTAATCTCCAAACACTTCCAATATTCAAGCTCCCAGAATATAGACTTCTTCTTCCATATCCCCTTTGGAATCTCATTTGCAAATTTCTTACCAAATTTGACCTTTATGTCCTTAACCTGTCGATATACACCCGACCCAGATAACGGTATTGGGGCTTTGCCTTTCTCCTCAGTACCATCAAATCTTTCCTTATCTCGACGGTAAGGGTGGTTGCGGTTCTTAAGAAACCTGCGGTGTCCCAAGTAAACAGTTTTCCTAGAGTTTTTCAAGTAAACAGAATGGGTGTCTTCCTGGCAAATAGGACACGCTTTGGCTCCTTTATTCCTATACCCCGACAAGTTACCGTATGCAGGAAAATCATTGATCGTGCAAAATATCATGGCACGGAGCTTGAACTCAGTTCTGGAGTATGCATCAAATACTTTCACTCCCTCACGCCACAATTCACCAAGGTCATCTATCAATGGACGCAAATACACATCTATGTCATTACCTGGTTGTTTAGGACCTGAAATCAACAAAGGCATCATCATGTATCTCCTTTTCATACATAACCAGGGAGGAAGATTGTAAATACACAACAAGACTGGCCACGTAGACTGACGGCTACTCATGTTGCCATAAGGATTCATTCCGTCCGTGCATAATCCCAATCTTAAATTTCTGGGTTCACTGCCGAAATCTTCAAAGTCCCTATCTATGTTCATCCAATCCGGAGAGTCTGCTGGATGCCGAAGCATTCCATCACCTCTTTTCCTACAGTCTGCGTGCCATCTCAACAATTTTGCATCCTTCGCATTAGAAAAGAGCCGCTGAAATCTTGGTATTATTGGAAGATAAAACACCACCTTGGCAGCCGGTCCCTTACTACCTTCATCAATCTGATCGTCCCTCGGTCTATACCGTGATGCTTTACATTTTGGGCATTTATCAAGATCACTATACTCATTTCGGAATAATATGCAGTCATTCGGACATGCATGAATTCTCTCTACATCTAGTTTCAAAGGACACAACATCTTCTTGGCCTTATAAACTGAATCCGGTAACTGATTATCTTTTGGGAGAAAATTTTTATGCAAAAGGTCAAGCAAAGATGTAAAACTAGCATCACTCCATCCATTTTTTGCTTTCAAGTTAAACAATTTGAAGACAGCATTAAGTTTGGACAATTCACAACCAGGATATAACTTTATTTTATCTTCTTCACGTAACATACCAAAAATTTCAACATTATCAACAAAATCTCCATCCATATTGTTCACAATTTCATCTAAATCATCATTCAATTCTGGATTATCTACATTTTCATCATCAGACACATTTTCATCATCAAACACATTTTCATCATCCAATAATACATTTTCTTCCTCAAGTTGTGAATTTACAATTTCTTTACTAGTCCCACCTATAAAAGGTTCCCCCCCACTCTCTCCATGAAGCGTCCATCGAGAATAATCTGGTTGAAACCCATCTCTAATCAAATGAACTCTCACTTCTTCAAAATTAGACCATTTCAACAAATTTTGACAAACAGAACAAGGACAACATATTTTATCATCTTCCTTCTTTTTCATATTCTCTTTAGCACAAACCATAAATTCTTGAAGTCCTTTTTGAAATCTTGGAGATAACCGATCATTTGAGTACATCCACGTCCGATCCATCTGAATAAGAAAAATATATGCAAAATGTCAGGGTATGGGCCAATTTTGTCACATTATGTTTTCGGGCTGGTCACCATCCTAGCCCACTCTTTGGATACTCTGTCTCATTAGCGAGCGTACGCTAGATGCAATCTGTTGTCTGAGAAAAATTCGGCAGCATTTCCCCTTATGTTCCCTGAATGCACCAACACACGATTGCTCGTGAGGACACATCCGTGGGAACATAAAGGAAAATACCATCGAATTTTTCTCAAACAACAGATTGCATCTAACGTACAACTTGCTGTCCTAAATGAGACAGATCGTATCCAAAGAGCAGTACTCCCGACCGGGAGTACTATCCGAGATTAATCCCTAATGGATTAATCTCGGACGGGCAACGACCTAAATTCGGTATTTGTTCCGGTATTTTGGTCCTATATGACAATACCATTTTAATTAAATGCATATGCAAATTATTAATGCATGCATATAATTTGACAACAAAAGAAAAAATAGAAAAGTTTATGAAAATATACCTTCAATTGGATGTAATTCTTCCCCTCTTCCGATGTAATTATTCTCCTCTCGAATGACACCTGAAATCAAGTCCAAAAAACCAACTAAACCTTAATTTAACCAAAAAATCAAAACAAAAATCGGAATTTTCCTCAAAATATGATATATTGCTCAAAATAAATTTTTTTTACCTTAAAACTGCTCTCCTTCTCTTTTTCTTTCTAATTATTAATTTTTTCGAATTTTTTTAATTTTTTAGCTATTTTTTTGAGTGGAAAAAATAAGTATGGAAATAAGAGAAAAAAATGTCGGTTTTTCTTTGGTGGTTGCGGCTGAATTGATGAGAAATAATGGAGGAGAGAGGAGAAAGGAAAACCCTAACAAATATCAGAAAAATCTGTAACATTCTTTTTAAAAAGGACGTTACAAAAGAAAAAAATATAATCTGTAACGTTTTTTATATAAAACACGTTACAGATCTGTAACGTGTTTTATATAAAAAACGTTACAGAGGATTTTTATATTTGTCCCTATTTTCGGACGGAAAATCTGTAACGCTTTTTTTATAAAAGACGTTACAGATTAGATTCATTTTTTTCAGAAACGTATTTTTGGCAGGTTATGTAACGGGTTTTAATAAAACATTACTGACGTCCCGTTACAAAAGCCTGTTTTTGTGGTAGTGTGAAAAAAATTTCTTAAAATGATAGTTAATTTTTAAATTTTAAAAATAGATCATATATGTAAAATTTTCTCATCTTTAATTTTTCAAATAATTTTATTATAAGGAATAAATATTTCTATTAAATTATTTTTTGATTGAGATTTTAATTTTTTTTTTGTTGAAGTATATATATATATATATTTTAAAATTTTTATTCACCAACCCATTCAACGGGTACGTTTTCGAGTTAAATAATAATAACCATGCCTACGGATGAACTAGACTACATAATATAATAAATAATAATATATATAGGTCCTGGCATTGATTTAGACCAACCGTACATATATGGTTCCTCAATTTCTTCAGCATCACTGTATCAGTGTTTTAAATAGGTATAGCTATGGGTTGATGGGCGTTATAACGCTTCAAGAATAAATAAATAAATATCACACTCCCGAAAATTAGTGTTTTAAATAGGGAGAAAGTTTAATATGCACCATAGTGCATAGAGTATTCCGTGCACTGCGGATTTTTTCGGGGATATTTTTGTAAATTGACAAATCTAATTTAACCAATCTAATCTACATATTGAAATCTCATAGCAAACCAAATTTTACAATTTTTTAAATTTTATTATTATTTTTTTATAATTTTTAAAAACATACCATTTTTTTAATATTGTAGTATTTTTAACATTCCAAAATGGTATATTTTAAAAAATTCGAAAAAAATAGTAATAAAATCTCAAAAATTATAAATTTTGGTTTGCTATGAGATTTCAATATTTAGATTAAATTGGTTAAATTAGATTTGTCAATTTATAAAAATACCTTCGAAAAAAATTCTCGGTGCACGGAATGTCCTATGCACTACAGTGTATATTAAACTTTCTCTTTAAATAGGTGTGCAATGTGCACAATCACCCCGCCACGAAGTGTGAGTCATGTCCCGTGAAGCTCAGATTAGTGCTATATATATATATATATATATATTTTTTCATTTCAGGTCCCAATAAAAGTAAAATCACATGAAACGTTATAACAAAACTTGCTGTCTGTAATTTATTACTGGAAACGCCATGAAGAGCAGGAGTCGAAACTTGCTGTCTGTAATTTATTACTTAATGAATGAAATTCATGCTGTGTATTAATATTCGATAAAGCCAGTGCCCTTGCAATATAGTTGAATCAAACGGGGATGATTGTAGCAACCTTTATTTGTTCTCCTGCAATTTACTGTTTGGAGAGCAATATCATCAATAAATTTTCAGTGTGAATGAACACGAAGCACACAACTCGATTATTAAAATAACAAAACTCGCAAAAAGAGTAAGAATTTATTTTCAGTGTGGATGAACACGAAGCACGCAATTCAATTATTAAAATACCAAAACTCCCAAAAAAAGTAAGAAGTTACTTGAGAACGCTAACACTAGAACCAATCATCAAAAGACAATTCAATGAATCAGATCTAACAGAGAATGGAATTTGTATTGAATTGTCATTTTGATTACAAGTTTTTGGTTCTATTTATAGACCAATTCTAAATGCAATGCTAAACATCCCATATCTATCCTCTATAGTCTCTATTATTATCGATCTCCAACCATAATACAATCTTGATATCTCCTACCTGATACAATCAATCAATTATACTCTAACAAGATCTCTAAATATATACCAAAACCTGTAAGACGAAAAATAAAATAAAAAATCTTCCTGCCAGTAGATCCCATTAAAAAAGAAAAAAAATTAAGGGGAAAAACCCTGGAAAGAAAACGTTAAATCTTCCTCCATTACCATCAAAATAAAAATGAAAAGGAAATATTCTTCTTCTACCAGTAACCGCCACAAGAACAGACCCCTTCTCTAAAATGATGAAACCGGCTCGAGTCTCTCAAAATAATGTCATGCTCCACCACCTTTGAAATATACAAAATTGCACTATGGCAATCCCCACACACACGCAAGTTCTTCGTAACCCTAATTGTACCACCCTTTGGTGCAGTCAATAACCCAAATGCAAGTGCCAACTTCTCACTGTGCTCACTTAAAAGGCTACTTTTCTCCTCTTCATCAACATCATGCAATGCAAAGTCAACTTGTGGTACGTAACCAATACCTTTTATTCTATCCATCAGCCTCCATAGAAGGTCATATATCTCCTTAGACCTGGGGTGTGACTTATCTCCAACCAAAAATGTTGTAATTCCAGTTTTACTTTCAATCCAGCTACAGCCGGGCTGCTTTATAATTCCGGATTTTTTCATTTTAACACGGATCTGGGCCACATCCTTCCAACGACCTGCATTTGCATAAATGTTTGATAGTAGAGTGTATGATGAGTCGCTATCTGATCCAGCTTCAACCAACTTTCCCAAAGCAAGCTCAGCTAAGTTGACATTTTTGTGAACACGGCAAGCGCTTAGCAAAGAGATCCAGACCATGGGCGTTGGTTCCATTGGCATATTGCAAATTGTCATCCATGCTTTGTCTAACTGACCTGTACGGCCTAATAGGTCAACAACACATGCATAGTGTACTGCGTGTGGGGCCAGACCATAAACTTTTGGCATGCTTTCAAAATACTTCAAACCCACATCCACCAAGCCAGCATGGCAACATGCATATAGCACAACTAGAAATGTAATGTCATCGGGCTTTACACCTGCTTTTTGCATATCATCAAATAATTTTAGTGTTTCCTCAGCCCTGCCAAGCATTCCATACCCAGTCAAGATAGAGGTCCAAGTGACATTATTTCTCTGGGGCATCTTGTCAAACACATTCTGTGCAGCTTTTACATCGCCGCACTTCACATACATGTCTAGAATACAGTTGTCCACATGAAGTTCGGCAAAGCCATAGCTATGGCGAGCAATGTGCGCATGGATTTGCTTGCCAAAACGTATGGACGAAAGATGAGCACAAGCCATCAGTGCGCATGATACAGTGTGTGCATTAGGTTTTACAAAATAGGGTCTAGAAACCATCACAGAGAAAAGTTCTAGGGCCTGAATCGCATCTCCGAGCTGTGCATACCCACCAATCATAACTGTCCATGTCACCACATTTCGATTCATACCTGGTATAGAGTCAAATAAACGTCTGGCTCCACAAAAACTACCACATTTAGCATACATGTCAATCAGGGCATTCTGGACCATAAAATCCTCACCATTGATGGTGTTTCTAATACAGTAAGCATGAGTCTCCATACCACGAGACAATGCACCGGCTGAGGCTATGGCTGAGAGGAGAGAAATTATAGTGACCTCATTTGGCACTGATTGAGATAATTGCATCTGGCGAAAGACACTTATTGCCTCAGAACCAAGCCCTCTTTGTGCATAACTAGAAATCACAGCACTCCAAGATACCACATCTATGGGTATATTTTCCTCTCTCATCCTATTAAGAGCCCCAAATGCCTCACCAAACATACCATTTTGGGAGAACCCCGTGACCATGGCATTAAATGAAACTGTATCCCGTTTCTCCATGGATTCAAAAACCTTGCAAGCAACTCTCATGGTACCACATTTTGCATACACATCAATTAGAGTGTTCCCAACAAAAATGTTTTCACATAGACCTGTGCGGATGGCATAACCGTGGATTTCTCGAGCTTGCATTAAGGCCTTCAAAGAGGCGCAAGCAGTAGCACATTCACTAAGCTTATAACATCCGGTCTAAATGCACCTTGCATTTCAGAGAACAGGTTCAAGGCAGTGCGGGCATCGCCATCCTTAACATATGCTGAAATTACTGAATTCCAAGATACCACATCATCAATCCCTCTTTCAAGCATTTCGTCGAACACCTTACGTGCTTCCTCCACAGAACCACACCGGGCATACATGACTATCAAACCATTACCCACAAAGACATTCGACTGGAACCCATGCGTGATTACCACACCATGGACAGAACTTCCCCTGCGAAAGGAAGCAAGCTCGGCACATGCCTTGATAGCAAGAGGGAGGGTATAATTGTCAGGTTTTGCACCGGCTCGAAGCGCCTGGCAACACACGGCCAGAGCACGGTCGTGGCGACCATGTGCCACCTCGTTTCGGATCAAGGCGTTCCAGAATTGAACTGGAACTGCGTTGAGACTGAGACGCTCCAAAATGGAGAGAGAATCGGATAGGGATTTGCATTGGTTTAGTAGAAGTTGAAAGTGAGAGAGTGATGGTGCGTCTTTGAGGAGAGATAGAGAAGTAGAGTAGAAACGAAATTGGCTTAGAAGGGCTTTGGGTCGAACATTGCGGAGCATGTCATAACAAAATTTTAGTGAATTTTGTCGAGACTATGCTAGATTTTGTGGTGAGTACCTTTCTATTAAAGAGTTGAAGTCGTATGTACTTGTTCGGAATGCCTTTTCAAATGATTTTTTTTTTTTCAACTATTAAGTTCTCTACCTGGTGCCTCTTTAATACCACTTATAGTTATAGTTTTCGTAAGCCCATTGTTGCTGTTGAAGTTTGTTTTTAGGCTTAAAATAATTATCTGCAATTTGCATTTCTGATAAAACAATTATATGTCATTTGTTAAACCCTTTAGTGATCTAATATTCCCTTTATTTTTTTCCTTTGTTATAAAAAACCTTTGGTGTCATTTACGTTTTCTTCATAAAATAGTTATGTGTTAAAACCACAAAAAAAAAGAAAGAATGCGAAATAATAGTGTGATGCTTAAACCTAGAGTTTTCACCAATCAAACAAGGCTTTGGTATTTTTAACAACGCTAGAAATGGCAGGTGAGGTAAATTAAGCAATAAGCACCCCATATATAAATTGCAAACAGAAAATACAATACATTCAAATCAACGTTAACTTACTCGCACAGGCACTAGGAATATATCACCAGTTACCTTTACACAATGGCAAACCAAATCAACAAATCAAATCATAATTATAAACAAACTTCCAATAGGAACCACAATCAATAACAAACACAATCATGTACAGCACCGGCGACACGCAACACTAACAGGATCAGCCGATCAGCAATTTCACATCATTCAATACTCCAGTAGTAGCATTTTCACATCTAATCCAGTATCGTACTGAAATTTTGAGGGGTTATTAATTGACCACTATATAGACACACTATTTGGAATCCCTTTTCCTGTGACCCCCTTATCTTTCCCAGATGTATTAGAAGTGTCGGGATACATCAATGTGTACGGGACCTTCGCAGGGCCCAGTCGATTCTTCAACAAGGCATCCTTGTTCCTCTCTTTTATGTTCTTCTCCACTCTCCTCAGATCATCTGCGAATTCTTCAAACAGCCGGAGCACTTCACCATCATCTGTCCAACCTGCCGATGCTCGCTGGCCCAGGTACACCTCATCAGACATGTGACACGAGAGTACCTACAATGTGCCACAGTAAATCTAATACTTTATACCCAAATATTTATATTCAACTCAGAATAATTTCAGGTTGAACTGATAGATGATTGTTGGGCCTTGGAAGACTGAGTATTAGGATGCGAAATGATTTTCTATATATTCAGTGTGTCTATATCCTAAAATACAAGTGCAATTTTGGGGATTAGCGTAACTTAACTTATCACTGTTCATGGATAATTTACTTGTATTGTTTTGTTCTAATTGTGCATACTGAGGGTATAAGGTCTTCATGGATTTTAATTACCAGCCTCCCAATTTATGTATTAAGAACCTAATTCCGTAATTATTGACAGGTTACCATTCTGAGCATGCAACAAAATTTAAGAAAGCACACTGATTGGTTCATTGTATACCACTGTACCTCTATTAGTGCTAGCCCCAGAGTTGTCGTGAACCGGTCAGGTACCATATGGAAGAAAAACTTCTCAGGGTCTTTTTGAAGCTCAGCAAACTCATGTGTATTCTCTACTGGAATAAACTCTCTGCACCTAGTTGGGCGGTTTGGTGCAAAACCAGCATATGCGAACTGTCCAAAATTGACTGACGCATGCAATGCTGACGCGATCCATATCAGTGTCGTCAGTGTTTGTGCTAAATTCTCAATTGAGTTGAGCTCAAGCCAGCAGTATGGGTCCTCACGCCGATCTCCATGACCAACATGGCGTATTTCAGTGTACCACGACTCAAGTTCAGGATCCGAGATCACTGCCATGTCATCAGGGTAAAACCGGACACAATAATTGTGAACCCATTTCTTAATGCAGACCCATATGTCAAGGCCGTCCATTGCATATGGATAGTCTTCTAATAGGAGGCTTACACCAGAGGGTTGGGTGAAGTCTCTGACAGCTAGGCCCCTGAGAAATGGATTTTACAAGAAATGCAGTCGATCAGTTTGAATATTTTGGCCAGGATAAAATGAAATTCAGTGAACTCTTTTTTTATTATATTTTGTTGAAAAAAATAAAAAAGAAAATATATATCATGTGCTATAGTTTTAGTTTTCATTCTTTTTGTGGGTTCAAAATAAAGCCAACTGCATGACAATTTGTGAGCAACTAGTACTATAGTACTTCTCAACATTACCTTTGAATTGATCAACTTCTCACCATACATGCTTAGAAGATCAACAGTATTGTATTATTTTAAAAGGACAATAACATTTTTCTTGAAAGGAAGGAAGCTTATCCCACTATTCAATTCCCAGAAACACAATCATATCTGAAAAGAATGAAGTTTGTGCATATTCCATTGGAAGTTTCATCTTGAACAGCATAATCTGCTATACGAGTCATACTACACACCGCATAAATTTTCAATAAATTTTTTTCAGAAGGGATAATAATTCCACAGTAAAAATTATACTAAATATTTTCACATTTATTGTCTGTCATAAGAAGCTTTCAATTTTATAACTAACTTCGTTAACAAATTTATCATGCTTTAAAAACTGCCAGCACTAAACCATTTGGACAATTTGAGAAGATAATCACCTCTTTACCAGATCTTCAGGAAGTGCTTGTTCAGTAAATCGCCAATTTGTGTAGATCTTGGAAGATAGCTCCATCGCATACTTGCCAGGGAACATAGTTCTCTCCAGAATTCCTCCAGAATTTAAAAGGATACTTCTAGCTAGGGCATTTATGTGCATAGTATCCTTAAAATGTGGGTCAAGTAACTTGTATATCGGGTGCATTGCACTCAATTGTCTCTTTGTAGCTATCACGAATGGCTCAACTGCTGCATGAGTATATAACCTAGCAGAATTCAAAAAGTCAAATCAAGGTATCAGTGTTAATTGTTGGTTGTTATCTCAATTAATAGGCTTATTAAGTTAATAATTTCTACTTAGTCCTTAATGAGATAACAAATAAGGTCTACTATTTATAATTTGATTCATGAGTATTTATAATTTGATTCATGAGATAACTTCTATGGTGTTAGTTCACCAAAGTGAACGGCTATAATCTTGGTTTTGATGCTTACCAAATACTTGCAAACTCAATATATTTGTAATGCAAGATATTGAACATGGAAGACCCCACATACCAATGGCTTATAAGTTGGTGATACCCAGAATCATTAACTGCAACAAAAGTTTTTGCCAATTCCCATAGCGCCCTCACAGGAATGTCTGGTACAAAAACTCTGCTCTGTTCTTCTTCTCCTGGTAAGGTTAGTTCTATGGCAAGTGGCTTAAGCGTCCCGTCATCTTTCAAAAATAGCAGGGTCCTAGATGCATAAACACGTACTCCTTTTTGAGAGTTGATACGACTAAGGTATGGCATTAAGTAGTCATGGTGGTCCAGGATGAATATTCTCTTCTGATCCATTGCCTGAGTGAACATTTAATTAAGAATATGATATAAATACAGAAGTCTACAAAAGAGCATGTTTAGCTTTAAACCAGAACATGTGCAATACAGCATTATCAAACAAACACGGAAACAAATCTGGATGCAATTAAAAACCATATGTCACATCATCGCATTACCCTATTGATGTTTCTCCTTTCAAAGAGCAACTCACTGAAGAAATATGTGGGAAAGGAAAGTTAGAAATTTAAAATTGTGGAGAGATTGAAAATACTTACTCTCTGGATAGTTAAACCTTCGAGCTTCCCTTCTATATGGGAATCAGTTATAGAGCTTTCCCTCCCTCCTACGCCAACCGGAGGAAACACCTGATTCCATTTATATATAAATATTATTAAAATTACTGAAATAAAACATAAAACAATACATATAGTCCTTGCATTGCATGCTCAACCATACTATGTTATCTTTATATCGTAGGACAGTTTTATGATTTCCAATTTACAGTACATGAACTAAAGTAAGACCAATTATTTAAATACCCACACTACGCTCATTGTTTCCAGTGTCTTGATGGTCAAATTGATCCCACAAATTGCTCTTACCTTTAAGCATTTGATCACAGCTGGATTCAGTCCTGCTAGCATTTCACGAGCAAATTCTTCATCAGTTCTCCATGCATTTTCATCCGCTGCATTAATATTTATTGTAGAGAATCAGATACAATTTGTTGGATAAACAAATTCACGAATTTGAAACATTGTATATAAATTAATGGAGTCAAAATTCCTATACAACTTTGAACTTAGCTCAAGTGAATGGACCACTAGAAGTTCCACAATTCATGCAGATTCTCGTTCTGTACAATTGAAAAGAATTGTGCATAGTTGGCTAGTCCTGTTTCACCAGGTCAGCAGCACATACAAATCAAAGTACATGTATGTGATGTCTGTCTGAGCAGACTACGATTTTCCAAGCTACATACCTGCAATTACTTGTGGAACTGGGAACTTCGCAGGATTTTTCTTTATCGACTTTGTAACATCCTTGTACACCTCGTCAGGAACAATAGTCTTCAACTTCTCCATTGCCATCATTTCGAATGCTGCTGAATGGCGGGGCTCAGCATATAGGTCCCTTTTGAGTTGCTCAAATGACCTAGCATATGTGCATAATCTTTTTTCAGAGCTCTTGCTATCACACAATCAATGGTGCAGGGGGGTACATTTTCTGTCAAACTTTTACTATTGGTTGTTTGGCTCTACAATGCTTATTTCACATTTTAAATAATGCATTTACAGCAGCAAGAAATTTAAAGCAACTTCCTTTCAAAAATGGGTAGCAATGCTGTTTTCAGTATTATAGTTTACAGACTTCTAGTAAGCAGTTTGCTTTAAAATTGAATGCTATGTTTAATTTGATAAATATAAAAGTGTTTCTTGTTGATGCATAAAAACTGGCACTATGATATTGTAAGTGCATAAACAACCTATTCACTTTTAACATTTTAGCAGCAACTTCTAACAAGTTCAATAGTTCGTTATATCCGTTATACTCTGTAAGAAAGTGAGAAAAAATAAGCCTTTTTCAAAAAGGTAGACTTCATTTTAGAATTCTTTCAGAAAAAAAGAGAGAAGATAGAACTAAACCAAACAAGAAAGCCATGAAGAATATTTGCAAGAGCTACTACATAGTGGTTTAGCATCCTGTTACTGCAAACTTATTCTTGATAAACTTATGCTTAAAAATGAAAAATAACTTTGCATGCTTGTATGAAGTGTACCTAAAGTTGTTGATATCTCCTTGGAAGAGAGATTTCACTTCAGGTATCACAAAGTGGATCACGGCTTGTATCGCACTGGTAATGAACTCTGAAAACTTTACTGGGCTGAACCGATCATCTGGCGGCACATAGTAGTCTAAATTCAGGAAATTCCCTCTTGTCTCAGTTACACCATCTTTAGAGACATAAACAAAAAAAGGAAAAGAAATCAAATCAAATAAGAACCTCATATATTCTAACAGCATCGTGCATGCTGTCTAATTAGCCTGAAGGATATACGTTAGAAGGTTGCCTTCATCTATATGTATCATGTATCAATTTTTTTATTCTGAAAATGAAATAAAGCTCAAATAGCATGGCAAAGAAGAGTTTCTGAACTACACTGAATTCTTGATTTGTCTAGAAGATGTTACTCTTCAACTAGCATTACAATTTTCCTCTACAAGCATACAAAAACTTTCTGACATTTTATCTTACATCCCATTTTAAGTTTCACGAAGAGAAAAACAATAATTAAAAACATTTGATCTCAATATATACTATTAGTCTATTAGTAATGCAGATCATTATCTTTACAAAGATCTATAATAAAATTACCTGCAGCACTAACAGGCCGTCCAGTTCGGCAACGGCGTGGGTAGGGGTACAATGTGGTGCCACCCAGCACGGGTCTGGCACGGTCCTCTCCCTTATCAGGTGAACCCAAATCATTATAGTAGTCATAATCATAGATGTGATCCCATGTTTTTCTCTCTCCTCTTCCATTCCCTCTTAAGCTTAGAAGCTCCTCTTTTCGTAGATCTTGCAAAGGCAATGGGGTCTTGCCTGGTAGATAACTCTACACAGAAAAATTAATGCACACAATAGTAAAAAAAGAGTGACCGAAGCTTAGCATGTTTTATTAATGCTTATTTCCATATGAGTTAAACAATAAACTTATGTGTGTTTAAATCAAGTTTCTCCATAAGGTTTTATTATTCTGGACATGGAATAGGAAAGAAACTCAAAAAGGGGGGCCTACTTTGTTAAAATCTTTATCACATTAATTTTGAAAATATTTCAAGATCTTTTGAAAACATTCATACTTGGAGTTGTAAAGTCCCAGAACTGACAAACGCCAGTCAGGCATTTCATCAAACACCTTGTGTGCACTTAATAAAATACACTAAGATATCAACCATACAGTGATTAATACATATGCTCTTGTTTAATGAGAAATCTCGGTGGTTTCTAAGGTCTCTGAACGTGTCATATCTCATACCTAGAGATTAAACTCTCTCTACCAGTTCAAACGGTCTCACCAGTCACCACTCAGCTCATGTGTCTCTACCGGGTTCATGAACTCTCAACCCAGTACCAAAGCATCCAGTTTTGTTATCTTTCCCCCCTCATCTCTGATCTCCTTCTACATTTCTTCTATCATTGTCATTTTTAAGCTGGAGAGTTAGTGGAGAGCCAGACTCTCTTTTTTTTTTTCTTTTTTTTTGTTACCTTTTGATTTTTCAAAGATACCACGGTTGGACTCTCTCTCTCTCTCTCAAGCTGACCGAAATTTTAAAAAATAGTATTAAATTAATATAATATATTAAAAATAATATCAATATAATAAGTTTAATATAAATAGTATCACGAGATCGGAATCCGAGATTCCGATCTTAGCTTTTTAATTTTTTTATATATTATTTATTTATTTATTTAATTTATTAATTAGTTAAATAATTAGAAAAATAGATAATATATTGTAAAAATTTAAAAAAAATATGGAAAAAATCAGAAATAATTAAACTAAATTTTATATGTAATTTAGTATTTTTTTTTCCTTTTATTAGTTTATTAATTAGTTAATTAATTAGAAAAATAGATAATATATTCTAAAAATATTGAAAAAATATAAAAAAATCAGGAATAATTAAAAAAATTTTATATGTAATTTAGTATTTTTTTTGGAAAATTAAATTTACTTTCCTTTTAATTAATTTATTTAATTAAATATAAATTTAATTAATTTATTAAATTAAAAAATGAATAATTAAGTATAAATTTTTAATTAATTTAAACAACCATTTGATATGCGTCCCGAATGTCATCCTCTGTATATATTATTTTCATATTATATATTAAACAATCATATCGAGTCTCATGATCAAGGAAGCACTTTCTGGATTGCATTAGAAAGGAATCACACGAGATTGCTGTTTTACTGAGACGGAGAAGAAAGACTAAATTCACTTGATTTATTGCATTTCTCTTTTTAATGATTAATTTATGATTTTAAAAACATTGTTAGTAGTTTAGAGTGGTTTTTAGGTTTGCAAACTTTCAAAGTGGATTTTGGAGGTCCAGAGAGCGTTTTTTGGCCTCGAAAATCGTCGCCAGCTTTCCGGATTGTCCTCGATCGCCCCAAACGGACCTTCCTATCAAAAGTTAAGCCTGTTTAAAGTTTTAATGTTCAAATTATGCCTTTGTATCCCTGCAAATGCAGAAAGAATTAATAAAACTTTGAACATTCTGAAAGGATTATGCCTTTGTATCCCTGCAAATTCTAAAAATTTATAATCATTTTTAAATGGTACAATTCATTTAATTAAATAAGTTATAAAAATTTATATTTTAATTAAATAAGTTATAAAAATTTATATTTTAATTAAATAAATTAATTAAAATGAAAATAAATTTAATTTCCCCAAAAAATACTAAATTACATATAAAATTTAATTTAATTATTCCTGATTTTTTCCATATTTTTTCAATATATTTACAATATATTATCTATTTTTCTAATTATTTAACTAATTAATAAATTAAATAAATAAATAAATAATATATAAAAAAATTAAAAAGCTAAGATCGGAATCTCGGATTCCGATCTAAGCTTAGATCGGAAACTCAGGATCCGATCAAAGCTAAGATCGGAATCCTGGATTCCGATCTCGTGATACTATTTAAAAAATATTATTATATTGATATTATTGTTATTATATTATATTAATTTAATACTATTTTTTTAAATTTCGGCTCAAGCTGACAACTAATAAAGCCCAAATTGGCTTTCTGGGCCGGTCTTTATGGGCTAGTACAGTGGAGAACAAAATCCAAGAAGAGCGTAAAGTAAACGGGATGCAATAAGACTAATAGAGTAAATACTCAGAAAGGCACGTTCCTAAAAATAGTGTTGAACTTTCCTTAGAAAGATGTAACGAAAAATTTTGGAACAGGGAACAATTTGAAAATGCAAGTACTTGATTTTAAGATGCAAATTCTGGATGATTAATAGTTTTTTTAGTAAAGTGCACTTACAGTGTTAGAGAAGAACAGACGGTCGGTATTTGTCTTTTTGACAGGATAAACCCATGAATTGCAGTCGAAGTGGATTTTTCGATCCTCGGAGACCTCCAGAGAGACAAATTTGAGGAAGAACTCAGTTTTGTTTCCATTTTGTACCACAATTGCACCAGGGAGTCCGAACTCCATGTCGAGATGGAATGTGATGTGGTACGTGAAAGTGTCGGTCTTGCCATGTTTGGTTTTCTTTCTGTTCTTGAAGCTTGCACTCTTACTCAGTCTTGCCTTCTTTCTATCTGTATATAATAGATGATATAAATAGGATTACAGTCAGTAGGAAAATTTAATTTACTGTAAAAAAACAAAACAGAATGGATTGCCAATTTATTATTGAACTTCAGAATTTCAACAGTTTGTCACAACTCACATGAGAGATTTAGATTGAAAATTCCATGTAGCTATGATTTGTGTAAAAGAGTGTGTGTGTGATGCAGAGAAGTGGACAACCTTTCTAAATACTGATATCTACATTTTTTATTCGATGATCTTAATTTACAACAAACTACGACTAATGTTTTTTCCAAAATTTAATCCAATCTCGGACATTCAACTTCTTTTGAAAGAGAGTAATTTGAATTATAACACAAAAGAAATATTGAAATTCTTTCTTTCAAAGTGCTTCCATAAGAAAAACTTACTTTTGTCAAATTGTGTACTGCTGTACAAACAAATGGTGGTCTTCCGGCCTGGGGGTGACCGCAAGTGCTGCCGTGAAATCACGACCGTCCCTTTGACCACGTGGTAAGTAGCACCATCAGGAGAAGAACTATTGAAGGGATGGCATAGATTCATTTTTCTAGGTGAAGGCCTGAAACTAAAACTAAATTAAACCAGCAAGAGAAGAAGTATAAATATTGGTTACTTTTCAAGGATTGATGACATATTGCACGTAGGAATGGTTGTATCATATAAGAGTAGGTTGTGTTAATTTAATCAAGGGAACAAAATACTTTGGGTTAGCATGCAAGATGGGTATAATCTCTTTTATCTTTTCCTCTTTATTTATTCTCTTTATTGGATTAGTTGGAAAGATTGATGAGAAGAATGGAATGTGCTGTCCTTTGTGCTTACACTTGCATCCGATGCATGTGCTTTTGGGCTTAAGAGATAGCTCAGGTTTCCAAACACTCTGGGTTTGATATCCTCAGTTTATAATTTTTTTCAACCTTTTATAATTGTAGACTGCGTGTCTACGTCTTTTTCTGTATTTTTTTTCGCTTTTTTTTTAAATCAAATGATAATTTTAGACGCGAAGTCTTCACTTGTAGTAGTACTTAATTACAATGTATAATGTATATGTACACATTATGGTCTTATTAATGCCGTGTGTGCATTCGGATTGTTTTTGGTTTTTTTTTAATCCCAAAAAAAAGACGGAATTTTTATCATCATCCCATAGATTATATTATTCTCAGGTCCTCATTAATTATTCATCATTAATTATCCAACATACTCATTAATAGAAAGTTCAGGAATGAGAGGATAAGCGTTAGGAGAGGAGGGGAGGGAGCGAAACAGAGAGAATTAATTAATAAGGACATAATGTTATTTTCAAAAAATAAAAGGCAATTAGTATTTTTTTTACTGGACAGAATCATAACAGAACAATTATATTCTAAAACCAGAAAATTTTTTCAAAACAATTATGTTATGAAACTAAAACAATTAAGTTCTGAAACTATAACAATTAAGTTTATGGAACAATTATTTTTTTTAAACCAGAAAAAAAATTTCAGAACAAATATGTTATAAAACTAGAATAATTAGATTCTGAAACTAGCTAGAACAATTAATTTTACAGAACTATTATGTTCTAAAACAAAAAAAAAATTCAGAACAATTAGGTTCTGAAATTAGAACAATTAAATTTACAAAACAATTAATAGAATAGTTATTTATATTAATATGGCACTGTGGTGATGGGGGATGAGAAGCTTAAGCGTTGTTGGGATGAGGGATGACAATTAATGAAGCTTAATTAATCATATTTTAAAAATAGAAACGTGTTTTTAAGGAGACGATGGAAATGAGAAATATTGGAGATGATCCTTATTAGCTCGGTAAAAAAAAAATATATTTTTTTTAACTTGGCGGAGGCTGCCAAAATAACGTACCTCCCTTTTTTTACAATCCCGTTATAACAAAAAAAAAAGAAAAAATCAAAGACGACATCTTTTGAAATATAGGATACGCAACAACATTTTTATTAAGTACGACGTTTGACATGCGAAATTTAAGGTACGCGTCACTGAACATTTGGCATTTATTGAGACATGCACAGGTCATTGTGGTTCCAGTGGAGCTTGTGCCAGTTGTGGAAGAGGTTAACCAGGAGGGTGCAACAGATGATGCTACCAGGGTGGCCAGTACTTTTGATGAAGATGGTGCGTTTGGATTGCTTAGGAATAAAATTAGAATCAGTTATTCAAGAGTAAAAAAAATATTATTTTTAATAAGATTTTTGAGATTTAGAGTGTTATTTTAAGTGGTTCAATATCGGAAATAAATTTTTATTTCTAGTGTGTTTGGATCATCTTGTTGATGTGGAATGAGAAGTTGTTAGGACTATTTTTTAATCCGAATTAAGAAGATGAACAAAACACACTAGGAATAAAAATTTATTTCTGATGTTGAACCACTTAAAACTAATGCTTTAAACACCATTTGGATCGTGTAAGAATAAAATTAGGATTAATTATACGGAGTAAAATATATTATTCTTAAACAATCGAGAATAAGTTTTTTTAAAATTTAAATATTATTTTTAAGTTGTCGAATATCCGAAATAAATTTTTATTCCTAATGTGTTTGGACCATCTTTTTAATCCAGATTAAAAATGGTTCTGACAACTTAGTTAATACTCATCAAGAAGATGGCCCATACACATTTGAAATAAAAAATTATTCTGAATGTTGGATCACTCAAACATAGTACTATAAGTTCTAAAAGAACTTAGTTTTAATCGTTTAAAAATAATATTTTTTTATTCTTGAATAATTAATTTGACGCAAACCTTAGTTCCAAACTTTTTTTTTACACAAAAATAAGGTCTTGCCCTTATCTTTTCAATGAAATGGAAGTCTTATAAATAAGATACAAGTTAGCAAGGGGCTAAACAAATTTTAAATATTTAAAAGAACATAGCCTTTGAAAAAAGTAAAAGACAAAAGCAGTAGAGAGTGTGACAAGCCTCCTCCAAACTGGCAGTAGAGAATGTTTAACTAATCAGAAGAATTGTTCCAGCCTGACTCAAAATCCAAAAATGCAATCAAGTAAACCTTGTCCGATTTAGTATACACCACTCCGATGAGGCCTGCTGTAACAGTGAGTTGATATTATTTTGCTCTTGGGTAGACTCTCTTGCACCTTTCTCTCCAAATTACAAAACAAAAAATTGCCAGCATCCCTTTCGTTTTTTTCTGAGGTCACCAGCGGCTCCAGTAAATAAGAGATTTTTTTTTTTTGTAACAGCATTGAGATCATGGGGACATAAGGTTGAGAGGAGGATATACTTTGCTTGCGCCGTAAAACAACGATTAGTCGATTATTGAAAAGGTGCTGCGCTGACTCTTAGTTTCAAGCTTTCAATTGGTTTCCGGTGGTTTGTGGTACTGTTTGTCTTTCTGCTGTTATGTCAAATTGCCGCTTGTTTGGCAATTTTAGTTTTGCTTATATTTTTGCGAGATCTGGTTAGATCTGTTAACTTGCACTACTGCAACTCTTTGTTAATGATTTTCTCTAGGATTCCCTTCTTGGGAATCTGTCTGTTTCGACAAAAAAAAATGGCGCAAGCAAGAATTGAAGAATGACGGTAGATTAAGCTCCCCATAAAGCTTTGACGAGATAAATATTTAATGGTTAATCTATATGCTAAATATTTTTTATTAATAAAAGTGACAAGCCACCGATTTCATTAATAAAAATCGAAGGTCAGATACGTACATACGGAAACTAACTAACTAATTGAACCAAAAATGTATATAACAAACACTCCAATCTAGCTAGCAATTAACATATCCCCAAAAGAGACATAGATATATCCAGTACCAGTGTACCACTGTACCACTGTACCAGATATACCCAAACAAAATTATAGATGTATGTTACTAAGTACGAAGCATTCTATTAAAACCGCTACAACTACTTTTAACTAATTATTAACTTCCGTGCATATCTTGTTACACATGAAAGCGCATTAAATTCGGTGCATAACAACAATATGTTGTACTCACGCTATGCACAGTTGCACTCCTTTTTACGGGATGATTTGTATGTAGTAGCGTAAAAAAAATTTCAACTTCGGAATCACAATAAAAAGATTCTTGCATATTTATGGAGCTTAAAAACCGGAATTTTATCTTGAAAAATTACCTTTTTGGACTAAACATGCTGGAACCGAATGTGTTGTTCCATTTACACTTCCACCAATTTATATGTACAATGCATTTTAGCTACAAATAACCATATATTTGTAATTTGTTGTTTGCATTTTTCAAATTCAGATCAAAATCCGAGTGAAGTTATCTGATATGCAGACGCAGGGGAGATCGTTAGCAGGAGTGTTGATATTCACTGAAATGGAGTTATGACAACAATCAGATCAAAATAGAGGATTATCGATACAATTACATAATAGGTCGTGTTCTGTACTTAATTATATGGGTGTGTTTAATTAGCGAAGGATGATATATCAAAAATAGTATTATATATTCTGAATTTTAGACAGATTAGCAAAATCACTATTGTAAGTTTGCAACTGCTATTTCGCTTTCTGTTGTTAAAATCAGAACTGAAAGATAGTCATTAATGTGAATTAACTGAAAGATATGTGATCAGATCATGTCAAAGACATTGCTTTTTTATCAATAGACTACAGAAAGTGAGCTTGATCCGGACCAAAAAAAAAAAGGAAAATTTGACCAGCTCATCTAGCTTTTTGTAATTTCCATTAATTTGGAAAAAAAAAAAACAAGAGATACAGATAAAAATGTTGGGGTAATGAGACCACTTATTCCTTAGGAAGTGTTTCGTGTCTGAATTGACTTATAGTACAACAGCCAACTCAATCTTTTTGGACATGTGTTAATTGAGGCGGTATAAGATCCTTTCAACATTAAACATTGTAAATGACACGTTTCTGATATCAATGTCGTAACGCATTACGCATGGAATTTTTCAAAGCATTTGGTATAAATTATTTGACAAAGATGGTATATATTGGTACTTATTGGAGAATTTATTTTCACATCGCGTGTGGAATTTCCATAATAAATTTTTCAGGATTTTATTAAATTGCACACGGAGTTCAATCTTCATGTAATTAATGTGAAACTGTTGAAGTCTACCTTGTTAAAATTTTGCGTGCAAGGTGATTGTAATTAATCACTGTTGAAATCTACCTTTAAAATTTCGCGTGCAAGATGATTATAAACAAACCAATCATGAATATTGGTTTTAGGCTAGTGATGGGACACGAAAACGACTCCACGCGGCCGCGTCTTCTTCTTGATGTTACTAATGTATCAAAATAAAGATTGAACGTTTGTATGGAGTTCCAGTAATATAAAACAACATTCTTTTCAAATTCTCAAAACTCAAAATTGGATATTTTGTCTTAAAATTCGTGTATATCAATTTCGCCAGATACAAACGAAACTTAATTTCGGTTTCAACATCTAGAACTAAGTTTCCAAAAGTTAAGGTCATTGCGATACTTCAATGAATATAAAATCTGTAGGCATGATATTGAGCCTATAAAAAAGAGATGGGCTAAAATCAGCCACGACTGACGGTTGCATCCGTCAGCTACGATCAAATCTCAATTTTCGAGATTCTAACAGTCGATCCGAACCGTTCAATGTGTTCTCCATATTGAATTCTCATTGGAGACAAAATTTTATATTTTTCTGAAATTTTTTAGTATTTGTTTGATATTTTACAAAATTCTTAATCTAAACAATTCTGGACCCTTCAATAACTATGATTTTTAAAAATCTCAAAAAAATAGTAAATAAAATCAGAAAAATGTAAAATTTGGTCTCCAATGAGATTTCAATATGGAGAACACATTGAACGGTTCATATCGACTGTTAGAATCTCAAAAATTGAGATTTGATCGTAGCTGACGGTTGCATCCGTCAGTCGTGGCTGATTTTAGCCCATCTCTATAAAAAATGATGAAACTTGGTATTCAATGTACCATTTGTCTAACAATACAAAATATTTAAGTTAAGAAAATCCTTGATACTTAAATTTACATATAATTTGATAGATGGGCTATCAATATATCTAACAATGCAACAAATTTTATTTCCTCATTTTCAAATACTTTCAAATTTTAATTGATCTGAACAAAATTGTAAAAATTTGGCAATACGAGAATGTTTGAAGTAGTTAACAAAAGAACAGCCGTACAGTCCAAACGAACGAAAAAAGAAGCCTTTTACAGAAAAATTATGGGTCGGCTGGTGCAAATTATACTTCTTACAAAAAAGGAACACAAAATGATCTAACAAAAGTACTTTATTTTTACTTTACAAAGTATATACTGTACTAATACACAAATTCGTTAGGCACGTCAGTAAAAGAATTTGTACAAGTTTTCGTGTAACATGTGGTTAGATATCCATGTATTTCAACTAATCAATGTAATATACAAATATGCATAAATAATAATGCTTCCTAAATAAATAAATTTACTTTTGATCTTGAGAGATCTTATACGTGCTCCTCACTTGTGAGTTGTGAGAGCCTGGTATGCGCCTCCTGTAAAAAAAAAAAAACCGAAAAAAAAGAAAGGAATCCCAGAAAGAAGAAGAAGTAGAAAAGAAGGTCAGAATAATAATTGCAGTAAAACCAATGTCCCGCACCCGCAAAAAATAAATAAATAAATTCAACAAATCATACAGAAATATAAATTTGAATAATGCTAGAATCAAACATATAGGACGTCAAATACGATCCAAATGTCGATTATTAAAATTTTAAACGACTGATCCAAACCCTTCAATATGATCTCTATATTAAATATTCTTGAAAATCAAATTTTATATTTTTCGAATTTTCAAAATTTGAGGGTTCATAACTTTTTAGATTGAGCATATACAAAAATTCCAAAAAATAATAGTAAAAAATTTTGAAAAAATATAAAATTTGGTCTCCATGAAGATTTTATAACATAGGACAAAGTTTAAATTTTTTCATGTTGGACAAGTGTATGTGTTCTCTACTAATATAGGACAAAGATTTTATAAAAGGTATGCAATGCCCAAACAGGACTCTCTTTAAGGATTAAAATATAAATATAATACAGCTAACTAATCATGTCTTTAAGTGCCATAAAAATCATTAAATAAAATAACAGAATTATTTTACAAATGTCCATGCCTGGCCCGCCACAAAACTGACACTAATAGCCTAGAAGAAATCTCAATTACGGATTCCTGAAAGAGAAATAATCTTGTTACCAGGCCTTCCATTCTTTCCCTTTTTAGTCCTATTTCTTTGGAATTTCTACCAATTTTCACCAAGGCCTACATTTAAAGCCATTCATTCATAATAGCGGATCACCACAAAAGGGCCACATATAGCATCTATTCTGTTGAATCCGTGGATTCCGAAGAACTGTAGCTGGGTAATATTTCTGTCAGACAACTTGCCCGTGACTGTGAGAGAACAAACCACATGGACATGGGTGACAAATTTGTTCACGCCCTTGGTATAATTGGAAATTTTGTTAAATAATGTATCATAAATTATGTGAAATTAAGATTTTAGTATATGGCATGAAAAGTAGCACATGAGAAATTATGTAAAAAATATGTATATGTGGCATTTGAAATGAAAGATTTACATCAATTTGTTCAACGGGGGAATAACACATGCTGACAAAGGGACCCCCACAAGAGAAGAGAGCAGACAAAGGAACCTGCTTAGGACGGGAACATTAGAGAGCACGAACATTGTTGTCTCTCTCACTGGGCTATCCGCGAAATAAATCTCCCGAGGTTAATAGTGTCGATTTTGTTACAGGACCATCCATTTATAAAAAAAAATTCCCATAATAATTGAGTAAACTTACTCTCTCCAAGCATGTAAGGTATAGTCACTTGATTTCTTGCTTTTCCCTCTACATCATCTGCACTAACGTGGAATGTTGCTTCATCTTCTTTCTTTCCACTGCATTCAAATATCCACATTTCCAAGGATCAGACAGACCCTAAACTAAAATGAAATATGAATGCAAAATTGAGGATTAATTGAGGCTAAAGAAATGTTCATACAATGACCCTAAACTAAAAGTTCATCAAGACCAGTTGGCTCTATTAAATGAGCTTGATTACATAATGGAGGATCCATTGACGCCAAGTCAGGTCTAATTGATTCAAAACTGAACGAGTCTAAGTATTATTGAGTCAGATTGTGTTGAATTGATCCCAAATTTCCCGATAAGGTTGATAGAATAGTAAAGAGTTAAATGCAGCAGAACACATGATATAGCCGTATGTGTGCCCATAGAGAGTACCTGGAATAAAATCACAAGACCAAAAGCAACAACCACGAATGCCACATAATTAATACAGTCGACGTACAATTTTTTAAACGGCTGAAGGTTAAATAGCCAATGGTTTGAATTGTAATGTCAAGCTATGAATAAACCTAAATTAGTTACTTTAATGGTCATTAACTTCCCTTTCTCCCTTTAGTAAGCTGCCCACCCAACCAACCCAAAAAGAAAAATTGCAACAGAAGTAGAGTGCGATTGCAGTTTACAGTACTGCTTGCTGGTCAATTACAATAATTTCCAAATTTCAACTCAAGATGCACCATATTATAAATATGCAAATTTGACCTCTTCATATAATAAGCAAATACACAGATGAGGATAGCCCACATGTCAGATGTCAGCAACAACAAGTTTAGCATCGTAGATCCACTTATCTGAGTTTTACAAGAGAACTCGATTACATGTCAAGATTAATTTTACGCAAGTAGCTAACTATTCAAATTAGACCAACACAGAACTAGATACTGCTATCAGATTGAATACTGATTGGAAATATAAAAAAAAAATTTCAGTTCAGTTTACCAGTACTAGTATACGAATACTGATTGCAATCAAATTGAACAGTTCATTGCATTATATTTGGTGCTCTAAAATCCATCTTTACTTCATTGTTAGATAGAGAAAACTTTAGGGACAAAGCTAATTACAGTCAAATTTCATGTCAATTTAGAGAACTTTAGAAAATCCATCTTTATTTCATAATTAAATAAATTGATATTTACTAGGCCTCTTTTGGACTCAATCCTTAACATCTCTTCATAGAGAGCTCTACATGGGGGCCCGCTGTTCAACTTCCTAATGCCCCTTTTCGTTCTACACATTAGTACTTACTCACTGGTCACTGGGATCAAAGGAGAGATTGAGCTCTCGCGTCTTGTTCTTGATATGTTACTAATGTATCAAAAGTACCGTAATTTATACTGAACCTAGTATTATTATACTATATTTTATTTAAATATGGAAATTTAGAATACTAAATTGAACTTTTGTATGGAGTTCGAGTAAGATAAAACAACATTCTTTTCAAATTCTCAAAACTCAAAATTGGATATTTTGTCTTAAAATTCGTGTCTATCATTTTCGCCAGAAAAAAACGAAACTTTCGTTTTCAATGCCTAGAAGTCTAGAACAAAGTTTCCGAAAGTTAAGGTTCATTTCAAAATTTTCAATGAATAAAATCTGTCGGCATGATATTGAGCCTATAAAAAATAATGAAATATCGTACACAATGCATCATTTGTCTAGCAATACAAAATATTTAAGTTAAGAAAGTCCTTGATACTTAAATTTACATATAATTTGATAGATGAGCTATCAATATCCAACAAGCCACGAATTTTATTTCCTCATTTTCAAATACTTCTTTTATATTTTAATTGATTTGATCGCAATACGAGAAAGTCTTGAAGTAGTTTACAAAGGCGCAGCCACAGTCTATACGAACGAAAAAAGAAACCTTTTTACAGAAAAATTATGGGTCAACTGGTGCAAATTATACTTCTTACATTACAAAAAGGAACACAAAATTGTCTAACAAAAGCACTTCATTTTTATTTCACAAAGTACTATACTAATACGCAAATGCGTTAGGCACAACAGTAAAAGAATTTATACAAATTTTCGTGGAACATGTGGTTTGACATCCACATATTTCAACTAATCAATGCAATATATTAATATGCATAAATAATGATGCTTCCTAAATCACTATTGATCTTGAGAGGTCTTATAGCTGCTCCTCACTTGTGAGAGCCTGGTATGCGCCTCCTGTAAAAAACCGAAAAAAAAAAAAGAAAGAAGAAAAAGAAAAGAAGGTCAGAATAATAATTGAGTAAAACCAATGTCCCGCACCCCAAAAAAATAAATAAATTCAACAAAGCATACAGAAATATAATTTAAGGCAAGTATTGACTCCGACATAAACATAGATATCCATCGGCGGTCCTAGTATAAAAGGTATGTAATACACAAACAGAACTCTCTTAAGGATTAAAATAGAAATATAATACAGCTAAATATTCATTTTTTAAGTGGCGTAAAGATTAATATTTAAAATAAGAGTAATGCTAGAGTCAAACGCATTTGACACTAGGCCCGTCAAACACGATCGAATCTCACTTTTTGAGATTAGGACAGCCGATCCAAACCGCTCAATTTGTTATCCATAATGAAATATCCGAGGGGATCAAATTTTATATTTTTTTCGAATTTTTTTACTATTTATTTTGTATTTTAGAAAATCTTCAATCTAATTAATTTTAGACCCTTCAATTTTAAAAAATCTGAAAAAAAATAGTTAAAAATTTCAGAAAAATATAAATTTTTGTCTTTAAGAATATTTCAATATGAAGATCATATTGAGCGGTTTGGATTGGTAATTTGAGATTTCAATAATTTAGTCAAGAATAGTGTTTGATGTCAAACACGTTTGATTCTAGCATTACTCTTAAAATAATGGAATTATTATTTTATAAATGCCCATGCCTGGCCCACCACAAACTAGAAATAATCTTGTTACCAGGCCTTCCATTCTTTCCCTTTTTTGTCCTGTTTCTTTAGAATTTCCACCATTTTCACCAAGGCCCACATTTAAAGCCATTCATACACTCATAGTAGCGGATCACCACAAATAGCATCACAACTGTAGTTGGGTAATATTTATGTCAGACAACTTGCCAGTGAGAGGACAAACCACATGGGTGACAAATTTGTTCACGTCCTTGGTGTAATTAGAAATTTTTTTAAATAAAGTATCATATATTATGTGAAATTGAGATTTTAGTACAAGGCATGAAAAGTAGCACAGGAGAAATTGTGTAAAAATAATGTATATGTGGCATTTGGAATGAAAGATTTGAATCATTTTGTTCAAAGGGCGAATAACACATGCAGACAAAAGGACCCCACAAGAAAAGAGAGCAGACAAAGAAACCTGCTTAGGACGGAACATTTGAGAAAATTCTATCTATGACATGTGTGTCACTAACATAGTGAAGAGAAAATGAGGCAGAAAAGGAATTAGATTAGAGAGCACGAACATTGCTGTCTCTCACTGGGCTATCGGCAAAATAAATCTCCCAAGGCTAATAGTGTTGAGTTTGTTACAGGTCCAGCCATTTGTAAAAAAAAATTCCCATAATGAAGGAGTAAACTTACTCTCTTCAAGCCTGTCAGGTATAGTCACTTGATCCCTCGCTTTTCCCTCTACATCATCTGCACTAACATGGAATGTTGTTTCATCTTCTTGCTTTCCACTGCATTCAAATATCCACATTTCCATGGATCAGACAGACCCTAAACTAAAATGAAATATGAATGCAAAATTGTGGATTAATTGAGGCTAAAGGAACGTTCGTATAATGACCCTAAACTAAAAGTTAATCAAGATTAGTTGGCTTAAATGATCTTGATTACATAATAGAGGACCCATTGATGCCAAGTCAGGTCTAATTGATGCAGAAGTGAATTAGTCAAGTATAATTGAGTCAGATTGTGTTAAATTGATCCCAAATTCCCCGAGAAGGTTGATAGAATAGTAAAGAGTGAAATGCAGCAGAACTCATCATATTATCGTGTGTGCCCATAGAGAGTGAATTAATAATTACCTGGAATAAATCACAAGACCAAAAGCAACAGCCACAAATGCCACATAATAAATCCAGTCAACCTACAATTTTTGAAAAGGCAGAAGGATAAATAGCCAATGGTTTAAATTGTAATGTCAAGCTATGAAGAAACCCTAAATTAGTTACTTTATTGGTCATTAACTTCCCTTTCTCCCTTTAGTAAGCTCCCCACCCAACCAACCAAAAAAGAAAAATTGCAACAGAAGTAGAGTGCGATTGCAGTTTACAGTACTGCTTGCTGGTCGATTACAATAATTTCCAAATTTCAACTCAACTTGCACCATATTATAAATATGCAAATTTGACCTCTTCATAATAAGCAAATACACGGATGAGGATAGCCCACATGTCAGATGTCAGCAACGACAAGTTTAGCATCGTAGATCCACTTATCTGAGTTTTACAAGAGAACTCTATTACATGTTAAGATTAATTTTACGCAAGTAGCTAAGTATTCAAATTAGAGCAACACAGAACTACATACTGCTACCAGATTAAATAACAGGTACACTTTTCGACTGACACTTTGGCATAAATCCCACAATAGGCCCAGCTATGCGATTATGCCTCAGATGACCATATCATTTTAATTAGAATATGCTATAAACAAGGAATAACTAGATTTTGGTTTCAATCCAGTTAGATTGTGCACCTATACAAACAACAAACTCCTAAATATATCCTTGTTTCTTTCTCTTCCTATTGTTTGGCACCTGGCAGCTGGGTTAAACTGAGAAAAATGCTTCATTCAGCTTAATTTGAGTTTGAATATTTTGGAACAGTACCATATCAACTTGGTTTCGTGAAAACTTGAAACCATTGATTAATTGGGTCAATGCAAATAAACATTGCTGGCAACTATGAAGAAAGGAATTACATCATATCTGGACCTTAAGTAAAACTGGTACAGTGGAGTAGAACAAGAACATGGCAGCAGCAAATCCAAGAAACGGTGCTACCTACAAAATAAAATAAGTTCTATTTGTAAGATAAAAACTTTCAGATGGAGTACTTTACAGAAAGATAAACAAGTCAGTTAGGGTTTGGGCTTGGGCCAGAACCTGCCAGACTGATGAATGAATTACAAAAAACTTCTATCTGGCAAAAATTATTTAAATTTTGCTGATAAAAAATAATAATGACTGAATCTCAAACTTGGAAAATTACTTACAGCATCCTTTGTCCAGTGTACAGACTGTAACTCTGTTCTCTCAAATATGATTCTGAAAAAGAAATACAAATAAGTACAGTATAAATTTTCCAATAAGCAGCTGGGCAGAGTGCAAATTCCATGTATAAGTTTTGTATAATCTAAGCCCTACTTATCAGTTCTGTTAAATAAAGTACCCCTAATTGTGGAAACACATAAAAAAATATTAGTATTAATTGTAATTAATGAATACAATAAATATAATGTTATGAAAGAAAACTACACATACTACATACATTTGACAAGCACTAACAACAGCTCCAAACAATCCTAGCATTGCCATCAACTCAATCCTATCTGCACTCTTAACCACAAACTCCTGCAATGTGGAAAAGGTTAGTCTTAAATTAATCAATTAAAAGTAATTCTATGTGTGATTGGAATCTAGCATGTACTATAGTCTACAAGTATGATGCACAAATAATTTGAGCGCATTTTATTGGCATTTAATAAGTCTTTCCATCTACTTGGCATGTTTGTTGTTAAATGCATATTACAGATTGATTTACCATTTTAAATAAATGGAGGACCCAAGTATTGTAAAAGAAGGGAGAGCTTTTAAATAATTGAACAAGGAAAGTTTATTACCTCGACAGGAACTATTATGCATTGGCTGTACTGGTAAATGAAAATGGTTTGCCATACTTTTGGCTCTAATTTGGTTGCTTTAAATCCATTGGGCTTGTTCAGTATTATATTACAAGACTGAATGTAAATTTTGACTGATTCGCATAATTGAAGTTTGATGGAGGTACAGTTACAAAATAATGCTAATTAAAGCTACAACGGTAGGTAGGTAGTTTTGGAGAATTTGCACAATAGGGAACAATAATGCATAGCTATATAGAATCAATAGCAAAGTGGATATAAATCTTTAACTGTAGCAGCCATGTAATTCAGCTTTCCCTTAATTACCCTGAAGTTCAGTAATTGCACCTCAACAGATACAAAAGCTCTGGAGAATTACAGTCTAGTATCAAAAACCTAAACAAGTCATAATGAAATAACAGAGGCAAACTAGCACTCAAGCAGGTATGCAACATTATATCTGATACAAACAATAAATTGTAATTAGTACAAATTTAACCCAAATATTTACCTCGCTAACATTGGAAATGGCATAAAGCGTGGCGCCCACTATTACAAGCACATCCCCTTTCACTGGAGCCCTTCCCCCTGGGAAAAAGTGGCATGTAAGTACAAATAGTGTATTCTCAGCTTTTATCAGGATGCACTATAACACATCCAACAATTGGGTACAGCATTATAAAAATATATATACGGCTCTTGGTACCAACAACTAAGAAAAAATGGCACCAGTTCAGAAATGTCTGAACTGACCTTATAAGTTCTGCCAAATAAAGAAAGATTCAGAAATCCACCTAGCTTGTAATAAAGATCTAACCAAGATATTACAATGACAGAGAGCAAGAGAGAAATGTACCAGCTCTATCCCCAGCATGTACATCAGAGAAAATGACTAATACAAGACCTACAATGCAGATGGCCACACCAATGAATTTACGAATCTGATACCTCGTCTTTAGGAAAACTGCTGTGAGAATAATAACACAGGGTATCGACCAGCAATCCAAGAGCATAACACTTGTCATGGAAGTGTACTGGTACGCCTTCACCACTATTCCAAATAAAATATAAGTATAGATAAGTATTGAGGAATGATTACAAAACTGATATTTAACTATAGTGTACAGTGTACAGTGTGTTCTCTGTTCATTGTAATATCTTGGTTAGATCTTTATTTGGAATCGTGTGTTCAATTCAACCCAACAAAAATAACACAGAATGCAGTTTAGGTGTCTTTAAAGGAAATTAACTGGGTGAGGAGGGGGGGGGGGGCATTGAAGCTATATAACACTCAAGTGAACAGGTCTATTCATTTTTCCATTATTTCATTCACCTCGCATTTTATAGTGTAATGGTCTGTAACTGGATGGCTTGTAGCCCCACTTCCTTTGTTTTTCTCTTTCCTATTTTGCTATTTATGTCTGCCAAACTTGGGAGAGCAACATGTACAGAAATAATACTAGAGCAGTGCAAACCTTGACCACTATTCTACCAAAAGTGATAAAGACTCACCAAGGTAGTTTGCCTCAACATCAACTAAGCCTAACATTAGGTAATAGTACCATTTCATCTGCACAAATTTACAGAATAAGAGAAATTAGATCATATGAGGCAGGAGAAACTTTAAGATTAATGAATTGCCCATAATTCTAAGGCTAGTAAATGCACTCCATGAACTTATACTTACAAAACCAGACTTGCAATCCATATATATAAATGGAATTTACAGTCCATATATATAAAGTTTATTTTTCTTGTTATGACATCAAGGGAAAAAAGTTCACAAGAGAATAAGAAAGAAAATGAACTTGAAGTGGCCTCCTTCGATATAGAACAATGCCTCCATATATAATGCCCAACAATAAGTAGTTCAGAAAAGATTGTGAGGTAGGTGCATCAATACCTAAAATTTTCAAAATTTAAAAATATTATAAAAACATTACGAAAATTCCAATATACTAGACAACTAAAATGTATAGTAGAGACACCGTAACACTGCAGAAACATTGCTGCGCTAGAATATACAAAAAGGAGGAAATAAATGGGCATCCTTTCAGTTTAATTCGACTAAAATCATCAGTCCTGAATGTGCAAACAAGTGTAATTGAGCTTCCCCATTATGGATCACACAAAAAAAAAAAAAATAGACAAGACAACATGATACATATTTGTAAAATTGTACGTAATAAGTAAAATAATTGCAGTTGAGACCTCCAATCCAATATTAATAATCTCCTCTTTGGCTGTTTCAGTAATTCAAATGTGTACCCTTTTTGTAATTCCTAAAGAAGTAAACAGAAGATATCCATTTCAGGGTGCTGTAAGTACATTTCTACTGAGACATTTCTAATAGAACAAGTAAAGAGGGGACCCATAAAAAACTAATTGGGAAAGTCAAATTTATTAGGGACTGAATTGAAAAGTATGTAGAAGAGAGAAAAGATAGTAACAAGTAATTAATGGAGTACAGAGTACAGACCACGGCGAGAGAGCTCAGAAGAAAAGAGGCCAGTGGAGGTGACGAGAAGCGACACCAACTGCCCCAAAACGAGCCCAATTAGTGCGCTGTTCGTGAAATAGCCATTGGAGCTTAGCATTATTTACTCCCAAGTCCCAACTCTTCTATGGAAAGAAAGAGAGAGCTTTGTGTTTCTTCTTTCGGGTAGTTAGCTTAGCTAGCTAAGGACTGAGGACTAAGGAGAGAGAAGCGTGAAGAGAACGATCACACGATTGTCAGAGTTGAGAGAGAAGGAAATAATAATGGAAGCATTGGATTGGTTGGGAATTGCTCGGCTCACTTCCATCTTGCTCATTCACTCCCGAAAATGACCAAAATACCCTCCTTTTCTGTTTTGATACTCTCAGATTTTAGCCCTGAAGTGAGAATATTTTAGTCATTTTGGAAGTGAATGAGTAAGATGGGAGTTAGCCAGCAATTCCCGGATTGGTTGGATTGGAGGGAGAGATTTTTTTCTCACACGCACGCTTTAGGTAAAAGGACGAATGAGAATATATAGTCAAGGTCAAGGGTCCTTGTCGTAAAATTTTCCGTTTTGGGATCTCTCTGATGATAACAATAATAGAGTGATTGGTCAAGGATTTGTTGTTTCCAGTTTACTGCGTAATACGGTACCAATTGAATCTCTGATGGATGGATTAGTAGTTTAGTACCTTGAAAAAAGATAATTAAAATGTGTTGAATATGTTTTTTTTTTTTTTTTGGTAACTAAGGATCTATATAGGAAGGGGGGAAAACATGAGAACAGATGAGAAAGATAAAGGAACATTTGTTAATTATTTGCTCCACGATCTTTATAGAAATTAAAACAAATAGAATGATTTTGGTGGTTAGCTACTTGACTATAAGGATTAATATGATCTTTTTTCGAAATGGAGGATATGTAATTATTCAATAATAAATTTTTTTCGAAAATAATATTGTTAAGAAGTTATATAATATAGTTCTAACAACATTTCAATATAAAAAATAAATTAAATACAGTAGCATATCTCATATATAGGATCAGTATCTGGTTGTTTTCTGATATGAATCGTCCGATTTAATTTTGGCGGACAAATTTTTCCCAGCTATGATATTAATTATGGAGCATCTATTAGAGATCATATCATCTGCCGCATTACAAATATGCAATGCGAATCAGATGGTGTAGTCTTCCTGTCTTCGCTCGATCATGCATGTTAAATTTCTCAAAAATGACAGCCATCCTACAAAATCTAATACCTTGATTGGAATGAGAGAGACCAACAGGATTTGATTTGATTGGAGTGGAGCGGAAAGAAGAAGAAGAAAGAAAGGCGAGGATTTGAATTTGCAAATCTCGTCAGCTCATTGTAAAGAAGAGAAATGATGGGATTTGAGTCAAGAAAAAAGTCGATCCTCACACCTTTTATCACACGGAGTTGGCCCATCAAATTTCTTACTTTTTAAAAAATTTGGAAATGAAATTTCAGTATTTCACTCTAAAAAATTCCATGAAATTAATTCGATTCCATTGGACCTCATTTTCTTTCCGATTAGAGATTTTGACAAAATGAGAATTCCTATTCCAATTTTCATAAAATAGCGGTTCCGATCAAGTTGTAAGTTTGTAGCAACTGCTTTGCATGCTTGCAAAGTGCTATATCACTTATCAGAAAGCCAATTTACTCAACAGTCAAAGGCAAAATTGTCAGTCAGTTTTTTCTTTCCGTTCAACCACAATTTGGTCAACTGATTGCTGCTCTCACAAAAATGCCAGATCATAGTTCGCTTAAAGGACATTATTTATATCGCAATTTTTTGACGCTAGCTGGCACATTTTTTTTTTTACAAAAGCAATGAAACTAATATAATACTATAATAGCATTGTAAAGTGCGAAACTTAACATAACATTAAATTTATACAACACATGGTTTATATTTCTATTTATTTTGGGCATTAAATGCGCCGAAATTTGAGTGCAAGGACTAAAATCTGCACCGACAATGTAGAGATGTTGGAATGTATAGCAGTCAATAACACATGCTCATTTATTATCTGGAAAATGGAAATCTATTGAAAACGAAACTACTTCGACAATTTTAACAACTATAAAGATCACCGATAACATTACTATCCGACACTTCCATATGTTATAAACTTTATTTGCCTCGTATTCATAAATAAAAATGATTTATTCGATACACGTTTTTATTTTATCAACTACAAATAGAAATAGGACCTCATCATATATTCACACAATTATATACTTTTATTTATGTATATACTCGCTATTATGGCAAATTGACAACACAAGAGCCATGCTATATATTATAGCATGCCGGCGCCTGGTTACAGGGAGCGCATCCTCGCAGTGATGCGGAGGTCTCCAGCAGTTAACGGACCATCCAATCTAATTTTGACGGTTAAGATTACGGGCCACATGAATCTTGATATTAATCACAGGACATCCACTGTTGATGAAGGCGTTCATTAGTTGGAATATTTTTTTAAGACAATCTTGTATGCGCACACTATAATTATCGTATTCAGAGAGCATTTAGAATATCTGATGACTGATGTTTAATGTTTCTAGCATAAATTTGGCATGAATTATTATTTATTTATTTTTTTGAAAAAGTTAATTAATTGGTGATTTTAGTCAACACAATATTAATTAAATCAAAAGCCTCACGAAATTAATTATTTGCAGAAAGAGAAAAGCGAAATGGAAAATCGATCATAGAGAGACTCGGATTCGTGACGGCTTGATGGCTTGTTGTTCATTAATTAATAATCAGTAATCGCTTGTCTTGTTCAACAAAGGTAAAAAAAACAAAAAACCACTCAACATTGCAGATTTTTTAATGGATTGGAAACGGACCTAAATTTTAGTTATTCAAATACCAGAATACCAGATGATTATGACGATAAACAATTAATGTATTACTTTTAGGGGAACAAACTCACAAAATGGAATATAGAACATTCAATTTTCTTTATATTACATCCTTTGAGTCAAAACACAAAGGTGAAGATAATTTTATTTCCATGTTGTGCAATTTATATGCTAACATAGATAACAATTGATCCAACCTTTGCATTGCTAAATAGAAACAGTCATAAATTTGTATCTACAAATCAAGAACGTACATACAAAAGAGAGAAAAGAAGACAATGAAGAAAACCCAAAAAGAAAATTAAAGTTTTTTACTTATTAGACTTCTTGCTGAAGAGCTCATTGATCCATTTCTTGAATCTTTCCTGCGTCTTCGACCCTTTCTTGCCGGATTTGCCGCTTTCCTCTGACGACAGCGGCGGGTCAGGAGTCGGGTCCCACTGGTCAGCCCAAGACAAACCGCCAGAGTAGACCTCCATCTCCTTTTCTCTCTCTAAATTCAACTTTTCTGATGTTTCTCTACCCCTTGCTTCTTAATCCCCCTAGCTTGTAATAAGAGAATAAATAGGTTAAAGACATTTTTTGGTCTAGATGCATATGCTAAATTTAGGTAAACAGTAGCTGTTTTTGTTTGAACAATATTAATGCATGCTTGAGAGACACATGGATGGATCCACAAGTTTGTGTGAGGTGGCGCGAAATTCTTTTGAAAAAAAAAAAATATGAATAGATATAGTTTAAAATTTTTTAGGTCAGAGAGAGCAAGTGTCACGCTGCCCAGTTATACGTCATCCCCTTAGTTGCACTAGTCCAAATTGAAAACCAAACAACCAAGATAAGGACCCTTTATCTAAATCTAATACCCAGTAACATTCCATGTTAATGGAAAATGAACATGAGCTAGAAGGTTTATTAAAGCCTACAATTTATATAGTAATTTAAAAAGATTATCATTTCACTATTTGCATAAAAAACGATAATAAACCCTCCCGGCCTCCCTCCAATTTCCATTTGCAAGACTAAATTTTAGTTTCTGGACCGGGCTAGCTTGTATTTCAGAAAAGCCCATTAAATTAACTACAAGGATAAGGACCGGGTCTTTGAAGGTATATGGTCGTATATTTATACAAGACCTTTTGGGCTTCAATTGATGTGTAATTTTTTTTTAAAATTATATCCTATTTTGGTGCTAAACTAAAGCAGATTTACAGGCAGTAGACCGAGTCTATTACCCAAACATTATGGTCTTTTCAAATGAGCATCTTATTAAACTTATTCCGATTAACCAATAACAGCATTTTAGTTGTTAAATGGAATATTCCATTAGAAAGAGGCTGATGAAACATATAATTTTGACATAAATGCCTCTACCAAACTAAAGGGCCTTTTTTTTATTCTTTTCAGAAAGAAAACGGTAGGGTATGAATTAAAGTAGTATTCTTTCTCTCCACTTTTTATTTTGAGGACAAAAGTAGCAGTTTGACGAAATTATCCATTTTTTTTTCTCAATTTCCTCTTTAGAAAAGACAACTCAGTTGAGCCAATTATTTTATTTCTTAAGAAGGTGTATATTAAGGGGAAAAAGAAAAAAAAAGAGAAATTGAAATAGTTTTTGATATATATATTTTTTGGAAGTCACTTCAAGCAATTGCTTATCAATGGAGACGGTGACATGTCACCACATGCGTGACAAGCCAAAGCTCCAGAAATGGCAACATGTGGTTTGTTCGCCGTGCGATGGTCCATGTAGCATGATGCTATGCAAGGGCCCCACGCTACCCGTAAGGGAAGACATGCAAAAGCAAAACTTAGCAAGGGACTAACCAAAAGTCGCTTTCATTATTCCGCAACACTTATTGGGAAAGTTTAATATTTGAAGAAAAATTATCAAATTAACAAATCATTAATTAAAATGGAAAATGATCTATGTATTAATGTATATATATACGCAAAAAGAGGAAGGTTTAGATGTTAAAACTTAAAAGTGTCGGTATCTTCTCCATCTGTGCTTCTAGGTCTAAATTTTAAATTTAATTTCAGAATAAGAACGTGATTTGATTTTTATGCACATACCACATATACATATCAGAATATAATAATTTTCTATATGCACATCGCTAGAAAAAAAGTTATAAAGTTTTGATAGTGTTGGATTGACGCCAAATTAAATGCTTGCAGAAGTTCTATGATGGGGAATTGGGGACTATATTTGTTTTTACTTTTTCTTTGCTTTCGAATCTCGACAAAATAAAGTTAGAGATGTCATAATCTTTTAATGTGTATATAACGAAGATAATATTAATATAGATGACACCTAATGAATTTATTTTGCGACTATAGTTTAAGAGTCCTTTTGGGGCCGTTTGGATCGCTTAGGAATTTGAGGAATTTGGAAAAGTTGCAATTCTTAGGAATAAATTTATTGAGAAGTGTGTAATTTTGTGAATAGCTTGGATTGTTTATAATAAATTTATGATAGGAAGATGAAATTCCCCAAAATCCCATGGGATCCAAACGGCCCCTTTATCTTTTGATATCTAATAAGTACATAACTGTTTGAATCCTTCTGATACAAGACACTTCTCTCCTTTTTCTTTTTATTATTATTTTTTTTTAAATAGGTGGTCCCATCTAATTCTTATATCAATTTTTAGAGATCATCTCATTGGATCTCCCATTCCCAACTACTTCTATTATTAGTTCATCTGTGATCTGTTGTTATATCATTATCTCAAGCATAAAAGTACACAAGAGGACATAATTGAAAAAGAGCAAATGTAACTTCCATGGTACATCTTTGGTCATATCACTATCTATATCAAGCATAAAACAAAACAAAAGGTATAACTGAAAGGTGAACAAAAAAAATATATATTTTTCATTTTTCCGCTATTAATTGTACACCATGCAGTAAATATATATTTGTTTTTCTTGTTAATCAAATTAGACAAAGAAACGACAAGAAGAAGCCAATATCGCCACAATAAGATGGCTTATTTACTGCCATAATTTACAATAATATATATACACATCAGACAGTTTTTTTTTTTTTTTAAATCCAGATCAAGCCAACAAACACAACCACAGAACATAACCTGTGATACAGAGACACAATTGAAGAGAACCACAAATAATGAAATAACCCCTCTGTTATTTCATTTTTTTTTTCTTTTTCCTGGTTTTCAATTGGTGGTTGGGAGTTTGGAGAGGGGTTGGGGCTGATAAGGATCTCACATCTCATCCACCACAAGCCAATCTTCCCCATCAGAGAATTCATAGGTAACTCCAACAATGTAGAACCCCATGTCATCTCCTTCTTCCTCCTCTGTATCTGATTTCATATCAGAATGTTTCTTGACAACATCTGGATCTGGCTCTTCTTCACTTTCAATTTCATCGAAAAGCCCCGCGAATCCAAAGTATTCGCTTGATTCGGGTTCATCGAAAAGGCCCTCGAATCCGATAATTTCACTTGATTCCATCTCATGGAATAGACCCTCTAATCCAATAAAATCATTTGAGGAGTCTATAAGACCTTTTCCCTTCTTATAATCATGGTTAATTTCCTCGAAAAGGTTTCCAAATTCAATAAAATCAGTTGACTTGTCAATGGTATTAGCACTATTACTCTTATGCACAGGTTCATCTTCATCAAATAGGCCCCCAAATTCAATAAAATCACTTGAATCGTCAATGAAATTGTTGTTAATATTACTACCACCCCCATAACCATAACTAATATCTACATCATAACCTACCTCTTGTGCTCTCTCATGGTATTCATAAGGTTCGTCGCACGAATAATTACTAGAATATATACTGCCGGCTAGATCTTTTAATACCGCACTCGCCGACACACCTTTATAGTCCGCGATCCCCAAGTCATCCCCGAAAACACGCCACGAGACCAACCGATGGTTCAACGCCACGTCGCACGACTTGAGTTTGTGCGAACCCTTCGCCTTGTCTTTCGACTTGGTCACCGGGTGGTAGTGGCATGACTTGCACCTCGGCTTCTTGCACTTCCCGGTGAATCTCGAGCCGTTTGTCGGTTTTGGGGGCACCAGCTGCAGTTGGTTGTTGCCGACTTCGACGCTAACCGACGGGAGCTTCTCGAGGTACCGCGCCGTCTTGTTGGGGTGAGACTTAGCATTGCCATGGTGTCTTCCTTCTCTCTTCATCCTTTGTTGGAACGCTAGATCAAGAATTGGTTGGAAACTGGTTTGGTTGATTGGTTGCACTTTCTCTCTCCTTTGGAATGCTTCTAAGGGATATAAATGGTAGTTGATGTGAAATAATCAACTTCTCTTTCTAAGATGATCATGTGAATGTGATCCTCTCTCTTTCTCTCTCTAAAAAGTAAATGGTCCAAGTGGGTTAAACAAGTGGGCAAGAAATCCTTGTTGTATAAAAAATGGGGGGTAGAGAGAGAAACGCCAATGATCCCTTGTGAAAGTGATGCACGGAATTAGGAATCTTCTACTGGAACAATGCTCTTTCTTTCTTTTGGTGGTTGATATTTGCACTCCACCCCAAAATTTATCCACTCATAGAAATTGTGGGTCTTGAGTTATTTGTACCGTGAACCTGTTCCAGTGGACCAATTTGTGGGCCCAGAAAAGGTACCCAAGTGGGCTCCAATATGAGTTCCATGTTTTCCGGATGTAGTTTGCGCTAGGTTCATTCACGGAATTTCCTTTTCTAGAAAAATAGTATTAAGAGATATTAAATAAATTGGAATAATAAAAATGAAGCCTGATAAATGTGATATATTATTTAATATATTGTATATTATAACCACGTATATAGTAAACAATTTTGACGTTTTGGGTTGGATGGATGTGAATTAGTAAGAGTTTGAATAGCAAGTACAAACACGTGTAAACCACTTAAAAGAGATTTTGGATAACAAACTAGCGCCTCACCATTTATGTGGTCAATTTAAGTTATTTCATCACAGTAAATCAAATCTATAGAGTTGTATTGTTGGGCATCATCTAGAAAAAAAAAAATCTAAAGTAATTTGCAAGGCTCGTGACAGACAGTGACATTCTGAAGTTTGAACATCAATAGTAACATCCTTTGTTGTTTTCTCTTTTGTTTCTTATTCTTTGAAAAATACAATGATATCTGGCGTAAGCGACCGATATATGATTTCACCCTTCCAATTCAATTTTCTAAAATAAATTAGGGTGTTATTCCTTTCATGGTGAAAATAAAGCATTAGTAAAGAAATTGAAAAAAAAAAACGATATTGCAATTTTCCCAAAATATATATAATCAAAACACTGATTTCGATATATAGGATTTCTGATTGCTCAAAGGATATACTCTGTTTACTATTTCTGATATCATTTTTTCTAGTACTGTCCTGTTCCAAAATCCAAATGTCTGTGTGGCTTTTTGTAGCTATCGTTTTTATGTATTTTTCTCTCCAAAAATAAGCAAGAGTTCATGAGAATATACTCCTTTTTATAGAAGTACATAAAAAAAAGTTAGATATTGAAATTAGTTTATTTAGATTTCGGATTCTAGCAAGCGGATAGTATCCTCATGAACTCTGGCAAATGCCAACATTTTTAGATATATTACGGCAATTGCACGATACTGTTTTGTATGGGCCATATACACTGAATCCGAACTCTAAATTTTCATAATTTTGGACTCTACAGAAACTATATTATGTTGTTTTAAATTATTTTTCTCAATAAGATTTCAGAGAAAGTTCTATGTTTCTTTTGAGGTTGGTCGATTTTTTTACAATAAAAGAAGATTATGAAATATTATCTATTTTCTTATTATTATCCTCTCCAACACGACAATATATTTTAAAATTCCTTCGGATGAGACAATATATATTTAATTTTCTAGATTTTGTGAATATCTTGGTCAACAACATCATTTTTGGCAGAATGATATGATTTGTTTCTTAACTAAATATCATGTGAATGTCTTAATTATTTTTCTCGAGTTGACAATTTTCTGCAATGTAATTATACTACAAAGAAATATATTCAAATTAAAGATATATTAAAAGATGAAATTTTGTGGGCTTCCATTGGTATTAAAATCGGAATTCTGACGAACAAGATATAACCTAAATAGTAGCGGATCATGTGTCAAATTAATCAAATTTGACGACCGATTAAGCATTAAAATAATCACTAAGTCGTTCGTCGTAGTATATACGTGTTGATTTATTCCCCGAGTTTTGAGTTTCGTCTAACAGGCTGGCAAATCAGAATTCAATACCCAGTGCCCAGTGTTGATAACGATAATTCTGACAGAGTTTTGGGATTTAATTTCCACGGTTCATAATCCAATAGTCAATATTGGATCCGGTCCTAAATGCAGGTAGTTCCTATTTTGGGCTGTGTTATAGGTTTGGACTTGAGAAGCGGAAAAAAATAATAGTAACGTTACTGTTCACATTAATTACGATAATAACAAAAAAAAATAAAAATTTTAATAGTAACGTTGCTGGATCGTCATCCCAGTTGACGAAAGGCAAATACACTTGGATCGTCATCCCAGTTGACGATCCAAGAAGGACCATTCTCCTCCGTCCACTTTGGTTTTATAATGATTTAAAACAGTAATATAGTGTTGTCAAGTAATATAGTGCGTGAATTATATGACTACACTATACTATACCATTCATTTATTTATTGCGGTTTGCACTAAAATTTTTTTGTCTTTTTCTATTTTAAATTCTCTATATAAGCTCACTTGTCATAAGTTATTGTGCTCTAACTAATTGTTTCTCGTTAGTCTGAAATTGATAAACTATCCTCATAGGTTTCTATTGGCAACATCGCTTCTTCTTAGGTAATAATGTTAAAATAATTATTAAATTAATTGATTTGATTTGCTAATGGAGTTTGAATTTTGATATTTGAAGCAAATGGGTCCTAAGCCAAGATGCGTCTCTTGCGGTGTTATTTTGGTCGGAGATGAACGGACGAGCGAACGACGATTGCTTTCTGCACTGATGTTTCAATATCATGGGGAAAAATTTAAAGTTAAAAAATTAGAAGGGAATGAATATCATGTTAGGGGTCCAAAATTTTTTACAGATTTAGTGGAGAGGAATAGAGGTTTTGATCTTGGAGGGTCGTGGTTGCGTCACCAGCCAGCAGTTCCACCTGGTTTTGAAAATCATCCCGCAGCTGAAAATGTTGTCCATCTCCGCTAAATGAAGTATTACTATGTTTTTATAATTGGTATCTTATTTATAATTAATCTGTATTTGTGAAATAAGTTTATGTGACGGTCGTCACTTGTAATGTTTAGCTTATATTATTGAAATATGTTATTTTGTCCATATTCTTTTATTTTTTTATGATTTGTATTCACAAATCATTTACAAAAGAACTTCATAATATAAAAATACACACCATTAGAAGAAGAAGTAAATTTTATAACCATAATATAAATTAGCACATTGAATTAAAAAAAAAGTACATTAAAAAAATCATAATATAAATTAGCACACTCAATTGAAAAAAGGAAGAAACTACCTAAAAGCATAAATACTTAAATATTTAAAAGTTGCTATTTAAAAAAGTACCTAAAAAATACATAAATATTCAAAAGTAATAAATACTTAGAGATCTTGATCATCTACATGTTGCAGAATTTCATCCCACCATGGTTGATCTTCTTCCGCATTCATTTCATGTTGATTACTGGCACCATGATTGTCGGCAAATTGAGCGGCTTCGTTCCAGAAAGCGGCATCAGGTTGTTGTTCATTACTGGCACCGTGGTTTTCAGCGAGTTGAGCTGCTTCGTTCCAAAAAGCCTCATCATTTTCTTGTTGATTATTCGCAGCCGGGTTGTCTGCGAATTGAGCGGCTTCGTTCCAGAAAGCTGCCTCGGCTTCTTGTTGCTCAATCTCAGCCATTCTAGCTACTGCAATTTTGCGTTGTTCATCTCTCTTCTTGATCTTTATTAGGCTCTCCTTAATTTTTTTTCCAATTTTTTCTTGTTGCAACCTCCGGCTCTCTTCGGCGGCCTTTTCTTCCATTCTTCTCCTTTCGAACCATTGTTCTTTCACTCTGAATCTCTTTACAATTTCATCCCTCTCTTCTTGTTTCTTGTGTTCATCGTAGTGGTCACGCAAAATAGTATCTTTGAAATTGAAAACCTGACCACACTTTGTACAACTCACTGTGTGGTCTCCACGAAAATCGTATATGCTTTCGTAAACAATCATGGGTGTAGGATCTGGTTTCCACGGTTTGAGTTCCGGCATCGGTTCAGGTTCTGTGTAGTACTTTTTATAGAGTTCAGAGTTGCTCGACTCAGGTTTAGTAAGGTAATGTCGCAATCTCTCCCTGCGGTCTCTTTCTGGGCCACCATGAATGTGCCACTGATAGTGGGTGTATAATGGCCACTCGCCACCATATTGCGAATGGATATTGTAGTCGAATTTGCGGTAACATTTATTACATATCGCATGATAATCTCCTTTTTCGATCTCATTTGGATTGGCAGGGGAATGTGTGTAATTTGGCAAGTACTCATGTCGAGTAGATGGCCATTCCCGCACTTCACTGTTGGAGGTATTTCCTTTCTCCATGGTAGTGAATGTTGAAGAAAGAAGGATTGAGTGGGTGTGACATATTTTTGCTGAGGAAGAATAATTTTATAGATCAGTTTAGACTTGCAATTATTTAAAATTAATAAATATAATGTGATATCTTTTCAGACTTTATCAGAATACGTTTGTCATTTTGCATAGCTTAGGTAGGCATCAGTATACTTTTCAGACTTTATCAGAATACGTTTGTCCTTTTTGCAGTGCTTAGATAGGCATCAGTATACTTTTGAGCTTTTATCAGAGCACGCCTGTCCTTTTGCAGTCTTTAGGTAGGCATCAGTATACTTTTGACCTTTTATCAGAGCACGCCTGTCCTTTTGCAGTTCTTTTCCAGACTTTATCAGTTGCATGAATTTAATGACATTAAAAATTAATTAAATAAAATTATTTAATAATTTGACTTAATTTAATGTAATAAAATATTATTTAGTTGTTTGAAGTAATTAATTTAATTTAATTTCATTTAGTTAATTTAATTTGATTGAGCTATTATTTTTTTAACTACTTTAATTTAATTTACAAAACAATATAAATTAATTTAATTTAATTTAATTTAACTAATTTAATTAATTTAATGTAAGTAAAAATAATAAAGATAATTTAACTAATTTAATTAATTTAATTTAACTAATTTAATTAATTTAATTTAACTAATTTAATTAATTTAACTAAATTAAGATAATAACTTAATAATAAAAATAACTTAATAATAAAAATAAATAAATATTACTATTTATATAAGTATAAGATTTATTAAATAATTACAACGAATATAATATTTATAGTAATAAAAATTAATTATAGTGTTAATAAATAGCAAAGAGATTTCAAGTAAAGGATATATTTATTAATACTAAATACTAAGGATAGTAAAATAATTAATAACAATTAATATTAATATTTATATAAGTAAGTATAAGATTAAATAGTATTTGAGCTGTAATCATGAAAAAATAAATAAATAAACAGAATTAACCATGCAAAAATCAATCATTTCAGCGGACACTCTGCATCGTCATCCCAGATAACGATCCAAGCTTGGATCGTCATCCCAGATGACGATCCAAGCTTGGATCGTTGTCTGAGATGACGATGCAAGGAGGATCCCGCTCAAATGAGTGGCTGTGATTGGGTTGATTGGATTTACTAATGGATCGTCATCCCAGATGACGATCCAAGCTTGGATCGTTGTCTGAGATGACGATGCAAGGAGGATCCCGCTCAAATGAGTGGCTGTGATTGGGTTGATTGGATTTACTAATGGATCGTCATCCCAAATGACGATCCAAGCAGAAAATGTAATTGAGTGGGCATTTAAGTGCGATTTCAGTGGGAATTTTAGTGCGATTTAACAGTGAATTTCAGTGCATTTTTGTGCGATTTAATTTGATTGCTCATTATTTTGTCGACTCTCAATGGCTTATAAATAGAGTATTACGGTGAGATATCGAAAATCAGCCATATCAAACACTCAACTCTCATTACTATCATAAATATGATTTCCATTCCGGTTTTCGTTAATCAATCTCCATATAATCCATCGCATTATTTCAGTTTCGATGCAACTTCGCAAACTGATTATGAATCAATTAAAGAAATAATTTTATCATCATTGGGATTGTATCAAGGTCATTATAATTTGAGAATAGTTTCTCATTTTAATACCATAATTGAAGGAAGGTTCCAACAGATGCAATTACCGTTGAACTCTGAAAATGAATGGCGGTATATACAACATGAGTGCTTCCAAGCAAGAAGGCTACACAGCTTTCAACTGCACGTTGATTTGCTTCCAGCAACTGGTGGTGGCATAGAAGGTAATTTACGCCATTTAATTTTGTGCCATTAATTTATAAACTTAGTTTTTCAAAGTAATTATTTTGCTTTTGCATTTATCATAGAAATGATTTTTATGTCATCACTAAACCGGAGCAGTCGCTGCCCCATCACGAACCGGAGCAGTCGCTGCCCCATCAGGAATAAGCACAAGATGTGCACCTCCATATACACTCAACCAGCGTTGGTAGTCAGTCCAAATATCCTCGCTCCATGGTCGATCCTCTATCACCGTAGCCTCATTAGTGTTCGTCCACTTGTTGACCTCATTCGCAAATATATCATGCCAATCAATACCTCGATAGGTGTGATGCTGGTATCCCATCAATTGTTCCATTCTAGACCAAACCTGTTTTATTCAAACGACAATTAACAACACATTTCACGTTTATTGATATTAATTCACATCTCAGTATACTTATACTTATGTATTATTTTTTTTTTAAACAACACAATGTCAATAGAAAAATTATAATAAAAAAGTAATCATTTAATATAAGTACCTCAGGTGGCGGTGGGGGAACCGTCTGATAAAGCATAAACTGATGCATGACACGATCTGCGTAGTGCCACATCACGACCCAATAATGAATGCATGGGATGCGTAGAAGGAACATCCTCTGGTCTATCTGGGCACAACGAGGCATGCGGTCCCTGATATGATCATAAGGCCTCCACACGACGTGCTCGGACTTCATTTTCATGCAAACATCCCTACCATAGTCTACTCCACTGCGAGTAGGGCCAGTCACCTTCTTCGATCTCTGTCTTGTCGTCCACTTCCTACATTTTCATTTTGGTGATTTATATTTAATTTGTTCAAATCTTATAATGTAAAAAAAAATTATATCGGTTAACATTACGATTGTTCGATTTAATTAATGATTTAAATTTCAATGACTACTTAATGATGCATGTGTCTATCTAAAAGAAATCTTTGTTGTAGTGAACACAGACCTCCCATAAGGCGGACATGAGTCAATATCTGGTAGACCCCAACCTTCAAAATCCTTCGTGATCGTCGGCCGACTAAGTAGCAATCGTGCATACGACCACAACTGCAAGAGCAACCAAGGAGCACCGATATTTATATTGTTATTGATGAAGGCGGTGTCCAAGCCACGGTATAGCATCGCAAGAGTGGCTGCACCCCAGTTGTACTGTACCGAGTTGCTCGAATGAAGATCCTGCAAATATTGTTCAAATCTTTTATTATTGTTACAAGTATAAATATTTCATTTATAAATTAAATAATTCGATTTTTTCAATTAAAAATAACAAGGGTAGTTCACTAACCTGCAATAACTGGAGATAGAAACATGGAATCGAGTCACCCGTGCTATCAGGAAATAACTCGCAACCAAAAATCTCCAACACGCAAGCTCGTGTGTATCTATCGATCCTCCCAGCATCATCCGCGCCAGGCACACCAAACTGAGCCCAAACCTCACGCAGCTTCTTCAACATAACGGAATGAGATCTCCTGCATTACATCATTAATGTAAATTGATTGTGAGAAGTATATATATATATATATATATATATATATATATATATTTTAAATTAACATCAAAATAAAATTCTTAAAAATTTCTTACTTCTGTTCCTTTTCTCTGAAGCACTTCTCAACTATCGCCATGTCTGTATCCTCCGGTAAAGCAAAATCCTGAAGTAACTGAATGGCGTCATAATCAGTCCGTCCAGTAACGGTTCTGCCGGTCGTAGGCAAACCGTACAAGAATGCCACATCCTGCAAATAGTTCAAATTTTAGACATATATAGTTCAAAAAAAAAATTACAAATAGCCGTTAATTTCTACCTCTAGAGTGACCGTCATCTGGCCAACATGCGGAAAAAAGAACGTGTGGGTCTCTGGCCTCCAGAACATGGCCAGACCCTGCAAAAGCGAATGATCAAGTGGCATATGACCCAACTGAACGAAATGTATAAGTCCAAGTCGCCTCAAACGCTCATCGACCCCATCAGTACGAGGCATCTTGGCCTTATGTATTATTCCCCTCCAATGCTGTATATATTTCGTTTTTAATTATTTTAAAAAATACTACAAAAAAAATATGTAAGTACAAATATAAAAGGATAATAATAACTTACACCGGTGCCTCGAACTTTGGACCCATCCAAATGTAACACACGATCTGCAATAACAGGATCCGGTGGAACAACATCAGCTGATGTAGAAGCCTCAGCGGCAACAGAACCGGTAGATGTAGAAGCGCTCGGATCTCCACGAAGTCTCGTAGATCTACGAGGTACGGTCTCCGGTACTCTTCTTCTCGGTGGCATTTTTACTAAATTGCAATAAAAATTACTGTTAAAAATCTAATAAAATTTCGACAGCATATCCCCTATACCTGTAGCGTTTTCCAAAAAAAAAACACCCAAAACCCCTAATTACAAACCCAAATATCCACAACATCATTAACAAACACAATACCAATCTCATACAACAACATTTTCTATTTTCAAGTTTGTACATATTTTCAATATTTATTTTATTTTTTCTACTAATTATCTATTTAAACTAATTAAAATAAATCAATAAAATAAATATGAAAAAAAAATTACCTGTAGAAAGAGATGTCGGAGGTTGTCTCTTTTTACAAATTTTCCTACAATTAAAAAAATATTCTATCAATTTTTTATTTACTTCCTCTAATTTATAATAAATTTATTAATCATTATTAAATGAACAAATAATTCTAAAAATTTTTCAAATTACATATTATAATTATTTTTATTTATTCTGATTTTTTAGTAATTTTTCCATTATTTTTTCAATATTTAATCTATTTTTCTAATTATTAACCTAATTAAAATAATTAAAGTAAATAAATAAAGTAATTATGAAAAAAAAAAACTTACCAGGGGGTCTGCTCGCGCGAGAGAGAGAGAGAGCGAAGGAAAGTGGGGACTGAGGGGGTCGCTGTCGCTTATATAGGGATGGAATTCTTGGATCGTCAACTGGGATGACGATCCAAGTGCATTTGCCTTTCGTCAACTCGGATAACGATCCAACAACGTTACTATTAAAATTTTGATTTTTTTTTTGTTATTATCAGAATTTATGTGAACAGTAACGTTACTGTTAATTTTTTCCGCTTGAGAAGCTTATAACTTAAATCCCATATTATTCCAACAAATTTTAAATAGAATGGGAACTGAATTGACAAGCAAAAAGTATACATTTTTTTTTTGTCACGAATCATATATGCAATAAAATTTAAAATAGAAAGGTCGAAATTTTTAATGAATGAACATACGCAATCGCAATTTATGCGCAAATACAAATAAGTGAATGAGTAGGTTCCGGTGTCATATATTTTTTTTGCGCCACAAATGTTATATTTTATTTCTTTATTTTAAAATTTAAAATTTTAAATATAATCATCCGATACAAACCGTTAATCTTATTCATTTTAAAGACGGATGCATTGTCATTAAATTTTATAATTTTAAAGTTCATTTGATGCTTGATCAAAAAATAAAAAAAATGAACGAATCAAAATAACAATAATAGATTAATTCTAATATGTCAATTTTTCAACCTCTTGATCAAGTATCAAATAAACTTTAAGGATTATGAAATTTTTGGACAACGCATCCATCATTAAAATGAATAAGTTCAACGGTTTGGATCAGAAGATTATATTTTAATTTTTCTAAAAAAATAAAAAAATAAAGTTTGGCATATGTGGTACGAAAAAAGTGTGGCACGAGAACTTTGCTCTAAGTAAATAACGGGACAAATTTATGCAAAATTATTATTAAAAATTATGAATTTGACCCTTTTTTCTCTCTTACTTAGATAATTTTTTTTTTGCAAGGAAAACATTTTACCTTTTTTTTGTTACTAGTGTTCATATTGAAAATAAAAATGAGGTCGGTGTTTTTGGAGATCGAGCTTTGTGTTTTTTATTTTGAACAATTTTTTTGAAATTGGAGGTTTACAACTAATTAGATCGATGATTTTCTAAAATTTACAAAATTCAAACAAAAAATAGATTTTATATAGAAAACAAATTGAGTAGTTCGAATCCATCATTGTAATCTTTAAAATTGAGACCCGATTACGCGTGACGGGCTGAAATGTGAGATGTGTTTGACTCTCGCCTTACTCTACTTTTATAAATTAATAATTTAATATTAAATTATCAATATATACGCAAAAGTTGAGATAGTAAATATATAAAAAAAAACTACTTTAGAATCTTGTGAAATACTACATAGCTCACTGATGGACATATGAATTAAAACGTATATGAAATAAATAGATGGACTTTATCCAAAGGTTTCCATAAAAAAATATTTCTATATAGCTAGTATAAGTATTGTGTAATGACAATGATATTTCTAATGGGGCATGTTTGACTTATTTTTCACTAAAAAAAAATGTAAGTGTAGCTATTTTTTTTTCAAACAAAGATAATTGCTTATATCCACATAACAATATAGAAAAGGAAAAGAGTTTCCAATATTAATTTAACATGGACTATGGATATTACGATCACAACTTACACATTTATTCAACTTTGAAATAAGTTTAGTAAATTCTATGAAATGCAGCTATCAGTTCCAAATTCCTTAGTTTAAAATTAATTAATGACTTGACACCAATGCATCACCAAACGGGTAGTCAAGCCGGGTACAGATCCAACACAAAACTGACCCGATATGTGAAGATAGATTAGAGAATAGAGAGTATTATTTAGAGACCCTTGCGGGAGGTCCGAGGGGAGAGCATGTGGCTTGGTGTGGACCGCACGTCAGTTACTTTATCAACTTCTAAAGATATAAAAAGGAAATATGCTATATCCACCCCTTCTTTTATTATTTTACCTAACTTCTGTCAAATCTAAAAATTCAATGCACTGTCTTTGCTTGCTACAGTGTACAAGCCGGGAATAAATACTTTCGCGAAAATATGCAAACATATCCCTATACAATAATCATACCTATTGGCCTATTGCCCCGATTTTTTTTTTATTCGATGAATTTAAAATATTGAATTAAAATTCTAAAAAAGGGAAGCTAATAAATCACCAATCTATCAGGGGAAGAAAATTAAATATTTTTTCAGCAAAGAACGGAAAAGTAAATTTTCATCAAGTATATATTTTTCTTTTTTTGCCATCTGAAACTAGATGCGCAGAGTTTCAAATTCTATAGTTCATATATTTCTAAACTTAGCTAATTAATTTTTGCAGATTTAAATTTTGAATTTAAGTTTTATTAATTTAAAAAAAAAATTCGGGCCGAGGAATGCATGTGAAATAAGCTATATTTTTCCAATGGCTGATTTGTAAACTGTACAAATATCTGCCATAGGAAGATATATGCAAAGTACTATTTTCAATTTTCTATTTGGTTTTACATATTTATTTTTTTTTAAACGCAAGGATGAAAGAGTTTAATACGAGAGGGGCCTTTGTTTGGTCAATAACGAACCATTGAAATTAAGCTAAAAAGCTAAGGCTAAGTAAACGTTATATTCTCACTGGGATTTGCCATTTATCCTCAGTCATAAAAGTACAGCAACGCGGTAACTTGAAGGAACTCCAAATATTAATATTTCTTTATAAAATATATTATAAAAATTTATATATGGCATCAATTTCTGTTAAAAATGAAGATATAAAAAAAATAATAAAAGAATTCAGGATCCACATAAAAATTGAGAACCATTCACATATAACGTATAAACTATATTATTGCGACAATAATGTAAATTTATTTATATTGTTTGATAGAATTTAGTGAGGTAAAATCACGAGACGACACTATCCTATTTGTTTTAAATTATTTGATGATGATGTCTATGTCTTTTATCCCAAACAAGTTGGATAGACTAAAAATGACATCCCGACTCTAGTCATTTCTTGTATGTACGGCTGAGTTTTTACGCTGCCTTGCCAAGCCTATCGCAAGCATGCGGGTTTGAATCCTGAACCTCTTAGAAGAGAGCTAAGTGCTCTTATTACCTGAGCTACTAGACTACATGCTTGTTTAAAATTGTTTGATATTATAATATTATATACATTTTTGGCTCAAAATATCCTACTCTGCTTGGAAAATCTTGGGTGATTTGAGATATTTTATGCTGCCAATATGACCCTTTTGTGAAGTATAGGTCCAAATCATGAAAAATACAGAAAATGACATCTTTTTGTTCTGGGTCACCGACAATTAATATACAGGTGTACAATTCTTTGTAAGTAAGCTATCACGTAGTCAAATTGACATTCTTTTCTTTTTACATTTTTTCATTGTGTTTTCTCGTATGCATACTCGTAAGATGCACCGTACCCACATAGAGGCCAACGCAACTGATCAATTTAATATTACTTTGTAGCAATTATTAGGACATGAGATAAAGGTGATGTTTGTAGAAAATTAATACTTTCAGATTGGGAAAGTATTTTATAAAAAAAAGGATAATAAAAAAAATTTAAATGTGAAAGAGATTTTTATTTATATAAGACGTGGAAGGTATTTAATTATTCATCAAATCTTAAATGCAAGTGATCCATCTCACAGTGTTGAAGTACTATTCTAGATAACTACATCACATGACCAAATCAGGAGAGAATTTTTGCTAGTATAGACTTTTATAACTAATTAACGTACCGGACTTCTTTTTATTTAATAAGGGAATTGAGTGCGAATAATTATAAGAGCATAATAAGGAACCAGTAATTAGGGGTGAAAACGGTCACCGTTTCGACCGTCCTTTCGTTTCGTTTCGTCCAAAATGAAACGAAACGGTTAAGATTTTTTGTTGCGTTTTATAAACGAAACGGTTAACGAAAGCTTAGAACAGTTTCGTCCATGTGTATTTTCGTGGTATTCTCGTGATTTCGACCGTTTCGTTCAAAACGAAACGGTTAACGTAAATGGGTGATCAATTTCGTTTTAAAACGAAACGGTTAACGAAATCGATCGTTTTCGTGCTCGTTTTAGACGTTATGCAGCCATACCAGTAATATATAACCCAAATAATAATGGATTTTACAAAAAATAGAATGCACTTTCGGATGTGTTTCCCCCTGCTTTGTTTATACAAAAATAGATTCCAATGCAGAGTTCACCCAAAGCCCAAAATGTCACTCGAGACAGGCCTAACATGTGTCAAATCAGATACTTTGATGCTAACGGCTAACGCAATATCTTGCCCGGAAAAGGAATCATTCCTTAACAGAGCAACATACTACAAGACAACCCTTGATTTAAAATATTAATTAATTATTTTTTTTTTTTTGATCAAAAGTACCCCAAAGGCGGGGACCTAATATTAATAAAAGAAAAAGTATTCAAGAGCCCAGAGCTCACGATACAAAACAACCAAAAACAAAACAAAATCAAATTACTAAACTACCAACAAATACCAGGATCAACACCTAAACCACCGAAATACCAGTATTCAAAACAGACCAAAACAGAAGATGTCTTAGACTAACAACAACTACTACTATTACAAACACTAAGCAGTAGAGTCAGTAGTATCTGACACATGACCATCTTCACCAGGTCCTGGTATGCTGTAAACTGACATTGAAGGTGGGACAGCCTGAGAGCTTGCATTAAGCTGGGCAAACCTGGTTTCTAAGCCGGCGTGACCTCCTGTCCAAGAGTAGAAAAGATTAAAAATTTGAAAAGAAATACTGTTAAAAGTAGGCTTTGTTTTCTCAGAAAAACAAACTCCATTTCTAACGTGCCACATAACCCAACAACTTACTACAAATAAACAGCCAAGAAAAATCTTGTCAGATTTATTTAAATGTTGCCAATAAATCCAAAAATCAGAAATACTTGAACCATTTATACGCAAGCCCCTAGAATTATAAGTGTTAAAGAAAAACCAAAAATCACTTATTTCCTGACAATGTAAGAATAAGTGATCAACAGATTCACAGTTATTGCATAGATAGCACTTATTAGGACCCACCCATCCTCTTTTAGTCAAATTGTCTTGTGTAAGAATCTTATTATGTACCACTAACCAAAAGAACAATTTGACCTTGAGAGGAAGAGGAAGGAGCCAAAGCGAGTCACACTTCCTTATAACTACACCACCATTATTCAGATGGTTATAGACTGAACTAACAGTGTAAGACCCTGAACTATGCCATAACCAAACAGCACTATCCCGATCCTGAGACAGTGAAGTATTCTCTAAAAGCAGCTGGATATCCCTTTTCTCTTGTTTGAGACTATTAGTGACTCCCCTTTTAAGGAATAGAGTCATTCTGCCTTTACCCCACACATCAGCTAAAGTGGCAGAAGGCTTTTTAGTTTCCCTAAAAGCTTCAGGAAAGGTGGTAGCAAGTTTAAAATGGCCATGCCATCTATCCTCCCAAAATCTAATATTGGCACCATTACCCACTACTCTCCTAATTCCTAATCTAATGACTGGAAAAAGGCTACAAACTGCTTTCCAATGAAAGGAAGCAGTAAGAGGGGTTTTACCCTTATATTTCACCTGAATTAGTTCTAACCAGAGATTTTGGCTATCTTTATAAAAGAATTTCCAAGTCCATTTGCCCATAAGAGCTAAGTTGAACTGCCTCAGGTTAGTAATACCCCAACGTCCAAATTCCTTTTTTCTGCAAATGGTCTCCCATGCAGTTAAATGAAATTTTTTAGAACCCATACTTTGATAATTTCCCCACAGAAAATTAGATCTCACTCTATCAATCCTATTAATCACCCAAGATGGACAAATGAACATAGAGAGGTAATAGACAGGAAGAGCAGAGAGGACAGAATTAAGAAGTACAAGTCTTCCTCCCAAAGAGAGAAGATTACCCTTCCACTTGGAAAGTTTTTTCTCAATTTTTTCTATTAAAATTAACCAATCCTGCCTTAAAGGCTTCTTCCAATGGAGAGGAACCCCTAAGTACTTGATAGGAAGATTGCCTAAAGTGCAATTTAATAAATTCGCTAAGAGTCTAGCCTTAGAATCGGTAATGTTAAGAGGAATCAGTTCTGACTTAGCAAAGTTAATTCTAAGTCCAGAACACCCTTCAAACGACTTTAAGGCCCAGAAAAGCTTTTCTACTACCAACTTATCTGCCTTAACAAATAAAAGGGTATCATCTGCATATTGCAGATGAATAGTTTTATGTCCCGTAGACATCACTGGACCTAACCCAACCAGATGACCTTTTTCCATACCATTGTGTAGGATTTTAGCCAGACCATCTGCTACCAAGAGAAAAAAGATAAGGAGAGATAGGGTCCCCTTGTCTTAACCCTTTCTTGCACTCAAAAAAACGACCTATATTGCCATTAATAGTAACTGCAGTTCTTCCCCTACTAATAGTTGCACAATCCATCTAACAAAAATGGGATGAAACCCTCTGTCAAGTAAACATTGAATCAGAAAGGACCAATTGATTTTATCAAATGCCTTTTCAAAGTCTAATTTGAGAAGAATACCTTCTTCTTTTGAGTTATGAACTGAGTGTAATAACTCCTGAGCCACAGCAACTCCTTCTAGAATAAATCTGCCTTTCAAAAAGGCACTCTGATTTAAACTAATAATAGGATTAAGTACTGAGGCTAACCTATTAGCGATAACCTTAGAGAAGATTTTGAAGATGCAATTGATTAAACTGATAGGCCTAAAATCAGTTACCCTAGCTGCATCTTCCACCTTGGGAATGAGACTGATAGTAGCTCTATTAAAAAGTGAGATATCCAAATTATGATGATGAAATTGCCCAAAAAGATTCATCAAATCATCCTTAATAATCTCCCAAAAAGAATGATAAAAGAGCATGGGAAAACCATCAGGGCCAGGGGCTTTATCGGCTTGCATATCAAAAATTGCAGCCTTAACCTCTAACTCAGAAAAAGGGGCAATTAAAAGATCATTGTCTCCATCAGAAACCTTCTCATTATCATTCCAAACATTACTTTTCAAAGCACTCCAACTTATGGCCGAAGTACCTAGAAGAGAATGAAAATGCTCTAAGACATGACTCTTGATGGAAAGTGAATCCCTAACTTCCCTATTATTAACCATTAGATGGTTAATGTTGTTTTTAGATTTTCTAACAGAGGCACATCGATGGAAAAACTTAGTGTTGGAATCTCCTTCCTTAAGCCAAGTAATTCTTGATCTTTGTCTCCAATAAGTCTCTTCTTCTTGGAAGACATCATACAGATCCTTTTTGGCTTGAAGGAAAGAATCAAACTCTGAAGGAATCAAAGAAGAGACTTCCATTTTATCTTCCAGAAGCTTAATTGAAGATAAAAGAGAAGTTTTTCTGTCTCTAGTATCTTTACCTAGATTACTACTCCAACCTTTAAGCTTCTGTTTAATCAAAAGTAGCTTCTTGATCCAATCAGAAGCTGAATGAACTCCTAAAGAAAAATGATTCCACCAAGAGGGAAATCTGAGAGTCAAATCTTCCTTACTAATCCAAGACTTCTCAAATCTAAACTTATGTTGGCTACTGACCAAAGGAGTCCCAGCATCTAACTTAATGGGATGATGGTCAGAGAACACCTTAGGTAAACTATACATATAAGAATGGGGAAAGAGATCCACCCAACCTTGATTGGTAAAAAACCCACTAATTTAGAATTGTGGAAATTGCCCAAAACACCTGCAAAAGGTTCAGTATCCTAATTGCTAATGGGAAAAGGAAAATGAAATGAATGAACTAATTAATAACAGGAAGAAGAGAACAGAACCTAACCAAGTCGTCTATAATATCTACATCAACATGAGAAAATCTTCAACTTCTCATCATCATCTCTGGCTTCTTTCCTCTGTTCTTTTCCTTTGCTATGTCCCACAATGGAAAATCTTTCACCGTTAACTTACTGTTTGAAAAATAAACTCAGCTGACTCGAGTTTCTCAGTTCATCAAGGCCGCTAATGCAATTTTTTTTTAATTTAGTACACAATCAATCTAGTACAAAATATAAAAAAACACACTATCTCAAAGAAAAATAAATACATTAATTTATAGCAAGAACATTACTATAATGTGGCAAGAATTACAATTTACAAAAGAATATTTTGTACAACAAATATTAGATCCATTAAATATCAACAAAGAGATACATACACCGGTTAGAATTAACTTTAGCGCAAAATACACATTATAGATCTATTACAAAAAAAAAACATTGTTTTGGAGGTCATCTTCTTTTTTTAGGCTCTCGAGCAACACCAAATTCTGTTATTACTATTAGTGCAAGTTACACTTGGAGTTGCTCTAGGTGGAGTTGTAGTAGGCGTTGTTTGTAATTGGATAATTCGGTTCTCTGATTGTTTCGTGCTTTCAGTTGGTACATCCCCGCTTCAATGTAGTCCTCTAGAGACCCAAAGTTTGGTATCCTTGGGGTTTGGAGGTACCTTCGACCGGTAGGAGACTTTAACCTGGGATGTCACCATCACAAGCTCCAACTTGTCCGTTGTGGTCTTTGCTGGTACCAGCGCCAAATCCTCTGCGATGTAATACAAGTTTAATTAGTGTTAAACAACTTTTTTAAAGTTATAAGTAGTCTAAACTATTTCTATAATCTATTGCAGAATACAATCTAGGGTTGCATGCATATTGCAATCCTGGATAGCATGCATTTCGCAGTCAAGGATTGCGATTATAGGCACAGTTTTTTTTTTTTTTTCCTTTCACATACTTTTTAGTTTACATCCTTTGCTATTATCTACAGCTTTCCACAGCTAGCAAAATGACATAGAAAAGGGTAAAAAAATGAAGAACAAATTAATTATATATTAAACAAAATGTAGAAAGCCATCACCACAATTCTCTATACATACCTTAGGAAAGATAACGAATCAGTCAAAACTTCCATCAAATTCATAGAAGCACGGTCTGTAGAAAATAATCTCTCTAACCTTGAAGCCATTTCCTATTTGAACAAACCGTAGAAATCTATCACCAAGCTTCTGTTTCAGTTGTAACTAAAACTCTCTTGCTGTGGCCAATGCCACGCTACCTTCATAAAAATGAAATCTCTCTCTTGACAAGGAATAGTTTCTCGGCCGCAATAGTCTGCATTAGGGTTTTGATATCAATTCATAGGCACCTTGATAAGGTATAAATAAGGAATGAAATTTAATCCTAACCGTTGGATTATAGCAAAAGATTAGGATGAAACCCACAGATTAATTACTTTCCGTTTTAATGGTTTACTGGTCCATGGTTTTTTTTAAAAAAAACAATAGGCAACCAGTTAGGCAGTAACTCCCGTTTTCAAATTTCGAGTGGTATTGCTTCTGCCAAGTACAAAAAGGTAATTAGGAGATATCCATAACTTGACTTAAAATAGAATAAATAATTCTTTGTTCGAAGCAAATTCGATATCTACACAATTTTGATATCATGGTATATTCAAAATCGGATCTAAAAATAGATATGAAAATTGTTTCAAGTGCAAACTCGTCGTTTGGAAAGCCATGTAAAGATAGTTTGAGGCAACCGAAAAAATTAAAACCAACGTTACTGTTCACTAGAATTTCGATAATAACTGTAAAAAATTCGAAATTTTAAAAATAACGTTGTAGGATCGTCATCCGGATTGACGAGTGTACAAATTGCTTGGGTCGTCATCTCGGATGACGATCCAAGCTTGGATCGGCAAATGAAACGACGATCCAAATATATTATGCCAAAAAGTTTAAATATTAAAATATTAAAAACAATTTTGGTTTCCTTGGATCGTCAATTGGATTGACGATCCAAACAAAAATGGCAGCAAAAGTTTTAATATTTATTAATTTACAATTTTGTTTAGTAACCCTTAAAATTTTTATTATTACAAAATATATATAATTTGTGATTACAATTTAACTATAATTTAAACATCTATTATAAAAATATAAGTATATAATTAAATTGTGCATGTTAAATATATAATATTGTATTTGTGTATAATATTTATTTTATACATATATATAATAATATATGTATCATATATTTTATGAGAAAGTTTAATATGCACCATAGTGCATAGGGCATTCCGTGCACCGCGGTTTTTTTCGGAGATATTTTTGTAAATTGAAAAATCTAATTTAACCAATCTAATCTACATATTTAAATCTCATAGAAAATAAAATTTTACAATTTTTTATATTTTATTATTATTATTTTCGAATTTTTTAAAACATGTCATTTTTGGAAAGTTGTACTATTTACAATATTCCAAAAATGGCATGTTTTAAAAAATTCAAAAAAATAGTAACAAAATCTCTAAAATTGTAAAATTTGGTTTGCTATGAGATTTCAATATTTATATTATATTGGTTAAATTAGATTTGTAAATTTACAAAAATACCTCCGAAAAAGTCTGCGGTGCACGGAATGCCCTATGCACTATAGTGCAATTTAAAATTAAATATAATTTATAGTATGACATGTTTAATACTTTTATTTGTATTTAATTTTACACATACATATTTGTATGTATATAAAAAATCTTATATATATGTATATCTTAAATTATTCATGTTGAATAGTTTTATGCATATATATTATTAGTGACTTAAATAGCGCCGCTATGAATCGCAATAGCCCCGCTATAGCGGTACGACTTGATGGGCCGCTACGGTGCTAAATTAAAAGTGCTTCCATAGCGGTCTTCATTGTATTTAAAGTGCATAATTTAATTATATACTTATATTTTTATAATAGATGTTTAAATTATATTTAAATTGTATATTTTGTAATAACAAAAATTTTAGGGCTAAAAAGCAAAATTGCAAATTAAAAGTATTAAAATTGTTGCTGCCATTTTGTTTGGATCGTCAATCCAATTGACGATCCAAGCAATTCAAAATATTTTTTTAATATTATTTAATATTTAAATATTTTTTATATTTTAATATTTAAACTTTTTCATAATATATTTGGATCGTTGTTTGAGTTGCCGATCCAAGCTTGGATCGTCATCCGGGATGACGATCCAAGCAATTTATACACTCGTCAATTCGGATGACGATCCTATAACGTTATTTTTAAAATTTTGAATTTTTTACAGTTATTATCAAAATTCGAGTGAACAGTAACGTTGGTTTTAATTTTTTCGGTTGAGGCAAAGTGTACCTGCATGATACCTGAATTAAAAATCTCTTTTTTTTTTTTCTGTACTTCTGTAGCTTATGAAGCCCATATTTTTATGAAAAGAACTTTTTATTCGGGTCATGATCTATGAATAGTTTGGGCTTGCAGAATCCAGCTTAAGAAGGCCCATATAATTTATTCGGTTTGCGTGTAACGGTGCAAGCGTGTCCATGTCATATTATTATTTAATTTAATAATAATAATGGGATCAATATACCTTTAATTTGAACTAGTCATGGTTGTAACTAGAAATTTGTTGACGGGAATTAAATATTTTGGATGGTTCAATGGCTGGCCGAAATGTTGAAATTTACATATAACTTGTGGGTTTTAATTTTATGAAAGGTAGATAACTCATAGAAATTTTGAGGGAAAAAAGCAATAAAGAGACTATTAAGAAAAAATTCTAGTTTTACAAAAAAGAACTACATATATCTCCTTTTTATATTGACTGAAACAAACTGTTTGGAACCTTTTAATTATCCCACTTACAAAACAAACAGCAATCATTATCATTTTACAGTGCTAGAATGTGCCTTACTTTAATATAAATATTAGTTGATATAAATGTTAGTATAATTTTATATAAAGATAAGGGCTTCGACCCTTATTTTTCTTCAAAAAAAATGTTAGTGTAATTTTAAAACAAACGGACGTGATTGATCTGTCCTATTTGAGGCACTAAAAGACAATACAAAGTCGACATAACAAAAAAAAAAATTATTTAAGAAGAGATCAACCATATATCAAAAATGCATCATTTGAATGAAATCAAAACATAAAAAGGGTTGAAAATATATAGATTTTTTAAAATGTTTTACCTCAAACCTCCAAAAAGACCCATCACTATCAGGTGTGGCTGAGATAACGCAGAGCACGGACACAACAAGTGAAACTTTAAGACAAACTCGACTTGTAAGAATTAGTGGAACTTAAGGGACTTAACCAAAACAATTTACTATTTGACTGATCAATGGGTCCACCTGCTGAGGTCACAAGGCCTCAAGTATCAACAAGCAGCCAGTAGCATTTTAGCAACAGCAAGCCTCTAATTTTTATAACTACCCTCGTAAATTTCCAAAATTACGTCCTTTCTTTCACTCTCCAGTGATTTTCCTCTTTCGCGCTTCGTTGGCTTCTCCAATTCGTTTCCGATGCTATTTCCATTGAGCATGGAGGTGAAGCTCGGGAGCAATTTCTCCTGTATCAGACTTTCGACTTTGTTGCAAGGTTTTGGCGTGACTTCAGTAATTGAATAAAATCTGAACATGCTCTATGTTTTCTTCCAGAAAAGAAATCGAGTATGATGAATTTCCTTTTAGTTTTAATTCCTTTGTATTTAACGTGAATACATCATTGTTTAATCAGGTAGAAGACGCGCCTATCTCTTTGCCTCATCACCAAATTCACGAGATAATTTCCGGAAAGTAAGTTCCATTTTATGTTGATTTCTTCATATTTCTAATTACTGAATTATCCTTGTTATTTTGTTTGTATATTATGAGTTCTTTCAATTTCTACAAGCACTTTCCGCTAAAAATGCTTATTTTGTAATTATCTAAATTTGAGTGCTATTTAATTTCTAAAATCTCAAAATTTCAGTGTTATTCTTAAGAAATGGTGAAAAATGAAATCTATTCATGGTAGTTTCTATCTTTTGAAGGCATTCAAAACATTTGCATCAAAAAAATCAGAGAGAAAACGGAGAAAAGATAGCGAAGTTCCGCAAATTACGCCATTAACAGGGAAGGTCATAGGTTCAGATGGTGAGGAAGCTATTGTCAATACCGAGCTGCCAAGTGGCACCGCTAGTGGGATCCAGGTGAAGGTTGCTAGTAGAAGTGCAGTGCTGCAGGCCTGCTTCTTCACATCAGCAGCCTTACTTCTGCTTGGTGTGTTAATTAGACAGGTAATTACATACCAGTTAAATGCGAGATTGTGGCTGGTTCGATATTAAATTAGTCTCAGTTTGACTTTATTATTTACTTTCACTTTTCCCTTGAGTTCTTTTGTCGAAATTTGGTACATGAATGGCAATTCGGTAAGGGCTAGATAATTTACTGCAACCTTGGATAATGTTTGGTATGTAGCATATCTGTTCTATAAATAATAATTAATAAGTAATCCTTTATGTTATTGCTGATATACTGTACTGGATCCTAGTAATTTAACTGTACTTGAATAAAATTTTTTGATGTTTAATCAATTTTAAATTACTTTTTAGGTTTCACATTTGGCATGCATAAATGGATTGCCAATTCTTGATGCAACAGAAGTGAAATGTAGGTTCCTGTGTTATGTTTCTTTTTTAATTATTGTACATTTAGGAAATACAATTGTTTTTGTTAGATTCTCTATTTGAAATATCTGGTACTTACCAGTGCAAGTCCTTTGCTAATAATGCTTGGTTCTCCACTAGTTTGTACTTTGTAGTTTTAGTGAATATTAGGACCCCTTACGATCCCCTCAAGGCAATTATGTAAGAACTTTGCAATTGGACATTTAAAAGGAGCAACTCGGTAAAACATAACAAAGGAGTGTAGTGAGCATTGAAACCCTTTTGAAAAACAGTATCAAATTACTGGGTTGTCTTTTAAGGATATTTAAGTGACTAGAATTCCTGAATTCCTTACATCTGTTATTTTGGGCTACTAATTCTCATTTGACTTGACTTGTACAGTTGGATTTGAAATTTGGCATATTGAACTGGTCCTAGCACTAGTGGTACTTATCTCCTCTAGTCGGTACATATTATTAAAGGCATGGCCTGATTTTGCTGAGTCAAGTGAAGCTGCAAATCAGCAGGTACAATAAAGATGTTTTTCCTCAATAACTTGGTTGACACCACTACTGGTGTTCAGTCTGAGCAATAATGTGAAGATCTGCTATTGCCATTCTTACTCTGCTTTGTGTATGTGTCCCCAATAAATTTCATTTAATCATGCCATACGTTGAAGATTCTCATTGTATTTAGCATCCCTCCAAAACAAAGTTACTATGATATTGTGAAATTTTGTGAGCATTTTTGGTAAAGATGCAAAGCTTAATTTATATATACTCCTGGCATTTATTAAAAAACTACAACAACAACAACAACAACTAAGCCTTTTGTCCCAAGCAAGTTGGGGTAGGCATTTATTAAAAATCTTCAATAAATTCTTATTTTTGCTATTAGGTGCTTAGCTCTCTTGAGCCTTTGGATCTTGTTCTGGTTGCATTTCTTCCTGGAATTAGTGAGGTACAGTATAAATACTCCGTTCATTTAATTCTTATCCTTTGAAACTAAGAAATTTATAATTGTTTTCTTGCAAACTGTGTACCATTTAGAAATAAAAATTACAAGTTTTCTTTGAAGTTTGTTCGTTTTAGCTGAAGATTTTAGGAGAGTATGCACTTTTTTGGTGACTAAGTGTTAATGTTAAATTTAAAGGTGTCATTACTAAGAATTATTTCCATCATCAAACTTTATTACTTTCTTTCTTCAGATAAATATTTTCTGTCTCCTTATTCGGGCTACTAGTTCGTATTACCTGTCATGCTTTTGACATCTTTCATATGATAAGAAAATAATTAATGATTTTCTGCTAATATTCTAGGAATTCTTGTTTCGTGGAGGTCTTATGCCAATTTTTGGTTTAGACTGGAAAAGTGCACTTGCTTCTGGGGCTATTTTTGGAATTCTACATTTAAGTGGCGGTCGAAAATATTCATACACTATTTGGTTAGTCCTAACCTATACTTTTTTTCAACATTCGAGATATTAATTCCCTATGAAATATCGACTTCTTTTATCAGACTAAGAAAAGGTTATAAACTTATAATAATACTATACCCTTTCTCGTTCAAGACTTGATAGTCATGCTACTCTTAATAACTTCAGTATTGAAGCAGTGGTATTATTTCAAACTGCTGTTCTTTTCTTATGAGTCACGAGTGACTTTCACTTTGGGTGTTTTGAAATCAGATAGGGTTACCAAGGTAGCATACAAAAATTCAGCCATAAATGTGTAGTTTTCTTCAATACTTCTTAGTTCGATTAACATTAATTATAGATAGGAATTTGCAGACACGCTCCTAAATCATATAATGATTAGAAAAAAAAAATCTTTCTATGATGTATTTAATTGTTGATTATTTGTTGGAGAAATGTTTTAAAAATGTTGCTGCTGTTGATTAATCTCATACAGTGCTGCTGTTATATTTTGAAAATGTAATTAGTAGTGAGAACATGTCAATAACATGTTTTACTAGGTAACTAAAAGAATTGTACTTACATATTCATATTTGCAGCAATTCAAATAATAATTTTAATTTCTTTCCTCAATTCTTGTAATTCTAAGTTTGTTATATTTTGAAAATGTAATTAGTAGTGAGAACATGTCAATAACATGTTTTACTAGGTAAACTAAAAGAATTGTACTTACATATTCATATTTGCAGCAATTCAAATAATAATTTTAATTTCTTTCCTCAATTCTTGTAATTCTAAGTTTGTGTCTCTCTTGAAAAAAATTTGAAGATATATGCGCTCTAAGCATTCTGGTGCTCCATCTTGACCAATATTTAAATATAATTTCAGGGCAACAATTGTGGGTTTCGCTTATGGCCTCGCAACTGTTGGTTCATCTAGCTTGGTCGTACCAATGGTGTCTCACTCACTGAACAATATTATTGGAGGTCTCTTCTGGTACTTAAATTCCAACTCAATTTCAGAAGGGAAGCTTAAATAATGCCACAAAGGTATGGTCTGGTGCCAAGGACCAATATTCCTTACCTGATCCAGGTTAAACATGATCCGGCAAAATTATTCAGATCTGATTTATTTGACTTGACATCATACATTTTCTTAGTAATTCTAATAAGGGAAAATTTTTTCTGTACCCCTCAAAACTAAGGAAATACATGATTTGCCCTCCGAAAGTCAAAATTCCTGATTTTGCCCCCCAAAATTTTGAAATGTTTCTTCATTTGCCCTTTAGGCCTTTTTTACACTATAAATAATATTTAAATTATAAAAATTACTTTTGCTGACCAATATACCCTTCGACCAACCAATTCGATTTGAACCCAAATCAAACCAGGATGAACAAACCCTCTCAATTAAATCGATTCTCACTGATCAAACCCAAACCATATCTCTCACCTGGTCGATGTCGCAGCGTCCTTCTCCACTGTCGCCTTGTCTCTCTTTACTCCACTGATCAAACCCGGCTTTCCGATCCACTATAAACCTCGCTCCTCCGTCGCTGCTCGTCTTGCCACCTATCCTCGTTCGATCAAACCGGAAACCCTCTCTCGTTTGATTAGAAGGCTCTCCAGTCACAGTGGAACCGAGCGGGTACAGCTGGTACAGGTACAAAGATCAAATTCTTCTCTGACTGTCTGCCACTGGTCACAGCCATCACAAAGAACGAACTGGAGATTGTTCCCTCATGGCGGGCTGATGAAGTACTGAGAAGGATCAGGCACACTCTACACATACTTGGAGAGAAGGTTGCAGTACACCACGTTGGTCAGGATGCAGTGCAACTTGGACATGTTCTGGCAAATTAGGCTAGAATAGAAAACTGCTCTTATGTTGGTCTGCCATTCCCACATCTCCCACATGAAATTGATGAGGAGAGATATTTCCAACAGGTGCTGGAGGAGCCACCTTGAACAGAATTTCGTTGTTTTTGCCCCCCTGGTTTTTAGTTTATTTAGATTTTTTACTGGTATTTTGGCTACTGTCTTTTCTTCCTTTCTTTTTATATCCGTAGTTTGTATTGGCTTAGGTTTCTAGTTAGTTTTTGTTAAGGGGTGCAGTTTATTATTTATGATTGTAAACGCAAATTTGTATTTTCAGTTTGTCTTAATGAAAGTCTATTGGCGTTTGCTATAAAAAAAAACTATTCAATTTCATGGATGTGATTGTTATGCATTTTTTAGAACTGTGTTATACTTACAGTATCATATTTCTAGCATTTTTTTTGCTAATAAATGGAGTAACTTGCGCCTTTTCCAAAAATCATTTTTAAGTCCCTAATTAAGTGAACTGTGTTATATTATTTGATAAAGCCTTTGCAGTGAGCATATTTTTAGCAACTAAAAAACCTGGTACCAAAGTAAACGGTACCAACAGTCAATTGCAACGCACAAGTATGTGTACTTGTTTGGATTCTAATGGCACCTGTCCCATGTTTCCTATGCACTATGCGCTATGAGGTACTTTAAATGAATCTATTCACATGATGAATACTAGAGATCTATTCAAATTAGTTAGTTAATTTTCTCTCATAATGAATCTATTCATAACAGATTTCAACCAAATTAACTCAATTTCAAGTGAATTAACTTAATCGCAATAAACATGAACAAATCTAGAAGAAAGCAAATTTTCAAACTACACAACAAGCATTCATCGATAACAAAATAGATTGAAAAACAAGTAAAACTATTTGTTTCTACTTCTACAAGACCTGAAAAGCAAGCAAAACTATTTGTTTAGATACTAGAAAAAATACAAAAACAAAATGCTCTGGCTACTTCTACATTGCTTGCCAAGACCTCACAGCCTGCAAACTCTGGCTACATTACAAGATGCTCCTCAGGTTTCCAATTCGATAGTTAAGGATGTTGCAACATGGTATTGGACATCTTCCAGTTTGTTCACTGTATCTTTGGTGTATGAAGCTATGTCGTTGGCAGGGAAGACATGTTCATTTAATTCTTTCTTGTGTACTCTTAAACTTCCCCCTTCTCTAAACTTTTTTCTATACCTTCTCTCTTCTAACAAGTTGCTAACTCAGGAACAGCTCTTGCATCGGAACATTGTGACAGAACAGCAGTGTAACCTGTGTCACAGTTCACTTTTAGAGGATAGTTTCCATCTCTTTTTTAATTGTTCTTTTGTCAAAAGAATATGGAATAAGCCCCAATTACACTTGAGGTTACCTTGCTTGTTCCCTCTTACTCCCTTCAGTCTTCTTTTTATCTCACTTTCACGCAATTGTAAAAAAATTACAGAAATTACATAGATTAGAGCAATTGACAGAAATTACTTACCGCATTTATTTACAAGCTAATTGACAGAAATTACAAAAATTTACTCATAGATTACAGCAATTGACTCGCAGAAATTTACCCATGACTAATTATTCACAACAGAAATTGACAGAAATTGAAACGTGGTGAAATTGACGGCAATTTACTCAAAACAATTGACAGCCAATGCCTTTGCTTTGTTCCTTTCAAATTTATCAAAAACCAAAACAAATTGATCAGTAAAAAATACAGCGAAAAGAAAAGAAGAACCTGGTTTGTGCGAGGAAGATAGATGCCATGCGAGGGAAGAGCAACTAACCTTGCGGAACGAAATGGAGAGAAGGTTTAAGCTTCATCGATCGATTGACAGTGCAGTGAGAGAGGGGAATCCGTGCGAGGAAGGTGAATTGCATCGTGTCAGAGAGGAGAGCGAAGGATTTATGCGATTTGGTGAGATCTACGATATAAGAAGAAGAAGAAGAAGAAGAAAGAAGAAGAGAGGAGAAGTTTCAGGGTTTATCTGGTTACTCTTTTTTGCGTGCGCGAGAGACAGAGGACTGATTGGGTTCGTCTCCATCGATTTGGTGAGTTCATGTTTAATTTCGAACACAAGGGCAAAAGAGTCACAAATAATATGTTTTATTATTTTAATATTATTTATATTATAAAAAAGGCTTGAGGGGCAAATAAGGAAACATTTCAAAATTTTGGGGGGCAAAGTAAAGAGTTTTAATTTTTGGGGGGCAATTCTGCATTTCCTCATTTTTGAGGGGTACAGAAAAAATTTTCCCTTCTAATAATGTGAAATGAGCTCAATCTGGTGGCATTGTTCTATTTATTTAGTGGACTGTAATAAAGAGAGATTAACTGGAGCCAACCTTGTTCATTTCCAACTGAGTCAGTTTTATTGAGTTTGTTCCAGTTTGATGATCTCTATTATTAATTTTCTTTATATTTTTTCCTGACTTGGATGGTTTAGTGCTAAATATCACTGAGGGTAAGTGGGGGGTTTAAATGTTTTACATTGAAAACAACTGCGACATAAGAATTGGGTCATTAGTTGAAATATGATAGGTTAAATTAAGCCTAATAGTACAAATTTTTTTTTTTGGCAATCTTTAAGTTCTACAATTGAGGCTTACTCGAGCATAATTTAGCTAGATTGGCGGTTGCTGGAGCTTAATTGATATTCTGGCAAAGAAAGTGTGGCTTGTCTTTCAATTGAATTTTGAAGGTATTTCTACTAAATTAAGCTCAACATATAGCAGCAGAACAAGAAGAGAGTTGCTAGTGTCAAACATATAGGACACGTACACTTGTCCAACGCGATGAAATTTTAACTTTTAAAATTGGAATGGCCGATCCAAACCGCTCAAATTGTTCTGTGTTATAAAATCTTCATGGAGACCAAATTTTATATTTTTTCAAATTTTTTTACTATTTTTTTGGAATTTTTCAATATGCTCAATCTAAAAAGTTCTGAACCCTTCAATTTTGAAAATTCGAAAAAAATAGTTAGAAAATATGAAAAAATATAAAATTTGATTATCAAAGATATTTTAATATAGAGATCATATTGAGCGGTTTGGATCGACCGTTTGAAATTTTAATATGCTACGTTTGGATCGTGTTTGACGTCCTATATGTTTGATTCTAGCATTACTCGAACAAGAAACCAGTTTGTACTAAGTTAAAAAGAGAAAAGTAGCTGGCCAATGATGGTGATGATCACCATTTTGACCATTACACCAGTGATTCATCATCTGTTACCAATATGTAAATGAAATCCTCCATTTTGATCAGTAGGTAAAAACTTTGAAATTGCAGTTCTTAATACATAAAAATTTGAACTCAAATAAAGCAAAATAAGCAAAAAAAAAAAAAAAGAATTTACTGTACAATATAATCTCAATCTTTCATCTTAGAAATTTCAGTTCTTTAATGGGGTAATCAGTTCATTTCCATCAGATTAACACTATGAAGGATGGCAACACTTCTCACATGAAGGTGGGGATCGCAATATGTTACAGTAGCAGCAGGCCACCTCACAATTGTTGTTGCATCCTGTTTATGGCACCCTTTGGTTAGAATTTGTTTCTCTACTTTTACATGCACTGTCTTGTAAAACATGCTAGAATAAAAAAAAAATAAGCACAGAATGCACTGTATATACCTATGCCCAGAGGCTTGCCTTGTTGCAAGTCAGATATAGAGTGGTTTGGGTGTTTTCTTCCTTTTTCTTTTGCGGGTAAAAAAAAAGGAATTGAGTGGATGGAGATACTCGCGTTACACACTTGTTCATTTTGGGAAACCAGTTTTCCTGGTCTCAACTTCTGTATTATTGTTATTCTTTCATATTTCCTATTTTGCATAAATTTTGTGAAGAGGATCATTTTTCATAAGCTCATTAAAAGTGCATAATTTATCAGGTACACTTCTACATAATGCAGATCATCACATTGAAATCCTAAAAGAATTGTACTTTTAACCTCAGTATGTAATTATAGTATGTTCCATGCTGACAATCAATCATTTGTCAAGAGGATCATTTTTGGAGGTGTTATATATATATATTTTTTGAAGATAAATTGGAGGTCTAAGCCATCCAACTTATTTTTTAAATTAAATGTCTTTGAAAGACCCCCCAACCGGGTTTCGGGAGGTGTTATATTTTATTCCATGTTAAAATGGGTTGCTAAACCTTAATTTGGCTCCCCACAGGTTGTTCAGCTTTTTATTTGTTTCTAATTTGGTAGCAAATCAGCAACTCTAATGGGTAATTACTTCAACATCTTTTGCTGATGTGAATTAATTTTTCTTTTTATTCATTTGCTGCAATGATGACTTGTAATAGCCTCTATCTAGTTTACCTAAAGAAAAACCTTTTAACATGCAAGGGAAGTCGGGCACACATCTTGAAAGTATCAGGGAAGTGTTTGTTGAACCCCAGGGAATGGTATGTGTTGAGCATTTTTCTTGAAGGGGTGGTCATTTTGGTTTCTTAGTGCCTTATGTCATGGGCTTGGTGTGTGTGTGTGTGTGAGAGAGAGAGAGAGGGAGAGAGAGAGAGAGAGGGAAAGAGTACCAGATATGACCATATATGGAGGTGCTGATTGGTTATTTGGTGGAGGTGCCATGTCAGCTTCCACGACCAGGCTGTTGATAGAGAGGAGTCCTATGACAGCTAAAATATGGAAAAGAGCCATGATAAGTCTCAATCAATGTCTTTGTTGCACATCAAGCAGACATTCCTTAGTTGGTGAAGGAGCCCGAAGTGGTGGTACTTGTAGGAGGGTTTCACTAGCATGCTTCATATTAGGTGATAGTTAGGATGAAAGAATACATAATATGAGGCTTAAAAAAATTAGTAAGTTATATTTCTTAATTTGGGTTAAATATTAAAAAGGCAATTCCCTACTTCTGTCAATTATAAGTAGGTGTTGTTTGGTTGAGCATCTTAATTCTTTACATCTACTGAACATTCAAAGTACCTTGTTCTTTTTTTTTTTATTATTAACTCAACATATATAAACATATTTATGCAAAAAAAGAAGAAGTTCCATTAATGATCCCATAACTATGAGCTGAAATTGAAGTATATTGTGGGACAGATTTGGATTAAGTTGTTGAAAGCATCTAGAACGTTCATTGTAAGTCCAAAAGTTATTCTCTCATATATGTTTCCCTGATTGTAATCGGATGGTTAAGGTAGAATATTAGACATTTCACAATTGAACTACTTGGTAGACGCACTCGAGATTCTTTTAGCCCTTTATTCCTCGGTTCACTTAGAACAAGTTGAGAAAGCATTTCTAGCTTAAAATATATTAACTCTTTATATAAAAGGAGTTAGATCTTGAGATTACAAAGAACAACTTAACTCTTATATAGCTGGATCTTTGAATTGAATGTAGTGTTTGAATCTCAGTTATTAGTCACAAAGATGATTTGTCATACTTGAGTTCTGACTCTGCAATTTTTTCATATATAGTGCCTAATATATGAATTGCTTTTTCTCCGTTAGCGTAGTTTTCATCGGCTCCGTTTGGATGGGTGCAGGTATAAGGGAATAGTTTATTCTTACTCCCAAATTTATTATAAACAATCCAAACTTTTCACAAAATTACACACTTCCCAATAATTTTTCCCTTATTCCTTTTATTCCTACACCATCCAAACGGAGCCATCAGGATTTAATTTAACCTAATGAATATATATAATCATTTTTAATTTCATTAGGGGAAAAAGACAAGGAATTGATGACACCTGCAAACAACGCTTGAAGAAAAATTCATGCACCAGCATTGAATCGAGCTAGTCAGTCTTATGTCTAGAAGAGATGACACCAGCTTCATGAAATCAATGTAGGCGTAAATTGCTTGTATCGGCTTTTTCGAACCCATGATAATGAATTTGGATGCCAAAATGCCATGTAGCAATAGCATGCATGATGGATGCAGCGGGTGTCATCTCTCCTGACATTAAACCTGCACTCGTTAATAGTATATGATCAATCTTCAACTATCACCTCTCCCTCTCTCTAACGCACAGTTCAAAACACATAGTTTCTTTCTCACAGATATTATGAGGATAGTTTACTTATTGCTCCCTCTGGTAATGAACTACCTCTTGTACCAGCAGGTAAATATATAAGCCAGAAAGGTTCTATTATGATTATTATTTAAATCGTTAGATTTCATTGAGATGCATTCACACTCAGGGGCGGATCGAGTGGGGGCGTCATAGGCCATGCCTATGCCATGGTTGTAAAATTTTAATTAAATTGTTTTCAGATGATTGGCCTACTCCATATGAGAGCCCAAACAAAATATTCAAGTCTGTTACTCTTTCAACTTATCTTTTTAGAATTAGATCAATCTAATTATCAATACATGAAATTAGAGTTTTAGGATGATGCCATGATAGATAATTGGTAAATACTTGAATGTATGCTTAAATTACCGATACCAGATCAGTTCCCTTTTATTTTGCTTACTGGTACTGTGGTACGTCCCTTTGACGGTTTGAATCTGTTGTTGATATTTGAGTAGTAAGTGCTCTCTAGTCTTGCCTTTGTTATGACATCATACTAATTTTCTTTTAATATTTACACGTTTTTCTTTTAATATTAACATCGTACCCTTTTATTTTTCTCTTAATTTTTACATGAAAAGAGAAAAAACTAAGCGACATTGGATGCTCCTGTTAAGAAAAAAAAAATTAAATGGACTATGAGATAAGGTCATCCTTTTAAATCTTGGCCTACGCCATCTCTCAATCCTGTCCGCCCCTGGTTGTGTTGGTAACTTTTAAGAATTAGGATAACTAAGATTTGCAAGAATTTGGAATAGATGCTCAATTAAATTTAGATGAAATAGCATAATAGTGGAATTAATGACTATTAATTCTGAACACCCATCTATTCAATGAAATATTGAAATTTGAAAGTATTTCTTTCACAACAGAATAAGAAGCGCAACCAATTTGTAACAGAACAAGAAGCCCCTGTTCACACTGAACCCTCATCATGCCAGATAATTCAAATGTTTGAAAAATCAAACTCGTGTGTCATGCAGTGTAGTTGATATGACAATATAATTAATGGGTCCATGACATTTGCTGTTTTAGAATCTGTGTTGTGGGTTCGTTACAAATTGGTTGCGCTTCTTGTTCTGTTGGGGAAGAAATACTATTAAATTTCAATATTTGATTGAATAGATGGGTGTTCAGAATTAATAGTCATTAATTCCACTATTATGCTATTTCATCTAAATTTAATTGAGCATCTATTCCAAATTCTTGCAAATCTTAGTTATCCTAAAACATAATTTAGAAGTTACCAACACAACTATACTTAGAGGGTCTGTTTGGATGGGCCGGAATTGTAAATTTCGGACATTTTATATGCCAAATTTATTATAAATAATCTAAACTCTTCACAAAGTTACACACTTCCCAATAAATTTATACTTAGGAATTGCAAATTCCTCAAATTCTCCAAATTCCTACAACATCCAAACGGCCCCAGATATGATACTTTTTTTTAAGATAAATATTAGGGGTCAAGCTTCTCAACTTATTTTAAATTAAATGTCTATAAAAGACTCTCCAACCGGATTTCAAACTTACGACCTCTTATTTAAAATGTATTGCTTTTTGCCACTAGACCAGAGCTTGTTCTCTTAGATCTGCATGATACTTGATAGGCTTTCTTGCTTCATTCGCTAAATAAATAGTAACTTGCTATCTGTGTGTTGATATGAAGACTCTTTTCCATTTTTTTTTCCCCCGAATTGACATTTTTTGTTACAAAGAGGTCGTAGTATAATTTTATTTAACTCTGTTACTTTAATTTCATGGTCAACAACACTTACAATATTTCAATTATGTTACCCACCACACCGACATTTACTGTTTTACATGAGAGCACCACTGAATAAGCACAAAAATTCGGTCAAAAAGTTTCCTCCCTCAGTCATTACCTTTTGAAATTTCAAATATTGAATAGTGAATCTGTTTTTTTTTTTTATATTTGAGCTAGCTTCGTATTTGATTCGCACATTGTCTAGTCAACACTCCCCTTTAAACTTGTTTAGTGCCCCCGAGAGTTGAAATTTCAAGCTTATTTGGTCCTCTCAAATTCTTAGCTGTCTCCAGATAATTGCTAAAAAAAAACAAAACCGATAACAAGTGGCTGTGTGTTAACGGTCAAGGAATCCTCTGTTCAAACTTAAAAGTCAATTTTTTTTTAAAACTAATTAGGGAAATTCATTATCGTTCTTAATTTTTTTAAACAACAAGGTAATGTTAAACTTTTATTTGCATTAACTTAGTATTTAAATATTTTAAAACGAGCCCAAGTAGTCATGCTATTGAAAAGGTTTTTAAGAAAACAAGTTCTATTTACAATGTTTTAAGCAATTTACTAGTTAAATTAAAAGATATAACAGTATAAAACACTAAACAGTGCATATTGAACATCTAATTCTATATCTACAGTGATATAACATAGACTAATTCCACAAATTAAATAATAGATATTTTTTTTGGTGAATCATCGTATTTAATTTATAGACTATGCTAATGATTATTAGCTGATTGATCTCTCATGTAAAAATAATATCTTTGTTTAAAAAAAAATAATAGATCACCTTTAAAAATCATCAATTTTTTTTCAGCCCACAAACAGTGTCTGTGTGTGTGTGTGTTTTTTTATGGTACAAACTTAATTTTGATGCGAAGATTACACATAATGATTTCCATTGATCTTTTAACATTTTAATATTGTATATAGACCCGTTTAAATAAACAGCTCCTATCCAACACGTTACACTGCATGTGAACTAAAAAATAAATATTTAATATTAAATTTATTAATTTTTTTTGAAATGTTAAGAAATTAGTTAATGTCTGCTCTACAATAAAAGATAAAAAAAAGAGATGAAGATAAAAAAAGAATTGCTAGTTACTAATTTTAGTTACTAACATGAATGGATAGTTGTTTAGTACAACAATCACATTTCAAAATCATTAATTTTCTTCGACCTATAATATCTCTGTGTTTCTTATGGTACATCTTAAATTTGCAAGATAATTTTGATGCGAAAATTACACTTAATGATTTCCATTGGCCGTTTTAACTTTTTAATGTTGTATACGGACCTTTCGAATAAGAGCTCCTATCAACACGGTACACTGCATGTAAACTAAAATATGAATATCCATAAATAATTTAAAACGCTTTGAAATGTTAAGGGAGAAGTTAAGGTCTGCTATATATAATATATAATATATAAAAAAAGAATTAGACATGAAGATAAAAATAAAACAATTGCTCGTTACTAACTTCACAATTTTACAAAAATAAAAAAAATATGAAAATACTTCCACCTCTTCTTACCTATAAGTTAATCAGTTTTGTACTTTTGTTCTTCAAAAATTACTATATAAACTAAAATAAGTTACTTTAATTAATTTTCCTATCATTTTTTTCTTCTAAATATAGCCTTGTTACTCTTTAAATACCGTCCATAGCCGCCTTTTAAAAATATCTAAAACCCAACCGAACCGGCTAGCCGGCCAAATTGTTCCGTTCGGCTGTGATTTGGATCCCATTCCGGTCCATATTGACTTTAAAAAACCGCGACTCGTTGAAAACCGACCGGTTTACAATTGAACCGGAAATCGTAGCCGCCGGTTTCATAAAATTATCGAGCGGTTTTCTGTTTAAATCAGAATTAAACCCGAACCCTAGACTCCGCCTCCGTCTTGAACCCCACTCTCTCTCTCTCCCCTTCTTCGGAGCAACGCACCGTCGACCGCCTCAACTCCAACGCTCTCTCTGAGAATTCCGAGATGAGCATCCACGGCAGCGACGGCGTCGAGAGTTCGGACGAAGAAGAGGTCTTCATCGACGAAGAGGACATCATACGTGAATACGAAATTGATGAAGAAGGTTCTCTCTCTCTCTCTCTCTCTCTCTAGAAAACCAATCAGCTTGTAATCCCTGGATTAGGACTTTTAATTTTGTTAGTATTTTCTTGTTGGAATAAAACAATGTTATTTACTCGAGAGGGATGTGTGTATGTTATCAATTATGTTGTCAGCTTGAGCTGTTTATTTTACACAACCTTGGTATAGTGATATGTCACCAAATTGTTCAAATTCCTTTGGGCTGCTTTATAATGAGTGTTTTTCATTCTCAACTTCTATCAACTATGTTATTTTCTTTGACCTACTTGTTTAAAAAAAAAAAAAAAAAAAAAAAAAAAAAAAAAAAAACCTATGTTATTTTCTTCATGCCTGGTGACAACAAAGACCTTTATGCTGTTATGTTCTTAAATTGTTATTTTTAATTAATTGTTCAATTTCATTTTGGACTGAAATTTTTTGGTGTTAAAATTGTAGTTCTTCCTGATCAAGATGATGATGACATGGAAGCTGCTGGCAACGTTGGTAAGACAACAATGCTATTACTAGTTGTTTGTGTTACTTTTTTGGACTATTGTTCTAGTTGGTGCATTTTCGAATGTTGGTGTCTGTTTTGTCTTATTTAATGGCGTGTCAGATTTTTTTTTTTTTTTGAAGAGGGAATTGACTTTTGTGCTTATTCGTGGTAGCAGAAGAAGTAGAAGTGCAAGAAGAAGCCATCAGTCCTATTTACCAATTCACGAGGCATACTGGTATGCATACTGTTATCGTGTAACGACAATGAGAAAATACTGCTTTATTTGAAGTTTCTTTGCATTGAATTAGAATGACAATATACTGTCATTGCTAATCTGTATGATCAGATATCATGAACAAAAGTTCCATTTTTTTAAAAGGAAAGAACATTCAAGCACAATAAAGAAAAAAAGTCCAACAAATAATAGTATGGTTGCATGTGCACACTGCAAAGCTGGAAATTTTAAAGTTAGTACTGGTTGTGATCTTCGGTGACCATCAGTAATTGGAATATACAACCTGGCTTTAATTTCTCCAAGGACGAGCTGGTCAAATTGGTTTACAAACCAGTATGAATTGTCTGGTATGGTATAGTATACAATATAATAAATTATTTTTGCTGATATCAGTGTGTTTCTTTGTACGCAGATGAAGTTTATACAGCGGCATGCAGTCCCACAGACCCATTACTTGTGGCCACAGGGGGGAAAGACGAGAGAGCTTATCTTTGGAAGATTGGAAACCCTGATGCTGTAATTGAGCTTCAAGGTTATTACTTGTGTGTATCATAGTGCGTGTGCTTCTGTCTGTACATGAGAGAGTGGGAGAGTGTGCGTATGTGGTTGCAGAATATACAATATAAAAATAAAAATATGGATACTATAGCTAATTGTAGAATGAGGCTAATCCTGGCTTTTTACAATTAACCAGGCTTAAGTGTTTGTTGCTGAAATCTTAATTACCATTAACTATTTCATACAGTATAATTTATTTTTTCTGCTTTTTTAGGTGTGGAAGAATACAAATATCTGCTCTTTATTAGACACAATCAGAATCTTTCATAATTTTTCTATTTTTATAATTTAATCAGGGCATAGAGAAACTGTGACTAGTGTAGCCTTTAGCCATGATGGCCAACTACTTGCATCAGCAGGTTTTGATGGTTTTGTAAAGGTGTGGGATGTTGCTTCGGGTACCTTAAAATTCACTCTCGAGGGTTCTGGTGAAGGATTTGAGGTAAAATTCTTTAATATGGAACCTAACTTGTACTTGGAGGACTTAAGGACAAGCTACTGCTTCAGGAATTGCATTTAATGCAATCCTGATTAGCACATTAAAGTGCACACAGAGTAAGAAAAAAAAATGTTATTAATTAATGAAAATTGAAATACTAAGGTTAACGAACAAAAGTATCCTATTTATACCCAAGTTGCATTCATAGAGCATGCTTTTACTGTATCTTTACCAGGCTCACTGTTTTAGTAGTAGATATGCCAATGCTTTGTTTCATATTTATCTTATGCAGCTGGTTTTGATTTTCAACTTGTAGTTTACAAATGTTATAATGTAGTTTGGGTTTTTTTTTACTTTGAAATAGTGGGTAAAATGGCATCCAAGGGGGCACTTTGTAATTGCTGGGTCAGAAGATTCTAGTGTTTATATGTGGAACGCTGATAGAGGAGATTTTTCTAATTCCTTCTCTGGCCATGGTGGTGTCGTCACGTGTGGTGGTTTTACCCCTGATGGTATTCTTAAATGTCTTTTTGAATTTGTATCCAAAATTGGTCTAACCATATTCTACCTGCTATTATTCCAAAATGTTCAATTATCATAAAATATTGAATAAATCGTGGGTGTTTTTTTTGGAGGTGGGGGGGGGGGGTATAGTCATGGACTAACATTTCATTATATAAAACGAAAGTTTGAACAGAAACTAAAGACAGAAAGGAAAATGCACCCTAATAACAGTAAGCTACGCTTTCATCCCTCACAGCTACCCTGATTCATTGGCAACCATACCAACAAAAGAATGTCAGTTACTACTACGTTATTACTTTTACAACATGCAGCATTAACAAAAATTAGGTAATCCTTATTATTATTACATCACAAGGAAGAAAGAACAATAATGTGATTTCATGGTTAAGTTTAGGCCTCCATATCATGTGTAGTCCATCAGATTCAGATCACTTGGCATCTGAGGTGTCCCTTGATGGATATTGTATCCTTCCCATGTTTTGGTCATCCTTGATTTAACTAATTTATCTTGAGTTTATACTGGGTAAAATATTAATCTACTAATTTAGCTTGTATTATGTCTTTTAAAGGTCATCCAAAAGGCACTCCTAGAGATTAATATATCTGAGAATGTATATAGCACATGCTGTGACCTATATATAAGAGAGAAAATATGTAAATACATAAATTGAAATATAAACAAACAAATGAATAACTCAGTAAATATTGTGTGATATATATAGTATTGTGTACAATCATCTCTGCATATGTTGCGATTTATGTATTTTATTGTAAAATTTTGTAGGTAGGACATTATGTTCTGGTTCTGATGATGGGACAATGAGGGTATGGAACCCTAGAAGTGGAGAGAGCATTCATCGTGTTGAAGGTAAAAGAAAAATAAATAATTGACTTCTATGGGGTTTTTTTTTTTTAGATTTTTATCTGTTTTTTGGTGCTCATTTGGTGGTCATATTTTTCCTTGTTATTTTGCATATCAAGGATCCTTAATATTAGCCATTGAGTCACATAGTTTTAGAATCGTAGAATGTATAGTGTATCGTTGGATTTAGTATCGAATCGTGAATCGTATCGAATCGTTAAAGATAGGTTAAACTATCCTTAAAATAAGTAAATAATTAGTTAGATTATATCTTAGTTGAATTTAATTAAAAGAAAGTCATAATTACATACTATAGGTAAATATTTAATGTTTATTTAATATATTATAATTATATACTATATAATTATATAAGTTATAATTATTAATCACCATATTTTTGTGTAATATTATACTATATAATATGTATGGATTATAATTACCATATCATTATTGATAGTCATATTGTAATTTATAATATTATATAGAGTTTTGCTATGGTGAGTTGCAACTCACCAAAGGGTCTGTGAGTCGCGATCAAAATTATGAAATTTAGTTCAAAATGACCGATCCAAATCGTCTAATACGATATCCTTATTGAAATCTTCATGCGTACCAAATTTTATATTTTTTTCAAAATTTTTAAGTTTTTTTTTTAAATTTTAGAAAATCATTAATCTAATTAGTTCTGAACCGTTCAAAAACAGCAGTTTTTAAAAATCCGAAATAAATACTTACAAATTTCAAAAAAATATAAAATTTGATTTGCATGGAGATTTCAATAGGGAGATCATATTTAGACGGTTTGGATCAGTCATTATTTGAAATATAGAGTTTTGCTAGGGTGAGTTACAACTAACCAAGAGTCGGTGAGTCGCACTTAAAACTCCTAAATCTAGTTCAAAATGACCGATCCAAATCATCTAATATAATTTTTCTATTGAAATCTCCATGCACACCAAATTTTATATTTTTTTCAAAATTTTTAAGTATTTTTTCGGATTTTAGAAAATCGTTAATCTAATTAGTTCTCAACCGTTCAAAAATAGCAGTTTTTTAAAATCCGAAAAAAATATTTAAAACTTTCAAAAAAATATAAAATTTGGTTTGTATGGAGATATCTATAGGGATATTATATTGGACGGTTTGGATCGATCATTTTGAACTATATCTATGAGTTTTGATCGCAACTCACCGACCATTTGGTGAGTTGTAACTCACCATAGCAAAACACTCTCTCTATATATATATATATAATTATTTTTATATTCATAATGTTGTATTGTATAATAATATTTTATTATACTATATGATCTGTACAAAGTAAATTTCTAATAATCAATATTAATTATTATATTGTATTACATATATTAGTTTATTCTATAATTAATTAATATAATCATTATTTATTTAATTTTTTTATGCTTATGTACTTTTATATACTTTAGAAATTTTACAAATAAAGTTTCGAGTTCTAAAAAAAAATTTATTGCAGTTTTATATAGCGAGTCATTATTATAGTATATGGAGTAAATACTATCAATTTACTAGTGGATGGTAAGTTGGTAACAGAACAAACCAGTAAAAAGTAGAAACTCTCGCTTTGGTAAGTCCAACAAAGTTTCTGATCTTATCTTGTATGCACATGGTTTTCTGTGAGCCAATAAAAATTGAAACTTCCCATCACATGTAAAAATGTAGACCACGCCTTCCTAGTCTACTTCTGTCCATCTCGTCTCTCTTGATCGATACAGAAAAGGTGGAATGTAATATTTTGTTCAAAAATCGAATCTTCCTGGAGAAGCGACGCATTTTAATTGGTTATTAAAAGCGAATCGTTCGCGATTCCGACGATTCCTTGCGTCGCCGATACACACGCACGGTACGTCTCGAGAGGGCTTTTATTTCCACCCACCTATGGCTGAAAAAGGTGACCGAGCACCGCCAAATGACCAAAGATTCGTTGGCAGAACTGACCCACAACAAGCTTTGTGCTTTAACCAGCCCCTTCTTGACCTCGCTGTGTTGTGGGCTCAAGAAAACAACCGAGTGATTGAATTCACCGACCATAACTATAGACGTTACGCCCGACTACAGATCCAGGAGATCTTTGACAGCCTCGTAAATCTTTACGACCTTGTCTTCACCACCCACTGGAACATTCTCTGCCGCTACATTGAGGCCCAAACCATCCCAGCCGCATACGCTGGCAGGAACACTCGATACGCTGCTGCAGTATACGTTTCATGTTGGTTCCATGATCTCTATGTCTCTATACGTCGCTCCATCCGACGCCTCTCTAATGAAGCTTTTCGTGAGAGATTTCTCTTTGAAATAGTTCATATCTCCGAACGATACGACGTCTTTCTCGCCTATCTCCAAGCGAGTATCCGCCCAACCAGGATTAACCTAACCCATGAGACCACTCTCTACATACCCTACCTCTGTGATAATATCAATGAGAATGCTGCTGACCGCAACTTCTGGGGTATTAACGGTTACGTTGCTAATGAAGCCGTCCTCCATGGCATCATTGGTAACCTTGAAGACAGACACCAACTGAACTTCATTGACGTCCCACAAAACACCACTGGCAGACCCTGTTGGTTACTTGATTGGCATGACACCACCCAGGCTTACGCTTGGTTTCCCCGTGAATCCAATTTCACCGACACCGACTGCACCCTTTCCTTTATCGTAGGAATCGCTTGCACTACTGCCCTTGCCCCTCGAGACACTGATGAATGGCAAATGTTTCCTGGCAACTTACGCCCTGCTGAGATTATCCCCGCCAACTATCGCCGAGTTCGAGCTCTTATCTACCATGGCGCCACTCACTACCGCCACATTCAAACCAGGACTCACCACATCCCTGATGATGTACGCAACGCCATTGAATTCGCTAACATCGAACTCTTGCAACCACCGGCTGTCACCACTACCCTCGGAGCTCAAATCCTAGGCCACACCACTGGACTTGCAATTCCAGCTACTGTCGCCAGCGCATCCACCGGCACCGCTCGATCACCTGGCCATGTCCCCGCTGCCACCATTGTCGCTGAGACTTTTCAAGCACGCCATCTACACTACCCCGCTCTGGAGCAGTATCGCATTGTCGATTATCTCTACTATGCTTCAGTAGTTTCACGTGTTGACCTCCATGGTCGTTTAGCTTGCCTTAGATCCATAATCAATCTGCATAGGACTTGATTGAATAATTGATTTGGTTGTAATGAACATTGTTATTTTGACGAACTTTGATCTTTTGATAACTGTGATGTAATGAACAGTACTTTAACTTTAGTTGACTCAGTTAGTTAAATGTTTAAACTTATCTATCTTGTTTATTTATTTATGTTTGCTTGATTTAATATCTATGCATACATCGTATTAGTTATGCATGTCTTTATTTTGATTTTGCCAGTGTACCCTCAGTATTACCTGACTGATACAGAATAGATAACTATCTCAATTTTTAAGACTGATATGATACGAAATCTAGATTTTCGAAGTCAGTTTCAAATAATTGTGAACTATGCAATTGAGGATCTATCCTGCAACACAAATCTAAGAGGTTCAAATTTTATACAAACTTAAAATCAATTGATTGATCTCAACATTCTTTGAAATGATTTTTATAGGGCATAATTACCATGGAGATAGTTTGACATGCATGGCCTTAACTGCTGATTCAACTGTTGCTGTTACTGGGGCACTAAATGGAACGGTGCATGTGGTCAATTTGTCTTCTGGTCAGGTGAAATCCTTAATGTCTTTTTATGATTTTTTATCATCCGGTCTGTCGTTGCTCTTCCTTTTCTCTATATAAGCAGTGAGCAAGACTAATTTAGGTTCTTTTGGAGAAATTTAGCGATGAGGTATCTAGATGGTAACCATGTCCTCTAGGGTTGTATGAGATCTGTTTTTAGTTTTGTAGAAATGCTGTTTTGATGGTTTGCCCACTGCGAATTATCATCTCCTATATGCATTACACCACTCTGTACCCAATATCCCTAAACACGTCCTTATTTATTGTTTGGGGTGGCTTGCTTATGTTGTTTGCAAGCTTTTAAAAAACTCCGTTTTTTCTGTTTTATTGCCATTTTATCACCGCATGACCGTTTTATTACCATTTTATCACGGATAAATGCTAAATCACCACCCAACCGTCAAACTGCAGAAATCACATTTTAAAACCTTGGTTGTTTTTGATATTTTTGTGATTGGCCATCATTTTTCAATAGTATTGCAGAACTTCCCTTCAGATATATTGATATTGTACAATATATGATTGTGGGGTTTTATTTATTCCTATGTTTTTCTAGGTTAGGAGCTCATTAGTGGGTCATACAAATTCAGTAGAGTGTGCTGCTATTTCTTATGTAAGGTAATTTACTTGTGCAAGTACTTTCATATTGCATGTTATAGCATCTTATTTAATTGTCAGTTTCATAATAGTTTGGTTCTTGATGTGGTTTCTGAATCAATTCACCGCTGTAAGGTAGGTTAATCTAACTCTGAAAATTATCATATAAACAAATTAAATTCATTTTTTTAAGAGAAATAATTTTATTTTAATGAAGAAAAAGCTGAAAAGGAGGACAAACTTTGGAAGTGTCTTAATGACTTTAATAGATGTGACAATTTTTTACTCCTTTAATGCAAAAAAAGTTCAAAGCCTCTGTCCCAACTAGCTGGGGTAGACTTAGCAATGAGTCTCTTACCACTTGAGTGCTACTAGGCCACATGCAGAAGAGGGGGGGGGGGGGGGGATTGGGCAAGGATAACAGAGAAAGAAGGTACTGAGATGACTAACTAATTGTTGTCCTATATATACTATGTCAATGCAGTGGCTCTGCATATGCAGCAACTGGAGGAATGGATCACAAGCTTATAATTTGGGAGCTCCAACGCTCTTCTGCACGTTGCATTTGCGAACATAAGGTACTATAGATAACCTATCTGCCATTTTGCTTTTGTTTTTATTTTTGCAACTGTATTATTCCTTGTCATGCTTGTCCAATGAATATAGTTGTAAATATATCCTTCTTTTTTATTGAGTCAGCTTTTATGTTGGTTAGGCACAATATGACACCTATCATTTTGATGAGCTTCCAAGACTTTTGGGGGCATAAGATGATTTTTTTTTTCCTAGTCTTGCTTTTACCAATGATAGACATTTTAACTTTTTACAGAAGGGAGTAACATCTGTGGCATGGCTCGGCCAAACCCATTATGTGGCAAGTGGTTGCATAGATGGGAAAGTGCGGATTTGGGATGGTTTATCAGGAAATTGTGAAAGAACTTATGCAGGTGATGGTAAGGTGCTGTCCCTAGCCATAAATGCTGATGGTACTAAAATGGTTTCGGTCTCAGATGATGGTTTAGTTCGTGTATTTGGCATCTAAGGTTTCAGGTTGGGACTATATTAAGAGAAAAAAATTATTTGTCATTTTTTTATGTATAATCTGCTTGTATTAGTTCTACCAGTTATTGCAAGGTTTTTGATCTTAGTAAGTTAAGAGGATCTGGTGGTATTTGGAAATGATAATGATATCTCAGTTTACTAAAGAATGTATTGGTAAATGATCAAATTTTTGTTTTCATCTTCCAACTTTTAACTATCCCTCTCTTGATGAGGTTTATAATTGTGTATCACAAAGTTTCGAACAGCGTCACATTTGATAGCTGTCTGGTTGTTTTGGCTGCACACACAAATATTTGGATAGCTTCATAAAATTGGCATGTATATTTACAGCAAGTCGTTATGTACATTTTTCTCAAGTAGCAAGCCTAATTTTTATAATACATATTTTCTTTTGTGATTTTTTTGAAACAAAAATAATGGAGTGATAGTACATATTTTCTAACTACGAACAGACTCAATACTTTCAAGATTGGCATTTTCTTTTATTATTTTGAAAAGATTGTCTATTTTTTGGCAAAAATGTATTTTTTTTTATTAGTGGCAAAAATGTATTTGGATTACTTTTAGTGCTACATTTATTTATTTATTATTATTTAGGATCCTATTGAAAGAGACATCTGAAGAGTTCGAGGCTCCCTAATCCTAATGTATGAATAACTGCAGAGGTGAAACCACTCGTCCGTTGGTTACGGATGATTACATAACGGATCCACGCATGCGTATCTGGACCAGATATTTTTCATTAGCTCTTCACGTAACTTCTGTAACTGGTTGATTTATTGCGATCCAGTTGATAATTCTACCAAACACTACCAATGACTATTTGATATTCAATGATCCGTTTGGATGGGTGCAAGAATAAGAGAATAGTTTTTTTCTACTCCCAAATATATTATAAACAATCCAAACTCTTCACAAAGTTACACACTTTTCAATGCTTCTTCCCTTATTCCTCTTATTCTCACACCATACAAACGGACCCAATATTTATGGTCCCACAAAATCCGTCCTTGACTCGTATAAGAATGGGGTGATTGAAAATGGCAAAATTTCGCCATGCCCAAAAAGAAGAGCCACTTAAATTTCAAACAGAAAAAAAAGGAAGAGCCACTTATCAGATCTTCCGCAACATTCCAAGTAAACCATAAAACCAAGCAACAACCAAAATTGACATGAGTCGTGAAAGATCCAAACCCCAACATAATGCAACCTGAACAACCGAAACATGAAATATGCCAAAATACAAGAAATCCTAAGAATACAAGTGATGTAAGATTGAATTATGGATTAAACCCAAATTAATTGACTTGAGTCTAATCCGTTGAAGTGAAGTGCTAATAAGAAATTAATAAAGTTCTTAACCAATAAGAAATTAATAAAGTTGAATACTTCACTAGAAAATATGTTGCATTATGGCGTTGAGGACAAGATTTGTCAAGATAATGTAATTGGTATATGAGTGACTTCATTATAATAGCATGAGTTAACAATGATACTCCAAAATTCATAGAAAAACGAGTTTAGCAGGATCATAATTAACAAATCTCAACAACAATATGACTATACACAAGATCTCTTATTCGTTTTTTAAAGAAATTTCAAACAGGGCATTTGTCAGCACAAGCGTCTGGATAGGTTTGGTAAATGCCTGCTATAGAATTAATGTTCATATGGCAGAGCAAACTTCTCAACAAACTTTACTTCACTTAAACGCATAAACAAAAAGTTATGTTCACCTGCTGGATGTCCTCTTGACTTAACTCGAGATGCATCCGAACAAGATTCTGAGGAATCAGCTGCTTCTCCAAACCGTACATTAAAAGACCTGGACTTCGGACAATATGAAACTTATCGTAATGGGTTTCCTTTATCAATAAATTCACTTTGTGGTGTGATAACTCCTCTAATTTTTGAAGATAAATTGGAGGTCTAAGCCACCCAACTTATTTTTAAATTAAATGTCTATAAAAGACCCCCCAGCCGGGTTTCGAACCTGCGACCTTTCGATAACTCCTCTAATTTTATCAATAAGTTAGGGGTTTTAGGGAACATATATAGAGGCAACCTACTCCTCTGGAAACCCTAGACTTGTAAATAGTTTTCCATCCAAAGTGCTTTGGTTTCAAGCTACTGACCAGGATCAATGCATACAGAAACATCCCACATGAACGAGAAAATGAGGAATCAATGCATACAGAAGACAAACACATGCTAATTGATGAGAACAAAATTTAACAGTAACAAATTAAGTACAGATAATTTTGCACTAATGTCCACTACAGAAATTGAAAATTGTAAAATATTTGAGAATTCTACCGGCACAAACAATGAAACCACTCCTCTAAAATTCCCAAATGATGTAGATTGGTGCTTAGTATGCTACAAAGAAAAAGTATGTGGGTTATTCAGCACATCAGAAAAAGTAGACCAGGAAGAAAATTAAAAAGAAGTTTACATGGATTGATGGAGAGACGAGCTATGAGCCTATGACAGACTAGGAAGAAACCAAGTGCACCTCTTGAAAGGACAAGGCACCCTTTCAACTGTACCAGCCAAGACATCATGTACGTAAAGTTTATATTGGTTGGGATCGAGGAAGTAAATACATCCCTCTCTAAATCCACTAGAAGGTTTACAAGTCATGGAGAAGCCATTCATCTCATCAAAGAACAGAATTTGATACCCGATGTCACCAATTGGGAGACAAATGAGAATTTGGTCAACAATATATTATCAAGCAGGTCCAGTCTTCAAAACAATGGGGTCTAGCACTAGCCAATACCAGAAGAACCCTATCAGGAAATTTATTTATACAAGTTCAACTGATAGATCTAGCAACGTAAATTCATGCTCCAACAACATTACTAAATGAGCTATAATAAAGCTATAAATAAATGCTAGTTTTCACAAACTCTGAATTTTGGAGAAGATGGCGTAAAACTAGAAGCTACGAAGTACGAACAATAAACATTGTTACTAGGTAATAGGAACAGAAATGGGCCGGTTGTTTTTGTGTGGCAGTTCTATTTGGGGATTGAGATATTGTTGCAGCTAATAGAAATTACTAACTTTTTGTAAAATTTGATGAGGCCATGAGAATGAGATCACCTCATGAGGCCCTTTAAACTGACTATTTGTATAAGACTTTACTCATAATACATTTGGTGTCACTTAACAGGATCCTTAATTATTAACCTTGCAATGCATCATATGTGGTTCTGACAAAGAATATTGTGTGGCTCCGTTAAAGCAGTAAATTTTGAAAACCTCAACCGATATATTATAATATTCTCATAATTCACAGAATTGACTTTGACAATAGCAAAGATTAGAAAAGACTCAAAGAGAGAGAGAGGATGGATGGATCCATGTTGATGCAGAGGAGATGCGAGAATAGGTTGGTTGGTTTCTCTCTTCGATTTCCTCTTCTACTTTCTTTCCTGGAGGTGACAGACAGACTGACAGAGACGAGAGAGAGAAGCGGAGAAGGGATTCAAACCAAGGAAGGAGGCAAGGTCGCAAGGAGCCAAGGAGACGAACGACTGAACGATTGAACGAGGCGAATCAAATTCAAGGTTTCATGTTTTTATTTTTATTAATCAATCTGGACCATCGGAAGGAATCCAACGGCTCGTATGAATCCAAAGGATCTGTTTACTGTCTGAACGCAGGGTCAAACATTTTTCCTAGGACTGTCAAAACGTGATAAGTGGCACGGAATGACACCAAATCGTTATCGTGCCGCTTATTAAACGGTACAATACCGGCATGTCATTTACCGTTTCATTTATTAAACGAAACAATTTTCTGTGTCATCAATCGTATATTACACATAAAACGGTTTGAAATGAGATTGAAATGGTCGAGTATCGGTCCATCCTATCGGATCAGGTCGGCTTTCGGCCCATCGTAACCCATTTCTTCCGCCTACTCGCGTCTAGTAGTAGGACCCACGATTCATTGACTCGTAGACTATATGCCGAGTGCATACGCTATTGTAACACTAATTGTTTTTTCCAAACAACACAAGAATAAGAAATTTAGGTCCTTATTCTTATACTAACAAAATTATGGTATAAGAATAAAAAATTTGGACAAGCACGCATACCGAAATTTCTTATTTTTATTCCTTATTCACGGCTCATCCAAACACACCCATACTTTAGCAGAGGATGAAGATCTCTAAATTGATTCTCTAGCTTATGTCTTTTTCTGTGTTGGTTTTGTTGTAGTCGTGCAGACATATTTAGTCTTAAATTCTTAATTGACCTTTTTAGTCTTAGGAATATTATTACTTTTACTTTTGATCTAAGTCACTGGCTATGTGACTTTCTTTTGTAAGAATTTTTTTGCATGTGTAGTGGATGCAGCGCTTTTTTAGGGTGCTTTTATCAAAAAAAAAAATATATATTCAATGCGGCCCAGGCCCTCCCTCCACTTGCCTCCATTTCTCAATTCTCATCCTCGATCTTTTCCAGTTCTCCCCCTCCGAAACCTCCAGTGCCAGTCTCCTCTACTCCTTCCTCCAACCCTCCATTTTCAAACCCCTCCCTCCTAAACCCACCTTCCTCTGATCCTCTCCTCTCCTTCCCCACAAATCTATAATCTTTATTTAAGTTCTTTAAACAGTGAAGAATAAGATAATCTTAAAATTTTAAAAGGATTGGATTATATTTTGCAATTACGCACATAAATTGTAAATTATTAGCATTCTGAACCGAATTGGAGTATTTCACGCGATTGTGTATTCATTCCATGTCATTAGATCACCATAATCTATATTTAAGCTCTTTATACAGTAGAGAATTAGTTTATAATCTTAAAAATTCAAAAATATTGAATTATACAAGACAATTAAGCACATATAGTGAAAATATTGTGCGTTCTGGACAGAATTGGAGAATTTCAAACAATTATTCATTCATTCAATGTCATTGATCATAATAATCTATATTTAAGCTCTTTGTAAAGTGGATAATAAGTTTATAATTTTAAAAATTCTAAAGGATTGGATTATCCATGGCAATTATAAGCATAAAGTGCAAATAATGAGCGTTCTGGACAGAATTATAGCATTTTCATGCGATTGTGCATTCATTTCAAGTCATTTGATCACTTTAATTTATATTTAGGCTCATTAAACAGTGGAGAATAAGTTTATAACCTTAAAATTTCAAAAGGATTGGATTATAGATGGCAATTACGCACATAAATTTCAAATAATGAGCGTTCTGAGCAGAATTGGAGAATTTCACGCGATTGTGCATTCATTTCAAATCATTTGATCACTATAATCTATATTTAAACTCGTTATACAGTGGAGAATAATTTTATAATCTTGAAAATTCGAAAGGATTGGATTATGCAAGTCAATTACTCACAAAAATTGCAAATTGTGATCGTTCTGGACATAATTGGAGCATTTCACGCAATTGTGCATTCATTTCAAGTCATTTGTTCACTATAATCTATATTTAACTTCTTTATTCAGTGGAGAGTAAGTTTATAATCTTAAAAATTCAAAAGAAATGAATTATATATGGCAATTACGCACCAATATTGCAAATAATATGCGTTATGGACAGAATTTGAGAATTTCAAGCGATTGTGCATTCATTTTATGTAATTTGATTACTATAATCTATATTTAAGCTCTTTAAACAGTGGAGAATAAGTTTATAATCTTAAAAAATTAAAAGGATAGGATTATACATTGCAATTACGCACATAAATTGCAAATAATGAGTGTTCTGAATCGAATTGGAGTATTTCACGCGATTGTGCATTCATTCCATGTCATTTGATCACTATAATCTATATTTGAGCTCTTTATACAGTGGAGAATTACTTTATAAATCTTAAAAATTCGAAAGTATTGAATTATACATGGAAATTACGCACATATAGTGCAAATATTGTGCGTTCTGGACAGAATTGGAGAATTTCAAACAATTGTTCATTCATTCCACGTCATTGATCATAATAATCTATATTTAAGCTCTTTGTAAAGTGGATAATAAGTTTATAATTTTAAAAATTCTAAAGGATTGGATTATCCATGGCAATTATAAGCATAAAGTGCAAATAATGAGCGTTCTGGACAGAATTATAGCATTTTCATGCGATTGTGCATTCATTTCAAGTCATTTGATCACTTTAAGTTATATTTAGGCTCATTAAACAGTGGAGAATAAGTTTATAACCTTAAAATTTCAAAAGGATTGGATTATAGATGGCAATTACGCACATAAATTTCAAATAATGAGCGTTCTGAACAGAATTGGAGAATTTCACGCGATTGTGCATTCTTTTCAAATCATTTGATCACTATAATCTATATTTAAGCTCGTTATACAGTGGAGAATAATTTTATAATCTTGAAAATTCGAAAGGATTGGATTATGCAAGTCAATTACTCACAAAAATTGCAAATTGTGATCTGGACATAATTGGAGCATTTCACGCGATTGTGCATTAATTTCAAGTCATTCAATCACAATAATCTATATTTAAGCTCTTTATACAGTGGAGAATAAATTTATAATCTTAAAAATTTAAAAGGATTGGATTATACATGACAATTACGCACATAAAGTTCAAATATTGAGCGTTCTTGACAAAATTGGAGAATTTCAAGCAATTGTGCATTATTTCAAGTCATTCGATCACAATAATCAATATTTAAGCTCTTTGTACAGTAGATAATAAGTTTATAATCTTAAAAATTCAAAAGGTTTGGATTAAACATGACAATTACGCACATAAAGTGCAAATAATGAGCGTTCTGGACAGGATTGGAGAATTTCAAGCAATTGTGCAATCATTTCAAGTCATTTGATAACTACAATCTATATTTAAGCTCTTCATACAGTGGAGAGTAAGTTTTTAATCTTAAAAATTCAAAAGGATTGGATTATACAAGACAATTACGCACATAAAGTGCAAATAGTGAGCGTTCTTGACAGAATTTGAGAATTTCAAGCAATTGTGCATTCATTTCAAGTCATTTGATCACTATAATCTATATTTAAGCTATATATAAAGTGGAGAGTATGTTTATAATCTTAAAAATTCAAAAGGAATGGATTAAACATGGCAATTACGCACATATAATACAAATAATGTGCGTTCTGGACAAAATTTTAGAATTTCAAGCGTTCGTGCTTTAATTTTAAGTAATTTGATCACTATAATCTATATTTAAGTTCTTTAAATAATAAGTTTATAATCTTAAAATTTCAAAAGAATCGGACATGGCAATTACGCACATAAAGTGCAAATAATTAGCGTTCTGGACAGAGTTGGAGCATTTAACGCGATTTGTGCATTCATTTCAAGTCATTTGATCACTATAATCTATAATTAGGTACTTTATACAGTTGAGAATGAGTTTATGATCTTAAAAATTCAAAATGGTCGGATTATACATGGCAATGACGCACATAAAGAGCTAATAAATATCGTTCTAGACAGAATTGGAACATTTGACGCGATTGTGCATTTATTTCAATTTATTTGTCAACAATAATCAATATTGTTGACAACTAAAATGTAGACAACTTCCGACGCAGCCGAAACCTTTTAGAATAGAGAGCTTTTGGTTGACTAACAAAGACTGTACACTCATCGCCAACTCTGTTTGGTCCCAATCATCTGTAGGAGACGATGCAACTGCCCTGCAATCTTTTAATGCTAAGTCCCTAACCTTACATAAAGCTCTTAGATCATGGCACAAACAACATGTAGCGTTTCCTAATGTTTTTCTCTGCAATGCAAAGTGCTTTATCCATTGTTTGGATAAGATTGAAGAAACAAGGCTGCTCACCCAGTTAGAGTTTACAACACGCATTTTTTTAAAGGAGAGAGCCTTCTTCTTAGCCAATTTACTTGAGTTACGTTGGCACCAAAGAGCTCGTACAAAGTGGATTGCAAGTGGAGATAGAAACACTAAATACTTTCATGCTAAAGCAACTTCGAAATTGCGAAATAAATCTATATCCTCACTGCAGGTAGGTGATCAGTTAGTCACAGACACTGATGCAATCATAGGAAAATTCACTGAATATTTCACTGGTGTTATGGGCCGAGATATTCCAACTTTGGAATTTGAACCTAGAGTTCTCTACCCAGATGTGTTTCACATTTTATCTGGGCTTGATTTACCTTTCACTCTAGGAGAGATCAAGAAAGCAGTTATGGGCCTTGCGAACAATAAAGCGAGTGGGCCTGATGGCTACCCCAACGAGTTTTTTAAAGTTAATTGGGAGCTAGTCAAGTCGGATTTACTACATCTGTTCAATGCTTTGTTTAATCATAAGCTAGATTTGGCAGGCAATAACTTAGCACACATTATACTGTTACCGAAACAGGAACATGCTACTTTGCTTACTCAGTTCAGACCGATTAGCATCATTTGTTATCTGCCTAAGCTCATTTCTAAAGTTCTGAGCAACAGATTAACTCCTCACCTCCCTTCCTTGATCTCTACCTCACAAACAGGGTTCATTAAGGGAAGATTGATCTCAGAAAATTTCTGTACAGCAAGAGAGATTGTGGCACATTTGTCCAATGGTCATGACCCAGCTATTCTTTTGAAATTAGATTTTCGCAAAGCTTTTGACACAGTAACCTGGCCGTTCCTATTTAGCATCCTCAACGCTAGGGGCTTCCCTCCAAGATTCATCTCATGGATTCAAATGCTTCTCCACACTTCCACCTCTTCCATTCTCCTAAATGGAACGTTGGGACAGAGCTTTCTGCATAAGCGAGGGTTGCGCCAAGGTGATCCTCTCTCACCAACTCTTTTCATTCTTGCGGTTGACGTGTTGAGTAGGATGTTGCAATCTGTTGCTCTTAGCATCCCTCACCCCATCTCCTCCAAGTTGACGGAGCCTTTCCATCTGCTCCAATACGCGGACGACACTCTCTTGTTTTCCACTACGAGAGGCAGAGCTTTGCAATCCTTAGCACTATTAGCCATAGTGCTAACCACTTTCTCCAAAATCTCAGGAGTGGATATCAACTAGTTGAAAACCGCCTTTGTCCCTTTCAATGTCAGTCAGACGGATCTTCCACAGATACAGCTATTGCTTCAATGCTCATAAACTACTCTACCTATCACCTACTTGGGTCTGCCTCTAACTTTCAAAAAACCTGATAGACTATGCTTTCAATTACTGATTGACAGGGTAAATGCGAGACTTGCGAGCTGGCAGTCACCTTTACTCTCCCGAGCTGGAAGAATAATCCTTACTTTTTCTGTCCTTTCCTCAATTCCAATCTTTTTTATGTCGGTTTTTCAACTACCAATATGGGTAATCAAAGCAATAGACAGAACAAGAAGAAACTTCATTTGGCAAGGACGCTCTGGCAAAGGTTTACCTTTACTGGCTTGGAGCAGGGTTTGTCTACCCAAATCCTTGGGAGGTTTTGGTTTGATGGATCTAAAATTGCAAAATATCTCCCTTTTACTCAGGTGGATTTGGCTTCTTTACTCTCAGCCGTCGTCCATGTGGTCAATCTTAGCTAGACAGTTGTTCTCCAAAAGAAACACTAGTATCCCTCCACTTGGTTGGAATAACAATGGCTCCTTCTTCTGGAAACAAGTCCTGGCTCTGCGACCTTATTTCCAGTTTTCTACTACTGCTGAGATCCATAGTGGAGCTAACACCTTATTTTGGTTTGAAAATTGGGGAGGTGCCAACTTGTCTTTCTTCAATTCAATCGGCATTCCAAATGCCCAGCGATTTGCCACTGTTAGTTAGACAGGTGTTCTCTAATTGGTTTGACTTTGTGCCAGCTCCCATGACCTCTCTTTTGCACAATATGCACAGATTGTCACTGAATTTTCAACTCACGAGAGCTCCTGACAAGCTTTTATGGAAGTGGATAAAAGATGGACTATATTCAGCTTCCTCTATGTACAAATGCCTCATATCGGCAGGAAAAGAACGTTTTCTGTTTTCTAATATCTGGCGCCTCAAAGTTCCACCCACTATAAAAGTCTTCCTGATTTTACTGGCGCATGATCGTCTACTTACCCAGCATCAACTTCTGAGGAGGCACATAAATGTTCAACAGGGCGGCCATCTTTGTCAGCAAAACTTGCTGGAAACCACTGAGCATTTGTTTTGTACTTGCCCCTTCTCTATGGATATTTGGACTAGAATTGGTCTGCCTTCTACCGCATTGCAAGGGGTGAGCTGCCTGCTGCTCTTTCTCTGCTCCTGCAGTAACAACAACAGGCTATCAGTACAAATTGCCACTGGCATGTGGTCTCTGTGGCTGGAACGGAATAATAGACTCTTCAGAAATGAAAGAAGGAGTGTTCAAGCGGTCCAGGACTGGTTAGTGCGGCAATCGGCTCTTTTCAACAAGTTCTGCTAATTTTGCCCCTCTCTTTGGGCGTTTACTGTTCTTATTTTCGTTTTTCTTTTTTGTTGTGTTTTTTGTACTTGTTTTCCTAGATAGTCGCTATCTAGTCTATCTAAAAAAAAATAATAATCAATATTAAAACTCTATATACAGTGAAGATAAGTTTATAATATTAAAAATTCAAAATGATTGGATTATACTTGGCAATTACGCACATCTAGTGCAAATAATGTGCGTTCTAGAAAGAATTGAAGCATTTCAAATGATTGTGCATTCATTTGATTTGATTTGTGCACTATAATCTATATTTAAGTTCTTTATACACTATAAAATTAGTTTATAATCTTAAAAATTCAAAAGGATTTGGTTATACACAGGAATTACGCACGTATAGTGCAAATATTGTGTGTTCTGGACAGAATTGGAGATTTTTAAAAGATTGTGCGTTCATTTCATTTCATTTCATTTGATCACTATAATCTATATTTTATCTCTTTATGAGGATTGGATTAAACATGACAATTACGCACATAATGTGCAAATAATGAGAGCTCTTGACAGAATTTGAGAATTTCAAGCAATTGTGTATTATTTCAAGTCATTTTATCACTATAATCTATATTTAAGCTCATTGTACAGTAGATAATCAGTTTATAATCTTAAAAATTCAAAAGGATTGGATCATAAATGACAATTACGCACATAAAGTGCAAATAATGAGCGTTCAGGACAGAATTGGAGAATTTCAAACGATTGTGCATTCATTTCTTGTCATTTGATCACAATAATCTATATTTAAGCTCTTTATAAAGTGGAGAATAAGTTTATAGTCTTAAAAATTCAAAAAGATTGGATCATACATGACAATTACGCACATAAATTGCAAATAATGAGCGTTCTGGACAGAATTGGGGTATTTCACGCGATTGTTCATTATTTCAAGTCATTTCATCACTATAATCTATATGTAAGCTCTTTATACAGTAGATAATAAGTTTATAATCTTAAAAATTCAAAAGGATTGGATTATATACGGCAATAACGCACATATAGTGCAAATATTGTGCGTTCTGGACAGAATTGAAGAATTACAAATGATTGTGCGTTCATTTCTTGTCATTTGATTACAATAATCTATATTTCAGCTCTTTTTACAGTTGGTAATGAGTTATAATCTTAAAAATTCAAAAGGATTGGATTATCCTGGGCAATTATGAGCATAAATTGCAAATTATGAGCGTACTGGACAGAATTGGGGAATTTCACGCGATTGTGCATTCGTTTAAAGTCATTTAATTACTACAATCTATATTTAAACTCTTTATACAGTGGCGAATAAGTTTATATTCTTAAAATATCAAAAGGATTGGATTATACATGGCAATTACGCACATAAATTGCAGAAAATGAGCGTTCTGAAATGATTTGAGAATTTCACGCGATTGTGAATTCATTTTATGTAATTTGATCACTGTAATCTTTATTTAAGTTCTTTAAACAGTGGAGAATAAGATAATCTTAAAATTTTAAAAGGATTGGATTATATTTTGCAATTACGCACATAAATTGTAAATTATTAGCATTCTGAACCGAATTGGAGTATTTCACGCGATTGTGTATTCATTCCATTTCATTTGATCACCATAATCTATATTTAAGCTCTTTATACAGTAGAGAATTAGTTTATAATCTTAAAAATTCAAAAATATTGAATTATACAAGACAATTAAGCACATATAGTGAAAATATTGTGCGTTCTGGACAGAATTGGAGAATTTCAAACAATTGTTCATTCATTCCATGTCATTGATCATAATAATCTATATTTAAGCTCTTTGTAAAGTGGATAATAAGTTTGTAATTTTAAAAATTCTAAAGGATTGGATTATCCATGGCAATTATAAGCATAAAGTGCAAATAATGAGCGTTCTGGACAGAATTATAGCATTTTCATGCGATTGTGCATTCATTTCAAGTCATTTGATCACTTTAAGTTATATTTAGGCTCATTAAACAGTGGAGAATAAGTTTATAACCTTAAAATTTCAAAAGGATTGGATTATAGATGGCAATTACGCACATAAATTTCAAATAATGAGCGTTCTGAACAGAATTGGAGAATTTCACGCGATTGTGCATTCTTTTCAAATCATTTGATCACTATAATCTATATTTAAACTCGTTATACAGTGGAGAATAATTTTATAATCTTGAAAATTCGAAAGGATTGGATTATGCAAGTCAATTACTCACAAAAATTGCAAATTGTGATCGTTCTGGACATAATTGGAGCATTTCACGCGATTGTGCATTCATTTCAAGTCATTTGTTCACTACAATCTATATTTAACTTCTTTATTCAGTGGAGAGTAAGTTTATAATCTTAAAAATTCAAAAGAAATGGATTATATACGGCAATTACGCATCAATATTGCAAATAATATGCGTTATGGACAGAATTGGAGAATTTCAAGCGATTGTGCATTCATTTTATGTAATTTGATCACTATAATCTATATTTAAGCTTTTTAAACAGTGGAGAATAAGTTTATAATCTTAAAAAATTAAAAGGATAGGATTATACATTGCAATTACGCACATAAATTGCAAATAATGAGTGTTCTGAATCGAATTGGAGTATTTCACGCGATTGTACCTTCATTCCATGTCATTTGATCACTATAATCTATATTTGAGCTCTTTATACAGTGGAGAATTACTTTATAAATCTTAAAAATTCAAAAGTATTGAATTATACATGGAAATTACGCACATATAGTGTAAATATTGTGCGTTCTGGACAGAATTGGAGAATTTCAAACGATTGTTCATTCATTTCACGTCATTTGATCATAATAATGTATATTTAAGCTCTTTTAAAAGTGGAAAATAAGTTTATAATTTTAAAAGTTCAAAGGATTAGATTATCCATGGAAATTATGAGCATAAAGTGCAAATAATGAGCGTTCTGTACAGAATTATAGCATTTTATTCGATTGTGCATTCATTTCAAGTCATTTGATCACTTTAATTTATATTTAAGCTCATTAAACAGTGGAGAATAAGTTTATAACCTTAAAATTTCAAAAGGATTGGATTATAGATGGCAATTACGCACATAAATTCCAAATAATGAGCGTTCTGAACATAATTGGAAAATATCACGCGATTGTGCATTCATTTCAAATCATTTGATCACTATAATCTATATTTAAACTCGTTATACATTGGAGAATAATTTTATAATCTTGAAAATTCAAAAGGATTGGATAGTACAGGTTAATTCCTCACATAAATTGCAAATTGTGATCTGGACATAATTGGAGCATTTCACGCGATTGTGCATTATTTTCAAGTCATTCAATCACAATAATCTATATTTAAGCTCTTTATACAGTGGAGAATAAGTTTATAATCTTAAAAATTTAAAAGGATTGGATTATACATGACAATTACGCACATAAAGTTCAAATATTGAGCGTTCTTGACAAAATTGGAGAATTTCAAGCAATTGTGCATTATTTCAAGTCATTCGATCACAATAATCAATATTTAAGCTCTTTGTACAGTAGATAATAAGTTTATAATCTTAAAAATTCAAAAGGTTTGGATTAAACATGACAATTACGCACATAAAGTGCAAATAATGAGCGTTCTGGACAGGATTGGAGAATTTCAAGCAATTGTGCAATCATTTCAAGTCATTTGATAACTACAATCTATATTTAAGCTCTTCATACAGTGTAGAGTAAGTTTTTAATCTTAAAAATTCAAAAGGATTGGATTATACAAGACAATTACGCACATAAAGTGCAAATAGTGAGCGTTCTTGACAGAATTTGAGAATTTCAAGCAATTGTGCATTCATTTCAAGTCATTTGATCACTATAATCTATATTTAAGCTATATATAAAGTGGAGAGTATGTTTATAATCTTAAAAATTCAAATGGAATGGATTAAACATGGCACTTACGCACATATAATACAAATAATGTGCGTTCTGGACAAAATTTTAGAATTTCAAGCGTTCGTGCTTTAATTTTAAGTAATTTGATCACTATAATCTATATTTAAGTTCTTTAAATAATAAGTTTACAATCTTAAAATTTCAAAAGAATCGGACATGGCAATTACGCACATAAAGTGCAAATAATTAGCGTTCTGGACAGAGTTGGAGCATTTAACGCGATTTGTGCATTCATTTCAAGTCATTTGATCACTATAATCTATAATTAAGTACTTTATACAGTTGAGAATGAGTTTATGATCTTAAAAATTCAAAATGGTCGGATTATACATGGCAATGACGCACATAAAGAGCTAATAAATATCGTTCTAGACAGAATTGGAACATTTGACGCGATTGTGCATTCATTTCAATTCATTTGTCAACAATAATCAATATTAAAACTCTATATACAGTGAAGATAAGTTTATAATATTAAAAATTCAAAATGATTGGATTATACTTGGCAATTACGCACATCTAGTGCAAATAATGTGCGTTCTAGAAAGAATTGAAGCATTTCAAATGATTGTGCATTCATTTCATTTGATTTGTGCACTATAATCTATATTTAAGTTCTTTATACACTATAAAATTAGTTTATAATCTTAAAAATTCAAAAGGATTTGATTATACACAGGAATTACGCACGTATAGTGCAAATATTGTGTGTTCTGGACAGAATTGGAGATTTTTAAAAGATTGTGCGTTCATTTCATTTCATTTGATCACTATAATCTATATTTAATCTCTTTATGAGGATTGGATTAAACATGAAAATTACGCACATAATGTGCAAATTATGAGAGCTCTTGACAGAATTTGAGAATTTCAAGCAATTGTGTATTATTTCGAGTCATTTTATCACTATAATCTATATTTAAGCTCTTTGTACAGTAGATATAATCTTAAAAATTCAAAAGGATTGGATCATAAATGACAATTACGCACATAAAGTGCAAATAATGAGCGTTCAGGACAGAATTGGAGAATTTCAAACGATTGTGCATTCATTTCTTGTCATTTGATCACAATAATCTATATTTAAGCTCTTTATAAAGTGGAGAATAAGTTTATAGTCTTAAAAATTCAAAAAGATTGGATCATACATGACAATTACGCACATAAATTGCAAATAATGAGCGTTCTGGACAGAATTGGGGTATTTCACGCGATTGTTCATTATTTCAAGTCATTTCATCACTATAATCTATATGTAAGCTCTTTATACAGTAGATAATAAGTTTATAATCTTAAAAATTCAAAAGGATTGGATTATATACGGCAATAACGCACATATAGTGCAAATATTGTGCGTTCTGGACAGAATTGAAGAATTACAAATGATTGTGCGTTCATTTCTTGTCATTTGATTACTATAATCTATATTTCAGCTCTTTGTACAGTTGGTAATGAGTTATAATCTTAAAAATTCAAAAGGATTGGATTATCCTTGGCAATTTTGAGCATAAATTGCAAATTATGAGCGTACTGGACAGAATTGGGGAATTTCACGCGATTGTGCATTCGTTTCAAGTCATTTAATTACTACAATCTATATTTAAACTCTTTATACAGTGGCGAATAAGTTTATATTCTTAAAATATCAAAAGGATTGGATTATACATGGCAATTACGCACATAAATTGCAGAAAATGAGCGTTCTGAAATGATTTGAGAATTTCACGCGATTGTGAATTCATTTTATGTAATTTGATCACTATAATCTTTATTTAAGTTCTTTAAACAGTGGAGAATAAGATAATCTTAAAATTTTAAAAGGATTGGATTATATTTTGCAATTACGCACATAAATTGTAAATTATTAGCATTCTGAACCGAATTGGAGTATTTCACGCGATTGTGTATTCATTCCATTTCATTTGATCACCATAATCTATATTTAAGCTCTTTATACAGTAGAGAATTAGTTTATAATCTTAAAAATTCAAAAATATTGAATTATACAAGACAATTAAGCACATATAGTGAAAATATTGTGCGTTCTGGACAGAATTGGAGAATTTCAAACAATTGTTCATTCATTCCATGTCATTGATCATAATAATCTATATTTAAGCTCTTTGTAAAGTGGATAATAAGTTTGTAATTTTAAAAATTCTAAAGGATTGGATTATCCATGGCAATTATAAGCATAAAGTGCAAATAATGAGCGTTCTGGACAGAATTATAGCATTTTCATGCGATTGTGCATTCATTTCAAGTCATTTGATCACTTTAAGTTATATTTAGGCTCATTAAACAGTGGAGAATAAGTTTATAACCTTAAAATTTCAAAAGGATTGGATTATAGATGGCAATTACGCACATAAATTTCAAATAATGAGCGTTCTGAACAGAATTGGAGAATTTCACGCGATTGTGCATTCTTTTCAAATCATTTGATCACTATAATCTATATTTAAACTCGTTATACAGTGGAGAATAATTTTATAATCTTGAAAATTCGAAAGGATTGGATTATGCAAGTCAATTACTCACAAAAATTGCAAATTGTGATCGTTCTGGACATAATTGGAGCATTTCACGCGATTGTGCATTCATTTCAAGTCATTTGTTCACTACAATCTATATTTAACTTCTTTATTCAGTGGAGAGTAAGTTTATAATCTTAAAAATTCAAAAGAAATGGATTATATACGGCAATTACGCACCAATATTGCAAATAATATGCGTTATGGACAGAATTGGAGAATTTCAAGCGATTGTGCATTCATTTTATGTAATTTGATCACTATAATCTATATTTAAGCTTTTTAAACAGTGGAGAATAAGTTTATAATCTTAAAAAATTAAAAGGATAGGATTATACATTGCAATTACGCACATAAATTGCAAATAATGAGTGTTCTGAATCGAATTGGAGTATTTCACGCGATTGTGCATTCATTCCATGTCATTTGATCACTATAATCTATATTTGAGCTCTTTATACAGTGGAGAATTACTTTATAAATCTTAAAAATTCAAAAGTATTGAATTATACATGGAAATTACGCACATATAGTGTAAATATTGTGCGTTCTGGACAGAATTGGAGAATTTCAAACGATTGTTCATTCATTTCACGTCATTTGATCATAATAATGTATATTTAAGCTCTTTTAAAAGTGGATAATAAGTTTATAATTTTAAAAGTTCAAAGGATTAGATTATCCATGGAAATTATGAGCATAAAGTGCAAATAATGAGCGTTCTGTACAGAATTATAGCATTTTATTCGATTGTGCATTCATTTCAAGTCATTTGATCACTTTAATTTATATTTAAGCTCATTAAACAGTGGAGAATAAGTTTATAACCTTAAAATTTCAAAAGGATTGGATTATAGATGGCAATTACGCACATAAATTCCAAATAATGAGCGTTCTGAACATAATTGGAAAATTTCACGCGATTGTGCATTCATTTCAAATCATTTGATCACTATAATCTATATTTAAACTCATTATACATTGGAGAATAATTTTATAATCTTGAAAATTCAAAAGGATTGGATAGTACAGGTCAATTCCTCACATAAATTGCAAATTGTGATCTGGACATAATTGGAGCATTTCACGCGATTGTGCATTATTTTCAAGTCATTCAATCACAATAATCTATATTTAAGCTCTTTATACAGTGGAGAATAAGTTTATAATCTTAAAAATTTAAAAGGATTGGATTATACATGACAATTACGCACATAAAGTTCAAATATTGAGCGTTCTTGACAAAATTGTTGAATTTCAAGCAATTGTGCATTATTTCAAGTCATTCGATCACAATAATCAATATTTAAGCTCTTTGTACAGTAGATAATAAGTTTATAATCTTAAAAATTCAAAAGGTTTGGATTAAACATGACAATTACGCACATAAAGTGCAAATAATGAGCGTTCTGGACAGGATTGGAGAATTTCAAGCAATTGTGCAATCATTTCAAGTCATTTGATAACTACAATCTATATTTAAGCTCTTCATACAGTGGAGAGTAAGTTTTTAATCTTAAAAATTCAAAAGGATTGGATTATACAAGACAATTACGCACATAAAGTGCAAATAGTGAGCGTTCTTGACAGAATTTGAGAATTTCAAGCAATTGTGCATTCATTTCAAGTCATTTGATCACTATAATCTATATTTAAGCTATATATAAAGTGGAGAGTATGTTTATAATCTTAAAAATTCAAATGGAATGGATTAAACATGGCACTTACGCACATATAATACAAATAATGTGCGTTCTGGACAAAATTTTAGAATTTCAAGCGTTCGTGCTTTAATTTTAAGTAATTTGATCACTATAATCTATATTTAAGTTCTTTAAATAATAAGTTTACAATCTTAAAATTTCAAAAGAATCGGACATGGCAATTACGCACATAAAGTGCAAATAATTAGCGTTCTGGACAGAGTTGGAGCATTTAACGCGATTTGTGCATTCATTTCAAGTCATTTGATCACTATAATCTATAATTAAGTACTTTATACAGTTGAGAATGAGTTTATGATCTTAAAAATTCAAAATGGTCGGATTATACATGGCAATGACGCACATAAAGAGCTAATAAATATCGTTCTAGACAGAATTGGAACATTTGACGCGATTGTGCATTCATTTCAATTCATTTGTCAACAATAATCAATATTAAAACTCTATATACAGTGAAGATAAGTTTATAATATTAAAAATTCAAAATGATTGGATTATACTTGGCAATTACGCACATCTAGTGCAAATAATGTGCGTTCTAGAAAGAATTGAAGCATTTCAAATGATTGTGCATTCATTTCATTTGATTTGTGCACTATAATCTATATTTAAGTTCTTTATACACTATAAAATTAGTTTATAATCTTAAAAATTCAAAAGGATTTGATTATACACAGGAATTACGCACGTATAGTGCAAATATTGTGTGTTCTGGACAGAATTGGAGATTTTTAAAAGATTGTGCGTTCATTTCATTTCATTTGATCACTATAATCTATATTTAATCTCTTTATGAGGATTGGATTAAACATGAAAATTACGCACATAATGTGCAAATTATGAGAGCTCTTGACAGAATTTGAGAATTTCAAGCAATTGTGTATTATTTCGAGTCATTTTATCACTATAATCTATATTTAAGCTCTTTGTACAGTAGATATAATCTTAAAAATTCAAAAGGATTGGATCATAAATGACAATTACGCACATAAAGTGCAAATAATGAGCGTTCAGGACAGAATTGGAGAATTTCAAACGATTGTGCATTCATTTCTTGTCATTTGATCACAATAATCTATATTTAAGCTCTTTATAAAGTGGAGAATAAGTTTATAGTCTTAAAAATTCAAAAAGATTGGATCATACATGACAATTACGCACATAAATTGCAAATAATGAGCGTTCTGGACAGAATTGGGGTATTTCACGCGATTGTTCATTATTTCAAGTCATTTCATCACTATAATCTATATGTAAGCTCTTTATACAGTAGATAATAAGTTTATAATCTTAAAAATTCAAAAGGATTGGATTATATACGGCAATAACGCACATATAGTGCAAATATTGTGCGTTCTGGACAGAATTGAAGAATTACAAATGATTGTGCGTTCATTTCTTGTCATTTGATTACTATAATCTATATTTCAGCTCTTTGTACAGTTGGTAATGAGTTATAATCTTAAAAATTCAAAAGGATTGGATTATCCTTGGCAATTTTGAGCATAAATTGCAAATTATGAGCGTACTGGACAGAATTGGGGAATTTCACGCGATTGTGCATTCGTTTCAAGTCATTTAATTACTACAATCTATATTTAAACTCTTTATACAGTGGCGAATAAGTTTATATTCTTAAAATATCAAAAGGATTGGATTATACATGGCAATTACGCACATAAATTGCAGAAAATGAGCGTTCTGAAATGATTTGAGAATTTCACGCGATTGTGAATTCATTTTATGTAATTTGATCACTATAATCTTTATTTAAGTTCTTTAAACAGTGGAGAATAAGATAATCTTAAAATTTTAAAAGGATTGGATTATATTTTGCAATTACGCACATAAATTGTAAATTATTAGCATTCTGAACCGAATTGGAGTATTTCACGCGATTGTGTATTCATTCCATTTCATTTGATCACCATAATCTATATTTAAGCTCTTTATACAGTAGAGAATTAGTTTATAATCTTAAAAATTCAAAAATATTGAATTATACAAGACAATTAAGCACATATAGTGAAAATATTGTGCGTTCTGGACAGAATTGGAGAATTTCAAACAATTGTTCATTCATTCCATGTCATTGATCATAATAATCTATATTTAAGCTCTTTGTAAAGTGGATAATAAGTTTGTAATTTTAAAAATTCTAAAGGATTGGATTATCCATGGCAATTATAAGCATAAAGTGCAAATAATGAGCGTTCTGGACAGAATTATATCATTTTCATGCGATTGTGCATTCATTTCAAGTCATTTGATCACTTTAAGTTATATTTAGGCTCATTAAACAGTGGAGAATAAGTTTATAACCTTAAAATTTCAAAAGGATTGGATTATAGATGGCAATTACGCACATAAATTTCAAATAATGAGCGTTCTGAACAGAATTGGAGAATTTCACGCGATTGTGCATTCTTTTCAAATCATTTGATCACTATAATCTATATTTAAACTCGTTATACAGTGGAGAATAATTTTATAATCTTGAAAATTCGAAAGGATTGGATTATGCAAGTCAATTACTCACAAAAATTGCAAATTGTGATCGTTCTGGACATAATTGGAGCATTTCACGCGATTGTGCATTCATTTCAAGTCATTTGTTCACTACAATCTATATTTAACTTCTTTATTCAGTGGAGAGTAAGTTTATAATCTTAAAAATTCAAAAGAAATGGATTATATACGGCAATTACGCACCAATATTGCAAATAATATGCGTTATGGACAGAATTGGAGAATTTCAAGCGATTGTGCATTCATTTTATGTAATTTGATCACTATAATCTATATTTAAGCTTTTTAAACAGTGGAGAATAAGTTTATAATCTTAAAAAATTAAAAGGATAGGATTATACATTGCAATTACGCACATAAATTGCAAATAATGAGTGTTCTGAATCGAATTGGAGTATTTCACGCGATTGTGCATTCATTCCATGTCATTTGATCACTATAATCTATATTTGAGCTCTTTATACAGTGGAGAATTACTTTATAAATCTTAAAAATTCAAAAGTATTGAATTATACATGGAAATTACGCACATATAGTGTAAATATTGTGCGTTCTGGACAGAATTGGAGAATTTCAAACGATTGTTCATTCATTTCACGTCATTTGATCATAATAATGTATATTTAAGCTCTTTTAAAAGTGGATAATAAGTTTATAATTTTAAAAGTTCAAAGGATTAGATTATCCATGGAAATTATGAGCATAAAGTGCAAATAATGAGCGTTCTGTACAGAATTATAGCATTTTATTCGATTGTGCATTCATTTCAAGTCATTTGATCACTTTAATTTATATTTAAGCTCATTAAACAGTGGAGAATAAGTTTATAACCTTAAAATTTCAAAAGGATTGGATTATAGATGGCAATTACGCACATAAATTCCAAATAATGAGCGTTCTGAACATAATTGGAAAATTTCACGCGATTGTGCATTCATTTCAAATCATTTGATCACTATAATCTATATTTAAACTCATTATACATTGGAGAATAATTTTATAATCTTGAAAATTCAAAAGGATTGGATAGTACAGGTCAATTCCTCACATAAATTGCAAATTGTGATCTGGACATAATTGGAGCATTTCACGCGATTGTGCATTATTTTCAAGTCATTCAATCACAATAATCTATATTTAAGCTCTTTATACAGTGGAGAATAAGTTTATAATCTTAAAAATTTAAAAGGATTGGATTATACATGACAATTACGCACATAAAGTTCAAATATTGAGCGTTCTTGACAAAATTGTTGAATTTCAAGCAATTGTGCATTATTTCAAGTCATTCGATCACAATAATCAATATTTAAGCTCTTTGTACAGTAGATAATAAGTTTATAATCTTAAAAATTCAAAAGGTTTGGATTAAACATGACAATTACGCACATAAAGTGCAAATAATGAGCGTTCTGGACAGGATTGGAGAATTTCAAGCAATTGTGCAATCATTTCAAGTCATTTGATAACTACAATCTATATTTAAGCTCTTCATACAGTGGAGAGTAAGTTTTTAATCTTAAAAATTCAAAAGGATTGGATTATACAAGACAATTACGCACATAAAGTGCAAATAGTGAGCGTTCTTGACAGAATTTGAGAATTTCAAGCAATTGTGCATTCATTTCAAGTCATTTGATCACTATAATCTATATTTAAGCTATATATAAAGTGGAGAGTATGTTTATAATCTTAAAAATTCAAATGGAATGGATTAAACATGGCACTTACGCACATATAATACAAATAATGTGCGTTCTGGACAAAATTTTAGAATTTCAAGCGTTCGTGCTTTAATTTTAAGTAATTTGATCACTATAATCTATATTTAAGTTCTTTAAATAATAAGTTTACAATCTTAAAATTTCAAAAGAATCGGACATGGCAATTACGCACATAAAGTGCAAATAATTAGCGTTCTGGACAGAGTTGGAGCATTTAACGCGATTTGTGCATTCATTTCAAGTCATTTGATCACTATAATCTATAATTAAGTACTTTATACAGTTGAGAATGAGTTTATGATCTTAAAAATTCAAAATGGTCGGATTATACATGGCAATGACGCACATAAAGAGCTAATAAATATCGTTCTAGACAGAATTGGAACATTTGACGCGATTGTGCATTCATTTCAATTCATTTGTCAACAATAATCAATATTAAAACTCTATATACAGTGAAGATAAGTTTATAATATTAAAAATTCAAAATGATTGGATTATACTTGGCAATTACGCACATCTAGTGCAAATAATGTGCGTTCTAGAAAGAATTGAAGCATTTCAAATGATTGTGCATTCATTTCATTTGATTTGTGCACTATAATCTATATTTAAGTTCTTTATACACTATAAAATTAGTTTATAATCTTAAAAATTCAAAAGGATTTGATTATACACAGGAATTACGCACGTATAGTGCAAATATTGTGTGTTCTGGACAGAATTGGAGATTTTTAAAAGATTGTGCGTTCATTTCATTTCATTTGATCACTATAATCTATATTTAATCTCTTTATGAGGATTGGATTAAACATGACAATTACGCACATAATGTGCAAATAATGAGAGCTCTTGACAGAATTTGAGAATTTCAAGCAATTGTGTATTATTTCAAGTCATTTTATCACTATAATCTATATTTAAGCTCTTTGTACAGTATATATAATCTTAAAAATTCAAAAGGATTGGATCATAAATGACAATTACGCACATAAAGTGCAAATAATGAGCGTTCAGGACAGAATTGGAGAATTTCAAACGATTGTGCATTCATTTCTTGTCATTTGATCACAATAATCTATATTTAAGCTCTTTATAAAGTGTAGAATAAGTTTATAGTCTTAAAAATTCAAAAAGATTGGATCATACATGACAATTACGCACATAAATTGCAAATAATGAGCGTTCTGGACAGAATTGGGGTATTTCACGCGATTGTTCATTATTTCAAGTCATTTCATCACTATAATCTATATGTAAGCTCTTTATACAGTAGATAATAAGTTTATAATCTTAAAAATTCAAAAGGATTGGATTATATACGGCAATAACGCACATATAGTGCAAATATTGTGCGTTCTGGACAGAATTGAAGAATTACAAATGATTGTGCGTTCATTTCTTGTCATTTGATTACAATAATCTATATTTCAGCTCTTTTTACAGTTGGTAATGAGTTATAATCTTAAAAATTCAAAAGGATTGGATTATCCTGGGCAATTATGAGCATAAATTGCAAATTATGAGCGTACTGGACAGAATTGGGGAATTTCACGCGATTGTGCATTCGTTTCAAGTCATTTAATTACTACAATCTATATTTAAACTCTTTATACAGTGGCGAATAAATTTATATTCTTAAAATATCAAAAGGATTGGATTATACATGGCAATTACGCACATAAATTGCAGAAAATGAGCGTTCTGAAATGATTTGAGAATTTCACGCGATTGTGAATTCATTTTATGTAATTTGATCACTGTAATCTTTATTTAAGTTCTTTAAACAGTGGAGAATAAGATAATCTTAAAATTTTAAAAGGATTGGATTATATTTTGCAATTACGCACATAAATTGTAAATTATTAGCATTCTGAACCGAATTGGAGTATTTCACGCGATTGTGTATTCATTCCATTTCATTTGATCACCATAATCTATATTTAAGCTCTTTATACAGTAGAGAATTAGTTTATAATCTTAAAAATTCAAAAATATTGAATTATACAAGACAATTAAGCACATATAGTGAAAATATTGTGCGTTCTGGACAGAATTGGAGAATTTCAAACAATTGTTCATTCATTCCATGTCATTGATCATAATAATCTATATTTAAGCTCTTTGTAAAGTGGATAATAAGTTTGTAATTTTAAAAATTCTAAAGGATTGGATTATCCATGGCAATTATAAGCATAAAGTGCAAATAATGAGCGTTCTGGACAGAATTATAGCATTTTCATGCGATTGTGCATTCATTTCAAGTCATTTGATCACTTTAAGTTATATTTAGGCTCATTAAACAGTGGAGAATAAGTTTATAACCTTAAAATTTCAAAAGGATTGGATTATAGATGGCAATTACGCACATAAATTTCAAATAATGAGCGTTCTGAACAGAATTGGAGAATTTCACGCGATTGTGCATTCTTTTCAAATCATTTGATCACTATAATCTATATTTAAACTCGTTATACAGTGGAGAATAATTTTATAATCTTGAAAATTCGAAAGGATTGGATTATGCAAGTCAATTACTCACAAAAATTGCAAATTGTGATCGTTCTGGACATAATTGGAGCATTTCACGCGATTGTGCATTCATTTCAAGCCATTTGTTCACTACAATCTATATTTAACTTCTTTATTCAGTGGAGAGTAAGTTTATAATCTTAAAAATTCAAAAGAAATGGATTATATACGGCAATTACGCACCAATATTGCAAATAATATGCGTTATGGACAGAATTGGAGAATTTCAAGCGATTGTGCATTCATTTTATGTAATTTGATCACTATAATCTATATTTAAGCTTTTTAAACAGTGGAGAATAAGTTTATAATCTTAAAAAATTAAAAGGATAGGATTATACATTGCAATTACGCACATAAATTGCAAATAATGAGTGTTCTGAATCGAATTGGAGTATTTCACGCGATTGTGCATTCATTCCATGTCATTTGATCACTATAATCTATATTTGAGCTCTTTATACAGTGGAGAATTACTTTATAAATCTTAAAAATTCAAAAGTATTGAATTATACATGGAAATTACGCACATATAGTGTAAATATTGTGCGTTCTGGACAGAATTGGAGAATTTCAAACGATTGTTCATTCATTTCACGTCATTTGATCATAATAATGTATATTTAAGCTCTTTTAAAAGTGGATAATAAGTTTATAATTTTAAAAGTTCAAAGGATTAGATTATCCATGGAAATTATGAGCATAAAGTGCAAATAATGAGCGTTCTGTACAGAATTATAGCATTTTATTCGATTGTGCATTCATTTCAAGTCATTTGATCACTTTAATTTATATTTAAGCTCATTAAACAGTGGAGAATAAGTTTATAACCTTAAAATTTCAAAAGGATTGGATTATAGATGGCAATTACGCACATAAATTCCAAATAATGAGCGTTCTGAACATAATTGGAAAATTTCACGCGATTGTGCATTCATTTCAAATCATTTGATCACTATAATCTATATTTAAACTCATTATACATTGGAGAATAATTTTATAATCTTGAAAATTCAAAAGGATTGGATAGTACAGGTCAATTCCTCACATAAATTGCAAATTGTGATCTGGACATAATTGGAGCATTTCACGCGATTGTGCATTATTTTCAAGTCATTCAATCACAATAATCTATATTTAAGCTCTTTATACAGTGGAGAATAAGTTTATAATCTTAAAAATTTAAAAGGATTGGATTATACATGACAATTACGCACATAAAGTTCAAATATTGAGCGTTCTTGACAAAATTGGAGAATTTCAAGCAATTGTGCATTATTTCAAGTCATTCGATCACAATAATCAATATTTAAGCTCTTTGTACAGTAGATAATAAGTTTATAATCTTAAAAATTCAAAAGGTTTGGATTAAACATGACAATACGCACATAAAGTGCAAATAATGAGCGTTCTGGACAGGATTGGAGAATTTCAAGCAATTGTGCAATCATTTCAAGTCATTTGATAACTACAATCTATATTTAAGCTCTTCATACAGTGGAGAGTAAGTTTTTAATCTTAAAAATTCAAAAGGATTGGATTATACAAGACAATTACGCACATAAAGTGCAAATAGTGAGCGTTCTTGACAGAATTTGAGAATTTCAAGCAATTGTGCATTCATTTCAAGTCATTTGATCACTATAATCTATATTTAAGCTATATATAAAGTGGAGAGTATGTTTATAATCTTAAAAATTCAAATGGAATGGATTAAACATGGCACTTACGCACATATACTACAAATAATGTGCGTTCTGGACAAAATTTTAGAATTTCAAGCGTTCGTGCTTTAATTTTAAGTAATTTGATCACTATAATCTATATTTAAGTTCTTTAAATAATAAGTTTACAATCTTAAAATTTCAAAAGAATCGGACATGGCAATTACGCACATAAAGTGCAAATAATTAGCGTTCTGGACAGAGTTGGAGCATTTAACGCGATTTGTGCATTCATTTCAAGTCATTTGATCACTATAATCTATAATTAAGTACTTTATACAGTTGAGAATGAGTTTATGATCTTAAAAATTCAAAATGGTCGGATTATACATGGCAATGACGCACATAAAGAGCTAATAAATATCGTTCTAGACAGAATTGGAACATTTGACGCGATTGTGCATTCATTTCAATTCATTTGTCAACAATAATCAATATTAAAACTCTATATACAGTGAAGATAAGTTTATAATATTAAAAATTCAAAATGATTGGATTATACTTGGCAATTACGCACATCTAGTGCAAATAATGTGCGTTCTAGAAAGAATTGAAGCATTTCAAATGATTGTGCATTCATTTCATTTGATTTGTGCACTATAATCTATATTTAAGTTCTTTATACACTATAAAATTAGTTTATAATCTTAAAAATTCAAAAGGATTTGATTATACACAGGAATTACGCACGTATAGTGCAAATATTGTGTGTTCTGGACAGAATTGGAGATTTTTAAAAGATTGTGCGTTCATTTCATTTCATTTGATCACTATAATCTATATTTAATCTCTTTATGAGGATTGGATTAAACATGACAATTACGCACATAATGTGCAAATAATGAGAGCTCTTGACAGAATTTGAGAATTTCAAGCAATTGTGTATTATTTCAAGTCATTTTATCGCTATAATCTATATTTAAGCTCTTTGTACAGTAGATATAATCTTAAAAATTCAAAAGGATTGGATCATAAATGACAATTACGCACATAAAGTGCAAATAATGAGCGTTCAGGACAGAATTGGAGAATTTCAAACGATTGTGCATTCATTTCTTGTCATTTGATCACAATAATCTATATTTAAGCTCTTTATAAAGTGGAGAATAAGTTTATAGTCTTAAAAATTCAAAAAGATTGGATCATACATGACAATTACGCACATAAATTGCAAATAATGAGCGTTCTGGACAGAATTGGGGTATTTCACGCGATTGTTCATTATTTCAAGTCATTTCATCACTATAATCTATATGTAAGCTCTTTATACAGTAGATAATAAGTTTATAATCTTAAAAATTCAAAAGGATTGGATTATATACGGCAATAACGCACATATAGTGCAAATATTGTGCGTTCTGGACAGAATTGAAGAATTACAAATGATTGTGCGTTCATTTCTTGTCATTTGATTACTATAATCTATATTTCAGCTCTTTGTACAGTTGGTAATGAGTTATAATCTTAAAAATTCAAAAGGATTGGATTATCCTTGGCAATTTTGAGCATAAATTGCAAATTATGAGCGTACTGGACAGAATTGGGGAATTTCACGCGATTGTGCATTCGTTTCAAGTCATTTAATTACTACAATCTATATTTAAACTCTTTATACAGTGGCGAATAAGTTTATATTCTTAAAATATCAAAAGGATTGGATTATACATGGCAATTACGCACATAAATTGCAGAAAATGAGCGTTCTGAAATGATTTGAGAATTTCACGCGATTGTGAATTCATTTTATGTAATTTGATCACTATAATCTTTATTTAAGTTCTTTAAACAGTGGAGAATAAGATAATCTTAAAATTTTAAAAGGATTGGATTATATTTTGCAATTACGCACATAAATTGTAAATTATTAGCATTCTGAACCGAATTGGAGTATTTCACGCGATTGTGTATTCATTCCATTTCATTTGATCACCATAATCTATATTTAAGCTCTTTATACAGTAGAGAATTAGTTTATAATCTTAAAAATTCAAAAATATTGAATTATACAAGACAATTAAGCACATATAGTGAAAATATTGTGCGTTCTGGACAGAATTGGAGAATTTCAAACAATTGTTCATTCATTCCATGTCATTGATCATAATAATCTATATTTAAGCTCTTTGTAAAGTGGATAATAAGTTTGTAATTTTAAAAATTCTAAAGGATTGGATTATCCATGGCAATTATAAGCATAAAGTGCAAATAATGAGCGTTCTGGACAGAATTATAGCATTTTCATGCGATTGTGCATTCATTTCAAGTCATTTGATCACTTTAAGTTATATTTAGGCTCATTAAACAGTGGAGAATAAGTTTATAACCTTAAAATTTCAAAAGGATTGGATTATAGATGGCAATTACGCACATAAATTTCAAATAATGAGCGTTCTGAACAGAATTGGAGAATTTCACGCGATTGTGCATTCTTTTCAAATCATTTGATCACTATAATCTATATTTAAACTCGTTATACAGTGGAGAATAATTTTATAATCTTGAAAATTCGAAAGGATTGGATTATGCAAGTCAATTACTCACAAAAATTGCAAATTGTGATCGTTCTGGACATAATTGGAGCATTTCACGCGATTGTGCATTCATTTCAAGTCATTTGTTCACTACAATCTATATTTAACTTCTTTATTCAGTGGAGAGTAAGTTTATAATCTTAAAAATTCAAAAGAAATGGATTATATACGGCAATTACGCACCAATATTGCAAATAATATGCGTTATGGACAGAATTGGAGAATTTCAAGCGATTGTGCATTCATTTTATGTAATTTGATCACTGTAATCTATATTTAAGCTTTTTAAACAGTGGAGAATAAGTTTATAATCTTAAAAAATTAAAAGGATAGGATTATACATTGCAATTACGCACATAAATTGCAAATAATGAGTGTTCTGAATCGAATTGGAGTATTTCACGCGATTGTGCATTCATTCCATGTCATTTGATCACTATAATCTATATTTGAGCTCTTTATACAGTGGAGAATTACTTTATAAATCTTAAAAATTCAAAAGTATTGAATTATACATGGAAATTACGCACATATAGTGTAAATATTGTGCGTTCTGGACAGAATTGGAGAATTTCAAACGATTGTTCATTCATTTCACGTGATTTGATCATAATAATGTATATTTAAGCTCTTTTAAAAGTGGATAATAAGTTTATAATTTTAAAAGTTCAAAGGATTAGATTATCCATGGAAATTATGAGCATAAAGTGCAAATAATGAGCGTTCTGTACAGAATTATAGCATTTTATTCGATTGTGCATTCATTTCAAGTCATTTGATCACTTTAATTTATATTTAAGCTCATTAAACAGTGGAGAATAAGTTTATAACCTTAAAATTTCAAAAGGATTGGATTATAGATGGCAATTACGCACATAAATTCCAAATAATGAGCGTTCTGAACATAATTGGAAAATTTCACGCGATTGTGCATTCATTTCAAATCATTTGATCACTATAATCTATATTTAAACTCGTTATACATTGGAGAATAATTTTATAATCTTGAAAATTCAAAAGGATTGGATAGTACAGGTCAATTCCTCACATAAATTGCAAATTGTGATCTGGACATAATTGGAGCATTTCACGCGATTGTGCATTATTTTCAAGTCATTCAATCACAATAATCTATATTTAAGCTCTTTATACAGTGGAGAATAAGTTTATAATCTTAAAAATTTAAAAGGATTGGATTATACATGACAATTACGCACATAAAGTTCAAATATTGAGCGTTCTTGACAAAATTGGAGAATTTCAAGCAATTGTGCATTATTTCAAGTCATTCGATCACAATAATCAATATTTAAGCTCTTTGTACAGTAGATAATAAGTTTATAATCTTAAAAATTCAAAAGGTTTGGATTAAACATGACAATTACGCACATAAAGTGCAAATAATGAGCGTTCTGGACAGGATTGGAGAATTTCAAGCAATTGTGCAATCATTTCAAGTCATTTGATAACTACAATCTATATTTAAGCTCTTCATACAGTGGAGAGTAAGTTTTTAATCTTAAAAATTCAAAAGGATTGGATTATACAAGACAATTACGCACATAAAGTGCAAATAGTGAGCGTTCTTGACAGAATTTGAGAATTTCAAGCAATTGTGCATTCATTTCAAGTCATTTGATCACTATAATCTATATTTAAGCTATATATAAAGTGGAGAGTATGTTTATAATCTTAAAAATTCAAATGGAATGGATTAAACATGGCACTTACGCACATATAATACAAATAATGTGCGTTCTGGACAAAATTTTAGAATTTCAAGCGTTCGTGCTTTAATTTTAAGTAATTTGATCACTATAATCTATATTTAAGTTCTTTAAATAATAAGTTTACAATCTTAAAATTTCAAAAGAATCGGACATGGCAATTACGCACATAAAGTGCAAATAATTAGCGTTCTGGACAGAGTTGGAGCATTTAACGCGATTTGTGCATTCATTTCAAGTCATTTGATCACTATAATCTATAATTAAGTACTTTATACAGTTGAGAATGAGTTTATGATCTTAAAAATTCAAAATGGTCGGATTATACATGGCAATGACGCACATAAAGAGCTAATAAATATCGTTCTAGACAGAATTGGAACATTTGACGCGATTGTGCATTCATTTCAATTCATTTGTCAACAATAATCAATATTAAAACTCTATATACAGTGAAGATAAGTTTATAATATTAAAAATTCAAAATGATTGGATTATACTTGGCAATTACGCACATCTAGTGCAAATAATGTGCGTTCTAGAAAGAATTGAAGCATTTCAAATGATTGTGCATTCATTTCATTTGATTTGTGCACTATAATCTATATTTAAGTTCTTTATACACTATAAAATTAGTTTATAATCTTAAAAATTCAAAAGGATTTGATTATACACAGGAATTACGCACGTATAGTGCAAATATTGTGTGTTCTGGACAGAATTGGAGATTTTTAAAAGATTGTGCGTTCATTTCATTTCATTTGATCACTATAATCTATATTTAATCTCTTTATGAGGATTGGATTAAACATGACAATTACGCACATAATGTGCAAATAATGAGAGCTCTTGACAGAATTTGAGAATTTCAAGCAATTGTGTATTATTTCAAGTCATTTTATCGCTATAATCTATATTTAAGCTCTTTGTACAGTAGATATAATCTTAAAAATTCAAAAGGATTGGATCATAAATGACAATTACGCACATAAAGTGCAAATAATGAGCGTTCAGGACAGAATTGGAGAATTTCAAACGATTGTGCATTCATTTCTTGTCATTTGATCACAATAATCTATATTTAAGCTCTTTATAAAGTGGAGAATAAGTTTATAGTCTTAAAAATTCAAAAAGATTGGATCATACATGACAATTACGCACATAAATTGCAAATAATGAGCGTTCTGGACAGAATTGGGGTATTTCACGCGATTGTTCATTATTTCAAGTCATTTCATCACTATAATCTATATGTAAGCTCTTTATACAGTAGATAATAAGTTTATAATCTTAAAAATTCAAAAGGATTGGATTATATACGGCAATAACGCACATATAGTGCAAATATTGTGCGTTCTGGACAGAATTGAAGAATTACAAATGATTGTGCGTTCATTTCTTGTCATTTGATTACTATAATCTATATTTCAGCTCTTTGTACAGTTGGTAATGAGTTATAATCTTAAAAATTCAAAAGGATTGGATTATCCTTGGCAATTTTGAGCATAAATTGCAAATTATGAGCGTACTGGACAGAATTGGGGAATTTCACGCGATTGTGCATTCGTTTCAAGTCATTTAATTACTACAATCTATATTTAAACTCTTTATACAGTGGCGAATAAGTTTATATTCTTAAAATATCAAAAGGATTGGATTATACATGGCAATTACGCACATAAATTGCAGAAAATGAGCGTTCTGAAATGATTTGAGAATTTCACGCGATTGTGAATTCATTTTATGTAATTTGATCACTATAATCTTTATTTAAGTTCTTTAAACAGTGGAGAATAAGATAATCTTAAAATTTTAAAAGGATTGGATTATATTTTGCAATTACGCACATAAATTGTAAATTATTAGCATTCTGAACCGAATTGGAGTATTTCACGCGATTGTGTATTCATTCCATTTCATTTGATCACCATAATCTATATTTAAGCTCTTTATACAGTAGAGAATTAGTTTATAATCTTAAAAATTCAAAAATATTGAATTATACAAGACAATTAAGCACATATAGTGAAAATATTGTGCGTTCTGGACAGAATTGGAGAATTTCAAACAATTGTTCATTCATTCCATGTCATTGATCATAATAATCTATATTTAAGCTCTTTGTAAAGTGGATAATAAGTTTGTAATTTTAAAAATTCTAAAGGATTGGATTATCCATGGCAATTATAAGCATAAAGTGCAAATAATGAGCGTTCTGGACAGAATTATAGCATTTTCATGCGATTGTGCATTCATTTCAAGTCATTTGATCACTTTAAGTTATATTTAGGCTCATTAAACAGTGGAGAATAAGTTTATAACCTTAAAATTTCAAAAGGATTGGATTATAGATGGCAATTACGCACATAAATTTCAAATAATGAGCGTTCTGAACAGAATTGGAGAATTTCACGCGATTGTGCATTCTTTTCAAATCATTTGATCACTATAATCTATATTTAAACTCGTTATACAGTGGAGAATAATTTTATAATCTTGAAAATTCGAAAGGATTGGATTATGCAAGTCAATTACTCACAAAAATTGCAAATTGTGATCGTTCTGGACATAATTGGAGCATTTCACGCGATTGTGCATTCATTTCAAGTCATTTGTTCACTACAATCTATATTTAACTTCTTTATTCAGTGGAGAGTAAGTTTATAATCTTAAAAATTCAAAAGAAATGGATTATATACGGCAATTACGCACCAATATTGCAAATAATATGCGTTATGGACAGAATTGGAGAATTTCAAGCGATTGTGCATTCATTTTATGTAATTTGATCACTATAATCTATATTTAAGCTTTTTAAACAGTGGAGAATAAGTTTATAATCTTAAAAAATTAAAAGGATAGGATTATACATTGCAATTACGCACATAAATTGCAAATAATGAGTGTTCTGAATCGAATTGGAGTATTTCACGCGATTGTGCATTCATTCCATGTCATTTGATCACTATAATCTATATTTGAGCTCTTTATACAGTGGAGAATTACTTTATAAATCTTAAAAATTCAAAAGTATTGAATTATACATGGAAATTACGCACATATAGTGTAAATATTGTGCGTTCTGGACAGAATTGGAGAATTTCAAACGATTGTTCATTCATTTCACGTCATTTGATCATAATAATGTATATTTAAGCTCTTTTAAAAGTGGATAATAAGTTTATAATTTTAAAAGTTCAAAGGATTAGATTATCCATGGAAATTATGAGCATAAAGTGCAAATAATGAGCGTTCTGTACAGAATTATAGCATTTTATTCGATTGTGCATTCATTTCAAGTCATTTGATCACTTTAATTTATATTTAAGCTCATTAAACAGTGGAGAATAAGTTTATAACCTTAAAATTTCAAAAGGATTGGATTATAGATGGCAATTACGCACATAAATTCCAAATAATGAGCGTTCTGAACATAATTGGAAAATTTCACGCGATTGTGCATTCATTTCAAATCATTTGATCACTATAATCTATATTTAAACTCGTTATACATTGGAGAATAATTTTATAATCTTGAAAATTCAAAAGGATTGGATAGTACAGGTCAATTCCTCACATAAATTGCAAATTGTGATCTGGACATAATTGGAGCATTTCACGCGATTGTGCATTATTTTCAAGTCATTCAATCACAATAATCTATATTTAAGCTCTTTATACAGTGGAGAATAAGTTTATAATCTTAAAAATTTAAAAGGATTGGATTATACATGACAATTACGCACATAAAGTTCAAATATTGAGCGTTCTTGACAAAATTGGAGAATTTCAAGCAATTGTGCATTATTTCAAGTCATTCGATCACAATAATCAATATTTAAGCTCTTTGTACAGTAGATAATAAGTTTATAATCTTAAAAATTCAAAAGGTTTGGATTAAACATGACAATTACGCACATAAAGTGCAAATAATGAGCGTTCTGGACAGGATTGGAGAATTTCAAGCAATTGTGCAATCATTTCAAGTCATTTGATAACTACAATCTATATTTAAGCTCTTCATACAGTGGAGAGTAAGTTTTTAATCTTAAAAATTCAAAAGGATTGGATTATACAAGACAATTACGCACATAAAGTGCAAATAGTGAGCGTTCTTGACAGAATTTGAGAATTTCAAGCAATTGTGCATTCATTTCAAGTCATTTGATCACTATAATCTATATTTAAGCTATATATAAAGTGGAGAGTATGTTTATAATCTTAAAAATTCAAATGGAATGGATTAAACATGGCACTTACGCACATATAATACAAATAATGTGCGTTCTGGACAAAATTTTCGAATTTCAAGCGTTCGTGCTTTCATTTTAAGTAATTTGATCACTATAATCTATATTTAAGTTCTTTAAATAATAAGTTTACAATCTTAAAATTTCAAAAGAATCGGACATGGCAATTACGCACATAAAGTGCAAATAATTAGCGTTCTGGACAGAGTTGGAGCATTTAACGCGATTTGTGCATTCATTTCAAGTCATTTGATCACTATAATCTATAATTAAGTACTTTATACAGTTGAGAATGAGTTTATGATCTTAAAAATTCAAAATGGTCGGATTATACATGGCAATGACGCACATAAAGAGCTAATAAATATCGTTTTAGACAGAATTGGAACATTTGACGCGATTGTGCATTCATTTCAATTCATTTGTCAACAATAATCAATATTAAAACTCTATATACAGTGAAGATAAGTTTATAATATTAAAAATTCAAAATGATTGGATTATACTGGGCAATTACGCACATCTAGTGCAAATAATGTGCGTTCTAGAAAGAATTGAAGCATTTCAAATGATTGTGCATTCATTTCATTTGATTTGTGCACTATAATCTATATTTAAGTTCTTTATACACTATAAAATTAGTTTATAATCTTAAAAATTCAAAAGGATTTGATTATACACAGGAATTACGCACGTATAGTGCAAATATTGTGTGTTCTGGACAGAATTGGAGATTTTTAAAAGATTGTGCGTTCATTTCATTTCATTTGATCACTATAATCTATATTTAATCTCTTTATGAGGATTGGATTAAACATGACAATTACGCACATAATGTGCAAATAATGAGAGCTCTTGACAGAATTTGAGAATTTCAAGCAATTGTGTATTATTTCAAGTCATTTTATCACTATAATCTATATTTAAGCTCTTTGTACAGTAGATATAATCTTAAAAATTCAAAAGGATTGGATCATAAATGACAATTACGCACATAAAGTGCAAATAATGAGCGTTCAGGACAGAATTGGAGAATTTCAAACGATTGTGCATTCATTTCTTGTCATTTGATCACAATAATCTATATTTAAGCTCTTTATAAAGTGGAGAATAAGTTTATAGTCTTAAAAATTCAAAAAAAATTGGATCATACATGACAATTACGCACATAAATTGCAAATAATGAGCGTTCTGGACAGAATTGGGGTATTTCACGCGATTGTTCATTATTTCAAGTCATTTCATCACTATAATCTATATGTAAGCTCTTTATACAGTAGATAATAAGTTTATAATCTTAAAAATTCAAAAGGATTGGATTATATACGGCAATAACGCACATATAGTGCAAATATTGTGCGTTCTGGACAGAATTGAAGAATTACAAATGATTGTGCGTTCATTTCTTGTCATTTGATTACTATAATCTATATTTTAGCTCTTTGTACAGTTGGTAATTAGTTATAATCTTAAAAATTCAAAAGGATTGGATTATCCTTGGCAATTTTGAGCATAAATTGCAAATTATGAGCGTACTGGACAGAATTGGGGAATTTCACGCGATTGTGCATTCGTTTCAAGTCATTTAATTACTACAATCTATATTTAAACTCTTTATACAGTGGCGAATAAGTTTATATTCTTAAAATATCAAAAGGATTGGATTATACATGGCAATTACGCACATAAATTGCAGAAAATGAGCGTTCTGAAATGATTTGAGAATTTCACGCGATTGTGAATTCATTTTATGTAATTTGATCACTATAATCTTTATTTAAGTTCTTTAAACAGTGGAGAATAAGATAATCTTAAAATTTTAAAAGGATTGGATTATATTTTGCAATTACGCACATAAATTGTAAATTATTAGCATTCTGAACCGAATTGGAGTATTTCACGCGATTGTGTATTCATTCCATTTCATTTGATCACCATAATCTATATTTAAGCTCTTTATACAGTAGAGAATTAGTTTATAATCTTAAAAATTCAAAAATATTGAATTATACAAGACAATTAAGCACATATAGTGAAAATATTGTGCGTTCTGGACAGAATTGGAGAATTTCAAACAATTGTTCATTCATTCCATGTCATTGATCATAATAATCTATATTTAAGCTCTTTGTAAAGTGGATAATAAGTTTATAATTTTAAAAATTCTAAAGGATTGGATTATCCATGGCAATTATAAGCATAAAGTGCAAATAATGAGCGTTCTGGACAGAATTATAGCATTTTCATGCGATTGTGCATTCATTTCAAGCCATTTGATCACTTTAAGTTATATTTAGGCTCATTAAACAGTGGAGAATAAGTTTATAACCTTAAAATTTCAAAAGGATTGGATTATAGAAGGCAATTACGCACATAAATTTCAAATAATGAGCGTTCTGAACAGAATTGGAGAATTTCACGCGATTGTGCATTCTTTTCAAATCATTTGATCACTATAATCTATATTTAAACTCGTTTTTTTTTTTGAACCACTAGGTAGGGACTACCTAGGAAATATTTAAACTCGTTATACAGTGGAGAATAATTTTATAATCTTGAAAATTCGAAAGGATTGGATTATGCAAGTCAATTACTCACAAAAATTGCAAATTGTGATCGTTCTGGACATAATTGGAGCATTTCACGCGATTGTGCATTCATTTCAAGTCATTTGTTCACTACAATCTATATTTAACTTCTTTATTCAGTGGAGAGTAAGTTTATAATCTTAAAAATTCAAAAGAAATGGATTATATACGGCAATTACGCATCAATATTGCAAATAATATGCGTTATGGACAGAATTGGAGAATTTCAAGCGATTGTGCATTCATTTTATGTAATTTGATCACTATAATCTATATTTAAGCTTTTTAAACAGTGGAGAATAAGTTTATAATCTTAAAAAATTAAAAGGATTGGATTATATTTTGCAATTACGCACATAAATTGTAAATTATTAGCATTCTGAACCGAATTGGAGTATTTCACACGATTGTGTATTCATTCCATTTCATTTGATCACCATAATCTATATTTAAGCTCTTTATACAGTAGAGAATTAGTTTATAATCTTAAAAATTCAAAAGTATTGAATTATACAAGACAATTAAGCACATATAGTGAAAATATTGTGCGTTCTGGACAGAATTGGAGAATTTCAAACAATTGTTCATTCATTCCATGTCATTGATCATAATAATCTATATTTAAGCTCTTTGTAAAGTGGATAATAAGTTTATAATTTTAAAAATTCTAAAGGATTGGATTATCCATGGCAATTATAAGCATAAAGTGCAAATAATGAGCGTTCTGGACAGAATTATAGCATTTTCATGCGATTGTGCATTCATTTCAAGTCATTTGATCACTTTAAGTTATATTTAGGCTCATTAAACAGTGGAGAATAAGTTTATAACCTTAAAATTTCAAAAGGATTGGATTATAGATGGCAATTACGCACATAAATTTCAAATAATGAGCGTTCTGAACAGAATTGGAGAATTTCACGCGATTGTGCATTCTTTTCAAATCATTTGATCACTATAATCTATATTTAAACTCGTTATACAGTGGAGAATAATTTTATAATCTTGAAAATTCGAAAGGATTGGATTATGCAAGTCAATTACTCACAAAAATTGCAAATTGTGATCGTTCTGGACATAATTGGAGCATTTCACGCGATTGTGCATTCATTTCAAGTCATTTGTTCACTATAATCTATATTTAACTTCTTTATTCAGTGGAGAGTAAGTTTATAATCTTAAAAATTCAAAAGAAATGGATTATATATGGCAATTACGCACCAATATTGCAAATAATATGCGTTATGGACAGAATTGGAGAATTTCACGCGATTGTGCATTCATTTCAAATCATTTGATCACAATAATCTATATTTAAGCTCCTTATACAGTGGAGAATTAGTTTATAATCTTAAAAATTCAAAAGTATTGAATTATACATGGAAATTACGCCCATATAGTGAAAATATTGTGCGTTCTGGACAGAATTGGAGAATTTCAAACGATTGTTCATTCATTTCATGTCATTTGATCATAATAATCTATATTTAAGCTCTTTGTAAAGTGGATAATAAGTTTATAATTTTAAAAATTCAAAAGGATTGGATTATCCATGGAAATTATGAGCACAAAGTGCAAATAATCAGCGTTCTGGACTGAATTATAGCATTTCATGCGTTTGTGCATTCATTTCAAGTTATTTGATCACTTTAATTTATATTTAAGCTCATTAAACAGTGGAGAATATGTTTATAACCTTAAAATTTCAAAAGGATTGGATTATAGATGACAATTACGCACATAAATTCCAAATAATGAGCATTCTGAACAGAATTGGAGAATTTCACGCGATTGTGCATTCATTTCAAATCATTTGATCACAATAATCTATATTTAAGCTCCTTATACAGTGGAGAATTAGTTTATAATCTTAAAAATTCAAAAGTATTGAATTATACATGGAAATTACGCACATATAGTGCATATATTGTGCGTTCTGGACAGAAATGGAGAATTTCAAACGATTGTGCATTCATTTCATGTCATTTGATCATAATAATCTATATTTAAACTCTTTGTAAAGTGGATAATAAGTTTATAATTTTAAAAATTCAAAGGATTGGATTATCCATGGCAATTACGCACATAAATTTCAAATAATGAGCGTTCTGGACAGAATTGGGGTATTTCACGCGATTGTGCATTATTTCAAGTCATTTAATCACTATAATCTATATGTAAGCTCTTTATACAGTAGATAATAAATTTATAATCTTAAAAATTCAAAAGGATTGGATTATATACGGCAATTACGCACATATAGTGCAAATATTGTGCGTTCTGGACAGTATTGAAGAATTACAAATGATTGTGCGTTCATTTCATGTCATTTGATCACTATAATCTATATTTCAGCTCTTTGTACAGTTGGTAATTAGTTATAATCTTAAAAATTCAAAAGGATTGGATTATCCTTGGCAATTATGAGCATAAATTGCAAATAATTAGCGTAGTGGACAGAATTGGGGAATTTCACGCGATTGTGCATTCGTTTCAAGTCATTTAATCACTATAATCTATATTTAAGATCTTTAAAAAGTGGAGAATAAGTTTATAATCTTAAAATTTCAAAAGGATTGGATTATACATGGCAATTGCGCACATAAATTGCAAAAAATGAGCGTTCTGAAATGAATTGGATAATTTCACGCGATTGTGCATTCATCTCAAGTCATTTGATCACTATAATCTATATTTCACTTTTTTATTCACTGGATAGTATGTTTATAATCTTAAAAATTTAAAAGGATTGGATTATATTTTGCAATTATGCACATAAATTGCAAATTATTAGCATTCTGAATCGAATTGGAGTATTTCACGTGATTCTGTATTCATTCCATGTCATTTGATCACTATAATCTATATTTAAGCTCTTTATACAGTAGCGAATTAGTTTATAATCTTAAAAATTCAAAAATATTGAATTATACAAGACAATTAAGCCCATATAGTGAAAATATTGTGCGTTCTGGACAGAATTGGAGAATTTCAAACGATTGTTCATTCATTTCATGTCATTTCAACATAGTAATCTATATTTAAGCTCTTTGTAAAGTGGATAATAAGTTTATAATTTTAAAAATTCTAAAGGATTGGATTATCAATGGCAATTATGAGCACAAAGTGCAGATAATAAGCGTTCTGGACAGAATTATAGCATTTCATGCGATTGTGCATTCATTTCAAGTCATTTGATCACTTTAATTTATATCTAAGCTCATTAAACAGTGGAGAATAAGTTTATAACCTTAAAATTTCAAAAGGATTGGATTATAGATGGCAATTACGCACATAAATTGCAAATAATGAGCGTTCAGAACAGAATTGAAGAATTTCACGGGATTGTGTATTCATTTCAAATCATTTGATCACTATAATCTATATTTAAGCTCTTTATACAGTGGAGAATTAGTTTATAATCTTAAAAATTCAAAAGTATTGAATTATACATGGTAATTACGCACATATAGTGTAAATATTGTGCGTTCTGGACGGAATTGGAGAATTTCAAACGATTGAACCAAACCCAGGCGAGTGAGGTCAGGTGGCACAGAAATGGATCAATATTTTCATTGTATTGTTTCTGTGTATTATAATTAATTAATTCATTACTTGGATTCTAATGATTTTTTGTTTATTTGTACTTGGAGCTCATGATCTACTTCTTTGCTGAATTGAATTGGGCTGATGCAGTACAACCTGATCCAATACCAATACTGCCCCGGCCTCCATGCTAGCAGCACTGGTCATGTATGCGGCTTAATTTGTGCAAGTTCCCTCTGGATAGTCACACTTAAAGCTCCATACCATATCTCGTACAAGTCAGCTACTGTAACTGACTTGTCACGTTCCATTCTATATTTAGGACATTATTTCAACATTCTCGAGCAGTATTTGTGAATGTCATGTAAACTTTATTAGATATTGTCTAAAATCTTTGATAAATGCAAATATATAAACTTTTCATATTACAATTACAAATCAGTTAATTTAATATTTTGATAATTTATTGAGCAGGTAGTGCAGACAAGTCCTCTTACAAGTCCTGGTGAATGCTTATCGGTTGTTTTGCTTTTCATAGTAGAACAATGAAGAATTTTTGCTTTTATATGTGTACTAACGATGTTTGATGTTATTTTTATTAATTTTTGTTTTTGTGGATGCAAGTACTGGGTGATGCCACTTTGAGAGCTTCTTTTCTTTCATTTAGATAAAAGGGGATGTGGATACCAGTTTACTGGTACTGAACAAAGATATTTATAGGTTAAAGATAAATGGGCATTAATTGATGTAACTCAGCATCAAACTTCTTGTGAAGAAACTACACATAATGCTCAATAGAACTATTTTTTTGAACGATTTTGATAATGCAATAAAAAAAATATATTCTTATTGAATCATCGAATAATTTGTTTGTCTCAAGCATGTGTTGCTTTTGTGTACAGAGATTAGTCCTTAGGGCACATTGTCTACAAGAGGGATCATTTAGTGACGTAATGAGATAAAAACTATCAGAAGTAATGTGGTTATGAAATGACGAAGAATGTTCATTTTGAAGGGTTATCTCTGTCATTTCTTGTGACATTGTAATTTGCAAAAAGAAAAGGTGTTCAATGATGTAACTTGTAGTCAAGAATGTATTTTTAGCTTCTTAGTCAATATTACAGGAACTCATAAACAAGATTTGTTGTGTGATTTTCTTCATAAACAATACATATGAACTGTTATTGTGTATACAGGAAGTAAGGCAGAAAGGGTTCTTGCTAGTGTCAACTGATATAACAAGCAGAGGGATTGATTTGACACAAACAACACATATCTACAACTTTGACCTTCCCAAAACTGCTATAGATTATCTCCACCGTGCTGGATGAACTGACCGAAATCCACTCTCTGACTCTCAAAAGAAATATGTACTGTTACATGCAAGCTTTATTGCACAGCAAGGGAGATTTGTTCTCCAAAAATTTGAGAATAAGCTGATGTTTCAGTGTGAACAGCTATCTTCTCTACATTAGATAAAGAAAAATAGGAAGAGAGGTTTGAACCTCCTAGAAAATATTAAGGGGAAAAAATACCAGAAGTTGACAACTTGATAATGAATTTATACATTAAATGTTTTCTATTCCGAAAATTAATCATCATAGTTAGAATATTTTTTTATATGCACTATTCAATAGGTTGTGTACACACATGTATATAGTAAGAGGTCATACACCATAAGGAAATAGAACAGGAAGCCAGCGCCAGGGTAACCAATCTAAATAGAAAAAAAAAAAGAGTCCAGCAAATAAATTAACTCAAGCCAATGGGAGGAGACATGGGCACAAACAAGCACTGGACGTGCCAGGAAACAGACCAGTTCAACAAGTAAATCTAATGAGTTAAGTTTAGGTGTCATAGTAATAAATTGGCAACTAGATATCTCGGTTAGCAAGGATGGTTCATAGAAAAATCTAATCAGCAAGGAAATGATACACTGTCTAGGAAACGTACAGTATTCAGACTTGTATAGTAATAATCTTCAATTCTTTCGATTTAAGACAATCTAGTGAGCAAGGAAAGTAAAACAGGAAGGGAAACAGGCCATGCTTTTAAAATTAAGAGAAATAGAATTAAATAAAGAAAAAGAACCAGGTTTTGAAATTCAGGAGAAAAACAGATCCGAACCAACATTAGAAGTAATTTATGCAAACTACTCCTTTTATCATAATAAAATTACCGCTTTATATTTTAGTCTCAAATATCAGAAAATATTACAGCAACGTTTTCAATGCAGTTAAAAAAAGTAATCAGAAAAGCCTTTGTCACCAGGAAATTTATAAAAGAGGTCCCTGGACTAAGGGATCTGTACCAGAATGAAAATGAGAAGTGGTACAACCCTGATATCAGTTACAAGCAACATCAGAACTCATATTTACACAACATCAAGTCAAGAACATTAGAAAATAACCCAAGCAAATGAAGAACTTGAAGTGTATGGACTAGCACAAACTACAGTAAGAAAATTTAACAATAGGGTTGCAAAAACCATCAGATTACTAAAATAGAGAGAAGCCACAACATAAAGAACTTAATTTCCAACGGCACAAAGCAGATAGTTCCGTCTTAACGTATTAATATCTGTTCTCAACGGATGGTGCAGAAAGGTTTTAAAAAACTGAATTCCGTTCTCAATGATCGAGTTCAATTCCGTTCTAACTGATTCATATCTGTTCTCAACAGATGGTGCAGAAATTCCGTGCTAAACGGGTCGAGACCCATTCTCAACGGATGGTGCAGAAAGGTTTAGAAAGCTGGATTCTGTGACTTCCGTCTTAACAGATTAAGCTCCGTTCTCAACGGATAGAGCAGAAAGGTTTTAAAAAAACTGAATTCCATTCTCAAAGGATCGAGTTCAATTACGTTCTAACTGATTGAGATCCGTTCTCAACGGAAGGTGCAGAGATTTTTAACAGATTTTCATCGGTTCTCAGGAGTTTAATTCCGTTCTAAACGGGTTGAGTTCCGTTCTTAACGGATAGTGCAGAAAGCTTTAAAAAACTGAATTCTGTGACTTCCGTTCTTAACGGATTTGCACCCGTTCTGAAACGGATCCCACTGGAATGGAATGAGAAAAGCAAAATCATCAAGTTCCATTTCTTTTTTCTAGGTTAACGGATTAATCATCAATAATTTTTTCTACTTCCGACTTCTATGGCTTCCCTATTCAAACTAAGCAGAAATAAACATCATCCACCAGAATTGAAAATATTACAATAATAATGATATCTCTGAACAATACTATCAATTAATTAGGGGTATTTTAGTCTAAAAAGAGTGTTTTATCAATTTTAGGGATGTGCAAATCAATTCCCAGCAATTTCCTCCCCTTCCTCTGCTCCCGAAACCTCCAGTGCTTTAATGGGTGGTTTCCACGCCTGATCCTCGGCTGATGGCGCTTTAATGGGTGGTTTATTTATTGCACCCGTTAACATGAATTTGGACTGTTATCCGATAAAAAGTAATTATGGACTCTATCTGGGCCTGAATTAAGGTAGAACTAGCCCGCATCTACATTTGGGAAACGAGTGAATCTACAATTATCAGTCCGAATTTCATAGTAAACACATAAAATAGACAATTTGAACATATAAATTATCAAAGTGAACACATACAAACAAATAAGTTATATAAAAATAAATTGAATATGCATATACAAATCTGAACAGATATGACAAAACTTATTTCTTTATATGCGTTCACTTTGATCATCTATACGTTCATCTTGTCTATTTTGTGTGTTCATTTTGTTCAAGCGATGACAAGTGATAGCAAAAATGCAAATGACAGATATCATTCTCATTTAAAATCTCTATTCACAATAAAATTTGCCTTGGGAAATAGAAACTTTTAACTTTTAATAATTTGTTTATCCAACATCGTTATAGTTACATTTATTATTGGTGTATATATACCAGAGAAAAAATAGGAGTTTGGGAAGTATATAGAAATTATAAAACTATTAATTTTTATGTCGAGATGGAGCAAGAGAGTGGTTTTTTATTGGGAGTAAAGTGGCACAGTTAATGTCAGACTCCATATGAAATATTCAGGAACCTCACTCCAACTTTTCTATTGTACATTTTAAAAAAAAAGAAAAGAAAATGAAGATGACCATGATGATCGGTTTCTGTTTTAGAATGTCATCATTAGGTGCGACCTGTGTAACAAGATATCGTAGTTATGAATTAAGACGCTTAAACTTCTTTTACTCCAATCAGATTATTCCCTTGGGGAATAAAATGTAGGTACAGTGTTTTATTTTTTTTTATTTTTTTTAAACTAGATTAGATGTTCCCTTTATTATTATTATTTTTAGAATATCGTTTCCAAGATTATTGTCCATTGGTATCACATTTTCAATTGGAGAAAATAGGTCTAAATTGCACCTTTGTCAACATTTATAAAAAAAGATGTTATGATTCCTTTCTGTATTAAACAAATATACTTTCAGATGATGCAAAACTATATATCGCCAATTCATCTAATAAATTCTAACTCAACATCATCTAAACAATAATAATAATTCTAATTCATCATGTTGTTCCCTTGAACTTGAACTGCACCATCTTCGCCTCCTTTTCCCCTTTCGCCGATTCAGAGAGGCGGCACTGATTGGGATTGAGATAGGAACAAGGAATTTGCTAGGGGTTAGCCTTATATAGCTATAGCGGGAGGGGAAGGGGTCCAAGGGGAGATGCACCAATTTGAACCGATCACTTGCTATTTCTGAACCGTCCGTCTCAATTCGGGAAACTCATGTCCTGGGATTACCAAAGTGCCATATTGAAGGTTGTCAATAATTAAACGAAATTCTCTGGACCGCAATCCAGTGGACTTCTTTGATCTCGTCCGTCTGATCAATTATGGATGTCTCGTGATTATAATCAGATTGTAAGGCTCGAAAAAATTTTAACCGTTGGAATTAAATTGGACGGCCCGTATCAATTGATGAAGAGGAGCCTCCTGTCAATAATAGTAAGTATGGGATCAAAATAAAAAGGGTTAAAAGAGATGAGGAGGAAGGAACCGGTCATAGTATACGAGCTGAGTTCGAGCGAATTGGGGCCAATTCAAACTTGACTTGGCTATAACTCGAGTTTGCTCGAGTGGAGTTGGAAATACTTTCGAGTTTTTTTAAGTTAGCTCAAACTCAACTCGTCTCTAACTCGAGTTGGCTCACTAGTCACGAGCCAACTGACGTCAGTATGTCTACTTCAAATTTTCATTATTTTTAATTGATACATTATTTCAAAATTAAGATAATTGATATATACAATAATATAAAGAATAAAATTTATCATGAATTTTATTCTTTTTCGTTGATTTGAAGCAAAATATATCTTGAAACTCAATATTAATATTCATAGATCATATTGATAATCTTCAAAAAATTAAAATTTATTACGTCACGAGTCATCTACGAGTCAACGAGCCGAGCTGAGCCTAACTCAAACTCGACTCGTCGATTAACCGAGTTGGTTCAACTCAAGTTATGCCAACCCGAGTTCCTTTAGCTCGAGTTAAAACCGAACTTTTCACGAGTCGAATTCGAATAAAATCATGAGTTACGAGCTTTTTGCTCACCCCTCACAAAGAGAGGGACCCGCATTTCTAAGCTCACAGGTAATTCATGAAAAAGGTGTGTAATAAGAATGGGTATATTTATAAATTTTATCTTTTATTGAATTGCTGAGTCAGAGACAAAAAGAAAAAGAATCTTTTATCGGAATTTATTGGGACAAAAGGAAAATAAAGATACAATTTCTTTTAATTCCATTTTGTTCTGAATTGTGAAACACAAGTAACACATTAACAATTGTCATATTTTTTTTCCTACAAAATTATTCACGCAATGTTACGACTTTCACGAAGTTGTCGCGTATCATGATTTTTCTCACACTGAGAGAAGGTTAGTCATGCATTTTGAATGACCAGCAACTTCCACAACTAAAGCTTAGGGCCCTTAAAAATCACAGGTTTAATAAATTTGAATTTTGTCGAGTAGATGGATCGCAGTTCAAGGGGAGTCTTCAATCTATTATGATGTTGGGATTTGCTGTGGAAGTTGTTACGATATTGGAGATTATCAAAAATTTTAATTAATTTGATATTTTGTAAAATGTCTAGGTGCTGACCCTAAGTGCTAAACCCCTTCAGATTTGTTCTCAATTTGTTCTCAATTTTTCAGATTTGAAAAAATATACGTCATACTAGATTTGATATATAGATACCCTAATTATATCTTCCTCAGACTTGGCTAAGATCAAAATCAAGTGTAATTATTAGCAATAATTCCCCAAACAACGCTCTTACCTCCTATTTAAAATATGCATATTTATTCTTATTTACCAAATCACTCTTGTCATTGTCTAAAATTAATGATTTTGGGCCATCTCAGCTTATACTGGTTTAGCCCTCTTGTGGACTACATTGGTCTTTTTTTTTATTTAAATGTTTTCAATCTAGTGGCTGGTCCACAAAAATTCAAAACTCGTAATTCGCTCAAGTTCGATTGTTAATTCGCTCAAGTATATTATCTTTCTAGCACGTAAAGCGCAGTGCTAAGATGAATAAGATAGTATTGTAATACTTTGCAATAAGAGTCCAGTATACTCATAGGGTATCCAATTCTAGGATTCTTTAGTATTGGCAGTGACTACAATTAGTTGATTTGACTTCTTAGCATGTGGGTCTTATTGAGATATAACAATTAAGCATGTTTTCCTAGATAGCCATTATCTAGTCTCTCAAAAAAATAAAAAACAATTAAACATGCCATAATTATCTAGATGCAGAAGAAAGATGATGACGTTCATGACATATTAAGTAAAAAATAAATTTTTCTTGTTGGTACGTTCGCTATTCAGAAGTGAGCATGCATTTAATAGAAGTCATAATTGGTAATAGCTTAATTTGATAATCATTTTGTTTGTTTATGTTTAGGAATAAAATGTGCAATGAAAACTCGTAATGGAAATTTCTTGGCTCAAGCATTGGGATATCACATCGTTGACAGATTTTACTCTCTATTTTATTTTTGCATGAATAAGAGAGTGTTGTCTTAAGACTTACCAAATCACTGCCATGTTGATGTGTCAATTTGCTTGGCGATATATTGCATCAAAATCTCATTTCAGTTTTCAGATGACTCGATCTCTGCATAATTGTAAAATAGAGGAGATAAGTTTTTGGTGTCGTTAACCTAGGCTTTATTTTTCTGTAACAATCTCATTTAATTTTATTTTTATTTATTATGGTAGTGAGGCAAAAGTATTTTTGGAAGCTACAACCTACTCTATCTTCGATTATGAGTTTATGACCAACAAGCTTATAAAGAGATTGAGGTACTTTTGTAATTTATATTGTAATGAAAATATGGCCAACTCATTTATATTTTAGTTGATACAATTTGTTGGAATCGAAAAATTGTTAGAGTGAGTTAGTTTTGGAGGCATAATTTTGTTCCTTTTCATTGGATCTCTATAGAGAACACTGGAAATCTAGGGAACATATTTTTTTCACTTCTCAATACTTCCATTGTACATAAATTTAAAAATTAAATGCAAACAGATTTATTAGGTTGAATTTGACCGAACCCTCTAAAGGGCATTAAACGGGTTGTGTCGATCGTGTTGATGATTCACTTTTTCAGTCGCTACTTTTGTCTAATTCTGATTTTAAGGGGTTACAAATCAAGGGTAAAGCCATGAAGCCTTAAAAAATGAAAGGGGGCAAAAGAAAAAAAAAAGTTAAAAGGGAAGCTCGAGGTCCAGTTGAAACCTAAATAGATTGTGCTTCTGGTAGATCTCGTATATATTGGAACAAAAAGAAATTGGAGGTTAATATTTACTGTGAACTAATGATGTCTAAACTGGTACAAAAACATGTCAGATAGGACTGCTGAATAAGAAATTGGATGCACTATGAATAAGAAATAAGCACCAAATTCCTTATTCATGGCAGTGTTTGGATTGGGGTGGGAAAAAGAGAATAAGGGAAGAATGACTCAAATTTATTATTAAACAATCCAAACTCTTCATAAAGTTACACACTTCTCAATACTTCTTTCCTTCTTCCCACACCTATCCAAACGGAGCCCATGTGAAACCAAACAATACATGAATAAGTAATTTGGACTTATCCGGTTGTTTATTTATATTCTAGCAAAATTCTAGAATATGAATAAACCCTTCCTTCTTCAAATTTCTTATTCACTCAACATCCAAACACTAATGTCAGAGCCCAAATTCCAGTAAAATTTAAATTTTGCGGGTTCACATGTGTCAGCGCCAATGGGTCCGACGCAATCACCATCTAATCAGAATACTGAAAGCAATAATTTTGTAATTTCCTATACTTAATTAAAAAAATTGAAATAAATTAGATATGAATTTTTCCTTCTGCTTAATGATTTAAGATTAAAAATCAGAAATTATAAGTGTCATCTCTAATTATATCATCCCTGCCATCGTTAAATACAAAGTAAACACTTACAGTCATACAAGATAAACATATAGACTATTAAAATGAACACTTACAAACAAATAAGTTTTGTCATCTCTTGTTCAGAGTTTTATATGCACATTCAACTTATTTTTATTGAACTTATATGTTTGTATGTGTTCACTTTTGATCACTACTATTTACCTTAAAAAGATCCTCAGATGTTCCCTTGGAAATGACTACTATTTACCTTAAAAAGAATTTCTCCAGCGTAATAAATTCAAAGTAAAAAAGAGAAGGATTTGTAGTATATAAAACCAGGAGCAAGGATTGGGCATGACAAAGCCATATCAGTACCCTGAATGGTTATTGGTTCGAAAGCTGTGCTTGGCAATATCCCAAGGTCACAAGAGACACAATAAACTTAAGTGGCGTGAACAGCAGAAAAAAGGGGAAATGGATGTGCATTGCATCCAGGAATTAAAAGAGAGATGATCCAATGGTCTAGAAAATTCAGAAAGTTAAATAACAGATTCTAAGTCAAACATAAGCAATCTAAGTCAAGGAATTCAAAAATCTAAGTCAAACATACAGCAGGGATCAGATTCTGTCTAAAATTTTAGGCATAGGAACTTAATAAAATAGAATTTAATCAACTGGGAATGATTGTAGAAACCCTTGTCAGATGTCAAGTTGTTTTTGGCGTATATGAACTTTTGTTCTACAGAAAATTAGTGTTTGGAGAGCAACATCCTCAATAAATTTTGCAGTGTGAATGAACACGAAGCACACAACTCAGACTTAATTCTTAAAATATCAAATCTCACAAATAAGAGGAATTAGATCCGTTGTGAACGGATGTCGCTTTTATGGTATTCGTTGAGAACGGATGTCACAAAAATTGTGGTATCTGTTGAGAACGGATGCCACTTTGTGGTATCGGTTGAGAACGGAAGAATCCAATTCTGATCTCCAACAATATCCGTTGAGAACGGAAGTTGTTCCGTGGAGAACACTAAAAGCCCAGGATCTCCAACGCCATCCGTTGAGAACGGAAGATTTTTCGTTGAGAATGAAAAAACCCCAGTCCTGATTTCAACGACATCCGTTGAGAAAGCAACAAGCCAAGTCCCGATCTCCAACGACATCCGTTGAGAACGGAATTTGCATCCGCTGAGAACAAATGTCACTTTTGTGGTATCCGTTGAGAACTTAATCTGATCCGTTGAGAACGCAAGAAGCCCAATCCAAATCTCCAACGACACGAGTCAGCGTCTCTGTTATTCTCCACCTCCCTCCCTTAGTCCGATAAACCTTCTGTTCTTCCTACTTCCGGTAACAGAAATTGAAGACTCAATTAGTTTGTTAAGAGCTAATTACACAAACCAGGAGCTTGGAGAGAAGCTGATGAAGCTGAGACCAGCAGATCAGGGAGAGAAGAAGGAGATCCAAGCAAGGGTTCTCTTTGTCCAACTGAGGAAACTGGAGGCGTGGAGGCCGTCGGCTACGAGGAGGACGACTTGGCTTGGCAGGAGGATTGAATGAAAAGGACGAGGCACTTTTGTGGTATCGATTGAGAACGGAAGTTATCCGTTGAGAAAGCAAGAATCCAATTCCAATCTCCAAGGACATTTGTTGAGAACGGAAGTTGTTCTGTTGACAACGCAAAAATCCCAGTCCAGCAGTCAAGATCTCCAACAACATCCGTTGAGAACGGAAGTTAATCCGTTGAGAACGCAAAATGTACAGTCCTGATCTCCAATAACATCCGTTGAGAACGCAAAAAGTACAGTCCCGATCTCCAATAACATCCGTTGAGAACACAATAAGCCCAGTCGCCAGTCCCGATCTCCGTTGAGAACGGGAGTTATTCCGTTGAGAACGTAAGAAGCCCAATCCCAATCTCCAATGACATCTGTTGAGAACGGAACTTGTTCCGTTGAGAACGCAAGAAGTGCAATCCCGATTCCAATGACACCGTTGAGAACGGAACTTGTTTCGTTGAGAACGCAAGAAGCCCAATCCCGATCTCCACTGACATCCATTGGGAACGAAAATTCTTCCGTTGAGAACGCGAGAAGCCCAACAACAACATATGAGACATGAGGTAGCATCTCTGTTAATCTCCACCTCCCTCCCTCTCTTCCTCCCTCCCTCCCTCCTCCCTCCCAATCCCAAATCCGATAAAACTTCCGTTCTTCTAGCTTGGAGAGAAGCTGCTGTGATGGAACTATTGGTTTTCTGATAAAGGAAACATGTACTGGTAAAGAGATAGAGAGAGATAGAAACTGAATGTATTCAATGTAATAATGTATGTTGTACAGAGAGAACTCTCATATATATAGCCAGAGTAATTCTATCCCAAGAGCCTAATTACAGCGCATTATCTACCTAATTACATACTAAAACCTATCTGGACTTGGTCCACACTAATTACTTAATGTAGAGACCATCTTGCAATCCTCTGTGGTTGAGTCTTGATTCTGTTCAATATGCTGAAACTGAGACCAACAGATCAAGGAGAGAAGAAGGAGAAACAAGGGTTCTCTTTCTCCAACTGAGGAAAGAAATAATTTACAACATTACCTTTGAATTGATCAAGTTCCCACCATACATTCCTGAAAGGTCAACAGTATTGTATTATAATAAAGGGCAATATACGAAGCAATAAATCTTTCCTTTTAAACAAATGAAGCTAATTCCACTTTTCAATTCCTAGAAACACCATCATATCTGAAAAGAATGAACTGTAGGAAGTTTCACCTAGAACTGTATTATCTGCTATATATACAAGTCATCCTACACACCACATAAATTTTCGATAATTTTTTTTCAGACGTTATAATAATGTTAAAATTTTACAAAATCTTTTTAAATTTACTGTCATAAGAAGCTTTCAATTTTATAACTCTCTTAACAAATTTTTCTTGCTTTAAAAACCTCCCAACACTAAACTATTTGCATGAGTTGAGAAGAAGATCACCTCTTTACCAGATCTTCAGGGAGTGCTTTTTCGTCACATACTTGTCAGGAAACATATATATAGTTCTCTTTATGTGCATAGTGTCCTTAAACTGTTCAGGAATGACCGTCATTGTTATTTACATGATGGATATCAATGGGATAACGGCAACTTTAACTTGGATGTGCCAGTTTTCAAACATTTGATCATATTCAGCATTCCCTTTCTCAATGGCCATCACCTGCTACGTGGTATCTATGAAAGGTTTGGAAAGATAAGAGAGTGGTTGAATTTCTAGAGAGCTTGCGGTTTTATTGGCATGTAATGTGAAACGATTGAGGCTGTTTGATCTTTATTGATGTTCGTACTCGTAACAGTTCATATCATTTCAATTTGAAAGCGAAATGCTTTTAATCTGGCACTAGATAAACTGCAAACCTCCCACAACAAAGTTCTCTCACAAAAAAACAAGCCTGTCCTTAATAATCACAACTACTCTTATCCCTAGCTCTAGGAAGAACTACTAAACCTCTAGGTTAGAAACTTCTCCAACTACTTGCAAAGCAACTAGACTTTATAAGGCTTATTCCATGACCTACTTTACCTTTTAATACCCACCGTTTCAATCCATTTGATCACAAGTACTGGATAAAGCGGTAGTTAAGTTGTGTGAAATACTACTAGCCCATATGCTTGCCCACTTGATTGCCTATTACGCATACTCCTTGTCAACCCCCAAATATTCTACCCTCCTTGTCTATTCGAATTGACTTGTTGGCTAGTTTGAACTTTCACTAGGCCTAATAAGACTACCTCCGCTTTCATCTCTTTCCATTCATGCATCCCTCACCTATCAGCTATTGCAAGTGCTTAGCAAGGGTGGAATGTTGATACGGTTTTAAGAGTTGAACCCAATCACGAATTGGACCTATCAAAATTAGGTGTCCCTTCCCCCAAATACTTCCATACATATTAATATTTCTCCAAACAACCTATTACTACAAAAAAAAAGGTTGGCAAGGATTCACCGTACTTGATATAATGTTGTACTCCATTCAAAATTTCTACTATACAAGAGACTGGTACACCTCACCTGGCACTAACCTACATTTTCACGGTATTTTCATGGCAACACATCACTTACTACTAGTACACTCAGCTTGACACCAATGGTATCAATGCATTAAGGAATATGCAAATTTAATAACACAATCAATTAATATATACCACCCCTTTTACACCAATTTCTAACGAAAAATTATATATATATGTAAAGCTCGCCTAACTCTAATCATACTTCAAAAAGAAAAAAGGAAATATCTAACAACATACACCATGGCAACAGAAGACCTTCAATACAGAATAACCAAAAATGTACTACAGAAGACGGCATTTCTCATGTATAACTTCAGCCGGCTGGTTTGTGTAACAGCATAGACCGCCACTCAGTAAAAGATAAATAGCGCCGACAACAATCTCTTACACAGATGACAGAGCAGTCTTTAAACTCAGGCACACTTAGTGCAACCCAGCTTGATCAACCAAGAAACTTCTACAACAGAAGAGAAGCAGATGTCTACTCGATTTTGTTGGTACGAAGGAAATAAGACTTTGAATACAGGTCAACCCAAAGTTGGACAGCAAAGTATGGACTAGTGTGATCCTACAGAACCACAGAAATTCAAAGCACTTTGCATGTGCATCTCTAAGAAGGAAATGTCATCATTGTTTCCTCGAATATTGAGTAAATTCAGGGCCTGAACAACATATTCATCACTGGGCCCGTATAGGTGGCATGCACATGCAGCCTTATGTGCCAATAGCTCATCATCCCCTGCAGGACCACAATGAAAAGTCATGTTAAGCAAGTGACTAACAAAACAATATAGAAAAGAGGAGAGTAAATTAAAATCTGTAAATTAATTTTAACAGAACCAAAGTATTTATGGTTTGTTTATGTGATGTATTAGTTCATTTGATAGGTCAAAACGCTATTCAACCGCAACTTTGGCTTGGCTTCAGAATCTATTTTTAAATTGTATTGGTAATTAAAGCCACTTCAAACACACTGAATAAATTATTTAAAAGATTAGTTGGAAGTTTACTATATATACTACTGATAAATCAAATCTTTAGATAAATTAGCTAATAATATAATATTTCTTAAAAGTCCATTGCGGAAAACAAAGGACAAAATTTTATTTGACTTATTAGAATTGATTTGTAGGTTTGGAACAAACCAGACAGAATTGAACTGAACAAAATAATTAGCCTCCATAAGACGAAAATTTATTGTAATGCTCTAAGTAGAGGAGCAGCCTCTTAACAATCATACCTGGGAGAAGGGGCAGGGTACTCTCAGTGTTTGAAGAACCTACCAAAAACCAAAAGAAACATCAGCTTTGTCATCAAGCATTTTATTTGCTCAGAAAAGAATAATTAAAATAAGAAACAGAATAAACAGAACAGAATCAATAAACTCTGCCCTGTTTGAGTAACTGTACCAGCTATACAAGCCTGTTCAGAGATTGTTGCTTGAGAAAAGAGAGACGTTTCCCTGAAATGCTTTTCTTTCCACCAGCGAAAACGTGTCTTCCAGGTGGCACGCACAATCCTTTCAGATAAAATTTCAGACATTATTCTCCCTTGAAAATAATTTGAAACTGTCAGAAAACAGGAGGCAAGCTCCTGCCAGACACTAGTTTTGACCTCTCGGCCAACACAATCCCTGCCAACTAGGCCTACCAAGTCACCAGAAGGTACCATAGCATCTATATGTCGAGGTATCATCTCCAGTAACACCATTATAGAGTGCTCATTTGAGGCTGACAAGAAAATCATACATTGAATTCAATTTAAACGGAACGGGGGCAAAAAAACTAAGGAACAATATTTAGCAGCATCAAGGTTTGAGTTTGTACTGTTTCTGTTCCCGTGAATTTTAACAAGGCCCTCAACATATGATGAACATGTTGCGTCTATTTTCAGAGCTGCTTGATAACAAGAAGAAATAGTATTCACTTCCTTGGGAGCAAAGCACTCTACAAATCTGGCCCTTAAGCTGCAAAATTAATGATGCTCAGAAAAAGCATTATCAAGATCAATAAATATAATGGTATGTCACCAGTTTTAAAGCACATAGTCAGGCAATCATGTGTTACAGTATTAGATCCAAAATTATACCTACCAGAGCCATGTCAGGTAAAGTAATTCCGAAACAAATCCTATGAATGCCAAGTAAATTAGAAAAGGTTCATATCATATAACAGATATCACATGTATTTTGAAAGAGAAAGACAGAGTAAAGAACCCAAATGGGATGGCTGAATAATCAAACTGAAAGCATGCTTTTACAAGCTCAGCGCCTGCGTCGGTCACACGATCACCAAGAAGCAAAAGCTGGAATCACAAGCACTCTCAGCAGGAAAAATAATTAAAAAAAGGCCAAAAAAATTAACAGATCATGCTATAACACACAAAGCAACACCAAAAAATGATTATAATGAGAACGTTTTCAAAAAATGAAACCTGAATTAAGGGCTCCAAGGCATCAAGTGAAGCACTCTTTGGAGGTGACGAGTGCAAGGCATTCCTAAGGCATTGCACCCCTTCTTCATACACATTATTATCAGCCAATTGACGATACTTTTGAATACAGATCTCTATATCTTCATACATTGGCCTCAATTTTATAGGCAACAGACGTGTATCCAGTCCTTTACACATTTCGATCTCATAAGGGATATAACTATATAACAAAGTTCAACATTATATTCCAAAAGAGGGAAACTAGAACATACCACGTGCAAGAAAAACAGAAGGACCCTCAAAACCAGCTTCTAAATCACTATCAAATATGCCTCTTTCTTCCCATGCTGGACCAATTACATCAGACCGCTGTATTTTCATGTCCTCAGGTATTGCATTTTTGTACCAAAGCTTGTAGCAGATCATCCCAAGTGTCAGATTCATAAATGGATTTCCCTTTCCATGCGTGTCCTGAGCTAAATTTTCGTGGCTCCAACTAAAAAAAGGTTGTGTTCATAATAAGAAAGAATGCATGCTGCAAAGGCATCATGAAAGGGTACCCGGAGAGACATAAATTCTGATTATACACTGTTCACTCTATATGGATACTGGTACATATGGACCGTTCGGTTGATCAGAACCCATCCCTATTCTATGTCATTTGTTTTTTTTATCTCCTTTGCTTTCGCTATCTGTTATCAAGTCTAAATAATTGGTACATGGAATAATTATAATTACTCTGAATAGAGAAGCAAACAAAATATAGTAGCACTCAAAATTTTTAAAAAATCAGTACATGTAGGGTAAGTATCGACCAAAAAATTAACTGCACAAATCAAAGAGACAATTGAGACAAAACAACATACGCCATCTGTGCTTTTTTGACCTCACCATATGCCTCTTGATATTCACCTTGCGAGAAGTAAAAATTAGCAAGCTCCAGTTTAGCAGTTGCATTCTGCTTATACAAATACCAATATCACAATAAGCTTAATGAATCGGATGATAGGCATGGAGTAAAGAGTGTCACTTAGCCTATTAAAAGTAAAGTGTGGGACCACTGTCTAGTCATCACTGAGATGATAGTATTTCCACAAGCTACCAGTTTCCTTAAAACTTGCATAATTGCTCAAATTAAGGGCCAATAGATATTCCCAGCTAAGCCTCAGCATAATCCAATTCTTCATCCATAAGTGCCCCAACTGTTCATGTATAACTTACTATATAATACAAAGCAATTATCAAAGGATCTACACAAAGAGAGGCCACAAAAGGGTATTACTATTAACGGGTTCTTGCATTTAGGAAGTCCAATGTTCAGTATGTAATCAATAACTTACCATTGAAGGGCTAATCATCTGTTCAATGTATTCACCAAGACGGCGCTTGACCTCGTGATGAAAATCTGCAGCATCACCTAGCCGCTTCTCAATTTCACAGATAGCCTATTATATTTATACAAACAAATCACACACACTAACAAAGGAATAAAAAATAAAATTGGGGATTGTTTAATTACCATGAAGAGGCGACGGAGCTGTATTTCGGTGAGTGTGCCGGTAGGAGAAGATTGAAGGAGCAGGCTGATGACGCGGGCGGCATCCGCCCATTGATGGAAAGAGAGGAGTTTGTCTAACAAGCGAAGCAACTGTCGGCGATGCTGCGGGAGAAAGGCCAGGGTAGGGAGTTCACCCATTTGCCGCCTCATTTCTTCATTGTCAGCTTTTTCGCTGTCGTCCGCCTCGGCCTCGGCCTCGGCCTCCGCCACGTCGTCATAATGTTCCTTTTCTTCTTTCTCCACCAGCTCCGACTTTTGGAGAGAAGGTTCGGTGGTACAAGCTGAAGTGTTGATAGTTGACATCATTGGTACCGACTTTTGGAGACGAGGCGCAAAGAGAGGGTTTTAGGTTTGTTTTGGTTTTAGGGAGGCGGCACTGAAGAACAAAAAAGGGATGTATTCACAATTATGAAAGGAAGAAGGATATATTCACAATTATATTTGCAAGTTCGTAAAGGTCCTGTTCGGACTTCGGATTTATTGTAATTCGTCGCAATTCGTATGTTTTTCGATCCAGATAAGAATTTTTTTTTCTTGTCAAAATCAGATATAAACCCCTCAAATCTTCTCTATTCAGAAATAAGCCCCTGCAATATTTGAAATAGGATATAAACCTCTTTGATTCAGTTTTGTTTGGACATAAACCTTTTTCATTATTCTAATGCATATTTTAAACAGAAAATATCAAAATTTTATCGCTATGACTATAATACCCTCTGACCAGCCATGTTGTCTGTCTTTTGAAGAGCGCACATTTGCTTGGTGAATTATGCAATGAGTGAGGGATTAAATTACTTAGCAGCTCCTGCCCACATATATACCACATGCTATGCCAAGAAAACATGCAGGATTTCCTCACACGAGCTAAACAAGTCCAATTGTTTGATGGTCATTCATTCCATCTCCTTTCGATTCAGTGTTAATTGCAGATGGATCTTCTTTTTTCTACCTTTACAGCTCACTCTATTAGTCCACTCTAGTTGGAGGGGTATTGGAAAATGTTGAGTAGAGACGAGGCGCTATGATAAAACTTGCTTCTTTATTATCACTCGAACTATCGTTACAACCTCTACTACTCAAATATTATATCTCCAAGAATACAACTCTACTTCTCACTATATTCCTACACCTCCTAACTACTAGCACTCTTTACTTGACTTAACTTGTCTTACTTGCTTGCTTGACTTAACTTGGATGATACATACAAGTAGTCTAACACTCCTATTTATAACCTTCAAATGTCGGTTAGACAAAGGCCTAGAAACTAATGGAAATATGTTTCTTGAATGTTCTATATGTACCGACTTTATATGATAAATCTAACACCTTCTAGAGTTCTCTTGATTACTCCTATTGAAGCACGGTTGGGCCAATCTAAATGGGCCTCTGGAGTCAATGATGATCCATTTAACACTCCCCCTCAGCGTTGACTCCTTTTGTCTTCTTGTCTTTCGACACTTTCGAATTGTGCTCCTGCATTCTTGTGTATCTTGTCGAGTCTTGTATCTCTTGATCAGTGTGTCTCTTTGAGTCTTTACCTTCTTTATCCATTTGCACGAGATTGGTTTCAGTCCTTCACGCTTAGGCATCAACTCGCACGATTAGTTTTGCCTCAAGGCCGTCATCTCCTCCTCCATTGCTTTTCGCCGTTTGTTGTTCTTCGTCGTTTCTTCATAAGACGTTGGCTCAAAATCCTCAATGAGTGCGACGTTCGCGTACTTCTGATTTGGACGTCTTTCTCGAGACGATCTCCGAAGTGGTGGAGGAATTTCTTCAACTTCTTCCGGCAGTTGTGGAGTCACATCTTCTATTTCTTCGTGCACTCCTATCTGCCATGGACTCTTAGACTTTGAAGGAGTTGAGCTCTTATAATCGTCATCTTGGACCTCATGATCATCTCGTGCTACGTCTTTTGCCATCTCTTCTATCTCTGTCTCCACGTCTTTCGTTTCAGACTGAATTATATCTTTAGATGGCCAATATGACGAGGCTTCGTCGAAGACTACATTCCTTGAAGTATAAATGCGCCCGTTTGTAGGATCACAACACCTCCAGCCCTTTCTTTCATCGTCGTAGCCGACGAAGATACACCGTACCGCCTTCTTGTCGAACTTGGTTCGAAGATGATCAGGCACGAATACATAGCACACACAACCGAAAACTTTAGAGTGACTTACTGTGGGCTTGATTTTCCAAAGCTTCTGGAATGGTGAGATAAAGACCATCTTTTCTTGTGGTAGACGGTTGATAATGTGTGCCGCCGTCTTCATGCACTCGGCCCAAAATCTCCCTGGCACGTTCTTGGCGTGTATCATGCTTCGACATGTTTCAGCAATATGTCGATTCTTCCTTTCTGCTACGCCATTTTGTTGTGGGGTGTTGGGACAGGTTAACTGTCGTCGTATCTTGTGTTTCTTTAGGTAGGTGTCAAACTCATGTGATACATATTCTCTTTTCATTATCAGTGCGAAGACACCGTACCTTTTTGTTGAGCTCACTTTCCACCTTCTCTTTGAACTCCTTGAATTTGGAAAGTGTCTCCGATTTTTCTTTCATAAAGTACACCCACACGTACCTCGAGAAGTCGTCGATAAATGTCACCATGTACTTTGAGCCGCTTATGGAAGTTTGCTTAATTGGCCCAAAGACATCTGAGTGAACCAACTCCAAGGGCTCCTTAGCTCTAAACTTCGATTGTTGGTAAGGAAGTTGATGTGCCTTACCAAACTGACAACCCGCACATACTAAGTCGGTATGTACCTCCATGTCTGATAAGCCCTTGACCATCGACTTCTCAACCATGAGGTTCAGCTTGTGGTAGCTCACGTGCCCTAGTCGTGCGTGCCAGAGATCAGAAGTTTCATTCTTCCGAGTCTTGTCTACGTAGGTCGTCTCTGCCGACATCACATAGATCGACTCCATCCTTCGACCTTCCATGATCGGTGTGCCTGACGCCTTTAAATTGCGGTACACCTTAACCTCATGCGGTCCGAATAACACATAGTTTCCTTGTGCGGTCAGTTGTGAAACTGACAGTAGGTTCTTCTTCATACCGGGAACGTGATAGACTCGTTGCAACTCAATTTGCTCTGGGTTGAAGCGAGAGAAAATCGTTGTCTTACCGATGTAAGCGATCGGCAGCTTGGAGTTGTTGGCAGTCACGATCACCTGCCTCCCATTATATTTCTCCAAGTCCTCGAGTTTCTTGATGTCACCCGTCATGTGGTTTGAGCAACCAGAGTCGACAATCCAGTCATTCTCATAGTTGATTCTTTCTGACTTGGACACCGCAGTCAGAGCAACCTCATGCTTCTCTTCTTGCTCCTCCTTTGAGTCAATAGTTGCAACCGCACAGGCAGCCTCGACATCCCAGTCGTCTTTGCTGCTGCTTTCATGACTCTTGTCATGTCGTCCGTTTCTTGACGTTGCCACGTTCCCCTGGATTTTTTTCTTGGACCGACATTCTCGAGCATAGTGTCCTTTCTTGCCACAATTGTAGCATCTATCATCTTGATCTTCGGGCTGGCGGTTATTGCTTCTCTGATTGCGAGCTCCCCCTGAAGAGTTACTTCTCCCCTTCGGCCGTTCTTGATGGTTTGGCCTACGATTGGGTCTGCCTTTCGACTCACTGTCGGATCGACCCTTCCTTTGGCTGCTGAATAGCGCCTCTTCTTCTTGTCGTGGCGAGGCTCCTGCTATCTGCCTCGCTAGAGCCTCTTGGTTCGCGAGCAGATTCTCGAGCTCCAATAAGGTTGGCTGAGTTGGCCATCCTCGGATTGCCGCTATGAACCCGCTATACTCGGGTTTAAGACCGTGGATAATGATCCTCCGCATGTGCTGCTCGCTGATCTTCTCTTCGGGGTCGAGTTGTGCAATCTCGTTGCATAACGACTTCACTTTGGTGAAGTATTGGTTGATCGTCATGCTCCCTTGTGAGATTGTCATGAGCTCGCTTTCGAGTAGTTGGAGGCGGGCATCATTCTTCTTGGAGAATAACGTTGCCAGAGTGTCTCATGCGACCTTAGGTGTGGCCGCATCTCGTATGTACACAAGCAACTCTTCTTCTATGGTTGTCTTGAGCACATACATGGCCTTTCCGGCCTTGATTTTTCATTTCCGTAGAGCCTCGGTTTCTTTCGATTTCTCTACGGATGGGGTTCTTCTTCCGGTCTGGGTTGGGTTCTGGTTTGGGTCATCTACTGGTACCGTGGTCTCTACAACCTCCGGCGGAGTAGTCTCAGATCCGCCGACTATCTCCCATAGGTCCTGACCTTGTAGGTAGGACTCTATACAAGTTCTCCAATTTGTATAATTGGTGTTATTTAATTTTTTAAGACCACTAGTCGTACCTGCGAAATCCATAGCTTCAACTAGCTTCACGTTGTCTAGCAAGCCCCTTCTAGGAATCACAACCTCCCGACGCTATGCGTAACCTTCACGAGAAACCCGACCGATCCTCCGACAGCACTGGCTCGTACCGGCTCTGATACCAGATTGTTGAGTAGAGACGAGGCGCTATGATAAAACTTGCTTCTTTATTATCACTCGAACTATTGTTACAACCTCTACTACTCAAATATTATATCTCCAAGAATACAACTCTACTTCTCACTATATTCCTACACCTCCTAACTACTAGCACTTTTACTTGACTTAACTTGTCTTACTTGCTTGCTTGACTTAACTTGGATGATACATACAAGTAGTCTAACACTCCTATTTATAACCTTCAAATGTCGGTTAGACAAAGGCCTAGAAACTAATGGAAATATGTTTCTTGAATGTTCTATATGTACCGACTTTATATGATAAATCTAACACCTTCTAGAGTTCTCTTGATTACTCCTATTGAAGCACGGTTGGGCCAATCTAAATGGGCCTCTGGAGTCAATGATGATCCATTTAACAGAAAAAATAGTCAAGGTTACTGGTTCGTTTATATAATTTCAACATACAAATATTATTTTGTTGTAAAGGTTAATCAGCACCTCATAGCATATTCAATGCTAAAGTGAAAAGAAAAAATAAAAAATAAAAATAGTGATCCTACGCCAATTATTGATGGTATTAGCAAGCATCGGAAATTAACATTTTACCAGTAATTAACATAGGATTGTTCCTTCAAACTTCTTGAATATTCTATTGCCTTTCTTCTTGTGTTCAATTTATGATCGGATTATTCACCAATCAATGAAATTGTCTTTTGAGAATATATAGATTTTTCAATAATAAATGCTAAGAAATAATCATCATATGACTCCCGTGTCTCCAATACTATTTAACAAAACAAAAGAGAGAGAGAGAGAGAGATTAGAAGAGAAGAATTTGGGAATCTAGCAAAATTGCCATAGGACAAAACTTTTCTAAGAGATTTAGAAAAAGAAAAGGCAAAATCATTGGTTCCAAGGAGGAGAGACAAAGAGGAAGATGAATCGCCTGCTCAGGATTCAAGGTTATTTCGGGCAAAACATAAAAAATTTCATTTTTCTTATTTAAGATATTCATAAAAATAATCAAAAGGGTTTATATCTAAACAAAGTCAAAATAGAAGGGTTTATATATAATTTCAAAGATTGCAGGGGTTTTTTTTCTGAATAGAGAAGATTAGAGAAGTTTATATCTGATTTTATTTTATTTTTTATTTTTTTTTACCCTTCCTGGATCCGTTTATTGGGCCATCCGATTGTAATGGAAAGAAATATATTTCATCCTACTGGTGTTTTCTTCCCAAAGACCCAAACTTGTATTTTATTCAAGCTTTGTGTTTTTTCCCCAAACAAGAACCGATGCGGGGACTTGTCAATTGGACATCTTTTATTTAATCTCTCTATCTATACATTTGATTTAAGCATATTGTTTGGCACTGATCTTCAATATACTGTACCTATTTGTTTTATTTTACTCGAAGGTTAACTTCTTTAAACAAACATGATGAATTATATTTTTTGCAACAGCGTTGTTTTTCAATTATACTAAGAACAATTTCCAAAATCAAATATTATTTCTTTTTAAAAGTACCAATTTCTTTTTTTTTTTTTTTTGGAAAGTGGATAGCGCCCACCACTCTTCCAAAGCAAAGCAAGAGTATCCAAAGATTATTCTATAACAAAAACTTACAAACTAAATGTTCACAACAAAAACAAACCAGGCTCTTTCTATTTCCGGTGCCTAAAATCATTACGTCACACCACCTCTTCTGCTCTGCTGCTAACATCCCCAGAAATTATAAACGCAACTAATCAAAATAACTCATATCAGCCTGCACAAAGATTTTTGCTATATCTAAAACTACTCATGACAAAAATACATCACACCAAAGACATACAGGTGGGGTTACTGGCAACACCAATAGCAAACAACAGTAAAACAAATCACACTGAAAAAAACAGATTAACCTACAAACATACAGGTGGGGTTACTGGCAAACACAAACCATAGCAGTGTGACACCTCCCTGACTTCCTTGCTAGATTTGCCAACAAGCGTGCTTGATTAACCACCTCCCGACTGACATGCTTGAGCTCTATCATTCCTCCATATTGGCCAACTTTTTTGTATCAGTTGTACAGTGTCCTGCAAGGGCCTCCATGATGGGATATTATCTGTATCTCCTTCATTCAATATTGTCACTAATTGCCTGAAATCCAAGAAGATCTCAATCACGTTGCTCCTGAACCCTTCTCCCTTCCAACCACAACAACAACAACAACAACAACTAAGCCTTTTGTCCCAAACAAGTTAGGGTGAGAAACCCAATAAGAGAACACATTCAAGAACAAAAAACAAAACATAAAAAGATACCAAAAATAAGAGTAGCCATACTAATAATAATACCTATAATAATAATAGTAATAGTAGAAACCTAAACCTCGACCGTGACCTAATAGAGGGACCTACAAACCTATGGCATCACTCCTATCCCTAAGTTCCTACGTCATGGCTCCGGTACATGAATTGCTAACTTCCAAGCGCTCCTATCGATCGCCAACTCCTTGGAGACGTTCCATTCTTTAAGGTCTCTTTTCACCGCTTCTCCCTTCCAACCACATTAGAACAAATTTAACCGCTATTAATGCCGAAAGTTAAGCTAATATTAATTTGAAAAGATGCTATGCAGGATAAAAAAAAAAGTACAAAGCAAGCGTTACTATATTATGTAACCATCTATATCAGTGCACTATTTAATCAACTCTTAGCTAACACATAGGAGGGTACAGAACGAAAATAAGAAAAACTTAATCTAGAGAATAGTACAGGACACAATAATTTATAAATAAAATGGCCTTATTTAAAAAAAAAATGCAGGACACAATAAAGGGTGCCATTGAACCAAACAAAAATAGCCCTGCCATCAGTCCACTTCACTGTTGCGAAACTAGAAACTTGGATAAAGAAAATAATCTCTGCAAAATTAAAGAAATATAATCAGCCTATTTATTTCCTTCAAAACCATCACTACAACAGGCTAACTACCCAAAAGTTAAAAGGAAAAAGCATATGGCAACATACCTCATTAAATCTTAACGGCGGCTGGTCTTTCCAATACCTCTCTTTCCAGAGAACAAGTGCTTTGGCATCATGTTGAGAATAACCCTATCTGCTTCCCCTTTTCTGGCATCCTTATTCCTCTTCTTTACTGACTTCTTTCCAAGTTTTATTGCCTTCACCTTCTGTTTCTTGTCCTTGAATCCTTTTCCAGGAACCACCTCTTCAATCGAGGCCCTTGACCTTGACCTCGACCTGGAAACGGATCTCAGCCTCAATTTCTTATAACTTCCTTTCCCCTCATTATCAATCTCCATGCTGTCATCTCCAAAACCATCAACAGCCACCGATCGCTCCCTCTTTCTACCTATTCTGGACACTGACCGGCTTCTTGCTCGCTCAATGGCCTTACTTGGGTCTAACCCTAGACCTGACAGCTGGCGACCCATTCTTTGAGTTGTGAACTGCCGATCCTTGTCAAACTTCCTGGGAACAACCGGACGGCTCTCGGCAGTGCTCTTCTTAATCCTGTGCTCCTGGATCAGCGCCTTCTTTCTCTTCCTGATAGCATTTAATGCCTCTCTCTCCTCTGGCATCATATCATCTCCGTTAATTTCAGACTCATCCCCTGCAACTCCAGCAAGCCTCATCCCCTCTTCTCTCTCTAACTCCATGACCCTCTCTAAAATATCATGGTCCATAAAGTCGGCCACATTATGCCCATCTATAATTTCAGGAATGATATCATCCTTCCATTCATCACTGGCCAATATATAATGTTTCTTCAGACTTGCAGAGTAAACTCCAGCACCACCATTTTCATTCTCCAAATCTTTCTCAAGCTTTCTCTTCTCTTTCTCCTGTTCTCCCTCCTGAGCCTTGGCCCGCTGTTCTAGTACTTGCGGAGGGATACAAACCGGCCTCTCTTTAGCATCTCGAGTTTTGGGCATGGCAACATGGAACCGGTTCAGACAATCATTTATTTTTTTTGACTTCATTTTAAGTTCAACCCGGTGACCCAAGATCCTCTCACAAGCAGTATTCTTGGCAGTGCTCACCCCTTCATTAGTAAGAGTGCTCATTGTGAATAGAACCTGCTGCTCTCCATTCTGATCCCCTCCAATTGACAAAGTCTTCTGTGCCTCAGCCTTCATCTCATCGACCAACCTCTTATCTTCCTCGGACAGTGCATGCATCGGCTGCAGATCAATCTTGTTGCAGACAATCATCAACGGCTTATTCAAAAAGAGCGACTTTATGCTATGAAACAAAGCTGCCTGTTGTGCAATACTGTACCCACAAGAACCCGAAACATCCAAAAAGAACAAAACAGCTGATCTAAGATGCGCCAGAGCTGTAATACTACACATCTCGATAATGTTTCTATCCTCAAAGGGACGATCCAAAATACCAGGGGTGTCAATCACTTGGTACCTGAGACAGTTGTAATCAGTGTGGCCTACAAACAGAGACTTGGTGGTGAAGGCATACGGCTGCTCTTCAACGTCAGCCCTGGTGATCTTGTTCATAAAGCTACTCTTGCCCACATTTGGACAACCACAAATGAGTATGGTACGCATATTCGGGTCAATTGAGGGCAACCTTGCCATGTGTTGGCGCACGTGCTCCAAATAAGCTAAACTAGGGCCAATACCCTTAATAACCGTACACATGCGCCCAAGAGCTGCAATTTTGAGGCACTTGCACCGATAGAGAGAATCCCCATACTTGAGCAGCCTTATGTAGTCTGTCGCAATATTTGAAATCCGGTTCCTAGCTTTGTTAACCTGGCATATAATGCGACTGATTTAGCCAAGTCAAATATGATATTTAGTATTACTGGAATAAGGCTACTTAATATGCATCGCCTTTCATAGTCTTTAAATGGCAGTGCTTATCCTCTTTGCAAAGAAGATAGTATGTGTGATTATTAAATAAAAATTGGGTTGCAGGAAGATAGCATACCCTCTCTAATAAAGACAACAATGGTAATTTGCTAAGAAAGGCCTGTAATTTCTCTAATTACAGTGGTTGAAGGAACTCTCAACAAAAGAAAAATAATAATAATAATAAGCACCAACAAGTATTTACAGAATAATATAACACCCAAAATCAGTGTAGTTGGTTATTTCTTTTTGTTTTGGGCTGGTGTTGCCTCAAAAATATTATATAGGAGGTTACCAGAAGCGTGACTATAGAAAAATAAGACAAATAAAGAGAGAGAAGTAAGACCTGGGCGAGAGCGAGCTTGAAGTGGTCCTTGTTGTAAAGGACATGGAGGAGGTCAGAGTAGAAGGGGTTGATGGCTTCAAGGCGAGGGAACTCGTCGATAATGTCAGAGAGCTTTTTCTTGAAGTTCTCCCCAGTGAACTTGACCTTGTGCATGTAGAACTCGCGTATGATTTTGGTTCTGGACCCCTTGTGCACCACCGTCGGCGTCTGCCTCTGCGTCCGCGACAGAATGATGTCCACCAACTCCTTCCCCGACGGCACCACCTTTATCTCCTTGAAATTATACTTCACCATTTTCGCCGCCTCTTTTTGCCTTTCGCCGATTGAAAGAGGAGGAGGCTAGGGTTTAGCCTTATATAGCGGGAGCGGGAGGGGAAGGGGAGATATACCAATTTTGAATCGATCTCTTGCCATTTCCGAACCCTTCGTCTCATTTCCGGAAAAGGCAAAATCAGCGCCCTTCCAATCTTTTCTAATTAACTATATATACCCTTCTATTCTTTAATATTAGCCATGTACCCTCATATCATGATTATTATTGTTATTTATTTTTTTGACTAATTTAAATAATATAATAATTCTGAAAAATTAATTAACAAAATGTAAGACTGAAATGACCCTGACCGTGTATCATAATTTACAAAATGTAAAAATGTAAAAATGTAAAAATGGTTTTGCAAATAGGTTCAATGCAAGCTCACGGTCACTGTAGTGTTCTAAAATCGTGTCCTACTTGTAAAACATGTCCGTCTATATCATGTCTCGTGTTGTGTCGTACCGTATTTCGATATTTCACGTGTCGTGCCGTATCGTATCTAAATTTTAAAGAATGGACACGACACGCTTACAGACATGACACGTCTTGTGTCTTGTACCGTGTCGTATCGTGTCTTCCTTACACGTGTCGTGTCGTGTCGTGTCGTATTTGGACACATTAAATTTTTAATATAAAATATTATTTTAGTTAAAGAATAAAAATTGTGTTAAATAAAATTGGTTAAAATAAAGAAAAAGATAATCATGTTTTAAGATTAAAGGAAATAAAGGTTAATTTTTGTTTAAGACGTAAAATATTTCTAGTTCCTTTCATTTACCCTCTTTCGTTTTTTAGGTTTGAGACTGATTATGTTTGAGAAAACATATGCAGAGTTACTAGCTTAAAAATAAGTTAGTATATTTTACAAAATAATAAAATTGAATTATTAAAAATGATAAATTAAATTGAAAATATTGAGAAGTTGATACTAGATACTTGATAGTATAACTGTATAAGAGTAAATGAGATTTCACATGAACTATGATACTATATCATGAAACATTATATTTGTCATTTCATAAAAATTTACCACTTTTAACTTTCAAAATACATCGTTGCTTCAATTATTTAAGAGCACTGTCGTCTTTTTACTATTTTTTTTTTCAAACTTTATTATGCACTGTTTGGAAAAGAAAATTATAATCTTTTCGTTACATACTAAATCTCAAGGCTCAACTTCTTCAGTAAAATTTCACATGATATTACAATATTACAATGTTAATAAAAATATGGTAATAAAATATAGTAGACTGTCATTTTACAGTGAAAAAGTCACAATAAATGATGTCGAAGAAGCATTTAGCAATCAGCAACATCCTTACATCCATTGGGTATTGGCTTATTGGGTATTGAATTGAAATAAATATTAAGATATTCTCTTTTTTTTTAAGCAAAGAAGGTTTCCACATTTTTTTACCTGTCACGTGTTAGGTACTTGGATTGACCATTGTATACACTATGCATTCAATTTTTTGTTTACAAATGCAGAATATAATAATGTTATGGAGATATCATATATGTGCATGTATTTTGTTATGTATAAAAGGAATAAAAATGAAGAAGATTATTGATAAACTATTAAGCACGACATCATTAATCACCTATCAATGTATAACGTGTCTAACGCGTCTCTAATACGAATCGTGTTTTTCGTGTTGTGTTGTGTCGTGTCGTGTCTCATATCGTGTCGTGCCGTGTTCAAAAAATTCACGTGTCGGTCCATGTCATTGAAATCGAACATGACACGCCTAAAAATATGGCACACTTAAGCTCTCATGCCATGTTGTGTCAGCGTCTTACTGTGTCATGTCGCCTTTGTGCCGTGTTTTTTTTTAGAACACTAGTCAGGGTACTTCATGAAGGTGCGTTATAACTAATAAGCATGGGTTTATTTGTAAATTTATTGACTAAGACAAAAAGAAAAAATATATATATATTGGAATTGATTGGGACAAAAAGGAAAAGAAAGAAACAATTTTATTTTAATTCGATTTTGTTCTGAATTGAAAATAGGTCATATTTTTACTACAAAATTATTCACACCATGTTATAACTTTCACGAAGTTGTTACATATCATGATTTCTCACTGAGAGAAGGTTAGACATGCATTTTGAATGACCGGCAACTTCACAATGAAAGCTTAGGGCCCTTAAAAGTCACAGGTTTAATAAATTAAAATTTTCTCAAGTAGATGGATCACAGTTCAAGGGAAGTCTTCAATATGTCGGGGTTTGATATGGAAGTTGTTACGATATTGGAGATTATCAAAATTTTTAATTAATTTGATATTTTTGTAAAATGTCCGGGTGGTGACCCTAAGTGCTAAAACATTAGTAATTACATAATAACAGGCATAAATCTTTCTGTAAATTCTTCTAATTAGTAGTTACATAAAATCAGAATTCTTGAATTTATTTGGTTAATAATGTAAATAAAAAAAAAGTTTGAATACGTCTACTTAATTTTGGATAAATTTTAGTGGTTTCAGATTTAGGTTTGATAATAAGACTTTTCAAAAGCTTACATGAGCTGTATGTGTGGTATCAATCATGATGTAGATGAATAATTTGTCATACCAAAAGCATTTAGATGTTCTTGTTAGTAATGTATAACAAAATACTAATGTGTCCAATGGTCACTGTTACCATACGACTTATGCAGAATGATTGAGTAGCACGTAACCTTTCCTCCATACGTACACAAGTTTGCTAGAGCATGCAAAGACGGATACAACTCAACAAAGGACACCGACGAGTTAACTCTCCACAAAATTATGAGGCTGAGTATTATTTAGTCTCATCTCTAGTAAAATTAATTTTGGTTGAGAAAAAAATATTGGAAGAGGCAGAGAATAACATACGAGTTTCAGATTTTCAAACTGAAAAAAGAAAATGAAACAAGGACCATGATATATGATATAAGAAGCGAATCCTTCTTTCTGGGGATGAATAAATCAATATCCATCTCAACTGGCGTGAAATCGAATTGTATCTATTTTACTGGTTAGAACAAAGACAAGGGGAATGGTATCTTTTTCATGAAATGGCCCCAGGATTGAATATTTCACTAATATTCAACATTACTTCTCACATTTTGGTTCAAGTGCCATTTGGTATGAGTTTACCTCTCATGGAAACTCTCCGAGAAAGGTTTTCTCGAGTTCTTTCTCCAGTGCAGAGTGATATTTTATTTTTCTGCTCTTAAATTTATACTCTAATGTATTTAAATTTAGCCTCAAGCGTATGACAATCGTCTAAGTATTTCGGGGTCGAACTACAAGGACTGTATTAGAATAATTAAGTTCTAATTCAATTCAATTAAGTAAATTGGAAGGTTTGTAAGAAAGAATAAGTGGTTACAAATCAAAATAATTGTTAATTGCAAATAAAGTAAAATCATAAATTAATAGTTCGCAGAATTTAAGGGATTTAATCAACTAATTAAAACTTATGGATTTTGGTGAACTAATACTTTAGTTTACTCCAATTTTATCAGTCCACTGACTCATATTATGAATCAAGACGCCTCAAACTTTTTTTTTCCTTTTATCAGATTGTCCCCTTCGGGAATAAAATATAGCTACATTGTCTTTTATTTTTTTTATAATTTTGAAATAAAATGTTCTTTTTCTTCTTCTTCTTATTGTTTTTACTTCTGAATATCTTTTCCAAGATTATTGTTCATTGATATCACATTTTCAATTCGAGAAGTAGGTCCAAATTGCAACATTGTCAGTGTTGTACTAAACGTCTCTAGGTTTGTCGATTGCAAAACAATATCATTTGGCATTTAACAATCTTCTTTGAGTTTTATAGGAAGAAGATACAATTTATGAGGACTTCGATAAAAGCTTTAAGAAAGATCAAGATCAAGTCATTAGAGAGTTTATAGGCTAGTTTAGACTAGGATAGAAGGTATACTTTAGTCCTTGTTTATCCTTGAAATGGTCTAGATAGCGAAAAGCTCAATAAACCAGCAAAATCCTGTTTTCTGTGACCTAGCGTCGTACAACGCTAGATAGTGGCACACAACGCTAGAACAGCTAAATTCATACTTTTGTGAATCAACGTTGCACAACGCTATATAGAGTTAGGCAACGCTGATTCACAACGTTGTACAACGCTCAGTAGTGTTGTACAACGCTGCAGTTAAAAAACTTGGAGAATTTCCTGAGTACCATCGTGCAACGCCATATAGCGTTGCACAACGCCACAAAAATCCCAAGTTAGCTGTCCCATGTAAACAGTCGTTTTTACATGCAAAGTCTCTGGAAACGTTAGCCAACGTCTTTCAGCGTTGGGTAACGTTAGCGTTGTGTGACGGTATATAGAGTTGTACAACGCTCTTTTGAATCTGTCAGAGTTGTTCCTTTTGTCTCCCTTCCACGTTGTGTAACGCTATTCAGTGGCAAGCAACGCTCTGACAATTTCCAACGGAATTGTCGGAGCTTTCCTTTGGTTATACACTCCTTCGTTGTGCGACGGCAAATAGCGTTGCACAACGCTCTGACAGACCAACGGCTATATTAACTAGCCGTTAGATTTACAACGGTCATATTCCAGCGTTGTATAACGCTATTCAGCGTTGTACAACGCCGTGGCCTGTTTTTTGCTGGGGAACTGCTCATTTCGAGCCCCATATATATCCACCCCTTGTTCTCTCTCCATGAAGTGCTTCACTTTGCAAAATTAGACCAGAATTGAGCCTTTCAGCATAGGGATACTCTCCCACTTGAGCTTTTCATAGCTAGACCATCTTGAGAGATTTAGTAGCCTCAAACACCACCGCCCCGACATTGTCGCTAGGTGTAGGTTGGGATAGGTTGAGAGCTCTTCTCCTTTGAGGCCTTTGTGCCATTCGAGTTAGGCCGATCCGCCTCGAGTGTCCTTGTGACGAGGTGATTCGGTTCGAAGTTGTAGTCCCGTTCTTGTTGGAATTGAACGGAGCGCGCCCTTTCGTGGTAGCGGAACTCCCGGAGACGTACGACTAAGGCTAGCTTCTTCTAGCGGGTCGGAACTCCGTAATCACATCGCGTGTTCAATTTCTTTCTCTCTTTCTCTCTTTATTATCTTGCATTGTGAATTGCTTGTGTGCTTGCTTGTATTGGGTACAAATTGAATTGTGTTAGGATAGTTCATACCAAACCGGTCCAAAACCTTAATCGCTTCCGCTAAACCTTGATTAAGCCGCCTCCATTAGGGACAACAGTCAGTATTTATAAAATGAAATTATAATTCCTTCCTTTACTAAGAATATACTCTCCGATAATGTAAAAATAGATTTTATCAATTCATCTTGCATGCGATGCTTCCAACGTATTTATTTGGAATTCAGATTGACAATTCCTAATTGAAAATTAGCAAAATAATAATAATAATAATAATTTATAATTCAACAAAATCATGAAATTTCAAGTGGCTTGGTTCTTGATCCATTGTTGTGTGACTGGCTGGTTGTATCAGTTCACAGTAGATTCCGAGTATATATCCAACCCTAATAGCTTATGTTGCACTTGCACATAATTTAACGTCTCAGAAAAAAAATATATAAACAGCTAATATTTAAACCAAAATGTAAAATTGAATAAAAAACAACAAAAGAGTGCTACTTTTCAGATCAGATACTTCTTAGAAAGCTGACACCGAAATATAGGGTCTAACCTACACTGCGTCTTATTTAAAAAAAAAAATAGTATGAAAAATGTATGCCATTTTTTTTTTAAAAAAATAACAATAACAACGAAGACATTTTATTTAGATACTAAATTCCACTATATGAATTATGAAATACATAGTTATTTTGAAATAATTATTTATTAACAATTTTTTAGACAAGTATTTTATTGTTGAATCCAATCTATCCAAAGTATGTTCTTCTTACAACAGTGAACAGTGTCACTGTCAGACATTTTATTAAAAAAAAATTTCTTCAAAAAAAAAAAAAAAAAAAAACAGTGTCACTGTCAGGCAGGCAGCAGTAGTAAGTGAAAACGGATATTTCCAACTTTGCTAAACTGGAGATGACATCGCCTTTTCCTTATCCGCAGCGGAACCAGTATTCCAAACTTCAAACTGTTTCAACTTGCAACCTACAAGCTTCTCTCTCATATGGCGCTTCAAACCTTCAATTCTTATTTCTCTGCCTCCTCATTGCCTCTCTATTCCAAGTCTTATACCCACCCCAATTCTCTCTCCCCTTCTCCTCTCTCTTTCGTCGTCACAAGGCTTAAACCCCACAAAACCCTACTTATCCCCTGTTCTTCTCCCGCCTTCTCCCCAATTTTCACCTCGCATCTTGAATCCCACCAATCTGAAATCGAACCAACGAGGCCTGACCAAATTGGTTCAGATTCAGACACTGAACCCGACCCGGACCTGATAGTCGATTTCTCGAAGGACCGGATATTGGGCAGTAACCTGTTTCAGGATCCATTGGAGGAATTCAAGGATACTCTAGAGACACAGTTGGAGGAATGCCGACAAGACGATGAATTTGAATCAAGCAACTCAAGTACAATTGATAAAATACTCAAGATTGCGAGAAATTTGCCTGAAAATGTGACTTTGGGGAATAAATTGGAGGAATTTGTGGGAACAGTTAGTGAGGCAGATTGTGTATATCTGTTGAAAATACTGAGTCAAGAGGGTTTAGTTAAAGAATGTCTGTATTTGTTCGAATGGATGCGTGATCAGGAACCAGTTATGGTCACTCCAAAGGCTTTTTCGGTTCTATTCCCGGCTCTAGGCCAGGCCCACATGACAGAAGAGATAATGGTTTTGATCAGAAATTTGCCTCAGAAAAAGAGGTTTAGAGATGTATGCGTCTATAACTCCGCCATTTTGGGCCTTGCAAAATGTGGCAGGTTTGTATTGCTCTAATTTAGTATTGGTTTGTTTTATGGTTCCAGTTGGTCTGTGGTTTCTGTCCAGCTTGTGAGGTATCATTAGATATGTTTTTGAGCAGCTATTGGGTTGTTTTACCCAGGCTATAGTTCTGACAAGGCAAGTAGTGGTACATTATAGGTGGACTCTGTTATTTTACCCTGATGGTTCATACCTAGACCAATTTTCAGATGGTTCATACTGTTACCTGCTCACTTGGGTTATACCAAAAGTCTAAAACATAATTTTGTTTTGTGAAGCTGATCATATTGCTGTACCAGTACTGGGCCAGCACAATTGAAGTACTGTCTGCTGCAATCAGACATCAATAATAAGATAAGCAACAGCTAGCTGAGTTAAAAATTTTAGTAAACACAATTAAATGTAATGCTTTACTGGTTATTTACTATTGTAACAGCCTACTACCAACTCCTGTACCAGTACATGATAGTTTTATACTTGTCCATTTCAGGTATGACTATGCATGGCTAGTATATGAAATGCTAGAATCAAACAATATTCGTCCTGATCACATCACATGCTCAATCCTCATAACAGTTTTGCGAAAAACAAGGGGTAAAACTGCAAAAGATGCATGGAACCTATTCCAAAATATGACACGAAGAGGTGCCAAATGGAGCCTTGAGTCAGTTTCAATGCTCATCAAATCCTTTTGCCAAGAGGGTTTAAAGAGAGAAGCCTTGATTATCCAATCTGAGATGGAGAAGCGAGGGATTTCATCTAACACCTATATTTACAACACTTTGATGGATGCTTATGTAAAGACAGGAGAAGTAGAGGAGGCAGAGGGGCTATTTCGAGAGATGAGAGAAAGAGGGTTGAAACCCTCAATTGTCAGCTACAATCTTTTGATGGATGCTTATAGTAAGAGGATGCAACCTGAAGTTGTAGAAAATCTTATTTCTGAAATACGGGATGCAGGGCTAGTCCCAAATGTGAATTCATACACTAGTTTAATTAGTGCATATGGAAGGAAAAAGGATAGTGAATTGGCAAATGATGCTTTTTTACGTATGAAAAAGGCAGGTATTAATCCCAATGCTCATGCATATACAGCCCTTGTACATGCATATTCAATTAGTGGTTGGCACGAGAGCGCATACATCACATACCAGAACATGGTGCTGGAAGGTGTCGAGCCTTCCACAGAGACATACTCAACCTTGTTGAATGCATTTAGGCGTGCTGGAGATGCACAGAAGGTTACGGAGATATGGAAATACATGATTGAAAACAAGGTAGAGGTAACTCAGGTTATGTTTCATATAGTTCTGGATTGTTTGGCGAAAAATGGTCTTTATGTACAAGCAAGAAAGGTTATATTTGAATTTGGTAAGCTGGGTGTGTGCCCCACAACCATGACATACAATATGTTGATAAATGCATATGCCAGGGGAGGGCAACATTATAAGATACCAGTGTTACTAAAAGAGATGACAACCCTTGAACTGAAACCTGATTCAATTACATATTTGACGATAATTTATGCATATAGCCGGGTGCGTGATTTTGCCAAGGCATTTTATTACCACAAACAGATGGTAAGAAAGGCTCTGTTGCCTGACGTAAAGTCTTATGAAAAATTGAGGGCTGTTTTGAAAGTGAAGGCGAAAACCAAAAATAGGAGGGACCGAAGTGCCATATTGGGAATTGTCAATAGTAAGTTTGGGATCAAAAGAAAAAAGGGGAAAAAGGATGAATTTTGGAAGAACAGAAAGAGGCGGACCCGCATTGCTAAAATCACTGGTGATTAAAGAAAAAGATATATGTAATAAGCATGGTGTATTTGTAGACTTCTATCTTTTATTGAGAAGAAAACCGCAGCAAGGGTTCAAGGGGAGCAATAAGCCAGATAGGGAAAGGAGAAGGCTAATAAGATTGTCTACCCTCCAGTAGCAACTTTCCCTCCTGCTCTAACGAGATGTCGAGTAGCGGTGTCTTCTTTAAGGTCTTTTTCTTTGATGTGGCCCAGCTCTGTTTGATTCAGTATTCCCTTTTCCTATAAATATGCTAAATGTAATGAATTCATCATGCTAAATTGTTGATGCCACCTAACATGGAAGATTTGATGCAACTGTCCTTAGAAAAGAATAGATAAAGCAAGGTAACTCTTTTGTATTTGGGTAGTCTGTCGCTATGTAATGACGTTGTTTAATTTTACTACTATAGGATTAAATAATCTCCATGATGGTTTGGATATTTTGGATTTGATTGATTGAGTGAATAAGTCTGAGCACTGCGTACCTAATTATCGGATAATTATATTGTTAGAATATAACTCATTACATCACGTATCCACTTAACAACCAAACTGTATCCGTATCTGTATCCTTTAAAATACGGATGCAAGTTTGACCACTATTTGATTCGTATCCGATCCGTTTTCATCCCTAAGTGTTCACGGGTAATTCAAGAAAAAAATGTGTAATAAGCCGGGGTATATTTGTAAATATTCTGTTTTATTAAATTGACTGGGAGAAAAAAAGAAAAGATAAGTATAATTTTTCATTTATTTCGATTTTGTTCTGAATTGAATTATGAAACAGATGTAACACATCAACAATTGTCATATTTTTCATACGAAAGTTGTCACTGTTATGACTTTCACGAAGATCTTACTTATTATCATGATTTTCTAACTGAAAGGAGGTTAATCATGCATGCATTTTGAATGATAGGGAACTGCGCCCTTACGTGATTGATGTTTTATAATTTTCTAGATAAATCTGGTATGCACTCGCCGCCTAACCCGAAATTTTAAAAAATAATATTAAAATAATATAATCCAATAAAATTAATATCAATTTAATCAGTTTAATATAAATAGTATCGTAAGATCGGAATCCTGGATTCCGAACGTTAGATCGGATTCCTGGATTCCGATCTAACGTTAGATCGGATTCTGGGATTCCGATCTAACGTTAGATCGGAATCTGGGATTCCGAACAGTGCTGTAACTGCTCAATTTTGTCGTTTTTCATGGTTTTATTGTATTTCTATTATAAAAATTAATTAAATATATGAAATTTCAATATTAAATTAATATATTATGAAATTTTAGTAATATATTTTGAAGATAAGATATTAAATTACTATATTTTATTTTACTTCTATTATAAACATTAATTAAATATATAAAATTTTAATATTAAATTAATATATTATAAAATTTTTGTAATATATTTTGAAGATAAGATATTAAATTAATATATTTTATTATGAAGAATGTTAGTATAATATAATTCTATATTATGAATAATATTTTAATATTTAAAGTTTTGATATTAATTTGATATGGATGGTTTTATTTTTAATATTAAAAATTTTCAATTATGTTAAATGTTGTACATAATAAGTACATAATACTTTATGTAATAATTTATTTATGGCAATAATTATAATATAAACTTATAATTAAATATTAGATTTAATGTTGAAGGAAGAAGGATTGAGTGGGTGTGACATATTTTTGCTGGGGAAGAATAATTTTATAGATCAGTTTAGACTTGCAATTATTTAAAATTAATAAATATAATGTCATATCTTTTCAGACTTTATCAGAATACGTTTGTCATTTTGCATAGCTTAGGTAGGCATCAGTATACTTTTCAGACTTTATCAGAATACGTTTGTCCTTTTTGCTTTGCTTAGGTAGGCATCAGTATACTTTTGAGCTTTTATCAGAGCACGCCTGTCCTTTTGCAGTTTTTTTCCGGACTTTATCAGTTGCATGAATTTAATGACATTAAAAATTAATTAAATAAAATTATTTAATAATTTGACTTAATTTAATGTAATAAAATCTTATTTAGTTGTTTGAAGTAATTAATTTAATTTAATTCATTTAGTTAATATAAGTTGATTGAGATATTATTTTTTTAACTACTTTAATTTAATTTACAAAATAATATAAATTATTAATTTAATTTTAAAATTTTAATTAAAATATAATTATTAATTTACTTAAATTGAAAACAGTAAAAAAAAAAAAGTATTGATTTGATTGTGTGACTATCTTGGTCCTTTGTCATTTTTGTTTTGAACAAATGGTACGTCTAAAAATTTTGAAATTTAAGTTTAGGAAAATTCGTCCGCCAATTAACAGCTCAGTATTTTTGTTAGAATTTTTCAGAGCGTATTTCATATTTTTGTAGCGCCAAACTTTTCGAATGTAGAGCTGTTTTTTCAGTTCAAAGTGTGACTATCTTGGTCTTTTGTCATTTTTGTTTTGAACAAATGGTACGCCTAAAAATTTTGAAATTTAAGTTTAGGAAAATTCGTCCGCCAATTAACAGCTCAGTATTTTTGTTAGAATTTTTCAGAGCGTATTTCATATTTTTGTAGCGCCAAACTTTTCGAATGTAGAGCTGTTTTTTCAGTTCAAAGTGTGACTATCTTGGTCCTTTGTCATTTTTGTTTTGAACAAATGGTACGCTTAAAAATTTTGAAATTTAAGTTTAAGAAAATTCGTCTGCCAATTAACAGCTCAGTATTTTTGTTAGAATTTTTCAGAGCGTATTTCATATTTTTCTACCGCCAAACTTTTCGAATGTAGAGCTGTTTTTTCAGTTCAAAGTGTGACTATCTTGGTCCTTTGTCATTTTTGTTTTAAACAAATGGTACGCCTAATAATTTTGAAATTTAAGTTTAGAAAAATTTGTCCGCCAATTAACAGCTCAGTATTTTTGTTAGAATTTTTCAGAGCGTATTTCATATTTTTGTAGCGCCAAACTTTTCAAATGTAGAGCTGTTTTTTCAGTTCAAAGTGTGACTATCTTGGTCCTTTGTCATTTTTGTTTTGAACAAATGGTACGCCTAAAAATTTTGAAATTTAAGTTTAAGAAAATTCGTCTGCCAATTAACAGCTCAGTATTTTTGTTAGAATTTTTCAGAGCGTATTTCATATTTTTCTACCGCCAAACTTTTCGAATGTGTGACTATCTCGTACTTAGGTGTGATAGCGCCAAACTTCATATTTTTCAAAACGTTTGTCGTACTTAGGTGTTTCGTGCTCGTTGTGATTGGTCCTAATTAGTTTTTAGTTATTAGAAAATACAAATAAATATAGAAGTCATAAATATAGAACTCATAAATATATAAGTCATACATAAGTAAATAAAATATAAAATACAAATAAATTCTAAATATGTCCAGTACGGTGGATCCACCTCCCCTCATTAGGGGACCAAATATACGGAGGACCTGGCGGCTGACGGGGGTCTCGTCCGCGAGCAAGTCCGACAGGTGGTGGACGAGGAGCCATCTGAGGAGTGGAATGACGAGGCGGTGCACTAGAAGAAGAGGCTCCGCCATATGTCTGACCAAATGGACCATAGCTCTGACCGAAAGGAGATGGATGAACTGGAGGTGTGTACGGCTCGTCCAAATGTACTCCAATGGATGACAAAAAAGCGTCACCCGGGCTCAACATAGGCTCGCCTAATTTTAATTGTTTAACTAACTAATTTCAAATAACGAATTTAGATTAATTTTAACTAATTAATTATTACCTATCAAATTTGTTTACCAAAATTTTGATTATAATTTTTAAACAAACAAATTGATGTTATATTACAATATTTCATTTATTTTATTTAAAAAAAATATTATACCTCCCATACGGCGGACATCTCTCAACTGACGGCTTCCCCCAACCTTGGAAATTTTTCGTAACGGACGGGCGACAAAGCAATAACCGGGTGTACGACCACAACTGAAGCAGTAGCCACGGAGCAGGAACCTTCTGAGCGTCATTTGCCAGGATTGCCAAGTCCAGGCCGCGGTATAACATAGCAAGTGTGGCCGCACCCCAGTTATATCTAACTGAATCCGATGCATGAACATCCTGCAAATAAGAAAAAATATTTTTCGTTAGTTGCAAACTAAATTATCCAAGTTAGTACTAATGTAAAAGATGTTCTTAATATTTAAAATTACTAACCCGAAGTAACTCCAGATAAAAACAAGGAACAGAATCTCCTGTGGTATCTGGAAACATCTCGCAACCCATCAACTCCAACACCAGGGCCCGAGTGTATCTATCGATCCTATCTGCGTCCTCTGACCCAGGTCCCTGTGCCCACATATCACGCAGTTTCCCAAACTGTACTGCGTGAAGCTTCCTGCATTACATAAACATTACACACACACACACACACACACACACACACACATATATATATATATATATATATATATATATATATATATATATTGCAGCATATCTCAAAATTTAAATTAAATTTTAAAACGTTTGTTACCTCCCAGCACGTCGATCAGTCGCCCTCTCTCTGAAGCAATCTAGAACATCCTCCATAGGAGTGTCCCGTGGCAATGCAAAGTCGGCTAGCTTCTGCACATCGTCGTAATCAGTACGACCGGTCACCGATCGTCCAGTCGTAGGCAAGCCAAAAATGAAGGCGACATCCTGCAAATTTTATTTACATTTTTTTATTAAACAACAAAAAAAACAATAAATAAATAAATAGCTACCAACAGAACTTGGAAAAAATAATACCTCAAGAGTAACGGTCATCTCGCCTACGCGGGGAAAGTGGAACGTGTGGGTCTCGGGCCTCCAGAACATGGCTAGACCCTGTATCATGGAACGATCCAATGGCATGTGACCTAACTCAACGAAATGAATAAGGCCCAATGTCACAAGACGCTGGTCCACCTCCTCGGTTCGTATCATTTTTGCCTTATGCATTTTGGGCATCCACGCCTAAATAAGTTAAAAAACATATTATTTACTATATATACTATTCACTATATACAAAAATTAACTACATAAATTAAAAAAATTTATTATTTCCTTAAACCCTAAACCCTATACCCTAAATAATTTTAAAAAAAAATTATTTCCTATATATATTATTAAAATATATATATATATATAAAAGAATTAACTATATAAAAAAAAAACTTACTCGTACGCCTCGAAGCTCAGACTGAGATGCAGAAACTGATCAGCAGGAAGAGGAACGGGGGGGGCAGCAGGGGGGGCAGATGAAGAAGCACCAGGATCTCCTCCTGATGTAGATGCGCCAGGATCTCCTCCTGATGTAGATGCGCCAGGATCTCCTCGACGCCTCGTGGATCGACGTGGATCCTCTGGTATTCTTCTTCGCAGTGGCATTTCGACTGTTACTGCAATTAAAATTTAATAAAGTATAAAATCTATAAAAATTTCGGCAGCATCTCCCCTGTACCGGGAGAGTTTTCCAAAAAATCAGAACCCAATTAGAACCCAATTTCAACCCAATTTGAACCCAACCCAACCCAACCCAATTTCATTCCAATTTGAACCCAACCCAACCCAATTTGAATAAATCATTCAAATTTTACAATCATTGCATTTCACAAACCATTTTCACAAGTATCAATGAATCAATAATTCAATTATTGCATTTCACAATTTTACAATCATTGCATTTCACAATTTTACAATCCATCAATCAATCTACAAGCAATTCACAAACATTTCTATTCAAACAATAATAAAATAAACATATAAAAAAGCTAACATGGAGTAGAAAGGAATTGACTCTCTTCTAAACAATTTTTTACCTACATTTTTAATTAATACCATCAATTATTATCGTTTTTCTAATTTTTCCCATATTTAATTATCCAAATCTTAATTATTAAAAGCAAAAAAAATAAAAAAATTAAATTAATTACACATAAATTTTCATATGAATTTTTCTTATTTTTCGGTATTTTTAAAATAATTTTACAATTTATTATCTATTTTTCTAATTAATTAAGTAGTGAATAAACAAATAAAAAGACAAAAAAATATATCCAATATAATTAATAAATTACATACAAATTTTTTCTGATTTTTTTCTGATTTTTTGAATATTTTTCCAATATTTTCCTATTTTTTTATTTAATTAACTAAATTATAAACTAATAAACTAAATAAATAAATAATTAAATTAATAAAAAAAAACTTACTGTTCTCGTCGAAGAAGTGCGTCCCAGAGAGCGAGAGCGGCAGCGAAATCAGATCGGAAACCCCTTATATATATAAAGGTTAGATCGGAATCCCAGATTCCGATCTTACGATACTATTTATATTAAACTGATTAAATTGATATTAATTTTATTGGATTATATTATTTTAATATTATTTTTTAAAATTTCGGCCGCCTAACCCTAAAAAAAATTCTTGGTAGATAGATCATAGTTTTTTGTTCAAAGGATCGGTCATGTTGAACTCTGATGGGTTTTTTTTTTAGAAAAATAGTATGGCTTCCATTTAAACATAAAAGGTTAATACAAAAGTGAAATGAATTTTGTTAAGCAGAACTTATTAAATCTAGTGGTTATAAATGAAGTATTTTAGGGGTCATTGTTTAGGCTTTTAGAGTGACATAACTTTTAAATTTTAGTTAATTTTTCTTTTCAATACTTTCGACCTTAGTAATTAATTTGGTGGCTATAATTAGACTATAAATTATATGTGATGAGATAAAACATGTTTCTCTATTTTTTTCTTTAAAAAGAATTATTGGTTAACAAGTGTAAAAATAATTAATGAAATAAATAAAATCTTATAAAATATAAAAAATAGGTGATAAGATGAAATTCAAAACATAACTAATCTAAAAGGAAGTAAATAAATATAAGGTCAACAATTCTATTGCCACACGAGCACAGCCTCTAGTTCAAATACGTTTTCAATCCGCAGGCAATAATTATCTAACTACTCGAACACGCCAAACAAATTTGTACAAAAAGAATCATTTTTTTTTTGCATATTTCTTTTGAGAAAATTGGAAGAATGACATCCGTATTTTATTCTCAACCATTATTATTTTAGAAAAATCATATTTTTCTCATCCGTATTCATTCTTCTTTACCATTCTTTTAATTATTTGGGATTTATTATTTCATTATTTAGGTGCAGTGTTGCAGGTATTGTGTTTCTGTCAAACATGTAATGGTTTTAGAGACACATCACATGCCTTTACATTGCCAAGCACAATCATCCATGTCTCAATCAATAGCATGTTGCCAACTCTTAACTATGTAGGCTAAGAAGAGGGGTCCATAACAGTTGCATAATCCTAATAATAGAAGCTAAATGATCAAAATTTATATCTAAAAATTAATCAGACACCTAGTAAAATAGGGATGGATATCTTTATTCCTTTTCAACTTTAGTCCTATCTTGATCCAATCTGGACCGTGTAATTTGGATCCAATCGGACACCTCACACGGTCACACCTTACAGCATTGTCACTCCCAAAATGAGAAAGAGGATTTCTTCCGATTTTCTTTTCATATTATTGCACTTAGTATATAAATTTATTGAAGTTAGAAAAGATGGCTGCTCCGTTTCTCTCGGTCCACTTTGGGGCGTACCTGTCCTTAGCGTTGTCAATGGAGGGTTCTTAGTGAATAGGATACGGTACGATAAAAAATATTTTCATATCTGCATAAGTTAATTTTTTTTTTATTCATATTCTATTCATATCCGTTAAAATATGATTTTACTCATATACGTTAAGAATTAACGGTAAGAATAGGATAATTGTACATAAAAAATACTAGTAGTAGTAATAATAATAATAATTTAATAAAAAAATATATAATGTGGCAAGTAATTATACGGGATAAATTACAACATTTAGATACTACTTTAGATCTATGTTAAGAATTTCGATATAACAAAAATTATGAAATTCATTCTCATATTAGTTGACATTAAAAAATAATTATATATCAAATTATATATTATAATAGAATATAGTGCAAACTAATTTTTTACATCAACATAAACAAATTTTGTTGAAGACTGAAATTAATACTATATCTTACGAAATATGCTAATAAATGATTATATATATACAGATATATTTATAAAATTTTACCAGTTAGATAATGGATACGAAATAGCTCTCATCCGTACTCGTACGTGATAAATTAACGAAAAGTTTTCGTTATTCATATCTATACCCATTAGTCTAATGACAATAAAATCTTATATATATTCGTCTTATAAGGATAGAATAAATGGGCAAACGAGTTTTATTTGATACTTGATAGTCCTACCAGTCCTCTTGAAAATGATTAAAACACAGAAAAGACGTATAAATAAAAATGCTAATTTTTTCTTCCCATTGATTTGGTTAAGTGCTCGCGAGCTGCACCTGCACGCAAATTATTTAGTCTGGTTTCACATTAAGCGTAAAAGAATTTTGCGTGTAGCTTGTCATGATTCTGTGTCTTTCAAATTTTTCATTTTACTCCTATTTTTCAAAATTCTCATATAAATTATTGATATTTAAATATATAGTCTTTTAATTGTTACATTAAATAAAATGTGGCCTTTGTCGTCATGCGAGGACCTATAATAAAAAAGAGTAGGCGCATTGTGTCCCTCCTCAAAAAATGAAGATTACTTGTGTTGAAATTTTGAAATAAAACCTGAATAACCTACATAATATTGAACTATATATTGAGAAAAATAAATCACCTACATAATATTGAACTATATATAGTCACTATTGAGAAATGCTTGCTCAAATTAAAACTATGAAGCCAACAAATTGGCAAGCATAAAAATCATAAAGGATACTCAACACGTCATGACTTGCCTCCCCCGTCATTTTTTCATGGGATAACTAACAAGCTGAGGTTGAATAAATTTCCCTCAAATATACCACAAATTAAATACATAGTTAGCACTTGGAACTCTTTTTACATGAGAGAGCTCCGGCGGCAGTGGTGATGGTCCCCACAAGGGATGACGGGCGCGCCCCGAGGCTGGAGGCTTTGGCATAGCTGGAGGAGGCGCCGGCACCCGATGGGGTGAAAAAGGCGCCATTCATCATCAGATCCCCCTCTGATCTCCAGTTCCATTTCTTCCACTCGCTCTCCGCCGCATCCTCTCGCTTAGTTACCTACAAAGATTTGTTACAGAGGATTCATATATTATTGGTATTAGGAAACATTAATTATTCATCATTGTTTACTTTTTTGAGGTCTTGTTAAGGATTTTTTACTATATGAGAAATTGCATGATACTAACATATAATCAGCCTCTGTTGGCATTTTACGGTATTATAATATTTTTTATGATTAAAGAAAAACAAAATATATTGAGAAACAGAAAAACAAAGATGTACCTCCTTGGAGTTTTCATTATTAGGCGCAAGGAACCGGTTTCCCTGGCTGTTGATAGTCGGGGCAGCGCTTCCACCGATCGCATACATTTCCCAGTGAGTGTAGTCGTTGTTTACCACATGAAAATAACCATGTCTACACCTATATTTTAAGAACCAATCCAATAATACCCATTGTGTAGGGTTGCAGTATAGATAATTATTAATCACTATTCAGAATTCTTATATTAAAAACAATTGGTTTCAATTATTTTTCTTGAATTATTTAGTAGTCATTGTTTAGGAAGGTTTAAACTTTAAGGAAGTTCTTATTAATTTTGTGCCCTGAACTGTCTGATCAAGTCACATCAAGGACAAATTATGTGTAGTTAGTTGAACAGTTGTGAACCTACAATCCTAAATTATTGGGGAATGCATTATTTGCTCTAAGCCTCTACTGCTGCTGAAGCCTGAAAATGATTATGCCTTGATTTGGAGGGCAAAAGGGATTTAATTTTGAGGTACACAATTAAAGGGTTTCTACAATTGGCAACCCAGAGCTGAAAAGGAAGTGTGCCATGATTGAGGGGTAAGCTCAGTCCATCAATTGGTCAAATGTACCACAGTACTTTTTTTTTTTGCTTTTTCGGATGATTTATTTTATTTTAGTAAGGCTTGTCATGAAAGAAAAGATGGATTTCATATGCATACATGCCATGAGCTCATGCACTGCAATAATAAATGTTCGAGCCGTCAATTGCAACCCCCTAAGAAGTAGTCTAACCACGTAAATGTTACACAAAAAGAGCATGATTGAAACCTCAGAAAATGCAAATATTACCTAGGCATCCTTTGGATGAGGTCCTCTCCAAAGTGGTTGAATGCAATGGTGACTTGCATGCTCTTGTCCGACAGGAGCTCGTCACTGTGTCCCAAAAGCATGACCTTGTCATGGTGGCTCATATAGTTATTTGAAATTGTTATGGCAGTTGATCCATGAATTGCATCTATCAGACCATCAGTGCAGGCCGCAAGAGTGCAGTGATCCACCCAAATGTGACTTGCGCCAAAGATCGAGATACCATCACCATCAGATCGCGTCCTCCAGCCGTAATGTTCAGGTGAGTCGCGCACATATGCATTTCCACCTGGCTTACAATCGTGTATGTGCAGCCTGCAGCCAGAATCAGATTTGAAAAGCCACAAATCTAATTAATTTGTAATTTGACCCAAATAGCTTTCTCTTGAGGTCAGATTTACAAAAAGTAACTTTAATTCAAGCTGTCAAGATATGAATTACAAGTTCGAGTGGACCCCTGACCAGGGAGAAAATTTTTTCAATGCCTTTAGTGGCAATGGAATCACACAAAAGCCAATATACTTTTTACTTTATTGGAAATCTCTTTCACATTGACCTAATTAAATGCAGAAAAGCAAATTACTACATGTAATTCTGTCAAGTCAAATCATTTAACTAGTTCATACCCGAGAACAAAATACCATGTACATACCCATGTATGATCACATTTGTGACATATTGCAAGGTGATGCATGGCCCGCCGGCTATGTGCACGCTTGCACCGCGGCCATCAATTGTCTTGTGAGAATTCACCATCAATTCTTCCTTCAACTTGATTGACATGTCATGTGCAAACACTATCCACAGAGGATCCTCTTGTATCACTGCATACCTTAGTGTTCCGGGTTTTGGGTTAACCGGGTCGTCATCTCCGCTGTCAGTAACAGTGTAGATTTTGCCATCTTTTCCACCTAGTGCATTCTTTCCGAACCCAATTGCACAGTCAGCAAGCCTCTGACGATTCTTGACCCAGTTAGAGTCACACCGCCAACAGTCGTCTATTGGGTTCCCAGTGCCACATGATGACAAGGAACCTAGCCGCCTTCGCGACATATTTATGGCTCTGTAATTTTTTGTTACAAACTTACAATTGAGACAAATTTTACTTTTGTAAATGGTCCAAAAGAGAAGTTTTACCATATAAAAGAATTGATTGTGACAAGAACTACCTTAAATTTGAGCCCCACAAGTACAATTTATGTAGGCTCTCTCAGGATTAGGACCAAAAGAAATGATTATAGTCCATGCTGGATAAACTACTTTAACTGTTTTACCTTCTTAACTGATTGAAATAGCTTTTTCTACCAAATGATTATAGTACAATTTTTTCCTAAGCGCATTAACATAGTTTAATGACACAATCAATTCAGCATCCAGTCTTGGGTTTCATGACTTCCTTTTGGGTTTCTTCCAATAGGATGACAGAATCAGTTTTGGAGGCAATTCATTCATTTGAAAAAAATGCAGTATCCATGTTAAATCACTAGTTAATTCTAAGGATAATGTGCTAAACTAACACAGTCAAAATTTCCAGTTTAATTTTGGAGAAGTACTTTTGAAATGCTTTGCTAACAATGAGGGTACAATAATGCAAATTAAAATATTTGGAGGTGAAAAGTGAAAAATGAACTTGCCTGTGAACTTCCTCTACTACGAGTTCAGGATCCGGAACAGCTGCAGCTGCTAAGTGTGGTGGTGGTTTTAGTTGAGAACAAGAGGTTGAGATTGTAAAAATGGAAATGAGAAACAAGGTGAGGTGTACTATGAGAGATAGTGAGTACAGTGTTGCCATTCTCTTGTGGGGTGTGTGCTTGTGTTTGGGTTAGTAACTCTGTGTGTGTAAGAGAGATTTCTAAGAAACAGAGAGAGACTTGTCAACACTGCAATGTTTTAGGACACAGAGAGATTCATGTTGTGAGGCAGAGAATGTGCGGATATATATATATATAGAGAGAGGTACATGATTGATTGCAATGGATTTATTGTACTATCATAAATAATTTGACTGACTTTTTTTTTTTGATAAATGGAATAGCGACTACCTGGTAAATAATTTGACTGACTTAAATCTTTAAACTTTATATATGCAGTAACAAACTTAAGTGTTCTTAAGAACCTTTTAGCAACACGGTAAAGAAAAATTCCTAGAAAAAGTTTTTTTTTTTTCTTTTTTGAAGTGACCAAGGTTTCAAAATTTTTAATGAATTTTTATTTAAGGTATCAAAACAATAGTGTTATGGAACTTTGAATGAGAGTGGGTCCCACATGTAATGTATTTCTGGAGCTCATTTGTTGCATTCGATTTTCAGGTATGGCTTGCTCCTATTGTACAATCGCTTTTCCATGAGGGTTTATGACAGAGTTCTGATTAGTTCTTTCAAATTCAACAGCCTAATTAAAGTCTAATCAGACCGAACAGTTTACATGTTTGTTCTTTCTGTCCAGTTTTATTAGATCAGCTACGAAACAAACAAGAGATCATCCACTGTCTTGGACCAATAAATAAATTTTATACAAATTAAGAGCGCAAAACCAAGTTAGTTTGCTCATGCCGTCAAGTACACGGTCCATGAGAATTTTCAAAAATTCATCGAATTAGTACCGCCTATATATAAATTCAAAATTGTATGTTAACGATTCTTTCTTTCTTTCTTCATTTTTTTTTATTATTATTATTTTGAGGTAGAACTTTTCAAAGTTTTATGGTTTTTTTTCCATAAAAAATTAAAAGTAATGCTAAAATCAAGCATATAAGACGTCAACTACAATCTAAAACATCAACCATTATAATTTCAAATTACCGATTCCGAACCATTCAATATGATATTTATATTAAGATGTCCTTGAAAATCAAATTTTATATTATTTTAAAATTTTTATTATTTTTCGAATTTTTAAAATTAGAGCGTCCATAACTTTTACTTTTTAGATTGAGCATATTCTAAAATTCCAAAATAATAGTAAAAAAAATTTGAAAAAAAATATAAAATTTGATCTCCATGGAGATTTTATTATAGAGAACAATTTGATCGGTTCACTACAAAAAAGATGGCCTTTACATAGACTTCATAGAAAGACTTTTTTTATTTATGTTGATTATTGTTCTATTGCTAGATTTATTTGATGCATTAAATCTAGCAATTTTTTTAGCAAGACTCAATTTTCTATCAATAGCTCCTTAAAAATCTAGCAAGTTATTTTTGATAGACTTTTCGAATCTTGTAATATCTAATGTAGCAAAAATAAATTGCTAGACTTTTTTAAATTGCTACACTAGATATTACAAGATTAAAAAAGCCTAGCAAAAATAAATTGCTAGATTTTTAAAGAGATATTAATAGGAAATTGTGTCTTGCTAAAAAAATTCTAGATTTAGTACATCAATTAAATCTAGCAATAAAAAAAATAACTCTAGCAATAGATCAATGTCCAACATAAATAAAAAAATCTAACAATAAAAATTTATGTAAAGATCATCTTTCTTATAGTGGTTCGGATCGACCGTTCTAATCTAAAAAATTAAAATTTTATCATGTTGGACGAGTGTATGTGTCCAACTTTGCTGGACTCTAACCACTCCCAAAAATTAGCATATCATCTTGCTTGATGTCGGTCCTTTGTGGTCCTTGTTGGCCAACTTATCATTATGAATTCATGATTTGGCATAATCATTTATTTATTTATTTATTTATTTATTTATTATTATTATTATTATTATTATTATTATTATTATTATTATTATTATTATTATTATTACTACTACTACTACATAGTATCGTGTTTACCACTGCAAAGAATAAAATTAAATAATTTGAACTATCCTACAAAATTACCAAATTTCACAGATGCTGATGTAAAATTAAATTGTTACTTTATCATTTAATTCGCTCACTTTACTCCAAATTAATTTATTTAACAGAAACAAATTTCAACCTTTACATCAGTCAACATTCTAGCCATGAATAACAATGCTAACATGACCATGTGTGATATGTTCATGCCTTGTAGGGATATCATATTTATGATATCTCATATCTAGTAGAGTTATTTATGATAACATGACCATGCGTGATATGTTCATATTTGTATCTAAACGATTCCATGCTGTATGAAAATGTCTCAAAATTCTCAAAAATTCCTCCCAAAACATGTGAGTTGTTGGTACTCCCGTGCAAGATGCGTCTCATGTGATGTAAATAAGAGAAGATAATTAACTTTTAGCAATAAAATTTGAAAATCACTCTATGCCGTCTCTCCGTGCGCGCACACACGTCATCATGTACCATCGCGTTTGTATATATTTACTTTATTCATTTATATATCCAATTTATTTATCTATGGGTGCGTTTGGATCATTGGAAAAAAGAAGAAGAAGAAGGAAAAAGAAGAAAAAAAATTATAAACAATTCAAACTCTTCACAAAGTTACACACTTCCCAATACTTCTTCCCACTTCTTCCCTTCTTCCCACACCTATCCAAACGGAGCCTATGTGTTTACTTTATTCAATTATGAGTTAAATTTTATTTTTTATATTGTTGTTCAGGTTTTTATATCCATATTCAATTTATTTTTGTTGAACATATTCAATTATGAAGTATATATAAGTTTTCAGAAAATTAGGTATGAATTATATATAAAATTGACAAATAATATTACGTCTGTACCATATGCAATTTCAAATTTTATTAGATTTGTACTTATTGATGCATCAAAATTCCTTCCACCAACTAAAAAAATAGTTGCGTCCAATGCATGAAGTGTATATGATGAGTTTATAATAATTAATAACTTCGAAAGGCTAAAATGTGGAAATAATGAATTCCAAAATTTTAAAAAAATAATAATAACAAACAGTTATTACATTTATATCTTCCTATGTATCCAATAAATTGAGATCCGCTGCCGCGCGACACAGCGTGTCGCGCGGTATGCTGGCTGTTTGATTAAAATCCAATGGACAAGGGAGCCCCGTGCATGTAACCTAGATTGATAGGCCCGTAAAAAGTGAACCGTCCGATCAAAATCAGACGGCTCGTAGTGCGCGACACGCGGTGTAGCGCAACAGCGAATCCGGATTGTGTATCCAATCCACATGCATAGGGAAACAGTTATAAAACCTCACATGCCAATGTCAGATATCTTTGAAAAACCCTAGAAAGAGGGCTCTTTAAAAGCACAATGCAGCAAGAGGAGATAGTGCATTTACTGATGTAAAGATGCTAAGAAGCACCCAATACATGCCCACTTATGTCTGCTGATAAATTTGTATCCGCAGTTGCACACTGTACAAAGCAAACTAATGCCGTCTCATGGAATCTACTAAAGTGAGATTTTGCATTACTTTTGATAAATAAATAAACAATTTTACTTTTTGTTACTTAATGCATCAAGATATTTTTTTTATATGGTCCGGTTTTGTATTTCCTTTTTTATGCTCTTAATTTCCTTTACGGGAAAAAATGCTGCAATATAAATAGTATAGAAGAAAAACCTCACGTTATTCCCCACAAGGGCCACAACCAGAGAAGCAAAAAGAAATCTATAAAGAACAATTTATTGGTATTATTCTGTTATATAAATTGTTAATTATTGCCTCTAAATTATAATGCGCGCGGTGGGCACACGAAATTAATGGCATATTGCAGGGTTAGGTACAAGTTGGAGCAGCACATAGTTTTAATTTAGGACTTCCCTCGTCGGTGGCGAGCTCTTCTAATCCAATGTGCTTTGGTTCTTGTGTGAAAAGGAATGCTTTGCTTTGCATCGTTTTGTCCAACCACTCCACGTCTCCACTCATCCTTTTGTTAAGTGAACTTACATTTATTATTTGTTGGATTGTGTCTGCTAAACTTACCCAAAAGATCCCCAGGTTATACAGAATTATTTGACTTACTATTTTCTTTGTAGTACTCATTAGCAGCTAATTATTGAAAACACTATATGGTACGGGTTGAACATGTTTGTCATCCTAAAAGACTAAAAGAGCAACGGAAACAAAAACAATCATAATATTATATAATTGCACCTCTATAGATTTTAGTGAATTGGAAGTTCTTTTTGCCTGCAATGATTTAACATCTTGAGGGTTGGAAACTTGGAATTCGTTACTTCATAATATTTTACATTTCATATATAATTGCCTACAGGATTTCAGTTACCAAAAAGAAAAAAAATCATAATGTAATTGGTATCTCGTTAATTTTTCTTTTAATAAAGGCTGCTACTTACGCTTTAAATTTCTATAAATAATGTGTCATGAAGCAGCCCATTTTTTTATCGTTTTTAGTATTAACTAAATTATATCGACAAAAATTTTAACTTGGTGGTTATGATTACTGAACAAACAAAATCATAATATATAAAATAAATTATAAATTAGTTTTGATAGGTTGTGTATTAAATTTGGGTACAATTTAAAAGATTGTTAGTTATCATTTTAATTTTATTTACCTATGAGAAATAACCAAACAATTTTCAAATCATACTAAGTTTATATAACACAGCCTATTTAACAATCAAGAACCTATATATTTTTTGGTAGTTAAATAATAAATTTATATATTATCACAATTATTATGAATATGATTTTCAATATTTCATGATTAACTGTTATGGATGACATGTTAGTTTCTAAGAGCCATAAATGCCATATATAAAACAATTCTCTGGGTCCGCCTGTATTTGCAGTTCATTGGAGTCTCACGTGGAGGCCATTAAAAATATTTGCAGTTCATTGGAGTCTCGCCTGGTTTGTCCTATTTCCAGGATCCTGATCAAACGGTCAGACTGTAATGTTTTTTTTTCTTTTACTATTTTATTGTTACTATTGGTTTATTCCGTAAATCGATAAAAACAAGACTAGCTAGCTGGTTTAGTTAAAAATGTCTAAAACATGAAAATTAGCTCTATAATCTTGTGAGCCATGCTACCTTACGAATGTATATAAGCAAATACTTTTTTTGAAAGTTATATAAACAAATACCCTTAAACTTAAAATAGTTTGACACTAGATCAATAAAGTGAGGCCAAAATGATGCAAACTTGAACCTATACTAGGTGATCTAGGAAAAGCAAAGGAAGAATAAAAACAAAAAGGTTCTCTATTTTAATTGTAAATGCTATGCTATTAAAATCCAAATCACCGACATTTATGATGTCTCATCCTTCTTGGAATCATACACACCAGGACTGAAAATCAGAAAATAGTTTATGATCTGGAAAAGATAAATACATTGGATCTTTGTTTGATTTACCACATAGTGAGTAATTAATTTCCTCTCAATTTACTCAACATAGAAAAAAAAATTCACACCGGCCATTTATTGCATTTGTCTTTCACTAGGTCCCAAGACTCCCAACCAGTAAACGCCACGGTGAATAAAGAGTTAAAACATTTGTCTTCCATTAAGTTTCACTAGACTATAAACAGTAGACTGTACAATAAAAATGATTTTGATCAAAGAACAAAAACACCTAGCCTTTGAAATTGAAACAATGAACCGTGACAATGAGAAAAGGAGAAATTTATGACCGTCGTATTGACGGTCGTCAACGCATGATTAATTTGTATTTCCAGGTTTGTCTCTAACTTTCTACCGTTAAATCCGCCTTTGATTCATATATTATATATAGCGATATTTATTCTAAAATAAGACAAGTGTCAAAGCTCCTATATGGCTATATATATCTTTTGTTGAATTGTCAATTTGTCATGAAAATTTTTCACTAGTAAACAAAAAGAAATAAATTTAATAAAATCTGAGCCATTTGTCCGGGGAGGATGGCCATATCAAAGTAAGGATATATTTGACGTCGAACATAAACAAAAATTGGGATAATGTAAGAAAATCCGTATAAGCATGCGTTGAAAAAATAAAATAAAATCCGTATAAGCATTCTGCTCCATCCATTCTACCTCTCTTGAAAAAGATATATTTTGAACTTTGTTTAAACACGCCGTTTTAGCAAATTTTGTTTAAAGTTCCAGACCTTTTATTATTCAAACATCGTACTCTAGAAAATAGTATGATAGAAAACTTTGGAATTAAAGATAAAAATAAGATGAGATGAGATGAAATATAAAAACAATATTGTGGACAAAACATGGTGACATACTGACATTATAGATTTGAAGGGCGACAGTTAGGACGCCTTTAACTATACTAGTTCTAATTTCGCGCATTGCGCGATCACTTTTTTATTACTATTATGTATCAAAGATCTTCATACAAAAATTAGTCCATGGCGCTTACAGCTATCAAATAAACCATATGAAGTTATGAACTCAGTCCTTTTTATTGAAACCAAGGAGCTATCAATAAATTGAATTCTGCAATTAATAGTAACTATTGCAATCCTTCTCGTCATTCTTTTCCTTAATTTCATATAAGAAGCTCATATAGGACATGTACCAATACAGTACCAGCTGCAATCCTCATGATTGAAACCACATGTTTTTACGAAGTAAGTATTGCACATGCACCATAAATATAAAAGCAGCTAGACATCTCATATCTCGAACAAATAAATTGAGAAAAAGCAAAAAGGAGGGAAAACAAAATGCATGCCTAACTTTTGTTACAATAATTAACCGAACATGATTCCGAAGACAATCTCCAAAGTTTATGCATTTATTAGTGTTGTACATTGCACAGGTCCCAGCAAAACCAAAAACAAACCGCAGATTTAACTATTAAAGCAAGCATTCATATCTCCAAATTTTCTTCAGCAAAGTACTTAATCTAACTATATTACTTAATATTCATATAAACAATGAGGGGATTTCTAATGTCGTGAATTTTGGGTGTCATCAAATACCCTAACTTCAAAGTTTTGACAAATATTTAATTTTATTTTCGTCCTTGCCCTTTATGTTAATATACTTAAGAATAATTGCATGTTTAACCATTGAAACATGCATTCATATCAGTTTTATATTGAATCGTTGCGACATCTCATCATCATAAAACTAAACTAAATGAAAATTAAAATCAAATAACTTAATGATAAATATATGAAAAGCCCATGAAATCAAAGCATGACTACTTGAAAAAGGATATGTAATAGATCAATATAAACCTGGATTGTTGTCCAAAGAGATTCAAAAAGCAAGCATCTATAATGAAAATTATAAATAAACTAATACCTCATCATTACTCATGTTTTACCATCCAGTCCTTAAATAATAGCTGTATCACAATTTTTCTTATTCTTCACTGATCCTTGAACCAAAATAAAGAAAGAAGAGATTGATCCATCTCCACACCAGTAATTTCCTACGAAGAAAATCATTCATTAATACTACAATAATACTGCACTCAACTCAACTCGGACATTTTGACCATCACACTTGGTTTTTGATTTGCTTATAACATATGATCGCCGACAAATCTTGGGTACCAGTGTGGCGGCTGGACAGTCACTTGGCAATGCCTTGGTGGGAATAACATTACAACAGGTTAATTAAATAAATTTTTTTTCAATGTTTATTCTCTTTCTTGTTGGAATATTTTTATTTGATTTTATGAAATTTTGGAGGCAAAGTCTACTACTTCAAAAGAAAAAATATATAAATAAAATTTTTTCCAGGTGTTTAAGAGAATATTCATATAACTTAGGTCAAAATTAACACCATTTTGGAATAATTAAATAACAATCATGTCAACAGGAATAGCAGAATTTATAATGTATCCAAAGCTGAGCAATTTTAGTGATATCAATTGGTACCAGAATCACCAATACCATATTATGAACTTCTGATACATGTACATAGCCAAACCAGACTCACCAGTACCATGTTCTAATACATGTACATAGCCCTGGCATCCCACTGCATGGCTGAAGCATTTTGTTGCCATTTTAGGATATGCATGTACAATAATTCTGTTTAGTTGTCTCGTTCAATATCTGTCTTTCTGGAAGAGGTAAACAAAATACAGAATGAACCAATATAGCTCACATCCAATGTACGATTGTTTAATTTAAATTGAATTACCAGATTTGAAAGCTTAATCTGAGATAATTCAAGGGAAAATAGATGAGCATAGATGCAGTACTGGGGGTAAAAATGAACATAATTTTTGTATTGGAATATGACGGTATTTTGAGAATGGCTGATAAATAGTTTTGCATGCTTTACTAAAAATATCTAGGAAAATCAATATACAAAAATCACGGAAGAATCTTTATAAAATTTATAAGTACTTACATGAAATACTTAATATCAGTATAGTATCTCTGAGGTACTCGTGGAAAATGTATACGTATCTGTATATACATGTAACCTCAATTTATGCACATGCCATCTTTTAATGTCAAGCTGGAATAAATCATACCTGGTTGGATTGGCTACTTTGATTTTTCTTCACCTCATCCATTGTTGTAACCTGTCACAAAATTAGCTTGATTAGTTGCTAGTAACATAATAGTTATTTCTTAAGTGTATTTATCCATAAGAACACATGCCTTAAACCAATAGATCTGATGTATTAATTTTAGTTTAAACACCAAATAAATGATACACGCCCACGGTACCCCTTGTTAAAGAAAAGGGAGAACACAGAAATGAAAAAAAACCAAGGTGAATGAGCAGCGGTATAATATTGTTGACCAGTGGCTCTTCATTACAAACCAGTATGAAGAGATACGGGTGTGTGCACTGTGCTAACTATAACAGCTCTTCGACATGCCCATTATACCCTTGCTAAGGAGAAGGAAAAAAATAATAAGTCAGGAATTTCAAAAATAAATGGTCACTATGATAAGCTGGGAAGACAAACCGGCATGAAATTTTTTTTTTCTGGCACAGCAAGATAGTCTAACATTCTTGAGTGCCAACACATAACACCATCACACGCAGAATCCAATCTGTGTGATCATAGCAAGAAATACTGAGACCTTAAATGTACCGTGCAGCTATCATACCTACCTAACTATATACATCCATGAAAACCAACACCGACAACTATGAAAGAAAAAATCATGCACAGATGGCAATGTAATCTTAACAACTGGATACTGTTAGAAAACATGAGAAGAAGAAGCAATACTTGCACAAAAGAAGCCACCACCAAAAGGCACAAAGAATGTCGTCTGCACGATCCACCAGATGAAAAAGAAGAAAAGACCCTATGAAAGCAAAGAAGAGAAGAAGGGAGAAAAGAGAAATGAGAAGAAGATTCGGTCAACAATTTGAAGCCATCAGCACAACAACCAAGTAAGAAAAATCAAGCAATAGGATTTACAGGCACCAAAAGATAAAGTACAGTTAAGAGAGCAAAAGTAAAGGGCAAAAAATATAAACAAATTATAGCAAAAACTGTCTAATTGGCCAAGGAATATGGAGAAAAAAAGAAAAAGAAGCACATCGCACCTGATCAAAGGAAGTTCCAACAAAAAAGACAGAATAAATCTGTACCAATCATAAATCGCCAACCTCGCAAGCTACAAAGGAGACATGAACAAATCTGTAGCAGCAGGCAACGAAAATATCAACACTCATATAAAAAGTTGCATGACATGTAATAAGAACAACAGATTTTCTAATAAGAACAGTAAAGTTCCTCACCTGGTGAAACAGTGATCGACAGACAACGATCCTCCCTCGCAAGCACTTCCGAAAAAAGAGTCCAACGCACTCTGTAAGAAAGGCTCACCTGACCAAAATATATATATATATATATATATATATATATATATATATATATTCAACACAAAACCAAACAAAATTCCATGAAAATACTTAAAGTTGTTAATCCTGCGGAGGGCAAAATTAATGCAAACAAAACAGTCCAAGATCCATCTATAAATACTAATGTAATTGAGGAGAAAGACAGTGAATGGTACTGCTAACTGAGCATAGAAAATAGTCCGACGACACGATAGTAAGAACAACGACAGTGAATACTGGCCTGCGCAGTACTGCAATTAAGACACACCGAAATTCAAAGTGATATTGAACAAAATCCAACATGCCTAAATGCTTGTACCAAAGGATTTTTTTTAACTAAGCACCTGACCTACCCAACTAAAGAGTCAATCATACACTCCACCTATATAATTGTTGTAAGTTTTTTCTGAGCAGTTAAATCGTCCAATCCTTTTTTGTGTGCCCACTGAACTACCCCAATCTGATGAAACCCCAAATTATCAGCAACAAATCCTGGGCTTAACCAATCCGAATGCATTGAATTACACACAAACCCTCATTTGTGTGAACTAACTGAGGCCCAAAGAAAAAGATAAAGAAAGAGAAAGAAACACTCAATGGCTCCAATACAATAACATATCCAAAGACCATACTGAGAACGACGGCTTAAAGTACCACCATTCATCTCGGATACAGAGAACTGATAAACCAAAAAAAAAAGGCAGAACAATTTACACATAAATAAGAGGGAAAAGGAAAAACAGCATACCAATCAAGTAAGAACAGACAGAGACAACAGAGAAAGAGAGGCGAAAACATGCATATAAATTTGTAGGAATGTTGTGCACAGGAAGAGTAAGTGCGCAAAAATCAGATGAAAAGCAGCCAAAGGACAGTCACCAATTCCAAAATGAGGCGGGAGCACAACACCATAATAGCGCGAGAAGCAAAAGAACAGGCAAGGAGCACAACGCGAGGAGCACCGAAACCGTCCAATCGGACCAGGCATGGACACACACGTCGCACTGAGCGGAGCGAGGCATCAGATGATCGACAGCTCACCAAAGGAGGGCGATAGATTAGCCAGCCGCAACAGTGAAGTATGGGAGAGAGTACGGAGGTGAGGATGGAGAAAGAGAGAGGAAAAAGGAGCACTCGGATTCCATCCCACATGAACAGAGCGAGGAGAGGCATCGAGCGGCTGAGATCGATCAATCAAAATCAACGGACAGGATTAAGGAACTGTAGATAGAACAGTAGCGAGGTAGCACGCGCAGCTCACGCTCTCCGAGCCTTATATATTTCTAATGGCATATATATGCATTGGCTCCTTAAAATAATAAATTAATAATTTATTTAACGTACTCAAATCATCTTTCTGTTTTATATGTTATCCATGAATATATAAAATGAGACGCAGTTCATTTTACTAACTTTACTTTGTTTAACTTTTTGATGAATATATGTGGGGACAGAATTCGTTATGGAACTATCTAACAAATCTGACAACACTTGAAAAATTTAATCAAAAGAACTTCAAATCGAAAAGCAAACCCATACGCGTGCCACTGGATATTTATAGACTAGTAATAAAGTTCAACTATACGAAAAACAATAAAGTATGCACCAGATCTTATTTTACTTATCTGCAACTACAAGTCGATGCAGTGCATATATACTACGTATATGCCTCAACTGAGATGTGCAAACTATATATGCTTTATATGGCTCCGTTTGGATGCGTTGAGAATAAGGTAGGAAGAAGAAAGAAGGGAAAAAATTTATTGGGAAGGAATAAATTTATTGGGAAGTGTGTAACTTTTGTGAAGAGTTTGGATGGTTAGAAATAAATTTATTGGTAAAAAGTGGTTATTCCTTATTTCTTATTCCGGAAAGAAGCCATCCAAACAGAGCCTTATATAAAGTTCTTCGAGACGGTCAATGATCCTAAAACATAGACATGAAATCATGAAAAGGTAAAATTCTAAAAAAGCAACATACATTTTTCTTTTTTAGGGCATAAAAAGCTACATACCACTCCTCCTCAAGTCCCAACTCCTAACTTTTGGTTTCGGAATCCCATAGGCTCCGTTTAGATGGTGTGGGAATAAGAAAAATAAGAAAAGAAGTGGGAGGAAGTATTAGAAAATGTGTGTAACTTTGTAAAGAATTTAGATTGTTTATAATAAATTTATTCCCTTATTCCCACACCTCATCCAAACGGAGCCATAGTAAACAAAGGATAGTGTATATGTACCATGCAATTTTCATCGACGAGAATCAGTTTTTTAAGTTTAGAACTTTTATTAATAAAACATTTCAACTCAAATAACATTGTAAATTTCTAGAGGCAATCTGTATTGATTTTCGTACATGCATGCACATACAAAAAAAAATGATACTTCAAGTACATTCAATAATTTAAGTTCCTTGACATCCGCTGTCAAATTTTATAAAAACAAATTGAAAAACTTAAGAAAAAATAACAACAAAGAAATATTTTTTAAGTTACAATAAAAAAAACTATCACTTCCATTTTCAGCTTAAATTATTAAAGTTTTAAAAGTGAAGGTACAATAAAGTCAGCAAAAGCAAATGGTTTCGAACTCTTATTGGTATTATTCTGTTTTTAAGTAATTAAAATTGTTCTTTCGTGCGTCCGTTTGGTCATGATTAGTGTTCTCCAAAATGACACGACACGATCGTGTTGACACGGCACAACATGACACGAATACAAAATTGGCACGTCGCGATCGTGTTATCGTGTTGTGTTGGAACATTAGAAAGTTTGACACGATTCAACACGACACGAACACGAATTAACACGACACCTCAACACAAATTTAATTATTAATGTTGATTATTTAAGCAAAATTAATAATTTAATTTCAATTTATAATACTACATCACATTATTAACCATCATTTAAATCATAATATTGTTCTAATCTAATTATTATTTTTTATAAAAAATATTAATAAAAAGCTTAAACTTAATCAAATAATAAATTATGAAATTTTGTAATTTTTTTCCATACTTTTAATTTTTTTAATAATTTTTTTAATTTAAAAATAATAAAATAATTTGACACTACTAACACGGCGTGTCAACACGACACGACACGACACGCACGATTAGAGAACACTAGTCATGATCATGAAGAATTTTAAATTGTATATCGTATGTGGATCACAGATTAAAACTTATTTTATAAGGAATTTTGAATCATGCCAATCGAAATTCGTATGTTAAATTGAAAAAGAACCTGAATTCGAAATATTTACGGTATTTGGTTATTAAATGGTAACAATATCGAAATATTTAATGAACATACCATAAAAAATTGTATACATTAGTTTTTTTTCCTGCTGCATATCTTTTAAAAATGTTTAAAACATGAAACGCCCTATAATCTCGTGAGCCATGCAACCTTACGATTGTATATACAAAAAACTTATTGAGTTTGACACTACATGTTATATTCTAACAACTGCAGTCTGCTCTAAAATCCAAATCATCGACATTTATGCTGACTCATCCTCATGGAATCAAACATGCCAGTAATGAAAATCAGAAAATAGTTCAGGATGAAAAAAAAGATAAAATGCAGGTCTCTTTGTGATTTGCGATATACCGATTAATTAATTTCCTCTCTATTGACTCAACAAAGTGAAAATTTTCAACCCCGCCACTTATTACTTCAATTCCTTGTTACAAAAACCGCTTTAGCAAATTTTGTTTTTAAGTTCCAGACATAAGAATTATGGACCTTTTATTATTCAAACGGCGTACCCGCGTACTCTACAAAACATATGAAAGAGAACTTAGGAAATTAAGATAAAAATAAGATGAGATGAACTATTGTGGACAAAACAATATTGTGGACAAACCATTTTTTTCCCGAACAATCATTCCTTGGGAAATATTCCATTACATCAACCATAATACAATTAACAGAAACTATGCAAACAAACTAACTAAAGAGTAAAGAGTGATACACATGGAATAACAGAATTCTAAGTATCTAGTAGAAAAGCCCAAAAATCGTGAATTGGGTAGATGGGTGCCCTTGAATTAGGTGTTGAGTCACTCGAGCAAGATTTGCCAGCCTGTGCGGGATAATAATACTCATCCTATATTCCTATGTAACGTACTAACGTTGTCAACTTGTCATGTCGTTTTTCTTGATAAACGTTGTCATGCTCAATGCATTTAAGGCTACATATCACTCTCAACTCCTGCCCAATTGAAAGCCCATAATCAACAAGGGTAAAGTATATCTGCCATGCAATTTTCCTCCATAAGAGTCCCTTTTCTTTTTAATTTACTTCTATTAATCAATTTTTAAACTCACATAACATTTTAAAAGTGAAGGACATTACAGGCAGCAAAAGTAAAACGCTTTGAACTCTCACCTTGACTCGTCAAATACTAATATACTAATAATAAGTTAAAACAATAGAAATGTTCTAAAACACATCAATGTCAACGAGTTCAATACATTATGCAGGCGCAACGTTATTATTCTATTCATTCAATTTTTTATCAGCTTCTAGTAATAATGACACTGAGTTTCAAGTTAAATCTAGCATGATACATAATCTAAATGATAATGAAAACGTATGAATTAAACTAACAATTCTACCTCTTTTGGTAGCTGTCACGATCATGAAATAAATTTGGGCGTTAATATATCCATCTCAACAGAACATTTCCTTAAGTTGCATGCCTGTTTTCCACTGCTACCCAAATCCCGCAACTCAACATAAATTAGCAATGATTTTTATAAGTAGCACCAATAAAAACCCATCAACCCAAAATTCCATAAAAAAATTAAAATGTCACCCCATATAACAGTTTATCAAAACCGAAGAGTTCTAGCAACCTACAGGCTACAACCATACACCTGAAGAAAAAAAGCAGGACTTTAAGGAATGTGTTCAAATAAAAAAAGAGCACACTACAATAACACAAGCCAGCCACCACCTCAAAAATTTCTAAATCTGTTTTCTGACATTATAAATCAGTACTCAGAGGGACTAATGACATCATCAATCTTAAGTATTATTTTAACAACCTGGGTGGCCAAGAGGATCTGTTGTTGCTTCCCAATTAGGGTTTCGAACACATTCTGCTCTTTCATGTCATTTGTACCGACGTCATTGCAATCTATGCCACAGAATGGATTATTCTCCTGCAATAAAAGGCAAAATTAAGCAATATCAGCTACTATAAAGACTGCAATGGCTGAGAGGCTGCATTCTTCCGGTTGAAGATAAAGGTTGCTGGTTTTTCAAAATTAGCCCAGTAACATTCTTGAAAACCATTTCATCTGTGACTCCAAAACAGTGATGCATTCTAACAAAAAATACTTTTTAAATTTCTATAAATTGTACAGAAAAAATAAGCCAAAAAAACAAAGACTATGCTGCAACCTAACAATTTATTTGCCAAATTCCCTTCATCTATCTTGGTAGAGGACATACCTTGATTTGCTGAGCTTTGACAGCTGTAAGGGTATCAATTGGAGGGAGGCCACTGTTCTCTGCCAGAGCCAATGGGATAGCATCCAGAGCCTCAGCAAATGACCTAATTGCATACTGGTATTTACATGAAAAGGGGAAGGGGGTTAAGAGTTAGCATTTAATTAAGGGGGTTCCTAGTGTCAAACATATAGGACACGTACACTTGTCCAACGCGATGAAATTTTAATTTTTAAAATTGAAATGGCCGATCCAAACCGCACAAATTGTTCTGTGTTATAAAATCTTCATGGAGACCAAATTTTATATTTTTTCAAATTTTTTTACTATTTTTTTGGAATTTTTCAATATGCTCAATCTAAAAAGTTCTGAACCCTTCAATTTTGAAAATTCGAAAAAAATAGTTAGAAAATATGAAAAAATATAAAATTTGATTATCAAAGATATTTTAATATAGAGATCATATTGAGCGGTTTGGATCGACCGTTTAAAATTTTAATGTGCTACGTTTGGATCGTGTTTGACGTCCTATATGTTTGATTCTAGCATTACTCTTTAATTAAACCTAAAACCAAATAAGCTGAAATGATAAACAACAATGTAGAGAGCAAAAAAGAGAAAAAAAAACACACACACACACACACATAACCCCAACACTATCTTCTCAAATTGATCACGTAGGGTTCTACTGTTGAGATTGATCTTCACGCAGTTGATATTCTAAGGACTATACAAGCTTTTAAATATCATATACTTTATCTGTGTTATATATTGCACTATCATTCTGTAAAATCTCCTCCCCCCCCCCCCCCACCCCGCAGTAAATATACAAACCCCATTTTAGCAAGTTTTTACAATATGTAGAATATATATTTTTTCCTTCAGTTTAGGCTCTCTTTAACCAATCATCTAGGAACAAAATAATTAGATTTAAGTAAATTACTGGTGTATACAAAAAGCCAAAAGATTTTTATTTTACGGTTCATCTTATAAATAATTTAAAAAAACCATAGAATTTAGTATCTTAAGATACACGATACGTAACTCACGATACGATACTATTCATAGCCCGATCGATACGTATCTTGACCATTGTATCTCAATTGCAGTGTATCTTAATGTATCTTAAGATACACGATATGTAACTTACGATACTAGGGTGTATCTTAAGATGCAAACGATTCGGTAATACTCAATAGTGAAACAATTTGTTTTAGTAGAATAATAATAACAATAATAATCATTTTCAACTATAATTAATAAAGATTATAATAGAATATTAGTAGAATAATAAGAACAACAACAATAATAATAATCATCATCATTTATACAAATTATATAGCATAATACTATACTATAATGATTAATAGCTTAATAGTTTCTACATATATTTTGTAATATAATTTATATAGATTATAGTGTTTATACAATATAATATTTATAATTTATACAAATAAAAAATATATTAATATTATACAATATGTTGTTATAAAAATACATTACACTATTGTAAATAATATAATGATTAATAATTTATACATACAAAAATAATTAATAATGAGTATAATTTATACAGATTTTATAGTGTAATATCATAAATTAAAATTGTAAATGATTTATGCATATTATATATTATAAAAGTTAAGTAAAATCCAATATTTATACACTATATTTAAAGAAGGCTGAATTATCGAATGATTATAAGGATATAATGTGATATTAGAACTTTCTTTTAATGAAAATAGTTCAATATAAATTCTAATTACTTATTTTACTTAATTTTAAGGATAGCTTAGCGTATCTTAAACGAATCGATACGATACACGATACGATACTTAATGCTACGATACACGATACATTTTACGATTCAACTTCTATGAAAAAAAACCTTTATAAGTCTTTTTATTTTCTATTGTCCTTGCATTACTAATTTATTAAAATAGATATGATTGGCATTTTATGTTATTTACCACAGTCAGCATCGTATTCATATTTGATAATGGCATAATGCATAAGACATAAAAAAATTAGTCAACGGACATGCCTGTAAACATCTAAACATTAAATGACATGCTGAGCACTAAGGACTACTCAATGCTTTTTTAAACCTTTTCTAAAGTTGAAATTCGTCTAGCAGCTATCACCCTTATTTAGAAATCTAGTTGATAGGTAAAAACACTTCTGTAACAAGGAAAAGCAAGGGTGCACGAGACGATATTTCTATATAGAATTCTTCAGAAACAATACCTGTTCAACACCCGGGTGGCGATCTGCTGCAGCCTCAACAGCAACAGAACATGAAATTTCTGCAGAACCACCACCATAGACAATCGAGTTATTGCGAATTAAGTTTCTTGCCACACAAAGAGCATCGTGTAAGCTACGCTTCGTCTCCTCTATCATCATCTTATTTCCTGTAATGCACCAAAATTACTGTTTATTATTTGGACAGTCGGGCAAATTCTAGTATGAACTTTAAAAACTTTGCAAGCCTTTTCAGATAGTATATACTTCAATCTATGAATTTGGAATTGCAATAAGAGAATATACAATTCAGTACATACCACCACGAATGAAAATGGTGACAGCCCTTGAATTCGCACACTGCTCAATGTAAAGCATGCGATCCTTAGTAGTGCCAAATGATTTCTCTCGTACTATTCCAGCCTGTTAAATTAATTTTGTAAGGGCAATAAAAAAATTTAGCAAACAGCTAACCAAAAAAATATCTAGAAAACAGATTGTTGGTTTAGGATGAAAAGATACCCTGCCAAGCTTTTCAGGAGAGAGCTCTTGGAACCTTGGAACAATTCTTCCACCTGCAGTAAAACACAACAAATATTTATAAGCACAGATTTTAAAATCTATAAATGACAATTTTCAAACAAAGTGTGAGTCGAAAGCTCAAAACAAGTTAATAAAAAATATGCCTTTTAATTTGTCTATTTTATTATTGCCAGATGAAATGGACAGTTATTTAACAAAAGCACTTTAGATGGTAGTGCGTGTATTTCTGTAGTAGATATGCTCATACTCAAAATTTCGTAAAGAGAACAGTCATAGCATGACTGAAAAATTGTTTTACATTATAGGTCAGAAAGATGCAGGACACGTGTGTGTGTACCGGAACTGATTATTTCGACAGAAAAAAAAAATTATTCTTACTAAAACAGTATGTTTCAAGTAGACATACATGCATAAACCTCAATATTCACAAAAGGAGTAAAGCATATTTGAGAAGAAGAAATAACCAGTGGCAATAGCAATCAACTCCAACTCGACACCACCAACCCATCTGACAGCTGGTAGATTGCGATGCATCAAAAGATGGTTTGCTTCGTCATCAAAACCCCACTGACAGATGACAAGGGTTGCACCAACATCCTATAATCAAGCATTTAAGTGGGAACAAAAAAAAACACTATATTAGAATAAGGTGTTCAAAAGTTTCTAGGAATGAATATAACAAAGATAAAAAGTATCCTTAGCATGCAACAGTTAATTAGATAAAAGAAAAATCCTAGACAAGAACAATCTGGTTTTGCTCAACTCCAGGCATCATTTCTTTTTCTTTTAAATTCAAATACGGCTAAAGCACAAACAAGGTTAAGAGAGAGCTTAAGAGAGCATTGAAGCTTGATGGCATAACTTAGGATATCAGCAAGACAAATATAGCAACATTGTAATGTTATTACTTATTACAGACATCAGCACCAATATAACCAGGAGAGTGAATAACTAAACAATTAATTTAATCCAACCTTGCATTTCTGGACCATGTCATCGAAGTACTTCCGCTCCTGCTCCCTAAGCGTCTGAAACTTCTCAACGGTGTCAATGTCAACCTTATGCTTGGTCTTGGGCTTAGGGGGCTCAAATGGGCATGTCAGGATTGCAATGTTGGCATCCTCAATACGTTTTGGCATCTGTGGGTGGCTCATGTCCTTGTCTACCACTATCCCTGTTAGTAAGAGTACAAAATAACTTAATATGGCATCCAATATATAAAATATACTTCTTTTTCAGATCATAACAGGTTTCTGTAGCATTTTTATACCAGATTCCTTTTATGAAAGTATACCTACCAAATGAATTTAATTTAAAAATGTAACCTAACATTACCATATATCAGCTCAGTATCTTCTAATTTGCCGCCGACTTTGCCTTCTACCTTGATCAGATCAAGATTCACATCTTTCCTCTCCAAATCGGCAACAGCAAGAACTGCCTTGACTGCAATTTCAGCAAGCGCACGCTTGCACCGGTTGACTCTGAAAATTTTCATAAACTGAATTAGCAAATACCAACATGAGTGCATCTGCTAACACATGCAGAAGTGAAAGTGAACCATCTAGGTATTTACTAATATGGTATGCCTCTAATGATCATATTGACCCACAAAGTTTCCTTGGAAAGGAAAGAACTTTTGTCCGACAGATTCATCATTTCAATCATACTGTAAATCAAGTACTGTACCAAGTACATGTCAGTACAACACCAACTACAAAACATCAATTTTCTATCCCAGAGGATTTCTGAATTTAATGTACTATACAATGCTCATCTCCTACTACTCCGATAAGAACATTGTACAGTAAACATGCTTTTCTTACACCGAGGATAAGCAGCCAGGCTCCAAAGGAGATCAATTAAGACCAAAGGAGATCAATTAAGTGAAAGGTAACTCAAAGTGCAAAGTATAAAGATTATTAAGAATTGTAATTTGACAGTCTTCAAGATGAAGCAATCATCCAAGGTTCCAAAGTTATACATGAAAGAAGTCAAAATCCATGGCAATTTTGCTTCCTTCAATAGTTCTCTAGTTTCATGTCAGTCATTTTTGTTTCTGTGTTATCATCCTAAAACCTAGCTACAAAGACCTAATTATTAGCATAAAACTTGCACATAATCCTTCAGTCTGACACATGAACCCATTAAAAGGTAAAATGTAGATTTAACATTAAAATTTAAGTACTTACATCTTAGAAGACAGAGTGGTCATGCATGTTTGAACCAAAGGCTCGATATTATCTGGGCCAAACTCAAACTTTTGAGATATTTTCTCCAGATGGTCAAATGCAATCCTTGAGGCCACCTCATATCCTTCAGCAACTCGAAGCGGGTGGATGCCACGTTCAAGAAGTTTCTCGGCCTGTTCCAGAAGTGAGCCAGCCATAACAACGACACCAGTAGTGCCATCACCAATTTCATAGTCTTGGCTTCGTGACAGTTCAACCATTAGTTTTGCAATTTGGTTGTCTACATCCATTTGCTCTAATATGGTTGCACCATCATTTGCTGGATGGAGATGATAAAACAAATATATGCTTAGAAACGATTAGAAGTTATGCTTGGGTTTTTTTTATAACATATCAATATAATAAAGGGCTAAGATGTACCGAGCAAACAATGAAGTATAAATAACATTTTACAAATCACAAGTTGGAAATGCTACTAGTCTGATACCAAATTTAGAGCTGAGTTCAGAATAGTGTATGCAGACATAAATATATAACTAAATTGTGAAAATGAAAATGAAAAACTAAAAACTATGAACAACGATCTTTAAATAGTAATTTGGCAGACAGTATCACCAGTTTAGCTTAATTATAAACTATCATTCAACCTATACATTTAATATTATAATTAAACAACAACAACAACAAAACAGGCATGGATCATACAATGCAACATCAAAATCCATAATTTCTTAATGTGCATAAGCAATTTTCTCAGTGGCCAGTTAAATTAAAGCAAGTTCACCTAAAACTCTTGATCTAAAATTACAACACCATTGCTAAAACAACAGAAAAGCCCATGATCCCACGTAACACCTTACCTAATTCTCAACCTCACACCAGCACAAACCCAACATAGAAACAGATTCCCACCCCATTTCCACCCAAACCCTCACAAGCCACTACTTCAAACCTAGATCAAACGCAAGAGACAAAAAATGCTCCAGATCCAAGGATCTACAATCAAACACTCCAATATGCTTAAACCTAGAGAGAAAGAGAGAGAGAGAGAGAGAGAGAGAGAGGAAAGTACTGATGATGACGTCACCGTCAGGGGATTGAAGCATCTTATCCATCCCCTTGGGGCCGAGGGAGGTGCGGAGGATGCGCGCGACGGCACGGCCGGCGGCGATGTTGGCCTTCTGCGCGTCGAGGCCGCGCAGCCGACTCTTCCTCTCCTGCTCCTTTAGGATTATAAACGGCCTCCCGTACTCGTCGAACGCGAGCGCCATTTTGCGCTCTGTTTGTTTGTTTTACTGTTTTGTTGTTGTTGGAGTGAGAGAGAGAAAGAGAGAAAGAGAGAGACGGCGAGAGGGAAGAGAGATTTCTAGAGTCTGGACTGGAGCGAACGAAAGGGAAGGAAGGGTTTTTCGGTAAATATTTTTGTTAGGGTTTCGGTACGTTTATGTTATGTTATGTTGGTTTCCTATTGTTTTGACGGACTGGATGGATGCATCTCTCGGATTCGGGTCTTAGTTGGATCCGAAATTAACCCGGTGGAGTAATCATGATGCAATAGTGCTGTGCCGGGAACTGTGACCGCCACCCTGTAACCGGGTCGTCATGTGTCGTCCCAGTGCAAAAAATATTTCACTCCAATTTTTAAATTTTAAATGGTAGTTGAAGAAAATAACTATTAAGGAAATATTGCGAAAATTATTTAAAATTTAAAATATATATATTGGAGATTATTTTTGTACTTTATCTATTTTGATGTAAAATGTATTCTTAATTTTCAATTTCACATCCTTGTCATGGGTTTGGAACGGGCTATACAGTGTGAAAGTTTGCTTAGAGAGAGATGAAAAGGTAACATTGCTGAACGGGGAGATTGTTTGTTTGTGAATTTAAAAGGTTGAGTGGTTGCTTTTAATTAGCAATTGTACACTTTTTTTTGTTATCTCCAAGTAAAGCTCGTCAGTAAACAACGTCTTGGAGACCGACTCTATTGTAACTTGTAAGCTCATATTCCTAGCTCCGAATAGATACTAGCATAGGAAAAAGATAAGCCCAACAACTTGATATCTTTAAAATAAACCTACGTTGTTGAAAAACTTAGCTCCAAATCATGATAACATATTAACATCTCTCCACCTTTGGCTCTCCATTCTATATAGTTCTATGTTTATAAAGTGCATCTATTTTCAAATACATAATAGCAGGTAGCATGATAGTAACAACCTCCAAATGCAACAATAATCTGGAGAATTTATGAAATTCACGGTCCAGCAATATCAGCATTTATTATTGTCCTATTTGACAATCAACTAGGGTTTACCAAACGGGGCGGGGCGGGGCGGTCCAACCCGCGACGGTCCACGGGTTAGGACGGGACGGGTTAGGACGGTCCACGGGTTAAGACGGGGCGGGGTTAGGACGGTTCATTCTAAAAATCTTGGCCCTAACCCTTCTTAAACCCGCACGGGTTATAACGGTCCGGTCCGCCGGTTTTTATTTATTTTATTACTATATATTTTTTTTGGATTTTCGTTAGTATATATATAAACTACATATATATTATATACTATAATAATCACTATAAATCTTTTTTTTTTGTTGTTTTTCTCTTTTCTGTTTTTTTTCAATACTTTTTTCCTTTTTCAATATTGTTTTCTGTTTTTTTATTTTTCGTAAATTATTTTATATTTTACTTTTACGTTTTTCTTTTATATTTTTAAATGAAAAAATTGAATATAATTATATAAAATTACATTCCTCTTTTTTTCGGGGTTGGAACCAGCTATGCTATTAAATTATTTTATAAAATAATAACATAGGCGGAGTTATAAAATAAAATAATAACATTGCACGGGTTTAATACGGGTTGACGGGGCGGGGCGGGGCGGTCCGGTCCACGGGTTAAGACGGGGCGGGTTAACGCGGATTTTTTTAGAAAGGGCGGCCCAAACCCGCCGTAGACCCGCCCCGGTCTAACCCTTCGGTCCATCACGGTCCATGGACGGTCCGGGGCGGTCCGGTCCATGGGGCGGGTTTGGGGCGGGGCGGGTTTGACCCGGCGGGTTTTTGGTAAACACTACAATCAACAACAACACAACTAAGTCTTTTATCCCAAACGAGCCGGGATATTCATTCTTTTACTATTTGGCAATAGAACTATTATATCAAAACTACATTAGCATGTCAACCACAGGCCAGTACCGGTTTCAAAAACAAAATTAGTCTAGAATTCTAGTTGGGTTGAATTGAGCACACTGCTGCATTGGAGTATGGAACGAGGCGGCAACTGCATGGTGCATATCTTGTTCACAGTAATAAAAAATGGGAATTGATCCTCCCATCCTCTGTCAATCAACACTTCAAACAGCTCTTGTGCAGTCAATACACCCTTCAAAAATTAGAGAGATCTGTTATATGAATGCGAATTATCATATCAGGCAGCATTGTGCTAATGCACAAGGTCATTTCACCTGGCATTAATGTACTACCATGAAGGTTTGTGATAACAGGGCTAGGAACTCTACTTGATCTATTACTCTTATGATACCAATACTCAGCCTAAGCTGTACCTAACAACTGCGCTACAAATCTGGGCCACGCGCTTGGTCTCAACAAGGACATTTTTGTGAAACAACAGTTTCTTCTTTCAATTCATGAGGAAAAAGATTGATATGAATCTTCCTTAAAAATAGTTATATCAATATTTGCAAGATTTTGAGTACCACAATATCTGAATCTAACAACTAATGTAATAGTGAAGTCTTTTTTTGTACCTGCAGTTTCTGGCCTTGCAGTACTCCTTCCTCAAGATCATTGAATGATCTATAGTAGCAAAATAAAATAAAATAACATTCAAATCAATGAGTATTCATATTTATAAAATATAAAATATTTGCAATTTTAAAGCTTAACCTTTTTCCACGATTTCTTGCAAAGGCCTCAGCTACTTTTCGGTTCCTTCCCCCGACTAGATAGTAAAATACAAAACTATATGAGTGCAGTTTTGCAGTTCCAAAAACCATAAATAATAATGATCAATGCTATTTCCAATTTTGGCCTCAGTAATTTAGGAGATATCACTTTGCTCATATTAAACTTAGGAGATATCACTTTGCTCATATTAAACTTAGGAGATGCCACTTTGCTCATATTAAACTTAACCATTCATGTTCTGGGTTCTAATAGAACAATGACCAAGTGACATGCAAAAATTAAGGTGAACATTGATGTCCCAAATGTATTGCATTTAAGGTGAACGTTGTCTTTAATCTTTATATGTTTGATGTACTTATTTGACTTCACTGGCATTCTTTCAAACTTACAAGGACCATCATTGTAAAAGAAGAAACATTATATTCTGACAAAATTCCAAAGACAAAAGAACTGATACGTACAACACGTGGCAATGAGATCAGCCACACCACAACTCTCAAAAAATGTGCTATCTTTCACTGAAGGAAACAGCAATTTAGAAAATGCTCTCATCTCCTTGAATCCGATGCGCATTATTGCAGCCTAAATAATTTGCTATATCACAATGTCAATCAAAAAGAACCAGAAATGTTTTTTTTTCCTTTTTAACATCTGTAAGACTAACATAAATCTGTAGAAGAAAACAAAGACTTTGGTATATACTTGTATTGAAAATATATTGAAGTTGTATTTAAAATTAATACACAAAACGCGCTGCCACTTCATTTTGATGATACCCTGAGTGCAAGCAAAAGTATTAAGGCCAATTCGAGACTACCTGCTGATCTAATTTTGTTTCATCCCCCCTCCCAAACTTCATGCAATAAAGAATAGTTTTGATGAGCCACTTAACCAATACAAGAATAGATCCGACCACACAGGAAAAACTATGGTATTGTGTTCGGGGGCGGAGGCAGGATTTTGAAACGAAGGGGGCAAAGAGTTGTTTACACTAAAATTTCAAGATTGTGAGGGGGGCAAATTGAATAAATCGTATAGAATTACATGTAAAGTTAACATTTTTAAGGGGTTATTTGTAATTTATAGGGGGGCAAATGCCCACTTTCCTTACACTTGCCTCTGCCCCTGATTGTGTTAATTAGTACCTTACTGATTACTGACAATCATATATACATATAAAGACAAATATGTATGTCAGTAATCCAAACACTTTGAAAGAAGTATAGCATAAAATTTTTTTACCATTTTCAGAATATAAAGGCAAATATGCAATTAGAAAGAATTAAAATTTGACTGCGCACCTTTGTGTTGTGTCCCATTTCCAAACCATCAACAAGACCTAGAACATAACACAGACAAATATTGTACGTCAGAATAATGCATGGTAACCTGGCCAGTACATAATCAATTTTATATTAATTGGCCATGTTATATTGATCAGAACCTATCGATACGCCTGATGTGAACTAAGAATATCACCATTACCTATAATATAGTCCAATGTTAAATCTGAAGACCGGCACTGATCAGAAATATAAATTGGTTTATCGAAGCCATTTCTTTTTCCTACAGGGGCAGTAGATTTCTAAGTAATTTTTCTGATTTGGGAAGATTGCGATGTCGATCATAATTTACCTGCTGCTAGGGCAACCACATTTTTTAGGGTTCCACATAGTTCAACTCCTTCTATATCCTCTACCTGTCCATAACAAAGGTTTCATGTTAAATATCATCGTAAATAGGACAAAATTGTTTTAATACTTTCCCATTTGCTTTTGTATGTCAACAAAAGATAAAAACTAACAATGGAAACGAGGAAGTAAGGGGTCGCGAACAGCTGCAGCCACCTATTTGCGACTTCCTGGTCTTCTCTATATCCTATTGTTGCTTCACTCAATTTCTCCTCTGCAATCTATGACAAAATGGAAAAACTATAAAAGCTCCACTTTTTTTCTCTAGATGTTATTTTACTAATTACTAATACTGATTGTCAGCACCTATATTTATATATTCCCAAGATCTGATTGTCCTCACAAATGCACCTGTTAAATGCAAATCTTTTCACCAGGATAATAGGGGCATGCAAATTTCACTTATGCTGGGTTTTTTCTTTCGAATTTACTAATGCCCTTGGTTACATTCAGAAGGCACTATTTTATTTAGTTAATTTATATGCTTGCCTCATTTGCAATATTGGCACCCATAAGAACACAGCAGTTAATACCAAGAACTTCTGTAATAAGCTTGGAAATCATGCACGAGCCTTCTTTTTTTACTTCCATTCCCTTAATTAGAGAAATTGCCTTTGCTTCAGGTTTGATTTTGCCAGCAAGCCTCTTGCAAATTCCCTTGATATACGAATGTGGGGTCACAAACACCAACATATCTGCACCTTTTACTAAAACCCAAAAAAAAGAAGCGGATTTAGTGAATCCCTATAAGTGATTCATATCAGACATCTAACCATAATATAGTCAAGCCTATTTGATTAAAACAAATTAATGTACATGTTACAACCTCTTTTAACGAAACATAGAAAAAGGAAACAAATTATGCAAGGTTAAATCATAATTAAAGTTCACCTGTATTCTCTAAGTCTGGATCTGCTACCACATTGGATCCCAGATATATCCCTGGTAGATACTTGCAATTCTCCTATTGAACAAGAAAAAAAAACTACAATACAGTAAATCACTATATCTTTCATTATAGAAAATATAAATAAAGAGAACTGTAATGAAAAAGTTACATGGTTTTTGTTGATGGTTTCAGAGAGTTTTTCACCAGTAGTTAAAGTTTCTTCAAAAACCCACATCCTCACGTCATCTTCATATGTACAAAATTCAACAAAACAAAAGTAGAAGCAAATTGATGAGTTTGATTATTATTTTCTTATACACTAATTATAACCAGCTAGCTTATTACGAGAAACAGTGATCCTTCACCACTGTCTTTCAAACAGAAAAATTTCACAACATAGAATTTCGATCAGGTTAGCTCAATTCAATGACACATGACAAGAAATTTAAGGGTCAATTTAAAATTAACATCATGAAATTACCTCGTAAATATAACCAAAGGCATATTTAAATGCCATCAAATACACAAGCTTTGTTTTTTTTTTTTTTCCTGTAAAAGGTGTTGATCAAGTCCTCAGAATAAAATCAGAACTTAACTCTAAATAGTGGACTAGTGGAATAGTGGTACGATAAAACCAATAACAAACTAATCGCATATTTCAGACCCAAAAAAAAAAAAAAAACGAAAAGGAAACACTAATACCATGAAAAATGCTTTGCTTGATAGTGTTAGATGCAATAATCTTAGTCGCAACGCTGCCCCAGTTACCACTGCCTATCACCGCCACCTTGTAAACTCCTTCTTTCTCCATTAACGGAGCCATGGACAATTCTCCTTCGCTAGGGTTAGACGAGATTAGAAGGAGATTAGAGAAGGAGAGAGAGAGAAAATCTTTTTTCTTTTTTGTGAATTTTGTGATTGTAGTGAGATTAGCGAGTGTTACTTTTATTGGAGTGTTCCCGGGTTTCCAGTTGTTTGTAAAGGAGGACATTTCGGAAATCGAGCCACGTGGCTGTACCATCCTCTGAGCCTCTGAGGTACACGTGTTGGTGTTAAGCAGCTTTTAACCGTTCGATCTTATTTGTGATAGATTTGTCACGGATGATGGTTAGATCGGATGGCTGAGGATAAGGATCCAGTCGTAGCGTTCTTTACGCTTTTGATATTTCACATCCCGTTGCAGTACGATGCGTTTTTTAATTTGATTTTTTGGAGGTATTTAATTTGATTATGTTCAGAATATATTCTTTATATATATTTTTTAATTATTTTTTATTGTATCTGTTTTTTTTTTAAAGTTTTGTTGTATCTGTTAATTAAGGTTATTGGTTAAGGGTTAGGTAATGAATAAATATATCAAATGAAATGATACTTTATAATATATATAAAAATAATTTGAGCCCTTATGATTTTATTCATTTCAGAGAAATAATTTATATTTTAACAGTTTAATTTTATTTTCTTTTCTCTGTACAATATATTTCTTAAGTTAACAACTCTATTATATTTTTATTTTATATGAATTATTACTTCATTAATTGTGTTATTTACAATTACACGTGTCTTTAACTTTTCAAAATATATTTATTTGTGCTCAAATTTTGCCGTATACAATCATTTATATATATATATATGACAAATTTTGCCGTATACAATCATTTGTGTTCAAATAGCAAAATATTTTGAAAAAAATGTAAAATTTGGTCTCCAAGGGTATTTCAATATTGTGATCAACTTGAACAGTTTGGATCGACCATTTGAATTTTATATCTCGAAAAACGAGTTGATGGAAAATTGATGGCACGTGCCATCGATGGCAAGTTAGCCATCCTCTCTCTCTCTCTCTCTCTCTCTCTCTCTCTCTCTCTCTCTCTCTATATATATATATATATATATATATATATATATATAATTTTACTTTTTTTTCAATAGATATTGTTTTTCTTGAAGTCTTAAGAACAAACATATTTACATAATACCAATGAACATCTAATTTAAATACAGCATATATGTACATAATATCATGAAATATACATAATAAAGACTACACATAATTGTCGGTCCTATACTTGAAATAATATAAATTATTAATTAAACAGAAGCTCAATAAAATGATCTGTAATTCTAAATTAATTTCAATTTTAGGTACTATCCTCTCATAATTTGTTATCTTAGGGGAGGCTTCCTAGAAGAATGGTGCGTAGAAACTAAAAAAGTGCAACGCCCATATTTTTTGAAGGTAGAAAGCGCAATGCTCTCTTGCAATGCACAGTAAGGCGCTTGTTTTAGTCGTGGCTCAAGATTTTGAGGTTTCTTTTTCCGAAAATAATGGTAGTAGTTATAAATGAATAAATATAATTTGGGGTCTCTCTGTTTAATCACCTGATGTTGATGCAATGCTGTATTGAAAGTTGTTCTCAAATATATTTGTTTTTAATGCATTTCACTTGTACGTACTTTGTTATTTTCCTATTTCTTATATAAAGTTTAATTTTTTCATTGAAAATCAGTTATTTATTAATATAAATAATTTTTAAAAATAAGATAGTTATTTTGTATTTCCTCCAATTCGACATGATTTTTTATTTTTCAATGTATTTATTTTTGAAAATAAAATAAATATTTATTTTTGAAATAGATATCACGTATCACATATATATCACAGAAAATTTTAAAAAATAGAGAAAATAACAGAAAAATCACAAAAAAATATAAATTTTGAACGTTAGAATTTCAAACAGGCATAACTTTTGATAGAAACGTCTATTTGGGGCGATCAACCCCAATCCAGAAAGCTTGCGAGGAAATCTTCATGGTTTATGGGGATTCATTTTATAACGACCATTTTCATGGCTAAAATACTCTATCTGAACCTTCAAAATTCATTTTGAAAATTTTCAAATCTAAAAATAACATAAAATTACTATAGGGTAGTTTGGATCGCTTAGGAATTTGGGGAATTTCTTATTCCTAGGCATAAATTTATTGGGAAGTGTGTAACTTTGTGAAGAGTTTGGATTGTTTATAATAAATTTATGCCTAGGAATTGAAAATTCCCCAAATTCTCACTTCAATCCAAATGGCCCCTATAATTTGTTTTTAACACAAAATAGTTACTAGATAAGAGAAGGAAGTAGAGATGTAGAGATGATTGTTAAAAATTGCAAAAAAAAAAAAAATTGAGCATAGTAAAGGAGAGAGAAAAATAGACAAGTATACAGAGAGATAGATGAGAGAAAATGAGAGAACTAATAAAAAAGTAGAGATGAGAGGAGAGGATAGAAGAGGAGATATGTATAATATAGAAATATTTTAGTATGCATAAATATATATAGATTATATTTGTAATTATTTTTTATAATTTAATATGTTTAAATATTATTTTTTTTATTTTAAATTTTTATTTAATATGTTTAATATGGTTTTATATGCATTTTAAAACAAAGTATGGTGTGAAAAAAAATAAGCAACATATTGCAAAAACAAAACAATTCAACTTAATAAAAAAAATACATTTCAACAATACCAAAATCATACAAACATTAAAAATTATATAGAAAAACCATTTAGAATATTAAAAATATATTAGTAAAATATTCAAAGTACATAAAAAAGGAAAATGGCCAGCACCGTTGAAAGAACGATACTAGCTAATATCGTTCTTTCGAAGAACTACATTACGAACCTATTTATATAATTTCGATTAAATTCATAATATTTCAGAAATTTAATAATATTTTAGTATTATTTTTTTAGTAACTTGACACCTTACAACAGATAACCCATAAAATAGTTCGGCCTGTATTGTCCTAAACAAGTCCTGAACAGAAATCGGGCCTCAAATTGTTGGACCAAAATGGGCTTTTTCAAAGAGTAAAAACTTGTTGCCATAGCCAGTAGACATGACTTCTTTTCAACATTTTTAGCAAGTGCTTTTGTGTTGAGTGATGTGCTGGTGCCTGGTGGTGCTTAAGGGCTTTGTCTTCACATTAATGTTGGTTTTCTCAATTATAACATATAAATATATATTATGCAAAACGGCAAAAGCAATTTTGTTTTCTCAATTATATACAAGTTTATTTCAAAATTGAAATATTTCCTACATAAGTTAAATGATATGGGTTTATCTTTGACCAAAGTTGTCAGAAGGCAAGGATTCTTTGCAAGATGTTGGAAGGCAAGAAGCTCATCGGACTTTTCTTAATTTGGAAAACTGTCTGCGATTTTCTTTACACTAAGATAGAGTGGTTTATATTAAAGTTGTTTTTTGAACTTCACTTTGAAAAAATTATTTCAAAAATTTCTTAACAAAAAATAATTATAAAAAAATGGCACACTCACTACTCGCTAAATTACAGAGGAAAGTAATTATCTGTGAAAGATTAAGGACCTATACAATAGGTTAATTCAGATTTCTATAGAAAAACACAAATTAGGTTACATAACATTAAGAATTTTGTGCATGTTAAATAGAGAAAATACATATATTTTAAATAAGAAGAGAAACATAGGAACACACAAGATTTGTTCATTTTAGATGCATAAAGAGAGTAAACTAGATCGAACATCGAACAGTTAAGGACTTAAGGTTACGGAGGGGATGTCCTGAAGAGCTTAATCAAAATCATAATTATATCTTGCCAAGCCTTCAAAAAAAAAAGTCATAATTATATATTTATAGTTTGTATCATAATTTTATTTTACGTTTTAAAAACTGTAAATAAAATTAATGATGCATCTAGAATTCTAGATAGATCACGATCAAAGACTTCCAAAATTGCAAGTGCTTCAAGTAAGCCTTTGCAAATTAAAATACATATATGTTTTTTTTAAAAAATATATATATAAACTAGATAGGGGCTCTAGACCTCTATTAGATAAAGAGGCATATATGTTATATGGACGTAATTGGGACGCTAAAAAATGCCACTAGTTTTATTTCACATATGTTATATGTGACAACAAGTACCCCGCCACAGAAGATACAGGATCTTTAAAGAATTGTTGTTTGTCCTCTTTTAACAATACAAGAATTCGGCAAATTAATTTATTTGCTTTAACTTTTCCTCCTCTCTTTATCTCTCTTTATGCTTTTGCATTCAAAGCAAATTAACAGACTGTCCGAGAGACAGAGACCCTATATATGATCCCAGACAAATTGGTTGCTATTCTTTTTGAGGTTTTCTTTTACTGAAGCAAATTCAATCTTTCTACTTATAATACGTCTCAATGCACGTTAATTACAGTCGAGAAGATACGATCTGTACTATTGCTAAATTAATTAAGGAATGCGTTTCAGAAGTGCCTAAAATTCACTTTCGTAGTAACAGCATTTGTAGAAAAAGCCTGTATGACTTGTCTTGTATATAAGTGTCAACAATATGTATCCATTTATACCAGGGTCTAGCTTGTTACATACAAAGCGCCTTCTTTCTTTCTTTCTTTTTTTTTTTTTTTTTTTTGAACAAAGCAACTTCAAAGCAGAGAATCAACGCCAGCATTTTGTATTAAATGCCAAAACAAGAGGATCAATATGAAGCTGGAAAAGTAACCTACACTATACAATAAGAGTCATGAAAGTATGATCCAATAAAGTGATAAACCAAAAATTCACGGAATAGGTGAGATAGAAAATTCAGCCATCAATTTCAATTCCTTTATTAAATGTGATAAGAAAAAAAAACTGATTGGTCATTTGTTCAATCTATGTAAAAAATTAAGAATTCAATTATATTGAATTTATTGATGCTTGATTAATGACTAAATATTTTTATATATAACACCAAATTTATTACTCAGGTGTTTAAACTATGCATAGTATAGATCTACAATATATACTTCTTTTTTGTTGAATATCGATAACCATTCTAAGAACATGTGTACTGACCCAACAACGGTTCCACTATGATTGAACCCGACCGAATAATGTCAGGACCCACGGATATGAAATAGGCTCGTGATGCGTTAAAGAAATCCTAGGAGACCTGGTCATGAAGCAAAGCAGTTGTTCTATCCTTCCTTTATTCCATTTAACCTCATCTCTACTCTTCTTTTAACATATCAGATTTTTGTTCTCATATTCCACTTGCGTTGAGGCTATTTGTGTTGTCACCCGTTTCAGAGCTTTTTAATATTTTATAAATTAATTAGCAAAAACAATTGTCCATATACAGCAAAAGGCACCAAGTTCAGCAAGTTCACATCTCAACTCCTATAAATAGGTTTCCAAACCAACGATACAACTCATGCACAATAAGAAGTGTGCATTCAAGTGAGTGAGTAGCTGAGTGACACAACCAGTTAGAACTGAAGCTTTTTTTCCCTTTCCTTCTTTGCAATGGCCTTGACAACTACATCGGCCACTGCACCTACCATGGCCACCACACACAGACCAAGCCTGAGGGGAGACAGGCACCTGTTCTCCGCCTCTGACGATGCCATTGTGATGAAGCAGATACAGGGGACGCACACCCCTGACGGGCGGGATTTCGATGTCAAGCCTCTCATGCGTGTTGTTGAGGATGGCCTTCGTCGTGCCTCTCCCACCGCCGTCATAGTATTGCTCTTATTATACTAATTGAGTGTTACATACATGCGAGCACACACAAACAGATGACATTAATTATGAAATTCTGTCCAGCATGTATGATATAGACCACGGTTTTATTTGCAGAGTTTAATATGACAATGAACTGATTTTAGAATATATAGTTGCTAAAGTTCGGATGGATGAACTCACTTAGGGCTCCTACTCCCCTTGTCAGAGTACCAACCATAATTAAAATATTTTTTTTTCTTTTTGTTACGTGCCTTTAAACTCTGACAGACACAGCATGCTTCAGTGGAATTGCTGGAAGATAAGGGGCACCAGGTTGAATCAATTGAGCTCCTTTCATTTACTATTCACAGGATTGCATCTGAGGTAATTAATTAGATTTAACAAAACATAATCTCTCATTATGAAAAAGAATTCTATATACAACTCCTTTCTTATGGCTTATGGCTTATGGCATCTAATGTACATGAAACTGGAGCATGTCATTTACTTAATCATGTGTATATAACGATTTACTTTTAACTGGAAACTTGGGTATAAGTTGTTTTCTTATTATCTGACATTTACAATTGCTCCATGAAATACAGATATCATACAAGTGCTCGGGTAGTGGCAACGATGCACATGCAACAACAGTGGGGATCTTGCACCTGTTGTCGACCTTCGACTGGGATGCCAAAGTTGTCCTTGTCATGGCCGCACTGGCCAACAACTATGGCCAGTTCGGTCTCACTGCACAGCTGCACGCTGTCAATCCTCTCGCCAAATCAATCGCAACACTAAAGCAGCTCCCTGAACTTCTTGAGCACATTGAGGTCCTCAGGCCAAGGTTTATTAATTTTATTAATCATTCATATATAAAATTTTTTTTATTGTTCAACCAAAAAGTGAAATTCCAGCATTTATAGATAATATCTGGTGCAATTTGCTATATAGAGGATTTTCAAAATAACAGAAACTGAAAAAAAAAGGCAGCTGTATTTGCTGATTGGTCTGTATGGAGCCTGGTCTATTAAAAGCGCAACCACAGTCAATACATTAATATTAGTCTAAATTGAAAGATTTTTCATATACAAGTCTATTGCTCAGACCAACATTCTAAATTATTTTTTATCATTTCTTAAATAAAAGGTTGGATGCTGTGAACAACCTGATCAAGGCATTGATTGATGTGACTTGGTGCATAATTGAGTTCAAGGAGCTTCCCCCTGAGCCCATGGGTGCTGAAACCCCAGAAATGCAGGTGGCTCTGACGCATATTCCAACCGCAGTCTACTGGACTATCAGGAGCATCATCGCATGTGAATCTCAAATCACCGGGTTAATCGGCCTTGGTCACGAGTAATTTCAACCCAATTTGAATTTTAACCAAATTAATGTCTACACATCAAGAAATCAACTAGATGTTCACTTTCTTTCTTTCTTTCCTTTTTGTATGTAATTGTAGTTACATCTCTGCCACCACCGAGGCGTGGGAGCTCTCGAGCTTGGCTCATAAAGTAAACAACATCCAGGGCCACCTCACTAAGCAACTCGACCATTGCCGCCGGAATATTAGTAAGTAGAATGAAATTTTGTTTGAGGACATAATATAACTTTAGATTAGTCTTACAAAATTATTACGTAATAAAAATAAAACTTTAATTGGTCCCGGAAAGTGTGAGAGGTGCATATTTTCTTACTTCTATCTGTATATAGTGTCACGCCATAATTTGATTCTCCAATATCTTCAATCTGAAAAGGAAAATGCATAGAAATCTTAATTCTTATAACGGTTTGGTGTACACAGAAATGGATAATCAATTTAGTATAGCCTTCCTAAAATGACCAGATGGAATTTTCTCAGTAAAATACTATAATCAAATAGTAAATTCCATCTTAGAACAGAACATTAAAAAAAAGCTTCTAGATGTATGCTTTGTGGAAGCTACCAAGGTTACATCAGACAACGCTCTTGCCAACATAAACAAAATTAAGCAAATTTTCACAAATTCATTTTGATAACCAGAGGAGAAGCAACACTGGGAGGCATTCCAAGCACTGGAGCGTCTCTTTGACACAACACATATAGACAACATGAAGATACTTCGTGCGCTGTTCTACTCTAAGGATGAGCACCCATTAATTGATGGTGTCACAAAGAAGCGTGTTAGTGTAGAATTGCTCCGGCGCAAGATCGTCATGCTTTTCATATCCGATCTTGACATCAGCCATGAGGAGCTCTTTGTGCTTGTCCAAATTTATAATGAAACTCATCATGGGGGACAGGCGCTGGAGCGCCGTTATGAGGTTGTTTGGTTGCCTATAATCGATCGCCATCATCCATGGGATTTAACCAAGTAATGACAATGTTTATATTTCTTTTTTCTATTTCCAAGTAGGCTTTACGGTTCATTAATTTTATAAGAATTTCCATGATCGTCATGCATCCTGGATTATTGTTGTAATATTATGGGTCAGTATTATATATCACAAGTACTAGCTAACTATTTCCATTTGATCATTCAATTCATGCTAACTTGTTGCTATATATACATCTACTAGAGAAGAGAGGTACAACCGCTTGGCGTCGGACATGCCGTGGTACTATCCCAACAATCCATCGATGATTGACCCAGCTGTTGTGCGGTATGTTCGCCAAGCATGGCGCTTTGACAAAAAACCCTTAATGGTGGTCCTAGATCCCCAAGGCAAGGTAGTGTGTCCAAACGCCTTGCACATGATGTGGATATGGGGCAGCCTCGCTTTCCCATTTACCAGTATCAGAGAGGAAGCTCTTTGGAAGGAGGAGATATGGCGCCTCGACCTGCTTGTTGATGAGATCGATCCGGCAATAGTTCAAGCGGTATTTTTAATATTCTTTATACTAAATTTATATGTTTAGTTGTTTACTTTTATATTCCTTTTTTGTTTCGAAATTACTTTATACAACTTCTTGGGCATGATGATACTAAAATTGACTATTGACAAATTATATATAGATTCGTGACGAGCGTTACATATGTTTGTATGGAGGCGAGGACGTCAACTGGATCAAGCAATTCACATCCCTTCTCCGCCGAATAGCCCAGGAGGTCCGCATTCCCCTCGAGATGGTCTATGTTGGCAAGAGCAACCCCAAGGAACGCATCAAGAAGGTCATCAATATGATCTCTACAGAGAAGCTCAGCGGCTACTGGCAGGACACTGCCATGGTTTGGTTTTTCTGGGTGCGCCTCGAAAGTATGCTTCATTCCAAAATGCAGTTACATGACAAAAGCTATGGCATCCCTAGGCACAACCATAATCACGGTGCCATTGTTCCTGGAAACTATGGCCACAGTGCCATCGTCCCTGGCAACCCCGGCCATGGTGCCATTGTTCCTGGCAACCCCCACAGTGGCCACGAGGTTCCTAATGGGTTAGAGAATGACCAAATTCTTCTCGAGGTCATGTCGCTGCTCAGTTATGACAGTGGTGGCCACCCCTGGGCAGTTATTGCTCATGGGTCGCTTGACCTGGTCAGGTATGATGGCAGGAAGTTGCTGGAATGTCTCGGGCAGTTTGAGACATGGAAAGATAGAGTTGAGTTTGAGGGGTTCCTTCCGGCTCTTAGAGGCGCTCTGGAGCCATACCACACTCATGAGCACTGCACCAGGCTGATCTTGCCAGGTGATGCCGGCCGGATCAAGGAACGGGTAGTGTGTGCTGAGTGCAAGAAACCTATGGAGAAGTTTGTGCTGTACCAATGCTGCAATGACTAAAGGAGGTTTGCAATCAATGGTCAATTTGAACACTGAGAGCATCTTAATTAGTCTGAATCGAATAAAGTAGTGGCTTGGTAATCAGATTTTATATATGTTTGGTGTGTTTTGTCTTATCGACTGTATCACTCATCATGTATGATGCGTGAATCTGTCCTTGTTTTGTACTTTTTTATTTTCCAAACTATGTTTTGGCTTGTACTTTGTTTGAGACAATAAAATGATTTGCTGAATAACTGAAAAAATTTTAATCTCCAACAATTATAAATAATCAAGAGCAATGGAGTAGGATTCTCTATATAATTTTTTTTTCCTGTTTTGGGGTTGTCTCTATTAAGGAAACCTGAAATGAGCAGAGCTGCAGAGGAAAGAAAATAATGTACAATGCTACAGTTAGGCCTCCAACGAAATTGCAACTGAAACAGAACTTCTCAAACCCAAAGATGAAAATTTGCACAAGGCCTGTAACTAAATATATCCAAATTTATTTTGGGCCTTATTGTGCCGGGAACAACTGGTTAATTGATTTGAAATTGGCCGCAACCCGCAAGGATTTTGCACTGTATAATTCACTATTCAGGGTCCTCTTGTGTTGTGTTATATAAAGAGTAATTCGAAGACACATTAAAAAAACTTTAATTCACTTCAAGTTTCAAAATTTGTGCTTATTAGTAGGTAAAATAAATGCGGTACGGCAATTGTGTAACAGTGGTAGTAAAAAGAGGGAAGAAGGGCAGACTACCAGGTGATAGTTTTCTGGAGATATTCTCCTCAGAGAAATTGGAATCAGGTGGCGCGCGACACCCGTGTAGCGCGGCTCACAGGCTGTCAGATCCAAATTAAATGTCCCCTATTTTTCCTCTGATTGTAAGGCCCGAAATAAATTAATCGTCAAATCCAAATCGAACGGCTCGTGAGCCGCGCTACACGCGTGTCGCGCTCCACGGGATCCGAATTGTCCTCAGAGGGTCTGTTGATGGGGTTTTTTTATATTTTTTTTCCTGACTTCTGTACAAACTTTTGTTTGGTAACTTTCTGGTTAAAAAAAATGTATTTATACAAGGAGCAATTGAATAAGACAAAGATAACAATAAGCACAAATTTTGACACTTAAATTAAATTAAATTATTTTTTTCCCTGTGCCATCTGATTACGACAAACATATATTCATACAATTATTTTAAATGCATATGGTTCTTATTTTAAATATGCAAATTCTGCAGCACTGGATTAAAAATCGAAATTCAGAACGTTCGTTTAAAATTTTTAACTGTTATAATTAATCAACGCTCAAATTCGGTTGAACATTCTAGTCCACACCAAAAATATGTCTTTAAATATATATGGAAAATTATTTTGGTCTCGCGTGCTCACCTTTCTCATCTTTATTTATTTGAGTGAAGTGATGGAATTGGGTATTAGTCAATTGATGAACGTGCAAGCAATCGCTAAATGGACACTATCCGCTGGGCCGCATGCATGAACAAATTAGTTAGCCGAGAGTAGAATTACTCTCAGTTGGATCATTAAAAGTGAAATACAATACAAGAAACAAAATTTGAAGCTTTAAGTAATGAAGCTCCCATGGTGCATTACTTATTTCATTTTTAATAATTTAATAATTTAGACCTTAATGAAATGAAAGAAATAAAAGAAAAATACAAAACACCTCGTTAGGAGAGAAAATAATTTAATTGGACCAGATAACTAATAATATTTATGGACTCAATTCTTTCAGATATATTCCACCAACTTTTATGTGGGAGACAACATACCGTTTCCATGAGTAGGGAGGACTTCATCTCCATTCGGGCATTCCAAACATATACCCTGTACTGTTAGAAATGGTTGTCCAACCATAGCCAACAGATTCTCATTCCAAACATATATTTGTGAAGATTTGATCAGTTTTGATATTCATCAAAATTGGAAATGGTTCAAAATTTCAAATACTTCTACTTTGAATCACATATATTTGGAGGAGCGTAAGGTCCTCAAATCTACATTAAAATCTTTTATTGGAATTAACAACTATACATGACAAAAGATAAACAAATTTAAAATTTTGAAAGTACATTTTATAAAAATGAATAGTTTGGTATTATAAAGGTGCTTCGAAAGACATTCAAACCAGGTGTTGGTTTGCATAAACCTTCATAATTTGAGTAGTTAAGTCTTATTTCTCACAAAAAAATTAGTTAAGCCTTAACCTGGAATTGAGTCAGGGTTTCGGAATAAGAGGGCTAAGAATTTTAAGAAAAGCTAATATCATGAATTTGATGAAATTTTGAAAGGACTATTATAGAATTTTAAAAATTACAAGGACACATTTACAATTTTCGGGGGACCTTTTGTCAAAAACTCAAAAAGACTTGCATAAGAAGTAGGGTCCACTCATCAGTAAACGCCACATCATGTAGAATCGGCACAAAGCATAGACAATCACACTCAAATAAGGATTGGGATGCCACTAAACTTTATTTTTTTTAAAATTTTCTAATTACCACCGTCCACCAAAGTCACCCATTACATAACTTTGTCTCTTTATTTCTTCTTTTCTTGTAGAAGTCGCTCTCTCTTTCTCCCTCTTTTAAGTCATAGCTAAAAATAGATCACCTCTCCCTCTCAGTTATCCAGTACTCTTGCACAAAGATGGAGCTCCCCTTCTCTCTCCTTGCATCTCTATTTCTAGTTTCAAATTGCTTCTTACCAAAAGCTGCAATAGGGCTTCAATTCTACCAAGGTAAAGGTTTTTTTACCTCTTCATTCCTCTTTTAACTTCTTTTTATTCCACACTTATGCCTTTAATTAAGCACACGAATTCTAATTAATTGAACATTAAAGTCACAAAAGAATAAAAAAAAAACCCATGATTGCTCAGAATCAAATCATTTCCTTCTGTACTAATTAATTTTCTCCAAACTAGTTTGCTTAATTGCTTAAACATGATGTAGCTAGGACTGAGCAAAAAACTCGGCCCTCGTGAGCTAGCTCGAACTCGAATCGGATAATATTCGATAGCAACTCGAGCTGTTTCAGCTCGAGCTGGAATAACTCGAGCTACATCGGCTCGGAAGGCCCATGAGCTGAGTTCGAGTTGCCTTCATCTCGCTCAGCCCAACTCGTGAGACTTAGCCCAATTCGTTTGTTTATTCTGTAACACAGCCTAGTTTTTAATCACTATTCTATAACTCTAAGTTCTTTTCATTTTTAGAGGGAAATAGCCGTATCTTCCTCTTGATTTCTTCGTGTGCCTTCTATGTGCATTTTAAACATTGTTTAATATTTATGTTGTTTGCTTTTTAGTTTAGCCCATTACGAAGTCTCAAAGTTTGATATTTAATAACGAGCTAGTTTTCAAGCCATGAGCCAACTCGAGTTCAAATGAGTTAAATTTGAGCTGCTAAAAAAACTCGAAATTGCCTTAGTGTGCTGAGCTGAGCCAGCTCGACTTGAGATGAGCTTGAATTCGAGTTAGCCTCGGCTCGCTCAGGCTCAGCTCATCTACACCCCCCTAGATGTAGCATCTCTCGGTCCATGTGGATATTCAGCTTAGATAATAGAAGCACAAGGCCATGCCTTTCTTTCATAAAAAAAAAGGAAAAAGAAAAAAGCACAAGGCCATGCCTAATTAAATAGCTATTCAACCAGATCAAATTCTTTCGGAAATCATCTTTAGATATTATTGTGATTAATAACAGTATTCTTAATTTGATTTCTTAACAGAAGTTCTTTGTACTTATAAAGCTTTTGTTCATTGTTTATTATACTCCTCAAAACTGGCACATCACTACACGAGGAATGCTAACACCCTGATCAAAATCTTGTTTTTTTAAGTTGGGATTTCATTTCATTAGAATTTTTTTTGTCAAAATGAATGGATTTGATGTCATTTGGTTAGAATTTCTATATAATTAGATCTAATGAAATCCTGCAAAATCAATTCAAATGAAATGAAGTCCCAGCGTAAAAAACATTTTGATCAAAGCCTAAGTTTTCCACTGTTCCATATGTGCCTGATTCAATCAACTATTTAATTGCGATTGAGATGTATCAGACAGTATTGAGAAAAACTGAATAAAAATTAAAAAATAATAATTTCAAATCATCAAAATTATAGATGAAGGCAAGCTTCTCTCCCTCACACGGGCACGTACCAAGATCTTCCACCCAGCAACGGGACTCTGCGTGGTGCGCCACATGGATAGGCCACTTACACTGGGCGCATGCGACGAATCAGACTCGTGGAACTATACCCCACAAAATTTCCTGACTGTCGCAGGGACATACTATTGTCTCCAGCCAGTAGGGCCCCACCAGCCAGTGAGACTCAGCATCATCTGCATGCCATCTGACTCAGCTTGGGAGGTTTCATCGTCTTATGGTAAGTCGTACTTTTCGACCGTGTTGGAGGATGGTACTAAGGTTTGCTTGGATGTCGATGGCGATGGTACAGTGATTACAAACCCGTGCAATGGAGGCGGAACAACAGTCGACGAGGAGGTTGCTAATGACAGCCAGTGGTTCAAGTTTATTAAAGAACCTAGAGCTGGTGTTAATTAATTAATAAAAGGTAATATTTAAAATTTGTTACTTATGGTGCCAAGAGGAAAGGAGAGGTTGTATAGGTCGGTTGAACTAAGATGCGTGCAAGTTAGAAATATAGATGTGGTGATGTAAATAGTTCATGTATATATAGAAAAAATTGTCAAATTTGTCATGCTGATATGTGAAATTATGTTTAAGACTAATGACGACAGTTTTATCTTAATCAAAATAATGTACATGTGCTGTTTTGTTTTGTTTTATTTTTGGCATTAATGGCGCTAAAAGATGCAAAGGAGACTAGCATCTGTTCATTAGCCATCTTGGGCTTAATTTCTTTCATTGTTCAATGATATAAAGTTCAAAAAGTAAAGTCTCGGAGTCTCATGATTTTGGATGCTATATGTTTCCAAAAATTGGTGATATTGTCTTCTAAATGCACCTCTGTTTGCAAAACAGTTAATTATGTTAAACAAGATGTCAAATTATGTAATGTCCATTGTCTTCATTATATATAGACCCGCGTGCTCATTCACTACACTCCGGGGCCACAGATCATCCTAGAAGATTTTGGAGAATAGAAATTAAATAAATTTAGTGGTGACTAAACTAAATTTTGGAGAAATGCTATCAATATTATAAATCTGAACTGGTTTAATTTTAAGTCCTTAAAAATTAATTTGACCTCTGATTGTAAGTGTACTCCATTTGTGTAATTTTTTGTTCCAACATCCATTTCCCATTTCTCCAATGTTTTATCCTTTTTTATATTTTTTTTCAGTTAAAATTTGAAAACCTATGCAACTTAAGTTGAATTTGGGCCATTGATACGTAAGTCATTATTTGTCGAGAATAAGAAATTTTGAACGATTTTTTTGGATGAAAACTTTCAACATGATATTTGTTCCTTCAAGCTCCGTTCCTATCTAAATCTTAGGCAAAACGATTTAACAAAGAAAATTTTGAAATGTCACAAACTTGAAATATCTTTTTTTAGGTTGGATTTTTGAAACAAACAATTTTATTATTAAGAAGTTTGAAAATAAATGCTCTGTAATTCAAACCAAAAACCCCTTGGTTGGCCGAATAGATCCAACTCACCGGATTCACAAACTTAAAATATCAATATTTATAATTTTTTTTAAGCCAAAATCAGACGATTCTTGTAATTAACTTCATAAATTTTTTTTTGGCGAGCTTAATACCTACTTTAATTAATTCGTTGTCAGGTAACCTAGTCACGTGTCAATTCTTCGTTGGTTCAAGTAAACAACTAAATCAATAAAATAGAATATCGACAGAACATATTACATGTCACCGATTTTCGGAAAACAAATTAAATCCGGAATATTGCCACGAATAAAAATCCACCTTCCTCTTTCAGCCGATCCTTGTCGTTTCTGGTTCATCAAAATGTAAATGGGAGATGGACGCAGTTTTTTGGAAAGAAAAAATAAATGATTTTTAATGGAATTATTTATTAAATAGTTAACTTAGTAATCATAAAAATATAAAATTTAAATTTTAAATTCAATATTATAAATATGAATATATTTATCTATCAATATTAATAAGATTTGATAGATACTTTAATGTTAACAAAGTGCGAATTATTCAACCAATTTAAATAATATTTTTTGTTTATGCATCAACAAACAATACATAAATTGCATAAACTTTAAATTGTATGTAAAATTTAATTTTATTTAAATTTATTTAAAAATATATTATTAGAAAAACTAATCCTTTCTTTTTTCAATCATAAAGAGCATCTGACTGTACAATAGTTAATTTCAAACAATTATGAGCCACCATGTCTGGCCAACTACCCCATAGGAAAGCCTTACACCTGGTCTGTTCAAAATTCGGTGAACCAGTACCAACTGCATGTGGGATTAAACTCTCCAATATCAAAAGGTCCCACTTGTCAGTCAGATAAAATCTCTTAGACCTAGTCTATGTTAAAATTTTCTAATTTCTTTCCTACGAAAACCAACATTGTCAAAGGGGAAGAACAAAAAATAGAAATTCTAAAAAAAAAACTCCATTTTTCTCATAATATTTTCCTTATTCAATACCTCTTCTCTCTGTCTCCTCTCTCTCTCTCTCTCTCTCGCTCTTTCGCCTTCGCTTTCGCTTAGCTCTTTCTCTCAACGATCGTGTTTCCATGGCGTCAACTTCGGAGCAGCTCACCTCCACGTGCGCGCACTGGTAATTGCTCGAATTCCTTGTCGATTTTCTCTCGATTGTTGTTTAGCTGTTTGGATTTGTTGTGGATTAATGTAAATTGTTCTGATCTGTTTAATTATCTGAGAAAATCACGAATTTGTTGCTCAACTGGTTAAATTTGTGATGATCTGGAATTCGGGTTTCTTTCAGAGGAATATTTTACGCGTTTTTGGTTGATTAGATTTGACGCTGGTCAGGAGATAATATCAAAGCTTAGTTTGCAATATTCGATATATTTCATATGAATACTGAGATAATATACCTGCTGATTAGAATGTCAAAAGTTCTCAAATTATACCATCCAAAAAGCATTTTTCTTATCAATGCTGAGAAGTTTTCTTTAATTGAACTTTTTTAATGGCAATTGTCTGAAATAAACCCCTTTCTAATGAATGTTGGAGATTAGTATTACTGATTCACTGCGAAAATAAAACCACACGCACAAAAAAACTTTAGCTAATTTTTATATCCTACCTATAACTGTCATTTATCTTATCAACTTATATTTAGCATAACTGATCTTTACACATCACCTATTTTTTCGTATTTTAAATTTAAAATGATTGTAATTGGACCATTCTATGCTTAGAAGGTGAATCTTGTCAGTTTTAATGAAATGTGGATAAAATTAGCAAGGCAACAATTTAATTTTGCAAATCACCTCATATGTTCTTATATTAGATGCTCTGCATGTTTTTTTTCAACTAACAGTTCAAGTCCAACTGTTGCTCAAATTGACATTAACATTGCAATGTTTTGAGTACACTGCACTTTTCTCTCTACTAAACCTAAACTGATCCAGAAGCTACTAAGGGTCTTTTTAGTTCCCCAGCCTTCCATTTGGCAACATTTAAAAAGCAACAAATATGAATTAAATAGATGGTTTTGCTTCTTAACTCAATCCTGCCTTTCTGTTTATGTGTTATCTCCAATTAACCACTAATATGTTGCATAAATCCATACATTGTGACCATGTAGGTAATTAAAGTGAAATGTTGGTCATTTTGAAGACCTTTTGCATTATATGTTCCCATTTTGCTTCTGCAGCATCTTATAGCTATATAGATTTACCCATCAAGTGCTGTAATATATGTATTTGCCCTCGTTCGACTGGAAATATGCTCTTGCTTTTCAAAACACTTCACTAAGGCTTTTCAAACCCTTTGGGAGTCTGAAGTGGACTCATAAGAAAAGAAGATATTTTTGAGACCTGTTCTTCTTTAACTGAATTTTGCAGATTTCTTCCCAATTTTGAAAGACAAAAGACAAGACCACTGTTCCATTTCACTATTTCTCTCTTCATGAATATTAGATAATTGTTAAAAAATAGTAGATGTGGCCAACAGGACTTACAGAGTATTTCATTGTCCAATGGTCTGTGATGTATAATGAAAAATTCTGGCAGTGGGCACACACTATTCAGTATTCTGTCTAACTACTTAAATCATCTCGAGGCATTCCTATCATTAAAAAAAGAACTATTTGCATATTATCCAGTATAGAAGACTGAAACTATTAATACATGTCGGCATGTCGCTCATATCGGCAATGTATTTATGTTTCTACCAGCATGTTAATGGTAAATATGCAAGCTATTTCATTCTTTTTAGCATTTGTTTTGCTTTAATTGCCTCTTAGATGTTAGATTGGATGAAACATGGTTTTGCAGTTTGATGTCTCTAGCATTGTTCATTTCAGATACATCCGGTGTTAATTTTTCATGTGGAGCCTATATTTTTTGGATATACATTGTGTTATTATTTGTGGGTAAAAGGATCAAAACTTATTTTGTTTTGATGCTTTTAGCGCTGCTTATTTTATTTCATTTAAAATTCTTTATATGTCAGTTCTTTGTTTGGATGAACTGTTCTTTTTCATTAGTCTGACAATAAATTGTTTTTTTTTTTTAACCTTTTTCTGGGGTTGAAACTAAAGCCAAAGGGACATACCAAGCTCAAATTTCGATCTGCATTTTGCACACTGCTCTCGCAACCTTGAAAAATGTGTGCACTGTGGAGAGATGGTACCAAGAAAGCTCGTTGAAGATCATTACAATGAAACACATGCACCAGTATGTTATTTTATAAAAGTTTCCAGACAAATGTTTATCAGATTTTCCAACAAAAATATATTTAGTGCTCACTTGTAAAAGAACATTACTGAAGTACTCAGGCAGCCTGCTCTGGGACAATATTATTGTATTTCCTGTATATATATTTTTCCCTTTTGCTTGATGACACCTCATCTGGATCAATGGATTGTCTTGCATTGAAACAGTATATAGTTACAAATGGAATGAGGCATAACAAAGGTGACATCAGCACAAGCAAAATAAATGACAGATGCTATCTGCAAAATATGGAGGATGATTGTTTCATTATTATTTTATAGGTCACTTGTTCCCTTTGCTCTGAGACAGTAGAAAGAGAAGCATGGTCTCTGCACAAAAGTGATAACTGCCCAAAAAGAATGGTCACCTGCAAATATTGTGAGCTACCCTTACCGGCACTTGATATCATTGAACATGAGGTATCTCATCAAATCTTTTGCAGGAGCATTTTTTTTTTTTTCAAATTGATGCCTTTATAAATAATGAGTTTAGGGTTAAATGTGTTTAATTTAGTACTACTTCTCATGCACTGTGGAGAGCCTCAAAACTATAAATGTTCTGCACATAAAAAACTATTCTCTGCAATTCCACTCTAAATGAATGAATGAGAAAGAGAGAAAGAGAAGATATTTCAGGAATTGATTAAAAAAAATATTTAAAATATGATTATAAGTGATGTTTCCGTTATCTGGGAGAGGCATGGATTTCGTTGCTGGTTCCAGTTTTGACTCTTCGTGGTGGGTGTAAACATAAAATTTTCCCCTATATATAAATATATATATTGGAAACCCTTTCTCATGTTGCCTTATCTCAATTTAGGACCTTTTACTGAACCCCTGCATGAACTTTTTTTGGAATTTAGATTAAATTGTTTCGAAGGGCTTATTGTGTTCTGTACATAGTAACTCCAAGCAATGACTTGAATATTATATTTTCCAATATAATGGAAAGGAACATTTGTTCTTGTACCAAATATGCACTGTTGTTCTTTGGAATGTACTTTTACTGACCACATGTTGAACATTTAATTCATTCAATATAATGGAAAGGAATGTGCTTTGGCATCTGATTTTTGGACCCGGAGTCTGGAATAGTACCCCTAGAAAAGCTATTTGTCAACCTATCAGAAAGTTTGATAATAGACCTAAGAATGTCAAAAGAACTGAGCTTTGTTTTTCAAATCTAGGATGTATGTGGAAACCGTACTGATTATTGTGGCACATGCCGCAAATATGTCAGGCTTCGTGAACTAGCTGATAACCACCAATGCTCCATTCAAGATGTGCCGTCTCGTGTGAATTCAACTGGTCCTTTAGGGGCATCAAGGTAATTTATAACTTTGTGTTTTCCTTCCTTTCTTTGCAGGTACTTCAGTTTGATTTGGTTATTTTCCTTGTTTCTTGACTAAAGAGTCACACGTTAGGGGGGAAAAAAGGACTCAAAATCTCAGAGGATTGTTTTACATCTATAGCCTCTTAGTCTTGAACTTGTTGGTCGCTTTGTTTCCACTGCTCTTTTTGTACATAAATTATTCTTTTATATTAGGCATTGGAGTCTACACAATTATCATGGTCTTACACTAAACTATAGATCATCATAATCCTACAAAGCTTAAATATTTTCAGCACCACCCTGCCTTAACTCATCCTTTATTCTCTATTTTATGTGGAGAGGAAAATTAAGGAGCAAATTGGAAGTCTTCTGAAAAAATTGGGAGTATATTGTATAGTTTTCAGAATTTCAAGGGTGAAATCACATTGGTAGGGGGATATTTGACGTTTCTTTACGGAGGGTTACAGAAGACATTATCCTATATTATTAAAGATATGATGGTTTTAGTATCTTGAGAAGCCCCTTATCATTTATTTAATCTGTTTAATGGCTTATTTTTATTCGACGTTAGACAACTATATGATTTCTTTGTCTTTGATGGGATAGGGGAATTGGTGCAAGAGACGAAAGACCCCCACCAAGAAGGCCTCGCAACAATGGACCACCACACAAGCATCTTATATTCACTATTGCAATAACAGGCCTAGCAGTTCTAATTGGGTCTCTTATTTTCCACCGATCATAGGAAAAGCTGTGTCTCAGTACTACATTTGAGTTATCATGAGCAAACAGCAAAGTAACCCAAAAAGGTGTTTGAGTGGTTCTTCATGTAAGACGACAGTTTATATAATAGTATGAAGGGTAATTGATTTGTTCTTTCAATTTCCCTGAGATAGTAAACTTTGGAGATATATCGATCTGTCTTTGTAATATATATTGGATCTGAATTGTGAATCTGATGTGTTGGTTGTTTTTTCCATGCAATAGTTGTCATCTACCTTAAATATTGTTGAATCACCACCAGTCTACTGTTCCTTTTTAGTTAATTTGGAAATTTGGAATACCCACATAAATATGGTTTTAGAGGATATGGAGCTTTAATGTCTATATATATTAGTGAAGTTTGGAATGTTGGCTTCTTGTTTGAGACTGTCATGGTCTTTAAATAAAAGCAGTCCCTCAAAATCCGAGAAATATTTTCAAAACAAAGATAATCAAACAGTAATCATTTGTATTTGAAATTGAGTTGAATGATTTAACTTTACAGGCAATTCCTTCCTCTTTTAAAAATAACATATTGTGCGCATCCTTAAATTAAATTGACATCGTGTAGAAAAGGTTTCCAGCAACAATATACGGGTAAGAAAATAAATCCAGATAGATGGCTAAGCGTTTATTTATATTCTGTGTGAATCACATCAAGTGAAAGAAAAAGAGCGATGAAGAGAACGTTGAGATGGGAAGGATAGGAAAGGAAAAATATTTATATTTTCTTATTTAGTTGATCTAGTCATTGCACATTTGCACCTCAATTCCAAGGAAAACAATATGCTTAAGAAATTATAATTATAAATTATTTTAAAAGTATCCATCAATCCTGTTATTTCTATTTATTCATTTATTTATAGCCGTTCTCTTCTTTCATGAATCATGATCTATCCGTAACCGTAATCTGTTATCCAAAGCAAAGGGGATCTTTCTGCTGCACGGACACGGAAGGCCAGAAGCCCAGAAGCCCAGAAGCCCAGAACCGTTGTGTTTGTGTACAATCTAAATAAAGTTGACGCGAATCTTGGAACAAAAATGTCCGTCGATTCGGGTTCCAGCGCGGCGGGCGATCCGAATCCGCAAAGGAGATAAGATAAGGGAACGCATATGCACAATTGCATTGCACAAACACAATCACCATACCAATTAATATCCAAAAATAAAAGGACTAATATACAAATCTTCCTCTCCCTCAAACTCTCAATTGGTTCCTCCTACAAAACAGAACACAACACAAACCTTAACAAAAACCCTAATCCTAGATCCGCCATGACGACTGAGGAATCGATCCTTTCCAACCAAGACGAAGAGGCGAGGAGCACCATCACCGACTCAGCCTTGGAAGAAGGCGAGCTCGAGGAAGGAGAGATCGAAGGAGGTGACTCGGCGTCGGTCGGCGCCGGACTGGAGCCGGCGTTGCACCCGCTCGAGCACTCATGGACTCTCTGGTTCGATAATCCATCGGCCAAATCCAAGAGTGCCGCGTGGGGAAGCTCCATTCGACCCATCTATACTTTCTCCACTGTCGAGGATTTCTGGGGGTATGATTTTGTCACTATATTGTTCCTTACTTTGATCTTAGACCTGCCATGATTTATTATCTTAGATTTGAGCTAATTGTATGGATGTTAGGCTTCTGCCTCTTGAACTTCAGCTGGTTGTAATTTGTGATTTTCCTATAGATTTGTTTTAGCTCTCATCTTTTATATCAGATTCATTGCTATATTATCGTGATTTATGTTTGTATATTATATTATTATGTGTACGGTGTTTCTGCTATCAAGCCCCAGTAGCAACTTGAATGAACCTATTTATGCTTTGTCTGAAAATAAGGATGTTTAGACGCTTTTATTTCATGATTTGTAAACTTTAAGGAGGGTTTAGCCTAAGGGAAAGCTTGAATGGTCTGTGTATGAAGCTAGCATGAAATGTAACCAAATATTGTTTTCTTAGGCCCATGGATGTTAATTTCAATGAATTATACTGACAATTACATAGTACAAAGCTTGAATTCCTTTCAACTATGCCCCAGTGTATTATTACAAATGATGATCTGATCTCTAATTGCAATCCTGTGTCTGCAGCCTGTACAACAACATAAACAACCCGAGCAAGTTGGCTGTGGGTGCAGATCTTCACTGCTTTAAAAACAAGATAGAGCCCAAGTGGGAAGACCCCGTCTGTGCCAATGGTGGAAAATGGACCATCAACTGCTCCCGACTAAAATCTGACCAGCTTTGGCTCTACACTGTATGTGCCCTTCTATCTGTATATAAAACAATACTAGTCATGAATGTTTTCAGATGAATGGAGTGAGAAAATTTTAGTAGGAAAAATGAGGTTTGTCTAGGTTGGGTCGTATTAGTTCTGGGTTATGTTGGGTTCAGCGAAAGTCTGTTCTGGAGTCATTTAAAGTTTCCTTGTTTTGAACAATCAGGTTTGATTTTTGTGACCTTCAGCTTAGATTGAGGTTTGTTCATTTGTTTCATTGACTAGTTGTTGGCGATGATTGGTGAACAATTTGAGTATGGAGATGAGATATGTGGGGCCGTTCTCAGTGTGCGTGGCAAGCAGGAGAGAGTAGCCATCTGGACCAAAAATGCCAGCAATGAAGCTGCTCAGGTATCAATTAAGCACATTTAAGCACCATGCCCTGTATCAGAGCTTGTCAACTGACACTGCATATTGGGTATCTCAGTAGTGATTTTGTTTTGCTTATCTTTTTCTGGGTATTGATTTGTACCGTCTTCCTTGTATGATTAATCTTTGGTATTGTGATTGAGCCTTGTGGCGACAGGAGATACAGATAGCTGCACTCAGTTATCTAATTCTGACCAAAAACCAAAAAATGATTATGATCTTAGTGTTGTTATTTCGTCCAATTTAATTTGTACGTCCAATTTATTTTGTCCAAAGTCCAAGAGTTGTGATAGCATTTTGATTTATTAATTACTGGGTCATTAGTAATATTTTTATTTGTTGGTGTCTTTTCTAGATAAGCATCGGAAGACAATGGAAGGAGATTGTTGATTACAAGGAACAAATTGGATTCTTAGTCCATGTATGTACTTAATAAGAAATTCAATAAATTCAATTTTTATTCTCTTCTCTGCAAAACCTTGAGATGACCTTGCACAAGTATCACAAATGCACAATTTGTGATATATACCAACAAAAACAGTAAGTGGGGTAAAGCATCTATGCATAACATGGAAAAAGTCTGTTATAGCATAACTGTTTACGGTAGCAAGTGGGGTTAAAGCATCTATGCATAACATGGAAAAGGTCTGTTATAGCAAAACTGTTCACAGTTTCCTCTAACCTTTTCTATTACAGTTTGTTTCTTAATTTAAATAAGTGGGTGATATAAACATGCTGTTGTGTTGCATGTGAAATTCTTCCTTTCCTGACCAATGAAGTGGCTTTCTATTTTGACAGGAGGATGCAAAGCTGGAGAAACAACCGAAGAACCGTTATTCAGTCTGATTTTTGTTTCTTTTATTATAAGAGTCTTCATGCTTGTGAAACCTTTATGTGTGTTTGTTACTTTTTTTCTGTGGGTAGTCATCAGAGAGGCTGGGGATGTTAGTTACAGTATAAGGAGCTACCTTTGAAGTGGCATCTTAGAAAGTAGCTTTTGCTACTAATGTATACATCGGATCTGTCATGGTTTAGCCCTCTTTGAACTATTCCTTGAGCTAGGAATGAGAAATTAAGAACGGATTTACATAAATTGACGTGAGAAAATATAGTAAAGTAAATGAACCCTGACAGATTTGAGAAATCATTGAAACACCAATCCAGGCCCACTGAGTATCCCTATTTATTTCTTTTCGGCTTCTAGGAATTCAAATTAATCGGCATTCACATTCTCAATCAGTTTGGAAATGCTAATGGTTAAATCGTGCTGGAAGCTTGGAAATAACGCAGTAGAAAACGTGATGCTTAAATTATCAAAAAAATCGTTACACGGTTATTAGAGAAACACCGACCGTCATTCGGAAATAGTAAAAAAAATGAAGTGTTACTGCAATGCTGTTTGTGTGTTCTCCTCAAAATATTTCACAACCTATTTCATCGAAATCTTGATTTCCGTAAAGAGACTCGGACAGACCACTGTACAATCGCTCTTTATCAAATTGAATCCAAGTGGAATCACGTTACTGTGGCTTACAACCATGCGTTCTTATGTTGTTCTAAATCTAACTCTTTTCTTCGTATCAGAGCAATTTCATTATAAGTGTGACATCATAATTTCGTGGTGGCCTTTCAGATGCCTGAGAACAACATAGAGAAACGGAAGGGGGGGAGGAAAACAAAAAAAGAACAATCATCATATGCCAAATTCTATACATTACATATAAATTACCTAACAATAGAACACAATAAGAGGGACTATACAAATAACCAAAACAGCTCTCTTTCCTATTCCTTTCTTTACTACTGCAGCCTCAGATACTACAAGGCTATAAATTCAGGCGCTCCATGGCATAACCATAGACCTTAGAATATGGTCGAAATGAGCATCTCTTTGATAAATTTGATTCTCTGTAACCTCTCTTCGAAATCTTCTTCCCCCAAAGCTTCAACTGCCTGAGTAACCAACCTAACAACACCAAAAGAAAAAAAAAAAAAAAACACAGAACAGATTAAAGTTATGTTATACCAAAATTCATCAATTACTTGTATAAAGGTTCTAATGTAAATTATGATGCCAATTTTGGATATGTTTTATGGAGAAATGGAGCACATACACCCTGATGCGAACGATTTGATTGTGCTTTATGTTCACACTGAGCTTTAACAACTAGATCAAGATCCTTAGAAAGTGAATTATCTAGCTTGAAACTTTCCAATTTTTGTTTGCATTCGGAACTCCCTTTTAAAACTCAACTAAATTCTCAAACTTTTATTTCCACAATCAAATCGTCCACAAAAAGGCTGTACCTAACTAAATTCTCAAAACTTGTCCACAAAAGGTTATACTCACTAGTAAACCATTTTTGGAGATGCTTGGTTATATATTGATTGTTGACAGCTGACCATTAACTAAGCTATAAATAGACTCAAGTAGACTCTGATTAAGCAATTTGGTACCTCTTCTCATTAGAGGACGCTGATGTAAATTTTCTGGTGTTGTTTACTTTTTCCAAATCAGCTTTTGATGGAGCAACAGTGCAGATGAACTGTGAGAGTAGCGGATCAGGGGATGATTCAGCTCCAAAAATTGTGCCTTGGTTAGATGCTGTTTCATGAAAAGAATCAACTTCATGTACTGTAGATGTGTTCTGATTCCATAAGCTTGATCTATGTGATATTCTTCTCTGCCAGATTCCCAGAAATAATTGTAAGAATCAAGTTACAAATTAGCTAAAAACTTGGAAATGAACAAACTAAAATTCCAACATATTATAAACAAAGAGTCAGAAATGAATATTTATCCTCAAGTTTGAGATAGAACTATGAATTTTAAAGCATTGAAATTATTGGTTCCAATTTAAACAGTTTTTGTGCAAAGGTTTATGACTGGTCTGATCCAACCATCAATCTCAGTGCACCAAGGGTACCTCAAAAGTTCCAACCACTACCCACATATTCTTCACAATAAGAACAAAATTAAAGTAAAATAAATCAATAGAACTATGATTTGCTTGTTTGAGAAAACACCTTTAATAGGTGGGAGTGCTGCATTGTGAAATGAGAAATCATATCCTTCCCTGGATTGTCCGCACACATCGGGCAAACCTAAATTTAAACAGAATAAACAGAAAGTTAGGATAAGTTGTGAAAGCAAGGTGGAAAAAAACTGAGCGAACAGCTTAGGTTGGCTTATGTGAGTAAAGACAGTTAATTAAGGGGGGAAAAAAGAAAACAATTATCACATACTCTCCTATCAGTACACATCGATCCAGAAAGTTAAACATCCATAAGAAGCCAGCAAGAGAACAATAGAATGAAAACTCATCCTTATTTTTTTTCATCTTCAGTACTAACATAACAAGTTCGTATCCTCTAGACTAATTCATGGTGTAAATCGGTTCGCTCACACGATCTGGACAGTCTGATGAGAACCGCAGGCAGCTTTATAGAGGGAAGATAGCTTAAGATTCGTGCAGAACCGCTTATATAGTTATATGTCGCCCACTCTAATGAATTACTTCACTGGATGTGGAGTCCTAACATAACTGGCAGCATTGCAACTGTTGGTACATGCCAAACCAGTATAGTACTGTTATCAACATGTCCAATCCTCAGATTTTAAGTAAAGGTACTAAGGAAGATTGATAAGAGAGAGACCACCTCTGACCATAAAAAGTAAAATAATGTAAATGAATGCAAAAAGGTGGACTTGCCGCATTTTTTAAGTCAAAACAATGCTCCTCTTGAAGGTGGCTGCATAAAAATGGTACCTCCACTTCTATGTAGCAAAAGGGGCATGGGAAATACTCCCACATATCTTCTTCTCCTGTAACAAAATGCAAACGGAAAAGATGGCTTAAATTTAGATACTTGATGAAATAATGATTGATTAATTAATTAAAGACACATATAAGGTGATACCAGTCACTCAAAATTTTATCCTTTTCTAGTGAATACAAGCAAAATGTTCTGTTCTTCAACATCATATATGTCTCTCAAGCTATATACAGGGTCATGTACAATAGTTTTCTTGACTAGGGAAGAAAACATCACATCAAAACATTTGATAAAAGGGTACCAATAAGAACTAACTATCAAAAAAAATAATTACAAAGTCAAACAGAAAGATCAAAAAGGGAAAAAAATTTACTAAACGATAAACAAAGCATTAAAGGAAAATAGACAATACCTCAAAGTAAATTAAAAAAGAAAGGTTAAGCTTGTGATTCAAGCTTACCTAGAGTTGACTAATACATCAGAGGAAATAGAAAAGGGACTAGGGAGAAGTTTCAAAAACAAGATACAGTGAACAAAATAAGGATAGATGAAACAATAAAGAATCTTCACTCCGCTCATCAAAAGGCATAAGAAAATCCAAAAAAAAAAAACCCCTATAAGCATGAGCTAAATAAATATCCTCCATTACCTATTGCAGACCTAGTTACATAATAAAGGCATGAACTTGCTCCTGCCACACCCTTTCTCAAATCGTTTCACGAATCAACAAAAGATAATAGGAATTTTGGAAGGAAAGTTTAGGAAAAACTTACCCATTTTAAGACAGTGGGAGAAAAATAAACAATTTTGTTTAAGTTACACACAATTTTTTTAAGGTTATTATTTGGTAAAGAGGAAACATAATTTTGCTTAGATTTTGGAGTTCAAAAGAAATCTCAGCTCATATTTAGTTTTCCCACTCTTCATTTGTGATCCATTGGGGACAAAAAGAAAACAGCTAGAAATAAGCTATAGAAAAATAGAAGCAAAGAGATGCATTATGTTTAACATTGATAAATACAAAGCCATGCGCAAATACGAGAAAAAGAGAGGACTATTTCATATTATAGTTGTTAATAAATATAAGAACTAAGGTGTAGAACAAAAAGAAAACCCACTTGACAAATTTTACAAAATGAAATCCTGATTGACAACTAAAAAAAAAAGGTCAATACAAACTAAGTCTATGCTTGGTGTAGATAGGGCCAAATAATTTAGAAAATAACAAGAGAAACCAGAGAAATAAAGGAGGAAATTGAGCGAAAGAATTTAGAAAAAAGAAAGTAAATTCGTTTGATCTTAACTAAACACTCAAAAAATGTGTTATTTTTAACTCAAAAAGTAAATTCCTTTTCAGAACAAAACGAAAAGTGGATGTTAGAACAAGAAATTATCCTAAATCCTTAACAATAGATAGAATCCTACAGCTAAAAAGGGTAAAAAGGGAAATCTATATAACTATAAAGCAAAACAGATAATAGTGTCAGAAAGACAGAAATTGATTAAATTGTATTGAAAGTTAACAGAGAATGGTTTGGTAATGGAGAAAACGGTACCATTACAGAGAAGAAACACTAATTTACCTAAACAATCCAATTAAATTTCACATTAAGGCATTAATTAACTATATTATGAAGAAATCAACCTGATTGAATATGATTTTGGTAAGGCTGGTACATCCCTAGATGGTCTCTGTTGCTCCAAGCCTCAACCTCCATTAATTTCCCTCTGTGCTAAGAAACAGAGATTGGTACTTTGGTAGAGAGAGAGAGAGTGCTGAGTGGTTTTCAGTGTGTAATAATTTGCCTTTTATTATGAGGGAAAAGGCACCAGACTCCAATTCTATTTATAATGAAAAGTACTGGATGGACCTGGTCTTTTTTTTAACTTCCCTAAATCCGTGCACCGCAAGCTTCCCATTTCACAATCGACCGGATTTTATGTGGCTGATACGATGCAATGAATTGTGCTATTATGCGCACACTATCGTCTCACAAGTCACAACTCGGAAATATTTAATTACTTATTTCCTTAATTCATTTAATAAATTATCTGACAACTTGAGTAAATATTTTAAAAAAATTAGAACAAATTGACTAACAAGTAAGAACAGAAATTAAATAGGAAATAGACGTAACACATATGATTACATAAAGCAAGCAACATATAATTAGAACAGTCGGCATATTACAATATTTGTTTAATCATGTTTAGAAAGAAAAATATTCCCTTAACACCTCCAAACTAAAAGGTGGTTTTTGATAGAGACAGACACTTTAGACTAGTAATAATGTATATATGTTTTAGAAAAGAACCAAAAAAAGAAAGGACGAATTAAAAGGCGTTAGAAGTGGACAAAACAAAGCTGTGCGTCTCTAATTGTATAAATAATGTTACTATTGCACTCCAAGAAGTGTCCCACAAAATTGACATTGACCTATCGACAAGTATTTATGTGCCTTTTCCAAATAATATTATAGTTTATTCATTCATTAATGGAGTATGTTTCTAGTGTCGTTATTGTGATTACAGATTCTAATCATTATTGAGTATTTGATGAAAAAGAATTGACAAATTGACTTTTATCTCTGCGGAATGTCTAACTATAATAATTAAATAAATCTCAACACGTAGTAATGACAATTGACAATTGATGTGAATGGTCATTATTATGTAGGCACATTATCAAGACTATGTAGCTTAGCATAATACATTTTCAAAACTCTCCGACTTCAGATTCAACAATCATGATAGTACCGCTGACTTGCTATGCCAAGTTTTGCTATGTCAAGTTTGTGGTACATACTAGGAAGCACTTTAGGAAATTTGCGTATTTTCAAATATCATGAATTATAAATGAAATAATTAGATATATGCCACTGTGAATATTGTCAATTTGTAAAATAACATTCTTAAATTGCTAATTAGTTTTATGCCACTATAAAATGACTATAATTAGTTTTATGCCATTTTTTTAAAAATATGGATAAAATTAGAAATATGCCACCAAAAGCTTGCTATATTTTTAAAATGTCCAAATTGCCCTTTTATAAAAAAGGGCATCACAAATATGGAAGGAAAAGAGAAAAATATAAAGCCGCACAAAATTTTCAGGATTGCATTTATTTACTTTCCTTTTTTTTCTCTCTCTCTCTCTCTCTAACACCATGTCCCTTCCCATGAAATTTAAAAATCTCAAAACTTGATTTAAAACAAATTCTTCTCTCACGGGGCCACTAATTTGAATCGTACCTCCATAAATTTTAAAAGCCTATTGCTTCTTCCGCACAAGAGGTTCTCACAGGGAGATCTTTTATGACTGAATATATTTTTTAAAATGAAAAAAATATTGATATTATGCCATCTAGTAATAAAATTATTCATTTCTTGCCGTATTTTATAGTGGCATATTTCTAATTTTAATATATAATCGTGGCATATTTGAAAGGGCAGAAAGGTCATATTAATTGATCAATGGCATAAATCTAATTTTATCATTTAGTGATGCCATGAAAATAATTTGTCAATTAATGATGGTAAATCTCTAATTTCAATTTTTCTAGTGGCATAAACCTAAATCGCCCATTATAAATAGTGCGATATAAGAAAAATCATGTATTGGCGTCAAATTATTATTGGTAAAGAACAATATCTAGAGATGTTCTCTTTCTGAATGAGAAGCATTCAAAATGCATATTTTAAATAGTGGTTTTGAAAATTATCTATTAATAGGATCTGTTTTTTAATTAAAAAAAAGTGCAAAAAGCACTGCTTTAACACAGTCATGGATGACGTTCTGTTCAATTGCATGAGTGAACTAGCTCAATGTTATTTCTTGGACAAAAAATCATTCAAATGCCGTATTCCTCGTCCTAAAGTCGCAAGTCGCAACACACATAAGCCGTTTAAAATAAAATCGATCAATATAGCTATTTTGTTCGGTAAAATGAATGGGAAAAAAAACACACATATGTAAAATCTAAAGTCTGATGCTAGAGTCAAGTGTGTTTTGTGTTTGTGATCGAATCTCAATTCAAGATTACAACAGTCAAGAATTGCTCAATTTGTTTTCCATGATTAAATCTCCCTAGAGATCAAATTATATATATATTTTTATTTTTTTACTATTTTTAAATTTTAGAAAATTCTCAATCTAATTAGTTTTAAAAAATTAAAAAATAGTTGAAAAATTTGAAAAAAATAAAAATAAAATTCTCCTCTGAGAAATTTTCAATATGAACTTGATATTCTTGATGAAACAAATCTTTACGTTCTACATTTAACGATTTAATTTTGTATATAATCAAACTGCTAAAAAAGTAAATTATTTTAGTGTGTTTACTTTTAATTACCACATATTGATCAATAATCATATGCGAAATGATTCGAGAAAATTAAAACTTTTAAAATATAAATACATCAAAATAATTAAGGTTAATGAATTGAATTCGTTGTTTGAGAATGATATGATAGCGTTTAAGACTGACCACACAAACTCTTTGAGAGTTTTTATTATATTATGTTAACTTTACTCAAAGTGATCAAAATTTCATCTATTGATTGAAAACGATTTTCTCGTACACCGGGGAGAATTTAATACAGACGTAGCATTAAATTATAATTTTACATGTTCACGCCACGCATTTAAAAAGAACCGCATTCAATGATGTAACATTTTTCACTTCATGACAAGAAGGAATCCTTCAGAGCCTCTTTATGGTGAGAGGGTGCGGTGGGACCCGAATCCCGTGTAGCGCGGGACACCGTGTAGCGCGCGTACGGGCCGTCTGATCTTGATCGGACGGTTCATTTTTTACGGGCCTATCAATCTAGGTTACATGCACGGGGCTCCCTTGTCCATTGGATCTTGATCAGACGGCTACGATGCCGCGCTACACGGTGTGCCGCGCGGCACCAGATCTGAACTCGGGTGCGGTGGGTCATATGAGGACGACATTAACTTGTTTCATGAAACAACATAGAAACAATTTATAGAGTAATTGAACTTAAAAAGCATGCACGGGGGATTCCATACGGGATCTAAAAAGATTCTTTTGTCGTCGCCATTTTAAAATGGACTGCTTTCTCAAGTTCAAATCAAGAGAAATTCATTTGATTTGGATGTTTATTATGATTTTTTTTTTAAGATAAGATGACTCAAGTCTCTAATTTATTTTGAAATTAAATGTCGCATAAAGATTATAGTTGGATTTTGAACCTGCAATATAAGGATTGATATTTGTCACTAGATTAAGAGCTGATTCTAAAAAAAATTAATTCATGTTCAGAGAAGAGGAAACAAAAAGATAAAATACGTTCAGGGTGTGTTTGGATAGGCCGGGAATAGAAAATAAGAATAAGAAATTTCGGTACTAACAAAATCATGGTATAAGAATATACTAATAAACGGCGTAAGAATAAGAAATTTGGGGTCTTATTCCTATACTAACAAAATCATGGAATAAGAAATTCCTTATTCTTATACTCTATTCACGACTTATTCCGTTGCATCCAAACGCACCCCAACAAAACGCAAGTCTATCTGCAAACATAGATTTTTAATCATATTTTTCGGATAGATTTTATCGGAAGTGCCTTAAAATATAAATGAAAAAATTATGTCAAATTCAACAACTTAAATACATCACTAATTCTTATTTTACTCATTCACTACAAATTTTGCTTGTTTCCGAAATTAAACTAGGCTAGATGAATGATTCAAATACTCCAAAATGTATCGCTAGTTATCTCCAACGAGTGGAAAGGAGCAATTTTGAACCAAGTTGACTAGTTCAGAAAAGTAGCTAGATGGACTATGTTTCTTTTTTTTTTAAAAAAAAAAAAGTTGTCGCCGAGAGAATGCTAAGTAACTTTGGATAGTATTGTTTAAACAAAATGATTCTTGCAGATTAGTTCAACCAATGGTAATTGTACGGCAATACGTTCGACTATAAGAAAATACGAAAAGGGGAAATTCAAATATTATATTGTCCCGTGACGCATATAGATGACAAATTCGAAATAAACTTCTCTTGAATATATTAAATAAATCTCGGGGACCACTCGGCTCTTCCTTCGACAGCAAGTTTTTCTCCTTCTATTTATCAAATATAAGCAAACATAATCCAAATACTTAATTTTTAAATTAGCCGTGCTTTTCTTCGTCTTCAACTTGTCTTTTTCATAAAATAATTCTGGAACTACTAAATAGTAATAATTGTAGTTAAGTTCCGCCGGAAATTGGAAATCTCTTATATATATTAATTTTGTGAATAAATCAGATACTATAAAACCTTTCCATGAAGCAGAATTCGAAATAAGAGTTGTTGCATTACAAAAGCACCCATCTCTAATTACTTCTGAGTTCCGAGTTGTTGCAATGAGACGATACCAATTATGAATTGTCAATTACAAAAAAGGGGGTTAACTATTGGTACTATGCATTTGATTTGACTAATTGGTTTGCGTCGCTGTGTTAAAAAGTTTGTACAAATTCACGTTGTCTCATATCTTTATTTGTTTGTATATAGGTCCCTAAAATTTTATTACGTAACAGTATTGTTTGGACCTAAAAAATGATGTAACAGAGAATCTAGTGTGTCAACAGACAGACTAGAATTAGGTAAAGGCTATACAAGTGCTGTTACTATATAGTTTTGGTCTAAATCTTTTTAAGTTTTAATGGGGCCGTTTGGATTTTGTAGGAATTTGGAAAATTTGTAATTCTAGGCATAAATTATTGGAAAGCGTATAATTTTGTGAAGAGTTTAGATTATTTATAACAAATTTGGCATATGAAATTCCGAAAATTTACAATTCCCTCTTATTCCAACCCCATCCAAACGGGGCAAATAATTTTATCTACGTATAACAAGTATCACAAAATTTTAAAACCAGTATTTATATTTTTAACGTACTTGTAGGTTGTTCGGTTGGAAGAGAATTATTTTATCAGACGGCTTAAACTTTTTCGCAATCGATATTAATTCTCTGTCTAAAAAATAGTAAAATATAAAACAAACTTTGTTTCCATAAATTTTTTCAAGTATACAGATATGCATTAGCAAGGTTAAAGTCCAATGCATTAGATAGAAGAAGCCCGTCCAATACATTCGTTCTTGAATTTGGATCTCAAACAAACAATCCAATCCGCTCAATTTGATCTTTAAATTTGAATTTAACATGAAACCGAATTTTATATTTTTTCTAAAATTTTATACTTTTTAAAAAAATAGAAAAAACATCGATATAAATAATTATGAAATGTTTAAAATAATTCATACTTAATTTTAATATGAAGATCGCATTGAATGGTTTGGATTGGTCGTTTGAGACTCTAAAGTCAAGAACAAGTAAATTTGAAGGACCTCCTTCGTCCAATGCATTGAACTTTAGCCTTGCTCGATATGTATATATTAAATTAAATGGCATTAATTGTTCATTTACTTGAATTTCAAGATTATAATATATAACAATCCTTTTCCTACTCATTGTAAAAGCACCAATCCGAAAGCGTACAACTTATCAAGAGTATATTCATCTCTTTGGCTCCGTTTGGATAGGTGTGGGAAGAAGGGAAGAAGGGAAGAAATATTGGGAAGTGTGTAACTTTGTGAAGAGTTTAGATTGTTTATAATTTATTTCTTCCCTTCTTCTTTCTTCCTACTTTCTTCTCAACGCATCCAAACGGTGCCTTTAAACATAATCTGAATCATTGTTTCCATGAAAGGCAACTTCACTTGCGTTCTTTTTCTTCACCTAACAATTGCTTAGTGGTGTAATAGTACTCAAGTCTTACCTTTTATTAATTATTCATTATTCGTGGTGTGCTCTCTCACTTTTTTGCTCAATCTAATCCAGAAGTTTGACTGCTTTGAAATGGTATTTTCAAACACTTTTATATTCAAATTTTAAAATGGTATCTTTGAAAATTTACAGACCAAAATAAAAAAAAGTGACATTTTTTTGGACCCTCCGTGTATTTATTCTTCGAAATGGGACTTTTTTTTTCTTAACAAAGTTCCTTTCAGTTTTGTCATTTTAGTAACAACAGACGTTTATTGGAAAAGAGAAACCTATCGATGAAAAGGAGAAAATTAAGGACTTCAACCTGTTTAATGGTGTATTAATAAAAGAATCTAAACCAAGCTACTTTTGTCTTTGTGGCAATCACTCAAAATGAGATTTGATTTTATTTGTTCATGATTCAGTAAACTGACCCACAGTCTTTCTGGTAATCACTCAAAATGCGGGGTAATGCAAATACCTAATCGCCAAAAGCTACTTTCGTCTAAAACAATATTTTTAGTTTAAATATTCCTAGCTTTAATATAATTAAAATTAGTTCAAGCCAATTTTTTAAGCGCTTGCAATCATTAATTAATGCAACCAATTTCTAGGTGCCACGTCCCGAGCCACTAGTAATTTATTTGTTTTTAGTTTATTGGTTTACTTTAGAAAAGTTGGTAAAGAAAATCTATGGAATGGATGGAAAGAACACAAGTGTGAGTCAGCTCCTCGTCAACAACAAAGGTCAAGACAAATTGAGCTCATTTTTATCTTCTATGGCAGCTGCGGAATGCCAATTTGAATTGTTAATATATGAAATTCATCCTGCTTTAAAAAATAAAATAAAATAAAATAAAATAAAATAAGAGAGGGCTACTAATGTATGTCTTGTACATCCTATACTTTGGAATAGTGCTGAAGTTTGGAAATAAATGAGACAATAACATATCAATGATTTATAATTTATTATATCATTGGTAATAAGAAACTTGAAACTCCTCTTTATTCACAGCATCCGATGAGAGATGTATTTCAATGGCTCCGTTTGGATAGGTGTGGGAAGAAGGGAAGAAGGGAAGAGGTGGGAAGAAGTATTGGGAAGTGTGTAACTTTTGTGAAGAGTTTGGATTGTTTATAATTTTTTTTCTTCCCTTCTTCCTTCTTCCTCTTCTTCTTCTTGCATCCAAACGGAGCCAATGTTCTCATATAATTGAGCTCTAAAGTGTATGGTACATACTTGTCCTGAGTCCTGACATTTTCTTCATCGTGTATTGCACCAATTCATTAGTATGTTTGGATAAACCTTGAATAAGAAATAAGAATAAGAAATTTCGGTATGCGTGCTTATTTTTATTCTTGTGCAATCCAAATAACACAAGAATAAAAAATTTGGGTCCTTATTTTTATACTAACAAAACTATGGTATAAGAATAAGAAATTTGAATAAGCACGCATACCGAAATTCCTTATTCTTATTCCTTATTCATGGCTCATCCAAACACACCAAAAAGATATATGTCCTTACGAACAAAAGCATCATAAATTTTAACAATATATAAAAAGATCCAAATATTGCATATTAGCTTTTCTAAAAAAAATTAGAATTTGAAAGTAATTTTTGTTGGATAAATAGTACACGTTATGAACTGAATAGTATTACGTCAGCACCAATAATGCAATATAATTAAGCATTAGAAGAAAGCAAGTTGACATGCATAGATTTTGTTATCTCAATCAGTTATCCGAAGTATGTTTATAGATCTAAAAAAGAGAATGAACGGCGTGTTGTATAATTCATACATTGGCGTGTTTGGAAGGGAGGGTATCCTCTGGATGGTTGAATACAACCATCTAGTAGACGTCTTTCGATCCGAGCCGTCTGATTTAATCTCAACGGTTAGAGTTTTTTGGGCCTATCAATTCTGGTATTATGCACGGGGCATCTATAGCCATTGAAATTAAATCAGACGGCTGAGATCGAAACCATCCACTAGATGGTCATCTAGAGGATGCAAAGTCTGTTTGGAAAGGCGTGCGAACAAGGGACGAACTACGAACAGGCCTGTTTGCTCCCCAGTTTGCAATTCTAAAAAATCGACGAATTACGAATTAGCATCAAGTTCTCTGTTCTTCGTTGTTCGTGCAGCATTTGGTGCGCGGGAACAAACATTGTTCGTGAACAATGTTTGTTCACGCTAACTTGGATTAAAAAGTTAGCCTGAGGTTGCCATGATTTCACGCGCCGTAGAAGAACCACCAAAATAGGTCTCATGGATCTCAACTGCTAGATTCTGTTTCTGTTTAATCATACAAATACGAGCAAATTTAGGTACCACTGCAAGCGTTGCTATGCCTGTGATGTGCCATGTGTCTTATTGGAATTGGAAGGAAATGGGATTAAGTCAATGTGGAAATTATACAAGTCATTATACGATGGTGCAATTAAATGGAATAGGGAGTTGATCTTGATCAACATTTCCACGTCTCTGGTGCCATTGCTGCTTTTCGATAAATATTAAACAAATCAATTAGCATGATTTTATATGTAGAAGAAAAAATTAATTAGTGCTAGGAAACATATCATTGGACCTAACGTGTGAACAAATTAAAAGTTGAAAAATATTCATGCTTTAATAAAAATAAAAATCAACAGATCAACATACAAAATATAATTTAATAAATAAAATTACGTAAAAGAATTTCAGGTGACAAAGTTTTCAGTATATTTATTATTCTAATCAATGCTCTCTCTGTTTCAGATGAAAATCCAATAATTAACTATCCTTTAATTTAGAGATTACCATTTAGTCATGGATCAAATCAAGTCTTGAAAATGCTATGTTTCTTTTTCTTCGTTGTTTTTTTTGGAAAAATATTGTGTATCTTATTTTATAATTTTCTTACAGACAGTAGTCTCCGGGGGGCACTGATTGAACAAAAATATGTGCTAATAATTAGCGCATTTGATTATGAAAATTGATTAGTGCCATCACACTTTGTGCCATCTGAGTCATCGCGTTGCACAGCGCCTCATCAACTAGCGCTCTGACCCCTCTACTCATCCAGCGCGTATTTTTTGTTCAGTTAGTTATTATAAGTGTTCACTTTAATATGTACAAATGTTCACTTTGTAGTAGAATTGTTCATTATTTTATAAGTGTTCGCTAGACCAAATATGTTCATTTTGATTTTTTTGTTTGCCAAAAGTTCAGTTTGGTCAATACAAATGTCCAGTTAATTGAGTAGAACTGTTCAATTAGTTGCAACAGAAAATATAAATGTTATGAGCAAACATGTTTATTTTATTAAGTATAAACTTTTAGTTTAGTAAGTACGAATGTTCAGTTTAATAAGTACGAATGTTCAGTTTAATAAGTATGAATTTTCAGTTAGTTGCAACAGAAATACAACTGTTATAAGAAAAAAAACCAAGCGAAGGGGTCACGAACCGGACAAAAAATACATGTAAAAATTAGAATTGGAAATGAACCGATCCGGTTAAATTAAATTTTTTCCGATTCTACCCCTGCCTCCTAGCGCACCTCTTGACCACGCGCGACTCTGACTCTAGCGCAATTCTGACGCATTAAACTGAACACTTCTTATTATTAAACTGAACATTTGTAACACATAGCAGCGATGGCTGGGATGGTATATTTGCCGATGACACTTATAATTTCTGTTTGATTATGGAGCTTGTATAGTTGTATCGAGTTCCCAAAACTCTCTGATGTAGATCACTTTATTTTCTTTAAAGTAAGGCCCATAAACAGCCCATTGAGTTTCCTTAAATTAGGATCTGCATGGGCTCAAGGAATCAGGATCTATCTTATCAATTATAGCCCACAAAAATACATCTTCTGAAATTTTGTTATATTGCATATCAGCCGAAAAAAAAAATTAAATAAATATAATATATTAAAAATAATATCAATATAATAATATTTTTTTTAAATATTATCATAAGATCGGAATCTGGGATTCCGTAGCTAAGATCGGAATCCGGATTCCGATCTTAGCTAATTACGGAATCCGGAATTCCTAACAAGGGAAGAACTGGATTTTTGACGTTTTGGATGGTTTTAATATAATTCTATATTATAAATATTAGTTTGATATTAATAGTTGTTATATTTATTTAATATGAATGGTTTTATTTTATTTCTTTTTCAATTATGTAAAATGTTGTTGTTTTTACTTTACCTTGATAATTAAATAATATTTTATTTTTTGTTGTTTTATCTTTACCTTGATAATTAAATAATATTTTATGTTAGCTTATATATATAATCAAATAATATATAATACGGGAATAATTAAAATATAAAATTTTAATTAAATATAATATTTAATTAATTTATTTAATTAAATATAAATTTAATAAAAATATAAATAATTATTTTAATTAATAAAAAATGATTAATTAAGTTATAAATTTTTAATTAATTTACATTAAAATTATAAATTTTTAAACAACCATTTGATCTGCGTCCCGGGTGTCGTCCTCTATATAGCCAATAAAAGACTCGGGAGTTTATTGTAAGAATCTTCTCACGATCCGAAAAGATGTTCGATTGCTCTCTCTCGCCCACGATCCGAAAAGATGTTCGGGTATTCTTTCTCCAATAGAGATTTCACGCCCGGTAAGAAAATACCGACATCTCTCTTTACTGCATTTCTAATACAATTGGCAATAACTTCAGCCGTTAGATTATCACGCGTTAAATCTCCAGCCCTTCTCACGCATGCATGCTCTTGTTCATTCGTTATTATCTTTCAAAATTTATAATTTTAATGTAAATTAATTAAAAATTTATGACTTAATTATTCATTTTTTAATTAAATAAAATAATTATTTATATTTTATTTAAATTTATATTCTATTAGATAAATTAATTAATTATTATATTTAATTAAAAATTTATATTTTAATTATTGCCGTATTATATATTATTTGATTATATATAGAGGCTAACATAAAATATTATTTAATTATTAAGGTAAAATAAGAACAATAACATTTTACATAATTGAAAAGGAAATAAAATAAAACCATTCATATTAAATTAATATAACAACTTTTAATATTAAACTAATATTTATAATATAGATATATATATTAAAATCATTCAAAACGTCAAAAATCCAGTTCTGCCCTTGTTAGAAATCCCGGATTTCGATCTTAGCTACGGAATCCCAGATTCCGATATTGTGATACTATTTTAAAAAATATTATTATATTGATATTATTTTTAATATATTATATTAATTTAATATTATTTTTAAAATTTTCGCGCATATCAGTTTCCGGAAATTATACAATTTCAGTACATACAGTACCCGAATTAACATCCCAAAAAAAAAAAAAATTGTTCTGTTATGCACTAAATTTTTTTTGGGTTCTATTTGAATTCTGCTTACGCTCAAATCAATTATAATAGTTCATAAAGTTGAAATAATTATTTTTTGTTCAAATTAATCATAACACAATAATATTGAGAGAGAGATTTTCTTTAAAAAGATTATATATCCATATAAAATGGTTAGCCCATTGTACCGAACTACCGATGAAATTTATATAATACAAAATTTGGCAAGGATAACCATTCTTGTTTTATCGGATGGATCTGACTAGATGATACTATAACAATCATGAACTGTTTACTGTTTAGGTCGCGGCGCCGGCGCTATCTATTCAGATCTGCTAATGGAAATGGACGGTTCAGATTCGTTCGAACAAGGCGAACGATCTTTCATCCAGCAACACTTTTGTTGTAGCTCTGAAAGTCTGAAGGCCTCAAGCTCGGTACTTTCTTTCTCTCTCTTCTAAACCCTAAACCCTAGAAGAAACCAAAACCATGCTTCGTTCCTCCACTCCGCCACTCCGCCACCTCCTCTCTCGTCTCTTCTCTTCTTCATATTTAACTTCGCAATCCGCACCAACCCAAGAATCCGTTCTTTACACACTCAAAAAGCTCCAGAAATCGCCATTAAATGCGCTCTCTTTCTTCGATTCTCTCAGTACTCAACACTCTGGTTTCTCCCCATGTTCGTCCGTGTACAATCTCATGCTTCGCATCTTGGGTTGCAGAGAATCTCTTCCCCACTTTTGGGACCTCCTCAAATCCATGGAATCCAGTGGCCACTCGATTGATCAAGGCACTTACCAAACCATCCTTGGAAAGTTTAAGAAAGAAAAATTATCGGACGAATGCTCGAATTTCAGTTTGTACTACAACAAATTGAACAAGGAAGCTTCTGCAAATGATTCGGTGACATCGATTGCGAATGCTGTTCTATCTTGTGAAGATTTTGGTAAGGAATTAGAGAATACTAAATTTACTTTGTCGGAGGATATGGTGCTATTGGTACTTAGAGAACTACGCAAAAGCCCATTAAAAGCTCTTGCATTTTTCAATTGGGTCAAGGATAGGGGAACTGGGTATGAACATGGATCTGCTAGCTACAATGCTATGGCTCGGGTTTTGGGTCGGGATGATTCGTTGGAGAAATTCTGGGACTTTGTTGGGCAGATGAAAGAAAAAGGCTTTGATGTGGATATTGACACCTATGTCAAAGTTGTACGCCAATTCCAGAAAAGAGGGTTGATGAAAGATGCAGTAGAATTATACGAACTCATGATGGACGGGCCTTACAAGCCAGCACAACAAGATTGTGGGATTTTACTGAGACAAATTGCTCTAAGTCCTATGCCAGATCTGGATTTGGTTTACCGGGTTGTTGGAAAGTACGAGTCTCATGGGTATGCTCTCACCAAACCCATATTTGATGGTATTCACAGATCATTGACCAGTAATGGCCAGTTCAAAGAGGCAGAGGAGATAGTTGAAAAAATGAAAATTGATGGATATGAACCTGATAACATAACCTATAGCCAGCTGGTATTCGGATTATGCAAGGCTAAGAGATTGGACGATGCCCGCAAGGTGCTCGATGAAATTGCCAAGACTGGTTGCACCCCCGATTTGAAGACCTGGACCGTGTTGATCCAGGGGCATTGCATGTGCGGGGAGGTCGACAAAGCCCTCGAGTATTTAGCTGACATGGCCGAGAGAGGTGTCCTGCCTGATGGTGCTTTGTTGGACATACTTGTTAAAGCTATGTGCCATTCAAACAGGCAGGGTGCGGCCCATGCTTTGTTTGTTGAGATGGTCGAGAAAACAGGAGTGAAGCCTTGGCAAGCAAGTTGTAAGCATTTAATTGTTGAGTTATTGAGAGCTCAAATGATAGAAGAAGCACTGGGTCTAATCAAATCAATGAAGAGCAACAATTTCCCTCCTTTCTGGGAGCCATTTGGTGCGCACATAGCAAAATTTGGGACAGTGGAGGATGCGAAGCAGCTTCTGAAAGAGCTATCTAAAAATAGAAACCCAGCTCCAAATGTGTACCTGGAGTTGTTCAAATGCTTCTTTGAGGAAGGGAGGTATGGTGAGGCTCAGGATTTGCTATTCAGGTGTCCCTACCATATACGCAATGATAGAGATATAGCAAACTTGTTTGGTACCAGGGGGGCTGAGAGTGTGGCTTAGGTTGGTTTTTAAATGGCACTTAGGCTCTAAGCACATCTACATTATTGTTTTGTTTGTGACGTGAAGCATGAACGGTTTTTTTGGTAATATTACTTGATTTAACGAAACAGTTTTTCTTTTACTGCAGTATTAATATTTAAGCAAATACTTGTACCTGTTGAATTTTGTAGTTTGATTTTGAGCAAGAGGGAAATGAGTTTTAACGAATGTTTTTTCATTTAATCCAATAGCAGTTGCTTATTATTATTTTTTTTCCCTGTTTCCTTATTAAATGCATTTGGTACTTTGAGGCACAAAGCAGACAGTTGTTTCTGAAAAATGTATTTGTTGTTTTGATTATCAGGTATTTCGTAATATGGTGAATTATGCTGATTGATATTGTCAGTAAATTTCTTTGGTCTAATTTCAAACATTTGGTGCTCCTTTCCATTATCAAACCTCTTTGCCGATGCGCGTTGAAATCAATTTGGTATTGGGTCAAGTTTGTACTTGAAGAAGACAAAAACATTGTTGGTTTCAATATGCTTTTGTATTATTCCTCTTTGCATATGCTCTCTCACTATCAAATTTGTCAGCGTGGTTTGGTTCATTTCGCTTTTGGGTATTAATTAGATCGGATACTGTTCAGTCAGTCAAGAGTTATTGGACCAATTCTTTCTATCAAGTGCACAAACACCCAACCATATTTACTTGAATGAACGATGGAATACCGATGCGCGTTGGAATATGAAGGGTGTATGATAAGCAGTCAATATATTTTTGAATAGGAATCATTAAAGTAACTAAAAAAATAAATAATCAAGTTTTTGTCAGTGTCAATGGAGTTATCACATACTAAAAAAAATTGAATTTTATAACTAAAGAATCAACAATGGAATTCTCAATGTAACTACAACAATATATACAAAAATAATTGAGTGGGGAAAAATATTATTTAAGTGATAACACTGCAAATCCTGAGACTGGATGGATATTTTTCTTTATCATTAACTAAATATGATAAATTAGCAAGTACAAAAAATAAAAAACATTAAGCAAGCGAATCTAACAGAAGAATCATGCTAATATTAAAACAAACAATAAATTAAACATAAACTTAAAACTCAAATTCTAAAATATAATAAGTAAATTAATTTATCCAAATTCCCTTCTCCACACTGCACAGAGAGGAGAACACCGTGCAAACTTGGCCTTCCCAAATCCCAATCACAAATGGCCACTCACCCAGGAATCCTTCCTTCAGAGATTTTGGCGGATGAACCCTGGGCTCTGGATAAGTACTCTACTACAAGTCACAAGCAAACAAATTTTAGGCAAATCACTTGAAATCCTGTGCCATATTTGGATTTCTCAATGGAGAAAGAATCACCATTAGACTTGTACTTTCTAACGGTGTGATTCTTTCTCCAAATCTGTATATGATGCTAATCATAACATTACTTTTAGCCAGTTGATGCATTGGCTGTGCAAAGTCGGGAGATTGGAGTATGCTTGCAGTGTGCTCGGTGAAATGTCCGAAAGAGGTTGCACTCCTGGCTTTAAAAATTGGAGTGTCTTGATCAAAGGGTGTTGTGCATGTGGTGAGTTCAATAAAGCCCTGGAATGTTTTCCTGACATGGTGAGAGTGAAAACAAGCGAGATGCTGGTTTGTTGGATATCTTGGTGAGGTTAGGCCCGCCTTTTTTTCTGTCAGGATATTTAAGACAGGCAATATTTACATTTTTATTTCAAGAGTTTTTGAGGCTATATGATAGATGAGGATGCTCAGCTGTTGGAATTGATGAAGAGACACAGTTTCCCTCCTCCCATGACAGCCCTTTGGTTGGCACCTAGCAATATTTGGGACCCTAAAGAATGCAAAAATGAGTTGCTAGAGGGTTTTTCGTGGAAACAAAAATACAGCATCGAATGTGTACCTGGAGTTGTTCAAGTGTTTCTTCGTGGATGGGAGACATGCCGAAGATCAGAATTTATTGTTCAAATGTCGATGTCATATGTGACAGCACACAGAGAGAGAATTTTATTTTCTTATTGCTAGATACAGATTAATTCTACTCATCTTATACTCTTTTAAACGTATATTTAGGTACTTAAATGAACAGGACTTTAAATCATTTTTTAATACTGTATGATGGTATATGTAGGCTAATTGACTTGTTGTAGAAATGTGTTTAGCTTAGTTGAAGTTTCAATTGTTGGTTCTTTACTTTATAAAAATCATCTGAATCAGTGCTGTTATTCTTACTTTATTGAACTTAAATGAGTTTGGTGTAGGGTTGATAGTACCTTTTACTGAACAGTTTTTTTCTTAGCTTGTGTTCTTTCTACACATAGTTGTCTTATTTTCCTGATCTGGTACACTGATTGTTCCATGTTTATTTAATCACAGTAATAAATGGCTTAGAAAAGAAAAACACATTTCAGATGTAGCAACCTTCAATAGAAAGAAACTTCTCTTGCTTATCTATAAGACGGAACATTATTTATTACAAGTTCACAACCATTATTCTTACAAGCATAGCATTTTCAAAAGATAATATTGGTCTGGCATGGTCTAAAACTTAATTTATAGACCAAAAAGTCACTTAGAATCACCCTCACTGTTTATGTGATCTAACAGTGTTGATTTACAAGTGATTTTGATCTATAAAAAAAGACAAAGGACATGCTAGGCTAGTAGTTCATTAGGAAGCAGCCTTCATGGATAATAGCTTTTGGAGCTCCAAGCTGTGGTGGCGACGCTTGATGAACTCTGCTGCCTCTGAGTTGACATCCTCTTGGTTTTTACTTACCGTCTCCCTGGGAGTAGGGTTAGAGGTCTTGTCTTCTGTATGCACAGGTTCAATAACCTGCGGGGTCTCTTTAGCTGTAGCATTGTTTTGGGTACTGTTGTACTTGAACATCGATTGTAGATTTGGAAATCTTGGCCCTTGGTAGGTTGATTTGTAGGAAGTTTCCTGTACAAAATATGTGTTATCTTCGAATTTGACTCGGGGCCGATGAGTTCTGTAGGCCATGGCTAGTTGTGAGGATTTTTTTGGAGGTGAAGTTTGGTATAATTTCTTTTGTTCCTGGGGCTTTTGAGTTTGTGGCTCTTTGTACGTACTCCTATTTATATAGTGGGAAAAGGAGGGAAGAGTGATGGGGGTGAATATGTTCCAAAATGATAAGATATGAATATTATGCTTTTATAATTGTGACAAGAATCTTGCAAGCTTTATTATTCTTTTCTTGACCTAACTGTTTTGGAGCATCTAAATTTCCTGTAAGCAGTACGAAATATTCTCAATTTTGTCTTTTTCCTTGGAAAAGAAAAGAAGATCTAACCATCCTCCTGCCTGTCTCCAAAAGAAAAATATTTTCTGAGCTAGCTTTTACTGTTAATTAATTGTTCTTATTCTACAAATCTGTAATTCTAAAGCACATCAAGGGCATTATGAATATTAAAATATACTCTAGTAAGCAGGAACCACCTGGTGAGTTATTAGTAATTGTCTATTGAATGCTAGATGTCAGGATATTTTAAATCCCTATTTTTTTCTTATGCCAAGTTTATGAACTGTCACTTGAAGGACACAGTCACCCCTTTTATAAGCACAAATAAGACAAATTTTTGCATTGAGGGTACTGGAAATTTGGTTAGGTCAATTAACCCTCAAGTCCTACCTGATATGGCAGATAGAAGGCACATAACCAGATGCTAGTTCATCGGTCAAATTGGTGAAGACTGTGAAGTTTATGTGCCAGACAAACTGACCAGGTGACTAAGTGAGGAACTGAGGATCAAACAGCACATTTTCTGTCAACGTGGAGACGAGATGACAAATATAGGGAATGCAATCTTTGAATTTTTAATTCAAGAATTGTTGAGGTCCAGAACAATGGAGGGTTCCACCCTGCTGGTGCAACTCTTATGCTGTGGCTTGAGGGAAAGTATTGGAACTGGTACCGTTGTCTGTACCAGTTGACTGTGAATAGTTATCTCAAAATCCCAAAATAATCAATTAATCAGCTGCACAAGATTATTAGCAGAAACACCCCGAAGGTGAGCTGCACTTGATGCATCTCCCCATAACAACAACTGGTATCTCTCCCGTGAGGCATATTATTTGAACTGGTACCATTTTGTGTGCCAGTTGACATTGAAGTATTATTCCAACTCCCATTGTTATGAACATTATTTTCACTATCTGTATAAATAAAAGGAAGCAAAATTAGAATAGTTATGCATCTGGTTTATTTCAAATTAGATCTTGCTTAAATAGAAAAACACTAGTAATAAATGATAATGATATGGTATGTTCAATAAATGAAAATTCTGAAAGTATCATGTCAACTTTCTTTAATCTGAGAAGAATGTCATTAGAAGATGCATTTTGCGAATAGTGTACACCTAATCCAAATGTTTCCAGAATCCATAATAATTAAAATAAAAATAAATTAATGTATTACTTAACGAGGTATCAATATGTAAAGTTGTAAACGAAGCAGAAACATAAATCCACAGACAAAAATTGCTGTTTCTAAAGTTGCACCCAATATTCTTCTACCTTGCAGGGGACCTAGTATATCCCCATCCCAATCCGTACATTTTTTCCACAAATTGCTTTTGTTTCATTGGTAACTGATCAACCCTTGAGATTCCAGTGATCGCCAGAATCTTCCACCACTAGTTGCTTGAAAGGCGAGTCCACAACGATACCCGGTATCTCTCCAGAAGATCAAAACCTTAAGAGAGACATCAATATTCAATGTTAAGTTCTAGTTGAGCTGCATCCGTTAATCATCGATCTCCCCAGGAAGCACTCGGCATCTCTCTCGTCTTCTTCCTAAAAAGCTGAATTCTGTGACTTCCGTCTTAATGGATTGAAATCCATTCTCAACGGAGGTGCAGAAAGTTTCTGTAAAGCTGAATTCTGGGACTTCCGTCTTAACGTAATAAGATCTGTTCTCAACTGATGGTGCAGAAAGAAAGATTTTAGAAATCTGAATTCTGTGACTTCCGTCTTAACGGATTGAGATCCGTTCTGAACGGATGGTGCAGAAAGTTTCTGAAAAGCTGAATTATGGGACTTCCGTCTTAAAGGATTAAGACCCGTCCTCAACGGATGCTGCAGAAAGAAAGGTTTTAGTAAGCGGAATTCTGTGAATTCTGTGACTTCCGTCTTAACGGATTAAGGTCCGTTCTCAACGGATGGTGCAGAAAGAAAGGTTTTAGAAAGCTGAATTCTGTGAATTCCGCTTAACGGATTAGGATCCGTCCTCAACGGGTGGTGCAGAAAGAAAGGTTTTAGTAAGCGGAATTCTGTGACTTCCGTCTTAACGGATTAGGATCCGTTCTCAACGGATGGTGCAGAAAGAAAGGTTCTAGGAAGCTGAATTCTGTGAATTCCGCTTAACGGATTAGGATCCGTCCTCAACGGATGCTGCAGAAAGAAAGGTTTTAAAAAACTAAATACCTTGACTTTCGTCTTAACGGATTTAAGATCCGTTCTCAACGGTGGCTCAGAAAGGCTTTATAAAAACTGAACTCCGTTCTCAACGGATTAAGTTCTATTCCGTTCTAACAGATTGATATCAGTTCTCAACGGAACAGTGCAGGAATTTTTTAACGGATTTGCATCCGTTCTCAAACAGACCCACTGGAGTTTAATTCCGTTCTAAACGGGTTGAGATCCGTTCTCAACGGATGGTGCAGACTGGTGTCGGTATGTCGGTAACATTGCCTCAAGTTTAGCAGACTGGAGATTCCATATCGGTGGCCTCAAGTAGAAAATTTGGAGCATGTTTTCGTGGGGCATGACATACATAAACAAAACGGGAGAGGATCTGGGAATATAATAACATTGAGAACGGATCTCAATCCGTTTAGAATGGAAGTGAAAAAATATCGTTTCCAAAACCGGAAGCACCAGATCCAGATGTGATAATGGTGGGTAAAACGCAAAATCAAACTGAACTAGATACTGGTAAAGAAACTGATAATAAACTTTGCTTATGGTTTCATTGTATTTGAATTCTATTGTCTGAATTACAAAAGCAGCAGCCACTTATATTTCAGACCAGCTTGGTTACCCAACTTGATTGAAGCCCAAACAAGTCTAGCATGGTATCCATAAATTTGTATAGAACTGTTTCCCTATTTTCTTAGGACTAAGTACCATTATCATCTCTATACTGCTTGGTTTCAAATTTTCAGATAATCTGCTTCACTAGTCAATGGGTACTTGATCCATAAACAAAGAAAACTTAATTTGCAGTTATCTATCCAAACATCCTTTCAATCACTTATTTTTGGTAAACAAGTTCAGTGCTAAACTGTTATTACTAAATCATGAAATTTTGTCCATTGCAATTGCCATACTCAAGCCTAGTGACTTTAGGTTATTTAAATAAGACATACGTTCATCCCTCATCATATTCAATACAACCCAGCTTAATGTTTTCTAAATATTATAAATATAGAAATCTTTTTATAAAACTTTTTCATTAAACTTAAAAGTTCAGTTTCTTTGCTCTTTCATTGTATCTCTAAGAATGTCTCTGGCAGTGACTTTCAGCATATCAAATAAAGTACAACCTGCTTTGTTAACATGTTTTATTAGGCAGCAGTCTTCATAGAAAGAAGCTTTTGAAGCTCCAAATTGTGGTAACGGCGTTTAATGTACTCTGCCACCTCTCTGTCAACATCCTTTTTCTTTTTAGCCCCCGGCTTTATGGTATTAGGAGTGGTGTTCTTTTCTTCATTTTGCATGGGGGTAGTGACCTATCTGGTCGCTTGGACACAATTTTTCTTGAACAGTGAGTGTTGGTCAGGAAATTCCGGTCCTTGGTATGTAGATTTGTAGGAAACTTTGTAGGAAGTTTCTCATGTTGAAACCTGATTGATTTAATCTTGTCATGTTGGGTTCTGTTTTCATTGGACATTTTTATTTGAAGGATGGGAATTTTTTTTCCTGTAGCTTGTTGGTTTGTGTTTCTTTGTTCAAAGGGCTGCTTTTGTAGACAAAAGAGGCACGGAGGGTATATTCCAAATAATGAGTGCATCTGCTGCATTTATCATGGTGGCAAGAATTTTACTTTCTTTGATTAATTTTTCTAGATTATTCAAATTTCTCATGGAAAACAAAATATTTGCTCGGTATTTTCATTTTCCTTGAAAAGTTTATAACCATCCGATTCTGCCAGTCACCTGAGCAATTCATAACTCCTTGAGCTTCTTTTGAAATTCTTAAGCGCATCAAATGCCTCCTTGCCAGTGTAGTACATAATTGCTGCTGCATGTTGGAACTTGGAAGTCTGTTTTGTCCTTTTAGCTATAAATAAAAAAATTAATTAATGTTTATGATAAGTTTATAGACTAAACTACCCATGCATTTCTTCCTCTTCTGAACTCCAATTAGGCAATTATGGTTAATTCTGCTCATTCAAGGACTGGTAATTGGAGGTGCAGATGGGTCTAACTCCAGATTTTGACCATCCCATATGCTTATCTCACAAATTTAAACAACAATGCTTGTATCAATTCATCTATACTTCTGATGTCAGATGACAGATTTCACTGTTTAAAAACCAATCTGAAACTGCTAACGCTATAGGGCTTAGCCGTTGCAAGTACATTTTCGGAATCTCTTGAACTGGCTTATACTCCTGGGCGTCTTTCTTAAATCACCCTTTTGTTGGGTGCCTCAGCAAATTTGTGACTTCATGTTTCTTGGGATATATTGCATTCAAGGCTTCAAGCACCTCTTAGGCGTATATGGTGTCATTTTGCAAATATTCCAAATTTCTGATGTTGCTGACATTCACTTTTAAAGAGTTGTTTCCATTACCATCTCAAGATTCCTCACGCAATGTGTACTCTTTACATCTTTAGATGTATTGGACTATTGGGTGTGCAATATTCTCCCTCCTAGCCACTTCTTTTCACAAATTTGCTAATTCTATGGTCCTTATCAGATTTAGTCTTTCTTTTTCTGATGAATGTGATCTTAGTGTATTCTGGTAGCTTCGCAGAAATTGGTTTTTGATACCCACTGAAGATTTGACACTATTAGAGAAGATGGTAGCGTTCAGAGGAACTGATGAACTTCTATGAAAGAAAATTTTGACTTTCTGAGGGACCTCTTTGCACATTTGACTTGCTGACGAGATTGATAAGAATACTAGTGATTGGGTTTTGCTTTGGTGTGCTTGCGTAATTTTCTTGCTTTACATAGTTCTTCCTTTTTTTTTTTTTTAGCAGACCTGGTTTTAGTTGTACCAGTCTTTTGGTTTCAATGAAACTAAACCCCAATTGGGTGCCTAACAAGAATTCATGAATGTACTATTCCAGTTAATTTTATTGAAGTTCCTAAATAATTGGACATTGTATTTTAATAACCGACAGTATATCCCTATATATGAAAGTTTATGAAATCACCCTATTTCCGAAATTGAAGTCATAACCGTGTTTAGATGTTTCCTATAAAACTGGAATACTGTTCAAACCCAACTTTCATTTCCATCCAAATTACTACCAATAAGATATTGGTGGACTTATCCACATTTGGAAGCTTGCTGTTTCAAATTTATATAATGATTTATCTTACAAACTACATGCATTTGCTCCCATTATCGGTAACATTCATCAATACTTGATGAAGTTGAATGTTTGCATAATTGTCGAACTCTTCTTTTTTTTTTTTTAAACAAAATGTAGTACATGTCTCAATTGCTCTTTTGTATTCATGATATCCTATATGAAAAAAGAAATTCCACTGGTAGCGTGTGACCAGGCAAAAGATCATGCAGACCATAAAAATAGTTAGTTGTTGCTATCAAAATAGCAGGTCACAGCTCTCGACAATACTAGTAAAAATTGATGAAATATCTTACATACATTCCGCATAAAAAATTGAAGCTAGTGCTTACGTTTCTGATAACAAAGTAAAAGGAATAAAAAAATACAATTTTAAATAGCAAGGCACATAATTACATAAAAACTAAAGCAATATGAATAATGCATCCTCTTAGTGGATGTCTTTTAAATATATGTTCCGGGAAAAAAAAATTCAGTTAGCAAGTTTAAAATTTAGCATCTTGTGAGTACCGAGTATTTTTTTAATGAATGAAAACGTAAAATAGGACTGTATGTATATATATTTATATATACATATTCTTTGTTACAACAAGAAACAGGTTATCCCAGTTGACAAATCACAATGTGACAGCATGTTCATGTTGGCACTTTATCAAAAAAAAAAAAAAAAATTGTGGGAATCTTTCTCCAATACCCCTTGGAAGAAAAAAAAATGTTTCATTAGAAGCCATGAAATATTGAAATTGTCTCCTTCAAAAGAGACGCTTGTGCGCCTGAACAATATTTAAAAGGTATAGTAATAAATTGTATCATGTGCATCACTAAAAATATAAATAACCCGGGATCTCGCCTCCTGAAGCCTGAAGGAACTTGTAGGACTGTAGGGACTACATTATATATATATATATATATATATATATATATATATATATATTTCCTCTTTTTTGGAATTAATAGATAAGACTGATGCTTCTTAGGGCCTATTGATATTTTTGGAGTACTTTGGGGGCGTCCAGAGAAAATTTCCGCAAAAGCACTTAATTCCCAATAATTAAATGAGAAAATAATAAGGTCATGTGCTCCACAATAGAAGATATCATGGCGCCATGTTATGTCTAGGCTGGAGCTTTACATGGGAGAACAGACTGGACATTAAATAATTTGACTAAACCTTATTATATCTCATATTTTTGGAGAATACTACGCAAGTTAAAAGTATCCATCAATTTTCCACCAAAAGATAATTAAGTCTCAGCATAATGCATTCTTTTGCATTATTTTTTTTGAAGAAAGAGGAAGGTCTTTGCCATCCAACTTTTTTGAAATTAAAGGTGCATGCGAGGCTTGAACTCTTGACCTCATGGAGGCCAGCCTAGTACTCTTACCAGTGAGCTACTAGGCCACATGCTTTATTATAATTACATGTTTTCCCATTACTGTTTTTCCCAGTGTTTGCTACTGTTTGGTTCTAACTGCGAGTTTTTTTTTTAATATATTGCAAATATTGATAGTGAACACTACAATATTAAAACATACAAATATTAATAGAAAACATCACAAAGATAGTATATGAATAATGATAGCTATCATTATACAACAATAATACGCACGTGAGATATAACAAGAGAGAAATAGTTGGCAATATAACATTTCTTTTCTGTCAGTAAAACATCTAGCCAAGTCTGAAAAGATATGCACATTCAAGGTCAAAGAAAAGAACCAACAAAAAAAATTGTGAAAATTAAAACCCCTAATTCCCATAAAAGAAGTAAAATCTTGTAACCTAATTCACCATTCTCCCAAACATACATACTGGTGTTATACAAAAATTTTACCTCTTTCGAGTGCACCAAAATGGGAAACAATAACCAATCCCCAGTTCTCGGTACACTATGCACATCTCTCCCTCTCTCCTCTCTTTGCTTCCCCCACAATTTTCTCTCTCTAGCCACAATGCAGGGAAGTCTCCATTTTCCCGCATGCAAGTTAGAAGCCGGCCAAAATCAACAGAAAGAAAAATACAAAACCTAAAACTAAATCTAATCCTAGCCACTCTCTCTCCTACAATTCCCAGGCAAAAGATACTTGTACCTCTCTCTATTCTCCAACAAAAATGCTGGCAAGTGCACTGCAGAAAAGGTACTAGGAATAGGACCCATTTTCGCGATTATTTCTTGAAAGGTATATTCCTCTGGCAACATATCAAATAAATCAGCACCCTTGCAAATCACTTCCTGAATCCGATGCCGGTTCAGATAGTATGGAAACCGAATCCGGTCCACATGACTGTACGCCTTCATCTTGAAAACAAAGTCGCTGATGTAGCGGAAACAGAAGCTACAGTGCCAACCTGAATATGCTAAGAGGACATCAGTCTGTCTGTAGTGCGCGTACCGGGTCTTACCAGACTGGTACAGGTGCACTGATGCCCGCCAACTTTTATCATCCAAATGGAACTCAAATGAGTACAAATAATTTTTCAGCTGAAGATGGAGGCGGTCAGGTACCCCATTGCACCACCTCAAGAGGTCAATCGTGTGTCCACTAGGTATTTCGTCCACATCCGACATGATCAACAGATCATCCTCAGTTATACCAGCAATCTTAATAAGCTGGTCCAAAGCCACTCGCTGGTACGACTCCTTCACAAAAGGATTCTCCCCTTTCACAAACCTTCCCCCAACTGTTCCATAAGTCAATCTGGACTCCACAAAGTCAAACCGGGCCCTGTCATTTGCAAAGTAGAGTGGCTTAACCAGACCAGTGAATGTAGAATTAGACTCAAGCAGCACGAACTCTGAGACGTATGGGCTGAGTTCCCTCCATCTGATTTCCAGCATATCAAGTTCGTTGGAAAATAGCACTGCATCAAAAACTCGTCTTGGAGATTCACGAATTGTCCACCCATGCAGGGAACATAGGGTTTCCATGGATACATTAGGATTATAATAATGTGGGATTATGTTGAAGGGTTTTGGTGGGGATTCCCATAGGGGTCGCATAAAGTATGTAATTTTTTGGCCATGAACATAAATAACAAAAACTATGGTGGGGATGCAGATGAAGAGGAGAAGAAGAGCCTTCATGTCGAAGTCCCGCAAGGCACATCGTAATCGTGAGATGCTTATCGCAGCTCGTGAACCCTTTTTTAACTATAACAAGGAAAAAAAAATAACAAGTGAGGAGATGGCTAACTCATAAGTGAATACAATGAAGACCACAATAGCACCAAAAGAATACTATAAAAGGTGGGCACAATCATAGAGAAAAAAGGATTAAAACTGGGACCAGAAAAGGGATAGTCACAATGTGGCTGCACAATTGATGTGATGCTACCTTAGCAAGAACTTAGAATACTTATAAGAAACAAAAAACAAAAGCACCAATTATTTTCACTACAAATTATAAAAGCAAACAGTTTAAGAAATAGCAAACAGAGAAGACTGCAATGAAAATTTCAGTATTGCAAACAATACACAATATTTTGCATATTTGCAACTTACCCCAATCATTAGATATTCAAAAAGATGTGATAGAAAAGGAACATCCAGTCAAATTTTCAGACCCTTTCAGCACCTTTCATTGTTCCTGTCAAAGTTTATAAGCTTTTCAGTCTTTTAATTGTCCTAATTTGCACCAGCAAAACCCATATTGAATTAATTGATCCAACTAATTATGGTTGGCTGTAGATTTTAAAGTTTCAAGTGATGACAAGTTTACCCGTCTTCCTAACCCAACCCATTTCACCTCACCCCTACACGAACCCACATGAACCAGAATAAGCGACTAATTGCAGACTCAAGAATTACATTTATGTTTATATATGAACAAGTTAGAGGCAATTAGGCCATTTTTTTCACAGCTTGATGCGACTATTTCAAAGGGCGGGTTCTCAGCAGGAAATTACCCATCTTTTCCAGCTTACGATTTAATTTGAAAAAGGGGAAAAAATCGGTTGCTTATCATGAATTGACCCACATTAGTTGCATACATACAACCAAGGTTTGAACAGTTTATGTTTTTGAAAATTTATATGCCAGATAATAGCAGAAAGAACAGTAAATGGTTCAACAACATAAAGAAAATGAATGCATAATTTGAGAAAGGTAGCACTTGGTCTTACAAACTTGAAATGACAGAATAAGCTAAAAATTAAAACAAAATAAACAACATATTTTGTTTTCAGATTAGAAAATCAGATTGTTCAAACTTGTGGTTCCTCCAATCCTCCTTTAAAATAATCTATAATTAAAATTCAAATACTTGAAGGGTTCCACAGGGTCACAAAATATTCAGATCTCTCTATATTTTAGGCGCAATAACAAAAAAATATATAAATTTCCAGGGTTAACGAGTTCATTGGAAAGGTACCAAATAACCAATAACAGTCTACAAAATCGGTAGCAAAAATTTAAAACGAATGGCGTTCCCACAAGACCAAGAACTCAAATATTTCGAATTAAAGCTACAATTACGAAAACAAATGGCACCCATTTCGCAGAAACCATACCCATTCCTTCCTACAAGACCAAAAATCCCAAATAACGCTAAACTTCCACAAATTCCAATTGAACTTCTACCGAGAAAAAAAATAAAAAAGTCAGTTCAGATCTGAAACGAAAACAAATACAAGAATCTTACCCTTCCGCACATCTCCTCGCATAAACCATCCGTCTTTTTGGAAGTGCAATACGCCGCATCTTGCATCTTACAAGAGAAATCCCTCCAATTTCGCACCAAAGGAACTCGACTCAAATCTCGCCCCAAAGTTGTGAAAAAGGGGAACTCCCCCTCGTCGTCAAACCCCAATCGACTTGAGAGATCGGTGGTGATCTTACGGCGGTGATCTCTCAAAATCGTCTCCTCTCTTTCTCTCTCTCTCTCTCTCTCTCTCTCTCTTTCTCTTGTTTGTGTGCTTTGCTGTCCTTACACTGTCTTTTCTGTTTCGTTTTTTTGTTTTGTTTTTTTATTTCTCTCTCTTTGGTTTTGGTTTTGGGCCAATTATGAGAAGAGAAGAGTCTCTTTTCTCTGTACAAAAAAGCGCGTTATTATAGCCGTTTGGGAAATTGGGTCATCATGGGATGGATATAACCATAACCATAACCATAACCATAACCATAACCATTTCTTTTTTTATTTATAGATGCAACCTCCCAAAAAGAGTATTTTTGTTATTAATTAATAAATTTGATGCATTGGGACAAGAGGTATAATTTCTTATCTGTGTGTTGTGTATGTAATGCCTTTTCTAGATAATCTCAAACACCGATTTTTTTAGGTGGTATCTGGACCTATCATTTCTTTGTGAGGTCCACATCAGCTGCCTTTAGTACCTAAACCGTTCGATTCAATCGGATGGTCTAGATGGAAAGGGAAATGATTGTGTCTCATTATTTTATCCTAAGTTGTTTTAATCAAATGGCGTTTATTATATATAGTGCCAATGTTGCCTGCATTGTTACATTTTCTAGATTGCAATCCGTTACTTCTTTTTTTTGGGTTGCATTTTAAAATCTTCAAACAAATGAACAGAAATACAACATTTCATTTCTAACTGAGAAGGTTCTGTTATTTTTGTGCTTAAATTCGCTGAAAATTGGTTAGATAGTTGTATCCTTATCCATTATTTTATGATTGATGTATATAGAAAGAAATTTTAGATATTTATCCATCGAAATTCATGCTTCTGATTATCTCTATATTTAGTTAATCGACGGACTTAGTAATTAGTCTCTAGTTATTATAAAATAAAATTTGTTGCTTATCTTGCACAAGCGGATTTTAAAATCTAACCAAAATATATTTCCTTCTTTTTTCGACCATCAAAATTGGATTATTTTTTAATGCCAAAGAAAAATTACTAAATTAGACTTTGAAAAAGAAAAAGAAAAGTAAGACAACAGGAAAAAGCAAAAGTCAATACCGGTAGTTCGTTTCATAAATGAATGCAAAATGTCTAATTTTGGAAGTCCGACTAACACAAATTATAGAACGTAAATTTAAATTTAATATTCTATTATTAGCAAGACAATTGAGTCTGATTTTCACATTTTCTAATAATAACAAGTTTTTCTACAAAAACTTGCGCTGTAATTTCTTTTTCCCAACATAGAAAAAGAACCCTACAAAATTGAAAGCTATCTATCCTTCCTCAAATAAAGCGAGCTACTCTTTTACGCGAATTATCTCTACGTGGAAAGATCAAGAGAACTTTTAAGAAGGTGATTGGAATTTGGAAATAGATCTTTGTGGAAGATTTATTATCCCGAAAAGCAAGGATGACACGTCATCATTTTCATCTCATAACTAAAAAATTAATCGTACTTATGGTTTTTTTTTTCCTTCGGCTTCGTTTGGATGAGCCCTAAAAATTAGGAAATAAGAGAATAAAGAAATAAATTTATTATAAACAATTCAAACTCTTCACAAAATTGCACACTTCTCAATACTTCTTCCCTTATTCCTCTTATTCCCACACCATTCAAACGGAGCCTTCAATTAGAAATTTGTAGGTATGTTCAAATACCTTGACTGTTGGAATTTAGAAGGGGAGATAATAGTTTTGATTTCAATAATTTTAGCGGATCGTTTGAATTTCAAACGGACCGCTTGGTCTGGTCGCACTTTTTTATATATGTTGTCTATCCCTTTATATTTTTTCCTGATCTGATCCATTCCTGTAAGGGTGCGAGTCATATCTTTCTTTACAGACTAGAGATAGAGAATAAAGTCTCTGTTTAGATGGTGTGGGAATAAGAAGAATAAAGGAAGAAGTGAGAAGAAGTATTGGGAAGTGTGTAATTTTGTGAAGAATTTGAATTGTTTATAATAAATTTATTCTCTTATTCTCTTATTTCCTTATTCCCACACCTCATCCAAATGGAGCAAAGAGAGATAATTCCACTTCTTTTCTACTTGTCAAATTAGTAGGAGCATTTAATGGAGAGTGAAATACCGCAACCTATTTGAGATATTGGCGTGTGGCAGTCCGTCTGGTACTGTGGCTGCGAATAGTTCCGGGAGCAGTCCAAATCGTTCTATTTTGTGATATGCTCTCCACTAGCGCATGAAGACGGTGATCCTAAAGATGAGAAACGACTTGTTCGTGTCATGCTGTGAAAGGAATCACAAAAGATCTTGGAAAATCAATTTTCACTGCAGTATTTTATAGTCTCGATTTTCTGACAGTGGTATTAGGACCATTAGATTCCTTTTCAGTTCAAATTGATACCTAAGTCTCTTCTTTATGGGTGCGTTTGGATCGTTGGAAGGAAGAAGAAGAAAAAAAATTATAAATAATCCAAACTCTTCACAAAGTTACACACTTTCCAATACTTCTTCTCACTTCTTCCCTTCTTCCCACACCTATCCAAACGGAGCCTATGATTTTTTGGTCTTTAATATCATCAGAAATTGTACTACATGAAGACCATAGATTATAGAAGTACAAGCCAAACTTGTTTTAAAGATTATCTTAGCGATAATCAAACAGTTCTTGTAAGGTATTTGACTTAATGTCGGACCAACTATCAAAATGGGAGATACCATGTTGGTGTTGTCCCATCTAGCCTTGATAAGTTAAGTGTTGTTATTAAGATCTAGAAAGTTTGATGATAATCAAATATTGATCTCGAGGGATGTTGAATGTCAGAATCATGATATCAGTATACTTTTGTGTGAGATGGATCATTTCATGGTGAAATAGACCACTACAAAGGTCCTGGGTAGACAACCAAAGGTTGGTGTGTCTATGATATCCAAACAAATCATTTGAATTTCAAATGGATATATTGACATTTATTTGGAGGCTTAAATAGACCATATAAAATATTTATGATTGTCATGAACTCTAATCAGAATAAGCATAATTAATTATAAATTGTGATTAAAGTTATTTGTTTGATAATTTTATCGGTATTCCTCTAATATTTGCTTATAGATGGCGATGGATAGTACATATGGTACAATCTCACCTAATAGTGGTGGATTGCATAACACATGTTGGTGTTTGCTAGCAATGTGTGATAGCACACTGGGTGAATTTAGATTGGTAGACTATTGTGCCTCATCTAGATTCTGATCCTTGTGCCGATTTGAGTTATGTAAGAATATTGATACTTAGTTCTTGTGATTTGATTGATTGTCTTGACTTTCTTGTGGCCATCTAGGCTAAGTTATATATGCCTTTACATACGTGCAAGTATACTTTGTGAATAAAGTTAACTTAATAAAGTAATGTTTCTTTGTTATAAGAAACAAGTTAGTTTACGCTCTGATTGTGGAGATTTGGGTAAATATATTCTCAAAATAAAAGAATTGAAAATTCTCAAAATAAAAGAGTTGTAGATATTTTTCAAACTAAACTAAACCATTAAATGATTAGATTTTAGGACATAACTACAACAACATATTGCTTTTTCATTAAATTATTCATTGTTTTCAAACTATTGCATATCGAATTTATCTACAACTTTTGTATTTTGAGAATCTTTCAATTCGAAATGAATCATAATAAAAAATATATCGTAGTGTTGTATAACACACGTGCGTCATATTAAATTGAAGCTTTTATTATTATAAGTTTTTAATTGGAAGATACTTTTTTTTTTTTTGAAGAGGGGCCCGTAGGCTTAAGATTGCAAACATTAAATTGTTACAGCATTACAATTAGGGATTGAATAGGAAGGAAAAGTGAAACCTAGATTGTTAACTCTGTTAATCCTAGCATATTTTGCCAAGCCATCTGCTAGTTGGTTATCCTCCCTATCCACATGAATACAATGAAACCCGAATTCCCCTTTAATTGAAGCTATTACATCCAACACCTCCGAATATATCTGCCACTCAATAGCATCCAAACCAGAGATACCTTTAACAATGTTACAAAGCTGGAGGCAATCTGAAAAGAAGCACGCCTCTTTGTACCCCAATGCAGCAACTTCATTTACGGCCATTCTGAGTGCCAGGAGTTCAGCATGGAAATGAGAGTTTGCCTGGACATCATGCAGATGGTACTGGATCAAGGTACTGCTAGCAGAGAATAGAATGTAGGCTACGCCAGCACCTCCCTCCTTCTCATGAACCCAAGAACCATCTAGGTAGCAACTAACATGTGCATGATTGTTGCTGGAATTACTAACCGCATATACAGGCCTATTAACTGTGACACTTAGTAGCTGAGACCATCTATGTGCAGACCCCAGAACTTGTTGCGGCTGGAGTTTGGTGCCTTCAAACACTTCTTTACACCTGTATTTCCATAGATGCCAAGCAACTGAAAAGAAAGTGACCATTTGAGCCTCGTCCAAGACCAGGAGTGCTTCCATCATAATCTCCATAACATTGTTAGGTAGTGGGTCTGTTCTCAAGCCAAATTCAGAAGCCAACCAGACTTGCATCGCCTTGGGGCACTTAAACAGGGAATGCACCACATCCTCCTCCATGCCGCCACACAGAGTACACCCCTGGGGTGATTTACCAAGTCTGTGGCTTAGCACCATGTCAACTGGTAAAGCCTCCTTAACAGCCTTCCACAAGAAGAGCCTTACTCTCGGTTGGACACCAGGTAAGTGCCATATCACGTTGTACACCTTTTTATGGGCTTGTTGCACCAGTGACTGGGAATTTGTATGACCTAGCAGAAGGTTATAAGCATTCTTGAGAGTGAACTGGCCATTGGTGGCCGCTGTGAAAAGCAGCTTGTCCTCACTACCATTTAATCCAGGGCCATTAGACATTGTAATTGCAATATAGAGGGCACCATGGAAACCAAAAGCTTGTATGAGTTTGTCATTGTACCAGCCACCACTTGCCTCATTTACCAAGTCTGCAACTAATAGGTTTCTCTGTACAGCATTTAGAGGCTGATAGTTGAGCCATAGGTCAAACCAAGGTTGATTCACAGCTTTGCATTTCCTCCCATCACCAATCTTCCATCTGGTATGGTCTCTTAATAAGGATCTTGCGTCCAGTAAAGCCTTCCAGAAGGTAGTTCTCCTATTCGAACCTTTGGTTGACCAAATTGTCCCTCTCTGCAGATATTTAGCCTTCACCAGCTGGACCCACAGCGATTTGCTCTCAGATATGAGTGACCAGAGATATCTCATGTGTACAGACTGTGCAAATTTTTGGAGATCCTTAAGGCCTAGGCCCCCTTGATGTTTTGGCACAGTAATGTTTTTCCAAGCAACCAATGCCATCCTCTTCTTAGCACCGCTAGCCCAAAAAAAAACTGCAGATCTTTGATTGGATAGTCTTTAAGGTACTGGCAGGCATGACTGTTGTTTGCAGTGCATAAAGTAAGGTAGGTTTTATGACAGCCTTGATGAGTGCAAGTTTCCCCGCCTGGGACAACAACTTCTCTTTCCAAACCTGCAACTTACCATCAATCTTGTTGATCAGTGCGGCATGAGAGGGGTTTCTTTCGGCACTAATAGGGGCACCAAGGTAAGTTTCTGAGTTGCTAGCAGGCCTCGCATTGAATACATTAGCAGCAAAGTCTCGGATATGGGTGGGGGTGTGCTTGGAGAACCAAATCTTAGACTTTTCTGCTCCAATTTGTTGACCAGAGACCTCACAAAATAAGTCCAGGGTTTCCCCTAGGGTTCTGATTTCATCAAAGCTTGCCTTTCCAAATAGTAGTAGATCGTCAGCATATGTCAGAGAAGTGAGAGGTGCACAAGCTCTAGTGAGTTTAACCCCTTTGATTTGGTTCTGCTCTACCATGTAATGAAGTAGTCTAGACAGGATATCTATGACCAAGATGAAAAGGTAGGGGGAGAGGGCACAACCTTGTCGCAGGCCATTTGTGGGTGTAAGGAAGCCATCAGCAACCCCATTGATCATTACTGAGAGCCTGCTTGATGAGATGCATGCATATACCCATCTGGTATATTCATCAGGTACGCCATGGGTATGGAGCACAGATAGGAGATACGTCCATTTTACCCTATCAAAGGCTTTAGAGAGGTCTACTTTCAGGAAGAAAGAACATGCCCTGTAGGAATTCAAGGAGAAAGTATGCAGAACCTCTTTAAGGATGATGATGTTGTCTCCAATGTGTCTGCCCGGGGTGAAAGCAGATTGTGTCTCAAGGATCATATCAGGCACAAAGGGTTTGAGGCGCTTTGAAAGAATTTTGGAGATGGTTTTGTATATGACATTACAAACACTAATGGGTCTGTAGTCAGTCACAACGGTTGGTATCTCTTTCTTTGGGACAAGCACCACATTTGCTCTTCCTACCTCCAGTGGCATGCAAGCAGAGGTAAAGAAATCCCTAACCTGTCGTATGACCAAGGGCTTTACAATATCCCAATTACTCTGGATAAATCTGGCATTGAGTCCATCAGGCCCCGGGGCCCGGTCCGGACCCAAGGAGAAAACGGTGGCCGTGATCTCCCAATCGGATGGTGATTGCCTCAGCAGCTCACCGGCTTCCACGCTCAGCCTTGGCACTTTAGCGAGAAAGTCAACACCAAGGGCTAGTATGGATCTGGTGGTAGGGTCGACAGGCTGACAGAAAATTATTTTGAAATGCATTATATATGCTTTCTTGACTTCTTTCTCCTCACTGATCCATTCATCACCAGCCCCTTGCACCGCTCCTATGTGATTTCTCTTTCTCCTAGCTGAGGCAGTGATATGAAAGAACCTTGTGTTTGAGTCACCAAAGTAAGCTCACCTCAATCTCGATCGCTGGGCCCAATACATTTCAGCAGCCAGCAAAGTTTTATTGTACTTATATTGCAGGTCTCCGTGCCTCTGCAGGTTAAATTCCTTTTCCTGGTCCTGCATCCATTCGTCCTCCAAAGCCTTCAGTGCTTTATGCGGGTTTGGTTTTGTTGCCTCCCAGATTTTGGCGTTCTTCTTTAAATTGGCAGTAAAAGATACCCAGTCAGAACCAGCATTCTGCACAGCGGATGTGCACACTTGCTTGAAATCATCATGGAGACTCCACTAGTTCTCCACTCTAAAGGTTTTAGTTCTCTTGCAACTTGAGGATGTACACAGTAGGATGGGCAGGTGGTCACTGTTGTACATAGGTAAGTGCAGCACCTTAGCTGTAGGGAACTTTTCAATCCAAGTATGAGTTGCCATGGCACGGTCAATTCTTTGCTTGATGCGCAAGTGGTCTTGCCTCATGTTGCACCAAGTATACGCAGGGCCTGAGTAGCCAAGATCCACTAGTCCAGCCCTTTGTATTACTTGTGCAAAAATTCTGTTTTTCAACTTTGTCCTGGATGAGCCCTCCATCTTCTCCTCATCACTAAGGATGCAATTGAAGTCGCCAATGGCACATAGGGGGAGAGTGTAGGAGGTAGTATAGAACAACAATCTCTCCCATATGTACCCCATCACTTTATTATTGGGATAGCCATAAATTGCTGCAAGCAGCCAAGGCTTTTCATGGGCACTAAAACTCACCTCAACAAAGTAAAAGTAATGGGACCTTTCAAGTATCTGCACCTGCATTTCCTCATCCCAGAGTAACCAAAGTCCTCCTGACCTCCCCAAAGCAGGAATGACATCAGAGCACTTGAGTGGTAACCTTGCAATTCTCTTCTCAGCTTGTCTCTCCGAGCACTTTGTTTCAGTCACAAAAGCTAGGCGTGCTCGTGTTGCATGGAGGTACCTAGCTAAAATGGGGACTGTCGTGCGTCCTCCACTACCACGACAGTTCCAAGATAAGATGCTCATTAAGGCAACATGGGCGGAAGCCCCGCCCTTGGCCTTTTGTTTGAAACATTTGGGTGAGAGGTGTCCGATTTCAGAGAGATGCTTTCTACTCCCTTAGTATTTTCAGCTAGCTGAAGTGGGAGATTAGACGTGGAGGAGGGGGTGTTGCTATGGGGAATAGCAGTGGCAGAGGTGGGGGAGGGGGTAGTTTGGTGGTTTCCCACAGGTTGTTCTCGGGCCCCCAAAAGCCCCCCGGTACCAGAAGGCATTTGTAGTTGCCCATCAGTGTAAAGTCTTGCTCCATTGGTAATTCAGGGACCCAGATTGAAAGGGGAGACTTGATCCCCAGTAATCTGCTTGCACTTGGATTGAACCATCAGTCTGCTGAATCGAGCCCAGTCTTGGCAGAAAGAATATTCATGGCCAAGATTTTTACAAAACACACAGGCTTTCTTGATCCTCTCATACACAAAAAATACCAGGAAATTGCCAACTGTGGGATGAGACACCGGATGCTTGTCCCTAATTTGACCTCTAATGGGCACTGAGATTCGGGTTCTATAGTATTTTGCACCAGCTGAGAAAGTAATGGAGGGTAGTGAGACAGGGGTACCTATCTGGCTAGCAAGGTTGAGGGCATCAGGTTGAGAAATTGACTCAATAAAGTTTGAGTGCATTTGAACCCACAGTTCAACATGAGTGATATGATCAGCATTTATGTCTTGAGGACCAGAGACTCTGGCAACGGCAATGGGAGCAGTTCTATAAGTCCATGGGCCTCCATTAAACACTAAGTTTGCATCTTGCACAGAATAGAAATCAACTAAGAAAAGATTGTACCCTTTCTGTGAGAAAACAACTTGTGATGTCATCCGCCAGGCTCTCAGCAATTGTTCAACCAGATCATCCTGATTGACTTGCCTGTCAATCACCACTCGGAGCAGTAAGCTTGCTGACCAGTTTTTAGTAGCTTCCTGATCAACAGAAAGCCGTAGAGGGTGACTGCTCACCCCCTCCCCCTGAGCTAAATTGGAGTACTTGAGGAGGAAATCTTCATCAGAGAGGTCCATGTGTATACCGTTAGGGTGTGGAGATGGGGGTTCAGAGAGCCAGTGAGGATGGTTTAGTGCAGTAGGTGTAAGAGTATATTGCGAGATTTATTTGTTTTGAGCAGGAGAGGAGTTAGAAGATGAGGAGTTGAGGTTGGGTTTGAGGGTTTGCTGCCTTTGAACAGTTAGGCCAGAGAGACACAAGGTTCTATTAAATGACTCAGACGGTTCAGTTAATTTCCACCTACCAGAGTTATTGGCAGAAGGCCCCACAGGGATGAGTAATTGCCCAACCACAGCATAGGAGTTCATAGGAGATGGACAGTACAATTGGCCCACCATAATCAGTGGACCCCCGCCCAGGTAACTTACCGCCAGATTTTTATTTTGAGTAGATGTAGTTAATTCTAAAGTTGCCTTAACCGGTGCAGTGGGTAAAGTTTTATCCATCTCACCTGGGGCTGGTTCAGACTTCTTGGTTGTAGACTGCCATGGGGAAGAGCCACGATTGTCAGAAAACTTGACTGACTCAGTGTGGTTCTCATCCAGGGACTCTTCATCAGCATGGTCCATTTGTGACCTTCTATAGTTCCACAGAAATCTCTGATGCGAGTTGGTGAGCAGGCGATAGGACGAGAACAATGAGTCACCCCGGTAGATAACCTCTCTCATCCTCTCAATTTCTCTGGCATTAACCAGGGAGAAACCATCCCCGACATTGATAAAGTCCCAGGCTTCGATATCAACCTTACATACCGACCATTTGATCCAGAAATTGAGCACTAAGTATTCAGGGTTGCCAAAAGGATCCCGACACTCTACCCAACAAACAACTGACCCCCTATTCTTACTATCCTGCTCATTAAGTACCTCAATCAGTAAGCCGAATCCCCTAGTGATAAGGTTAAAATATCGTAAATCCCAGAACTCAAGAGGGTAGCCATGAATTCTAATTTTAACCTTGTACACTGGGAAGGGGTAATGAGACCACCTATGCCTATATACAGCAATATGAAGGTCGTTTTGCACAGCCCAGTCAAAATTCTCTTGAACCACTACCTCAGGCACGAGATAGTAAGGAAGTTGCAGTAGAATCTCAGTATCCGACTCACTGAAGATCGGGTAATGGTCGGGGGTGCGGCCATAAAGACCAGCGAAATGCCGTTGGAGACCAGCTATGATGGTGGGGTCAGCAGCTGGACCAAGGGTAATTTGGACAGTTCGCATCAGATCTTCACTGAGGCGGTCAAAAGTGTTGTCAGTGGGTAGGTAGACGTGGAGGAAGTTCCTCCTTTGCACTTCAAAGGGGTATTCCATCACCATTGAGAAAACCTGGGAGACAGCACTAGGTGAGAGGGGCAGAGAGTAATTAAGAAGGAGGAGTACTAAAAGACAATAAGGTAGAAGTAATAGGGCGAAGACAAGAGCAGGATTTTAATAGGAGAGAGAGGGGTTAAAAGACAGGAGTAAAATCATTGGGAGCAATAAATTGGAAGATACTCAAAATATAAAAGTTGTAGTCATCTTTTTTTAAGTTTCCAACGCAATTTGAATCATTCCAATCATACATCGTATGAGAAAGACATACTAAAAAATACGAAATAGTGTGTAGAAAAATGCTAGCTGACGTTCCAAATGATGACCATAGAAGAAAAATTACATATTTTCAAATTTTGCTGAGGTGGCGTCCACCGTGGCAGTTGGTTTATCGCTTCCTGATTGACGTTTGAAGCGGAGGCGCAGCTTAGAACACTTAGGCTCCGTTTGGATGGGTGCAAGAATAAGGGAATATGTTCTTCCTACTTCCAAATTTATTATAAACAATCCAAACTCTTCACAAAGTTACACACTTCCCAATGTTTCTTTCCTTATTCCTCTTATTCCCATACCATCCAAACGGAGTCTTAAGTAACTATTTGTAGGATTAGTCCGGAAGCATAATTTCGAATTATTCTTGGATTATTTAAGCAAAAAAATCCAAAATCGTCAGCTGTAATTTAATCCAAAACTATTAAAACGAATACAGGTGCGATGCGTACATAATAAATGTCGAATTTGAACGCAGATGTATTGATTAATTAATTAAATAAGACAGTTGATATGACATGTATCCAATTTTGTTAAAAAGTTTGGTACCGACTGCTTAACACGATGACGGATGGCATCGGATGAGCTTTAACAGGTGTTCAATAATCAATCTCTTACGTAACACTAGAATACCTGACATGTCTTCGAGTAAGAGATGTAAAAGTACTTAACGTTACATTTTCTTCTTCACAATAGTTTGGTGACTTTGTTAAGCTGCAAGGAGAATTTTTTACTTGAAAAGTCAAATCAATGAGATATAGATTAATGAATTTGTCAGCACGCCTTTTAGATTTGGCAAAGGATTTTGATTATTGGTAGTAATTTTGGTCCCGGTTTTTGTCACATTAACTGCAAGTGATGGACATATTTGCATTAGTATTAATGGTATATAGATTTAAAATCATTATATGATTTAAATTTAAATAATGCTGCTATTTATAAGCAATACGACACTAATAATTTGTGGATCTCATTAAAAAAAGGTATTTGCGGATCAACCAAAACAAAATCATCACAAATATGATAGTACGTCAAATATTATGTAATGAAATTGATACGTCAAATAATATGCAACAAAATATTTCGAAATGTATTTTTTTAATCAATTGAAATCACATTTTACAATCATCAAACCTTTCAAATATATTATAATTGAAATAAAAAATTTAATTATCCATAAATTTATTTGTACAATTGTACTCAACTAAGTTGACACGTCAAATAGACAAACAGATCTTCTTGAGCCCGATGTGTATTTCTTCATTTATTTCAAGTTTAAAATGAATTTAATGTCCATAACTATGAACTTACTATTTAAAATGCTGTCATTTAATGGAATTAATATGGACATTTCAAAACCTTTTTGTTATACTGACAACACCACACTGTCAACTTTTTCACCGACATCAAAGCGGAAGAAAATTAGAAAAGGATAGAAATTGATAACTCAACTACAAATTACTAAGGCCCTGATCGGAACCAAAATTCTCCATTAGAATCGGAATTCCGATTCTCGTATCCGTACAATTTTCTGATCGGAGCGAAGGAAAAAGCGAAAAGGAATCGGAGTTGGTGGGAGTTTTTGGCGTTGAAATCCCGTCGCCAAATTCTCTCCAAATCAAAGAAATTTGGTGGGATTTTGTCTCCGTGCTCGTGTGTCTCTTCGATCGGAATGACGGAGAGCCAAGATCAACTCCGCCCAAATCATTTTCGCCCCTTCTTCTCCTCTTTTCGATCAGTGAAGGGAATTCGCTAAACCCTTTCTTCTCCGCTGAACTACTTTCGACTCCTTTTTTTTCCGATTTGTTGAGCTTCCGATCAGGGCCTAAATTAGTGTATTTATTTTGTAATTGCGTAATCAGTAGCTCAACCATTGTGTGTGATCCACTCAGCAGTTGGCACTCAGCATCTTTTTTTTTTTGAATTTCGGCACTTAGCATCTTACTCCAAGCAGTAATAATTTTCACTTTTTCACAGTTCCGTTGTCGTAAGGGCACTGTCCATGCTTCGTAGGCTCGTAGCAGTCTAGCAGAGCTCCAAAATAAAAAGTGCTAAACAAATCGACATATCGAGGTTGGAGATGCGAGATCTTCTATGGCAGATAAAAAATTCACACGACAAGTACACCGGTGTGAGTTGTTTGGAGAGAAAAAGTAAAAGTAAATTTATAGAACATTCACGGTATGACAATTTATTTTGTTGGATTAATTTATATATTTATATTTATGGAACACACATCTCATTTAGTTTGAAGTTATGTTATAAAATGTTATGATTTTTATGTAAATAAGGTTGTCCTCCGGTTTTAAGTTTTGGAGGGAAGAGAAAGGGAGATTAAGTGAATTCTACACCTTACTTTGCTCAACGATAACAACTAAATTTTTTGTCCCAAATAAGTTAGGGTAGACTAGAAAAGAAACACAACAAGAAAAATCATTAATAAAATAAAATAATATTTAAAAGTAAATATGTCACACCCCGCGCCGACACACAGGCACACGGGGAGCGACGGTGGGGCGGTATCTTCTGCATCCATCCAACGGTCCGTCAACCTACGTCGGAAGCAAAAAAGGAACAAAACGGATGTCAGCTACAAAGCTCAGTAACCGGTTATTTAACGACGTAGCTTCTCTATATTAGTTGACAAAACATATTAAACATGATTGGATTAATCCTCATAACAAAACATATATTTCACGGAGATAATCGGGTCTAGATCAGTCAAATCATGTCATAATCAGGACAAAAAGTTCCTCCCTAGTCACAGGGATCAGAACCAATCATAAAGTTCCCCCCCAGTCTCGGGGATCAGAACCAAATCAGGACATAAAGTTCCTCTCCTATATCGGAGATTAGAACCAAACCCCTCCCCTGGCAGGGCCGGGGATCAGGGCACATGCATGAACAAATTCAGAGATCCAAAATTCTAAACCCGACATCCCGCAAAACATACCACATACGGGCATACAAATGCAAGCAAAGCCAAGCGGTAATCAAATCAAGCAATACGAAACTAATTATAGAGAAGTCCGATTACTTGACTGAGCGATCCAGTGCACAAGTAAATCAGGATGACTATAACTGCGACGTATAACTCGAATTTCAAATGGCCGACTATTCAAAGCCAAGGCGTATTCAAAACTTGCAAGGGAGAGAGTGAAACAAAAATAATATACGAAATGAAATGAGGCTGAAGTCTATTTATAGTGGAGGTCCGGCTAAAATGATAAATATTCTAGATTACTTAATAGCTAAGTAAGCAAAAAGGAATTACTTAGCTACTATTTCTAAAAATATTTATACTATTTATAAAGATATTTGAGCCTATTTATATAGATATTAATTATTAAAAATTATTTATATAAATACTGATTACATAGCTACTAAAAATGTGGATAAGATCAAAGAGGTATTTTCAAAGTGGATAAACATGAATATTTTTCAAATAGGACCTTATAATTCGATGTATTGCAAACAGGTCCTAAAATTCAGGGATGTCACAAAATAATAATAATAATAATAAACCTACATCCTCAATCGGAATCTAAATAATATGACCTACAAACCTATGGCATCACTCTTATACCCTACCTTACTCTACAACTTTAAAGAAATATGGATGAATACAAATAGAGTAAAGAGTTAATCCCAAACAACTAATTTTGTAACTCCAAAATTGAGACATAGAAAATTAGTATAATCAGCCTCACCTAATCTCCCCTCTCATTCCCTCCTAAAATTTTACTGAGTATATAAGTAGATAGAGATTTTCTCAATGTTTGATGTTTTAAGTAAATATTTTTTTAAAAAATTGTGTGATGTGTTTTTTTTTATTTTTGACAATTTATTTTATGATTATAATTTTGATTTCTATTATTTCGTGAAAAGTCCTGAGTTTATAGATTTGCATTTTCGGCTTTAATGAATGCATGTAACAATTTGTGTCGCCGCAGAGGATCCAACACTGGTTCTATTCTTTCACATTTCCTCAGCAGTCGCGTGACGGACTGACGGTAGAGACCGCCACAAATGTTGCATGTTGTGTCGCATCGATAGAAACGAACCAATCGGCCAAACACATCTACAATTTTCAGTTCGTTTCCGAGAAAATAATTTCCAAATTATGTTAGCTTTCGGATATTTGTTTTCATAGAAATATGTTTCTAATTATGTTCCGAGGTTCAAGATGAATATTTCAACTCTTCATGTTACGTGTGTTATATGGTGTTTTCTCTTTTACATTCCTAAAACAAAAAACAAAAAAACTTGGATGTTTTAAGAATTATTTGTTCACACCTATATATATTTTCACTTGTAACAATTACTTCTTCAAAACTTAAATTTTGAAAATTATTTCTCCAATTTAATGGTTGCCATCTTTACACCATTGACTTTTGAATGATAAATAATCAAAATATTATCAAATATATATGGATTTAATTTCTTAAATTAAAAGACTCTAAATACTTCAATTTCATATAAAAACTTAGACAAAACAAATATACTATATATGTATAACTAGTTAGGTTTTGTGTCGTATTTTATATGATAACCTTCTGTTACAACTTACAAACAATATTCTTTTTTCAAAGCAATATATAACACTTTGGAATTAATTATTGTATTCTTCAATTGAGGTGTATTTTGTCATTTTTGCGCTAAATGAGAGTTCAGAGGCAAATTGTAAAATTTAAATTTTAGGGAACATGGCACTTAAAAACTTAGGAGGTGTGTGGCATTACCTCAATATTTTTGTTTTTTTGAAGATAAATTGAGGATCAAGCCTTCCAACTTATTTTTAAATTAAATGTCTATAAAAGATCCTTTAGTCGGATTTTGAACCTACGACCGCTCAATTGAGATGCATTGCTCTTTGCCACTAGACCAAGAGCTGATTCTCATTGCCTTAATATTTTTGAAAGCATCGGATGCATTTTCTAGTGGTAAAATTTGAATCATTGATCGTATGTGTGAACACAAGTGGTTAGGACTGTGTTTTAGGCTTTGTTTAATAAATAGAAATATACACTGGCTGAAGAATGAATATTTAAATAAAAAAGTTATTGAACAGAATATACAATATCAAACACATGTGCACAGAGTTTTATAGAAGAACACGAGATCTAATTATTTTGTTTTCTGCATTTAATGAGATGAACTACACACAATAATGAAGCGACCAATGGAAGCATTGAATATCGAATAATCCAACCACAAGAATAAACTTTTAATACGCCAAGCCATCAAAAAAAGGGAAAAAAAAAAGATAAAAGAAAAAATGATCACATGTGATGTGTTATAGGTAAAAAGATAAAAAAATATATGATTTTTTTTTGGATTTCTAATCTATATAAAATTAAATGTTAAGAACCATTGAAAAATGACCGCAATTAAAATGAAATTTCCCAATATTATTTTTGAACTTTTTATAATGCAAAAAAACCTTTACAAAAGAATATTGATTTAGATACATCTTTTGTTGCATGTCAGATGATTTTGACGGTTCATTCGGCAAACTAAGATCATCAGTTTATTAGTTCCTAACTTTAGTTGAGGATACATAACACGCAAAGCGGAGAAACATAATATCAATGAACAATAAAATCAAAAGTATATATTTTCTCAGAAACTAATGGAGTGATTTTAATGGATCATGTTTCCTAGTGGTTGTCCTTTTCTCTGTTGACTTGACACCAATCAGATCAAGCGCATTGTAAGTCTTTAAATTTCGACCACTTTTCATGGAAAAAATAGACTCAAGTGGAGTCTTCACAATTTTACAACATCACATCACTACAAGTCGTCCGATATGGTATGCATCAAAGCATGGAATCTTAGAATTTAAGAAATAGAAAAAGTTTTTAAACAGTAACTAATAATCTTAGGATTAACTGGTCATGTTTCCTTTGCGTTATGAGCAGTGTAAAATGTTTTAAGAATATCTATCAAGTATGAACTATGACCGAAAATTTAAAAAATAATATTAAATTAATATAATATATTAAAAATAATATCGATATAATAATATTTTTTTAAATAGTATCACAAGATCGGAATCCCAAATTCTGACTGCAAGATCGAAATCCCGGATTCTGACCTTAGCAAAAATCGGAATCCGGAAATCCGACCTTAGCTAAGATCGAAATCCGAGATTCCGATCTTAGCTTTTTGCGTACGAAATTTGGAATGACGTTTGGAGATGAGCAGATTCATGTATGAAATTCGGATCCTTTGTGTCCCAGGGATTTGTCATCTGGTGTTGCAAGTCACTAAAGTGGGTTTTGGACTATATATAACAACGTTTTTTTTCCTAACAGAAATTGCTAAATGCAACAGATTGTTTGCTATTGTAACATATTTTTTTATTAAAATACTCATCAATCAAGTGATATAACTCGTCAACAACTTAACTAAGAGATCGATTGAGGAGTAATTTAGTCAAAGTAATGTTGCAATAGTCTATTATTACTCTAGAATTTGTGATATTATAAAAAAGAAGCATTAATTGCTTTTTTTAGACATAAATTTTTGTTCATGTATTGCAACATTTGATACACTACTTGCTAAAAATTAGATAACATTGATTTTTTTTTAATCTCTTTACGACTAAAGAATAATGTCTTATACAATCTTGACAATTATTTCTTTACACAATCTTGACAATTATTTCTTCAATTTTGCCAAAAAAAAGAAAAAACATTATCGACATACTATTAATCATATAAATTTATTATGTGATAACTAATAAATTTCTGTAATTTGATCATTTGAGATTATTTACCATCCATCAAATAATCGTACGTAATAGATAAATAGTTGTGATGTTCTAGTTCATTTATCATGTGTATAATGAACGGTAAAAATTACAATATATTTTTCTTATTAATTTATCATGTGTATGATGAACATGTAGTAAAAATTATATTTAAATTGTTGGAATATAATACTATAAATTATTTTTAATGATTGTCTGAACTATAAAATTATAATTTATAAAATAACCAAAATAATTTTAATACGGAATATAGTAATATTGATCGATGTCCTCAATAATTTGCCCACAAAATTTAAAGAAAACCCAACTCGCTACATCTCCATGGCTATGGCTGTACTATCATTTATGGATATGAAGGAGACAATATTACAATATTGCTCAGTGTGTTTAAGATCGGAATATCAAAATATACACAAAGACTAAGATCCCGGATTCCGATCTTGCTGTCGGAATCTGAGATTCCGATCTTGTGATACTATTTAAAAAAATATTATTATATTGATATTATTTTTAATATATTATATTAATTTAATATTATTTTTTAAATTTTCGGGAACTATGAAGTATCCTTTGCATTTCTTTCATTCAGCCCAGCACATTTCTATACAGCCCTTAATGAGCTTTTGAAAAGCCTGGTCTTATCTAAGCCCCTTCTTTTGAAAAGAACCACTGTGACTCTGAGAGACCGTTAAAGCTGAAAACGGAAGTCGTTTTAACCGTTTTTCGTTTCGTCCGGACGAAACGGTTAACAAAATAACGAAACGATTTCATTTGGTTGGACGAAACGAATTAACGAAATAATGAAACGGTTTCGTCCATGTGTAGATCACGAAAATTTCGTCAATTTCGATCGTTTCGTCAGGACGAAACGATCAACGAAATAAAAAAACTGTTTCGTCGGATGGGACGAAACGATCAACGCAACAGCTCATTTGCGCTATCGTCTCGATCATTTTGCAGCCCTAGAGACCGTGAGAGCAACGGAAGGAATTCAAATCATCTGCCAGTTGACATTGAAGTATTATTCCAACTCCCATTGTTATCAGCATTATTTTCATGATCTGTATAAATAAAACGACCCAAAATTATAAGAGAAATGCCAGTGTCCAATATATTGGACGGATGGGTCCGTCCAATATGATCTTTTCATATTTTTAAATTTCAAATGACTGATCCGAACCGTTCAATATGTTCTCCATATTGAAAACTTACAATAAACCAAATTTTACATTTTTTTAAAATATTTTACTATTTTTTGGTATTTTTGAAAATTCATGATATAAACATTATGGATGTCCAATAACAACGATTTTATAAAATACCAAAAAAAATAGTAAAAAATTTCGAAAAAATGTAAAAATTGGTTTCTTGTAAGTTTTCAATATGGAGAACATATTAGACGGTTCGGATCGGTTTTTGAAATTTAAAAACATGAAAAAGATCGTATTGGACGGAGTCCATCCGTCCAATATATTGGACGCTAGCATTTCTCAAATTATAATAGTTATGCATCTGCTTTATTTCAAATTAGATCTTTCTTAAATAGAAAAAAATAAGTAATAAAAGATATGGTATGTTCAATAAATGAAAAGTTCTGAACGTATCATGTCAGCTTTCTTTAATCTGAGAAGAATGTCATTAGAAGATGCATTTTGAGAACAGTGTACACCTAATCCAAATATTTCCAGAATCCCCAATAATTAAAATCACGATAAATTAATGGTATCATCAATATGTAAACGAAGCAGCAACCTATATCCACATGCTATATCCCCATCCCCATCCTCATCCATACAACCATACACCTTCCGCAATACTAGTTCTAGTTGAGCTGCACACGTTAATCATCCATCTCCCCAAGACGACACTCGGTATCTCTCTCGTCTTCTTCCTCTTTATGCCGCACAGTAATCTCCTCCAATCCTGTTTCTCACCAATAACACAACCTGCATCAAACCGGATCTAGCGCTTCCGTTCTAAACGGATTAAGATCCGTTCTCAACGGACGGCGCTAAAAAGGTTTTAAAAAGCTGAATTCTGTGATTTCCGTCTTAACGGATAATGATCTGTTCTCACCGGACAGTGCAGAAAGGTTTTAAAAAACTGAATTCCGTGACTTCCATCTTAACGTTTAAAGATCCGTTCTCCACGGACGGTGCAGAAAGGTTTTAAAATGCTGAATTCTGTGACTTTTGTCTTAACGTTTTAGGATGCATTCTCAACGGACGGAGCAGAAAGGTTTTAAAAAACTGAATTCCATTCTCAATGGATCGAGTTCAATTCCGTTCTAATGGATTTAGATCCGTTCTCAACGGATGGTGCAGAAATTTTTTTATGGATTCACATCCATTCTCAAACGGATCCACTAGTTGGAGTTTAATTCCGTTCTAAACGGGTTGAGTTCCATTCTCAATGGATGATGCAGAAAGCATTAGAAAACTGAATTCTGTGACTTCCTTGCGATTAACGGATTTGGATCCGTTCTCAAACGGATCCCACTGGAATGGAATGAGAAAAGCAAAATCATCAAGTTCCATTTTTTTTCTTTTTTTATATTTTAACGGATTAATTATCGATTTTTCTACTTCCTACTCCTATGGCTTCCCTATACATGAACTAAGCACAAACAAACATTACCCACGAGGCCACGAGAAATGTTTCAAACCATGCATCTAAACCAAAAAAAAAAAAAAAAAGTTGAGAAGCACAAAAATGAACTGGAGAATTCCTCAAGTTGGGCTTAAAGGAACAAAGTGGTTTCATTTTTATGTTTAGAATAAAACAATTTAGTTATTTGTTTGCAATATTTGTGTAAATCTGCAACTGCACTTTTTGCAGCCAAGATGTGCTTCATGAGGAAGGGACGAAGGGATGATGACAAGAGTCTGCAAAGCTCTTAACAATGTGACAGATATATCTGTGCTTGGTAAAGAAATGTCCTTTTCTTATTATGGGAAAGGATATATAGACAGCCAACTTAGGGTCTGATCGGGATGATACTTCACGAGAGTTCAATTCAATTCAATAGAATAGACTTCAATAGAGATGATTTCAAATTGAAATTAGTGATCGGAATCAAAATGAAAAGAATTGAAATTCGTGATTAAAAGCTAATAAAAAACTAGGAGGAAATGATTTCACCTCTTTAATATTGACTGTTTTACTGTCACACACATCTCTTTGAATATTGATATTTATTTACTGTTGCATCAAACAACTGACCTTGCGTTGTTTTAGCATGAACACAAATATCATCTAACCCAAGCATACCAATGACGGTACCAGTTGATGAATCAAGCACACTCGGATCCATTTGTATATGCTTTACTATTAGATTCAAACTAGCCTTTCAGGTATGCTCTTTGCTGGTTCATTCTTTTTTGCCTCGTACAAATGTTAATTGAGTTTTGATGTGCAAAATGGAGCACAAATAGCATCACCAGCAGTATCACCCATGTGGCCATGTCCTTAGAATATCTGACATCACCGAAATCGATTGCAAATTACGAGTATTTGGAGTTGATTGTTTTTGCAAGGCCATATCGTTTCCTTCACTAACAATACGATAAACTACTTATAATTATAGTTGATAAAATAAATCCTTGTACAGTGAACTCGCAGATTCAATTTGAGCAGCGAGCTCTGCACGTGTTCTCCTCGAGGATCCACTCAGTAGTCAGCACCTAAAAAGGAAACCAGCAGTGGTGTTGGAAGAGGCGGAGAACCAAAGAGAGGGAAGAATTACCAAAAGGAGAATAGGAAGAAAGAAGTCTGAGAGCGGTGAGAGGAGTATCGGTAAGGTGAAGGGTGTTTTGGTCAGAGCGAGATAAGATCGCAAGCCCCGTGCTCGTCGAAATCAAATCGCGCCAAATTTCTACCTTTACGACGGAAATTCGCGGAGGCAATTTTTTCTCGCAAAATCGTGAAGATTAAATTCGATTCTTTGTCGCCTATCCATTCCGATCAGAAAAACCGCTAAAAAAGAATTCTATTTCTATTTCTCGCCTAATATTTTGCCGTTCTGATCAGACCCTTATTTTCTTCCTTGTTAAAAAAAAAGAAATAAGCTCACAGATATGGCTTTTTTTTTTCCCTATTTTCTGTTGAAGGTTCAAAGGATCACATAAAGGTGCAAGGCAAGATATTGGAGGGTTTAGTCCTACTTCTTGTCAACCATGACAGCACGGTAAAGATGAAGAAAGTGTTAAGAGAATTTCGACTCCCGCCTTTGAATGGAGGTAATCAGCACTATATGTACTTGCATTGGTACTTTCTGTAACATTATTTAGTGCAAGCATTCACATAGTTCTTCTCTTGTCGTTATATATAATTTAAAGGAATCACAATAATTATTTCTGATCTTTATGCATATTATTATCATGTCCAAAAATAACACTGGTAGACCTAATAATTGCCACTGGTGCCCTTCCTGGCTGATACAAAACTGAGACCTATCATAGTTTACTATCAATTACTTCATTTGGTAATTTTACTTTGCCATGAAGCTGTGGGGAACAGATCTCCACAGTGGAGCCGCTGCTGATATAGTGATTGTCTAAAGTATGAGGGAGCATGAGATTTCGTTGTGCCCTCTTTTCTCCATTCTTTCCCTCACCCATCAACTGCTCAATTCAATGGAACCCTTGTTGAATAAGTTTTGGGGAAAAGGGTGCGTTTGGATCGTTGGAAGAAAGAAGAAGACGAAGGAAGAAGAAGAAAAAAAATTATAAACAATCCAAATTCTTCACAAAGTTACACACTTCCCAATACTTTTTCCCACTTCTTCCCTTCTTCTCACACCTATCCAAACGGAGCCAAAGATAAAAGACACCATTAATCAAAGAATCGGAAGTTTTTGCAAGAAAATCAAAAGCTAATACTAGAAGAGAGAGATAGAGACAGAGATAGACCGAGAGAGGGGAGACAAAAGGTTAACAATAATTAGTTAGGTTGACAGAGGTTGAATACACAATTACAAAGCACATAATTGACAATTTTTTGGAAATTTAATACAAATAAATAAAATCTATACTGATAAGCTCAGTTATGGTAGAGATTAACAACACATGAGAGATGAGAGATGAGAATGAGAAGAAATTGTATTTTTCTTATTTAATGAGGATTACAATCTATTTATTACAAGCTCTCTTTCTATCAAAATGCCAACCCCCTTTACAATTGCCTATTCCCTCTATATATAGGCCTATAATCCATAACAGAATGCTGACGTCACCCGACAGCAGTTAACCAACTTGTGCTCCCAGATTCTCCCGAGTTATGTTCGGTATAGCGCTTCGTGTGAGTCTATTAGGGCCTATCCTCCCGACTTATGTATGTATGCTGCTTGATTTTTTTGCCTTTTCCCGCTTATTTCTTCCTATTGTGGGCCTCCTTTGGGCTTGTTTCTATTATGTCTTTTTATTTGGGCCGAGTTTTATCAGGCCGGCCCTATCATAAGCCCTTGAACTTAGGATGAGTATTCATCGTAAGTTTGAAATGCAAAAAGTTATGGGTCATGAACATAGGACTTCTGGGTGAGGCACGAAGTGACGAAGCCCTCGAGTCCCGAACATAGGACTTCTGGGTGAGGCACGAAGTGACGAAACCCTTGAGTCCCAAACATAGGACTTCTGGGTGAGGCACGAAGTGACGAAGCTCTTGAGTCCCGAGCATAGAACTTCTGGGTGAGGCACGAAGTGACGAAGCCCTTGAGTCCCGAACATAGGACTTCTGGGTGAGGCACGAAGTGACAAAGCCCTTGAGTCCCGAACATAGGACTTCTGGGTGAGGCACGAAGTGACCAGGGTGAGGTAGTGCTACCGGAGAGGGGAAGAGAGGAAAGGTGGAATGGGTTTGGCTGTCTGAGATGGAGACGCGATGGAATGGAAGAGAGGGGACACAAAAATAAAAAAAAAGCAAAACAATGTATTGTCGAACAAACATTAGCTGCTGCGTCGGATTACTTTCACGAACAATTATACCCGGCATACAAACAATTACAGATATTATGTAAATTCAGATCCGCTGCCGCGCGACACATGGTGTAGGCGCAGCATGCTGGCCGTCTGATCAAGATCCAATGGATAAGGGAGCCCCGTGCATGTAACCTAGATTGATAGGTCCGTAAAAAATTAACCGTCCGATCAAGATCAGACGGCTCGTACGTGCGCTACACCATTTGTCGCGCAACAGCAAATCCGGATTGATATTATGTTGCAGAAATCGAACAAATTTCTACTGCACAACTCTTACAAGGATCCGTGTCGGGCAAAATTTAAAAAAAATTATTTCAACTCCCGCGCATCTTTATTTATTTTTTATTAAAAAAGTTATTCTCATATTCTCAATACGTTCCGAGCTACATAACAATTAAAAAAATAGTATTCACCGATACAACTCAATAACAGAGTATATTCCCAACTGAACAGGATAAACTTTGTAATCAGAATAGCCTGATCTAATGATAATATCATGCCATTCCTGTTTGCTTCTTTCCTTCGATCCAACCAAACCCATCATAGTAATGTCAAAAAGAAGACATGTCTCGGTTGCTTTCGGGTCGTTACTCTCAAAACCTATGATGATATCAACAACAATGACCTTGCCACCATTATTGTTGGATTCAATAGCTTCTTTGCATCGTTTGAGTATCCGAACACAATCTTCGTCGTTCCAGTCGTGGAGAACATTCTGAGAAACATGTTATAGAAGAACAGAAAATTAATAATTTACATATTAATCCAGTGCATATATATCATTTTGAGATTTAAGTAAACTTTACACAAATTTCTATATAATAAGGCATGGCACTAATTAAAGTCTTGGGAAATAAGAGAAACTATCAAGGAAATCCAGATCTAGTGTATATTTTTGAAAATTAAATTAGAAGCACTAGAACCTTGAGAAAAATTGCATTAGCTGGAGGTATCTTTTCAAACATATCTCCTCCAACCACATCAAAGCATTCGCTTTTCAAAGCCTTTGCTACCACATGTGGAAGGTCAAACACAGTGCATCTCAGTCTGGGAAAGGCTTCAGCTATAAATTTGACTGCAGTTCCGGTGCCACCACCGACATCCATTAAATTATTTAAGCCATCAAATATATGTGGATAGCTTGCTATTAATCCTCTCATTACCGCATTACTCAGGCTTGCCATTGCATTGTCGAACAAATTGCCTGGTTTGGAATGGAGATCAAACTTTTAATTTTCCAGTAATGATATCAAGTGCGTGTGTGCAGATTTCTCAGTTTGATGTATATATTAATATATGTTCTCATGAATATAATTGTTTTTATATTAGATTTATATTACTATAATGTGTGTGATCTTTGCAAAACAGAAAATTAATTAATCAACTAATTAAACGTGAGAACAAATGTAAATTCGTGTGTGAGAGAAACATAGAGACTAAGAGACATGTGGTCAGTACCATATTCCGGTTTTTCCTTTGTAAATTCCCAGAACATTTTCCCATCAAAGGCTTTCTCAAACAACGACCGTTCGCCAGATTCCATGAAAACTTCACTCAGTCGACTCCAAATTTTTATGACTTCTGCATATGTAGTGAAACGCAGGTTGGCACCCATGTTAGACCCCTCAGTTAGAATGAGCTCAGAGGCCGGCGTGAGCTGGTACCCGGCTTCAGATTGCACAAAGATGCCTTTATAAACAAGGAGTGTCATGAGGCGGCCAAGCATAGAGTCCTTCTCAGGGGGGATTGGTATGGAACGAGCAAGTTCATTCAAAGGCATAGGACGGCCATATGCTTGTATGCGGCCCGAGATATCTAAATCAACAGCACATCTAAGTGCAAAAGTGTTGAGGTAGGATAGGTTTAGGTTTTGGATTATGGTGATGTCCATTTGTCTGTGTTGGAAAGGCGCTCCTAAATGATGAGGTTGTTTCTTGTTTTCTCGTAATAAGTTAAAAAGGTTTGTATATATATACACTAGAGGAGCAACACAAACTGATGTAACGATAGATCCCTGTAAGCATTTTACATAGTAAATATATAAAAGATTCAAGGGGGTCAATATTATACCTAGCGTAAGGAAATGAGTGTTAAGCTGCTATTTATTAATAAGGTTACTTGAGGACTGACTTTTGATCTTTCTTAGGGTGCGTTTAGATAGGTGTGGGAAGAAGGGAAGAAAGGAAGAAGTGAAAAGAAGTATTGGGAAGCGTGTAATTTTGTGAAGAGTTTGAATTGTTTATAATTTTTTTTCTTCTTCTTCCTTTTTCTTCTTCTTTCTTCCAACTATCCAAACACACCCTTAGGTGAGGCCTCCTTCTGTTGTGGGAAGCAAAAGCAAAGAAGCAAGCAAGGAAAAATACCAATCAGACAACCGTTACGCTGGCTATATGCCTTGAGGATAGCACTTCAGCTCATAGGCAGGCAAGGAGCTAGCTAGGTATATGGGAGAACCATATATGGCCTGTGCGCGACATAAAAGAAAATTTGGGATATCGAGCTCGATCCTGACTACCTCTTTTTTTTTTCAATCCAAAAAAAAAAATGGAAATGGCTAGTGTCAAATATATAGGACTCAAGCACTTATCCAACATGATAAAATTTTAATTTCTAATATTAGAATGATCGATCCAAACAGCTCAAATTGTTCTACGTTATAAAATCTCCGTGGTGACCAAATTTTATATTTTTTTGAATTCTTTTTTACTATTTTTTGGAATTTTTGAATATACTCAATCTAAAAAATTGTGAACCCTCCAATTTTGAAAATTCGAAAAAATAATTAAAAAATTGCAAAAATATAAAATTTTATTTTCAAGGATATTTTAATATATAGATCATATTGAGTAATTTGGATCGGTCATTTGAAATTTTAATGGTCGGCATTTGGATCGTGTTTGTCGTCCTATATGTTTGATTCTAGCATTTTTTTAAAAAAAATTGATTATAATTTGCATGATTATTAGAAGGGGCACAAAAGAAAACTTATCGACGAAATTTCACTGTAATTTCTCAAACAATGATATACGTAGGATTCAGATTTTGAAAAAAAAACGAAAAAAATTAATTGCATTAATTAATGGTGGTTGGAAATTTGGAATTACAAATTACATGTATGTCTCGGTTCCATTTTCTTCAGGAAAAAAATACCGTTGAACATGATCCAAAGATACGGATGGGAAATTAATCAATTATATACAAAAATATTGCATACCATTACCATCTAATTAGATACGCCATTTAGGGAGGCTAAACGTTCATGTTATAATAGCCAAATAAATGATTCATTCAACCTAACCTAACCGAGATGTCTTTCTCTATTGTCATTGGTTCAAATCACACGTTGGAGAATAGAGAAAGGCACTGGATATTTGCCATTTAAAAAGAGTTTTTTTTTAATAAAGCCTGATGTACGGTTTCCGTACTTGATTTTCAGCCAGAATAAGCCCCAAATTTCGTTCAAATTGCTTGTGTTTTTACTCATTTTCCTTTAAATTGTGCTAATGTTAGATGTAGGAAAGTTCAGCCGTAGCCCGGTAAGTTTTTTATACAGGTTCATCACACTTTGGCGCGAAAAAAGGAGAAAATCGACTAAGTTGCACAAATCCAGCAAGATGGAACGGGCCGCCCCAATCATAGGACGGGTCGTCCCACCTCAGTGCAGACGCAAGCAGAAGAGTTCCAGACGACACAATCAGCCCATACTGGGACGGGCCGCCCCATGTTCAGACCAGGCCGTCCCAGTCCACAACCAGGCCAGAGAGCTATTTCGAGAATGCCAAATATAGAGTGCCTGATTTGGTGAGGCGGTTTCTTCAGTTTCCACCGCCTTTCTGGGCCACTATGCCACGATTTGGAACTTCCCAAGAGGCCTATATAAGCTCTGTCCTGGCTCCAAGTCGAGGGGAGTCGAAATTTGCTAAGTTTGGAGAGCCAGAAAGGAGCAAGGCAACCACCCTGTCGAGACGGCCATCCACCAGCCTGAGACGCACCGCCCCAGGATCAGGACGGGCCGCCCCAGACAGGACAGAGCTTAGGAGATAGACGATTTTCAAGCACATCTTGTTGTAACTTGGTTTTTCTTTCTTTTTCTTTGTGTTTTTGTATGATGAAACCTGCTTTTTCTTGCATGGAGTAGTTTAGTTTAGGGGCTATGGTTCGATAACTTTTCTTTTAGTTGTTTGTTTTGTTTGAATACTTGATTAGTTGCTAAGTTAAAGTTGCGTTTTGATTTCTGAAATTTAATTCTATCTTTTTGTTGCAAATTGTTAATGTTAGATTTGGCTATTGCATTAAACAAAGGCCTAGTTTAATTGTCAAAACAAAGTCTATCTGCAATAACAAGCAAACACTTAGATCAATTAGGTAGGCGATATCTGAAAGGATTTAACCAAACTCCAAGTAATTAGAAGTTTTACTCAACAAACCGAAAGGTTGAGAGTTTACCAAGACCCAGAAATCAATTAGAAACACCTAAACCAAGAAACGAGAGTTGAAATTTAGGAGTTTTTAGGATTTATCAAACAGAACCCCACAACTTGACCTGAACGAGAGTTAGAGCGCAAGTCTGTAGGTTAGGTTTGGTCCAATTCACGCAAAAACACTCAGCAAATAATTAAGTAAGATGACAAGACAAACATCGGATGATTGGAACGGCCCGTTCCAAGGTCAGGACGGACCGCCCGAGAGGGGGCGTCCTGGCCTAGAACGGACAGTTCCAGCCATTTGACAGGGTTAGGACGGCCCGTTCCAGAGATGGAACGGTCCGTCCCAACCTTGACAGACAGGAAAAGTTAGACAACCTGAACCCCTAGTCATTTGTTAATTGTTTAAACTTTCAATTGGCTACGTCTTTTTCTAGGGAATTACAATTTTAAATTCTGTAACTGCAATTGACCTTTCTGTTTAGACCTGTTTGAAATTTAAATTATTTATTTAATCAAAAGAATTTAATTTAATATGAATTGTCTAAACTTAGAAAAGGAATAGTCCGTCCCCGTGATTCGACCCTTAAACTATACTGCAAACGAATTAGTATCGGTTTTTAAGGAATTAATTTGACCTGTACCCTCAGCACCGATCAAATTTTGGCGCCGTTGCCGGGGACGGTGCCTTTTTCTAAGTTGTACTTTCTGTTTTAACTTAAATTCTTTCAATCTCTTTTCACCTTTTCTTTTGTTTTTGAAATTTTGCAGTCGCATACGCTGGCTAACAAGGAGAAAGAACTAGGCAGCGCACGCGATACAAGTTTTCGTCAACAAGGAGGAGGGGAACAGAATCAACAACCGAGCCCATCTTCATCTGGAACGGCCCGTCCCATTTTAGGACGCACCGCCCCAGGTTTAGCTGAACTCACAGAGGAGGAAGGCTCTCTGATTCAACCGTTTCGCCAGTTTTACCAGCGCAACCGCAGAAACCCAGAGAGAACTCAACCACCTTTGACGCCACCCGAAGAAGACATGGCAGACCACTTGAATGGCAATGGGGGAAGACCCGAGGAGACTCCCGTCCAGCGAGCCCTTAGAGAAGCCCTCGAAGCAGCAAGGGAAGCCGAGGCCAATCGACCTCTTCGAGAAATCAGTGCACCAACAGCGACTAACGTCCGACTTGGAGTTAGACCACCAAAGGCTGAGCGAACCCGTGACTTTTACTACAACCCAAGCTTGATTGCTTTGATCAAGGACTCAGCTTTCGGTGGAGCCCCCAACGAAGATGCCAATCGCCATTTGCAAAGCTTCCTGCGCAACTGCACAACCCTTGTCCCTGAAGACGTGGATCCTGAAATAATCTGCTTAACTCTCTTTCCTTTCTCTCTTAGGGGCAAAGCTGAGGATTGGCTCAATAGTTTCAATGATGCACCATTTGATTCTTGGGAAAACTTGACCAAAGCCTTTTTAGATAGGTTTTATCCTAGGGTAAAAACAACTAAATTGGTTAGGGAATTGTTAACCTTTCAACAAGAACCAGATGAAAACCTGTTTGAGGCATGGGAAAGGTTCAAAGACCTGCAGAGGATGTGTCCACACCATGATGTTCCTGAAAATAGGCTTATTGTCAGTTTCTATGATGGTTTGGACGATATGACTCGTCAGAATATCAATTCAACTGCAGGTGGATCATTCCTCGAGATGGGTTGCAGAGAAGCGAAGGCTTTACTTGAGAATATGACCAGGTCTCAAACCAACTGGTCAGTTAGAGCCCAGAAGAAAGGAGGAATTCTTGAAGTGGATAGGGACACACACATGCAATCGCAGCTGGATTCTTTGACCGTTATGATCAAAAATCTCAACAAGAAACCGGCTGAGGCGGTAGCTAAGTGTCAGTTTTGCGAGGAAGAAGGGCATACGGCCAAGGCGTGCCACTTGATTGAGAGAGAAGAGAAGACAGAAGAGGTGAATGCACTCATGAATCCGCCTTCCTTTTTCCCGCCAACCAACAACTATGCTTATCGCGACAAGAGAAACCATCCAGGCCTCTCTTACTCAAATCCAAATGGAGCTGCTAACCCCAGCCAAGCCGGACCACCAAGGAACCAACAACGCCCTCAAGAGACACTCACGCAGCCCATGGTTGAGAAATTCATGCAGAGTCAAGGAATCTTCAATCATGCAGTCCATCGGGAGTTGGAGAAGATCAGGGAAGACATGGGGGCTTTTCTTCAAAGATTCGACGAAAGGTTGTCTCAATCTAGCGTCGGAGCTCTCACCAAACCAGGTATGTTCCCCAGCCAACCTGAACCAAACCCTAGGGAGGATGTGAAGAGCGTCTCGCATCAATTGAGGAGTGGAACAAGGTATGACGGGCCTGAAATGCCCTCAGACTCTCCTCCAGGACTATCTGGAACGGACCGTCCCAATCTGGAACGGCCCGCCCCACCTCAGGACGGGGCAGAAGCTGATCAGGCGGACCAGCCCAGCGCTGCGGCAGACATTGGAACGAGCCCACCAGCAGCAGAACGAGATGATGGAACGGACCGCCCCAACCCAGGACGGACCGCCCCAAACACCTCGACTGCCACAAGCAGCCATCTCCCGAGGGCCGTCTCTCCTTCTAACCAAGCTATTGAGGTTCCATATCCGCAGAGACTCGCCAAGGCCAGGAAGGATAGGGCATACGAGAAGTTCCTGGACATTCTACGGCAGATCAAGATCTCAATTCCCTTCACCGATCTCCTAACCAGAATGCCATCCTATGCTAAATTCTTGAAGGACCTCCTTTCCAACAAGAAAAACCTGGAGGAGTGCGGGACCATGGCCTTGACCGGAGAATGCAGCGCTCTGATTACAAAGAAGATGCCGGTCAAAATGAAAGATCCAGGCAAGTTCACAATCCCATGTAAAATCGGGAATGCAGAAGAGAAGAAAGCTTTGCTGGATCTCGGAGCAAGCGTTAGTCTCATCCCCGAGACAGTCTATAATCAGATAGGAATGGGGGAGCTGAGCCCGACCCGCATGACTTTGAAGCTTGCTGATGGATCAATTAGACTGCCATTGGGGATAGCAATCGACGTGCCAGTCCAAGTTGGAGACTTGGTTGTGCCTTGTGACTTTGTGGTTGTGGATATGGAAGAAGATTTAGATGTTCCAGTCATCCTTGGTCGCCCCTTCCTCACCACAGCCGGAGTTTTCATCAACTGCAAGACCGGCAAGATGATTCTAGAGGTTGGAGATGAAAAAGTGGAATTCGATGTAGAGAGAGCTATGAAGATGCCTGACCATATTGACTCAATCTTTATGGTGGAATCCTTGGAAGCCATTGTTGAAGAATCCTTCAACACACGTGTTGTTCAGGCATACCAGTCCTTCTCGGCCAGACCTGAAGAGGAGGAGGCAGACTTAATATTCAACGAAATTCTTCAAATGGTTGAATACTTAGCTGCCAGAGAGGAACAGAACAGACCACCCCAGATCAAGGCAGATCAAGCCACCATGCAGCTGCGGTCTCCAGCTGAAATCCAACAAATTCTCAGCCTGGAAACAAATCAGGGCGGACCGCCCAAGGTTGGAACGGCCCGCCCCAATTCAGATGATGCGAAATCCAGGCCAGAACTGAAGGCCCTGCCAGACAATCTCAGGTATGAATTCTTGGGCCCAGATCAGACCTTTCCTGTTATTGTTAATGCCAATCTTGATGCGGATCAAACAGCAAAGCTACTAAAAGAACTGAGAATCCATCAGAAAGCAATCGGATACTCGATTGAAGATCTAAAGGGTATCGATCCCTCGATTTGCACCCATCGGATCCTACTTGAAGAGGACTCCAAGCCAACTGTGGAGCACCAAAGGAGACTCAACCCGAACATGAGTGAAGTTGTGAGGAAAGAAATTCATAAACTTCTAGAGGCAAGGATCATTTACCCCATCTCAGACAGCGAATGGGTTAGTCCCATTCATGTTGTTCCAAAGAAGGGAGGCACAACCGTGATAAAGAATGACGAAGGCCAGCTGATCCAAACAAGAATCGTCACAGGATGGAGGATGTGTGTGGACTATCGTAAGCTGAATGCAGCTACCCGAAAGGACCACTTTCCTTTGCCATTCGTTGACCAGCTACTCGAACGCTTGGCTAAGCGTTCTTTCTTTTGCTATCTAGATGGTTATTCTGGTTTCTTTCAAATACCAATTCACCCCCTAGACCAGGAAAAAACGACCTTTACATGCCCATATGGGACCTATGCATACCGTAGGATGCCATTTGGTTTGTGTAATGCACCAGCAACATTTCAAAGAGCCATGATGGCTATTTTTTCTGATTTTATAGAAAAAGACATGGAGGTTTTCATGGATGATTTTTCTGTCTATGGTACAACTTTCGATCACTGTCTAGCTAACTTGAAAAAGGTATTGCAGAGATGTGAAGAAGTTAACCTAGTCTTGAATTGGGAGAAGTGCCATTTCATGGTGCAAGAAGGAGTCGTTTTAGGCCACATAATCTCGGAACAAGGGATTAAAGTTGATCAGGCCAAGGTGGAAGTGATTGAGAAGCTCACGGAGCCAACTTGTGTAAAGGATGTTCGGAGTTTCCTTGGCCATGCCGGTTTCTACAGGCGTTTCATCAAGGATTTCTCTAAAATTGCTAAGCCTTTAACAAACTTGACTATGAAGGATGCAGAATTTATCTTTGATAAAAGTTGTGTTGATGCATTTGACAGATTGAAGAAAGCACTCGTGACAGCCCCGATCTTGCAACCTCCAAATTGGGATGAACCGTTTGAATTGATGTGTGATGCCAGTGATTATGCAGTTGGAGCAGTACTCGGACAGCGAAAAGATAAGAAGCCATATGCCATCTATTATGCAAGTAAGGTGTTAGATGAAGCTCAAATCAACTACACCACAACAGAAAAGGAGCTTCTTGCAGTAGTCTTTGCCTTAGATAAGTTCAGGTCCTACCTGATCGGTTCAAAGGTTATAGTCTACACCGATCATTCTGCACTCAAGTACTTACTCTCGAAGAAAGACGCCAAGCCAAGACTCATCAGGTGGGTTCTCTTGCTTCAGGAGTTCGATCTTGAGATCCGTGACAAGAAAGGTACAGAGAACAGTGTTGCTGACCATTTATCCAGGATCAAAGCAGAAGGCATCAAATCAGAGACACTGCCAATCAACGATTCATTTCCAGACGAATATTTGTACTCAATCCAGTCTGGAACGGACCGCCCTAGCATGGAACGGCCCGTCCCAGCCACAGCAGATGATGTCAGGACTGCCGTCCTAGCCAGAACGGCCCTGTCTGAGCCAGGCGATACAGTTGGAACGGCCCGCCCCAAACTGGAACGGTCCGTCCCAACTCAGGCGACCCCATGGTATGCTGACTTTGCGAACTATTTAGCAAGCGGAGTTATGCCCTATCAGATGTCCTTCCAGCAGAAGAAGAGATTCATGGCCGATGCTAAATACTACTTCTGGGAGGACCCTTTCCTGTGGAAGTTTGGAGTTGATGGAATGTTCAGAAGGTGTGTACCGGAGAGCGAAATTGAGCAAATCCTGCACAATTGCCACGCCTCAGCTTACGGAGGACATGCCTCAGTGTCTAAGACCGCGGCCAAAGTTCTGCAATCTGGATTTTTCTGGCCCACACTTTTCAAGGACGCAAGAAAATTTATCTCTTCTTGCGATCAATGTCAAAGGACAGGCAACATTTCAAGACGCCAAGAGATGCCTCAGAATCCTATTCTAGAGGTTGAGATCTTCGACGTTTGGGGAATTGACTTTATGGGACCGTTTCCTTCTTCATGCGGCTATGAGTACATTCTTGTGGCAGTTGATTACGTGTCCAAATGGGTGGAAGCTATACCGAGCAAGCATGCAGATTCAGCAACAGTCAAAAAGCTTTTTACCAAGGTCATATTCCCACGGTTTGGAATTCCAAGGACAGTCATTAGTGACGGGGGCAAACACTTCATTAACAAACAGTTTGAGAATCTTTTAAAGAAGTATGGAGTGAGACACAAGGTGGCAACCCCTTACCATCCGCAAACTAGTGGCCAAGTTGAGATATCAAACCGAGAAATAAAGAATATCCTGCAGAAGACAGTGAGCAGTACAAGAAAAGATTGGGCATTAAAATTGGATGACGCCTTATGGGCATATAGGACAGCTTTCAAGACTCCCATAGGCATGAGCCCATTCAAGCTGATTTATGGAAAAGCGTGCCATTTGCCAGTAGAATTGGAACACAAGGCATACTGGGCAGTTAGAGCACTCAACATGGAATATAAATCAGCTGGAGAAAAGAGGATTCTAGACTTGCACGAGCTGGAAGAAATTAGGCTAAATGCATATGACAATGCCAGGATCTACAAGGAGAGAACGAAGCTCTGGCATGACAAGCATATTCAGAGGAGATCTTTCGAAGCAGGGGATATGGTGCTTCTGTTCAATTCCAGATTGAGGCTATTTCCTGGCAAACTCCGGTCTAGGTGGACAGGCCCTTACGTTGTGAAGAAAGTCTATCCATTTGGAGCTGTTGACATCTACAAGGAAGGAGATGAGACCTTCAAGGTGAACGGACAGAGGCTCAAGATCTACGTTGATCCAAATACCAGCACAGAAGGAGGGGAAGTGCGCTTTTTGACTAAACCCTCACCTGCAGAAACGTAGACATCAGGGGTCGAGCTTGAGACCTTAAACAAGCGCTTCTTGGGAGGCAACCCAAGGGTTCTGTTTTTAAATTTATATTTGGTTCATTCAATTTCCTTTATGTCAAAAATTCTAAAACAAAATAAAAATTTGAAAAACCAATAAAAGAATAAAAAAATTAGGAGTAGGCTAAATAACCAGAATACTTGGCTCAATTTGTGATGTGGTTGATCACTTTCAGGAAGAAAACGCGAAGAAATTAATGAGGTACTGAGAAAGACAAGCTTGGGGGAGAAAAATCTGATTGGAACGGACCGCCCCAATGTTGGAACGGCCCGTCCCAACCAGTGGAACGGCCAGGTTTGGACCAGGACGGAGTGCAATTGAGCATTTGGGCTTACCCAATGGAACGGTCCGCCCCAATCATAGGACGGTCCGTCCCATTTCGAAAAATAACCGTTACGCGTGGTTTTCGCGAGTAACTACCCACTAACCCAAACCCGACCCACTAACCCACTATTCCAACAGTTACACCCCATCTCCCTCTCCCCATTCAAACTCATTTAAACCCAAACCCCCCTCTCTCTCTCTCCTCCTTCTCTCCCTCTCACCCGACCCCTACTCTCCTCCACTCGCGAAATCCGACGAGACGCCGCCGCCGACGCCTCGCCGGAACCCTAGCCCTCTCCTCTCACTCACCCACTCTCTCTCCCTCGCTCCAATCCGTCTCTGCCGCAAACCTCCGCCGCTGCCGCGCCGCTGCCCATCGGCAGACCCGCCGCATCCGCCGTCGAATTGGCCGCGACTCAGCCTCAATCGCCTCTCCTCCGTCTCCACTTCGCCTCCCTCCTCTCCATTTCGACGCAAACTCTCGATTTCACCGGAATCCGCCGTATCCGCCACTGCCGCAGCGCCACCGCCATCATTTCCTCTGGATTTTTCGGTAAATTCAAACCCTTTCTCCTCTCATTTCATTCTCTAAACCAATTCCATTAAGTTTGTACCAGAAACCAGAACCAAAATCAATCGAAAAACCGACGGAAAAAAACACCTCTGGTACTTAACCTTTTTTCTGTCCAACCCTTAATTGGAACGGACCGTCCCATTACTGGAACGGTCCGCCCCAATCACCAAACCCTGCCATAAACCCTTCGTCCCAATCCCAGACAACCCCGTCCCAGGCCAAGACCCCTTATCTTCCTAGTCCAGAACGGCCCGTCCCATTATCAGGACGGTCCGCCCCAACCGATAAAACCAACAAAAAACAATCCATTCCAGGACAGACCGGACCGCCCCATTTCTGGACCGACCCGTTCCATGCAGAGGAGAAGTTCAGGGAGACTTTCAGACAAAATCACAAAATATTTATTTCGCGATCTCCCGCGCAAGCCTGGGAAAAGGAAAATCCTTGTGCCCAGATCATTCACCAGGGGCATTGGTGGGTGGTCAACAAAAGAAGACAGTCCCATTCCACCGCTAGACAAGTACCCGCTCGATCCGCGGGAATTCATGGTCAATCCGCCTCCTTCTAACCAGTCCCAGTACACCGTAGAGGACCCAGATCAGATAATTCCATTCGCAGGTTGGGTCAGGCGCAGACAGCCATCCCCTTACGTGTACTACTGGTCCGAGCTTGAGTCTATCTCAGGCATGGCAGATGATCAGACCGAGCCTACCGACACCGCTCAGTCCCACCAGCCTGAAGCTCAACATGATCCTGAGCCCGCTGCCACAGATGCAGAGATAAATGCAGCAGCGGAGGCAGAAGAAGAGGCCGAAGAAGAAGAGGTGGAGGATCTCGTCCCTGAGACGCAAACCTACCCCTCACAGCCCGCAGAAATTGAGCTTGCCGATGTGCACATCCGCCTCAAGGGCTCAGATGCCAAGCAGAGGTTCAAAAACCTCCGAAACAAACACTTCCAAAGCACCAAGGCGATTGATTTGCGGGTGCTAGATCAGCTGGGCATCCGTGATGACTTCTTCCGTCTCACCAGATCTGTCGGGTTTCGCCCGAGATTCTGGAAGATCAGAGCTCCAGCCTATACGGCCCTCACTATGGAGTTCCTCTGCACCCTTGACCTCTTCTTCAAGGATGATCTCTGGCAGATGACATTCCGTGCAAACGGAAAGAAGATGATCTGCAACGAGAATGACTTCGCCCGGTTCTTTGGGCTGGAAAATGGGGAGATCACGGATGAGTTCTTTGAGGACAACCTTTGGGAGGAGCTATCTTTGGAGCACAAACAGCCAGTCAATACCCGCCGCTCCTCCCACATCCAGCACCCGACTATCCGCTTCATACAACGGATGCTCTCTCTCACCATCTTTGCCAAAGGTGAGTCGGGTGTCAAGTTGACCCGTGGTGAGCAAGCAATCCTCAACCAGATCTTCTATCCCAAGGGCGAGGCAAAGCTCAATTTGGCCTACTTCATGATGAAGCATTTCGAGAAACAGGCCAACAATCTCAGAGCAGGCACAGGTCAGATCACAGTTGGCGGGTACGTGACTCATTTGATCCGCCAGTATGATGTCACGGTGCCCTGGGATGAGTTGAGGCGAAGCGGAGGACCAAACCGGCTAGGCATGAAGCAGCTGGTTGAGATGGGGATGGTGGCCCAGGTTGGATCCGAGTATCAGTTTTGTTATGGCCGCCATCGGTTCCCGCTACCATTCACCAGGTCCATAGATCTCCAAAACAAAAGGACCTGGCTTCTGGTTGATAGAGATGGACGGTTGATCAACCATGAAGAGGAAGAGATGCAGCGCAGATTGGCTGAGATGGAGGCCGCTGCTAGGGCAGCAGGCGCCGGTACATCGGCAGAGGCAGAGGCAGCAGGTGCTTCTAGCCACCCATCTCAGCATCCCTCCCATTTCCCCTCGATGCCCCACATTGAGCCCTTCGATGACGTTCAGGGCGAGCACTTCACTTGGGGCGGGATCCGCATGGAGGACATTCGTCCATCCCCATCTCCGCCACGCCCACATGGAGGGTTTGAGCCACAGTGGCAGCCGGGATACGGCAGGGGATCGGATCAGCGCTACTTCGACATGCTGCAGGACATTCACACCGCTCAGTGGAACCTGCAGACATCTTTTGATGAAGAAAGGGAGGAGAACAGGAGATGGAGGCAGCAGCAAGATGAGCGCAATGCAAGGAACGATGATCTGCTCAGCCGCCTCGCGAGCCACATCTTTGGCCCTGGACCATCAGCTCCACCGCCACCTGACCCACCACAGTTCTGAGCCAGTTTCAGGTACGTTTTTCTATTTTTCTCTCCTTTATTTTCTTTCTTGCATCTACTAGGACTAGGGACAGTCCAGTAGATAAGCTTGGGGGGGGGGTTAAAGGATCGAAAAATTGAAAAAACGGATAACTTAGATCATCTGCATTTCATATTGCCAGTTTCAGACAGTATTGGAACGGACCGTCCCACCAATGGGGCGACCCGTCCCAATAGTGCGTCCCAGTCTAGAACAGCCCGTTCCAGCACTGTCTGAGGCATTGAAACTAGTCAAGTATTGAGTCTGGGACGGTCCGTCCCACCATCAGGACGGTCCGCCCCAGTGGGTCGTTCCAAGCTAGAACAGGCCGTTCCAGACACAATGCATTGACAGTTTTTGTATATACATGTAGGATTTGCATAATTAAATCATTCTAAGTTGCATTTAGGATAGTTCTAAGGATCATTTAGCTAATCTTGATGTTTGTGACTTAAGAAATTTGGGCAGATTCTGAGAAAAACTAAAAAAATCTCTGTTGAAAATTTGCAAAATGAATTTGACTAAACTAATTTGAGGCAAGCTAAGGATAGTAACATTCATTTGACTTGGGATTAATTTTGCTAAGCATTAGATAGTTAATTTCAAAAGCAATTATTCGGTTGTATTGAATAGAGCCGGCAAAGGGCTTGATTTAGTTCGCCTAAGATCATTTGAGTAACTCAAAAATAAGGATAACTGTAAGATGGTTTGCACAGATTTTCAGAAACTAAAACCTTCGCAATTTTCTTTTCAAAATTAAAGTAAAAAAATATATATAAAAAAAATATATAAAATGAAAAAATAAAAAAAAATGGAAAAATCAAAAACAAAATAAAAAGGGGAACTAAAAATTGGTGCAGTGCCATGGACACTGTAAGAGGCTATAGGTACTTGCGGATTAAAAGAATTCCATAAACCATGGGTAAGAAACAGAAAGAGATTCATGGTATAAAAAAAAAAGAGAAATAAAGAGGAAAAATCCTCTAAAAATCCGCTCTTATCTGGCCGACTTCTCCGCCTCGGGAAAAACCTCCTCGCCCCAGGAGAATTGTATCTTGTAAATAATTTTTCTTTTAAGTTATTTAAATTTCTGGTTTGAAGTATCGTAAGTCTGTGCAAAACAACTTGGAGTTATTCTGAATTATTTGAGTTGAGCAGGTTCGATCCCGTTTCTACTTGATTTCTAACTGAATAAAAACTTTGAAGAATTAACTGATTTAATGCTTAGTGAAATGAAACAGAGTCAATGTGATGTGAGGATCTTTGGTTTGATTTCAGAAAAAGTTAAGTCACTCAAAAATAAAATATTTTGGTCTTAATAGAAAAACTTTTTGAAAATGCCTTTGTAACTTAAAGTCACAATCAGTTAAGTTTAAACTAAAAGGATTCTTTGAACTAGTTAGTGCACAGGTACTTGAACTCAATTAGGGTCTAATTCAGGTCTAAGTCTAGAGTTTTGCTTGGGGACAAGCAATGTTCAAGCTTGGGGGATTTTGATGTACGGTTTCCGTACTTGATTTTCAGCCAGAATAAGCCCCAAATTTCGTTCAAATTGCTTGTGTTTTTACTCATTTTCATTTAAATTGTGCTAATGTTAGATGTAGGAAAGTTCAGCCGTAGCCCGGCAAGTTTTTTATACAGGTTCATCACACTTTGGCGCGAAAAAAGGAGAAAATCGACTAAGTTGCACAAATCCAGCAAGATGGAACGGGCCGCCCCAATCATAGGACGGGTCGTCCCACCTCAGTGCAGACGCAAGCAGAAGAGTTCCAGACGACACAATCAGCCCATACTGGGACGGGCCGCCCCATGTTCAGACCAGGCCGTCCCAGTCCACAACCAGGCCAGAGAGCTATTTCGAGAATGCCAAATATAGAGTGCCTGATTTGGTGAGGCGGTTTCTTCAGTTTCCACCGCCTTTCTGGGCCACTATGCCACGATTTGGAACTTCCCAAGAGGCCTATATAAGCTCTGTCCTGGCTCCAAGTCGAGGGGAGTCGAAATTTGCTAAGTTTGGAGAGCCAGAAAGGAGCAAGGCAACCACCCTGTCGAGACGGCCATCCACCAGCCTGAGACGCACCGCCCCAGGATCAGGACGGGCCGCCCCAGACAGGACAGAGCTTAGGAGATAGACGATTTTCAAGCACATCTTGTTGTAACTTGGTTTTTCTTTCTTTTTCTTTGTGTTTTTGTATGATGAAACCTGCTTTTTCTTGCATGGAGTAGTTTAGTTTAGGGGCTATGGTTCGATAACTTTTCTTTTAGTAGTTTGTTTTGTTTGAATACTTGATTAGTTGCTAAGTTAAAGTTGCGTTTTGATTTCTGAAATTTAATTCTATCTTTTTGTTGCAAATTGTTAATGTTAGATTTGGCTATTGCATTAAACAAAGGCCTAGTTTAATTGTCAAAACAAAGTCTATCTGCAATAACAAGCAAACACTTAGATCAATTAGGTAGGCGATATCTGAAAGGATTTAACCAAACTCCAAGTAATTAGAAGTTTTACTCAACAAACCGAAAGGTTGAGAGTTTACCAAGACCCAGAAATCAATTAGAAACACCTAAACCAAGAAACGAGAGTTGAAATTTAGGAGTTTTTAGGATTTATCAAACAGAACCCCACAACTTGACCTGAACGAGAGTTAGAGCGCAAGTCTGTAGGTTAGGTTTGGTCCAATTCACGCAAAAACACTCAGCAAATAATTAAGTAAGATGACAAGACAAACATCGGATGATTGGAACGGCCCGTTCCAAGGTCAGGACGGACCGCCCGAGAGGGGGCGTCCTGGCCTAGAACGGACAGTTCCAGCCATTTGACAGGGTTAGGACGGCCCGTTCCAGAGATGGAACGGTCCGTCCCAACCTTGACAGACAGGAAAAGTTAGACAACCTGAACCCCTAGTCATTTGTTAATTGTTTAAACTTTCAATTGGCTACGTCTTTTTCTAGGGAATTACAATTTTAAATTCTGTAACTGCAATTGACCTTTCTGTTTAGACCTGTTTGAAATTTAAATTATTTATTTAATCAAAAGAATTTAATTTAATATGAATTGTCTAAACTTAGAAAAGGAATAGTCCGTCCCCGTGATTCGACCCTTAAACTATACTGCAAACGAATTAGTATCGGTTTTTAAGGAATTAATTTGACCTGTACCCTCAGCACCGATCAAAGCCATTTAAAAAGAGTGAAAAACATGCAACTACTTTCCAGGCTCACCAACATAACTGTCCACGATTTAGCCGAAATTATTTTATACAGTAATTCAGACGCAAAAAATTTTAATAGAAAGAATTATTTATTTTTTTTTAATAAGAAGAAAGTTCGAACGCGTTTTATAAAAGCGTACAGTCTCTCTCCTTCGTACGCGTTTATAAAACGCGCTCGAAGGCTTCGAACGCGTTTTATAAACGGGTAAGAGGAGAGAGCTTCAGTTACGCCTGAAAAGGCTGGTCAGACCTTCGTACGCGTTTATAAAACGCGTTCGGAGCCTTCGAGCGCGTTTTATAAACGTGTTATTAGTTTTTCATATTTTTCATTCAAACCGCAACATTTAACTTATTAAAAATAATATTTTGCAATAAGGTCCCTGCATGTTTCATATTTACAAAATTCTCAAAATTTTATTTCCAATTAAAGATGTATTAAATAGATGTATCAAAATTTTATTTCCAATTAAAGATGCATTTAATTGCACATATTTTTTTTTGAACATGTGTATAATATCATTTTGTTTGAATAATTATTCGCCGACGACCCTGTAATTTTACTATTTAATTTTACATACTTATCTTTTGAATTGTAGTCTCTTCTCTTTTTTTATTTTATGTTAGCCATATATAATAAAAAAATATATAATATGGAAATAATTAAAATATAAATTTTTAAAAAAATTTTGAACATTAAAACTTTAAACAGGCTTAACTTTTGATAGGAAGGTCCGTTTGGGGCGATCGAGCACAATTCGGAAAGCTCGCGACGAGATCTACACATGTTATCGGGGTGAAACCCCGTAACGACCATTTTCGGAGCCAAAAAACGCTCTCTAGACCTTCAAAATTCACTTTGAAAGTTTGCAAACCTAAAAACCACTCTAAACTACTAAAAAAGTTTTTAAAATCATAAATTAATCATTAAAAAGAGAAATGCAGTAAATTAAGTTACTTTCTTGATAGTTATTCAAACAAAATAATATTAATGTCAAAATTAATATTCTAATGTCATTTTTAAATAAGATTAATATGAAATTAAATGTGATATTTTAAAAATTGTAAATTTAATCTTAATCTTAAAAATAAATTTAACTTAAATTTTCACATTAATGATTGAATTAATTTTGAAAAAAAATGGTAATAACTCAATTTCGAAAAATTTACGCCTTCCTACCCGTTTATAAAACGCGCTCGAAGGCTCCGAACGCGTTTTATAAACGCGTACGAAAGTCTGACCAGCCTTTTCAGGCGTAACTGAAGCTCTCTCCTCTTACCCGTTTATAAAACGTGTTCGAAGCCTTCGAGCGCGTTTTATAAACGCGTACGAAGGAGAGAGACTGTACGCTTTTATAAAACGCGTTCGAACTTTCTTCTTATTAAAAAAAAAATAATAATTCTTTCTATTAAATTTTTTTGCGTCTGAATTCCTGTATAAAATAATTTCGGACGATTTAGCAGATAGGAAAGTCTCTAGACCAATACCGGCTTCACTTTGTCCGCTTCAGAACCTGCAAACATTAATCATTTACACTGCCATGCTAACCGGTTCGATACCATCGGAGCTTTGTAATTGTTCTTCCTTGGTTAATACATATCTCCATGAAAATATTTGCACTGAAATTACACTACCACTGTCCCCCTTCTCTTGGCCCAGCTTACACAACTTATAAATTTGTTGCGAGATAGGTCAAAATCAGCCACGACTGACGGATGGACCCGTCAGCTGCAATTATATTTAACTTTTGAGGTTCTAATGGCTAATCTGAATCGTTCAATGTGTTCTCCATATTGAAATCTCATTGGAGACCAAATTTTACATTTTTCTGATTTTATTTACTATTTTTTTTTTGCGATTTTCAAAAATCATAGTTACTGAAGGGTCCAGAATTATTTAGATTAAGAATTTTGTAAAATACCAAACAAATATTAAAAAATTTCAGAAAAATATAAAATTTTGTCTCCAACGAAATTTCAATATGGAGAATACATTGAACGGTTCAGATCGATTGTTAAAATCTCGAAAACTGAAATTTGATCGTAGCCGACGGACTCATCCGTCAGTCGCGACTGATTTTAGCCTATCTCATTTGTTGCTATGGCAAAACTCACTTACTGGGCTGATACGTGATTTCTTCTAGTGACTCATTTCATTACAATCAATAGATTTATCTATCAATTCCATATCAAGTGCAATTCGAACCTCAATTGGTAGTTTACCAAACCTCCAAGACCTCATGTTATGTAATAACAGCATCTCTGGTTCATTTCCACCTCTGGCAAATTTAATTTCCAATTCCTGGCCTGCTTGACAGGTAGGTAATGATCTGTTCTTCACTGACATTGTTCACAGAGGCGAAGCCATGTAGAGATTGGTGGATCCATGGACCCACCTCAAAAAAGAAAATTTAATTGAATATTACATTTGTTTGTAATTAAAAAAAATCACAAGAAGTTGGGACTCATCTCAAAAATTTGAAGGACCCAGCTGAACATGTCGTGTTTGATTTGAATTCATAACGTCTGAAAAATCACATAGGGACCCACGTAGTATTTGTTTCTAACTAATAGTCTTATTTCTTCCTCCCAATGAATCTTATTTAAAAGACAATTTACCGGTCGGTTTTAATTAATACTATAGATATATTCCTATATTTTTTTGGTTATGAGCCCGTGGGCAAAAAGGTTTATATAGAACATACAATAAACAACGTACAGTACTAATTAAAGAACGTTCGGACTTGCCATTTTGCCAATTAGGTAAACCGAAAATGTTGTGCAGATTTATCTAAAATTGAAGGGAAGAAAAATTGCATTGGTAACTTCAAAGATAACTACTACTGCTTGAACAATAATTAAAAGATATATTAAACTTTTAAAGATAACCACTTGTAATAATCCGCCTGTCGAAATTAGATCAGACTAACCAAAAAAAAGTGCAGCACTGCGCTTAAAAAAAAACTGCATCGTTGCATGTGGTGGCCCTAAAATTGTCCGATATTTATCAAGAAACATGGTACGGATTTATTCATTTCGTTCACCTACTATATATTAACCTCCTTGTTGTCCCAAATCTACCATTAAATTCCATCTATTCATTTATTTATTTTGTTCACCTACCGTTATTTATTCATTTCATTCACCTGTTGTTATCCTCCTCGTTGTCCCAAATATACCATGAACAAAATAAATACCCACTATTTTTGCTACCACTGAGTAATACAAATTTATATTTTTCATTATTGTTCAAAATTTAACATTCAAACATCAAATCCAAATTCGTTGATCTCATTCAATTTAACAAAAAATAGCGTATCGTATAAATTTTGTAAATTTTAGAGTTCATATGATAATCTGCCATGAGATCAAAAATAAATAATTATTTAACATTCCTTATTTACCACTCTTGTTCTAAAATAAGCTATTCTATTTTTATTCACCACACTTTCAAACACAACCTTAAAAAGGCTGAAACACAGAGTATCATATTGTACACTGCCACATGTGATCCGATTGCAAACTGCCGAATATTGGGTAAGCATTTCCGTCCCGCTCCATTTTTTTTTTCCTTCCTCCTAGTTCCGGCGGCGGCGCGGCGCACTGCTACCTTTTATTTTTCTCTCTTACTTCCTCCCGATTTTGTCTCTCCTCTCTCTTCCAACACTTCCCAGTTCCCTTTCTCCCGCCGCCTCCTCTTTTTTTTCCGAGTTCCGACGCCCCACCTCTCCAACTGATCTGGTATGTGCTCTCCCTCTCGCCTTTGCCTAAATTCCTGTTGCACGCACCCTCTCTCTCTCTCTCCACCCCATGCTCCTGTTTCTGACATGCCACTGCCTGTCTTGTCTGATTGGATTAGGAAATAATTCACTGCCTTGCCTTCCAATTCCCACAATTATTTTATCCTTCTCTCTCTCTTTTTTTTTTTAATTTTAGTACCCATTTTATCATTGTTTGTTTTCTTGAATAAAAATGAGTAATGCATAATGCACAATGACTGGTATGGTCCTGTTAAAATAAGACTTTGCTCTTGGCTGATTAATCCCTCTGTAATTGCATTTTGTCAATAACTTCAATTAAAAGAAGAAAATATAAACAACAAATGCAATGAATATTGCTTGTTTTAAGAAAAATAACCAATGATTATTGCTTTGTTATCTCTGCCGAGCTCCTTTTTTTTAGGAGCAAGGATTGATTTCCAGTCCACTTTTAGGGTACTTAAGGCACAATTGGCACTCTAGAACTGTATCTAAGTTTTTTGTTATTAAAATCTTTTGTCCCCTTTTTTTAAGATTAGGGCTTCTCTTTCTAACTTTTGTTTTCTTGTTTATCCAGGATATTTGTATATCTCTATACAGAGTTCTCTTGAGTAAATGGAAGCAAAGCACTCAGCTGAAACACTAAGGTATTTTATCCATAAATTTTTTTCATCCAAAAATTGCTCTAGTTTATTACATTATGTGAATTTTATGCTGAAACTCTTGTGTGTGCATTATGTAGGCATCTGGAGAAACAAAAGGAGTGCCTAACAGATGGATACCATACAATGTCACATGAGCTACACCGACTTCAGGTTCAGACTTTTACTCTGTTTGAAGAACTAAATTAACTCCATTTATACCTAAAACTGATTCAACATAAGAACCTGACATGAAATATAGGGGTTTTGGTGGTGGTGTTAAAGGTTTAGCAATATAGAGGAGTTGCTAAAAGAGAGAGAGAGATTAAAGAGAAGACGACAATGATTGGCAAGTAAAAATTCTAAAGAAAGAGAGAGAAATACAAGTCTAGGGAATTCCTTTTTTGCAATGGTTGCTTTGTGCAATCGACAACATACTTGCTGAACTGTTTCTGATTTTTTTCCTTAAATTAAAAAACATATACATATTTTTACATACTTTCTTTCTCATTGGTTGTTTCACCACATAATGATTGGGTTCATAGCCCACGCTCATTCATAAGTACTTATTGAATTACAACTAATATAAGTTCTATCAAAGACGTAAAAATCTAGCAAGGAACCTCCTGTATTAAAAATTTGTAGTCTAAATAAACAAAAGAATAAAATAAAATGAAATGAAATTGAAAAAAAGCTAACAAGACACGCATAACTAATTACTCCTTGATCAGGACAAAATGAATGAGCTGAACTACGCGGCAACAAATATTTAGAAATTTTTTTTTCTTGGGTCAGTGTTTTCTTGACTAGAAACTCATAGTAAGTTCCTCAGGTATCAAAACTGTGCAGAAATATACTAAGCAAGTCAAGAAAACCAATAATATTCTATGACAAAGTTAAGGTCAAACAGGCATACTATAACTTACACCTTATCTGAATGAGCATATAGGCATATAGGTGAGTTGGGTCATGATACAATTTAAATTATGGTCAAGTTTTAATCCAAGTCTGATCTACTTTTGTCAAATTCTTCCATTCACAGCCAACAATGTTGCAAATTTTATTGAATGCTACGCAATCAACCATTGCAGAAAGGAATTCCTCGACTTGGATGTCTCCCTTTTGCTGAAATTTTACTTGCGCTTGTCTGTCGTCTTGTCTTTGTTCTTTCTGTTTGAAGAACTTCTATTTATATTGGTAAACATTTAAATCTATTTATATTCATGTCAGGTCAGGTTTAGGTTGGTTGGTTGAATCTGTTTCAGGTCTGTGTTCTGATCACTTGTACTTTCTGGTAAATTTGGGTCTGAGGTGAGCTGCACTTTGTACATGGGGCATCTTGGTTTTAAAGTGGGGTCATTCATGAGTTTTGAGTTATCTTAAGTCTCTTTGTCTGATTGGTGCTCAGGGTCATCTCTGTTTGTCAGGATAGAGTCAGGTTTCAACGTGGTCAAGTTGGAGGTGCATGTAATTGGAGCTTTTTTGGTCAGCTTGATATCAGTTCTGGTTTAAGGTTGGGTCAGAGTCTGTGATATTTGAGTTTCCAGTTTATTAGGTTCTGTTGTGCTCAATTGCAGGATAGTCTGTTCTGCTCTGTTTGTATGGTTCGCACCCTGATGCTGTGGCAATATGCAAGAATTGGGTGGGTGCAACACTACGGTGGGTCCAGTATGTTAATAATTGTATGTGCTTTGTTTCGCTAACAGCTTTTTTATATTATGTAAAGGTTGAAGAACAGATGCTGATGCACAAGCTATATGAGGTGATGTCTGCAGAGGGCCTGCTTGGAAAGGTACTTGCAAAATTATTATAATCTCAAACTGTACTTGACATGGCAATCAAGACTGACCTTTACTGGTTAGATGGTACTAGCTCCTGTTTTACTTTTAGTATAGGTCGTACTGCTCATAACCTTCTGCTTGTTGAAATAGTATCAGTATATCTAATAGTCAAGCTCAGTGTTGGTGCATTCCAGCTTAGTACCCTTGCAGTTGCAGCCTTTCTTATCTTTGTCTCATGTAGCTGTAATATACTATCGAGAATTACTCCGAATAATGGCTGCTTGTGTTTCTATTTGTGGACCTGAAGCCAATTTTAGAATCCTTTGTAAAATTATATGGGCACTTGTACCGTCTAATTTAACATATAATCACGGCTTATTTTGGAGACCATCTTATATTTTGTGGTGTAACAGACTGATTACTGTTTATATTTTTTTGCGTAGGGGAAAAGCAAGATGCAATTATCAAGAGATTATACAAATAGCAGTTTTGAATCAGCAAAAGAATGATTTGTGAGGATGATTTGTTAGGATTATGCAATTATCAAGAGATTCTACATATTCCTTGTAGTTTCTGAGGATGATTTGTTAGGACTGATCGTATTATACATCTTGATCTTGTGAAAAGTGCAAAGCACTAAGGCCAGTTTCCCAGTGGATGCTATATTTTGGAATGTTTCTCGAGTTTTACCTTTGAAACAAGCCTGAGAAGAATTGTACTTTATGAGGGTAGTAATTTGTACTGAAACAAACAGCAATAGTATCAAATGTTGGATATTGTTGTAAACATTAAGTGTAGTTTATAAAAAACTGGAACCCAGAACAACCAAGCGAATAGGCTTTTATTCTTGTTCGGCTCATGTTTGGTTCGCACCGAACTGGCGTAGTTCGCGAACAGCCTTGTTCGCGTGTATCCAAACATACCTATTCGTCTTGTGTGTGAACCATGGTGTTTTATTATAAATAGAGAGAGAGGCTATCATGTCATCCATGGGCCATGGCACAGAGAGGCTATGCCATTGATTTTATGTCCGTTCAATTCCTTTAATAATCGTGCACGAGATCTGGATCTTCTGAGGCTGAGATTTTATGTCCATTTGATTCCTTTAATATATATTATGTGAAGTTTTTTAATTTAGATTTAGTGTTGGCTCAATGTTTAATTGAGGGACAACTAAAAGGAAATTTTCAATCCTGAGCGCAAACCCTAATTTTTGTTGCGTAACTAAGATAAGAATAGCGGAGAAAAAAAATTTGCTAAAGAGGAGAATCGAAGGGAACAAAAAAATGATGCGAATCAACCTAGCACCTCTATTGTTTAATTCTGCTCTATATGAAAGGCTTAGTTTTGATTACATCTACACTCTTAATCAAATTAGATTACAAAAATCAATGGATCATATTGAATGTAATGAGATTTGGATACATCTTTAAATTCAAAATTTGATAGGCTTTTGGATTGATGCTTTTGTTAGAAGTAGAGATAGAGAGATAGAGATGGAGAATAAAATTTTGGGGTAAAAATCTAGATATTACCCCTTTCTATGTTAGATAATTTAGTGATCTAGCAATGAATCATTGTTAATTTGTGCGGTTAAAAGTTGTTGGAATTTGATAACAACTGGCACCCTTTCAGATCTGATCCTTTTCCCTTATCCTTATATATGTGTCTCCTTCATTAGAAAGAGATAGAACTTGAGTCAGATCTCATTCTAACATAGTGAGAGAGAGCAAGAGAATAGAGGGAGTGTTCCACTTCATTAAGCACCAGAGAGAGAGTGTAACGCCGCTAATCTATAAAGTTGAGTGGTGAGCAGTAGTTTGTGCATTTGGATTGTGAATAGTCTAGGAGTAGTCATATATGTGATTCCACTAGCGTATTGAAGACGAAGGTCCAGACGACGTAGCGAGGCCTTAGGCGCATCATACCGTGAAAAAAATCTCTCAGGATTCATGGAAACTGATTTTCGCTGCGGTATTGTTATACTCAAGTTTACTAACAAACGTTATAGAGTTTGGCATTTCATTCTTAACACAATCAATTTATTTATTTATTATCTAAAATTGTAGAGTGCTTGGTGCATTTGCCATTTCCTTCGTCATGGGCACAACAAAAAAATTGTGCATTTGTGCTCATCTCTTGGAGCAGTAGCAACAATTGCATATTTAATTTTTTATTTCTGCATGTTGGAATTTTGATAAGTTTTTGTTAATTAAATTTATTGAGGAGTGAGCAATAATCACGCTGTTCAAAATTAATTGGCCCGCATAATTAATTTATGCCGATTACATTAATTAGTTGCCTTCATATGATCCCAGTGAACTTAATTTTTATGTGAATTCCCTGTTTATATAATCTCAAATCATTAATTACTCCCTTTGTCTCATTTCATGTTTGCAATTAAGTGGAATTAACAAAAAAGTTAATTGTAAAAGGAAACAAAATAGAGAAAGTTTATTATACACTGTAGTGTATTGAGCCACCTATGCACTGCCATCTGGTCCCTTGGATTTACTTGAAAAACCTAGGGTTCCGGCCAGATCTACAGGCTTTCTCTCATCTGACCCCAACTCTCCTCACTCACGACTTAACCTCTTAACAATATCTCCTCTTACCTGTCCCTCTCAAGCCTCTCCATTTATCTCCTCTCAATCTCTGATGCAGATCCCGCTTAATTAGAGCCGTACAAAGCAACATCCTCTCGCCATTCTCTCTTCTTAGAGCCTCGAAAGTGAGCAAATTAAGAAATCACGTTTGTGTGTTGCTATACCAGTGTAGGAGAAATTATTGATATTAGCTCAAACTAGCATTTATGTTGCTCAATTAAGGACTAACGGAGATGAATTAAAACTTGAGAACTTACACGGTGGAGCCAATTTGCCAATCAAAATGGCCCAATTAAAGTTATATTAACCATGTGGAACTATTAGATTTAGTAATTTGCTTCACGCTAGCTGTTTGGATAGAACCTTAGGCAGGAGATTGTAGGGTTTCGAAGCTCCAACTGGTTTCTGGCTTCAGCGAGAGATTGAGAGGAGAGAGACGACGAAGAGGCAAGATTGAGATGAGAATAGTCGGTGAGCAAGATAATGAAACAGAAAGGTCGAATTGGAGGAACAACTAATCAACTGATTTAGCGATCTAATCTGCTAATCTGCACAGCTGCACTAGAATGGGATTGCAAGGGATGGGAGGTTTGTGACTTTATGCTCAGGTGAAGAAGACGAAGAGACGATAGAGAGAGGAATTATCTGAATTTTTTTTTGGTACGAGAACAGAATAAGACAAAGGCGCAACTTAAACTCTTTGATCCAGCGACTCAATCTGCACGATTATTAAAACAAATCCAACGAATCAAATGTCAGTGCATAGATGGCTCAATACACTATAGGGGGCGTTTGGATGGGGTTGAAATAAGAGGGAATTGCAAATTTTCGGAATTGTATATGCCAAATTTATTATAAACAATCTAAACTCTTCACAAAGTTACACACTTCCCAATAAATTTATACTTAGAATTGCAAATTCTCCAAATTCCTACAACATCCAAACGGCCCCAGAGTGCATAATAAACTTTCTCGACCAGATATAATGGCTTTCTTCATTGTTTGGGTGAATACTATTTCATGTTCGCTTTCTTTCATTAAAATAAGTAAATATAAATAAGTATAGCATCGTGTGGGCTCGATTACTGGGAGCGTATCCTCTACCAACTTTTTGAGGTTGGTAGAGGGCCAACGCTTGATCCGAGCCGTTAGATCTAATCTCGACGGTTAAAATTTTTCGGGCCTATCAATCTAGGTTACATGCACGGGGCTCCCTTAACCATTGAGATTAGATCTAACGGTTTAGATCAAACGTTGACCCTCTACCAACCATAAATGGTTGGCAGAGGATGTGATTCCTCGATTACTAGCCTTTCAAATACTAATATAGCCTTTCAAATAAGTTTTCCAGCTTTTATATTTCTTTTGTGAACTGTCTCCGAACATTTGTGTACACCAAGAATTGCCATTTTAAGATATTTTATGAATTTTGGCGACCCTTCGACTTGAATGTGTTAATAAATTAAATTCTTGCTTTGTTGGTTTGACTGTCAAGGCTTTGCTGCCACCCATTTGCTCAAGTCTGAGTCTCTACTCTCTAGTATGTACGACTTCAAAGTTCGAACTTGACAGCAGCATATGCTGCATATGTACGTCTTCGAAAATGATATTTCTCAAAATCATTTTTTTGACATTAATTTCTCTAAATTGTGCCTTATAGTTGCATTTTTAGAATTAAAGTTTTGTTAGCATGCAATGATATTGTATTATTGTCCGTATATATATTTATCAATACTCACTCAACACCGTTTTTTTATTTACAACAATTAGTGACGATTTTATTTTCTCTAGAAAATAGAGTAAAAGAATATTTAATCTTTATCTTTACTACTTATAAAAGCACGTAGAAAGAGGTCTATTCAAAATTTGAACCGAAATGAGCAAACAAATGTTTACCCAATGCAATATGGACCGTCCATTTTTATGATTTGATCATATTAGTGGTGTAGATTTAATAATGACATAAAAGATTTAAACCTTTCGTTTAGACCGTGTTAATTAGCAAATGTTAACATCCGCGCGGATGGTTGTTTCCTTTCTAATTAGCAAAATTATGTGGACAAATTGTGGACTGATTTTCATTTCTCATGGACAGTGGATTGATAAAACTAACAGTTCCCTACTTCCCTTCTCCAACTGTACCACACATACGGAAACAAAAAACTTCGACGTCAATCTCTAACGGCGACATCTCCTCCTCTTTCTCGTGAAATTGCTAGAGATTAGCGTATAAGTCGAATGGCGTATAGCCTTATTTGCTCAAATCCCCTTATTGGTACCAAACTCATTCATTGTTGTACCAAGTCCAACGGCTCACCCATTGACCTAGGCAGACGCAACACTAACTGGGCACACCCTCGTGCTCTCATGTTCAACAAGACCCTAACGGAGGAGCCAGTTTCATTGACTACGGTAACGGCAATCATCGGAAAATAAAAATTCAAATGTGAAGGACCAAATCGAATAAAAATCCAACACTGATTATTCCATACTCGACTTCCTCACCAATTGAAGACGACGCGACCTAAACTAAAGCCACCTTGCATTCTCCTCAACCTCACGAATTCAACGAGCTCAATCTCACCGTCAATGGCGGCCGGAATCGCTGAAATGTTGTCAGAAGGACTCGTTCGAAATGAAAGAAATGAAGGGATCTTTTGCAAAAATCCCATCCCCTTGACGGAGTCCAGCGCCAAATTCATTCTGGATCTTCTGTGGCCAACGCAAGCTCGACATTGTCAGAAATCCACCACACGGGACCTTTACGGAGATCATCGTCTTCACCCGCCAGCAATTGCCAAGTCTTCTTGTACTACGTATAAACCATATTTATAATTCAAATTGAAATGTTTGTATGCTTTTATGATTTTGGTCGCATATCAACTTATCAAGTAATCAATTTGCATGTGCAAACTTATAGTCATTACAGACAAAGACAAAAGTAGATTAGTCCAACACTTAGTCCACATGGACAAAATACGAACAATTACTGGACTTCAATTGGATATTAATTGAACTGGACACGGATGGACTATAAATACATATTGTGGACGTGGTGTGGACGTGGATTTCAACTCTTTATGATTGGACGGAGTTGGACTTCAATTGGATACCGTCCACTAGCAGCCTTGACACCACATCATATCATTAAGTTAACTACATTACAGCAATTTGTGAAGAAAAACCATAAAATGCAGATAATTTGTGGCATGTGATTCACAACAATTTGAAGAATATGATGAGAAAAGATTAATTTTCTTTGAAAATAAGAGAATAAAAACACACCTCTAACAAAACTTGTAGTTCAGATCAAGGAGGATCCAGAGACTCCAACAATTTGCAGTCCAGAAGGACCCAAGAGATGCCTTAGATTAGAGCATGCCAAGGCTTCTTTAATAAAGACCTGAAAAATATGGAAAAGTAGTTGGTTTCATTAGTTGAGCAAATTTGATCCATATGGAGAGCAATATTGACTCATTATTACCTAATTACAGTGTTTAGATGAATTTACCTAATGATGGTTATAAATTAAGCACCATTGAAAAATCAAATAGGGCTTGCGGCCAATTTGGCTTCTAATTTCACTACCGACAGAAATTAAGCTGATTTATATCGAATTGAGATAAATACAAAACAAAAACATTATTAAAATACAATCAATCTAATTAATGATACTTGCATTGGTGAAAGAGGAGTCTATTAATTCAGACATCCCACCAAAGTATTCTAGGCAATTTAAGGATAAAATTGATCAGTGGACAAGAATCAGTGATCAAATTGAAGACCCACAAAATTCTCTAGGCGTACCATGAAGAAGAAGGAAATAGAGAGGCGATTAGAAGCTGCTGTGCGTTGCAACAGAGAACACTCGGTGGAGAGGGATCAGAAGCCACACTAAACTGCTGAGGCGATCAGAAGCCGCACTCGGTGGAGAGGGACCAACGGTGGAGAGGCGGTCAAAAATCGGTGGAGAACGGTGGAGAGCCGATTATCTTTCGAGGAGTTTATAAAAAAAAAAGAATATCTGGGTTATGTGCGATGACAGGTGTCCATGACCGAATATACAACTAATAGATGTCATATTAGTAGGCAGCCTACGGGCCTTTTCTCTCTCAAAAAAAAAAAAAAGAAGTGCATAATAAGGCCACTTAACAGGATCTGCTAAAACTTCGCTTGTTATTTACATGCCAATTAATTTTGCATAAAAAATTATTTATATTTATTAACGATAATTGTTTAGCTTAAAAAAATAGAATATTTAAAATTTCGCTTGTTATTTAATTAGATGCAAATTAATTATGCATAAAAAATTATTTATATTTTTTAGCAATTTAGCATTAATTATTTAGATGCAACTAAAAATTAGTTGCAACAACAAAACCGATTCAATAGAGTGAAACATATGACATCGACTATTTCAATTCTATTGTTCTCATTAGCATTCGTTCAATTGATGCAAGTGGCGTAAAAGAATTCTTTTAGTAGGCACCACAAATTTATTGATGCTAACGATAAAATTATAATGCGAATGCTAAAAAGTCGATGCTGTTGATTGACTCTCCTGTAGTGAGCGTATTGTCCAAATCCAGTTTAGATATGTTTTGTTTTAATATTTAAGCAATGACAAACATTTTCGTTTCAAATTTCTTGGAAGTTTGAACGATTCTAATGTCGGTAGGTCAAAAACAAAGGACATGTTGCGCTAAAGCTTCCCACGTAGGCTATAATCGGGTTCGGATTATGGAACGGATCAGATGGCAAATAAGATACCCAACCCAACACAAAACAGCTCGACAAAGTTATCTTATGTTTCATGGTCGGTTTGTTGGAGGGCGGGCGTTTTGAGTGCCTGTTAAATAATACCGAAATTCTATGTTGATCCTGTAAATTCTACATATTCCGTGTGTTGGAATTTAGAAGTGAAAATACTCGTTCAAATATCAACAATGTATCGGGCTGCTTGGAATCCAAGCGGGCCGCTTACCGACGCACCTTTTGATGTTTGATGCCTATCCTCTTATGTATCTCTGTTCTCGTACCTAGGGCTTTAAATCCGTCTGATCCGTTCAATCCGTTCAATTCGATCCGTATTCTAACGGATTCAAGCATGATTCGAATTGGTTCGGGTTTCAATTTTACTAACCCGGTATAATTGAGTTGGGTTATATTTTTTTTGGAGTAATCCGGTACAAACCCGACCTGTTTTATTTTTATTGATATGATGTAATTTGTATTGCATAAATATAATTGGCCGAGATGAAATATGTAGTTACCTATCAGGTTTAAAACGAATATAATTAATTTACATAAAAGACTTGTGTACATATTCAGAGATGGTAGCGTATCCAAATATGGATTTAAATTCACTTCATTAGTTTTAATGAAAACTACGTATACGCGTATATTACAAAGGATGAATTTTTTATTTTTAATGAAAACGAGGTGAACTAAAATCCCAAATCACTAATATTTACAGCACCATAAAAAAAATTGCTTAAAAGCTCCTACGTACAACTTTCTTTATTATTATTTTTTTTCTTTTGATAACAAAACTTGTAACTGTGATACTTTAGACTACTATTCCATTTATGAAAATTAATATATATATGTACCATGACAAAAACATAATCAGGTACCTATCTTCCTATATGGTGAAGTATAGATAAAGTGAATTTAAACCTAATCCGTTTCATTTTTCTCTTCATTTTTATTTAATTAATATTGTCAAATTTATTTATGTACCGCATAAATCATAACCCGGTCAACCCGAAAACCCGTAAAAATCTGTAGATAAAAATTTATATGGGTTGGGTTGGATTACGGGTGAGTTAACTAATAAAATTTTTTAACCCGACATATTTGGGTTGGGTTGAAATATTGATAAAAAATTACAAACCCGTCCGTTGTACACCCCTACTCATACCAATTCTGAGTGCGAACCACTTTTTTTAGACAGAAGAGAGAGACGATAGAGGGAGAGAACTCCACTTCTCTTCTATTTGTGACATCAGTAGGAGCACTCGATGAAGAGTGAAACACCGTAACTTATTTGAAAGATTGGCGTGTGGCAGTCCGTCTGGCACTATGGTTGTGGATAGTATGACAGAACTCGTATCTAATCGTAGTTGTTGTCCACTAGTGCATTAAGATGGTGGTTGTGAAGACGAGAAGGATGATCGGAGGTAAAACCTAGGTCAAATTAAACCTCAATCTAATCTAATGCAGTATAGCTTGAGGATCGAATCCACAGGGACGGTTATTCTAAACTATAGACTTTAAGTAATTTAGTTCGATTGATCTAGGGGTCAACAAGTCAAAAGTTGGTTAATTAATTAAAAGTAATAAATTTAAACTAAAGAAATTAATTTAAAACTCTAAATAATCTCTAAATTACTCTAAAAATTAAGGTAAAGATCTAAACTTGAATTAAGGACTTAAACTAGGGTCAATTGATCGGGTTCCACTTCCAGGCACTATCCTGGCGGGTCGACAGGATTCCTGGCGGGTCGCCAGAACAGTACGACAATTCAGTTTAATTAGTTTCTAAGTTCTCTAAGTTCAGGTTTTTGGCTTAAACTCTGGTCCAAATACTAACTCTCGTTCTTGATTTGGTATCACTAAGTTTTAACCTCTAAACCTCCCTAAAAACCTAAGTTTCAACTCTCGTTTCTTGGCTTAAGTTTTAGGGTTTGCTTTAACTATTCGGTAGGATATCCTAGATCTCTCGATCTTAGGAGGGAATAAACCTCTCGGCTAAGTTCCGGTTTCACCTTTTGGGTATACTAACTATCCTATAGTATGAGAACACAAATTGTTTTGAATTTAGGGTTCTATTTGCTTATCTACGAGGCCAGCCTAACCAAGTGAGCAAACCTTCAAATCAATTCAATTCAATTCACAATTTCAGCAAATAAACTCAAGTAAAGCAAAGCAACTTAGAAAAATTAGAAAACTAAATCAAACTTCATTAATCTACCAAGTCATGGTTCCCTACAATTGCCCCTAAACTAAACTACTCACTAAAAGTCATACTAAACATAAAGATAAAAGGTTTCAGCAAATTAAACATCAAAAGACATAAAATAGAGAAAGTTTACAACAAGAAACAACAGCAAACAACTCTCAGCTTGTCTTCTGGCGGGTCGCCTGAATTCCTGGCGGGTCGACAGGAGGCAGTTGGGTGGAAATTCTCTATCTTCTCTCGATTTCTCTCTCTCTAAACTGACTTGACTTTTTCTGGAGCTCTTCCTATGTTTAAATAGCTCTCAAAGGCGGTTTCCATAGGTGGAGATCATGTCTGGTTCGTCCCAGAATATAGAAAGTGCTCTGCCAGAAATATCTCTCCAAATTGGGCAGGTCGGTTTATGTCTGGCGGGGTCGACAGGAATCCTGGCGGGTCTCCTGGGATCCTGGCGGGTCGACAGAAATCCTGGCGGGTCGCCAGAACAGGGGACTTGTCTGGCTTGACCCTGTTCCTTTGCTCCAGTCGCTTGGACTCTGATTTGCTCCGCTTGAACACTGCTTTGGGCCCAATTTTGCTCCAAATCATCACTGAACCTGAAATTAGACAAGGGCAAATAGCAGTACCATATTTCTAACCTAAATTGCATTAAATCTAACTAAAACACAAGCATTTAATTGAAATTAAGGCCTAAAAGGGTTGAATATTTCGATGTGAAACCCGCCTATCAAATCTCCCCAAACTTAAACTTGTTTGTCCCTAAGCAACAATTCAAACTTAGAAAGATAGTTTAGGACTTAATTGCAATTCAATGGTTGGTTTCCTAAGCCTAAGAAGGGTCCTTAGCATAATTAACATCAAAACTTGAGCAATTTCTAAATTGAGCATGTCAAAACAATTTTTCAAATTCAATTTCAAACAATTTTAGTCCAAGTGACCATGACTTCACACAAACAATTCTCAAAACAATTGACCATCATTAATCATGACTTTCCCCGTTTTTCTTTAATCCCAATTGGTTTTCAAGTTCCTCAAATTTGCATTATCAATCAAGACACGGGATCACACCCTCCCATCACAAACGTTAGCCCAACAAATTCAATCAAGCAAGAGTTAAGACAATTCACCTTTACAATTTAAATTTAAAGATACATTTTGCTCCTGGGGCAAGGAGATTTTTCCCGAGGCGGAGAAGTCAGCCAGATAAAAGCGGATTTAACTTTAGAGGATTTTTCCTCTTTATTTCTTTTTTTTATATACCATGAATCTCTTTCTGTTTCTTACCCATAGTTTATGGAGTTCTTTTAATCCGCTAGTACCTATAGCTTCCTACAGTGTCCATGGCACTGCACCACTTTTTAGTTCCCTTTTTATTTTGTTTTTGGATTTTTCGGATTTTTTTTATAACATTTAATTAAACTTAAAAACAATGTGACATTTCGTTAACTCTTGCTAATCATTCCTTTGCTGAATCTCGATTTTGTGTTGCAAGAATCGATCTAAGGGCATTTCGGATATTCTATTTTAAATGTGGATGCCTAATAAACCGAAATCTTGTATTTCAATGCAAACTTTAGAATTCTAAAAACACAATTGAACTTAAAGAACTACGAGACTAGTCATGCTTAATGCTTTTCAATTGTTTTTAATCCTTGAGTGTATTGAGTTAGGTCAAATTCAAATTCAGATTTTCAATTTTTTAATTCAAGACATGTACATTTCTTAATTTGCTCAAATTTCGATCCTAATCATTGCTAATTATCTCCTTAAACAATCTAAATGCAAATTATATGAATTAACCATGCAATATATACAAACCTACATGAAACCGCTCGAAACAAGGTTTCAGGCGACCCCGCCAGGATCCTGGCGGGTCCGCTTGAATCTGTCCCGAGAGCAGTGCAAAAGGGGATTGAATCCTGGCGAGCCCGCCAGAAACCTGGCGGCTCCGCCTGAAATGATCCCGAGAGAGTACAATCCTACATGAAATGATGCAATTTCCTAGATACATGTGCATTTCCATCAAATTTCCAAATTTCCCTCCCCAAACTTGTTCAATTGCATCCAACAAACACAAACAAACAGAATTTAAAAGAGAAAAATAAGAGAAAAGTGAAGGAAACTCACCAAATGTCGTGCCGAACCAATCGGTCACCAAATCTCACTGAGGCGGTGGAGGCATTGGCTGTCCATAGATCGTGAAGAACCAATCATATATCTCATTCATCCGTTCATGAGCCACCTCATTCTCCCTTTCGTCTCGCTTGATTGCCTCGCACTTGTCACTGATGCGCTTTCCTAGCTCGTTGAATTCGCTTGAGAGGAGAGCTAAATTGTTCAACCTAGTGCTTAGGGATGCGTAGCTGAACTCTTCATGTGGCGGGGCGCTCGAAGATAAACCACCCATATCAAATCTTCCACCTTGAAACGGTTGCATGGCAAAGGGCGACATTTGGTACGGCGACATCCCGTACTGGCCAAACGGCTGCGACCCTTGCATCGACTCTTGTGGGGGTTGTTGCATAGGAGCATCAGGTATGGCCGCTCCTTGGATTGCTAGGGGTAGCAACAATGTGACTGGATCTAGACCCTTCAAATCATCAATTGAGTCTCCAATGGCTTTGCGATGAAGTCGCAACTCCTTCAAGAGCTTCTCAATTTCTTCACTGTTTAGATGCGCACTCACAATCACCAGATATGTCTCATCAAGCCCCAGGTATTGGTACTGGAGGTTGGAGGGCAAAGGCTTCAAATTCAACTTCGGTTGTACAGGGCTGGCTTCTTGGCGGTGTTGACCCTAAAAATTAAACCCTGAAAACCAAGTTCAAAATCCGAAAACCTAAGGCCAAACAACAAAAAACCAAATTCCCAAATTGCCAAAAATTAAAATCAAATTGCCAAAAATACTAAATAAACTCCAAAAATTACCAAAAAAATACCCAAAAAATCCTAAAGAATTATGGTGAATTATCATAATTTTTAAATCCCAAAAATACCCACACAAATTCCAAACTTTACAAAGAAACCCAAAAAAATCCATAAAATTACCAAAATAAATCCATAAGGAATTTTGCGAAACCAGTGGAACCATTAGATTCCTTATATTTTTCTAAACTTACCCATAAAATTTCATCCGAAAATACCCAAGGGAAGGCCTTGAAAGAATTTATTTTGGATTGGCATTAAAGAATATGTTAAAAATCAATGGAAATCAAAGGAAATCCCAGAAAAATCGAAAGCCTCTGTCGCGTACATCCGTTGGAGGGGATCCAACAGGGGCCGAGTGAGTCGCTGCCCCTTGAAGAATTACTATTCTGCTTTAAAATATCGGGTGCACCTGGTGTGTAAACACCGCGTATAAAATTCAAAAAGATCTGTATTGGTGCACGGTGAAACAGATTCGCTCATCTCGCTCTCTCTTGCGAAGGCCCACTTGTAAGAGCCTCCTTCCCCTGGGTGAAAAGAAAATGGCGATTTCTTACCGCCAGATGCCGGGTAAAAGAGAGGGGAAGGTGAAGAACGCTGGCGACGTGGCCTCCTCCGCACCATAAGCTCAAAACCAGAAACCCCGCCCCTGTTTTTCCCTAAACCTAACCCTAGCGCAGTCAGTGCTAAGCCATGGGATCAAAATCTGACGATGGAGATGCACACGGCTCAAATGTGAAACCCTAATTCCCAAGCCTATATAAAGCCTCAATTGAAGCCAGAGAAGAGAGAGAGAGAGGCAGCCACAACATAGGCTAGGGTCAGTTGCTGTTAGTTTAAACTAATTAAGGTAGTGTTGAGAGAGGCATTAGGTCAAACACCTTGTAAACACTCACTGCACTGAGAGAAAGAAAGGGAAAGGTGAGATATAGCTTGTGATCGTTCTTCACCACATCAAGAAAGCTTGTTTAAATTGATATTTTGCTGTTTTGAGTGTTCTCTTTCTCCAACTCAGCCACCAAACAATGGTGTGCTTGAGTATGTGCATCAATGCTCCTAGGAGCCATGGTCTGAAGCATAGCATCAGTCATGGTCCTAGGATGGTTCTAGGATGTCTCATGAGGGTCTGGAGCATAGCTCCTAGCTTCATGGGATGTCCTATTGTTCAATAAAGAAGCACACCATGGCTGCCATGTAGAGGTCTTGAGCATAGCTAAGTCTCTCATGGTGGTCTTAACTTGGCTTGGTATAGGTCCAGAGCATAGCACTGGCCTAGCCATGTCCAAAGAGTTTGTAAAATCCAAAAATAATCAAAAGGATGAATAGGATGGTAGGCCAACTTCAAACCAGCCAAATGATCTTAATTTGCTTAGAATATAGGACCCAAAATGTATGAAATATTATAGATTTTGCTTTATACTATTATCAAATAAAAATATATGCATAAATATAAAATCTGGCCAGCAACAAAAATAGATAAAATATAAGGTCTCATCTGCATAAAAACGTGAACAAAGCCTCAAATTCGTATTTCTTTGTTACTTGCAACTCATATTACTGCATTTTATGCAACTCAAACAAAACTATCTCAAAACAGTAATTAAATTGCTAAATGTGAAAGTTGCAAATTGTAACAAACGTCAAATTGCTTATTCTTACATTTACTGTAAATTTGAACACATGAAACAAGACTAAACAGATCTAAATTGAGCATCAAATCAAACCATCTTGCTGTAAAATGAGTTACAAGCAACTGAAATGGAATAAAGTGAGCATCTTCTGCCTCAATGCCTCCTGCGCTAAACTATGATACATCAAATCGAGTTAGGTGCTTAAACAAACTAAATTTAGTGTTCTGAAGCTGTTCAACCGACGACTGGCATAACGAGGTGATCAAGTGGGCCCCACAGCGAAGGTTCAGTTCAGTTCAAGCTGAGGCCGAATCGTCTCAGTCGAAATCGTCTCCCTCCAAGATTCTTGATGACAAATTGACTACACGTATATCGTACTCTCATTTCCATAGGTGATACGAACCTATATCTGGCAAAGAAAAGAAGGTAGAAAGCTTCGAATCCATTAATGGAGGCCCGAGACTCCTCAGGTCTCGCAAGACAACACAAGGCTCTATAACCCTAATCGATGACATCAACGTGTTCTCTTCAAACTCACGATCTCAACGAACCAAGTCTCAACCAAAATGGCCGCCGGAATCATCGTAATTTGGCCGGAGAAGGCGTAGGGACCAAACTGCAAAATTCCCTCGTATCGGATTTGAAGGAGATGAAGTCCGATGCCACAAACAATCCTCTGTGACCATCTCACTTGTGCCGGGTCACTGACACGACAGTGACTCGTCACACGGAAACAAATTGATTTGAAATAAATAAAAAATAACGGGCGCCACGTCAGCAAGCGACGCCAAGCACAGTCAGAGCCACCATAGCGCCAACTCAGCCCCTGCGCACACGTGGTCCAATAAGAAAATTAAAAATACACAGCCAACTTCAAAAATTCATTAAAAATAGTAGGAAACTCAGAAAAATACAAATAAAATATCCATAAAATCCTAAAAATCCAAATAAACCAAATCCACTGATATTTTGATATAAAAATCTGTCAAATTATTGAGTATTTCTATTTTTGAAGTATTTTCAATATTAAATAAATTTTATAAAATTCTAAAATGATGTTAAATCAATTTGTAAAATTCCAAAATGATATCAAAACTCAGTTAAACTATTTTAACAAATTTTCAAAAATAAATATTGAGAATTTAAAGAGAATATATTAAATAACAAATATTTTTGAAAATAAACATAACTAAAATATAAAAAGATATTCCAAAAGTCTAAAATTAAAAATAAAAATAAAAGAAAACTAAGAAAATAATAAAACCCAAAGAGAAACTTAAGAAATTAAAAGTCAAAACACGAAGCCTAAAGACAAAATCGAAACCTCTCCATTTCAAGAATGAAAACTCTTCAACAGATCAAAATGTCCTCAATTGGGTCCCGTCAACTAAGTCTGGTACACCAATCGAGTCCGGTTCAAACCAAAAGAAATAAATCCAAAATAAGCACGAAACAAACGATTTCCCTAGCCTTTATATATAATTCCTCAGATCCCTTAATCAGAGGTTCTCGTGAGCGATCACGGGGTAATTAACAGTAGGGGCTTGCGCCTACTGGAAAGAAAGGACCCACGAAATCAACAAACCTCTTTAAGAAGCGACTCATGTTTTGGTTCTCTTGTCGTTAAGAGATACTCGAACTGAGATCGAACCTTAAGGGGGGTGAATCCAAGGCTATGTTCTCATTTCTCGAGGAATCCCAAATTCTATTCTTCGAGGGAATGATGAAAAAGCCGCGACAGGCGGGTCGCCAGGATTTCTGGCGGGTCACCAGAAACTGTCCTGAGAACGTCCACTTCTTCTTCTGCCTCTGGTTCTTCCTCCAAACTCACCACATAAGCATCCCATTCCTCCTGGTTGTCGATGGGGTAGGTGTAGGCTTTTGTCACCTCCGAATTGAACTCTTCTTGAACTATTTCATCAAGCATATCCACAATGCAACAAGTGTCAATTTGGTTGGGCAGCTTCAATGTTTTTTCAACTTCAAATTCGACGGTTTTGTCTCCCACCTTCACAAGCATCTTTCCATTCCTACAATTGATAAGAATACCAGCAGTTGCTAGAAATGGTCTACCAAGAATAATGGGTACCTCGGAATCTTCTTCCATGTCTATAATCACGAAATCGCACGGCACCACAATATCTCCAACTTGAATTGGCACATCTTCAACTATTCCCAAGGGCAAACAAGTCGATCGGTCCGCGAGTTGCAATGTCATTCGGGTTGTCCTCAATTCTCCCACTCCGAGCTTGTTGAAAATGGATTCGGGCATGAGACTCACACTTGCTCCCAAGTCCAGCAAGGCTCGCTTGATGTTCGCCTCCCCAATCTTGCACGGAATCGTGAATTTCCCTGGATCTTTCAACTTCGGGGGAAGTCTCTTGGTTGACACGGATTTGCTCTCATGAGTCACAGCGATGCAAACGTCCTCCAGCTTCTTCTTGTTAGTCAAAATGTCTTTTAGAAACTTGACATAGGAGGGCATTTTGGTCAACATGTCGGTGAAGGGTATGGAGATTTGGATTTGCTTCATTATCTCCATGAACTTCTCATACTCCTCTTCCTTTGCCTTGGCTAGCCTCTCGGGAAATGGAACTTCTGGCGCATAACGGGTCTGAATCGGAACCTCGGTTTTGTTTTTCTGAGCTTCAGGATCTTTTCTGGCGGGTCGCCAGGAATCCTGGCGGGTCGCCAGAAATTGTCCTGAGAGCTCTGCATTCTGCGCATCATCCTGGCGGGTCGCCAGGATTTCTGGCGGGTCCGCCTGGATCTGTCCTGAGACCGATTCGTCTGGATTTTTGGGCCCAACGTACTCCGTTCCACTCCTTAGTCGATGTGTTACACTCTTGACTTCTCCGTTGGGGTTCACTTCAGGTTGGCTTGGAAACATCTCGGTCTTTGTTAGAGCTCCTTGGCTTTGAGGGTTTGCCAACTTGCTATGTTGAATGAGGAATTGCAAGGACTCACGAACTTGCTTCATCTCATCAAAAACTGAATGATTCCACTCCGTTTGATCTGTCATGAACTTGTCCACCAAATTCCTATGTTGCTGATAGTAATTAACTTGATTGTTATTACCTGCAGCGTTGTTGTTAGTCTTGTTTTGAGGTGGTGGTTGAGCTTGCACCGGATTCGCGCACCCGCTTGGGTTGTCATAAGATAGCCCAAGATGGTTTCTCTTGTATCGGTACACGTAATTCTGGGGAGCGTAGGGCGGAGGTGCCATGATTGCATTAACATCGGCTACGGGCTCGTCTCTTGCTACCAAGTGACATGCATTTGCCGTATGTCCTTCTTCCTCACAGAATTGACACTTTTGAACCGCCTCCATGGGTTTGTTCTTCATTTCCTTCATCATTGTGGTCAAGGCGTTCAATTGAGCTTGCAAGTGGGTTGATTTGTCTACTTCTATCATCCCTCCTTTGGAATTCTTCTCTCTCACCGACCAATTGGTTTGAGAGCTTTCCATGCTTTCGATTAGTGCTTTTGCATCCCTACACCCTAGGTCGAGAAGAGACCCACCTGCAGTTGAGTTAACACTTTGACGAGTTTGATGATTCAAACCGTCATAGAAACTACAAATTAGTCTATCCTGGCCTATATCATGATGAGGACACATTCTCAACAAATCTTTAAAGCGTTCCCAAGCTTCAAACAAATTTTCATCACTTTCCTGTTTAAACCCAATTATCTCCCTCACAATCGATGTGGTTTTGATTCTAAGGTAGAACCTTTCCAAGAAGGCCTTGGCCAAATCATCCCAACAAGTAAACGGGTTACTATTGAAACTATTCAACCAATCCTCTGCTTGGTCTCTAAGAGAAAAAGGGAAAAGAGTTAACCGGATTATATCGGGAGCGACTTCTTCAAGGTTGAGAGTGATGCAATTCCGTAGGAATCGCTGCAAATGCTTGTTCGCGTCTTCCGTCGGATTCCCACTAAATTGGTTCTGTTGGATGAGGGCAATGAGAGATGGGTTGAAGAATAGATCGCGAGTCCTTCGAGCTTGGGGATGGTTGACTCCAAGTCGGACATTGTTTGCGGTTGGGGCTCCGATCTCCTTCAAAGGTCGGTTCTCCGCCGCAATCCTTGCCGCCTCCCTAGCATCATCAAGGGCTCGTTGAAGCACAGCTGGATCTACCATCAACAGTCCTCCTTCTGGACCAATAGGTGGGTTCCCGTTCAGGTCTGCCATTGGTTTCGGGTCGTCGGTGTCTTTCGAACCTTCCTCAGGATGGTTTCTGGCGGGTCCGCCTGAATCCTGGCGGGTCGCCTGGAATTGTCCTGACGGTTGATTCGCGAGTTGAGCTGATGGATTTCGCCTTCCTTGTTGGTAAACCAGCAAGGGAGTCGAAATAGGTGATGAAGTCGAAGTTGTGGCCTCCTTGGCTTCTATTTGTTCTCCCGGAAAACGAACGGTTTGGGAAACAAACGAAGCGGAAGGTCGGGGTGTCTCGTCGCTCTTGGTTTGGCTCCTCGTAAAGTACTTGCACTCACTTGCGGGTTGAGGTTGCTTAGACTTCTTCTTCCCGGCCAGCGTGTACTCCTACAAACAAAGAAACAAGAGGAAAAGACAAAAGATCAATAAATCATAATTACCTAAACTTAAATCTAGTCACCGTCCCCCGCAACGGCGCCAAATTTGATCGGAGGTAAAACCTAGGTCAAATTAAACCTCAATCTAATCTAATGTAGTATAGCTTGAGGATCGAATCCACAGGGACGGTTATTCTAAACTATAGACTTTAAGTAATTTAGTTCGATTGATCTAGGGGTAAACAAGTCAAAAGTTGGTTAATTAATTAAAAGTAATAAATTTAAACTAAAGAAATTAATTTAAAATTCTAAATAATCTCTAAATTACTTTAAAAATTAAGGTAAAGATCTAAACTCGAATTAAGTACTTAAACTAGGGTCAATTGATCGGGTTCCACTTCCAGGCACTATCCTGGCGGGTCGACAGGATTCCTGGCAGATCGACAGAGTTCCTGGCGGGTCGACAGGATTCCTGACGGGTCGCCAGAACAGTACGACAATTCAGTTTAATTAGTTTCTAAGTTCTCTAAGTTCAGGTTTTTGGCTTAAACTCTGGTCCAAATACTAACTCTCGTTCTTGATTTGGTATCACTAAGTTTTAACCTCTAAACCTCCCTAAAAACCTAAGTTTCAACTCTCGTTTCTTGGCTTAAGTTTTAGGGTTTGCTTTAACTATTCGGTAGGATATCCTAGATCTCTCGATCTTAGGAGGGAATAAACCTCTCGGCTAAGTTCCGGTTTCACCTTTTGGGTATACTAACTATCCTATAGTATGAGAACACAAATTGTTTTGAATTTAGAGTTCTATTTGCTTATCTACGAGGTCAGCCTAACCAAGCGAGCAAACCTTCAAATCAATTCAATTCAATTCACAATTTCAGCAAATAAACTCAAGTAAAGCAAAGCAACTTAGAAAAATTAGAAAACTAAATCAAACTTCATTAATCTACCAAGTCATGGTTCCCTACAATTGCCCCTAAACTAAACTACTCACTAAAAGTCATACTAAACATAAAGATAAAAGGTTTCAGCAAATTAAACATCAAAAGACAGAAAATAGAGAAAGTTTACAACAAGAAACAACAGCAAACAACTCTCAGCTTGTCTTCTGGCGGGTTGCCTGAATTCCTGGCGGGTCGACAGGAGGCAGCTGGGTGGAAATTCTCTATCTTCTCTCGATTTCTCTCTCTCTAAACTGACTTGACTTTTTCTGGAGCTCTTCCTATGTTTAAATAGCTCTCAAAGGCGGTTTCCATAGGTGGAGATCATGTCTGGTTCGTCCCAGAATAGAGAAAGTGCTCTGCCAGAAATATCTCTCCAAATTGGGCAGGTCGGTTTATGTCTGGCGGGGTCGACAGGAATCCTGGCGGGTCTCCTGGGATCCTGGCGGGTCGACAGAAATCCTGGCGGGTCGCCAGAACAGGGGACTTGTCTGGCTTGACCCTGTTCCTTTGCTCCAGTCGCTTGGACTCTGATTTGCTCCGCTTGAACACTGCTTTGGGCCCAATTTTGCTCCAAATCATCACTGAACCTGAAATTAGACAAGGGCAAATAGCAGTACCATATTTCTAACCTAAATTGCATTAAATCTAACTAAAACACAAGCATTTAATTGAAATTAAGGCCTAAAAGGGTTGAATATTTCGATGTGAAACCCGCCTATCAAAAGACTTGTGTGTGTCATGCTGTGAAAAAAATTGTAAGATATCTTGAAAAGTCGACTTCCGCTGCATTACCCATAATTTTCTAACACCTTAAAAAAAAATATATATAAATTTTGAAATATAAATACTTATATGTCAGATATTCCTTTCATAAATACCGTTCACTTAACATGTTCTATATCCTGATTTTTTTTAAAAAAAATTTTTGTTCGATGCAAAATTTATTTATTTATTTTTTGGGGAGGGGGGACGGATGGAGCTAAATTTATTGAATGTTTACAATATTTCAAATCAGTAACGTCTTAGACTGTTAAAGTTTCAAAAATTAATATATTTAACGTGAAGCGTCAGCAATTTCTTTTGTTTTGCTTCATATTTATTTTTTTTCCTCTATCGACGAATAGGATAGAAAAAAATTTTTAGACATTGACAAATTAGACACGTCCAATTATGTAGGTATAGTTCTTTTATTGGGTATATATATGATTCGATTATTCATGTTGGAATCATGAATTTAGAGTTATGATATTGATCTAACAAGAGCAGAACGCTCTTCAGCTAATGTTTTTTTTTTTAAAAAAAAAATAGACATGGCTTATAATGTTTTTTTTTTTAAAAAAAATGGCATTGAGTAACTAAATTTTGACACAATTCCACTGCCTTAAGGAGAGCAGTAAATAATTTCGTATCAATAAAAATGGGTGAAATCCAATACGTTATGCTACATGATAAATTTTATTGCGCGATTCGACATCTCATATTTACCCATAGATGAAATACATAAGAGGGGGGTTTTATTATTAAAAAGAAAAATTGGAAATTCAAATTTTACAATTGTATTCATTTTTTCCATATTCGGCAGCTTCACCAGCTCATTTCCATCCATTTTAAAGAGATACACTTGCCGTTGGGAAGGGAATCTTCGATACAATCATAATTTTGATAGTTTTTAGGGTTAACGACGAATTCTACAACCAGATGCTGACAAAATATAGTTTAAAATTTTTACAGGGGGGCACATGGCAATTGTTCCAGCGAGAAGAGTCAAGCTGTCATCAATAGATTAATTTGATCCAATCATATATGCTGGGAACTCAAATTCAGATCATTTACTACGAATTTTAAAGTCCTTAAGGGGCCGTTTGGATCGCTTAGGAATTTAGGGAATTTGGGGAAGTTGAAATTCCTAGAAATAAATTTATTGGGAGGTGTGTAATTTTGTGAAGAGTTTGAATTGTTTATAATAAATTTATGGTAGGAAGATGAAATTCTCCAAAATCCCCATGGGATCCAAACGACCCCTAAAGTCGTTCTTTCCATATAAATCCATCCTTGATGCGAATGATGATCGACGATTGGATTGGAGATCCGATATGGGGTTACCCGATCCGAATTTCTGTCTTTCCAATCGGGTGCATCCGTACATATGACATATCAAAAAAATCGGATCAACCCGTTTTTCTTTCAAATTGCAGCAACAGCCAACAGGTCACAAATAAGTACGATTAGTTTCGTCATCTGCTTGTATTTGTACACGTGTATATTTCAGTTGTAACGTGGTGGCTCAATTTCCTCCATCGGAAACAAAATTTTGTAGTTATACAAGTAATTATTTAAAAATATAAAGAGTGAAAACTTTCAATAGACCCTCAAAAAAGAAATATTTCAATAGTTAACCTATTATAATTCAAACTATTTAATTTAGTTGTAATCATTCAATTTTTTGCATTCAATGTTATTTTTTAATAAAAGACATTAATGCATTAACTGCATATTTAAAGAAAAATGAAGAAATTACTTGCATATCAGACCCTTCTAAACTCCCAGAATCTAAATTTTAAATGTAAGCAACCAGAAGAGAAATTTTTTTTTAAGTGTAATTAAAAATAATATCATGTACTGTCTTTTTTACAGAAAAATATATACACAAAAACTAACTTTCTTTTGGAATGTGATAGAAAGCTCATAAAAATAACTTAGGGGCCGTTTGGATCGCTTAGGAATAAGAGGAATAGTCTATTTCTGGGCGAAAAATATTGGGAAGTGTGTAATTTTGTGAAGAGTTTGGATGATTAGGAATAAATTTTCGCCTAGAAAGAGGCTATTCCTCTTATTCCTAAGTGATCCAAACGGCACATTAGGTCATACATGTTCGGTCTTAAAAGACAATCGTCATCGTCATTATCCTTTCTTTTCTTTTGTGTTATCTCACTCATAAATAAATCCAAGATATCATAACACACTTCAAATAGCACAGATACTAATGGAAAAATATTAATAAAACATGAATTTATTTATTCTATATATGTTTTTTAATTTTTGCTCCAATGTGTTTCTAGAAGACTAAGATCCTGATCAAAATTCTATTTTTTTAACATGAGATTTCATTTCATTTCATTTTGCTGGAAATTTTTTTGATCAAAATGAAGGGAGTTAGTGTCATTTGGTTAGAATTTCCATATAATTAGATCCGACAAAAACTTGAGAAATCAATTCAAATGAAATGAAATCCCACGATAAAAAATTTTTGATCAGGCCTAAGTCATTTTCTGAGGGGTTGTAGTGCAGTCTCATATTTTTAGTTGTTATATGTTTAGCTATTAGTATTTATATTGTTGTTTACGGGATTTATTAAATACACACACTTGAATTATGAACATGTGCTCTATTTTTGAATTATTCCATCCGTGCTTAAATAATTAACAAAAAACCGAATTTAATTAATGAAAGAGAATAATTAAACTAGAATTGATGTTCAAATAACGAATTGGTCACAATTGATGGACTGATGATAGGCGGACCCGGAACTAAGTACGGTTGCATTAAATGAATTTTCCTCTTTTACTTTTATTATAAAAAAAATATAAATACAAATAAATATCTACGACTATTAGACTATATAAATAAACTCAGATCTACTAATTGAGACCACCTATTCAAAGATCATAACCCGCTAGCACTTATTAGCGAGATCATTGGATAATTAATTATTGACAGTGTTAGCGGGTTTCGGATCCCGCGCACCCTTCCAATCCATGCAGTCTATTTTTCCAACCAACCATGAGATCCACAGCGAGACAGAAGAAAAATAAAATAAAAACAAAAGAAATTCTTCCAATTCCTCTTTCTAACATCTTACATTACATCCCTGATATAATCCCACGATACTTCTCTCCAATCTCTCTTTTCATTTTCTGGTGTTTCTCACCTTTTGAGTTTTGCGCTCATTTTTGGTTTTCTAAATATAAACGCGAGGCTCGGATTTTCGTTTGATACGAAATCGCGCTCGACTTGATCTCATCCGATTTCTCGACAATTTTTTGCAAGAGAGATTGAGAGGGAGAGATAAGCTTGGTGAATCTAGGGTTTCGACCTTGGATCTGTTCAGGTACGCGAAATTGATAAGCTCTATGTATTTCTTTATTTTAGATTTTTGTTTCTGGTTTTGCATCTCGAAAGAGGAGCAATGCTGCAGATTTTGTTTGTCCCTGAATTGCTTTTGATGTTAATCCGATGATTTTAAGCTGATTCAACGAAGTTGAGGATGATGTACAGGAAGCAAAGGAGATTTAGATCCGAGCATAGCTCTTGTATTACCTGATGTCTGATACTAGGCATTAATTATATAGTCCTTGTTTCATGTAAACTGTAGAGAGCTCAAGGAAAGAAAGAGAGAGGAAAAAAAGAAAGAAGCAAGGTAAAAAAAAGTGCATGTAACAGGTACAATGCCATACTGGTACCTTCCTGACCATCACTGCATTGGACCTATATAATGATGTTGATAAGGAAATTAACATATGTACTTTGAGAGTGCCTTCTCTCTATGCATCTTTCGTTAAATATGCACAATAATATACGTTTGTTTTGACTGCTATAACTTCTTATCTATTGCAGGATTGGATTTGAAGTGGTTGCAAGGGTGTTTATTTAATAATGAGCTGTCTGAGACATGTATAATTGCTCCAGCTTACCCCAACAAATACCCATTTTTTGTCTGCCTTCAAATTTTGTATCATGGCCAAGACACCTAGACACAGGTTTTTTTTATCATTTGAAGTTCATATCTGTACTAGTCTAAATCACAAAGTACATAAACCAAACAAAAGTGAAATACACGTATTATAGCATAGATTCAGTTGTGGAACTGTTTGCCAAACTCTCTGAGGACCCCACTTTGTGACCAATACTGATACATAGTGTTCTTCTACCCATACCAGTTTTGATTAGGTGTGGAATTTGCTATTTACCTTTTGCTTAAACCTTGGTCTTGGTGGTGAACACACAGGCTTATCTAAAATCTGTAGGGAAGTGCATGACTGTGCATTATGCTTTCACATTACTGGATTTTGCCAATTTTTGTTTGAGAGCTCTGCTTTTGACAATCTAAATTTAATCTAATGCACGTGTTAAATTGCAGTGGTGTCTATAGGAGATCAAATGAGAATATGAGATTAGTTATAACTACTGTTATTGGAGCAGTAATTGGGTTCTGCATTGGCATTTCTTTTCCTTCAGTTAGTATCACAAAGGTATACTTTAATATTTATCGTTATTTTGGTTACCAATTACTGTCACCCAATTGGGCCTAGAAAATTGGAAGTTCTGCAATTATCTGAAGCCACTTCTGCAGCATAAGAAAAGAACTTTTGAAGTACATTACTCAATGCCATCTATAATTTTTTGACAATAGATCAACTTAGGTCTAGTTCATTGCAACAATACATCAAATTTTGTTCTCTAGTTGAAAAGTATAAAAGGTTCTGTAGCCAAACCATCGATTTACAAAAGTTATTCTAGGAGCAGTGAAAAACCAAGCGAGTAAACTTGGTCATTTTCCTTGAATTTTTGGTACTTTTATTAATATGGCCTCTGGAGGTTTAAACATTTAACAGGAGCATTTGAATATTCTGATTTTCTCATTTGCTTTGCAAATTACACCCAAGAATGACAGTATTTGCAGCAAACCCAACATTTCTCACACAAGACCTGGCATTAAAACCATGGTTCAGTAAATAATGACCAAGTTATGATTCCAAGTTTATGTAATTTGGAACCCTATGATTGAATTTGTTTAGCCTTTTTGTAGTTCAATGTCAAATACTTCAGCAATTTTGTTGTTATTTTCAAATAAGACATGTTGGGCATCACTTACTAAAGATCGGACTTAAAGAGTGCTTAAATTATTGGCATAAAAATAATTGCATTATTTGCACGAGTGCAGTTCTAATTTTTCAGTATAAAAATGAATTATTTGCAGCTGCACTTTCCTACAAGTATAATATCATATGTGGAAGATAAGAGCTCGGGCATCTCGACTCAAGCACTGCTCAACCACGCCTGGACTTCTGCCAAGAATATTAGAGACAACGACACTCATTTAAATTCCAACAATTCTAAGGTATGCCTGTAGTGTGAAATGCCAGATAGTGCCCTATCAAAAGGAGATGATTGATTCTGATTTCAGAAATTTTATGCTGAACATTTGAAAGTTCTGATCTGGGTTAGGTCCAGAAATCTGACCCTTAACCTGACTTATCAAACACTGTAAACTGTAGGTAGTGGGTTGACTAGAGTCACCTGACGTGTTACAATGAGCATTGCTATGCCTAATCTTACATCTTTCAATTTTTCTTAGATTGCTTCAGCTTCCCCACATAATATTCTGCTTCATACCCCAAATTTGGACCTTTTTTTTATTTATGGAGCTGATTTCCTTGGCGAGCATCCCAAAAAGTGAAAACAGCGGATAAAATGGCTGGCTCTGTACAATTTTGACCTTAATTCTGTACTATCTAGAAGTGAGAACTTATCTGTGTTCAACCTCTTATTAGTGGTGCCAAGACAACTATTGTGGCCTTTGCATATTTGTAGACCCTTATAATAAAAGCTCTTTCTGGGGGTTCTGTGATTAATACAAAATTGCATAATTTAAGCTAATCTTATACTTAATGAAACTTGTTGGCTATGCAGATATATGTTCCAACAAATCCAAAGGGAGCTGAGAGACTTGCACCTGGTATAGTAGTGCAGGAGTCGGATCTTTACCTACGTCGGTTGTGGGGTGACCCTAGTGAGGTATTCCCAGAATAATTTAAGAGAAAGAAATGAAAAATAGGACTTGACAACACTAAAAAAAATGCCACGTGGTTCTTTTTGAAACTGTTTTTTTTTTTGATAAATTTTTTTGTATTTTGTTTTTCTTTCTTTTTTTGTACTATGAAAAGTACAATGGACTTTTTTCTTTTGCTTTTCTTACTTTGTGATTCCAGGGCTTGTCCAATTTTTTTAACAAGTTACAGTTCTTCTGAGTTTCTCGTGCTCACTCTATTAAGTATTAATAGTAACAGGTATTATTGTTGTTTCCTTTTGTGCAGGATTTGAAAACTAAGCAGAAGTACCTTGTGACATTTACAGTTGGATATGATCAAAGGCACAACATAGACAAGGCTGTAAAAAAGGTAGAAGTTTATTCTATACTGCTCCCCTTGTATAGCAACCAGCTGAATGATGCTGTCTGCTAGAAAATGCCTACTAAAACATACCTAACAAAGAAATGTTAGCTTTATGCATGGATCTTCTCATTGCTTATCAGTCTTGATATCAGCTAGTTTATGGTTCTAAATTCAGCATAGAGTGTTTGTATTTCTTGCATTCTTTCATCTCAAACTTTTTTTTTTTATTTAGACTTGAATTTAGTATTAAGCCTCTTGCTTAAGCCCCATAACTAGTGCTTCCTTTCATTAGATGTGAACCTCGATTATTACAACTGCTGAAAAGTCTTTTTCATTTTAATTTTTTTTCAGTTTTCAGATGATTTTCTAATAGTGCTATTCCACTATGACGGAAGGACAAGTGAATGGGATGAGTTCGAGTGGTCAAAGAAGGCCATCCATATTAGTGGCAGGAAACAAACTAAATGGTCATTATTCTTAACTTTGCTCCCTAGTCAAATCCTCAAATAAATGAAGATTTTTGCAGATGACATTATAAGATGCATCAAGTATCATTATATTCTGGGTGAGAGGTGGTAGGGAAAATGACAGTGTATGTGGGTGGGGGAGTGCTTCCTTTTTTGTTTTGGGGGATGGGATAAGTGATAATCTTATGGAGAGGTTTACTCAATATTGAGAAATTTTGTTAAATACTTTGCTTTCTGTAATTGGTTAGGTGGTTTGCAAAGAGATTCTTGCACCCGGATATAGTGGCCCCATTTGAGTACATCTTTATATGGGACGAAGACCTTGGTGTAGAACACTTTAATGCTGAAAAGTATGAATCTTATTTGTCTCTTTCTCTCTCTCTTCTTAAATTTTTTTGTATCAAATTCTTAGTGAGCAGTATTAGATTTCTTCTACTCCCATGCAGCTGGAGATATCCGCTTCTACTCTTGTTCCATTTGATATAGAATTATAGATATAGATAACATGGTAAAAGATGAAGATCCAGAGCTAGTCCTGTTTGATGCCCCTTGGATTTTATCTTTTCCATTTGTTTTTCCCTTTATACTTTAGTCTCAAGGTTGTGAATGCCAGATAGCCCAAAAAAATTTACCATGCTATAGGTTCTCTGGAAGTTGATTATGGTTTGAATAGCCAGTAGATAATTGATCCTTCATCACATTTTGGATATTAATAAATGTACAGGTATATAAAGTTGGTAAAGAAGCATGGTTTGGAAATATCCCAACCTGGCTTGGAGCCAAACCAAGGGCTGACGTGGCAAATGACAAAAAGAAGAGGCGATACAGAAGTCCACAAGTATTGGTTTTAACTTTATACTTTTCCAATTTAACACAGCTTGGTCTGGCATTCATTTCTGCTATTAATGGAAACTCTTATTGGAGCTTGTCCTTTGCATTAAGCAATAATTAACAATGAATCGGCCAATAAAGAAAAGTCATAAGAAGATACCCGCCTTTATTTTTAGGTCAACTCTTTATTTATTGCTTTATTTAATTTAACAGAGACACAATAGAGAGACCTGGCTGGTGCAGTGATGGTCCTCTCCTCCCTCCCTGTGCTGCGTATGTTCTCTTTGATTTTTTTTTCGCTTGTGTGGTTTGCATTATTTGTTTTTAAAGCTGTATTCTATATATTGGTAGTTAATAAATTGTATCTTTTTCAGATTTGTAGAGATAATGGCACCTGTATTCTCCAAAGATTCATGGAGATGTGTGTGGCATATGATTCAGGTACTATTTATCATTATTATCATGTTTTACTTCAGAAGCTATCAGTTCTGCTTTAAGCTATCATTACCATGAGAAGCTATCAGCTTTACTCAAACTATTTTTATCATTATTATTATATTTTTAGAATGATTTGGTTCATGGATGGGGCCTTGATTTTGCTTTGAGAAGATGTGTTGAGGTAATGCGTGTTATACAATCATTCTGAAATTGAAAACTTGATTATTACAGTTATTCAGTTATTTATTCTGTTATCATTTTATGTGGTAGCCTGCTCATGAGAAAATAGGAGTTGTAGATTCCCAATGGATTGTGCATCAATCGGTCCCTTCGCTCGGAAACCAGGTTATTTTTATTTTTTATTTTACATTTATTTTCCTTGTGTTGGCCACACTTTTTTCTGTATAGGAGATCAAATTTACTTTGGAAAATGTGAAAAAAAAATAGCGGATGTAAGCATATTAATTCTATTGTTCTTACACTATGTACAGAAATCTTATCACATTATTTCATAACTCTTTATAATGTAGGGTAAATCGGAAAATGGAAAAGCTCCATGGGAAGGGGTATGATATACAAATCTTTTCTTGTAATGTTGATATATTCCTGGTTTGGTTTAATAAACTGTTAATGCACCTCTTTTTCTGAGTAACGTAAAACTTTGGTAAAATAAAGGGTGCTTTGAGTTCTTGATTTCCGAACAACTACCGAAATTGGAATTGGCCAAAATTAGTACATGTACCCTTCTATGTTGGCTGTAAAAGTTTGTAGGACCTCATTTATTTGGTGTTCCATTTGAATATTTATTTGAGAAGAACTTGCTCGTTACAATTTTGAGATGAACTCAAGCTAGGACCAGTCTGTTTGAGATCAGCTTGGAGCAAGCTTGACTTCAGCTCAGTTTTTTTTTTTTTTTTTTTTTTTTTTGAAACCCATGGCTTTGGTCGTGTTTGGTACATGAAAAGAGTGTCCTTCATTGAGCAAATTATAAATCAGACAACGTGCCCCATTTTATTTGAGTACATATTTTTCGTTTTGTTTTAGTCATTGTTATTTTATGATAGTTTATTTACTATTATCGCTACTTGGTGTGATTATCTAGGTGAGAGAGAGGTGTAGGAAGGAATGGGCAACTTTCAAAACACGTTGGTCTGAGGCTGAGAGATCATATTACAAGTTGATGGGGATTGTTCTCCCTAACAATACTGTTGTTTAATTAATTTAATTTTTTCCCTCTCCATTTATTATATATTTTGTATTTTCTTTGTTCTTCCTTAGTGTTCGGTTTTGACTTTTGTATTGATCGCCCTTGTAGTTTACCAACTAGAGATAGATGATAATTCCTTGTAGAGCGTAATAAGAATCCTCTATTCTTTTTTTCCTTTGAAATATTAATATTGTTTGTAATTTCGCATTATAGCTAGTATTTTTGTATAACGGACATTTCCTTGCTCTAATTGCAGTAAAAGCAGCATTTGCTTATTTATCAGGAAATTTTGGATTACATTTAGGATTTATTTTTTTCTATTTTACTAGTGAATATAGAAATTGTTTCATGTATCTGTTGCCGTGCCTTTCCATAAACTAACAATTTTTTACATTCTACTAGTAGAATATACAATGCCGGAAATGAAATCCAGTTCCTAATCTATTGCAGTCGCAGGTGAGGATTTCATTATAAAAGAAATTCTTAAGCATTATTTAATTATCAGAGTGGCTGTCCGGGGACAGTTTATTACTTTCATTCGATATGGATAAGAACATAATGTTTTTTTTCTTTTTACTATATCGAACCGCTGCTTTCCATGCGCAATATCTGCGGTTGTATAACTTGATTCTATTTAACAGTCCCAAGTCCCTCGCAAAATGAATCACTTAGAAAATGTATAGTGATTTGATGCGTTGAAAATGTAGTCACTATTTTTTAAAGAGGTCATAGCTATTTAATTTTTTTCTTATTTTTTTGTAGATCAATTTAATACTTGTAATATGGAGTTTTTTTAAGAGCAATTACTAATCAGAGTACAAATTGAGTTTATAGAATAACACTAATAAATTACTAATCAACGACTATTATTTTTTGAAGCAATAATCAACGACTATTATTGGTTTATAAGAATGAGTTAAACAAATGCAGACTTTTAACAAAAATCTAATGGTTTTATCTTTGAACTATTAGACATTTAGACCAAAAACAAATTGTAATTAGTAATTATTCACAACACATTCACATTTTTCACTTAATTGAACTCATATCAGGTTACAGACAGCAATGTAGCTGAATTAAAAAAAAATTACTACAATTTTTCTAAAATATGTTGTGTATATCAACTATATAGCTTCGGATTAGGTTAATTGTAGGTTAATCGGACAATTACATCCATAATCCATTAGTAGCTGATAGCTCTCTACCTATGTTATTTGGGTGCGGGTGCGGATATCGTATCGGATACGATGCGGGTGCGGGGATACGGCATTTTTCAAAAAACTCGGATACGGCTGTATATATAAAATAATAAAAATAATATATTTCTATAATTTATATATATTTTTAATTAATTTTTTTATATTTTATTAATATAATGTTATTAACATTATATTATTAACTGTTTATATATATATATATATATGTTATTAACATACAAGATTGTTGAATTTGTGGGCCGGAATTTCACACATATTAGATGCTCATTTTTTTAATTTTGATATCAACACAACCAGGCCCAATAAGCATTGTTGTCCGCCTGTCCGATTTTTAAGTTGGCATATTAGTCCCACAAGTATTTTGTAACCTTTATATCTCTATCTCTACTATATTAAAAGCACCAATGGAAGGATGTAACATCTTAGGATACAATCTTGATATGAACAATCTGCATCATTGATTGCTTTTAATTTATATTCTACACCATTGATTGTTAAAACAAAAACTTGATAAAGGGTCCAGATTATATCGCAGAACGAAGAGAGTTTTATCTTTACGTTTTGTCGGAACGCACAATAGTCTCCTATATGCATTTACCTTTTTTATAATTTTCCGATAAATTTTTCAACGCATTTTTTCCCTCACCACCTTTCAGCGAGGTTCCGTACAAACCCTAAACCCCACGCCTGACGAACCTAAGATCGCCACCGACTCACTCTTCTGGTTATCTCGCTGATCTCCTTTCGAATATTGGGACCCAACAATTCCACCCTCTCATCCTAACCCCCGATGCACCGAGATGAAGGCCGCCAGCTCCGTTCTCTCGGCTGGTCCGATAAGGAACGGGAGCCGTCGGATGAGACGAGCGCTAAAGATCCCTTCGCATCACCGCTTTTTCCCATTTTGTATTTGAAATTCGAAAAATGTATGTATCGTTTTAATTTTGATTTTTAAATTTAAATTTTGAAAACTCATCTTGCATCTCAATTCCTATTTAAACTTTCGTATAGATTCGTTAACTGCCGCTCGACTCCGTCCATGCCATTCTCTTCAACTCTCTTCTCGGTCCTGTCCTTTTTTTCTTCACTTCTGCCTCTTCTTCGAACTGATCCTGGTGCTGTTGAGGTACAATATGACCCCTATATTACCTTCTTTTAATGGCTGTTTGCTTTTTAATTGGATTTAATTAGTTTTGGTTTGTTTCATTTTTCTGTTGTAGTCTCTAATTTTGCTTGATTTTCCAATAATTTTGTGTTTGTTTGATTGAGCATGATAATCATGAATATTATTTTCTTTCCTTAAACAGTAAAGTGTCAGATCTTTTGGTACTTGAACCTTATATAAAATGATTGGATGAATTCTCCTACACTGGAATAGAGCTATAAAGATAGTAAAATAAAAATTGAGCAGAGTTGAAACTATTGACTTACGAGTGTGCTTGTGTATTCAGGGTGTATGAAATTATGAACTATATCTAATATCTGTGGTTGCAAGTAAGAATTGCTTTACAGATTGAACTTATATAGAGATAAGAGAAGGGACAAGGCTTTCTTATATGTTTTTAGTAGTTAAGGCATTCTTATTTGTCTGGATTTAATAGAGGCCAATCATTAGTGAAAAGTTTCCCCAGATCAATTGAACAATAAGAAAAGAAAATTGTTGTGCTGGAGAATTTTATCCTAAGATTTTTGCTATAGGTAAGAGTCGTGTCACCTACTGCATGACCCTTCTTTTTGATCTTGCAGTGAACGATAACTCAAAAGGGTTGGTCAAGTGATGAGACATGAATAAAGAAGAGCAAACCTCAAGAAAACATTCTAATCTTAACAAAAAAAGAAAGGTTAGGGCAACATCACCACTCTTTTGTTGTTTCATACAAGTACTAAATGCAAAGAAGTATGGCTGGTAATGTTTGGGTATATTCTGTATAAACTTTTCTGCGTCCTTTTTGTTTCAGGTAAAGACAGTGCTTGTGCCAGTTTTCCCCCATTGAACATCCATCAATTGTGAAGATTCGGCTTCTCTTACCTCGAGGGTATACGTGAACCAGAAGAGCCTCAAAACAGTTATAAAAGACATGCTGGTATTGGCTTGTCTATCTGGTAGTTAAGTCTATGCTTTGACACATTACCTTTAATTTTACAATTTTATTCTCTATTTTTCTTAATTGATACTTTGTTTGTTTGTATTGTTGTTGTTGTCATGGTGCAGACCATAGGAGGATATCAGACACTGGTCGAAGTTCCAATCATTTACTCCTCTGCTTGTAAGTATAGAAAAAAAGGAACATTTTGCGATTTGAAGCTTTATCTTTTAAGAACTATTTTTCATTGTTACCCTACTTGTGTTTGCAGAGCCAGATTGAGGATGACTCTGGAAAATCTCTTGATTTAAGCAACTATGCTTATATATTTATGGTACTGTAGGTTTTCATCTCTCACCCCTATTGTGCAATTATTGTTTTATTAATTATCTCTGAAAACCTAACTTCTAGCATATGACTTTTAAAATGTTTCTTGTGTCTTAATTTGAAAAACCCATAGTTCTGGAGGTTGTTCATCGGATCAACACATTGATTTGTTGAAACAATTCGTCTTAAATGTCTTTCCAAGGTATAGAAAAATCAGATTCAAGGGCATATCGTTCGTTCTCAGTGAGAAAGGTGATGAGTTTGTGGCTTCATGTTTTTGCTGTCAATTTGAGGTTTGTCTTTGTTTTTATTTTTTATTTTTTTTCTCTCTCACACCTTTGTCATGGTGGTTATTGTGTGATTTCCTTGCAATGTGCTTCTTTCTCTCGGCTATGGGTCGTGATTTTTGTCATTTCACTACTTTAATGGATGTATTTCTATCGAAAACGTGCATTTATATATCTGGTACTTGATATGTTGTCTATTCAGTGTTACTAACTCCTAAAATGTGGTTCAATAAGTATGTAGATTACATGTTGATTAGATACGGATTGCCAAATAAAGATAAGTTTTTTTTTAAAAAATGCTTAGTTAGGTGGTCTTATCTTTTTTTTCCCCTTAGAGGCATCAAGTGCTTGATATGCTTAATAAGATTTCTATTTATGCTCACACAAAAGGATAAATTAAATTCTCATTAATATTATATGCATAAGGGTTTTGGAGAAGACAAGCACACCTATTCTTTCAACAGTGAAAACTATCCAAGATGTAATTGCACCCATGGAAAGAATATTCTTAACTGATTATCTAGGAAAAGAAAAGGAATCATTTTTCTCAGTTCATATCTGGTTTGGTTATTCATCATCCTCTTTTCTTTGTTTTCTTTTTTTTTTTGTTTAGAAAAGTGGCAAGAGTATGTTATGTTTCAAGCCCCATACAGGCACCCCAATGACTTTATAATATCCTTGCTAATCTATCTTATTTCATCTCTAATATGCCTAATCTATTTTATTTCTTTCCTTTCAATTAATCACGCATTAAAAGTGGCGAAGGGCATAATGAGCCAAGAAACCTCAAATTTTGTGAGAATAGGTAATAGAAAATCATCTTTCTTGCTTTGATATGATCTTAGATTAGACTTATTGATTAAATTATCTTATTTAGAAAACTATACGCATTTAATGTCATATAACTTAAAAAGTTTTATTCGTTGCAGTAATTATATCAGCGGTGATGGTGTGGTCCGATGACCTGGGTACCATTGTCATGAGTACCATTGTTTCCATTTTAATCAAACCGGGCAAGCACCGACTGAGTGTGTTCTGTAATAAGGTGAAAAATGAAGGTGCTTTCAGTAAACCACATGAACCTTGTCAGAGGGTCATAGTATACTGAAATGTATAATATTAGTTTCCCTGAGTTGTGCATGAATTGTCCAAATAAAAAAAAAGATGATAGTAAAGGGTAGGGTTGTTGTGTGAGAATACAGAATTTTAGTTCCCTTTGGTGCCTCTCTTATTCAGTATATCTCAAATTATATAATAACAAAACTCATATGCAAAGTTGCTTCCAATAATTTATTGATTTAGTAGTAACAGTAATCCTGAGAGTAAGCAAAAGGTGCATGCTTATGTGTAGTTCAGGCACAAAGGCAAGTGTAACAGTAGAGGCTTTAGTAGTGGGTTTAGAGGTGACTTGTGTATACTATCTGTTGTACATGACTTGCATCCAATTTTTAAAACTTAGTCTAATTTGTACCATGCACCATCATACTTAGAAAGGGCATTCCTGAAAAGAACAAGAATTCGAATATTTTGGTTGTACCCTGCTGGAATGTGATGATTATGTGAGCGGACAATCACCTTGTCCTCTTTGTTTAATTCTCTTCATGTTAGTTGTTTTTAATGTACTAAATGGTTGACATGTTCTAATTTTCTAAAAATACAGGGACCATGTAGCAAAAGATAAATATGGCTTGTCAGAGGGGCTTGCTTCTTTTTCTTTATGTTAATGTATTAATAATTTAAGTAGACAATCGTTATATAGTGTATACATGGCTGCAGATGAATACCATGGTAAATGCTAAAGAATTTCCTAGAAATTTGGATGAGATGTGAAGTTTAGTTGACACTTAAATTTCTGTAATCAATTTCCCTCATGTTACAAAGTAATTGTCATATTCCGTAAGTATCTTGGCATAATGGTTAAAAGTTAATGGTGTTCTTCTTGTCAAAGTATCATGTCCAATTCTAATTGAGATTCTACAAAATATTTTTTAGTGCTAGGGTTGATTATTTAAGCTTTGAATCAATGAAAGAACATGTACCATAATTTTGTTTCGGTCAATAAAGGTGTAAACTTTTTTTTTTTTGTACTATTACTATTTTCAATTATTTTCTTGCTTTATTGTAGTCATTGAGCTAGATTGCAAAAAAGAATTTCTTTGACAAAAAAAGTAACACCACTAAATAAGGCGTATATTAAGGGAAGTTGTATATACAAACTTTGTGGGAACTAGCTGAACTATAATATTCATTTCTCCTTTAGCTAGCTAATCGTGTATGAATGCAACTGAATAAGAATTACCTACAATCTACTGTTTACTGTTGCTCACACAAAACAAAGCTTTTCCAGATGGAGATACATTTGTACTTAACCATGATAAATTCTGCTTTCTACTATCTACTTCATTTTATTTGTTACATTCTACTAAACTTAAACACTAAAAGAAAAATTAAACAGAATAGGTAATCAGACAAATTAATGACTCATATTTTATTCCACATTAAAGGGCTTCTGCACATAATAAAAAATTCAACAAAAATAGAGCTAAAATTGAGTGTTGATTGATATTGACATCAAGTCAATTAAGTGGCTACGTAATAACAAACTCAGTGCAACTGGCCTATTCATTTTCATTTTTTTTAACCAAAATAACAAACTAACTCCAGTTGGTTTGTTCATTTTTTTTTACAAAATAACAACCTAATTTCAGCTGGGATGTCCATTTTTTTAAACCAAAATAACAAAGTAACTTTAGTTCCTCAGGTTGAAAATGAAAACTAGAAATGATCATTTTTTTTTAAATACTAAACATTGTCTTTAGAAGTTGCACGAGTTATTTGCTAATATTTTTATGGAATACACTGCTTCATAAAAAATTGCGCGCATATTGAGCGGGCACTGCTGCTAGTGGATAGTATATAATCCTTCAGTTACCATGTAGAAACGACTAGTTGGACGGATGGCACTTGACGTGCGCGTGGTATGAGTTATTCTTCGCTCGGGACCACTTTTAGACTAAATACATATATATGCAGTAGTTGATATTAAATGTCACGATACGCGGCACCGTATCCAGTAGTCAATGTGATTAAAATATTCGGATGCGCCACGTGGCGTATTCGGTGCGCATCGCACACGTATCGCACGGGATACGTTGTTAAATTGTCGAATCCTGGTAACATAGCTCTCTAGTCTCTACTCTCTTGTCTCTTTATAGTTCTTACCAGCCCCACCCACTTGGGAGCGTATCCTCTATCATCTTTTTGAGGTTGGTAGAGGGCCAACGTTTGATCCGAGCCGTAAGATCTAATCTCGACGGTTAAAATTTTCCGGGCCTATCAATCTAGGTTACATGCACGGGCTCCCTTAACCATTGAGATTAGATCTAACGGTTTAGATCAAACGTTGGCCCTCTACCGACCATAAATGGTTGGCAGAGGATGTGATTCCCACCCACTTACTCTCTTGTCTCTTTATAGTTCTTACCAGCCCCACCCACTTCCCCATTCGGGTGATCGGGTGGGTCCGGAATCTGATCCATGCCCGAATCAAATAGACCAATACTTGCTGGTTACCAGAATTGCCCTTTCTTATCTCACAGCAACTGTACAAAGATGTTTCTGACCCGACTGAAACCCCCTCTCTCATCCCTTCTCCGTCCCACTAAATCCCGCCTCCCTTTCTCCACCACCGCATCCCCATACCCTCTCTACTACGAATTCATCAACTACCGTCCAGTCGACACTCACAAAGGCACCAGAACCTCAGCGCACCGCCAACCAGACCACCACCGCCGCCGCCGCCAAACGGACCCCTCCATTGCCGCTTCCAATGGAGACGAAGACGCCACCGACGAGGAAACGCCCGTTATGGACCGCTCCAAGCGCCGTTACTATGCCAAGCGCGACAAGAGAATGTTCGGCTCTGATGAGCCCACCACCCGATCCAAGGGCTCCGACGAGTTTGTAGAGCTCGAGCCTGAGATCGTCGACTTTCCTCGGTTGCATGCACGTGAAGAGGAGATCTACTTCTATGACGCGTTTGCTTTCCCCTGGGAGAAAAACAAGCACTACCGCATGGTTAGTTGTCATTATGTCAAACAGTTGGTATGCATGAATTTTTTACATCTTAACATGATCAATTCTGCTCCCAACCTAATAGTAAATACACATACACATGCGTGCAAGCATGAGCACGTGCATTTGCACATTCTAGCAGTATCACACATGCACTCTAATGTGTGGTGCCCAGTGATGCAAACAAACAAGTAGCATGGTGTTGTTCTTGCAACTTTATGTTCAATTGAACACCCACTGAGATCATGATTGCTAATGAGGTACTTGCATAAACACGCTCATGTGCTTAATGTTTATGAGATTGTAAGTGAGCCTGGACAGAAAATATTCAGGGTCAGCCCCGTCAAGATAATCCAATTTTGCCTCAATATGTTTCAATTCTACAGTCAGACCCTAATTCACCCTGAATTATATCTTTCTTATTAATATTTTGTTTGGCATTTTTATCAGCAATTGATCTTCAAGAAATTAGTTTTGACTACCTGTAGTATGCACAGTTATCCATTGTATATGCACACAAAACACATACAGGACCCACATGCAGATTATAGGTCACTGAAAAATGCTCAAATTTTCAATCGAGTCCAAATCATGCCCATCAATGAGCTCTCAGTTAAGTATAGTTCACTGTCAGCTGAAACTGGCTCAGCTCTTCAATTATCCAACACCCATCCAGAAGTAATTCATTTTTGTATTTGTAATAGGTATATCAGCTGGAGAAGAAGTACTTTCCTGACCAATCACTTGACAATGCCTTTGTCAAATGTGAACAAAATGATTTTGACCATAGAAATGACAAGGAGAAGAATTTGATTTTCTTTGAGCAGGAGAGCGGAACAACAAAAGGGGGAGACGTTAGAGAGAGAAAGGTAGCTGACTTCTTCAAGGATTTGAGAAAACCAATGAAAGGTGAAGCAAAGAGGGAGAATAAATTGTCAAGGGATGACAGAAAGGGGAGGGGACGAATAGAGGAGGATGAGCCCCATGTGACAGGTCCTTATTTAGTAAGTAGGAGAACAGAACTCCCACCAAGATGGGATGGCCCTCATGGAACAGTTGTACTTGTTGACAAGCCTAAAGGTGAAATTATGAGTACCTGATTTTCTTTTTGTAACTGTTCTATCTGTTTCTATCTTTGAGTTGAGACCACCTTGTTCATGGTACTTGCAAATTGTGCTCAACTTTTTGTAATTTTTTCCTTTGAACCCGACATGACCTTGGAATTTTTTAAAAGGTACTGTACTGGCTAATGCCAGTCAAATTGTAATTCTGGTATAGGACTGGACTTGTGAAGATTCTTTCTGGTCGTAGCGTACCTTTTGGTACCTGAGCTAGTGCTTACAGTTTTGATATTCTGTACTGTCATCATTTCATACTGACTATGCTTCTAATTTGGCATCTAGTCATATTCATATCTTTATTTTTACCTTTACTTAGTTTGATCTTTTTCCTTTTTCTAAGATAGGATGGACTTCGTTTACTGTTTGTGGGAAGTTGCGGCGGCTGGTAAAAGTGCAAAAGGTGCTTTTTTTACTTAACAGATCAGCAGAGTACCATTTTCTTGTCTAATTGGCTTTTGTGTTGAATTGATATTGTACTGGTGTGGTTCCTTTAGATGTAGTGGTACACCAATAGGTTTATTTTTTCTTAACAGTTTGGTTATTAAATCTGTAGGTTGGTCATGCTGGTACGTTGGATCCGATGGCAACTGGTCTGTTAATTGTATGTGTTGGTAAAGCTACTAAGATAGTTGACAGGTATTTCCCTTATCTTGTTGCTCATTTACAATTCTTAATTTCTCATGCTTATGTGCAAGTTTGCCTCTTGTATACATGTCTGTGAAACAATCAGATACTTTGTATTTTGTTCTTTAAATATCAGTACTTGACATTGTTATACCCTTTAAAACTGTTTCTCTTCTTTCTTCTTGTCTTTACACCTAACTAAATAGGCTAAATTTTTTCAAGTTAGGTTACAGTGCTAAACATAGCAGTATAATAACACTTATTGGCTGGTGCTGCAGCAGTGAGTCTTGATTTTTTTAAATTTTAATGGTCTATCCTGCACTGCTTAATTTATCTACGCACTGAAATCTTGTAAGAAAACTGATGTGTGCTTTTAGGGTACACAAGACTAAATAAAAACCCTAACCCTATTTGGTCGGAATGCAAGCGCACTATCCTACCGCGTAGTACTTAGGGGTCGATCCACAGGGAGGCAGTTTAGAATTACCGGACTAATAACTTTGGGTAATCTAGACCTGGAAAATAGTTGGATTGGTGTTTAAACTACAGGGGTAAAACAGAAAATTAAATAATGCAAATGCTAGTGCAGTATGGGATGCAGCCGCACTGGACTGAGTGCGACCAAGGATGCAGGTGAACAATTCCAGAAATGATGCAGGCTAGGATGCTACTGGTAAAATAAGATGCAGTCTACGATGCAAGATGTAGTCTACGATGCAAGTGCACTCTTCACACGTACTTTATGCAATCCTTTTGTGCCTAACTACTTGATTTAAGTTTGTAATCCATTAATGCAAGCGGACCGTTTGGCAATAACCTATCCTAATTCCCTCTTGAATCTGGCTACCTAAACTAACAACTTGCTAGTTTAAGCGGATTGCTAGGAAAATAGAAAAATCAGCTACACCCTTGTGTCTAGCTACTCATACTACTTCCTACAAACAAATCTCAAGCGGGAAAGAATTGGATAAAAACACATACAATGGAAATAAAAGAATAGTGTTAATAAGTGGTTTATAAGTACTTTTGTGCATGTCTACTTGTCTAAATCAGAAATCCATTAACTCGAGCGGACCATTTGGTAATAGTCTATCTTAACCTCCCTTTGAATCTGTCTACTTAGACCATAAATAAATAGTCTAAGCGGATTGCTAGAAAGTTAAGAGAATCAACCATACCTTTGTGTCTAACTACTCAATGATAATTTCAATCAAATTTATAACAAGCGTGCAAGTGATCAAATAAATCGCACAACACAATAGACAGAATTAACAACAACCACCCATAATAACTAAAATGAATGCTACATTAATTCAAGCAAGAGTAAGAGCTACATCATAATCCTAAAATTATTTTAGCTACTCATGAAACAGAAATAAAACAAAACAAATTTGAACACAAGCATCACAAGAGAGAAAAAGATAAGGATGCAACCAATCTCCTTGGCTTTCATCCCTAGGCTCGAGTGTGCACGTCTTCTCCTGCTTGCTGTCACCATAGGAGAGGCAGCCACGCCTCCAAGAGAGACCAGGGCCGAAGCCCTAGGTCAAAATTCGACCAAAGAGAGAGGGGGGAGAATAGATCTGGATCTTGAATTGAGAAGGGTGAGAGAGTTATTCTGGACAGCAGCTCCTTAGCTTCCTTTTATGCTGGTTTCCTAATTTTTCTCCCCTCAATAATTAATTTCTCTGCCATAAATCACAGGAGTGAGAGAGCTGGACTTTCCTTCTGTCAGCCAGGCAAGAATAAAGGGCGAAATTTGAGAGATTTTGGCTAGCTGTCACGTGAAGAGCTGGATCTGTTTCCAAATTTGCGTCAGGATGCACCCTGGAATGCGAGTGCACTCTTAGACTGTAGCACATCATTGTTTCCTAGACTGCGCCAGGATGCACCCTGGGATGCGGGTGCACCCTCAAACCTGAAATGCAGTAAAAACAACAAAACGGCAATATCTCTTTTTTTTCTTACAAAATGGACAAAATGATATAAAATGAACATGAAAAGGACAGAAATTAGGAAGATAATTAGGCTTAACCGGACACAAATACCATGTCATTTTCATGTTCATCAAAAACCAATTTGCACTTTTTGAGATTCTGTTACTAATAGAAAACCATTGATTTCAAAAATTGTAGACTGATCAATAGGAATGGTTCTCCCTGTCTAAAATAATTTTGAAAGACAATTCTTAAAAATGTAATATCTGGTTTCCTATGGAAGTAGTATGCTTACATAATTGAAGGCTAAGTTGTTTGAGTTGCAAAAAGTTGGGATTTGGTTCCATAGCACCAGCTAGTGTAGCTCGATTTGTAAGCTTAATTTGTTTGTAGCTGAGAAATTTACTTTTAGCTTAGTGGCAATTGAGTAATTGGCCTAATGTAGGTGATATTTTATATGCAAGGTCTTCACTTTATGTCACCACTTTCTGGAGTACGAATTGATAAATATTCTTATTATGATGATGTGCTTTTGAATTGATAGATATCAAGGAATGGTGAAAGGTTATAGTGGTGTTTTTAGGTTAGGGGAGGCCACATCTACTTGGGATGCTGATTCACCGGTAAATTGATTTTATCGTCCTGTCATTTTATTCTTTTTTCCCTTTTTCTTTGGCTGATCAGGTTATTCAGGGTTTTGAATTTTGACAAAGGTAAGACCAGTTAGAGACACTTGTTACAAGTACTCAGAATCTGTCTCTTAAATGAGAGCTGATATTTCTTGAACTAGCCAAGGAGTGTCTGGTACCATACGTCTTATCCATTTTTTAAAAACAAAACTGATTTCTTTTTTTCCTCTTTGCATGTACTGAAATTTAATATTTCAATTCTGAAACCAAATTTGTAAAAAAATATTAATTTCCTACTAAAAACCTTTCCCCGAACAAAAAAAATAAAATACATATATATTATATAAGTTAGGTTACCTATTTTAAAAATAATGTCAAATTAGAGTTTATACTTGATTAGAACATATCTGTCCATGTTTATGTATTGATTGTATATTTCCATGTTTGTGTATTGTTTGTATAGTTCAATTACGTGAACTTTCTGTTTTTTCATAAGGTAACTCAAAGAGAACCTTGGGAGCACCTAAGAGATGAAGACATAAAAAAGGCAGCAGCTTCATTTTTGGGAGAGATATGGCAAGTCCCTCCCATGTTCTCTGCAATTAAGGTACAACAAACTTACTAATATAGAAGTTCTATTTTTTTTCTTAGAAGTGCTTTCATGTTTAAATTATTCCTCAAATAAAGCATGTCTCCCTACTTCACCAATTTAGACATTGTAATTTATCATTCCCAATTTGACCCCAGATAAGCCTCCACTGGACTCAATTTCAGTATCAGTATCCCTCAATTTGAATCTGCTTGAGCAAGTGTTTAAGAAAGATGAGAAAAATGAACCCTCTTTTGGTGGAAACAGTTCTTGGTACTAATAACTGAATGCTGTTATGGCAATTCTTGAATCTAGTAATACTAAACACTACTTGCATTTTCTGCACAGGTTGGAGGAGAGAGAATGTATGATAAAGCCAGAAGAGGAGAGACAATCGAGCTGGCACCCAGACGAATTTCAATTTATGAATTTGAAGTTGAACGAAGTTTGGAAGACAGGTTTACCTTTCATTATACTTCTGGTCTTTTCCACGGTTGTTTCGATTTACTTGTGTTTTCTTGGGTGTTGTCTTATCATTGCTTTGTTATTGATCGAGACACAGGTCATGGTGAACATAAAAACCTGTAGAAATGGCAAACTATCACATTAAACGATCAATATGCCCCTCAAAGAATTTGTTAAGATATCTTAAGAAGCACAGTGAGGAAACTTTGGCTCAAATGAGCAATGGTCTAGTATGAAACTTGTAGCTGTAGTAATGGTCTGAAATTATGATCGTGGTAGTTGAAGGCTAGTTGTTACTTATTTTAATGAGTAATTGTTAAGTTATGGTTAGTGTAGTTGCTGAGTGTTATTTCTAGCTGTTATAAAAGAGCAAAAGGAATATGTAGTTCAAATGTTCAATAGTTTCCCCTAGGTAGCCTCTACCTAGTAATTTCAAAAAAAAAAAATAAGTTCAATAGTTTAAAAATTAAAGTTCTTATGTCAAAAGCTCTCTCTTTTGTCCTAATTGGCTTTTGTTCTCTCTGTTATTAGATTGGTACTTTAGCCTAAGCATCATCTATATACAAAGCTCCTCAGAGCATGATATTGTTATTTGAATTTTTTCCCTTTCTTTTGTTGATTTGAATTGTTTTGGTTGAGAATATTAGGCAAAATTTGATATTTCGAGTCACATGCTCAAAAGGAACATACATTCGGTCTCTGTGTGCTGATCTTGGAAAAGCTCTTGGCAGGTATGCATATGGACTTTCAAAAATTTCAATTACAGGTGCAGTACCAACTGGTATGGCTCTGATATCCCCTCCGAAATTAACGCATGCTACCACAAGTCTTCCAAAACAACAAAAGAAGTGCTTTTTAAAGAGTCGCATATTGTTTGACCAGGATGTAAACATTGTTCCCAAATCTGGGATATATAATAATAAAGGAGCATCGGAAATAACCTTGTCTTTTCTGATTTTTTAAATGTTGCCAGCTGTGCTCATTTAACCGCCCTGCGTCGAGATTCAATAGGTAAATTTATCAATTAATGTCTTTATATATTTTAGGTAATCAAATCACCATAATTTGAGTCGAGCATTTTGTTCTTTACCTTGAAATGAAAAATGGCATGGAACGCCTGCACTACATTGCTAATAGCATCAAGAGTTTATAACTTTGTATATTTTATCGGTGTTTTTAATACTGTACCGGATAATGGAAAATTGCAGTAATACCAGGAACCGAAACAGCATTATCCGGTATTGTAAGACAATACTGGGAAATTTTGGAAAATACTGGATTTTAAGAGTACCGTACCTTTTGTTGGTTCTGGTAAAAAGTAAATGTACAAACCTGACCAAAACACGACCAACTCAGTTTTGTTTTCGTGGCTTTAAATGTCAAAATAACAACCAAATGATTATGTGTGCTTTTCAGGAGAATACTCGGTAGATGATGCATTTAATTTCGAGGAATTACAGGAACTCATTACCAAAGGATACTTTTAAGGGTTCTTTTCCCATTTTTTGCCCCTTTTTAATCGCTTCATATAAAACTTATCTCAATAGGGTTTATTTTATTTTATTTTATTACAATGATTAGCTTGAAAGATATTGCACATTTAAAAGCTTCGAATTGCATTTACTTGCACAAGCAGCTGTTAAATTACCATAAACAGTCCATAAAATTAAAAAAAAGAAAGACCTTAACGAAACAAGGGCGATAGCCGATACATTATGCAGCCGTACAAACCACATGTATCAGAGGCAATAGATGCACTAGTGCATAATTAATTTTTCAGACCGTAATTTTCTTTACCTAATTCAGTTTTCTGAACACTGGAAATTCTGCCATGCTGATTCACGATATTAAATGTTTTATTTTAGAAAAGTTACTGTAAATTAATAATATTTTGAAACCATGATTATTCGAAAAACAATTAGTTCTTGAGGTGTAAATTTCATTGGTCTCCTTTTCGCTAATATTGCAAAACCGTATTTTTTTTTTTTTTTTGATAGTAGCTCCCTCTCAAGGGGGCCTGCATTCATTACGAAATGCCAGAGAGTTTAAAAAACAAGTCACTCAGATTGTGACTTAAAAGCAAAAAACAAAGAAACATTACAGTATTAAAACCTACCATATCCCAAGTAACAAAAGCTGCTACAACAGCAAAACAAACACAGTTATTACAACAGAGAAACAGCACAGTAAGATATTGAACTAGTCCAGGTCTTCGTCTTCTTCCACTGCTCTCTGTGCCGTAGTTTCCTGTTGAAAATGTTCTTCCATACATGTAGTACTTCCTGTCCAAAGATAGAAGAGACTCAGAAAGCGATATTAGATGAAAATACTGCAACGCGATATTAGACGAAAGCGCAATTAAAATTTTATATTACATAAATTGAGCATGTGGATGTTTTGCTCCTCTGCACGTAACAATTCTCGGGGCGTTTTGGACAAAAATAACAAAATATACAAAGTTAATATAAGTCTAGCATTGGGTTTCCTCAGTGGATTTCATTATTTCAATCACAAAGTAATAACAGATGTGTGAGAAAGCAATATTGTTGACATCAATTCACCAATTACAGTTTCCACCAACTTTTAATCGTTAGTCTAGTTATGTTTTCTTTTCTTTTTTCTTTTTTTTTTTTTGAAAGAAAGCTACCGAAGCAGGTGCCGGCATACTTGACTGATGCAAAAAGTCAAGTTTAACAAGGTCAAAACAGATTACTAGAGAAACAAAAACACCCAACCGTGCTCAAAAGAAAGGCCAAAACAAAACAGCTAAAGCCATACGCATGTCAGACCACAACAGCACAAAGTCAATGCTAAAAACAGCCAAAACAAAGCTAATCACCAAGCTGATTTTCGTCTGCTCCTTATTCTTTTCATTAGTGTAGTTTGTAATTTGTAGCAGCAACAAATTAAATGGAATTCATCAGCAACTTCGTGACTTTCTTCTTTATTTGGTATCTACTTTACTAGAATTTTGGCCTTCTCCCATATCTCAATTTAATATTTTTCCTTGATAAATAATATGTGAAAGCATTAGAAAGCAATGAGTAAGATGATGACTGGTTAATAATAACGATCGGAAAGCTTGTGATATATATTGTAGTTGTGGTTCTACTTCATGTTTTTTCTCAATGCTTCTGTGAGTGACAAATGAATGACAAATGTAGTTGTGATCGGAATGGTTTCGTCATTCATTTGTGTGGTATATAGTTGAATTTTAACAGTTCCGTCTCATTCCGTTCAAACGGAATAGCTAACGAAATTGATATACGGTATGTACCGTTTTTGAAACGGAACGGATAATGAAACGGCTAACGTTAGACAGCCCTAGTCAAGAGTCTCTGATGATAATAACAATAGAGTGATCTGATCAGTGATGGTATTGAAAGTATGCGATTTGTTGTTTCCAGTTTACTGCGTAATACATGGATTAGTACCTTGAAAAAAAGATAATTAAAACGTGTTGAATAATTTTTCTTTTTTTGGTAAAATAAGTGAGCTGCGTTCATTATAAATGTCAAAAGAAATCAATTACAATAATTAGTTTTTGGAATTAGAACTAAGTAACCTAGGATCTATATAGGAAGGAAAGAAGATGAGAATAGATGAGAAAGATAAAGGAACATTTACGTTTTGAAAACCGGACCGGACCGGCCGGTTCAACTGGTTTACTGCCAACCAGGCTATGGTCCGGTCTATTTGGGCCAGAAAACCGCCGGTTTTTTAATTGAGAATAAAATCGGAGAAAAGAGGTGCATTCTCTGGTTTTCACAGTACAATAGTGATAGCATCGCCGCTGGGCTTTGGAGGCTTTTGTGTACAAAATTTCATCCAAATTTCCAAGTATTAATTTAAAAAGTCCGGTTTTACAAACGGTTCAAACAGGCCAAACCAGTTAAACTGACGAACATATGGCTCAGCCGGTTCGACGTCCGGTTCGATTTTCAAAACATTGCTCAATTAGAAGTTTTTTATGGTACCACGTCCTGAAATAAAGTTTCCGCGTGTAGAAAACAATGATGTGATTTAATAAGGCAACAAGAAGTGATTTAAAATGCTAAGTGCTAACAATAACTCATAAAATTCTAGAACTTTCGTATAAAGATAGTCTAATGTCTAAAAAGGAAAAAAAAATGATTTCTCCTCTTATACAGTGACATCCTATCTCTAAAAATTCCCACTATACAGTTAACAAACTCAATAACTAAACAGTAACTAATATGAAAATACTACACAAAACACACTAGAGACCAAACTAATAATGATCGTTGATTCGTTGGAAACCACCGCATTAGTAATCACACTAATTATTGTGCGCATCAATCAACGTGCACCTCTTGCTGAATCAAATTTGATGTGACGGACACCTCTAGTTCTGATTTGTCCCCAAATCAGGATCAAGTCCGATAACCCGTCATGCACCACCTCATCTTCTTTGAATGGATGCAATTGCCAAAAAAAAAGAGGAATATTATCATCAACAGTCTGTTTTTTTTTTTTCCATTTCTCACTGTCTCATTATTAAGCTAATCGAAACACGTACTTTGGAGCAGTGATTTCAAGCTATTTATATAGTTATGTTTGGACAAGTGAGGAATATTTGCTATTTTAGATTAATAATTAATTAAATTATTTTTCAACTATATTTTATGCACAAACATGAAATAAACGTTGGTTCGCTAGTTTGTCTAAAACAAAGTTAATACTGTTTTAGTTATTTTAATTTTTCGTCTGCAAAACTATAAAGCTTGGAAATGGAAGGGAAATATTAGTTGTGATATGCCGTTCTTTATTTTAAACTGCTTTGAAACATGCTTAGTCCAGTTGTTATGAGTTCGGACTGTAAACTATGTACGTAGACGACAACATTAAATACTTCTCACGTGCCATTCTTTTATTTATTATATTTTTTTTTGTAGGTTGCCATTCTTTTATTGATATATATAAAGTTGTTAGTTGGCTAGCGGTATTAACTTTTTATGTACCCAATAACAATACTCCTTCATATCAAAAAGAGTTATTAGTAATTCAATACAATAAAGCTTTTAATACTAATAAAAATACAGCGCGTGACTGGGTAGTAATCATTACTCATATATCATAAGATATTAGTAGGTAAAGGAGGAGACTACTAGTCTTACTTGAGAATTAATCAAATAATAACTTAGAAGTAGTTCCTAATTAACTACTAATATATTTTGAAATAATTTACTTCTAGAAAATTGACCAAAAATGGAGCAGGTATATCTTCTGATAATAATTTTTTTTTTAGACAAGTTGGCAGAGGATGTCGACAAATCTTCTGAAAATAAACTTAGCTCGTCCCTTTTGGCTGCTAGGCTCAAGAGTCAAGAGCGATCTTTTCGTTCTTCCCATCTAAGCCATTAAAATTATATGCAAAAAAACAATATATATATATATATATATAGAGAGAGAGAGATAAATGTGTTTCTGCAAAAACATTCTGTCTCATATGACAAAATAAAAAAATAAATAAAAACATTCTGTTTCTTTTTACTAATAAAAAAATGTCCTTGTGGGCAAATTGAGAAACAAAACAATGTTTAGGCAATAAAGATATATTGTACAATTTATCAGCGATACAGGTAAATGTATTGTTCAATTTATTTTTTTATTAGATGGAAAATCAAAATATATTGTTGCTTCGTCTAATAATTGATATCTAATCACAGATTAAACCGACCGAATAGCACAAATAGATACACGCTAATCTAGCGTGTCATGCCTCTTGGATCCATACGTAAATGTGCCATCCGTTTTCATCGCAGATTAGAAACAAACTATACAGGTGATACATTTCTATGAATTTAAATGAAATAATGTTTTCAATTTGGTAGAATAAAATACTACGAACTTAAGCTCACTTTGATAGCTCATAATTAAGCTCAATCAAATTTGTAAAATTTTTAATTTATTTATCATAAGTCAAGCAAATAAAAAATTGATGGAATAAGAATGTGTTAAAATAATTTTGTAATTTTTTTACTGCTCAATCTTATACTAAATTTACACATCACCCATTATAAATATAAATTTCAACATTTTTGAATTTATAATTTGAAGCTAATACGATTAATTTTGAAGTTAAAGTCACAAAGTATTTCGGTGAGATTAAACTCTAATTTATTCTAAACATTTATGATTAAATTTAACTTGCTCATTGTTATTTAGTAATATTTAAATTTGTTTCTTTAAATATATTTTTTTAATTGAAAGAAAAAAAATATACTAGACATATGTCGCTCGGGCCACATTTAAATGAAATTGTCATGATTCGAGCTTATTATTATTATTATTATTTTGATTTTGTATCCAATGATATATATTGTACAAGACGAGCCGAAACTTTAAAACAACTCCTAGGGGAAAAAAGAAAAGCATTTTAGTTTTAGACGTTGGATCTGGATCCAACAGTACAAAATGATAGTTTTACATCTCTGATCCGAAACTGGACAGATCCAGTTAAATCATATGTTACAAATTTTGACGAATATCCTCGAGGTAGCGTTCAGACTTCAGACTTGAGACCTCCCAGTCAAAGTCGGTTATAATAATATGATGGTGCACAAACACCGGGTGTATACAACAAGCAATCGTCACCGCCATGAAGCTATAAAATCTCTTTCTCCAATCTCTCTCTATATAAAAGACGCTCGGCCTATATAAAACCTTCGATCTTGAATTCTCTCCCTCTCTCTTTTTTTTCTCTTCTTCTCTCTTTCTGCTCTCTCCCGAAAAGGTAATCGCTCTAATTCTCACTACACTTCCAATTTTCTGGCAATTTATTTCTTTGTTAGATTGTTCTCGCTTTGAGCAAACCCTAATTTTGCTGATTTCGCCAGGTCACGCGATTTGACGAGTTGCTTGGTTGCTTCGCTGGTCAGAGCCTCAGAGGTGACGAGTTTTCTCAGAATTTAGACTAATTTTCTTTCAATTTGGAATTAAAGTGGAATTTCGTGTGTTATTATCTGTCCTATAATGTTCCCAAATCGTGAAAAAGGGCAATTGCTTTATGGAGTTTGTATTTCCCCAAGGATCTTTAATTCTGTGACAGTTTGAAAAAAATACACTCTGATTCTAGTTTATTAGTTGAAAGAATTTAATAATTTGAAGTGTTATTCTGATAGATTCGATCTAACAAATTGTGCCAGCAACATCCTTGGAAAAAAAGAAAAATCTGTAACCATGTTGGTTTATTTTGGGTTAAATTGTTCCCTGTGGCAGTATACCTGCACTGGACCTGATTGATTTGTTCAGTAAATTGGGTCTTTGTATGACCTGGATTGTGAAATTTAGGGTTAACAGAAGCTAAGTGAGAGATAGTTTGAACTTAGAATACTTTCAGATCTGTAAAGGATAATTCTGGAATAATTAATTTTTATCATGTTTTGGTAACACAGTGATTTTACTTATGGCAACTTTTGAGCTTTACCGTCGGTCAACAATTGGCATGTGCTTGACAGAGACTTTAGATGAGATGGTATCAAATGGTACACTAAGCCCAGAGCTAGCCATTCAAGTGCTTGTCCAGTTCGATAAGGTTTCTTACATCACCATTTCTTGTTCTTCTCTAGATTTTATTTGTCATCCTCCTTATGTTTTTGTTTAGAGAAGGTCAATTGAGGCAAATTGCTTCAAATTGAAGCTTAATTTTGCACAGAATTGTGGACATTTTGAACCTAAAATGGGGTTGATTTCTAGATTTTTTTTTTAAAAAAGTCAATTACGCTGTTGAGAAAATCGGTGGGTGGGCTGTTGATGCTTGATTTGGCTTTAGACAAGAGATGTTACCGCCAATGAATACTGTGTCATATCTAGTACTGGTATGAGCTGTTTGTAGTTTGTACAGTAAACAATAGTACCCGTTCAACCAGCTAAGGCCTTTTTATTGGCTTGTTTTGTTTAGTTGGATGATTTGATGATCACTAACATTAAGGTTGACAAGGCTGACTTATGACATGGTTTGTCGAGTCAAACCTCGTCTGGATTAGTTTGGGCCTAGTTGCAAACTTCTGCAACACTTTGCATACCAACTCCAACTTGCCTATAAAATACGCTTTCTTTTCTAATTATTATCTTAGTTTTTGCATATTGCATTTTGTTCATTGGATAATTTTAATGTAAGTTGAGGACCCACTTGGTTCATCTGAAACTTAATTAACGGAGATGACCAAGATTGTCAGTTTATTGAGGAACTGATGTTGAATCTGCAATGAGGTTGCAGTTGGGGGTTAATTACAGATTATGTGATTAAAATATGAAGAGCAATTTGTATATGCATCAATTTCTTGAGCTGCGAATATTCGTTTTATGAACTTGTACTTATGAAAATTTTGTTACAGTCCATGACAGAAGCCTTGGAAAACCAAGTAAAGAGCAAGGTTACTATCAAGGTACTTCCTTTTTTAGCTTATAATTAATGCTTCTACTCCTGTTTACAAATGCAAACTTGGTTATATAGTAAGCTGCATCAAGCACTGTGGTGAGGCCATACAGAACTGTTGCATTTATCTAAAATCAAGTTTAGTGTCTGTTACACATTTTGTATTTACAATCTCGGACTTTCAAACGCATCATTTTTCACGTACTGAGTGTCATTTTTGTTGGAAATTTTGGCAGTCTTTGGTATTTTCTTATTAACTTATGGAAGTAGTTCTCACAAATTATAATTTGAATGGTTAATAAGGTACATACGTCTCTGCATGAAAAATGCATTGCTTTTAACTGCAATGTCAATGTCTGCATACAATGTGGTTATTAGCATTGAAGAATAAAATACCACATAACAACCTTTTATGCAATTCCTTGCTAATTTTTCCTGTTACCTATTCAGTAAAGTTTTTAGTAAAATTCCCTTTAGTGAAGAATAATCCAAATTTGATTTAGGTTCATGCCTGAAATAGTTACCTTTGTATTTAAGATCCCATATGAACAAAGAATACATTTTATATTAAGAAAGGATAACAAGAAAGGATAACAATTTATGTTTTACCTGAAACCAACTCCAGGACAAATAATTACTTAACATTTGGAAAACATGCATTAGGTAATGGGACCTCTTGTTGTTAGTTTGGTATATTTTTATTTATCCTGGCTACATATGCCAGAGCAAGCCTGACCTGGCCCAAAATTGGTGAAAAAATCAATCAAGCTTAAGGAAATCCCACTTAACTTTTTTTTTCTTTTTCTTTTTTCTTTTTGATGAAGAGTATACCCGAACCCAATTGAACTAGACTTAAAACCAATTTGTATTTAATAAAAAAAAAAGAGAAGGTGATAGCTCCAGCAAAACCTGAATGCAAATTAAACCTAACTGTTCCAATTTTTATCTTGAAACCTATGGCTACCTGATTTAAACAAACTGATAACTGAAAGAGAAGTAAAACCCTAGTACTCTAACCAATCCTAGCCCACTCCACTGCCTTCACATAAATTAAGGGGGTCTTTGTGTGATATTCGTATTCTTTGTGCACAAGTGCATTTAGATCATTAATTTTTTTTATTTTTAGTTAAATATTGATGTACCACTGGTTTGTATTATATTGATGTGCATTGTTATCCCAATGTTTTAACATAATGTGAGAGGGTGATTTCCTAATTAAAAATAGCAGAAAAGAAAAGGAAATAATGGTGTGTTCAGGTACTACCATCAACTATATCTGCATGGTGTTTATTAAACTGATGTGCATCTTGAGATTTTAACTAATAAATTTACTTTGTTGTCTGTCTATACATAACAGGGGCATCTGCACACCTACCGGTTCTGTGACAATGTATGGACGTTCATTTTAAAAGATGCAACCTTTAAGAATGATGAAATTCAAGAAGCTGTTAACCGTGTTAAGATCGTGGCATGTGATTCCAAGCTTCTCTCCCAATAAATTGCCTCTCTCTCTCTCTCTCATGAAGATTCATGTATGGATAATGTAGACCCCCTTTTGTTGAACCTTGGCTCTTTAGGATTTATGTCATGTGTTGCAGTTACTGATATTTGTTGAAGATAGATCTACTTTTGTTTCTCATTCATGTGCACCAATCTCAACTCCCAATCTCTGTCCATGCTGTTCTTTCGGCTAACTTTTAAGTTTTTAGCATCTTAATAGAATCTATCGTTGCATGTGGCCTAGTAGCTCAGTGGTAAGAGCACTAAATTGTCAGACGTTTTTTTTTTTTGGCAAATTCATGAACTAAGAACGAGAATTAGAACAAGTCTTGTTCTTGTTCCATGGATTTATGAAAACTAAAAACAAGAACTTGTTCTTTGTTTATGTCATACTTGGATTTGTTGGGAACGAGGAACAAGGGTTTTTCCTTGTTCATAGAGGATCCAAAGACACCTACAAGTGTTTTCTAAAATAATTTGGATAAAATTTTGATACATTTAGGACAGTAAATTGACGAGTAAGTACTTAACAGGAGGGAGCCCAATACAAGTGCAGACATTCTAATAATCGTTACAAGCATACAGCTATAAAGTGAAAACAGAACCATAAAGCTACAAATTTAGATGATTTTGATATTCCATGCACATTTGGTATACTCACACCGAAGTAATCCACAATGGTACAATCAAACAGATTTAGATGATTAAAATGAAAGTTTTACCCCAATAGAACCTTGGAAAATGCAAGTTACATGAGTGATGGGTTAGAGGCACCCTGATAAAGTAAAGCAAACCTGGGCAAAGATAAAAGGAGGAAAAAAAACTACATAATATTTTTGAAGAAAATTACACGAGTGATAGCTGTTCGCACTGAAACATCAGCTCATTCTCAAATTTTTGGAGAACAAATCTCTCTTCCTGTGTGATAAAGGTTGTAACAGTACAAATTTCTTTTGAGAGTGGATTTCGGCCAGTTCGTCCAGCACGGTGGAGATAATCTATAGCAGTTTTGGGAAAGTCAAAGTTGTAGATATGTGTTGTTTGTGGCAAATCAAAGCCTCTGCTTGCTATATCAGTTGACACTAGCAAGAACCCTTTGTGCCTTACTTCCTGTAAACACAATGACAGTTCATATGTATTGTTTATGAAGAAAATCATACAACAAATCTTGTTTATGAGTTCCTGTTATATTGACTAAGAAGCTAAAAATAAATTGTTGACTACAAGTTACATCATTGACCACCTTTTCTTTTTTCAAATTACAATGTCACAAGTGACAAAGATAACCCTTCAAAATCAACATTCTTCGTCATTTCATAACCACATTACTTCTGATGGTTTTGATATGTCACTAAATTATCCCTCTTGTAGACAATGTGCCCTAAGGACTAATCTCTGTAATAAAGTTTCCTCTTTTCTTCAGAGGAAAAATCAAGGGCCAATTAGGTTGGCGATTTTTGAAAAGTTCCCTACTATTTTTGTTTTTCAATAAGATTAACTTCAAGAAAACTTGCCTATAGGTACCCTAAAACTCCTTTCTCAACAAAAAGGGTAAAATAGTTGATCAAAATTCACCCTTAATCTCTTTATTCATTACCATCAGTCCATCACTAACAGACTCTCAACAAGCTTATTTATCATCCTCTTATTTTCTCGATGTTCTTATCTGTTCTTTATTCCCAGTATGTTAAAATGTAAAGTTTTGTAAAAAAAAAAAAACATACTGAAAATGAAGTGGCACGTGCATTGAAATTCATATCTTGCTCAAGCACCAGTACATCCAGCTCTCCATTGTACGAATCTTTAAGAAACTCATAAACAAGGGTTGTTGATGAAATATGACCTTCCTTTTTTGATTTTTCTGACTGAACATGAGAAACAAGAAATGGAAATTAATGTTGAAAAAGCAGAAAATATTACAAAGAGATGCAAGAATATTGCTTTTACCATGCCAACCAATGATTTTACAATAGCAAACACTATTGCATTTTATCTAACTAATAAAAAGGCCAGATCAGTTCTTATTCTTGTAAGTTGCAATAGAAAACTTGGCAAGGAAAATCCATAACTAAATTTTTGTAAGCTTGGCTCCATTTTTTTCCATATCTTGATAAGTGGTGTATCGACATAACGCATATTATAACTAATCAGATTCAAGCACGTTGGAGGAAAAACTAACCTGTTCTGAAACAAATATAATGGCAGATTTAGGATTGTCTCTATCAAGTAATTGGAGCAAAACCTGCAATCTCTCCTTCCTGGTGCATATCTGGCCAAAAAATATGTAAACAATAGCCCACAAAATTAGGTAGGCATAATAACTTACAACTAAAAATGTTAAAACAATTGGATAGCTATAAATCAAACTCTTGCACATAAACAGAAGTACATCCAGCTAGAAATTCCATAAATAAATAATTACAATTGGATAGCTATAAATCAAACTATTGCACATAAACCAACAAAGAACTGTACCATCAAAAGTTAAAATATAAATGAGTCATTATAGAAGAAATGCTGTGAAAAAGAAATAGCAGTACTAAAGATATTATATCAAACACACCAGAAATTTATGGTGGAGTTGTGGGGGCATTGGCTCCACAGGATGAACATGCACATGTACAACATCTCTCTGTGCCAAATTCAAACACATAACCAAATAAAACAAATCAATAAATTAATAAATAAGAACATGTAAGGGAACTTGTATACAAATGTATTACTAAAAAGATTCATACGACAAACACACACCAAGTAGTACCACACTACATGCCAATCCCAGTTCATTATTGTTATTTATTTGATTCATTTTCTTAAGCGGCTCAGTCATATTGTTATACCCACACAGACAAAACTGTACAGATGGCTGCACAAATTCACCAGACAGAAAGGCGCACACAAGCACAAAGACACACAGGTTAAGAGGGAACCTTAGTCCACTTTTGCTGGACACAGTCATGGAGGAATCTGTTGTGCTGAGGGATGGAAGCACTCGCTAAAACTGTCTGTCGTGCTTTAGATGAAGAATATGAAGTGAGGAGCTTGCGAAGAAGTGATACTTGTCTCGTCGATCCAAATATATAATCAAACTGTATCAGGTACAAATAAAATAATCATTATATAGAAATTTACAACCACCCTTCTGTTTTCAACTTCTCATTGGTTTTTTCAATAGAATACATGAATCGATGCTCCTCACTACAGGCAATCATTAAGGTTAAGAAAAGTTTGAAACAACGCAAATAACCCAACATAAAAACCAATTTGGTATATCATATCAACCCTAAACATGACTGAAACAAAACTAGATTTAAGATAACCAGGTCAGCCCAAAAATGCGAAAAAAGCAATCACACTTCCAAATGAACTTTTGCTTGGATAAAACTGAGAAATCAATCCTCTCAGAGCCAATCCAAAAGTACACAGCCAGATAGATCACCACAAAATGAGATCCAAACAATCCCAAATATAGAACAACAGGTCAATAATTTAAAACTAGTAGCACCGACATCTACATGCTCTGACCTGATCAAGAACAAAATAATGTACAGTAACAGATAGTATTTAAAATTTTTAATAATACTGACCTCATCTATAACTAAAATGGTTATAGATTGAAGCTTCAGACGGTTCCGGTCAATCATTCGGCACAGGCTCTCTACAGTGGCTATTATTATATGTGGAGGCTCTGCCTGACATTAATAACAGAGAATGAACACATAACTAGATTGAAGTACCTAGCACAATAATAGCCAACATTCCATTAATCAAATACCTTTAACCAGCTCTTTTGCCTTGTCAGCATACCACCATCTAACAGAGTCATGATACTACATTCCTTTTGCGATTTCTCAGCTGCCCCCTTAGGTTTTGCTGATAACATTCGAGCAACCTTCGTAACCTAATATTTTTACACAAAATGAAGTTACGTACAGAAACCTATTTTTAATTTCTATAAAGCTGCCAGTTTGTAATGAAGCCAATGAGGTAATAAAAGTTATAAGTGCTTTTGCTGATCAATTTAAAGAGACCATTTTTTTTTTTTGGTTTTCATTACATATTTATATGTACCAATGCCTTACTATTATACAAATGACTCCTGACTGTTAGGTTAGCATGATGGAAATGGTAATTACTTAAAGCAAGTTATCAATGGCCATGAGATTCTTTTACCTAGAAGGCCCAAATTTGCCTATCAAATACAATGAATCAATTTTCGAGTTTTAAGATTAGATTTATTAACTATGAAACAAATACATTCAGTTGTGGAGGGTGGATTGATTTGTCCTTGATTTGCAGTTGAGTATAATTTGTAAATGTCCAATAGATATTGTGTGCTACATCAGCATATGGAAAATTTCCAGTAAAATTTGTTTGCACAGGAATAAATTTTTCAAAACACCCTTTCTAATTAAAACAATATGGTGATAAAAAGGCAGATTATTTTACTGTACATACTAAGCTGAAAAGTATGAGAATAAGATAAAATAACTATACTCCCTACTTAGTAGAAACGTGTTAATGTGGGTTTGGTTCAGAGATCACCGCTGGATTGAGGCTTGAGCACTAGCCTCAAGCCTACAGCAGCCCAATCAAATGAACGGCAGAAAAAAATTAAAAAGGACATCACAACAATACTACGTGGCGCTAATCCTAGAAAAATACCTACTTGCATCCCAAGTTCCCTTGTTGGTACGATGATGATTGCTTGAACAGTTGACCTTGCAAAATCTATGGCCGCAAACACTGCTAATAGGTATGCCAATGTTTTGCCTGAGCCTGTCTAGAATTTAAATCATTTTTGAAAGACAAGTTAGCAATTAGAATTAGGGGCAAACGATCCATCTATATCAAAATGACATGGTTCAAAGGATCCATCAGTGATAGAGCCTGGATTTTGTACATCCCAGTTATAAAAATGAAAGAAAAGAACAATGACCATAAATAATGACTGTGATGATTAGTACAGTGAATAAGCCCTAAATGTGATGAATTACATAAGCATGACCTGTGCATGAAGCACACAGTCTTGTCCAGACAGCAAAATAGGCAAAGACTGCTCTTGCACATCAGTTGGTGTGACATATCCTACTTCTTCAGCCCTGGTAAAAAGAATGAAAAATATAAGATCATGTGGCCATATGGGACTCCTCGGAATGTAGGTGAATTTTAAAAAAATTGGTGGCAGATATAATCATTTCTGCATATAGAGTCAACGAAGGACATTGGTACCATCAAAGGTACAGTAGGTATTAAATGCCAGTACCATCAAGTGGTGCTTGATGAAATGCTAGAGATGTCCTGTGGGTTTCCTGTTTATCTAGGTGCTAGATTAAATGCGAGAGAAGGTTCGAGACCTATTTATTTCATGCCAAATTAGGAGCTACACAAGCATACACAATTCACTGCATAATATTAGGGGAGAGGGATGGCTATTTGATCATGAATGGAAGGTGTTTGTGGAAATGCCTAAGTGAGATATGACCAAGGTGCTTTTTGAAAAGAGAAAGAGAAAGAGAAAGAGAGGTAGAGCACCTGGTTAGTATGCTCTGTGGTACACGGCCATGGCAAAGCTCCCGGAGAGTGAGAGTGGTCGTTTGAGTAGATTGCTGGGCTACGCCATGAGCTCGACAAGAGAAACTACGCGCTCGACTCGGAGTCGGAGAAGAGAGAAGCGGCGGCGGTGGCGAGAGACGGAGAAGGCGCCGTGGTGTTGGTTTAGAACTAGTATTATTTCTCTTCTGAGGAGACGAAGACGAGGTGAAGATAAGAAAAGCGCCGGGATAGTGCTTAGCGGCGAATGCCATTGTTTGTTTCAGTTTCAGAGAATAGAATTCTTAGAGTTTAGTCGGAAATTAAAAGGGTCGGATCGGATGGGAACAGAGGAGGAAACGAATGGAATCACATCCTCTGCCAATCATTTATGGTCGGTAAAGGACCAACGTTTGATCTAAACCGTTAGATCTAATCTCAATGGTTAAGGGAGCTCCGTGCATGTAACCTAGATTGATAGCCCGAAAAATTTTAACCGTCGAGATTAGATCTAACGAATCGGATCAAACGTTGGCCCTCTACCAACCTCAAAAAGTTGGTAAAGGATACGCTCCCGAAACGAATTGAGTTCAATTCAGGAGAGTTGACTCGAAAAAGAAAAGAATACGAATTGAATTTTCTAGATCGGCGGAGGAGAGAGAAAGTGATCCGACGTGTAGAAATACTCGCCAAATCAATTTGATGTTTTCAGTCGCACCATTTGAGCCGCTTGAAATCACGCCAACTCGTTTCTATTCCGAATGGCTCTCAAAATTCTAGGTTCCGATCAGAAGGAAAAAGCCTTTCAAACAAATAATAATAAGCCGCTATTTTTCTTTTATTCATTTAGTAATAATAATATATATCTCTATCTCTATCTCTATCTCTATCTCTACTATATTAAAAACACCAATGAAAGAGTGTAAACCTTCAAACTAAGGATGTATCCAACTCTTCAATTTGTAATTTATTTCGTTAATTCTAAAATCTGACGATCAGATTAATCTCAATTGAAGAGTTAATTAACTCCTGACCTTTCCGTTTGGAGGAGTGCTGGTTCGGAACGCTAACTTCAGTTCGATTCTCTACTTTAATTTTGTTAGTTTTTTCCCCGTCTCTCCGCAAAAGGCCAAAACCCCAACCAACACTCCCTGACCCGTCGCATCTTTTCATTGTTAGCGGCCAACAATTTTTGAAATTTCATTAGTTTCTTCGTCCCCCCTTCGCCGAAAGTTTTATTGCGCTGCATCACCAGGATGAGAGAGAGAGAGAGAGAGAGGCCTTTTTCAAGGGTTTGTGACACTGACGCCGAGCACTGTTCATTGAACAATCGAGAAGTCTGCCTCCCTCTCACCTCCTATCCCTACTGCGAGTCCGCCTACCTCAACCTCGATGATTCTCCCAGTCTTAAAGTTCCATCGGCGCATCCATGGCCACACAGTCACACACCCACTGATTCAATCTAGAAGAAGTTGCGCAGCGAAGTGGAGAAAGGTATTGCTCCATTTTCTCTCATTTTCGTTTGAAATTTTATCGAGAACAACGTTAATAATAAATCCAATTCTGATTTCTAAATGTTGTTTCATGAAATTGGAACGGTAAATCAGCTATCCAATCATGCTTTTGCTTTGCTTTTTAAAGTTTTTCTTTTGGGTAGTAAGCGCTTATTTTGAAGGTTACATCATTGTGTGGAATATGCATGGAGAGAAATTGAGGATTCTAATAATTGCTATAATAGAATGGCTTTTAAAAGTAGTTCTACAGTTATATCATACTAATCTGTCCAGACTGCAGAATGATATGATCTGGTTGTTAACTTAGGACTGGTGAATCGACCTGAAGAAGTGATCGATGTCATCAAATCTCTAGACTACATTTTCTTGAATCTGTACAAGGTAAGTCATTTCCTGACACTAACCTCAATTCTTACTGATCGCTGCAAGAACATCATTCATTTGAAGATTTAACAAAGATCAGTAACCAAGGACTGGTGAAATTAACCTGGAAGTAGTCTGTAGTAGTGCATGCTTTATCAGTACCTGAATTGTGAGTATTTTAATTGCAGCTAGATCCATATTTTTCCATATTTTGTTGTGTTCTTTCTAGATATAGTAAATATATATTTTTCTTTTTTGAAAAAAAATACATTTTTTTCCTTAATAAAAACTACAATGGAAATTAACAATTAACAAGTCCCAGTTTAGTTCAGAGATGTGGTGGCATGGATGAGACGTAAGCTAATGGAATTTTTATCTGGTACAAAGATGTGGTAGAATAGAATAGATGATCAGATAACATTGCTAAAACATAAATATAAGCTGATTCAGAGGGGACTCACATTTAATGGGAAGTGCACCAAGATGGTCTGATCTCATGGAGAAATTTCCAAGTCACTGTTCAATATGAGGCAACAAACTTTCTGGTATAATTTTTTTTTCATTCCACATTTTTATTCCTGGTAATTTGGCATATTGTCTCTAAGAATGCCAAATGCTAAATGTGAAATTAAAAACTCTATGTTAGATCATTCCTAAATGGCAAAGAAAGATTTTGTTCTTTTGGTTTGATATCTTTTTCCCTTCAAAAGTATGCTGAGTGAATGATTAGTAGCATATGTTATCTTAACACCTTACTGTCCCACATATGGTTAATGGCTCAACGTTCTTTTAGTTTGTAGAGTAACTTTTCTTAAGTCTGAATCTTCACTGTCTGTGACATCTGTTTAGTAGAAATTGTCAGTGAACATATATAAGCAAAGGTGGGACAAACACGTATTATACTGATATGTGGGATTATCTCATTGTACATGTTTGTTGAGAGGAATAGCTGATCTATTTCGGCCATCTGCCACCCCCCGCCTCTGTATCTTATCTCTCATCCTAAAATAATATTATCCTTTCATCAGCTCAAATCTGATTTATATGCTTATGTGTATTTGTTGTGACAATTAATATGTGCTACTGATTTAAAGGTCTCGATTGCAAATTTTTAAGCGTCATGCAGTGCCTTTAAGATCATTGCTACAAGGTTTTTCTTTGTGCTTGTGAATGGAGGCGATCATCCTTTGACAGCTTTAGGCTATCCTTGCAAGATTTTATTTGTGTTCAGCATTGTTTCTTTATGGCCTATGATCTCAACTTGGAGCTTCAATTCTGCTACTAGCTTGGACTCAAGAGTAGGCACTACCATTGGCTTATATTTCTCCATCTTATATGGACTCTCTTGCTTTGTCCATCTTAATTTATTAGCCTATTCATTTTTTTCACACATATGTGCTGAGGATGCTCTCAGTCAACCTTGGTTCAGCGAAGTGCCTCTCCGTACCTTTCCTGCCCATAATGTCTTGGACAGGTATTAACATGTTCCTATTTCAATGTGTAGTTCTAATACTTTTAAATTCAAAAATCTTTTTAATTCGGCATTAGTCAATCATCTGAACCAGAAAACAAAGATGTCAGAATTTCATTGTACATGGAAAACTGTTGAATTGACCTGTATGGTTTATTTACCAGTAATCTTACAAAAGCCGACCAAATTAGTTTTTTTTTTACAATTATACCAATTGATCTTACAATAATGTAAGGTGTAGAGTCCTGAAGAATTCAGATCCATTGGAGCAGCTGAAGTCACATTCAAAGGGCAGTTACATAGGAAACTGTGATATATGTCTAGGTTCAGATAATATCTTATTTTTTGCTTTTTTAGACCACATTCAATTGCTTTGCTAAAGCATGTTTTATTGCTTGAGAATTGTATATTGTGTGCAACAATGAGTTGTTCTGCTTTTAAAATTATTTTAAAATATTATGGCTTTTTTGTATTTTCCTTCTGATATTTATGAAATTACATTTGGCAACCAAAATGATGGACCTGGGAGCAGAGGCTATGGGTGTGTGCATTTGTGCAAGAAAGAGCATTGACCACGAGGAAAAATTGAAATGAAAGCAACTAAATCATTCATGCAATGTATGGTGTTCTCTATTTGATGATAATTTTTTTAAAAAAGTAGGATTTCTATACCCTTCTAACTTTTTTTTCTAAATGGATTAGCTATTTAAATATTATTTTTCTGTTCTGACGAATAAAGATTGAATTTCTCAAAAATGCAGTCTTATTTGCAAGATATTAGACAGTTAGAGTTGAACAATGTTTATAAAATTCTTAATAAGTGATTTTCAAGATATTCTATCAGTATAATATGTGGTATAGCAAATGGAAATGATTTTTAACACCTTTTTGTCTTGGTACCAGTTATCGTCAACTGAGAAAGTCTTGCTACTACATGACCTTGAAAAGTTTGAGCTTGGCTTGGATAATTTACTGGCCAGCCTAAAAATTATTATAGAAAAAGATGTACAGTAGAATATTTTCTCAAACTGGGACGTGCCATGTATTGTAATTGATAAAGTATATTTTAAATACAAATTAGTGGAGCAAGAGATCCATGCTGGATATTGTGTGATTGAGGTCTTCTTTTCATTTGATTACTTGAATTAAATAGCAAAGTATTTGGGAAAAAAGAAAATAATTTAAACATCTGAGAGTTTGTGAATAGTAAAATGAACTTTTTTTTTTCGCCTTATTTGTAGAGTAAAATGGGATTCACATGCATTTTGAGTAGACTTCAATTTTATAAAAAAAGAAAGAATTGTGAGAGCCTTATATGACAAAGTTCTGCTAAGAACGCGTATCCTACATCGCTGATTATTGAAGCCATTACTATATTAGCTGCCTCTTTGAATATTTAGAGAGTGGATTAGTATAATACACCTTTTTTAGGAGAAGCTATTATTTCCTGTTTTGTGAGAATAAATACAGAACTTGAAATGGTTATTTGTGTTTAAACTGAAATGAAACTTTTTGTGTTTAAACTTGTGGATTTGCAAGCACAGAGGCAGATAATTTGTTTGAGTTAACGTTTTGAATTTCCGTATAATAATTAGAATTTGTTTGAGTATGATCATTTTTCTTTACAACAGTTGAGCAAAAGTAATTAAAAAATTTGTCATATTGTATTATTTTTTTTTTGAGGTAGACTAAAATCAGCCACGATTGACGTCAGCCGCGATTATATCTCAAATTTTAAGGTTCTAATGGCTAATCTGAACCGTTCAATGTATAATCATATTGAAATATAATTGGAGACCAAATTTTACATTTTTCTATATTTGTTTACTATTTCTTTGAGATTTTTAAAAATCGTTCCATAATTGTTTAGATTAAGGATTTTGTAAACTACCAAAAAATACTAAAATAATTCAGAAAAATGTGAAATTTGGTCTCCAATGAGATTTCAATATGAAGAATACATTGAACGTTCGGATTAGCCATTAGAACCTCAAAATTTGAGATATAATTGCGACTGATTTTAGTCTCCTCTTATTTTTTATGTTTAAGATGATATACTTTTGTGTGAAACTTTTTATATTGTGAAACATATTTGTTTTCATTGAATTATTTTTTTGAGCTATTCGCATATCTACTTTTATCGATTCTAATTGTTCAAATTGGTAAATACTACTATTATTTTCAATGCCGATCAAGATAACGTTGACTTTTAATATCGAAAATCAGAACAATATATTTATGTCAAATAATATTTTTTATTTTTTTCACATATTGAAGTTCTCCCACACATTGAGTGGGCATTGCTGCTAGTAATATATTAACGTCAAGTATCAAAATAAACAAATTAATGTGAATTAGTTTTTTAATATGAGTTGTTAAATCACTAAATTTAAAGTGTTTAAGTTATTACGTCTAAATTTATTTAAAAGGGGTTCGGCCTTGTTTTAATGGATACCGCTGCAGCGGATTAACGACCGTCCGACCTAATCTCGAGGATTATGATTTATAGGCCGCATGAATCTCGATGAATCCAATATTAATCAAGGAGTAATTTATTATGAATCGGACGGACATAAAGCAACGCTGGTTGCAGAGGCTATCGATTCCGGTTCCAGCCGGGCTTCCCAATCAAACTAAATCACATCTGATTAATATTGGAATTTAGCATCTTCATTATTTGTTTTGTTGACTCTCCGTTAGCCCATTCTGTCTCTCTTCTTAATTCATTTTCGGTGCTGATAAGTGCAATCAAAATTTTTCAGCAATCAAACAATAAAATCTAAAAATGAAAAGAGGCGCGCTTTCGAAAATAGAAATCACACTAGCGCTCCCATGCGCCTCCCTTCCGCTCACCTCCCCTCCGTTCCCACGCACCTCCCTTCCACTCACCCTTCCACTGTTCTCGCGCGCCTCCTGCATCTCGGGCCCCTCGCGCCTCCTGCACCTCGCCTCTCTGTCCCGTCGCGCTACGAGCGCACCCCTCCCCTCTCGCCTCTCTGTCCCCTCGCGCTTCCTCTCCTCGCGTCTCTCTCCAGCCGCGCACCTTTCCCTAACACCTCTGTCCCCTAGCGCCTCCCTACCCTAGCGTCTCTGTCTATACATATTTGATCTTGTATTAGTTACTCCATTCACATTATTTAGTTACTCCCTTATACTTAATAATTTACTCCCTTACATGTAATTGAATCAGATCTGAATATAATTTACTCCCTTACATGTATTAGATACTCCCTTATAGTCATTTAGTTACTTCCAAACAATAGCAGAATCAGCTCTGAATATTATTTACTCCGTTATACTCATTATTTACTCCCTGATAGTTATTTAATTACTCCCAAACAATAGCAGAATTAGATTTGAATATTATTTACTCCCTTATAGGTATTAGATACTCCCTTATACTCAATATTTTACTTTCTTATAGTCATTTAGTTATTCCCAAATACTTTTTTATTTTCTCCCCTCATAGTGTTTAATTACTCCCTAATAAAAAGTACACAAGGATTTATTACTTACTCCCTCGTATTATTTTACTTACTTCCCTTACTTTTTAATTTACTCCCTTACATGTATTAGACACTCCCTTATAGTCATTTAGTTACTTCCAAACAATAGCAGAATCAGATCTGAATATTATTTACTCCGTTATACTCATTATTTACTCCCTGATAGTTATGTAGTTACTCCCAAACAATAGCAGAATTAAATTTGAATATTATTTACTCCCTTATATGTATTAGATACTCTCTTATACTCATTATTTTACTTCCTTATAGTCATTTAGTTACTCCCAAGTACTTTTTTATTTTCTCCCCTCATAGTGTTTAATTACTCCCTAATAAAAATTACACAAAGATTTATTACTTACTCCCTCGTATTATTTTAGTTACTTTCCTGTGCTTTTTTATTTACTCCCGTATAGTAAGAGAACCAGATCTTTTCTCTTCTCACCCAGAGAAGGGATGACGAGATAGGGAGAGATGAAGAGAAAGAGAGAAGAGATTGGGTGACAGGGAGAGATCTCAATGGTGACGGAGAGGAGGCGCGTGAGGGGAGGAGCGGAGGAGAGGGAGGCGTGAAGGGAGGCGCGGAGGAGATGGAGGCGTGCGGGGAGGCGCGGAGGAGAGGGATGCGAGAAGGGAGGCGCGTGAGAGGAGGCGCGGAAGAGATGGAGGCGTGAGGGGAGGCGCGTGAGAGGAGGCGATCTGTTTGAATGAGAGGGAGCAGAGGGATCGGAAGGAAGGAGATTAAAATGGGGGGGGTGAGGGTGAGGGTAAGAGCGACAACGCTCTGATTGCTTGATTGCTTAAGACTCTGATTGATGTAAATAATTCCCATTCAACGTTTCTCGTCCGACTCGACGAATCGTCGAGAATCGATTAACAAATGCAATAATTTATAAGCAGATGTAATGCAAGTAGCACGACTACTCATTCAATTCAATTCATTTTTTTTCATATACAATTTAATATTGTAGAAGCCGGTTCAAATTTGAGACAACTATCTAATGCAAGTCTGGTAATAATCATAGATCGGTAACTTCAAGTCAAATCCACGAGTCTCCTTCTTAGAGGGCTACAAGCAGTTCTCGATTCAATTCTAGGACAACTATCTAATGCAAGTTTGGTAATAATCGTAAATCAGGAAGTTCAAGTCAAATCCACGAGTCTCTTTCTCAGAGGGCTACCAATGATTATTCAGTTTCATTTACAATTCAGACAATCAGATAATAAAAAGTACTACAAGACAAGAATACTACCAAATCTAGAATATAAGGGAGTTTTTGTTTGTGTAGTAAGAGATTGCGTAAGTTAACGATGCTTAAGTGTTTATGTAGTGTTATGTAATAGATGTTTGGTTGTGTAGTAAGAATGACTAACTTAATGCATGCATATATTCATGTCAAAAGCCTAAAATGCCCTTCAATTTGAATTATTTAATTTGAATTAGTATTATGTATTAATAATATGTTGTGACTTAATTATTATTATTATGTATTAATAATAATTAAATATTATTAAATACTAATTATTAATTATAATAATTATTATAAATCAATTATTAATGATAATTAATCTTTAATATTAATTATGATTTTTTTAATAATTATTATTACTTATTAAATATTATTATTTATTAATTATTATTAATTATTTGTTAATTATTAATTATTTCTGAAGGTATTATTGGAAGAAAGATTAAAGGAGACCAATGTATAACTTATGCAACTTCTTTAGGTGCAATAAGTTAGGCACAGGTCAGGATGCGACCCAAATCTCATACATAAGAAACGAAATTACCAAACAACAACCATTCAATATGCGTATAACAATAATAATAACCAAAGATAAACGTGCAAATATGACATGAATATTCAACAATTTCAAAGATGAGAATGCAAATAGTTTAGTTCCTGGCATGCAAATTAAAATTTATGTGAAATTCGCACCTGCTTTTCAGGGAGACTAAACGCACAAGAGTGACAAGACACAAGCAGACAATCCAGTCCCGATATGCGACCGCTCAACTCTGAACAGCAAGCATATTAATTATAAGTTCTTATTCTAGATTACAAATCAAAGTGTTTGGTTTATAAACAGACCCTAACATACGTTTAATATGTGGTCGGTTTCAACAATAAATAACTACCTTGGTCTCACGATTTACAAAATTATACAACTGCCATTGTACCAACTTGATTGGATTTAAATTAACAAGGGACCTATGTTATACAAAATTACATAGTTAATACCAGCTTCTCTAGATAAGATTTTAAATTTTCTTCATTTTTAAATAATAAATCAAACCTGATTTCAACAACAGAATTACACAAATGAACCTCACAGGTACAGTTGTGTGCACTAGCTTCTTCATCTTCCAGAGAGAGAGAGAGAGTGTGTGTTAAACAATTAGTCATCCACAAGACCACAACAAAGCATGTGCTGCTTGTAAAAAGAGAAACGCAATCATATTTGCATAAGAACCTGTCGATTGTTTTAAATAATTTTGAAAAATACCTCTGGGACAGTTTTCCACGCTAAAATTCAGATTATTTGTGGATAAACAAAGTATAGATGGAAAAAAAGATTCATTAAGATACAAAGTCTAAGTTAGAAATTCATGTTAAGCCAGAGATGAACAATAATGCCCAAATCCTCCATATCTAATACTGTACAAGACTATACCGGCTTTTAAAAGTTAAGAATCGAATTTCAAATTAGCATTGTATTAGAAGGATATGTCTAATATCTAATACTGTACAAGACTATACTGGTTTTTACAAGCCAATTGTAGTAACACATAAGAAGGATATGTCATTTTACCTGAGCAGCTTGCCCTACTAAAAAATCAGTGCCTTTACTGTCAACCAATATAAGGTCTAATAGTTCTTTTAACGGCTTTGAGAACATTCCATTGACCTCCTACATCCAATAACGGCCTGTTTGGTTGGGGGAGAAATCACGGAGGGGAAAGGTAACCAAAGGAAATTAGATATTTAATCCTGTTTGGATGGAGATAAAATGGCGGAGGAAAATTTGTCAGGAAACCGTTTCCTTCCGTCTTTTCCTTTCTATAGAAAATAATTCTCCTCCGATTCGGAGTGGACACGAGGGAAAGAAAAATCTTAGCTAAAAGTAAAACTAATCTTGTTAAAAGACATCGATACTCTTAACTTCTTTTTTTAATATGCAAATTCCACTTTTCTCCGGAGCGTTTTTGCTAAAAGACAAAATAGAATTTGGTTTCTATGGTTTTTGCTATAGTCATCAATTAGTTTATTACTTTATGATTATACCTTTATGGAGATTTCTTTTGTTCAATTAATTTATTAATAGAATTCAGAAGCATAATTCGAAATGTTTTACGGTTATAACCATAAATCCAACTTTATTGGTTACTTGAACCTATCCCCATATTGTTTATATTTAGTTTTTTTTTATTGAGATTGATTAAAAATATATCAACAAACATATAAGAGTTGTTTATTTTTTGAATTATGCGCGCAATCAAATTGTTTGCTCTATAACGCAAAGGGTGCAGTGGTAAATTAGTCAAAAATTTATATTTTTCCTTCATCAAAATAATCTATCCAAACAAGAAATACAAAGGAAAGGAAAATTAATTTTCCTTCCCCTTCATTTTTCATCCAAACAAGAAATATAAAATTATTTCACTTTCCATCCCATTCCTTTACCTCCCTCTTTATGTTTTCCTTCCCTCCCATCCTCTACCATCGAACCAAACAGTGTGTAAAAGTAAAAGTTACTTAAAACGGTGCTCTTTCTTTACTAAGAAGCCTTTTAATGTTTATAGCTGAAAACCTTAGACTCAGTTTTATACGACTAATACTCAAAGGGTGCAACAGTTCCTTGCATTATTAAAAAATTACAAAAACATCATTCATTTTGTTTATTTTTGGTTTTCATTACGTACTGATATTCGGCCCTAAGAACCATGACTTACTAAGGTTTCATCCAATAGTTGAGATAAGAACTAGTAGATTCCAAAATTTGGTGTACAAATTTAAAAGATGGAAAATTAAAGGACCAACTAATTACAACAAACCATATAAATTCGGTGTAGGATAGTTAATTTCATGTACCCGTCTTACAGATTGAGATTACTTGTACATAATTCATACTTAACTTTTGTACTTACTGAGATAATTTGTACATAATTGACTACTGCATTGGATATTCACACCTATCCCTTCTTTCTTATTTCCTAGTTGAGATGATTTGAATTCATTGAGGTTAAATATTTTTTTTATACTAACTGAATAAACAAAAAAGGGTATCTTATAGTCTTAAACAATTATATAGAGCGGTATTGAAAAGCAATTTTTTTTATATATCAGCAGGATGGGCTCCTGGTTCGGCTAAAGGTCACCCTCTTCATCTCTGTTTCCTCCAATAAGGAAATTCTCTGAACATACAAGGTCGGTGGCTGCACCAACTAGAGCCTGGTTCTCATGACTTCACTTCCATACTGCTCCGGCCTCCGGGCAAGGCTCGGACTCACTGAGATAAGTCCATGGATGAGAGCTTTTATAACTGAGACTTTCTGGTAATATATGTTGCCACGCAAATGAAAAATCAAAACAATCAGTTTTTGTAGGATAATCTTCTGTCCTCGTATTAGATGTGAAGTATACTTTATGAACCTCAAAATTCTAAAGCAAATTCTAGATGGTAAATCCTTCCAGTCAGTAAAATCCAAGGAAAAAGAATTATACTCTGCAATTTGGGAAAAGGTTATTTTACAGTATTGCATTTGCCTATGATGAGTGGTTTACCAGTGTAGCAGTTTTGTTGTGCCTGATATCTCTTAAGTGATACCGATCCAGTCCAGAGAGCACATCTTAACTGGCACACAGCATCTTCTTATAAAAATGCTTTGGTAGCAACAAAGGTAGATAGCAACAGCTTCGTAGCATGTCAGTCTTATTCTTGTGTTCATTTAAACAGGCCTAATTCAGAAGAAGCTCTGAACGAGCATTTAGTTGAAAAACAAATTAAGCAAATTTGCACACCATAATCATCTTTCAGTCTATGACAATGACCGGCAAGTACAGCAGTATCAAGAAGTTCATGAAGCTTTTCTAGTACATATAAAGGAAATAGTCTTAGTTCTGATTTAAAAATCCTTCTGTTGTTTTCCTGGGTTTACAGTCCAAAATATATACTGCACATTGATGTATGAAGAAAACCTGTAGAAATCCTTCGCAAATCCTTCTGTTGCTTTTTTATTCCATTCCAGTGGGATCCGTTTGCGAATGGACCCAAATCCGTTAAGCACGGAAGTCACTGAATTATGTTTTTGAAAGCTTTCTGCACCATCCGTTGAGAACAAAACTCAACCCGTTTAGAACAGAACTAAACTCCAGTGGGTCCGTTTGAGGACGAATACAAATCTGTTAAGCAATGAAGTCACAGAATTCGGTTTATCAAAGCTTTCTGCAGCATCCGTTGAGAACTTATCTCAGCTCGTATAGAACGGAATTAAACTCCAGTGGGTCCGTTGAAGGGATGCAAAATCCGTTAAAAATTTCTGCACAGTACGTTAAGAACGGATCTCAATCCGTTAGAACGGAAGTTCAGTTTTTAAAACCTCTCTGCATCATCCGTTTAGAACGGATCCGAATCTGTTAAGACGGAAGTCGCAGATTTCAGCTTTCTAATACCTTTCTTTCTGCACTATCCGTTGAGAACGAATCTTAATCCCTTTAGAACGGAAGTCACTGAGTTCAGTTTTTTAATAAAACCTTTATGCACCATCAGTTGAGAACGGACCTTAATCCGTTAAGACGGAAGTCACAGGATTCAGCCTTTTAGAACTTTCTGCACCGTCCGTTTAGAACGGACCTGAATCCGTTAAGACGGAAGTCACAAAATTTCAGCTTTTTGAAACCTTTTTTGCACCATCTGTTCAGAACGGTTTAAGGTCCGTTTAGAACGGAAGTGAGAAATTTTGTTTGATTGAGGATTTGTTAATGGTGAGAAACAGGATTGAAGGAGATACCTGTGTGGCATAAAGAAAAAGAGGTAGGAAGAAAACGAGCGAGATACCGAGTTTCGTCTTGGAGAGATCGATGATGAAGGGGCCAGGCCCACTTTGGGCAACACCTAGTTCCGCACTTGTACACCAGAATTATGAGGAGAGGGAACAGTGACTTCCATTGATTACATGGCCATTGGATCAGTTGATCAGAGAGAGGCGGCTGTGCCTTTCTTTGATTTCATGGGCATTGGATTAAATTAGTATCAGCAGTTAATTTTAAGAACTAATGTTCATGCTTTATGTATCTTAGAAGTTACATTTTTCTTACAGACAGGAAGAGATCTTCACATTTTTGTCCATCTTTTTCCTAATGATGAAGCAACAAGTTTTGAGAAGGGTTTTACTTCTTTTTTGTACGTTGGCATAGCAAATTGAAATTCAGCTTTTAGTTAATGCTTGAGTCTTGACTCTTGACATATATAGTTTATGCAAGTTTAATATATGGTTTTGGTTTCATAAGATATATGACAATTAGAACATTTACTGCTAATTTGAAATTTGATGATTCTTAATTTTTAAAAACCGGTAAAGCCTGGTACAGTATTAAATATGGAGGATTTGGGCATGATTGTTCATCTGTAAGGTTTAACATTAATTTCTAATTGAGATTTGTATCTTAATGTATATTTTTTACATCTATACTTTGTTACCCAGAAATAATCTGGATTTAGAGTGGAACACTGTCCCAGAGGTATTTCTGGAAAACATTTAAAACAATTGACAGGTCCTAATGCAAATTTGACAGTGTTTCTCTTTTTACGAAGCACATGCTTTTTGTGGATGACCAATTGCTGAAATCAGGACATTTTGCGTCAATATTTCATCCATTATTTTTTCCATTTTGGTCAAAGAGCAACAGAAAATAAATAGCAAAATTAAAATAGACAAGAAATAGGCTGTAATGAATATATAATGGATCTATTTAAGTTCTTTTTGAAAGGAAAACGTTTCGTAAAGGGATCTTTACACTCGGTTTGGAAGGATATCTGCAGAAATTGATAAACATATGGAGGAAAGAAATAGTGGCGATGTCATATGTGGGAGGTAGAAAACAACATGAATAAAACAAAAATTATAAGTGATTAATTGTGTTTAGTGAAAAAATGGCTCAAAATAACAAAGTGTTTCACATCAAATGCATGATTTCTTCATCATTGTGAATTAAAATCCCAGTGTTGGATGTTGCGTCAAAGGCAATTTTATATCTAAAATAAATTAAAATTAAAAATGTATATATAAAATATTTGAAAAATCAATTATTTGGTAATTAGTTATGCTGAAGAAAATCACACAAATAGAAAGCTATCAAACAATAAAAAAATAGAAAAAACTTTTATTAGCACATTCAAAAAAAATATATTATTCAGAATGTTGCATATACACACTGTTTGGTGAAATATATTATTCAGAATGTTGCTAATAATCTAATAACTAATATAGTAATATCTAATTACTTCACAGGGCATATGGATGATTGGACAATTTGTACATACTACGTAAAGAGGCAATGGTATTTGGTACATAGAGAGAATTATTTTGGTACACGAGGCATATAAATTTGTACAATTGAGGAATAATTCAATATACTTCATTAAATTCTAGTGGTACAACAGTGGTATACACATTTCTAGTGGTAAAACGGTACACTTCATTAAATTCAATATACAATACTATGAGTATAAGTATAATATTGTATAAAGTCTTTCATGTCTCCGTTTTTTCTCCGCTAAACAAAATTATTTTGCCGAAATAACGATGTTATTTCGAAAATGACGTGCTACGTATTTTTCTGGTTTGAAACTGTAACGTTGGTGCGTTTTTGTCCGGAAAACCGAAATTTCAGAAATAACGCCGTTTTTCGGCGAAATTTAAAAGTTTGATCATTATATTTAGAATCATACACTATACACATATTTCATAAAACAAAAAAAATTGGAAAAGGCTAATTTCATTACCATAAAGAAAAAGTCCTTAATCTTGACTCAATGATTGACAATTTCCTAAACAGAATGTACAAGATAATTTAATAATGATTCATGAAAAGTTCAATACGGAATTATAACTATAGCGATTAAATGAAGATATTTCAGAATATATAAAATAACTAACAATATCGAAAAAGGATATATATATATGCTATATCAGAAGTTTGATTTGCAACATAATCCCTAAAAAGTCATGAATCGAGAGAAATAACAGTCAATCATTGATTACTGTGTGGCACTGATAAATTAGCTTCAAAAGAGGAACTTATATGATGGACAATGAAACTACATGCATCCACATTGTTGGAAAGTAGAAGAAAAATAAGACTAACATATTGATCTGATGTGCTGCCAGCAAAGGCCCAAAGTTTCACAATTGTCTACTTGCAAATTTTCTCTACCTACCTTCAAAAATAAGACTACTTTTTAAGTATTGTTTTATGTTTTATTAAATTACAATCACAGAGACAAGTTTTCTCTACCTACCTTCAAAACCCCATTCTCTGCCTCAAATCAGCCAGCAGCCGATGTAGCAATGCTTGCCAGAAAACTCGAGTGCTGAAAGGTCCCCTTTTTCTTCTGTTACATAGAATAAATTGCCCATTATCTAATTTAAAATTAATTGTGAATTTAGAATTCAACATGTTCGCCACATTCATCCATTTGTAGCTTCCAGTACCTCTGCTAGCTACTTCCATTCAGTTTTCTACTTTTCTTTAATCATGAAGTGAACAACAAACCGTTATTAGGTTATGAACTTGACAGATAATCAAACCATCATGTAGTAAAAAGCTTCAAATTGACCAATGACTATCGTACAAGTGGGAATCACAAGCGGGATCAATAATGCAGGTTTCGGTGTGTAACAAAACATTTCTTTTATGTTGGAAGGGGACATGAATTGTCAAAGTACAAAAGGCTTAGATATTCCATATTGAAAAAAAATCCAAATATATTTTTAGGTTTAGTGCGGAGAACTCACACTCGACAAATGGTTTTCGAATCAGTGAAGGAAGAACTTCAACCGCCAGTTTCAGACAACACTACCTCCTTCTCCATCTCCATTATCACCACTACCTACAACAATGCAGAGTATTTTTTTTTTTGGTCAGTCAAAAGTAAATGTTTAAGCCATTTGGATTATTTGAAGTAAAAAAAACAACATTATAGTTAAGAAGAAACCAGAACAGATAGGCTCTTCATATAATTGCTTTCAATGAGGAGAATTTGGTCGCAAAATCATCGTGATAGTGGATTTAGACTCTAGACAAATCCATTGGGGCTGTAAACCAAACAAAAAAGGGGGGATCAACTCACATTGCAGAACATAATCAATCACAGCAATATCATAAACAATGATATACAAGTAAAAGTAATCACCAAATTTGTTACTGCTGGCATACACAGTATGTGTTGCTATAATAATTAAATACTTCTCTGGTCGCAAGGATATTGTGTAATTCATTCCATTTGACCTATCATAGCAAAGTCCAAAGAACATCACTAATATTATTTATTACAAAAGGAGCAGAAAGAAATAAAGGGCCTGACCAAATGTCATTTCGTTCATTGAACATCTGAATGCTATGACCCAATTTGATATTGTTCATAGTCATGCGTCGGCTCCCGTATAAGAGTTCCATTCTGAAAGAAGCTGATCAGTAGATGTATTGCTTGCGTTATCAGAGCCTCTTTGTCCAAAGCCTCACAACACATGCGGTCTATTTAATAGGAACACTCCAACAACAGCACATCTATAGCTAAAAGCATGTCTTCTCAATAAGTTGAGACAAAAGAAGAGAACATATGGGGCCACTTCTTACAAGTTTCAGAAGCTTATCTTGGCACATGCACCACCCTTGTGGGCCCCTATACATAAAAAGAAAGACCAAGTGCTTGATTAGTGGACTTCTAAAATCACCAGATCAAATTTGTAAATCAAGTCAATTTTGTAGTAAAAATTCGCCAGTTCATAATATTCAACTAAACTAAATTGTTTTAATCAAAACATAAAAATGAAACCACTTTGTTCCTTTAAGCTCAACTTGAGGAATTCCCTAGTTCATTTTTGAGCTTCTCAACTAAGTTGTTTTTATTTGGTTTAGATGGTTAAAGTGGAATTTTGTAGAAATGACCTCAACAACTTTTTGTATTGAATGATAGGTTTGGCTTATACAAGAGCCATTACAAAAATGCTAATATAACCCTACAAACATACTTAATCCCAAAACCCTATTATAACTCAACACTCCCCCTCAAGATGGGCTCCACATATCAAATAAGCCCATCTTGTTACATCCTCTCTCTAACTCTGTTGAGCTAAGCCCCTTGGTCAAACAATCTGCTACTTGCTTCTCGGTGGAGATATGATTCAGCTCCAGAATGCCTTCATCCAGCTTCTCTCTAATGAAGAATCGATCTATCTCAATGTGCTTCGTTCTGTCATGCTGGACTGGGTTGTTCGCTATACATATGGCTGATTTGTTGTCACACCACAGCCTCAGCTTACTGGCTTGTACTAACCCAAGCTCATCTAGCATGAACCTCAACCACAGCATCTCCGTCACACTCAATGCCATTGCCCTGTACTCAGCTTCAGCTGTAGACCTTGCTACCACAGTTTGTTTTTTGCTCTTCCAGGCAACCAGATTGCCTCCCACAAACATACAGTAGCCTGATGTCGACCTCCGATCATCACTACAACTGGCCCAATCTGAGTCACAGTAACCCTCGACTCCTAGATGTCCATTTCTCTTGAAGAGTATCCCTCTCCCTGAGGTATTCTTCAAATATCTCAAAATCTGGAATAGAACATCCATATGACCCTTCCTGGGATCATGCATGTAACGACTAACCACACTTACAGCAAATGATATATCAGGCCTCGTATGACAGAGGTATATCAGTCGACCCACCAACCTCTGATATCTATCCTTGTCAACAGGATCTCCTGCTTCCGCACTGACTTTGAGTCTCTGATCTATAGGCACATTTGCTGGTCTGCAATCCAACATGCCTGTCTCTGCAAGTAAATCAAGCACATATCTCCTCTGGGATAGCACTATTCCTTCCTTCCCATGTGCTATTTCAATTCCCAGAAAGTATCTCAGCTGACCTAGGTCTTTTACCTCAAATGTCTCGCTCAATCTTTTCTTCAGTTGTGCAATCTCCTTTTCATCACTACCTGTGATGATCATATCATCCACATATACAGCCAGAATGGTAATTTGATCCCTGTCTCGTTTATAGAACAAAGTATGATCTGCATTACTCTGCCTATACCCCAAATCTACCATTGCCCTCCTAAATCTGTCAAACCATGCTCTTGGAGATTGCTTCAGACCATACAAGGACTTCTCGAGCTTGCACACCTTGTTCTTGGTCTGATCTGTACCAAATCCCGGTGGAATGTCCATATACACCTCTTCTGTTAAGTCCCCATGCAGAAAGGCATTCTTGACATCTAGTTGGTGTAACCGCCATGAGCTGTTTGCGGCTATAGAGATTAAGGTTCTCACTGTGCTCATCTTAGCCACAGGTGCAAAGGTCTCATCATAGTCAACACCGTATGATTGACTGTACCCTTTTGCCACTAAGCGAGCTTTGTATCTTTCTACCAACCCCTCTGGATTGTGCTTTATGGAGAAAACCCACTTGCATCCAACAGCCTTTTTCCCAGGTGGCAAACTCACAAGTTTCCATGTCTTGTTTTTGCTCAGGGCCTCCAGTTCTTCTATCATGGCTGCTTTCCACTTTGGATCCTTCTTGGCATCCTCCCAACCTTTGGGAGTGGAAACAGTGTCTAATGATGCCATGAATGCTTCATATCCTTGAGATACCTGTGAGTATGAGACTGAGTTAGCCCTGTCAGAAGAGAAGCCATACCTGTTCGGAGGAACCCCCGCATTTGTTCTCAAGGTTCTCCTCAGTGGTGGGGCATCCATCAAGCTATCAGAATCTGAACTGAGTGGTATATGTGTCTGGGGAGTTGGAGCGGGCATATCTGAGGGACCTGGCACATCTTCTTGAACTCCAACATCAGTTCTTTCTCTCCTCACATATACTCTTCCATATCTAGACCCCCCCTGAGCCTCAGACTCCTCATTCACCTTATCAACATCCACAGGTTTCGCCATTATAGTCACTGTTGTTCTACTCCCTTCATCTTCTCTCTCTTCCTCATGTACATCCTCGAAGGGTGGCAGCTCATCCACACTGTAATATGATTCATGCTCCCTGAATGTGACATCCATACTCACAAATAATTTTCTTTCCACTGGGCTCCAACATACATACCCCTTTTGAGTAGCGGAATATCCAACAAACACACATCTCACTGCTCTTGGATCTAGTTTTCCTACATTTGGCCTCTTATCATGTACAAAGCACACACACCCAAAAATCCGTGGAGGAAGGGAGTCAACAATCTTACCTCTCAGCATCTCCATTGGAGATTTCCAATCCAGTACTCGTGAGGGTATCCTATTGATCAAGTACGTAGCAGTTAACACTGCCTGACCCCACAAGTGTTTCGGAACCTTCATTCCTAACATCATACTCCGAGTTACCTCAAGTAGATGTCTATTCTTTCTCTCTGCCACTCCATTCTGTTCTGGAGTGTATGGGCATGTGGTCTGATGGTGTATTCCCTGGGATACTAAATATTCTTCGAAGGCCCTGTTAGTGTACTCAGTTCCATTATCTGATCTCAGTATTTTAATTCCCTTGCCATACTGAGTTTGGACCAGTTTATGGTAATGCTTAAAGCAGGTAAACACATCACTCTTGCTCTTCATCAAATATAGCCAAGTCATACGAGAAAAGCAATCAATAAAAGAGACAAAATATCTAAATCCATTCATAGCAGTTACAGGACAAGGTCCCCATACATCAGAGTGAATCAACTCAAAACTACTACCTGCCCTGCTACCCACACTAGCATATGAACTCCTAGTGTGCTTACCTAACTCACATGCATCACATACCAGTTTTTCTCTTACTGCTTTTTCATACAAAAATGGGTATAACCTACTCAAAACAGAAAATGAAGGATGGCCCAAACGCCTATGATATACTAACAAAAGTTCTTCTACATTTTTCTCACTCCCTGCCTGATTCTCTAGGGCCGATGAGAGTGCCACACTCATGCCCCCCCTGTCCATGTACCATAATCCTTTATGTAGTGTGCCAGTCCCAAGTACCTTGCCCGTCTCCTTCTCCCGAATGGTTACCTTAGGGTCATCAAACAAAACAACACATTTCAATTGTGAGATGATAGCACTGATAGACAAGAGATTCACAGGAAATGAAGGGGCATACAACACATTCAACAGGTTCAATGCATTAGTACATCTCACTGTACCCTTACCCACTACTGGTTGAGCTGTACCATCAGCTGTTCGAATACTGTCTGGTACTGCTAGCTGAGTATACGAGGAAAACTCCTCAGTAGCACCCGTCACATGACGAGATGCCCCAGAGTCAATAATCCAATCCCTTGATCCATCATTGGATACAGACGTTGGCATAAGAGAAGTGTGAGTACCTGTGGATGTGTAAGCAACAGAAGCAAAGTTACCCGTAGAAGAGGATAGACTGAGTGTACTCTCTCCTGCACCTTTTGCCTTATTTCCCTCGGCTTGCCGTCTCATGGCAATCTGTGCCGCTGCCCTCATAATCACATCATCATCAGAGAGCTCTACACTATCCTCTGTCTCATCTGCAACCATCAGATTTGCCCGGTTGCCTCCTCTTGCTCCAGCTCTACCACCACGGCCGCGTCCCCGGCCTCTGCCTTGTCCTCTTCCTCCAACAAATTTCTCTTTCAGTGGCTTGGGACATGCCCCAATCAAATGTCCCACCTCCCCACAATTAAAGCACCTTCGGCTTTCCTTCGGGGTACTTGGACTTGTCACTGCTAGGGCCGATCTCGTCTCTGAGCCTACACTTGGCTCACTGTGAATCTTCCTCCGGCTCTCTTCCTGCAACATAGCAGCAACAACCTCATCTAAGGAGGGAATCTCCTTCTGTGCTAGGAGAACTGATCTCCTATGATGATAAGCTGGATCCAACTGACCCAAGAACTTCATTGTCCTTCCTCGTATTCGTAATTCTCTTTCTTTACAGTTCGGGTCACTGCAAGAGGATACCTGAGAGAAGTGATCCAACTCTGTCCATAGCCTCTCGAGTTCCAAGTAGTACTCTTGAATGGACCTGCCACCCTGTACCACAGCTTGTATCTCTTGATCAATTTGGAACTCTTTCATGTGATTTCCTACTCCCCCAAACGTCTTCTTCAGCTTTGCCCATATATCTTTCACCAATCGAATTCCATCTACTGAAGTAGCAATCGATGGTTTCATGGAGTTGAGTAACCATGTATATATCAAGGCATGAGTCGTCCTCTGATCCTCAGCTACTGAACTATCTTCACATAAGTAGCCCTCGAGGTTCCTCCCTACCAGAGCCGTCTCAATCCTACGAGACCAACTCAAGTATGTCTCTGGTCCATCCAACTTAAGCTCCACTACTGGGAGATCTAACTTTACCTGTGCTGAGTCATTGCCCGAAGTGCTGGCCTTGGCACTCATTCCTTGAACGAGTCCAACTAGCACCTTCAACACCTCGGGATCAACTCCCTTTAGTGCATCCAAAGCACCCCCAGTTGACATCTTCTCTATCAATCAACTCAGCACTTAAACTGTGTCTTCGCTCTCTCTTTACCTCCTCTACAACCCGTCAAACCACCTCACAAAGTAGAGACTAGGTCATACCTTCCTTTTGCTGCTCTTCTCCCTCTCGCGTGCTGCCGGAATATCGTCTCGAACACCTTGGCTCAGCAACCGCGGAGGAGAAGAGACCAATCTGAACTTTTCCTTCTTCTTAGTCGGCTGCTAGGGTTAGAGAGATGGAGGCGGGGCTGAGATCCGGGGCTGGGCGGAGGCCAGACGGCGGCGGCCTGGGTGGACGACGGCGGAGTCGCGGCCGGCGACGGCGCGGAGGGTGGTTGCGCGACCTGGGCGGCGTGGGTGCGAAGAGGGAGCACGGGTCGGGATTGAGGAAGGGGTTGGCTCTGATACCAAGTGGAATTTTGTAGAAATGACCTCAACAACTTTTTGTATTGAATGATAGGTTTGGCTTATACAAGAGCCATTACAAAAATGCTAATATAACCCTACAAACATACTTAATCCCAAAACCCTATTATAACTCAACAGTTAAAAACAATTCTGGTGGACGATGATTATTTGTGCTTAGTTAATGTGTAGGGAAGCCATAGAAGTGGGAAGTAGAAAAAGAAAACACGGAACTTGATGATTTTGCTGTTCTCATTCCATTCCAGTGGGATCCGTTCAGCACCATCCATTGAGAACGAATCTCCATCCGTTAAGACAAAAGTCACAGAATTCCACTTTCTAAAACCTTTCTTTCTGCACCAACTGTTGAGAACGGATCCTAATCCGTTAGAATGGAATTCAGCTTTCTAATGCCTTTCAGCACCATCCGTTGAGAACAAATCATAATCCGTTAAGACGGAAGTCAGAGAATTAAGCTTAAGTTGTTTCTTTTTCCTGCAAAGAAGCTTCCAAAAAAACAAAATTCTCCAAAATTTTGATTATTAATAAGCTGTTAAAAAAGCTTTTTATTTCATAAAATAATGATCCACAATTATTATGCCAAAAAATAATTACACACGATTATTAGTGTATCTTCTCACAATCAATATTTTCAATGATCAACTTAGCTCCCACATAGGGCCTCCGCTGTTTTCTGCATTATCTTAATTTTTTTTTTGTTGATAAAATGTTTTCTAACAGATTGAGGTATTGTTGCATTATCATACAATCAAATAATAATCACAACCAGTCAAGTAAACCCACTCCATAAAATTCATTGTAATTAAGGTATTTAATTTATACCCCCACATTTCCCATTACTATAATATTTTTTTAATGATTTTAACGATCAAGAAAACTCTCTTTGATTAATGATCAATGAATGGAATAATGATAACTGACAAATATTTAATCTCATATATATTATAATATTCTTGTCTAGTAAGATTAAACAAGTTCGAAAAGAGTAATTTCTGAGTAATAGATCAGCAATCAGACATGATTTATGGAATGTCTAAATTTAATCTTCCAAGATATGCTTGAGCAAGTTACAAATCAGGAATGACTCATTTTCTCATTAATTCCAAGAAGTAATGGTTATTTTGACCAAATTAAATGGTGTTTAGCAATTGGATATATAACAATAAAACCCATGGCTGTTTAAGAAGTAAAAGGTGGCCAGCCTTTTAATTTCTCAGTTAAAACATCATTGATTTAGGTTTATTGCGCTAAGGAATGAGAAACTACATTGAATCAATGCAATTAATTGGTGTAACAGATCAAAGATCAATCAAGAGCAATGAGAATATATAACGGATACTACGAAAATACATCAGACATTTTACATCTCAAAATATGATTATTGTCCTCAAGAGGTCAAAATGTATTTCGTATTTCGTAGGATCTTAATCACAATTAGTAGGGAATGATCTTTGATTTAACAAACGTCTCTAATGAGAACTGGTACGACGAGCAACATATCAGGCTCAAAAATTGAAACATCATATATTCATTAATTTACCAGAATAATTTCAGTCAAATTTGCACATGACTTATATAATCTAATTAAATATTAGACTTAAAGAGAATCAACAGATTTAAGACAGATCGATATAGAATGAATCAAGGTTCCGAAAATTATTTTGCCATCATGATAATAACATCTCGAATGATAGTCAAACCTAGTCAAATCAACATCAATTCTGATAACAAATCAAACAATCTAAATATCATCTCACTGTTATTGGAAAACAATATTCATAGGAAGAAAGAGGAATGGTCAAGAAAATATTTGACACATATAGACTCAAAATTCGTTGTAAAAATTGGCTATTCACATACCAATAAATTATATCTTAATCGTAAATAAGGGGCTAGAATCAGCTACCGAAGAAACAAACGGATAATGGGCCGTGGCTAAATATATTGGAAACAATAAGATAGAAGAGGGATGTCCAATAGGTTTATATATTAATTCAAATATAAGTCATCCTGAAACTATGAATTTGATCATTTGATAATATACTCATTGTAACTTTGGTACATCAATAATTAAATTCTCAATCAACATTTAAAGGCTGAGCATCATTATGTAGAAGATAAATATAACATCAGATGAAAAAAGCTTATAGAATCAATATCTATTAGTCAATTTTGACATAACCGCCAATGATTTAAAAATCTTTATGAGAGCAATATTAGACTACAGAATATGAATCAAATATCATCTGAATTTATTAAAAGGAATATAATTATCTTTCTTTAAAGTGAACTAAGGATCAAATTAAAAAAAACAAGATATTATTATTTTTTTTACGTATAATTAAAATTTTCAGAGTTGCTACTAATCATCCTAAATTTTCAAATATACTCTTAAATACTAATATATTGTGAAACAATTACGTTTTCCTTAATATAATCAATTATTGAAACCATATTATCAATTCTGTCTAACCAACTAAAATCATTTATATTGGCGTGCCAGTGAAATTTAATTCCTCAAATTTAATCGATTTAAATTCAACCGATTCTAATTTAACTTTTTGTTTGTCTAACAAATTGCTAACCGAATTACGGAATATACGCTTAAGATTTTTGGTGCAAAAATAAAATAAACAAATTCGGATAGCATAAAAATAAATAAAATAAGTAATTAAAATAGTTTTACCCGAATCGTGCTAGGCGCTGTCCTTAAGCGTATTCCGTCTCAACGTGCAAGAGGAACCGCAACCAAGATAATTCGGGTAGGTGTCACTCCTTAGGGCACGACCGGAGAAGTGACTGATGAGAGATCTCCACAATATCCAGCAGAATCAATCGGAATAATATTCAAATCAAATTGGAAATTACTATGAGGAATATCAATATGGAGAGTAGAAATTTGATCATGTTTATTTTTGTGTCTCAATAGCTCTCTGATCAAATTGTATATTCGGTTGTTTATTTTTGTGTCTCAATAGCTCTCTGATCAAATTGTATATTCGGTATTTACATTATCTTCCAAATAAACTGCTTATATAGAATATCAATGACCTCTTGTATAGCCGTAAGGAAAATGGGCATTAAAATTATTTAATGGAATAAAGAACCACGTTCATATGAAATGAATGCCTTTAAGATTTGTAACGGACCAGAAATAAATCAAAAGAAACGATTGTGCAGATGGTGGGTTCACACATTTTCAAATTAAATAAATGGATCATTAATCAGAATTGGACATAGAACGAATAAATGAAATTTGAATTTATTTATATTGATCTAACGGGTTATATTCATTGAATCAAGTTAATTAAAATTTTGAGTTTTCAAATCACATATTCAACAATAAATTCATAAGAAATCTCTACACAACCACGCAAATAAAGTTGGAGCATAGCAAGAAATTAGTCAGCCGACAATAGAGGTGCCAGCTGAAGTCATGGAAATCAAAACATATATAAATAGCCGTTCCACTAACCTACTGTAGTTAGCACTATTCAAGAACAATGTGGCTGACAGGTGGGCCCCACTTGATTTTTTTTTTCTGTAATCAGCCACTCTATGGACCGGATACGAGGCATCTCCCATGTGAGTTGGATACGGCTCTTCTTAGATGGTCTCCTCTACGCATCTTGGCCGTTCGATCTTCTTCTTCTAGAGAGTTCCAAACCTCTCTGTATCCGTATCTCTCCCTCTTTCTTCCTTCTCCGTACTCATTTTTTCTTCTCTTTGCTCAAGGCAACACACTTCTCCTCGCGATAAAAAAAAAACGTCTTCGCTCTTCCTCGCTTGATTCCGGCAATCTCCAAGCTTGCCTCGCGAAGCGATCTGCAAAGATGGAACCATTAGAAGCTCCTCTGTCAGATGAGTACAGCTTCCACTTTTCAGTTTCGAGTGCTTTGTTCATATGCTTTGTAACTTTTTCTTTTTGTCTGCCATTTTCTGGTCTGGGTTGGTATTGTTTCGTCTTTTCCTTTTTTTCCATGTTTTCTTCTCTTTGGTTTTTTTTTTCTTTAACCGATTTTCTTTCCCCTTCTTATTTTTCGATTGTTTCCAATTTGCCTTCAATATGAGTCTGATCAGCTTCATTCTCCTTCAATTTCAGGTTTCATAGTTGGTAGCTGAAGGATTGCTATTTCTTTCCTGGTTTGTCAGATTATAATAACAACCAAGAGGTAATGTTTTTATGGTTGTTATATGTTTCTTACAGTTCTAGCAGATGTATAGTAATTTCTCTAAACTTCTTACACTGCAATTTCAGCTTCTATGCTTTCAATTGGTAGATTTCTCAAAGGAGGTGGATTCAGTTTGTGTGCAACAAATGTCATCGGGTGTTGTTATTGATTCCCTTCCGTTTTGTATGGCCGAATCACAAATCCTGGTGCTCAATGCCATATGTCTCATTGATTTTTTCTAAGGTCAATGTTCTTATTCTAAAAGTTAGATTTATACAAGCTTTCTTCTAAACACAGATGACGGATTTAGTTTTGGTCTGGGGCTGTCAGAGTCAAACTCTTCATGATCACGCAGTATGGATTTTGCTTTCATTTACATGTTGTGTAAAAGCATGTATGTGGCCTTTTTTTTTTGTAAATACAAGTCATGAATTAGGATTTTATTTAGCAACTATTTAGCTATATAAAATTATTTGTGGCCTCATACACTGTTGTTTTTATGCTTTACGCATTCATGGTGAGTTTTACTCTTTCTTATTTGTTTTAATGCTTTGCTTCTCTTTATTTGGTTCCCCTGTCGGTTGTCAGGGCCTTTAACCTGATGTTGATAGAATTATTCCAAATATGCCCTTAACATGTTGATAGAATACAGGAACAAGAGCTCTTTTTACCGATTTATATTGACAAATGAGCTTTTGAAACTTTTGACAGCATGTGTATCTGTTCAATATTCATAAGGCAACCTAAATAGGTACAATGTCTTTGTTTATGTTAGGTTTTTTGATTAATCAAGTTGGTCTTTTTTTCTTTTTTTAAAAATTCAATCAAAGACATACAGTGAGGTCACATGCTTGCTTTTGGATTAGTGGACTGCCATAGGAATTATCGACAATAAAGAAACATGTCCTAATAACAAACTAAATAAGGAAGAAACTGATTTTCAATTAATGGAGCTCAAACCGTCATGCAATAGGACATAACATCTATGGTGTTAGATTATTTTCTCCCTTTTTTCTCCTCCTTTCTTATCTGTTAACTTTTTTATTTTTGCTTTGTAGGCCATGTTCTTAATTTTTGTTTGAAATTTTAGTCAAATGAAAGTTGGCTGCTCTACACGACTCTCATCAACCTGCTACTTCTTTACTGATCAATCAATAGTTATGGTAAAATTACTTCACGAGTTTCTGTAATTTTAATTTTTATGTTTGATTTTTACTGTTGACAGTCTTTCTTTGCTATTTTTATGAGGTAATCTTTTGTTCAAGAAAAATATTACCAATATGTCCACCAAAGGGTTAAAACTCTTTTCTTTATTGGGTACTCACTTAAATTACTACATCTCATCCTTAGGCACCTTATAAGAATCCTAAGTGCACCTATGCTATGATATTAACTATTTTGCCAGTATTGTGGTTAATTTTGGACTGGTTGGTCTCAGCAGCAATTGGAATTTTTTTTCTTTCTGATCTAAACTTACTGTTTAATTTTCACAAACTTCATTTACACGTGCTTTTGTTGCACTCAATATACCTAGAGGTACAGAAACCTAGACGAATCTAAATCCTGTTCATTTATAATCTAAAATTACCCAATCAATACAGCATGAAGTATATAATCATTATCTTTAATTTCAGTTGCATGTTTTGATCTTCAAATGATTATGTTTTCCAGTGTCTTCTGACCCATATATTTGTTCTTCATCCAACTCAGGTAATCTTTTGTCCAACAAAACCTTTACCAGTATGTCCTCCAAGGCTCCACAAGCTTAAAATTCTTTTCCTTTTGCATTATTGTGTATTCCTTGAATTTACGACGTCTCATCCTTAGGCACATTATAGGAACTTTCAGTGCACCTATGCAACGACATTTATCGATTTACCATCTTGAGTTTGATGCCAGTTAATTAAGGAATGGTAACTGATTAGTCTCAACAAGGATGGAAATTTTGGTTCCTTTCTAATTTAACCTTACTGTTGATGTTTCATGACCTGTGAAAGGTGTTTTACAAAAGTTCAAATCATAATGTAAACTAATACCTTTGAAAATTTGAATTTAATTACCAGAGAATAAAAATTCAGGAAATAAGGCAACACACATTGCTCATGCAAAACCTTCCACATGAGCTATCTGAAGAAGAACAAGCAGTGTACTACGGAACGGGCAAAACTGGACAAATGCATTATCTACAAACTGAAGAGGAGATCATGCACATTGTAAATGAAGCCTGAAACCCACTTCCATATTCTACACAAGTAGAAGAGGAAGAGGAAGAGGAAGAGGAAGAGGAAGAGGAAGAAGAAAAAGACATAGGTTGGTTGCCGGAGATGTGCAAGATGCCCCGTGTGAGGTGAACTAAGTACTATTCATGAATACATGTTATTATTACACAATTGTTGAAAAAATATTGCTGTTATGTTCTTGGTTTTCCAAGGTAAAAGAACATAAACGAGTGTTGAAAGCATCTTTGTTAATATCATAAAAGGAGATAGGTACTTCTTAAATTGTCAAAATCAAATAAGTAGGTATTTTCATAGACAATTTATGACTTTCATTAGTTGCTTCAGCTGCTTATTTCAGTTACAAATTATATCATTATCTTGGTACAATGAAAAGGGGAAAAAAAATCAAACAATGGCTCCAATAAATACTTTGGTTTAGATAGTTCTAATATTTTCTTAAATATTTTTGGATTTAATTGTATCATTAGGTACTTTGTTTATGACTTCTCTCTGTGCATGCATTCAGATAACAGTACAAACATTATTATTGCTGTTGTTATTATTATTATTATTATTATTATTATTATTATTATTATTATTATTATTTCCTGATTTTGCTCTACCGCCTGTTTATGTCGAGTTGGTTCTGTAAAGAATTTGTGATGCTAAATAGTTGTTGCAATTTTACAGAAAGATACATCCATCAGTGGTTAGGATAAAACTATCTATACAATATGTCCTTGCAGCTTTTAATTTATTGTTTTGGACTTGCCGTGTTCATGGCCTGTACCAGTCTAATATGTGGAAGAACTACATAAGCAGATTTCTCTTTAAATGCATATGCGAGTGGAGTTTGCTCTGCTTACTTATCATGTACTTTTAAATAAAAAACTTGAGAAAGTATTATCTTTTTTTTTTGGTATTATTACATCTTTTACTCTAATTCATTTATTAATAAATTACCATATAGTACTAAATAAAAATTATAAAAAAATAGATCGCGCAACGCGCGAGATGCCCACTAGTAACAAAGTATCAGCAGGGGTACCGGCTGAAGAAATAACAAAGCTCAAGATATGCTGGATTAGTAGGGGTATGCTACTTTGTTGTGCCATAAATTAATCCAACAATTTTTATGGAAAGAAGAAATAACAAAGTACATATTGAAATGGTATCTTTGCCAGTATAAGTAGGAATGCCAGCTGAAGTCCTGGAACATGTTGAGATTGAATTGAAGGGTAAATGGTATTGACAAAGTACCTGACAAGTAAAATGTGTTGACTGAGTGACCCTCTACGCGCACAACAATCTATTGGGAGTTGTTGATGAATAAGCATTTTCATAACACGATGCAGAGAACGGATTGTATGAAATACAGTGGCCACACTTTTAAATTAGAGAACAGTGCATAAGAAGAAATCCAACCCGGGTAAAATTGTCACACCAACGACACCCTAACGTGAGATGAGATCCATAACTGTGCTTGATAATGATATGTCAATCCGTACTCTGTCGATCTAAGCTCGGTATCAATATGCACTGAGACGAGACGAGAGAGAGAAGGGGAGAACTGAGACCAAGGGAGAAGGGATCAATTAAAGGAGGCAAGGAGGAGACGAACGAAGCGAGCGAATCAAATTCGAGGTTTCGTGTTTTTATTTTTATTAATCAATCTGGCCCATCGGACGGAATCCAACGGCTCATAATCATATGAATCCAAGGGATCTGTCTGAACGCAGGGTCAAACTTTTTCTTTGCGTTCAGCCGCCTTGTCGGGTATCGGTCCATTCTATCGGATCGGGTCGGCTTTCGGCCCATCGTAACCCATTTCTTCCGCCTACTCGCGTCTAGCAGTAGGACCACCGATTCATTGACTCGTAGATTATACGCCGAGTGCAGACGCTAATTTAACGCTACTTGTTTTTCCGAAAAATCACAAAATCTTCTCTCAAAAAATTGGTGATCAATTTCAATGCGGCCCAGGCCCTCTCTCCGTTAGTAAATTACAAATTGTTGCGTGTTAGGTGTGTTGATACGGTACATATTCGTATTTTTACGACACGACACGTTATATGTACGGATTCAACACGATACAACTGTGTTGTTGTATCGTGTTAAAATTCTGTTGTGTTAATATTTTCAGAAAACTGACAAGATTTAACACGACACAATTCAACACGACACGATTTGACACAGCACGATTTTATTTTATTTAAAATTTAAAATAAAAAATATTATAAAAATATTAATATATTATAAAAACTAATGATGATTTGAACTTTAAAGAAAAAAATATCATACATAAACTATAATTAAAAATTTTCAACTAATTAATATAATTAATATTATGTAATTCGTATTTTATTATTTAGTTAATTAATTATTATATTTGTCACCATGAATTATTATCATATTATTTTTTATTAACTATATAACTGATTTATAAAATTTCATACAATTTTTTCTCGTTTTTTTGTCTAATTTTAAAATATATTTATTTAGAAAAAAAATAAATGAAATGTTGACACGGTTCGACACGATTGACACGGGTGTGTTGTATCATGTCAACACAGCGTGTCAACCGTGACGTATCGACCTTTTCCTCTACTTAACACGACACGACACGATATGATTTCAAATCCGACCTGTGTCAACACGACACGACCGTGTTTGCCACGACACACAACGATAGGCAAAATTGCAATTCACTACTCTCCGTTCCCTCTGCACTTGCCTCCATTTCTCAATTCTCATCCTCGATCTTCTCCAGTTCTCCCTCCTCCGAAACCTCCAGTGCCAGTCTCTTCTCTTCTACTCCTTCCTCCAACCCTCTATTTTCAAACCCCTCCCTCCTGAACGAGTGAACGTGAACCCACCTGCACCCCTCCCACACCTTTTAAAAACCTTTCTGCACCATCCGTTGAGAACGGATCTCACTCCGTTTAGAACGGAAGGGCCAAATTTCGTTTCCACTCCAATGCACCGGCCGCCATCTTCTCCTAATTTAAACCTCCATTAAATTTAAATCTGAAATTGAAGACCTACATGGCTACATCTGATAGGGAATCTCAAATGAATTCCATAACAATTGGAGAGGAGCATAATTGCTGAATGAACATGATAATTTTCACCCATACCTCATTGGGTGGTGTGCAGCTTGGGAAATTTACCGCTTAATGTATTTTTACCGATACCTCAATGAGGTTGTATGCAATTTTAGAAGCTCATGAATAACCAATTTCCCATTGTTGCTTTTACTATATGAAAATTTTCTCAACATCCAAAAACTGAACAAATAGTTGCTACTCTATAGAGATTAATTCCCTGATACATGAATGAGGTTGTATACAATTTTAGAAAGCCAACCCTCTTGTTATCAAAATTCAGCTGCCCAAATCATTATACTTTAGTGAATTATTCAACTGGACAGCTGAAATTTCACGCCCCTAGCTCACCAGCCGTAAGGATCACATTATTCCAGTGCACAACAGCCGTACAAATTCAAATTTTCACAAGATTTGCACTTGATTACATAATTCACACTTGACTTTTTACATAATTGACTGCTCCGGGCAAGGCTTAGACTCACTGAGATAAGTCCATGGATGAGTGCTTTTCATGGTGAGACTTTCTGGTACTATATGTTGCCATGCAAATGCAAAGTTTGAACAATCAGTTTTTGTAGGATAATCTTATGTTCTTGTCTTAGATGTGAAGTATACTTTATGAACCTCAAAAATTGTAAAGCTAATACTGGATGATAAATCCTTCCGGTTAGTAAAATCCAAGGAAAACGAAATGGCCAGTAAAGAATTATAAGCAAGTTGGGAAAAGGGTTATTTTACAGTATAGCATTTGCCTATGATGAGTGGCTTACCAGTGCACCAGTTTTCTTGTGCCTGATATCTCTTAAGTGATACCGATCCAGTCGAGAGAGCCACTGTCTTGTGCTCTGAAGAAATTTTCCTTTTCTGTTTCCCTTAATAATTTTTGTTGCAGCTGGTCTAAGAATAATTAACACTCTCTTTATGGCATATTTATAGCAACTAGCAACAGTGCCCACCCAATGTGTGGGCGAACTTTAGTACGTGAAAATTTTATTTGACACACGTGTTGTACATTTTCAATATTTCAAGTTAACATTATCTTGATCGATGATGAAGGTAGGATCAACGTTCACCGGTTTAAACAAACAAAATCAATAAAAGTTGACTTGTAAACAACTCTAAAAAACAATTTGATAAAAATAAATGTTTCTAAATAAAATGTTTCACATAAAAGTATATCATCTCAAACAAAAATAGATAATACAAAATAATGTTATGAAAATAAATATTTCGTAATAATATATTCAGCATGTATATGGAGCAAAATATATGTTTTCACATCTCGCATAACTAATCCGGCGTCTCTGCACTTTTTATTCATACAAAAAAGCTTGATAAACACAAAATATTGTCACACTGTTGTTTTATTGCTAAATAAGAATCGATACAAAATCATACCAATGGAATTTTGTGATTTTACCATCTGCCGTTCAATAATTACAATACCACACTTTAGTCCCTGACTTTTTTTCTCAATCTCATACCAACACCTAGAAACACTTTCACATCTGATGCTCTAGCAAGTTGCAGAATTTAAGTGTCAAGATTTGTTGTCTAACACAGTTCCGGAGAGCTCCCAGTCAATCTACACAAGATGTTGAAAAAAAGTGATTAATCCCAAAGAATATTACCATCTTAACAAGATGTTACTTCTACACCAATTACCATAACAGTCCTTTTCAATTTGCTTTTCTTTCCTTCAGCTGTACAAATATACCTTAAATAAACTTTTTGCAGCAAGCTTGATTTTTGAGTTTATGTATCCCGGTATCTAAATCGTTCTTTGTATATTTATGTGTTTGCTTGTGGCATTATCATACTATGTTGCTGCAACAACCTCGATTGATAACTAATTAATGAAAAAAATCTGGTCATAATTAACACCTAATTAAGTACCATTAGGTTTGTAGAATATCAAGATCTGACAAGCCAGTGATCAAAATATTTTTCAATGCGGTCCTCATCATTTTTAGAAAATACATTTGCAAGTTTTGTCAATTTAATTTGGATAGTGAAGTTTTCATATACCAAGTAATCACTCAGAAATCATATACATGACATCTTTTTTTACTATTTATGAGTCAAGTAAAAAAAAAATATCATGCTTCTTACTTTTATGACAAAAGTACAAAGATACCATCAACTTTAGAAAAACTTCAAATTCAATGGCTGTACCAGTTTTTCTTTGCAATCTATAGCAAGAACAACATAATCCGTCAAGGTAAAATGGAGGTTAAAAATGAAATTTCATTGCTAGTTAAAAATTGCAATTATGGTCAGTTTTAACTGGTATAAAAGCACATGTAAACATGAGCAACAAGATCATATAGAGGCACTTTCTAAAGATTAATTAAGACAACAGAAATTTAAGAATAGTACCAGTAGCAAATAACAGTATAACACAATATCAACAACAAAGTACATCTCCATGATCTATCACTACTCTTATTCACTCATTTGTCTTATTCAACTTCTAGCTACTAAAAGAGGCATTTGAAAATTCTAGCCTCTGCATTTTCTTGAAACTGAAAAAAAATAACAAGAAACTATAACAATTGTGCACCTGAAGTTGTATGGTTTCAGTCTTGTCAACTAAAAGTTCAATCTTTTCGCCTTGATCTAGAACTTTTTCTCCTCTGTTAGTTATCTCAGTTTCCCTCCAGTTACATGCTGTCTCCAAGTTTCCTACTCAAAGAGGAACAAAGAATTACAATAAAAGCAATGCAGAAAGAGAATTTTAAAGGTCCCAAAACACTTGACAATTTCACTATTGCCTTCATGCAATAATGATCGAATTGCAACTCTGGTGACGTGGCAATTAATGATCGAATGTACAAAATTCTCATTAGGAAAACAAGCATTGTGTTCATTAGTTTCCTCAGCTCCATTTTACAGATAAATGAAACAAACAACATCTCTGATTTCAGCAAGTATTCCATTCTCCCTTGCAGCGCTAGCATTAGACTGCAGCCAAAACCTACACAAGGACATTCCTTTTTCAGATGATTACAAATAGAAAAACAAATCCTTTTGACCTTTGACAATTAAATACACGTTATCCTAAACCAACTAATCCGAAAAACTCAATTTTCACAATTGCAGATGAAACTTTCTTATTATATTGATACTAACCAGCATAAGAAATTTTCACAATTGCAGATCTCAAACTGTTCAGGATCGAACTCATTAAATGCAGATGCTAGGTACTCTCCAGCTGGAGTGATTTTTGCTAATTCATTGTTCGTCTTCGTAACAGCCTCAGCATTTTCACTTCCACGAAAGCCCAATTGTGATTGTGTGCTCGTCTAAGGCTGTCCCTTGCTGCTGTAAATGCAAATCCAATAAATAACAAGTTGGATGAAGGGCCTGATCACAATAGCAACTTGCATTCAATTGAGATTTTAACAATATAATAACTTTTTATTAGGCTAGTGCAACCATGCTATGATTTTGCTTCAGTTATATGCAATTTATTGGGTGCCAATTGAACTTATAGAATTGATTGTGCTAAAAAAGGGAAAGAAATAGACACCTGAAATTATAGAATTGATAACACATCTAGTGAAAGAAAGAAAAAAAGAGAAAAATAGTACAAACAAAACAAAATATCACACCTAAGATATATCGAAACTTCCTGTAAAGGCCTGTAACTTCTCCATCATTGAAAACGGCAAGTGAAGGAGACATAAGAAGAACAGAAGTAAAAAAAAATGATAATATCAATTTGTAGCAGAATTAAAATTATTAATAATTCATATTTATGGCACTGAAAATTAATAATAAGCTCATCCATATATTTCAAAGAGAAGCAATAAACTTGATAATAGAGACCTTCATAGTTGATACCAGAAAGGGAATACCTAAAAAGACATACCAGCCAAATTGGAACTTTGAGCATTTCTTCAAACACCTTCAAGGCACCACCAAATTGAAATTCTGACAGTGGTATAAACACCAATATTTCCTAATTTTCTGCATATAAGAAAGAAATAAAACAAAAGCAAAAGCAAATATAATAAAATCGCTTTACAAAAAGACCAAAAAAATAAATAAAAGCAGTATAATAAGCCAAGTTTGGGTTTGACGATTTCCTCAACGACACAACACTATCCTAAATCCTAATAGCCAGAAGCCCAACACCACTATTAAATTATCCAATCGCATATTCTGACAGCCATGAAATAAATCACCTAAAAGTAATTGCATACGTAGAAACAATTACAAGAGGTGTTCATTTTACAATACCTTTTTCAGTCTTCTTGATGGAACCAGTAGCACCCAAAATGTCACCAATGTCAACAAATGACTTCAATTTCTCAAATGATTCTCCGAGAGGCATTCCTTCTCACAGTAAAGCTACAACAATACCAAATTAATTGCATAATTGGCAAACTCCCAAGAGAGGATATTCGTACCGCAAGACACGGCGACACTCCAGAAAAGACAGATTGATTGAGGGGGTGGAGACGAGACGGAGGCCCTAGATTTCGAAGGGGTAGATTCGAGAGGAAGACTCAGAGGAGGTGGAAGCGAGAAACACTGAGAGCCGAGGACAGATGGAGTGGCAGAGAGGCAGACTACCGTGAGTCTGAGAAAGTGCGGTGGTGCGAGAAGGCGTGGTGTGGAGCACCTCTTCATTCCTTTTCTCGCTGTCATGCCGCTCTGAGAGCAAACCTATTTTAAACACAAGCGGAAATTCAAAAATGATTTATTAGAGGAAGTTGTGAAAGGGAATAGGAGAATATTCTAATTTCAAAATTGAATTGAAACGCTGCAAAAATGTCGGCAACATATTTGATATTTTGTATAAAGGAAAGAATCGATCCGCAACATATTCTAATTTCATGGCGAGCAAGGGGGTTAATGCAACAAATCATACACAAGTTACAAGTTTTCCAACCAGGCGCAATACTGCAGCACGCACGAAGACAAGCAATACACAGGGCTCACATACTGGCAAATACAGCACGAAAAAGGAAACTCAATTTTATAGGGAAACCAGATAACAGCTTGCAACAGCAGGGATGTATGGACACTAATATATATGATTGTTTCTTCTAGCATGTTGAGGAAGCCCCCACCGTGAATATGTGTTTATTTTTTTTAGATGATGCGGCCTGGTAGTATTTTCAATTATTTTCCTCTTTGTTTAGGAGTTGTAATTTAGGGACCTTCCTTTTCCTTTTCTTATTTTTACTTTCAGGTTAGTTTTCTGGTAATAGGATGTCAGAACAGACACATCAGGATTGTAGTTGTTTCTTTCAAAAACTCATTGTTGTAATGGTTCTTCTTTTTAATGCAATTTGGCCTACGGGGCGTTCATCAAAAAAGAAAAAAAAAAGATAGAAACTCTAGATACCAGTATTGATTCCCAGACCAGGATCAGCAATAACAGTTATTTTTGTTTGTTTCTGTTTTCTTAGGCATTCTCTCTCTAAAAGTTTTTAATTTCTTACTCTCAGTTTGTTAACCCAAATAGCATCTATTACCAGTCTAAATTAGTACTGGTATGAGCATGAAATCATCCAAACTGTTTTACCATAGCAGAACAAACATACCTTTGCATTCGGTGTACCCATCGCCTACAAAATTTACACCTTGAACAATTGGGCACTCGCATACTCTTCCACGGAAAGTATCCTTTAATAGCAATTATAATCTTTCAATAATTGATTGATTTTGGTAAATAATAGTTTGCATGTGAGAAAGAGGATAGACGGGAAAGCAAATTTTACACCTTGAACAATCTGAACTATTCATTGCATGTGAGAAAGAGGACAGACGCAAGTTGATGGTGATGAGAGTAGTGAGGTCGCAGAGGGAGGAGAGACGGGATGTGTAGTCAGCTAAGGAGAAGAGGACGGAGAGTGTCGAGGGTGTAGAAATGGTCGGAGTACACAATCAGTCGTCTCGTTCTCTCTCGATAGTCGCCGCCGCTCTCGCCTCTTTTCATTCGAATATCAAAATAAAATGAAGCGAAGGGGTGACAGGTAAAGATGCGAAGGGACTCAGAAACACTCCGAATTTTAAACATTTGTCGGGGAAACCTATTTTGTGCATTCCGATCAAATGAAGGTTTAAATACCGCTTCGGTCGGAGATACCATATAATCCGCTTATCAAATCTACTATTTTGCGATCAATGGTTTAGATTTAAAATTAAAAGAAATGAATAGTTCAGATTGTTCAGACCAAGATTGTATCCTGAGATGTTACATTCTTCCATTGGTGCTTTTAATATAGTAGAGATATATAAGTTTTACATAGTACGTCCTACATATAGAGAAACTCAAATCTGGTGTTGCGATATAGCGCAGCAATTCAAACATTTCAAAACTAATCCATCGATATGCATGCATTTGTTATAGAAAAATTGAGAAAAATAAGAAAGAACCGTTAGATTGATTTTGAAAGATCCGGAACAGTACGCTACACAAGATTTTCTTCCCATATAGAGACGGAAGGAGCCATAATTCTTTCATTATCACAAAATTGGGCTTGTTTTTGAAGTAAAATCATGTGCTTGTTTCCCCCCCCCTCCTTTTCTTTTGTGAATATACCAATGCAATTTTCATTGCCTTCAATTTTAATTTTAGATAATGTGCGCAGCATTTTCGGTTTTCCTAATAGGCGAGTACGAACGTTCTTTGATGTGCTCTTCTTTTAATTTAAACACCTTTTTCATTCTCTGTTCAATATAAACATTATTTATTCAGAGAAAACAGGGAACAGCCTCATCATTTAGGAGCGCGTTTATATTGAGCAGGTAACTGGTACATTGTCATTCCACACAGACAATTGGATCTTACCAGAACCCAGAACCTAAGTTTCTCCTTCATCAGAAGTTTTGCTCTTAGATGTGCTGTTGACCTAGATATCTCGGGCCACATACAAGCATATGGCCGTCCTATGCCTTTGAATGAACTTGCTCGTTTCATACCAATCCCGCCTGAGAAGGACTCTATGCTTGGCCGCCTCATGTCACTCCTTGTTAATCAAGGAAACTTTGCGCAATCTGAAGATGGGTACCAGCTCACGCCGACCTCTTTGCTCTTTCAAATCGAGGGCCCTAATTTGGGTGCCTATGTGCGTCTTATTACAGGTACAGAATTCATAGAAATGTGGGGTCGATTGAGTGAAGTTTTCAAGGAATCTGGCGAACATTCCTTGTTTGAGAAAGTCTTTGATGGGAAAAAGTTATGGGAATTCGCAAAGGAAAAACCGGAATATGGTACTGAAAATTCTCTTGCTCTCTAGGTTTCTCTCACAGTCACACACAAAAGATTTACATTTGTTCTCACGTTTAGTTGATCAATTAATTTGCGATTGTACAAAGATCACACACATTACGTAATTGAAATGTAATATAAAAACATTTATATGCATGAACTTATAGAGGAACATATATATATCAAACCAGGCAACTAGCTAGGCAAGTTGATATTATTACTGGAAAAATTAAAAGTTTGATCTCGATTCTAAACCAGGCAAGTTGTTCGACGAGGCAATGGCAAGCCTGAGTAACTCGATAATGAGAGGATTAATTGCAAGCTATCCACATATATTTGATGGCTTAAATAATCTAGTGGATGTCGGCGGTGGCACCGGAACTGCAATCAAATTTATAGCTGAAGCCTTTTCCAAACTGAGATGCACTGTATTTGACCTTCCATATGTGGTAGCAAAGGCTTTGAAAAGCGAATCCTTTGATGTGGTTGGAGGAGATATGTTTGAAAAGATTCCTCCAGCTGATGCAATTTTTCTCCAGGTTCTCTTTGTCTTAAGTATTTTTTTCGGATTTTCAAACACATCAATTTTTGTAGGGTTTAGAACAGATTAGATTAACAATTTTTTATAATCCGAAAAAAATACTTAAAAAATTCAAAAAAAATGAAAATTTTGGTCGGCAAGGAGATTTCAATATGGAGATCATATTTGACGGTTCGGATCGGTCACTTGAACTTTCAAAATTAAGAACTGGCGGGGTTTAACCGGGACTCCGGTCAAAGCGCTTTGATTGAATCCTTTCTTTTATTATTATTATTATTATTATTATTATTATTATATTAAAATTATTATTTATTATTATTTTATATTTATAAGTTAATTTTAGTACATTAATTGTGCCCAGACTTAAAAAGTCTGGACTCACCACTGAGAGAGAGACTTACCTTGGTGCGATAGGCGGAGGTAGATCAAAGATTTGCCTTGGCGTAACAGCGGATCAAAGAGCAATGTGTCAAAGCGGGAGAAGGAGAGAGTGAGTGAGAGATGGAGGCATTCCTCAAATGTCATCCTCACAACCTTAGCCTCAGAGAAGAAGACGACGAAGAGAAAGTATCGACTGAGTTTAGATCTAAAAGACGGCTTCAATTTGGATCCTTCCACTGGGGAAATTGCTTTGCTCATGTCCTTATTTATTGATTCACTCCCATCTTGACTAAAATACCCATGGCTATTGCATAAGAGATCGAGCTTCAGTAAAGGAGTGCGAACGACATTTTAGTTAGAAAAAGGTGAAATTGGAGTGGATCTCCTGAAAAAGGTGTGGGGAAAGCAATTCCCTTTCGATTGGGTTGGGTAGGAGGGTACAACGGTCGCACAATTTTATTTTTATTATTTAAATATTTTTTATAGGATGATTTAGATTTATGTCACTGCAAATATTTAAAATTAGAGATATGTCATCACTAAATGAAAAATTATTTTTATATCACTCTAAAATAATAGAAATTAGTTTTATGCCATCAGAAATTGATATGATAATTTTACCCTTTTAAATATTAATGATCAAGGAAAAAATATATTTTCTTTTTGGGTGAATATTTAAAATTAAGTGATATTGTGGAGGAGAAAAAATAATAAATTTCAGCATTCTATAACGTACTATGTCGTATTATATGAGTAGCTTTTCAATGAACATAAAAACCGCATCTAGTTTCAAAAAAAAAAAAAAAAACCGCATCTAGAATTAATACATTTCAACATCCTGAGCGCCGTCATTTTTTTTATTTTAGGTTTTTTTTAACGAGGGATAATTTAGTCATTAAAAATAAAGAATGACAATTTTGGTAATGACATTTTTATAATTTAGTATGTTTTTAGAAAAATAGTGGCATAAAACTAATTTTAACAATTCTATGATGGCAAAAATTTAATTAGCAATTTAAGAGTGGCATTTTTCTAATTGACAAAATTTACAGTGGCATAAAACTAATTATCTCTTTTTTATATTATTAAAAATGACATAGTGCTAAATAGAGGAAAGATTTAAATTTAGGTTGCCAAAAATAAAAGACTTTATTTTCTTGTGGCAAATTAACGATTTTCTCAGTTTTAGGTGGCACACTGGCACTAAACAAAATTTTCCATTATTTTCCGTACGTTTAAATTTGAACTTGTAAGCAATGTAAATCTAGATTTCATTTTTTGAACTTCCAAGCATTTTTTCATATAAATTTTACAAAATATATTATGCAGTTTATTTTATATTTCAATGTTGTTATAGGATAAAAAACTAAAATTGTAATTGCACTTTTATTTCTCGAACCAATGGTGAGCTTTGTTTTTATTTTAGATGGCTGTGTTGAGAAGATCTAACTTTACATACCAGCCAAGCTTGCTCGTTACTGTTTATAATTCTTTCGTTGTCCAAGTGGGTCTTTTTTGTCTCAAGTTCCATCGCCACTGATCCTTTTTAGTTTTGTCCAATAATGTAATTTGTATTAAATACTGTACAAATTTGATGACAGCTGATCCTTATTGAGTTTTGTCCTTAATTTGCATTAAATACTGTAGTTTAAGTTGTAAATCAGGAAAAAAGGGGTCAAATATTACAACACCAGATGAAAATTAAATTTTCGGTGGGTGTATAATAACAATGTCAAATCTCAAACTAGTAAGCCCCATGTAGCAGTTGATGGCATCATTTATTGTATTTGGTTAACATACTCATTTTCAATGCATATATTGTGAACTGTAATCAAGTACAAAATGGTCCTTATTAGAAATGTCTCTTATCTCACCATAGGCAATATTTAGTTTTTCTAGGGTTGTTTAGGAAAATTTCCTTTTCTCTTTATAATGTAGCTTTAGACACTTTGAGAAATTATAGAATTCATTTAACCTAGCCAACACTGTTCTTTTTCTCTTCTCTATTCCTTAACTGTCTCCGATCCATCCCACTAACTGTAATAGACTAGATTTAGAGCGCACGGCTTCGATCGCTTCCGTTCAGCGCGTTTCCGCGAGTGGCCATCGCCTCTTTGCTTCCACGCGGTGTAGGCTTCCGCGATTCCAACTACTCTCTAAGTGCGTGGTGCAGAACAAAGGTGAGTCGCTCTTTTTATTTCTGGTTCCACTATAATCTATGCGTTAACTTTCCTTGCTTGAAAAATCGTGTAATTTGACGACTAACTTAAAATTTTAAAGAACTTTCAGAAATCATAATACAAATAGTTTGAAAATGAAAATTTATAATAATACTTAGGGAATCTTCAAACAAACAAATAAATAAAATTAACAAAGAATCTAGTTTGAAGTTCATAATAATAATTATAGTCTAAAATCTGATTAACAACTGTAATCTGCTGATCAAATAATTAGTTAGTTAGTCTCCTTTGTTCTGAGTCGTCCGATTTAATTTTCAAAACTCTGAATTTTCTGTACCGTTGGATCGTTGCCGTTTTTGATATCCAATTAAGTTCCTGGATTTGATCAGCTTCTGAAATCCAATTCATTTTGCTTTGGTGTCCACCGTCCTTCTCATCTCCTCTTAAATTTCTCCTCGAGCGCTCCGCTCTCTCCCTCACACTCACTCCCGTAACCCCTCCTTATCCTTCACTCTCTCTCGCCACCGTAACCCTCTCTCTCACCTCCCTCTCGTTCGAACCCAGCACCAAACCACCTCTCCCTTCTCACCTTTCACTCCTATCGCCCATCTCCTTCCCTCTCGCTCGGTTCGCCTCACCTCTCCTCTGACCTAACCACAAGACCCCCACTTCACTGCCTCCCTTCTTCCTCCGCCATTCCCTCCTCCTTCACCTTAACTCCACTCACGGCCAATCAGAACCGATCACCTCCTCTCTTCCCCATTCCGAAACCCTAGCTCCACCATTTGCCCTACACACACACCCACCACTCTCTCCTTTTTCTCTTGTTCTGGTGACAAGGCTGGCGACAGAAGGTGACGATGACGTTTGGCGACTGAGCGGCGACGAGACAACACAGGCGGTGACGGACAGGGCACAGATTGAGCACCTCTACCGCTTTTCTTCTCCTCTTTGTTTGCTATTTCGGTTTGGTAACCAATTCCCTTTTTCTCTCTTTTTGTTGTGCTGAGAATGCAAGAGGCATGCATTAAATTGATCTGTGAATTGCTTGAAATTTGCATCCCCTCTTTTGATCTGTGAATTGCTTGACTCTGTGAAAGAATGTGTTAAGGCATGCATTTGAATGGAATGGATATGTTGGTTGCCTTTGTGGCTCATTAAATTGTGCATAGCCTCTGATGATCTGATCTGTGTTGATACTTGTTTTGCTGAACTCATTTGATCTGTTGTCTTCTTTGATGGCTTGCTTATCGGCTCATTTGAGCTTCACTTGATCTTGATCTGTTATGTGCCTGTGTTGGCTCAGTTTAACTGAGCTTATGTCATAAATGCTTGCTTTAGGCTGTAATCTGTGTGAGAGGCGTTAATTGCCTCTATTTGAGTCTGTCTGTGTGTATTTTGCTCTCGGCCTGGTTTTAGACTGGTGCAGGCTTGGTACCAGGTTGGTACAGGCCTGGTACCAGGCTGGTACAGGTCTGACAGTGCTCTGTTGTTCGCACACCTTGATGTGCGGCCAGGGGCCTTTCCGTGAGGTTTTCTGTTATCAGGGACCTAGATGTAAATATCTTTGAACTGGATTTGGACCAGTTCGTGAATGGAACTGTTATAAAGGACTAAAGTGTCATTCTAAAGTAAATAAAATATTTCTGTGGACTTATATGTAAATGTGTTGGGATTGCGGGTCGGATCTGACATTGTTTGGGTCGGATTCCATTTATCGTGGGTTTGGATTTGATCCCCACAACCCACTGGCCTGCCGAACCCGGTCCGCCAGGCACCAGGTTGGGCCCCTTATTTCCACCTGGGCCGTGAATTTTTCTCTGGCCTGTCGGCCTGATTTAATTCTGGGCCGTCTCTCTTTTTCTCTATGTTGGGCTGACGAGCTGGGCCTTTAGATCTCTGCTGGGCTTTGCTTTATAACCCATGAATTTTCTGCTTGACTTTAAATTAATTTCGGACTGGGCCAGGTCCATAATTAATTTCAGGATTAACATTAAATTAACTAAGCTAATTAAAAGTGATTAACTTAAAAATGAGATTAGTAATAAATTAAGTTATACTTAATTAAAACGGATTAATACGTAAACTTAAAGATGGGAGAGGATTACAATCAGTACAGTCATCCGAATTTGTATGATCCCAAAGTTTACATATTCAAAATTTTTACGGATTTCATCCATGCGGTGCTGTTTTTTGTTACTCTGTGTGAACTAAACTCTACCAATTTGGTTACACAGAAGCAGAAATATGCTTTTCTAGATACATAAATGTTGCATGTGTATTATGCCAACTACAAATTGTAAGATGTTTTCATTGTTTATATTTTTCCTTGGATAGGTGAGGTGAGTGTTAATGGCCGGTAGTGAACTTGTTGATCAAGACAAACTTATACTGAGAGGCTTGAAGTTTCATGGTTTTCATGGGGTAAAACCAGAAGAAAAGAAATTAGGTCAGAAATTTGTTATAGATGTGGATGCATGGCTAGACTTGAGAGCGGCCGGTCTTTCTGATGACATTGCTGACACTGTCAGCTATACTGATATTTACAGGTTTGCCCTTTTTCTTGTTTCAATTATTTGCATAATTGGGCTAAGTCGGTTCAAGTTTCTGGTGGAGGAATAATTAGCCACAAATTAAATCGAGTAAAACAGTGAATAGTATTGAAATCTAATGAATGAATCGGTTATCAATTCTATTATCTTCTTATTAAAATTATTGATAGTTGTGGTTAAATTTCATCACTGAATCATAATTAAGGCTTAGTTGCAGAAAGCAGGGTTTATTTTAGACTTGGATTTGCTTGAAAGTATTAGCTAAAACCCAATACTTTCATTTAAATTCGAATACTCTTTATATTGTTTGTATGCATTGCAGGAGGTTGAAATTTCTTTTTTGTATTGTAAAAAGAGAAATGTCCTGATTACTTCACAAAAAATAGGAGATGTGTGTTTGCATATAGAATGAAGTAGATAATACAGAAATATACTCAATTTAATTCCTTATTTTCATCACACTTGGCCCAAACCTTCCCTTCTTCCTTGGTGCTTTTCTAAGTGTTAAAGTGAGAATCAGGTATTTTTTGGGTAACATTTATTTCAAATAGATGTACTTGCCATATTTTATCTCTCATGGGTAAACCAGTTCTTTTTTATTTTTACTTTGGTAGATTTAGTGTGGAGCTGTGATATTTCAATGTTGTTATAGGATAAAAAACTAAAATTGTAATTGCACTTTTATTTCTCGAACCAATGGTGAGCTTTGTTTTTATTTTAGATGGCTGTGTTGAGAAGATCTAACTTTACTAGTATACCAGTTAGGCTTGCTCATTACTGTTTAGAATTCATTTGTTGTCCAAGTGGGTCCTTTTTGTCTCAAGTTCCATCGCCACTGATCTTTTTTAGTTTTGTCCAATAATGTAATTTGTATTAAATACTGTACAAATTTGATGACAGCTGATCCTTATTGAGTTGTGTCCTTAATTTGCATTAAATACTGTAGTTTAAGTTGTAAATTAGGGAAAAAGGGGTCAAATATTACAACACCAGATGAAAATTAAATTTTCGGTGGGTTTATAATAACAGTGTCAAATCTCAAACTGGTAAGCCCCATGTAGCAGTTGATGGCATCATTTATTGTATATACGTATATTAGTATAATAGAAAAGAGGAACAAAGAGCAAATATTGTGAACAAAGAGCGAATATTCTAAACAGTTTGAGATTTATTGTATATACGTATATTAGTATGTTAACATACTCATTTTCAATGCATATATTGTGAACTATAATCAAGTACAAATGGTCCTTAGAAATGTCTCTTATCTCACCATAGGCAATATTTAGTTTTTCTAGGGTTGTTTAGGTAAATTTCTTTTTCTCTTTATAATGTAACTTTAGACACTTTGAGAAATAACAGAATTCATTTAACCCTAGCCGACACTGTTCTTTTTCTCTTCTCTATTCCTTTACTGTCTCTGATCCATCCCACTGACTGTAACAGTCCTAGCTAAACACGATGTAGTTTTCTATTTGACACGATTTATTGCTGTTAGAATACTATTGAACTGGGAGCAGTGCTGTTCTTTCTGAATTTTCTGTCTTGAGTTTTTCTATTGTCCCTCTATCTTTGCATGGAGAAGGAACAAGGAAAGAAATTAAGAAAAGAAAACAGAATGTGATCTGCACTGGTCTGTTACCTTTCTGAACCAGTCAATATGGTTTTGAATGTCATCAAGTTTCAGTATGAAATTTCCTAAACATAACTGAAATCCTTTACTTAATCTCTTTCTATTTTTCCCCCCTTCGTATGATTCCAGTACCTTTTAATGATAGTTAAAACTGTTGAATGTTGGTACAGGATAGTAAAGGATGTCGTGGAAGGCCCATCACAGAACCTTCTGGAGTCGGTGGCTCATCTTATTGCAAACACAACATTTCTCAAATTTTCTCAGATTTCAGCTGTGCGTGTGAAGGTTGGTAAACCTCATGTAGCGGTGCATGGTACCATCGATTACCTGGGTGTTGAGATTTTTAGGTACAAAAAAGTTGAGAAGTAGAGGTCCAAGCATGAATGAATAATGTGAAGATGAGAAACTTTTTAACGAAGATATACTTGTCCTTGATAATTTAACATGACAGTTCGTAAGCTTTTTATTTTTTATTTTTTTTTTGTTTTGACATGCTTTTAGTATGGTTTAGTGTGACAGATTATAAAATAATAAATAATTCCTTACAGATCTTGCAGTTAAGATTTATTATTTTTGGGAAAAGAATAAAATTAATAACATATTTTGTATTGCTAAATGGTACATAAATTTTTGTTAATTGGAAACATATGTATTTTTAATTGCTTTTAATGCAATATTCGTCATCTTTTTTTTTATTTCCACGTGGAATCCAAACATCCTGTTTTAAATGAAACTTTTATAGTCGATTAAGGTGAAAATTATATTTCAGCATATTTTTTATTGTGCTTCATATAGGAGAAATATTGGGATGCATTTTCTGCGGGATATTTAGGTTGCTAGTTTTCCATTCTCTTATTGAATATTTCTTTCTTTACTCGGTATATGATAATCGGTTCTGTTTGGATAGGTGTGGGAAGATGGGAAGAAGGGAAGAAGTGGGAAGAAGTATTGGGAAGTGTGTAACTTTGTGAAGAGTTTAGATTGTTTATAATTTTTTCTTCTTCTTTCTTCTTCTTCTTCTTTCTTCCAACGATCCAAACGCACCCATCAATAACAGGTGTTACGTGATGCAAAGGGGTTTGACCCATAACGAGAAAGATGAGGAAATTCAATTGTTCAAAGTCCAAGTTTCTAGATAGGCATTTATGTTTTCATCTGGGCTTTCATCACTTGGTCCTGCACAATTGTGCCATCCCTATTTCTAGAGCATTTTCTTAATAATTTAATTATGACGAGTTAGTAGCATTACTACTCGAGCAAAACTAATACACTACAATAAAATATTTTTGGTTAAATAGGTTCGTCATCAAGAAAGCAACATTTCGGTCATCCAGTCTCTCTTACCAAATTATTTATTTTCTTTCAAAACAGGCAAAAAAATAAATAAATAAAATTGCAAGAAAATTATTTCCAAAGAGCCAGGTCAGCTTCCCCAGTCTCCAGTTTCTGTTTTGTTGTTGTTCGCTTAAAACGATACAAATGCACAATTTCCAAATGGCCGAGAGAGGCGCGTTTCTTTAGTTGACATTTCTTACTTGGTCTAGATATTAGCTAGAGAATCTAACTAGACTAGGTTTGCCATAAACCACGGTACTCCGATTTTATGTTTCTCTTGTTGGGGGGTTGGGGGGGAATAAACCTTTTAAATTAACGAAAAACATCAAGTAGTTGGAAAAATTAGTCGAAATAAATTATAAAATCGCCGAGTCAAGATTTATGTTGTTGCATTATTGTTTTTATTCATCTAGATATCGGATGATAAATTAAAATTTTTTATTTAAGCATGAAATATCTTTTGTGATGTTAAAGAATATCAATAATATATTTTTACACAGCATTATCCTTGCTGAATATTGTACAGATTCAAAATTTACACAGCAGGAACTTCCAGCTTGCAAACCAATTCTTACTCCAAAATGGGTAAATAACTAAATATACATAAAAAAATTCAATTGTCACTTTTTATTTTAATGTGTGATTAAAGATATTAATGTGAAGTTTGCCTTTGAATTGTACAGGTTATTCCAGTATTTACAATTATAGGTGTTATCTTCATCCCCATCGGTGTTGCGTCCTTATTGGCATCAAGAGATGTATGCTAAACATGTTGGAATATTTAATGTGGCCTATGATAATTAATGTGTGAGCCAAGTTCATCTAAGATAATTAACTAAAGGGTGCATCATAATTTGATGGAAATTCTGCTGGACCAGATTCATTGTACTTGATCCCTTTAGTTGCCTCAGCATTAAATACTCTATAATCTGAAATTTTAAGGCACCCTTTCCCATAATTCTGCCATTAAGAATTTTCAGTAAAGAAAAGAGAAAAACGCCATTGTTGACCATCATTATGGCTGAGGAAAACTCAAAGAAGATCAATACTAACGCTTCCGCCTAATGACTAACAATTTCTGCTCTTCAATTTGGATACGGAGCAGATGTGATAGAAGAGGAGTCGTGCATGGCTTGCAGGTTTCAACTTCATCCACTCAACACTCGATTTCGATTAGCGATGGCACGAGGTATTTTACGATTCCTGGTTAATTCCGCATTCTAGAATCGTTGTTGTACTTACAGTTGGTATCAGAGCGGGTTATACCGCTAGATTGCCTTTATTGAAATAGAATTTCATAACGGTTAAACAGAAATTCTGTTGTAAGTGTTGAGTGGATTGAGTTTTGTCTGATTTTCTTAATAATCTGAATTCGTGGATCATTATCTCAAGATCCGCTTATCCGATTTGAGTGAGGTTTTCGGAATTGGAAAGATCTCTGGGTCTACTTTCCAAAGAGACCAACATCTTGAAAATCAAGCGGGTGCACAGGGAGATAATCAATACGCAATCACAAGAGGTCAGAATGTCAGGGTTCTGAAATTTCTGACCTTTCATTAGTACGGGACATTTTTCTCTTAATTGGTAATTCGGATTTGCATGAAATTTTACTGGGATGTAGATATTTCATATATCTTTCCATAGAATGTAAATTTGTAAAATTCCAATAAAGTATCAGTTGAGAAATGCTGTCTGCAAGTTAAGTCTGTCTGACAGTTTGTCGATTTTTCGTCTGGAATAGTCTGTTTTTCGAGGGCTATACCTTTTGATCTATAAACTTGTTTTTGATGAAACTTATGTCACTGGAAAGATCTTTGAATCTAGTTTCCAGGATGATCAAGAACACAGAAAATGGATGATTATAGAGAAAGTTATCGTCAGATTACCAGAGAGTGTTCAGGCTGTCTGAAAGTTTTTGGATGAACTTTGGTCGCACCTTTTCGTGTAGGACGACCCGTCCTGGGTTTGGAACGACCCGTTCCAACAAAGTGTGGTCCAGAAATGATTTTTATGACAAAATTAAGGTACAATCAGACATATTATGGTTCTCTCTTGTCAATTGAACCTTGTAGATTACTTAATTATTATGTAAATCTATAGAATAGTCACAATTTGTTCAGAATACTGAATTTGTATATAGATGGTTGGCATCTTTATTGAAGGTTGGTTAGTCAATAGTGATATGCTTGAATATACTGTAGTAGTAAAGTTATGCATATGAATAATTTAAACCATACTAAGTTACTTTTAATAATTTGGTCATTATCAATTTTAATAACTTTAATTGTAATTATCATTTTATTAAAAGAAAGTGTGTGATATTTTATTTATATATATCACAATAAAGCTTTACATTTAATAAATTATGATTGTCAATTCCTCCTTGAGACCACTAACAAAACCCATGACATAAAAAGGTACACTTCTGATTTTGGTTTCAAACATGAGTCTTGTTTTTACTTTTTCAAAACTCTTGATGTAATCACTAACTCTACCAGTTTGGTGTACTCTCTTAAAGTCATCCACAGGATTAGAACTATTTTCCAAATGAAATCTATCCAGCACTTCATCAACCAAAATGTGCCAAGGGGGGTTAGGACAGTCCTCTTTGAAACACTCAAACCAGTCAGCAGCTTCATCAACAAAATGTAGGACAGCCATTTTTTTCTTGTATTGTTCAGGAATTTGAAAGATGCCAAAGTAATTTTCACACTTTGATCTCCATCCAGAAGGGTTAACACCATTGAAAGAGGGAAAATCAGCTCTGGGAAGGGTAATTTTGGAATTGGAATCATGGTACCTACTATCCAGCCCCTTCTTCCCCATATCGCCTAACCCATGGTTTGACCCAAAAGGAGTATCAAGATTGGTTCTTACTAGGGTACTGATAGGCATGTCAGTACTGAAACCCTGAGGAAGATCAAGAATGGGAGGTTTGGCAGAGCTGGTGCCACCATTGTTAAGAGGATGGGCTTGTGCCTTCAAGAATTGAGCCAGCATTTCCTTCAATTCGTTGATTTGAGAGTGATTGGCCGTCTGATTGGCTTCAACACGTTTATTGGTCTCCAAAATTTCTTGACTGAGAGCGGTAATGGCGAGCTGGAGGTTGGAAGAGGAAGAACTGTCTTCAGATGAGTCAGAGGACTTCTTGGGAGGCATGGTGGTGTTGAGAGAGCAAGAATGCAAGAATTGAGAAGAAATTGAGTTCCCAGATGCGATCTTACGGCTACTGATACCACTTGTAACGTTCCCCTGAGTTGAGAGGAGGTTCATTTAGTTATTTTGGAGTTAGGTTAGAGATTTAATGGCGGAGAGAGAGAGAGAAGAATGGAGGAAAGAGTAATGGAGAAGAGAGAGAAAAGAAATTAAAAATGATTTAAGAAAATGGTTAATTCTCAACATTCAACAACATTTTTCTGTTTACACAATCTCCTATATATATAGCCTCAACCTCATTACAGAATTTATTCACTTCTAATAATTAGGAGCCGTTGATCTTGACACGTCACCAATCCGTGTGAGCTTAGGTTAAATCCATCCCTTGATTCAATTGCGCTTCTTTAACTTAACGCCGTTGCCCGTAGCTTTGCTACCGTCAGCTGCCCGATCTTCATTCTCTTCCATTGAACTAGCCGTTAGCTAGACCGTCCCCATTCCTTTATGATTTCCATGACCGTCGTCAGTTAACAATTCTGTTGACTGAGAGATAAGCATCTGATTATTGTCAGAATGTGACATAACTCTTCGGATTCCTCCCACCAAAGTTATCTTTTTTTTTTTTAATGACAAAACTGATCTCTTTTAAACCATTGCCGAATTAGAGTATTGCGATGAATGATAGCACTTCCATCAAATTTTCTTGTTTATCTGTGTATATGTATATATATATAATTATCATATTTCAATAATAAATAATACATTATACGATTGTCACAATTATTACATTAATTTCGTTACTTTGGTCATTGGATCCCCATCTCTTTTTTACAGCCGCAGACAAATTGCGTTCAATCTGTTGTTTTATTTACATTTTCCCATGCTCCAATTTTATTTACGCTTAGTATCTCCTATATAAAATCAGGGAAAATATCATCATCTGATCCAAACTGATGACCTAAATAGAGACTATAAAATAGCACCACAATCTGATTATAAAAGTTTACGGTTGAGTCGGGTGGCTTGATCCGCATGTAGAAGTTTATTTAAGAGAAATAATATGAAGTAGTTATTATTCTTAACATTCCATAAAATCAACATAAAAGACAACCATTGCCAAATAAACGATGCAAATTCATTTAGCTTTTAATTTTTGTACAGTTTAGTTTAGTTCAGAATCTTTTATCCCAAACAAGTTGACGTATAAACTAGAAATGACATTCCAACTTTAGTCATTTCTTGTATATGGGGCCGCTTGGATGGTATGGGAATAAGAAAGAATAACTTCTTTCTAGGAATAGCTTTTTTTCAAGCATCCAAACAATTTAGGAATAAGAAGAATAATATCTTCTTCCTAGAAATAGCTTCTTCCAACAATTATATATACATAATTTCAACAAAATTAGATAAATACTAATAGCTAAATAAAATTTTGTGTACTATTTAATTAGTACTTTATTTAATATTAAAATAATAATTTTTAATAATTTATTTAAATTAATAATAATTTATTTATTCCTTATTCTTTATTTCCATACCATCCAAACGAGCCAATGACTAAAACCTATTGCAAGCATTCAAGTTTGAACCCACTACCAAAACCTCTTAAATAAATTATGAGTAAAGCCATGTTTTTCAGGGGTAAACGAGCCAATGACTAAAGCCAAACGAGCCAATGACTAAAGCCATGTTTTTCAGGGGTAAACGTGGAGTTGCCACAAAAAATTGATATATGAGTAATCAACATATCAGACATTCTAAAAATCATAGAAGATTTCAGTGTCTTCCAGATCTAAAAAGCAATGGACCTGTACCGGTCTGGTTTCTGATCAAACACATTTTTTTCTTGAATATTGAGATTTAAAAGTAAAATAGTTTATGGAGATAGTTTTACCGAAATAGAGATAAGGACAAAGCTCTTTAGCCTGATAATGCACCAGTTCGCAGCTAACTGAAGATCAGAAAGTAATCTTCCAGTTCCAACAAAATTGATCAAAGATCTCACCATCAATATGCCTTCTAAGATGAGAATCCACCCCACAAGAAAATTGATCTTGTCTACAAAGATGGAAGGTAAATATGTGCAGATTATTGTTGCCTGTCATCAAGTAAAACTGCTACTTAAGACCTACTAATGGTATAAACAGGACCCCAAGGGCTAGATCCTATCCCTAGGATTTTGTCATTAATTTAGATATTACTATTTAATTATAAATTTGGCTTTCAAAATTCTTGTGCATATTTGAATGTGAATGTAAATCCCAGATAGCAGCAGGTTGCTTGTTTGTTTTATTGTCATGCTCTACAAAAAAGGTAATTTGTTGGGTTTCTAAGAAAGAGTTGTGGTTCTATTCTGGTTTATACCGCTATACCAGTATTATCAGTTTAGCAGTTAGGTTTGCACTGATACAGTAACATTGCCTGACCTATACAGCTATACCATGTATTCAAACCTGAATTCTTTACAATTATCACATCAATCTAGGAACAACTAAAGAGAATCATACTGATTTACGAAAACAAATGCAATATTTACTATGTGGTTAAATGAGCTACCATTCCGTCCCATTGAACTAAAAGTTGGGATCCACAATATAAGGCTAAAAGCTGCTCGTCCGAGAGAAATAGGAACTACCATCATGACTGTGAGAAGAACAAGAGTTGCTGTACCCAGAACTAACAGCGCAGCAAATTTAAGCAACAACCTGCTAACAAATTTATTGTTTATTATTACGATCTTTAGGACTAATTATCTATTGATCAAACATCAGCTGTCATAATCGATTCACGACATAAAAGTTTCGAAAAGCAATGAAATTAGTCCCTACTATTTTTCAAAAGGTCACCTCATAAACAATCCTTCCACTAAGACTGGTGGTATCCATTTCTTTAATTAATTTATATTATATTCACAAAAAAATAGAGATAAAGATCTTAAAGCAATTCTCAAAGGGAAAGAAATTGAATATGTGATGGACAACTAGACTAACGTCAAAAGCATAGTCAAAAGGAGGTTCGATATGCATATTGTCACATGGTTTACTTTGAAAAAGCATCAAGTGTCATTTGCAGGCATTCAAACAAAGATATATATCATGTGTATTCTGAACATTGGAAAATGTCAAACATGCACTCCTCGTTTCTTTTCCAAATGAAAAGTGGTAGTTTAATGTCTTTTAAAGGATAGAGAAGTGCAAAGGATAATTATGATATTTTTTAAGGGCATCATGACATATCATGTGCTTTGTGGCATTGTGCGTATGGACAACATTCTCATTGTGCACCAGATGCACGATTTATAACTTGTTGCATGGGTGCATACACAAAAACAAACCAATGAAACACATACTCCAAATTGACTTGATGATCCTGACATTCTTTCATAATGTTTAATCTCCTAGTAGGGGTATTGGAATCTTCAGTCTTCGGCAGCAAGAAATCATCCAGGCCAAGGGCCCCACCAACAAAAGACAGCCAGTGGCGCAAGAGAAACTTGAATGCTGAATGAGGGTTGTAACGACAGGTGACATAGTGACTACGCAACAGCCTCCCAAGGGTATCCCAGTTTATCTTTAAAAGTGAACACACAAAGCTACAATTTGTAAATGATACATTAGATCTTGAAAAGAAATTACGAGTAAAATGGAATACTTCCATGGTCACACTGAAATTGAATAACGAAATAAGGGACATTCTAGATCTTGGAAATTTTTTATGGTTGCACAGAATTTGTGAATAATGAAACCAGGCCTTGAATAGTTGCTACAGCATGCACAATTGTGGTTTCAATACTTTGCACTAGCACAGGAGAATAACAAACAAGGACTTGAAATAATGTGTGGCAAGAAAGCTCGAAGCACTATTAGGTCTTGACATGTGATGATAATCAAAGCTAGCATGTGTATTTTCAAATACTTCTCTGATCCCTACAATATGGCATTTTTCAGAACATTCATTTACTTCGCATTGGTACCAACTTTTATATAGATACAACCCATCAGACAAGGGACCACAAGAAAGCAACTCACATGAAATTCAATGGGAAGAAAGAAGGTATAGTATGCATGACCAACTTGGATGGTAAAAAGGCAAGAACCACCGTGACGATCATAAAAACAGCAGCGTATTGAAAGACACGGTATAAAGTCTCATGTAAAGAGGCAGCAGTAAATTCACGGATCCAATTTAGGTTGATGTTTGTCGGTATCTGAAGAAAGTTCAAAAGTCCTTCCCGTAATTCCTGCCATCAATAGAGGTTTATGTACCGAGCAGCATAAGAACACATCAAGTCTAACTTTTAAAATCATACCTCACTAACAACCAGGAGAAACTTTCTTACTAACACCAGAAAATAAATACCACAAGGCCAACCAAACCAACATTCTCAGTGGAGGGAAATTCAAAAGAACAGTGAGGTCTTTGCGTTCAAGTTGCAGTTGCACCATATTCATGGTGCATATATCCAACCACCATCCACACACCCAAGGGAAAACACCCAACACAATCATAATAACAAACCCTTGCTTAATCAGCCTCAGTACAAAATTCATGCATACAGATAGAGTTTTGACAATGCTCCACAGACGCATACTCTTGAAATATCGTGGAATGACATGGACTCCTAGAACAATCGCAACTGGGCCAATAATAGATAAGTATCCAACAGCAAGAGTGGTCCAGTCGCTGACATGCCCAATGAAGCCATGTTTGCTATTTCTCATTAGGTTCAGTACTATTCTTCCACATGAAAAAGGTACATATACTCCAGTAACCAGGAGTATGGCAATACCTAGTTGCACCTAAACAAGTAAAAAGTAAAATAACTTAAAAATGACTACAACTCATAGGAAACAAGCAATGGTACCATAATTTGAGGTGGCTTCGATTAAAGCAGCAGAAATTTTCTCTTTAACTGAATACTGCAATCTATAAACACCAAGCAATCACAGACCACACCGCGCAAGTTACTAGGAATGGAACCCTCAAAGTGTATATAAAAAGGTCGATAGTTTTTGGAAGTTTGTTGTTGCAGTGTAGGAGCTCATGGGGGAAAAGAAAAAGAATGAAGAGTTAGCTCACCTGAAACGCATGCTTTGCTAAATTAATACCAGCTCTTCTCATCCCTATGTTTTCAAGAAATGATTCACTTCCCTCAATTAAAATAATACTGATCAACGAAGAAGCACCCAACAGTATAGGAATGAATGCGTCAGCACATACAATTTTATAAAGTATGGTTCTGCAGTCGAGAAGCCAGTGAAACTCTCCCAATTCCCTGAAACTCCTTATAAAAACCATATACCAGATCTGAGCTGTTAGCAAAGGTACCATCACCAGCCAGACAAAAAGAACAATGGCTAGACGGGACAAAAATCGTAATCCAGTCCATGTTTTTGCAGCAACCCAACTGAGCTGTTCGCCAAGAGACAATCTAGTAGGAGCATTCTCAGTATACATCAGTGTGAAGGAAAACTTATGCCCACAGACCTGTAATTTATGCGAATTTCATCACCAATTTCTAATTTGTGAATAAACAAACATGGTAAAATGCACATGTGACAAACTAAAGTAGCAAATTCTTCCTCTATATTGGTAAAATTCCAACAAAAAATGATACCTCGCAAACGAGAGTGCCGCTGTGAAGCATCCATCGGAGAAGGCAGAGCTGGTGCACGAATTTAATGCTTCCACGGCACGCGCAAGGGTAACGGAGAGGATCTACTACAGTCGCCGGGCACCGACAGATCCTGCACTGGTCTTCCTCCTCTTTGTCGTCAACTTCCGCGCCGGAGCTGGCGGAGGGGATGGTTTCGTCAGAGGTGGCGCTACTTGCCATGGGGTTTTCTTTTCTTTTCTCTTTCTCTTTCTCTAGCGACTAGCGCGCTCTCGAGCAAAATGCCATTCTAAGGTTTCAATTTAACGGGCGTTTGGATTCGAGCGAGGCACCAAGGGATTTGGCAAAAATCGCTATATATCCTTCAAATCTTCTCAATTTGGAATTATACTCCTCTATTTGATATTTGTTCCTTTTTTAAGATAAATTGGATCTAAGCCACCCAATTTATTTTTTTATTAAATGCTCATGAAAGACCTCCAGCTAGATTTTGAATCTGCGACCTTTCACTTAAGGTGCATTGTTCTTCAAAATAATTGTCGGGGCTGATAAGGATCATCCCGATTCCTATCATCCCCATCTTCCTCAAAACACATTTTTCATTTTTAGAAAACGCATAATTAATTTAATTCCATTTTCGGAAACTCATCCATCATCTCCTGGAGTCATCTCCTCTCCCTCTTTGTTTCGCTAACTTCCCCTACCTCCCTCTCTGATTCACTACTATCCAGCGCTCATCCCTCCCTCTCATCTGTTTTGATATACATAACAGTTCTAGTTAATATATATATAAAAAGTTCTAACTAATATAGTAAACATTCTAGTTAATACATATAAAGGTTCTAGTAATTAATACATAAAGATTCTGGTTAATACAGTAAAGATTCTGGTTAGTATATATAAAAGTTCGAGTTAATACAGTAAAAGTTCTAGTTAATACAGTAAAGGTTCTAGTTATATATATAAATATTCTAGTTAATATATATAAATGTTTTACTTATATATATAAAGGTTCTAGTTAATATATAAAGATTTTAGTTAATATATATAAATGTTCTACTTATATATATAAAGGTTCTAGTTAATATATATAAAGATTCTACTTATATATGTAAAGGTTCTAGTTAATATATATAATAGTTCTATTTAGTATAGCAACTATTCTAGTTAATTAGAACATAACGGTTCTATTTAATATACTAAGCCCTCCCTCAGTCTTCACTCTCCTCTTTAATTCGCTCTCCTTCTGATTCGCTCATCCCCTCTCATCCCTGGACTTTCGAAAATAGAAAATGCGTTTTCTAAAAATAGAAGGGGATGACGGGATGATAAAAAAGGGAGGATGACGGAAAGCAATTTCGATTGTTCTTTGCCATAATTGATATTTGTTCCTTAAAAATTAAAATGTTAATAATTGAAGATTATTACTTAAAATATATTAATTGAAGATATTTATCTTCTGCAGTTCTTCCTAACCTATCGATAATCACAAAAAGTGAAAAAAATAAATAAATTTATGAATAGTTTTTGTCCGACGACATGTTTTGTTTCGAAATTCTTAACAATGGCAGTTGGCAGACCGTCAGAGTCGGAGAGAAATAATGCTTTGATTAAAATGATTTTCACACGATTTTTTGTGATTTCATTTTGGCTGTGTTTGAATGAGATGTGAGAATAAGGAAATAAGGGAATAAGGAAATAAATTTATTATAAACAATTCAAACTCTTCACAAAGGCTCTGTTTGGATTCTATTTGGGAAGAAGGGAATAAGGGAATAAAAGAATAAATTTATTATAAACAATCTAAATTCTTCGCAAAGTTACACACTTTCCAATACTTCTTCCCACTTCTTTCCTTCTTCCTTTCTTCCCACACCTTATCCAAACAGAACCAAAGTTACACACTTCCCAATACTTCTTTCCACTTCTTCCCTTATTCCTCTTATTCTCACACCATCCAAACGGAGCCTTTATTATACTTGATTTTTTTTTAGATTTCATTTGGTCTAATAACATGAAAATTTCAGTCGAATGAATTCAAATTCATTTAGGCCCTGATCAAAATGGTGTAGACATGGAATTTTATTTCATTTCATTGAATTAAAATTGATTGGAGATGATTTCCTATTGAAATCCCATAATCAAAACAAATATAGAAAGAATTGAATTGAATTCTAAAAAAGAAATGTTTTGCCCTCGTCTATTTGAAGGAGAGGAGATGTATCAAGTTTTTTTCTATTTTCTCTTGTGAAATCCCAGTAATTTTGATCCAATTTTTAGGATTTCAATGGGGTCAAATTTTTTCATAAAATCCTATCAAATAAAATGAAATCTGACATTTTATTAGGGATTTCAATATCATGAGAATTTCAAATCCAATTCATATCTAAAAAGTTAGATTTTGATCATGGCCTTATTTTGATCAAAGAAGCTCTAATCGAAGGAAATACCGCGTGAAAAAAGTGATTTTGATCATGGCCTTAGAGAAATATGGAGACTGTGCCGTGCGCTTATATGGGAAGTGGGACGCTTTGCAGTTTTATTTCTCTTATCGGGTTTGAATATGTGTGCTGGGTTTCGGATTTAGTAAGGCAAGGTTAGGAATACTTTGGTAAAACAGAAACATGAGCTTCTCCATTCTGTCCTTTGTTTCTATTTGTAAATAATAAAAGCTTCCATGATGAAACTGATGGTCAAATTAATATACCAACTTTATTTTATTTTTTTTGGAAACAACGAGACGAATTGATTGAATAGCGAATTTTAGCATACCTACCAATACCTGTGAAAAGATAGATTGACCCGAATGAATACTGCCGCCTGGCTCTACCACTTTTCATTTTCAGAAAAGCCAACAAAACAAAAACAACCGATATAATCCAACAAAATCCAGAGCATAAATCCTATCTCATGTTGCATCAGTATCATGCTTAAGCAGGGGCGGATCTACCACCGGAGCGGGTGGGGCTAGAGCCCCACCTCACGCCGTCGAGTCCTTGGAGCCCCCCCCTTTAGCCCCAGCTAATTTTTTCTGTCATTGAAGCACTCAAAGGTGGAGTTGAATACTTAAACAGAAGTTGTCAGATCCACCTAAATATTTTTTCTAGATCCGCCACTGTGCTTAAGCACAACAACGTTTAAACATGACACCGATGATCCAGTGCTAAATATGTGGAATATTGTTTCTATTTGTAATCGATAGCAAAAAACCAGCAATCAACACTCTAGTTTGCCATATTATTACAAAACAGAAAGTATAAAAAACATGGCAAATCTCCAACAGCCACGTTCTATAATACAACAGTATCAAGGCGCACATAAATCACCAACTTGCTTGCATCCTTTTCGTTGAAAAGTCAGATCTTCAATGTCCCGCAGCTCAAACACCTACTCCTTGATCTTCTGTGACCATAAATACAACAACAAGCTTTTATTTTGGTACCATAGTTTCTCACTGACACTGGTGTGGCCCCCTTAAAGAAAACTTCATTTCGCATTTCGCAGTAACCAGGAAGTCCACAAAATAGCTGATCGAGCTAATCAATCTAAATTTTGTCAAATAATCCTCAAGAATAGAATTAGCTATCTGGAAAAGCCATACTAGAGACCAGAAAGGATTAGTTATCTGCAATTTTCTTAAAAACCAACCCCATATACCCTTAACATGAGGACAATAAAAAAAATAAATGATTAGTAGTTTCATTCTTGGCACAATAAACACAATTAATTATTAGAGATATGTACTAGAAGCCAATCTTTTTGGCTACTTCTATAGTTTTATGTCATTGATGATTTTATATCATTTGTTCTTTGATTTATGTGTTGACAGTCTATTCAGGTTGAGAATCTGAATTATAGATCACTGTGTTTCATTTAGTAGTAAATGACAACAATAAATCTAAAGCGTCCATAATCTTGATAATTAACAAGAAACATTAATTATCAATAGGGTGTGTTTGGATGGGTAGGGAATAGGGAATAGGAATAAGGAATTTCGATTTGCGTGCTTATTCTTATTCTTGTGCAACCCAAACAACACAAGAATAAGGAATAAGGGCCCTTATTCCTATACTAACAAAACCATGGTATAAGAATAAGGAATAAGGATAAGCACGCAAACCGTAATTTCTTATTTCTATTCCTTATTCCTGTCTTATTCCGTTGCATCCAAACACACCCAATAAGATTAGTATGCAAGTTAAGTGATTATTAAGTTCTATAAATCATGGGTTAAGAGTAACCAACTTAATTGCATATGTTTATGTTAATTGAACATAGTACATGACATGATCCAACGAAATAAATATATGGATTGTGTTATGTGTCATTATTTATTTCGTTATGATTTTGATTCTAAGTTTGAGATATTTATCTTTTCCACATGAGGATAGGTTCAATAAATATCGTCTACCGCTGATTCCCGATAAGGGCTGCTATACGGACGTTATTTATGTTCTCTTGAATTGTGCGGGGAAAAGCTAAATAATCAAGAAAACCGTATGTCCCTCATTAATTCACTTATTGAGTGACGATATCTATTTGGGCCCCTTGATGGAGATAGATTGTTTGCTAGCAACTGATACAATTATCTCTAGATCAAGAAACGTATAATCTGCTAGAATGACACATTCCTATCTTGGATTATACGATGATATCGTGAGACATAGGAATCAAAATAGAGAAATACTTTTATTCTCTTATGCAGGATTTAAATACTGTAGCAGTACATTATTTATGCGAATTGGGAATCATAACGTGTTGCTAGACACCGCTTATGATTATTGGAATTAAATAGCGATTTAATCCCATGTCCAACTTAGCATAAATCCTCAAAGGGTCACACAGATCGAAATATAACCAAACAGTGCATTAATCATTTATTTGCATCAGTGTGCTTTTGCGAAAATATGATTAGTTGATTAATTGATTATATGTCGATATAATTAATTAATTCAAACGGATCGTATCGAAATGATTTAAATGCATAAGCTAATCCCATGGTAATTATTAATTAGTTAATAATTATTCAACACAATACAATTTAATATAAATAGTTATATTAAATTAATGCGCCGATATTTATTATAGAATAAATAGCCCAAATGAAGAGCACTAAATAGCGGATTGAATGGATTGATTTAATAATCAATTTGGAGAGCTTGCAAAGCCCAAAAGGCCCATTATATGGCCGGCCATAGAGGGGAGTGGTAGGTAGGTGGCATGATGGTAAATAAAGGGAACTTATTGCTAGGGTTTGAGCATTATAAAAGGGAATCACATCCTCTGCCAACCATTTATGGTTGGTAGAGGGCCAACATTTGATCTAAACCGTTAGATCTAATCTCAATGGTTAAGGGAGCCCCGTGCATGTAACCTAGATTGATAGGCCCGAAAAATTTTAACCGTCAGGATTAGATCTAACGGCTCGGATCAAACGTTGGCCCTCTACCAACCTCAAAAAGTTGGTAGAGGATACGCTCCCTTATAAAAGGACCTTTGTGGAGGCTCCTTGCTCCTCTCTCTCTCTTCCCTTTCCTAGGCCGCCACCCTCCCCTTCTCTCCCTCTCTTGGCCGCCACTTCTCTTCCCTCTCATCCACCTTAGCTCATTTGTTGAGCACCATCATCTCTCCACTTAATTAAAGAGAATTAAGAAGGCGAGAACGCTTGGGATTAGCCTAGACCTTGTAGCTTCTAGCAAAGCTTGTAGGTCTTGGTTAATTTCGTGGTGGACTCGAGGACGAGCTTGGCACGAAGGAGGAGCTAGACGCGAGCACCACCTACAACCTAGCCGGTTCGAGCCTCTTGATTACTATATCAAGAGAGGTAAAATCTTGAACCTTCTCTTTGTGTGAATGGCTAAGTGCTAGATCTTGTTTTGCATGGTTGTTTGTGGATAATTAAGAGTAATTAACCATAAAATTGAAAATTATGCACTTAACTAACATTAATATCCTCATCCCAATCCCTTTTGGCTAAATTGGTTCTGGTGAGCAATCTATTCTGAGATAGCAACCACAAAAACACTTGAATTATTTTGAGTGGAATTTTCAAATTCCAAATCTGATAAAAAAAGGTGTTGATCACACCTTTGTCATCTAGCCAGTTGTATAAAACTTTAGTAAAGATGGTAGCTTTACTAGTCTCATCCCAAACCACGTACATAGGTATGTTTGGTTGGAGATGAAGTTAGTAAAGTTAGAGATTGTAGAAAGTTTGTGCTAACTTGAGGTTAGAAAATATTATTTGATGTGGCATGTTGGAGTTAGATATGAAAGAAAAAATAATAAAATATTAATTTATATACTTTTTCTTTTATAATTACATCTACTATAATAAAATATAACATTTATTATTATTTTATAATTACAATTATTTTACCATTTATATTATTATTACCAAATTATAAATATAATAATAATAATTATTATTATTATATTTTTATAAATTATAATTATCATTAATTATACTATATTTATTGTTGTATTTTATTATTAATTCCAAATTCCCAATCAATGTTATAATTATTACTAATTACTAAATAATAATAATAATTAGTACCATAATGAAAACAATAATTGTTGTCCCTAAAGAAAGGCCTAGAGGGGGGGTGAATAGGCACAATTTTGGTTTCCTAAACCGGTATGGTCAATTTTTGGTTCAATTCAAGTTTGGTCTAATCACAACACGAGTCACAAACAATTCACAAATGCAAGTAAAGAGGAGAAAAAAGAGGTGACACGTGATGTATTACGGAGTTCCGACCCGCTAGGAAGAGCTAGCCTTAGTCGTACGTCTCTAGGAGTTTCGCAACCACGAAAAGGGTGCGCTCTGTTCGATTCCACAATGAACGTGTCTACAATTTCGAACCGAATCACCTTGTTACAAGAACTCTCAAGGTGGATCGGTCTAACTCAATTAAACAAACTCAAACACTCAATTGGATTGAGGCTCTAACCAAATCATTCAATAAATCCAGCAATTCAAACTAGGGGATTGGTTTAGACACTCAAATCTCAATGATTTTGCAAATTCAATGCTCAAACACAAGAGAGATATTGTTCTAACTGGTTGGAGCTCAAAAGAGAGGAATTTCAAAAATTTCAAAAGTATCAAAACAGTTCCAAGAGGCCCGATATATATAGAGGGTGCTAACAGCTCCAAAATCAGTAAAAAACAGACTCTAGCGTTGAACAACGCTATATGGCGTTGTACAACGCAGAACTAGCCGTTGAAAAATCAAACGGTAATAGACAATGCCGTTGTGAGTTGTCAGAGCGTTGTGCGACGTCCTATAGCGTTGCACAACAATTTAACAAAAGTCCAAAGCAGATGCTCGACAGTTCCGTTGGAACATGTCGGAGCGTTGTGTAACGTTAAAGAGCGTTGCATAACGAGAGGTGCTGACTGACGTTACACAACTAGGATGTTGCTTAACGCTAATTAGCGTTAGCAAACGGAGCCTGTAGTTTTGCATGCAAAATTGCTAACTTGCCTGCGTGCTGCATGCATGGAGCATGGGTCATACATGCAGCAGCGCTGCTGAGCGATGTCTGAGCGATGTTTGAGAGAAGTATATGTTAGAAAGTGTGTAATTTTCAATTTTTAGTGCTAATTACAATTTAATTAAGCAATTAAACATCACACACAACGGATCGTGCACAAAAGCCAAATTAACACAAGAGATAGGTGGAAATTTGTACCTCCCGCGAAATCGTATTCGCGGGGCTCGACCACGGTATGGAAATCGATGGCGTGCCTTCTCCACCATCTCCACCACGTCTATTAGCCGCCCTCGAGTCCACCAAGGAGGATTGATCACGTTCTACAAGGTACGTGCTAGCATACCCAAAGAACAAGCCTAATCCTTATGGTTTTCTCTCTTGCATCAATCAACAACCTTGATTTAGTGGAGAGAAAATAGCTCAACACATGAGCAAAAGAGAGAAAGAGAGGATGAAAGTGGCGGCCTCCATGGGAGGAATGAGAGGAGAGAGAAAAATTAGGTGGAGGCTCTCATAAGTGGTCCTTATATAGAGCACAAAACCTAATTGACCTCTTGCATAATTACAACTATGCCATCCCACCTACCACCATAAGGGGCTGCCACGAAATGAGCCTTTATGGGCCATTTAACCTCTTCATTTGGACCATTAATTCATATAATTAAGGTCTCTCAAGTTTGCTCTTTAATTGGGCTATATATTTGCTATTTGAATAACGGCCCAATTAATCAATATAACCATTTATATTGATAAGTGCTGAACTAAATTAATTATTAACTCATTAATAATTATTTTAGGATTAGTTAATGCATTAATTTATTTCTATATAATCCATTGACTTTTAATTAATGCATTAATTTATTTTAGGATTAGTTAATGCATTGGCTTTATATATAAAAAAACTATCTTAGATGATTGGTACAATTATTTTTAATATATTTAATCAAAAAATATTTTTAATTAAAAGCCAATGCAATCATGGCTTTTAATTAAGAAGGGTAAACTTCTAGAATATATTCAGATTGATCGATCAACGAAAATTGAAGGGCTCAGATTGCATGTCGTATGAGGGGATAATTTTTTTTTCTATAGGTTAGACATGAACTTTCTTAGACTTCCAAATATATCTACCTTAGATTTCCAAATATATTTAACTTTTAAATTATTTTTAATTTATATAAATAACAGTGTAAAAAAAATTAACTCTATTTTTGACCGATATTTCAAGTTTAAATATCGGCCACGGTTTTTAATATATATCTTAGATTAGGGTTGTAATCATTTAATATTACCATGAGGTATATTTGGGGGTTTTGTTGCTCTTTTACATATTGTTAGTCGTTGATGCACTTGCATCTATCCCTGAGGTGGTCTAATTGATTTCAATAAATTAAGTGCTCGTAAAAATCAGATTGAAGTTGTTGCTTGATTTTTTTTAAGTTCATCTTTTTTTTTTTTGTCTTTTCCAGTAAAAAGAAGAGGGACGTGAGAACAACAATTGAACCAATTGGTCGTTGACAAGAGGAACATTGAAAATGTTATTTTTCAAATACTGGAAGATTATCATAAAAATCTAAGGATTTCATTTGGTCATAAGCAACTGAAAATCAGTGGAAAATGATAGAAAATGAATCTGAGTTTTAATCTCAGTATTAAAGAAACCTTTTTTTGCCAGTCGTGGTACCCTTGAGGCCTTGATGCCAAATTCTACCTCCGTGATAGTTACTAGGAGTAAGTGGGGTCTGTTGGAAATTATTGTGGATTTTCTCAAGATGTTTGTGTTAAGTGTTAACGTGTTTGAGACTTGTATTGGTATAATAATATAATTCTGAGTAAATGGTTCAATCTCATTTCGTGTTTATGTGGTTTACTGAACTTTGATTATCCAACATCCATGTAATACACATAGATAAATAATAAATAATAAATAATAATTCTCAAGGGATACTTTAGGTGTATTTCTTAGTTCACGGTGATGTAAGCTTGTTTAAGCAAATTATTGATTCCAAATAACAACTGATAAAGAGTACGTCTTTTAAAATTTTCTTCAAAGGATAAGAATGCAATTTTTTGGGCCGTTTGGATGGTATGAGAATAAAGAAGAATAGCTTCTTCCTATGCATCCAAACAAGTTAGAAATAAGGGGGCCGTTTGGATCGCTTAGGAAGTTGGGGAAGTTGCAATTCTTAGGAATAAATTTATTGGGAATTGTGTAATTTTGTGAAGAGTTTGGATTGTTTATAATAAATTTATAGTAGGAAGATAAAATTCTCCAAAATTCCATGGGGATCCAAACGGCCCCAAGGAGAAGAATAGCTTCTTCCAACAATTATATATACATAATTTCAACAAAATTAGCTAAATACTAATAGCTACATGAAATTCTAGGTGCTCTTTAATTAGTACTTATTTAATATTAAAATAATAATTTTTAATAATTTATTAAAAATAATATTAATTTGCTTATTCCTAACTCACCATCCAAACAACATTTCTTCTTCTCGGAATAACCTCTTCCTACTCTTCCCAAACGAGTAAGAGTTAGTTTTTTGCTCTTTATGGTTACCAAATGTTTGATAGTAATTTCTAAGATTAAACGTTGAATGAATGTTGAATTAAATTGTAGTTTTAAAATATAAGGGTGTAGAAGTGTAAAAATGTTCTTATTGAAGAATCGTTTTCTTTTTTGTTAAAAGAAAAGAAACTTATTTTTTAAACAACTGGTACCGTCATAAACTGTTGCAACATATATTGTTCAATCAGCATGGTTTATTTATTTTAATTTAATTTGCTATTTATTTGTTAGTCATGTAATTGTTTTTTTCGTTCCTTTGTTAATTTATTTGTAGCTCTGAAGTTTATGTCAGAGATGAGTAGTCCATCGAAGGTATAAAATGGATGAATTCCATTTTTCTGCTTGTATATGATGAGTTGACGACTTATTTGTTGCAATGGACTTGCATTTTTGCAACGATTTATTTATTGTAATATTTTTGTATTAAATTCTAATTTAAATAATGATAATTAATGACGCAATCTAGATGTTAATTTTTTTCTATTATTCATCACTATTGTTGAGGAATAAAGTAACAATTCATTTATGATGATGTATTACTATTTTTTCTTTTTTTTTACGATGAAAAAGGTAAAAATTAGGTCTGATTTTTGCTAGCAGAAACTAATAAATATAAGATCCATATTCGCAAAAATTAGAACTTTTTATAAATCATTTGTTTTATTGTGTTTTTTTTAGATCATGTCCCATACAAACGAAAATCCATTAATCAATCATTTACAAAAATAATAATTTTACATCCATTTACTTATTTGTTGCCACAACTTTTTGTTTACCTTCTCACATGTCACTACTTATTGCGCGCGTATGCATGCAAACATTTAATTCGAGAAAAAAAAATAATATATAGTATGCAATGACATGAGATATTTAGATATTTATGTTCAAGAAATATAGAGATCAATAAAGGAATGAAATATCTATATTAATTATTAAAACAATAATTATTTTATACATTGAAGTCGTTAAAACAATATTTTATTTTTTAAAGTACACAACTTAGAGATAGCCATACACATACATACAAAGATCACAAACTTCATTTTGATGTTTTACATACTGACTCATTGTCATATACTATAATAACAAAGCAAAATATCCATAAACACATAAATTACCAACAGTCATACATAATAATTTATTTTCTTCTAACTCTAGATTTTTCAGAGTGAAATTATTAAAATCGATCCAGATGTTAATAATATGTTATGAACAATAAATATTGCCAGAAAGGTAACGGTGTATGCTACATTCCAATTAAAATTAAAAAATTTGAACGTTAATATCCTGTTTATTTAACAACGTGCCTTCATACATGATTCTTATTTATTTGTTGCTTATTTATAAAAAAACATATACGATCAATTTTGTATAACACATAGTTCACTCACATTTTGGATTTCAACACCAGTAGAATTTTTGATCTGACGGCTCAGTTTTTCTTTTTCTTTTTTTTTTTTAAAAGAGCTTTTGCTCAGACTAACTTATAAAAAGGTATTTACTGAGACAAATTTTTGGGCGTCATTTTATTAAGCATTTCTCATGTATTAATTTCTTTAACACCATTATATATAGTTATGTAAAACTAAAAATATAAATTTAGCTAAAATAACAATTAAAAAAGCAGGAAAAATAAAACACATGCATAGTAGCATATTCATCTATATAAATCCCCATCACTTGATTGGAGTTATCCATTTAGGTAGTCAATAAAATTATATTTAACAGTTTGGTCATAATGAAATATTCTTTCTAAACCTGTAAACCATATATAGTCCATTGAAACTTTAGACATTAAACCAAAAAAAAAGAATGTATATAAAAATTTTGAGAATAATTCGTGTATAACTCAGATTGAGTTATGAAACATGTATACAGTTTCAGCAATTCGTCAGCAATACGTCAGCAGCCAGCCTCCTATGCACCGTCTGATCTATTTCCCGTCTCTGATGGACCCTTTTTTTTTTTTTTATCTCCATCAGTTCTTTTTTTTTTTTTTTTTTTTTTTTTTTTTTTTTTGAAATTGTGCCCTTAGGCTAAACTTTCATTCAACTAATAACAGTCATCAGTTACAGGGAAGCAAATAAAGGAAAAGTAAAGCCCACAACAGTGATCCCCTTCATTCTAGCGTGTTTTGCAATGCCATCTGCTAGTGAGTTCATAGCCCTTCTTATAAAATTACAAGAATACCCCTGACCCACAAACAAACATTTCAAATCTAAAATATCGTGGAAGCATTGCCAATCGATGGAATCAACAGTGGTAATACCGGTCATGACTTTCTGAAGTTGTTCGCAGTCCATAAGGAAAGAGCAGGAGTTAATGCCTCGAGCTTTGACCGCCATGAATGCAGCCTTCAGTGCTTGGATTTCAGAGTGAATAGGTAAAAAGGCATTACCAGTACCACAACCATATTCAATTAGTGAACCATCCTTGTTAAATAAGACATATGCCCAGCCAGAACCCCCATCTCCCTGTGCTACCCATGATCCATCAATGTGACAGTAGAAGTCCAAAACAGGAACAGAATCAGTGAAAGGCTGGTGTCGTGCAGGAAGTTGACCTGAGTGTAGCATTTCAGCCTTCGATAAGGTGTCAATCATACCTCCTGCAGCATGGATAACTGAAACAGTATGAAAGGTCTTCCCATCATAGACCGATCTGCATCTTTGTTTCCAGAGATTCCAAGCTATTGCCGCAAAACTCTTGAATTGTTTCTCGTCTAACAAAGTGGATAAGAGAACCATAATATCAGCAGCACTGTCAGGCAGTGCGTCAGTTCGTATACCTAAGCTCGAGGATAGCCATACTTGTCTTGCCAGGTGGCACTTGAAGATAGAGTGTACAACATCCTCTTTAACTTCCCCACATAACGAACACCCTTGCGGCTGCTTCCCTAGTCTAGTAGCAAACAAATGGTCCAGCGGCAGCGCAGAGTTAGTTATTTTCCAGAGAAATAAACGGACCCTTGGGAGGATCCCTTTACTGTGCCAGATCGCCTTGTACAAAGATTTGAAATTTTGGGGGAGTTGTTGCATTTGGTGTTGAGCTTTAATCAGCAAGTGGTATGCAGATTTAAGTGTGAACTGGCCATTGCTCGTTGTAGTGAAGATCAACCTATCTGGATGTGCATTTCTCACCGGTGTATCAGGGAAAGTGATGGCCAGGTACAGGGCAGTATGAAAACCAAAATTTGCAATGAGCCTAGAAGTGTTCCACTTACCATAATCCTTATCCACCAGGTTGGCAATTGTTAAGCGGCGGGCATTAACATTGTGTGGTTGAAAATGGGTCCACATGTCATGCCATGGCTCTCCCATAGCGCGACACACTTCTCCATTACCGATTTGCCACCTAACGTTATTCTGCAGCATCACACGAACACTCAGGATGGCCCTCCAGAGAGAGGTGCATCTTGTAGTACGTTGTGTGTTCCATATGTTAGCTCTTGAAAGGTACTTAGCTTGAACCAAGGAAACCCAGATTGCTGAGTTTTTTGAGGCAATTTGCCATAGAGCTTTCATATGTAGGGATTGATTGAAAGCAGTGAGATCCTTCAGACCCAAACCTCCTTGATTTTTCGGCTTAGTTATTGTTTTCCAGGCTACCAATGGCATACGAGCATCATTCCCTTTATCCCAAAAGAAAGAACGCACCTTTCTTTCAATAGTTGTTATGATCGAGGCTGGTAGAGATGTGGTTGACATTGTGTACAGGAGGAGAGGTTCAATCACCGACTTAATGAGAATTATTTTCCCCGCCTGAGACAAGAATTGACGTTTCCATGATTGAAGCCTGCCATCAATCTGATCTAATAGCGGGCCAAAATCCCCTGGACGATTAGCGATAATAGGTGTGCCAAGGTACAGATCCTCATTTGTTGCCCGTGAAGCTGTGAAGACATCTTTAGCAAACTGCTGCAGCTCTGGCGGTGTGCATTTTGAGAACCAAATTCTCGATTTTGAAGCCCCTATCTCCTGACCTGAGACCTTACAAAAAGTATTAAGTAATGCCATAATACGAAGCACCTCAGTGTGACTTGCTTCACCAAAGATTAGTAGGTCGTCAGCATAAAGAAGGCTAGTGAGAGTAGGGGCACCACGGGCTAAAGTCACACCTTTAATCTCCCTTTTATAAACCATGTAATCCAACAATCTAGAAAGGACATCTAAGGCGATAATGAACAAGTAAGGTGAAAGGGAGCAGCCTTGTTTGACTCCTCTAGTTGGTTGGATAAAACCGTCATTTTTCCCATTCAAGACAATAGAAAAGCGTGAAGATGTGACACAAGCCTTTACCCAATCGACATAGTTATCGGGTAACCCGTACAGATTCAGCACCCTAAAGATGTACCGCCAATTGAGTTTATCAAAAGCTTTGGAGAGGTCAGCTTTCAAACAAAAGCAATGTTTTCTGAAAGATGACAGTGAGAAAGTATGTATAACCTCTCTAAAAACTCTAACATTGTCACCAATTTGCCGACTTGGGGTGAAAGCAGCTTGCGAAGGTGAAACCAGAATAGGTATGAATGGCTGCAGCCTTTTGGACAGAAGTCTGGAGATGATCTTGTAAATAACATTGCACACACTTATTGGGCGATAATCAGAAACTTGTTGTGGGGATTCCTTCTTTGGTATGAGAATTAGGTTTGATCTTGCAATGTTGGGACACATCACCTTTGTTGAAAAGAAAAGTTGAACCTGCTGCAACACTATATGTCTTAGTGTATTCCAGTGGGTTTGAATAAATCTGGCATTGACTCCATCAGGCCCTGGAGCACGATCTGGTGGCAAAGAGAAAAGAGTTGCAACAATTTCTTCTTCGGATGGTGGTGAGTTTAGTAGATCAGTGTATTGTTGCGGTAACCGAGGAAGTGAGACTAAGAAATCAGATCGCAGTTGCTGCCACGCTTCTTCAAAATTCTGAGCCCTAGAGCAGAAAATTGACTTGAAGTGATGAACAAAAGCATGACGCAACTCACTTTCATTCTGTGTCCATAGATCAGGGCCAACTAGGACAGATTGGATCAGCTTGCGCCTCTTCCTTGCTGTAGCCGTGATATGGTAGAACTTGCTGTTTGAGTCGCCAAAATATGCCCATTTTAACCTGGAGCGTTGGGCCCAGTATGCCTCATGAGCTATCAAGGCCTTATTGTATTCCTGCTGGACTTCTTGTTCTTGAATATGTGAGGTAGAAGGATTTGCTTGGAGCTGGGCCATCACATCCTCGAGCTGTTTGCATGCTTCATGAGGCCTAGGCCTTGCTTTCTCCCATTTCCAGGCTGAGGTTTTGAGACGATGCAAGAAACTGTCCCAATTATTCTCGCTCAGAGCAGCATTGCTACAAATGTCAGCAAAATCTCCATATAAGGACCACCAATTCTCGACTCGAAACTTTCTCTGTCCTCGGATGGGGTTAGCATTAGTAGATAGCAGGATAGGGACATGATCACTATTAAACTTTGGCAAATGAAGAACTCTTGCATTTTTGAAACGAGCTATCCACAGAGAATTAGCTAAAGCTCGGTCCAACCGTTGCTTGATGAGAGTTCTTGTTGGCTGATGGTTAGTCCAAGTATATGCCGGTCCAGAATAGCCTAAATCATGCAAACCAGCGCGGTGAACCATTGAGGCGAAAGCTCTATTCTTTGGTTTCACCTTTGAAGAGCCCCCTATCTTCTCTTCAGCTGAAATAATGCAATTGAAATCCCCGATAATGCAAAGAGGTAAGCTGTATGAGTTAGCATAGAATAAAACCCGATCCCATATGTATCCCTGCACAGCGGTGTTTGGATGTCCATAAATCGCTCCTAACAACCAAGGGTCATCAGAGGCATGGAGTTGTATTTTTACGAAGAAGAAGAAGTGAGATCTCTCGACCACATCCACTGTAACATCATCACTCCAAAGAAGCCATATGCCTCCCGATCTACCAACGGAGGGAATAACCTCAGAATTTCGCAAAGGCAACCTACTTATACGCTGATTGGCCTGTGTGATAGAGCACTTAGTTTCCGAAACAAATGCTAGGCGTGCTCTAGTGCTGTGAAGGTACCTAGCAAGAGTAGGAATTGTCACGTCGCCTCCACTCCCGCGACAATTCCAAGAGAGGATACTCATATAGTAAAATTGGGCGATTGAGGGCCCGCCCGCGGCCTCTTGTTTGAGCTGCTTGTTTGTGTCTGGTCTTGGATGTAGAGATTATCAAGTTGATTAGCAGCTTGAGAGATTTGTTTTAGGGGGAGCGATTGACCATTATCAACGGCTGAATGTATGGGTGCGGAAGAACAGGGAGCCATGTTTTTGTTGCCAGGTGAAGTCTCGGTATTCGGTTTTGAGAATTGGTTATGGTCAGAAGAGGCATCATTATTTGTGGATGGTGGTTGTTGCGGGTGAAGGGAGGAGTTGGCATGATGGATGTAGTCCACCAGTGCACTCACATCTGTGATCCAACGCCCAAAAACATAAGGAGATTGTGGTCCATTAGGAAACATATCCTTGTATTTCGGGTCCAAAGCTAAACGAGAGTATCTAGCCCAATCGGCGCATGTGGCATGATCATGGCCGAACAAGCCGCAACATGTACACAGGCCCTTGACTTTGTCATATACAAAGAAAGCCTTGAAAGTGCCCACGAACGGGTGAGCAACAAAACCAGCATCAACAATTGGAGAATCTATAGGTACCCGCACTTTAATTTTGTGATACTTGTTGCCCCCCGCAACAACTAGCTGGGGAAAGGAAACTGGTTGGCCTAGATTGTTCGTGCTCACGAGTTTTAGGATTGCATCAGATGAGATGAGTTCAGGGTATTGAGAGTGGATTTGAACAACAACTTCAGCGTGTGTAATTGTTTGTTGGTTGAGTTCATGTGGGCCCACAATGCGTTTGAGTGCAACTAGGTCGAATTTGAAAGTCCATGGGCCAGTTTCAAGGACTAAGTTAACATCTCGAGCTGAGGAAAACTCAACAATAAAAAGATTGTTACCATAGGGTGTGAATGTAGCAGGGACTTGGAGGCGCCAGGCACGACGTAGCTGCATGGATAGGTCTTGGAGATCGACACTCTTAACTGTTAGCACTTTGAGCAAAAGACATTGGGAAAAATTCTTCACCCCTGGCAAATTAAGGACCTTTTCCGGAGCAGGGGCGGTTGAACGTTTGAATTTGTTCAAGAATTCTTCGTCACTTAGGTCCATGTTGAGGGTCTGGGTATGTAGGGGCTGGGAGAGTTGTTTGGAGGGATGGAGATGTGGATTTGGTTTAGTGGGAAAAGATGGAGGGGCAGTGCTATAGTGAGCAGGCAATACTTTAGAGAGATTGTGTGTATCCGGTTTGTTCAGACAATGCCAGTGTTGTCCAAAATCAGAGCAATTAAGATGGTTTGACAGCAGCAGTTTGTGGGTGTGTACCTCGTAACATGGAGAGATATTAAACCTTTCATGGCTCGTATGGGGCGAGACAGCTAGAGTTGGTGATGTAGGCATGCAATTCTTCATTGGACACAAAGGATATTCCTGTGACAGTCTTTCATGCTGCACATTTATACATGGGACAATCACTGAACCAACCAAGACGTATTGAGGAGCAAACCAATTTTCCATTAGGCAATACCCAACAGTGTCAGTAGTTGTTCTCCACTCTTTGCCTGGCATGATTGGACCCTCATTGAATGCACACACCACGCCTGGTTGCAAGCAATGTAGGTAAGTAGGTGTATCTTGTTCCAGAGCATTAAAATCCTGAGTTGACCTGGTGAGAGAACTATATAGACCTGGTTCTTGTACACCCACATTTGCTGAAAGCTTCTTCTTCGGTTCACCATGGACCAGGCACGGTGTATATATTGTTTGTTGACTGGTCGGTAACTCAATTGAAAGCTGTCTTAGTTGCAGCTCCTCAGGTAGAGAGACCTGGTTGGAAAGCGAAGGTAGAGGGACAAAAAATTGTCCTATACAAAAGTAAAGCGTCGGGGATTGACTAAAGCAGGACATTGTTGGGGAAAAAAAAAAGAGGATCAGAGTAGAAAACAACGAGAGGTGAATTGAGAAAGAAAATTAAAGGAAGGAGTTCAGCAGCGCATAGAGAGACAATAAAGCACTTAAAAGGAACATTAAATGCAGGAACATGAAGTAATTTAGACCAGAGGAGAGAGAGCCATCACTTTAGTAAAGTAATAAATGAAGAAAGAGGAATGAGGGAACCGGCAAAAAGAATTCAGTGGGTCAGTGGAGAAATACAAGATGCTGTGACGGCCTGACGACGGGAAGAGATGGCAGCTTAGGAACCTTGGGAAACAAAATCGCCTTCGCTAACCCATCCTCTCGCCACTACCTTCGCAGTAGGATTCCAATTCAGTGTATCTCTCTCCATCAGTTCTGGATTTTTCACTTCCTCAGTTCCTTCTCTCCGTGCGGCTCGGCGTTGCTCTATTCTCTCCAGTGTTGTGTGCTTGCTTCTCCCCTCCTCTACTCTCCTCAAATCCTCAAATTGTTTTTCAGAATCTCATCGCCATCTCTAGTTGACCAGTTCTCCTCCCCGATTGCTTCGAGCAGCTGTGCTCATTGTGGCAACGAAGGCGGAGATCCGAAAGGTACTTTATTTATTTTTTTATTTCAAATAATAAAAAAATAATAATCGCCCGATGCGATGCGATGCATCCTTCCCAAATAAATAAATAATAAAAAAATGTACACCACAACCGTCCGATCCGATTCCATCACCCTTCGTCTAATCTAGTTCACTCAATTTCAATTTCAAATTAGTGTCGCTCTCGCAGTCTCTCTCGCCTCAGTTCAAATTTCGAAGCCCTCGGACCGTTTGTCTGAGAAGTGAGAAGTGAGAAACCATCTATTTCTGCTAATCCGAAACCCTATTTTTCAGATCTATTTCCTCTCTCTTTGATATCCAATCCCACCATGGCTACTGCAAAGAGACCTCCTCTCCAATCCAGCTCCCGCTACAACTCCTCCATCGGCGGTCGCATCAGATCGAAGAAGAAAACTATTGACAGCAAGGAGTTGATCCCCTTTTCTTTGGCTGATTTACAAAGGTCCATTCCATCCATGGTCGATGGCCTGAAGCCGGGCCAGAGAAAGATATTATTTTGCTCTTTCAAGAGAAACTTTGTAAAGGAAGCTAAGGCAAGTTTCACAATACATACACCTCTCCTCTCTAATTTAAATATTTTAGATTTAGAAAAGGGAAAAGGAAAAGAAGCTAGTTGTACTTGTATAACATAGGCTTTTAATTTGCTGTCATGTAGGTGTCCCGATTCTCTGGTTATGTATCTGAGCATTCAGCATACCATCATGGTGAACAGAGTCTTGCTGGTACCATCATTGGTATGGCTCAAGACTTTGTTGGAAGCAACAACATTAACCTATTACAACCTAATGGTCAATTCGGTACCAGACGCCAGGTATGCTAGTGAAAACCTATCCAATCCAATCAAAATATTTATTTCTATTTGGCTAAATTAATTCCTTCTAGCACTCAATTCTTGATGCATCTATTTTTGTCTTCCAGGGTGGAAAAGACCATGCAATTGCAAGGTGTATCTATACTTGCCTTTCACCTTTAACACGGTTCTTGTTTCTGAAGGATGACGATATTCTCCTTGAATACCAGACTGAAGATGGCCAGCCAATTGAACCTGTTTGGTACAAATCAATATTGCATTTCTTCCGTTTGAACATTATTTTTGTGCGTGATTAACTTGTATATGAATATTTTTATTTTTCAAATTGTAGTTGTTTGATTAACTTGTTTAAGCATATTTTGTTCTTCAAATTGACAGGTATATGCCAATAATACCAATGGTGCTAGTCAATGGAAGTGAAGGGATTGGGACTGGATGGAGCACTTTTGTGCCAAATTACGACCCTAAGGACATAATTGCAAATGTGAAGCGACTATTAAACGATGAGCCCATGAAACCCATGGATCCATGGTATAGGGGATTTAAGGTACATGAACCAAATTCTACTTCCCAAAAGTTGAAGAATGCATTAATTTGAGTTTAGTAGATACTAATGTCAAGAACGTTATCAGGGTTCCATTGAAAAATCTGCAACTAAGGAAGCAGGGGTGACGTATACCATCACTGGTGTCATAGAGCAAGTTGATAGTACAACTCTGAGAATTACAGAGCTGCCAATTAGGAGATGGACCCAAGACTACAAAGAATTTCTGGAGTCCCTAATGACAGGAAATGATGAGACTAAGGAACCATTTATCAAGGTAACGTTTGTAGTCACTTGATAATATGAGAATTTTATTCTTGAAATCAAACAGCTAGAATTTTTCATATGTGATGTATCTTTTTATTTCTAAGCAGGATTATCGAGAACGCAACGATGATGAGACGGTTAACTTTGAGGTTACTTTAAGTGAAGAAAACATGAGCATTGCGATCCAAGAGGGGCTGGAGAAGAAGTTCAAGCTCACGACCACAATTACCACAACCAATATGCAGCTTTTTGATTCCAACGGTGTCATCAAGAAGTATGATACCCCAGAGCAAAGTAAGTTCAGAATTGTCGTTTCTTCCCCGTGTAATTTTTCCTTCTCTGTGGTTCTTCTATTTTAAGTTCTTACGTTATCGCCGTTTATATGTTCCTCAGTTCTTGAAGAATTCTTCCATATGAGACTCGACTTCTATGCAAAAAGGAAGGTTGGTTTTGCCGGCATAATTCTTATATATTAAATACTGTTCAAGAAATTGATTTGAAACGATGACATTTTGGTTTCGTATGGAATGCAGAAAGCACTGCTGGACAACCTAGACCTGAACCTGCTGAAGCTGGATAACAAGGTTCGGTTCATACTTGGTGTGGTGGAAGGAGAAATTATAGTGACCAACAGAAAGAGAGCAGACCTTCTCTTTGAGTTGAAACAGAAGGGTTTTATCCCTTTCACAAAAAAGACAAAAGGAATGGTTTCAGGGACCCCAGGCGCAGAAGAGGATAATGAAGACATGTCTCCTGAAGCTGTCGCAGGAGGTGTGATTAGAGCCAGCGACTATGAGTACCTCTTGTCGATGCCAATCGGTACACTAACGCTTGAAAAGGTTCAGCAGTTGTGTGCTGAGAGGGACAAACTGGAGGCTGAGGTTGAAGAGTTAAGGAAGACCTCACCTAAATCTCTCTGGTCGAAAGATCTCGATGCTCTTGACAAGGAACTTGATGTAAGCATAAGTCCTTACATTTCTTTTATTCTGGCTAGTTTAATTAGTAATTATATCTAGTATGGGGTGTGAGGTAATGTATCTTGTCGGCCAATTAGTAATTATGGTGCTGCTCAAGTCTCATTGGTATGGCATTTATATAGCTGTGTGCACATCATGGGTGTTTATTTTGCCTGCCACAAACAGTCCTTTATGACTAGTACATTCACAATCTGATTATCTCTGACATGAACAGAGACAAGGAAAAAAGGATGTGGAAGCAGAAGACACAAGGAAGGCAATGCGAGATAATGCCCTTGCAGCAGGTGGAACTGCCCTGAAATCCGTGAGAAGGCCAAGGAAGAACAACGCAGTTCGGAAAGATGCCAACATTGATGATGCCGGTAACTGTAGTTTATATGTTTGAATAATTCCTTTCCAATATTCACTTTCGTGTATTTGCCAAGAAATATGCTTGCTTTTGCAGATTATTTGCCTGATACATCAAAACCCAGGACTAATGGAGCAGCACAAAAGAGAGCTGCTGCTAAGAAGGTACAATTGTCGTCATCTTTCTTTTCATCTCCTAGTAATTAAATTAACTTTTTAATCAATTTCAATTATATTTAATCTATAGAGTAATGAATCTCTTCTGCCAATTTCAGCGTGAAGCGGTTGTGAATGATAAAAAAGATGATAAGTTGCTTCAGCTGAAAGAACCCCTGGCTGCGTACAACCATGAAAACTTCTCTCCAGATCACACAGGTCATTTGTGAAGGACGAACTCATTTTTCAAAAGCTCTCATCAAGCAGAAAAAAATTGAAATATACTCCCTGATTTTACAACTATAATTTTCCTTCAACAATTGCAGAAATGGAGACAGAATCCTCTGCTGGCAAGCAAAGAGGAAGAAAAAAGGTCAACATGGATGATGCTGCTGCAGTTGCTCCACTACCACAAGAGAGAAAGAAAAGAGGAAGAAAACCTGCAGCAGAAATCAATGCCAAATCCAAAGCTGCAGCTGCAGTTTTGAAGGAAGTCAACATGGGTGATTCTGGTACATGCTGTTAATATGTTTTTGTAATTTCTTTTTGATGGTCAATTGTGTATATTTTCTTAGAAATATGCCTGCTTATGCAGATTATTTACCCGAGTCATCAAAACCTAAGGCTAGAGGAGCAGTACAAAAGAAAGCTGCTGCTAAAAAGGTATAATTGTCTCCTCTCTCTTTTCACTGTAATTATTGATTGACTTAACTTTTTAATCAATTGCAATTATGTTCCACTTATATAGTCAACAAACATTTTTTCTCATCTCAATTTCAGTCAGAAGAGGTTGTTGTCTATGATAATGATAATGAGCTTGATCTGAAAGAACGCCTATCTGTAGACAACCTTGAAAAGTTCTCTCCAGATGACACAGGTTATTTGCAAAAGACAAGACTACTTTTTCAAAGTCATTCAGCAAGCAGGGAAAAAATTGAACAATACTCCTTGATTTTACATATCTAATTTTCTTTAAACAATTTCAGAAATGGAGATGGAATCCACTTCTGGCCAGACAAAGCAAATCCTAGTGAAAGCACTGCAACCACAGGAGAAAAGGAAAAGAGGAAGAAGACCTGTAGTAGGATCCAATGCCAAGCCCAAAGTTATAGCTGCAGCTTTGAAAGAAGTTAACATGGATGATGCTGGTATGTGCTAAGCTCGTTTGTTTTAATAATTTCTTTTCATTGTTCACTTGCGTGTGTACTTGCTTAGAAATATGCTTGCTTTTGCATATTATTTGCTCGGACCATCAGAACCTAAGGCTAAAGGAGTTGTGCAAAAGAGAGCTGCTGCTGAGAAGGTATTATAGTCACCATCTTTCTTTTTCCACAAAGTAATTATTGATTATCTTAACTTCTTCTTTAACAGTTTCAATTATATTCAATCTATTGAATTGGTGAATAAATCTACTCTTCTCTATTTCAGTCTGAAGTTGTTGTGGACAATAATGAAGATGAGGTGCTTGAACTGAAGGAACGCCTGTCTGCATACAACTTCTCTCCAAATGACACAGGTTATTTGCAAAAGACTAGTACTGCTTCTTCAAAGTCATCCACCAAGCAAAAAAAAGTTGAACAATATCCCTCCATTTTGCGTACCTAATTATCTCTTAAAAAATTGCAGGAATGGAGGAAGAATGTTCTGCTGGGCAGGCAAAACAGACCTTAGTGGAAGCAGCACCCCAACAACAGGAGAAAAAGAGAAGAGGAAGAAAACCAGCAGCAGAAACCAATGCCAAGCCCAGAGCTGCAGCTGCAGGTAGAAAGAGAGGGCCCACTTCACAGAAAGCAAGTGCTGCAGATACAACCAAGCTTAGGAAGACAAGAGCATCCACAGTTAATAGGAAAAGACGTGATGGGGATGATTCCTCTAGTGATTTTGGTGAGATCCAGGAGGTTGCTGTTGTTGCTCCAAGAAAGAGGCCAAAGAGGGGCAATTCAATAAAAAAAAGTTATGCCGAGAGCGATCCAATTAGCAATGAGTTTGACTTTGAATAAGGAATTTTATCTTCTCTCATTATTTTGTTTTGTGGATGTGGATGTGTGCGTTGTGGGGTGCGGGGGTTGTGTTATTTGATCTCACTGCTTGTGGTTCAGTAGTATGACCCAATAGTCTGATTTTGCTAGTGATAAATTGATGAATGTAACTCTGCTCATTTTTCTGTGTATACCAATTTCTAATACTGCATTGCTGTGAGAAATGATCACCGTGACAGAATGTTAGATGTGTTTTTATATTGCATTGCTGTGAGAAATGAACGTACAGTTTCTCGAGTTTCTAAAACTAAGATGATCTTGATTATGATATCTATTGCTGTTCTAAATATTGGGCATATCAATTAACTCATCATGGCTTCTGTACCAACATTGTACCAACACAATATTGAACTGACTAAAATTTTAGTAATTATTCATAACAGATGTTCAAATTTGGAACTTACAAGGCTAAAATTCTCTTTTTTTTTTTTGACGAAAAATAGGAGTCAAGCTCCTACCTTTGCATTAAATTAATAGAAGCAGTATCATTACAAAAATGGCATTTAACTGAAAGTTAAATAGCCGAGCAAAGCAAAATAAAGAAAGGGTAAAAAAGGAAACTAGAAAAAAATGTCTAATGACTAATCAAAGAAACGAAAAGAAAGAGAAAAATTGGTCATTTTGTCAGGCTGTTTTCTGGCAAAGCAGAACCAGGTCAAGTAGCTGAGGAAGAGTAGTTGTGCTGCTGATGCAAGGAATGGTGGCACTCTGAGAGTATTTTTGTGTAGCAAAGCCTCTGGCTGTTTTGACTTTTCTGAAAAAATGCGCGTGCATCTCTCTCACGCCACAAGATGAAAAAAACAGTTGCCCATATATCTTTTGCTTGTCTCGGTACATCTGTCACCTCTACCAGCGCCATTGGATCCTGTGGAAAATGGGTATCAGCAGTAAAAGCGCTTAGGGTGGAGTCATTCTGAACCAGAGATCTCAGTTGTAGGTAAAAGCAGCATTGAGAAAAGATATGAAGGATTGTCTCTGAACTGTTACAACAGAGAGCGCATCTTTTTGGCAAGCACCACCCCCTTCTCTGTAAATTGTCCAAGGTTGCTAATTTGTTGTGAAGCATTCTCCAGATGAAAATTTTAAACCTTGGCTGTATTTTGAAGAACCAGATTCTGCTGAGGTACGAGTAGTGTGTCGGGTTTGATTTAATGAAGTGGTAGGTTGAGGTTGTGGAGAAGGTTTCTGAAGCTCCTTTTAATTTCCAAAAAGGTTTGTCAAGCGTGGTTGAGGGGAGACTAAAATTCTCATTTAGAGAAGTCATTAACAATTATTCAGAACTTCCCTCTTTCCACAACTTAACTAATCTCGGGTGTGTTTGGATGGAACGGAATAAGCCGTGAATAAGGAATTTCGGTTTGCGTGCTTATCCTTATTTCTTATTCTTATACCATGATTTTGTTAGTATAGGAATAAGGGCCCAAATTCTTTATTCTTATACCGTTTGTTTTGCACAAGAATAAGAATAAGCACGCAAACCGAAATTCTTTATTTCTATTCTCTATTCCTGGCTCATCCAAACACGCCCGTAATTTATTGCAGAGGTATGGGTGGCCTGAAGCAGCTCCATACGATGCTATCTGTGTGGGGGCTGCTGCACCTGAGATACCCAAAGCTCTACTTGACCACTTAAAGCCTCAGGGTAAAATGGTCATTCCATTTTGGGCACTTATTTCAGGATTTGCAAGTTGTTGACAAGAAATTGGACAGCTCTATTGTATCCCAAAGTGAGACTGGTGTTCTTGCATGAAGAACTTTTGACTGTCTGGGGTGGCAAACTGGCAACATTCTTTCTTGCTTTCGATAGTTTTGTATACATGTTTCTGCAGTTGATCCTTGACCAAATTTTCAGAGCTTTACCTTTGGTTACACACACATATTTCCTTGCAAGACAGAGTGAGAGTACTTTTAATGGAACTAGTGGACATTCGCGCATTGCGCGATTTATTTTTTTAAGGTGATGTTTATAGATCAATATAAAAAAAATTAATAAACTGGTGTTGCGCATTGTAAATACGAAGAAAAAAATTATTCATATTACAACGATAGTATAGTTGTTATATTGATGGTGTAATTATAATTAGATATAATAATGATAGTATAGTTGTTATATTGATGGTGTAATTATAATTAGATATAATAATGATAGTATAGTTGTTATATTGATGGTGTAATTATAATTAGATATAATGTTTAATTTAGCAGTTGGATTCCTTCTGCAAGGAAAAAAAGAAAAAAATCATTCATACTAATTATGTTGTTGTGTCATTTTTTGTTAACTCTTTTATCATTCATATTAGTTTTATTGGAAAAAATCAAGTAAGAAATACCTCCAAGTAATTCAAAAACCATAGTAAAATTTGTTAATTTATTAATATTGATTGACGCAAGGGGGATAAAGTTGATAATTATAATTATTTCGGATTCCAGCTTTAGTACAATTTGTTAATTAGCCCGGATTCAATGCTCTTGAAAATAAAATAAAATTTTGAGGTGAATGTCCCAAACCGTGTGACTGACACGTGAGAGAATGCCTACTGGCTTCAAATAAAATAAAAAATACAGGTGAGAGAATGTGCCAAAATTTTCACCCTACAGTCCTACACACTAAACTGCAGCGAAAACGCGTGACAGACTGAAATTTCTAGGGCTGTCAATGATAGGATAGGATACGGTAGAGACATTTTCGTTACCCGCATCCGTTAAAATTTTATTTATCCATACCCTATCCGTACCCATTAAAAATTAACTTACCCGTACCCTACCCTTACCCGTTATGAATTAACGATAAGGGTAGGGTAACGGTAGAAAACGAATAATAATGATAATAATAATTCAATAAAAAAATTTACAATATGGATGAATAAATAATATCAAATAAATATAATAAAGTGCAAAATTGAATAATACTTTAAATATAATAAAATCATATAATATCTTCTCATGAAAAATATATATAACTAATTAATAATTAAAAGTTTACTTACTCATCATCATGAATTATAAATTATTAATGTAGTATATTGTCTCAGTTAAATCTACCAATTGAATTGATTTATTAGTTATTAACATATTAATTGGATATTATAATCATATCTTTTTCCATTAATGATTATCAATTATATATTATATATATAACGGTATGGGTAAATAATGGTTACGAAATAATGTTACCCTTAACCTTACCCAATAAATTAACGAAAATTTTTTCTTACCCATACCCATATCCGATAACTTAACGAAAATAAAATCTTACCCATACCCGTCTTATCGAATACGATACGGGTAGGGTAAACGGTTAAAAAGGTACCGTTGACAGCCCTAGAAATTTCAAAATGTGGGGCCCATGTGGCCATGTGCAACAATCATATATTTTTTAACCATCCGATGAAACCAATAGGTAGCGTGCACGTGGCAGAGATAAAATATTTAAAACCGAGTCTGTCAAACGGGGTCCACCTATCAGCCACACTGTTCTTGAATAGTGCTAACTACAGTGAAACAACTGTAGTGAGTGGAACGCCTATTGATATATGTTTGGGTGGTCCCAGCAAAGTTGATTTCAGTTGACGAGCATCTTTCTCTATTATTAACAATTTGGGCTTCTGAATGAATTTCTTATACTGAGCCTATGGGTGCATAACGTGTAAAACGATCACGCAACTGGACTGTTGCGTTAATCGTTGCATTTTGAACACGAAACTAATTAGTCTTTTGATTGTTTTCAGGCCAGTTTTTTTTTTTTCAAACGTTATTTTATATCATATTTGTAAATTTTCAGGATGAAAAACGCAAGACCTGGTACCGATGTTCTTACTCGTCGTTCTCCACTCTCAATTGAAGTATGAATTTTCACTTAAACTACGCTTCTTTTTATCTTTGTGTTTGGATGAGCCGGGAATAAAAAATAAGAATAAGAAATTTCAGTTTTTGTGCTTATTCTTATTCTTGTGCAAAACAAACGGTATAAGAATAAGGAATTTGGGCCATTATTCCTATACTAATAAAACCAGGATATAAAAATAAGAAATATGGATAAGCACGCAAACCGAAATTTCTTATTCCTATTTTCTATTCACGGCTTATTCCGTTGCATCCAAACACAATAGAGTATAGCCAAGTATAGGTACACCGCAAATTCCTAGCTCTCTTGAGTTAAAAGCTAAATTGTATGCTTGATCTGGTATTTAATTATGGGGTATATCATTACGGTCGTAATTTAAACTACTACTTGCAATGTAAATGTATCACCAATAACCACTGGTACAACATTCAGAATCTCCATGGTGCCTTATCTACACGTTCACACCGATAGCTACAACAAACACGCATAAATGCAAAATAACAATGAATATTCTTAGCTCGGAGTGAGGTTATTTTAAATAAGTTAGATAAAGACTAATTTCCAGAGTAGTCTTGTCTCTTAAATTAAGAGAAAATTAATGTTTCAATCATAGTATTTTTAATAATTTACTTGACTTCTTGCAGGAAAAAGTAGTTAAAATTACAGATTGCCAAATGGCCCTAAAGTACAAATATTTTTGGAATTGTGTTCTTCAAATATTTCTATACATTTTTTTTATTTAAAACATTTTGAATGAAATTGATTGTAATTAATTAGAAGTGCTTTTACGTGCAAAACTAAGTATTAACTGTTGGGCTATTTATTTATTATTTCTTTTTTCAAAGTACATAATAAGCCTCTGCCATAAAATACCGCGGTTGGAGATTACAGAAGATAAATAGGCACTTGTCATATGAACTATTGTATTTTGCGATACACATAATTAAGTTAATTAGAAGGCATATATATACAAGGAAAGGGAGTTAAATGCATTATGTTATTTTTTTTGCAACATAAATTTGCATTATTTTTATAGATTGCTAATATTTCTATGTTTCTTTTCTTTCCTTAGTTTGTATTTGTTCCTATTGTGGTGTAGAATTTCAACATTCTCAAGTAACAAGTAGCATCATATAGGTTTGTTAGAATATGATTTGATTGTTCTTGTACGTGAGTCATTTATGAAATTAGTTTTATTTAGTTAAGGACAATGAGCTTAGCTTAAAAGACATGTGTTTATTAGTTGTAATCAAAAGTTTAAATAGCGGACAGCGACATGTGTTTATTAGTTGCAATCAAAGATTTAAATAGCGGATAGCGGACTCGTAGCGGACATGCTAATGCCATAGCAGATAGAGAATAATGGTTATTTCGTGGTCAATATCAGACCATAGCGGATTTGCACACACAAGTGTAGTTTGAAGGTCTAGTTTAGCCTAAAATAAAAAATTTAAAATATTTTCATGCTACTCACTAATTAATGCCAACCAAAATTATATTCATTATCTTTGCATATTTGACCACTAAATTTTTAGAATTTGAAAAAACTCAAAACATAAAAATTGTAGCTTATTATGTAACCTTTTCATAGAAGTTTGAATCACATCAATTGAAGTTCTTACGTGAAAGATATGCGCAAAATAGTACTGTTATATCAGCAAATTATAAATTGCACCGCTATTTCCACTCATTTGCTATATATTGTTAGAGATATGTCCTAGAAGCCAATCATATTTGGCTACTTCTATGGTTTTATGTCATTGGTGATTTACATCATTTGTTCCTCGATTTATGTGTTGACAGTTCGTTCAGGTTGAGGATCTGAATTATAGAACACTGTGTTTCATTTAGTAGTAAATGACAACAATAAATCTAAAGCGTCCATAATCTTGATAATTAACAAGGAACATTAATTATCAATAAGATTAGTACGCAAGTTAAGTGATGATTAAGTTCTATAAATCATAGGTTAAGAGTAACCAACTTAATTGCATATGTTTATGTTAATTGAACATAGTACAGGACACGACCCAACAAAATAAATATATGGATTGTGTTATGTGTCATTATTTATTTCGTTATGATTTTGATTCTAAGTTTGTGATGTTTATCTTTTCCACATGAGGATATGTTCAATAAATATCGTCTACCGCTGATTCCCGATAAGGGCTGCTATACGGACGTTATTTATGTTCTCTTGAATTGTACGGGGAAAAGCTAAATAGTCAAGAAAACTGTATGTCCCTCATTAATTCACTTAATGAGTGACGATATCTATTTGGGCCCCTTGATGGAGATAGATTGTTTGCTAGCAACTGATACAATTATCTCTAAATCAAGAAACGTATAATCTGCAAGAATGACACATTCCTATCTTGGATTATACGATGATATCGTGAGACATAGGAATCAAAATAGAGAAATACTTTTATTCTCTTATGCAGGATTTAAATACTGTAGCAGTTGTTTACCTCTAATTTTGCCACACAAGAGAATTCAGCAATTCACAGACAATTAAAATAGGGCCATGAATGCATGATGGGTCCAGATTCTCAAGGGGAGGGGGTCAATTTTTTGAAGCAAAGACGCGCTTGGACTAAAGCCATAATATCGATATTAATATTAATATTAATATTAATACAGTTCACCATATGATTGTGTTAATTTAGTATTTAATACTCAATATTAACAGGATGAAAGGATGACATAAACATCATGGATGATTAGGAAAAATCAAGAAGCTAGAAAGATGCAACAAGGATGCATAAATAAATTAATTATATGAATTGTTCTATGAGTTTTATAAAATTCATTTAATTAGTTTAAAAATCCAGAAAAATAGAAAATCCATGACTATTATGTCCCTCATATTTTTATGAGAATCCATGCAATTTTACATGATCAAATAATTAAGAAAAAGCATCCAAATAATTTATTTGAGAATGAACATAATGTAAAGGAACGGAAATTTGCTGAAATGGACAACTCCATTATCTGAAAATGGAGAAGAGGGCCAAGGAGCTTCCTTCTCCAATTAATCTGTTCACCTCTTCGCGCGCAGCTGGCGAGCCACGACTGGCTCCGCTCTCATTCTTTCGCACTCGACCCCACGTGTCAGACAACCCTCTCCTCACAAGTGGCAAACCATGGTTGGTTCTCCTCAATGGACCCACCTCCAACGGAAAAGAAGAAAAAAGAAGAAGTCGAAGAGAAAGATAAGCCCGTCTCTGACAAAACCAACGCCGGCGAACCACTCCACCATTGCCGGAGTTCTTGATACCGCTGGAAAGCTTGTGTTGAGGAGAAGACAACGACGCAAGAATGGACCTCTCTCGTTCTCTGGGCACGTCGAATTTTGATGAGAAGTGTTGCGAGATAGTGCAAAGAGGAGCATGAAATTAACACAATTAAATTGATTAGAAACCAAATTGCTTGCTCATATAGCTTCGTGGATGTCCTGAGATCATGAAAGTGCTATCAATTTGAGTCTAAGTCAGGGCGTGAGGTGTAAGCACCAATTGGTGGAACGGCTTGGTTAAGTGCTGGTCAAACCCTGGCTGAATAATGATTAGCAACTTAATTGATGGATTAAACATGTTAAACATGGTTATGAGATGCCCTAATGATGGAATGTAAGCGATGAAATGGTTTAAAACCCACCAGAGAGGCAATTATTTTCGGCTGAACTTGAGAGGAACAAAAAGTGGAAATGATGCAAATATGCTCACTGGTCCCCTCCCTACAGCTCGCTCTCATCCAGAATTCTCTATTGAGAGACGTGGCCTACCCCCTGGCCATGTTTTGTTTCCCATCCTTGGCCCCCAAGCACTCCTCATAGCCGTCAGATGAAGTTGGAAGGATAAGATGTTGTCAACAGAATTTGATGCTGCATAAAACCTAACTCGGCTTCCATATCAAGCTTGCTTACCTGGCACTCACCTGGTCTGTTATTGGCTGCCATAGTCAATGAACATGACAAAATGAAATTTCAAGATTGAACTTGATGGCTTAATGATTGTTACAGGAATCAGGTCTTTGTGTAATGATTAGTTAGATATACAAAAGATGGTTCTATAACCATATGCAAATATAAATCATTTCACTAAAATTACCAACAGTTCTTTTAGTTGATTAAATAGGAATGATAATCAGCTAAATAAACAAGAATGAAATTAAATGCAAATAGAGCAACACATGGATAATCAAACTGTGGCCATTGCAAGGGTAAAACTGGAAACCGTATGCATAAATGGTTACTTGAGGCCTTTTCAACCATGAAATTAGATTAAAGGGAGTGAATTAAAATTGAAAATGTCTATCATACCCTTTCTGTACTTCAATCTGGATGGGTGTAAGACCACATGGACAGCTGTTATCTCACATAGCTCACCAAGCATTTTGGCGCCAGGGATATCCAGTAAATTAAGATGGTAAAACAACAGCAGCAATTGTACTCCTTGTCACTCAATTGCCAAATGGCATAGGTCCCCACATGTCAAGCCAGATTGATTGATTGAACCAATGATTGAGTGCCCCATCATCCATAATGCGTATTTAGTAAAAGAGAGTAAACAAAATTAGGATTGCCAAGCTCAAAAGTGAATCTGATTGAAGCTGTATATGAGGTAGCAGCTGCAATTCACCTATCACCAAAGCAAATAGCTTACATGACGCTAAGTGAAGAACAGTAAGTTAAGATGGCAAGCCACTGTGTCAAGGCTGATGCCATATGGCAAATAACCATTGGAAAGTAAGTGGAATAGTAGAAACCATGAAGTCAAGGAAGAAAATGAAAAGCAAGTCGATCTCAAATTAATGCATCACTACCATCCATCACACTTCAAATTTTGAAGATGCTGCCACGTGTAAAGCTGAAGAAGGGCATGAACCCTAGAAATCATCTATAAAAGAAGCCTCAGATGGAAGATGAGGGGCGGCACTTTGGAGAAACACACTAAGGTGCTGCCAAAATCGTTTTAGGAAAAGACTTGTAAAAAAAAAAGGATTTTCAAGAAAAAGGTAGAAAAGAAAATGATTGTACTGTTCTTTTGTTGATGAATAAAAAATTTCCTCTTCTCTCTTCAAGTGCATATACTTAGCTTGTTTGAAACTTCTTTGCAATTGTTTTTGTTGTATCCAGACTAAGCACCTCAATAAACAACTTTACCTGTCTTCTTTGTGTGGTTCTTTCTTGTATGATGGTTATTTTACACTCCATGGTAAAGGAGTTCTTCTACTCCATGGTAAAGGAGTTCTCCAGCCACAGAGAAGCTGCAACTATGACGAAGCTACAAAATTGGCAGCATGGTGGTACCACTAAGGGTTTGGTTGTCAAGAACGCCGACCTGGTATCACCTTGTTGCCATGGTTCATGGTGACACTCAGTGGTTCTTGCAAATAAAGTCTTAAAGCATGCTATGGCCTGATTGTCAAGAACGTCGGCCTTAGCATGGTTCAAAACAAAATAATAAAAAATAAATCAATAACATATTATGATGTCCAAAATATGAGTTTGGGTTATGTCAGGTTTTAAACAAAAAGAAATATACCAAAAATTCTCTTAAATCGTCCTTTTCTTCACTTCTGTCTAGGAGTAGGTCTGAAGTTAAAGCTCATATTATCAAAATAAAAAAGTCCATGTCTCATGTAGAAAACAGTAAGTACTGTGAGTTCTTGATAAATAAAGAGTTACTTCTCAAGTCAGGTTTCAAGGTCATACATACCAGAAATAATAATACATAATAGGCTTGCATCTAAACACAAAGAATAAAATGTAGAGGTAATGCCTGTATGTTTCAAAGTTCTGTCACTGTTACAGCTTCCTTTTAGTTGAGTTTATATGCCTCTCAAACCGCATAAAATCATGTTCCCTAAGTAAAATGTCAAGGGTTCTAGTCTAAGTCATTCAGCATTAGTAGGTAAAAAAAAGGGTTTTGTTTGTATAAAATGGCCATCCGTGAAGAATAAAAAAAATAATAAAAAATATCTGAAGCAAGGGAATATATGGAACTGTGTCTACATAACTGAACTGACATGTGAAAGTGATTCTTGCATATAAGTTGGGCTGTATGAAGCTGCCTCAAAAATGAATTCCCAAAATCTGATAAATAGTTAAGGATTAAGTGAAATTAAATTTGTGCTGAAAAATGAAGAAGTGTTAGGGGCTAAAGTGAAAAATATGGTCCTATGTCATTTGTTCAAGTTTGGTCTCAATTTTCTGAACAGGTGGATGCTATGCCTATGGTTATAACCTGACCCTTGAGTTGCAAACCACGTATGGTCAGTAAACAAAAAAATAGAAAACTAAAGGCCTAATGTGTGAATACCCGTCACCTGGTTCAATGTGGCAAGCAAAGACATGGGAAGATATTGGAAAACATATACGTTAAGGAACAAGTTCCATACAAGATTGTATTTTTGTCTTCAACCCCGTCAGACCAAAAGTGAAATCAAAGCATGGTGACTCAAAATCAGAAAGGGCCACATGAAATTGAACTTGTAAATAGCTCCAAAATGTTCACGAGATGCCTCATAGTACTTTGATCGAGACCACTCGCCACTGCTTCTCATCAATCGATGGCTCTACGTCACTGCCGCAAACCAAATGAAGTCAAGGCCAGAACTCCCTAAATTGACCGACGCGACTTTAACGAACGGCAGAGGCAACATCACGAAACCCTCACGACGCCTACCAACCTGGCCGCAGGCACTACGGACGCCAGAATCCTCTGCTGACAGCGCCAATGGAGGCGTCCAGTCAAACGGAAAGATGTCAGAAATCAGACCAAAAAGATGGAGGGAGATGGGTTAGAACGTCGCGTAAGCTTGGCGCACTCAGGCAGCAACGCCGACAAGCGAAGTCCACGGGTCGAATCCAGACTCAGCCTCGACTCGTTCGGTGCACAGACGCGAACGCGAACCAAACGACTTAATCAGATCCCAATCTCCAGCATTTCTCGGATCCTCTGTGACGTCCAGCCTGTAGCGGATCCCTGACGAACACAACACACACAGCGAAGTCTCAGCCAATCAGAAAATTCTACAAAACAACAACTTAAAAAATACATTAAAAATAGCTAGAAAATCAGAAAATTTCTCATAAAATATCAAAATGTCAAGAAAAATATGAGGAATATTTTGATATATCATGTCATGCCAAAACACTAAAGCACAAAATATTTTAAAATTAAAGTTTAAAAGGATGGCCATAATGGAAAAAATAAATTTACATGGTTAGATAAAAATTAAGTTCCTTAAGGAAATTGAATAAAATTATTTGAACATTTATGTTTTGGACAACAGGTATATTTGAACATTTATATTTTGTACAACAAGTACACTTGGACAAAAAATATTCTAGACAATAGGTACAATCAAACACTACATCTGCAAACAAACAACAAAAATATCACAATAAAGATAAAAAAAAATATATATACATATATAAATTCAAAATGAAAACCCAAGAGCGCAAATTTAAAGATCCAAATTTAAAATTCCAAAAAAAAAAAAGGATACAAACTGAAAAGTGCAAAAGTCCGAATTCGAAAGTCTAAACTTAAAAGTACAAACTCAAAAGTGCAAACTCAAAAGTCCAAATTCGAAAGTCTAAACTTAAAGGTGTGAACTTTAAAGCGCAAACTCAGAAGTCCAAAGTCCAAACTCAGAAGTTTAAATTCCAAAAGGCAATTTAAAAGTGAAAATTTAAAAGTCCAAATCCAAGAGCAAAACTCAAGAATTCAAACTAAAAATTAAAAACTCAAAAGTCAAATTCCGTTGACTAGGCGACCAGAAGAAAAGTCAACCGATGGCATCACAAAAGTTTTTGTCAAGAGGAGGCACAGCGCATCTGTACTCGAGACTTGAACGAAAACCCCAAAAATCTCTAAATCCCCGAACGATTGAGGACTGATCTAGGATACCCAAATTTTCTAGTATCAAGCTCAAAAATCTGAGTGACGGCACCAAGCCCAACCCAGTAAAGTAAAGTCAACCAAAGGCGAACCAAAGTGTCTCAAAACTGTGACCAAAGAACCTGACCTAGTGCAATAATTTTCATTGTTCATGTTTGACATTGAATGTTTTCATTGCATTATTTTAATTCTTGACTATTTTATGTTGCTTTCATTTAGACCCCACTAAACGCTAGTCATCAAAATAAAATAAAACTGACTCCGACTGCTTTTAATGCCTAATCATTTGATTATTCCCGATCTAGAGGTGCTCTTGTCTGATTCCCAACTCGGACTCAGATCGGAGGTAATTAACAGCAGGGGCTTGCGCCTGTTGGAAGGAAAGGACCTACACACAAACAATCAACTCTTGAGGTCCCTAGGGTCGCATTGCTATCTTTCGTTCGTAAAACGGGTAGTGGTGTTCGAATTCTAGGGGACTCAAGGGGTATCTGATCCGCATTTTCTTCGCCCCATAGAGGACTATCTGATCTTCCGTGGTTGGACTGAAAAAGTGCGAGACAGCAGTACATTATTTATGCGAATTGGGAATCATAACGTGTTGCTAGATACCGCTTATGATTATTGGAATTAAATAGAGATTTAATCCCATGTCCAACTTAGCATAAATCCTCAAAGGGTCACACAGATCGAAATATAACCAAACAGTGCATTAATCATTTATTTGCATCAGTGTGCTTTTGCGAAAATATGATTAGTTGATTAATTGATTATATGTCGATATAATTAATTAATTCAAACGGATCGTATCGAAATGATTTAAATGCATAAGCTAATCCCATGGTAATTATTAATTAGTTAATAATTATTCAACACAATACAATTTAATATAAATAGTTATATTAAATTAATGGGCTGATATTTATTATAGAATAAATAGCCCAAATGTAGAGCATTTAATGGTGGATCAAATTAATTAGATTGTGGATCAATTAATGGATTGAATGAAGCCCAAAAAGGCCTCTTTGTGGCCGGCCATGTAGGTGGGTGGTAGGTAGGTGGCACACTTGTAAATAGATGGAACTAGTTGCTAGGGTTTGAGCATTATAAAAGAGCCCTTGTGGAGGCTTTTGGCTCCCCTCTCTCTCTCTTCCCTTCTAGGCCGCCACCCTCTCCCCTCTCCCTCTCTTGGCCGCCACTTCTCTCCCCTCTCATCCACCTTAGCTCATGTGTTGAGCACCATACTCTCTCCACTTAATTAAAGAGAATTAAGAAGGCGAGAACGCTTGGGATTAGCCTAGACCTTGTAGCTTCTAGCAAAGCTTGTAGGTCTTGGTTAATTTCGTGGTGGACTCGAGGACGAGCTTGGCACGAAGGAGGAGCTAGACGCACACCACCTACAACCTAGCCGGTTCAAGCCTCTTGATTACTATATCAAGAGAGGTATAAATCTTGAACTCTCTCTTTGTGTGAATGGCTTTAAGTGCAAGATCCGTATTTGTGCATACTTTAATTGGCTAATTAAGAGTAATTAACCACTAGAATTGAAAATTATGCATTTAACTAACATATATGCCTGCTAAATCCTGCTTTGATCCGTGCTATCAGCCAACCCCTAAATTTATAGCGGTGTAGCATTCTACCACACCTTAATAAAATAACTCATTTTACTGACGATAAATAACTAAGAGTGTCGAGGCGACTTTATTCTGTTCGCTTAGTTTTTAATAATAGTTACCTATTTGTGAATTCCAACACATATCATTAACAATTAATAATGTTACAGAATTTATATAAAAGTAAATAAATTTTCTTTCCGACAAGATATATAGATATTAATATTTATATTGTTTCATTAATTGTGTAATAATTATTTTCAATAAACAAATATACAAACCATGAAATAGACGGAGAGAAAGTGGGTCGTGTTTGCTGATAAATGTACAACAAAAAATTATTGATTTCCAAGAATGATTAAGTGTTAATTTTATATAATTTTACTTAATATATAGCGCATTATTTTAAACAAATAATCAGGTAACTAGTAAGTTAAACAGATGAACTCTATAATTTTTCTAATAACTAATTGGTGGTGTTTGTTGAGTTTGAGCTGGGATAAGGTATTCCCATCAACTGATAGTAGGCTTTCTCTGCTTCCGCAAGTCTCTCATCAAACATTTTCCATTCCAGTCGGCATCTTGTTCTTATCTATTAATATAAACGAAAAGCTAGTTAGAAAAGCAAACTGATAAGTTCTGCAATATAAGGGGAAAAAGAAGAAGAAGGCTACCGATACCTGACCCTTATTTTCATGTCAAAAAAAAAAAAAAAAGAAGGCTACCGATAAAAAAAAAATTACATACTAAATATTAAAAGCAAAGTTTTTTATACAGAAATTGGGCAATGTTGAATAAAATATGTAGGATGTACCAAAATAAATGCCGTACGTATAAAATAGTTAGTGCAGTGTTTTTGAAAACAAACGCAGTGAATCACATAATCAATTGCACGATATTTCGTATGGAAGAACAAAATAAAGTTGAATTACTTTATGGATTATATTATTTTTAATTATATTATATACATATTCCTTTTAGACAGGAAGAAAGAAATACAATACGTGAGCTATATATCATGTTAAAAAGATAAAGATGAAATATGAAAGATGAAAGATGAACCAAATGAGATGTCAGATTTTTAAAAGTATAGATGACGTGACATTGTTAAATAAGTATAGAAACATAACTATTTTTATGTATTATAATTATGCTACGTTAATAAATGACTAGAGAGTTTACAAATAAAGCATAGAAGTGAGATCAGAAGATCATACCGCTGTGGAGGAAGTGTTCTCATTTTGTTGACCCTTTTTATACATAAAAAGAGACAAGGTATTTAGTTAAAAAAATTATAGTATAGCATTTTCATACTTTGCGTTAATAACATTTAAATTCTTAACTATGTACCTGGTTAAGGAGAGTTGGAATTGCATGGTGTTTAATCCATTGAGCATCAACTACTCCCATTTTCTCATGGCCAGGCTATCATTAATGGACATAAGTTTGACAAGTAGGAAAAAAATAACAAAAATAAAACAATAAAAATGTGGAGTAGGCAAATATATTAAGATAATTTAAATACCTCAACGCATCTTCTGACATTAAAATCAAGTCCCCATCCATGCACCAAATCATTCTACATGAGCAAGCAAATTTTGTTTTCAAAATAAAAAAAAAATCGTCCGCCCAAAAGGAACAAAAAAAAAAAAAGAATTAATGAAAGGAAAAAATATTTATGATTTGAAGGGAATTGCAAAAAAAAAAAAAAATTGCCTGGATCATATGCCACGCGCATCTCCAGGCATTGCGGGTGAAAACAGGAGCCATGATCTCAACAAATCTGAAAAATAACCGGGAAAAAATGTTAAAATTTTTTTAATGTTAATTTTTTTTTTTTGAGAAATAATGTTTAAAGTTGAAATAATATTCGTAATAACAATGTGCTTTCATACCCAGCACATGGGGGAAGGTGGGGACTCGTACACCAATTTTCCCGCTCCTGCACTTGCCTGACATAAGCCAATTCTCTCTGAGTTTCTGAGTATGCAACAATTTTTGAAAATAATAATAATAATATAATAGAAAATTATAAAATAATATTAGTAACAACAACAACAACAACAATAATAAGCATCTAAAATCTAAAGATTTGTCTGATAAAAAGAAGCACCTAATTAAATTATTGTTGACAAAGGAATCGTATGGCCCAATAGAACTTAAATTGGGCCTGAATCTATCGATTCTGGGCCCATTTAACTCAATAGGACATCAATACCAAAAGTCCAAAATAGACTATTCCCACTCCTCTACGGATAACGGACTTAATCAAATATATAGAAACTTAGATATCTGAGACTCCCTCCGCCTTATTCAGTTTTCAGACTTGTCACTCTTTGTGTTTGTACAGCGGCTGTCCAATCGGGGCGCCAAGGAAGAGCTGAGAAGCGAGCAAAGCTTGATTGGAAGCAGCATCTTTCTTCTCCTTAACCTCCTACTCGAATCACATAGATGCATATATGTGACAAGGTATTTGATCTTCATTTGCTTTCTTCTCTGTAAGAACTGGTTTCTTCACTATTTCTCTTTTGGATAAATAAGGGACTAATAGGGATAATTTTGGGTTTTCATAAAATACCTGTGAGTTATTAGCTCTAAAAGGATACAATGCTATGGCTATAAAAAACACTGGGGAAGTTGAATAGAAATATATGCTACATGAAGAATGGCAACATTACATCATATTATCATAAATTCATAATCATGTAATAAAGTGTGCTAAAACAAATTAAGGGTGTGTTGTGAAATGACTGGATTAGCTGTTTTTCGGAACTGGTGGAATTGGATTCCACCAAACGCGCTACGGAATTGGCTCAATAAGCTGTTCGGCGCCTTATTCAATTCCAACGAAATGTTAGAAATTAGAATTGTTCTCCTTATTTTACTGTTTTCCCTCCATTTTTACTCTTGACTAAACATCCAAACAACATATCTTAATTTATAAAATATTCTTTCTTCACTGTGCTTTATTCACAATCTTTATTCATAAATTAATAAGCTATTCGACTCTAATTCATGGCACTCCAAAATGTGTATATATTTCGGCACAAAAGAAAGGAAAACTGCATTGAGGCCGGTCTTTCTTTTCTTTTTATTATAATTTTTGTGCAACATAAGTATTTTCCAAATAAATCTTACTTGTGTATTTCTTGGTCACGTTTTCTCTCGGTCATCCTCCATTGGAATCCTTGACCATCAACTGCTGGTTGTGAGATTTCTAAACCATGTTTCCTCACTATCTTGATGTACCTTAATAGCAAAGGAAAAAATTCTAGCAAATTATTTGTGGAATTTATCTACATCCTTAGCTTTAAAAGTAATCTACAATGCAGTATTTTCTGCTAAAATTTTGTATCAGAAATATACTCAAATTACTATCTCATATCATGTGGTACAAGTTCATCTTACTTCATAAACACAAAATGCACCTTTAGTTTATTGAGTTTATTCAATTGAAACTCTCATAAATAGATATATCTGGTGAGTTTAAGCATTCTTACTGTGATAAGAATATTTGCAATGAGCAGCAGTTCCTTTCACTTGACTTTGAACCAAAAAAAAAAAAAAAAAATTGATCCAGAACAAAATTGCTTGACAAGGTTTTTGAAAAGTCTTATAGCCTGATGTCTTTTCAAACTTTCTATAAGAAAAGTAAAATAAAATGATCCAACTCTTACTCTTCAGCATCAAAATTATCAACTCCAAGGTCCTCGTCCCATATGAATATATACTCATAAGGTGCCACTATATCAGGGTGCAAAAACCTCTTTGCAAACCACCTAGAGGGTGAGAGTTAGGTCAGATAAAATGATAAAAGGTATTAATTCCAGTTTAATTTAAAAAAGGCCACCTTTAATTAAAAATACCAATGTCAATGTTGAGATAGTTGGATGATTAGCAGGAATTTTGTTGTTGTTTATGGTTGTAGGATCGAATCCTTTTCCATTTCGTTGAAAAATAAATAGAAGTTGACAATGGACATTATTAGTGATCACCCAAGGCTAGACCAATGCATAACTAGTTGACAAAAATGTAAATATGGTCGATACAAAATAGTGGATTATTTCTTAACTATAAGAATATGTGGGTTATTTTTGGTAGCATTCATCAGGTTAACAAAATCATTTTCTGAATTTTTGCTAACCACTTGGTTTGCTTCCTGGCAGTGATATGAATAACATCCTTGGACCAATCAAATTCGTCCCATCCGTTCACATTGCCATCATAGTGGAACAAAACAATTGTGAAATTGTTTGAGCTCGCAAACTGCATTAGATTATATTCCACAGTTTGGGTAAGTAGTGGTTCCAAAATATCAAATTAATCTGTTCTCTTGTGGAGCTTTGAAGCTTGCTTAGGTTTAAGCCTAGAGAACCAAAGGTTAATTTTTCTATAATTGGGACATACGCATATTGGGCACTGCAGTACTGTACTGAGTAGTCTTTGTTGGTACTTGGTACTGATTCCTACTGGTATGTAATGTCATTTTACAATATTCGCTGTTCATTGAAAGACAATAAACTATTAAACAAACGAAAAAATAAATGAATGGATAGCAACAAAGTTTTGAGAATATTTTGAGGGTCTGGCAGACCAAAACTAAGTCAACTGGACAGGTTTTAAAATAAGATTGCCACATTGTCCACATTATTACTAGATGGTATCTGGCTGGTGATTCTTTTGACAGAAAAAATTGTTTGCGAAGATACCTTCTTGACTGCATTATTTACATTATTTTTCATTGTTCCATATCCTACTCCAAAAGCTATCAGATACTTGGGCTTGTTCGGCAAATCCTACAGTCATCACAAAGCTAAAAAAATTATTCATTTAAAAGCATTTACTGCAGTGCAGGTATTGTCTGCAACTTGGGGAAAAACTTTCTCACAACACACACTATGAGAAATACAAGTACAATTAAGATATGGGACTTTTACTTTACTGTGCTGATTACTACATGTTAAGGCTGTGATATTTATCTAGGATATAGGTCATTCTGGTTTTCCTCTGCGTCCCTTGGTGCCAGAGAAGAAGTTTTTTATTTTTGTGCAAAAGGTAGTACTTCCCTAGGTGCATTGCTCCATGAATACCGCAAGGCATACTTGGCATTTTGAAACCTTTCTTGTTTGGCCAAAATACCATTCATGTTTCTTTAGGATACACAGAGGTTCCAAACAATTTATATCGAGTGATCATGTGAAGTAGAATTTCAAACAAGTTGCACTTTTTTCTGATACAAGGAATAGTTAGATATATTTTGCATGCCTCATCTGGAATTCCCCATAATCTGTGTTGATACAAATCTGACTGTGATACCACGAAACCAGGAGGAAGTGTTTCTGCTCCCTTTGGATTTGTTGTCTCATATATCTACATTAAAGTATAAAAGTACAACTCGTTCATTATGATAAGATAAGAAGAATTTAACTGAGACAAAAGAACAAATTAATTTGACAGAATGAATATATGGGCACTATCTCAGAGAAGGATTTCTTAAAGATCCAATATCTCTCAACCTTTTTATATCGATAATTCTACAAGACTGTTTTTGTATTCCAAACTTTCAATGTCTCTTCAATATATATTTTCTACTGAGGCAAGTGTATTATTATATCTTGTAATACAGTATTGATGGATTATTGTTGTTTAAATTGAACAGAGGAAAAAAAAAATTGTCTACAGAGCAAAATGCAAAACATACAGAAGTTTACCTTCAAAGTTCCATTCGTATCAACCATAGAACAATTCCCGGTGAAATCTTTACCAGAGATGCAAGAATAAGAGACAGATATATTTCCAGCAAATGGAAATTCATAGGGAAATGAGATCTGACAAATAGAAACGAAATAGTTATTTCCTCTCGATGGGATCAGAGTTGTATAACAGAAGAATAAAATTAAAGAAGTTACATATGGTTGATATAAGTTTTGCATATAATCACTCTTTGATCCAAAATTTTGTTTCATTAGAAATTGTGGAAATAAGGCCCAGAAATGGTAAAGTGAGTTTATTTCTTTCATATACTTTACTACTGAGGAACTAAATAGCAAAAAGTTACGTACCCTTGATGACATTCTACATGCCGGAAACAAAATTCCTATTGTAAAGCCTAGAGCTGCCGCAATTACTGCTTTGACGATAGGCGTCATATATTCCATGGTTTGCTTATCTAAATTAATATAACTGATAATTAATATCAAGTTAGTATTGTTGGTGATATAGATGTATGAAGATCGACTTATGTCAACTCTATATAAATCTTTAAAACACGGGTATAAAGTTACCAAACCAGACTTGTACCTACCCGTTGAGACACAAGAAAGTGATGTATGTTTGGTGCATTAACATCATCAACATAATATATGGAAGCTCTCTCTTAAACAATTGATGTAATGGGCTAAAAAATTAAAAGAAAATTACAAAAACAGAAAGAGGAAATACCTTTTTTACTACGCTCCATTCCTCGGCCATTCAAATTCAAAATATCACTGAGCATATGAATAGGAGGGAGAGGGAGAGAGCGAAAGGATATCACAATAATAAGGATTCCATTTACCCAACAGGAGAAGTCTATCTAGAGACCAGTACAGTACTTGATATGTATGTGGGAATTTCGAGGGTTTGTTTTATAAGCATTGTGCATAGGGGTGCCAACGGTATACCGTCACTCGTTTTCCGTGGACGTTCCGTTTGGATTTCAAAACGGAACGGTAAATAAAATGGATTTCGACATACGTTTATGTGAAATACAGTGTAAATTGAGTCGTTCCTCCACGTTCCGTCCAATCGAAACGTATAACGAATCGTTCTAGTGCATACCGTTGTTGAAACGTTAAACAGGTCTACATGTGCATAATTGCTTCGAAGATGAATCATCTTACTTCATGTAGCAAGTTGTGATATTAGTTAGTATTTCATTAAAAAAATATTCATGTTGACTAAGAAAGAGTGCATGCATGGTCACATTAACTAAATCGAAAGCTAAGCTGTATATGGGACTTGAGGAAGTTTTAAGTTTTAAGGACATTTTTCATGGTACAAGTTGTACGGTCAATACATCCGTTTTGTTACTAGTAATATTGGTTCTGCACTTGCTGTGTTTTTGATAAAGAAAAGTAGAGAAACCAAACTCAAGCCCGTTAAATTAAGTCAACCTCGTTCAAATTAAGGAGCCTTCATTCTATTTTATTTTTCACAACGTTAGGCAAACATAGTTGCTTTTGAGTTTTGGCAAGTCCTTAAATTATGTAGTTAGAAATTTGTGATCATAGCAATTAGATAATTAGCATGTGCATTTATATATTATAGTTCTCTACTTCGATAGTGCTGTTAGTACGACTTAAGTACTTAACTTGCCTTACATTTTGGGCAACAGGGCAAGTGAGGGGATAATCAAATATAGAGGTCAACCACATAGGGTTCACCGAAAGGTACCTTAATTGTCATTATTCCTTTTTTAAATATTTGTATTAATTCGTCTCATTATTTGTGTAAAACCATACAGTATAGGTAGAAGATTTTATAGGCGTCTCCGGAAAGATCTTCTATGAGCAAGTACTCGCTAGTACAATAGTTCTAAAAGGGATTCATCCATGATTTTTTTTTTTGTCAAATTAGAATATAATAATATATAAATTTAATATATTGGTCCTTTCAAAAGCACAAGCCTTGATCTCCAAGGTTCTCTAGCTCCCCTCCAGATTCAAAAATTTAATTATCTGTGGACCACAAGCATGGCTGCAAACATAGGGGCAGCATAAGATCGGAAGTGGAATCGTAGCTGGAGAGTTTCAGGATCGTGCGCGTTTTCCGAGGGAGGTGAAAATGAGGCGGATAAATATTTGCTCCGGCCAGTATTCGTATTTGAAAAATAGCAAATTCAGATAATATTTGTATCCGAATGTATACGGATATGGATATGAAAAATAATATTGACGAATATACATATATCGTAACTGTATTTTTATATAAAACGGATATTCGAATTGACAATTTTGATATACTAATGTTTTGTTTTTTTATTTGAAGATAAATTGGAGGTCTAAGCCACCTAATTTATTTTTAAATTAAATGTTTATGAAAGATCCTCAGTCAGTATTTGAATCTGTGATCTTTCACTTAAGGAGACAAGATGATATACTAATGCTTTGTTGGACATGATATATATATATATATATAAACTCATATAGAGTTTAGCTACGGTGAGTCGCGACCAAAACTCCTAGATCTAGATCAAAATGACCGATCCAAACCGTCCAATATGATCTCCCTATTGAAATCTCCATGTAGACCAAATTTTTCATTTTTTCAAAATTTTTAAGTAGTTTTTTGAAATTTTAGAAAATCGTTAATCTAATTGGTTCTGAACCATTCAAAAACATCAGTTTTTAAAAATCCGAAAAAAATACTTAAAAATTTCGAAAAAATAAAAAATTTGGTTTGCACGGAGATTTCAATAGGGAGATCATATTGGACGGTTTGGATCGGTCATTTTGATCTAGATCTAGGAGTTTTGGTCGCTACTCACCGGAGGGTCCGTGAGTCGCGACTCACCGTAGCTAAACTAGCTCTATATATATATATTATGAATCTTAGAATATATTACAATGCTTACACTTTAGGAATTTACTAAAAAGAATATTATGTTATTAATGTTGTTGAATTGATGAATTTCATTATTTTTTTGCGATTTTATTTTTGCTAAGCCGCATTAAAAGATGTAGATATATTATTTTTTTCTTTAATTTCCCATAAATTATCATGGTATAAAAAAATCCGAGATTGAAACTTTTGGTGGAAAATGGATCATCGATCAAAATACTATTTTTGTTTAATAAAAAAAGAAGCGATAAAAAATAAATTAAATTTGTATATGACAAAATATATCCTTATCCGTTTTCATATTCGACAATATCCAAATTATATCCATATCAGATTAACATGCGAACCATATCTGTATCAGTATCCAACAAAAAAATATGAATACATATATGATATGATCACTATTCGATCCGTATCCGATTCATTTTCACCCCATGTACTCTGCCATATGTCCGCTCTTTTTTGGTGCATCTAATTAATTGTTCGTGTGAAAATTTGAACCAATTTGGAATGTTGTAAGAACCCGTTCAACAAAAAAAAATTTATAAATATAACCAATTAAAATGTTACAATATTTCATGAAAAATCTAAGCAAATCCAAATTAACTAAAATTTAATATATGTCCTAATCAAACCATGAATAACATATTTACATTTTGAACAATATTATTATGGATATCCAATGAATATACCATAGAAAAACTGATGTATTATATTATAGAATCTCCCATATTTTTATGGTATTTACACAAAACTTGGTATATTCATTTTATGGTCTGAGTTAGATAAGAAACGTACCAAGATTTGATCCAGTGATTAAGAGTAACACTCATCAAATGGAGGCAATGGATTAAAAAACTGAGTACAAAGTTTCTTGCAGGTACATAAAATTGAGAGAGTTAGATGAATGATATCTTATTGTTTTTGTCTTAAAAAATTTGGATTAGAAGGAAAAACGTTAAATAAGTTCTGCATACCATGATTCATTTGTTCTCCATACCCTTTTTTTTTAATTTGAAAGTTATTGTAGTAAACAATTGAAGTGTTGGAAATGAGAAGGGAAATAAGCGGAAAGAAACAAAAATTTCCTTTTAACTTTATGGTGTCACTGTTGGTGTTAAATGTTAATGAAGTAAATAGAACTAAATATCAGATTTTTATTCTCCACGTGCTAGACCGCATTTGACGCAGATCCTGCTGTTAAATTTTCAGATGTGCGCTGATGCGAATTTCTAAATAATTTTTTTTAAAAAAAGTTTTAAATAAACAGTGGTGAATTTCTGCACTGGGTATCACGGCGCGGATGATAAATTCATTTTAGTTTTTATACCATTGATTAAGCTTTTTGAATCTTAAAGCTAACTATACCGAGAATTCTGGGTCAATAAACCCAAATTTTGGACCACCTACTGTGGTCAACCTTAAATCATAGTAAAATGATATTATATGACTATGCCTTGAGCATTTTTTTTTCTCTGTTTAATTATTAATAGGTATAATCTAGCATGAATATGAAAAAAAAAAATGCCAGGAAGGTGATCAAAGTCGCTATATGCCACTGGGGCAGTTGATTTATGAGGCAACTTTTTCCTTCCTAAGTTGCTTTTTGCATTGAAAAATATAATGAAAGCTCGTTCTCTTCATCCTTCGTTATAAAAGTCGAAGTAGAGGTGTAATTCCAAAAAGGTAAAGGATGGTTAACAACTTAAAACTGGGTTGGTTATTGTTCCAGCATTTGATAATAACTAGAATTTTTTTGTAAGATAAAAATGGATAAGCCCTTGAAACTTTAAATCAATTTACATATTTATTGTACTAAACGATTTTTGGTTTGTCAATTACAAAATAATATCATTTGATGTTTAATAATTTTGTTTTGGAGTTCTTATTATAGGCCATGATTTGATATAAAACCGGTACATGAACTTTTAAAGAAATGGAGTAGAAGGAAGATGAGAATTGAGGATTAAGTCAAGCAAGACCAAGATAAAAATTTTTCTCATGTTTGGAACTAGTTTAGACTAGATTAATAGATATTGAAACTTTAATATCTCTTATAATGACCTACCTAGCTAGGAAATCTCGAGTTTCAAATGATAAATTAAGTAATGATATTTAGCATTACTTAATGGTAGTATATAGACACCTATTGGATGTGTTTTGGCACCAAAATGGCTCTGGAGACATTACACAACGCAGCTAAGGCGTTACACAACATTTACAACACCTTTCTTGCTGCGCTGCTCTTTTGAATCTACTTTGACCATTTTATGTTCCGAATTTGAAGAAACTCAAAACAAAAAAGTTGTAGATATTTTTTGTCTTCTTTCTAATGGTTTTTTAATCATCTCAATCGGAATTCGGAGCAGAAAGTTTGAGTCAAAAATACTAAATATTGTATGCTGAAACTAGCAGTTGCGTTATGTAACACAAAAAATGACGTTATATAACGCAAAATTGCGTCATATAATGCACGAATACTGCCATAACGGCTAGATTTGCTACAGACAAACCCCAACGGTCATATCAGCAGTAGTGTTCCTGCTGCACTGCTCTTTTGAGCCTGATTTGATCAATTTTTGTTCCGAATTTGAAGAAACTCAAAACATGAAAGTTGTAGATTTTTTGTTTTTTTTCCAATAGTTTTTGAATCAGCTCAATCGAAGTTCGGAGCAGAAAGTATGGATAAAAATACTAAATAATGTCTGCTGAAAGTACTGGCAGCTGCGTTATATAACGCAATATTGCATTGTATAACACACATGCTCATTTTTTTTTTGGGTCAAATGAGCTCATTTCGTGGACGCCTATATATACCACCCCTTGTTCTATCTCTTTAGAGACTTTTGTTTAGCCAAAATCAGTTCAAATTTGAGCCTTTGACACTAAGGTTACTCTCCGCTTGAGCTTTTCATAACTAGATCTTTTTTAAAGCTAAAATAACTTCAAACACCACCATCCTGATGGTTGGAATAGGTTGAGATTTCTTCTCACTTGAGGCCGTGGTGCCATTTGTAATTATTTGAGTTAGGCCGATCCACCTCGAGTATCCTTGTGACGAGGCGATTCAGTTCGAAATTGTAGTCCCGTTCTTGTTAGAATTGAACGGAGCATGTCCTTTCGTGGTAGCAAAACTCTCGGAGACGTATAACTAAGGCTAGCCTTTCCTAACGGGTCGAAACTCTGTAATCACATTGAGTGTTCAATTTATTTCTCTCTTTCTTTCTTTACTTGCTATATTTAAATTGCTTGTGTGTTTGTTTGTATTGGATTACCAATTAAATTGTGTTAGAGTAGTTCATATCAAACCGGTCTAAAACCTTAATTACTTTCGTTGAAGCTTATTAGAAACAACAATATTCATAAAGAATCTTTTGAGTTGGATATCGAATTCAACACTTCTATTTAGAAGGGTTGACTCGTTACTTGTTATATGAGAAAAGGCTGGTCCTCTGTATAAATGAACTAATGTAATGAATATAATAATGAAAATAATTAAGTATTGAATCTAATTAACTTTTATGGACTCTTCTTCATTTTTTATTTAATGATAAGTTTACGATGAATATATTGTACTGCAAGTAATTCAAAAATGCATATGAATCTACAATTTTTTTTTAATTTAGAATCTACATTCCCCATTAAAAATTATAAAATAAAGAAAACAATATTTTTAAATAGAAATGATAAATGTCATCTATAGTTTAACCATCGTTGTCATCGCTTGAACAAAATGAACTCATAAAATAGACAAGGTGAACATGTAAATGATCAAAATGAACACATATAAAAAAATAAGTTTTGTTATTCCTTATTTAGATTATTATATGCATTAATTATGCATATTCAAATTATTTTTATTGAATTTTTTTGTCTGTATGTATTCACTTGAACATTTATATGTTCACCTTGTCTTTTTTATATGGTTACTTTATTCAAGCGATGTCAACCGGTGACAAATTACAGATGATAGTAATCAATTTTTATTTTTAAATAAAGGCTAATGTCTGCAACGTTGCGGCTGGGCAGTTATTTTTTAAAAAAAATATTTTATCTAAGAAAATTTGGATTATTATTATTATAAACAACTAATATAGTAGCCGGTGTTAAAAGACAATGCATTAAAATGTGTAAGCTATAAAAAAATATATAATTATGCAAATTAGGATGGGTACGTTTATCTTGAAGGATCCAATATATCATAAAAAAATACTAAGACTCATAAATTAAGTTCAAGATAACAATCGATTATCTGAAATCAGTCTGTGGCGTATACTAAAAGTCTAAAACTCCATAGAGTATTGCAAAATTTGTTACAAAATCTAGCTATAGTCTAAAAGTCTATGGTGCATAACATAATTCGTTATGCACTGCGAGAAGTGTGTTGCATCTGAAGCAATATGGAAGAAGTTGATCTCGGTAATAGAAAATAATTCATTTTTTTTTATTTTGCGTTGTACATAAGCAAAGTGCAATTTGTTTTATGAGTAATGAAACAGGTAGGCATGTGACTGCTCTTTTCATAAAAAAAATATATATATATAGTTCTAAGTCGCGTATCGAAGCAACATCTTGATTTTAAATAAATTAGGCACCAGTTTGTTTTAAATTAAAAATTTTTAAAAGAGATCCAATTCTAGATAGGCTACATACAAACCAGTAACTGCTGCACTAAATATATCTTTCTCTCACAGTTGACCAAAAAAAAAAAAAAGGGAAAAAAATGTATACTGTGGTTCTATAAAATTAAGTTAAAAATCAGGATTGAATCAGTATTGGAATCATAGAATGTTGTCAAAGGAATTAAAATCGGACGAATCAATAGATTTATATATGTTGACTTGGATCAGAAATTTAAATCCACTTCCATCGCAGAACGTCCAGATTTTTTCAACAAATGGTAAGGGAATTAAATCCAATTCCATAGAAGCCATAAAAAAAAAAAATCATGGGCTCATTCTTTATTTTGTAACTCATAATCGTCAAAAAAAAAAAGTAAAATAAATAAATCATGGAAAATGAGTAAAAGTAGCTGTCGAATTTAAGGGAATTAGGCCCTTCATTTTGTAGTAACTTCTCTCTGCCTGATGCCATCTCTCTTTGAATGTTCCAAGCTCCAAGTAGCACCTATCCGCTATCTGAAAACCAAAAACATTTTTAGTTCAACTGACTGACTTTTAAAAAGAAACCTATAAAACAATTGAGGTTATTATATCATGATTTAAAATTTATAATACTCCTTTTGCAGTTGCAGTTCTTTTTCCAGGATCTTCCTCTCCCTGTTTAACCACAAATATTATTTAAAAAAAAATAAAATTCAAAGAACACTAGCTACTGACATGTGACATCTAAAGAATAGTTAAACAACTTTGTACCTGGTCTCTGAGAGTGGTAACTGCATGGTGAAAAATCCACTGAGCATCAACTATTCCCATTTTTTCACTTGCTGGCTTTAATTGGAAACAGATTAGCGAAACCGAAAATAATAAAAAATAATTGGTGTATTAAAGATCTATTAAAAGTAGGCATGTAACGTTAACACTAGAAAATTTCAAGTAATTATCACTTAAAGTAAGTACCTCTACGCATTTTTTTAGGGTGAAATCAAGTCCCCATCCATGAATCAAATCATTCTGAAATAAAATAGTGAAATAATAACGAAGATAATGATGGAAACCTGTTCAAATAAAAGCAAAACGGATAGGAATTCATAAGTAATGCATCAAACAAATAAGAATCCATGCGAAAAAATTACCTGAATGATGTGCCACACACATCTCCAAGCATCTTTAGAAAATACAGGTGCCATTATCTCAATGAATCTATAATAAATTATAGGTAGAATAAAAAAGTTAAATTCAAATCTAACTGCTCATATGAAAGAAAATAATAATAAAAATAGACAAAGTATTTACTCTGTGCATGGCGTTTCATTCGGGTCTGGACACTTTCTATCCTCTGCTTTTCTGTAAAAGTAATCAAGAATATGCGGCAAAATAAACAAAATAATTAAAAGAATAATCAACCAAAGGCATTATCTGAAGTTTTGTCTTTTTCTCATGCACGTGTGATGTATATTAATAGCAACAATTTCATGAAGTGCATATTGGAATGCCATATTAATAATGCTGTGACACCTAAATCAAAACCAGTAGCAATCTGTGATAAATTTATCTCTTTTGCAACTTTTTTTGTCTATGCCATTTTACCCCAAATGACATCTGTCAGATAATCATTAAATCTCTCTATTTTTGCTGATAGACTTTACTCAGAAAGGAAATGGAAGCACTAGAATTCTGCCTATTCAAAACCGAAATGTTTCTAACAAAGCACTTTTTAAATCTTAAAATGTATGTATTTTATTAATCTTACTTGTGAAATTCGGTGTCAGTCCTCCTTTTAGTTATTTGGTAAGCAAAATCCTTATTGGACTCAATTGCTGGTTGAGAGATCTCCAACCCATATTTCTTCACCAGCTTTATGTATCTGGACTTCCAATACAAACAAAAGAACATTAATTCATGTACGAACCCATCAAACAATAGGAAATTACTAATAATAATGCTACTGTTTTCACAAGCCCTGTAAATATTGTCCGCGCTCCTTTTAGAATCCTAGAAGTAAGTATCAGAACAATGGATTTATTTCTTTTCGTTTCTAAAGCATGTAGTTAATGAGGCAGAAAGGAGGATGAAAAGGTAGCATAGTTTTTCAAGAAGAATGAAAAAAGAATATATATATGATCTTCCCTTTATATAAGGGGCTTGCTTTAATAGTTCTTATTTTTCAGGGGTGGGGGGGGGGGACGGGGGGATAACTACTGGCATAAATTTTTGTTTTGACATTTTTAAGGCACATCAATTAATGAAATCTGACTTACTGTTCTGCGTCAAAATGCTCAACTCCCAGATCTTCGTCCCATATAAATATATACTCATATGAAGCTACTATGTCTGGATGAAGAAATCTCTTTGCATACCACCTAAAGAAAGAGAAAAAAAAAAAGTTAGATCAGAGGCAGCATAATTTCTTGTTTGCAATTTTATAAGGAAAATCTTGGCAAACCACTGTTCAATTAGGTATCAAGCAGTATTTAATAGCATACAATTAAGCGTGAACTAGAATGCTTGCAACCATTTGTCATTAGTAAAAGTGTGTGAAATTGTCCTAAGAGGACTCCACTAAACGACCAAGCGGGTCGCTAGCTAGGACCAGGATCTGAACCGATTTCTCTCTTCAGAACACCCCGTATAAATCCTTTACCATATATAACTGTCCAAGTCTCTTATGAATCTACGAATTTGTGTGTTCCTCCATAGAAAAGAAGCTAGGGTTCGGTTTGCGAGGGAGGAAGGTATCCGAGTGTTTGGAACAATCAAAGCACACACGCGAGCAGACCGACACTGCCTAACCTGAGGTTGTGGTGTACTGCATACAGAGAAAGACATGGCGTTGTATAACCGAACTCCGAGAAGGATTTAGGTGTTCGATCAATTTTCAGTGCGGTATATTTAAGACTCTATGTTATTCTCACATGTGAGATATGTATATAGATATATACCTAGTTAAATCTTTATTGGTATCAGAGACACAAGACTTTTTTTCAAAGTTTGGGTTATGTTTAAAAACCATGGCGTTGGTACTTGACTTGGTTAAAATAGTTTTACTCTTTTAAACCCTAGACTTAAATTCTGCATATTTTTGGTCTAAATCTCGATAAGAGATTGTAGGAAATCATTGTAGTTGGTCTAATAAGGGTAGAGTAAGTCTATTGGTATAATCAAATCGATCTGATGCATCCCGGTAAGTCTACTGGCAGGGAGCAAACACATTTGTGTGAAAAATAATAGTAGTATCTTCGTGCATGACATTAATAATTATGACTTGGTGTTTTGCAATGAACATAAATTAGTTGTCCATAATGTGTTGTATGTGCCTGATGTGAAGAGAAGTCAATGTATTTATTTCAGTTCTTGTCAAAATTGGATTATATGTTGTTTTTATTAATAATTGTGTTGAATTATATCAGGATTCTATTTTGTTTGGTAATGAATTTCTTGAAATAAATTTCATAATTTTAGACCCAATTGATGACTCTTCTTTTCCTTATGATGTTTCATGATGTTTCTTTTTCTAATGTTAATTCTAATGTAAATGATAAAATGGTGATATGACATATTAGACTTTATCATGTAGAGCAACATAGAATGACTATTTTGGCTAAAGGACAATTGAGTCCCCTAACCAAAGTCTTCTTACTTATATATGGCTCCGTTTGGATGGTGTGAGAATAAAAGGAATAAGAGAAGAAGTGGAAAGAAGTATTGGAAAGTGTGTAACTTTGTGAAGAGTTTAGATTGTTTATAATAAATTTATTCCCTTATTCCCACACCTCATCCAAACAGAGCCTATGAGAGTTGTCTAACAATAAAGCGACCCGAAGTGTTTTAGTCAGGTTCAACAAAACTCAATTAAGCATCGATGAACCAAATGCGGCCTTACTATAACCTTAATATTATGAAATTAAACACAAGAATCCATGAAAATTCAATAATAATCAAAGGCAAACCCAAAATGCAATAATATTGATACCATGCTGGTCATTGTCATCCTTGGTCATACCATTTAGTTTGCCCTCTTGTGCCGACATGAATGGCCCTCGTCGACCATTCGTACTCATCCCATTCATTCATGTGGCCATCATAATGGAAAAGTAAAATAGTGAAGTTCTCTGAAAACTGCATCAGGGAGCAATATTAATATTAGAAGATCAAATCTAGGATAAAGGTTCAAAATAACTTTGCATAACAACATTGGCATGAAAACAGGGCAGTACCATTTTTTTTTATTTTTCAATTGTCTCTCTCTGTTATTTTATTTAAGTAGACCAAATATATATCAATTTTGGTATGAGAACGGTGGTCCCATCTTTTCTGTTACATCTCTGGTCAAATTTAATATGGACAGTACAATAAAAATTTGAAATACAAAAACTCATCCACCAGTCAGGTTACGTAGTAGCGCTTTCATAGTCATATTTTTACTAGTTTAGCCTCAAATTTACAATATTTTGACTAGTTGGAGAGTTGAGTGCTGTATATAGAGGCTGAAAGCTTAAACATTGACTAGATTTGAAAGACATTTCTCTTTTACCAAATCCAATTACTAGATGTAAGAAACAATTGTTAGAAAGTAAATTATTTTTTCTTTCTGTTAATAGACAAGATGCACTTTCTGTAAAGATGTAGGAACAAGGCTGCATACTTGGAATTATTGTGGTTGGTTGTTTCATTTAAGTAAAAACTTCCCAAAATAAGAATTTTAGTCTATTTACCCGCTCTAATTCCTTAATTAAGGACAACTGAAGTAATTTCTCAACATATGTGTTCATCTTTTTTAGTTACTTTATTGGTTCACTCACACACAGAAGTTGTAAAATGCTCAAACTTCATACTGAAAAGTTGTTATCTATTAATTAATACCTTCTGCACTGCAGCATTGACATTGTCTTTTTGTTTCAAGGAAACTGCAAAAGCAACAAGGTACTTGGACTTTATTGGCAAATCCTGTAAATAAAATTATAATAGAAGTTACAACACTTCAATTTGTTCTTTCCCGAGTGAATTTGTAAACTACAAGGAATGTAACAGGTCTAGGAGATCGAGAGTAAAGATTAAATAGTAAGACATTCACTTTTTGTAAATTATAAACAACTGATCAGTGGCATTGTAAAATTAGTTCCTGGCTGTCATTTGACCAAAAAGGTAGTTTGTTATAGTAGTCCTTTGCAAAGCATCTTGTAAATTTCAGAAGCAAAATTACCCAAAAATTCTTGGCTTAATTCCGATGTTTGACAACAGTCAGCAGTCTACTCTAAATCTAATTTGTTATATAAGAAATGGAAACAAAAAATCCATTAATAACCTTTGAAAATAAACTGATGGGAGTTGATTTTTTTTATTCAGAAGAAAATGGAGTAAAATATGTACATACCTCATTTGGATCTCCCCATAATCTGTGAAGATAAAGGTCTGATTCTGACACAACAATGCCGGGGGCCAATGTCTCTGCCCCCTTTGGATTTGACGGAACAAAAATCTTGCAGCAACGCCAATTAACGAATTTAGTTTCTGACTACTTTTTAGTACGAGGTACAACTTTTAAAGATGTGTTAGAAAAAAAAATCTAATTGCTTCTGTATTTAATATCATAATGCTTTAATATTTACATGTCAGATGTCACATGCATACCCAATGATTCATGTCGTCATTATCAGCTTATTGACCTGACCAATAAAAAATAACAAATTGAAAAGATAGAATGGAGAAATTACCTTATATTTGTCATCTGAAAAATTAGTTGTAGAGCTACTGAAAGTAAATGTGTTGTTTTCACATGATGTGCAGGAATTGTAGATTGGAAAATACATGCTTGAATTTGCATCTCGTCCATATGAAAAAAATTGAGATCTAATTTGGAACTGGAAGTTTTTAACAGAGAGAAACATTATTAGCTACTAGTGGCTTTGGACAGAAGTCTGATGGAGGAAGTACGAGACAGAAATTTAACAAAACGTTCTGCAGAGAAATAAAGAACAGAAAATAAAAAGAATGAATATTCCACATACCATACCTATATTCTAGCACTTCATGGCCTCAAGCTATATCAGCATGGTCTGGTACGTACTGTCAGGATACCAGCTTCTACAGAATGGTATGCACAAACCATGCATGGTTTTACATATTTAAACAGATTTCACCTTGGAGTAAAATATGTGAACTATAGTTTTACACAGTTAATTAAACAGATATCATCTTGGAATAAGATAACGAAACTATAGTATTAGTGATATGAGAATGCAAAATAGTTCACAAATTAGATTATTTGTTTTAAACAGACTCATAAAGATTTAGGAACAAAAATCACAAAAATGCTAATAGACCAAAGTACCTTTGATAAACTACATGCAGGGAAGTTAGTGCCGAGAAGAAATCCAATTATTGCAGCAATTATTGCAGTCAGGGTGGAACTCATTGATCCACTGTTTAGTTCCCTAAAATTCATTTCAAAAAGACGATATTTTCAATAAAAAAAAATAGAGCATGCTATTTTGCATAATTAACTGTAAATTATTAGAAAGTCAGGATATACCTAACAAAAAATGGTGGTGCGAGAACAATTGTACTTCGATATTTTTGTTAGAAAGTTCAGACGCCACACGGAAAACCCTCTAGCCAGATTAGGTATACAATAAGGAGCAGAGGAGATTCTGTGCAACACTGGCATTATATAGACAGAGGCTCTCAACCATTGTATTGCTTTTCAAGTTAAAATTGAACAAAAGCCACATTTTGTATAACTCAGTAATTGCGTATATTAACAATTGGCCATCTATATAGTGTAATGACTTGGAAAATGTACATAATTAGCCAAACTTTTGTGTATATTATAATGAGATCTATCAGCTATTAGCACTATGTGTTCATTGGTTGAAGACCTGAAAAGGAGATGACAATACTGAAAAAAAGTGAGTCTCAGTTTTCGGTCTAGAAAATTTTGTAATATTATAGACCAAAAGAGGAGAAAACAATAAATAAAAAGAAAGATATGAATTTTAAGCATATCTTGTAATATACTCAACAATTTGTCCTCACATGTATCACATTCAATAGAGTAAATTTTTCATTATTTATTTATTTATTTTTGGATGGCACTCTGCTTTTATCAGATTTCATACTGAACTGAATATTTAAATGTGAGAGTAATACCAAATGCTAATTATAAAATTAAATAAATGTATTAACTAAATTTACTTTGATGAAATAACTAAACTATATGAAATGAACGTGAGTGAAGACAACTGAAATATTCTTTGTATCTTCATGTGGAATTTTACTGCCAAAATTCTAATTAACATAACCTTGATCAGACTGTTATGCCCTTGCAACAAAATTGGGGATACAACTAAATTATCTTATTTATAAGTCCATCAGTAGATACAGGACAAAAACAGAGTTTATTTTCCCTCACTAGTACAGCGCAATATGTTGATTGTCATTATATATGATTCTATCTACTTCCCAGAACAAAAAGCACAGTTATTGCCATTATTTTACATTTCTACATCTTTTCTTTTTCACTATTTGCATACCCCTAAAAAGGTTTTCTTATTTTGCTAGCGCTAGGTACCGTGTCAATATCATATACAAGGAAGAGAGTATATAAACTGTAAAAGCATCTGCTTAGGGATACCAAATGCAGTCTGGCATAGTGGCATGGTTCTGAAGGGGTTCTTAAACCAGAAAAAAGATTAAGGACAAACTAGAAATTATTCATTTACGGAAAAAAATTAGAACTGGGGTTATAATGGAAACAGAGAGAAAAATATATTAATTAAACAAGCACCTGGTTCTCTATTCTCCCTTGAATATACTTGTGTTCCTTCAATAAACTTTGCAAAGTGTAACAACAAACTATAATGCTCCAGAGAGGGAGAGAGCGAGAGGATTCCATCTTCTAATTTCTATATAACTACATTAATTCCTGGTCTTTGAAGATAGAAGTCACACTCAAAAGTCAAAAGCTTATTTTATAATTTCTAAATAACTACATTCCTGGTCTTTCAAGATAGTAGCCACGCTAGCCTTCGAAAAAGACAGCAGCCACACTCAAAAGCTTAAGAGGAAGAAAAATTTTATAATCGATACCATTTGCTCCTAATACAGAAGGGCCATGTGGCCGTGGGTTGATATGATGATATGATCTGATCTTTTGTGGCTATAATTATTTTATGGCATTTCAGTAGCTCCAATTTATTGAAACTTTACTTACCAAGTTACTGTTATAATCAAATCATTTGAAATTATAAGGGCTTTCATATTCAAATAAACCGAATATAAATATTTTTTTTACTAAAATAATGATAGTATATTGTAAGGAGGAGGAAATCATCATAAAATAATGATAGTACAGAGTTAATAAAAAAACATTTTTTTTTAAATCCACCAAACAAGACCCTCAAAAAAAAAAAAAACCACCAAACAAAGTTTCTTATGAAAATTATTTTTTTTCACACGTCTTAGGATCAGAATTTGATTTTAAAAAAAAAAATGTTTCAAAAAGAAAAAGAGTGGCCAAAGAGGGAAAAAAATTAATTGGAAAGAGGTGTTAGACACGAGTTGGCAACTTATGTTTTCAATTTTTGTTTATTTAATCCTTTTAACTTTTCTGTGTAACCAACAAATTATTAATAAGATTAAAAACGTAATAGTACTTCTTTTAGTTATAAATTTTATTATTAAGGGCTTAAAAGGCGAAAACATAATGGGTGAATAGAAAATGGATTGATAATCTTCCCCTTTAGGCTTCAGTAGGGCTGTCAATGAGTACGGTATGATACGGTAGAAGGTATTTTCATACTGGCATCCGTTAAATTTTTCTTTACCCATACCCGTATTCATACCCGTTAAAAATAGCTTTATCCGTACCTTACCCGTACCCGTACCCGTCAAGAATTAACGGTATGGGTACGGTAACGATAAAAATGGATATAATAATAATAAAATTTGTACACTTTGTATAAATAAATTATATAATAAGTATATTAATAAAGTGTAACAATGATGGTGAATATTTTAGGTTTTTATTTTTTTCATTTTTTTTACACTGAATGGAAAGAATTATAGATCTTAAATAAAATCTAGTAATTTTTTTTACCAATCATGCAATATAAGATGCCATATGTATCATGTGATTGTGGCAATTACCCGTTATGAAAACGAGTACGAACCAGATTTTACCCGTACCCGTTAAATTAACGAAAAAATTTTCTTACCCATACCCGTACCTGTTAACTTCGAAAATAAAACTTTATCCATACCCGTCTTATACGATACGGTATGGATTGGATAAACGGGTTTCATTGACAGTCCTAGATTTCAGTTATGAGTCTTATGACCTACACAGAATTTAGGAATCAACTCTGATCGAAACAACCTGGTCTGTACAATAATTTGGCGCAAAAAATCATATGATTTTCTCGGAGAGGCAACTCTTTTTTTTTCCCCCCTTGGTAAGAGACGCTACTGTAATTCAAAGCAAGGTGGTGGTGCATAGAGAATCGAGACCAATAAGGCAATAACCAATTTAGCGAAGAGTAGATTAATCCCTTATGGTGGCTTACTAGCTGACCTAGTTTACATTCTTTTACCAAAAAGAATGAGAAAAAGAAGTGTACTGTTGTAAACTTATTGATTTTTATGAATTTTTATAAGAATAAAATTAATTATTTTTTGTTAAAAGGGTTGTAGTTAAGAACCTCAATTTCTTCATAAACCAGTTAAAAAGATTCATTTGCTCATTTGGTAGTGGAACCAAATGTGAACATCGAAAAAATTTTGTAATAAAGATTACGTCGAATAGACAAGATGCCTTGACTTATGCAGAGAAAGTTGTTAATATTTGCTCTCACACGTAAAGTGGCTTGTACCGAGGTTACTTGGTTCAAGGATAAAGAAAAAATTCCCAGCATTGAATTTTGTTAGCCAAATTCAGGGCCAAGTATATCCAAACCAACTTTACTAAAAATCAAAGGCAGTCAGGGAATTTAAAGGAAAATATTACCGTCCCTAAAATATTTATTGAATCAGAAACAATACCAAATTTATATTTGGATGAGCCGTGAATCAATTCAAATAGAAGTATGTGCCAACATTTTTGAAAATGCCAAATAAGAAAGTAAGCATCTGCATAATGCCCAAGCATACATTAAACGATAGTTAATTGTGCATTTTGGAAGATTAAAGAATTTGTTTGAAACTTTGAGGGCTGTCAGAAAGTGTATTGACTTGATTGAAACATATATAAACTGTCAAACAATTATGTTTCAGTTGTTAACAAAAGATGTATTTTAACTCTAATAGAGAAGTATACATTGGCAATATAACCAAGCATGCAGTCTAAAATATGTAAAAACTAAAATTTTCAGGCCCAAAATAAAAATGTTGGCTAATTTACAGAATCTATACATAATGTCTCTTTTATTTTGGGCATTAATTTACAAAAATATCTTGTTCTTTGCAGTGGCAGAAAAAACTGTTAGGTTTAGTAGGGACACAGAAGTAAAATTGTCCCTGCTTGTATAATCTATACATGTACTCCAATGGCAAATGCCAATAATAGTAAACTTGATTCATAACAGGGGAAAAAGATTATATTGACAACCTAATTATACGACAACATTGACAACCAACCAAATAAATATCAAATTTGACAAAATAAAATTGTAGATGTGTTTTCTATAGTTGAATAGGACCTAAATCAAATTTGGTGTGATTTGAAAATTGTTGGGCCAATGATCAAAAGCTGATACTTCTAAATCATTAACCTTTCAAAGCTTTTGATGAATCACCAATTAGTTTTGTCTAAACTATGAAAAACATATCTATAATTCCATTTTTATATATTTATAGCCCCTTAGTCGGTTGTCAATAAGATTGCAAAGTCACTGAGGAAGTGTAAGATTATCCTTATAGTTTGATGAAACTATGCCTTTCTTGTTGCAATAATTTTTTATTGCTTCATTCCATCTGTATTTGAAAATTCCTAGTTCCTGATAGCGCCTTATGTCTATCTGGAAAACAAAAACCAAAAGATTTTAGAAGGATTATACTTGCCTTTATCTTCAATGCTTACATTTAAATCCCCCAATAAAAACTATAAAGCTCTAATATAACCATCAGCATCTCAATTATTGTTTAATCTTGAATTTTCTGTCAATGCCAATGTGCCATGATGTTTTTCAATAAATTTGGAAGTTGTGGCTCTTTTGAAATTAAATGCATTCTCATGGAAATTTCAACCCAGCCCTATTTTTTCTTTTCATTTTTTTTAAAAAATTATCCAGCAAAAATTTATTGAAAGAACCTCCTCCAGCTTGACAAAAAGATCAAAGGTGAGAAGCATACCTCTTGCACTTTGTCGGTTCTATTGTCCTCTCTTCCCTATTTAATCAATGCATGAAAACAATACAATTATTCAACTCAATTACAGTCTTTCAAAATACGAAATAATTTATCCTCCCTATATAAATGAAGTACCAAAAACACTCTTATCTGTAATAATTCCTTAATTGTCCAAACTACCCCCGTTTTCTATCTATTACTCGTCTGAAGCTAAATTATATACAGAGGAAAGATTTTATGTTCATCTCCCAATATACACATACAGATAACATTTTCCTTTTTTGGGGATTGAAGTAATTTCAGTCAATGCATTCGGTCACATGTTTGTACCTGAATGGATGGCCAAAACTTCTAAAAAACACACATCCATTACCAAAAAATATATAAACTCTCTATGTTTTCTCTGTGTTACATTTTTCTACTCTGCCCTCTCGTCAGCCACTTCTCACATCCCATTCAAGCATAATTTTTTAAAATTTTTGAAAGAAAATGTTGAACTTGACAGAAATAAATCACACCTATCTTGGATTATATCCTTTACAAGTATGGCTTAACTTGTTTTCTTACCTGGTCTTTGAGGGTTGGTGTTCCATAGTGAAAAATCCACTGAGCATCTACCACACCTATCTTTTCTTGTGCAGGCTATAGAAAAGTTCAAAAACTATGGTCAGAGATCCAGACATTTAAGCAATTGGCTTAAAAAACAAGGTGGCGATTACTTATTCACTTAACAAATTAGAAAATTATAAAATAAAAGCAAAGCCAAGCACCTCCGGCTCAAGAAAAATTTCTAGTACCAAAACGTAATTTTTATTTCTTTAGACGTAGTAATGAGTAATAACTGACAAACTTAGAACAACTATGAGAAACTTTGAAATAGAAGACACAAATTGGCTTTGAATAATTTCTGTATATCTCCAAAATTACTTTACAACTTGCGCCTAATCTATCTCTTATACAATCCTCTACGACAACATGGAAAATAATCCTAACTACCAAAAATAAGATGTTTTCTATACAATACATCTTCTTTCTAAAAATAACAAGATTAGTACCTAAAATACAGACCTTTAAAAATATCGCATGTTTTCCTGTTTCTTGCCTAATCAGGCTCTGGCGCTGGAATGCTTGATCTGCACGTTGATTCCCTTGACCCACTATCCTGACATCCCCCCTCAAATTGATGATGGTAATTAACCAGCATTAATTTGCTTATCAAAAAATTATGTCGCGCCATTGTAAGAGACTTTGTAAAAATATCAGCAGTTTGAAGATTAGAAGACACATGAGGCAGAGTGATAATGTTTTCTTCAACAGCATCGCGAATGTAGTGACAATCAACCTCAATATGTTTTGTTCTCTCATGAAACACAGGATCATTAGAAATGTGAATAGCACTAACATTATCAGCATGAAGTGATGTTGGACCACTCTGAGGAAAGGTAAGATCTTGAAGCAACCTTCTAAGCCAAACAATTTCAGAACAAGCAGCAGACATAGCTCGATATTCAGCTTCTGTAGACGACTTAGAAACACGATCCTGCTTTTTGCATTTCCAAGAGATAAGAGCATTACCAAGAAAAACACACCATCCAGTAGTTGACTTCCTGGTATTGGGACAACCCGCCCAATCCGCATCAGCGTAAGCAGACAATTTAAGATCATTTGTAGCTGGAAAAAACAGACCAAGATCAGGTGTTCCTTTGAGATACCGTATGATACGGTGAACAGCTGCCAAATGCAAGTGACGTGGAGCTTGCATGAACTGACTAACAACATTAACTGCAAAAGAAATATCTGGCCTTGAAATAGTTAGATAGATCAAATTGCCAACTAAACTTCGATATAAAGTAGGATTGTCCAATAAGTCACCATCTTCTTTTCGAAGTTTGAGATTAACTTCCATAGGAGTATTAGCAGGATGTGAAAATTGAAGATTCGCCCTATTGATAATCTCGGTCAGATACTTATGTTGATTAACAAACATTCCATGTGTCGTGCGATGAATTTCAAGACCCAAGAAATACTGTGCTGCTCCAAGATCCTTCATTTTAAAAGAAGAGTTTAACGCAAGCTTAAGTCGATCAATACCTTGCAAATCACTACCAGTAATCAAGATATCATCAACATAAACAAGAGCCAAAGCCACTCCATTCGAGGATTTAGAAAGAAATAATGAAGGATCTTCGCGACTTTGTTTGAAACCTGCAGAAAGAACCGTACTTTTAAAGGTACGAAACCACTCACGTGGTGCTTGTTTCAGACCATACAAAGAACGCTTCAATCTACACACCTCATTTGAATTACCAATAGGCAGACCGGGAGGAGGTTTCATGTAGATAACCTCATTGAGCTCACCATGAAGAAAAGCATTTTTCACATCCATTTGTGTGATGGACCAGTGCTGTGCAGCAACTAAGGCAAGAATAACACGTACTGTAGTCATCTTAGCAACTGGGGCAAAAGTCTGGAGATAGTCAATTCCATATTCTTGACGACAACCAAGTGCAACAAGTCGGGCTTTATACCGATCCAAAGTGCCATCAGATTTCAATTTAACTGTGTAGACCCATTTACACCCTAGTGGTTTCACATCTTTAGGACACAACACCAAATCCCAAGTATCATTTTGCAATAAGGCATCCAATTCAGTTTGCATTGCAAGTTTCCAGCAATCATGGGTCACTGCTTCTTTAAATGAGGTAGGAACTGAAACAGAAGATAACGTAGTCATAAAACCATACCGATTTGGAGGCCTACATTGACGCGTCGATCGTCGAAGACCTGAAGTTGACTGTGGATCATGAACACTCTCACTGCCATCAGTTTGACTAAAAACAGGCACATGTTCACTTGATGTATGCATCTCTGGAGTTTCACACTGAGCAAACTCATGTAGCGCTGGCACATCTCCCTGATCAAACGCAAGTGTTGAACTCTCCCTTTGCTCACGATCAGAACCCAGGGCAGCTACTAGATCATGTTCACAACCCGAAACTTGAATAGGATCAACTCCATGTGTCGGAAGGGGAGACAGGACCTGGTCCTGAGAAGATTGTTCAGGATGAGGCAGAAGAACAGCTCCCTTTTTTCTTTGTCTAGTGTAAACAAGACCGGGCTTAAATCGGCCGGAAGAAGACTGATGTGATGGTGCTGTAGTGGGCTGAAAGAGAGGCAAGATAGAACAAGAAACCGTAGGAGATAAGGTACTACAATGATGATAATAAAAATTAGATTCACAAAACAGTACGTTTCTAGATATGCGAATTTTGCGAGACTTAGGATCATAACACCGAAAACCTTTTTGACCAATAGCATAACCCAAAAAGACACACTCAACAGATTGAGAAGATAATTTAGTTCTTTCAGAAGGAGGAAGATGGACATAACAGACACATCCAAAAGTGTGTAACATGTCATAATTGGGATGTTTTTTGAACAACAAAAAATATGGAGACTGATTTTCTAAGTTTTTTAAAATTTGACGATTTATCAAATACACAGAAGTACGAATGGCTTCATCCCAAAAAGTGGAGGGAACAACGGCATCTAACAGAAGAGATCGGCAAGTGTCAAGAAGGTGTCTATTTTTACGTTCAGCCACCCCATTTTGTTGGGGCGTGCCCGGACAAGATTTTTCATGAAATATACCTTTTTCCAACAAAAACTGCTGAAATTCATTTGAAGTGTATTCTCCACCTGAATCCGATCGAAAAACTTGAACATTCATTTTAAATTGATTTTCCACCATAGCAACAAAATATTTAAAAAATTGAAAGACCTCAGATTTTCTTTTTAATAAATATATCCAAGTAAATCTAGTAAAATCGTCAATAAAAAGTACAAAATACTTATAACCCGAAGTAGAAACAATTGGTGCAGGACCCCAAACATCGGAATGAATAAGCTGAAAAGGAGCAGTAGTTTTTGAAGTGCTAACAGGAAAAGGAAGAGTTTTACTTTTGCTGAGAGAACATGCAGAACAATGAGTAGGCAACAAATTTTTATTAGGAACTAAGCCTTTCTCAAACATAAAAGACAAACAATGAGAATTCAAATGACCTAATCTACGATGCCACAACAGCCAAGGATTTGTAGTGCAAGAGGTAGCTAGAGCAGAGCGAAATAAGCCACGGTTGTTTTGTTTAGACTCAACAAGAAAAAGGTTGCCATCCTTATGCGCCATCTTGATTGTCTTCCCAGTGACCTGATCCTGTAACACACAACCAAAGGGTGTAAAAAGTACATGATAATTATCATCCACAAGTTGTCCGACTGAAATTAAGTTTGTTGACAATTTTGGTACTAACAAAATATTTCTCAGAATTGTATTGTTGACAGGGACTTCTCCAACACCAGTAATTTGCAAATCGGTTCCATCAGCAGTGACAATTGAATCAGTACCAATATATGGAGTAACATGTAAAAAATTAGTAGATGTGCCAGTCATATGATTGGATGCCCCAGAGTCCATATACCATTGGGAAGAACGTTTACCTGAAATACCCATTGCAGACAAAGCAGTTTGAATCATCTGTTGAACAACTTCTGGTGTGATGGCAGCAAAGGAGAGAGGGGTTGAAGGACCAGCGTGAATGACGGGGAAGTCTGGCATGTGATCAGTAGAAGTCGAAACACCAGCTTTGGCGTGCTGTGAATTCTGCACGGCACCATATGCCACACTCGTACGCACACCCTGCACTGCAGGTGCAGCACTATGTGTACCACCCATATGCTCAACAGATCCTCTATTTTGTGGACGACGGCGACATTCAGTAATAATATGCCCATCCTTCTTACAATACTTGCAAAATTTTCTCTTGCAATTTTTAGCAATATGACCAAGTTCATTGCATGAGTAACATTTGACATCCTGAGGGTTCTTAGAATTCACACCACGTGCCACAAAGGCGACAGAATCAGAAGCAACAGTAGTTTCAAAAGAGGACCTGGTAGACATAGTTTGTTCTTCGCGCACAAGCTCTCTAAAGCATTCGGTCAAGGATGGTACAGGAGAACGGGCCATAAGCTGTCGTCGCAAAGGTTCAAACTCCGGTCGAAGCTTCATGAGAAATTGATCTCTCATATTCTTTTCTTGCAACTCCTGAACTGGAATCAAGGCTGAAATTGGAACTTTAGAATAAACAATAGAATTATACTCAATCCACAGTGTCACAAAACCAGAATAATAATCTTGAATACTCTTTTGACCCTGAGAGTAGTCATGTATTTCCATATCGAGTTGAAATTTTCTGGCATCATTTTCATGAAGGTACAAAGTCTGTAGATAATTCCACATGGCGGCAGCAGTAAGGTAAGGTCGCAAGTTAATCCCAATCTGCGGTTCAACAGAGCCAACAATCCAACTCATGACACGTGAATTCTCTTTGATCCACTTCTTCAAGGCTGTCTTGTCCTCTGTACCATCAGAACCTTTAACAACATCAGGCTTCTCTTCACTGCCATCAACATATCCCCATAATTCTTGACCTTGAATAAAACATCTAAGATTGAACTCCCATAAAACATAATTCTGTCCGTTCAAACAAACAGAAATAACAGCACTTTTCATACCATACTCCATAATAAAGTACAACAAGAATTTTCGAAAAGAGAAAAAACAAGAACAGAAGAATATCACCAAGAACACGTTGATCAAACACGCAGATGCTCTGATACCATGACAAACTTAGAACAACTATGAGAAACTTTGAAATAGAAGACACAAATTGGCTTTGAATAATTTCTGTATATCTCCAAAATTACTTTACAACTTGCGCCTAATCTATCTCTTATACAATCCTCTACGACAACATGGAAAATAATCCTAACTACCAAAAATAAGATGTTTTCTATACAATACATCTTCTTTCTAAAAATAACAAGATTAGTACCTAAAATACAGACCTTTAAAAATATCGCATGTTTTCCTGTTTCTTGCCTAATCAGGCTCTGGCGCTGGAATGCTTGATCTGCACGTTGATTCCCTTGACCCACTATCCTGACAATAACATACCTCAACACAATTTCGAAAAACATAGTCCATCCCAAAACCATGCGGCAAGTCATTCTGTGATCAAATATGTAAAAGAGTTATGATTCAGCAACAGCACCAGTAATCATGAACTCACGATGATGGCAACAACAGTACAAACAACGAAACAAAATAAACAATGATTATAATTACAGCAACAACAATAATCTGACGACAATAAAAAAATTGCGAAATATGATACCTGAATCATGTGCCATATGCATCTCCATGCACTCCTGGAAAATACTGGTGCCATTATCTCAACGAACCTAAGGATTTACAGGAATAAACATGAATGTATTGCAGATGGCATTAAGCTCCACAAAATTTTAGTTCAAACTTTTATATCAAATGATGCCCGTAATTAAAATGCCCCGTACCACTGTGTTTCACAACAAAAGAAACATAAAGGGGAATAGTTAACAATAATTATTTAAGATACTTCGCGACAATTAAGGAATAGGTGATCCAGAAATCACACATTAATTTAAAAATGGCAGAACAAATGAAAAAGTTATATAGCACAACGCAAAGCAGTATATGCTACAAACAACAAATGCTGTATATAAGAAGAAATGCCAACTTGTACAGAAAAGGAATGATCAAACTTTTTGGACATTTTGTGCCTGGAGTTCAAAATTGATAGACACTTTATAGGAATATCCATAAATAGAGAGAAATACATACTCTGTACAAGGTGGTTGATGCAGGTTGCTGCAAATCCCAAGTGCATCAGCTTCTCTGTTAAAATACAATTTACTAAACAAAAATAAATAAAAGAAATTGAATGTCTGGGAGAGGGAAGAAAGATGTGAACCTAATATTAGTAACAAACAAAAAGTTGCGCAGATTGCAACTTTGTTTACCAAACTAAAGTTTTTTGCTTCTTCATACTGGTATTGATGGTTACCAAAATAATAGTGGTTTGGGTAGTTTTCTTTTGATATGCATTTTTTGTCATTTTTTTTTTTAGACTTTATCAGTTAAACTCTGGTAGTCTCAAACTCTTAATAAAACAGTTGCAACAGAAAAGCAGCATAAACATATGAAAACATTTTAATTAACTTATCCTGTAAAGGCACAACATGGAACGAGGTATTGTTAAGCTTGACATTGCGCAGATGTGATTAATTAAACTGAACACAAGCATCCTCCACTTTACTTTTACCATTGAAAAAGCAAAAGGATTGTAATCTAGTTTCTCTAGTAGTTTAGAAACTATAGAAATAAAGTAATAATTAACAAAAAAAAAACCATACTTGTGTACTTCAGTATCATTTTTCCTTTTTGTTATTGAAAATGAAGGCTCCCAATATGCTTCCACAGCTGGCTGTGAAATTTCCAACCCATATTTTTTCACCAACTTAATATACCTAAACTTGCAATACATGAGAAACAAAGCATTAGCATTACTAGGACGCATCTTTGATAACTATAGTTTATCGAAGTGGCCAAATTAAGCCTCAGACCAATCTAATTTTGCACTAATCAAGACTTGATTTAGTCTTAATTTCACCCCAATATGTAGCCTAGGTTTACCTTAACCACGCAAATTAGTCAAATCAAACAAATGAAGTAGTAAAAAAACTACCTAGTCTAGTATAACTCAACTATGTCTGTTTGGTACGAACAGGTATCAGAGTGTAGGAATAAATAGAAACGATATTTGAAATCCTTGACATCAAAAGAACCCAAAAAAAAAAGAGAGAAGAAGAAAGGAGGAGTATATTAACTCTTCAGCATTGAAGTGATCTACTCCCAAATCTTCATCCCAAATAAAAATATAGTCGTATGCGGCTACAATATCTGGATGAAGAAATCTCTTCGCGTACCACCTGTTTCACAGAGAAAAAGAAGAGTTAGAAGAAAGGAAATTTATTACTGTCATCTGCAGTTTTGCCATCCCTGTCATCGCTAAATATAAAGTGAACATATACAGCAAACAAAGTGAACATATAGACTATCTAAGTGAACACTTACAAACAAATAAGTTCAATGAAAATAAATTGAATATGCATGTAACTTCTGAACAAGTGATGACAACACTTATTTGTTTGTAAGTGTTCACTTAGATCGTTTATATGTTCACCTTATTTACTGTATATGTTCATTTTGTATTTAGCGATGGCTGGGATGGTATATTTGCCGATGGCACTTATAATTCCTGCCCAACTAAATTTGTGTCATGGGCTAAATTGGAAAACAACTTAAATGCAAGGCCTAAACGATAGCGAATGATAAGAAAAGAACTTTATTATGTTAAATTAATGTAAATATCTACACCATATTGGAAGATGAATTACCATTTAGCTTGCTTTCTTGCGCTTATATGGATGGCTCGTTGCGACCACTCGAACTCGTCCCATTCATTCACTCGGCCATCGTAATGAAACAACAAAATTGTGAAATTCTCTGAGAACTGCATCACATCAAATGTCATTTCCAATGTCAAAAGAATTTATGTATACAGAATTTGGTAAATGATTGAAATGTTAACAGGAATAACAGTTGATGAATGTGACAAAAATTGAGAATTCAGACAAGGTATGGTTCTACTAGCATTCGTGATTCATTATAAAGAATTTTATCCGCCTAAATGCCTAATACACCATACATGTAGTCCAATCAAGTAAAGAAAGAGAATTTGCAACCACCAACCAGCATTAAAATGCCAACAAAACCATGCATGCACGCTAAATGTTCGATCATATGCCCCTGAGAGCAATGACAAACCTCATGAGCCCCCACCTTAATCCTAGTCATACCAACTGCTGTTTCCAATGCTGGTTGAGTATACAGTGCATGTGTAGCTGTTTTATGCATATGGGGTACTCACAGAGAACCACAGAACCTCTCTCCTAGGTAGTGTACTGTGTACATACATCCCAAGCTAGTAACACTTTTTTCCCCCAATAATTTTATCAAGCATCAGGTAATACTTTTATGGTTCAATCAACGTCAATAGTTGTGTCACCACGACCACCTCTGTTCATTTATTCCTACTAAGCCTTATCACTCCAATTGCTTGGTACAATGCCTGACAGAACTATAGCCCCAATGTTTCATATCAGTCGACAAGATATGACATTATGATCTTGCTCTTTTGCCACTAGCTTGTTTGTTAGTGAATTTTTGCTGGTTCATGGCTAGGAGAGGTAAAACTTCTTAAAATTAAATATTACCTTTTGCACTGCTGCATTGACAAAATTTTTCTGTTGATACGCAACTGTGAAAACTGCAAGGTACTTTGGCTTCAAAGGTACATCCTGTAAATCGATAAATTTATTCAAATAAATGTAATATTTTCTTAACTACCGAAAAATGGAAACAAAATTATGAACTCAGACTATTTGCAAGAAGAGCAAGTATTTAGGTACCTCAAATATGTTTCCCCACAGTCTGTGCTGATAAAGGTCTGACTCTGACACAATGATACCTGGGGGTAGTGTCTCCGCTCCTTTTGGATTTGATTGCTCATAAATCTTGTAATGCCATGCAAAGAAAAGCAGTATGGATTATTATGTGTTTGTTCCTGTTGCGTACTGAGAAATAAGTTTTTTCTCAGTACAGTTATTGTTGGTACTGTTGCGTACTGAGAAATAAGTTTTTTCTCTGATGATGAACAAATGACCTCCTATTATTTTGTTATTCAAAGGATAATAGAGTTTGCAGCCAACCCCAGTTAAGAGTCTCAGATGACAACAGCAGCAGAGGCATACAATAAATCAAACTAATTTCATGGAAGCTAAATTGACAAAGCTGCATTGGTAAGTTTTGGATTATATACCTTTCCTGACTTCATATATTAAAACTAATAAAGATAAAATGAAATAGAAAAGCAAGGGACTAAAAGTGAGGAAACAAGGATACCTTTAATCTACCAGCGGCATTATTGGGTCTATCAGTTGATTTTTTTATTCTGTCAGTCAAATTATTTATTCTGTCAGTCGAATTATTTGTTGTAGAAGCAACATCCATATCTCCTCCATATGAAAGGATAACAGATGAAATTTCATACTGAAAATTTTGAAGAAAGTTAATCAAGATTATTTTTCTCTATCCATAATTGTAAACATACTATGGCACCAAAGTGTTAGACTTCTCCATTTTGCTTTGGAATTTTTATAGTGTTACCTGACCTAAGAAAGGGAAAAAAAAAATTTGAAGTAAACATTTACGATGTACAAAATTCCTTACCTTAGAGAAACTACAAATAGGGTAAGTGGTACCAATGATAAATCCAATGACTCCTGAAGTTAATATAGCCAAATAGGTAACAAGAGCCATCCTACAATTCTGATCCCTAAATTACAAATAAACTGTTTTGAGAATGCTTTGCAATAGTAGCACGACAGCATGATACATATCATCATTAATTTGTACTGGTACGTATGATACCGTTATAGCACCAATGCTCTGATTGTTACATTCTAGTGGACATTTAGTTGCAAATTTGCATTTAACTAATGCATTGCTGAAATAAAAAGATGGATGCATACATCGAAAGAATATTGCGTAATAAAAAGAGAAACAGTTTAAATAGACCTTCAAATTTGCTTGTGTAATATTAAAGAAACCGTGTTTCCATAATAAAATTGCAAAAATCTAAGTGTAAAAGTACCTTTCAAATAGTCTTCTATATTTTCTTACTCTTGTATTTGCGACAGCATGTGGACTTTCTTTCATACCTGGAGACAGAAAAAAGAGAGAAAGAACCTTCTCTTTCTGACTATTAATGTGTGTTGTAAAGGAGATTAGGTGCATGCAAGGATGTATGAGGTTCTCTTCAAAAGGAAACATGTTGAATATTAACAAAAAAAAAAATTGTTCCTCCGAGTTGTTAATTGTTTATAATCCTTGACCAACCATTTTTTTTATAGTTTAAGCTAGCAAAACACGGGGCCAAGTTTCAATTGAAACAATAAAATATACCTCAATTAATTCATTGACGATGGCACTACTTTGCCACAAAATAATAAAAAAGAATAAATTAACATTATTGGTATATAGACGAATAACATGGCACGTTGAGGCGGTGACGAGTTTGTGGTCCCGGACCTCTTTTGCATTGTGTCGAATGAGGGGTGTGATTAATAATGGGTATATTTCTGGTCTTTCAATTTGCATTACGTGAAGTGAAGCTATTAATAAAGGAAATATTTTGATTCTATACCATCCGATCTAAAACAAACACTTTAGATTGATTCATTGACCTTAGAGAAGGGGTTCTTGTGACATTATCGAGTCATATGGTATTTTCATTTTATATTGGACGACAAAATTGAGCAATGAGAATAGCATTTACAAAAACAAAAATGTGGCTATTATGCAGGCTGAACCAGGATTAAAGTTACATTAACTTTTTTTTGAAATAAAAGGAAACAAAGAAATACAAGGGACGTTCAATTTTGAGAAAATTGTTGCCTTGATTTATTTATACTTTAGTGAACGAAGACTTGACACACTTTTGTAAATAACTCTAGAAAATGATACTGGGTTCAAAATACGCATCAACTTAATTATCAGTTCATCACCAAACCTTCTTTTTTATTTATAATTACAAAAAACTCAAATTCTTTCTATCTTAGTACTAATTCGCAAACAAATCCTAAACTTCTCTACATTTATTGTTTGTTAAGCCCATAAGTTTATTTACTGGGTTTTGCTCAACCACTTCTAAATAGGGGTGAAAACATCGACTGTTTTAATCGTTCTTTCGTTTCGTCCAAAACGAAAAAAAACTGTTAAAGATTTTGGTTGCGTTTTAAAAACGAAACGGTTAACGCAACACGTAGTCAGTTTTGTCCATGTGTATTTTCATAATTTCGATCGTTTCGTTCAAAACGAAATGGTTAACGCAAACACGCAGTTAGCTTCGTGTCCAAAACGAAACGGTTAACGCAATACCCCATTTACGTGGTCATTTTTGTCGTTATGCACCCCTACTTCTAAAGCAAGCAAGACAGAGAAAGATTATTATATTATAAATAATCTAATTTTTCCTCCTAAACATTAAGTTTAATATGATGCTGGAGATCATATATTTAATATACACGACCGGTCACCTGGGACTATTTGTTTGAAACATTGAATCTTGGAAGATTTGATTAGAAATAAATTGAATTGATACAGTCTTTAGAAGGATTTTACATAAATTTTTATTGGACACCAATTAATATAAAAAAATGGTCTTTCCTAAAAAAAAAAAAAAGGGTCCAAAATATTGGAGTCCAATATCTCCTTTACATTTTGATCTAGTTTGAAATAGCTTAACAAAATATATTATCAAGGAATTGACCGTAGGAATCTTTCAAGGACCAGGAACAGATTTGAATGGGAAAAGTGTAATGAATTTAAATTACAACTGGCACACTTTTTATTCAGGTAGGCTGATAGAGAAATGGTTTTTGAGTTTTATTTTTTATTATATATTTTTTTTTTTGCATTCTTATATAATGGGATTATTTCTGTCAGGTTCAAAAGAACTCGTGATAATCGATCTTATTGTAAAAAATTCGTGTCTACAGTCTACACGTATATATAGTTTTCTTCACATTAAACTCAACAGTTCATGTAACAGTTATTAATTTTGTTAAAAATTTTATATTTCTTGAAACCGGTTTTATATAGTCTTATAACTTTATCGAATTATTAATTCATAATGTGTAGGGAGTTGTTACTCACAGAGTCACGGTACCGAACCGATGATATAATGGAATTAATTATGTTAACAATTATAATTCGCATTAGATAGTTAAATTTGACGAGGGGTTGATATTGTTATTTAAAAAGAAAATAAACTTTATTAAAATATTCGATTAATAACATATGAAATCAAAACCCACAATTATGAAAGAATAAAGGTTCTACTCCAGTACAAATTGAAATTGACGAATCATAAGAATCAATTTGCTTTGTAACAAGTTAAATTAAAGTGAGGGGAAAATATGTTTTAAAGTCAGTTCTATTATATTAGCCAAAAATTTCAAATTAATTTAGCACAAAATGACATTTTATACAATCTGATATAAGAATAGAACCTCCATGCACGAATTTTTTAACATGATCTATTTAATTGCAAAGTTTATAATGAGATGCATATTTCTGTGAGGTTTATTTGATGGGGTCAGCGTTATATAATGTTCACAAAAGAATTATGGCAAAATTTTCAGTATTATTAGATATGAGTTTTTTTCTTTTTTTTTAAGGGCCATCAAATTTTATTAATAAGAAAACATCTACAAAAGATATGAGTTAGATCATTAGTATAATTATAACAAGAATCTAAATACATCAGTAAATATGTATTATATTACAGATATTATTTTGTAAATATTATGTAATTAGCGGTATTTTGTAGATAATATTATATTCAATTAATTCCTATCGATAATAATTATGTAAAAAATATCACGCCCATCACGATTACTTCTACAAAAGTACTCTAGCAATTTGCTCGAGATAGAATTTTTTACGATTTGCGTTCTCTTGGAATGTTAATTCAAGTTCGAACGAGATGACTTTAGTTCTTGGGCGGACGGGTTTGGTTCGGCTAAAAGACAAAATCAGGCCAGGTGAGCACTGTATTTTTTTTTTTTGGTTGGTTATTTTAAAAGACATAGAAGATCTCCGATTAATCACTAACTAGAGGGACTAATCGAGCTTCGCTCGATATTTGAATTTCAAATAAATATAAAATATGTTATTATTTTAAATTTGTAAAGATAAATAAATACAACCACCAAATGCGTTACTTCCAGCGGCGTTTTCACCTCCGCACCACTGAACACGGTGCTCTGCCATGTTTATCGCTCAAAATTTGATTATTCGGTGTTTACTGTTTTTTTTTCAGATTTGTTTATTTAAAAAATTTACGGTCAAAATGACTAATTCCATCACAATTATCATTTATTCATTTGCACCATATTCCGCCAAAGTAAGCACTCTTTTAATTTTTTTAAGGACATAGTTGAAATTATATGTTTCCTATTACATAAAAGAGGTCTTTGACACAATGATGATTTGAGATCCAAAATTGCAATAAAAGGTTAGAAAATCCATCCTAAACCGAATTAAATTAGAAAATGCTACTTTTATCGTATAAATCACCTCTATCCAAATTCAATGTTTTGTATTGATTAAATTGCCCTCTCCTCTCTCATCTCCCTCCGCTCCCAATTAAATTCAGATTTTTTTATAAAACATAGTTTGTACTTTTTCTAATAAAATAAAAAAGGGGAGAATAAGGAACCTTAGTGTCAGGAGCATCACGTAACTCACGTTGGAGTTCCATCAGACCTTCAATCCCTTTGAAATTGTTAGTAAACTAACTTTCTCATATGAGGTCTTGAATCATTTTGATTTTCTCTTGAATCCACAAAAGAGGAGATGGAGAGGAAAGAGGAGGGGCGCACAAAGGAGCAGCTGGGGGGTGGGGTGAAGTCGGTGGAGGAGGTGTTGGAGGAGAGGGTTATGGGTGAGGTGCGGCGGAGACGTGCAGAAAAGGCGATGTGATATTTTTTTTTTCTTGTAGACACGATGGACCAAGATGGGAAGGAACACAACATAAAACAAATATGTTGTGCAACGAATTAATTTTATGATGATGAATCGGGTGACTTGTTTCACTATGATACTCGCCACACCAAGGTTTATACATACGACGTTCCACAAACCGAAAAACTTTTCATCCCAAATTGTACATTGATTCCTGTGTCTGTCCAAAGTTAAACCGTGTTAAAATCGACACCCACGCATCTTTATTTATAATACTGAATACTGATGTCTAGTTGGACCTGTTCAAATAATGATAATAACGAATGACCAGAATTAATGCTGTAATCGTGATGGGCGTTATTTTATTATTTTTTTTTGTCACAAAAAGGTTTAGGCCTAAATCAGACATAATCCCTTTCGGCTCTTGCAACATAAACTTATCCTACCTAGGTTTATTTCTTGGGCTTTATATAATAATAATAATAAGCACATCATTATTATTAGTTCATAACCAATTTCCATTTTGTAATAATAAGCAAAATCTTTTTTTTTCCAGTGACCAATTATTAATCTACCTAAAGTATATGATGAACCTAAGGCACAATCGGAGTGAAGTTAAAACCAAATGGCAAAAGAGAACCATAAAAGCAAAACGATAGAGTTGATCATGGATTGATAAATAACCTGTACCAAAAGTATGGATTCGCAAACTTTTTAACACATTCACAAATGTGTCAAGTCCATCTCCGTTACGACCATATCTCATAATATACACGTTACAATTATTTCGGTTACAAAATTAATTTTGTCAACATGTGTATAATCTGAAGTTCATCTTGACCGTTCGTAAAAAAATTTAAAAAATTATTCTTAGATGCATATACATGATAAATGTATATACAAAATTAATCCTAAAAGACGCGCCCTTTCGCTTGTACCTACTAAATAAGAATTGCTAGGTAGAAATAGCAACTCTTATCATATGGATGCAAACATAATATGATACCATGAATCATCATTAGATTTTTTATAATAATTATATAAAGCCTTGATATGTTGGCCATTTAGATGCCTCATCACGTACAGTCTCTCAGGACTTGACGTCTCTAGCCGCTCCAGCATTTCTTCATCTGCCCAATTTGAACACAAGGTTTGATTCAACTCCAGCATTTTATCCACAAGGTTTGAAGTGATTGTGAACTTGTGACTCGTATGCATTGCCTTTCATATGATAGATCCATGAGTCATCTTTCTTTACATATACTTTTCTGATTAATTATTTATTGTTTATTCTACATAGATGTCTCTCCATTTGTTTAATGTTTTTCCGATTGTCTCACAATCAAATTATAAATTATGTTCGGCTTTACTTTTGTGGACTTTTTAACGGACACTAGCCATGCCCAGATGAAACAAATACGACAAAAAGAAAAGTAAAATAAACAACAACAAACAAGTAAAAGCAATTTTTGCAGTTGGCTATTTTTGCCCCTCATTGTATTCAAATAGTTTTATTTCGTGGTTAATTTTTTCCCCTTCTAGATAATATTTTAATCTTTTACGAAAAAGGTGAGAAAGCAATTTTTGGGAGAATTGATTTTTATTATTTAGTGACTAAGGACAACGTACTTTTAGTGAAGAGAATCAAGGACTTTTAACCTGGTACGAGAATGCTTGTAAAAAGGTGGAAGACATTTATTCTTCGAATAATATCTGTTAGCCATTATTATAAGAATTTAATCAGGAACACGAAACACGTTCCTAAAATTACCCATAATTTGAGCTTTTAGAACAGGTTTTATAACAGTCAATTCTCAGCCAATTTGTTGATTCCGACTTGATATCATAAAACAGTGAAAAGTAAAATTATGTAAATGAAACCAGCTTATAGTATGTAAATATAATTTGTGATACACCAACTCTTTCCCACAGGGATGGGGAGGAACAAGGAAATTCTGTTGCCAGGCCAGAGCTCAACCGGCCGAAGTAACGCGCTGGCTACCAACAAGGTCAGCTCACCACCGGCCAGGCCTTCTAACTCCAAGCCAGAGGCACTTCTCTCCTTGTCCGAAAGCTATGATTCTGAAGTGGACTCCACTGACTCCAGTTCTGACAGATCTGCGTCCTCTCGAGAAGCAATGCTGGTGAAATACAAGAGAAAACTCTCAATGTACCAGGAGATGTTAGATAAAAAATTAGCAGAAGAGAACCCTGAAAGAACAGAAAAGAAGAAAGCTGTAAATTCCCTCGATGATATATATAGCCGTCAGATGCAGCTAAATCATTCTGTCAACATCATCGGAAATAGCTTCCGGAGGGCCATGGATGAGGCAAATTTGCTTGGCTATGTGTATGGAATAATTCTGGAGGATGGTAATGTGTTAACGGGATCCTCACCGAGCTTACGTGAATGGTGGGTTGAACAAGTGAGATTTGAGCATAATGGCACAGCTGCTGCCAACCAATTCTATATGGAGAATCAGCTTAATTTTGACCCAACCAAGGAAACTGAACCACCAAAGAGAACTTACAATGTACTTATGGAGCTCTCTGATGCAACACTGGGGTCTATCTTATCAGCAGTGATGAATTGCTGCGATCCACCACAACACAAGTTCCCTCTCGAGAAGAAAGTGCCACCTCCATGGTGGCCCATGGGAACTGAGCCCTGGTGGGACCAAATTACAATTAAGGAAGACCAGGGGCCACCACCTTACAAAAAGCCCCATGATCTCAGAAAAATGTGGAAGGCTGCTGTGGTGGTTGCGATAATTAAGCACATGGCTCCTGCTTTCGACAAACTAGCACATGCGGTGAAGCAGTCGAAGAACCTCCAAGACAGGATGAATGTTAGGGAGATGCATGCGTGGAATTATGTGCTAAGAGAAGAGGCAAAAATGTACATCACAGCGCACCCTGATGTGTCTCTGTTGGATTTGCTGCGACTGTTCCAAACCCAGGTTCCTGTTCTATCTGACAATAGCAACACTGGCAGGCTGCATGATCATGTCGAAGCCTTTCAACCACCACTTGTCCAACTGCCGCCACAAGAGCAAGAACCATCTCAAGCACCACTATCAACTGAGCAGAGAATGTTTCGGGGTGCACAAGTGGAAAGGTCCCGATGGCCACGCCAGAAAAGAGTGTTGCGTTACACGTGCAATCGCCCAAGGTGTCTTCACCACAGCAGTGAGTTCGGGTTTCGGACAATGGAGTTGAGGGACCAGCACCAGCAATCTTGTGGGTCTCGCAACTCGGTGGGCAATTTCAGGAGACAAGTTGAACCTCCAGCATTTCCAATGAGCACTCTGTATCGAGAGCTAGTTCCCCCACAGTTTACACCAATGCTTCAAGCTCCCATCCCTCCCACTCAGCAGATGACTCCACCGCCTTTTCGACCAATGGCAATTCAACCTCCAGCTGCTACGTACCAAGAAGTCACTGGAGCATTTTCAGAGATAGGCCCACTGCAGCAGACTTGGTCATTGAATAATGCTGGTGTTCCTGTCTATCCTGCAATGCCAAATGATGGTCAAGTTATGGGTTCATTACAGTCAGCTATTCTTGGTTATGGCTTTTACAATGGCGAAGGCAGTGATGGTAATGCAGGATATTTTATGTGAATCAGTGTTCTGCACTCTGAAATAAAACAGAAAAGATTTTGTTATTCAAAATAAAAAAGAACAAATTTTATAATATATTGGTTAGCGGTTCCTTTAGTTTGAGCTAGTTTCTGTCATTCCTTTTTCTGGTTTTCTTTGTTAAGCTTATTGTTGTACCAAGTGAAATTTGACAATGCAGATAACTTTTTGAAAAAGGTAAATAGGCTCAATTGGCTGATGTATGCTTATAGATCTCATCTTATCCAAGTAACAAGCTTCATTAATTAAATTCTGACTTCTATTCTGATAAGATGGTATTTGTGAAGTTGCTATGCAACTAATAGGTCAATAAGTGAACTTCTATGGAACGGCACCAAATACCCATTTGAGTTTTTACGAAGAAATTCACTACACAGCTGAGCAGCATGGTCCCATCAACAATTGTTACTGATATGGATCAATTCGATAGTGATTGAATCATAGTGGGCAATTTTTTTCTATATATCTAATAAATATTGTCATGAAATTGAAAGTTCTGAATTATAAGTTTTATCAAGGCAAAGTTAACCAATCAATCAAGAAGCTAAAGCTCGGAGCAAATGAATGCAGTTAGTTCATGTGCGTGCATGCTTGTAATGATATCCAGTTATGTCCTAGACATTTGAACTAGAGATTACATTGCAAATGGAAATACTGTTAGACCTCAACTGGCCTCCTGACCTCGGCATTTTTGCAAACACTTCGTGGGCGTTCTGAAAAAATAGGGGACCAAGATCAGCGAGCACGTGATTGCCTGGAGCTAGTAAGGCTGGGTCATGGGTCAGAACTTCCCAGTTACCTGGCCCTGGAACATGGATTGGAGAGTTTGTAGGAAGAAGTGGTTTAGGCTTGACGCTCGAAGAAAAGTCGCTCAGTCAAGTGTTCACGGGTCAATGGAGATTCAACATTCAAGTATTCAATAGACCTGGCTACTGGCTAGTAAAACTTATTTTTCTTTTATTTATTTTTTTTTGTTTAAGAAAAATGATGGGTGAAGCTTTTTAAAACTTAATCTAATATATTAAGGGTTGTTCTATAATTCTATTTTGGTTTGAGAACCGTAAGTCCGTGACCTAATTAAAATACGTTGTTTTCTCGTAATTATTTTAAAAATTAGTGCTCAGCTAGTTGAGAAAGATGAAAAAATTTTACGTCATGATATGATGTTTAACATGTGGTAATTGAAAAAAAAAAATGTTATTTTTAGTCTTACTGCGGTGAGAAAAGACGTTAAAAGAAAAATGCCGAGGGAAAAAATGGGGGGGGGGGGAAATATCCATTATTTACAAAATAATAATAATAAACATTTGTAAATGTTTTTTAACGACTGTTAATTAATACTAGGTGGGGTAATCGAGTTTCGCTCGATATATGCGTTTCTAATAAAAATACGTAATTTTAACATTTATATATAATCTATCAAAATTTAATGGCATATATTTTTCTATAATCATTGAACAAATAGATAATTTGATATACTCCAAAAAAATTAAAAGATCACAAATTTTTTTGCCTTCTTATTTTTTTGCAATGTGCAACATAAGTTAATCATATATATTGTATCTATTTGAATATATATATATGCACTGTGATGCATATGGGGTTTTATGCACCGGAATCTTGATTGTTGGATGCGCATCAAGATTCGCTCAGATGTGTGTCGCGGGATCGAAACGATATGTTATTCTTTCACTCTATTGTTAATTGTTCCGCCCCTCTTAACCCATTAAGATGGGCAGAGGATACGGTTCCTTAACCCATACCCTAGGAAAGAGAAAAAAGTACTCTTTCCCCTAACCCCTTTCGTCTCTCTGGCCTCCACGAAAGAAATCTAAGAGAACAAGCAAAGAGACAAACCGATCCTTCCCTCTCTTCTCCTCTCCTTCAACGTAGATCCAATGATCCATACTCTCCTTCGAATCTTTTCGGCAAGCCCTAGATTGAGGATCGATCGCGCCTCTCCATTGCTCACATTCGACAAACCCTAGATCTCCAAGCTTTGACATAATCTAGAATGATAACGAGCGAGGACGACAGCGGATGATAAGTAGTCGAATCACTACTCCAATTGTGAAAAGTAGATTGACTCTTTACAAATGACTGGTACGTCTTCTCTCCCCTATTGACCGGTTCTTTACTGGTTCGGGAAACTCAAATTGAAGCTTTAATGTAGGGACAATTATGATGCTACTGTTGCTGAAAAAGTTTCAGAATTGTCATTGGCTTTAAAGTTTTTGCATTATTTTTTTTTCCTTTGCAAAATTAAAATAGAGAGTCTATTGATTGTAAAATTTTATGTCATTCCTTTACATTTAATGTCAACCGTTGTTGTGTGATGCCTAATAAAAATCTAACTGCGAGGGGAATAAAATCTAATGCAATTTTGAACAAAGAAAAATCAAACGATTCGAACTCACAAAAAATGCAGTAACTGGTTATTGTGTTGCGGTCTAATGCAGGGACCTAATTTGGGATAAGATAAATGGCATGATGCACCCCGCACCCGTCCAAGAGAGAGCAAAGGTAGTAATTAATGGACCTAATTTGGGATTGGATGATTTGGAAAGGAAGATGAAGGCTAAGGAGAGGAAGAAAAAAATTCTCATTGTAATTTTAGTCGTTTAAATTGTTTCAGTGTTGTTATATTGTTGTATGTTGTATGGTTAAAGAGTTAATTTTAGCTGTTTTAATTGTTTAATAATTTTAGTTAATTTTGTAATGTTGTATTCTTTCATTGATTTGCTATTAATTTGTAATGGTTATTTGGGTTATTGTATGCTTGCAAGTTATCTGAGTTAATTGATGTATTAAAGTATGATATACAGCGTTCTACATGTCCTGTATCATGTTAATTTATTTGAGTTAATTGCTTAACATAGCAAGATATACAGTGTTCTACATGTCCTGTATAATGTTGTTCAACAAAATAGGACTAAATTCACCTACACGATTGATCATATATTTAACATAGCAAGACATCTGCCTCTACATGCTTGGTACGTATCAAAGTGATGCAAAAACTGATACATATAAAACTTGAAACTAGCACATACAAAGCAAGATATATAAAGTAACATAGCCATATAAATTAACAGAACCATTTCCATCTGTGCAAACAAAATCTGTTGGAAAAAGCTGAATATCACTAAACATAACTAATTGAACATTCTGCATTTTTAAATTACAATAATAAAAAAAAACAATAAATAGAAGCAAATTCTTCAATTGCTTCAACTTGTCATCAACTTTTTCCAATTGCTTTAACTTGGCATCGACTTTTTCCAATTGCTTCAACTTGTCAATAATTTCTTCCACTGGATCCTAAAAAAAGAAATTAACAGCCTTGAATAGTCAATTCTCATAAACTTCTTGAATTGCAAATAGTAACAGTACACTGTACATAGGGTAGGAAACCAGTTGAGTAGTCCTATAACTTCTTGAATTCTCAATAACAGCCTCGACCAGTGTTTTTCTAAATATTCTTGATTTGTTGAAATACATCAGCACACACAGCACATAGTAACATTTTACTGGTTATTATACATATGAGTCTAATATTTTTTACAATTTTAAAATGCAATTCTCTGTCAAGAACCAGCGTACCAGTAATTTCAATGTCATACTCTAGAATATCAGTCATCAACTGTAAATTAAGAACTAGTGAAAAGGGTAGAGAATATGCACTGCGATGCATATGGGGTTACACAACAAATGACTAAATATATACTCATATATAATCATATTATCAACAATATTTCGAATTTAATCTTCAACTCATATAGATCAGGTTACACAACAAATGACTAAATATATACTCCGAATATATTATGCACATAGATTGCAATTTAGTATATTACATAAATTTCTTTAAGCTATTTATTATTTTTGTCTCAATGAATATTTTTTTAAGCTATTCATTATTTTTTAAAAAATAAAGAACTATATATTGTATCTTGTAAATAAAATGAGCATAAGACATGTATAAATAAAAAACACAGCACATATTCACAAATATGTGCTTGATGCAAGTTGTAATGAACTATTTATTTATTTATTTATTTATTATTATTGTTGTTGTTGTTTTTTTAATGCTATACGTAATGAGGACCCTACCTATAAACCAAAGAGAAAGTTAATCCTTAAAAAGTGAAATTACTTGTTGGATTCCAAATGCAATGATATAAAAATCAGTCATGAGCAAATTCTTGAACTCAAATTTGGTTATGACAAAAAACCCATAAATTTAGGCTACACATGCTATTCCAATGAACTTGTAAATTCTTAAACTTTTTAGATAACACCACTCTAGAAGAAGCGCATTACGTACATGTACATACATTTAAGGCTACACATGCTATTCCATAAGAAGTGTTTTATGAAAACCTACGTTTTTTTTTTCAACAAATGTATCGGTCATGAGCCCTAAGTCAGTACTTACGCTTTGTAGTCTTAATTTTCTAAAAAAAATTTCATATTATTGTTTCACCATGAATAGGTTTAGGTAAAATAAACCACTCAATAGTTGCTGCACTGGGACTATTGATCCATGTAATAATTGGTCAATAAATACAACATTTCAGGATGATCTTTAGCAAAAAGAAAAAATAAATCATAGTTTTCCTTTATTGTATGGTTCCCGTTCTTTGGTTAATCTGCTAATTGTATTTGCTTGTTTGTAGCAGTTATAGGTTATGAGGAGCATGATGAAGTGGAAACCGCTTTAAGGGTCAAAGTAACAGCAGTACACCAAATCTTATGTCCTTCAATATCCATATCCCTATTCAACTTTTCTCTCAACAACTCGACTATGAATTCCTTGTGCAGGAAATTCTCTTCAACATATCCAATAGTGCCTTGCTATGAAAGCCAAGCATCTTTTCAGCCACAAATAGTTAAGACCGGTAAACAAAAGTCGAAGTTTATATATATTCTTGTAAATTTAAAAGCTACAAAATATAATATTATTAAAAAACGAATAAATGGGTACCACTTAGAAAAACATGGACAGTTTCTTATAATGTTCTAACTTGAGCATGGCATCAGTTGAAAACATAATAATACCATCACGACATCATAATAATCAGGTGAAAGCACCGATCAGCCTCTAATGCGTCGTCGCCTCAGCAGTAAACTCTACCTCCACAAATTTTTTCAGTAGCTACTCTATTGTATCATAATCTCTCCATCCTCTCTACCACTTTACGTGCAATCGTCGGTGTCGCGTTGAGTGCCCAAGTGCCAGTCACTGGGTCATATATAAATTTATTTAAAAAATTTATTACCTGAACACTGCAAAATTCAAACAAACCTCCAAAAAAACTCACAGATGTGGTGCTTTGGAGATTGCCATATAGTTTTTTGGAGGCCTTCTGTCGTGACTGCTGCTGTGGTATAATGGTAGACATTGTCACCTATATAGAAAAAATAAACAATAATTTTAGCTCGACTATCTTATTTTTATTAGAAATATTTGCATTACAAAAACAAAAGCACTAATACCTCTGCTAATAAAGAATATAGATAAGAAAACTTCAATTGGAAAGGTACAAAAAAAAGGTTTCGGACATACATCATATATATAGAAGAAATAATAATAGAACCCAAAATAATTGCATTCATTCTGTAGTAATTACATTTTTAAATGGTGTTAAAACAATTTTAATGCCCTTAGGCCATGCACAACCTGTAAACCACATCTCACAAAATTTAATGCCCTTAGGTATTTCACATAAATTTCAATCAAATCATTAATATCAACAAATAAATAAATAATATATATACAAATAAAGAAACCTGATTAAACATAAATTATCCCTCTACATCAGGCTTACAATTAAAAGCACAAATTAAAGCAAATTAAACAAAATAACCAAAATAGCAAAATTAACCAAATTAAACCAATGAATTACCAGTACACAATCAAGAAGCAACAATGGAGCGAATAATATACAAATTATAAATACCAGAAGACAGCAAATGATATATACCAGAAGATTTATTTCGCAGGTCATACAGAAGATTTCAAATTAACATGATGTTTGACGAATAATCATTTTACCAGTAAAGAACAAACACAGCTACTGAGATACAAATTACAAAAAAAAAGAAAATTTATATGAAATTATTATATCAAATAACAAATTCAAATAAAAAGAGAATGACATATACACTCATAACTAAACCAAGTATAATATTTTTCCATTCAAATGGTAAAAAAATTTATAACTGTTAAAAAATTAAGATCAAACATAGTTTGTTGAAAAAACAAAGTTCTATATAAGAGAAGTTAGAAAGGAGATGTTATACATCAAGCATTTTAATATTGTTAATGGTAGAAAAAAACTAACAAATTTTCACAAAAAATCAGTACTAACAGAAAACCAAAAGGGCGTGAGAGTACCTAGGTAAGGAAATCGAAGAAATCAAGAGGGAGATGCAAATAACGCAAAGAGAAGTGATAAAGACCAGGGCAATATTGAAGCTTCGCCATGAAAGGATGCTTGTAGAAGAGAGAATTCAGGGAGGAGCCATTCACAGATCTAGGGTTTCTGCGCGGATCCAGTCGGTCATAGATGAGCGAAAAAATCGGAGGGAAGATGTGGGGAAGTTTGGCGAGAAAAAAACAGTACTTTTTACCAGAGGCGAATTTCTATCAGATGAGGAAGGCGATACAGTAGAGGTAACAGCGGTTGAGACTGGGATGAGATGAAGACCAAGAGACTATGTCTGAGGTATGGTCCGAGGAAAGAGAAATGGGGCTCACAAACCAAATGCAATCTAATGAGGTGCCGAACTAAAATTTTAAAGCTGAAGCGGGTCATTTCTAGAGACACTAATACCCGTTTCACATTTACTGGTATAATAGAATGTTTGATAAATCTCAAAATTTATAATTACATCGTATCGGAAGAGAACGTGTCGACTGGTTTAAAATTTTTTCAGAGATGACTCCCACGGGTTTTTATTTATAATACTGATGATACGTTGAATTGTGGATTGGTAATTGATAGAAGAAAAATATCCAAAATTTGTTGGGGGGGGGGGGATGGGAACATATTTTTAAATGCACAATTATAGTTTGCGTCATTCTTACGTCGACAAAATCATATGCAAAATGGAGATTGATGGCAAGTTTAATCAATTATTCTGTAAATATGCAACTATTAGCTTAGTAGTTCACAAAAGTATACTGTACATTTGAAATATTCTCCAATATTATTACTTTTAGAATATTTTTTGAAATTTTAAAAATTTTTAGTCTGTTTAGGAGCGCGAATTTAGGACTCTATTTTTTTCTTTTTTAATAAGATAATATTCCTTTACATCTTGAATTTTATAAATCAGTCCTTATATACTTTTTATTATTTTCTCTAAAATACAACTCATGCAACAGAAGTAACAACAACAAAAATTAGCAAGCAACCATGAATGGTCGTAGGTTTAAAATTCGACAGAAGATCTTTTATAAATATTTAATTTGAAAATAAAGTTGGATGCTTATTTCTCATCTTATCATAAAAGAAAATTATTATATAACTTTGCCAAATAGAAAGGTCCAATGCATTAGACCTTAGTTTTGCCCAAATAATATAATGAAACTTTCTAAGATTATTTTATTTATTAGGTTGAATTTCTCTTAGACGAATACAATTGGAATGTTAGAACTAAAACTTTTTGGTTTAGGAGAGTTTAGAATCTTTATTCTTTAACTAGGGATGGTTGTCGCGCGTTGCGCGACCTATGTCTTTCCTCTCATCTATTGCGCGCTGAACTGTACTATTATAATAATTTTATTTTTGTTTCATTTTAAGACATCTATGTGATATCTCTTATTTATATATATATTTTGACCATACTTGGCACCAAAATACTACCCAAACCAATGATATTCACTGCACTTTTGCATTATGTTTTGCAAGATTGGACACTGCCGTGGAATTTGACTTGTTTTGTAGGAACATGGTGGATTGGACACAATAATTGCATAAAAGGAATAATTTTTGGGAATCAAATGACTAAATGGAATGCATAGCACTGTAGAGCTCATCCTAAGCTTTCCAACGATCTTTGAATCACCTCAATCGGAGTCCGGATGAAGAAATTATGGTCAAAATACTATCGGTGCACAGTGCTGGAAAATAATTTCGGTCCGAAATTATTTATTTCGGTCCGAAATTGCGTGAAAAAGTCAGTTTTGGAAAGTTTTGAAAATGGAAACTTTATTTTATGGCATGATCTCGTGAACCCTTGCCCTAACCTGCCTCCCAAGCTTCCTCCCTGGCCATATATGCACGAAAATACAGAGAGGAAAATATGCCACCTTCCATACAATAATTTCCACCTTTTTCCACCACCGTTCTCACGCCGAAAGGCGTGGGATTCCATCTCTTGCAGCGGAGCACGACCATGGCAGCAATCTTGGAGCGATTCTGGACGCGACAGCGGTAGAACCGATCCAACCACGACTTCGGATGATCGATATCTCGATAGAAGCGATATTTGGTTTATTCCTTCCTTTTCTCTTGATATTTTGATCACATGGAGTTTGTATCTTACTTTGTTTACATGTTAGGCTAGTTTCTTATGTCTTAGGGCTAAGTAGTAATTTAGTTTAGTATTTTGTGATGACTTGATGGATTGATTGCTATGTTATGTGATTTATTATGTTGAAAATTATTGATATGCTTAGTTATGTTATTTGTTTGCTTGATGTTTACCTATGGATGAATCGCGACGTCTTTAGGACATTAAACTAGACTAAACACATGATTGATTAAGTAATTGAGGTAAGCCAAACGCTCGAAAGAGGAGGTTAACTTGACAACCGAAAGGTGTAGTTTCTAAACGATCTGAAAGGACTTAGATACCTCTAGAAATCCAACATGATAACCTTAAGTGACTAATATCCGACACGAAAGTTTAGGTTTAGTCATTTACGTGGAGAAAACCGAGTTCCAAACCAATTTCCAAAACCAAAATTGCGACAGCTGAGGTTAGGATTTAGGTCTGGTCGACAAGTATCCTTCACATAGTGTTGTATAAAATCAGCAAGTCAAAACAGAAAGTTTAAAGTATATTTTGGCACGACTTATATAGAATTTCGGTCCGAAATCTGTATATTTCGGTCCGAAATTACCTTCTTCCTTGGTGAAAACTTTGGGTAGAAGTACTTTAAAGCTAAACTAAATGAATACAAAGTCCTGGGATATTATTTGCATCTGTTTTAGTTCATAAAATACCAAAAATATTTATTTACTTGCACCTTTAGATTTAATCAACCAAAATCCATAAAAATTGTTTGTCTAGCTTTCGTGAGGAAGTAAAGTCTGGTATTCATTAATCCGTCCCTTGGGTTCGACCCTAAAGCTGTACTCCAAAAGACTAGTGAGGTTAGCTCTAGGTTATAAATTTATTTGATATCCTAGGTTTAAAATACCTTCATCACTATGTAATATAGTTGTAATCAAAAAAATAAACTTGATATATAAGTTAAAAAGTAATATATAATAAAACTATTTTTTATTTAATACTAAAAAAAATCACGGTATAATAAGTTATACTTGGCTTTTTTGGGGGGCTATGTGGTCATGTGGAGTGGTCTATATGAATTTCTCAGAAACTTTTACTGGGTCTTTTTTTTTTTTTGCCTACAGTACAGTTAGTATAAAATTGATATATATTTTTTTTAGCCATTTGTTGTGTTGTTTTCCTATCTAGTTAAGTGGTTAACTGGTTATAAAAGTTAGGTTATGGATGAATTTCTGAATAATAATCAAAATTATATACATTTTTTTTAATGTGCAATGTATTTTTTTATTTTTGTTTTTATTAGATAACAAATTGTAATTTTTTATGATAAAAAAGAAGAAAATTTTAGTTTTTTTTTCGATATGTGAGTGAAATACGATTAATGCATATGATAAAAAATTAATAACTGAAAATTGATGTCATATATTAATATTAATATTACAATAAACTGTAACAACTATACACAAAATAAGGTATTGATGTCAGTTTGTCCGTATGATTAACTGTAGTACCAACTTTGTATATGAGTAAAAAAGAAAACATTATTTGGGACAAAAGATATCCATAACTGGGCATAAAATACGATTTGAAGCATGTACAAAATAAGCAGACTGTCAATTGCTTTCCTACTGCTGGCTCTTCTTCAATATTCATCAATTTACCAGTGTCCGCTATCTTAAAAATGTAGATATCCAAGTTTGTCTTTAACTTGAATTCTTGCAAGCTACTGGGCAGTTGGGTATCCATGCCATGCCAGACCTCTTCTCCATGCATTGTTCGTTAACACATGTGCATCAGTGAGGGCTTCACTTTCACCATCGAGGAAGTTCTTTCATCATTGCTATAACTTGTGCCACATGTTGTATTGCATGCCAAGAAGGTAAATTGTCAATTTCTTTGCATGTTATTGCATTGACCAAACTTGTAAAATCAGAAAAATGATGTGTGACTATTTAAGGTTTGAGTTGTGTACTTAATCGCCTCAAGTAAGGCTATGGCTTCAGCATAGAAAGGAGATTCAGCCTGAAATTTTTGTGCCAGTATTGCTTTCAACCTTCCCACACCATTATAACTCAATAGTCCCAGTCCACTGCCTTTATTTTTATCCCAAGAGGCATCGATCAGCACTAATTTTGCCTCCTTCGGCACGACTACTGTTCCAATAACCCCTCCATTAGTTCTTTCCAACCATCAAATTCAGTTGTGAGAGCCACAGCCTCAGCTATTAATTACAAAACTTAGCTTATATTACTGTTAGTTTAAGCGGCACTTGTTACTCAAACAAATAAAATTTAGTTTGCAGACCATAAGACAATTGGTGTAACAACCTTGTAAAATTGCTCATAAAGCATAATAAGAAAAATATCAGACTTGCAGCAAATTCAATCAACCATTGATTCTAAAATATTGTGATCTTAATAGAATAATAATCTATTTAGAACTCACATGGTTCCACTTACTCGAAATTTATTGGGAAGTACAGTATATATATAAAAATTTATAAGGATGATTTTTTCTTTTCTCTCTGCCCTGATAATGCCCACATATATCAGGTCCTGAAATTTTTCCTTTATGTTGCATAAATTTTCAAAATTACCTCTTAATTGACCAGATGTTTAATTATCAATTAATGACAAAATTTAAACACCACTGATAATGATCATGTTCCTTTTATAATTAATCGACATTATTATACAAATTGTATTACATTCATTCATTCTATAAATAGGTCCTTTATATTATATAAATAAATTCATAATTCAATATCTTTGTAAATCATAATAATCTCAGCACCTTTCCATCATGATGCAAAAAATTATAAATTATATCACCTTGTAATTGAGCGGCTGTTTAATTAGAAAATTTGGAATTTAACTAAAGGATAAGAAAAATTAAATTATGTTCCCATATATCATATATATAAATATATACCATAAAAAAATACTCACAGGTACAAAAACAGCAAATGATAAATATAATATAACTTGAAATCAAAATGTATTAATCAATTTTGTTGCTCATTTCATTCCTGACATAAAAAGGCAAATGTTTCAAATATGAAATTGTTAAATACTACAATCAACTAACACATTCTGACACAAAATGATTTTAAGAATCAGGTTTCCGAATAAAAGATATTGGTAGATGCATCAGTACCTTTGATCAATAAAAATAAAAAATATGGGGTGGCTGCAATGGAGAATCAGATTTGGACTGGAGCTCTTGGTCGCTCATTCAACTGATGCGAATGGAGAAGAGGTGTTGGTGCTGACCTCAAATAGAAATCACCTAAGCATGTATTATATACCAAATAACTACCTGAATTCAAGAGAAAATATGCCTAAATGATATGATGTGAGAAATAATCATAAAGCATCCCCAAAATTTTGTCCTAATTAACAGTAGATAATTAGATATTGTATCGAGGAAGCCATTTTGGTGTATTTTATAATAAGCATGAAGAGAAAAGGGTGGAAAAAATTAATCTCTCGCAGAAAATATTGCATGTTCCATTGACAGTATAATCCAGAAACTTTCATTTGAAATGCCAAAAATTCTCCATTTTTTTTTGGGTCACTAAGAATCTCAGGGCAGTTTGGTGCCCTCATTGGAAACTTTTGATCCTAAAATGTGATCCTGAAACTAACACATTACATGAAACACCAAACGAATTGGCTGGGGGGCAGGGGGGAAACAACATCCTTTAATCCTTTTCTAAAATTGTTAGCGGGGAAACGAATTGCAGTTGCTAAAGGAAAGCATACAACTGTGGCCTTTAATCCTTTTCTAACATAAAATAAATAAAAGCAAACTAATAACGCGCTCTGTATGCTTATAGAAAATCCAAGCCCTTATTTCGAGTAAATTATCATCGGTGACTGAAAGAACGGACAGAGAATCCGGCATGATTGTTTCCTTGTTTATCTCAGAGGTTAGGAGCTTGGGCGAGAGTGTTGTCTTCTTCTTCCCTTTCTTTCTCTCTCTAAACAGGCTACATATCTCCATTTTTCACCCCTTCCAAACCAAATCCAAGAGAAGGATCAGAGGCAATGAAGACAGAGATTTTGCAGGGGCTATCTCGCGATTAAAGTTCGATGAAGGTGGCACGGTCATTGTTGCGGCGGAAGCGGCCTATGGTACCGCTGTGGATGTGACCTGTGGTGAGAAACTCGAAGGAGAAGAGGATGCTAAGCGAGTGCGAGGTGGAGGCGGAAGGGGGGAAGTCGGCGAAGGAGAGACGAAAAAGGTGGATCTAGGTTGTGTGTCCTCAGGATTTGGAAGAGGAGAAAAAGCCAGAAGTCCAAAAGGAATTTGGAGGAGAAAAGGAAGAGGCGGAGGGCTAGATACCAATAAAAAGAATATAGTCACAATGTAACGAATCACTTGCACAGCTATCTTGATCATTTTGATTCGGCACATAATAGGTTACAGACTTATTCTAAATATAAAATGAATATAAATCGCTTAAAGCAGAATAATCGGACGGGGCTTAAGATGCCGTGTCGAGGTCTCTAAAAATTTTTGCATGCGGACTCCCACGACTTTTTATTTATAATACTGATACTGATTATTCAATCTTGTGTTATTAATTTGTCTTTAAATTTTCAGTGCCTATTGCACAATAATGAGATAACGTCTCAAATCTCTAAGCTTCGATTCTTCCTCACTGCTGATTTGAGTAGACACATTTGTTTGTAATCTTTTCATCCTTAAGTATCCTTTTTTTTTTTTTTTTGTGACTCCTCATAAGAAGGATATACTGAATGTCTTTAGACGATAGTTAACATTTTTTATTGGTCCTTCCACGAGGAATTTAAAAAAACCACTCGGCTTTTTTTTTTCTTTTCTTTGGATAAATAGGGGCTATAATTAAATAAGCATTTGGACCTCTCCCCTTCCTTCCCTTCCAATTTATGGTCTCGCCGCTCTTGCTCCTCTTTTATAACTCTTCCCACAACTGAATAATGCTCATCCTGGAAACACTACAGTGATCAAAAGGAAATGGAGATAGCACGAATCTTGAGAGAAGATCAGCCGTCTGATACGTGTGAGAGAGGATCTTAACCCCCCATCGATCCCCTCGTTTCATCAACTCTTTTTGCATTTGAGGTAAATAGTCCATGAGGACTTTATCTATAATATATTTTTTAGATAAAATTTGGTAGCAGCTAACTAGTCTTATTTATAATAATTTATATGGTGAATTTTGAGCATTTTTTTGGTTGAAAGTTCTTATACAAGAGGGAATTAGGCACAAGTATGAGAAATTTGAGTATGAATTGAGGAAGTTCAGCTGAATAGCTTTAAATTGCCAACAATACTGTGCAATTAATTAATGTTGAACAAGCTTCTTTGAGGTTGCCTAAAATTGCTCTTTTAAATGGTATTTTTGTGTAAATAGAAATTGTCTTGAAGAACAAAGTGAGTATTTACAGGACATATGAATGTAATTAAAAAAAAAAAAAGTTGTGCTCGTGTCGCATACATAGTTTGCGCAATAAAAGGAAAAATGCTTATAGTAGTGTAGTGTGCAAATCAAGGTCATTTGAAATCTAAAAGTTCAGTGGTGCTTTCCTTGCTTTCTTGTAGAGAATAAAAATCACATAGAAATGAGTACTAAAATCAAACAGACACAGTTAGACTTTTATTAAGAAATACATAAATGGAATAATGCAAAGTTGAATAAAATTCACATCTGAAATAGATAAACAATTGAATGATGATGTTGCCTCCAAAGGAGAACAATTATTCCTTCGTTATTACAATATACTTGGTACTTAAATTCATAACAATTTATTCCTGTTAAGTATCAGCGAATATTAGTTGTTAGTTGAGGAACAGTGTATAATGGTTAGTCCTTGAGTCTGTATACACTTCTTTTTGTAAGGTTAAGTTTGAAACCAACTATCTTGTTATAAGAAATTTGAAGATAAATTGTTCTCTCCATGATTCGAACCAAGGACCACTTTGTTGACAAAATAGAGCCAAACCACTAGGACGAACAACCCAGAAAACTTTTGAACAAGTATATGGCTAAATTTATATGAAAGAGACACATTTATTTACAGAAAGTATAAACTCCAATTGCAAAACACAATATCAAAATTCATTTGCAAATTGCAATCACTTCCCATGTTCATCAAAACCTGGAATAGTAACATTCTTATTCACTCACAAATAAAAAAATAAAATCTGAAGGGACTTATTATATTTACTTTTACATATCTTGAAAACAAATTGATTTTACAGTCCCTTCTTTTGTGATAATAACCTCCCAAAGTCTCTTTTCCTGCGGAATACTGTTTATCTTAAAATGATCTTCTTCTGTTAATTCCCAATCAAAAATTTCTAAGTTCTGCATGAGCCTCTCTTTCTTGAAACTCTTCACCACAAAGCTCACACCTTGTTCATACAGCCACCTAAGTGAAATCTTTAAAATAGATACATTATTTGTTAGGTTAAAAAAATATATATATGAATAGTGTTGGAAAACACAAACTGATGTAGACATACTTGAGCTACAGTCTTTCCATGGGAATTCGCAATATCTTTGAGCACCTTCGAGTCCATTACTGGGTTTCCATTCTCCCTTCCTGCCATGCTTATTTTAGTCGTAAAGCTAAATAATCAAGTAAAGATGAATTAAGCGGTTCCAGGAACTAGTGTATTTGGTCACATTAAGCTAAGATCTTTATTTGTTTCTGGATAATCTATGTTAAATTGTCAATTGCATGAAGCATGATAAAAAAGGTTAAGCTTGATTAGCTGGCGGTTAAACTGAATGCTTGGCAACAAAGAACTGGATTTCCTACCTTGACCTCCCAACGGAGAGAATGCTGTGACATGTATTCCTTTCTCTTGACAGAACTCCCTTAGTTGCTGTTGTTGGCAAACTGGATTGATCTCCACCTGTATATGGTTATATTGATGTCATGAAAAAATGTGTAATGTTCTAACTATGATCTCCTTTATTGCAATGCATGCCCTTGATTTTTTTTTTCCCATTCTGACTGGATCTTTCTTAACCTTTTAGTTTGCATATAATGGGGTTCTCCGTTCTCTTCATTGGCTATGTTAGCTGTTGCAGTGCATTTGCATGTCATAATATGTAAATATGGGTCTGAGGTAATTATAATTTATCCGTAGACCATAGTGCTATGCACTTAACCAAATTCTGATTCGTGTTTGCTAGTAGCTAGGTATATAGGGAGCCACAAAACTGAAGCATAAATTAGGTAATTACTGGTTTTGCTTTTGGTACATAACACGAGATAAAATGTATTGAAAGAACCAATTCACAGACTTGGTTAACTGCAGGGGCTATTTTTGCAAATAAAAGCAGCTCTTCTAGCTTCTTAGGTTGAAAATTGCTGACACCTATGGCCTTGGTTAGACCCCTCCTTTGGCAGTCCTCCATGGCTTTCCATACACCCTTCAAGTCCATTGAAACAATCTCTTCTTCTTTTATGGGTAAAGATGGCGGGCCCGGTTTTACACTGATGGGCTCATGGATCAAATACAAATCAAGGTAGTCCATTTGAAGGTTCCTGCAACATTTTGAACAGTAATGATGTAACAACATGAAGGTGGAGAAAGCCAATTAGGACAATCAGGAATTTTTTTTTAAAAAAAATGATGTTCAAATTTTCGGTTGAGGCTTCAATTTACACAGATGCAATGTAACAAGAGCACTGTCACAATAAGGATCAATTTATTGGACAAGATAACAAACTTTTTCAATTGAATTTGTAAGTTACATGGCCACTCTAGACCACATTGGTTTTGTATATTTAGAAACAAAATGGTCCCAAAAACCTGAGGGTAGCCTGCAGTGCTGGTAATACCAGTTCTGGATAGCAATCGGTGCACCAAATTTTAGAAGTCACAAAAATCTCTGCCCGGGACCCTATCAGGCCGAGCCGCACTGCCTCAGCAATAGCCTCACCAAGCGGCGACTCTGATTGGTACAGAGTGGCCGTGTCAAAATAGCGGTACCCTATCTTGATTGCATCTATCACCGCTGATTTTGTGTTCTCTGGCATGAACGGGAACGGAGCTGCAGTGCCCATGCCAACAACAGGCATGCCATGGCTGGAATTAAGTTTTACCATAGGGATCTTGCTAGATGCCATTTTTACGGTCCCTCTTATCTTTTTTTTTCCCCTTTCTTTCTTGTCTCCTTTTTTTGTTCTTTGGTTATATGTTGTTTGCTTCAACATTAAATGAACCTCAGATTTATAGAAAATCATGCAGGGTTGGCTGGTCTTAGGAATAATAATATTCAATTTTCAAATAGGTGTTTTTACTAGTAAGCTATTATAAAGAAAGAAACGGGTCAAGTTTGCATTGTCGTATCCTTCAGCTATTAACTGTAATCAGATCTTTTGTGAATTATGACCATGTATTTAGTAGCTTTTACACATGTGATATTTTAATTTGTACCTTTAAACAATCAAATTGCGTGTTTTCAAGCCGAAACTCCATAAAGAATTTGTATATACTCACGACAGAAATAATTAGTAAAAGCAATACAGCTAGTGCAGATTTTCCTCGAGTTGTAGTACACTAATTTCACGCACAGCACGATATGCATTAATTCTTTTTGGGTCAAGTTGTCAGAAACAAAAAAGAATTAATTAACTCAAGCTAGAAAAAATGGTGAATATCTCATATTACATCTGGAATTTCTTATTATGTACGGTTCATCATATATCTGAATTTATTATTTGATAAAATGCGGGAACTAGAAGGAGCTATATTTGACAACTGTGGTGACCGAAGTAAACTTTTGTCAGAAAAAAAATCATAATTAAGATAATTTTCTTATGTTAATATTTTTTTATAATTGATTTTTAATTTCGGTTCAGAAGAGTTTGATGTTTTGTACATATTAATGACAGTATGAAGCGCATACTGAAACCATTTTTAGGATGCATTAGATCAACGAACTCCAGGAGCTAATGTACTTAAGTTGATTTTATCAGGTACTTTAGGTCCTTTTTGTTGTCCAATAAATATAGACTTGTCAAAACAAATAAACTTGCAGCCTAAGCTTATAAAGTCTATAATAGTCGCTGTGTATTTGTCACATAGAAGATTAAACAGAGTTGGAGAGAAAAATCTTTGACGGGCCGCAATATTTTGTCACTTAAATGTGATTAATTGAACACGTCTCTATCTCCTAGTTCAAATTAAAATGGTTCATACTTGAAGCAAGTTTCTGTCAAGGCTTTTGGGACATAACGATTTTTATTTTCACGAGCACGGATGGTGACTCGCCATGCCACTTGTACCCACTTGTTACTTGTAGGATGCCTTCAGTGTTATCTGGGTTTAGACGCCGTCAAATACAATTCTACCATTAAACTTTAACCGTTGAAATTTTAATTATACCGTTAAATTATGTCAAACTTGACGACATAGACTTTACGGAATTTTGACGTTAGACACCGTCAATTTTAGAATTTGTTGAATATAAATAACCACTGCTAAGAGGTGTCAACTTCTCAAAAAAAAAAAAAAATGGAATGTTCCGGCAATATAAAAAAAACTGCTAAGAATATAAATAATCCGAAAAAAAGTCAAACAGGGTGGAAAGTGGAAACAAAGTGTAAAATTTCCCTTGGTTCGCTTTAAATCATGGGACTTTAAGCTTCTTCGTTAAAAAAAAAAAAAGAACATAAATATCTCACACAATTCAAATGGAAAATATGAGATCCATACCCTAATAGATGCACTCAGAGTTTTCTTTACTGTGGAGCTTTAATTATTTAAGAAAAAAAAGTTCGTAGGAAGTGAAGTTACTAGACATGATTTATTCAGCATTTTTCAATGCATACATAGAAAAACAGAGCAATTTTGAGTTCGTTATAAAATAATAACATAATTGACAAAGAAAAGTTAACAAAATCACTCAACTTCTCAAGGTTTCGTAGTACTCAACAGAAACAAAACCGAAAAAACATATTCATATAAAGTATGCGACAGTTTATCTAATCATGAGAATTGTTTTATCAATTAACTTCCCAAAATGATTACATCATAAAATCTACTTGAACTTTGATGCCCTCTTCACTAAGCAGAACTATTAACTGCCTAATACAATCTACAGATTGTTTTTCTTTTACTGTTATCTTTTTAAAAATGATATAATATCTATGTTTTCACCCACATCAGCAACAAGCACTGTATTGTTAGAGATATGTCCTAGATGCCAATCAGTTGGTGGCTATTATATTAGTTTATGTTATTGATGATGATTGATCATTTGTTCCTAGAGATTATTATTGACAGATCATTCAGGTCGAGGATCTGAATTGTAGATCTCTGTAGATCATTCGTTAGAATGACAATAATATCTCTAAAGTGTCCATAGTCTTGATAATTAACAAGGAACATTAATTATCAAATAAGACTAGTATGCAATTTAAGTGATGATTATGTTCTACAAATCATGGGTAAGGAGTTACCAACTTAATTGCATATGTGTACGTTATTGGAACATAGCACAGGACATGACCCAATGAAATAAATATATGGATTGTGTTACGTGTCATTATTTATTTCATAAGTGTTTGATTCTGAGTTTGAGATGGTTCAGTTTCTCCACATGAGGATAGGTTCAATAAATATTGTCTAACGCTGATTCCTGATAAAGGCTGCTATACGGACTTTATTTATGTTCTCTTGAATTGTGCGGGGAGAAACTGGTCATCAAGATAACCGTATGTCCCTCGTTAGTACACCTAATGAGTGATGATATCCACTGGGCCCCTTGATGGAGATGGATTGTTTGCTAGCAACTTATACAATCATCTCTAGATCAAGAAACGTGTAATCTGCAAGAATAACACATTCCTATCTTGGATTATACAAGGATATCATGTGACATAAGAATCAAGACAATAAGATATTATTTTCTTATGCAGGATTGAACTACTGTATTGGTACAGTATTTATTTATGCGAATTGGGAATCATAACGTGTTGCTAGATACCGCTTATGATTATTGAAAATAAATAGTGATTTATTTTCCATGGCCAACATAGCATAAATCCTCAAAGGGTCACACAAATAGGACTTTAACCAAACGTGTAGTATTTGTTTATTTGCAGTAGCGAGTACTGCGAATATATGATAAGTTGATTAATTAATTATATACCGTTATAAACCGTTATAATTAATTAAATCAAATAGATCATATAGAAACAATATAATACTTATGCTAATCCTAAATAATTATTAATGAGTTAATAATTATTCTTGTTCAACAATATTTAATATAGTTGTGAGAATTATATTAAATAAGTAGGCCTAATTTATCAAGTCTAATTGAGCCCGAATAGAATGCAATTAAAAAGGCCTATTAAATATAAGATTTAATAGGTTAAATGGCAGCATAATTAGTTGGACTAATTAGCCCATTTAAATCTATTAGGAGGCCGGCCACCAAATTAGGGATTTGAGTATTATAAAAGGGATTCATATCGTGTAAACAAATATGGAAATATCATTTTTCTCCTTTTGCTCCAATCATGGCCGCCACCATAAAAATAAATGGCAGAAAAGAAAAATCGGTTTTTCTTCTTCCTTGCATTCATTAGGTGCTCATGTGTTGAGTGTTAGCCATCTTCATTTAATAAAGATTAATTGGAAAAAATGCAAGCAATAAAGAATTAGCTATTTTCTCCTTCTTGCTAGCACAAGAGGTGAAGAAGGTTGTTAATCTCTTTGGTGGACTCGAGGTGGTTGCCGGCGACTTGGTGGTGGAGACGAGCACGCCACCGACTCCAAAGCAAAGAGTTCGAACCTTCTAGTTACGATACTAAAAGAGGTAACCTTCTACACGTCTTGATTTAAATGTTAAATCGTTTGTTTGACTAGATCCGTTATTTGCAATAGTTAAATGCTTATTAAACGTTAATAAAAATTTAAAATTGCACAAGGACTTGAGTTCCTCACAGTGGTATCAGAGCGCTGGTCGTCTTTCAAACGTTTAACATTTTTAAATCAAGAGATTAGTAATTAACGAAGTTAATTAGTGATGTGTATGTTTGCTGATCTGAAAAATCTGTTTTTCTGAATTGTTGCTTATTTTTCGTGATGCATATCTCTCTGAAAATTTTTTCTTTCTTACTGGAGGTTATAGATCTTTGAGTCGCGGTTCTTTTGGCGCTGGTTTCACTATTTTATAAGTAGTTATGAATTTTTAGTGAATTAAACGGTAACGGTGCGCAGATCTGTTTGTTTAGCAAAAAGGATGTATTTTTGGAAAATTGCTACTTGTATCTTTTGGCTAGAGTTATTCTAAATTTGATGCTCTTTCTGGATATATGTAAATTGTTGCATATTTCGGATTTTAAATGGGTGTTCAAGTATGAAAAAGAAAGAAATCGTAAGATCTGTTTTTCCAATCAAGTTGCTTGTTTTGATGAACCGTAATTATTAAAATACTTTTGCAGAAAAGTGTCTGAATGGAATTGTTCTATTTTGAGTTAGAAATCTGTGAAAATTAGTTTCATATTTTTCCATTAAGGTTTGATTCATCAACTAGATCAAAATTTTTCGGTCGTCAGTCTGTTTCAGAACAGGACTTGTTATTTGTATGGCATTTAACTCGATTATTTTGAATAGAACTTGCTGGTTCTTTTTTCATGAATAGATAGCCAACTGCATATGCTAAGTTTTTTGTATAAATTGTTTATATGGAATCTGTAAGGAAGATGGTCCTTTAGACCAAAAGGTTGAGATGAAAAACAGAAAATCTTATAACGGTGTTTCGCGCACAATATCAGATTTGTCTTTTATGATTCTCCCTGATGGTAAATGATCTCTCCTTGAAATTTTTACTGGTAGTTGCACTCATTGTAAGGAGTTCTCTGGATTTATTTCGGATTTTTTGGTGACTGAAAAAATATTGGATTTTATCGGATCCCAAATTATTTATTTTAATTAGTTAAAATATATTCTAATTAATCAAGTTAGTTGAAATGTTAATTAGAATACTCCTTTAATATCCTCCTTTCTGTTCTGAATTGTTGGATTAATTTTTGAAGATTTAAACAAGTAGTTGTAATGTTAAACCTCTTTTGCATTTGTAAAACGAGCAACGAGCATACACAAAGATTCTAATTAATAAAGTTAATTATAAACAAGTGAAACATGTATATTGTATATGTGCTAACTCGTTTTTGTAGGAGGATCGTGGGTTTAGTATGGCTCAAGATTCCAATGCCTTGTGGTTTGTAAATGAATGCATGTGTGAATGTGTGTAATGCGGCCTTTGGTGCCATTAATTAATTTTTGATTAATTTTAATGTAACTTGTGAGGCTTGCATGCTCCTAAGGCCTAGGAGGGAATTAGGATTTTCCACATGTTTATTTATTTCCATTAATTATAGGATAGGATCAATATAATTAGTGGGAAGGCTTGGTTTAGATTAGTCTTACTACATGAAGATGCAGTGAAGATTAATATGCAAGCTAGAGCCATACAAACTCACAACAATGTTTGTGTTTTGAGATGCATGTAATTATGTGATTGTTTGAATGCTATGAAATGTCATAGGATAGGTATGGGTGTATGTTGACACGACCACCAAACAAAGTCGCATAATAAATGTCTCATTAATTTGATTAAGCCAACCGCCCTACTTCTCTCTATCCCCTTCACGTCGTTTGCCCTCTCATGGCGCGGTCCGCCCAAGCGGACGTCATGGTTGTCACTCGAAAGTAGGGGTACAAATAAGATTTGTTAGGAGCAAATAGAGAGAAGTTGCTTATCGATGGACCCAACTAGAGTTTGGACATCATGGCGAAGTTTGTAAATATATAGATATTCACAAACCAAGAGTCATATAGTTGATATGATTGGTTGGAGAACCTACCTTGTCTAGTTAGGTAGAGTGACGTGCCATATCAGACTCTACTTGATGAAAATGGGGATCTTGGAAACCGACTACATTTGGGACATTAAATAAATGTAGTGAGAGTTTTGTTTATCATTATAAATAAAACATTGCATAAACTAAATGACCTTAAATTGAGATTGTCATAGATACTAAATGTGTTAATTTCGTTGCGATCAATCTTTGAATTTGAACTAGCTCGTTTCTAAAGGTATTTACTTAGAGAAGTAACACCGATTCCTAGGACATGTTCTTAGCGAAAAGAAACTTGAGCATGTTTATTCCCAAAAATATATTCCTCAAATTTTTTCGAACGTAACATCGCGATGACTAATTGACTTTTACGAAAAGTTATTCGATAAAGCGAATGCCGATATCATCATTTTAGGATCTCTAGACCTTTGGATTGGAGAATTCATACGAACTAGATTTGACTCCTACGCTCGAATTCACTTACTCAAGAAGGAGTTCTTAGAGAAAGTAAATGTTGACTCAATCATTTATGATCGAGTAATGGAGCATGAATTAAGTAAGAGAAACTTCTTTTAAGAAGGTACATGAAAGTTCCATTAGCTTGCGAACTGAAAGGTTTGAGCAGCTAATTGGCAACTAGAGATATCAAGATCTCCGATATCAAGAATTGTTGATATTGTCATACGGTCTCTTCCTAATTAAATGAAGGATATTATGATACAGTTCGCAAATTTGTTTGTGCAAAATGTAATTAGCGAAGTATTTAAGAAATACTTCGGTTAAGTATGAGTCGAGACTTCGAGACCCTCAATTGTGACCATGTGCCACATGAGATGTTTCATTTGCCGTTTATGGAGGCACTTGAAAGGATATCTGAAGTACCATGATTATCGTATTGGAAATGTTCTAACCCTTCGAGAGTATTTGTCGTTCAAATTATCTCGCTATCTCTAATTCACACTAGTAACTGGGTACTAGTTCATGAGCTCGCATTTAGTGAAATGTGTAAGCAATGAAGAATAAGAGAATATTCGAGAGTAGTGAAGTGAACTCCGTATAAGGAAATGGTTTATTCTCTTAAACCACTACCATTGGATACGTAGAGTTATATTTACTAATAGGAATTGTAGGTCAAGTACCTCGTTTCTTACATCCTAAAACTTTATCTCTATTCATATAGATGATGGATGATTATATTTTATAAAAGACAAGCGATGTTCTTTTATTATGGATTTGTTTATATGATTTCATGCCTATTGGTTGAATATGCTTGAAATGGATAAACGGTTTTTGAATGACAAATAAGATGCGTAAGACTTCACATAAAGTATTTGACTTTCATGTGAAATGACCGCTTAGTCATACATAAATGAGAATCGCATTATGAGAGTCTACATAGCGTAGATCTCATGAATCAATTCGATTGCGAATCAATTGAGAAATACGAGTCATGTTTGTTGACAAAAGCCCCTTTGACCTATAAAAGATTTAAGGACAAGTAACTTGATTAGGACTTATACATATCAATGTATTTAGACCTATAAGTACTTGTGTAATGAATGATTGTTGACACTTTACTACTTGACCAACGATCATAGTAGATATTAACGTATCTATCTGATAAGGTATAAGTGTGAAGCTTTTGACAAGTTCAAGGAGTTCAAGAGTGAAGTTGAAAGATCATTCAATAAAGGTAATAGTCTTATAATTAATCATGGTAAATAGCTAAGTCATATGATTTGATCTATTATCTAAATAGTGTGAAAATAGTTTCATAACTCACTCCATTAGAAACATTATATTAGTATAGTGTGCCTAAGAATGGAGGTATTGAACTTTATTTGATATAGTTCGATCAGTAATGAATCAGATTGACTTAATCGACTCATATTAGAAATTCGCGTTCGAGGACAATTTTTGTTTACACTGAATAATGTTCCATCGAAAAGTCCATTGAGAAAGATTTCTCAAGATTTGGTGTTAAGAAGTTTATTTCAAGATTTGTTGACTGATAAGCTTGAACCCAAATATGACGCTTAATATTTTTGTAGGATACTTAAATTAATTGAAGGTACTACTTCTACGAACATGATAAGAACAAACTAGTTGTTGCTAATCATGACGTAGTCTTGGAGAATAATATTCTCAAGAAAAAGTAGTGGGAGTAAAGTGAGCATTAAAGAGTGTTTACGCGTCACTACAAGAAGTACCCTTGTGGGAAACTTGTCACTCCATACATGGTGCTTAGTGGGAGTTGAGCGGAACTTCATTCACAAGTCGTTGTGAAAGGAAGAAGTTCATGAGCACGCTCGCTTCTAATGACGACTTAAACATATCACGAGTTGATGATGTTTGAGAAACTCAGTATATATGAGGATCAAGAACTTATTCTACAAGTCGTTGTAAAACTAGTTCATGAACTCGAGCACTAATCCTACAAAAGGTCAACGAAAGTGATTGTCTGACCGAGAGGTGCATAGACATCATGACATCCTCGCACCTGGCATATGAGGATCCGTTGATAATTAAAGGACCGATGGAAGAATCCGATTCCACAAGTATGGTTTGAACCCATGTGATCTTTAAGTGCAATCCATGTATAACAACAAGGTATAAACCTCATCCTAGCAAGCAGAGCAAAGACCAAAAATTAGTGACATAGGCTCTGTTTGGATCTTATGAGAATAAGAGTAGGATTAGTTATTCAGGATTAAAATTGTTAGTCTCAAATTCTTAAGAATAAGCTTAATCTCGAAATTAAGATTTTTTTTTGGATGATGTAGGAATAATAATGAATTTTATCTTTGACCGTTTAACAAATCAAAATCTTAATCTCACTTTTTATTCTAACATCTAATCGGATTAACTAATCTTACTCTAATTCGGAATAAGCCCTTAATCCTAGACTGTTTGAATTGTCTCTTAATCCAGATTAGCTATTTAGTCTAGAATAGCTCTTATTCATGACTATCCAAACAGAACCATTGAACAACCAAATAGAATTAAAATTCCACGGATATTAGCATGAATCCATAGACAAATTCAATCATTAAAGGACCCAAATGACAGTTCATACAGTTGGAACTCTTTACACCACCAAGAAAAGATAATTAGACTATGAACTAAATGAACATCTCCATGTCAGCAGGTCTAATTCTCCCAAGAATTAAATAAAAGAAAACACCCCCTAAATTCCCTACTTCTTAGCCTTCCTAGCAGGAACCTTCCTTGGTGCAGTCGACTTCTTAGGCGCAGCCTTCTTTGCCGGGCTAGCAGTTTTCTTCGTTGACACTTTTTTCACTGGTGCAGCACCAGCCTTCTTTCCTGGCGAATCCTTAGTTGAAGTCTTGGCTGACTTTGCTGGCCTACCAGCTGCTTTCGGCTTAGCTGTAGCCTTGGCCTTAGTGGTAGCTGCCTTCCGTTTGGTTGTCACTTTTGCCTTAGCCGGAGACGCCTTTGCCTTGGCCTTGGGAGCTGTTTCTTTTTTTGTCTTAGCCACAGCTTTTGGCTTTGGAACAGCAGCGGGCTTGGCCACAGCCTTCTTTGGCTTGTCAGCAGCCGGCTTGGCTGCAGCCTTCTTCGGCTTAGCAACCGTCTTCAATTTTGTTTTAGCACCCACTTTGGCTTTCGCCGGAGAAGCCGGCTTCACAGATTTTGTAACCTTTGCTTTTGGCTTGGTGCTGGGCTTGGCCTTTGGCTTAGTGGGTTTGGCAGCTACAGGCTTGGGTGCTGCACTCGCCAATTTGTAGGAGTTCTTAACTTTGACAAGCTTGCCAGATGTAATTTGCTTCTTGAGCTGAAGCGATAACAACTTTTTGAAATTCGATGGCAAGTGCGCCTTGTGCTTGTCTTCAATGAATTTCCCAATTGCAATCACACTTGACCCAGTTCTCTCTTTCAGAGATGTGATTGCATCACTGATCATCTGAATTAAATGAACAATTGACTTAATTATAGACACTCTCAAATCAGATCTAAGCAAAATTTTGTAAATATACTCAATATATGGTAAAATTGTCAGTTATCAATCCCTTTAAGAGTTACACAACAGCACTTTCTAGGTAGCATGATAATATCCATACATAGACCTAAGGTTTGCACAGTCCATGGTCAGAATTTGTAGAACCAAAAACTTATTATCAAGAGATTCACACTAAGTTATCAATTCAAACAAACCTTGTCCCAAATTATAAGGGTTTTATGCAATAAAGGAGTTCTAGTTTTACTATTTTGGTAAATCGACATAATTCGTTCATACAACTATAGATTAATAATACCCATGATTAAAATTTGAAAGAAGTCGCAAATTGGTTGTTCAAGAGATTGAATCTACCTATGCTTTCTCTGTTTCAACAATTCATATTGCACACAAATCTAGACACTTGTCTAAAGCCATAAAAACGCTAAGAGTGGATAGGATTGAGTTCCTTTTGCTATTTGAAAAGGATTTGACTAGTTTAATTCTATTCTACAACAATATGTGTGTGTGTGTGTGAGAGAGAGAGAGAGAACAAACCTCAGCGTAAGGCGGATGGCTAGGAGGAGCACGAGGTTTCTTCTCCTTGGAAACCTTCCCCTTCCTCGACTTGGACTTGGCGCCGGCCGCCGGAGAGACTGCATCGGAGGCTAAATCAAAACCAACATCTCCAGTCGACATTGCAACAACCTAAGCTGGAATATGAGAGCCGCTTGAATGGAGAGAGAAGCGCGAGAGAGAAATTTTGTTGTTTGTTTCGTTTTTGTATAATTGTTTTTTTTGGTTGAAGGAGATAGATAGTTTAAATATGAGAAGCGTACTAAAGATGAGAGTAATAGTGCGCTCTGATTGGTCGAGAGCGTGTCACACGGATCGACTGCTTAGAGAGCGTGGATTTGGGACCCTTGGATTAATTTCTTATCAACGGTCGGTAGGTGGTAAAACTGTGAGGTTAGGATGCTTGTTTTGGACTCTTGGGCTGGTGTGGGTGTCGTTAGGTGTGCTTCTCATCCCACTTTGGAGATGAATATCTCGACGTAGAGTTGATGGATTTGGATGAGGTTTTAACCAGGATTAAGGACATGAGTTAAGGTTTATGTTGAGTGTAAATTTGGCATGTTTGGTTGTATGTGCAGGGAGAATTTTGTTAGAGAATGTGGAGTGGTCTTGCACAAGTGTTTGTGTGAGTTCGCCGGATTCTTTCGAGGTTTAGACGGCAATGCCGGAGGCATTCGTTGTTCTTTTCATTTTATATTGTAGCACCATTGATTACTGCTTATAATGATTTTTGAATCATCTAAATCGGGTAAAAATTCAATTTTTTATGTAAATATGAACATGATCGAACTAAAACATTTGTTGAACTCGATTCACAATTAGATAAATGACTGTCGAACACGTAACTAGTTACGTGTCGACAATCATTAACATGATTAAATGAATTATCCGACTTTAGTAACTTAAGATAATATTACTAATCCAACTACGGTACGTAACAATGCAACGCGCATTTATGTCGGGATAGGATGGTGGCGGAAAAACTTCGGCCCATGGTAAACCTTCTTGTATCAGGGTAATTAAATGGCAAATCCATGGGTTTAGCTAAAAGAGTTTTGTTTTATTTCTTGACATAAAAGATATACTAAATTGACATAAAAATACACTAAATTTGTATTTTGAAATTTAAGAACTAAAAAATTAGCCAAGTTAGAACCATATCTAAATGATTGTGGTCCACAATCGAAAGAAACATTTGAATATGTTTGGGCTCCATAAGAAAGAAAATAATATTTATATATATAACCCAATCAAAATTAATATGCAAATTACTTTCTAATGTATTTCAAATTTAATTGTTCATAGCGAATCTTTAACCATATTACAAATTACGACCTCCACTAAAACAACATTTCATTAGACCAAATGTTAGTTCTCTCCAAAATAAATTAAATACCATGCATTAAACCTTCTAATATTATAAATCCTGTAACAAACAACTTAGAACTAATTTCTATGACGATTAAGTGAACATTAATCAATGCAACACAAACAAGTAAATTTTATTGAGACTTAAGAGCAACTATTGATGTTTTACTCTTGGAGGACTAACACGTAGAATTAAGGGCAGTAACTATCAACTCTTTATATGAAAGCCTCGGACATTTCTGTATTTATATTAGACTCTTCTTAAGAAAATTCAAAATAGTTACGATCGAGACAACCTTAATGGTAGATATATCTATAACTAGTTAAGTGTAGAGCATCCTAATTATTTCCTGTCAATTCCTGCCTCATATGTCAAAGGTTCTTTTCTCCTACTCCATTAGACGGCCCATTAACTCAATAGAATTCCTAAAGCGGCAACGACATAAATAATCCAAATGCCCCTCTCGTGCTAAATGTTAGTTTGATAGCAACTAATTAATTAAAGTAGTCTCGAAACAAAAACCAATTTTTTAAATTGAGATCGTGAATTTATAATCCAGTCGATTTTTTTTCAATATTGACATTTTAAATAAAATTAGAATACATTTATTTCAAAAATTAATAAAATTAGGATGCTTTTTTAAAAGTCGAACAATAGTTTTGAAATATTGACAAAAGAAAATAATGTCCCGTCTCTGCAATATGTTAGTTTTGACAAACGATATTCTACGAACTAATGGTATTACTACTTGAAATATTCTACAATGACATACAACTTACTATATATCATACACATATACGAGCTTCCACTATTTTTGGTGTGTTGGCAACTTAGCATGTGTCCCCAATTTATACATCTACATTGGTTATTGAGAACTGTCTAGAATATACTATGTCTATTATATTAGGTGCGTGAGTATACTAATGTTCAACCCAAAATATGGTGCTAAATGCACGAAATAAATAGGCAATTTCATGATGAATAAATACAAGGAACTTCGAAAATTCATGAAAAATATCAAATGGGTCCAAAAAATATGGGAAAAAATCCAAAAATTCAAGAGATGATGAGGAAAATTACGGTGTTTGACCATTGCTCAGAAGACGCTCAAAAGCTCTCGTATTTGTGCAAAGAGAACTCTAATTTATAATTCAGTTGAATTTTTTTTTTCAATATTGACATTTTAAATATATTTTTCAATATTGACATTTTAAAACCCTTATAAAAAATGTATGTATAAAATACTCTCATCATAGACCCTATAGAGAGTTTAAAAATAGATTATTGTGCCGAAATGACTTAATGAATACATAAATGATTGAAATGCATAAATGATTGAAATATTTAAATGATACTCAGAATAAGCATTGTTCACTTTATATGCGTAATTGCTATGCATAATGTAATCTTTTTGAATAAGTAAAATCTCAATCATATTCTAAACCGTATTGGAAGCGTAACTGTAGATTATTGTGCTAAAATGACGTAGAATGAATGTAGAAACGATTGAAATACTCAAATGATACTCAGATAATCATTATGCACTTTATATGAGTAATTGCAATGAATAACACAATATTCTTGAATAAGTAAGACCTGAATCATATTCTAGACCGTATAGAGAGTTTAAATATATATAGATTATTTTGTTGAAATGACTTATTAGAATGAATGCAGAAATGATTGAAATGCTCAAATTATACTCAGATCAACATTGTGCACTTTATATGCGTAATTGCTATATATAATTTAGTATGTTTGAAAAAATAAGATCTGAATCAAATTCTAAACCCTATAGAGAGTTCAAAAATAAATTATTGTGCTGGAATGACTTAGAATGAATGCAGAAACGATTCAAATTCTCAAATGATACTCAAATAAGCACTATGCACACTTTATATGCGTAATTGCTATGTATAATGCAATCGTTTTAAATAAGCAAGATCTGAATCATATTTTAGACCGTATGTTGAAATGACTTAGAATGAATGCAGAAACGATTGAAATGCTCAAATGATACTCAGAATAAATATTGTGCACTTTTATATGCGTAATTGATATGTATAATGCAATTTTTTTGAATAAGTAAGTTCTGAATCATATTCTAGACCATTTTGGAAGCTTAAATGTAGATTATTGTGATAAAATGACTTAGAATAAATGCAAAAATGATTGAAATGCTCAAATGATACTCACATGAGCATTATGCAATTTTTATGAGTATTTGCAATGAATTATGCAATTTTTATGAATAAGTAAGATATGAATCATATTATAGACCCTATAGAGAGTTGAAATATAGATCATTGTGTTGAAATGACTTAGAATGAATGCAGAAACGATTGAAATGCTCAAAGTATACTCAGAATAAGCATTGTGCACTTTATATGCATAATTATTATGTATAATGTAATCTTTTTGAATAAGTAAGATCCGAATCATATTCTACTAGACCCAATAGAGAGTTTGAAAATGATTATTGTGTTGAAATGACATAGAATAAATGTAAAAATGATTGAAATGCTGAAATGCTACTCAGAATAAACATTGTGTACTTTATATGTGTAATTGCTATGTATAATGCAATCTTTTTAAATAAGAAAGATCTTAGTTGAAAGAATGGATTGTCAGATACAACATGCACTGGCTTTACTGCCATGCCTACTTCAATGATTTCATTAATGAAGCTTAACTTTTGGATATCCCAATCAGGAACAAAAGATTCACATGGTCAAATATGCAGCCTAAACCTATTCTCTCACATCTTGATCGAGTTTCTTTATCCAATGAGTGGTAGTCGCTGTATCCAAACATTACTTTGGAAGCTTTACCCATGGTTGCTTCAAAATCACTCCCCACTGCTTTTACGTTGCAGACAATTACCTACAGCTCCCAAACCGTTTAGAATTGAAAAATTTTGGTTGCAAAATGTAACAGCAAATCAATTGACTTCACACATTTGGTCTAATGAAGTGACATGGCAAAATGATCTAGGTTCCTTCAACTACAAAGCTATGGTTGTACATTAGACTTTAAGAGATTGGCACCTACACAACTACTTTCATTTGACGGTTTTCTTAATTAATGCAAAGACATGTGTTTAATGCATGGATGAACTTCAAGAGCTAAGACATGTGTTTAACCAACCTAGAACGCAAGATCTGTACCATTGCTAAGGAAAGAGCTTATGAACTTGCAAATATTTTGGAAATTAAATGGCACCAAGAGCAAGAACTAGATGGGTGACTTGTGGAGACAGAAACACAAGATATTTCCATACCTTGGCAATTATAAAAAAAAAGAAATAAATTTGTGCTTATGCTTTTGGTTAATTACAGACAAGTTATAAACACTCCTGATATGAATTTTGCTTTCTCTGAATATATACTTCAAAGAACTCTTAGGCTATGATTGTACAGTTGTTGATTTTTTGCCATCCAGCCTTTATGAACCCCACACTGTAGAGCTGCAGCTGTTAGTTTTACCTTTCAAACTCTTTTGACCACAATAACAAGTATTTTAACTCTATATATTGTTTAGAATATTATTGATATGTTATTTCTTTAAAAATAATGGTAATTACGCATATAAAGTGCAAATAATGCAATTATGAGCTTCATTTGATCATTTCAATCGTTTCTGGATTCATTATATGTCATTTGATCATAGTAATCTATATTTATACTCTTTATATTGTCTGAAATATGATTCATATGTTATTTATTCAAAAAGATTGGATTATGCATGGTAATTATTTATATAAAGTGCAAATAATGCAATTCTGAGGATCATTTGAGCATTTCAATTGTTTCTGGATTCATTCTATGTCATTTGATCACAATAATCTATATTTAAACTCTTTATATTATCTAGAATATGATTCATATGTTATTTATTCAAAAATATTGGATTATACATTTTAATTACGCATATAAAGTGAAAATAATGCAATTCAGAGCATCATATGAGAATTTCAATCGTTTCTTGATTCACTCTAGGTCTTTCGCTCACAATAATCTATATTTAAACTCTTTATATTATGTAGAATATGATTCATATGTTATTTATTCAAAAAAATAGGATTAAACAAAGGTAATTATAAATATAAAGTGCAAGTAATGCAATTCTGAGTATCATTTGAGCATTTCAATCGTTTCTGGATTGATTCAAAATCATTTGATCACAATAATCCACATTTAAACTCTTTATATTGCCTACATATGTTATTTATTTAAAAACATTGGATTATACATGTTAATTACATATATAAACTGCAAATAATGCAAATCTGATTTGAGCTTTTCAATCATTTCTGAATTCGTACTAAATTATTTGATCATAATAATTAATATTTTAACTCTTCAGATTGTCTAAAATATGATTCATATGTTATTTATTCAAAAAGCTTGTATTATGCATGGTAATTACGTAAAAAAATTATAAATAATGCAATTTTGAGCATCATTTGAGCATTTCAATCGTTTCTGGATTCATTCTAATTAATTTGTTCATAATAATCTATATTTATACTATTTCTATTATCTAGAATATGATTCATATGTTATTTATTCAAAAAGATTGTCTTATAGAAGGTAATTACTCATATAAAGTGCAAATAATGTAATTCTGAGCATAATTTGAGCATTTCAATTGATTCTGCGTTCATTCTAAGTCATTTGATCATAATAATCTATATTTAATTTCATTATATTGTCTAGAATATGATTCATATGCTATTTATTTATGAATATTGGATTATACATGGTAATTACGCATTTAAATTACAAATAATGCAATTCATTTCAATCGTTTCCGCATTTATTGTAAGTCATTTGATTACAATAATCTACATTTGAACACTTTATATTGTCTAGAATATGATTGACATGTTATTTATTTCAAAATATTGGATTATACATGGTAATCTCTACTACTTATAAAGCATCAGTAGAACAGGCATAAACTTCGAGATAAAAAGGAGTTACATCCCTCTAATATCAAATATGGATCATTGATTTTGTTAATCTACTATGATCTGCGATTCAGATTCAAATATCAGATAAAAAGGTCGACCTTTTAATATGAAAGCGTCTGGACGGTGGGTTGGTAGGCCTGTTGGTTCGTTTATCACAGCGCAATGGTTCGAATCTGTGCTACGCAATTTTTTTTTTGTTATTTCGTGCACAAAGGGTTCAGACACTTGTTATTTCGCTCCCCCTATTCCATTCACATCAATTTTATCAGAAAAGGAAAACCACTCATTTCTTCTTATGTGTACCGTAATTAGGGATAGAGCTCTCTCGGCGAGTCTAGGGTTTTCGACCGCCGCTCCTCTGCCACGCCTCTGATGCGTCCACCATTTCGCTCCTACTAGGGTTTGTTCTTTAGTTGAGCCGCGCCTGTGATGCGTCCTCCGCCACACCTCTCTCGGCGAGTCTCCGCCACACCTCTCTCGATAGCACACCAAAAACTGCTTCTCTCTTTCTTTAGTAACATGGTCTTCGCACGGAGATCGCTGCCGGCTCGCTCTCCAAGCTTCCAAAACTTATACCACCTGTACGATCGCCAAGAGTCCGTCACCATTGGTTTGGTGGTTAGTTAATTTTTGTTGCGTGGATTGATTTTTATCCACTATCGATCGCTTTCCCTTGAGTTAATTCCCATTCATTATTTGTTGCATAGATTGATTGATTTTCCCCAAGTTACAATGGGTTTAGGTTTTTTTTTTTTTTTTGGCATTCGCCTCTTTCTCATCTAGGCTTTTATCCGTAAATTCATCCTTTTTACTGTTTAGTTGATTTTTAATTAATTTTGTGTTTTTTCCTCTCTATCGTAGATGCTGATACGGATATAGAGGTGTGCCAGATCTTTATATCCATTAATTGCCAAAACAAATGCATCTTAATTAGTTTCCAGAAAATCAAACAAATGTTATTTAATCTACATGAGATTTCTACTCTCAATCATAATTCTAGGAAACTTAAATCATAGTTCTGTTTCTAATATTCCAATAATTCGAAAGCTCCTCAGCTCCTCTTTTTGCATTTTCCTTGACAATAAGAAGACCAGTAAGGTAGGTGATATTTATGAGGAGATTTAAGGAGGCGCCAAAATTAGTGCTATAATATTTTGAAATACAAAACAATAACAACTGAAGGAATTAAGAAAAAAAAATAATTTGGATACTACTTCAGTTTAATAGGTCTGTTAATTAGTAATTGACATTTCTTCTATATTGTGACTTTTATCTTTTTTTACACTGGCTGCTACAGGGATTGAGGATGGAAAGATGCGTTTATATGGACTTCAATGCCATCCTGAGGTACCTTAAACTGATATGAAATAAATTGGTATTTGCAGCACCTTAAACTGATATGAAGTAAATTATGTCCCATATGTGTTTAATGTTTCATCTCAAATTTCTAAATTTTCATTTAGCGACAGGTAGGGCTCTTATTAGTTTCAGGAATTGTGCGAGACATTCTTTTTTTTTTTTTGATAGACATTCAACATTTTCAGGTTCATGTTAGTTTGCCATTTGTTGGCAAGGCAACTGTTGGAACATGGAACCTTGAATAAGATAATATGAAGTATACAATCTTTCCCTTCTTTGTATAATTTATGGCAGGTCTTATTTCATAATTTTTAAGTTCAATTCAAATATATTTTTAGTCATACCCTTCGAGAGATGGCTGTACCTGTTCAAATATATTTTTAAGTTCAATTCAAATATATTTTGACAACCATGATATTGGTGGTGACTAGAGCTCCAGCAAGTATAATAGATCAAGTGTATGTACTTTTTATTTCATTTGTACCAATTCTCTTTTTTCTTTAGTAATTATTTGTACCAATTCCATCTGTTATTCTTTAAAATGAACTTGTTTGTCTCTTACAAGAATTTACTCATATTCATCAACATTGGCATTTAGGTCGCTAGCTCCCCCAACAATTATACCAGTTTGTTGCCTCCTGGTTGGGAGGTATTTGGCAGGATCAAGAGCAGCGGTGCATTGGTGCCTCATACAAGGTATAAAGTCCCTTTTTTAATACTTGGTTTGGTTTTCTGCAAGCGTACTGTTTGGATACATTTCAACAAGTAGGTTTTGCTTATGATTACTGAATATCGAGTGGAACATGACCAGGTACATCAGTTTAGTCCATTCTTTTGATGTACCAACAATGTAAGAAAATTTAAAAGATTTCCTTTTATGTTAAACATTCTAATCAAATACTTTACCCTTTGTAGGTATATAGAGAATCTGACACCGATAGGAAGTTTTATTTATGAGTATAAGTGCTAAAGTGTCTTCAAGATGCGACTCAACAAAATCCTACTCCAGGTACACCTTACCAAAAGGTTCAAGTACAGTTATTTCTAAAGCCAAACCAAATTCACATTTTAGCCTCTAAATTTATTTTTATAACTTGAAAATGGGAAAATTAGGTCCTTTTGGTAAGTACTATGACCTCCATGTAGGTGTCCACATGTTGCAATAATGGTGAATCTGGCACCAATTTCTTTTGTATAGCACACGGTAACAAAGTACCAAGTGCTGATGCTTTGAATTGTGCATATTTTACTACCAAATCATGCAACAATTTATACTGTATGAATTTTGCCACAAAAATTGTAGTTAAAGTTTTTAATATAGAAAATAAATAATCTAACTGTATCTACAAATTCCGATGGCTGTACCTGTTCTAGCTAGACGGGCTTTAGTACATCCTTCCTTGGTACGTTATTCAATCTGTTTTGAACTAATTTAATTTAATTAAGCAATTTATTTTAATAATTTTGTTTGTTGGTTCCAGCAAAATTCAAAGAGGGATGCTTTATTGCGCATTAAGACACACATTCAGGATCATTTTAACTAAGTTCAGTGCTTTTCTGTTTAGGTAAGGTTATTAGTACTAATAGCAAATGTAACAGTTAAAATGGACCTGCTTTACTAAACAAGTAAACATTATGACCACAACAAGTGACGGGGACCAGTACCTACAATTAGTTGTGTTGCTTTCAAGACTACAAGAACTATATATGTGAAAAATGTAGTTCATTCAATTATATAGTTCTGACTGTCACCAGTGCAACACAACTTAATACGAATGCTTTCTTAAAATATGAATTATTGACCATAATTTCCAGTACCTGAACCCACACAATCAGCACAGTGCTGCTAGATTTTAATTTTCTATTCTTTTATATCCAGAATCTACTTTTTTTTCATCATAACTGCCCTAAAAGAGCTCCTATCCCTTTATAGTTTATATTAGCATTCCATTTTACAATATCTTTCAGGTTGATGTATGTGACAAATATCTTGACCGAAGGCAACATGCGTGGTCCTTGTAAAAAGACTACTTGAGAATTAGAAATGTATCTAAAGGGCATTATAGACTTTTGATGTCAGCTGGTTAGCAGCTACTCAGATCAGCTGTTTCAAATTTACAATAGGGGTTGCGACCTTCGCTTTTGTGAACTCTATGACTTATCTTTGGTAGATAAATTGCGCAAATAGTCTTCGGTATCATCCCTTTTTGATTTTGGGAAGTTTAATTTTTGGTTTCATCATTGACTTCTATTTTATTAGCACACTGATATCATCATATATTTGGATCATCTGTTACTGTAAAACCATATCATCCATTCAGTTTTGAAAACATTATGGACAAACAATATGGGAATTTTGAAACTTGGAAGGACCAAAATTGGGAAAAAGTAATTTTTTGAAGGATCTTTGTTTAATTTGTATTTTGTTTAATAGAAAATCCCTCTTTATGTTTACTTGATGAAGGGTGTGGCTTGTTTGAGCACAGGAACCCACCACCAGGCTATGTTTGTCACAGGTGTAATGTTCCTGGTATGTGTACCTTGACATGCTAATTTTGGTCACACTTTTGCTTTTATGAGCTTTGATGCTCTCTTGGTGATTTTGTCTTTTCTTTTGTTTTCTTAGGGCATTTTCTATGGCATTGCCCCATGAAAGGAAACCCTGCCTACTATCAAAATAGGTTGCTGGCACACACCGATCGCCTTTTTTGAGCTCCAGGTCTTTCTCTTTATTTTGCTATTTTCAATTTTACATTATTAAGATTAATTTACTTTCGCCTTCCACTTTTCTAGCACGAAAAACTGAATGTTTCATCCAATTTACAAAAGCAGATCCAGTGCGTACACATATCATATGTTTGATCAGACACAAATTAGTTTTGGTCAAGTAAAAGGATACTCTGGATCCAATGAAAATCATCTTATATTGGTTTCATTTATTCATGATTTTAAGAGAATGACTGATTTGAAATACAAGAAATACTAGAAATAAAATTTGATATGACAATATGTCGATAGCTTTCAATTTTTTCGTCTTTTGCTTCTTTGCAAATGATGCTAGAGTTATGTTTACAAATGCTAATGCATTAATTGTATTTTGAACTCTTCAGAGAATATGAGGAAAGTAAGGATGCACAATCTTTAAACGAGCTTCTAACTCATTGAAATGGAAGAGAAGGTACTCCTTATCTGCACACCCAATTCTTATCAATTAATTTGCACTAAGAACATAAGCAGTTTTATTGAACTGTAGCTGGATGATATTGATAAGTGTTTTTTAGGCCGCACCTTTCTTTTTTCTCTGGGTTGTGGTTGATATGGTTAGTTTGCCGCTTTAATTTTTAAATGCTTTAGTAAACAACTGGAGCCGTATCAGGTTTTAGTTTCTTCAACAGATTCCAAGCAGTTTTAAGATTATTACTTTGACATGCACTCTTGCTTTAAGGTTGTTTTGGTTTATTTTGGTCCTTTGACTATTTTTTAATTCTTTTTTGGTTGGGATATAGCTGCATCAGATTTCGAGAAGTTTTCGTATTTGTATTGTGCGCCACATTATGATTTAAAGTTAGTTTTGATTATTCGTCCTTTTTTGTATCAGCGAAATGAAGAAAGTGTATTTGTTCACTTATGGGTAGCATGCTATTATTATTTTTGTTTAATGCTTTAAAGAAAGATGGCAATTTTATTTATGCTTACTATTTGAAAGGTTATCACCTACTGTTACTTAGAATGTTGGGAAAATAATTAATTGGAAACCTTCATAATAGCCACAAACTTATCAACACAGGAGATGCAGTGCTAATATATTTTGTTCATTTACTTACTGACATATGAATAATTTTTCTTACTCTTTACTAATACAAGTTACCCGTTGACTTTATAAATTTCAAATGTAGGTTTTGATTGATATGACTCATGCATTGAAGAACAAGCAATGCACCTTTGCGATTAGAGTGTCTAGGTAAGACACCATTTATTGCTATTTGATATTTCTGGTTTATATCTGTAATTTTGCTATTTTGTATTCTGGTTAGAGTGTCTAGATATCTTCCTTCTAATGAGGCTAGGTATACCAGTAAGTTTTAAATGCTTTCACTTAAAATAACTCGCTAGAGATTTATTTTTTGTTCATATGCCACTATTTTATTGCGCAAAAATAAGTTGCTCATACACAGATGACATGACACTGAGCTTATATATATCTTGTATTTAATGAAACATATGACATGATGCTGACAAGTTGTTGAGCTTCATGTACAGTGGGAAGCTAAATAAAGCCTCGCCCACTTACCATGTCGATTTTCTAATGACAGTCAACAAGGTTGAGTTGACCTCATGTATGTGGTACTGCCTACCTACTCCAATTGGTAGCTCTGGTATTAAATCTCTGAATTCTGTATGTTTGTTATTCCATTTGTGCAATTCAAACAGTTCATTATCTTAAATTGTGTTACCCCCTTTTTTTTAGGAGAAGAAAGTAATGGATCTGAGGAGAGTTACCCTGACAATTTCTTTCATCCGAAACATTCAAACACAACCTCAAGTAGTTCTCTTCTGGATAACATATTTATTTATTTCATCAAATTTTATTTAGGTTCCAATATTATAAAAAATCAAGTTATATTAAATTCTATATTTTTCGGTGTTTAAAATATTAAGAAATTTTTTTTGGATTAATGTCTTATTTTATATTGGTGCAAATCATTAATATTCTCCAATGTTTCACATGAACTAATTGATATGTCACATGGTACACGTTAGCCATTTCTTGTTTTTTTTTATATATTAAATTATTAATTGATGATCAGAATGGCTTCTTTACTACAATAGCATTATGATATCTATTGATAAGTTGAACATATTATAGCCTTATTATATCTGTTGTTTAACTATAGCATTGTCCAAATGAAGAGAAAAATAAAGAAATTGCACAACATATGAAAAGACTTATATAGTAACAAATTTAACAAAAAAAAATATCAAAAATAGAAATAAATAATGTAATCTGCAAATTTCAATAATCACATATTAAAAGTTTTTAACGTTTTGAAATATATCAAATAAAAATTTGCCCGCACATTGAGCGGGCACTGCTGCTAGTTACATATATAATGCGCAAATAATGATATTCTGAGCATCATTTGACAATTTCAATCGTTTCCGGATTCATTCTAAGTCATTTGATTACAATAATCTATGAGAAAGTTTAATATGTACTATAGTGTATAGGACTTTCTATGCACCGCGGATTTTTTTTAGGTCTTTTTATAAATTGGCAAATCTAATTTAACTAATTTAATATACATATTTAAATCTCGTAGCAAACCAAAATTTACAATTTTTTGGATTTTATTTTATTTTATTTTATTTTAATTTTTTAAAATATGCCTTTTTTGGATTGTCCTAAATAGTATGAAATTCCAAAAATGGCATGTTTTAAAAAATTTGAAAAAAGTAGTAATAAAATCTCAAAAATTGCAAAATTTGGTTTGTTATGAGATTTCTATATGTAGATTAGATTGGTTAAATTAGATTTGCCAATTTACAAAAATAATCTATATATAAACTCTTTAAATTTTCTAGAATATGATTCATATGTTAATCCATTATACATGGTAATTACGCATATAAAGTGCAAATAATGCAAATCTGAGCATCATTTGAACATTTCAATTGTTTCTGGATTCATTCTAAATAATTTGATCACAATAATATATATCTAATCTCATTATATTGTCTAGAATATGATTCATATTCTATTTATTTATAAAAATTGGATTATACATGGTAATTACATACATAAATTGCAAATAATGCAATTCTTAGCATCATTTGAGCATTTCAATCGTGTCTGCATTTATTCTAAGTCATTTGATCACTATAATCTATATTTGAGCACTTTATATTGTCTACAATATGAGTCCGAAGTTATTTATTGAAAAAGATTGGATTATACATGGTCATTACATATATAAAGTGAAAATCTATATTTAGACTCTTTATAATGTCTAGAAAAAGATTGGATTATCTATATTTGAGCACTTTATATTGTCTACAATATGAGTCCGAAGCTTTTCAATCGTTTCTGGATTTATTCTAAGTAATTTGATCACAATAATCTATATTTAGACTCTTTATAATGTCTAGAATATGATTCATATGTCATTTATTCGAAAAGATTGAATTATACCTGGAATTACGCATATAAAGTGCAAATAATGCAATTCCAAGCATAATTTGAGCATTTCAATCATTTTTGGATTCATTCTAAGTAATTCGATCACAATAATCTACATTTATACTCTTTATATTATCAATAATATTATCCATATGTTATTTATTCAAAAAGATAGTATTATATTAGGTAATTACGAATATAAAGTGCAAATAATTCAATTCTGAGCATCATTTGAGCATTTCGATCGTTTCTGCATTTATTCTAGAGAAAGTTTAATATGCACCACAGTGCATAGGGCATTCTGTGCAGCACGGACTTTTTCGGGAATATTTTTGTAAATTGAATAATCTAATTTAACCAATCTAATCTACATATTGAAATCTCAGACCAAACCAAAATTTACAATTTTTGAGATTTTATTACTATTTTTTTCGAATTTTTTAAAACATGTCATTTTTGAAATGTTGTACTATTTACAATTACGTATATAAAGTGAAAATAATAAAATTCAGAGTATCATTTGAGCATTTAAATCATTTCTGGAATCATTCTAAGTCATTTGATCTCAACAATCTACTTTATACTCTTTATATTGTCCAGAATATGATTCATATGTTATTTATTAAAAAAGATTTGATTATACATGGTAATTACGCATATAATATGCAAATAATGCAATTCTGAGAATCATTTGTGCATTTCAAACTTTTCAGAACTCATTCTAAGTCATTTGATCATAATAATCCACATTTAAACTCTTTATATTGCGCAGAATATGATTCATATGTTATTTAAATCAAAATATTGGATTATACGTGGTAATTACGTATATAAAGTGTAAATAATGCAATTCAGAGCATCATTTGAGCATTTCATTTGTTTCTGAATTCATTCTAAGTCATTTGGTCACTAGAATCTACTTTGACACTCTTTGTATCGTCTAGAACATGATTCATATGTTATTTATTAAAAAAGATTGGATTATAAATGGTAATTATGCATATAAAATGCAAATAATGCAATTCTGAGCATCATTTGCATTTCAAACGTTTCTGAACTCATTCTAAGTCATTTGATCAAAATAATCTACATTTAAACTCTTTATATTGTATTAAATATAATTCATAAGTAATTTATATCAAAATAGTGGATTATACATGGTAATTACGTATATAAAGTACAAATAATGCAATTCAGAGCATCATTTTAGCATTTAAATCGTTTCTGGATTCATTCTAAGTCATTTGATCACAAGAATCTACTTTGACACTCTTTGTATTGTCTAGAACATGATTCATATGTTATTTATTCAAAAAGATTGGATTATAAATGGTAATTACGCATATAGAATGCAAATAATGCAATTCTGAGCATCATTTGTGCATTTCAAACGTTTCTGAACTCATTCTAAGTCATTTGATCACAATAATCTACATTTAAACTCTTTATATTGTATTAAATATAATTCATATGCTATTTATATCAAAATAGTGGATTATACATAGTAATTACGTACAAAGTGCAAATAATGCAATTCAGAGCATCATTTTAGCATTTAAATCATTTCTGGATTCATTCTTAGTCATTTGATTACAACAATCTATTTTTATACTCTTTATATTATCTAGAATATGATTCATATGTTATTTATACAAAAATATTGGATTATGCAAGGTAATCACGCATATAAAATGCAAATAATGCAATTCTGAAAATTATTTGTGAATTTCAAACTTTTCAGAACTCATTCCAAGTCATTTTATCATAATAATCTATATTTAAATGCTTTATATTGCCCAGAATATGACTCATATGTTATTTATATCAAAATATTGCATTTTATACATTGTAATTACATATATAAAGTGCAAATAATGCAACTCAGAGTATCATTTGAGCATTTCAATCGTTTCCGCATTTATTCTAAGTCATTTGATCACAATAATCTACATTTAAACGCTTTATATTGACTAGAATATGATTCATATGTTATTTATTCCAAAATTTTGGATTATACATGGTAATTACGCATTTGAAGTGCATATAATGCAATTCTGAGCATCATTTGAGCATTTCAATCGTTTTTGGATTCATTCTAAGTAATTTGATCACAATAATCTATATGAAATCTCTTTATAATGTCTAGATATGATTCATATGTTATTTATTCATAAAGATTGGATTATACATGGTAATTACGCATATAAAATGCAAATAATGCAACTCTGAGCGTCATTTGAGCATTTCAAACGTTTTTGAACTCATTCTAAGTAATTTGATAGATACATTTAAACTCTTTATATTGTATAGAATATAATTCTTAAATTATTTATTTCAAAATATTGGATTATATATGGTAATTACGTATATAAATTGCAAATAATGCAATTCTGAGCATCATTTGTGCATTTCAATCATTTCTGGTTTTATTCTAGGTCATTTGTTCAAACCAATCTAATTTGATACTGTTAATTTGTCGAAAATATGATTCATATGTAATTTATTCAAAAAGATTGGATTATACATGGCAATTACGCATATAATATGCAATTAATGCAATTCTGATTTTGCATTTTCAGCGTTTCTGAACTCATTCTAAGTCATTTGATCTCAATAATCTTCATTTAAACTCTTTATACTTTATAGCATATGATTCTTATGTTATTTATATCAAATATTTGATTATACATGGTAATTACGTTTATAAAATGCAAATAACGCAATTCTGAGCATCATTTAATCATTTTAATGGTTTGTGGATTCATTCTATGTCATTTGACTACAATAATCTACATTTATACTATTTATATTGTTTAAAATATGATTTATATGTTATTTATTAAAAAATATTGGATAATACATGTGAATTGCACATATAAAGTGCAAATAATTAAATTCTAAGCATCATTTGAATATTTCGATCGTTTCTGCATTCATTCTAAATCATTTGATAACAATAATCTACATTTACACTCTTTATATTGTATAGAATATTATTACTATGTTATTAATTCAAAATATTGGATTATACATGGTAATTACGCATATAAATTGCAAATAATGCAATTCTGAGTTTTATTTTGAGCATTTCAATCGTTTCTGAATTCATTATATATCATTCGACCACAATAATCTATATTTACACTCATTATGTTGTCTAGAATATAATTTCTACGTTATTTATTCAAAAAGATCGGATTATACTTGGTAATTACGCATGTAAATTGCAAATAATGCAATTCTGAGCATTTATTGAGCATTTTAATCGTTTATGGATTCATTATTTGTTATTTGATCACAATAATCTACATTTATACTCTTTATATTAGAGAATATGATTCATTTGTTATTTATTCAAAAGGATTGCATTATAAATGGTAATTACGCATATAAAGTGCAAATAATACAGTTCTGACCATCATTGGAATATTTGAGTCGTATCTGTATTTATTCTAAGTCATTTTATCACTATGACCAACATTTGAACACTTTATATTGTCTAGAATAAAATTCATATGTTATTTATATCAAAATATTGGATTATACTTGGTAATTACATATATAAAGTGCAAATTATGCAATTCAGAGCATTTCAATACTTTTTTTATTCTTTCTAAGTCATTTGATCACAATAATCTACATTTATACAATTTATAATGTTTAGAATATGATTCATATGTTATTTATTGAAAAATATAGGATTATACATGTTAATTACACATATAAATTGCAAATAATGCAATTTTCAGAATCATTTGAAAATTTCGATCGTTTCTGCATTCCTTCTAAGTCATTTGATCACAACAATCTACATTTGCAGTCATTATTTTGTCTTGAATATTATTCCTATGTTATTTATTTAAAAAGATTGGATTATACATGGTATTTACACATATAAATTGCAAATAACACAATTCTGATCTTTATTTGAGCATTACAATAGCTTTTGGATTCATTTTAAATCATTTGAGCACAGTAATCTACATTGACACTCATTATATTGTGTAGAATATTATTCCTATGTTATTTATTCAATAAAATTGGATTATACATGGTAATTACGCATATAAAGTGCAAATAATGCAATTCTGAGCATCATTTGAGCATTTCAATCCTTTCTGGATACATTCTAAGTCTTTGATCATAATAATCAATATTTAAACTCTTTATATCATCTAAAATATGATTCGTATGATATTTATTCAAAAAGATTGTATTAAACATGGTAATTACGCATATAAATTTGAAATAGTGTAATTCTGAGCATCATTTGAGCATTTCAATCGTTTCTACATTTATTCTAAGTCATTTGATCACTATAACCTATATTTGAACACTTTATATTGTCTAGAATAAGATTCATATGTTATTATTTATTTATTTTTTATAGAAGCGACCCAAGAAGGGTGCGGCATACTTTATTGATGCCAAAAGAAACTCATAGTAACAAAATAAAGTCACAACACTGACTTTAAGCAAAGAAAAGCAAAAGAAAAAAAAAAAATCAAAGCTCACAGTACACAATCACTAACTAAAACTGAACAACCACAAGGTGCAGAAAAGCAAAAAAAAAGCTAATTTCCTAGCAGATCTTCATCTGCATCCATTCTATGTTATTTATATGTCATCTATATCAAATTATTGTATGATACATGGTAATTACATGTATAAAGTGCAAATAATCATATTCTGAGAATCATTTGAGAATTTCAAACGATTTTGGATTTATTGTAAGTCAATTTGATCATAATAATCTATATTTAAACTATTTAGATTGTCTATAATATGATTCATATGTTATTTGTTCTAAAAGATTGGATTATATATGGTAATTACGCATATAAAGTGCAAATAATGCATTTCTGAGCATCATTTGAGCATTTCAATAGTTTCTGGATTCATTCTAAGTAATTTCATCACAATAATCTATATTTATACTGTTTATATTATCTAGAATATAATTCATATGTTATTTATTCAAAAAGATTGTATTATATAAGGTTTACGAATATAAAGTGCTCATAATTCAATTCTGAGCATCATTTGATCATTTTGATTGTTTCTGCATTTATTCTATGTCATTCGATCGCAATAATTTACATTTGAACACTTCATATTGTCTATAATATCATTCACATGTTATTTATATCAAAATATTGGATTATACATGCTAATTACGTATATAAAGTGCAAATAATACAATTCTGAGTATCATTTGAGCATTTCAATCATTTCTGGATTCATTCTAATTCATTTGATCACAATAATCGACATTTACAGTCTTTATATTATCTAGAATATGATTCGTATGTTATTTTTTCATAAATATTGTATTATACAAGGTCATTACGCATATAAATTGCAAATAATGCAATTCTGAGCATCATTTGAGCATTTCAATCGTTTTTGCATTTATTCAAAGTCATTTGAGAACTATTATCAACATTTGAACACTTTATATTGTCTAGAATATGATTCATATATTATTTATTTTAAAAAATTGGATTATACATTGTAATTACGCATATAAAGTGAAAATAATGCAATTATGAGCATAATTCAAGAATTTCAAACGTTTATGGATTCATTCTAAGTCATTTGATCACAATAATATACATTTACATTCATAATATGTATAGAATATTATTCCTATGTTATTTATTGAAAAATATTGGATTATACATGTTAATTACGCATATAAAGTGAAAATAATGCAATTATGAGCATCATTTGAGCAGTTAAATCTTTTTGGTATTCATTCTAAGTCATTTGATCACAACAATCTATTTTATACTCTTTATATTGTCTAGAATGTGATTAACATGTTAATAATGCTAAAAGATTGGATTATACATGGTAATTACGCATATAAAATGCAAATTATCCAAAAAGATTTGATCATTTCATCGTTTTAGGATTCATTCTAAGTCATTTGATCAATATAATCTACATTTAACCTCATTGTATTGTCTATAATATTATTTCTATGTTATTTATACAAAAAGATTGGATTACACATGGTATTTACGCACATAAAGTGCAAATAATGCAATTCTGAGCATCATTTGACCATTTCAATCGTTTCTATATTCATTCTTTGTCATTTGATCACAATAACCTAAATTTGCACTCATTATATTGTCTAGAATATTATTCCTATGTTATTTATTCAAAAAGATTGGATTATACATGGTATTTTCGCACATAAAGTGCAAATAGTGTAATTCTGAGCATCATTTGAGCATTTCAATGGTTTCTGGATTCATTCTAAGTCATTTGATCGCAATAATCTATATTTAAACTATTCATATTAGCTAAAATATGATTCATTTGTTATTTATTCAAAATATTGGATTATAAATGGAAATTACGCTTATAAATTGTAAATAATGCATTTATGTTCATCATTTTAACATTTCAATCGTTTTTGCATTCATTGCCTATCATTTGATCACTATGATATATATTTAAACACTTTATATTGTCTAGAATATGATTCATGTGTTATTTATTTCAAAATATTGGATTATGCATGTTAATTACGTATATAAAGTGCAAATAATGCAATTATGAGCATCATTTGAGCATTTTAATCATTTTTTATTCATTCTAAGTAATTTGATCGAAAAGGTTGGATTAAATATTGTAATTACGCATATAAAGTGCAAATAATGCAATTCTGAGGATCATTTGATCATTTGAATCGTTTCTGGATTCATTCTAAGCCATTTGATCACAATAATCTACATTTAACCTCATTGTATTGTCTAGAATATTATTCCTATGTTATTTATTCAAAAAGATTGGATTGTACATGGTATATACGTACATAAAGTGTAAATAATGCAATTCTGGGCATCATTTGAGCATTTCAATTGTTTTCGGATTCGTTCTTTGTCATTTGATAACAATAATATACATTTTCACTCATTTTGTAAATATTATTCCTATATTGGATTATAAATGGTTTTTACGCACATAAATTGCAAATAATGTAATTTTGATCATCATTTGAGCATTTCAATGGTTTCTGGATTCTTGCTATGTTATTTGATCACAATAATCTACATTTACCTTCATTATATTGTCTAGAATATTATTCCTATGTTATTTATTCAAAAAGAATGGATTATATATGGTATTTACACACATAAAGTGCAAATAATGCAATTTTTCTGGATTCATTCAAAGTCATTTGGTCACAACCGTCTATAATTAATCTTTATATTGTCTAGAATATGATTCATTTGTTATTTATTCCAAAATATTGGATTATACATGGTAATTACGCATTTCAAGTGCATATAATGCAATTCTGAGCATCATTTGAGCATTTCAATCATTTCTGGATTCATTCTAAGTAAATTGATCACAATAATCTATATGTAATCTCTTTATAATGTCTAGATATGATTCATATGTTATTTATTCATAAAGATTGGATTATACATGGTAATTACGCATATAAAATGCAAATAATGCAATTCTGAGCGTCATTTGAGCATTTCAAATGTTTTTGAACTCATTCTAAGTAATTTGATCACAATAATCTACATTTAAACTCTTTATATTGTATAGAATATAATTCTTAAATTATTTATATCAAAATATTGGATTACATATGGTAATTACGTATATAAATTGCAAATAATGCAATTCTGAGCATCATTTGTGCATTTCAATCATTTCTGGTTTTATTCTAGGTCATTTGTTCAAACCAATCTAATTTGATACTGTTAATTTGTCGAAAATATGATTCATATGTAATTTATTCAAAAAAATTGGATTATACATGGTAATTAAGCATATAAAATGCAAATAATGCAATTCTGAGTATCACTCAATCATTTCAATCGGTTCTGGATTTATTCTAAGGCCTTTGATCACAATAATCTATATTTACACACTTTATAATGTCTAGAATACAATTCAAGTGTAATTTATTTCAAAATATTGGATTATACATGGTATTTACGCGTCAAAAGTGCAAATAATGCAATTCTAAGCATCATTTGAGCATTTCAATTGTTCATGGATTCATTCTGAGTCATTTGATCACAATAATCTACATTTAAACTTATTATATTTTCTAGAATATGATTCATACGTTATTTATTTAAAAATTTGGATTATACACGGTAATTACTCATTTATAGTGCAGATAATTCAATTCTGTGCATCATTTGAGCTTTGAAATCGTTTATGGATTCATTCTGAGTCATTTTATCATAATAATCTGTATTTAAAATCTTTATATTGTCAAAATATTATTAATATGTTATTTTTTCAACAAGAATGGATCATACATGGTAATTACGCATATAAATTGTGAATAATACAATTCTAAGCATCATTTGAGTTTTACAATCATTTCTGGATTAATTCTATGTCACTTGATCACATTAATCGACATTTATACTCTTTATGTTGCCTAAAATATAATTCAAATGTTATTTATAAAGGAAGATAGAATTATACATGGAAATTACGCATATAAAGTGCAATTAATGCAATTTTGAGTATCATTTGATTATTTCTGGATTCATTCTAGGTCATTTGATCACAATAATCTATAATTAAACTCTTTGTATTGTCTAAAATATGATTCATACATTATTTATAAACAAATTTGGATTATACATTGTAATTACGCATAAAAATTGAACATAATGCAATTCTGCGCATGATTTGAGAATTTCAATGGTTTCTGGATTCAACCTAACTCATTTCATCGCAATAATCTACATTAAAACTCTATATATTGTCTGAAATATGATTCATATATTATTTAATAAAAAAAAATTGGACTATACTTTGTAATTACGTATATAAAGTGCGAATAATGCAATTCTGAGCATCATTTGAGCATTTTGAATCGTTTCTGGATTCATTCTATACCATTTGATTACTATAATCTACATTTAAACACTTTATATTGTTTAAAATATGATTCATGTGTTATTTATTTCCAAATATTGGATCATACATGGTAATTACGCATATAAAATGCAAAAAAAAAAGAAATTCTGAGGATCACTCGAGTATTTCAATCGTTTCTGGATTTATTCTAAGCCATTTGATCACAATAATCTAATGTTAAACTCTTTATATTGTCTAGAATATGATTCATATGTAATTTATTAAAAAAGATTGGATTATAAATTGTATTTACGCACACAAATTGCAAATAATGCAGTTCTAAGCATCATTTGGGCATTTCAATCGTTTTTGGATTCATTCTCAGTCATTTGATCACAATAATCTACATTTAAACTCTTTATATTGTCTAGAATTTGATACATACAATATTTATTCAAAGAGATTGTATTATAAATGGTAATTACGCATATAAAATGCAAATAAAGCAATTTTCAGCATCATTTGAGTATTTGAATCGTTTCTGTATTTATTCTAAGTCATTTGATCACCATGACCAACATTCGGATACTTTATATTGTCTAGAATAAAATTCATATGTTATTTATTTAAAAATATTGGATTATACATGGTAATTACGTATATAAAGTGCAAATAATCCAATTCTGAGCATCATTTGAGCATTTTAATCATTTCTGAATTTAGTCCAAGTCATTTGATCGCAATAATCAACATTTATGCTCGTTATATTCTTTAGAATATGTTTCATACGCTATTTATTCAAAAATATTGTATCATACATGTTAATTTCACATATAAATTGCAAATAATGCAATTCTAAGAATCATTTGAGCATTTCGATCGTTTTGCATTCATTCTAATTCATTTGATCACAATAATCTACATTTACACTCATTATATTGTCTAGAATATTATTCCTAAGTTATTTATTCAAAAAGATTGTATTATACATGGTAACTACGCATATAAACTTTAAATAATGCAATTCTGAGATTTATTTGTGCATTGCAATCGTTTCTGGATTCATTCTAAATCATTTAAGCACAGTAATCAACATTTACACTCATTATATTGTCTAGAATATTATTCCTATGTTATTTATTAAAAAATATTGGATTATACATGGTAATTACGCATATAAAATGCTAATGATGCAATTCTGAGCATCATTTGAGAATTTCAATCGTTTCTGGATTCCTTCTAAGTTATTTGATCAAAATAATCTACATTTAAACTCGCTATATTGTCTTGAATATGATTCATATGTTATTTATTCAAAAATATTGGATTAAACATGGTAATTACGAATATTAAAGTGTTAGTAATGCAATTCTGAGTATTATTTGAGCATTTCAATCATTGCTGGATTTATTCCAAGTCATTTGATCACAATAATCTACAATTGCATTCTTCGTATAGTCTAGAATATGATTTATATATCATTTATTCAAAAAGATTGGATTATACCTGGTAATTACGGATATATAGTGCAAAGAATTCAATTATGAGCATTATTTGATCATTTCAATCGTTTCTGGATATTTTTAAAGTCATTTGATCACAATGATCTATATTTATGCTCTTTATATTATCAAGAATATGATTAGTATGTTATTTATTCAAAAAGATTGGATTATACATGGTAATTAAATTGCAAATATAGATTGCAAATAATACAATTCTGGGCATCATTTGCAAATATAGATTGCAAATATATTTATGCTCTTTATATTTATGCTCTTTTTGAATAAATTACAAATAATACAATTATGAGCATCATTTGAGCATTACAATCGTTTCTGGATTCATTCTATGTCACTTTATCTCAATAATCGGCATTTATACTCTTTATGTTGCCTCGAATATGATTCATATGTTATTTATTAAAAAATATTGGATTATAAATGGTTATTACTCTTATAATTTCGAAATGATGATTGCCTGAGCATCATTTGAGTATTTAATCGTTTCTGCATTAATCCTCAATCTTTTTATCTCTTTAATCTACATTTGAACACTTTATATTGTCTAGAATATGATTCATATGTTATTAATTTGAAAATATTGTATTATATATGGTATTTACGCATATAAAGTGTAAATAACGCAATTCAGAGCATCATTTGAGCATTTCAATGGTTTCTTGAATCATTCTAACTCATTTGATCGCAATAACCTACATTTAAACTCTATATATTGTCTGGAATAAGATTCATATGTTAGTTACTAAAAACAATTGGATGATACTTCGTAATTATGCATATAAAGTGCAAATAATACAATTCTGAACATCATTTGAGCATTTCACAATAATCGTTTATGAATTTATTCTAAGTCATTTGATCACAATAATCTGCATTTATACTCATTATTCTAAGTCATAATCTGCATATGACTCATATGTTATTTATTCAAAAAGATTGGATTATAAATGGTTATTACTCTTATAAATTGCGAATAATGCAATTATGAGCATCATTTGAGCATTTTGAATCGTTTCTGGATTCATTCTATAACATTCAATCACAATGATCTATACTTAAATTCTTTATATTGTCTTGAATATTATTCAATTGTTATTTGTTCAAAAATATTGGATTATACTTGGTAATTACGCATAAAATTGTAAATAATGCAATTCTGAGCATTATTTGAGCATTGCAATGGTTTCTGGAATCATTCAAACTCATTTGATCGCAATAACTAACATTTAAACTCTATATATTGTCTGGAATATGATTCATATGTTAGTTAATAAAATAAATTGGATTATAAATGCTTATTACTCTTATAAAGTGCGAATAATGCAATTCTGAACATCATTTGAGCATTGAAATCGTTTCTTGGGTTATTCTAAGTCATTTGGTCATAACGATTTACATTTAAATTCTTTACAAGGTCTATAATATGATGCATATGTTATTTATTTATAAAGTTTGGATTATACATGGTAATTACACATATAAATGCAAATAATTCAATTCTAAGGATCATTTGAGCCTTTCAACCGGTTCTGGATTCATTCCAAGTCATTTGATGACAATAATCTAAATTTAAACTCTGTATATTGTATAGAATATGATTCATATGTTATTTATTCAAAAAGATTGGATTATATATGGTAATTACGCTTATAAAATGCAAATAATGCAATTTTGATCATCATTTGAGTATTTCAATCATTTATGGATTAATTCTAAGTCATTTGATCACAATAATCTACATTATACTCTTTATATTGTCTAGAATATTATTCATATGTTATTTATTCAAAGAGATTGGATTATACATGGTAATTACGCATATAAATTGCAAATAATGCAATTTCGATCTTCATTTGATCATTTCAATCGTTTCTGAATTTATTCTAAGCCATTTGATCACAATAATGTACATTTACACTCATTATATTGTCTAGAATATTATTCCCGTGTTATTTATTCAAAATTATTGGATTATACATTGTAATTACGCATATAAAGTGCAACAAATATAATTTTGAGAATCATTTGAGCATTTGGATCATTTCTAGATTAATTCTAAATCATTTAATAAAAAATAATCTACATTTATACTCTTTATATTGTCTAGAATACGATTCATTTGTTATTTATTCAAAAAGATTGGATTATACATGGTAATGACGCATATAAAGTGCTAATAATATAATTTTGAGTATCATTTGAGCCATTCAATATTTTCTGCATTTATTCTAAGTCATTTCAAAACAATAATCTGTGTTTAAATGCTCTATACAGTCTAGAATATGATTTAGATTTTACTTATTCAGAATGATTACATTATACATAGGAATTACGCACATAAAAGTACACAATGCTTATTTTGAGTATCATTTCAGGATTTCAATAGTTTCTACATTCATTCAAAGTCATTTCTGCACAATAATATATTTTTGAACTCTCAATAGGGTCCAGAATATGATTCAGATCTTACTTATTGAATATGATTGCATTATACATAGCAATTACGCATATAAAGTGCACAATGTTTATTTTGAGTTTCATTTGAGCATTTCAATCGTTTTTGCATATATTTTAAGACATTTCAACACAATAATCTATATTTAAACTCTTTAGACGGTCTAGAATATGATTCAGGTCTTATTTATTCAAAAAGATTGCATTATTCATAGCAATTACGCATATAATGTGTGCATAATGCTTATCTGAGTATCATTTGAGCATTTCAATCATTTGTGCATTCATTCTAAGTCATTACTACACACTAATCTATATTTAAGCTCTCTATACGAACTAGAATATGATTCAGATCTTACTTATTCAAAAAGATTGCATTGCAATTACTCATATAAAGTGTGTAATGCCTATCTGCGTATAATTTGAGCATTTCAATCGTTTATGTATTCATTCTAAGTTTTTTATTAAGATCTTACTTAATAAAAAAGATTGCATTATACATAGCAATTATGTATATAAAGTGCATAATACTTATCTGAGTATCATTTTAGAATTTCAATCATTTCTGCATTCATTCTATTTTATTTCAATACAATAATTTATATTTAAACTCTTTATACGGTCCAGAATATGATTATGATCTTACTTATTCAAAAAGTTTGCATTATACATAGCAATTACATATATATAGTGCACAATGCTTATTCTGAGTATCATTTGAACATTTCAATCATTTCTGCATTCGTTCTAAGTCATTTCAGCACAATTGTCTATTTTTTGAACTCTCTATAGGGTCTAGAATGTGATTCAGATCTTATTTATTCAAAATGATTGCATCATCCATAGCATTATGCATATTAAGTGCATAATGTTTATTTGATATTATTTGAACCTTTCAATCGTTTGTGTATTCATTCTAAGTCATTACAACACAGTTAAGGAGTGTGCAACACAACCAGGGCCCAAATACAATTACAATTACAATTACACGTAACAACTTTGTTTTATGATTGTAGTGCAACAGATAGATCATCTGCTAGTTTTTTCAAAAAGAAAATGGAAGGCTGATTACTCACATATTCTTGCTTTTTTGTTTGTTATAGTCTTCTAAAATACCCGGAAGAATTGTTTTATTGTGATTGTTTTATAAAGTTATGATCAGATTACAAAAAACTGAAAAAAATAAAAAAAATAGAGTTATCTTTCATTAAGTAATTCATACAACAAGCTATTCCTTAGAAAAGGCACACAGCATCGGACCTTGTCTTCTTTCAAAGGCTTGAGGCAATTTAATTAAGGAAAAATTAGAAGCATTCCACTGCAAAATTTCAAAATTAGAAAAAAAGAGGGGGACAAAAGGCATACAACATGTGAAACGATTTATTCCTTAGGGGGTTTATAGTCTGTCTGGTTTGTATTCAGTGCTTTTATTCCTTTCTGCTATTTGTACTTCAAAAAAGAAAAAAAGAGGGGGACAAAAGGCAACAGCCTCTTCCTGCACTCTCCCATAACTCCAGTGAAAATTAATGGTAAGCAACTTGGCTGCTAATTTCAAACTTTCACCTTATGCATGGCTATGCTTCCTCAAATGACTATTACAAATTACAATTTGATGAAAACAATATTTATATTGAATTACTATTTTATAACCAATTTAACTCCTATATATATAGTCATATATAACTTTGTTTAATGCATCCACGAGCCAAAGAATTTATTAAACATTCATCCAAGTCTTCCGCCAGACTACATTTCTTGCAATATGCAGAAACCTATTTACACTGCAGAGTGTGAGAAAAAGAGATGATTATATACATTCTAAAAATATAACTACTAATGTTGCAAAAGTTATCCAATTATCATTTTAAGCAGTATTACAAAATTTCTTGCCATCAGGTAACAGAAAAAACAGAGGTCTCCTGGGGTGCAATGGGGTAGACCAAGACTTTAATTTTCCATAATTGGCAAACACAACAAAAGATTAAGGTGTAATTAAAGTGGGAAAAAACACCTGGAATATGAAGTCATGGAAAACGAGTAAAATGCTCTGTGGCATTTGCTGGAATTAGTCCTTTAATTATGTAATAGTCTCGCTCGGCATGACGCCATCTATCTTTGAATGTTGCAATCTCCAGATTGCACCTTTCATGTATCTGAAATATATTTCAGGAATATGCTTTTCAGAAAATTTTCAACCCGTCGCATATATTAAACGCAGTCATATTTCAACCAACATTGCACTAGCTAGCCATGCAATATCCCACAATCTGTTTAAACTACATTGTAAGTTTCATTTAGTGATTCAATGGTAGATTTTATTCACCCACATACTTCAACTATTTTAAGGCTCCGTTTGGATGGCTTCTTTCCGGAATAAGGAATAAGAAATAACTACTTTTTACCAATAAATTTATTTCTAACCATCCAAATTCTTCACAAAAGTTACACACTTCCCAATAAATTTACCATTTCCCAATAAATTTCTTTCCTTCTTCCTTCTTCCTACCTTATTATCAACGCATCCAAACGGAGCCTAAAATAGTTTCTTAGTTTTTATATATTCACATATAGGCTTGGCATTTAGAAGTGCATGAAACCAGGGGCGGATTTAGTGGTGGGGCGGGTGGGGCTAGAGCCCCACCTACCGCCGTCGAGTCCCTAGAGCTCCTCTTTAGCCTCAACGAATTTTTTCTGCCATTAGAGCACTCAAAGGTGGGGCTGAAGAACAGAAAAAGAGAAACAGTTCGATCAAATGATTCATTAGAGCACTCAGCCCCACCTAAATATTTTTTTTAAGTCCGCCACTGCATGAAACAGATAACGCAAGTAATAGTATTTATGGTTGGTATATTTTGGAAAAACATAGTGATTCATAAATTAAAAAAAAAAGTTAACAAACGGTAAGAAGCTAGCATACCGCTTGCGCGAGATTGGCCGTACTATTTTCTTCTTTTCCCTGTCATGTAAAAGATAAGCGAACCAATTTAAATGCAACTTAATTAGGACCTATTATTTGTATTTGCAAATGACCCAAAATGTTAAGTGTTAGAACATAAAAAATCTAGATTTCCCCACAAAAAATAAAAGGACAGCTGGCTCTCTGTTTTCATTCGTAAAGAAGGAATATCCAATGCATTTCTGTTTTGTCTTGCATTTTTGATAAATAAGTTGAGAAGAATACTTGTAAGGGTATTTTAATTTTTAAAGAAGCAGAGCGGTGGCCATGAACTATATCATTATAAAGTTTGACCTATATTGTATTTCATAGTTTTATATATAGAAATGCGTATGATATCAATTAGTGGTGGTAGGCGCATACACATTGTCTATTTTTTTTTTTATATATAAATGTTCGGTACACATGAACATTGTTCAAATCTTTGAAGCGCCTCACATTTGATTGAAAAAAAAAAGCAATTTGCCAAAATATAGTGCAACACCATTAAAACAAAAGGTGGTAATGTGTTAATATTTGATAATTGTCAAAAGTAATGTTAAATTTTGAAATCCAATATTTGGAACGTTAATATACGTATCACACAGATTAGAATGACAAAATTTAATGCGAGTATTGTTTATCAAAATATTTAAATTTCACAATCGTCTGAATTCAATAGTCTTTGATGAATATTAATTATTTTAAATTGAAAAAAAAATGATACTTTATAAATCCATAAACTACTTAAATTGCACTTTTTTAACTCAATTTAAAAAAAATGTGAAAAATTACAAGTGAATCCACGATCGATTAAATACCACCCGTAAAAGAAATGCATATTAGTATCTTAGAAATGAAAAAAAGGATCTATAAAGTAAAATTAAATGCCATCGAATGGTACATGAAAAAGGTAATGTAACTAGTTGGCCGAAAAAGGTATGATGTGTCAACAAAATGATTTTTTAGGGGCAAAGAATAACTAAAAATAATTATGAGGTTATTTCATATTTATACCTGATCTCTGAGGGTAGGTATTGCATGATGAAAAATCCATTGGGCGTCAACTACCCCAATTTTATAACGCGCAGGCTAGCATTTGCAAGAAACAAATAATAATAAGGAAAAAAAAAACATTAGTTTGTAAATTTGGCACGCAGATTGTTCATTCAAATTTATTTTATTTATTTATTTTTTCTCAAATAAATGGAACAATGGACTTCCTAATTTTATAATTATATTAATATTGTTGGGGACTTGGGGTACTAAATTTCTCTATTTTTGTAAGAATTCGAAACTTTAACCAAGTAGGCTACGCCCTGATGGTGAAGAGCTATAAACACGATAAAATAATTTTTTCAATCAATATTGCATCCCATTGGTCCTTGAAGGTAAGATTGTGTAACTTTTGGTAACCATTTTGGGTTTTGTAAAAATCCTGACACATGCAGGTGCATGGATTGTATATTTGTATGCCCTGATTTAGAATTGTGAATTTAAGAAAAGAAATTGGAAAATTTTTAAATGATATAATATAATAACAATTAAATGAATGCTAATTTAACAAGGTTAAATGAAGAAAATAATAAATAATCATTTTGGTCCCTTAAGTTTTTAAAATAATTAAGTTAACTCAAAATCTGTCTCGGGACTGTTCAGTTGAATAAAAGTATGGACAGTTATAAAGTTGCCAAATAATTACTATAGAAAAAGAAACTCTAAAATCTCATCCAGGTAAAAATGGAATAATGTTTCGACAGACATTATCAATTACCTTCTACAGTTGTACTAATTTATTCAATTATAAGGAACAAAAAATTACCTCAGCACAATTCCTAAGGACAAAGTCAATCCCCCAGCCATGAACTAAGTCATTCTGTAACAAATTTAATAACATGTTAATAGCATAAAATGATCACAGCAACAATAGTAATTGAACAAGCGATCTGAAGTACCTGAATCATGTGCCATACGCATCTCCATGCATCTCTAGAGAATACCGGTGCCATAATCTCTATGAACCTATGGATTAATTAAAAACTAAAACAACCGTAGAACCAAAGAGAATAAAAAAGGGTACTTCCTACCAAATTAGACATACGAACATAATATCGAAAATACAAAATGTCATGAAAAGCTCCATGCATGTCATAAAACGGATACCTTGTAAAGTATGGACAAAAGGGCATAATCATATACAAATACCTTTGGTGATGATTGGAAATAACTAAAATATTTTAACGTACTTTGTCTTCCTGATGCTTTATATGGACGTATGTGAGATATTTACCATTTTATTAGGATAAGTATCAAAATTAGAGGGAGTAATTACTCTGTGCATGGCGGTTGATGGTCAGGACAAGTCCCTGGAGCCTCATCAGCTTCACTGTTCGCAATAATTTATGATGTGTAAAGAAATTGAGTAAAATGGGAGAGAATGTTTTGGAAATAGGATTGGAAGCTTCACTGTTCATTGGTTTTTCAAATCAGTGTTATCTCATTTTTTTTTCTTCCTAGGTCTCATTGGAAGGTTTCAAATTTGAGATAGGCTAAAACCAGTCGCGACTGACGAATGAGACCGTCAGCCACGATCAAATCTCAATTTTTGAGATTCTAACAGTCGAGCAAGCCATGTCGGTCAGTCAGTACTGTATCAGATGTTTGACCTGTGTTAAAAATCTCATGGCACAGACTGATTGAGATCTCAACCATGCCAAAAACAGACAAACTTCATAGAAATTAAACATGAAATTTGTGTTTCACAATTGAACTGGTTGCTGGTAGGTTTCAGATATTAGGTTAATCGTTAACTGACTGAGAAAGCAAATAGTCTTATTAAGACTATGAAATTAAGCAAAGCAAAAATGGGAACTGAAATATAAGTATAAAAAGTTCACCAGAATCTTACGTATGTACTTCAGTACCATTTCTCCTTCTTGTTACAGGATAAACGATATATCTACTCGATTCCACTGCTGGTTGTGAGATATCCAAGTTGTATTTCCTTACCAGCTTAATGTATCTACATGTGCAATATGTAAATTATAATTTCTAAACAATGTTAGCCTCACATATGCAATTAGACCAATTGTAGCATCAGTTATCAAAATTAAGCCTTACTACAAGCTTAACTGCTCAATTAATCAAGCATTCGGTAAATCAATTGTTCCTTAATTAAATCCTCTTTCTTGTCAACGGAAGAGCTGTACCTTTTTTGTAATTGAACTATCATCTTTATTTCAGTTGTACTTCAATTCATACCTTTTATTATCAGCTTTATTATCTTAATTGAAATCAAATTATCCAAAATGACATTGTGGAAAAAGAAATATATGTTATGCATACTCTTCAGCATCAAAGTGCTCAACACCTAGATCTTCATCCCAAATAAAAATGTAGTCATATGCAGCTACAATATCTGGATGGAGAAATCTCTTCGCATACCACCTAGAGAGAGAGAGAAGTTAATTCTAGATCTTTCTTAATTTTGTTGCATCATGTTTGACAAGGAGAAAAAGAAAAAAAATGAATCTTCCAATAACTGGTGATAAATGATTGTCTTAAGAAAATATAAATACACACCACTTAGCTTGTTTCCTTGTGCTAATGTGGATAGCTTGTTGCGACCACTCAAACTCGTCCCATTCATTTACCCGGCCATCATAATGGAACAACAAAATTGTAAAGTTCTCCGAGAACTGCACCACATCAGACAAAATTTTCTAACTTCATGCCAACAAAACAACCATCCCACCTGGTGCATGTATACTACACAAATTTTGATTAAATTTGTCTATAAACAATTATATCTGATACATACTAGAAGTAAAAAAGATTAATTGTCAAATCTCAATTAGTTACTTTAAATTAATGTCCTTGGGTATTGCTACCTTTTGCACTTCTGCATTGACAACTTCTTTCTGTTGATATCCAACGGTGAAAACTGCAAGGTATTTTGGCTTCAAAGGCAAATCCTGTTAATCAAAATTGGATTTAAAACTTATAAAAACCAAAGAGAGCTTAACACTCAACATCCTTACTTAGAAGAAAGTGTCCTTTGCATGTACCTCATCTGGGTTTCCCCATAACCTGTGCTGATAAAGATCCGACTCTGATACGACAATACCTGGTGGTAGGGTTTCAGATCCCTTTGGATTCGATGGTTCATAAATCTTGCAAAGAAAAATGAAAAAATTGCCATGCTTATATTGGTTTTTCTGAGGTCTGTGCACTTAGTTTGAATAACCTGAATATATTGGTTTTTTCAGAGACTATGCCATGTACCACAAATTTAGGGGATTGGTACAATATTTTATGATTAGGATAAATGCTTCTTTGGCATATTTAGTTTATCAATATCATCAACATCAACATTGTAATTAATTTAGGAACAACTATTTGAACGTAAAACTCATACTGAAATCAAATTCGTTCTATATATTAAATCATTCTCAACAAATTTTCATGTCACACTACTTTGAACAAACAAAGAATAGCCACAGAAACAATTGTTACCTTAAATATATCAGTTGAATTGTTAATTGAAGAATGATCTTCTGTATCTCCACCATACATAAATTTAAGCGATGAAAATTCAAACTGAAAAATAACAAAATCAGCGTTTCCAGCACATTATTATATCAGCATATATTGTACAATCGCAGATGATAGGAATTACTGGACATAAATCAAGTTCTCTCAGTTTCAGTAAGGTACAAGGTATTGTACCATAATGTATCATGCAGCTCATGCACATTACCACCGGTATATACCAAAATACCAATTATAAACATTTTAAAGCCTTTTCATTTTAATATCTTGCAGCTGGCTTCAATATCTGAACGTCCAATTTAGGTTTCATCTCTTATCTTTGTGATGATCGTACAGAATAATGAAAGATTGTGGAGCATTATCTAAAAGATGTAAAAGTAAACGAAATCTGTAGAATCAAACCAGAATAGAAAGAATATGATACCTTAGTAAAACTCGAAATAGGGAATAGTGTACCGATCATAAACCCAAGAACTGCAGCAATTACTGTTGTCAAGGAGGGAACCATGATAAAGCGGCACCGTACCGGGGATAAATCCTTCGATGAACTCTGCATTTAGACCTCAAATTCAAACTCCTCTTTCCTCCAAAAGACCACCAATTATGTTCAGGGCTAATAATCTAAACGACAAGGGTTTTTTTTGCACAGAGAAACTGAAACAAAATTGAGAAAGCTTGACCATGTAGAAAGACGGTGTATGTTACAAACTTACAATCAAAGGAGAAGAGAGAATAGGCGGGTTTACCACTATACCTTATTTAACAAATTAAGATTTGTTGTAGTTTTTCTATGTAGTACCTATAGTTTGGCCCAATTATTATAAGATGCGTTTTGCACTCTCTCTGTATTCCATGTTCTTCAAAATTTATATATGATGACCCGTTAATTAATATATATATAGTTTTGTTTAAAATACTGGACACGTTCCTAAATTATCTAGTTTACTTACTTCCTGGCCCTTGGTTTTCCATTAGTTCGCAAACAAATACAGGTCCAACGTACCATGTATTCCAATGAAATTACACCGTTTTAGCAACCATTTTATTATTGGAATGAAATCAAAAGCTGATCTTTCGTATTTAACGCCGATGATTTGAATATACCTTAATTACGTTTGGTGAGAGCCACGGTTTCAGACCTCGTATTCATATTTTATTATGTCACAAATGTTTTATTTACTCCCATGTGGGTTTCAAAATAAAAAACATCAATGCGCAATGCGTTAGCTTATATATCATAAAAAAGTGGTAAAACCCTTGACAACACCTGGGGCCGGGTAGCTAGGTTATGTAAATCCCAGCAAGAACGTAGGATTTAAAAAAAATATATATTTTTAGTATAATAATCACCGAAATAATTATGTAAGGCAGTTAATATAAGAAGCATACTATATCTTTTGTAAAATTGTAAGACATAAGAAAATATTAAAAAAATATATATATCTAAACAAACTATTGTCTATGTACATTACCCCTTATATCCTGGCATATATTGCCAAATTATGCCCAAACTATATCAGTCCAATTGTTGAGTGCAATATCTAAATTGATTTAGAATTATGTACCATGATTCACTGAAACAAATTACCTTATTTTTGAATAAATAATAATATGATTTCTGGCACATCATGCCATTAATTATAGATTCGCTAATCAATACAAAAGATCTGCCGAGAAGATCAAATTTTACTTGGGGAACTTAAATTCGTTAGATCGATAGACGGGTAACAATTGTGTGCTTTCAATCAATCAACAAACATAAAAAAAAAAAAAAGTGTAAGCGATCATGGCCACAAGCCCACAACATGCAGCTTACGTATATACGCCGCCGGCGAGGTGGTGCTGCACTAATTATGTTTGGAGAACATAGACCATTGACCGTTTTGGACGGATTTTTTTTTTTAAATATTTTGTTTAAACTTTATGTTATCCCCCCCACCCAAAAAAAAAAAATCAACGTATTTAAAATTTTTTATAATATAATAATGAATATCTCCCAGAAAGTCTCAGGGAACATCTTTTATAAACACATGGCAATCAATTGCACTTAATGCCCGGTCTTCAATGCAAAAGCGGACATTCTTATTTCTTATAAAGTACAATAGAGTTTATGAAATACTGAAATGGCGATTTAAAATTGTTATGTTTAAATCATTTATTTAAATTTATTTAGAGTACAAAAATCACAATATATTTTTTTCAATGCAAGATCATGATTTTAAAAAATATATATATAATTTAAAATATGAAATTGTTGCATTTGGTTACACTCAAAAGTGGAATACCCTCCTATTTTTAATGCCAACTAGATTTGGTATAGTTATATATCTTAGGGGCCGTTTGGATCGCTTAGGAATTTGGGGAATTTAGGAAAGTTGTATATCTTAGAAATAAATTTATTGAAAAGTGTGTAACTTTGTAAAGAGTTTGGATTGTTTATAATAAATTTATGGTAGGAAAATGAAATTCTCCAAATTCTTAGGGGAATCCAAACATTATCTTAGTGCATCTACAAACGAAATATTTCCGTATGATATTACATGTTCCCCGAATTAGATTTAGTTTCATCATATTCCCTTGTTTCTTTATTTCTCGTCACTCTACATCTAGGGTTCCGTTTGGATGAGGTGTGGAAAGAAGGAAAGAAGGGAAGAAGTGGGAAGAAGTATTGGGAAGTGTGTAATTTTGTGAAGAGTTTGAATTATTTATAATAAATTTATTCTCTTCTTTCCTTCTTCCCACACCTCATCCAAACATAACCTAGGATACAACGATGGAGATCTCCAAATGATCTTTCTCATAATGGTGAAAATAATTCCATTAATTCGTTTTTCTAATTATTACCTTATTTATCTCTTATTAGTTTTCTTCCAGAAAGTGGAATTAATATGATGAGAAAAGTGGGATCTCGCTTTGCTTGAGGATTTAAGATCCTGGCTAAAAACCTAAAACTACATACTTGTACATGGCATTATTTATTTGGAATTCTTTTTCTTATAATCAGTAATTCTGTTTATATAAAATAATAAATACTTCCTGACAGCCCGATCAGAGAAATGCCTTGTGAAAGAAAATTAGATACATATATACGTATAAGTCAATGTTTTTCTACATAAATATAGTGTAATGTTAGAGTAAAACATGTTTGACATCAAATACAATCTGAGATTCGAGTATTGAAATTTCAAACAGTTTCTCTAACCCGCTCAGTGTTCTTCATATTAAAATTATTTTAATTATATTGATGATTTTTTTTCGAATGTATTGGAGGGTCTAGAACTAATTAAATTGATGATTTTCTAAGATACAAAACAAAAATAGTAAGAAATTTTTAAAAATTGCAAATTTTTGTTTGTTATGAGATTTCAATATTTCGATTGGATTGGTTAATTTAGATTTATCAATTTACAAAATCACCGATCAAACGATCATGGTGCATGGAACCCTCTATGCATCATGGTTCACAATAGATATTCTCTAAAATATAACCTTTACAATATTTAAACATATTAAAAGATTTATATTTGTTACATATATATATATATTATAATATATAATAAAACAGATTTTTATATTTTTTATATTTATATTATAATATAAAATAGATTTTTTCAAAAGTCCGATATTACAATAATAGTTTTAAAAATTCTAATATTTTGGTAATATAATCAAAATTCTTGATTATTACAATAATAGTCCGATATTACCTATTTGAAGCCCAACGGCCCAACAGATATCAGCAACAAAAGACCCTCATTCCAATCTAAAATTCAGAATAAATCTGTAAACATTCTGTAGCCCTAGCAAGTAGCAACTCCACTCCTCTTTCCCGAGTTACCTCACTGTTTTCTAGTATCTACCACCGACCAGCCGGCCAGAGCCAGTGAGACACCAGTTCTAGCTTCGTTGAGGTCGTTTTCTACAAGAACAATACATCTCTTTCAGGAACAATACGTTTCATTTGTTTTAGAGATCCAAATTTGAAATGTTCTAAGGGATGTATTGTTCTTTAGAAAATTACCTCAAAGAGAAGCCCAACATACTCACAGATGTAATCATGGGTCATTTAGCAGGTAATTCTGAGGTAATATTTGCAGCCAAGATATAGTCAATTTGAGGAATCTGAAAATATTCTGTTGTGAATTTTAATTTGGTTCTCTCTACACCCCTTAATTTGTTTTGTATGACACAACTGATGGCAATCAAAGTGGCCAACTTTAGAAGTTGGGATAGTAAGGTATAACATTGTAAGAGAAACCGGTCAATTGTGCCAGGTACAAAGTAATCTTCATAATTAATTTCTGAAGTACTGTCCATTTGTTTATATTAAATTGATTAAAACAATGATAATGCACTGAAGTGTGGTAGGATTATACTGACAACTAGAAAAACGCTGACTCAACTGATAGCCTGAGTGTGAGCACCCAAACCTCCCAAAGAAATCAAACACAGTTAATGGGAATTTAGTTTATTTTATTAAACATCTTGCAACTTGAGATGTCTATTTGTACAAAGCTGCATAGAACACAGGTTCTGGTGGTTGATGAAATTTGATCCAAATTGAAGGAAATTTCCCATATCACAGGTGTGGTACTTAGGTTTGCTTCATTGAAATTATTGTGTGACTTGTACACATCTTAGTAGGCTTTATCTTGTTCAAATGTTGGTTTGTTTGTCCCTTTTAATTCGTCAGTACTAATACTCAGTTACAGAGATGCATGGTGAGGTACAATATTGATATCAACTCACCAACTTTTAGGGAGCCTAAATGGTAACCTGTCTCTAATCTATGTTTGAAGTTTGTAATGTGGATTATAGTAGATAGATCTAAGTTACAGTATGATGATCCACAACTGCGGAGAATAAAATAAACCTTTTTGAAGGCACTAGTTTGACTCTCAAAATATATTCAGCATTAATAATAGGTGTCACACTAAAGTTTCTAAAAAGAAACAGTAGAATTGGAAGTAAAAAGGGTAGAGTTGATTGTGTTTTTGTCCTAGAAACACCACTTTGTTTTCTGGTAAGTGAGTTGCTGCATTGGATGATTTTTTTTTTTTTTTTTGCCTAAACCTGACAAACTGCATAGAACTTTTATTCCTTTATTATCATATATGAAAAAGAAACAAGCATTATTTATTTATCATTTATGAAAGAATTATCGAGTATTCGAGTGCCCAAGGAGTTCTGATGCTGTTAATCGTTAATATTATCTTTACTTGTGACTATCTATTAAAATTTTGGAATGTATGAAGATATCCTTTGTTATGTGTAAGTGCATGTGTTGATACTTTGAAGGCATTATGTCTTGTATTTACCTTTTTTGGTCATACATATTTATTTACTAGCTTGTTGTTCTATACTTAAAAGCAAAAAGTAATAGTAAGTTTTTTGCTCTATACAAAAACAAACACTTTTATCAAAGTTTTTGCTGTGTCAGTGGAGGTCCTTCTAAAACTGTTATGTCAAATACTACTTTGAATTAGCTTTGTAATTAAAAATTCTTGTCTTAAATGTTTGTTTTGGTAGTTAAAAGAACCAAGAATTAGATTAGCTGCGATTAACATAATATTTTTATCGGAGGGCAGTTTTGGCTCTATGGTTTTAGGTGAATAATTTGCTCAGATGCTGTGATGGCTGAGTTGTGAGGTTCTGATTTGTTTGATAGTAGAATGATAGTTTTTTTACTTGCTCGATAAAAGTGTGTATAATGGTAGTATCTAGTATGTACCACTTATTTTCAAACAAACAAACAAGCAATCAAATAAATAAATTAATTAAATAAAATTAAATCAAATAAAACTAATTTTTATATAACTGCAACGGCGAGTTGCCAAAATTTATTCTTGCGAGTAAAATTCCTTTATATTTTATATGAAAAGTACTCCCTTTGGACACTGTTCTCGAGATGCATGATCTGATATCTGAGCTGAGAATAGCAAGAGAAACCGTGTGACAGGTATCTTGTCTGTTACAGCCTTACAGGCAGACAGAACAATAACAAACAAAAACTTAATTGAAAGCAAACAGTCAACAAAAATGAAACTTGACAATTCCACTAGTGCCAGTCTTTACTGGCCACATAGGATCCAGAACTGTCATAATCAACAATTCTGATCAGGCCTGGATCTCTATTCCAATTCTTGTGTATCTTCATCATACATCCCACTTATTTGTAGCTTGTGCAATAAAGTAATGTGTTTGCCACTTTGCCTATTTCAGAAGTCAACAGATTATGTATCAATAAAGAATAGACATGTATCAAAACAGTGATGACAAAAAAAATGAATCATAGAAATGGCTCTGATAAAGACACATGCTAATTGGTGGCAACTTGTCTGTTTTGCTCATCTTATAATTGTTATTCACTCTTACAATGGCATGACTAATAGTGGGTGCAACTTGTCTGTTTTTCTTTATCGTTTTACTTAATTTTTTGTTTTAGGCATGCTTAAAAGTAAAGCTTCATTGCAGAAAGCTTTAAGGCATGGCATGATTTAGATAGACAAACATGTGGTAAAAATTCTTGATAGCCTTTGCTTCTAAGCAACATAAGAAAATGAGTTATATATAAACCCTCGTATACCTATTCGACAAATTCATTCATACAATACTTTCTCTTCTCCAAATATATTTAGTATGGCTCTCTCACTCAAAAGCCTCTCTTGGACTCTCCTCTTACTCTCTCTCTTTTGCTCTACACTAGCCCTTTCAAGAGACTTCTCCATTGTCGGCTATGATGAAAAGGATTTATCTTCTCATGACAGACTCTTAGAACTCTTTGAGCAATGGATGGAAAAGCACAGGAAAGCATATGCCAGCATAGAAGAGAAAATCAGGAGATTTGAGGTGTTTAAGGATAATTTGTTTCACATTGATGAGACAAACAAAAAGGTCACCAGCTATTGGCTAGGCTTGAATGAATTTGCTGATTTGACCCATGAGGAGTTCAAGGAGATGTATCTTGGCCTTTCAGGGGTTGAAATGCAAATTGAGAGGAGAAAAAATAGGGAAGCTAGTAGGTTCAGGTATGCTGATGATGATAGTGTGCCTAAAGATGTGGATTGGAGAAAGAAAGGCGCTGTTACCCCAGTGAAGAATCAGGGCCAGTGTGGTAAGCCCCAAAAACATGCAGTACAATGATATAACATGTAGTTAAGTACCAATTCAAACAAGTTAATGTCCCTTTTACCTCCTTAATAATATTTTACTATGAGAGTTCTAGGTCTGCATATATTATATAAAAAAATATTAGAGCAGATGTAATAAAATGCATATAATTACATATTTAGTAACCACATAAAGTGACATTGCATGAATTTGAAGCGACAGTACAAATTGTTTTGTGTTTAATTTGTCTGTTTTCTTGTTGATGCTCTCTTTTCTTTTCAACAATAAAATAACTAAAAGGAGAATGATAATCAGAGCTTTATCAGTTGTGCCATGCACAAAATAATAATATATAATTTTCACAGGTAGCTGCTGGGCATTCTCGACGGTGGCAGCAGTGGAAGGGATAAACCAAATTAAGACAGGCAACCTCACATCACTTTCAGAGCAGGAGCTAGTAGACTGTGATACCGACGGGAACAATGGGTGCAATGGAGGACTAATGGACAATGCATTTAGGTTCATCATAGACAATGGGGGCCTCCGCACAGAGGAAGACTACCCATACCTCATGGAAGAAGGCACTTGTGATGACAAGAGGGTGAGAACATTTAACAATAATATATGATGATGGCCATAACTGTAAACATAACTGCATGACATTCCTAATGCATTACTGCTAGAAACAGTGATTTTGTATGTCTTGTCCTTGTTTCTCAGTTTATTTATTAAGGATTTTGTCTTAATTAATTAGGATGAGAGTGAGGTTGTGACCATAACTGGATTCGAAGATGTACCAGAAAACAGTGAAGAGGCCCTGATTAAAGCCCTGGCCCACCAGCCAGTCAGTGTTGCTATTGAGGCTTCTGGCAGGAACTTTCAGTTCTACAGTGGTGTAAGTTTCACGCTTCTCTCTTATTACGGGTGTGTTATGTAGGAGTTGAATAAGGCTTATTCGGGATGAAACCAAACACGTTTTGAATAAGCTTTATTCCGAATAAAGATTTATTCAATCTCTTATTCTAATACCATCATTGTGTTGGAATAAAAATGAATAAGGAAAGTGAATAAAAGTGAGGAGAGAAAAATCATGTGTTTATTCTAATCTCTTATTCAAAACCTTATTCAATGTGCATCCGAACACATCCATTCCTCAGGTAATCTCTCCGAAGTTCATCCCTGTCCCGATTCACAATAGTTAGCATTAGTTTATTTAAATGAATATTGTGATACATTATAAATCATGAACTACTAGCTGATTGCATAATATTTATGTTAAAGATTTGACATATATATAAGGCTCCGTTTGGATGCGTTGAGAATAAGGTAGGAAGAAGGAAGAAGGGAAGAAATTTATTGGGAAGGAGTAAATTTATTGGGAAGTGTGTAACTTTTGTGAAGAGTTTGGATGGTTAGAAATAAATTTATTGGTAAAAAATGGTTATTCCTTATTCCTTATTCCGGAAAGAAGCCATCCAAACGGAGCCTAACATTTTTAAACACATTATTATTGACAATATTACGTGTTTTAACATATCCAGGGTGTGTTCAATGGACCGTGCAAAACCAGACTGGATCACGGTGTGACAGCCGTCGGATACGGCAGCACTAAGGATCAAGATTACATCATTGTGAAGAACTCGTGGGGCCCACACTGGGGTGAAAAGGGCTACATTAGGATGAAGAGGGGCACTGGGAAAGCAGAAGGCTTATGTGGCATTAACAAGATGGCCTCTTATCCCACCAAGGATGAGTGAACAAATATTATTTGAGGGACTTCATTGCAATTTGGCCTTGGGGTTGGTTGTGTGATCATTTTCTCTTCTTGTTCCCATGATCTTTATCATCATCGTTATGTTGTTGTCTTTCCTTCAGTTCAGGAAATAATGTTGTAAAAAAAGGGGAAAAAAAAAGTTGAAGTTAATTATCGTTTAGCATCTTTCTTGTTCTGCCAATTTGGTGATGTTGTTGTCTGAATGGGGGTTGGTATCCAAATTTATCATTGGTGGTCTCCTCTCATTTTTTAAGTTCAAGTTTGAGGATACAATGTGCCGTGCAATTAATGTCTTTATTGCCCTATGCGTTGTTTATTTTGCTTGAATAAAAATATTAACGAAATATGTCACTTTATAATTTAATTTGATTAAATACTTGCTAAATATATAATTGGAAGCTTTAATAGGCTAAGCATTTCTAATTTAGACAATGCAAGTAAACATGTTATTTTTCATTTTGCAACTTGACGATTCTTATTTTGATCACATGGGTTCCTATTTTATGGCTCCGGTTATTCAATTTTAACAATAAAAATAAACATGTCAGCATTTGGCCAAATTTATCATTTCTTTTAATTTATTTTTTTATTAAATAAATATGTAGCAAATATTTGATTTGTTTCTGATATATAATGGATTTTTTTTGAAATAGCCTCTTTACTATTTGTGGTAACATATGAACAATTTTGAAATCGTAACAATGATACGTTGTAATTTTCCGATATATTTTCCTCAAAGACAGATTACAGATCTGAAGGAATTTCTTTTAAAAGAAATACTAAATAAATATCGGAAATTGATGTAGTGTGATGTCTCGTACTTCCAAAAAAATAAAATTATAAGTAAGAACAATTGAGAAGATATAGTTGACTCATATTGCTCATGTGCTCCAAAAGGAGAATTGTGAACCGCATTCTTGAATGATTCCAAAGATTCATTGCATCTCTCTCATTATGGCCCTTTCCACAAAATAAAGCTTCATGAAGCATGTTTAAAAGTTGAAACTATTGATTTCGAAGGGAGTTGGTGAGATTGGGCATGAAATTTCAAAAACCGACCGCCAACTCACCTATTTCCAACTAGGAATATACATTTTTTTTCTCAAAATCGGCTACACACTCCACTAATTTTCTCTAATTAGAAATTTACTCCTCAATTTTTCAAATTCGGATGTATCATATTAATTAAGTATATATACCTTTTCATTGAAACTAATGAATTTTAAATGTAAGAAATCAATCTGAAAAATTGAAGACTAATAAAATACCCATGCCCTGCTCCTTAACGGTTGAATGAATTTTACTAAATTATCTCTTACTACAAATCCATCTACTTGAGCAGGCTTCGATTCACTCTCTCCTTCTCCACCTGGTCGTCGATGCTTTTTTAAACTTCCTTTTCCCTTTTTTTTTTTTTTTTCCCAGTTCAATCTCATATTCTTCTTGGAAAAAAAGAAGACATGCCGAATTTTTAAAGTTACCCAAATTTCACTTTATGAGGTTTTCAGGTGTAAATGAGAAGCCTGAAGTCAATACTCAATAGTCATCTGAATATTAATCTTTTTTTTTTTTTTGGTTCTGGATGGTCTGAAGACTAATTTGGGCTTATTTATTATTCCAAATTGTAATTCCTAAACATTTAATTGATTTTGGCGAATAAATATATACGCTAGATTTTTTTTTTCCCGGATAAGTCTAATCCCTCCAAAAGTCATTCTGCCATCTCAATCTAAAAACGGAAAGGACGCTGGGAATGCTTTTTCTTTCTTCGGCGGGGGAAAAAGGAGAGGAGCGCGCAAGAGGGATGAGATGACGTTGGAAGATAGAAGACACTAGAGAGTGGGAATGTGATGGATGGTGGTGAAAATAATTGGTCGAAACAATTCCCGATTTTTTATTTTAGTTTGATTTTTATATTTAGAATACCAGTAATTTAAATGAAAAGGATAAAATATATCAAAATAACAATATCTGAAAATGTAGTTGGAGAGCAAAATTTCCAATTAGAGAAAATTAAAGGGTACATAGTCGAGTTTACCCTATTTTCTTTCATGTTTTTGCTGAGTTTGTTGATGCCACGCTCCACTGGTCTATAACCTAAACTGGGATTTCATTTTTGCAAGTGTTATGAGGCTGTTTCACTGTTACCCCTTGCAACAAACAGTGCCAATTTAAGTCCATCCTCCAATTAACAATAAATATATAAAAATGGCATATTATTTTGTTCATGGAAACAAACTTTACATTTGAAGACACAACTCGATTTCGCATTTAAAAGTATTCCAAAAAATTGTCGTGTTATTTAATTTTGTCAATACAGAATTTTATAACATGTATAAATTATGATTTTATTCGATCACAAAAAGGAATTGTATAATTGTCACGATTCCTTCGAGTTCATCAAAATCATCGCGGATTTAAAAATGGTCGTTTGCAATTATAATTTTTTTCCCTTTAACAAAGACTGGTCTTAGAATCTGTAGTTTAAGACTGGAACTTGTTGAAGACTGGAAAAGTGAAAACTGAAAAGTGGAGGACTTGAGAACTAATTTAGTCAACATTTACTTTTGCGTGGTAGGTGCAGTAAGTGTTATCAACATTTTTTAAAGTTAGAACACATCTTGAGTAAGTTTTCGTACTGCTTGCAAGATTGAAGTTGCGTATAAGACTGCAAAAATTGATTTCCTTTTGATGTGATGTTGCAGTTACAATCTTGAAATGGATGATTATCACCAGTTATGGAATTTTAGTACTGTGATAACATATATATTCATCAATATTGGGGGGAAAAAGAAAAAAAAAAACACAGATATTCATCAATCAATCAAATAGAGTAACGAGAGAGTAGCGCCACTTGTGATTTTAATTTAGAATTTTTGTAAACTGTTTTATAAGGAACACATTGATTGTAAACAACATAGGCTCCGTTTGGATGCGTTGATAATAAGGTAGGAAGAAGAAAGAAGGGAAGAAATTTATTGGGAAGGAGTAAATTTATTGGGAAGTGTGTAACTTTTGTGAAGAGTTTGGATGGTTAGAAATAAATTAATTGGTAAAAAGTGATTATTCCTTATTCCTTATTCCGGAAAGAAGCCATCCAAACGGAGCCGTACATATTAACGGTAAGAATTGCCCAGCATAAAACAATAAATATAATAAATCTTTATTTTAATAACGTATATTACATCTGAAGTGTGAGATTAAATAAGATGGGACATATGAACAACTATGACAATAAATAAAATCGAAATGTATAGATATCTTTTTTCATGGCTAGTTGAGTTACTGTGTATCGAATTTGATGGAATTTCATTGTCATTTTAAAAAGAAATTGACATTTTAGTTTCGCCAATATCTGATCGGTGATTAAATATCTTTAATTTGCACCGAACTTAATAAATAGTTTATTGAAATCGTAGATTGAAGAATAAAAATTTTTATTTAGTAGTTTTAAAAATAAGTGTGTGTTTAATATGTCTTGTATTTTTCAAATACAATGCAAATTGCGAACCTAAATCGTTGGTGAAAGAAATAAAGGCCCTTTACGTAATAAAGTTTTAAAAATTGATCACCTACTCGGCTACTCCAAGAAGACCAAGACTGACTGACTGACCCCAAATTAATTATTTTATTTTTTTATTATTAATTTTGAAACTGATATCTAAAAAATCGACTCTCACTTCTGGACAGAGCGACTACCGTTCCAGATTTCGTTAGCGTTTCATTTCAGGCGAAACGACTCATGCAAAATTCTATACTCCAAATTTCAGTCAGTTCTGGTTGTTTTGGTGGAACCATTTTTTCCAAGGTAGGTGCTTTAGTAGTTTAGTCCTTACAAACAAAATAAATCCTCATGACTTCTTACTGTGCCGTTTTAACCATACTAAGAAAACAGAAATCATTGAGAACTTTTGCTGTTTTCAACCCTGTAGAAGAAGCAAAATTCCTTAAAATTTGTTATTAGTTCGACTAAAATGAATCATATACAGCTATTAATTGTTGTAGAATAAAGCAGAAAATACTCAACATTTGTTGCCGTTTCGGACCACAACAGGTTGAAACCTTTTCGTCCGAAATGACCGGAATGGGCTCAATCCTACTAACCAGAGTCCTCATCCGCTGCAATTTCATCAAACAACAGAGCTATGCTATGATACATCTACTGTCCAATTTATAATTCATCTGGTTAATATCAACCGTTAGATTAATATTAGACGATCAAGATTAGGATTGTACCATCATGCTTTTTAGGACAAGAAGAGGGAATGTGCTAGGCACACTCCCACCCACCTACACCCACTGACTCCCACCTACACCAGCAACACCACACTCTCAGCCCCTTGTTTTCTCATCCCTTGTAACCTCTATAATTGAATTTCGGTCCAGAACTTTCTATTTTGTTCGTATTTTAGAAAGATTTGATTTGAATCTAGCAAGCGAGAGACAGAGAGAGAGAGAGAGAGAGAGAGAGAGAGATGGGGAAGGTGTATACTTTGTCGGAGGTCTCGGAGCACAATACCAACAAGGATTGCTGGTTGATCATCAATGGAAAGGTATAATCAACCTTTACTTCTCGTAGAATCTTTTTTCTTAGCTGAGTACTTAATAGATAGATCTGCTTTATAGCAGGAGTTTAAGTATCCCTTAATTAATTGGAATTGGGAAACTTGTAGGGCTTTGTTAGGAAATTTTACTTGCTATGCAGATAGCTTGATTTGATTAGATTGCGTTCTGATCTCTAGATTACTGTTCCTCGTACTAACTGTTGCTTGCTCAGGTCGAATTCAATCATGAATATACTATTTTAATAACTTTATTAAACGAGCTAATCAACTTTCGGGAATATGCATTTATAACCTTTTAAAAGTCTTCCTTTGCTAACTTGTCCGCCTTTTGGTGCTTATCAATATAATACTCTTTACATCTTAATTAAAAGTGGGATTTTGAGAAATTTCCTGGAACTTTGGCAACCAAAAAGCTTGCAATTATTGAAGTTTCAGCATTATTGATCCTGGAACTGAAAATATCAACACCCTGCTGTACTAAGTGCCAGGAACTGGCAACACCACAGATTCACAAAGCAACTGTCAGTAACTTTTTGTGTTCACATCTATCACCTATTAACAACATACAAGCTAATGGCTGCAATTCAAAACAGTAAAACATTTTCTGATACACAAGCGGTAGAAGAGATGCAGCATACAGCAGGTATAGGTACTGATACACCACTGGTGATGCTAAAATTGTGATGATCTGTCCAAGTGCGTATTCGAATAGAAAGCAAAATATGCATATTGGTCTCCAGCTGTTTTCTCTAATATAAAGTGAAAGACACTGATATTTTGCTCTAGTTTTAACGACATCAACACTTTTTTTTAATTTGCTTGACATTCATTTGTTTCCATATTATATGTGAAACTGTCAAAAGTCAGAGTTAGCTCTATGAAATAACTAAACCCAGGGGCGGAGCCAAGGCAGTGGCCTAAGTGGGCTTGGCCTCCCCACATTTTTTAATTTTATTAAAAATCACAAGGTAAATTATATAAAAGTATGAACAAATATGTAGAGTGGCCCCTTCAAAAAAATAAAATTTATAAATTGGCCCCAGTTAGATGATTTTTCTGGCTTCGCCCCTGACTAAACCTGCCTTGGGAAAAATACTTCTTATTTTCCAGTTCAACTAATCTTCAAGAACTAATAGAAAATGCCAAACGGGACTAATTTACCATACTATCAAACTTTGTAGCAGGAAGCTAACACATGGATTCTCTTTGCAAATAGCTAGGACTAGTAGTCCTCTTTTAGTTCAGATATGAGCGAGATGAGTTTACTTACAAGCGCAGTAAAATTTTAGGTATAATTTGCAAAAGACCAAGGTTTATATTTGGTTTCTCGCAAGCAATGATAACACACCGTCATTAATTGAGGTGGTCAAAATAGGGAATTCGGTGTATAACATATTAAGTCTTTTTCATTTTTTGGGGGTTATAAATTGGCATTTCTGTGGATATATTAGACATTAATTTTGGCAAATCTAGTGAACAGAGTTGTAAAGCTTCTCTTTTGAGGGTAAACATTTTTTTGCAAATTTACTTTAAAAAAGGCTCCCTGAACTTTTGTATTCTTCACTGACATGTGCAGATGTGCAGCCTTGAAGTATTTAAATTCTCCTAGCATAACAATGAGATTTGATCTTTGTTTATAAAAAATACCATTTTGGTTTTAGTTTTAGTTACATTTTCTTTCATTAGTTAAAATTATTTTATCTTCAAACTCTCTTAGGTGTATGATGTAACAAAGTTCTTGGAAGACCATCCTGGTGGAGATGATGTCTTGATATCCTCAACAGGTATCACTGATACAGAATTTTCTTTATTTTAAATATAGAATTGGACTTGTTCCTTTCATAGCATATGAGTTCTGAACCTACACTTACAAAGCAACACAAAAGTTGAACAAGACGAATTGATTTTCAGGGCCCATGTAAATTCAATTGCAGTTCTGTTGTTTTGTGATATTATAGGACCGGGCTCGTGTACTCAAGTTGCAAAACTCAGCCGTTCAATATCGACCAGCTAGTTTGTCAAGATGCAATTGTTTATTCAACCATACTGATTCCCATTGAACCAGCCAATTTAGATTGTATCAGCTGGCTAGCTTATCACATATAACATATCTACCTATGAGTCACAAACCTCTGCTGTTGGTCCATATTGTTTGTAATTCCCTTTGTGCCCAGAAATCCATCACTGTGCTATTAATTCTTTGTGGTATTTGACAAAAGCGTTCTGTAAAATGCAGGAAAAGATGCAACGGATGACTTCGAGGATGTGGGCCATAGTACGACAGCAAGGGCAATGATGGACGAGTACTATGTGGGAGACATAGATACTAGCACAATTCCCAAAAAGGTGAAGTATACACCTCCCAAGCAGCCATACTACAACCAGGATAAGACCACTGACTTTGTCATTCGCATCCTACAGTTCCTGGTCCCACTTGTCATCCTTGGCCTAGCAGTCGGTGTTAGGATCTACACTAAGTCTGAGACTGCTTAATTAACCAATTAATTAGTAATCAGTGTTGGGTTTGGAAGGGTTTTGATTTTTTTCCCTTTTTTTTTTTTTTCCAATTTGGGTGGTGCTTTTGTTGAAACTGATGAGTTGTTGGTTGTTGTACGGTGTAATTGGATGGTTGTGTTCTACAGTGTGTTAGTAATAATGTGGATTCTCGTACATAATTAGTAATTGGATGGTTGTGTTCTACAGTGTGTTAGTAATAATGTTGATTCAACCTTTAATTTTCTAAGGCAACCAGATTGCAACTTGGAACAAAAATTGTTGCCATCAGTTTTTTTCCCATTGGATTTATTATTTTGGTGACTCGGCACGTATTTAGGTCACTTCAGCATAAGGACCCCTGAAGAGGTCAGATTAAATTAATATAAGGGTTTATTCAATTAATGCAAATTGTTGTGAATCCGTTTTGTCAATCATTTTGCCCTCAAACTGTAAATTTTTTTTTTTATGGTCGTAGATTTGTAATTAGGTTATCTAGGAATCACGAATAAAGAGGGAAAAAAAATTGAATTCGGTTGCCTCAGTACAATGCCACAGGAACTTTTATTAATCTGTCGGATATAATCTCAACAAATAGATTTTCACGGCCACTCGAATTTTGACGGACTTAATATTAATTACGAGACACTCATCATCGACCGGACGGTCCGTGCACCGCCGCTATCCCGTGTAGCGCAACAGAAGATTATATCTGTAGTTTTAAAAACTACATATTTTGTAGAAATCTTTTTTGTAAGAGTCATTTGTTAAATAATTTTCTATAATTTCAATATTAATCAATTTCATTGAGGTGGCTTCAGTAAGAGATCGGTAAGTTACTTCCATCAGCTAAGAATTGAAGAAATTGAAGAAAGCTTCACTCGCTCGATAGTATCAAATCGTGTATCCTGTATTCCTGTGTAGGGCGATATAGCGCTTTGAGCGATGTCCGTTGGATCGAAACATACGGTCCGATTGAGTTGGGCTGTTAAATCCTTCTCAAAAAAAAAAAAAAAATAATAATAAAAAATAAAAATAACAAGAAGAAAAACGCTTCGTCTCCTTTCGTCTCCCTCTTGCGCACTCTCAGAAAAGAAATCGAAGAGAAACCCTAGCAAAACCCAAAACCCTAGTTTATTATTGTCGACTCTCTTCTCTACCTCTCCTCTCCAAAGATTCCTCCGAATCTCCGACACCTCAGACTCAGAACGAGAATATCGTGGCACTCAAAAGTTTCTTTCTTTTCACTCGCACTTCCTGCCAGTTCCAGGATCACGCCGCAATTGTCCGTTCAGATCTATCGCTCCAAAGAAACCCTAGGTAGCTTAAAGTACAGTCTCTTCTCTCTCTCTCTCTCTCTCTCTCTCTCTCTAATCTTCATTCCCATCGCAGAAGTATTTTCTTTGGGTTGGATTATCACACTCTTATGCTCTTATGCAATTTGGGTAGTAAAACATATGTGTGTGGTACGATAATTTGGTTGTCTGAATGTACTGAACTACAGATATGAAAAAGAAGAAAGCATGTATTGACATAATTGTACTGCAATTGAATTTATTCATGATAATGTTACTGACAGTCTGTTTCTCCTATAAACTATAGGTCTACAGTTCATCAATATACAACTCGTTCTCCTTTGTACACACGCTGTACAAAGCCATCCCTTCCTAGCGCTCTTGTAGTTTTACTCCAAGTGAATTTTCTCACTTCTTTAACCTAATTCTCGTCCTGACATGGGAAAAGCTTCGAAGCGGTTAAAACGAGAACCCAGCGAAAGCGAAGAGGAATTCGGCTCAGACGACAGCGATATGGATGCAGCCACTGCCTCTATGGGATTCGATTCCGAGGAGGTAATTAGTTAATCACAAATTTTTCATCTGGTCACTGAAATTTCAGTTTAGCTTTTACGATTAGATGTCCAAACTTCCAAAACAATTGCAATTGAAGGTCTGAAGTTGGTCATATGCTTTGAATCGAAACACGTCAAATACATTGGTAATATTTATTTCATAGGCATATATGTAACCTTAAAAATTAATTTAGTATGTAATTGTTGTCCCTATAGATTTTTGTTTATACTTTGTGTGCATCTACTCCTCTTGATAATGTTGATAGAGAGCATAGTTGATTGCAAACAAAATATAAGTATGATGTCTAAATGAAAATCTGAAAACCTGTCTGCTTCTATTGCAGTTAGCCATTTATCTTATTTCTTTTTGCTGATTCCACTTGAAAGTAACAGCTTGCTTCACAAATTATTAGGAATTAGAAGAGGATCAGCGTGAAAGTGATGATTATGATAGCAAGGGGAGTGAGGTAAAGTAGCCTTTGATTTAGGAAATTTCACACATTCTAACCCGTTGGATTCTAGATTTATACATCAAGCAGAATAAATTGTTGTATGCTGTCATAGGAAGATGAGGATGACGAGGAGGATGAGGACAAGGATGAGGACGAGAGTGACCAGGAACAGAATAAAGATGCTGAAATGGAGCAGCTTGAGAAAGAATATTTGAATCTACGAAATGAGGAGCAGTAAGTCTCATTGCATTGTACCACCCATTTTATATTGGTACCCGTGTTCTTTACATATTTTAATTTTATTCTAGTGTCGGGAACTTGGTGCTTAGATCCAATCATAAGCACCAAATTATTATAAAAAAAATACTGTCAACCCGATTAGCATTTAGCAGTAGGATCATTGTTGGTCATTTTTGTATTTCATTCATTTATTTATGTCTTTGAGAACTTCCAAAATACAGAAATCTTTTGTCAAACTTGAGACGCCATAAAGATGAGGATGTGCTGAAAGGTCAGGCTGTAAAAAATCAAAAGGTACCCAATTTAATGTCTATCTTCTATATTACCAACCTGTATAGTAAGCAATAATCCCTTTTTTTGGTTTGGGAATGCAATGAACTTACAAGTATTCTGTCAAATTTTTAGTTCATGTGATAGAGAGGCCCTTCAATTAACTGTTGAATCAGTTTGACACCAATATATTGTACTTAGCAATTATTAGAGGGTGTGTTTGGAAGAGGCCATGAAGTCACCAATAGGGAGTTCGAACAAGCCCTTAATCATTCCCTAGTTCCTTAAAATACAGGAGCAAGCCCTTGTTCATTCCATGTTTGGTTTGTGCGCCCATCTCCTTGTTCGCTAGCGTGCCAAACACACCCTATCTGCTATCCAATGCCATAGTATTATCAATTTTGGTTGGTGTTGAAGTACTTTTGTACCAATGGCAAAGTTTTCGTCACAAGTCAGAATTTTTACATGAAGTATTTTTGTAGCTCAGTAATAATGAAAATAGCAAAGTAATGCTTGAATCAGTATTCTTGGTTGTTTTGTGAAACCTGGACTTAAGTGACTGAGAGAGAAATTTTGTTGAAGATTTATTTAGCAACCTGTTTATAGATTTTTCTTCTATATAATGATCTAAATTTTTTAATCTTGTCCTCTTTGCACTTAAGGCTCTTTGGGACAAAACTCTGGAGCTCAGGTTTTTGCTGCAAAAAGCTTTCTCAAATTCAAATAAATTACCCAAGGTATGCTCTTGCCTTCTAAAAAGTTCAACATCAAATTATCATCATTATCATTTGTTCATTGGCATTACAAAATGGTTGATGTGATGTCTTGTTATGTTAATATGTATACGTGATTTTTAGAGCCCAATGTAATCTTAATTTATACTTAGGCCAAAATGTCACCTTATTCTGATTTCATCTGATCTTGATGACACAGTATGGAGTCCAAGCCAAGTATTCTTGCACATTTTTCTTAAGTAATTGAGTTTGGCATAAAATTATCATATCTAATGCAGTGAGCGTTTGAATTTGACTAAACTTGAGCCTGTCTCAGGATCCAGTCAGGTCAGAATTTTGCACCTGCAATGAAGCAGTGGATAAAGCTTATGCTGATTTAATCTCGGCATCTCAAGAAATTCTTAGTACCATGTTGGACCTACAAGAGGTATGTATGCTATGCTTATGCAACAGTAAAGAATTTAGATTAGATCGTTTAATCATTCTTTGATTTTATCTGACTGTTAGTCTTCTCTCAAGTCCTTGAAACTCAAAAAGTTGGAGGCATGTATGTAAAATAGAATCATTTTTTACTTGTTGATGGGGATCAAATGTTCTACTATGTGGAGCTTTTTTATGCAAATGAGTCCTCTCTTTGCAGAGTAGCATCAAATAAGAAAAGGAAATGCTACATGAGACTTGGAGACTGATCAATGCAATATACTCTGGTTCAGTTAAATTTAGTCACTGTATTTCATAATATTGTACTAAATTATCTTTTCTATTCTGTAGGCTTTGCTTGAAAAGAACCCTTCTATTGTACAAACCAGTGCAGGTATTATATGCCCCTTTCTAGCATTCTATACCTGATTAATATTATAGGCTATGTTTGGATTGACAGTGAGTAGTAATCTGGGTTAGTGACTATTCCAAAACAGAAATCGGCATTTCAGCAGAATGATTGCTAAAAGTGCTGTTTTTCTATTCCAACAAAAATTTCAGCTAGCAACTACTACGAAATTCCAAGTTACCTTGTGAACCTTGCTTTTCTGACTCATGATCTAAACATACCCTTATAGAATATCACCGCTTGTTGACAAACTTGATTTTCATCATGATAATTTGTGTAAAGTTGAGACAGTCTTATGGATAGTGTCTGGTTTATTTGATGCACAACATTTTGTGTAAACTTGTTTCTTTTTTTTTTTCATGTCCATTTTAAAATATCTTTTTAATGCCAATATAGTATTGTTATTGGCTTATTGCTTTTATGAATATGATGAAATAAGTAGTTAAAACAAAACTGTTAGTTATCTTTTCCATTGGTGAGTAAAATGATAGTGTAACTTTCCTTGTTATGAATAGTGTTAAAACAAAACTTTTAGTCTTATGAATAGTGTAGCGTATTTTCGGTATCCTTGCTTTTTTTAAAAAATATATTTTCTTTTATTTTGTGAAGGAGATAATAGAAAACCTGATAATCAAGATGTAATTTCTAATGGATTGGATGAAGAGTGTGACGATGATTGGTTAAAATTACATCACATGTACCAAAGGTAATGTATAGGACTTCTCCGCACTTGCAACTGTGTCTGCTTTCCTCAACAGAAGATCTGAAAATTATAGAAGCAAAGCTATTGGTTCTGGTAGCTTCTTTAGTATTTTTATTGGATTATTGGATTATTTGTGTTGAATTGCAAGTAAACTTATATGGCGGTTAATTTCCATCTTAATGCCTAGTTGCACTAGTGTGGGCTAATTGAGTCTCAAAATTGCACAATTAAACCTCTCTCACCTTGGTATTGATTGGTGTTAAATTCATGAAAGATTTATAAGTTGAAAATTAGTGACACTAGTATATATATATAAAAGAGGAGGGTTCCGGTGCCCACAATTTGAATGCCCCCAAATGCCCCAAAAGTTACTTTTCGATTATTTTTTTGAATTATAAAATTCAAATTTTGAATCCAAACCATTGATCTTAATTGATATATGATCGAAGGGGAAAACCAAGTCTCAAAATAAAAACCTCGTGTCTGCCGATCTAATCGTTTGTAGAACAGCTTGAGGGTCGAATCCACAGGGACGGTGTTGGAATATTAGTCTTTTACTTTACTAAACTAGCTAGACGGTTCAACTCTTTGTAAATTAAGGGTTGCAGGCGAGTTCAAATCCTAAGTCTAGTTCAAGGTCAAAACAAGAATTAATAAGAGAGATTCAACAAGTCATGTAATTCTAGGGTTTCTGGTTGCTAACACTTCTTCTTAGTCCCAGTTCCAGCGGCCCGCTGACTCTCGTAGCGGCCCGCTAAAAGAACCTAGGTCGCTAACCTATTAGACTGGTCGCTGGCTACTTGGCGGGCATAGACAACCTCGCTGATTCACTCAGTGGCCCGCTAGGATTAGCGATGAGAATGCAAATTGACCTAATTCAGTTGATAATTGTGTAGGTATAATGGCTTAATTAAGGTTCCTAGATCAAACTCTCGTTTTAGGTCTGGTTATCAATTAATTAACCCAATTTCCCTCGTATAGAATCTAGATTTCAACTATCGTTTCTTGGTCTAGTTTCTACAAGTTTATACCTTTCTAACCTATGAAATCCTTGAGTTTTCACTCTTGGAAATGACTTAACTCTCGTTAACTAGTCCTGGTTTAACCTTTCAGTTTACAACCTTCATGTTAATCATAACCATACCTAATAATCTAAGTTTATTTGGACTTAACCACCTAGCAATTAAGCGAGCTCTACTTAACGGGTGTAAACAAATCTACTTAAACAATCATGGCATAATCAATTCAAGCAATTCAAGCAAGGCATAAAACACAAAGATATCAAATAAAATCAATAAACATGCAATCAACAATTAAGAATTCGAGTTTACAACCATAGCCCTAAAACAAACAATCAACAACTAAGAGACATCATACAAACACAAGAGAAAATGAGAATAAGGAAAGATTACAATCAATTGCTCTTGCGTGTGTCGAAATCTCCTATCAAACACGTCTCTTGCTGTCGCAATCAACCTGCTTAGCGCTGCCTCAATCTGGACTTGAGACCTAACTCTCAAATAACTCTATGTATAACCCTAAATTGACCTTGGATTTGGTCTCCTTCTTTGTTCTCCCCTTGTTCCCCCTCAAACAGGTCTTTTATAGGCCTTGGGAAGGTCTAGAAACGCTAGAAATAACATGCTCTGGATGCACTTGGAGTCGGTAGAAACCGCCATCCAAATATAGAATTGCCAAATCGGGCGATTCTGCTAAATCTGGCAGTTCCAGGCCTGCGGGCCGCTGGGACTTTCAGTGGGTCGCAGGAAAATGTCAGCACTGCGTCTGGTCAGTATTTTGGGCATATCTCCTTCATCCGAATTCCGTTTGAGGTGATTCAAGATCCATTGGAAAGCTTAGAACGAGCTCTTCAACTTTATGGACTCATCCAAGTCATTTCTTGTCCAGAATCTGCAATAAAATTAGAAACTATGGTAGTAACTCATTCTTGACACAAAAACCTAATTAAACTAACCTAAACTAATCTAAACTATGTAAACTATGTAAACTCAAGGCAATTGGTTTAGTTTGGAGACAAAATAGTACCTGAATATGCATATAAAATCCACTCATCAATATAACTAGTGATGCATTTTCATATAAGTTCTATAAATTTTGATGTTTATCAAGAGGCTAAAATATGAACAGATTAGAATTAATCTATCATATTTAACTAGATTCGTTCAATATTCAATCTCTTGATCAAGTATCAATAAACATAAAAATTTATAAAACTTATATGAAAATGCATCGCTAGTTATATCGAATAAGATCAACGGTTTGGATTCAAAATTTGAATTTTATATTTTGTAAAAGTAACCAAAAAGTGAGTTTTGGAGCATTTGGGGGCATTCAAATTGTGGGCACCGGAACCCTCCTCATAAAAAAAATCCATATTCATGTTCAGATTAGTATCATGTTTGCTGATATACATTCCAATTATCATGTTCAGAATAGTACCATTCAGAGACAATGCGGTGGACAAATGGCAGAGAAAAACTCTGGTTAATACAGGAGCTGCTGTTTTGAAGGGAAAATTGAATGCTTTCAATCAGGTTTTGTTGTTTTTTTTTTGGTAGTTTTCTGTAATGTTAGCTTTGATAATTTATCTCAGCAAAAGCCTACCTTTTTGATATTTCTTGAAGCATATTTTCATAGTTGTCTCAAAAAAGAGAAACTGAATGTTTCAGACTCTCTCAAGATTGTTTCTGTTTCCTTTTTTTTTTTTCTTTTGGGTGTAAATGATAATTCCTCGAGGAACTCAATTATGACTTGTTGGTGACGCACTGTGACAAAACCATTTGTTGCATTGATAATCTAATTTTGAAACTGTAAATGACAAAGTTGAACCATGATCTTATCCTCTGTATCATGCAATGCATTCTGCTTTTACATAAAACAGTTAAAAAATTTAGAGTTCAGAATTTACAAGATCAGGATGGCCAAAATAATCAGCCATCAGTTGGTTGTAATCAACATTTAAAAAAAAAAGTGTTGACTTGATGTGTCTCAAAAAATGTTGTAATTTGCTAAGGGGAGGGATCACTTCACAACCGTTATTTTGACAATCTTGTCAGTCATTTCATAAAGCATATCAATCTTGAAAACAAAAAAGAATATATGTAACTATATTATTGCACATGTAGATTGTCTAACAATGAAGTTTCATGCAATTTGAATATTGTTGGATGATACATCAAGGACTGTTTCAAGTTACCTAATAAACGTTAAAACATTTATCAAATATCATCATTTTTATTGAAATGATATGTTCATCAGGTAGATCACGACTTATACGTCGGATACTAAATTTATATTTTATTGTTTGAAGATTGTCAAAATGAATGGTTGCCAAGTGCTCTCATGTTTCTGTTTTCTTTGTTTATCGTTCTTTCGGGTGGTGACTGGTTCATTTTCCAGTAGTTAGTAATAGTGTGTTCGAACTTTTAGTACTCATTGTAGTTTTAGAACTAATTTCTAGTTCTATATTGAGAGCAGGACATAAGCAACCAAGTGGCAGGATATATGAGGGATCCAAGTCGCATGATTAAGCGCATGCAGTTGAGGAGGTCTTCATTAGGAATTATTGGAGAGGTTTGCCTTTTTCTCAATATATCTCATTCTTGTTTGTTCTTATTTTTCCTCTAGCCTGGTTTACCATGGTATTTTAATGAGAAATTGAAATGAGTTCTGGGTTATGTATTTGTTATTAATGACCCAGGCACCCGCACATGTTGGATTGGATTGAATTTTCATTCCGAGTTACAATACAAATTTACATTGGCAGTGAAGTTTGCGTGTTTAATGCTAGGATCAAAGTTCTGGATCAGTACTTCAATATATTTGCCAATATTTCAGTTTGTACTGCTTAAACATTTATTTTTTGGTTGTTTCTTTTCGTGTTGTCTAGTTGCTTTGTTAAATGCTCATATTAAGATGATATTGGAGAAGAAAAGAATTACAAAAATGCCCAAAACAGATTGCTGTGAGGTGTTCACTTTGTGCTGCTACATTTATTTATAATTACCATATTCTAATTTTGTGCAGGAACCTAGTCAAGCAGACACCAAGATGGAGGTAATGCACTCGTCTTGATCAGAACAATTTCGGTGCAACTTATTCAGTATTATATTCTTATGTTTACTTGTGATTGTAGGATGGTGAAGAAAATATAGATGGTGATCCTGAACTTTTGGACGACTCAGAGTTCTACCAACAACTTCTGAAGGAATTCCTTGAATCTTGTAATCTGGGCTCATCTGGTCAGTTTTACATATCTTTTACCCAACTCAGGATAATTTTGAAACCTCTTGAGCATAATTTAGGTGCCTGTGTACAATGAATAAAAGTTTCCAGACCAAGAAAACTTAACATTTATTTTGTTGCAGGATCTAGGTAGACATGTAGAAATATTGTTTAAAAGTGGAGAATGAAAATTCCTGTCACATTTTTACAAGTTCCTATCGAGTTCAGTTCTCAGATCATGCGAAATTGGTTTGTCTCTATTAGTTTTGGGTTGATTTAGAATTTCCAGGCAGTTTTTCTGTCAATTTTTAATTGTTGATTTAGCAAATTGTATGCACATGCTCTGTACATTTCTTCTTCTATTTTTTGGGGTCAAATGGAGGTTGTGGGGGTTGGATTTCTTGTTGGGGGGGAAATCCTAGTTAGAGTTCAATTGGGTTCCACCGTTCCAGTTCTATGGTTTGCATCTCTTGGGTCTGGATGCTTGCATCTCAGGTCTTTTGGGTTCATGTTGGTTCAAATTCAGAATAGGTCAGGTGCTGCGATTGACGTAGATTTTCTGGGTTGGATCAAGGTTGACGCTTATTACTGAACACTTACTGTTGTTTATTTTGGCCTGATTTGGCCTAATTATATTAAAGCTGTGTATTGCTTGTAGAGTCGGTGTTTTATGCTATGAAAGGAATGCAAACAAAGAAGCGTAAAGTAGTTGACCGCCGTGCTTCTAAAAGTCGTAAAATTAGGTGCACAACTTCTTCTTTCCCTCATATAGCTATTTCAAAGTTATCTAGTGATATGAGTATGACAAGCTGTCAACTGTACGATTGTTTATTAAAATTTTAAATAACTACAAGCTTATTTTGTTTGCATCTTCCAGGTATCATGTACATGAAAAGATTGTTAACTTTATGGCTCCTTTACCGATGACAATTCCTCCAATGGCTCCTAAATTATTCGAGAATTTATTCGGCCGTGAAAATTAGCAGACTGTCTTCTGCCTAATTGTTAAGTGCCTTCGATGAGAACTCTTTGGTAGGCTTAGTTCTCCAAGAAATCTTGCCACTTCTGTTGATTCGAATTGCCATTACATCTGTACTTTTAGTTTTACTTCCCATTATTCAATTTTGTTGGTACTTGAAGTTGAAAGTGAAACCAGAACAATCATTGGTGGGCACATATAACATATTATTCAGACTTTAAAATTGGCTAGTTAAGATTTTGAAAGTAGAATTGCATTTACAATATAAGAAATGTATGTAAAATTAGGGTTATGGTGGGTTATTGGAGATGAGAATTTTGCGATGTAGCCTATTTTGAGAAATGGTCTTATTTAAATGTGCGTTTTTTTTTTCAGTGGCCAGTGACAGAGATTGCCTTGAAAAAAAGATATCGTTGTCTAAAACATTGGATTGAATACAAAAGGCTAGTATGAAATTTTTTTGGTGATGTAGGTTAAAATGGAAATTTCTAATAATGAAAAAGTCCGAGTAAACCGGACTGTTTTCAAATTAGTAATGTTTGTCATAAATTCATTTTACAAGGATAATTTTTCAAGATTGAATAATATTTTGGAATCAGGACAAATCTGAATCCGGATCAGTTTGTTGATTAAATATTTATCAAAGTGCTTTGTCGAAAAGAATAGGACTGCATATAATTATTAACGGGATTTTCAATTATATTCCATAACCAGATTGAATCAAACGAAAAGGCGCACATGTTGAATCCTGTTGGTTGTTGACAATATGTTATAATTGTTTATTTATTTGCACACCCCCCCTGTAGGTGCGTTTGAATTGTTAGTTATAGTTGTTCACAATTAAAAATATTATTTTAATAGTTAAGGATAAATTTGTTTGGCTCGAGAATATTTTCTAAATGGTTTTTTAACTCAACCCTCCAGTTTGTTTGTGAAAGCTCGCTTGGGAAAGTCTCGATATATGGATTCGGGAACTAATTTTTTATTAAAATTTGTTTAAATTAGTTTTAGTTTATATTATGAAAAATCATATGACATCTTATTCTTTGCAACCATACGCATCCATAATAATACGTTATGGAAATGTTACCGACTACCTAAAAAAAAAAAAAAAATTCTGTTGTGGAGATAATTTTGTATGGTTCATTTAAATAAATTTATAAACAGAGATAAATGATGACCAGTGTTCATATCTGATTTAAAATTTTGGTCCACGTAGAATTCAAAACTAAATTGACAACTTACACAAAATGCTACTTACTGATCCGAATGGTCTATTGGTCTACATTCCTACTTGAAAAATAGCTCAGAAGCGGCTCCTTAGTTCTCAGTAAATAGTCGCAATGCAGCTCTGCGTTTCTAACTACTAAACCCCAAACCCCATCAAGAGAACCGCGCCATTGCCATTTCCGATTTTCCATTTGCAATGTCTTCCCACACAGTCATAAAACAAGTGACCAAATCCACCTTCACACCATCCCTTCTCAGAGAACTCAAATCCCATATCGACGCCTGCGATTTCATCTCCCTCTCCTCCATCAAAACCTTCTCCGCCACCTCCGCCTCGTCGTGGCGGCGCCGCCTCCTCCCCTTCGACACGGCCGAGACCGCGTATCTCAAAGCCAAGCTCGCCGCTGAGTCCTTCCAGATCCTCAATGTGTCTATCTGCCCGTTTCGGGTTGAAGGGTCCAAGGTCGTCGCTTTTCCGTATGTATATATATCTCTCTCTCTTTCAGAGATTGTTTTTGTTAGTCAATGGTTTGTGTAGAAATGTTTTTCGTAATTCATGGCGCAGGAGAGTATGTTCTGACCAACCAACTATCTGTTGCACGGAAGGTGTTTGTTGAAATGACAATGTCACTCAGAGTGCTTTCTTGGGTTCCAGGAATAGAACTACTCATGTGGTTATTCTGGATTAGTGCTTGTTTAGCAAAATTAGTTAGGCAGAGCCTTACCAATGCTGTTGAGATTATTTTCAGCTTCGATGTGCGCTAAACAAATAGCAAACAAAAAATGAAATGATGTTGAATGATTGCTATTATATGCATGACAGGTCCACACTGATACAGAACCAACTTAAATGGTATGTGCACTGGTTGTGTTATATTTGCCTATACACAGAATTTTGATCCTTTCACATAATTCGAGGTTTCTATTTGCATCTTTTATGATAAGTTTCGTATGCTTTTGCTTCAATGCGTGCAGTTATAACTTTCATTTGTTTCCAAGAGAGGAACAATCATACAGCTTCTCATGTCAAGCTTCATACCTTGAATCTCTGGCACGCAAAGGCTTTGATTTTAATCTCTGCATATATGAAGGTAATTGCAAGGGCAATTGAAGCTGTAAAAAACTTGGGAAGACTTTTTATGTGTAATATGCATTTGATATGTGGAAAATGATCAGTATAAACTAAAATGCCACTTCGAATAAGAAAAACAAGGGTTCAGTTACCATTTCTCATGTTTACACTAGAAAAATATTTAAGGAAACTTGGAACCCCAAAAATCATGAGTGTATTCGTTTGAAAAATGTGTAATAGGGTTTTTTTTTTCTTTTTTACTGCCATAGTCTAATTGAAATCATGATGTTATATAAGAGACAGGTGTTCTCATTTATCCATATCTTGCTAGAATAAGCCTAAGTCCGGAATTCAAAGTAGAAACCATCTACAATTAATGTATTTGTTGCTCTTCATCGGTATGCCTCCTACATAAAAAATTATGCTTCATCTTTATTTATCCTTTATTTTACTTTTTGTAGGAATATCATACTTATCTAGAGTACAAGAATCCTTGGCTAAACGGAGAAATGCTACACATCTAGATTTCAAAGTATTTTCCAAATCGAGGAAATCAGTTGCTGATTCACTGTTCATGGAAAGAATCAAAGCAAGGATTCAGTACTGGAGAAAATCATGTTTGAATTCCAATAAATCTCCTCATGGTGTGCTTTCTTGATATTGATTAGCTTTTTTGCCAAATTATTTTTTTTGCACCCTTCTGTTCCTCAATTTCTTCGAAAGTGTTCCCAAAATAACCATGTTGGTTGCAATTGCTCTATACATATACAAGCGAGAGAGGAGGGATATTTAGTATATTTGAATAATTTGTTCGATGTGCATATTGAGTTTAATTGCTTTGTTGCTTGATACCCTAAACATTTTCACATTTACAGTATGTGAAATTTTAAGATATAAAGCATGCATGCTTTTTTATTCCCCCCTTACGTGTGAATGTCCTGCAAAACTACTGTATATATGAGTGCTTATCCTGACCAATTTTAATTTTGCCGAGTCACTATTGTGAAAATAACTAATTACCTACGGTAATTGTTCACAGTTACTGTCTACTTTTTTTTGTTATTAACGGATGCTTGAATTTATTACTTCTGTTTGATAGGGGATTTGGCAAACTCTCTTAGGCAACTAATTTTAGGTACGCAGTTGCATGGTGAGAGACCTTGCATGACCATAGATGTGTGCAGTGACAATCAACTCAACCTTATTTTAGAGGTATGAATATGCCTACACGTTATCTCAAATATCATTCTTCTCACATTTTATCAACCCTTTGTACAGTATACTGGATCTCTGTTCGACAATATATTTTTTTTCTTTTTTTAATTAACATTATTCCAAATTTAAGCCCACACACATTGGACCACACTTTGTTTGTTTTTGCAAGAGATATACAAAATGCACTATTTAGTACTGTACTATTAGCATGTAAATACTCATGTTGAGGTATAGTGGTGGAAATTTTTTATAGTGGGATTAGATCTCCCAAGCTCAACATAAAGGTGCATTACATGACTTATATTTCATGATGCAGACAGTAAATGGCATTTCTGACAGCCTTGTACCTCTAGTGGTTCGTAACAGCCTTGGGACACCTACATCAGTACGGGTTGTTTTTACAAGCTCTGAGGAGGACAAGAGTGCTCTTCTGGTTAGTGCTTTAAGGTTTTTTTTTATTTAATTTTTTTTTCCCTTTCATTTCCTATGTTGTAAACCCTTTTCTAAATTACTACTGTTATGTATCATCCAAAATTCAGTCAGTACTAGTGGTGCCCCAATCATACCTTGAAACCTTAAAAATTATACTTTTGATCGAGAATCACTAGTATGTAGGGTGCTGATCTTACTGGGATTATCAAAGGATCCTAGTTTTATATTATCACAGGTACACTAGCTTTATGCATGCAATTAAGCTTTTAATGATTCACTGGGAATTACAAAGAGTTATGAACACAATTTCATCCATTTGAGGATGCACATGTATTTAGGGCCCCTAGGTTACATGACATGTTCTGATCATGCATTGTCTTGTCATTTTTATGACTAATTATCTAATTCTTTAGAGTGATATTGATCATGCTGAAGAGGAACAAAGCTTCAATCTGCGTGGTTTCCGAGAAGTCATGGACTTGATTTCAAATTCACAAAAACCAATTGTATCGATCAATTGCCTGAATGGTAGAGCTAACATTTCTTTTCTTTTTGCCTAGTTTTCAGTTAAATTGTTAACATACGAACTCTTAGTCAAAAGTAATGATTAGTCAAACTTTATACAAGGGATGGTACAGATTTTACCTGTAATTCTGCTTGGAATGTATTAGTTTTTCACTTTTCTTGCTCAATGTTCAGATTTTGCATTCTTTCATGAGAAGTTTATTGCACCTTTGCCACCGAGCTTGCATGAATTTACATGCTCTTTGAAAATGGTGTTTCCGAAAATACTTGATTTGGGGCATTTAATGAAGGAAATAGGTCCATTGAAAAATGCCATGGATACTTCCTCATCTTTAAATTTGGAAGTCCCTTTTCAAGGTACGTGCTTGTTTTTTGAAAAGGACAAGTTTTGCTAAACATTCTTTGTTATTGCACAACCAAGACGACTAGGACAATTAATGTCACTGTTCTTGGAAATTCAAAAAGTAAATTGTATTATTATAATTTAGATGGGCCATATGTCATATTTTATTGCAATTTGAAACTCATTTTGTCACATTTCAAAAGCCAATGAAACTAACCTCTTAGACGTTATAAATTGCTTGATGGATTACTAATTGGTTTTCAAATTGCACTGTTTTTAATACACGGCCTATCCAAGTTATGAAGAACTTCATATCTTCATTTATATTTTTCTTATTTTGATGAGCCTTGTGGTTCTCATGGATCTAAAATAAGCTTGTTGCAAATATGTATCCCTTCTTTATACTGCAGGCACTTGTGCAAATATTATTAGAAGAGTGTTTTTCTGTACTTATTGGTAATGTGCAAGATCAATGCAACAGTAAAATGATAAAAATAAAAATCAGGAAGATATGGACCTGTGTAAGAAATGCACTAAAAATCAAGGAAGAAATGCACTAAAAATCAACATGATAATTTACTTTTCGATTTTTTTTTTCCCAGCTGACAGAGATGGTGGGCAAAGTAATCAAGGAAGAAATGCACTAAAAATAATAAGCCTCTTTGTCAAAATAAATTACTTACATATATGTAATAATATTGAAGGATACTTCAACATGTTTCATCCTACAGCTTGCATGGAGCTTGAATCTGTTGGCTGCCAAGATGACACAAATACTTATCTGACTCATCAAGAGGATATTGCAAAATTGGGTGTCCATAACTTGGTCTTTCTCTGGGGTTTCAATGCTGCTTCAAGTTTGCAGTTGAAAGACAAGCTGAGAAAGTACCATCCTATCTTCCATGAAAATTTTGATTTGAAAGTAATAGATAGAAATTGCGCAGCTATTGCATTTCAGAGGCAAGGTGCTGTAGTGGAATTATTGAAGGAAATTAAACCTCGGAGTTCTTCTATTGAAAATATGATATCTGATGGTGTTATAATTGCTGGTTTTGGGGCTTATGAGAAAGTTTGTAGAATGGGGTTATGGGATGGACGCTTGGCTGATTCATTGCAAACTGTTGTTTTGTCAGATAATACTAACAGTCCTTTATTGGCTGAGAAGAGCACTGAGATTTGTTGGGACAATGAAGTCATGCTAGACCAGAATGAATATCTAAAGGTTTAAAGGAGGATTTCTTTGTTTCTGATTTTCGGCATTAATTCCTTGAATTGACAAGTAAGAATGTTTTGTTCATTATAAGAAATATCGTACAATATTTATTACGGGAAAAAACATAAAGAGGTATTGGGAACCTTTAATATTCCCTAACATTAATTTGATAATCCCTTAATAGCCACTACCAAGTCTCTCTTAAAATATTAATTTGATACGTTGATCATTATAAAAAAAATCTAAATTTGAAACCCTGTTTGAAATTATAATAGTTTACACCTATATGTTTCACAATGCACGTCTAAACTTTTTTTCCCAATTTTTAAATTGAATGTAAAATAATAATTAAAAGGAATCCCATAATAGGGAAGGATAATGTTTTCACAAAAAAAAATAACGTTGAATATTTTGACAATGTCATGCTAGAAAATTCGTATTCCTTTGAGAAGATAACAGAGGAACTCTGCTCCCATGACACAATTAGTGCACCAATAAGCTCCAATTGATCTCGTTAAAACTGTCATCTTTATCATGAACATTGTTCACAATTCTATAATTGTTCTCCTCCACATAGTTCAAAGGGCCTTAGTTCAAAAGGTTTACATGTTAGATGCTTCTATGTCACGATTAGGGTTAATCTAAAAATAACATGATTAAGTAATGTCTTTCTCACTTCGCTTGTTTCTGTTTGTTGTAATTTGTATCATTCTAACCTTAATTTATCCTCTCTGGAGTTTGTCTAACAGAATACATACACAATCAGTGACAAGTGACAACACGCACTAACAAAGTAATTTTAACATATCGCCACATCAACATCAACTTTAAACAATACACATGTTAGTTTGTGTGTTTATGTCAGTACTACTGATCGGACGAGTGCTTGTGTCCAACATGTTGGACACTAGCCACTTCCTTTATTTTAATTTTTTTTGCGTTTTTTATACTAATCTTAATTTTTTTTAAATTTTTTTTAGCTTTGCTGTGAAGCTAACCATCTCGGGTTGCTTTTCTTTCAAAAACTTATAAAAACCATAACCATGCAAGAATTTCACAGAGTAAAACTTGGAATATGGAAGAGAAAACATTTATCATATTAATTGATAGCCAAAAAGAAAGTTAATTTCAAGGCTAAACCAAATATCTGAACAAATTTTCTTTCCTTTTTCAGGTTCGTCAGGTAAAAAAGAACCTCAAATAAAATGTTCCTCCGCTCACGTGCTCGTATTAATATATATTATATTATATTATATTTCCTATTTTTCTATAATATAAACTCGCATTACTAGGTATTTTTAAGTAATTAAACTCGTACTAATATTTGGGTCAGTACTACCGATTGGGTGCTGTACCGGTTGGGTCCCTTTTTTTTTGCGTTTTTAACACAAACTGTAATATAATTGTTTGAACTATTGGTGAACTTTGCAGTGAAGCAGGCCCTATCAAAGGGGTACTTTCTCTTTCAATAAATTATAAACCATATATACAGCTATGCAAGAATTCAATAGAGTAAAAACTGTGGTATTTGAAACAGAAATTCATCATAACAATTGATAAAAAAAAAATGTTGAAAAAAGTTACTCAATTTCAAGATTGAACCAAATCTTTGGGCATACTCTTTCCTTTTTCAGGTTTGCCAGGTAAATATGAACCTCGAATAATATGTGCCTCCGCTCATGTGCTCTTTTATTTACATTTCCTATTATACAACATAAACCCGTAGTTCTTTTTTAGCAATTGAAGTATTGAACTCGTGCTTTTTTAGTAATTAAACTCGTATTAATAGTTTGGTATGGTGAACGGTGAACCAACCATTCCAGGAAAGTGGGGAATGTTTTACGCACGTAATCTACATACAAAAATTTTACGGACGACTTAGAAACCCACCACTCTGAATCTCAAGCCATATTTTGCGTAGCGCGTAAAGTTGCGTAAACTTTATCTGTCTATCATGCGGCAGGACCAAAATACGTAAAATAATTTTCGCGTTCTCCTATTTATTAAAGGACCGTTTATATTTTCCAACTAATTTTCCTCCTTCGTGGTTTGCATGGGTGGCAAGATAAGAAGTTGCATTTCATGCGATTTTCCTCCTTCTCTTTTTATACATAAACAGCGAACCACTAAACGCCACGTATACAGATAAGAAGCTTCACCTCCTCTTCTTTCGCGTCTCCATCTTTCCTTTCCTAATTCACACAAAACAAAATCGCGAAGAGAGAGAGAGAGAGAGAGAGTCAACAAACCGAAGAAGCAATCAACCACTAATGGAGATCTCCGGCGCCGTGCTCGGGCGATCGACCACTGGATCCGTTCACCATCGTCTCCTTTTCGGTCGCTCCGATGCGGGTGCGCCGAGGAGATCTAGTTCTAGGGTTAGGGTTCCGGGGAGAGCCACTTGCGGCGGCGCTGTGTTTTTGGACGAGGGACACCTCAAGTACAACGACGAGAGAAGGGAGAAGCAGGAGAAGAAGAGAGCTAAGCTTATCAAGACCTTGAAGAAGGATCTCTCCCAACTTTACTCCATGGGTTTTGGTGTTGATAACGATCAAAGCGACAAGATCGAGGTTTGTGTGTTTCGTTTCCTGTTTCTTACTATTCTTTCTGATATTGATTCCATCAATTCTGTGGTAGGTGCCTTTGTTAAAACTTCAAATGGTATAAATTAATTAGGTGATCGTTGCGATTGCTAGTTCTAATCTAGTTAAATGTTGTTGCTTTTGTGGCTCTAATAGATTTATGGATAGGCTTTACGTTGGAACTGTTTGATAATTAAATGTCCATGAATTTTGGATCTGTACAGGAAGCAGCGAAGCAATTGCTCGAACAGCTGAACCAGATCAAAGTTGAAGAAAAAGAGATGAAAATGAAGAAAAAAGAGGAGAAAAAGGCAAAGGCAGCATGCAAGATGGTTTGTGATGAGGACTCATCTTCAAGCTCCTCAGAATCAAGCGAAAGTGATTGTGAGGAACCACGAATCCTGCAACTCAGTGATCTTAAATCCACCACTACCGCCACTTTAACTGTACCAAATCCTGTCTCACCTGCACCTGTACCTCTACCCTTATCTGCTCCTGGACCTGCACCTGCACCTGCACCTGCACCACTACCTTTGCCAGCACCTGCTCCGGCTCTCATGCAGACAGTACCTGTTGCGGATGTGTTACCTGGTAAGATTGAGGTTTGCATGGGTGGCAAGTGCAAGAAGTCAGGCTCGATGGATCTGTTGCGTGAATTTGAGATGATGGTTGGGAATGAAGGAGATGCTGTAGTCGTTGGTTGCAAGTGCATGGGCAAGTGTAAGGAGGGGCCCAATGTTCGGGTCTCCGGCTTTGATTCTGGTACTACTGGTACGACAAGAGGAGAATCAGTTAGTATTATGAGGGATCAGTTGTGTATTGGCGTGGGGTTGGATGATGTGGGCACCATTGTTGCACACTTTTTCGGAGATGAGAAACAGGATGATGCGGGAAAATTGATACCTGCTTAGGTGGTTAACGCCAGTTAATTGTATATAGGTGTTGAATCTGTCTCCTATCAAGTGCTATTATGGCATTATGGCACTTTTATTAAGCTCTGTGATAGCTTGTTAATTGTGGCATTGAGTGTGTTCTGCCATTGTCAACCGTGAATATTTATATCATCTTTAGTTGTCATTTATATATAATTACTTTCAAAAGACAGTTAACTGTCAATTTAGTTGGGCTGCTTGTCTTGTTATTCAATTTCTTCCAAAGGAATATTGCATTTATCACTCTTGGGTTTTACTTTGGTACCAGCTTGTCAGGTCTTAAAACAACTGTTGTAGTGAGATGCCGGCGTTGGATCATAAAAGTTAGATTTTTATTGCTAGACTTTTTTATTTATGTTGGATATTGTTGTATTGCTGGATTTACTTTTATATTATTAGATTTATTTGATGTACTAAATCTGGAATTTTTTTAGCAAGACTCAATTTTCTATTAGTATCTCTTTAAAAATCTAGCAATCTACTTTTGATAGACTCTTCTAGTCTTCTATATCTTGTAATATCTAATGTAGCAATTTGGAAAGCTCTAGCAATTTATTTTTGCTACATTAGATATTACAAGATTCAAAAAAGTCTATCAAAAATGAAATGATGGACGTGAGTCTAGCAATTTATTTTTGCATACGATCGTGTTGGCACGACACATGTGAGTGTCGACACGATACGACACGAAACGATACGAGTATAGAATTGGCACGTCATGATTGTGTTATGTTGGAACAAGAGAAAGTTTGACATGGTTCAAGATGACACAGACACAAATTGACATGATAAATCAACACGAATTTAATTATTAATATTGATTATTGTAACAAAATCAATTTACAATACTATATCACATTTTTACCATCATTTGCCTCATATTTTTCTTATTTAATTATTTATTTTTCATGAAAAAATATTAGTAAAAGATTTAAACTCAACTAAATAATTATTTAGTACGATTTAGTAAAATTTTTCCTTTACTTTTAGGCCTTGATCAAAATCTCATTTTTTTAACATGGGATTTCATTTCATTTCATTTCGTTGGAAAATCTTGATCAAAATGAATGGATTTGGTATCATTTGGTTGGAATTTTTATGTAATTAGATTTAATGAAATCCTACAAAATCCTATGAAATCAATTGAATTGAATTGAAATCCCTTGAAAAAAACATTTTGATCGGGGCCTTAGTTTTAATATTTTAAACTTTTAAAAATAATAAAAAATTTTAACACTACTTAACATGACTAATATGACATGACACACGATGTGTCAATCGTGTCGTGTCAAAATGCGTATTATAAACGGCAATTATATTGTCCCAACCACAAGCTCCATTCAATCTACATATAATAAACCTTTTAATACTAAATCAAGCCGAATATGAGATGCTTCAATTAAAAAAAATTAGAAAAGTCAGCAAAAAAAAGCCAGAATATATAGTAAACTTTGAGCACCGTATTTGAATAGGGCTGTCAATGGGTAGGGTACGATATGATAGAGACATTTTTCATACCTGTATTCATTATTTTTTTTTTTAGCCATACCCTATACTTACCCGTTAAAATTTGACTTTACCCGTACCCTACCCTTACCCGTTAAGAATTAACGGTAATGGTAGGATAACAGTAGAAAATGGATAATAATATTAATAACTCAATGGAAAAATATTATACAATAGAGATAAATAAATATTATTAGATAAATATATTAATAAAGTGAAACATTAAATAAAATAAAATCATACTATATCTTCTCATGTCAATTATCATAAAAAAATTACATATCTAATTACTAATTATATAATGTTTTTTCAAATGACAACTGAGAAGAAAGAATCTTTTAAAAAAATTTATTATTTTTTTAATGTAGTTCGTGAATGAAAAAAATATAATTAACATTTCAATTGAATCTTACTATTATATCTTTCCAATTTAACGTAGTATTATTTCAATCAAATCTTATAATTTAGTTGTCTAGTTTAATTATTAACATATCAATTGAATCTTACAAATATATATTTCGGATTTTAGTTTATTATTAATGTATTAATTGAATCTTACAATTATATATTTTTTGTTATGATAAAGATTAACGGTACGGGTAATTAATGAATACGAAATAGTCTTACCCATACCCAATAAATTAACGAATTTTTTTTATCCATATCCATACCTGATAACTTAACGAAAATAAAACTTTACCTATATCCGTCTTATCGAATATGATACGGGTAGGGTAAACGGAACTCAATTTTTAGTAATCAACAATTAAACTAGTCAAAGGCTGACTTTGTCCCTACAAACTACGTCCACAACAACAGCTTTTGTGAGTGGGGTTTTGGGGGTGTTCAGCTGAGAAACCATCGTAGGGACAATTTTGTTCCACCACAATCGTTTAAAACACCTAAAAATTATGTTAAGCATGAAAGGAATCACAAGAATTATGTTAATCTGTTTGATAAGAATGGGGCGGAGCCAAGGCAGGGGCCTAAGTGGGCTTGGCCTTCCCACATTTTTTTTATTTTATTAAAATTCACAATGTAAATTATATAAAAGTATAAATAAATATGTAGAATGGCCCCTTCAAGAAATAAAATTTATGAATTGGCCCCATTCAAATTATTTTTCTGCCTTCGCCCCTGGATAAGATAATTGAGCTGAAGGGTTCAACGTAGAATTAAGTCAATTTTACTCATTTTTATTTACTTTATGTCTTCAAATTATTGAGACAAGAGCTAAGAAAGAAAGGAAAATTAATTTTCTCTTTATCCAAACAAGAAAAATAAAATAATGTTTCTCTTTTTATTTTATTATCTCATCCTTCTCTCTATATATTTTCCTTCGATCCCCTGCCACCCCTATCTTGAACTATTTAACTAATTTAGAGTAGTTTGGAACTAACAGATACATTTTAGAGTTCTGCTATAATTTGGAAAGAATTAATTAGATGCATGCATAAAACTAATTTTTGATAATTTTATAGTGACATATATATAGGTATTCATTTAAAAATGACAAATTTGAAATTAAAAAGTTTAGTAGTGACAATATATATATATATATATATATATATATATATATATATATATATTTTGTTTATTAGAGTATTTTGCCTTCACATTTCATACACTGTTTATTAGTAGAGTATTTTGCCACATTTCATCCACATTTCTTTCCTAGAGATTTCCGACCATATGGCTCCTGTACGGTACGGAGGTCATTCAACGGACCAGTCTCTCCGATTCTCCTTTATCTCTCTTCCTTGCAGACGTTGTTGGTAAGGTTCTCAATTTCTTCTCCCTCTTCCTTTATCTCTCTCCGTTTTGCTTGGCGATCTCTCGCTGTCTCTCTCTTTTCCAACGTTTGGTCAGCATCTCAGTGGTTTTGAATGCAGAGAATGTTGACCCAGTGTGAATTTCTCTCTCTAGCTTTTTCTCCTTATGGCATCGTGGATTAAGTTTTCTCAGGTAACAATTCTCAATTGAAGTCATTTTACATTGACTTGATCACAAGCTAAAGTAATTAGTTTTGTTTTCTTTTATGAATTTTTTTGGTACTGCCAGTCATGGCTCCTTAGGTAATTGCTTTGGGTGAGATCATTTTTTCTTAGTACATGCATTGATATTTACAAATACTCGGTTTCTTTTTTTTAAGGGAAAAATAGTTTTATGCCACTTTAACTTAAAATTAGAAAATTGCCACTTCAAAATTAAGCTTTTGAAAATTGCCACTCTAAATTCAATTTCATTAGAAAATTGCCACTTATACAGTATAAACCATCCTTCTTCCTATCTATTTTTTCGTATTGACAAAAATACCCATCTCCTTCCTCTCCCTTTCTTCTTATTACTAAATCTCTAATGGTGAAAATTTTCTTTTGTAACAGCCAATGCCGCAATGGCCTAATACTTGAATTAAATAGAACTCCAATAAAAAAAAATGTTATGAATATTTAGATGCATGTATCTCTGCTGCAAAATTCAGATTAGGTTAATTTTTTCTTTTGTACGATGTTTCTTCTAACAATATTAATAAAACTTAACAATTAATTATATAAATAAACTTGTTTTCTTTCCTGTTCTCATCCGGTATTAAAAAATAAATAAATAAATAAACATAACATTTAACTAGAGGGGCATCAGATCAGATGGTGAAATAGCATAAAAAGTATGAAATTGATGCTTATGGTGAAAACTGGGTGTACAAATCGATAAATCGCACCCCTACAAGAATATAATTTTTGCATTATTTTTCCATCCGTTGGAAGTTTTAAATTTCTAAGTGACAAAATGATCCGGCACAAAAAATAAACAATCTGACGTATCAGCAAAAAAAAATCATTAGAGACGAGAAAGATGAGATGGAGGACAAAGGGACATTTTAGTCAATACGTAAAATTAGATATAAAAGATGAATAATTTCTACAGTATATGTGGAAATTTTCTAACTAAATTGAATTTAGAGTGGCAATTTTCAAAAGTTCAATTTTGAGGTAGCAATTTTCTAATTTTCTAACTTTAAAGTGGCAAAAATCTAATTTTCCCTTTTTTTTAATGTTTTTCTTATATTTTGAGGAAGTTAATGTGCTCAATTAGTTATTTATTCGGATCTTTTAATTAATGGCAGGGTAACTTACTATGTTCAGCATTTGCTGGCAAATTATAGCCAATGTTTCAATTTGTTGCTATACTTCTTTCATATTTTGCTTACATTGTAAGTCCATATTTTAGATATAGTCTATAAATCAGTGTTTTATATTATTAGATGACTATTATAGTGTGTGGTTAGTATTTGTTTTCATTAACCTATGAGAAATGTCGTTATTAAAAAAATTAATTCCATTCCAGAGAGAAATTCAGGATTATTGGGACCACTCCATTTCAAGATAGGTACAAGAATAAAGGCATAAAAGTTAGACCTTTGCCCCTAATATGTTGCATCGTAGTAAGGTTGGACAGTTAAGCATCACTATGGTTAGTATATGATTTGTTGACATCGATAAAACAAAGTGAATCTTAGCAAAATTAAGTACTTTTGATGCCTGCAGAAATGGTCTAAATACTGTTGTGGATCCTTACTAAGCATCGTACAATAGCTGAATTTTACTAATGTAATACTTATTATTGAACTTTATGATAAGTCAATTTTGAGAGTCCGTAGTTTTTATGTATGTTCCTCAACCATTTTCCCTCATGAATGATATCTATCAATTTTTTATTTTGCATTTTAATTTAAACTTTGCAATATGCAGTTGTAGTTTGTATCATTTATAATTTATGTTTTTATCTTAACATTTGGTTATGTTTCATGTCCATACATGAAGCTGAAAATTCCTGTGTTACATGGTGACAAAATTTCCGAGGAACCAGATGAGCCCCTCTTTAGCTGGTATGAATATTCTTTTTTATTTCATTTCTCAATTTCTATTTGCAAGTTATTTACAAAATAAACATTTTTGTTTTCTTTGTGAGATGCTTGGTTATTTCAGTTTGATCTGTTTATTTCTTATAGGATTTAAACTAACTTGCAGCCAAGGCTTAAAGATAGTGGTTCGTGATCTCTCTCCATTTCATTTATATGATTTGAGACCAATGCAAGTCTGATCTAAACAATGTGTAAACATTGAGTGTTCATCATAGTTTGTCTATAGTTACCTACTTGAAACAGAGTAAAACTGATAAATTGTTTTTAGTATTTTTCATATTTGCAGTTTCTGTAAAAACCATGAAATTAACAATTCATTAATTAATGATTTAAAGAACTTGAAACAAATGCAAACATTTAAATTAATATCCATTTCTTATTGTCTGATTTCTTTTTGTTCATGTTTGATAATTTTGTCAACATTCCTTGATAAATGAAGGTTAAGGCATTTCAATGAATTACGTCTATGCATTGAGAATAATTTTTGGGTGAGCAATTTTATGGTGAAAAAATTAAGTACCTTCTCTTCTCTTTCAATAATAGTGCATCCGTAAAAATTTACATTTAAATTGAAGTTACCAACAATTATTGAATAAAGCATAAAGCTTTTAGGAGGTAATCCTGTGGGCTGAACTAATGTAATCCTTAAATACCACCCACAATTTTTCCTTCGTTGCACCTATTTTCGATAGCACAATTACAATATATGGTAACAGCTTCAACTTTTGAATAAGTTTATGGTGTTAACAACCTCCATAGAGATATTGGATACAATCGCTGCTACAACGGGTTATTTTCTCTCAGATACTAAGGGAAGATTATTGGTATAGTTATATAGGAGTTAATTTCACTATTTCATTTGTATGTAGCCAGACTATACATCTTTATAGGTACATCTGATTAATAATTGCTTTAGCTCTATGGCTATATCCACCGCCACCTCTATTAATTAGATGAGTTTTAAAGCCTGATAACTTACCAGGTCTATTTTTTTTCATTTGATCAAATCATGTCTGACATTTGCCTTTGAGTTTCTGTCTTTTTTTTCTGAAGATAAGATCAGAATATTTTATCTGATTAAGTGCTTAACTGATATGTTGTATTATTAGCCCAATACCATACTGTTGTGCATTGTTGAAAATTTTCCCATTTTCAATCGAACTGGTATAAAACATAGTTTATTGGGTGAAATTTCTAAGCAAAAACAAATCTATTGTTTTGATGGGAGGATGGGGCAAAAGAAGGATATGAGATTCCAACTGGCACTGGCATTTTCAATTCTGTTAGCTACTAACTTTTTCTCCCTTTTTGTTGTTTTAAAAAAATTTGGTGTGTTCCCGTGGAACCCAAAAATACTAAAACTTTAAGCATATACCCTACAACATGGAAAATCTAGTGATGTTGTGTATTTTATGGTGAAAAAAGTCTCAAAAAACTGTCCCTTAATTATATGTATATAGATGCAATTGAACTACCAAGGTCATTTCTCAATGGGGGCGTTTGGATGAGAGAAGAAGAATGGGGAAGAAGGAAGAAAGAAGAAAAAAAATTATAAACAATCCAAACTCTTCACAAAGTTACACACTTCCCAATACTTTTTCCCACTTCTTCCCTTCTTCCCTTCTTCCCACACCTATCCAAACGCACCCAATAATATTATTTATGAAGGAGATAAAAATGTTGCACGAGGATATTCTTGCATTTTTTCTATTATGCTGATTTTTAATCTGAAGCTCTTTTTCCTTTTATCTTTGTAAGTATATAACTTTGCATAGGTCACCTTACTTTTTGGATAAGCCTAATGAGTTTGAGCCAGAGAGATTTTGGGTTCCAAAGACAAATGAAAGGATAAAAGGTTGGATTGGTTTTGACTCAGATAAAAGCCCAGGAGCAATGTGTATCCAAATGAGGTACTTAAACCATGTTTATCCAAGGATTGGACCTGTTGATTATTATATATTGTGTTTGCGAATAAGATTCATCACGTTGCGAACTAGTTAGGTACGAACAGTTTACATGTTCTTGATATATCCGTTTGGATAGGTGTGGGAAGAAGGGAAGAAGGAAAGAAGTGGGAAGAAGTATTGAAAAGTGTGTAACTTTGTGAAGAGTTTGGATTATTTATAATTTTTTTCTTCTTCTTCTTTCTTCCAACGATCCAAATGAGATTATACAACTGGTGTTGAAGTCTATAGCGAATGTGCATTAGTTTCTTCTTTCTTCGCATTGGTAGTGTTCTAAATATTAGTAAGTGTGTAATTTTCAATTTTAGTGCTAATTACCAATTAATTGAGCCATCAAAACATCACACACAACGGATCTAGTACAAACGCCGATTAGACACAAGAGAAAGGGTAGATTTTTACCTCTCTTGGTATAGCAACCAAGATGCTCGAATCTTTGGCTTAGGAGTCAATCGAGAGCTCTCCAAACACCTCCTATTCGCGGCGCCTCGAGTCCACTATGGTATTAACCATGTTCTTCTCAATTCGTGCTAGCGAAGAGAAGAACGAGTCTAATCCCTTAGCTTTCCCTTTTCTTCAACCAAAGAACCAAACTAATTTGTGGGAGAAAAGGATGCTCAACACATGAGCTTGAGGGGAGAGGAGAGGAGGTGGGCGGCGCACCACTAGGGTGTGGTGGCGGCTAGGATGAGGGGAGAGAGAAGAAAGCTAAAAGGAGCCACCATTAGGTGCCTTATATAGCCTCTTAACCCTAACTAGGAGTTCACACTATTTACAAGTGTGCCACTCCCACCTACCTCCTTATGGTCGGCCTACTAGTGGGCTTCTTTGGCCCCACTAGCCCATCTCCAATTAGTTCTTTAATTCTATTAATTAAAGGCCCACTCAAAGCTATTTAATTTGGACATTTAATTTACCAATAAATTAAAGCCCAAATAACTTAATAAAATTAAGTGCGTTGTTTATAAATAATTATTAATTTAATAATAATTATTTAGAGATTAGACAATGCATTAATTTATTTCTATATGATCCATTTGACTTAACTAATTATAACGGTCCATAACGCTATTTAATTAATTAATCAACTTATCATATTTTGCAATACTCATTATTGCAAATAAATAAATAATGCACGTATGGTTAAATATTAATTTTGTGTGACCCTTTGAGGATTTATGCTATGTTGGACATGGAGTTAAATCGCTATTTAATTCCAATAATCATAAGCGGTATCTAGCAACACGTTATGATTCTCAATTCACATAAATAGTGTACAGCTACAAAATTTCAATCCTGCATAAGAGAACAATTATGTTTCTCTATTTTGATTCTTATGTCACACGATATCATCGTATAATCCAAGATAGCAACGTGTCATTCTTGCAGATTATACGTTTTTGATCTAGAGATAATTGTATTAGTTGCTAGCAAACAATTTATCTCCATCAAGGGGCCCAAACAGATATTGTCACTCTCTAAGTGAATTAATGAGGGACATACGGTTTTCTTGATAATTAGCTTTTTCCCGCACAATTCAAGAATACTTAAATCAAGTCCGTATAGCAGCCTTTATCAGGAATCAGCGGTAGACATGATTTATAGCATCTATCCTCATGTGGAAAAGATAATCATCTCAAACTTAGTACCAAAATCATAACGAAATAAATAATGACACGTAACACAATCCATATATTTATTTCGTGGGGTCCAGTCCTGTACTATGTTCTATAACATACACATATGCAATTAAGTTGGTTACTCTTAACCTATGATTTATAGAACTTAATCATCACTTAACTTGCATACTAATCTTATTGATAATTAATGTCCTTTGTTAATTATCAAGATTATGGACTTTTTAGATTTATTGTTGTCATTTACTACTAAATGAATAACAGTGATCTATAATTCAGATCCTCACCTGAATGAACTGTCAACGAATAAATCAAAGAACAAATGATCTGAAGTCACCAATAACATAAACTATAGAAGTAGCCTAATAAATTGGCTTCTAGGACATATCTCCAACACTAAATACGTGTCGTGCCGTGTCGTGTCGTGTCAAACACGCCGTGTCTAGATCATCTCTCGTGTCGTGTCGTGTCGTGTCTAAATATTTCACTTGTCGTGTCGTGTCGTGTCTAAATCCTAAGAGATGGACACGACACGCCTAAGGACACGCCACGCCTCGTGTCTTCGTGTCGTGCCGTGTCGTGTCTTCTTTAGACGTGTCGTGTCGTGACGTGTTCAGACACGTTTAACTTTTTGACATGAATGTAATTTGTTTATGAAATTTAAAAATTATGTTTGTTAAATACGTCAAAAATTAAGAAAGTAGACGTGTTGTAACATTGAATTAAAATTAAAATATAGATTAATTTTTAACAATCGATTAATATTTTGACAATTTCTTATCGGACTTAAGTAATTATTTTACTAAAAATAAATCAAACTCATGAAAAGGTACAAAACTATTTTCAATGACAAAAAATATTTGATTCTTTTTAAGACAAATCACATATAGATTTCTATCTTTAATTTGCACATGGCTCTGGACCCTTTTATTTTATTTGTGATTTAATTATTGAATCATCCTAATTATATTGTAATCTTTTGATTTTCAATTCTAACAATGTACAAGTGTTTTATTTGAAAATAAGTCTATTAATACTCATTGATTTATGACTAAATGTATCTTTGGCAAGATTTATGGAAAAATATAATAGTATGTGCATAATTGAGGAATCCATTGTATTTCTTTAACACTATGTGTGTCTCCTTTTCGTGTTTGGCGTGTCTGTAATACGTATCGTATCTCTCGTGTCATGCCGTGCCGTATCTCGTGCCGTGTCGTGTCCAGAAAATTCGCGTGCCGTGTCTATTTCATCGAAGTTGGACACGACACGCTTAAGGACACGCCACGCGAAGTTCTCGTGTCGTACCACTTCCGTGCCGTGTCGTACCACTTCCGTGCCGTGTCGTGTCGTGTTCGGACACACCGTGTTTTTTTTAGAACACTAAGCATTGGGAGTTCAAAAACTAATAGCATGGTTTGGGGATATGCATGAATCTTAGAGCAATAACCAAATTAATTAAGGGTGTGTTTGGATGAGCATGGAATAAGGAATAAGAATAATAAATTTCGGTATGCGTGCTTATCCAAATTTCTTATTCTTATACCATGATTTTGTTAGTATAGGAATAAGGGCCCAAATTTCTTATTCTTGTGTTGTTTGGGTTGTACAAAAATAAGAATAAACACGCATACCGAAATTTCTTATTCTTATTCTTTATTCCATGCTCATCCAAATACACCCTAAACATATAAAAGGTCAACGTCAACAAAGTGAGAAGCATCAAATTCATAAAATACTAGCGGGATCTCGCGCGTTGCGCGATCTAATTTTTTAATTAAATTTTACCATGAGGAAGCCGAATTAATATTTTTCATTGCTCAAATCAAACAAATGCTTTATTTCACTAACTGAAATAGATCCAAAAAAGAAAAGAAAAGAAAATGCAATATAAATAAGATGTAAACTGGATTATGTTCGTCCATGCCATCGCCTTTTACATTGACCATTTACTGAACCGCAAATTATTATTACCAATCAGTGATCTTAAATTTATTTGTCATGATGATATGTACGTTTATAATGGACAGAACCATTCAACAGCTGCTAAGGTCTCCAAAATAGTTTATAACAATTACCATGCATACATGAAAGAGGAAATATCACAACTGTACAATGATGAAAATAGCATTTACATAATATAACAAAGCATACCGTCTGCATAAACATATTAAAATTTAAAAGAAAGCAAAGGAACGATACAAAGGAGTAGAAAATTCGTATAATAGTTGTAAATTGCCATATAATCCAGTTTCTTAAAAAAAAAGTTCTGATTTCATACCATAAACCAAATATAAATCTAAGGGTAGGTGGCTGTAATAGTTTGACAATATAACACCCGTGATGAATGTGAAATAAATATTGGTATGTTGCACGTAACTATTGAACCTAGTTAATAGATTCAATTAGATAGATTTGAAAGTAAATGTACCTTTTCTTTTCCTATTTCATTGTATCCGCCCACTGTAGTCACTACATCGAAGAGTGTCCTCAACTGAATCAGATAAATCCTGCAAACACACATTACACATGGGTCCAGCAAAAATTATAGCAGCATTTTTGTAAACCAAAAGTTTTTCAGGGAAAATCTATGGTGCATGATGGTATATCCTAGTCTGAACCATAAATTTTTACGAATTTTAAAAAAGACAAAATAAACAATTATAGCAAACTTGGGCATACCTCTTCTCTGTTCAATTTCTGTCGAAAACAACTTCAAATTGAAAAGAGTTGAGGAATTCCAACTTGAGAAAGCCCTAAAATTAGGGCAAAAAATAGAGCCTGGTTACCAAATCAACCATGACATAAATAAAAAATATGACAAATGATATACCAATTATATTGTCTGATTCTGACACCATTTGACACATCATTTTCTTTAACTGCAATAAACAGTTGAGACATGGCCATAGTCAATTTGTTTGAGGTTACCAACATCATTATCTTGTCTGATTGGATAAAATATCTAACGAAAATACTGACAACATCATTTCATTGGAAATTACGAACAACAACATCATCATATTTTCTAATCATTTTTTTAGTGTGACTACACCAGTATTCAGTTTAAAAAAGATACCAAATATTTGCATGTGGTTCTGTAACGCAGAATGCAATATTTTGAATTTTTTCTCTTTTGACAGGAGACATCAGTCTAAGTGAGAAGAGAACTACTGATTTATGTATCATACAAAGCAGACCAAACAGCTGCATGAAAGGAAAAGAAATTAATTAAATTGAATTATGAGATTAAATCATATGCATGCAACTAAAATTACATGATCCTAAGTCTGACCAACCCATCAAACTACATCAAATTTTATAGAACTAAATATTGATGACATTAAAACTAAAGAAAATTAAATCGTGAGATCTTGCCTCAGCAATGACTGACAGTCGAGCTCTATCCATAGTATTTTTTTGCCTAATATTTTGAGGCTATCGATAGTATTAGGCTAAATTAGACTGATGTCTTATGACAGCCGAGCTCTATCGATAGTATTAGGCTAAGTTAGATGATCACCGACAAAAGAGATCATAGGGTGCAAGGTACATGCCATATCAGCATGTACCTTTTTTGACGAAGCCATTTGCATCACTTAAGTCTGTCTTAATGAGTTCTTCTGGAGCAGAATGCATTCCTGTATTTTTCTTAATCTCAACTTCTGGTGATTCTGTTTCTGACATGACACAGCCATCTCTAATGTCATCCTGAAATAATTAAATTAAGAAGGCATACAATGAAAATTGAAGGAACTATCATCTTCATAAAAGGAGTTGTATTGTTTTTTGGGAAAGGGCATAAACATAACCTTAATTTATTTGGGAAAAAAGACATCTAATGCATTTTTTCTATTATACAATGGTAACAAAGATGATGCTTAAGACATGTATTTAGATGAGGCTTACTGATAGTTGCACATCTGAACCTGAAACTGAATCGGATATAGATTTATAACTTCTTGGGATTTCAGCGTTCTTTGGCTGGTCAGAAGTTTCTTCAGTAGACTTTGTCCTTTGGTACAAAATTAGCATTCTTCAATTATCTTTCCTGTCTCTAGCACTACAAACACACTGTCAATACTGTATATGTTGTATTTCTGCACAACATTAATACTGGCTTATTGCCACTTTCAGTTTCAAAAGAAAATATCAAGATAAGCCAATCCTCATAAGAACAACGAAGACAATAAAAAATTCTCTTTCATTGAAGTTGATTACTAAAATGGGTATTCAGTCATAATTAGTATCGTTTTGCCAGCAATCTTCTCACCCAAGGGCATTATTGGATTGTAACAACACAATTACTGGATATTTCAGAAACTTGCAGAATCCTTGCAATGGGAATTACAGGAACTGAATCCAATGGGAATTCATATAAATAAAAAGTAGGAAAAAAAAATCTGTGTATATATGAGGAGCTACATTGCACTACTGGCCTCCAAATATGATATGATGCAGCAAAAAGTGCACAATTTGATGATGAGTACATGATTGGAAACTGATTGGATGACCCAATGTCAAATTACTGTCATTCTAATGCTTAGATGACTTAAGGTCAAACTATAATTTAATATGCCCTCATTAGAAGAACCTTAACAGAGAATCAAGGTCAATATATAGCAGGATCCTAGACACCAATAAGAAGTTGCATAAATTTAGTTAAAATATCTATCACATCTATATCTGCATTATCATATTCAGCTAGAATCTTTTGATCTAGCCTTGGATTTTTCTTAATTTTTGTAGCTCAATCTTATACCAGGAACAATAGAAACATGAAGTGCAATGTTCACAAAGATAAACGACTGTTGTACCTGAATTTGAGAGCAAGACAAAAGCCAGTCTCCTTACAATCGACCATAGTATCTCCTTGCAATTCAGGCACACATAATTCCCAGCTAGTTGCTCACACCTGACAACATAACCTCGTATAATCAGTGCTTATAAAACAAAACTCTATCAAATCTGTAAATATAGTTTTCTGATGTGGACTAATGCATGCAAAATCAGATTCTGAAAGCTAAACTTGGACTAATTAGGTCATTAACCACCAGCATATCGAAATAAAATAATAAATACAATTAAAGTGCTTCACACAATGCCAGAACAATTAAAAATATACCCTGTACATTGTAAAGAATTTTTGTAATGGTAGAGAAAGGAAATTTTTGAACAAAATTTGAACAATATGTGGTTGAATTGGTTTATTTAGATCTATATTTGAAAATTACTACTACCAAACACAACTAAAGCGCATAAAGATATGAATTAGACAAAAGGAAATGGAAATAAAAACTGATATGGAAAAATTAATTTGTTGAATAGAATAAAATATAAACTGGGAAAATCCAAAAGAATTACTTGAATCTTCAATCTTCTTTAGCCTCTGCTGCTTCAGCAAAAACTTTATAAGCAAAAGCGTACCTAAGTTAAAAAAAGACCTAAAACAATCAGTGTTGTAAATTTAAATAAAAATATAATAAAAGCATAAGAGCTCCAAACCTCACTACAACAATACACAGAAGCAGCGGCAAGATAATTCGAATCCCTGGGATCCTTGGAAGAAACAAACAATTGATAGAAAAACATAACTGTTAAGCACAAAACCGAAAAAAATAGGAGAAGCAAAGGAAAATAGACTAAAAAAAATTGCCCTCTTTATCATAATCCCAAAACCATGCTATTTTTTGACCCTGTAAATGAAACTCATTCTAAACAGAAGTTTTTCTCACCTAATGAATGTATAGGCTTTGTCCTCTTTCTAAGACAATCTCACTCAAATCAAGCGTCTCATCTAGAACAAAGCTGCATTAAGATGGAACAAATTAGATGAGGGTCACTGAATTGTAGCATAACGAAATAAATCCTAAAAAAGGAACAAAAAGAAATCAAAGAAAAGAAACCCACTACTGCACCAAAGCAAAGAGAACTAAGAAATTGGAGAAGAGAAAAAGGAAGAGAAAAGAAATAGAAAAGAAGAGGCCGTGAAATACACAACAATAGTAGCAGGGCGCAGCAGTAAGGAAAGGAAAATGGATAGACCAACACCACCAAAACCATCACAAAATTCCTTACATCTGTATCGCTGGAACACAAAACCTAGCGCACATGAAAGCAAACCTAGTCGGATCCAAAACGCCGGAGTCCACAGCCACAGTAAGAGAAGAGATAAGATAGACAGACCGACGCACACACCACGACCACCATCCGAGCAGCTGTCGTACACAACCCACATGGGCTCCTCCTATTCACCGGTCCAGGGAATGCCTCGTAGAGAGAGAGAAGGAAAATGTAAGATAGATCAGCGAATTCTCTAGAAGATGCTTATCCGACGGAGAAGATGCCATCAATCGAGCGGCCAGATGTTATGCGGAGATTGAATGGTCCATATTGAATTACTGTTCGCCAACAGTAGTTAGCTACAGTGTCGGATCCGAATCTGAATTACTGTTCGCCAACAGTAGTTAGTGTCAGATCCGAATCTAAATACTCCGGATTAATATATGTTTCGATATGTCCTGCCGATTAGAGTCCAGATAACATTAATTAAAGTTCAATTTTGTTATCGAGACGAGAAACCAAAGATTTTAGCCGCATAAATCAAACTTTTAGGTCCAAAATGACATAAAATCAATTTTTATTATTGTGGCATAAAATTAATTTTTATTGTTTTGTAGCGACATATCTTGGATTATTTTATTTGTTATAACATATCTCGGATATTAGTATTTTACAGTGACATTTAAAAGGTCAGAATGATATTTTCAATTTACGGATAGTATAAAATTAATTTCTATTTGTTTTGTAATGATATAAAATCAATTAGCCATTTCACTGATGACCCGCAAAATTAGGATCGCTAATGGGCAGGCATTAATTGAGGATCGCTAATGGGCAGGCATTAATTGAGGATGAATTAAAAAATAACATTCGTAAGACTGGAGCATTAATTACTTTGCTTTGTGGCTTACTGGCTTATATTATTGTTCCATCTTTATCTGGGCAGTTGTATGTTTATTATATCATAATATATAAATTGCCACAGGCTGGAGTTGAGATTTGACCCGCAAAATTAGGATCGCTACTTCGCTGGATTGTCATGGACAGGCGTTAATTAAGCAGATAATTATGGCTGATTGAAAAAGATTTGAGGGGTATATGACTAATTTTTTCTTAAAAATTTAAAATAATATTTATATGAGTGGTGCATTACTTGGGACATATTTCCAATGAGATGAGAGTGAAAAATGGAGTCGCTTGTGATTTTTGTGGTGGGCAAGCTGGGGAAATAATAGTGAAAGAGGCTCAAATTCAGAAAAAATATTTGTTCTGCCAACTAGAGTCCCAGAAACATTAATTAAAATTCAATTTTGTTCTAGTTAATATGTTCTGAAAAACTAATTTATAGTGACATAAAATCAATTTTTATTATTTTATAGTGACATAAAATTAATTTTTATTATTTTATAGTGACATATCTTGGATTATTTTATTTGCTACTATAACATATCTCGGATTTTAATATTTTACAGTGACATTTAAAAGGTCAGAAAGATATATAATTTCAATTTACGGATAGTATAAAATTAATTTCTATTGTTTTGTAATGATATAAAACCAATTAGCCATTTCACTGATGATATATTAAAAATTTTAACTTTTCACAGTTGCGCAAACTAAAATACAATAATTTGTCGAGATCTGATTTGACCCGCAAAATTAGGATCGCTAATGGAAAGGTATTGATTTAGGATGAATTAAAAAATAATATTCGTAAGAGTGGATCATTAAGTACTTTGCTTTCTGGCTTATATAATTGTTTCATCTTTATCTTGGCAGTTGTATGTGTATATTATACCATAATATATATAAATTATAAATTGCGACAGGCTGGACTTGAGATTTGACCCGCAAAGTTAGGCTCGCTAGATGGGCAGTAGGGCAGGCATTAATTGAGGACATAATTTAAAAAAAAAACATTCGTAAGAGTGGACTGGAGCATGACTTCGCTTTCCGGCCTATATAGTCGTTCCATCTTTGCCCGAGGCAGTCATATGCACTAGCCAAGTAACAACCTGACACATCGGGGCATATTTCCAAAGAGATCAGAGTGAAAAATGGAGTCTCTTGTGAATTTTGTGGTGGGCAAGCTCGGGGATCTGATAGTGAAAGAGGCTCAGTTCCTTGGTGGGGTCGGGAAACAAGTGGAATGGGTAAAGACCGAACTGATACGAATCAAGTGCTGCCTGAAGGACGCAGACACCAAGCGGCGCAAAGGAGGTGAACAGGCAGAGCTCATTCAAAACTGGCTGAATGAGCTCCGCGACGTGGCCTATCGAATCGAGGATGCCATTGACACTTTCGACGTCGAAATCGAGGACAACCACCAAGAACATTCCAGCAGCTTTTCGCACAAATTCAGAACATTCTTCCACATGACGAAGAAGGTTCCTGGCCTCCACAAGCTTGGCAAAGAGCTCGGTGAGATCCAGCATGTGCTTGAAGGCATATTTAAGAGCAGAGTCGACTATGGAATCGAAGTCCAGCAGCAAGACACAGGCAGAGGGAGATCGCAGGCAGATGAACTGCCTATGCGTTCAAAGGCTTACCTTGATGTAGACGAATCAAAAATAGTAGGCTTCGATGATGACAAGAACAAAGTTCTCAATTTGCTGCTCAATAGTGAAGAAATGCCAAGGCGAGTTGTGATAACAATTGTTGGTCCTGGCGGTCTCGGAAAGACTACCCTTGCCCGCATGGTCTATGAAAGGCAAGTTCATATGTGTGTGTGTAGAGAAAGCTTCAACCAAAACAATTTGACCGAAGTCTGGTTAAACTTCATCACATCTCAATTTTGAAAGTTTAAATGATCGATTCAAACCGTCAAATATGATCTCCATATTGAAATATTCTTTCCTACCAAATTTTTCATTTTTTTTATTTTTAAATATTTTTTTCGAATTTTAAAAAATCATTAATCCAAATTGTTCTGAATCCTACAAAAATTGCTGTTTTTGAAAATCGTAAAAAAATACTTAAAAATTTAAAAAATGAAGGATTTTGACGATTTTGATCGGTCATTTGAACTTTCAAAATTGAGAACTGACGAGGTTTAACCGGGACTCCAATCAAAGCGCTTTGATTGAATCCTTCCTCTAAGAATGGCTAACGCGCCATCGATGGCACGTGCCATCAATTTTCTATCGACTCGTTTTTTAAAATTCAAAAGTCAAACGGTCGATCCAAACCGTCCAACTTGATCAAAATATTCAAATACCTTTGGAGACCAAATTTTAAATTTTTTCGAATTTTTTTGCTATTTATTATGATATTTTCAAATTGGAGGGTCTGAAATACTCTAATCATAATGTTTTTAAAAATATCATAATAAATAGCAAAAAAAATCGAAAAAATATAAAATTTGGTCTCCAAAGATATTTCAATATGGAGAACAACTTGAACGGTTTGGATTGACCATTTGAATTTTGAATATCGAAAAATGACTTGATGGCACGGGACCCTCCGTGCCATCGATGGCGCGTTAGTCATTCTCTCTCTCTCTCTCTCTCTCTCTCTCTCTCTCTATATATATATATATATATATATATATATATATATATGAGTTTTGTTATGCTGAGATGCATCACAAAAATCCTTCCGTGACATGCGATCAAAACACATAAAATGACTGATCCAAACCGTCTAATATAATCTCTCTATTGAAATCTCCATGCAAACTAAATTTTAAATTTTTTCTAATTTTTTAAGTATTTTTTTGAAATTTTAGAAAATTGTTAATATAATTAGTTCTTTACTGTTCAAAAACTGTTATTTTTAAAAATACGAAAAAAATACTTAAGGGGGCGTTTGGATCGCTTAGGAATTGGGGGAATTGGAGGAATTTGTTATTCCTAGACATAAATTTATTGAAAAGTGTGTAACTTTGTGGAGAGTTTGGATTGTTTATATTAAAATTTATGCCTGGAATTGCTTATTCCCGGAATTTGGAACGCATCCAAACGATCCCTAAAAATTTTGAAAAAATGTTAAATTTGATCTGCAAGAATATTTCAATAGCGAGATCATATTGAACGATTTGGATTGATCATTTTGAATCAAATTCATAAGTTTCGAACGCATCTCACGGAAAGTTTTTTGTGATATATCTTCTCATCTTTTTATTTTGTAGACTAATTTGGATAAATTTTATTTTAGAGACATAATGGTGCATGATAACGAAATAACATTGTTGTTATGCTTATTAATTATTGTCATTGATTCAGAATGATTGTCATCATTATTACAATTAGATTATCATTGTAATTAATTATTATAACTGCTACCATTTCAATCACTACATTGCTCTTGACATTTAACTCAAAATTAGACATGCAATGATTAAAAGTTGTTCTGGAATACTTATATAGTTCTTCATATGTCAAAAAAAATTTCATAATTCCCCGATATAAAATATTATAAAAATTTATATTTTGCGCTGTTAAATATAATTTAATCATAAAATTGAGGCATCCAAAGGTCTCCTAAGAATCATAGTCCTACAGATAAATATACCTTTCCATTAAGGTTTTAGTGCCAAATAACAAAGTAATTATTAACTTGAAATATTAGTAAATATAAAAAATGTAACTTTTTTTTTTGGGTTTATAGAGTGAAGGCAAATTTCGAGTATCATATAATGCTCCCGGTCTCTCAACAGTACAATTTAGCTGATCTTGTGAGACAGATGCTAAATGAAAAGGAAATGGATCTTGATTCAATAATAATTCCCAAGCTCAAAAGTTTCTTGAGTGGTAAGAAGTATTTGATTATTCTAGATGACGTGTGGGAGGTTCGTTTATGGGAACAATTAAAAGATGCATTGCCCAATACTAATAACGGAAGTCGAGTGATGATAACTAGCAGATCTATTGATGTTGCTCCAGTTGATCCGAAAATTCCGCCTCACAAGCTAAACTTCTTAAATGATGAGCAGAGCCTTACTCTCCTCCTCAAAGAAGCTCTCTCTTATCAAGAACTTGACGAAAAATGCCCTAAGGATCTCCTTGAACTAGCTGATGCATTATCCAAAAAATGTTATGGTTTACCATTAGCTTTAAAAGTACTCGGTGGTATCCTTTCAAAAAAAGATCAAACCTACCATGATTGGAAAAACGTGTTGGACACAATGGATTGGTACTCAGAGAAAGGAGAAAACTGCATGAATATTCTAGCCATGAGTTATGAAGATATGCCTTTTTATCTTAAACCATGTTTTTTACATCTTGCTTCATTTCCGGAAGACTATGAAATTGATGTCTCGTGTCTCATTAGAATGTGGGTAGCAGAGAGAATCATACCACCAAATGACAAGAAGACGATGGAGGAAACAGCTGAGGATTCGCTACAACAACTTTTTGAGAGGTACCTTACCTTTCTCGCTTTTTATTTCTTGGCCAAAAATTAAATATAATAGTCATCTTTAATATTATATAATAAGGATATAAACTCCTTTTTATTTATTATAAACATATTATAATATTTTAAATTAATTTTTAACTGTCTTAAATGTTTCATCTTACCCACCAACAGATAAGAAAAATCATACTATTACTAGTGGTTTGGAAATATATATGGAAGTCCAAATAGTCTGTATCAAGCGATGTAATGTGTATTAAAAAATAACGAGCTTTAAAAATAAAAATAGTAAAAAATAATAATAAAAATTGTTTTTTTATAAGATTTCAAAATAGTAAAAAAAAAAACTTTTTATGATGTTTTGCAATGTATTGAGAGTTTTATGATCATATCCATCGGTTGTTCAGTTAATTGATAAATTTAATTTAATTGACCATTTCAATCTACATATTGAAATTTCATAGCAAACCAAATTTAAATTTTAAAATTTATTTACTATTTTTTTAAACTTGCCTTGTATCGATATAAACTTTCTTTTTATTTATTTTTATTTTTTTACTATTTTTTTCAGATTTTAAGAAAATCCTTCATCTCATAAGTTCTTGGTCCTTCGATAATAATTGTTTTTATAAAATTAGTAAACAATAGCAAAAAAAATGTAAAACTATAAAATTTGATTTTCAATGAAATTTCAATAAGAAAAAGACATTGAATAGTTAGGATCAATATTTTGAATTATGAAATTCATAATTCCAATGCATAGGATCTCATACGATGAGAATTTAGTTTAATTTTCAACCTAATATTTCTATATAACTGCTTTTCTCCTACAGGTTGTAGGAGTTTCTCGAACTTGCCATTTCTACAATAAAATTTTTATTCTGAAGTAAATTTATTTTTTTTAAACGATCATTTTTTTTATAGAGGTGTGTTTGGTATGGATGTTGAATAAACCTTATTCCGAATAAGGCTTATTCCCAATAAGACTTATTCGGGATGTTGCCAAACACATCCGGAATAAGCCTTATTCGGAATAAGGACTTATTCAATCCCCTATTCTATGATAACGGTGGGTTAGACTTCCATGTTCGAGTAAATTTATTTTTTAAGACATGCTAGATAGCGGCTATCTAGGTTAAAATATTCGAGTAAATTTGTTGTTAGTAACTATTAAGCGAGTCTCAAGGATAAGGTTCTAGTGCCACCAATTTTGGTTGTCATAAGTTGCCAAAACTTCATAATTTATCAATATTTAAAAAATTTAAAAATCAAATGCTGAATCCAAACCGTTGATCTTGTTATATCCAATATATTCAATGAGTAATGTGTTTCTATATATATAAAATTTAGAGTTGGTTTGATACTTGATCAAGTGGTTAACAAATGAACGAATCTAGTTAACTATGCTAATAAATTCTAATACGTCCATCGTTTAATCAAATATCAAATCAACTTCAAAGTTTATAAAACCTATATGAAAACGCATCACATGTTAAATTGAATAAGATCAACAGTTTGGATTCAACATTTGAATTTTAAATTTTTTAAATATTGATAAAATATAAAGTTGTGAAAACTTGTGGTACCAAAAAGTGGTGGCACTAGAACCTTGCTTATCATTTTTTAATATAAAGTGTCAACATTAATTCTTTTAATCGAGTCTTTAATATATGTTTTTAATATACTTGGAATAAAAATAGATAATATTTTCTCTTGATTACATATATCATGATAGTAATTTTATATATCTCGTTGATAGTAAACTTTGTATTAAATAATAACTTAATAATTACATCAGTAAAGATATTAAAAAGAATTAAAAAATGTAGCATTCTGGTGTATGATCCGAAATGCATTTTCTTATTTTATTTTTTGTTTTTTTAAGTTATGATTATTTGTTAGAGTAGCTAATGATTCTTCATAATTTAAAAATTTGCAGGAATATGGTTCAGCTATCATTAAGTCCATACGCTTATTTGAGGACTTGTCGAGTGCATGATCTTCTTCGCGAGTTAGCAATGCATGAGGCTCGGAAGATAAACTTTGTTACGATTTTCGGAAACCCACAAGACGTTAACCATTCCCACCGAGTAACTCGCCGTGCCTCGATTCAATCAGATGGTGACGAATTTATTAAGCACATAGGTCCGAAAACTCGTTCTTTGTTGCTATTCTCCAATTATAGAATGATTGACCATTGTAGAATAATCAACTCACTCAATTTCCCTGAGTTTAGACTACTAAGAATCTTAGAAATTGAGAAGGTCAGTGACATGGAGCTCAGGGAACTTGACCAGTTGATTCACCTAAAATACGTGGCGATTAAAAACTGCCACAATTTTAAGTTGCACATAGAAAGTTCCTTGGGGCGTTTGAAGAATTTGGAGACTTTTGATTTGCGAGAAACTAGTTTAAGTGGAGACTTTGATCAAGTGGGCTTATGGACAATTGGTACATTGAGGCATGTACGAACGTCGGCCCTCTATGATAGTTGGGAGCTGCCATTCAATGCTAACCTTAGAAACCTCCAAACCCTTGAAACTGTCAAAGTTTCAAAGGAATGGCACAAAGATGATCAGCTTCCCTGTTTAAACAACCTACGGACATTGAGCCTTGATATCAAGGAAACAAGTGATGCAATTGACCTTTTGCTTGGAACATTGCCGTACCTGCTATCCCTGGAGATCTTCAGCAATCTGATCCCAAAGGAGATTGTTTACCCGACAGCGCTACCGAAATATCAGAATCTGCAATCCCTGCATTTAATAGGCAGGTGGCACAATGGTGTCAGTTTAGAGGAAAGGTTGTTCCCACAGCACCTTGTTGAACTCACACTTCATCAATCATTTCTTGGGCAAGATCCAATGCCGGAGCTGGGAAAGCTACAGAGCCTCAAAACTCTTAAACTAATAGGTTACGTACTGGGTAATGGTAGGCACATGATATGTCTGGCAGGATTCCCGGCCCTTCAAACCATCGACGTTTCGAACCTGCTCGATGTTGATTTGTTAAGGGTAGAGACGGGGGTCATGCCAAAGCTTAAGAACCTCCGAAAGCCTGGTAAATATCAGAGGGCGCGTGTAAAGGTGGAGCTGCCCCCTGAACTCCAGCACTTAAATGCTGATGATTAATTAATTATATATAATTGAATTTCTCAACTGAGAAGATCTATCAATTGTAATACACTTATTGCTGGCGGAGTTTTACCAAAAAAAAAAAAAAGCAAATAAATTTCAAGCGATGATCACATTGTTTCTCGTACCCCTCTTCTTTTCTATTTTGCTTAATTTGTCTGAGTATTGTTGAAACTTATATATTTCGATCATTTCTTTCTAATAAAGGCGTCGCAATTATATCTGCTGAGTGCTGTGTATTCTTCAGCAGCGGAGTCCGAAAATTATAATATTAAAAATTATTAATGCTTGTAAGAGACAAACCCGGAAGATACTGGTTTAACCATTGGTATAGCTTCTTGTTTACTTGTTTCCAATAAGTGTTGCAGTTTTTTATTTTAGGGACTGATAGTCTGATACTTGCCTTAACCAAGTTTTTCAGGACTGCTAACTCTGTACTTGAACATTTTTTTGTTTTTAAAACCATTTGGTGTCAACTGCACTTTTAACAAGTTTATTTTCTTTATTTTTTATTTTTACTTTTTAGAATTAAATGTTGTTATTGGATGTTCGGTGCTCATCAGATTTATCATTTTCTACAAATCGGAAAGAACAAAAAAATTTTGAAAATAATTTGAATTTAAAATTTGCTTTCTAATGATATTTCAATACTGAATAACAATAAATAATTCGGATCAATCGTTTGAAATTCAGACTTTGAAATTAATACAGACGGGAACATAGGTGCAGTTGCAGAGAAATGATACGGGTATCATGATGTATTGAATTTTGTGCATCATGACTTTGTTTGTTTGTATTTTTATAAAAAGAACACATCTAATTTTATAAAACTCAATACATATATTAAATTCTCATAGCCAATAAAATTATACATTTTTTTTTACTATTTAGATTTCCATTTTCTAAAACCTTCTGTTTTTAGCTGCAAACTAATAGCGATATATCTTGGATTATTTTATTTGGTACTATAGCATATCTCTGATTTTAGTATTTTACAGTGACATTTAAAAGGTCAGAATGATAATTTCAATTTACGGATAGTGTAAAATTAGTAATGATATTGTTTTGTAATGATATAAAACCAATTAGCCATTTCACTGATGATATATTAAAAATTTTAATTTTTTACAGTTGCGCAAACTAAAATACGATAAATTGTCGAGATCTGATTTGACCCGCAAAATTAGGATCGCTAATGCGTAGGCATTGACTTAGGATGAATTAAAAAATAATATTCGTAAGAGAGGAGCATTATTTTGATTTCTGACATATAATTGTTCCATCTTAATTTATCTGGGCAGTTGTATTTGTATGTGTATTATGTCATAATATATAAATTGCCACAGGCTGCAGTTGAGATTTGACCCGCAAAATTAGGATCGCTAGATGGGCAGGCATTAATTGAGGATATAATTTTAAAAAAAGATTCGTAAGAGTCGAGCATGACATTAGGGCTGTCAAACGTTAACAACGTACACGGAAATAGTCTGTTACGTTGCTGTTCCGTTCCTTAGTACGTAACAAGACTGAGTTACGTTCTGTTCCGTAGTAAGAAACGTAAGCAAACTACAACCGTTTTCGTTCCGTCAGAGTAAAACGGAAGAAAACGTTAATAACGTTAACTTTTGCAAATCACATATATACTCATTTAAACTGTATAATTTGAAGATAAAAAATAACTTAAAATTCATAATAATTAAACTTCATAAATCAAAGCACAAATCACAATCCTTGTCTTAAATATTACACATCCAGTCCGTACCAGCATCAAGGAAAAACAAAAAAACACACATTAAAGACAGCATCAATGAGTAACACTCTCTGGTACCTTGTACCAGTCCGTACCAGTATATCACAAATACTGGTTACCTCATTCTCTCTTGAGCAGACGAAAGATTACACTCACAAAATTTCAAAAGAGATTCTTCCAAATAAGTATTACATATCAGTATATCACAAATCACAAATTTAAGTATTACATATCACAAAATTAGACAAAAATAATTAACCAAATTCATCAATCTTTACCAGAAAATCAAATAATTCTACAAAACCATTGTATTTGTTCTTTCTCAAAAAACCCAATCGATTCTGAAAATCAGCGAAGATGTGACTGAAACTACTAACCTGGTTGTCACAAACATAGGCCTAGAGCAAGATATTGAATTGATTCTCTCAAGACATTAAAGACGGCCATCAAGCTTCCTTTACTTCTTGATTGTTTTGAATGCATGGTGTTTGCAGTCTTGTTGCGCTGTCAGCAAACTGGTACGTCTCACTAGCTTCATTTGTCAAAGGGAAAGGCACGTCTCCTCCTTCCTTAGAAGATTTTACAAAGCAAATGAGCTAAATCTCTTTCGTGGAAGTGGTCTACTGAGTATTTTCTACTAGAGTTGAAAATGAAAACCATCAGCTCGACTCATCTCATCTTCCAGGTGGGTGAGGCAGTGAAGAGGGAGAGGAATTTGGGAGTTAAGTGAGGTGGAGAGGTGAGTTGTGAGCGTGGCTCAAAGAGGAGGTTTAGCGGAGAGGGATCGATGAGCTTGGGAAAGTGATTGCTTGGAGAAGGAGAGAGGGATGGGCTTCTCACTGTTTGTGTACGCACGAGAGAAAAAGAATGGAGTGGGGCGGAGGGGTTCTGGGTTTGGTGCTGTGGGGGTTTTAATTTGTGAGTTGGCATGGCCAGAACTTGGAGAAGAGAGACAGGAGAGGAGAGGGAGAGGGATGAAGGAGGAGGCAAGCGAGAGAGAGACGAGAACGACAGCGGCGCTAGGGCTTTACGCCTTCACCTCTATTTCTTCGCCTCATTTCGTATTGTGCAGATATTTTTGTGGGCCGGAGGAATTAACGTGGGCCAACGAAACGGAACGGCCCATTTCCGCTAACGTTCCGTTCTTGCCAACGAAACAGATTTCGTTTCCGTTTCTGTTCCGTTGAGTGAAACGTAACAAAAAATCGCTCCGTTTTCGTTCCGTTTTGGACGGAACGGAACGAAAATGTCCGAAACGGCATGAAATTGACACCCCTACATGACATCGCTTTCCGGCCTATACAGTCGTTCCATCTTTGCCCGAGGCAGTCATATGCACCAGTCAAGTAACCTCACACATTGGGGCATATTTCCAAAGAGATCAGAGTGGCAAATGGAGTCGCTTGTGAATTTTGTGGTGGGCAAGCTCGGGGATATGATAGTGAAAGAGGCTCAGTTCCTTGGTGGGGTCGGTAATCAAGTGGAATGGGTAGAGACCGAACTGAAACGAATTCAGTGCTGCCTGATAGACGCAGACACCAAGCGGCGCAAAGGAGATGCACGGGTGGAGAATTGGCTGAATGAGCTCCGCGACGTGGCCTATCGCATTGAGGATGCCATCGACATTTTCTATGTAGAAATCAAGGACAGCCGCCAGAAAAATTCCAACGGATTTTTGCACAAATTCAATAAGTTCTGCTGCATGCCGATGAAGGTTCCTTGCCTCCACAAGCTTGGCAAAGAGCTCGGTCAGATCCGAAATGTGCTTGATGGGATATCAAAGAGCAGAGTCGATTACGGAATCAAAGAGCTGCCGCAAGACACAGAGAGGGGGAGATCACAGGCTGACGAACTGCCTATGCGTGCAAAGGCTTACCTTGATGTATACGAAACAAAAATAGTAGGCCTAGATGCCGACAAGAGCAACATTCTTGATTTGCTTCTTAATAATGTAGAAATCCCAAGGCGAGCTGTGATAACAATAGTTGGTCCTGGCGGCATCGGAAAGACTACTCTTGCCATCATAGTTTTTAAAAATTGTTAACCGTTAAAAAATAATAGTTTTTAAAAATCCGAAAAAATATTTAAAAATTTCGAAAAAAATATAAAATTTGATCTGCATGGAAATTTCAATATAAAGATCGTTTTGGACATCTTGGATCGATCATTTTGAACCAGATCTTAAAGTTTTAAACACGACTCAGAGACCCTCTGGTGAGTTGCAACTCACCATAGAGGATTGCGTGCACCATCACCGTTCGATCAGTGATTTTGCAAATTAACAAATTTAAATTAACCAATCCAATATATATATTGAAATCTCATAGCAAACAAAATTTTACAATTTAAAAAAAAAATTTTACTATTTTTTTTCGAATTTTTTAAAGTTTGTCATTTTTGGCTAGAAATTAGTGTATTTATAAGCTAAAAATGGCAAGCTTTAAAAAATTCGAAAAAAATAGTAAAAAAATTTCAAAATTGTAAAATTTTGTTTACTATGAAATTTTAATATATAGATTGGGTTGGTTAAATTAGATTTGATAATTTGTGAAACCACCGACCAAAACAGTCATGGTGTACGAAAATTTATATGAAAATGGTTCACAATGAATTATATATATATATATTATCTTCTCATTTTTTTTGTAGACTAATTTGGACAAATTATAAAGACATAATGATGCGTAATAACGACATAACGTTGTTGTGCTTATTAATTATTGTCGTTAATTCATTATGATTGTTATCATTATTACAAATATATTATCATTGTAATTAATTATTATTGTTATTATTATCATTATTACAAATATGCTAGCTCTTGACATTTAACTCAAAATTAGACATGAAATGACTAATAGTTGTTCTGGAATATTTCTATAGTTCTTCATTCGTCAAAGAATTTCTCATTCCCAGATATAAAAAAAAAATTATATTTTTCGCTGTTAAATATTGTTTATTTGTAAAAATGAGGCATCCAAGGACTTGTAAGAATCCTAGTCCTAAGTATAAATATACCTTTACATTAAAATCTTAGTGCCAAATATCAAAGTACAAGTTGATAAATTATTTACTTGAAATTTTAGGAAATATAACAAATGTAACCTTTTGTTTTTTATGTTTATAGGGCGATGGTAAATTTCGAGTATCATATAATGCTCTCAGTCTCTCAACAGTACAATTTAGCTGATCTTGTGAGACAGATGCTAAATGAAAAGGAAGGGGAACTTAAATCAATAATGCCCAAGCTCAAAAATTTCTTGAGTGGTAAGAAGTATTTGATTATTCTAGATGATGTGTGGGAAGTTCGTTTATGGGAACAATTAAAAGATGCATTGCCCATTAACGAAAATGGAAGTCGAGTGATGATAACTAGTAGATCTATTGATGTCGCTCCAGTTGACCCGAAAATTTCACCTTACAAGCTGAGCTTCTTAAATGAGGAGGATAGCCTTACTCTCCTCCTCAAAACGACTCTCTCTTGTCAAGAACTTGACAAAAAATGCCCTAATGATCTCCTTGAACTAGCTAATGCATTATCCAAAAAATGTAATGGTTTACCATTAGCTTTAAACGTACTCGGTGGTATTCTTTCAAAAAGAGACCAAACCTACCATGTTTGGAAAAACGTGTTGGACACAATGAATTGGTACTCGGAGAAAGGAGAAGATTGCATGAACTTCCTAGCCATGAGTTATGAAGATATGCCTTATTATCTAAAATCATGCTTCTTACGTCTTGCTTGCTTTCCGGAAGACTATGCAATTAACGTCTCGAGTCTCATCAGAATGTGGGTGGCAGAGAGAATTATACCAGAAAATGGCAAGAAAACAATGGAGGAAACAGCTGAAAATTGCTTACAACAACTTTTTGAGAGGTACCTACTTTTCCCCCTTTTTATTTTTTGGCCAAAAATTGAACATAACCATTTCCAATTTTCTCCATTTGGAAATAATCCCTCAAATTTTCAAAATTGTTAATAATCATTTCTAATCTTTTTATATAAGAATATAAATAAACTCTTTCAAATAATTCTAAACATTTTATAATTTTAACCATTGAGTTTTAAAATATTTTTACTAAATTGTCCTTAACATTTCATCTTATTCGCCATCAGAAAAGCAAATTTGTACTGTCGCTGAGTTCGGAAATACGAAAGTCCAAATATTAGTCTCACAAGCGATATCAAAATATCATTTATCGATGACAAATTATATCCCCCCCCCCCCCAATCACGTATGATCTCTCTGTGTCAGTTTGTGAGTCTCTTCAAGTCATGTTCAGTTTTTTATATATGTAATGTTTAGTTATGGGAAGAGTTTTTGATTTTTTCATCTCAAGTTTGTTCCATTATTTAGTATTGGCTCAATAGGCTTTATCAAAGAATTTTATAATACCATATTTGTTACTTGTTGAAGCATCTCCAGTTAGTTTTATTTCTCAAAGGATATAAGAGGGCGCTTGGATGATCTAGGAATAAAATTAGAATTAGTTATTCAGAATAAAAAAAATTATTACTAAACGATCAAGAATAAACTTTTTGTGATGTAGATTGTTATTCTTAAGTGGTCCAACATCCATATTAAAGTTTTATTTTTAATGTGTTTGAATCAATATGTGGATTAAGAAGTTGTTGGGATCACTTTTTAAACTTAAATATAACACTTTAGATCCCAAATAACTTATCCTCGATCGTTTAATAATAATATTTTATACTCCGAATAACTAATCTTAATTTTATTCTTAAACGATCCAAACACAAATATTAAAAGAATAATAAATAAGGCACAAAGAATAATTAATTTTCACTCGATTCAACTAGTCTAACCTCATCATGTATATGTTTATGGATTAATTAGATATATGCCATCATAAAAAAATAGTTAATTTGAGATATGTCTTTGTTAGATTACTAATTAGATTTATGCTATTATCAAATTGTTTAAATTAGATATATGTCATTATCTCATTCCTAAAAAATTAAATTCTAAAAATATCATCACGAAATCTCTCAATATTTTTTAAAAATTCCAAACTATCCTTGTTAATAAACCTAAAAAGAACGCTGAAAAAGAATGCTAAACCCTAAAAAAAAACGTTAAAATATAAAAGAAAAAAGAAAACATAAGGGGGAAATGATTTGTGCGCATTTGAGGAAATGCAAATTGCCTATTAATTATGGGACGTTAGTTTTAATCTAAAAAAATATGTACCGGTGAATAAAGTACCATTATTGCTCGATGGTATCCAAGAGCTTGCATGCATGAAGTACATTTTTATTTATTCTTGTTAACTTAATAGGCTTCATGGATGATAAAAATTTGATGGATGTTGTAGACAAAAAAGTAAAAAAAAAAAAAAAATCTGTGCTGGTTATTATTATTATTCTTTTTTGAAACAAATACTGGTTATTTTAAAATTCGAAGTTTGGCAATTGTCAACACGGAGCTAGAAATTGGGCAATTGTAAGCATTATTGGCTAGAAAATCTCGATCTCCAAGATGAAATTAAGACTGCTGTAAATTCATGAGTTTATTGCGACATCTCAAATAAACAGAAGCCAACCCCTCAAAGAAGCAATATTGCAATCTTATGTATATTGGATTTTACAAGTTTATTGCGACTTCTCAGTATTTGCCTAGTATTTTTATTTCTCGTTAATGATACAAGTTAAGATGGGTGAAATTTGATTTTACCGCATTTTTTGTTGTTAAAAATACAAAGTTTTGTTTCATGCCATTATTTTAATACACTAGTGGCATAAAGCTAATTTGTACATTTTTATAGTGGCACAAAACTCATTTAATTGATTTGTAGTGGCATAAAACTAATTTATCATTTAGTGATAGTATTTTTTTAATTTTAAATTTTTATAGTGCCATATTTAAAAGGGTAAAATTGGCAAATTAATTTGCTGATGGCATAAAACTAATTTTTTCTATTTTATAATGGCATAAAACTAATTTATAATTTATTGATGGTATTTTTTAATTCTAAATTTTTACAGAGGCATAAATCAAAGTAAACAAATAAATAATTTCAGAGGTGGATTAAAATCAGCCAAGATTTACGGATGAACCAGTCAGCAGCGATTATATCTTAATTTTTTAGGTTCAAATGACTAATCCGAACCGATTAATGTATTCTCCATATTAAAAAAACATTTGAGACCAAATTTTACTTTTTTCTGAATTTACTATTTTTTTAGATTTATAAAAATCGTAGCTATTGAAGGGTCTAGAATTGTTTAGATTAAGAATTTTGTAAAATACCAAAAAATACTAAAAGATTTCAGAAAAATGTAAAATTTGGGCTCCAATTAGATTTCAATATAGAGAAAATATTGAACGGTTCGAATCAACTGCTACAATCTCAAAAATTCAGATTTAGCACTATCGAACACAAAGTTATAAAAAGAAAAAAAGTTCAAATTAATTAGTAAAAGCTTGTCTAACTCATTGAACGACAGGCTCATTGGTATTCGTAACGCATTTGGAATAATCTATCTTAACCCAATTTCATCCTCTATACAATGAAAAGAACTAATCCTATGATGAGACATATTAAGTATTTCCATATTTCGAACTAGACACAGAGCTTAACAGATGTTTTTTTTTTTTCGAGAACTTGACAGAAGATAGGTTGTTTACAAATATGTTTCTAAGGTAGCATTTTCGATTTAATTTCACACTTGTTTTTTTTTAATCTGAGATTTTACCACCTGAACCGGTATATTTTTACTCCATATTAAATTCTATTCTAAATCCAAATTATATATATAGAAAGAGAATGACTAATGTGCCACGGGTGTGGCAATGCCACTCATTTTTTTTTAAGTCATTTTCGATATCCAAAATTCAAATGGTCGATCCAAACCGTTCAAGTTAATCTCTATATTGAAATATCCTTAGAGACCAAATTTTACATTTTTTCGAATTTTTTTACTATTTATTATGATAATTTTAAATTGGAGGACCTGAAATATTCCAATTATAATGTTTTTTAAAAATATCATAATAAATAGAAAAAATTTCTAAAAAATGTAAATTTTGGTCTCCGAGGATATTCCAATATAGAGATCAACTTGAACGGTTTGGATCGACCATTTGAATTTTGAACATCGAAAAATGACTCAAAAGAAAAATGGGTGGTATTGTCATCCGTGGCGCATTAGCCATTCTCTCTCTATATATATTCTATTTATTGTGCTATTTTCAAAAAAACACAATAATTGAAGCATTTCAGGTCCCTCAATTTGGAAATATGATAATATATATAGCAAATATTTTTTTTTAAATATAACATTTAGTTTTCAAGGAGATTTTTCGATCAGGAAAAAAAAAGATTGAATCGGTCGGACTTGCTGTTGGAAGTTCGAAATTTAAAATTCAAACAGTCGATCCAAACCGTTTAAGTTGTTCTCCGTATTAAAATCCCATAGGAAATCAAATTTTATATTTTTTCCAAATTTTTTGCTATATATTATGTTATTATTAAAATTGTTGGATTAAACAATTAACTCTCGATTTGCCGATTTGCAAAACAACACCAAAACCTTGAACTAACACTTCTTTTTAGTGCATTTTAGCTATTTTTTGTGAAGAATGGTTTAGAGCAAGTGTGGCACAAGCTTTGGAACTTCAAGAAGCTATTTTGAACGAGCTAGAATCAATATTTTAGGTTTATTTCAGTCTCAAATTAATCAAAATCATTTTGTTGTCAAAATGCTGGTTTTCAGTACCACCTGTGACACCCCGTCACATACAGTGACTAGACAATATATGACGGAATGCCCGCCGCGAGTGTCTCAGCACCCGCAAGGCTTACTAATACTTAATTTACAAATTAAAGTTAAATTATACACATCTAATAAACATACATGCATGTCTAAAAATAAAAAGAAATGTGATTTGTATATGGTTTAACAATAAGCATTACATGTATCTAAATAAACAAATATACAAAGGTAGAAAATTGATAAGACTAACATTTTGAAATATCTAATTCAGATAACAGATTCACGTAATCATGGATACATAAGCACTTGAGTTGAAAATCAAGACTATCAATTTCAGATATGCACTTCAGAAATACAATACATGCAATTATTATATATATATAAATAAGCATTCTGAAAATAAAAATACAATCACACATGTTTAATTTGACACATGAGTTTTAGATTAAATCAAATAAAAACTAATAAGACAAGCATCCAAAATATGTAGTTTGGATTTACCAAATCATTTACTTAGCATGTATAACGTACATGAACTGTATGAGCATAAGATGAAAGAAATTGGAAACGCATAAGGTTTCAGAATTTAATACATGAAGGTTATATCCTATTGAAAAGTAAAAGCTGACGTGGCTAACATAAAAATTCCATGCCAACATAAATATACAAGTGAATACAGTATAGTCAAATATATATATGCTATCAAAAGTGCCAACGTGCTCAACTTTTAGATGCAATATTAAAAAATAAAATGAAAGTAGACATATACTTTAGACATGGAGCAGATCAATATAGAAGTAAAATCTAATAAAATATCTGATTTATAAAAGCACAAGCTAACCATACAACCATCACAATACAAATATTTGCTTAATTTTAAGCATAAAGTAACATATAATACACAAGTGTACAACTAACTTGACCATAATCCTGAAAATATAAAGAATTAAAGATAGATACAAACAAATACTAATATACAGGTTTCTACATAAATGGAGTATACACTACAAAGAGCTCACAAGATACTCACCAAGTAACAAACGGAATGGCTTACTCCTTTACCACACGACCTCGCTCGCTAGTCCTGGAACCCACAAAGTGGAAGAGTGAGATAAATAAAAATTTATCTCAGTGCGGTATTCAGTTCCAGCCACACGAACTTCAAGTACATGTTTCGGAACTAATTACCGACTGAGTAAAGAAAATACATAGCAATTATACAATCAATAATAGAATCAAATGGTACGAATATATTATGCAATAATTACATATTTATGCAATGCAAGTGAGCCTGACATTTTACTCAATTCTAATTCAAATACAAATGATAACACAAGAATGTCGGCTCAATTTTGGTAACTTTCAATGCAAGGCTGGTAATCATCAATCATAATCACAGATCAATCAAACATATACAATCGTCCCTCCCCGAACTCAGGAGGATCAGGACCAATTTCAGATTCCAAATACAATTTAGACAATCAGATCAACAAATATACTACAAGCTGAGAACACTACCACTCCACAAACTGGATACCGTATAGAGTACCGGACTATAAGCGCTCATGACCGGAGTCTGGCCAGACGGGGAAGCCACTCCTCGGCTCCAAACTTAAGAACGAGTGTCTATTCAATCACACAAGTAGTATAACCATTTCACATCATTCCTTTTCAAATTGGATAACCATTCAATATGCACAGATAATAATAAATAATATCAATACGATATCGTACGAATATGCTTGCAATTATAAAAAATTCAAAGGATGCAATGCAAGTAATTAATTTCTAACATGTAGTTAAAGTTATGTGGAATCCGCACCTGAAAATGCAATCAAAATCAGCAAGCATGTATCAAGCAAACAAGCCTAGTGCCTCTCTTGAAGTATCGGTCCCATCTGTTCCGACACTCGACCCCATTCTACACAAATAAATTCTAAGCTAAGTCCTTATTCAAACAAGCAAACAAGCAAGCAATGATAACCCATTTTCAACAATCTCTATCTGAAATTGAAATGTGGTCAGTTCCTTGATTACCCTATTTACACTAATCCTTACTGGTACCATGCGCCATATACAAGTAAAATACATAAAACCCAATTAGTCCATGAGTGTAACTTTCTTTAAGCTATCACAATTGTCTCAAGCAGCAATAACCATCCATTGGATCAGTTTGATATACAAGTACTAAGGTTCAATTATTTATTTGTCTATTTCTCTAATTTAAATTACCAGCAGATAAAAAAAATCAGCAACTATTAAAGATCTGAAATTTCTGCACCTATTTACCAGTAAATACATACTTAAAACAGCACACAAACTGAAATTTCAACAGTATAAACCGAAGTTCCAGCGATACCCTCAGTAGTAAATACATAAAAGCAGCCATATAAACTGAAATTTCAGAACCTAATTACCAGAAAATAAAGAAAGACAGAAACGAACTGAAATTTTGACGGTAGAGCCCAGCAATAAAATTAGTCTCAAGTTATTCTTGAAATCAACTAATGAAGATAATTGAATTTTCCAAAATCTGACACTTGACTGGTTTTCAAAGAGATTGTAAGAAATTTTTCAGCAAGGAAAAAGTCCTGCTAAGGGATAATACTCAAACTTCTAGTAACAATCTACTTTGCACTTAAAGTTGCTGTCCCTAATTTGGACTTGGCTCCAACAGATGGTAAAAATTCTATGAAACCCTAACTTCAACATCACATCTAATTTTAACAATAAACAACAAAAATTACTAAGTCCCAAACCCGGAATCGTAAATAATTCAAGTACTCTAACAAAGCTGGTATTTCTTACTTTCTCGATGATCCTTGAAGAAACCTCAAAATCAGATACGGCTTCAACTTTTCAGTTTTGCTGGAAGTTCAAGGAGAGATCTTGCTCCACACTCAATTTCTGATTTTTCCCTGATTTTTGGTTGGATTTTTGGTGTGGAAATTTGCTGCGTTATTGCAAGAGAAAGAGGGCTCGATTTGGGAAAGAAAGGGAATAAATGGACTATAGAATAGTTATGACAATTAGGTCCCACTTGTAATAGACCCAACTAAGAATGACCCATAACAAGCATAATTAACAAGTACCAAAGAGACATTCATAAAACCAGCTTTTTCTTTTTTTTCTAAAACGTCTTCTAATCTTTCACAAAATAAATGCAAATTATTAGCATTTCTAAATAGATTTGAGCAACCAAATAATTTTCAAGCATCACACAATAAAATAATTAAAAAGAAAAAAAATAAATAACCAAGTCAAAGAAAACAAAATTTTTCAGAAATTATATAAAAAAAAAATCAGAGTATTACAAGTGCGTTGTACAACGCAATATTGCGTTATACAACGCACCAGTACTGTGCTGAACTTTACATCTGTTTTGTTTGCAAAAGGCAGTCCGTTACACAACGCTCTAAAACGTTGTACAACGCACTGGGCAAGTTATACAACGCTCTGTTTCCGTTGTGAAACGCGTTTCTCTCTTCTCTCAAGCCGGAGCGTTACACAACGCACTGAACGTTGCACAACGCGCCTTTGTTAATTCTCTGGAGATTTTGGACTCATTTTTGAGCCAAAACTTCGTTCATTTAATGACATTTAATGAGGAGTTGTATAACGTACCCAGGCGTCATGTAACGCATACTTGCTCTTTGATCCTTTGTGCAGATTTTCACACGTTGTGTAACGCGTCTCTGCGTTGCATAACATGTCTGACAACTTTCTAGCCGTTGAGTTTGTCTGAGTCTGAGCGTTATACAACAGTCCTTCGCGTTGTGTAATGCACTGACAACTCAAACGGATACCTTATACGTTCTGTTTTATTTCAACGGTTACCTGTGCATTACACAACGCTATGCTGCGTTGTACAACGCACTGGTAACGGTAAGTTCAGCTTTTTGGCCTATTTATATCGGCTATTGATGCGTTACACAACGCGATATTGCGTCGTGTAACGCACTGGGTATTTCTGAGTTGGTTTGGAGCTTTTGGCGCCCTCTATTTATACCAACCCTTTTCGGACTGGTTTGACAGTTTTGAAACCTTGCAAAATCACTCCCTTTGAGCTCCAACCAGCTAGAATTAATCCCTTATTGAATTTGAGCATTTGATTAGCAAAATCATTGTGATTAGTGTGCTTATACCAAATCCTATGTCTAATTGTGAGATCTTTTGAGTGTTTTAGTTAGAGCCTCAACTCAATTGAGTGTTTGTTTTGTTTATTCGAGTTAGGCCGATCCACCTTGAGTGTTATTGTAGCAAGGTGATTCGGTTCGAAGTTGTAGACACGTTCTTTGTGGATTTGAACGAAGCGCACCTTTTTGTGGTTGCGAAACTCCCAGAGACGTACGACTAAGGCTAGCCTTTCCTAGCAGGTTATCGGTTTAGAAATAAAAACTTTGTGCCTATTCACCCCCCTCTAGGCCTTTCTTTAGGGACAACAAAAAACTCTATAAAGGAGTATTTTAAGCCCTCCAATTTAAAAATGAAAAATTTGGTCTCCAAGGATATTTCAATATAGAAATCAACTTGAACGGCTTGGATTGACCATTTGAATTTTGAATATCGAAAAATGACTCAAAAGAAAATGGGTGGCATTGGCACCCGTGGCACATTAGCCATTCTCTATATATATATATATATATATATATATATATATATATATACAGAGAGAGGGGGGAGTGAGAGAGTTTTGCTACGGTGAGTTGCGCTAAAAAGCTCCTAGATTTGGCTCAAAATGACCGATCCAAACCGTACAATAGGAACTTCCTATTGAAATCTTCATGCATATCAAATTTTATATATATATTTTTTTCGAATTTTTAAAAATTATTATTTTTGAACGGTTCAAACTAATTAGATTAACGATTTTCTAAAGTTAAAAAAATACTTAAAAATTTTGAAAAAAATATAAAATTTTGTCTGTATAGAGATTTCAATAAGGTGATCGTATTAAACGGTTTGGATCGGTCATTTTGAATCAGATCTAGGAGTTTTGAGTGCGACTCACAGACCTCTGGTGAGTCGCGACTCGCCATAGCAAAACTCTATATATGTGTATGTATATATATAGGGTGTGTTTGGATGAGCATGGAATAAGGAATAAGAATAAGGAATTTCGGTATGCGTGTTTATTCTTATTCTTGTGCAACCCAAACAACACAAGAATAAGGAATTTGGGCCTTTATTCCTGTACTAACAAAACCATGGTATAAGAATATGAAATTTGGATAAGCACGCATACCGAAATTTCTTATTCTTATTCCTTATTCCATGCTCATCCAAACACACCCATAGAGAAAGAGAAAGAGTGAGTGGCAGATTTAGGATTTAATTAAGCTTAGGCACAATAAAAATCAATAAATTTAATGTTAAAAAATAATAAATATATTTTTTTAAAACACCAATATTTTAATTAAGCCCAGCAAATAATATTTAGAATTAAAAATATCAATTTTTTAAACCTAATCAGTAGTATTAAAATATAGATCTTTATTATATGTTTGGTAAACAAAATATAATTGAATTTTTTTCATCTCTATCTTTTTGTCTCCCACCAAAAGAGTACAAAAAAAATAATTCTAAGAATCTAATACAAGTAGCAATAAAATTTTTTTTTGAAAAAAAGGCCATTGGGCCCGTTTCTAGAAACAAAGTTATACACACAATCAACTAAACTTCAAACATCCCTTATAAAATTTAACCTAACTTTTTGGCACAAATTTCCCTGCCCAATTAATAAAACCCGAACATCCATACTCAATAGCACAAAACGTATAATAATGAGCAAATAATTGGAAAACACAAAAAGTCTTTTCTGATCATGCACTTTTGCTCCTGGGTCTTCAAAGTTGCTACCTATATTTTCTCAGCTTGACGCCTCAACCAATTGTCCCATATTCCATCCTCTCCACAAATCATCACTTGACATTATTCCTACTGGTGCCTCTAGCGCCTGCATCTGAATTGGTACTTCATTCCAATCTTGGGGCAGCCAATTCTTTATGCATTGTTTTGTTTCTTCATCTGTCAGACCTGTCCAATATTCCACATAAGATTGTATTAGTATAAGTAAGTTTCTAGTGGTCTTAGCTCTCCTGTTATTAAAGATAATTTCATTTTTCATATTCCACATCCCCCAACACAAAGCACTGAAACACGTCAGGAAAGCATGTTTGTTCTTCCTTCTTAGCCTAGCTGCAAAATTAACTATGTCTGGTAAAGATTGCCATTTATAGAATTCATTTTGACAATTACCCAACCAAAACCAAACAGTTTTAATAATGGAACAAAAGAGAAAGAGGTGAGTTGTAGTTTCCACATTGCCACAACAACAACAAGACACATCTCCTGGCTAACCTTTTTTGGAGAGATTATGCTTGGAGAGTATTTTATCATGCATTACCAACCACATGAAGACCTGAATTTTCACTGGTAATTTAAGCTCCCACCAAATGTTAGATAAATGATTTGGCACTCCTCCAAAATTCAGAAATTGATACAGAGAGTGTGAAGTATAAATGCCATTAGTCTCCCATCTCCAATTCATAGTATCATCCTCATTTTTGAGACAAGTATTATGCAAAATTGTATTCAGTTCATGCCATTCTTGCCTAAGTATTCCAATTAAGCTTCTACTAAAATGCAAAATGCTACCATGAGTCAGAACTACTTCATGCAAACTACAATCTTTATTTTCACATAAATCATAAAGGAAAGGATAAAGAGTAGCAAGTGAACAATTATTATACCAAATGTCTTGCCAAAAATTGATTGAAGAGCCATCCCCTATTGTATAACTACTAGAGGTTCTACCTAAACTATCCAAACTCCTAATCATTTTCCAAAAAGGAGAATAACTAGACCTGTTTTTTTTTGAAGTCAAAGTATGGGTCAGGCCCATAACTTTTTCATTGAAATTAAAGAGGTAACAAAAGCCGACAAAAAAGAAAAAAAGAAAAAAGTTCAGTTCCCAAGCTAGGAACTCGTACAAAAAAGCTTTTCATGTAACAAAGCTGGCAACACAAACAACAATTAAGAAAAAAAACCAAAAAGCTAATCCGGGTTTAAAATCCGCCATTCGTCCAGAATTTGAAGGGCAGTGGAGAGGGGAGAGCTTAAGCGATCCCTGAATATTCTACTACAGCGCTCACGCCAGGTGAAATAGCAGGTGATGGCCAGAATCCCTCTAAATTTTTTTGGGAGGCGTTTGTCTACCAGTAGGAACTGAGTCGGTGCAGAGGATCGCAAAGTGAGAGAGAGGGCATTGAAAGCATGGATTTTTGTTTCCAAGAAGAAGGAGCAGTGATTAACCAGGTGACTAGAAGATTCACAGGCTAACTGGCACAGAGAGCATCTATTAACCATTGTCAGTCCTCTTAACTGTAGGCTATCTACTGTTGTCAATTTATTATGTAGCAATAGCCAAACAAAGGTGAGGACCCGTGGTGGTGCTTTGAGGCTCCAGATTTGGTAAATATCTGAGTTTACTTTAGGAAAAAGATTGATGAAATTGTAAACATAGGAAGGTGTGAACTGATTGGTTGAGGTTTTGAGATGCAACTGATCAGGGAGTGTATAAGTTGAAGAGTGAGGACGTAAATCAAGTAAAGAGAGGGCTTGAGTGAGCTGCTGTAACTGAATACAGGCCAAAGACGAGGAGGGGAGGGAAGGTCGGAACAAGATTAGAGGGTCTTAGAAGTTTGTTAGAAACTCAGAAACAAGAATGTCAGGGTTTAAGCAGTAAGAGAAGAGCACATGAAAAAAGGAGCTGAGGATGCCTAAACCCCAATTTTGATGCCAGAAGAAAACTGAAGTGCCTGAGTTAACTGTGGAGACAGTAATAGAGTTAAAAAGAGGTAAAATTTCTGTCAAGGCCTTGGTAATTGGAGAGTTTAACGGTAGAATAGTGTGCGACATCTGAAGTGTTCTAACTAGGAATTTCCAGTTTGAGACAGTAGGAATTGACCACTTCCAGAGCCATTTTTCCAAAAGAGCGAGGTTGAAGGAATCTAAGTCGAGGACCCCTAAACCGCCAAGTTTTTTAGGAGAGCAAACTTTTTTCCAGCTTACTGTTACCAATTTCCTACCAGAGTTTGAGCTCCCCTGCCATAGGAATGTTCTTCTTATGCTATCAAGTGATTGAATGACCCATTTAGGTAATCTGAAGACTGACATGAAGAACACAGGCAAAGAAGTGAGGCAAGAGTTCACTAGCACCAATCTGCCCGCCATTGAAAGAAGTGAAGAACTCCAAGAGTTCAGCTTGGAACTGAAGCGTTGGAGTAGTGGTTTATAGTCATCTCTGATAAGTTTTTTATTTGAGAGAGGTAGTCCTAAGTAGGTGATAGGAAAAATTTTTGGTTGGCACTGCAAAATGTCGGCACAAGTTTCCATAAGTCGTCGATCTGTGTTAAGGCATAGCAACTCTGACTTAGAGGGGTTGATCTTAAGACCAGAGATTTGGTGGAAGACGGCAAAGAAAATCTTGAGAGTTTGACTTTGTGCCAAAGAAGGTCTGAAAAAGAAAAGTGCATCATCTGCAAAAAGTAAGCACGGTTGTATGTTGGGAAAAGGAAGTGAGAGAAGGCCATCTTGGTGTAACCTGACAAACCATCTTGAGAGAAAGTCCATACCCAAGATGAAGAGGTAGGGTGATAAAGGATCACCTTGTCTCACCCTCTCTTTAGAGTAATTTTCTTGCCAGCTAAGCCATTGACGATTATTCTAGAATAGCCTTGGAGCACACAAAAGGATATCCAATGGATAAAGGTTAAAGGAAAGCCCATAACAAGTAGTACTTTTGAAATAAAATTCCAATTGATCGTGTCGAAAGCTTTGTGGATGTCGGCTTTAAAGATAGCAAGAGGGATAGTGTTGGTGGAGCAGTTATTGCTAGCATTATACTTTAATTGAATCAAGGACTTCCATAAACTAGCAAAAAGTAGCAATAAAAATGCTTGGATCATTATAATCATTTTGCACTCAAATTATAAAGATAGGGAAGTAATTATTAAAAGATAGGGAAGTAATTATTACAAATTGAATAGTGAGAGATGCTATTTGTTTAATAAATAAATGACTCCGGTGTTAATTTCGCTATTAAAAAAAATTTCAGGGATGTTTATTTATATTCCGAAAGTTTTAAAAAAATAAAGATCATTTATATAAGTTTTAACGGGAAAGACGAATTAATAACCACGGGAGAGACCACAGTTCGATCCCACTGATGAGTGGAGGAATAGAGTGGGTGTGTGAGTCTACGGGCATATGTCAAAAAAAAATAACTTCTCTTCAAAATATATTAATTCGGATGTGGCCTTAAAGAATGACTCGAAAAGGCAAGTTAGTTGTATCAGACTTGTTCAGAGCACTTGAAATTACACAACCAGACAATAAATATGGATACGCGAGATGCACGTGTTATCAAGAAAGCGAGGACAAATAAAGCGAGGACAATAAATATGGATCTGTTTTGAGGGGGAGGACAAATAAAGCGAGCAATGTGCATCTTTTGAGCGAATCGAAACAGAGCGAAGGAAAAAAAAATCAGGTCGAGCCCAAGCACGCAATTGGTCAGACGGATCAAGCCCAAGCATCGATTAAATTTAACCCTTGGCACGCCTCCAACATTCACTGAAGCCTGAAGGGTGATTTAGATTTATGCCATTGTAAATATTTGAAATTAGAGATTTGCTTACTAAACGATAAATTATTATTTTACCACTATAAAATAATAAAAATTATTTTTTTGCCATCGGACAATTATATGACAATTTTACCCTTTTAAATATGACACTACAAAACTTAAAAATTAGTAATATGTCATCTCAAAAGATATAATTGGTTTTATGTCATTATAAATTATTAACAATTAGTTTTATGCCATTGCAAAATAATAAAATTATTCTATGCCACTGGTGCTAAAAATAGTGGCATAGATTTAATTACTCATCTAACAATGGTGTAAGTCTAATTTATAAATAAAAAGGGATTAAGTTTTTAAAATTTATTTGCAAAAAATTTTTATGCTGTTTTTTTTCACGTAAATAATTATTGGCCATTCAACTATAGTGCTCTTTGGAGACTGATTATGTGAACATTATCTTTTATAAATAAAGAGTGCCCCTTGATTATATTGAACGGAAAAAAAATGAAATTTTGTTTTTTGCTCGAACACTCTCTTCTACAAATGTAAATGAGTAATTCACAGAGAGAAAAGTATAATATTGTGGAGTAATTTTGAGCGCCGTCTGCCCGTCTCCGTTTTTGTTAGGGTTTATTTTTAATAGGGATAATTTGGTCATTAAAAAAGTTTAGTGACAAATTTGGTAATGATATATTTACAATTTAGTATGTTTTTAGATAAATAGTGGTATAAAGATAATTTTAGCAATTCTATAATGGCATAACTATAATTAACAATTTAAAAATGACATTTTTTAATTATCAAAATTCACGGTGGCATGAAACTAATTATCTCTTCAAAGTAGTTCTTAAATTTCAAAATTAAGCCTAGGCACTTATTCGGATCCGCCCTTGGAGAGAGAGAGAGAGAGAGTAATGAATAGAGATTTGGTAGCGGTGGGACGATATTGGAAGAAAAACTTATTTGGCAGAGAACAAAATAATTGAGAATTGTCGTTACTAAAAACAACAAAATCGAACTTAAACCGGCAAAAAAAAAATAAGAATTTGGGTAGCTATACTTTATAATTTAAAATATGATTAAAAATAATATGATTAGAGAGTTATTTTCGAAGTTTTGAGGGTGTTATATCCGAATGAGAAAATAATTGGGGTTTATCCAATTTTACCTTATTTCTTTATTTCTTTGTCATGTATGAGGACTGTACATACTACATAGCAATGTTTTCAATACATTAACAGACATCAAGACTTTCAATTTTCAAACAGCTAATTAATGTAAGCTACCTAGTTCAATCTACCTGTGCTTGACTAAATTTAGCAATTTTTTCTGCGAGATTTTATTATACTAGTTTTTCATGTTTGAAAAAAGTGACGCCCCGAAATCGAGATGAAATAGCTCACCGTATATTATTATTATTTTAGAAAAGACCGCAAGGTAGTCAGACAAATTATGCACTGACATTTATTTAAAAAATTGCAATGAATAATATATACAATCTGGAAAGTAGTCAGACGCCACACATCAGAGGTTATTTTTAAGTTAAATATAAACATAAATATTTTACTTTACTAATAGTAAAAATATTTCACAATAAAACATTGCTAAATTTTCTTCGCTGAGAGATTATGCTTAGAGCTGAGTGAATTTAAGTTTAAGTTGATATCATACGATGTGCGTTTAATTTAAGTTTCAGCCAGATATACGTGACATAAATATCTACCTTCTTCAATCTCTAAAAAAAAACTAAAAATAAAAATAAAAAGAAACAAACATGTCTACCTTCTTTTCTCCAGGTTGTAGGAGTTTCTCCGCTTCCGATTTATAGAATTAAAGTTTCATTCTAAAGAAAGTTGTTGTTCGCAATTATTATGCAAGTCAAAGGATACTCTTTGTTTTTTTTAATATACAGAATTAACATTAATTCTTTCGAGTCTTTATTATATGTTTTTAACATACTTGGAATAAAAATAAATTATATTTTCTTTTGATTATATAAATCTTCAACATATATCATGAGAGTAATTTTATATCGTTGATAGTACACTTTCTAATTAAATAATAACATATTAATTACATCAAAATAGATCATTGAAAGAATGCAGCATGTACGAGTGTATGATCCTAAATTTATTTTGTTATTATTTTTTTTGCTGTTATGTTTATTTGTGAGAGCAGCTAACGATTCTTCAAAAATCAAAATATTGCAGGAATATGGTTCAATTATCATCAAGTCCATACAAATTTGGCGATGATGGGAGGATTTGCCGATTGCACGATCTTCTTCGCGACTTAGCAATACACGAGGCGGAGAAGATAAACTTTGTTACGATTTTCCGAAACCATTCCCACAGAGTAACTCGCTGTGCCTTGCTTCAATCAGATAGTGACGAACTTATAAAGCACATAGGTCCAAAAACTCGTTCTTTGTTGTGCTTTCCCTCTGAGGAATATACAAGAATCAAAATCAACTCACTCAATTTCCCTGAGTTTAGACTCCTAAGAGTTCTAGAAATTCGGAAAGTCCGAGACATGGAGATCAGGGGACTTGAACAGTTGATTCACCTAAAATACGTGGCGATTCAAGAATGCCTCGACATTAAGTTGCACATAGAAAGTTCCTTGGGGCATCTGAAGAATCTTGAGACTTTTAATTTGAATGATACTTTTTTAACTGAAAACATTGAACCAATTGGCTTGTGGACAATTAGTACATTGAGGCATGTACGGACGCCGCGTTTTCATCAGTGGGTGCTGCCATTCAATGCTGACCTTAGAAATCTCCAAACCATTGGAATTCTTCATGTTACAGAGGAATCGTACAAACATGATCAGTTTCCCTGTTTAAATAGCCTACGGGAATTGAGCCTTGAAATCGAGAAAACAATAAGTGATGCAATTGCCCCTTTACTTGGAACAATGTCGTGCCTGCTCTCCCTGGATATTTACTGTGGTGAGATGCCCAAGGAGTTGGTTTACCCGACAGCTCTACCAAACTATCAGGATCTGCAATGCCTGCATTTAAATGGTACGTGGGACAAAAGTGTCAGTTTAGAGGCGAGGTTGTTCCCACGGCACCTTGATATACTTGAACTTTATAATTCACAACTTGGGCAAGATCCAATGCCGGAGCTGGGGAAGTTACAGAGCCTCAAAACACTTAAACTAGATGGTACCGTACTGGGTAATGGTAGACACATGATATGTCCAACAGGATTCCCGGTCCTTGAAACCCTCGATGTTTATTACCTGGAAGATGTTTATTTGTTAAGGGTAGAGAAGGGGGTCATGCCAAAGCTCAAGTATTTACGAAGGGATAATTATGATGAGCGTTTGAAGGTGGAGTTGCCCCCTGAGCTCCAGCACATAATTCCAGATTATGATTATAATTCATAACAAAATTCTTACACTTGTAATACACTTATTGCTGGAGGGGTTTTTTTTAAAAGAAAAATGAATATCAAGCGATTATCGTTTTGTTTCTTGTACTCCTCATCTTTTCTTTTCTTTCTTTTTTTCCTTAATTTGTGCGAGAGGCAGTTATTGTTGAAAATTATATATTTCGATCATTTCTTTGTAAAAGGGCCTCATAATTGTATCTGCTGAGTGCTGTGGATTCTTCAGAAGCGGAATCCGAAAATTGAGATAAAACTTAATGCTTGTAAAAGAACAAACCTGTAAGATAATGGTTTAGTTTTTATAATCACTGGTTAATCTTCTTGTTTCTGTAGCTTCTTGAAGATTTTTATTTTAGGGACTGGTACTTGGCTTAACAAAGTTCTTTAGGACTGCTTACTCTCTACTCAAACATTTTTTAGATTTTTAAACCATTTGGTGTCAACTACACTTTTAACAAGTTTATTCTCTTATTTTTCTGATTTTTAGAATCAAATGTTGTTAGATGTTCTGTACTCATCATATTAATCATTTTCTACAAATAAAAAAGAATATGAATTTTTTGAAAAGAATGTAAAATTTGCTTTCTAATGATATTTCCATCTTAAATTACAAGAAGTAATTCGGATCGATCCTTTGAAATTCAGATGTCGAAATACAGGCCCAAACACATGTGCAAATGCAGAGAAATGATACCTGTATCGTGATGTACCAAGAATTTTTGTGCATCATGTCTTTTTTGTTGAATTTTTTTTTAAAACAAACACATCCAATTTAAAAAACCTCAATACATATATTAAAATTTCATAGAAAATCAAATTTTATTTTTTTTACTATTTATTTCATTTTTTTCTGTTTTTAGCTGCAAACTAATAATAAAAATGTTTCCAAATATAGTAAGCTTTAAAAATCTGAATAAAATAAAATAAAATTCAATCTTCTATGAGATTTCAATATATAAATCATATAGTGAAAATTGATTTGTCGGTTTGTAAAGAAACCGGCGTTTGAATAATAAGTTTAAAGATATAAATGAAAGGTGAATTTGTGGCACAAAAATTTGAGGCATTGAACCCTCATATATAAGATTATCGAAATAATTCATAAGGGAAAACGTCTTTGAAAGTGTAAGAGATGAGATGCTTACTTTTGCAAGATTCCCAAAATTTGATTGTGAGATTGGCATGTTTTATATGAGATAACTTTTATTATTAGATTATAATTTTAGATCTGAATAAAATTATTAATGTTGTAGATTTTTTAAATTAATTGCTACCAATTTGATATTGAACCTTTTTTAAGCACTGAATATGCAAGTCCGTTGCAGGGAGTTGAAATTATGACACTTTTCTGAAGAATAAAATTATGACATAAAAGAAAATAAATAATACTCTTGTAATAGAAGCAAAAGAAATAGGACAAAAATAAGTTTTGACACTCTCATAAAAGAAGCATTTATTTGAATTTAGAATTCCAAGACCCTAAATCAAGAAATATATACAATTTATACAAACGATGATGGATAATTAAGCTTTTAACTCAGCACAAAACCTGGGTCTGTTGGATATTTTGTGCTCGGTATGTGCATCAATGAGGCCTTTCAGAAAAACTTAAAATGAAAATTTATGAACGTAGTGATTTTTGTATTTTACCAAATTTTGATGCATCATTCAGATTAATTTCTGCTGAAAAATGAAGACCACTTGGGCTGTCTTTTCCTTTATTTGCAGTAGATGGGCCACAATGGGACTACCTTCAATGTTATTCTTTCTGTAATTGGAAGCTGTTCTTATCATGAAAATGGAAACCATTAGGAGCCACCTTGCAACTGAACAGTCAAGGTGTTTTAAATTGGTTAGTTAAAAGAAATGATGAAAGATATGATTGTAATACAGTGTTGAAAGAAATGAATGGTGATATTTTGTAAAATCCAAGGGCTCAATTGCATAAAATTAATATGTTGCTTGATTATGGATCGGTTACGTTGCTTTGCTTGAATTCAATTTGTTACTTTCTTTCCTTTTCTTCTTTTCTGAATCAATCAAAAGTACAAAATCAGATTTCTTAAAGTTTGAGATTTTTTATGCAAAAATGTGAAAAAGATTCCCATCTGTGGTTCTATTTTGAAGGACTCGCTTAAATTCTAATAGATCATGCTACAACAGTGCTTGGCAATTAAGTAAAGACCAGTGGCTATAATGTAAAATGTTGTTCCATGATGACTTCTGTTTTCTTCAAATGGTTATGACATCTGTTGGTTTAATTTCATTTCTTCAGACAAAGTGCTTTCTGCAGGAGAATAGATAATAGGGCATTTAATTTCATTTCTGATTAAAGTTCTTCAAGTAAATTATTAAATTGCATTTAATGAAAGTTGTTACAAGATAAAGGACTTTCTTACATATCTTATAATTAAGATCGTCAGAGTTTGTTAGAAACTCTGGACTATGATAAACCTTTATGGCTCCGTTTGGATCGCTTAGAAATAAAAGTAATAATATTGGAAAGTGTGTAACTTTGTGAAAAATTTAGATGGTTAGAAATAAATTTACGTCTAGGAAGAGACTATTCCCTTGTTCCTAACACCATCCAAACGGAGATATGATGTTCTCACTCTGGGGGCGTTTGGATGAGAGAAGAAGAATGGGGAAGAAGGAAGAAAGAAGAAAAAAAAATTATAAACAATTCAAACTCTTCACAAAGTTACACACTTTCCAATACTTCTTCCCACTTCTTCCCTTCTTCCCGCACCTATCCAAACGCACCCTCTAAGAAGAAAACTGTACATGACTAACATGTGACTTACTGACTTGTATGACTAACGGTGTCAAAATAAAACTATGGCAGACCTGCGTTTGAAGTTTCAGCTGTTGCGTGGCAAAAATAAACATAGATGTGATGAGTATTATTTTACATCCTATTACAAGCACCTCCATTCTGTTGTTTAAATTCTGTGCGTTTACTGTATAAAAGAGTCTACCATGTCGTGTGGTGTAGTTAATTTAAATAAGAATTGACCAGTATATCGTTGTATACAGGGCTAATTGAGTCTTGTAAGATTGATGTAAATTAGTGAAGTTGGTAATAAAATAGGAGCTTGAGTATAAATCAATCCTTGTACTGCTCCCAGTGGACCATCGCCTTGACTGTAGTTCTCGGATCTGTCAAAGAAGAACGCAACTCCACAATCGTCTCCGAGTCTCCGTCTCACGCCGTCGTCGATTCTGGCGAATCCCTCGTAAGATCCACAATCTGAGGCGGATCGGGTCACCCGTTTGCCTTGATTCGCGCACACAGCTCCCAAGAAGAGTTTTTTATTGGGTAGAGTATTGGGTCAGGTGATAGAAGAAGAGACCGTGTGGTGTGATCGGAGTTACTCGACCTCTGTTCGAAGTGAGATCGAGGGCTATATCCTAGGGCCATATCCGAGTCGAGATCGAGGGCCCTGTAATAGCTGAGTTCGAGGTGTGACTGAGATTCCATGGACCGAGTCGAGTTTTAGGTCCAGGTCCATATAAAGTCCGGTCCACTACTACTTTTAGGATATTCGGTCCGTTAGCCCTGTGGATAGTCCGGGTCCATTAGCACCCCTACATTAGATATTCGTTTGAATAATATTAATTTGAATTGTGACAGACTGGATAAGATTAAAGTGACTCCCGATAGATTTGTTTATCTTTGTGATTGATGAATCTGACTTTGACAGGATTGCTGCCATATATACATTAATTGCGAAAATGACAGAACTAATTTTTATAAGACTGAAGCACTAACTTTGCTTTCTGGACTGTGTATTATATAATATATAAATTGCAACAGGCTGGAGTTTTTGACCCGCAAACGCTAGATGGGCAGGCAATAATTGAGGAGATGAATTAAAAAATAATATTCGTAAGAGTGGAGCATTACGTTGCTTTCCGGCCTATGTAGTTGTTGCATCTTTGCCGAGGCAGTCATATGCACTAGCAAAGTAACCACCTCACAATTCAAATTAATTTCCAAAGTTAGTGAATTTCCAAAGAGATCAGAGTGAAAAATGGAGTCCCTTGTGAATTTTGTGGTGGGCAAGCTCGGGGATCTGATAGTGAAAGAGGCTCAGTTCCTAGGTGGGGTCGGGAATCAAGTGGAATGGGTAGAGACCGAACTGAAACGAATCCAGAGCTGCCTGATAGACGCAGACACCAAGCGGCGCAAAGGAGATGCACGGGTGGAGAATTGGCTGAATGAGCTCCGCGACGTGGCCTATCGCATTGAGGATGCCATCGACACTTTCTATGTAGAAATCGAGGACAGCCGCCAGAAAGATTCTAGCGGATTTTTGCACAAATTCAATAAGTTGTGCTGCATGCCGATGAAGGTTCCTTGCCTCCACAAACTAGGCAAAGAGCTCGGTCAGATCCGGGATGTGCTTGATGGGATATCAAAGAGCAGAGTCGACTACGGAATCAAAGAGCTGCCGCAAGACACAGAGAGGGGGAGATCACAGGCTGACGAACTGCCTATGCGTGCAAAGGCTTACCTTGATGTAGACGAAACAAAAATAGTAGGCCTAGATGACGACAAGAACAACATTCTCAATTTGTTGCTTAACAGTACAGAAATCCCAAGGCGAGCTGTGATAACAATTGTTGGTCCTGGCGGCCTCGGAAAGACTACCCTTGCCCGTATGGTGTATAAAAGGCAAGTTCATATGTGTGTAGACTAATTTAGATAAATTTTAGAGATATAATAATGCATGATCACGAAATAAAGTTGTCGTGCTTATTAATTATTGTCGTTAATTCATTATGGTTGTCATCATTATTACAAATAGATTATCAATGTAATTAATTATTATTACTTCTACCATTTTAATCACTACTTATATTGCTCTTGACATTTAAATCAAATTTAGACAGGCATTGATTAAAATTTGTTCTTGAATACTTATATAGTTCTTCCTTCGTCAAAGAATTTCTCATTCCCTGATATAAAATATTATAAAAAAATATATTTTCCACTGTTAAATATAGTTTATTCGTAAAATTGAGGCATCCAAGGCCTCTTAAGAATCATTGTCCTACTGATAAATATATATGCCTTTCTATTAAAATCTTAGTGGCAAATAACAAAGTGTAAGTTGATAAATTATTTACCTGAAATCTTAGTAAATATAACGACTGTAACTTTTTGTTTTTTGTGTTTATAGAGCGAAGGCAAATTTCGACCATCATATAATGCTCTCAGTCTCTCAGCATTACAATTTAGCTGATATTGTGAGACGGATGCTAAATGAACCTCCACAAGAAGTGGATCTTGAATCAATAATGCCCAAGCTCAAAAGTTTCTTGAGTAATCAGAGGTATTTGATTATTTTAGATGACGTGTGGGAGGTTAGTTTATGGGAACAATTGCAAGATGCATTGCCTAATAACGAAAACGGAAGCCGGGTGATGATAACTAGCAGATCTATTGATGTTGCTCCAGTTGACTTGAAAATTCCACCTTACAAACTGAACTTATTAAATGATAAGGATAGCCTTAATCTCCTCCTCAAAACATCTCTCTCTTGTCAAGAATTTGACAAAAAATGTCCTAATGAGCTCCTTAAACTGGCAGATGCATTGTCCAAAAAATGTAAGGGTTTACCATTAGCTTTGAATGTGCTTGGAGGTATTCTTTCAAAAAAAGATCAAACCTACCATGCTTGGAAAGACATGTTGAACACATTAGATTGGTACTCAAACAAAGGCGAAAGCTGTATGAACGTCCTAGCCATGAGTTATGAAGATATGCCTTATTATCTTAAACCATGCTTCTTACATCTTGCTTGCTTTCCGGAGGACTATGAAATTGATGTCAGGGATCTCATCAGAATGTGGATTGCTGAGAGAATTTTGCCACAAAATGACAAGAAAACATTAGAGGAAACTGGTGAGGATTGCTTACAACAACTTTTTGAGAGGTACCTTACTTTTTTCCTTTTTATTTTTTTGGCCAAAAATTGGACATAACCATTTCCAATCTTCTCCATTTGAAAACGATCCCTCAAATTTTCAAAATTGTTAATAATCCCTTCTAATTTTTTTAGATAAGGATTTAAACTCTTTCTATTAATTCTAAACATTTATAATTTGAACAATTAATTTTTTTAAATTTTTTACTAAATTGTCCTTTGTATTGTCCAAAAATTTTCATCTTATTCGCCATAAAAGAAGCAAATAAATTTGTACTCTCGCATGGTTTGGAAATATAAAAGTCCAAATATATACTGTCAATTGATATCAAAATATCATCCATCGATGACACATTATAATTTTTCCCCCTTCACATATGATCTCTCTGTGTTTTGTGAATCTCTTCAAGTAATGTTCTGTTTTTAGTATATGTAGTGCTGAGTTATGGGAAGAGTTTTTGTTTTGCATATCAAGTTTGTTCCATTATTTAGTACTGGCTCAATAGGCTTTATCAAAGAACTTTCTAATACCATATTTGTTTTTTTTTTTTTTTGATGAACAATACCATATTTGTTACATGTTGAAGCATCTTCAGTACTTATTTTTATTTCTCAAAGGATAAAATGGGGCACTCGGATCATCTGAGAATAAAATTAGAATGAGTTATTCAGAAAAAAAATTTATTCCTAAACGATAAAAAATATATATATTTTTTCATCTAGAATGTCATTTTTTTAAATGGTCCAATATTTGGATTAGAATTTTATTTCTAAGATGTTTGGATCAATGTGAACTAAGAAGTTGTTGAGACCACTTTTTAAACTTAAATATAACACTTTAAATTCTAAAAAATTTATTCTTGATTGTTTAAGAATAATATTTTATACTCCGAATAACCAATCTTAATTTTATTCTTAAACAATCCAAACGCACCCAAGTCTAACCTCATCATGTATTTGTTATAATGCCAAACAAATAAATAACTTCATAACAAAAAAATTAAAGTTAGTTTCTTGAATACAATACAAGAACTATCGAACAAAAAATTATAAACAGAAAAGAGTTCAAATTAGTAAAAACTTGTCTACCTCATTGAACGACAGGTTCATTGGTATTCGTAACGTATTTGGAATAATCTATCTTAACCCAATTTCATCCTCTATTAGGCTTTGTTTGGACGAGGTGTGGGAAGAAGAAAAAAAGAGAAGAAAGGAATAAATTTATTGTAAACTATCCAAATTCTTCACAAAGTTACACACTTCCCAATACTTCTTCCCACTTCTTCTCTTCTTCCCACACCTCATCCAAACGGAACCTTAGATTAAAGGATACAATGAAAAGAACTAATCCTATGAGAGATATTAAGTATTTCTATTTTGCAAACTAGACACAGAGCGGACAGAGCTTAACATATGTTCTTTTTTTTCGAAAACTTACAGGAGCTAGCTGTTCTTAGGGCCCGTTTGGATCATATGGGAATAGGAGGAATAGTTTCTTTCTAGACGTAAATTTATTATAAACAATCTATACTCTTCACAAAGTTAAACACTTCCCAATACTTTCCGCCTAGAAATAGACTATCTCTTATTTCTAAGCAATCCAAACGGAGCCAAGAACTATATATAAATGAAGTATGGTACTTTGCGAAGTAATTTTTTTATTTAATTTCACACCTGTTTTTTTCAAAATCTGAGATTTTTACTATCTGAACCATTCAATCTCTTCTCCATAATGAATAGAGAGTTGGTACTGGTGGGACGATATTGGAAGAAAAACTTATTTGGCAGAGAACAGAATAATTGAGAATCATCATTACTAAACACAATAAAATCGAACTTAAACTAGCAAAAAAAAAAAAAAGAATTTAGGTAGCTATACTTTATAGTTTAAAATACGACTTAAAATAATATGATTAGAGAGTTATTTTCTTAAGTTTTGAGGGTGTTATATCCGAATAAGAAAATTATAGGGATTTATCCAATATTATCTTATTTCTTAATTTCCTTGTCATGTATGAGGACTCTACACAGCAATGTTTTCAATACAGTAAAAGATATCAAGACTTTCAATTTTCAAACAACTAATGCAAGCTACCTAGTTCAATCTACCCGGACCAAAATTCTTTGCCACATACAAAAACGCTGCAAATCGCTGTCGCGATTTTAGTTCGTTCAATTTAATCTTGATAGTTAAATTTTGCGGAGCATCCATTATAGATCGGGTGGTTGTAATGAAAGTGTTGTCATTCGCTGCGCGGTACAAGATGTGATCGACTCCTTTGCTTGACTTAATTTAGCAATTTTTTTGCGAGATTTTATTACAACTCTTTTATGTTTGAAAAATGAGATGAAATAGCTCACCGCATATTATTGTTTTAAAATATGCATTGACGTTTATTGCAACGTAGTCAGACCGAAATTATTTAATATAAAAATTCAGACACCAAAAAATTTAATACAAAGAATTATTTTTTTTTTAATAAGAAGAAAGTTCCAACGCGTTTATAAACCGCGCCTCTCTCTCTCCTCTCTAGCGCGTTTTATAAACGCGTTTTAAGGCTTCTAACGCGTTTATAAAACGCGCTAGAAGGCTGAAATTTCGGAATAGTTAAAACACAATTAACGCGTTTATAAAACGCGTAAGAAGGCTTCTTACCCGTTTATAAAACGCGCTGGGAGGGCAATATTCCAACTTTTCATTTCGATCAAACTTTAGTCATTTCGAGCGAACTTTAGTCATTTCTGTTTATAAGTTTGTGAATTTATAACCGCGTTATTTGAAGTTATATAAGACTATACATTCTCGCAGAATTGAAATCGTCCACAACAGATTATCTCTTACAATTTAAAACCTATCAATCAAATCCAAAAATGTCTACAATTACAATATATGTCAACCAATGTCCAACTTTTGGTGCTTCTTACTTCCACATCGGTTGTAATATGCATACCACATTTGCTGAAATTCGAAATGAATTATACAGCAGGCTACAGATTTTAGAAACCCAGTACACTTTGAATATCCATGGTCGTTACAACGAAATTGTAAATGGGAGATATGAATCGCTATTTCTTCCTGTAAATTCTGAAGATCAATGGCGTCTTTTTTACCACGAGACATTCGAGACGAGAGGGTTACCGATTATTGAGTTGCATGTTGATTTCATCCCCGTATATGGCACGGGACCAGATCTGAACCTAACACCCCTTGACGAGCCCGGTAGCAGTGAGCCAAACACTTCCTTAAACCTTATGTGTGGCCAGCAATCCACCCCTTACCAATACACTGGCGAACAGTCCGTTCCTACGCAAGACAATAACACATCAGGAGATGAAGTCGAGGTTGCCGATGGTGATGAAGATGAGGGTCCGGCGACTTACTCCGACCTTCCTACCGGAGAAGAATATACCGATGTGGAGGACTTCTCCGAGAGAGAAGTGCCTTTTTATGCAAACTGCGACCAGCCATACGTTTCAGGAAGGACGGACTTGCACCATCCTGTAAGTGAATTTCCATATTTGAGTATGCTGGTATGTCGGAGCGTAGTTTAGGGCAACAAGGCGAACTTGCTGTTGGTAAACGATTCGGTTCCAAAAAACAACTAATTCTAGCTGTCTGTGATGTTTCATGCAAAACAAATCGAGAAGTTCGAACGAAAACTAGCAATAAACAAAAAATTGTAATGGTTTGCATGCAAAAACCGAATTGTAAGTGGCGATTGTATGGTAGACGTGAGAGTTATAATACAAATTGGAAGATCTCTACCAATCCAAATGAGCATATTTGTTCGAGACCCCCGGGCCAAAAAGGTCACGCAAACCTTACAGCTAGTCTCATTGCCGAACACGTTAGGGATGAATTGAAAAAAAATTTGGGAAAAAGTGTCCAGGATATAGGAAGCCTCATAAGGGCTAGATATCCACGTATTGAACCGACTTATAATAAACTATGGCGTGGGAGAGAGCGAGCGTTGGAGCAATTGTTTGGGTCTTGGGAAGGGGCCTACAATACACTTCCACGCCTTCTAGAGGCAATGAAGGCGACGACCCCATGAACGAAATACACAATAGTTTCTTGGCCTACAAATGATCCTAACGTTGGCGTCTTCAAAATGGCAGCCTGGGCTTTTGGTCCGTGCATAGAAGCGATGAAATATGCCAGACCTGTTATCTCAATTGATGCTAGTTTTTTATCGGGCCGATACAAAGGTAGATTGTTCTCAGTGTGTGGTTATGATCCAGAAAATCGATTAATTCCGGTTGCATTCGGATTGGGCGAGAAAGAAGATAAGGATACTTGGGGATGGTTTATGTCTTGGGTTAGATGGGAAGTTTTAGGGCGGAACACTAGATACTGTGTCATATCTGACCGTAATAAGGCAATAAAAGCGGTATTTGCATCCGTAGATTACGGTTGGAAGCCACAAGGTGCGCATGCAGTAGAGATTCATCGGTTCTTCATGCAGCATGTTGCGGAGAACTTATAGAAGGAGGCTGGCGGGTCACAAGATGCTGATTTGAAAAACTTTTTCAAATGTAGACTTGCTAACAAGAAAAACCCTAGACGTTTTAGAGAGAATTGGGGAGTACTGAAGAAAAACAACCTGAGGGCTTATCAGTATCTAAGAAATTGTGGTAAAATTAATGAAAATGACAACAACGAGCGGCCAAAACTATATAATTGGGCTCAGAGTTTTGACAAGGGGCATCGGTGGGGTATAATGACGAGTAATTGATCGGAGAGTCTGAATAATGTGTTTAGAATAGAGAGAAGATTACCAGTGACAGCACTTATAGAAGGCACGTGGTATAAATGTGCCAACTGGATGAACAAGCGAACACAAGAAGCACGTCGAAAATTCAGAAATCAAAAACCAAAACTTTAGAGAAGTTACGCAGAGAAAAGAAACCGAGAAAACATAATGTCAACTAAACCACGTCATGTTTGTACCGGTGTGCTTCTACAAGGAGATGGAGGAATAAGTAAACGAGATATTCTTCGGCACGTCCACTTGCACTATCCTTCCGACAAATTTTACGTGAAGGTTTTTCAACGCGACGTTTTTGAAGTCAGAGGGCCGAAATATTGGACGGATGTAGTTAAGAGGGATGGAGGATATCATGTCCGACGTGGAGATGGAATCGTTTGGTTGCGTTTGCAACAGGCATGTCCTCCTGGATTTGAAAATCACCCGTTAAATGGAAATGACATATATCATTTGGACTGATTATTAGATTTTCTATAATTAGATGTTTTTATTATTGTGTGTTCTATAATTAGGTTTTCTATAATTAGATGTTTTTATTATTGTGTGTTCTATTATTATATGTTTTCTTTTATGTTTTAGTATATGTATTAATTCGTGTTTTAGTATATGTATTAATTCGTGTAGTATATGTGTTGTAAGTTTTATTATCTAATTTATTTTAGTTTTTATTTTATCCATTTTCATTTTTATTGTGAAATTCGAAATATTAATATTAAAAGACTTAATATTTATTTAAATTATATTAGACATTACAACTAAATGAACATTATAATAAAAAACACAATACAAATTAAAAATTACAATTTATTAAAATTTTGAACCACACAATACACAACAAAAAAATTACAAAATACATGATATTAAAATTTTGAACCACATAAAAAAAAATTGTAGAAGATCCATTGCTAAGGGTGGGAAGAGAAAACATCACCGCAACTAATAGAGAAGAGTCGGGCGACTGATTGTCACCTTGACCCCCTCTTTTTTCTGAGACTTGGATGAGGATGACTGCATGTATGCAGATTCTCATCCAAGGATGTCGGCTGCGGTGTTATGGCTCGTAGACCCAGCCCAACAAACCGTCCTCTACACGTAATAACAGATTCCACAGGAAAGTTTTTATTTTAAAGTTGGTGGAATATTAATAACCATAAGGATTGTGTGCGACTCTGTATCAGTGAATAAGTGTGCCGCATACAACCCTTATGGCTATTAGTTTCGCACCAACTAATATTATTTTGCATTCCACCATCTAACTCTTCTTTTGCTCTCATTTTTTTCTTTTTTTCTGATCTTTTTTCTGTTTTTTTTTTATTTTGGACGACAGAAGGTTGGGTATTTATAAGGAAATTAGATCTCTCGAACGCGTTTTATAAAAGGGTAAGAAGGCCTCTTACGCGTTTTATAAACGCGTAAAATCAGAAAATAACGCGCAAAGTCAGAAACTTTCGCCGCAATCACTGCAGACTCTAGCGCGTTTTATAAACGCGTTTTAAGGCTTCTAACGCGTTTTATAAACGCGTTCGAGAGGAGAGAGAGTCACGCGGTTTATAAACGCGTTGGAACTTTCTTCTTATTAAAAAAAAAATAAATAATTCTTTGTATTAAATTTTTTGGTGTCTGAATTTTTATATTAAATAATTTCGGGTAGTCAGACAAATATGCATTGACGTTTTATCGCAACGTAGTCAGACAAATATGCATTGACGTTTATTTAGAAAACAAAATTGCTTACCATCATTCCTCCTTAGCATCATCTCCATCATTCCCTCCTTAGCACATTTAATTTTTTTCCCATTTTTGGAAAGGACTTTTTCTTCTTTCCTTGTATTTTTAGAACAAGAACAATTTATTTTCCAGAACATATTAGCTAGAACAATTAGATTTTGAAACAAGAACAATTAGTTTTCCTGAGCATATTATCTAGAACAATTAATTAGGTTCCGAAACAAGAACAATTAGTTTTTCATAACATGTTATCTAGAACAATAATTAGGTTCTGAAACTAAAACAATTAGTTTTCTAGAACATATTAACTAGAACAATTAGGTTCTGAAAGTAGAACAATTAGTTTTTCAGAACATATTAACTAGAACAATTAGATATATTAAATAAAATAATTACTTATATTAACTAGAACAATTAGATATATTAAATAAAATAATTACTTATATTAACTAGAACAATTATTTATATCAAACTAGAAGTCTAGAACAATTAGTACTCAAAACTAGAACAATTAGAACGGAAGAGGTAGCCGGGTAGGACAGGCCGAGTAAGTATGATGTTGGGGGAAGGGAGGGAAATGGATGATGGGAAAAAATGAAATAGAGATTCACACGTTTTCTCTAATTAATGAAGTTTTATCCTCATTAATGATTCTCATAGGATGAGGAGATGAGAAATATTGAAGATGATCTCCGAAAAATAGAATAATATATATAATCTGCAAAATCGTCACACGCCACACATCAGAATTTTTTAAGTTAAATATAAATATAAATAATATCTTACTTTACTAATTGTAATTAAAGTTTTTGTTGATATCATACGATGTGCATTTAATTTAAGTTTCAGCCAGATATACGTGACATATTCAATCTCTAAAAAAAAAATACATCTACCTCCCGTTCTCCTACAGTTATAGGAGTTCTTTCGCTTCCGATTTATTAAATTAAAGATTCATTCTAAAGAAAAGAAGTTGTCCGTAATTATTGTTAGAACGTGTTTTTTATGTGCAATTTTAATTTTATTACTAATTAACAATAATTATTTTGCACACAAAACACCAGGATATAGTGGAAACACCAATTTAAGTGCAACAGATAGAGAATATGCGTTTAATCTCTCTTCGTATCACAACGGAGAGGCGCGACCATGGCGTAGGAGGCAGTGGCGTGTTTGTCTCCTCTTCTTCTCCATGCACCTTAGGTCCACATAAAGTTTAACCAATTTCTATATGACTTGTGCTAGCAAATTGTTAGAAAAACCTAAACCTTTGCTTCCATTCTTTAATTAAATCACGATGTAATTAAGGGAACTATGCTCAACCTATGAGCCATATTCAAATGCAAGAGAGATACAAAATTTCAAATCTGAAAATTTCATTTTCTTTCTTGAAATTTCGTGCTCCATAGAGGAAGAGAGAGAAAGTGTCCTAATTCACCAACTAGTGCTCTTTATATAGATCTTTTCAACAATCCTAAATGGAGACCACTCCCACCATCTTGGTTGCCACAAATTGGGCTTCAAAGTCCAATTTTGTTGGTCTTTTAATTTCTTTTGAATTCTCTTTTAATTTCATTTGAAGTTGAACCCAAACTGACATATTAAATGATAGCCTGATTAATTGATATAATTCACACAATTATATCAATTGAGTTGAAATAAAAATAAATATCAACTATTTGATAATTATTATTTAGTTCAGACTTTACATTAATTTAGTTTCATATGATCCTTTGAAGTAATTAATCATATCGGTTCATAACAGTATACAATTAATTTTTCAACTTATCATATTTTATATTCTCTAATATAAATAAACTAAATATAATGTACATTGGTTAAGAATTTTGTTTTCGTGTGACCCTCTGAGGATTTATGTTATTTGGTCATGGAAAATAAATTGATCGAGGTGTAAACCAAGGTCAAACAAATAACTCTTGTACTCGACTAGTCGTTTGTAGTAGAGTAAAGGTGTCGATCTCACAGAGATGGATATGAGTATTATTCTTATCAATTCGTTAAATCTAGACGATAAAAATTGAGGAAAGGAATGATGTCACAAATAGAACAAAATAAATAGAAATTAAAGAATGCAATTGCAAGAATAAAGATAATGCGACACAATTCAAGTAGATATTTTTGGGGTTTTCTAACAGTTTAATATATGATAATAAAGGTGCCTTAGGGTTCGATTTCACCTAAATCTGGTCACAACGTCGCAAGACTTAGCTCTGTCGTATTCAGCCTTGCTAATTCGGTCCGAATTCCAGACCGAATTCCACTGTGTAAATGTTGTGGTTTGCTCTTTTTGTTGATTTATTCAAGCCAAAGGTTCATCTAGCCATACCTAACTCCCAAACCCTCCGCTTTCGCCTATTGGGTACGGTATTTGGAATGGGATCTAGTGTTGAACAACGTTCATCAAGTGCATTGCACCCTAACTTTCGTTGTCGGTAGACTTACTCGAGTTTACAATTGGTTTTCTACGAAGTATCTAATTAGATTTTCGCCTAATTAGAAACGTTAACTTTTGGTTACTAATTGGTCGATTTCGCCCTTGACCTACCTCGAAATACTCGTACAAGACTAAGTTATTATAAAGGGTCGAAGTTCCCAACAAATGCGCGTGTACAAATGTCGAGCAACACAAGTAATAAACGGTTCAAACACAAGCAATTCAATAAAATATCCCAAGAGTAACTAGCTTCGTCCGTCAACAAAACAAGCAAACCAAGCAAAACCAAATATTAGGCTACATCTATCCCTAAAGCAACAAGTTTCTAGCCTAACACACTAATATTCGGACCGAATTGGTCTCGCTGGAATTTCAGGAGTGATGCCTGTGCAAGAATTCGGTCCGAATTCTGGACCGAATTGCAGGGTCTGGTTAGGAATCGTCTTGATTCGTGCGAAGTTGCTTCATTAGGTTGAGTCGGTGTTTGAACTAGGCTAGGAATGAGTCGTCTAACCATCTGAATTGTTGCTTTCCTTGCTGATTTTCTTGAATTCCTACAAATAAGAACAACGTGCAAAAGACAGTGCCAAATCTGGCAAAGAAAAGCAAAAACAACAATAAATCAAAGTTTTAGTCACGATTTCGATGTAAAGTCTGGTCAAAATAGCAATATAAATATGAGATATCATAAATCGTTATTTATTTCCAATAATCATAAGCGGTATCTAACAACACGTTATGATTCCCAATTAACATAAATAAATGCTATATTATTATAGTATTTCAATCCTGCATAAGAAATAGATAATTTTCTGATTTTGGTTCTTATGTCACATGATATCACTGTATAATCCAAGATATGAATGTGTCATTCTTGCAGATTATACATTCCCAAAAGATATCATCACTAACTATGTATACTAATGAGAGACATACAGTTTTCTTGATGAACAATCTTTCCCCCACACAATTCAAGATAATATAAATAAAGTCAGTATAGCAGCCCTTATCAGGAATCAACGTTAGACGATATTTGTTGAACCTATCCTCATGTGGAAAGGTTGAACCATCTCAAACTTAGAATCAAACTCATATGAAATAAACAATGACACATAACACAATCCATATATTTATTTCATTGGATCATGTCCTGTACTATTTTTTATAACATACACATATGCAATTAAGTTGGTGACTCCTTTCCTATGATTTGTAGGACTTAATCATCACTTAAGTTGCATACTAATCTTGTATGATAATTAATGTTCCTTGTTAATTATCAAGATTATGGTCAATTTAGATTTATTATTGTCATTCTAATGAATGATACACAGAGATTTGCAATTCATATCCTCAACCTGAATGATCTGTCAATAGCATAAATTAATATTAAGTCATTAAAATATTGACTTCTTAGAAATAACTCCAACAATTATTATGCTAGTCCAAGATGCTTTTTTTTTAATATACAGAATTAACATTAATTATTTCGAGTGTTTATTATATATTTTTTAACATACTTGGAATAATAATAAATTATATTTTCTTTTATTTACTTAATTATATTAAGATTAGTTAAATCTTCTACAAATATCATGAGAGTAATTTTATATCGTTGATAGTAAACTTTCTAATTAAATAATAACCTATTAATTACATCCGTATAGATCTTTAAAATAATGCAGCATACATTGTAGTGTATGATCCTAAATTTATTTTCTTATTATTTTTTTTCTGTTGTTATGAGCAGCTAACGATTCTTCATAAATCAAAATATTGCAGGAATATGGTTCAATTATCAAGTCCATACACAGTTGGCGATGATGGGAGGATTTGCCGAGTGCACGATCTTCTTCGCGACTTAGCAATACATGAGGCGGAGAAGATAAACTTTGTTACGATTTTTCGAAACCCACAAGACGTCAACCATTCCCACAGAGTAACTCGCCGTGCCTCGCTTCAATCAAATAGTCACGAACTAATAAAGCACATAGGTCCAAAAACTCGTTCTTTGTTGTGCTTTGCCTCTGAAATAATCAACTCACTCAATTTCCCTGAGTTTAGACTACTAAGAGTTCTAGAAATTCAGAGGGTCCAAAACATGGAGATCAGGGGACTTGAACAGTTGATTCACCTAAAATACCTGGCGATTCAACAATGCTACCAAATTAACTTGCACATAGAAAGTTCCTTGGGGCATTTGAAGAATCTTGAGACTTTTAGTTTGGAAGGAACTATTTCTATGGTAGTATCTGAACCAAGTGGCTTGTGGACAACTAGTACATTGAGGCATGTACGGACGCCGCGTTTTGAACAATGGGTGCTGCCATTCAATGCTAACCTTAGAAATCTCCAAACCATTGCAACTGTTCAAATTACAGAGGATTCGTACAAACATGATCAGTTTCCTTGTTTAAACAGCCTACGGGAATTGAGCCTTGAAATCAGGAAAACAAATGATGCGATTGCCCCTATATTTGGAACAATGTCGCGCCTGCTCTCCCTGCACATTTTCTGTTATCCGACGATTAGTGTCCCCGAGGAGTTGGTTTACCCGACAGCTCTACCAAACTATCAGGATCTACAATCCCTGAGTTTGATAGGCATGTGGGACAAAGGTGTCAGTTTAGAGGCGAGGTTGTTCCCACGGCACCTTGCTATACTTTCACTTAACAATTCACGTCTTGGGCAAGATCCAATGCCGGAGCTGGGAAAGTTACAGAGCCTCAAAAAACTTATACTAATTCGTACCGTACTGTGTAATGGTACACACATGATATGTCCAACAGGATTCCCGGTCCTTGAAACCCTCGATGTTTGGCTCCTGGAAGATGTTGATTTGTTAAGGGTAGAGAAGGGGGTCATGCCAAAGCTCAAGTATTTCCGAAGGAATAATTATTATAAGCGTTTGAAGGTGGAGTTGCCCCCTGAGATCCAGCACATAATTCCTGATTATGATTATTTTTCAGAATAAAATTCCTACACTTGTAATACACTTGTTGCTGGCGGGGTTCTTTTTTAAAGCTCCGTTTGGTGGCGTTGAGAATAAAGTAGGAAGAAGAAAGAAGGGAAGAAATTTATTAGGAATGGATAAATTTATTGGGAAGTGTGTAACTTTTGTGAAGAGTTTGGATGATTAGAAATAAATTTATTGGTAAAAAATGATTATTCCTTATTCCTTATTCCGGAAAGAGGGAGTTGATCCGGGCAATAATCAAAATGATCCGAACAACATCTATTAATTATTATAGACAAAAATACCCCCATCATCTATCAATTAAAGATTCCATTATATTTAATTCTCTAATATTATCATAATAGCTTTCCTTATTTGATCCTTCAAATGAGCTTCTATACTAAATACTAAAATATAATAAATTTTGATTGCAGAAACTTATATTTAATTTAATTATCTAATATTTTTTGTGTTATTATTTTATGTTATATTAAACATTTTATTTTCTCAAAAATCATAAGAATGAATATCACTTACATGACATAATAATTACAGATGAAAAAAACTAAGCTTATACTTTTTTTTTACATTCATATACTATTTAAATATGAATATTTGAAATAAAGATAATTCAGAAACAAAGTAAAATATTAATTTTTGGTTGACAAATAGAATATTAAAACAGCAGGTCCACTGGAAATGTCGCCTGAAAAGGAATTATATTTTTTAAATAAAGAATGAGGAAAGAAAGACGAAGATTGTTATATATACGAGGGTAGCATCGGCAATTTACAAAAATTATGTTGTGCCGACTATGTTGAATGTTGCCCGGATCAACACCCCGGAAAGAAGCCATCCAAACGGAGCCTAAAAGAAAAATGAATATCAAGCGATTATCATTTTCTTTCTTGTACTCCTTATCTTTTCTTTTCTTTCTTTTTTCCCTTAATTTGTGCGAGGGGGTGTTATTGTTGAAAATTATATATTTCGATCAATTCTTTGTAAAAGGGCCTCATAATTGTATCTGCTGAGTGCTGTGGATTCTTCAGAAGCGGAATCCGAAAAATGAGATTTAAAATTCTTAATGCTCGTAAAACAACAAACCCGTAAGAAACAGGTTTAATTTTTATAACCACTAGTTGATCTTTTTGTTTCTGTGGCTTCTTGTAGATTTTTTTTTTGGGAGTGGTACTTGGCTTAACCAAGTTCTTTAGGACTGCTTCTCTACTAAAACATTTTTTTATTTTTAAAATATTTGGTGTCAACTACACTTTTAACGAGTTTATCCTCTTATTTTGGGTCAGTGTCCTCTGGATTTCTTTTAAAGAATTCCAGTGGATTTATTTTGATCTGAGCCGCCCGATTTAATCTAACGGTCTGATTTGTACGACCCTTAACGGTCCAATTTAATTTTGTGATTAGGTAATTCTCTCATTCTCTCTCTCTCTCTCTGCACCGGTTATTTTCCGCTTCCTTAAGGCCTGATCGGAATGGTGGTTTGATGGGAGATGCTTTCATTGCATTAGAAAAAAATTGATTTGAGATGATTTGGAATTGACATATGGTGATCGTAATCAATAGAAAAATAATTGACGAGAATTGATGTTGGTGATCGGAAACCATATAAAAAACATTGAAGAAATGATTTGACATCTTCAAATTTGAATATTATAACCTCATTATATATCTCTTCAGACGTTGCAACCTTTGATGGAACAAATGAGCTTAAGTAGTTGAGTTGTGCATTCAATTATGTACTCTTATCTTAACTATTGTTCCACCGGTAAAGACGTCTAACTAGCATATATACTGTGTACCATGTCACACTTGAAATCATGTACCAGTTTTACCAAAAAAAAAATTAAAGAATCGTGTAGGTACAAGTATGCAGTTCTCAGACTTTGAAAATTTTATTCATGTCCTTGCTGACTTGATCGGCACCAATTTATATCTACGATCTAATTCTGTTATTTGTTCAAGTCATTTTACTCGTGACATGTGTAGAGTATATTATTTGCACTTGTCATGTGCTTGTAGTTTTTTTAAATAACTGACTTTGCTTATATTAGAATTTTCTAATTGTTATGGAATTAACTTAATTATATATGCTACTATACTAATAATTTATATTGCTTTCGGCTCTTGTATTAGAAAAAAAGAAGATGAAGGGAAGGAGAAGGAAGATGATAGGGAAGAGAGTGACTTTGTAACACCATTTTGTGATTAAAAAACTTTTTGGGGTGATTTTGTAATGATGATTAATTATTGAATTTTGTGATTAGGAAATTACTAAACTAGTATGACTATAAGTGTAGCATTTTGCTTATCTGATAGACATATGTGACCCCCCCCCCCCAAATTTTCTTCTCTTATCCTTGAACCCTAGCCAATCTACCACCAATTCTCTTCTCTCACACCCAACCTTAATCCTGGATCTGGCCACCACTTTTCATCATCTTACTATCACTAAAGTCCTACCACCCGCTGCACCAGTTGTGCTTTCTCCTCTTCTCTTCTCTACAAAAGGTACATATTTGTATTGTAGATTTGATGGTGTTGGTTAGATTTTCTAAGATTTTGTAGATTATGCATGGAAATTTCTAGATAGTTGTAGAATCGTAAACATTGGTTTGATTAAAACGGGGTCACATATGTCTATCATTGGTGGTGGCCAGACCCTGGTCACATATATTCTATAATTGTTGTTCTGTCGTGTTATAGTGGTAGTTGATTAAGAGTGTAAATATGTGTACCAACCAAATGTGGCAGTGGCACAGTGGCACATCCTGATCAACCTAGGGTCGGACCATTTGTTGGCGCAGAGCATCCGCCTACCCTTAATTTACAGGCCGACCATCGGGCACAGGCCATTATTGATGGTGATTCGCCACCGGCGTTGGTAGCTCGTCATCATATGGTGAAGCTCAAATGGCACGACCGGTACAAGCCCTATCTTATTAAATAGGCCACGTCCCTGTTGATGCCAGGCCTGTAACTGTGCTGATTGAACGTTGGAGGGTGGAGACTCACACGTTCCACCTCCCTATTGGTGAGGCAACAGTTACATTGGAGGATGTTGCGATTCTCTTTCTCTTGGGATTGCCGATAGATGGCAAGCCAGTTTGTGTAAACACCAATCGGGATTGGGCTTTTGAGTTGGAGGACTTACTGGTAGACCTGTCAACGCAAACCAATTACCGTTATTTCGTTACGTAAAAAATTAACATAACGAATAACGGATGGACAATATGTTGCGTTAATTAAATGAAACGCCAACGATTTCAGCAAATCAATATCGTTTAATATACGTAACAGAAACGATTTGGTCTTTTGCCGTTTTTGTTATTGCGTTTCTGCGTTAAGTATTCTACAGGTTTAGAATTTTAAGGATAACAGATGACATCAGGCGGAGAAATAGAGGAGAGCAATCAATAAAGGAGTCGTATCCTCTGCCCATCTCATTAAGATGGGCACTCTGCCCATCTCTCAATATGATCCGTTCGATCAAAATAGACGGTTAGATTTCGAACGGAACTTTTATCCCTTAAAAAATAATTTTTCAGAATAGTCGAAGGCTCCGTCTCGTCTTCCTTCTTCCTCCTCCTTACCTACGCTCAGAGTTCTAGAAAAACCCTCTCTCCTCGCTCCGTGCTTCGATCTCTCTTCTTCTTTCGAAATGGCGCCGACGGCGGGAAAAAAAAAATATTCGTTCTCTGAATCGCCGACCCCTTCGTCATCACATTTTCATTAAACCATAAAAATACTTGCACAAATGCTTGTGTCGCCCCACAATGCAATTTGTTGACTTGCATAGAAATTTGTACTACATTGCTATTTACTTGAAATTGCTCATATTGACTTTACACCAATTGGTATTAACTTGAAATTCATCATCTGACTTTCACATAATCGACATAAATTGACTCAATCTATATAGTTGTACAGTAATGTAGAAAATCAAACATGGTGAGTATATACTAGGCATACTCGAGTAAATTGACTCAATCTAGGTGTTCAGTAAATTGACTCAATCTGTTTGTGGGTTAGCGAAGCATTTGTGCTTTTTAGATTCACTGATGTTGAAGTGGCGCATTCCGGTGGCGTCGGCCATGAGCTTCTTGAGGTCGCCAATGGTGTTCGAGTGAAGGAGAGCTGGAGAGGGGAGAGACGGGTAGAGAGCGAGAGAGGCAGCGAGAGGGAGGCCGAGATGGTGTGCAAGTGAGAGAGGAGGAGAAAAGAAGGGAAGGGGAAGATCAAAGTTTTCTTTTCTGTTCTAGATGGGAGGAGACGAAACATTTTTTCTTTTTTATGGGATAAAAGTTTCGTTCTATATCTAACCGTTCAATTAGATCGGACGATCCACGTTGAGAGATGGGCACTCTGCCCATCTTAATGAGATGGGCAGAGGATACGATTCCATCAATAAAACTCTAACCTATTCAATCGCGCCGATCATTTTCTTCTTTTTTTCCTCTCTCTCGCACGCTGTTGGCGGCACCTTTCTCTCAGCGATGAACCCACGACTCCTATTGCGCAGCCACAAACGACGCCATCTCTGAACGACAAATCATCTTACCACTACTATTGCACAGTCACAACTGACACCTCTCTTCTCTCGGCGACAAACCCTCCTACCACTCTAATTGCACATCCACAATAACCATCACCACCCTCAACTGCGCGACGGCAGTGTACAAGATGGAAGGCCCAGGAGGAGCTGAAGCCTAGAGGAAGGAGATCGGGTGGCAGATCCCACATGTCAGTGCTGACGAGGAAGATCGAGGGAGTCTGACTGGAAGGAGGTGGGTTAGGGCTCTATTCTGACAATAAGATGTGGTTGAACGATGAAGAGGGAGTGAGTGATCTGATTAGGTGAGTGTTCTGTACAATTTGGGGATGAGCTTTTTTTGAGGGCCGGCTGGCAAAAGAAAGTTGGAGAAAATTTTTATCAATAACAAAAATGTCCCTGACAATTTTAAAAAAGATAAAAGAGAAAGGGCACAACTATAGCGATAATAGAATTGCCGTAATAACTCAGCTCTATAGCGGCAATAGCATAACCGCTATAGGCCTTTTTTTTATTTTCGGACTGACACCTCCTGTGACTTCTATTTTTGCGCAGAAAAAAATGGTGTAATGTTTGTTTTGGAATTTTCCTCTATAGCGGCATTGCTTTTGCCGCTATAGGATTTTTTTTTTCTGGGCCGACCTCTGTGAATTTTGTCTTTAAACAAAATTAATTTCAAAATTAAATGAAGATAAAATTACTCCGGATGTTTCTAAATGTTATATTCCCAAAATTTCTGATCATACCAATTTATTCGTCAAAACTATTATTCCATGAGTAAAAAAATTGGATGAAGTAAATAAAATTACAATTAATTTTAAGAATAATTTAATAAAATAATTCAAAGAAGGTTGTACAGACCATGCAAACGGCGGGCAAGAATCTAAATCAGGAAGACCTAATCCATTCACTTCACCTACGCCAGGTCTACAAACAGAAAAATAAGACCATGCCCAATACAAAAGAAGCAACCACGGTCTTGACGGCTTCTTGAATATCTTGACTGCACGATCAAGACCCCGATACAGAATTGCGATAACTGTACCATCCCAATTAATCTGTCTTTCTTGATTTAAACAATCCTGTTATAAAATTAGTCAAGAAAAATATTTGGTCCTTTAGTACACATATTTTAAAATTTTTTATGTTTACAAATGCACAAATAATATGTAATTTATTCCAAAATTGGCATGTTTTAAAAAATTCGAAAAAAATAGTAATAAAATCTAAAAAATTGTAAAATTTGATTTTCTATGAGATTTCAATATGTAGATTAGATTGGTTAAATTAGATTTGTCAATTTACAAAAATACCCCCGAAAAAGTCCGCGGTGTACGGAGTGCCATATGCACTATAGTGCATATTAAACTTTCTCTTCCTCTTATTCCCACACCATCCAAACGGAGCCTAAAGGTATACCCATTAAATACTAATGGCCTCTCCTTTAGTTAATAAATTTATTATTAAGCTCTCTAATTAATTTAACTTAATAAAAAATTAAGTTTAATGATTTATAAGGAAATTGATTACTACCATCTGTAGTTTTGTCATCCCTGCCATCGTAAAATATAAAGTAAACATATGCAGCAAACAAGGTGAACATATACACGATCTAAGTGAACACATACAAATAAATAAGTTCAATGAAAATAAGTTGAATATGCTGGTAAAATTCTGAACAAATGATGACAACACTTATTTGTTTGTAAGTGTTCACTTAGATCATTTATATATTCACCTTATTTGCTGTATATGTTCACTTTAAATTTAGCGATGGCAAGAATGACAAAATTGCATATGGCAGTTATCATTCTTGGATTTATAATTTAAGTCCATAATTTAAAGTCTATTTTTCTGCGCTGGGCCGAAATAATCGGCCCATTAAATTTTTCTGTACTGGGCCTACTAATTTCCAGCGTTGGTCCAAAGGAAATTCCTTTTTATTTCGGCCAGAGCCGAAATATCAACTCCAGCCCAAAATCAAAAGCCCAGCTACATATATGGTTGAGTGAGGTCAACCTGACCCAGTTGACCTGAGTCAATCGTATCGGGTCCGACTGGATCCGATAAGAAGGGATCAGAATCCGACCCGCAATGTCTGCAATTTTATCCAGAGGCCCCTAAATTCATTTCATTCACAACCAAGTCCTTTTTACTTACAGCTAGGAAATACAAACAGACCCTTGACAAATCTTTTTCGACAAAAACGATCCCTGTCCTGTCCACAGCGTACCAGTAAAGTACCAGAGATACAACAGTCGTACCAGCGGCTGGTACCAAATCCAAAATCCCATGGCAACCACTCATAAGAGTCTCCTCTGTGCCCAGACAAGAGAATAAACCTCTAATTCACCAAATTTTGGCTTAATACTTATCACAAACCCTCAACAGATCCACAAACCTTAATAATTTTGGGTTCAGTGCATTCAACATCTAATTAACTCAAGTTAGGCTCAAACTCTAATCTTTCAAGTAATCAAATACCATAAAATTTAGGCTCAAGCAAACTATACCACAGATGAGTTGAGATATACCTTGGATCCTCAACCAAACTATATCAATCCGACAACAAACAAAAAATTCAGCCTCAATCGAGGTATTTATGGGCAGAAAGAAGAGGAGAAGAGGAGAGAGGAGCCAACGGTGAGGATCACGGACTCGAATCTCACGATTCGAGTCAAAGTTTCAAGCCCTATCCACAGTCCACTTCTCTCTCTTGGATCAGATCAGAGGAGTAAGGCGGCGCGGCCAAGAGGTGGTGGCAAGGTCGGATTGGCTAGCCACACGACATCCGTCTCGTTGCATGGGTATGGGCAGGTGTCGGAGAAGAGAAAAGAGAAAGGAGATCAGACGGAGTGCGAGAGAGAAGAGAAAAGAGGAGAAACCCACGTAACATATTACCGTTGGATTACTTGATATATATAATATAATATCATATATAATATAAAATCATATACTTAATAAAATTATTATACACAAAACCATACTAAAGGTTCGTACGTAAATGGGAAAAACCCACGTAGCACTTATAAATTATTTGTGCTATAATCCATAAATAGGAAAAACCCACGTTAAGGAAAAACATAAAATCAAATAAGAATGTTGCCTAATTAAACCACCAATGAAGTGCACGTGATTAGTGGGGACCAGAAAGTAGAAAACGTGTACTAGACAGAGAAGGAGAAATACTTAGTCTGATCATGTACTATTTAGATGTTCCCATATCTGAAAACCAAACAAACCAGTTTCGGAAAAATTTCGTAGAAGTTGGCAAAAGGTAAGGGCTATGATTAGGTTTGGATGTTAAAATTGTCCTACCCAATTGTATTTGATCCAACCATGATAAAAGTGTATTTGTTGTAACAGAGTATTATCTCTCTCCGTGGGCATACGTAGGAAATTGAGTTTAAGGAAAGAGTAAATAGTTTATAACTCCATCAAAGTGCACACAAAAGATTGAATTGAATACTCACTAAAGTAAAATTTCATGAAATACTTATTCAAAAAATTATCATTATTTACTGATTTAAATACGAAAAATACCATTAAAATTCAGTAATTGAATCCGAAAAATTTAGTTATTTTATATGAAATTACGTACCGCTCCGATACTAAATGATAGAAATTTGAAATATTTTAATTCATTATAATATTTCAAAAAAATGCCCAATTTCAACGTATTTCATATAAAATCAATAAATCATAATAATAACTCACAGGATTGAAGAGAAGACATGGCGTAAGGCAGAATATATGAATTTTCTTCAATTTCCCTTAGTCTGATTGATGGTTTCTTGAGACGTTTTCTATTATCTCTTATCAGTTTTCTTAATGGCGAAAATCATGAAAAGATGCCACTTAATGACAGAAGATTAGTACATAAGACTAAGGTAATTAAAGGGATCACATATTAAATAAACTTGGTCCAATAAATTTTCCATCAAAATTCAATACACCCATTATTAATTAAACTCGATTCACATAAATAGGCCAAAATAATTTTAACATATGATCCTAAATTTATTTTCTTACTTTACTTTTGTTGTTATGTTTATTTGTGAGAGCAGCTAATGATTCTTCATAAATAAAAAATATTGCAGGAATATGGTTCAATTATCAGCAAGCCCATACTATTCTGAGAGGATTTGCCGAGTGCACGATCTTCTTCGCGACTTAGCAATACATGAGGCGGAGAAGATAAACTTTGTTACGATTTTCCTAAACCCAGAAGATGTCAACCATTCCCACAGAGTAGTAACTCGCCGTGCCTCGCTTCAATCAGATAGTGACGAACTTATTATAAAGCAAATGAATCCAAAAACTCGTTCTTTGGTGTTGTGCTGCGCCTCTTGGGGAAGTAGAATAATCAACTCACTTAATTTAACAGAGTTTAGACTACTAAGAGTTCTAGAAATTATCGGGGTCAAAAACACAGAGATCAGGGGACTTGAAAAGTTGATTCACCTAAAATACCTGGGGATTCAACAATGCGACGAAATTAATTTGCACATAGGGTGCGTTTGGATCGTTGGAAGAAAGAAGAAGAAGAAGAAGAAAGAAGAAGAAAAAAAATTATAAACAATTCAAACTCTTCATAAAGTTACACATTTCCCAATATTTCTTCTCACTTCTTCCCTTCTTCCCTTCTTCTCACACCTATCCAAACGCACCCATAGAAAGTTCCTTGGAGCATCTGAAGAATTTGGAGACTTTTAATTTGCATCGCACTTTTTTAACTGGAGGATTTGAACCAATTGGCTTATGGACAATTAGTACATTGAGGCATATACAGACGCCTTACTTTCAAGATTGGGTGTTGCCATTCAATGCTAACGTTAGAAATCTCCAAACCCTTAGAACTGTTAAAATTACAGAGGAATCGTACCAACATGATCAGTTTCCTTGTTTAAACAACCTACGAGAATTGTGCGTTGATCCCGAGACAATTGATGCAATTGTCCCTTTACTTGGAACAATGTCGTGCCTGCTCTCCCTGGAAATATTTTGTCCTAGGTTTCCCAAGGAGTTGGTTTACCCGACAGCTCTACCAAACTATCAGGATCTGCAATCCCTGAATTTGTCAGGCAGGTGGGGCAAAAGTGTCAGTTTAGAGGCGAGGTTGTTCCCACGGCACCTTGCTATACTTGTACTTGCAAATTCATTTCTTGGGCAAGATCCAATGCCGGAGTTGGGAAAGCTACAGAGCCTCAAAAAACTTAAACTTATAGATACTGTACTGCCTAATGGTACATACATATGTCCAACAGGATTCCCGGTCCTTGAAACCCTCCATTTTGAGGACATGAGTAAGTGTGATCTTTTAAATGTGAATGTTGAATTGTTAAGGGTAGAGAAGGGGGTCATGCCAAAGCTCAAGTATTTACGAATAAGTAAATGTCCTTCTTTAAAGGTTGAGTTGCCCCTTGAACTCCAGCACTTAATTCCTGATTATGGTTATTAAATATTCACAATAAAATTCTTAAATTGAGAAAATCTAGCAATTGTAATACACTTAATTGCTGGCGGAGTTCTTTTTTTAAAAAAAAAAATGATATCAAGCGATGATCATTTTGTTTCTTGTACTCCTCATCTTTTTTTCCCCCCCTTAAATTTGTGTGAGGGGGTATTATTGTTGAAAATTATATATTTGGATCATTTCTTTGTACAAGGGCATCATAATTGTATCTGTTGAGTGCTGTAGATTCTTCAGTAGCAGAATCCGAAAATTGAGATTAAAAATTCTTGATGCTTGTAAAAGAAGAAACCCGTAAGATACTGGTTTAATTTTTATAATTACTGGTTAATCTTCTTGTTTCTGTGGCTTCTTGTAGATTTTTATTTTAGGGACTGGTACTTGGCTTAACCAAGTTCTTTAGGACTGCTTACTCTCTACTTAAACATTTTTTAGATTTTTAAACCATTTGGTGTCAACTACACTTTTAACGACTTTATTCTCTTATTTTTCTGATTTTTAGAATTGAATGTTGTTATTAGGGCTGCAAAACGGTGACGAAACTAGGGTGTTTCGTTTAACCGTTTCGTTTTTCGTTGACAAAACAGAATTTTCGTTTCGTTGATCGTTTCGTCCGGACGAAACGATCGAAATGGACGAAATTTTCGTGATTTACATGCACGAAACCGTTTCATTGTTTCATTAACCGTTTCGTCCAATCAAACAAAACCGTTTTATTGTTTCGTTAACCATTTCGTCCAGACGAAACGAAACAAAAAACGGTTTTCGTTTTCAGCCCTAGTTGTTATTGGATGCCTCTGTACTCATCAGATTAATATTTTTTTACAAATAGAAAGAATAAAAAAAATTTGAAAAGAATGTAAAATTTGCTTTCTAATGATATTTCAATCTTAAATTACAAGAAGATTCGGATCGATTGTTTGAAATTCAAATGTCGAAATACAGACCGAAACACAGGCACTTGCAGAGAAATGATATGTATTGAGAATTTCTGTGCATATGACTTTGTTTGTTGATATTTTTTTTAAACAAACACATCAAATTTAAAAGCCTCAATACATATATTAAAATCTCATAGCAAATCAAATTTTATATATTTTTACTGTTGGATGGGCCGCCATGGGTCTACCTTCACTGTCATCTTGTAGTTCTTTCTGTAATTGGAAGCTGTTCCGTTCTTACTTCTTATCAATGAATCACGGATTCCACAGTTACCAGTTCTCTCTCACACACAGACAGCCAGTCAGAATTTTTGTTTGGGATTGTATCAAACGGTCGATTTTCACCAGCCTTCTTACTTCTTAGCAGTGAATTCCCCATTGCATCAATTTTGTTATGTAACGTTGAGGGGAGAGTGTACCAGAGTTGTCTCTTGTGAGCCCATAGTCGCATGTTTAGCCCCTGGTCTTGTACGTAAATACTTTTTTCATTTTGTTGGTTGCATGCTTTGGTAATGGTTTCTGGTACATAACTTTCTAACGGGGTTTATTAATTACCTCCCTGTGCGCATGAGGTGTTCGATCAAATTCCTGAATGAGATTTAGTTCAGTATTGATTAACTTGTTTCCTGTAGTGTAAAGGATCAATGAAGGATTTTAACGTCACAGATGAAGTACCCACAAGAGAAGCATATCATGTTATAGGTTTTACCATTCAGAAGATGTTTGTTTTCTAACTTGGCAATACCTACTTACTACTTTCGTTTTACCATGCATATTTTAGCCAGTCTTTCGGTTTAGATGATAGTTTAGCTCTTTGTGTTTGAGTTTGAAGCCCTGGGTCTGGTCTTATGGGGGCCGTTTGGATGTTGTAGGGATTTGGGGAATTTGTAATTCTAGACATAAATTTATTGGGAAGTGTGTAACTTTGTGAAGAGTTTGGATTGTTTATAATAAAGTTGGGAGTTTGGTTCCTTACCATTTGAATTTGGGGCTTATTTTTGTTTAAGCATACTTTCATGCAAGGTTTATTTTAGAGATGGTTTGGTTCTCTTAAGATTATTTCTTAAATCACAGGTTTGAAATTATGAATCAAGATCAACTCGGGCTGTTCAGATTGCTCCATTTGATTTGGCATTGCACAGGTTTGTAGGCAAGCTGAGATTGCATGCTGGTTCAGGTTTTTGGCTGGTTGGGGTCATGTAACTTTACAAATTTTGAAGGGGCCGTTTGTGTTGGCCTATTTGACCTTGGTTGCTTAATCTAGGGTTTGTATGTTGGTAGAAGAAAGAAAGAAGAGAGAAAGAAGAAGGTGGCTGCTGCCCCTCTATTGATTTTCTTAATTTTCTTATCTCAAATACATTGTTTTGGTCATACATATGCAAATCCCGTACTAGACCTTACATGGGCCATTTACAACATCAATACTAGTCCAAACATATATCTAAACATCTCCAAACAAGGTCCAATAGCTATACTAACCATTAGCCTACTATTTTGACATACTAATACACAAATACTAACCAAAACATTAATTTCAACACTCCCCCTTAATGTTTTAGTTTTCCATCCCCAACAATTCTCTAAGATACACAAATTTATCATAAGGAAGTGCTTTAGTGAAAATATCCGCCAATTGGTCACCGGTCTTCACATGCTTGATCATAACCTCTTCATCTTCCACCATCTCTCTAATGTAATGATGCTTGAGGTCTATGTGCTTTGTTCTCTTATGAAACACCGAGTTCTTTGACATTGCTATTGCCGACTTGTTGTCACAAAAGAGAACCGTGGCCATCTCTTGCTTCTCCCCCATATCTCCTAAAACTTTTCTCAACCAAATCACTTGTTTAGTTGCTTCACTTGCCGACACATATTCGGCTTCCGCGGAGGAATGTGCCACCCTCTCTTGTTTCATTGATCCCCATGAAAGATACCCGACCCGAGTGTAAAGCAATACCCGGATGTACTTTTCATGTCATCCAAACTACCGGCCCAATCGCTATCACAATATCCAAACAACTCAATATCTTCTCTTTCATTTCTCTCAAACATGAGACCATAATCTTTGGTACCTTGAATGTACCTCAACACTCTTTTTGCAACTCCATAATGCATTTTGCTAGGTTGATGCATAAACCTTGACAACAATCCCGAAGCATACATAATATCGGGTCTAGTAGTGGTAAGATATAACAAACTCCCAACCAAACTTCTATATTGTGTCGCATCGGCATTCCCACTACCATCATCTTTCATCAATTTTTCATTCACCAACAACGGTGTCTTTACCGGATTGCAATTTTCCATATTGAATTTAGAGAGAATACTTTGGGCATACTTCTTTTGAGAAATAAAAATACCATCATCTCTTTGATCAATTTCAATACCCAAGAAATAATGTAGCATACCCAAATCATTCATCTCATATTTTTTCATCATATCATTCTTGAATTCATGCATCATTTTTTCATCATTTCCGGTAAATATCAAATCATCAACATAGAGAGAGACAATAAGCATACCGGTTTCACCATGCTTGACATAGAGTGTTGGCTCGCTAGGACTTCTCTTGAATCCCTTTTCGGTGAAGTATCCATCAATGTTGCCATACCATGCACGGGGTGCTTGCTTTAACCCGTACAAGGCCTTCTTCAACTTGTAAAATTTCTCTTCTTCACCTTCAATTTCAAATCCTTGTGGTTGCACCACATACACTTCTTCTTTCAACACTCCATTCAAGAAAGCCGATTTCACATCAAGTTGGTAAAGCTTCCAACCTTTATGTGCGGCCAATGCAATCAACATCCTTATTGTTTCATGCCTTGCTACCGGAGCAAATGTCTCTTGATAATCAATGCCGGGTTGTTGTGAATACCCTTTGGCAACTAATCTTGCCTTGCACTTTTGCACCGAACCATCGGGGTTTGTCTTTGTCTTGTAAATCCACTTCAACCCAACAACATCTTTCTCTTTTGGTTTTTCAACCAACTCCCATGTTTCATTTTTCACAATCATTTTTATCTCATCCTCCATGGCATTTCTCCAAACCTCCTCTTGAACCGCTTCTTCAAAGCTTTCCGGCTCAACAACACAAAAGTTGCATCTTTCATACACATCACTTAACCTTCTCAATCTTATCGGAGTTGAGCTTGGAGTAGATGAGCTCGATCCGATATGTGTTGTAGGAGATTGTGGTTGCTCTTCTTCTTCTTCTTCTTCATGGCTACCTTCACTTGCACCACTTGATCCTTTTCTTGGATCATCTTCATGTACCATCATTGGCACACTTTCAACTCTTTTTTCTTTCCAATCCCACTTGTCTTTCTCATTGAAAATCACATCTCGACTTTCAATCACTTTGTTTCTCTTTAAACTAAAGAGCCTATAGCCCTTTGATTTTGTGCTATAACTAACAAACACACATTTCTCACCTTTATCCTCAAGCTTGTTTCTCATCTCTTTTGGAACATGAGCATAGCAAACCGATCCAAATACCTTCAAATGATTCACCGATGGCTTTCTACCACCGGACCATGCTTCAAATGGTGTCTTATTTTCAACCGCTTTAGTGGGACAACGGTTCAACAAGTAAACCGCCGTGTATGTTGCCTCCGCCCAAAATGACAATGGCAACCCCTTCTCATTCATCATGGTTCTTGCCATCTCCACAATAGTTCTATTCTTCCTTTCGGCAACTCCATTTTGTTCCGGTGTAAAACCGATCGTCACTTGCCTTTCAAGACCAATATCCTCACAAAATTTATCAAACTCCTTGGAGTTGTACTCACCACCTCTATCACTTCTCAATTTTTTAATTAACTTGCCACTTTGCCTCTCAACCATTCTTTGAAATTTCTTAAAAATCGAAAATGCTTCCGATTTTTGTCTCAAGAAGTAAACCCAACACATCCTTGAGAAATCATCAATGAAAGTGATAAAGTATCGATTACCTCCATGAGAGTTAGTGCTCATCGGCCCACAAATATCGGTGTGAACAAGCTCCAATGGTGCCTTTGCTCTCCATGCCTTCTCTTTTGGAAATGTCTCCCGGTGTATCTTACCAAGAGTACATGCTTCACACACATCTTTTTTTTCTTCAATGTTTGGCAAACCATATACCATATTCTTTCTACTCAACAACTTCAAGCTTTCAAAATTCACATGTCCAAGCCTCTTGTGCCATAACCATGACAAGTCTTCTACATCAACTTTTAAAGCAACTCCATTTGCGGACTTGAGAGTAAGAGGGAAATTTCTATGCCGCTCCATATTCACCACGGCCATCAACTCTCTCTTATTTTCAACCTTATCAAAAATCTTACATGTCTCCCCCTCAAAGTGAACCGCATGACCATGCTCAATCAATTGTCCTACACTTAGTAAATTTTGAGCCAAATCCGGCACAAGCAACACATCATGAATCAACATCCTACCTTTCTTAGAATTAACGGCAATTGTGCCTTTTCCCTTTGACTTCACAACCGCACCATTACCCATTGTGATTTGAGTAGTGGCGGCCGTGTCAAGCTTGCAAAAGATTGACTCATCACCGGTCATGTGATTACTACACCCACTATCAACATACCATACATCATCTTTCTTTTCAACCGCCGCTTGGCATGCATAAAAAGTACTACCATTACCTCCACCATTCTTTTTCTCTTCGGTGTAATTGGCTTGCTCTTTATTCTTGTCTCTACAATCCTTTTGCTTATGACCATACCTCTTGCAATTGTAACATTGAGGCTTACCCTTATTGTAGCAAGTTTCTTCTAAGTGACCCGGCTTCTTGCAAAAATTGCAAAATTTACCGTCACCATTGCCTCTACCTCCACCTCGACCTCTACCTCGACCTCTTCCATAACCACCACCCCCACGGGATGTTTCTCCTTTATTCACATTTTGATTTGAGCCCTCTTTTACATTCACCTTTGATTGGAAAGCACTTTCAAGAGAATTTTCACCACGCCTACCCAATCTTTGATCATGCATCTCAAGAGAACCCATCAAATCATGAACACTAAGTTTAGAGAGGTCTTTGGTTTCTTCAATAATAGACACAATATTGTCATATTTGGAGGTAAGACTAATCAAGATTTTCTCACAAACCGCCTTATCGGTTAGGTCATCACCCAAGCTCTTAATTTGGTTCACTAATTCAATCACTTTTGAGAAATACTCATTTAAAGTCTCTTTCTCCATTCTCAAATTTTGGAAATCCCTTTTGAGAGTCAAGAGTTTTACCGCTCTCACTTTATCGGTCCCTTGAAACTCTCTTTGCAAAATATTTCACGCCTCCTTGGACGTTTTTGCCCCTATTATTCTAGGAAAGAGCTTGCGGGAAATACCTTGTTGGATGCAAAATAGAGCCTTCGCATCTTTCTTCTTGTTCTCCTTCTCCTTCTCATCAACCACAACGGTGGTAGTTATCACCTTCCCATCATTATCTTTCTCCTCAACGACTTTTGAAGGTTTCTCCACAAACCCTTCTTCTACAATATCCCACAAATCTTGTGAGATCAAGAGAGTCTTCATCATAATGCTCCAATAGTCATAATCTTCTCCGTCGAAAACGAGTTGCGCACCTCGCGCCGGCCATGCTTCTCCTTGCAACGCCATAGAACTCTCTCCAACTTTTATTTTGTTTTTTTCACTTCAATAGATGAATCTCACTTGCAATCTCACCTCAACCTACGCTCTGATACCACTTATGTTGGCCTATTTGACCTTGGTTGCTTAATCTAGGGTTTGTATGTTGGTAGAAGAAAGAAAGAAGAGAGAAAGAAGAAGGTGGCTGCTGCCCCTCTATTGATTTTCTTAATTTTCTTATCTCAAATACATTGTTTTGGTCATACATATGCAAATACCGTACTAGACCTTACATGGGCCATTTACAACATCAATACTAGTCCAAACTTATATTTAAACATCTCCAAACAAGGCCCAATAGCTATACTAACCATTAGCCTACTATTTTGACATACTAATACACAAATACTAACCAAAACATTAATTTCAACAGTTTGGATCGCTTAGGAATTTGAGGAATTTGGGGAAGTTGAAATTCCTAGGAATAAATTTATTAAAAAGTGTGTAACTTTGTGAAGAGTTTGGATTGTTTATAATAAATTTATGGTAGGAAGATGAAATTCCCCAAATTCTTTGGGGAATCCAAACTGCCACGAAGATATTTTTGGTCTAGATCTACTGCTTAATGAAGTTCCTAGAGGCCAGTCTCGTGGTTGCTAATTTAACTTGGATAGTATCTGTTGGTTAGTCAGCTTACAAAATCGGTTTCTGACATGTCTCAAAGAAACAAAAAAAAAAAGAAAATTCTGCTGAGTCAGTTCGCTGGATCGCTGATCAGACATTTTGGGTTAGAATTTGCAGATACACTTGTCACTCCTCGATTACCTTTACATTATTTCCTTCCTGTTACTCTCCATCCCTGACTTTCCATTTCACCCTTGATCTTTAACTTTATAGCTGTTCACTTGATCTTGAGTTAATAGAATGTTACTTTTCAGTGCTTCTGTTGATACTTTTGGCAAACAGAGCCTCAAAGCTTTTATATTTGAAAATTTAACCATCTTTTTCAATTTTGTCCCATCATTTCCCAAACAACATTTTATTACTGGTTCAAACTTTGTATCCTTCATCTATACTATTTCAAAATTTAAGACCAAACAAACCTCGCTATCCTTTCCAAACTGACATTTCTCCCCAAGTCTTTCTAATATTTGTTATACATCACTTAAATTTGAATTTTGAGTGCACCAGGATCTTTTCTAGCAAAAAAGCCTCAATGATATAAGGTAAGTTCTTATTGTAATGTTTATAATTTTTTTTTTTTGTGATTCATGATATCACAACTACAACATGGACTATGAGTTTCCAGTGTAATAGGTGGCATGACTACTATTTACCCAGAAAAAAGAAATGGAAAGAAAAAGAAAACATTAACTATGAGTTCTTAGACGCATGTATTTATTAAACTGCACTTTCATTGGTCATGTGATTATCTGAAGACAAGTCAGTTTCTATTAGTAATGACAGAGGTTTTTACCTCTTAAATCTTTGAGAGATGATTTAGTCCCGTAAAAGTTCATTTGACATGCAATTAATTTTTGTATTTTTTGTTTATATGTTTACGTAAGCTTGTCATTTTACATTACATGACTTCAGTGCATTACATTACACCTGTCGGAGACTAAATTAGCTGAGTTTTTTCAGTAACAAAAATAAAATAAAAAAATGAAAATGATTGTTATGGTGGCCTTGCTAATGGTTCACGAGACACGTAAGCAAAAGTTAATTTGCTATGGCAGGCAAGCAAGGGTAACGTGTCACAGCACATCCCACCAACACCCCCTCCGCCACAGCTCCTCTTTCCTTTCCCTATTTATTTTCTCGCAAAAATAAGCCTCCTTTTGGATGCGTTGAAAAGAAGCAGGAAGAAGAAAGAAAGAAGAAGAAAAAAAAATTATAAACAATTTAAATTTTTCACAAAATTACACACTTCCCAACTTCTTCCCAGACCTATCCAAAGGAAGCCTAAAAGAAGACCAACGTTCAAATTCTCGTCTCATCCTAGAACCCTAACTAATCTACCACCAATTCTCTTCTCTCACACCCAAACCTTAATCCTGGGTCTGGCCACCACCGATTTCTCACTCTCCTTTACACACTTTTCAACTTCTTACTAGCACTGAAGTCCTACCAGTTGTGCCACTGCACCAGTTGTGCTTTCTCCTCCCCTCTTCTCTACAAAAGGTACATATTTGTATTGTAGATTTGAAGGTTTTGGTGAAATTTTCTAAGATCTTGTGGATTATGCATGGGAATTTCTAGATAGTTGTAGAATTGTAAACTTTGGTTTCATTAAAACATGGTCACATATGTCTATAATTGGTGGTGGCCAGACCCAGTCTGGTCACATATATTCAATAATTGTTTCTCTGTTTTGTTATAGTGATAGTTGATTAAGACTGTAATTATGCACCAAGTCCTGTCTCTTACTTTGTTTCCATGAGAGATAATCTTACTTCCTTGAAAGTTAAATTGATATATTTCCTTTTTTTCAATGAGCTTAATTTTAATCCCCTCATATAGCATTTATGCATCTATCTGGTATTATTAGGCTACCAATATAGTTGAACCCCCACTCCCCAGCCCAGTGCGACCCCTTACCTCCTCCCAAAAAAAAAATAATAAAATAAAATAAAAATATCATGCTGAACAGTACTTCCACTATTAGCTGCACATTTGCTATTTTGTTACAAAACTCATTCTAACTGAATCTAACTGTGCTCTTGTAAAAGTTTACTGAGGTGTTGGTATTTCCAGGTTTGTAGATAATGCACAGGGTTAGGCCTCGGGTTCGACGGGGGCGAGGCTGTGGACATACACCATCAAGGCAAGAAACATCATCTAGCGACTCACATTACAATTCTGCAGATGAGGACCAACCAACTGTGGCAGTGGCACATCCTAATCAACCTAGGGTCGGACCATTTGTTGGCGCAGAGCATCAGCCTGCCCTTAATTTACAGGCCGACCATCGGGCACAGGCCATTATTGATGGTGATTCGCCACCGGCGTTGGTAGCTCGTCATCATATGGTGAAGCTCAAATGACACGATCGGTACAAGCCCTATCTTATTATTAAGGCTGGGTTATACGGGTTTCATCAAATAGGCCACATCCCTGTTGATGCTAGGCCTGTAACTGTGCTGGTTGAACGTTGGAGGGTGGAGACTCACACGTTCCACCTCCCTATTGGTGAGGCAACAGTTACATTAGAGGATGTTGTGATTCTCTTAGGATTGCCGTAGATGGCAAGCCAGTTTTTGTAAACACCAATCGGGATTGGGCTTTTGAGGTGGAGGACTTACTGGGGCGTGCTGTCACCCCAGCAACATATAAGTTGGGATTCAAAACAAGATTCAGCTGGTTGAATGAGAACTTTGAAAGTTTACCAGACCCGGAAAATGCTGATGAAACAACTGTAAAGTACTATGCACGGGCTTATATGCTTGCATTGGTGGGTTCAGTACTCCTTACGAACAACTTGGGAGATTGTGTCTCTGCTATATATCTTCCCCTCTTTCGAGATTTTGATAAGGCATGCAAATGTAGTTGGGGCAGTGCTGTACTTGCATTTCTGTACAGGAAGCTGTGCTTGGCAACGAGTGTCAATAGGAAACAAATTGGTGGTCCACTAATCCTTCTGCAGATGTGGTCAAAGCCTCGTAGGGATAAGCCAAAACTAGGGGCGATGACAATGAATCTAGATCACCCTTTGGTTTAAGTGGTCCAGACTTCATGAATTTGCTGACAATTCAACTTGCAAGGTAACAAATGGATACCATGATAATATTGACCTCTTGACCGATGACAGTAATGTCAACTGGAGGCCTTATGAGCAGCAAAAGCATTTACTTCCCCCCCCTGTCTGCACCCACCACTCGAATTTGTGGATGACGACTGATCCTCTGATCCATTTCTGGGTAGTTGAGAAGTACAATTTGGCCTCTATCAGAGCTTTCCTCCTTATTTTCGGGATACTGACATACATCCTTCACAGATTGAAGCATGGGAGGGGCAGTGATTGGTGTGACGACCATCCTGCATACCTCGCACAATGGGAGGAAAGATGGGATAATGTTGTAAGAGAGGACAGACCATATGACCCCTCAACAATTGAAGATTATAAGAAGTGGCCATCTGGTTTCTCGATATTGCGCCTCCAAACATCAAAGATGAGATCTGCTGACCAACCACAGGTTAACCCTAGGCAGTTGCAACATCAGAAAATTGTACCAGATTTAAGTAGCGCGGTAAATGTTTCATAGCCCTGCCTTGTGTTATTCAATAGAAATTCCTTTTTTTTTTTTTACATTTTTCCTAACTGTGAAAACTCTCTGACAGGCTGAGAAAATCTGGGAGATGACAAGGGGCGCTGCACAACTGCTCAGGGCTTGGAATAAAGATGATGCAAAAATGTTCATGCACAACATGCTTAGTTTTGGAAAGAGTGCTCTGGAGGACCTTGGTGAGTTTACTGCTTTAGATGGCACATTCCATGCCTTGGATGAGGAGCATCATGCTGAGAATAAGGGGGGAGAAGACCTCTCTGCAGAAATCAATGGATCTCAGGAGAGCCAGACAAATATGGCCGAAAATGAGCTGCTAGTCCATTTAGCTTTCCGAAACAATTCTACTCCAGTGCAATCTGACGAGGCAGGACCTTCTAAACCTCTACCAAGACGTACCAGATAGTACAGAGGGGGTTAGTCTGCTTTTTCTCTTTGTCCCTTTAGGTTCTACTATCTAGTTTGGAATTGTGTTTGTTTTGATGTATTGATGAAGTTTGGTTATGCTGGTTGGTGTTGTTATAATGTGCCAATTATGTGTCTAATCTAGATGATTTAATGCTTCTCTGTATTGGTTGGAGGCAATGAGCTTCTGTGAATTTTTTTTCTTTTTTATTTCATATGAACTTGTTTCTTAATATGTCTGACAATGAAGTGAGATGGTAACATATAAACTTTATCTTTGATCTGTTTTTACTTTCTACGTTTGTTCCTGTTTTGGTACTACTTGAGTAATGTAGTTCTATTGTGGAGTGTGAAACTGCATCTACAAAGCATACTAGTTTGAAGATTTTATTCCATAATGTAATTCAATTTATGGAATAAATACAATTTGAAGCTTTTGTTGTCTGATTTTTATATGGGTGAGACAGGGACAAGTACCAATATGATCCCTTTTCAAGTATACTAGTTTTTGTTTCATTGAGTTGCACAACATGCAGTACATGGTGATATGATAGTTTACTTGGATAGTTATTTACTGTTCGTCAAATGACAAAGAGAAGATCTGTAGGGTACAGAGTAGTTGACAAGAAAACAAGCAGAATGAATAAGCATGCCGCTCATAGCATGTTTCTCCACTGAATCAGATTAATTTACAAAATACTATTTTTATGGAATCTGGCTCTGTGCACGTGTGATGGATTCTGATAAATAACTCCTATTAATTTTTTTGTTTTTGGCTTGTCGCTAGGGGTCTGGTACGTTACCATGGTACCAGATGTTAAAGATGCACTTATCTGACAGTGGTAGTTGATTGTGTTGTACTTGAAAAAGGAGGAAACTCTTTCCATTTGTTTCCAATAATAATAGGCACTCAACAAAATTCTATCTTATTGATAATCAGGGTAGCACCTGACCAATTTCATTCATTGATCTTGCATATATAGGTATTTCAATGCAGAATCATTACTTAAAATTGCATACTGGATAGGTGAACGGCATGCAGCATCTTAGCTCTGCCAGTTGCCTATGGGCTATGGTTTTCCATCGAAGAGGAAGAATGTTAAGAAATACAGAGGATATAATGACATTAGTTATTTTGAGTTCATTTATACTCCTCAAGTCCTTCAAGCTCAGAAGATAGTCTGCACAAATCATCTTTTCACCCATGGTCTGGTCCGAAAAGAGGGTTGAGTTTGTTATGGAATTGGGAAGGTCGGATTTTGTCTATAATATATAATAATTCAATTTCAAAGCTTCATTTTACTGTAGAAAGAGCTCAAATCGCAACGGTCCGGCTTACTGTTTATCTTGCGATGGATTGAATCTGGATCGTTCATTTGCATTCTGCCCTTTCTCATTGTTCTTTTGTTGTGTCTGCATGTTGTCTTCTATATTGCGTCCTTTTGCTTAGGCTCCTTTCATATGTGCCGCATTAACAGCCATACTCAGAAGTTCACAGAAGAGAATTAGTCTAAACCAGCCGAACTTTTCACGTGCTGGGTCCCGCCATGTTGATACTTTCGGTAGAGATGGGTCACATGAACAAAAAAGAGATGGTTGGAAAAAAAAATACGGTGTATGTGATCCAGTTCCGTCCATTATTTTTCTGTCGCATGCCCCTCTCTTTTTTTGTCGCAAGCCCCCCTCTTTCCGTTTCCGTTCTCCATCCCTTGAACGCTTACCGATGTGGATAAAAACACTGAGGCTCTCCTTCTCTACAATTGATTTTCTCCTCTCTATTTCGAATCTCCGATGATCTCTCTTGATACAATCACCATAGTGTTGTTGGGAATGATTAGATCTACGTGTAGAGATCTGTCTCGATGGGATTTTTTTGTGTTCATTGATGGAGGCGATTCTCACCTTTCACGGCTTTTAGGTCGGTTTTCTTACCCTTTTTTTGATGCTTTTCATCAATTTGTTCCTCAATTTTTTTTTTATGTCTTGGGTGTGTTGTCTGTACCTGTCACCTGTTAATACATATATGGCTTTGAGGTGGATCATGCATGAGCCAACAATTGATTTCACACAATTAGCCCTTCACGCAAGACCTTTACTTTGCTCTTTTGAGGGTCTTTACTTTGTTGTCCAGGTTTTCTATACGTTCTGCTTTTTTCTTCTTTTTACCCAATTTTTACGTGTGCTTTTGCCATCATAGTGTTAAAGTTTATTGATTTTTGCTAACGTCTAGATAATTTGCTTTATTTCATTTAGAAATCAATATCAGTTAAAAAAAAAACCATAAATTTCTTGTGAAAAATGCTCTCAGAATTCTTATTTAGGCTGATCTGTGCAAATTATGTTATGATTAAAAATTATACCGTCATATGGGGCTGAAGCTATTTCCAATTGCTAAATCGGATTACGATCCTATTTTGTTGAGAATTTTTTAATTTGTCGATTTTTTTTTCCTGGTATGAGTTTTCATGCATGTACCAAAAGGAGAAGAATAAATTGGATTACCTTATAAAAAAATATTTCAATCCAAAAATCAGGTATGTCTTTTAAGATCCCTCAATTTCATTGCGTTTGATTGTGTCTCTTTTTTAAAGAACTTGAAAAGAGATGCTTGAGGTTGAAGCTACGTACAATTTACCAGTATTTTACGATATGCTGATTCATCATGGCAGGCTGCATGTTTTATCGATTCTTTACCAGATTTTTTTAATAAATGATTAATGAATACGAATTTACTATTGTGTATCAATTTGTTAGGTCTTATAGAGGTTGCCAAATGACATGGCATGGGAGGCTGCATGTTTTATCAAGTTTGCTTTGTAAGTTTTATGTACAGATGAACTTGAAATATTAAATAATGTGTGTCAAATTGGAAAGTGTAAATTAGAACCACATAAGGTTTTGTATTCCTATAGTTTAGTTCAATGTACGTTATAGAACAGCATGCCAAAGCAAAATGTGTGGAGGTAAAAGACGATCATAAGCTATGAATTGTTAGCTCATTTTAATTAAAAATCGCAACACAGATTCCTATAAATTTTTTTTTGTGTACCATTGTTCGGGCACCACCAACTGGTTTGGTTTGATTGTGTTGGTTAAGCTAAGGAAAAAAGGATGAGTAGATGTTAAGGATAGGCTAAGTAATTTCTGTTGGTTAAGCTGAGTAATTTCTACTGCTATATCTAAATTTGCAATCTGCCATTTCTGTTGGTTAAGCTGAGTCAGTTGAATAAATGATCATGATTATCTGTTAAGTTGCAATGGCTTAGCTGTTTATAAACTCATTCCTTTTTCTGGTCCTGGTCCATGTGCAGGCATCTGCATCTTAGCGAACTTGCTTAACGATTAAATTGCTACAAAAGGCTAGATCGTTGCTTACGGTAAGCACAGTTTCATTACATATTCCCTTTGATGAATTAGCATAATACTAATTAGCTTTTGATGAACGACCATGGAATTGCTTCTCTTAACTTATTTACCTTTCAAATGGCAGATTGCTGGTACATAATTGGCAACCGACTTACGACACGAGATAAAGATGGTGCTTCTATGCTCATCTAATCAGATGATGGCATAGCTACAGCTATAGAGTATGCAAATTTGCTGGTTGAAAGGTTATTATGTATATATTCATATATTAATATGCTGCAATTGTTATCTCTGTACAATCCAAGTATCAATGCAGAGCACTTCAATTGAGAAGTCAATAATACTGGGAAAAAGAAGCTTAGTATTTAAGTCTGAATATTTCATGCGAAATACTGAGCATGTAAATTATCCTATCTGTTAGGTATCAGCATAGAGCACTCCATTTTTGCCTCTCGATATAGAAGCGTAGCGGTAATTCTTTTCTACTACTGACATTTGATTATTGTTCATAATCTGATTTTAGGGTCTAATTGCTGGTGCTAATATTATGAATTTCAATTATTTAGGACTTGATTAATATCGTATTTTTTGTTTTTGCTTATATCATTTGTGTGCCTATATTAAGGACTTAGTTAATGTCATTTTGTATGATTTTTCACCTAATAGATCTTCTACAACAATTTACACATTGATTATAGAAAGAAAAATACAAAATTCTCTCATAGTTCCATTACATATTCTCTGATCATTAACTCCATATTTTTTCACTAGGTCCAACGATGCACAGATCAGTTAGCTCGATGTGGTCCCAGAATCTGGGTTGGACAAGTGCTAAGATGGAAAACGGTACTTTAAAATATGGTCTTTTTAAAATAAATTACATATGCCTTCGGTTGTTTACTAAAGATGGGTAGATTGATTTATATTTACGAATCTGTTTGCATATTTATAGGTTATAGATGAAAGTTTAAAAGGGAGAAATGCACTTACCATGATGGTTCTTATAAATTACATTTGGTTAAAACAAAAGTTTTAAAAAATGTTCAACAGTTTTCCTTCTTATGCACAATTTTTTATTCATACAGTAGACATGATGCTTTTCTAAAGGTATAGAGCACTGTTATCAGTTAATAGGAAAATAGTAGTGCAATTTTTTAGAAAGATTTAAAATCCTAAACATGTGGATTTTCTCTTTTAGGTAGATGTTTGTTAGTTTTTGTCAATAATTTAACATCTATCATCACTTAATTAGATTGTTGTCTGTGATATTTGTTGACATCTTTATTTTTCCGATGTCTATCAAATGCAATTGATGTGAGGATTGACGATGCTGGGTTGCCTAACAATGAGTTCTTATCGAGTTAGATCAATTTTTTTATAGTAGTCAGTTTTCAGTTGTTTATTGATTATTACATGTTTGTTCATTGTTTATTATTAATAGATATCTATATAGCTTCCATGTTAAAGTATGATTATATGTGGTACTAAATTTTTTTTGTTCATACAAAGAGTTCGTTCATCCTTCGTGTGAAAATAATATGTAATAGTATAATGTTACATAAATGGGCAGCACAGGACAATGAAGTGCGATGTTATAACTGTTGATATTCAGGGTCTGAGAGACAATAAAATAGGCTTATTATTTTTTTTAGTGTCTCTTTCTATTCGTTTTTTCAGGTAGAGAAGGCAATAAAGAAAAAGGGAAATTTTATATTGTGCACAAAAACAGCTCTATCCTCCTACAGAAGTACATTTGGCAAGTAAAGTAAGACTAATATTTCATCTATCTGCTTTTCTAAGAAATTGAATCTATGCAATTTTTTATGTACTTAATTGGGTTTAAGCTTATGATATTCTTACTACATGCCGTCAGACATGACGACTGCTTGAGAGAAAGAACAATTTGCATATCACTATGACAGATCTTTGTATTAGAAGGCAAAATTGTTTTCTACTTTTAACACAAAATTAAATAGGACCCTTATTATATTTCTAATAAAAGTTGCCTTTGCACCTCATTGTATAAATCTTTGTAATTCTAGGCAAGGGAGTTTCTGTTCTAAACAGATAAAAATTTAATTCTTTTTCTTAAGTGTGCATAGAGAAAAGTGGAAATAAAAATGCAACGATATTTGAGATGCAAAAACTCACACAGATGTAGTGAGGAAAAGCATTGTCTTTTTGATGACCATTGATACAACTTGGCATATAAGGAGCTCTGTGTATGCTACCTCCATCAATACGTAGTTTTTATCTAAGGTACTAAAAACAACTGATAGATATTTGGTGTAGTGAGGAAAAGCATTGCTTTTATTCTATTGATTACATAGCGACGACATTTGGTGTTTTTTTTAATAGGCGTATATAGGAAGGTAAAATTCTTATGACCTTGATAGACTCCTTAGTACAAATTAAGTTTCGTAATACCATTTTAAGAATAATTGCATTTTTTTATAAATTGAACATGTGTTTGTACCATAACATGTTTCTATTAATAGCGTGTTGCCATATAAGGAGTCAAAACAGTTGTTGTCAAAACAGCTGTTTCTATTAATAGCGTGTTTATACCATAACATGATTTCAACCAGCATAGTGAAGGGTTCTATTATGCAGTCCAGTCCTGGTGCATTTTGAATATTGTGAAGTCTTATCATTTTTTGCATTTATTAAATTAGAAGGGCAATATAGAAATAGAAGACTACAGGTTTTAAATAAAGAGAAGGGTTCCAATGCCAACATTTTGGTTGCCCCCAAATGCCAACATTTCACTATTTGGTTACTTTTTTAAAATTTAAAATAGAAACGTCAAATCCAAACCGGTCATCTTATTTAGTTCAATGACCGATGCATTTTGATATAAGTTTTGTAAATTTTAGAGTTTATTTGATACTCCATCAAAGGCTAAAACATGGACGTATTAGAATGAATCTATCACAATTAATAAGGTTCGTTTATTTTTCTACCTCTTGATAGAGTAGCAAATAAAATCTAAAATTTACAAAACTTATATCAAAATGCATCGGTCATTGAACTAAATAAGATGACCGGTTTGGATTTGACGTTTCTATTTTAAATTTTAAAAAAGTAACCAAATAGTGAAATGTTGGCATTTGGGGGCAACCAAAATGTTGGCATTGGAACCTCCTCTTAAATAAATTAAATTAATTTGAAGAGTCTGACACGATTTTTTCTTGATTACCTGAGACCCTAAGATTTAGGATAGATCTCAAAGAAAAGTGGTGTTGTTTGCTCATGGACATGAAATTGAAATTTTGGTTAAGATGCAGAACAATATATGGAGAGAACGAGGATAGATAAGAAAATCTGTGATGCAAAGAGGAAGAAAGAAGTGGATGGGGGATATACTAGGTGCCCTGCTCATGAAACAACGAGCCAGGATCGAAGCAGGAGGAGTGTTCTATTAATACTGATCTCTGTCTTGGTTTAGGAGTTCTCTCGAGGTAATTGCTTTTCTTTGTTCTATTTTTCCTTTGTAGGTAATTTTACTCAAAGTTGATTTAGATATTATTTTGTTAGAGATTTATACTATTAATTAAGTAATTAGATTATTGTGGTCTGTAATTTATATTGGATTTTGGATATATTTGCATTAGGATGGAACATAACATATGTTTCTCTCTTTTATGTCAAGGAGAATTTTTAATTTAACCATTAAAATCTCAAATGCATCTTTTAACGACATGTATTTTAGATTACAAAGACCTGATATGAAATCTATGTCGAGAGTCGTTATTTCTCATATTTTCTACATATCGTATAGGGTTAATTTATTGCCGATGGATTTAGGAGGCTGCTTTGAAAATTATTTGTATTAGGAATTCCATGCCATATATGATCTTTCTTTGTTTTGTGTCAAGGGATGTTTCACATAACATATAAAAGTTCTAAAAATGCATGTTATTGATTAAAAGAAATGTGACATAAGACTATAAAAAATAATGATGTATTCCTTATTTTTTTCTATGTGAGATAGCTTTATTTTGAAACAAACAATACAAATAATTATTCTAATGGCATGTGAAACATGCCAGTTTATAACTTAAATGAAAAAAAAGTAATGTGCTAAAATAAATAATTAATTCTTTTAGATTAACCTTACATCGCGCGAAGCGCGATGCATTAGCTAGTTTATTTCAAAACCGCACTTCTGGGAGCAAGGTTCCCTGTTTAAACCTACTGATTATTATATTCTGATGAAAACTTCGCAACTATGAAAATATTGCTCTATATCAATTAAGATTTCGTACCAATTAATTAGTTGATTCTCTCCCAAGAGATTTTTTTTTCTCTGATGAAATCCAGCAGTCAAAGGAAACATTAATTGTCTATAGGTAAATTTAAATTAATTTCAAAATATGAAAATTTAAGAATGAAATTTGTCATTGATATAGTAATCTGTAGATTTGTTAGATGTTGCTTAGAGAAAAAACTATAGATCTTTCAAAAACAAAAACAAAATAAAAGCCACATTTGCAAATTCAACAAACAAATTAATAATAGAGCATTAGCTTTTTTATTGTTTATATATACACTATTTCAAAATTTGAAGTTTGATGTAGATTTTTGTCCATGAATGGCTAATATAGTCATTTTTGGACGAATCACGACTTCCATCCTAGGGCCTGTTTGGATGCGTTGGGAATTTGGGGATTTTCAAATTCTTAGGTATAAATTTATTATAAACAATTTAAACTCTTCACAAAATTACACACTTCTCAATAAATTTATGCCTAGGAATAGAAAATTTCTCAAATTCCCTAAAATTCTTAAGCGATCCAAACAGCCCCTAAAGCCTACAAACTAAATAAACCTGGTAAACGATGAAAGTTTGAAATTTAATTAAAAATGAAAAAGATAACACTGGAAATAATAAATTAAAATTATTAGGTGCTCAAGTTTCATCAAATAAACATTTTTTGATTAATTTGAAAAAAAATTCAATTGTTTAACTCATTGTATCGAAATCTAGGGTTGTAAATCCGGCTTGACAGATCGACCAATCAGACCAAAACTCAATGAAATCAAAGTCGCTAAATTTCAAATAATTTGATGATATATTGATCGGTGATCAATATTTAAATAAAATTTGTGGAGAAACCGAGTGCTACAAAAAACAATCACACAGCTTTACGTTGGTCAAGAGATTCTGATTTAATTGGGGAATAAAAACTGACAATAGTAATAATGGAATTGCTTAACATCATCCTCTCTTCTGTATCATCCCCGTCATCATTCTAAGACGCGTTTAATATTTTCTATTTTTAGAAAACGCGCTAATTCTATTTCTGGAAATCCAGAGAGGATGAGAGGTGGGATGAGGAAGTCCAAAGAGATGAGCGAATCGGAGGGAGAGAGCGAATCAGAGAGAGAGGAAAGGGGACGGGGAAGAGAATAACTGTTCTAGTTATATAAGTAGAACTTTTATGTATATAAGTAGAATTTTTATACATATTAAGTAGAACTGTTATGTATATAAGTAGAACCTTTGTATATATTAAGTAGAACTGTTATGTATATAAGTAGAACTTTTGTATATATTAAGTAGAACTTTTATGTATATAAGTAGAACCTTTGTATATATTAAGTAGAACTTTTATGTATATAAGTAGAACCTTTGTATATATTAAGTAGAACTTTTATGTATATAAGTAGAACCTTTGTATATATTAAGTAGAAGTTTTATTATATAAGTAGAACATTTATATATATTAAGTAGAACTGTTATGTATATAAGTGGAACCTATATATATATTAAGTAGAACTGTTGTATATAAGTAGAATTGTTAAATATATATAAGTAGAACTGTTATACATATTATTAGAACTGTTATGCATATTAACTAGAACAGTTATGTATTCTCTCTGTGTCGTTTCCTCCCTCTGTGTCTGTGTCGCTCCCTCCCTTTTCGCCTCTTCGCTCACCTTTGTGTCGCTCATCCCTCCTTCCCCTCATCTGCTCATCCAAAAAAGGAAATCGCGTCATCCCCTCTTCCAGAAAAGAAAAATGTGTGAAAGGATGACGGGGATGATAAGATTTGGGGATGATCCTTATCAGCTCCGAGTAATAATTGTAGTAATAATAGTAATAACAATAACGTTAATTTAAAAATAGATCAAAATAGAATAAGATTTCTATAATAGATTTCAAATTTCCCTAACAATAATAGACGTTGATTTTGAAAATAACAATCCATTTGTTAAACATTTTGAAAAAATTAAAAATATGGCGTAATTTCGGATCCAAATTCTGCGCGGCACAGGATGTAGCGCGCAAAACGACAATATTGTTGCGCATAGTGTTTGTATTTCTCAATGGGAGAGGTATTCGAGTTTTGTACTGGGGCTTCTACGGTGCAGCATGTACTTTTTTATTTCCAATCCCTCCATTTGCAGTACTCGTTTTTTTTTATCCCAATAATTATCTAGTCTAGGGTTCTCTAGATATGAACAAAGTTATATAGAAAATATGCTAAGAATGTTTTATAGATGTTGAATTATTCTAAGGGCATAGATTTTGCTTATCTTGTTTAGTAAGATATTTTTTGTGACTTCTTTATATTTTAGGTAGCAAGAAAAATATATAAGTACAATTGTTTATTTATATACTTAAATGCGCAAGCACATACTTCAATTTTATATATTTTCAATTTTTTTTGAAATTAAATGTTTGCAAAGACTCTAAGTCATATTTCAAACTTGTGACTTTTATTTAAGGTATTTCAGGTTGATTCTCTTGGTAACTTATTAATAATTGGCATTAGTTAATATGATGATATTAATAGCCATTTTTACGAAAAACTTTTGGCGAGTTGCACATTACGATTTAATAGGAAAATAAAATGGTTAGAATGATAATTTAAATTATATAGTGACGGTTCTCAATTGAAAATAATTTATGCAATCAAGTAAGAAATAGTTGTGTGTACTAATAATTTTTGTAGAATTTATCCAAATTAATTATTGAATGTTATTTTCAAAATAATACATCTGTTTAGTTCTTTAATAACAACTCGGATTAAGTTAATAATACAACACAAATTATCCATCATCCTTAAAATATTTTTAGCATATTTTCTATATAACTTTGTTCATATCTAGAGAAACTTAGACTAGATAATTATTGGGATAAAAAAAATTACGAGTACTGCAAATGGAGAGATTGGAAATACAACGTACATGCTGCACTGTAGAAGCCCAGTACAAAACTCGAATACCCCTTCCACTGAGAAACGAAGTTTGACAGCTGTCGCGCAACCCATTTACATTCCTTTTAGATTTTAATTTATTTCTATAATTCTATCGTTACGCCTTACTCGGTGCGAATTGGAAATGGCGCCTCAGTCCCAATCGACATCGTAACATCTCCATTCCCAACCCAAACCCCAATCGCACTCGCCATGGCGACCGGAGCCGCTGCTCTTATCCCGATCTTCGTCTGTTCCTCACTCGATACCAAGCTTGCTCTCGCTGTCTCCTCCGACGACACCATTCTCTCTCTCAAAAGTACTCTTGTTTCTCCCCTCCATTTCTCTAAAGCAACTCGTAGGGTTTAGGGTTTTGTTAGATATCATCAATCTCTCATGCTTCTCCTGATATCTTTTCTTCTGTCACTTTAGTAATGTTGGTAGTGGTTTAGGGTTTCCCTTTTCCTTTTGTCCAAAATTGAACTAAAAGTATAAGTATGGACTTAACTGCATGCAGCACACTCTCATGTTCTTTATGTTTTCACTGTTTTATACTTTCTTTGGTTAAATTAAATTTTATTGTGTTTTATGTTAACGGAGTTCTTTCTAATTTCTCACGTTTTCTTTCTTTCAACTTCCGATCTTGAGCAGGGAAGTTTGAGCAGGTGCATGCTGAAACATTTCCACAGATTGGGGAGATAATTGCAAAATCTGTTAAGGTAATGTTCCATACATGTACATTTAAGTTATAATATCGCTCTGTCCGAACAAGACTTCATAAATTGTGCAATTTTGGATGCAGATAAAGAAAGGAGAAGATGTTTTCCACTTATCAAACTGCATGCCGGTCAAGATGGCATTTCATGGGCTTGAGGGGTTGTACTTACTGCTCATGGATGTTGTGATGGCACCTACACAGATAACAAGAAAACACAGACCAAAGGATGCAACTACTTTACTCCAGTATCAGAGTATGTTATTTACTCAAATTGCCTGCTCGTGTACTCTTCTGAATGTGCTCAATATTCCTCATGGAATTAAGATTCCTAGATTTATTATTATTATTATTATTATATATTCATTTACTTTTTTATAGCTTTATGTTGAAATGATACCCCCACAGAAAAGTACTGGCTTCCCAGAATTACCTGTGTTAACCCCAATTAACCAAAATTAATCTCGAAGGATCTTTTGAAGATCTAGTTTTTGAATTAATTAATCATTTGTTTACGTTACTAAAGAGAGTGTTAAACCTTTTCTTTGCCATATTTTGCTTTGAAAATGCTTAATCTTTTCATTTGGTAAATGGATACAGATGCTGAGGAAGCATGTGAGATCGAAACAAATGGTCAAGTTGTTGGAGTTATTGAAGCTCATAGTCAGCCTGGAAGTAAACAAACAGCTGACCAAAGGGAAACCAATCACGGTCTTGAACAAAATATTAATACAATGGAAGGTTCTATGGAAAGAGGTGAGACCACTGGAATAGGTAGACTAGTGATACAAGCAACTGAGCAACTGATCACTGGAAAAGGGAGGCTGGTGTTAGAAAATGATGCTGTTTCTGACAAAGGTACTATACCTGATAATCAACATGCAACTGAGAAAACAACTGCAGCAGATGGAAGGAGCAAGGAGTCGACAGAAAAATCTCCTAAAAACAAGGAGCTTTTAGATAAGACTGCATGTGATCACACTTTAAGTGTGAAACTGGGAGTTGCTTCTCCAGAGAAGAGGATACTGAAGGAAATCATGGCTACCTCTTTGGATAATTCTGCCCAGGATATCTTATCCCAACACAATGGATCTTGTAAGGGGAAAGAATCTAGCACCAGTTTTGAGAAAGAAACGACAGATGGGTTGACAAACCATGAAGGTAAGCACAGAACTAGAACCTTTTTAATTTTTTATTCTAAAATCATATAGCATTGCAGTAATACCTGGTTTATAATGTTCGAATAGACTATTAGCCATGTGAATATTTCAATCTGTATTTGGGAATTTTTTTTTCCTGCTTGAGCAATTTAACTTGACAATTTCCACAATTACATGCTGGCAAGTGCTACTGATTACTACTGTCACAATATGGCAAGTATGTACAGGACACGCATTCCTTTCATCCTCTTTTTTCCCCCTTTTGTAAAGCTGTTGACTGTTTTCACAAAGAAAATGAAACAGGTCATTGCTATCACTTCAATCACAAAGGAATAAAAAGTATGTGAGTTAAAACACATAGATAGCCAGGTTATGACACCATTCTACAATTAGGCTGATTTATTGTGACATGCAAAATTTTCTGTGTTGTAAGATAAGTTTTATGAGTTATGCGGCTTATGCCAAAGTAATTAGAATTGAGTATATTTTGCTTTTTGTGTGCAACATTTTATTTGAGTTTAGCATGTTACATTACCTAAAATTGAATTCATTACGTTGACAGCATCGATAGAATATTTTAATGTCGAAGAATGATAAAGAAAGTTTTGGAGGTTTCGTGCTATCTCTGCTTCCATATTTTTCATGATGCAGTATAAATAATCTGTTTTGTTATGGATGTATCTGTATTCACTAAAACTAATCACACAAGCTCATCAATTTCAGATGTGGCATCTGTTGTTGCATCAATGGAACATGAGGCAGGTACAAAGAATGATTTGGCTGAGCCAGTGAAGACATCCAGTGAAGCAGGTACAAAGAATGATTTGGTTTTGCAAGGGGGAACTCTATTTAATTATGTATACTCAAGAGTAGAAAAGGAGAAGGAAAACTGAAGGTTCCTCTTCTGAAAGCCCATCTGATATTCCACTTGCTGCAGGGAGAAAAAATCAAAGAGAAGTGCAGAAGAGCAATGTGTTTTCTGTGGAAGAGACAACTAGCAAGAATACAAGGAGAGATTCTTCTGTTGTGGGGGAACTAGGTAATGACACTGGTATATAAATTAGTGTAATTGGTTGGTGCATATTAGAAGAATCTTTGTATTGTCATAGAGGATCATATTGTTTATGTTCTTGTTCTTCACCACTGTGCTTAATGCATTATCTTTATAACTCCTATAAGGTGTGTGTATTTAATTGCCTCCTTTTTCATTTATGTTACATCAAAGAAAGTAAAACAGCTTTTTTCTTATGAAGCACACTTACGTTCAATTAACAAAAAGCTCTTTTTAATTACCTCCCTTATCATTTATGTTACATCAAAGAAAGTAAAACAACTTTTTTAGTATGAAGCATATTGTAGTTGCTGATCTTAACTATAAAATATTAACCAATCTCAGGTAAGATTTCTTCGCTTGCATCAAATGTCAGAGATCCAAAAGAAAACTCACTTGATGAAATGGACTTTTCAAGCCAAACTCAAATCAAAGAGAAAGCCTCAGTACCACCGAATGAATTTGAAGAGCCAGTCAACCAAGGCAAAAAAAGGAAGAAGAAATACGATGGTAAGCTCGTTGCACCTACAGGAAAAGATAAAAATGGGAGTTCACTTAACCAGGGGAGTGATGCCCTCTGCATGGCTGTGCCAGTGAAGATATCTAACAAGGCAGGTGCAGAGAAAGATCTGATTTCGCAAGAGGGGACTCTACCAATTGGAGTTTCAAGTATAAATGCTCAAAAGGAGAAGAGAAGGAAAACTGAAGGTTTTTCTGCTACAAGCCCATCTGATATTCCACTTGCTGGGGAGAGAAAACATCAAAGAGAAGTGCAAAAGAGCAATGTGGTTTCTAGGAAAGAGAGAGCTAGCAGGAATACAAGGAGAGATTCTCTTGGGGAACCAGGTAATTACACTGGTATATAAATTAATGAAATTGGTTGGTGCATATTGGAAGAATCATTGTATTGCCATAGAGGATCATACTTAATGTGTTTAATATATTTTCTTTATAACTCCTATATAATGTGTGCATTTAATGCCTGTGCACTTGTGCAGTATTAAGAGAGAACTTTTTTTTTTATTGCCTTCCTTTTCATTTATATTTTTATGTTACATAAAAAGGAAGTGAAACAGCTTCTCTAGCATGCAACACATTGTAATTGCTGATCTAACTAAAAGTAATAATCAATGTCATTATGTCAGGCGAGATTTCTTCCTTTGTACAAAATGGCAGAGATCAAGAAGAAGGCTCACTTGATGAAATAAATTTATCAAGTCAAACTCAAATCAATGAGAAAGCTGCAGTAATACCAAATGAATTTGAAGAACCAGTCAGTGAAGGAAAGAAAAAGAAGAAGAGAAACGAAGTTACAACACTTGAGTTTGTAGAGGCTGGTTCCAATGCATATGCAAGTGATAAGAAAGAGTCTCATAGTAAGACCCCTCGTAAAGGAAAAGCCAATGAGAAAGAAGGAAAAAGTAATAGCCTGAGTGAGGATGTACCAAAAGGAGATGACATCACAGGTTTGAGGAGCACAGAGGATGAGAATGATGTGGGGCAGTTTAGGGTGGAATATAGGAATATTCCAGCAAAAAAAAATGGAGAGAAGATGAATCCTATAGTAGTTGAGGAAAAAGGTATGGCCAACAAATCGTTTTATGCATGACATCACACAACTTTACTATAATTATTATCCTATTTTGTGTTCAGCTTGCACCAAGTAGAATGAAAACCATAAGGCCCCTCTCCCAAACCAACATGCGCACATAAGTAATTAAATAAATAAGCTGCATATATCCTTTGCATTAAATAAAAATGTTTTTTTTTAATTATTGAGATTGGCCTATTCTTTGTTGTAAATTAATTGAATCACTTGGCAGCTTCGGGATCTTCAACGATGGTGGATCCAGTAAGACAATGTCGATTGAGTGGTGGGGGTAATTGGCGCTGCAAGAGGGAAGCCTTACATGGTAAAATATTATGTGAATACCATGAGAGTCGTCGCCAAAACAAAACGGGTAAAACAGCCTTTCATAGTACATAATAATTTATACCAAATAGTTTGGAGGTCTTCTTCACATTGTTAATAATTTACTCGTCAAAATTAATGTTATTTCTTTATTTAGTTCCTTCCAAAACCCTGCCTAAAAAAAGGAAGTGATTGGTGGCCTACTCTCCAGAAGCTCTAAAGAGAAATGACTCTTATCTATAAGTACTTGGGTTTATTATATTATCTCGTATTAGTGTCCATAAGTTCATATACTGTAGGATCTGTTGCTGTGTTTCATTTTTATTTGAATTTTATGTGCTCCTGATGTGTATTCTTGTTGGTCAGTTCTTGTTTTGTTTTGGCAGCTTTGTATAGGAACTCAGGTCGGTTTACATATCGGTACTTCTAGTTGTTTAACTTGTTTTTTGGTATGTAGAAAAAAGTATCCTTGGTTTACATTGGAGCTCAGGTCGGTTTCTCATCTACGATGGTTTTTGTGGTTTGTCAGTGTTGGACTGCACTAATTATATATTAAGATGCAAGTAAAATATATGATGCTAGATTGCTCAAATCAAATATGGCTTTTATTGTTATTGTTTGTTAGCGTAAACATCACACACATGAATTATGCCCCTTATTGTTAACTCAGGTGCCAAGCATCACAGGGGAGAAGATATTTGATATAAATCAATAGAAACTTAATCACTTGGGCGCCAGATACTTGTTTACGACTTATTTTAAAATCGTATAGTTTTGACAAATTCACCTTTGTATAGTTTCGGAGGATGTTTTGTCTCTAATCTTTTTAGTCAATGACAAATCATAAAGATGCGTCACCAGAGCTCACACAAATATGGATATATATATATATATAATGAACCCCAATCTAAATGTAAAAAGTATCAATTAGCATTTTCCATTGGAATATATGTCAAAATATCAAATTTTGTTGCTCTGACAAACACAAACATTCAATTAGAATCAGTCAAGTTCGATATACAAACGCCGTTGCAAAGTACAAATAATCTAAAACATCATTCGGACAACACAATTACTCGTACACTAATAGTTATTCAATAGATTCATCATCTGAACTATCCTAAAAAAAATTAACATCATCTCCAATGGAAACTGGCTACTGGCTACTGGCTTACAAAATCTAATTCCAAAAAGTCAACTTTTTATAATGTACCTTCCAAATGCAAGTAAATGCATACAAATAAAATACAAATACTAGAACAAAGCCACGGACTGATAGATGGTAAGATTAGTAGCTATTTGAGTCAAATCTTGTTAAAACTGAGAATGACTTAGCATTCTCCAGCGCCGTGGTATCATGCAAAATGTTTCGAGCGAGTCAGTATTGCTTAAGTTCTTCCGAGATGGTATACCTTTTGGTGTTTTGAATTACAAAAATCACTACTTCAGCGAGCTATTTGGTGATGTAAAAAGGTTTTACAAATCAAGATTCACTACGCGAAATTTCGACTTCTGTAACGGTTAATAAAAGGCATTTGTAACGGTACACGTAACGTTACAGTAGCCCCCGTTACAGAATGTCTAATAACCGTTACAGATCTATAACGGTTATTATCTAATAACCGTTACAGAAGACTGGCTTCTGTAACGGTTATTATCTAATAACCGTTATGGTATTGTGGACGGAAATGTGGTTACGGTTTTGTGGAGAACATTTGTAACGGTTAATAGATAATAACCGTTACAGAAGACTGGCTTCTATAACGGTTGTTATATAATAATCGTTATCCTATTATTGACGGAAATTAAATTTACTATTTTTTTAGATCCAGTGTAACGGTTATAATCTAATAACCGTTACAGAATCCAGTCTTCTGTAACGGTTATTAAGGAATAACCGTTACATATATTGTTGATATAAAAAAATGATATTATGAATTCTGTAACGGTTATTCCTTAATAACCGTTACAAAAGACCTTCTTTTTTTTTTGGATTTCGCCTGTTTTATTGGCTAGCCCAATTTTGCTAGCCGAATTGGTACCAAATTGGTACCCAATTTACATCATACAATCCAACATGCAGCAGACAAACATATATCATGCATATATCAGATGTCACATATATATACCAAGCACAAAACATATATCAATATGTAGCAAAAATTAACAAAGTATCTATACATAGAGTTAACACCAATTCAAGTCAAAATTTTCCTAAAATAATACCCCATACATGAAGTCCATAACCTCCGAAACGACTGCATCAACGTCTTCGTTTTTATATGGTTGTCCAACCGGCTCGATATACTGCAATTTGATCATTAACAATTGATAAAGTCAAATAATTTTGTAAACCATAAGCCCTAAACCAATATATGAAATTCTAAAATAATAAATCGGTTTAACATTACCTCAGGGAATTCTCCGACCGTAGTCCAACTACTTAATATTGCCCTCATGTTGAGCATTGTGAAATATCCACACTCTGTGCCGCCCCTTTGTATCGGTCCCTAATTAAGATTCCAACAAAAGAAACACAATCTTTTTTAGTTAATTTCAATTTCACAAACAAATAATATCTTAAACTGATAAGTTCTGTACCTTAATTCGGTACCAATCAAATCCTGTTCTGCTCTTTTGGCTATATCTTCCGGCTTCCACTAAATACCGCTTGTATACCCTGCATGCAATATCATTTAAAACAACAAAATCTAATATTTTTTAATTTGAAAAATCTCATCATGCTTTAACTTAATTCAGAAATGGAAACTTACGAAGATATGAATGGCTTAATATATAACTTTGGATTCTTGCGTTCCAGAGAATCAACAAAGTGAACGGTGCGCTTCTCGACATTAATAACAAGGACAACCCAATGAAACCTGTAATTAATAGAGATTTATTATTTTGGTGGAATTAAAGGAAACTACAAAATTCTTTCATTAGTAGCCATATTGGTTATATTTCTTACTGCTGATTATACGGCAAAACAAGATAGGAGGATGGATTATCCATGAATGCTCTCGTTAGGTAATTCACCACACCGAGTTCTTCGTGTTTGAATTTCCACTCAGCCAATAACTCTGGATCCAGTACGGTGATGCTCTTGGAGAACTCATTCTCTTCTTGACCTGTTGAAAGTTCTTCCATCCAAAACCTGCAAACATGAATATCAAAGTTCAACAATTTCAATTTTGAATGAATTGAATGAAGAAAAAAATAAACATTAAAGTTGAAAAATTCAAACCAGCAGTAAAATTTTGAGAGGCTTGGTTGACCTTGGTTTTGAGAGGCTTGGTTTTGGTTCGTTTGATTTTGAGAGGATGGATTGGCACGAATTTTGCGCCTAACGTACACTCGTTCGATCGGCTTTTTTCCCTTTGAATTGCTTCCTTCACCTTTCTCCATTACTACCTAATTAAAACACCATATATAATATATATTAATGTTGGCGCAAAATAATTCATAGTACCTAATTAATATATTGAAACATAGATAAACATCAATTCTTACACAAATTAAGGTTCACACATCATAGACAATAATTTAGATAAATAGATAATAGCCTAAGGTTCAAAAATTACACATTTAGCAATGTTCATACAAAATAGCATAGATAATTATTAAACCCTAATTTCACTCCTTCTCTTCCTCCACTATCTCCTCTGGCACCTCCTCTGGCACCTTCTCTGGTCCCTCCTCCCCATCTGCAGTTGTTCGTCCGCAACCAACTGGATAGCGCCTCACAGCAGATACAGACCGCCTAGGTAGAGGGTTATCTCGCATCCACTGAGGCACATATCTCTGACGAGTGACATCGAACTCCCGCTTGGTATCCGGCTTTGTCTCCGTCTCCTTCTTGGTCACATCTGTATTTTTCTTGTCCTTTGTCACAGTTTTTCCCTTATTCACCTTAGGATTGCTACCTTTGGCTTTGTCCATTTATTCTAATAATTTGATTCAATTCTAATAATTAATTTAATCATAATTAATCAATTCTAATAATCAATTCCATTAATCAATTGTATTAAACATTTCTAATAATAAATTCTAATAAACATTTCTAATAAACATTTCTGTCCCTATTAAGCATTTTGCATATTCACAATTCTGTCCTTATTATTTGCAAAATAGTCCCTAAAACAATTAAAATTATGCAAAACAGTCCCTAAAACAGCCCCAAATTAAACATTTCAGTCCCTAATTAAGCAAAACAGCCCCAAATTAAGCAAAACAGCCCCAAATTAAGCAAAACAGTCCCTAATTAAGCAAAACAGCCCCTAATTTAAAATTTCAGAGAAAGGGGGTTTACCTTCGAGAGAGTGCTGTCGGGGGCAGAGAGGGAAAGGTGGCTGTCGGAGTTGAGAGAGCAGAGATCTGTAAGGGAACAGAGAGGGAGAGGGGACAGAGAGGGAGAGGCGAGTCAGTGAGTCTGTGAGGGAGAGAGGAAGAGGGGAGTCAGTGAGGGAGAGAGGAAGAGGGGACAGAGAGGGAGAGGGAAGAGGGATTACCTGAGAGGGAGAGGAAGAGGCGAGAGTGCTTCAGAGAGGAAGAGGCTGCGAGTGCTTGAGAGACAGCGAGTGCTTGAGAGAGGCCGCGAGTGCTTGACAGACAGCGAGGGAGAGATCTAGGGTTTGGAGATAGAGCTCAGGGTTTTAAGCTTGAGAGTGTTTTCGAGTTTGGAAAGAAGTGACGAAACAGCGGCTAGATGGTGTATATTAAAAAAAACGTTTGATCTTCTGTAACGGTTATTAGCTAATAACCGTTACAGAAGATCAAACGTTTTTAATATATATGATCTTCTGTAACGGTTATTAGATCAAACGTTTTTAATATATATGACATTCTGTAACGGTTATTAGCTAATAACTTTTACAGAAGATCAAACGTTTTTAATATATATGACATTCTGTAACGGTTATTAGCTAATAACCGTTACAGAATGAACTCTTCTGTAACGGTTATTAGCTAATAACCGTTACAGATTAGTTTAATTTTTTTTTTTTGCTTTTTGTTTTTTTCGTAAGCCTTCTGTTCAACAATTTTAAACTTTAATTTAGAACAATTTTAAGTTTAATTTAGAACAATTTTAAGTTTAAATAATAAGTTCAACAATTTAGAATGTTAAACAAAAATTAAAAATAAATTAGCTCATAAATTAGCACATAAATTAGCACATATATGTTAAATTTCACCAATTAATGACCTGCAAAAAATAAAAATAAAAATAAAACTATTAATATATATAACAATTTAGCACATATATGTTAAGAATAGTTTATATTAGTTTTTTTAACTCACATGTTATTATGTAGCTACTTTCTTTTTTTTCCTTCGCGTGTTGACCCACACGCCTTCGGTGTTATCTGTACGCCTACAACTGATCGATACTGGCTGTGATGTATCGTCGATACCGATAGAAAAAGGAGGTATTTCCTCAAAGTGGTCGTATGCTTCTTCATCTACGACATCACCAACGCCGACAATACGTCTTTTTCCTGAAAGTGGCAAGTAATAAATAAGATGAACATTTGTACTCAATAAGGTGAACATTTGTACTTATATAAGATGAACATTTACCTTGAAGCACAACATGTCTTTTCTTATCCGCCGGATCTTGAATGTAAAAAACTTGCATTGCTTCCTTATTTGCAAGTATAAAGGGATCGTCTCGATAAGCCCTTTTATTGAAGTCAACAGTTATAAACCCCATCTTGTCTTTTTTAACTCCACCGTGACCGTTGTCGATCCATGCACACTTGAATGAGGGTATCTTAAATTTCAGGTAATCTAGTTCCCAAATCTCCTCGATCCACCCATAATAAGTAGCCGGCCTAACATTATCACTAGATAAAGCTACAACAGTGACTCCACTATTTTGCACGGCACTTTTACCATCCTGTTTCCTTGTGTACCAGGTAAATCCATTCAAGTCATACCCTTGGTATGTCTCGACCACGGTATCAGGACGTCTTGATAACCATTTCACGGTTTCATCGACCTCTGTTCCTTCTTTCAACTGGGACTGTACTTTATCTTCTAGCCATTGGACAAATTTTATTTCATGCTCTATGGTAATCAAGTTTTCGGTGTAAGAATGGTATTGTTCACGTAACTCGATTAGATGTTCATTGATGTAAGGTGCCACAATAGCAAGATGTTGGAGAACTTTCATATGTGCTTTGGTTCTCATTGCAAGATCCGGTATATGAGTACTAGCTCCAATTGTACCTGAAAGGTGAACATTTGTGCTAAATAAGGTGAACAAATATTGTGCTTTAAGTGAACATTTGTGCTAAATAAGGTGAACAAATATTGTGCTTTAAGTGAACATTTGTGCTAAATAAGGTGAACATTGGAAGTTAATATATAACCTTTTCCTTCAAGTCTACCCTCATGTCGAGACTTTGGAAGACCGATTGGTTGTACATCCTGCAAATAATCGGTGTAGTACTCAATAACCTCCTCGGCCACATATCCTTCCACTATTCTTCCTTCTGGTTTAGATCGGCTACGAACAAGCCCCTTCAATTGACCCATGGCTCTTTCGAAAGGATACATGTATCGTAGAAATACAGGACCACACATTTTTATCTCTCTAACTAAATGAATGGTCAAATGCACCATGGAGTTAAAAAACGATGGCGGAAAGTACATTTCCAGCTCACATAGGATTAGTACAACACCTTCTTGTAACTTGTCCAAACTATTCGGATCAATCACTTTAGAGCAAATGGAATTAAAGAAAAAACACAACTTAGTGATGATTTTCCTCACTTCTTCCCTTAGAATTCCTCGAATTGCGACCGGAAGTAACTGGGTCAGTAGGACGTGATAATCATGTGACTTCATACCAAGTAATTTGTTGTCCTTAATAGAAACCTTTCTTGATATATTCGAGGAATAACCAGTAGGAACCTTAATAGATTTCATGCATTCTAATAAGCTTTTTTTCTCTTGCTTTGATAAATTAAATTGTGCTGCAGGCAGCCAAGTTCGACTTTTTCCCTTATCTTGTGCCGCTAGTTCTTGCCGGATCCCCATTTCAACCATGTCCTTCCTCGCATTTACGCCATCTTTAGTTTTCCCTTGAATTTCCAACATGCAACTGATCAAAGCTTCACATATGTTCTTTATTATGTGCATCACATCTAAGCAATGCCTAATCTCCAAACTCTGCCAATATTCAAGATTCCAGAATATAGACTTCTTCTTCCATATCCCCTTGGGTATCTCATTTGCAAATTTCTTACCAAATTTTACATTAATGTCCTTCACCTGTCGATACACCCCTGAACCGGATAACGGTATTGGGGCCTTGTCTTTTTCTACAGTACCGTCAAACCTTTCCTTGTCTCGACGGTAAGGGTGATTGCGGTTCTTAATAAACCTCCGGTGTCCCAAGTAAACATTTTTTCTGGAGTTTTTCAGGTACACAGAATGGGTGTTTTCTTAATAAACCTCCCGTGGCCCGCTCTTTGGATACTCTGTCTCATTAGCGAGCGTACGTTAGATGCAATGTGCTATCTGAGAAAAATTCGGCAGCATTTCCCCTTATGTACCCTGAATACGCCAACACACGATTGCTCGTGCGTACGTATCCGTGGGAACACAATGGAAATGCCGCCGAATTTTTCTCAGACAACACATTGCATCTAACGTACAACTCGCTGTCCTAAATGAGACAGATCGTATCCAAAGAGCAGTACTCCCGACCGGGAGTACTTAGGGATTAATCTCGGACGGGCAATGACCTAAATTCAGTTGAGTTCCGGTATTTGGTTCCTATATGACAATACAAAATCCATGCCTATATATATATGCAAATTATTAACGAAATGCAAATAATTTAAAAAAAGAGAAGTTCATGAAAATATACTTTCAATTGTGTGCCTTCTGATCCGTTGAATCGTGCGACTTATCCGGCCGATGTAAGATCTTCTCCTATTCAATGAGATCTTAAAATATATAAAAAAACAAAAATAACCATAAATTAATGAAAAAATCGAAATAAATAAGAAAAAAATGTAAAAATAAAAAATACGGTTCAAAATTATTTTTTTACCTTATATCTGCTCTCCTTCTTATTCTCTTTCTAATTATTATTTTTTCAGAATTTTTAGAAAATTTTTGCTATTTTTTTGGAGTGAAGTGGACACCACAAATCGCAATAAATGAGAAGATCAGAAAAGAGTTAAGTGCGGCGCTAGCTGTGAGTTTGTTGGAATGGGGAAGAAGACCTAATTAAATACAGAACTTTTCTGTAACGGTTATTACAAAATAACCGTTACAGAATCATAAAAAAAATAAAAAAAGCCGTTACAGAATCATAAAATAATTAATAAAATTCGTCCCATATCAGTAACGGTTTTTAGTAAATAATCGTTACAGAATCAATAAAAAATAAAAAAAAAACGTTAATCTTCTGTAACGGTTATTTACTAATAACCGTTACAGAAGATGGTTGATATTTTATATATTTCTTTTTTCATATCTGTAACGGTTGTTGGATAATAACCGTTACAGAATATAGTAAATCTGTAACGGTTATTATCCAACAACCATTATAGAAGGTTGATGCATTTTTTTCCTGACCATGACGGAAAATGTTATTACGGTTGTTTCATAATAACCGTTACAGATTTGTGGCGCCAATTTTCCCGCCTAATGCCTCACTATTCTGTAACGGTTATTTCAAAAACCGTTACAGAAGTGCCGTTACAGAAGGTCCTTTTTCCCGTAGTGATTGCCCAAGTACAGAGCCAGACTCATGCGCGATTATTTCAATAATCCATGGTCACTAACCTCGTTAATGGCAGGCATTGACTGTCCCTTTTTCTTTTGGATTGCTCTGTATCTTTATTTGGAGAAATAAATGAATGTATCCTTTTTCATTAGTTACCCGTTTTCTTCGTATATTTATTTTATCCACCCTTTCCAAAAGTGGGAACAACAGTAAATCATAGGCAAATTCCTTGCACATAAACAAGAAACCTGCAGTTAGAAGTCCTACAACTAATACCTCATGTACTCAAATTATTTTAAATCACTCTGTGCCATGACAAAGGAGAACAATTTAATATTTCCAGGCCGTGTATTTGGTATGTAATGCAGAAAGTTAGATGTCCTGTTACTCTATCCTAATCAGAGATTTGAACTCGATTACTACCATGTTTTCAGAGAGACTAATGACGACAAAAGTAAATGTAGTAGAAAATGTAGTCGCAACATCTCTTGACCTTATTTTCTACATTGTCTTGGTCTCGCAACATCTCTTGACCTCTTCACCTTAAAGACGAGACTAATGACGACAAAAGTAAATGTAGTAGAAAAAAAATTATAGAATTGATGACCAAGCACAATCTTAACAAAAAAAAAAAAAAAGGAAAAATAGATTAGCTGGGCTCTGTTGTTCAAATATCACATGTACACACTCCAAAAAATTTTTTTGCTAGCTGAATTATAAAGCCAGGATTTCGTCTGCTGAAATTCGAAAGTGTGATACCGAAAAAAAAAGGACAAAAAACTATTATTTTACTACATAGTAATAATTTTTTTGAGTATTAATTGTATGTATCACATACATTAATAAAGAAGCGTTTTTCCTTAGAAAAAAAATATATAATAATAGTTTCATATTAAGAAATATTTCATTTGTGAATTTTATGAATTTGCTTTAAGAGAGGCAAAAAAAAGAATAACTAAACAAGTTTGCACAAATAATAAACATGGCTAAAATATTTTTTAGTTATCTATTGAATTTAAAACCTTTTTATTATGGGGACAAATGGACAATATATTATGTATTAACGAAATTTAACAAAAATTCTAAAGCTGCTACATTATAAAATCTTTGGATGCTCCCCCCCCCCTGCCTCCGCCCCCTGAATTATAGTCTAGCTTCTCTAAATTTTTGAAGGAGCAACAAGAACATACACAAAAAATTAATTTTAATTGGCGCACTACAAGAGAGATGGTCTATTGTTAGACTTTAGTGCATCAATTAAATCTAGCAATAGAACAAAATCCAACACTAATAAAAAAAGTCTACTTAAAAATTTTAACAAATCTAGCAATAGACCATCTCTATTGTAGTGGCGCCTTCTTAGAAAGGAAAATTTCATAAAAACTATAAAATAGTCTTATTTTTGAATCTAATTAAAATGTATATCTCACCTAAAAAAAAGGGGGTATGTGTCGGCCGAATCAGAGGTAAGAGGAGGAGAACAAAAAAAAAAAAAAAAACCTTCGAGACGTTGATTAAAACTGCACCCTGTAGCTGTTGTTTTCATTAGCATTTTCTAATCGCTTTTTTTTTTATTTTGGTTTAACTTTCACACGTCCTCTTTTTAGAATCAACATTTTATATACGTATATACCTCTAAAAAACATTTTATATACGTATGTCTTACATTTTTATTATGAAGGTACTTTTGTAAATATCGTATATTCGTATTAAATTCGTGTACCCTGATTCCAGAAAGACATCATTGTGCCTGGCCTGATTTGGTGCGCCTTGTCTGTCTGATTGTCAAAGGCTAAAGGTAAATCAGGAAAAGACAACTCGTGGATACGGCTTCTGCCATTAAACCAAATTAATGAGATATGCCATCATCCCTGATCAGCATTTGCGTGCCTTTTACAATCTGTCAACAATCAATCTCGAACGTGTATTAGGAAAAAAAAAAAAACCCTATAAAAAAAAATCCCTCTCACAGAGGCATAGTAATAGAAATGAAATCACGTGGTGCACGACATATGGTGTAGCGCGCCACCTTAGCCGTCTGATCAAGATCCAATGGACAAGGGAGCTCCGTGCATGTAACCTAGATTGATAGGTCCGTAAAAAATAAACCGTCCGATCAAGATCAGCCGGCTCGTAAGCGCGTTACAGCACGTGTCGCGCAACAGCGAATCCGGATTGCATAGTAATAAGCTGATTACTGACAGTGACGGATAATAATTTGAATTTTAACGAGAGGAAATATTGTAACGAGAGGTCACACTCTAGGGGAATTCTAATTACATAACATGAATTCTTTGAAAACGACCATTAATGGTAACGGTAATACGATTTGGATGGCAGGTATGTGGAACATTTGGAAGACGCGATGTGCTGTGATATTTGAAGGAACAATGCAAGATTTCCATGCAACGGTACGGAAGACAATTCAGGATTCGAAGTCTTGGAGCGCATATTGTTAACTATCCTTAACTTTCTGTATTGCTAGTATTTTTTTGGTTTGTATAAAGGCGCCTTGTATATGGTTGTATTTTAATTCTTTTTTTACTTTTTACTGTTTGTATCGAAACTTTTTGGTTCAATGAAATTGTAGGACGAGACTATCGTCACCCTACCTTCAAAAAAAAAAATAATAATTTGAATTTTAACGTAACTCAGAAAATATCTTCATCTCAATATTATAGATTGTCGTATATTACATTTATAAATGAGATTAATTTGAACCAAAGTGCGAATGGAAATTACTCGCAATTTATTATATTTAATGCATATAAATATTAAATATTATTTTTTTTGTGATCTTGAGTAAGTTTGGTGACAAGATAATTCAGAATCATTCCAGTGTTGGTCTTTTCGGAGTGGTCAGGATCCTCGCAGTTCTGCTGACTGTCACAATCTATCACATCTGATCTAGTTTTATTTTCGCTTCCCTTCCCGGAACAAGTAATGATTATCATTTCCTTACTATTTACTAATTAACAAATTGTTTAATATAAGTTTATAAATACATACATACGCCGCTAGCCAGGGATAGCCGGAATCACATCCTCTGCCAATCATAAATAGTTGGTAGAGGGCCAACGTTTGATCTAAACCGTTAGATCTAATCTCAATGGTTAACGGAGTTTCGTGCATGTAATCTAGATTGATAGGCCCGAAAAATTATAACCGTCGAGATTAGATCTTACGGTTCGGATCAAACGTTGGCCCTCTACCAACCTCAAAAAGTTGGTAGAGGATATACGTTCCCGGGATAGCCAGTCTTTTTCGTTCCATTTTACAGAGAGTTGAGGAAGAAAGTCTAGAGGGAGAGATCAGAAACCAGGTCGGAGATGGCTAACGCTAATGAAGCAAAATTTGCACTAAAGCTTCTTATTGACAAAAATTGTAACAAGGTCTTGTTCGGGGAAGCAGGGAAAGATTTTGTAGACTTCATATTTAGTCTGCTATCGCTCCCTCTCGGAGCTGTTACCAAGCTTCTAACAAAGGACTCCATGGTTGGTTCTATTGGGGAAATTTATGATAGTTTAAGCAAACTCGATGAAAACTACATCCTCTCTGACAAGAAGGTTTCTTCCCTTCTCAACCCCCGTCTTGCATCCACATCAAGTCCCAACGTCAACTTTCTCCTACCTCCAGCCACTGATGAGCATTCTAAAAGAAGGACAATCTACATGTGTTCCAATGCACGCCGGCAAAATCCATATCAAGGTTTTAGCCAATGCTATAACACCTCGAGCGCCTGCAAGTATGTTAGTGAGGTGAAAGGGACAACTTGCCCTGGTTGTAACAATGCACTTGACAAGGAGGCACAACTTGTGAATCTGATATCTGGTGGCGGAGTGGTGGAGACTGAAGAGGAAGGGTTTGTAGAAGGAGTGGTGACATATTCTGTGATGGATGATCTTACTGTGGTTCCTATGTCGACCATCTCTAGCATTACTCTTCTCAACAAGTTTCAAATCAAGGATTTGGGATCACTTGAAGAGAGAACAGTTGGTGTTGGCTTTGAAGAGGTAACATATCAAGTACACTTTAGAACCCTTTCTAATATAAAAGTTCATACTTCATATCTTTCGAGTTTTGAGTGTTTTCTAATTCTCATTGAAATTTAGGGATTGAAGCTGCTCAAGGTTTCTCTTCAATCCAAGACTGTCCTTACCGATGTTTTCATGAAGTAAAATATCTATATATAATGCATAGGCAGGGGTTGTACTTAAGTGCTAAATTATCTTTTGAAGGTTGATTAGTTTTGTACCTCTGCTTAGAATCTGGTTATATTTTGTGGGTAAACCTATCAGATAATCAGATTATATCTACATATTAATGCTGGTTTTTCGTTCTTTCCTTGCTGTGATATTTTCATGTAAGCTTTTGCAGAGTTTTCTCTAGTCAATTATCGCAATATGAAACAAGAAAGGGGAAAAAAAATGCTGTTATGCTCGTTAAATATTATCCCGAATTTGATGTTTGTTACATAATGATTGCTAAAAAAATAATTTATTTGATAACTCGGTACCAATCGACTCGGTTTTTTAATTTTAACGATCATTCATAAGCAAAGGAATTATGAATGCCGATCTTTTTGCTTCAAAAGATTGATACGCAAACCTTCGTGATTATCTTTGGATAAAATATTATGTTAACTCCAGTCTTATATCAGCTATTTTAAAGTGTACTAATTGGTATTTTAAATGGTTTGGACTATTTAGAAATACTAATGGATATTTAAATTGTTTAATCATATCGACTATTTTGGAATAGTAGTAACGAGTAATGAATACCTACACACACAGTAATATTCAAGTTTTGAATTAGTGCTTGTTTAGAGTATATAATTACATTTTTTATTTTTCTGTAAAAATTTAAATTAAATATAACTATTTTGAAAGTACAGATCAATTATTTTTTTGAACGCCAACTCATATCAATTTAATCAAGTCGGGATGTCACAATAGATTGAACAAATGTTAGGCCCAAAATTAGGCCAGTCGTACGTCCAACCTCCGGCCGTTAAAATTCTTCTTGTTTTATCAGGAGATCGAGTCCCGACCAATCTAATTCTTAAAGAGCTAACAGCTAAGACTAATTTATATTCAATTATCATAAGACATTACAAAGAGTTGCTTCTTCCCTTTAGTTAATTTAATAAATTAGTGCCTTGTTCTGAGGCTATCCAAATTGTTAGCTTTGTTTTTGTGAGGTCTATATGGAACGTTCTACATGCACGGCATATATCTACAACATATACAGAAGTTAAAGTTTGATGTGACTGTGAGCCAAGCGTTTTCGTTTATAGAGGTTGAGTATAAAACATCATATTTTTCTTCTTTCTACATATATATAATCAGCCAGGAACATCATGAGAATGTCGTGATGACATTTTCCCTAGAAATTGCTGGATTATTTATTTAAAGTTTGATGTAATCTTGGAAGAAGCTAGTTACAAAAAGTGAAACAAAAAGAGAACAAAAGAGAAGTACAAAGAATAAAAATGTTAATTAACTTAACTACAAGAAAAGGAAGAAGAAAACCAGCAATACATAAGATTGCAACTTTTTTTTGTTAGTCTGATGAGGAAAGAGGAATGAAGAAATGAAGCGAGCCGTTTCTGATCAATTGAACTTACCAAAGGCTCAATAAAATCTAGGGAGTTGAGAGACACGAGAAACATGAGAAAAATTTAGGCCCATATCGAGGCTTGGATGTTTGATAGACATTGTTATTGAAAATTGATTTCTATCATTAGCGATTTTACCGTTGCTAGCACCATTGCGCGGAAATGCTCCCCTCAACTAACAATCTAGCGAGTCTAGGCAGTGGGTCCCTCACCTAGCGCTCTCCTCTCTCATCTAACACGCACTGTATTTGTTCCTCTCCTCTCTTTGGCTCAGTTTGAATGAGGCGTGGGAATAAGAGAATAAGAAAATAAGGAAATAAATTTATTATAAACAATTCAAACTCTTCACAAAATTGCACACTTCTCAATATTTCTTCCCATTTCTTTTCTTATTCCTCTTATTCCCACACCATCCAAACGGAGCCTTTGATACAGGGGCATAGGTTTCGTTTCATACACGAAATTGGTTTCTATTTGCACCGACCGTTTCGTTTTTAAAACGAAACCAAAAACTTTGATTGTTATCGTTTCGTTTTGGACGAAACGATTGGATGGCCGAAACGAATTCCGTTTTCACCCCTACATATAAAACTTAACAATCAGACTTGGACTGGACTTCAATCCAAATCAAAAGTAGTCCAACCAAAAAATGTCCAATACTGTCCAATTCATATTGTCCATGAACGGTCCAATTCATTAGCAGGCACTAGCTAGTTATCATTTCTTATTGTTATTGGAGGTCCAAAATATGTACTTTAAATCAATCAGAATTTTTTGAGGCTATGTTATTGGCTATTGCGGCTTCTACACTGCATGTCTTGTTGTCTAGCTATATATCCTTTCTTACTCCAAATTCGTTGTTTTTCCACTTTCAAAATAAATAAATAAATAAACAATCTGGTTCTTGATCAATTTCTTCTTATCGAAGAGAAAGTTGCTCTAATCCTGCATTTAACCTATTAACTGTTGAGTTAGCATTAAAAAAAACCCTGTTAAGTGATCCATTTTTTTTTTGGGGTCGATTTGTAAGTCCAATAATATTAATTTAAAATAGTGAATTCTTTTTTTTTACACAGAAATGTGATGATAAAAAATTATTGCGTGAAACTTACGTTTCATTGCTGCAAAAATATCGACTCCATGTGGTCATTTCTTTCAATTTAACTTTTGATGCTTCATTTAAGTGAATTCGTAATTCAAAATATGATTCCGTGTTGCTACATAGTACATACGAATTATCTTTTAAGAATAGAGCTGCAAGAAAAACTCGTACGTAGTTCACTCGTGTTCGGTTCAACAAAAGTTTGTTTAGCTCGTCTCGATACGACTCGGCCGGTTGTACCAAGCCAACTCAGTTCGTCTTGTTAAGGCTTGTTAAGGTTACGAAACGGAGTTCGATATGTAATTTCATTATAAAATTTATAACCATTTAGTACTCGATTTTATGGAAAAAGCATATATTTCATAGATATAAACATTAACCTTCAATAAAATTTTATTATAAAATAATAAAAATTTGATTATAAATATAATATTATGAATTAATTTGTACTTAACTTAATTTAAAACATATGAAATCTATATAAACAGATTTAAGTATTGAAACTCTGTGGCGCGCCACTAGGCCAATTGGCTTTGATATAAATAAGTGAACATTTAATTTATATAAACTAAATGGTAAAGATGACATCATCCGGTTCATTCTACCGGTTTGACCTGTCGAACCAATTGAACCATCGAACCGATAGCTTCGCCGGTTTGATGTCCGGGTCGGATTTCAAAACATTACAAATAACCGACAATAAAAAAATTTCTTGTTTCGACATTATTATCGTGTCTCATCATAATGAGTTGAAACAAGAAATTTTTTTGTCGAAACAAGAAAAGCAATTTAATCTATAGCGATTGATAGACTTCTTGTATGATAAATTAGCGTACAGTGAAGTTGTGCTTACCACATTAATTAGCTCCTCTCTTGTATGAAAAGCAATTTCCCCTTCTTTTTAAAGAGGAAACTGATCATGCAAATAGTTAATTTTTTGACATATATATGAGAAAAGCTTAACGCTTTAAAGTACTACATCTTTATTCATGGATAAGGATCATATATGATAACTTGCATGTTGATTTGTTTGTTGAACCGAAACACTTTGGGAAATTGCATTCTCTGGATGACCATATAGTTTTCGATCTCAGTAGTCTGATTTAATCTCAATGGCTATAGATGCCCCGTGTATAATATCAAGATTGATTGGTCCGAAAAAATTTAACTGTTAAGATCAAATCGGACGGCTCGAATTAAAAAACGTCCACCGGATGATTTAATACAACTATCTAGAGATACTCTCCCAACACTTTGGGTGCACCTTTCCCAAACTGCAATCGAACTGTTCAAAAATCTGAACTGGAACGGTGATAAAGATACAATGGAGGCAACCAGTCATGCATCAACTGGAGGATCAGAAGCTAACAGAAAAGATCCTCAGCGACAATTATTAGCTGAAGACACTTAATCATACTCAATAACAGTTTTACCATAGTTAGCTAGCTTGAGTTAATGTAAACCATAGTTAAGAGCTGTATTCACTTGTCTATATATACATGCTCTGTAACGCAACAAGGTCACAAGGATCAGATCTGAGAATGAAATAAAAAGCATTTTAAATCATCTTCTCTGTCTCTCTTTACCTTTGTTTTAAACGGTCTTAATTGTCATCTCAAAGGCTGCATAAATTGTCGCCCCTGTCAGACCATTGAACCAAACTATAATCAAACTGAGACCATTGAACCGATCACGCTTTCCATTCGGTGCTAGGCTGCTAGCTGTCACAATTTATCATATCCCGTTTCTTCTCGCTTCTGACCACCTCGTAAATTGTAATAATCAGTTTACAAATATTGTACCAAAGGTATTGGTAAATGGTAGACCCGTAGGCCGTAGAGTCGTAGACGTAGTCTTCGTTCCACAATCCACAATATCCAGAAACAAAAAAGGGGAGGGAATGGGATTAATTGTAAGCTTGGACATGGAGGGCAATAATGAAAAACTCGCACTAAAGCTTCTAATCGACAAAAGTTCCAACAAAGTCTTGTTCGGAGAAGGAGGCAAAGATGTCGTTGACTTTATATTTAGCCTCTTATCACTCCCTCTTGGTGCAGTTACAAAGCTTCTTGCAAAGGATTCAATGGTGGGTTCCATTGGGAAAGTATACCAAAGTTTATGTGAACTGAATGAAACCTACATCCTTTCTAACGAGAAGAAATCTTCTCTTCTGAACCCCCAACTTGCTTGCACATCCAATGCCAACACCAATTTTCTCCTATCTCCAGCAACCCATGAAGATAAGAGATTCTACATGTGTTCCAATACAGACCACCACTATGATTACGGGAATTGCTGCGCATATGTTTGTGAGGTGAAAGGGGTAACTTGCCTCTGTTGCAACAACAAAATGAATAAGGAGGCACAATTTCTATACCCAAAGTCGGATGGCCGAAAATTTTTAAAATAGTATTAAATTAATATAATATATAAAAAATTATATTAATATAATAAGTTTAATATAAATAGTATCACGAGATCGGAATCCTGGATTCCGAACGTTAGATCGGAATCCAGGATTCCGATCTAAGTTTTGATCGGATTCTGAGTTTCCGATCTAAACTTAGATCGGAATCTCGGAATTAGATCGGAATCCGAGATTCCGATCTAAGCTTTTTAATTTTTTTATATATTATTTATTTATTTATTTAATTTATTAATTAGTTAAATAATTAGAAAAATAGATAATATGTTGTAAAAATATTGAAAAAATATGGAAAAAATCAGGAATAATTAAATTAAATTTTATATGTAATTTATTATTTTTGGGGGAAATTTATAACACCCCACCGACATGACTGATCTTTAATCGAATTTGATCAGATTTGACCAAAGTTGACCATATTTGACCATCTATTTAACTATTGACCGAAATTGAACAACTTTGACCAAGGTAAAAAAAAAATGCACGGTTGAACCATACTCGTGTAGGTTGCATAGCCGAATAAGAAAATTTAATGGACACCTCCTGCTTTGTTGATGCACGTGTCTCCTTTGTATTAATTATTAGTTTGTACCTTTTCTTTATTAAGCCGTATGCCTCTTCTTCATTTGTGTTTACAAATCCGAAATGCATCTTTAACCTTCCATGGAACCCATGTCCAATCTAAATGAGTTTTACTATTTTCATACAATTAAAGTTCAATTGATTATCTTGAGTTGTGGCCGAAACCAATTCACCAAATAAATGCTTTTGAAATTCAATTTGAAGTTTGATCTGGTCGGCCGTTTGGAATTCTAAATTCTACGTCGCAGTCGAATTGGATCTATTCATGATTTCTGCATTATTTAATCAGGTAACCGGACTTCTCTATATTTAATTTCTTATTGTTTGATTGATTCGATTTATCGTTTGGTTTTGATTGAATATGTTTATCTGAATTGTGATTGGTATATTTTACGGGATATCGGAGTTTGAAATTGGATGTGGAATTGAATCTGAATTTTGAGCCCTGATCCTCCTGAGTTCGGGGAGGGGCCGGTCCTGATCCTCCTGTGATCGGGGAGGGACCACCGTGACTGACTGATTGACTGTCTAAACCCGATTATCTCCGTAAAATATATTATTTGTTTTGTGGATTAATCCGATCAGATTGAATTTTGATATAATAATTAAATGTAGAGAAGCTGCGTCGTTAAATAACCGGTTACTGAGGTTTGTACCTGACTCTGTTTTGTTTTTCTGTTGCGACGTAGGTTGACCGGCCGTCGGATGGATGCAGAAGATACCGTTGTCAGCTCGCGCCCCGCGACCCGTCGGTGCGGGACGTGACAAAATTAAATTTATTTTCATTTTAATTAATTTATTTAATTAAAATATAAATTTTTATAAATTATTTAATTAAAATATAAATTTTTATAACTTATTTAATTAAATGAATTGTACCATTTAAAAAGGATTATAAATTTTCAGAATTTGCAGGGATACAAAGGCATAATCCTTTCAGAATGTTCAAAGTTTTATTAATTCTTTCTGCATTTGCAGGCTTAAAACTTTAAACAGGCTTAACTTTTGATAGGAAGGTCCGATTGGGGCGATCGAGGACATTCCGGAAAGCTGGCGACGAGATCTACGCATTTTACGGGGGTGAAACCCCATAACGACCATTTTCGAGGCCAAAAAACGCTCTCTGGACCTCCAAAATCCACTTTGAATGTTTGCAAACCTAAAAACCACTCTAAACTACTGAAAATGTTTTTAAAATTATAAATTAATCATTAAAAAGAGAAATGCAGTAAATCAAGTGAATTTAGTCTTTTTTCTCCGTCTCCGTAAAACATCAATCTCGTGTGATTCCTTTCTAACGCAATCCAGAAAGTGCTTCCTTGATCATGAGACTCGATATGATTGTTTAATATATAATATGAAAATAATATATACAGAGGACGACATCCGAGACGCATATCAAATGGTTGTTTAAATTAATTAAAAATTTATACTTAATTATTCATTTTTTAATTAAATAAATTAATTAAATTTATATTTAATTAAATAAATTAATTAAAAGGAAAATAAATTTAATTTTCCAAAAAAAAAACTAAATTACATATAAATTTTTTAAAATTTGTCACAACCCGCAATGGGGTGGGGCAGTTTCTCTCCACGAAAGTACATGAGAATGTACTCTCGTAAGGCTTAATAAAACCTAACTCTTATTACTAACAGATAATATAAAAGAATATTATCAACTAAAGGTTAAAAAAAAAAATGAAAGGCAGAAATTTAAAAAAACAAACGAATCAGAACAAAACTTCAAACTGCGGCATACACACATAACACACAGTAGTATATCATAAGGTAATATGTCTAACACACAAGACTAAAATTTATACACTAACACTTAGCCTGGTCCATATATATACATCAAAATAAGGACTAGGTCTAGTATAGCCAAAATATAATCCTAACTTAACTCTAATTTAACGTAAAAGAAAAGTAAAACAAACTATAGCTGAAAAACACATTAAGGAAGTGTAATATATAGGTGGAAAACAAAGTCCCGACATGCGTATATGAACCCTTATATACCATCAAAAAGGTGGTCTCCTACTGATATGCGTCCTCTGGAACCCCCATCCGCCGAGGAACATGCAAAATAAGCACGAAATGAGAATAAATTTCTCAGTGCGGGTTTTAGTTCCAGACGTGGATTTCTGGTCGAAATCTTAATCCAGAAATAATACCCGTTTAATCAACATGAACATTAAATAAATAATAATGAGTAAAATATCAAACTACAAAACAGCGTAATAAAGGTCATGCAAATGCAAATCTTCAGTTAACTTCATACGGTACATTCGATCAAGAAATGATATATCCAAATTCATGCTGCGAAAATAAACGTGAAACAGAACATGACAAGCCAGATCAAATAAAGGACCAATCAATTCTCGTGACATATTATTATCGTGATATCATCGTGATTTCACTCAGGTCACCTAAACCCAACCGGTTGGGTCACGTGAGGAGACCTTTCCCTAACCCATGGGCACGTGAGAGACGAAGCTCTAACCCTGGGCACGTGAGGGAATTCCAAATCCACATAGCGCTATTGAACTGGCCGAAGCCGGGGGCCGGCCGACTCCGGAGAGTGATATTAATTCTCATACCAAGTCAAAATTCCATGATTGTCCTTTCGTGACGTGAATTCAAGCTTTCCAGGTAAGATTTAACTTGAACTGAGACAATTCAGCTCATTTATAACCCAAATGGATAAACAAACTTAGCTGATTTCTCATAATAACTTGAACAAATGAGCTCAATATCAACATGAGTTGTAATATTTGTTCCTGTATACTAGCATGATAATGAATTATGCAATTCAACAAAACCTTTCAACATGCCATGCATAATTTAAAGTTACCGGAAAAGATCTCTAAAAAAATCCACGTATCCGCACCTGTTGTTGGGTCAAAACTCGTCTTCGTCAAGTTCCCTGTAAGTTGGTAAAAAACCGTTAAGATTTAACCAAACGGTTTCCATTTGACCTTAACTTAAAAATCTAAAAGGTCCGGCTTATACTACCAGACTGACTCACATTTAATTATTATTATGGTAATTGCTTGTGTTTTTAGTAACTTTTAGTTTAACTTAATATTAAAATGTCATTTTAATTTATGTTATTTTATTTTGTTTTTATTCATTATTATTTAAGTCTTTTATTTAATGTTAATTATTTTAAATGGTTTGTTGTTTATTTATTTGTTCTTTAAATTTCGTATTTAATTGTTTTATTTTTACATAAATTATTAATTATGTATTTATTTGTTTAAGTTTTTATTTAGTTTAATATTTAATAAGAAATAAAAACTAGTAAATAGAAATCAGAAATTAAATAAGAAAACATAGAAAATTAAAAATCAAGATTTGATTGGTTAATTGTTTAGAATCAGACAGTCGGTGATTTAATTGTCATTGTATCTGTTCTTGACTCACTCGGACTATTTTCATCATCTCCCGAAAAATCGAATCCCGCTTGATCAAAGAAATACCCAATTATTTCTAATGGCCTTTCCTTTAATTAATTATATAATTATTAAGCCCACAATTAACTAAACCAAAGTTAAATTTCCATTTATTTTCTGCGCAGGGCCACAAAATTAATTCCTGCACTGGGCCAAAGAAATTCCCTTTTAAATCTTTCGGTCAGAGCCCAAAATAATTCCGGCCCACAACAGCTCAAGCCCAACTCGCAGGTGACTGAGCCAGGTCAACCTGACCCAGTTGACCTGAGCCAACCATAACGGGTCCGTTACCCATCCGACAGTATCCGATAGCCAATAAATGGATCCGACCCACAATCCCATGTACTTTTCTCAAAAAGACCCTGAATCAAATTATTTTACATTTAGATCCTTTTGTTTAGAACTAGGTCCTTTTCCCTCACGAACAAGTCCTTTTTCTTACAAAACAGCCCCTGACACCATCGCTCGGTACCAGAATGGTACCAGAGGCAGAGGCAGCGTACCAAACACCGGTACCAAGCCACAATCCTCACAATAAGATTCATACAAGTCTCCTCTTACTCCCAACCGTGATAAAATCCCAAATTCTCCTCAATTTTGCTTATTCAATTCCAAAACATAGAATAGATTCTAAAATTCTAAGGTTTAACTCAATTTCATCATATACGACTGTTTTATACGATTTAATTCACCTAATTAAGGTTGTTACCGCATCAAACAACACTCCATAACACCATAAATTCCAATTTGAAGTTTAACTCAAATTCTCAGCAGAAAAATCAAAGAGGCCAACTTAATCCAATCAATCACAACGCAAGAGAAAGGGGTATACCTTGGATCTTCAGCTGTTGCTCCTCCCTCTCTTTCTCTATTTCTCTCTTTTCTTCTTTTTCTGTGGAAAACCCTAATCGCCAACAACCGACATGAACCTCAAGTGGGGTATTTATAGGCAGTACAGAGAGGAAGAGAGAGAGAGGAGAGATCAACGGCGAAGATTTCTTACTCAAATCTCACAGCTCTGGTCAAAAGTTCAACCCTTATCCGTTTCCTCTCGGATAAGATCAAAAGGAACAGCTCAGCAGAGGCGATGCTCGACTGTGGCACGGCGGGATTGGCTAGCCACAGTCGATCCATCTCGAAAATTTTCGAGAATTCTTTTCTCGTCAGAGAAGAAGAGAGACGAGAAATATCGGACGGATCGAGAGAGAAAGGAGAAATGAAGAGGAGGAAGGAGATGATGCCAACGCAAATTTGAGATTTTTATTAAAAATTGGTCTCTTGGATTTTCTGTGGCATGATTCATGCAGCCAAGGATGCTGCAACTTATATAAACAATTTAATTGATTTTTCTTATTAGATTAAATTCTGATTTGAGCTCAATTAATCTAGTAATTTGAGCTTTGATTTTGCTAGAATCATTTAAGTCATTTTTAGACACTACACAATTTAAAAGATTCCGATTTCGAGTAAATTTTAATATTACCATTTAATTAATGGTTTAAAGGTCATTAGTTTTAAAATTTTATTTTTCCTAATATTTATTTTAAGAATTAACCTAACCGTCACAATTAAACTAGGTCTGGTATTTCTAGGTTGTTACATTCCACCCCCCTTAAAAAGATCGTTCAGTCCTCTGAACGATGCTTGCCCAAACAGGTCTGGGTAGCACTCTCGCATCGTATCTTCTAACTCCCAAGTAGCTTCTTTCACCAAATGTCGTCCTCAATGTACCAGTACCGAGTGAACAGTTTTGTTCCTTAATTGCTGTATTTTCTATCCAAGATTCGCATAGGTTCCTCTTCATATGATAAACCCTTTTCTATTTGTAAATCTGAGAGATCTGGTATCTCATGGGATGGATCCTTGAAATACTTTTGAAGTTGAGAGGCATAAAATGCTGGGTATACTTAAGAAAAAGTAGGTGGCAAGGGTAACTCAATTGCAACTTGTCCAAAACCGAGAAGTGACTCAAACATCTCGATTGAAGATAATTTCTTTTGGGACATTCATGGTATTTTAAATTGGACTTTCATAAAAATTTCTGCTAATACTTTATCCATGAAATAAGTTCGAATGGGTATAAGGTAGGCTCCCTTGGTTAGTTGATCCACAATTACCCAAATTATATTATACTTCCCAATGGTTTATGGAAACCCCTGTTACAAAATCCAGTCCAGTAGATTCAACTTATATTTTAGTTTTCCTAAAGGTTGTAAGAGTCCGATAGATTTGTGGGTCTGCTTTAATCTGTTGACATTTTTGACACTTTCGAACACATTTTTCTCCACTTCCTGTTTCAAATTCGGTCATTAAAAGCTCACTTCACATCTTGACAAAGCCTAATTCCTTATTCCGATAATAATCATAGCAATTTCTAGTTGTTTCTTGATTTCTCAAATTCTAGAAGAAAATGCTTGTATCGTTTCTCGTAAACATCCTACAAACAACTTTTAATTGCCTTACTCCTTCTAGCAATTTTGGTTCCTTGGTGAGAAATGTTATTATATTGTCTTGATTCTTTCCGCTGAGAGCATCCACCATCATGTTAGGTTCCCGTATAACATTGAATATCTAAGTCATAGTCTTTGATTAATTTCAATCACCTTCTTGTCTCAAGTTAGGTTCCTTTTATGTAAGAATATAGTTAATACTTTGATGGTCAATCTATACTTTGCACTTTTGCTTCATACGATAATATCTCCTAGCTTTAGGTGCATATACCACTGCCACCAAATAGACTGAACATCCAATCTCCATTAAATGCTTAATTTCCAAAGCAGAGATATAAGGTATTGGATTATTGGATTTTCAATATTTTAGAGTACCAATGGTTTGGTTTGAAAATCCAAATTCCACTATCTTTTTTTTTTCATAATTTAATTATAGCAGGATGCTGGGTTAGTCGGTCTATTTCCTGCAAATTTCATAGCTTGAAGTCTTCATTACCAACCGATTGATCTTCAGATCTTTTCCACTAATACAAACCTCACAATTTTAGCAACACACGACTGTTCGACTGGTCTATCCAACTTGGTGTTTATAAACCTTTTATATCTAGATAGATACTTAATTCCGCTACCCCCATTCGATATGACAGAATGACTACATCTTGTGCCTATTAACAAGGTTGGATATCCGAAATAAAATACCTGCTAGTAGACCCGTAGACATTCTGTTAGGATTTTCAGCACCTTCCTCTATAATTTCTTCCTCTTGCTCTTGTTCATCCACAGTATCTATCGCATGTACAACTAACCTACTCCCTGTTTTATTACCATGTATAACTCCCCGTCCACGATGCAGATGTCCATCTTCATGGCCAGTACTTGGTATTGGTGTAGTCCCCTTTTTATAATGGGTAGGTGAATACTTTGGACAATTTTTAACCCAATGGTCTGGACTACCACATATATAGCATGTACCGTTGGCATGACGGCATTGGGTTACCGAGTGTGGAAGTTGACATCTATGACACCAATTAGATCCAGGGGGTGAGGATAGTTTACTTGAACTTGGAGTTGATGTTGTTGAGGTTACATACCTAGGTCCTGATGTGTCTCGTCCACGTACATTTCGAATCACACGTTGCTGAGCTTTTCGTTTTCGATATACATCCACTTGTTCTGCTGCATCCATCAGGGCCAGAAGTCCTTGATTTGCTCGAGTATCAACAGTCATTGCAATATCTGGGTCTAGCCCGTCAAGATATTGACGCCTTTGTCGGTAAGCATCATTAAAAATATCAGGAGCATATTGAGACAGATTAAGAAATATGCTATTATACTCGGCAACGGTTCGCCCCATTTGCTTTAATGTCACAAATTTAGTTCGCATTACTTCTCGATGCACTATTCCCATAAATCTCTGTTTAAACCGTTCCTCAAACCAAGCCCAAGGAATTCGGGTCGCATCACCTTCATATCCTCTTTTTACACCTTCCCACCAAAATCGAGCAGAATTTTCAAAATAATAAGTTGCCAGTTCCACCTGTTGTTCAAGAGAAACTTTGCATACTGCCAATCGAGACTTTATCGCCGCAAGCCATTCCTCTGCAGCCTTAAATCTGCTTTCTCCATTAAATCGGGGTGGTGCCAAGCAGGCAAATGCTTCAAACTTCCTGAATGCCTCGTCTTCCCCATCTCGAGGACCTTGCACGGCTCTTGCTGCCATCCTTCGGCCACGCTCAAAAGCTAATAACAAGCGATCTAGGTCTCGATCTTCTAACTCACCCTGTTCTTCTCTTCCAGCTTTCTGGATTCTAGGTCTACCACGTCTTCCACGGCGTCCACGAACGTTTTCCATTATCTAATTCTAACGATCTTAATTTACGTCCTAGGAAAGCTGTTGTTGAGCAAAAATTATAGATATTCTTCAAGCAAACAAATAAATGATATGCATGCATGCATAACTAAATGAGGAAAAGAGAAATGAGCGTCCTAGCCCATTTTCTACCCACTCTTTCGTGAGTCTGGTTAGGGTTTAGACCACACTGGCTCTGATACCACCAAAAGAGACTGTCACAACCCGCAATGGGGTGGGGCAGTTTCTCGCCACGAAAGTACATGAGAATGTACTCTCGTAAGGCTTAATAAAACCTAACTCTTATTACTAAACAGATAATATAAAAGAATATTATCAACTAAAGGTTAAAAAAAAAAATGAAAGGCAGAAATTTAAAAAAACAAACGAATCAGAACAAAACTTCAAACTGCGGCATACACACATAACACACAGTAGTATATCATAAGGTAATATGTCTAACACACAAGACTAGAATTTATACACTAACACTTAGCCTGGTCCATATATATACATCAAAATAAGGACTAGGTCTAGTATAGCCAAAATATAATCCTAACTTAACTCTAATTTAACGTAAAAGAAAAGTAAAACAAACTATAGCTGAAAAACACATTAAGGAAGTGTAATATATAGGTGGAAAACAAAGTCCCGACATGCGTATATGAACCCTTATATACCATCAAAAAGGTGGTCTCCTACTGATATGCGTCCTCTGGAACCCCCATCCGCCGAGGAACATGCAAAATAAGCACGGAATGAGAATAAATTTCTCAGTGCGGGTTTTAGTTCCAGACGTGGATTTCTGGTCGAAATCTTAATCCAGAAATAATACCCGTTTAATCAACATGAACATTAAATAAATAATAATGAGTAAAATATCAAACTACAAAACAGCGTAATAAAGGTCATGCAAATGCAAATCTTCAGTTAACTTCATACGGTACTTTCGATCAAGAAATGATATATCCAAATTCATGCTGCGAAAATAAACGTGAAACAGAACATGACAAGCCAGATCAAATAAAGGACCAATCAATTCTCGTGACATATTATTATCGTGATATCATCGTGATTTCACTCAGGTCACCTAAACCCAACCGGTTGGGTCACGTGAGGAGACCTTTCCCTAACCCATGGGCACGTGAGAGACGAAGCTCTAACCCTGGGCACGTGAGGGAATTTCAAATCCACATAGCGCTATTGAACTGGCCGAAGCCGGGGGCCGGCCGACTCCGGAGAGTGATATTAATTCTCATACCAAGTCAAAATTCCATGATTGTCCTTTCGTGACGTGAATTCAAGCTTTCCAGGTAAGATTTAACTTGAACTGAGACAATTCAGCTCATTTATAACCCAAATGGATAAACAAACTTAGCTGATTTCTCATAATAACTTGAACAAATGAGCTCAATATCAACATGAGTTGTAATATTTGTTCCTGTATACTAGCATGATAATGAATTATGCAATTCAACAAAACCTTTCAACATGCCATGCATAATTTAAAGTTACCGGAAAAGATCTCTATAAAAATCCACGTATCCGCACCTGTTGTTGGGTCAAAACTCGTCTTCGTCAAGTTCCCTGTAAGTTGGTAAAAAACCGTTAAGATTTAACCAAACGGTTTCCATTTGACCTTAACTTAAAAATCTAAAAGGTCCGGCTTATACTACCAGACTGACTCACATTTAATTATTATTATGGTAATTGCTTGTGTTTTTAGTAACTTTTAGTTTAACTTAATATTAAAATGTCATTTTAATTTATGTTATTTTATTTTATTTTTATTCATTATTATTTAAGTCTTTTATTTAATGTTAATTATTTTAAATGGTTTGTTGTTTATTTATTTGTTCTTTAAATTTCGTATTTAATTGTTTTATTTTTACATAAATTATTAATTATGTATTTATTTGTTTAAGTTTTTATTTAGTTTAATATTTAATAAGAAATAAAAACTAGTAAATAGAAATCAGAAATTAAATAAGAAAACATAGAAAATTAAAAATCAAGATTTGATTGGTTAATTGTTTAGAATCAGACAGTCGGTGATTTAATTGTCATTGTATCTGTTCTTGACTCACTCGGACTATTTTCATCATCTCCCGAAAAATCGAATCCCGCTTTATCAAAGAAATACCCAATTATTTCTAATGGCCTTTCCTTTAATTAATTATCTAATTATTAAGCCCACAATTAACTAAACCAAAGTTAAATTTCCATTTATTTTCTGCGCTGGGCCACAAAATTAATTCCTGCACTGGGCCAAAGAAATTCCCTTTTAAATCTTTCGGTCAGAGCCCAAAATAATTCCGGCCCACAACAGCTCAAGCCCAACTCGCAGGTGACTGAGCCAGGTCAACCTGACCCAGTTGACCTGAGCCAACCATAACGGGTCCGTTACCCATCTGATAGGATCCGATAGCCAATAAATGGATCCGACCCACAATCCCATGTACTTTTCTCAAAAAGACCCTGAATCAAATTATTTTACATTTAGATCCTTTTGTTTAGAACTAGGTCCTTTTCCCTCACGAACAAGTCCTTTTTCTTACAAAACAGCCCCTGACACCATCGCTCGGTACCAGAGGCAGAGGCAGCGTACCAAACACAGGTACCAAGCCACAATCCTCACAATAAGATTCATACAAGTCTCCTCTTACTCTCAACCGTGATAAAATCCCAAATTCTCCTCAATTTTGCTTATTCAATTCCAAAACATAGAATAGATTCTAAAATTCTAAGGTTTAACTCAATTTCATCATATACGACTGTTTTATACGATTTAATTCACCTAATTAAGGTTGTTACCGCATCAAACAACACTCCATAACACCATAAATTCCAATTTGAAGTTTAACTCAAATTCTCAGCAGAAAAATCAAAGAGGCCAACTTAATCCAATCAATCACAACGCAAGAGAAAGGGGTATACCTTGGATCTTCAGCTGTTGCTCCCTCCCTCTCTTTCTCTATTTCTCTCTTTTCTTCTTTTTCTGTGGAAAACCCTAATCGCCAACAACCGACATGAACCTCAAGTGGGGTATTTATAGGCAGTACAGAGAGGAAGAGAGAGAGAGGAGAGATCAACGGCGAAGATTTCTTACTCAAATCTCACAGCTCTGGTCAAAAGTTCAACCCTTATCCGTTTCCTCTCGGATAAGATCAAAAGGAACAGCTCAGCAGAGGCGATGCTCGACTGTGGCACGGCGGGATTGGCTAGCCACAGTCGATCCATCTCGAAAATTTTCGAGAATTCTTTTCTCGTCGGAGAAGAAGAGAGACGAGAAATATCGGACGGATCGAGAGAGAAAGGAGAAATGAAGAGGAGGAAGGAGATGATGCCAACGCAAATTTGAGATTTTTATTAAAAATTGGTCTCTTGGATTTTCTGTGGCATGATTCATGCAGCCAAGGATGCTGCAACTTATATAAACAATTTAATTGATTTTTCTTATTAGATTAAATTCTGATTTGAGCTCAATTAATCTAGTAATTTGAGCTTTGATTTTGCTAGAATCATTTAAGTCATTTTTAGACACTACACAATTTAAAAGATTCCGATTTCGAGTAAATTTTAATATTACCATTTAATTAATGGTTTAAAGGTCATTAGTTTTAAAATTTTATTTTTCCTAATATTTATTTTAAGAATTAACCTAACCGTCACAATTAAACTAGGTCTGGTATTTCTAGGTTGTTACAAAATTATTCCTGATTCTTTTATATTTTTTCAATATTTTAAGAATATATTATTTATTTTTCTAATTAATTAACTAATTAATAAACTAATAAAAGGAAAAAAAATTTAATTTTCCCAAAAAAATACTAAATTACATATAAAATTTAGTTTAATTATTTCTGATTTTTTCCATATTTTTTCAATATTTTTACAATATATTATCTATTTTTCTAATTATTTAACTAATTAATAAATTAAATAAATAAATAAATAATATATAAAAAAATTAAAAAGATTAGATCGGAATCTCGGATTCCGATCTAAGCTTAGATCGGAAACTCAGAATCTGATCAAAGCTTAGACCTAGATTCCGATCTAACGTTCGGAATCCAGGATTCCGATCTCGTGATACTATTTGTATTAAACTTATTATATTGATATTATTTTTAATATATTATATTAATTTAATACTATTTTTTAAAATTTCGGGTCGGATGGCAGCGCGGTGGCGAATTGTAGTGAAGGGAAAGTGTTGAAGTCGGCACCGAAATAAGGCCCAAGAAAAATTTATTTGGTTCATGATGGCCCAAGCCCACTTTAGATGTCAATCAAGTTGTTCACCGAATTTTCTTGAAGAATCTAGTAGCAACGTGTGTGTAGATTAATCTAGATACATAATACCGACTTGTGTATGTCGGTGAGATAAATCTAGAAGATATATTATCTATCTTGTAACAACTTATAACCGACATAAATTTAGTATAAATAGGAAGAGTATGATGGTGCATTTAGGTGTGTGCACCAAAAATAGTAAAGAGTGAGTTAGTATATGTATATGTATGAAAGCATATGTATGTTGTATTAGTATAGTTTAGCAGTAATATAAGTATATTTGTGTGCATCGTTAGTCAACAATTGGTATCAGAGCCGGTTAGAGCTTGTCGGGTTGTTTGGTTTGTCGAGTTGTGTCGTGAGAGAAGTTAGTTGAGTCGATATGTCTGATTTGAGTGGTATGAGTAGTTTGATAGAGAAGTTGAATAATTATAATTATAGGGATTGGCGTACGTGCATCAAGTCTTATTTGCAAGGACAAGACCTGTGGGATGTTGTCGGTGGTGATGAAACGGAGCCGCCACCGAACTCGATCCGAGCGTACAAGAAGTGGAAGGTGAAGGCTGGTAGAGCCTTGTTCGTGTTGAAGACAACGGTTGATAAGAGTTTGTTGTCGCATATCTGATGAAGGTATTTAAACATAGGATATCAAATAAATTTATAACCTAGAGCTAACCTCACTAGTCTTTTGGAATACAGCTTTAGGGTCGAACCCAAGGGACGGATTAATGAATACCAGACTTTACTTCCTCACGAAAGCTAGACAAACAATTTTTATGGATTTTGGTTGATTAAATCTAAAAGTGCAAGTAAATAAATATTTTTTGTATTTTATGAACTAAAACAGATGCAAATAATATCCCAGGACTTTGTATTCATTTAGTTTAGCTTTAAAGTACTTCTACCCAAAGTTTTCACCAAGGAAGAAGGTAATTTCGGACCGAAATATACAGATTTCGGACAGAAATTCTATATAAGTCGTGCCAAAATATACTTTAAACTTTCTGCTTTGACTTGCTGATTTTATACAACACTATGTGAAGGATACTTGTCGACCAGACCTAAATCCTAACCTCAGCTGTCGCAATTTTGGTTTTGGAAATTGGTTTGGAACTCGGTTTTCTCCACGTAAATGACTAAACCTAAACTTTCGTGTCGGATATTAGTCACTTAAGGTTATCATGTTGGATTTCTAGAGGTATCTAAGTCCTTTCAGATCGTTTAGAAACTACACCATTCGGTTGTCAAGTTAACCTCCTCTTTCGAGCGTTTGGCTTACCTCAATTACTTAATCAATCATGTGTTTAGTCTAGTTTAATGTCCTAAAGACGTCGCGATTCATCCATAGGTAAACATCAAGCAAACAAATAACATAACTAAGCATATCAATAATTTTCAACATAATAAATCACATAACATAGCAATCAATCAATCAAGTCATCACAAAATACTAAACTAAATTACTACTTAGCCCTAAGACATAAGAAACTAGCCTAACATGTAAACAAAGCAAGATACAAACTCCATGTGATCAAAATATCAAGAGAAAAGGAAGGAATAAACCAAATATCGCTTCTATCGAGATATCGATCGTCCGAAGTCGTGGTTGGATCGGTTCTACCGCTGTCGCGTCCAGAATCGCTCCAAAGTTGCTGCCATGGTTGTGCTCCGCTGCGAGAGGTGGAATCCCACGCCTTTCGGCGTGAGAACGGTGGTGGAAAAGGTGGAAATTATTGTATGAAAGGTGACATACTTTCCTCTCTGTAATTTCGTGCATATATGGCCAGGGAGGAGGCTTGGGAGGCAGGTTAGGGCAAGGGTTCACGAGATCATGCCATAAAATAAAATTTCCATCTTCAAAACTTGCCAAAACTGACTTTTTCACGCAATTTCGGACCGAAATAAATAATTTCGGACCGAAATTATTTTTCAGCACTTCGCACCGATAGTATTTTGACCTTAATTTCTTCATCCGGACTCCGATTGAGGTGATTCAAAGATCGTTGGAAAGCTTAGGATGAGCTCTACAGTGCTATGCATTCCATTTAGTCATTTGATTCCCAAAAATTATCCCTTTTATGCAATTATTGTGTCCAATCCACCATGTTCCTACAAAACAAGTCAAATTCCACGGCAGTGTCCAATCTTGCAAAACATAATGCAAAAGTGCAGTGAATATCATTGGTTTGGGTAGTATTTTGGTGCCAAGTATGGTCAAAATATATATATAAATAAGAGATATCAAATCCCCCCAAACTTAAACTTTTGTTTGTCCTCAAACAATATCCTAAGTTCAAAGGAATTGACCATACTTAGACTTACAATCAAATTATCTCAAACCAAACAATGCTATGAAAAATTGATCATTCAGTTTACTCAAAAGTTTCACACAACAAATTAAAGCAAGCTCAAAAATTGAATTCAAGGATAAGGGTTTAGTTCTCTTTTGGATTGAATTTGTGCATCTCTTAGTCCTAATGAATTTCATTTTTCAAATCAAGAACTCTAGCTTCTCTTTGTCAAAACAATTGCAAACTCAATTTCATTTGTCCGTTCTTTTTCATGTCTCACAAAAATTTGTAAAAGGATTTTATCAAAGTCGAAAATTTTATAATGAATCCTACTCAAAGCAATTTTATTTTCACCAATTTAAATTGTGCAAGTCGAGTCGTGGGGCTTTGCACCCTAGAGGATTTAATGCAAGTCATTGACCTTGAAAATGCTACTGGCACATATCGCACCAGGGAGGTCGGTCCGGTTTTTACGCATTTTTCGCTACAGACCACTACGGACTTGAACATTTTTTTTTCTTTTTATATGTTAAGTTCCTTAAGCCTCCAATATTTGTGGTTGAGTTGGTGGAAAAAGGTCTCGATGCATCCTCGTTTTCACAACTATTTAGATTTTTGTCAATTTAGAATTTTGCTCGTTGGTGATTCAAGCATTCAAACACACATCCAGATTCATCTTATAATTTTCAAAGTTCATAAAATTTGTTTTTAAACAAAAGTTTGCAAGACACAAAATCGTTCACTCGACGAAAACTTGTGAGAATTGACTTAGACCATTTTGACAATTTTCAAGCATCCAAATTCGGGTTCTTTTTTCTCAAACTAATTTTCAACTCGGTCTATTGGTGCACAAATCAATTTAAAGATTTTTAAACATAAAAAATCCTTGAGAAAAATTTTCAAAAATGCTTTTAAAATTCGAACAATGTGAAACAATGAGTAATTTCACCAATATAACCAAGACAGAGATCAAGCATGCATCCAAAATTAGTTTTCTGATTTTTCAGCATTCAAAATGGAGCAAAACAGTACAAATAGCAAAAATTTTGGACCAAAATTAAAAAATTTCGGACCAAAATGTTGCATGTTTTGCAATTTTTACTCTTTATCCCCCCTCCAAACTGAACAAAGCACTGTCCCAGTGCTAAACATTCACAGATTAAGTAAAAAGAGTAAAAATGGAAGCGTACCAATTCATGATTACGGAAAAATTGGGCTGTCCATCACAAATTTTGGACCGAAATTTTCACTTTGAATCAATGAATTTTGATCTCTGTCGCTCGAATCGTCACGAAATTTTTTCAGCATGTCCACATAGAGGTCCTTCAAGTTTGTTGTGGAGAAAATTTGAGTTTTGACGCCGGAATTTCAAAATGCGGCTGTGAGACATCCAATCGAGCAACGGTGAGGCGTGCAAAATCTTCGCTGGACCTTGTGAAAACTGTGTTGGAGCGTGCGAACATCGTGGCTTGTTTTCTTGTGGCATGCAACTCACATGAGGTCGTGCGTGGGTCGTGAACCTTTTTGTTCTCCGAACCGTGGTGCTCTAGCGCGAGTCACAAGTAGGACATCCACAATCAATCAAAACCTGCATTTCCAACAATAAAATCCAAACCAACCATGAGTTTTTTTTTTTTTGATAGAAAATTTAACTAAATAATTGAATAAAAATTTGAGGACTTGGGTTGCCTCCCAAGAAGCGCTTGTTTTAGGTCACGAGCCTGACCACCTCTCATGTTCATCTTATCTTCACTTTGCGTCCATTTAGCGCATCATAATTCACCCAAAAGTACTTGAGAAAGATCCTTGAAACATGCTTGACACTTCCTTGTTTGAATGTCATCTTTCTTCGCTCGATTTTGATGTGATACTTGGTTCGTGGTTTGTCGTCTTCCATCACATCATGATTTTTCAAGTATTTTCCAAGTTGAGAGCTCAAGTCGACTTTGGTGATTTTTCCATTTTTCATGTCGGATGCCTCGACTTGGAGAGGTCTACCACCATCTTTCTTCTTCTCAGTTTCATCAATAATAGAACTAATTGGAGGATCTTTCAATTCCAACTCATTAGATTTGTCAATATAAGTTAATCTAAGTGGAATGAAAATTGGGAGAATAATGGGTGGAGGTGCTACAACCTTTGGTTCTTCAATTTTCTCTTCTTGTTCATTTATTTCAAATTGTGTGTCATCATCACTGTCGGACTCATAACAAATCGCAATTTCTTTCAAAGAACTAAAACTTTCTAATTCCTCATTATTTTGCAATGTCATTGTATCATTTTGTTCATCTTGTGATCTATATGAGGAACAAAGTTCTTGAACAATTTTGGTCTCAACTATCTTTTCATGTTGTGTGGCAATAGTTTTGAAATTAGATGACAGAGAATTCAATTTTTCAAGAAGTTCCTCATTTAGTTTTCTTTGGTTTTCAATAAAATCTTTATACATTAGTTCACGTTTGACATTTGCGAAAGTAATTGAGAATTAGAAGTTTTATCCATGAAATTCAATCTAGATTCATCTTGAGACATTGAACATGAATTATACCAAGAAAAACAAGAGTTATTTGTCAAACCAGAGTTGTATGCATCATGTACGAATTTTGCATCAAGATGTCCTTCCTCACATACTTTCCTTATGGTGTTGTTCACCACATTGAGTTGATGCTTGATACGATCCATAGAAGAGATAGATTTCTCCATGGTGCGTGGTGTATGGTCCATGTATTGGGCATATGGGTCTTGGTGCTCGCTCCATCCTCCTCCGCATGTTTTTCTTATGGTGTTGTTGACAACATCGAGTTGATGATATACTCGTTGAACACATGCATCCTTTGGATCTTCTCTCCATCCTTCATCGCATGCTTTCCTTATGTGGTTGTTGACAACATCGAGTTGGTGATACAAGTGTCGCCTCCAATTGTCCTCTCTTTCATGTTCACGGTCCTGAAAAGAATAAAACATGGTGATACAAATGATTTTTTTCTTTTTTTTTAACAATAATAAATAAATAAAGGATACAATATCTAGTCTCTCGTTACTAAAATAAATTATAATATCAACACCGTCCCCGGCAACGGCGCCAATTTGATGAAGGTGGTTTAAACCTAGGATATCAAATAAATTTATAACCTAGAGCTAACCTCACTAGTCTTTTGGAGTACAGCTTTAGGGTCGAACCCAAGGGACGGATTAATGAATAGCAAACTTTACTTCCTCACGAAAGCTAGACAAACAATTTTTATGGATTTTGGTTGATTAAATCTAAAGGTGCAAGTAAATAAATATTTTTGGTATTTTATGAACTAAAACAGATGCAAATAATATCCCAGGACTTTGTATTCATTTAGTTTAGCTTTAAAGTACTTCTACCCAAAGTTTTCACCAAGGAAGAAGGTAATTTCGGACCGAAATATACAGATTTCGGACCGAAATTCTATATAAGTCGTGCCAAAATATACTTTAAACTTTCTGCTTTGACTTACTGATTTTATACAACACTATGTGAATGATACTTGTCGACCAGACCTAAATCCTAACCTCAGCTGTCGCAATTTTAGTTTTGGAAATTGGTTTGGAACTCGGTTTTCTCCACGTAAATGACTAAACCTAAACTTTCGTGTCGGATATTAGTCACTTAAGGTTATCATGTTGGATTTCTAGAGGTATCTAAGTCCTTTCAGATCGTTTAGGAACTACACCTTTCGGTTGTCAAGTTAACCTCCTCTTTCGAGCGTTTGGCTTACCTCAATTACTTAATCAATCATGTGTTTAGTCTAGTTTAATGTCCTAAAGACGTCGCGATTCATCCATAGGTAAACATCAAGCAAACAAATAACATAACTAAGCATATCAATAATTTTCAACATAATAAATCACATAACATAGCAATCAATCAATCAAGTCATCGCAAAATACTAAACTAAATTACTACTTAGCCCTAAGACATAAGAAACTAGCCTAACATGTAAACAAAGAAAGATACAAACTCCATGTGATCAAAATATCAAGAGAAAAGGAAGGAATAAACCAAATATCGCTTCTATCGAGATATCGATCGTCCGAAGTCGTGGTTGGATCGGTTCTACCGCCGTCGCGTCCAGAATCGCTCCAAAGTTGCTGCCATGGTTGTGCTCCGCTGCGAGAGGTGGAATCCCACGCCTTTCGGCGTGAGAACGGTGGTGGAAAAGGTGGAAATTATTGTATGGAAGGTGACATACTTTCCTCTCTATAATTTCGTGCATATATGGCCAGGGAGGAGGCTTGGGAGGCAGGTTAGGGCAAGGGTTCACGAGATCATGCCATAAAATAAAATTTCCATCTTCAAAACTTGCCAAAACTGACTTTTTCACGCAATTTCTGACCGAAATAAATAATTTCGGACCGAAATTATTTTTCAGCACTGCGCACCGATAGTATTTTGACCTTAATTTCTTCATCCGGACTCCGATTGAGGTGATTCAAAGATCGTTGGAAAGCTTAGGATGAGCTCTACAGTGCTATGCATTCCATTTAGTCATTTGATTCCCAAAAATTATCTCTTTTATGCAATTATTGTGTCCAATCCACCATGTTCCTACAAAACAAGTCAAATTCCACGGCAGTGTCCAATCTTGCAAAACATAATGCAAAAGTGCAGTGAATATCATTGGTTTGGGTAGTATTTTGGTGCCAAGTATGGTCAATATATATATATATAAATAAGAGATATCAATATCGAAGATGTCGAGAGTCCTAAGGAAGCATGGAATATATTCGCCGCATTGTTTTCGAAAAAGAACACGAGTCGGTTGCAACTCCTCGAGAGAGAGCTGATGAACATCTCTCAAGGCAACATGACTGTAAGTGAGTATTTTATCAAAGTTAAAAATTTGTGTAGAGAGATTGAACAGCTAGACGCCAATGCGAAGATTGGCGAAGATAGAATGCGGCGGATAATCATAAATGAGATGCGGCCGGAGTTTGGCGCATTTGTGACGGCGATCCAAGGGTGGCAGACGCAACCATCCTTGTTGGATCTAGAGAGTCTGTTGGCAAGTCAAGAGGCACTTGTCAAGCAGCTTGCCGGATTGACGGTGAAGAAGGAGGAAGAAGAGACGGCCCTGTATAGTGGTCGACATGGAGTGTCGAACAGGAGCCCTCACAGAAGGCAGCCGGTTGTCGAGAAGGCTGAGAAGACTGTGCACGAGTGTTGCAGGTGCACGTGTTCAGGGGGAGCTCCAAGAGGCCAGGAGGGCAATGGAGCTGATCGTGAATCCCGCAGGAGAAGCGTGGTGTGTTACAACTGCAGACGACAAGGGCACTATGCGAGAGAGTGCCAACTCAAGAATGAAGAATGAAACGTCGTGGTGGCCATGAAGGAGAAGGCACCATTCGACGTAAAGAGTGAAGAAGAGTGGGACGGTTTGGCGACCGTCGCAATAGTTGACAAGACGGATTCGGAGTCTGAAGAGGAGATCGACTTCGAATCGTGGTTTTTCGAAGAGGCAGTCGAGGAGGAAACTGCAATAAGGAGTTGCGCGTCGGTGGTAGTTGAGGAGAAGCCACGAGAGGGCGCAACAATAGAAGCCATCACCGAAGAGAGTGATGATATTTTGAGAAGAAAGGGCATTAAATTATATTTTGAGAAGATCTTTGATGATGTAAATTGAACTTTTCTTTTAAATTCTAGAGCAGAAAGGTTTTAGTAGCATCTGGATCAAATGGATTGAGATGCTTTTAACTGGAGGGCATACTAATTAATTGTGTAAAAAAAGTCTTAGACAAGGACACCATATATACATCTCCTTACCTTTAATGTTTTAGTAGCTGAAGGGTTGACAAAAATTTTGAATAGGGGTTAGAATATCATCATTTACAGCGATTAGGCCATGTGTTGCCTTTTGGTCATAAGGAAAATTAAGATTTTTCATTTGCAGTACACATATGAAACTTTGCTATTTATTAAAACTGAGATTTTTTATAATTAAAAAGTTATCCTGAGCATTGAAATATTTTGAGGATATTTCAGGTATTAAAATCAATAAAATTAAATTATGCTAAATCTGAGTCGGTCCTTCTATATATTTCCTCTGATTTAGCTTCCAATTTAGCAGCTTTACTTCACTGTAAATTGGGCTATCTCCCTGTAAATATTTATGAGTATCTTTTCACTAAAAAAAAAAGAAAAACTAGTCAATTTGATTGCTCTATTTTAATAGATAGGATACACTTTGCTTACAAATTTTTGGACAGACAAATGTTTTGGAGATGAGAGTTTTGATCAAAAGTTTCTTTTAGCTTTTGATAAAACTCAAAACCCAAAGCAACTGTGGTAGAGATTTTCTTTTTTTTTTTTAAGATAGCTTTTGAACCAGTAAAGAAGTACAATTAAAAACATGTAAAAATAAAAAAGAGAATGTACAAGGCAGAACACTAAGTGCTGACTTAACACAACCTAACTGTGACAGCTTATTAGTACTAGGCTACTAGCACTAGCAGTAGAAAATCCATGCTTTGCAATCTTGAATTGTTTTCCTAATCACGTCGTTCGCATCCGTCGAAGCGGGCGTTGCTTTCTGCAGGGTTCAAATTAGCAAAACACGATCAAATATTACTAAATGACGAAAATACCCTCCTACGCAGCATGCATCCTCTTCTCATTTTGTCCGAACCCTGTCTCTCTCCCTCTTGACTCACGATCATGCATCTCTTCAAGCCACTCACTCGATCTCAACCTCTCTCCAGCAATGGCGGTGGATATCGCCAATTTGTTGAATTAAATTAGCATTTGTATGTCTCGTTGGTACAATTTCAATATTTGTAATCAGCTTTCCTGAAACCTATCTCCCATGAACATGAGCATTAGCGACCTCGCTGAAGAGGATTAAGAAGAAGTAAAGAGAGACTTTCTCGAGTCCAGAGAGGAGAAATTACTCAGGGAGACGGAGTTTGATTTTAAGCACGTTTCAGCTTCATCATGTAAGAGAGAGGAGGGTATTCCGTCATTTAGTAATATTTGACCGTGTTTTGCTAATTTGAACCGTGCAGAAAGCAACGCCCGTAGTACTTTAAAAAATACAAGAAGATACTGAATCTCTAAACCTGTTAAATACAACATTACAAAAAACTTTTTTTCTGATAGATAGTAATATACAAAAATGATAACTGTCATCTACAGCTTTGCTATTGTTTGTCATCAGTTGAACAAAGTGAACATATAAAATAGACAAGGTCAATATATAAAGGATCAAAGTGAACACATACAGACAAATAAATTCAATAAAAATAAGTTTAATATGCATATAAATATTTGAACAACTAACGACAAAACTTATTTATTTGTATGTGTTCACTTTGATCATCTATATATTCACTTGTCTATTTTATATGTTCATTTTGTTCAAGTGATGACTGATGACAAACGATGACAAAATTGAAAATTGCAATTTCCATCAATGTAGGTCAAAGAAAACGCCAGTTGTAGAATAACCAATGATAAATCTAGGCCGTAAAGCCGTTCAGTGTGGTTCCTAAACAGTAAACATTTATTCCAATTGATTTCGAGAACATTTTTTTGAATAAAAAATGGGGGTCAAGCTCCTCATCTTTCCATTAGAAAAAATGTTACAAAAATTAGCCAGCGGCTAACAGAGGAGAAAAGTAAACTAAAAGTACAAGCAATCTTAATTACTATGCTAAAGTTTAAAACATGTAAACTCATTCCTGAATAGAGCGGAAATAGGGAATAGGAATAAGTAATTTCGGTTTGCGTGTTTATTTTTATTCTTGTGCAATCCAAACAACATAGGAATAAAGAATAAGGATAAGCACGCAAACCGAAATTCCTTATTTTTATTTCCTATTCCCGACTTATTCCGTTGCATCCAAACACACCCGAAATGAAGGGGCAATTGACATTGATTTCGAGAACATATTTGGGCCTTAAAAAAAATTCCATGAAAATTCTAAACCTCGATATGGGCTCAAACATTTCCAAAAATTTTCCTGTTGGTCAATATCTAAAAAAAATCCAGGCTACATATCAAGGTCCCAATTGGATCATATGGAAATAAAAAAATAGACATAAATTTATTATAAACAATGCAAACTCTTCACAAAATTACACATTTTTATAGAAATAGACTATTCCTCTTATTCTAACTAATCCAAACGGAGCCCAAGAGAAAAAAATAAGAATAACATGATAATAAGCTTCGTCATTACATGTATATATATGTATGTAAAAACCACGTAGACTTTACCAAATAGACATTATTGAAAAAAAAAAAACTAACAGTATTGACCGCCTCAGAATGAAGAAAAAAACTTCTACGTTAACCAGGAATTTTCTCTTAACATCATAAGATGATTAACTATAAAAATTTTAAAAGGCTTACATATGATTAAAAAAAAAACAAATAGTTCCACTGCCGACTGTGTACTACAAAATGACCATCTCAAAACTTCCAACAAAATGTAACCACATTCTAAACAGAGTTACAAAGCAATTAATTATCTATGGTTCCCACAAAATGCAACCAGATTCTAATTCCAAGCCAGAGTCAAATAAACCTTGAAAAGCTTGAAACAAAACTTCGGTCCTAATTATGCAATAGATGCACGCTTTGTTTTCTTCGAGTTCAAGAACACATCAGTAAGGACCGTCTTCGTTTCAAGAGAAGCTTTAAGCAATTTCAATCCCTATTCCAGCGACAAGGCCAACATTAACAAATAACAAGTAAAAATTGTATGCTGATAGTTAGAGATTGGTTTGCATCATAATAGTATTAATTCAAATAAGAAGTCATGTGACAGAGCTGTTCTGACTTTGGACAGACTAAATCTTAAGATTGGGCTAAGCTTTATATGTTATACGGAATACCTGGAAATTATAGACTTGTGGTTGTATATGAGCAATTGTTAAAATTGTTATTATACAGACAGCTTACAATCTCTCCTTTAATCTATATTACCTTGCAACACATGAAGAAGATCTCTGAGACAAAAAGGAGATAACCATGATTAATTGCAAGTGTTGAACAATGGACACATGCACGCACAAATAATAATAATATTAATAAATTCCCTTAAAAGGTATATTAGAAGTATAGAACCCAACATATCAAAAGATATCAACTCAGTAGATAATAAACAATTAAAATCCTACTTAATTACCTCTTCAAAGCCGACAGAAACCGTTTTCTCCTCGAGTGATCCCAAATCCTTGATCTGAAACTTGTCGAGAAGAGTAATGCTAGAAATAGTCGACATAGGCGCCACAGTAAGATCATCCATCACAGAATACGTCACCACTCCTTTTACATACCCTTTCCCTTCACTACAATTCGCCACCGCGCTGCCATCCGACTTTGGGTATAGAAATTGTGCCTCCTTATTCATTTTGTTGTTGCAACAGAGGCAAGTTACCCCTTTCACCTCACAAACATATGCGCAGCAATTCCCGTAATCATAGTGGTGGTCTGTATTGGAACACATGTAGAATCTCTTATCTTCATGGGTTGCTGGAGATAGGAGAAAATTGGTGTTGGCATTGGATGTGCAAGCAAGTTGGGGGTTCAGAAGAGAAGATTTCTTCTCGTTAGAAAGGATGTAGGTTTCATTCAGTTCACATAAACTTTGGTATACTTTCCCAATGGAACCCACCATTGAATCCTTTGCAAGAAGCTTTGTAACTGCACCAAGAGGGAGTGATAAGAGGCTAAATATAAAGTCAACGACATCTTTGCCTCCTTCTCCGAACAAGACTTTGTTGGAACTTTTGTCGATTAGAAGCTTTAGTGCGAGTTTTTCATTATTGCCCTCCATGTCCAAGCTTACAATTAATCCCATTCCCTCCCCTTTTTTGTTTCTGGATATTGTGGATTGTGGAACGAAGACTACGTCTACGACTCTACGGCCTACGGGTCTACCATTTACCAATACCTTTGGTACAATATTTGTAAACTGATTATTACAATTTACGAGGTGGTCAGAAGCGAGAAGAAACGGGATATGATAAATTGTGACAGCTAGCAGCCTAGCACCGAATGGAAAGCGTGATCGGTTCAATGGTCTCAGTTTGATTATAGTTTGGTTCAATGGTCTGACAGGGGCGACAATTTATGCAGCCTTTGAGATGACAATTAAGACCGTTTAAAACAAAGGTAAAGAGAGACAGAGAAGATGATTTAAAATGCTTTTTATTTCATTCTCAGATCTGATCCTTGTGACCTTGTTGCGTTACAGAGCATGTATATATAGACAAGTGAATACAGCTCTTAACTATGGTTTACATTAACTCAAGCTAGCTAACTATGGTAAAACTGTTATTGAGTATGATTAAGTGTCTTCAGCTAATAATTGTCGCTGAGGATCTTTTCTGTTAGCTTCTGATCCTCCAGTTGATGCATGACTGGTTGCCTCCATTGTATCTTTATCACCGTTCCAGTTCAGATTTTTGAACAGTTCGATTGCAGTTTGGGAAAGGTGCACCCAAAGTGTTGGGAGAGTATCTCTAGATGGTTGTATTAAATCATCCAGTGGACGTTTTTTAATTCGAGCCGTCCGATTTGATCTTAACAGTTAAATTTTTTCGGACCAATCAATCTTGATATTATACACGGGGCATCTATAGCCATTGAGATTAAATCAGACTACTGAAATCGAAAACTATATGGTCATCCAGAGAATGCAATTTCCCAAAGTGTTTCGGTTCAACAAACAAATCAACATGCAAGTTATCATATATGATCCTTATCCATGAATAAAGATGTAGTACTTTAAAGCGTTAAGCTTTTCTCATATATATGTCAAAAAATTAACTATTTGCATGATCAGTTTCCTCTTTAAAAAGAAGGGGAAATTGCTTTTCATACAAGAGAGGAGCTAATTAATGTGGTAAGCACAACTTCACTGTACGCTAATTTATCATACAAGAAGTCTATCAATCGCTATAGATTAAATTGCTTTTCTTGTTTCGACAAAAAAATTTCTTGTTTCAACTCATTATGATGAGACACGATAATAATGTCGAAACAAGAAATTTTTTTATTGTCGGTTATTTGCAATGTTTTGAAATCCGACCCGGACATCAAACCGGCGAAGCTATCGGTTCGATGGTTCAATTGGTTCGACAGGTCAAACCGGTAGAATGAACCGGATGATGTCATCTTTACCATTTAGTTTATATAAATTAAATGTTCACTTATTTATATCAAAGCCAATTGGCCTAGTGGCGCGCCACAGAGTTTCAATACTTAAATCTGTTTATATAGATTTCATATGTTTTAAATTAAGTTAATACAAATTAATTCATAATATTATATTTATAATCAAATTTTTATTATTTTATAATAAAATTTTATTGAAGGTTAATGTTTATATCTATGAAATATATGCTTTTTCCATAAAATCGAGTACTAAATGGTTATAAATTTTATAATGAAATTACATATCGAACTCCGTTTCGTAACCTTAACAAGCCTTAACAAGACGAACTGAGTTGGCTTGGTACAACCGGCCGAGTCGTATCGAGACGAGCTAAACAAACTTTTGTTGAACCGAACACGAGTGAACTACATACGAGTTTTTCTTGCAGCTCTATTCTTAAAAGATAATTCGTATGTACTATGTAGCAACACGGAATCATATTTTGAATTACGAATTCACTTAAATGAAGCATCAAAAGTTAAATTGAAAGAAATGACCACATGGAGTCGATATTTTTGCAGCAATGAAACGTAAGTTTCACGCAATAATTTTTTATCATCACATTTCTGTGTAAAAAAAAAGAATTCACTATTTTAAATTAATATTATTGGACTTACAAATCGACCCCAAAAAAAAAATGGATCACTTAACAGGGTTTTTTTTTAGGATAATTTTTTTCTGTGCCACCCAAAATTTGTGAAATCTAGCAATTGCCACCCGAAAGTTAAACCTTCTGTTTTTGCCACCCAAAAATGTGGTCACCCTTATGATTTTGCCACTTTGAGCAAAATTTTTTGCTATGTGTACCCAAAACTGTGTACCAGATTATTAATTAATCTTCCTTTACTTTGCCAATTTTAAGTTGGTTTTCTTTGGTTATAACCTCACATTATCGTGTTTACCCGCGATCTTCTCCTTTTTCCTAGGTACTGTACGGCAGGATGATTCTTTTGGTTCCTTAAAATTTCACTTTTAACTGACGTTTTCTGGTTGATTAATTTAAACAATTTTTATTAGTTTGGCATAATCTCCCCCTAGGTGCCTACCCAGAATAATTAGGAAATTAGAAAGCCATAATATTAAGAAAACAAACCTTGCTCTGATACCAGAATAGGATAGTAACGATCGGATCGACTTTGAAACTTCTGATTACTAAAGAATACTGGTTCCAAAGTTTTGAAAAGAGAATGAGGGAATTTTATTGATATCTAGGAAGTGATACAAGAGAAGAAGAGATGATTACTAAGTTGGGTGATGCCCTCTTAGTGAAACATCCTACTGCTTATATAGAAGGAACGCTACCGGTTGGTGAGCTCGATAATTGAATGCGGGTGCGCATATGGGCCCCATCGTCCATTTCAATTATTCGTCTACCACAGTTGGTATGTCCTTAGCAAACTAGTGGGCATCTTTAGTACAATAATTGCCCAAAAAGAAATAAAAGCAAACCACTCATTTCGTGCCAACCCATGTGACAGTAAAGAAAAAGAAAAGATGCGCACTACCGTAGTGGCACCGAAAGCAAACACAATAATGTGATTCCCTTATAATGGTGGGACTCACTAATAATAATGGCCTTGCTGGATCGATCGCTTCTTTTGGTGAATTGCTAACAGCTCATCAATGTTATGATTAACTGGTCCTAGTGCAGTACTAGCCCAGTTGTCCTTGGATGCCTTCTACTCTAGGCGAATCTTTTGCAAATAATTCAAGACCATGAGCCTTTCGACTTCATCAATGGTCCTTTGTATTTGCTCCTTATGAATTTCCTCAAGCCTAAGTAGCATGGTTCCTTCCCACTGAAAAGACCGTGGGTACATTGTTAGTAAGTCACCAGTTATTATTTCATAATCCCGAAGAGAGTCTAACTCTCTTCCTGAGGTTGCCCATCTTTCGGCCTGCTGAAATGCTTGCATGCTTCCTGGTCTGAACCCGATTGTTGAACTTCCTTCATGGATTCTCATGAGGTTCCTCAGATGATCAAGCACCATTTTTCTGAAAAAGAAATAAAATTCACACAAAATGAAAATTATAAGAAAACTAAAAATGTCAGTAGCTTTCCGTAGATTACTACCAGACAGTTCCTAAGATACATGGTATAGTGGGTTTTTCCAGCGGTCCACCATGCCCGCTTATCGCCTTGCTCTAGAGGTTTTGAAAGAAAGGTTTTTCATCTAGCATATTATCAATATGCCCGATAATCGTTGCCAGATGCTTGATTATCTCCTCAGGAGCTCCTTTTGTTTCTTCGAGCACCTTTTCTAAATCGGCCAATTGTTCATCAGCGAAATAGCAATTTCCGGTTTTCACCATATTTGCTGTTAATCGTGATAACGAATCAGCTAGCACATTCATTTTGCCATCAATGTGCTCGAAATTCACTTGCACTCCTGTTCCTGTAACAAAGTCAACAAAATTAATCCATCGGACTCTTGAAGGTTTGTTTTGTGCTGACTTGTTATAGAAACTAATTATGGCCTGGCAATCAGTTCTGAGAGTGATCTCCTTTTGATCCAGGTAATGAATCTTGAGTGCCTTCATTGTTTCCATGCAAGCATAGATTTCTGCATCTATTGTGGATTTAATCACCGGGAATTTCCCGCTTGCATACGCACAAACTTTCTCCGTGTTTCGAGGGTCATGCTTCGTTTTCTTCCATTTGCATACTCCACCCCATCCTTCCATACATCCGTCTGTTTCAAGGATGATGTAGGATCCTTCCGGAGGTAGCTCGAGATCTGGGAGCTGCTGCACCGCTTGCTTGACCTTTCTGATGATCTCGTAGTCTGAGCTTTTGAGCCTTTTGTCACCGTGTTCGCTTGTTTTTGAGTATAATGGCCCAAGTAATGTTTCCAATTTCGGTATGTATGATCTGGCATAGTTGAGGATGCCAAGCCATGATCTCATACCGGCCTTCTCCTTCAATTTTTCTTCATCGAAAGAAATGATTTTCTTGATTATGTGTGGCTGAAGTTTGATTTTTCTGTTCCCAATAACTGCACCTAGGAATTCGATTTCCTGTACAGCTATTTTCATTTTAGTTGGGGAGAGTACAAGCCCCCATTTTTCACAGATCGTTAGCATGGCCTCCAAATGTTTGGCATGTTGTTCTTCATTCTCAGAAAATACTAGTATATCATCGATGTAGACTGCTATGAAGTTTTCCGTTCCCCGGAAGCAATCGTCCATCTTTCTTTGAAAAATTGCCGGTGCATTCTTTAACCCGAATGGCATAACTAGCCATTCATACAAGCCATTTGGAACGACAAAAGCCGTCCATTCAACCGATTCAGGATCCATTGCCACCTGATGGAACCCACTTTTTAAGTCGAATTTTGAATAAATCCGACTGTTGCCGACTTTCTTAAGGATGGTATTAATTCCTGGCAAACTATATTGGTCTTTGTGGGTATTATCATTGAGGGTGCGGTAATTAAATACCATACGCTCCTTGCCTTTGATTTCAGCACCAGTCTTTGGATCTATTGATGTACCTGAGTTTACCATCATTGCCATGGTTCTGTGTCGGCTCTTACTGGGTTGTATCACTCCAATCTTGAGTAGCGCCTGAACATGCTTGTCAAATTGCTCTTTCATTGCTGGCGTGACATGTTTCAGGGGCTTGTCTTGGATTGTGATATCCGGGTTGATAATGTCTAACTTGCACTTAACCCGATTCTTTTCCCAGTGTTGGAGAGGATTTTCTCCAATGTACCCTTGTTCTCTTAATCTCTCCAAAAGGGGTCTGAACCTTTCCTTGAATTTCTGCGATTCTTCACCACAGGAGTATGCAGTTATTCTCTGAATCTCAAAATACTCTAGCTCAGACAACTCTAGTTCTTCGATTGCTGCTGAAGCTGCCACCTCAGCGTCAACTTTTGTCGCGATTGTTGTAACATTTTTGTAAAATGTTACCATTTGGCCCTCAATCCTAAGCCCTCCTTGCATGGCTCGGATGAAATTGCAACCAATCAGCATTTGGATCCCATCCCTCTGTTCCATTGGGAATGCATAGGTGAAAGGGATACGAAAACGGTTTTCCTCGATAGCCATCATTCCGCCTTTGAGTTTTTGGTTGGCTATTTGAGAAGAGTTAACCCCGTTGATTTGAATGGGGTACGCACTTGGTTCCAACGCTTCTTTTGGAACTGCATTCTGGTCTACGCAGCAAACTGTTGCGTCAGTATCCAAAATTGCTTGGATTTTGAACTTCTCAACACCTGGTATTTCCATTGTCAGCTCAATGTTGTAAAGTCTGTTTAAGACTCTCTTTCCTTTTCTCGGATCTGGAACTTGAGTACTGATGTATTCATCTCTATCTGTCAGCATCTTGATTACCACTCCATTTCGTTTCTGGATATGGTTTTCAATTGCTTCATCATCCGAATCTACCTCTTCAAGAATTTGCTTTTCAGTAGACCCGGTTGTTGGGTCCTCCAACTGGAACATTCGTCTGATTTGTGATATTACATTTTGCGGATCATCAGCGATGTTCACTAGTTCTTCATATTCAGTGGGAAATGCCATTCTCCATTGAATCCAGGTCTTTTTCTCCGTTTCTCCTAGGAGATTTTCGATGTAGTTAACCTTTGATTTGTTATCTGCCCAGTTTTTCTCATTTACCAGATTGAGCGTGATTGATTCCCATCGGGAGATAACTTCTGAGTATAACCCAATATCTTCTGGTAAAACTAGGATTGCGCCTTGACTGGCTTGGGCTGTTGGCAGGTTAAACCTTTCGTTCATTTGCCTTGCATAGCCACCGCGGATGTTGTCCAACCGTGCCTTTATCTCTGGGATTTGGAGGTTCTGGGGTTGCCTTGAACCAGGTGGGTACATGGCCGGTCCCATGATTGGTTCAGGTGGTATTCTTGTAAGTGAAGACTCTGCAGTTGAGAGTACAGTCTCCACTTTCTTTTTGAGGTTTTTGAATTGTGGGTATTCCGTCTCTTCTATCATATAAACTGTCTCGAATAGATCCTCGTCCCACTTTGTTTTAGAATTTGGGGAACTGACATCTTCCCCACCACCTTTCGCTAGAAGACTTAGCAAGTCTTCATCTTGGTTTGCCGATGCACCCAATTGAGACAGGAATTGCACCGTGGAGAGTATCTCATCTTCGTCCGACTCGTCCCATTGACAGGTCATCATGAGGGCTTGTTCCTCAAACCACTCACTTTCTGCATCAACGGTTTCTAGCCAATTAAACTCTGCAAATGTCATTTGCACGAGTTCGTCTTCGTTGTCTAGTTGTTCAATAGCAAACCATTGATACGGATTTATAGGTTCCATCATTTCAACTGTTGGTTCAGTTTGTTCGGCTTTGAGTATTGCCAAGAACCATTTTCCCAATAAGGGACCATCATCTTGCTCAGTCTCGTCATTTTCACTGAACTCCTCAGGGTCTGAATAGATTTCTGGAAATTCTGGATCATCTTCATATGGCCAATCATCATCTAGCGTGAGTAGATTGATGAATTCTTGTTCGAGTTCTTCCTCATCATTTTCTCCACGAATAGCTTCTTGTTCAGGGGTTGTTGTTGCATACCCCGCAAATCTGACGGATAGTGAGCCGTCTGTCCTTGCTCGGATTCGTGCTACTTGGGGATTCTGAGCTTGTGAGATGACAGCTGGTCTCACAAGCCACTGCCTTCCACGGAGTTCTGTGGTTGTACGTTGCGAGCCAGGGATGGCCCGAACTCCTCGACTTGCTAGGTGGTCCGCCACGTTCTGAACATTGTATCTGAAATTTGTGTGGCTTGTATTGGACAGTCGTCCAATTAGAGACCTTGAGAGTAAAAGGTTACTCTCTCCACCTTGCCATCCTTCATACCCGTGAGTTTGAATCACTAGTTGGATGTGATCTCTAAAGTCACGGATACTTAGAGTCATATCTGGGGCAGTATATGCCAACTGCGTCCCAGATGTGAGATCCATCTCCATAGAGCTGATGACAGCTCTATCATCTCGCCATCTAGTGTCTCTGATTAACACTAGTGCATTTGCACCTGCACTTCGCCTATGCAACGTGTATAATCGAACCATAATTAGTCCGATATGCAGATGTTGGAGCCCTTCTTGCAAAAGTCTGTTAAAACTTTCTTCAGAGATGAACGGTAGCTCCACTTGCTGGCCATCTGTGACCAACGTTCTTTCATCCGAGTAATGTTGGTATACTCGGTGCCTGCTCTCTGACCATCCAGTTTGGTACAGAGTTTCTGCTGGGACTTGCTGTGCTCGTCTGTATTGGGAGATGTTGAGCTCAGCATCAGGATTCATTTGTGACTCAAGGCTTCGCTGGTACCGTCGAGATTGACCAGGGAGCCTCCTTTGAGCCTCAAATCTGAGTCTAGATCCAAGGCGATAGCCACGGATCTGGTCTTCAACAGTAGGGGTTTGATTTGTGTCTCTTTCTGACACTGATGGTCTTGCTGCCTCTGTTGTTGTTTGCGTTCTGCTCATGCTGCCTTCTTTTTCTCGGCTTCAAATATTTCTTTTGGGTTTTTGAACACAAAAAGTTTGCCTTTCGGTTTTGGTACTGCCGGCTTACTGGGCTCTCCTAAGCTCAGCTTCTGAAGTTGTTGCTGGATCTGGTCCAGAGAGTCAGTCAGGTCGTCAGGTTGAGTGCCTTCTTTTCCTTTCACAGCCTCGAGCCTTTTGACTGCTACCTTCAGATCCTCGATTTGTTCAGTCAATTTAAGCAACAATTGTATGATTGTGTTATTTTGCTTAAATTGGACTTCTGTTGTCCTCCCGGTTATGTCCTGTGGCTTGACAAAACCGACCGCCGGTGAATGGATTGATTCGGTTGCTTTAAGTGCTTCTCTGTAAATTGTGCTGTTCGCGCTTGAGGCGCCAATCGCTCATAGGGAAAATAAAATTTTTATAAGGATTTTTAGAATTTCTACTGGTTTATTCTTAAATGACTTTTATTTCAAAAATATTCTAGGTCGGCCTTTTCAGGTTTGATTATACCGTCTGGTTCTTCTTGGGGACAATTCTTGGGGTTCATGTAGCACTTTTATATGGTCATAGTGGCATTTATAGAAGAATTAACTTTTGAGTGGCATTTTCACAATTTCCTTCTTTTGGAGTGGCATAAAAACAATTTCCCCTTTTGTTTAATGCTAACTCAACAGTTAATAGGTTAAATGCGGGATTAGAGCAACTTTCTCTTCGATAAGAAGAAATTGATCAAGAACCAGATTATTTATTTATTTATTTATTTTGAAAGTGGAAAAACAACGAATTTGGAGTAAGAAAGGATATATAGCTAGACAACAAGACATATGCAGTGTAGAAGCCGCAATAGCCAATAACATAGCCTCAAAAAATTCTGATTGATTTAAAGTACATATTTTGGACCTCCAATAACAATAAGAAATGATAACTAGCTAGTGCCTGCTAATGAATTGGACCGTTCATGGACAATATGAATTGGACAGTATTGGACATTTTTTGGTTGGACTACTTTTGATTTGGATTGAAGTCCAGTCCAAGTCTAATTGTTAAGTTTTATATGTAGGGGTGAAAACGGAATTTGTTTCGGCCATCCAATCGTTTCGTTTCGTCCAAAACGAAACGATAACAATCAAAGTTTTTGGTTTCGTTTTAAAAACGAAACGGTCGGTGCAAATAGAAACCAATTTCGTGTATGAAACGAAACCTCTGCCCCTGTATCAAAGGCTCCGTTTGGATGGTGTGGGAATAAGAGGAATAAGGGAAGAAATGGGAAGAAATATTGGGAAGTGTGCAACTTTGTGAAGAATTTGAATTGTTTATAATAAATTTATTTTCTTATTTTCTTATTCTCTTATTCCCACACCTCATTCAAACTGAGCCAAAGAGAGGAGAGGAACAAATACAGTGCGTGTTAGATGAGAGAGGAGAGCGCTAGGTGAGGGACCCACTGCCTAGACTCGCTAGATTGTTAGTTGAGGGGAGCATTTCCGCGCAATGGTGCTAGCAACGTTAACACATACGAATCATTCAATGTTAACACATACGAATGTATTTAACACATACGAATCATTGTCACTTAAGCATTCTGTCAAACTCATAACAATCATTCAATGTTAACACATACGAATCCATTTAACACATGAGGTAACAGCCTAATCTAGCCGCCCAACTATTCACATAGCCGTAAGAGAAGTGTGGGCTATTGAATTCACATAAAATAATGTGCTAAAAATGATAAAAAATCTCGGCCTTTCTCTCAGGCATTTCAACAAACACGTGGTGTTCATGATGAAACATGATTAGACATAGCCATTAATACGAGAAGAAGCTGGTAAAACTTTGCAACTGCATTGTGTGAACTTCTAGAAGCTGAAATCGGCTGTAAATAACATGTGTAAATTATGGGAGTTTGGTAGATGAAAACTTTAGCTATAAATAGAGATTCATGGTACTTCAAATCCTCAAACCAAATCAAAACCACTTTTAAACGAATTCAGAGAGTTTGAGAGAGCGAGAAGGAGCTTGGGCAGGAGCGGGCTAGAGCAGGAAGGGCGTTCGGCATCTCTCTGAAGAGTTCGTCGTTAAGGTAGGGACCGTCCCGACCTTTGTTGTCTCATCCTCTTTCTTTTGAATTTCAATTCCATTTTGTTGCTTTGATCTAAATAAGTACCAAGTAAATGACTTATGTCAATTAGAATGAAAATCTGACAATGTTGAATCTCATTCAAAGATGAAAATACAAAACACGTTGTCAACTGTTAAAAATGCGGACTCCTGTTGGTTGGAGAAGATGGTTCGATAATATAGATTAAATATATGTTATTCGATCTTAGTTAATTAAAGAGGCGTAGTCCCGTTGGTCATTAGTGAGATAGTTAAGGCTTTGATTTTAGGAGTGCCAAGTTCGAATCCTACATCTTGCATATATTTTTTTTGGAAATTCTGAAATTCCATTTGATTTCCATGCTCACTTTGAAATACCATAAGTCCTTCAATTTAACTCTGATTTTTACAAACCTTGATTCTTTGGAAAGCTTATAAAAAGTTCTAAAGCATCATTATAAATTTATGGATCAATATATGTTCAATAAATGTCAGTTCTATTTTGAAAATCAGAGATGATATTATCTTTCTTATTTTAAACACTCTGTTGTTATTTTATTTTAAGTGAAACTTATATGCTAGAAATTTTTCAAAATTGATTACGGCCATATGATTTATATTTACAAATAAGGTGAAATTAATATGTCCTATTTCGTTAAATATTTAATGATTATAGCTAGTCCGTCGTTTTATTTGAAAACCTTATACTATTTTCTGTGTGATTACAAATTGGTGATTTATAAAATTTATGATGGTGAAATTATGTTTTATGGGGAAGTCAATTGAGTTGATATTTGATATACACACAAGGAGAATTTATTATTTTGACCGGTACCTAGTTGGCGATTCCTTCGGGATTAGCGGTCCGTCAGACGTAACGGAAATCGTTTCCTTCAGGATATTAGAAGGAACGTATTTTCACTGTGGCAGGTGAAAATGCCACTCCATCTGCTGTTGGGAGTGCGAAATGGTCCAAACTAACGGCTGACTAGTCTGGTTCCATTCTAAAGTGTGGCCAAAGTATGTTGATGACGTTGGTTCCCCAAAATAGAGTACTTTTTATATTGAATATTAGTTGGATTTTGATATATCTTAAAAGACCGAAATTATTTTATATAAGAATTTTCACACAAAAAATTTTACTAGAAAGAATTATTATTATTTATTTTTTAATAAGAAGAAAGTTCGTACGCGTTTTATAAAAGCGTAACGTATTTCTCCTTCGTACGCGTTTATAAAACGCGCTCGAGGGCTCCGAACGCGTTTTATAAATGGGTACGAAGGAGAGATACTGTGCACTTACCCCTCACTCCTTTTGAGGTGGTCAGAGCTTCATACCCGTTTATAAAACGCGTTCGGAGCCTTCGAGCGCTTTTTATAAACGGGTACGAAGGAGAATTGAACCGAGTTATTATAGTTTATTATTTAATTTTTAGAAAAAAATACAAGCATGCTCTGATAAATACTGCAAAAGGTATGACAAGATTTGATTTTACAATGTCATCTTTGAAACTAGTGAAATTATTTATAAAACCAGCCATTGTTGAATTAGAATGCACAAACACCCAGTAGCTCCTTCTGGTTAAAAACTTCAGTACAATGGAGAAAGGAAATAGCTCTAACTCAAATAATGATGTTCCAAACTATCGAACAGCAACCCGCATTGAGTATTGGCCAACTTTCTACCATTACCCTGCCAATAGAAATCAACCAGAAAACGGAGAATACGAGGCAATTTGCCGCTCTTGTTATCGCATTTTGAAATACAACATCCATGAAGACACGACTGAAGAGGGGGACGTGCTCGAGTTAAAAATACACTACCAATGGCACATTAATGGTGGGCCGGAAAGGGAACAGAAGGAGCACCAGGAGCGGCGATGGCGGGAACACGAAAAGAATCTCAACCGAGAAAGGCGATATGACTGGTACAAAAAATATTACACAAAACCTCAACCCATGAACCAACAACAGCCGAAACCTTACCTCTCGTCTGAACCAACTCACTGGACCGTTTACGAGAAAATATACAACTTTAATGGAGACCACACAGTGAGTTGTACAAGGTGTGCTCAAGTTTTCAATTACAAAGAAAACATATTGTGTGGCCACTACCATGAGCACAAACGTCACGACGAGAATGAACAAACAGCTCGGGACATAGAGACCCAGAGGATTATTAAAGAAAGAAATGAAGAAATGGATCGTAAAAAAAATAAGGGAAGAAGAGGCAAGCAAAAAAAGACTGAGAAAATCGGAGCAAAAATTGAGAGAAATGAATAAGAGGGATGAACTTCGAAAAATTGCAGCAAGCCGAATGGCAGAGATAGAAAAAGAAGAAACCGAAGCGGCTTTTTGGAACGAAGCCGCTCAATTCGTTGACAACACTGTTCGGAGTAATCAACAAGAAGATGATGCGGCTTTTTGGAACAAAGTCGCTCAGTTCGCTGACAACACTGGTGGGAGTAATAAACAACAACCGAATGACAAAGATGAGCAACCATGGTGGGATGAAATTCTACAACATGTAGATAGTCAAAATCTCTAAGTATTTATATCATTGTAATATTTATGTGTTTTATTATTATGGTCGTTAATGTAATTTAGTTGGAATTGTTAATGCAATGTTTATTTTTATGGTTGTTTTTTATTTTCCCTTATTTTTTTGTAGTGCTTTGCACTATAAGTTGTGGTTTTAATGTGTTGACGTTCAATGGATAAAAGTTGTTGTTTGGAGTATTTCAATGAATAAACGTTGTTGTTTGGAGTATTTTATTTATTAGCGTTTCAATACATAAACGTTTATGTTTCAAGTAGTGCTTTGCACTATTTTTTTTCATATTGATTACACATAAAGAAAATCACAATAAATAATACACAAGTCCATCATCGGTAGTATGAATCCATCACAAGTCATAAACGAAAAAAAACAATACGTCCATCAGAAGTCATAAACAAGTCACAAGTCATAAACAAAAAAAAACAATCAGTCCATCATCATAACTAACGCCGCCGCCTCCTCCTAGGTCCTGAAGGTGAAAATCTGTCAATCACCCTCACCGCACGCCTATCTCGTCTCGGCAGGGCAGTAAGCTCTCCTGAGTCACTCGAGTCGGTATCCCCATCGCCCTCCTCTTGGTGCTCCTCATGCTGGTCCTCCTGAGCCGTCTGTATGGGCCCAAACTCAACGGTCTGTCCAGCCTCCTGAGGAGTCGCTAAAGGGACATAGTCTCCCTCCTCATCTGCGGCCGTCCGTAGCAATGTGCTGAATGAGTCTATCCCTCCCATACTACCCAACGGAGTGCCAAATGATGGAATAGAAGAAGACGTAGGCACTGACGGAACAGTAAATGGAGGAAAAGAGAAATGCATACCAAATGACGCAAAGGAGTACGGTGGAGGATCATGATGTGGTGGCATGTGGGCGGTGAAAATGACAGTGGGATCCTGAGAAATGCCAGCAAACTGCGAGGTCGATGCTGATGCACTATGCATGGATGGAGTAGGACCTAAGGCTAGAAACTGAGTAGGAAAGAACGTGCGTGGTCCTAAATATCATCTAATCGTCCGGTATTCAATCGACCATCCTATAATATTAAAAAAAACAATGTCAATGTAAATAAATTAGTTTTTAAAATTGAAACTTGCATCTGAACAAATACTAACCGCATGCATCAGATCCTCCGCCTGAAGGTCTGTGGGTACAGTCGGACGTGCAGAGGAATACTCGTCCCCAGAATCTGGTATGTCCGCAATATTTGTTGGAAGTCCTCGCTGCGCCAACAAATTCTCCAACCTGTAATTTATAAATTATTGAACAATGACATAATTATGAAGGTTGAATTTAAAATGCAAAAACGCAATCAAAAAATTAATTTTTTTAAAATTACCTCAAAGGCATGGAAGCATCATGCAACTGCGAACGACAGTTGGCGAGAATTGCCTTTCCCACCCTTCTGCACCCCTTCTTCATAGCCAGTCCCAATGCATGAAGTGCATTCTTCAGCGCAGAGTTGCCCTGCAATTTACGAGAATAATGACATATTGCACAAAATATTAACCAATCATACATTCCATATTAAAAAAATTAAGACGTACCGTATTGCGAAGTCTGGACCCCATGTTTGTGTACTGCCTCTGAGCGAGTGGCAGCTGCTGAGTGCGCTGGAGACGTGCCTCGGCATCCTCTCGTGGTGTGGGTCTCTCGGAGGCACCATATCGCCAAAACCACCGGAAGTATCGCAACGTATCAGTAGCAGTCCAAGATCGAGTCTCCAGCTGGCGTGCTGCTAATGCCTCCTGAGTCCACTCTCCATATGCACTCGCAAAAATGGTAGAAAAATCTGGGCGATCTCGATAAGTACCGTGCTGGAACCCAATAGGTTCTGTGTCACGTCCCAACTCTGTTAAAATAAACTCGTTACTTCTTTACTCTAATTAAATTGAAAATTGATCATATGATAAATTGGAAAAATATAACAAATGTGCCACAGGTAGTGGAGGAGGAGTAATCTGGTACAGTCCAAACTGATGCCTACAACGGTCGGGGTAGTAGTAAGCAACAATATGGTAGAAAATGAGCGGCAACCGAACATGCTCCGCTATGGAACCCTCCTGTGCTACCCGTGGCATGAAAGCCCTGTCGAGTACGTACGGAAACCAGTTGACGTCTTCAACGTTCAACACGGCTAGGTAGTCCCGTGGGTTCTCCACTGGCCCACGGTGCTGGCTCCGTAGGAAAGATCGAGCTTCGCCCCATTTCCTGAAAATTTTGAACGTTAGAATTTATGTGTTGTAATTTGCATAAAATTATTGAAAAATTATTATAAGTTATTACCTCCCAAATGGCACACATGAGTCTATGTTAGGCTGTCCTAATCCACCGATAGGAGCAACCTCTGGGCGACAAACATGAAGGTATGACCATGCCCAAAATAACAGTAGCATCCAAGGTCCCGTCACAACCTTGAAACGCATGGAGGCACGGTCCAGAGCACGATACAGACAAGCAAGCGTGGCAGCTCCCCAATTGAAGTCCGGAACTTCATTCAAATTGCCCTGCATTTAAATTAAACAACGCATTGAAAAAAAATAATTTGAACATTGAAAAAAATAATAACCATGCAAAAATATAAAATAAAAATAGAAAAGCAAACAAATAAAAATATTATTTAAGTTAAGAAAATTATACCGATACAAGCTCCAAATAGTATGCTGGGATGGATTCTGAGAAATATCAGGAAACATCAACGTCCCAAATACCTCTTGATGAAGGCTTAAAACCTAGGAATCAAATAAATTTATAAACCTAGAGCTAACCTCACTAGTCTTTTGGAGTACAGCTTTAGGGTCGAACCCAAGAGACGGTACAATTGATTACTGGACTTATTCTTTTACAAAAGCTAGACAAGAATATTTTTATGAAGTTTTGATGAATTAAATATAGAAGTGCAAGCAAAGTAGATGTTTTTGGTTGTTTTGTCAATTAAAATAATGTAAACAACTAAATTAAGGTTTTTGGATTTTCAAACAGTATAAAAAGCATTTTAGGGTTCAGGTTTCACCTTGGTTTGAACTTTAGAACACAAAACTTATCACTTTCGTGCATCGGTTGGTGTTTTTAAAGCATATACCGCTCTGTTCGATCCGAACAAGAATCTGTTCGGTCCGAACAGATGGTATAAGTGTGTGGTTTTGACCTTTTATGATACTTTATGCATTGTGCTAGGGTTTGTTGGCTAAATCTAGATTTACTAAACCTCAGCTGTCGCTTGTTGGACTATAAACTGGTTTAATCACAACCTAACCTAATTAACTCGACTGGTTCACAACTTTTGGTATAGAATTCAATCAACTTAAACTTGTTTGTTGGAGTTCATAAGGATACCTAGAGGTCTTTTGGACTTGTCTAAAAGTTACACTTTTGGTGTCAACTAATCTCCCCTTTCGGATCTACGATTTATCCCAAATACTTTATTTAAATTATCTTAATTAACCTAACTTTAGAACTTAACTAAATGCGGCCGTACATCTAGAAGTTAATTAGACTTAACAAAGCAATTCAAACAAGCAATTAACATAATTCTCAACAAAACAAATCAACAAAACATATCATATCAAGTCAAATCACAACATCCAAACCTAAGTTACTACCTTACCCCTAAGACTACATAAATTTAGCCTAACATAGTACTAAAACACACAACAAATAACATAAAAATAACAAGATACAAGCCCATGAAATCAAACGACAAAGACATAGAAGAATATAACCAAATACTCCTGTATGCTTTCATCTTTGATCTCCAAGGCAGTGGGGTGTTGCAAGATGGTCACCAAACTCGTCTCCTTGCTGCCGTCGCTTAAAAAAACCAAGCTTTGATGATCTCCCATGGTGGAAGAGAGAAAAACGCCAATGAAAAGTGGAATTTTGTGCTATGGAAGGTTGAATTGCCCTTTACTTAGGCTTAAGGGAGCTTATATAGTAATTTTCAGGTGCTTGGGAGGTTGCCTGGTCGTCAAGGCAAGAAAATATACCAAAACCACGAATTTCCATGTTAAAATACTTCCAAATATGATATTTCGGTCTTCTGGTCGGTCCGAACAGGGGTCTGTTCAGGTCTGACAGGATTCTGTTCGGGTCGGACAGGCTTCTGTTCGGGTCGGACAAGCTTCTGTTCGGTCCGACCAGGGGTCTGTTCGGTCTGACTTGAGTGCTAGAAATTTCTGCACTGAGATAGTATTTCGGCCATAATTCCTCCATCCGGACTCCGATTGAGGCGATTAAAAAACCGTTGGAAAGCTTAAGATGAGCTCTACAATGCTAATGATTCTATTTGACCAATTGCTTCTCTTAAATTTCCATTAGGCTTGAGCATGAGTCATTTGGTCCGAACGGTGGCTTAGGTGATGCCTCCAAGTGCTAGGAATGAGTCGTCTAGCGTATGCCAAGTGCCAAAAACCTTCAAATAGCTCAAATATCACCAGAAAATCATCAAAGTCCTGTAAAATGAGAGAAGAAACGACGGTAGAGCCAATTCTTTGGAAATCATAGCAATTTATTGAATAATTCAATGGTTTGAGTGTTATTTGAGTGCCAAGTACGGTCCAAATACCAACAAATAATGACGATATCACCTCTAGAGCCACTGCACGCGTGTATCGGTCTAACTCCTCATCAGTAGCACCTGGCTGTGGCGCCACCCCGCAATTTTGCCTCAACCATTTTAACTTCATGTTGTTGCCCACAACACCGCCCCTGCATTGTACAAATTTAAAATAATCAATATAAGTAAGCAATGCATATACTGAATAGCAAAAATCAATATATTACTTTTTTTTTTCACTTACTCCCTGCTCCTCTTTTCTCTGTGCCAGTTTCCCAAATCTTCATGAGGATAAATATTTGCACGAATCTTTTTCTCCCAGGGCCCTCTCGTATTGGATCTAACTGGGATGCCCGTCGAGCGCAAACCATATAAGAAGGCAACATCCTGATAACAATTACAAAATACATTAAATTCGTGTCATGTTAATATTGCAATTTCTTTTTCAAATTTATTTATTACGAAAATTAATATTCGAATTTGAATTTTAAATATAATAAAGGAAAAATTTAATGTGACAAATAATTGTGAAAATTAATACGAAAATTATTGTCAAAAAAATTTAATATCAAGTTTAAATAAATTACCTGTAAAGTAACAGTCATCTCTCCGATGGGAAAATGAAAAGTATGCGTCTCCGAACGCCAAAACTCGACCATTGCCTTCAGTAATGGCATGTCGACGTTGACATGCTTCACCTTCGTAATGTGACTCAGGCCCAGTTTGATCAGCCTTCCTTCAATCCGATCGTCCACCTCAATCGTTCGCTTGTGCGACCTCATCTCCAAATGTTTTTCACGCTGCATTAACACAAAACATAAACCGTTGTATTAAATAAATTATTTTTTCAATTAATTTTTTAATACAATTTATAATAAGCATTTACATAAAAATATTATCAGTCTATTAAGAAATATAAATTATTAAAGCAAAAAAATCTAAATTAACATAAAACAGTCTATTACCTCCTCAAAAGACAAACCAACGATATGGTCGTTATCCGTAACAATCAAAATCTGTTGGTTTTTTACGTTGCCTGGTTGCACTGGTGGATTGACATTTTGCGCGCTCGGACGGGCTGCGCGACGCCTACGTCTTTTTTGGCGAGGCTGGGTGGAGGGTGCTTCGGTGGGGAGTGTTTCGGTGGGGGTGCTTCGGTGGGAGGTGGTGAAGCACCAGAAGGACCAGCCTCATCTTCTGCTGAACTCATCTGATTCAAATAATATAAGAACAACATTTTAAAACAACAATGAATTTAATATTTTTTTCAATAATAAAAACGAACAAAATAAAAATTAATTTTCTATGTAATTGACATTTTTACAATAATTACTGATCAATAATCAAATAAACGGGTACGAAAGTCGTCTAAAATTCATTGTTACAACTAGGTATTAAAATTTCAATAATTGCACCAAATAAAATTTAAAAAATTCCACTAATTATTGAAATACAAAATCCGTACACAATCAAAATTGAATATCAATAATTCAATTAATTTACATACAAATTGCACTAATTTTTACAATAAACTCCTACACAAATTGCATACAAATTCCACTAATTTCATACAAATTCCATTCACAATTTACTAAATTTCCACTAATTTCCATTCAATTTGCATACAAATTGCATACAAATTTCACTAAAATTCCATACAATTTACTAAAATTTCCACTAATTTCCATTCAATTTGCATACAAATTACACTAAATTCCAAACAAAATTTTCACTAATTCAATTCATTTTCATGCAAATTCCACTAATTTTGACAATAAATTCCTACACAATTTGCATACAAATTCCACTAATTTCCATACAAATTTCACTAATTTCCTACAAAATTTGCACATAATTTCAATAATATCCACAATTTTAACAATTTCAATAATAACCACAATTTCTGAAATCCACAATATTATATCCACAAATTTTACTAATAAGATAAGGGTCTTAAAACCTAGGTCAAATGAATTTATAACCTTGTTCTACCTTACTAATCGTTCTGGTAAAGCTAAGGGTCGAACCCAAGAGACGGTAAAATGAGTATCGGACTTAGTTTTTCTTAAAAGCTAGACAATAAAATAATGAGGATTTAATTTAAAAGAATCTACTGAATAATAATTGAGAATTGATAAATTAATTATAAAATATTTTTGGGTTTGATTTTGTGTTTTTAGATGTTTCAAATAAATGCAAGAGATGTCCTAGGGGTTTAGTTGTCAATTAGTTTGGCTCTAAAGCACCTCAGTCTTCGATTTTAATCTAGACATAGGCTAATTTCGGTCCGAAATATAAGGATTTCGGTCCGAAATTCTTACTATTTTGGTCTGAAATTGCTTTAGAATGAATGTTTCGACTTGATATCTCTACACGATGCTATGTAAAGGGTACTTAACAACCAGACCTAAGTTATAACCTCAGCTTTCACGATTTCGATTTTAACTTGGTTTGGAACTTGGTTTTCGCCTCGTAAACAATCAACGTGTATTTTCGTCCTAATCTGATTGATTAAGTGAGTTAAGTGAGGGTTCTAGAAATATTTAAGGTCCTGTCGGATCAATAAAAGTTGCACCTATCGGTCGCATCTGACCTCCTCTTTCAAGTGTTGGTTTATTTCATATACTCAACTATTCGATTAATTGTTCTTGACTAATGCCCTAACGGTGCTGCAGACATCATTAGGTAGGCAACAAAGCAAATAATCGAACTAACTAAGCAAGTGATTAATCTCAACAAAACTCATCACATAAACATAACATAAATGATCAAGTCATTACATATCACCAAATTAATCTACTAGCTATCCCTAGAACATTATAAAAAGGCCTAGCCTAACATGCTTATAACAAAAATAATAAGTATTATGCAAATAAGTAAGATACAAGCCTTGAAACAACGAAACATAAGCATAAAAGAGTAAACCGAGATATCCGATGCGAATATCGCTGTCCTAAGGCCAGGGAATCGATGCCGAATGCTCTGGATGTGCTGCCGCCTTGTTCAAACTTTCCGACCTAATCTCAAATCTCGTGAAAAGAGCCAAGAACACAAGTCCAAAATATGAAAAATAATGTGGAGCGAATAATGGATGCTTTCTGGTCAAGAAACACGCATATAAATACACTAGGAAAATCCCAGAGGCGGCCAAGGTAAGAGAGAAATTTCTTTCCTTTCGAATTACCATAGAAAATCTTTCCATACATGAAATTTCGGATCGAAATTCCATAATTTCGGACCAAAATGTCGCTGGTCTGGGCTGATAACTGGAGTCTGGGTCATGATGTGAGATCCAGACTTGGCATGGTGCTTTGTAGGCCTCCTCTAGTCCATTTCATGCGTCTGTGGGCCATGAATGAGTCGTCTGGCTGTGACCTAAGCTCCAATTCGACTTGTTTGCGTGTCTAGTCTTCAATCTTCACGAGAATTCTACAAAATAACAAAGAAGCGGCGGCAGTACCAAATATCCTGAAAATCACAGTTAATTATGAGACAATTTATATTGGTGTGAGTACTATTTTGGTGCTAAGTATGGTCAAAATAGGCATATAAAAATGAGATATCAATTACCACAATTTCAATAATAATCCACAATATTATATCCACAATTTTACTAACAATTTCAATAATAATTAGTTTTACTAATCCAAAATCCACAATTTTTACTAATATATCCATAATTTTCAGTAAATGCAAAATCAAAAACCTCGATATCGGCGTACGTTGTCTTTCGGCCTCCTCTTCTCTTCGCAAGGCAACCACCTCCGGCCTCTTCTTCTCTTTCGACGGCCGCAACCTCTTTTCTCCGGCGAACTCTTCTCTTTCTCCGGCCTCAACTTCCTCTCCCTTCTCTTCTCTCTTTTCCTCCCTCTTTTTCTCTCTTCTTTCTCTTCTCTTTTCTCCCCTCTTTTTCTCTTTCTCTCTCTTCTTTCTCTTCTCTGTACTCACTGAAGCGACGAAGACAGAAAAAAACGGTCATAACTCGTATTCGAAAAATTAACACTTTCGTACCCGTTTATAAAACGCGCTCGAGGGCTTCAAACGCGTTTTATAAACGGGTACGAAGGTGTCAGCTCCTCAAAAGACGTAACTGAAGCGGTGAATTTATATCTCCTTCGTACCCGTTTATAAAACGCGTTCGGAGCCCTCGAGCGCGTTTTATAAACGCGTACGAAGGAGAGATACGTTACGCTTTTATAAAACGCGTACGAACTTTCTTCTTATTAAAAAAAAATAATAATTCTTTCTATTAAAATTTTTTGTGTGAAAATTCTTAAATAAAATAATTTCGGCTTAAAAGAGGTATATATTTTATTATGTTGATAATTAGTTGGATTTTGATATATTTTGTTAAGTTGACTTAATCAATTTTATTATCTTTTGAATGATATCTCCGATTGACTTTCAGAGGTTGGAAGTCGAGATTGTTTGTACTGAGTTGAAAATTATACTCACCCCCATTTTCAATCCACAGAGACAATATTGGAGTAAGAATATTGCTAATAGCTGGAGCCGCTGCGTGAAGTTAATCTAGAAGTTATATAGTTTTTAATTATGAGTAGTTTAAGAATATTGCTATTATGAGAAGTATGTTTTCCGCTGCGAGATTATAAACTCATTTAGGGTCGGATGGACTTGATTTTGTATTTGAGACTTTATTATTTTAATGATGCTCAGTTTATGATTGCTGTTAAGTTGTGTACATTCTGAGAAAAAAAAAATACTCTATCGGGGTGTGACAAATATGATTTACTTATCAAACTATTGATATTCATAAAAAAATACCCAGTTCTGTCACGCATAATATAAAGATAGATTGCTTTTTATGCATACGATGAATATATATTATTAACAGAAATATACTTTTAAAAAAAATTGTTGTTATGTGCAAGCGGGTCGGTAAAGGCAATTTAATCTATATATATCGATTGATATACTTCTCGAGTGTATGATAAATTAGTGTACAGTAATGAAGTTGTGCTTACCACATTAGCTTGTCTCCTTCTACAAAATTTGGATAATAATAAAGCTATATCAAAATAATAAATTGCCGATTATGCAAATAATTTTGACATATGAAAAAAGCTTTATGTTTTAATTATAAGCTCTCCATCTTTATTTATAGATAATAATAATAAATAATAACTTGCATGTTAATTTGCTTGTGAGCAGGGAAAATTATAATTCGTTTGACGAATCACTTTGGAAATTTTCAAACTGTTTGAAAATCTGATTTGGAATTGTCTTTACGAAAGCTGCATAACTTGTCACCGCTGTCAAATCAAACTATAATCAAAAGTTCAAAATTGAGACCGCTTTGGGGGAACAAAGTCATATTTGAGAGATTTTAGAAAAGGCTGTCAGCCGGTCACGCTTTCCACTCGGTGCTAGCTGTACGTCACGGTTCTATCATTATCTCTCGCTTCTTACCACCTCGTAATCCGTAAATTGTAATAATCAGTTTAAAATATTGCACCAAAGGTACATACGCGAAGTCTTCTTTCCACATTCCACAATCCAGAAATTAAAAAAAAAGAGAGATTAATTGGTAAGCTTAGACATGCAGGGCAACAATGAAAAACTCGCACTAAAGCTTCTAATCGACAAAAGTTCTAACAAAGTCTTGTTCGGCGAAGGAGGCAAAGATGTTGTCGACTTCATATTTAGTCTCCTATCGCTCCCTCTCGGTGTGGTTACAAAGCTTCTAACAGAGGATTCAATGGTGGGTTCCATTGGAAAAGTATACCAAAGTTTAGGTAAACTGAATGGAACCTACATCCTTTCTAACGAGAAGATATCTTCTCTTCTGAACCCCCAACTTGCTTCCACATCCAATCCCAACACTAATTTTCTCCTACCTCCAGCAACCAATGAGGATTCAACAGGTAGGAGATTCTATATGTGTTCCAGTACAAGGTATGGTCATGGGGATTTTTGTGCATATGTTAGTCAGGTGAAAGGAGCGTCTTGCCCCCACTACAACAAAAAAGATTATTAGTACCAGTTCATTAGTAACGGTTTTTAAGAAAATCGGTACTAATAATAAATCATGGTATTTTCGTAATTGTCAGATTTATTATTTAGTACCGGTTTTTTTTAAAAAATCGGTACTAAAAATCGTCTGAAAAATAAAAAAAAACGTTTTTAATTTAGTATCGGTTTTTTATAAAAAATCGGTACTAAAAATCAATTAATTAGTACTGACTTTTTATAAAAAACCGGTACTAAAGTTTGGAAAGAATAAAAAAAACAGTTTAAAATTAGTACCGGTTCTAAAAATCAATTAATTAGTACCGGTTTTTTATAAAAAAATCGGTACTAAAGTTTGGAAAGAATAAAAAAAAAAGTTTAAAATTAGTACCGGTTTTTTATAAAAAACCAGTACTAAATATATAATGGTTTTTTTTATTCTTCAAATCTTTAGTACCGTTTTTTTTAAAAAATCGGTACTAATTAATTGATTTTTAGTACCGGTTTTTTATAAAAAATCGGTATTAATTTTAAACTGTTTTTTTTTATTTGAAAGCGATTTTTAGTACCGGTTTTTTATAAAAAATCGGTACTAATTTTAAACTGTTTTTTTTATTTGAAAGCGATTTTTAGTACCGGTTTTTTATAAAAAACCGGTACTAAAAATAGGCAGATATTTTTTAGTCGAACTATATTGACTTTCTTCACTATTCCTTTGCCTCTCAAAGTCATATATTGTTCATGGCTATTTTATCTCTCTAAAATCGAAAATTTTCATACTCTAAAAAACCATATAAATAAAATAGCAAAAAATTTATAAAAATTCTGAAAAATTGGAAAATCATTGGAGGAAGCAAATGAGATCAAAGGAAAGCTAAAAAAATTCGCATTTGAGGTTTTCTTGTTGAAGAGGATCGATCAAGAGAAAGGCAATTACGGTAATTTTTATTTTAACCCTCAATAACTTTTTTTTGATCGATGTGCATGATTTCATATTAAATGTTTGTGATCCTCACAATTTCACAGATGAAAATTCACTATGTGCATTTAAGTAAATGTTTGTGATTATTTCTTGCGCCATATTTTTAAGGTATTTGATCTGTTATTATTCAGTATTACTTGGAATTGATTTTGTAGTTGGAATATTAATATCTTACTGAATACTTTATTTCAATTGAAATTTTACAGTTTGAGGAAAAGATCAGCGAGTTGGAGAAGGTGCAGCTCGATTGAAGTTAGCTATGTTAGGAGTTTCACATAATATGTGTTAGTTTTTATCTTCATTGCATTTATTATCCTGACTTGAAGAAATTATCATGCCCCTTTGTAGGGTTTTTGGCATGTGAGTTACTCGACGGTAATTTTTTCTTATAGCTATGTTTGTACTTGATTTTTGGCTGAGGTTTTCATCACTTCGGCTCTTTATTAAGTATTTTCTTGAAGATATTGTATCTGTTTAATATTTACTTCTATCAGGGTTGTTATTCTTTTGGGTTTTCCATGTTGTTAAAGATTCCAACATATAACTTATGATTCTTTTGGTGTTTTACATGTACATTAAAAAACCGGTACTAAAATTAATTTAACAAAAAACACAAAATTTTAATTCATTTAGTACCGGTTTTTTATAAAAAACCGGTACTAAATGTTTAATATTTAATTACGGTTTTTTTATATATTTTTAGTACCGGTTTTTATAAAAAACCGGTACTAAATGTATTATTTTTAGTACCGGTTTTTTATAAAAAACCGGTACTAATATCGTTTCCTGCCACCTTTACTACCGGCTTATTAGTACCGGTTTTTTATTGCTGTTGGTACCCCCTATTATTAGTACCGATGCAAAACCGGTACTAATGATAAGAAAAAAAACCGGTACTTATATTGAAATTTGGCGTAGTGCCCGTTGTTACACTGCTAAGAACAAGGAGGCACAATTTGTGAACCCGCCAAAATCGGTTGGTAGTGTGGTGGAGGGTGGTAGTGAAGGTAAAGGGTATGTGAAAGGAGTGGTGACATATTCTGTGATGGATGATCTTACTGTGGTTCCTATGTCTACGATATCTAGCATTGCTTTTCTCAACAAGTTTCACATCAAGGACTTGGGGTCACTTGAGGAGAAAATGGTCGGTGTTGGCTTTGATGAGGTAACATATATACTGATTGCTCTTTATCTTCCTGTGTGTTTATGTAAAACGAGTTGGAATTAATCAATTGTTCTGTAACTTCTGTATTACTGTGACTTGAGGCTGCTTAGCTCTGTGCCTCTGTGCCATTTCTTCGTATATGAATTATGAAATTATGTCACCAATTATTTTTTTGAGGGCTGGGTGGCGAGAGCCACGCCGGCAAAATTTCATTAATAAAAAAAGAATCTTACAGAGTACAATGCCAGAATCAAAGAAACAAAGAAAGGAACAAAGAAAAACTAGTAAATAGAAAGAAAACCTATTTACAAACTAAGGCAAAACTAATCTAGATATGTATAGTCCAAGCAGCCACGTCGTTGACGATATTTTCTAGCAGTTTCGATTGGATTGAAGTCTCAGCCGAGAAGATTCTAGCATTTCTCTCTTTCCATAAAGTCCAAGAGGCCGCTGCCCAAATTATATCCCATTGGTCTCCAAGCAAGGATCTATTTGTTAACCAGAATCCAACAAGGTCCGTCGTGAAGTTGATAACTGGTAGGTTGAGGCGGGTTTGTAGCATATCGCACAATCGATGAGCAAAGGGACAATGAATAAATAAGTGCGGAGCTGTATCCATGGTTGTGGTCTGACATGTAATGCACGACTGGATTGAAGGCCATCCTCTAAGAAGTAGGTTTTCTTGGGTAAGCAATCAATTCTGCAGTAGCAACCAAAGAAAAATTCTAACCTTCAAGGGCGCTTTGATCTTCCAAAGAGAAAGATGGTAACTCGAACGGACACTTGTGTCCGCTAGGATTCTATAAGCACTAGCCGAAGAGAAAGAACCATTTTGGGTCCATCTCCAAGTTAAGTTTGAATCCGACCCTGGTGCAATGGAGGCATTATAGAAGTCCTTTTGCCTAAGGATATCCTTGAGTCCATTAGAAACTTCGTCAAGGGAGGAGAGGCGATCAATGTCGACTGTACCATAAAGTTCCCTTATCGTGCCGGTCCAGAGGGAGTTTTCGTCCGTTGAAATCTTCCAAAGCCACTTGGTAAGTAGTGCTTGATTTTGCAATCGGAGGCTAATAATTCCTAAACCTCCGTTTTTCTTCAGCATACAACACTTGGACCAGTTTACGAGACAATGTCCTCCAAGGCATTAGTCTTTACTTTTCCAAAAGAATTTTCGTCTCATTCCTTCAAGGTGCTTGACGAGCCAATCAGGCAAGAGAATGGTTTGCATATAGTGGAGGGGCATTGCAGTGAGCACCGACTTTACTAAGGTCAATCTACCTCCAAAAGAGAGGAACCTAGTCTGTCATCCATCTAACCTTCGTTGGACTGCATCTATGAGAGGTTTGAAGTGAATTTTCTTTAGCTTTCGGATAGATAGCGGCAGACCTAGATAGGTAATTGGCAGAGACTTCTGCTGACAAGCAAGTGTTTGGTGGACCGTCATTATCAGAGCTTGGGGGATGGCAATTGGCACAAACAAGCACTTAGAGTCATTGATGTGAAGACCTGTCAAGGACGCAAAGTTTGCCAAGATCAGCTTAATGATTTGGAGGTTTCTCGAAAAAGCCTCCATCAATATGATAGTATCGTCTGCATATTGTATGGCTCGCGGTGCAATGATAATGGGTCCAGTGCTAAGGGGGGGCGCATTGCTGATGAAAGACTGGAGGGCCTCTACGGCTATGATAAAGAGTAGGGGAGAAAGAGGATCACCCTGTCTCAAACCTCTTTTGTGGGTGAAGTAGTCAGTGAACTCTCCATTGATTTTGATAGAGGAGAATGAAGAACGCAAGAGACGAAGAAGACAAGCCAACCACAGCGGAGGGAAACCCCACTCTATTAAAAGATTGGTGAGGAAGGTCCAGGAGACCGTGTCGAAATCTTTTGCAAAGTCAACCTTATAGAGCACCGCCGAAATCTTTTTCTTTTGAAAGAAAGATAAACATTCTTTAGCCACCATAAAGGAATCCATGATGGACCTTCCTTTCACGAAAACTGTTTGTAGAGGACTGACTAATTGCGGAATGAAGCTTTGAAGCTTGTTTGCCATAGCTTTGGTGATGATTTTAATGAAAGTGTTTATGACACTTATCGGCCTGTAGTCAGCTAAGGTTGTGGGGCTTGAAACTTTAGGCACTAAAGAGATGTAGGCTCGATTTAATTTGGTCAGACTTAGGCCGCCATTTTGAAAGGTATGGATAGCCTGGAGAATATCTTCTTTGATAATATCCCAAAAGGCCTTGTAGAACTCAATCGGAAAACCATCTGGACCTGAGGCCTTTCCACTTGGGAGCTCCTTTATTGCTGTGAAAACCTCGAGTTCTGTGAAAGGAAGTCCCAGGACACTCAGGTCAGGTCTAGTGCCTACAACTCCAGATAGATTGAAGGGTGGGGGATGTTCTGGAGTGGATCCTAAAATTCCACGAAAATGGGACAAAAAAGCATCTTTAATGAGAGGAGGTTCTGTAATGACCCGGTCCGGAAGGCTGATGGAGTGAATGGTGTTAACCATGCGTCTTGTGTTAGCCATTGCATGAAAGTATTTGGTATTATTGTCTCCCAATCGTAACCAGGTAACTCTGCTTCGTTGTTTTCACTTTTCCTCTTGAATTTGGATTAGCTTGAAAGCATGCTCACGAAGAGCAATTCTAAAAGAGAATTCTTCAACAGAAAGAAGTCTTCTTTCCTCGATTAGGTCCAACAACCTAATGATGATCTTGGTGCGACGGAGAAAAGTGAGAGTTTTGGCAAACTTCGCCGCCGCCCAAGTAGAGAGTGCTAACCTCCCGGATCTAAACTTCCGTAGGAGGTTTAGGGCACAGTTTGTGGAAACTGTAGGTACATGCCAGGCTTGTTGTACTAAATTAAAGATCTCTGGTGATTGTTGCCAAAAAGTCTCAAACTTGAAAAGTCTTTTGGTCTGAAAATGTGGCTTGATAATGAGAAGTAGCGGTGCATGGTTAGAAGTTGTAGCAGGGAGATCAGTTAGGGAAGGGGAAAAATGAAAGGAAAGCCAATCGTGGGAAAGGAAAGCTCTATCAAGTCTCGAAAATGAAGGGGAAGGGCTCTTGCTGGACCAAGTGAACTTCCTGCCCGTTAGGGGAACTTCAAGCAGACTTAAGTGGGAAATCAGTGAATTGAAACTCAGCATTGAAGAGAGACTGTTGTTTGAACCCGAGGAGTCAGAAGGGTCTCGCAGTAAATTAAAATCACCCACAATTAACCAAGGTAGGTCAGAGAGACTCCTGATTGTAATCAGCTCCTGTAGGAAAGGTGTTTTAAGGTTCTGATCGGTCGGCCCGTAAATAGCCGTGAGCATGAAGGAAAAGCCACCCAAGGAAAGAATGACCGTGACAGAGAAGGAGAGAGGATGGGATGAGACACAGGTGTATTTCTTAGCCCAAACCACCAGTATGCCCCCTTTAGTTCCTATAGCACCAAGGGACGCAAAATCACGAAAGTCAAAGGAGCAAACTGAACGTACTTTAAAAAAGTCACAAGAGGACCATTTAGTTTCTTGCAAACAAAGAAGGTCACAATTTGCATCCCTAACTGAATCTTTGACTACATCACATTTTTTAAGGTTCGAAATACCTCGAACATTCCAACAAAGGATATTTAGTTTTTTGCACAACATGGAAAAATAAAAGATACAAAAAGCTTGCAAATAAAGCTAACAAGAACTACTAGCAAAAGAGAAAACAAGAGCAAACTAAGATGCTCCAAGGTCCTCTGCCGCTCCCTGAAGAACCTGAGAGCTGCTAGCAATGTTACCAATAACACTGGAGAGACGCGTGCGGGCTATGGAATGACCCGCGACGGGGTCGGATTGCGGGGGAGGGGCAATAATGCCGCAGAAGCTCCCAAGGGTTGCCCGTTCGTGGTCAAAGAGAGTGGCCGGTGTACCGTCCGTCGGTAATAGATTCCTGGTCAGTCCAGCTTGCTCAAGGGCTGCTTGAATTTTTTTTTACCAAGGACTGGTGTTGCTTTCTTCACCTTCTTCTTAGTACCCAAATGGAAACCACGGAGAGATTTAGAAGGTTTTGCAAGTCTAGTACTACGGCGCAGAGTATGGTCGGCAGAGGGTGGAGACGGTAGTTGAGAGGAGGCTGCAGTAGGCCCAGAGGTTAGCGAGGTTCTGCATGGAGGGTTTTTCTTTTTTTGTTGGGGTTTTGGAGAGGAGGTAGAAGAGTTTGTGGGCCTAGAAATAAATTCATTCTGGGCTGGGTGTGAGTGCCTTGAGGTAAAAAAGTTTCGGCCTGAAGAAGAAGACTTTGACCTATGAGTAAGGCTTGAGAGCGGTGTGGAGGTCACGTGCTTTGGAGGAGTAGCGTGGGACGTGCTGTTGCGGTGGATAGAGATGTGAGCTGGCAACGGATTATCCTCAAGTTGGGTGCGTGTAGCTGCATGAGGTACAACGCGCTCAGGAGAGACACGCGTCGGTTCAGAGGAGGTGGGAAGGGAGAAGGTCTCCAACGGACCTGGGGGTGCATGTGTGGAAGGGGACACGTGTTGCTCTTGGAGAGGTTGATTCAAAAAAGCTGAAGCAACGGGCTGTTCTCTTTCCAGAGAAATGGAACTATATGCTGGATTTTCTGTGCCCATTTTCAAAAGCAACAAAGGATCAGATGAGGCAGTGTGGCCAATCGTGTCATCAGGTAACGGAACTTCCAGATCCATCGCCTGAGCTGTAGGCAACGGCGGTGGGGGGTTTGGGTCTCGCTCAAGGCCGTCCTGGATCCTTTTCATGGGCCAAAAGGGCGAATCCTGCAGCATTTTGCAGAGCTTCGTTCTTAGGTCAGAATGCGGCAAGGCGAACCAGGCGCTGAAAGCCAATTCAAAATCAAGTTCAACGGCGTTTGAGAGGTCCCTGCTTATCAATGGTGAAGGAGGGAGGCGGTTTGGTGCGCAACCTCTTGTCAACATCGTTGAAGTAAGAGGCATGAGGAGTGGTGTCGCGTGGTGGCTGTGCCGACAGCGGCTCCTCAATCCAGCCCACAACATCAATGGGTACCGGCGCTCTAAGAAAACGTACTGTGCATCTGGCCGACCTTGGTACATCTTCGAGGTAGCGAACCGCTACGAGCACCCGAAGCTTTTCAATTGAGGAGACCCTAGAGAGAGGCGTGTGGTCTAGGAGGAGGCCAAACTGGCCTATGAGCAGGAGGAGTTGTTGCTTTGTCCAGCCATGGATAGGCATCCCGCAAAGGTCTATCCAGACCTTGTATCGGTAGGAAATCGGTTCAGCATCAATGGCTGGGCTCCAAGGGTAGGTGATGAGGCCAATGGACTCCAAATTACTTTTAATGGAGGCAATGAAAACCGACCTATCTGAGCCTTCTCGAAGGAGGAGGAGGAAGCGATGTTTCGTCAGCTGGATAAGGGGAAAGGGGCCATAGGTCGGTGCATAGGTGAGAAGCGCCGCCTGTATACTTTCTAAGGAGGAATTAGCCTTGAGACGAGCATCGATGACAACTCCTTGGTTCGGGTAGCGGAGGTTGTCTATGCAGTCGGCGGTCTGCGGCATGAAGAGATCAATGGCCGAAGGGCGGTTCTTCGGTAGTTTGCTATCTCCTAGATTGCCACAAGGCTTGAGCAGCGAAAGAGAATCAGTTGGCGGCTGGCCAGAACTAGCAGAAGATCGCTTTAGGGATGAGGCAGCTTTAGGACAAGTGGAGGGGCCATGGCCAGGTTCGAGGCATCGAGAACAGGCCCTGACTGGGGCTTTGCAAGAAGCAACTGAGTGTCCTCTCACCAAGCATCTGAAGCATCGGTTCTTCCAGCAGAGTTTTGAGGGATGAGGGGGATAGTCAAGGGTTGTGGTGTCGTTGAGGTAGGGGTCACGCTCGTAAGCGAGCTTGGTTGCTGGGTCGTTTTTGTACCAGTCTGCCGCCTCAGAGTGAATGGAGGGGGTGGTAGTCATGGGAGCTGCGAGAGAAGTGGGTTGTTGGGGAAATGGTGAGGTAGCAGGTTTAGATTTAGAAGCAGGAGCTAAAAGAGAAAAGGAGTGGGGAGAGGTGGGGTTAGATAGATTAATGGGTTTGGGGATTGGGAAGAGAGAGGAAATAGAAGGTTTCTTGGCTTTTTTGGGGGCAGAAGTAAGACAAGCTTGGTATGTTTGGTTGGTTTGGGTCGCCGGTGGAGCTGCGCGGGTGTAAGACCACCACCCTCCTCCGAGGTGTGCTAGTCGTCGCCTACCCATTCTCCTCTTTTTCCTCTCGCCTTATCACAAAATCAAACATGGGTCCTTATTCCTCCACTTGCAAATCAACATGCTGTATGTCACCAATTATTAGTAGGTGCTGATAATTAATCTCTTGACTTAACATATGCCTTATATCAATTATTAGTTTATCACTCGCTAATGTTGCCCTTGTCATTGGCATTCAGGGATTGAAGATACTTAAGGCTTCTCTTCAGACGAAGACGGTCCTTACCGATGTTTTTCTGAAGACAACTAGTGCTTATAATGCATAGATCGACTGGGTTGCGGTTTAGTCCCATGCTTTTGAAGGTTGATTAGTTACTTATATGTACCACGTATCTAGAATCTGGTCACATTTTGAGGGACTTTAGATATTTTCCTTAATGTACTGCTTTCTTTTGTTTTTAGTAAAGTTATGTAGTGCTTAGTAAAAACTTGTTGCTGTGATCGCTTGTAATTAAGCTTTTGTAAATCTAAGTCGTGCGAAAAGTGCTTAGCTGCCTCTTAAAATTAAGTTCTTCACCATTTTGATATTTGCACGTAAACGATCAGTTACCAATGTTTGACAATATAGAAATTTGAAAAATAAGGCAATCGAGCTCTAAATCTAAGCATGTGACCTCTCACAAATGATAGCTCAGTAGTACTACTGCACCGGTTAGGCGGTTACCCCGTATCAAGGCGTGGATTTTTCTACTCCAAATCAAAAGTTGTGTTGCCAAAAATAAAATTCGTAACACAATACAATGAATGTATAAAGATGATAATAAATAAATATTACTATCTTTTATATGGGAGGAATTACTTGCAAAATTAATTAGTAAAAGATAGCCTATGCAGTTTTGTGGACCGTGTTTAATTATACCTGAGGATGTGATTTGGAAATGAGGCCCCAACTATCTAAAGCCAGTCTAAATTTTAGAAAGCTAAAATACGCCCATCTACATGGGTCGGATCAGTGGTCGTACTCCCCCAAATGCAACGACCTTTTGATTATGATTTCATTAATCCATTGCATTATTTGCATTTAAAATTGTTCACTTTATCTAAAAACAGAGAAAAGCTTACACGTGACGGTTAACATAAAGAAATATAATAATAAATCCTTTTGTAACCCAATAAGTGAATTTATTAATCCTTTTGCAAATCTTTCCACAAGTTCATTATCAGTATCTTTACAATCAGTAAATAACCAAAGATTAAGCTAGCGGTTATCAGTTGCGTTATCTTTGTTTGATTTGCTTTTAAACTAAAATTTGCTACTTCCATTGGTAACTTGCTGATATAAAAGATTTTATTTTGATTCCAACCCCATTGCATTTTTATTGTGATAAATAAAGTAAAGTAGATTTAGGCCTAGAAAGGCCTGTTAATATGGGGATGGGCCGATGGGGAATTGATTTGTCGGATTATAGTACAGAACCCGCATAGGCATAGTAAACATCTGGGCTATTTTCAAACAAAAAGTGGCAGGTTAATCGGAGCCCATCAGCCATAGATACGCTACTGCGGCCTCTTACTAAACAACTTGTCACCGCGTAGGAGTTGATTTACAATTGACTCGAGAAATGCTTTGCCGATAAGGAAGTAAGGAACCAAACTTTGAACTTACTCGGGGACGGATTAGTTTTCTAACACGGTAAAAATATAAATTGTGGTGCCGGCCGGGCCGACTTTATTTTGTTGCCATGTTGATTTGTTGTTTTGCTAGAGAATCGTAGGTCAATTGAAGCGTGTTTCCATCTTAATTGGACGCTAAGGTAATGAAAAATGAAAATGCTTCATCCGTGTTATTCCCAACGCGTTTCAAGCGTAGCGTATAAATTCATGGCAGCCTCAGGTTCTATCCATCGCATTACTCATCAAGCTAAGTAGAGAACAAAACACAGCAAAGAAAAGAAAAGAGCTTTTACGATTAACCCCCTTGTGAATTCAACAATGTTCACTCACCACCACAACAACCAGGAGCAGAAGAATCAATCCCCAGTCGACTACCACAAGAAGGAGAAGCACCACAAGCACATGGAACAACTCGGCCAGCTCGGGGCGGTTGCTGCTGGCGCCTACGCTATGGTACAATTATTTACTCATCTACTACTTATATATGAAAGACAATTATTTATAGTGGCATAAATGTAGTGAGATACAAGAAAAAATTATTAGTAAACAGTACTGCAGAAACCAACATTGACATTTCTCTTATATGTAAAATTTGTAATTAACACTGTTTGTGCTGATTTATTTTAATTTTTGTGTGCTAGCATGAGAAGCACAAGGCCAAGAAGGATCCAGAGCACGCACATTCTCACAAGGTTAAAGAGGAAATTGCAGCGACCGTTGCAGTTGGGAGTGCCGGTTTCGCACTGCATGAACACCACATGAAGAAAGAGGCAAAAAAGCATGCCCATGGCCACCGTCACCACCGCCACTAAGTAGTTCCTTGTGCTCATCGTGTGCATATATACCATAAATAATTTATTGATTTGCCTTTATTTGTATTTGCCCACTTTCCGTTATCTTGTGGTATGTATATATGTTCTGTGTTATAGCACATTATTGTTATCGTAAAATTATTGATAATATCATTGTATTTATTTCTTTACTTTTCTTTTATGTTGTGTGAATTTTGTTTCATTATTTTGGAATTATTATCCACTCTACTTTTGTTTCAGATTATCTAGAATTAACAGGGCTGTCTTAAGAAATTGAGACAATTAATTTGATATATAACGTGCAGCATTAATGCACTCTGATTATCTAATTATTGTATTAAGTATTAAAGTATGCAAGTACTATTGGCTCCGTTTGGATGAGACGTGGGAAGAAGAGAAGAAGGGAAGAAGTGGAAGAAGTATTGGGAAGTGTGTAACTTTGTGAATAGTTTATATTATTTATAATAAATTTATTCTCTTCTTTCCTTCTTCCCACACCTCATCCAAACATAGCCATTGTAAAATAAGGTGGAAGAAAGAAATAAAGAACAATGTATCAAGAGTAAGTAAGACAATATTCTCAAGAGTAAATTTCAGAATTTTATTATCTCATTCCAATCATCAATACAAATATACAATGCCTCTATTTATAAGTTACAAAATAAGACCTCACATAATGATCAATAAATAATTAGTGGAGATAGTGAAAAATAAATGCGTAGTGGAAAAATAAAGAGATAAATAAATAGTGGGAATTTGAAGATGAACAATCCACATTTTATTAAATTTCATAACAAATACTCAACATAATTACATAAAAAAAGTGATGATTATTGATTTGCCAAAATTTTGTATGATAATATATTTGGGATTAACATGAAGACAAATTTAGACCTTTAAATTTAATCAGCAACAGAAGCAGAAACTTCCGACTTCTTCTCGGCTTCTCCATAAGGCTCTATTTAGATGGGTGCAAGAATAAAGAAATAGATTCTTCGTACTCCCAAATTTATTATAAACAATCCAAATTCTTCACAAAATTACACACTTCCTAATATTTCTTCCTTTATTCCTCTTATTCTCACACCATCCAAACGGAGCCAAGATAAGACCATAACATCTGCATGGCCCCACAATCATAACAAATAGCATACCTTGGAACAAAAAAGTGCTCCAAATATATAAAAGAAACAGCAAGTAATTTCAGATTGTTTCTGCAAACAAAATTCATATACATATATAATATATAAAAAGATGATTTTTTTGTTATCATTCTGAACGCTGATTAGGATACTAGCCTTTTTTTTTTCCTTTACTGTTTAATCCTTGTTTGCTCCTGTTTTACTTTTTTTTTTATTTTTGTTTTATCATGTTTCCTTTTACAGCTTTCAGTTCTAGAAATTTTTTCCTTTCCATTCACATTGTACGCCGCGTACAACCTTTATTATTAATGGCTCCGTTTAGATGAGATGTGAGAATAAGAGAATAAGAAAGTAAATTTATTATAAACAATTCAAACTTTTCACAAAATTACACACTTTCTAATACTTTTTCCTGCTTCTTCTCTTATTCCTCTTATTCCCACGCCATCCAAACGGAGTCAATGAAAAGGTTTTGGGCTTGACCCGGGTTTTTATATATGTATAAAAAAAAGAAGATTTTATGTTGTCTAATTATTTTATCTTTTATAATTAATTAATAATAGAAATTTGAAGAGGAAGTTGTAAACTGATTTCATTAAACCTATTGAGCAACCTACTGATATCTGTCTATAGAGAACTTATTACAAGACACGCAATTCATTTAAAATCTATCTACATAAATATTTTTAATTTCTCATTTACATTTTATTTATTTTAAAATACCGTAACCGTTTATCTGTTCAATGCTCCGGATTTATATTTTCAACGCGACGTTACAGATATTAAAAAAAAAAAAAAGCGACGTTACAATGCTTCAAAAAGCCAACGCTGGGCTATCCCAGTTGGTATGGCACTAAACTCTTTACGGAGAGTTCTATGGTTCGAGTTCCATCATGGGATGTGGGGCATTTGTATGGGTGTGTGGGAGTGCCAACGGACCATATATCAAAAAAAAAAAAAAATGCTTCAAAAAGATTAGTTCAAAAAACAATGCTCCATATGCCGAATCGGGAAACCGATGCGCTCCAGACGACCAGACCTCCAGTTTGCAATTAAGAGCTTCGCAAATTCCCCAAAAATGAAACACCACTTTTGTGACTTTTCAAATTATGAGATCCTCTGCGGCTTTAATGCTTTATAATTGTACGATATTCAGTGAAACAAATTACAGCTGTTGTTCGTTCCGGTCTCAACAAAATCCAATAATGGGGGAGAAAAAAAATGTGGCAAACCAAAGATTTCAAATTTTCAGTTTCTGTTCCAAGATTCATTATTTTCACCTTTATAAATTCAATGATAGTTGACAGGATCTCACCGTTGCATATCTGCAATTGCTAAATTAAGAGGAAATTAAAAATATTGTCCACAAAATTATTTCTTTATCTTTATGATTTAAAAAACGTTGGGTTCGTAAAATTAAAATGAAAGTAAAATCTAACCAAAGATCCATTAATACAACTTGAACAGAAGTAACCTACTAAAGCTAGCTATTTAATATATTGGAATCTTACATATAATTTAATAAAATAATCAAATGAAATGAAAGTTTATAGTTATGAAATGAATGGATGGATATAGTGCACATCCCATGGTAGCCTCAAATAAAAGTCAAAATGATGACAACTGCAGGTACATAAAAAAAAAAGGCAAAATCAGATATAAACCCCTCCAATCTTTCCTATTCAGAAATAAACCCCTTCAATTTTAGAAATCGGATATAAACCCTCCTAATTTTGTTTTGTTCAGACATAAACCCTTTTCATTATTTTAATACATATTTAAATAAAAACAATCAAAAGTTTTTCGTCATGACTGAAATACCCTAAACTGACCAACTTCGTTTTCGTACCTACCTGCATCTCCTCTCTTTCTCTATGAAAACCTCACTCAGCGGTATGACAGATGCAACTCGCCCTAGTTGATAACGCAGAATATCAAGTAATGGAGTTTAGATATTTTAATAGACTAGCAATTTCATTCAGCGCATATCCCATGCGAATTATGCAAGGAGAGCAAGATCGAAAGCTCCTGATCATGATATATTCCAGCGCCTATATACATGCATTTGCCAAAAGAAAAAAATATCTAGCACCGTATGCTATGCAGGATTGATTCACACGAGCTAAACAAGTAATATTTTAGAGAATTTAATCATTTTAGTTGTTAAATCAATATCTAATAGCATTCTCGATGCTATAGTGAAAAGAAAAAAAATAAAAAATAGTGATCGCGTGCCGATTTATGGATAATATAGCAAGTGCCAACTGTTATAGCTTACCACTAAATTGACATATTTACAATTGACCTTTCAAACTTTTTGAATATTCTCTATTGCCTTTCTTCTTATGTTCAATTTATGATCGAGTAGAATTTCAACAATTCGTCGAGAAATAACCATCATATGGCTCTTGTGTCTCCATTACTATTTCACAAGATAGGAGATAAAGAGAGAGATTAGAAGATAAATCTACGAATTTAGCAAAATTGCCACATCATAAAACTTTCTAAGAGATTTATAAGGAGCAAAGGCAAAAATCTCTGGTCCCATGGAGGAGCGACAAAAAAAGAAGATGAATCGCCTACCCAGGATTCAAAATAACGTGTACGGGTCAAGGTTATTTGGGTCATAACATTAATTTTTTATTATTTAAATTTAAAATGTGAATGTAATAATCGAAAAGGGTTTGTATCCAAACAAAATCAAATTAGAGGGGTTTATATCCGATTTTAGATATTGCAGGGGTTTATTTCTGAATAGAGAAGATTGGAGGAGTTTATATCCGATTTTGCCTAAAAAAAAAGTTCACAAACAAAAAAATCCCGAAAACATGGTGAGAGAAACAACAGTTTTCTTGTTAGAAAAGAAAATTGCAATTTTTCTTTTTTTTTTGCATAAATAGGAAATAACAATTATAGTGCTTAGATCAAAACGTAAATCTAAGAATTAATTAAAACACCTTACCAAACAGGTTCTTTAGTTGCCATTTAATATCCACATATTCGAAATTGTTTTATAGGCGAATAACAGTAATTGCCCATCGTCTCGTATACCCGCCCCATTATCTCCTTGTAATTAACTGTATAATGTTTATAACTCTTATAAATATACATCTTCAGATAGTGATATACAAAAATTCAGAAGCTGAGACACAGAGATACAGAGAGAACAGAATCACATAGATGGAGAAAAGTAACGAAAAACTCACGCTAAAACTTCTTATAGACAGAAGTTCTAATAGGGTCTTATTTGGGGAAGCTAGTAAAGATGTTGTAGACTTCATATTTAGTCTGCTATCCCTCCCTCTCAGTGCGATTACCAAACTTCTAACTAAGGACTCCATGATTGGCTCCATTGGAGAAGTCTATGGTAGCTTGAGTAATCTGAATGAAACCTATGTCCTCTCTAACGAGAAGATTTCTTCCCTTCTAAATCCTCGTCTTGCATCAAATTCCAATCTCACCACCAATTTTCTTCTACCTCCAGCTATCAATTATGAGGATTCAAAAAGTAAGAAGTTCTACATATGTACCAATACAAACAGCAGTCATTTATACAATTATTATGTTAGTGAGGTGAAAGGGGTATTTTGCCCTGGTTGTAACGTCAGTATGAACACGGAGGCACAATTTGTGAACCAGCTAAAGTCAGTTAGCAGTGCGGTGGCAAGTGGTAGTGAAGGGAAAGGGTTTGTAAAAGGAGTGGTGACATATTCTGTGATGGATGATCTTACTGTGGTGCCTATGTCGACTATCTCTAGTATTACTCTTCTCAACAAGTTTCACATCAAGGATTTGGGATCACTTGAAGAGAAAACAGTTGGTGTCGGATTTGATGAGGTAAGATGTTAGCTACTTAGCTGCTGTTTAAATCCCCTTTGTGTATATACATTTACATATGGAGTTGATATCCTTTGATGTTCCTGTAGTTTAATTTGTAATTAAGTAATTTTCATTGGAATTTAGGGATTGAAGCTGCTCAAGGCTTCTCTTCAATCGAAGACTGTCCTTACTGATGTTTTCCTGAAGAAAAAATAATGGTGCTTCTGCCTTCTACTGCATAGATGACAGGGTTGAAGTTTAGTCCTAAGCTTTTAATAATATAATGTTGATTTTGTTTTGTACCAATGTCTAGAATTTGGTTACATTTTATTTGGAAGTTTCGGATATTATATATCGTTGTCTAGTAGTGCAGTAGTGCTTGCAGTTGGAACTTCTGTTGCTGAGATATCATTAAGCATTTATCTGTTTTTCTAGTTAATTATCGTGAGACCTGAAAAAGTATTCTGTTTTGCTCTTATAAAAAGATATTCCCATTCTTATTTTTGTGCGTTATGAGTCATGACTAACGACCAATGCTTTGTTTAATTGATATAAGGTTGAATAGTTTAGTTTTTCCTAAATAAAAAGTTTACTAAATTTTAGAAAAAAATTTTAAAAATAGAAGATAATGAAACTTTGTAATAAATTGTATTTGTAGGAATTAAACGAATTTTTGTAGAAATTATTAAAAAAAAACTTCTTTTTTCCTTTCGTATACTTGGATAAGCATTAATTATCACTTTATCAGAATATCAGTCACCTCGTAAATTGTAATTTATAAAATTTTACAATTTTCAGCTAGATGCTTAGGCCCGAGGCCTAGAAGGGAATATTGATATGTTTAGGCCTAGTAAGGCCTGCTAATATGGGGATGGGAAGTAGTTTGCTGGATTTAGTGCTGAGCCCACACATTTATTATCTGGGCTTGGAAATTTCATATACAAATACAAGATGTTATCTAATGGGAGCCCATTAACCATAGATACGTTTTGCAAGTATCCAATTACGGCCTTTCACTAAACTTGTCACCCAATTGAGTCGAGCTGAGCATGCTTAGCCGTTAAGGAATTCAACTTTGTTTTGTACCAAGTCTGGGACGGATTAATTTCCTAACACATTCGTAAAAATAATAATTGACACCTGGCCGATTTTATTTTGTTGTCATGTTGATTTATAGTTCTGCTAGAGAATAGGTCAATTAAAGCGTGTATCCATCTTAATTAAATGGACGCTAAGGTATTGAGAAACGAAAATGCTTCATACGTGTTATTCCCAACGCGTTTCAAGCGTAGCGTATAAATTCATGGCAGCCTCAGGTTCTATCCATCGCATCACTCATCAAGCTAAGTAGAGAACAAAACACAGCAAAGAAAAGAAAAGAGCTTTTACGATTAACCCCCTTGTGAATTCAACAATGTTCACTCACCACCACAACAACCAGGAGCAGAAGAATCAATCCCCAGTCGACTACCACAAGAAGGAGAAGCACCACAAGCACACGGAACAACTCGGCCAGCTCGGGGCGGTTGCTGCTGGCGCCTACGCTATGGTACAATTATTTACTCATCTACTACTTATATATGGAAGAAAATTATTTATAGTGGCATAAGTGTAGTGAGATATAAGAAAAAAATTATTAGTAAACAGTACTGCAGAAACCAACGTTGACATTTCTGTTTGTATTATATGGTAATAATTTAAAGAAAAATGGTATTATGTATGCATTTTAAATTGTTACAATCAGTGACAATATTCTAATGAGGTGTATATATAAGGATAATTACAACTATGGTAACTCTTAGCATATACTATATATTGATATCTTTGTTTGATTACAATCCAATTCATCATAGTTAATAATGGAAACGGGTAATTTAAAGAAAAGTGCCTAAAAATGAAAAAAAAACTTAGAACCAGCCTTTTAAGAAATAAGGAAAAATTCCAATTCTTTTATATGTAAAATTTGTAATTAACACTGTTTGTGCTGATTTATTTTAATTTTTGTGTGCTAGCATGAGAAGCACAAGGCCAAGAAAGATCCAGAGCATGCACATTCTCACAAGATTAAGGAGGAAATTGCAGCGACCGTTGCAGTTGGGAGTGCCGGTTTCGCACTGCATGAACACCACATGAAGAAAGAGGCAAAAAAGCATGCCCATGGCCACCGTCACCACCGCCACTAAGTAGTTCCTTTGTGCTCATTGTGTGCATATATAGCATAATTTATTGGTTTGCCTTTATTTGTGTTTGTCCACTTTCCGTTATCTTTTGGTATGTATTAATGTATATATGGTGTTCTGTGTTTTATAGCACATTATTGTTATCATAAAATTATTTATAATATTATCGTATTTATTTATTTACTTTTTCTTATGTTGTGTGAATTTTTTTTCATTATTTAGGAACTATTATCCACTGTAGTTTTTTTTTCAGATTATCTAGAATTAACAGGGCTGTCTTCAAAAAAATTAACACAATTAATTAGAAATATAACACTCTGAATTATCTAATTATTGTATATATAAAGTATTAGAGTATGCAAGTACTCAACATAATTAGCATAAAAATATGTTAGGATTATTGATTTGCGAAAATTTTATATAATAGAATATTTTCGATTAACCTAAAAACAAAATTTAGGCCTTTAATCAGCAAAAGAAGCAGAAACTTCTCGACTTCTTCTCCATAACCATCTGCATGGCCCCACAATCGTAACAAATAGCATACCTTCTGATCTGATTCTTGGAATCTTGGGAACAAAAAAACAAACATGTTAAGTATTTGCTGGAAGAACCACGCCATAAGAAACAGCGACTAACGTCGGATTGGTTCTGCAAACAAAATTCATATATATATAAAAGAAGATTTATGTTATCATTCTGAACGCTGATTAGGACATTAGCCTCCTGTTTTTTTTTTTTTTCCTTTTCTGTTTAATCCTTGTTTTCCCCTGTTTTACATTTTTATCCTTGTTTATCATGTTCACTTTTAGAGCTTTCAGTTCTGAAAACCATTTTCCTTTCCATTCACATTCTACAACCTTTATTATTAATATTAATGAAAAGGTTCTCTGGGCTTGACCCGGGTTTTTATATATATAAAAAAAAGATGATTTTATTTTGTGTCATTATTTTACAATTTATAATTAATTAATAATAGAAATTTGAAGCGGAAGTTGTAAACTGATTTTATTAAACTAAATTAATGTAATCAGCACACTAGTGAAGCGTCTCGGTTTTTGGTTTGAACCATGTTCTATATTAGGAGTTTCGCCAGCATTCAATTAGTTTGAGGAACCTATTCAGCAGGGACTCTAACGCATGAACTAAATCAGCAAACTGGGAAAAAAATAATCAGGATTCATATGTTCTTCTTTTTTGTATATATATATATATATAGAGAGAGAGAGAGAGAGAGAGAAAGCTTTCAATCAAAGCGGTTTGACCGGAGTCCCGGTTAAACCCCATCAGATTTCAATTTTGAAAATTCAAATGACCGATCCAAACCGTTCAATATGATATCTATTATATTGAAATCTCTTTGCACACCAAATTTTACATTTTTTTTATTTTTAAGTATTTTTTCGGATTTTAGAAAATCGTTAATCTAATTTGTTATGAACCCTTCAAAAATTGCAGTTTTTAAAAATCCGAAAAAATACTTAAAAAAATGTAAAATTTAGTGTGCAAGGAGATTTCAATATGGAGATCATATTAAATGGTTTGGATCAGTCATTTTAACTTTCAAAATTGAAATCTGACGGAATTTAACCGGGACTCCGGTCAATTGAATCCTTCCTCTATACATACATATATATATATATAGACACACACAACTTATTAAAAGACACGCAAGTCACTTAAAATCTATCTACAAACTTTTTTTTAATTTCTTATTTACATTTTATTCATTTTAAAGTACCGTAGCCGTTTATCTTTTATTCAGTGCTCCGGATTTATATTTTCAAGGCGACGTTACAGATGCTAAAAAAAAAAAGGCGAGCTAATTACATATGAGATCAGTTCAACAAACAATGCTCCATATGAGAAGTTTGACCGAATAAGGAAACTGATGCGCTCCGGTTTGCAATTTAAGAGCTGCACAAATTCCCCAAACACCACTTTTGCGACCTTTCAAATTATGAAATCCTCAGCGGCTTTACTGCTTTATAATTGTACGATATTCTGGGAACACAAATTACAGCTGTTGTTCGTTCCGGTCACAACAAAAATAATGGGGAGAAAAATATATGGCAAGTACCAAAGATTTTTTTGAGTTATCCAAAATTTTGTTGAGTACCAAAGATTTCAATTTCTGTTCAACGATTCATTATTTTCACCTTTATAAATTCAATCAAAGTTGGCAGGATCTCACCGTTGCATATCTGCAATTGCTAAATTAAGAGGGAAAAAATTGTTCACAAAATTATTCCTCTATGATTAAAAAAAATGTTGGGTTCGTAAAATTAAAATGAAATTTAAATCTAACCAAATGAAATAATCAAATGAACTGAAAGTTTATAGTTAGGATATAAATGAATGAAATATGGTGCGCATCCCATGGCAGCCTCAAAAAGTCAAAATGACGACAACGTCAGGTATATGAAAAAATAAGTTCACAAAAAAGAAAAAAACATCCCGAAAAAGTGTTGAGAGAAAACAACATAGGCTACTTTTTAGAAAAGGAAATTGCAATTTTTCTTTTTTTTTTGCATAAAATAACAATCATAGTGCTTAGATCAAAACGTAAATCGAAGAATTAAATAAAACACCTTACCAAACTGGTTCTTTAGTTGCCATTTAATATCCACATATTCGAAAATGCTTTATAGGCGAATAACATTAATTGCCCATCGTCTCGTATACCCGCCCCATTATCTCCTTGTAATTAACTGTAATTACAAGTATAATGTTTATAAATATACATCTTCAGATAGTGATAGACAAAATTAAATTCAGAAGCTGAGACACAGAGATACAGAGAGAACAAAATCACAGAGATGGAGAAAACTAATGAAAAGCTCACGCTAAAACTTCTTATAGACAGAAATTCTAATAGGGTCTTATTCGGGGAAGCTAGTAAAGATTTTGTAGACTTCATATTTAGTCTGCTATCGCTCCCGCTCAGTGCAGTTACCAAACTTCTAACAAAGGACTCCATGATTGGTTCCATTGGACAAGTCTATGGTAGCTTGAGTAATCTGAATCAAACCTACGTCCTCTCTAACGAGAATATTTCTTCCCTTCTAAATCCTCATCTTGCATCGACTTCCAATCTCACCACCAATTTTCTTCTACCTCCAGCAATCAACGAGGATTCAAATAGTAAGAAATTCTACATATGTACCAATACAAACAGGCATTACAAATATGGAAGTTGCTGCCCTTATGTTAGTGAGGTGAGCGGGATAATTTGCCCCGGTTGTAACGTCAGTATGAACACGGAAGCACAATTTGTGAACCAGCCAAAGTCAGTTAGCAGTGCCGTGGCGAGTGGTAGTGATGGGAAAGGGTATGTAAAAGAAGTGGTGACTTATTCTGTGATGGATGATCTTACTGTGGTGCCTATGTCCACCATATCTAGCATTACTATTCTCAACAAGTTTCAGATCAAGGATTTGAGATCACTTGAAGAGAAAACAGTTGGTGTCGGATTTGATGAGGTAAGATATTAGCTACTTGCTGCTGTTTGGATCTCTTTCTTTGTATATAGACATTTACATATGGATTTGATATCTTTTGATGTTTGAGTAGTTTAATTTGCAATTAACTAATTTTCGTTGTAATTTAGGGATTGAAGCTGCTCAAGGCTTCTCTTCAATCGAAAACTGTCCTTACTGATGTTTTCCTGAAGAAAAAATAATGGCGCTTCTGCCTTCTACTGCATAGATGACAGGGTTGAAGTTTAGTCCTAAACTTTTATATAATGTTGATTTTGTTTTGTACCAACGTCTTGAATTTGGTTACATTTTATTGGTAACTTTTGGATATTATATATCGTTATCTAGTAGTGCAGTAATGCTTGCAGTTGGAACTTTTTGTTGCTGAGATGTCATTAAGCATTTATGTATTTTTCTAGTTAATTATCGTGAGACCTGAAAAAGTATTCTGTTTGCTCTTAAAAGGTATTCACTTTCTAATTTTTGTGCGTTATGAGTTATGACTAATGACCAATGCTTTGTTTAATTGATATAATTAAGATTGAATGTGGATTAGTTTTTTCATAAATAAAAAGATTAATAAATTTTAGAAAAAAATTAAAAATAGATGATAATGAAAAGTTGTAAAAATTGTATTTGTAGGAGTTAAACGAATTTTTGTAGATAATATTTAAAGAAATGTCTAATAATTAATAATAAATTCTTAACAAAATTTGTAGGAATTAAACGAATATTTGTAGAATTTGAAATAAAATCAATTTAATACTGAGATTTAAGCGAAAAAATGCCCCCGTCTGAACAACAGTATTGAACATGAAAGAATTGATAAATACCAAAGTCCATTCTTAAGCGAGAACAATTTATTTTGCAGCACTACCGAAGTTGTCACATTTTGTAATTAACACTACTAGAGCTGATTTTACTTTAAATTTTGTGTGCTAGCATGAGAAGCACAAGGCCAAGAAAGATCCAGAGCATGCACATTCTCACAAGATTAAGGAGTAAATTGCAGCGACCGTTGCAGTTGGGAGTGCCGGTTTCGCACTGCATGAACACCACATGAAGAAAGAGGCCAAAAAGCATGCTCATGGCCATCGCCATCACCGCCAGTAAATATGTCCTTCTGCTCGGTGTGTCCATAGCGTTAATTTGTTGATTTGCATTTATTTGTAGGTTGCTGTCGATTTTTCATTATCTTTTGGCATATGTGTATGTTGTTCTGTGTTATAGCCTTATAGGAATCATAAAATTATGTATAAAATCGTTGTATTTATTTCTATATATACTTTTCTTTTGTTGTTTGAATTTTGTTTCATTATTATATAACTATTCTCCACTCTAATTTTGTTTCAGCTTAATCCAGAATTAATTGGGCAGTCATAATTAAGAATATGTAAATTAATTATATGATAACAATATCAATGCACTTTGAATTGTCTCTCTTTTGGTATAAAACTGTAAATTGATGGAGTATGCAAGAATATCAAACTAATTAGCATAAAAGGTTAGGAGTTATTCTGAATTTTATCTGATAATATAATTCGCAAATCGCAATGAACCTAAGGACAAAATTTGATTGCCTTTTATCATCAAGAGAAGAAGAAACTATGTTGACTTTCTTCTGCACAACCTTCTGATTCTTGGAAAAAACTAAGCTGTAAAATATTTTCTGGATGAACCAAGCTATAAACCGCTTCAAAACTCAAAAGTGCTCTGACTGAAAAAAAAAAACAGAGAGTTACCCTCAGAAATAAGCGGTTAATCGATCAGATTAGCCACTTGAATCTTAAAAACAAAAATTTAAGAGTTAAAAGTAAATTTTGATAAATTTTAATGATGTTACAAAATATATTAAAACTGTATAATAAATTATTAGCATGTCATAATATATAATAATATTATTATATAATTTATTTAATTAATATATAAGTAAATGAATATATTTGGGGCAGGACATGGACTTGAAAAAAATTCTATATATAGAGGCTTTGTTAGTGGTACTCTGGTCGTATCCTCATACTTTCATAGCGTATTTTGAAAAATAAAAATTAATTTGAAATTCTATGATACATCCTATTACATGCATCCCAAAAAGAAATAAGTTTGAGTAACCCATTTATCAGTGACTAAACATGAGCTAAATCAATAAAATAGCTAGGAACAGATGATCAGGATTCATATTTTTCTTTTTCTATATATAGAATTTTCTTGCAAGACATGCCATTTATTCAAATATAATTATTTTTTAAATATATTATTATAATAATTATTATTATTTTTTTATTTATTTTGCTTTGAAGGCCCGGAGGCTGGAGCGCGCTAATGTTTTCTTATTTAGTGCTCCAGATTTCTTTTTTCAAGACAACGTTGCAATGCTCCATACCAGAAGTTTGGCCGAATCTGAAACCGAAGCGTTCCAGTCTTAACATTCGATGAAGTGAATAGCATCAATTGCAAAGCTGTCCCCCCAAATACCACTTTTGGGACTTCTTAATAATGAGATCTACGGCACTAAATATCTTTATAGATGAAAGGAACTAATGGTGTCCTTTGTTCCGATTCGACGAAGATGAAGGGGAAAAAATAATGAGGCATTAGCAAAGTCGTCACGTTTCACTACAACAAGTATAGGCTTTACCAAGACACGATTTCCTTCCAAGAAGTTCTAAAAAATCTAGCTAATTTTTATTGCTAGATCCCTTCTAGTCTTGCACAACTAGGTCTTGCTAGGTGCTATTGGAAGACTTATTTTCGATGTTGGTAAAGATGAAAAAGAGTCTTGCAGACAACAATTCTCGCTACACCCTTTATTTTGACATAGCATGACTATATAGTCTTGCAAACAACAATTCTCGCTACACCCTTTCAAACAACAATTCTCGCTACACCCTTTGCCACGACATAGCATGACTAGATAGTCTTGCTATTTTAGTTTTGTTTAGTGTATATTATTAAATATATAATAAAATAATATTTTAATATTCCATAATTGTTGCAACACAAAATGGGTCAATTAGCAAGAAATTTGCAATCAAGCTAAATTTGTTTATTCGGGTCAGCATAGAATTAAATAAACGAAATAATCAGTAATATAAAAGTAACAATTGTTACAATTAATATAATTATTAAAAATAAAAAATCATAATATTGAGAACAACAATCATACAAAATAGTAATAATAAAAACTAATTTTATAATTAATATCATTCAACTTTTTACATTACAACACAAGACCAGGATTGTCAAAAGGAAAAAAAATTACAAACTAAGACCTCTAAAATTAACATCATGCTAAAGTATATTATTGTATCAATTAAAACTTCGTCCATTGCATGAAACCAACAGATAACACTCCTCTAAAACTGTTAGCATTTTGGAATGAGTTTGAAGAAATTTCTTCTTAGCCATGAGCGTTAAAGCTGTAAAAATCAAATAAATAAATTAGTTATAATTAGGTCTGCAAAGATCATTGTGTATAAAATAAATCTTCTTATATAATCTAAGTACCGATATCAGCTCAAGTCTTGTAGATTATGTCCAATCTTTTTATTTGACAAATCATGTCTGATACAATATTTTACTTGTCAGCTTGTTCATAGACAATGATTCAGAACAGATCAAATAGTACAAACTATAACGATACATTAATAAGAATAAAGTATCATTCTGTACACATGTAATTAGTATAAAAAGAAAAGATTTTACAAATAGCAATTGAGGAGGGATACCTGAGACAGACTCAGTTTAAAAATCAGCCCACTTTATTTTTCTCCATTATCACCCAAGATGTATGCAACTGATTCCAAACCTATATGCATAGCCAAGAGTTAAATCTAGCACAAGTATACAACATTAAACTCTTACTTGTGAATAAGAATAGTCAAGCTCTCTGCTCTATGTCAATATTACCAAATGCTCCTAAACATAAATGAAAAATAAACATTCAAAGATAAGCAATCAGATTAATTTATTCTATCTTATAATAATAAAACTAATTTTCAGTTTTTTATTAGCTAAGCACAAGATATTGAATAAAATTATACATGAAAATTAAGAAAATTAATGAAACTCATCTCTGACAGAATTTAATCAAAATGGGCAAAAGTATCACATATCCAAGTAAGGTATCTACTTAAATAAATAGTTTGTCAATATAAACTAATTATCACCAACCTGCATTTGATTCTTCGCTTATTTGTGTCTTACCTCATCTAAATTTTTTTTATAAAATTCATCTGCACATCCATCACGATATGAAACTGCACATGAGAAAGAATACTGGAGACTGGAGTAATAAGAACTATTAGACTCTAATTTCAATTTTCCTTTTCCTTGTTCTTGATTTTTATAGTCTTAGTTTGTCCTGACAACTAAATTATTCTTCGATAAAACTGATTTTGTATTCTGACTTTGACAATTGACAAACTGCCATAACAGGTGTTTGTTAATGTTCAATTTATCTATGGTGCCTCATGTATTAATCATGAAAATGACCGTCTTTCTTTTAACAAGAGGTCAAAGTAGGGAATAATTTTTGAATGATATGGTATCACACTCACAAGTGTTTACACATATATTCTGTTTTTGTCCTTCCAAGTTCCAACTCAACTTTGATGCACAAGCATAAATATTGTATGATTGTCCAAATAAGACTGATATTTTATCCCAAATTACTAATCTAAAATTCAATCTAATAACAACCTGATTAACAAACAATGCAAAGAAAATAAGAAGCTATCTCACCTGATAGGGATCAACCGAATCAAATCTACTGAACATTCACCTTCTCCTTGAGACCTAGAATCAAATCAAATAAAATTGTGTAGGTTCAAACTACATATCAACTATATTCTAACGAATCTGAGCAGTAAAGTAAATTAGAAGCATAACCACGGAGTTCAAAGGAGAGGCTTCCTTGCCCCAGCTAGTTTCGCATGTAGCATCGAGTCACTGTTAGGGTTTTGCCAATAAACGCAGCGGCAAGAAAAGATAAAAGTAGATTTCGACTGATCGACGAAAGGAGTGTGAGAGAGACGAGACAGACAGCGATCGGCGGCGCCGAGAACTGATTTTTGCGATTTGGGATTTTCTAATGGGTTGGAAGTCTTGGAACTTGGGAGACGGAGATCTAGGGTTCTGGGTTCTGGATTTTGGGTTGAGAGGAAAAAAGGACTTACGGAGAAATAAAAGTTTGGGAAAAAATTTAGGTCGATTTTTCGGTTGAAATTTGAACGCCGAAAATTTTGATGAAATTTTAGGTGGTAGGCGGCAAAAAAGTTTATGAAAATACTTTAATAACTGAAACTTCAAATAAAAGATATAAGATGTAATTAAATATCATTACATTATATCAATAATAACAAAATAATTATATTAATGTTAATTAAGATAAATTTTATAGTTTGCATACAAATCTATCGATATAGAATATTATATTTGTCATCGTTACAATTTTTATCATTTATCTTTGAAATGAAGGATATATTGGTTTTAATGATTTAAGTAATAATGTATGAAAATATCATAAATTCACTTAAATCTTTCAAATTTAAACATGAAGAACACATTGATATAGTTTGCATTAGGGGTGAGCAAAAAGCTCGTAACTCGTGAGTTACTCAAACTCGACTCATGAAAAGCTCGATTATAACTCGAGCTAAAAGAACTCGAGTTGGAATAACTCGAGTTGAACCAACTCGGTTAATAAACGAGTCGAGTTTGAGTTAGGTTCAACTCGGCTCGTTGACTCGTGAGCTGACTCGTGACGTAATAAATTTTAATTTTTTGGAGATCATCACCATGATCTATGAGTATTAATATTGAGTTTCAAGACATATTTTGTTTCAAATCAATGAAAAATAATAAAATTTATTTTTTTATATTATTGTAATACTCATAAATAATTATTGCATCAATTTACTATATTCACGAGTTGACTCGAGTTACAAAATGACGAGTTCGAGTTAGCTCGGTTAGCTCGGAACTGCCTCCCGAACGAGTCACGAGTTGACTCGAGTTGTAACGAGTTCGAGTTCGAGTTTGAGTTATGCTTAACTCGCTCGAACTCGGCTCGTATACAGCCCTTGTTTGCATACAACTCTATTGATATATGATATATATTATCATCGTTCCAATATCTCTCATTTGACGTTAAACACGATTCTATGCTCAACTATTGAAATTTTAAATAATCGACCCGAACCGTCAATATGATCTTCATATTAAAACATTCTTCGAGACTAGATTTTACTTTTTTTTTCAAACATTTAACTATTCTTCGGATTTTTTAAATTGAATGTCCAAAACTAATTAGATGTAAATTTTTTTTAAAAATTCAAAATAAATAGTAAATAAATTCTAAAAAATATATATTTGATTTTTATGGATTTCATTATGAAGAATATATTAAGTGGTGTGTATTTCATTATGAAAATTGAGATTCTATCGTGTTTGACGGCTTAACTGTCAAACACGTTCGACTCTAGCATTGTTCAAGATAGATAACTAAATCTCGAGAAAAAAGCTATCGAGTTACTACTTTTCAAAATATTTTATTATTTATATATGTGACTGAGCTTAAATAAAATTTTCAAGAATAACATATATTGCTTGCATTTGATACATCGATTTTCATTATTATATATGTTATTTGATTTAAATCAGTTTTTCATGTATGACATATGTCATCCATTTATTATAATTAAATAAGTTCAACAGTTTAGATTCGATGATTGCATTTTATATTTTAAAATCATAATGAAAATACTTCCAAAAAAAGTTTGCAGTGCATAGAAAGTACTATGCACTATGATGCATATTAAACTTGGGAGTGGCTAGTGTCAAACATATAGGACACATACTCTTGTTCAACGCGATAAAATTTTAATTTTTAAGATTGGAATGGCCGATCCAAACCGCTAAAATTGTTCTATAGTATAAAATCTTTATGGAGACCAAATTTTATATTTTTTTCAAATTTTTTTACTATTTTTTTCAAATTTTTCAATATGCTCAATCTAAAAAGTTCTAAACCCTTCAATTTTGAAAATTCGAAAAAAATAGTTAGAAAATATGAAAAAATATAAAATTTTATTATCAAGGATATTTTAATATAGAGATCATATTGAGCGGTTTGGATCGACCGTTTGAAATTTTAATGTGCGACGTTTGGATCGTGTTTGACGTCCTATATGTTTGATTCTAGCATTGAAAGCAGATTAAATAAAAAATCAAACTTCAAACATATCCCCTTTTTGTAAAATAGCGGCATTTGAAAGCAGATGACTTTAAATAAAATGCTAGCAAAAAATGTCCTCCAATATTTGGACAAATAAGGACACAAAGTAATTGATATTATTTTTTGTTTTATAGAAACTGTAGGCAATAAATATATTGTAAAATCAATCTTTTCATTTTAAATGGAGATTTTTTTTTCACGTGAGGCTACCATCTACATCATCATCAAATCAAATTTTAAGAATCAATGATCCATATTTACTCTGGTTTGAAATTGTTTACACTTTTCGTCTAATTGTTTAAAATCTTGAATTAGTTTTTTCGTAAGTATATATACTTGGGATAAAAAAAAAGGGGCCTTTGATGTGCTCATTAATTTCCTTAAAACAATAAGAAGGGAAAGAAAAAGAAATTAGTATATAACGTGAACAATATCGGGCTTTTTATAAGTAGATATTTGTTATTTTATGAAATCTTCACATATAATTTTCTAAAATAACTGCACAGACATCAAAGTTATTTCCAAAATCTAATGATACATATTTGTTGGAGGATGAAACGTCCTCACAAAAAATTTGAATAGCACACTACTTAATTGCCAGGAGATATGAAAAAAAGAAAAATATAAAAAATGATTAAGAAACGATCCCACATGTCAGTGAAACGAAGGAGAATTGAGGGATAATCCAAGATATCAATTTTTAGGCGGGAAAAAAAATTAGGAGATCTGTAAGATGGCGCCAATGCCATATGGGGGGAAATTTTTGGAAAGAAAGTTGTAATTGGTATTATCTTTTTATCAGCCTGCAACATATCAAAAGAGTCTTTCAAGTTAATCTTGCAAATAACATTATTTTTTAGCATTGTTGCTACATAAAAGATTTGTCATGCAGCGTAATCTTGCAAGAACACCAACTGTGTTGCTAATTGAAAAATCTTGCAGTAAAAGTCTTCCTATATACCAGTTTTCTTGTAGTGTTTCGTTCCAAGATTATATTCACTTTTATATGTTTAATGACATTTGCGCCAGTATCTCGACTTTGCATATTACAGTGGTCGATTTATAAAAGAGTTTGTGACAACACCTAAGTCTACCTCAATTGGTGATACAGTAAATGAAGAGACTCAGGGCCACTCCTCATCTCTAACAGTAGCAGATCACCAGCTGGCTATGCCAGCGCACCTAATGAGACAATCTCTCTGTGCCCAATAGGAATTTAGTTAGCATTTTCTATTTTCAATATATTGTTTTTGTAATCAGCTATATATATCAACTCTGTGTACAGCGATTGAGATTAAACAAAAATGAATGAATCAATATAAAAGAAATATCTCTCTTTCTCTCTGTTCTATTTTTACTGATATGAAACTATACTGGTATTGATCCTGTTGCAGAGTTCCACTTAGGATTTAATAAACATTGGATTTGGAAAATTATAATCGAACAAAATAGGAACGAAATTATATGCAGGTAATAATTATGAAATGGATGGATGAAATACGGTGAGCACCCCATGAAAGGACAGTTTTTATTTTTTTCCGAAGTAATTACATCTTGTTTCCTTTCATATACTCGGGACAAGCATTAATTATCAGTTCCCTCGTAAATTGTAATTTACACGCTTAAATTCTCATCTTTCATATAGTCAAAGGCAAATTAGTCTTTGTTACAATACGCAAATTAACAAAAACATAGAAAGAGATCATAATTCACGATCTCAGAGATGGAGAACGCTAATAATAAACTCCAGCTAAACCTTTTGATCGATAAAAATTCCAACAAAGTCTTGTTCGGCGAAGGGAATGAAGATTTTGTAGACTTCTTATTGAGTTTTCTATTGCTACCTCTCGGTACCGTCGCCAATATTCTAACAAAGGACACCATGGTTGGTTCAATCGGGAAAGTGTACAGTAGTGTAAAGGGAACTCGATGAAACCTACATCCTCTCTAACGAGAAGGTATCTTTCCTTCTGAACCCCCTTCTTGGATCTACATCATCTTGTCCAAAAAACAATTTTTTACTACCTGCAGGAACCCATAAGGATTCAGAATTAGTTAGCAGATTCTACATTTGCTCTAATACAAGCATTCAAAAAGTTTACGTCGAAGAAATACAAGCAATTCAATAGGTATGCTGTTTGGTAAAGCACAAACATAAAAATTACCGAAGTTGCCTAGCGTATGTTAGTGAGGTGAAAAGTGCAACTTGTCCCCAAGATAACGGCAGTACTGGTAGATGCTGCGAGTATGTCAGTGAGGTGAAAGGGGCAACATGTGATGCCCCTGTTGTAAGGCCAGTATGAACACGGAGGCACAAATTGTGAGCCAGCCAAAGTCGGGCAGTATGGCGGAGGTTGGTAGTGAAGGGGTGACGTATTCTGTGATGGATCTTACTGTAGTGCCTATGACGTCTAAAGATATCTAGTATCACTCTTCTGAACAACAAGTTTCACATCAAGGATTTGGCAACACTTGAGGAGAAATCAGTTTCTGTCGGCCTTGATGAGGTGTCATACTAACATGCATGCTCTTTATCTCCATCTCTAGTTTTGCAGTGTTGATAACTTGATATGTTTCAAATGCTTGAGTATATTTTTAATAATATGATTGATTGTGTTGAGATTATGGAGGAGAGGGAGAGTTGGTACCGTTGAGGTACAGAGAGATCAAAGAGAGAGGGAGTGGATTTCTGTTTCGCACCCAGGGGGCTCACGCACACAAGCAAAACATAGAAGAGAAAAACAATTTTGGTGGGCGAAAAAGTGCTGTCCATTTTTCTCATATTCTCTTTATTAATCACTTGGGTTTTACAATTTACAAATTAACCCCTACAAAGTAAGAAAATTACAAAGGGATATAAATATAAAGAGAAAAATAGCTACAATGAGGAGGGACCCAACAAACTCCTCCTCCCGACTAATGAAGCTCATCCTTCAACTAAACCCGTCTTTTCACAACAAACTTCAAGCTTCAAAGACGGTACCGGCTTCGTCAACATATCCGACCCATTCTCACTTGTGTGGATCTTCTCCAACACCAATTTCTTCTTCTCAAGCACATCGCGGATCCAATGATACCTCAAATCTATATGCTTGGACTTAGAATGAAATGTCGGATTCTTGCTCAAATGAATTGCATTTTGACTATCACAAAACAACACATACCTCTCTTGCCGAACGCCTAGCTCATGCAAGAACTTTTTCAACCTAATTAGCTCCTTTCATGCCTCCGTAATGGATATGTACTCGGCTTCGATAGTCAAAAGTGCAATACACTTTTGCAACTCAGATTGCCATGACACGGCTCCATTTTCAAAACACATCAAATAACCGGATGTAGACTTCCTCGAGTCTATGTCACCGGCCTAATCGGCATCCGTATATGCCACTAAAGTTGGGTTCTTGCCACCAAAACAAAGACAACGGTTGGTTGTACCCCTCAAATACCGAAGTATCCACTTGACGACATTCCAATGCTCTTTGCCGGGGTTAGAAAGAAAGCGACTCACCACACCAACCGCTTGAGCAATATCCGGTCTTGTGCACACCATAGCATAAATCAAAGAGCCAACAACCGATGTATATGGTACATCTCTCATCTCCTCCTCCTTGCCACTCTTTAGGCAACCATTATGTGACAACCTAAAATGGTTTGCAAAAGGAGAGAAAACCGGTTTGCACTTACTAATGTTGAATCTTTCAAGTACTTTCTCAATATACTTCTCTTGTGACAACCAAAATTTGTGTTCTCCACGATTTCTAGTGATTTTCATGCCAAGAATTTGCTTTGCCGCACCCAAGTCTTTCATGGCAAATTCTTTTCCAAGACTCTCTTTCAACTCTTTGATCTTTTCTAGATTCCTTCCAACGACCAACATGTCATCAACACAGAGCAAGAGAATGATGAAATCACCATTAGAGAATTTCTTCACAAAAACACAATTATCCGAGATGGTTCTCTCAAAATTGTTGTCACACATAAAAGATTCAAACCTTTTATACCAATTCCGAGGTGCTTGCTTCAAGCCATAGAGGCTCCTCCTCAATTTGCATGCCAAGTGCTCTTCCTTTTCATCACAAACCCTTCCGGTTGTTTCATGTAGAGCTCTTCCTCCAAATCGCCATGGAGGAATGCGGTTTTGACATCTAGTTGCTCAATCTTCAAATTCAAACTAGCGGCCAAACCGAGCACCACTCGAATTGAGGACATCTTGACCACTGGCGAAAAGATTTTTTCAAAATCAATTCCTTTCTTTTGGTCAAATCCTTTCACAACTAGCCGAGCTTTATATCTTGGCTTTGCCTCTTGACCCTCGGATTTCACTCGATACACCCACTTATTCTTTAGCACCTTTTTGCCTTTTGGCAACTTCACTAGTTCAAAAGTGTTGTTCTCATGCAAGGATTTCATCTCATCTTGCATGGCTTCCAACCACTTATTTTTGTGCTCCGACAACATGGCTTCTTCATAACATTCGGGTTCACCACCATCTACAAGTAATACAAACTCATTAGAAAAGTACCTTGTATTAGCCCGTGTTTCTCGACTTGACCTCCTTAGTTCTTGCACTTGAGAACTATCAATTGAAGAGGTTTCGGTTTGAGAATCATTCTCTTCATTTTGTGGGACATTGGTTTCGGTTGATTAGCTAGGATTTGGGTGATTGGTTTCGGTTCTTAGGTTGTTGCTTGAAATAGGAGTTAGATCAACATGACTACTTGAAGAGGTTTTGGCCTTGTCGAGGTTACACAAATTTTCAATGGTTTCTTGTTCAAAGAACACTACATCTCGACTTCTCACTAACTTCTTTTCAATCGGATCCCACAACCTATATCCAAACTCACCATTTCCATACCCCAAGAAAACACACTCTTTAGTCTTGCTATCAAGCTTTTACCTTTCATCTTTGGGTATATGCACAAAATCCGTACAACAAAAAACTCTTAGATGGTCATAAGAAATATCTTTACCTTTCCAAACCCTCTCGGGTATGTCACCATCCAATACATGCGAAGGAGAGCGGTTGATTAAATAAATTGCGGTGTTCAAAGCTTCACCCCAAAAGCCTTTTGAAAGCTTGGAGTGAGAGAGCATGCAACGAATTCTCTCACAAATGGTGCGATTCATTCTCTCGGCCACACCATTTTGTTGTGAAGTTTTGGACACGGTCTTCTCAAGTTTAATACCATTGGTCTTGCAAAACAACTCAAACGGACCACGGTATTCTCCTCCATTATCCGATCGGATGCACTTCAATTTTCGACCGGTCTCTCTTTCAACCTCCACAACCCATTGCTTGAACACCTCCAAGACTTGATCCTTCGTTTTCAAAGAGTATGCCCACAACTTTCTTGAATGATCATCCACAAAAGTAACAAAATAAATAGCGCCGCCAAGAATTCTATCTCCCATAAAACAAAGATCGGTGTGAACTAAATCAAGTACACCCGGACTCTTACTTGTTGGATTTCTCTTGAAGGCTACACGATGTTGTTTACCCGCCAAACAATGTGTGCATGAGGTAAGTGAAGTACCATCAATAGGCACATACTTCCTTTTAGAAAGAATCTCAATGCCCTTCTCACTCATGTGACCCAACCTCAAAAGCCACAAATCGGTTGAGTTACACTCGGCGGCATTCACCTCACCACACACCTTCACTTGAGTAACATAGAGCGAACCGGATTTGGTTCCTCGAGCAACAACCAAATGACCCTTCAACAACTTCCACTTCCCACCAAGGAAGCAACTTTGATACCCCTCATCTTCAAGGGCACCCACCGAAATTAAATGAAGCCTCATATCCAGCACATGCCAAACATTCTTGAGGGTAAGCTTGCATCCTAAACTAGTCTCCACACAAACATCTCCAATGCCAAAGATTTTACAAACTCCATCATTCCCCATTCTAACAACACCAAAATCACCTTCCTTGTAGGAAGTGAACAAGTCACGTCTAGATGTGACATGGAATGAGGCGGCGGAATCAACCACCCAAGTGGAGTCTTGACTAGTAAGGTTCACAAAACCCTCATCACAAGCTATAAATACTTCATCATTTGTAACAATTGCGGTGATACTTTCTTTCTCATCATCTTCTCTTCTTCCTCTAGATTGATCTCTCTTGGAGCCATCATTCTTGGCTTTCAACTTCCGGCATTCACTTCTCTTGTGGCCGGGTTTTTTGCAATAATAGCATTTAATCTCCTTTTTTGACTTAGACCTCCCCTTAGACTTATCCCTATCATCATCACCATGAGCATTCCCTTGAGTACTCATTCCACGATTTTCGGTGACAAGAGCCGAAGACTCACTAGTGATCCCCAACTTCTTACGCCTCAACTCCACATTGAGCATGCTATCTTTAACCATGGCTAGGGTCACAACACCATTGGGTGCCGAATTACTCAATGACACCACTAAAGTCTCCCAACTAACGGGTAAGAAACTCAACAAAATCAATGCTTGCAACTCCTCATCCAACGCCATTTTCATGGTAGATAAACGGTTCACACAATCTTGGAACCGACTCAAATGATCCGACACCGAGGAACCTTCTTGGTATTTCATGTTTACCAACTTTCTAATATAGAAGGCCTTATTTTGAGCGGTCTTGCGCTCATACAAGCTTTCAAGCTTTTCCCACAACACCTTGGCATCGGTTTCGGATGAGATATGATAATAGACGGAATCATCAACCCATTGTCTAATTATGGCTATTGTCTTCCTATTAGACACTTTCCAAACATCATCGGTGGTATTAGCGGGTTTGGTACCCGAAAGGGGTTCATATGCACCCTTGCAATACAACAAATCTTCCATACGAGACTTCCAAATGGAGTAATTGGAAGATGTAAGCTTAACCATGGTACCACTCTTACTCTCTTCCATTTTGGACACAAACCCTAGATCCCAAATGCAATACACCGGTTAAAGAGAACCTCACCCCAATACGGCGGAGCAACGTCCACTCGCGACTCGACGGCAACAACCCGATCGATGTAAAAAACGGAGGTGATCAACGGCTGCTGCTCAGTAGCGGCTAGGGTTTGACGGCGGTGACTCGACGGCTAGGGTTTCCGCAACAGCGACTTAGCGGCGACGAACCTTGCGCTCTGATACCAGTTGTTGAGATTATGAAGGAGAGAGAGAGTTGGTACCGTTGAGGTACAAAGAGATCAAAGAGAGAGGGAGTGGATTTCTGTTTCGCACCCAGGGGGCTCACGCACACAAGCAAAACAGAGAAGTGAAAAACAATTTTGGTGGGCGAAAAAGTGCCGCCTATTTTTCTCATATTCTCTTTATTAATCACTTGAGTTTTACAATTTACAAATTAACCCCTACAAAGTAAGAAAATTACAAAGAGATATAGTTGAAAAATAGCTACAATAAGGAGGGACCCAACAGATTGTACTGTGTAATAGTTGTGTGAGTCTACAAATAGCTTTGATATTCAAAATGTGTTGCATGTTTATTGTTTAATTTGGTTGATGCGAGACGTAATAAACTGAGTGTAATCAGTCTGTCCAATGCAATTAATTAATCAGCTTTGTGCCATGACTACATATATCAATTAATAATACTATTGTCCAATTAATCATGTACATAATCTCTTACTCTCAACGTACCCTTTTTGTTAATCGTTCTGTTGTTCATTGACCATGTCATTGGAATTAGGGATTGAAGCTGCTTAAGGCTTCTCTTCAATCGAAGACTGTCCTTACCGATGTTTTCCTGAAGAAACATTAACAGTGCGTCGGTGCCTACATATCTAATACATATATATGCAGGGTTGAATCTGGTAACAATTTTGTATGTACGTAACTTTTGGAAGTTTCGTTATATACTGCTTGTTGTTGGCATTCTGGATGCTGTGATATCATTAAGCATATGTACGTTTTTCTAGTTATAATCATAATTATAGCGGGACGTAGAAATTATTAAAATAAAAGAATCTGTTTTTGTTCTTAGAATTTTTTTCTCCATTCTGATATTTGTGTGTGATGACTAATGACGAACGTTTGGTTTGATTCGATACGTCGGTAACATCTAGGATATATATATAAGTTTTTTTCCTTACAAAAATACTATTAAATTTGTAGTAAATATTGAACGAATATTATTGAAATTTGAAATTCTGTCTTATAAAAAGTTTCAAAACAGCAAACTTAGCAAAAACAACAAAACGTTACATTATAAATTTTGTAGAATTATGACTAAAAAATTAAATGGGCCCATCTACATATAAATGTGGGTCAGTGGGTGGTCCCAAATATAGATAGTACATTGAATTATTATTATTATTACAGCGACATATCGTAATCCCATTTCCTTTTCATTATGTTACCGCACATGATGAATTGAAAATGGCCAACTCGAAGACCGAACTAGTTCTCAAAGTAAAGGAAGATGTTTGGATCATGCTCGTATCATCTCCTCTACTCACTCCTTAATTAGCTTATGTAAATCTATTGGTAGTTCTCAAAATGAAGAGACTTTATCTTCAAAAAAACATATATATCAAGTTAATTGTTGAGCAGAAATATTTTTTTTTATAGTTCTTTGTCCATTTTTTTTTATTAATTATCAGGTATATATGTTGTCCACTCGACTCTCGCACGTACAAATTGTCTAAAATTTTAGTGTATATTTTACTTTCTTCTATAATATTTATATTGATTGTGAATTAAATGAGAGGTTCGTTTTAGAATTTTTTAATCATCGATTAAGTACCTTAGTCCTTAGATAAAAGTAGAAACGTCATAGAATTAATCTGAACCTTAGATAAAAGTAGAAACGTCATACCATGAGACAACTAAAATGAATAACTTAACAAATAATTTTAATCAAACTGGTAGTGCGTCACTGATCACATGATATCTTTGTTCTAATTTATTAAAACAAACAAACATAAACATTAATACATTTTCAGAACCAGCCAGTATTCATCATAATTTTTTCCATAAAAACAAATAGGAATAATCAAGTTCTAGTGGTTGAGCATATTACTGATTGCAAACTAATTAAATCTTGAGCCCAGATCCTTTGAACTTTTCCTCAATAATGGTGTCGAGCCTTTCTGCCATTTCCTGAGTCATGTAATTTTTCCAATCTCCAGCCCCGCCTTTCCTAAAAAGGTACGAGTATGAAATGTTCTGATCAGACACGGCAAATGACATCCCGCCTTTGTTCCCATCCGAATTCTTGAGCTTCTGAAAGCTGCACAGCTCTACAATCTGCTCCACCACCCCTTGGCTTTCTTCAGCCTCTGAGTACGGACAACCGATGAAGTGTGCCAATTGCTTGGCATGTTTCACCGGTTCTTGCAAGATGTTCTCATACTTGAGAAATAGGATCTTTTCTGGCCTTCGTTTACTCTCTTCCCAGTACCCAAGAACATGGTTCCATATAGGGCCGAAACCATTTACCCCCTGACATAAAGAATCATACAACTGCTCAAATGCTGGTATCTTGTCAGCTCCTCCCATAATCTTTTCCGCAAAGTGCCACATCGAGACTAAAACATCCTTTGGGTCTCGCCAAACATAAACAATCCGGCAATCAGAGTCTGTGATTGTTTGTGGCAAGACTGAGAAAGGCAAGTGGCTGCTCATCGCCCTTGGGGAAGGAATGGCTTCAATTATCTGCCTACAGCCAGTGGCAAACTCCCTCTCTATAAATGGCACACATTGGTGGGGATTGTGGCTGTGGAGTGGGTGTTGATCTAGTGGGTAACTGGTGCGTGTCAACGTGGCAAAAATCATGGCTTTGAGCCATGTGGTACCCGATTTTGGAAAGCTAACTAAGAAAATATCGGTGGGGCGAGATTTGAAGCGTTGTTCCATGGCTAATGCTCCTCGTAGCATGAATTTTGGTATCCAGAAATCCTTGTACAAGAGCATGGGATGAAAATGGGGCGTAATGGAAGGCCGAAGGGGAAGAGTTGCCAAAAGAGCATCATGCTCTTCTGGGGGCCTTTCAATTAGGTGATTGTTTGCTTCTTCTATTATTTTGTAAGGAACGGGAAAATCAACACGGGATATTGAGCCATAATTTGTCATTTAGTTAGTACCTATATGTTATTAGAATTCGAAAAATACAGTCAGAAGAATTCCATAATATACTTTAATTCATTGAAAAAGCGCTATATATATATATATATTGCCTTTGCAATACAATATTTGAGATACTATAAAGAGATTGATATTTACGACAAGGTGATGACCGTATATTCCTCCTAGTCACTGTCAGTCAAGATTGTTTTGGAGGCCAAACAAATTGCCTTTGTCTTTAAAGTCCTCCAAAACAAATTTCCTTTGTCTTTAAAGTGTGTACTTAAATATATTGTATCAGATGTACAGTTTATACGTGTAATTTCCAATTACTTCCCAAATATTCAAAGATATGTATAGTTTCTCTAATTTAGTGTTCATTCTATTTACTTCCAATAATTATATATATAAATGACAAAAGAGCAAAGTATGGACAGTCCTAAAGTTTCGTAATTGAGGCGGCCAATTCAGAATGATTATATGAAATCATAAGTAAAATACTACTAACGCATCGTTCCCTGTACACTGCTCTATATTAATTAAAATTAGGAATGTTTTGAACTCTACAAATGTTTGGGTCAAATAAATAATAAGTTCATGCTTGTTGTAGTTAAACTGATGTACAAATGGCGTACCTGGATATTTTGTCAGAGCCAAAACAACACCAGAAACCGAGGGATGGAAAGGAAGAAGAAATTGGTTGATGGAAAGCTGAAAGATGTTTGGTGGCTGATGTGGGATTCGCTTTTTATAAGAGGAAGTCGAACCCAACCAATCCTCTCTTGTCTCAGATCTGAGGCAGTACAAGGTATTTAACATTGATGGGGACTGTACAACATGCAAATGTACAGCAGTAAAGGTGGTCGGGACTGGGAAAATAATCCGAATTCTTATTTATATATGGATGAATGTGTTTAAATTAAATGCTGATCACTCAATTAAAATTAAAATCTTTCTTAAAGAAAATGATAAGAGAGTCATCGAGCAGCAATTAATGTCTTTTTGTAGATGTATCGAAAGTATTTTGGGTTGGGTCCAATACTACAGCGCGCTTGTTATTATTATTATAATTATAATTAGCCATGAAGGTCGTATATATAATTAATAACCATTACCGAGGTGTATAAATTAAGAGTATTTTCTCATTGAACGATCAAGCTTTAATAGAATGAACCTTCTCTTTTATCATTTTATCATTGTTTTCGTTTGTGAAAAATGATACTTAAAGCCTGAAGCACCCTATATATAAAGATGAACATAACTTTCAGAACATATATAAACTATAAAAATATAATAAAAATTAGTTCATCTACTGGACTCAACATAAAATATTACCCAACATACATTAACTATAAAAAACATAGAAAATTATTCACATCATAAATACAAATTTAAACATCAACCTTTACAAATTTTAAATTGATTATGTAATTTTTTTTTATGAGTAATTTAAATATCAAGTGAAGATCGATTAGCCCCTAGTCAGTTAATAATACTATTGTGCAATTAATCATTCATGTACATAATCTCTTACTCTCGACGTAACCGGCCTTTTAATAATCGTTCTGATGATTCTTTTCAAAAAAAAAAAGAAAAAAAATTGTTCTGATATGTTCATTGGCCATGTCATTGAAATTATGGATTGTAGCTGCTCAAGGCTTCTCTTCAATCGAAGACTGTCCGTACCGATTTTTTCCTGAAGAAACATTACAATGCCTACATATATCTAATACATAGACAGGGTTGAAGCTTTTGAAGTTTGATTAATTTTTGTTTTTGTATAACAATTAGAATCTGGTAACATTTTGTATGCAACTTTTCGAATTTTCGTCATATACGCACTGGATGCTGTGATTCGATGAGTAAGGAATAAGGAAGGAAGAAGTACCTTGGGAAGAAAATTTAAAAAGAGTGGAAAGAAAAGAAAAAGTGAGAAGAATATTATTTCGGAAAGAAGAAATATTGTTTTGATGGTGAGTTAGAAATAAGAAATGGAAGAGTTGAATTAAAATAATCACGTGTCTTTTTTTTTATTTGACAACTAACTTTTGTACTTTTAAATGGAATGAATATCTTTGTGCGTTCATTTTTTTCAACTAACCATATCACAATTATGTACGCTTATAATAATTGTGAATGCGTCAATATTAGTTATCAAATGCTTTGAAAATATAATAACAAGGGGCAGTTTGGATGGCTTAGGAATAAGGAAGAATAACTTTTTCCTAAGCATCCAAACAAGTTAGGAACAAGGAGAAAAATAGTTTCTTCCTATGAATAGGTTCTTCCTAAAAATAACTTCTTCCAACAATTATATATACATAATTTCAACAAAATTAGCTAAATACTAATTGATAAATGAAATTTTATGTGCTCTTTAATTAATACTTTATTTAATATTAAAATAATATTTTTTATAATTTATTTAAATTAATATCAAGGTTTAAAAATACAATTTATGAAGTTTAGCGGTTCGGTATTGAATTATCGATGCGGAGTTTTATCGGTGATAAAACGGTGATAATGCAGTGTGTGGTTGATAAAATTGTCACTCAATATACCTGTGCTATGATTTATAATTTATATAGGAGTATTCTTTCCTTAAACTTGATATTTAATGAGAGCTCGTGTATAACTACGTGTATCAAAATATTTTAAAAAATATAATAGATAGTGTTCATGAAAATAATAAGAAAGCAATACACCATATATAGTCATATACTCTTTTGACGTGTGTATAACTAATTAATGGTCCCATTGTACCAGAAAATCAAACTAAGCATCACTTCATTAGTGTGCCACTGTGTTGCCTACAACAAACATTCAAGTGAATACAGCGAGCATATAGCAAATATTATACTAATTACTAAATAAGTTCAACATATATATAGCCACTTAAAAAGTGAATATCCCAGCAAGATGATACTTCAATCGAGTAATCCCATATACTATCTTTAGACAATGCTTGCAGCTGACCTTCAAATTGCTATTTGGACTTGTTAAGGAGCAGTGGACCCATCCTGGATCTTTAGACTTCGGCTTATTTGTCAAAGTGTTTGTCGTAATTGTTAACTAAAATGAGACAATTATTACATGATTAGCAACTTTAATTTAAAATATCAATAAGATCTAAATCAGCCCCATCATGAGTTCAACTACTATGATATTCTTTACTCCAAAGAAGGTAATTTCATCACCTTTATTAAATTGTTGCACCAATATGGAATTGGTTGACCATACATCTAATTGAGATTGTTGCACCAATATGGAATTGGTTGACCAAACATCTAATTGAGAAGTTTATTAAACATTTAAGATGAAACAAAATTAAATTCGTTGCTCCAAGGAAGGTAATTTTAACAGGTACATTACCAGAATCAAAACATGCACACAAAGTAAAAAAGGTTAAACTACTAACATAGCCCAGCGATTTATTCATTAATGATTAAACAAACATAAATTCGTTAGCAATTCGAGGGAATACAAAAAAGGATTGGGAGCAATTCCAGTGAATACAAAAGTATTAGGAGCAAACAAAGGCAAATGCTTGTATAAATAATTAAATATTGGATTTCTCTAAAGCTTTGTAAAATGAAAAGAAAGTCTGGCAAGAAAAGATAGCAAATGTCAGATTATTTAGGTGCGTGTTCCACTCAGCAGCGTTGCAGGTGAGAAACTAAAAGGTATGTGAGAAACTTACAGTAAATATGGACCGGCGGTGCAGGTGGACAAGCGGAGCAGACGACGGAGAGAGGCGGAGCAGACGGCGGAGAAGAGCGGAGCAAACGGCAGAGAAGGAGCAAACAGCGGAGAAGAGCAAATGATGATGGCCAGGCACTACTAGAAAAAAGACCTTTTGCACCGTCTAATTAGCACATGTTATTTGGAACAACAGATGTTAATAAGAAATAGTGGAACAATTGAAATTTTGTTGAACTATTTAGAACCGGTTTTTTCACAAGAGATGGATTAAAAAATTATAAATGAAAATATTTAGAACCGGTTATTTTTTATAACCGGTGCAAATGCTTTTGCACTTTAGCACCGGTTTCTATGAAATAACCGGTTCTAATTAAATTTTCACATGTTATAATATCAAAACCGGTGCTAAAGTGGAAAAAATATTTGCACCTGTTATTTCATATAACCGGTTCTAAATATATTTATATTTATTTTTATTTTTATACGGATGGTTTTAGCATCTGTTTTGATCTAAAACCGGTGCTAACACGGAAAGAAATACGGCAGGAAATAATATAAAAATGGAATATCCATCAATTCTTTTTCACAAACAACGGCGCCAAAACAATTTTTGACAAGTAGCGCAAATATGAATTTGGTAAGAAGATTTCCCTCCTTTTTTTTATAACATTGACATAGGAAGAAAATATGAAATAATAATGAAAATTGTGGGGCCCACATATATGGTTAGATCTATATTTGCGGTAATCTCAAATGATTTTACAAGCAAAATTTTTGTATCATACTACCATGACTTTGGCTCAACAATAATATCCTTGTAATCTTCCAATGAATAATATTTCAGTACCTCTTTTAATTTCCTATCAACCTTTTTTTTACATAAAATAACTTTAACACTAAATATGATTTCAGCAACATTTATTTCTCTCCATTCTTCAAAGCAACGGCATAAACAAAATTAATTTTCTAATAATTTTTTTCCTGATTGGTCGAGAAAGTAGTGATAAAAACAAAATTGATTTCCTAATATTATTTTTTCTAACTAGCAAAAGATGCCCTAATATGTGAACAAATAAAGAAGCAAAATAATGTTAGGCATTCTATTTGTATTAATTTTCTTACCATAAATTCTTTATGTATTGTTGTTATATTGTAATTCTAGTCCGGTCTACATGAAAGATTTAAACCTTTTATCTCGTTTATTAAATCCAAACCACAGATCTGCAGATCGATTTTAAAAATCCACACCCTATATTTGTGTAGTTTAAAATTTGGATACACCTCTAGACTCAAAATTAGATAAACCTTTGGATTGATGCTTTTATCACTAATAGTGATAGAGATTGGAAGGTGACACCCACTAAATAAGGGTAAATGATTAACAATTTGTAAAATTTAATCATTTTTAATTTGTGGTATAAATAATAAATTGGATCGCATTAAAATATATGGGTGTCAATTACATAAAAAGAGTACATTAGTATATGCTTGGAGTAGTTTTACAATTTACTCTATAGAAATAATAATATTTGATATATTTTTTCTAGTGGATTATTTTTTTCTTAATCTCAAGTCTGGAGATCTTAAAGGATTTCCATAGGTCTAGACATTTTATTCGACTGTATTCTATTTACTTAATAATTTCCTCATATTACTAAAGATATGACCTTTTCATATAATTTTTTTCATAACCAATACATGGATATGAAAAAAAAAGATACTCGATTCTATTGAATGAAATAAATATAATTTGAGGTTTCATTACAAAAAACATACTATATTAATTTTCATTGTAATTTTAAAAGCAGGATTATAAAAATAAATTCCAAATTTATCTTTTTATATTATTATTATTATTATTTATTATACTAATAAAAGTACCAATACAAAGGTCTATCCAAAATTTGAACCCAAAAGAGCAACAATTGTTTACCCAATGCAATATGGACCGTCCATTTTTGCGATTTGATTAGATCAGTGGTGTAAATTTAATAATGAGATAAAAGATTTAAACCTTTCGTTTAGACGTGTTAACATATGCTCAGATGATTGTTTCCTTTCCCATTCTTTTCTTAATTTGTGCGCATATTAAAGGAAAGAAAAAAAATAAATCAACTATCTCTCATCATACCAAAATCGCTATGAACAACTGATTGATAAAAAAGCGATCGTAGAAAATATGCATGCATATAGTGATCAAAATGTACTAATTTATTTTATTGGGATCCCTCGAATTGAAAGCTTGAAATCGTACATACGTCCATTTATATACATAGATACATATTTTCTTTTGTATGTATAGACTCTATTTCAAATTTTTGTTCAAGTTAAAAAAAAAAACTTCTTCGGTTTTCCAAGAAATGTTATAAATTTCAATGATTAGGAATTTTATATTTTGTACATGGGTAGACGTCAAAAATATATATATATTTTTAATTGAAGTGCAATTAATATTTCAAGAAAAATTATTGAAAATTTCAGACACAGATTATTTTTTTGTAAAAGTATCCGGGAGTGAAAATTTTATAGCGAGTCAAGACTATATAAAAGTGAACTGAGAAAACGACTCATTGCACCAATACACGTAAAAAGAAAGATACTGAAGAACGATCCATTCCCTAATTTTCTCCGCATCCCTCCCATTTTTTTTTCGCCATTCCCTCCCATTTTTCCACCAAGTAAGCCAGAACCCTAGCAGTTTCTAATTTTCTCCGCCATCCCTCCAATTTTTCGCCATTTTCTCCCATTTTGCTCCAATTCGCTAAACCCTAGCCTCGATGTCGCAACCCCCCTACCGTGCCTCCCTTCCTCCAGCCAGTCGCACGCCCTCCGACGCCTCTCTTTCTTCGCCGCCCTCGCCGACAAGCACCCGTCTCTCTAACAGCCCCCTCGAAGCACCGCTCTTCTTGGCTCTCGGCAGCCACATCCTCTTCCACGTTTCTCCACTTCCCTTCTCGGCAGCCGCCTCCTCTTCCACGTTTCTCCACTTCCCTTCTCGGCAGCCGCCTCCTCTTCCACGTTTCTCTAGTTCCCTTCTCGGCAGCCACCGGTAAGTCTCCCTCCCCCCTCTCTCTCTGTCTATTGGGCTTTGTAGGTTATGTGGATTATGTTGGATCTGGTTGGAATAAATTGAAAAATGCATGGTTGGATTAGGTTAATTTTAGTTGAAATGCTTGATTACATTAATGTCAGTACAATTTTGTCGCTTTGAGCTGGTGATTGACCAAGGGCTGCTGAGCCGATGATTGACCAGCTACTTGATGAGGATAAAGATCTCTACCAGTACAATTTTCTCGCTTCAACGACGATTGCTATCAGATACAAATTTATATTGAATGAAACAACTAGTGAAATCAAATTTAAGGAGAACATATATTGGATGAACATTTTTTTTTCTGTTAACTCGTGTTGAAAATAGCAATAAGTTGATACTTTGTCAGTTTTAACTAACATAACAGTGTGCTAATTTGTTCTATTATTTATTGGTGAGGCACCATGAATAGAAGTCTTCTCCATTCTAAATTAATTTTATTCAATTTATTTCTGAATTTATAACCAGAGTTTAAGCAAATCGTATATAAGCTCAATATCATTTTACTAATAAAATGCTTTTCATCTTTATTTAGGATGGGAGTTGACACATGAACTGAAAATGTGTGGAATAGTATGGGGTCATGACTATGTGCGTTGTTCATCAAACTGACAGCAAGATGTGTCGCCGGACACGTGTGCACCGAGTGTGTGATTGGTATGAAGCAGGTCACATCACCTGACGGGATCTAATCCAGAAAAATCTGTATATCATTTATTACATTATTTATTGAAAAATAGTTTACATATCTATATGGGATATTTATTATCGATCTTGAATATGTTCAAGTTCTATTATCCTTAACGTATGCTGGAGAAATCAATGAAAGGATTAAAAATCAAGTAGCAAAAAAGAAAGACAGCATGGTTGGCAGTATGAGGTCAACAAGCAATCTATACTATTTTTTTAGAATTTCTAAGTTGGCAGGAGAATAAAATTTTTTTTTATTGAGAGATAAATCTATACTGTTCTTTAAGAATTTCTAAGTTGGCAATGATTTCATTGTTTCCCACTATTTCTTGTTTTGCCTCTGATAAACCTACACCTATAGCATGGAAATGTACAATTAATGTGGCAATATGCACTACTTAATTAGGAGCATCAGAAACAAGCACAAAATGTAAAAAAATAAATCTTTTTTATTTTGTTTTGTGGGCCTACTCCTCTTTTGTCATTAATATTGTGTTTTGTTTTTGTGTGTAGATTGGTATCCTAATTGAAGATAAAGATATGCTGACTTCTCGTATGAATGGGAACCTCTATAAAGCCAGGAAGGTTACACAGTCTTCACATTTCTCTTTAGGCTGAACACCTTGGCCTTCATAGGAGTGAGGTTTGTCATTTATTTTGTTCTAAAGTTTCAATGCTACCTACAAACTTGAGGATTTCCTTTATCTTGTTTATCCCTATATCCTGTAAATTATTTTGTGGGTCTCTTAACTCTCAAAATTTCAATTACTGTGCTGGCCTTTTAATCAAACACTGAAACAGAAGGTATTTTGAATGTTTTGCTGAAATATATTTGGTAGCTTGGGTGTGAGATATATCTGGGTTATATGGGACTGAACTAACTGTTAAAAATTTAAGAATTGCCCTTTGAATCCCTTCGTAGTGTATAATAATTCCCACTTCAGTTTCAGTCCAAATTGGCCTTCATGAGTGAAAAAAAAAATGATTTTAGTGGAATTTCATCTTGGTATTCCAATTTATATTGTAATACTAGATCTTGATTAATTATTGTCCCAGCATAAGGGATTCTTTTATAAAGAGATTGTGCGTCTTCGTGTTGTTATAGTTTCTAACTGACATTTTGATGATCTTTTGTTTAATGTTTTTTTTGTTAAAATGTTAGCTTGAAATAATTAATTGCAATAACTAAAATGGAAACTAGAATAGCTAGTATGCATGCATCTACTAGTTAGTGATATTCCTTTGATTTTTACACCGTCAGGCAAGAAAGTCGTGGCCGAGCGAATGTGGCCGGAGAACAGAAAGGTCGTGGCTGAGGGTAGTAAAGCTGTGGCCAAGCAAAGGAAGCTGTGGCTGTGGTGAAAGACATCCTTAAGGGTTTTTCCAATGATTATATTGTAGTTTATATCTTGTGAATTTGTTTATTGCTTTTATTTTGAATTTTGCCTATTACACGAGGATGTTGTGTTATACTATTTTAGGTTGTAAAATAAATTATTGATATTTGAATTAATTTATTTTGAATTTGTCAATATTGTGCATTGTCTACATTTTATTAAATTATCATTATTTTAATTTATCTATTTGTGCGTACAGTAGGATGAGAATATAGGAAGCCACGTGCATCATTAAAATTTGAAAAACGAAACAGATTTTGCACCGGTTTTTATCTAAAATCGGTACAAAAGGTTATCATTTGCATTGGTTATTGAATAAGAACAGGTGTTAAAAGAAACCTTTTGCACCGGTTTTAGATAAAAGAAGGTGCTAATGTCATTTTTTGCACCTGCTAGTTTGCACCGGTTCTTTGTTTTATTTGCAACCCCCTCCATACGCACCGTTTAGGAAACCGGTGCTAATTCATTTTTGGCTTAATTTTTTATATGCCCTCCAACTCTTTTTTAATTGTTTATTTCTCCTTGTACTGTTATGTATTTCTTATTTGCCACTAAATTTTTCTAAATGATTTCTTATTTACCCTTCAAGTTAACCATACAATATTAACTATGGTTATCTTGCAAGAAAACAAAAAATTAAAGAGAAATAAATTAGAAGGACAGAAATACCCCTGACCATTCTTATTTCTCTTGTTTGTCCCTTCGTATGAGCAATTTATTCGGCAGAGTATGCGTATGATTGTAAAATTTGACAATTGTTACATACTTAGCAGAAAGTTTGCCGTTAACCCATTTCTCATTACAGGGAAAATTATTAAAAAGCTCCAAGCTAGCACCGCGCTTTTACAAAACCCATCGAGAACAGTTGGCCATTATATTCTCTGTCATATGGAGGGGAAGATGGTTGCGCATTTTTAGAGACACAAAGCTAATTCAGGATAAATTAGTCACTCCAGCAATATTTGAGTGGAAACTGGAAAGCTTTTCATGGACGGATCTCTTTCCCCACTTCACTACCTTCTGGCTAGCTCTGCTAAATTTCTTGCTGTTCAGGCTGTTGCTTTTTCGGCTAATTACTTTCACTTTACTTTGTATTTTTTATACCGTAACTTATACTGCTTTGTGCTTTTAGCATCTTGCTAAATTTTTTTTTTATTAATACAAAAGATGGAGGCTTGACCTCTATTTTTGCCTTAAAAAAAAAGAAATTTATTTTGTAATCTATATTAATTTACTTTTGTATCTCGCAAAGGTCCACTTTTAATACAAAAATGACGGCTGTGTGCAATTTTGAAATTCTGCCATGAAGATTGTAGCAAAGTTTATATTTCCCATTTATCATTACATGCCCTTTTAATTCTATAATCACGATTGTGAGTGAGAGAAAAAGCAAATCGGATCAAGGAGGGAGCTTAAGGGTCATGTATTAGCGGGAAACTTTGTGGAGCAAGGAAGGGAAAGACGGGAAAAAATATATACTAGGGATATTTTTGTCTTTTTAGGTTAATTCAGAATTAATATTCCGTTTTTTATAAAATAACCATAATTAATTCTGTATAGTTAAGTTGAAGGGTAAATAAGAAATTATTTAGAAAGTCTAGTGGCAAATAAGAAATACAGAAGAGTATAGGGAGAAATAAGCAATTAGGAAAGAGTTGGAGGGCATACAAAAAATTAAGCCTTCATTTTTAAAACCGGTGCTAAAGAACTTTTTTCTAGTAGTGAGGAGGAAGCGAAGAGCGGAGCAAACGACGGAGAACTGGCTGAGGGGCTGTGGGTGGGGGACCAGAAGAGTGTCGATAGGAGGAAGAGGAACAACGATAGAACTGAGGAAGAGGTGAGAGAAATTTGTGTTGTGTTTAATATTAGGTGAGTTGTTTCATTTTTTTTCCCGCTAAAACCGAATTAATTTAACAATAAAACGGCGTATATTACGTTTATACGAATGACCGCTTTTTTAAAAAAATGGATTAATGCTATCGTGCGGTTGATCTCTCTAAACCGCTATTTCCAATAATTCGGCGATAATGCGCCGTATTTTAGAAACTTGATTAATATTAATTTGATTATTTCTAACTCAACATTCAAATAATATTTCTTCTTTAGAATTAATTTCTTTCCACTTTTCTCAAAAGTTGGACATTTCTAAAAAAAATTGAACAAAATCTAAATACGATAGATTCAGACATCGTGAGTACTGATTAGTAAACTTTTCTAATGCAAATAACATTTTCAATACTATTATAGAGCAATTAGTTTTTTTAATATGCGAATAATTAGGCAAAGCAACAAATATTGTCTAACTAATATCGAGCATTTGTTACACTAACTATTATTGAACTATTATCCACAAACATTTTTACAAACAAAATATTCAAGTAACAAACAAAACGCACAAAGTGATCCATTAATCATAACCATTGACTGGTACAAAACCATTTTTAATCAAAACCAAAAAACATATATCGGATCCATTAATCCGAACCATTTTTAAGCTATTTACCCGAACCATATTCACACTAAATTGACAAAAAGAGATAAATCAAACTGAGACGAAACATAGAATCGGAAGAAAAGAGGTTATGCATCCAAAATCGATCTAATTTTATTATTAGTACAAAAATCAAATAAATTTTACAGAAAAACTGTTACTAATAAAAGCAAAAATGGCTTGAGCAATACTTAGGGTTAGAGCAACATCAAGAGGAGAGACATAGGATGAGCTAAGAAGGGTTGGCGGAGGAGAAGGGGGCAGGATTGATGGAGAGATCGACGAGAGGAAGGGTAGTGGGTTATGGGTAGGGCGGGGTTGGTGGCGGAGTGGAGAGAAGGGTCAGAGGAGGGGTTTGGTTGGGCGGGTTGATGGAGGAGGCGGCATAAAGGGTCGGGGGAAGGGAGGAGGCACGGTGGAATTTTTTTTTCCCGTGAGAACGAAGAAAGGACCAAGAGGAAAGGGTACTGAAGACGAAGAGTCGTACGCAAAGTGATCGATACAAATATTAATATTTTATTCAGCTGCTCTTCCGAAATTCCTAATTCCGCCGATTTGTCGGAAGAAGAACGGCTTTTTCCTGACTTGCTAGATTTGAGAGTTTAGATTGTTTATAATAAATTTGAAAGTAAAAATAAATTATTTTCTTATTCTTGCACTCATTCAAACGGAGCCAGAGATGTTTGGATCATGCTCGCACATATCATCTCCTCTGCTCACTCCAAAGCGTATATTGGAGTTCTCAAAATCAAAGAGACTAGAGACTTGTTTTTGAAAAGATAAATTGGGTTCAAGTCTCCAAATTTATTTTTAAATTAAATGTTTATAAAAATTTTTTATTTCGAACATGCGAGATGTGACCTCTCATTTAAGATGCATTGCTCTTTATTTGAATTTAGAGATTTTATCTTAAAAAAAAACATAAATATCAACTTGTGGAGCAGATTTTTTATTTTTTATTTTTTAGTTTTTTGTCCATTTTTTATCCGGTATATATGTTGTCCTCTGGACTCTCGTATACGCACGTATAAATTTTCTAAATTTTAGTGCATATTTTTATTTTCTTCTATAATATTTATATTGATTATGAATCAAATGAGGTTGCATTTAGAATTTGTTTGATCGTCGATTAATTAATTAAGTACCAAACGGTAAAACTAATTAAATAATTAATCTACTATTTTTATTGATGGATGAACAATCAATATAAAAATTATAAATTTGATATGTACTTTATTTAGACTATGTAGGATATATACATATTTTATTTTCACAAATTTATTAACCAGCAGGCCCTAATTTAAATAATCTTACTTGATAGGTGATGTTAAATAAAACGGGGACTCGAAGACATTACATCATACATGTATTAAATTATAATTGATAACCATATCTTTTATACATGAAGCGTTAAATTCAATCAAATTTATTCGAAATAGCTTTCCATCATCCAAAAAATCTTTCATTTCCTCAACACATCCCACGTACTTTTTATTATGTTATAAATGCCATCATCCCATCCCATTCATTCCAGAGGGATGAGGATCTGAGGAAAACTTTTTCATAAGGGGATGAGGATTAGAGGCCAACTCCCTACCATCCAAAGCATACGTACCCACCCATCCAACGCTTATCTCCATCCCCTTTGTTGCTGACACCCTCTCACAACTACAACAATTAGATTTACTAACTAGCAAAATTAAGTTTACCAATTAGAACAATTAAGTTTATTAACTAGAACAATTATGTATATTAAGTAGAATAATTAGGTACATAAACTAGCACAATTAGATTTTGCCAACAAGAACAATAATGTTTATTAACTAGAACAATAATGTAATGACCCAGTACCACTTTGATTTTCCATTTGATAAACTAGCCCACAAAGGCAGCTGGGACACGAAATCCGAGTCCAATGCAAATATTTGCAAATAGCATCATTTGAACCATCATCTTGAATTGTGCCATTCGTGAAGTCTTCCCACGCCTCTGCAGTCATGTTTTTCTTAAATCTTCTCTTTTTAATGATTTTAACTGAAAGTGCATTAGACTCAATTCTTTTACCTTGATGGTCTTGTGCATTAGCCTCATCCACAATGCGTTGAATTTAATCACTTGTTAAATCAGGATGTAACCTCATGTTAATAATTCACATAATTTTGACTGGGAGAAAATCAGCTAGCAATTCACATAATTTTGAGGCTGATGCAACTAATTTTCATCTAGCAATTCAGCTAACAATTTTGAGCTAATTTTCAGCTTAACAAGTAATGACAGAACAATTCACATAGCAATTCAGCTAATAAATAATGCAACTAATTCAGCTAACAATTTTGAGCTAATTCAGCTAACAACTAATTCACATAACAATTAATTTTCAATTAAAAACTAATGCAACTAATTTTCAGCAACAAGTAATGACAGAGCAATTCACATAACAATTCAGCTAATAACTAATGCAACTAGTTTTTAGCTACTGCAACTAATTCAGATAACCACACTTGATCACTAAAATATCTAGTAGTTTGACAAGGAACCCCAAAGAGTGACTTGTGAGAATCATTAATAGCATAAAGTAGACTATACTGATCTCTTATTTCAACACCATTTACCATTAGATTGGAGATAGTATTTTTAGCCCTTCTATTGAAATCTATCCTATGAAAAAATCTTGTATTAGTATCTCCTTCCAACAGACACTTAACTTTAGCTCTTTGTTTCCATCTAACTTCCTCAGCATGATAGAAGTCGGCCAAATCTTTCTTGAATTTAAACAAGTCAGCCCATTCATTATCCACTAATTCCCGTTGTTCCCCCCTATCCTCTAGAGTCTTAATATTACTAATTAGATTATCTTTTTCAATCTGAGTACCTCTTTTAATAATGAGAAGATGCATGCATTTGTATTTTAATGGCCTCTCAGATTCTTTAAATTTTAACTCCCTGCAAGTCTGCAACATTACATATATGGGCTGCAAATTTAATAGGAATAACGTTGGGCCAACGGAATGGAAGAGAAGAGAAGTTCAGGCCCTCAAGAGAATGTCAAAGAGAATGTCGGCCCTCAAGGAATAACGTCGGGCTGCAAATTTTATTTTCTTCTCTTCTCTGCATATAATTAATCCGCCAGGACCTCGAGAGAATGTCGGAGAGAACTTATCCTTGGCTCCGTTTGGATGACTTCTTTCCGAAATAAGGAATAAGGAATAACCACTTTTTACCAATAAATTTATTTCTAACCATCCAAACTCTTCACAAAAGTTACACACTTCCCAATAAATTTACCCCTTCCCAATAAATTTCTTCCCTTCTTCCTTCTTCCTACTTTATTCTCAACGCATCCAAATGGAGCCCTTAGCAATTGCTGGGTTATCCACTTATCCTAGATAGTCCAGGCCTTGAATCTTCTTTGATACTGACAAAAATTAAAATCTTCGATAATAATTTTATTAATGGTCATGTTGTCAAATATATACTGTTGCCAATGTATTTTACTTCTTTTGTTTTCTACTTAATTGCAACGATATTAATGATATCGTTCAGTTCTTTCTTAGAATCTTTTGTTGCATTATAATTGAAAATTACAAAAATAAATAAATAAATAAATATGAGTGGTACGATGAAATCGTGGAAACACTAATATTCCTAGAATCCAAATTAAAAAAAAAATAGAAAATTAAACTATATCAGTTTGCAAATTCTGATTATAGAACATATCACAAAAGTTATAGAGGAGATCTATCAGATCAATACTGTCAGGTGTGAGTACACGGACATAAAATTATGATTCGTAAAAGCTTGTTCGATAATAAATTTTCACTGCGTAGTTGACCTACAATTGACTCGACCAATTCTTAGCCGATAAGGTACCAAAGTTTGCAGTTAATCTGGAACGCATCAATTTTATAATTTATGAGAACCAGCTCTTGATCTAGTGGCAAAGAGCAATGCACCTTTATTCATTGAGTGAACCTTCGCAGGTTCGAAACCCGGTTGGGGGGTCTTTCATAGACATTTAACATTTAATTTAAAAATAAGTTGGATTGGATGACTTAGACCTCCAATTTATCTTCAAAATTTGTTTTATAATTTATCTAAGACGTACTGAAATAAAAATACAGAACTATCATGGCCGACTTTTATTTTGTTCCCGAGTTGATTTATTGTTCTACTAGAATGGGCAATTAAAGCGCGTCATCCCAAGGTAGTGAAAATACTCCATCCGTGTTTTTCCAACGCGTCTCAAGTGTCGAGTTCGAGTATATATTCATGACAACCTCAAGCTCTATCCATCGCAGTACCATCAAGCACCATTCGACTAGCAGAAGGAAGAATCAATCGCTCGGAAAAGAAAAGCTTTTACATTCACCCCCTTTGAGTTTTAACAATGTTCACTCACCACCACAACAACCAGGAGCAGAAGAATCAATCACCAGTTGACTACCGCAAGAAGGAGAAGCAACACAAGCACATGGAACAACTCGGCCAGCTCGGGGCGGTTGCTGCCGGAGCCTATGCCATGGTATGATTATGTATATATGTATATTGGTACTAATTAATTATGTACTATATTTTAAAGGCACGTTATTGCATTTTATAATTTGTGTATAATAGTGGTAAATGTGTAGTAAGTTGTAAGAAAAAAATCATTGGAAAGCTGTGCAGAACACAACCATTGACAATTTTATTCGTAATTCAGAATACAATCAGCGCCATTAAATATATTGATATTTTTGTTTGATTACAATCTACTTTAAAGGTAATGATATTAGGTAATTCAAAAAGAAAGAAGAATTAAAACAACAAAAAACCGATGTCCATAAACTTGACCTGAGTTGCTTTAATTTTTGTGTGCCAGCACGAGAAGCACAAAGCCAAGAAGGATCCAGAGCATGCACATTCCCACAAGATTAAGGAGGAAATTGCAGCTACCGTTGCAGTGGGCAGTGCAGGTTTTGCATTGCATGAACACCACATGAAGAAAGAGGCAAAAAAGCATGCCCATGGACATCACCACCACCACTGACACTAATTAGGTCCCTGTACTTAGTGTGTGAATAGAGTAACTTTATAGTTTTTTCATTTATTTGTAGTTTCTTGTCCATTTTTCATTATCTTTTGGTAGATATTTTGTTCTGTGTCACATGCATAAAATATTTATGAAATCGTACTATTTATTTTACATTGTTCTTATGTTGTAAGAATTCTGTTTCATTATTTGGGGAACTGGTCTCTACTCTCCTCCTGTTTTAGAGATTAATCAGAATTAAAAGGGATCAACCACACAAAATTTGATAAAGTAAAAAAAAAAAATACAAGCCTTAATGTACTTTTGTTATCTCATAATTAGTATTTATAGAGTACGATCGTAAAATCAATTCATAAGAACACTTAGGATAAATTTTATACTTTAACAACAATGCCATTGGGATTAATCTGACAACAAATTTTAAATGCCTTTTATCATTGGCAGGCAGAAACTATGCTGACTTCTTCTCCATAATAGTTGGCAAATCTCCACATTCGTAACAGATAGCATACCTTCTCATTTTTGGAAAAACAAACCTGATAAATATTTTCTTGATGAACCATGCCATAAACCAGTTCAAAATCGGCCTGTTATCTTGCGGGGTCCACCCAGCCAAGTAAGCTGATCCTGTGAGACAAGCAGTTCGCCACTGCCTCTCCCTAAGATATCTTGCAAACCCACTGTCACTGATTTGAGTTCCAGAAAAGACATTGTGTGCAAGTACAACTGCATCTTCCAACGATGTACAGCCACCCTGGGCCATATCCGGTGTCATGGGGTGCAAAGCATCACCGGCAACTGTGACATTCCAGCGGTGGGCTCGACAGAATAAGATGTCCCAGGGAGTTCGTAGAAGCAGAGGGGTCCGTATCAATGATGATGAATCGGAGTATTTCACAACTGTTAGAATGTCATCTGGGAAGTTTCTAGCCTGCAAGTTTTCGATAACTTCCTGGAGTATCTGATCAGGATCTTGCGAATCTGCAAGATGCAATATTAAAGTTAACTGATATAAAACTGGCGTTATTAGATTAACTAAGACTTTGATGTTTTATTTCCTTAGATAGAGCAGCCAAAGAAAAAAAATATATAAAAATAAACATAATTAATAGAGTAAAATGTCATGATTTACCTGATGTGGATGTTTTGTGAACTACAAACCAATAGAGCTCGGTTTTATTGAGGGGAACAAATCCTACTTTTATTCCTTTATTATCAAGATATGTTCTGTACTCATTTGGGAATCCATGGCCATCTGGAAACACAGCGAGAGCTCTTATGGCAGATCGACCGGAACTGATGGGCTTGGGAAGGCCTAGCCACTGTGCAACTCTTGAGTGGACCCCATCACAACCAATCATTGCCTATTCAATATAAATTAAAGAAAGAATTTCATCCTTGTGAAAGTGACTTGCTAACTGATCTATAACTTTATGAATTCTCTTTCTTGGGAAAATTTATGTTTGCAACCATAAAATTTCATAAAAATAAACGGACAGATACAGAAACCCCGAAATTGAAAATTGCAAGTTCATGTTGTTTATTAAATCTAGTAGCTTACCTTTGTTTTGATGGTAGTCCCATCCTCGAGTAGCAAATAGTTTAGTCTTTCCAAATCCTTGATCGCTTCACTCTTGATTGAGATGAGTTTCGAAGAGAATCTAATGATGCCATGTGGCAGCTCACTGGCAAGTGCTTCGAGTAAGGCTTTCCTGTGCACCACCCTGGCTTCCATCTTCCGCCTAAATTAAATTACCACAAAAGCTTACACAATTTTATGTGCCCCCTTAGCGCGATTCCTGGTTTTAATTTCCTTTCAATTTATTTACCTTGGTGATGTTTCAGTAGTGGTAAACGTCCGTCTACTACCATCTTCGATATTTTTAATATGCCATCTGTTGTCATAAAACAAAATTATCTCTATCATCAAATCGATTAATTTTTTTTTTTAGGGCTGGTTGGCGACTGGCGAGAGCCAACTAGCAAAATTTCATTAAATAAGAAAAGACTGTTCAAACAAATCAATTAAAAATTTATATTCTATTTCCAAATAAGAAAAAGCTGTGCAAACAAATCCATTAAAAATTTATATTCTTTTTCCAAATAATACAAGGTTTGTTCAACAAACGTAATGAGTGACATCAATCACAAGATTAAGAGGTACAACCGTACAAATCAAAATAAGATAACATACTTGTCGTAGGGATCATACAGATCGGTGAGCTTGTGGGCCACTCCGAGAGCATCAAGCACGCACCAAGCATTAGGAAAAAGTGTGATGGCAGTGCCGGTGGAGCGAAGGCTGTCAGACTTCTCTAGCACTATGATATTGCTGATGCCTAAGCGTGTTAATGCCACGGCAGTTGCCAGGCCGGAAATACCGGCACCTACTACCACTACTTCGTACACTTCATTACTTTGTTGTTCCATGGATTTGGCTGTGTAGATTATGGGCAGAGGAGGAGTGAGGTTAAACAGAGAGGTATCTGATCATCAGATTTCCGATTAATTATTTAATTTGGAGAAGATGTATTTTTATATTGGAAGTCAGCACGTTTTTAGGTACTACCAAAATGCAATGTATAGTTTTATACTACACAGCGAGTTACGCTCGGATTGCTTTGGCGACAATTATTGATGACTTTCTAGGTAGCCCCTACCTAGCTTTCAAAAAAAGAATCATTGATGACGTCGACATTTTATTTTATTACATTGTTAATTTTAATAACGTAAAATGTGAATTCGATTATATAGTCAATGTCTTAATCATTTTTCATTTAGAAAAATAATATTAAACATCTACAATAATTGGATAGGCAGTGATTGGTTGTGATGGCGTCCACTCAAGAGTTGTTATCTTCAAATGTGTTATCTCACACCCAATCACTGCCTATTCAATATAAATGTGTTATCTCACAACCAATCACTGCATTTCATGTGTTATCTTTGAAGTTCTTCTTGTATTCTTTTACATAATTGGATATAAGTATGTGAGAATGAGTCCATGATATTATATACGTATTCATATTTTATCGGTACATCATATATTTTTTTTAAAGCCCGTAGATCAGTGCGGCTTAAAGGTAGAGCCTTTATTACTAGTAGGGCTGTCAAACGTACGAAACGGAAGCGGAACAAAGGTGTTTTGTTTCCGTTTTGTTTCTGGTAACGTCAGAAAATTTCATTCCGTTTCCGAAAACGGAACAGTTTTCCGTTTCGTTTGCCGTTTCCACTGATTTCAGTCTGATTTCTATTGATTTCAGTCATTTTTCGATAGAAAATCCGTTTCGTTTTTGTTCCGTCTCTGAAAACGTAACTCATTTATCTTTCCATTTCTATTTCGTTTCGGACGGAACGAAACGGCAGACCATTGACACCCTAATTACTAGTACGTACTGCCAAGAGTCTCTTTTTCTTTTTGTCTTCTAGTTGGTAAATTTAAGGTTACAAATTACAACTGAAGTTTTCAAGTTTCAACTCCCAAGAGTCTCTTTTTCTTTTTGTCTTTTTCCCATGGTTTTCAATACCCTACCGGCATCCATACCTGTCAGTGACCGAAATTTAGTATTTTTCCGAAATTTCCTGGTATTTTCTCTCTAAATATTGGATATCACCATTTCGGCCACCGTTCCGGTATCCGATATTATCGAAATTTTTCAGTAAGCGGTAGGGTATTGAAAACACTGCTTTTTCCACACAGCATACTTAAGCCAATTTTAATGACTAGCATATTGTTTCTCTCTCTCTCTCTCTCTGGGGGTTTAGGCATCATATTTTTTTCTTTTAAGAAAACGCATTTATCATCAATTTTTATTCTTTCATAACGCATAAAGCATGTTGCTTATTTTGAGCTTTAAAATTTTAGAAGTTCAATTCAATACATTATAGTTTCTTTTAATTTCGTCAAAGAGAAAATATGAAATACTTCAAATTTAAAATTCTATTTGTATCACCGACCTTAACCAAAAAAAAAAATAAAAAAAAGGATTTTCAAGATGATGGCAATTGGACGATCAATTTGCATCTGCAATTTACGGGGCTTTCTAAACCTACCAGTGAGATACACACGAAATACGAATATGATTTATCATTAAAATCATCACTCGTTGGCCTCAGTCATTAATTCGGAATTGCTTTCTGTCATCTTCCCTTTACTATCATCCCCATCATCCCCTGACAGTTATTAACGCGTTTTTCTTTTTTGGATGAGGGATGAGGGGGAGGATGAGCGAATTTTCTTTTTTGCATGAGGCGATGAAGAGGGAGGGACAAGCGAAACAGAGAGGAGGGATGGACGAGCGACACGAAGCAGAGGGAGGGAGGGAGCGACACAAAGGAATGACAACTGTTCTATTTAACTGTTCTAGTTAACACATACAACGGTTCTGGTTAAATATATAACGGTTATGATTAAATATATAACAGTTCTGGTTAAATATATAACTGTTCTAGTTATATATATAATTGTTCTGATTAAATATACAAGTGTTCTTGATAAAATAATAAAATATATAACTGTTCTGGTTATATATATGACTGTTCTGGTTATAAATCATTCGCTGGGATCTCATCCCCTCATCTCTGTATCGCTCGTCCCCCTCCCCCTCCTCTCTGGTTATATATATACATAACTAGAACTGTTATGTATATCAAAACAGAGGATGGAAAGGGATGAGCTCTGGATAGGGGAAATTAATTGTGAATACAAATCATAAAAAAATAATAGCTCTCGAGAGGGATGAGCTCTTTTAATGGTGTGTATTTTTATATTACGAATTTCTTTTGCATATTAATTGTGAATACAAATCATAAAAAAAATATGGACAAAATAACATATTTCAAATAAAATACTTTAATAATTAATTTAACATTATTACCTACGAAGAAGTGATATTGCCGATAGGAATTGATGAGAAAAAAAGTTATTCAATTTCAGACTAACAAGAAACAATTAGTTTGTAAAGAATATATTATGACAAGTGAGCTTATATAGAGAACTTTAAAGAAAAAAACAACAAAGAATTATTATTGCGAACCGCACTAACTAGTTAGTGGTATAATAAGTGGTATAATTAGAAAAGCAAATAATAAGTGGTATAATTAGAAAAGCGTTACTACTAATTTTTTCGGGTCAAAAATCCATTCTCCTTTTGTTAGGAATCCTGGATTTCGGAACTGCATTCGGAATCTAGGATTCCGATCTTGTGATACTATTTAAAAAAAATATTATTATATTGATACTATTTTTAATATATTATATTAATTTAATATTATTTTTTTAATTTTCGTTCCCATGATTCTCTTTGTTATTTATCTATTGGTCGGTCTGACATAATTATTATGGTACCTGACCCAAATGAGATCATGTCTTAATTAGTACGATACCTGATTCTCAAATTTTCTTACTTCTTACTCTGCACTTAACCTCTCTCTTCTCCAAAGTCTAGCCCCTTCTCTTATGTACCGGGCAGCATTAAGGTATTGAACTTGCTCTTTTGTTTGTTAACAAATCTATTTCTATTCGAGCCATTTTGAGCTAATTTCGGTTGTATTTCCTTTAATTTAATATTTTATTGTATCTAAAGAGTTCGATAGAGACCTTGCAAATTGCATTTCAGGTATAAGTTAAACAAACAGTTATGATATCACTTATCACAGCAGCCAGCAGGTGTATTAAGCACATATGTAATTCAGATATATATAATTTTTTATATTTTTAATATTTAATATCTTATTAGAAGATCTCTTGTCGATATTTTAAGTTAGGAGGTTGACCTCTTCTATGAAAAAAAAAAAAGTGGAATTTTTGTTCCGGCATGAATCCGCTACAACGAGTCAACAACCATAATCTTTGTTTACTTCACATTATATAATTTACACTCTAATCTTCGTTGTGTATTTTCATTAATAGAAATTCTAGATCCAATTTTAGTTTGTACAGGTCTCATGAATCACAATATGAGTAATAAACCCCAGTATAGACTGGTACGATTCAATTACACATTTTGTTCATTCGGGACAATATGCATCCAGTTCAATAACAAAAATTTCAAGAAAAGTTAAACCGGATCTAATAATTGTATTTGTTAAAACGGAAAAAAGCGCGCAACTGAATGTGAATACTAGTCAAAGTACTGTTGTGCTCTTTAAAATTTGAAATTATAGTGTTATCTTTATATATAATCGAGAATAATTAACAAATTAAAAATTTCTTCATCCGTATCATCTGTACCAATGAGTATCAAATTAACAACTGACTTTGGTGAAACCTATAAATTAATCGTAAAACTTCTTTCGTTTTTGTTTTTTGTTTTTCTTTTTTTTTTAATCTAAATCAGAGAACTTCTGACAATGTGCCCATAACATAGTCGGCAGTACATGTAATGCTGCCATTGACCAACGCTTTAAGAATCCCTGGGGTGAGCTTTATGTTTCTTTACCTGTGATTTTCCGTGAATGCTATCTGTGTTGTGGCTTCACGTAAATCCGTATTTTGTTGCTTGAGAATATGAAAAATTTTTATTTGGAAGCAATTAAAAAATTTTCTTCCTATTTCAATTTTTTTTTAAGCCTTCAATCTTCCAGCAAATTTTTCATTAAAAAAAGATTTCTCTTTTGATTAGTTTTATTTCTAATTATAATTTTAATAGTATTTTCACGATGCTAAATGGTAGATATCATTGGTCCTTTGCAATTTAAACATATGTGTAGAAATAATTTTTTTTAGTACAGATTATTCTTTTTTTGAAAGATTTTTCCCCGTGATAATTGGAGCTTATTTCACCAATAGAAATAGAAAAAAAAAACAAGAATTAATACCGGAAGACATTCTAAATAAATTGTTTACATTTTTTGTATTTTTTATTTTTTAATTCAAATATTTTCTGTATTCAAATAATTAGCGTTCTGGACAGAATTGGAGAATTTAACGCGATTGTGCATTCATTTCTAGTTATTTGATCACAATAATCTATATTTGAGCTCTTTATACAGTTGAGTTGAGGTTGAGTTTATGATATTAAAAATTCAAAATGGGTCGGATTATACATGGCAAATTCGAACATAAAATGCAAATAAATATCGTTCTGGACAAAATTGCAACATTTCACGCGATTGTTCATTCATTTCAAATCATTTGATAACAATAATCTATATTTAAAATCTTTACACAGTGGAGAGTAAGTTTATAATATTAAAAATTCAAAATGATGGATTATACATGGCAATTACGCACATATATGTAGCTGCTACCTAGTACATCAAAAAAAAAAAAAAAAATTACGCACATATAGTGCGAATAATGTGCGTTCTGAAAAGAATTTGAGCATTTCAAACGATCATGTATATTCATTTCATGTCATTTGATCCCTATAATCTATATTTAAGCTCTTTATAAGTGGAGAATTAATTTATAATCTTAAAAATTCAAAAGAATTAGATTATACACGGCAATTACGAACATATAGTGTAAATATTGTGCGTTCTGGACAGAATTGAAGAAATTTTAAACGATTGTCCATTCATTTCATGTCATTTAATCACTATAATCTATATTTAAGCTCTTTATACAGTTGAGAATAAGTTTATAATCTTAAAAATATAAAATGATTGGATTATATATGACAATTACGCACATAAAGTTCAAATAATGAGCGTTCTGGACTGAATTGGAGAATTTGAAACGATTGTGCAAAATTTCAAGTCATTGGATCACTATAATCTATATTTAAACTCTTTGAACTGTAGATAATAAGTTTATAATCTTAAAAATTCAAAAGGATTGGATTATACATGGCAATTACGAGCATAAAGTGCAAATAATGAGCGTTCTGGACAGAATTGGAGCATTTTCACGCGATTGTGCAATCATTTCAAGTCATTTGATCACTATAATTTATATTTAAGCTCGTTAAACAGTGGAGAATAAGTTTATTACCTTAAAATTTCAAAAGGATTGGATTATAGCTGACAATTACGCACATAAATTGCAAATAATAAGCGTACTGAACAGAATTGGAGAATTTCACGCGATTATGCATTCATTTCAAATCATTTGATCACTATAAACTATATTTAAACTCGTTATACAGTGGAGAATACAAGTCAATTACTCACATAAATTGCAAATTGTGATCGTTCTGGACATAATTGGAGCATTTCATGCGATTGTGCATTCATTTCAAGTCATTCAATCACAATAATCTATATTTAAGCTTTTTATACAGTGGAGAATAAGTTTATATTCCCAAAAATTTAAAATAACAGGATTATACATGACAATGACGCACATAAATTGCAAATAATGAGCGTTCTTGACAGAATTGGAGAATTTCACGTGATTGTCCATTCATTTCAAGTCATTTAATTACTACGATCTATATCTAAGCTCTTTATACAGTGGATAATAAGTTTATAATCTTCAAAATTTTAAAGGATTGGGTTATACATGACAATTACGCACATAAAATGCAAAAATTTAAGCGTTCTGGACAGAATTAGAGAATTTCAAGTAATTGTGCATTATTTCAAGTCATTTGATCACAATAATATATATTTATGCTTTTTGTATAGTAGATAATAAGTTTATAATCTTGAAAATTCAAAAGGATTGGACTATACATGACAATTACGCACATAAATTGCAAATAATGAGCGTTCTGGACAGAATTGGAGAATTTCAAGCAATTGTGCAATCATTTCAAGTCGTTTGATCACTACAATCTATATTTAAGATATTTATACAGTGGAGAGTATGCTTATAATCTTAAAAATTCAAAAGGATTGGATTATACAAGACAATTACGCTTATAAAAGTGCATGTAATGAGCGCTCTGGTGAGAATTTGAGAATTTCAAGCAATTGCGCATTCATTTCGATTCATTTGATCACTATAATCTATATTTAAGCTCTATATAAAGTGGAGAATATGTTTATAATCCTAAAAATTCAAAAGGAATGGATTAAACATGACAATTACGCACATATAATACAAATAATGTGCGTTCTGGACAGAATTTGAGAATTTCAAGTGTTTGTGCCTTCATTTTAAGTAATTTGATCACTATAATCTATATTTAAGTTATTTAAATAGTGGATAATAAGTTCACAATCTCAAAATTTTTAAAGAATTGGACATGGCAATTATGCACATAAAGTGCAAATAATTAGCGTTCTGGACAGAATTGGAGTATTTAACGCGATTGTGCATTCATTTCAAGTCATTTGATCACTATAATCAATAATTAAGTACTTTATACAGTTGAGAATCAGTTTATGATCTTAAAAATTCAAAATGGTCAGATTATACATGGCAATGGCGCACATAAAGTGCCAATAAATATCGTTCTGGACAGAATTGGAACATTTCATGCGTTTGTGCATTTATTTCAATTCATTTGTTAACAATAATCTATATTAAAACTCTATATACAGTGAAGAGTAAGTTTATAATATTAAAAATTCAAAATTATCGGATTATACTTGGCAATTACGCACATCTAGTGCAAATAATGTGCGTTCTAGAAAGAGTTGGAGCATTTTCAAACGATTGTGCATTCATTTCATGTCATTTGTGCACTATAATCTATATTTAAATTCTTTATACAAAATAGAATTAGTTTATAATCTTAAAAATTCAAAAGGATTTGATTATACAAGGCAATCACGCATGCATAGTGCAAATAATGAGCGTTCTGGACAGAATTGGAGAATTTCAAGCAATTTTGCAATCATTTCAAGTCATTTGATCACTACAATATATATTTAAACTCTTTATACAGTGGAGAGTAAGTTTATAATCTTAAAAATTCAAAAGCATTGTATTATACAAGACAATTATGCACATAAAGTTCAAGTAATGAGAGTTCTAGACAGAATTTGAGATTTTCAAGCAATTGTGCATTCATTTCAGGTCATTTGATCACTATAATCTAAATTTAAGCTCTATATAAAGTGAGGAGTATGCTTATAATCTTAAAAATTCAACAGGAATAGATTAAACATGGCAATTACGCACATATAATACAAATAATGTGCGTTCTGGACAGAATTTGAGAATTTCAAGCGTTTGTGCATTCATTTTAAGTAATTTGATCACTATAATCTATATTTAAGTTCTTTAAATAGTGGATAATAAGTTTACAATCTTAAAATTTTAAAAGAATTGAATATGACAATTACGCACATAAAATGCAAATAATTAGCGTTCTGGACAGAGTTGGAGTTTTTATTTAACGCAATTGTGCATTCATTTCAAGTCATTTGATCAATATAATCTATAATTAAGCACTTTATACATGGCAATGACGCACATAAAGTGCTAATAAATATCGTTCTGGATAGAATTGGAACATTTCACGCGATCGTGCATTTATTTCAATTCATTTATTAACAATAATATATATTAAAACTCTATATACAGTGAAGAGTAAGGTTATAATATTAAAAATTCAAAATGATTGGATTATACTTGGCAATTACGCACATCTAGTGCAAATAATGTGTGTTCTAAAAAGAGTTCGAGCATTTCAAACGATTGTGCATTCATTTCATGTCATTTGTGCACTATAATCTATATTTAAGTTCTTTATACACTATAGAATTAGTTTAAAATCTTAAAAATTAAAAAAGATTTTATTATACACAGCAATTACGCACGTATAGTGCAAATATTGTGCGTTCTGGACAGAATTAGAGAATTTCAAACGATTGTGAGTTCATTTCATGTCATTTGATCACTATAATATATATTAAGCACTTTATAAAGTGGAGAATAAGTTTATAAACTTAAGAATTTCAAAGGATTGGATTAAACATGACAATTACGCACAAAAAGTGCAAATAATGAGCGTTCTTGACAGAATTGGAGAATTTCAAGCAATTGTGTATTATTTCAAGGCATTTAATCACTATAACCTATATTTATGCTCTTTGTACAGTGGAGAGTAAGTTTATAATCTTAAAAATTCAAAAGGATTGGTTCATACAAGGCAATTACGCACATAAATTGCAAATATTGAGCGTTCTGGACAGAATTGGGGCATTTTCACGCGATTGTGCATTATTTGAAGTCATTTGATCACTATAATCTATATGTTAGCTCTTTATACAGTAGATAATAAGTTTATAATCTTAAAAATTCAAAATGATTGGATTATATACGGCAATTACGCACATATAGTGCAAATATTGTATGTTCTTGACAGAATTTAAAAATTATAAATGATTGTGCGTTCATTTCAAGTCATTTGATCAATATAATCTATATTTCAGTTCTTTGTACAGAGGATAATAAGTTTGTAATCTCAAAAATTCAAAAGGTTCGAATTATCCATGGCAATTATGAGCATAAATTGCAAATAATGAGCGTACTGGACAGAATTGGAGAATTCCTCGTGATTGTGCATTCATTTCAAGTCATTTAATCACTACAATCTATATTTAAGATCTTAAAAAGTGGAGGATAAGTTTATATTCATAAAATTTAAAAAGGATTGGATTACATGGCGATTACGCACATAAATTGCCAAAAATGAGCGTTCTGAAATGAATTGGAGAATTCCACGCGATTGTGCATTCATCTCAAGTCATTTGATCACTATAATCTTAACAATTCAAAAGAAATGTATTATACATGGCAATTACGCACCTATATTGCAAATAATATACGTTCTGGAAAGAATTGGAGAATTTCAAACGATTCTGAATTCATTTTATATAATTTGATCACTATAATCTATATTTAAGCTCATTAAACAGTGGAGAATACGTTTATAACCTTAAAATTTCAAAAGAATTCATTTTATATATGGTGATTATGCACATAAATTCCAAATAATGAGCGTTCTGAACAGAATTGGAGAATTTCACGCAATTGTACATTCATTTCGAATTATTTGAACACTATAATCTATATTTAAACTCGTTATACAGTGGGGAATAATTTTATAATCTTGAAAATTCAAAAGGATTGGATTATACAAGTCAAAAATTGCAAATTGTGATCGTTCTGGACATAATTGGAGCATTTCACGCGATTGTGTATTAATTTCAAGTCATTCAATCACAATAATCTATATTTAAGCTCTGTATACAGTGGATTATAGATGGCAATTACGCACGTAAATTCCAAATAATGAGCGTTCTGAACAGAATTGGAGAATTTCACGCGATTGTGCATTCATTTTAAATCATTTGATCACTATAATCTATATTTAAACTCGTTATACAGTGGTGAATAATTTTATAATCTTGAAAATTCAAAAGGTGATTATACAAGTCAATTACTCACATAAATTGCAAATTGTGATCATTCTGGACATAATTGGAGCATTTCACGTGATTGTGCATTCATTTCAAGTCATTCAATCACAATAATCTATATTTAAGCTCTTTATACAGTGGATTATATATGGCAATTATGCACGTAAATTCCAAATAATGAGCGTTCTCAACATTATTGGAGAATTTCAGGCGATTGTGCATTTATTTCAAATCATTTGATCACTATAATCTATATTTAAACTCGTTATACAGTGGATAATAATTTTATAATCTTCAAAATTCAAAAGTATTGGATTATAAATGACAATTACGCACATAATGTGCAAATATTGAGCGTTCTGGACAGAATTGGACAAGCAATTGTGCAATATTTCAAGTCATTCAAACAGAATAATCTATATTTAAGCCCTTTGTATAGTAGATAATAAGTTTATAATCATAATAATTCAAAAGGATTGGAATATACATGACAATTACGCACATAAAGTGCAACAAATGAGCGTTCTGGATAGGATTGGAGAATTTCAAGCAATTGTGCAATCATTTCAAGTCATTTGATCACTATAATCTTTATTTAAGCTCTTTGAATAGTAGATAATAAGTTTATATCCTTAAAAATTTAAAAGTATTGGATTATACATGACAATGACGCACATAAAGTGCAAATAATGATTGTTCAGGACAGAATTAGAGAATTTCAAACGATTGTCTATTTATTTATTGTCATTTGATCGCAATAATCTATATTTGAGATCTTTATAGAGTGGAGAATAAGTTTATAATCTTAAAAATTTTAAAGGATTGGATTATAAATGACAATTACGCACATAAATTGCAAATACTGAGCGTTCTGGACAAAATTGGAGAATTTCAAGCAATTGTGCATTATTTCAAGTCATTCGATAATAATAATCTATATTTAAACTTTTTGTACAGTAGATAATAAGTTTATAATCTTAAAATTTCAAAAGAATTGGATTATACATGACAATTACACACATAAAGTGCAAATAATGAGTGTTCTGGACAGGATTGGAGAATTTCATACAATTGTGCAATCATTTCAAGTCATTTGATCACTACAATCTATATTTATGCTCTTTATACAGTTGAGAATGAGTTTATGATCTTAAAAATTCAAAATGGTCGGATTATACATGACAATGACGCACATAAAGTGCTAATAAATATCGTTCTGGACAGAATTGGAAAATTTCACGCGATTGTGCAATTATTTCAATTCATTTTTTAACAATAATCTATATTAAAACTCTATATACAGTGAAGAGTAAGTTTATAATATTAAAAATTCAAAATAATTGGATTATACTTTTCAATTACGCACATCTAGTGCAAATAATGTAAGTTCTAGAAAGAGTTGGAGCATTTCAAACGATTGTGCATTCATTTCATGTCATTTGTGCTCTATAATATATATTTAAGTTCTTATAAATTATAGAATTAGTTTATACTCTCAAAAATTCAAAAGGATTTAATTATACACAGAAATTACGCACGTATAGTGCAAATATTGTGCTTTCTGGACAGAATTGGAGATTTTTAAAAGATTGTGCGTCCATTTCAGGTCATTTGATCGCTATAATCTATATTTAAGCTTTTTATACAGCGGTGAATAAGTTTATAATATTAAAAATTCAAAAGGATTTGATCATACATGACAATAACGCACATAAATTGGAAATAATTAGCGTTCTGGACAGAATTGGGATATTTCACGCGATTGTGCATTATTTCATGTCATTTAATAACTATAATTAATATGTAAGCTCTATATACAGTAGATAAAAGGTTTATAATCTTAAAAATTCAAAACGGATTGGATTATATACGACAATTACGCACATATTGTGCGTTCTGGACAGAATTGAAGAATTACAAATGATTGTGCGTTCATTTCATGTCATTTGATCAGTATAATCTATATTTCAGCTCTGCATACAGTTGGTAATAAGTTTATAATCTTAAAAATTCAAAAGGATTGGATTATCCACAGCAATTATGAGCATAAATTGCAAATAATGAGCGTACTAGATAGAATTGGAGAATTTCACGCGATTGTACATTCATTTCATGTCATTTAATCACCATAATTTATATTTAAGATCTTTAAAAAGTGGAGAATAAGTTTATAATCTTAAAATTTCCAAAGGATTGGATTATACATGGCAATTACGCACATAAATTGCAAAAAATGAGCGTTCTGAAATGAATTGGAGAATTTCACGTGATTGTGCATTCATCCCAAGTCATTTGATCACTATAATCTATATTTAACTTCTTTATTCAGTGGAGAGTAAGTTTATAGTCTTAAAAATAAAAAAAAATGGATTATATATGGCAATTACGCACCTATATTGCAAATAATATGCGTTCTGGACAGAATTGAAGAATTTCAAACGATTGTGCATTCATTTTATGTAATTTGATCACTATAATATATATTTAAGCACTTTAAACAGTGGAGAATAAATTTATAATCTTAAAAATTTAAAAGGATTGGATTATACATTGCAATTACGCACATAAATTGCAAATAATGAGCATTGTGAACCGAATTGGAGTATTTCACGCGATTGTGTATTCATCCCATATCATCTGATCACTCTAATCTATATTTAAGCTCTTTAGACAGTAGAAAATTAATTTATAATCTTATAAATTCAAAAATATTGAATTATACAAGATAATTACGCACATATAGTCTAAATATTGTGCGTTCTGGACAGAATTAGAAAATTTCAAATGATTGTGCATTCATTTCATGTCATTTGATCATAATAATCTATATTTAAGCTCTTTGTAAAGTGGATAATAAGATTATAACCTTAAAATTTCAAAAGGATTGGATTATAGATGGCAATTACGCACATAAATTCAAAATAATGAGCGTTCTGAACAGAATTGGAGAATTTCACGCGATTGTGTATTCATTTCAAATCATTTGATCACTATAATCTATATTTAAACTCGTTATACAGTGGAGAATAATTTTATAATTTTGAAAATTCAAAAGGATTGGATTATACAAGTCAATTACTCACATAAACTGCAAATTGTGATCGTTCTGGACATAATGGCAGCATTTCACGCGATTGTGCATTCATTTCAAGTCATTCAATCACAATAATCAATATTTAAGTTCTTTATGCAGTGGAGAATAAGTTTGTGATCCCAAATGATTTAAAAGGATTCAATTATACATGAAAATTACGCACATAAAGTGCAAATATTGAGCGTTCTGGACAGAATTGGAGAATTTCAAGCACTTGTGCAATATTTCAAGTCATTCAATCACAATAATCTATATTTAAGCTCTTTGTACAGTAGATAATAAGTTTATAATCTTAAAAATTCAAAAGGATTGGATTATGCATGACAATTACGCACATAAAATGAAAATAATGAGCGTTTTGGACAGGATTGGAGAATTTCAAGCAATTGCGCAATCATTTCAAGTCATTTGATCACTACAATCTATAATTAATCTCTTTCTGCAGTTGAGAGTAAGTTTATAATTTTAAAAATTCAAAACAATTGGATTATACAAGAAAATGACGCACATAAAGTGCAAATAATGATGAATTAGAGAATTTCAAACGATTGTGCATTAAATTCAAATTATTTGATCACTATAATCTATATTTAAGCTCTATATTTAAGCATGACAATTACACACATATAATATAAATAATGTGCGTTCTGGACATAATTTGAGAATTTCAAGCGTTTGTGCATTCATTTTAAGTAATTTGATCACTATAATCTATATTTAAGTTCTTTAAATTGTGGATAATAAGTTTACAATCTTAAAATTTCAAAAGAATTGGATATGGCTATTACCCACATAAAGTGCAAACAATTAGCGTTCTGGACAGAGTTGGAGCATTTAACTCGATTGTGCAATCATTTCAAGTCATTTGATCATTATAATCTATAATTAAGCACTTTATACAGTTGAAATGAGTTTATGATCTTAAAAATTCAAAATTGTCGGATTATACATGGCAATGACGCACATAAAGTGCTAATAAATATCGTTCTGGATAGAATTGGAACATTTCACGCGATTGTGCATTTATTTCAATTCATTTGTTAACAATAATATATATTAAAACTCTATATACAGTGAAGAGTAAGGTTATAATATTAAAAATTCAAAATGATTGGATTATACTTGCCAATTACGCACATCTAGTGCAAATAATGTGCGTTCTAGAAAGAGTTGGAGCATTTCAAACGATTGTGCATTCATTTCATGTCATTTGTGCACTATAATCTATATTTAATTTCTTTATACACTATAGAATTAGTTTATAATCTTAAAAATTCGAAGGATTTTATTATACACAGCAATTATTCACGTATAGTGCAAATATTGTGCGTTCTAGACAGAATTGGAGATTTTTAAAAGATTGTGCATTCATTTCATGTCATTTGATTACTATAATCTATATTTAAGCTCTTTATAAAGTGGAGAATAAGTTTATAAACTTAAGAATTTAAAAGGATTGGATTAAACATTACAATTACGCACATAAAGTGCAAATATTGAACGTTCTTGACAGAATTGGAGTATTTTGAGTAATTGTGCATTATTTCAAGTCATTTGATCACTATAATATATATTTAAGCTCTTTGTACAGTAGATAATCAGTTTATAATCTTAAAAATTCAAAAGGATTGGATCATCCACGACAATTACGCACATAAAGTACAAATAATGATCGTTTAGGACAGAATTGGAGAATTTCAAATGAATGTGCATTTATTTCTTGTCATTTGATCACAATAATCAATATTTAAGCTCTTTAAACAGTGGAGAATAAGTTTATAATCTTAAAAATTTAAAAGGATTGGATTATACATTGCAATTACGCACATATAGGGCAAATATTGTGTGTTCTGGACAGAATTGAAGAATTAAATATGATTGTGCGTTCATTTCATGTCATTTGATCAGTATAATCTATATTTCAGCTCTATGTACAGTTGGTAATAAGTTTCTAATCTTAAAAATTCAAAAGGATTGGATTATCCATGGCAATTATGAGCATAAATTGCAAATAATGAGCGTACTGGACAGAATTAGAGAATTTCACGCGATTGTGCAATCATTTCAAGTCATTTAATCACTATAATCTATATTTAAGATCTTTGAAAAGTGGAGAATAAGTTTATACTCTTAAAATTTCAAAAGGATTGGATTATACATGGAAATTACGCTCATAAATTACAAAAAAATGAGCGTTCTGAAATGAATTGGAGAATTTCACGCGATTCTACATTCATCTCAAGTCATTTAATCACTATAATCTATATTGAACTTCTTTATTCAGTGGAGAGTAAGTTTATAATCTTAAAACTTCAAAAGAAATGGATTATATATGGCAATTACGCACCTATATTGCAAATGATATGTGTTCTGGACAGAATTGGAGAATTTGAAGCGATTGTGCATTCATTTTATGTAATTTGATCACTATAATCTATATTTTAGCTATTTAAACAGAGGATAATAAGTTTATAATCTTAAAAATTTCAAAGGATTGGATTATACATTGCAATTACGCACATAAATTGCAAATAATTATCTTTCTGAACCGAATTGGATTCATTTCATGTCATTTAATCACTATAATATATATTAAGCACTTTATAAAATGGAGAATAAGTTTATAAACTTAAGAATTTCAAAGGATTGGATTAAACATGACAATTACGCACATAAAGTGCAAATAATGAGCGTTCTTGACAGAATTGGAGAATTTCAAGCAATTGTGTATTATTTCATGGCATTTAATCACTATAACCTATATTTAAGCTCTTTGTACAGTGGAGAGTAAGTTTATAATCTTAAAAATTCAAAAGGATTGGTTCATACAAGGCAATTACGCACATAAATTGCAAATATTGAGCGTTCTGGACAGAATTGGGGCATTTTCACGCGATTGTGCATTATTTTAAGTCATTTGATCACTATAATCTATATGTTAGCTCTTTATACAGTAGATAATAAGTTTATAATCTTAAAAATTCAAAATGATTGGATTATATACGGCAATTACGCACATATAGTGCAAATATTGTATGTTCTTGACAGAATTTAAAAATTATAAATGATTGTGCGTTCATTTCAAGTCATTTGATCACTATAATCTATATTTCAGTTCTTTGTACAGAGGATAATAAGTTTGTAATCTCAAAAATTCAAAAGGTTCGGATTATCCATGGCAATTATGAGCATAAATTGCAAATAATGAGCGTACTGGACAGAATTGGAGAATTCCTCGCGATTGTGCATTCATTTCAAGTCATTTAATCACTACAATCTATATTTAAGATCTTTAAAAAGTGGAGGATAAGTTTATATTCTTAAAATTTAAAAAGGATTGGATTACATGGCGATTACGCACATAAATTGCAAAAAATGAGCGTTCTGAAATGAATTGGAGAATTCCACACGATTGTGCATTCATCTCAAGTCATTTGATCACTTTAATCTTAAAAATTCAAAAGAAATGTATTATACATGGCAATTACGCACCTATATTGCAAATAATATACGTTCTGGAAAGAATTGGAGAATTTCAAACGATTCTGAATTCATTATATATAATTTGATCACTATAATCTATATTTAAGCTCATTAAACAGTGGAGAATAAGATTATAATCTTAAAATTTCAAAAGGATTGGATTATATATGGTGATTATGCACATAAATTCCAAATAATGAGCGTTCTGAACAGAATTGGAGAATTTCACGCGATTGTACATTCATTTCGAATTATTTGATCACTATAATCTATATTTAAACTCGTTATACAGTGGGGAATAATTTTATAATCTTGAAAATTCAAAAGGATTGGATTATACAAGTCAATTAAATTTATTATAAACAATCCAAACTCTTCACACTCTTTTCAATACTTCTTCCCTTATTTCTCTTATTCCCACACCATCCAAACAGAGCCTTAGATGGCACATCCCACATCCTGGATGAAGACAAGTATGGCCGAAGATAAAATTAATGATTTAGTTTAACTAGAATTTATATATGATGATAAAATTGAACAAATTTTTATATACAACCGGTGTAATCTAAAAGAGCATACCAACTATTTTTATTGGATTTTGGTCATTATTTTATTTTATTAACTGTCATATTTGTCAAATAAATATATTGTTTTATATATATTTTACTTCTTTTTCCAACGAACTAATAACAATGTTACCGTTCAGTTTTTTTCTTAAAAAAATAGTTTGCTGCATTAATTTGAGAATGACAAAAACACAAATATGAGTGGTACGATGAAATTTTGGTAATTAATTATGTTCTTACTGTCCAACTTAAAAAAAAATTATGCTATCACTATCCGAATTTTGAGATTGTGCAACGGTTAATAAAAAGAAATAACCACGGTTTCCATCCGTTGTAGAAGCCCCTGTAGAAAATTTGAAAAAAACCATCTTAAAATTAAAGACGGTTATAAAATAAAAACCGTCTGTAAATCTAGACAAATAAAGACGGTGTTTGGAAAAGGTCCGTCGTAGGCCCATAAATAACGACGGTTATTGAAATAAAAAACTGTCTATATTTGAATCCAATAACTGTGCTACTAAAATATACTTGTTAAATTGGTGACGTATTTTATATAAAAACCGTGGATATTAATTTGTTTTTTTTAATATATTTTTTTTATTTTATGTGGCTAGCCCAATGTTGCTAGCCGTACCAAATGGTACCAACGTACCAAACAACCAACAATCACAATTCACATACATATCAAACATTACACACATAAATAATCCATAATCACACAAAGATATGCAAAATGACAAGTTAAAAGTGAAGAGTATATATAAAATTATAATCTAGTTGAGGCTAAAATAATATGCATCTAAAAAGACAGAATTTTCAAACAAAAATTATACTTAGTTGCTCATTTGAAACTGATATTTAGTTGCTCATTTGAAACTTATATCCTAAATGATATAAGTTTCAAATGCATCTAAAAAGACAGAATTTTCTCCAAGTATACATACATAATGAGCAACTAAGTACCAAACTATTCTAAATGAGTAGTTTCAAATGGGACAGTAGATCACTACATATCAGTTTTAGTGATATAAGTCAAATTAGTACATTTTCCAAACAAAAAAAATATTGCAAGTCATGGATACAAACTTCTAACTCAGAATAATTTATTTTTCATGAAGTTCATGAGCTCTTTCACCACTACTCCAATCTCTTCATTGCTATATGCTCTTCCAACTGGTTCTATTGTCTGCATTTGATTAAGCAAGCCAAAACATCGATTAAACTCCAAATTCTTGAACTGTAAAATGTTGGTATATAAACACTAAATCTTAATAATTTTTTCTACTTCTATTTTCAAAGGGCATAATAATTTTTTCGCCGTATAAATTGAATCTGACAACTCATTATTTTTAGGAAGCAAAAATTCACACAAAAGTTTGAGCAAAGATGTGAAACTGGTATCGCTCCATCCATTTTTGACTTTTAGATTAAACAATCTGAAGACAGCATTAAGTTTTGACAATTCACAACCGGGATATAACTTTATTTTATCCGCTTCTAGCAACATACCAAAAATTTTAATATTATCAACAAAATCTTCATCCACATTATTCACTATTTCATTCAAATCATCATTACATTGTGTATTGTCTACATTTTCAAATACATTAGTATTCAAATTTTCTACATTTTCACCATCCAATAAATTATCATCATCCGATAATACATTTCCTTCATCACATCGTAAGTTCGACACATTTGTACTAGTCCCAGCATGTAAAGATTCATCCTTAGTCTCTCCATGACGTGTCCAACGGGTATATCCGGGCTGAAACCCATACATAAGCAAATGACCTCTCACTTCTTCAAAATTAGCCCAGCATCTCACAATCACTACAAGGACAACGCAGTTTATGATAGCCCGTCAATTTCAAATTCTCTTTAGCAAAAACCATAAATTCTTCAAGCCCATTAAGAAATTTAACCGAGAGCCGATTATTCGTGTACATCCACGTCCGATCCATCTGAACAATAAAATGTATGGAAATGGTCAGGATTTAGGGTTATTAGGCTATTTATCACATCAAGTTTTCAGGCCGGTTACCATCCTAGCCCGCTCTTTGGATACTCTGTCTCATTAGCGAGCGTACGTTAGATGCAATGTGTTGTGTGAGAAAAATTCGACAGCATTTTCCCTTATATTCCCTGAATACGCCAACACACGATTGCTCGTGCGTACGTATCCGTGGGAACATAAGAGAAAATGCCGTCGAATTTTTCTCACACAACACATTGCATCTAACGTACAACTCGCTGTCCTAAATAAGACAGATCGTATCCAAAAAGCAGTACTCCCGACCGGAAGTACTATCCGAGATTAATCCCTAATGGATTTAGGGATTAATCTCGGACGGGCAATGACCTAAATTCGGTATTATTCCGGTATTTTGGTCCTATATGACAATACATGTAATTAACATGCAAATGCAATTTATAATTAATGCATAATTCATTGGTTGTGATAAATGAAAATAAATAGATAATATTATGGAAATATACCTTTAATCTATAATATGTGGATCTTGTCCCTTTGAATTAGGTCTGAAATTATGACAAAAATTATAAAAAAGTCACTAATCTCATCAAAAATTAAGATAAAACTGAAATAAAAAAGAAAAATTAGAAAAATATAAAATGCTTGCTTAAATTTAATTTTTTTTTACCTTACATCAGCTCTCCATCTCTTTCTCTTTCTACTTCTTATTTTTTCAGAATTTTTGGATATTTTTTGTTATTTTTTTGGAGTAGTATATAGTTATGGAAATTAATGAACTATTAATGAGAGAATAGAGTTGGTTGCGGCTGTGGTCGAATGAGGAAAGAAGAGAAGAGGGCCTGGAGTTGCGTGATGACCTAATTCGTAGAAATTGCCACGGTTAATTTTAAAAACCCGTTCTTAACAAGATAAAGACGGTTTTATTAAAAAAACCGTCATTAAATGAAAATACAAATAGCTATGGTTAATTTAAAAAACCGTCATTATTTGGGCCGGACAGTTTTTAAATTTTTGGGCCGGATATGGGGAGACGGTTTTTATCTAAGAACCGGTCCTATTTGTTGGTCTGATTTTTTTCTCTCTCCTACAATATGGTCCCTAACGGTTAAGAACCGTCTCTAAACCTCCGTTGCAAAAGGCTTCTTTTCTGGTAGTGTATTTCAGTTTACAAATTCGGATCATTGGACTTGACTAGCAGAGCATATATTACATTACGGATAGAAGGTGTAAACAAATCTGAATGCATGGGAGAATATATTTTAATTTGTAAAATAAATGGTCACCGCGTACGGGTAGATCTACAATTGACTCGAGCAATACTTGCCTAATAAGGAACCAAACTTTGCGCTTAGTCTGGGACGGATCAATTCGGCCATAATACGCTGCACAGAGAGCTTCCTCTGCTTGGCCGACTTTTACTCTATTCCCGTGTTGATTTATTGTTTGCATGAAAAGGTAATTGGAGCGTGTTTTCTCCTAATTGGATGCCAAAGACTAAAGGTAGTGAAAATAGTTAATCCGTGTTACTTCCAACGCGTCTCAAGTGTATAAAGTATAAAATCATGACAACCTCAGGCTCCTTTGCATTACCCATAAAGCAAGTAGTGAGGAAAACATCAAACAAAAGAGCTTTTACCATTCACCCACATCAGAGGTTTCAACAATGTTCACTCACCACCACAAGAACCAGGAGCAGAAGAATCAATCACCGATCGACTACCGCAAGAAGGAGAAGCACCACAAGCACATGGAACAACTTGGCCAACTCGGGGCGGTTGCTGCAGGCGCCTATGCCATGGTATATACTGTATATACATATGAATCTTTCAAACTCATCTACTACATATGAAAGGAAATATTAATCAATTTTAATTTGTTTTTAAAACTGACAAACGTGAATTCTGAGTTTTAAAAAGTGTAACTCAGAATGCCACTCATTGACTTTCTACATAGCCGCTATCTAGTTTTTTCAAATATATTGGATAGATGGATACATCCAATACAATCGTTCTCACGTTTCAAATTTCAAACGACAGTGGACAGATCTAAACCATTCAATATATGATCCACATTGAAAATTTATAAGAAACCGTTTTTTATATTTAAAAAAAAATTCTTGGTATTTTAGAAAATTCATGATATAAAAATTATGGATCGTCCAATAACAACGATTTTCTAAAATATAAAAAAAAAATAATAAATTTTTTTTTAAAATATAAAAATTGGTTTCTTGTAAGTTTTCAATTCGAAAAACATATTGAACGGTTCAGATCGATCGTTTAAAATAGAAAACATGAGAACGATCATGTTGGACAGATCCCATCCGTCCCATAAAAAGATGTTTGATTACAATATAATTTGAAGGTTATGGTATCAGGTAATTCAAAAATAGAGTATAGAAACCAAATATAAACGAATTTTCATAAGAATTTTTTTTTTAAAAAAAATTGGGACTAACCTTTCTAGAGCTGATTTATTTTAATTTTTGTGTTCCAGCATGAGAAGCACAAAGCTAAAAAGGATCCAGAGCACGCACATTCTCACAAGATTAAGGAAGAAATTGCAGCTACCGTTGCTGTCGGCAGTGCAGGTTTTGCACTGCACGAACACCACATGAAGAAAGAGGCAAAAAAGCATGCCCATGGCCACCACCACCACCGCCACTAATTAGGTCCCTATGCTCAGTGTGTCCACATTGTAATTGATTGCTTTTGCGTGTATTTTAGTTGGTTGTCCATTTTTCATTATCTTTTGGTAGATGTATAAATGTTTTGTGTTATATGTATAGAATATTTATAAACCTTAGCATTTATTTTTATTCTTTTCTCATGTTGTGAGAATTTTGTTTCATTTATTTCGGGATTTATTCTCCAATATACTTTGGTTTCGAAGATTAATAGTCCAAATTAACAGTAAAGTCATATGACACACAAGCATTCCTGTGGTTTGATTTATCTCGTTTTTGGTATTAATAGAGTATGCAAGTAAAATCAACATAGCATAAAAAGGTAAGTAGGATTAATTGAAATTTTTATTTTGATAATACAGATTCAATTAACCTTACGACAAAGTTTAGTTGCCTCTTATAGGCAAAAACCACTCATTATGCTGACTTCTTCAGCATAGCCGTGGTCAAATTTCCACAGTCATAGCAAATAGCATACCTCCATATTCTTGGCGAAACAAAACTGTGAAATATTTTCTGGATGAAACCCCCCATAAGCCAGTTCAAAATCGGCTTGTCATCTTGCAGGGCCCAACCAGCAAGGTAAGCCGATCCTGTCAGACAAGCAGTTCGCCATTGTCTCTCCCTAAGATATCCTGCAAACCCACTTTCACTGATTTCAGTTTCAGAGAAGACATCACGTGCAAGTACAACTGCATCTTCCAATGATGTACAGCCACCCTGGGCCATGTCCGGTGTCATTGGGTGCAAAGCATCACCGGCAACTGTGACATTGCACCGGTGCGCTTGACAGAATAAGATGTCCCAGGCCCCAGGGAGCCCATAGCAGCAGCGGTGCCCGTCTAATTGTTGATGAATCTGATTGTTTCACCACAGTTAGAAAATCATCCGGAAAATTTGTGGCCATATTGTTGATAACTTCCTCGAGTATTTGCTCAGCATCTCGTGAATCTGTAAGATCCGATATTAGAATCAGCTGATAAGAAATGTAAATATATGAAGAGTAACTGACACTTTGATAGACTAATTAAATGTCACGATTTACCTGATGTGGACGTTTTGTGAACTACAGCTCAATAAACATCACTTTTGTTGACGGGAACAAATAATCCCTTCCGAAATTTTAAAAAATAATATTAAAATAATATAATCCAATAAAATTAATATCAATTTAATCAGTTTAATATAAATAGTATCGTAAGATCGGAATCCTGGATTCCGAACGTTAGATCGGATTACTGGATTCCGATCTAACGTTAGATCGGATTCTGGGATTCCGATCTAACGTTAGATCGGATTCTGGGATTCCGATCTAACCTTTATATATATAATGGGTTTCCGATCTGATTTCGCTGCCGCTCTCGCTCTCTCGGACGCACTTCTGAGAACAGTAAGTTTTTTTTTTTATTAATTTAATTAATTATTTATTTAGTTTATTAGTTTATAATTTAGTTAATTAAATAAAAAAAATCTGAAAATATTGGAAAAATATTTAAAAAATCTGAAAAAATCAGAAAAAAATCAGAAAAATTTTGTATGTAATTTATTAATTATATTGGATATATTTTTTGTCTTTTCATTTGTTTATTCACTACTTAATTAATTAGAAAAATAGATAATAAATTGTAAAATTATTTTAAAAATACCGAAAAATAAGAAAAATTCATATAAAAATTTATGTGTAATTAATTTAATTTGTTTATTTTTTTTGCTTTTAATAATTAATATTTTGATAATTAAATATGGGAAAAATTAGAAAATGATAATAATTGATGGTATTAATTAAAAATGTAGGTAAAAAATTGTTTAGAAGAGAGTCAATTCCTTTCTACTCCAGGTTAGCTTTTTTATATGTTTATTTTATTATTGTTTGAATAGAAATGTTTGTGAATTGCTTGTAGATTGATTGATGGATTGTAAAATTGTGAAATGCAATAATTGAATTATTGATTCATTGATACTTGTGAAATGGTTTGTGAAATGAAATGGTTTGTGAAATGCAATGATTGTAAAATTTGAATGATTTATTCAAATTGGGTTGGGTTGGGTTCAAATTAGAATGAAATTGGGTTGGGTTGGGTTGGGTTCAAATTGGGTTGAAATTGGGTTGTAATTGGGGTATGATTTTTTGGAAAACTCTCCCGGTACAGGGGAGATGCTGCCGAAATTTTTATAGATTTTATACTTTATTAAATTTTAATTGCAGTAAAAGTCGAAATGCCACCGCGAAGAAGAATACCAGAGGATCCACGTCGATCCACGAGGCGTCGAGGAGATCCTGGCACATCTACATCAGGAGGAGATCCTGGCGCATCTACATCAGGAGGAGATCCTGGCGCTTCTTCATCTGCCCCCCCTGCTGCCCCCCCGTTCCTCTTCCTGCTGATCAGCTTCTGCATCTCAGTCAGTCTGAGCTTCGAGGCGTAAGAGTAAGTTTTTTTTTTATTTATATAGTTAATTATTTTTTATATATATATATTTTAATAATATATATAGGAAATAAATTTTTTTTTTAATTATTTAGGGTATAGGTTTAGGGTTTAAGGAAATAATAAAATTTTTTAATTTAGTAAATAATATGTTTTTTAACTTATTTAGGCGTGGACGCTCGAAATGCATAAGGCAAAAATGATACGAACCGAGGAGGTGGACCAGCGTCTTGTGACATTGGGCCTTATTCATTTCGTTGAGTTAGGTCACATGCCATTGGATCGTTCCATGATACAGGGTCTAGCCATGTTCTGGAGGCCCGAGACCCACACGTTCCACTTTCCCCGCGTAGGCGAGATGACCGTTACTCTTGAGGTATTATTTTTTCCAAGTTCTGTTGGTAGCTATTTATTTATTTATTGTTTTTTTGTTGTTTAATAAAAAATGTAAATAAAATTTGCAGGATGTCGCCTTCATTTTTGGCTTGCCTACGACTGGACGACCGGTGACCGGTCGTACTGATTACGACGATGTGCAGAAGCTAGCTGACTTTGCATTGCCACGGGACACTCCTATGGAGGATGTTCTAGATTGCTTCAGAGAGAGGGCGACTGATCGACGTGCTGGGAGGTAACAAACGTTTTAAAATTTAATTTAAATTTTGAGATATTCTGCAATATATATATATATATATATATATATATATATATGTGTGTGTGTGTGTGTGTGTGTAATGTTTATGTAATGCAGGAAACTTCACGCAGTACAGTTTGGGAAACTGCGTGATATGTGGGCACAGGGACCTGGGTCAGAGGACGCAGATAGGATCGATAGATACACTCGGGCCCTGGTGTTGGAGTTGATGGGTTGCGAGATGTTTCCAGATACCACAGGAGATTCTGTTCCTTGTTTTTATCTGGAGTTACTTCGGGTTAGTAATTTTAAATATTAAGAACATCTCTTACATTAGTACTAACTTGGATGAGCTCAGACAGGTGGTCATGCCTCCTTATGCCCGCTACGAGCAGAGGTACTACAGGCTCCGCGTTCCATGCATCCATTTCTGGGTCGTGGCGTGGCACTATGCCGATCGGGTGATGCATCAGTTCATGCTGTTCCAGACTGTTCCACCTCCTCTTCCTACGGTACGTTATTCTTTTCACCTTCGTGATTTAAATTGAAATATTTATAATACGTGCATTAAATATGACCTAAAAAAACAGACTTGGAGGAGGATGGAGGCTTTGTTACAGTACCGGCACAACACATTTCGTCAGAGGGATTTGCAGGACCTTTTCTCAGTAGAGGTCGCGATGTGGGCCGACACGACGCAGGTCGAGGTGGCAGAGGCGCGGCCATGGAGTGACGATATTTTGCCCGCGTACGATAGATGGATGCGGATACATGGAGGTGCTCATCTTGTCCCCATTCCGGGAGTGGCACAGCAGATTCCAGCTAGCCGGATGACCTATCTAGAGGATGCGCCCAAGCGGGTGTCTATGGTAAGTTTTTTACTCAATTAAAATGAATTGATTTGTATTTTGGTCACTAACAACAAATAAACCGTTCAAGCACATATTGACGCAAGCTCTGCGAGCATGTGCATGGGCGGTGAAGAAAGGATTCAGACGGGCTGGGAAGGAGATGCTGAAGGGCTGCAGGACGCAGCTGGAGCTCGTTGGGGAGCCGCATCGGTTACCTCACCTTTTAGAGTCGAAGGGTCTAGCTACAGACATAGACTCCATACCTGATTCGCCTGAGGAGGATCACGCGCCAGAGCCTGGATTTGAGGAGCAGCAGTTTATGACGGTAACCTAAAATTTGTAATATTATTATTTTTTATTATTCTGTTATTGATAATATTAATATTATTAGTAATATCATTGTATGTAACAGCCATCTGGGTATACTTTACACGACTGGGACACATATTTTGATCAGCCGAGATCCAGCCAGCCTATTGTGCGGAGCAGACGGACAGAGAGTCAGCCATCCACACAGCCGCCCATCCACCCATTTACACAGCCACCCATATCCACTGGCGAGTTACCGACACCACCAGGCCCACCTCCTGGTCCATATCCAGACCCACCTACCCATTATGAGTACCAGACCCAGTACCCACCATACCAGACACAGTATCCGACAAAGTATCCACCTGGACCATCACCATATTCTCAGGGCGAGCCTATGTTGAGCCCGGGTGACGCTTTTTTGTCATCCATTGGAGTACATTTGGACGAGCCGTACACACCTCCAGTTCATCCATCTCCTTTCGGTCAGAGCTATGGTCCATTTGGTCAGACATATGGCGGAGCCTCTTCTTCTAGTGCACCGCCTCGTCATTCCACTCCTCAGATGGCTCCTCGTCCACCACCTGTCGGACTTGCTCGCGGACGAGACCCCCGTCAGCCGCCAGGTCCTCCGTATATTTGGTCCCCTAGTGAGGGCAGGTGGATCCACCGTACTGGACATATTTAGGATTTATTTGTATTTTATATTTTATTTACTTATGTATGACTTATATATTTATGAGTTCTATATTTACGACTTCTATATTTATTTGTATTTTATAATAACTAAAAACTAATTTGGACCAATCACAACGAGTACGAAACACCTAAGTACGACAAACGCTTTGAAAAATATGAAGTTTGGCGCTATCACACCTAAGTACGAGATAGTCACACATTCGAAAAGTTTGGCGGTAGAAAAATATGAAATACGTTCTGAAAAATTCTAACAAAAATACTGAGCTGTTAATTGGCGGACGAATTTTCCTAAACTTAAATTCCAAAATTTTTAGGCGTACCATTTGTTCAAAACAAAAATGACAAAGGACCAAGATAGTCACACTTTGAACTGAAAAAACAGCTCTACATTCGAAAAGTTTGGCGCTACAAAAATATGAAATACGCTCTGAAAAATTCTAACAAAAATACTGAGCTGTTAATTGGCGGACTAATTTTCGTAAACTTAAATTTCAAAATTTTTAGGCGTACCATTTGTTCAAAACAAAAATGACAAATGACCAAGATAGTCACACTTTGAACTGAAAAAACAGCTCTACATTCGAAAAGTTTGGCGCTACAAAAATATGAAATACGCTCTGAAAAATTCTAACAAAATACTGAGCTGTTAATTGGCGGACTAATTTTCGTAAACTTAAATTTCAAAATTTTTAGGCGTACCATTTGTTCAAAACAAAAATTACAAAGGACCAAGATAGTCACACTTTGAACTGAAAAAACAGCTCTACATTCGAAAAGTTTGGCGCTACAAAAATATGAAATACGCTCTGAAAAATTCTAACAAAAATACTGAGCTGTTAATTGGCGGACGAATTTTCGTAAACTTAAATTTCAAAATTTTTAGGCGTACCATTTGTTCAAAACAAAAATTACAAAGGACCAAGATAGTCACACAATCAAATCGATACTTTTTCTTTTTTTTTACTGTTTTTAATTTAAGGAAATTAATAATTATATTTTAATTAAAATTGTAAAATTAAATTAATAATTTATATTATTTTGTAAATTAAATTAAAGTAGTTAAAAAAATAATAGCTCAATCAAATTATATTAACTAAATGAAATTAAATTAAATTAAGTCAAATTATTAAATAATTTTTAATGTCATTAAATTATATTAACTAAATGAAATTAAATTAAATTAAATTAATTTTTAATGTCATTAAATTCATGCAACTGATAAAGTCTGGAAAAGAACTGCAAAAGGACATGCGTGCTCTGATAAAAGCTCAAAAGTATACTGATGCCTACCTAAGCACTACAAAAGGACAGGCGTGCTCTGATAAAAGCTCAAAAGTATACTGATGCCTACCTAAGCACTGCAAAAGGACAGGCGTGCTCTGATAAAAGCTCAAAAGTATACTGATGCCTACCTAAGCAAAACAAAAAGGACAAACGTATTCTGATAAAGTCTGAAAAGTATACTGATGCCTACCTAAGCTATGCAAAATGACAAACGTATTCTGATAAAGTCTGAAAAGATATGACATTATATTTATTAATTTTAAATAATTGCAACTCTAAAACTGATCTATAAAATTATTCTTCCTCAGCAAAAATATGTCACACCCACTCAATCCTTCTTCCTTCAACATTCACTACCATGGAGAAAGGAAATACCTCCGACAGTGAAGTGCGGGAATGGCCATCTACTCGACATGAGTACTTGCCAAATTACAAACATTCCCCTGCCAATCCAAATGAGATCGAAAAAGGAGATTATCATGCGATATGTAATAAATGTTACCGCAAATTCGACTACAATATCCATTCGCAATATGGTGGCGAGTGGCCATTATACACCCATTATCAGTGGCACATTCATGGTGGCCCAGAAAGAGACCGCAGGGAGAGATTGCGACATTACCTTACTAAACCTGAGTCGAGCAACTCTGAACTCTATAAAAAGTACTACACAGAACCTGAACCGATGCCGGAACTCAAACCGTGGAAACCAGATCCTACACCCATGAGTGTTTACGAAAGCATATACGATTTTCGTGGAGACCACACAGTGAGTTGTACAAAGTGTGGTCAGGTTTTCAATTTCAAAGGTACCATTTTGCGTGACCACTACGATGAACACAAAAAACAAGAAGAGAGGGATGAAATTGTAAAGAGATTCAGAGTGAAAGAACAATGGTTCGAAAGGAGAAGAATGGAAGAAAAGGCCGCCGAAGAGAGCCGGAGGTTGCAACAAGAAAAAATTGGAAAAAAAAATTAAGGAGAGCCTAATCAAGATCAAGAAGAGAGATGAACAACGCAAAATTGCAGTAGCTAGAATGGCTGAGATTGAGCAACAAGAAGCCGATGAACTTTCTGGAACGAAGCCGCTCAATTCGCAGACAACCCGGCTGCGAATAATCAACAAGAAAATGATGAGGTTTTTTGGAACGAAGCAGCTCAACTCGCTGAAAACCACGGTGCCAGTAATGAACAACAACCTGATGCCGCTTTCTGGAACGAGGCCGCTCAATTCGCCGACAACCATGGTGCCAGTAATCAACAAGAAATGAATGTGGAAGAAGATCAACCCTGGTGGGAGGAAATTCTGCAACATGTAGATGATCAAGATCTCTAAGTTTATTTATTACTTTGTTTTTAAGTACCCTGGTGTGTTCATTTATATTATGGTTTTTTATGTACATTTTTCCTTTTATATTATTTTAGTGTGCTAAATTATATTATGATTTTCATGTATTTTTCCCTTTCTTTTATTTTAGTGTGTTAATCTATATTATGGTTACAAAATTCAATTCTTCTTCTAATGGTGAACATATACATAAAACAAAGTGAACATTTAAACGATCTAAGTGAACACATACAAATAAATAAGTTCTATAAAAATAAATTATTACATAAATATTATGAATTAAATGAAATAAATCTAATATTTAATTATAAGTTTATATTATAATTATTGCCATAAATAAATTATTACATAAAGTCTAGTGTACTTATTATGTACAACATTTAACATAATTGAAAATTTTTAATATTAAAAATAAAACCATCCATATCAAATTAATATCAAAACTTTAAATATTAAAATATTATTCATAATATAGAATTATATTATACTAACATTCTTCAAAATATCAAAAATCCGGTTCTAAACAAACGACAAAAATTTTATAATATATTAATTTAATATTAAAATTTTATATATTTAATTAATGTTTATAATAGAAGTAAAATAAAATATATTAATTTAATATCTTATCTTCAAAATATATTACTAAAATTTCATAATATATTAATTTAATATTAAAATTTCATATATTTAATTAATTTTTATAATAGAATTGCAATAAAACCATGGAAAAAGCAGTTACAGCACTGTTCGGAATCCCAGATTCCGATCTAACGTTAGATCGGAATCCAGGAATCCGATCTAACGTTCGGAATCCAGGATTCCGATCTTACGATACTATTTATATTAAACTGATTAAATTGATATTAATTTTATTGGATTATATTATTTTAATATTATTTTTTAAAATTTCGGTAATCCCTTTTTATTCCTTTGTAGTTTGTAAAGATATTGTCTGCACTCATTGGAGAATCCATGGCCCATTGGAAACACCGCGAGAGCCCATATGGCTGATCGACCGGAACTGATGGGCTTGGGAAGACCTAGCCACTGTGCAACTCTTGAGTGTACTCCATATCACAACCTATCACTACCTATTCAATTCATTACAAATTATAGAAATACTTTAATTACAGTGCAAGTGATTTGCTAAATAATCTTACTTACTCTATAAGATTCTCCTTTTGGAACGAATTTATAACCATAAAATTCAGCAAATAAATACAGAGAGACCTCACAATAGGCACGTGCAAGTTTTTTTTTTAGATAAACTGGATAGAATAGGCACGTGCAAGTTGCTATGCCAGATGTTGTTTACTCAAATTTAAATTTTGTTGCTGGTTTACCTTTGTTTTAATGGTAGTCTCATCCTCCAATAGCAAATACTTGAGTCCTACTGAATCCTTGTTTCCATCACTCTTGATTGATTTAAGTGCCTCAAGTAACGCTCTCCCCGGCAACTCCCGATCACGTAATGATGCCGTGCGGCAACTCCCCGGCAAGTGCCTCAAGTAAGGCTCTCCTGTGTACTACCCTAACTCCCATATTCCCCCTGAATTCATATACAAGGAAAAGCTTAAAAATATTATGGTTTCATCAGTGTGATTCCTTTCTTTCTTTTCAATTTAGTTACCTCGGTGATGTCCGAGGAGTGCTGAACTCGTGTTTATTTCCATCTTCAATATTTATAATATATTAATATACCATCTGTTGTCATATAAAAATTTATCCCGATCACGTCACAATTCCATTAAGAAATTAATTTTGTCGTACTTCCTATTATTAAAATGAACGCTAGGTACAGTGGTAAGAGTACTTTCTATTGGGGCTGTTTGGATTCCCCAAGGAATTTAGAAAATTTCATCTTCCTACTATAAATTTATTATAAACAATAAAACTCTTTACAAAGTTACACACTTTCCAATAAATTTATTCTTAAGAATTACAACTTTTCTAAATTCTCCAAATTCATAAACGATCCAAACGGCCCCATTATTATTCCGATCTGATGACCGTTATGTACAGATGGCACATTTTCTTTTTACCGCTAGAGTAGGCCTATTGTATTTCTTGTGTAAACACATTCAGAAAATATTCTCATCATTGAGTAAAAATATACCGAGTTGTCTCAAAAACACACAAGTTAGGAACAAAAGGTAAAATTTTTATAATTTGGCCACCTCTGTAATGTTAGAAAAAGTGTGCGGAGTCATATTTCGAACAGACTGGATTGTTAGGCAACCGAATTGTCTCGTTGTGGCTGGGACGGTCCGGTCCAACTAGTTGGGACACCGGACCGTTCCAGATGACGGTTATGAATCTGAAAATTAAGTTTTCAGGCTGGCTATTTATACCCCTCTCTTCTGAAGCGTCTCTAAAGTTGGAATTCGTGACTTTTGAGTTAACCATCATCCTAGAGAGTCCAGAGAGAGATCAGAAAGAGGAAGAAGTCATCTTATTGCTTGGAGAACAATAGGAAGCGCACGCACGAGTCGACTGGCATCTGGATTCGTGAAAAGTGACGCCAAGCCCTAATCTTGAGGTTATGGTGTACCAGTTGCGTACGGAGGAAGACTTGTACTGCAAGAAAAGGTCACAGCAAAGTTTTGAAAAGAATCTAGACAATCGATCAACTTTCGCTGCGGTATATCTGAACTCTATACATGATTATAGGTTAGATATACATATTAGGTCAAGGATCGTCTAAAACCAACAGTACCAGTTGTGGGAAGCCTGTCAGACTTCTCCAACACTATGATATTGTTGATGCCTAAGCGTGTCAACGCTACTGCCGTTGCTAGGCCTGAAATACCAGCACCAACTACCACTACTTCATAGTACTCTTCATGATATCTTTGTTGTTCCATGGATTGTTGATGCTTGATGGTGAGCAGATCGAGATTAGGGAGGAAGGAGATGTATATGTGCATATATATAGAGAGGGAGAGATAGGCTATGGACCTATAGTAATCCGTCTATTTTATTTTTCTTTTGTTTTTCGAAATCTAAGCTTAATCTATGCGTTCAATTTTAACTGTTCAATTTCTAAGTATCAAAAAAAAAAAAAAGACCTAGTTACCACCAAAAAAAGAAAAAAAAAGACCTAGTTATTAAATCAGCAACGAGGATACATTTGTTCTGGAATTTTATTTTTTAGACATACAAGACAGAGACTATCTCATTTGTTCTGGAATTGGGTTAGCATTTTAAGCTGTTAGTTAATATATAGTTGATGACTTGAATGTTATTGATTTTTCTTTTATTTTATCTTTCAGTTGCAACAAACTCAGTTTCTAGGGATTAAGAGTTGGTTAATTGCGCATCAGTTTTAACTTATTATCTTGTTGTCTACTAGAATGACATAATACAACGATGAAAATTTAGTTAATGACTGAAGTGAATAAGATGATTATGAGAACTTACGCACTCGTCCTCTATAATTAGAACACTAGGATGACATGTCACATGATTTGAAAATTAATATCCTGGTTAGTCACATGGTTTAAAACTAGCACCCTGATTATTCATATAATTGAGGAAGGAATTGGGTTTCAATTTAGATTTCGTCAAATCTCATGATTAGAAGAGGAGATTTTATGGTGGGAATTAAGCTGACGGGATTTCAACTCCCTAAAATCTCATAATGCAATTCGGACCAAAATAAAATAAAATACGATGAAAATTGAAGAAGTGCGTCCGAACAATTATTTTATTATATAGTAAATTATGAATTTCCGTTAATTTTTCTCGCATCTCATCCCATCAGCAAATTTCATTTCAAAATTCAATCATTTCTTCTCCACCGGAGTGCAATCAACTCCAATTAAATTTCCTCCCAGTTTGTTCCGATCAGGGCATTAGAGCTACAAAATATTGATTTGTAGAAATTAAAAAAAAAATAAAATAGAGTTTGGCCTTGTAATCATCATTTGGTTCAAATTTTGACAAGTCACCTGGGCACCTCTACGGCTCTACCGACTATTGCACGAGACGCAGGATCCAGAGTTTTCCTAGGCCCACAACAGCGCATGACAAAATACTAGACAGTAATGTGATGTTGGCTGCTTGCCCCTTGCAGCTTGAAAGGATGTATAAAATGGATGGATAAAGCACACCAAATGACAATGAAGTCTAGTCGTCCAACTAAAAATTGTCGAGAATAAACAAAACATTATTGGAAATAACACCTGAGAAAAAGCAAATGATAATAATAATCTCCCTAACCCTTCTTTCAGTTTTAACGTTGTGTGTTGGTTCACATGAGAGAAATAGAAAGGAAAGAGAAATGTAAGAGCAAAGGAGAACGGAATGAGATGGGAAAAGAAAAATATTTTAGTTTTTGGATGATTAATAAATGGGAGTTTTGTTCTCTTATTTTGATAATCTAATTTAACCTCGTGCAAAACAGGCCTTGCATTCATTAGTGGTAATTGCAAGTAAAAATCGTATTATCTCTGTTAATGCAAATTTTATTTACATTTATCGTATACGACAGTTTTATGTTTATTATCTAGGGCAGTATATTGTGATCAGTCTAATTTAGCTTAAAAGGGGAAAAAAGTTAAATAAATCAAATATGGCATAGAGCCAATCAAAGGAGATTATTATGTTTTTAACAAAAACAAAAAATGCAACAGATTGCTGTTATTAAAATTGCAAGGATACAGATTATCCAGAACATTAACAAAAAAACCTTGTACTAAAACGAATCAGTTTGCATATTTCTCATTTCTCTTAGAATTTAATTTTTTATTCTATATGTTATGATGACCCTAATCTATTGATAATGCGGCTAGTTAGTAACAAAAACTCTCAGAGCTACGGTGCTATACGTACTGGTTTTAGTCTTCAATAGAAAGGGTTTATAAAATCCATTAGCTACCAAGAACTTATCAAAGATCATTACCAAGGACTGCATCGCTGAAGAGCATCTCCATCGTAATATATAGGGAAAGGCTGTACCAAATGAGATAGGGAAGGGATCATTCATTCATGCTGTGTCAATCACTGTATCTCCAAGCAACAAACTTTTCATTTCCACCATTTCGCCTCCAAATAGGAGGGAAAAGTATTTGTATATGAGAAAAAATTTCCACGATCAAACACTTCCCTCGCTAAATAATTTTGCTTCAAATTTTATTCCACCCAAATAAAGCGTCCGTGTGAATTTGATCGTCATTTCTATTCCTTCCCAACCACTACCTCTGATCCAAACATGGTGCAAGGAAAACATCTGTTTACTGCTTTCTTTAGTTTTCATCCAATATCTACATTAATTTATTTATTTTTTTATTATTATGTGAACAGCATAGCATAGCCCCATTTAACGACTCAATGCAATACCTTCTCTTCGTGAGTATATTATTGAAAAAGATTCGTTTGTTAAAATGCGTCTTGCATATCGTGAGGTGCATAATTATATATTGTTCTTACATACTAATAAGGTGACCTACGCGAATAATATGATCACTACCAGACTTTTAAAATGAATATAGTTATAGCACGCTTCGTACGTGAAATAAGCCTCCACAAATCCCCTCATTATTTCAACAAAAGATACCGAAAGTTGAAAAAATTATAAGCATTACGGAAAAAATAAATAAATCAGCAGAATAACATTTGTTATCACAAACGCTAATATTTAAAAAACTAACCTTTTCCTTTTTCTAGATCTTTGTTATAATTCCCTAAAAGCCAAGGCTAGAACTATACAACTTCATCTCATAACCAAAAAAGAAAGAAAAAAGACATAAGATGTGAACCATTTGCAATAAGCTCAATTGTGCATTAATCGAGACAAATCAAGAAATCTTCAATATTTTAAATGAAGCAATGCTATCAGAATACAACTCAATAATATTTTGGCTGAACTGGTAAAGGATGGAGCTTCTGAGAACCTGTATTTGTTGGATTGTTCTCTAAAAAAAAGAAAATTAAAGTAAGTTCCACAATAAAATAAATGAAAAAGTATATGGTATTTCTCCACAAATTGGTGATCAGGAGGGCATATATAAACTATAAAAATGATTTAGTTTCGCCACTTGTACAGATAAAAGTGATTTAGAAAAATAAATGATATAGTTTTGAAGGCAGTTGAATGATGACCAAATGATTGACAGATTTAACCAAATTTGATACATGACCTATCTAAACTATATAAAACATATCTACAAATGCTTTTTTTAATGTTGATAACAATTAAACTTATTATGGCTCTCATTTATATGTGGTTAATGTATGCATTTCAACACGGTAAAGCAAAATGAAAGAAAAAGAACATTACTTCTGTAGGCTAGAGAGGGCTCCACAGAAAATGGCATTGTCAGGCAATGGAAGCTCGGTTTTGTTGCTACTATCCTCCGGATTGACAACACTAATGTACACCTCCTGACCCAGATACCATGTATCTAGGTTTTCTGACCGTAAATTCCATATTCCCACATTATCCAAGTAAACCAGTATAGCAGTCCATGCTCCAGGAAATACCTGAATGTAAAAAAAAATATATATATCTTGAATAGAACTCACTGCTCAATGGTGCTCTGAATCAATGGTGCAATCTATTATAATAGAACTCACTCTAGGATTAACAATAAATTCTGTCAACTAATTGTTGGTCTGAATCAATGGTGCAATCTATTATTAGCATCAAATTTTAGAACTCACTAGGCATTAAAAACTTGATTCAAGTCTTTTTAGAATTGATAGTGTGATGCCACAAGGGATACTATTTGCTGCATTTTATTGAATTGCTACTTTTGTTGTTGCATGGTGTCAATCTAAGATCACATTTTATTATAACATATGGAGAAAAGGAGCTTTATTACACTACCTGTGTTGTAGACCGTGCAACACCATCCCATTTGTTGTATGTCCCACGACTATTCTCCGTCCATATCCCGAAATCCATTCTGCAAGTTCAAGATCCTTTTACAGGAAATAGATATGCAGAGAGCAGATCCAAAAAAATAACATACCATAGGCATCTCTTCCAATGAACAAACATCAACAACTATAGTTCATAGTTCATACACTTGAAGAGTGAAGGAAAACAGAAACAGAATGTTGCTTATGTGTATAGAGATTATTATATCATCTGTACACACTTTTGACAAGATTCCCAAACTGCATATCCTACATCCCTCTAGATAGTTTAGCGTGGCTTATGTATAGTTGAGCATTTTGAAACCAAGAAGGACAGAAATTATACTCGGCCATAATTTAAAGTGCTAATATGAGCTGTATCATCACATTTTGGTGCTTACTAGGGACATATACCAAACAGTATTATAAAATATAAATTGAAAATGGAAATTACCCTACAACAAAAAATGCATATCCATCCAAGTGATAGCTCTGCACTGTTGTTCCATTATTCTGTAAAATAATTTCCATGAAAGCCTTGTATGTCCCATTAATTACCGAGGTATCCAGCTTTGGAGGTCGATCCATGAAACGTTCTGGAAAATCTAACTTGTACACACCTGGCACATTGAACAGCTGTGCAAGCTTCAGAGGGGTTTGAGGGGCAAAGTAGGAAATTCCATTAAGAGTGGCACGGAGCTGCCCATTTATTAGCTCCGGAGGTTTATTTAGAAGGACATACACGTCAGTGACTATGATCTCACCATACCTAAACGAGCCTTGCGGATTGGGCCTGGCAGCACTAGCTGAGACGTTCCATCTGAAATTGATGCAAAATTACATAGAAATATGAAAAAAAAAATGGCTTAGAAGGAGATAAAAATTCAAAGTAGATGTAAATTATGTAATATAGAAAATTGGCCTGGTTAGGTCACTTTGGCCATACAGAGATTTCACTTTTTGATGAATTTGCCACCATTATCCTCACAAGACTACATAAATAAAGGATCAATAGTGTAACAAAGCCTCAATCCATATTTTTCTCCCGAGCAACTCAGTATCTAGCACACTTTGGATCAATTATGCAATGTCACAGGTTGCAAATTGATTAGTAGGCAGAAATTCATCTATCTAGCCACATTTTAACCTCACAAATGCACAACGCTAAAAAAAAACATTGTAACACTGATCTCACGATTCATGAGACCTTGATTGAATTTAGTCTGAAACTATATTCACAAGAGATCAAATCCGACTCTTGAACACCCCAAGGTGTTTATGCCACCCAGATTGGCCAACTCAAAAAAAACCCAAAAGTGAGGGCCTGAGAAAAAAATTTCTATGCAAAGTAATACCCACCTAGATGGGGTCCACAAACCATACAATGTCTATTACTATAGAAAAGGCAAAAAAAGATTTAGAATAAGCAAAAATTAAATCTTACCTTATTGATCGAGCCTGGTTCATAGAGAAATATGTATCATCCTCATTTGGGCCATCTGGCAGAGGTCCAAAGGCAGGGCCCTGAGAATTGGAATAATGCAAAATAGCAACCCCAGTTAACCTGTCTCTGACAGCTGGATCCATAAATCTTGAACTTGCCACTACATAGTAGTCTGAGCTGGCATTTTGATTCATGGTTACTAGCATTGAGAATGACTGGCCCACATGTATGTCCATGTTGGTGTAGTTTTGTTGCACTGTGTATGAACCTTCAGTTTCCACTAAAAGGAGGTTGTGATTTTGAATTCTGAAATTTAGACTTGTGGAGATGCCCACATTGTGTACCCGAAACCGGTATGTTTTACCTACAAGGAAAGAGAAGAGAAGAAAAGTGAGCTGTTCAAAATAATGATAATGATCTTCCACCGAGGCAATGATTATCTGGTGTAAATTGAATAAATGGAAAAATGTATACATAAATTGGGTATGACATACCAAAATAGTACAACCTAGAAGGTCTATGTGCCAGTACCAAAATTGGGTTACCAAAATATAGGCTAAAACTTGATGATTAGGGTTAAAGTAAGCACAAGCTGCAATAAGCATTTTTTTGTCAGAAATGCAAAAAAGAGAAAACATTTAATAACACAAACTATGAAGATACCATGCTAGAATTGACATATCTGCCACACCTAATGTTATTTTTTTCTATTTTTATATTTTTTCTGTTTGTTACGTTTGACTTAATACTGGTAACATCAGAATACCTCGCTCAACATTTACAGTCTCATAAATAATGCCATCTCCAACAACTGAACTGTTGTAGCGATATGGACCCAATCCATTGATAACAACCCCATCTGGTGGACCAAGATCCTTTCCGCTTTCTAGGGTTTTTCTCAATTCCTACACAGTAGAAATCATAACAAGCAGACATTAGCAAAATTGAAAAGAATTATAAATCTATATGAACAGGAACGAAAAGAGGGACAGGGAAAAGGCCAATGAAAAAGTTTCACGGGGATTTTGGTCCAAGGAGTAGATTATCTATCCTAAAACTTAGCAATAAAAGAAAAAGTTCAAGGGGCATGTTGGTCCAAGAAGTAGATGATTTATCGTCCTAAAACTAGCAAAAAAAACTTGGGTGTTGAATGCTTTGAATATAAGACCTAACCTTATGGTCCCTGTTATACCAGTCACTGATAAATATTGTGATATCTCCATCTGGGGTTCCAAATGGTAAGGGAATAATATCTCGGTTGTTCACAATAATCCCACCATAGCCACCGGCTGCTCTTTGGAAATTTGTTGAAGGGAAATAAAAGAAGCTACCAATTTGGTCTTTGACTTGGAATTGGTACGTCCAATTCCAACCAGGGGGAATTGGGCAGTTTGTGCCTAACACCCCATCTGCCCAGGAATTCTTTCTGTGCTGTATGCCATTCCTACATGTTGGCAAATCTATGATGCAATGTAGGAATTTACAAAATAACAGATAACCAATACCATAACAAGATTATGCTGGTAGCAGACCATACCAACAGCACATCATAAAATTATGCTTGTAAGGAAGGAATGTACTAGGTGGTACAGGACCTATACTTGTGGCATCACTTTTTTTTTTTTTTTTTTTTAAATGCCAGTAGGCAAACTTCACATGTGGGTTTGAGGTGATATAGACACTGATTCTGGACCTAAGGATAAAGGCATGACCAGTTAACTCCAGAAGAGGTACCAGTACTTTATACCATAACTGATCCCTACAGTTGATACATAATGCTGAAGTTGTAAATTTTCTACGAAAAGAATTGAAGCTATCTATTGTCATTATCAGGGTAATAGCAGAAATAAATAAATACAAACCATGTAATAAGAAGGGGTTCATCTAGGCTATTTCTGACATTTACAACAACATTCCAGTTAGTCGTCACATTTAGAATTGGCCCAGGATATGACCCACTGATGCCTATCACCTACGATGTTTCGATAATACAGGCTCATTTACTATATACGAGTAATCAAACATCACAAAGCAATAATAAGTTTGATTTAATGGTGTCAATTATCAATAATAACAATAATAAGCTGACTATAAGAACACGCTTTGTCCAGTTAGCAACAACAATAGTAACAGAGAAATACCAATGCTGGTAGATCATATGCATTACCATAAAGTCTGTAAAATTCAACTTGACCTTTTAATTGAAACTGATTAGAAGCCAAAAAAGAGCACACAATAGTACAATGTCAACCAAGGCTTCAATTTTTGGTGTAAACATACTGTTTATGAGGTGGTAGAACTATACAATTACAAACCAACTTATTATTACTCAAAACCGAAAGACCAAAATTTAGTTTAAAGTGGGCCGTTGAAACCTCTTCTTACAAAGTTCTACCAATGCCGCTGCCACCAAATTCAAAACCCTAAAAACTAGAGAATTATTGGTAATAGAAAAACCTGTTGCTTTACTCCAAGAGGAGCAGCGGTCATGTAAGAGACATCCCACTCGAAGAAGGCGAACGGATCTCCTCCATGGACCCGGTGCACGGCGTGCCACAACGTTAGAACTAAAAATGGAAGAAGAAACCTACAATACATGGAGAAACAGAATGCTATAATTATAATTTCCTTTTTATTTTCTTTTCTTTTCTTCTCTTCAATTTTTGGGCTGGAATGTGGAGCTATTGTTTCAACTTTCAAGTGGAAGCCGAAGTGGCAGGAGAGCGTATCCTCTGGATGGTTGTTATTCAACCATCCAGTGGACGTCTTTCGATACGAGCCGTCTGATTTAATCTAAACGGTTAGATTTTTTCGGGCCTATCAATCTTAGTATCATGCACGGGGCATTTATAGCCATTGAGATTAAATCAGACGGCTGAGATCGAACCATCCACTGGATGGCCATCCAGAGGATGCGAATTCGAAGTGGCAGTGGTGCTTCAAAAAGCATGTGAGGAAAAGAACAAAGCAGCATGGATCTTTTCCACATGTGTCCTTTTAATTGCAGGAATTTATTTCACATGTGTCCTCTTATTCGAATTTCCAAATGATGTTGCTTTTTTGTGCTTAGCTTGTAACAGTTGTCAGTCATAAATTTTATCATTATTATATTAAATGTATTTATGAGTTATATTTTTCATTGCTCAGTTATTACTGTCCAAATCTAGCTAGTACTAAATCCCAAATTTTACGATGCTTACATATGAAAATTATGACTCTTAGTTTATTGATAAATACGTGACATATCAATACGTGACAGTAGTACAGTACATATCATCATCATATTCCGTTTGGATGGTGTGGGAATAAAAGAGGAATAAAGGAAGAAGTGGGAAGAAGTATTGGAAAATGTGTAATTTTGTGAAGAGTTTGAATTGTTTATAATAAATTTATTATCTTATTCCCTTATTCTCACACATCATCCAAACGGAGCCAATAATAACAATGTTACTATATACAAATTAAGATAAACAATATTTTTTTAAAAAAAATCCAAGATCTTTTCGCGTTTGAATAAAACTTAGATATCATATTTTTTTTTCCAAAAAAAAAAAATAGACCACAAAGCAGGTTATCAATTATTATTTCTATTTGTAGTAGTTTTTCGGTGAAAATTTAATATTTTATTAAAAAAATATTATTAAATTCTAAAAATATTGAATAAAAATTTGCTTTAATAGTTCAAAACTTCAAATCAACTAAAAAGTGCAAATTTCGTGTGTTTAAATATTGTGCAACACTAGGAAAATTAAAAAGAAAAAAGAACTATTAATGATATTTAAATATGACAATCTCTGGAGGCGTATGTAAAAAGAAGATTCTAATGGGATGGGAATTCACTCTTTTTTTCTCTTTTCTAATTCGGGCGGAGAAGCCTTTTTAAATTTGGAAACAAGCGGCGCAGCGTCCCGTTGCCTTCTTTTACGCGTATTGGGCTCCGTTCAGATTTATTTTTGCGTACTCCAAGTAAAAGGATGAACGGATGTACCGTCCAAACTTTTCAAGTTGAATTGGAAAGATTTGTTTATTTTTAACAAGCTTCACCATTACCAAGTACCAACATGTTGTTTTAATTAAATTGTTGTTGTTTCTATTCAAATACTAATTTGTTAATGACCAGCTATAAATTTCAAATCGGAATTGCTTTCTGTTGTTCATTTTTCACTGTAATCTCCATCATCTCCAGTAAAACGCGTTAATAACTGTCTTCTCTTCATTATCCTCCGCTTTAATCATCTCCATAACGCGTTAGAGGGAGAGAACAAGAGGATGAAAGGTGAGAAGAAAGCAAACGAGAGAGGAAGGAGAATGAGGACAGAGCGCATCACACGAAAAAAACGAACCAAAAAAAAAAAGAGAATGAGGAAAAGAGATGGAGTGAAACAGAACAGTTATATATATTAAGTAGAAATTGTTGTTATATTTACTAGAATTGTTAAATATATTAACTAGAACAGTTAGTCTATTAGCTATAACTTTTATATATATAAGTATAACTTTTATATATATTAACTAGAACTGTTATGTATATAAGTAGAATCTTTATATTTTTTAAGTAGAACTGTTATGTATATAAGTAGAAACTTTATATATTTTAAGTAGAACTGTTATGTATACTAGGTGGGGAAATCGAGCTTCGCTCGATATATGTGGTATAAATAACCAATGAAGTGTACCAAAAAATATGTTATTTTGTTAATATACATAATAATATAATTACTTAGGAGAAAGTCTTATTACTGAAATATTAAAAAATATTGGAAAAATAATGTGAACGGTTAATCTGAAGGAAAAAAAGGAAAAAAATAATGGCAAACTGTACAATTAAATTGAACATTAGTAAACCGGACAATAAAACAAACATATTATTAAAATAACACATGATACTTAGACAATAAACGGCATTAATTCCTATAGTTAACCCCAAAACATACTACAATTAATGTGCAGTCTCAAATTTGAAAGAAACTTCATGAGCAATTGGGCCTCAAATATAAAAATTATTATTATATACGACCACCCCTAGATACATTAACAGCTAGCACATACCAAACAGGTTTGAAATTGGGACTCATATAACTATCTAAACAAATATGTTGTGCCCATATATTGAGAAAATTGTACAAATATCAATACTAAAATGTTGTGCTATTAAATTATGAAAGTATACACAAATTTGTAAATAATTTGGCACCTGTAATACTAAAATTTTTAATCTTATTTTTTTTTTTGAAACAAATTTTTAATCTTATTAAAATAAGCAAAAAGGGAAAATAGGGAATTCCATGGATTGAACTACACTTACCGACAGGCGAAATCATCAATGGGGAGATCGAAGATGGAAGAGGAAAAGGTATTCATCCAACTAAAAGGAAGAAGAGAATGACTTCCCATCCAACATGAAGAGAGATTAGAGATGGGGGATGCCAAAATCGCCATGAGCAGTTTTGAGGTTCTGCAAGAGCCGATTCCAAAATAGAAGGAATACTAAAGATTTTCTATGGCTATAAATAACATTGTCCGATTGGAATGGGTGTCAATGTCATTTGTATAAATGGACAGCAACACATTCGACTATACATTTTTGTTCAAATAAAAAATAAGTTTAGCGCACAATCCAAGGAAGGGCTTCGAGACAACGTGTCGGGTTAGATTTAAAAAAAAATCATGACACCCACTGTTTTTATGTATAATACTGATGATAAGTAAAATCTTTATATATATTAAATAGAACTGTTATGTATATAAGTAAAATCATTATATGTTTTAAGTAGAATTGTTATATATATAAGTAGAACTTTCGTATATATTAAGTAAAACATTTATATATATTAAGTGAATCAGAGAGTGAGGGAGGTAGAGGAGGAGGGGAAGTGAACGAAAACGAGAAGGAGAGAAGGAATGAGCGCTGGGAGAGAAGGGATGAACTCTGGGTGAGAGGAATGAGCGCTGGGAGAGACATTTCTAAAAATGGAAATTACGCATTTTCTAAAAATGAAAAACGCGTTTGAAGATGATGAGGATGATAGAAATCGGAGATGATTCTTATCAGTCCCGATTTCAAATTATGTTAATATAATAGATTTTTATAGATATTATTTAAATAAAAATTTGTTGATCGAATTTAGAGAGTGAGAAAATTTCAATAACATTACTTTAGATACCTATGAAAAATCAGCTGATTTAGCGGCTGTTTGTGTACTTGCAGCAGGTTCGATCTAAAGAATTGGCAACAGAAGAACTCGACTGCTCCAAAGCGAAACTATTAGCCTCCTATAAGGCTTTGCTTTAGAACAAGGGAGGCAGAGTTAAGGAAAGGTAAGAAAATTGAAGGAAGTTGAAGAAAGCATATGAAATTGAAGATAACACATTGTTCATTGCTCCATAATACAAAAAATATAGATAGAAATTAATAGAAGTTATCTTCTATATAATATATAAAAGGACAGTATTATCCTTCTATTCAAATTAGGAGGGAACACACAATTTTTATGGGGCCGTTGTCAGAGAAAGAAGTGGTAAGGGCATTTTAGGTAGAAAATTATGGTTGCCACTGTCTTCTCGTTACACTCTGATTTAGAAAGTAATGCGTATTTGCCCCAAATCAGATTTTTAGAAACTTTAGTTTGTTTTCGTTTTTTTCGCAACGATCTCTTTTAGAACAAGATACACCCATTAGACTTTCTTTCTTTAGCTCTCGATCATCCTTTCTGGAGCAGGCTCTAAAAGGATCAGTATCTTCTGCGGATTTAAAAAAAAAAATCTTTCATCTATAATCGTCCGATCGAAATTTAACGGATAAGCAGCATGAATCTCGATAAATTTCATATTAATTATAATGCATCCATCCTTGATCACAAATAAAAAAAAAAAACAGCACCACAGGTTTTTAAAAAAGCCTGCATAGGATTCCATGAAGAGAGAGTCTCTATTAAAAAAATAAAGAGAGAAAATAGTCAAGAATCAAATCATGAATAATGACAAACTGGAAATTGACGACATGTGTAAACGACTCGCTGTGTAATTGGCTGCTAGAAAAGCCGCGAAACCATATTTATTTTTTTAATAATAGGCGAAACTTTTTTTTTTTTTTTTGAGTGAACTGCTAGGTGAAACCATGTACACTTGTACAGATGAATCTAGGACAGCGAGTATCATATGTTGTACTTCGCTTCCTTTTTTTGTTCTGATGATTAAAGTCTAATAACCAAAGCTGAAAGCCGGTCACAGGTAAACTTCATCCCTCTTCTGAATACGTTCCTTTTCGGCCTTTTTCAATATTCACTTGCTAAGATTCTCTTCTCTTATTTCTCGTTTACAAAATTGTTTCCCATTAAATCATTAATACCTTTTTTTAAAAAAAGAGAGTTAATGATGAAAAGTCTGAAGAATGAGAACAGTATTAATCGGACTACACTGTTAATGTATTTTTTGAACGAATTAATGAATGGAAAAATTTTAATTGTTGATTCGTGTTAGATTGAGTCATCGAATGTGACTTTAGACACAAATCTATAGTATTAATTAAAATTGTGACCGCATTTTGTATAACTAAAAATAGTTTTCACTTTTTGCATTTTCAATAATTTAAAAAAACTTTTGTCTTTTTTTTTGTTTAAATATATTCAAAATAGTTTGTTTTCTTTTTTAAATATATTAAAAATAATTGTACCGATCATTATTTAATTAAAGAATTAAATATATTGAAAATCTAAGGTAGTTCATGTCTAATTTTATATTAGGCCTCTTCAACCGTTTTTTTTAAATTCCTATGCAATAAATTTTATAAAAATATAAAATTGAAATAATATCATATAATCTAATTTGCAATATAATCATTGTAACTGATAATTACTTTTAAAATTTAAAGAAAATCTTAATCTTAATTTATATAATGAAACTCGATTTGTTGCAACAAATTCGATAATTAAATGTCAGTAAGAATTTCCGTATCGGGTGAAGCTCGATGTATATATCCTCTAGTTTGAATTAAAGAATAGTATTAGCTTGAGTTAGCGATCTGATGGTAGAGAATTATTGTTTTTAGTTTCGGATTTTCCTCTCCCAGTTAACGTATCTCTTACTAGAATAAAATTAGAATTGTTTTTATGGTCTGATGTATCAAAAAAGGTTATGAACGGTCACCCAAGCGTTACAACTTTTCCTAAACTATATAGTTGTGATAAAGTACAGATATTAATAGTAGTTAGCACGAGATAATATATCAGATATGAAAGATCAACTATATGCCAAATTGATGGAGAATAAAAGTTGTAACGCCCAGGCGAAATTCATAGGAAAAAATGGGAACAAAATACAAAAAATAAAAACGTAGGAAAAAAAGCCTTAATTTTATAAGAAAATTAATGTTCTCTTTTCATTTAGTCATTCATCATATGAGAAAGGATTTATTTCTTTAAGTTTCGTTCCGCTCTTTTCTTGAAGTATTTCAAACATTAGAAAATAATAATAATAATAATAAAATTCAATTGGCACGAAGGATTAGCTAAGTCCTCCATTATCAGAAAAATAGTTTGATTGCTAGATATGGGGCTTCAAACCAGGGAATCAACCCTGATTGTCTATAATTTGTCTCTTGTCAATCCTTCTAACTGACTTTATGAATAAAATCATTCTTTTAATTAATACGTTTGAATTGAATTAAACTTTCGAATTTTGCAAAAACTCTTTTGTAAGTTTTATACAATTGGAGAGGAGTCCCATCCAGTTTGTGTTGAAATATTCATTACAATAGTGTTTCTTAAGGAAGGCTTCAAATGATTAGGTCAGAAATATTAAGATAAATTTTTAAAAATAAATGAATCAATCTAACTTCTATTAGTTCCATATTAATTGGATAAAATAAATTTAAAAAAATTAGAAATGCGAACTAGATAAGTTTAAATTTTCATAGTGCATGCGCAATGCGACGAGTTGACAACTCTCCCAAGTAAAAGTCTCCATTGGAGTCGTATCCTCTGGATGGTTAATAAAAACCATCCAGTGGACGTCTCGCAACCTCAGCCATTCGATCCAAACGGATGGTTGGATCTCAGAATTCATCGAAAAAAAAGAAAAACGCAGATCGTATACGGCTTCGTTTTCTCTTCCCTTCTCTGTATCCCCTTTCTTCTCCTACCAGTGAGCTTTTAGAGAGAAAACTCTAGCTTTCATCTCTCCATTTCCATTCCGATCCGTACCTTGCTCTCTCTGCCTCCACCTTGATCTCCTCTCGATCGCCTCTCGAAGCACCATTACGCCTTGATCTCCTCTCGAAGCAACTTTCTAGGATTTCGCTCTCGCTCGAACCAGGTAATTATCTCTCTTTCTTCCGATTTTTTGTCTCTCTTTCTCCCGATTTTGGTCTCTCTTTTTTTTTCCCGATTTTCGGTCTTTGTGTGTCACGAACTGGTTCAAGCAATTTATATTATTTCTCATATGGTCTTTACAAAATATGAGCTTGATGTAAAATTTGAGCTTCAATATTTTTAATTAGGGATTCTCATTAGAATTTTTACTCTTGCGTAATATCACTCTTTAGCAACCTTAAGAACCTACACATTTTACAGCTGAAGTCGTGCAAATGGCTAGAAGAGTTACCAGCTGATACAGGAAACCTCATCAACCTCTCACTTTTGGATCTTTCTTACAGCGGGATAAGGTCATAAGGACATTTCCAGCGTCTATAGGCCTGCTCAAATCAACAAAAATTGTGCTTTGTTGGGGTACCTTTTGTAACGGTACCTGGTAGTGTCAGGAAACAACTGAAATCTACTTGGTAGATATCTACTTTATGAACTTAGCCCTTGTTTTTTATTCATTATATGCATCCTTAGAACTTGGAAGTCTCATTTAATTACACGCCGAAATATGAAATATGTAGTATGTACATTTCTATGGTAGCCAAATCAGTTACATATTTAAGATAACATCATATGCATCCTTATTTAATTCTGGAATTTTCCAGCATTCAGATTTTATTTTTTCAATGTGACTTATATTATTATGATCCAGGTCCAGAGAAGAGATGACGGTTTCAACAGACTGTCTTGTGAGGATATGAAACCGTGATAGAGGTAAGCATGGAGGAGTTTACGTTTGACACATCACAAATAGGGCATCTGTGACACAACCTATATTCTATCCGACCTGTTGTATGTCAGAGATGGAAATAGTTCACTCTTTATTTGTTTTTAAATTTAAATCACCAAATTTATTTGGACCTAAATTATTACTCCAGGATGTTAGTCCAAGTTGCCTTTGGGTCTGCTTTATTTTTGTAGCAGTTGTTAAAACATGTCGGAGAAGATGAAGTCGCAGTGAATAACATAAGCTGCTGAATCAATGTGACATGGGTGAAGCCTTAGCGTTACAATTTTTCCTAAACTATATTGTTGTGATAAAGTACAGATATTAATAGTAGTTAGCACGAGATAATATATCAGATATGAAAGATCAACTATATGCCAAATTGATGGAGAATAAAGGTTGTTACGCCCAGGCGAAATTCAGAGGAAAAAATGAGAACAAAATACAAAAAATAAAAACCTAGGGAAAAAAAACCTTAATTTTATAAGAAAATTAATATTCTCTTTTCAATTGTCATTCATCATATGAGAAAGGATTTATTTCTTTAAGTTTCGTTCCTCTCTTTTCTTGAAGTATTTCAAACATTAGAAAATAATAATAATAATAATAATAATAATAATAATAATATTAATATAAATCAGGGAATCAACCCTGATTGTCTATAATTTGTCTCTTGTCAATCCTTCTAACTGACGTTATGAATATAAAATCATGCTTTTAATTAATACGTTTGAATCGAATTAAACTTTCGAATTTTGCAAAAACTCTTTTGTAAGTTTTATACAATTGGAGAGGAGTCCCATCCAGTTTGTGTTGAAATATTCATTACAGAGTTTTTCTTGAGGAAGGCTTCAGATGATTAGGTCAGAAATATATTAAGATAAATTTTTAAAAAGAAATGAATCAATCAACTTCTATTAGTTCTATATTATTTGGATAAAATAATAAAAAAAAAATAGAAATGAGAACTAGACAAGTTTAGATTTTCATGGTGAGCAATGCGATCGAGTTGTCAACTGTCCCAAGTAAAGGTTCCCGTTGGAGTCGTATCTTATCCTCAGGATGGTTAATAAAATACCATCCAGGGTACGTCTCGCAATCTCAGCCATCCGATCTAAACAGATGGTTGATCATTATTTTTTGATGAAGTAAACTTTGCAGCTATTATCAATTACATAGAAAAAAAAAATTTCTTAATATATCACCAGAATTCACATTATAAGATACTATCCTCATAATAATAACTAAATTTGATGAATTGAGATCAAAAGTCAATGATATGCACTTGGGGCTAGCTAGAAAGCCTATTCCTAGTTTCCTACCGATATTGTCTTGCATATATATCCTCTCGATCGTCTCCTTCTTACGCCAATTCCTTCTTCTCATAAACATAAGTGATAATCTCTCTCGCTCCCTCCTCTTTCTAAATCGTTGTCTTCATCATTCAGAATGCAAATAAAATTGTTTTTAAACTCCGCAACCGAACTGAAGAATGTGAACTCGCGTTGCGGTAGTCCGCAGCCTTACGCCATAGCCTGGATTGACACAAGTGCGAAATGCTCCACCAAGGTTGATGTAAACAATGGAGATAATCCCGTATGGAATGAGAAGTTCACCATCCAACTCCCTCTAACCTCACATCCGGAAAGTGCCATTCTTTACATACAAATAGTTAATGCTAAACATGCCGAAAAAACAAATCCACTTGTCGGGTCGGCTAAGATGGCTATTAGAATGGCACTCGATGGAGTTCGCTCCCAAGGGAAGGCCCCTTTTAGCTTGGTTCTAGAAAGACCATCAGGCCGATTTCAGGGAATTCTTCACATCCAGATTGAAATGAAAGACACAAACATCATTCAAAACACACCATATGGACAACCAGCCCGAAACATGCCACCGCAACCTCAGCCTCTGTATCGACCACAGCAAACGAATCCATACCGTAATACTCCAGTTTCCATAAGGCCAGGATACCCAATCAATGCATCACTAGGACTAGGAAATGCACTTGCTCTTGCCATAGGAGCCCACGCTGCCCACCGGACTCGATTAAATATGTTGGCATTGGCTGGGCATCGGATTCCAGCAGCCTTCAACAGATTTCAAGGTGCAAACGCAGGAATGGTAAACAACAACGGTTTTCTTGGCAACGCAACATCTAGTAATGATCCCTCTGGAGCTCAATGGTATCCTGATGGTTCTGACATGGGAGGGTTTGACATGGGAGGTTTCGGAGATGGTGGATCAGGCATGGGAGGGTTTGACATGGGAGGTTTCGGTATGGGAGGGTTTGACATGGGCGGGTCTGGTATGGGAGGGTTTGACATGGGAGGGTTCGGTATGGGAGGGTTTGACATGGGAGGGTTCGGTTTGGGAGGGTTTGACATGGGAGGGTTCGGTATGTGAGGGTTTGATTTGGGAAGCGGACTTGATTTTGGGGGCCTTAGCTTGATATGAGTGGAGTGGTCTTTCGATGTAGCACACATCCAATAAAACTAATAGTCTCGATATGAGTGGTCTTTCGATGTAACACACATCCAATAAAACCAAATCTCGATGTAGAGGGGGATTGATGTATGCACTGAGATTTGATCAATCAGGATTAAGGGAAAGCATCAAGGAGTGAAAACATCAAATTTGGACAAATTGGAAGGTTGTGTAACAAGCTATTAATTACAGTTGTTGGTGTTTTGTTCATTTGAGTATGTACATTAATACAGGTTGTATTAATTGTTAGGATTGATTTCTCTTACCGTTGTCAACAAAGGAAAAGGACTTAAGGGTGCGTTTGGATGAGAGAAGAAGAAGAGGAAGAAGGAAGATGGGAAGAAAAAAAATTATAAACAATCCAAACTCTTCATAAAGTTACACACTTCCCAATACTTCTTCCCACTTCTTCCTTTCTTCCCTTCTTCCCACACCTATCCAAACGCACCCCAGGAAAACATTCATGACATTAGTCATGTTTTCCTGACATTAGTCCATTTCTTTTTTTAGGGACGGGTGGCAAAGTACCACGCCGACAGAGAGTTTCATTAAGGGTGCGTTTGGATAGATGTGGGAAGAAGAGAAGAAGGGAAGAAGTGGGAAGAAGTATTGGGAAGTGTGTAACTTTGTGAAGAGTTTGGATTGTTTATAATTTTTTTTCTTCTTCTTCCTTCTTCTTCTTCTTTCTTCCAACGATCCAAACGCACCCAAGGCAGTTTTCTTTTTTCTCTTTCTTTTTTTCCCCTTTTTTTCTTTATTTTCTTGTCTTCACAACTGTAAATTTTCTTTCTTTTTTGTTCTTATTCCTATCCCTTGTAAGTATTTTCTTTTAATTTCCACACGAGTGGATTAATAACATCCACTGGTGTAGTTCTCAACTCTCAAATCACATCCTGTGGACTTTTAATTTCCACACGAGTGGATTAATAAAAGAATTTGAGTGTGCCGAAGTACATAATGCTTTACTCAACATTGTTCCGTTTGAATTAAGACGTAAAATTTAATATCTTTTGATTTTTTCCCTTAATTCTGTAGATAAAAATAGTAGATTTGATCAACCAGTGGCGTATCAGGCTGGAATAACTTGATTTACTGTATTAAAAAAAGTTGTTATAGGCTGAGTAAAGAGTAAAGACTAAAGAGGAAAGAAGATAGTGAAGACTTGCTAATTCAATTAATTCTTTGATCTTTTACGGTCAATTATACTTACTGCAGTAGAATGCATGTCTAGGCTAGTTTGGATGGTATGAAAATAAGAAAGGAATAAGAATTTTAGAAAGAAAACATTAAGAAGAGTGTAACTTTGGCTCCGTTTGGATGAGGTGTGGAAATAAGGGAATAAATTTATTATAAAAAATTCAAACTTTTCACAAAATTACACACTTTTCAATACTTCTTCTCACTTCTTCCCTTATTCCTCTTATTCCCACACCATCCAAACGAAGCCTTTAGGAAGAATGGAAAGAGTGTTATTCCGAAAAAAAGAAATGTTATTTGAATAGTGAGTTAGGAATAACCAAATTAATATTAATTTAAAAAAATATTAAAAAATATTATTTTAATATTAAATAAAGTACTAATTAAAGAGCACACAAAATTTCATTTAGCTAATTTTGTTGAAATTATATATATATAATTGTTGGAATAAGCTATCGTAGGAAGAAACTATTCTTCTCCTTATTCCTAACTTGTTTGAATGCCAATGAAGAAGTTATTCCTAAAAAGAAGCTATTCTTTTTTATTTCTAAGCAATCCAAACGAGGCTTAATTATTGTTTGTATATAATCATCAACATTGAAGTCCAAATAATAAAAAAAAAAGCCTGTGTATGCAACAAATTAAAATATGGAGCGTTTCAAGAGCTAATATGGAGAAAGTTTTTAGAGTGCCACAAATTAACTAATGTTCAAAATTTATTTTTAACTATATAAACTTTTTATCGACAAGCACTATCGAGCTGGATTTGCTAGCCTAGTACAAAATAAGGTCGTATTATTGTATAATACTAAAAACTCATGTTACCTAAATCCTTCTCATAAACCTTAAAATTATTCAATTTCAAGTAAAATAAATATTTGCATCAAATAAGAGGAATATATGCTTTTGAAAATAAATTATTGACTCATGGCTATCGATAGGGGCCGTGTTGCTCTGGGCCCTAGGAATCCAACCCACCAGGTCTGGCCCATGAATGACTTCCCAGTGCTCCCTCTACGCACACTGATTAACTCATTTGATTGTGAAGTCTTTCTTATTCGAACAAAATTTTAATACTGCAGTGTCCAGTGGAGTTCTTTGATCTCATCCGTCCAATCAATAATGGATGCTCCATGATTATAACCAGATTGTAAGGTCTGAAAATATTTAACTGTTGAGATTAAATCGGACGTCCCACATATAAAAACAGTGCACTGAACTGTCCAGAGGATCCCGCATTCCCAGTGCCTGTCTCATCTCTTGAAATCTCTTCCTAAATTCTGAAAAGAAATAGAAGCGAGCCGATCTGGAAATCTCTCATCCTCAAATCTGTCTTTAAAAGAATTTTAGAAGTGTTTTAGTAATCTGAAGAGTGTCAAAATCACTGCCCAATTCTCTCCATCACGAAATAGCAAAAGCAAATACACAGAGAAGGAAAGCAAAGAAAAAAGGATGGTTGAAGTGTTGGAATCATGCTTTGTGGTGCCATCTGATGAGACCCCAAAAGGACGGCTCTGGTTATCAAATCTTGGCCAATTCGCCCGTGGATTATTCTCAGGCACCGTAAACTTTTACAAGAAAACTGAAGCCACCAGTTTCTTCTCAGTTGAGGTGCTGAAGGCTTCCTTGGCCAAAGCACTGGTGCTTTTCTACCCTCTAGCAGGTCGGTGTACTGTCGGTTCTGATGGACGGGTTGAGCTGGACTGCAATGCCAAGGGGTGTTTCTTTGTCAGAGCCCAGTTGGAACGCACCTTCGACAGCATCAATTTCCAGCCGTCGCAAGAGCTTGAACAACTCTTCATTCCTAGCACCCAAATGGCTGGGTCTGAGTCACCGTTCCTACTGCTCATGATACAGGTTAACATTTTGTCCCTGATTTCAGATTGTTGGACCAATTCTCTTCTTTTCCTGTCTTTCTTTTGAACATAATTGGATAATTGGAAGATTTTTACTTGTCAAAATCATATATATGTATAAAGAACTTTATCTATGTATTGTATGGATAATGGATAATAAGACGCTTCATTTACTATAAATTTTATTTCAATTTATTTTTCAAATACAACTTTGTTATTCACTTAGACTACTTTTGACTTTTGAGCAACAAGATTCATTTTGATAGAATTAATTAACTTTTACTGATTTACGTTCTAAAGACCAAATCCAAATTTCAATAGCATTACTAGTAAAAGAAATATCCTTGAAGGCAGTTTTCATTTCCACGCAGGCGACATATCTAAAATGTGGCGGAGTAGTGCTAGGATTCGCTGTCAATCATATCATTACAGATGGTCAGAGCAGCTTCCACTTTATACAGACTTGGGCCAGCATTACTCGTGGTGATCTGAGCAGCATCGTCCCACCCTCATTTGATCAGACACCACTTCGTGCCCGATCACCACCAATTGTCAAATTTGATCTACCTTACAAAGATAATGCTGCAAGGTCCACTCCGACTGACAGAACCACAACCAAATTGAGACTCTCAAAGGAGCAAGTCAGCTCCCTCAAGAGTAGATGCAATCGAGGGAAAGTTACCAAAATTTCAACCTTCTGTTCCGTTGCTTCACTAATTTGGAAGTGCTATTGCTATGCTCAAAACCTTGGTCCTGACACGACAGCGCACCTCACAATGCCTGTCGATATACGTAATCGTCTCCAACCCCAATTACCAAAGACACATTTCAGCAATGCAATTGTGCGGGCATCTGCACAGTCCAAAGTATCAAAGATCACATCCAGTCCACTTCAAGCTGTTGCTGAAAGTGTTCAAACTGCAGTTGATAGTGTCAACGATGAATACGTTAGGTCCGTGATTGATTATTTTGAGATTATAAGGAACGAGCTTGTTTATAGAAAAGAAGCACCAGAATCTGAGTTACGGGTGAATAGCATTTCTGGAATGCCATTATATGATGCAGATTTTGGTTGGGGTTCGCCACAGGTTGTGTCACGCTGGAGGGTAAATGGGAATAGAATTGTCTACATCAGTAACGAACCGGGAGAGAATGGTGGTATAGAGTTGGTTGTAACAATTGATTCTGCCTCGATGCATTGTTTTCTGAAGATGTTTTATGAGGACTTAAATGCTGGTAATGAGAATAGTTCATCAGGAATGGAAGCCAGTCAAAAAACTCAGATCGGTAAATGTAAAATTTGACAGAGAACCCAAAAAGTTGGCCTATTTGAAATGTACCGTTTTTCTCAAATGAAATGAACTGTATCGAAGGTTTCTGATCTATGTTAAACAAATATTTTGTTTGATATTATTGTATTTGTTAAATTATGTATGAACTATAAATGCGCGCGCGCGCGCTCTCTTATTTAGTTGCGATATGTCGTTTGGTATTGAAATCTTTATGTTTAATTTTTTTAAAATTATAATGAAATTTATTGTTTGTAGTAAATATATTTTTTTCAATTGTCTTGATAATCGTTTGATTTGTAATTTAAATTACATGTGATAGCCGTAACTTCAGCTATGCCATCATCGCATACACTGACTATTTCTATAGAGTATAGAAGTTGGTTGGTAATGCCAGTTAACAGCGGTGATTATTTTTTATTTATTTATTATTATTATTATTTTTTGAAACTAAGAACCCAAGAATCCATCTTTACGTTAACAGCGGTGATTAGATTGATAATTTATCATCTTATTGTATTAGACTTGCGGCAGAGCCCGTCCAATATGGGGCAGATTCTAATATATGACATGTAAAAATAAAAATATTATTTGACATAGATATGTTGTCTATTTTAAATATTTAAGATCAATATTATTTTGATCGGTGCTAAAGATGATAGCAGTATTCACCAGTTAAAAAAATAGAATCAATAGAGTAAAAATGCGAATAGCTCAAAAAATAATTCGATGAAACTAAATATGTTTCTCAATAAAAAATTTTCACATAAAAATATATAATCTCAAAAAAAAAAATACAACATGACAAGATTCTTGAATCGCTTTTGTATAGAACAATGATCATACTCAAGATGGACACTTGTTTTTATAAAAATTGATAATTAATAAATAAATTAAAAGTGAAAATTTTAAAATAATTTTATACGTCTTGAGTGTGATATGAGAGAAAATAAATATTATTGAATGAATGGAGCAACAAAGATATGAGCTACTAACGCAAAATAAATTGCCATATTACTAGTTTTAAAAAGTTGTTAATAACCGGGTACAAATTAAAATCAATGGTACACCTTAAATTGATGAGATTCTGCTGACAATTATAGTTCGGATTTGGAATAGAAAGAAGTCAACAATTTGGCTTCACATCCGATACTCCAACTTTCGCTTTAATAAAATCAGCTATTTGACTTGACAATTATTTATTAAACGCTTATTTATTGGGTTGTCAATGAAACTCGTTTATCCTATCCGTACTGTATGCGATAAGACGGCCATGAGAAAGATTTTATTTTCGTTAGTCTAACGGATACAGGTACGGATAAAGAAAAATTTTCATTAACTTATCGGATACGTGTACGGATAAGAGCTATTTCTTAACCATTATCTAACAGGTAATATTTCAAAAACATATATGTATATATAATCATGTTTTTAGCGTATTTCGTAAGATATGTTATTCATTTCGATCTTCATCCAAATTTATTTATGATGATGAAAAAACTAATTTACACTCTGCATTATATTATAATTTTTAGTTATATAGATTTTTTGAATTCAATTGATATGAGAATAAATTTTATAATTTTTGTTATATCTAAATATTTTACTTTATCTATATATTTATTTGATATTTAGCACATTATATATTTTTATAAAATTAATGATATTATTATTATTCATTATGTACCGTTATTCTATCCTTACCGTTAATTCTTAATGGATACGGGTAGGGTATGGATAAAGTTTTTTTTTACGGGTACGGATATAGAGATAAATAAAAAAAATTTTAATGGATACATCTATCAAAATATTTTTGTGACATCCCTGAATTTTAGGACCTGTTTGCAATACTTCAAATTCTAAGGTCTTATTTGAAAAATGTTTATGCTTATCCACTTTGAAAATATCTCTTTGATCTTATCCACATTTTTAGTTGCTAAGTAATCAGTATTTATATAAATAATTTCTGACAATTAATATCTTTATAAATAGTCTCAGTTATCTTTATAAATAGTATTAATATTTTCAGAAACAGTAGCTAAGTAATCCTTTTTACTTACTTAGCTATTAAGTAATCTAGAATATTTACCATTTTAGCCGTACCTCCACTATAAATAGAACCAGTCTCATTTCATTTCATTTCTGTTTCTCTCTCCCTAGCAACTTTGAATATCGCCTTGGCTTTGAATAGTCGGCTATTTGGTATTCGAGTTATACGTTGCAGTTCTAGTCATTCTGATTTGCTTGTGCACTGGATCGCTCAGTCAGGTAACCGGACTTCTCTATATCTAGTTTCGTATTGCTTGATTTGATTACCGCTTGATTTTGCTTGCATGTGTATGTCCGTATGTGGTATGTTTTGCGGGTTATCGGATTTAGAATCCTGGATCTCTGCATTTGTTCATGCATGCACCCTGATCCCCCTGCCAGGGGAGGGGTTTGGTTCTGATCCCCGATACAGGGGAGGAACTTTATGTCCTGATTTGGTTCTGATCCTCGATTCTGGGGAGGAACTTTATGATTGGTTCTGATCCCTGTGACTAGGGAGGAACTTTCTGTCCTGATTATGATATGATTTGACTGATCTAGACTCGATTATCTCCGTGAAATATATGTTTTGTTATGTGGATTAATCCAATCATGTTTAATTTGCTTTATTAACTAATATAGAGAAGCTGCATCGTTAAATAACCGGTTACTGAGTTTTGTAGCTGACATCCGTTTTGTTCTTTTTCTGCTTGCGACGTAGGTTGACGGGCCGTCGGATGGATGCAGAAGATACCGCCCCACCGTCGCGCCCCGTGTGTCGGTGTGTCGGCGCGGGGTGTGATAATTTTCTACCGTGCCGTACTTTCTACTTATTTGAAAAATTTGTTACAATTTGTTAAAATTTATTAAATTCGAGTTTTGACTGTTGGGGGGACGGGTGTTGGAGAACACGCTGAAGTGCCCGTTAACAGTGTGATCGGACTCTGCAGTGCCCAAATTTCGAGTCCGATAAAATTTCCACGGTGACGAAACAATTAACCAACGGGTATTAATCATGGGTCATTCATTCATTGGTGATCGGACGTATCTCAAGTCGGAATTTTAATAAATGGGGAGCTATGTGGAGAGGTATGTTAGCGCAGAGGAAATGTTTCAAGAAGTTCTTCACATGCATGGATGCGTTTGGATAGGTGTGGGAAGAAGGGAAGAAGGAAAGAAGTGGGAAGAAGTATTGGGGAGTGTGTAACTTTGTGAAGAGTTTGGATTGTTTATAATTTTTTTTCTTCTTCTTCCTTCTTCTTCTTCTTTCTTCCAACGATCCAAACGCATCCGTAGGCAAGTAGAAAATGGTCGGACATGTAGGGCACTAGGAGACCCATGGCATAAGATGTGACAATATTTCCAACCATCATCTGCATCACAAAGGCAATTAGTTGTTGCTGACCTACTGCTTTCTGCTTAATCCTCTTGGAATGTTCCATTCTTAATACAGAATTTGGGGTTCCATGGGGCTCTTTACCTAGCCATGCACTTTCCTCAGGGGCTCAACCTCTCACACCATCTTGACAGGCCTATATTCACAGCCACAAAGAATGGTAAATTCACACTCAAGGGTGCTTATTATGCCATTCTCTCTGAGCATGAGACAAGTTTCACATCTCCCATGATGAGATCTCTAGTAAAGAGAACCTGGCACTGCAAGGGGTTACTACCAAAGGTGAGAATCTTTCTCTGGAAAGTTGTTAGAGCAATTCTGCCGGTCGATCAAATTTTTGTTAACAGAATGAGAAAACAGCAGCAAGGGTGTCCAATTTGTGGGTACCACTCAGAGGATGTTGTTCATGCTCTCTTCAAATGTCAGCAGGCAAGATGTATTTGGCTATCCTCTAGTATGGGTATAAGAACTGACAGCTTACCGGAAAACATAGTCCAGCTGATGGGTGAGCTGACAACAGCAGTAGATGATCATGTGTTCACTAAATTGGCAAACATCTTGTGGTATTATTGGAAAGACAGGTGCACACAAGTTTATGAGGGCAAAACTGTCAAGTGGCACCAGGTATTAGCGCAAGCATTAGGGCTGGAGAAGTTGATGAGCCTGGCTCAGTTAACTATGTCTACTCCAACAATCCAAGGAGATGAGGATATCACTAACTCAGATTATGTTTGCTACGTGGATGGCTCATGGGTGAATCAGTTCGACCAGGGAGCTGGTATGAGTTATGTATTTCTCTAAAAAACAAATCAGTTGATTCAGTATCAGATGACTGCAATACAGGCTTTTTCTCCCCTACATGCTGAGGTTTTAGCTGTCAAAGCTGCTGTAAATGCCATCAAGTTGGGAAATTTCATGCCTTGCATCATTTTCACAGATTGCCGTATCCTACAAGCGGTAATTACAGGGTTAGAGACAGTTGATTCAGTGGAATGGAAAGCGTACAGAGACATGCTAGATGTACTTTCTTTAATTTCTGAGTGTCAGAATGTGAGTTGTAAGTTTATTCAGAGGGAAGGGAATCTTTTAGCTGACGGGTTGGCGAAGCATGCTAGAGAAAAAGAATCCCCATCCGCTCCCGCGCGGGACAGTCCAGCGCAGCCTACGAACCGTCCGATCTGATCTGGACGGTTCGGGCCTATCAATCTAGTTACATGCACGGAACTCCCTTTGCCATTGAGATTAAATCAGACGGCTGTGATTCCTACGCTGCACGGTTCCGCGCGGGACTGGATTTCATTTCAGAGAAAAAGGGTTAACATGCTAGGATATACTTATCCCATAATGTAATCTGTCTTTTTATGTTGGGTTGTAGCCTACGGGCGGTTCTAAAAAAAAAAAAAAAAAAAAAGTAGAGTATCGAAAACCCTTCGCCAATTTCTTCCATCTCCGATTCTCCGCAGTTCTGTTCCCTTCCCTTCCCTTCCCACTCTTACTCTTACCCGCAAATGGCGTCGTCTTTCCTTCCTAGGCTGCTCAAAAGGCGATCCATGGCGGCCACTTCCTCTCTCCACCCTCTCCATGCTCTCTCGCCTCTCCACAATCTCCATTTCTCGCCATTCCCCTCGCAAGACTTAAACCCTAACCCCTCCTCTTCCCTTCCCAAAAATGTCGATGTTGCATTCTCCAGTCACTCCTTCACTGTATACCCGACGTTTCCACATTCCTCTCATCTCGGTCCAGTTTCGCTGTTCGAAGCAAGCAAAGATTGTTTGGTCGGGGCTCGATCGACCTCTCTTTCAGACCCAAATTCTGCTTTCCAATTGAAATTTGTTGGGGAACTCAACTTTGGTGTCTCCTTTGCGCGTTTCTCCAATGTTGATCTGATTCCTTTACCTGAGGCTGTTGGGTTGGAGGTTGAAAGGGAGAAAGAAGTTGTGATACGAGCAGATAGTGTGAAGAAGAAGAGGAAGAGGAAGATGAACAAGCACAAGCTGAGGAAGCTACGCAAGAAGCTCAGACGCAAGACTTAATTCTGGTCTCCAGTTCGACTTTTAGTTAGTTTCGTTTTTTTTTTGTTGGATGGAAATTTTGTCAACTTTAGTTCTTAGATAATAAGGAATTTCTATATTACTTCAGATTTTGGAAAAGAGTATGGTCAGAAGACAAGAAGATTTGTACGAGTTTACAAATCCTGAAAATTAGATTCTTTTTCAATATGATGAATTCTATCAAAAGAAATTTCTGTTGGAATATTATTGCCATAAATGAGGCTAGATGCTGCTTAGCTGAGTTTGTAATTTTAACCTTAAGCAGCATGCCAAACTTTGATATTACTTGATAATTTAAAAGAGTCTGGAATTACAGCTGCTACTATTGTTATTGCTTTTTAGTTTTTAGTTTTTAGTTTTTTCTTGTTGAAACTTATATCAAGTGCCTAGAAAGAGGTCAAATTGACTCTTTTGTCATTAGTTACTCTGCGGTGTTTTATATTACATTTCCAAAAAGCGATTGATAATCTAACACATGCCAGGATCCATAGTCACTAGTGAATTTAAGTTTCCAATTGATCAGAAGCTGAACCAGTTTGCTTACCATAGCAGGTACATGCATACACCCAAACATTAACAAACTAACACCAATTGGATCCCATTCTTAAATTGGGTACTGCTGTGTACTGACTGAGATTGCTACCTACCATTCATGCTATGTGTTTATGTGTTAACTTATGTATGATTATTTTTCGTATATCAAAGACTGACACTATTTTACACATTACAGTTTCCTGCATTGTAAACAGATCAAACTTGTGGACACAAACTGTCTACAATGAGATAAAAAATTATGTTATCTGTTTACAGTCTCATGCATTGTAAACAGATCAAACTTGTGGAGACAAACTATTTACAGTGAGATAAATGCATGTTATAAAATAGGTATAATTATCACATATTATATCAGCCAACATGTTTTATATACCTTGTATCATGATATTTTTTTGGAAAAGGTTTATCAAATAAGGAGATTATTGTGTATATTATCAATTTATCATGTATAGGCAACTAAGTTTGTGACCTTGAATTTGAGGATAGTGAACTTAGATCCAAACCAATCTCTTACATGATAATTTAAGGGCGAGAACTTAACTTGTGAAACTAATGTAGTTTAAATACATCACTCTGCATTCATTCTCAAACCATATACGACGTGCTAAACACATTATGTACATACATTCTTAATTCATACACTATACAGTCTCCCAACGTTGACTGATTTAGTTATTCTGATAACAATATGAGCATTTAAAGACACCAAACCATGCTGTTCAATAAGGTCTACTATACATAAACATACAATCTAAGCATTTAGTTAATTTTTTCTCTTATGCAGATCTGCCAAATACCTATTTGATAATTGAAGGGCGAAGGAATTCTGTAGTGCTGAGTTTAGCCAATTTATTGGTTTTTCGTCTTTTGTGGACCAGCCAGTCACTATTTGATGATTCAAGGGTAAATTATCCATGGAATTCTGTAGTGCTGAGTCCATTAACATGCATTCATTATCCATCCATTCACATTACCCTGACTCCTAATGATTCAGTTTTTCTCTTATGCAGACACCTGTGGCCACAGCTTCTCCCTTAAATGTTTTCGGAGGTAGGGAGCTGGTGCACTACTTATTTATCTTTCTAAAATGGCATCCCAACCAAGAATCAACTGCATCTTGTTACAGTGACTTTCATGGTGAAACCCACTAAGAACTCTTTACATTAGGTAGGCCCAGGAAAACGTACTGCTTCATATGCAAGAACATTCTTCCTGAGAAGAGCTGCATCACTTATCAGGCCAAACTGGCTTGGTATCCAAATGCATGCAGTGCTCAGATTTTTCATATCAGTTCCAAGGATCCATTTCTGGCTGATCTGGTTGAACATGACAAGGGGAGCCTGGTAGTGACTAGTGAGTGGGAGAGCTGGTTGAATATGCTTGGATGCCACCAACAGGGGACCTACTTTCTGCATATTTGGATTGGTATAGTGCGTCAGACATGTGGGGCCCAGTGCTCCATGCTGTTTAGTGGGTATATAGAAGATGAGGATTATGAAAACCGCTTTCTGTAAACCAGGAGGTAATGAACTTACTTCTTGAAAAAACTGTCTTCTTTTATTTGAGATGGAATAAGTTTCGAATTTGTAGAAAATAAATACTTCTTAGAATTAGAATTAATCTGAAGATATTTATAAGTAATATATACTTTTTTAAAAAGGAATTGGGAAATGGATGAGTCTTCACCTCCCAGGGCTTGTGTGCCATATTGTGGGACCCACTATTTTGGGACGATCTTTTGGAATAGTTCCTTTTTTAAAAACAATATCGTATCAAAGATCCACTATTTTGTTGAATATGCCAACATAATCTCCTATATACCAAATTAATGAAATAAAAAATTAAATTATAGAGAAGTTTGATGATGAGGGATTTAGAGAATACAAGCAAAATTGCAACAACTTTCCAGAAACGCCTGCTATGTAGAGTTAGAATTTTATTGGTGAAGCTAATCAAATTCCAATCGAATTTTCAAATTTCTTTCATAATTTTTATTTCTTTGAATTTAAGTTGAAATATTAAAAGCAGTATATTGGGTATTTTATTTATTTGTTTTGGTTGTGCAGCTTTCAGAAAATAAGTGGCATGGTGAGGTACATGCAAGGAGCTCATAGAAAATAAAAAGATTACAAGAGCAGTTTGAAAATCAGAATGCAATTTGATTAGTTTTTTACTGATTGAACTCTGACTCTATTTCACAGGTATATTATAAAAGTTGTTGTGAATATGTTCATGTTTTCTAAACTACTCATCATGAATTAATTGAGCTTCTGTATAAATTGTTTCTGGTTTGTTTGATTTAGTAATTAATTTATATATATTAGATTATATTGACATATTTTATGAGATAGCGGGTCTTCATTTGATATTTCTCTGCATGTTGGTTGAATAAGTAAAAAAAAAAAAAAAAAAAACAAACAAACAAAAAACTGGTTCAGAGCGAAAAAAATTGCCTTGTCCTAATATAACCTAAACCAGGCTTAGTAAAATAGGACACATCCTTTCACTTGTTGTCTTTTCCCTCGAATTCTAGCTAGAAAATGGGAATTAACAACGGGACAAACATGCTTATTATGATATTCGTTGAGCAAGGAGGACAAGTCAGAGTTATAGCATCCCCTTGATCCATTCAAGCTTAACCATTCCAAACAAAGATATTAAATTATGCAATTAGTTTGTGGTCATTTAATCTTATAAAAACACATTTCTGGATTAGAACCCAAATGGTCTCAAATTTCCAAATTACTCTACAGCCTAACCTGAGAAGGGATAAAATATCACTACATTACAAAAGAAACACAAAATGCCCTTCAATAAAAGGAGTATAAATGTCAATTAGAAAAGTGCATTGCAAATAAACGTTGGCAACTTATAAATTTCCATGGGATATGTTTCTATGGCAATTGTAAGTAAATTACGGAAGAATTTGGAAAGCATATTTTCTTGCAGAGTCTGGCAATGCCTATCTTTTTCTGCTTGACCTGCTAAATATGCACAACTGTTTTCTAATTTCTTCCTATTAATACATTGAAGTTGCCAATAGAGAACTTCCCTTTGGAAAGCAAGTTGTCGAAGTCTATTTGTAGTGTACATGAACATTAGTACTCCTATTATTCAAAGACATTTTATGTCTTTTATAATCCAGTGGATTTTCATCTCTTTCCAAGTCATGCTGATAAGGGATTTGAAAACCTGAGACCATTCGACTTCAACTTCTAGAATGTGTTTCTACAAGAACAAAACAATACTAACAAACATATTTTGCTCTGGGGCTCAATCAGTTTACAATTTCCAAACTACTCGACTTAGGCAACATGATAGACAATGCAACTAACAACCACTCGAATTCTGTTATTCTGATAAATGCAAGATGTTAGGATATTAGTTGATTTCTAAAATTAAACTGATAGTAATTGACAATTAGCTCTATTACTGATAGTAACTTGTCTTACCAGATTATATATAAGCAGCAATAGACTAGCCTACCTTTCAAGAGCTTGATGGAATCCAAAGAAGCATAGGACTCTCACATTGCTTTGCTAAGGTATGCCTAGTTTCATTAGTTAATATTAGTGCCAACTACCAAGCATAGGGCAACAGCATGGTTTAGAGACAGCAAAGAGATTTTTTTTTTCCCTGAAGTTTATCCATTTGACGTCTTTCTACTGTAGATTTTTAAGGACTGACTAAATATACGAAATTTTCAAGTTTGATATGTAAACTTTCCAAACCTGCACACACAAAAGCCATTGTTGCTCGAAAAAAGATGTACCTCAGCACAAAGGAAACAAATTTGAGATTTATATGGACCTGCAAATTAGTATTTCCATGATGTCAAAAGATTTTCGACAAGGCATAAAGTTGAATTTGTACCTATGAGATGCATGTTTCGCGGGCATTGTCTGCGATACATCCTCTATATAATAATCTGCGACAATCTTAATAAAAAAAATAAAGTAACTATATCTGTTTCTATATAAATCTTTCTAATATTTTAACACAAAACAGAGCCCTGCTGCCAAAAAAAATCTAAATTTGCAGTTCTATATGGCAGCAAAAATTGGTCTGGTTGAGCATCTAAACCCATATTGGATCTCATCAATTGCAAGCTCTAATCACGTTTGAACAAGCTTTTATATGTATATAGATCACGGCATGATTTCAACAAAATTTAAATTTTGTGATATTTCTCGTAAATAAGTATTACCATTCATAGAGATTTTGCTAGAGAAGGTCGAGCACCACGCACTGAAACAATGTAAATTAATTTCAGTGAACAGGGATAATATCTATTGGAAAATTAAGAGGAGAAAGAAGTGACGGCTGTTCTTGAGGTGTATAGAAGTGATTATATAGGGGAGAAAATTAGGGTTCAGAAATTTGTGCCCAAATCATAGATCCGAGACAAAATGGATACAGAAGATTATAATGGATGGTTATCTTCTTAGAAAAGTAGAGTTGCGAGTCACTACACAATATAGTACACCAGAAAGACCATTGAAGTTTCAGTTTCATGGGAGTTTATTTGTTTCTTAGACTCCTTTTGAATATCGTCTTCATTCATTGTACCGAATCTTTTTTTAATTATTGACAATATCTGTAACTCCTGTATTCTTAATAAAAAAAATATATTATAAGAGTTTTTTTTTTTTGAATCTCGATATTATGACAGTTTCCCATTTCAATCTGAGATGGAATTATTTGTTGAACGTATTAAGAAATGACTTGTTATACTGACCTGCGGCTGCTACACAATCTCACAATTCAAAGGCCAAAAAGTTTCATTTTTTTTGTTTGTTAAAATGATAGGGTCTAATGGTTTTTTCATTTCTTGTGAATTTCAGTAATGTCTTTATATATTCGTCCAGTATAAATTCTCTAATATTGTCCTAGATAGTCACTATCTAGTGTAACAAAAAAAAAAATATAATAAGGGGAGAAGGGAAGAAGTGGGAAAAAGTATTGAAAAGTGTGTAACTTTGTGAAGAGTTTGGATTGTTTATAATAAATTTGAGCCTTCTTCCTTCTTCCAACCCCATCCAAACAAGGCCAAAATGAAATCTCTAATATTGATGTTTATATATATCACAAGTTTGATTAGGTGTCCCAAAGACCCAAACTAATGTGGTGGGACATTATATTGAGGGAAGATTATCTAGTGATAATCTGCTACGTGGGACGTGGCATATTAGGCTTCAGAAACAAACAATGGCTTCGGTTTGGTCTGATAGGATCAAATGAGCATTTCTCGCTATTTTATAATTAATAGTTTCAATATTATTTTTAAACATGTGGTATATTTGCAGTTAGGTATTACAAGTGTGAGATCATTGATAACGCGCCTCAATTGCTGTGGCTGGTTGTTGCTTAAGAAAAAAAATTCGCTAATGGTGCATATACATGTATTTGTGGCACTGTTTGGATGCGTTGAGAAGAAAGTATGAAGAAGAAAGAAAGGAAGTAATAAATTATAAACAATCCAAACTCTTCACAAAGTTATACACTTCTCAATACTTCTTTCCACTTCTTCTCTTCTTCCCTTCTTCCGGCTATCCAAACGGAGCCTGTGAGAGGACGGGTATCAATTAACTTACACAAGGCCGATGTTTGGGCCTAAATTAGAAGAAAATTTTGTTATTCTACAAACCGCAGTTTCTCATTCCAAAACAGAGAATTGTTTACCCAGCGTAATTCTTTTTTTTTTCTTTTCTCAAAAACATTGACATTATTTTGTAAAAAGAAAAAAAAAGAGACTAAGAAAATGAACACAACAACAGCTATCATATTGGGTCATATTGGCAGATAATCCTGACATAAGTTGGTCTATTCCTGTGTTATTTGGTTATTTGATATTTGATAATATTTTATTATGTTACAGTCAAGATTTGCAACACCAGTTTAGTACCATTTCAGTGGGGACTTGCGTTTCGGTACATTTTGGTTTTTCTCCTTTTCTTATTATATTTTAACTCTTTTTAGGTCTAATCTCCAGATTTTTTTTAACACAATTTGTTTATTGCAATTAAATCTACTTGAAGCACCATAGTACTGAAAACTTCCTTTTTGAAGGTAGGATAGCTACCACCATCTGGCAATTTTATTAAATAAAAGGGAAATACAATTGAATTACATAATTAAGCAAAAATAAAGGAATGAAGGGTGAGATAATTTAAAAGACGTCTCAATTTATGTGGCTAGTTGTATTGAGAGAAGATTTTGTTAATTTGCATATCTTTCTGACTAATTTGGGCTAATTTGAACCTAAAACTAAAACCAACGTGTGGTGATTCAAAAAGCAATATCGTATGACAGGTCGTAACAGTAATTCTTTCACCCAGAATAATCCAATTTCTTTCAATCTGTTTCATTTTTTGCATGTATTACTAAAGACAGCACCAAATCTGCTTTTCTTACTCAACAATCAAAGATGGCATGTAACATGGAAATGCTAACACTGTGCTTTTATTCTGGTACTGTATGTAGGTAGACAAAATTTATAAGAAGCTGCTGCGCCTGATTCTGTGAGGTGGGACCCAGTAGGTAATGGGCAGTATGTGGACACCTGGTATATGCCTGAGTCAAATAATTAATTATAAATTTATTGCATTGATTGCTACTGCTGTCACCGATGAGTGATGATCATCTAATTAAATTAGATCTACAATGAAAATTTAATAGCTAGCTCATATATACTGCGACACACCAACGATTAGTTGTATACAATGTGACACTTTCTGATTGTCTGTTGTAGTTCTAATAATTAGAGGATATTTTTCCAATTAGAATAGATTTAGAGGAATATATGACTGATTTCCCCTAAAATTAAAGAGCTTCTGACTCAGCTGTTTCCCGGTGAAGTTTAATTACATCCAGATACTGGCAAAACTAACGTAAACATACTTATATAGGGTGCAATTACCTGTCACAATAACTAGTTTCATTCTTATTACTTGTAAAAATACTATTTTAATTTAAAACTTAAACTAAACTATATATACAGTACAGTATTGAGCCTTTATTTCTTTGAAATAATGAGTCCATTAAAATTACAGCGGCTTGAAAAGAAAAATTATAAGACAATGTAAACCAAACTAGAATAATTTTATTTGTGAGATAATAGACTATTAGCTAGGAATCATTTTTGAAAATCAATCAGTTTTCATCAATAGTTTGTTGCTCTTATAATGAAAAGATGTATGAGAATAAGGAAATTGACATTATTAAAATTCAAAGACCGTGCAACTTATGCTAAAATGTTGCATCTCTCTTCTTATAATGTACTTCTAATTTATCATTGCCATACGAATGAAATGTGGTAGATTTGGTTTCATCTTTTATATAGAGCACTTTAATAATTTCCAAATGCTTTTCTTTTGCATCTTGAATGAAAGGTCACATGTTCGAAATCGAACAGTCTTTCATAGACATTTAATTTAAAAATAAGTTGGGAAGCTTGCCCCCAATTTAAAAATGCTTTTTTTTTGTTTCAAGTATTAATTTATTGAAATATGCAATTTAATGTAAAATGAAGTCAAAAAACAAATGTTGTTTTGCTTAATACTAAAATTGAAAGATCTGTTTGATTATTTTGTAAAAATGACAATTTTTTTTAAAAGAAAAATCAAAGAAGAGTAAATATTTATTCCATAAAATTAAAATTATGTCGACATGGTTAACTACTGTGTGAAATATTTGGACAACATTTTATGGAACATATAACATCTAATCTACAAAGAAAACAACTATTTTCTTAGGAACAACAATACAAGCCCGATTCAGAACATGTACATAAAGACATAAGCTAATGAATTAACATCGTCGATAAAACTTGCATAATTTATCAAACCTATTCGAAACGACTCATCGACAGCCAATTATGTAGACTGGCTGTGCACTTCTTTCCACCCAAGCTCTATTGCGAGGTTCTGCAAGTGAACATACGACACGCCTCCTACCTCTACTGCCTTTCTGCACGCCAGTTTGATCTCCTCTGCATTTTTCCTGACACTTCTCCCTTCCTCGGAGCCTTCATCCATCAAGCATTTTACAGCTCTTTGCAGCTCATTTGCACTCACAAATCCTTCCTTTCTGTCAATTTCCATCGCAACTGCGACATGCATCTCGTTCACTAATTGAAATGCATTCAAGTGCTGATCGGAAAAATAAAGTGGCCATGCAACCATTGGCACGCCGAACCACAAGCTCTCTAGGCATGAGTTCCACCCACAGTGCGTTACGAATCCTCCAATTGCTTCATGTGATAGAATGTCTGTTTGCGGCACCAAACTAGGCCACACCAATCCCCTCTCTTTTGTCCTCTCTATAAAGCCTTCTGGTAGCAACTCATCCAAGTTTCCGTCGGTTGGGTACCTAACATGAAGTAAATATAAGTATATTAGCTTCCAAACCGAAATTTTTTTCGCAGCTTGCATCTGTAGACAAATTACTGAAATACAAATATTTTCGTATATATATGTACGTCAGTTGCTAGCAAATTAATTGCTATGATCATTAGTTCTCAGAGGTTATATATTTGTATGTTAATTGCTCAATTGGTGTATATGAAAATAGTGGAAGCTAATTAATGATACAAATCAATTTTTATTTATATATATTACCCCACGAGATCATTGCTAGGTGTGCGTGTAGCCCACAAGAAGCGATGCCCGCTTTGTTCAAGTGCACTGGCTATCTGCCTACTCTGTGAGACGTCAAATGCTCCCATGCTTCCAAAACACAAAAACACAACAGATTTCATTGGCTGCCTATCAAGCCACTTCAAGCACTCATGTTCTTTTGATTTGTTTTTACCCAACGATATAACTGGTCCAATTGGGTAAATGTTTAGAATCTTCTTGTCTGGGGCAAGCGGAGTACCTTCAGCCAATGCCTTTATCGTGGTCTTCTCAAGGTAAAGGTTGGAATTGACAATTACAGCCTTGGCCTCATTACTACGTCGTAGTAGGTGCAGTAACCACTTGTAAGAGGCAGAATTCCTATTTAATAATAAATCATACCGCAAACATATTGACGGTATGGGTATGAGGCCCGGGACATTTATGTCCTCCGCCTCTGAAAAATCTTTCGGATTATTTTCATCTTCTTGATATGAGAGGTGAGACATAACAGCGAGTGAAGTGGCAGTAGAAGTATTATATATATAAGATGGTATGTTGAGCTCATTTGCCACATCAATAACATCACTAGCAAATATGTCGAGAACAAGGGCTGAAATTGGTGAAGGGGAAGCCAAGAGTTGTGCCTTGATGTGAGGCAAATAGGATCTTACATAAAGGCCGATAAGCTCTTGGATACCGTCAAAAGAGGTTGGTGGTTCAACAGAAGGGAGACGATGGAACTTAAATGGGGTGTTTTGGGCCTGAAGAGATTGCAGGTAGGAAGAGCACAGTGGAGAGCCTAATTGGTTGCGCTCGTCAGGTTGCATGAGAACAATGAAGTTGATGGAAAATGAGTTACCAAAATTGGAGAGCCTTTTGGCAAACTCTATCATGGACATGAGGTGACCTGCTGCATAGAAGGTGAAGAAGTATATGCATGGTTTGTTAGCCATGAGCATCTAAATTTCCTTGTTTAGTTCTGCTATTTTGATCAACTCTGTATATCTAACGAAGTTAATTGATAATTAATTGGGTGTGGCAATTTTTCTTGGAGGCCTCTCTCTTTCATTAATTACTGGTGGTCCCAGCAAGGTAGGTTAGCTCTAATTTTCCAGCACAGATGCTTAATCATATACCGTTAACGTCAGACACATTTAATAGGGTCACTTTTGATTAAGAAATAAGCGGGTGAATTTGTGTAAATTTGGAGCAGTTTTATGAAGATTCTTACATAAAGCATTTGTATGAAATTTCAATGTTTTTCTTTTTGTTTCCAGGAGTTGCTTTATTGACATATGTGATTAAATGTAAAATGAAATATGCTGTATATTTGAAAAAAAAATGTTTAATTTTCTAAGCATACAAATGTGGTTTGTCAAATAATAATTTAGGTTCTCGCACTTCTGACTAAAATAAATAAGGTGTGTACGTTTCTAACAAAATCATCTTTGTTTCTTGCAAAAAAACATAAATAAATAGAGTTAGTCTTTATTCTATAAAGTTAGAATTATGTAGACAGTAGACAGTAACTACATCTTGCGCTCTTCTTTGTTGAGATTGCAGATGTTGTACTATTCGTAATGAAAGCAGAGCGTCAGACAAGCTTTTGAGTGATTTTTAATTCAAATTCAAAGACTTGATAAAACTATGGATTCTCTTTTAATAGACTTTGAAGCATCTGATTTATTTATTGGATGACCCGAGTGTAGTAACTGGCATTCAATTAATGGGTAATCCCTGTTGTCATAAACATGAAAAAAAAATAGAACACCAAAGCAATTGGTGAGGTGCCTCCCAAAAAAGGGGAGGAAAAAAAAAAAAGAGTATTGAGTGGTAAACTCTGTTGCGCATTTTGATCAGCTGGATAATTCACATATCAAAAGTGATGACAGAAATTGGTACCAATACTGCTGATCATTCAATTGACTTAAGCGGTGAAGATTACTACGAGACTACCAGGACCTTACCATAACTCAGAAACCTGATATAAAAGAGACATCATAGATGCTGTTGAGGTGAATTGAAGAATACTTTTGGAGTATTCTCTGGCAACAAGTGTTTTGACACCTTGAGTTTTTGAGTACTCAACCGTCTTCTTTCAATAAAATTGTTTTCTTGTTGCAAACTGCTACCAGCTGGTCAGCGGTACAAGATACTGGTAAATGTACCAGTCAGAACAAGACGATGTAAAACTGCGGCGGCTTTCACCAACATGTCTTGATTAAGCAAAAGAATTCTTTATAGCCTTTCGTAATATATTATAGAAATAATTTAACGCTTATTATACGAGGAGCATTGCTTGAGGATCAATAATCCAAATCAATACCAATATAATATAATATATAGTTATATACTCAAGCTATCACACAACTGCGCAAATAGTATCAACTAATCTGCAACCAACTATGTAGACTTGCTATGCCCTTTCTGCATCCAAAGCTCTTCTGCGAACTTCTGCAAGTAAACACACCTCCAACCTCAACTGCCTTTCTGCATGCCAATTTAATCTTTTCTGCTTTTTCCCTTACTTTCTCCTTTCCTCGGAGCCTTCATCCATCAAGAACTTTATAGCTCTTTTTCCAGCTCTGTTGCACTGACAAACCCTTCATTCTTTCTATCAATGTCCATCGCAATTGCGACCTGCAACTCTTTCACTAGATGAAATGCATTCAAGTGCTGCTCAGCACCGTGCGGCCATGGGATCACTGGGACACCAAACCAGAGGCTCTCCACGCTGGAGTTCCAGCCACAGTGTGTAACGAATCCTCCAATTGCCTTGCGAGAGAGTATTTCAATTTCTGGTACCAAAATAGGTCATACCAGTCCAAATTTGTCTTCTCTGTAAAGCCCCTGGGTAGCATCTCATCCAAGTTTGCATTGGCTGGGTCCCTATTATGAAATAAACCTTTTAACAATTAATTAGCCTTCACAATGAGAAATTTTTCAGAGCTTATTATCTTAGGTATAGCTTGTTTCTGTTGATAATTAATTAGTAGATGCATTGATTGAATTAATTAATGTCTTTATCTTAAAAACTATATAGTATTTTTGTAAAAACTGGGCTAAAGTATACTTAAATTGCTTTTGTAATCTGTTGTTGTTGTTGCTTTTTTTTTTTTGGCTTTGGTATTGAGACGATAGTGAAACTCTTCTTTTATTATTTATAAAATTTTCTGGCGTGGCATTAATACACAGATCAGCCTTAAAAAGAATAAAAGCTACGTAGTATTAAAAAAACACAAAAAATGACAAGCAGAATGGAGTATTATTGCATCAGTTAGATCTCTTAATTACCGAAAAAACTATGAGACAAACTATTACAAAGACGCTCAACATTTGCCATATATTCTTATATATTTAATTAACAAAAAATGTTTATAACAAAGGCTCCGTTTGGATGGCTTCTTCCCGGAATAAGGAATAAGAAATAACCACTTTTTACCAATAAATTTATTTATAACCATCCAAACTCTTCACCAAAGTTACACACTTCCCAATAAATTTACCCCTTCCCAATAAATTTCTTCCCTTCTTCCTTCTTCCTATCTTATTCTCAACGCATCCAAACGGAGCCAAAAGGACCAAAACGAGACTAAGCAGCATAAACAAGGATGAATTTGTGAATTTGGGGGGTGGGGAGTCTCCGAATCTATAGGAAAAATTCCAAATTGATCGAGACAGCTGTCGGTGCCCGGGGTTTCTATCAGTTGTAATCAATAATTGACAATTGTAGATGTTTCTTTTTCATAATAATGTTATATGAGAAAGTATGTGGAACTGTGGAAGTTTATGAAAAACGTCAGTGAACACATGAACATGATAAAATGTTGCATATATGTTTTCTTATAATGTAATTTTTTTTTTCATCAATGCCTTATGATATATACATAAAGCATTTGCATAAAAGTTCCATGGTTTTATTTTTGTTTCCAAGAGTTAATTGGCATATGCAATTAAATGTAAAATGAAATGTGCTATCTATTTGGATAAAAAAAATTTATTTTCTAACAATACAAACATGGTTTGTCAAAATAATAATAATAATAATAATAATAATAATAATAATAATAATAATAATAATAATAATAATAATAATAATAATAATAATAATAATAATAATAATAATAATAATGTTCTCGTACTTCTAACTGAAACAAAAAAAAGGTATATACGCTTCTCACAAAATTATTTTTGTTTCTAGCAAAATAAATATTCTATAAAGTTACAATTATGTAGACAATAGACTACTACGTACGCTCTTCTCCGTTGAGATTGCAGATGTTGCCATATTATATGGCTTCGTTTGGATGGGCGTGGGAATAAGAGAATAGTTTCTTTCTACTTTTAAATTTATTATAAACAATCCAAATTCTTCACAAAATTACACACTTTCCAATATTTTTTTCCTTATTTCTCTTATTCTCACACCATCCAAACGGAGCCAATGAAAACATAGCGTCAGACAAGCTTTAATTTTACATATTTAATTCTAATTCAGAGACTTATGAACTTTGGATCCTCTTTTAGACTTTGAAGCATCTGATTTATTGATTGGATGACCCGAGAATACACGAACTGGTTGCAGTCTTCCTCACATTCATCTCCTTCTATCAACTTTAGTCCACCGTACCCACCGGGATTAGAGAATCAAAACCTCCAGAGACAATTGTGGAGAGATGAATATATATATTGAAGAATCAAGTTAGTGCTACACAAAAGATCAGAAATCAATGCATAAAAGGAAGGATATAGTTTTGCGTGTATTTACTGGCATATGGTGATTACAAGGAAAGGTTTATATCTTAGCAATCTAGTGCTGTAGGAAAGAAATTGTTCTGTAATATTTGATTGAATATTTCCATAATAGATGTAATAGCCTTGATAAGTAGGAAAAAAAATGTATGCGTGAAGTTAGGAGAAAAAAGAGTATCTCTGTAAAACTGTTTTTTCTGATGAAATAAAATTGAGGGCGGGAGGGAATTCCTGGGAGTGTGGTGTTCTCTTATTTTTTAGCATGGTATCGCGAGCAGGTCGATTAACCTGGTGATATAGTTAGGAGAATTATAGTTCTTCTTTGTCTTTAACTGCTATTCTCCGTACTATATCGCTCTAAGGAGTTGATTTCTCTGCTCAGTTATTCATGGCTGGAGATTTAGGTGATGCGTCTAACACTACTACCCTGATTGAAAAATTAACACAGCTGATTGCTGTACAACAAAACCAACTGATGGTTATGCAACAAAACCCTTCAAATCCTACACCACCACTTGTTCCTCATGTTACTAATCCAGTAATAGAAACATCATTGCAGCCGAGTAATATTCCAATCAAATTAGATGGGAAAAATTACTCTCTTTGGTCACAGGCCTTAAGGATGCATATCAAAGGACGGCAAAAATTAAACCATATCACAGATCCGCCTCCACCAGCTGATAGTCCAACTTTTGATAAATGGGACATTGATGATACAGTGGTGAAGAATTGGATTTGTAATTCTATCGACCTCAGTCTGTATGGCAAATATCTTCGGTATCCAACAGCTAAGACGGTTTGGGATGCGATTGCAACCACGTATTATGATGGAAGTGATGCTGCCCAGGTATTTGATTTAAATAAAAAGGTAAATCAAATAAAACAATCAGGAAGAAGTGTTGAAGAGTATTATAATGACTTGGTAGAACTTTGGCTTGAAATTGATTTCCGTAGGCCTAACCCTATGACATCTGCAACAGACATAGAAAAATTTGATAAATTTATTCAAGAATCTAGAGTTTATGCATTTCTGGATGGCCTTGATGATAATCTTGATAATGAAAGAGCTAACGTGTTGCAAATGTCTCCGTTCCCAACTCTTGAGCAAGCATTTGCTAGGGTAAGAAACGAAGCTTCGAGACAAGGGATCATGAACAAAGGAGAGGCAGGTGCATCTCAAGTCTCGGCAGCTATGCTATCGAGGGGTCAAAGAAACTTTGAGGTAAACCATAATCCTAAAAGAAATTCCTCTTATGTTGACAAATCTAAACTAAAATGTACCCAGTGTGGCCAAACAAGACACACCAAAGAACAATGCTTCCTACTTGTGGGATATCCTGATTGGTTTAAAGAAAAACAGAAAGGAAAACAGAATTGGGCAGGAAAAGGAATGGCCATTGCTGCACATACAGAGGGAGAATCAGAAGGTGTAAACCATGCACGGGCAGCACAAAATTCACAGAGCAAATCTCAACTACAGTGGGTCGAGGCAAATAACCATGTAACAGGTCATGTGCAGCAACACGATTCTGGTAACACAACAGGACCAGCTGCTGGACTTCTCACAACAGGCTTCAGTGCGACTGCAGGATCACTTCCAGGTACATTGGGTAAAGGGATAAACCAAGGTAACTCTGATTTTAATTGTGATGATTGGATTTTAGACTCAGGAGCCACAGACCACATGACATATTCAAAAAGAGATCTTGTGAACATTAAACAACCCCAAAAGGATGGCATTTTTAATGCAAATGGTATATGTTATCCCGTGGTATGTGTAGGCGATGTTTCACTGTCTCCTCAACTAACCTTAAAAAACACCTTGGTTGTTCCTTCTTTGTCCTCCAAACTGATCTCAATTGGACAGCTTACAAAGGAATTGAATTGCATGATTCTTATGTTCCCTGATTACTGTGTTTTTCAGGATATTCACACCAAGAAGATTTTGGCCCGTGGTACTAGAAGAGGTGGATTGTATTACCTGGATACTACGAAGACAGGAGATTCTCTACTAAGTATCAACTCTACAGAAGTTAGAGATAAAATTTGGTTATGGCATAAAAGACTAGGTCATCCCTCATTTGGGTATATGAAAAAACTCTTTCCTTATTTTTTCACTGATTTGAAAGATGAACAATTTGTGTGTGAAACTTGTATTAAGGCGAAATGTCATCGTTCAACTTATCCCTTGAGTGATAATAAGAAGCTTATGTCTTTTGATTTAATACACACAGATGTGTGGGGACCTTCTCCAATAGTATCTAAGTCTGGACATAAGTGGTATTTGAGTTTTACTGATGATTGTTCTCGTGTCACATGGATATATTTGATGAAAACCAAAGCTGAAGTCAAAAAAATGTTGAAAGAATTTGTTACCATGGTAAAAACACAATTTGAAAAAATTGTTAAAGTAATTAGAAGTGACAATGGAACATAATTCATGAATCAAGAATTGTGCATGTTTTTTAAAGAAAATGGGATAGTACATGAAACAACTTGTGTAGGGACTCCACAACAAAATGGAGTTGCTGAGCGACGGAACAGACATATTCTAGAAATCTCTCGGAGTCTTCTAATTGAAAGTAACATGCCAAAGATTTTTTGGAGTTATGTTGTGTCTTTTGCTGCATACTTAATAAATCGTACTCCAACACGTGTCAATGATTTTAAAACTCCACTTCAAGTTTTTTCAGAACATTTGAAAATTCACTCGGCACTTAATTTGATTCCAAGAATTTTTGGGTGCACTGTTTATGTTCATATACAAAAAGAATTTCGGTCCAAACTTGATTCTAGAGCTGAAAGATGTATTTTTTTGGGTATTGGACAAAATCAAAAGGGGTATGTGTGCTATAGCCCCACCACACACAAATTGTATGTGTCTATGGATGTCATTTTTGTGGAGAATGAATATTTCTATAAAAAATCAGAAAGTCCAATTCAGGGGGAGAACCGAACAGAGGAATTAGATTTCGATTTTTTGGCATACCTGAGTATGCCATTGATGGAAACATCAAATCAAAATTTGGTCACACCTGCGTCAAACATGGAAGGTACAGAAAAGGATTCAGGAGAAAATCTAATGGGTGATAATACAGGATGCAATCTAAATAATGGAGATTCACTTCATGCCGCTAACCACCAGCTAATTGATGGCGTTGATCACCATCCAGCTGATGAAGCTAGTCACCATGGAAGCGAACACGAGAATGAAGAGGTAATACAATCTGAAGAAGTACCACGTGGATCTGAATCTCTTGGAAGTGATATCCAGGTAAGTACTCTTGAAACAAGATATAATTTACCACCAAGAAGCAATAGAGGTAAACCACCAAAAAGATACGTTCCGGAAGACGGAACAAGTAAAGAAAGATACTCGATTGCAAAGTATACCACCACAACTTTCTTGACAGAACCTCTTAAAGGCTTTATGAATCTAATTTCTTCTGTAGTTGTGCCCAACAATATAGAAGAAGCAAAAAATGACCCGAAATGGATTAGTGCAATGAATGCTGAAATGGATGCTTTGGAAAAAAATAAAACATGGGAAATCACAAATTTACCTAGTGGAAAAAAAACTGTGGGTTGTAAATGGGTCTATACCATAAAGTATGATGCAAATGGAAAAATTGAAAGATATAAGGCCCGATTAGTTGCAAAAGGTTATACTCAAACATATGGGATAGACTTTCAAGAGACTTTTTCTCCTGTGGCTAAATTAAACTCTATTAGAGTTCTTTTATCTCTTGCAGCAAATTTAGACTGGCCCTTACATCAATTTGATGTTAAAAATGCATTTCTTCATGGAAAGCTGGAAGAGGAAATTTATATGGAGATACCACCTGGCTACCAATTAACAAACAATTCAAATCAGGTATGCAGGTTGAAGAAAGCTTTATATAGACTAAAACAGTCACCACGAGCATGATTTGGGCAGTTTTGCCAGGCAATGAAAAGTTACGGCTATGCACAGAGTGAAGCTGATCACACCATGTTTTACAAAAGAGATCAAGGTAAAATTACAATTTTGATAATCTATGTAGATGACATGATTATAACAGGCGACAACAAAGTTGAGATACAGGATTTAGAAAAGAAGCTATCTAGAGACTTTGAGATGAAAAGTCTAGGTGGACTTAAATATTTCTTAGGGATAGAGGTGTCCCGAGACAAGAAAGGTATCTATTTATGTCAACGAAAATATATCCTTGATCTTCTTACTGAAGTTGGCATGTTAGATTGCAAGCCAGTAGATACCCTAATGGTTCAAAATCTAAAGTTAGATGCATATTCAGATCATACACCCACCAACATTGAAAGATATCAAAGATTAGTAGGTAAACTGATTTATCTCTCTCACACTAGACCTGACATTGCTTATGCTGTAAGTGTTGTTAGTCAATTTATGCATTCTCCTAAGGAAGAACACTTGGAAGCAGTATTAAGAATTCTCAGATACTTGAAGGGCTCACCAGGAAGAGGTATTGCTTTCAAGAAAAATTCTCACATACAGGTAATGGCTTATAGTGATGCAGATTGGACAGGGTGTATAGTGGATCGGAAGTCAACTGCTGGGTATTTTACATTTGTTGGAGAAAATTTGGTAACTTGGAAAAGTAAAAAACAGAATGTTGTTGCTCTCTCTAGCGCTGAGGCCGAGTTCCGAGGAATGGTGAAGGCAATTTGTGAGTTGATGTGGCTAAAGAAGTTGTTAACCGAGCTGGGATGTAATACCAAATCTGAAATGAGATTGTTGTGTGATAACAAAGCAGCAATAGACATTTCTCACAATCCAGTTCAACATGACAGAACCAAACATGTTGAAGTGGACAGACATTTCATCAAGGAGAAACTAGATTCCAAGGTTATAACTATACCCTTTGTACGATCAAGTGAGCAACTTGCTGATATTCTGACAAAACCTGTGTCAAGTCAAGCATTCAATGAAGCGATTAAAAGATTGGGTATGACAGATATCTATGCACCAACTTGAGGGGGAATATTGAAGAATCAAGTTAGTGCTACACAAAAGATCAGAAATCAATGCATAAAAGGAAGGATATAGTTTTGCGTGTATTTACTGGCATATGGTGATTACAAGGAAAGGTTTATATCTTAGCAAACAAGTGCTGTAGGAAAGAAATTGTTCTGTAATATTTGATTGAATATTTCCATAATAGATGTAATAGCCTTGATAAGTAGGAAAAAAAAATGTATGCGTGAAGTTAGGAGAAAAAAGAGTATCTCTGTAAAACTGTTTTTTTTCTGATGAAATAAAATTATGGGCGGGAGGGAATTTCTGGGAGTGTGGTGTTCTCTTATTTTTTAGCAATATAGTTGGTGTGCCTATCGATTTCTGAATGCACAATATAAATTTACAGTGCAAACTATACCAGCGTGCAGAAATCATTTAGTAATCTTTTCAGCTAACACGTAATAAAATCAGTAGCTAATATAGTAGCTGGGTTGTGGTTGGTAGGTGGTAAATTAATTTGAGGTAGGTGACAGTTAAATGGTGGGTTTTAATTGTTTTCCTTTGTTTATGTTTCTTCCTTTGCTTTGACTTCTACTTCTTCTTTTTTTTTCCTTCTGAGTGGGATCCGTCATCCGTGGAGGTGGGTTTTGGGATGTAGTCATGTAGGGTGTGTTTGGATGAGCATGGAATAAGGAATAAGAATAAGAAATTTCGGTAAGCGTGTTTATTCAAATTCCTTATTTTTATACCATGGTTTTGTTAGTATAGGAATAAGGGTCCAAATTCTTTATTCTTGTGTTGTTTGGGTTGCACAAGAATAAAAATAAGTACGCATATCGAAATTTCTTATCCTTATTTCTTATTCCACGGTCATCCAAACACACCCGTAATGTATAGAAGTGACTGTTGGTCTGTTGGATCCCTTTGTAACGTTTAACTTTAATTTATTGCTCATGAGTTTTTTAAATTTTAATAAAAAAAATAGTAACAGGCATTCAATGGGTGGCATAATAAACAGGAAAAAGTAGAACACCAAAGCAAGTGGTGACCGGTGACTGGTGAGGTGCTGACTGCTGAGGTCTGAGGTGCCCCACAAAAAGAGGCAGAGAAAAAGTAGAACACCAAAGCAAGTGGTGACTGCTGACTGGTCAGTGGTCACTGGTGAGGGAATTCAGATCTGGTGCTGCGCGGCACACCGTGTAGCGCAGTATCGTAGCCGTCTGATTAAGATTCAATGGACAAGGGAGCTCCGTACATGTAATCTAAATTGATAGGCCTGTAAAAAATGAACCGTCCGATCAAGATCAGACGGCTCATACGCGCGCTATACGGTGTCCCGTGCTATACCGGATTCGGGTCCACTGGTGAGGTGCCTCACAACAACTTTTGAGCTTTTTTATGAGGCGTACCCTTCATGAAGATTTTAAACAAAAGAATTATTTATAAACCTTCACGATATATAAACTATTGAAATATTTTAAAAGTATGAAGATAATACAATTCAGAATGTATAGATAAACTAACGAAACACCGTGGATAAAAGTGTAAAATAGAGTTCTAGACAGCCAACTATGTTGACAGTCTGTGTACTACTCCTTGCCTTCCAAGCTCTGTTGCAAGGTTCTGCAAGTGAATATACGACATGCCTCCTACCTCTACTGCCTTTCTGCAAGCCAATTTTATCTCCTGTGCTCTTTTCCTAACACTTCTCCCTTCATCAGAGCCTTCATCCATCAAGCATTTTATAGCTCTTTCCAGCTCTTTTGCACTCACGAATCCTTCCTTTCTGTCAAGTTCCAGCGCAATTGCGACATGCATCTCGTTCACTAATTGAAATGCATTCAAGTGCTGCTCGAAATGAAGTGGCCACGGGACCATTGGCACTCCGAACCAGAGGCTCTCTAGGCACGAGTTCCACCCACAGTGCGTGACGAATCCTCCAATTGCTTCGTGGGATAGTATGTCAGTTTGCGGCACCAAACTAGGCCACACCAATCCCCTCTCTTTCGTCCTCTCTATAAAGCCTCCTGGTAGCAACTCACCCAAGTTTCCATCCGTTGGGAATCTAGTATGAAATAAATATTTAGCTTCCAAAGCGAGAAATCTTCCTGAAATCATTATATTAGCTAGCTAGGTATATAGCTTGCTTCTATTGACAAATTATTGAAATATATATGTTTTTGTAAACCAATTGTTATCAATTATTTTTTGTTTTGAATACTAATTGCTATGATCATTATTATATGTTAATTGCTAAATTGGGGTATATAAAAATATTGGAAGGAAATTATACCAATTAATTTATACATATTACCCCAGGAACTCATTGCTTGGTGTGCGTATAGCCCACAAGAAGCGATGCCCACTTTGTTCAAGTGCACTGGCTATCTGCCTACTCTGCGAGACGTCAAATGCTTCCGTGCTTCCAAAACACAGAAACACAACGGATTTCATTGGCTGCCTATCCAGCCATTTCAAGCACTCATGCTCTTGTGATTTGTTTTTATCCGACGAGATAACTGGTCCAATTGGGTATATTCCTGAAATCTTGGTGTCCGGGGCAAGAGGAGTACCTTTAACCAATGCCTCCACAGCTGTCTTCTCAAGGTAATTGTTGGAATTGAGAATTACAGCCTTGGCCTCATTACTACGTCGTCCATAGTGCATAAACCACTTGTCAAATGTGGACTTCCTATTTGAGAAAAGATATTCGATACATGTCAATGGTATCGGTACGAGGCCAGGGACACATATCGCCTCCACCTTTAAATTATCTTTTGGATTATTTTCTTCTTTTTGACATGAGAAGTGAGACATAAGAGCATATGAAGTAGCATTAGAAGTATAATATATGTAAGAGGGTATGCTGAGCTCATTTGCGACATCAATAGCATCACTAGCAAATACGTCGAGAACAAGGGCTGTAATAGGTGAAGGGGACGCCAAGAGTTGCTCCTTGACATGTGGCATATAGGATCTTGTTCGAAGGCTAAGAAACTCGATAGTGCCGTTAAAAGTGGTTGGTGGTTCAACAGAAGGGAGAGGGTGGAACTGAAATGCGGTGTTTTGGGCTTGAAGAGACTGGAGGTAGGAAGAGCAGAGTGGAGAGCCGTGGTTGGGGTTGTCAGGTAGAATGAGAAGGAAATGGATGGAAAATGAGTTACCAAAAGTGGAGAGCCGTTTGGCGAACTCTATCATGGCGATGAGGTGGCCTGCTGCGTAGACGGGGAAGAAGTACACACAAGTTTTGTTAGCCATGACCTTCTTAATCGATTTCCTTTTTTTGTTTCTGTGGGTCTGAATATGATCGACGTGCATTTGCTCCCCTAGTTGATTTATAGTTAGGTGCGCGCGTCTATGTTCTTTTATAAGATATATATATATATATATATTAGGTGGGGAAGCGCGGCTTCGTCGCGCCTGAGATAATTTTTTATATTTCAATTTTAAAAATCACTAATAATTTGTCATTAAGTCTAAATTGTGTGCGACAGGTATATAAGTGCAAAGACAAAATCCCATAATTTTTGTTTTCACATGAGATATAAAAAATTGAGTGCATAAGCATCATACATGAGCTGCTTTAGCATCTATATACATTGAATTTAAAAAAAAAACATATAAGCAATCAAAGAGACCCAAATAGAGCCATCATACATTTGATGGATATTCATAAACCTAGTCATTCTTTCAGACAAAAAGCGAGTAATTTTTTTTTTAATAAATCAACAGAAAAGTACGTGTGTTTAGTCTAGATACTTGTTCTTGCATTTGGATTACACAATCTACCAATACGTACACATATGGCAATAACACTTGAAAGTAAAGTACCAGCTCCATATATACTTGTCTTTTCCTCATTACGATTGAGATGTAAAAACAGGTTAAATTTCATTTATTTAGAATACTTGTTAAGCAATTAGCAAAATACAAAATACACTGTTCAGTCAAAATGCCTCATATATAATTTATACAAATTGCTAATCCTAAAACCTGATAAAAAAAAAAATTGCATATTCTCATCAATTTGCCCAAATTGCACTCTCTTCATGCCGCAAATATGATCTCTTTAAAAAACAAAATGATAATTTGAAATAAAAAAATCTTATGCGTCTTCCAAAACAATAGACAATATGGTCATAATTACCTCAAATGTCATGTAATAAAAAAAAAATTCTGTGATTTCTATCTCACTTCCATATGAAATAAATTTAAATTCTTTTTTCATCGTCATTTTTATGTCTGATGTATAAACTATCAAAAAAGAAAAAAAAATGAAGTACCTGAAATTGTTGAACACCATCAAGTTCACATATATCTATTTAATTTGGGCCTCTTCTGTCATTACGTTAATTTTTTTTTTAATTATTTAAGGATTCAGTGTATTTGGAAGTTGAGAGACTTCACGGCAATTTGTTATTTAGTCTTTTGAAGTACTTCAAAGTTAATGTTGTGCAATAATAAACATTTAGGCCTTTGATAATTAGAAGCCGAATAAACACCAAAACATACAGAGATCGAGGCTTAAGGGTCAGATAACAATAAGATCTTTCTTGAGAGCAATAAGCACCAAAATTAATTGGATTAAAATAAGAATTGTGATATCTGAATGTTTTTAAAGGGAATTTAGTTATGGTGCTGGAGAGGGCATACCATACATAGCACAACGCCTGCATCAGAACACTTCTTTGATCAGTCAAGATCTATTATACCCGATTAACATGAATAACTTGAGCTAAAAGTTCCATCGACACCCCCTATGAACTACTCTAAAATAACCTGACTTGGAGAAGATGTAAATATACGTATTCATGGGTATAAAATTTGTCAAACTGAGGCCAGAATTGTAAGCAAGCAAAAATTAGTTAAAAGGATACACTGGTTGGTACCACTTATACACTGGTTGGTACCACTATAGCAAAAATTAGCACTTGGTCTATTTAACCTCAAACCTTTCAGATTTGATCTTCTAAATATTCCCCTAACTCTTCATCTCAATCGTGCTAAGAACAACAAATGGACCCAAATGATCAACATAAATTACAATAGAAAATAGGATTAATTATCATGTCTTGAATCATATGGTAATAGTGAAAACTTATGAAACTGAAGAAGAATTATTAAATAAAAAAAATCTTATGCATCTCATCGTCTTCCATAACAATAGACAATATGATCATAAATACTTCAAATGTCATGTAATAAAAAAAAGGTTCTGTGATTTCTGTCTCACTTCCATATGGAATAAATTTAAATTCTTTTTTCATAGTCATTTTTATGTCTGATGTATAAACTATCAAAAAAGAAAAAAAATGAAGTACCTGAAATTGTTGTAGCACCAATTGGTACAACACATCTGTGGTAATAAGAGAGATATTTCGATAAAATATCAAAATTAAGTTTCTATCAACATAACAGGAGAAATAAGTCAATTGCGCTTTTATCACCATATTAATGTGCAGAAAAATGAAACGTTTATTTCCCTTGGTTGGATTTGGAAGCATGGGAGGGATAGCTGGATAGGCAAAGCTAGAGTTGTCCCATGTCGTAATCTTCCTCATCTTTGACCCCTTTTTTCTCCCTCTTTTATTTTCTTCGGTATAGTGATAGTCATCAAAATATTGGAGACATTTATAATTATAAGTATAAACAAAATTTAAATAAATAGATTAAATAGTAGAATATCAAATGCAATATTAAATGTGTTTTTAAAATATATTCAATCGGTAAAATAAAACTAAAGCATAAACTTTTACTAAAACAATACTACTCAAACAGGATGGCTGTGAATCAAATTTGGCAGGTGCAAACCAAAGAGGTATTACTATCGTTATGTTAGGAAAAGTTTATCTAATGCCAAACTGCAACTTGTGCAACTAACCATGTTAAATGGTCAACAACCAATTGAATTGAACAGAGAAGAACAAATCTAGTGCTTACAATTACGACTTGCTATCATGCATTTGGCACCTGTTGCAAAATAAAATTGAGCTATTTGGTTTTAATTGCTAATTGCTTAGTGGTTGTCTTGATATTTTGTCCCTTTCGAACTGCACTACTAACGCTACTTAAGATTTCACCAATTGAAAGGACAAAATATTTCATATTGATGGGTGGAAAAATATATTCTCAAAATTTGATAACTCGAAGGAACCAACCAAGCACTTGTGAAAGCCTCCAGAATTTTTTCTACATGTGTGATAATAGATGGAGTACTCCAAATTTAATCATCATAGATAAAGTAATTGCAAGTTGAAATACCTTCTCCAATGCCAAGCCTTATTCTGTAACTTGGGTATATAATCGAACACCTCTTGTGCAGACCCAAAAAAAACTGGCATGTATAATTTTCTCTTGTTGTCTTGTTGTGCTTTGAAGTTCTGGCAATTTGGACTGAAAATTTGCAAGGATTTGAACATCTCTCTATCATCTTGATTTTTCATGGGAGTCAACGGAGAGGATTAGAGGAAGGAGAAGAGAGTGGGGGTGGGGGTGTTGGCGGGAGGAGGAATGTGTAGGGTGGTGTTGGCGAAGGAGGTGGAGAGGCCGAATTAGGGAGATGGGGGAAGAGGGCGTGTCGAGGATCTGGAGAGGCGAAAACCTAGAATTTAACGATGGAGGAAACCAGGTGCCACGAATAATGAAGGTTTAAGGAACACATTAATCAAGGGGCGGATTTGAAAGAGGATCTGTCGAAGGTTTTGCGGTGCCGTGAATTTGGCGGAGAAGAAAGGCAGAGCTAGGGCATGATTGCCAGAGGAGGAGAAGGAAAAGAAATGGTAGGAGGAGGTGCGAAGAGGGATGGGAGTGTGGTGGAGTCGGCGAAGGAGGAGGTAGGAGGGCTTGGCGGAGCCCGAAGGAGGGGAAGGGTGAGGGCGTGAGGAGGGGACTTGGCGGAGGAGATGGACTTTTTTCTCTGTTGTTCGGCGAGAAAGAAGAGAGACGAAAGAATTAAATCGCTCAGATAATAGATCAGATCGATCGCAACGAAAAAAATGAAGGGCTCAGATGCCGTGTCGGAAGAGGAGACAAATAGCGGACGTCGACACCCACGGGATTTAATTAATACGATATATAGAGTTTAGCTACGGTGAGTCGCGACTCATGGACCCTCCGGTGAGTCACGACCAAAACTTCTAGATCTAGATCAAAATGACCGATCCAAACCGTCCAATAGATCTAGGAGTTTTAGTCGCGACTCACCGTAGCTAAACTCTCTCTCTCTCTCTCTCTCTATATATATATATATATATATATATATATATATATATATTTAAATAACCCGTAGGATTAAACTTAAACTTAAGCAAATTAAAGACAAAGAAAGAAAAAAAAAGGAGAAGTAGGGACCACCTGTCAAGTTTGAACATCGATCTCCCAATCTGCCGAATTCAGATCTGGTGCGCGGCATCGTAGCCGTCTGATCAAGATCCAATGGACAAGAAAACTCCATACATGTAATCTAGATTGATAGGCCCGTAAAAAATGAACTGTCCGATCAAGATCAGACGGCTCGTACGCGCGCTACACGGTGTCCCACGCTACATCGGATTCGGGTCCCCATCTGCCAACTACCCAGAGAAAAAAGACATAAAACCCCAATAAATACCCATCCACTCTGGTGTCTGGTCCGGGTCCCTCCATTCTAGAAAGCACACATCTAGCTTAAGAAAAATATTGGACTAATACCAATAAATAGGGAATTGAATTGATCCATGCACGTTTCTAATTTGGAGATCCACTCCTTAGTGGACGAAAATACCCCTCGCATTCTTTCTATTTAGGCCTCTCAATCATGGTTTAAAAACTCGGCCGAGTCCGATCCAACTCGCCCGAGTCGGAACGGACTCGGCGGCAGAGGAGACGATTTTTCCCGAGTTAGAACGGAATCACAAGAAAAAACAAAAAAAATAGAGAAATAAGTGGTAGAGGTCGAAGATAGCAGCTGCCACACGAGATTAGCTGAGATCACAAGAGAAAAGCCACACGAAATCAGCAAAAATAGAGGGGAGAGAGAGATCAAAGTCTCTCGATTTGAGCTTCGAAGAGTCGGGAGGAGCAATGGCGGAACAGATGAATGAAAAAGAAAGAAGAAATGATCCGCAGGATCTTTTGTGAGAGCTACTTAACAGCCCCTCGAGTACAGAACTGAAAATATATGCATATAACATATATATGACTCGCTTTATCAAATATTGGTGCTATATTCAGATTAATTTTCAAATACCAATGCACTTTATTCATTTACATAGCTGAATTCATCAATTTCCAACTTTATTTGACGTACTAAGCTTATTCTTATTTTGTACATTTTTTTAGACAAATTAATTAATATTTTCTTTGTAGAATTAATAATTAACATTTCTAAAGCACCATATCGTCTGAAATATAGGATTTATTGAAACAAATAAGAAAAGAGAGGAAAAAATGCTATACGTTACAATCTTTTGTAACTTCAATAAAAAATGTTGATATTTTTGCAAAAAAAATATTTTTTCTAATTTTTAAATTCATTAAACATCTTTTTTTAAAAAATCCGAGTTTTCGTCCGAGCCATCCGAGTTTTTCCGAGTTATCCGATTTGACTCCTTAGTCCAACATTCCGAGTCCGAGTCCGAATCCGAGTTTCAGAACCATGCTCTCAATACACACTCCAGTTTGGAAAATGAGGACATTTTCGTCAAGAAGGAGTGGATTTCCAAACTAGAGGAGTGTATGAAGTAATTCCCCAATAAATAAGGTCATCATGAGATAGGTTAGAAATCAAAAGATAACGAACTAAGTCGAAGACAAAGTTTCTAAGGGGGCGTTTGGATCGCTTAGGAATTGGGAGAATTTGCTATTCCTAGGCATAAATTTATTGAAAAATATATAATTTTGTGAAAAGTTTAGATTATTTATATTAAAATTTATGCCCGGAATTGCTTATTCCCGAAATTTGGGACGCATCCAAACGACCCCTAAGTAATGAGAGTAAATTAGATTCCCTAGAACCACAACATGTAAATTTGTGTCAGTGACCAACAATGAAAGTTTAGGTTTTACAAACTCAAGAGGTATATTAGGTTAGTATCGTTAACAAATCATTGTTCAAAAAACGAAAGTTGAAGATTAAGGGTGTGTTTGGTATCACGTTGAATAAGCCTTATTCGGAATAAGGCTTATTCGGGATGAAACCAAACGCATCCGGAATAAGCCTTATTCCGAATAAGGGCTTATTCAACCCCTTATTCAACCCCTTATTCTATTGGTGGAATTAGAATAAGGGGTTGAATAAGCCCTTATTCGGAATAAGGCTTATTCCGGATGCGTTTGGTTTCATCCCGAATAAGCCTTATTCCGAATAAGGCTTATTCATTAATCATACCAAACACACCCTGGGGCCATCTACATTTAGGTATTGTCACCAAAGTCTTCACAAACATAATTTGAAGTAAAAACCAAGAAAGCATCATCTACATAGAGTATACATCCTTCAGACGGGTGTATGGCTAACCCTGGGGCCATCTGCAACCACATGGCAGGCCATAGGCCTGGTCTGGAGGGGGTATGAGTTAATTCCAACAACGAAAATCAACAGATCGGCACTTCATGACTTCATTAAAGTATTAAACTAATTCTCTAATACATTTATCTGCATTATTAAGTCATTAAACCTCACAAAAATATTTACTTCATTATTGTTTAATTAAAATTCAGTTATTTACTAATTGATATCCAAAACACACTTAAAAATTAAATTTTCTAGCTTTTGAGAACTAGATAGGACTTGTACTCAGATTCCGTCCTTGTGAATTCAACTCTTAGTTTTATTCAATGATCAGTTAGATAAAACGAGATTTTTATTTGAAATTGACTTTTACCTCGATCAGTATATATACTAAGTACGCTCCTCTCAGTCTCCGATGAAAGCAGAACGTCAGACAAGCTTTTGAGTGATTTCTATTTCAAAATCCAAGACTTCATAAACTTAATTATGTGTACTAACAAATCCATAGTGCACATGGCGTGTGCATTATTGTGCAGCAATATAGTCTTATATAGAACCTTTAAGCACTCAAAGTAATGTTCAGTGAGGACCCACATTTTCGTTGAGAAGGACACGGTCTCTGCCCCACATTTTAAAATGAATTTGTCATGAGGGGGGGAAAATATATCTCCGAAGCAATAGGAAAATTTTCAAATTGATCAAGGCAGCTGTCGGTGCCCGGGGTTTCTATCAGTTATATTCAATAATTGTAGATGTTTCTTACTTTCTTTCTTATAATAAAGTTATGTGAGAAAGTATGTAGAAGTTTATGAAAAACATCAGAGAACACATCAACGTGCTAAAATGTTGCCTACATATGTTTTCTTGTAATGTAATTGGTTTTTCATCTTGGGCATGTTTGGTAAGGAGGAATAAGATTCTTTTAAAGAGGGATAGTTCAACAAACAATAGAGAAATAAACTTCTTTAAGGAGTAAGAAGTAAGAACTTATACCATCAAAATTAGTGGAATTGTTTCTTCCACGATGGGTCCCGTCGCAGATTAGTCTCGATTTTTGAATAATCATAATTAATTTTGATGATTAATGAGAATTAACATATTATCGTAATATTATAATATTTCTAGTTGCTATAATATATATACAAATAAAATATATTAATTAAATATAATAAAATATTATTATTTTATTACTGTAATTATAATTATCATTAATATTATAATTACTACGATAAATAATTAATAATATCTTAATTCGCATGATATTTTTATTATTATTATTATTATTATTATATTGTCCTTTATCATATAATTTTCATTATCATTAATTAAATTATTGGTATTAATAAAAAAAATTATTATTATTACAATATTAATTAATATCATTAGTGAGAAGAACTCAGCATAAAGAATAATATTTATAATAATAATTATGATTATTATATTAATTATTATTAATATTGTAATTATAATTGATATATTGTGAGTTAAAATAATTCAAATAATAATAATTATAATATTCATATTAATTACTACATATCTAATTTTATATTTTTATATTCTTATTCCTTTATTTTATATAACCAAACAACCATGACATAACATGACATAATTTTTTCCTCCTTTACTTCTTCCTCTTAAGTTATTTTCTTTACCAAACGCCACCCAAATGCCTTATGATATATGCTAGAGGTGCATGTCATCTATGTACACTAGTGGGATTTCGCGCTTTGCGCGATCTATTTTTTATTTAATGATTTTTGTTAGATTTTACTATTATAGTGGCATTTCAACACATTGTGGAATCAGTTCTATATTTTTTTTCTTAATGGTTTATCTTGAATCTTTACAACTATAAGGTATTTAGTAACCTTTCTTTTTTTTATGCTCATTGGTTTCTGTTGAATCTTGGGTGTGTTTGGATGAGCATGGAATAAGAAATAAGAATAAAGAATTTCGGTATGCGTGCTTATTCTTATTCTTGTGCAACCCAAACAACACAAGAATAAGAAATTTGAGTCCTTATTCATGTACTAACAAAACTATGGTATAAGAATAAGTAATTTTGATAAGCACACATATCGAAATTTCTTATTCTTATTCTTTATTCCATGCTCATCCAAACACACCCTTAGTATAGGTGTCAATTTCGATCCGTTTCGAACGTTTCTGTTCCGTTCCGTCCGGTACGGAACGGAAATGGAAGGATTTTTTGTTACGTTTCAGCATGCGGAACAGAAACGGAATGGTATATGGTTTCGTCCAATTGGACGGAACAGAAGCGGAACGGCCCAGTTACGTTACGTTTTTTAACGTTAATTTACAGCCCATTAAAATTCCACAGCCCATTCTGCAGCGTAACATTCAGAGGTTGCCCTAGCCGCTCGTCTCTCTCTCTCGTATCGCTTATCCTCTCGCCTCTCTCGCCGCTCACCTCCGATCTGACCTGAAAGAGAGAGACGTCTCTCTCGCCTCCTTCCATCCTCATCACCTTCAATCTGCCTCCTCCCTCACTCGAGCCCCGTTCGAAGGAACCCCACCATGAGGACCCCTCTCCCTATCCTCTCCGATGGGCTCCCTCACCACAACCCCACAAACCTCGTCTGCCTCTTCCTTCTCCCCTGCTCACTGTCTCTCTATCTGGCTTCCTTTCACTCTCAAAATCGAGCCACAACTAAGCTCGTCTCTATCACGCAAATTGCTACAACAATCTTTCTCTCCTTCATCTCATTCTCTAATGGTGCTAGCAACACTCGCCGCAATACTCTCTTCTGTTAATCTCTCTGGTACATCTGGCGCGAGCGCAACACCTTTCACTGGTACACCTATTTTGGGCTAGGTTTAGTTGGAGGTTTCAGAGAGGTGTCACTGGCAGGTGGTGTCAGAGAAGCAAAGGCAAAGGGAGACTGCATACTGGTGAAAAAACAACTCCAATTCTTACAATTCTTTTCAATTTCTGTTCTCTTGGGTTTGTTACACAATTCCTTTTCAATTTTGATTGGATTTTTGTTGAATTATTTGATTTTCTTGTATGTAATAATTTTGAATTTTGTGATATATAATACTTTGGATGTTCTTTCAATTTATGTTCTGTTTTGTTGAATTATTTGATATTTAATTCTTTTTGTTTTGGTACTAGCTTGGTATCAGTTGTTGTTTGATGGGATTATTGTTGTTTGAAAATCCTTGATGAACAGGTACTAACTTGGTACCAATTGGTACGTTTTCCTTTTGCTTACCAAGCTAGTACCTTTACAAATTAGCACACAGTAGTACTAATCTCGTACAAGGTTTTCTTTTTTCTTACTGAGTTACTGGTAAGCCTAGGTTTTTGGTGTAAGATGATTTTTTAAGTAACAATTTCAAACGGTACAAAATTTAACGTTTTTAACGTTTATTACGTTTAATATCCCGAAACATTAAACGTAAAAATTTTTTGTTACGTTCTATTAACGGAACATAAACGAAACTTAATATATTTACGTTCATTGCAACGGAACGTACACGGAAGTTACTATTTCCGTATACGTTCTGCACGTTTGACAGCCCTAACCCTTAGTTTATAGTGGGATCTAATAAAGAATAGGGTCAGGAGAGGTCCAAGGTCAAGGATCCAGAAAATTAATAAACGAAATGCAAAGCTATATATGCCTAGCCTAATTAAACACTCATATATATATTTTTCTTTATCTTTCTTGCATATACAAAATCAAGACCGGGCAAAATTTGCCAACGTCAACAATGCAAAAATTGTAATCGAGGAGAGACAACAGAGCAGTCGAGGCAATTTTTAGTGCTCAAAATCAAACTCCTTTCTTTGTATATCGTCTACGATTTGGTAGCCAAATGAGGAATATCTAGATACATATGCATTGGACGTATGGTCTCAATAAGCAAAAATGTATCGATCTGCAGTTTCTGGTAGCCTCGCTAATTAAACAAGGAAAAGAGAAATTACACAATACACATATAACCTAGTGATGCTCTTCAATAACCATGTAGCTAAGCGATAAAAGCAGTAATTTTCCTATATCAGAAGAAAGAAGAATGAACAAAATTCTTTAAGCTGCTCCATATAATCCTTAAAGGAGTACCTATAAAAAAATTCTTTGACTGTTAGCCAACTGTTCCTGTACCAATATTCAACCAAACTTACGAAGACAGAATAGCAATCTTATATATTTTTTTCTTAATGGTTTATCTTGAATCTTTACAACTATAGAGGTATTTAGTTAACCTTTTTTTTATGCTCATTGGGTTCTGTTGAATCCTTAGTTTATAGTGGTATCTAATAAAGAATAGGGTCAGGAGAGGTCCAAGGATCTAGAAAATAAACGAAATGCAAAGCAATGCCTAGCCTAATTAAACACTCGTATATTTCTTCTTATCTTTCTTGCATATACAAACTTATGTATCAAGACCCGGCACAATTTTTTGCCAACGTCAACAATGCCAAAAAATAAAAAATAAAACCCGCAGAGTCTAATATATAATATTGCTCTAAATTACTGAAAAAAAAAAGAATCAACTAATGTTACACTTGCAAGTAGCAAGTAGAATTGTTGTGTTGTTTGCATGCGTTGGATTTTTTTTTTAAATGATGTGCAAAAACAATTTGCATGTAGCAAGATAACTGAAATATGTGAATAATTCCTCTCTGTAATTTTTACTGCAAAGCATACATGGCAATGGAAAAAAATTGTAAGAAAATCATTTGAATACAATTTTTTTAATAGTAATACATGCCAACGTCAACGTGAAATGACCCCATTATGTGTAGCTTTTTCTCTAATTACACAATTTTGTCCTTTTAAAAATCAACAACAACACTTCGTAATTGTCTAATTGAGAAAAGTATTGGATTTATGCGCATACAGAAGTAAAATCAGTAAAAGTGAACCATCTCAGGAGAAGATGAAAAAATTAAGAAGGTATACAAAAACAACAAACCAAAGAAAAAGATTCTAAACTGTCACCTTTCTCTGCAGGCTATATAGCTTGAGGGTATGTTATATCAGCCTGTATAATGAAAAAAGGATGAGCTCAGCAACCAAGACTATAAATTAGCAAATAATATAAAATTAAACTATTCAGAAAGGAACTGATCATCAGACCCTTTCCTTTAACTATACATTAAATGCACCAGTATGAGATTCCATTACAGTCATTGTCGTATAAACTGTTGGCAAGATACACCACCCTCAATTAAACTTGAAAGTAAAATCAACAAGAGTAAACAATCTTGGGAAATAAAAAAAAAAAGTGATTATAAAATTTTAAAAGTACCAGTAAAAAAGTGGCTAAGATTTTGAACAATTGATAAATAAGATCTTTTTTCTAAGAGAATTTAGTGAGAAGAACCAGTAAAAATAACCATCCGAGCAAAATCACAAGAGGCATTTCACTTGTTGAGGAGCCGCCCTTTCTTGCTCCCTCTTCACCTCTGGCTTTGCTCCAGAAGAGATGAATGGAAGCGAAGGAAAGCTAAGGAAAACGCGGTGCCCTGCTCCGAGTGACGCTACTGGGTGACACGAAGGAAATTGAAGGAAACCAAATGTCTCCAGGAGCTTGTTTAGGGAGACCACGAGCTACCCCGATTTTGGGGTGTACTCGAAGCAAACCAGCAATCTGAAAATAGTGACGATTATACCCTTTTACTCTTTCTCACTGATAACGGCCCCCAGTAAATTATTTGTTTCTTTCGGGAGCTTCTAAAGTCAGAAACTCAGAATCTATATTATATTTAGCTTATGAAACCCTTCCTATTTAATACGGACCAGGAAACAATTTATTTTTTCTGGCCCGACATGCGACTGATAGGAAGTTTCATGTGAAATATGTGAAAGATTTTAGAAAGGGTAATATAGTCCTTTTACTTCGTACAAATAAGGTTACAAGTGTTTACCTCTATATATGTATTCTCTATCTGGAGCAAGTAATCTTCAATGCCATATCCTTCCTTCATCTTCTTTCTCCTTCCATTCCTTTCTTTTCCCATTTCTTCAAGTTTTGGAGCAAAGCCTGAAGAGCCATTCTCCCTTATACCTCTTGCTCTGTTGCCTATGCCTCAATTGACCACTTTATATGACCATCACAGCAATTTCTAAGATACGGAAAAAAATCTCTCATATAATGAGAAACTTCTGCCTTACCAGCTCACACCATCCCTAAGTCATATTATTGAGCATGCCAGCAGAAAATCATGCACATCCCAGCAATAACAACACCAAGTGTTTTGCTTGAACAAATAAGTCAAAATTTTCATAATGCACCTCACAAATTTTTTATCAATTACAAAAAAACGTTCCAATGAACATGAAATAAATGATAGCTATTTTATAAAAAAAGAAAAATGGAAAAGGTAAATTCCTTCAGAATATCAATTTCTTAATTAAGCACCAAATATTTTTGCTCCACTCTTCTTATTTTGATTGAACAGGTCAGGAATAACATAATATTGGCCAAATTATCACCTGTGACATGAAGAGCCAAAGCATTGCAAAAATATAAATATGTACATTTTGAACCAGCACTATGCAAAAGCATAATAAAAGAAACATAATCATGTACACAATTAGCAAATAAATATTTATCAGCTTCCATCAACAGAAAAATGTATTACCCATTTGCCTGATTAATATGAAGCATATAATATGAATAGGTAGCTTCAAAATTTGGTACAACGAATGAAAGAATGAAATGGTTGGAATTAATTGAGAGGTGAGTTAACCTGTTTGGAATTTCATTTTCTATATCATATATGCACAACTGCCCAAAAGTGAATTTTGATCCAGGCAACCCATCCTATGTGATATTTGATCTGAAATTTTAAAAATGCAAGAGTTAGACTGTCATTAATTCTCTAACCCACATTATATCCCAAAGAGTAAAAGAAGACATTGAATTGCATACACCAATGAGCTTGTAGAAAAGAAAGAAAATCTTTAAAAAATCATTTATTTAAAGAAAATCCAAAGACTTGATAAAACTATGGATCCTCTTTTCGTATAGTTTGAAGCATCTGATTTATTTATTGGATGGCCCGAGCATTGCCTCCCAAAAAAAGGGAGGAAAAAAGGAAAAGAGATAGTGTGTGGGTAAAATGAATATACACTGGATATTTCACCTTTCAAAAGCGATGTCAGAAATTGGTACGTACCAATACTGCTGATCATTAATTCTCTAACCCACATTATATCCTAAGCAGTGAGGATTACTACGAGTCTACGAGGACCTTGCCATAACTAATTGGAAACCTGATATAAAAGAAGTTGCATATACACTGCGTACATACTATATGCTGTTGAGGTGAATTGAAGATATTTTGGAGTATTTTCAAGCAACAAGGGTTTTGATACCTCTGAGTTTTTGAGTATTCAACCGTGTTCTTTCAATGTAATTGTTTTTTGTTGCGAAACTGCTACCAGCTAGTCAGCGGTACAAGATACTAGTAAACCCAGTGGCGGATCTAGAAAAAATATCTAGGTGGGTCTGACAACTTCTGTTTAAGTCTTCAGCTCCACTTTTGAGTGCTTCAATGATAGAAAAAATTAGCTGGGGCTAAAGGGGGGCTCCAAGGGCTCGACGGCATGAGGTGGGGCTCTAGCCCCACCCGCCCCGGTGGTAGATCCGCCCCTGAGTAAACCTGTAAACGTATCAGTCGGAACTAGAACAAGATGATGTAAAACCGCAATGACTGTCACCAACATGTCTTGATTAAACAAAAGAATTATTTATAGTCTTCTACGGTAAATTATTGAAATAATTTAGAACGCTGATACATGAGGAGTATTGCTTGAGGATCAATAATCCAAATCAATACCAATATAATATAATATAATATAATATATATCCTCAAGCTATCACACAGAACTGCACGAATAGTATCCACTAAGCTGCATCCAACTATGTAGACTGTCTATTCCCTTTCTACTTTCCAAGCTCTTCCGCGAGCTTCTGCAAGTAAGCATATGACACACCTCCAACCTCAACCGCCTTTCTGCACGCGAATTTAATCTCCTCTGTTTTTTCCCTGACTCTTCTCATGTCCTCAGAGCCTTCATCCATCAAGCACTTTATAGCTCTTTCCAGCTCTGTTGCACTGACAAACCCTTCATTCTTTCTATCAATTTCCATCGTAATCGAGACCTGCAACTCTTTCATTATATGAAATGCAGTCAAGTGTTGTTCAGCACCGTGCGGCCATGGGATAACTGGGACACCAAACCAGAGGCTCTCCATGCTGGAGTTCCAGCCACAATGTGTAACGAATCCTCCAATTGCCTTGTGCGAGAGTATTTCAATTTGTGGTACCAAACTAGGCCAAACCAATCCCCTTTCTTTTGTCTTCTCTGTAAAGCCCCTGGGTAGCACCTCATCCAAGTTTGCATTGGTTAGGTCCCTGTAATGAAATTAACCTTAGCAATTAGCTTTCACAATGACAAATTTTTCAGAGCTAATTATGTCAGGTACAGCTTGATTCGGTTGATAATTATAGTAGATGCAAAGATTGACTTAATTAATCTATATATCTGTAAACTAGATAAACAACACAGAAAGACACGAGGATTTTTACGTGGTTCAGTACAAGTTGTACCTACATCCACGACACACGCACACCACCATTCTTTTTATTTCTTTCAATCGTTTAGTACAAGAGAGAGAGAGAGTCAGAAGGAAGGGACGCACCTTTATAGAAACACAGGTGGCCATAATTATTTCTTTCTAATTTTGCTTTAAATCAAAAATAAGGAAATAAAATAAATACAAATTTCTGACGAATTTCGGACCGAAATGGCTCCGAATTCGGTCCGAAAAGTCGCCTCTGGCTCCACACTCCCCCTCAAGTTGGCATGTAGATATCTCGCATGCCCAACTTGCAAATCACTCCTTGAAAGATAGTACTGGATACCCCTTGGGTTAGTATATCTGCCAATTGTTCATCAGTTCTCACGTGAGGAATGCTAATGACTTTATCTTCTAAATTCTGTCGAATAAAGTGCCTATCCACTTCAATGTGCTTGGTCCTATCATGTTGCACCGGATTGTGAGAGATTGCAATAGCTGCCTTGTTGTCGCAAAACAGTTTCATCTCCCTGTCATCATAGAAGCCAAGATCTTTGAGTACTCTCTTTATCCACAGTAACTCTTACAAACCTTTAGCAATTCCTCTGAACTCTGCCTCTGCACTTGACAAAGCTACCACCTTTTGTTTCTTGCTCCTCCAGGTAACCAAGTTACCTCCAACAAATGTAAAGTATCCAGAAATGGATTTCCTGTCAGTCACGTCTCCAGCCCAGTCAGAATCTCTATATCCCTCAATCTGGAGATGACCATTTTTCTTGAAGAAGATACCTCGTCCTGGGGAACCTTTGAGATACCTTAGAATCCACATGACAGCTTCCATGTGTTGCTCACTGGGAGCATGCATGAACTGACTCACCACTGACACAGCATAAGCAATATCAGGCCGAGTATGTGACAAGTAGATGAGTCTCCCTACCAATCTCTGGTATTGATCCTTATTTGTAGGTGCCTGGTCAGAGAACACACCCAACTTGATGTTCTGTTTTGTTGGTGTATCCACAGGTTTGCAATCCAACATACCTGTCTCAGCAAGCAAGTCAAGTACATACTTCCTTTGAGACAAAGAAATACCTTCTTTACTGCGTGCAACTTCAATTCCAAGAAAGTACTTCAACCCTCCTAAATTCTTCATATCAAACTCCTTAGACAGTTTCTCTTCCAGATCCTGGATTCCTTCAGAGTCATCACCTGTGATTATCATATCATCAACATAGATTATCAAAATAACAATTTTACCCTTATTCTTGAGGAAGAATAAAGTGTGGTCAGTATCACTCTGGGTGTATCCATATCTCCTCATAGCACTGCAGAATCTTCCAAACCAGGCCCTAGGGGACTGTTTCAGACCATACAAAGCTTTCTTCAACCTACACACAAGAAGTTGATTGCTTGAATGATTGTATCCTGGTGGAATATCCATGTATATTTCTTCTTCAATATCACCATGTAAAAAGACATTCTTTACATCGAATTGATGCAAAGACCAGTCTCTGTTTGCAGCAATGGACAATAAAATTCTCACAGTGTTTAGCTTAGCTACAGGAGAGAAAGTCTCCTGATAGTCTACTCCATATGTCTGAGAATAGCCTTTTGCCACTAGTCTTGCCTTGTACCTGTCAATTTCTCCAGTGGGTCCATATTTGACTGTAAACACCCATTTGCAGCCTACTGCCTTTCTGTCTTTTGGCCTCGTCACTAATTCCCAAGTATCATTTTTCTCCAGTGCATCCATTTCTGCTTTCATTGCATCCACCCATTTCGGATTGCTAAGAGCTTCATTTAGACTGCCTGGAATGTGAACTGATGCAAGGGTTCTGTCAAATTCCTTCACAGGCTCTGGCATGTGAGACATGGTCATGAAATTTGCCATTGCATATCTGCCTTCACCATCCTCATCTGGTCTGTATCTTTTAGGTGGTTTGCCTCTATTAATCCTGAAAGGTAACTGATAACTAGAGTTATTAATAGCAGGTTCAGAAATATTTACCTCTGACTCAGGAAATTGATCATGTGGTGAAGTAGGAGACTGTATCATTTCTTCATCTTCACTTTCCAAATTGTCTTCTGATGGACCCGAATTCTCTAGTGGGTCCATTTCTGGACTCAAATTCTCATCCTCACTTTCAGAATTAGGATCGAATTCCATAAAATTCGGACCGAAATTTTCAGAATTCGGACCGAAATTTTCAGAATTTGATCCGAAATTTCCTAGTTCAGGTCCACAATCTTCATTCCTTGCTGTATCAAACCAGGACTCATTGTCTATCATATTCTCCCCCTGAGAATGAGTCTGGTTCGTGCAAAAATATCCTTCATTTTCAACAAATGTCACATCCATGGTAGTATAGACTTTTCTGGAGGTTGGATTCAAGCACCTATAGCCCTTTTGATGTTGACCATAACCAATGAACACACACTTTTCAGCACAAGGGTCAAGTTTTGAGCGTTGATGTTTCTGTATGTGAACATAGGCTATACAACCAAACACTTTAGGTGGAATATTGAGAAAAGAAGGGATCACAGTGTAGGTTGAGAGTTTCTGTAGAGGTGTTTGAAATTTAAGAGGTGCTGAAGGTAATCTATTTATCAGATACACTGCTGAGGTGACTGCATGATCCCAATAAGAATTAGGAACATTATTTTCTATCATCATTGCTCTGGTCATTTCTAAAATCTGTCTGTTCTTACGTTCTGCCCTACCATTTTGTTGAGGAGTACCAACACAACTGGTCTCATGGATAATCCCATTGTCTCTAAAAAACTCTCCTATGATTTTGTTGACAAATTCCTTACCATTATCACTCCTGAAGATCTTGACATTTTTATCAAATTGATTTTTAACCATGGTAATAAAGGATTTAATGGCAATTGGTACATCAGTTTTTTGTTGCACCACATTGATCCAAGTCATTCTAGTACAGTCATCAACAAACAAGACAAACCATCTATTTCCAACGAGAGAGTCAACCGGGGAGGGTCCCCAAACATCAGAGTGAATCAGATCAAAAGGAAGTCTATCATTATCATCATCCAAAATCTTAGCAAAATGAGCTCGATGGCTCTTAGATTTGATACAAACATCACAATCAAACTTCTCATTTTCAAAACCAGAAAACAGACTAGGATAAAGTTTTCTTAGGTACCCAAATGATGGATGGCCTAATCGCCTGTGCCATATCCAAATAGAAGACTTCCTACTCAAGTTCGATCCAGCTGATAGATGTGCTTGTCCAGCAGCCAAGTCTTCTAAATGATACAATCCTCCTCTTCTAGTACCACGACCAAGGATTTCCTTCGTCAAGAGGTCCTGAAAAAGACAAAACCGAGGATACATGAGTACCACACAATTAAGTTCTTCACATAACTGTCCCACAGACAGAAGCTTGGATGAGAGAGAGGGAACCAAAAGTGTATTTGAAAGATTTAAGGAAGAGGAAAATTGGACTTCTCCAGCCCCTGTGACTGGATAGGATTCTCCATTTGCATTAACAATCTTGTTCCTTCTTGGAGCGGATTCCCTTACCAAGTCTTCTTTGTCATAAGTCATGTGATCAGTTGCCCCTGAATCAATAATCCAAGAGCAGTCAGTAGCAGGTGTATTCAAAGCAAAAATTTTACCTTCATTTGTCTCAACAGAAGGCAAAACAGAGAGGTTGCCCTCAAATTTCGGTCCGAAATTTACAAATTTCGGTCCGAAATTGTCACTGCCAGGACTTAAACAGGCCAAATTTGCCGCTGGTAGGGTCTTCCCTTCTGTAGTCATGGTTTCTGCTACGCGTGCCTTACCCTGCCTCTTCTTCTTATTTTCCTCCCACCAGTCTGGATACCCAATCAACTTGAAACATTGCTCCACAGAGTGTTTTGGATTTTTACAATGAGTACATCCTCCAGGTGGGACCGGTTTCTTATTATTTGGTTTTTGAGGATAGTTGGACTTTTGGAGAGTCAAGGTTTGGGTTTGTGCTAGCATGGCCAAGGAATTGTCCACAACTGCACCCCCGTTCAACATGACCATTTGTCGCCTCTCCTCCTTCCTTACCAAGGCAAACGCCTCTTCTACTGTAGGGAGGGGACTAATTTGGAGTACACTAGCCCTAATCTGGTCCAACTTATCATCTAAGCCATCCAAAAAGGTCAGTACCCTATCTTCTTGTACCAATTTCTGGTATTTTTCAATATCATGTGGACATTCCATGGGATTTGGTCTACGAGTGTCTAACTCCTTCCACAATCCTTGAAGGGTACTATAAAAATTCTGGACCAATTCACCATTTTGTTTGACTCTACTAATTTTCCTTTTGAGGTCCAAAATCTGAGACAAATCACTACCATCAAAATAAGAGGTGTTGACAGCATCCCATACCTCTTTTGCAGTGGAGTAGGGCAAGAAAGTACCTATCAACGAGGAGTCCATAGAGTTGATCATAAAATCTTTCACCTGAGAATCCATCACAGACCACCGTTTATAAGCCTCCTCGTCCGATGGTTTTGGCCGAGTCGATCCATCAAGATGACCCAATCTGTCTCGCCCATTGAGTTTCATCTGCAGCATTTGTGACCAAAGATAGAAGTTCGTCCCATCTAACTTGATCGACATGGCAGAAGTGAAACCCTCTTGGCTATGGATATTTGGTGGAGGTCTCGGTTGTGTAAGCAACTGGGACAGAGTGTTGTTTAGGCTCTGGATAAGGGCCATGGCATCTGGAGGATTAGGTTCAGGGATAGGTGTCTTGGAGCCGGGATTAGATGGAGAACTCATGGTTTTAGGTCGGAATAGGGATAAATTTCGGTCCGAAAAAGGAAAATTTCGATCCGAAATTTTAGGGTTGCGTGGAGGTTTGGCAAGATCCAATCAAGGAAAAGGATCAATCACTCATGCAGTAACTCGCACAAGTAAGAGGTCGTCTGTGCAGTAACTCGCACAGAGAAGGGAAGAAAAGTCGAGTTGCGCAGTCGTTCGCACAACTATCAAACCAACACGTTTCAGGATCTATTGCTCTGATACCATGTAAACTAGATAAACAACACAGAAAGACACGAGGATTTTTACGTGGTTCAGTACAAGTTGTACCTACATCCACGACACACGCACACCACCATTCTTTTTATTTCTTTCAATCGTTTAGTACAAGAGAGAGAGAGAGTCAGAAGGAAGGGACGCACCTTTATAGAAACACAGGTGGCCATAATTATTTCTTTCTAATTTTGCTTTAAATCAAAAATAAGGAAATAAAATAAATACAAATTTCTGACGAATTTCGGACCGAAATGGCTCCGAATTCGGTCCGAAAAGTCGCCTCTGGCTCCACAATATCTTAGTTGCTGGATGGTATTTTTTTAAAACTCGGGTTAAAGTATACTTAAATTGTGATTGTAATGTCTGTCTTTTTTTTTGTGTATTGAGAGTTTGGAATCTTCTTTTATTATTTATGAAATTTTCTGGTATTAGCCTTCAGGAAAACTAAACATTACATTAAAGTACTAAAGCTGATATGAAGCAAAAAAAAAAATGATGGTTCTTAATTACTTGATTTCATAGTATCTGAGAGAAGTGAAAAACAACATTGAAAATAATTCAATAAATAGGAAAGATTTCTTGGAGGTGTTCATGAGAAAATGAAGGAACCTTCAGGTACGGAATATGGAAAGAGCAAGCACGTAGATGGAGATGATGATAGTGCGAAGAAAATAAGAAATATAGACACTTCCAAACTTTAAGGGTCGGACACAGATGTATACGAGCCAAATACAAAGCATTGGATGGAAGAAAAACAAGGTACACACAGATCATGTGTGCGCGTGCATATTGATCGTCTTTTGTGTGCAAACAGATTGAAAAAGGAAGACCGTGGCTGTTGATTTCATATCCAAATTTGATTGCTTTAACAAAATATGTGTATCAAGTATATATGATATAGAAAAAAAAGATGAGGCAGAGATGTATAGTCTTGCCTTTATTATCCTATGATGGTTTGGGATTATTTATTTCATTTTTTTTTTTTTGTATTCTATCAAGTCAGTTTGTAAGAAGTAAATAAAAAAATAGTTTGCATGTGTGGGTGAGAATGCAGGCACCATATTAGTGTTGAATTTTTTTTTTTTTAAAGGTCGGCAAAAACCAACAATTTTGTTAATAATGAAAAAAAAATATTATAAGGTAACACAACCATTTCGTAGGGTATTTATACTGTTAAGTCGGTATATGATTTTCTTAACTTTGATGGAGTTAAGTTTCCTATTAGTCAATCGGTTTGGCTTTGCATAATAAAATTCTGACACAGGACAATTTTAGCAAAGAGAGGCTGGATAGGTCCTAATAAATATTATTTCTGTAATAATGCAGAAAGTGTTGATCTCTTTTTACATTGTCCTTTTGTGCAGAATTTTTGGAATGTTTTTGATAGGGTCAGTCCGGTTAATTTTGTGATAAGTAGGCAAGATTTGAGTTACTATTGGCAGCGTATTCAAAACTTAAATAAACATGATAGAATTTTTGTAGGTAATTTGTTAGCTACTGTTTGTTGGGTAGTCTAGACTACTAGAAACAACATTGCTTTTAATGATAGTACAGACTATTCTGTACATAAATTGATTTATACTGTTGCAACTTTATTCTTCTTGGACAGGTTTTAATACAGGAAATAGAAGCAAGTGTGACTCAACAGTTGAGGGGGTCGAGTCAGGTGATCCCTCTTGTCGATAGGGGGTTGATTCAGGTGATTCCTCTTGCCACTAGGGGGTCGAGTCAGGTGGTTCCTCTAACCACTAGGTTTTACATCCAGCCAGGCCCAGAAGAAGACGGCCACATAACAGACAATACAGATGGGACTTCTGATGTTTAGGTTTAGTTTTAGTAGTCAAAACTTATGATTTTGTTGTGATGGTTCTGTCTCTTCTTAGAATGTAAGACTCAGGTTTTCTTATTTTTGTTGTTTGATTTTGTAAACTCTAGAAGTCAAGCCTTATGACTGCTACTTTTACTTTTGTTTAATGATATTGGATGCCCCTTCTTGGGGCTTTTCCTTTAAAAAAAAAAACACAACTATTTCGTACCAATATCAATTGGTACATTAGATTAAAAAAAATAAAAAATCAAAACTCAAACACGAACTGTTGTTGTACCCATATGTGACTCTTACAAACCTCGAACTATCTAGCACAAAAGATACCACTTCAAATCAATCGGTGAACATCGGCCGTAGAAGCATTCTCTCGAAAACCACCGAAGTCATCATCCTCCACTGTTCCTACATTGAGACGCACCTAACCGGCCACTAACCATGAATCACCGTCTCGCAAGACACCCATGGCACAAGGATGACAGCTAAGAACCGATGATGAACTCCTCGTCTCGATCTGAAGTGCCGACCAACCAAAAAAAACCATACCATAGCATTTTTTCTGGTTGCGTTGCTAACAGCCCTGACCAAACCCGGTACCTATGGGCAGCGCTCTCAAACGTGCATAATGGAATGGAAATTAACCGTTCTGTTTTCGTTCTGTTCCAAATAATTAAACAGAAAAGTCATTCTGTTAAACGGAACGGAAATTCCATCATATTTCATTTCCACCTCCATTTTCTTTTGAAATTTCTCATTTCGGCTCTGCGGATGAAAAAGGGATTTCCATTTCTGTTCAGTTTCCGACAGAAAGGAACGGAAACGTGTAGCCTATGGTTCCCTTTCCGAACCATGTAGAAAACATTGGTAAATGGTCAAACTCCCTGCATCCAACAAAGTTATCGACTTACCATTGCTGCAACAACGTCCGAGGACACCGACCGTAACCATCACCATGTCATGTCGCCATGCATATATACAATTTAAAGGCCGTCCCTCAAAACAGATGGAACTCTGCTGTGAGATCTGGTGTTGGATCCCCACAAGGGCATTGAAATCCAGTGTTGTATCAAGCGACTCATAAGGCCTTAATACGACTCTTCAATCTTCATCCCTGGTTTTTTTTTTTTTTTGAAAAAAGGTGGATCAAAGCCACCCGTTTCATTAAAGAAACAAATTGATTACAAAAAACCTTAAACCTACACACAACTTTTCTCATACTAGCAGCTCAACCTCTCAACAAAACTATACCTAGCCAGAATTGAACAAAAACCCTCTAAACTAACTATATATCCCTGCTTACCTAGGTTACCAGTGATACAGCACAACTCAATGAACAAAAATGCATAGAAATATCGAATCCTCTAATACTAGCAGCTCGTTGTCTCAGCCAAAAACCACAACTATTCAAAATACCCTAAAAATCGAATATTTACAACTCTTCTGCGCGCACAACCCACCTAAATGTCCTCAAAATCCCTTCATGCCAGCACAAAACCTCAATTTATTATCCAGGATCAACCAATTTGATTACAATACCTCCTTCTCCATCTGACTCAGTTTGGAATATCTTTTTTTGCAACTTCTTTTGCCTTCCCTTTGCACTTTGTGTCTTCTTCATTTTATTCTTTATAAACTTCTTTTCTTCACTATCATTGAGAACTTCAATCTTCTGCTGAGAATCAGACTCCACAATGTTTCTACCTATCACGTCCAATTCTCTTCCCCTTATGACAGTTTCTTCTTTTATTTTCTATTCCATTTTCTTTTTGTTTTGCAATCCTTCATTCACTTCACATTCAACTTTCTTAATGTTGACTCCTGGATATCCCTTTGCAGTAACATTTGCCACAATAATATCACCATCATGTAACTTCTCATTCAAAGCACTAATATTTGCCCCAAGCTTGTTTTTATCATCTTTTAATTGTGCTATCATGCTAACAGAATCTTTTCTAAGCATGTCTGCCTCATGTAACTCTGAGCACAACTTTCCATTTGTAGACATCAAATCATCCCTCTCCTTTGTAATAGAGACAATCTGACTTTTCAAATCATCATTTATCTTGCCTTCTAAGGCAGCGATGTTTGCAATCAGCTTATCTTTTTCCATTTTCAGACCTGATATCATGTTATCGAAACTCCTCTTTAAAAGTATATATTCTTCTTTGCAAACTCCCAATTCAACTTTGGTCTCTAACAACTCTTTGGATAATCTCTGAATCTCCGAATTAGACATCTCTATTTTTTGAGTCACTTCAGTAAATGCATATTTCTGGTTCACAACCTCAACCCACTTTGCCTCTTCTATCTCCTGTTCACCTTTCTCTGTCCCTTTGGTTGTTTGACCAATCTCTAACTGGTATGTGGTATCCTCAATTGAGGAGCATTCACGTGCCCGATGCCCATGTTTTCCACACACGAAACACACAATACTATTTGGACAATAATAGGCGAGATGTCCAGGATTACCACATCGGAAGCACAGTGGATTAGAGGGTGATGATCGTTGCCTCAATTCTTCAGTTTTTAGTCTGACAATCTCCGACTTTCGACCTGATTTGCCTCTGTTGTTGTAAATCGAGCCATTAGTCTCATCAGATATCTCTTTCCAGCCTCTGTCTTGCTGCAACATCTCTCGAGGAGGTAGATCTGCTCGAATCAAGGTGATCATGTGCCTAAATGCCTCCATCAGTATTGCCATGGCTGATTCAAGGTTTGACAGTTTAGCCTCTCCGCTCCACCTCTCCATCGTCGAAGAAACTCGCCTTCGGCTAGGGTTCGAATTCAACGCGCAGAGCTTCAATCGCCTGAGATTGGGAGTGAATGTTTTGAGAGAGAGTCGATCTGGTCACCGAACTCCTTAGATCGCCTCTCAATCAATGAAAAACTGTAAGAATTTCAATTTGGTTTTGTATTTTTCTTGAATTTGGAAGGAATTTTGAGATTTTTCTGGAATTTTAGGAAGAATGGAAATCGCTAAAAAAATCGCCTCTAAACTGCATCAATATTCATCCCTGGTTAAGCATCGTGTCATAGAGCGAAGGTCCACACAACTCACCCAAGTGCCTATAGACCGCGCCAAAGTAGAGGTCTATGTTGCCCGAATCTCCACTCACCTCTGTCGACGTTCGATCATGGCTTAAAGCCAGCAAAAGGAGCAAAGGAGAAGAAAATGTCAAAATGACAGGAAAAGCAAAGAAAAAAAGGGGAGGGGTGAGGAAGGTAGGAGCAGTGGGTCGGAGGAGGCGGCACCGCCGGCCTTCCCCACTAGGGTTTTTTGAAATGAAAGGGCGCCTCTGAATGTGTGCCAACAAAACAAGGGGAGGTACGTGTTGAATCTTCTTCAATCTCTATATTCACATTGTGTATTTGTTGAATGTCAGTTAGATCGCTGTGCTAAAATCCTAAGGTGCACGAGCAGTGTGATGTGGCATTCGACCCATGTAGCCCAAAACTTGACAAGAATCTGCTTCGTTTATTGTATTAGTTTGTTTCGGCTAGAAGAAGTGCTTGGCCCACGCAGTGGCACTCTTGCCCAAAAGTTGAATAAAAATATGGGACCAAAACTATACCAATTAATTTTGATTAATTCATAACAGATAGTACCTCAGTAAGTGTTTGCTAGCTGCACGGACCGCCCACAAGAAGCGATGTCCGCTTTGTTCAAGTGCTTTGGCTATCTCCCTATTCTGCGACACATCAAAGGCCCCTCTGCTTCCAAAACACAAGAACACAACTGATTTCATTGGCTGCCTATCAAGCCACTTCAAGCACTCGTGGTCTTTTGACTTGCTTTCAGGCAACGAGAGAACTGGTCCAATCGGGTATATGTCTGGAAGCTTCTGGCCTGGGACATGCTGAGTACCATCACTCAATGCCTCCACTGCTGCCTTCTCGAGGTAAATGTTGGAATTCACAACTACAGCCTTGGCCTTAGTACAAAGCCGTGTAAAGTTCATTAAGCTTTTGTAAGATCCAGATTTCCTATTCCAGAAAACATCTGGCCAGCATGTCGATGGTATGGGTACGAGGCCTGGAACGCATATCTCCTCCACCTCTGAAAAATCTTTTGGATCATTTTCCCTTTCCTGATGCGAGAGGTGAGAAAAGAGGGCAAGTGAAGTGGCAGGAGAAGTATAGTATACATAAGATGGTATGTTGAGCTCATTTGCCACATCAATAACATTATTAGCAAAAAAGTCGACAACAAGGCCCGAAACAGGTGAAGGCGAGGCCAAGAGTTCCGCCTTGACATGCGGCATATAGGATCTTGCTCGAAGGCTGAGAAACTCTTCAACGCCGTCAAAAGAGGTTGGTGGTTCAACAAAAGGGAGAGGGTGGAACTGAAATGGGGTGTTTTGGGCTTGAAGAGATTGGAGGTAGGAAGAGCACAGTGGAGAGCCCTGATTGGGGTTCTCAGGTAGAATGAGAAGGAAGTGGATGGAAAATGAGTTACCAAAAGTGGAGAGCCGTTTGGCGAGCTCTATCATGGCGATGAGGTGGCCTGCTGCGTAGACGGGGAAGAAGTACACGCATGGTTTGTTAGCCATGACCTTCTTAATTAATTTCCTTGTTTTGCTTCTGTGGGTTATGATCGATATGCATTAGTTCCCCAAGTTAATTTATAGTTGGGTCTAGGCGTCTAGCTAGCTATGTTTTTAGGAGATATCTTTTATATTCTTGATGTAGTACAAGAACGGTAGGGTTAAAGTTATATACTGGATGTTATTCCTAGGTGCGGACGAAACAAACAACGAAAACGCATTAAAACATCATATGATATAATTATTGTTATACTTATGTATACATAAAAAAAAGCATGAAAATAGTTAGTAAGTTTAAGCTAAAAAAATAAAAAGAGAGCTTCTATTTTGGGAACTATTAAAATTGTACTGAGAGACAGAGATCGCCTAGCTAGGCGCATATATGGTAAACTTTAGTTGGGATGTGAATATATACGTCATGCTTACTCGGATTTTATGTCATATTTGTTGCGAGAAGAGTCTATTTAAAGTATGCATGTATTGCATGTGGTTTGTGCAGCTAACATTGCGTAGACTACGCAGCGTAGTTAAGCTTCATAAAACAGAAATGCCTGGTGCTCGAGAGTCGAGCTAGAGACCACATTTTCTTTCCTTTTGGCTCCGTTTGGATAGGTGTGAAAAAAAGAAAAGAAGTTGAAAGAAGTATTGAGAAATGTGTAATTTTGTGAAAAAATTGGATTGTTTATAATTTATTTATTCCCTTCTTTCTTCTTCCTCTTTCTTCTCAACACATCCAAACGCATCCAAAGAGAGAGACATTGAGAAAAGGTTACTGCTCATCATTGCAATCTCATGGGCTCTATTTGGATGGGACGATGGGTGCAGGAATAGGAGAATAACTTCTTCCTACTTTCAAATTTATTATAAACAACCTAAATTTTTCACAAATTTATATATTTTCCAATACTTTTTTTCTTATTCCTCTTATTCCCACATCATCCAATCAAAGCCATGAATAATTAATTTAATTCATAGTAATGTGTCAAAATCAGAACATAATTGTAGGGGACAAGGGTCACGGTTCACATTATTGTAATTTTATTTCTTTATAGTTGTGAGTTCACATCAAATACAGTGACTTGTAATTAAGAAACAATTGTGCCACTTACGTATACAATTTTGTGCGTTCCACGATGTTTTTAGTTGCCGCACCTTAAACTGCAGTTAAACATTTTCTATATAATTAGTATATTGCGTGGTCTATTGTTCTTATTATTTTAATAATTTTAACATCTTTTTAGTCACAAAATATTTCTTTAGTTACCGCAATTGATCATTATATAGATGTTTCTATCCATAAGCAAAAATAATATCCATAAAAATATAATCAATATCTATCTAAAAAATATTTGTGTAAAAAAAACTGATAGAATCATAAAATCAATTATATAATTTTATGTCTCGACAAAATATAAAATTATAAACCATTACACGAGTTTTATATAATTTTCTTACTTGTGACGCGACACAATACATGACACGAGTTGACACGACAAAAATTAATATTATTTACATTGAGTTTATATTATAAATTTAATAACTTTGATTGAATTATATTGAGTTTATATCATAAATTTAATAATTTTGATTCATAATTTTTTTATTTAATTCATTAAGTTTTATTTTAATATTTGAAATTTTAACAATTTATTGTATTTTTCCATATTGAAAATTATATATATATTTAAATGAATTTTTAGGGGAAATTTTAAAATAAATTATAATATGAATTAACAAGAGTTTGACACGTCGTGTCAAACGTGTCATGTCACAATGTGTGTCGTATTAACTACTCCCTTCATTTAATATGAGACGACACAACATGTTAAAAATATTAATTTGTGTCAATACGACACGACACGAGCCCTAACACGCACATATATAACACGATACGACACGTTTATCATACCTTTACTTGCATCCTTCGAATAAAAGTAGATTGATAGTGATTTACTGAACCTAAACTTCTGCAGTTTTTTGGTTATGTGCAGAAAATAGCTGCAAATATATTGCGCATATAAATAAAGAGATGCTATAGAAAATTATGCTGGAAATAATTTTGAAGAGGGCCTGATAGATGATTAATTACCTGCCTCATATGATGATGATGGTTTGTGCATATATCGTTGCACTAATAAGCCCATAAAATAAATGCATGGTGCTTGAGGGGCCACATTTCTTTTCCTTTGTGTAGGGGCAATCAAAGGTCTCTGCACCGTGCTTCAATCTGATCATAAATAATTATTTTATTGTCATTATTGTATGTCACGGTTTGCATACAGCGACTTGTGAAAAGAAGGTTTGTCAGGACTATAGCCAAACAAATATCAAAGGGTGTTTGTTTGTGTAGTAAGGAGTTGCATAATTTTAAGAATACCTAAGTGTTTATGTAGTGTTATGTAATAGATATCTGGTTGTGTAGTAAGGATGACTAACTTAATGCATGCATATATTCATGTCAAAAAAATAAAATGCCCTTAAATTTGAATTAGTATTATGTATTATATTTTGTGACCTAATTATTGTTAATTATTAATTATTATAATAATTAATTATTAATGATGATAATAAATCATTTTTACTATTATGAAATATTAATAATTACTTTAATTAAATATTATAAATATTATTATTTATTTTATAATAAAAATTATTATTGATTAATTATCTTCAATTATTTATTATTAATAATTAATATTACTTGTTAAATATTATTAATTATAATAATTAATCTTTGTTATTAATTATGATTTTTTAATAATTATTGTTACTTATTAAGTATTATTATTTATTTATTTATATTAATTAATTTTTAATTTTTAATTATTATAAAAATTAATTATTAATGATAATAAGAAATCATTTTATTATTATAAAATATTATTAATTATTTTTAATTAAATATTATTAATTATTTAATAATAAATCAATATTGTTTTATATATTATTATTTATTAATTATAATAATTAATATTTATTACTAATTATGATTTTTTAATAGTTATTGTTACTTATTAAATATTATTATTTATTAATTATTATTGATTATTAAATATAATTATTAATTATTTCTAAGGGGTATTGTTGGAAAAAAAAATTAAAGGGGACTAGTGCATAACTTATGTAACCTATTTAGGTTGCATAACTTATGTACCCTTAAGACATCTTATGTAAGAGGTGTTTGGCGACTTAAAGATACATAACTTAAGTTATGCACCCTTTAAGTCACAAACAAACGCCCCAAAGAGTTTAGATTTTATAAAGATTACAATCATTTTTTTAAAATTCGACCAGTAATAATCAATTTTTATGTGCTTTTTACAATAAAGTTACGTTAGAAAATATGTGGCAATGGCATCATTAAATTTCAGAGACCATATATATATATATACGAAAATAATGTTCCCTGCCTGTTCTTATAATGTTAGTTTTTTTTTTTTCCATTGAGCAATGCCGTACTGTTAAGCGGGCTACATGTGTTCTTTTCAACGCAAATTTATGTTAGTTTTCTAAAAGGCTAATATAAAAAATTTGCATAAATATTAATGGTCTTCTTTTGGTTTCCAAATGTTAATTTATTTAAACACGCACTACACTAAAATAAGCTTTAGTACCAGACTATTAGTATCGTTTTTTAAGAAAACTGGTATAAATATTAGTAGGTGACAATTATATAATTGTCAGTCTATATCCTTAGTACCGATTTTTTAAAAAAATCGATACTAAATGTTGCTGGAAAAAATTTTAAAAAAATGGTCACAATTAGTACCAGTTTTTTCTAAAAAACCGGTACTAATAATTGAATCTTTAGTATCGATTTTTTAGAAAAACCTGTACTAATTATAACCATTTTTTCTGCCAACAATTAGTACCGGTTTATTATAAAAAACCGGTACTAATAATCCACAGATATTTTCAGTTCGAGTAGTATGTCTCCTTCTTTCTTCACACTTTCCGTTGTAAACTCATCTTTACTATTCATAGCCGTTATTTTCCCTCTAAAGCCGAAATTTTTTTCTCTCCGTAAACCTCATAAAAAAAATAGCTAAAAATTATAAAAACTTCCGAAAAATTGAAAAATCACGTGCGTTTCAAAGAAAGCTTGGGTTCGTAACATCAATGAAGCACAGTACAGTGCGTTTCAGAGGAGACAGAGAGGCGTGCAGTCACGTGCTAACTTTGGAAGCGCCCCTCTCTCTCTTCTCTCTCGATTGTGGCGGAAAGCTGTTTATGATGCAATAACCCTCCATATGAATTGATAAATATCCCCTTGTACCGATCGCGAGATGCTGACAAATCATTACAATTATAATCTTTATTTCTTTATGGAATTTCAATAGAAATTGGTAAAAATATAACGCTACTTGTTTAAAAAAAAAAAATACTGCAATTATGGTTGCATAATAGAAAGCCAGCTAGAAAGGATGACAACTATTTTATGGGGCACGATTTGGTTGCGGGATTAGAGATTTTATGTAAGACGAGAAATAATAATAATAAAATATGCTCATTTTGAAAATCCCTCTCTTCCCACAATTAATTTTGACCCATGAAGATGAAACAAACTCTGATAAGCTTTGGCGTTTTGTAGTTCTCAGGTCTTTATTTCCTTAGTAGCTAGTGATTTCAATTTGACAGATTGTAATTTTTTTAATTACTTTTTCTCATTCTAGTTAATTCAATGAACTGTTTGGCTGTCGTCAAACTGCCGTTAAAAAGGAGCATTTAATTATTTACATGATTACTTCACCCAACTAATAATAATCTCATTATGCTGTAGGATCCAAAATTATGACACTCAATTCAACATGATACAAAACAGTTAACAATTAATCACTCAAAAATATAAATTAAGACTTCAATGATGCAAGTTTGATCTGGGAGATGTGGGACATGAAAAGGGAGCAGGTCTTGCAAATTCAGTGTCATGAGGTAATTTATTTTTGAGCTGAAGAGATTTAGTTTGAGCCAACAGTAATGCACTTTTTGTTTCCATTGTCTTCTTCGCATCGCAACTGAAAACAAAAGCCGTATTTACGGGTAATTTTGCATCAATGCTTCTACCTCTGATTAACTCTACTGGCAAGTCGAAAAATGGTGATTTCCATCCCTCTTCGTCTGCCATCAAATTGAAGATTATGCCTGTACGTAATTGATCATCTCAGTTTAACCTTGTTTTTATTCAGTTGATTTATTGATTACTTATAGATAGGCTAGATTTGATTGACTATATTAAATTGCTCAAATTAGAGTACATTTCTGAAATACATCTAACAGCAATTAATTAAATAAACCTTCTTAAAGTACAGAAATATACTGAGAAAGTAATCTAAGAATGATCCACTGAGAAATCCTGAGATTTTAATGTGAAAACACATGTGAATTTATTTTTATGACGTTATTGTACCTGAATTGCATGAGCCACGTGTTAATCGGTCGAAGGAGAATGCCTTTGAAACCTCATCATTAGTACCACAAATTATTGTGCTGCTCTCAGGCTCATGCTGCAAATCTATGTTGAAATCTTGAGGCATCTCTTTTGTACCACCATTTTCGCTTGGTACATGTTCCATTGTTTTTCTTTTGGAAAAACGCGGCAAATATAAGCATGGTGCAATGCACTTGAAGCTCTCTCGTTCTATCGACTTTGATCTCAACTCCTGTGGTTGCTTCCTATTGGAAGAACTCATTTTTTTTTCATCAGCTATTTTTGCCAATAATGGTAATATTGATAGTGTAATTGGGGTTTTGGGTAGGATTAACAAGGGTTTTGATTGGTTAGTGCCTTGCATGGAGATCTAGTGATAGTACTTGTATGTATTTAACGTTGATTTGAGCTGACTCCAGGATAATTGGCAATAATGTTATGCACCTATCACATTCTTTTAAGAGAAAAAACTTAAAAAAACTCTTTTTTGCTTGATTGTGGGCCCGCTTGATCGTTTAGTTTTGCATTACATACGATTGTCATCTTGATTAAATATATGTGTATGAATCTCAAGTGCAAGGTGGGGGCATAGTGTCCCTCATGTTGCCATTTCTTTTATGAACAGTGCCAACCTAGTTATGGGTGTGTTTGGATGAGGATGGAATAAGGAATAAGAATAAGAAATTTCGGTATGCGAGCTTATTCTTATTCTTGTGCAACCCAAACAACACAAGAATAAAGAATTTGGGCTCTTATTCCTATACTAACAAAACCATGGTATAAGAATAAAAAATTTGAATAAGCACGCATACCGAAATTCCTTATTCTTATTTCTTATTCCATGCTCATCCAAACACACCCATAGTTATTAGGCAGTACCTGATTCGTTAAATTTGGGGCCCATATTAAATAATAAGAAGAGAAGCCCCATAAACACTTTTTTTCCTGAAGAGTTGAACCATTCGATTGAGTTATCAATTGGTCTTAAATAAATTTTAATTAAACTTGTAGATAGATTGATAATCAAATTTTATGCGATTTGGATATTGTCTGATGATGCCTCAACGATTATTTATTCGGACAGTTGAAAATTTTTAATTGCTTACTAAATAGTAAACAATAAACTAATTTTCTCATTTTTTTTTTGTTATAAGAATAATATATAATTCGAATATTTAGATTTCGATTATAAACCTAATACTTAAAAGACTATTGTGAAGTAATATTTTTCTCATATCTGTATGCCCACCTACTTGTCCCAAAACATACGTTTCCAACTTATCAGTATTATGGAATAAAGTTTTGAACATGCTGTCAATAGGCCTAAACCTTGAATACACCTGATAGAGCATCAAGATCCAATATTTACCCATAATTAAATTTTACAAACTCAAAACTAAAGAAAAATAAGAAAGTAACTGGTCGAGAGGCATCCTTCGCAGCATTTGTGTATCCAAGAATAGTTTGGAACTACCGAGAACAAGAATAGTTCACAAACTAGACGAACAACCCATAACCAAACAACTCATGAACAAGGAGAACAAGCAATTCAAAACTCTAGTTCTGTTCCAACAAAACCATTGAACTAGAACAAGAACAAGACTTGCTAGTTCTTGTTCTAGTTTGTGATCATTGCCAAACACACAGTCCATCAACACTCATGTTTCAACAAAAAAAAAAGGAATAAAAAAAAGACTTGTCATATTGTGGAGTGTTGTTTTGCATCAGACACTTGTGTCCATATCTGTACTTAGCCCATGACTAACTACAATGCACATCTATCCAACCAAATAATAAACCTAAATTTTCTTTTACACCTTGTGGTAAAGCTAATTTCATACAATTTTGTCTACATTTTTACAAGAGATACAGAAATCTAAAAAAAGCTACCAAACAACAAAAACAAAATTTCAGCACATGTAACCTTCTGAAATGTTGAAACTTTCATTCCTAAAAAAAAAAAAAAAAACATATTATTATTATTTTGATGAAACTTTCATTCACAATAAATGTTGGAACTTTGACTCTTCCAAACATTAATTAAAGAATTATGGGGCCGTTTGGATCAAGTGGAAATTTGGGGAATTTCCTATTCCTAGGCATAAATTTATTATAAACAATCCAAACTCTTTGCAAAATTACACACTTCCCAATACTTTATGCCTAGGAATAGGAAATTCCTCCTATTCCTAAGCGATCCAAATGGCCCCATATGATGATAAAAGAACTTCCTCTTGGAACTACGACCATTGTATTTGTGACAAATCTTAATGTTTTAAGAAACAAACACCTAAAAGAGTTAACAATTACATACCTTACATCCAAAAAAGGTATCTTGACAACTTTGATGCTATGAATTTACAGAAGAATTACAAATATCTCCATTATCCTGGAAAAAGGCAAAGAAAAAGCATGTCCTATGAAAACTCGTACAAACTGAAAGTTTCAGCTCGTATCCAAGCAAAATGAAAATATCATCTATACACCCATCAAAATGAGATTGTCCTATATCTGCCATTTAATATATTAACTCCATATCTGAGTCTCCTTATGCATATTATTTTTCCCAAAACTGCATGAGCACTGTGCTGCTTTGATTTATAAAGAGAGCATTTCTTAGCAGTTTTTCCAAATATTTCTGTGATGGTATTTTGAATGTACTTAAAATATTTTTTTAATGAAACAGGAATTTATATTATAACCTGTGTTAGGATCAATTGACAACAGGTTTATCTGACCAGCTCCACAATTGCAATTAGTTTAAACTTAAAATCCTATATTATGAATGTCATCTTTGACATTAACATTAAGAACAAAAATGATAGAATTCCATGGATGTGCTAGAATTCACAAGTTTGAAAGGATTTCTTTTAACCACCTCTGATATATATCAAATTACACAGGAAATCTTCAAGACTAAAGGTGTACTTACAAGCTTACATTAGTAATTGAGATACTTCTGTAACTGATTTTCAAAGTATTTTCAAGATTGTCAAACTTTTCCATTGTCAGTAGTCGCTCTTTGTATTTATTGAGTACTTTTAACTTGAACAAAATAAATAAGTTTCTCTCCTACGCCCATAATACAAAATGATAAGAGATTATTTGCAAATATAAGAGAGATTCTGGATACCATTTTTCCATGAAATAACAATTCAGATGAAATATTACAATACAAAAAAATATACCATTTTGGCTCCAGCTTGAAGCCCTCGAGCTTCTTCTGTGTTGCCAATTAAATTTGACTCACACCGGCTGCTAGGAGATTCTATTGTTATTGATTTCTGTAAAGAAATTAATGTTAGGGAGTTTTGACATGATGACACGGAGTAAAGCCAGATGTCCATATCTCTTTGATAAATTTTCTACAAGGAAACTTCAGTGCATTGCAGCAAAACCTCAATATCATGTGCAAATTCTTTGTTAACCCTGATGATAGAATACTATAACATATAACAATATCCTAGATGTCTATTATTTCTCCACATCTTCAGAAGAGGTACAAACTCTGTAAGATATAAATACAGAATTTGCATTGTAATTTATAAATTGTGGGTACTTTTGAAGAAATTGTAAGAGGAGGAACTTCTATGTTGTTATGTTCTGTATTACATAAAAGCATATAAGATACTTCAGTTAATTGGTTAACCAAAAGAGTTTTTCTACATGAATTGGGCACACATACTAGTCTGGCATGAACTGGTGACAGCACCTGATACTAGGGTCAGGTATAGATCAACCTATTTACTTGCAAATGCATGGTCTCCATTGAGCCTATACACTGAAACAATTTTCTTGTAGTTCCCCACGAATTTTTTGTGGTGGCATCCAAAACATATAAAAAAGGTAATAATAGCAGCTAACTTGTTGCTCTACTTTTTACATAAAAAGATGAGATTGCCCTGCAGTAAAATAATAAGTTACCATTTCAGTAGTGCCGTTATTGCTTTTCTCGGTGCATACAGGACCTTTCCTACTGCCTGGTCCCTTTCTTCGGAGAGACCCAAATCCATGAAGAGATTCAATCATTGATTTCTCTGGCAATTTTCCGCTCTTGTCAGTCGGGTCCAGGTTACTTGGGCCCCATGTGTACATGACGAATTTTCTCACCTTCACAAAAACAATAATCTAAGCAAACAATTAATGTAAGAGATTTCACTACCGCTTACCCCAGAAGCTGTGCATTAGATCAGTAAATTACACCCCACCCCCCCCCCAAAGAAAATAATAATAATAATAACTGATTGATCCCAGTTTTTCCTCCATTATCCATGAAAACATTGTATTGCACATCATTTTGACCCTGAATTACCCAAACTAGAGTCAACAAAGCCTTGGTCATTAAATTGAACAGCAGAAATAAAAATAAAAAAAATAGAAAGTAATTAAAACCAGTTGCGCTGGATACCTTTTGCTGGTAACTACATATCAGTCAGTTACCCAGCTTACAGAAGTCGGTCCTTATTTAGGCTACTCTTTTCTTACAAGGACAATTTTTTGGCCTCACTAAACTGACATTTGCAAGAGGAGAAAAGGGAAAATCCAGGGACATATATGCAAATTTCAGAGAAAAATAGAGCTGAGATTACCTTGTCCCAATTTTTATGAGCACGTCTTCGAGATATAATAGTTCGCATCATGCTATCTTCATTACGCAATTTCAGTATTCTGGTCTCACACTGGCACGAAAATAGTATATTGTTAAGTTTCCGACAACTATCACATTTACAGCAGTTCCAGGGTGGGCTGCCCTACCCTTGATTAAAAACAAAGCAAACTTTTTTTGTTTCCACTATGATAATTCAAAAATCAAAAGATAAAAATGCTTGTAATTAGAATTTAATGCAAAGCTATGCCCTGCCAAAATTCATAGATTTTCATATGAATAGAATATAGTAAGAAGGATGAAGTATTAATTTTCTATTTTGCCCACTCATAAAATGTTTCTAATTCCTCCCCTGAAGTTTCATGATTTAGCTGGTGAAGTAAGCGGTAAAGAGTACCAATCACAGGCTTTTGACATATTTCCATTTTTCTGTCTCTTGTTGTTACTGCTTTCCTATATGATTATTTACGAGAATTTGTAACCATAAATATATTAAAGGCTGACAGCTGATTGTATCCTGTATTTCTACTGGGACCTAATTTGCTATATTTTGATTGCATACATACTGGCTCTAATTGTCAAGTAAAAGATAAGTGTGCATCAGAAAGAGGGGCAAAATTGTGAAAAATGGGATGGTACTTCTCTCCATTATAGCATCAAATGGTTTAACAGTTGATTGGCAGATATACCACACATACAGTGCTATTTACACAAATAACAAGTAAATAACCTGGGTTTTCAGTGAATACTGTTTGACATTCATTACTTAGTGTAATTTGCAGAAAACAAAAGAAAAAAGATATAGAGTATTTATTTAACAACAGAACTTACTTGAGTTAGCAAATACAAAAAGATAGCCACAGAAATTGCGTAAAGACCACCAATATTAGCCATTATACTCACTGCATGTTCACATGACTCCATGTTAGAACTAAAGAATTTAAACTTAAAATCAACAAATTACACCCAAAAAAAAAAAAAAATCCAGTCTTCTTATCTGCCGAAATTGCAAACGTGACCTATGATTTTATTTATAACCCAATTTTGCATCAGTAATATAATTTAGTATGCTTTCGTTAAGATTTACAATTAACTTTAGTTTCTGGTTAGTGGTCACCCTTTAAAGACAAAAGATTAAAGAGCTGTCTTCTGGTGCAAAGACAGTCCCACTTTGGTACCAGTTCTCTCTCTTGTTACATGTTCTCTACTTTAATCGTGTTTCTTCCTCCTTTTATCTATGATATTAGTTCAGTTGTCCTTACGGATTTGCTCTAGTTAGAACCATTCAACAATGTATCATCATTTTACTACAGTTAAGAACATAAATGAAGAAATAAATTAAATCTTACCAGGTCCTAGAACGTTTTCTTTATCAATCTGCACTATATAATCAGACTGGTAGCTAATAAACAATGTTGTATTGACCAATCCAGCCCTGCTATTCTCAAGCGATGCTTTCAGCCCTCCCATATCTGTGAAGTATGACCCCGGCACAAAATCATTAAACAAAGGCCGCAATAGTTTCAAACCCTTTGAATTAATATACTCCTCAGGAAACAGCTGTATCTTTAAGACATTCGTCTCGGACCCTCTAAATGTCTTCATACCATTTGTACTGGCATCCATGACCCCATCAGTGTTCGCTGTACCACTGACATAGGTCACGTGCTTTTTTTCATAATGGTCCCTGGCAGTAAGGTTGAACTCAAATCCAACAGCAGTCGCTGGGTTATTAGGTAAATCGACAAAATGCCAGGAGATGAAATGACTCCTCCTTGGAATTTTACAGTTGTCGCACCTCAGAGAGACAGTGGGTCCTGAGGAACTGTTGTGGCAGGTGTACCTGACATAATCTGACAAGGGGACAGAACGGAAATCAATGAACCCAGGCATGCCAGTAATCAGCGAAGTGGGCCCAACTAGGTTGGCACAGGACATGCTTGAGACAGCGGTGATGTTGAATTCAAGGTCATTGAGGAAAGAAAGGAGATCTGGGGTGTTGGCTGGTTTCACTCGGTGTACTTCTATAGTGCGTTTATTGAACACCTGGTACAGTAACCTGTCATAGATTGGGACCTAGATTGGTAAATTGTTGATGCAGTAAAACTCCAAAATTCAAAATTAACCCAGATTAATTGTCAGTAAACATATAAAATGTCAGAGCATCAATTTTGTTTCGACGATAGACACCTGAACTAGAAAGTACAGTTTGCCCGGTACAAGACTGACTGATTCATGACAGGGACTGGTATAATATTATAGCTTTTCTGCAGAAAAGATACGAGGAATTGAGCAATTATCCAACAAAAAGGTAAAGACAAAATCACAAAATAAAAGTAAAACAACAAAAAAAAATCTTGCATAATGCAAAGCAGTCAAAGACTCAAAGGCATATAAGTAAATAAGCAAATTAGATCAAACACATACGCAGTTAATAAACCAATAAAAAGAATCCAGCTGGCCACGGAAAATGTCCCCCCCAGTTCAGTTTTTCTTCTCACAACTGCCTTCTGCTCATCCTATACTACATCAAAAAATAATAAACAAATTAGGCATATAAGTAAATAAGCAAAACAAAAGTTCAATAGGTCGATTGCATGGCAAGCAGTAAGTTCGAAAAATGTCCATACAGGGAGATACAATTCAAAACTTTACAGAGACCTAATTCTAGGGAGATTATAAAAAAAAAAAATTGAACACCAATGCTTGAATAAAAACCAATGTAAGATTTTTTTTCGTCTGATTAATATTAATGAAACAACTAAAAAATCGGAAACATTACTTAATTTTTACACGGAATCACCTCTGTTTTCAATATATATATATATAAAGCAATCAATGCGGCATCCATACTACAAACATAAATAATATTTGTAACCTCAAATCTGATTATCTGATATGATCTAACCAAAAAACTCAGCTCCAAATTTTGCACCAGAATGGTTTACTTAAGTTCAATTTAAGTAGTAAATAAACAAACAAATAAAGGATTAAGTAAATGGGATATATGTAACAGGAAAACCAAACCAAGGTACCAAATCTAAAATTTAAAACTTACCGTCCAATGTCTGGTATCAAACAAGAAATCAAGCTGGCCAATCCACCACCTAACCTTAAACACCTTGCTCTTTCCACTTTGATCAATCTTCCGAATTCTCAGACAAAAGCAAAATATTAACCACGCAACCAATACAATCAGTGTAGTCTCAAGTAAGACAGCCTGAGACTGTGTAAGTCGCCGTATACTACTATCAATGGAGAAGAATGTGGTCAGAAAAAAGGCTTGTTGGCCAGAACTCACCCCCGACCCCACCGACCAGTTCCCGGCTCCAAGTTGAGTGCAACTAGTGGTACTTTGGTTAGGAAAATAGAACCCAGGATTGCATGCACAGAGAGAGGTATTGTAAGAGAAAGAATTGGAAGGGCAGGGTGAGGTGGTGTTGCTCATGGTCTATAGAAACTAAATATGGATTTTCTGAGGGTTGTGTGTGCAAAATGTAGCTACTTGAGCGGGTAAGCTAGCTTTGTATGCAAAACAATGGTAGCCTAGAAGAAAGGAAAGGTCTTTGAGTAACTAATGGTGAAAGGAAAGAGAGAAGGATCACCTAATAGGCTATGCGCTCAGCAATTCCAAAAAGGAAGGATTAAATTTGGGGGCACACAAAAAGCTAACAAATAAGGAAGGAAAGTTTTGAAGAAAGCTTAGCTGGGCCTGAGAAAAGAAAAGGAGGGACCTTTACGCGAAAGAAGAACCTCGAAGGGTATAAAAGCAAAATACGCTTAGCTGCTCCACAGCGCCAGTCGGAGGAAATCTGGATTAAAATGGAGGGGGAATTGGTGGTCGCTTTATAATTGTGAAAAGTTCAGGGGCCTTTCTGAAGTGAAAAGTGGAATTGCAAAGGAGGTAATTTCCAGGTCAGGTAGAATCGGAAAAGAGAAGAAGAAACGAGAGAGAGAGAGAATGTGTCGGAAGTGGGAAGGTTTTCTCAGAGTGTGAGGTGGCGTGCGGTGGCGTTGTACCTTTCTTTCGAGCTAAGAGAGAGAAAAAATAGAAGTGCGCAAGGGTTTTGGCTTTTTGTGGCATGAATAGAATGTTGAATGGTGTGGCGGGTCATATAATGTGATGACCAAAATGGCAGTTACCCGACATACACTTTCTCTTAAATTTATTTAGGGAACTCGTCTCGGTGGTTCTGAGGTGATCCTCTACGGCGTGTTGAACTCTGAGAAACCAAAGTTATGGGTTGCTTTATCAGAACAAAAAAAAAAAAGAGTTATGGGTTGAGTTTCTCTCTTTTTGCTTTTTTTGGAAAGGAAAGAGTATGGAAATTTTTCTTTTAAATGTTTTAAAAGAGAACTTTTTTAAAGGTCAGAAGTTTTCAACGTGAACAATACATTTGAATTTGAAACAACTGGAATATTTTTCAACATAAGATGGTTGTGTTTTAAATTTATAGAATGTGAATTTGAAAGGGGGCAAAAAAAATACTCAGCAATTAAGCAAGAATTCTGATACATTTTTTTGTTGTCATATGAACGTTAAAATTTTCACTCTCAAAACTTACACGGAATAACAGTTGAATAATGTTGTTTTGTTGATCCGTTCTAAAAATAAGTTCGCACTATAACAAGTAAGCAGTGCTTTCATTATTTCAACTATTCAGTTGGAAGTTGAAAGAAGAAATGGTTTTTAACTTTTGAATCAATGAATACAAATTAGCACTTTTGGTGCACAAGCATCACTTTCATACACACAGCATGTAGTTGTCAAGACAGCAGATTGCAGCTCATGGTATTATCCTATATCAAGGCATGATAATGCACAGAGTCAAATGACATTAATTATATATCGTTTGGCGGTTGAGTGCTTCTCTTTGTATACTCTCAATTCCTCGTACTATTAGGCTGTCTAAGAACCAAAAAAATCGCATTGGATTATGAATGATTTGACAGGTACTGGATTCCACCAAGCAATTACAAGTTACAACGGACCGTTTGGATTGAAGTTGGAATTTGAGGAATTTACTATTTCTAGATATAAATTTATTATAACAATTTAAATTCTTCACAAAGTTACACACTTTCCAATAAATTTATTGCTAGAAATTAGAAATTCTCCAAATTCCTAAGCGATCCAAACGGCCCCAACATGTCCTTGGTCTGAGCCATGCACCAAGTTTCACAAGCACTAATTAATTTTTGTATTTGTTTATTACGATTTTAATTTAAAAAAGAGAAATTGTTACTAATATATATCTTCCATAAAAGATAAGACTCCGGGAGATTGAATTAAGCTGAACAGCTATGTCATCGAGGTCATTAGACCGTTGAATCCTCAATAAGTATCTTCAATTTATTTTCAATTTAAAATTTTAATAAAATAATTATGTCTTATTTTTCGAACACATGTATGCTCCAAAAAAAAATTAGGATAAGATAAGAATAAGATTTGAACTTAGATACATAAAAAACTATTAACATGTATATGTTCATTTGTCCCATATTTTGAAGGGTATTTTTCTTTTTCTTTTTTTCTTTTTTTTTTTTTGCGACAATTGTATACTTAATTCTTACTGCATGCTTTAGCAAGGGAAGTGGTCCGGTGGTCGCAGCTCCTTGCATGGATAAAGCCACTTTTGAGGAAATATTTTTCTTTGTTTTATAATCATAAGTTGGCTCTAATGGAAAGTATGAGTTTAATTTGTGGTTCTCACTTAATTTCCGATGCCAGATGCTAATGAACTATAGTCTTTTTTTCTATTAAAAAAAAAAAAGACACAACTAACATGGAAATTGGATGCTAAATTTGTAGGTCGTCATCACATCTGATGTGGAGTTGGACGTTAAATTAACATATATTTTCAAATAATCGTACAAATTAATAAAATCCTCCAGAAATTTTACAACTTTTATATTAGAAAGAAAAGATAGTACATTAGGGACCGCACCCTACTATTCATACTACATCATCTGTTAGAAAAACTAAAGGTTTGCATGGTGATCAATCATACAGCCTGTCAGCCTTACAACTATAAAAACTATACACATTTCGGATATCTGACGTGCGAATATTAATTGATACTACTAAATACTACATATATATTACGTCACCACAACATATATAACTTAATTGTAAAATTTGTATGTCTTTGCATCCAAGATGATCTGGCGGAGTCCTCCAATCGGTGACAATACCATTATAAGAGTACCAATGATGATGCAAATCTGATAGCAAAAAGAAAATAAATGATCAATATTTTGTCTCAAAATATCACATTTTTGTGTCATGGAGAATCATGATATATAGATCCTTTTGTGCATCATGATCTTATTTGTCAGTATTTTTATAAAGTTGATTTATCTATTTAAAATAAACCCGACAAATAAGATTATGATGTACACAATGATCTATCCTTTATGATGCACCATAAACTTTCTATATATAAAAATATTGGTCATGCATCAAGCAATCTAATCAAGATTTAAGTGTTGTTCCAAGGAAATAAAAGGGAAAATAGCCGACTTACCCAATTGGTGATCCAAGATGGGCTAAAGCGCTTCGGTTTGTGGATCTTAAGCCACATGACACAAGGAATCTGAATAAAAATTGTTCATACGCAAGCAAATGCATCAATAATTAATTAATAGATAAAAAGTAGAAATCATAAAATTTAAAAGAAAAAAAAAACGAAGTCCATCTAATTAAGTTGACCTGTTTCTATAATTTTGCTTTTAAGGTAGAGGGCTTAAAACTATGTATTAAATATAATTTTTAAGTAATAATATTTCATATCATGAGGAGTTGCTTACAAAATATGTTGTCGGTGCGAAGAAAAATCCTCCGAAGAACCCAACCAATCCACCAAAAAATGGAAAAGTCATGCCAATGAACATTGTAACAGCTGCAAAAAAAATAAAAAATAAAAATTAAAAATGAAAGTAATGTGCTTAATTAAGGCCAAAATGTACTACGAATTAAATGGAACTATGAAGAACATATATTGATTTAAATAATGACAAATTAAATCTCAACATTACCAACATAAATGGTGCGGACAACCAAACGAAGAAGGAATCCAGGTTGGAATTTACGCTTCTTCACCAAATAAGATTCCATCATGTCAAACACAGGCATTGCATAGACCTATTCAAGGATCATTGATTCAATATCAGTACTATTTGCAAATATGAATGGGCATATAGTTCTCGCTTGGTCAAATGAAATCAGTATTAAAAAAAATAAAAAAGGAAAGATAGAACAGAAGCACTTTTAGTAAAGATGGGGGCTTGATCTTCATTTTTGTTTAAAAAAAAAAAAAAGAAAGAAAGAACAGAAGCATATCCTCATTTAAAGAACACATCTTATATAATGATGGAAACTAACATATGTCAATTCTATTAATTACCTGATAACTTCCAAGGACATGACAGACCACAAAAAAGTTCGCGACAGCAATAAGCCAGCGAGGTTTTTGCAGTGTGATGAGAATGTCGTCGTCAACCGCATTTCCGAATGCCCAATAACCAAGGATTGCCACCGGAAAATAGCATAAAGCCACAACAATGTAAGCTGCCATAACCCCACGCCACATTGGCTTCTTGGACGGCACCTCTGGCGTGGAAGGGATAGCGGCCTGGATCTCAAGTACAACATTGTGGCCTGCGTATGCAAACGCTACTGTCCCCAGTGCATTGAAGAAGTCGAATACTCCCCCAGCAGTACTCCCTGCCTTGTAACTATAGTCCACATCAACTTGTCTCCCTTTGTGTACTGAGGTTGTCCATGCAATGGTGGAGTAGCTGAGAAAGTTCCAGCCAAAAAAAATAAATAAATAACTCAACTTGACACCTCATTCTAATTAATTTAATTAAAATTATGATTAGCATTTAGCAATTTGCATACAAAAATTTAATATCTAAAAGAACGAAGGGTCAACGTAAGCTAATAAAATATGAGAGGTAATTTAATTACATACCAAAGAGACATAACCGCTGCTGCGAATGAGACAAGTGAGATGGAGTTCAAGTTTGGAAGTTGCGACAGCAAGAATTGCGCACAAGCAAAAAAAAGGATGTAATATGTTTCCTTCAAGTTCTTGCCGTTGGGATGAATTAATTCAATAGCTTTCTTCAGCGACTTGCCACCGGTGACCATGTACACAATGTCTGTGCTAACCTCCACGACCAGCTGTTGTGGCACCAGGATCCACAGACCAAGCTCTTCTCCAAAAGCATGTTGTGCTAGCTCATGGTATCTATCGAACCGTTTACCAGCGACACATTCGTGCATCTCAACCATTTGCCACAGAGTGTAGAGTGTGAGCACCCATGATAATATTAGAATTGCTATTCCGGGTCCCCTGTTTTAATGGCAAACAATTTAGGAGACTATAGAAGCTTTATTTGGAATCATAACCTAACTATTCGTTCATCTGTTTCGTAATATATAAATACTTGTTTATTAATTGTGGATGCCAATATAGAAAGTTACTTTATGCTAATTAAATTAAGCAGTTCCTCATAATAATGAAATTTAACAATATTATTACAATTTTTTTGTTGGATGACAAATGTTGCTAATTGCTCAAGTATGGATAAAATATTTAATGGCTTGAAATGAAAAGAAAAAAAATTAAATATATACCAGCCCAGCTGAGACATCGCAAAAGGCAATCCGAGGACACCAGCTCCAACCATGGCTGTAACATTGTGAAATGCAGAGTAATACCATTTTGCTTTACGAGAAGATGTGAGTGCTGAATAATCATCACTTGGCGGGTCCACTCCCTCTCCCTGTAAACCACAGTCATGTCAGTTGTACTCACCAAAAAAAAAAAAAACTCAATCTTATTCATACGTCTTACACATCTTTTTTTACATGCCAAAGTAATTTGTCGAATTTTTATCCAAAAAAATTTTCAGTTGGGCTAATTTTGCTAGTCATGTTTAGTTATTATAGTTTTTCTACTCTGCCCTTCTTTAATTTTGAAAGTTCTACAATGTAAAAGACATTGAAAAAAAAAACCATTGTAAGGGATCATAAGGGTGTGCATAGCCGACTTTTGTTATATAATGAGGCTAAGGTTCAAAACACAAAGTTGATTTGGGATTAATTAATTTTTCAAAGCAACCTCTTAAGCATATTTATTTGCTACTGAACTTAAAATAAGACGATGCTTTATGCCCATATTATAGGTTTGTGTTGTAAATTGTATTGTAACCATTCACACCAACATTTCCTAGTTGAGCAGTAGAGATAAAAACACATTAATCAACCATATACCAGTTAGAAAAACGGTTTTCTGATGAGGCAGTATTGAAAATTTCAGTTTGATGTACATTTGAGAATTGAGATTGTGCTGTTTTGTAGCGGACTCTGTGCTTAGGTTTGCTTTTAGCTTTTGTTTCAGTTTTCTCATGCTGGAAGCTGGATTGTGATGCAAGGGTTTTATTTGTTGGTTGTTTTTCTAATTGCAGGCTGCATGCATGCTTTTTAGAACTCAGTTCGGCACTACTGTAGATGTAATTTTTATTTCTAATGACAGATATCGGAAATAACTAATTTAAAAAATAATAACATTAAAATAAACATTTTGATCATATACCATTAAGTCATGGATAGTTCATGTCAACTCGAAAACCTTGGTTGCATAATTAACCGTGGTTTCCAAGAAGTACCTTAGATTCTTGCCAATTTATTTTGCATATAATTAACTTCTAATTGTTTCGTTAGTAGCACAGAAAAACTTTAGAAAGTAGGGTTAGTTGATATAAGAACAAAAAGAACTAATTGCATTGTATCGATCGAGTTCCTTTTTTGTTTGCCAATATTCCAACTGTTTTCATGCTATGTGTGATATTACTGATAATCCAACAAGACTATTTCTCGTTCCTGCTTTTGGTGAAGTTAACTATCCTACCAAGCCAATTTTATTGGCTAATTTAACAAAATTGTATCATTAATGGACTGATATGTTATTGACGCTTACAAGTAAACATCTAGATGACCATGCACAAATGCATTTCTTGTAATGAATGAAACATATATAGCATGCTTACAAGTTGCAACATATTTCACGCACATTGCCTCACCAAGCAGGAAAAGAAGTAAAAAAAAAAAAAAAACTTTTGCCTGTACGCAATAAATATAATCAAAATTAAGCTATTGGAAATACCTTGGGTTTGGAAGACATCTCTAGATCTTGATTTTCCATTGCTCTGGCTTGAAGTTAACTTGGACAGAGCACCTGATTTTGGTTTTTATCAGAGGGGGAATAAGTGAATATATAAGGGAGATGCTAGGCTAATTCCTGACGGACTAACAAAAGCCACATCAGAATATAGTACTGTTCTATATATAATTCAAGAAACGGTGTATATATGGTGTGGTTTAAATAGCGTCCTGTTTAAATTTCAAAGTCCAAAAGTAAGAAAATTTTCCTGAGGAAAATAAAAATAACTTGATCCCATGACAAACGAGAAATTTATTTACTAGTGTTAAATTTTGGATGCCAAGTTCTGAATGCCTAAAAGCATTATTCCAAGATTTAGCTGAAAAACAAAAGAAAAAATAACACTAACATCTTGACATCAATTCTGTTTAGAAGTACCGAGAATAATACATTCTAAGAACGGAACTTTATTTTGGAGTTTCAGAAAACCTTTTTTTTAACTTGTCATTCATCTGCATCTATTTGCGTTTATTTATTTATCTGCATCAATTCTGTTTAAAAGTACCGAGAATAATACATTCTAAGAACGGAACTTTATTTTGGAGTTTCAGAAAACCTTTTTTTAAACTTGTCATTCGTCTGCATCTATTTGCGTTTATTTATTTTTCAGTTTTTTTTTTTTACGAAGTATCTATTTTTTAATACTATCGTATACATGAATACATCTGATCCAAAGCACATGTACACTGTTTTCATTTCGACTTCTGGGGTAGAGAATAACACCAAAAAAATAATAATAAAAAAAAACCCATGTCCGAATTATCAACTGGTAATGTTGTGATATAAATCAATGCTGTTGAAGTTGTGAGTTGAGAGTTGAGACCTTAATGGGCTAGACTGAAGATCATACACCGGTGCTATTGTGATAGTAAAAATAAGGAACAAAATCAATGACTGAGAATATAGATTTTTTTCACTTATTTATTGATTTCAAAATTTGAAGTTCAAACTTATTAAATTAATTAGTTGAAAGTAAGTTCCTACTCTTGAGTCCAAAAATATACTATATCATTTTTTTAACACTCCTTTCTATTTTTCCCTTTCTTTCTTTCCTTCTTCCAGAGCTTGCCGCTAGATATGAGTATACGATGTATATATGACTACATCAAAATTACAGGATTGAAATTGAATATAGGAGATTGAGTTGAACATATATCCTTGACACATCTTTTCTTACGACAGAAAAAAAAAAAGGAAAGCAAAATCCTCTTCATCCCCTCTAAATAACAAAAGTTTTCTTGATTTTAAAAAATAACATTTAGAGGAAAATTAATACTTATCATGCAGAATGCCACATACAAATAATAGTTATATATATTATGAATTTATTTTTCATTTCCTTTTTATAGTGTAATTTATCCCTAATTGGAAGAAAATAAAATGCTATTAATGATATAATTGTGGAGATTTGGGAGTATTTTTATCACAAATCACAACAAAGCTCAGACAGTTAAAGCGGAATTTGTGGTAAAAAAAAAAGGTAAAAAATCACCCAGAGATTATAGAGTCTAAAAAATTGTCACACGTGTGATAGAGATTGCAGCGGTATTATCGTTTACTTTTTTTTTGTCATCTGATATCGTAATTTCGTTTCTGCAGTAATAATATTTAAATTCAGAATTAAATTTCATAAACTCCAACTATTACTTGTTAAGTCGGAAAAAAAAAAGCTATCAGGAGAAATGTAATGATTGAACATTAACGAACTTCTAACTAATCAAAATTAATATGTTTTTTCTTTCTTTCTAAGCTTGATGGCTGCTAAAGTTAAAGAGTAGGGACAAACTTTTATTTAATGTTATGCTAATCAAATTAATATTGAAATAAAAAAAAGACGTGATTAAGAATTTAAGTTTGAATAAAAATTAAAGACTCATTTGACAGTCACTGTCAAGCTTTTTAAAAAGAATTATATTAAAAAAATAAGGGACTAAATCAAATATAGGATTTGGAGACCTTTGGTCTGGGGAATTACTCAGGGCACGCCTGAGTTACTCATCCACTCCCAATTTTTTAAAATGGACCAAAATACTTTCCTCTCTCATACTGTTTTCTCAGATTTTATAGCTGGAGAGAGGGTATTTTGGTCATTTTCATAATAAAATGGGAGTGAATGAGTAACCCAGGCGTGACCTGAGCAATTCCCGGAGTTGAGTTGAGTGGCCTTCCATGAAATTTACCCTTCTCTTTTTTCCGATAGAAAAGAGGAGAGAAAACACAAACCCTCTCTCTCTCTCTCTCTCTGACTAGTCATCTACCCACCTCCGCGTTGCCATGAACCAATTCGCTATGGTACGACTCTCTCTCTCTCTCTCTCTCTTTCTATCTTTCACAGTGTTGCCCTTTTTTATTGAGAAATTGCAGGTGATGGTGCAAAATTGCTAGTGTGCTACTAGTTCATAATTAGATCAATCAGAATTTCATGATGTCTTTTTTCAATATTTATTCTGCTTGGCAAATGGCGATGTTTCTCCAGTACTTTTGAATAGCAATTATAACTGATTTGGGTGTTAAACGTGTAAAACTAATTTACTCAAATTAGGGGGCATAAGTGTATAACCGTCCTTTTACTTGTGTGAATATATATATAGTTTTTGCTTCTCTTGGGGAGTAGTGTCAGCATCAAAGTTATTTATTTTTTATCCATTTATATTCAACTGTGGATGGGTTAAATTACGAAATAAATAAGCATCATGGCCCCTTTTCTTTTAGAAAAGAATAAATATAAGAGTTTATAGGCACTTATTAGACCAATTAATTTGTATGATTTTTTTGAAGAATTAGTTATTAATTTCTTGTAGGTGGAGGAGTTGGCTTCCCTTGTGAAAGATAATTTGTATAGCAAGCATCTAATCCTTTCCACAGAGGAAGCTTTAGTTACATTTCTACAACAGGATACAAGGTATACAACTAAGTAAAAAAAAACATAAAAATTAGGTCTTAGAGTATTGTTGCATTTTGGTACCATTTTGTTGAATACTGTCACAAGTACGTGTGCTCTCCTAAATTTAGTAGGTACAACTTGGTGCAGCTGTTTCCATTATAATTAGTTTTTCTTTTCTTTTGCTAATTTTATGTTTTATTGCTCAATTTATGTAATTGAGAGCTGATCTTCTTTCACATGGACCAGAACTATACTGTTCCTACAGTGTGGTGTGGCAACAACAATTTTTTAAGTTTATTTAAGTGAACCATAGGGACATCAAAAGAAACCCTAGTCTGATCTTCCCATATCTAGGTCAATCTATTTTTGTTACTTCTCTGTATATCAACTACAGACGTTTATTAGCATGTTAGCTTTTTTCTTCTTTTCCTTCTTTTAGTTAAATGTAACATGCTTAACTAAAATGCAGTAGCGATGGAATTTTGGAACTTCAGCCTGTGGGATCCTACCATCGCCTACTGCTACACCGGCTTGCTGAAATTTATGGGTATCTTTTCACTCTTATTTCAATTAATTTTTACTTTTTTAGTATTTTCTTACTTGAGGTAATTATTTTCTGATGCTTTCTTTTGATCTGAGAATTGGGTGTATTTTTGTAATATCTTATGAGAGAGTTATAATCATTGGCAAAGGAACATAAGCATTATTGAGGAACATAGAAGAATACACATGATTTACCACTGTCATGTGTATTTCTGTTATGCGTAGAGACTAGCAACATTATCAATCAAAAGTATTAATTCTTTTGCCCTTACTGTAAACCCCTTATATGGTAGGAAAAGATGTTTTCAAGAAGATTTCCTTATTGTTTATTTTTGCTCCATAAAGGAAGAAACCACAAGGCAGATCATTTTTCTGATCTTCTTCAGATTAATGGGATGTAATAAAAAATCGCTATAATATGGGTTTCTTGCAAAAAAAAAAAGTTTCTATTTTTCTGAACATCTCCCACTAATTGGCCCATTCTATCAAAGCAGTGTTGTGATTGTCATTTTAAAAGAAGTGTTGTGATTGTTTCTTTTTTTTTCCTTTTGAAACTGTAGCTTTGTGCATGAATCTGTCGGAGAAGGTGAAGCTCGTCATTTAGTGCTTGAGCGATGTCATGAAACAGCTATGTATGTTCTATTACACTCTGAATATAATTTTTACTGTACCTGTTAGTTCTAGTGTACTTCCATATGGAATCATTCAATAAGTTCTAAAGCAATTGAATATGTACTGCACCCAAAGGTTTAAATAGCGGCCGTAGCGGCCGCAATAGCGGCGCTATAGCGGTGCTATTTGGTACACCGCTACAACGCTACAGAATTAGCGGCCCGTCCGATAGCGCGACCTATAGCGGGAAATAGCGGGATATAGCGGTGAAATAGCGGGAAATAGCGGGTGATATAGCGGTATAATAGAGGAAATAGCGGTACAGTTTATAATTTGCTGATATAACAATAGTATTTTGGGTATAACTTTCGCATACGAACTCCGATTGACGTGATTCAAAATTCTATGAAAAGTTTACAAAAGTGGCCACAATTTTTATGTTTTGAACATTTTCAAATTCTTAAAATTTAATGCTCAAATCTGCATAGAAAATAAATATAATTTTAGTTAGCATTAATTAGTTGCATGAAATTATTTTAATTTTTTATTTTAGACTAAACTAGACCTTCAAAATGCACTTGTGCGTGCAAATCCGCTATGGTCCGATAGCGGCCGCTAAATACCCGTTATCCGCTATCCGCTATGATATTAGCATGTCCGCTACGAGTCCGCTATCCGCTATTTAAACCTTTGACTGCACCTCATTCCTAAGTTCCTTTTTTTTTTTTGTGTTTTTATTGGTTGATGCTTAAGTACTGTGTGCCAGTTATACTGTTCAACCAGTGGGTCTAGCATTGATGCGTGATAGCATGAAGCCCCAAGTACATAAAAGTTTGACAATAGGAAACAGCAAATCACTGAACTACCTTATTCTAATGTGGATCTGTGCAGACAAGAGGATATGCATATACTGGGCTTAGGCTATTAACAATGAACCTTTCTGTTATTTAGATCCAAAATGATATGTGCATTTATAGTGTTTTCAATTATCTCTCTTTGTCTAATTCTCTTTACTAAAAATCATTATATTTATGTGTTTATTTTACTGGGTATTTGTATTTCAGCCCATCAGTACTTGTCAGTGACATATTGTGGGATCATGCAGACAGCTACACTTCTACCTCCTCTCAGCATATTTTAAAAAGAGAAAGTCCAGAGATATTAGGTACCCCTTTTTTTTCCCAGTGAATCATTTTCTTCTGATTTATGCATGCATGTTGATGAAATTTTCCAAATCTACAATTTTCAGCCTCTAAACTTGAGCAATCCTTGTCAGTTGCTACCACACCAGCACCTCTGGAGGAGAGACAAGCTGCATACCGAGCTGCCCGAAACCGCATCTTTGGCCCGAATGGTACTGAAGAAGTGGGCTCCACTAGTCCAAAATTGAGGACAGACCCTACAGTGGCTCGCCGCATGATTGCGCATGCACTTGGACGTAAAGTGGAAACCAAATCAAATCCTGATATATGTGACAGTGAACCAAACACTGGAAGCAGAAATAATGGCACACAAAATAGTGGAGAAAGAAGAGGCAATAGCTCTAGGGCTTCGAGTGCCGAGAATTTGAAGAAGGAACAAATTGGGGCAGCTAAGAGGATGTTTGCAAATGCATTGGGCCGGCCTTCAACCAGAGAAAAATGAACGACCGAGTGAAGAAATCATACTGACAGGTGGGGCCAGTTCAAGATGTGAGCCAGTGTTGAAATGGTGCTGAGTTTGCTTTATGTTGTTCATTGAAGAACTACTTGGTGTTCCATGTGCATGTGCTAGGAGTTCCACTGGCTACAGCATCCAGTAGATGGTGAGACAGTATTGTCGCATTTCTTTTTGTGACAGAATTGATTCCGTTTGTAGGTTTGTTGCTGTTCCAGAAATGTCACTTCAGTTCTCATGTCTTAACTTATTGTTGTTTCTTGAGTTTAACTGAAACCATGAGAATACTACTTATTGCGAGTTCATGTAATAGGGTATATTTAAGCTCCCAAATTTTCACTAAGCAAGGAGACTTGTACCAGCTCTCAGGAATTATTATATTTCTGTTCTCTTTTAAGTTCTACATTTAGTTTTACTTTCCTATTAGTTCAGGAGCACTATAAGAAAGAGTTTAGATACCGGTTGCAACATTAGTTTTGATTCAAAATATTATTTTCTATTTGAAACTAAAATTAAACATGAAGTTGAAACTAGTTGGTATTTGATTCAAATTATTAGAGACGATTTTTAAAATTCATGTCGAGTCTGTCGACTATCAAAAATATAAATGTGGCATAGGGACACACCACATAGCCATAGGCACACTTCCCTTTTTTTTTCAATTTTTCATAATTTTGCTATGATTTTATGTTACTGGTCGTACAAAATAAAAAATTCAGAAAACGTTATCAAATGACTAACAAAAACCATTAGTGAAGAAAATTAATATATGTATGTATGTATGTCTCTTTGGATCGAGCAAAGCACGAGTTCCCACCTTAAGTACATCAGGGGCGGAGTCAAGGCAGGGGCCTTAGTGGGCTTGGCCTCCCCATATTTTCTAATTTTACTAAAATTCACAATGTAAATTATATAAAAGTATGAAAAAATATATAGAATGGCCCCTTCAAAGAATAAAATTTATAGATTGGCCCCATTAAAATTATTTTTCTGCCTTCGCCCGTGAGTACATGTAAACTTTGATTGGTATCTCGTAAGTTGTAACTTGTAAGTACCAGGCATGCAAGGTTTAATTATCTCTAGATATTATTATTTCACAATCGTTTAGGTATCTGAGAATTAGTCGCCACTCTTCTTTTTTCATGATATCTAGATCACTAGTGCAGACTCTACATGCACAAGGTATCTATGCCAAATCAAAATTATACATCAAATATTATGTATGAAATTTGTTGGAATTCTTCTAACGCATTTAAAAAAAAATGTATTAATATTTTTAATAAGCTACGGCCATATATTAGTTCATATATAATTACCAAAATTTATAGGCATCCTCTGTGATTTTCCGCATGTCATGAAACAAAAATAACAATTATTATTATTATTATTTATTATTATTATTATTATTATTATTATTATTATTATTATTATTATTATTATTATTATCATCATCATCATCATCATCATCATCATCATTAGCTGACTGACTTTGACTAGTAAGTAATACAATGCGTTATGTTTTTTTTTTTTTTTTTGAAATTGGGCCCATAGGCAATCATTAACACGAAAGAAAGTCAGATTACAAATCAGGGAAAATCGGAAAAGTAAAACCTACAGTGGAGACTTCCCTAATTCTAGCATATTTTGCAATACAGTCCGCTAAAATATTCAGATCCCTTCCCACAAAGTTACAAACAAACCCATTATTCACAAAAGAGCATTTTAGGTCCAAGAGATGATGATAGCAGCGCCAGTCCACAGAATCCACAGAAGCTGAACATTTCATGATGAGGTAGAGATCGGCACAATCAGTTAGGAAGGAGCAAGATTCAATTCCTTTACTTCTCACCATTGTCACAGCAGCCTTTAGAGCTAGAATCTCTGAGTGGATTGGGGAGTGTGAGTTGCCTGTAAAACAACCATATTCCACAAGGCACCCTTCTTTATCAGTTAACACGTAAGACCAGCCAGACCCACCAAAACCTTTATCCACCCAAGATCCATCTATGTGACAGTATGTTTCTGAACCTGCGTAAGACTGATGCACCGTTAATGGTGGCCGGGCTGTATGTACCATCATTGCTTGTGCCAGTAACTGAATTGTGGAGCCAGCAGCACGATTAACAGATGCAGGACATAGCTTCTTACCTTCAAACACTATTTTGCATCTTTGCTTCCATAGATTCCAGATAGTAGCTGAGAAGATCCTTAGTTGCTGATCATCAAAAAGTGCAAAAAGCTGAGAGAGGATTGCTGGTACTTCATTTGGCAAAGCATCAGAACGTAAACCCAAGGAGGAGGACAGCCATACTTGCCGTGCAAAATCACATTTGAATAAGGTATGTGTAACATCTTCTTGTTTTGCACCACAAAGGGGACATCCTTGAGATTGTTTGCCAAATCGGGTCACAAAGAGGTGATCAACAGGAAGGGCAGATTTGAAAATTTTCCAAAGAAATAGGCGAACTTTGGGTAGCAGACCCTCTGAGTACCATATTTTCTTTAGTAGGTGTTTCAAATGAGGTGGTTGTTGGTTTGATTGGGGGTTCAGGCTAGAGAGCAAGCGGTAGGCACCTTTAAGTGTGAATTGTCCGTTGGTATTTGCAGTGAAAATGAGCCTATCTGGATAGCTGTTTCGCACGGGAGTGTGTGGAAAAGAGATTGCCAAGTACAGGGCACCATGAAAACCAACCAACTCAATGAGTTTAGCTGTGTCCCAAGAGCCGTCAGAACTATTAATAAGGTCAGCCACAGTCAATTGACGTTGGTTTGCATTTTGCGGTTGGTAGTGGGTCCACATTTCATGCCAAGGTTCTCCAAGAGCACCACAAGTATCACCATTACCTATTTGCCATCGCACATTATCCTGCAACACATGTCTCACCCCTAATAACGCCCGCCAAAGGGTTGTGCATTTCCTAGTTCTTTGTGAGTTCCAGATTGTAGCACGGGACATGTATTTGGCTTTGACCAGTGAGACCCAAATAGCAGAGCTTTTAGAGACAATGGCCCACAATGCTTTCATATGGAGGGAGAGGTTGAAGGTGGTAAGATCTTTCAAGCCTAAACCCCCGTGCTCTTTAGGAGTTGTGATTGTTTTCCAATCCACCAGAGGCAACCGGGTTGTGCTACCTTTGTCCCAGAAGAAGGCCCTCAATTTTCCCTCAATTATTTTAACAATAGCAGTTGGCAATGCTGTTGTTGACATCGTGTAAAGGAGCAGCGGTTCAATGACAGACTTGATAAGAGTGGCTTTTCCTGCTTGTGAGAGGAATTGTCTCTTCCAAGGTTGAAGTTTATTGTCAATTTTATCCAGCAGAGGCCCAAAATCACCTGGTCGGTTGGCAACAATGTTTGTACCCAGGTAGACATCATTTGGGGAAGCAGCTGTAGCAGTAAAGAGGTCAGTTATGAACTGTCGCATACCAGGTTGAGTGTGTTTGGAGAACCAAATTCTAGACTTATCCACCCCTAGTTCTTGTCCAGACATGTCACAAAAGGTATTAAGTATGTTAAGAATCTTCATAGCCTCCCTCTGACTAGCTTCACCAAAGATTAAAAGATCATCAGCATAGAGGAGACTAGTAAGAGTCGGTGCACCACGTGCAACGGTCACACCTTTTAATTCACCCTTCAGCACCATGAAATCGAGCAGTCTAGAAAGGACATCTAAAGCAAGGATAAATAAGTAGGGCGATAGTGAGCAACCTTGTCTGACCCCTCTAGTTGGTTGTATGAACCCATCTGATGTGCCGTTAAGCACAATGGAGAGCCTTGAGGATGTGACACATGCCATGACCCAATCAATGTAATCCGTTGGCAAGCCATATGTATTGAGAACTTTAGAAATGTATTGCCAATTTAGCTTGTCGAAAGCCTTGGAGAGATCAGCTTTCAAGCAAAAACAAGTTTTCTTGAACGAGTTCAGAGAGAAAGTATGAATGACCTCCCTGAAAACCCTGATGTTATCTCCAATTTGTCTGTTGGGAGTAAAGGCTGTTTGAGAAGAAGACACTAACATGGGTATAAAAGGCTGTAATCTCTTAGAGAGCAATTTAGATATGATTTTGTAAATAACATTGCAAACACTGATTGGTCGATAATCAGAAACAAGTTGGGGGCAGTCCTTTTTTGGAATGAGGATTAGTTTAGATTTGGCAATATCTGGACACATCTCTTTTGTGGCGAAGAACTGTTGAACTTGAGGTAACACTATGGGTTTTAGGGTCTGCCAATGGGACTGAACAAACCTAGCATTAATGCCATCCGGCCCAGGAGCTCGATCTGGAGAGAGAGAGAACAGTATCATAGTGATTTCCTCAACTGTGGGCAGGGAGTTTAGGGAGTTTGAGAACTGTTGCGGCAAAGACGGGAGGGAGATGAGAAAGTCATTACTGAAATGCTGCCAAGTTAGGAAAGAGTTATGGGCCCCTGAGCAGAAAATAGACTTAAAGTACTGGACAAAAGCCCGGCGGAGTTCATCTTCTGTTTCAGTCCAATGGTCCGGTCCAATCTTGACCGTGTGTATCAAATTGTTGCGGTTCCTAGCCGATGCAGCAATATGATAGAACTTACAGTTCGTATCACCAAAGTATGCCCATTTTAATCTGGATCTTTGGACCCAATAAGCCTCTTGAGCTAGCAACGCCTTGTTGTAATCCTCCTGAATTCGTCGTTCCAGTGCTGAGTCTGTCACTGGATTTGACTGCACAAGAGCCATTTGATCTTGTAGCAGCTTGCATTCTTGTTGTGGGTTGGATTTTTTCTTTTCCCAAACTCTGACTGCGCTTTTAAACTTCTTCAAATAATTGTTCCAGTCAGTTACCTCTTCCGATGCAGCTGAGCAAACCTGGGCAAAATCTGCATGCAACGACCACCAGTTTTCAACTCTAAAGGTTCGCGGAGTGTGTTTCCTTGTAGCAGCCGAGTTGAGAAGTATCGGGGCATGATCACTATTGAATTTAGGAAGATGGAGAACCCTGGCATTTCTGAAACGTGTGACCCAAAGAGAGTTGGCCAAAGCACGGTCAAGTCGCTGTTTAATTAAGGTTTGCGGTGGCTGGTGGTTGGCCCAGGTATAAGCTGGCCCAGAATATCCCAAGTCATGAAGACCTGCCCGTTTCACCATTGAAGCAAAAGCTCTGTTTTTGGATTTAGTTCTAAAAGAACCACCCAATTTTTCCTCAGCAGCAAGGATGCAATTAAAGTCTCCAATTATACAAAGAGGTAAATTATAAGTGCTAGCATAGTATATAACACGATCCCAAATATAACTCTGTACCATTGGATTGGGATGACCGTAAATAGTGCCGAGCAACCATGGGTCATCAGAGGATTTGAACTGAACCTTAACAAAGAAAAAGAAGTGTGACCGCTCAATTACATCCACGAGAACATTATCACTCCAAAGTAGCCAAAGGCCTCCTGATTTCCCAACACAAGGAATAATTTCAGAGTTACGAAGAGGAAGTCGGTTGATTCGATTAATGGCCTGGGTGTGAGAGCATTTTGTTTCCGAAATAAATGCCAGGCATGCTCTCGAGCTGTGAAGGTACCTGGCAAGTGATTGAATTGTCAGTGTATCTCTGATCTGATTAATTTATTACTGAAAATCATACATCCGATAATGGTATATATCTCAACAAAATCATAGAAATGACTATAAAAATCGTTGTATTTAGAAAAAATTGACGGGCATTTACTTTCCGTCGCTTCGTTTTACGAAAGCTTTTGGCAGCTTTTCCATTCCAGTCGTCAATAAGCATAAAACCCCTCTCTTCCTCTCTCCTCTTTCATCTCAAACCCTTCTCAATTCTCATTCACCAAAAAAAAAAAAAAAAAAAAAACCCTAGTTTCTCTTCTCCGTCGCTTCGCTTTTTGGTGTAATTCAGTGCCATCGCACAAGCATCAACCCCAAACCCTTAAAAGGTACTGAACAACGCCCATGGATCGGTTCTGATAATCTGATTATTCTATTCTCCAGCAATATCTGCCTCTTGATCGCCACCTTGTTTGTTCTAATCAAACTGATACTTACTTTCTGGGTTTGTTTTTTTTTTTTATTAATGGCTAGATTTGATAATTACAGTTTCTATATCTTTGTTTTATTAATTAATTAATTGTTCAAAGAGAAACTAGCACATTGTCTGGCATGAGAATCTTTTTAAGTTATTATACTGCTGATTTCTGAATTGATCATTAGTTTTAATTCTGATCAATGTGCTATTTCAAGGTGACATGGCTCCTGTCTCTGTCAGAAGATCAGAACGGCTCAAGGGCAAGGCGCAATCTGCTGTAACTCTTCCTGATGATGTAGTAATAGAGATCCTTTCTTGGCTGCCACCGAAGCCCTTCTTCCGCTTCAAATGTGTCTCCAAATCCTGGTGTGCTCTCTCCTCAGTTGCGTATTATCACAACAAGCACTTTCAACCAACTGCACATGGCCTTTTCTACCATACCAATGAGCGTCGTGAGGTTAACAACTTTTATTACTATGCAATTCATATTAGTTTTGTTAACTTTCCAGCTGAGGCTGATAAGGTTAGCAACACATTCAGAGTCTCTCTTGATAACTTCAAATTAAGGGTAGTAGATTGTTGTAATGGTCTTCTCCTTGTTGAAGGACGGGATTTTGATTCGCCACATGCCACTGAAATGTATGTTTATAACCCAGCAATTCAAAACATACTTACTGTGTGGAGTTTACCTCCAAAGCGCCTGCCACGGTTTTATGAAGTTTTTTCTCTAGCATTCGAATTTGATCCCTGCGTCCAGTCCCAAAATCATGTTGTTTGCTTCATGGGCTGGTGCAAACAGGAAGTGGAATATAACTCTTTTAGTATCTTCTCATTTAAGACGGGCAAATGGAAATCGGCAAAAAAGTTGGGTCATGGTGTGCGAATAATTAAGTCTGCTAAGGGCATTTTTGTCAATGGCATGGTACATCGCTTAACAACCAGAAAAGAAATTCTGAGTATTGATCCAAATAGAGGTTCTTATCAAAGGATCCAGCCACCACATTCCCACCCAGCTAGCCGCTTGAATATTGAACAGTGTCAAGGGTTATTGAACTTTTTAACATTGGACAACAACTTTGAACTGTCAATTTGGGTTCTTGAAAGTATTGACAGCCAAGAATGGGTGTTGAAGCATCGTTTGAGCGGAAAGATTTTTTACCATAACTTTGTAATGCATCCATGGAAGAATATACTATTTGTTGCTCCAGTTACTACAGACCATAACAGGCTCATTTCAGTTGATTTAAACACTGGAAAAGAAGAGAAGCTTTGTCTCTTATCTCCTACAGCAGATATGTCTGATTATATTTGGGTTTACATGCCCTATTACAAATGATTGGATCTAGATAGTGTGTGGTAAGAGGATGCATTTTCTATGTGACTTTCTATGATGTATCTGTTCTTATTGTTACTATTTTTACTTGTTGGACTACTGCTGTTTAGACATTAGAACTTGTGCTAAGAGTATAGGTGTTGTCCTGAATGTTGTAATGGATATGGATTTAGATAGGGAGAACTTGTAGTGAACAGCACGAAGTTTTTTGGTAGTCACAACTCACCAGCTATTGTCAATTACCTTTCTCTTTCTGATGTTGTTCAGATTACGAGTCCTAAAATTTGAAGTTAACATTAATATTTTAGAATATTGGTATTTCTTGGCCAGGAGAATGGTTGGGAGTGTTACTACTTAGTTGCGTTCCACTGTGTTATGCTGACAGCTTGGTCTCTTGTGATCAAAGTATTTATCCAAATTGTGCAGAATTGATCTTGGTGAGGGTAAATTATACTCATCAGTTATTTGTCTTGAGTAATAATTAAAAGTTAAAACTTTGACAATTTTATGCTTCCTCTGATAAATAAATGAAATAACCAGGTAACGTATTAACTTGAGAAATTGGAAGAAATCATGTTGTTTATACTGTGAAAAAGTTAGCCCGTAATAAAACTTAAACACAAGCTTAGTATCCATTATTATGTGATGTTATTTATTAATTTATTTGAAAAACAGGCACTATGGCGTTTATGTGATATTATTTATTTAGGCGTCATGAGCTTACAAACATATTGAACTGTAGAAGATACACTGTGGCTTGACCTCTTAGGCTCTTAGGTTGTCACGTAATAATGTTTGGAAAGAAATTGTCCCATTATCTAGTTTATGCTCTAATAATGTTTGTTGGATAACAACTGGGAATTGTACATAACGCGAAATTAATCTATCTAAGCGGGACTTTAAAATATATCAGGAAAGCACAAAAACGATAGTCCTATCCAAGAAAAAATAATATCAAAAGAATAGACTAGAAACTGAGAAAATGATGAGAATTATTATGTATCATCCAAACTATTAGCATCCAACCATCCACAGATTCCAAACAGACTTTTATAGACTAGCGACTGGCCCAAACCTATTTAAACATACTCTCCAAACCCTAGCCACATCTGCCTCCTCTCCTCTCGATGAGTCTCTCTCTCTCAATTCTCTTCTCATCACACCTCCTCGCGCAATCTAGGGTTAGGGTTTCTCAAATCGACGAAGAGTAATGGCAGCTATGAATACTGTTAGGAACTCAAGTCCATTTACAATTTTAATTTTTTTGTTACATTTAACAAGTTAATTAACTATTGCAAAACGGATCTAGTTATTCAAGCGTTTAACACATAAAAGAGAAACGTGTAGGAGATGGTTACCTCTTTCAAAATCGTATTTGGAAGGCTCAAGTCCTTTCTCAGGTGTGTTTGGATGCAAATTGAATAAGAGGTTGAAATAAGCACATGGTTTCTCTCTCCTCACTCTTATTCACTTTTGTTCCAACACAATGGTGGTGTTAGATTAAGGGCTTGAATAAGTCCTTATTCGGAATAAGGCTTATTCAAAACGTGTTTGGTTTCATCCCGGATAACGGAATAAGGCTTATTCAACTCCTACCAAACACACATCGATGGCGTTCTCTCCTCTTCATCTCCTTCATCTTAGGTCCACCAAAAGCATTAATCAACTTTTCAAGACCTTGTGCTAGCAAAGCGTGAGAAATTAGCTAATCCAATTATTTTTTTCTTCAATTAAATCATTATTTAATCTAAAAGACTATTACTCAACTCATGAGCACCTAACAAAATGCAATTAAACAATTCAAATGACAGCAAAATAATTTTGCTCCCTCATTAGAGAGGTGGCGGCTAGAAGAATCAAGGAGAGAAATTATTAGGTCACCCAATATTTTCCAATATATGTTTTATATATACTACTTAATTTAATTCCATTTTGAGGATCATTCCCATCTGACCATCTCCGTGCCGGCCACGTTATGGGCTTCCAAGCCCATAATGCTTGGTGTTTAAATTCATCTCTAATTCTATTTTAATTGTATTTGTAATTCGGCCCATTTCGATATATTGAAATATTTCGATTTAATTTATACAATTTACACAATTGTATTAATTGAGTTGAACAAATTTAATTATTAAATTTAATTATTAACTTATTGATAATTATTATTGGATTAGCATATGCATTAATTTAATTTCATATGATCACTTTGAGTTATTAATCATAACGGTTCACAACAGTATATAACTAATTAATCAACTGATCATATATTGCATTCTCCAATGCAAATAAACTAAAAATAATGCATTGTTGGTTAAAAATTTATTTGTGTGACCCTCGAGGATTTATGTCATGTTGGCCATGGAAATTAAATTGTTATTTATTTTAATAATCATAAGTGGTATCTAGCAATACGTTATGATTCCCAATTAACATAAATAAATACTATACCAATACGGTATTTCAATCCTGCATTAGAAAAAATATCTTATTGTTTTGATTCCTATGTCACATGATATCATTGTATAATCCAAGATAGGAATGTGTCATTCTTGTAGATTATACATTTCTTGATCTAGAGTTGATCGCCTAGTTGCGCGCATACGATCTAACTCCATCAAGGGACCCAGTAGATATCATCACTCACTAGGTCAACTGATGAGGGACATACGGTTGTCTTGATGAACAGTTTTTCTCCGCACAATTCAAGAGAACATAAATTAAAAAAACGTATAGCAGCTCTTATTAGGAATCAACGTTAGACGATATTTATAGAACCTATCCTCATGTGGAAAAACTGAACCATCTCAAACTCGAAATCAAATACGTATGAAATAAATAATGACCAAGCTTTTAAATTTTGCCGAAATAACAGCGTTATTTTCGAAATTTAAGTTTTCCGGACAAAAACGTATTAACATTACAGAAGAGATTTTTTGTACAATATAATTTTATATTATATTATATTATAAATAATTAGGATTATGTAAGCATAATACATCATATAATCATATTTTTACTGCAGTGTTAATTCGCAACTAGTAAAAACTAAAAACAAAGGCTGCAACTGTAACAAGTCTGGTATATGATCCACAAAAATTATACAAAACATTTCTCCTATTGTACAACTTTACAGATGAGAGGAGAAAACCCATCAAACAAAGGTCGTCGTTTTTTCACCGAAAAAACGACGCACCGTTAAATCAACTCCAAATCGTCATACCGAAAAAAACACATTTTAAAAGCTTGATAATGACACATAACACAATCTATATATTTATTTCATTGGGTCATGTCATGTGCTATGTTCCAGTAACATACACAAATGCAATTAAGTTGGTAACTCATTATCCATGATTTGTAGAACTTAATCATCACTTAACTTGCATACTAATCTTATATGATAATTAATGTTCCTTGTTAATTATCAAGATTATGGACTCTTTAGAGATATTATTGTCATTCTAACGAATGATTTACAGAGATCTACAATTCAGATCCTCAACCTGAATGATCTGCCAATAATAATCTCTAGGAACAAATGATCAAATATCATCAATAACATAAACTAATATAATAGACACCAACTGATTGGTTTCTAGAACATATTTCTAACAGATACGGACGTGAACATGGTCCCTGTCGGAGATAGCTCGTCGTCTGGAGCGTCGTCTTCTTCCAAGAAAGCCAAGTGATTCGAGATCAAGAAGTGGAACGCCATTGCTATCTGGGATTGGGGTACTTATTGTTTCTTAATTTTAGAATTTCTTTTGTGTTTTCGCTCTGTTTCCTCTCTCGCCTAGGGTTCAAGTTTGTGCTATTTTGATAATTTTTCACTTAATTCAATAATTTTGCTTAATTTCAGAATTCCTTTTTGTGCTTTCTATCTGTCTACCATTTCCGATTCTTCACTTTTAAATTTTTTTTAATTGCATTGGATGAAGTTTCTTGTCTTATTTTTGTTCTTGTCTCAGCAATTAGTCACTGTAGTGGCTAAATTGAGAAGCGTCAATTTTTTTCAGAGGAATAATTTTAGTATTTTGAGACTAATATCTGGTTTCTATCTCCTCGATCTGGATCAATTATTACAAGTTAAACAACACTTCTTATTTTTTTGAGTTACGTTCTAATCAAAGCAATGATAGAATTTTTTTTTTTTTTTGGATGAAAGCACCCCAAACAGGGGTACCAAATGCATTAATACTAATAGAAGTTTGGAGTCACAACATAGTGACTCCAAAAGACACAACAACAACAAAAAAAAAAAACAAAAGCCCAGTTTACTACCTTAGCCATCTAAAAAACTAAACCTTAAAGCTAAACTTTACTAATCACCAGAGTTACAACATCGAAAAGAAAAGAAAAACAAAACAGCCCAGAGAATGCCGCAGCCAAACTGATCAATCCAGTAAGTCTTCATCTGACATCTCCTCCGAGACTTCTGCTCTTCTCAGATCAGCCCTTGTAGCTCTTTCATTAGCAGCAGAAATGTTCTGAAGGAGTGTATTGTCAGTTCTGTGCTGCAGCCCTCTATCCAATCTTGCTTGAAAACCTGACCAAACATGGAAATTGTTAATTAAATTATAAACTAAAGAAAAGAAGGATAAACCTTTAACTTCATTGAAAGCTCTCCTGTTTCTTTCCAGCCAAAGAGTCCAAAAAGACGACTAAAAAACTAATAGCAAAAACCTTTAGATCCCTAGGAAGAGACAAACAACTATTCCATGAAGAGGAAATGTCAAGATACTGCAAAACAATCCCTTTCCCATTGAAATTATTAAAAATATCCCAAAAATCCTTAAAATAGACACAATGAACAAATAAATGATCAGTCAATTCAGAATCATTACATAAGAGACACTTGTTTGGTCCGTGCCATCCTCTTTTCATTAAGTTATCTTGTGTTAGAATTTTGTTTTTCAAGACTAACCACAAGAATAACTTAATTTTCAAAGGTACCTTAGCGATCCAAATGGAATCTCTTAAGTTAGCCTGAACCCCCCCCCCCCATTATTCATCAAAGTGTAGCAAAACTTAACAGTGTAAACTCCTTTAGAATCCAAAGACCAGTTAACTGAATCCTCTGAATCATTAAAAGGATAATTCAAGAGGAGATTTTGAATATCAAGCTTTTCTTGTCTCAAGGGTAAAGAAACTCCTCTTGTAAGAAACAAGTTTAAAGCCCCATTATTCCAAATGTCGCTAATAAAGGCCTCTGGTTTCTTTGTTTTGGCAAAAGCTGCCGGGAAAGTAAATTCTAATGGTTCAGAGCCAAACCAAACATCTTTCCAAAACTTAATATTAGAACCATTACCTATAACTTTCTTAAAACCTACTTTTATAATTGGAATAAGCGAATTTATTTCTTTCCAAAAGAAAGAGCTAGTTGAAGGGCGCCTATGCTTATATTTCAGAATAACAATATATTTCCAAAGGGCTTTATAATCAGCATTAGAAAGCTTCCAAATCCATTTGCCCAATAAAGCTATATTCATCTGTTGAAGGTTAGTAATACCCCAACCTCCAAATTCTTTTTTCTTACAGATGGTAGACCAATTTGCTAAAGGGAATTTTTTTTAATGCTTTGATTAGAACCCCATAAGAAAGTCCTTCTAATCCTATCTATTCTATTAATAACCCAACTAGGACACTTGAAAATAGATAAGTGATAAAGGGGTAAAGAAGATAAAACAAAATTAATTAATATTAATCTTCCTCCTAAAGATAGCATGTTACCCTTCCAGTTGGAAAGTTTTTTATGTAACTTTTCTATCACTATAGTCCAGTCACTTCTACTTGGCTTCTTCCAATGCAAAGGAACTCTTAAATACTTGAAAGGGAGTGAACCAACCTTACAATTTAAAATATTGGCTAAAGAGCTAATTCTCCCTCCATTAAGGTTAAGGGGAATAAGTTCTGACTTAGCAAAATTAATTTTTAGACCAGAAATCCCTTCAAAAGCTCTCAGAGCCCACTGCATATTTTCTAAAATCCTATTTTCAGCCTTTAAGAATAACAAGGTATCATCTGCATATTGAAGTTGAATTATCTTGTCATTATGATGTAAGGTAGGCCCTAAACCTTCTAAATGTCCTGCTGTTATCCCTCTATTTAGAATCTTAGAAAGACCATCAGCAGCCAAAAGGAAAAGATAAGGAGAGATGGGATCTCCTTGTCTTAATCCTTTCTTACAGACAAAGTGATGTCCTAATTTACCATTAATAAGGACAGAAGTAGTTCCTCCTACTAAAATCTTAGACATCCAAAGAGACCATTGTGGATGGAAACCTCTTTGAGCAAAGCAATTGAGGAGATAATTCCAACTGACATTATCAAAGGCCTTCTCAAAATCAAGTTTGAGAAGTACCCCTGGTTCTTTAGAAATATGTATATGATGAATAATCTCCTGAGCTGCCACTACCCCTTCTAAGATAAACCTATCTTTTAAAAAAGCACTTTGATTAGAACAGATCAACTTATTGAGAACGGGAGCTAATCTGTTTGCAAGTACCTTAGTAAAGATCTTAAAAATACAATTAATAAGACTAATAAGTCTAAAGTCAGTAACCTTAAGTGCTTCTGAAATTTTTGGGATAAGACATAAAGTTGCTCTATTAAGTAGAGCAATATCAAGATTATTTTGGAAAAAGTCTTCAAAAAGACTAAAGATATCCATCTTAATCCATTCCCAAAAATGTTGATAGAAGCACATTGAGAAGCCATCAGAACCAGGAGCCTTGTCAGGGTTAAGTTGGAAAACAGCAGTTTTAATCTCGTCTAGAGTAATAGGAGAAATTAGGAAATTGTTATCTTCTAAACTCACCTGATCTGAGGGTCCCCAAAGATTATCCTGAAAGGAGCCCCAATTATTACTATGAGAACCTAGCAGGGAAGAAAAATGGTTAAGAACATGTTGTTCAATAGTTGAGGAATCTCTAATCTCCTCTCCATTGATTTACATATGGGTAATTAAACTCTTCCTTCTCCTGATAGAAGCATATCTATGGAAGAATTTGGTGTTGGCATCTCCTTTTTTTATCCAAGTAATTCTTGATCTTTGTTTCCAATGAGTTTCCTCATCTTGGAACAGATCATATAAATCTTTTTTGGAATGAAGGAAACAATCAAATTCAGAATCTAGAAGACTTCAGTGTTCAGATAAGTCTTCAAAAAATTTGATTGAATGTTGAAGTGAGGATTTCTTGTCTCTAAGTTCTTTTCCTAGGTTAAAATTTCATCCTCTAAACTTCTGTTGCAACACCTGGATCTTAGTCATCCAATTATAAGCCTTAGTGGTACCAAGAGGAATCTGATTCCACCACACAGGAAACCTAGTATCCAATTCCTCTTGTCTTAACCAAGTTTTCTCAAACCTAAAAGGTTTGTGAACTTGAATTTCTAGAGTTCCACCATCTAAAACTATTGGTGAATGGTCAGAAAAGGTCCTAGGGAGACTATAGGCATAGGAATGAGCAAAAGTATCTAACCAATCTTGATTTGTAAGAAATCTATCAAGACAAGCAAACTTTTGACTATTTTCCCCTTTTGCCCAAGTATATTTTCTATCTAAACATCTAAAATATAAAAGATTAAATTTAGAAATCCAACTATTAAAGCAATTTATGTTCCTAGTGTCAAAGGAAACCCCTAGTTTTTCAGACCTATTCCTAATGACATTAAAGTCGCCTCCTAAGACCCAGGCTCCTTCCACTAAAGCCCCTAGAGCATTAAGCTCACTCCAAAAAGCTTGCTTTAAACTTGAAAGGACAGGTCCATAAATAAAGGAAAAAAGAAAAATAGAATTATGGATTTTAGATTTAGCTTTTACAGAAATTGAGAAAGATTTTAAATACCATTCCTTAATTTCAAATTTGGATTCATCAATCCCCACTAATAAACCTCCAGAGGCCCCTATTGAAGGGAGATAATTCCAACTAAAGCCATAAACTAAAGTATCCAAATATCTGTTAAAGAAAATTTCCTTTTTTGTCTCCTGAATTCCTACTAGATCAGGATGAACTTGTTTTATTAAATCAACTAACTAGCCATGTTTATTAGCACCCCTAATTCCTCTAATATTCCATGAGAGAATCTTCATTATTAGCAATGATAGAATTTTAAGAAACAATTTGTAAAGCAGAGACTATTTAAATTGTTGTGGTACTCATGATGCAGGATTTAGTTCAGGACAGGACTGCTCTTGTTGCAGTATTTAGTTACGTCTCAGAGCAATCACGGCACGGTCATACGCCAAGACTGCTTCAACCGGCGTGTCGAATGTGCCGAGCCAAGCTCTCGTTTTCGTACTTATGAAAATTATATATGTGTTCAGTTTATTGTTGTAAATGTTCGCTTTGTTGTTGTAAATGTTTGGTTTTTTAATTCAATTTGTTTATGTTGTCTCTTTATTAAATTAATATTTGTGTCTCTTCGTTTTGTTGTTTTAAATGTTCATATTTATGTCATATAAGAATTAAACTGTCATATTACTGATGCATCTAACTGAAGCCATAACTCAATTTAACTCGTCCCTTAACGTGTTAAATTGAGCACAAAAAATTACGAAATCAAATTTTTTATTTAAATAACTGAACACATAGATACTTTAACTTTATCCCTTAACATATTTAAATGAATTAAAAAAAAACTAAAATTTCAAATTATTGATGCATATAACTGAACATACTTTTAAATAATCCCTTAAAGTGTTTAACTGAACCCAAAAACTAAAAATCCAAATTATTGGTGTATCTAACTGAACACTTACATACTTTAATTCATCCCTTTAAATATTTAACTTAACCCTTAAATCAGTATATTTGATGGCGTCAACATCAAAATATTTTCGGAAATTGATTAAAAAAATTTTGCTGACGTCAGCCAGAACCATTTCTAATTCCCTGGTCTGTTGAATGCTTGAATGTTTTTTCGTTGGATTCTGTATATCACACCTGTAGAAATTCTCAGATGAAACAGCTACGTTACCTTATGTATGTTCATTGTTCTATTACACTGGATATAAAATTATAATTTTTATCATACATGTTTCTGGTGTTGTTCTATATGCAATCATTCAATAATAAGTATTAAAGCGATTGAATATCTTCTTCGTACGAGGCATGCGAGGATTAATTATCTCTAAATATCTGTAACTGCACTGTCGTTTAGTATTCGAGAATAAGTCATCTTACCTTTTTTTTTTTTTTCTCCCTTCCTTGTAGTACCTCAAACTGAGATACAACAGGAAGTCCAATATATATTTTGTCTGGTTAATGTATCACATTACATGATATCTGGATCGCTACAAGGTATCTCTGTTTGTTGGAAATCTTTTAATGCATTTTGCGAACATATATTCACATTTTGAATAAACTCATTAAGGCCATATATCAGTTCATATAATTACCAAATTACCAAAATAATAAACACTCTCTATTTCTTTTACTTACAAGTAAAATTTTACCTTTTATTAAACTTTAAGATGCATTGCTTGAATATCATAAAAAGAGGTGCATTATTATTTGTGCCTTTGTTTATTCAATTTTTTCCATCAATTTAAGCCGGAATTTCAAGTCACATAATACCAAAACTTAAAGAACCTTCATTATTTATTCTGCCATGATTTTCTATAGGTTCTGCAACAATCATAACGAGCATAGTATATCATTTTTGAAAGCTGACTAACTTTGACTTGTAAGTAAAAACAATGTATTTTTATAATTTATCTCTAAGTGATAATTAATACAAACTCATATATTTGATAATAATATATCTCAATAAATCAGAGAAATGACTACATAAAAATACATCATTGAAATTAGAAAGTTTCGACGGGCATTTACTTTCCATTGCTTCACCTTACTTACAAGTTACAACAGCTTTTAATTTACAAAAAAAAAAAATAAAATAAAATAAAAATAGAAACTTCTTAAAATAAACAAAAACTCTCTCTTCCCAAATTAAGTGCACCAACTCGCTGACATTCTCTCTTTCTCTTTCATCAAACCTAGTTTCTCATTCATAAAAAAAAAAAAAGAAAAAAAAACGCTAGTTTTTCTGCTTCGTCCCTTCGCTTTTTGGCGTCGATCAGTGCCAAAGCACACGCATCAACCCCAACCCTTAGAGGTACTGAACAAGGCGCATGGATCGTTTGTGATTAGTTTATTTTCCAGAAATATCTGCCTCTTAATCGCCACCTTGTTTGTTCTTGTCAAACAAATACTTACTTTTCAGGATCTCTTTTTTAATTAATAATTAAATTGGATGGTTACAGTTTCTGTTTCTTGGTTTTATTAATTAATTATTTCAAAGTGGAACTAACACATTGTCTGACATGGGAAGATTTGAGTTATTGATTTCTGAACAGGAACCTTATTATTATGCTATTAAATTCAGATTAATTGATATTTTGTGTTAGTCATTCTTTTTTCTTTTGATTTCTGAATTGATCATTAGTTCTAATTTCTAGACTCTAATTTGGGTTATTTGTCTCTTGTTATTTCAAGGTGACATGGCTCCTATCTCTGCCCAAAGATCAGAACCCCGAAGATCAAAACGGCTCAAGAGCAAAATGGCATCCGATCATGAGCTTTTACAGACAAAACCTGATGGTTAGCATTCCTCAAAACTTAAACTTCTTACTAAATTCAGGTTATTTATAAGCAAAATTTCTGGAAATGGGCAGCTCTTGGGTACAAGGGGTTTGAGCATATTGATAGCTGATGTTGTACAGAGGGCTCTATTCCAAGATTATTGTTTCATAGTAGATTTGCTTTTAGTATTGTAACTGTTTTGTACATATCTTATACTTTGGTGGCATGGTTTTACAACAGATAAATAAGTGTTATAAATTTTGGGTGCGCCTTCAGGATAGTTAATTTCATGGTTTGAATCTTTGTTTTAGTGAAACAAATTTGTCAGTGTTAACAATGTCAGGAGGGAAAGGATTATTGATAAAGTCCTTGAGATTTCTGAAGTGCACACTAATGGCAACAACATTATTTATTTATATTTATATATTTTTATTATTTTTATTTTTTTGTGGTAGTATGACCGCAAAGAGGGCAAACAAATAGATACATGAATAAATGAACAAACCTTTGTTTTATATGCAATTCTGATTTTTTCTCCTCATGGTTTTCAAGGATCGGCTACTTGCGCCTCAACTCATTGCACTACTCAGCGAAAGAACAAGATGGCAAGAATAATAGTTCAATCTGATGTGACTCTTCCTGATGATGTAGTAATAGAAATCCTTTCCTGGCTGCCACCAAAGCCCTTCTTTCGCTTCAAATGTGTCTCCAAATCCTGGTGTGCTCTTTCCTCAGTTGCGTATGACCTTAACAAGCATTTTCAACCAACTGCACATGGTCTTTTCTACAACACCCTTCCTATGGAGGCTGGCGAGGTTGACTACTTTTCAACCAACGCATCTTCTGTTGGTTTTGTCAACTTTTCCGCTGAGGCTAGTGAGGTTGACAACACATTCAACATCTCTCTTGATAGCGATAATTTAAAGGTTGTAGATTGTTGCAATGGTCTTCTTCTTGTTAAAGGATGGGATTTAGGATCGGGACATGACAGTGATTTGTATGTCTACAACCCAGCAATTCAGAACATACTTGCTGTGTGGCACATACCTCCACTGAAGCATCTATCACGGTTTTATGAAGCTTTTTCTTTGGCTTTTGATCCTTGTGTCCAGTCCCAGATTCATGTTGTTTGCTTCACGGGCTGGTGCAAAGAGGGAGTGGAATATAACTATTTTCAGACCTTCTCATTTAAGACAGGGAAATGGAAGTCGACAAAAAAGTTGGGTCATGGTGTGAGAATCATCACTTACGTTCAGGGCACTTTTGTCGAAGGCAGGGTGCATCGCTTAACAACAAGAAAGGAAATTTTGAGTATTGATCCTAATAGATGTTCTTATCAAAAGACCCAGACACCTCATTCCCATCCAAGTAGTCACGTGTATATTGGGCAGTCTCAAGGGTTATTGAATTTTTTAACATTTGACAACAACCTTAAATTGTCAATTTGGACTCTTAAAAGTTTTGACAGCCAAGAATGGGTGTTGAAGCATCAACTAAGCAGAATGAATTCCGTCAAAAATTTAGTGATGCATCCAGGGAATAATATACTATTTGTTGCTTCACAACATAACAGGCTCACTTCAGTTGATTTAAACACTGGAAAAGAAGAAGAGCTTTGCATCTTACCACGTGGAGCAGTGCTATCTCATACATCACCTGGCTGCATTTGGGTTTACATGCCCTATTATTTGTAATGAATTTATGTAGGGAGAACTGGTCGTGACAGCAAGATGTTGTGTTTATAGTCACAAGGTGTTCTCAGTTCTCACTGATTTTTCTTTCTCAAATGTTGTCAGATTAAGGGCTCTTAAAAATTATTTCGAGTTGCATTAATGTTTGGAAGATTGGTAGTTCTTTTCCAGGAAAAAGTTTGGTAGTGTTGGTACTTGGTGGTATTACTAGGTAGTTACGTTTCTGCTCATCTGCTGTGTTATACTAATTAACTTATAATTTGGTCTCTTGTGATCAAAATGTTTTCCATGTTTTTGTTTAATTGATCTTGGTTCTATATATTACACGTCACTTATTCAGTTTTGGCAATATTTGAAAGTTAAGTCTTTGATATATATATTTTTTTTTGTACTTGAGGAAGAAGTTGGGCATAATGGGAATTGGGAACTATAACTGATATCTGTTGGGTGTTGGCTATACGTTCTCAAAGATGCTACAGACAAAAAAAATTGAATTACTTAATTAGTGTTTTCTTAAACTTAAGTGGTTACACGAGAAAGAAAATTAGCATAAGTTTGAACGGTTATCTGATTAACGAAAAACCAGCTAATGTATTAACTTGAGAAATTAGAGGAAATCATAATGTTGGTAAAGTTTATTACACAGTGAAAAGTAGTTTCATAAATATAAAACTTAAAACACAAGCTCAGTATCCATTATTTTGTGATGTTATTTATTTCGGTGTCATGACTCATGAACTTACAAACATTTGAACAAGTATTATAACTTATTTTAGAGAAACACAGACTAGAAAGTAAACAATGGGTTATGGGTTATGGGTTATGGGTCTGAGGACCACTCAAGGTGGCCCATGAGCCCAATATAAACAAGGCTTTTCAGTTTTCACCAAACAGAAATTCTCACATTAATGATATAAAATGATCCGATCCGAGATCCGACTGTATAAACTAAACTAGGGTTTTTAAGCTGCTGTACCTACGCCTCCATTTTTATTTCTTCCTACTTCCCTTTTCTTATACCTCTCTCTCTCTCTCTCTCTCGTCCAACAATGGCGGCGGCTGTGGCTGAGCAAGAGGTCAAGCTCTTCAACAGATGGTCCTTCGACGATGTTCAGGTCTCTATTTCTCTCTTTCGCCTCCATTAACGATATGCTATTTCAATGTCTTCGTTGTTTTCTTCTTCAAATTTTATCTTTTTTTTTTTTTTTACGCTTAGTGCTAGAGGCAGGATATTCACATTGCTAGTTGCTAGATTCTAGATTCTATCTCTTATATTGTAGTTCTTTAATTATCCCAATGTTGATTGATGTATGAGGGATTAGGCGGAGGTATTGCTAGCGTCACTCAATATTGCTGATGTAATTTTTTAATAAAATTTTGTGAAAAGCTTAGCAATAGTACTATCCTTTGATCATAATTTCAATTTGATTTTTAACAAAATGTCATATTACTTCATTGTTATCAGGTGACTGATATGTCGTTGAGCGATTACATAGCAGTGACGGCAACAAAGCATGCCACGTATCTCCCACACACAGCTGGGAGGTACTCCGTGAAGCGCTTTCGCAAGGCACAGTGCCCCATTGTTGAAAGGCTAACCAATTGCCTTATGATGCACGGCCGCAACAATGGAAAGAAGCTCATGGCAGTCAGGATTGTGAAGCATACCATGGAGATCATCCACCTTTTGACTGATCAGAACCCAATTCAAGTCATAGTTGATGCCATCATCAACAGGTATATATATCTTCTTATTTATGCACAATTTTAAAATTTGTTGGCTACCCTCCCTTGATAGAGTTTTTCTATTATAATGGTAGATAAAAGGATTATTTATGGAATCTAGATAATAAACCTAATTGGTAAAGCTCTTTGGTTTTGAAGAAAAAAAGGGTTTGTGATGTTATGGTCTGATGGAGATTACAATGTTTCCCTAAACATTGTACCTTACATGTCATATCTGCTATGAAAGATCTGAACCTTTGAATATTGAAACTCCCCTTTAAAATAAATGTCTTGTTGAGTTTTAAGTTCGATTCCATTTTTCTGAGGTTCTAGTTTCTACTCGTAGTGTGTTGTCATGCAGTGCATCCTTTGTTCCTTCATCATTCTTTGCTTTTGACCTGTTGATTCTTACTAGATCTGTCAGGTATACAATTGGCATGAAACACTTGTTGGGTATGCTATAGTTTGAAACTTCTTGTAAATACAGTAATGTTTGAGGTTGTATCTACAAAACTGGAATGAATTGTCCACAGATGACCAACCCAGGATCACTAACTTTGCATTTTCACGAGGATGGGATTCTAACACAATCTTGTTAATCCTATTTATAGTGGGCCCCGTGAGGATGCTACTAGGATTGGCTCAGCTGGTGTGGTTAGGAGGCAGGCTGTTGATATTTCACCATTAAGACGTGTAAATCAGGCTATTTACCTTCTTACTACTGGTGCCAGAGAAAGTGCCTTCAGAAATATAAAGACCATTGCCGAGTGCCTTGCGGATGAGCTCATCAATGCAGCCAAAGGTTCTTCCAATAGGTAAGATTTATTGTTTTTGTTGAACCTGGTTAAAGTTAAACATACATGTGTTATGCATGACAATATGACATCAAACTTTTACTATTTCAAATGACCTGAAACAAATTACCAGAACACGTTGTCATGTCTTTGTATCTAGTGATTGCTTTGTTGAGATTATTGTTTTTTAATGTTTCAATGTCCTTAATAGAATTGACACCCCTTTTGTTGAATTGTTGTTTTGTTTTGATTTAATTCGCCAAAATTACCTTTTGTATTCTCGTGAAGAACATTGAGCGGATGAATTTTATTTAAGCAAAAACAATACCACTTTTCTGATAGCTTATGAATATTTAATTATATACTGACAGTTATGCAATCAAGAAGAAGGACGAGATTGAGCGTGTTGCCAAGGCCAACCGTTGAGTGTGCCTTCTTTTTAAGTTAGAATTTTGAATCATGTTTCTGAAAGTGCTCCATTTCGATATATGATGTTTAATTTATGTTTCTCTTGTTTTGGTTTTGTTGCTTATGCGGGATCAGTACATTTTAGATTTTATTATAAGTTTGCTGAGAGAACTAAATCTCAAAATTAAAATGTGCTTTAATCTCTTTTTGTATAGTTATCTTTGATGTTTTCCTCTATATTTGGAGTAAGATGCCGTTAATTTCTAATCTTCACTTCATCCATACAATCTAAAATGAGTAGATTTATATCTAAACCATCAATTTTTAATTTAGCATTAGATTTAATTTAATTTAAATTAGATGTTTCTCAGCATTTTCCCGAAGGAATCGCATTTATTTATGTTTAGTTCAGAAATCCTTGTAAAATGTTTTAAATGTTGAAAAAAAAATGCACATGATTAAGCATAAACTTGTACAATAAATTTAAAAAATAATATGTTGTATTAACTTGGAAAATTAGGCTATACCGTAGACATACTGAGAGTGTCGTACTAGAAGAGTTTAATTATATTTATGATTAATACTATCATGGGTGAATGTGGGATTGTGGGGTAAACACACTCCTGTTGTTATGTTCATTGGCTTCCAATTTTCAATGGTTCTCTTTTGTAACAACGTAGGTGACAAGCACTAATTAAATGGAGCTGAAATAATTAGCGCGATTGTCATTTGACTTTCAAAATATCAAATTCCTTTCTTCTGAGAATTTATTGTTCAAGAGTTCACAAAACGACTCTTCACAGCCTGGAATACTACAAAGCACGTGATTAAAAAGGTTTGGCTTTGTTCAAGCCTGCTGATAAAGATCATTTATAGTGGCGAACTTCAGTGCCTTCCACCTTGAAGGCTTCAACTTCCTAAGGATTTAAAAATGAGTATGTCGTGCCATTCAAACTCAAAATACAACACAAAATTCTGTTACAAAAACAGAAACTTCTACTAAAGATGGTCTTACTAAAGAGGGGATGGCCTGGTCAAACAAAGTTATTTTGTCAGCGTGATGAAACTATGTATCACCATTTCTTTGTTTCTTGCAAATATATGAAATCCACTTGGTTTCCGCCTAAACAAATGTCAACATGCTAGTTATGGTATATTCCGTTTTCAAAATTATCCACCCCTTCACCATGAAGAAATACGTTAGATCCTCAGTCAATGACTGAGTACCCTCTATATCCAACTAGAGTTCCCCGTCTTTTTCCCTCTTAATTGCAGCTCTAGGGTCTTATTTATAGTGCTGATGCACTTATCATTTTGCTCCATGATAGTAACGCAACACTTAAATAGTATAAACGATCAAAATGCCTATGCTCCACGATTCATCTAATATCACTTAACAGTGTAACATGTTCTTATAACTGTAACAGAGACCAAAATATATATACACAATAGTTCCTTAAACTCTACTGTCAATTCCAGTAGAATATTTCTCATAAAGCAAAAGAAATGAATTTTGACTAACCAATTGCCCGATAAGGGGGAAAAAAAGAATCTCTATTTCTACAAAAAAATTGGTGCTTATTTATACTTTCTAGCACAAAAGCACCATAATTTCTTACCAAGAAGCCCTAATTCTTCTCAATTTGGTAATAAAAGCAAACAAAAATCACAGGGCTATTATGAAATTATTTTTAATTTGCCGGACTTCGGTTTCTACTGAAGACACTGATACCGGGCAGCCTAATTCCAAAGCGGCCGGAGCCAGATGAATTTCCACTACTCATTTCAGCTGACTGAGATGACCCGTTTGACTGAGATGGTCCACTTGACCCATTTGATATATCAATCAGGCCTGGTTTCACTGAGTTTGATCTAGAGAAAGCTGGACCGACAGGGTTTGACACCCCTTTAAGTTCCTACATAAGAATACACCATCAACAGTTTTCAAAATATTGCAAGATCACTATATCGTAAAACACATGCAGGCAAACAATCACCACTCCTTTTATAGTTTTACTTGTCAATAACATTCAACATTCTGCACTAGCACACAACCACTAGGTCATAGCGGATAGTGTAGGCATGTATCCCATCAAAGACCCAATTTTACTACTGCAAACTTACATGTTGGGTTTCGACTTATGATGTTACATTCAGTTTTTTGCTCCACAAATATCAATTGATCGAGCCCGAAAGTTTGATAAAAAATCGTAAATATTTAAATATGGTGTCACGATGAACAAATATTGGAAAATATTGGGAGCAATTTCAAAATATTAGCAGGTAAGAAAAGTGTAAGCTGAGCAAACCTTAAGGAATGTCTCTGAAACAGTAGTTGAGCGATGAACCTAAAAACATGTAAATTCTACAATGTTAGAGAATAAATGAAGTATGTCGCAGATAGAAATTACAAAATCAAGTGTGCAATTTGAAAAAGAAAAGACACAGAAATATACTAAAAGATCAAACCTTAGGGGTAGGTATGGGTGTAGATGTCTCTCCTGATGCAGAAGTAGTTGGTGAAGGTGGTTCTATTGCTATAGGTGGCAGAGATCCAGCCTGGAAGTTAATTGTGATACAATAAGATAAGGTCAGAAAATAAAAGGCTTCATGACTTTTAGCGCCTCAATATATAGATAAGAACCTATATTTCACTTCTACATGTATGCGAGTGTATGTCCATGTAAATCTATAAGAATATATATGCTGTAAATTGAACTGCAAGTCAATTTATGATTTCCCTTAGCATTCTGGGAACGTAAACTGCATAATTAAGACTTAAAATTGACCTTCAAAATTTAACAATGCAGTCTATAAGGTAAATTTTGCAAATTTAGGAAAAAATTTTACCCTATTGACTGGCAAACTCTTTGATGATTCAAGAGCTGCACGGGATGAACTGGCCGATCCTCCCTGTTCAAAGAGCACAAAATAAATAAAAATTAAACAAGAGAAGATTGAAATTAATCAATTTCTCAAAATAAAATTTGTGCTTCTCGAAGATTATTCTGTAAAAATGTAATTTGCTCCTTTTACTTTATAGAAAATGATGCTTATGACTGCATTGCATTACCACCAAATGCCATTTATACTCATGCATGTCACTGAAGAACGAAATATATGCATGGCCTCCACAAAAGGTGCTAGTAACGTACAAATGGAGCTAGTAAGTAGTAACAAACATGACTGCATTGCTTTTCCTCATTACTCATTCAATCCATGCAGTATATATGGGTATCTATCCATTTCAAGGAATAGGATGCACAGAAGGTAAAAGCATGTGCAATATTCTGGATCTATTACGTGACAGTGTCATTCTTGAAGGGTGATGTTAGTTGCATAAAATACAAAAAGATAGGCGACTTACCAATAGCATCTCAGAATTACGATCCTGCTCGAGTCTACTCGCAAATTTGCACAACTCAGAAATTCCTCTTGTTGTCATATCCTAATTGCAAATAAATGAGAACCATAAAAAACAAAAGCAAACAAAAGGGAGGTTCAGGCAACTAGAAACAACAATGGCCAACATTTTAAGATAGATTTCTAGTACAATCTCTTCTATTTTTCCAATAATGCATCAAATTTAACAAGATATTGAAACTTAAAACAACATTTACCTGACTATTCTCTAGTCGACCGAGCTTTGTTTCCTGACATAAAAATAAAGAAGTAATAAATTAACTCCAAAATATATTAATTTTATCCCAGAATGGCTGTTCATATGCGTGCCTTATTGAAAAAGATTTTGACAACATGTTATAACTTTACAAAGTAATTCAAAATTCCCAACCTCACAAGGTCGATATAAATACTAGAAAAAGGCTAACTTACAAGAGTTTGGACGACACGATGGACAGATTGCATTTCCTCTTGAAAAGCAGTTATATCTCCATTTAATACTTTCACCTATATTAGGGATAAAAATGATAAACATTCTTTAACAAGAAATTTTGGATCTATTATTGCCCCTTTTTTTCACTTGGTCATGTTTAGATTACAGAATTAGAGGTTCATATACCTTTGAAGGAGGGGCAGAGTCATTACCACTGTCCACATACCTCCATAAAGGTAAAGGGTTTATCACATTTACAATTATTTCTGTTGGCTTTATGATGCAAACAGGTGTACCCAGGTGATGAGCACTAATTGTCGACAGGGAATAAAAGGACGAAGGATCAATCCAGGACAATTGAATAATAGTGAAACTCAGTCATCGATTAGTACAAGGCTGGACTATAGCAAAAAAACAAATTAGGCAAACCTATAACACAACGAACTAACCACTAAAATAGAAGCCAATGCAGATGTACCAGATTAAATGTAATGTTAAGTACATCACTAAAGGACCCATATCATAAACATACAGACACTGATAAATGGCATGTAGAATTGATAACCAATTATCTAAACCCCTTGCTTCCAAATTTAAAGATCTCTAAGCACCTTGCAAACTTAAAGCATACAAACTCTCGTTTTACTATCAACAACATAATAAAGAGCGAAAGGAGAGCAATTTCAAATTCGAATAGAAAGATGCTTTTAGTGTAGGTCAGTGGTGTTATAATGACATTTGTCATGCTCTTATAGCACAATAAGGTTTTCTCAATTTGCAGGGATTCAAAAGACACTTTTGAGATTGAAGGCACGTAAGCCTTTTTCTTATAGGTCATTCACCAAAAATGCTAAAAAAAATACACCAAACCAAAGTTCTGTTATTTAGCCAGTCTCTCCACTCAAATCAATACAATTAATCCTTTAATAGAGAACCAGAACACACCTCATCCCGGGTGGACTCAGTTATTTCCTTGCACTCATCCAGACGGCAGTCTACACGGTCAATCCTTGTCGCAAGAAATTTCTTTGCAGCCTGAAACCAAAAGGTTACTAGAATTTAGAATTTTCCTCCAAGAAACCAAACACCTCGAGAAAAGTCATAGTTAACCAAACCAAACTGTACCATTTTGACCCATAAACAAGAAATCAACCTCTGCACCTCTCCAACACCCACAACGTCCCACAGACACATGATCGCCCAACCAACCAACCAACAAACAGAGTAGACCTTAAGGGGTGATAATACAGATTAAAGGAGGTCTGAAAAAATTTGGATGACCATTTTGCATACCATTCTCAATGTTGGCAACCTTAAATAAGATGTACTTGCATTTTAGGTTTCCTCCTTTTAAAAGAGAATATAATAATAAAAAAATAAGTAGAAAAATAACCAAATGAGTCAAAAGGAAAAGACGTTAGAAGGATCAAGGCAAAACATGGGTTAAAGAGTAATATTAAAATGGATGTAAAACAAAAGAGGTAGGAAAAATTGGGCTGGAAAAAAAAAACATACAGCAATGGAAGATTGAACTTGCTCAAGCTGTTTTCCTACTGCTGCACTAGCATCAGCCAAGCCACGCCTTGTGACAAACATCATATCTGTAATCTTCCACCCCTGCCACATTAAAAATTATATACAAATAAGTACAAATGTTCTATGATATAAATTTGAAATACCTTACAGGCGAACTTGGCCTCTACAAGTCAGTACCCACAGATATAGGAATAAAAACAACCTTCAGATGCAAATGTACTGTAGATGAGGTTCCAAATATAACAAAATAGAAAAACACCATCCACACAGCAGAGGAAAATGAGTCAAAAACTACCTTCCAACGAATGTACAAATAACCAACTGCACCGACCACAACAATTGCTTTAATGCGATTAAAAGTAACACCTCCCCCTGAATCAGAAAATCAAATGAGAATTGTGCAACGCAAAGCAACAGCAGTAAATAGTTTTTATAGGTCTGTTTTGAGCATTCATATCATGCCTAAAGATGATTGAATAAATATTATGTACCTGAACTGGTGGTCACAATTGTGACAGATCGAGATGAGGCCAACTGTTGTAACTCCTGTCTCAAGTTATTTACCTAAAGGTGTTGAAATATACAATGCAAAATAGCAGTTATAAGCATCATAGGGAAATCAAACTGTCCAAAATTAAACATGCATAACCATAAAAAGTCAAATGGAAGTGCAAAATCAATTACCTGGTCTAATAGTGAATCGGTTCTGGGTTTACTAGTAGATGATTTCGGGCTCTCTTTGTCATGTTGAACGTACTTCAAAATCTACCAAGAAAAAGAAATATCATAGCATTTTAAAATTATACGTTACTACCTTTTGCAAAAATGCAGAATGAAACAAACCTCCCTCAACAATTTTGTACATAACATATTAATCAACAGTTCCAGTTAACATCTAATGATATAGCCAAGGGGCCCCTTTAGTATGAAATAAACCATCTTCAATGCATAACTTCAAAACATATCCAGGGAACTATCTGGGGAACTTTCTTAAAAATCATCACCATCTCAAAATTAAGGTTGTGGTGCTAAAATTTAATTTATTAACAAATTACCTTAAAAGCACCAGAGAAAAGGTCTTTTATTCCAGGCACACCCCCTTCATTAGCAATGGTGGATCCAATGATAGCTGAAAAGACAAAAAAAAAAAAAATTGTATATGTACCAAACAACTAAACCATTTAAATAATCACCTGATTAAAAGCAGAAAAGAGTAGTGTTATTTATCTCTGATCAAATCTAACCAACACACTAAAATATACTACCTAGTTGCTAGTTACCTGATTAGCAATATAAGAACAAAATTATATGCATCTTTTCAGTAAATTATGTAATTTATGCTTTTCAACGGGGAAAAAAAAAGATAGAGTAAACCCAAAACTAAAACCAAAAAGAAAAAGAATTTGACTTTCATCATATCAGGCATCAAAAACTTCAATAACTCGTCAAAATAACTAAGAAGAAAGCAAATTCAAACTTATCATCTATTTCCCGTTCCCCAAGTCACAGAAATGCGATCGATTACAGCCAACAAACCCCGGCCTTTGCACAACCACGCCCATATTTCGCTAATTACAAGGAAAACAAACGAAAAACGACACAAAATCATCTAAAAATCGAGCGGAAATTTCACGACCCGAGTACCTGCGCTTACTGCGAGCGCGAGTTTGCCAAGCGCCATGCTTGTGATCAAAGCCCAAGCCCGAGACGATGAAAGCGTAGCACCATCTAGGTGTAGGTGTTATTTCTCGATTCGATCGTTTTTCCTAGTTTAGTTGAGCACACTTGGTGGTTTCTAGGGTTTCTGTTTTAAGAGCTCGACCCTCGAACTGGTGTGCCCGCCTTGCCGGAACTACATCCTCTGGATGGCCATCCATGGATGGTTTTCGATCTCAGCCGTCTGATTTAATCTCAATGGCTATAGATGCCCCGTGCATGATACCTGGATTGATAGGCCCGAAAAGATCTAACCGTTAAGATTAAATCGGACGGCTCGGATCGAAAAACGTCCACTGAATGGTTGAATACAACCATGCAGAGGATACTCTCCCTCGCCTTGCCTCCTCGCAATTCTTTTTCGCTCTCGCACAAATTGCGACTGCATTGTACGTACCACTACATCCTCTCTCCATTTCACCAAAATGGAGATCTCCATTATGTTCTGTTTGGATTGGGCCGGAATTGCAAATTCCGGACATTTTATATGCCAAATTTATTATAAACAATCCAAAATCTTCACAAAGTTACACACTTACCAATAAATTTATGTCAAGAAATTACAAATTTTCCAAATTCCTACAACATCCAAACGGGCCCTATAGTCCTTCCTTCCACATTAATTCCCTCAATTATTTATAACTAATATATATGTAGGTGCAATACTAAATTCAAACAAATAGTTTCTTTATTATAGTACTTGGCGAGCACTCATAAGTTAATTTGTAAATTTTAGGGTGCGTTTGGATAGGTGTGGGAAGAAGGGAAGAAGCGAAGAAATGGGAAGAAGTATTGGGAAGTGTGTAACTTTGTGAAGAGTTTGGATTGTTTATAATTTTTTTTCTTCTTCTTCTTTCTTCTTCTTTTTTCTTCCAACAATCCAAACACACCCTTAAGGACTCACTCTTGGGTGTTGCTTATTTGCTGATTTTCAATAATTATAAAAAAGGTGCCTTTTATTCAGCAATTCAATGATTTCCGACTTCAGGGTCATCAGGAAGTTTGTATTTCCAGTCTCATTGGAAACGGAGAGTAAAATCCAACAAAATGGCAAAGTGGTCGCGTCAGAGATTGATTTTTTTTTTATCTAATGACTGAAGGTGGGCCAACACAGTGACCATATCAATACATATATTAATCCTGGGTATAGGATCCGGATCCGAACACTGTAGCTAAGCACTGTTGGTTAACAGTGTGGCTGACAGTTGGGGTCCGCTCGACAGAAAAATATTTTATATTCAACACTGCCTTTTATTCGGATTTTCTGTGATGGTCTCAGCAAAATTCGATCAAAACTAAAGAGTAATTTTCGCAGAAGATCCCGTCTCGAAATTGGGGGTTCACGCGCATGGCTAGAGCCTGGAGTTCAGTCCACGCGCTTTGTACTGGTGTGTGATTGATTAGCAAGATTTTCTATGGCAATCTAAACAAAATTCAATTATAACTAAAGTATCATTTTCGCAGAAGATCTGGTGTCCCCACTCGATCTCTACCGCAGTGGAGTGGAAAAACAAAAAAACATGGTGGGACCCAACCTTCTTTATGATATGGTACAAATAGCATTTCTATACTATATTTAATTCTAATATGGTACAAATATTTTTTTTTTTTTAATAGAAGCCCGTAGGCATTATGTGGTACAAATATAGAAACGCCAATGGTAGCATTTTTATCAAATATTATGGTATTAATTATGGCTTACAAAATATTTTACATTATTTTTTTAATCTCAATATACTTTTTCATGCAATTTCACCGATGTATGTTGCAAAAATTTTGATTATTGTATTTTTCTTTGAAATATAAGTATATTCTTCAGCGATTGTGTACTATTAGCTATATACCATGTTAAAAATTATCGCGCAACACAACTGATTTATATGATCTCTCCAATAAATAAAATAATAAAATATCAAAAATAAAAATAACATTGTATACTGTTATTCCGGGCTGCATCGAGAAATATATATATTTTTTCAACGTGCAACAGGTCTTGCGCATATGATGATTATATAGTTTTAAAAAAATATCACACAACACAACTAATTTATGTGATTTCTCGAATGGATACAATGTAAAAAAATATAAAAAATACAGAATAGATCGCGCAACGCGCGAAACCCCGCTAGTGAACTTCAAAGAGAAAGCAACTCTTTTCTTCGTAAATCATTTTCCAGGCATTAAAATATATTTTGACTATAATCATTTTTTTACAAGGAATTATAAAACATTCAATTCCAAGCTGAGAAAACACTGTTCATTTATGGCCTATCCCAGCCGTCCGATCTTCTCTTTCGTTGGATTGATATAATCTCCTTCGTCCGTCTCCACTGTCCTCTTTGATCTGCTTCGATTTTTCTGTTTGGCTTCGTTTGTGGCTTATTATGTGCGTTCTCTCTGCCCTCTCTGCTCTGTGGTCGTCTTCTATTGGTCTGGTCTCTCCGTTGTTTTATTTCGTCACAAGAGATCCGGATCCCTCCTTTTATTTCAATTAAAACACATGGATGTCCCCACAGCCTTCTGCGGGATTTGTTGCGTCTACTTCGAAGGACTTAAGTGTGACGGGTCCGTTTTTAATTTCCGTACTACATAGATTTCAGTTTCGCAACACAAAAATTATATAAAATCATCTTCAAAGAATAAAAAAGAGTCAAACGACATCCCATGTGCACCTTTTTAGTATTATGTGTGGGTACTTTTTATATTTTTATGTGTAGTGAGTCTTATGCAATTATCTTTTTTATATGCAACACAAAAAATGTACAATGAACATACAAAAAATCAATCAAAAAAATTCCAGCGGCATTGCACGTTACAGAAGTATTGGATTTTTATGTTTGACCTCTAAATTTTTCTATATTTCCATCCAAATTCTTTTATTAAACGGCATCAACTATAAAAAATAATGTCATAGAATTTTTTAATTCTGGATTGGTAAAAAATTCTTTTTGTATTTTTTAATTTTGTTTAGTTGTTTGCTAATTTTCTCATATCATTTTTAGATTACATATTATGAATATTCTTACGAAATTTTACTTGCGCTAATAAATATTTTTTTTGGACATCTAAAATTTTTGTATATTATTTTCTATAATCTCAGTTGTGCAAAATTTCAAAAGATCGATATTTTTTTCTAGAAGAAAAAAATCAAGGAACCAACTTTGATTTAATATTCATCGCGCAAAGCGCGATGCATTCTCTAGTTTCATTCATTTCATTAGAATTTTTTTTAAATAAATTTTTACATCATTTGACCATAATTTTTATATTAATAGATCCAACGAAATTCTGAGAAACCAAATGAAATCCCATGTGAAAATCAATTAAATCAAATTATATATATATATATATATTGAATGAATTTTAAAATTATAATTTATCTCCAACAGTTGTCTGTTGGCGAAAAAAAAAAACATATACCTTGTGTTTATTCATGATTATCCTACTTTTTGTATAAAATATCAATTTAAGGATGGATGTGTGTAAATAATTTCAGATCGGTTATATCAAACTCTTTTTATATCAATATGAACCATTAATTTTAAAAGATGATATATATCTGTAGTGTGAATGAGTTATATAACTCAGACAAAAGATTATTGACACTTTATTTTAAAAAAATAAAAAGGTTAAGATTGTTGGACTGATTTTACAATATCTCTATCGTCTAACTTGCATGCACACCTATTCTTATCATGTGATTTCTCCACCTCTCTTTGGAGCAAACTGAGTCATGAAACATGAATCCCTCCTATATGCCAGACTGCTACTTGCTCTCAAGCTTTAATTCAATTGCTTAGCCAGACAACACAAAACACTTTCAAAGAAACTGTCATAGCAACTGCCTTTTGGGGTTTATGGCTTGAGCGTAACAACAGAGTGTTTAGAGAAGAAAGAAGGCCGTTGAGCGTCGTCCATGATTGGATAATAGGGGAAGCAACCTTCTTCAGGAGATATTCCTAGAAGCTTCAGCTTCAGTTTTCTGTTTTCAGTTTTTTCTTTTTTCTCCTTTCTTTTTTCTTTTTGTTCTCTTTTTTTCTTTTTCTAAACTAGATAGCCACTATCTAGTATGTCCAAAAAAAAAAAACTTTTGATGGAGAATAGAGGCTATACATTATCGATCTGAAAATATCATATTAGCTTGCAATTTTAATTAGCAATTATAGTGAATACTTTGTGGCCTACTAATAGGAGAATTAGGCTAATTTTCAAGAGATCAAGGAATCAAATCTGCGTATGAGTACAATTTTAAAAAATAAATGGCTTTGACATTTATTATTATTTTTTTAAAATTGTTCGAATCAAATTACAAAAGCACTAATTCATATTTGAAATGGAACTAATTGCACGAATGGATATAATATGAATTTATTTTTATTATTGGTTTTTTTTTTGGATATGCTAGCGGCTACCTAGAGGAGAATATAATATGAAATTATTATAACACTAATTGGCTAATTGCTAAAGGTGCCATTTTGATCGCTTAGGAATAAGAGGAATAACTTATTCTTAGGCAGAAAATATTAGGAAATGTGTAACTTTGTGAAGAGTTTGGATGGTTAGGAATAAATTTCCGTTTAGGAAGAGACTATTCCTTTTATTCCTAAGCGATCCAAACGGCTTCAAAAAGTACGGTGCTGATACTCGTGCACCAAAAAAATCATATTATATAAATTTGGAAATGAAGATGTTCTAACCTAATATAATATCCCATAAAATGATGATTTAAATTTTCAAATATTGCAACTCTCTACATGCTTCATCTAACTTAATTGTACATACACATTGACAACACGATTTCATTTTAGCTTTCTAAAAGAACAACAGGATTTTCAATTTGAATTAAGAAATAAATTATTCCTATATTTGGAGTAAACTCGACAAATGATAGAAATCTTATATACTACTTATTACGTCGAAAACAGCAAATGCTCAAGCTCGATATCTTTCCTCATCTCGCCTGCGCTATGAAAAAGAGTTATTTGATGAAAATTAAGCGATCTAATTAAATTATATCTAAATATTTCAGACAATTTTTTACGTAAACCGACCGATTTGAATTGCACGACTACATCAATAGTTGATGCATCGAATGCAAATAATTTAAAGACAGGATGCGAAGTCCATTTTCAACTAGTTCATTTTTTTTTTCCCTTGCATAAGAGGGCAAACTTTGGCCGAGCAACTCAAACGTGTATTGTATACCGTCAAGTTTGTGTCTGAGAAAGAAACACTTGGCTATGTTTCGCATCTGTGAACAAAAAAATGGTTTGGACTCCATTTGCGACAAAAATGGAGAGGATTTGCGTTTGGCACTCCTTTCTATTTTATTTTATTTTTAAACACGATTTCCCTTTTGGCTTAAGTGGTACTGGAGAGCCGTCCGTCAAAGAGCAAACATGTTTCTTTTCTTTGACTTTCCTGATATAATTTATTCTTCTACCAATTAAAAAAAATTCTTCTAAATATAACATCGGCTTCAAGAAGGAAACCGGAATTCCTATATACCATCCTAATGGTATGCCATCCCTGCCATCCTTATGGACTCACACTGGAAGGCCCATTAATTTCTCCATAGTCACGTGAGATGCATGTGAGACAATTATTTCTGATTCTTGAAAACCCCCTTTCTCTCTCTCTCCCAATTCCCATCAGACCTCTTTCCGATCAGATCTCTCTCTAGCGAATTTTTTTTCTCTTCGCTCAGATTGACTGGAGTAATTTCAGAAAATCGATACAACAAGAGACAAGGTCACCATCGTTGAACCTAGACGAAGCTTTTCAGCTCTGGACCAATCAAGATCCATGGTATGCATTCCCCAAATCGATTCCACACTCTCTAAAAAATGCTTTATTCTTACGATTAGCTAAAAAATCAGGATCAATAGTTGAATCTTTCACCAAAACTTTCGATAATTGAAACTTTATGCTAACTTGATGCCATTTTACATTTTTTCTATTTCAGATTTTTAGAGAAAGAGATTAGTACAGAGGATGAAAGGCTAGACAATGTAAGTATTTTTGTTTTGCTTTTACTGAAATATTTTGATTTTCAATTCCACTGTTTGATTTGTGGTTTTGGCGTGTTCAATTCTCGATTAGATCTATTCTAGATCGTTGTTTGATTTTCTCCCTAATGTCTCAAGTAACCTCTTGAACGGATCTTAATTCTTTTTAATTTGTTTGAAATTGAAAAATAGATTCAGATTTGTTCTAGATCATACCAAAAGGAGCACATCATGCTCTATTATTTCAAATTTGAAGTGAGGATTATAGAAATTTATCCTTGTCTTTACGTTACCTCTTTCATTCTCCATGAAATTTTGATTAGTTCTTCTTGGAAGGTGTTTAAAGTTAGTTTTACTGAAATTATTTAAGATGATATGCAAAATATGTAGTTTTGAGGCAATTCACTATGCGCTAAATCCAAGACCCAGCTTTAATTGATGAAGCTGAGGTTTAGTGCTACCAGAATCTATACAACTCCACCAAAGCAACTAAGGTATTGGCTAGAGAGAGTATATAATAAGAAAGTAAAATTTGTTATTGAAAGGAGTATATAATATAGCATTATAGGTATTAGTTATTTTTTGACATCTTTATTTAGTGTATTAATTTTTGCACATGTCTAGGGATTAAATTATATTTTGCAAAGAAGTATATAACATAGAATAGTAGCTATTGATTCATCGTAACTGTGTAGTTAGTACTGTGAGTTGTTTACAATAATATCTAATAAGGGAGTACATATCAAAAACCTAGCTGGTGTGTTTGGTATTTTAGTATAGGTTTAAAAGGAGTACAAAATATAGAATAAGAGATTAAATAATATCTAACAAGGGAGTACATATTTCTTGTATCTGTGAAGATAGTTTTGTAAGTGTTATGTAATAAGGAAGTAAAATTTGTTATTGAAAGGAGTACATAATATATATAAATTTTATACATTATCTTTTTAAAATTTTCAGGTCATGTCATCTATCTTGAAGGTCGTTAAAAAAGAAGTAAAGAGCAAGAAGAAATGAATTTGCATTGACCCATTTGTTCTGGTAATTAAATTTGATCTATATTTCCTTGGATAATTGTTATTACAATGGAAAGGAATCACACATACTTTTCATATGTTTTCTGTATGCAGAGAGCATTGTCTCATGGTTTCATTTCCTACATAGACCAATCAAATCCTGATTATTTAATTCTTTAATCTGTCACATAGGCCTTAATTGCATTTTTTTACATAATTTCCCATTTTCTCTCATTTCTGTTTGTATTTATTTTCTAATGTATAATAATTGATTACATAGTTTTATATTAAGGAGTACTTTTTAGAAGTACAAATTGAATGTCAGTTTTTAAATAAGTATATATAGATTTATACCTTTTAGAAGTATTAATTTTCTAGCAAGGGAGTATCTTTTTTGGAGTAAAGGAGTATCTTATGAGTTATTTTATAGTTGCAATCTGATATTACAAACTAATGTATCATTCTTTGGATGAAGGATATAACTCTCAGAGAGCATTCTCTACTGGTTCTATTTCCTACATAGACCAATCAAATTCTAATCTTCTAGGACCCGCTTTTGATAAGTCAAATTTTCTCTTTGTTGTGTCAAGCAACAAAGAGAGTACAAAACATAGAATGATATCTAACAAGGGACCCGCATTGTCTACTGGTTCTATTTCCTACATACGCATAATTTTTCATTTTCTCTCATTTCTGTTTGTATTTATTTTCTAATGTATAATAAGTGAGTACATAGTTTTATATTAAGGAGTACTTTTTAGAAGTACAAATTGAATGTCAGTTTTTAAATAAGTATATAGATTTATACCTTTTAGAAGTATTAATTTTCTAGCAAGGGAGTATCTTTTTTGGAGTAAAGGAGCATCTTATGAGTTATTTTATAGTTGCAGTCTGATATTACAAACAAATGTATCATTCTTTGGATGAAGGATATAACTCTCAGAGAACATTCTCTACTGGTTCTATTTCCTACATAGACCAATCAAATTCTAATCTTCTAGGACCCGCTTTTGATAAGTCAAATTTTCTCTTTGTTGTGTCAAGCAACAAAGAGAGTACAAAACATAGAATGATATCTAACAAGGGCCCCGCATTGTCTACTGGTTCTATTTCCTACATACGCTTAAAGGAGTACAAAATACAGAATAAGGGAGTAAATAATATCTAACAAGGGAGTACATATCAAGAACCTGACAAGTGTGTCTGGTATTTTAGCATAGGCTTAAAGGAGTACAAAACATAGGATAAGAGAGTAAATAATATCTAACAAAGGAGTACATATTAAGAACCTGACAGGTGTGTTTGGTATTTTAGCATAGGCTTAAAGGAGTACAAAACATAGGATAAGGATGTAAATAATATATAACAAGGGAGTACATATCAAGAAACTTTGTTGTTTGTTTGTTGTTTTAGTATAAGCTTAAAGGAGTACAAAATATAGGATAAGGGAGTAAATAATATTTTACAAGGGAGTACATATCAAGAACCTGACAGGTGGTATTTTAGCATAATCTTAAAGGAGTAAACAATATCTAACAAGGGATTACATATCAAGAACCTGACAGGTGTATTTGGTATTTTAGCATAATCTTAAAGGAGTACAAAATATAACATAAGAGAGTAAATAATATCTAACAAGGAAGTACATATCAAGAACCTGACATGTGTGTTTGGTATTTTAGCATAATCTTAAAGGAGTACAAAATATAGGATAAGAGAGTAAATAATATCTAACAATGAAGTACATATCAAGAACCTGACATGTGTGTTTGGTATTTTAGCATAATCTTAAAGGAGTACAAAATATAGCATAAGGGAGTAAATAATATCTAACAAAGGAGTACATATCAAGAACCTAGCAGGTGTGTTTGGTATTTTAGCATAGGCTTAAAGGAGTAAAAAACATATGATAAGGAAGTAAATAATATCTAACAACGGAGTACATATCAAGAACCTGGCAGTTGTGTTTTGTTCTAACATTGGATAATTCTATGTTTTGCAGATTAACGTCAGTGATGATAAACGTGTTGTTGCTTACCGGCTACTACTAGATCCTATCAATGAGGTGAAGCCGAAATTTAGATCTGCAAGTGAGTGTGTTCTCTTTGATCTTGAGGAAGAAAGCTGAACTCGGTGGTTGACTGAAAAAATTACAAAACTTGATCGTTGAGTATAACTTAGTTGGTGTTGTTTGTTTTTGTTGGATGAAATTTTAATATTGGATGTTTATTTGAACCTCTTATGAAGAAATATACTCTCTTTTTAAGAATTACTCCCTTATTATATTGAATTCTTATTTGTACAATTTTTTGTCTGTTTGTTAAATGTCAATTTTGTATTCCATACGCAGAAATATATACTCTCTTACGGAGAAATATTTACTTTTTTAATTAATATTTTTAATTCTTATCTGATTATTCTTATTTGAAATTTCTATGTTGAATGCTTATCTGAACCTTTTTACAAAAAGTATATACTCCCATATGGAAAAGTATGTACTCTTTTTAGAAGAAGTATATACTTCCTTCATATTTTCAATTCTTATTTACACAATTTTATATGCTTGTTAAATGTTAATTTTGTATTCCATATGTAAAAGTATATACTTCCTTACGGAGAAATATTTACTTCCTTGTATTTCCAACTGATAGCTCCAAACTGCATAATTCAATATATTAATAATATTATTAATTTTTTTAATTTTATTAGAAAACACATTTATATACTCCTTTACACTAATAGAAGTACTCCCAGTTTTTGAATGACGTTAGCGTCGCACAATCGTGCTGAAATCACAATACTCCTTTTCTTTTGGACCAGCACTCCAGTATTTTGGGCTAGCTTCGTATGGGATGTCCCAGGATGTCATTTTCCTGGGATGTCCCATATCAGCTCCGGAAAGAAACATGCGATAACTTGGGCCTGTAAGTGTATGCCTCGCTAACGGGCTAACGGGCTGCAGATCGCAGATTACAATTTACGTACAGTCCTTAAATATTTGTCTTTGGATCTCTTAGGAAGTTTCATATTCATTTTCAGAACCCTTGTAAATTCGTGAACATTTTCGATTGATACTATATATAACCAAGATATCTGCTTCCATAAGGATCTTTGCAAAATTAGAAAAGAAAAAAAAAAGAGCACATGCTTTCTCAATGCAAAATTAATTCCAACTATAGAGACCCCAGAATAATTACGACAATACGCAGTGTAATCATATTTGTCACATTGTCGCAGAATATTTCTGCTTCCAGAAGGGTCTTTCCAAAAAGGTAATGCTATTTTTTTAACCAACTGAAAAGCTTAGTTTGAAATTTTGAGACTTTTCCATAATATAGATAAGCCAAATTCACAATATGTACAGTATTTGCTTTCATTATTTTTTAGAGTTTCATTTATATGTAATACTTATATCTCGTGCATATGGAATTTTATAAGAAGAAAGTTATTAGTTTAATATGCTTTATGCTAATTCGATTTTTTTTTTTTTTGACAATGACATATCTCTTTATATTCCTGTAACTGGAATATATAGCGCAAAAAATACTTAATTATGTTAACTCCTTAATGGAAGATGCTCTTAATTTAGTTGAACCCCAATTAAATATGTTATTATAGGAACTCAGTTGGACCTAATAGAAGAACTGCTCATTTTAACATCAATCAACTGGGAAATACAAAGCATATATATAATGCACGCACCAATTAGATTCCCATGCATCAAAAGGAAATTACGAAGAGCAAGAAAAGTGTTGTGCAAAGGAGAGCAAATATGAGCGCCTCATTAGATGCATTGCTTATGGCAGCCAAATGCGAGGAAGACGTCTTACGCCAATACGTTGAACACGACGATGACTACATCCCGCCATATCTCCTCAAGTGCAATTATGAACTAAGTTCATGCAGTAGTGCTAGTGACGAAACAGATTACTTTTCATGCGATACATCAGAAGATATCGAGGAAGACAATGCAAGAAATTATGCACCGGATAAAGTATCGACCATGGTCGAAGGCGACGACTCTCCTCTCTATGCATCAGAATATATTAAGTTTTTTCTACCATCCAATTGTGATCCAATTGAATACAACAGTAGATGTGCTTCATGGATTGAAGAGAATTTTATGTTTCTGACGAGTGGGCTTATAAAGGATACTAATGATAAAGAGAGCATTGAGGGTTTGTTCCATGATAATAGTGTCGAGGGAGAGGAAATAGCTGAATTTGACAATTTAAAGGGTAGATGAGTTGTAACTTGTAATTTTTTAAACTTTTCAAATATGTAGGAGTTATTTTATTCTTCTGTTGTTAATTATTTTATTTTAATTTATTACTAAAGAATTTTAATTTCGGACTGGTTTAATTATAACTAGAGAATTTGTTGAATGCAATACCTTTTTTTAAAGAAATTTAATAAATTAATCTTATAGTACATTTAAAGATTTCAACACCCCTCCCTAAAAAATAAAAAAAAAAACTGGATGTCCTATTGTCCTTGCCATCTTATTTACTCGACATGACATTTTTTCCGTTTCCATAATTGATTCTTTCAAAATTAACCAGCCAGCTATTTCATCTGTCGGCCGATTTTAATTTCATCTTTATTTTGTCTTCTTGTTTATATTTCTTACAAATGAATATTTGAATAATTCTTTTTTTTTCGGTTATGTCTTGCGTCGTGTGTCGTTTCGCCTCGTAAATTATATCTTTTTAATTGTTTCATACTTCCATGACTGTTTACATTAAGTTGTATGAACTGAGTTACATTCTGAGGGATGGATATATGGTTTAGAATTTAGATGGTATCAAGACCGACATTTCAGATCGATCCATTTAGAATCGTCAGAGGCGTAATGTAAAGCTAAAATTGTTTCGCTAGTGTGTCCACCCCTGAATGCCTCTAGTGTTTTTACATTTTTTTGTTGGGACCTTCCATTGATAATATGAAAGTAGTTGTTTTTTGACGAACAAAAAATGAGAAATGCATATTGGACGGATGGATTTCGTCTAATACAATCGATTTCACGTTTTTAAATTTCAAATAGCCGACCCGAATCGTTCAATATGTTCTCCATATTGAAAACTTATAAGAAATCAATTTTTACATTTTTTTTATTATTATTTTTTTTTGGTATTTTAGAAAATCGTTGTCATTGGACGATCCATAATGTTTATATCATGAATTTTAAAAAATACCCAAAAAAATAGTAAAAAGATTCGAAAAAATGTAAAAATTGGTTTCTTGTAAGTTTTCAATATGGAGAACATATTGAACAGTTTGGATCGGTCATTTGAAATTTAAAAACATGAAAACGATCATATTGGACGGACGCATCCGTCCTATATATAGAACAGTAGTATTTCTCACAAAAAACTGTTTAAAACCCTGGTTTTGATGTGATTGCTACTCAGAACTTGAATACAATAAATCTGAAAAATATCTTTTTATTTTAAATACTTATCCCAGCTTTTCTTCATTCTTGTAGTATAGGATAAAAACAAATCCCAACGTAACTCTACAATTCTCAAAATTGTCATTGGCTCTCATGCTCCTGTTATCGTGAAGAGCTTTTTGTCAAAATTCTCAAAAAAAAAAATTCTCAAAATTGTCATTGGCTCTCATGCTCTCATACAATTCTTGTTTTATCAGAGATTTTTTTTTTTTTTGTTTGGACATTTAGATAGTTTTTAATACTTCATCCGTTGTTAGAAGTTAGAACAGAGATCAAAGAAAAGTAAATTGGACTGGAAAAAATAGAAAACTAAATTGTCTTTTAATTGGAAACAGCAGTAAGTTTATTAATTTAACTATAAAAACATTAGTGCGTGCATTAAGTAACTCGATCCAAATGTCAGAAGCCCGATTGAAAATTGCAATGTGATGCGAGGCTTAGATAAATTAATTATCACCCGAAAGAGGGTCCTGTAATATCATAAAACTGGATTGGGCCTAAAAAGTTCCAAGTTTAGGTCCATAGGAGGGATTAGTTACCGAAAAAATTAAAAATAATATTAGAATATTTATGAATTTCGAAAATATTCTATGAATAATCCAAATTTTTAAACTAGTACCGCAATATTGGTTTTTGAAAAAACCGATACTAGCATTTTTTGCTTTTTAGCGATTTTTCAATTAAAATTTATAATAAATATTAATATATTTGATTGATGAAAAAGAATATATATATATTTGTTTTGAACGTATTTATAATAAAGATATGAGATGAAAAATAATATATTATTTTAACTAATTTTAAATATTTATTAATATAGTTGATTGATGAAAAAGAATATATATATATATTTGCTTTGAACGTATTTATAATAAAGATATGAGATGAGATATATTTAAGATGATGTGAAAATATAATACTTAAAATGCTAGTATTGTTCTTTGTTATAAATATGTTCAAAATAAATATATATTATCCTTTTCAACAATCAAATATATTAATATTTAATTTAAATTAATTAAAATAATCAATATTTTATTTTAAAAATCGCTAAAAATAAAAAAAATTCTAGTATCGGTTTTGGAAAAATCAATACTAGCTTGCATCGATTTTCAAAAACCAATATCGTGATACTAGTTAAAAAATATGGATTATTTTTTGGAATATTTTCGAAATTCATGAATATTTAAATATTATTTTTAATTTTTCAGGATTAGAACATTGCTAGGTAAAATGCACGGAGCTGAAGTTGTTTGATTTAGGTATTACTCTATATGTAATTAATGTTTTAAGTCCAATTTAATGCCCGTATTAAAAATTAAATTTAAAAGATAGATACTTTTACTATTTCTTTAAATGGAGAGAACTAAAGTCCTAAAAGTTAACGTTCTATATACTCAAATTAATAACTTTTCTCCTTATTAGAAAGTAGTAAAAACAACTAAAAAACGTGAAGTATATTTTTCAATAATATTTTTTTTACATGCAGATTTCATTAAAACAGGTCGAAACCGCATTTGAATTTAAAAAATCAAACTTCCAGTGATTAATTTGTATGGAACCATCATCATCAGGTGATTCAGGTTAGTACTCATTAGTACGATTACAAACGATGTCTTAACTGGGCATGCATTTAAACAATACTTGTTCCTTGAAAAACAGATTGTTTGAACTTGTTGGAATAATTTCTAATCATTTCTGAATTTTGTTTATCACAGTGCACACCTTTAGCGTGATTACGTTGGTCGCTTCAAGGCTGTTTTAATGACATTATCATGCGAAAATTTTCCAATGGCAACATATCTAAGAGCTTCTGGAGGAAATTGAGATTGTCAAATCAAATGTTAATATTGATTGCTTTTTGTAAACCTTTATTTGTTGGATACGTTTTAAATTAAAAGATAATGAGAATAATAATCATAAAAAGTTGACACTGAGACCTTATAATTTCAAAATGAGAAGTCCAAATATTCTGAACATAAATTATGAATAGAACATAAATTCTGAACATAAATGTTAGGTAATCAGGTGCCTCTGGATCATATGGATCAACTGTTTGAAGACGTCCAAATGAAATTCAGAATCGAGCTACCGAAGATTCTGCAAGAGATGCAATAGGGCTACCTGATGTTTGCTCTAATACAGGTCCTACTACAACTGGTATATCAGGGGGTACTAAGTAATCGGAATATAAATGAGACTCAATTATGTCACACAGATCACAATAAATATTAATGAACCGATCACTTAATGTATCATCTTCTTCTTCTTTTTTATTTTCAGATCTAGAATAACTACAATCAGTATTTACATTTTCTTGTGACAATCCTAAACCTAAACTAAAAGTGGGTTCATTTTCAAAATGAGGTTGTTGATCATGCAGCCCTGCAAAACAAATATAGAATCTGTAATGCAACTTTAATGTATGAGCGAGATATGTTTTTTCCACAAAAAAATGGTAAAAAAAAACACATAAACTCAACATAAAGTACAAATTAACTCTTATTGGTAATCAAATTACAATAATCATACAATGTAACTGATACACAATTACTAATATTCTTCTGATCGTACTATATTAACTATAACATCAAAGCAACAACACATAAAAACATAAAACTGAAAGTTTCAGAATAATTACCTTTTGGCACTTCTCCAGCAGAAACAACAGTTCCGGTCATTGAAACAACAAGATTGACAGTGGTAGCAACAAGACCTTCTTTCGTTGTAGTTAGCAAAAAATTAGAGAAACAACTGTATAAGTAAGATTATTACCAATGTAATATAAGCAAGTAACTGTTATACTTATTATGGATTGTTAAAATGGCTAGGGAAAAATAAGCAAAATAAAGGTAACAAAAAAAAAGTGAACACAGAATAATTAAAAATTTAAATATAACCAGTCAATACAAAATAAGTATTACATGAAAAAAACATAAAATTACTAATAGTTCATTGATAACAGCAATTTTTAACTATTACATCAAACCAAGAACAAAAACTTAAAACTAGAACAGTTTCCATCAAAAAAAAAATAAAAATGTCAACTTTAATGTGTATTGACAACATCAGTAGAATCTTTTGGTAGATCTGAAATGACAAAAAAAATTATGATATTTTACTGTAAGTAAAGATCAGATTAATTGAATAAATATTTTAAATAAAAAGAAAAGATAAACAAACCATTTTTGCATTTAGCAGGAAGCAACTTTATGATGGGAATGTGCTCCCAATCATCATTATCAATGGGCTTAATACTTGGCTGCAATGGAGATGCTAAGATAGAGGTCTTTTGAAGTGTTCAGAAGACGAGCTTGCGTGTGCAGCATTACTTTCTATTTTTCCTGGTAAGACAGAAGAAATAAGAGAATATGTTAATCATCAGTGTAGAAACACTTATTAAAAATAAGAAAATAAAAAATATTACAAAAAGATATAAATAAAAAGAAGAAGTAATAACTTTGATCAATAAAAATATTTCTAATATGAATAAATTAATAAATAATAAGAAAAATAATAACTTTTATGAGATGCACTAGGCTCCTCAATAGTTCCCTGTAAAATAGAGGTCTTCAGAAGAGGTGCATCCAGAATGGCTGTTCACAGCAATTGTATATGTGAAAACAGATGAAAGAAAAATAATATTGTAATTATAAAGTAAAATATGTATAACAGTTCTAGTTAACATTTCTAACTGTTATAAAGAATAATGTAACTCTTCTAGATAACATGGATAGTTGTTCCAATTTTATTCTTGCAAGAAGCAGTCAATATTACTCTTAAGAAAAATTTCCTCATCACAAAAACGAAATTTTGCGAACAGAATTGATTACAAATTAGTAATTGTAGTTGTCCTCATTACACAAATTAAGTTTACACTTAAAAAAATTATTTTCAAAATTACTTAAAATTCGAAATTTGAACCTGAAGTAGACCCAATCTGTGGAACAGATGTAGCATCCATGTGTTCTTCTGTCAAAAAGAAAATAAATAAGAAAATATATATTAAGCTCCAGACTGAAAGAAGAAATTAAAAAATAATATAAAAAATATGAATAAATTAATAAATAATAAGAAAAAGTGATAACTTTCATGAGATGCACTAGGCTCCTCAATAGTTCCCTCCAGAATACTAGTCTTAAGAAGAGGTGCATCCAGAATGGGTGTGTCCACAGGAATTTTATCTGTGAAAAGAGATGAAAGAAAAATAATATTGTAATTATAAAGTAAAATATGTATAACAGTTCTAGTTAAAATTTCTAATTGTTCTAAATAATAATGTAAGTCTTCTAGATAATATGGATAGTTGTTCCAATTTTATTCTTGCAAGAAGCAATCAATATTATTGTTAAGAAAAATTGCCTCATCACAAAAACGAAATTTTGCGAACACAATTGATTACAAATTAGTATTTATAGTTGTCCTCATTACACAAATTAAGTTTACACTTAAAAAATTTATTTTCAGAATTACTTAATATTTGAATTTTGAACCTGAAGTAGACCCAATCTGTGGAACAAATGTAGCATCTGTTAGAAAGTGTGTAATTTTCATTTTTATGCTAATTACCAATTAATTAACCAAGCAAATCACACACAAGAGAGATCTAGTACATAAGCTATTCATTCACAAGAGAGAAAGGATTGGAAGTATACCTCTCTTGGTATCGCAACCAAGAGGCTCGTTCCAATGGATTGATGTCGGTGGCGTGCTCTCCAAACACCTCCTATTCGCGGCGCCTCGAGTCCACTATGGTATTAACCAAGTCCTTCTCAATTCGTGCTAGCGAAGAGAAGAACGAGTCTAATCCCAAGCGTTCCCTTTCTTCAACCAACGAACCGAACGATTTGTGGGAGAATGGGACGCTCAACACATGAGCTAGAGTGGAGAGGGGAGAGGGGGGGCGGCGCACCACAAAGGGGAGGCCAATAGTGGCGGCTAGGGAGAGGAGGAGAGAGAAGAGGTGCAAGGGAGCCTCCAATAGGTGCCTTATATAGCCTCTTAACCCTAGATAGGAGTTCACACAAATTACAATTGTGCCACTCCTACCTACCTCTTGTGGCCGGCCTCCTAGTGGGCTCTCTTGGCCCACTAGGCCATCTCTATTTGGTCTCTTTAATTCTATTAATTAAAGGCCCACTCATAGCTATTCAATTTGGACATTTAATTTACTAATAAATTAAAGTCCAAATAACTTAACTAAATTAAGTGTGTTATTTATAAATAATTATTAACTTAATAATAATTATTTAGAGATTAGACAATGCATTAATTTATTTCTATATGATCTATTTGACTTAATTAATTATAACGGTCCATAACGCTATTTAATTAATTAATCAATCTATCATATTTTGCAATACACATTATTGCAAATAAATAATGCACATATGATTAAATACCAATTTTGTGTGACCCTTTGAGGATTTATGCTATGTTGGACATGGAATTAAATCGCTATTTAATTCCAATAATCATAAGCGGTATCTAGCAACACGTTATGATTCCCAATTCGCATAAATAGTGTACAGCTACAAAATTTCAATCCTGCATAAGAGAACAATTATGTTTCTCTATTTTGATTCTTATGTCACACGATATCACCTTATAATCCAAGATAGGAACGTGTCATTCTTGCAGATTATACGTTTCTTGATCTAGAGATAATTGTATCAGTTGCTAGCAAACAATCTATCTCCATCAAGGGGCCCAAACAGATATCGTCACTCACTAAGTGAATTAATGAGGGACATACGGTTTTCTTGATAATTAGCTTTTCCCCGCACAATTCAAGAATACTTAAATCAAGTCCGTATAGCAGCCTTTATCAGGAATCAGCGGTAGACATGATTTATAGTATCTATCCTCATGTGGAAAAGATAATCATCTCAAACTTAGAACCAAAATCATAACGAAATAAATAATGACACGTAACACAATCCATATATTTATTTCGTGGGGTCCAGTCCTGTACTATGTTCAATAACATATACATATGCAATTAAGTTGGTTACTCTTAACCTATGATTTATAGAACTTAATCATCACTTAATCTGCATACTAATCTTATTGATAACTAATGTTCTCTGTTAATTATCAAGATTATGGACTTTTAGATTTATCGTTGTCATTTACTACTAAATGAATAACAGTGATCTATAATTCAGATCCTCAACCTGAATGAACTGTCAACGATTAAATCAAAGAACAAATGATCTGAAATCATCAATAACATAAACTATAGAAGTAGCCTAATGAATTGGCTTCTAGGACATATCTCTAACAATCTCCCACTTGGCCTAGAGTCAATCAATAGTGACTTCTAGCAAGTGCATAGTACTCAATGTAATATCCAAAATATACATGTCTCATACTAAAGCCTAGTAATAAAAGATACAACTCAAAGCCACTCAGGCATGCGCCTAATCCCCATGGATGCAACATGCAACTCATGTGCGGCTCGAGATAAAGGCTTTGTCAGAGGGTCCGCTGTGTTCGCGGCACCGTCCACCTTCTTGACCTTGACCCATCCATCATTGATCAACTGACGGATGAGATGGAATCGTCGTAGAATGTGCCTAGTCTTTTGGTGAGACCTAGGCTCCTTGGACTGAGCTATGGCTCCCGTGTTGTCGCAGTAAATATCCACTGGACCTGAGATGCTTGGAACCACCTCTAGCTCGGTCAAGAACTCCTTGATCCATACACCTTCTTTCGCTGCTTCACCAGCCGCTAAGTATTCTGCTTCGGTGACGGAATCGGCCGTAGTATCTTGTTTGGAACTCTTCCAACTCACGGCACCACCGTTGAGCAGAAATACGAAGCCGGACTGTGATTTTGAGTCATCTCGATCGGTTTGGAAACTAGCATCAGTGTAACCACTTACAACGAGCTCTTGGTCTCCACCATATACGAGAATGCTATCCTTTGTTCTCTTGAGATATTTGAGGATATTCTTGACTGCAGTCCAATGTGCCATGCCAGGATTGGCTTGGAATCGACTAGTCACGCTAATCGGATGTGCCACATCAGGACGAGTGCATAGCATGGCATACATAATCGATCCGACCACAGATGGATACTGGAACTTCTTCATGTATTCACGATCTACATCATTGGTCGGACTTTGAGACTTGCTCAAGAAAATGCCATGTGACATAGGCAAGAATCCCTTTTTGGAATTTGCCATGTTGTGTTTGTTCAACACTTTGTCAATATATGCATCTTGGCTCAAGCCTAACATCCTTCTCGATCTATCTCTATAGATCTTGATTCCTAGGATATAGGCAGCTTCGCCCAAATCTTTCATTGAGAACACCTTCTTCAATGAATCCTTAACTGCATTCAACTCGGGGATATCATTCCCGATCAAGAGGATATCATCAACATATAGAACAAGAAACACAACCACGCTCCCACTGATCCTCTTGTAAACACAAGGTTCCTTTTCGCTTTGAACGAAGTTCAATTTCTTGACTTCTTCATCAAAACGTTTGTTCCAACTCCTCGATGCTTGCTTCAATCCATAAATGGACCTTTGAAGTTTGCATACCTTGTTAGCATTCTTTGGATCCACAAAACACTCGGGTTGTGTCATATACACATCCTCTTCCAAATTTCCATTTAGGAAGGCGGTTTTGACATCCATTTGCCATATTTCATAATCATAAAATGCGGCAATTGCTAACATGATCCGAATTGACTTGAACATAACGACGGGCGAGAAGGTTTCTTCATAGTCAATACCATGAACTTGTTTGTAACCTTTCGCTACGAGTCGTGCTTTGTAAATGGTCAAGTTGCCATCCATGTCGACCTTTCTTTTAAAGATCCATTTGTTCTCAACGGGTTTTACTCCGTTGGGAAGATCAACCAAGGTCCATACCTTGTTGTCATACATGGATTGCATTTCGGATTCCATGGCCTTAAGCCATTCCTTGGAGTCTGGTTTTCTTTTCATGTCATCAATGGTCAAGGGCTCATCGTTCTCCATGACGAGAACGTCGTGCAAACCTAAATATCTTATAGGTGGACGACTTGGCCTTGCCGATCTTCGTAGGGTAGATGCTTGAGGTTCTTGAACTTGCTCCACAACGGTTTGTGGGCTTTGTTCTTGAACTTCAAGTATAGGTGCGTCCTCAACACTATCGACACGCGATATGTTTGAGTATTCATTTGAGGGAGCTTGTTCTTGAATCTCTTCTTCCACAACAACTTGAGGAATAGGTTCGGGCACAATCTCATTTGGTGCAACCTCATTTGGCACTATATTTGGAACAACTACATTACCTACTTGAGGTATGTTTTGTTGTTGCGGTTCTTGAATTTCTTCAATAACCACGTTGCTCCCACTACTTCTTCTTGAGATAAACTCCTTTTCCAAGAATTCCGCATGTCGTGCAACAACTATCTTGTTCTCGACACGGTTATAGAAGTAGTAACCCTTCGTTTCCTTAGGGTATCCTACGAAATGACATTTGTCCGATTTGGGTCCAAGCTTATCGCTCACTAGCCTTTTCACATAAGCTTCACAACCCCAAATCTTGAGAAACATCATGCTAGGTTTCGAACCAAACCATAGCTCATAGGGTGTTTTCTCAACGGACTTTGATGGAACACGGTTCAAAGTAAAAGCTGCGGTTTCAATTGCATAACCCCAAAAAGACATAGGCAAATTAGTTTGGCTCATCATCGATCGAACCATGTCTAGAAAAGTTCGATTCCTCCTTTCGGACACACCATTCCATTGTGGTGTTCCTGGTGGAGTGAGTTGTGGAATGATTCCACACTCCTTTAGATAATCACCAAATTCATGGCTCAAGTACTCACCACCTCTATCGGATCGTAAGGCCTTGATCTTTCGATCAAGTTGGTTCTCAACTTCACTCTTAAACTCTTTGAACTTGTCAAAGGTTTCAGATTTATGACGCATCAAGTAGATATACCCGTATCTACTATAATCGTCAGTGAACGTGACGAAGTATGAGAAACCTCCACGTGCACAAATGCTCATAGGTCCACATACATCGGTATGTATGAGATCTAACAATCCATTTGCCCTTATCCCTTTGTTGGGGAAAGGCGCTTTGGTCATTTTTCCCATCAAACAAGATTCGCACGTGTCAATTGGCTCGAAAGCGAATTGATCCAAGAGACCAACGGATTGTAGTCTCTTGATGCGTTTCTCGTTGATATGACCCAAGCGGCAATGCCACATTAAAGTCGCATTCTCATGTGAAACCTTACGTTTCCTTTTGTCATTTTCAACACTCAAAACAAATCCATTCGAATCGAGCACATAAAGACCATTCAATAAATGTGCATCACAAAAACGAACTTCATTACGAAACAAAGTCAAGCACTTGTTCTTTATTACAACATCATAACCATCCAAATCCAAACAAGAAACGGATACAATGTTTCGAGTGATACATGGAACTACAAAAACATCCTAGAGTTCCAATACAAAACCATTAGGCAAAGTTAGTTCCACGCTCCCAACGGCCATAGCGGAGACGCACGTGCCGTTACCGACGCGGAGTTGGACTTCGCCTTTCTCGAGCCGTCTTCTATTCTTTAGTACCTGCACATTTCGACAAATGTGAGCACACGAACCAGTATCAAATACCCAATCTGTGTGAGAAGTAGCGAGAAGGGTTTCGATGACAAAAATACCTGAGGTAGAAGGTTGGACAGTTCCCGCCTTCTTGTCAGCTAGGTACCTTGGGCAGTTCCTCTTCCAATGGCCCTTGTTGCTACAGTAGTAGCACACGGTCTCGGAAGAGGCCGGGTTCTTCTTCTTCTTAGAACCCACGGGAGCACCCTTGGCCGGACCTTGGGGCGTCACCGGGCCTTTGCCTTTGCCTTTGCGGCCACGCTTTCTTATCTTCTTGCTTTTCCCACTCACCGCAAGAACATCCTTGGGGCCCTTCTCTTTCTTAAGACTCTCCTCCGTCTCAATGAGCATGTTTTGGATGTCATCCATGCTCTTGTCCATGCCGTTCATCCGGTAGTTCACAACGAAACCGGTGAAGCTTGGAGGGAGAGAATTGAGAATGAAGTCTTGAATCGCCCCCGAAGGGAAGGGCGTGTCAAGCTTCTCAAGCTGCCGAAACAACCCCGCCATCTTCATGACGTGTGGCCCGACATCATGACCTTCGGCCAAGCGAGTGTTGGCGACGGCCTTGATGAGACGGGCCCTTTCGGTGCGGGCCTTTGTTTGGAACATGTTGGATAGGCGAGTGATCATGGCGAACACTCCATAGCCACTATCCATGAACTCCTTTTGGAGTTCCGCTTCCATGGTTGCCACCATCACGACGGACATCTCCATGTCCTCGTTTTCATGCTTCGCAAAGGCATCCTTTTCCTCTTGGGAAGCGGTTGCCTTTGGAGCCGATGGCATGGGAGTGGTGAGGAGATACTCTCTTTTCTCATACCTAAAGGCAAGCCTTAGGTTGCGATGCCAATCCAAGAAATTGGCACCGTTAAAAGCGAGCTTCTCTCTCTCAACAAGAGAACGTAGCGTAAAAGATGAGGAAGACATCTACAACAATACATAAGTTTTAAGGTCAATTAGTTTATGCTTTAAAATTTGTTTTAACTAAGTAAAACTTCCACTACATTATATCATGTCCCTAAATGTAGTGAATTTCCAAGATTCCCACAACTTGTTAATGCAACGACGGCGTCGGCAGAACATTGCACCAACAAATGTGAAATAGGTTCTCCAACCAATCATACGTTCCTATGACTCTTGGTTCGATTAACGAACTTCACTCCAATGACCAATCCGATTTGAATCATTGTTAAGTCACTTCTTTCTATTTGCTCCTAGTAAATCCGATTTACACCCCGACACGGATGATGGATCACGATGTCCCGCGTCGGCGAGAATACATCAATGACCGATCATACTACGTAAGAAGGGGATAGAAAGAAGGAGAGTGAATTTTGATTAGACTTAATTCTTTTTTTTTATTTGGGACGAATAACAATCATGACGCTTGTTTGGTGGTCGTGTAAACATACACCCATACCTAACCTATCACAAGCAATCATACAAGCATCTCATAGTTGTGGGTTTGTATGGCTCCCGCTTGCATTAGTTTCGCCACATCGTCCATGGAGCAAAACTAATCTAATCCATGCCCTCCCACTAAATTCTATAAGGATCTAAATCCTATATAAAATAAAGGTGCAAAATACATGTGAAAACATCCTATTCCCTTCCTATCCTTAGGGGCATGCAAGCCTCACAAGTTACATAAAAAATTAATCAAAAATTAATTAATGGCACCAAAGGCCGCATTACAAACATTCACACATGCATTCATTTACAACCACAAGGCATTGAGTCTTGAGCCATACTAAACCCACTATCCACCTACAAAACAAAGTTAGCACATACAAGTCCACTTTGTTTCCAATTAACGATTTTCAAGCATCTTTGCGTATCGTTTGCTATAAGTAAATTCCGTGTACAAATCCTCAATTTTAAACAACCAAACTTGTTTAAATTCATTTAGAAAGTTCCTTCAACATCCCATAACAGAAAGGAGATCAAACAAGGAGTTTTCTAATTAATTTCAACTAGTTTGAATACTTAGAAAAACAGTAATTTACCAAAAACCGTAACTAATGGAATCCAACAAAAACAACAGTTTTCGGTCTCCAAAAATTCTCAAATAAATTACTTAAGCTCCTTATCATAGTTGTGACTACCAGTAAAAAATTCAAGAAGAGATCTTAAACCATCTGGGAGAATCAAAAATGACAAATCTCTTACAAGTGTACGAAACACCGTTATGAGATTTTCAGCTTATCCTCTCAACCATTTGGTCTGTTAGACCACCTTCTATCCAGTTTTTATATATACAATATACATAGAAAAACTTGTTTAGACTACAGGCTATCCATTCATGAAAAGAAAACAACCAAGTTCAGTTCAATAATATTAAGTTACAGCCTAAACAATCAACAAATTCTGTACTGGAACAGACTGTCAATCGAAAGGTTTTAACCTAGTTGAAGGTCCAAATATCCACGAAAAATTATGAAATTAATTTTCCTGGAATCCTAACTCAAAATAGAACAACTCCATTTAAACAGAATTTTTAAAGGAGTTCTCAGTTGATACAGTTTATTAGAACAATCGATTTGCTCAACAAACTGGATCTGACAAGATCTTCCTTTTCATACTTGAAAACCCACAAATTAATCCGAGTCATGCAACAAATTTTACATGCTCAGAAAGAGCTTCAAGTCCTCTTTATTTCTAGCCATAGAACACTGGTACTTATATTCAAAATATAAATCTTTCAAGCCATTCAAACAGGACAGTGCAAGCAGAAACTGGTTCTGCGCACTGTCGCCATTGTATTCACAGTAAATCTATACTAATTCAGAAAAATGTGAATCCAACGCCAAAAGAATCACAATCCACAGATCTACAACTTTCATGTAGATGGAAAGATCTTCCAGAGGACATATCACAGAGAAAAATGCGAAATAACACAGAAAATACCATTTCCAGACAGCAAACAAACGCATCATCTCTACTAATCCATTAATTAGCCAATTTCTCTTAATTAAGTGTTTAAAATAGCTTAAGTACGACCAAGGCTCTGATACCACTGTTAGAAAGTGTGTAATTTTCATTTTTATGCTAATTACCAATTAATTAACCAAGCAAATCACACACAAGAGAGATCTAGTACATAAGCTATTCATTCACAAGAGAGAAAGGATTGGAAGTATACCTCTCTTGGTATCGCAACCAAGAGGCTCGTTCCAATGGATTGATGTCGGTGGCGTGCTCTCCAAACACCTCCTATTCGCGGCGCCTCGAGTCCACTATGGTATTAACCAAGTCCTTCTCAATTCGTGCTAGCGAAGAGAAGAACGAGTCTAATCCCAAGCGTTCCCTTTCTTCAACCAACGAACCGAACGATTTGTGGGAGAATGGGACGCTCAACACATGAGCTAGAGTGGAGAGGGGAGAGGGGGGGCGGCGCACCACAAAGGGGAGGCCAATAGTGGCGGCTAGGGAGAGGAGGAGAGAGAAGAGGTGCAAGGGAGCCTCCAATAGGTGCCTTATATAGCCTCTTAACCCTAGATAGGAGTTCACACAAATTACAATTGTGCCACTCCTACCTACCTCTTGTGGCCGGCCTCCTAGTGGGCTCTCTTGGCCCACTAGGCCATCTCTATTTGGTCTCTTTAATTCTATTAATTAAAGGCCCACTCATAGCTATTCAATTTGGACATTTAATTTACTAATAAATTAAAGTCCAAATAACTTAACTAAATTAAGTGTGTTATTTATAAATAATTATTAACTTAATAATAATTATTTAGAGATTAGACAATGCATTAATTTATTTCTATATGATCTATTTGACTTAATTAATTATAACGGTCCATAACGCTATTTAATTAATTAATCAATCTATCATATTTTGCAATACACATTATTGCAAATAAATAATGCACATATGATTAAATACCAATTTTGTGTGACCCTTTGAGGATTTATGCTATGTTGGACATGGAATTAAATCGCTATTTAATTCCAATAATCATAAGCGGTATCTAGCAACACGTTATGATTCTCAATTCGCATAAATAGTGTACAGCTACAAAATTTCAATCCTGCATAAGAGAACAATTATGTTTCTCTATTTTGATTCTTATGTCACACGATATCACCGTATAATCCAAGATAGGAACGTGTCATTCTTGCAGATTATACGTTTCTTGATCTAGAGATAATTGTATCAGTTGCTAGCAAACAATCTATCTCCGTCAAGGGGCCCAAACAGATATCGTCACTCACTAAGTGAATTAATGAGGGATATACGGTTTTCTTGATAATTAGCTTTTCCCCGCACAATTCAAGAATACTTAAATCAAGTCCGTATAGCAGCCTTTATCAGGAATCAGCGGTAGACATGATTTATAGTATCTATCCTCATGTGGAAAAGACAATCATCTCAAACTTAGAACCAAAATCATAACGAAATAAATAATGACACGTAACACAATCCATATATTTATTTCGTGGGGTCCAGTCATGTACTATGTTCAATAACATATACATATGCAATTAAGTTGGTTACTCTTAACCTATGATTTATAGAACTTAATCATCACTTAATCTGCATACTAATCTTATTGATAACTAATGTTCTCTGTTAATTATCAAGATTATGGACTTTTAGATTTATCGTTGTCATTTACTACTAAATGAATAACAGTGATCTATAATTCAGATCCTCAACCTGAATGAACTGTCAACGATTAAATCAAAGAACAAATGATCTGAAATCATCAATAACATAAACTATAGAAGTAGCCTAATGAATTGGCTTCTAGGACATATCTCTAACAGCATCCATGTGTTCTTCTGTCAAAAAGAAAATAAATAAGAAAATATATATTAAGCTCCAGACTGAAAGAAGGAATTAAAAAGCAATATAAACTATATTAATAGATTAATAAATAAAAAGAATAAGTAATTGTACCTATGAAAACAGGTGCATCTATGACAAAGTAATTGCTCCACTAAACTCCTCAACAGTTCCATCCAAAATAGGGGTCTTAACAACAGGTGCATCTAGAATGCCCGTGTCCACAACAATTATACCTATGAAAACAGATGAAAGAAAAATAATATTGTAATTATAAAGTAAAATGTGTGTAACTGTTCTAGTTAAAATTTCTAACTGTTCTAATGAATAATGTAACCCTTCTAGATAATATGCATAGTTGTTCCAATTTCATTCTTGCATGAAGCAGTCAATGGTATTGTTAATCACAATTGATTACAAAGTAGTATTTGTAGTTGTCATAATTACACAAATAAAGTTTACGCGTAAATTTTTTTTTCCTAAAATACTTAAAATTTGAAATTTGAACCTGAAGTAGATCCAAACTGTGCAACAGATGTACCATCCATGTGCTCTTCTGTCAAAACAAAATAAATAAGAAAATATATATTAAGCTCCAGAGTGAAAGAAGGAATTTAAAAGCAATATAAACAATATTAATAAATTAATAAAGACCAAAGAAAAAGTAATAACTTTCATGACATCCACTAGGCTCCTCAACAGTTCTATCCAGAATAGGTGTCTTAAGAACATGTGCATCTAGAATGCCTATGTCCACAGCAATTGTATCTATGAAAACAATTGAAAGAAAAATAATATGAATAACAGTTCTAGATAAAATATGTAACTTCTTCAATGAGCAATGAATAGTCTAATATGAATAACCTCTCTTCTGGCATAACACAACAGTAATCAAACAGACTATAGCTAAAAACATAACAACATAGTAAATTAAATTATACATAATTATATTTAATGATACAATTATTCTACTTGTACCAGTAAATGATTGTATTTAATAGTTCTTCATAAAACACTAAAAGTTCTACTTGACGAGCCTATTTGTTCTCTAACGACATTAACTGATTCAGTCCTCATTCATCGTCTCTAAAGACATACATACAACAACATAATAATATATGACGAAATTGAAAAAAATACTTCATTTTTTTCAAAACAAAATCAACTTTCAAATCTCAAATTCGTAAAAAATTAGTAATATCATGAACAAATCATCATTACATACCTAATTCACCCATACCGATTGAAAAATCTACTCAGATGGCCGGAGAACAATAGCAGAACACAAGAACAATCGCAGCCTGATCAACTTACTCTAAGAAGAGAAGAGTGATCACAGTTGTTGATCAAGTTGCTCGGAGAAGAGAAGAGCGATCACAGTTGTTAATCGAATTGCTCTGAGAAAAGAAGAGAGATCAGAGTTCTTGATCGAATTGCTCCGAGAAGAGAAGAGCGATTAGATCAGCGGAGAAGAAGAAGAGAAAGCGATCCGCGAAAAATAACACTAAAGAGGAAATCGATCGCAAAAAAAGGAAATAACACTAAAGAGGAAAGAATTAACTAACTAATTTCAAAAAACTACCAACGCGCGTGCACGTGACGGAATCTAAGTCCGACACGTGAGAGAATAAAGAGCGGATGATGGAGATGACAGAAAACAATTCCCTAACAACAACTAACAACAATACTAATAATAATTATTAAGTGTCTATAGGGATGGGTACGATGCTTTGCAAAATAAAGCACCGTTTTTACTTTGGCTTCAAAATCGGGAATAACCGAATAAGTAGTTTCAAATAACTATCAGATACTACTTTATATATATATTTTTAAATTATTTATATTATTTTTATATTTTTAAAAGATAATAATTTTGGATATAAGCACCTTTTAATAAAATTTATGAAATTGTAGATTAATTTCTTTGATATTTCAATATATAAAATCACATCGGGCAGCAGAAATTGGCCTTTTAAAACTTTTTTGTCGATTTTCAAAGCTGAAATAACAACAATGCTTTACTTTGCGAAGTAAAGTAATTAATTGGAAGTCATCAAATTTCTATCTCTACTACTTATAAAAGCACTTATCCAAGGACTAAAATAATTAGGCAAAGGATATAAGCTTACAAGCTCTTTACTTTTAATAATAAAAAAATTATTGTTGATTAATTGTGATTTGTGTTTGGAAAGAGAGCAAAACATATATGAAAAGCTTTTTTAAAATAATAATTTTTTATTTTACAAATAAATCACATATGTAAAATTTTCTCATCTGTAATTTTTTAAAAAATTTTATTTATTTAGAAATAAATATTTCTATTAAATTATTTTTTTATTGAGATGCCGATTTTTATTTTTGTTGAAGTATAAATATTTTAAAAAATTTTTATTTATCCATCCAATGGCGGGTATGTTTGCTAGTCTGAATAAGTACACGGAATTTTTTTCTTTTTCGACAAAGATGGTATTAATTAATTTGAGGGGATAGCGAAAATGATCGCGAGCCATTCAACTAACACAGTAGTGTGCAAAATTTTAATTTGTTTATGTAATTTTTCCTCGATAGATCGTACGTCTTTCTTTTTATCAAACATTTATGTGACTTTGTAACTTATTCTGCTTATTGCAATATTTTTGTACGACTTTTGTCCAATAAATTGTCGTTGGCATTTCCTTAACCGGTCTTTAAAGGGAAAAAAAAATTTCTGTGATAAAAAATCAATCACCGTTTAATGATTTTTTTTGAAATTTCACAGTTAAATGTTGTATGTATGGCCAATGTTTTCCAAAATAATACGACACGGTCGTGTTAGCACGACATGATGTGTGTGTTGACACGAATACAAAATTGGCACGACACGATCGTGTTATCGTGTCGTGTTAGGATAGAAAGTTTGACACGATTCAACACGACACGCAACACGACACAAACACGAATTAACACGACACCTCAACAGAAATTTAACTATCAATGTTGATTATTTAAGCAAAATTGATAATTTAATTTCAATTTATAATATTATATCATATTATTTACCATCATTTAAATCATTATAGTATTCTAATCTAATTATTATTTTTTTATAAAAATATTAATAAAAAGTTTAAACTTAATCAAATAATAAATTATTATGTTTAGTAATTTTTCTCTTGCTTTTAATTTTTTTAGTAATTTTTTAATTTAAAAAATAATAAAATAATATGACACAATTTGACACGACTAACACGAAGTGTCAACACGACACGACACGATCGTGTCAGTCGTGTCGTGTCAGAATGCGTGTCATGTTGTCTCTTCTCACCACTAAGACACAATCGTGTCGTGTCAGCATGCGTGTCGTGCTGTCTCTTCTCACCACTAAGCACGACACGACACGATTAAAAAAGTAGTTCGTGTCAACACGACACGACACGAGACTCTAACACGAGCGTGTTTGACACGACACGACACGACACATACAATTGGAGAACACTAGTATGGGAATGGGATAAAGAGTACAATAATATAATAAAATTAGATAAATTATGAAGTACCGGAATCTAGATCGCTCATTTAAAAATTATGGACAGTCGTAAGTAATTGATCAAAATTCAAGTCAGGTTGAAATTTTAATATACCACGTAATATCCCATTAATTAATATTAAGAAATCTAAACGCTCCATTTATTGAACATAACGTCTTTTCCGGTCATAAAAAAATGAAAGCAGGGGCGTACCAAAATAAATGTGAACAAGACATGCAGCGTCTTTCATAGTTTGACAAGCGATGTCATCCATGAAAGTGTGAATCCTATGCTTACAAGCAAAAGGCGTAGCAAAGTCGCAAGCTCAAGCAAAAGGCATGCTTTTACGTCTCTTTGGTTTTGTTTGGATGGGGTTGGAAGAAGGAAGAAGGAAGAGGGAAGAAGGAAGAAGGCTAAAAAAAATTATAAACAATCCAAACTCTTCACAAAATTACACATTTTCTAATACTTTTTTCCACTTCTTCCCTTCTTCCCTTCTTCCCACATCTATCCAAACGGAGCCTTTATTGTTGGGTGCGTTTGGATAGGTGTGGGAAGAAGGGAAGAAGGAAAGAAGTGAGAAGAAGTATTGGGAAGTGTGTAATTTTGTGAAGAGTTTGAATTGTTTATAATTTTTTTTCTTCTTCCTTCTTCTTCTTCTTTCTTCCAACGATCCAAACGCATCTGTTGAGAAGATGCTCTCCATTGAAAAAATATTTTTCAGTCCTTTCTTTATTCCTTTGGCTGAGAGTAGAACAAAATAGTAATTAGAGATAACTCAGATAAGATTGTTACAAGATTGTCAATAACGAGATTTACAAGAAAATTTAATGATTTTCATGTATATACTTAAAACTAATCGCAGAGTACGGTAGTTGTCAAAAAATGAAACATTATTCACTCAACACTTAATATAAAAATGAAGAAATGCAAGAGAGCATCGCAAAAGTCATAAATTTATTGGGAAGTGTGTAACTTTATAAATAGTTTGAATTGTTTATAATAAATTTGACATATGAAATTCCGGAAATTTGCAATTCCCTCTTATTCCAACCCCATCCAAACGCCCCTAAAATAATTGATAATGCCATCAGTATAAATGAATGCCCCACTTGATTGTTTAACAATTGCCTCCCAAACTTGACCCGGAACCTTTCTTAAATTTGTTATACATGCCAAAATACAGCTGAAGATATTTTGATTTTCTTATTTTGACTTTTTAGCATTCGCCGCTTATCTGCCTCCTTTTTTTTTTTCTGCTTTTCTAACACATCACTTCTTCTTCAAAAAAATACATCACTATCAATCAATCTATCATCCCTTTTATCTCTATTTTTCAAATGGACTGGAGAAAGTTCACCACGATGTGAATCTCTAATTGATGATAATTTTTTATTGAGCTTAAATTTCGTCTTTTTGCCGGCTCCTCTGACAAAGAACCATGATAATACGTATCAATGTTATCAAACCTTTCATGTACCAAGTCCAACTTAAACAATTCAACGATTCGTTACACAAAAGGTAACACCTCATATCTCAGAAAAAATAAAATTGATTCCACACAGATAACTGCTACCTATAAAGTATAAAACTCTCTGTTTTGTCGCTTCTCTGCTTTGTTTCCCTTCTCTTCCAAGCTTCCATCTCAGCAATGGCGAAAATCGATTTCATGGATCAATTTCTCGACCTCAGGTCTAAAGCGAACGATTTCCTCTCGCAATACGAGCCTCTCGCGCTAGTTCTTGCTCCTCTTTTCGCGCTTTTCTGCGCTCGCTTGGTCCATTCCGTATTGTCGTTGATTCATGAGAAAGGCGTGAAGAACTCAATCATCGAATTTGGCATGGCATCTGTCAAGTAGGACTCAGTTCTCGATTAATTTTTTATTTGTTGGAGCAAATTATAGTTTGCATCGCTTTTTTTATTTGGTGAAATTGCTACTTAGACACTCTCTCTTGCCATTTTGGAGGGAATACTTGTTTCTTTTGTTTTAGCTTGGACGAAATCTTTTTGCTACTTTTTAATTGCAAGTAATCATTAATTTTTGTTGTAGCGAGTGTTTAGAAAGGCTATCCTTTTTTTGACAAAAAGTTAAATTTTTTTAATGAAAAGCGTACTGGCGACAAAAAGTTCAATTCAACAAAGTGGGGGAATACTTTAAATTCTTTGATGATTGAAAAAGTTTGACTAAATCAAGCGCATTGAATAACTTCACAGGATTACAGGAAGTTCATTTAATGCATTATCTATTTAGATAGGGCAATTTCTTATAGACCCTCCAAGAATTGTAAAATGTCCTGTCTTTACCCTAATAATGCAGGAAACCCAACTTTTAAGCATTTCTTATACCCCACATACACTCCCATTTTTCAGAGCACTTGTGTGATTAGTATTTTTTTTTCCCTTGTATTATGAGAGGGGTGATTTTGGATGTTTTTTTTTTTTAAAATGGTTGAGTTATTTTTTATTGAATTGAATTGAATTTAATCTTCTTGGCAAGAGGTGGAAGGGAGGAAAAGGATGGGGGTACTTTTTCCAGTGTTTTCTAGTCAGTAGCTAGTAAATGTTACTTTCAATAGTGTTTGATGGGGGACCCACTGTATACCTATAATTGGCCACAGTTCTTCTGGTGGAATGTAATTGTCTATTGGTAAAACATTTTTTCAAAAACAATTAAACGGGACGATCAAGGATACAGGTTACAACTTATTTTTGTTTTCACAATTTCTGTACTTTTTGGAGCAGGTTAGTTCCTGGTGTGAGGAGTTACATTGAGAATGAGAAGAAGAAGGTTAGTGATGATTCCTGTATTTTTTATTCACTGTAATACCTTTAGTACAGTGAATAGACCTTGCATGCTTATTCTAACAATTTGACTTTGATCAATGCCCTATACATCCCAGTAGTTACATGTCTTCTGTAAGTGCCGCCTTAAACTATCTGCATTGTCTGGTTTGGTTCTAGGACATCCTAGGGACCCTGGATTTCATGACTCAAATTACTATACACACAGACTTCATATTTGAAACGAACAGCATGTTATGTTTTAAACTTTCTCCATTTTGATACCTAGGTTGTGGATCAAATGCTGTCAGGTTCATCTAAGAGAGAAGGATGGAGAGCTGAATTGCCAGATTTGGGTCTAAATGAAGGGGTGCTAAGAGAACTTGAAGATGCCAAGGCTAAAGATGTAACTTGGCAAGGAAAATGCTCTGGTACAGTGTATGTATCCCACTTCTTGCACTATTATGATCTGTACTAGGTATTTTTATGGATTTTTTTTTGTGTTGGGCGAAATTGAGTAAGGGACCTTTGCTGAAAACATTATACTTATAAGCAATATAGTACAATACAGCTCATTTATCAGGAGCTTACTGTCATTTTTACAAGTTGTAGAACTCTATCACCTATTTCTCTATTTAGAAAAAATTAAAAAGAACCTCAAACTTATATGATAATGTGAAGAGCAAACAGCTGATTAAGAAATTGAAAATCAATCTAATAATGCCCCACACCTAAACCAGCACACCTGAGAGAACAAATGAAACCTTGAAGCACATTATTAGACAAATCGACTGTTACAACCAGACTGTACCAGCACACATGATTCAGAAAAAATCAAAGTACAAACCAACAAGTTCAAGCCTCCTATTATTACGAATTACCAAAAACATGTTTTCACATCAATCTTATATTACTCCATGTTTATTATTTGTGCTATACTGTTGTAGGTACATTGCTGGAAATGAGTATGAAGGCCATTTTGATCTGATAAACAAAGCTTATTCAATGTAACGCAGACTTGCATTTCTTTGAAAATTCGTTGTTAATCTCTTTCTAGGGTTATAGTCACTTGGAACAGTTTAATCATCAAGAAGACTTGACACCCCAAAATACTCAAATTATAGATGCTTGTTGCTTAAATTAATGAAACATTCAATTATGAAGTTTGTCGGAAGGAGTATTGGATTAATTGAAGTTTTCAAATCTATCAGTTTCGCTGTTCACTAGTGAAAAAAAGTAAAATTCGAGTGGCTTTCACCATTAATTCCTTTCAGACCTAAATTATATTATTTTTTCTTGTTTCTTCTTTTCCTTAGGTTTTCACATACTAACCCATTACACCAAGATGTGTTCAAAAGTGTTGCAAAGTTCGAGGCTGAGGTGGTTGCCATGACAGCTGCACTTCTAGGGAGCAAAGAAAAGGCTTCAGGTGGCCAGGTTTGTGGCAACATGACATCTGGAGGAACTGAGAGTATCCTCTTAGCTGTTAAATCATCACGCGACTATATGCGAGCCAAAAAGGGGATCACCAAGCCAGAAATGTGAGCCACAGCATTCTTTGATTTTTTCCATGACCTATACAAAAATTGTACTGGTGGATATAATTTAGTTGCAGATTATCATGCTTGATTGATTTATCAAGTTCTCTAAATGGTTCGGTTCATTTTTTTTGGTTAGGTTTTATTGGGTTCAGTTATCTATCTGTTGAGTCATTTTACTTTGAGTTTGGTCACATAAGCTTGGTATACTTGTCTCCTCCCCAAATATTTACTATTAATTATTGAAAAGAGAACAAATTTGATACGTCTTTGTTAGTGGCAGAAAGAGCTGCAATTTGCACATGTGCTTGGGATTTAACCGGGTTGTTGATTCCAGTCATATTTAAGATTCTGTTCAGTTCGGGACTTCCGGTTGTTGGTAATTCAAAATGAAAATTTGTTTGGAATATTAGCAGACATTAATTCTTTCTATCACATCAGATTATTATAGTTCACTCAGATTTTGGCTGAGGTCAGTTTAGGTTCAGATAATGGATCAGTTGGGCTTTACATTGTCAGGCTTGGACCAATTGTAGTTGTAGTCTATTGTATGCTTCGACCATTTGGACACTCCTAATTTTAACTTTACATGCAATGACCATGTGACTGGTCAGTGCTGATATTTTTGGTTGTTCGTTTTTCACATTTGGTCAACTGGATTGATAGTGAATCTATTGGAGCTACAATGTTTTTTAGTCTTTCTTCTTTTCCAATCAGTCAAAATCTCTGGGGAGAAACTCCTTTAAAGGGATCAATATTAGTGTAACACTTACAGGACATATCCATGTCTCTTCTGCCGTTAAATTCAGTTCTATACTTCTATGCACATGTAATTACTACTTAACAATAACGTAAGTACATGTTCTGGTGGCTAGATAGTTAGCTTCCCGAGTAATTGGAGTCAATAAACAATTAAAAGGAATCAACAGTTGAAGCCTTACCTCTTTCCAGATCCCCGATGACGAAGGTCACAAAATGGCTCTGTTTGATTAGAGTTGATCTGAAATCCTCTTTCCTTCCAAAATTTGTGTTTGGTAAGGTCAGAAAGTAAATGGTATAAAACTTCAAATATGTTTAATCATATGGTGACTTCAAGAAGAAAATCAAATAATAAAGGGGTGTTGTGCATGTTCTTATTTGTGCTTTCAAAAGTTATTACTGTCAGTCACATAGGGTGTTAATTCATGGAAGGACCAATTTGCCCCTCTTCCAATCACATTAGCGATCAATTTTTAAAAATAGGTTGGGGAACAAAAAAATACTTCTAAGATATTTGTTCAACCAAATGCAAACTGTGGCCTTTTCTCTTGAAAAAGAGAAACGTTATTACTCTTTCCTTACCTTTATTTTACATAATTTTAGGATAATAGCTGAATCTGCACATTCGGCATATGATAAGGCAGCCCAATATTTTAATATAAAGGTTCGGCGGGTCCCTGTGAATAAGGATTTTCTTGCTGATGTGAAGGGAATTGAGCGATGCATCAACAGAAACACCATCATGGTTTGTTCCAATTTCTTTTCTCTTTGATACTTGGATCACAGATGGCATTTCTTCATTGACTTTAGAAGATGGCAGATGTTTGTTAACCTTTCTTTTAATATTATATGTCCTTACAGATTATTGGATCTGCACCTGGATTTCCACATGGTCTCGTCGATCCAATAGAAGTATGTGTTATTTCATTTTGATTGTGCTGTCCTTTAAAATAACGTTTGTCCAGTCTGCTGTTTGGTAAAACTATTATACTGTATGGTTTCAATGGTATGTTGTAATAACACCTTAGTATGATCTGTAACTGAACATTAAAATCCATTAAGGGGTGCTTATGGCATGTCAGACGTACTCTAGAAAATGTCAAAGAAACACATTTGTTGACTGCAAAAGTGTAACAATCATTATTTATAGCCCTACAAAAGAATGGAGATACAATGTGTGAATGTTGCCTGTCGAAAATATCCTGTATACTCATCTTGTTTATTTGAAAGATGCACAAAACACCAGTTGTCTCACCTTCACAAGGCATATTAGATTACTCTTGTTTTCCAGCAGTATTCATGATTGCTTTTTAACAGCATAAATGGAACTTTGACACAAAAAAAAAAAAAAGACCTAGATGAATCCAACTGTCCTGCAACCTGTAAGGCCTAAGCATTTGTTTATAAGTTTTTTATTGTTTAGTTTACTGATTTTCCTACTATTTTTTAATATTCTTAATATGCCGCTGTCCATTTCCCTTGTTTGTATTTAGGAGCTTGGACAATTGGCAGATTCATATGGTATATGCCTTCATGTTGACCTATGCCTTGGTGGTTTTGTACTACCCTTCGCTCGCAAACTTGGGTAATTTTTTTAAGAGAAAGAAGTAACTTACAACTCTCTTTTGTGACACATCATGGCAAATTTTATAAATTTTTATAAGTTATTCATTGGTAGTTCACGTTTTCATTTAAAATGATATATATATTTTTTTAAAAGCTAGATAGCGGCTATGTAGAATTAAAGTGGTAAAGTTTGAATTATTAATTCAACAACTACTGTTGTCATTGGTAGTTTGCTGGTTCTATCTCGGCACTGACAGTTCTTCATGCGCATATGAAAACTAAATTAAGTTGTTCTATTTACTTGTAAACTTTTTTTCCTTAATACTTTAATCTTAATGTTCTTTTATTGATTTTTACAGATATCCTATTACACCCTTTGATTTTTCTGTTAAGGGGGTTACGTCTATTTCGACAGATGTGCATAAATATGGATTAGGCCCAAAAGGCACCAGTGTTGTCCTTTATAGAAATCATGAAATTAGAAAGGTATTTTTTTTCCCCTGTAAATTCTAAAGTAAAAAAGTTCGCCTTATATTGTATATTATATTGCACTCCTGTTTCAAAAATCTATTAAATGAGGGTTTTGTTTTTATTTACTTGTTTATGATTTCTTTAATTGCATTAACTCTTGTTCTGTTTTTTTTTTTTGTCTGCAACCATCCTCTTGGTCTGGAATGCTCATCTTATATAGCATCAATTTGTAGCGGGTAATTTCATTTCTCCATTTTCAATTTTTCATTGATTGTTGTTAGGAAGCTTTACCTTTAAGCATATTTTATTAGATAAATTGGCATTACTTATGCATCAATCTTGATGCAGTGACTGAATGGTCGGGTGGCTTGTACATTTCTCCTACTATAGCTGGGAGTAGAGCTGGTGGATTGATTGCTGGAGCATGGGCTGCCATGATGGCCCTTGGTTTAAATGGTAATAAAAAAGAAAACAAAAGATACAGTGCTTTCTCGTGTTCATCTCTAAATTAAAATTTGGTACTTGTGGATATGGTTTTAGTTCTGTTTGGTATCTTTACCCCAGATTACAGTGCTTTCTATATTTAAGACACTTGATCCAATTGTGCAAATAGGCCTTTGTTTATCATTTGTGCCTTGTATAATCCTCAATCTTGCAAGCCTGCCACTTTCCTCGGTTGGTTGTTAACTCAAAACCCAAGTTCTGAACTTCTAAATATCCATATTTAGTCCTCAAATACCTATTTTATCCTTAGCTCATTTCAGAAAATTAACACAAAGTATCAAGTTACTATGTATTTGACCCTTTTTTGGTGGGCTGTCTTTCTATGCTGCTGTCTGAATATTGTCAGGATACATGGAAAACACAAGGCAGATCATGGAAGTATCCAAGAAAATACAGAAGGGGTACAGCAGAAATAAGCTCTTCTCTCACTCCCAATTAATTTTTTAGAATTACGTACCTGATGGCTATGAAAGTGAAAGTATTATTTTCAATTCTGCAGAATAGAAGAGATATCTGAGTTATTTGTGATAGGGAAACCTGATGCAATGGTGATAGCTTTTGGTTCTGATTCACTAGATATATTTGAAGTGAATGATTTGATGGCGTCCAAAGGATGGCATTTGAATGCATTGCAAAGGCCTAACAGGTATTAGCTTCATTTTCCACCAAGTATGTCAGTTCTGGATAATGGTACTGTGTTGATCCGTATAGCTATGCTCTTTATTGCCATGCTGGTGTGAAAATGTCACTGTATTATTGCTGTAAAGGTCAGGTCTCTTGTTTCCATCAGCAGTTTGATTTGGTATCTGACGATGTGGGGTAGGTATCTAACAATGCAAATGTAGGATTAATGTGGGTTAGGTATCTCGTATTTGGGGTATGTACTGGGTGGCCTAGAAATAGTATGGTTCGGAGGCTATGTTTATCTGCTTTCAGGGCATGAATAAATCAGGTCTGGTATCACATTGTTTCATTCTATAGTCCATACTCGTTGAACTGCTATTTTATGATTAGTTTTTATTTTGCTGTTTATTTATTGTTTGTCACGATTATTTTATTTATTGATATTTTTGTGATGCAGCCTTCATATTTGCGTGACTCTACAACATGTTAATGCCTACAAAAATTTCTTGGATGACTTGAGGGAATCTGTAAATACTGTAAGATGCTTAGTATCCAGAGACTTCATTTTAACAAACTATCTTTATTGAATTAAAAGAGTTCAGTACATTTGCACAGCATGCATGATCCGTTTCATACAATTATAATTTATGCTTTGCAAAAAGTCTTACATCTAATGTGGTGCATAAATATGAGAGATTAATGGGCAATTTTTATTAACTTGAGTTTTCGTGGTTTTAATTTTCATTTGTTAATTATATTTATAGGTAAAAAAGAATCCAGGCCCAATTAGCGGCGGCCTAGCACCAATTTATGGTGCAGCTGGAAAGATGCCAGATCGAGGCATGGTGCGCGACCTCCTTGTTGAATTCATGGATAGTTCTTGCTAGAATTTACAATTTTTTTTAATTTTTTTGAATAATTGCAATTGTGAGTTCATTGGTTATCATGTGTTGATACAAAGAAAAAAAAAAGAAAAAAGGTAGATAAGCGTACTTTCTGTAAGTTGTAATTTTCTGTAGTCAAATGGCGGTGGTAAATTTGATGTGCTTTTGCTGGCTCGTTTCTTTTGAATCTTATTGCAACATCCTCTGCAGAGAACAATTCTCTGCAATTCTTCTCCGGATTCTTAAATAAGGGGCTATGTTGCAAAAACTGGTTGTGTTTGCACTTGCAGTTAATGAAATAGCAATTAATGAAATAGAAAAATCTGAGGGTTGATGTGCAAAATCTTTGGAGCAGAGAGTATTTGAAATTTTGAATAGAGCAGGGAGTAAAGAGTTATAACCAAAGAACTGCTTTTATACTAAAATAGGCTTTCGTAAGCGTCAAATAGTGAAACCATTCGAGCCTTGAGTAATGCTCTAAAACTTAATTACAGTATTATCTCCACCTTGCTTGACTGGTCAAGTATTAGATAAGAGTGCCATGCTTAGTGGAGATTCCTTTTCAGTGCCTCTAGTCTCCTTCTGTTTTCAGAGAGTTGACCAAGTTAATATTCCATAATTGCAGAATATTTAAGATTTGAGAATGAAACAGTCATTTCAGCAGATTAAATAATTTAATTAGTTCAAGCACTTCAGCTTTTTGTTGGAGATTTCAGTTCTTGTTGCTGGTAACAATTAAAAGCACTACAGAAACGCATAATCTGACTCAGTCCAATTTCTCTTTAATTGAAGTCATATTCTTCCATTAGGTCCTTCAAATGATATGAATTACATGATCAAATTCAAAGTCACAGACGGAAAGGTAAGTTTTCTTTCATAACTCATATATAAATAATAAAATTAAGCACATTCAACTCAAAAGTTAAATTTAAAAGAAATTGTTAGCATAGTCAAATCTCATTGATGTCTTAATCCGTACCACATTTCCTACAACTGATAGCATATTACAAGCTTCAAATGACATGTAAATTGGATCCCTAATAAAATTACATAAAACATCCATAATTAACAACAACGTTTTCTAACCATTGCAATTAATATGCTAAACAAAAGTACATTAACACATACGACTATTGTAAATCCTGTGATCATAACCTTCAAAATGAAATTATCATCGCGTCATTCACTCGATTGCTTGTAACACATACGACTATTTTTAATTGCTTGTTGACATCCACTCGATTGCTTTGGGCCATAAGATTGTCGAGTAAGAACACAACGGTGAGATTCTTTTACACGCACTGATCTACCACTCTCATACCTCAAGGATTTCCCAATTGTCTAGAATAATTGAAAATTACATGAGAAAAAAAAGGATTTAAATTTAGAGAGAAGTTCACATAGTGAAATGGTTTGGTCTGGCAATGCAGCTTGCCAAAGCATTCCCAATACGTAAATATAACACGGAAATTGAAAAGTGAACAAATAAAATAGACAAGGTGAACATATACATTGATCAAAGTGAACACATACAAATAAATAAGTTCAATAAAAATAAGTTGAATGTTCATAAAAAATCTAAACAAGAGATGACAATACTTATTTATTTGTAAGTGTTCACTTTGATAATTTATGTGTTTATCTTGTCTGTTTTATGTGATCACTCTATGTTTAACGATGACAAGAGATGGCAAAACTACAATGACAGTTATCATTTTTGGTCAGTCCGATGGATGGACGCGTGGTCAGGTCGCGTTTTTCCTATTTTTCCCTTCCCAGGATGACCACCGTTGGATTGGGATCGGATGGTTCTGAGCTGTAGGAGAGGAGCTGAAGCCTGAAGTGGCTTGCGTGGAATAATAGGAAAGCCCGCAATGAAATGATCAGGATTCAGGACTGAGGAGGTGGCTGAACGCAGAGAAATCTGTGCGTTCAGGGTGGGTCTGAAGTCTGAATGCAAGTCCATTCATTTTTTCTGCGTTCAGTGGTTTGAACCGGACTGGACCGCTGGGTTCGGCTGGTTTTCCCGGTTCAATCGCGAATCGTTTTCAAACCGCAACGACAGCTGCTTTCGTCACATCTCTCATCCGGAACGTTGATTCACGCCATGATTCGTGCCAGATCGAGGCGCCGATGAGTTTATAATGAATTTCGCCAAATCTTTTATGAAGTGTATTAACGAGCCTGTACACTTGTAACCAGTATTAGTTGTATAGTTGTAAAAGAAAAGAAAGATAAAGGAAATTCCGTGTATAAGAAATTTCTTTACTGGACTAATTTGATATATTCAACACTAATCTGCTATTTATTCAGCCCCAAAACTTTATTGATTGTTGCTTGTTAGCTTTTCTGAGGCAAACTTATGCCTAATTATAAATTATGAACATATTAAGCTTGAAGGTTGAGGTACTGTAACACCACATCCAGACTGTTCTTTTCTTTGCTGAGATCTTAACCGTACGATCTGATTTTAGTGCATGCAGAAATTGTCTGTGTCGCTTTGCGACTTTAACCGCCGGTACATAAGAGGCCTTCCTGCAGGTTTGGTGCGGGACTGATCTATGTAGGTGAGGTGAGTATAATTGCTTTATAGAGAAGCACCTGGTAGTTATGTAACAGGAAGTTTTATTTTTAATTCTGGAGAACAGAAGAGATGCCTGATTTATTCGTGATACGGAACCTGATGCGACGGTGATAGCTTTTGGGTCTGATTCAGTTGACATTTGAAGTGAATAATTTAATGTTGTCTAAAGGATGCATTTGAATGCATTGTTAAAAAGACCTTACAGACAGGTATAAGCTTCATTTTCCACTAAGTATGTCAGTCCTAGATAATGACATAATGTTGGTCAGTCCAGCTATGCTCTTTAGTGCTGTGCTAGCATGATCTATGTGGCAGACGGTGTCACTGTTGGGGCATGTCAGGTCTGGTAGAATTATCTATCGGGTTATGTTGCATCCCCAATCTCCATCACCATTTGGTATTGGTAGGTACATCCTAACAATGCAAAGTAGAATTAATGTGGAGTTGGTATCTGAATCTGACAAGTCTGGTATATGTATGGTTCTTGCTCTGTGCCGAATACCCAAATTCTATTCGATTTTGATCTTGCATAAATTAGGTCTGGCATCACATAGATTCGTACCAAACTTGTTGATCCCCAATTTTTATGTTTCTTTTTTTTAAAAAATTTATTGTTTGCCTCTTTTTGTATTTATTGGTAATTGTGATGCAGTCTTCTTATATGCCTAACTCTAACATGTTAATGTCGACAAAATCTTCTTTGATTGCTTTAGGGAATCTGGTAAGTGCTAATAATGCAGACTTCTTAGTGTCCAGATATTTTGTTTTAATAAACTATCCCTATTTGATTATAGAGTGCAGAAAATATTTGCACAGCTGCCGCAGCATGAATAATTCTTTTTGTAAAATACAAAATTTTGGTTATACAAAAGCCTTACATGAAAGTGGATAGATTAATGGGTAATCTTGTTGATTCTTGTTTACAATGTTTTCTTGCTATTAAATCTCTTTTGTTTAATTATATCTATAGGTAATGAAAATCCAGACCCAATTAGTGGAGTGGAGGCCTAGCACCGATTTATGGTGCAGCTTGAATGATGCCAGATCTAGGCATGTTGCGTGACCTCATTGAATTCATGGATAGTTCTTGCTAGAATTTACATTTTTTTTTAAAAAGTGCTATTAAAATTGATTTGGAATTTTGATTCTTCTCTCGCTAATCGATTATTTATGGTGTACACTTGTAACCAGTATTAGTTGTGAAAGATAAAGGGAATTCCATGTATAAGAAATTATCTTTACTGTATTAATTGTTCATTGGTGGTCATGTTTCTATACAAGGAAGGCAGGCAAAGCTAAATAAACGAACTGTTTGTAAGTTGTAATTTTCCTTAGTCAACTAGTGGTGGGCTTAAATTTGATGTTCTTCGGCTAGCTCGTTTCTTTTGAATCTTGTTACAATTTAGCACTGATTACAACATTCTAGTTTGAGACTAGACATTTTGGATTAACAAAGTGAACTGTTAAGGCAGGCGTAGTGTAGTAAAAATCATCCATACACCTATCAGATGTGATGCGATTGTTTATCAGACCGAAAAAGCTTATTTTTATTTTTATTTTCAAATTAATCGATTTTTCCATTACAAGTTACGAAAGTTACGAAAGCATATTCCCCAATAGATTTATAAGTAACAAGGAAGTGATTATTGCCTGGCACTCTCTGTGCAAGTAAAAAGGTGGAAATTTTCTGAAGCGACGTGTCAGCTTGAGAACTTATCAAGATGATCAGTGCGTTTTGTCGAGGTCAGGATGTATTCACTTGCTAGCAGACGGATCAAGTCAGATCATATACATGATCATTCCCTTGATTTGACTCGTATTGAGTTATTCGGCTTTGCTTGTTTTCAATTATTTTTGGAAATTGATTACTCTGCAATTTTGTCATTCCTGCCATCGCTAAATATAAAATGAACATATACAGCAAACAAAGTGAACATATAGAGGATCTAAGTGAATACATACAAACAAATAAGTTCAATGAAAATAAGTTGAATATGCATGTAAACTTCTGAACTAAGTGATGACAACACTTATTTATTTGTAAGTGCTCACTTAGATCGTCTATATGTTCACCTTATTTACTGTATATGTTCACTTTGTATTTAGCGATGGCTGGGATGATATATTTGCCGATGAAACTTATAATTCCTGACTATTTTTTCTTAAGTTCTTAAGCTTTTTTAACATGACGTTGCGGACCTTCGATTTTAGAAGATATTTACCATCTTCTACAAAGAATACCAAACTTATTCTAGAAATACAGCAAAAACATATTAATTTTTTTAGCATAGTCTTTTTGTGTGTGTGCTGTATTCTCTGACCACTCTCTGTCTCACTCCCAACAAATTCAATTGCTGACAAAGGTCATCGTCATGGACGTTGTTTCTTTTTCTTTTTATTAGTTTAGCAAGACGAGAAAACCATCCACAGCTTCTTCCGTGAAAAATATTGATATACACTATACAGAAATCAAAACCCAAGAACCTTTTTTGACAAAATTTATACAATTTCCATAGTACAATGTCATATCATCGTCAAGACATCAATTTTAATTTATCACTATAACAACAACAACAACAACAACAACAACAATAATAATAATAATAATAATAATAATTATTATTATTATTATTATTATTATTATTATTATTATTAAGTTTTACAACCTATATCGAGCAGAAATAAATTATAGAATAATTATCATTAACAAACCGTGCTTGTAAAAATTAATGAAATTTTGTGAGTTCACTGAACAAACTGTATCATCATTTTTAAAATAGAAAAAGTTATTTTAATTGATGCGAAAGATATACAGAAGATTGAGAAGGAACCGTTTCCTAATATTATCACTTAACGCCCTTCCCTTCTCTGTAGTTGGGCCCAACAGAACTACTCAACTCCATCGTCAGTTTGGTAACTTGTGATGGTAACCTCACTTAAGACTTAACTACTCTCTGCACTTTGGGGAATTTGGTTGGAAAGGAGTAATTCTTAAAGTAGAGATTTTTGTCAATTGGATATTCTTAAAGTACTGCTAAAACAAGTTTCAGTCTACATGGTGCCTTGCTATTTGGTTTAGTCAATTCGATTCAAGAAGCAACTGTTGTGCTGCCTTAAAAGAGGAGAGATCAATGGAGAAGGGAGTTCTTTTTTTTTTCTCCATTCTTTTTATTTTCTCCATTCATGCCATTATCTCCAAAGAAGAGGCTGGATATTAGCAAATCTTCAATGGCTGCTCATTCTTTGTGCAGTTCTTGCAAAAGGCAACCCAAAAATCACATGCCTTCTCTATTATCTCCTTTACCAATAATGCAGACTTCATTCTTGACAGCAATAAATTGAAATCTCGAGGTGTGTTTGGATGCACAAGAATAAGGATCTGAATAAGAATAAGCTCTAAATTTTTTTATTTTTGTGCAATCCAAACAACCATGGAATAAAGAATTTGAACCCTTATCTATATTCTAACAAAACATGGTATAATAATAAGGAATTTGAATAAGCACGTATTCCGAGATTCCTTATTCTTATTTCTTATTCAACTGTGTATCCAAACACACAGAGAATTGTATGGCAATCTTGTGCTTCATTTTGTGGAGAGAGATGCTCGAGAATATTTACTGAGATTCAGCTTCCCATAAGCTTACTGGTAGATCAAGTGTTTCTGGAATGGCTGGCACTTCAGCCTCAGCATACCTCATGAAAATCATCTTAATCTGTCTAGCTTTCTGATTTACTTGCACTAAGCTTTAGTTTTATTTTTATTACATTTTGCATTTTTTTTCTTCTTTCAATTAGCCGCTGGCTAATCTTTTGTACTAAACTTTTTAATGAAAAAATGAGGGCTTGACCCCCCGCTTTTTATTCAAAAAAAGAAAAGAAAGAAATGCTGTTAAATTATCATGTTCATTTAAAAACAAATAAAGTTAAAATTCGATTTCCTACCAACAGTTTCAATCAATTATTTGAAACTAAAAAAATTGAGAACATGTATATTGCCCCAATCCATCCGTACAAGCATTAGATTTCGCTCATTTCAGCCTTGAGACCTTTTATAGCTTACCATTACAAAAAATTTAATACGAATGTTTTACAAATCCAAGGTTGCCGAATAAGCTCCACATTTAGCACACTGTTACAACACAGATCACGCACAATTTCTAAAACCCACCACAAAATTGCACTACAGAACTGATATCTGAATTAATTGGATTGTCTATTGAAAGTGATACAGCAACTATATTTCTTGTAACATTTAATAACATGTCAGAATGTTTTGTTATTCGCTAAAACGGTAACTAACCAACTATGAAAGCTACCAAAAACAGCATATGAACAAAGGAAAAAATAACCAGAGCCTAAAACATGTAAAAGAATTTGCTTTTAGTGTGCATAAAATAACAAGCCAACAATTTCCAAGTAGGAGATTCTCAGACAAAACAAAACTCTGTTAAGAAACCATGACCAAATTGAAGAGACATCAATCTATCTATCAATCTTTTTTATTGGCAAGTAACACACGACAGCGGTATTCGCCCAGAGCCCATATTGGAAATATGTTGCGATATTGTGAGTAGCTGATCATGCAGTTGCGGTTGAACACCCCCATTATCTCCTGCAATTGAAAGAAATTTAAGACAATTTTGTAGACAACTAAGAAAACATCTCTATTCGTGTCAGTTAAACTAGGAGATAAAGGTGCACTAACTTGCTGAGGGAACTCGCCATTCTCCATCTGTAAGTTGATCAACACCTTAGCTGCTCTGTGCAACGGCCTTGGGTCTCTCTCAGCCTAACCCACAAATACAGACAAATGATGACGTATCATGAATACATGAATCTCTACATAAATTATAAAAGATGGTAGTTTAAGGTCACACACAAAGATCAAGATCAACACATTTGGATTTGTCATTTGGAACATAAATTTTAAGTATATATGCACACATGGCATAGCTACATAAGAACCATGTGGGACTGGAAGCCTGAATCAAGGATATTATGGGAGGAACCTTGATTTAACCAGAGAGAGAAAAATTAATACCTGGCCAGCATCAATAAGAGCAAGCATGGCCCAACCTGTGTTCACCGCATGAGCTCTGTTCCCTTCAAGATTTGAATACACCTTGACCACAAACAACAAAACATTAGTGGCAGATCACTAGCCGGTTATGATGATCTCACTGATCAGGTTTTGGATGACTGTGCTTGCTTTCACATGGGTACAATACATTCTGCAGTTCATACCAGACAAAGTGGAGAGCGCTGCAAAATGTGTTAAATCAGAGATGCATATCATCAATACATCATAGCTGATACTGGGGTAGAGATGGGCAAGGGGACTAGCCAGCAATTGTGGCAATTTAGCTGTTGATTCTTGTGGGTATAGTAGAATGGATCATGGATGATACTGGGCCAGTACCAATCCTACTTTAACTAGCCATAATGGCTGAGAAAGATTTCAGAGAGGTCGGTTAGGTAAGACTTTTGAGTCGCTAATGCTTGCACTGTTTTGCACTAGTTTTCGTGCAGAGTTTGTGAGAAGATATTATGCTGTTTTGGCACACATACATATCACTGCACTTGCTAGCTTATACAACATATAGAGTAGGATATCAAGAATATGAAAACAAAAGTTAAATAATTTGTCAAATGCATGTGCTAGTACCTTGTCTTGGCATGACAGATAGCTCTCCCCCCAACCACCAGAAGGTAATTCCTTGGAGAGCAAAAAGTCACATGCTTTTCTTATAGAACCACAACTCTCGTACGTCTTTCCAGCTGCTATTAAACCCTTAACTCCAAACCATATCCCATAAGTGAAACAAACTGCCCATGAACCGTACCTGTTGCTCAAACATAAAAGCAATTACTTCAATAGTATGTAATAGACTCCTTCAAGTGAAATTAATGGGAATAGAATAGTGTACAAACCATGAACCATCAGGTATTTGGATCGATTCGATAAAGTTGACGGCTTTTCTGATGCAGGAATCTACATCTTTGCTACGGTAACCTGGATATAGCTTCCTAAATGAAGTCAGCGCTTGTATTGCAGCTGATGTGCATTCTACATACCTGCCAATACAATCTTACACATGCTCAATTTCATTGCATTTTGTTTTTTTTTTTAAAAAAAAAAGATATAAAAGGAAATTGTGAAGATTATTGCTCTTACGGGTAGTCTATCACAATGTCCCCAAATGTCTCTGCAGGGTTTATCAGCTGCATTTTTCAGTAGTAAAAGCATAAATGTAGTTCCCATATTTATTCAGAGTATATTTAGAAAAGAAGACTGTTACACCAATGACTAACTAATGATTTTATCTAGGAGGATAAAAGGATGTCGTTGCCCATTTCTATATGAAATTATAAGAAGGAAATTGTATCCATATGTACTCTACAGATTCCCCATTCAGTAGCAAAACTTTAACTATACTGCACCAAGTCAAGTATAAAGAATTGCAATTCCTCATATCCAGATTGTTTAGCATCATCAACTAAACTCTTGCACACTCAAATCCACATTTATGAAACAAGAAAAGCAGAATCCAAGGATCGCATGCAAACAATTCTCACCTCCATCCATGCATAAGATCTTGTGAGTTCATAGGTCGCAAAGCCACCATTGTCATTCTACAAGAAACAAGAAGACATAAGAAAACAAGATAATGTTAATAAACATCATTGCCATTATCAATTAACTTATCATATAATAGTACTAAAATGGTAAGTTCAGAGAGAAAGCACATCAAGCACGCAGATTGTAGCACCTAGGCAAAATTCAAAATTCAATCAACAAAGTGTTTGACGAGCAAGAATTAATTTATCATCAATAATGAAGTAGACATACCATCAGTGATAAAATAACATTGACAGCATCGTACAGCCTATTTGGTTCAATGGGTGAACCGACCATTTCTTGAGGTAACTTTGACAACAATAAGGCAGCCTGAACAAGAAAAATAAATCAACAATCATAATTAGTTGCATTCAAAAATTCCGAAGGGGAAAAAAAACGGCAGAATATTTCATTCCACATATAATCAATACCCACCTTCAGTCCTTCAGCAGTGCAGTCGGAAATAGGCCATCCATGATCTGCTGTAGAGAACGGCCATGCTCCTTTAGAAATGTGACGATACCAGTAACTAAGATCCCCTGGACAATCCTCAAGTACCTTTTAGAAATATACTTTCTGTTGTTACAAATTCTTCTTCATATTTCACATTTCAAAAATGGCATACCAATCTGGTACACGAGTTATGGATACCTGACTATGTTTGACATAGTTGTGAGCCTTGTAAAGGGTAGGTGCATACTCTTCAACAAGACCTGTAGCATAAATTGCTTGAACAGTAAATGCAGTGTCCCACAGTTGACTTCCGTTGTAGCCTTGCATTTTCATGCCATCTTCAGCAATCCACAGATAGTCATAGATTCTTGGGATGTGGAGCTTAAATGCCTCTGAATTTGGATCCTCAATCCAGCAGCACAGCATATTGAGCACCTATAACAAACAAAAGTGTAGTAGCAATTAAAAGATGCACATAGCTGCAGAGTAATTCACTAATTACAAAGGAAAAACAGAGCTTTACCTTGTTAACAGGACCAATGCAAATGTAACGAGTGTTCTCATCTTCATAATGGATATGTTGGATAGCAGTGTTAAGAGCCTTCTCTCTCAACTTGGTACCGGGCCAGTGCAACAGAACAGGCTCTACAAACTTGTCAAGGGTGGCCCACAATATATCTTGTATCATTGGGTGGGGGTAGTACAGATCTTCCTACATATATCTTGTATCATTGGTTCAGCGAATCAGAGGTATAGTAATAGGTAGACAATATCACAAAAAGACTCACAGCTCTTAACAATCTAAAGGAGATAAATTAAAATGAACAAACCTTAGCACACTCATTGCGTGCCTTATTCCAATCAATCTTGTCGTACGGGATGGAGAAAAGTTCCTTTCGTAGTTCCAATACCAGCGGTGTGATTTTACCAACAAATCTCTTGCCGTATATATAAGACATTGGCAAATAAACCATCCGACAGTGACACCACATCCTTCCTGTAAATTTTAGGGTCAAATGTGAAAGGTGCCTTTCTTTCTTTCTTTGTTTCTAAAATACCAATAGAAAACATATAGTAATTTTGGTGTGGTGGTTCAAAGTTGAAACTATGAAGAGGCTATAAAAAATGAAATGGTAATATGGAGAGTATATGTAGGCAGATACCAGGATGAATGGGCAGAATGTATGGCAGTAGCCATATCTCAGGTGGTAAAGGATTATTCCCAGACCAGTCAAAGACTCCAAGTACCTAAGAGTAGTCAGTGTAAAAGTGAAAAATGGAAGTTAGCTGATATGAATTTAATGGTAAAAAAAAAAAAGAAAAATGTTAGAGGAAAGAATTTAGGACTAACAGAAAGCCAAAATTTGCCCCAGGAAGTAATAGCAGTGGCAGTGCCATGGGTTAATATCCAATCCCTTGCTTTGTCCATGGCACCATCTCCAGCATTAGGGGCTTCACCAAGCAACCTGAGAGTGACATATGTGAGCACAGAGCCGAACATGGTGCTGTGGCCCTCTATATGCAATCCCCATCCGCCGTCTTTGTTCTGTGATTTGAGTTGCAAGTCCGTAGCAACATAGAATTGCATGAATTGGTATGAAGAGAAGAGAAGGTAAAAGGGTACCTGATGATTGTAAAGATAGCGTCGTATCTCCTTTTGATGCTCTGGTGAAAGAAGAGCATTCAATGCAGCGGTGACGTACAAAGAGATGATCAAGCCAGGCATGAGAAACATGGGGCCTCCATAGTCGCCGGGCCAGTGGCCATCATGTGCTTGTAAGGTAGAATATTGAGCAACGGCTCTCCTTAGAGAAGTGGCGACGGCTTGGTGTGTGACGTCCTCGTTTTCCGCCAGCTTAATTAGTGGAAGGTCGAGGTGAAGGGGATTGGGATTGGGATTGAGCCTGGCAAACTGCATATATAAAAAGGCTCATTATATCTATTGGTCGGAGATATAATGTAAAGTAAAGTTGATAAAGGAAGGCTAAATAAAATAAGAAGATAGAAAGATGGCAGACCTGGAGGCGCATGAGGAGGTCGGAGCTGTGCTTCATCTGGAATCGGTTGGCGCGAAAGGCCTCGCGCGCGCTCTCGACCTCCTCCCTCTCCTCCGCGGAGCCCAATTCGGGGTCGAACTCCCAGAGCTGCCTCCCAACGTGGTCGTTGGTGGTGCGCAGCCAGGGAGAGGCGGGGGCGCCATCCGCCACCTTCAACTGCCACATTGCTCTTTCTGTTTCTGTTTGTTGCTGTTCGTGCTGTTTCAGGAAAAGTTCTCCCTAGATCTAGAAGAAAGACACGTACAAATACAATTTGATAACCACAGTAACAGTAAAACCAGCTCCTCGCCTCCGATCTGTCAACTCGTAATTAAGAGGAGATTGAACAGAGATCAACGTAAGAGAGCCGATTCATAACTCAATTAAGAGAAAATTGAACCGAGACGAGGCCAATACTCGTAAAACTAACCTCTTCCTTTCCTGCTAGTTGGGTCTTTAGATGAGAGAAATGGACGGTCCGATCTAAATGAACGGTTCGATATATGAGGGAGTCGAGGAGATGAGAGAAATTTGAGTCGGAGGGCGATGCGGAACCATTCGGAACTTCGGACGCGGTTCATATCTGATGCGGTCCGATTCCGATTCGATGAGAAGGATTTAGACTGTTTTATTGCGTAAGTGTGTGTGATTCGATGAGAAGGATTTAGGTTGTTTTGTGGCGTAACACCGTGTGCTTGTTTGTGTTTCAGCCTCAGAGCTATTAGCTCCCATCAAATTAATCAAATATTAAATTAAATTGTAAAATATTTAATGATGTAATAAATAAAATTATAGATTTTAAGATAAATTATAAATTGTTAAGTGGGACATAATATAATAAATTAATAAAATAAAGTTGATTAGCGTGAGAGGCGCATGAGGAGGTCGGAGCTGTGCTTCATCTAAAATCGGTTGGCGCGAAAAGCCTCGCGCGCGCTCTCGACCTCCTCCCTCTCATCCGCAGAGCCCAATTCGGGGTCAAACTCCCAGAGCTGCCTCCCAACGTGGTCGTTGGTGGTGTGCAGCCAGGGAGAGGCGGAGGCGCCATCCGCCACCTTCAACTGCCACATTGCTTTATTATCAGATGTTGCTGTTTATGTTGTTTCAACTTTCAATGGGAGAAGAAAAGACCGACTCTAATCTTGATCGTCTCGTCTCGATGAAAGAGAGAGAGAGAGATATGAGATTCCTAAAGTTGGTGTCTGTGTCTGTCAGTAACAGTGTCTGTTTCTGATTTTGTTAATGCTAGCTTGATGATGGCTCCAGTCCGGCACATGCAATGCACTCTCCTCGTGACCAGCGTTGCCCCGCTCCCTAATCTCTATTTTTGTGACCACTAGCAGCAGTGTCCGCTCAATGTGCGGGCATTTTTTTTATATATTTAAGAAAATTAAGACTTGTGGTATGCATTTTTTTATGTGAACTTTTAACATGTTGTTAATTGTGTTAACATGTGGTATATTTAACATACGAAATTATATTATTTTATATGAATATGTTGTTAATTTTTAATATTTAAGGTCAATATTGTCTTGATTGGCGCTGAAAATAGCAACATTACTTGCCGATTTAAACAAATTGAATCAATAAAAATAGACATGTGAACGGCTAAAAAATAATTTGATAAAAATAAATACATTTCTCAATAATAAAAAATAATTTGAAGAAATAGACATGACAATTGACAAATTAACAATTGTTTCTCATCCATTAATTTTATCTCAGCAGAATTAACAATTGTTCATGAATCTGCATTTATTATAAATATCTAATTCCAATATTATGCACTATTTGATTATCAATCAGCGCTAGAAACATTTCCATTATGATTAGAAGAGTTAATTTTTTTTTTCTAATTTTAATCTTGAGTACAAGTAAATTGATATCGTCATTATTTGTAGGCATTTGGACCGTACTTGGCACTCAAATAACACTCAAACCATTGAATTATTCAATAGATTGCTATGATTTCCATGGAATTGGCTCTACCGTCGTTTCTTCTCTCATTTTACAGGACTTTGATGATTTCTGATGATTTTGGAGCATATAGATGGATTCCCGACGTAGCACGCACGCTAGACGACTCATTCCTAGCATTGGAGGCTCTTTTCTCTCTCCTGGTCGACCCGAACAATCATCTGGTCGATCTGACCAGCACCTATGGCAGCCAGGCTTCATTTTCTCTCTCCTGGTCGACCCGACCACAAGTCTGTTCGATCCGACCAGCACCTATGGCAGCTAGGCGTCATTTTCTCTCTCCTGGTCGACCCGACCAGGAGCCTGTTCGATCCGACTGGGCATCACAACAGCAGACTTGTGCAGCTGTTCTTTCTCTCTCCTGTTCGGTTCGACTGCACACCTGTTCGGTTTGACCAGGGTGCCGCCATATCACATAAGGCATTATTTCTTACATAGAAACTGATGAAAATGGTAATTTCTTGCGCCCTGGTGCCCTAGCCTTCCATCCTTGCGACCTGAGACATCCATATATATACCTCTACACCCGAAGGAAAGGATGAAGCCACCAACCATGAAATTCCATATCCCACCACGTTTTGGCACCTTTCCACCACCGTTCTCACGCCGAAAGGCGTGGGATTCCACCTCTTTCATCATAGCACGACCATGGCATCATCTTTGGAGCAATTCTAGGCGCGACGGCGACAGAATCAACCCAACCACGGCTCTGGACGTTCGGTATCTTGAGTTAGAAGCGATATTTGGTTTATTTCTTCCATTCTCTTGATATTTTTGATTTGATGGAGCTTGTATCTTATTTTGCTTTCATGTTAGGCTAGATTTATGTTGTCTTAGGAGTAGGGAAGTAATTTAGGTTTCGATGTGTTGTGATTTGACTTGATATGATATGATATGTTTTGTTGATTTGTTTTGTTGAGAATTATGTTAATTGCTTGTTTGAATTGCTTGTGATTTCCTAATCACCTTCTAGTTGTACGGCCGCATCTAGTCAAGCCTAAGTTAGGATAAACAAGATTAGTTCAAATAAAGTATTTGGGATAAATCGTAGATCCGAAAGGGGAGATTAGTTGGCACCAAAAGTGTAACTTTTAGACAAGTCCAAAAGACCTCTAGATATCCTTATGAACTCCAACAAACAAGTTTAAGTTGATTGAATTCTATACCAAAAGTTGTGAACCAATCGAGTTAATTAGGTTAGGTTGTGATTGAACTAGTGTCTAGTCCAACAAGCGAAAGCTGAGGTTTAAAGTATCTAGGTTTGACCAACAAACCCTAGCACAAAGCATAAAATTTCATAAAGAGTCAAAACCACACACTTATACCATCTGTTCGGATCGAACAGAGCGGTATATGCTTGAAAAAACACCGTTTGATGCACGAAAGTGATAAGTTCTGTGTTCTAGAGTCCAAACCGATGTGAAATCTGAACCTAAGACGACTTTTATATTGTTAAAACACTCAAAAATATTTATTTACTTGCACCTTTAGATTTAATCAACCAAAAACTCCATAAAAATATAATTGTCTAGCTTTCGTGAGGAAGTAAAGTCCGGTACTCATTAATCCGTCCCTTGGGTTCGACCCTAAAGTTGTACTCCAAAAGACTAGTGAGGTTAGCTCTAGGTCTATAAATTTATTTGATTCCTAAGTTTTAAGCCTTCATCATAAATTATCAGTATCAAATAAAGATTTTTCTATCAAATATTCACATAATTTGTTTTATTGGCAGAAATATATTTAATTACATCTCTGATTGATTATTGAGTAACTTATTAAAGGAAACGATGTTAATCATGGTATGTCTCATTTAGAGAGAATGATATGCATAAATGAGAAAAAGAATATATTGTGGGCCTATCCCAAATTTTGATTTTATAATTAATGTCATTTCTATTCTATCCAACGACATAAAGTGAGATTTAGTATATATGGAAAGAATTATCAATAAGATAACTAGCAGCAAGATGATTTGTGCGCATATTGAATAAAAAGATTTTCATATTTAGAAATACATATATTAAGCCGCTAACTTAATCGAGCACAACTCCGCTCAGCCTCAGCGAATGTTAACACGTCTAAACCAAAGGTTTAAATTTTTAATCTCATAGATAAATCTACACCACTGATCTGATAATATCGCAAAAATAGACGGTCCATTCTTTGGACTCAAAATTGGATATACCTTTGGATTGATACTTTTTATAAGTAAGTAAAGTTAAGTAAAGATTTATGTGTCCGTCTTTAGGGGTGCATAACGTGGAAAACGACCACGAAAGTGGTCATTTTCGTTAACCGTTGCATTGATGCACGAAATTTTTATACTTATTGCGTTGATTGTTGCATCCGTTTAACACATGTTGCGTTGATTGTTCTGTTGATGGGAACGATCAAAACGGTTATAACCGTCTTTGACTACCTAACTGTTTTGCATTTTATTAAGATGTAAGAAAATAAACTATTCTGCATTTTGTATGAAACATAGATAGAGAAATGACAGGTTAGGTCACGCGGGAAAGGGGGAGGAGGCACTATAATCACCTCTTGCTCTCGACGGCGATTGTACTCGGTGGTGCAGACGCGAGAGAGATAAATGTGACCGTGTTCGGCGGAGAAATGACGGAACGACGCTGCATAAATCTAATTTTACTCATTTTTCCCTCGATCTCTCTACTGAGGTCCTCTGCAATCTAATAATAAAACCATAAAAAAAATTTTAGACGAAATGCGCGAAATAAACGACCACGAAACGTACCAGTTTCACTAATCGTTCCGTTCTGAGACGAAACAATATTTCTATTTGCGTTGGTTGTTCCGTTCCTTAAACGAAACTGAAATCCTTATCCGTTATCGTTCAGTTCCGGACGAAACGAAACGAAAAAACGATTGAAACGGTTACCGTTTTCAGCCCTATCCGTCTTCCCACTTCCCACCAATAATCCTGATTTGTTACATACAAATTGTTTGTTTACTTCTCTTCATGGACAAATACTGTCTATGCGCTTCATCTTCAATTCTTCATGGACTCTTCACGCTTGTCTAGCTTGTCGGACCACTTCTCACTTCTCCATCTTTTACTTCTTTATATTATTCTTATTTATTTATTACAAATTTGCAACACAAACCAAATTGTTCGCCACCTAATCCTATCACCAATCCCGATGCCATTATTCCTTTTAAACAATTAACCTTCACATTGTCCTTATTCAAACTCATCCATCCACTGCCCTGCCCTTGCGTGCTCTTTTTGTTTGTTTTTTTTTTTTTTTTTTTTTTTGATGAAAGACCGTAGGCACCCTTACGTGCTCTCATGATCCTCTCCTCTTTTTCTCTGTCTTATTCTCTATCCTTAATAAACAAATAAACACACAGATTCAAAAAATGCTACATCTATTCAAGTGGGAGCAGAGAGGCTCAGAGACTGATATTTGGAAATACCACCTATGGTGATTTGAGGCCATATCTATATGTGGATTTTTTGACACAATGATAGGGTTTGTTTTGTGTCAACTGGTGTCTTATATTGTGAAAACTTCCATTCAAGGGAAATAAAACCAAAACTAGTTTTGTTTACTAGAAGCCTCAAAATACAATGTACTTCTCAGCAAGACCAAAAAGTACAATCGATTTTTTCATTACAAGTTACGAAAGTTTTTAATAGACTGCCACAATGTCGTTATTTCCTTCCGTGTTGCTTTCACAACTACGTCCATACTGACTTCGAGCCTATTCCCCAATAGATATAAAAGTAACAAGGAAGTGATTATTGCCTGGCACTCTCTGTGCAAGGTAGGTGGAAATTTTCTGAAGCGACATGTCAGCTAAGGACTTATCACGATGATTAGTGCGTTTTGTTGAGGTCAGGATTTATTCACTTGCTAGCAGACGGATCAAGTCAGACCATATACATGATTATGCCTTTGATTTGACTCGTATCGAGCTATTCTGCTTTGCTTGTTTTCAATTATTTTTTCTTAAGCTCTTTAGCATGATGTTGCGGACCTAAAATTTCAGAAGATATTTACCATCTGCTACAAGAATACCAAACTTATTCTAGAAATACAGCAAAAACATTCAAAATCATATTAATATTTTTAGCAACATATGCTTAAATATTTGCTCAATCCAAACATCATTAGAAGGCTGTGTGTCACATTAAATAACTTCGTATACATAAGATACAAATTGAGAGAAAGACATAGAGAGAGTTATAAAATTAAGCACCATCTACTTTTGTACACAAGATAATGAAAAATATATTACTAACATAGAATACTTTATTGAGTTTAAACTTCAGCAAAAGAAGTGATTGTCGGAAAGCCATGGCCTTCGGACAGAGGTGCATTGCCAGGACGGAGGGATATCAATACATCAAGTCCTAACAATTTACATAGAATTTAATGACCCAATGCCATAAGCTTCACATAACTAAATGAAACAGGTGAAACTAACCATATCCAAGTTATTCAGTACACGGATATCCAGCACTGTAATGCTGTAGCCTGATGGAGTGCTCAAAGCAGAAATTTACTTTTTTAAGGACTAGATGGCATAGTTACCTGCTGACTTTGCTGCGACTGCTTCGGGATAGACATCTGTGATGAACAACACTTCAGACGGTTTATCCACCCCTACTGATTCTGTTATCTCATAGTAGCTTTTTGATTCTCTTTTGTTCCTGTAGTGCAATTAAAAAAAAAAACGTGAAAAGAGTAAGAAATCAAATTACTGTCAAGGCAATAAACTCCTTACATGCTTCTACTTAATGCAAGACTCTAAGCATTCTTTTTACTTTATGCAAGAGTGCTACGTTCTTCTACTTTGCATTGAATTATCAGGATGCCCCACAAATTAAACATCAAAATACTGCATACTCTGTGCAAACAATTAAATCACACCCTCTCATTTATCATTTTTATTTTGAAGATGTCAATATTAACTTTCATTCCTCAAGAGTATGTTTAATGATAGTTTCATCAAATATATTGATGTATAAGAAGAGGGGTTAAACATTTATTTCGCACCTTTTACAACTTCCAATATTTTATTGTAGTTTTTGGTTTTGCTGAGAAGTACATTGTATTTTGAGGCTTCTAGTAAACAAACTAGTTTTGGTTTTATTGAATGAAAGTTTTAACAATATAAGACACCAGTTGAGACAAAACAAACCCTATCATTGTGTCAAAAAATCCACATAGATATGGCCTCAAATCACCATAGGTGGTATTTCCAAATATCAGTCTCTGAGCCTCTCTGCTCCCACTTGAATAGATGTAAACCTGGCTTGAAGAAAAATATTTCCAGGTTGAATAATAAATTAATACTGCAATTATACAAGGAAGAATGACCTACCTGAATAAACCCAAAAGGTAAACTAAATCTCACTTGCTACACTTGACTAGTAAGTAGTAACAATACATTAACAGGTGGCATCATCAATATATAACCCAACCTAAGGCATTTGAAAATTGAATTTTTGTCATATCAACTACAAGCAAAAGATCGCCAGGCTCAGTCACATATGGCTGGCTCAAATCAGTTTCAGGTCAATTTATTTCTTGGCCATTCAGTTTAGGTCATTCAGGTTGAGTCAGGTCCAACTCTGCAATCATTATTTTAAGATTAATTTGGTTGGCTGACTTCAGGATTTGGTTCATTTTGGGTTATTATCCTGAAAAATCTAATTAAGAGGTAAAGTTGACTTTTTGTTAAGGGTGGCTCAGGTAAGCCGTATTGCCCATGGTCACAAGGGTTAGGAAAGTTTCAGCTTCACTAGTTATAAGTAGCTCAATTTTAAATCAAAATGGATTGCAGTTGAATCAGGTTGCTGGTTTAACTACACAAATTGTCTGGTCAATGTCAGCTTTTGGGCTCACATTTTAAAATATTTGGATCAGGTCAGGTCAGAGATTGCAAGATAGAATTTAAAATGATTCAAATTAATAAACAAACAGCAGACATGCAGACACAAGCACATAGAGAGAAAGAGAGGATGGACCTTTATGCCACTCGCATGCCATCTCTTAAGAGCCTCAGGTACATCATCAAAAACAACTCCTTGGATCTCTTTGCTTTCAAATCCTGTTCTCCATATGTGTCCCTGCATACCAAAATATGTATTTCTTTCATCAATGTGAAATACCAAATAAATTTGAAGTTCTGAATCATCAGTAGGTGTCTTTTACAACACCTGAAGTTGCTTGAGGGATGTGATCTTCCTATCAGCTTTGATCATAGCCTCCACATTTGCTACCAGTGCATCTATAACTGAGTCTTCTCCTGCCTCATCAGGTGGAATAGGTACTGCACCACTGACTCCTTGTTTCAAGTCATCTTCAACCTGTTTATTGGTGTTCGGCAAAACAAGTAGATCAAATCTAAAAGGCATGAACTAGCCTGTCCCAGTATGCTGCTACCAACATAGTCCATATGACAAAAATCAGACTAAATTTCACATAACTTATACAAAAAAAAAATAATAATAAATAAAAATATGCACAAGCTCCAAGCAGAATGAAGAATGGAGCTTCTCTCAATTATACATGAGCAAGAAAATAAAAAAACACTCTTAAATTTTTAAGTTTGAAGACAGATGTTCTAGTTAACAAAATATTGCTTATTCTATTTAATGACTCTTCATTCTTTGACATTATTAGCCATGTTATGCATAGCATGAGAAGCTATGATAGTACCTCATGACAGATACATTATGCACCTCACTGACAGTTACCCTTTCCATGTATGGTTTACCAGAAAATCAGTTCTAGTTTGGTGACAAGGCTAATGGTGTCACACCAAAATTCTAAGACTGGCTCTCATAGAGAGGGATAGAGAAAGAAAATTAGCAGGGAGTCATCTTCCTACTTCATAATCCAGAGTCTTCTAGTCAATTTCTGTTCCAAAAAGAATAATATATATTTTCTTTACCTGTGCTCTCAATAACTTGATGTCATCTTTTGTTTTGTCACTGTCATACGTAGCAATCAGGTGTTTCCTCACATTGTCACGGGCATAAGGGAAAAGAACCTCAAAAACAAATGAAATTGGAGTTGTTGTTCCTTCAATGTCCAGCACAATACATTTCTGTCAAGTATTAAAAAATAATAATACATCATAAATACAAACTATCCCCAACTAACTAGTATAAAACAGACATACATGAAAAATAAAATGGAAAGGATGAAGTAGGAGGAGAGACAAAGAGGGAAAAAAATATATATATAGGAGAACTGACTCTTGAAGTCGGTGGTATGGTGCTCCCATTTTGAACAGCATATGCTTTAGTTGGATGGATAGCAGCAGGTGAAAAATTGGCCCGAAGTCTCTGGATTGGTCCAAAATTAAAGGCTTGAAAGGAAGCAAAACATTAATCTGGCTTTATAAGTTTCTACAGATTCTATTGCGTAAGGAACACTGCAAATATTATGTTTGAATTAAAAACAAATTAACCTGAATTCAGAATTCTTGTTCATCAATACCTTAAAGGAGTGCGGGGAATGACTGGTATAAGCTGTCATCTTGTGAGATGCATACAGTGCAGAGGAAACGGAAGCCTTCCCAAATCCTGAAAGGAGGACCGAGGACACAGTGACAGAGTGGTGCAGAGGAGATGTTTGATGAAATGCCCGAATGAAGATAAGCACAGAGAAGAGAACTGAGACATTAGAGGATGACCTGACGGAGACACGAGGCGAAGGCATTTTGCCAAGCTGGCACACGGCAACACTACCGTCATCTCTCTCTCTCTCTCTCTCTGTCTCCAACTGAGGTTCAATTCAATCGGGAACTGAAGGTCTGGCCGAGGGGAAATTTGCAAGAAAAACAGTACGGAAGGAATAGGAATAGTTATTGTATGGATATTATCGTGTTATTATTGTATATCAATCAGACAATCAGCATATCCCAATCCGGGTTCGGGTTCCCTTGCGCCACCTATATATCATCAATTGTTTTAAATTTTTAATGAATGAATGCAAAATTTTAATTAAATTTATGAATGAACAACAAATATATTTTGAAATCTTAAAATGTCAGAAAGTTCACGTTCCGGTTCACGAAATTTTTTTTAGTTAAAATTCAAAAAGAAAATAAGCAAAATGCCGGGATTTGAAGATCCAGTTAGTACTGTGTAATTAATTCATTTTCTATTTGTATTGGAAGAAAAAATATTTAGGACCGGAATTTCTAATCCGATCATTTTAAATTCAAAAAAAAAAATATATATATATATATATATATATATATTTAAAATTTTAGAATTTTTCACTTACCAAATAAAAAAATTCTAGTGGCACCAAAATATAAATAAAACTGTACGCTTTATCTAGACGAACCGCTTCAATTTGAATTAGTTGTCTTGAAGATGATCTTCATCTCTCTAAGGGCAAAACAAACCTTTTTATGTCGGATTTTAACAGTTTATTTTACAATTAATTTTGATAACATTTTTCTTATCCATGCAAATTCAATTTGTTGGACGCAATGAAATGATAAAAGAGTGAAATGTCATGAAGTTGGCAAATTGTAGGGATGGAAACGCTTTGAACAAATAAGTTAGCACTTTTGCAACTAATTAGCAATTACGCCCCATGCCTGCAATTATACCTGTCAATTTCGTGTCGTTTCGAACGTTTTCGTTTCGTCCAAACAGAACGTTAAACGAAACATAAAATTAATTTCGTTTCTAAAAACGGAACGGGAACGGAAATGAAGAAAATGAGTGGAACGTTAAACGGAACACGAAAATGGCTGAAATCAATAGGAAATAAAGGACGGAAAGTTAAACGGAACAGAAATCTGTTTGGTTTGACGAAATGAAACGGAAACGAAATAGAATTTTCGTTTCGTTACCGAAACGGAACAGCTGATTTCCGCTTACGCCATCGACGTTTGACAGGCCTACATGCAATTGGAATTGCTACTGTTATGTGTACACTAGTCTTGTTCATGCCTGGATGCGAGTGAATATTGAAAGCTTATTGATGTTGGATGAGTGTTTTAAAATTAAGCCAAAAAAAAAATAGGAACCAGGGTATTTTCGTCAAAGCAGTGCCGATGGTACGATCCGTCTAAAATCTCTTTAAAATCGCTCTAAAAAAAATATCAACTTCACCTCAGTCTCTCCAAACCCTAAAATCTCACTTCACCTTCCTCAGAGTCTTCAAACCGTAAAATCCACTTCTCCTAGAAAATCCAAAACGATGGCTATGTTGAGATCGGCAGCGGCGCGAGTCTCAGCTACGTTGCTCCACCGTTCTTTTTCGCCGACCATCCCGACACTATCCAAAGGGATGGCCATGGCGGCGGAGGTACTATCAGACTCTTGAAAAGGTACTTCTTGAGTTTTGAATAAATTAAATATTTTGCTCATATTTTGGTATAAAGTTGTGATCTATCTGAGTCTGCTAATATTCTGCTAATATTTTGGTATAAATTAACATTCTGCAGTACCCAGATGCAAGTCAAGATAGTAAAGTTAACAAAGATGAACCAAAACATGAGAATGATGGTTCGGTCCCTGTTAATGAGGTAGTAAATCAATTTTTTTTTTGTATTATTATGACCCTGCAAACCCATTTACAAATCTGTGTTGTATCTCCTGTTTGGTTAATATAAATATAGGTAGAATTTATATTAAATAAATCTTTACAACCTGTTACATGTTCTATTAACATATTTTTTTAACAGGAGACTGATGGTTTGGCCTCTGAGGGTAACAAAGATGAACCAAAGGAGACTGATGTTTTGGACTCTGTTAATGAGGTAATATATCATTTGTTTGTATTATTATGCACACCATAACTGCAATACTCTCCCTGTACATAATTATTTTGATGCCAGGTTAATAGTGGGATAGTTATTTACAAATCTTTGTTGTATCTTCTCTTTGGTTAATATAAATACAGCCCACAGGTCCCAGGATCGAATCTGAAACTATTTCTCAAAGAGGAGAAAGAAAGAAGAACACAAGAGGTCTCAAATGTTGTATTGATTTCTATATTTGACCAAAGAGAAGGTTCAGCCTTTATATAGGCGTACCAGTACAATAACCCAAGAAGGGTAAAGATGGAATAAAAACTTTACAATCAAACTACTTGATAATCTCAGTTTTAGTAGAGATTAACAACGTATGAGAGATGAGATAGGAGAATGAGAGGAAATTGTATTTTTATTCATTCATGGAGGATTACAATGTGTTTTCTATAAGCTTTCTCTTCTATCAAAATGTCAACCCCCTATACAATCGCCTACCCCTTCTATATATAGGCCTATTCTTTACAACCGAATGCTGACGTCACCCGACAGCAGTTAACCAACTTCTGTTAGAGCCTGTCTTCTCGACTTTATATAGGCGCGCTATTTGATTTCACCTTTTCCCACTTCTTTATTTCCGTCGCGGGCCTTCTTTGGGCTTGTTCCCATTGTCTTTTACTTGGGCCGAGTTTTATTAGGCCGGCCCTATCACTACTGAAATCTCATACAACTAACTTAGTTATATTAACACCATCAATTGCGCTATCTTGAGGAGTGCTTTTCCATGATCAATTGTGGCTCTATTAACATGTTTTTTTATGAATGCATGTAATGTTTGACAGGAGATCAAAGCAATATGGAAAAGTATCTGGATTATGCAGTCTGACATTATTGAGGTACGAATTCCTACTTTCTCACCTCCATACAGTCTAATTTTCACTTCGACCTCTGGTGTACTCTTTTACCCCAAGGTTTACTTATTTTTTCTTTTTCTTTTGTTATTGTGAAAATTAGATTACAGAGCTGTTCCAAAACGTGGAAGACGCTGTATTGAGGCAGAAATTGACTAAAGATCTTGTTGAAGTACTGGCCGAACAGAGGAAAAAGACGGTAATAGATTTTTAGTCATTTTAAACTTAAATTTCTGTGTAATAGACACCATATTGAGTCAGAAATACTGACTTTGTATATATATTGCAGAAATTTCTAGAAGTGTGCACGTTGATCACTGCAATGATAGGTTCAGCCTGCCTTGCTTTCCAGTCTTACATTATCTAGTTAAAGAATTGATTAGGTTTGGATGTGGATCAAAAAGTGTCCCACAATTGATGGATCCAATTTATTGAAATTTTTTTTGTTAATTTTTATAGTCTTGAGTAGTTTTGCTTTTATTTCCCGTTGGTCCTTAGTATGTTGTGTGTTTGTTGTTGCTTAGGCATATGCTAAATCAAGAGAATACTACAAGATGATAGGCTATTATGAAGAAGATGGGAAACTAGAGAGTACCGAGGCTTACTTGACATATGTTTCTGCATATGTGAAGTTATATGCTGCAATTATTTAGGTTATTTTTTCTGTTTTAACTGGAAAGCGAGTATATTTGGTTTCTTTTTTTGCTTGTTAGCAGGTTGGTTTTCGGTCTAATTGTCTTGGATTGTACCTTCAGGATAATTCTATTTTTCTTGCAGTTCAGTTCTTTATTGGGTCTTAAGTTTGGGTCCAGGGTCAGCTTCCATTACTCAATGACTTTGGGGGTACCAAATGGCGATGATGCTCCGATCTGCCGCCGCGTCGGTGACTCGAAGACTTGTCTCGGCCTCACGACTTCACCTTATTTTTCCGCCTCCACCTTCGCCAACGACGCGCATTAAAACACTATCTCCATTTTCGTTTCGAGCATTTTCGAATATGAAATTTGAATTATAATTGATTATGTATTAAGCTAACAAAAAGTTCATCAATCCCTTAAACTTATATTTATTGATAAAACTTTGAAATATTAAAATGTTGAGTTTTTTTTTGAAATATTGTTGATTAATCTCTATTAGATGAAGTTGTCTTAGTTTCCTCCAATATCTCTAAGTTAGAATATATATTTTTATTTCTTGTTTGTGTGGGTGAATTAGATTTTGAATAATTATATTTTTCTTGTAAAATAAAAACGTTTGTTGATAATTTAAGATCTCCACAATTACATCTCGCAACTTTTAAAACAAACATAAAACTTGAACGACATGAGATTTTTTTAGTGTGTGGTGTGAATAACCTCCGAAATGAAAAACATATGACCCTCATGCGTAGGAGATGTCATATGTTTTAAAGATTGAAGATTGAAGAACATATGACCCTCATAAATGAAAAACATATGACCCTCATGAAGCTTGAAGATTTATTTCAAGTAAACAATGCTTTAAAGCCAAGAAAAGAAAGTTATTACATAATTTTATGGGTGCATTGTTGCATGTATAGATAGGTACCTATCAAATGTCCTATAATTTTGATTCCCGTTGATAATGAACCAGTATGTCCAAATCAGAAAAAAAAAAATAAAAAAAGGAAAAAGGAAACTAAAGAAATTAATGCTAAATTATGTTGCCATTTCCTCCTGAAAGCTGAATCCGTATTCTTGGTAATCAACACCTTAAAAGGAGTGTGGGGGATGAATTGCATATGATGACATCATGTGAGTTGCATACAGTGCAGAGGGAATGCAAGCCTTTCGAAATCCTGAAAGAACAAAGTGAGAGAGTGGTGCACAAGGATATGCCTGATGAAATAACCGAATGAAGATAAACGCAGAGAACCGAGACATTACAAGATGACAGGCGAGAGCACTTGGGCAAGCTAGCACATCAGCACATGGCACCAGTACCGCCATGGACCGCCATCTTCTCTCTCTCCAGCTGAGGTTCAATCGGTAAATTGGCTGGAAAACAGTACAAAACGAATAGAATTATCTCCAGCAGCCGTCTATGAATATGTTTATTTGTCAGGATATCCCAAACCCCCAATCCGGATTCCCTACGGCAACAAGTATTTTATTTAATTGAAGTCCTTTTAGAAATAATAAATATATTTTGTAATTAAAAAATGTCAGATATTTCAAATTCAAATTTGATGTTTTTAGAGGATCTTCATCTCTCTAAGGGCAAAAAAACTTTCTATGTCACGTAAGTAATTTTATAACATTTTTTATCCTTGCAAATTCAATTTGTTGGACTCGGAGATACGATAAAGAGTGAAATATCATGGAATTGGCAAATTGCAGGGATGAAAACGCTTTGAACAAATAAGTTAGCAGTTTTGCAAAGATCAAAAGAGTGACGTGGTATTCTAAGCGGGATTGCTAATTTGGCAATCTAATTAGCAATTGCACGCCCCACGCCTGCAATTGGAATTGCAAGTATTATTTATATCTACACTCATTCTGTTGATGCCTGGATGCAAGTGAATATTGAAAACTTATTGATGTGATATAAACATTACTTATAGCATACGTGCAATGTTTTTTTTTTTTTTGATAGTAAGCATGAACATCACTGTTTATGCAAAATCAACACAATTGTTATTTAGTTTACAACTTAATTATATATAACCAACCACACATTAGTCGAGCAATAAAATTTCTTTCTAGAAATATAAGTACCAAGTACCACACACGCTGATTCGAGTAAGAGTTTATTGAACTAAATTGTACTTATTATTATGTTTATTGAGTGTAATAGTGTAACCAAAGTACATGTCACATGATTATTCGTGCCAATTTTTAAAATAGTGCAGAGACGACGCAAGCCTTTACAAAATCCTGAAAGGAGGACACAGTGACACAGTGGTGCACAGGATATGTTTGATGAAATGCTTGAATGAAGATCAGGACACAGAACAGAGACATAAGAGGATGACCTGACGGAGACGCAAGGCGAAGGCATTTTTGCCAAGCTGGCATTTTGTAACAATACCGCCATCTCTCTCTCTGGTGAGGCTTTACAGGAATAGAAGAAGCCCGGGTAGTAGGGCGCAAACGCAACTCCGTTTAACCGTTGATTGTTTCGTTTCGTCTCTTTTAAAATGATTATCAAAACTATTTTTTGGTTTCGTTTGTTAAGCGAAACGGTTAACAAAACTGACATATTTCGTTTCGTTTATTTACGTTTAACCGTTTTATGTCATATTTGGCCCTGTTTGGATGGGGCCGGAATTGCAAATTTCAGGCATTTTATATGCCAAATTTATTATAAACAATCCAAACTCTTCATAAAGTTACACACTTCCCAATAAATTTATGCTTAGGAATTGCAAATTCCCCAAATTCCTACAACATCCAAGCGGGCCCTATATGTATTTATAAATATCTTTTTATAAATCGGGTATATTACATTATCAAATCAGTTAGTTATGCATGCGAAATGAAAAAACATATATAAAAATTAATTATTAAAGCAATGCACCTTGACTCATTGAGTGAAAGGTCGCAGGTTCGAAACCCGGCTGTGGGTCTTTCATAGATATTTAATTAATTTAAAAATAAGTTGGATGGCTTAGACCTCCGATTTATCTTAAAAAATTTAATTATTAAAGCAGTAAATCAAACACAATTACATGTTTTTTATGGTTAACGCAAATTATTTTTTTTTTGTTTCGCCGCATAAACAAAACGGTTAGCGGAAGCAAAAGTACATGTCTCACATGCATGATTATTTGTGCCAAATTAGCGCTAGAAAACAATTAGAACAGTATAGTGGAAGGGTGTTTTGAAAATCCAATTAAACCCAAGCCTAAAAGTCCGCACCTTCTCCCAAAACTGCCAAAATCCGGAATCGTATCCTCTGCCGACCTTTAAAAGGTTGGCAGAGTGCTAATTTCTCGTCTGAACGGTTGGATGAAGATCCAACGGCAAGCTCAGATAAAAGAGAAAATAGCACCTTCGACCCCTGCCCAGAGCTGCCCACAAAATTTTCTTCTGCTTCTTCTCTTCCGTACAACCTAAAGAAAAAGAGAAAAAAAGAAAAGAGAGGCGATTCTAACCTAGATCAAGAGTGAAAGAGGATCGAGCGATTCCAACCCTAGATCGAGAGAGAAAGAGGTAGCGACAGAGAAAATCCGACGATTCTAACCCTAGAAGCACGACTCTCCGACAGGTTCGTCTCTAAACTCTAGCCACTTCGATTTCGTAAATCAAGTTCGTTAGGTAAGTTTGTTCTCTTCTTCTGATTTTAGTTAAAATTTAGTTTAGATTTGTTGCAATTTTTTAGCTTATTTAGTTGAGATTTTATATTCCTTTCATTTCTCTACGAAATTTTCCCGTGTGATTAGAATTTCGAAAAAAAGGATCACACTAACAAATTAAAAAAGATTTACCGTACTTTCTTATGTCTTTTCTCAATAAAAAAAATTGCCCAATGTATGATACAAGAAGGAGCTGGCATTTCTTTTGTTCATTTTCGTCAGGGTGGTTTTCAATTATTTTCTATCTACTTTTTTAAAGCTCTTAGCTAGTACTTTGCCTTCATTTTCCTCATCCATGCTCTTGACTTCATGCATATCTTGTAATGAATCAGACTTTGCTAATGAAATGGAAATATGTACAGATATAATTTTTTTAAGGCAGAATGGCAAACTACCATGGGGCAATTCTTTTACTGAAAAAAGGGTCACACAAATATGCACACAAATGGGGTTAAACAGCACCTGGTAAAACAACTAACCGCCGCCGGTGAAAAAATATTTTCTTAAAGGGTCACACAAATATGCACACAAATATTTTCTTATTTTTCTTATTTTTTGGTTAAACAGCATCTGGTGAAAAAATTTTCAGTTAAGCAAATGGAACTTAAGCTACCCAATGTTAAAATTTTAAAATACATCCTTTCAACTAACCGCCGCCGGTTAGTACAAGTAATCTTTACAATCTGCGAAATTTGCCTCTGTGTGATTAGAATTGCTAAGAAATTTGTTGAAAATAGTTGCATGAATCCATTTAGGTTCTATACTGCCATTCAATTTGGTGCTTACTAAATTTTGTATATTTTTGCATTTAGGTTTATTTGTTGATTGAGAAATGACAAGAAGAGACCAGGAAAGTTGTTCTTCACCGAAGGTGTTGTACATTTGCAAAAAAGTGCAAATTCTCCAGTAATTGTTAAGAGTTACAAATGCAAAAAGTACATTTGTACATGATGGTTGTGCTCTTGTAATTGTAGTTTTATCTAAGTTGTTAATTGTACTGGATATTGATATTTGGATTAATATTTAGTTTATTTATAAGTTGTTTAGTTTATTTCTACTTCTAATTAACTATCTATGTTGCTTTATGGTATATATAACTTGGAATAAGATGTTGCTTTATTTCTAAGATGTTTACTTCCATCACGCTTGTGCATATTTCTAAGATGTACTATAGGTACCATAGGTACATATTCATGCGTGTACCATTGGTGCCATAGTTCCAACTATAGATGATAACATTGTGTGATGAAGTTTGGGCTAGATACCGATGGACACATACCAATTGACAAATACCAAGTATGCTTACTTGTGTACGACCAAGTATTGTATGATTGTCAAATACCAATTGACAAAACAACTGATAATTACCTCGGCATCAAATCAATAAAAGAATGTAAAAATGACAAATTGATTGACAACTAGCACTCAAGAGTATTAAAGTAAAACAAAACGAGTTCACATAATGTAAGATCCCAAATTTCACATACTTATATCTTTCAAATTCTCCACTGTACCTCTGCCTTGCGATACACATCATGTACCTGTACATGTGCATCTGTGCCTTGCGATACCTATGCTTTTCTCTGGACAAACAGGTCAAAAAACAATAAATAGATTTGCTTACGCTGAGCATTTCTCTAGACAAACACACAGTGAGCACAATAAATCGGATTTCTTTCAACTTAATTCTTTCATTTACAAAAATGCTGCCATATATTCTAACTTCATTTACAAAATGTTGCCAAATACTTTCAACTATAGTTCGGTGCTATTTCTTTCATTTACAAAATATTGCCAAAATAAAGTAATTCCTTTTAAACTTGTCTAGTCTTGCGAAATATGCAGATGGCTGCAAAAAAAATAAAATGCATCAGAGACGACTTGATTAGCACAGAGACACGATTAATCAACTTACTGCATGCATGAGATTTATAATTACTATACCAGAAATGTCCCTGGTTCTTCTTTTGCCATATGGGTATGGCTTAGAGAAATAATGACTGGTTCTTTGTCTCTCAAGTCTCAACAGAAGCAAGAAAGAAGAGACTTAGTGGTTCTTTAGCTCTTATCTATGCTGAGAAAAAGCATGACATGTCAGTATTTCATCAAAGTATTAACCTGGTGAGAAAAAGCATGACATGTTGGTGCTTATCTAAGTACTAACCTGGTGCTTATCGTATGACATGTGGGTATTTCATCAAACAGAATTTGAGAAAAAACATAAGACCATAACAAAAGATATAAATTGAGGAGGCTCCTGTAGTGTAGTATGAGTAATCTGACCAAATATAAACATCAAAAAGATCAGTCAACTATTAAGTGTAATAGTACAAGCATTCATTAGTTATAGAGAAATACTTTCACACTAATTGACTGGTACTTGCCATTGACTGGTACCGTCGGTATAGTTGGTTTTCTGCTCTATTTCCATTAATTGGAGTTCGCTGTTCAATTAAGCCTCAGTATCTAAGCCTAAAATAATATTACAAGAAAGATTTGTTGGTTTAAAATAACACTTCAGGCACAACGAATTCATGAGTGACGCCACCCTGGAGGTCGTGCACCGTGACTCGGTGGGTGGGGACCACACTTGAGGTGCTGACGGGCCTTGGCTCAAACACCTCCGCTGCTCTAAGGGACGCTCTCACTCTTCTTAAACCTGTTCTACTCGCACTCGCATCCTTCCAGCAGAGACGCGCAACTGGGGACAAGTTGGAGAGGCAAAGCGTAGTAGTTTCCATTAACGATAGAAAATTTTATAAAATCTGAGGATTCACACAGCGTTCTCCATGTCAGCGTCGCTTGGCTGAGCTTGAGTTTCAGTCAGATTTCAGTCGAATTTCAGTCGGAGCCGTCGAATTGTGACTAAATCAGGCGAAACCGTCAGGTTTAGTCTCTCTCGAGTAGGTGGCTAGGGTTTATTGGCAGTGGGAGCTGTCGGATATTCTCTCTCGTGTTCTTCTCTTTTTCTCTGTCTCTCTCGAATGACAATCGAAATCGAAGTGGAGGAGACGAAGAGAGATATTTTTTTTAAAAAAAATAAAGAAATGCGAACTCGGGCAAGGTTGGGCAGGCTGATTTTTCTCCATCTCTGCGCGCATCGTCGTCATCCAACCGTTCAGACGAGAGGTTAGCACTCTGCCTACCTTTAAAAGGTAGGCAGAGGATACGCTCTCGGTCCGGCAGAGGATACGATTCCGCCAAAACCCTCTTCCCTTCACTCATTTCTAGACTAGATTTCGTTCCCCGATCAATGGCGGGATGCGATCGGATCAGCGTCCTTCCCTTAGAAATCAAAATCTCCTTGCTCTCCCACCTTGATTTCAAGGATGCGGTGCGTACGTCGGCTCTGGCTCACTCCTGGCGCCATCTCTGGACCCTCCTCCCCCGCCTCAGTCTCAGTTCATGTTCAGACCCATTGGGCTTGGACGAAGATGAAATTGGAGATTTTTATGCTTTCAACATCATGTGGATGGAACGCGTTGTTAATCTCGTCTCATCTCTCCGGGGCCCCATTCTCCACTTCGGGCTCACTTTCTACTGCTGCCCCTACCGGCAGTCGGACCCCCTTCTCCAGCACCTCCTTCATTTACTTCTCCAAAAAGGCGGTGTCGTAACGCTTCACCTTCACAACTTCAACCCTAGATATCGTGCCGTGATCTGTCTCCCATTCTTTCATGCTCTCAAAGAACTCGGACTTTCCGATTGTCATCTCGTCCTTCCTACTGGTTTCCGCAGATTGGACCGCCTGACTGAATTGTTCTTGGTAGATACTCAAATCTCCAGTGACGATCTTATAGCCGCCAAAGGTCCTTTATCAATAAATCTGAGTTTCCCATTGATGAGGCATCTGCAATTTTGTGTTGATGACTCCGTTGAGGAAATATTTGTTATTTCTGCCCCATGTTTGGAGGAAGCATTCATTTTTCATGACAAAGGCGTAAATTTTACATCAGAAAAGTTGGCTCGAATCACTCTGGGGCTGGTGACTAGCATTGTAATGGTTTCTTCTCTCACTTTGGGCTTTGATGCTCTCAAGGTAAGATTGCTTGATTCATGCTTGTAATTCTCAATAATCTCAATAAATTGTGCTTGGGCCGGGTAGCATGCTTTGTACATGCAACATGTTCTAATGTTCTAATACAATTCCAAATCATTGGTGTGGCTATCTAACTGCAAATGTGATGCTGCTTTTATTGTGCCCATTTTCCAAAATCGTAAGTTTTTGCTGTTTTTTTTTTGTTTCTAATACGAATATTTTTCTCTGTGTTTCTACACAGGATTTCTCTCTTGTCACTTTGCCGTTTAACTTCACTTTTCCCCGTCTAAGATTCCTAAGCTTCTATATGAATATCGATACCGTGGACAAGAGGATGTATGATGCTTTCGCTTGGTTGCTAAGGAGCATACCTTTTCTTGAAGAATTAGAAATAGAGGTTATTTTCTCATTCTTCTACATTTGTTAGCCTTCTAGTTGAAATTTTCAAACAATGGCTTCTGCTAAAATTTCTGATTACTGAATACCTGACAATTGGCAATGATCAGTCACCGACTGTTTAGACTTCTATGCTCTTATGTGTTGTGATTTTTTTGCAATTAATTAGTATGGTAACCAAAGTAAATAAATTAAATATTGCAGTTGCAAGGTGATGATTCAAATCAAACCAATAGAGTTGCGATTCTAACAAGAGAGTTACTTGCAAAGAAGCATGATGGGTTTGCCTGCCTCGATCGAAGTGTGAGAAGTGTTGTAATACGAATGTACGAGTTAAAGGTCACTGCCAGCATTACAATGGCACAGTTTTTTCTGTTGAATGCAAAAGTGCTCAAGGAACTAAAGATTGCTTATGATGCTGATGGTATGATTATGCCAAGCATGATAGAGGAGCTGCAGAAGTTGGAAGTAGTTTCTTCAGATGCTGAAGTGGTGATTTTTGATCGTATAATGGGAGAAAAACTATTGTGTATGAATAACTGAACTGTAGTTTGGTTGTAGGGGATTTGTTTCCTTCCAAGTAGTTGTATTTTGTGTTGATGTTTGGTTTTGGTATGTAGGTAATAGTAAGATAACTACTAGTAGGTGTAGTGTGGATAGGTAGTTTCTATAATTGTTGCTTCAGGTGCTGACATAAGACTTTTAAATTTTAGCTGTTTTCTATTTTCTTGCTAAATGAAGCGTCTCTCCCTTATGGTTAAATCTAAACTTTCCAAAGTTGAAATAGGTTCCGCTTATAACAGTGCGTATGTGCAGTGGTTCCAGGCTGGGTGAGCCTTGTTTAGCTGGACAGTGTGCCTTGTCTCAGAGAGAGTTCTGATCTGTGGAATCTTTATTAGTTCTATGCTGGACCGATACAAATCCTACAAACTCACTCGTCAAGCAATAAAATTGTTTCTTGTTTTTTGTTGATGTTTATAGTTCATTATAAAACGCTTCAGCCAAACCCAGTTAGCAAATATCCTTACAAGCTGTCTATTTTGGAACCACCGGAATAAGCTTTTATTCAGAATAGCTTATTTTTTCGGCTACCAAACATCTTTCAGAATAAGCTGAATAGCTTGTTCAGTGTCTTATTCTAGTTCCAACGAAAAGTCGGAACTAGAATGGAACTACGCCCCCCTGACCCATAAAAACTATTAAAATATTCCTTCACCCAAATTAAAAAATAGAGAATAAGAGAAATAAGAGAGAAATCATTGGCGTCTCTTCCGTAATTACTCCCCCCAGAAATCGGCAAAGTGTTTGGCACCGACGAGTTCGTCGTCGATCGCTGAGTCGATAGAGCTTCGTTTCATTGTCGTCGTCGCCGCCGAGTCCATAAGCTTCATTTCAATTGTCGATAGAGCTTCGTTTCATTGTCGATGGAGCTTCGTTTGAGTCGATAGAGCTTCGTTTCATTGTGTTTTTTCCCCAGCAACTTGCGTTTTTCTAAAATTGGATCTGGATTTTTTTTACCAGAAAGTTGCATTTTTTACCAGGTTTGCATGCTCCCAATTGGATCTGAATAACTTTCAAGAAATTGATTTTAGGTTAGAGTAATTAACTTTCACTTGATTTGGCAGTTTTGCAATTTGCAATTTGCACTTTCAAATCTATGAATGATCTCGGCCACTGCAATTTTGAATGATCTGATGCACGTTTATTTTACTGGTACACTGGCATAGAAGCTTCAACTATTTAATTATATACGTGTTTGTTTAGTTTAATTGATAGTTTGATACACTCGCACATTTTGTGATGCTGATGCACATATTTGTTTAGCTTCAACTCTAATTGAGTCGATTTTGTACAAACTCAAGAGTTCTTTTTTGAGAAGACGAACAGAGAGAATAGGTTGCGTTTTTAGGTTAAATTAGTTAATTAGTTAATTCTTTGAGTCAATTTTGTATAAACTAGTTAATTCGATCTGAAAATAGTAGTTAATTTGCACAAAACAATTTAGTGCAAAAAACTTCATTTGTAAGTTGTATTATAATTTTATCAATGAAGTAGCCCATAGGTAGTCGTCGAAAAAAAAAAAAAGAAGCCAAATGAGGTAAAAAACACTAGTACTTCTTTCTTTTTATTGAACTTGAATTTGTGCTGTACAAGCGCTGATTTTGTTTTCATTGATTGTTTAGCATAGGGACACTGGTACTTCTTGAGCGATTTAGTAATATGGTTAGAAGAGTTTTCAATTCCAAAATTACATAAGAAAAATCTTGAGCGATTTAGTAATATGGCAGGGTTCTTTTGTGAAATATTTTTTGTGTCATTTTATTTTATTGAATGTCAAATAATTATTGTTGCTGTATGATTGGACATCCAAGGTTCTTTAATTGATTGCAATTTTTATGCAATGACACTAAAAAATTAACTGTTACAATTTAATCATTTTTCGCGTAACGACTTGGGCCTTCATAGGTGGTTACTGATATTTTTATTAAGCATCGTATATTCGTATTACTGATCTTTACTAAAATGTCCATTATTTTGATTATTACATGAGATAAAAATGCAATGTGTGATTTCTCCATTATATTTTGGTCCTCAATATATTATCCTTTTTTTTGGTGCTCTAATACAGAGTATCCTTGACGCCAAGTACAAGTGGTAAGGTTCTGATGTAGCTGAGGTCTACTTACAAGTTTAGCTGATCTTGATGTTATTATTTTCTTGCAGGTTGTGTTGTACTAAAATCGTATTCGCAACTTGCAAGCTTAAAATCAGGTGATTTTCTTTTTTTCTCCAGTGCGCTAACTCAACATTAATTATGAAATTCTTTTGGTTTATCATTTGTATTGTTTGGGCTCGCAAAAAGGTTAGGTGAGATTTGGATACCAAGTTTGTACCAGTACAGTATCTTTTTGCGCTTCCATTTTTTTTTTTTTGCCCTCTATGTTCAATTGTTTAATTATTCACGTGATTTCGTACATATACATGTTAGGATGCCATGGAAGCGAGAAAAAAGACCGAAAAAATTAATAGTAACGTTACTGTTCATCTAAATTTTGATAATAACAAAAATAGCTCTTGGAAGAACATTTTTCTATAGATTGGAAAAACAAAAATCGCAGAACGTGCGATATTACACGATATTAGCACTATGACGATCAACTCTACGAATACACAATGAATGCACAATTGATGACGGTCGTTTCATTGTAACAATGATCGTAAATCTTACATGTCTGTTTGCAAAAATTTTTATAACGTATCTGCACTCATTAGGAAATCATCTCATGAAATTTTCCGATTGGTATGAATCGTGCAACGCGCGAAATTAGAACTAGTTTACTCATTCAGAATAGCCAAGATATATGGCAGAACACTGAACACAACATCCTTGTGCATCCATTCCACATGTTAGATGTAGCTGGTGTATTTGGTGGTTCCTTATTCAATGGTTCTTACTTCTTAAGTAAGCTGATCTGCCCAAAGCTGTCACCTAGTCGTACAAGATCTTATAAATATCAACATAGCAACAATAATAAATGATAGTAAAAAGATTACAAACTTCTTTTTTAGTCCAAAAGGCTAATTAATATATCACCAATAATAGCAAGTTATCATTGCAAAAAGCACGTACTGCAGTATTATTCATACCAATAATAGCAAGTTATTCATGCCATTTCTTTACATTTTTCAGATGCAGCTAAGGTTGCAACTTGCACTGATTGATTGATTTTCAGTTAACAATTTGTAGGTAAATAATTGAGCAGAAAACTAAAAAACACACAAATGAGTGTTGCAAGTGCTTTTAAAGCCCCTGAACAATATTGTACACTTGGTCGTCATGCATCCCCAACAATACCAGAACCAAAAAATTACTTTCGAAACGCAACCAACATGGACCATTTAGTCTAGCAAAGGTCCAAGGTTCCGAAAAATTTATAAATAATATAAAATATTAATAATAAAATCAAGTTAATCTAATTTTTTTAAATAGTATCGCAATTACGGAATCCGGAATTCCAAAACCAACTACGGAATCCCGATTTTCGTAACAGACTAGTTACGGAATCCCGGATTCCGTAACAAAAAATTCATCTTTTTTTTTAAATTTGATCCAGTTACGGATTCCGTAACTGGGATTCTTTTTTTTTTCTAAACTTTAATTATTTTTTAACGTATTCATTAAACTTTTTTTACTTTGATTTTTTTTTTATTTTGATTTTTTTTATGAGATCCACGCAAATTTTGGTATTCACGTAAATTATCCTAATTCAGTATTGGTTCAATATTGTACATGACCCCACCATATACATATTGATTCAATCAATGGGGGTCCCAGTTGTTAGGAAATTGCCCAATTTTAATTTTGTGACTAATTACTATTAATTAATCCAATTAAAACACAAGCAACACGAGATCTAGTACTTTAAGCAATAGACACAAAGAGAAAGAGGAGAAATCGATACCTCCCGCGAAATCGCATCCGCGGGGCTCGACCAAGGCATGGGAATCGATGGCGTGCCTTCTCCACCGTCTCCACCACGTCTCGTAACCGCCCTCGAGTCCACCAAGGAGGATTAATCACGTTCTACAAGGTACGTGCTAGCATACCCAAAGAACAAGTCTAATCCCTATGGTTTTCTCTCTTGCATCAATCAACAACCTTGATTTAGTGGAGAGAAAATAGCTCAACACATGAGCAAAAGAGAGAAGGAGAGGGTGAAAGTGGCGGCCTCCATGGGAGGAATGAGAGGAGAGAGAAAAGCTAGGTGGAGGCTCTCATAAGTTGTCCTTATATAGAGCACAAAACCTAATTGACCTCTTGCATAATTACAACTATGCCATCCCACCTACCACCATAATGGGCAGCCACGAAATGGGCCTTTATGGGCCATTTAACCCCTTCATTTGGACCATTAATTCATATAATTAAGGTCCCTCAACTTTGCTCTTTAATTGGGCTATATATTTGCTATTTAAATAACGGCCCAATTAATCAATATAACCATTTATATTGATAAGTGTTGAACTAAATTAATTATTAACTCATTAATAATTATTTTAGGATTAGTTAATGCATTAATTTATTTCTATATGATCCATTGACTTAATTAATTATAACGGTTCGCAACGGTATATAATTAATTAATCAATCTTATCATATTTCCACAGAACCTACTGCTGTGAATAAATAAATAATGCACTGTGTGATTAATGTCCTATTTGTGTGACCCTTTGAGGATTTATGCTATGTTGGCCATGGAATTAAATCGTTATTTAATTCCAATAATCATAAGCGGTATCTAGCAACACGTTATGACTCCCAATTCGCATAAATAGTGTACTGCTACAATATTTCAATCCTGCATAAGAGAATAAATATGTTTCTCTATTTTGATTCTTATGTCACACGATATCATCGTATAATCCAAGTTAGGAATGTGTCATTCTTGCAGATTATACGTTTCTTGATCTAGAGTTGATCGCTTAGTTGCGCGCATACGATCCAACTCCATCAAGGGGCCCAAACAGATATCGTCACTCACTAAGTGAATTAATGAGGGACATACGGTTTTCTTGATGATTAGCTTTTCCCCGCACAATTCAAGAGAACATAAATAAAGTCCGTATAGCAGCCCTTATCGGGAATCAGCGGTAGACAATATTTATTGAACCTATCCTCATGTGGAAAAGATAAACATCTCAAACTTAGAACCAAAATCATAACGAAATAAACAATGACACTTAACACAATCCATATGTTTATTTCATTGGGTCAAGTCCTGTACTATGTTCCATAACATATACATATGCAATTAAGTTGGTAACTCTTTACCTATGATTAGTAGAACTTAATCATCACTTAACTTGCATACTAATCTTATATGATAATTAATGTTCCTTTGTTAATTATCAAGATTATGGACCGTTTAGATTTATTATTGTCATTCTAAAGAATGATCCACAGAGATCTACAATTCAGATCCTCAACCTGAATAATTTGTCAATAATAAACCTAGGAACAGATGATAATATATCATCCATAACATAAACTAATAATTAAGTCATTAAATTATTGACTTCTAGGACATAACTCTAACAATCTCCCACTTGGCCTAGAGTCAATCAGTAGTGACTTCTAGCCAACGAAGAATTGAGAACAATGTCATATATCTACATATATACATGTCTCGGACCTCAAAATAAATAATACGCTTATAGCTAGTTACTCATACGTCCACCACGTATGGATGCATAACTGCATCTCGTATACTGCTCAAGGTAGAGGTCGTGCTAGAGTGTTCGCTGTGTTCGCGAACCTATCCAAAAATTGTTTGACCATATATATATATATATTCTCCTATATATATTCTTGATCACCATCATATGATATCAAGTGATATCGTTATAGATCATATTTGAATCTCCAATGTAACATTGGGTTCTTTAGGAGTAAGTTATAGTTCGAGATGCTTAGAACCATAATAACTCAACTAAGAAATCGATCCGAAATAAACTTCTTTTATTGCTCCACAAGTTGCTATGTATTTTGCTTTGGTGACGGAAACGGTTGTAATATTCCATTTAGAACACCTTCTAAACTTACAACACCACCTTTTAGCAAAATATGTATCTCAACTGTGATTATATCAATCTTTCGAAAAACTAGCATTAGTGTAATTAACTTACACGAGCTCCTTTTAAGAGATGAAACATTATATCACTCTTTCTCATAAGGTACTCGAGGATATCCTTGACTATCGTCCTAATGTGTCTCTTTTGTATCCATTTGACAACTGTTTGTCATATCTTTTGGATACTACACATTGGGGCATATGCATAAATATGGCGTACACAATGAAACTCATAATGAAGGAATGCTTGAACTATTTCATGCACTTTCTCGAATCGAGTTGCAATAGACCGAGTTAAAACACTCAAGTCATGCCATGTGACGTATAGTTAGACATCCTTTCTTGGAGTGTAACTTTCGTGTTTCTAGAACACTTCGTCAATATATGCATATTTGCTCAAACCTAACATCCATCATAATCTATCTTTATAGATTTTGTTTCCTAGGATTAGGTGACTTCGCCCAAGTTCTCATTTGAGAAAGCATTCTCCAAAGAGATCTCGACAATATTCATTTTCTTAATGTTATTCCCAATTTAATGAATTGTTATTTTGAACAATACAAGTAATACAATTATGCTCCCACTGAATATCTTGTTTATACAAGATACTTTTGACGAAGTTCAACTCCTTGACTTTCTTGTCAAAACTTTTATTCCAATCTCCACAACACTTGCTTTAATCCATTTATGGATCCTTGAAGCATGCGTATGTTTTTAGCAATACATAAAACCTCGATTTGTGTCAAATGCACAACATCATCCTTCATTCATACGAAGAAGGCGGTTTTATGTGTTTTTCCATATATCAACATATATGAAATACAACTATTGCCAGAATGATCTTCATTGACTTTTACATAGCCACAAGCAAGAGGTTGTGCTTTGTACGTAGTCAACTAGTCATTGACTTAGACATAGCTACAAGCGAGAAGCCGCGCTTTGTACATAGTCGATTTGTTATCCATGTCGATCTTTCTTTTTGAAGATCTAAACGTGCTCGATGGATTGCTCCTTCATGAACATCAACCAAGGTCTATACCTTGTTGTTATACATGGATTTTATTTAAAGATCATATGAATTCAAACCATATATGTGGAATCGGATCGTTCCATCGTTTCCTTGTTTATCAACGGATTCTCATATGCTAAGTTTGAGAATGTCGTGAAGCCAATGCATCAAACGGCTTAGGCAATCAACTCTCGTTGATCTTTTGTAGGATTGGTACTTGAGGTTCAAGAACTACTTCCACAACGATTTGTTGAACGAGTTCTTGACTCCTCATATATTCCATGAGTTTCTCAAACATCATCAACTCGTGAGATGGTTGAGTCCTCATTAGAAGGAGCGTACTATTAAACTTCTTTTCAAAACAACTTGTGAATGAAGTTCCGCTCAACTCCCACTAAGCACCATGTATGGAGTGACAAGTTTCCCATAAGAGTACTTCTTGTAGTGACGCATAAACTCCTTTAATGCTCACTTTACTCCCACTACTTCTTCTTGAGAGTTTCAATTCATCAAGACTACATTATGATTAGCAACAACTACTTTGTTCTTATCATATTCGTGGAAGTAGTGCCTTTTAATATAAAGCATCCTACAAATATTAAGTGTCTTATTTAGGTACAAGCTTATCAACAATCTTGAAATAAGCTTATCAACACCAAATCTTAAGAAGCATTATACTTAGAGATCAAAATCTCATAAGATATCTTCTTCAATAGACTTCGATGGAACATCATTCAGTGTAAACAATATTGTCCTCAAACATAATTCCCTAATACGAGTCGAATAAGTCCATTTGATTTATTACCGATCGAACTATACAAAATATTGTTCGATACCTCCATTCTTGGACATATTATTCCTCATGGAGCGAGTTATGAAACTACTTTCATACTCTTTAGATAATATTTCAAATCATATGACTTAACTACTTACCATGATTAATTGTAAGACTTTTCTTTTTCCTTGAACGGTCTTTTTAACTTCACACTTGAACTCCTTTGAACTAGTCAAAAGGTTCATACTTATACCTTATCAAATAGATATGTTAATATCTACAATGATCGTTGGTTAAGTAGTAAAGTATCAACAACCTTTCATTGCACAAGTACTTATAGGTCTTTATACATCGATATGTATAAGTCCTAATTAATTCACTTGTCCTTAAACCTTCATAGGTTCAAGGTGCTTTTGTCATTTAACAAACATGATTCGCATATCAATCGATTGGAATCGAATTGAATTACGAGCTCTACGTTACGTAGACTCTCGTAATGAGATTCTCGTTTACTTATGTGACTAAGCGGTATATATAACATGAAAGTCAAATACTTTATGTCAAGTCTTACACATTCTATTTGTCATTCAAAAATTGTTTATCTATTTCAAGCAAATTCAGTCAAGATGCATGAAATCATATAAACAAATCCATAATAAAAGATCTTGTCTTTTACAAAACATAATCATCCATCATGGAATATGAAATGGAGATATTTTTTGAGAGGTTTTTAGAATTAAGGTATGCAACCTTCAATTCCTAAACAAACTCTTAATAAAGATAACTCTACGTATTCAATGGTAATGACTTAGATGAACAAGTCATTTCCTATACGGAGTTTACTTTACATCTCTCGGACTTTCTCTTATTCTTCATTGCTAATACATTTCGTTAAATGTGAGCATATGAACTAGTATCAAGTTACTAGTGTAAATTAGAGATAGTGAGATAATTTGAACGACAAATACACTTTAGGATTAGAATATTTCTAATCGTCACAATCATGGTATTTCGGACAACCTTTCAAATGCCTCCCACAAACGGCAAATAAAACATCTCATGTGACACATGGTCACAAATGAGGGTCTCGAAATTTCAACTCATACCTTGGTGAAGTATTTCTCGTATACTTAACCAATTACCTTTTTGCATCAACAAGTGTGCGAAGAAGGTAACATTATATCCTTTATAATTCCAAAGAGATCGTATGACAATATCAACAATCCTTGATATCGGAGATTAATATCTCTAGTCATCAATTAGCTACTTCAATCTTTCGATTTGTGAGCTAATGAAACATTCATATAACTTCTTTTAAAAGAATAATCTCTTGGTCAACTCATATTCTTTATACTCAATCATAAATGATGGAGTTAATATCTACTTTCTCCAAGAACACTTTCTTGAGTAAGCGGATGAGAACGTACGAGTTAATTTTAGTCCATATGAATTCGCTAATTCAAAGGTCTAAAAATTTCAAATGAGGATATTAAGCATACGCTTTATTGAATAACTTTTCGCCAAAAGTCAATCAATCATCGCGTTGCTACGTTCGGGTAGTTTGAGGAAAGTTTTGGGAATTGACATACTCAAATTTCTCTTCACTAAGATCGTGTCTTAGGAATCGGTATTACTTCTTTAAGTGAATACTTTTAGAAACGAGTTTGTTAATTTTCAAAGATTGATCGCAACAAAATTAACAATTTAAACATCTATAACAAAATCAATTTACGGTCATTTAGATTATGCAATTATTTTATTTATAACAAATAAAACTCCCACTACAATTATTTAATGTCCCTAATGTAGTAGGTTTTCCAAGATCCCTATTTTCGTTGAGATGGTGCTAGCGTCGGCGTGACACCAAAAACAACTAGATAGAGTAGGTTCTCCAACCAATCATTCCATATGATTCTTGGTTTGTGAAATATCACATGTACATCCACAAACTTTGCCCCGATGTCCAATCCGATTAGAAAACATCGTTAAGTAACCTTTCTCTATTTGCTCCTAGTAAATCCGATTTACACCCCGACACGGATGATGGAACACGATGTCCCACGTCGGCGAGAATGCATCAATGAACGATCATACACGTTAGAAGGGGATAGAGAGAAGGAGGGCGATTTAACTTAATCATGTTTTGTTTGGGACTATCAATTAAGTGACACTTGTTTGGTGGTCATGTAAGCATACACCCATACCTAGCCTATTACAATTCATAGCAATCACAAGCAATCACATATAAGCATCTCACAGTTGTGGGTTTGTATGGCTCTCGCTTGCATTAGTTTCGCCACATCGTCCATGGAACAAAACTAATCTAATCATTGTCCCTCCCACTAAATTCTATAAGGATCTAAATCCTATAAAATAAAGGAACAAAATACATGTGAAAAATATCCTACTCCCATCCTAGCCTTAGGGGCATGCAAGCCTCACAAGTTACATAAAAAATTAATCAACAAATTAATTAATTAATGGCACCAAAGGCCGCATTACAAACATTCACACATGCATTCAATTTACAACCACAAGGCATTGAGTCTTGAGCCATACTAAACCCACTATCCACCTACAAAACAAAGTTAGCACATACAAGCACTTTGTTTCCAATTAACGATTTTCAAGCATCTTTGCGTATCGTTTGCTATAAGTAAATTCCGTGTACAAATTCTCAATTTTAAACAACCAAACTTGTTTAAATTCATTTAGAAAGTTCTTTCAACATCCCATAACTGAAAGGAGATCAAACAAGGAGTTTTCTAATTAATTTCAACTAGTTTGAATACTTAGAAAAACAGTAATTTACCAAAAAACGTAACTAATGGAATCCAACAAAAACAACAGTTTTCGGTCTCCAAAAAATCTCAAATAAATTACTTAAGCTCCTTATCATAGTTGTGACTACCAGTAAAAATTTCAAGAAGATATCTTAAACCATCTGGGAGAATAAAAAAAGACAAATCTCTTACAAGTGCACGAAACACCGTTATGAGATTTTCAGCTTATCCTCTCAACCATTTGGTCTGTTAGACCACCTTCTATCCAGTTTTTATATATACAATATACATAGAAAAACTTGTTTAGACTACAGGCTATCCATTAATGAAAAGAAAACAACCAAGTTCAGTTCAATAATATTAAGTTACATGCTAAACAATCAACAAATTCTGTACTGGAACAGACTGTCGATCGAAATGTTTTAACCTAGTTGAAGGTCCAAACTTCCACGAAAAATTATGAAATTAATTTTCCTGGAATTCTAACTCAAAATAGAACAACTCCATTTAAACAGAAATTTTAAAGGAGTTCTCAGTTGGTACAGTTTATTAGAACAATCGATTTGCTCAACAAACTGGATCTGACAAGATCTTCCTTTTCATACTTGAAAACCCACAAATTAATCCGAGTCATACAACAATTTATACATGCTCAGAAAGAGCTTCAAGTCCTCTTTATTTCTAGCCATAGAACACTGGTACTTATATTCAAAATATAAATCTTTCAAGCCATTCAAACAGGACAGTGCGAGCAGAAACTGGTTCTGCGCACTGTCGCCGTTTTATTCACAATAAATCTATACTAATTCAGAAAAATGTGAATCCAACGCCAAAAGAATCACAATCCAAAGATCTACAACTTTCATGTAGATGGAAAGATCTTCCAGAGAACATATCATATCGAAAAACGCGAAACAACACAGAAAATACCATTTCCAGACAGCAAACAAACGCATCATCTCTACTAATCCGTTAATTAGCCAATTTCTCTTAATTAAGTGTCAAAATAGCTTAAGTACGACCATGGGCTCTGATACCTGTTAGGAAATTGCCCAATTTTAATTTTGTGACTAATTACTATTAATTAATCCAATTAAAACACAAGCAACACGAGATCTAGTACTTTAAGCAATAGACACAAAGAGAAAGATGAGAAATCGATACCTCCCGCGAAATCGCATCCGCGGGGCTCGACCAAGGCATGGGAATCGATGGCGTGCCTTCTCCACCGTCTCCACCACGTCTCGTAACCGCCCTCGAGTCCACCAAGGAGGATTAATCACGTTCTACAAGGTACGTGCTAGCATACCCAAAGAACAAGCCTAATCCCTATGGTTTTCTCTCTTGCATCAATCAACAACCTTGATTTAGTGGAGAGAAAATAGCTCAACACATGAGCAAAAGAGAGAAGGAGAGGGTGAAAGTGGCGGCCTCCATGGGAGGAATGAGAGGAGAGAGAAAAGCTAGGTGGAGGCTCTCATAAGTGGTCTTTATATAAAGCACAAAACCTAATTGACCTCTTGCATAATTACAACTATGCCATCCCACCTACCACCATAATGGGCAGCCACGAAATGGGCCTTTATGGGCCATTTAACCCCTTCATTTGGACCATTAATTCATATAATTAAGGTCCCTCAACTTTGCTCTTTAATTGGGCTATATATTTGCTATTTAAATAACGGCCCAATTAATCAATATAACCATTTATATTGATAAGTGTTGAACTAAATTAATTATTAACTCATTAATAATTATTTTAGGATTAGTTAATGCATTAATTTATTTCTATATGATCCATTGACTTAATTAATTATAACGGTTCGCAACGGTATATAATTAATTAATCAATCTTATCATATTTCCACAGAACCTACTGCTGTGAATAAATAAATAATGCATTGTGTGATTAATGTCCTATTTGTGTGACCCTTTGAGGATTTATGCTATGTTGGCCATGGAATTAAATCGTTATTTAATTCCAATAATCATAAGCGGTATCTAGCAACACGTTATGACTCCCAATTCGCATAAATAGTGTACTGCTACAATATTTCAATCCTGCATAAGAGAATAAATATGTTTCTCTATTTTGATTCTTATGTCACACGATATCATCGTATAATCCAAGTTAGGAATGTGTCATTCTTGCAGATTATACGTTTCTTGATCTAGAGTTGATCGCTTAGTTGCGCGCATACGATCCAACTCCATCAAGGGGCCCAAACAGATATCGTCACTCACTAAGTGAATTAATGAGGGACATACGGTTTTCTTGATGATTAGCTTTTCCCCGCACAATTCAAGAGAACATAAATAAAGTCCGTATAGCAGCCCTTATCGGGAATCAGCGGTAGACAATATTTATTGAACCTATCCTCATGTGGAAAAGATAAACATCTCAAACTTAGAACCAAAATCATAACGAAATAAACAATGACACTTAACACAATCCATATGTTTATTTCATTGGGTCAAGTCCTGTACTATGTTCCATAACATATACATATGCAATTAAGTTGGTAACTCTTTACCTATGATTAGTAGAACTTAATCATCACTTAACTTGCATACTAATCTTATATGATAATTAATGTTCATTTGTTAATTATCAAGATTATGGACCGTTTAGATTTATTATTGTCATTCTAAAGAATGATCCACAGAGATCTACAATTCAGATCCTCAACCTGAATAATCTGTCAATAATAAACCTAGGAACAGATGATAATATATCATCCATAACATAAACTAATAATTAAGTCATTAAATTATTGACTTCTAGGACATAACTCTAACACCAGTCCGACTCAATAAACCAACCCACGAGTCTAAATAATAAGTTCCTATTATGTATAGTCTTGTAGTCGAGTCAAAATTCAATATTGTACATGACTAGTGTTCTAAGTAGGTGTTGTGCCATGTTGTGTCGTGTCAAACACGCCGTGTCCGGATCATCTGTCGTGTCGTATCGTGTCTAAATATTTCACGTGTCGTGCCGTCTCTAAATTTAAAGGGATGGACACGACACACCTAAAGACACTCCACACCTCGTGTTGTTGTGTTGTGACGTGCCGTGTCGTTTTAAGGGATGGACACGACACACCTAAAGACACGCCACGCCTCGTGTTGCCATGTCGTGACGTGACGTGTTTAAACACGCGAAACACAACACGGCACGACACGACACGTGAAATATTTAGACACGACACAACACGACAGATGATCCGGACACGGTGTATTTGACACAACACGACACAACACGACACCTATTTAGAACACTAGTCGTGTACAATATTGAATTTGGAGTTTTGGACTGGCCTACAACACTATACATAATAGGAGCTTATTATTTGAACTCGAGGGTTAGTTTATTGAGTCGGACTGGGATCCCCATTGATTGAAACGATGTGTATATGATGGGGTCATGTACAATGTTGAACCAATATTGAATTAGGATAATTTTATGTTGATAAAAAAATAAAAAATTTTAAAAAAAATCAAAGTAAAAATGGTTTAATAAATACGTTAAAAAATAATTAAAGTTTTAAAAAAAATTCTCAGTTACGGAATCTTAAATTTCGTAACTGGGTCAATTTTTTTTTTAAAAAAAGATGAATTTTTTGTTACGGAATTAGGAATTCCGTAACAAGTCAAGTACGGAATCCGAAATTCCGTAACTAGTCTGTAACAAGTCAAGAACACGGTACGACACGACACGTGAAACATTTAGACACGACACGACAGATAATTCGGACACGACGTGTTTGACACGACACGACATGACACGATACCTATTTTGAACACTAGTCATTTACGATATTGAATTTGGACTCGCCGCATGATTATTGTGCCAAATTAGCGCTAGAAAACAAGACCTAGACCGCCCCTTCACCCAAAAGGCCGAAACTGCCAAAACCCTCTTCCCTTCACTCTTTTCTAGACTAGATTTCGTTCCAACAACAGTCAACACGCTAATTCGCGTAAGAGTTTATTTCAACTAATTTGTACATATTATTATATTTATTCAAGTGTGGTAGTGTAAGCAAAGTACATGTCACATGATTATTTATTTGTGCTAATTTTGAAAATGGATCACGTGATAAATTAGCGTTAGAAAACTATTGGAACAGTTACAAGTTACAACTTACAACAGTATACAGTATACTATAGACTGTATAGTGGAAGGTCCGAAGGGAAGGGGAATTCAGATCTGGTGCCGCGCGGCACACCGTGTAGCACGGCATTCTAATCGTCTGATCAAGATCCAATGGATAAGGGAACTCCGTGCATGTAACCTAGATTGATAGGTCTGTAAAAAATAAACCGTCCGATCAAGATCAGACGGTTCGTACGCGCGCTACACGCTGTCCCGCGCTACAGCGGATTCGGATCCAAGGGAAGGGTGCTTTGAAAATTCAATTACACCCAAGCCCAAAACCGCCGACTTCGCATCCTCTGGATGGCCATCCAGTGGATAGTTTCAATCTCAGCCGTCTGATTTAATCTCAATGGCTATAAATGCCCCGTGCATGATACTAAGATTGATAGGCCCGAAAAAATCTAACCGTTGAGATTAAATCAGACGACTCGGATCGAAAGACGTCCACTGAATGGTTGAATACAACCATCCAGACGATACGCATCCAAAACCGCCCCCTTCACCCAAAAGCCGAAAGGGCCGAAACCCTCTTGACTTCGCTCTTTTCTAGGTTCCTGGTTTCCCCAGGCCAGCGAGCGACTCCCCTCCCAAATTTCAATTCCGATGGCGGGAGGCGATCGGATCAGCGTCCTTCCCTTAGAGATCAAAATCTCCTTGCTCTCCCGCCTCAAATTCAAGGATGCGGTGCGTACGTCGGCTCTGGCTCACTCCTGGCGCCATCTCTGGACCCTCCTCCCGCGCCTCAGTCTCAGTTCATGTTCAGACCCATTGGGCTTGGCTCGCTCCTCTCCAGATATCTATTTCGACGCCATCTGGCTGCAGCGCGTTCATGATCTCGTCTCATCTCTCCAGGGCCCCATTCTCCACTTCCAGCTCGCTTTCTGCTACGGCGCCGACACAGAGTCGGTCATGACCCCACTTCTCTGCTGCCTCCTTGATTTACTCCTCCAAAAAGGTGGCGTCGAAACGCTTCACCTTCAGAACTTCAACCATAGACGTCTCGCAGTAACCTGTCTCCCTTCCTTTCATGCCCTCAAAGAACTCGATCTTTGCAATTGCCATCTCGTCCTTCCTACTGGTTTCTGCGGATTCAACTGCCTCACCAAGTTGGACTTGCTAGATACTCTAATCTCCAGTGCAAATGATTTACATCTACCAGTAAATCTCAGTTTCCCGTTGCTGAGGCATCTGATGTTCACTTTTACTAACTTTGAGATGGTATCCCAAATTTCTGCCCCGTCTTTGGAGAAAGCATGCATTTTTCATTGCGACCTCTATAATTTTACATCACAAAAGTTGGCTCAGGTCACTCTAGGGCTGGTCACTAGCGTTTCCATGGTTTCTTCTCTCACTTTGGGCTTTAATGCTCTCGAGGTAAGATTGATTCATTCTTTCTTGTAATTCCGAATAATCTCAATAAGTTGTGCCTGGGTTAGCATCCTTTCTACATGCAGCATGTTCTAATACAAATCCAAATCATTAATTGGTGGGGCTATCTAACCCCAACAGTGAATGCTGCTCTTATTGTGCCCAGTTTGCAAAATCTCAGGTTTTGCTGCCTTCTCTACTATTATACAACCTTTATTGTTTTTTAAAGGTCCATCATGTAAAGGGTGTACATGAAACTGTTCTTGTCTTCAATTGGCGGGAATAATAACCCATCATTGTATTTCTGTTTTCTAATATGAAGTACTCTTTCTGTTTTCTAAAGTGAATATTTTTGTTTGTGTTTCTGCACAGTTTTTCTCTCTTGTCGCTTTGCCGTTTAACTTCACTTTTCCCCGACTAAGATTCCTACGTTTCGATCTGAATGTTGATACCGTGGACAAAAGGATGCATGGTGCTTTCCTTTGGTTGCTAAGAAGCTTACCTTTTCTTGAAGAATTAAAAATATGGGTTATTTTCTCATTATTTTTCCTTGTTTCTACACCAAGCTCTTTTAGTAATAAATTTTTAATATTGTTTCAATGTTGCCCTATGCATCATCCTTCTACATTTTTTAGCCTTCTAGTTCAGATTTGCAAATAATGCCTTACTTCTGCTAAAATTTTTTAGAGTAAGGTTCTGGTGCCACTAAGCTTTTAAAAAACTCCTTTTTCTGTTTTATCGCCGTTTTATCAAGATTTTTGTTCACACCGCACAACTGTTTTATCTGTTATATCACCGTTTTTTCTGTTTTATCACCGATACACACTAAATCACCACCCAACCGCTAAACAACACAAATCGCATTTTAAAACCTAGGGTGCCACACTTTACTTTTTTATTTTAAATTTCAAAACTTAAAATATAATCATCCAATCCAAACCGTTGATCTTATTCATTTTAACGATGGATGCATTGTCATGAAATTTTATAATTTTTTAAATTATTTGATGCTTGATCAAAAGGTAAAAAATGAATGGATCAAAATAACTAAAATAGATTCATTCTAATATATTCATTTTTCAACCTCTTGATCAAGTATCAAACAAACTTTAAAAATTATGAAATTTTAGGACAACACATCCGTCATTAAAATAAACAAGATCAACGTTTGGATCGGACGATTATATTTTAAATTTTTTAAATTTAAAATAAAAAAGAAAGTGTGGCATTTGTGGCACCAAAAAAGTGTGGCACCGGAACCTTGCTCAATTTTTTATTAATGAATCCAGAGAATTGGTAATGACCTGTCACCGCCTGTTTAGCTGTACTACCACACATTTCTATTCTTTTTTTTATGTGTTGTGAGGTTTTTACATTTAATCAGTATGGTAATCAAAGTAAATAAATTAAGTATTACAGTTGGAGGGTGATGATTCAAGTCAGACCAATAGAGTTGCGATTCTAATGAGAGAGTTACTTGCAAAGAAGAATGGTGGCTTTGCCTGCCTCGATCGAACAATGAGAAGTGTCACAATGAGCATGGATAACTTGAAGGTCACTACCAGCATTACAATGACACAGTTTTTTCTGTTCAATGCAAAAGTGCTCAAGGAACTAAAGATTGCTTATTGGAGTGGTGGTGAGGTTATACCAAGCATGATAGAGGAGCTACAGAAGGTGGAAATAGTATCTTCGGATGCTAAAGTGGTGATTTTCGATTGTATGAAGAAAAAGAACTATTTTGTGTATGAACAACTAACCTAGTTTGTTTGTAGGGGGTTGTTTCCTTATTAGTAGTTTCATTTTGTGTGGATCCTTGGTTTTGGCATGTAGGTACTGGTAAGATAACTACTAGTAGGGGTAGCTTTGTCCCAGTTTTTACAAAAACTGTGTTCTGTGGATGGGTAGTTTTTACAAACAGATTTTGGGTGCATCAGCTGACCAGGTGAGTGAAACTATTTGACAATCTTGACGATTTATTTAAAGTAAAAATGCATTAAACTTTAAAGCCAAGAAAAGAAAGTTATTGCATACTTTTATGGGTGCACTGTTGCATGTATAGTGTATCTAAGCATGATGCTTGTATCATGTAGAAAGTACATACCTAAACATTGGGGTTCTTATTTTGATTTTGATAATTGTTACGATTATCAGCTAAAAATAGTGTCAACCATTCCTAGTCATAATATGTGATCGTGCACGAGTATTAATGTATTATTATCGTTTGAAACAAAAAAAAAGCCCAAAAAGAATATGTTATGTACACATTCTGCTCCAACAAAGACCAATCCTAAACCACCCCGGAACAGTTAGACAATATTGGATGCGTTATTTGGACGCAATCTCCAGACTCTTCATTGGCAGGCTTACCAGGGACAGAAGGCTGGACTGGATGGAACTTAGATCAACTCACACTGGCGTAAGAATGAAGAAAAAAAGACAACTTGAAAGCAGTGAGGAGAAGGGAGAAGTAAAGGATTTGTTATGGTTATAGTTTTAGAAACCTGGGTTTTTGCATGTTGTTATGGGTTTTATTAGAGCTGAGCTCTAGACGTGGTTAGGAATTGTTTTACTTCTTTTAAACGTTGTATGATCTCAATCTCAGTATCTGGATGTTTATTTCTACTAATAGAAATGAGCCCAATGGCTTTTTTCCGGAAAAAAAAAAATTTGAAAGGATCCAGTTGCAACTAGCGAAGTTCCTGATTCCTGCCAAAACATTTATCGGGCTTTATAAGTTTCAACGCATCTCTTATGCATGAGCAATTGCTGCCCATACTAATTTTAGAATTAAAAAAAAAACTAAAGAAAGAAATGTTTAGTTATGTAATTATGTTGCCATTTCCATATGAAACCTGAATTCAGATTCTTGGCGATCAAAGCCTTTCTTGGGAATAAATGGTATACACTGTAGAAACGACGCAAGCCTTTCCACATCCTGAAAGGAGGACACAGTGACAGAGTGGTGGACAGGATATGTTTGATGAAATGCTTGAATGAAGATAAGCACACAGAACTGAGGCACAAGAGGATGACCTGACGGAGACGCAAAGCGAAGGCATTTTGTCCAAGCTGGCACTTTGTAACAACACCGCCATCTCTCTCTGGCGAGGCTTAAGAGGAAAATAAAAGAAGCCCGGCTAGTAGGGCTGAAAACGCAACTTCGTGAAACCGTTGATCGTTTCGTTTCGTCCATTTTAAGTATTTATCTAGAATTTGTTTGAACATAAGATGGGAGTTAAGATTATTTATGGAGACTGGAGTTCTCATTTAGAATTTTTCACTTATCAAATTAAAAATTTCAGTGGCACCAAACTATAAATCAAACTGCATATTTGAAGAGGACCTTCTTCTCTCTTAAGGATTAAAAGAAAATCTTTTTTTTTATGTCAAGTAAGTAATATTTTTAATTTAATCAATGTATAACATTTTTCATCCTTGCAAAAATAAATTGTATTTGTGGGACTGGGACCGAATGTTAAAAATAAGGAAAAATTAGTGCTCGTGTTTCTCGAGTAATTGAGAAATTAGTCCAATGTCAAGCTCGTGTTTCTTGACGCAATACAAGAATCCCACCGAGAATATCTCGGAGTATTTCATCCGAGGTACCTTATGGTATTTCACCCACGGTCATTTGAATTGTTTAATCCGAACATTACGTGGGTAATTCTCCCGAAGTATTTTCAGAGTGCTTCCTATTTATCCAAGATATATAGGGGATGTTTCATCGGACCATGACGCGAATAATTCATCCATGGTTCCTCGGATTGTTCAATCCGAACATGACGCGAGTCGTTCTCCCGAAGTACGTTGGGGCGCTCCATACTTTTCGAGATACCTTGGAATTCCGAGTATAATGCGAACCCAACCCGAGAGGGTACCTTACCCGAAGGTACCTCACCTAAGGCTCTCTCACCCGAGGGTATTTCACTCGAGACCTCACCCTCATCCGAGGGTATCTCACCGAGACCTCTCCCCAGGTACCCAGGAATGTTGCATCCGAGCACGACGCGAACTTAATCTCATCCGAACCTATCTCAGTTTCTGACGAGAACTAGCTTTAGTTTAGGACATTACTATATTTGTAATTTTATATTTTCTTTCTCTTTCTGCAAATTTTCTTTTTTAGGGTATTATTTCTAAAAATATATTGACTTGTTGTCCAAGGCGCCGCCTCCTATATAAAGGGATGCTTGTCATTGTAAACACTTTAGTTGATTAATTAATGAAATTTCCCTTTGGGCTCTTTGAGTTCATCTTTGCTATTTAGCATTTTTTTGTGATTTCTAATTCCACTAAACTATTTATCGCCGGCCTCCTCTGACAGACCGGTGGTTTGGGACGAGCGCCGTCGTCATTTCTCTTCACATCCACTTCACTCTTTTCTAGGGTTCCACCAGCAGCAGCGACAGTGAGTGAGAGTGATCCCAACTGCAATCAAATCAATGGCGGGAGGCGATCGGATTAGCTTGCTGCCCTTAGAAATCAAAATCTGTTTGCTCTCCCGCCTCGATTTGAAGGATGCTCCTGGCGCCATCTCTGGACCATCCTCCCCCGCCTCCGTCTCGATTGCTACGTAGACTCGTTGGGCGTGCGTGAAATTGGAAGTTTTGTCGGTTACAACACAATGAAACCACCAAATATCCTCTATCTCTAAATTTCAGTTTCCCATTGCTCAGGTATCTGGAATTCATTATTACTGACTCTATTCAGAGAGTATCCATTATTTCTGCCCCATGTTTGGAGGAAGCATGCATTTTTCATTGCCTTTTTCGTTGCGAAAGCCACCTATTAAATCCTACATCAGAATTGGCTCAGCTCACTCTAGGGCTGGTCACTAGCGTTGCCATGGTTTCTTCTCTCACATTGGGCTTTCATGTTCTCAAGGTAACATTGCTTGATTCATTCTTGTAATTCTGAATAATCTCAATAAGTTGTGCCTGTGGTAGAATGCTTTGTACATGCAACATGTTCTAATACAAATCCAAATCATTAATTGGTGTGGCTATATATGTAACCGCAACTGTGAATTACAGTTCCTAAATCTTAGGTTTTTGTTGCTTTCTTTACTATTATAGAACCTTTATTTTCTTTTTTTTTTTAAAAAAAGGTCCATTTTATAAAGACTGTATGTACATCATAGTTTCCATTTGAGCTGAAACTTCTCGAGGACGGTTTTTGTTTTCTAATATGAATATTTTTTATGTATTTCTGCACAGGATTTATCTCTTGTTGCTTTGCCATATAACTTCACTTTTCCCCGACTAAGATTCCTAATTTTCTCTCTGAATGTCGATGCAACGGACAAGAGGATGTTTGATGCTTTCCTTGAAAACACAAGTAATTATTAGATAAATAAACTAAAATAAATCTAAAATGACGTAAGAAGGAACTATATTTTTGTCTTAAATATACAAAAATTGAATTTTTTTAGAATTAATATTTCATTTAAATTAATGTAAAAGTAAATTTCAATTTTAATAATGATTTAAATGGTAAATAACTAATATAAAAGAATATGAGGGTATATGAGCGATTGGATGATTTGCGGGTATATGGCTGATTTTTTCTGCCTGAGAAATAATGAAACTCAAAAGAATTGATTCAGATTTCAAAGGACCGGACTTGACCGATTTGGTATAAGGGTCGGACTGGGCCGGGTTCAAGGAAAGGTTCAAGAGGGACCGAGTTAGACAAATTTTTTTTTCTAAATAGGTAGTCTGGACCTTTGAAAATCTGGTCATTCTAAGCCTTTGGTCTTTCAAATGGTTGAGCTCAAGGACTCTAAGGACTCAAAGAATTCTATATGATATATTTTGATAATTTTCTCATAATTTCATAGTAATTTTTGTATGAATAAACCTATTGTGAACCATGATGCATATAACCTTTTGTGCACCATGACCGTTTTGGTCGGTGGTACCATAAATTGTCAATCTAATTTAACCAACCCAATCTATATATTGAAATCTCATAAAAAAAAAGTAAAATTTTACAATTTTTAAATTTTTTTACTATTTTTTAAAAACATGTCATTGTTTCTATAAATTAGTGTATTTGTAGCAAAAAATAGCAAGCCTTAAATAATTAAAAAAATAATAAAAAAATTTAAAAAATTGTAAATTTTGTTTGCTATGATATTTCAATATATAGATTGGATTGATTAATTTAGATTTTCCAATTTGTAAAATCACCGAACAAACGATCATGATACACAGAACTCTCTATGCATCATGGTTGACAATAAAAAATCTCATTTTTTATATTGCATAAATAATCATTGTAACTGAAAGGACATATTTGACAAGTAAAATTTATGTTCACCGAAATTATTTGGTCAACACAAAACTCTAGCAATTTTTTAATATCATTACCAACGTGTATAAGTACTCATATTCATCATGAATTTTTCGTGTTTATTTTTCCGTCATAGTATGTCAATGTCTGACAATTTATGTTAGTTTTCAACTTCATAATAGTAAAAAAATTTTCTAAAATGTAAGTATTAGTTGGTGTCTGGTTTAAGTAACTTTTGAATTTTTTTTTCCAGAAAAAAAAACTTAAATTGCTTCAAAATAAATCGTAATGCAATATTATATCGCTTATAATCCAACATACCATTCTAAACATTCTAAATAGATATTAATGTAAAATTCATTTGTATTTCTTTTATAAATTTCTTTTTATTCTATTGAGTTTATTGAACTACCCTTTCAAATAAACCGACTCGGATTAAGCCGGATCTAATCCTTCATATTCGTTCCATCAAAATTCGTGTCCATTGAAAATAAAATCTAGCATTCAAAATCATGTCCTTTTAGATCTTTTCTATTGTAAATCCTTTGAAAGACCTGTCCGGTCCAGATTTAAAAACTGTCTTCCAGAGAACATGCCAAGTGCCGAGAATTTTTAGCATTTCACTATTGAGAAGTATGGATAAATTTATGATTTTATGAGGACTAATAAGTACTTTGATTGAAGTGGGAAAGCGATAAATGAAGTCATAAAATACAACATCTAAAAATGATTCGCTGCCTCACTGGCCGATTCGTACAATTTGGCTTATCCTCGCATGTGCGCACCTGTCAGCTTGGTCCGTATATTGCGGATCAGAGAAAACAAGTCAACTCCACATTCATGGAATCATGGGAATTATTTTTGAAGAAAAGTGATCCTCAACCTCAAACGATCAGCTGCCTGCGGGCTTTCTCGTCAAAAAAAAAAAAAAAACAAAAAAAACCCTCAAACGATCAGCAGATTATTTCGCCTTAAAAATATTGGGGCTGTTTGAATTGAAATGAGAATTTGGGGATGTTTGAATTTATTGGGGAATTTTATCTTCCTAGCATAAATTTATTATAAACAATTCAAACTCTTCACAAATTTATACATTTCTCAATAAATTTATGCCTAGGAATAAGAAATTTTCCAAATTCTCTAGCGATCCAAACGGCTCCTTGGAGAATTTGGAAAATTTCTTATTCTTAGGCATAAATTTATTATAAACAATCCAAACTCTTCACAAAATTACACACTTCTCAATAAATTTATGCCTAGAAATTGAAAATTCTCCAAATTCCTTAAATTTCTAAGCGATCCAAACGGCCCCATTAGTTTTAATTTTGTCTTAATAATATTTGCACAAAACAATATTTAATATATAATTAGCATTTAGTACAAACATTGTTGACACTAACGAATAGAACGATATGGACTTACCGATGGATAAACTAATTAGAGTAATGTTAGAATCAAACATATATGACGTCAAATACAATCCAAACATCGACAAATAAAAATTCAAACGACCAATCTAAATCGCTCAATATGATCTTTATATTAAAATATCATTGAAAAAATTTCTATATTTTTTCAAGTTTTCTAACCATTTTTTTCGAATTTTCAAAATCGGAGGTTCATAATTTTTTAGATTGAACGTATTAAAAAATTATAAAATAAAAGGACAAACATTTGGAAAAAATATATATATAATTTTGTCTCTACAAAGATTTTATAACGTAGAATAATTTGAGCGATTTTAATCGGTCATTTTAATATTAAAAATTAAAATTTTATCATGTTTGACAAGTATATGTGTCATATATGTTTGACACTAACCACTCCCAATTAACTAGAAAGAAAAATTTATCCTAAATTAGTTAGTGCTTTTTAAAAAAAAAAAAAATCAAATGATGGACTTCAAAAATTTTTGCTTGTGACTCCTTATTAATTATTTATCAACCTAACATAATCATACTCGACTGGTTGGTTAATTACTTCGAAATTCTATGTTTTGTTCATGATTTAAATTGTTTATATCATTTTTTTTAATATTTATCGTATTATAGATTATTTTGAGTTGAAGATACGAATTGTAGAACTGATAAATAACCAAGCTTGCTGGATTTACTCCACTGTTGATTGCTGGGACTGGGATGAGCTAGTTACGTTTCGAGCAAACTAAATATTTTACGAAATTCCTTAACATAATTCTCTCATCAGCATCATCTCTATCATTTTTCTAGATGATGCGTTTTCTTTTTCTATTTTCGGCCCAGCGTCATCCTCATCTTTTTTTGTTTTGATCTCCTATTCTCATCCCATCCACATTCCCTATGTCACTGATTTTCTATTCTCATCTCATTTATTTTTGTTGTTCGCTAACCTCATGTTGATCTCATTCCTTAACTAGAACAATTATATAAACAATTGTCAGGGATAATATGAACAATTGTCCTACTAATTAAAACAATTATGCATATGAACTAGAGCAATTATGTACATTAATTAAGTAGAACAGTTAGGTATATTAAGTAGAAAAAATTAGGTGTATAACTAGAACAATTATGTATATAAAGTAGAACAATTATGCATATAAAACAAGCACAATTACCGTACACGCTGGATGATGATAGATACCAGCTGAAGGTAAGGGGATGTGTACACGCGGGATGAGGAGGCACTAGAATAGTATTCCAGAAACAGAAAGAATAAGGAGACGTTCGAATAGTATTCCATAATAAAAAGAGAGAAAACACGTAGTCTACGGATGACATGATGAAAAAATTTGAGGATGATCTTTATTATTTTCGAATGTTTTATTATTGTCTCTATTAATTTACTGTATATCTCTACTATTTATAAACAGATAGACCGTAGAGATATTACACTCTAGATCTAGCATGTAAATATGTGTTTCTACTGTTCGATTGATTTGATTTGTGGTCAGATATTAATCGTCATACGAAATAATAATATATTTTGATTTTCCGTTTAATAAAGAAACAAATTAAATAACATATTTATTTGTATTGATACTAAATTAAACAATATATTTTTATTATCTAATATTATTTTATTTTTTTATTTGCTTGAGGGAATCTTTAAGCTAGTATATATATATAAACACGAAAGGACTTAAGAAAAGAAATATTGGAAATCGAGAAGAGCGCTGACTTCCCACAATAACGTGCCTAATTAAAGCCAAGATTGGAAAGCGAGAACCGAGAAGAGCGCTGACTTCCCATAATCTGCTAGCTCCAGGCTGTTCTTTGATTATATTAATGAAAATGTTGACCTTTTAATATGAATTTCAGATCTGCATAATTAACTGGTCATGAAAGATGGACAAAACAAAACTTGCCAACATGCATACAAGACTGCAAGCACCTAAGTCGTAATTAAATAATAAGAGGGTTTTTTTTTTGTTCATACTGAAATCGTAACATCTATCTCAATCCAGCTCCAATTATATTATTTGGTCATTTGGATCGGTTGGAGCGTAACAGAATTTTAAATCTCAACTGTGTTTGGAAAGCTCCGAACAAGGCCTTGTTCGTGATAAGAACAGGATTAAACCAACACATTATTGTTTCGGCGAATAGGTAGTTTTGTGTCTATTTCTAATCTATATGTATATTAATATTAATATTTAATATTTAATAATTTATTATACTCTTCATGTCGAGAGATTTTTTTCTACGTAACTTTGATAACGTCATCATGACATAATCAACACCCATCCTTCTGTTATTTTTCATCTCCATTTAGTTGATCAATCAATGAAACCCTTCATTTTTGGATTTCAGATTAAATGTAGTTTCATTTTTAAATTGTTTAGATTCTTTTAAAAATTTATTTGACTATAAAAAATTTATATGAGCGCTCACAAAAATATGAAGGATTAAGAAATATAAAATTTTTAATTATATAATTATAAAATATTTTAAATAATTTTCTGAATTTCATAAAATTTAATCTTCATAAGTATTTTATTTTTTTAATTGTTTGGAGGACTTTAAGAATCATTTGTCTATGAAAATTTATGTACTTATTCGTAGATATATGAAGAATTTAGTGATATAAAATTTTATAATTATAGAATATAGACTTATAAAATATTTAAATAATTTTTTGTATCTCAAAAAATTGAATGTCTGTAATTTCATAAATGTCATAATTTATTTATTCAAAGAAATTTATAATTTTATTTCTGCATGTAATTTTATATAAATGATCCCAAAATTATAGCAAATCTAATTATACCATAGAGCTATTATTAATTTAATCATACAATTTTATGAAATATGGAATATGCGGTACTTTTTAAATTATTTGAGGATCTAATTTAATTAGACATGCAGTTGTATATCCTTCATCACAAAAATTCGAAATCCACAGTTATATAAAATTTTTTAATTATAGAGTTCTAAAATATATTTTTCGAATTTTTAATCTGGTCACTTAAGTTCAATTATTTTGGAAATATAATCATGTTTTTCATTGTTCATACTTTCACAATAATTTATATAATTTACTAGTAATTGAATTTCAGATCTTTTTAAACATGGTATTTATCGATGAGAATTAATAACATTTGATGGTATAGTTTTATGGGATTAATGACCAATATTTTACTAGCAATTTAAATGGATATTGTCCCATTCTAAAAATATAATTATGATAGTATTGTATCTATCCTTAACTAATGTCATGTCAGAACAGCGATTGTTACCTCTAGCTGTAGAAAACAGTTCATCAAATAATATTAATGGTATAGTCCCATAACATATTCCGTTGTTTCCTATAGCTAGAGATAACAATCACTGTTCTAGATTATGGTGGTATTAAATCATTAAATATGAGGTAATAATCATGTTTTTCACTGTTCGAGAGGAAAATTGATTGTCTCAAGAAAACAGTTCATCAGTAAAAATGCAATTATGGAAGTATTAAATCATCTAGCTTTTAATTCCATTAAAAAATTTCCGATAGATATGTTATAGATATATTTATTTATACTTTTTTTGCTTGAGAAATATTAAAAAATAAAACGATCTCACAAAGAGCATGACCATGACTAGCCCTACCAACGGAAGCAAAACCACATTATGTCGTTCCGTTTAGGAAAAAAAAAACTAAACTGAAATCAATTTTCGTTAACAAAATAAAACAACAAACGAAATAGGCCGAAAAATTAGACTAATAAACGAACGGTAAATATAACAAGGTGTTTCATTATCATTATTTTGTTATCGCGTATAGTATTTTAGTTGTTTAGAATTGTTTGGATAGCAAAGGAGCTGCGGTATGCGGAGACAGCAAAGAGTCGCATGAGATTCCTAAAAGTAAATTCTAAGAGCCTTTGCGCCTCTCTCTCTCTCTTTCTCTCTCTACTGTACTTCTTTCTCGATCTCTCCTCCTCCATTTTCCCCTCTTTCTCTTCCCGAAAAGACCGAGGTCAGAGCGTGTGATATTTCAATGAGACTGTTAGTCTTCTACTGTCCTCTTTTTCCTCTCTTTCGCGAACGCAAATGATTTTTTCTTCTTAGCAAACCATCTAAATACTTTTTTTCTTTGTAGATTAACATTAATCTTTTTTTTTAGAAAGCTTTAATTTCGTAATCTTATTTTCGAACGATCCAAACACACTTAAATACAACTATGGATGGGAGGCTATAGCATCATATGGCATCTTCAGAAAAAATTATAAACTGGCATGTGCATTAGGAATTAAAAGTTGTTGACGTTGAAAGGCATCTTCAAATTTTAAAACGACCCAAACACACTTTCGTAATAATGAGATATATGCCCTCATGAAAATTGACAATTTCAAAAAATGTCATTTTTAAATTGATAATTTGTTTTATACCACTATAAAATGTTTTGAATAAGCTTATGCCATTAATTTCTTCTAAAATATAGTTAATTTTTTTTTTGAAAAAAAGGCCATTGGGCCCATTTCTATTACTAGAAACAGAGTTATACACACAATCAACTAAACTTCAAACATCCTTTATAAAATTTAACCTAACTTTTTGTCACAAATTTCCCTGCCCAATTAATAAAACCCGAACATCCATACTCAATAGCACAAAACATATAATAATGAGCAAATAATTGGAAAACACAAAAAATCTTTTCTGATCATGCACTAAAATATAGTTAATTCGAAAGATACCACTCCAAAATCTTCCATACTTTCAAGAATAACTAATTAAGTTGCCCTTTTTAAAATAATAAAAAATATTACATAAAAAAAAACAGAGCTCCGTCCACATGGAAGAAGAAACCCACGAACTGAGGGGAATTAAAGGACTTTATGAAATTTGATGAATTTTACAAGTATGGACGCTTCATTATTATCTAGGGTGTCTTTGGATCGTTGGAAGAAAGAAGAAAAAGAAGGAAGAAAAAGAAAAAAAATTATAAACAATTCAAACTCTTCACAAAGTTACACACTTCCCAATACTTTTTTCCACTTCTTCCCTTCTTCCCACACCTATCCAAACGGAGCCCTAAATACGAGATACAGCCTTGGTTAAACTAATTAGCATAATCGCACGAAATAAAATTCGAAACGCAGTCAAGTTGAAATTTTGAATAAAATTATACTGTAAGATGGTTAACGCAAATCTTATGTATACTGTAATTCATAGCTCTAAAATTATATACCAAAAAGTTTGCTTAGAGGAGCAAAGAAATGCTAGTGTCCAATATATAGGACGGATGGACTCCGTCCAATACGATCGTTTTCACGTTTTTAATTTTTAATTAACTAATTCGAACCGTTCAATATGTTATCCATATAATCAATATAATAATTACTACAAATAGATGATATTAATAATTATATTGATTTTTTAAGTTAGTCATGAGAATAAACTTCTCTAACTCAATATTTTATCAAGTTAGAGAAGTAGAATGAATTTAGCACTAACTTCACTGACTTTAAGTGTGTTTGATTGGTGAGAGTTTCAAAATTAGTGTTCTAATCTCAAATTTGCTTACTTTTCATGCAACCAAACATAGCTAGTTTTGTTGTTAACGTTGAAGGCATCTTCAAATTAATTAAAAATGATAAATATCGCCGCTTAATTATCTCTCATATATGTTTTCCCGTTTTACTTTTAAAGCTATATTATACACATCAACACATGTGCAATTTAAATTTATTATTAAGTAATGTACATGTGAAGCAATTGATGGACATGGACCCCGCTGTCCAGTCAACTTCCACATATACATTAGCCCAGGAACGAGCTGCCCAACCGATCAATATAATAATGCATAAACCTAATATATGACTTCGTTTGGATGGATACAAGAATAAGAGAACAGTATTTTTCTACTCTCAAATTTATTATAAACAATCCAAACTCTTCACAAAATTACACACTTCTCAATATATTTTTTTTTATTCTTTTTATTCCCACACCATCCAAACGGAACCAATAGTGAATTAAACAAACTAAAACATCAACAATCACCCTATACTCAAATAAAGCAACATCCTATAAGAAAACCATATAGTCACATCGACTTGGCCAATATCAATGCAATAAACTAGCTGGGCAGCTGGCTACTGTCCCAAAATCCGGCAAACTATATATCCACCCAATACTCAGTTTTGGTTCTAAACTACAAAACAACCACCTAGAAATACAGAAGTTATAATCTAATTAAAGCCATGAATGAAAACCAGAAGTATTCTTGCACCAGTGAACTCGCCGCGGAGGTCTTAATGGTTATGACCTCCACCTTCATTGCGATTACCATTGCAGGTGTTGCAGCCCAAAAGTTTTTACTTTTGTTCAATCATCGAACTCATATTGAGTTTACTTACAAGAAGTCGGGCGTCGTCATATCATCAGCTTATACCCTTTTCCTGCCGCTCATGTCCTACCTATTCTCGCAAGCCAAGGAAAATAACCTAGAAGGCAGGGCTCAACTGATTCTCAGTTGGATGGTGCTCATTGAAGTCCTTCGGGTGTATGATGGTGACTCCACATGGGAAGCACGAAACTCAGCAGAGCAATTGGCGCGGTTAGTCTGGGTGAGCTATCTTGTCTATGGCTATGTACCTCCAAATAAATTGAGGGCGATTCTTTTGGTCCTCTGTGCTGTTTGTATTACCTATGAGATCATGAAGGCATTAGCTTCCAAGAAAGCCAAGAAGTCCTATTTACTAGGAAGAAACCCCAAACTTATTCACGATTTTATGAATAGAATCATGCTTCAAGATCATTACAAGACCACACCCATGAGCAGTTGTGAATACATTGTTATGGGCGAGGAAAATCATGAGATAACCATTTGCGAGAATGGTTGGCACCTTGGTTACCACCCTGATGATGACGAAAAGCCTAAATCAAAAGGGGTTATCACGATTGGCAGAGTTTTCCAGAACTCATCTGAAGATAGTGAATTTACCATGGCACACCCCAATTGGCGCGATTCTTGTCTATCATTTGCCTTGGCAAAAATGTTGAGGCGAAGATTTGCTAATCTCACAGTGGTTGAGGAGGGAAACAATAAGGCTCTTAAGTTTGTACTAGAAGGGTTAATTGGAGATCCAGAGACAGAAGTAAGCAGAGGAGAGAAACAACCCAGCGAAAAGGTATTCTGTATTATTCATGATGAGCTGAAGTTCGTTCAAGAATTTTCACAAACTAAGGTACAAATTTATAAATATTTCGGGGGGTTTGTACTGCTGGCTGATATGATTGGTTACATGATCGTGGTGAGTGTTGGAACGTACCTTCTCTTGTCCATTGCTGTTTCCATGCTAATTCAAAAAAGATATACATTTCTTGTATATGTACCGCAAGATACAGCAAACAATAATTGCTTTAATGATTTTAGCATTTTTGCAAGCGGTACTCTGGTGGCGAAAATATTCTATTTGCTTGATCAAGCCATAACATTCCTACTTGTGTCCGCATGCGGTTATGTCCAATATTATAATGGTTGGGCAGCCTTCTTTTTCTACCACAAGTCCAACCTTGATTTTGTTAGACGATACATTGAAAACCCTTCCGAATGGAAAAAAACTCATAGCGCGACGCAATCTATGTTGGACAAACTACTCAATCGATTTGAAGAATTTGTGCTATCAATTGTAAAGAATGTCGAGCAAGCAAGAATTCACTACTCACTTTTTGATACCAAACCGGAAACTACTTTTTGCATTAAAAGAAACCGGAAAGGAGAAGTTCCAGTTGTAATTCACAGTACTGATGTAAAAGAAGCTATACTAAGATCTTTGAAAAAAAGTGGTGGTCAACTCACGAGTGGAGAAACTTCACTGAGAAGCCATGAATTTGTAGAGAATATGATGAATCTTCGTTGGCCTCATATAAGTATCACAGAGGCCATCCTTGTTTGGCACATTGCTACTACCCTCTTTCACCACCAAAAATCTCCACATCAACAACAACTTGCAAAACCCACCAAGAATGGGACTCAAATACTCAAAGAATTGATTAAATATTGCCTGAATCCCAAAAGGGCCAAAACCCACATCCACACAGAACCCCAATCTCCACAACATAACGATGACTCTGAGAAGAAGAAGCGAGAGGTGGCTTTAGCCTTGTCTAGTTATTGCCTCTCTCTAGTGGCATGCCATCCTGAACTATTGCCTGAAGAGGTTCGGTGGAGTAAGAAAATGTACAAAAGTGTGAGAGAAGAGATATTTTTAATTGATAAATCCTCTCGTCATAAACCTATAAGAAAGGATCGTTGCGACTATGCAATGTCTAATTTAATATCCCTTGAAAATTTTGTACTAGTTGGAAAAGGTGTCAAGCTGGCCAAGGCGCTAGTTAAGCATGATGAGGAGGGAAAGCAAGTGTGGACAATGTTGTCTGAGTTTTGGGCAGAGATGATGCTGTTCATCGCTCCATCCGATAATGTGAAGGGTCATGAGAAAATTTTAGAAAAGCAAGAATTAATTACACAAATATGGGCATTGCTTACACATGCTGGCATCCTTAATAGGCCCAAACCCACCCATCCCAGTTGCGAACCTGAGAAGAAGAATGAGGCAGGTGAAGACATGAATGTTTGATTTAGCTAGTTCTGTTTTTGTGCGTACGTAACTACTTATTTTCCTTTTATTATTTCAATAAGTTATATCTGTGATTTGGGGTAGTATAGTGTCTGAAGTGGTAATGTAAATTTTTTTTTTCCAATTTTTTAAGGTTTGCGGCTTAATTATGTTACTAGTATGTATGTGGAAGTAATGCTCGATCAACTGTTTTTTTTAAAAGAAACACACACCCCTAACTTGCTATATTGCGAATTACGTCGAGCAGTGTTTAAGGTGTTATTAAAAAGTAAAAAACTACATTGCGAATTGCTACTAGATAACCGCTATCTAGTTTGTCTAAAAAAAAAAAAAAAAAAACTACCGCCGTAATTGTCGTTCCTTCAAGAAACAGCCCGAAGTTTTTTTCTGGTTTTTTACGGCGATTGTTAATAAATAACCTTCATAAAAGATAGTGACGTCACTATTTTTTAAGGCAGTTATTTATTAAAAACCGCCGTAGAAAACCTTTTTTACAACTGTTTATTGTAAACCACTGCCGTAAACAATCCTTGTTAACAGCTGCCTTTTATAAAATTCCGCCCTACAAGACCTATAATTAAAAATTTAATATTTCTGTTGCTACCGGCTTAGCCCAAATTAATTTGCTAGCCATAAATAACACATAAATATATCACAATTTATATAAAACAAAATCGAAGAAAATTCATAAATTCACACAAAAAATAACATTAATTCACACATAAAATCAACAAATTTAAAAATTTATCCAGAAATACAACCATTAGTCATAATCATCATTAATTATCAATGGACTTAAAAATTTCAAAAACAGCTCTATAGTTTGATTAATATCGTCCATTGATTACCAATATAAAAAAAAAATGTGTTGGATGAACTCAAGTAATGTAGTAACACAAAATCCTAACAAATTGAGCAACGACCAACCCATCCACTTGCTTGTGTAGTTAAGTCTTATAGCGAGGATTTGAACCCCGCTATAAGGCCTATAGCGGGCTTTTGACCCATGCTATGCTATATAGTAGTGTTCATAAGCTCGCTATAAAGAGTGAGAGTATAGCGGGCTTTATAAGTCTGCTATATCATGAATTTTATTAAAAATGAATAAATAAATCATGGTTCTATTTAAAATTTTTTATTAAATTATCCTTTATATTAAAAAAATCGGGTGTATTCATGATTATAAGTATTAGCAAGTAAATAAAAAATTTAAAATCAGAATAAATAACAAAATGATTGAAATGTACTAATTAATGTAGCATAAGTAACAAACATCTTCTAGTTTTGCTTGGCCCTTGAAAATAAGGCCTAACATTTATTTTACTTTTAACAAATGCAAAAAAAAAAAGATAAGAACAATAATAATCAGTTTATTTTTTTTTTAAAGCCGACATGATAAATATAGTACAAGCCAACATTCTGCACAGATGAATATAGTTAGCACTAGGGGTGAGCAAAAAGCTCGTAACTCGTGAGTTACTCGAATTCGACTCGAAAAAAACTCGATGGAAACTCGAGTTAGAAGAACTCGAGTTATAACAACTCAAGTTATTCCAACTCGTTAATTTTACGAGCCGAGTTTGAGTTAGGCCCAACTCGACTCGGCCCAACTCGAGTCAGAATATACATGCTGTAAAAAAATAAAATGTTATCATATTAATATACAGTCCAACAATTTTATTGATTTGCAGCCCAATAACTCGCTCACTAACTCTAGTCCCCAAGTCACCAAACTTTTTTCTCTCCCTTACACCCTCATGGCTGCTCCTCTTTTTCTATTTTCGAGCAAAATTCTAAGGCGACTAGTACCTCAACACCTTTTCACGAGTTCGTTGCCGTGTCACGAGTTGGCTCGAGTTAAAATGAGCTGAGTTCGAGTTAGCTCGAATAGCTCGGAACTGCTTTGCTATCGAGTCACGAGTTGGCTCGAGCTGTGACGAGTTCGAGTTCGAGTTGAGGCTAACTCGCTCGAACTCGGCTCGTATACAGCCCTAGTTAGCACCATGAAGAACTTTTACCTTTTCGAACTGATGTAATATATACATTTTAAACTGCTTCACGCCATGACCAGCTGATGTCCAGATTGTGTGGCTTCTCAAGAGCATGGAATCAACCTACATTACACATCAAATTACAAAAATTTTAATCTAATGAAGGAGGATAGATCTCCCTGTACAAAACATTTTGTTTCGTTGTCATTGAAACAAATTGTCAAGTATCTTATGGGCACTGATGGTAATGAAACTTTAGTAACTATATATGCATAGTGTAAAGGCCTCTAGTCGGATAGTACCTTACGAGTCTGAAATGGGCAAAATAAATTTCAAATAGGATGAAATATGAACGGAAGAAATATGAATCATTGGACAAATTGAGAACTCTTTAGTGTTATCCATACGATTAGGTTAATTATTATTATTATAGAATATAAACAATGTGTCATGAGTCATGACCCATTCTAAATTGTGCAAAATAGAAATTTAATCATTTCAATTATGAAGAATCCAATCAAGGCAAGAAGACAAAGATTATTCTTCAAGTTTGATTGATTTAGAAAAGATTATATTGTATCTTTACATTTATGCATATTATTTCATTTTCAATAACGTTTTCTTTTATAACGTTATTAGACTATTTAAGTTAAAGCTTTGTACTCGATTATCATATCAGAAATACAACAACAATTTTTCTTTATTCTCTTTTATCATTATCGTTATGTTTCTTATTTTATTTTTTTTATTTCGTTTTTATTTATAAACTATCAAAAATAGATTCAAATTCTAGTTATATTCAACTCGGGACATAACACAATGCCCCCAACTCACTTTATATTAAACAATCGAGGGACATAAATTTCAACAAACATTGTGGTTTTTTATTCTAAAATTGTATACAATAACGCTGTAGCTGGATTTGGGATAAATAAACAATGTTCACAACTTGTTTGTCAGTATGCCTCAAAGATCAGAGCCATAAAAAAACCAAAAACCATATATGTTCCAAAAAAAATGTTAACAACCAAATTAAAATCAAAGGAAAAGAATTAAGTAAAGATAAAAAAAAATCATGAATTTAACAAAGAAAAAGGTTGGTTCTAGGAGCCAACGAATTTCTTAAAAAAATAACGAAATTGAATCACCAGAGCCAAAAAACACTATTAAACCAAAATTGAATGGTTATGAGAGCGATGCCAGTACTAATTGAGAGCAGATCTAGGAGACTCGAGTAGGAGACTAGGAGAGGGTTTGGCCAGTAACAAATATAGGGTTTTCTACTAACACCAACCAGTCGAACAAGAGGAGGAACGCACGGAGGATGTGGGGCCAGTTTGAGGATGTGTGACCAGTAGGAGAAGGAAAGGAGAAACACGTTACGTAGGATATGCTACGGAGGAGGAGGGCGATGGCCTCCGAACGGCACACAAAGAGACTGAGACACGATGGATATCAAAATTCAAAATAGAAAGGAGACGCAAAATGAAATAGCAAAACAATGTACTGCCAAAATAACTTCTATCTGTCCGTCAAGACTGTAAGCGTTTTTTTTTTTTTTTTTAAATTAAAGACTGTAAGCGTTAAAACTCGTTACACGTATATTAACAGAGTTTTACGTTGCACAAATCATTTTTCTAAATCCAAGTTGCAGAAAGTGTTGCCGTGTTGGGCTAGATTTAACAAATCAATTTTCGACACGCACACATTTTTATTTATAGTTTGAAAACGCACACATTTTTATTTATAGTTTGAAAGTCAAGTCATTAAATCGCAATTTATTTTATAAGCTATTTAGTTACAAGGGCTTATTCTGGCAATTCCGATTGTCTAACAAAAGAGGTCAAAATACAAAAGTAAAATTATGGAGCAAATAAGCAACCCCTTGTAATTTTGTATAAAGAAAAATAAAAAAGACCACATGAGCAAACGATCCACTGTACAACTGTTTATTTACACATTAAAAAGTCTTTTAATTGCCTATCTATAGAATGCCAAACCTTTCTATTTCTAGTCTACACTATTTGTTCTTACTCCAACTTGTGATGATGAAACAATTCATCTTTAAGCTCACCTTTGTTGACAACAGAATGCGTTTCAAACTGATGAAAAAAAAAAAGAGTATTAGATAACTATATATAGGTGCATCCATTTAATAGGATATGATCCAAAAACTGTTTGAGCTCAAGAACCCAGCTGATCATCACCTTTTCAAAAAGCTACATTTCTTTCCTGATGGCCTGGCTTAAGAGAGACTTGTATTCAGAACTCCTTGACCACTCATCAATTTCCCGAGCCCGAAAAACGGGCAAAGGGTGTGACAGTTGCCTGTTCTGAGCATTTCTGAATCAAGAATAGAATGTAAATACAAATTTCTTATTAGCATGGCCGAAAAAATTGAGATTTACTCAAATATTTGAACAATAAATTGGGCTTTTTCAAGATCTGGAGTTTCTAATTCCAAAAACTCTACAAATAACGAACTAAAAAGTTAGTCAAAAAACAGATTGGCCTTAATGCTTGCTGCAATTTAAGCTGTGTTGATAAGGCCACTCCTATTTTTCTGACGGAAGAAGAAAAAATGACTACTTGTCCTCTTTGTGCATACAAGCCAGGGCTAGACGACACCTTGTCAACTGAAAGAAACGCAGTATAATGAGTGATGAAGATGATAAATTATAACAAGACAGACCTTATGTACCAACCGATAGGGCTAGACGACACCTTGTCATAGGTCCGTGCCTGCTCCAAAAAAGCATCTACATTGAGTTGATCAGCAAGAGAAGGGGCACCTCCTGCCAGCTTCATCAGAACTGAGATGACGACCTCTTGAACAGATCCACATACAAAATAAAACATTTAGACCGTTTTTAAAGTTTCTCCTCATAAAGAAAATTTTCAAATAGTTTCACCGACTCAAATGATGATTTATGACAGAATAAGCGCATTGTTGTCAAATCTGACCAACTCGAATTGTACTATTAGTTCATAATCATCTATAAAAAATTTGCGAACAATTATTGGGAAGAAGTTTCTTTTTCTATAAATCGTCTTGAAACTGTTGTCCAGAATATAGTAATAACATGCAGTCTTCTTCACCATGTAACAATTGTGCTGTTGGTAACCTTTTGAAATGAATTTATCCAACAATAGGTCAGTCGATATAGAAAAAGCAAGGTACCTTGGGATCTTGCACTACAAGAAGAGCAGCCCGATCACAAGTGAGCTCAGCTGCTCTCAGCCATCTATACATCTGCTCTTCTAAAAAACTAGCAATAAACCCCAACCCTAAAAAAAGGAAATAATTTCATGTTAGTGACAATTTTTTGGAAAGTGGATCAGTAACCTCGACTAGAAAACTGGTTGAGAAACTTATGACCATCACAGAGGCACCATAAAAGTTTTTCATGAGTAATAAAATATAAAAATTAAATGATTTTCGGTACACTGATACTATTATCATCCCTCAAGTTCCTAAAAAATATCAATTGGTAGCCTTTAGAGTATCATTTCCATTTCAACCAAGATTAGGTCTAGAATAACTGAAACATACTGCAACTACTACAGAATATCTACAAAATTTCCTAATAATAGAATATTTGCCTTAATTTACCAGGTAAGCTGTATGCTCCAAGTGTTAAAATATTGGCAAATGTGAGCCATACACCATGATCACATTTTAAGTGCCCCAATTCATGCGCCAAAACAGCCTGTTCATAACAACATACCCACAAAAGTGGAGCAAAAAGTTAAAGCAGAAGATATTTGTTAGCCTAAGCATAAAGGAACTTAAAATAATTGGCAAATATACCTAGAGGCCAGTTCAGGCCATTGGTATATCTAGTATCGCAACATATTCTAATCTTATATATTCCTTTTTTTCCTGGCTATTTAATTTAATCTAAAGTGTTTTTACTCTTTGACCATATAGATGATGCATATCAATTCTAAATAAATTCAATTGGGAGTTGTTCACCATTGTTGTTTGATGGAATTCTGGCCAAGCTTGTAAAAAAGAATTGAACATTACCTGCAGTTCCTTTTTTGAGAGGAGCTCGACTAGACTGGTATGAACTACTATAAATGGTTTTTTTCCATTGATTGCTAGAGTGTATGCATTTGGTACGGGGTTCTGACGCACATACAGATCAGGAGCTTCTGTGTTCAATATTTTGGCAGCTTCTTGCAATAGTTGATGAAGATCTGTCAGCTGTTGAAAATAGGGAGAAGCAGAAGAAATAGAATAAAACATTGGCTAAGGAATATATTCAGTTGTATAGCCTACAAATCCTTGATACCCCCCCCCCTCCCCCCCAATTCATAGTAAGAAAGTAAATAATAAGAAAGAGCTGGTCAATCTACCTCATGCACTTTTTCAAAAATATAATATTTCCCCAGGAATCTTATTAAACCTCCAAGTCCCTGATTCCCGAATTCGGTAAGTTTTCATAAACTAGAAAGGAAATTGTGAAGAAATTTCATCTGTACATCTGAAAAGTACCTGATTTTTGGAGACTTGTATGGATGTTCCGATATTCTGAAGAAGCATAATCTGCTCAGAAACCGGTCCTACATAAAAAAAAAAAAATCAAAATCAAAATCAAACTTTGAACAAATTCAAACCCTATTTTCTGTCACCTTAATGAGCAGTACTTTTTTGTATGGAATTTTACTATAATTAACTAATGAAACTGTGAAACAGCACCTTCCTCTTTTACCAGTATGAATATCAGGTACCAGTGAGGCAACATTTTTTATCTTATTTTTAACTTTTTTCTGTTTAATTGAGTTTTGGTCAAACAGAGGAAACCTGAATAGAAAACGCATCAATAAAAATATGAACCGCCTTAAGCTGAGAGATTATGAACCTGTTCTAAGCATTGTTTATCCAAATTCATATATCAATTGTTAATGTCATAATGTGTGGTTTTAGAAAACAAACTACTGGAGAAAAAGAGAAAATAGAAGAAACTATGACAGCACATTAAATTTTGCAATTGTACGGTACAGTACTGGTATGATACGTGAATAAATACCATTGGACTCAAGGCCTTATTATGTTCTGCCTAAGAAAAAGAATAAAAATGTGAAGCAGGTTGATATGATGCTAGTCTGATCAGTAACAAACATGTACTTGACAATGCACTGATATCTAACAATAGAGAGTGAATTATTGAATGAAAGACAAGTGAATTGTATTGTACCAATCAAGGCCTTCCCAAGTTCATCAAGCCCAGGAATAGCTCTAAAGAGTAATGTGTTCTGCACAATTGACCATAAAGGAAAAAATGATTAGATGAACAAAGAGCTTTCTCAGAAATAGGACTTAATACAATAATACAAAAAAAAAGAAAATTCTGCACCAAAATATTGTATTTACTGATGCAAAGAGAACTAGAATATTTCCAATTTTACCATGATCTACCTAATCTAAGGAAAATATATAAGAAATTAGAGAAACAATTAACACTGAGTTCATACTTGCTTATCAAGTGGGTGTCTGAAATCATCTGCTTCGAGATTACTAGAAACCACTGGAGCAGCTCCAACAGCTCGGATTTGTAATCTTTTACATCTTATTGAACTTCTACTCTTGTTGATTGGTAGGGACCCAGTGAACTTCTTTTCTAACGTGTTGAGGGAAAGAGAAACAGCACGGGTTGGAACAAGAGGTGAAACGGGTCGGGGAGGGAGGAGGGAGGAAGCCATGGTAGAAACGCCACAGAAAGAGAGAGAGAAATATCAGACGAATTGATTGTGTACTGAGTATTGATTTTTTATTATACTGTAGATGTAGAAGAGTATTTGATTGGTATAAGTAAATTATTTCAAAGGTTTGTTATTGCTAACTATACCCGAAAGGTATCCCAGAAATGTGTCTGGGTCCTTGTGGTATGGATAATAATAAAAATGAGTTCAGTTTAGTGCATTATAAATGTTATAAAAGTAATGAAGAGTTGAAGACGACATGTTAAGAACCCACTTATCATGTGAACCGATGCAAAGTTATATATTGTGAATTTTAAGTACAAATGCAGCTACATAACCAATGAAACAGTTATATGAACAATTCTATAGAAATAATAGCAAAATGTTTCATGAATGGATACGAGAAATATATAACCTTTGACTATAAATTAATTGACACATTTATTCAAATTTTTAGCATTTACTTGGGTTTCATATCATTTTTACATACTTTATGACAATAATAAAAAAGTAATTATGTAAATTATCAATTGTGTTGATGTTCCATACCTACAAAAATTTTAATATTAATATTGCTTGTCACAATTTTTAACTTTTAAGATATGAAACAGTTGCTTTGTTTTGAAAGAAAGGAAAAAAAAACAAAGAAATGTAGAGATATTAGGTCACTTCTGATCTTTAAATTTTGTCAACACTCTCGATAAGAATGGCATTTTTTTTATTACTATTACTATGGCAATATTTTTACAAAATTTATTTATTTATTTATTTTTATATCTTATGAATGTATGAGTCTTTGATTTTAGTTTCCTGTTACTTTTTAGAAGCTAAGTCTACTGGCTATCATGTATGAGTCTTCAATTTTTACCTTTGTCACAGATATGCGGTACAAAGAAGGTACATATAGCATAGTTCTATCCCATTGAAAGATTGAAAGGAGAGCGACATAACAAGTGGATTTGTCCGAGCCACAGGAAATTTACGGTGGAAGACTGGAAGTACGGCTCTGGAATTTGTAAAACTAAAACTTTGTCAAACATAAATTGTGGAATATAAAATTTTCACACTGTTGAATTTGTCCCTCAAATTTTCTGCAACATAAAAATTTGCAAGGGACGTACAATATTAAGACTTAACGACGTATAAGTTGCGTGGTGGTATAGGAGAAATCGTAGAAAATTTTGTTCGGCGTAAAAAAATTCATTTTTTTTTAGTTCGGATAATTACTAAAAATAGCAGTATTTAAAGTTATCGAAAAACACTATGCTCAATCGGTGAAGTTTTTTGTAAAAAAAAAATTTCTATTATTAATAATCATTTAAAATTTGAAAAAAAAATTATAAAATTAAAAATAAGTTAGTTTGCATTATTTGAGATTATTTTATTGTTATCCAGTTTATAAATATATGTACGCAAATTCGCATAAAAATTTATTTCTGACCCGAGACCACTAAAAATGACACTCTTAATCTATACTAATTTATTCTTAATCATTTATGAATAATATTTTCAATCTCCAATAATTAATTTTAATTTTATTTTCAAAACATCAAAAGCTCAGCGACGATTTTAGTTAAATTTATTTCCGACCACACCACCAAAACTGTCACGTAGTGACGATCGTAGTTAAATTGTACGCGATTGCCTTATAGTTAGGTATACTCCAATCAATCATCTCAAAAGGTGTTTCATAAACATATGCGAACGTATTTGTTGTGAATTGCATATTATAAATTGGTAATTTCAATCATGGACATAATTTCGTAACAATACTTGAACTCATATTGTTCATTTGATTAGGATTCAAATCTGATTTACAATTTCTGTTCACCGTATAAATAATGAAAGAGGAATGTAGGTTCAAAAATTGATCAAAATATTTTATATATATTTAAAATTCGATGGGTGAAACCTTTGTTTCTTAAAAAAAGTAGATTTACAGATTTTTTTTCCCCCTCTAATTTTATTTCTGAAAAAATTAACTTTTTTCTGTTTAAACGGATTATTAAAACTCACATGCTTTTATATATAATTTTCATCCGTAATTATAAATTTGGTGGAAAATACATGCAGGTAGAACTCTCACAAACCGTTAGCCCAAATGGAACCCGTTTTCTTGTGCAACCTGTCACCCAAAGAGACCTTTTGTGTGGGATTAAAAAGAGAAATCAAATCATAAACCCTCACTCAAATTGAGAAGATTTTGTGTATGCGCTGTCGAATGGAGAAATCGCCCGGTGCAGAGAGAGGTTTCCAACACAAATCAACCTCCTGCGCTTCCACGTGGCCTCCTTGGCTTCCACCTGTCAGTTCACCAACACTTAGCCTAAACCAATTTAAATGGTATTAAGGGCTGAGAGCTTACCACTAGAGATCACTGGCTCAAGTGAAGTTGGAGTTTCTGCAGTTGATTAAATTGTACACTTCACACAGAAAATAATGTAGAACGTTCTTCCTGTTTTTAGTCACATTTTCAATTGATTTGTACAATGTACGTATATGGTATTAACTGTTTCTGATGTTCTTGATTACTGCTTCATAGCTGGAGGTATGGTTGAGCAAGAGAAGAAGATTGTGCCATTATCACTTCTTACCAACAAATTGGATCGACCAAGAATTGTGGCAAGAGTACTAAAAATTTGGCATGCATGCAACCCATTGACTGGAATTGCCTTCGATATAGATTTCACGCTCATAGACGCCGAGGTAAAAATGTAGCTTTCACAATATTAAATCTTTTGTTAAATTGAGTTAGTATATTTTTTTCCCACCAGTAACCCACTTTCTGACATAGTTGCTTGCAAGTGTAATTCCATAATCTCTCTCTATGCTTTCATTACTAATTATATGTCTTGGTCGATTTTTCAGGGAACTGCAATTCAAGGCACTATGGCTGTTGATGATTCAGATGTTATTCTTCAAGAGATGCATGAAGGAAACGTCTATGAGTTTTACCTGTTTCGCGTAATACCAGCCCGAAAGAAGTATTGTGCAGTTAGCCATAATTGGCAAGTTAAATTCAACCGAGCAGTAGTTCTCAAGCCTGTTTCTGTTTCTGACAGATACCAAGAAATACCATTCAGATTTTTTAACTTCTGCCAATTTGAAGAGTTAGGGAAACAAATTGTTGGTGAACATGTGGTAGTAGGTAATGTAATGATATTAATTTATTTATTGCTCTAATATAACCCCCTTTTTCATTTGCTATTGAAAGCTTGGTTTTCTTCCTGTCTGACAAAGAAAATAAATATCAAGCAGATGCAATTGGTCGAATAAATCGTCTTTCTGCAATCAGAGAAGTTGTGAAGGATGATGTAGTTGTCTATGTTCGTACAGTGGAAATTGCAAATGAAAGGTTTATAAAATAACTTTTCATTATTATTATGTTTACTAAACAAAAAGATACACAAAAGAGATCTAATTACCAAATATCAGTGTAACCTCTTTATGCTCTATACTTTTGCAGAAATACCACTGTACCAATTTCACTATGGGGAGAACATATAAATGAGTTGAAAGAGGAACTCACCATTAAATCTCACCCAACTGTAGTAGCGATTAGCTCTCTACGTCTCCGTTTATTTCCAGGTCAGTCTTCAAGCTAATATAGAAAATGTTAACAAGCGGCATATATGGGCACACTAATCTAATAAAAATACAATGATAGGTCGAGGCATTTGGGGCCTTAAGACGTATACTGCAACACGGATATATCAAGACCGCACAATGCCAGAAATTTCACAATTTGAGAAAATGTATCTTCATCTCGCTTTCCAATCTACACAACAAAAAGTGAAATAAAGTAAAATCTTGTATTTGAAACTAGCATGGGATTAACAATATACCTCAAAAGACTTGCATTTCATATCATTGTTCTTTTGACTGCTGCCTATTGATTCTAACAGAATTTGTGTTTCAAAAAAACAAAATTGAAGGGTTTCTGCAAACTTGAAGCCTGTAATAGCTGGAAAACTAGGCAAGGCAGATAGTTTGAATGCCAGTAATTCAGATTATGTTAAGCTGGACCATTTACTCAGTCTAGATCCAGAACAAGAAAAGGTAATATCAGTGTGTCATAGTCCCTATACCACAACTATTGTCAGTTTCATAAATTTATCACTACATTAACATATGAACCTTTCAATGAACCCCCCAACCCCAAATTTAAACAGAATAGAGACTATAAGTGTATTGCAACAGTAGAAGAGGTATTAGGAGAGCAAGATTGGTACTATAAATCATGCCCAAGAGATAAGAAAAGATTGAAGAGGTGCCAAAAAGATGGATACAAGTGCCCCAAATGCTATCTTAAGATTAATGAAGAGCAGACAGTGCCAAGGTTATATTTGTTTTCCCTACTATCCTAAACTTTCAGTTACTTATATCTCTCCCCAAAAATTATTCCTGATATCTTGCTAATTACAGGCTAAGACTATGTATTTCTGTAAAAGACTCCACAGCCTCTGTTGATTTTGTTATTCTGGGAAGGCGAGTGGAGCATCTGCTTGGTGTTACCACTCAACAACTGCTACACGCACAACGTATCGAAAACCAATTTATGCCATCTAAAATACAAGCTTTGATCAACCGAACTGTATTGTTCACTGTTCGATGCTGTGCCTATCCAGTTCGGTACAATTACCGCACATTTAATGTCTGTCAGACAGATCCTACACCGAGACTACCATCCTGATTGATGAACCTTCTTCCTCGAGCTAAAAGGTAAGTGGAATTTCAATTGCATTCCTTCATTTGATGTTTTTCCAAACAGATCTTGTAAGAAAGACATCAGTAGGTGAACCTTCTCAGTTATTCTGATCTAAAAGAACACTTACTGCATTCCTTCAACAAAACATCTAAACTGAAGTCAACATTTGACTCCAATGTCATTGTAGCGCCTAATCTTTTATTATATTTTATTTAACACAAGGCCAGATGCAAATTTTTTTTAATTAATACAACACCGGTTTCTTATTTTGTTATTCTGCTTATTCTGTGCCAAACTGGCATTTTTGTTTAATGTTTTAATGTCAACTGGACAATTTTTGAAGAAAGGAGGCTAAATTAAATCTACTAACCGATGATGACTTAATTTAAATTACCTTTGAAGATATATGTTTCTGAGCTATATCTGATATTCGGTTCGTGATTTATGCAGCTGATGAATAATGCTCTGAGAAGACAAAGCGACTCTTTTGGATCAAACAGTAATTTTTTGTAAACAACAGGCATTTGTTGTAAACTATGTATGCCTAACCCGCTATCAATGTAATTGTGCTCTAACCTTTTTATATCTTAAAACTATGTTGTTAGGTCTTTTGTCCCCTACGATGCTTGCTTTGTAAAAGCATCTCAAATGTGTAGCTTGTGCTTTGTTACGTAGTAACTTATTGTGTATATTTGGTATGCCTACGAGCTATATTTGTATACCACTTTGCTCATGTTATATTACTAAAATGCTCGAATGTTAATTTATTACCTTACTCTTATGGTTCTTCAAAATGTGGCATGAATTTGGTGTTATTGTGAAACAACAGGATGTGCCTCATAACTGTTCGGTCTGTGGTTGCAATTATCAAAATAATGTGACAAGTTAATCAGAATTACAATAATCTATTACGTACTTTAAAATTGTTCGTCTCTTCTAAATTTGCTCACTTTGAATCAACCAATTTAGATTGCTACGTGTCATTCCTCATTGGGTATTATAGTTATCATGACACAGGTTCAGTTGGTGTTTCTTTTCATTTTTGAAGTCCGGTTCCTTAGCAATTGTGGCTAGTACGAGCCAGCAAGACTATGTTCTTTTTGAAAGTAGCACAATAGCACTAGGATTGAAAGAGACTTTAGAATTTTTATTCTTGAAATAATATGAATTGTTGTTTTTGACCAATTCTTTAGAAAAGTGTTTTATTTTAGTACTTCAGACATATTTATTACGTTCTAAAGCCGTGTTTACTTCGGCTGAAACAAATATGTATTTAAGGTAGTTTAAATAATGCACTAATTAAAAATTCACAGCAAACGATGAGCATTATTTATTTGTTTTCCCAGTTCAGTCAATTATTTGTTTATTGTAATTTGTAAAGTTAAGTGTATATTTTGAGAGGTTTGATTGCAATACATTCAATTAGACATTCACAAAAGGTATATGGAAAAAGCTTTTTTTTTTTTTTGTCAATTTACTGAATAAAAAGGTACATATATATAAAAAAAAACTTTAAACAATGATGGATGTCATCATAGCCATCTTCTCTTTTTTATTTTATTGTACGCGGGACTTAAAACCAATCAAATCATATCATTTTGTTCTCTTTTGGATTGGTTAGCACTTTGCGCTTAATAAATATAAGTCACTTTAATTAAAACAATTATATACCATTAACAGAACTTCCATTGATTAACCTTTCAGCCTACTAGTTAATTTTTTATTTATTACTTTATTGCAAATTACAACTATTATGTTCCACAAATCTGCTAAGAGATTAGCATTCTTTGTGAGATTTGAAATCTCATATCGATCGAGTTTCTGCGTTGTTGTCGCGTTCATCTCTTATGCATGAGGATCATAACCAAGCGGTATACATATGCTTTTCATTGTATAATGTTCTTGGTTCGGACAACACACAAAATTTAAAAACCCACTCCAGCTCTTGTTAGCATATGTGCATATGATCAATTATATTAGAGAAGTTCTATATTTGTTTGGAAAATCGCGAGATTAATTTGTAGCTTCTTAAATTATCAACAAATTCTTTTTTTGTTTTACAAGAAATATATAGTTATTCCAAATGTAATTTACCCACAAAAATACAAGAAATTAAAAAATATATATATTCTAATTTACCATCACAATCCAACAAGCAAATGCAATAAAATTTGAATTATTATTGATTATGTATTAAGCTAATAAAAAGTTCATCAATCCCTTAAACTTACTTTTATTGATAAGATTTTGAAATATTAGAATGTTTAGTTTAATTTTTCAAAAATATTGTTGGTTAATCTCTGTTAGTTAAAGTTGTCTTAGTTTCCTCCAATATCTCTTAGTTAGAATATATATTTTTATTTCTTATATTTGTGTGGGTAAATTAGATTTTGAATAATTATATTTTTCTTGTAAAATAAAAAACGTTTATTGATAATTTAAGATCTCCACAATTTAATCTCGCGATTTTTAAAAGAAACATAGAACTTGAACGACATGAGATTTTTTTAGTATGTGTGATGTGAATGACCTCCGGAATGAAAAACATATGACCCTCATGCGTAGGAGATGAGCACGACAGACGGATACTTGGACAAACGGCCTTGATTTCCATGCATTCTGAATATCATCAACTCTGATATTCCTTCTTGACTTATGCATATGTCTATTCAGTACAAACTGACTTCAATTGCCTATGAAAACACAGTGCATGCAAAATTTATAAACCAAAGAATTATGCGGCAGACAAATTAATTAATCTCTCAAAGTACAGCATGCATGCAAAATAACAAACTGACAAAAAAATGCAGCATACGAAACTAATTTCTCAAAATACAGTAGGTGATGCAAGAAAAGAAAACGAATTATTCACAAAATTATCCATATAGCTGAATGCCACAAAAATTGGGCGGGGTGTTCCTATCAGCAAGAGCCGAGAAGACATTTCCTGAAGTAGTGGGCCCAGCCTCTGAGCACCAAGATACAATGTGTCTACTGAAACAATAAGTCCAACCTGCATTTCCAGAATTTCAGTTTCCTCACCTTCCCATACTTTCTTTTATAATAATGTCAGAATTACCTAACCAATCGGCCTGTAAATTTCAAAGGTAGCCCCATCCCTCCATGCACGTTGCTGATCAGTCCATCTGTCAAAGATTCAAAATGGTGGAGGCAACAAGATCAAAAGGAAATTTTCATTGCAGGTTTGACACGGTTAATGATACCAAAGATGCCCCATACTAGTACTCAGTGGCGAAGCTAGGATTGAAGAATGACGGGGGCCAAAATCTGACTAAATGAAATTGAGAATAAAAAAAATTACAAGTTTAAATATTAATTACCTAAAATAATACTAGCAACCATTAAACTTTCTTAACCAAAACATCATTGAGCATAATATTTTGAGTCTAGAGGAGGCCAATGAAACTTAATTATATAAATTATCTTAACAAATTAACATATGGTTGGACAATATTCTAATTATTAGGGGGGGGGGGCTGGCCCTTGCCAGTCCCCTCTGTCTTCGCCACTGCTAGTACTCGAGCGTATGCATCTACATTTTCCCTTTTCCTATTTGAAGCTTATAAATCCTACTTTGCCTTGATCTTTCTTTTCTTTTAATACAAATCATCCTAATTGTATTAGCAAAATAGCAAGAGTTCTATATTTATTTAGGAAGTAAATTATCTGAAAAATTCTGAAACACCGCCAACACCAACAAGATTGAATGGTTGTGGACCCCTACGCTGGAAGTCCTGCTTGTGAAGTGGCATTAAGTTAAGAATCTTTCACTTGAGCGTGGAGGACATAATAACACACAACAAATGCAGTTATTTGGTAGAACAATATCATTTTTTTTAAGGTTAGCTGGCAAGAGACAAAAATGCAAGAAAAAAAGGAAGGAAGAAAATCCTTTTAGGAAAAATGAATCAATGGCAGTACATCAAAGAAAGAGAGCAAGTACAGCGACAATACAACAAAAGAAAACAAAAAATTAAGTTGCTGCTGTTAGAAAATTTTGTGCTAGTTATTAGGATTGAGTTGTTTCAATGCTGGCAGACACTATTCAGTGTATATAAATTACCATTTCATCTTGAGATACCTTTTTCATCCAATTTAAGTTTTGGTCTCATTGTATGTCAATAAGTATATTATACATTAATTCCAATATTAGAAAACACTGTTCAATTAGAGACTATCCAAGCCGTTCGATCTTCCCTTTCGCTGGATGGATCTGATGCCCTTCCTTTGTCTCCACTATCATCCACTATCTTTGTGCTCTGTGGCCTGTTTCGATTTTCCTCATTGGATTTCTTTGTGGCTTATTCTTCCCATTTCTCTCTGCGCTGTGTGCTGCATGGCTATAGTGCATTGGCCTGGTCTGTCAATTGCTTTTTCTCGCCACAGCAGATCCAGATCACTCCTTTTATCCAGTCTACCTCACCTTCTCTGTACTTTGCGGTCACTCCGGAGTGTACGGGTGTCGACGCTGTGCCTTATGGGTTCTCCTTTTATTTCACTTTCTTCTCCTTAATTCTCTGCTATTTTGCTTCGTCTTCAAGAGGAGGTGGGTGTATTTTCAGCTCAAAATCTGTTTCGTTGTGGATCATCTCGGTACACCTTTGGTTTTTCGTTGTACATACATCCGGCCATTATGTTTAGGGGAGTCAACAGTGCACCACATATAAACATTGCATACATTTTTTAATCTTCAATTTTTGTTCTATTAAATACATTTGACCTGTTTGCTTTGCTCGATTTTTCTGATGGTGCTATTTTCCTGTTGGAATTTCTAGGTTTGTTGTCGGTGCTGTTGGTCTGTGTCCTTCACCAATCTATCTGTCGACAGCCAAGTCATTGAAGAACCATTTCCATCAAAAGATCTCACCAGCAAGGACAAAAAACAAAAGTTATCAGATGCGTAGGTCAATTCCACTAATCAGATCAAAACCCCAACCAGGTACTAGCAAATACAATTGCTTTTAAAAATGATAAGATACCAAAGTCAATAACATACTTCCTTTCAAGCTTGCACTCAGATTTCTCAACTCTTGCATTCACTTCAAACCCAAATTTCCTCACACAATTTTCTGCACCTAAAGCGCACAAAGAGATCATGGGAATTCTCTGCTTTGTGATTTGGAGAGAAAGGTGTTCTAGAATTTTCTCAGACACTCAGCTTCCCATCCAGCTGCTGGTACAACATGTGTTCTTCGAGCTGGAAACACTCGATCTTTAGGCTCCTGACGCTGCATATTTTTTGTTGCTTCTTTTCTTTTTAGCATAGTTTTTTTATTATTATTTTATTATTGAACTTTAGCCCCTGGCTAAAAGCTGTAAGCTCTTTTAGGCTGTGATCGGAAACCATAAATTTAGCGTGAGAATCGGAAATGGAATTTTTTCTTTCCCAAATCTTCTGATCGGAACCGAGGAAGGAGGTGTGAGAGTTCATTTCGCGAGAGTCGGCGAGAAAATTTTGGCTCCGTGAATTCCGCTCATAAACCAAGAAATTTGGCGAGAATTCGTTTCGGCCGTTGGATCTTCTCTTTCTCCGGTGAGCGATTGAACTCTCGCGATTTCCTCCGACCACCGCCGATCGCCGGAAACGATTTCGCGTCAGATTTCTTTTCTTTTTTTTTCTTCTCTTTTCTTTTCTTTTCTTTTCTTTTCGTGCTTGTTTGTGTTTCCGATCAGGGCCTTAATTAATACGAAGATGGGGGCTTAGACCCCCATTTTTACTTCAAAAAAAAATAACATATTTTGATTTTAGCCATCTTCCTTGATAATGTACATTAATGTGCAAGGACAGACTATTTTGGAGTGAGCGCTATACCAAGACAGATCTGTCTGGACTGATCACTCATGACTTCGTGCTGGCTCATATTTACATTAGTATTTTATCTGTTTTGTGATGTTTAGGCTGTTTAGATAAAATACAAAACCAGTGTCCTATTAACAATTACAAAGCTTTTGATAATTCAGCTTCCATCAAGTTATAGGATTTCAACTTCATCAGATGGGGACCAGCTACAGATAGGATCCACCGTTACTGTGCACAATTGAACTTCTATGACATCTTAGTGGATTCCTTAGCTCTCCTACTTTGTACTAAAACATCCATCTAGCTGTGTATATATCTATGTATGTCTCTTATCAACAAATCGTCTCCTTTATTTTTCCTCAGATTATCTTACAATCTTCTTTTCTTCATGGTTCACGCAACGCTGAAAAGACTATTCGCCACTATAGCAAAGACATAACAAACAAGCATTTCTACCTGAAACACTCATGATTAGGCGATCAAACTGCTTTAAAGCCGTCAAAATTAGGCAATGCCATAAAAATAAAGTGTCATTACCATCAAATAGAACAAAAAAATTCAGACATATGACCTTTCGAACACCAAACACAACCAGGCATACAAAAGAGTGCTCATACATACAACTCTACTGCAACAACTAGGCATAACACAGATAATAGAAGGAACAACTGATACATGCCACAAGAAAACAAACGACCTATTCATTGACACGCGACCTATTCATTGACACGCCTCAGAAAAAAGCATGAAATAAGCGTAGTACTAAACCATCCTATAACATTGACACTCACAAACAATAAAAGACAACCAAGCCTCATCAGCTTTGCCAATGCATACTCATATGTTTCTTTTTATCATCCTCTACCTTCCCTGCTTATTGAAGACACAAAAAAATAGCACAAAATAGTAAAAAATAATAATAAAAAATAGCATGCACCAAATAATAAAAAAAATAGCACAAAATAGGCTACACCTCCCAACAAAATAAGCTGCACCTCACAGGCAAAAGCCAAAATAATAATAATAATAATAAATGAAAACATCCTTATTTACCTACAGAAACAATCCATTGCACACAAAAAAAAAAATAAAAAAATACGATCTGCTATTCGATGATCATCACGTCAAAAACTGTTTCTCTATATTTCAAACAAACACACATGTAGAAGATTCAAAGGGAAAATACCAAACTCTGTCTATAAACTGAATAAATCAAGTTCAATCCCTATATGTGTATGCATTTATATTTCCACAGGTACAGCTCTCCCTTATTTCAATTCATCCCCAGCTATATATATACAGACCGACTGGCAATCCAAAAAAAAAAAAAATTGATGCACACCGTACATCTGGCACTACAAACAAAAATCACAGCGCCCCTACTCAGATTCTCCTGATGACTACCCGCTGCACATCATGTTTAGTACAAGAGCACAGAACCACTTCCTCTAACTATTGATATTTCTTATAAATTGATCTACTGTGCCTGAAAACCAAAGATTACCTGGCGCAAATTGGACAAACATCCAAAAAAAATACTCCAGACCTATGAATTTGAAAACCCCTCACGAGCACACAGTGAACAAACACAACAGCTACACCCACTTCTTTACATAAAAATCATTGGATTGGATCAATAAACAAGTCAAGGCAGTCAGTCGATTAACTGTTTCACTAATTTAGGCTGTAATTCTAACAGCTGAAAGGGGGTTGAATATATGTCTGATCCAACAAAATGAATGCAGTGTGTAAGAAACTAAGAATACAAACTACTTGGGAACAAACCTCTTCATCTTTCTGCGCTCTCTCCTTTCTTAATTGTTCTTCAATCCGAGCCGTCTCCAATTTCTTAGCCTCCTCAAGTGCAGCTGCGTCATCCCATAATTTTCTCTCCATTATGCAGGACCTCTGTTCATGATCCCACTGGATGGCTGACAAATGTCTATCAACGATCTCCGCACTGCATAGTGAAGATTAATAAAAATTATTTGAATGAACTAAAAGGATACAACATTGAAATAAAGACCAAACAAATCAAAAGGAATGAGAACATACAGATTTCTTTGATATTCCATATCTCGTGTCTGATCAATATCCTTTCTTGCTTCGACACTTTTATTAATCTGACTAAATCGGAGAGCTAGCAACTTTTATTAATCCAAGAAAGAGCTTCAAAAAAAAAAAAAGAAATATACCGAGAGATTTTAAGGCGAGACATCCGGTCCAAGTCTCTGACGCGTCATCGGACGGCGATCGATTGTGGCCTGAGGCTGAGGCTGAGGTGATTCCGTCAAAGACTCCATTCGATAAAGGCACGGAAGAGGAGAAAGAGAAGAAAGACCCTCTTCTTGCGACTCCGCTGGGAAGTGATTCGGACACCGCTGAAAAGTGATACTAACACCGCCAAAACCTGATCAAATCCAAAATACCCTCCACTCCACTGTAAGAAAATAAATTAGCAACCTCATATTGTCCCAAAAAAACTAAGTTGAAATAATCAAACCTAAAAGGCCAACCTAGAATATTCGAGATAAAATATCATTTAAAAATTAAGAATAGACCTCTAATAATTCTAAAAATCTCATAGATATTTAATTCAAAATAAAAAAATCATTTAGAAATTAAATATCTATGAGATTTTTAGAACTATTAGAGGTCTATTCTTAATTTCTAAATGACTTTTTATCTCCAATATTCTAGGTTGGCTTTTTAGGTTTGATTATACCATTTATGAATATTCTGTCCTAAAACTTAAGTATAAATTGTGATTGTTCATCTTAATTTTTCTGGAGACAATATGGAAATTCTTAATTTATTTTCTTATAGTGGAGTGGAGGGTATTTTGGTATTTGAACAGGTTTTGGTGGTGTTGTATTATTTTTCAGTGGTGTCCGAATCACTTTCCGTTCCCGAATAAGGGTGTCAAACGTGGTCAAAAATCACAAAATAGCGATATGTTGTTGTCGTTCCGTTTGAACGAAACAGATTTATGTTCCATTAACTTTTCCACTTACCATTTTCTATTGAAATAACCAATTTCAATATTTTATTTGCTGATAAATGTATAAGCAACTGTGCAACATACTGTCTTGTTAAAAATACGATACAATTTCTGATGTCATTTATCGTTCCATTTCAGTTAAACGAAATGGCATAAACGCAAACGGCGTACTGTTGACAGCCCTATTCCCGAGTAATGTTGAGTCAATATGTCAAGGACGGTAAGAGACAAATTGCTCAGTTAATTTGTTTATTACTGACCGATTTTGAAGGCGATTAAAAACTACACATTTCGTTACCATTCCAGATTGAAAACAGCATATACTATATTACCCTTCTAAAATCTTCCTCAAGGAAATTTCGGAAGGAAACAAGTAATTTGGTGGGTCCGATATCAGAGAGAAAGAGTAGAAGGGTATTATCGTCACAATAATATAACTGATTGCGCTTGTCAGCTCCGATCTAAAAGAGACAAATTTCCGCACATTCTACCAAGATGCAATATGGTGTCCGCGAGGTATTATTTTTTCTCTTTTATTTGCTCCATGCCCATGAGCCATGAGGTCTAATTATTATCTTATATTAATGTTTAACACTAATTTTTTAAATTTCAATGTTTAACACTATAAATAATAATTTCGTCCAATCACTAGAAGTTACTGGCGTCAACATCTCGAGGTCACACTGTCACAGTCACCTGCGAGTTAGTCCAGCTAGAGCACAACCAGTATTGTTCTTATAATGTTACTTCAAACATGATAAACAAACAATTTATCGAACAATAAAAAATTAGTAACATTTATGTACTTAAAAATAAATATAATGGAATCATGCACGCTTTAATTAAATTATTATGTCAGCATAATCGTAAAACTAGTTTAATTTGTTGTGTTACTGTAATTAAATATCTACTCTTAGACATACTGCACATAAATACTTTCTTGACACATGCTTGAAATATTCTCATCAACTTCCTTGACAAATACAAGCCTTATCATTACAAAATTGAAAAGTAAGCACATCAACTCCCTAAAAATTCCAAACCTCGAGAGGATACAAATACATGTGCCTCTTAGCACAACTCATCACACACACAAAAAAACAATAATAAATAATAATTAAATGCATTCAGGTGCTACATTTCCTGCATTGCAATGACTTGCAACCTGATAATATTTCATTTAAATAGACCATTCTTTTTACTTGATAAATATTAATTTAGAATGGTTTCCTTCTTTACAGAGGTAATTTAATACACCACTTCAGCAGAGTTGTGGAAAACCAAGCAAAGTACTTTTTTAAAAGATAACGCTTAGCACTATGAGATTCTGGACTTAAAATGCACCATTTTGCTTTAAGATGTCACACGTTCACGGCAATAAACATCAACAATTACTTAGTACTTTTAGCCTTCCATTTCAACATCTAATGCTTGTGAATTGTCCATAGAAGAATTAGACTGGATTGATGCAACTAAATCTTCAATCCTGAGAGGTGCATGCCGAGCTGCATGCTGGAACAATACCTGTGTAATTAGTTTAAACCCTGAATTAGAATTGATTTTAATATTTGTAGTCCTGTTAATAAATGTACTGGGTAAAAAAACAGATAAAAAGTAGGAGTGCATGACCGGACTGGATATATCGTCCCAAGCTGATTTCGTTGCAGTTGTAAAAATTAATTGTTCAATTGTATTGTGCAGCTGCTAGTCAGAAATTAAAACCACAAAAAAATAGAATAAAGAACAGAAAATGAGAGATTTAATTTTAGAATAAATAGAAAATGAGGGATATAATGGCATATGTGGCATTGTTAAAGTTACAGTAACAACTGAATTACACAGGTATATATGTAATCCAGAAACTGCTAGTTTTGTACCGGTGAAGGATGCCTTACTTTGGAGTAGGTATCAGCAAAAGCACGTGAATGATTAGTTTTGCCAACCAATTGTAGTTCCCCAAGATCTAACTTTCCATCTACAAGCCTCATTCTCTCATCTTTAATAGCAACACGAACAAGATTTCCAACCCGTAAACCTGACTGAACAAATGGGTCCAATTCAGGTTGTAGTTGTATACTTCAAAATGATACTACAAAAATTTAATGTTGCTCAACTAGCTATCATAAAAAAATCTTAGAATGTTTGGTATTCTAAGTTACCATGATCTGGGCTCATCATAAAAAAAAATTTACTAACTCATGTGTACATAGATGCATTTGGGATGAGAATATACCAAGCCAGTTAGGTCTAATACAAAATCAGCTGGCCAACAATATTTAAGCAACATTATACAAAATCACATTGGGTAGGATAGTCAGAACTTTATGGTTTTTGATTGATTCTATGCTCTCTCCACATCTAACTATTGCTTAAAAGAAGATATTATGTACAGGAGTAACTTAAAAGGACCTGAGCAATCAAGTCTCTACTTAAGGAACCAAGTGCAACAGGAGGGTCATCAGATGTAGTCAAATTCCCGTCATTTTGCAACTCCAATACAACCTAATTTATGTGATTTCACATAAGCAAACAAGCACCGTATAGTTAGATTAACAGTTCATTGTTCACTTTTCGTTAGTTCTGTGTTTTTATTGGGGTTTATGCATTCATACAAAAGGACTAATATGGCATCTATTTGGGGAATATAATATGCCATAGGGTAGGATAGTCGGAACATTTATCTATGCCTCAAATGAAAATAATTCCGATCAGTAAAATAGCAAAAAATATATATATATATATAGAGGTGGGCTAAAGTGCCATAGATGGCAATGCCATAGATGTCTTTGTTTAGACATTTTTTTAAGATCCGAAATTCAATCGGTCGATCCAAACTGTTCAAATTGATCACCATATTGAAATACCATTGGAGACCAAATTTTACATTTTTTTGAATTTTTTTGGTATTTATTTTGATATGTTCAAATTGGAGGGTCTGAAATACTCCAATTATAACGTTTTTTAAAAATATCATAATAAATAGCAAAAAAATTCGAAAAAATGTAAAATTTGGTCTCCAAGGATATTTTAATGTGTTGAATAACTTGAACGGTTCAAATTGAGAATTTGGAGTTTGAATCTCGAAAAACGACTCTATGGCACGGGACCCTCTGTGCCATCTATGGCACGTTAGCCATCCTCTATATATATATATATATATATATATATATATATATATTCTTTTGTACCTGCTGCTGAGAAGGAATTTGTCCTTTGCTATCAGTGTCGAGAACATACTGGCTACAAACATTATCTTTCCATACTAATGCTAGAGGTGTGTTTCCAGCTTGGTAATGTGCATGCCTATATAAAAATTACCAAAAACAAAATAAAGTGAAAATACTGTTTCAAGGCGCGATCAATATATTTCATTGGACATATTTTTTTTTTTTTTGTAATGATGCAATAATAAGTATTTTAATTTGCAGTAACAATCAGGAAAATATCTAATCTCGAACTACAAAACCATCTGATGGAAATTTCATGATCTGACATTGCATTATAATGAAAACCCTGCCAGATCATGTATTTTCAGTACCACTGTCTATACTGGCGGTACAGACTATGGACTGGAGCAAGTTTCTGAAATTTGGAAGCTAATTATAAAAATCGAAATTCTTAACATTGAATAGACAAGGAGTGTGATTGCCAATACACAATCTGGGACTCGCACAATACAAGTAGAACTCTTTATGGTGTGGAAATTTGAAAATTATAAAATAAAATAAAAATAATAAACAAGAACGAGAGATGTCTTACTTGTTAAAAAACAGCAACCCATCTTTGACATATGGCACTTGTCCCGAATAAGAAGCTTGAAGACCGGCCAAGTTACACTCGTATATCTGTACAACATTGAATCTGTACCGATGGTACTGAGATGGTGGGTCAGATGCACCCGTTTCGCTGAGCTTGGAGTTCAGCCAAAAGAACCTAAACTCTGCAGTGCAATCATACAAAGAGTACCCTCTCCAACAAACCATATCAATCACATAGTACGTCTCATCAGGCTGAAAATATTCACAAAAAGAAAATAAAAATGCAGAATTGCAGAACAAGGAAACTTTTGCATGCAGAACCTAGAAACTTTAACAAACATCTTATGACTAAATGTAAAACACAATACCTTGTGAGGAATGGACATATGATCTGATAACTTTCTTTCAGTACTTGCAACTTAACCATGCAAAGTGCACCTTGTATATATAAAATACAACCATTACACAAACTAACTTCAAAAAGATACATATGTTCAGAATTCATGTCTCCGTGAATTCAGGAGACGCCAGAAAACAAATGCTGGCTACCAACATAGGTTGCCCAAGTTTAAGTAGAAAATTCAACATAAAAATAAAGAAAAAAGAAATTGACATATTTTCAGAATAGCATCCATGAAATCGAACAAAACCCATTCCTTGGAAATTGTAGTTTTGTTCCATTATATGGTGGTATGGACTACTTAATTTTGATATTAAAAAACCTTTAGCAATGTAAAATCTCATCAAGCAACATAACCATGCCAAACAGGGTTATTATTGGGCCAAACCAAAGAACAGAAATGTGACCTCACCTCATGAAATATGCAGTCAAGAATGGAATAAGAGCTAGCAGGCCCCGAAACATCTTTTGTCCTAGCCCCATTAGGCAAATTAGAAGGGAATCGATGAAGTATAGAACCATTACGAAGCCTACTAATGGTTGTACCATTTGAAGAAACAACAAAACACCTTTTACCAGATGGTCTTGGAAATACATACCTGGATAAACAGTCAGAATTGTTCTAATTACATTTTTTCAGTAGTTCCCACTTCACTACGTGATATGTGAAATCTAGAAATTCACTTTTCATTCTGATACACATGTTGAATAGCTGGGTTCTGTTCAAATATCTAATTAAATAAATTGAAACTAACAGGAGAGACATTGGAAAACATTATAGCATATGCACTACATATTCCAACTTTATTTTATTTTATTAAAGAAAAAGGGAGGTCTTTGCCGTCCAACTTTTTCATAAATTAAAGATGCATGCTAGGGCTTGAACCCTTGACCTCTGGGGACATTTGGCATGCATGAGGTTAGCCTAACATCTAGGTTAATAAGCTAATTTGTTAACCTAGAAGTTAACAAATTTGCTTAAAAAGTAGCTAACTTTAATCCTTGATCTCACTAATCTATGGCGTTGCCAAACGCCCCCTTTGAGGTCAGCCTAATGCTCTTACCGCTGCGTCAAAAGGCCACATGCATTGTCATTTATTTTTGGCTTGTTCCTTTTGGAGTGATAATAGGGCTGGCTGCAAAACCTGGAACTTATATTTATCTTAAAAAAAAAAATTGTGAATAGCTGTTTCTAGACAAGTTAGCTTTTCGGAAATTAACAATGCCTTGAAAAATATCAATAAGTTATCTTTTGAGAAATTAACAATGCCTTAAAAAAAAAGAAAATCATATCAATTTAAATAAAAGTTTCAGTAAGACAGTAAACACAATGAAGCTTTATACCAATATAAGTAGAACTGTAGAAATCAGAATACAATATACACTACTGGTTTCAGATAAACAAATTTCAATATTTACAAATTATAGTAATAATTAAGTAGAGATCAGACTTATACCAATCACGATCAAGCGAAGGGGGAACATCAACCATCCATTCAGGCAGCAAAAGCTGTCTAGCGAACCATTTCCTGACCTCAGGCCCTCTTAACCTAGCAGCACGAACCGGGTCCAAGTCGGATCGACCCGCCAACTGACCCGACGCCTCTGACATCTCCTGCTCCGGTTCCACCTCAGGCTCCGTTGCAGGCTCGGGTCCCAGAGAGAGGACAGACGAGGCGAGCTGCCTCGCGCGGTTCTGCGCGTCGGAGCGGCGGTCGGCCTGGAGGCGCAGCGCCACCTCGCGCCTCCTCTGTTGGTCGGAGATGGCCGCGCGCTTGATCGGACGGCGGTGGTCTGGTGGTGGCGCCATTTGAGGAGAGACTAGAGAGAAAGTGCGTCTGAGCTTGGCGCCGTTATGTAATTCGGAAGGGTGCCAGGATGGAATTGATTTGCCACTGGTTAAGTCATTGGGAGAATTTTGGATATGCCACCCAAAACTGCTAAAATTGTGGAATTGCCACCCAATAGTTCATGTTTACGATTTTGCCATCCTAAATTTCAAATTTTTTCTGAAAATGCCACTACGTATTATTTTATAATATTTTGAGATGTATAATAATAAAAACAGAAATTGTTGACAAATTTGCCCCCATGGATCAAAATGAGTAAAGACTGGACCTAACCGAACGGACCCAACCAATTCGACTTAACAATCCTCTTCTGGTTTCTTCTCTCTCTGAGAAAAGATGAACCCTAGATAAACCTCTCTCCTCTCTCTCGCCTCCTCTTCGCTCAGGCGCCTGAGCACGTTCCGCCTCGTCTCGCGCCTCAGCACGATTCCGCCTCTTTCTGTTCAGGCGCCTCAGCACGATTTCGCCTCCTCTTTCCTCAGGCGCTCAAGCCTCAACACGATTCCTCTCTCCTCAGGCGTTCAATCTCTCGTACTTCAATCCAGGTATATTTTTCCAGTCCCAAAATTTTTCGGTTTTGACTCAAAAAGGCCAAGAGGAAGACCTCAAAAAGAGAGGATTCTGGGTGTGTTAGAATTGGGTACAAGAAAACAACAATGTAAGAGGTGTAAAAGATTTGGCCATCAAGCAAGGACGTGCAAGGAACCAGTTGATGTCGTAGTTAGTGACGACAAAAGAAATAGAAAGAGGTATGTAGCAAGCAACATATTGTTTCTGTTTGAATAAATTGTTGAATAAAATGTGACTTCTGTTTCTAGCAAGCAACATACTGTAAATTTTTATTTTGTATTGTAGGAAGAGGAGGCCAAAGAATACCAAGGCTGCAGCTGATCAGAATATTGAGGAAGGGCAATGATGATGATGTAAATTTTGATTAGTTAGTTAATTTACCAAACTATTTGATGCAATGATGATCATGTAAATTTTGATTAGTTAGTTAATTTACCAAACTATTTGATGCAATGATGATCATGTAAAGAGTAATGATGATTATGCAATGATACTGTTATAAATGACTTGTCGTTTTTGCTTGAGTTTTTTTTTTAGTTTTTTATGTTTATTTAGTCATTATATTCATGGAGACCTATGTATGTACATGTTACATGTAACAAATAGTGGTACATTGCCAAAGAATGAGATAGCTTGTCCCATTAATTTAGTTCAGAATATTTCTACAATGATCATGTAATTTTTGGTCTTTATATTGCCTAGCGTTTTTGCTTCAGTATGAGGGTCTCTATACTGAAATGTGTTTGCAACAATATTCTGCTATTCTTTAAAATTATGGTAAACATACAAAACTTGTTCTGAAGCAATAGAAAAAGGCTACAAGTCATTCAAAGTACAGATAAAGGCTAATCATAAAAGAGATAGCAATCCATTACTTCGTGATACTTTTTTCTCTGACCAAAGGACAGATAAAAGGCTAATCATAAAAGAGATAATAATCCATTAATCCAAATATACCAATCCATTACAGTCAAACATAAAAGGCTAATCATACAATACAAATCCATCAGCTAATCTACTATAATCTAATCCATTACAATACAAATCCATTAGCTATTATAATCCATCAGCTTAAAGAAAAGAACAAACCAATCAGCACAATTAAAAGAGTGACAATCACGATGGAACTTATATCATTACGCAATTTAATCTTATCCAGTGAAGCAACTAGTGCTTCAATTTGTTGCTCATCATACCGACATTTCTTCTTCAATTGATCAGTCAGAACCTCCAATTGAGCTTCCAGTGTAGCAAGTTGCTCAGAGCTTCCAGTGTAGCAATTTGCATTTGGATTTGTCAGATAAATCTCATACTCATTAGCCCACTTCCAAAAATTGCATCTAGTATTCTTTTTGAAAAAAAAAGAAATGAGTCTTACAGTAGTAAATTTCAGATTACCACAAATACTTTTTAGTTCGTGAAAAAATCATAAGAACCAGTGAGCACTGACGAACCATGAGAAATCAATAAGAATTGGTACAAACCATGAGAAATCTAGCAGTACTATTCACGTGACAAACCAGTGAACAAATTGAAGAAGAACAAAATTGAAGGAAAATTGGTACAAATTACTGAAAGATTTTATCTCAATTGATCTAAATTTGCTACAAATTGGTCTAAATTGCTACAGCCCCCAACCAAGATCTAAAAAAATAAAAAATCGAATTGATTTAAAAAAAAAAATCAAATTTCAGAAACAAGATCAGTAAGTAAATTTCATGGGAAAAAGAGAAGTGCACAAAAATGCTATTTATTTACCATGTTGCAGCATCTGTAGAAGTCCCTATTTGGATTTAATTAGTTCTGCTCGTAAACTTCTTCACGGTGACACCGCAGTCTGGGCATGGCACGAGGGGCAAACCTTCAAGTCGACTTGGTTGGTGGCTGATGCTAGACGACGCTGAATGTGAGACAGATTCAGATCTACTCGCACGACGATGCATGGGAGCTGCTTCTAGGTTTTACAGAGGAGCCCTAGGATGGGTCAAATTAGCGAGAGTCGCAAGAGAGGAGGTAGAGAGGAGCTAGAGAGTCGCTAGGGTTTATGCTTGCTCGGCCTGTTCTTGCGAGAGAGGAGAAAGAAAAGTGCGAAAGAGGAGACGAGTTCGAATGGGTTAGACTCGACTAGGTTAGGTTAGATGGTTGTCTGATTCTAATCGACTTGGGGGTAAAAAGGTCACCATTTTAACAATAATATCATAATATATTAAATATTTAATAAAATGACGAAAAGTGGCAAAATTAGAAGGTAACCGTGATTTAGGGTGGCAAAATCGTAAACATGAACTATTGGGTGGCAATTCCACAATTTCAACAGTTTTGGATGGCATATCCAAAATTCTCCCTAAGTCATTTCTCATGATTATCTTAGATTCAACTTTTTATACTATAATAAAATCCATATCTACGTATGTTTATACTGTCAATAATATAATTCATATCTTATTTATTCAAAAATATTTGGCTCCATTTGGATGGCTTTTTCCCGGAATAAGGAATAAGTAATAACCACTTTTTACCAATAAATTTATTTCTAACCATCCAAACTCTTCACAAAAGTTACACACTTCCCAATAAATTTACCCTTCCCAATAAATTTACCCCTTCCCAATAAATTTCTTCCCTTCTTCCTTCTTCCTACCTTATTCTCAACGCATCCAAACGGAGCCTTTGATAATACATGATAATTACGCATAGAAAGTAGAAATAATGCAATTCTGAGTCTCATTTGAGCATTTCAAACCTTTGTGGATTCATTCTGAGTCATTTCGTCGCAATAATCTACATTTAAGATCTTTATACTGTCTTGAATATAATTCATAGATTATTCATTCAAAAAAGTTGGATACTACATGATAATTATGCATACAAAGTGCAAATAATGCAATTCTGAGTCTCATTTTAAGTCATTTCATAATAATAATCTACATTTAAAATTTTTATACGGTCTAGAATATTATTAATATATTATTTATTCAAAAAGGATAGATAATACAAGATAATTATGCATACAAATTGCTAATAATGAAATTCTGAGTCTTATTCGAGCATTTCAATCGTTTATGTATTCATTCTTACTAATTTCATCACAATAATCAATATTTAAACTTTTCATACTGTATAGAATTTATTTAAAATCTTATTTATTGATAAAGATTGGATTATACATATTAATTGTGCATATAAAGTGCACACAATGCAATTCTGAGCATCACTTGAGCATTTCAATCGTTTATGGATTCGTTCAAGTCATTTCTTCACAATAATCTACATTTAAACTCTTTATACTGTGTAGAATATGTTTCGTATGTTATTTATTAAAAAAGATTGTATTATGCATGGTTATTGCGCATATAAATTGCAAAAAATGCAATTTTGAGTATCATTTGAGCATTTCAATCGGTTCTGTATTCATTCCTACTCGTTTCATCATAATAATCTACATTTAAACTTTATTATACTGTATAGAATATATTTCATAACTTATTTATTCATAAATATTGGATTATACATGGTAATTACGCGTAAAAAGTGCACGTTATTAAATTCTGATTATCACCTGAGCATTTCAAATGTTTCTGCATTCCTTCTAAGTCATTTAATCACAACAATCTAATTTTTTACTCTTTATACTGTCTATAATGTGTTCCAAATCTTATTTATTGAAAAAGATAATGTTATACATGGTAATTATGCATATGAAATGCACATAATGCAATTCTGAGTCTCATTTCAGCATTTTAGTCGTTTCTGCATTCATGCTAAGACATTTTCTTCGCAATAAATCTATATATAAACTCTTTATACTGTCTATAATATAATTCATATCTTATTTATTAAAAAATATTTGATAATACATGATAATTACGCGTACAAAGTTCAAATAATGCAATTCTGAGTGTCATTTGAGCATTTCAATCGTTTTTGGATTCATTCCTACTAATCTCATCATAATAATAAACATTTAAAATCTTTATTCTATATAGAATATATTTCATATCTTATTATTCATAATTTTTGGATTATACGTGTTAATTGTGCATATAAAGTGCACACAAAATGCAATTCTGAGCATCATCACTTGGGCATTTCAATCGTTTCTGAATTCATTTTAAGTCATTTGATCAAAATAATCAACATTTGAATTATTTATACTCACTAAACTGATAATCATTTATTATTTCAAAAAACGGATTAGATTATAAATGATAATTACGCGTAAAAAGTGCACATTATTAATTCTGATTATCACCTGAGCATTTTAAATGTTTCTGCATTCATTTTAAGTTATTTCATCACAATAATCTATTTTTTAACTCTTTATACTGTCTATAATGTGTTCCAAATCTTATTTATTGAAAAAGATAATGTTATACATGGTAATTATGCATATGAAATGCACATAGTGCAATTCTGAGTCTCATTTCAGCATTTCAATCGTTTCTGCATTCATGCTAAGACATTTTCTTCGCAATAATCTACATATAAACTCTTTATACTGTCAAGAATATAATTCATATCTTATTTATTCAAAGATATTTGATAATACATGAAAATTACGCATAGAAAGTAGAAATAATGCAATTCGGAGTCTCATTTGAGCATTTCAAACCTTTGTGAATTTATTCTTGCTAATTTGATTACAATAATCAACATTTAATATCTTTATACTATATTGAATATGTTTCATATCATATTTATTCGTAATTATGGAATTATACGTGTTAATTGTACATATAAAGTGCACACAAAATGCAATTCTGAGCATCATCACTTGGGCATTTCAATCGTTTCTTGATTCATTTTAAGTCATTTGATTAAAATAATGCACATTTGAACTCTTTATACTCACTAGATTGAGAATAATTTATTATTTGAAAAAAGGGATTAGATTATACATGATAAGTATGCGTGAAAAGTGCACATTATTAAATTCTGATTATCACATGAGCATTTCAAATGTTTCTGCATTCATGCTAAGTCATTTCATCACAATAATCTAATTTTTAACTCTATATACTGTCTATAATGTGTTACAAATCTTATTTATTGAATAACATAATGTTATACATGGTAATTATGCATGTGAATTGCACATAATGCAATTCTTAGTCTCATTTGAACATTGCAATCGTTTCTGTATTCATGCTAAGATATTTTCTTAGCAATAATCTACATATAAACTCTTTATACTGTCAAGCAAATAATTCATATCTTATTTATTCAACTATATTAGATAATAGATGATAATTACACAAACAAAGTACAAATAATGCAATTATGAGTCTCATTTGAGCATTTCAATCATTTTTGGATTCATTCCTACTAATTTCATCACAATAATCAACATTTAAAATCTTTATTCTATATAGAATATATTTCCTATCTTATTTATTCATAATTTTTGGATTATACGAGTTAATTGTGCATATAAAGTGCACACAAATGCAATTCTGAGCGTTATCAATTAGGCATTTAAATCGTTTCTGGATTCAATTTAAGTCATCTGATCAAAATAATCAACATTTGAACTCTTTATACTCACTAGACAGAGAATCATTTATTATTTCAAAAAACAGATTAGATTATACATGATAATTACGCGTAAAAAGTGCACATTATTAAATTCTGATTATCACCTGAGAATTTCAAATGTTTCTGCATTCATTCTAAGTCATTTCATCACAATAATCTATTTTTCAACTCTTTATACTGTCTATAATGTGTTCCAAATCTTATTTATTGAAAAAGATAATGTTATACATGGTAATTATGCATATGAAATGCACATAATGCAATTCTGGGTCTCATTTCAGCATTTCAATCGTTTTTGCATTCATGCTAAGACATTTTCTTCGCAATAATCTACATATAAACTCTTTATACTGTCTAGAATATAATTAATATCTTATTTATTCAAAAATATTTGATAATACATGATAATTACCCATACAAAGTTCAAATAATTCAATTCTGAGTCTCATTTTAGCATTTCAAACGTTTTTGGATTTATTCTTGCTAATTTGATCACAATAATCAACATTTTAAATCTTTATACTATATAGAATATGTTTCATATCTTATTTATTCGTAATTATGGAATTATACGTGTTAATTGTGCATATAAAGTGCACCCAAAATGCTATTCTGAGTATCATCACATGGGCATTTCAATCGTTTCTTGATTCATTTTAAGTCATTTGATCAAAATAATCAACATTTGAACTCTTTATACTCACTAGACAGAGAATCATTTATTATTTGAAAAAACGGATTAGATTATACATGATAAGTTTGCGTAAAAAGTGCACATTATTAAATTCTGATTATCACCTGAGCATTCAAATGTTTCTGAATGACATTTTATCACAATAATCTTATTTTTAACTCTTTATACTGTCCATAATGTGTTCCAAATCTTATTTATTAAAAAGGATAATGTTTTTTTTTTAGAAATACTAGGTAGAGGCTACCCAGTTATAAAAAGGATAATGTTATACATGGTAATTATGCATATGAAATGCACATAAAGCAATTCTGAGTCTCATTTTAGCATTTCAATCGTTTCTGCATTAATGCTAAGACATTTTCTTCGCAATAATCTACATATAAACTCTTTATACTGTCTAGACTATAATTCATATATTATTGATTCAAAAATATTTGATAATACATGATAATTATGCATAAAAAGTAGTAATAATGCAAATCTGAGTCTCATTTGAGCATTTCAAACCTTTCTTGATTCTTTCTAAGTCATTTCATCGCAATAATCTACATTTAAAATCTTTATGCTGTCTTGAATATAATTCATAGATTATTTATTCAAAAAGGTGGGATACTACAAGATAATTACGCATACAAAATGCAAATAATGCAATTCTGAGTCTCATTTGAGCATTTGAATCGTTTCTGGTTTCATTCTATGTCATTTCTTCACAATAATCTACATTTTAACTCTTTACATTGTCTAGAATATGTTTCATGTCTTATTTGTTGAAAAAGGATTGTATTTTACATGATAATTATGCAAACGAAATGCACATAATGCAATTCTTAAGTCTCATTTGAGAATTTCAATCGTTTCTGCATTTATTCTAATTTCTAATTCATTTCTTAATAAAAATCTAAATTTAAACTCTTTATACTTTCTAGAATATTATTAATATATTATTTATTCAAAAAGGATAGACAATACATGATAATTATGCATACAAAGTGCAAATAATACTATTCTGAGTCTCATTTTAGCATTTCAATCGTTTTTGGATTCATTCTTACTAATTTCATCACAATAATCAACATTTGAAATCTTTATACTATATAGAATATATTTCATATCTTATTTATTCATAATTATTGGATTATACGTGTTAATTGTGCATGTAAAGTGCACACAAAATGCAATTCTGAGCATCATCAATTGGGCATTTCAATTGTTTCTGGATTCATTTTAAGTCATTTGCTCAAAATAATCAACATTTGAACTCTTTATACTCACTAGACTGATAATCATTTATTATTTAAAAAAACGGATTAGATTACAAAAGATAATTATGCTTAAAAAGTGCACATTATTAAATTCTGATTATCACCTGAGCATTTCAAACGTTTCTGCATTCATTCTAAGTCATTTCATCACAATAATCTAATTTTTAACTCTTTATACTGTCTATAATCTGTTCCGAATCTTATTTATTGCAAAAGATAATGTTATACATGGTAATTATGCATATGAAATGCACATAATGCAATTCTGAGTCTCATTTCAGCATTTCAATCATTTCTGAATTGATGCTATGACATTTTCTTCGCCATAATCTACATATAAACTCTTTATACTGTCTAAAATATATTTCATATCTTATTTATTCAAAAATATTTGATAATACACGATAATTACGCATACAAAGTACAAATAATGCAATTCTGAGTCTGATTTGAACATTTCAACCGTTTTTGGATTCATTCTTACTAATTTCGTCACAATAATCAACATTTAAAATTTGATACTGTATAGAATATATTTCATATCTTATTTATTCATAATTTATTGTATTATACGTGTTAATTGTGCATATAAAGTGCACACAAAATGCAATTCTGAGCATCATCACTTGGGCATTTCAATCGTTTCTGGATTCATTTTAAGTCATTTGATCAAAATAATCAACATTTGAACTCTTTATACTCACTAGACAGAGAATCATTTATTATTTGAAAAAACGGATTAGATTATACATGATATTACATGTAAAAAGTGCACATTATTAAATTATGGTAATCACCTGAGCATTTCAAATGTTTCGGCATTCATTGTATGTCATTTCGTCCCAATAATCTAAATTTTAACTTTTTGTACTGTCTATAAGGTGTTTCAAATCTTATTTATTGAAAAAAATAATGTTATACATGGTAATTATGCATATGAAATGCACATAATGCAATTCTGATTATCATTTTGGCATTTCAATTGATTTTGCTTTCATCCTAAGACATTTTCTTCGCAATAATCTACATAAGCTCTTTATTCTATCTAGAATATAATTCATATCTTATTTATTAAAAAATATTTGATAATACATGATAATTACGCATACAAAGTAGAAATAATGCAATTCTGATTCTTATTTGAGCATTTCAAACCTTTCTGGATTCATTCTAAGTCATTTCATCGCAATAATCTACATTTAAAATCTTTATACTGTCTTGAATATAATTCATAGATTATTTATTCAAAAAGATTGGATATTACATGATAATTACGCATAAAAATTGCAAATAATGCAATTCTGAGTCTCATTTGAGCTTTTCAAATCGTTTCTGGATTCATTCTAAGTCATTTCTTCACATTAATCTACATTTTAACTCTTTATATTGTCTAGAATATGTTTCATGTCTTATTTGTTGAAAATAATTGTATTACACATATAATTATGCATATGAAATGCACATAATGCAATTCTTAAGTCTCGTTTGAGCATTTCTATCATTTCTGCATTCATTCTAAGTCATTTCTTCACAATAAACTATATTTAAACTCTTTATACTGTCTAGAATATAATTAATATATTATTTGTTCAAAAAGGTGAGATAATACATGATAATTATGCATACTAAGTGCAAATAATGCAATTTTGAGTCTCATTTGAGCATTTCAATCGTTTTTGGATTCATTCTTACTAATTTCATCACAACAATCGACATTTAAAATCTTTATAATATATAGAATATATTTCATATCTTATTTGTTCATAATTATTAGATTATACGTGTTAATTGTGCATATAAAGTGCACACAAAATGCAATTCTGAGCATCATCACTTGGGTATTTCAATCATTTCTGGATTCATTTTAAGCCATTTGATCAAAATAATCAACATTTGAACTCTTTATACTCACTAGACAGAGAATCATTTATTATTTGAAAAAAACGGATTAGATTATATATGATAAGTATGCGTAAAAAGTGCACATTATTAAATTCTGATTATCACCTGACCATTACAAATGTAGAAGCATTCAGTCTAAGTCATTTCATCACAATAATCTTATTTTTAACTCTTTATACTGTCCATAATGTGTTCCAAATCTTATTTATTAAAAAAGATAATGCTATACGTGGTAATTATGCATTTGAAATGCACATAATGCAATTCTGAGTCTCATTTTAGCATTTCAATCGTTTCTGTATTCATGCTAAGACATTTCCTTCGCAATAATCTACATATAAACTCTTTATACTATCTAGACTATAATTCATATCTTATTTATTCAAAAATATTTGATAATACATGATAATTACACATACAAAGTAGTAATAATGCAAATCTGAGTCTCATTTGAGCATTTCGAACCTTTCTTGATTCTTTCTAAGTTATTTCATCGCAATAATCTACATTTAAAATCTTTATGCTGTCTTGAATATAATTCATAGATTATTTATTCAAAAAGGTGGGATACTACAAGATAATTACGCATACAAAATGCAAATAATGCAATTCTGAGTCTCATTTGAGCATTTGAATCGTTTCAGGATTCATTCTATGTGATTTCTTCACAATAATCTACATTTTAACTCTTTATATTGTCTAGAATATGATTCATGTCTTATTTGTTGAAAAAGTATTGTATTTTACATTGTAATTATGCAAATGAAATGCACATAATGCAATTCTTAAGTCTCATTTGAGAATTTCAATCGTTTCTGCATTTATTCTTATTTCTAATTCATTTCTTAATAATAATCTAAATTTAAACTCTTTATACTTTCTAGAATAATATTAATATATTATTTATTCAAAAAGGATAGACAATACATGATAATTATGCATACAAAGTGCAAATAATGCTATTCTGAGTCTCATTTGAGCATTTCAATCGTTTTTGGATTCATTCTTACTAATTTCATCACAATAATCAACATTTGAAATCTTTATACTATATAGAATATATTTCATATCTTATTTATTCATAATTATTGGATTATACGTGTTAATTGTGCATGTAAAGTGCACACAAAATGCAATTCTGAGCATCATCAATTGGGCATTTCAATTGTTTCTGGATTCATTTTAAGTCATTTGCTCAAAATAATCAACATTTGAACTCTTTATACTCACTAGACTGATAATCATTTATTATTTAAAAAAACGGATTAGATTACAAATGATAATTACGCTTAAAAAGTGCAGATTATTAAATTCTGATTATCACCTGAGCATTTCAAACGTTTCTGCATTCATTCTAAGTCATTTCATCACAATAATCTAATTTTTAACTCTTTATACTGTCTATAATATGTTCCAAATCTTATTTATTGCAAAAGATAATGTTATACATGGTAATTATGCATATGAAATGCACATAATGCAATTCTTAGTCTCATTTCAGCATTTCAATCATTTCTGAATTGATGCTATGACATTTTCTTCGCCATAATCTACATATAAACTCTTTATACTGTCTAGAATATAATTCATATCTTATTTATTCAAAAATATTTTATAATACACGATAATTACGCATACAAAGTACAAATAATGCAATTCTGAGTCTGATTTGAACATTTCAACCGTTTTTGGATTCAGTCTTACTAATTTTGTCACAATAATCAACATTTAAAATCTTGATACTGTATAGAATATATTTCATATCTTATTTATTCATAATTTTTTGTATTATACGAGGTAATTGTGCATATAAAGTGCACACAACATGCAATTCTGAGCATCATCACTTGGGCATTTCAATCGTTTCTGGATTCATTTTAAGTCATTTGATCAAAATAATCAACACTAGCGTGGCTTCGCGCGTTGCGCGAATCTATTTTTATTTTTTAATTTTTTTATTTTATTAATTAGAGGGATCATATAAATCAGTTGTGTTGCGTGATAATTTTTCACATGGTATGTAGCTAATAGTACCTAATCGCTCAAGAATATACTTACATTTCAAACAAAAATATAATAATTAAATTTTTTGCAACATATATTGCTGAAATTGCATGAAAAAATATATTGAGATTCCAAAAATTATGTAAAATATTCTGCAAGCTATAATTAATACCATCAGCTTACCTATAATTTATTAAGAAGATATAAAATATTTCATGTTGAAATGAGGTTTGGAATGTCCTGAAATAATTACAAAATTAAAATCCATGTTATGTAAAATTAAGACTGGATGAGGGCGAGAACAAACAGAATTTTCAAAATTGAAAATTCGGTTCTGATTTTGCTTTGTCCAGTTGTCCTACAGTGGGAAAAAAAATTTATTTTTACCATACCATATAGAAGGTTGGGCCCCGCCATGTGTTTGATTTTTCCACTCCCTTGCCGTAGAAATCGAGTGGAGAGAGTACATCAGATCTTCTATGAAAACTAATTTCTACTTGTAATTGGGTTTTGTTTCGATTGCCATAGAAAATCCCAATGAGAGTACATCGGATTTTTCCACCACCAGTACACAAAACGCGTGGACCCACCCATGGCTGGACTGCGAGATGGGATCTTTTGTGACAAATAGTCTTCAGTTGTGTTAGAATTTTATTTAGATTATCATAGAAAATCCAGATGTCTACGCAGGATTGAATTTTGCTCAGATCCGAACCCGATAAATGTGAGCGGGACCCAACTATCAGCCACACTGTTAACCAACAGTGCTTAGCTACAGTGTTCGGATCCGGATCATATACCCAGGATTAATATATGTATTGATTTGAACTCTTTATACTCACTAGACAGAGAATCATTTATTATTTGAAAAAACGGATTAGATTATACATGATATTACATGTAAAAAGTGCACATTATTAAATTATGGTAATCACCTGAGCATTTCAAATGTTTCTGCATTCATTGTATATCATTTCGTCCCAATAATCTAAATTTTAACTTTTTGTACTGTCTATAAGGTGTTTCAAATCTTATTTATTGAAAAAAATAATGTATTTTTTAGATACACGCTTGGTAGAGGCTACCAAGAAGCAAAGAAAATAAAAAAACGTAAAATAAACAGAAAAACCGAAAAGAAGAGAGCACTAGCAGTACTTCAGAAAAAGCGTCTGTTGAGAGACGATCCAATGCATGATGGAGTCGGCACTTCTGCGATCACCCCTGAAAACCATGTTATTCCGTTCCAACCATATAGCCCAAAGTGTAGTTACAGTAACAACTGCTAGAAGATTTTGCCTTTCAGCCGGGGTGGCATTTAAAGCATGAAGTAAAAGCATCCGCACCTCAGTAAAACTCAATAGTGCCAGAGATGGAAAGAAAGCTTGAACTTTACACCAAAGATCTTTGACAAAAGTACACTAACAGAACAGATGGTCCGCCGTTTCTAACGAGGTTTGAATGCACAAAGTACACCCCTGAACAAACAAAATTTGACGTTTTTGAAGAGCCTCCTGAGTAAGCAATCTGTTATGGAAAAGTAAAAGAGCAAAAACTCGAATGGTAGGGGGAAGGTGCAATTTCCAAATAAAGGGGCAAGAAAAACTGATTTTACCGGCTGAGATCAGCATACCATAAGCCGATTTTACTGAAAAAATTCCTGAAACGTCCCATTTCCAGCGGAATTGATCTGATCTGTTGCCAAGGAAGCAGTGAGCTTGAAGAAATTGCAAGGCAGAATCTATTTGGCTAGTGAAAGGCGCCGGAAAAACTGACCAAGGATCCGTAGCGCATTTGTGTACTGAGACGAATGAAAAAAAAATAATGTTATACATGGTAATTATGCATATGAAATGCACATAATGCAATTCTGATTATCATTTTAGCATTTCAATTGATTTTGCATTCAACCTAAGACATTTTCTTCGCAATAATCTACATATAAGCTCTTTATTCTATCTAAAATATAATTCATATCTTATTTATTCAAAAATATTTGATAATACATGATAATTACGCATACAAAGTAGAAATAATGCAATTCTGAGTCTTATTTGAGCATTTCAAACCTTTCTGGATTCATTCTAAGTCATTTCATCGCAATAATCTACATTTAAAATCTTTATACTGTCTTGAATATAATTCATAGATTATTTATTCAAAAAGATTGGATATTACATGATAATTACGCATAAAAATTGCGAATAATGCAATTCTGAGTCTCATTTGAGCTTTTGAATCGTTTCTGGATTCATTGTAAGTCATTTCTTCATAATAATCTACATTTTAACTCTTTATATTGTCTAGAATATGTTTCATGTCTTATTTGTTGAAAATGATTGTATTACACATATAATTATGCATATGAAATGCACATAATGCAATTCTTAAGTCTTATTCGAGAATTTCAATCGTTTCTTAATTTATTCTAATTTCTAAGTCATTTCTTAATAATAATCTACATTTAAACTCTTTATACTGTATAGAATATAATTAATATATTATTTATTCAAAAAGGATAGACAATACATGATAATTACGCATACAAAGTACAAATAATGCAATTCTGAGTCTGATTTGAACATTTCAACCGTTTTTGGATTCATTCTTACTAATTTCATCACAATAATCAATATTTTGATACAGTATAGAATATATTTCATATCTTATTTATTCATAATTATTGTATTATATGTGTTAATTGTGCATATAAAGTGCACACAATGCAATTCTGAGCATCATCACTTGGGCATTTCAATCGTTTATGGATTCGTTCTAAGTCATTTCATTGCAATAATCTACATTTAAACTCTTTATACTGTGTAGAATATGTTTTGTATATTATTCATTCAAAAGCATTGTATTATGCATGGTGATTGCGCATATAAATTGCAAAAAAAAAATAAAATAAAATGCAATTTTGACTATCATTTGAGCATTTCAATCGGTTCTGTAGTCATTCTTACTCATTTCATCACAATAATCAACATTTAAACTCTATATTGTGTAGAATATATTTCATCACTCATTTATTCATAAATATTGGATTATAAATGGTAATTACTAGTAAAAAGTGCACATAATGCAATTATGAGTCTTATTTGAATTTTTCAATTGTTTATGCATTCATTTTAAGTCATTTCATCACAATAATGTATATATTAACTCTTTATATTGTCTAGAATGAGTTTCATGTCTTATTTGTTGAAAAGCATTGTATTATACATGGTATAATTATACATATGAAATGCACATAATTCAATTCTGAGTCTCATTTGAGCATTTCAATCATTTCTGCATTCATTCTAAGTCATTTCTTCACAATAAACTATATTTAAACTCTTTATACTGTCTAGAATATAATTAATATATTATTTGTTCAAAAAGGTGAGATAATACATGATAATTATGCATACAAAGTGCAAATAATGCAATTTTGAGTCTCATTTGAGCATTTCAATTGTTTTTGGATTCATTCTTACTAATTTCATCACAATAATCAACATTTAAAATCTTTATAATATATAGAATATATTTCATATCTTTTTTGTTCATAATTATTAGATTATACGTGTTAATTGTGCATATAAAGTGCACACAAAATGCAATTCTGAGCATCATCACTTGAGTATTTCAATCATTTCTGGATTCATTTTAAGTCATTTGATCAAAATAATCAACATTTGAACTCTTTATACTCACTAGACAGAGAATCATTTATTATTTGAAAAAACGGATTAGATTATCTATGATAAGTATGCGTAAAAAGTGCACATTATTAAATTCTGATTATGACCTAGGCATTTCAAATGTAGAAGCATTCAGTCTAAGCCATTTCATCACAATAATCTTATTTTTAACTCTTTATACAGTCTATAATGTGTTCCAAATCTTATTTATTAAAAAAGATAATGTTATACATGGTAATTATGCATATGAAATGCACATAATGCAATTCTGAGTCTCATTTTAGCATTTCAATTGTTTCTGTATTCATGCTAAGACATTTTCTTCGCTACATATAAACTCTTTATACTGTCTAGACTATAATTCATATCTTATTTATTCAAAAATATTTGATAATACATGATAACGCATACAAAGTAGTAATAATGCAAATCTGAGTCTCATTTGAGCATTTCAAACCTTTCTTGATTCTTTCTAAGTCATTTCATCGCAATAATCTACATTTAAAATCTTTATGCTGTCTTGAATATAATTCATAGATTATTTATTAAAAAAGGTGGGATACTACAAGATAATTACGCATACAAAATGCAAATAATGCAATTTTGAGTCCAATTTGAGCATTTGAATCGTCTCTGGATTCGTTCTATGTCATTTCTTCGCAATAATCTACATTTTAACTCTTTATATTGTCTAGAATATGTTTCATGTCTTATTTGTTGAAAAAGGATTGTATTTTACATGATAATTATGCAAAATGAAATGCACATAATGCAATTCTTAAGTCTCATTTGAGAATTTCAATCGTTTCTGCATTTATTCTAATTTCTAATTCATTTCTTAATAATAATCTAAATTTAAACTCTTTATACTTTCTAGAATATTATTAATATATTATTTATTCAAAAAGGATAGACAATACATGATAATTATGCATACAAAGTGCAAATAATGCTAATCTGAGTCTCATTTGAGCATTTCAATCGTTTTTGGATTCATTCTTACTAATTTCATCACAATAATTAACATTTGAAATCTTTATACTATATAGAATATATTTGATATTTTTTTTATTCATAATTATTGGATTATACGTGTTAATTGTGCATGTAAAGTGCACACAAAATGCAATTCTGAGCATCATCAATTTGGCATTTCAATTGTTTCTGGATTCATTTTAAGTCATTTGCTCAAAATAATCAACATTTGAACTCTTTATACTCACTAGACTGATAATCATTTATTATTTAAAAAAACAGATTAGATTATAAATGATAATTACGCTTAAAAAGTGCACATTAATAAATTCTGATTATGACCTGAGCATTTCAAACGTTTCTGCATTCATTCTAAGTCATTTCATCACAATAATCTAATTTTTAACTCTTTATACTGTCTATAATGTGTTCCAAATCTTATTTATTGAAAAAAATAATGTTATACATGGTAATTATGCATATGAAATGCACATAATGCAGTTCTGAGTCTCATTTCAGCATTTCAATCGTATCTGCATTCATGCTATGACATTTTCTTCGCAATAATCTACATATAAACTCTTTATACTGTCTAGAATATAATTCATATCTTATTTATTCAAAAATATTTGATAATACATGATAATTTCGGATACAAAGTTCAAATAATTCAATTCTTAGTCTCATTTTAGCATTTCAAACGTTTTTGAATTTATTCTTGCTAATTTGATCACAATAATCAACATTGAAAATCTTTATACTATATAGAATATGTTTCATATCTTATTTAATCATAATTATGGAATTATACGTGTTAATTGTGCATAAAACGTGCACACAAAATGCAATTCTGAGTATCATCACTTGGACATTTCAATCGTTTCTTGATTCATTTTAAGTCATTTTATCAAAATAATCAACATTTGAACTCTTTATACTCACTAGACAGAGAATCATTTATTATTTGAAAAAACGGATGAGATTATACATGATAAGTATGCGTAAAAAGTGAACATTATTAAATTCTGATTTATCACCTGAGCATTTCAAATGTTTCTGCATTCAGTCTAAGTCATTTCATCACAACAATCTTATTTTTAACTCTTTATACTGTCCATAATGTGTTCCAAATCTTATTTATTAAAAAAGATAATGTTATACATGGTAATTATGCATATGAAATGCACATAAAGCAATTCTGAGTCTCATTTTAGCATTTCAATCGTTTCTGCATTAATGCTAAGACATTTTCTTCGCAATAATCTACATATAAACTCTTTATACTGTCTAGACTATAATTAATATCTTATTTATTTAAAAATATTTGATAATATATAATAATTACGCATACAAAGTAGTAATAATGCAAATCTGAGTCTCGTTTGAGCATTTCAAACCTTTCTTGATTCTTTCTAAGTCATTTCATCGCAATAATCTACATTTAAAATATTTATGCTGTCTTGAATATAATTCATAGATTATTTATTCAAAAATGTGGGATACTACAAGATAATTACGCATACAAAATGCAAATAATGCAATTCTGAGTCTCATTTGAGCATTTGAATCGTTTCTGGTTTCATTCTATGTCATTTCTTCACAATAATCTACATTTTAACTCTTTACATTGTCTAGAATATGTTTCATGTCTTATTTGTTGAAAAAGGATTGTATTTTACATGATAATTATGCAAACGAAATGCACATAATGCAATTCTTAAGTCTCATTTGAGAATTTCAATCGTTTCTGCATTTATTCTAATTTCTAATTCATTTCTTAATAAAAATCTAAATTTAAACTCTTTATACTTTCTAGAATATTATTAATATATTATTTATTCAAAAAGGATAGACAATACATGATAATTATGCATACAAAGTGCAAATAATGCTAATCTGAGTCTCATTTGAGCATTTCAATCGTTTTTGGATTCATTCTTACTAATTTCATCACAATAATCAACATTTGAAATCTTTATACTATATAGAATATATTTCATATCTTATTTATTCATAATTATTGGATTATACGTGTTAATTGTGCATGTAAAGTGCACACAAAATGCAATTCTGAGCATCATCAATTGGGCATTTCAATTGTTTCTGGATTCATTTTAAGTCATTTGCTCAAAATAATCAACATTTGAACTCTTTATACTCACTAGACTGATAATCATTTATTATTTAAAAAAACGGATTAGATTACAAAAGATAATTATGCTTAAAAAGTGCACATTATTAAATTCTGATTATCACCTGAGCATTTCAAACGTTTCTGCATTCATTCTAAGTCATTTCATCACAATAATCTAATTTTTAACTCTTTATACTGTCTATAATCTGTTCCGAATCTTATTTATTGCAAAAGATAATGTTATACATGGTAATTATGCATATGAAATGCACATAATGCAATTCTGAGTCTCATTTCAGCATTTCAATCATTTCTGCATCCGTGCTATGACATTTTCTTCGCCATAATCTACATATAAACTCTTTATACTGTCTAGAATATAATTCATATCTTATTTATTCAAAAAAATTTGATAATACACGATAATTACGCATACAAAGTACAAATAATGCAATTCTGAGTCTGATTTGAACATTTCAACCATTTTTGGATTCACTCTTACTAATTTCATCACAATAATCAACATTTAAAATCTTGATACTGTATAGAATATATTTCATATCTTATTTATTCATAATTTATTGTATTATACGTGTTAATTGTGCATATAATGTGCACACAAAATGCAATTCTGAGCATCATCACATGGGCATTTCAATCGTTTTTGGATTCATTTTATGTCATTTGATCAAAATAATCAACAATTGAACTCTTTATACTCACTAGACTGAGAATCATTTATTATTTTAAAAAACGGATTAGATTATACATGATATTACATGTAAAAAGTGCACATTATTAAATTCTGGTAATCACCTGAGCATTTCAAATGTTTCTGCATTCATTCTATGTCATTTCCTCGCAATAATCTAAATTTTAACTTTTTGTACTGTCTATAAGGTGTTTCAAATCTTATTTATTGAAAAAAAATAATGTTATACATGGTAATTATGCATATGAAATGCACATAATGCAATTCTGATTATCATTTTAGCATTTCAATTGATTTTGCATTCATGCTAAGACATTTTCTTCACAATAATCTACATATAAGCTCTTTATTCTATCTAGAATATAATCCATATCTTATTTATTCAAAAATATTTGATAATACATGATAATTACGCATACAAAGTAGAAATAATGCAATTCTGAGTCTCATTTGAGCATTTCAAACCTTTCTGGATTCATTCTAAGTCATTTCATCGCAATAATGTACATTTAAAATCTTTATACTGTCTTGAAAATAATTCATAGGTTATTTATTCAAAAAGATTGGATATTACATGATAATTACGCATAAAAATTGCAAATAATGCAATTCTGAGTCTCATTTGAACTTTTGAATCGTTTCTGGATTCATTCTAAGTCATTTCTTCACAATAATCTACATTTTAACTCTTTATATTGTCTAGAATATGTTTCATGTCTTATTTGTTGAAAATGATTGTATTACACATATAATTATGCATATGAAATGCACATAATGCAATTCTTAAGTCTCATTCGAGAATTTCAATCGTTTCTAAATTTATTCTAATTTCTAAGTCATTTCTTAATAATAATCTACATTTAAACTCTTTATACTGTCTAGAATATAATTAATATATTATTTATTCAAAAAGGATAGAAAATACATGATAATTACGCATACAAAGTACAAATAATGCAATTTTGAGTCTGATTTGAACATTTCAACCGTTTTTGGATTTATTCTTACTAGTTTCATCACAATAATCAATATTTAAAATCTTGATACTGTATAGAATATATTTCATATCTTATTTATTCAAAAATGTGAGATAATACATGATAATTATGCATACAAAGTGCAAATAATGAAATTCTGAGTCTCGTTTGAGCATTTCAATCGTTTTTGGATTAATTCTTACTAATTTCATCACAATAATCGACATTTAAAATCTTTATACAATATAGAATATATTTCATATCTTATTTATTCATAATTATTTGATTATACGTGATAATTGTGCATATAAAGTGCACACAAAATGCAATTCTGAGCATCATCACTTGGGCATTTAAATTGTTTCTGGATTCATTTTAAGTCATTTGATCAAAATAATCAACATTTGTACTCTTTATACTTACTAGACTGAGAATCATTTATTATTTCAAAAAACGTATTAGATTATACATGATAATTATGCGTAAAAAGTGCACATTATTAAATTCTGATTATCACCTGAGCATTTCAAATGTTTCTGCATTCATTCTAAGTCATTTCATCACAATAATCTAATTTTTAACTCTTTATACTGTCTATAACGTGTTCCAAATCTTATTTATTGAAAAAGATAATGTTATACATGGTAATTATGCATATGAAATGCACATAATGCAATTCTGAGTCTCATTTCAGCATTTCAATCGTTTCTGCATTCATGCTAAGACAAAATTTCGCAATAATCTACATATAAACTCTTTATACTATCTAGAATATAATTCATATCTTGTTTATTCAAAAATATTTGATAATACATGATAATTACGCATACAAAGTAGAAATAATGCAATTCTGAGTCTCATTTGAGCATATGAAACATTTCTGGATTCATTCTTACTAATTTCATCGCAATAATCTACATTTAAGATCTTTATATTGTCTTGAATATAATTGATAGATTATTTATTCAAAAAGGTTGTATACTACATGATAATTACGCATAAAAAGTGCAAATAATGCAATTATGAGTCTCATTTGAGCATTTGAATCGTTTCTGGATTCATTCTAAGTCATTTCTTCACAATAATCTACATTTTAACTCTTTATATTGTCAAGAATATGTTTCATGTCTTATTCATTGAAAAGGATTGTATTATACATGATTATTATGCATATGAAATGAACATAATGCAATTCTTAAGTCTCAGTTGAGAATTTCAATCGTTTCTGCATTTATTGTAATTTCTAAGTCATTTCTTAATAATAATCTACATTTAAACTCTTTATACTGTCTAGAATATAATTAATATATTATTTATTCAAAAAGTTGAGATAATACATGATAATTATGCATACAAAGTGCAAATAATGCAATTCTGAGTCTCATTTGAGCATTTCAATCGTTTTTGGATTTATTCTTACTCATTTCATCACAATAATCAATATTTAAACTCTTCATACTGTATAGAATATATTTCATATTTTATTTATTCATAAAGATTGGATTATACATGTTAATTGTGTATATAAAATGCACACAATGTAATTCTGAGCATCACTTGAGCATTTCAATCTTTTATGGATTCATTCTATGTCATTTCATCGCAATAATCAACATTTAAAATATTTATACTGGTTAGAATATGTTTCATATATTATTTATTCAAAAAAGATTGAATTATTCATGGTAATTACGCATATAAATTGCTAATAATGCAATTGTGTGTATTATTTGAGCATTTCAATCGTTTTTGGATTCATTCTTACTCATTTCATCACAATAATCTACATTTAAACTCTTTATATTGTATAAAATATATTTCATATCTTATTTATTCATAAAAATTGGATTATACATGGTAATTACGCGTAAAAAGAGCACTTAATGCTATTTTGAGTCTCATTTGAACATTTCAATCGTTTATGCATTCATTCTAATTTATTTCATCATCTACATTTTAACTCTCTACATTTTAACGTGAGTACCTGCATATGTGCTTGTAATTTGTCTTTTAGACGTCAATAGTAATATATATTAGTATTGCGTCCCTTCTTTTTAAAAAAAAATATTAAATTGTGTTACAAATTTTAAAGGGAAAAAAAATTGCGTTGTTGATATAGAAAATACGTCAAATTTCGGCGACTGATTTCAGTGGTTTGCCATCTTCATCCCAGGAAAAAAGATTTCGTAGTATATAAGCGAAAAAAAAAGGACAGGTTTCCGTAATTAAAAAAAATTGGGAGGGCTAATGTAAATTTGCCACTTTCCAGTTTGGTTCTTTCCCTTATTCATTCCCATTCCCATTCCCCAGATCGATTCTCCGACCCTTTGTCCCTCTCCGTTCACCAAAAACCCTAGATCGGGCAGCGCTCCTCTTTCTCCCATCGTCAGACGTCGGTGCAAGGTATTAACAATTCCTGCTTTTACAATGATATTTGCATTTCTCACCCATGTTCCTAAAGTCCGTACTAGCACCTCCTTCTTTGACCTTTCTCTCCTGCTGAATCTCACACCTTTTATACTAGCTGTTGTCATTCATTCTCTATATGTTGTTGCAATACTTAGGCATGCGTCATTAGATCATAGAGAACAAAACCATGTTCAAACCAAACAATCCGCAAATATCAATCTGATACCTTGCGCTAGATAAATGAAGTCTAGTTTCTACAACCTTGCACAGTTGAATTCTTTTTGGTAAAGTCAGAAAATTGGACTCTTCTTGCATTCAATTGCAAAAAAAATATTGCAAAATTAAGGTTTGTTGAAAGTATATTAGAGTTTTTTTTATGGCTGTGCAAGATTAGCTTAGGGGGCTTGATTGTAAAACTGGTATTAATGTATTTAAGGTTAATCAAGGCATAATTCTTTTTCAACTGGGGAAAATTAAAATCAAGTCTTTGATCTGATTGCAAGCTTGATGATTTAGACATTTATGTTATTTGTTCGTTTTATTGATTATTTTTGTTTTTGATATTGGATTCAGAAGTCTGGAGACCTCACCTGAATTTAGTATAAATAATTTGTAAGGATTTCTTAACCGTATGGGTTCTGGCGCCAATTTCTTTTTTTTTTTCTTTATTTCTTCTAAATGGGCAGGAAATCTGAATATTAGGCTAATCTTTGGCCAATGCATTATTGTTCATTGAGACCCAATTTGGAACAATTGATGCTTCTTTGCATTATAGAACCTTAAATGTTGCCAATTTAAGATTACATGGAGTGAGAAATTCATACCACTTTTTAGATAGGTAGTGAATTTACACTGAGAATTTCACAAGATGAGAGTTCAACTGTGGTACAGTAAATTTACCTGCTCTAGCCAACCCAAAGGACTGCTCCTAGGTTATATTTTTCCTTAATTTCTGGGTGCTAGCCAAAATTGATCTCCACAATAACTTATGTTGACTCCATACTTGTGCAAACAACTATTTCATTTTTGTAATATATATTTAATAAATACAATTATTTACTAAGACCCTTAACAAACTAGTATAGAAGTTATGCAATTAATGCTCTCCATTTAATTTTATAAAAAGTTCTATGTAATTTTACAAATCCTAACTTCAGCTTCATTTTCTTCCTTTTCCAGCTAAGTTTTGTTGTCATGGGTGATTCATACACAGTCCAGATCAGCACCAAGTTGATCAATCAACTAGCGCGAGAAGATGAAAAAAGATCACCTAGAAAAGTAAGAAAACCCAAACCCAAAACACCAAAAAGCACAAACCAACCCCAAAATACTGAGACTCAAACCCAAACGCCGCCTGCCGCAATTTTTCCACCACTCTTTTTACCTGTACCCCCACCTGCTCCAGTTGAAGCACTTCCAGAGGTTGAATCCATTCGGCAGGTGTTAAAAGAGAGTGAGAAGGTGTTGGAAAAACTAAAGGTAGAAGAGTCAGATATGCTCAAGGAGTTGAACAAGAGGTCAAAGGAGCTGCGTGAAAAGGAGTTCAAACTGCCATACCAGAATCCTATACCATGTATGAAGGAGAGGTCTGATTGTCTGGAGTGTTATAAGAACTATGCTAATGATCCACTCAAGTGTGCCGACACCGTGAAGAGATTTGCTGATTGCGCATGGAAATCAAGGCAGAGTGCTAGCCCGCCTTCCAATAATTAGAGAGATTAATTGGTGGACCTGTTCTATCTTGTTTAGTGCAGATGAATAATGAGGAATTTTACGGGAAACACTTTGAACCAGCATTTGCCAATTTTGCATATACTTTTTTAGCTTTTTCTGAAAGCGGTATGGTGTTTGCCCCTGTCGGTTTGTTTCTTGAAATTTGAAATTTGGGTATGGTTTTTGCTCTCATCCATTATTTTTCTTGTAACTGGAAATTAAAGTAGTTTTATGGTGAAGGAAAACTACTTACTGAACAAAATTGTTGGTCATTCTGTTTCCTTAAATCAACGACTGTAAAACATTGCAGGAAGGGAAAAAAAATGAGAGAAACAAAAGATTGGAAATAAGAGAGTATTACAATGCTTTTAAACTTTTTCTGGTTGCATACCATTATTTTTAAAAAATATTTTTATGCCAGTCGATTTGTTTTTACTTTTTATTTGGATGAAAGAAAGAAGTTCAAAGATGTACCTACTTTTTGCATCATCCGTTAAACCTTAAACTGTGATCCGCGATGCTTTTTCTCTTTACGGTTGATAGAAAAATTTCTTTACGAGGAATTGAAAGAAGTTTTACCAGAAATAAAGTTACTATACTATCACTTAACTTTTGATATTTTTATAATTACTAATTGTAAACATACTACATAAACTTATTTTTACTATTATTTAAAGCCAATATTTTATAATAATTTGTTATATTCCGCTTTAACTTCATTTAATTTTACTGTAGAGCTACGAGTCTACGACCATCAGATACTTCTACGCATATAACATAGACCGTACACAGTTGCGCACGTCTTGATGCATTGTCTCACCTGTATTGATGTATACTTCATTAGTCATTAGTCATTACTTACAGCAAGACAAAATTGACAAAAGAAAGAAAGAAAAAACATTAAAATAAATAAATAAATAAGGATAATTCTGTGGTGGATCGATATTTTAAACCGAATTTGAATCATTATCAATTTATAATTTTGAATGAACGATCCGGATTTAAACCCGGTTATAAAATTCTATACTATAGAAAAATTGCCAATAAATAAATGCAAAAGGCCTTGTAGTTTATATGCCTTTCCACATGTAATAAAGGATCCATATATTCCACCTGCTGTTCTCAAGTATTTGTTACTTTTACCAAATATGGAGCTTGCAATAAATGATTGCAAAACCGTCTCAATCATGCGGATCGACTATAGTAGTGGCTTTTAACTAATGAACTCTAAAATCGGATAACTTGTTCACATGTACAACTTATTGTAAAACCAGCACAAGGGTGTATTGACATAGAAGCTCTGGGGTTTTTGAATGTTCCATTATTGAAACTAAGAAACTTCTATTCTAGATAGAACGCTAAACGCCACCAGATTGCTAATGTCTTGAAATACAGATAAATTTGTGAAAATCTAATTTAAATTCAGTTGTGTTCATATGCAGAGTTTAATCTGACTGCTCGAGGAATGGATAGTCTGTGTACCCAACCACGGGATCTGAAGTGTAGAAAGTCGACCTGTCATACTTGTTCAAAGGAGCATTAAGTTCAAATCTCTTAGGGAGATCAGGATTAGCCAAAAAAGGACGACCATATGCGATAAGATCGGCATAACCGTCCTTGATGGCCATGTTTCCTTCCTCTCTATCATAGCCTCCAACTGCAATGAAGGTGCCATTAAAAGCCTTTCTCATCGGGAGAAGCTGATGCGGGATATGGTTTCTTCCTTCAACAACTCCCATCCTTGGTTCAACTGCATGGCAGTAAAGGATGTTGAGTTTGTTGAGTTCTTGGACCATGTAGAGGCCTAAGGTTTTTGGATCTGAGTCGAAACAGTCTAGATAGTCTGAGAAGGGTGATATCCTAAATCCAACCCGATCAGGACCTATCTCATCCGAGATGGCCTTTGTCACTTCAAGTGCGAAGCGGCAACGGTTTTCCAGGCTGCCCCCATACTGGTCGGTTCGATCATTGGTACTGTCTTTCAAAAATTGATCAACCAAGTAACCATGTGCACCATGGATTTCAATGCCATCAAACCCTGTCCATAATTGCAATTGATAATGGTTCTAATCAGAGTAAAAGTATAGTTTGGAAAGAAACAAACATGTACATATGAATTTGCTTGCCTTTAAAATAATTAGTCCTATTCAATTTCATCAAATAATAAATTAAACTCTATCCTTTGTTAAATGAAATTTGATTAGTATAAAAACATACATTAAATATTCAATAATGAAATCGATTTGAATATACATACTACCAACAAAGTGTGTAAAACGTACCGACAAAACTGCAGATTCATGTAATAATACACTGGCAGTCTTTGATCAATTTAAGATGAAAACTCAGAAATTACTCTAACAAAAAATATGCAATATCAAGTGGTACGTGTTTAGTTATCAGGTCAAATTTACTGGATGAGAAATGTACCAGCTTCCATGGCATTTCTTGCCGCAAGTCGGAAGTCATTCACAACCAGAGGAATCTCATCTGTTCTAAGACTATGAGGAGGTGCAAAATCAACGACGGGACCTGCTTCTTTAGGCTGAGTCGGCACTTTTTTGTCAGTGCATGAAATTGGATCTTGGCCATTAGGTTGGAGCTCTGTATAAAGGTGAGAGTAAGTCAAGATTTTTCCTTTTATTTTTGAAGTGGTAGGTGAATGAAAGGTAGATTTAATCCTCATTGAAACAAAATAAAACAAGTTTTACATAAATATTATGCATTTTCATAAAGAAGTAATTTTTGTTATTCACAAGTATAAAGAAAAAGAAGTATAATTAAGGTTTGAAAATGTACAACAGATGATTGTTACAGGAAGAGCAAGATACAACCAATTTTTGTTATATTGACAGATCTCGATTATATTCACAAAACTGTATGAAAACAGTTCAATATCATTATTTTTTTGTAAACTGGATTCATATTAGAACGACATTGTACTGCGGTTGTGCCAATTAGGCCCGGCAATCAAGTAGTGGGTCATCGGTTTGCCAGTTAGGTAAACCACCAGGCCAACCCAACAACTGCAAGTGCTTACCATAAGGAGAGACCCGGCCAGTGTGCCAGAGCTGGCAGAAGAAGATTGTGCCCTTTTGGTGCACGGCATCCACGATTGGCTTCCAAGCCTCAATCTGCTCCCTGTTCCAAATGCCGGGGCTATCCTGGTATCCGTGCGCTGCGTCTGATACCCCAGAAGCCTCTGATATCATGAAACCTCCTTTGTTGGCTCTTTGGGAGTAGTACAGAATTGCTTGTGGTTGTGGCACAAAACCATAGGATCGTTGTCTTGTCATAGGTGCCAGAACAATTCTACACACAAGTAAACCATTCTATACACAATTATATGATCCTTCTTTCAATTTATTCTCTGTTGTAAGTAAACTGCATATTTGGACTTCGAAATTGTGATCTGACTGTTGTGTCTGGTTCAGCACCGTCATTGAAAACTTGTAAACATAGAAATGCTTTGTGGTTATTACGAGACCAACTTAGATTTAAATTAAATGGATGTTATTACACCACCCTATTTGACTGAAAGAGATGCACAAGCTATCAAATCGCTGTATTAACACTTAATATATATTATATAGTACATTAAAACGGGGATAAAAATGTAGAGCTAATTAACCTGTGGGAGAGATCAAAGTTACCCATCTTATAGGGTGTCATAAGCGGAATAGGCTCCATTTAAATTAAAACTGCTTCCAATGCACAACTTGAAATCAAATCTTCAATCGATAAATAAACGGTCACACCTCTCTCTCTCTCTCTTCCAAGTGGAGATTAGGGGTTAATTAGGAAAGCTTTTGAAGACTAAGACATGGGTTAATTTCCTTTGGATAGTCAGTACAAGTGATGTCAACCACTCCACTCCAGTAGAGATGGTCCAGATGGAATTTCAAAGAATCATCAGATTCGGATCCATATGCGATTCAGTCCCAACCCGAACCCCGTAGAATTGGAGAATGAATACATGTGGAATTCTGTGTACTGACCTCCCGAAAATTTGGATCGGTAAATCCAATTTGCTTCTTAATTGTGACTGTACCCATAACAAAGGAGATCTGATTCCAAATGGCTTCAATAATCAATAGCTAATTGATTAATTAAATATAAGACCTTTAGTAATTTTAAGTAAACAGCTTGCATTAACATAAGCCACCACATCTGACTTCCGTTGTCATTGGTGATTTGTAGATTAACTAAATAAAAGTAAGTCTCCACCGACCAGTGATTGTTAATTAGTTCCGCACGGCGCGCAAGTATAAACGGGCAACTAATCTTTTGTTAAATTTCTTTTTTATAAGAATTTTTAAGAACATAATTTTAAGGGAAAAAATACGTTGTCTATCAAAATATGATTTTAAGAAATACTAATATTGGATTAAAAATAAAATCCAAAAATATATACAATATTCAACGAAAAATTTAGAAAGAAGAATTTAGTTAGAAAATAATAAGATGAGCGAACAACGAGTACACGAGCAAGTTGATATGTCCAAAGAGATATTTTTCTCATGTGGGAGACTTTCAATCGACCCAAAATACTATTTTTTCCTAAGCATAGTAATAATAATAATAATAAAGATTTTTTTTTACGTTTTACGGGGATATAATATGAGAAACTCGTTTCCTTTAATTAATAAATGCAAGACAAAATGCACTTCTATGCCATAAAAAAGTTTCGCTCGCGATAACAATCTCCGTTAATTTTAACGGGATATTTGGGAAAATTAGTGGTATACCCCTCAAATCTTGCTTAATTGGAAATATCCCCCTCTAATCTTTAATTTTGGAAATATCCCCTCTAATTAGAATTTGTATAGATATTTACCCTTTTAACTATTTCTAGTGATATTTTTATTCTGAAGTATATATTTAAACAATTTAGGACAAAATTGCCCTTATCCCTTCATCTTCCCATTGACTTCCGATAGAACGATAGTCTTATTCTAACTAGTACCTTTGTTTTTGTAAAAAAAAAAAAACTAGTGCCTTTGTTCTTTTAATCATCCCAAAAATATGAATTTTCTCGGTTATCTTTCAATCTGAAAAGATGCTTATGGCACTTCTATATTTACTAGTACATAAATAAGGTATTATGTTTTCTTCCTTCTTAGCCAAATATGATTGTTCATTTGATTTTTCTTGAAAAGCATTTCTCCTAGAAATTGACTTAACCCCAAGCTCTACCATATTTGACATTGAATATGACTTTAGCCATTCGTCATCTTCTTAGAAGATGTTACTTCAAACCCTTTTGAAGTTTACCATTTAAGCTCAGCCCAAGCACTACCATGTTTCTGATTTTGTTTAATATCTATCGCGAGGCATCGAGAATGGTCTAAAAGAATTGAGGGCATTACGGTCCTAAATTTTAAATATTGAATTTCAGAATTAAAATATTAAGAGAAGGGTATATATCTATACAAATGATGATTAGAGGGGGATATTTTCAAAATTAAAGATTAGAGAGAGATATTTTCAATTAAGCAAGATTTGAGGGGTATACCACTGATTTTCCCTAAATAGTCAATGTATTTGAGGGACAAAATAGTCAATGTACAAGGAAATGCTTTTTGGGGCCGTTTGGATAGCTTAGGAATTTGGGGAATTTGGAGAAATTGCAATTCCTAGGAATAAATTTATTGGGAAGTGTGTAATTTTGTGAAGAGTTTGGATTGTTTATAATAAATTTATGGTAGGAAGATGAAATTCTCCAAATTCCTTGGGGAATCCAAACAACCCCTTTATTATTCTCGTCTCCGTCGCCGTGCTCTTTCTCAAGATATATCAGCACAGAGGAAATCGATTATCTCCCCACCAATTCAAAGTGCATATGGGAACCCATGAGGAAATATATAGGTTGGTGCCATTTGTGCGAGCATGAGAAAATCGGAACAACCATTGATAGAAGTCCTTTGATCAACTTTTCTAAGGCTCCGTTTGGATAGGTGTGGGAAGAAAGGAAGAAAAGAAGAAAAGAAGAAGTGGAAAGAAGTATTGGGAAGTGTGTAACTTTGTGAAGAATTTGGATTGTTTATAATTTTTTTTTTTTCTTCCTTCTTCTTCTTTTTTCTTCCAACGATCCAAACGCACCCTAAGCAATGAATTATGGGAAATGGTTTTATTGTGGGATGGCAAGAAATTATGAGAACTTGGTAACATCTGACTAGTTTCTCACTAGTCAAGCTAAGGTTCCATTGAAAACTTTTCCAATATAACGTGTTTAAAAGATTTTCAGCATTACGGCCACGGCTTCATTCCCTTGGCCACAACATTTTCCTTTAAGTTTGGATACGAAACGAGGAGATGAATTTACGAAAGGGCACGACCCTCAGACCTCAGTCGAAATGAAAACGCGTGAAATTTCTCATTATGGTTGAACAGCGTTCGAGGAGAAAGAGGAGAAAATGGGTTAACGGAGAAGTTCAATACCAATTCTACCCTTTATATTTTTTTAATTGCTGTGATTATTTTGGTTTATCTTTAATGGTTGTGATTAAATTGATTGAAAAGTCCGGCCTGGAGTCGGGCCTTAAATGGTCCGCATGGCAGAATCTCCCTTTACATAATGATGAAGTTGTCGCAAATAGACAGAAAAGCAAATGAATGAATAAATAAATAAATAGTAGCATTTCTGAAGGCAACCTTCCCATGTATACTTGTACATATCATATTCATAATTCACCCAACTCAAAACTTTTTTTTTTAATCAGCTTAAAGTAGCAACACGTTTTTACAGAGAAAGTCTCTCAGTTCAATGAATCCCAATACTATATCATCTGTACAATTTACAAAGAACAAAAACTAATAAAATATATATGATATGAACTTTTTATGAACATAAAAAAGTAGCTACGTGTGCTCTATCAAATTGTAAACAATAAAAGCTTCAGAATGTTGCCTATTTCTTTGTTTTTACTTCTTTTTTATTCGTTTCATATTTCCTTTTTTCCTCTTTTTGAAGATTAGTTGGTGCTCAGCCAACCAAGTTTCATGTTTCCTATTTTTGTATCCTTTTTACAAAGTACATCTGAAAACTAGGTTTCAGGTTCAGGGTAAGGATCAATCCAACAATCGTCCTCTTCCACTGCCCTATTCCATCTTTTCTGGAACAAAATTAACTCCACATAAGACCGTCGCCTTACCTATACAAGCAAAGATAAATACATCAAAAATAAACATCATAGAATTTGTATTAAATTCTTGTGTGTAGAGACAAAAGTTTTGGCAAATGCACTTCCATTATTAGTCCAAGAATATTTTTTAATGTCCAAAAAAGTATAGCCAAATCGCTCAGTGCAATCTACATATCAAATTCACATACGAAACCAAGTTTCTCTATTTTCATTTTTATTACTTTTTTTAATTTTAAGATGGTCAGAAATGGTAAGAAAATAAAATGTAAGCATATCAAAAAGGGTCATCTTTTAATCTGTTAGCATTTCAACCCAAAATGTTAAGCATATTAACAAAACTACATATATGACATACTGCGCATCTATCAGCTGTGGTACATGTTGCAGGAGACACCTGGAAGACCATAAAATTCAAATGAAAAAAAAGTTAAATGGTATATTATAGACGTTCAAGTAAAAGGAACTAAAAGGGAATAATATTAGTACCGGAGCGGATTCAGATGACTGGTCAACTGTTTCCTCACTTGTCTGTATAAAGAAAGTAATTAAATAATGATATTCCGAGTATATGATAAAATTTCATTTTGCTACAGAACACATGAGTGCCTCAGTCAAGCTAGGATGGATGGAAGAAAATGACATACAAAAAATAATCTGTCACCTTATTTTCAGGTAAAGAACCCAGAGTCGGTATACCTAGATGAACTATATATTCACCGTCTACGACCCCTATATTTTTGCTTCGTTCTCCCTGTTTAAAAGCCAAAAAAAGAAAGGAGAGAGAGAAAAAAACATTATTCATCAACAGGAGGCCAGGAGACGAGCTACGTACATTTAAATGACAGCTTAATTACTCAATTATGGCGGAATTAAAAGTTGAAAAAATGTTTTTTTTCTTTTGAATTGAATGACAGCATTATTTTTCTTGATTAGTATTTGCAAAATCAATCATATTATAATATACACTATCACATTTTTATGATGATTTTTTTCATTCTCAACTGTTACTGCAGTACAACTACGTCGTAACCCTTAAAACAGATATCCATGTAGAATTGTTAATTTGTCATATTGAACGTTGCATTGTTCTCACCAAAGTCCGCTCCCCCCCCCCCCCATATAATTTGGAATCAGAAGGCATTCAAATAAATACCTGTGCACAGTAGCCGAGCTTTTTATCTAGGCCCCATGCATGAATTAAATCGTTCTGCATAAATAATGATGCATGATAAGTGAAAGAAAAACAAAAGCACCGCATAATGTCATCAATTATAGTTTACCTGGATCATATGCCATACACACCGCCATGCAGTTCGAGAAAACACAGGAGCCATCATCTCCACCCATCTGTTTAAGTCAATGTTAAATAGGTCAAGAAAAAAAGATGAGATAAATTAACATTCATGAAAATGGAAATTATGCAAAACAAAACTAACAACATTGAAAATCTCTAGTTATAAAAAAAGGGGGGGGGGGGGGAGCCAACCCTGTGCATGGAGGGGCAGTGCTATTCTCATAACATCTTCCTCCGCCCTTTGTCTTGTATGTCCTTCTGTTCAAGGAAAGAAACAGACATTTTTCATGCATTTAGTTACATATAACTCTTTTTATATTCAACTCTTACCAATGGAAATAAAAGAATGGAATTGACAGCCTATGCAATTTATTTTTATAGAAAAAAAAGAAAGGAATCTTTTGGATAATTCCTTTCTTTCTTTCTTTTTTTTTGATGAGCTAATGACAATGCTTCTGGTTTTGCTAGGACACATGAGTTATTTATTTCTGAAAAGTGCATTTTAGTAATATACGCAAATACTAGAACTCTGCTGATTCTCTCTCTCTCAAATTTAATTGAATAAAGTACCTGTGTACATTCCCTTTCCTACCACGAGCTGTGATTTGATGATGCACATCTGACTTAGCCGTGTCTAGAGCTGGCTGGGATATCTCCAAGCCTTCTTTTTCAATAATTGATATGTAACTATGGAAGAAAACCGAGATTAATAAAAAAAAACAGAATCACAGAAAGCTGCACATAGGACCACAACTTAGTTCAAATGTGGCCCCACATATTGCATTCACTAAGAAACATCATAGACATGCATATGTGTCAGGACAATTAATAAGACAATAACAGCGCAACTATATTTACCGTTTAGGATTAAAATGTTCGACCCCAAGGTCTTCATCCCATAGGAAGATGTAGCTGTAATCAGTCACGATATCTGGGTGTAAAAATCTTTTGGCAAACCACCTATCAAGTATCAGAACCCAAATTACAAATAGTTCAAATTAGTTTCCAGCTTCAGAATTGAGCACAATGTTACTCCCAAGAACACACAAATTAGAACTTCGATGTGCCAAATTTTACTATTAGAGTAATACTTTGATTTGATGAGCTAAGTACCATCATCATACCATTTTGTTTGATTAATAGCTGCAACATGTATTGCGCTACTACTCCAGTGCAAATCACCCCAGTCATCAATGATTCCATCATAATGGAACAGCATTATAGTGAAATCATTAGAGAAAAACTACATTTGAAATAAAATGGGGAAAATAAGTTTAGCAACATCACAAGTTCATTGCAATTCCTACCCTGTTATAGATTACCCAGCCATGGATGACTCTATAATAGTGGAACGTATAGTGATATTCGCTAGATGGAAACTACATATGAGGGTAGAATAGGAAAAAATAAGTTCTGCTTCCGTTATGAAAATGATTCAATAGATCCTAGGATTAAAATTTTATTTAGATGGTGATGTACCAGTGTATTTTTATTCTTTTAAAAAATTGCATAGTTTCTGGCAAGGGAAAGAAATATTCCAAAATTGCATAGTTTCTGGTAATGGAAAGAAATATCCAAAATTGCATAGTTTCAATCCAACTTTGATTTCAGAAATTACCTTTTTAGCAATTTTATCAACGACCTCTTTCTGCTTTATACCGGCAGCAACAGCCAACAAGCTCATAGAACCTTTCTGTTAATTCAAGCAAAAGTTTTTAGATCCATTAATTGGTTAATGTTGTAACTGATCACCATATTTTTGGTATTTGCAAAGACATCTTCAAACAGTCAAGGAATAATCTAACAGATGAACCATGTATCTAAAATATTTTGCCCTTCCCTCCAAAAATCATGCCTTTCATTAATCAGAGTCAGGGTTTTTTACAGGTCACGATGAAAATAGAGAACAGGATTGAACAGAAAAGACTATTGAAAAATCAGTGACTTATAGGGAAATCATTCAAGATTGTTTGAAATCAAAGGCAAAGTAGCATTTTTAATTCATTTAACAGACAGCTACTGATCCAATTATGAATATGCTTTGTAATAACAGAAAAAAAAAACATGAATATTTTGCAAATGCAGCCAAAAAGTTTTGGATACCAACGGCTACAAAATTCAACTTAAGAGAAGAATTATGGACTAATTAAGTCCACTTCAAACAATGAAACAAAAAGAAAAGCGACAGAACATCTGTGTAGAATAATTCTCAATTCCAACTATGAAGAATTTTAGGTGAATGCGTATAATGGTTAAACTGCACTAACTGAAGTAATTTGAGTTTATTTTATGTGAGTAGAAAGTAAACTGTCAGTTCAAGTTGCATCAGCATTCTATTATTTCAAATTAAGGTATTAAAAAATGGAATGGGAGGGCTTTTGGCCAGCTGGTAACAGTTTAGGAATTATTGAGAAAATTGGAGTTTGTCGTTTGAATTTGAGTTTTGACAAACTATTCCGGGTTTGAAAAGTCTAGTTGGACCCAAACTACAAATCCATCTCAGCGTAATAAGGTATCCAAGTTAACAATTGCTAGCTCTGATTCAAGGCTTTAAAGGCCATGATCTCATTTAGCTTCATCAAACATTCATATTAGAGGTTAGATCTATCAAGCACCTTTCTCGGTTTAGAGTCATCAGATCCTTGAATCGGCTGCATTTCCAGATTTGAGTGCCTGCTCACTATCCCTCTAGGCAGTGGCTCACTTCCTGAAGGCCGGCATTCATTCTGGGGAGTAAGTAAAGATTATGAAGAAATGCAATAGGTATTAAAACTAAAAACAAAAAGCAAATTTGAGTTATGGAAAACATAATAGAAAGTACAATAGAAACAAACAAAACAATGAACTAAGTTACCATGCAATGAGTAGGTTTCCCCAATGATCTCCTTATTCTGAATCTTGATGATATTACCTGTATATATTATTATGGATCGGAATATTTACATAGAACATTATTGGCCAAATACAAGGAAATAACTACCTAGTCAGTTGACACAGCAATACATAAATTAGATTATACAACATGAGTTTGAAACAATCTTTCTGATTAGTAATTTCAAGAATAATAATGATCAAAGCATCTGTCTCTGTGATTATGGTATAGTACCAATCAAGACACAGGCTGGTATACTATATATAAGAATATGCAGTAAATTAGTAAAAATACTCAATTGGTTGGCTTTCAGTCATTGGTTCAGTTTTAATAATTCACAACAAAATGAACTTTAGCAGAAACCCTTATTGCTTGGGAAACTATTTTCATCAGAACTTCATAACACATCATTTACCTTGTTAATTAACATTATCTATATATCTGCCTATAATTTATTCCTAGAGATTTTGAGTTTGAACCCAATAAACTGAATATTAATTTGGTTTACTCTGTTTGGTTTTCAGTTAATAGTTCTATTAGTTTAGTTCAGTTTACAGTTGTGCAAACCAAAATTGAGGCCCCAATTTGCAAGTTATGCAATTTGTGATAAAGAATCTTACATGGTTATTGAAAATTAATGAACACCCGAGAAGAAAAACTATACAGAAGAAACATGTCCGGAGGGCTAAATTACAATAGTACCCCCTTGGTTTCCCTGGCTTTTTAATTATTGAACCCTGAAAACAAAAATTTCAAATGAAATTTATTAAGTGATCTCAGAATAAACAATTCACAAGAATAACAGTCTTATCGGATCAACATAGCATCAACTCAATAAACATCCAATTTATGAAAAAGTTAAACCTTTTCCAGTATTAGAGTATCGCGATGAAGAAAAACAGGACAGTTAATTCAATAGGTAAAATTTGTAGCGAAATAAAAGGTAGTTGTGATCAAGCACAATGTAAAATATATCACTTACCAAACTCGGAAGGTTCATCTCCTCTCTTTAAAAGTTCTACTACTGGATCGCTTGAGAAATTAATATTCAGAGGCAGAGACACACAAAGGAGTTGAAACTTGAAAGTAGTAAGGGTGGGTAAGTTGAATCAAGTATAACAAACAAAGAAGCCGAGAGAGAGAGAGAGAGAGAGAGAGAAGGGGTAGAGGCAGAGCCGCAAAGGTCGGTGGTACTTTGAAATCGGTTGATGTCAATAAATATTTATAATTTATTATTGGGTTCGTACTGTCCTACATTAGTTGGGGTCTTGGGAGAGGAGAGAGAAGATAGTTGGACAGTGAGAGCAGAATTTGTTTTTATTTACTAAATAAGAAAATGCCAAATTAAAACTATATAGATAATAAAATATTTTGTACGGTGTTGTGGAGTATAAAAGGAAAAAAAAAAAACTTATTTATTTGTCAAAGAATATAAAAAGGGAAATAGGCCAAAGCAAATGCACTATCTGTCTATCTGACTGATTGACACAACAGCAATGCAATAAGTCCCGGAAATTAATATTCTTTCTATTATCATTCTATGTTTATAATCCCACTAATGGCAAGTCCTAAATTATGACTCGAATTGGGGACGCCAAAATTATTTTATATCGAAAATATAAAACAGTCATCTTCAACACACTTTACCTTTATATAAAAAAGTATAACATTCTAAGGTTAATTTGTTTAGGAGGTCATTAAACTTGATGTCAAATCTACATTTGATAAGTAATAACCGAATTTTGAAAATATTCGCTTTTTGACCTTTGATAATTAATTAACTAAATATGGTCACTCTGTACGTCAACATGTTTTGGAAGTGCAGGAAGGGTGCTAATCCGGGTCATTTTGAAAAAAATGGGAAACTTTTATAAATTAGTTAGTGTTAAATAACCGGGGGTGATAAGGATCATCCCCGATATTCATCATCCCCATCATCCCCACGTGTTTTTCTATTTTAGGATTTACGCGTTTTCTATTTCTGGAAATCGCTCTGTTTCCCTCCCTGCGTATGATCGTCCCTCCTCCCATTCCTCCTGCGTACGCTCCCCCTCCCCCTCCCCTCTCCCACAGACACCCTCCCTGTGTATGCTCGTCCCTCCTCCCATTTCTCCTGCGTACGCTCCCCCTTCCCCTCCCCTCTCTCACAGACACTATATATTGATTATAATTGTTGAAGTTAATATATATAACTGTTGAAGTTAATATATATAACTGTTGAAGCTAATATATATGCCAACTTCAATAATTTAAATATGCCCACTTCAAATATTACCTTCAACATTTAAATATGCCTAGTTCAACAATTATATATATTAACTTCAACAGTTATATATATTAAATTCAACAGTTACATATATAACATATTATACAACAGTTACATATATAACTTCAACAGCTACATATATAACTTCAACAGTTATATATATTAACTTCAACAGTTATATATAGTAACTTCAACAGTATGCTTTCGGCTAACCAGCCCATGGGTACAGAGCCCGTAAGACTCCCACCTCAAAAAGCCCGATAGAAGCACGAAGACGGAACGAGCAGAACAAAGAAGAATCGAGGATTAAATCCGCTACACACTTGATTTATATTCATGAGAAGAGCAAAGCCGAGAGCACACCAGGATAGCCATGTATAAAGCATATGCACGTAACTAGATACATTGACTCTACATCTTACTATGAAATGAGAGAGCTATAACTTCAACAGTTATATATATTAACTTCAACAATTATATATATTAACTTCAGCAGTTACATATATAACATATTAACTTCAATAGTCACATATATAAGTTCAACAGCTACATATATAACTTCAACAGTTACACATATAACTTCAACAATTATATATATTAACTTCAACAGTTACATATATAACATATTAACTTTAACAATTACATATATAACTTCAACAGTACATATATTAACTTCAACAATTACGATATTGTCTTCAACATTTAAATATATTAACTTCAACAGTTATGAAGTGTGTAGAGAAAGAGGAGAAGGGTGGGGGGGGACGGTGTACATGGGAGGGAGGAGGGAAGGAGGGGGAGGGGGGACGACGTATGTAGGAGGGAGGAGGAGGGAGGGGGACAGTGTACGTGGGAGGGAGGAGGGGACAGGGGCGGATACAGAGGAGGGGAAGGCGAGAGAGTGTATGCGTGGAGGGATGAGTTAGTTACGTACGCGTGAGGATGATGGGGATGATAGAATCTGAAGGATGGTCCTAAGCAATTCCGGTTAAATAACTAATCATGAAACCTTTTTTTTTCTATTTCTTCAATTGGTTTTACTTTTTTTTTTTTGAAGTGGAGTTTTATTTGTTACATTAGAATAATATAATAGTAAAATAATGTTTAAACAAAGAAGTTAATTATACAGTGCACCACAGTGCTAAGATTATGTTTTTCATTTTTTTTTTCATTTCGACAACTTTATCATGATAAGTCACACGTGTATGATTAACTTAATTATAGTTCGAGGGACGCATATTAGTGTCGATTCAACCGCAGGCCCCTTCTATTTACTGTTTAAAAATTGAATACATCAGTTCAAGAAATTATGGTACACATGTTTTAACAATTGAATTTTAAAATTAATATTTTATTTTATTATGATTGTTAAAATTATCATATCAATTTATTTAATAATTGTTAAAAAAAATTCTATCCTTTGAAAAATATCGCGAAGTAATTAAATTTTTGTAGTTCATTCTTTTAAGGTTGATTGGCAATCGCCAAACCAGCATCATTACTAAAATATAAAAATATTTAAAAGAAATACTTACGTTAATTGAAAAGAGAACAAATTTAAGAAATGTACCAAAAATAGGTAGCACAAGAAAAGAGAGATGCATTGACCAAATATCAACAAACATTCGATCCCATAATTTTTTTATGTGCACAGAGCTAGCAATTTCATTTCTGGTTTCTTATGTTTATGCAATTATGCTTCTCGAAAGTGGGTAAAGGTCTCACTCGAAAAGTAAACGCACAATCTTTGTTGGACTGATCAAAATCTTGCACGGGTCCACCGTCATAATTCAATGAAAATTATATATAATTAATCAAAACGCATGATACTCGATGATACAGAGAATCGTCGCATCTGATTTCCTAATGGGCTGTTTGAATTCCCAATGAAATTTGGAGAATTTTATTTTTTTACATAAATTTATTATAAACAATTCAAACTCTTCATAAAGTTATACACTTCTCAATAAATTTATTCCTAAGAATTGCAACTTTTCCAAATTCTTTAAAATCCCTAAGCGATCTAAACGGCCAATATGCGAGTCACTTAAATACGTTTGATACTTTTTTGATAGTTAATTACTTTGATATGATACTGTCAAGTGTCAATGAATTATAAAAACGTGGGTCCTTCCTGACAACTCATATCTCCTCCAGGCTCCAGTACTTCAATTTTGTGCCTATTATGATATTATCTCATCACCAAAATGCAAATGTTATGACACCCATATTAAAAAAAAAAAAGCAAGGTTTTCAATATCCTACGGCACTGATACCAGTTAGCGGCCGAAATCTGATATTTTTCTGAAATTTTCTGGTATTTTCTCTTTTTACAGTGTCTTTTCGGTTACCGTTCTGGTATCTAGTATTATCGAAATTTTTCGGTATTCGGTAGAGTAGTGAAAACAGAGGGAAAAAAAATTGTCACACAAGATTCTCCCCAGTTAAGGTCGAGAACATTCCTAACATAGTAAAATTTAGTATTTTACTTTTCAATTAAAAAAATAAATTGGGTGCTTTAGATTGAATGGTCGGGCATGAAAAGTGTGATTGGGATTATTTGTATTTTGGCTGAAATACAAAAGTTTGTAGAATTGCCTTCAGAAGTTGTAATTTTAAAATCAAAAGTTCGTATTTAAAATCGGAGCAATTCCAAAACTAGTTTACCTTTCATTAGTGTTATTTCCGTCTCATCACGCGCATTGATTTTTCTATCATTGCTATGACAACAAAAGGAAGATAATAATTAATAATGAATAATTTTTCTTATGCATATGCAAACAAATTAACAAGGAAATTGATTACTGCTGCAGTTTTGTCATCCATTGTCATCGCTAACAGAACATGAACACATAAATAAATAAAGTGAACATATATAGTGATCAAAGTGAACACATACACTCAATAAAAATAAGTTGAATGTACATATGAAAATCTGAATAAGAGATGACAACACTTATTTGTTTATAAGTGTCACTTTGATAGTCTATATATTTATCTTATTTATTTTATGTGTTCACTTTGTATTTTGCGATGGCAAGGAATGACAATTATCATTTCTGAATTAACAATATAGATGCAGCCAGGGATAGAGCTACGTTTTGGCAGGGTGGGTTTCAACTTCCAAAATAATGGAAATTGATTACTGCCATCTGCAGTTTTACCATCCCTGCCATCGCTAAATATTAAGTGAACATACACAGCAAACAAAGTGAACATATAGACAATCTAAGTGAACACATACAAACAAATAAGATCAATGAAAATAAGTTGAATATGCATGTAAACTTCTGAACAAGTAGTGACAACACTTATTTTGTTTGTAAGTGTTCACTTAGATCGTCTATATGTTTACCTTATTTGCTATATATGTTCACTTTGTATTTAGCGATGGCTGGGATGGTATATTTGCCGATGGCACTTATAATTCCTGCAAAATAATTATTATCAAAATATACCGGTAGGCGGTAGGTGGTAGTGAAAGGCAAAAGGGCCGGTTTCGGATTTCAAAGGACCGGACTTGACGGGTTTGGTAGAAGGGCTGGATCAGACCGGGTTAAGAAAAAAGGTCGAGATGAGACGGGTTAGACGGATTTGTTTTTTGAAACACGAGACCGGCCCTTATAGGTCCTTGGCCTTTCTAGTCCTTCTAAAATAATACCAACATTTAATTTTTTTAATAGTTTTTTAATCTCTATCGTCCCATTATGATCAAATAGTCACTACTATTGAACGATTAGGTCGGATCCGGCCCTTCAAAACCCGGCCCTTCAACATCCGTCTTTAAAAAAAAATAGATCCGGCCCTTCTAGATCCTTGTCCATCGAAAAATCCTTCGAAGGGCCGGTCCTGTCCGGATTTTAGGATGGTCTTCCAAAGAGTGGGCCAAGGGCCAATGATTTTTGAACTATCACCAGTGGGTCGTCGACTGGTCGTTCTGAGATGAAAATGTTTTGACAAAACGTGCCCCTCGGTTTGTTAAATTTAATCCAAGCCCAATGTTATCGTTAACCTTGGAGTTAAAAGTCCAGATAAAATTAGGCTAGTTTGGGCCCATAAAAGATGTCCAGCCCAAACTAGACCCAATAAAATTTTTACAAATCATTGGGCTTTGAAGGGATAAATTGCAATTGTCCGCATCTCCAGCCGTAAAGCCTCGCCTCTTCCTCTTCCTCTTCCTCTTCCTCTTCTCTCTCCCTCTCTCTTCTTTCCAATTTCACGCAAATCAGCGCCTCTACCTAACCAGCGTGCTTCTCTCAAACCAAAACCCTAGCTCGCTCTTGCTCCAGCTTTGATTCCTCTCAAAGTTCGAGCTTTAGTGCGCGAATTCTAGGGTTTTTGCTTCACCCTTGGAGAGCATGTACGCCGATCAGATCACGACGGGGCGCAAGAGATCCATCAAGGACCGCATCGATGGCGATTCCACTCGCGATTTTGCTAGAGGTCGAAACAATGGCGCAAAAAGGTTCTATTCTTATTTTCTTGAGCTCGAGCTTATTTCTTTTTCGGGCTTGACTACACTTTAGGACCAACTATGACCCTATTTTGGCTAAAGATTGCAATTTGTAATGATTAGTGTTTGGATTGGCTATAAGGATGAACACACTTTTAATTTCATTCTTTATGTATTACTTTCACTGTATTTTTTTCCTTCAGTTGGGTCGTCAGAGCTTTTCATAGTGTTGTTAGCACTTTTATTTACTGTTTTATAGTTATTTAGAATGAATTTCTCAGTATGATATTGCATTGAAATGATTAGGGTTTGAACCATTTTAAAATGATTTGATTTTGCTCTAAGTTTCTGTTTAATATTATAATACCTGTAAGTGGTGCTTGATTTTGGCTGAACTTTTGCACATATTTTTGTAATTCTATTGTCATTGTGTGTACCCATGCTTTAATGTCTTTTATTTCGTACTTCTACATATTGCTAACTTAAGATATTTATCTTAAGAATAATGGAATTCATTGATATGCCCTGACAAAATTTTTGTGTTTCTACTCTTAGGCAACGGCAAACTAATGACAAGTGGAAGCATGATCTCTTTCAGGATCAAGGCAAATCTCAGAGTTCAAGTAAATGTTCATATACATATAAGTACATATTTACTTTGTAATTTTAAATAGCTTAAGAGATGGATATATTTTCAATTTCTCTGCACAAGATAGTCAAAAGTTGGTCCCTGAACTGTTGGATTTTTTCAGTGACCAGTTCGAACAGAAGTGTTTAAGAATTAAGAATATTATTCAACAACCCATTCGACTTAAAACACTTACTTTTTTTGGGTCTTTTTTGACAATTTCGTGTATTTTGTTACACCCTACTCTTTTGAATTCCACTGATTTATATTTGCAACTGGAGATCATTCGAGAGAGATTTCCACCTGATCTTTTTAGTTCAATGTGATGACAAAGGTGTTCTGTTAAATGCCTTCCATTACCAATAGAATAAATTGACATTGTTAAATGGTACCAAAAGGAAGCTGTTTACCCGAGTCAAGATTTAAACGTCTGTGGCTTAAGTCATTAATGAACCTCTTTATTGGTATAACAGAATTGTTTTTAACATTAGTTGCCATGAGGTAGGCCATTGACTCTGGTCCCCCTCACCCCCCCACACAATATGGTACAATTTTTTGTGTTAAGCTGTAGATGATAATGTATGTTACAACTTATCGTTGCCTTATTCATTTTTCTCTTTACTGCTAAAAAAAGCTATTGGACCAAGGGACCTTCGATTAAAACTCCAAAAGAAGGAAGAAAAGCAAACTTCTGGTGTTAGAGATTTGCGGGAAAAGCTATCTGGTGTAGTTCCACCTCGACCGCAAAAAGCAGAACCTGCAGCAGTACTGATTAGGCCGAAGCCTGTATCCGAGATCACCAAGCCTGCGAGATACAACCCAGCTGTTGAGGCCACACAAGCAGTACCCAAGCCTGCTTCTTCTAAAGAGCCGTTGAAGCAGGTATAGAACATCTCTGTGCGTGTGCGCGCACCCCTCCCTCTCTCACTCAATCTTCCTACCCCGCTTTCTCCAGTATGTGTCTGTTAGGTTCACATGTGGGGTGATTGTGTGTGTTTGAGATAGAGGGATCTCACAACTTGTACCAAGGGTGTTTAATAGTTATAGGACATATTAGTACATGTCATTGCATCATGGTTAACTTCCTATAGTTAGTAAATTTGGATATATATTAGTATTTACAGACAATTTAGGCTTATGCTGGTGGATACTGAAATCCTTTGACGTCATTTTTGTGTTTTTTTTTTCATCTGTTTGATTTTTTAATTAATTATTTTTGGGAAAATGTGACAAAATCACCATGTTTCATCATTATTAAAACAAAGTTAGAAGACCCTATTACAATTATTAACTGTTTACTTTTTTAATTTATTGTTTATAGATGTAGGATCACTTATTAATGGATATGTTTGGCAATATTTATGGTTGGTCTAGAATACATTTAAATAAGGTTGAAAAATCAAGAAGTGAGTTTATAGGTTATTGTTAAACTAGACACCCTGCTTGTCAAATGCCGTGCAATTTGGTTATATTTGAAATGTTTAAATGGTTAGATGAACAGTAAAGCAGATTTCATCAGTTATAGAAACAATATATGCACCATTTAGATCCTGCATAGAATGTAGATGTTAATTTAAAACTTTGTTTGCAAACATCACTGAGATTGTCAATTAATGGTCAACTGATTCTGTTGTTTCTATTGTCTTTGTTATTTTCTATTGATGGTTGCCAACACCTGATGACATTTGTACAGAGCTATGCTTTATTTTCCTTGTCCATTTACTTCATTTTTTTTACCAGTAACTTGAATCTTACATGCAGCCAGAGACTCCATCAGTCGACAGTTTCCTTAGTTCACTTGGCCTTGAGAAATACTCTCTTACTTTTCAAGCAGAGGAGGTACATGTCATTTTGCATTTGAATGCTCACTTTAGTGATAGAAATACTGTTTGACCTACACCCCACCTAGAATCACGATGATCTTACCAATAAGGTGTAATTAAATTCACACGTATACCTGGTCAAGGCATTCATGGCATGAAGTCTAGACAGATTTTACTTTTAATTCATTGCTTCTTTTTTTTTTTTTATTAATTGTGTAGGTAGACATGACAGCTCTTGTGCATATGACCGATGCAGATCTCAAAGCTCTTGGAGTTCCCATGGTTAGTTTTTATTTTATTTTTTTTATAACTTCTATATTCTTAATTACTCATGCCAGCACATGCAAGCTAGTTCACAGTACATCCAGCAGGAGATGTAGCAGAACAGTGTAACTCGTACACAGTACATAACTGCATGTAGGAACAGCTTGCATATCTGTAATCTGTGCACAGCCTTTTTGAGTGTGTAGATGTGTTACATGGCTACAATATCTTATAATTCTAATGGTATTGTTGTTTGATTCTTGTATGCAGTTTATCTGTGTTAATTTTGTTAATGGTTTCTTTTTATTTCTTAGGGTCCAAGGAAAAAGATCCTTTTGGCGTTGGAGTCAAAAGCATAGCATTTAAAGTTGTGAGGTGGTATTTTGACGGCATCATCAACTAAATTGGGAAAATGTAGGGGTAAAATCTGCTTTAGATAGCTTTTGGGTGGAGATTTTCCTGGCAAGGCAAGGAGAATGGTATTTAGAACTAATTAACCATTTTGCATTGCCATATTGAGCACAGGGCATATGTACAATATTAGCTTGATACAATTGTTTAGACTAGGAGAGAGCAACGATTTGTGAAATTCCTGTCATGATGGTCTTTTGTTACGCTACATTCGGGTGGTCCAATAGTTGGGCTGTGTATAAGATGGGTATCAATTTAGGTTTTCTTCCTAAAGACTGATTTATTTTCTTAGTGTTATTATTTATATTGTTTCTGAAGATAGTTTTCATTCATCTTTTGATGTTTTCTCTTTGCTTCTGCTCCCAAATCCTAAAATTTTGTTTCCAGTTTGCACAAAACACTACAATTTATGACATGAGCTTGGTTAACAACAGGGGTTTTTTTTATTTCTCTTTTTCTGTCTTGTATTAGGTTGCAAAATCTCCAGTGGTTGGTACATATACATATATTATGGAATGATTACCTTGTTTGTAGTGTAGTGCCATGTTGAATTAGAATTTCTAGGACGCCACTATGAAATGCATAGAAATCACCTGAGGGTAGTGAAAGCTAGAAGGGCCGGGTTGGGTTTGGAGAGGCCAGGCCTTCTAGGGTCTACACAAGGGTCGGGCCGGACTAGGTTTATAGAAGGGCCCGGCTTGAAGGCCCTACATATGAAAAATTAGGCCTCGCCTTTGTTAAACTTGGAGTCTTGGACCTTACTAAGCTTGGCCCTTCTAAGCCCTTTAAGTTTCTGAAGGTCGAGTTTAAAAGCTAAGCTAGGATTTAACAATAATCGAATTAGACTTTTTTTATGATAATTTAGCATAATCGTATCATTTGGACAACCTAAAATTAAATATAATATGATTAGATATTATAATTATATTATATTTTATAAAATATCAATATATATACAAATATAAACAAATTTGAATCTGGCCCTTGTAAGGCCCTTCTTAAGCCCTTGTAAAGACCAGGCTGGGACGCTGGGCCAAACTTTTAGAAGGGCTGGCCAAGGGCGAGAAGCTTTTGGCATATCACTACCTGAGTGAAAAGGAAAAGGGGAAAATTAGAAATCTTGCTAAAGGTAAAGGGATCCGAGAAAATTTCCTTCCTGGGCATTTTTGTTACAGAGTTTTCATTTCATTGTCAGTGCTCAACTGTTACTGTCCATGAGCTAAACTGATGGGCCAGCTTTGCCCTCCAAGAATTTATGATTCGTACAAGAAATATCTTCTTCTAGTTGGAACTTGGAAGCTTTGATACCTACTGTTTCTTTCATAGTTTTAATAGTGACTTGTAGGTCCACGACTAGTTTATTTGATACGAATAGTTTTATAGTACGATCTTAATTAGGACATATTTGTTTTCTTTTCTTTTCGAGAGGGAAAGGTGGGGTGGGTGGTGTTGAGCCAAAAGTCCAAACTACAATAAATTTCTATTTAATTTTACAAGTAGGATTGAGATAGAAAATTACTAGAATGTAGTCACAGCCTCCGAAATTTTGTGAAGAAAATTCAAATTTGTGTTCAATGGGTGTGTTTGGATTGTTGGAAGAAAGAAGAAGAAGAAGGAAGAAGAAGAAAAAAATTATAAACAATTCAAACTCTTCACAAAGTTACACACTTTCCAATACTTCTTTCCACTTTTTCCCTTCTTCCCTTCTTCCCACACCTATCCAAACGCACCCAATGAGCATGTGCCGGAAAGAATGTTAAGTTAAGAGGACAGAGCATCTTAACATTTACCACAAAAATTAAAATATCTATATATATATTTAAAACTTGAAGAGACGGCTCTTTATATTTTTCAGACTGCTCTCCATTGAAAATTTCAAATATCAACCACGAAAGCACATATTTTTAGAAAAAGAAAAAGGTCAGACTGCTCTCTTTCTTTACAACAAGAAAAAGAACAAAAAGTGGAAAAAAGATCTTCAGTAAACGAGATATGTGCATGTGGCCTAGTGGCTAGTGATAATAGCACTAGGTTGGCATCTAAGAGCTTAAGGGTTCAAATTCCGCATGTATATTTAATTTTTGAAAAAAATTAGATGGAAAAAACCTCTTTCTTTCTTAAAAAAAAAAGTAAACAAGATATGTTCCGATCATATTAAGACAAAAAGATGGCGACACGCAATTTTCTACTAATACACTCTATGTACGCTCATTGTATTATCTTTATACGTAGAGTACTATAACATATTTATTTGAAAACATGGTGCAAATATGAGCTTTTAAGATAACACAGTGCCTAGTATGGAGGCGAAGAAGAGAATGCTGGAGATTTTTATAATTGTGAGAGCAAGTGACGAAACTTCATCAGTGTCTTTGAAAGAGCTGAGCTAATATATAAATATCTTGAAGTCGCACCAGATATGAATATCTATCAACTGATATCTGATATTTACAGGAAATGGAAAGGATATATTCACTGATGCGACACAGATAGTATTCTTCATTTGATATATTGCCTTGTTATTCTTTCTTTGTATATCATGTTAACTTATTTGTTAATTTCAGAGTTTGTAATATAAATAGGCATGTACAGAATGCGTGAAACATTTAATAAGAGATTATTCAACAAACCTTTTGCTGTTCACACTTTATTATGGTATCAGAGCACAAGATCTGATTTCCTGTTACCGATCACACCATGGCTGGCGCAAAGAAGGATGTTCCTGATAGCACAAACCCCTCTTCACCATATTTCCTTCATCACTCTGACAGCCCGGGATCTGTGCTAGTGTCTCAACCACTCACAGAAGACAATTATCCGGCATGGAGTCGTGCAATGGTCACTGCTCTATCTGCGAAAAATAAACTTGGTTTTATTGATGGAACTGTGGCCAAGCCGGCGAAAGACTTTGATGAATGGGAACGGTGCAACAGGATGGTGCTCTCTTGGATCTGGAACTCTGTCTCCAAGGAGCTTACTAGCAGTGTAATCTATTTGGACACTGCAAAAGAAGTTTGGGATGATCTCAAAGAGCGGTATGCACCAAGTAACTCAATTCAAATCTATCACATCAAGCAGGCAATCTCGTCTCATGTTCAAAATGATCTGTCTGTATCTAAATACTATACCATACTGAAAGGTTATTGGGATGAATTGAGTTCCTTAAATGAACTTCCTGTTTGTACTTGTGGTGCCTCAAAAGTTTACATGAATTGCCAACAACGAGAAAAGGTGTTTCAGTTCCTTATGGGGCTGAATGAAGTTTACTCGGTTGTTAGGAGCCAGATTCTAACAATGGACCCTTTACCAAGTATCAATAAAGTTTACTCCACTGTGTTGCAAGAAGAGAAACAACGCAGTGTTCGTAAACCTTTGAATCAACCACTGGAAGCATCTGCTATGGTTGTGAATTTTGGTCACCAATCAACGACTAACGGCCGAGGCCGTGGTCGTGGCAGAGGTCGTGGCCGAGGTGGTCGTGGTCAGGAGAAGCCGCGTTGTGATTATTGTGGTATTCCTGGACACACTCAGGACAATTGCTACAAACTTCATGGTTATCCTGACAAAGGGTTCACAAGAGAGAAAGTTGCAGCCAACACTTTATCTCAGAAAGAAAGTACAACAGCCACGTCAAGTAGTTCGGTGGTACCTCACCTGACACCTGAACAATATAGCCAATTGATGTCCCTTTTAAGCGGCGAAAGTGCCCAGACTGCTGCTAATTTTGCAGGTATATCCACATCTTGTGACACAATTTCCCCGCCTTCTACTTGGATAGTAGATAGCGGCGCCTCAGACCACATGACATCTTTATTCTCAGCACTAACTGACATGAAAACAACCAATCACACTGTGAGTTTGCCAAATGGATCTACTGTTAAAGTTTCTCACATAGGTCATTCGAAATTGGGGTCATCCCTGGACTTATCAAACATTTTATATGTTCCAACTTTTAAACAAAACCTAGTATCTGTGAGTAAATTGACTAAGACCAACAACTGTGTTGCCATTTTTTTCCCTACCTTTTGTGTATTTCAGGACCTGTGCACGAAGAGGATGATTGGGATGGGTGAAGAAAGAGATGGATTGTATTATTACAGAGAGCTTAATAAATCAGCATGCTGTCAGTTTAGTTCCTACTCACCTTTACCTCTGAACATTTGGCACCAACGCCTTGGACATCCACCTGAAAATCGCTTGAAAGAGTTACTTCAGGATGTTTCAATTTCTTTTGCAAAAAAAAACAATGATTTTTGTTGTACTGTTTGTCCATTGGCTAAACTTGTTCGAAAACCTTTTTCACTTAGTAAAAATAAGAGTCAGGTTCCTTTTGAATTAATTCACTGTGACATTTGGGGTGGATATTCCACACCATCACATAGTGGAGCACGTTATTTCTTAACCATAGTAGATGATTGCACAAGATGTACTTGGGTTTACTTAATGAAGTTCAAATCTGAAACACAACATTTTCTAAAATCCTTTTGTGCCATGACTAGAACACAATTTTCCCTTCCAGTTAAAACCATACGTTCAGACAATGCCACAGAAATCCTTTCCAATGAAATGCAAAATTTTTTAAATATAAATGGGATCATTCATCAAACAACCTGTGTCAACACCCCTCAACAGAATGGCATTGCCGAAAGAAAGCACAGGCATTTGCTAGAAGTAGCTCGTTCCTTGCGTTTTCAAGCTGGCTTGCCAAAATCTTTCTGGGGTGAATGTATTTTAACTGCAACGCATCTTATAAACCGTCTTCCCACTCTCATTCTTAATGGAAAAACACCTTATGAGGCACTTTTCAACAAAAAACCGTCGTATGATAATCTTAGAGTTTTTGGTTGTCTTTGTTACGTTCACACTAGCAGCAATGATAAATTTGATCCACGTGCAAAAAAATGTGTTTTTGTTGGTTACCCACATGGAAAAAAGGGTTACCGTGTTTTTGATTTAAATAAAAAACAATTTTTGGTCAGCAGAGATGTTGTTTTTCATGAGTCAAAATTTCCATTCCTAGAAGTAAACTCTAGCAACGAGCCTGACCCACCATTACCCATTTGCCATGACTCCCAAGATACATATTTACAACCTGATCATCAAAATCACTATCACTCTGATGTACACAACCCAAGTAATGAGAATCTATCCCATGAACAGACTCAAAGACACGACCAGCCCCAACCCGTCATTGACAATCCAAGGCGTTCCACTAGAGACAGAAACCCACCTAGCTACCTTGCTGATTATCAATGTTCGTCTGTACGCCCATCTCTGAGTCACCTAACCTATGATTCCTCTTCTACAGGTACGAGATATCCGCTCGTGAACTTTGTCTCTGATAAAAAATTTTCAAGGCAACACCAATCTTTTCTTAGTTCCATAACTTCCCATGATGAACCTGCAAGCTTCTCCATAGCCATGCAATCTTCACAGTGGCGTGCAGCCATGGCCACTGAGATCAAGGCACTCGAGGACAATAACACATGGACTGTGTGTGCGCTACCCTCGGGTAAACATGCTATTGGAAGTAGATGGGTGTACAAGATCAAGTATCATGCTGATGGAAGCATTGAGCGTTATAAGGCGAGGCTCGTTGCAAAGGGGTACACGCAACAGGAGGGTGTCGATTATTGCGAAACCTTCGCACCAGTAGCAAAATTGACCTCTGTCCGATGTTTACTTGCTATTGCTGCAGCAAAGAATTGGCCATTGTATCAACTAGATGTTAACAATGCGTTCCTCCATGGTGATTTAACCGAAGAAGTTTACATGCAGCTACCACCCGGATTTCTACGTAAGGGGGAGAATGGACAGCAGCTCGTTTGTCGATTGAACAAGTCTCTCTATGGGCTCAAGCAAGCTTCACGTAATTGGTTCTCAAAATTCTCCACAGCGATGAAGGCTTTTGGTTTTAAACAATCAGCTGCAGACCATTCCTTGTTTGTCTTAAAATCAGGTATTTATATGACTATCCTGATAATTTATGTAGATGACATGATATTAACTGGGAACAGTACATCACAAATTGAAACTGTCAAGAGCTTCATTCGGTCTCAATTTCATGTGAAGGATCTTGGCAGTTTGAAATATTTCCTTGGCATAGAAGTGGCGCGGTCCAAAAAGGGTATTTTTCTCTCACAAAGAAAATATACTCTTGACATCCTGAAGGAAACTGGCCTCCTTGGGGCTAAACCAGTTGATTTTCCCATGGAACAACACTTCAAACTGTACCCTGATACGGGGCAGCTATTGCACAATCCTGAAACTTATCGGAGACTAGTTGGGAAGCTCATATATCTCACAATAACCCGACCTGAGATAACTTATGCAGTTAACATGCTTAGCCAGTTCATGCATAGTCCACGACAACCACATATGGAGGCAGCTAACCGTGTTGTTAGATATTTGAAATCTTGTCCGGGGAAAGGAATAATAATGAGCATGGAGAACAATTTTCAGCTGAGTGCTTTTTGTGATTCTGATTGGGCTTCATGTCCAACAACTCGTCGCTCTATTACCGGCTACTGTACCTTTCTTGGCAATAGTCCTCTATCGTGGCGAACTAAGAAGCAAAACACGGTTTCAAGATCCTCAGCTGAGGCGGAGTACCGAGCAATGGCTGTTGCAACATGTGAACTAATATGGTTGAAATCTCTCCTTGCAGATCTAGGCATCACACACCCTCATGCGATGCACCTACATTGTGATAATCAAGCAGCATTGCACATCGCAGCTAATCCAGTTTTCCATGAACGTACCAAGCACATTGAGATTGATTGTCATGTGGTGCGTGAAAAGATTCAAGCTGGAGAAATAAAGACCATGTTTGTGCGAACAACTGAACAAAGAGCTGACATTCTCACTAAACCACTTGGTCGAGCTCAATTCGTTTTGCTTCAAAGCAAGTTGGGTATTATAAATCTACATACTCCAACTTGAGGGGGAGTCTTGAAGTCGCACCAGATATGAATATCTATCAACTGATATCTGATATTTACAGGAAATGGAAAGGATATATTCACTGATGCGACACAGATAGTATTCTTCATTTGATATATTGCCTTGTTATTCTTTCTTTGTATATCATGTTAACTTATTTGTTAATTTCAGAGTTTGTAATATAAATAGGCATGTACAGAATGCGTGAAACATTTAATAAGAGATTATTCAACAAACCTTTTGCTGTTCACACTTTATTAAAATAACTATAATTGATTAATGACTGAATATCTTTTTGTATGTGAATTTAAGAAGTTTTAAAGGAACTAACTCGCAAATTTTGACATATATTGGTTATATAAGCCTACGGGCTATTTGGGAGCTCAAAAAAATATATTGGTTGTATAATAAAGGCTTAGACAGACCCTTCAAGGCAACATCGCAGAAAACTTTTCTAAAGTTGGTACTTTTCTCCGGACGAAAGGTGGATAACATGATCCAACTTAAACGAAACTGATGTTAGTGAACACTAGTTAAAATTCTCCTGAGATAAAAATTTTATGGGCCAATTTATAAAATGTAGGAGCATACTTGTATTGAAGCTAGATATTTGGAGGATTTATTTATAAATTATAACTAACAAAATTTTAGTAAAATTATTGAAGACGGCAATTATCTGGACTATATGGTTGGAGCGGAATAAACTAGCCTTAAAGGGATGAAATTGTAAATTACTTAGTAGAAGTATAGGTAAAAGTAAGAATAAATATTTTATGCAAATTTCTATGGCTGTCTTGTGAGTTGTGATACATCAGAAAAATATCAGTGCAATTCAGTACCTCTGCAAGAGGAGGTCCAGCAGGGGCGGAGCCAGAAAATTATGATAGGAGGGGCAAAATTTTAAAGATTGAACAATGAAATAGAAATTTATTTATGAAGAAGAATATTTCTTTCCTAAATCATTGGTTCATGATTAATTAGGGGGGCAAATTATAGAAATTTTCTAAAAAATAAAGAAAATATACATACAAATTTTATTTTTTTTGGAGCACAAGGGGGGCAACTGCCCCAAGCTGCCCCCCTATTGGCTCCGCCCCTGAGGTCCAGAGAGATTCCAAGATTGGAGAAGAAGTTAGAATGTTACCGAGTCTTTTGCTTCCGATGGATGGCCAGATTTCTACTGATTATTCTGGTTTTTGTATGACTGTGTTTCTGGTGTTTAGTCATTTAGGCTGCTCGTTGGTTTTGGGCTGTGACAACAAATTTTGAAATACTTAATTTTTAAGCATAATTGTTCAGAATTTTCTCTATCTATGTGTGTGTGTAAATATAAGGCGACGGTGTAACGGGTTGTTAAGAGTTCGATGTGCCCTGAAATCAAATAAAATATTCCAATGATCGATCCAACCTGTTTAACATGATTCAGATATAAAAATATTAAAAGACACTAAACTTGACTACTTTAAAAAAAATTATTATTTTTATCTTTTTAAGACAAAAGGATGATATCAATGCATGATTAGTTTGATATCATCATCTTTAACCTTCAGACAATGAGACAAACGAAAAATTAAATATAAATTTTCTATAAAGTTTTGATATGTAGAATACTCATTTTATTGAGCGGTCCGGGCAGTTGCTTGGTCATTTTTTTTTTATTTACCAACTAATCCTTAGCTTGTTTCTATATCGATCATTATTCTAAGATAAACAATTTAACATGCTTAATACCGTGAAACAAGCCGTACGTCATCATGGAATGGTACGTAACAAAATTTAATATCGTCCTTTCAGCATTTAGTTGGCTGACATTTTCAGAGGACTCTTTTTGTCTGTAGTACCATCAATATAGAATTACTAATATGTACCATTTTTAGATTTGGGTTAGGTTTTGTCGCATAACATCTTATTTAATTACAAAGTCATACAGTATCATTATGTGGTCCTCATTTGTCCTATAAACCATGTATATATAAATTATTTTTTAGTGCAGAATGATGTGCATTTCATAAGTCATATGTATTAAAGCACCCTTTTTTTAGTAAAGTACTAGATTTGCGAATCCTAAATAGCCGAAGATATTGGTTGCTTGAACAGTTTTCACATATTAATTTGATTGAGATTTTGGAGGGTAGATATTAGATGTCGACATCATTCTCAAGCTGAAAAGTTTTGATTGATTAATTAGATTCAGACTTTGTACTCCCTCAAAAAAATTGGCATGTTTTCCTTGTTGCGATGAGAGTAAATGGTTCATGCATCCAGCAACAAGATTATTTTGAATAATCTACCTCCATGGGACTTCCTGTCTGTTATTTAGTCAACAACTGAAACTTTAATTTACAGCAACTAAAATATCAATCAATTTTCTTAAAAAGCTCAAGTGCAGAGAGATACTGGTCTTTTAGTACCTTACTTTTGAACAAATTATCTGCTCATGGACTTGTACTAGGGTTTTGCTCTCAACCATAACCATCTGTTGGAGGGATACTAATTGAGGAGATGAATCTAGTAGTATGTTAAAAAGAGTCGGTGAAAGTCGTTAGAATTTGTGGATTATTATTATTATTATGTTTTTGAGAAATGCTAGTGTACTATATATAGGACGAATGAGTCCATCCAATATGATCGTTTTTACGTTTTTAAATTTCAAATGACCGACGTTCAATGTGTTCTCCATATTGAAAACTTACAAGAAATCAATTTTTACATTTTTTTTATTATTTTTTTGTATTTTTTAAAATTCATGATATAAACATTATGGACTGTCCAATAACAACGATTTTCTAAAATACCAAAAAAATAGTAAAAAATTTCAAAAAAAATGTAAATTTTGGTTTCTTATAAGTTTTCAATAAGTGGAACCTATTGAACTGTTCGGATCTGTTAATTAAAATTTAAAAACATGAAAACATCGTATTGGACGGATGGACTCCGTCCAATATATATTGGACTCTAGCATTTTTTTTTTTTTGTGTGTGTCTTCCTCCGGTTGTTTAAGGAAAAAGTACTGATACAATTTGTAATTTCAAAAGTTCGATAATACTATGTTTCTAATTGAACAGATACATGGTGAGAGGTCTGGGTACGTAACACTTTCACAGTTGAATCAAAATAGTATTTTTCCAAATGAATATATCAGTTGAATCATCATGTTACAAGAAACTATCTAATGAATATATCATTAGAGTAGGCATGTTTGGCAACCTGCTGATCAAGCTTTTATTCGAACTAGGTAAACAAGCTGAGCAAAACACACTTCACAATACTACAATAGTCAATAGGTTGTTCACACTCTTGTTATTTTTTCAGCCAAAAGTTAATTAGAACTGATTCTAGTCCCGTCATCATTTATATTACAATACTTTTATCTCTATTCTCTTGTTTTCAACTCTTATTTCTCAACAAACCATCCAAAAAATAATATCTTAATTCATACAAAAATTGTAGGTCATCATTTTATATTCACAATTTCTTTTTAATGAATAACCTAGTCAACTCTATTCCAAACACTTCTAAATGGTCGTGATTAATTCTAAAATTATTCTTTCATTCTCAATTTAAACTGGTGAAAGCATATATCGGAAAGATCAAATATAATCTTACAAAATTATTGGAAACCGAAATGTTAATACTAATTTTGAGAAATCCGGGTTAAGTAGGAAAATAAAATGATTATTCTGCAGATGGTTTTTTTTTTAAAATGTTACGGAGATGAGTCACTATGCATGCTCGTGCCTCAATGGTACTTCGTTAAAATGTTGACATGTAATGATGTGAATGAAGAAATAATCCGTTACAACTTACAAACCATATGACAGTACTCGTTGCCATGTGTTAACCTCTGCAAAAATTACAGTGGTAAATGTGAAGAAAAAAGCAGAGTCTACTGCTTTCAAGTACATAGGCGGAGTCGACTCACAGTCACAGTGGTACTGGTACCTCTAATAGGTAAATTATAGGTTCATGGTACCTTTGGTGTGATAAATATACGATCACATTCAATGCACCAGTACTAGTAGTCTAGTACTAAGTTTCCGTTTGAATTGATGTAAGAATAAAAAAATAGTTTCTTCTTACTCTTAATTTTTTTATAAACAATCTAAATTCTTCATAAATTTATACACTTTCCAATATTTTTTTTCTTATTTCTCTTATTTTCACACCATCCAAACGGAGCCTAAGAAAAAAAGTTACAAGTACACTAGTCGTTATAAGGCCTCTTGATTGTTGCTTACCATCGGACGGCTCTCATCAATTGATCAGTCCTTTGTACGGCCGTGATGTCTTTTCAGCTTATTCCTTGGTTGTGGCAACCACGCTGTCCTCTTGTTATTCCCGCTCCCCTCGTGTTAATAATTCTCTTATCGTACTTTGTAGGAGAAAAGTTGTTTTGCACATAATAATCATGAAAAATTTATAATGATGGTACAATTTCATGTGCATCCGTGCAAATTATGAAATGGTTGTTTCAACATCAATCATATCAACATATATTTACTAATGCCCACTAAACTTGTGGAAATACACGCAACACGTAGTTCAGAATTGAAATAAAAAAAATGAAAGAAGTTAATATAATTAAGAATTAGTTTTCTGAAAAATAATAAAGAAATATCATGTTTTAAGAAGGTCGAAATAGGACATCTCTCCCATACTAAACTTTAGGTTTAAAAAAAATGTGTCTCAATTTGAAACCAATCTTTCAAATATGTCGTGACTTGAAAAATTTTGGTCTTTCTTAGGACGAAAATTTAACTACGAACATTATAAAATATTAATTTGTTATTCACTTTTCTAAATTCTAAATTATAAAATATATAAATATAATTATTTATTTCTAGAATTTTGTTTGAAAATTTATATAAATCGAAACCAAAAGTTCAAACAAAAATTTTTTCTACGGGTCCAAAATTCCAATCCGGCTTTTAAATTTCAGTATCATGTTAAATGTGGGTGCAAAATGAAGAATAATCTGCCTAACTGAAAATTTAATAGAATTACTTAAGATCATCCCTTCCTCAGCGTCATTCTCATCATTCCTTCTTCAGCATCATTTAATATTTTTTTTCATTTTCGAAATATTTATCTAGCGTTCTTTCTGTTTTTGTCTTTGATCTTCATCCCTGGTCATCATGTGCAGGCGTGCAGCGCATTTTCCGTTTTTGCCTCTAGTCATCATCCTATGCCAACGAACTCTCTACCATCAAGCATCGTATGCACCTCATCCCCTCCTACCAACTCCTTACCTCTATTTTATATAGAAAAGATCAAGACATCTTCAAAATATTTTTTTACATAGCTAATTGTTTTAGTTAACATAGTTTTTTTTGTTCTAGTAAATATAGCTAATTGTCTTCAAAAAAATAATTCTCCTAGTTTCAGATCTTAATTATTTGCATTTCTTAAATTCCATTATCCCTATCATCCTCATCCAACGTTACTCTAACTCCTAGCATTACTCACCCCTCTTTTAACTCCTAGCGTTTACTCACCCCTCCCTTCTCTGATATCATCCCTACCATCTAGCGCATACCTACTCCATTCTCTCTTGGCGCCTACACTTCCTTGCCTGGTCCCAACTCATGCTGCTACATAAAAGAATACTAATTGCCCTATATTTTAATATTAATTGTCTTGAAAGCTAAGATAATTAGGAACATAATACTAACTGTTCTTAAAAAAATAATTATCTTGGGTTTACTATCCTGAGAACTAGGACAAAGTTTATATAATCAGAATAATTAGTTTACAGAACTAGGACAATTAAAAAATAATACTAACTGTCTTGAAAAAAAATTAATTGTCATGGAGAATGTTATTTATTGTTTTAGAAACTAGGACAATTAGTTTATAAAATCATAACAATTAGTTTACAAAACTACAACAATTAGTAAAATAATACTAAATGTCGTGAAAAAAAAATTAATTGTTTTGAAATAATTAGAAAATTTAGAAAAATAATATGTAAGGGGAGGGAGGGAAGGGTGGGGTGGGAGGTCAGCATAAGGTGAGAGAGAGGGAAACATTGGTGTTAGAAAAAAGAGTATTCTCTGGATAATATAATCCACGTAGTGAGCAAAAACGAAAAGAGAAAATATGTTCTCCTTTGAAGATGATGGAATGAGAAATTTTAAGGATCATCCTTATTTTGGTCTGAAAATTTAATCCAAACAAAATAATTCGACTCTTTGTGTTGTAATTTTGTCAAGTAAATTCACAAATGGCAATGCTAAAATTTACTCCCAAATAAATGAGTTCCCACCAAAATTTCATTTTCTCTCTCTATAATCCGCTCTAATTGATCTCGTAAACAATAACTCGTAAATACATTGAATTTTCAAATTCCCTTTATTATTTTGATTATTTGATATATTATAATAATAATAATATAAATGAGAAAGATTATGGATCTTTCTTTCTAATGTTTTCCCTGAGGTGCTCAAGGATCTCGTCGTTAATAGAAAGAAAGGGACGGGAATGGAAAAGGTGCCCGGAAAGATTGTAATCCCCCAAATCGAGGTTGAAGTTAATACTCCAAAAACTTCACAAATTCTATTGTCCATTCCATCGTATTTTTTTCGTTCCATCCTCTTTTATTTAGCGAGGAGCGAGTAAACATCCATGGGCAAATCGATTTTTTATTTTTTTTCCATTCATTTCCCTTACATTCCATTATAAATTGATCTCCGGAGCAGACCTCGGGAGCATCTATTATGGTTCCAGTCTCTTAGCATTCTAGCAATATAGCCTATATAGGACCTGCATAAATTATAATTAACCAAGCTTGATGAGAAAATTAATAAAAAGAAGATAAGTAATAGTAGAGTCTCATGCGTTTGACACTTAAACCCATAAAATACAATCGAATCTCAATTTTCGATATTACAATGTCAAATTTGAACTGCTCAATTTATCCTCCGCAATGAAATCTTCTTAGAGATCAAATTTATATTTTTTTCAAATTTTTTATTTTTAATTTTAGAAAATTTTCAAACTAATTAATTCTTGATCCTCCAATTATAAAAATAAAAAAAATAGTTAAAAAATTTGATCTTCAAGGTAATTTTAATATAAAGATTATATTAAACAGTTTGAATTAATTATTTGATATTTTAATAGATGAAACTAGATTCTTGTTTGACTCTGACATTGCTAATAGAAGACTGGGATCTCAAGTACTCATTCCGCTGCATATAACTGTTGATATTTCGAATTACGTGTAGTTTTTTCTGCTAACATGAAGTACAAGATTTTAATTTTTCTTCTTTCTTTTGGATTGAAGTACAAAATTTATGTAACTGAGGACGAGGAGACATCAGTGTGATTTTCATCGTACCACTATTGATTTTTTTTTTTTTTGAAAAACAAGCCCATAGCCATAGGATTCATATCCTCTACAGCCATAGTCCCCATAGGCAGGGGACTACTATATCACGGTTTCGGCGATAGAGGATAAATTATTAGCGTACGGCCATTTATATTCTCGAAAAAAAAAAAAAGAAGGATAAATTTTTCAAGTGGCAATTTGCACTCAACAATTTAAACAGTTGATTTTATACTTCGTGACTAAAATGGATGCACCCATATAAAAAATCCTTAAATTTGCATTTTTCGTATCAGCCACAAAATTAGTAGATCAGCATAGTTAATAAATTACGTGCAACAATTTATTCTTCCCACTTGCTTTCATGTTCAGACTAATTGTAAATATTATGATTTTTATTTTAATTATTTATTATCTATGTGAAAGATAAATAAAATGTTTTAAGTTTATTAATTGATACTAACAATTTTGAAACTACTGCCAAAACAACGAATTACGCCGAGGCATTTAATGTGGATATTATATATTTTTATAAAAAAAATGTTAAATTGACAGGCCAGATTTTGGCTTAATAGTGTTAATTGAGAATTTCTATCATGCACTTTTCTCGTTGTTTAATTTCCTGAATCACTATTTAAAGCAGAAAATCGATTAATTTTGGTAAGGGTTGTACATATTCACAATTCAATTGTAAGGGACCAAGGGTTATACATATTAACCCTTAAGTTTGGTAATTAGGATGGAGATGAATAGAACATGAAAAAGAAATTGAGATAATATATCCTATGACTATTTTGTGAAGAGGATGGCTCCAGTTTCAGGAGTTTTTTTCTATCATACAATGCCATCATATAATTCAATTGTCCAATTTAAAATTTTTGTTTTGTTAGCCCTAAAATGATTTCGTTTCATTTATTTTTAGTTTTTTACGAGATATGCGTCTTGTAAAGTTTTATGCTTTATTGATTTTTATTTTAAACTAGATCAAATATTAGAACAAGGTGGAAAAGATTAATGGAATAGTGGACACCATTTGAAGTGTAGCCTTTTTTTTCGCGGTTAGATATTTTTTGGGTCATGTTGGTCGTTGGATATGTAGAAAATTCAAAAGGAAAATCCTTGAAAATATTTAGAAAATAGAAGAAAATTAATTAGACAGTCCCTGATAGAGATTATAAAAATTAAAGCAAGGCGATTTCCATTTTAAAAAAATTCAAATCAATACTAAAACCTAACGTATCCCAAATTAAGAAGATTCGGCCAATTATTAGTTATCGGAAAATTTTTTATTTCGGTTCTTTGGTTCTAAAAAGAAAAATTATAACATAGTAATAATATTTATTTGCGCAAGACTATTTCTCGCATTAGTGAAACAACAAGTCGATCTTTGAACTAAATTTACCAAATTTTCACATGCACCTATAGATGCTGAGATTTCTCAAAAAAAAAAAAAAAGCAAAACATGCCAAGTTTAAATTGAAAAAACTTCTTAAAATTATTTTCAACACAGATGTGTTTTAGAAGCAACCAATATAAAATTTTAAGTTTGCGCCTATTGCCGTAAAAATGGCGCGAAACCATGCCCGTCTAATTTTGTGGATTATCAAAATAAAGTCAAACAATGCATATCTCACGTTAGTTTCTTCAGAAATGACCTTATTATTATTATTTTTATACAATTATCCAGTCTGGACTCGGGTGGCCATGTATCTATCTATCTATCTATCTATATATATATATATATATATATAGAGAGAGAGAGAGAGAGAGAGAGAGAGAGAGAGACTAACGCGTCATCGATGGCACGTGTCGTCAATTTTCTATTAACTCGTTTTTTCGAAATTCAAAAGTCAAACGGTCGATCCAAACCGTTCAAGTTGATCAAAATATTGAAATACCTTTCGAGACCAACTTTTACATTTTTTCGAATTTTTTTGCTATTCATTATGATATTTTCAAATTGGAGGGTCTGAAATACTCTAATCATAATGTTTTTAAAAATATCATAACAAATAGCAAAAAAAATCGAAAAAATATAAAATTCGGTCTCCAAAGATATTTCAATATGGAGAACAACTTGAACGGTTCGGATTGACCGTTTGAATTTTGGATCTCGAAAAATGACTTGATGGCACGGGACCCTCCGTGCCATCGATGGCATGTTAGCCATTATATATATATATATATATATATATATATATATATAGAGGTGGGATAAAGTACCATAGATGGCAATGCCATAGATGCCTTTTTTGAGTCATTTTTTGAAGATCCGAAATTCAATCGGTCAATCCAAACCGTTCAAATTGATCAGCATATTGAAATACCATTGGAGACCAAATTTTACATTTTTTTGAATTTTTTTGGTATTTATTTTGATATGTTCAAATTGGAGGGTCTGAAATACTCCAATTATAGCGTTTTTTAAAAATATCATAATAAATAGCAAAAAAATTCGAAAAAATGTAAAATTTAGTCTCCAAGGATATTTTAATGTGGTGAATAACTTGGATGGTTCAAATTGAGCATTTGAATTTTGGATCTCGAAAAACGACTCTATGGCACGGGACCCTCTGTGCCATCTATGGCACATTAGCCATTCTATATATATATATATGTACACATATACATATTACTTATAAAGCACCCATATAAAAGAGTAAACTTGTCATATAAAAGAAGTAAACTTGTCATGTACAAAGGTGTAAACAATTTTTATATCAATTATGGACTATTGATTTATGTAATTTGATTTGATCAGTGGTGTAAATCAAGGTTAAACTTTTCTTAAAAAAATTAAGTTACTACCAAATTAGCTATTTATTTTAAAAAAAGACTAAATTATTAATTTTACTATATTATTATTGACTAAGACGTAACATTTTATATATAACAAAGAGATTGGCTAAAATCAGTCTCGACTGACGAATGCAACCGTCAGCTACGATCAAATCTCAATTTTCGTGATTCTAACAGTCGATCCGAATCGTTCAATGTATTCTCCATATTGAAATCTCGTTGGATACAAAATTTTATATTTTTCTGAAATTTTTTAGTATTTTTTTGATATTTTATAAAAAATTTAATCTAAACAATTCTAGACCCTTCAATAACTATGATTTTTAAAAATCTCAAAAAAATAGTAAATAAAATCAGAAAAATGTAAAATTTGGTCTCCAATGAGATTTCAATATGGAGAACACATTGAACGGTTTGGATCGATTGTTAGAATCACGAAAATTGAAATTTGATCGTAGCTGACGGTTGCATCCGTCAGTCGTGGCTGATTTTAGCCCATCTCTATAACAAAAAACAATATCAACATTTTATTTATTTTTTTACCCACGTATGCGCGAAGCGTGCTTTTCGTATTTGAAGGACACTCCCTTTTTTTTGTTCTACACATGCCACCCCACGTATTGAGGCGTCTTTTGCTAGTTTTAATGGTTATACATTTGAAATTTCGGTCGTACCATTAATCTTTATAAAAATGAATGCCTTTTTATTTTGAAAAGGCTCAAGGACTAGGCTTTAATTACTTCTGAATGCTCAAGCACTCGGTAGAAATTCAATTTAAGGGCGCCTTTTTCTCTTTCTAAAGTGCGCAAATAATTTGATTTTGAAAATTTAAAAACTAATTTGTTGAAAATAAAGTTTCGAGGTTAAATTAGAATATTTACAAAAGTATAATTTTTATTCGAATTATTTGGAGGACACGTTCATCGAAAGGAGGGGGGCAATAATTTTAAACGATGAATTTTTAAGATGGTCCAAGGTGGACCTGGATCACCCAAATTTTGAACGAACTCCTTCAAAATTCATAAATTACATGTCGGTCCATAAAATATTTTATAAATAAAACTTCTTATAGGCTCAAAGCAAGTGAAGAATTCTTAGAAACATAAACTGAAGAATTCTTAGAAAATTTCTCCAGATTTAACAAGTTCTGTCAAGCGCAACAACTAGACAAGTTCTGTCACACAACAAATTAAATAACAACATCCTGAAAACTACTACAAACTAATTGTATCTGACAGCGAATAAAAAGCCTGACACTCAAAGCAAGTGAAGAGCAGCTAAGCTGAAGGCGTGTCATCTGTTGAGTCATCACTCTTCTTTATTTCTTCTTGTTTTTTTGCCAAGTTCATGTAGCTTCTTTCCATATCTATTGTCAACCTAGTTCAATTAGTGAATAAGTTTAAGGTGTTAGTGTAAAGACTGAATAAGGATGGTTGGTTTTTGTCCCTGTATGTAATACAGTTTCTCTCATTCCAAATAGTCTAACACCAAGCAGCAAACAAAATTTTGGTAAAGCTCCTGTTATTTGAGTTCAATCTATTTATATTTAGCCAGAGGGAATCTATACTTGTGCAGTCTAGGCAAATATTCATTTGATTAAACATGTTCAAGTCTGACAAAAAAACCTTTAGCTATTGGACACTTTAGATTAGAAATAAATGGATGAAAGTATTAACTTTTTTTTTCCTTCCTTTTGTATTAACCAACAACAATGTAAAAAAAATAATAAATAAATAAATAAGAAAATGAGCGCACCAGGAGTCTCGGATGAATAAATAAATATGCAAATTTTAAAAGAAAATATCCGAAAGAAAGAGGGCATGTCCCGTCACCAGCAAAAGAGACGGGTCCAGGGTCGTACAATATCCGAAAGTGACAGTGGTAAAACCGTGGATCCTTATCTGTCCCATGGGCATTTCGTATAATCGGTGCTATTCGTCGACACGTTTCGACTGCCAATGCGCTGTCCGGGTCCCATTGCAGCCCAGCGTCGACACGTGTTCGCAGTCCTCTGTAGACTGTAGTTCCTCCACTAAATGGAGAAACCAGAAAACTGTCCGACAGCGCATTGGTACTGTCGGGATTTGCAATAGGCAATCTTCGCACCGGTGCAGTACGCGAGGACTGGACAAGCTATCCTTCCGTTTAAGCGGCTTGTTGTTTCTCTTTATTTATTATTTAGATTCTTTTTTGTTGCAAAAAATCAAATAGATTCGGTATGAATTGTACGCGTGTACGCATAGTGAGCCCTTGTGTGCTCTTTTTATTAAAATCTAGAACTAAAAACAAATATGTACACACAAGTAAAAATATTAAATTTTAGTCAAATTCTACAATGGAATTTTTTTTTATGTGGATTTGAATATTCGATTGTATATTTTAAATTGAAAATTATTGTGATCTATTAGATTTCAAATCAGACCGTAAAAATTAAGCACCACATAACATCTCTAATTATTTTAATGTATATAATTGTAACACATATTGACATTTATATAAAAGGTTATAATTCTAAGGAAATATATAATAATTTCAACACAATCTCATATTTTCCTTATCTAATGAAATTGTCGTCTTTGTCATGCTCCTCGTGAAAAAATATATTATAAAATGTGTTGCGTTTATTTTTGTTGTCAGAATGTATTTCGATAAAACATAAATATGTACGTATCATTAATTTAAATTATTTATTATTATTAATTATTTGATTCTGACTTAAAATTTTCACAGAAAAATATTTTATGAATTACATAAAAAAATTACTAACAAGGGTTAGTAAAATTAAAAACATAATCTCTACTTATATTTATATCTATACTACTTATAAACACACGCATGATGTTACACGCTAGGTCTAGCATATAAACAGGAATTTCTACCGTTCGATCGATTTGATCCGTGAATGTCTTTTCTTTGTAAATGTTTTTTCTTCCATTTTGCCGCACATCTTAAAACCTAAATCGATCTATATATAAATTATCAAAGGAACCTGATTCCACAATGCAACCAAGCATTATTGAATAGCATCAAAATCGTCGTTTTCCCTGTAGTTTTTGCTTTCCTATTTTCTATTTGTAGAAAAGATCTTGTATAGGTTATAGTTGAAAACTTTTTAAGAAAAATCGTAATGCAGGTATGCTCTGAACCTTTGATTTTCTTACAATCATTGTGTTTTTAATCTAATATATGTGCTTATTTTATTTATTTATTTATTAGGTAGCATCATGTGTTATGCGTGAAAAAGGATGGGTGAAAACATAGTTCTAAAAATTAGAGTTAAACTTAAACTCAAACAATTGGTCCATGATGCATGATCAGATTAATCAGATTGAAAACTTGAATTTTTTTCATTAAAAAATATATTTTGTGTTTTTTATCAATATTTTGAATACCTTACCAAACATCATACCAGTAAAGCAAAGGATACATGGTTTTATCGGTTGTTGTACCAGTTTCAAAAATCAAATGACATCATATACATTTTAAATATAAATAAAAACATGGTTTAAATTATTAATTAATAATGATTAAGTTGACGTATGATTTCATTTCAATACATTGTATTCAATCGGTAAATAAAAATATGGTTTAAATACCTACATGTCATTGGTTGGCTTTGATTTATTATATTTAATAGATTTTACAAGATGATCCCTTATTTGACATATATAACATTAAATTGAATATATAACTAAACAAAGTAAACAAATGTGATACAGAAAATAAGCTAAACACATAAATGAACAAAGTGAACATATAAATAAACAAAATGAATATATAAAGAAACAAAGAGAACATATAAACAAATAATTGAACATATAATGGGTGTGTTTGGCACGCTAGCGAACAAGGTAGTTCACGAATTGCACGAACCAAACACGGAATTGCAGTTCACGAATTGAGAACAAAGCCCAATTCCCAGTTCTAACTTTTTTGGGGAACTAAATCCTCGCTGGGTGGGGAATTATAAATTCGTGAACCAACTGTTCGCCCTGTTCGTGCGTTCTCCCAAACATACCAAAAAAGAACAAATTGAGCATATAAACAAACAAAGTGAATATAGAACTCAACAGACTTACAACTGAGCAACTGGACCCAAGTGACCTAGTTCAAGAAACATGAAAGATTCACAGATCATGAACATGTTGGATGGAGAGGTAGGAGGAAGGCAATGAGGAGGAGAAAGCGGTGGAGGGGGCAGAGGTGTCATAACCATAGTTTCAAGTAAATTGTAGGTGGCAGTTCGAGAGGCGGGAGGAAGGAAAGTGGGAGGAGAAGGCGGCGCACGTCGTGCGGAGGAGGTTGAGGAGGGAGGCCTAGTGAAGGGAACGGGAGAAGAAGGTAGCGCGTTGTGCGGAGAAGGGGATCAGATAAATTTGAAAAGAGATTGAGAGATAAGGGGATCAAATAGACCTGAAAAGAGAGAAAGATAGATGGGGATCATATTGATTTGAAGATGATAGAGAGATGAATGGAAGAGGAATAGGAAGGGGAAGGGAGATGAGAGGAGGAAGGTGAGACGAATGACAAAAACAAAGATGATTTGAAACAATTCCTTATTAACAAAACTTGTGCCAAAGCAAATAAGGGATGATATAGGCGGAAGAGAAAAAATTTAGGATAAAATTTTGCATTCTAATATCTCTTAGTGGAATTGAAAAAAAAACAATGATTTTTTTTAGAAAACCAAAAGGAAAAAAAACCTAGAGTAAAATTGAAATTATTTATAATTCGCGTCTTCTTTTTCTTTCTCTATTTATTTTTCTTTCTTTTGTTTTATTTATGTGGTTCTGGAGTGTTTGGTTTGGTGATATTCTCTATAAACTTTATTGTGGTTAGGTGGGGGATGAACTGTAAAATTAATGAACGGATGTGAGAAGGTGGATATAACGAATATCTTCAGCTTTTAATTTGTACTTTTAGACAATATTTAATTAAAGGCCCAAGAGCTTTCTTGGTAAAAATAAAAAAAAGTAAATGATTCATTTGGGTGTGTTTGGATGGTGGAGAATAAGGTTTTGGATAAGAATAAGGATCAAATTTTTTATTTTTGTGCAACCCAAATAACACAAGAATAAAAAAATTGGGCCCTTATTCTTATACTAACAAAATCATGGTATAAGAATAAGAAATTTGGACAAGCACGCATACCGAAATTTCTTATTCTTATTCCTTATTCAAGGCTCATCCAAACACATCCGTCTGTGGACCGTCCCGTCTTAATCTGTGAATCGTCATAATCCGTGGACCGACGCGGGTTGGACTGACCCGTTTGGTAAACCCTATTCACTACACTAGGGTATAATAATACCCTATTCACTACACTAGAGTATAATAATACTCTATTCACTCTGAGCTCTGAGGCAAGACCGTCAATTGAAGAGGAGAGAGGCGGCGCATGTGAGCATCTCTCTTTCTCTCTTTCTCTAAGCTCTCTCTCTCGAAACACGGAAGGCAACAAATTTTTTTTTTTCAAAAAAAGAGAAAAAATTAAAATTCTATAAAAAAAAGCTGCAACATAATTGACTACATAATTCGACGTTACAGAAAAATCTTGTTGTTTATTATTATTTTCTTTCTTTTACTCTCTCTTTTCCTGTTCGGCAACCGGTTCCCTTCTTCTCCAAAGTCCAAAGTCCAAAGTCCAAACCCTCCTCGTCTCCTTTATTAAAGGCGAGTCTCTCTCTCTCTCTCGTTCTATATCTAAAGTCTAAACCCAATTACCCAATCCAATTCCTCTCTGATATTCACCTTATTCTGACATGAGTCGGCTCGGCTCCTCTCCGCTGATTTACGCTAAGCTATAAAAAATTGGATATTCTTTCGAAACCCCCTAACACAGTAACACCGGATCCGTCTCCGCTCATTCCGTTACGAGTCGGCCCAGTCTCATCGAAATCGGACGATTTTCCAAACCATGGGTGAAAGTGTGTTACAGTTACACTATGGCTGGATGACAACGAGAGAGAGCACGCTAGTACCTAGTCAAAAATGCTTATTTGTAATGGCTTTTTACTGGAGTGCTCTTTCTAGTTGTCATCCTGGCTCAACCCCAATACCACATTTTATATACTTCTGTTCTATTCAGATTTCAGGTAACCATTTCTAATTGCAACTGCTTTCATACAATCTATATATATGTTGTACCAATTTGCATAGAATGTTTTGCCATTTTCTTTTCTTTATTGCATGTCATTTTACTCGGTCAGTTTTGGATCCCTTACAATTTCTCTTGTCTAAATTTGTTACTGCTTGTGCTTCTATTTTCTGATGCATGCAACTTCCGATCGAGGTCCATGTTATATATCTACCCCCAAGTAAAAATGTAGAAAGTGCTTTTCTTTAATCCCTGAAAACCAGCTTCATATATGTAAAGATAATATTGATTTGGTACTTGCTGTATATTGTGATGAACTTGATTACATACATATACTAACTTGATTTATATAAAGATAGTAGTGATTTGGTACTTACCTTTATGTTGTACAAGTACATACTATCAGCATATGAGCATAAAGTTTTACATATTCTGATGAACACGATTTCGGACATATGGTACCTTGATTATATGAAGATAATATTGTTTGGCACTTACCTTTATGTTGTACATGCTATCAGCTTATAGTCGTAAAATTTATATATTGTGATGAACATGATTTCATACATATACTTCCTTGATTATATGAAGATGATATTGATTTGGTACTTACCTTTATGTTGTATATACATACTATCAGCATATAAGCAGAAAGTTTATATATTGTGATGAAAACAATTTCATACATATTCTACCTTGATTTAGATTTAGCTAATCGTGATTTGCTACTTACCTTTACATCGTATATACTATCAACATATAGGCATAAAGTTAATATATTGTTATGAGCATGCATTCAAACATATACTAGTTTCGAATTGCAGGAACAATAGTTAAATCTCTAATTGAAGTATATGTGCTTATAATTGTTACTTGTTCAATTAATATTAGTTGCGTTTTATTGTTCCATTTGGTTGATTTCTTTGTGATTTAATTGTAAAATAACTCCTATTGTGAGTATAATCTGGCTAATTTTTTTTGCTTATGCACTTGGTGTATATCCATATGACATTATGAATGCATCTTGTGCATATTAATCTATGGTTTCTGCGTGCTTCATTCTTTATATGTGTGCCTAAAATAGCTAATGGGTATACCTTACCATTTAGAAATTTGTTCGGTCAGATTAGTGTTGCATTACAAATTATAAGCTTCATATTTTAACATGATATTTGGGCTCCTTATTTCATTTTATAGTATTTTAATTTATTCATATGTTTTAAAATTGTTTGCTTTGAGTTGTTAGCTAAATTATTATCAATTCTTGGTACAGTGCACACATAGTTTACTACTCCTGTTGTTAATAGAACCTTCCCTAAAATATCAAAACTATTGAATATTATTGAGATATGTAACAATCAACACTACATTTGTCTTTACTCTTTAGTAAAATATGTTTGCAAACTATTGAATATTATTGAAATATAAATAGTTCCTTTTTTCTTGAATTCAGATTCTGTGTGTGTGTGTTCTTTTTACATTTCTTTGTTGGACAAAGAGTAAACCTTTGATAACTCCTGTGTAAGATGAACTCAGATTCTTACACAGTTAGATGCTTCTGTTGAAGGAACTTCCAATTTGTTTGAAACTTTTTGGCATCCATATCTGAGGTCACTCTTAGTCGTCTTTGGACCTTCAAGTCAGAGCCAAACTGTCTAGTCATACTTGGAAGCTTGTTTTGTCTTAGTACAGCATAAATTTATTTGAACTTTACTGGGATAGACAACAACAACAACTAAGCCTTTTTTTTCCAAACAAGTTGGGGTAGGCTAGAAAGAAACCCAAGAAGAGAACAAAATTTTAATTGGGTTTCATTTCCATAGAGATGACTGGATTTTTTACGTTGGCTCGCCTAGCCTATCACAACCCTCCTCCTTTTGATCGGAATTGGGACCCTCCTCCTTTTACTCGGGCTTAGGACTGAGCTATACTAAACAATGCAAGCAAAGCTTAATATAGGCGGAGTTTTTACTGGGATAGAGGATTGTTTTATTTTTTGTCTTGATTTGATAGTAGGGATTAATTAGTCTAGTTATCTCCACTTCCTAGTTCCAGGAATGTACTTTAAATTTGGATAATGCTTAATATTATACTTGACAATTTGACATTAATTTGTTATTGCATACAATATTTAATGTGGTCTTTCAGTCTTTGGCTGTATATTAGTGTTTAGTAGTACGTAATAGTTTATGTTTCAATTGCATAATGTGTCAAACTGGGTAGAAAGGATGATATGTAGCAAAATATTTGTTCGGTTTAACTAATAAAATGACATGAATGTAGAATTAATCATAATAGTTTTGATTTGTAGTCTGAGGCTGATGCAAATAAAAATTCATTAATATAACTCATCTTAATAGTGCATTGTTGAGTGATTTTTTCGTTGCCAGAAGAATTTGTTGTTAGGCTATTAGGTCCTTGAAGAAATTATGGGAAAAAGAGTTGAATATTAGTCCACTAGGTTTCTGATTTTCCAGTTGGTTTTATTTTTATACTACCTGGAATGAAATTAGCTTGGAGGTGATATTCACAAAGTCTTGATTAATTGGTGAATTTGGTCCCCCCTTTTCTTCCATATTATTTGAATTTAGTTGTTCTGTTAATATGTATTTTATGTTTTTCTTGGTTTTTTTAATAAGGTATCTTCTGGTTTTTGGGTAAATTTTGAAAGTTTCACTGTTCTTTTGTTATTTGGAAGATGAATATATAGTGTTCTTTTCAACATGGTGACAATAAGATCCCAACTCACCTTCCTGTCAGTTTTAATGACGGCATTATCCTTTTGACATGAATGACTATAATACCCATGGCAACTTTTGGAAGGTTATTTTTGGAGGATGAATTTTTACTATTAGTTTACATAAAATGTCAGCTTCCGGACAATGTGTGCTTTTCAAATTGGAGAAACTCATGTTTGTTGGATGTGGGATGATAATAATTAGTACATTGAATAAATTGGTTGGATTTGGGTATGTATAAACTCTTAATTACTAGGAGTAAAGAGATACTTTTGAAGATTAGTGACTACTCTTGGGCCCGTTTGGATTCGTCCAGAATTTGTAGGAAGTTGCGAAATTCCGGAATTTCGTAATTCCTGGCGGAAAAAGCGATCCAAACGGGTAAGACATATTCCGGAATTTCCGCAGATGGTGCGCTTTTCTTCTTCCTTTTGGAGATGTTTGGTTAGTAAAAAATAAATATCCTCCGTCCTTTCTCCTACGATAAAAAAGTATTTCCTCCTTCGCTCCTGAGTTATTGCGAGCCCCAATAATTGCTCTCCCAACGGATCTAATTACTGTTTGGTCTGTGATCCCCACTTTCCTCTTTCCTCTTCGCATTGCCTTCATATGTCGGCAGAGGCGATTGTGTTGCGACGCAGGCATACAAAACTAGGGTTTCGCGCAGCTCCATTCCCTCTTCCCACCTGTAGATTGGGTCGATTTTGGCTTATCGTACGTTCCGCTGTCAGTCCCTCTTTACTTTCTTTCGTTCATTTCTCCTGTTGATTAGATCTAATTAATTTTTTCATTGTTCATATGTAATTATTGCTTTGTGTGGGTTTTTTTTTTACCTTTCAACTTCAATTGCGTCGATCTGTACTGGTGCGTTCTTATTTTGCACAAATAATAACCGATTTGGTCCCCAGTAGCTAATCCATGGCTTCACTGTTTCTGTACTTTCATCGCAGATCGCAAGTGTTGAGTCAAGTGTTGGCATCAGGGGCAGGAGTAGAAGTCAGCAACTTCGTTTCAGATCTCGTTTCCTGTAAATCCTCTTTCCTTTTTTTTCACTATGTTCTATTTGTAATCCATGAAAGCACAGCACATTATTTACCAGTTGTAACGCACCAATCTAATAGAATCTAATAGCAATAATTTATTTCTGTTAAAATAATTAATACCATCTCGTGTTGATTTCCTTTTGAAGCAGTTTCATGAAATTGCTTCCCTGATATTAAAAATTGCTTAACTTTGCTTAACTGTGCAATTGCATAATTGTTGACAGTGAGTAGGTATGATGTCTTATATAGCAAATCTTTGTTACAAAACACTATTATCAATAGGGAATTGCTCCACTGTGGTGACAAACTGGGCTTCATTATTATATGCTGATAAAATATACTAGTAAAATTAACAGCAATTCCTATAGCCTTACATAATGAATCATGTAATACATTCTTCCTTATTAGGCATTCTGTTATATAAGGCTTATATAAGACATTCTGTTATACAAGACATTTTATGAGTAATGAAGAAATTTTACCAGCAATTTTTCCAGTAATTAAGATGTTTTCAAGTATAAGGCTTATATAAGAAATTTTACCAGCAATGTTTTCATTCTGTTATATAAGGCTTATATAAGACATTCTGTTATACAAGACATTTTATCAGTAATGAAGAAATTTTACCAGCAATTTTTCCAGTAATTAAGATGTTATCAAGTACACCTTAATTGATACCAGTATCGTACTTCTTACTTTCCTGATAAAAACCACAAGACATACATGTATTAGGCATTTTGTGTAAGTATTCAAGACCATCAAATTTCTGAGACATTGATTTAGGCATTGTAACATAAATCAAATTAAACAATGTATCATTACTAGGACCGCATAGATGCAGATTGAAGCTAGAGTGTGTTTCGTACGTATCCACTTAAATCAAATCTAAGTAAATGTGTTAGATTACCATTGAACTCTTGATTAATGCTTGTTTCCTTAGAAAAATGAACCCATCTTCACACAAGTCCCCCAAAAAGAAAGGAAGAGCAAGTGGTAGCGGGACTCGTGACAAAAGACCAAGGGTGGACAATTGGTCCCGTCAGGAAACCACCGTCCTTCTTGATGTTCTTGGAGACATTAAACTCCAACTTGGTATGAACAATATCAACTTCAAAGAGTACACCGATATACATGCATTGTTCAAGGAAAGGCTCCCCCAATCGAGGATGACCGTGGAAAATTGTAAAACTAGGGTGAAACATTTGAAGGGACAATATAATGCCGCAAGAAGTTGCACACGCCTTACTGGTGGTTACACTTGGGATTATACCAACCACAAGTTGATTGCACCATATGAAGCGATTGAAGAAATAATCCAGGTATTGTGCCTAACTTATCATCTGATTACACATTTTCAGCAAAACAAGTAAATTTTATAAAAATGATTCAGGGCCTCTGTACAAAAGTGTTGATTATTAAGCAAATATATGCCTCCCATACCTGCCCCACTAAACATCTTGCTGGGTTCCTTCATTTGCAGGGAAATCCAAAGAGGTATAATTTCTTGAGACGACCCTTCGTGTGGTATGGGAAATTTGAGATGTTGTGTGGTGGCAATCAAGCTGAAGGTGCTGATGTGGAAGTAGTGGCCCAAAGAACTGATCCAGACGGGCTTAGTACTGACGAAGGCAATGGAAGTTCCGATACACCGGATGTCGGCGGTACACATGGGGGTGGTATGAATGTCCCTGAGCGTGCCGACCCATACAGTTTTGAACCGTTCGTTGACTTCACCCATGAGCCTGATTATTATGGTAACATCCCTTGTGATAATATCAATGATGTTGTCAGCCAGGAAGCATCCGGCAACACCGTGCATACAAGTCGTACCACCGGTTCCGGCAAGCGAAAAAGCACTGCTAGTGATGGGTCTGGACCCTCCATCTCGAGGGGGAAGAGGATTCAACAGACTTTCAATCGTAGGTGTGCGATAGTTGAAAGTGTCAAAGACAACGATGAAGAAACTTTTCGTTTAAACCGTACCTTTGTAGGGTTATTTGAGCATCAGTTGCGTCTGGCACAGGAGAAAGCAACTAAAGTCGACAGTGAAAAAGACCGTTGCACAGCCAGAATCAACCAAATGGAAGATATAGATGACGAACTAAGGGTTGTCATTTTCTAGAGGCTATCGAATGAAGATGTTAGAAACATTTGGCTACGTAGCACAGATGCTCAAATAAAACTTTGGATAAGAATGAATTTCCCCGAGCAATGGAGCCGTCTGGAGCAGCAACGCGCTAGTCAAGTGTTTCCTAACCAACAAGCGTTCCCTAATGAACCCTCACCTACTCAACATTTTGCTAGCCAACAAACCAATCCCTTATTTCCTTATAGTGATCCTAACTTTATCAATTATCTGAACCAATATCGCCCACCGCCTCCCATGTGATTTTCAATTGACTGTGTCATGTACAACGATCAAGGATTTGTGTAATATGTTTTAGTGCTCTATGAATGCTCATGATTTTCTATTCATTGCTTAGGAATTTTAAGAAAATTGCTTAGAGGAATTTTTAGGATGTTTTCAATTGGATTTCCTAGGGATTTAAAATTTGTACTATTTAATCGACTTGTAGCTTATGACTGATTATTACTCTGTACTTGTATGATGTGCATTAGTTGCTTATTCCTATTTTTTAGTGCTCTATGAATGCTTATTTCATTGTAAATGCCTTTCAGATTCTGATTCTGATGGATTCCGATTCTGATGACGAAATCCTACAACAACAAATGCAAGTAGCTGCCATGTTGGTTTTGCAAGGGCAAAAAAGAAGGCGTGACGGAATGAGAGCATGCTTGGAATTGTGGAAAGAAGTTAAGAATAATAGGCCATTAACTGGCGCTGAAATGATTACGGATCAACTACAAGGTCACCACGAGCGTTGTTACGACAGCTACCGTTTAAGCACACAGAACTTCCATATTCTATGCAACGAGTTGAAATCAAAGGGCTTGGTTTGTAATGGTGAGGTGCTTATTGAAGAGCAAGTTGGCATGTTCCTGCAATTAGTAGGCCAAGCAAGCAAAATGCGCAAAATTGCTGAAGATTTCCAACATTCCCTGGAGACGGTTTGGAGATGTATCCGAAATGTGCTTGAATATGTGGGTAAATTAGGTCCTCAATATATAAGACGGTTTGGAGACGGTTTGGAGATGTATCCGAAATGTGCTTGAAGATTTCCAACATTCCCTCAAGATAACATGATATTGCATTCAGCAATGCAGAGGGGGGTACTATACATTCCTCCGGGAAAATATTACTTAGTAGATGCGGGATATGCCAACAAACCTCAATTCCTTGCACCATATCGAAAGGTTTGTTATCATTTGGGATCGTTTCGTGATCGAGCTCGTGGTCGTGGCGGCCATCGATACGACAAACCAGAGGAATTATTCAATCACAGACATGCTCAGTTAAGGAATATTGTGGAAAGAACCTTTGGAGTGGTAAAGGCAAGGTTCCATATATTGAAAGATATGGCATCATTTGAGTACAAGATTCAAATTAAAATTGTCATCGCATGTTGCATTCTTCATAATTTCATCAATCATCATAATAGACTAAACAATGTTTCGGAAGATACCTTATTGCAGACCACACCAGGGGCCAGTAGTTCACACAATGGGGGTAATATAGAGGGTGACCAAACGGATGATGAAGATGCTGAAATTGCCGATTCACCAGACGGAGAAAACTTGCGTGAGCACATTAAAAATTCACTTTGGCAATTGAGGCAAAACCCGTAATTGTGGATTGTATCTTATCGTGCCAGTATGCTGTATTTTAGTGCAAACTTCTGTATTCCATTTGTAATATTTGTGTGTTAGGATTAAGAACCGTAGGAGTTAAGTTGCTGTCTTCAAGTTGCCATTTAGCTTTGTCGAAGTTGTGATGTAAGAACTTTTGCGTTTCATAATGCTGTGAGTGGACCTTATATTACTGTATCATCGTTTGATTTACTATCAGTGCAAATTGTGTAGTATGCCAGTAAATAGAGTGAATAGAGTGTTACAAAAGGTAATAAAATAGAAGAGTGAATAGAGTGTTAGAAAAGGTAAGTATGCCAGTAAATAGAGTGAATACAGTGTTACAAAAGGTAATAAAATGGAGCCATACATCCAAGTGAATAGAGTGTTACAAAAGGTAGTCAATACAGCCAGACATCCGAGTGAACTTACATGGCATGGCTTCCTCTAGCAATCAGGACCATTACAATAGTCACAAGCACAATGAAAATGATGCAGTTAAACATTCTTAAATTTTCTACTGAAGCAACCATACCTGTAATATGATCGTCATGTACTTGAGAATTTTTCTTCAGTTCATGTCTCAGAGTTTCCACTTCACATTCCAGTCTGTTCAGTCTATCAACTAGGTCACATTCTATGGGTCTAACTGATGGACTTGCGTTTCTTACATACCTCAAGTAGTCGTTGTCCCACTTCCAAAATTTGCACGTAGTGTTCTGTTGCGAAAATAAATAAATAGATTAGAAAAAATTCGACGTAGTGCTCTATCTTTTCAGGTTGCAAGACCAGCAGAAATTGATTTCCAATTTCACATTATAGACATCAATTAGGAATCGTCTTGTTGTACAATATAGGAAAAAATGTAAGCTGCAGAAAGTGCATCTATTAATTTTGGACTTAATCATGTCTTAACCATGCTGCCATGTGACTTGGTTGTAAAATTCATATAAAAAAGGATGAGGCAAATTAGAGTAAAGCTCCCTCATGTCTTAACCATGCTGCCATGTGCCCTGTGCTTGTTTTTTCTTGTTTTTGTTTGCCTCAGCCTTTCTGATTTTGGTACAGTTGTGAGTTACAAGCAGGGTACCTTTATACAAAACCTATGATCGGCATGAATGAGTGTTGGTCTGGCACTGATTATGGACAACAGCCAATTTGATGCCAGAAATTTCTGGAGGAATCGTATGTCAAGCAAGGTTCAGAACCCAATTTTACAGAGACTGATACATACTCAGTACCAAACAAAAATCACAATTCTCTAAACAGAAAGCATGGGCGCACAATTTCATTAAGGACTTTAGTCACATATTACTCAATTAATGCCCAATTGGTTCTTCTCTTCAGCCATCTCCATGTAAACAAAAGCAATTAATTTTGCGTTTCCAGTTAGCACATTGATTAGGCACGAATAAAACTTTTTTTTTATAGGCCAACACAGCCAAAATATAAGTTTCCTAAATAGCAAAAATTTCAATAAACATTGGATTTCAGGGGCAATACGGAAAAGGAAAGAACAAAAAAAACCTAAATTTTACCGGGTTTATGCATTTGTAAAAATCTCGTTCGGGATTCCTCTTTGTTCCACTGACAAACTTCTTCACTGTTAAACCACAGTGAGGGCAAGGCAAGAGAGGCAAAACATCAACGCCACCAGCCGCAGAACTCAACAAGGACGACACTGAAGCTGTCGCTGATTGTGTGTCTCCGTATGGGCGATGCATCGCAACAGATTGTTCGGGGGTTACAACCACCAGGATGGGAGCCGATTGTTAATGGGAGGACAAGTACGGGCCAGTGGAGAGGAGAGGAGGTGAATTTAGCTTGAGAGTTGAGAGAGGAATAACAGATCTGTGTTTCGCTAGGGTTAGCCTCGAGTTTGTCGGAGGAGAGTTTGTTGGGATGAAGTCACACAGGGGAGAGATGATAACACAAACGGGTCACTAATAAAATATGTTAAAAATATTTTTTTTAATCAAACAAATTCATTCCTTATTCCTACTACACCATCCAAACAACATTTCCAATTCCCGGAATATCATCTTCCAACCTATTCCTCAAATTCCACTTTTCCTAACATTTCCGTCCGGAATTTCATCTTCCTACAAATTCCGGACGAATCCAAACGGAGCCAAGATCTTTTCAGACTAGAAATCTGATCTCTCAATTTGCACCAAGCAAGCCTTGTCCTGTATTGCTTCTATATGTTCTCCTTTTATTTTTCTTTTGTTTTTTTTCCTTAAATAAGATTAACAGCCTTGGCATCCTTTGGATCCCACTTGTGGGAATTGAGCCTCCGTCTTTTCTTAGAGAGGTGACGCCCCACATCATCCTCTGTATCGCTTAATATGATTTCTCTTTCAATAAATTCTTTTTATAATACATAAATATATATTGGTTTTTTTTAATGCAATTAATAACTGTAATTGGTTTTGATTTCGACTATAATCTATCTAGTTTTTGCTAACTGTGATTTTGTTTTTTCAAAATATGAAGTAACAAAATTCTGAATGGAGTATTTTTATTAAAACTAACAAAAATGAGAGAGGGAAAAAGATAAACTATCCTCGTATTTGAATTAACGAAGTGGCAACAAATATTTGAAGGTTTTACCTCAGGGGTTTCTTCCTGCCTTTTTTTGGACTAGGTTGGTACCATTGATTTTCTGTTGGTAGATATGCAAACTAAGTTGCAGTTGATATCCAATGTAGAGATTATTTTAATCTTTATTAATCTATGAGTTTTGTCAAATTAGCTTTCTCCTGTTCAATTGAAATTTCAATTAGTTCTCCATGTGGTTTATTTTCTGGTGTGATATGACTAACTATTCATTTCTTATTCTAATTCCCAAAAGTCAAGGGAAAAAAACATCAAACAGGTGCAAGTGTGCAACTGTTTCAGATTTGTCTAGGCGCACTTGACTTTTTTAGATCTTGAAAGGTATGTAATTTCTCACTTCTTTTTTGTTCAATGTGGTTAAGGTCTAATTAGGACAAAAATCAATGTCTGGTCAAAATCAATAAAAAGGTGTTGCAATTACCATGCTTGTCGGAAACTGCAGCCTCTATTTGTACCAAGAAAAGAGATGTTAGATTTGTTCATAAGAAAATCCTACCTTTCTTTTTATGCTGTTATTTTCGTAAAATTTGGTGAACCCAAGTCAATATCAATAAAATTATATAATAATATTAATAAAATATATTTTGGTAATTAACTTTTTTTTTAAAGAAACTATTATTGTTATTTTAAGCTTTTGTTTCTTAAGATAACACCCAAGGAAATCCAATAATTGTGCTCGTGTAGAGGTTGAGTTCCGTTTGGTTCAAATTAATCTGAGCTCGATAGCTTGATTGATATCCAACTCCTGACTAGACTCGACTCGACTTAGAACAAATCAACTCAAACTATGGTCAACTCACTCGAGCTCGACCTTTTTGCAGCCCAGCTGCACTGCCATGTTCTCTGAGCTCTTTTCTTCTTTATAACTTCTTGTTCAACTTTCTTAAAACATTAAAATACTAATCATTTACTAAAAATGTTTTTGCCCTCCTTTAAAGTATGTTGATGTATTGCGCATTCAAAAGGGTCTAAGATTTAAGCATGAAAAGCATAATTGAAAGTTGACTTTTCAAACTTGGAGAGGGAATTGAATAATCAATCCTCTTTCTGTTATCTGAAGCTGATACAAAGTGGTAATTTAATGTATCTTTTTGAACAGGTGATTTTTGATATCTTATTGGATGTTTTCATTTTGACAACATTTTTTGTTTCTTCTGATGGTTCTGGTACAAAAAAATAGCACTGAGACCCTAGATTGGAGGAACTAGAATCACCTTCTCATCACCAATGGGTCAGATCCCAATGCAAGTTCTTTTTTCCCACAATTTTTCAATTTCAAATTTCATAGGTTTATATTTCTACAGATGGCACCTCATGACTTCTTGGTTTTTGATTTAGTTTTTGTACCTTTTGTTTTCATTTTGATTCTGTTGATAAGCATCTCGGAGGGCATTAGTCAAATACTTCTTTAGAATGTGACATGCATTTAAATTCATTTGACTATTATTCAGCATATTTGCAGTGAGCATAATGAAATTGAGTTTAACAGTTACCAGCTGAAATTCAACTTGTATTGAATATGCTTAATTCATTGGAAGTTTCTTCTATTTTGGTTACCATACTGTACAGTGTGCAGTGCTGCTTGGTAGTTTCTTCATCTGATGTTGGATTTGTGTAATGTGGTAAACTGTGCTGGCATTTGGCCTAGTACTTAAAGTCGATCACCAGGTTTTGTAAATAAGGCTGTTATGATTTTGTATTTGTAAATAATAATAGCAAGATTTTCGCATTTTATAAAAAAGAACGGAATTGTTACACTCAAGTAATTGAAGGAATAATTTTCATGGAAGTTGACAATTTTGCCCCTTCCTCTGGTGTTTTATATTGGATGCTATATAAGAAAAGCATGACAGTCTGAATAAGCAAATACAAATACAAATACAAATATTCTTCTCTCTGTTTAGAAGTTGATTGCTCTTCACTGTCCTTACTGTTTTAATTGAATCTTCTATTCTAGTTACCAAATTTCTAGGAGAGAAGTTTATTGAAAGCATACAATTTCTATATCCATCCCAATTTCATCTTCAATATAACGCATTATTCCTTTGTTTTGTTGATTGCTATTTGCTGCCATTTATTCAACCATTTTGCTGTTATTGTAACAACTTTTTTGTCTCTGTGTCTTTCTTCAGCCGAAACAGATGGAAAACAAAGCTGACGTGTTACTAATAAATTGCGATACTAGAGCTAAGCTTTGTCAGTGCATCTAAGGAGGAGAGATGAATTTGATGATGTTTGGTTCCAACATTCAAAAACAAGTAGTACCTTGCTTCTACTAGTATCATTCTATTTCCATCAGATGTTACTACTTACTAGAATGCCATACTTATCAGTTGAAAGCTAAGTATTAAAATTAATGCAATCTATCTAGTGGATGTAGAAGAATGAATTGAAGCGTGCAAGTAGGGCACCTTTCCTAAAGAGTTCTCAACAAGTTGTTTTACATAATGTATAAACAAGCAAAACTGGGAACTAAGAAAATAAATTACCTATGAGTTAATTTCTTTGAAATTCATACTTGTGTTGAAATACATGAATATTTTGTGACAGTATTTATCAGTATTGTTAACCAAACTTTTGCCTGACAAATTCGGTCATCTCTGTAAGAGGATAAAAAGGGAAAGGGAAGTATTGCTAAGTGCTAATGCTGTCTGCCTGCCTATATGAGGTCATTTTTTTTTTTCCACATATTTTTTTCAAGTACAAGACTTTATTGTTTGAGATATTGAATAAATATGAAATTGCTTTTCTATTAAGCATCTTTTGATACTTTATTCATCAGAAAGTGTTTCATTGGACTGCATCACAAGGGAGATCAGCAGAAGGCTTTTTTACTACTTTTTGCATGTATGAAATATGAATTGTCGGTGGGAGCCATGCAAAATTCATTTCTCAGGTACTGTTTTGTCATTTTTCTTATTAAGAGAGGGCCATGCTTCCTTTTGTTATAGAATTTACTTAGGTTTGTAGGGAATTTTTGTAAAACCATGTTGGTAGTTGTTATTTTTATGTTGTGGCCGGTTGATTGCTTTTCACAGAATTTTTTCCTCATTCAATGTTAATTTTGTTGATGTAATATTTGATGCATTTAAATCTATAAGCAATGATACGTGTTCCAAAATATGGTAAAAGAGTGCAAGGATGTTGGAGCCGAAATATTTTTCACAAACAATTTAGTCATATGCTGAAGCGAGGGATCTTCAGGAACTTTACTTTCCATCCCTTGAAAGTAGTTTTGTTTTTTCAGTTATGGATCGGCAATTTATATTTACATATATGTGGGTAGCTTAGTGGCCCTAGTGAGAAAGAAATTATGTGGGTGAAAAACAAAATTTTTTTTCCTCGCTGGAGGCATTTGCTATTTTGAAACCTGAAATTTGATCAAGATCACTCCGTAGCATAAATAAAATTAGAACTTCATTATCTGGTGTTGCCCGAGTAGTTTTAAGACAATTATCCATCTTCAATGGTCAAAACAATAACACACATATATAGGCTCCGTTTCGATGGTGTGAGAATAAGAGGAATAAGAGAAGAAGTATTGGGAAGTGTGTAACTTTGTGAAGAGTTTGGATTGTTTATAATAAATTTATTTTTTTATTTTTTTATTTTCTTATTTTCACACCTCATCCAAATGGAGCCATATATACATAGATAAAAGATTTTCAAGAGAGATCTAAATCGACAATTGTATTTGGAGTTTGACATAAAACACTTTTGGATGGTTAAGGGTTCCGTTTGGATCGCTTAGGAATAAGGGCTCCGTTTGGATGGTTAAAGAATAAGGAAGGAATAAGGAATTAGGGAAGAAAATATTGGGAAGTGTGTAACTATGGGAAGAGTGGAAAGATGTTATTCCAGCAATAAAAAATGTTGTTTGGATGGTGTGTTAGGAATAAGCAAATTGATATTAATTTAAATAAATTATTAAAAATTATTATTTTAATATTAAATAAAGTACTAATTAAAGAGCACATAAAATTTCATTTAGTTATTAGTATTTAGTTAATTTTGTTGAAATTATGTATATATAATTATAGAAAGATGTTATTTCTTGGAAGAAATTATTCCTAGAAAGAAAATATTCTTTTTCTTATTCCTAACTTGTTTGGATGCCTAGGAAGAAGTTATTATTCCTATTCCTTTCCCATCCAAACGGAGCCAAGAGGAATAGTCTCTTCCTAGACGAAAATTTATTCCTAACCATCCAAACTCTTCACAAAATTACACACTTTCCAATGTTTTTCGTCTAAGAATAGACTATTCCTCTTATTCCTAAGCGATCCAAATGCCCCATTAAATTTTGTTTTTTTTAAAAGAAAATGTCACACTTATTGCGTCGTCTTCTTCTGTGTTTGCCTATATTTCGTGGTGGAGGTCCTTAAAGAGTAGCAAAATTGTCATAACATTTCAAGCCTATTTCAATTTAATATGACTAATGACTAATGTACATAGCTTCTTCGTAGCCTCGATAAAATGCATCTTATTAAATTATATGTCAACCATTGGACCCGAAGTATGAAGGTCGCCTCTTGCCAGCAAAGCTGGGTACCGCACACCAAAATTTTGACTATCGCCAAGTCACCGGCCATTGTGATTGCTACCCGCCATTAAATCACCAAGACATCGTGGTCATGGGAAGAATATATAAAAAAATAGTCATGGCACACGAACAGAATAAATATTAATAATATTAAATATAATGATAGCATGAAAATAATTAGAATTTAAATATAAAAATCAATAATGAAATAGTCCTTTATTATATTTTATTGTGATCAAATATGAGTATTTTAACGAAAAAATATGTACAACTAAAACGACCATATATAATGCTTAATATATATATATATATAAAATAGGGGACATTGTCCTTCATTTTTATACCGGATTCCTCCTATGATTATGGCTCATACAGTCATACTTCCAATTATGAATTATACACTCACAACATGAAATGATGCATCAATGTGAACATGCCAAATATGTATTATCAATTTATCATGCAACAAAAAGTTAAAAAACATTAGCCATGTTGCATAAATATATAAAAATGATAAAAATTTATGCATATTTTATTATTCACTACTATTCTCTATTTTGCTAATGTGTTTTCCATTAGTTAAGTGCAATATCATTGTTCCACGACTTATTTTTTTTGTTTCTGTCTGAACGGTTGATCCAAGTCTCCCGAGATTATCTGTATATTAAAACCTCCTATAAATTTTAATTTATAACTTTTTAGAATGTTTTTATTATTTTTTTATTTTTCAAAAAGGAACATAAAATCCTAAAAAAGTGAAATTCAAGCATGCTAAATTTAGCACGTATTATTATTATTGGGTTTTTTTTTTTCGTTTTGAGTAATAGTCATTGCTGCTGCGTGGAGTGTGGACTACCCACGGGATGATGTATTAAAAAAAAAAATGATGGGTGGACTTACACGAGTTATGAACAATGGGTCCACATTTCATTTTTTTTCCGACCCGTATTGCACTTTTCCTCAAAGTTCTATGGCTCCGTTTGGATGATGTGTGGAAATAAGAGAATAAGTGAATAAATTTATTATAAACAATTCAAATTCTTCACAAAGTTACACTTCCCACTTCTTTCTTTATTTCTCTGATTTCCACACCATCCAAACGGAGCATATATTAATCCACCGTTTCTGGTATTTTACTTTGTTTCAACTTTCTAGGTCATATTTTTTACTTTGTGAACCCTCCAATCTAACAAACACGTCGCTAATTAAATCAAATCTTAACAATTTTTCATAACAACACATCGTTGTAAATCTTATGTTCCGGAAAACAAAGTAGAATTATTGCTCTTTTTCTATGTCATGGGAAATATTTGCTCGTCAAAATTTTAAACTTCGATTTGCATTTGGTTCAAGAACTAATTTCAATCATCCGTTGACATATGTGTCGATTTTGTTCCTACACGGACTAATTTTATTAAATTTTATGCGTATGCAGTAGATGTTATAGGGTATAAGGATGAATGATTATTCGTGTTACTTTAATTTAAAATTATTTTTTAAAAAATTTATAAACTCAACAAACAAATAATATTTTTATTGAATCAATATGCCAAAAAAAATGAGGCGATCGAATTCCTTTTTTTTTGGAAACTATAATTTTTTTTTAATCAAACAGCGTCTTTCATATACTTTTGACCATCATTACGATTTGTGATTTTTTTTTTATTTTTTAAACAAGGAATTAGATTCTTATCCTTTTTTGTTCTACTACCTGATCTTGCTTTTGACTTTTGTTGCCTTCTTCGGGAGAGTATCCTCTTAGACGGTTGTATTAAATCAGTGAATGTTTTTTTATTCGAGCCGTCCGATTTGATCTTAACGGTTAGATTTTTTTTTGGCCTATCAATCTTGATATTATGCACGGAACATTTATAGCCGTTGAGATGAAATCAGACGGCTGAGATGGAAAACTATCTATGGATGGCCATCCAGTGGATGCAATTCCGCCTTGTTGGAGGGCCTATCTGTAAAAAGAGTCCATTTATAGTTCATATCCCTTCACAAGCCGCTTCCCTATTTTCCATCGAGACTTAATCGAATCGAATCGAATCGGAATATCGGATCCATGGCCTCATCCGCTCCGAAACCCATCTGGGTTCGCCAAGCCGAAGAAGCCAGGCAGAAGTCCGACGCCGCCACCACTGCAGCAGCCAAGGCCGCTTTCGAGGCCACCTTCAACGCCTCCGCGGCCGCCAAACTCGACTCCGACACCAAACCCGAACCCGACTCCGACTCCGACTCCGACACCCAATCACGCCCCTCCTCCCCTCAGTCCGTCGGCCCTGTTGACCCCAGCCGATGCATCGCTGCTGGGCCTGGAGTAGCGGGCGCAGCGGCGGGCACTGCTGTTTCTTTCACTGTCACTTTGAAAGATTCCAATGGTAGCAAGATTCCTCATGGCGGCGTGGCCGTGAAAGCAAAGATCTCCCCTGGACCTGGTGTTGGTGGATCGGACCTGGAAGGTATAGTTAAAGACCTGAATGATGGGACCTACAGTGTGACCTATCTGGTGCCGAAACGGGGGAACTACAATGTGCACGTGTCGGTTGACGACAGGCCGATAATGGGCAGCCCGTTCCCGGTCTTCTTCAGTACCGGGCCTACAACAACAACCCTAACTAGCACCGCTGCACTTGCCACAGCAGGTAGTATTGGTACCATCGGTACGACACCGGTACCGATGTATGGGATGATGAACCAGACAATGCCAAACATGCCGAATTATATGGTTGGGACTGGGTTGGGTATGATGGCAACGGGCAATTCGGGCGGGGTGATATTGCAAGGAGTCGGGGCTTCATTAGGTGAGGTGTGCAGGGAGTACCTGTATGGGAAATGTGCAAAACAACCCGGAGAGTGCAGATTCGGGCACCCGCCCCAGCAGCTGTTGATGCATGTGCTGGCGACGGCTGCCACAACCATGAATGGGAACCTCATGGGCCCCTCGGCTGCTGCCATGGCCGCTGCTCAGGCCATTGTGGCTGCACAAGCGCTCCAGGCACACGCAGCTCAGATCCAGTCACAGAAGCCAGAGGATGGGGATGCTGCAGGTCCAGGTCCAGGTCCTGGTGCATTCATGTTTTCTGGTTTTCTTTTTTGTTTGGTTTTATGGCATTAGTTCTTTTATTTCTTGGGGTGAGTAGGAGCGGTGTCAGGATGTGGCTATATAAAATATTTAATGCTATTATAAGGAGTCGTGTGATAGTTCCCAATTGTTTCATCCATTTTGCAGGGACTAAAAGTGATGTCAAAATTTAGGAATCGAAATGGGATTTGGAATAAAGGGCCCAAAATGTGTTACGAGTTCTATTCTTGGGAGTGAAGTAGATATTACTTCACACCTATCTGTGTAAATTTGGTCATCTTAATATGCAAAAGTACTTTTGTGTGATGAATAATATCCTCTTTCTTTGTGTGTTTGACAGCAGGCTCACCTGAGAAGGCGGTTGAGGCTGACACCTTGAAGAGAACTGTCCAGATCAGCAACTTGAGCCCGCTACTAACTGTTGACCATCTCAAGCAACTCTTTGGCTATTGTGGGACAGTGATTGATTGTATGATAACTGACTCAAAGCACTTTGCTTTCATTGAGTACTCGAAGCCTGAAGAGGCTACATCAGCACTGGCCCTTAATAATGTTGATGTTGGTGGCAGGCCACTGAATGTTGAGATGGCAAAATCATTACCGGTATGGATTCTATTAAGGATTTGATGTTGTTATGTTTATTGATGCATTGAATATGACATGGTGGTGGCTATTCCTTCTATAGAATTAAGTTAAAATTCACACATGTAAAGCATTGAAAAATGTTTTATTCCTTTCCATAGAAAGCGTTGAAAAATGTTTGTATCTTGTAGGTCATCCATGGCCCAGGTCCTGAATTTGTTCTTAAAAAACTACTGTTCTATACAACAGAGTCGAATAATCAATGAAAAGTAGTAGTTTAGTCATCTTTAACAAATTAGGTAATGACAGGTGCAGTGAAACTTTTGTTTCACAATGGTATGTTCAAATAACCACTAATTTAATAGAGAAAGTTGGTTTGGACTAGGTGTAATCTAACCAAACCCTTTGTTTTTGTCAGGTTAAGTTGGCAGCTGGAGTTAACAATGCATCTCTGCCAGTAATGATGCAGCAGGCAGTAGCTCTACAGCAGATGCAGTTCCAGCAAGCTCTGGCCATGCAGCAGGCTGCTGCTGCGCAGGCTGCTGCAGCTCGGGCTGCCACAATGAAGTCGGCTACTGAAGCTGCTGCTGCCCGTGCCAAGGAGATCAGCATGAAACTCAAAGTTGAGGGAATTACTGGCACAGTTGGCATGGAAACAGATGGTGCAGCAGAGGTTGAGGAGGAGAAGAAAAAGTCAAGGTTTTTTTTTCTTACCCAAAATTGCTAAATCACCTCTCAAAATGTCTTAAACACAGATCTAACCCTGGCTATGGACTGGAGCAATGATATGGTGGCGAGTGCCTCAGTACTGAATGCCTGACAATTAACTTGGTTTCTATTAACAAAAAAGGAAGTTACATAAAATTAAGCCTCAAAATGTAAACAACAATAGAGCAGAAATTAGACCCTACATAAGATTGTTTTTTGGCCTCAGCAGTAGGGATGCATTTGCACTGAAATCATAAGCTGAAAATGTTGTCTTATTGTATTTTTCCCTCTTAATATGGTAGGTCACCTTCTCCTGCTGCAAGAAAATCAAAATCCCGTTCAAGATCCAGGTCAAGATCAAGATCTCCAATTAGATATAGAGTCAGGAGGCGGTCCCGCTCATACTCTCCACCAATCAGGCGGCGGCACAGGTCCCGTTCACGCTCTCCAGTTCGGTACCATTCCCACAGAGATGAGTATAGCCGTTCCAGCAGGAGGGAAAGGGACACAGAGAGGAGAGGGAGGGATAGGTCTCTTGACCGTTCCTCGAGGAGAGAGAGTGATAGGAGGGATAGGGACAGATCGCGTGACCGTTCCTCAAGGAGAGAGAGTGAGAGAAAAGAGAGGGAGAGGTCTGTTGATCGTTCCTCGAGGAGAGAAAGCGAGAAGAAAGAGAGGGATAGGTCCCTTGATCGTTCCTCAAGGAGAGAGACTGAGAGGAGAGAGAGCGAAAGGAGAGAGAGAAGAGAAAGAGATAGGACAGAGAGCCAGAGGTCACACCATTCTTCTAGTTCCAGAAGAGAAAGGGAGAGGAGGGAGAGCTCCCGTTCACCAGCTTACCATGAAGAGAGAGAAAGATCTAAATCTAGAGAGAGAAAACACCATAGCTCTGAAAAGGAAGATCATAAAAAGAATGAAAAGGGCAAAGATTATTCAAAGGAGGAAAAAGGGAATAATAAAAGAGGAGACGATCATGAGAATAAAGACCGGCTTAATGGTCACAAGGACCTGAAATCTGAGAAAAAAGCTGTTGTACTGGAAGATGATGATTTCAATGTAAGTGAAGAGAAAGAAAGTTCACTTTCTCCTGGTTGGAAATCCAATAAGAAAAAACCTGATCATGATGATTATGATAATCATGAGAGTGATCAAAAGGACCTGGAATCCATGAAAAATGCTGCTTTAGAGGAAGATAATGATTTGGAAGGAAGCAAAAATAAAGAAAGTTCACAGTCTCCAGGTTTGAAGTCCCATAAGAGAAAATCTGATCGGGATGATAATTATGATTATGAGAAGCGGCATCGACCAAAAGATGGTGAAAGGGACACACAACGCAGAAAGTCACATCATTCAAAAGAAAGGGATGGTGAGGGTCACCGCCATAGTAGATCAGAGAGATCCAAGGAAGACTATCATGGTAGAAACTCATCTGACAAGAAGCGCGAGAAAGATGCATCGAACTCCGTGAGGGATGCTGGGTCAGACCGCTGGATGGAAGGGGAGTTGGATGATTAATATGTCAATTAGGGTTCTGTATGCTTTTCTAAAGTTTGGGGATCTTCTTTTTTTTTTTCTCTTTTTAATTGCAGGATCAGTAAGGCGGGAGTAAAAGTGGATAAGACGAAATGGAGATTTCCAGAAGCATAGATGTAATTCTGTGCTAATCCTCTATCTCAAGAGTGTCTTGGATTCTAGAAAACTATTTCTGTGGTGTTGTGCTTGTTAGGTAATCAGGTACTTGATTGTATCATTGTTGTAATTGTTACTGTTATTGATGTTTTTTTTCTGTTTCAAGTACCATATTATAGTAAGTATGTTCACTCTGTTCCTATGTGGTACATCTAAATGCATTGGCACCAGTTCCTCCTATGGCAGGTACGGTATCTTGGTGCAGCAGACTATAAGAGCACTTAGTTGCATATCCAAATAAATAATGATTAATAAGTTTGTTAGAATATTTATTGTTCAGGTATACTATGTCATATTGTATTGGCTGTTCCATGTATAGTGACTGTCACCACATTCATTTCTTCCTTTTTGTTTTCCTTTTTTTTTTTTCCGCTCCTATTTTATGGGTAACAGGAGATTCTTTCAAGTGGCCAGTGTAGATGAATGGCAGTTGAGCTGTATTGAGCTGTCCAATTAAGGTGGTCTCGTTCTTTTTCCTTCTATTTGCATTTTCATGATGTGTGTGTTTTGATGTCTGGTGATATTATACCTATTCATCCATCCAATTTCTTTTTGCCGTTCTCTTTCTTTCTTTTTTTTTTTGTTTCTTTTACATTTTTTTTTTTTTGGATTGGGGACAGGATATTAAGTGGAGCATGCAACTTGTGGAGTTGGAAACCTGTATTCTGCTGGCGAAAGCATCCTCACTGTCTATTAAGGTCTTTAACGAGATAAGCTGCATTATCTTTCATCACTGATCTTATTATTTTTGGTTAAATTATTTCATACGACTTTGAGGTTTAGGTGAACTGTATGCATGTGGAAAAATAATATCCAGGTGCATTAGGGATCCAATTTCCTTTAGCTGTTTATTCTCTTTATATATTAAATTCTCTTTTTTTGCCATTATATATCCAATATTTCACTTTTGGATAACGTTACTCGGTATGATGAGGGCAAGAGAGTAAACTAGCAGCCTCACCCTTGTTTGGTTAGGCAAACCATTGCTTTTGACGAGTTTTTTGTGGAACCTTGAATAAGATCTGAAATTTTGGTTATAGTATGTGTATGATGTAGCTGTGGTAGGATTCAATTGATTAAATTTCTTCTTTGTGAAATCATGAGCAGTTGGGTGTTCAATTTTTGTAAATCTTGCCATTAGCTTAACTTGCCAGTCCCATTTCTGTGGACTTATTTGAAATCTGAATTGCTTAACTTCATGTCGACTTTAAATAATAGAAACATGTCAAGCGTATGGTTGCTCGTGAATTTAGTTTGCTTCTATCCTCTTGAAATTAAGTTATTAAAGTGGAATAAATTAGAACACTCTTAGTGGTTTGGATTATTTAGAGTCGTCTCTTTTGTTATTTTTCCGTTCTTGCCTTTTTTTAAAAAAAAAAACAAGTAGGCCAATGCCCTACCACTTCCATTTAATTGAAGCAAAATGTTTATACACAGAACTGAACTAACGCCACTGGTACCAGTTAAGCCGGTACCAGCTCACCCAGGTCAACTCAGCGAAATACAAGCTAAAGCCACTGGTACCAGTTAGGCCGGTACCGGCGCACCCAGGCTAACTCAGCCGAGTACAAAGCACCCAAAAGAGTATTCAACAGCAATCTAGAAGACTGAACACACCATAAAATTGCTTTATACAGTAACCCCTCGCCTTTATCGTCAGACACCATACATTTTCCGTTTTTGTTGAAAACAGAGATGGTAGACTGGTAGTAGCCGAAAGATGCAAACGAAACTAATAAATATATTTGCCTTTTTCTAGAAGCTATAAAATTATACATCAAGGGCTATATTTTTAAATTGCATTCTTGTTGTAAAACGAAAATTTTCAGCGTGTAAGTAGGTGCAGAAAAATTCACAAAGACTTAGGAGTTTCGATTTCATTGCAATCGTAATTCTGTTATGAGCAAGGTTCCGCTACCAACATTTTGATTGTCCCTAAATGCCAACATTTTACTATTAAGTTATTTTTTAATTTTAAAATTCGATCGTTAAATCCAAACCGTTAATCTTATTTAGTTTAACGAGCGATGCGTTTTCATATAAGTTTTGTAAAATTTGGAATTTATTTGATACTCGATCAATAGACAGAAAAAAAAAAACGAACCTTGTTAACTATGATAGATTCGTTCTAATACGTTAATGTTTTAGCCTTTGATCGAGTATCAAATAAATTTCAAATTTTACAAAATTTATATGAAAATGCATCGCTAGTTAAACTAAATAATATCAACGGTTTGGATTTAACATTTAAATTTTAAAATTTGAAAAAATAACTTAATAGTAAAATGTTGGCATTTGGGGGCAACTAAAATGTTGGTAGCGGAACTTTGCTCTTCTGTTATACTATGTTTTCTGGTCACAATGGGCACATTGAAGCGGATCAAAATTCAGGTAGTATAGTGAAGTCTTATCGACTCTGGATTCTTTTAGTTAAATGTTTTTATTAATCAGTAATAGTAAAAAAAAACATGAATTATAAGCGCCATCGGCAAATATACCATCCCAGCCATCGCTAAATACAAAGTGAACATATACAACAAATAAGGTGAACATATAGACGATCTAAGTGAACACTTACAAACAAATAAATGTTGTCATCACTTGTTCAGAAGTTTATATGCATATTCAACTAATTTTCATTGAACTTATTTGTTTGTATGTGTTCACTTAGATAGTCTATATGTTCACTTTGTTTTTGTATATGTTCACTTTATATTTAGCGATGGAAGGGATGACAAAATTGCATATGGCAGTAATCAAATTTCAATATATATATATATATATATATATATATATATATATATATATTACATGCTGGATGAGATGGCAATTTATTCCTGAAAGGGACTTAGATTTAATTATTTAGATGAACGCGCTAACCTTGTTCCATTAACATCCCTTTTTAACAAAATATTTATACCTTGTGTTTTCTTTTTAAGTCCTGTACATAAATTATATAATGCGTATTTCTACAGTCTTCGCATGTACAGGTGTTTACGACGACATTCTTTTTGTTTTGTCAATTTGAATTTAAGCTAATTATTCAAGACTCAAACTATAATATTTGATTACCATCAACCTGTATGAGAGTTTTTCCCAGCACCATTCTTATATGACATTAGTTGTTACAGTTGAAATAATATTCCTAATCGATAGTACTTAATTTATGAAAACCAAATTATTTCAAAGACATGTTGGTATTCGGACATATTTTAGCATTTCTAAATGGCTAAACACCAAATATGACTCTCGCGTGTAAATATATATATATTTTTTGAATTCAAACAAAAATATTTCGAATTCAAACTACGGTGGGTGCTTATTAATCATCGTATCGTCTGGCCTGAAAATAGCCAATAACACTTTCATTATTTGCAATAGAGTAATACTCAAATTGTATGAATTATAATTGTTACATTATATGTATGCTTAATAATATACCTGTATTTTTATTTTTATAGTTTAAACTTTATTTGAATTGATTTAAACTCATTGTAATGATTGTTTCTTTTGTTATTTTTTAAAAGCATTTTGATTTTGCTAATACATATGTGCTAACTGATGGCACTTTTCCTTAAATTTACAGACATCACTTGAACTTCCCAAAGTGCATGCTCCCTTCATCAGCTACTATAAACATTGTTTAAGTTGAAATGTACACTTGTGCACTTGTTTGGATTGAAATTGACAGTTATCTTCCTAAATAGGCACTTGCTTTATCAAATCCAAATGCATCCAAATAGGCACTTTCTTTAGCAGGAACTGAATAGATACTTGTCTGAATTGAAATAAACACAAACATGTTCTTTTTTTTTAAGAGTCGAGTCATACTCTCATAAAAAAATTTGATGCACGAACTATAGAGAAAGATAATGAAAAAATACGAAAAAGAGAGATTTTTTGGTTGAGAAATCACACATATTCTCAGATTTTTTTAATAAAGTTTTAATTCTCAAAATTCACTAAACTTCCATAAACCATGACGGCTGTCTTAAATAGTTAATAAAAAAATCATAAAAAGAGAAAATACATAAAATTTTCAAAACAACCCTAAAACTGCTAAAAATAGTAAAGAAATGTCTAAAAGTTACACCCATTTTCGACCCTAAAACAGGTCAACATTTCGGCCCAATCCGATGGTCAGATTAAAAGTTACATCCATTTTATTGAAGTGTGCGCAGGACTATATTGCATCAAAATTATTTGAAAATAATATAGGGATTGAGCCCCTAATCTTATGATTTATTTATATAAAAAACAGATTACAAGAAAATGCCTTAGAATAAAGTTGCCCCATGAGAATTTGAACTAAAAGCAAAACAAACTCATAAAAATAATAGAAGAAAGCAGTTACACATATTCTAGGTTCTGTTTGGATAGGTGTGGAAAGAAGGGAAGAAAGGAAGAAGTATTGGAAAGTGTGTAACTTTGTGAAGAGTTTGGATTGTTTATAATTTTTTTTCTTCACTTCTTCCTTCTTCCTACTTCTTCTCAACGCATCCAAACGGAGGTCTAGAGTTTGTCTAACTAAAAAGAAAGACATTAATTCCCGTGAGGCCTTTAATTTATGGAATGAGAAAACACTAACAGTGTCATAATATTTAATTAATAAAAATATCACGGTACGCAAACTAGGGGCGATATGCGTTTTTTCTTCATGACCTGCATAAGAAGAAAGTGTTCAGTAGGTAAACTGGAAATTTAACACTTATTTTGGAAAGCGAAACAGAACACGAGATGTCACATTCTGATTAAAAAGAATTGTTTACGGAATCATAATAATTTAATCAAACTCTTAACATCACCACACACGATGTCACGATGTTCTGGAAGTAGTTGCAGCTCTGTTGGTATAAATTTTAATTTCCAATTTATAAGTCAAATAACTACCTCGATCTAGATTCTTGAAACGTGTAGATCTAGACGACTAGGTATTGAGACACTCTTAAAACTATTAGTCTTCCAGAACACAACAAGAGAGTGAAAGTGAAAGAACAGAAAATGAAAGGGAATTTGAAGTTACTAAAACATTTGCTAAATCGTTGGATAAGCTAGTTCGACAAATGTAGTGACCAAAAAATTTAATCTTTACCTCGTATATATATATATATATATTATATGTCACCATATCAAAAGATAATTACTGGATGTTGATGGGTCTTAAGTGGTCAAGATGTAAATGCATGCTGATACATGTCATAATTATAACAGAATACGTGTTGGAACTAATTCTATCAGTGGTCTCTTGCTACGCTTTTCTTTCAACGAAAACGAAAATTTCAACCATTACGTATTTAGAAAAAAAAATGACACTTCTCCACCAGCTACAAAATACGAATTAGTTGGCAAATAGTAATCTGTAATCCTTTTGGTAACTATAAGTTTTTAAATTTATTTTTTAAAAAATCTTTAAAATAACCTACTATTTTGATTATTAAATATAAAATAACAAATATTATGATGGATTATAATGGTGAACAAAATTATAGTTGCTCATCCTGGACGAAATAAAGTTGCAAATCATTTTTGCTAAAATAATGGAAAAAGACAAAAAAACACTCGCATGTGGAAAGTGCTAACATGCCTGCGAATCCAGATTATCTCATCTGTTGTATAGTCTACATTGGTTGCAATAGAAACTATGGGACTGAAAATCTGAAATTAATATCCTACAAATTAAGATGGATGAGGAACCACTCTTTTCAAATAGGATATTTTATTGATTTGTACAAACAAACTATTATAATGAGCTGGCATCAGAATAACTGTTGGTTGTCCTGAATTCCTTTTTTTTTTTTTTTTTATAGGGGGTCTAGCCCCTATCAAAAATATTGGCGTAGAGCAGAATTCCTGATAATAACTTTCCCATATTGACCTATTTATTGGTGTTATGGGTACTTATCTTTATTCTATTCAAAGCAGATGAGGTATATTCAAGTATTTCTCTGGAACTCGCCTTATTTATTTATTATTTTTTTTAGAAAGCCTTGGTAGCGGCCACCAAGTATTACAACTCGCCTTATTTTTGCCTGTTTAAAATACTCTATACAGATTCAAATTCCTATAAAATTAACTAGCGTAGCAAATATGTGCCAGATTGAAATTCTCTACGATCAATCGTGGACCGTTGGAATTTTAAATCATTTGATATACAAATGAACGACTGAAATATACATCAAACTCAAATCTAATCATTTGTATATACTATATAGGCATAATATGTGCCAAATATAAATCATGCCTAGAATGTTAGGTTAAGTTTAAGTTCACTTTTCAAATTGTGAAGATTAATATCAGAGTATGTGTCTATCAAGTGATCTCTTTTTTCAAAATAAATGGACAAGTTTTAATTAAGCCCAAATTAGTATCTATATATCAATCAACAGAAGCCGAATGTTCATTTTGGCTAAAACGGTTGTGCGTTCTGGCTAGAACCGTATAGAGGATATTTAGCAAGTGAGATGTTGGAAAAACAGTAATTAGAATCGTTTTTGTTTTCTCAAGGAATGTTTAACAATTAATTAAATGTTACAACCAAATAGATGTTCACTTCATAGAATAACTAACGTTAAAATATACCAGTTATTTAGCTTACTGCATGGAAATTTGGGATTCGGTCCTTCGTTCCTTCATTGATTAATTGCTCTAATATTCTCTCAGTATGTTCCAGTCCTTTTCACTTCATAGCACTTGGGTTCTAGAAGAAAACATTGATTTTGCTAGTGATTTGACCTCCTTGACCTTTTAGAAAAATTGTTCGGACCCATCTTTAGTGCGCAATTACTCAACTAGTGCTTTTGGTTACTAATTTAACTCTTTTTTTTGCTTTTTTTTATATTCATTTAACTCTTTCTTAATTATCACATACACAGAATATATCTTTCGGCCTACTATAAAACCCAACAATTTCAGGTCGCAGGTTCGAAATCCGGCTGGGGGGTCTTTCATAGACATTTAATTTAATTTAAAAATAAGTTGGGTGGCTTAGACCTCCAATTTATCTTAAAAAAAAAACCCAACAATTTCATGGTCATGACTAATAGTAGTAGTAATAGGCTAAATTGAGGATAGAACATAAAAAACATAACAGGCCAAAACAAAAACAATTATTTTAAAATTGACGAGGATACAGTATAAAAAATTTGACGCAAAAATCAATGTTAAAAATGTTCAAGTTGAAATATATAAATATCATAATTTTAATATTAAGTTAGTGCTGACAATATTAAGTTTTGAGTAGTTCACATTTAAACTTTTGGCGTTACATACAGTGCATGCGAACAAAAATTTGAAGTTATTTCGATTTCATTACGTTCCGAAAGCCAACAAAATAAATAGATATTTTGATAGTTATTCCCATCTCTCGTGGTTATTAATACATTTGAATTAAGATGATGTTAAAATAAAAAAATTGTATACATCCTACGGTTTATATTTGATGAAATAAACACATTTAATAAAACTACCATTATCTGATAATAGTGATCGGTAGCGGAACATTTGAGGATTTCGCTGTCAAGGCTCTAAAGAAACTCTTTTAAGGATCTAGAAGATATACACCGAGTTAAGATTTACAAGGTTTCTAGAATAAAGGAAAATATTTGACCATGTTGTTCTTTAATTTCGCAATTCGACCATGTTGTTCAGATTTTCTATGACAAGATATATGTTAACACTAGTGCAAGCAAAGTATAACCATGTCTGATAGGAATAACTAAACCATATAATATTCACACTTACAAATTAAGATGGAAGTTAATACCGTTTAAATACAAAAAATATAGCTGTACATCCGCGTTAAAATGCAATTTTAGAATTATGAACAATTTGTATTAACTGTTAGATCAAGATCTAATGATACAGATTAAATTTAATCGAAGACGAACAATTGATTATTATTATTTATTTTTTTTAAGATAAATTGGAGGTCTAAGCCATCCAACTTATTTTTAAATTAAATGTCTATAAAAGACCCCCCAACCGGATTTCGAACATGCGACCTTTCACAATTAATTATTATTATTATTATTGTAATTGTTATTGCATATGGTCTAGTAGCTCACCTTGACTCTCTTCTAAGAGATTCAGGATTCAGGATTCAAGCCCGCATGCTTGCGATAGGCTTGGCGAGCCAACTTGTTTGGGATAAAAGTCTTATAGGCTTTAGACTTTATTGAACTGGAAACACAAACAATATTTGCTGACGAATTGAAAAAAAAATAATGATTTTTTTAAGTAAAAGTACTGATAAGAATTATAAATTTACTTTTATCTTTCTCTCTTTTTTTAAGTTGTATATTTCTCTCAACCATTACTCATGAGAATTTTTTTTTTTTTTAAGGTAGGATCTCTCCTACAATTTCATTGAATGAAAAAGATTTCGTACAAGTTAATCAAAGGAAAAAAAAGAAGGCGACTATTTATTCTATTTACAACAAACTACGACTAAACTATCATCTCAGTACTACCAACGCGTATTAACAATTTGCAATCCAGACGTCAATATCGTGGATAATTTTACGAACCGATAACTGGACATCTATACCCTCGTCCTTGAAAATAACCGCATTGCGGCATCTTCTAAAATATTCCACATGTCCCGATGTCCGCCATGCAGACCGTGTCCCACTCATCAGAAATTGTCACAACACCCTTAAAGTTAAAATTAGATGTCGTGTCACAAAATAAAAACAAGGGGCTCTCCTCTCTCAGTTTACCGTGTGGAAACCACCTATAAAAGAAAACACAAATCAATCACAAGCAACCTCACACTCTGAACACCTGCAGAGAGATAGAGAAGAACCCCCACTGAAATAGAGAAAGAAAGATGGCCAGTACAAGTGTTAGAACCATCGTACCGCCTTTCCACCACCACGACAGACGCCGCAGCGCCTTGCTACAGTCTCCAACTGCCACGTGTTGGTTCCCTCGGAGCAGAAACCAGCCTCACAACCCACTTTTTACAACACGCACGCCGAGTGTTCGATCAAATGCCTCGCTGAGTATGGAGGTGGACACCAGTAGAAGAAGCTTCTATGACCTTCTAGAAGTTTCTAGAGAAGTTAGTTTTGAGGAGGTTAAAAGGGCCTATAGGAGGCTTGCGCTAAGGTATTGTATATGTGAAATACACCTGTGCTTTCTTATTTATTTTTTTTGACAGATATAAGAAATGCATTTTAATGTCTAGTACAAATTGGCAGGTACCATCCTGATGTGTCGCCGCCGGAATTGGTAGAGGAGAATGCGCGTAGGTTTATAGAGGTACAAGAGGCGTACCATACACTGTCTGACCCCAGGAGTCGGGAGGTTTATGACAGTGGGCTCCGCCTAGGTGCTGTCACAGCTGCGAACTCTGGCAGATGGCGTTTTAATGAGGTTGTTAATCATTTTATTTATTCATTTTTTTAGGTTTCTGATAAATTGCATGAAACCTTCTTAAGCTTTTAACTTTGATGGTCCTTACATTTCAGAACAGAGAAGAGCTTTTAACTTTGCTTTGTTGGTCCAAGGGCTTGAATTATCGATTTACTTGCTTAGTGTTTCTCATCATATATAGACCCCGTGTATAACTAGTGTAATGATTTGAGTAAATCTTAGAAAAAATAGCAAAAGTACTCAATAAAATCATATAGATTCTCTATAATTTTTTTTATTATTAATGGAGTTAAAATTTATCAATATAATAGAAGATGGCCTTAAATTTGTTCATTTTCTTGTGGTATACTAGTACTACAGGTACAACCCTTTTTCCTTGCACTGTTGAGGTTGGTTAGGTTTTATTTGAACACGGATGTCTTGAATCTTAATTCATGAAAATTTGGATTAAAAAATTGATCTTCGAAGCATGATCTTTTACCTACTTAATGGTCCATTGGTTCCCAACTGAAATTAGCATGTATATGCAGATAATTCATACTGCTACTGGCTTACTGTAATAACCAGTCGTCTGTGTTTTTTTATGTACTGTTGTCTTGTTTCTAATCAGTACTTCTCTTTGAAAATTTTATACAGGAGTTTAATGACCGATCTGGTTGGAAGAGGCAGTGGCAAGATCAGCTTGAGAAATTACAGAGACGAAGTACCAGAAACTCGTATGCAAATTTGAATTCAGAACTATCTTGGGGGGCAAAAATGTGGCAGAGAAGGGCTGAAGCAATGGTTTCCTAGGTCTTTGTAAATGTTCCAAGTTTCCAACACAAATTTTGATCCCTTGTTGGTTATTTGCTGCCATCTTTTTGCACCAAGCCACCGGAATTTTAAATGTTGATTTGAATCCTGATCCTTAGTTTTGTTGGAGGGGTTTATTTTAGTCCTGGTGGAAGAAATTAGTAATGCTCTGTGCTTTGCTGATCCAGTTGTATCATGTACATTAGTTGCTTTTAGTTATCAATGGAGGAGCTGAAAACTTGCGTCTTTACTGATATGAATTTCATCATTTTGTGTTCTTTTCGTTCTTCGTTTATTATTTCATGCCGCTTGCAAACGCAAATAATCATACTTGAGCGACCTCTGAAATTTTGAACTGGCAATCGTCATATTGAATATACTTTCTTCTGGTGAAATATTGAATATATTTGGAGTCTTTATTCCGTATGATTGCACAGAAAGCCATATGATGTGGCGAATCGATATACACAGGATCGATACAATGATTTCAAGGAAGTTATTTTTGTTTAGTTTTAAATTTTTTTTATCCTGATAACGGCTTGTGCTTTGTGGCCTCGGTACCCCTTCCTCGCCTTAGAATCAAAATAGCAATTTGACATCTTTATACATTTCCACTTCTTTTTTTATATTACTACAAAAGAGAGATTTCAGAGTTTCAAAAAAGTGGAAGACGAAAAAGAATGAACTAAAATAATTCAACAAGAGAGAATCAACTCTATAAAGCATTGAGAACAACATATGAGCATCTTGAATTCACAAGTATAAACACAACCATTCATTATTTCTCATCTACTATTATAACATTGAAACAACTTACAAGTAACAACAATCTTGCATTCACAAGTATTAAATTATAACACAACCATTTGATTTTTTTTTCTCACTAGCTATCAAACATTGGGAAACAACATATTAACTCTCTTGCATTCACAACCATTCATTATTAATCACGGCACTTATCTTCTTTTCTGCAGGGCCGTCCCTTCCATGGTGGCAGTGCCACTTGCGGGTTCCGAAAAAAACGACAGTTACGAAATGTGGTGCAGTAGGTTATATACCCGGGTCGGCCGTTAGGATTTTGAGCAGATGCGATCTGAGCCTGACCCACCAGCAAGAGACCCACTAGAACAAAGGCAACAAACTGAAGTGCATTGTTGCCCTTTGCCATGTTTTCTTGTGTAATTTTTGAAACTTGTTTTGTTTGGATGAAAAACTTTCTGCATGAACTACTTGGGTTTTTTATAAGAGATGGAAATAGATGAGCAAAGAGCTGGTGCCTGAATTTGTTTATAGGTGGTTTTCAGAAGTCACGAATTTAGAAATTATTTAGCATGCAATGCTTTAATATGAGTGATTGCTATGGTCGAGATTGTGTTTTGTTACATGTTGTTATACCATTTGTCTGTGATCCTATTTGTAATTGTAATATTTCACCTAAATTTGCATCAAATTATCTAGAAAATTTTTCAGGCTTAAGTTGTCATTTACACTTTGCACAACAGTGCGAAGAACATATCACAAGACATACAACACCTCTACAAAACTAATTGGCATTTGGCAGATGTGACAGCCGGTATTATAGGGCTGAAAACGGAAGTCGTTTCGACCATTATTTCGTTTCATTTCAAACAAAACGAAATGAAACGGCTAAGGAATATGGTTGCGTTTCAAAAACAAAACGGTGAACGAAACAATGAAACAGTTTTGTCCATGTGTAAATCACGAAATTTTCATCGATTTCGATCGTTTCGTCTAAAATGAAATTAATAGTCAGTTTCGTCAACAAAATGAAACGGTTAACGAAACACCCTAGTTTCATTACCGTTTCAACCGTTTTGCAGCCAGTGGTAAGTGTATGGGTGTATAACGTCTAAAACAACCACGAAAATGGTCAGTTGCGCCAACCGTTTTGTTTTGGAAACAAAATTGACTACCATTTGTGTTAATCATTTCGTTTTGGATGAAACGATCAAAATAACGAAAATACACATGGACGAAACCGTTTCAAGTTTTTATTAACCGTTTTATTTTTAAAATGAAACCAAAAACTTTAGTCGTTTCGTTTCGTTTAAATAAAAAAAAAACGATTAAAACAGTCATCGTTTTCACTCCTAAGTGGTAAGCGGTAACCAATGTAAATCCAACGGTATCTGTTCCAGGGCCGAGGCCTAGAGAGATAAGAGACCAAAAGAGGAAAGAGCCCAAGGCGGCAGGACCTAAAAAGTTTCTGCACAGACGACATCCTTTTTATTTTTAATATCTCAAATTTCGAAGTCAATACAAAATTACAAATGGACTTGTATATCTAAAGATAATTTAATTTAATATTATTTTTTATTATTGACTTCAGAATTAACTTTTTCAATTATTGAACTTAGATTTTATTCGAATTTATTCATTATATTATTTTTTTTCTGTCTGTTGATCAATTTTGAATCAAAGGTTAATAGGATAATTCTTTAAATAAATAAATTGACGAAGTTATTAAATTTTAAATAATTATCAAAATTCAATAGGTAAATAAATTATTTAAAATAAATTCTATATTAAGTACTGTTATACTATAGTACTCTTTTGGATCTTTTTGTAACGTGCGGAAAAGGTGTAGCGGGTCGTGATCGATTATTTTATGGTTTCAATTGTACTTGCTGCACGAAATAAATCACAGTACGAAACTACAGTGATAGAGGGGGGAAAAAATGTTGCGCGAGGATGAAGAGACACTCAGACACGTGACTCTCCTATGCTTAGGCTCCCAACAAGCGTTTTTTTTTTTTAATTTTTTTTCCTGTTTAGTACCTGCTTTCTTAGTTTCTTTCATATTACGAAAGAAGCCATCGTTCCAGATAAATTAAAATTTATTTCATATTTATATATGATACATATGAGTAGTTATTCATGTTATTTATTTATTTAATTAACATCAACTTATATATGATTATTATTTAATTATTATATAAACATATTATAAATTCATTATAGTAATAACCTGAATTTCAATGAAGAATTGCATAACAGTAAGTAACTTATTAATGTGTTTTATGTTTTACACTTTTTTTTAGCATGAAAAAAGTACGATTTTATGTTTTACACTTACAGAAACATGCCTTGAAAAACATTGCGCATAGGGCGTAGGCGTAGCGCTACAAATTTCGTAGTTAATTTACATATCGTAATTGATATTGGAACCCCTACTTGGGGATCTTTTGATAAAAAAAAAAAAAAATTTACATATCGTAAACCTGAATATTTCGGGACTTAAAAATAAAATCACATCCCTCTTTCGTTCCCGCCAAAAGCTCCCTCCATCCCTTCATTTTTCCCGCCATATCCACCACCTCCTCTCTCTCGCTCTCGCACGTCATTTCTCTCCTCTTTTAAGTCAGAAATCAATCTCCCCCCCCCCCCCCCCCCTACATTTCATCCCTCTTACAAATTACAATGTCGAAAAGAAAGTTCGAGCCATCAATGGAGGGTCGGGGTTTCTCTATCCGTAGCTACATCAAAGATCTACGGCAGAGGCGCGTCTCCTTCATCCTTGGTTCCGACTCCAAAGTGATCGGATCTACTGACGCTGGATCTTGTGAAGCTGGCTGCGGTAAGGATCCGGACCCAATTACAGACGTTGAGAAGGAAGAGAAGGGACAGATCTCAGATCCGATTAAGGAGCTTGATAAGGTAGATCTATTTTGTGGCTTTCAGAAAACCCGCTGATTTATTTTATCTTTGTTCAGAAAACCACAAAATTAAATGAAATGTGAAAAAAAGGAGGAAATAATCTGTAAAAGGGTCCAGTTTTCAGGGTTGCATGAGCATAATTTGTTTTGTAAAAAGATAAAACTGAAATATAACAATTCAGTCTTCAGCTGTGTATTGTGTATATTTATTTTTGAAAAAGTGGCAATTTTGACTATCATTTGTTACCTTTGTCAGAATTAATAAGGTACAATACATATATTGTTTCATAAAATGTACTGAAATTGATGCTTATTAACACTGTATTTATTTTCAAGGATTTAACACCTCCTGAAGAAACAAGCAAGACTGGATGCCAACCTAAAGGCATCTTGAAGAAGCCTAACAAGAGCGGGTCAGGATGGGATGGAGAAGATCCAAGCCAAGGAACTCCACCTGAGAATGTTACTACTGTGGATACTGGTGAACTAAACAACTCTCAAAATACTTTCCCCAAACGCCGAGCAGTATGTTTTATTTTCTATTATATTATTTCTTTATCAATTATAAATTAAATGAAATGTCATCTGTGGAGTTAAAAAATAGTAAATGAACCTAATATTTGTAGCAGTTCTGTTGCACAATGATTATTTTAGTAAAGGGGAAATTAGACATATGCCACCTCAAAACTTCAAAATTAGAAAAATACCACTCCAAAGTTAAACTTCTTAAAAATGCCACTCTAAATCTAACTTATTCATAAAATTGCCACTTATACCGTATCAATCGACCTATTTCATACTCAACATTTCGTATAGACAAAAATACCCTCCTCCTTTATCTTTCTCCTCTCTCTTGTTTTCCGTTCACCGTCCCAACTTCACTTCTCTTTCTCTATCGATACTGGATTTTTCCTTAATTTTACTTCGTGTGATCAATTTCTGTTCTTGGCTTATATGTTAGTACTTTCCTCAAGCATACTAACTAACAAAAGAAGACAAAGTATTCACATTAACAAAATGCAAATTTCTTAATATCCATGGAGAAAGCCACAATGACCCTTGTACCGAATCTATCATAAATTATCTAATAAAAAGTTTATATGCGCATTTCTCCATTTACTCAAAACTCCAGTATAAAATCAAAGGAGCTTCTGTATTTCAAAAAAAAAAAATGGAAAAAAAATCAGTTACTTGAAGCTCCTATGAACTATTATTGTCTTAAATTGGTATTATTAAAAAATAAAGAACGGCAACAAAATGAATAAAATTTCCAAATTAACATTTCTCGTTCCACTATTGCAACTGGCGTCAGTCCCTTTCCCATGAAAAACCCAAAATTGAACAATAATTGTCAACTTCAACAGTTATCACCATGAGCATAAAGGAAGAGCGGAGCATGGATTCGAGCACTTGAGTGGTATTGGACAGGTGATGTAGGTGGTGTGATAGAACTCGGGCGGAGAAGCGGCGGTTTGAGGATCGTCGAAGAAGGTGAGGAGAGCTCGATGAGTAGAAGGACAGAAAAATTGGGAGGCATTGAGTGAGAGGAGAAAGGGCAGCGGCAATGGATACAGAAAGAAGATTCAAAGTGGGAGGATTGAACGGGAGAGAAGAGAAAGATAAAGGAGGAGGGTATTTTTGTCTATATGAAATATTGAGTATGAAATAGGTTGATTAATACAGTATAAGTGGCAATTTTATGAATAAGCTAGATATAGAGTGGCATTTTTCAGAAGTTTAACTTTGGGGTGGCATTTTTCTGATTTTGAAGTTTTGAGATGGCATAGGTCTAATTTTCTCTAGTAAAGGGGAAAAATGTTCTAGACATAACATTCATTTTCATTTTTGCAAAGGTATCTAATTGAATTCATGTATGAAATAAATGTACCTCAAAGTATATACTTGAGTGCAAAATTAATAAGTATAAGTGTTATTTTCTTGTCCAATAGAATGCTGCTTGTGATTTACACCATAGTTTTTCAAGTTATTTTGCAAAATGCAGTTCATTTCTTTTTATTTGGGTGAAAATATATGAAGTCCTAATTATATGATATGTACATGGCTAATACATGTATAATATTTTATTTAAGTTTGATATACTGTACTCTTTCTAAAGCATCTAAAATTATAAGCAGTTCAGAAACCATCATTAATCTGAAATGAAACATTACTAAGATTGTACTACTAACACAAGGGGAACTGTAATTTTGCTACAATTTAGGTTTGAGAGTTCTGGTCCTTGAGCATCAAGTTACCAATCCCACCAAATAAATAAATATCTATTATCTATTTCAGAGAATTGCACCTTGCTCAAGACAAAAGCTGGTACAGGTGCCAGGCTCCTTCAGCTATAGACGGCTCCTCCCTTACTTAACAGAGATGGATAAAGATGGTATTGAATTCAAGCTTTTTGGCTTATAGTTGATTCCAGGAACAATTCTCTTTTATTTTATTCTGATTATATTAGTTTCTTTTGTATTTCAGAGGTTCAAGTTTCTGCAACCGAAGAGAAATCATTTGCCCCAAATGTGGATTCACAAGATTCCGTATTGGCTGTAAACCTTGATTTTGCTGAAATACCAGTTTCTAGAACATCTAGTTTAGAAAAAACAATCCCTTCCTTAACAGAGATGGAAAAAGATGGTATTGAATTCAAATTTTATTTTTTTATTGCTTAAAGTTGATTTCCAGGAACCAGTTCTCTTTTATGTTATTCTAATTATATCAATTTGTTTTCTATTTCAGAGGTTCTAGTTTCTTCAACTGAAGAGAAATCATTTGCTCCCAATGTGGATACACAAGATTCCATATTGATTGAAAACCTTGATTTTGTTGAAATACCAGTTTCTAGAACATCCAAATTAGAGAAATCAGAATTCAGTACTGCTCCAGTTTTGGTTTCAACAGATGCTCAATCAACTGAAATCTGCAAACCAGAAAGTACCCATTTGAATTCAAGCTGTTGCATTGTTGAAAACCATGAATTTGCTGAAATCCCAGTGTCTCAAACATCTAATCTAGAAAAATCAGAATTCAGTACTGCTCCAGTATTGGTTTCAACAAATGTTCAATTGACTGAAATTGATGAACCAGAAATTACCCAATTGAGTTCAAGCGATTACATTGTTGAAAACCTTAAATTTGCTGAAATCCCAGTTTCTAGACTATCTAATATTGAAAAATCAGAATTCAGTACTGCTCCAGTTTTGGTTTCAACAGATGATCAATCGACTGAAAATCACAGATCAGAAAGTACCCTTTTGAATTCAAGCAATTGCATTGTTGAACCTCAGCCACCATTGGATGACTCAATACAAGCAATGAAGAAATTTTGCCAGCCTCAACGTTCTCTCTGCTCAGATCAGAGAACCCTAACAAATGAGGAACATGCTAGTGGAAATGTTCACAGGGAGGGTGAAACTGGAATTTTAACTAACATTGGTGAAATGAACACGAGTGGTTGTAAAGGGATTTGCATGTGCTTGGATTGTGTTTTGTTTAGAAACCATGCTGAAAGGTCCTTTGAGTTTTCTATAAAGCAGTTGGATGAAGCTGATGAGATAATAAGAGGCTTAGTGACAGAGATCTGCAGTCTCCGACATATAATGGAGAAGTCCATTGGAAACAGATTGGGCGATAGTATTCAAGTTTATCAGGTATATTTACTTGTGCAAATGTTGATAAATTCTCTCCTTCTTTTGTCTGTTTTATTCTATATTATTTTGTTTTTATTTTATAAGCTGTCTTTTAGTACCAAGAGTTGTTATTGGTCATAGTACTAACTAGTGCTTAGCAACTGTTACCACTGTGACAGCTACAATTTACTTCTGTACTTGCCTAGCCTCTGAGTTTGAAGTAATGGACCAATGGTTGTTGGCTGATGTCTTTGGACAAAGCTCTAGTGCTGAATATCTTTTAAGCATAGGTAGCTTTCGTGCTGTTGAAGTATTAGCAACAGCTGGCATAGCATTTTTAAAGTCATTGAAAAAGCATTATAATAGTTTATGAATGATGTCAAGTGTTTTTTGGGTGCTGAATAGTGTTTGAAGGCCAACTGGAGTGGTTGGAATTGTTAAACATTGATAATATTTGGTACGTTTTGCGGCTTTCATAAACTGGATTCCTCGTTAAAGATGATATTATATTGATATTTTTTTTTATTATTATTTATCTAAATCAAAATTTCATTTTCAGAATGAGCTAATGAAGGTGGTATGTGAAAAGGCTTCTCTTGCTGAGAGGCTGGCCACTATGCGTACAAAACAAATGTTCATGGATCTTGATGTGCATTGCAAACTACAGGTAAATTGTTTTGTTTGTGTAAAAAACTCAAACTTTAGTAGTTCATTTAACAGTCTACTTGTGGCTTTAGTCCAATACTTCATCTATGGTCACTAGGTTTTGGTTATTTTGGGTTTATTTTGTTTCAGTTGCTTTCGGCTATTTCAATTTGGGTCTCAAATCATTTATTGTTATTAACTTAAAAATTATGATTGCATTTGTTGTTCTGTTGGGTTAGATTAGGTTATATTGCCAGATCAGGTGCTTTTGGGTTTGCATAAGGTTAATTGTGTCCATCATGCTAATGATTTTTGGGATTTTTGGTCCTGGTTCTTAAACAAGAATGATGTTTGCCTTGTGTTGTAGGTTTTTTAGGCAAGATATGGTCTTCAGTTTGCTAGCTATAGGAACTAAAACAAAAAAAATGCATGCCAATATATGTTCTCAACTAATATTTATGTTTTATGGAATTAGAATTTCAAATGATTTTGGGTAAAAAGGACTATACCATGGATCTGTTCATCTCATATATTTCAAAACAAGGCTTATCTGCAAATTACTTGTTTTAACAGGAGGCAAGAGGGGAGTTTCCAGATTGCATAGATCAGATTACCGTCCTGTCATCAATTGGGGACCAATCCAAGAGAAAATTCATAGAATTGCCAACATCAAATTGAACTTTTATTTAATTTATCTTTCTTTTTCTTGATGAGAATTTGTAATCATTGTTTAGTTAGCATGGTGTACTTCGTGCATTGTGCAGTTATATATCTTTGAAGCCTTGAAGAGTAATTCTATTTCTTTTGAGATTTTGCATCAAAGCTGTCTAATATTTTTAATATTTTTTTTAGAATTGATAAGTGGAGAGTATGGTGCTATTAGTGAAAGAAAGAACAGGCCTTTGTTCAGGTAGTTTGAACGTAAACGTGTGATTTTTTTTTAAATGTGTTATTTTGAATATAAAAAGGAGAGCTTTCAATGCCCATTAAGGAAAGCAAACAAAAACAAATTAATGTTTATAATTCTTACATTACAGAATTGATAAAAATGAGAAGAAAGTAGTACCCAAAGACCTACATGCGTAAAGTTGAAATTTGAATTAATTTTGTATTTGATGAATCGTTTTTGGAACAGTCTAGGATTGAATTTGAGGTCGTCCCATCGGTAATGTAATTCAAAATCATGATAAATTGGATTATGCCATAGGCCATGGCATCTTTAAATCCTTGCACAACACAGTTTGCGTTCAATGGAAATGCATACAACTCTTTTCTGCCCGTACAACCAAAAATAAAATGTTCTAAAATTACATTTTACACCCTCCTTGTTCAGAAAAGCGGAATACATTTTGCACATACCAGAACAATATTTGCTTTGTGAAGTGCAAATTCATCGCTATATGCTCTCCAATTTTTTCAATGAAAAAAGGACGGTGCAAAATATAAGTTACAAAAGGGAAACATAAAGAAAAAGTACAAATAAACCTTCATCATATTTTATATATTTTTCTCTCGCTAGACATAGCATATCTTCCTTACCCAGTAGTGATGCGTACACCAATGGCAATTAGAAATACTGCCAAAATGCCAAAAAATATAATTGCATGGACTAGTATGGAGACACCGCTTGTTTGCATGTTGCTAAACTCGACGATGTGGTGCCGTGCCGGTAGTTGAAACAACAGCCCTGGAGACAGTAGCACAAACAGTATTACCGATATCACGACTGGTCCCCAATCTGACATTTTTTTTTTGTCCTTTTTATTTTATATGTTTATGGAATAATTTTGGTGGTTCTTTCTCAATTTCTCTTTGTGTTTTTGGGGAAAGTTGTTGATCGTCTAATGGTTATCTCTATTTAGTTGTTGTATATTCTACTAGAGAAAGAGAGGATAGAGAGAGATGGGTGTAGATTGTGTAGGGAAAGGGACGCCTCATCCAATTCTTTCTGACCATATGTTCTCACCTTTTGACATGAATATCGAACAAAATGTATTTATTAACTTTGGAACTACATCACTGTATTTGTATTTGGGAATTGGGATTGTATAAGCGTAACATTTTTGTTTCATTTCTCCTGCCCTGTAGGCCCGTGTCAAAAGTTATTTTGCGAAATGCAAATCACTAATGCTGTATGGATATTTTAGGCTTCTAGCAATGTTCATATTAAATTTCAACTGTTTGCTACGAAGCCAATACTCTCCAATGTATTTTTGTACAAATGGAGTTAGCGCCTAGAGCCTAAAACTTGAGAGTTCAGTCATCTTAACATAGTCACCATAACGATAGTGTCTATTAATCATAAAAAAAATACAGTGTCTATTGTTATTATTTTTCTCTATTTTTCATGGGACTTTTGTCTCTTATATCAACGCTTTAAAGTTTAAACAGTAAATGGTCCGTACTAGAAATCTAAACTTTGGTAGGAGAGGGTAAGTGGCAGAGTAGACCAAAAAATAAAAAAAATAAAAGCATGAGAAACGACATGTCACACGTGGCAACTTAGGAGCTGTTGGATTTGAAACTTTGCAAGGAGATCGGGGGAAGAACTGAAGAGCGAAGAAGGAAACTAGGAAAGTTTGATGGGCCCAAGGACTGGTTTAGAAACTGGGCTAGATGTCTTTTTAGTCCAAGCTTATAATCAGGCCTTATGGGCCAATTTTTGGGCTCATTGAAGGGCTTCAACGCTATATGTTTTGTCTGAACTTTTGTACATTAAAAATTTCAGGAAAAGTTAATTGCTTAATGTTTGGCAGCTAATTAAAAATAGTTTAGACTAACCAATAAAAAATTCGAATGTCCCAATTATAAAATAAAATTTTTTGATAATTGAGTATGGTTCAAGGGATTTTTTTTCCTCCCATAATGTGTCAGATAATATACTTCTTATCTTCGCAAAAAGGTATTGAAATGTCTTCCTCGTTATCTTTTGTTTTTCCAAAAGCTAACCCTACTTTACCAAAAGAGAATATTTTCTCTTTTCTAAGGATATCGTTAGGCTTTTTTATTAGAACCTTTACATAGCATAAAAGAGCCAAAAATTCCCTATTGTTCTTTCTTCCATGTAACAATAGCAATGCTTATCAGCGAGAAAGCTGACAATAGATTTTGTGTGGTGAATAATTGTGAAACATAACCTTAGTTAATCCAATCAGAATTGTTCAAATATCCTTTCAGTCACTCCTCTAAATATATATACTCCACAACCAAATGTTAGTTTCGGTCCTTGAAAAGTAAAGACGTCTCACGAAGCCAGAAAATATTTTTTTTTTGGAAAAAAAAGGGTAAAAAACGATGTCTTAGTTTAGTCACCGGGTCTTTATAAAGTTCCCGACCAACCAATGCAAAAATAAGTAGACACGTCCATACATAAATCTAATATTTTTTTCTTACAACTAAAATTAATTAAAATCAAAATACTTTTTCGAAAAAATTAAAATAAAATACAAACATAACATATCATTTATAATTCGTTTACTTAGATGAGATATTATGCTCCTCAACCTTATCTTCATGTAAAAGTTGGTTTGAAATTTGAAAATGAACCGCAAGCTACTTTGTCAAAAGTCTGTGGTAAGCATGGCTTGTTTTTATCCGTTGTTGTATTTGGTTGGGGAAAGCTAGGTAAGTAAATTCAATGATGGATTGACTGTTGCCGGAGCCATCTCTTTCTCTCTTTGCAAAAATGTACTATCAAAGGCTTGTTGAGATAGCCAGATAGGTCGGTTTTAAGACTGAGACTTGTCAGAAGTTTGTGTGTCGTTAAGCGTTTAGATGCTACTAATTGGATTTTATATAAATCAGATGGTTTTACATTTTGGGAATGAAATTAATGTGCACCGCTTTCTTTTTGAAAAAGAAGTCAACAAGTTATTTACTAAAATCAAATTATTTTTAGAAAATCGTTAATCTAATTATTTCTGAACCGTTCAAAAACAACAGTTTTTAAAAATAAAAAAAACTTAAAAATAAAAAAAAATATATATAATTTAGTCTGCATGGAGATTTCAATAGAGAGATCATATTGGATGGTTTGGATCTGTTATTTTGAACTATATCAAGGAGTTTTTGAGCACGGCTCACGTTAGTTGCGACTCACCATAGCAAAACTCCTTAATTTATAGACATTTAATTTTCAAATACACAATTAAGCAAATGAACATTAAATTAATTAGCTTATTCCTTCATACCCCAAAAAATCGCACTTTTACATACATTTACTGATCTTCAAAAGCAATTAAGAAAATGGACCTTGATTGTTCGTCAGATATGTTCATACATATAAATAATCATATTTGAGAGTTGAGAAGTACATATATATGCCTTCATCTTCCCCTGCCATGAAGTTTTTGAGATAATTATACAAAACAACAATGCTGCAAAACAAATTATGGAGATTTCTAAAATGTATTCTGTTATTTTAAGAACCGATATATTATAATTGTTGTTGTAGAAATCATGCACATAATTTACACGGTGTCCACTTCTGCATAAATAAATAAATAAATGATTATTTCCTATTGCAATTTCACAAGCTCTACAAATTAAATATGAAGTCGTCCTCCAACTTATAATGTTGAAATAAATTATTTAACAAAGTTTAAGATAATTTAAAAGGCTCTAATACACTAATCTCCAGCAAGAAAAATATTTGTAAATAGATTCGTATGCAAATTAATACAAATAAAAGCAACAGAAAATGTTACAACAAATGAGCAAAAAAAAAAAAAAAAAAAGAAAGGCTCCGTTTGGATGGCTTCTTTCCGAAATAAGAAATAAGGAATAACCACTTTTTACCAATAAATTTATTTCTAACCATCCAAAATCTTCACAAAAGTTACACACTTCCCAATAAATTTACCCATTCCCAATAAATTTCTTCCCTTCTTCCTACCTTATTCTCAACGCATCCAAACGGAGCCAAAGAAAAACCATCTTCCAGTGTGCCCACAATAAATAGAGGATTATAATTCCGTGAGTGATTTCCTTAAGGCGGCCCCATGAACATGTGCACACCAATGGCGATGAGAAAAATAGCGATGAGCGCGAAGAAAATGAGCGCATGAATGAGTATGGAGACGCCGCTTGTTTGGAAGTTTCCGAATTCAATGAAACGGTTCTTCCCGGGAATTTGAAAGAGAAGGCCAGGCGATAGCAAGATGAAGAGAACAAGGGAAATGAACACCGGACCCCAATCTGCCATCTGCCTTGATCTCTATGTTATATTTTTGTAATTTGGTTTGAGGCAGCTCTTAGTTAATTTGCAGTGTGTGCGCAACTCCCCTCTTTCTTCTTTGAAAGCAATCCAGGCTGTTATATATATAGAGTAAATCTATTGTGAACCATGATGCATAGAGGGCTCCGTGCACCATGACCGTTTGATCGGTGATTTTGTAAATTGAAAAATCCAAATTAACCAATCCAATCTATATATTGAAATCTCATAGAAAACAAAATTTTATAATTTTTGAAATTTTTTTACTATTTTTTCGATTTTTTTTCAATTAAAAATTCGTAAAAAAATAGTAAAATTTTTTTTTAAATTATAAAATTTTGTTTGCCATGAGATTTCAATATATAAATTGGGTTGGTTAAGTTAAATTTAACAATTTGTGAAACCACCAACCAAAACGATCATGGTGCACGAAAGTTTATATGAACAATGGTTCACAATAGATTTACTAGTTATATATATATATATATATATATATATATATATATATATATATATATATATATGTCATTGAATCTTTTAAATTTCTATCCCTGTGGTAATATAATTCAAGAATTATGTTTGGGCAAGCGTACTATAAGTATATTTCTAAAATATTTTTTAAAGGTACGTAGCCATACTTAAGTTATTTTGATTTGGGCTTTGTCTGTGATAACGATTGTTTCACCTGGTGCTTTTTCAAATTTTTCTCAAGTATTGCTGGAGATTTTTTTTTCTTTAGCAAAATAATGAATCTAACGGTCTTATCACATGCGACAATGAAAACTGCGTCATACTTCTACATCCTGCCATTTATTGTAGTCTCGATAGCTACAATGATCGACCACATGCTAATCAACTACAGCAGTTGTCACAGTCAATCGCAAGCTCTGAAATAATGATGTGAAATATTTCGAACTAAGTATATTTAAAAAAAATTAACTTTCTTTATGAAAGCTCTGAAAGGCAAAAAGTTAGAGAGAAAGATAAGATTAGATTGGACGGATTTTGGTTAATTTCGTAAAAAAAAAGATCCGTGCCCATGTTATAATGAGTCAGATATTAGTGGCAAAGAAAGAAATAAAATAAGCAACCTCAAGCATGGCATGGCCGCATGGCCTTTTGGTCGTTCTCTTGTTTTCTGGAGAACTTTTGAGACCATTTTGTGCATAAAATGCATGGAAATATTTACAGAGTAGAAAGCATCGCAATATTTTTTTCAAATTTTTTTTTGTGTGCATGAGATAAGAGTAGTTGAGGTTTTTTTAATTTTGAATTTGTCTCTCATATAAGAAGTTGATTTATTATCATATGTATTGGATCACATATTTTGAATTTGCAAGTAGGATGAAATGGAACGAGATTCATAACGAAAACAACTAAAATTATATTATATATATCCGTATAATCAATATGCATATGTATAAAACATAAGTGTTTTGGAATAATAAAATAAGAATTAAAAATAAAACATTGATAAACAAATACATGGGTTATATTAATCAATGTTTCAAACAAATAATAAGTAGATAAACCATTTGATAGAAAAAAGAATTCAACATTTTTTTATTACAAAAAAGTAGAAGTTGAAATGTACAATAAATATTTTAGCAATTTGACAACGACAAACTTATAACATCTAATCGTTTCAAATTTACTAATTCGAATATTGGTATTTTTTGATAATTCAGAATAACATTATTTTGACATTCTCAAATTTCAGTATTAAATTATTTTGTAGATGAGAAAAAAGAATGTCAATTCAGATAATATATCTATGAATAAGATGTAAAAAATACAGGGACATGGACAAAACATATTGTACCTTGACAGTTCAGACTAAAATACATATTAATTAATTATTTCCAATTTATATAATCTCGGATATAATATTGTTTTGACAGTTCAGAATAGAATCCTTATCCGCTCAAATTTGCAGATAAGAAGCAAATATAAATTCAAATAACATATCTAAGATAATATGTAAATACAGGACATGGACAAAACGGATATTTAATCCTATTGCTTACGTTCCCTAGCTAGTTGCAAAAAATTTGTAACTTCATGCTGTTATCAACGTATGCTAAGTTAAAAACTAACATCACTAAATTTAGTACTGGTTCAATATGTTGCCAAGTCGTCAATAAGCCGACAAAAAGACCCAAGCAATGTTCATAGAAACTTCAAAACAAGACAACTGAGAACTATACTACCAATTTTCTTATGCTCAAACACCACACCAAAAAAAAAAAAAAACTTTACTCTTCAGATCATATTATATGGCTGTTCACAACGACAATAAACAATAAAAAAAAACTAACAAAAAATTTCATATAATTGCAGTTCAATAGAAATCCAAGCAACAAGCTGTTGATAGATAAAATTCACCAACACTTCAGAAAAATATGTTTTCCAATTTGAAGATCGACGAGCGGGCAGCTACCAAGTCAATCCACCTTAATCTGCACAAATCCCAAAATTATCAAAATCTATATTGTATTATATGATCAAATTCCAAAATGATCAAAATCTATATCTATATTTATATATTAAAACCCGTTACTTTTTTTCCCTTCATTTTGACTGCTTTTTTGCGTTCTTTATTTTTGACCCTTTTTTTTAAGTTAAAACAAGAATATCTATATTATAGTTTTCTATTTTTAGTAAAAAATAGTTTCTTATTTTTGCATTTTATATCATCAAAAATAGTTTTTATTATATCTTCCATAAAAAATTTTGACAAATTTGATGAAATAGATTGAATTATTCTCAATTTAAAAAAGCAAAGTGCAGCGAAGCTGCGATTGTCATATCTACTATTAATCAAACCTTGATCCAAGTGAGAAATACAAAATAAAAAAATTACAACAACAGCAAAGAAGAACTAACCTTGGCATTTCCTGATTGAATCTCACGCTTCATGCTAGAAAGGTCTCTAGAGGCGATGTAAACACGCAATGTTTCTGCATGCTTTTCATTTCCAAAAAAAAAAAAAAATTTTTAATTGAACAAATAAAGTATGAAAAAATTAATAATTTACACAAAAGATATCTAACTATTGTGATAGGAAATTATAAAAGAATAAGTATTCTGATTTCTCAATATTTCAATTAATACAACCCATAATTTCATTTTGATTAAAACAACAAGAGATATATAAACATTTTGCACATCTCAGGCGCTATATTGTTGAGATGTGCAACGGCTAAAAACTACAAACTTTAAAGAACAACATGATACGACAGGGTTATTCTTTCAAACAAAGCAGGGACCAGACTCCGTTCTGTATTCAGAAACAGGGAATCGAACGACAAAATAAGCAGAATCCCAGCTCCACTTTTGAATTTATTTTTTTATGAACTTAACTATATATTATCAATTGTTCGCATGTGGTCTAGTAGCTCAATGGTAAAAGTACTAACTTAACCTCCAAGAGATCAAGGATTTAAACCCTGCATGCACCTTTAATTTTAAAAAAAAATTAGATGGCAAAGACCTCCCTCTTTCTTCTTCTTCTTTTTTTTTTTTTAAAAAAACTATTATCAATTGTTCATCTCCTTTGACCATCCAATTCTATATCCCAGCAGTCTTTTTGACATATTTATAAATGAATGAAAAACTCCACAAAAAGTTTACTTTGATTCCCAATATATGCAGTAATGTTTGAAGAAATCGCATCTCATTTCTAAAGGCTGCATTAAGTTCCAACGCAATCTACCTATAAGCTTCGTTTGGATTCTATTTGGGAAGAAGAGAAGAAAAAAATAAATAAATAAATTTATTATAAATAATATAAACTCTTCAAAAAGTTACACACTTCCTAATATTTCTTCCCACTTCTTCCCTTTTTCCTTCTTCCCACACCTTATCCAAACGGAGCCATAAATATCTTTATTTATTTGCTTGATTTGAAAAATATTATTGGAACTTAAACTTAATTCATTATCAATGAGTCAAACATTTTATTTAAAAGAAATAGTTATTAGTGAACGCCGCTTTATTATCAAAATCAAATTGCTGGGTTTTAAAATGCTCCATTTAAATACCGATAAAACTGTATTAAGTATTATCGGTTGATTACGGCACATTACACAACCATTTTTTCAACGACAATAGCTTAATTACTCACTTTTGTCCAACTTGCTCCAAAATTATATGTTATAATTTTAGTACAGAAAAAGATTGATAAATGGCCAATAAACCGCATTATTCATATAACATTACAATCCATCTTCTTATCTTATTCTATTTTTTTGTTTTGTGGGGGGGGGGGGTACTATAGACCACATTATTCACACAATATTACAATCCATATTCTTTTCTTATTCTGTTTTTTTTTTTTGGGAGGGGGGGGGGGACTATTCAGGGTCATCTACTCTAGCATTTCTCTTTTGTTTTTTAATATATAAAAATAACGAACTCTGAGCCACTACATGTTATCTCTTTTACAATTGATGCATCATATTAATAGCATTTAATGAATTAAGCGCACTCATTTTTCGGTTTCTTACCTACCAAATTAAAGCAATTATTACTTATATAAGCACGCATCATCTTTTATGATGAAAAAAACAAATTTAAAAGTTTAAACTTTAAAATTGTCAGTAAATTTTTTCTTTTTTTTAAAATGTGGCATTGAACATATGCTTGTGCAATTAGCTTGAAATAGATACTCAACAGAGTAATCAATTTAAAAAGACCTAGCCTTTTTCTCCTGGCCTCCAATATATCAATTCTTTTTCTTTTAACCACGACCGTAAGGACAACCAAATGAATGGGGAGCATTTTAAAATTGTCTTCATGTTGTAAAGTGTAAACCTCAGTGCCATTTCCTTTGCGTCCATTTTCTCTTGTTAATTGTTCTAGTTTCAATCTCAATGTTTTAAAATTTTATCCATACAGCCATACTGTGCCCTTTTTAAACTGTTATAAAATTAAAATAGAGGTGTCTCCTTAGATTTAGATCAAAATAAGAGGATTCTCTGTGGCACGTTGAAGCACCATGTGGTGGGACGAGTCATAATTACAGTGTTTTATATCTTTTTTAAATGATACACAACACGGTTGGACACATAAATAGCGGTTACAAACAGTCTGAATTTGTTGAAATTTTTTTCCCATTTTAGTACGCTTTTCAAAAGCTCCTTTTGAGTGCGCACGCACTGGAATGTGAGCACCAATCAGTCAATCAATATTTGTTGTTTCTTATTCCAACAATGGACTTGCAACATGTTCCTTTTCGCTCGAGTCCTCGACTCTCGTAGAACTGAAAAATTAAAAAATAATATTAAATTAATATAATATATTAAAAATAATATCAACATAATAATATTTTTTTAAATAGTATCACAAGATCGGAATTTGGCATTCCGACCGCAATTACGGAATCCCGGATTCCGATTTTAGCTAACTACTCATTTAAATATTAGAAATAATATTAATAATATTTAATTAATTTATTTAATTAAATATAAATTTAATTTATTTATTTAATACATATAAAAATCATTTTGTAGCTATTACAATTTAGTTCGAGGCAAATTAGAGACGCATTTGAATCATCTTTCAACTTTCGAGTCATTGTGAGAGGAATAGAGGACGTGCATGCCAATGGAGGACATCGAAACTTCATGAAATAAGAGATATTTGAGTAAGAACATGAGAAAAAGTGAGACAAAAAGGAATAAATAATGATAAACGGGTGGGTTGAACTATACACGGGTTTACTAGTACAAAATCCGTAATCCAACTCGAAATTACGGGTTTGTCAAAATTAGAACCCGTATCCAACCCAACATCATGCTAACCCGGTAAAAAACGGTTCGGGTCGGGTGGGTTGAACGGATTCACGGTTTTTTTGTACACCCCTACATGCGTGAGAAGGGCCGGAGACTTCACGCATGATAATCTATCGGCTGAAGTTATTGCCAATTGTATCAGAAATGCAGTAAAGAGAGATATCGGTATTTCCTTACCGGACGTGAAATCTCTATTGGAGAAAGAATATCCGAATGTGGTGCCCACTTATAACAAGATTTGGCAAGGGCGAGAGAGAGAGAGCAATCGAACATATTTTCGGATCGTGGAAAGATTCGTACAACAAACTCCCGAGTCTTTTATTGGCTATACAGATGACGACACCCGAGACGCAAATCAAATAGTTGTTTAAAAATTTATAATTTTAATGTAAATTAATTAAAAATTTATAACTTAATTATTCATTTTTTAATTAAATAAAATAATTATTTATATTTTAATTAAATTTATATTTAATTAAATAAATTAATTAAATTTATATTTAAATATTATTTCTAATATTTAAATGAGTAGTTAGCTAAGATCGGAATCCGGAATTCCGTAATTGTGGTCGGAATCTCAGATTCTGATCTTGTGATACTATTTAAAAAATATTACTATATTGATATTATTTTTAATATATTATATTAATTTAATATTGTTTTTAAATTTTTCTTCTCGTAGAAACTGCCAAATGTTTCCAAGCTAAATTAGACAGCATTGGGCCAAGTTTGCATCTCTGTTTTTTGTTCACAAATAATCGTTTTCCAAGCCCACTGCTAAATCAAGGTCCAGAGGCTTATGATCAAGGAGAAATTTAGTCATATAAACTTTTTTGAAATTATATATTTATATGAAATGTTTTTTGGGTTTAAATTTATGAGTCTCTCTCTGCTTTCAAAACAAAAAAAGGTTTTGGTTACTTTTATTTTTAAACGAAGTTTAGCTTCCTTTATATTACAAAGTTTAAACAAAGTTTATATTACAATCGATATAAAATTTTCTTGAAAAGTAACACTGTTTTATCTATTCAAAAGTATATTGTATTCAATCGTCAAAGTTACATATTCACTATTTCTTGAAAAGTAACACAGTTTTATCTATTTAGAAGAATATACATGAACGCTAAATTGGGAGGATTGAGTTTCTGTGCCCGTACTGCCTCAACTCTCAAGGTTATGTAAGTGTTCATCAATAGAATGACCTCTAATTGCAAAATCATCGACATAATACTAAACTATTTTATGAATCAAATCATTGAAAGTTTTGGTCATGTCATGCAGATAGGTTGTCAAAAATTGGAATACAAAAATCTGATCTAGTTTTAGAAATGTAATTGTGAAATGCAAATAGCTGAAAAATGTCAGACATGTCTTCAAAATTGAAAGGGAGATGCTACAGAAGGCGTGCAAGTAGCTAAATTATGCTTAAGAGGTTGCAGTGAGTCTAGTTTGAATCCAGATATGCTCAATAACGTTCCTTCTTGTATTTTAGCAGCCAACGTCACTGTTCTCCCATATTTTCTTTTGCTTAATCAATTTCCTACAATATCTCTTTTTTCGATACAACTAGATAGCGGCTATCTAGGAAAGTGAAAAGTAAAAAACAGTAAGTAAAACAGAATTATAAGCTAGCAGAACTTTTCAAACAACGAAGCTTGCTGCACAATCCACTGAAGAATCGCATCCAAAGATCTATGCTCGTCCCTGAAGGTCCAACTGTTTCTCTCAAGCCAAAGCCCCCACAGAGTTGTTGCGATGGTGATTTTGCTGGTCCCATTAGGAGAACAAAGAATATCGAAAAGAGTGAGTAATCTAGCTTGATTAATCTGTAGTCTGGACCAAACATTGGCTGCAAAAACACAATCTGCAAACAGATGATCTCTGTTCTCTGTGATAACATGATGGCACATGACACACCTTGGTTGAAAGGGTATGTTCCTCATTAATAGTTGGTCGTGTGTCAGTATACGTCCATGCGCTAAAAGGATCAGAAACAAGTGAACTGAGGGGGGACCTTTAACTTCCAAACGTTCTTGAATGCAAAATTACACTTGCCGGATGAGACCAACCTTTTATACAAAGAAGCAGTAGAATAATTGCCATCACTCCTCCACTTCCAAAGGAGCTTATCCTTTTCATGGTTGAACTGTAGGCTTTGTGCAGTTAAACTGACGTGGAACTCATTAAAATTCATGGGGGCTGGAAGCAGGTGACTCGCGATTGGAATAGCATCTCTCACAGTGATGTATTTGTTACTAGCCGGGAGGTCTTTTCTAAAGAGATGAAGGATCGCATCAGCCCAATTATCATACCAGATCGCATCGGCCCAATTTCCTACAATATCTCAGTAGATTGAAATCATACGACAATTGTAATTTCTGTTCTTACTTCTTAATCATGAAAAGAGCAACAACGACTTGTTGATTTCGTCCTTAAATATGCTATTGACTAATAGAAAGATTGATAATCGACGTGAAACTTTATGTATGATTAGTCACCTTTGTAGTGTGAGAAAGTAGTTGCATCACCAAAAGGAAATGTGGCGATTTACCAACTTTTGTCTATTCAATATATATGGGAAACAAGCAATCTAACTTTTATCATGGTGTTATGTTATATATGCACAAAATTCAAATGATTTGTTCAGCATCTGGTGATACTTTAGATATAGTCGACAGAACTAATTTGCTAATAGTAATGGAAAAAGTGGGGAATAGTTATTATTTGGCTATAAAAGAGAGGGAAATTCGAAGAAATATACTAATTCTTAAGACATTTTTTTATTTAAGATAATTTCTCTTAATTAATTCTTGTTGTCACAATTTAGAAGCCTCACGGTGACACTACATATTTGTGTGGTTTTAGGGAGCTGAATCAGAGTACCTGTTAAAAATTATCTGGTAAAAATTTAGCTCAGGTGATCAATGATTTAAACCATGAGTCCTATTAAAGATTTGAAGATATCATAGCATTTTTTAACCAATTTAGAACTTTTTTAATCTAGATTACTGTATCCTTCAACCATAGGATTTTTGTTTGCTTTTATTATTATAGAAAAAGTGCAAATTATCTGGTAATTTTTTTAAGCATGGTTCATGTTGTCCTTAAAGAAAGGCCTAGAGGAGGGTGAATAGGCACAAAATCGATTTTCTAAACCGGTATGGTCAATATTTGGTTCAATTCAAGTTTGGTCTAAACACAAAACAAGTCACAAGCAATTCACAAAACAAGAAAAGTAAAGAGAGGAGAGAAAGAAGTGACACGCGATATATTACGGAGTTCCGACCTGCTAGGAAGAGCTAGCCTTAGTCGTACGTCTCTGGGAGTTCCACAACCACGAAAGGGGCGCGCTCCGTTCAATTCCACAACAGACAGGTCTATAACTTCGAACCAAATCACCTTGTTACAAGAACTCTCAAGGTGGATTGGCCTAACTCAATTAAACAAACACAAACACTCAAAGGATTGAGGCTCTAACCAAATCACTCAACAAATCTAGCAATTAGCACTAGTGGATTGGTTGACACACTCTAATCTCAATGATTTTGCTATTTCAATGCTCAAACACAAGAGAGAATATGGTCTAACTGGTTGGAGCTCACAAAGGAGGAATTTCAAAGGTTTCAAAAGAATCTGAACAGTTTTAAGAGGCCCAATATATATAGAGGGCGCCAACAGCTCCAAAAATCAGTCAAAACAGACTCTACCGTTGTACAACGCTATATGGCATTGTACAACGCAAAACTAGCCGTTGAAAAATCAAACGGTCACAGACAATGCTGTTGTGAGTTGTCAGAGCGTTGTGTAACGTCCTATAGCGTTGCACAACGCTTTAGCAAAAGTCCAAAGAAGATGCTCGACAGTTCCGTTGGAACTTGTCAGAGCGTTGTGTAACGCTAAGATGCATTGCACAACTGAGGATTGAAAAGAAGGAAGGCAGTTCTGACCAACTCAAACAACATTGTCAGAACGTCATATGACGCTGACTGACGTTACATAACGTGGGCGTTGCTCAATGCTATTCAGCGTTGGCCAACGTAACCTGCACTTTTGCATGCAAAAAATGCCAACAACCTGCTTGCTGCATGCATGGAACATGGGCCATGCATGCAGCAGCGCTACTGAGCGATGTCTGAGTGATGTTTGAGCAATGTTGAAGTGCATGACTCAGCCTAACGTTGTGCAACGCTGTAAGGCGTTACACAACGTTGACGTTGCTCAACGCTATTTAGCGTTGGACAACGTAACCTGCAGTTTTGCATGTAAAAATACCAATTTGCTTGCCTGCAGTGCAAAGTTGCCTGCTCCAGACCACCGTTGTACAATGCTGAATAACGTTGCACAACATAGAAGCGGAAATATTGTGTAACGTTATCTAGCGTTGCACAACGTTCTGACAAGGAGAGATAACAGATTTAACAAGTTTAAAAGCAAATGAACTAGCGTTGCACAACGCTACTAAGCGTTGTGTAACACTGTTCCAATCTTGTCAGAAATTTTGCAATTTAAGAGCGAATTTCCTTCGCGTTGTGTAACGGCAAACAACGTTGTATAACGCTTGACAGAAAAGCTGAGCATTTTACCAGCAAATTGATTAAGATTAGTTTAGGGTTTAATTATACCTAAACTTTTGACTCTAACTAATCCAATGCAATTTCTTGAAGCTCCAAAACCTGTGCCACACTTGCTTTAATCCATTCTTCAAATAATCTAGCTATTAATCACTAAAAGGAAATGTTAGTTTTAGGGTTTTGGTGTTGTTTTGCAAATCGGCAAATTGAGAGAAAATATTTAACCAACAGTTCATATAAGCTTTCGTGCACCATAACCAATTTGGTCAGTGGTTTCACAAATTATCAAATCTAATTTAACTAACACAATCTATATATTGAAATCTCATAGTAAATAAAATTTTACAATTTTTAAAATTTTTTTACTAATTTTTTTTAAATTTTTTAAAGCTTGTTATTTTTTGCTTATAAATACACTAATTTGTAGCAAAAAATGACGAGCTTTAAAAAATTCGTAAAAAATAGTAAAATAATTTCAAAAATTATAAAATTTTGTTTGCTATGAGATTTAATATATAGATTGGATTAGTTAATTTAGATTTATCAGTTTGCAAAATCACCGATCAAACGATAATGGTGTACGAAGCCCTCTATGCATCATGATTCACAATAGATATTCTCTTTTTTTAAGCTTATCGTAGACTTTATTTTATTTGCTTTGTTTTGTGCTCACGCTCGTAGATTTATTCTGCAGGAGAAATGATTTTTGATTACCTAGTAGAAATAATGAAGATTAATAATGCTTCTACGGCACCAAATTTTTTTTTGCTTTACCAGGTGCCATCAACAGATTAATATCAAACTTCCTATAAAGGCCGTTTACTAAGTTAGGCTCGGCATAAATAAGCGACTTGCAATATCTCTACAGGCATTTCGTCAAACATCTGACATGCAAAAGAGCCGACTGATCGACCTGCATTTCCATTTCCAGTGCAAGATTAATTAGTACATCTGACAACATTTCCTTGTCGGTACTTCTTAACATAAGTTAACGCGTTCAGTCGTTCGTCCCGTACTGGTTTAATTTAAGGGAAAATCAGTCCTATACCCCTCAAATCTTATGTAATTGGAAATTTCCCCCTATAATCTTTAAATTTGGAAATATCACCCTATAATCATAGTTGGTATAGAAATTTACCCTTTTGATTACTTTTTATGATTTTTTAATTCTAAAAAATGAATTTAAAAAATTTTGGACGAAAATGTCCTTCATCCCTTACAATCGACCTTCTCGTCAATTTCTACTATGCAACATCGAACAGAATCTCATTTATAAAGCTTATCCTTCTAAACTTCTCGCATGGAAAATATTCAAACTTTTTTTGAATCGCTAAAGAAAAAGCTTCTATTGTACTTTTCAACATTAGTATTTCCGTTTTGTTTCAGAATTTTAATTCTCGACAGTTAATGGTTGGGTTATTTTGAATGTTTTGTCTCTAGTAAAAAAAATTCTTCTAGTTGGTACCACTTTTACCACTCTCCAATAAACTATTTATCTTGTTTAATAAGTACCAAAAGAGCTGAATGATAATGCCGTGCGCAAAACAAACTTAGCATCGAGTTACTGAGCTACAATTGAATTCTTTGGAAGCTACGCACTACCGTGAGCAGTCTCAACTTCGAACCTTAGATGGTTGTGCATTTGTTTCTTTTCCTTTCAAACCATCGGAGTCTCCTAAACTTCCAATGTGCTGAATGCAAAGAGCAATGGAGGAGAAGAATACAAAACACAATGAAGCAAGAAGCTAAGAAATAACGATTGACTAAATAACATTCAAGGGATGAGTTTTAAAAGGGATTGCTTACAGATCCAGAATCGTATAATTTTTCTGAAATTACAGACCAGAAAATAACAATGGATTGAGGGCATTTTCGTCTAAAATTTTAAAAATTAAATTTTCAGAATTAATAATAATCAAAAGGGTATAAATCTATATTAACTCTAATCAGAAGGGGATATTTCCAAATTCAAAGATTGGAGGGGGATATTTCCAATTAGATAAGATTTGAGGAGTATAGGGCTGATTTTCCCAATTTAACGCTATTTTGTAGTAATTAATTGAAACGAATGTGTTATCCCTAATTTAAATATTTCCTAATTAGCAAGTCCTTTCACATCTATAAATTGCTGCTTAAGTTTCCCCAATTTGTAGTTTACAAAACAAAAAAATATTAAAATTTCCAAGCAATCTTAATTGCTTTAGATTTCTATAATTATTTCGAACAAAATGTTACTATTTGGCAGTTAAGTTAGTGAACATAACGCAAATAATATTTTAACAATACGTTATGATAAGCGTGATATGTTTGAGTAGGAAAATTCAAAAATAGCATCATGACAATAAAAGACAAAAAAACTACGCATTATCCAAAAAAAATAGTAGATTGACATTTAAGGTGGCAAAAATCTCGTGGCTCGTGGGTCGCTCTAGAAAAATTCGACTCGATTCGACATTGACTCGATATATTTGGGCTCGAAGCAAATTCGACTCGCTCGAAATTAGCTTGAAATATAATTTTGTTAACTAATTTATATATATTAGTACACAATTTGATATATAATATATTTATTTAATACATATAAATGTTATTTTTATGTAAAATATTATTATAAAATGAATAAAATATTAGTTTATAAATGAAACAACAACAACAACTAAGCTTTTTGTCCCAAACAAGTTGGGGTATGCTAGAAAGATATCAATTAATTTGTATATTACTTGCTTGAAAATATATATAAAAAGTGTTAGGAAATGTGCTAATTTTAATTTTGTGCTAATTACCCTTAATTAACCAATTAAAACAACACACAAACGATCTAGTACTCAAGTCCAATTCAACACAAAGAGATAGGCGGAAAATTTGTACCTCCCGCGAAATTGTATTCGTGGGGCTCGACCAAAGCATGGGAATCGATGGCGTGCTTCTCCTTCTTCTCCAAATCGCCTCGAGTCCACCTAGAGATTAACCAAGCTCTCTAATTGAAATTGTGCTAGCAAATGCAATGAGAACTAGGCTAATGCTAAGATGACACCCTCTTCTAATCCGTTAATTAGAACTTTAATGAAGGTGTATGGCTCAACACATGAGCAAGAGAGGAGGAGGAGGGAGGTGGCGCACGGCCAAGAGGGCAGAGGAAGGGGGTTGTGGCGGCTAGGGAGAGAGGAGAGAGAAAAAGGATCCCTAGGGGTCCTTTTATAGCCAACCAACCATATGTGCAACTTGCTAGAAATTACACACTTTGCCATCCCCACCTACCACCTTGTGGCCGGCCCCATTATGGGCCTTTTGCTCATTCTTAAATGGGCTCTAATTCTTATAATTAAATCCATTTCCAATTGCTCTTTGTTTGGACTATAAATTTGCTATATACAAATTAGCCCAATAATTTAATATAACAATTTATATTAAATTAAGTTGAACCAAAATAATTATTAACTATTTAATAATTATTGTAGGATTAGCGTATGCTATTATTGATTTCTATATGACCCGTTTGACTTAATTAATTAGTACGTTCTATAACGGTACATAATTAATTAATCAATTCGTCATATTATCCGCAATTTTCACTGTTTCGAATAAATAAATAAATAAAGCACTGTCTTGGTCAAAATTCTATTTGTGTGACCCTTTGAGGATTTATGCTATGTTGGACATGGAATTAAATCGTTATTTAATTTCAATAATCATAAGCGGTATCTAGCAACACGTTATGATTCCCAATTCGCATAAATAGTGTACTGCTACATTATTTAAATCATGTATAAGAGAATAAAAGAATTTCTCTATTTTGATTCTTATGTCACACGATATCATCGTATAATCCAAGATAGGAATGTGTCATTCTTGCAGATTATACGTTTCTTGATCTAGAGTTGATCGCTTAGTTGCGCGCATACGATCCAACTCCATCAAGGGGTCCAAACAGATATTGTCACTCACTAAGTGAATTAATGAGGGACATACGATTTTCTTGATGATTAGCTTTTCCCCGCACAATTCAAGGGAACATAAATAAAGTCCGTATAGCAGCCCTTATCGGGAATCAGCGGTAGACAATATTTATTGAACCTATCCTCATGTGAAAAAGATAAACATCTCAAACTTAGAACCAAAATCATAACGAAATAAATAATGACACATAACACAATCTATATATTTATTTTGTTGGGTCAAGTCCTGTAGTATGTTCCATAACATATACATATGCAATTAAGTTGGTAACTCTTTACCTATGATTAGTAGAACTTAATCATCACTTAACTTGCATACTAATCTTATATGATAATTAATGTTCCTTTGTTAATTATCAAGATTATGGACCGTTTTGATTTATTATTGTCATTCTAAAGAATGATCCACAGAGATCTACAATTCAGATCCTCAACCTGAATAATCTGTCAATAATAAACCTAGGAACAGATGATAAAATATCATCCACAACATAAACTAATATTAAAGTCATCAAATTATTGACTTCTAGGACATAACTCCAACAATCTCTCACTTGGCCTAGAGTCAATCAGTAGTGACTTCTAGCAAACGAAGAATTGAGAACAATGTCATATATCTACATATATACATGTCTCGGACCTCAAAAAGAAATAATATGCTTAAAGCTAGTTACTCACACGTCCACCACGTATGGATGCATAACTGCATCTCTTATACTGCTCAAGGTAGAGGTCTTGCTAGAGTGTTCGTTGTGTTCGCGAACCTATCCAAATTTGTTCGACCCTATATATATATACTACTAGATATATGTTCTTGATCATCATCATATGATATCAAGTGATATCGTTATAGATCATATTTGAATCTCCAATGTAACATTGGGTTCTTTAGGAGTAAGTTGTGGTTCGAGATGCATAGAACCATAATAACTCGACTAAGAACTCGATCCGAAATAAACTTCTTTTATTGCTTCACAAGTTGCTATTTATTTTGCTTTGGTGACGGAAACAGTTGTAATATTCCATTTAGAACACCTTCTAAACTTACAACACCACTTTCAAGCAAAATATGTAGCTCAACTGTGATTATATCAATCTTTCGAAATTTTTTTTATCAGTGTAACAACTTATACGGTATTTCTTTCATCTTAAGAGATGAAACATTATATCACTCTTTCTCATAAGGTGCTCGAGGATATCCTTGACTATTGTCTAAATATGTCTCTCTTGGATCCATTTGACAATTGTTTGTCATATCCTTTGGATACTACACATTGGGGCATATGCATAAATATGGCGTACAAAATGAAACTCATAATGAAAGAATGCTTGAACTATTTCATGCACTTTCTCGAATTGAGTTGCAATAAACCGAGTTAAATACTCAAGTCATGCCATGTGACGTATAGTTAGACATCCTTTCTTGGAGTGTAACTTTCGTGTTTCTAGAACACTTCGTCAATATATACACATTTGCTCAAACCTAACATCCATCATAATCTATATTTATAGATTTTGTTTCCTAGGATTAGGTGATTTCGCGCAAGTTCTTATTTGAGAAAGCATTCTCCAAAGAGATCTTGACAATGTTCATTTTCTTAATGTTATTCCCAATTAATGAATTGTTATCTTGAACAATACAAGTAATACAATTATGCTCCCACTGAATATCTTGTTTATACAAGATACTTTCGACGAAGTTCAACTCCTTGACTTCCTTGTCAAAACTTTTATTCCAATCTCCACAACACTTGCTTTAATCCATTAATGTATCCTTGAAGCATGCGTATGTTTTTAGCAATACATAAAACCTCAATTTGTGTCAAATGCACAATATCTTCCTTCATTCATACGAAGAATGCGGTTTTATATGTTTTTCCATATATTAACATATATGAAATACAACTATTGCTAGAATGATCTTTATTGACTTATTCATAGCCACAAGCAAGAAGTTGTGCTTTGTACGTAGTCAACTAGCCATCGACTTAGACATAGCTACAAGCGAGAAGCCACGCTTTGTACATAGTCGATTTGTTATCCATGTTAATCTTTCCTTTTGAAGATCTAAACGTTCTTGATGGATTGTTCCTTCACGAACATCAACCAAGCTCTATACCTTGTTGTTATACACGGATTGCATTTAAAGATCATATGAATTCAAACCATATATGTGGAATCAGATCCTTCCATCGTTTTCTTGTTTATCAACGGATTCTCATATGCTAAATTTGAGAATGTCGTGAAGCCAATGCACTAAACGGCTTAGGCAATCAACTCTCGTTGATCTTTTGTAGGATTGGTACTTGAGGTTCATGAACTTCTTCTACAACGATTTGTTGAACGAGTTCTTGACTCCTCATCTATTCCATGAGTTTCTCGAACATCATCAACTCGTGAGATGGTTGAGTCCTCATTGGAAGGAGCATACTATTAAACTTCTTTCAAAACAACTTGTGAATGAAGTTTCGCTCAACTCCCACTAAGCACCATGTATGGAGTTACAAGTTTCCCATAAGAGTACTTCTTGTAGTGACGCATAAACTCTTTTAATGCTCACTTTACTCCCACTACTTTTTCTTGAGGATTTCTCCAAGACTACATTATGATTAGCAACAACTACTTTGTTCTTATCATATTTGTGGAAGTAGTGCCTTTTGATATAAAGCATCCTACAAATATTAAGTGTCTTATTTGGGTACAAGCTTATGAACGATCTTGAAATAAGCTTATCAACACCAAATCTTAAGAAGCATTATACTTAGAGATCAAAATCTCGTAAGATATCTTCCTCAATAGACTTCGATGGAACATTATTCAGTGTAAACAATATTGTCCTCAAACACAAATCCCTAATACGAGTCGAATAAGTCAATTTGATTTATTACCGATCGAACTATACAAAATATTGTTCGATACCTCCATTCTTGGACATATTATTCCTCATGGAGCGAGTTGTGAAACTACTTTCATACTCTTTAGATAATATTTCAAATCATATGACTTATCCATTTACCATGATTAATTGTAAGACTTTTTCTTTCTCTTGAACGGTCTTTCAACATTACACTTGAACTCCTTTGAACTAGTCAAAAAGTTCTACTTATACCTTATCAAATAGATATGTTAATATCTACAATGATCGTTGGTTAAGTAGTAAAGTATCAATAACCTTTCATTGCACAAGTACTTATTGGTCTTTATACATCGATATGTAAAAGTCCTAATCAAGTCACTTGTCCTTAAACCTTTGTAGGTTAAAGGCGCTTTTGTCATTTAACAAACATGATTCGCGTATCAATCGATTTGAAATCAAATTGAATTACGAGCTCTACGTTACGAAGACTCTCGTAATGCGATTCTTGTTTATGTATGTGACTAAGCGGTCATATATAACATGAAAGTCAAATACTTTATGTCAAGTCTTACGCATCCTATTTGTCATTCAAAAATTGTTTATCTATTTCAAGCAAATTCAATCAAGATGCATGAAATCATATAAACAAATCCATAATAAAAGGAACTTGTCTTTTATAAAACACAATCGTCCATCATCGAATATGAAATGGAGATAATTTTGAGAGGTTAGGATTAAGGTATGCAACCTTGAATTCCTAAACAATCTCTTAATTAAGATAACTCTACGTATTCAATGGTAATGACTTAAACGAACAAGTCATTTCATATACGGAGTTACTTTATATCTCTCGATCATTCTCTTATTCTTCATTACCAACACATTTCGTTAAATGTGAGCATATGAACTAGTATCAAGTTACTAGTATAAATTAGAAATAGTGAGACAATTTGAACGACAAATACTTTTTAGGATTAGATCATTACAATCATGGTATTTCGGACGACCTTTCAAATGCCTCCATAAACGGCAAATGAAACATCTCATGTGACACATGGCCATAAATGAGGGTTTCGAAATTTCAACTCATACCTTGGTGAAGTATTTCTTGAATACTTAACCAATTACCTTTTTGCATCAATAAGTGTGCGAAGAAGGTAACATTATATCCTTTATAATTCCAAAGAGATCGTATGACAATATCAACAATCCTTGATATCGGAGATTAATATCTCTAATTATCAATTAGCTAAATCTTTCAATTTGTAAGCCAATGAAACATTCATATAAAAGAAGAATCTCTTGGTCAACTCATATTCTTTATACTCGATCATAAATGATGGAGTTAATATCTAATTTCTCCAAGAACACTTTCTTGTGTAAGCGGATGAGAACGTACGAGTTAATTTTAGTCCATATGAATTCGCTAATTCAAAGGTCTAGAAATTTCAAATGAGGATATTAAGCAATACGCTTCATTGAATAACTTTTCGTCAAAAGTCAATCAATCATCGCGTTGCTACGTTCGGGTAGTTTGAGGAAAGTTTTGAGAATTGACATACTGAAGTTTCTCTTCACTAAGATCGTGTCTTAGGAATCAGTATTATTTCTTTAAGTGAATACTTTTAGAAACGAGTTTGTTAATTTTCAAAGATTGATCACAACAAAATTAACAATTTAAACATCTATAACAAAATCAATTTAAGGTCATATAGTTTATGCAATTGTTTTATTTATAACAAATAAAACTCCCACTACATTTATTTAATGTCCCTAATGTAGTAGGTTTTCCAAGATCCCTATTTCTGTTGAGATGGTGCTAGCGTCGGCGTAACACAAAAAAAATAACAACTAGATAGAGTAGGTTCTCCAACCAATCATTCCATATGATTCTTGGTTTGTGAAATATCTCATTTACATTCACAAACTTCGCCCCGATGTCCAATCCGATTAGGGTCCATCGATAAGTAACCTTTCTCTATTTGCTCCTAGTAAATCCGATTTACATCCCGACACAGATGATGGAACACGATGTCCCGCGTCGGCGAGAATGCATCAACGAACGATCATACCACGTAGAAGGGGATAGAGAGAAGGATGGCGATTTAACTTAATCAAGTTTTGTTTGGGACAATCAATCAAGTGACACTTGTTTGGTGGTCATGTAAGCATACACCCATACCTAGCCTATGACAATTCATAGCAATCACAAGCAATCACATATAAGCATCTCATCCATTGTTGTGGGTTTGTATGGCTCCCGCTTGCATTAGTTTCGCCACATCATCCATGAAGCAAAGCTAATCTAATCCTTGTTCCTCCCACTAAATTCTATAAGGATCTAAATCCTATATAAAATAAAGGAACAAAAATACATGTGAAAATATCTTATTCCCATCCTAGCCTTAGGGGCATGCAAGCCACACAAGCTACATCAAAAATTAATCAACCAATTAATTAATTAATGGCACCAAAGGCCGCATTACAAACATTCACACATGCATTCAATTTACAACCACAAGGCATTGAGTCATGAGCCATACTAAACCCACTTTCCACCTACAAAACAAAGTTAGCACATACAAGTCCACTTTGTTTCCAATTAACGATTTTCAAGCATCTTTGAATATTGTTTGCCATAAGCAAATTCCGTGCACAAATTCTCAATTTTAAACAACAAAACTTGTTTAAATTCATTTAGAAAGTTCTTTCAACATTCCATAACTGAAAGGATATTAAACAAGGAGTTTTCTAATTGTTTTCAACTAGTTTGAATACTTAGAAAAACAGTAATTTTACAAAAAACATAACTAATGGAATCCAACAAAATCAATAGTTTTTGGTCTCCAAAAATTCTCAAATAAATTACTTAAGCTCCTTATCATAGTTGTGATTACCAGTAAAAATTTCAAGAAGAGATCTTAAACCATCTGGGAGAATCAAAAAAGACAAATCTCTTACAAGTGCACGAAACACCGTTATGAGATTTTCAGCTTATCCTCTCAATCATTTGGTCTGTTAGACCACCTTCTATCCAGTTTTTATATATACAATATACATAGAAAAACTTTTTTAGAATATAGGCTAACTATCCATGAAAAGAAAACAACCAAGTTCAGTTCAATAATATCAAGTTACATGCTAAACAATCAACAAATCTTGTACTGGAACAGACTGTCGATCGAAATATTTTAACCTAGTTGAAGGTCCAAACTTCCATGAAAAATTATGAAATTAATTTTTCTGCAATTCTAACTCAAAACAGAACAACTCCATTTAAACAGAATTTTTAAAGGAGTTCTCAGTTGGTACAGTTTATTAGAACAATCGATTTGCTCAATAAACTGGATCTGACAAGATCTTCCTTTTCATACTTGAAAACCCACACATTAATCCGAGTTATGCAACCATCTACACATGCTCAGAAAGAGTTTCAAGTCCTCTTTAATTCTAGTCATAGAAAACTGGTACTTATATTCAAAATATAAATCTTTCAAGCCATTCAAACAGGACAGTGTAAGCAGAAACTGGTTCTGCGCACTGTCGCTGTTTTATTCACAATAAATCCATAAAGTTTCCGAAAAATATGGATCTAACGCCAAACGAATCACAATCCACAGATCTACAACTTTTATGTAGACAGAAAAAACTTCTAGAGAACATATCATAGCGAAAAACGCGAAACAATACAGAAAATGCCATTTTCAGACAGCAAACAAACGCATCATCTCTACTAATCCGTTAATTAGTCAGTTTCTCTTAATTAAGTGTCAAATTAACTTAAGTACGACCTTGTGCTCTGATATCACTGTTAGAAAATGTGCTAATTTTAATTTTATGCTAATTACCCTTAATTAACCAATTAAAACAACACACAAACGATCTAGTACTCAAGTTCAATTCAACACAAAGAGATAGGTGGAAAATTTGTACCTCCCGCGAAATCGTATTCGCGGGGCTGGACCAGGGCATGGGAACCGATGGTGTGCTTCTCCTTCTTCTCCAAATCGCCTCGAGTCCACCTAGAGATTAACCAAGCTCTCTAATTGAAATTGTGCTAGCAAATTTAATGAGAACTAGGCTAATCCTAAGATGACACCCTCTTCTAATCCGTTAATTAGAACTTTAATGAAGGTGTATGACTCAACACATGAGCAAGAGAGGAGGAGGAGGGAGGTGGCGCACGGCCAAGAGGGGAGAGGAAGGGGGTTGTGGCGGCTAAGGAGAGAGGAGAGAGAAAAAGGATCCCTAGGGGTCCTTTTATAGCCAACCAACCCTAAGTGCAACTTGCTAGAAATTATACACTTTGCCATCCCCACCTACCACCTTGTGGCCGGCCCCATTATGGGCTTTATGGGCCTTTTGCTCATTCTTAAATGGGCTCTAATTCTTATAATTAAATCCATTTCCAATTGCTCTTTGTTTGGACTATAAATTTGCTATATACAAATTAGCCCAATAATTTAATATAACAATTTATATTAAATTAAGTTGAACCAAAATAATTATTAACTATTTAATAATTATTCTAGGATTGGCCTATGCTATTATTTATTTTTATATGACCCGTTTGACTTAATTAATTAGTACGTTCTATAACGGTACATAATTAATTAATCAATTAGTCATATTATCCGCAATTTTCACTGTTTCAAATAAATAAATAAATAAATAAAGCACTGTCTTGGTCAAAACTCTATTTGTGTGACCCTTTGAGGAATTATGCTATGTTGGACATGGAATTAAATCGTTATTTAATTTCAATAATCATAAGCGGTATCTAGCAACACGTTATGATTCCCAATTCGCATAAATAGTGTACTGCTACAATATTTAAATCCTGTATAAGAGAATAAAAGAATTTCTCTATTTTGATTCTTATGTCACACGAGCAGGTCGGACCAGGTGACTCAAGATACAAGTAAACATAAACCTCGAGCAGCGCCTCGAGGGATAGAAGAAGAGTGGCATCAGCATCTATGCTAGGGATACGAATCATGAACTTGAGAAAAGAACACTAAAACGTAGCTATTGCGTGCCTAGGATGGCTTCGTGTTTCCTGGAACCCCGAAATTAATGAGGCAAAAACAAACAAACAGACAGATGAGAAATAAATTTTCTAGTGTGGATATTTAGTTCCAGTTACACAGTTCTTTATATGAATCCAAAATTTTCTTTTCAAAATTTTCATGCAGAAATTTGAACTGAATCATACCGTAGGCACTAGGCGAAAAGGGCCTAGGACTGGCCTACTGTAAAATATGTAAGTTGCACAAACAAAATCAAGCATAACATAGCAAAATATTTATCACAAAATAACATACACTCCAGTTCTCAAGGCCTTACAGAATCAGAGGGAACCGTTCCCAAACCAATGGTTCCAAACCATTTGGTACAGAGCAGACAAAGAGAATTTCCTAGTAGTAATAGCGCTAAGACTCTGGCCGGGTCGGGGGCCAAACCAATCATCACCGGATGAGTGAGTTATATTCAAATTTAGTTATGCTAACAGAATCCATTATGGTTTCATAATAGTAAAATCTATCTTTTGATAGAATAAATTCTTTGAAACCATTCCAATCATTTATCATTAAGTCTGAATTATCCTTAGCATAATAATGAAATGAATATTCCAAATCAGACTTAGCATTATCAACTGAACAATCAGAATTCATCAACATGTAGTTTATTTATTTTGGGGGCTTCTATTGACTATATGTACAATAAAATGCAATTTCCAACGAATATTCAACATGCTATGCATGAATTTAAAATTACCGACTGTCCAGAATTCTAATAAAGATTCCGTGTAATCCACACCTTCTGAACCGGGTTTGGAGATAGCTCCGCTAGTTATCCCTGTTCACAATCATAGATTAAAGGTCCGTTAAGATTTGTTAACGGGGTTCTATAATTCCTTTAAGTGAACCAAGGTTTATCTATAAAGCGTCTACTTAACCATTTGACGTAGTTTTCCAAGTCCTTTAATAATTTAGTTACTTGCCCAATCATCATTAATTAAATCTAAAGTACTGTATTATATAATTGCTTGTTCAACAGACAGAGTAACAATCATACAACAAACATATCAAAGTCAGAATTTATTTATTTATTACAGACAGAATTTACAGAATACAAGCAATAATACAGTAAATCAAAATTCAGAAATAATTAATTAAACTCAAGAAAATTATAATTAATTTATAATTTTGTGGGATCAGAATAGTCTGTATAAATTATTGCCACTGTAGTTGTTCAAAATGCAGACTTAATCTCATCATATCCTGAAAATTCGACTATCGAGGTTAGACTAATATTATTGGGTCTAAGTCTTTTAGTCTACCGTTTATCAAGCTTAATAGAATCGCATCTAATTAGAATTTAATATTAATCTGAAATTCTAATTTATAAAACCCACAATTAATTTTAGCCCACAAATAAAAAAACCCAACAGATCAAAGAAGGCTCAAAGGAAAATTCCAGCCCGACTTTAATTCTCAAATTTCATTCGGCCCAAAAAAAATCTCGCCCACTAATCACTTGGCTGAACCCAGTCAGCCTGACCCAGCTGACTGAGTCAGTCGTAACGGGTCCGACAGATCCAATCGGATCTAAATCCGATCCGATATCATTCAACGCATCCGAATCCAAATTCCAGCCATCAAAATTGCATAAAAGCCCAGAAATAAATTTCAGACCTTTCTTTCTTACACAAAAACCCACAAAGATTTATAAATCTATCGTATGTCACAATTAAGCCCTTAGAAATTTACATTTAAGTTCCTAGACTTATTTTATTCTTACGATTTAGTCCCTGAACCACAGAACCTGTACCAGAAACTGGTACAAACAGAAAGTTAGTCACACTACTAACTAAAATGCATCTTTAAGCATGTAACAAGCTTGAGTAACTCAAAGTTTACACAATTTATGCATTGTTTCCACTGAAATGCTTGATGCATACCATAATTTACCTCAAAACCCATGGAACTAGCACAATTATATGCAAATGATATGTAATTAAACTACATCTAACATCTTATTTTCATTGACCTAGCATGGCTACATCACAAGTAGGCACATTAATCCACTGACAACACTATACAATAGTATATACCACAACATTAATATGTTTCACTTAATAACAGAATCTATATAGGCAAAATCAAGGTCCAACTCTCATGCACATGTAATATACCTTTAGTACAGGTTTAAATTGACAACAACTCAAGTTGTTCTTAACAGAATTGCATCAAGTAATGCACTCAACAGTTCTCAAATCCCATACTAATGCACATTATTCAGTTCTCAAATCCCATACTAATGCACATTATTGTAACACACCACTATCACATTTTCAAATGCCCTGTAACAGAAATTATGCATATAGTTTCAAATTTTGAGATTCTTTCATGTTCATGAGATAATATCAAGTATGCAATAACTAATATTGACCCAATTGCATATTTGTACACTATCTATCATGCATAGAATTAACACTACATGCTGATATGATGAAAGCACAGTTCCTGATGCAAGACATCTCAACAAACTTCATGACACACTGGCTTAACCATCATAACAGTAGGTATTAAGCATATACACAACACATATATCACCTCTTAACAAAAGCATTTCACAGTTCACAGGTCACATAGATGCATCATTATCATAACCTACAAATACCATATCTCTAGTATATCCCAACAGAAGTTATACACATGTCATAATAGTATCATTATTCCAATGCATATGACAACAAACATACCTTAACAGTATCATTAATCCAATGCATATGACAGCAAACGTACCTTAACATAAAGTATACCATGACAGGATTAATGTATAAAGCATAACAATAGCAACTATGACCTTTAGTTAAATCCTCTAAATATATTAAATGCTCAGATACTATTTTGTAATCACCTAATTACTCTAATATGCATGAAACTGATGCTATATACAACACAGTCCCCAACAGTATGATACTAACATCTCCAAATTTTTAATTATAAGTCCACAACATAAAAATCATCCAATTAAACTCAGACTTGACCTTAATTTCCATAATTATCCTATCAGTTAGCTCAATTCATCAAAATTAAGAATCACAGTAGGGACATACCTTGCTCGTGAGTCTTAACAAATCTTCTCAAACACTCAAGAACGATCAATGCCAAAATCAAAGCCAAGCAAATTAAGAATAAGGACAGTTCCATAAACCGTTTAGACCTAGCAGTATCAAATTAGTGAGAATCGATAGGCTCAGCCAAAAATTGAAATCAGAATAGGGACAAGGCAACAATACCTCTCTTGAGCTTCTATTCCTCCTCACCCTTCATCTACTGTAATTCCCAAATCAAAACCCTAAATCACCGATTGAATATATAGGCTTACCTCGACAGCAAGAGACATAAGAGACGAGAGATGAGTGAAGTTCGAGAGAGTTAATGAGTCACGCCAACGCGCGAGTTAGGGGCTACAAGCAAAGCATCTCAAACGAGGAGGAGAAGAGGAGTCTCCTCGTGCCAACACACCACATATCGAGAGGTGCCAATCTCTGGTTGGGCCAGCCGGAGGCAGCCTCGCACTCGTCCACTCACATCGCAACTCAAAGGGGAGAGCGTGATGCTCTCGAGTATCACAACATAAAGAAAAGAGAGGCGAAGACATCGCCAGATCAGAAGGGGGAGACGGGGCAGAAGGAGAGAGAGACCTCGTCTGTCTCTCTCTCTCTCTCTCTCTCTCGTTTTATTAAAATTCTCACAGATCTTCTGTGGCCAAACCATGCAGTCAATTGTGTGGCTTAGTCAGAATTCTAATTTTGTGAATTAGCTATTTCACTAATTTAATTTAATTTAATCAGAACAAAAGTCAGATAATCGTGGCAATTATACAGATTTTTTCTCATCAATTTATAGAACAATTCTATGTTCTCATATCAGAAATCCCACAAATTATTCTGTTATAAATTAATTTTATTTAATTTCTTGATAATATAATTCATGATTAATACTAATCATGATTATTCAGATATTAATAGGACTTGGTAACTAAGCAATGGTCACAGATATCACAGATACCCAACCGTAAATATATCACAATATGCATAATACTTAAATGCCATCTCGAAAATTCAAAATCCAAATCTGATGTTAAAGATAACACATTAAAAAATTTTAAGTAATTCAATTTTCATTTGCATTTAGTATTTTGAGAATTATTGCTTTTATCAAACGCAAAATGTATATGATCAGAAAGTAATTATTATGCAATTAACGGGAAGTTGTCGCTAGAATTTATATAATTTTTCATATTTTTAGAGTGCCAAATTAAACAGTAACTAAACATGAACAAAAGTATTATTTAGTTCTACATCAATCAAAACTAAGCCTGATTAGCTAGAAATGCCATAATCATAATAATTAACTTAGATTGAGTTGTTCTACGTGTTGTAAACAATATAAATAAAATCAAAATATTTAGGGGATGTAAATATAAAAACCGAAAAAGACCTCTAAGTCGGCGCATCATCTAACCGTACCAAATCGAAAATTTTTTGGGGTCGTTTGGATAACTTAGAAATTTAGAGAATTTATAAAATTTACTATTTCTAAACATAAATTTATTAAGAAATATATAATTTTGTGAAAAATTTGAATTGTTTATATATGCGTAGGAATATGAAATTTCTCAAATTGTGATGGGATCCAAACAGCCAGATAAGTCTTAACCATACGCATCATCTATTTCCCATTTTCCCTCCTTCTCCCTCTCGAATCCCGTAAATCCAAACCCCATCCCATATTCCCATGGCGTTGTTTCTTGCGCCGGCGATCCGTTCGGGGAGAATCGCCTCGTCCCTGATCCCTTTCTCACTTCCACCCCCGACTCCGGTTCCAATTGGTCCTTTCCCTTTTACTGCTACGCGCATTACGCCGTCTCTATTTCGGGTTCCGTACGACTTTTCTGGCAAAGGCTGCTTAGGCAGCATACAGATGATCAGGCCCATCCAGACTCAACCTTCCTCCAATGCCAATGCCGAGGTATACTTTCCTGTCACAAGCTCCTCGACACCTTGACTCAAGCTCCTCGACACCTCTGGTTTGCTTCTTTTATTCATCCATTTTTTTGGTTTCTTGAAGGGTGGTACTTACAGGATGTTTGTGCAGGCGTGGATGAAAGCATAAAAAATAAGCAGCTTCTTACAAAATTCAGAATGAGTGAACTTCCCCAACTTAGCACTAAACTTGAGAAATTTCTCACCCTGTTGATACTTTCACTTCGCTTTGCTATCCTTTCCGGTTTAGGTACTGGGCAGATTGTGGCCAGAAGTCATTCTTAACCTGATAAGTGACTGTACTGTATATTTTCGGTAGTGCATTGCACGCTGATCATATATTTTCACTGAATACTATGGTAATCCTTTTCTATGTGCTTGTCTGTTCGTTTAATTAAGTCCTACATATATTTTCATTTTTTCTTCTTATTTTCTAGAAAAGTACACAAGAGATGCAAAAACCAGAGTTCATCAAAATGCAAAATCACAAACGTGCTTCAAGATACCTTAGATATTATTTTACTTGACATTATGATCAGTGAAAATAGGTATTATTTCATAGATATGGTATGGATATTAACTAGGCATGCTTTATTTATTGCAGGGTTCAGCGAACTGCTGGTACAGATATAGTCAATCAACAGGAGGACCAGAGAGAAGAAATTTGCAGTTTTCGGAGCTCAACTTGGAAGTGATGAAAAATAAATCTTGGATGGAGAAACTATAGTTTTTTATATCTCAAAACCTTAATCTTTGTGATGATTAGACATTGATTTTGTGTTATTTTAGAGCATCTTTTTATACCCCATTGTGCCAATTAGATTAATGCATTCAAGTTTGATCCAATTATTTCTATGCCCCACTATATTTGGAACATGTACTAATTTTTATAAAAATTTGATATTCTTTAAGTTTAATTTTCTATCTTTATGTGTGATTTTAGATTATTTGTATATATGAATATGTGTTATTGACTTATTGCTGATTATTTGGTACATTGGTACTATTTGGTATGGCTAGCAACATTGAGCTAGACACATAAAACAGGCAAAACAAAAAAAAAATTAGCATTTTAGCAACGGTTTTTATGTTGATAACCGTAGCAAAATTAATATGTATATTCTAATGTGCATTTCTTGTATCCAAATAGAGACAGTTTTTATGTTGATAACCGTCGTTATTTGTTGGGCCTTAGAAGGGCCTTTGTTTAAAACTGTCTCTATTTTTAGCATTTAAAGACGGGTTTTGTTTAAAAACCGTCTCTAATTTTATGACGGTTTTTATAAAATTTGCTACAGGGGCTTCTGCAACGGACGTAACCCGTGGCTATTTCGATTTATTAACCGTTGCACAATCTCAAATATGGCGTAGTGAGTGCAAATTATCTGGTAATTTTTTTAAGCATGGTTCATATAAGCTTTCGTGCACCATAACCGATTTGGTCGGTGGTTTCACAAATTGTCAAATCTAACTTAACTAACACAATCTATATATTGAAATCTCATGGCAAACAAAATTTTACAATTTTTGAAATTTTTTTACTAATTTTTTTTTAAAGCTTGTTATTTTTTGCTTATAAATACACTAATTTGTAGCAAAAAATGACGAGCTTTAAAAAATTCGAAAAAAATAGTAAAACCATTTAAAAAATTGTAAAATTTTGTTTGCTATGAGATTTAATATATAGATTGAATTGGTTAATTTAAATTTATCAGTTTGTAAAATCACCGATCAAACGATAATAGTGCACGAAGCCCTTTATGCATCATGATTCACAATAGATATTCTCTTTTTTTAAGCTTATCGTAGACTTTATTTTATTTGCTTTGTTTTGTGCTCCCGCTCGTAGATTTATTCTGCAGGAGAAATAATTTTTTATTACCTAGTAGAAATAATGAAGATTAATAATACTTCTACGGCACCAAAAATTTTTTTGCTTTACCAAATGCCATCAACAGATTAATATCAAACTTCCTATAAAGGCCGTTTATTAAGTTAGGCTCGGCATAAATAAGCGACTTGCAATATCTCTACAGGCATTTCGTCAAACACCTGACATGCAAAAGAGCCGACCGATCGACCTGCATTTCCATTTCCAGTGCAAGATCAATTAGTACATCTGACAACATTTCCTTGTCGGTATTCTTAACATAAGTTAACGCGTTCAGTCGTTCGTCTCGTACCAATCCGACTCTGTTGTTGCGCGACACAGCGTGTAGCGCACTACGAGCCGTCTGATCTTGATCGGATGGTTCACTTTTTACGGGCCTATCAATCTAGGTTACATGCACGGGGCTCCCTTGTCCATTGGATCTTAATCATACGGCCAGCATACCGCGCGACACGTGGTGTCGCGCGGCAGCAGATCTCATTTCGTCTCGTACCGGTTTAATTTAACGCTATTAATTTTGTTGTAATTAATTGAAACGAATTTGTTATCCCTAATTTAAATATTTCCTTTAATTAGCAAGTCCTTTCACATCTATAAATTGCTGCTTAAGTTTCCTCAATTTGTAGTTTACAAAACAAAAAAATATAAAAATTTCCAACAAATCTTAATTGCATTAGATTTCTATAATTATTTCGAACTAAATGTTTCTATTTGGCAGTTAAGTTAGTGAACATAACGCAAATAATATTTTAACAACACGTTATAATAAGCGTGATATGTTTGGGTAGGAAAATTCAAAAATAGCATCATGACAATAAAAGGCAAAAAAAATAATAATAAAAGCTACGCATTATCGAAAAAAAAAATAGTAGATTGACATATAAACACTACCCGAAATATGAGCATCTGTAACGGTTAATAAATTAGATTACTAACGGTTATGACCCCGTTACTATAGGTCGCGTTACAAATTTTATAATAACCGTTACAAACATTATAGAATATATAACGGTGTTTAGTAAGTGACCGTTACAGATAGTCTCAATCTATAACGGTTTTTAACTAATAACCATTACAGATGGTCTCAATCTCTAACGGTTAATAGATAAAAACCGTTACAAATATTTTTTCCATTTCCTTTTTTTTTGGTTTTCGCTGTTATTTCTTTTCTCTTATAATTTATTACACAAATAATATTATTATTTAAATTAAAAAAAACATACACGTACCATCACAATAACATGCACAATAAAAATTCAAAATCAATTAATTCAATAATTATTCAATTAATTTTACAACATAAAGAATCCTTGTTACTCCTTACAAAAATCATCGCAGTATCTTTTATCACATAACACAAAAAAAAAATCCTCATGAACCTTTAAGATCTTCCACCACAGCTTCCATCCCTCGGCCACGACTTTTGTTCGATTGGCCACGACTTTCATCCCTCGGCCACGGCTTTCGTTCGCTAGCCCACGAATTCGTTCGCTAGCCCACGAATTCGTTCGCTTGCCCATAGCTTTCGTTCGATCGGCCACGGATTTCATTCGCCCAGCTACGATTTTTCATCGAACATGACTTTCGCGACGACTTTCATCAATCGAACGCGACTTTCATTCCTTAAACAATCTATGCCAACCTATAATCTCCTAAAATTAACAAAATAGAATCATATTAGTTGTAAGCACTCATTCACTCATTCTAAGTCAAACATACGTATTCTTTTTAGAATTAGTAGAGAAAAAGATTAATTAATCACTTCATTTACCACCTTATAAATTATCAAATCACCTGTTGATTTTGATATTTGCAAAAATAAAAAAATTGTCTGCCAGTTATTAACAACATATTAAAGTGTTGTTTTCAGTAGCTATTAACAAAGCATTTGAGTGTTCTCAAATAGGATTGCAATGCTATGCCTATGACCCAATACATATATGGTCGATTACAATTACATATTTCCTGCTTCTCTTTACTAATCTAATTTTGCAATTGGTAATCTCTAATGACTAAATTAGGGCATTATCAGGCTGGAATACCTACTGGTAAGTTGCTGTCTAGTTTGTCTTAAAAAAAATCATGCTGGAATACCGGAGAGAAAAACTCATTGAAATCTTATAAAATGATTAAATTAGATAAAACTAAACTAACATGGGACACACCATTATGGTATCTGACCATTTGTATTTGCACAATTTGTTAACCAGTAATGAGATTTCGAAGAACATTTGCTCATAAGGGCCTGGTACAAGTTCATTGATGTGCCATTTGTATTTATAAGACCTGAGATTTCACAGAACATTTAATTAGCATCTAACAGCTAGCATAAACACATACTAACTCTAGATGTATTTTCTTATCCACCAATATTTGTATGTGTTTATGCTAGCTGTTAGATGCGTAAAAGAAAACAATAAAAAGCAGATCTGGTTGAATTAAAGGGATAAGTTACCATCTGATGCCGATCAATATTAGAAGAGTACAAAGCAGTTCTGATTGCAATTAGACCAAAATTAGTAAAAAAAATAACAGATAAACAAAGTATGAGAAATTTGGTTGAGCAGAACTTCAATCAAACAACTAGGAGAAATTTGCATAATACATCCACAGTAAAAGGGGTTCAGACAAACAGTAGATCGAAAAAAAAATTCAACTCACTCAAGGCTTCAATCCTTCGAAAGGGACGGGAGATGAGCAGATTGAGATACTTGACCTTCTTATCGGCCTTGTCCTCCTCCGATGGTTTTGGCAACAGAATGAAAAATTAGATCTAAGGTTTGTAGAAAATAGAGGAAGAAGAAGGAAATCAGCCATGGCAGGCGTAGTAAGGGGTTGAGGGTGAGAAGGAGGTGGTGGAGAAGTCGAGGGAGAGGCGGAGGTAGTGGAGAGGTCGAGGGAGAGGCGGAGGTAGTGGAGAGGTCGAGGCGAGAAGGCGGAGTGGTCTGAGTGCGAACGACGTCGGATCCGGCGTGGGAAAGAGGAGCTGAGCACGATGTGGTGGTGGTGGTCAGATTGGGCGAAACCGATGTACGACTGCCATGGTGGGAGAGAGCGATTTTGAACTTGAGGAGGAAGCTTATAGAGAAGATGAGAGCGGAGAGATAGAGAAGAAAAGGTACCGTCTCGATCGGCATATAAAAATAAATAAACGAGCTGTTTAGTAACGGTTTTTATAAAAAACCGTCATAATTTTGAAGTTTTGAATAGATAACGGTTGTTATGTAATAACCGTTACTGAATAAATGACATTTTATAACGGTTTGTTTATAAAAACCGTTACAGATGGATCGATAGATTTTTTTTGTTTTTTGACGAAGAAATAGTAACGGTTATTATATAACAACCGTTATAGATTAGTTTTGCATGTATTTACAGTACTGCCACTGATAAATTTGTAACGGGTTTTTAGAAAACCGTTATAAATAGGCCGTTACAGATCCTTGTTTTTGTGGTAGTGAAAGGATACCCAAACCCAACCATAAATATATCACAATATGCATAATACTTAAATGCCATCTCGAAAATTCAAAATCCAAATCTGATGTTAAAAGATAAGTCATTAAAAAATTTAAAGTAATTCAATTTTCATTTGCATTTAGTATTTTGAGAATTATTGCTTTTATCAAACGCAAAATGTATATGATCGGCTTAAAGTAATTGTTATGCAATTAACGATAAGTTGTACGCTAGAATTTATATATCAGTTTTCATGTTTTTAGAGTGCCGAATTAAACAGTAACTAAACATGAACAAAAGTGTTATTTAGTTCTATATCAATCAAAACTAAGCTTAAATAGCTAGAAATGCGATAATCATAATAATTAAGTTAGATTGAGTTGTTCTACGTGTTGTACACAGTATAAAATGAAAATATTTTGGGGCTGTAAATACCGAAAAGAACTTCTAAGTCGGCGCATCATCTAACCGTACCAAATGGAAAACTTTTTAAGTCTTAACCATACGCATCATCTATTTCCCTCCCTCTCGAATCCCGTAAAATCCAAAACCCATCCCACGGCGATGTTTCTTGCAAGAGTTGCGCCGGCGATTCGTTCGGCGAGAATCGCTTTGTCCTTGATACCTTTCTCACTTCCACCCCCGACTCCGGTTCCAATTGGTCCTTTCCCTTTTACTGCTGCGCGCATAACGCCGTCTCTATTTCGGGTTCCGTACGACTTTTCTGGCAAAGGCTGCTTAGGCAGCATACAGATGATCAGGCCCATCCAGACTCAACCTTCCTCCAATGCCAATGCCAATGCCAATGCCGAGGTATACTTTCCTGTCACTTTTGATTGATAGATTAGGATATAGGTGTATGCAAAAATTCTGATGCTTTTGTTATCCAGTTCCCCAACTGTTTGCATAAATGCCACACATTGCCCCTCTATTTCGTTTCCGTTTGCTTGCGGCATCGCTCCTCTTGGTATTATATGTGCATGCACATTGTTTGCTAACTGCAATGCCTTCTCTTGCAATTTCTAGAAAACGAATTTTATTTTGGGTACAATATCCTTCCACTTGGAGATCATTTTCCAATATGGTTTTTGGTTTACTGTTTCACCTATTGTGTAGTAGATATGTAAGATATTAATTCCTCAATGAAATAATGGAAATATCTCAATGTTGAAGAACTAACGAAATACCTTTTCTCCAAGTACGATATAAATGCATCTTTCTTTCACTGGTCAGACTTAAAAAGTAAACTTCACTAAAATTGGGGATAGTCTAATGGTGATGTTTCCTCAGCTATAATATTTGGCTGTACACACATCTGAACATAAATGCTATCTTTTTGTCTCAACACATACTAGACTCACAAATAAAGTAGCAGGTGTTAATGCACGGACAATAAATTGTTAATTTTTACTTTATCTTGCATAACCCAAACTAAATGGATAATTTGATTTCTTGTCAATTTGAATAAGATGGAAGAAAATATGAAATCTGTGGAAAAACTGTAGAGAAGGTTGGAAGTTGTGGAGATCCAGATTCAAAAAGAGTTTGAACATGTACATTTATTGCTAGCAATCTTTTTATTATGGCATTTAGCCTTTTCCCTCATTCTTCTTGCGTGATAGATATTATAATTTATAATTAGATAAACAAGATATTCCTCGATGAAATAAGCAAAATGTCTTAAATCCATCATAGGAACCATGGACCATGGTTGAGAATTGAGAAACCGCATTTATACTCAAACAGAAATCTGTCTTGTTATTTTGGCTTTCGAGAACCCACCTAAAGATAATATTTGACTGTACACACCTGAACCCAAATTCTAAAATTTTGTCTCAAACAGAGTAGACTTACTAATAAAAGTTGGAGTTAAATGCACAAACAGTAAATTGTAAAACTTCCTTAATCTTGCATAATACTAATATGGACAATTTGCTACCTTTTGAATTTGAATCAGAACGAAGAGAGATTTAAATTATTGGAGGAAAGAATTTTGACTTTGAGAAGGATGGAAACCGAGATTGTTGCGACACTTGCCACTAAAGAGATCCATGAGAACCGGATACAGTCCGATTTCCAGAGACGGCATGAAATAAATGTAATCCATGAGACCATGACCAATAGGCCTTTGTCTCATCTTGTACTCATTACCTCCAATAATATGGAACCTAATTGGTATATCAATGTTAGAAGTGGTGAATTTTTTTACCCTTATATTCCGTTACCAGTGAAACAAACTCAGGAGGTCTGTTGCCTTTCCAAAATCTTAAGTGATCATATTATCCAAGGATACAAAATCGTAAAGAGGAGCCCATCTTCATAGATGATACACGCCCTTCGAGTAACAAAGGTATCCTTCGAGTACAAAATCGTAAAGAGGAGCCCATCTTCACAGATGATACATGCCTTTCGGACAGAATTCTAGATTTTGCTTGTTCAAAATCTTGCACATAATCATCAACAGTATCCTTTTGTCTCAATTTCGTTAATTCTTCTACCGTGGATGGTCTTGTTTGAAACCTTAATTTGTAGCATTCTCTGGCTTTTCCAGATAAACTAGATATTGCCATTCTGGTTTTTTACATTTCAGGGTTTGGTTGACTTCAAAATAAAATTCGAAGTCGTCAATCAAACCCCTTACATCAGAAGTGCCATTAAACACAGGAAATCAATTCTAGACAAATTAATTTTATGGTTATCTTGGTTTCTTATTGGGTACCACCATGCATATCAAAATGACCATTAGTAAGTAGAGGATCATGATTTGTTCTTACTGGGGGTACCAGTGGGCCTACTGGTATCGTTTCCATGCATATATAGAGGTAAGTTTTGCCATGAATGTGCACATTTTCACTTTCCCATTCTTAGAAAATCTTTTCTCAATTTCTTCCAAGCTTGCCTTGGCCTCATCGGAATAAAAAACTATACCCCTAAATGCCTCTGAAATTGTCTTCTTAATGATCATTATACCCATGCGGTTGGAGCGATTCCACTGAGCTACACTTTGAATGTGTTGTTGAGTGCTTTTAGCACCAACATTAGGTGGTTTATTCTTCCAAAATGCAAGGTGAAGATCTAGACAATCGAGAACTATCATCAACTTCTCCTTCAATTCCTTAAAGTTAGAACCAGACATCATAAATTAATACTAGATGGAATATTTTCTAAAAATAAATCAACGACAAAATACACGAATGTTAATAATCATAATGTATAAATTAAATCATAAATTATAAAGGTCTAAATCTTATCTACTAATCTTTATTCATTGGCAAGTGCTCTTTGGAGTCTCCAAGCAAAGTTTAATTGACTAATTGTTGTATGAAATGTAATGATTCATAACATAATAATTAATTAATCTTTTTTTGGGTCGATAATTAATCATATGTAAAATCTTATAATCATTATCCAGTTGATTCTACCAAGACATTACACATGTAGCCTTTAAATTATGCCCTTCCTTTGGATCGATCCATAATATAAAAGTTGCATGTACCTTAATACGCTTGTATTTGAGTCTTTGAAACAATCATCAATGTGAGAGCCTACTTTGGCGGGATGACATTAAAGTCGGCCCAACTCTCAAATACAAATCAAATTACCTTTATATTAAACTTAAGAATTACCTAGCTAAATCTAGACTTTTCATTATGCACATTAATCCTTATATGAAAAGCTTTACTAAATACTGACTTAGGATGATTTAGACCCAAGACCCGGTTGCAAATCCTAAAGTATGCATATATATCTTGGATCATATGACACTCATACGAACTAATAAACCTAAAACATGTCATTTTGGTGAGAGAACGGTCTGTCCTAAATAGATTAGAAGAGAACCATAGATCGATTTAATCATACAGGATAATATGAGTCACATTAAGGTAAGAGAAGAAAGTGGTAGTTTTCCGTTCAGTCAGTAACCACTGAAATTATACCATGTCTAGAAAGATTCTCAGAAAAGATCATGGTCATATGGACACTTGGGCGTTGACTTTATTTTCTGTGATAGAACTTGTACTCATGACAACATGGTGCAATCCAATGCTTATACCTCTTACTATTGAAAATAACGGTAGAGATGAGAAATGGAAGAATGCATATAGTGTTATTTGTACCTAACTAGTGCAAATAACCCATAAACTAAACTAAATTTGGCTTAAACAAAATCTGTACAACCTGATATTGGACGGACTGCCCTAGCATTGGAATGGTCTACCCCAATATTCCGGTCAAAATGTAATAGTTTGCAACCAAAACTAAAGTCGTCCCGGAGTGGAATGGATCGCCTGAAGAACCGTAGAGAGCAGAAATATCGTCCTAATCCATATCAAGAAACCTTAAAAATTTCTTTACTAACCTTACAATATACTCTAAATCTAAATCATCCAATTTTAATTAGGTCAAATATTAACGATGTTGAATTTCCAAAAAAAACTAAACTTAAATTTCAAAATCTTATCAAGCAATTTCAAATTAATTTGAAAAGTAACAAATGGTTAAATCAATACAAACAATTTAATAATAGTTTAAGTTATAGCCCTTTGGATCCAATTAGCAATTACAAACAATAAATCTGACATAATAGTCAACAAACGAATCATAAACAGTTCAAAACAACTCGAAAACAAATGTCAGAAAACTGAAACGGCCTACTCAAGCCATGAAATCAGATCTCGATGATCTTGATTGTCTTCGATTTTTGCACACCTAAAAATTTTAGTTACATCCTTCTATGCACCAAATAGGGAGAGATACCTTCTAAGAGATCAAGGCACACGTCTTAATACCTCTTAGCCTAAATTAGGATGCCTTCTTAAACTACTTGATGGAATAATAGAGAGAGAGAGACTGCTATCAACACATGTATACAACACAAACTCGTGGATGTCTTATCACTTGGGGACCAACCCCTTTATTTATAGAACCAATGGCCTCTTGGCCGCTAAACAATTCTATATTTTGTCCATCATAAAATAAGAATTATTTCCAAATATAACCACCTATAAAAGACAACATCTATTGCACAAAATCTACTATTTTTTTAAAATCACGTTTAGCCTATTACCATATTTTACAATGAATTTGATGCTAAACAATAATCAACCCACAATTTAGACCTAATCAGGCGCATGTCCTAAACTAGTTCGTTCCTGACCTGGACGGTCCGTCCTAACATGTGTCCAGCGAGGTTGTCCCACTCTTGGGACGGACCTGTCAGTCCTATCTAGGACAGCCAGTTCTAGTCCTGGAACAGATCGTTCTAGCACAGGCTCGTCAGCCCATTTTGCTAGAAATAATCGAACGATTCCATCTCGGGCTTACTTAAATTCTACCTAAAGATGCAGGTAGATCAATAATGTAGATATAGATACAACATTAACAATAAATTTTAAGAACTGATGACAAGGCAAAGTGTAAGAACATGCTCCTACCGTGTAGTATTTTGGGTGTAGATGTTAGAGTTGTCCTAAAAGTCAAATATTATGATGGCTAGCTATATATATATTAGTAGGTGCGTCGCGCGTTGCGCGACCTATTTGAAAGGCACAATCGTCTATGAGAATCATAGGAAACTGAGCAAAATCCAGATTTTAATACCAAGCAACTATAAGAAATAAAAAAATAAATATATAAGCATACTTCATATTAGTTTAATTGAAAGGCACAATTTTATTTGAAGTCAATACCATGTAACTTAACATTGAACTGTAAATAAGCATACTTCATGTTATAAGAGTATACCAGTTTATCAAGTATGACAATAAATTAATTAAGAATGTTATAAGAAAAATTAGAAATCGAAATGCCTCCTAACCACATTTGAGAACCAAGTTAGATAATTAGCTTCATTTTTTTACCTTTGCACTTTGCACCAATCAATTACATCAGATTATTTATATGTCTAATCTTTGTACCCTCCAGATTCCAATTCCAGGTTGACATAAGAAGGATCAAACATAATTGAAAGGACATGCACACTTAGTTGTCCAAACTAACAGTGGTAAAAAATGAAAAACCAAGTTAGACCAGGAATTTCAGGCTTAATGCATTTAAACAGCACTACGCGAAATTTTGGCTTCTGTAACGGTTAATAAAAGACCTCTGTAACGGTACACGAAACGTTATTGTAGCCCCCGTTACAAAATGTTTAATAACCGTTACAGAAGCAAATTTTCTGTAACGGTTATTATCTAATAACCGTTATAGAAAATTTGCTTAAAATGGGAACGGGTAAACTTATGATTTCATCCAAATTTAGTCATTAACACAATTGATGAAATTAAGATCAAACACAGCTGAAAGGACTTATCATGTTGTTTTGTTATTTATTTAAAGGACTGCCAATACGCATGAATATTTTACTATTTTCAAAAACCAACAGAATTGCACTCTTTTTGGAATTTTTAGGTCTTTTAGGGTCATTTTGGAAACTTTAAAATATGGATCTGATAGGTTATCGTTCAATGGATTGTCATTTGTGCAGGCCTTTATAGCAAATCACAGGGAATACAAAGCTAGTTTAGTTTACTTAGCTGGTACAGTTAGACTGATACAGATTGACTGGTGCAGTTTGGATTTTAGTTTTGAATAAGGGGCAGCGGTCAGGTATAGTGTGGCTATTTCTTTGCACTTTGTTTTTGTACATACATTGAGTTTCATATGTAATGAAATGGTAACCATGAGGTTACTTTTTTTTTCAAAAAAAAAGAGGCAGCAGAAAATATACCTTGGTTTCTACTCAAAAGTGATTGATCTTGTTTCTAGCTTCATCTAATTGGTTCTAACAATAATATCATCATTCTTGTTAATATGACTGGCCTCTCGTTTGCCTTCACACATGTTCTAAAGAACAGATAAAACCTTCAAGCCTGCAGCTTAAAATATACGAATCAAATTAACGTAAATTTAATTTCAATATAATTTCTGTCAAATAATCTCCAACTCATAATCAGAACCTCACATGATTTTTAATTAATTTGAACTTAATTCACACAAACATAGCTTCAACAATGTATTAACTATTTGTATAATTAGCTTATCTACAACCGGAAATGATTACATGGCATATCTCAAAGGCATTATAACCGTGGTAGGAAAAAGGAAAAAAAGGAAAAAAAAATTGTAATCATTTTTCATAGGAAAATAAGTAACACATCCCTAAAATTTTTTGAATGCATGTAAATGTTCTGCTAGTGAATATTTGTCAATGCTTAGGCAATATCCAGTAGCGAATCATAATTACTTTTAACATTTAGATTGAATATTTCTCGATGTCTGTAGATTGAATATCTAGTAGTGAACTATAATTTACTTCTTGTTCTTTACAAATATGTTATGTTTCATTTAGATAATTTGATCATAAACTTACATGTGGTGAAATTTAACGTAGAAACGGTGTTGTAAATCGGGTCCAGATGTTAAGATTAGGCACCATGAAGGGCTTCAAGATCTGCATGATGACGTAATTATTAATTAACGTGATTGAAAATTAAAACACCAATTGACAGAATCCGTAAATCATATAATATAACAAAATCATGAGTATAAATGTGAAAACCCGTAAAATTTAATTTCAAAATGACTGTTAATTTCTAACAGAATAAAATCGTATAATTTGGCGAATAATTTAAAATTTTAAATTATTTTCTGAAATCATAATACAAATTAGTCTAAAATGGAAAATTAGATAACCATATTTAGTAAAACTTCAAGCAAACAAATAAATAAAATGAACCAGAAATCTAATCTCAAGTCACAAAGTTTTTCATAGTTTAAAACTTAATTTAAAACTATATTCCACTGATCAATTAAATCAGTAGTCATTTTTCTGTGTTTCTGAGTCGTTTGATCTAGAATTAAAAAATCTGAATTATTTTTGACCTTTGAGTCAGTGCCGTTTTGGATATCCAATCAAATTCATGGATTTGATCAGATTTTCTGAATCCAAATTTAACTGACTTTGGTGTCCACCGTCTTATCCTCTTCTCTTCTTAAACTCCACCTTGTGATTTCCGTCTCCCTCACTCTTTTCTCTCGCTCACAACCTCAGCCGAGTCACTCCTCACCTCTCTCTTTTTCCTGTCCGATAGCACACCTCCTCTTCCCCTCTCCTTCTTCTTCTCTCTTTCGCACCCCAACAGCACAGAACCCCGCCTCACTGCCCCTCTTCTCCCTTCCGCCATTTCCCCCTCCTCCACAGCCTCACTCATGGCCATCCACCAAGTCCCTCCTCCCTTCTCAAAACCAAAACCTTAACACTTTTCCCCACACCTCTCACACACTCATTTACTCCCTCTCTTTCTTGAGTTGGCCAGCATTGTCAAGACTGGTGGCGATAGGCAGCGGTTGGACGGCAATGACGACGACAGCCGACCACAGCGACTGAGGCCCCTCCTTTCTCTCTTCCTTTCCCTTGCTATTGTGGTTTGGTTTTCCCTCTCTCCCAATTTCTTTTCTTTTCTGCTGTGAATGGATTTGGAGATCAATTGGCTTTGTTTACTCTCAAATTTGACTTGCTAAATGTTTAATTACTCCAACTGAAAGATTATTTGTTTGATGTTCTGTAAATAACTTCAATTGACTTGGCAATGCACTTGATTTGATTTTGGAATGGATTTGTTAGCCTGCTGGATCGATCTATAAAAACTTGAGTGTTGTGCATTGCATTTGCTTAGACTGATCTGTTGTATGTTTTTTTTTTTTGAAAACACGCCAGTAGGCAAATCCATTAATCAGTTACATCTCCATCATTACAAATGGGGTACCAGCACGTAGGGAAAGTATAATCTAAGACCTGGACACCATTGAACCTAGCATATTTTGCCAATCTATCTTCTAGTTGGTTAAACTCCCTACGAAGATGAGCGCAATAAAAACCCGGGCCCCTCTTAAAATTAGAAATAAACCCCATTACATCAGAGAAAACCCTCCAGTCAGCACATTCTAACCCTGCAACCCCATTTACCACATTGCACAGCTGAAGGCTGTCAGTAAAGAAACATGTGTCTTGTAATCCCATTCCGCAAACTGTATTGCAAGCCGAGTGTTGTGCCAGGAACTCAGCATGGAAAGGGGACACAGCCTCGCAAGCCCCTATTTGGTACTGAATCAGTGTGCCATCCTCAGAGAAGAGAGCTTATGCAATACCAGCACCCCCAGGGCCATCATGGGTCCAGAAGCCATCTGAGTAGCATCGGTATTGGTGTTGCGGCTGCAGCAAGTTCCCCCTCTCGCTGAGGTGCAGGGGCCCCTTTTCCATCAGAGTGAACAAGTCACTCCACCTTAGTGCATTCTCTACAACCAGTTGGGGAGTGAATTTTGTGCCCTCGAAGACTTCCTTACATCTGTACTTCCATAACTGCCAGGCTAAGGAGATGAGGTATGCAGCATGGGGATCCCCTAGTGATTGCAGCAGGAAGGACATAGCATCCAAAGCCCCATCAGGTAAAGCATGAGTTCCGAGTCCAAATCTAGAACTTAACCAGACTTGCATAGCTCTTGGGCACTTGAACAACACATGCATCACATCCTCTATAGGGTGACCACATAAACCACATCCGTAAGGGGGCAACCTCAGTCTAGAGCTAAGCACTTTGTCAACTGGCAGAGCCTCCCTCACTGCCTTCCACATGAATAGCCTAGCCCTAGGCAAGACACCAGGGGTATGCCAGATAGCCTTGTACACTTCCTTTTCACTTGGGGTCAGTTGGGGCTAATTTGAATCTCTGTGGCACAACAATCGATAGGCTTTCTTAAGAGAGAAATCCCCATTTCCAGCTGGAGAGAAAACTAGCCTGTCACTCCTAGCACAAAGGTTGGGACCATTTGGAAAAGTTATGGCCACATAGAGAGCACCATGGAAGCCAAAAGCCTGTATGAGTCGCTCAGAACACCAGCCATTTCCCACTTCATTGACCAGGTCAGAGACCAGCAAGTTCCTTTGTGCAGCATTCAGAGGAGAGTAGTTTGTCCATAAGTCATGCCAGGGTTGACCCACAGCCTTACACTTATTACCATCCCCTAACTTCCATTTAACATGATCCCTCATCAGTGGCCTAGCAGCCAGGATAGCCTTCCAAAAAGGAGTGATTCTGCTCTTTATTTTGGTTGACCAGAAAGCCCCCCTTTGCAAATATTTTGCCCTCATCACCTGGACCCAGAGAGCATCATTCTTAGAGACAAAGTTCCAAAGATATTTCATGTGGACTGTTTTAGCAAACCTCAACAGATCCTTAGTACCCAGACCTTCTTCATTTTTTGGCTTAGAAATGGTTCTCCAAGCAACCAGAGGCATCTTTTTCTGTGAACCACTGGTCCAGAAGAAGCCACATATCCTTGACTGAATAGTTTCCAATATTGAAGTTGGAATGACAGTTGTCTAAAGAGCATATAGCATGATAGGTTCAACAACTGATTTGATGAGCACAAGTTTGCTTGCCTGAGAAAGAAAGGATCTCTTCCATGTTTGGAGTTTGCTATCCACCTTGTTGACCAAGGAGTCAAAATGTGAGGCTTTGGAAGCATTAACAGGGGCACCAAGATAAGTTTCAGAGGCACCAGCAGGCTTGGCCCTAAAAACTGAGGTTGCATAGTCTTTGAGATGGGCAGGGGTAGTCTTGAAGAACCAGATTTTGGATTTACCATCCCCAATTTGCTGGCCAGAGACTTCACAGAACAGGTTCAAAGTGTCAGCCATTGTTCTGATTTCCTCATAGCTAGCCTCTCCAAAAATGAGCAAATCATCAGCATAAATGAGGGAAGTGAGTGGGGAGCATGTTTTTGAAATTTTGACCCCTTTTAGCTGGCCAGCTTCCACCATGAAGTGCAACGGTTTAGAGAGAATGTCAATTGCCAAAATGAACAGATAAGGAGATAAGGCACAACTTTGCCTCAGCCCATTGGTGGCCTGCATAAAACCATCTCCAGTCCCATTGATGAGAACTGTGAACCTGGAAGAAACACATGCATTTACCCATGCAACAAATTCAGCAGGTAGGCCATGGAGATGGAGTACAGAGGTTAAATAGGACCAATTCAACCTGTTAAAAGCTTTAGACAGGTCCACCTTTAAGCAGAAAGAGTAGGACCTATAAGAGTTCAGAGAGAGAGAATGGAGAACTTCTTTGAAAATGATGATATTATCACCAATGTGCCTGTCAGGAGTGAAGGCTGTCTGTGTGGGGCACACCATGTCAGGGACAAAAGGTTTGAGCCTTCTAAAAAGAATTTTGGATATGATTTTGTAGACCACATTACAGACACTAATGGGTCTGTAGTCAGTGACATAAACTGAAACTTCCTTTTTCGGCACAAGCACTAGATTTGATCTGGCTATCTCCATAGGAAGTACCCTAGAGCAGAAAAACTCTCTAACATGCTGCATGACCAAGGACATGATAATCTCCCAATTTTGTTGCAAAAATTGTGCATTGAAGCCATCCGGGCTTGGAGCACGGTCTGGGCTGAGAGAGAAAACAGTGAGGGAGATTTCTTCATCAGTAGGAATTTACCTGAGGAACTCAGCAGCATGACTACTCAATATCGGTACTAGGGGTGTACAACGGGTGGGTTGATGATATTTTAGCAAAATTTGAACCCAACCCGGCAATACCGGGTTAGAAAATAAATTTAGTTAGCCCACCTGTAACCCAACCCAACCCGTTAATCTTTTTATGTACGGGTTTTTACGGGTTAAGCGGGTTAAACGGGTTTAGCGGATTAAAATTTTGATCAAATAAAAATACACACAAAAATCATTTTGTAGCTATTACAATTTAGTTCGAGGCAAATTAGAGACACATTCGAGATATTTTTCCAACTTTCGAGGCCTTATGAGAGGCATAGAGGCTTGCATGGCCTTGGAGGAGATCAAAACTTCATGAAAGAAAAGATTTTTGAGTAAGGATATGAGAAAATATAAGGCGGAGATGAGTAAATAGCGATAAACGGGTGGGTTGAAGGATACACGAGTTCTTAAGTACCAAATCCGTAACCCAACCCGAAGTAACGGGTTTGTCATAATTAGAACTCGTACCCGACCCAACATCATGCTAATCCGGTAAAAAATGATTTGGGTCGGGTGGGTTGATCGGATTGAACGGGTTCACGATTTTTTTGTACACCCCTAATCGGAACAGAGGAGAGGAAATCAGGGCCCAAGGCATTGATCGATCTAGCTCCACGATTATGTGGCTGACATAAGATTCTTTTGAAGTGGTTTACAAATAACCTGCTGATCTCCTTTTCCTCAGTCACCCATTTATCATTGTCCCCCTTAATGGCTCCTATGTAATTCCTTATCCTCCTAGCTGTGGCTGTGATGTGAAAAAATTTCGTGTTGGAATCACCATGATATGCCTATTTGAGCCTAGACCTCTGGGCCCAATACATTTCAACAGCAAGCAGCAACTTGTTATACTCGCACTGCAGCTCCTTATGCCTCTGTTGGTCGAAATCATACATTTGTTCCTCCAACCACTGATCCTCTAGCTGCTTTAAGGCTTTGCTGGGGTTAGGTTTGGTGGCTTCCCAGGTTTTAGCATTCTTCTTTAGATTAGATGAGAAAGAGTTCCTTGCACAGAGGAGAGACACACCTGTTTGAAGTCTTCATGGAGACCCCACCAGTTTTCCACTCTAAATTTCTTACTCTTCTGCTTGGTTATTGGGGACGTGCATAGTAAAATTGGCAAATGATCACTGTTGTACATAGGGAGCTGGAGGACCCGAGGGAAATTTCTCAATCCATGTAGCATTGGCCATGGCCCTATCTATCCTCTGCCTGATATAGTAATGTTCTTGCCTCATATTGTACCAAGTGTAAGCTGGACCGGAGTAACTCAAATCCACCAGGCCAGCTCTAGCCACCATGGAGGCAAACAACTTGTTTTTCTGCTTAGGTTTGAAGGAGCCTCCTATCTTCTATTCATCACTTAGTATACAATTGAAATCCCCAATAGCACATAGTGGGAGAGGATATGTGGTAGCATAGAAGAGCAACTGATCGGTGCTGAGGGTACTGGTCAAATTAATTCCTTGAAAACCGATACTAATTCGTTTGCAGTACAGTTAAAAGGTCGAATCACGGGGACAAACTATTCTTATTCTAAGTTCAAACAGTTCGTATTAAATTAAATTCTTTTGGTTTAAATAAATAATTTAAATTCCAAACAAATCTAAACAGAAATTAAAATTGCAGTTACAGAGTTAAAATTTTAATTCCCTTGAAAAACTTAAGCAATTTAAAAGTTTAAACAGTTAACAAACGATTAGGGGTTTAGGTTGTCTAACTTTTTTTGTCTGTCAAGGTTGGGACGGACCGTTTCATTTCTGGAACGGGCCGTCCTGACCCTGTCAGGTGGCTGGAACTGGCCGTTCTAGACCAGGACGCCCCCTCTCGGGCGGTCCGTCCTATCCTTGGAACGGTCCGTTCCAATCATCTGATGTCTGTTTTCTCATCCTACTTAGTTATTTGCTGAGTGTTTTTACGTGAATTGAACCAAACCTAACCTACAAACTTGCACTCTAACTCTCGTTCAGGTCAAGTTGTGGGGTTCTGTTTGATAAATCCTAAAAACTCCCAAATTTCAACTCTCGTTTCTTGGTTTAGGTGTTTCTAATTGATTTCTGGGTCTTGGTAAACTCTCAACCTCTCGGTTTATTGAGTAAAACTTCTAATTACTTGAAGTTTGGTTAAATCCTTTCGGATATCGCCGACCTAATTGATCTAAGAGTTTGCTTGTTATTGCAGATTGACTTTACTTTGACAATTAAACTAGGCCTTTGTTTAACGCAATAATCAGATTCAAACAATAACAAATTGCAACAAAAAGATAGAATAAAATTGCAGAAATCATAAACGCAACTTAACTTAGCAAATAAACAAGTATTCAAACAAAACAAACAACTAAAAGAAAAGTTATCGAACCATAGCCCCTAAACTAAACTACTCCATGCAAGAAAAAACAGGTTTCATCATACAAAAACACAAAAAAAAGGAAAAACCAAGTTACAACAAGTTGTGCTCGAAATTCTCCAACTTCTAAGCTCTGTCCTGTCTGGGGCGGCCCGTCAGATCCTGGGGCGGTGCGTCTCAGGCTGGTGGATGGCCGTCGCGACAGGGTGATTTTCTTGCTCCTTTTTGGCTCTGAAAACTAGGCAAAATCGAATCCCCCTTGACTTGGAGCCAGGACAGAGCTTATATAGGCATCTTAGGCGGTTCCAAAACGTGACATTGTGGCTCAGAAAAGGGGTGGAAACTGAAGAAACCGCCTCTCCAAATCAGGCGCTCTATTTTTGAAAGTCTTCGAAATAGTTATCTGGCCTGTTTGTGGACTGGGACGGCCTGGTCTGGATATGGGGCGGCCCGTCCCAGTATGGGCTAAATGTGTCGTCTGGATTGGCTCTGCCTACGTCTGCACTGAGTTGGGACGTCTCGTCCTGAGATTGGGGCGGCCCGTTCCAACTTGCTGAATCTGCACAACTTGGTCGATTTTCTCCCTTTTTCGCGCCAAAGTATAATGAACCTGTATAAAAAACTTGCCGGGCTACGGCTGAACTTTCCTACATCTAACATTAGCACAATTTAAAGAAAAATGAGTAAAAACACAAGTAATTTGAACGAAATTTGGGGCTTATTCTGGCTGAAAATCAAGTACGAAAACCGTACATCAGCAACCTCCCCCAAATATACCCCAGCACTCTATAATTGGAAAAACCATACACAGCAGCCAAGAGCCAAGGTTCATCCTGGGCAGAGATCTGTTGTATGTAATGCTTGACTCTGTGATTGATTATTAGGCATAAATTAATAATTGTAAGATAATAGACTTGACAATAGCTTGTTTAAAAATCTCGGGTCTGTTACTAAGCTGGTACGTGCTTGGTACGTGCTTAGTCACACAAAATAAGGTGTTTAACCATACGTGCATTATTTATTTATTTGCAATAGTGAGTATTGCAAAATATGATAAGTTAATTAATTAATTATATACCGTTCTGGACCGTTATAATTAATTAAGTCAAATGAATTATATTGAAATAAATTAATGCATTGTCTAACCTCTAAATAATTATTATTAAGTTAATAATTATTTATAAACAACACACTTAATTTAATTAAGTTGATTGAGCCTTTATTTAGTGGTAAATTAAATGTCCAATTAATAGCATGCAATTGAATGGGACCTTTAATTAATTGAATTGAGGTACTAAAGAGATGAGCTTGCGGCCCATCAAAGCCCAATACAAGGCCGGCCTATTAAGGGTGGTAGGTGGGATGGCACACTTGTAATTAGTGTGAATTTTGTGCTAGGGTTTGGATGCTATATAAGGACTTATATGGAGGCTCATTTGGATGGTTCTCTCTTCCCTTCTCCTAGCCGCCACCACCTCCTCTCAAAGGCGCCTCTCCCTCTCTCTTCTCTCCATTCAATAGCTCATGTGTTGAGCAATCCCTTCCACAAATTAATTGGTGAATTGTTTGAAGAAATGGAAAGCTTTGGGATTAGACTTGTTATTCTTATCGCTAGTACGATTCGAGAATAACTTGGTTAATACCTTAGTGGACTCGAGGCGTTACGATTTGGAGGAGTTTGGAGAGCACCCCATCGATTTCTAAGCCGTAGGATCGAGCCTCTTGATTACAATATCAAGAGAGGTATACTTTTTCCTACCTTTCTCTTGTGTCGAATTGAGCTTTGCACTAAATCTACTTTGCTCTTTGTTTAATAGGATTAATTAAGTGTAATTAGTCACAAAAATTAAAATTGAACAATTTCCTAACATGCGAGTGCTTCACTCTCGTATTATTAAATATATTTCGTATCATACTATTTTAATATTATAATCTGCTTCTCCAGATATTTTTCTAATATTATTTTGGGCACGTCATTAGATGTAGATTAGTGGCATCTTCAAACTAAACTCACACTTAGAATTTGCAAGGTAGGATTTAAAATTTTCCAACTTAAGAATAGTTTAGTTCTACCTTTAGTTTAACCAAAACCTTTAGTTTACCCTGTTATTGCACTGAGTATTCGCGTACTCAGCCCACATAGTTTTTGTGGAGCAGGTTTAGGTTTGACAGATTGTGAAGACGGTGTTTTATCTGAAGATCAAACTAAGCTGGAATAATCACCATACTTTTGATGTATTTTGTTTACATACTTGGCTGAAAATTTTGAACTGTAAATTTGTGTAAATACTCCTTCGGCCCTATTTTGTATGAACAAATTAACTTACCATTTTGATATGTGTGACGTTTATTTTGTGATCTGTATGTTGTGATACGACTAAATTTGCGGATTCGGATATTAAAATCCGGATCCGAACGGATGCGGATGCGGATATGGATATTTTTTTAAACGGATACGCATGCGAATATGGGAACGTAAAATGGGACGGATACGGATGCGAATACGGATAAATATATGCATCCGAAACACTTGTGAAAACGGATATCCGTTAATTGAGGACTTTAGTTCTAATTTGATTTGGGTTCATTTCTGAATACGGATGGGCCCTCATTTTTTATATTGTATTTTATATTCAAGCATAAGGCCCATAGTCCCTATCCCAACCTAAATTAAATATGTTTTTTATACTGTATTTTATATTGTGTTCAACCTAAATTAAATATCTTTTTTATACTGTATTTTATAGTCAAGAGTCCTTTTTTTCCTTTTGTTTGTAATCATTGTATTTCTATGTATTGTTTTGAGCATATTTTAATTGTTTGCTACAACTTAAACACCTAACATGTCATTCGGACCTGTTATAATCGACCATAGAATTCTCTTTCAAGATCATCATAATTTGACGAAGTGCACTGCTGCCTGGTGGTCATGCATGTTAGAAAGTGTGTAATTTTCAAATTTAGAGCTAATTATCATTAATTTAGCCATAGAAACAACACACAAAACGGATCTAGTACAAAATTCGATTAGACACAAGAGAAAAGGGTGGAATTTTACCTCTCTTGGTATAGCAACCAAGAGGACACTGGTACTTATATTCAAAATATAAATCTTTCAAGCCATTCAAACAGGACAGTGCAAGGAGAAACTGGTTCTGCGCACTGTCGCCGTTTTATTCACAATAAATTCATACTAATTGAGACAAATGTGAATATAACGCCAAAAGAATCACAATCCACAGATCTACAACTTTCATGTAGATGGAAAGATCTTCCAGAGAATATATCAATGCGAAAAATGCGAAACAACACAGAAAATACCATTTCCAGAGAGCAAACAAACGCATCATCTCTACTAATCCGTTAATTAGCCAATTTCTCTTAATTAAGTGTCAAAATAGCTTAAGTACGACCTGGCTCTGATACCACTGTTAGAAAGTGTGTAATTTTCAAATTTAGAGTTAATTACCATTAATTTAGCCATAGAAACAACACACAAAACGGATCTAGTACAAAAGCCGATTAGACACAAGAGAAAGGGGTGGATTTTTACCTCTCTTGGTATAGCAACCAAGAGGCTCGATTCCTTGGCTTAGGAGTCGATTGAGAGCTCTCCAAACACCTCCTATTCGCGGCGCCTCGAGTCCACTATGGTATTAACCAAGTTCTTCTCAATTCGTGCTAGCGAAGAGAAGAACGAGTCTAATCCCTAGCGTTCCCTTTCTTCAACCAAATGAACAAACTAATTTGTGGAAGAAAGGATGCTCAACACATGAGCTTGAGGGGAGAGGAGAGGAGGGGGCAGCGCACCACTAGGGTGAGGTGGCGGCTAGAGAGAGGGTAGAGAGAAGAGAGCAAAAGGAACCACCATGAGGTCCCTTATATAGCCTCTTAACCCTAGCTAGGAATTCACACTATTTACAAGTGTGCCACTCCCACCTATCTCCTTATGGCCGGCCTACTAGTGGGCTTCTTTGGCCCACTAGTCCATCTCCAATTGGTTCCTTAATTCTATTAATTAAAGGTCCACTCAAAGCTATTTAATTTGGACATTTAATTTACCAATAAATTAAAGCCCAAATAACTTAATTAAATTAAGTGTGTTGTTAATAAATAATTATTTAACTTAATAATAATTATTTAGAGATTAGACGACAATGCATTAATTTATTTCTATATGATCCATTTGACTTAATTAATTATAACGGTCTATAACGCTATTTAATTAATTAATCAACTTATCATATTTTGCAATACTCATTATTGCAAATAAATAAATAATGCACGTATGGTTAAATACCAATTTTGTGTGACCCTTTGAGGATTTATGCTATGTTGGACATGGAGTTAAATCGCTATTTAATTCCAATAATCATAAGCGGTATCTAGCAACACGTTATGATTCCCAATTCGCATAAATAGTGTACAGCTACAAAATTTCAATCCTGCATAAGAGAACAGTTATGTTTCTCTATTTTGATTCTTATGTCACACGATATCATCGTATAATCCAAGATAGGAACGTGTCATTCTTGCAGATTATACGTTTCTTGATCTAGAGATAATTGTATCAGTTGCTAGCAAACAATCTATCTCCATCAAGGGGCCCAAACAGATATCGTCACTCACTAAGTGAATTAATGAGGGACATACGGTTTTATTGATAATTTGCTTTTCTCCGCACAATTCAAGAATGCTTAAATCAAGTCCGTATAGCAGCCTTTATCAGGAATCAGCGGTAGACATGATTTATAGCATCTATCCTCATGTGGAAAAGATAATCATCTCAAACTTAGAACCAAAATCATAACGAAATAAATAATGACACGTAACACAATCCATATATTTATTTCGTGGGGTCCAGTCCTGTACTATGTTCTATAACATATACATATGCAATTAAGTTGGTTACTCTTAACCTATGATTTATAGAACTTAATCATCACTTAACTTGCATACTAATCTTATTGATAATTAATTTCCTTTGTTAATTATCAAGGTTATGGACTTTTAGATTTATCGTTGTCATTTACTACTAAATGAATAACAGTGATCTATAATTCAGATCCTCAACCTGAATGAACTGTCAACGAATAAATCAAAGAACAAATGATCTGAAGTCATCAATAACATAAACTATAGAAGTAGCCTAATAAGATTGGCTTTTAGGACATATCTCTAACAATCTCCCAGTTGGCCTAGAGTGAATCAATGGTGACTTCTAGCAAGTGCATAGTACTCAATGTAATATCCAAAATATACATGTCTCATACTAAAGCCTAGTAATAAAAGATACAACTCAAAGCCACTCAGGCATACGCCAATCCCAATGGATGCAACGTGCAACTCATGTGCGGCTCGAGATAAAGGGTTTGTCAGAGGGTCCGCTGTGTTCGCGTAGAATGTGCCTAGTCTTTTGGTGAGACCTAGGCTCCTTGGACTGAGCTATGGCTCCCGTGTTGTCGCAGTAGATATCCACTGGACTTGAGATGCTAGGAACCACCTCTAGCTCGGTCAAGAACTCCTTGATCCAAACACCTTCTTTCGCTGCTTCACCAGCCGCTAAGTATTCTGCTTCGGTGACGGAATCGGCCGTAGTATCTTGCTTGGAACTCTTCCAACTCACGGCACCACCATTGAGCAGAAATACAAAATCGGACTGTGATTTTGAGTCATATCGATCGGTTTGGAAACTAGCATCGGTGTAACCACTTACAACGAGCTCTTGGTCTCCACCATATACGAGAATGCTATCCTTTGTTCTCTTGAGATATTTGAGGATATTCTTGACTGCAGTCCAATGTGCCATGCCAGGATTGGCTTGGAATCGACTAGTCACGCTAATCGGATGTGCCACATCAGGACGAGTGCATAGCATGACATACATAATCGATCCGACCACAGATGGATACTGGAATTTCTTCATGTATTCACGATCTGTATCATTGGTCGGACTTTGAGACTTGCTCAAGAAAATGCCATGTGACATAGGCAAGAATCCCTTTTTGAAATTAGCCATGTTGTATTTGTTCAACACTTTGTCAATATATGCATCTTGGATCAAGCCTAACATCCTTCTCGATCTATCTCTACAGATCTTGATTCCTAGGATATAGGCGGCTTCGCCCAAATTTTTCATTGAGAACACCTTCTTCAATGAACCCTTAACTGCATTCAACTCGGGGATATTATTCCCGATCAAGAGGATATCATCAACATATAGAACAAGAAACACAACCACGCTCCCACTAATCCTCTTGTAAACACAAGGTTCCTTTTCGCTTTGGACGAAGTTCAATTTCTTGACTTCTTTATCAAAGCATTTGTTCCACCTCCTCGATTCTTGCTTCAATCCATAAATGGACCATTGAAGTTTGCATACCTTGTTAGCATTCTTTGGATCCACAAAACACTCGGGTTGTGTCATATACACACCCTCTTCCAAATTTCCATTTAGGAAGGCAGTTTTGACATCCATTTGCCATATTTCATAATCATAAAATGCGGCAATTGCTAACATGATCCGAATTGACTTGAACATGACGACGGGCGAGAAGGTTTCTTCATAGTCAATACCATGAACTTGTTTGTAACCTTTCGCTACGAGTCGTGCTTTGTAAATTGTCAAGTTGCCATCCATGTCGACCTTTCTTTTAAAGATCCATTTGTTCTCAACGAATTTTACTCCGTTGGGAAGATCAACCAAGGTCCATACCTTGTTGTCATACATAGATTGCATTTCGGATTCCATGGCTTTAAGCCATTCCTTGGAGTCGGGTTTTCTTTTCATGTCATCTATGGTCAAAGGCTCATCGTTTTCCATGACGAGAACGTCGTGCAAACCTAAATATCTTATAGGTGGACGACTTGGCCTTGCCGATCTTCGTAGGGTATATGCTTGAGGTTCTCGAACGGTTTGCGAACTTTGTTCTTGAACATCAAGTGTAGGTGCATCCTCAACATTATCGACACGCGATATGTTTGAGTTTTCATTTGAGAGAGCTTGTTCATGAGCCACTTATTCCGCAACAACTTGTGGAATGGGTTCGGCTACAATCTCATTCGGTGCAACCTCATTGGCACTATATTTGGAACAACCACATTACCTACATGAGGTATGTTTTGTTGTTGTGGTTCTTGAATTTCTTCAATAATCACGTTGCTCCCACTACACTCATATCCACTAAATTCTATAAGGATCTAAATCCTATAAAATAAAGGAACAAAAATACATGTGAAAATATCATATTCCCATCCTAGCCTTAGGGGCATACAAGCCTCACAAGTAACATAAAAAATTAATCAACGAATTAATTAATTAATGGCACCAAAGGCCGCATTACAAACATTCACACATGCATTCATTTACAATCACAAGGCATTGAGTCATGAGCCATACTAAACCCACTATCCACCTAAAAAACAAAGTTAGCACATACAAGCACTTTGTTTCCAATTAACGATTTTCAAGCAACTTTGCGTATCGTTTGCTATAAGTAAATTCCGTGTACAAATTCTCAATTTTAAACAACCAAACTTGTTTAAATTCATTTAGAATGTTCTTTCAACATCCCATAACTGAAAGGAGATCAAACAAGGTGTATTCTAATTGTTTTCAACTAGTTTGAATACTTAGAAAAACAGTAATTTATCAAAAAATGTAACTAATGGAATCCAAAAAAAATAATAGTTTTAGGTCTCCAAAAATTCTCAAATAAATAACTTAAGCTCCTTATCATAGTTGTGATTACCAGTAAAAATTTCAAGAAGAGATCTTAAACCATCTGGGAGAATAAAAAATGACAAATCTCTTACAAGTGCACGAAACACCGTTATGAGATTTTCAGCTTATCCTCTCAACCATTTGGTCTGTTAGACCACCTTCTAATCAGTTTTTATTTATACAATATACATAAGAAAAACTTGTTTAGACTATAGGCTAACTATCCATGAAAAGAAAACCACCAAGTTCAGTTCAAAAAATTCGAGTTACATACTAAACAATCAACAAATTCTGTACTGTAACAGACTATCGATCGAAATGTTTTAACCTAGTTCAAGGTCCAAACTTGCACGAAAAATTATGAAATTAATTTTTCTGGAATCCTAACTAAAAATGGAATAACTCAATTTAAACAGAAATTTTAAAGGAGTTTTCAGTTGGTACAGTTTATTAGAACAATCGATTTGCTCAACAAACTGGATCTGACAAGATCTTCCTTTTCATACTTGAAAACCCATAAATTAATCCGAGTCATGCAACAATTTACACATTCTCAGAAAGAGCTTCAAGTCCTCTTTAATTCTAGCCATAGAACACTGGTACTTATATTCAAAATATAAATCTTTCAAGCCATTCAAACAGGACAGTGCAAGGAGAAACTGGTTCTGCGCACTGTCGCCGTTTTATTCACAATAAATGCATACTAATTGAGACAAATGTGAATATAACGCCAAACGAATCACAATCCACAGATCTACAACTTTCATGTAGATGCAAAGATCTTTCAGAGAATATATCAATGCGAAAAATGCGAAACAACACAGAAAATACCATTTCCAGACAGCAAACAAACGCATCATCTCTACTAATCCGTTAATTAGCCAATTTCTCTTAATTAAGTGTCAAAATAGCTTAAGTACGACCTGGCTCTGATACCACTGTTAGAAAGTGTGTAATTTTCAAATTTAGAGTTAATTACCATTAATTTAGCCATAGAAACAACACACAAAACGGATCTAGTACAAAAGCCGATTAGACACAAGAGAAAGGGGTGGATTTTTACCTCTCTTGGTATAGCAACCAAGAGGCTCGATTCCTTGGCTTAGGAGTCGATTGAGAGCTCTCCAAACACCTCCTATTCGCGGTGCCTCGAGTCCACTATGGTATTAACCAAGTTCTTCTCAATTCGTGCTAGCGAAGAGAAGAACGAGTCTAATCCCTAGCGTTCCCTTTCTTCAACCAAATGAACAAACTAATTTGTGGAAGAAAGGATGCTCAACACATGAGCTTGAGGGGAGAGGAGAGGAGGGGGCGGCGCACCACTGGGGTGAGGTGGCGGCTAGAGAGAGGGGAGAGAGAAGAGAGCAAAAGGAACCACCATGAGGTCCCTTATATAGCCTCTTAACCCTAGCTAGGAATTCACACTATTTACAAGTGTGCCACTCCCACCTATCTCCTTATGGCCGGCCTACTAGTGGGCTTCTTTGGCCCACTAGTCCATCTCCAATTGGTTCCTTAATTCTATTAATTAAAGGTCCACTCAAAGCTATTTAATTTGGACATTTAATTTACCAATAAATTAAAGCCCAAATAACTTAATTAAATTAAGTGTGTTGTTTATAAATAATTATTAACTTAATAATAATTATTTAGAGATTAGACAATGCATTAATTTATTTCTATATGATCCATTTGACTTAATTAATTATAACGGTCCATAACGCTATTTAATTAATTAATTAACTTATCATATTTTGTAATACTCATTATTGCAAATAAATAAATAATGCACGTATGGTTAAATACCAATTTTGTGTGACCCTTTGAGGATTTATGCTATGTTGGACATGGAGTTAAATCGCTATTTAATTCCAATAATCATAAGCGGTATCTAGCAACATGTTATGATTCCCAATTCGCATAAATAGTGTACAGCTACAAAATTTCAATCCTGCATAAGAGAACAATTATGTTTCTCTATTTTGATTCTTATGTCACACGATATCATCGTATAATCCAAGATAGGAACATGTCATTCTTGCAGATTATACGTTTCTTGATCTAGAGATAATTGTTTCAGTTGCTAGCAAACAATCTATCTCCATCAAGGGGCCCAAACAGATATCGTCACTCACTAAGTGAATTAATGAGGGACATACGGTTTTCTTGATAATTTGCTTTTCTCCGCACAATTCAAGAATGCTTAAATCAAGTCCGTATAGCAGCCTTTATCAGGAATCAGCAGTAGACATGATTTATAGCATCTATCCTCATGTGGAAAAGATAATCATCTCAAACTTAGAACCAAAATCATAACGAAATAAATAATGACACGTAACACAATCCATATATTTATTTCGTGGGGTCCAGTCCTGTACTATGTTCTATAACATATACATATGCAATTAAGTTGGTTACTCTTAACCTATGATTTATAGAACATAATTATCACTTAACTTGCATACTAATCTTATTGATAATTAATGTCCTTTGTTAATTATCAAGATTATGGACTTTTAGATTTATCGTTGTCATTTACTACTAAATGAATAACAGTGATCTATTATTCAGATCCTCAACCTGAATGAACGATCAACGAATAAATCAAAGAACAAATGATCTGAAGTCATCAATAACATAAACTATAGAAGTAGCCTAATAAGATTGGCTTCTAGGACATATCTCTAACAATGCACTCTTGACTAAGTAGTAACATACCGCGAGTATATTGAATATCATTATATTTAGCTATTGTAAGTAAATTTAAAAAACTTAAAATGCAATCCGTATTCGACAAAATATATTCGTATTCGACTCCGTATCTGATAATATCCGAACCGTATTCATCTTCGTTTAATATCCGAACCGTATCCGTATTCTAATGCATCCGTATTCGAACAAAAATATGGATGCGAATATGGGAAGACCAACATCCGATCCGTATCCGATCTGTTTTCATCCCTAGATACGACTATACTTAGCCTTCCGTGTGCACAACAGAGTGTGTATACGTGGCGGGGCTGTCCTCCCTGACACGGACTTGGTTTGAGGTGTGACAATAAAACTTACAAATTGAAGAGCAGACTTCATTAATTGTTAGGCGGAAGCGTTAGTACTGATCTTCTTTGAGTTTTTCTCAGCCATAATGATGGTCAACAATGGCGTTTTTCTCTTTTTTTCTGAATTTTCTTAATGGCAGAATTATCGGAAAAAATGCCTTTAATTATCAGATTATAGAGTATTTATTGTTGAGGCAACCAAAGGGATCCAATACAATGAATCTGGTCCATCATAATTTTCATCAAATTATGATGCACCCTTTAGTTAATTATCTTAAATGAACTTGGCTCACACATTAATTATCATAGTCCACATTAAATATTCGAACACTACACTCATATCCAGTTTAAGATGAGGCGCTGACTCTGAGATATGCATCAAGACCAGAGACAAATCAAAATACAACTAATTATATACTGCTTAATTGCAATAAAACTACAATTGTTGGTTAGATTTTTGTAGCATTTAGAGGTTAATCCACACAGTTGATAGAATAAAAGGCTGATATCTAGATATAAGGGTATACCCTCATGCTAATTTCAAATTTGCGTTTGTTGCCTAGATTTTCTTTCTTGTAGCAGCTGTCGTTATTGTTACTAAACTGCAGCTAGCTAGATTTGAAAGTTGTCCGTCCATCCTCCTTCAACCGCATGAAAGGAACTGTTATAGTGCTCAACAGTGATGCCGTCTGAAGGGGGAATATATTCCAACCCGTCAGTACTAAATCCCTTATGCATGCGTTGACTTTCTTATTGGCTAGTCCTGATCAACAATCAACTAAAGAGCAAATTGAAATGAACATGACTTATTGATTCAGGAGGAACAACTGAACATGCCTTTATAGAAACCTAATATATTCACCGACAAATAATTCATGAAAAAATATATATATATATTCACCGACAAATGAAAATATCATTGGAAAAAACACGCATAAACAACATCAGGCCCTTATGGAAAAAATGTTTCGAACACTTTTATATATTTAGACAAAAGTAACCTAAACACTTTAATTTTGATTCCGATTTAGGGATACGCCAATTTCAATCCACCTGCATACATTTTGATCATGGTTCAACCCTCATGTAAATTTCTCAAAGCAGGATCAGAAACTAAGAGAGGAATAAAATATAAATCACTCACACCATGTTTTTATGGAACTCACTGTAAAGGTATGTATGATTCAATGGAACTGAAATTAAGATAGCAATGAAGCTCAACATTTTTTTCTGGGATCAAACTACCATTGGACTATAATCAATAAAAAAAACAACTGGTCTTTATTAATCTTGAAATAGCTATTGTGGATGGTTCAGTGGAGCCCATCATATAACGTATTAAATGTTTAGATGAAATGAACCAATTTGAGTTTAAGGAAAAAAAAAATGTGACCTTTAGTAAGTGTAACCTTCAAATAGATACTGCGATGCTCTTTCAAATAGTAGCATATTTCTTTAAATTGCAATTATACCAAAAATTCAAAACTACTCAATTTTGAAATAATTGTACCAAAAATTAATCTTAGCTTACCACTGTGAAGTAATTGGGAGACTTAATTATTTGTCAGAATAAATGATTTGCTAGAATAAATAGTAGCATATTTCCTTAAAATGCAGATCCAAAAAAAAATTATAACTAAAGGTGGATGCCAGACCAAAAAAGGAGCAAAAGCAAGTAACGCACTGGGAATGAACAGTAAGCAAATTCGTTGAGATCTTGCTAAAATCTAAAACTAAAAAGGAAAATTATCTAGGCAAGATAAATCATAGAAGAAACATAAAAAATACCTGGGAGCATCGAAGATCGGAGACAGTAAAGATCCGAGAGGAGAAGAAAGTAGAGATGGTCATCTCCGTACATAGCCCTAGCAACCGAGATCGGAGCATCGAAGGATGGGAGAACTCTAATGGCGAGAGAGGCCTTCTGCGGGGAGAGAGAAAGGAAAAGAGGAAATAGAGGCGGGAGGCTCTAGAAGAATTATTAATCGAACGCTGAAGATTTCGCGCGGAGAACGAACGGCCAGGATGCAGTTACTGTCTGACCAACTGTTTACCCACAGTAGTTTCGGATCCGGATTAAATTGCAAGGATTAATATATTAAATAATTTTTATATAATTGACGAATTTGATCATTTGTTTCTTAAATTTATTATTAGAGCATTCAGAATAAGAATTTTTATTGTAAATCTCTATGCATCATTTAATAGAATGATCATAATAAATTTAAAATATTTTTAATCTTGATAATTAATAAGAAATATTAATTATTCATGTAAGATAAATATACAAGTTAAGTAATAATTAATTTACTACAAATTATAAATAATGTGTTATCAATTTAATTGCATATGTGTACGTAAATATACACACGTGTAAGATAGGAGATATATTTCAAGAAAGTTTGAGAGTCATCGTCACCTAATCTAAGATTTAGGGATGTAGGTAGGACAGTAAATTCAAACATCTATCCAATTAATACATTTAATTTATAAAATTGTAATTATTATACAACATGCTACAAATTAATACAACATATGCCTCTGTTACAAGGGCTGAAAAATAATTATTTCACGGGTATAACATGCATCCAATCCTGTTCAGAGGGTAGATGTACATTGTTATATCTAGACAATAAGAAAGCACATAATACATCATTAGGCCTTTGGAATGAGTTGAACATTGAAGTCCTCTGGAAATTCTAGACCAAAAGAGCGTGTAATAGTGCCACCTTTAATTATCTTCCACCTATATAAGTAATAAAACAGCAACTCAGTAATACATTGTATCTATAAAGTATAGAAACGGTCAGAATATATGCACATATTTATCTACATCAGAACATCGATTATTTATTTATTTATTTATTTATTTATCTAAATAATTAATAATAATAATAATAATAATAATAATAATTACTACAACAACAATAATAATAATAATAATAATAATAATAATAATAATAATAATAAAGATGAGATCTTCAACACATATTTCAAAATTAAATGTCACAAACGACCTCATGTCGATTCGAACCTGCTATTTTCACTAAAAATGTATTGATTTTTGCCATTAGACCAAGAGATGCATTGTTCTCCGTCATAAATCTAGAGAAGTTTTGATTGCATGTGTGTGTTTAGTAGTCAGAATATTACCTATATTTCGTAATTAAGCAATGGAGAAAGATGGACATGAAAAGTAAGTTATAATCGGCTCCAACACAAAAGCGCATGCCCCCTCCAAATGCCATGAAATGTTTGAAATCACCCGCAGATTTCTCCTACAGAAGGACATAAAATTATGGCCTTTTGTAATACAAAGTAATTATTGTATTTATCATCTCAATTGTTAATTAAAAGCACGAATTGGAACTCTCCACATGCACTATGCAGATATGACTTATTGAGATGTGAATTTTGTATGGATTGCAATGATATCCCAAAGCCAATTTAGTAGGCGAAGTACCTATAATACAAAAATGGATGCTAGCTACTCGATCTTCTTTATTAAAGGATTAGCTCATAAGCTACAGATAAACAATATTGAATTGAGGCTTCGTCAGACTTTTTAAGGCCTTATGCACATCTTTGTATTATTTGTGTGATATCCGGTGAAACGTAAAACATTTTATGATAGATTGAAAAAGTGATGGTTAATATTTTAAACCTTCCATCTAGAAGGATTGAAGGAAAGAGGTTCTTCATATATTCTAGGATTGAGGTGAACTGCTTGAGTGCACACCATTACATGCCATCCCTCTGGAATTGTATACCCTGTTATTTTAAGTTTTAACTTTTAGAAAAAGGAGAAAAAGTTATAAAAGCATCAAATAACAATCACTGTTCTATTGCTGATGCCTGGCTTATTGCTTGTTCGTTCATTCTATTTTGTACTCAAATCTAATTTAATTTTAGTTGTTAATTATAGGTTATAATGAAAGGGACCTTTATACTCGATGTTCTTCATAACTTTTCTGAGAATGCCTGGAGCAATGCTTCCCAACCTGAGTATCTCAGTAATAACCTACAACAATGCAAAAATAAGACAAAATTAAAATTTTAATTTTGGAAATAATGAAATGCTGACAATATACCTGAAGCTTTTATTTTGAAAAGTCAATAGAAAATTTTATATGAAGCCACCACATTAAATTAGAAACTAATGAATCACTGGATTAAAACTACAGCAACAATTTAAAAGCCTACAGAGCATATATTCAGGGCATATTTTGTTTTTAATTTGGAATTAGGGTTGTCGCCGTCCACTGGTTTTCTTTTTTGTTATTTTATTTCCGTTGGTGAGGGACGGATGGATCGAATGCTATTGTTGTTATTGTATAAACTAAAAAAAATGAGCATTCAATAAAATTTTATGTACCACACTACCACGATTCTTAAAATGTATTTGATAGGCTTCATATGATCACAAGTGAAATATCAAATGTTGCAAAACATTTTTTTTTCAAATTCTGTTGCTAAATATCAGTTTTTGACTCTGTTAATCCTCTGTATAACAGGTTACATACTGGTATAAGAGAAAGAAAATGAAATACTATAGGAATAAGGGCCCACATTTCTTATTCTTGTTTTGTTTGGGTTGCATAAGAATAAGAATAAGCACGCATATCGAAATTTCTTATTCTTATTCCTTATTCACGGCTCATATTATAAAAGTTTAGAAATATTCATAACCTGAGATGTAAATTGCATTGATTTATAGTCTTCCCATGTCATTTTCGAATCCTGTCGTTCTCCCACTTTCTTCATAATCTCTTCTTGTTCCTCCTATATATACATAGAAAGGTCAATAAGTTGAATAAGAAGCTCAAATAGTACTAGAACCCACATGTTATTATATATTGTTGCAGTTTGCATAATATTTAGAATATCTAACCTCCAATTTTTTGATAACTTCTTGGTGTTCAGCAAGAAGCTTGAATGCAAGAATAATTGACTGAGAGGTGGTCTCAGAGCTTGCAAAGAGCATTGCAATGGCCAAATCCAGAGCCATCGACTCCGTAAGGATAGGGTCATTTTTGGTCAGTTCTTCTACCAATTTGTCCCAAAAGTCCCCATATCGCAATTCAGGGGAGTTCATCCTCGTCTTTAATGTTTTCTTTAAAATTTTCATCACATCCTTACGTCCCTATTATGTTATAACGATTTTGGAAGATTACTGCACTAGGTACCTATTGATTTTGTGGATAATCTCTGGATATTTATTTATTAGTGTTTTATATAGCTCCTCTCAAATTAGTGCTTTCAAGTTTTAACACTAATGTGAGTGTTTCTAACGTTTGGATGAGAATTTTAGCTTCTACTGCGTATTATTGCTAACTTAATCAACTTCTGTCCATTGTTTTTTTTTTTTATTTCCAGATTTTCCCTTTTGGTAGGTTTGTGTGGTTGAGTCAAAAATTAACATATTGAATGCTGCATGAGTTACTTAATCATAACTGTATATGCTTGACAATTTTGAAAAGGAAGCAAACCTGGATTAATATGAATTATAGTACTAATGGATGTACTAAATTGAATTATTTAGTTCTGTAAAATACACGTTAGAATACATGGTTAATGTAATTAAGTCATATTAATTTAACTCGCTCTTGAACATACAGATATCAATATACCTTCAAGCTCTTGTAAAATGATGTTCCTGGAATGTAAACTGGGAAAGAGAAAAGCCCTTGGATAAAGGCGAAAACATTCTTTCTCAGGTCTTCAAGCAAGCTTGATGATTCTTCATAGCTCATCAGTTTCGTTGCAGCCAAATTAAATGTCATCTATATTTGTGAAAAGTATATAGACACAAATATTACATAACAAAAATGGTGCTTAATATTTATTTCGCAAAAAGTAAACATATTCATTATAAATAATGTAAGAGCTTACAGCGAAAGTGGCTTCTCTGAGCTCAACATAAGGATGCTCAGCCCACAAGCGGAGGCTAGTGCGTGCAGCCTTCTCAAATTCACCGATCAACACTTCCTTAAGTGTCTGGTGGCCGACGAAATCATGAATTATGCTTTTTAGGTACTTGAAAACGAACCCATGCTGTGCCTGCAAATTATGTTTGCCTATAATCTTGTTGAAGGATTCAGGATAGCAACTCTGAAACAGCTTCCCTTCTTGCTGGAACGCCATTTGATTGAACTCCTCATCTGCCGAAAACACGACCGACGACCCCAGCAAACTTGTCTTAAATATAGTGCCATATCTAAGGAAAAGAACGGGACGTAGTGACGTACAATAAGAAATTAGGCACGGAGAGTCAGGTTAACTTATTTTTTTTTAAGGTTAGTTGGCGAGCCAACCAAAAAAAAATTATTAAACAAATTAAATATATTACAAATTATTTGCATCAAATTAAAGAATTAGAAAAGTTATTGTGTAGATATCCAAAAGACATCTAAGAGAAACTGACGCAAATAATAAAAACCAAACAGCTAAACAATTGTCAAACCACTGATTTGATAAAACGATTATATCACTAACAAGCTGGTATTGAAAGGATTATTGAAGATTTTTTTGTTCCTCTCCATACAAATGAAAATATTTCCATCTGTTTATATATGGAGTTTCAATTCTCCTAACAAATATCAAGGATATTTCCATGCCACGAAAGTTGATTGTGCATCATGAATTGAAGACAAGTTGTTTATTTAAAATTACATTTCACAATTAAGTGATTCATTTGTTTGATCAATAGCCATATCACTAGAAAGAGTGCAATTAGAAATTCTAGGTCAATTTCGTTTTTGCAAATTCGCTTTAGTCAAAGAAGCGGCCTTAAATAGACGCCAAATGAATAACTTGAGTTTAACATGAGCAATTTTATTTTTCTAGATGAAAGCTAGAACTATATATATATATATATATATATATATATATATATATATATATATATTTTTCGTTCGGGATCAATAAATGACAAGTAGATGCTAAAAAAAAAAAAGATACCAGTTGGTGGTCTTCTTGGGGACTTAGAGTATATATTTCTTTGATACTAATCAAATCAATTAATGTTATTGTCAAGAATATTAAAAATAACACAAGGAACACACGACTCCCATAAAACTTCCTTCCCTCCCTAATTTTATCTCTCTTTCAATAATAATTTTTCACAATCTGAATTCCTCTCCTTTTCCTTTCTTGCGTCAACACAGGTCATGTATGACAATTTTTCCATCTTTGCGTGGACGCAATCCAGGAGTGCAATCTTAACAGTTATCTTGGTCGTAATTTAAATACTAAACTTTAATTTCTTCCTCAAAAATTACGTACTATACTTTTAATTTGTTTTAATTATTTATTAACGGAAAATTGCGGGCACTTGTCGGCCCTCAAAAAAAAAATAATTTGTTTTAATTACGTATTATACACATCAAAACAATTAATGTTCTCGTAGTCTCAACAATTTCGAAAACACAATGAAAGGCAGAGATAAATCAAGATTGACGTGTGGGGGGAAGCACTAAAAAAAGACTTTAAAAAATAGAATATCTCTAAGGAGTTGTCATTGGACAGAAATATATGGAAGTTAGTCATCCATATATCGGAGTCATAATATAGGACTTTAGAGAGAGGAAGTAGTATCATGGTTTTTTAGATTATAATTTTACCTTATAGTGAAGATGTAGATTTTATATTTATTATTATTATTACTTTTCATTACTATATTTCTATGACTTTATTCTTACTGGACTACATTTCTGGTCTATTCTAACTTGTTTAAAACAAGATGCTGTTGTTGTTATTGTATAGAATTCTATTCGAATAAGGATAACAGTGTGAAGGTGTGGGCAGTTACATCAACATTCTGTTTTAGCCAATAAATTGAAATCCAGTAATCAATTGATTATATAAACAAAGGTGACTTCCAATTCTCATGAGAAAATTGCTTGCATGATATTGGACTTGTAATGCCTCAAAATTTATACAAAAGTTTGACCAAAATTTTTATTGCTTTGACCGAACCAAAATATATATATATATATATATAGAGGAATGATATACTACACTCTGGAGTATTGAGCCCTCATACACCGATCTTTTATGTCGTCAGATCGCTTTAAATTCCGTGCAGAGATGAGATCGAATGGATTGGATGAGAGCGCTGGACTCCGTTTTTGTTTAATTTTTTTCGTTAAAAGTCTATTACTTCCCTCTCCGTCTCCCCTTTTCCTTCCATTTGCAAAAAAAAAGAAGCGCGTCTCCATCTCCTACGCTCCCTGACTCTCTCTCTCTCTCTCTCTCTCTCTCTCTCTCTCTCTCTCTCTCTCTCTACGAAAGAGAAAAACTGAGGTCACAACTCCCACTTCTGCGGCTCTACCTCAGCACCTCATGCGAGGTCTCGATTTCCTTCACTACTTCAACACCTCGCACCTCAGCAACTCTCCCTCGGCAGCAACCCTTGTTGACTACCTTTAAATTGCCAAGTCTAAAAGGTATTTTCATTGCTAATTCGAACATTCATAGATTTCACACTGTCATAAGAAATTTGGATTTTAATTGTTAAAGGTTGTTGCCAATTTTGATTTTTTTTTTTCATTTTTTTTGGGCCTATGGTTTATGCGATTTTCCAATTTTCATTACATACTTTAATAAAATCATTAAGGTGCTTAAGTTATTAATGAATTCTTTTCTTCCGTTTAGAAATCCTGAGGAGAGAGGAATCAGCAGTGGAGATAGCGAAGCTAGGGTTTTTGGTTTCTTTCCGAAGGTCGAATCTGTGGAGACTGGAGAGAGACTTTCAGGAGTCAGGACGCCCCTTTTGCAAAACACTCATGTTTTTTCGTAAAAAGACTAACATATCCCTATGTATCGAAACCGTCAGTTAAGGAGAGACGATAAATTTTAAAATAACAGAGAGTTCTGAGCAATTAGTGCCTCCATCCAATCCGCTCATCTCAATCTAGTGCACGATTTTTGAAGCGATCCAAAGTCATAGAAATTCAGTGTATGGGAGCTTAATACTCCAGAGTGTAGTATATCATTTCTCTCTCTCTCTCTCTCTCTATATATATATATATATATATATATATATATATATATATATATATATATATATATATATATATATATATATATACTTTGACCGGTTGTTTGACTTTTTGACTTAGTGAGCACACCATTATTTTGAAGATAAATTGGAGGTCTAAGCCGCCCAACTAATTTTTAAATTAAATGTCTATGAAAGACCCCCAGCTGAATTTCGAACCTGCGACCTTTCACTTAAGGAGTCAAGGTGCATTGCTCTTTACCACTAGACCAAAAACTGATTCTCAAGGACTTAGTGAGCACACAATTGTGAAATGGATACAAAGGAAATGGTGACCGAATAAAAACTGCCACCTGTTATGTCCCTTTTATCTCCAGCTGACACGTCCTCTTAATGTTTTTTTTTTTTTAAAATACACGTCCTCTTAATGTTGCATGCAACTTCCACAGATTTTCTTTTTCATTATTTAAGGCTCCGTTTAGATGGCTTCTTCCCGGAATAAAGAATAAGGAATAACCACTTTTACCAATAAATTTATTTCTATCCATCCAAATTCTTCACAAAAGTTACACCCTTCCCAATAAATTTCTTCCCTTCTTCCTTCTTCCTACCTTATTCCCACACCATCCAAACGGAGCCATAAGGCTACTTGATTCCTGTCATTTAAATGAAAATAGTTATGATTGAGTCTACTGAATTCCTGATAAAGGTCATGAACAGGGACGGAGTCAGAAAATTTTGAATGGGGGTTCACTTGAACGAAGCCAGGAAATTTTTTAAAAAAATATTCAATAAATTAATAATATTTAAATAAAATATTATTTTATATATAAAGAATTTTTTATTTTCGACATTTGCCAAAATATAATACAATCTACAAATTAGATATGTTTCAAACTTATTTCAAACTTGAATTTGACTCAAATTCAAATTTTTAAAAAACTCCGTTTTATCACTGTTTATCTTGATTTTTGCTCACATTGCACAACCGTTATATCATTGTTTTATCCGTTTTATCACTGATAAAAGCTAAATCACCACCCAACCGCTAAACAGCATAAATCGTATTTTAAAACCATGCTTAAATTAGAATTTCAATATGTCATAAATTAACTAGAAAATAAAAGAATTGATTTGATAAATAAAAAGGGTAAATTTTGAGCAGCAATACCTTTTATTTTTTTATTAGTATTAATATTTATTAGTACTATTTTATTTATATAATTGTTTTTTTTCAATTTTTTTATTTGTTTTCTATTCCATCGTAGTTGTTCGGCTAGGCTGCTTATGAGGTCCATCATAGTTATGTTCGGCCTATATTTTGGATCTATTTAATTAACTGAAAGGTCCACAAACAAGAACTAAAAAAAATTAACTACATTTCTCTTTTCGGTTTATAAAACTGATCTTTTTGTATGGCAATAATTCTTTACAGATAAAAATTGTTAATCGATCCAAAAAGACTTCACAAAAAAAATAGACTACAAAATTTTATGGGGTTCAGCAATGAAAAATCATCCAAATATTTATGGGTTCAAATATAGAGGACATATAACAAATTTACATTTTATAACTATAAATATTCATATGTAGTAATATTATTTCAAAAAATAGGGGTGACATTAATTGACACCCTTTTGTTACACCTAGATCCGTCAGTGGTCATGAAGAGCACCAACGGTTGCGCATGATCTGAAATATCCTGATAATGGTCATGAAGGGCACTGACTACGGTTGCGCATGATCTGAAATACCCTGAAAAATGGTCATGAAGGGCACCGACTACGGTTGCGCGTGACCATCTATTGAATTATGTTATAAACCGTTGGCAACTCTTATAAAAGATGATTCGCGATTTAATTGACTAATTGCATTGAATAACTTACTGCCTTAATTTAGATAGTTGTATAAACCATTGAGACGGGTTTTGTTAATGTTTTAAAATATGATTATTATTGAAGAATCATATAACTGACTGTATTGGCATTTGAAAATTTGAACCGGTTTATCTCAGTAAATATATTATTAACCATGTGAATTAAACCGAGTTTATTGAATTTTCTATGTTAATTAAGAGAAATTGAGTCATTAAATATCTGATTGTTGATTTTGTTAGCTGACTCTACTTATTTTTCTACTGTGACGTAGGTTGATGGGTCATCGGATAGATGCAAAAGATACTGTCAAACCTCGCGTTTCGCGACCCGTCGGCGCGGGATGCGACAGGACTAACGTTTCTTGGTAACTAAATAGATGATAGCGTACAAAATGATGCATATATATAGTCATTTAATTACATGATATTAATGATGTGTTTGTCAAAGAAGCGTTAGTCCGTGAACCGGTGTTTTGGAAAACGTACCGATAACGTAAAATTCTTGTAATATCAGGAATCGGACAGTGACCGAAATGGATGTATCCGGCGTTGTGAGAGTAAATACGGGATAATTTAAAAAAATACCAGAAAATACTTCATTTCGACTACCTGCTCGGTAGGGATGCGGTTTTAAAAACACTACCGTCAACTTGCTGGACGATGTAGTTCTTTGAACACGCTGCTATTCAGTATTCACGTTATCTCTTACTTGTTTGGGTGTAGCGAACTAGAGTTATTCGCTAATAATTTGTTCACGAGGCATTCCAAACATATCTGTATGTATTTATCTAGACAATCGACCATGCTTGGTGAATATGGTGTTTGGATCTTCTAAAAATAAAATTAGGATTAGTTATTCGGAATAAAAAATATTATTATTAAATAGTCAAGAATAAGTTTTGTTGGAATCGTTGAGTGTTATTTTTAAGTGGTCTAATATTTAAATTAAATTTTTATTTCTATGGTATTTGTATCATCTTGTTAATGTGGATCAAGAAGTAGTTGGTACCATTTTTTTAACTCGGATTAAAAAGATGATCTAAACATTCTAGGAATAAAAAGTTAATCCGATGCTGGACCACTTAAAAATAACACTCTAGATCCCAAAATATTTATTCTTGATCGTTTAGGAATAATATTTTTTATTCTGAATAACTAATTTTAATTTTATTCCTAGATGATCCAAACGTTTGTAGAATATAGATGTTAAACAATTTATATATATATATATAGCAAGCTTTCTAGGATTGCTTTTTGTTTAACTCTGTTTGTTTGTTTGTTTATGAGAGACTGGAGGAACTTTGTAATCTGTAAAAGATTTTACCTTTTATTTAAATCTATTTGTAGTTGGATCACCAATTAGGAATGTCAATGGATACGATATGGTACGGTAGAAGTTATATTCATACCCGCATCCGTTAAAATTTTCTTTATCCGTATCTTACCTGTACCCGTTAAGAATTAACGGTACGGGTATGGTAACGATAAAAAATGGATATAATAACAATAAAATTTGTACACTTTGTATAAATAAATTATATCAATAAGTATATTAATAAAGTGCAACAATGATGGCCAATATTTTAGGTTTCTACTTTTTTATTTTTCTACAATGAATGGAAAAAATTATAGATCTTAAATAAAATCTAGTAATATTTTTAACCAATCATGCAAATAAGATACCATATGTATCATTTAATTGTCTTTTTAATTGTGACAATTACCCGTTATGAAAACAGGTACGAAATAGCTTTTATCCGTACCCGTTAAATTAACGAAAAAATTTTCTTATCCATACTCGTATCCGTTAACTTAATGAAAATAAAATTTTACCCATACATGTCTTATACGGTACGAATTTGATAAACGAATTTCATTGACAGCCCTATCACCAACAGCCTTCGAAAGAGAAAAAAAGGAAAAAAAAATGTTAAACAATAATAACATAAACGAACCGTTTGAGCCTGCTGCTGACAAATGGACTTAGCTCGAATAGAGATCCTGGTGCAAAAAATTGCAGTGTCTCGCCAATTAAAGGTAAGCCCATGGAGCCAGGCGGCAACCTCCGGCTCGATCTCCACCTCATGAGAACAAAGCTACTAACCAATAAGACGACGGTTGCCACACCTACAGCCAAACTTCTAATCTCCATCTCCTGCTTATAATTTAACGGCAGTATACATGAAAGAATAAATCATATTTTTAGTGTAATAAATTTATAACAATTTACTTACTCGTAATTTGTACCTTAGTTTTTGTTCGACGGTACGTACGTGGATTCAATTAATATATCGCTTCTATAAATATTCATACAAAAAAATTCAATAAGGAGAGAAACATTCTATGAGTTCCACCATTTGCGATTGATCTCGTATATATATACTTATGATTACAAATGCTTTTATGCCCCCACATGCATGTAGTGGGGCATGATACAAAACGACCGTGTCGTGTCAACACGCACATGTATCGTGCTAACACGATCGTGTCGTGTCAATTTTTACTTGTGTTGTGTTGTTTCATGTCAACACGCACACGTGTCGTGTCAAAATGACAGGACACGATCGTGATGGAACGACACATGTGCGTGTTGACACGACAAGACACGACATGATACAAGTACATAATCGACATGACACGATCGTGTTACCGTGCTGTGCCATAAACGTGACATCTTAGGACAATAGAAAGTTTTACAAGGTCTAAAACAACACAATTTGATACACAACACAACATAAACACAAATTAACATGATACATCAACATAAATATAATTATTAATATTAATTATTTTAACAAAATTAATAATTTAAATTCAATTTATACTACTAAATAATAAATCATATTATTTTAGCATCATTTTCTTACCTAATTATTATTTTCTTTGAAAAAAATATTAACAGAAATTGTAAACTGAACCAAAAAAAATTAATTATTATGTTTCAATAATATTTTTTTTTATTTTTAATTTTGTTTAATAATTTTTAACTTTAAAAATAATAAAATAATCTGATACGACTAATACAATGTATCAACATGACATGACAAGATGTGTCAATCGTACCGTGTCAAAATATGTTTTGTGTCAGCTTCTTTCACCATCTAGCACGACACAACACCTAGTACCATAGGGACAATTGAAGCCTCAAACGAACCATTATATACACTTTCGACAGAGATATGTTTGATATTTTACAATTGACTTATTTTATCCCGGATGTAATCTCAAGAATCCGATTGTTCTCCAAAAAATAAACATGTTGATTAAATCAAATAAGTCCGATAACATATCGCTTTATTTACTCTATCTCATAAATATAGTATCTTTCCTTTAGGCTCCGTTTGGATGGTGTGAGAATAAGAGGAATAAAAAAAGAAGTATTGGAAAGTGTATAATTTTGTGAAGAGTTTGGATTGTTTAATAATAAATTTATTTCCATCTTCTCTTTTTTTCTTATTCTCACTCCCATCCAAACACAGTCTTAGGTGTTACTTTATTGAACTTGTGCGAGAAAATTAAGAAAGAATCTTTTCATTTTTTTCTATTTTTTTCAGCAATTGAGTCAAGTCCACAATTAGAAAGCCTGTATAACAAGCTAAAATTCTATGGTTTCTTAAATTAAGTGTTCCGACTATGTGTCACTTCTATGGTTTCTTCACTAATAAAATTCAAGAATTTATGATTGTCACATTACTTGGTTACTAATTATGGTTAAGCTAAAATGACTAACTTGAGTCCTGAATAATTTTCTATTTATAGAAATAAATAAGAATGAGTATATGGAATATTTGTAGAATTTATCTGCTTTATAAACTCAGATAGAATAGTTGGTATAATCAATAAATTAAATGAAATAATTCGGTTAATATTTCTTGATATATATCCGTTGATCATGAAAATATTTTTTTGTATACCTTTGATTAAAATAAAGTAACAGTAATACTTGGCAGGAAAAATAAAATAAAAATACTAGCAAGATCTGTATGAATTATATAAAATTTTAATATCATTTTTCAACTCTTTGGATGTCTGAAAATGGTCCAATAAAATACGTACTAAGATAATCTGAGAATGGTGAAGTTGATTTGCTACATAGGGACTGCCACGGAGGATCCTCGCTATCTGTCCTCCTTCGCGTCTCCTTCGTTGTCTCTGTCTGTCCGCCTTGCTTTGCAGGTGCGAATTGCGATGACGCTCCCTTATCCCTAGCCTGTGGTGTGGTGTATTATTTATACCCTCAGCTTCCTCATCTGCTAGAGATAAGGTTCTACATAGATGGATGGCATGCAAAGCTTCAAATATCGGTTATAGCGGCCATAACAGTGGTTCTATAGCGGTGCTATTTGGTACAATACCGCTACAGCGCTACAGATTTAGCGGATCACCCGATAGCACGATATATAGTGGGAAATAGCAATAAAATAGCAACTAATATCGGTGCTTTAGCGGACATAACAATATAGTTTATAATTAATTTGCTGATATAGTAACAATTTTTTTTTTTGGACTTATCTTTGACATATGAACTTGGATTGACGTAATTTAAAAATCTATTGAACAAATTCAGATCTGAGTAAGAAAAGAGAGATTGAGGAAGAAGAAAACTTTATTCTATTCCATTATGTTTGTTACATCTCGTAGCTATTACAGTGTGCTCCTTATATAAGAGATAAGAGAGTAATAAGGACAAATACAGTTTGTTATGAGAAACATATAAACCTATCAATTTGTACAATTACTGGAGTTGTCCAGTGTTCCTTTAACACCCCCCCCCCACAAGCCAATGGAATCGGTGTGACATTGAGCTTGTGTCTCAACCAGTTGAACCGAGTGATGGAGAGAGGTTTAGTCATGATATCCGCAAGCTAATCAGCCGACCATAAATATCTGACAGCAAGCTGATTTTGAATCCAAAGAAGGTGGCACCAATATTATCACACCACATAATAGGAGGGGTGGAAAGAGGAACTTGTAATTCTTGTAACAGAAATTGAATCCAAAGAAGTTCTGTGCATGTCAGGGCCAGACTTCTATATTCAGCCTCTGTGCTGGATCTAGAAACGGTGTTCATTTTTTTTGTGCTCCAAGAAAGATGCAATAACCCGATATGGAACGCCTGTCAATTTGGCATCCAGCCCAATCACTGTCTGTGTAGGCATGTAGTTGTTTGTCAAAATCAGAATAGAATTGATGGCCTTGATTAAGAGTTCCAACCAAGTATCTTAATACCCTTTTTACAGTAGTCCAGTGGTTAATTGTAAGGGCATGCATAAACTGTGAAAGTCTATTTACTGCATATGAAAGGTCGGGTCTGGTGACTGTGACATATTGCAATGCACCAATGGTGCTTCTGTAGAGATGAGGATCCGAGAAAGAATCACTATCACCAAGAAGAAATTGAACACCAGTGGCAATTGGTGTTGCTACTGGTTTTGCATTCATCATATTGGCTCTTTAGAGAATATCCTTGATATATTTGGACTGAGACAGATGTAATCCATGAGATGAGGATGTGACTGCAATTCCCAAAAAATAGTGAAGAAGGCCTAGATCTTTTATTGCAAATATGGAGTGTAATTGGGAAATGCAAGATGTCACCAAATGTTGACTACTGCCAGTGATCAGTATGTCATCGACATAGATAATAACAATAGTAGTATGACCTTGGCAATGAGCAAAGAATAGAGAAGGATCATAATGAGAAGCTGTGAACCCAAAATCAACAAGAGCTGTACTCAATTTCTAGAACCAAGCTCTTGGAGATTGTTTTAAACCTATGTTGCACGGATGCGGGTATCATATTGGATACAATGCGGGTGCGGGGATTCGTCATTTTTTAAAAACTAATTCATTTATTTTATTAATATATTGTTTTTAACATTATATTACAATCGTTTAATTTATATTGATAAATTTAACAATTAATAATATTATGCTAACAATATAATTAAGTTTAACGCATTATGTTGTTAACTGTTAATAATACATAATACAATGTATTAATAACCTAACTATGGCATTTTATGTCCAAGTATTAATATATCCAACTCATTTTCGATATTAATGACCAACGCAGCCCAGCACGGTAAGCACTGTTTTGTCCGGTTATGAAATAAGATTTGTCCCACAAGTATTGTGGAACCTATACATAGACATATAAGTTGTGAGCTATGCACTATAAAGTAATTGATTGAACTGCTAAAGTAATTGATTGAACTGCACATGGGCGCGCAAGGGAGCGTGGGAATGGCCCATTCTGCCATTCATATTTGTCATTTGTGCGCTGGACATCCTTCGGCTTTGTGCGCTAGACAACACTCCTTGGTCCAGATACGCGAATCTCACACATATCGGTGACTGTATGCAACGGTCAAAGTAAATGAAATAGCCCGGAGGTTGTATCATGTACACTCTTTCAGAAAGGTCCCCATGCAGAAATGCATTTTGTACATCTAATTGATGAATAGCCCATTGAGAAGAGACAGCAAGAGACAATACTAACTGCACTGTGGTGGGTCTGACAATCGGGCTAAAAGTGTCAAATTCATCAATACTTTCTTATTGATGATAGCCCTTAGCCACCAGCCGGGCTTTGTGCCTTTCAATGGTACCATCAGAGTGCCATTTGATCTTGAAGACCCATTTGCAGCCAATTAGTTTTTGATCTTGTGGAGGAGGAACCAGTTGTCATGTTTGATTGAATGCTAGAGCATCTATTTTTTTTGCCATAGCCATGCGCCATTCTTGATGATTATTATCCTGAGTAAAAGATGTAGGCTCTACATTGGCTGAAGAGGTGAGAAAGGCAACATGATCAGGAAATTTTCTTATTTTGCGTGTGTTGTCTCTCGTTCTGGTGACCATTGGATGGGAGGGAGGTGGAGGAGCTGTAGAAATTATGGATTGTGAAGTTTGTTGAGGTTGTGGGGAAGATAGTTGTAATAGAAGAGGTGTGACAGTTCGGTCAGAGGAGGACACACGGTCAGGTGTTGAATTCAAAAGTTGGTCAGGTAACGGAAACCTGGAGGAGTTATGAGGTGTAGTATCATGGTTGTAGCTGGGCCTGCGGAGGAGAGGAACCCATTGTGGGCTGAGTCGAGGTGGGCCTAATGCAGCGGAGATACAAGTCAAGTAAGGGAGGCCCAGAAAGAGCTGTACTGTTGAGAGATTCATCTTCTTCATGGGAATTAGAGGAGGAGCCGTTGGAGGCTTTAGAGAAGGGGAAAGCTTGCTCATCAAATTGCACACTTCGAGAGGTGAAGATGCGATTGGTGTCCATGTGGAGACATCGATACCCCCTTTTGATTGGTGGCATAGCCCCAGAAAACACAAGGTAACGATCTCAACTGCAGTTTATTTGAGTTGTATGGCGAGTATGAGGGAAGCATAAACTACCAATTATACATAGAAAATTGTAATCCGGTGTGGCATTAAACAGGGTAGTATAAGGAATTTGGTTATTTGTAGAGGATAGGAGTCTATTTATGAGGTATAAAGCAGTTGAGAAAACTCATCCCAATACCTGTGAGGTATAGAAGCATGAGAAATCATGGCTAGGGAGAGTTCAATTATATGCTTGTGTTTCCTCTCAGAGGTACCATTTTACTGGGGAGTGTAAGGGCATGAGGTTTGGTGTATGATTTGGGGAAATTTGATACCAATGGGCTTGAATTTAGAGCCACCGTCAGTTCTGATTGTTTGAATAGTAGTGTTGAGCTGATTTTCAACGTGTTGCTTAAAGAGAGAGAAGATGTTGACTGGTTCATGCTTGTGACTCATGAAATAAATCCAAGAGAATTTTGAATAATCATCAATGAAGATTACATAATATCTAAAGCCATTTGAAGATACAATGGGGGAAGACGCACATCACTATGTATTAACTGTAGAGGTTTTGTAGATGAATTAACAGATAAAGAGAAAGGTAAAACATGTGATTTTGCCAAGACACAGTCACAACAATGATTTATTTTATGTGAACTACAAGGTAAGAAAAACTGATTCAACACTTTTGTTGTTGTAGCAGAAGAGGGGTGATCCAACCTAGCATGCCACAAATCTGCTGGAACTCGACTGGTACTATAAGCTTGAGACACACTGGATGGTTGAACAAAAAACAAGTCTTTAGAGCATGTCACCTGGTGGAGGTTGGCCTTGGTGAGGTGGTCCTTAAAACAACAAGACATAGAAGAAAACTCAATTAGTAAGGTGGGATTGTCAAGTGGTAGTTGAGATATACTTATTAGGTTTTTTGAGAAGGAGGGAACAACCAATACATTATTGAGGTGTATAGTAACATGAGATAAAAGTAATTTGTAAACTACCAATATGAGAGATAGATAACCCCATACCACTACTAATGTGCAAGGAGTCAGAGCCTTCATAATTGTAGAATGTGGAGAGGTTGTTTAAGTCATTGGTGACATGGCTTGTAGCTCCAGTCCAGAGTCAAGCACCCGTGATGAAGAACCAGCAGTATCAGGAGCAGAGAAGGCACTGTATGCTTGAGGAGAAGCTGCAGTATTGGAAGCAGTTGGTGGAGTCCAGGAGTTATCTTCATTTCATTATATCTGAGCCAGCAGTTCTTGGCTGTGTAAAAGTTCAAATTTATTACAAATCTGACAGAACTTCTTGGTTGCAGAAGTTCCTGCCATGTGGGGTCCAGGTAGTCGTGCTGCACCAGGTTGAGTGGAATTTGCATAAGGCTAAGAATAGTTAGGGGTTGCTCTTGGTCCAGGTCTGAAGTTGCCATAGACAAGAGTATTCTGAAGAATACCAGAGTTGAACTGATAAGGAGATCTGGGACGAGGCTGATAGCCTCTAGGTCTGGGATTTGATTGAAAAGATAGTCTGACATTATACTGGTATGGAAAGTTAGATCTACCAGTGGCAAAAGCTGCAGGAGGCTGATAGGAAGCCAAAGAGGATGAAGCAGAGGACTGATTTTTCAACAAGGATTCAAATCCCAATAGTAACCCTTGTAAATTAGCAAAGGTGAAACTCTCATGACAACTAGTAGTAGCAATTGATGCATAAAAAGGGTTGAATTATGTACCTAAGCCAGTGATGATGTTGGAGATTAGATCCTCAGTTGGAATGGGTGAACCAATGAAAGCTAGCTCATCAGCTAACTGACGCATCTTGTTGAGGTAGTCTGAGCATGTGGATGTGCCTCTGGTGGTTTGTTGAAGTTGCCTCTTCAGATCAATCACACGAGCACGAGATGTAGAGGCAAAAGATTGTTGTAGAGAAGACCAAAACTCAAGCGAGGAAGCACATGACACCATCTGAGATTGGATCTGCTCAGATTCGAATTTGTAGAAGTGGAGTCTTCCATCGAAGCTCTGATACCATGAACAGATTCAAATCTGAGTAAGAAAAGAGAGATTGGGGAAGAAGAAAACTTTATTCTATTCTATTATGTTTGTTACATCTCGTAGCTATTATAGTGTGCTCCTTATATAAGAGATAAGAGAGTAATAAGGACAAATATAGTTTGTTATGAGAAACATATAAATCTATCCATTTGTATTACTAGAGTTGTCCAGTGTTCCTTTAACATCTATGAAAAGTTTACAAAATAAGCCACAATTTCTATATATTGAACATTTTCAAATTCTTAAAATTTTACGACGACGACGCTCTTTCTTACGCCGGTATACGAGGCTTTCTTTTCAGGTAAGTACCATTCCCTTTTCTTTTTTTTTTCTTTTTTCTTTTATCAGAATTGGTGTGACCCGCTACCTCAACCAATCAAGATTTACCTCCCATTAACACTATTTTTCCTAACTAAATTCATCTGTTGATTTTGGATAATGCCACATGGCACCAGTTCTGACCGTCGGATTGTTAGAAATTTCAGAAAAAAAAAAATTAGAGTGGGCATGTATTTAATCCGAATGGGTTTGGTTTTTTATTAGTTCAAATGGGCTTCAATTTGATTAATTTGAAGGGGTTTTAACTATATTCCAAAACCAGCCTAGTACGAAATTGGGGTCCATTTTCCGTCCATTTCCTATTTATTTCAACGACAAATCCTCTCCATTTATGTTAGTATTGAACCTGTCCATTTATCAAAATTCAAGAATTGTTAGGTAGTCCCTTTTGAAAAAAATTATTTGGTGCCTTTTCTTTAGTCATCTTGACATGAAATTTTTCATGACCCCTTATAAAAATACCAGGAACTTGATTGTCACAAATTTTCTATTTTTGAGATTTTTAAATTGATTATAAGAATTTACTAAAATGTATAGAATATTTCTTATAATTAATTCAACATCTGTGGGGCCTCTGTAGCTTTCCCATACGTTGTGGTTATTCCTCAGGGTACCTTGTCTCCTCATACCAGAATTACTTGTCGCCTTAAGGTTTGAACTGGCCATTCTTCTGTTATGCCCCTGTAAGAGGCTCAGTTCTAATTGTCTTGTAACTTTATTCTAAAATCCATGCAACAAAATTTAGAGACGAATACTAGCAAACAATCCAACTCCATTAAGAGATCCAATAAATATTATCACTCATTAAGTTTACTAATGAAAGACATATGGTTTTCTTGATGAACAATTTTTTTCGCACAATTCATGTAAACTTGAATAGAGTCAGTATTACAACCTTTATTCGGAATCAACGTTTGACAATATTCATCGAATCAATCCTCATATGGAAAAGTTGAACCATCTTAAAATTAGAATCCAGCACTAATGAAATAAATAATGACACATAATATAATCCATATATTTATTTCATTCGGTCGTCCTATACTATGTTCAACCAACATACACATATGCAATTAAGTTAATAACTCCTTATCCATAATTTGTAGAATTTATTCATCACTTAACTTGCATACTAATCTTTTATGACAATTAATGTTACTTGTTAATTAATAAATTGTTAACATAACAGATGAATGAATGAAATAAAACGTTTAAACCTTTTACTACTGTCCTCGTCTAGCTCCAAGACCTAGTCGGGATTTCAAGATCCGAAAGATCCCTCTTTCGCGGCCCTTTATGGAGGCTCTTTGGGCCAGGATGAGAGATGCGCACCAACACGTTTCCTCTCCTGAGCATAACCGTCGTAGCAACTTGATTAGACTCTACGGCAAAGGCTCTCCAGTTCGATCTCCCCATATCTCTCTCCTACAGCATGATCTGCCCCATCTAGTTAGTACCAAAATGCAGATCAACGAAGATACGGAGGAGGCGTCCTTGGGACACGAGACGCGGCCGTTTACCACTTAGTCGACGGATCAAGTTAAGACCTTCAAGAAAGGGGTTAATCAGATCTTAGACGACTTCATCAGCCGTACATCTGTCCCCTAAGGCCACGTGGTAGACGACCATTCGGATCACTCGTATAAACTGTTAGAGATATGTCTTAGAAGTCAATCTTATTAGGCTACTTCAATAGTTTATGTTATTGGTGATTTCAGATCATTCTTTGATTTACTCGTTGACAGTTCATTCAGGTTGAGGATCTGAATTATAGATCACTGTTATTCATTTAGTAGTAAATGACAACGATAAATCTAAAAGTCCATAATCTTGATAATTAACAAAGGACATTAATTATCAATAAGATTAGTATGCAAGTTAAGTGATGATTAAGTTCTATAAATCATAGGTTAAGAGTAACCAACTTAAATGCATATGTATATGTTATGGGACATAGTACTGGACTGGACCCCACGAAATAAATATATGGATTATGTTACGTGTCATTATTTATTTCATTATGATTTTGGTTCTAAGTTTGAGATGATTATCTTTTCCACGTGAGGATAGATGCTATAAATCATGTCTACCGCTGATTCCTGATAAAGGCTGCTATACGGACTTGATTTAAGCATTCTTGAATTGTGCCCGGAAAAGCTAATTATCAAGAAAATCGTATGTCCCTCATTAATTCACTTAGTGAGTGACGATATCTATTTGGGCCCCTTGATGGAAATAGATTGTTTGCTAGCAACTGATACAATTATCTCTAGATCAAGAAACGTATAATCTGCTAGAATGACACATTCCTATCTTGGATTATACGATGATATCGTGTGACATAAGAATCAAAATAGAGAAACATAAATGTTCTCTTATGCAGGATTAAAATTTTGTAGCTGTACAATATTTATGTGAATTGAGAATTATAACGTGTTGCTAGATACCGCTTATGATTATTGGAATAAAATAGCGATTTAATTTCATGTCCAACATAGCATAAATCCTCAAAGGGTCACACAAAATAAGGTGTTTAACCACACGTGCATTAATTGTTTATTTGCAACAATTGATTTTGCAAAATATGATAAGTTGATTAATTAATCGTATACCGTCATGGACCGTTATGATTAATTAAGTCAATAAGATCATATCGAAATAATTAAATGCATTGATTAATTCCATATTAATTATTAAATAGTTAATAATTAATAATAATTAACACGTTTAATAAAATGAGCTAATTGGGCCTTAAATTAATTAGTTAATTTAGTGCTCAATGGAAGGTGCAATAAAATAGAAGAGTATTGGACTCAACTAAACTTGAGGCCCAACCCATATATGGGGTTGGTAGGTGCGGCACCATAGGGGCAAAATTGTCAATACAATTTTGGATGAGAGCTAGGTTTAGTGGCCTATATAAAGGGGTGTTCTTTGGGAGCAAACCCTAGCCTCCACACAACCTCTCTCTCTCTTCTCTCCTTGGCCGAACCTCACAAGAGGAGAAGAAAAATTTCAGATTTTTCTATCCGTTTTCTCTCTTCTATACACCACCTAGCTCATGTGTTGAGCAACTTTCCCACCTAAAATTAATTGGAGAATTATCTTGAAGAGGGAAAGCTCGGAATTAGTCTCACTTCTCCTAATTACTAGCATAATTAGTTGAGAAGGTGGTTAATTCCTTAGTGGACTCTAGGTATGCTACTAGGAGGTGCTTGGAGGGCTCGCCATCAACGTCAAAGCTGTTGGAACGAGCCTCTTGGTTGCGATACCAAGAGAGGTACATTTCCACCACTTCTCTCTTGTGTTGAATGGCTTTTGTGCTAGATCTTTATGTGTGTGATGTTTAATTGGTTAATTAACTTGTAATTAGCTCTAAAATTGAAAATTACACACTTCCTAACATAAACCTAGCGTAACCGAAAGAGAGCGCACCGATTCCCTCCTGAGGAGTCATTCAAAGGTCGCTTCTCTTCACTGTAGTGATCCCTCCTTTCTCCCTTTCCAAAGATTCCCTTTTTCTCTTTCTCCCATTAGCAACCACCCCGCCATGGACAATCTTGATCCTTTGCGTGTTGAAGAAGACGAAGCTCTTGCTTTGGCCAACGTTGAGATTACCAGGTGTGTAGTGATCCAAGCCGATGAGCGAATCACGCTAGTCAACGTCACGGTTGAGGAAAATAGGAGATGGCCTCCAATGGGACAAGTGCGGGCTATTTTGATGATAGAAAATCACTTTCTCCTCATCGGACCTTCTGTTCAATGACGTGACCAGCTTTTCAAATCTGGTTCAATCGACATCTCCAGTAGCAATGGCTATAGAAAAGCTTGTCAGGTCCTAACTCAGGCACCAAGAGATTTGGACCCAAGAGCAAGCAATGTCAGACTTTGGATAAGAATCGTCAACCTTCCCTTCGATTGGAACTCTTGGCATGGGGTCAGTCACTTCTTCAAGTTTGGTAGACTCCTTGGTGCTGACGCCACTTCCAACCTAGGCATCAACCACAGATTCTTCAGGGTCGAAGTCTCAGTAGAGCACAGGGTTCTCATTCCTCCTTCGCGCTCCTTAGAAATTCTCAGAAGAAGCGGTGAGATTGACCAGGTTAGAATCCATTTTATAGTTGAAGAAAAGCAAAGGAGGTCTGAATTTCACGAATTTATCAAAAGTCTCCCCCGTTTTGATTGGACTGAGGAAAATCAGGCTAGAGTTCAGGGTCTGGCAAGGGCCCCCCTAGTTTCTCTAGCATGGCCATTGGCTCCTGCGTGAGCACTGGCACAGTCAGACCTTCTTCTGGTTTTCCCAACTTCAACCCCAACCAAGCCAACCCCAGCAATAACTCCAAACGCAAGAAGAAAAACAGGCATCAAAAGAAAAAACCCTCAACCAACACACCCCCCTAACCACCCCCCCCCCCCAAAAAAAAAGAGGAAAATCGATGAGATCAGCCTAGGTGTCCTAACAAGGTCTCAGACCAAAGCTGGAGCCAAAGTCCCAGAGGTTGGCATTCTGATAGGAGATAGGAAGGTAGTGGCCAACCCCTCCCCAAATGCCAAAGGTAAGGAAATGGCAGTAGACCTAGAGGCTGAGTTTAGAAAGGAAATGAAGAAGGTAAGACTGGATAGCCTCAAACAGTAGCATGAGGGACCTGGACAAACTAGTGGTACCCCTCAAGCCTTTACTCTAATTGACACTAGCAGCAGACCTCCTCCAAAGGGACCACCACTTCCCCCAGACTCATCATTGCTCCTGCTCTGGGGCCTACTAAAAGGCAAGCTACCATCACTCCTGACATTACTGGCAGATGTACCATAGCTGACATTCCTGATGTCATCATGCAACTCATCTACAGGGGCCTCATCTCCACCTCTAAAGATCTGAAGGTGGTGCTCAATGATAACAGAACTGCAGTAGCCACCAGCAAACCTCCAGAAAGAGCATATGTCATCCCTAACAGAGACAATGAGCAGGAGGTTAATGAAGTCAGAATGGAGGAAATGATGATGGCCATAAATAGGGCTCTCAAGGAACAAATCTCCAAGCTGAAGGAAAACTTCAGACTGAAGGAGGTTGGCATCAATGAAGTGATCAACCTCAACTCATAGGACACTCACACAGAGGAGAAAAACCAACTCTCTGACTCAGACTCTGATGCAGTGATGAGTGAAGCCCCAAGTGTAGAAGTTGCTCCTCCATCCACTCAGCCTCCTACAGGTACTTTTATTTCTCCATCTCTTGTCTCTTTTCTCTCAGAAATAGGAATTACTAGTACAAATGTTGTATCTTGCATCAATGCCCATCCTGTTTCCTTTAATTTAGACCCCCCCCCCCGACCCTATTTCCCTTCTTTAGATAACTCCTTAGAAGTCTCCAGTAACCCCATTGATAAATGGTTTTCATACCTAATAATTCAACCATTTATAGGTCTTAATTTCTTGATTTTATGTGCTTTTTCTAATGTTTAATTCTTAATTTAGGTTAGAAGCTAGGTACTGCCATGGTTGCTTCATTTTGTATAGGATCTACGCGATGTGGCTACTCGACTCGACATTTGGAGTGATTTCAGACTAGACCTGCGACCCACAGATCTCACCAGCGACCCAAGGGAGGCAGCGGGTAGCAGAAGTTGATTGGCGATATAGGAGATTTCAGCGGGTTGCTAGACGCAGCAGCGGGCCGCTGGAAGATGTTAACCGACAGACAAAAATAGCCAGCCAGATTTGCTATCTCCTCCATAACCGTCTATGCCAAATTTAGAGCCTCTACTTGCACGACCTCCACCTTTAGAGAGCCGCCAATGCATGTTATATAAGGAGGAAGCGTTGAAGACAGAGGGGTCGGCAAAATAGAGGAGTTATTCTGGGCGAAAGGAGAACGATTCTGCACAGGTCTAGCGGGTCGCCAGAGACATCTGCGGGCCGCTGTCAAGTAGCAGAAGACAGAAAGAAAGGGATCGAGTTGCTTTTCTGTTGTAACTTTATTTCTTTCTTATGTTTTCTTTTCTCTTTGATACTTGGATGTTTTGTTTGATGTCTGATCGCGAGTAGATACCTTTTTAGGGGCCATGGCAGTGAACCTTTAAGTTTATGAATTGATATTGTTATTTAGTTGATTTCTTAATTGCATGTTGTGTTTTATTTCCTTTCTTCAATTGTTTATCTGATTGAAATTGAATTGCTTATGTTAGTTTGCTCGTATCCATCAAGTATAGACCTTGCTTGATTAGTTAGATAGTTAAGTCCAAACTACTCTAAGAATTTAACTTCAATTGTGTCAACTTGAAGGTTTATAATCGAAAGATTGAACCAAGACTAACTAACGAGAGTTACAAGTCTTTTCTAATAGCGCAAGCTTAAGAATTCATAGGTTAGAAAGGTATAAACCCGTAGAAACTAGACCACGAAACGAAAGTTGAAGTTTAGATCTACTTGATAGTTTTGTAGTTAGTTGAATTGAATCCCAGACCTAAAACGAGAGTTTGACCTGCAACACTTCAACATCAGCCCTATTCTATACACAAAGCAACATCTAAATCAACTAAGTAATAGTCTCAGCTTGACACCAGCGGGCCGCTGAGTGAACTAGCGAGGTGGTCTATGCCCGCCAAGTAGCCAGCGACCAGCTGATCTGTCAAGCGACCTGAGTCCACTTCAGCGGGCCGCTACGTAAGCCAGCGGACCGCTGGGACTGGAATAAACTGAAAGAATTAGCATGCCTTAAGCCCCTAACTTCTAATTAGCCAATCAATCCATTTTTATTGCAATCTGTCTTATTTAATATTGATTTAATGTAGTTGTTAATCTCGACACCAAACTCCATAATTCTGCAAATTTCTAGTTTAGTAGATTAAGTAAAATTGAAACTTGGTTATCAAACATCCGTCCTTGTGGTTCGACCCCTAAATACTTAGACGACTATCGTACGCTTGCGATAAAAATTTGAGTAAAATAGGGTATAATTCTAAAGCAAGAAAATCCACATCACCCATCAACAACAGGTGTTCTCCCTCCATCAAGATCCTTATATAGAACTATAGGGGGATGAAGAGCCCTAGCAAAAGGGGTTACCTGCTTGACCTGCTCAGAAATGAGCACATAGATATAGTAGGCCTTCAGGAGATCAAAAAGGCAAAGTTTAGTAGAATTTTGCTTAGGTCTTGAGGAAACTTCTTCTGTTGAGAACTACATTCCTTCAGAAGGAATAGCTGAAGGTCTACTACTTGGAGTTAATACTAATGTATACTCCATCAGTGGCTGGGATATAAGAGCTTACACCATGACTGTGAAGCTATCCCATAAGATCAAAGGCACCCCTCTCACCTTCTCTAACATTTATGTCCCTTCTTCTGGACAAAGAGAGGACCTTTAGAGAGAGCTCAATTCTCTAGCCAACTCCAATGAAGGGTGTCGGGTCATAGGAGGTGACTTCAACATTATCAGGAAAAGATCTGAGAGAAGAGGTATCTCTTATGACACTAGAAACATCAATCTTTTCAACAATTGGATAGAAAGATTCAATCTCCTGGACATGAAATGCTCTAATAGGAAGTTGACATGGGCCAGAGGAAGCAATAGTCAACAATTTGCCTGCCTAAACAGATTCCTTGTCAACAGAGATTGGTCTGATCTCTTCCCTAATTCTTATTCTTACAGTCTAGCTAGAACCTTTTCTGACCATAACCCCTTAGTTTTAGACTCAGCTTCTCCAGAACAACATTTTTCTTCTCCTTTTAGATTTGAAAAAGTCTGGTCAGAACACCAAGACCTGCATCATAGAATGCCAGGTTGGTGGAACCAAATCAGGCTTGGCCATGACAAAGCCCTTGATTGGGACACTAAAATGTCTGTCATGAAAAGCAAGTTCAGGGATTGGAGCAGAAATATAGGGAAAGAGGTCAACGATAGGAAAAGGAATCTTATTAGTAACATCAAGCTTTTTGAGGATATCTCTGAGGATAGGCTCTTAAAACAGGAAGAACTTATGAACCTTATTGAATCCAAAAAGGAACTTCATGATCTGCACCTCAATGAAGAAATTTTTTGGAAACAGAGATCCAGAGTTCAGTGGCTCAAGGAAGGGGAATGTAATACCAAATTCTTTCACTTCATGGCCACTACTCATAGGAAAAGGAACCTCATAACCTCCCTCAGCATTAATGGCATAGAGAGTAGGGATTCCAGAACCATCCAGGATCATATTCTAGGTTTTTATAGAAACCTCTTTGGCAAGACCAGCCCAATTGAAGGAACCTTCATGGATAGTATTTGGACACAAAATGAGATGGTGACTCAGGAAGGCAATTCCTTCCTCACCCAACCTTTCAAGGAGGAAGAAATTAGGGAAGCCATCTTCCAAATGAACCCAAACAAGTCTCCTGGACTTGATGGTCTTTCCCCTCTCTTTTATCAATCCTTTCGGAACATCATCAAGGATGATCTAGTAGACCTTTTTAAAGACTTCTATGAAGGGAACCTTGACATAAGTAAGCTCAATAGAGCAATCATATGTCTTATTCCCAAAGTAGAGCAGGCCAACAAAGTGAAAGATTATAGGCCTATAAGCTTGCTCAATTGCAGCTATAAAATCTTCACTAAGGTTCTGACAAATAGGTTCAACAAAGTCCTTCCCAAACTCATTAGCCCTAATCAGTCCGCCTACCTCAAAGGAAATTACATCCTAGATGGTGTGGCTGCTGCTCATGAGATTCTCCACCATGCCCACAAACATAAGGAAAAGGGGATCCTTCTCAAGTTAGACTTTGAGAAGGCCTTTAATATGGTCAACTGGGATTATCTCTTCAATACCCTCTCTCAGAGAGGCTTCTGCCCTAAGTGGGTCCTTTGGATCAAACAAAAGGAGGAAGAGCCTCAGTTAGGTTAAATGGTAGGATAGGTACCCACTACAGGAAAATGCACTATCTGCATCGCCTTTCTACATCCACAAAACTGATGAAGTAAGTCATCTGCATCAGTTTACTGATGCAACAAAGGTGATGCAGAAAGTGGCGATGGTGATAATATCAAATGCATCGACTCACTCAGTTTCATCAGATGACTGATGCTAAAAATAAATTCTCAAATGCATCAGTGTTCGGATGAAGAATAAATTATCTACTGCATCATCATGCTGATGCAACTTCTTACCTTTTTCATTGACAGTCCCGATGAATTTAATTACCACAACATCGGCTTACACATGCAGAATTAACAATAAATTGCATCAACAAACCAATGAAACTTAATACTCTTTTGCATGAAAGTTCTTGATGCATGTATTTTTTTAGTTTCATCAACTTACGCATGCAAGATAAACGTTAAACTGCATCTGCGTGCCAATGCTACTTATACTCTTCCACATGGAAATTCCTGATGCATGTGATTGTTAGTTGCATCCATTTACCCATGCATGATAAATAGTAAATGCATCCACAAGCTGATGCAATTTAGACTTTCTACGTGAGGATATTCGATATATGTGATTTTTAATTGCATCCATTTATCGTGCAAGATAAACTGTCAATTATATCAACAAGTCGATGCAACTTGTTCTCTTTTACACATAATTAACAGTTCTTTTACAATTAGTTATGTTATTTACATAGATATCGCCAATGCATAAGCTGTAGATTTGTTGCATCAGCTGGACATATGCATTTGACTGTGGATTTCATCGGTCATAATAATGCAGTCAAGTGAGAATTGTTACATCAATTTATCTCATGCAATTGCATCTATTATTTTCATTGTCGCAGCTGATGCAAGAGCATATACATTAACTGCATCTGCTGGACAGAAGCAAATATTCTATTAGTTACATCAATAAATCTCATGCAAATAAATGAGAATAGTTACATCAGCGTTTCCCATACAACTGGTTATTATGTACATCAACAAGCGGATGCAGAAAAATACATGTTGATGCAAAAGGCTGAAAAATTAAGTGTGGATGCAAATAAATATTTTTGGCTGATGCAATAAATATTTTTTACTGTAAATTCATAAATCCCGATGCAGATACTGCAGTTTCCTGTAGTGACCTATTTTTAATGTAAGAGAGGACTCAAACAAGGAGATCTCATCTCCTCTTACCACTTTAATCTTGTTGTAGAAGGCCTAACCAAAATGATTCAAAAAGAAAATGAAAGCAACTTCTTTCATGGCCTAAGCCCCTCTTTTAATGGTAGGAAAGTCACTCACCTTCAGTATGCTGACGACACTCTTATGTTTCTTAATTATGATCTTGATAGCCTAGAAAAGATTCTTTGGACTCTTAAAGCATTTGAGAAAATTTCTGACCTCAAAATCAATTACACTAAGACAAAGATAATTCCTATCAACCTCAGTCATACTGAATATGAGGCTGCAGTCTCTATCTTCCAGTGTAACAAAACAAACCTCCCTATTACCTACCTAGGAATTCCCCTACACTAGAAGGCACCTAGGAAACAAGACTGTGATTCTCTCATCAGCAAAGTCTCTGACAAACTAACCAGATGGAATGGCAACTTTCTCTCAATGGGAGGAAGACTAGTACTCCTCAACTCAGTCTTAACAGCTTATCTCCTTTACTATTTCTTTATCTTCATAGTCCTGTATGGGTGTTAACCAAGATAGATAGAATTAGAAAAACTTTCCACTGGGGAAGCTTGTTGCGGCTTTTTCGTCATTATTCCCCTCGAAGGAATTTCTCGAAGAACAATGGGAACATAGCCTTAGATTCACCTCCCTTAAGGTTTCGATCTCTATGGCGGGTATCTCTCAACACAAGAGAATCCTAACAAGAGTCGCTACTTAAAGAAGTTTCTTGATTTAGCGGGTCCTTTATTTCCAATAGGCGCAAGCCCCTATTGTTAATTACCCCGTAGTTGCCTACGAGAACCTCTGATTAAGGGACGTGAAGGGTATTGACGTAATGTGCTAAGAAAAAGAGACTTATGGAGTACTATTAAGAAGGACTTAATTGATGGTACCAAACTTAATTGGCGCGACCCAATTAAGGATCGACAAAAGAATTCTAACTTGCCTTGAAAAGGAATGGATTTTTAGTTTGGAAGAGGTCTTTGATTGATGAAAGGGAAGGTTTCACTTGAGGTTGTTTTGGAATCATTTTGGTTAACTCTCGGGGCTATGATTGGCCTACTTGTGAGAGTGAAAAGAGTTTTACAACCTTCGGGGTATTTGGCACCTTTGAGCGAAAGTTGGTTCTTTTACAACCCTAGGGACCATCTTGATCGGTCTTCTTAATAAAAGTTGGTTCTTTAACGACCCTAGGGACCATCTTAGTCGGACTTCTTAATAAGAGTCGGTTCTCAGGACCATCTTAGTCGGTCTTCTTGTGAGAACAAAAGGGAGTTTTGCAACCTTCGGGGCATGTGGCACCTTTGAGTGAAAGTTGGTTCTTTTACAACCCTAGGGACCATCTTAATCGGCCTTCTTAATAAGAGTTGGTTCTTTAACGACCCTAGGGACCATCTTAGTCGGTCTTCTTAATAATAGTCGGTTCTCGGGACCATCTTAATCGGTCTTCTTGTGAGAACAAAAGAGGAGATTTACAACCTTCGGGGCATTTGGCGCCTTTAAGCGAAAGTTGGTTCTTTTACAACCCTAGGGACCATCTTGATCGGTCTTCTTAATAAGAGTTGGTTCTTTAACGACCCTAGGGACCATCTTAGTCGGTCTTCTTAATAAGAATCGGTTCTCGGGACCATCTTAGTCGGTCTTCTTAATAAGAATCGGTTCTCGGGACCATCTTAGTTGGTCTTCTTGTGAGAACAAAAGGGAGTTTTACAACCTTCGGGGCATGTGGCGCCTTTGAGTGAAATTTGGTTCTTTTACAACCCTAGGGACCATCTTGATCGGCCTTCTTAATAAGAGTTGGTTCTTTAACGACCCTAGGGACCATCTTAGTCGGTCTTCTTAATAAGAGTCGGTTTTCGGGACCATCTTAATCGATCTTCTTGTGAGAACAAAAGAGGAGTTTTACAACCTTCGGGGCATTTGGCGCCTTTGAGCGAAAGTTGGTTCTTTTACAACACTAGGGACCATCTTGATCGGTCTTCTTAATAAGAGTTGGTTCTTTAACAACCCTAGGGACCATCTTAGTTGGTTTTCTTAATAAGAGTCGGTTCTCGGGACCATCTTAGTTGGTCTTCTTGTGAGAACAAAAAAAGGAGTTTTTTGGACGAAGGGGGCCCGTAAGAATTCAATTTCCAAGTCATCTAAGGTCGATCTCAACCCTAGTGAGGGACTTTTCCTCAAACGAAGAGGTTTCGACTGACTTTGGGTTTCGCGTTTGAACTTTTAAGTTTTTGATATTTCACTTGGAATATTGGCGATTTTCATTCACTTTGCCTTTTGCACTTTTTGACTTTTAGAAATTTCTTTTTGAATTTTTTTGAAAATATTTATTCTTGAAAATATTTGATGTTCAAATCTGAAAATACTTGGTTTTAAAGATATTATAGAATTTGTATTTCAAATTTAGAATTGTATAATCGAGTTTACAAAAGGGCATTACTTTGACACCATTTCATATCAAAGTATCGGTGAATCTGATTTATTTAGATTTTTAGGATCTTATGGATATTTTATTTGTATTTTTCTGAGTTTTCTATTATTTTTAACGAATTTTCTAAGTTTCTGCTGAATCGGCATCTCCTGATTGGTCCACTTCAGCCAGATGGATTGAGGTGGCGCTGATCTGTCGCTGACTGGCGCTGACTGGGGCTGTTGACGTCAGACTGACGTGTACATGGTGTTGACTTCCTGAATGAGATTCATGTAGCGGGTTACTGTCAAAGTTAGTGGCTCATTGGCCGCAGAAGATCTAAAGGATACTCGGCGCTGAATTTTGAAGGAGAAGAGATTTTTACACCGAAACCCTTTAGGTTTATTTTATTGATGATCCATCCCTCTGGCGGCAGGATTCCGGCGATCTAGGCTGACATCGACGACAGGATTAAGCTTGTTGCGCTCGCGAGGCAGAGGAGAACTCAGCGGTATCCTTTATTCATGTCGCGTCGTTCTCATTTGGTCGGAAAAACGAAGGATTGAGGCGGCTGTGATTAGTTATTATTCGTTTTAGTCCCTATACTTTTTATCTTTCGTTTTCCGGCTAGATCCATTAGTACCACGACAAGGAGGAGAGCACGAATGTACGTTTAATTGCCGTTGCGTTGCACTAATTTGAGGGACACCATCTCCTACTGGCACGGTTCAGAGAGAAGAAGACTGAGTTCGATTGACCTTAGCGTTGTTTAACTCACTTCACTAACTTCTTAATCTCTTGTATTAATTACCGTCACTTCTCATTAATCGTTACTCCTCTTATAAAATTAAACCCGCATACTAAAATTAAATGTGGCCTGGTATATCTTATACGGGACTATAGACAGCTTGATGCAATTCTATAAGCTATGCAATTCTGCACAATCCTACACAATTCTGTAAGCAATTGTTATTTCTCACCAATGGTTTTACAAACAGGTCCTATGAAGCCCTTTTATTCCAATGAAAGTGCAAATATTATTTTCATGAAATGCAACTAGTCAGTAAATAGAATTTGCTCAAGAGATACCTACTGCTGTACAAAAATCTAGCTTTCTCAGATCCATATAAACAAGAAAACAAGAACAACAGTATGTGAACTTTCCAAGAAAGGATCATATGGTACTGTTATCCACCAAGGCTGAGCATCAATAGAAACTTTTGAGTATTGAACTGACCTTAAATAGCGTGACTTATCTCAATATATGATTAAAGGAGATAATAGGTTTCGGGTACAAAGAAACATTTTCACTGAAACCCAAGAGAGATAAATAATCATTCTTTTCATTATTTTTATCCGATTGGACTATCCAAAGTGATTTTAGGACCACACAACAATTAAGCCAAGAGACTATTCTATTCCTACGCAATTAGGTCCAGTATTTAAAGTGCAGTGGAGGTTGACTTAATGAAGTGCTAGTTTTATAATACTAAACCACAGCATTTTTTTATCGCAGCATACCTCACCTTTTAACAATTTTTACCTGAAATAATAATCAAAATTGACCCTGATTAATGTGCAAGAGAGACAATTTATTCTCTAATGTCCCTATGTTTACTGCCATTGTAACCAACCTATGAGCTAATGAAATTTGGACAGCATGTCGCCTAAATGTGAAGTTCATTTAGGAGATTCTATGAAATGAGTCAATGACAACTCAAATCAAAGAATCTTGGTCTAAACCAAAGAGACTTCGATCTAAACCACAATATGCGCCTAACTTGAGCAAACCTTTCAAGTTAAGTCACATTTCTCAAGCCTAGGACTGAGGAAACCTCAACCCAAGCTGCAATTGAGAAATGTTCAGGGAATCTATCAGAGAAGAGGGAGAGAGTTCAAAGTAAGAAACAGGAGGAGATTTACTTCTATCATCAATAAAATCGTTGAATTTACAGTATCTGATGTCTAGGCTATGGGATTTATAACCTAAATCGTGAGAAAAGCAGATTTAAGACTAAGCATCGTCACATAAGCTGCCTATTCTCTCAGAAAATCAGATCGCAAAAGAACTAGAGAGGATCAAATGGGAAAAGAGGGCAAGTCATTAAAAGAACTGGCACAATTTAACTCTTAATTGTCTAAATCATAGATTCTGCAATTTAAACATCCAGGTTACAAAATGAAATCAAGAACGAGAATTGAACTGGCCTGACTTAGCTGAAAGGAAGATTAATTCTTTATAAATTAGACTTTTAATATTGCCTCAACAATCGCTCAAGCTAAGGAAACCTTAACCTGAGCTTTCGAATCAGCAATGGAAGGCTCCAATAATGACAATTAAGGATGATAATCAACTAAAAGTTACTCTCTATCTCGATCTCCAATCACCTAAACCATGGAATCCATGTTTTCAGCTTTCAGATCTCAAGATCAGAAGCGCTGTAACAGTGAAGTTTTACTTTATCAAATCTACCACAAAAGAACTCAAGAACACGACCAGAAATCTGAATTACAAATCAAGCTCATCGATGAACACACAAGATGACAACCTTCATTCAAAATCAACAAAGTACAGGTCAAATTCAACATTACCGAAGCTTTACCTGACCTACTCTTTCCGCTTTACCTTTCTTTTCCTTTGATTACACGCGAGATCGCCTTCCCAATCCCCTTCTTCTCTAACCTATTAAGTGTTTGTGTAAATGCTCCTATCCTAAGTGTGTGTATATGTGTGTTTCTGTGGAAGAAGGAAGTCTCCAAGTGTCTGGGGAGCGGGTCCCCTTCCTCTCTCTTTCGGTCTCCTTTTATAGGCAGCGCTTCCAGCTTCAATTCCGTCTAGGTGCAGTGAACCTCTTTCGCTCAAGCCCGGCGGTTCTCCTCTTAACCGATTTCTGTTACTCTTACCCCGTACCTTTCTTTCTTGCTTTCGACTGCGCACGGAGCATGGTGAACCATAGCATGGTTTATGGGTTCAGGGTTTTATGGCTTCACGCGTGCCATGTGCTCTGCGTGCATTCATCCTTCATTCACGAAGGGGTCAGCATCCCATTCTCCCAGCGACATCTTCCTTCTCCTTTTGCATGCACTTAGTTTTCTATGAACCGCGTATACTTCCTCTCTTGGTTAACATTGGTGCTGAGTAAAACAGGTGCACCGAAATCTCTTTCTTGTGCAGAGGGAAATTTGAACGCTCATGGCTCCTTCTCCATTTCATTGGCACTAGTTTTCTCCATTTATTCAATTTGTGTAATTTTACACTTGGCTGAATCCAAAATAAATTCTTTCGGGGCTTTTCTTACTGAATTTTCTCACGAGATTTTGGGCATAAATCCATAGAAATATGTAGGATTTTATGGTTCCAGGGGTTTCCCGAAAATACCCCTTCTACTATTTTATTTTTATTTTCTACAAGGCTTAGGGGTCTTTTGCATGAAATGATACGCCCCATGAATCACTTGGATGGTTTCAAGGTTCCATAATATTTTCCATAATTTTCTGAACCTCTGGGTATTTTTCCATGATTTTTGGGGTTTGTTTGGCATTTTCCGTAATTTTTCTCAACTTCCTTGGATTTATATTTCATGGAATTATTCAATGGTTTTGGGGTTTTGGCATCATAAAATAGGGTTAAACAAAGCTATCAAAGTTCTGAGAGGAAGAAGCTATGTCTAGTTAGTTGGTAGACCATCACTAAACAGAAGGAATTTGGGGGTTGGGGCATCCTCAACCTCCATCAAATGAACATTGCACCTTTGAGAAAGTGGCTCTGGAAGTACCACTTCAAAGAGCATACTTCTTTATGGAAGAACATAGTTACTTCCAGATATAGCTCTCTTGACAGTACTTCCTCCCCTTCCCCTCTTTGGAAGACCTTCTCTAAAATTAAACTCATTTTCAACTTAGGCTGTAAAAGAATTATAGGCAATGGAAACAACATCAAGTTCTACAGGCAATGGAAACAACATCAAGTTCTGGTTAGAAGTCTTGATGGACAACATCCCTCTTAGAAGAACCTTCCCTCTCCTCTTTAATAAAACAACTGTCCCTAATGCTACCATCAGTCATGTCTGGAATAATGGTAGAATAAAGCTGTCCCTAAATAACGGCATCTCTAATTCTGCCGAAATGAAAAAATACTATACTCAACAGGAATCTTGACAGTAGAGGGACCTACACTGTCAGATCCCTCTACTCCTTCCTAAACAACCCTAGTATCACTTGTAACCTTAATAACACTGTTTGGCCTATTAAAGCCCCTCTTAAGGCCAAACTTCTACTTTGGCTAGCAATTAATAACAAAATTTTGACTTTAGATAACCTTCAGAAGAAAGGTTGGCATGACCCAAATAAATGTCTCCTGTGTGCTAATCTAGAGAGTGTATATCACATTTTTCTTAATTGCCCCTCTACTAGGAACTTCTGGACAGGTTTGAACTTGTTCAATGACAGAGGAATTAGACTTCACCACTCTTTCTAACATCTGGAATAATATAAACAGTCTCAAGTCCATATGATAGGGCCTTCACCAAAGCTATCATAGCCACTTGGTGCTGGATAGTATGGAACGAAAGGAACAACATGGTCTTTAGAGATCATAAACTAACTGAGCATAACTCTCTTATCTTTAAAACTTTCCACCTCTTCTTTATTTGGACAGGTACCAACTCAGGCATGGCAGACAACTTCAGGGACCATACAGCCCTGCAAAATGCAGGCAGGATGTGACACCCCGCAACCAAGTCGGTGCCATAGCCTGCCGTGCACAGCACGCCGCGCATGTACACAAGGCAGTCCAAACCATGATATGCAAGTCAATAACATAATACAAACAGTGCATAAAAATTCCAGGAATCGCATTTACAATTCAACAAAATCAAATGGTCAATTACACACAAATTTCCCAACCCAAGCACTGCCACTGATTTACTTCTCATCGCACGATTCCTTACTCCCATCCTTGCCGTACCTGAAACCCACAAAACAGTGGAGCGGTGAGATAAACATAATTTATCTCAGTGCGGTTTTTAGTTCCAGCCACATGAACTCCTAAGTTTCACATTGCGGCAACTAAAAACCCACACGTTAAACCTTAGAAAATAACCTTTTCATAGAACATAAGCATCAGCCATAAAACATTTAAAATCCATATGCAATGCATAGGCCAGCCAATTAAGGTTAGGCAATCAAATATCATAAAAACATACTAAAGCCCGCCATGTTTTGGACACCTACCCATGCACAATATAGGCTGGTTTACCATCAGTCCAACTCCAATAATTTCCTTGGAATCCCACGCCGGGCCATTCCATTTCCAATCCAATCCAATCCATCCAATACGATCCAATCAAACGGTACAAATGCCGAGGACATTTACCCCCTCACTCATGAGTCCCGGAACATAAGCGCTTATCTCACGGCCCTTGGAGCAACGGTTCATGACGCCGCTTTCCAAAGATTCAAATGCCATTCATCGCACATTTAGTACTTCCAACCCATTCCATCACTTACCAATAGATTAACCATTCAACATGACAGTCACATGCCATGCATTTCCATAACAATCTACATAGCAGCCATACTATAAAAAAAATAGAGTTACCATGCATATAAATTCAGCACATACAATTACCATGCCATGCCAAGTCAAGTTCAACATGCAATCATGCAGTTAAATCATAAAACTGAAACTTAACAAGTTCATACAGAAACCCGCACCTTAACCTTTACCCAGCCGACCATCACTATGGCGTTGTCATTACCGCTGCCTCACCACACGAGTCCCCCGCTTTACACCGCTTCGGGTCTGGTTACATGAGTTAAAGCCTAGGTCATAACCATGCATATAAACAGTATTCTAACATGTTCGGTGTTGAGGTTAACTCACCAGACCTGACACTGATACTTGGCTGGTGTGTAGTGAAAACACCGTTCCTATCGCCGCACAGTCCCTGGTTGCTCACCGCAACCACACCGTTCTTGGATCATGCCACTGTCCTATCATGCCCATGCATAACTACATGCTTGTGGCCTATTATGGCATGGTCACAGGACCATGGTTTGCACTGCTATAGCTCTAACCTTCACCGCTACAACTATGTCTTGCACCGTTCCAACACCGCTAGGGCCTGGTTTGGGTACGGCAGCCATGAACCATACTCGGCGGCAGCTCCTGCCACTCCCTTGGCCTGGTTTGAGTGAATCGTTGTTAGAGATATGTCTTAGATGCTAATCAGTTCGTGGCTATTATATTAGTTTATGTTATTGATGATGATTGATCATTTGTTCCTAGAGATTATTATTGACAGATCATTCAGGTCGAGGATCTGAATTGTAAATCTCTGTAGATCATTCGTTAGAATGACAATAATATCTCTAAAGTGTCCATAGTCTTGATAATTAACAAAGAACATTAATTATCAAATAAGACTAGTATGCAAGTTAAGTGATGATTAAGTTCTACAAATCATGGGTAAGGAGTTACCAATGAAATAAATATATGGATTGTGTTACGTGTCATTATTTATTTCATAAGTGTTTGATTCTGAGTTTGAGATGGTTCAGTTTCTCCACATGAGGATAGGTTCAATAAATATCGTCTAATGCTGATTCCTGATAAAGGATGCTATATGGACTTTATTTTATGTTCTCTTGAATTGTGCGGGGAGAAACTGGTCATCAAGATAACTGTATGTCCCTCGTTAGTACACCTAATGAGTGATGATATCCACTGGGCCCCTTGATGGAGATGGATTGTTTGCTAGCAACTTACACAAACATCTCTAGATCAAGAAACGTGTAATCTGCAAGAATGACACATTCCTATCTTGGATTATACAAGGATATCATGTGACATAAGAATCAAAACAATAAGATATTATTTTCTTATGCAGGATTGAAGTACTGTAATTGTACAGAGCTTATTTATGCGAATTGGGAATCATAACGTGTTGCTAGATACCGCTTATGATTATTGAAAATAAATAATGATTTATTTTTCATGGCCAACATAACATAAATCCTCAAAGGGTCACACAAATAAAGTTTTTAACCATAGGTGCATTATTTATTTATTCGCAGCAGCTAGTACTGCAAAAATATGATAAGTTGATTAATTAATTATATACCGTTATGAACCATTATAATTAATTAACTCAAAGAGATCATATAGAAATAATTTAATGCATATGCTAATCCCAAAATAATTATCAATAGGTTGATTATTAATTTTATTCAACATGATTTGATATAATTGTATGAATTATATTAAATACATAGGCTTTCATTTGATTAGTCAATTTGGGCCTAGTTTTAAATGATCATTAAAAAGATGATTAAGAGACTAAATTGTAAATGACAATTTGGGCTTTTAAGCCTTTTTTTTTTTGAGCCGGCCCAATAGCTTTTAGGGAAGCCATATATATTCCTTTAAATGGGAATTAGGGCGTGATTTTTTTGCATGAATTTCTCTTCTCACAATTTGGCCGCCACTTAGAAAAGAAATAGAAAATTTTCAGTTCTGAATTTTTCCATCTCTTTAGTGCTTATTGCTAGGTATTCATGTGTTGAATATTAGTCACAAATTAAATAGTTAATTTGATGAAGAAAGACAACAAAGAATTAGTCTTGTTCTTGCCTTGCTAGCACAAGAGCCTAGAACTTGGTTAAGATTTTAGGTGGACTCGAGGCCAACGAGGTGGTGGTGGTGGTGTGCACGCCATCAACTTCAAAAGAAAAAGATTCGAACCTTCTAGTTACGATACTAGAAGAGGTAACCTCCTACACGTCTTGCTTTAAGTGTTAAATCGTTTATTTGACTAGATCCGTTATTTGCAACTGTTAAATGCTTATTAAACGTTAATAAAAATCTAAAATTGTACAAGGACTTGAGTTGCTAACAATCGTGGCCATAACCGCATACCCTACCTTGCTCTCGACTGCCCCAGCTATACGACTATGGTCCCGGCTATCAATTTCAGGCACTAGAATTCTCAAACTTTGCTATATGGGTCTGTTTTGGCCATGGACAGTACAGCTGCGAATTTGGCCAAGGAAGGGACTTATGGCTGGGGAGAGACAGCCTTATGAGGTGGGAAAATAGGTGTCAAACAGCCCCTCTTTCTCCCTGGTCCCACAGCTAACACCTGCCCCAATTCTATTGGCTGGTCAAAAGAAAACTTGGACCTTCGAACTGGACAACTCCAGTAATTCGTCCCACTGGACACCTCCAGAACTTGCTGCCCAGGTTGCTAAGTATACAATACACGTTTGGGGAAGCGGCCTAAACATCGTTCTGTCTTACGGTTTATACCCGGCAGCCAATACAATACACTTTGGCCTATCCAACAGCCATGTTACGGGTCAACATTACAATTCATTTACATCAGCAATTAACTTATTTCCATGTTGCATGAGGTGATGCACAACACATTCAAGTCGGGTTCGTGGCCAACCAACAACATCGCGTGACAAGCACCGCTACTGGCCACACTTTACATGGCCGAAACATGGTCTGGTCATGGGCCAAAACTGTCGTATGTCACACAGGAGAAGTGAGAGACATGACATAAGCGAAGGACACGTCACTGATGCTTCTTCTGACTAGTCTGACCTTACTTAGCATGTCTCTTACTTTTCTTTGCTTTTTGCTTCCTTAAAGTAGGCGGTTTTCACAAACTGTTAAGTGGCGCCTGAATCTCTTTTGTTGTGCTTGTATGCTGACAGATTTGCGTTGCTTAATGAAAAGCTGGTTCCCCTTCTTGGGGAGCTCTTGGTTCAAAAAAAATTGTTACTTGTTAATTATCAAGATTATGGACTCTGTTGAGAACTTGAGATATTATTGTCAGTCTAAGAAATGATCCATAGAGATCTACAATTCAGATTGTAACCTGAATGATATGTCAATAATAACTCATAAAACAAATGTTCTAATATCATCAATAATATTAAAAAATAAATAATTTATTAAAACATTGGGTTTTAGGAGATAACTCCAACGCCTAATGTTGTCTCACACTTTTTGTCGTCCCTTAAATGGTTGAAAATTCTTCGATGGTGAAAAAAAAAATACGGATCAGCGAGTCTCAAGATTCAGACACGGATATCACTATGAAAGGTATAAGGATTACTAGCGCAGTCCTAGATCTCACGAGAGTTGATTGTTTGTGTGTAAATCCTAGATTTTAATAGCACCTCTAGATCGGAAAATTAAAAATTAAATATGATAGGCTAAAAAAGATTCCGTTTTATTTTAATAAATGACTTGATTGGAGTAGGGGTGAGAGAAAATAATATAATTAAATATTTCGAGAGAAAACCATGTAATATGTGTCACACCCCGCACCGACGGGTCGCGGGACGCGAGAAAGAACGGTGCATCCATCCGATAGCCCGACAACCTACCTCACAAAAAAAAAAACAAATAGAGTTTGGTACAAACCTCAGTAACTGGTTCTTTAACGACGTAACTTCTCTATAATTAATTATATATTATAACAAAATTCAATCAGATCGGATTAATCCACAGAACAAATAATATATTGGGTTAATTAGGGGTCTCTCCCCGATCTCAGGAGGATCAGGGGTCGGCCCCTCCCCGAACTCAGAAGGATCAGGGCTCAAATTCAGATTCAGTTTCAGATTTAATTTTCAAATCCGATATCCCGTAAAATATACCAATCAAAATTCAGTAAACATATTCAATCAAAATCAAACTATAAATCAGATCAATCTATCAATACGAAATTAAATATAGAGAAGTCTGATTATCTGATTGAGCGATTCAGAAATCGTGAACAAATCAAAATGAATATTTGATCAACTACCAATATTTTCTGGTTGTGCATAGCCAATATAGATTATTTGCTACTTTTACGTTTTAATCAGATGGGAAAAAAAAATAATCAAATCTACAGAGGAAATAATCAGAAGGATCCAGAAGAACCAAGAACAGTATGAGGTACATGATTTTGGAGCTTGAGACTAGTTTGTGTAGTTATACGAGTATGGTTCAAGTTGATTTTTGTTCCATAATACATTCACATGATTTGATTATAGTATTTGTAGCATGTGTTGTTTGTAACATGCCTTGAGTTTTACATCTTTTGCTTAGACGTTTAAAACTTACTAAGAATCATATATGAAGAAACTGTGTTTAAAAGTTATTCTACTTGAGAAAATATTTTCATATATTTTTTTTTCTATTTGTTGTTTTCTCCGATATCTCAAAATTAAAAAAAAAATAACCAGACGTAAACAAAAAGAAATCAAGTGCATAGTAATTAAACCAAAAAAAATATCATCTTAAAGTAAAGTATTATAAAATCGGGGCTGATAAGGATCATCACCAATATTCATCATCCCCATCATCCTCAACAGTTAGATTCAGTTAGATTAATTATATTCCAAAAAAAAAGAGAGGAGTGAGGATGAGGGGATGATTAACGTGTTTTTCCTTATTTGGATGAGGGAATGAGGGGACAAAGAGAGCGGAAGGGAGCGACACAAAACCACTTAACTTCAACAATTACATATTAACTTCAACATTTAATATATATAACTAGAATAGTTACGCTATTAACTTCAACAGTTATAAATATTAACTTCAATAGTTACGTTATTAACTTCAACAATTAGGATATTAACCTCAACAGTTATGTACATTAACATTTAATATATATAAATAAATAAATTATATATATTAACTTCAATAGTTATAGATATCAACTTCAACAGTTATGTATATTACTTCAACAGAGGGGTTGGATAATTAATGATACTTAATATGTAAAGGTTGAAGTTGATATATAATTGTGGAAGTTAGGAGTGAATTAGCACAAGGGTGGAGAACGGAAACGAAGCAGAAAGCGCCGGGATACGCGTGGATGATCCTTGCCAAAAATAAAAAAATGCGTTATCATCTCCATCATTCTCTGAAATTCTCATTAATTAACTAGCTTCCTCATTAATAAAAGTCTAGCTATGTATGATGAGAATAATAGAATATTAGAAATGGTCTTAAGCAATTACGTTATAAAATTCCGGATGAAAACAATCCATGATAGCTTAATATAAAGTATTTGGGACATACAATGAAGATGATACCAATAGACAACGATGGTGCCACGGACGCGTAACTCGTAATAATCGAAAAGATACAATTCTGTTGCAGGTAGGATGAAATGGAACGAGATTCATAAGGACAGAAACTAAAATTATATTATATATCTGTACATCACTAAAAAGATATGCATGTAAGTACGATTATGAAGTTAAATATCAAACTTTAGAATCAAATCTGTTCAAAACGAATACAAATGCAGATTCTTACATAGATTTGAAATGCGACGAATAATTTGTAACACTTCGGTGTTTGAGAAAATTAGTTTTATGCCACTTCAAAATAATCCAATTCTAAATATGCTATTACAAAACCACACAAATTGGTTTAATGACATTATTTTCAATTAAAACGTCTTTAAAAATATTTTTATATGTCAGATTTTTTTATAATTTCTAAAATGCCCTTATTAAACTTATGCATTTGGATTGATTAGAAAACCGAAAATGTTTTCTCTCCGTTTCTTCCCATTTGCTTTGGTGGAAGTACGGCTGTCAACGGGTACGGTACGGTAGAAGGTATTTTCATACCCGTACCCGTTAAAATTTTCTTTACCCATACCCGTATCCGTACCTGTTAAAAAAGACTTTACCCATATCATACCCGTACCCGTTAAGAATTAAAGGTAAGGGTAGGGTAACGGTACATAACGGATAATAATAATATTATTAATTTAATAAAAATATATAATGTGATAAATAAATAGTATCAAATAAATATATAGATAAAGTAAAATATTTAAATAATATTTTAGATATAACAAAAATTATAAAATTTATTTTCATATCAATTGAATTAAAAAAATCTATATAACTAATTATAAATTATAATATAATATAGAATGAAAAATCATCATCATAAATAAGTTTTGATGAAGATCGAAATTAATAACATATCTTTCGAAATATGCTAAAAACATGATTATATATACATATATGTTTGTAAAATATTACCCGTTAGATAATGGGTACGAAATAACCTTTACTCGTACCCGTACCCGATAAGTTAACGAAATTTGTTCTTTACCCGTACCCATATCCGTTAGTCTAACGAAAATAAAACCTTATCCGTACCGCCTTATCGAATACGGTACGGGTAGGGTAAACGGGTTTCATTGACAGTCTGGAAGCTTAAATTTCTGCGTGTATTGAGCGGCGCGGCGTCAAATTAAGGAGTGAATATTTTGTGAAAAAACTTAATTAGGATATTAGAAAAAACGTATAGCCATTTTGATTGTAAATTGGAAAGATTTTGATGAACTGATCTAATGAGATGAGGCCTGGTGATGTGATACAAGAAACAATTTTAGCGGCTATTAATGGTGTTTACCAGTACATAAATTTTCCTTCATTTCTTTCAATCGGCCGGTGTATAAAACTAATTATTGTTCTGTTATAAGGGAATAAAATTAATTAATTATTTTACAATGCCATATATTGAATTTTAATATTTTGAAGAGGTATATTTAAAAGGAGCAACATGGTCATTTTAATTAGCTAATGGCGTAAAACTAATTTTTATTGTTTTGTAGTGGTATAAAACTAATTAGTTGTTTTCTGACTATATATTTCAAATTATAGATTTTTGCAGTGACAAATAAAATTACCCCTTTTTTTTATTATTGCTGACCAAAATTTTAAATTTTGACCAATCTAAAGTTTTTGACTGTTGATCGATTGAGAAAAGCTAATTCAATGTATAAATTTTGGTGCAATTCACTTTTATCCGTATATCTCATTTGATTGGTTTTGACTGAATGAAAAAAAAAACAAATTACTACCTTTGACTCTTGTGGAAGGAAAAGAAAATATAAAGTGCCTCTTAATAACTCCCTCCCACAATTCGATATCAATACTATAAATAAAAAAAGTAAATTGGACGTATACCCCTCTAGTTTTCTCTAATTGAAAATATACGCTTCTAATCTTTGAATTTGGATACTTACCCCTCAAATCGTATTGATTATGGACATTTACCCTTATTAATATTTTTGCCATTTTTTAAATACGAAAAATCATTTTTAAAATATTCATACAAAAATACCCTTACCTCTCTTTGACCTTTCTTGTTCTAGCGTACGTCTTCTTTTTTTTTTTCAATTCCATTGCGAGTTTAATTTATGAAATCTGATTTCACAGCAAAGAAATAAAGGGAAAAGCGTAGTGCACAAATATCATTTCCATGGGAATGATGTAACAATTGCTACACCTATTTGGCAGTCAGAGACGGGCTATTTTAAGCTCGTTCCTTAAATAGCTCGTTCCTTTGTGTTACGAGGTAGCAATTAATTGTGGTATACAAGCTACCAATTATATATGTATTATAGTATTTTGGCAAAAGAAAAGAATCTAAAAATTAATGGACTTGGTAAAATTGCCACTTGAATCTTCAACGGGGCTTGTATCTAGATGCACTATTAAGCACCAAAAATATATTGGCGATAGATTCTAAGTACAAACTCAAATATCCTCAATTTACAATTTCATCAAATCCATGCTTTCTTCCGACCAATAAAGCTAACGAGATTAGGGATTTGATAATTATCAAAAAAAAAGAAAAAAGGAAAAGAGATTAGAGATTTGATAGTGGTTACTAGACAATAGAAAAGGAAAGGCACATACGCTAGAAAATGAAAGGACGGAGAGAGAGAAAGAGAGAGACAAGGGGCATACTTGTCTGAAATTTTGAAAAATGAATTTTCGTATTTAAAAAATTAGCAAAAAGATTGATAAGGTAAAATATCCATAATCAATATGACTTGAGGGATAAAATATCCAAATTAGATGAAATATTGTGGCGCAAAAAAATTAGTTTCTAATAAAATTGGATTATATAGATCTTCTCTCGACATGAAGATAATAAAAATGTTATTATCTACTATTTAAATACTAATAAAATTAGTCAGTGCAAATAATATCTACTATTAATGGGCTCAAAACTCTTTGCTTTCAGATATTTTCGCCACATATTAATTTAGACAATTATATTAATATCTACTATTAATGTTATTATCAAACATATCCCGTACGTCGTTCATTTTTTTTTATATTACCTAACTGCCAGATTTCCAATCTCTATAATGTTCTGCACAGAACAAACAATAATGATCACAATAAAAATAGTAACAAATTAATTGCACCCTGCATGTCAAGGAGAAAAATTTTTGGACAAAAAATTATACATAACTTCTCTTGGAGTTATCCTCAAATTAATTTGCAACTTTGATAATTTTATATAATTTTATCCTAATCAAATCCTCTTTTGACTGGATTTGCAATGCTTATCAGACCTTGTTATTTATTAAACAGATAAATGGTGCCTTACAATCAAGCCCCTGTAACCAAAGCATGTTCTTGCCAGTTTGCTACTTTACAATCATTAGAAATTAGGAAATATAGAAGTCGATCAACCACAGTTGTTTGATTTTAGCTTAGAGTTGCTTGATGATTGTCTCAGCAGCTTTTGTCCAATGCATCAACTAACTTTTTTATCTTGCAATTTTAACTGAACCAAAACTAACAACAGATTATTGATTGAACAAATTGAATAAAAAAAAAAGTAAAAGCACAATGTACCACAAAGAGGCTAGAGAAAATAAAATATTTTACATATGTCAAAGCATGTCATTTATTTTGTGCTAATTTATTACCATCAATGTGGTAGGGGTAGTTTTGGAATAGAAAAAAAATAATTAAAAGATTAAGAACTTCTATACCAGTAGAAAAAAATATCATAGAGTATGCATATACAATTATACATATAAATCACAGGGAGTACAAAATCGTATTTAGAAGTGAACTAACTTATAAATGCTAAATAATCAAGAGTTATCCAACTTAATGGATCCTAAAACCAAATAGATCGTAAAGGTAAATGCAAAAAGTCAAAAGAATGCCAACTAATGTAACAGTCACTGATTTAACTAAGAAAACTATACATTTGTTTTTTTTACCAGCAAGTTTATTATCTAATGTATTGAAAATTTTCTTTTTTTGACATAAAGAAAACGCAATATAATACCTCAGAATTGATGTCGATAAAAATACGACCAAATATTCAAGAGCGCAGCTATGAGCAAAGGCCTTTCTCAAGTCTTTTTAAGAATGTATCAACATCTCTGGCTGGCTCAGGACTGGTATAGCTATGTTGAACTTTGGTATCCTTTTAATTTGTGTTAAAATTCTTCTAAAACATTGGAGGTGAATAAATTATTCAGTTTCTTTGTATAATAGCAAAACAAAGTAAAAAGAGGTAAAGAACTCAAAAGGGTAAGTGATAACGGGCTATGTGTTTACCTGACTGTCAAAAGTACTTCAAAGTAATCGCAGGGCATCTACACATTTAGTTGAAATCTGTTTCATAATTTTAAACAGATGAAATGAAAATTAAGAGAGGGACAGTTTAGTATAATTTTAAGTACCTGATGCCAAGTATGTTCAGTAGTCTGAAATCTTTGAATTATTCTTCCCCTCCATTGTTGCAAACATTCAATAATGAAATTAATCTCAAGAGAAAGTGCCTTCATAAAAATTTCAGCTTCACATTTAAAAGGGATAAACACCAGAAAGTAAATTAAAGCTACTAAAACTAACTTGACTTGATTTCACCTGCTTGAACATAGTTTAGCTATGTCGACAAACCCAAAACAACACCAAAATAGTCCAAAAGTTTTTACGTTTGAGGCTTAATTTCATACTTTTAACTTTCATGTCTAGGATGAGTTCCGACCCCAACAAATTTAGCATCCCAGCAAGGCTATATATATCTTTGCATGTCATTTTTAATGCCAATCAGAGCAACAAAAAAAAAAGTAACTGAGACAAGCTTTTCCAAAGTTTGTGCCTATCTAATAAGTACACAGACTTGTAAATGCTTGTCAAAATAACACACTTGAATGTTTATCCTCATTTTTTTCAGAAGAGAATAAATATGCACAACAAAAGTGGATAAATATGGTTTTAGTACCATGGTTTGTATTTTTTCTGAAAAATGATAAAAAAAAACACAAAGCCTTGATTTATTACAAAGCTCAAGTATTAACAGACAGAAAGACTCTCTTGTAATGATGTTTTTGTTGGAATTGTGTTCTAAAAGTTATCTTATGGTGATTACTTTTATATGTTATATTTATGAATTGGATGTTATTACATTTTGTTCCATGAGTTTATATTCGTATTTAGAAGTGTTCAAGAAGATGCTCTTGGTCTTGAACCGCAGAACTCTAAATAAAATGAATATATATCTCTAAAATGTTCACAGGTCTTGGATATTAGCAGGAACACTAATATGCCATACAAGACTGTCGTGTTGATTAAAAGTACGTTGTAGTTCTGTAAACGTTGATAAAGGATTATCATTTAATAACACGAGTATATGAAAAGTTTCATATATTGAACAGACCTAATTGATAAAAATATTATAATATTATATGGATTGTGTTTGTGTCATTAATATTTTTATCGTGTCATTAATTCTAAGATTGATATGATATATTTTCACATAAGGAATGTGCAACGTGATTATTACTTAAAGCCATTTGAAGCTTGTGGTGATAAAAGTAATAGTTCTTTGTATATAACTTGTGTAGGAGGGAAATATATATGTCAATAGCTAATTGCCACTCATGAATTGAGGAATGATATTATAAAGGGCCCCTTGGTAAAGTAAGATTATAAATGAATCCAATATAACTGAAGTGCAGTTATAATTATATAATCATACTTATTGGAGACCAAGAAAAAATTATAATACGAAGATGACACAGCCCTACTTTGTATAATAATCATAATATCATATGGCAAGGAATAAACACAAGTAATGTTAATAGCATTACTAGAAGGATCGTGTTTCGTAAAAGGATTTGCTAAACATCTATATTATTTGGGTAGCTGTAATGTATGCTAGAGTACCGCTTACAGTTTATGGAATAAAATGTTTTATTCCATTGCCAACATAATATGGATCCTCAATATAGGTCACACCAACTGAATGGGAAACAAGAAATATATTTTCTATGTACAAGGTTTCATGTTGTATGAAACAAAGTGTACAAATAGAAAATTATATCACATGACGTGATTAACTAGCAAGGAATAAATTTATTGATATGTGAATATTATGAGTATAATATGTGTTTCACATAATATAATAATATATGAATATTATTATAGAGTGCATAAATTTATTTAAAGCCCAAGCCCAATTATTTTAACAAATGAAGAGAGAAAGAAGGCTTTAAATTCGGGTCAGAATTTGAGCCAACTTTAAACTGATAATTAGTATAGCAAACGATAACCAAATTGGACAAATGATATATGAAAATTGTAGCCCTGGAAGTGTAGAATCCAATGGTTCAAGTTTCATGTCGTTTGGAGTTTCCTATAAAGAGTTATCATTGTTTTAGTGCTGAAACGTCAGAAATTAAAGTGCTGTTTTAATTTCTGATTAGTGGCTTTAATTGCTATACGAATTTGAAAGGTTTATTCTGATGTTTTAAAGGTAAAACAGATCAGAAATTGTGAACACAAGTAAGTCTTCATGTGTTGAAGCTTTAGCTTTCTCATCCTCAAAATATTTGTTAAAATATTCTATCGATAAAGTAATCGATCAAGATACGGGTGGCGGAGCTAGGTGTTGACGGGGAATTCGCTAGCACGGATTCAACTGTCATTCTTGTTTCGGATTCAAGGTGAACCAAGAGGAACAAAGCTTCGTTAGAGACCATAGGTATGGCTCAACAATTCTTATTATAGGAATATATGTGATTGTGATGCAAATATAATATAGGAAAGTTAGCGATAATAAGAACGATCTTAGATGTTATCGGTTAATAAAATTTTTAAAATTACCCGATTCGCATCATGAAATCCTTCAATTGGTATCAGAGCATTGGGTTCTTTATTATCGCTAATTAGGCTATTTTATTATGTAATTTTATTACATAAGTGCTTAGTTAATTGTTCTTTTGTGTTGCGGTTCTAAAATTCGAGCTGAATTTTTGTTACATGCTTTGCAATATTGTTATTAGATTACTGGTTGATTATTTTTGAAATTTCTAAAATTCTTACTATTGTGAAAGAAGTTTAGAATAGGATAATTATATAGATCAAGGTTTTTGGACAGATCTATGAGGTTAAACAAAAATAAGAAAAATAGCGCGTTGCTGGATTTTTCCAGCAGCAGTAGCAGTTTTTGCTGAAATTAAAATAACGATTTCTCTCAAATGGATTATCGTATTTTGATGAAACCAGTTTCTAAATTTAGATATTGAAGTCTAGTTTTTAAATAATAAAACTTTCCTATACAAAAGATTTATGGAATTTCGTCACAAAGGCAAAACAGCAACAGTGCGCAGTTTTTCTGTGACAAGAACAATAACGGTTTGAGTTTTCTTTTAAATGTTTAAAAGATTATTTTTCAAACTATGGTGCAAATCGTAACAGAGAATTATAAATCATTTTTCTGGGATTTAAATAATTTAGAGAACCGCAATTGCATAAGAAATGGAAATTAACTAAAAGGTACAAAATAGTGCATCGGTATGCAATTCCTATTCTAATTTTGTTTTGCAGGGAACCGAGTTTGTATGTCTCATTTCAATGCCTTGTGTGATGTAAATTTTGATGTGATGTGTTTGTTTGATTGTAAGCAAGTTTAATAAGTGTTTATTAATTAGGCACAAAAGGCAATTTATGTATAGGATGCCTTTATTTATTATTTACATCATATGCATTGTGAGAATGAGATGGGTTCCTAATACTTGCACTTAGCAAATTTTATTTTGAAAGGATTCATAATAAAGTTTGGGGCAGCATATTTATTTTATATGCAATTTTTCATCCAATGGTGCAAGAAGACAAAACGGTGGATGAAGAGAAGCGCAAGAGGCATACAAACTCACAAATGTTTTGTGATTGTGTTATGTGATGTGCTTTATGATTATATGTGAATGATATATGTTAGGATAGGTATGGGTGTATGGAAACATGACCTACCAAACTATAGTCACATTTGAATTGTCCAATGAAAAATTAAGTATTTTTCCTTCTTATTTTATCCACTTTAAGCTAAAGATTATTGAGATGCATGAGTGTAATCTTTAATCTTTAGAAATCGTGCAATGTGTTAGGATATATTATCAGGCCATTGATAGGTGGATTAAATGTGAGGCATTTGATACATTTATTTTATGGAGATAATATAGCCAAGCATATTGACTAATAAAATAAGTTTGCTTAAAGAGCAGTCAAGATCTAGGCTTGAAGTCTCGGGAAAATCGTTTAGTAAGAAAAATTTCTTAATAAACAACAAGATTCATAAAGTTTAGAAAATTGCAAATGATTGCAAAAGTTTTCTAAAAGGTTATGATTAGTAAAGGATTACTTACCTTGATTTTATATTTCGGATGAGTTCGATTTATTTATGATGGGATCTTGAATATACTGCATAATGGACAAATTTTAAATATGTAGTATGAAATTTTACATAAATATTAACATGAAATCCTTTAATTTATTTTATAGAATGACAAACAATGTACTTATCCGATCCATACTCGAAAAGTTTCCGTTGGAGAATGATGGTTCTAATTTCCTTGATTGGGAATTGAAACTCCAACTTATCATCAGGTCGGAGGATCTTGTTAATGTATTGGAGGAAGATGCTCCAGTACTAAGTACAAATCCCTCTGATGAAGAAAAGACCGAATCTGAAAAGTACCGCAAGGACGAACTGAGCGTTCAAGGTCTCATGTTGGCAAGTATGGCTACTGAACTTACTAGAAAGTTCATAAACAATACTCCAAAAGAGATAATCGAACGTCTCTCCAAGATGTTTCTGGAGAATGCTCGTAAAGAGCGTTCAAAGATCACCTTAGCTTTCACAAGGTGTAACATGACAGAAGGGTCTTCTGTCAACCAACATATGTTGAAAATGTTGGGTTACCTTGAGAAATTGGAGAAGCTAAATGCTCCAATGCATGCTGACTCTGCTGAGGATATAATCCTTGGTTCATTGCCTCCATCTTACAGAGATGTAGTCATGCATCTTCACTTGCGTGAAAAGGCAATGACCCTGGATGAGATCCATCAGACTTTGAAGCAAGCTGAGGCCGATATGAACAGACATAAGGGAGAGAAGAATGTTCTTGCGATCTCACAGAATGGTAAGAAAGTTCAAAAAGGAAAGGGCAAAAGAAAGATATCTAAAAAGAACAAGGGGAATAGAGAAGCTCAAGGGAGCACCTCCAAAGGCAAAAAGAAAAATTCGCCAACTCCGCAAACCGAGTGCTATTATTGTCATGAGTTGGGACATTTCAAGGCGAATTGTCCAAAGTACAAGGCTGACTTAAACTCAGGCAAAATAGAGCGGAAGCGTCCCAAGGTTCCGAAAGGTATCTATGTTATTGAGATTAATTTAACCACATCTATTCATGATTGGGTAATTGATACTGGATCATGTGCTCATATTTGTGCAAATATGCAGGCACTAATGAATAGAAGACATCTCAAGAGAGGAGAAGTCATTTTGAAGGTGGGCAATGGTGTTAGTGTCTCGGCATTGGCCATTGGCTCAATAAATCTTCATTTATCTAGTGGTTTAATAATTAATTTGAATACTGTTTATTATGTTCCATCTATATGTAAGAACATTATATCTGTGTCATGTTTGGACAAAGATGGTTATGTCTTTACCATTTCAAACTCGTGTTTGAGTATTGCAAAAGATGGAATTTTCTATGCAAATGCTACTGTTCATGATGGTTTATATTTGCTAGAAGTGAATGATAAACATGTTCTAAGTATCAATAACAAAAGACTTAAAGTATCTCATGAAAATAACACTCTCTTATGGCACTATCGTCTTGGTCATATAAATGAGAACGCATTAAGAAGTTACATGATAGTAATCTTCTTGGTCTCATGGATTGCGATGCAATAGAGACATGTGAATCTTGTTTAGTTGGTAAAATGACTAAGAAACCATTCAAGAAAAGAAAGGTTCAAGGGCGAAAGACTTGTTGGAATTGATACATTCTGATGTATGTGGTCCAATGAGAACAAGTGCACGAGATGGTTTTAGGTACTTCATTACGTTCATAGATGACTATAGTCGTTTTGGCTATGTTTATCTAATGAAGAACAAAAGTGAATCTTTTGACAAGTTCAAAGAATTCAAGAATGAAGTAGAAAATCAACTGAGTAAGAGAATTAAGATTTTACGAACTGATCGTGGTGGAGAATACTTGAGTAATGAATTTGGTACATATCTGAAAGAGTGTGGTATCATACCACAATTGACTCCTCCAGGAACACCTCAGTGGAATGGTGTATCAGAAAGGAGAAACAGAACATTGCTTGATATGGTTCGATCAATGATGTGCCAAACAGAATTGCCTCTTTATTTTTGGGGACATGCATTGCTAACTGCAGCTTACACACTGAATATTGTTCCATCTAAATCTGTCGAGAAAACTCCGTATGAGTTGTGGACAAGAAAAACTCCTGACTTGTCTTTTCTCAAGATTTGGGGTTGTGAGGCTTACATCAAACGATTGATGTCAACCAAACTAGAACCCCAAGCAGAAAAATGCTTCTTTATAGGTTATCCGAAAGAAACAAAAGGATACTACTTTTGGCACAAGACAACAAATAGAATATTAGTTGAAAGGGGTGCAATTTCTTAGAGAAAGAATTTCTCGAAAGAATCAAAAGTAGTGGGAGTAGTGTAATGCTTGAGGAAACTCAAGAAACACTACAAGACCTCGATCAGGTCATGGATGACAACCATGTAGATCGAAGTAGCCCAACCATAGTTTCGATGGCTAGTGGGAGCATTAGTGTACAAGTTCCTCAACCTATTGAGGAAGAGGTTCACGAATCACCACATGGTGTTCAATCGAGTATTGAACTAATTCCACAAGAGATTGTGCAAAAGGTTCGAGGTACTCAAGATGAACACGAAGAGCCACAAGAACTAAGAAGGTCAACAAGATCTAGGAAGAAGCCTGATATGTATCTAGGACTTCATGAGATCTTGGTAATGGATATGGATGATCCAAAGACCTTTGAAGAAGCAATGGAAAGAAAAGACTCAAAATCATGGTATTTAAGTCAATTATTACTAGCCATTGCTGCATTTTATTATGAAATATGGAAAATGGATGTCAAAATAGCATTCCTTAATGGGAATTTGGAAGAGGATGTGTACATGGTACAACCTCCTGGTTTTGAAGATCCAAATAATGGCAGTAAAGTATGCAAACTTCAAAGGTCCATTTATGGATTGAAGCAAGCATTTAGGAGTTGGAACAAGCGCTTTGATGAAGAGGTTAAATGCCTTGGATTTATTCAAAATAAGGAAGAACCTTGTGTATACAAGATGGTCAGTGGGAGCTATATACTTTTCTTGGTCCTATATGTCGATGACATACTATTGATAGGCAACTTTATTCCCTTAATGGAGCAAACAAAAATTTATTGAAAGAGATTTTCTCAATGAAAGACTTGGGTGAAGCCCAATATATCTTGGGAATCAAGATATGTAGAGACAGGTCACGTAGACTCATTGGCTTAAGTCAACATACATACATTGACAAAGTGTTGAAACGATTCAACATGGAAAATTTCAAGAAAGGAAATGTGCCAATGAGTCAAGGTGTAAAACTTAGCAAGTCTCAACGTGCTATGACACGTAAAGACATTGATACCATGAAGAATGTAGAATATGCTTCTGCAATTGGTTCTATCATGTACGCTAAGGTTTGTACACGACCTGATGTCGCGTATGCTCTAAGTATGACAAGTCGTCATCAAGCCCATGCAGGTCCTGCACATTGGAGTGCAGTCAAGAATATCCTTAAGTATCTTAACAGAACTAAGGATAAATTTCTTGTGTATGGAGGGACAAGGGAACTCGTTGTAGAAGGCTACAGCGATGCGAGTTTTGCAACCGATTATGATGATAAAAAGTTGCAATATGGATATGTATTCATTCTGAATGGAAGCGCTGTTAGTTTGAAAAGATTCAAACATTTAGCAAACAGCTGACTCAAGCATCCAATCAGAATTGATGGTTGTTGCTAAAGCCAACGAAGTAAATGTTTGATCAAAAAGTTCAATGAGGAACTTGACGTGGTTCACACTACAAGATCAAACATATGGATAGAAAGTACTTTGTCATTCGGGACTTCATAGAAGATGGTAAAATAAAATTGTTAAAGGTGGACACGGATGGTAACACAGTAGATCCGCTAACAAAGCCTTTATCTCAAGCCAAAAGTGAAGTTCACTTTGATTCCATGGGTTTGAAAACACATGGCGAGTGGATAGAGATAACAGAATGAGTCAAAAGGCAACCCTAGTTTTAAAGTTAATACATAAGAATGTATAAGAAGTAACTTTAAGAACAAGTGGGAGATTGTTGGAATTGTGTTCTAAAAGTTATCTTATGGTGATTACTTTTATATGTTATATTTATGAATTGGATGTTATTACATTTTGTTCCATGAGTTTATATTCGTATTTAGAAGTGTTCAAGAAGATGCTCTTGGTCTTGAACCGCAGAACTCTAAATAAAATGAATATATATCTCTAAAATGTTCACAGGTCTTGGATATTAGCAGGAACACTAATATGCCATACAAGACTGTCGTGTTGATTAAAAGTACGTTGTAGTTCTGTAAACGTTGATAAAGGATTATCATTTAATAACACGAGTATATGAAAAGTTTCATATATTGAACAGACCTAATTGATAAAAATATTATATGGATTGTGTTTGTGTCATTAATATTTTTATCGTGTCATTAATTCTAAGATTGATATGATATATTTTCACATAAGGAATGTGCAACGTGATTATTACTTAAAGCCATTTGAAGCTTGTGGTGATAAAAGTAATAGTTCTTTGTATATAACTTGTGTAGGAGGGAAATATATATGTCAATAGCTAATTGCCACTCATGAATTGAGGAATGATATTATAAAGGGCCCCTTGGTAAAGTAAGATTATAAATGGATCCAATATAACTGAAGTGCAGTTATAATTATATAATCATACTTATTGGAGACCAAGAAAAGATTATAATACGAAGATGACACAGCCCTACTTTGTATAATAATCATAATATCATATGGCAAGGAATAGACACAAGTAATGTTAATAGCATTACTAGAAGGATCGTGTTTCGTAAAAGGATTTGCTAAACATCTATATTATTTGGGTAGCTGTAATGTATGCTAGAGTACCGCTTACAGTTTATGGAATAAAATGTTTTATTCCATTGCCAACATAATATGGATCCTCAATATAGGTCACACCAACTGAATGGGAAACAAGAAATATATTTTCTATGTACAAGGTTTCATGTTGTATGAAACAAAGTGTACAAATAGAAAATTATATCACATGACGTGATTAACTAGCAAGGAATAAATTTATTGATATGTGAATATTATGAGTATAATATGTGTTTCACATAATATAATAATATATGAATATTATTATAGAGTGCATAAATTTATTTAAAGCCCAAGCCCAATTATTTTAACAAATGAAGAGAGAAAGAAGGCTTTAAATTCGGGTCAGAATTTGAGCCAACTTTAAACTGATAATTAGTATAGCAAATGATAACTAAATTGGACAAATGATATATGAAAATTATAGCCCTGGAAGTGTAGAATCCAATGGTTCAAGTTTCATGTCGTTTGGAGTTTCCTATAAAGAGTTATCATTGTTTTAGTGCTGAAACGTCAGAAATTAAAGTGCTGTTTTAATTTCTGATTAGTGGCTTTAATTGCTATACGAATTTGAAAGGTTTATTCTGATGTTTTAAAGGTAAAACAGATCAGAAATTGTGAACACAAGTAAGTCTTCGTGTGTTGAAGCTTTAGCTTTCTCATCCTCAAAATATTTGTTAAAATATTCTATCGATAAAGTAATCGATCAAGATACGGGTGGCGGAGCTAGGTGTTGACGGGGAATTCGCTAGCACGGATTCAACTGTCATTCTTGTTTCGGATTCAAGGTGAACCAAGAGGAACAAAGCTTCGTTAGAGACCATAGGTATGGCTCAACAATCCTTATTATAGGAATATATGTGATTGTGATGCAAATATAATATAGGAAAGTTAGCGATAATAAGAACGATCTTAGATGTTATCGGTTAATAAAATTTTTAAAATTACCCGATTCGCATCATGAAATCCTTCAGTTTTCCCACAGCTTAAGACAAAAATACAAAACTAAATCTAAAAGTTAAGCAATTGATTTCTTACCAGTACCTAAGAAGTAAGAAGAGCAATCTGCCACGACCTCTTTCCTCATCAATGACCTTCCAGTATCCTTATGCTACAGTCTTGCCAAGGAAGAAAAGGCTTGCTTTGATAGATTGTTTATGCTTATAAAAATCGTAAATATATGCCAACCTTTCTCGGTCAATATTGGAGAGATCAGGAGAAATTAGAGCCGTGATTGTCATTCGATACATCTGCTCATCAATAAACTCAGGACCTTTAATTCCACGGTTAACCCATCATTTCTTCTTTGCCGTCTGCAAATTACAAAGAAAATAATAAAATTGACCCATCCTTTACCTTTTCCTTTGTTTATATTTTCCCTTTTTTCTTCCACTTCGTATAAGGGCATTATAATTATTCCTTTAACATGTTTGAATTAGAAGTCTAATTCAAAATGAGGAGATGGCTCGAGCAGTACCTAGGGTTAGGAAATTGGACAGAGACGAAGAAGCAAAACCGAAAATCAAAGAGAGGAGACACATAGAATCGGAAGGTGATCCTTCTTCGTTGGTTTCTCTGGAAAGAGAAGAAACACCAGGAACAAGGAAGAAGAAGCGGAGCATCGGGAGGTTGGGCGGTGCGAATGAGGGTCTGGGGGTGTGGCGTGGTCGGCGAAAGAGGAAAAGGAAGTTGGCTAAAAAGAGGGAAAAAAATAGCAGAGGAAGGGCTGGAGGTGAGGCAGGAAGTAGGGGGAGGAGGCGGCGACAACGATGTGTTGGAGGAGAGAGGAAAGAGAGGTGCCAGTTTTTTCTGTTGTCGATCAGACAGAAAGGAGCAAAGAGAAGAGAGGGAATTGCTCAGGCCACGTCCATCTTGCTCAGTCACTTTCCCATTTTTTTTTAAATGACCAAAATATCTTAGTCTCCAACGCTAAAGTCTGAAAAACAGAGAAGGGAGAGAAGGGTATTTTTCGTTCAACTGGGAGTGATTGAGCAAGAAAAGCGTGCGCTGAGCAATTCCCAGGAAGAAGAGACGCGAAAGAAATTGATTAACGGATCAGATCGATTGATCGATCGCGAAAAAAATAGAGGGCTCAGATGCCGTGTCGCTGGCGGAAAAAAAACGGGCTACGAGACCCACGGATTTTAATTAATACTATATAGATATAGATTACTTTTATAAGCACGCATCATCTTTTATGATGAAAAACAAATTTAATAGTTTAAACTTTAAAAGTGTCAGTAAACTTTAATTTTTTTTTTTAAATGTGACATTGAACATCTGCTTATGCAATTAGCTAGAAAGAGATACTCAACAGAGTAATCTATTTAAAAAGGCCAAGCCTTTTACTCCAGGTCTCCAATATATTCTTTTTCTTTTAACAACCACCGTACGAAGTACAAAATGAATGGGGAGCATTTTAAACTTGGCTTCGTGTGGTAGGTGCGTTTGGCAAAATAGGAATTAGTACCGTTAGTGGTGTAAGTTTAGTATTTTTTGTGTTAGAGGGATAGAATTATTAGGGTAGTGATTTGATGAGGTTAGTATTAATTTAAGATTAGTGAATGTTGTTTGGTGCGGTATGTTGAGATTAGTATTAAAGTTAGTAACTATTAGTAGTGTAATTATTATTAACTTTTATTAATTAATAGTTATTAATAACTATTAATTTTAGTAAAAAATATTATTAATTATTAACTATAAATTATAAAAAATAAATCATTATTAATTATTTGTGATACCCGATATTTTTAAATTCTGATTTTTGTGTGCTTGATTTTTTAGTTGTTCAAATTAATTTTATGTAGATAAAAGCATTCTTCTATCCCAGAATTATGGTAAATGAGTATTAAAATTTAGTTGTGAATTTTCTGTACTATAATCTAGACCTCAAACTTATTGGAATTGTGCACAAATCTGAAATTGAAAGAACAAGTTATTATAGAATAGTTGAAGGACTCTTTTGTAATGTGCATATTCAATTAATTAAACCCCACCCTTAGCCCATCTTTTTCTTTCTCTTCTATCAAATTCCTTCTCCTCAGAATTTTCTCTCTTCTCCTTCAAGCTCAAACCCTACAAAGATCTACTCCAAAATAAATTCGGAAAAAATCAGAACTAGAAATCATACATAATCATTAATTTTATCTTCATCTTAATACAAAACATGCAATGCATTATGAGCATGGTAGTTACATTCTTCAATAAGGAACTCAAATATAATATGGCATTTCAGAAACCGGCTCAGGTTGGACAACACATTAAAATGCAAGTCTGGTTATTGATCATTACGACTTTATTCACAGATTTTATAGTCCGTAGACTCAGATTTTATTGTCTGTAGACTAAGATTTTATAGTCCTTAGACTCTGTCTTTATAGTCAGTAGACTCTTCCTTTGTAGTCCGCAGATTCAGATTACCATAATTTAGACAAATCAGATTATCAAACAGTACTACCAAAGAGAACATTGTCCGAATACCGAATCAAAGAGCTTATCACTTGGGGCTCAAGGAACGGGTCATGACTCCGTCCTCAAGTCAACCAATGTTTATTCAATTGTGCAAGTAGCACAGACCATTTGAAGTCTTTCAATCGGAAATCATTCAACATGGATAACAATCGTACAATAATATCAACATATGATACAAAAACAAATATGCGTATAATGAATGAGTAATTCAACATGATGCAATTGTCATAGTTAAGTTTGATATCATCATTATTTATTGGTATTTGGACCGTACTTGGCACTCAAAATTGACTCAAACCAACAAATTCTTATTGAATTGTCATGGTTTTTCAGAATTTGGCTTTGTCGTCGTTTTTTCTCTTCTCTCTATACAGGTTTTGTTGATTTCCGGTGATATTGGAGCATTTGGATGGATTCCCGACACTTTCCGCATGCTAGATGGCTCATTCATAGAATTGGAGGCAATTCTTAACACTTCACTCGGTCCGAGTGGACTACAGTTAACCTTTCTCCTCTCACTTGGTCCGAGTACACTGTAGCCGCGAGAGAAACCTTCCATACTTTTACTCGATCCGAGCAGATGGCCACCATAGCATGTTTGGAAAGGTTTTCAATATGGAAACCTGATTTTTTGGCATCTTTCCTTACCTTGGCGTCCAAACCTTCTCTCTATGCACCTGGGAACATCCATATAAACCTCTAGCACGCCTTGGAAAGGGGAGGCTACCTACCATACCCTATTCCACTTTCCTAAGGCCTTATTTCTCTTTTTGACCATTGAAAATCATTAGAGCTTGATTCGAGAAGACGACGACAGCAGTTGACGAGCTAGACAACCATCTAGCAACACCTTATCGCCTACCAGACCTCGACTTAGAACATAAAAGAGTATTTGGTTTTATTTCTTTATGATTTTATCTTGTGATGTGATGGGCTTGTATCTCTAGTTTTATATACTTATGATTATCTATTTTGCTACTATGTTAGGCTAGTTATTTATGATGTCTTAGGATTAGTGGATTATCTTGATGTTTGGATGATGTTTATTTGACTAGTTATGTTATATTATGCTTTGAGGTTTTGCTTATTGAGAATTATATCTATTGCTTGCTTTAAACTTCTTGTTAAATCACTAATTACCTTTTAGTTGAACAGCTGCATCTAATAAGTCTAAATTAGAATGAATAAGATAGAATTGATTCAAGTAGTTGGGATAAATTGTAGGTCCGAAAGGGAAAATTAGTTAACACCAAAGTGTAGCTTTTAGAATAGTCCAAAAGACTTCTGAATATCCCTACGAACTCCAATAAACAAGCTTAATTGATTGCACTCTATACCAAAAATTGTGAACCAATCAAATTAATTAGGTTAGATTGTGATTGAACCAATATCTGTCCCAACAAGCGAAAGCTGAGGTTTAGAATATCTAGGTTTAACCAATAAACCTTGACTTAAAGCATAATTTAGCATTACGAACCATTTAAACCCATTTTTGCCCCCTGCTCGGACCGAGTAAGTCCTTGGTCGGACCGAGCTGAGTGACAACCGTAGCTAAAACGTCAAGTTTGGTGCGAAAGTACTTAACTTGGGATTTTGGTAGCCAAATACAAGTGAAACCTGACTCCTAGGACGCCTTAATCTCTATTCAAAACCCAAAAAAGACTTTACTTTTCATGTTTTATAATTATTAGTTTGACTTATTTTATTTCAAGTCCAAAAACCAATCAAAAATATTTACTTTTAACGCATTGTTTAGCTTTATATTATTCAAAAACTCTTATAATATTTTTGTCTAGATTTTAAGAAAAGATAAGTCCGGTACACAAAGATTGGTCCCTTGGGTTTGACCCTAAAGCTATATTCCGAGCGATTAGTGAGATTAGCTCTAGGTTATAAATTTATTTGATATCATAGGTTTTAAGCCTTCATCAAAGTTCATAAAATGTAAATTAAAGTTTGTGTGCATCCGCACTTGAAAGCAAAAGCACTTCTTTAGAAATCAAGCAAGCAACAAACATCAATTATAGCGAAGCAATCGTAGTACTCCATTTGTATCGGTTTCTTCGTGATCCGATATGTTTATCCAAGTGTAACAAACAAAGTCTATGTCTAAGTACTTATTCAAATAAACCAAACATACAACAAATAAACACAAAGCAATTTTGAGATGAAACATATCTCAAAGCACTTCAAAATGACTCTAAAAACATGTGGTAAGGTTGAGGTTTAACCCTAATTAATTACCATTAGGACCAAAGAACCAGACTTGAAACCAATCCAAAACAACACATATCATCTAGACTATACAATTGATATCCAGAATTGAGAGAGGATCATCTCCAGACTATTCTCAATCATTTAGACTATACATTGAGAGAGGATCATCTTCAGACTATCGTCAATCATCTAGACTATACAAAAGATATTCAAAATTGAGAGAGGATAATCTCCAGACTATCCTCAATCATCTAGACTATATAAAATATATTTAAAATTGAGAGAGGATCATCTCCAGACTATCCTCAATCATCTAGACTATGCAAAACATAATTCTTTCTAATGTCAAGAATTAAACTAGTCTCGTAGTGTTTTAGTTTGATTTCGATACAGGTCTTACACTAAATTTTTAGTACTACACTTTGGTTGCAATTATCATCCATTTTTTGTTACCTAATACTCAATAATTACTTAGAAATTCAGAAATTCGTTTTAGAACCAAACCCTTTTGGATGCAACCAAAATTTCATACACATAAAAAAAGGATTAATTCAAGAATTGTTTAGTCATCTTGATTAAACACTTATATTCTTGAAACTAACAGAAATTTATTTGGACAAACTATAAAACATTCAAATAAGAAATTTAACCTTTGACTTAAATAACCAAATCAATAAACCATCGAGAAACACTTTAAAAATGATATTAACGAAAAAAATCCTGAAGCATGTCAGATTTTGTTCAAACTTCATATCTAAACTTTTGAAGGCTAAATAAGTTGAAATATCATTAACAGAACTCCATGCAACTCTACAAGTCATAAAAATTAACATGCATTACTTAGTAACTTTGAAAACCCGATAAGAACTCAATTAGTTAGCAAATATACTTTGCATGCAACTATATTTCCCTCAAAAGCTGGTTTACTATGAAAATTAATTAGTCAAGACTATTTGCTAGTTTTAAGTCCGAAATAGTAGAGGTAAAAGTCAGTATCTATAAAATGGTGCTCAAAATTTATTTTAAACAAGAAACTATCTTCATGCATGAACAAAACTTTACAAAAATCAACTCAAACACTAAAAGTAGTTACTTATATCTTGCATGCAACTAAATCCAATACTAAATCTCACTTAAAATCTCTATTCAAGATAAAACTCCAGAAATTATTTGAAAAACGAAATAATTTAAGAGAAACGAAATCTTACCAAAATAGTGCTCAAGGTCCAGAGGCTTATGATCAAGGAGAAATTTAGTAATATAAACTTTTGAAATTATATATTTATATGAAATGTTTTTTGGGTTTAAATTTATGAGTCTCTCTCTGCTTTCAAAGCAAAAAAAAAGGTTTTGGTTACTTTTATTTTTAAACGAAGTTTAGCTTCCTTTATATTACAATCGATATAAAATTTTCTTGAAAAGTAACAGTTTTATATATTATACTTTATATTCAATCGTCAAAGTTGCATATTCACTATTTCTTGAAAAGTAACACAGTTTTATAAATTTAGAACAATATACATGAACGCTAAATTGGGAGGATTGAGTTACTGTGCCCGTACTGTCTCAACTCTCAAGGTTATGTAAGTGTTCATCAATAGAATGGCTTCTAATTGCAAAATCATCGACATAATAATACTAAACTATTTTATGAATCAAATCATCGAAAGTTTGGTCATGTCATGCAGATAGGTTGTCAAAAATTGGAATACAAAAATCTGATCTAGTTTTAGAAATGTAATTGTGAAATTCAAATAGCTGAAAAATGTCAGACATGTCTTCAAAATTGAAAGAGAGATGCTGCAGAAGGCGTGCAAGTAGCTAAATTATGCTTAAGAGGTTGCAGTGAGTCTAGTTTGAATCCAGATATGCTCAATAATGTTCCTTCTTGTATTTTAGCAGCCAACGTCATATTTTCTTTTGCTTAATCAATTTCCTACAATATCTCAGTAGATTGAAATCATACGACAATTGTAATTTCTGTTCTTAATCATGAAAAGAGCAACAACGACTTGTTGATTTCGTCCTTAAATATGCTAATGACTAATAGAAAGATTGATAATCGACGTGAAACTTTATGTATGATTAGTCACCTTTGTAGTGTGAGAAAGTAGTTGCATCACCAAAAGGAAATGTGGCGATTAACCAACTTTTGTCTATTCAATATATATAGGGAAACAAGCAATCTAACTTTTATCATGGTGTTATGTTATATATGCACAAAATTCAAATGATTTGTTCAGCATCTGGTGATACTTTAGATATGGTCGACAGAACTAATTTGCTAATACTAATGGAAACAGTGGGGAATAATTATTTGGCTATAAAAGAGTGGGAAATTCAAAGAAATATACTAATTCTTAAGACATTTTTTTATTTTTAAGATAATTTCTCTTATTAGTTCTTGTTGTCATAATTTAGAAGCCTCACGGTGACACTACATATTTGTGCGGTTTTAGGGAGCTGAATCAGAGTACCTGTTAAAAATTATCTGGTAAAAATTTAGCTCAGGTGACCAATAAACCATGAGTACCTGGTAAATTATCATGACCAATAAAAGATATCATAGCATTTTTTAACCAATTTAGAACATTTTTAATCTAGATTACTGTATCCTTCAAGGCTTCAACCATAGGATTTTTGTTTGCTTTTATTATTATAGAAAAAGTCACTACCAGAAAAGAAGGCTTTTGCAACGGAGGTTTAGCCGAAACCATATAATAGGACAAAGAAAAAAAAGTCAGAGGGAAAAATAACAACAGGTTTTATAGTAAAACCGTTGCTCATTTTCCGGTCCAAAAAAAAAAAACTGTTTGGCCCAAATAGTGACGGGTTTTATAAAAAACCGTTATTCTTTTCTTTTCATTTACCAACGGTTTTTTATGATAAAACCGTCTTTATTTGATAAAATATTATTATTTTAATATAGGGACGCTTATTACCTCAAAACTGTCTTTATTTTGATTTTTTTTTTGTTATAGCGCGAAGCGTCTCTTATTTTCTGCCAAGTATCCAATCGAAACCCTCACTCGATCCCCTCTCTCAATCACTCACTCTCGATCCGCCGCCCACAGCCGCACCTCTGCCTCTCTACTCTAGATCCCCTATCTACTCGACAACCGCCGACAGTCGCACCTATCTCGATCCCTTCTCTACTCGACAACCGCCGACAATCGCACCTCTCTCGATCCCCTTTGTCAAACCCTTACCGAAACCCTCACTCTCTCAACCGCCGACAGCGCCTCTCACACTCTTCGCCTCTCTCTCTCGAAGCTGACAGCCTCTCACACTCTCCGCCTCTATCACTCACTGTTGCCTCTCTCTTCTCGACAGCCGACAGCCGCCTCTCTTGCTGGGTTTGCTTCTTATTATTCTTCTCGACAACTGACAGACACCTTGACTCAAGCTCCTCGACACCTCTGGTTTGCTTCTTTTATTCATCCATTTTTTTGGTTTCTTGAAGGGTGGTACTTACAGGATGTTTGTGCAGGCGTGGATGAAAGCATAAAAAATAAGCAGCTTCTTACAAAATTCAGAATGAGTGAACTTCCCCAACTTAGCACTAAACTTGAGAAATTTCTCACCCTGTTGATACTTTCACTTCGCTTTGCTATCCTTTCCGGTTTAGGTACTGGGCAGATTGTGGCCAGAAGTCATTCTTAACCTGATAAGTGACTGTACTGTATATTTTCGGTAGTGCATTGCACGCTGATCATATATTTTCACTGAATACTATGGTAATCCTTTTCTATGTGCTTGTCTGTTCGTTTAATTAAGTCCTACATATATTTTCATTTTTTCTTCTTATTTTCTAGAAAAGTACACAAGAGATGCAAAAACCAGAGTTCATCAAAATGCAAAATCACAAACGTGCTTCAAGATACCTTAGATATTATTTTACTTGACATTATGATCAGTGAAAATAGGTATTATTTCATAGATATGGTATGGATATTAACTAGGCATGCTTTATTTATTGCAGGGTTCAGCGAACTGCTGGTACAGATATAGTCAATCAACAGGAGGACCAGAGAGAAGAAATTTGCAGTTTTCGGAGCTCAACTTGGAAGTGATGAAAAATAAATCTTTGATGGAGAAACTATAGTTTTTATATCTCAAAACCTTAATCTTTGTGATGATTAGACATTGATTTTGTGTTATTTTAGAGCATCTTTTAATACCCCATTGTGCCAATTAGATTAATGCATTCAAGTTTGATCCAATTATTTCTATGCCCCACTATATTTGGAACATGTACTAATTTTTATAAAAATTTGATATTCTTTAAGTTTAATTTTCTATCTTTATGTGTGATTTTAGATTATTTGTATATATGAATATGTGTTATTGACTTATTGCTGATTATTTGGTACATTGGTACTATTTGGTATGGCTAGCAACATTGAGCTAGACACATAAAACAGGCAAAACAAAAAAAAATTAGCATTTTAGCAACGGTTTTTATGTTGATAACCGTAGCAAAATTAATATGTATATTCTAATGTGCATTTCTTGTATCCAAATAAGACAGTTTTTATGTTGATAACCGTCGTTATTTGTTGGGCCTTAGACGGGCCTTTGTTTAAAACTGTCTCTATTTTTAGCATTTAAAGACGGGTTTTATTTAAAAACCGTCTCTAATTTTATGACGGTTTTTATAAAATTTGCTACAGGGGCTTCTGCAACGGACGTAACCCATGGCTATTTCGATTTATTAACCGTTGCACAATCTCAAATATGGCGTAGTGAGTGCAAATTATCTTGTAATTTTTTTAAGCATGGTTCATATAAGCTTTCGTGCACCATAACCGATTTGGTCGGTGGTTTCACAAATTGTCAAATCTAACTTAACTAACACAATCTATATATTGAAATCTCATGGCAAACAAAATTTTACAATTTTTGAAATTTTTTTACTAATTTTTTTTAAAGCTTGTTATTTTTTGCTTATAAATACACTAATTTGTAGCAAAAAATGACGAGCTTTAAAAAATTCGAAAAAAATAGTAAAACCATTTAAAAAATTGTAAAATTTTGTTTGCTATGAGATTTAATATATAGATTGAATTGGTTAATTTAAATTTATCAGTTTGCAAAATCACCGATCAAACGATAATAGTGCACGAAGCCCTTTATGCATCATGATTCACACTAGATATTCTCTTTTTTTAAGCTTATCGTAGACTTTATTTTATTTGCTTTGTTTTGTGCTCCCGCTCGTAGATTTATTCTGCAGGAGAAATAATTTTTTATTACCTAGTAGAAATAATGAAGATTAATAATACTTCTACGGCACCAAAAATTTTTTTGCTTTACCAAATGCCATCAACAGATTAATATCAAACTTCCTATAAAGGCCGTTTATTAAGTTAGGCTCGGCATAAATAAGCGACTTGCAATATCTCTACAGGCATTTCGTCAAACACCGGACATGCAAAAGAGCCGACCGATCGACCTGCATTTCCATTTCCAGTGCAAGATCAATTAGTACATCTGACAACATTTCCTTGTCGGTATTCTTAACATAAGTTAACGCGTTCAGTCGTTCGTCTCGTACCAATCCGACTCTGTTGTTGCGCGACACAGCGTGTAGCGCACTACGAGCCGTCTGATCTTCATCGGATGGTTCACTTTTTACGGGCCTATCAATCTAGGTTACATGCACGGGGCTCCCTTGTCCATTGGATCTTAATCATACGGCCAGCATACCGCGCGACACGTGGTGTCGCGCGGCAGCAGATCTCATTTCGTCTCGTACCGGTTTAATTTAACGCTATTAATTTTGTTGTAATTAATTGAAACGAATTTGTTATCCCTAATTTAAATATTTCCTTTAATTAGCAAGTCCTTTCACATCTATAAATTGCTGCTTAAGTTTCCTCAATTTGTAGTTTACAAAACAAAAAAATATAAAAATTTCCAACAAATCTTAATTGCATTAGATTTCTATAATTATTTCGAACTAAATGTTTCTATTTGGCAGTTAAGTTAGTGAACATAACGCAAATAATATTTTAACAACACGTTATAATAAGCGTGATATGTTTGGGTAGGAAAATTCAAAAATAGCATCATGACAATAAAAGGCAAAAAAAATAATAATAAAAGCTACGCATTATCGAAAAAAAAAATAGTAGATTGACATATAAAGGATACCCAAACCCAACCATAAATATATCACAATATGCATAATACTTAAATGCCATCTCGAAAATTCAAAATCCAAATCTGATGTTAAAAGATAAGTCATTAAAAAATTTAAAGTAATTCAATTTTCATTTGCATTTAGTATTTTGAGAATTATTGCTTTTATCAAACGCAAAATGTATATGATCGGCTTAAAGTAATTGTTATGCAATTAACGATAAGTTGTACGCTAGAATTTATATATCAGTTTTCATGTTTTTAGAGTGCCGAATTAAACAGTAACTAAACATGAACAAAAGTGTTATTTAGTTCTATATCAATCAAAACTAAGCTTAAATAGCTAGAAATGCGATAATCATAATAATTAAGTTAGATTGAGTTGTTCTACGTGTTGTACACAGTATAAAATGAAAATATTTTGGGGCTGTAAATACCGAAAAGAACTTCTAAGTCGGCGCATCATCTAACCGTACCAAATGGAAAACTTTTTAAGTCTTAACCATACGCATCATCTATTTCCCTCCCTCTCGAATCCCGTAAAATCCAAAACCCATCCCACGGCGATGTTTCTTGCAAGAGTTGCGCCGGCGATTCGTTCGGCGAGAATCGCTTTGTCCTTGATACCTTTCTCACTTCCACCCCCGACTCCGGTTCCAATTGGTCCTTTCCCTTTTACTGCTGCGCGCATAACGCCGTCTCTATTTCGGGTTCCGTACGACTTTTCTGGCAAAGGCTGCTTAGGCAGCATACAGATGATCAGGCCCATCCAGACTCAACCTTCCTCCAATGCCAATGCCAATGCCAATGCCGAGGTATACTTTCCTGTCACTTTTGATTGATAGATTAGGATATAGGTGTATGCAAAAATTCTGATGCTTTTGTTATCCAGTTCCCCAACTGTTTGCATAAATGCCACACATTGCCCCTCTATTTCGTTTCCGTTTGCTTGCGGCATCGCTCCTCTTGGTATTATATGTGCATGCACATTGTTTGCTAACTGCAACGCCTTCTCTTGCAATTTCTAGAAAACGAATTTTATTTTGGGTACAATATCCTTCCACTTGGAGATCATTTTCCAATATGGTTTTTGGTTTACTGTTTCACCTATTGTGTAGTAGATATGTAAGATATTAATTCCTCAATGAAATAATGGAAATATCTCAATGTTGAAGAACTAACGAAATACCTTTTCTCCAAGTACGATATAAATGCATCTTTCTTTCACTGGTCAGACTTAAAAAGTAAACTTCACTAAAATTGGGGATAGTCTAATGGTGATGTTTCCTCAGCTATAATATTTGGCTGTACACACATCTGAACATAAATGCTCTCTTTTTGTCTCCACACATACTAGACTCACAAATAAAGTAGCAGGTGTTAATGCACGGACAATAAATTGTTAATTTTTCCTTTATCTTGCATAACCCAAACTAAATGGATAATTTGATTTCTTGTCAATTTGAATAAGATGGAAGAAAATATGAAATCTGTGGAAAAACTGTAGAGAAGGTTGGAAGTTGTGGAGATCCAGATTCAAAAAGAGTTTGAACATGTACATTTATTGCTAGCAATCTTTTTATTATGGCATTTAGCCTTTTCCCTCATTCTTCTTGCGTGATAGATATTATAATTTATAATTAGATAAACAAGATATTCCTCGATGAAATAAGCAAAATGTCTTAAATCCATCATAGGAACCATGGACCATGGTTGAGAATTGAGAAACCGCATTTATACTCAAACAGAAATCTGTCTTGTTATTTTGGCTTTCGAGAACCCACCTAAAGATAATATTTGACTGTACACACCTGAACCCAAATTCTAAAATTTTGTCTCAAACAGAGTAGACTTACTAATAAAAGTTGGAGTTAAATGCACAAACAGTAAATTGTAAAACTTCCTTAATCTTGCATAATACTAATATGGACAATTTGCTACCTTTTGAATTTGAATCAGAACGAAGAGAGATTTAAATTATTGGAGGAAAGAATTTTGACTTTGAGAAGGATGGAAACCGAGATTGTTGCGACACTTGCCACTAAAGAGATCCATGAGAACCGGATACAGTCCGATTTCCAGAGACGGCATGAAATAAATGTAATCCATGAGACCATGACCAATAGGCCTTTGTCTCATCTTGTACTCATTACCTCCAATAATATGGAACCTAATTGGTATATCAATGTTAGAAGTGGTGAATTTTTTTACCCTTATATTCCGTTACCAGTGAAACAAACTCAGGAGGTCTGTTGCCTTTCCAAAATCTTAAGTGATCATATTATCCAAGGATACAAAATCGTAAAGAGGAGCCCATCTTCATAGATGATACACGCCCTTCGAGTAACAAAGGTATCCTTCGAGTACAAAATCGTAAAGAGGAGCCCATCTTCACAGATGATACATGCCTTTCGGACAGAATTCTAGATTTTGCTTGTTCAAAATCTTGCACATAATCATCAACAGTATCCTTTTGTCTCAATTTCGTTAATTCTTCTACCGTGGATGGTCTTGTTTGAAACCTTAATTTGTAGCATTCTCTGGCTTTTCCAGATAAACTAGATATTGCCATTCTGGTTTTTTACATTTCAGGGTTTGGTTGACTTCAAAATAAAATTCGAAGTCGTCAATCAAACCCCTTACATCAGAAGTGCCATTAAACACAGGAAATCAATTCTAGACAAATTAATTTTATGGTTATCTTGGTTTCTTATTGGGTACCACCATGCATATCAAAATGACCATTAGTAAGTAGAGGATCATGGTTTGTTCTTACTGGGGGTACCAGTGGGCCTACTGGTATCGTTTCCATGCATATATAAAGGTAAGTTTTGCCATGAATGTGCACATTTTCACTTTCTCATTCTTAGAAAATCTTTTCTCAATTTCTTCCAAGCTTGCCTTGGCCTCATCGGAATAAAAAACTATACCCCTAAATGCCTCTGAAATTGTCTTCTTAATGATCATTATACCCATGCGGTTGGAGCGATTCCACTGAGCTACACTTTGAATGTGTTGTTGAGTGCTTTTAGCACCAACATTAGGTGGTTTATTCTTCCTAAATGCAAGGTGAAGATCTAGACAACCGAGAACTATCATCAACTTCTCCTTCAATTCCTTAAAGTTAGAACCAGACATCATAAATTAATACTAGATGGAATATTTTCTAAAAATAAATCAACGACAAAATACACGAATGTTAATAATCATAATGTATAAATTAAATCATAAATTATAAAGGTCTAAATCTTATCTACTAATCTTTATTCATTTGCAAGTGCTCTTTGGAGTCTCCAGGCAAAGTTTAATTGACTAATTGTTGTATGAAATGTAATGATTCATAACATATTAATTAATTAATCTTTTTTTGGGTCGATAATTAATCATATGTAAAATCTTATAATCATTATCCAGTTGATTCTACCAAGACATTACACATGTAGCCTTTAAATTATGCCCTTCCTTTGGATCGATCCATAATATAAAAATTGCATGTACCTTAATACACTTGTATTTGAGTCTTTGAAACAATCATCAATGTGAGAGCCTACTTTGGCGGGATGACATTAAAGTTGGCCCAACTCTCAAATACAACTCAAGTTACCTTTATATCAATCTTCCTCCAATGCCAATGCCAATGCCGAGGTATACTTTCCTGTCACTTTTGATTGATAGATTAGGATATAGGTGTATGCAAAAATTCTGATGCTTTTGTTATCCAGTTCCCCAACTGTTTGCATAAATGCCACACATTGCCCCTCTTGATCCTGGTTAGAAAAATAAACCACGTCGTTGCTCCTCTTCATCTGATATGTGCTTGCACATTGTTTGCTAACAGCAATGCCTTCTCTTGCAATTTCTAGGAAACCAAATTTTATCCTTCCACTTGGAGATGATTTTCCAATATAGTTCCCAAATTTTATTTTGGGAACTATATCCTTCCTTTATCTCGCATAACCAAACCTAATATTGATAATTTGATATAAATTTGAAACAGATGGAAGAAAATACGAAATCTATCAAAGAACTGTTGAGAAGGATCAATGTTTTGGAGATCCAGATTCAAAAAGAGTTTCGAGGGGTAATTTTATTGCTAGCAATCCTTTTATTATGGCATTTAGCCTTTTCCCTCATTCTTCTTGCGGGATAGATATTATAATTTATAATTAGATAAACATGATACTCCTCGATGAAATAAGCAAAATGACTTAAATCCATCCTAGGAACCATGGACCATGGTTGAGAATTTGAGAAACCGCATTTATACTCCTAGCATTTGCAAATTGCCAGGCTACATCATCCCTGAAAATTCTGTCTTGTTATTTTGGCTTTCCAGAATCCACCTAAAGATAATATTTGGCTGTACACACCTGAACCCAATTTCTAAAATTTTGGCTCAAACAGAGTAGACTTACTAATACAAGTCAGAGTTAAATGCACGAACAGTAAATTGTAAACTTCCTTAATCTTGCATAAAACTAAATATGGACAATTTGCTACCTTTTGAATTTGAATCAGACTGAAGAGAGATTTAAATTATTGGAGGAAAGAATTTTGACTTTGAGAAGGAGGATAGAAACTGAGATTGGTGCGACACTTTCCACTGAAAAGATCCATGTGAACCAGGTACAGTCAGGAGAGGTACATTCACTAGTTTGGCTGCTGCTGTATGTGCTGTTTTAATGTCTTGTTCTTTTACATCTCTGTTGCAGAATGTGCAGTTTTTAATGTCTTATTTTCTACATCTTACGCTAAGATCTTTGAATGTCAAACAATATTAATTATCTGGCAGTAAGTTCCCATTTAGTTTCGAAAACTGCACATTGATTTTACGAATGGCATCTTATTGTGCTGCCATGCAAAGCATGTAAAATGAAATGGATAAAGCTTACCAAAAAAAAAAGGAAAAAAAAAAAGAAAGAGTAAACTGTGTTTAACAACGATTAATTTATGTAATATATATACTTGCAGAAGAGGATATTTTGGCATTCTGTATTGAGTGTGATGGCCAGAATTTCTGAAATATACATAGTATACCTTATCTTTAGCAATCTTGACAATAAGAGGGCGAAGTGAAGGGCTGGAGATGGCGGAGAGCAGTTTTTTGTTTTTGAAATGAAGGTCCCTTCCAAAGTTAGTACAGAGGTAGCGCTGGTAATGGGCCGGACATGTCCGTGGGCTCACGGATCGGATGTACCATTTTTCCTAACTGGGCCGAGCCTATTTCGAGTAGGGCTTAAAAGCTCGGCTCGGCCCTCAAATTAATCTAAGCTCGAGCTTACGTCGAGTCTGGTTTGTTAGGCCCTCAGTCTTAGATCGAGCTCAGCCTCCTGACTCGAGAGCCGAGAGATCGACGCTCTGCCTCTGGATCGAAGACTCGAAACTTGAGATTTCTCCGATTTCTTCGTTCTATGCTAAACCCTAAACCGAATTCATTTCTCCGTTCAACCCTTCAATGAAGCGGAGCAACTCTCGTAGAGATGGTTCCTTCTGAAAATTCCATTTCTTCGTTCAACCTTTCTGAAATCAATTTCTCGCTCGGCTGTCAGGTAACTCCTTTCTCTCTCTCCCTCTGTGACTCTCTTGACTCTTCTCTTTCTTTATGCAGAAAAGTACAAGTCTTTTTGCTATTGTTACCAAGTCTCAGTTAGTCATTGAATTCCCTGATTTCACAAACTGGTCATTCGAATTGGAGTTGGGTTCTTGTGTCCTGTTGAATTCTTCATTTCTCACATGTTCCATTTTGATTGCGTGCTGAAATGGACAAATGAATCTTCAATTTTTGTTCTTTTTTGTGCAGTTTGAGTTTGGTGAGGTGTTATTTTCAATTAATAGGATATGTTTAGTTTTTCGTTGGGGCCTTCACATATATATGAGGTTACATAGTTAGTATTATTTTTGAATGGGTTTTAGCATTAGAATTACTATTAGTTAAGTTGGTCAACTATTGTTTTTCAATTAAATTGCATCCACGTTAGCCATTATAGTTTATTGGTCTCAAGTTGGGGTTTTATCTGGTTTGAGTTGTTGACTTCTCAGAAAATCAGTTGAGTCAGCTTGTGCAGTATGGTCTCACAAAAATAGTCTATTGGTTGCTTTTATTTTCAAACATATGTAGTCTTCTTCTACAATGACCTTTTAATTTTTGGAATATCATAATGGTTGTTCTACATTTAGATTTTATCTTATGAACAATATCTTTTGTTTTGGAAATAAGTTTGTTGGAGTATGCAGTAAAGGTTTACCCTTAATTTTTTGAAATAACATTTTGCAATTTCAAATACCCAAACAATCAAACTGAAATTGTTCATAATTATAAAAATTATGAAAGTCAAACAAAATGCCAATTTTTTGTGGCCTTGTTGTTCTGACATATAATCTATTTTCTATTGTATGCATAGTCTGAACATTTGTATTCACATAAGACCAGTGTTCTAGTCAGCTTCTAAAGATGAACTTATCTGGAACTTTATCTCCTGTTGTTGGTAATCTGACCTACATGAATATTTTGTAAGTTAAAAGAATCTTAGTAATATTGCATAGAATCAAACCTATAAACTTCAATTTCGTAGTAATTTAATGGAGTATCTTTCATAATTGCAGGATTGGAGAAAGCGTCTGAATTTTCGATCAGGTCTCAGATTTCATCAGTGTTCTCTTCACTGCCTCATGATTGTAATTTCTAAAACTTATATTTCTTTTCATAAGTGCTATAATTGTTTAGTAGATTTTTATTGGGGTTCATGTGGGCTCGTAATTTAAACATCACTATATGCATTTCCAGCATTTGAGAAAGCTTTTGTCTTGGATGTATTTCCATCATTTCAGATTTTGAGTTTAGTATTAATAATCTAGTGTTGCATATCATGTGATACATGTTGTATATTAAAGCATTCTGGCCTTAGAATAAGAAATGAAAATTCTAATTTCATGGGTACTGTATCTATAGTGGCTACGCATTTGTGAACTTGATCTGGTTATTAAATTCTTTTAGCTGATTGTCACAATGATCCCTTTATACTGTAGACACTTGAGCTTCACCAAGAAATTAATATCATTTCAGAAAAGCTTGGTGCAAGAAGGTATGATGAAGTTCCACATATTTCTAATTTACCCGTCCTGATATAAAATAAATGCTTAATTATGTGCTTGTTTATGGTTACTCTACTTGGGTTATGAATGCACTTTATGTGAAAAGATAGCTGGTGCTCAAAGCTTTTGTACCAGTATAGAACAGTGTAGTAAATTTTTTGTCTACTGATACATGATTATTATTTTTAATCTTTGAACCTGATGTTTGTGCACTGTTACAATGTCTTGTTAGCACATAACTTGTACCAAGGAACTCTGTTGGTTGGTAGAGCTTGATGTTATGGCTTTCAGTATTTCACCTCTGTTCTCTATTTTCTTCTTTGATAGGTCGTTCTATAGAAATACAATAGAGAACTTTGTCAAGTAGCTAAAAGATTGACAGGTTAGATATTTATTTGTTCTGAACAAGCTCTCAGAACAATCAATACCGACATGTCCAAGGTGTCTAGATGATTGTAAGATCAAAGCATTGCCTTGCCTTGCATAAAAAACTGTGTTTGTAACAAGCAACAAAGAGCCCATAATGGCAAAGTCTGAATGTCAGATTAAATAGCGCATGGTATTTTGTAATGAAACAACGTTAATGAATTCATCAGATTATGCATATTCAATCTGGATCTTTGTTTTTGTCTTTTACTCGTTTTATTACTATATGTCCGTATGAACTTGTAATTTTGGTTGGATTAATGAGATATCAAACGCTTGATCCATGTCTTTTCTTCATAAAAATTGCTAGACTGGTGTAGACAAAGATTAGAATTAAAAAAATGTTAGCCAAAGAAATTACATTTCAAAAAAACGTACAATACGTCTCGTATTTGTGATAAATATTTTTTTAATTAACGTGAAAATGTTTGATACCACATACTTATAGGCTTAAAGTAATGCCTAACTCAGAGGTAGTATTCTGTTTTTTAAAAAAAAAATTGTCAAAGGATTATAGGACTTTTGTATATTAGTCTCGAACAGCTTCTGTAAAAATCGCTAACCCAGGCCCCAGGGCCTGGCTCGAGGGCTTTTCTGGACATGACCGAGAATTAGAGAGAGGGTCAACTATTTGCCGCAAAAAGGAGGGCTGGACTCGATTCGGACAGAATTTTTTTCTTAAGCGGGCCGAGCCAGTTATCCAGCTCGGACTGGCCCATCAGCAGCGCTATACAGAGGATGGTAGGTTGGTGCTGGAATGAGGATGCCGGTTATTAGCTTCAAATTTATTATTGTTGTTTTTTCTTTTTCCGAACCTTAACAGCAGTGCAATGGACTTAGATACCTACAAGGACCCGGTATAGATACAACTTGCTATACTTAGAAGTTAGAATGATAAAATAAATATCACAGGATATATGAAAGAAAATTAATTTTACCTTTAGTCATCTAAATAGTACTTGAGGTTTTTTAGAATGAGATAAGAGTACTTGTGGTTTTTTAATTTTGAAATTGTCTCTCATATAAGAAGTTGATTTATTATCATCTGTATTGGATCACATATATATTTTGCATATATATGCTGGATACTGTTAAAAAAAAGGTAAAAAAATCTCACATGTATAATTTTATTTTTATGATAGAAAAATTGGTGAGTTTAAATTCATCTATAGCTTAATTATATGATAGTTTGCACTCGTGACATTTCTAAAAACTATCTAGCAGTATTATTTGAATACTTGTCCATCCAAAAAATTTAGAACTAATTGTTATCATTTTTGAAATACGAATTTGTATAAAATTGCTATGTGAAATTTAACTTTGATGAATTTCAATTGAAAATCTCGCAACTTCAAAAATAATTTATATTCTGAAGTATGAGAATTAGAATCTGATTTATACTTTGTTTTATTTTTACATGAAAAATTGTGAACTTGACAAAGTTTCTCGTCCCATTTTAACATCTTTCATTGGAATAGATCAATATTAAATTTTGGAATGCATCCTTTCTTTTTTTAATATCCAATTAGACACGAAGATATTAGTTCCTTTCATGTCGTGTTAGTATGTTTGTTTGTGTATTCTATGACACGAATTAGATATAAAACAGATGTGGGCATTTAGTATTTTTATAACTTACAACTCATATATTAATAAAAAAAATTATCTTATAAATTTTAAATTTTATAACAAATGTGGACAATTTAAGTATGAAGGATTAAGATGTATTTACTAATTACAAACTCTTAACTTACCAATATGAGTTAAATACTTAAATTCTTGCAAAAAGGCCGAAAACAACGGAGATCATAAAAGGAAAATCCGATACTTCATTAACAGAAATTATAACTACCATCGCTACCATCGCTAAACTAAAAATTAAATTTCCGCTCTCTCCTCTCTCCTTCCCTGACATATTCATCTCCTCCGCCTCCTCTCTTCACTCCGTCCCTCTTCACTCTCCTTTTACCTCCATGCCTTCCTTTCTGACCTCTTTGTCTTCTTCCCTCTGCCTCCTTCATCAATGATTCTTTTCCCATCAAATAGTGAGACAACAAGACAAATTGAATACATAAAAGTAACAAATTGAACATAGAAATTAACAAAGGAGACATAAAATAAACACAGAAGTCTGACTCACAACAAAACAAATTGAACGCATAAAAATAACAAATTGAACATAGAAATGAACAAAGTGAATATATACACCAACAAAATGAGACATATAAAATAAACACAGAAGTCTGACGCACAAATAACAATTTGAACATAGAAATAAACAAAGTGAGACATATAAAATAAACACATAAGTCTGACGCACAACAAAACAAATTGAACACATAAAAATAACAAATTGAACATATGAATTAACAAAGTGAACATATACATCAACAAAGTGAGACATATAAAATAAACACAGAAGTCTGACGCACATCAAAACAAATTGAACACATAAAAATAACAAATTGAACATATGAATGAACAAAGTGAACATATACACCAACAAAGTGAGACATATAGAATAAACACAGCAGTCTGACGCACAGCAAAACAAATTGATCACTTAAAAGTAACAAATTGAACATATGAATGAACAAAGTGAACATCAACACCAACAAAGAGAGACGTATAAAATAAACACAGAAGTGAGACGCACAGCAAAACAAATTGAACACATAAAAGTAACAAATTAAACATATAAATGAACAAAGTCTGACGCACAGAAGCAAGGGTGGGGGAAGGGAGAGAGATGCACAGAAAGAATGGATAGAGACGGAAGAGTGCGTAGAAGGGAGAACGATGATAGCGATGGTAGAAATATAAATGGCAGTAATCAATTTCTCTTCATTAACTCTGCATTGAATTCTTCATTAACTCTCCAAATAATTATGGCCATCTTCATCGGGGTGGGTGTAATGATACTGACTGTTAAGGCGGTAAACCTAGTCCTAGAATTACGTGAATAATGTTATATGAAATTTTGAATTATATGATAAAAAAATTAAATGAAATGAAATAATTTAGAGTGACAGTAAAATCTGTCTGAAGATTAATAATACTTCTATGAAACCTAAATAGATTTTGCTTAACCAAGTGCCATCAACGGATTAATATCAAACTTCCTATATATAACGCTGGTTCGATATACGTACCAAGCTAGTTACCAACTGCAAGCGGCTTGCAATATCTCTAACAGGCATTTCGTCAAACACCTGACTTGCAAGGGCTGAGCCAGCCGACCGACTAAACGAACTGCGTTTCCAGTGCAGGTCAATTATTAGTGAATTGTTCACAACAACATTAGACAATATTTTCTTGTTAGTTAGTACTTCTTCGCATAAGTTATGGGCCCACATCACATGTCCGTAGGGCTGTTAATACCGTGTCGTTTTGCACGTTTGGAAAATGAAAAACGAAACAGTTAACGAAACGAAAATTTGTTCCGTTTTACGAAACAGAATGAAAACAAAACAAATTTATATTTCGTTAGCTGGAACGGAACGAAAACCGAATATACCTTCCGTTTCGCACGTTTGACATGTCAGATTGAAATGCGTTCAATCGTTCTATTCGGACTGGTTTAATTTAACACTTTTTTTTCTTGCAGATCATTTAACACTATCTTTTGTATTACTATTAATTAATTGAAATGATTGTGTTATACCAATTTAAAAAATTTCCATCAATTAGTAATTCCTCCTTTCACATCCATAAACTTTCTGCTCAAGTTTCCTCAATTTGTAGCTTAGAGAGAGAGAGAGAGAAATATTAAAATTTCCAATGCAATCTTAATTGAATTAGATTTCTATAGTTATTTCGGATGTGAGCTTGATTAAAATTTCCATTGCAATCTTAAGTGATGCAGAAGAACCATACTTGCATACTATTTTTGTTATTTAACATTATTTTGTTCACATATTTCGGATGTGAGCTTATGCAGAGTTTAAAAAGTTCCACGGCTCCGTTTGGATGAAGTGTGGAAAAAAGAGAAAAAAAAAATAAATTTATTATAAACAATTCAAACTCTTCACAAAATTACACACTTTTCAACACTTCTTCCCTTCTTTCCTTCGGCTCCGTTTGGATAGGTGTGGGAAGAAGGAAAGAAGGGAAAAAGTGAGAAAAAATATTGGAAAGTGTGTAACTTTGTGAAGAATTTAGATTGTTTATAATAAATTTTCTTCCCTTCTTTCTTTCTTCCTTCTTCCCACACGTATCCAAACGAAACCTTCCTTCCACACCTCATCCAAACGGAGCCCACATGAAGCCGAGCAACACCTTAGTCCAATACACTCCAATTGCGCCATTGTCGGGACAAGGCCATAGTAGGCAGCAATTGCATGGAAATTGTAACACCCCCACCGCTTTGACCATTTTTTTATTGAAGTTGACCCGATTTTGACCTCTTTGACCAAGTTGACCACGTCTTGACCGAAGTGAAAGAAATAAAATAAAGTATAGCACTTCTCTATCTATATCCTTTTATATGTACCGCTTTGACTATCGGTTGACCGAGATGGGAAAAAATGTAAAAACACCATCTGTCCTTGCACCTCCACGTGTCTAGCTCCTATGTACAATGACTATTTTTAAGCCCACCTCCATCATCGAGCTCAAGTTCAGTTAGTTTGTCTTTATATTTTGTTTCATCCATGGTGGCAAATACATACAAAGTCCTTACAATTTTCCTCTAATAGATTCTTAATGGCCGAAACCAAATCATGCGAAGACCAACTAAATGATTTTGAAATCCAATTTAAAGTTTGATTCGGTCGACCGTTTAAAGTTTGAGTCTACGTCACAGTCGATTTGATTTGTTTCTGAATTATGAATTCTTTAATCAGGTAACCGGACTTCTCTATATTTATTTTCGTATTGATTGATTGATATGATTTATCGTTTGATTTTGATTGAATATGTTTATTGAATTGTGATTGGTATATTTTATGGGTTATCGGGTTTAGCGTAATAATTGTGATTGGTATATATTCAATTGGATATGAAATTGAATATGAATTTTGAGCTCTGATCCTCCTGAGTTCGGGGAGGGGCCGGTCCTGATCCTCCTGGCATCGGGGAGGGACCACTGTGACTGACTGACTGTCTGGACCCGATTATCTCCGTAAAATATATTATTTGTTATGCGGATTAATCCGGTCTGATTGAGCTTTGTTATTATAATTAAATGTAGAGAAGCTGCGTCGTTAAATAACCGGTTACTGAGGTTTGTACCTGACTCTGTTTTGTTTTTCTGTTGCGACGTAGGTTGACGGCCGTCGGATGGGTGCAGAAGATACTGTTCTCAGCTCGCGTCCCGCGACCCGTCGGTGCGGAACGTGAAAGAAATAGTACTTTTCTTGCACCAGCTAGCCATGATTATTAAGTATGCTAAATATTCTGATTCATTAAATTTCTAAAACCATCATTGTAACGCGTAATTGTAATGCAGAATATGATTAGAAAGTAGAAGAACTGAATTGAGCATCCTAATTTGCGGAAAGCTCTAAACTCGGCCCGGCTCCCAAATGGACCGCAACTGCTGAAGCCGAATCTCTGAGCCCACTATTGACACTCCGTCCTCTAATAATAAACGGAAATTGATTACTGACATCTGTAGTTTTGTCATCACTGTCTTTGCTAAACAGAAAATGAACATATAAGATATACAAGATGAACATATATAGCGATCAAAGTGAACACATATAAACAAATAAGTTAAATAAAAATAAGTTAAATATGTATATAAAAATTTGAACAAGAGATGACAATACTTATTTGTTTATAAGTGTTCACTTTGATTTTTTATATGTTTATCTTGTATATTTTATATGTTCACTTTGTGTTTAGCGATAGCAAGAGATGGTAAAACTGCATATGGCAGTTATCATTTCTGTAAATAAACTCTTAATCGGGACTTCCTTAAATGTTAATGTCATTCACAATATTTAAAATTTATGTGAAAAACTAATAAAACAACCCTCAAGTAATAATTTAAAAGTTAAAATTTATAAATGTGCAGAAAAATTAAATATTTATTTTCATTTTAGAAATTATAATTTAAATAAAATTGAAACAGAGCTGCCTTTATCGTTTTTCAAATAATTAACTAAATATCTCCAGTTCTAGCATATGAAAAGATTTGTGTTGCTACAAGTGGAACATGGAAAATATGACTTACGGTGCTGGTTAAATGAGCAGCCTGAAAGGGAAAACTTATTGTGCGAGTTTCCCAGTACCACGTTATTACGCTAAACTAATTAAAACATAACATGTTATTGATTTGTAAATAAAAGAGGTAAACATCACCACAACCTTTTTTTCATTATTTAGAAGTACTTTATAACCACAAGTTTTGTATTTATATTACATGAAAAATCAAATTACAACAGATAGAATTAAAGCATCAGGAGCACAATAAATAGGGAATCACCTTAACATAAATGCCTAATTATATATAAAAGAAAACTGAATTATAAAACACTTACACGGATCCAAGCCACTTACAAGAAAATAAAACCATACATCTGAAATCTCTTTTTTGTTCATACAAACTTTATGGGTGGTGTCCGGAGCTGGCAGTTGCAGTATCGTGAACAATTCCAGCATGGTATAGAAGTGCCCATAAATGAGTAATGAACTCTCCACCAGATTCCAGATTTTTCAGATGCTCTTCTTCTTTGCCAGCTGGAGCAAGAAATACGATAAACTCAGACCAAAAGTCTGCCATAATCTTCCATCGGGTATCATCTGGTTTCTCCATTAAATACTTTGCAAGCCTTGCTCCCATATCAATCACTCCGTTACCGGAATCTCCAACCTGCAACATGAAAGTGTACTTATCTTCGTTATTGCGTGCCCCATGGAAGAACTCTTTAGTCTCAGTGAGGACCTTACGAAAAAAAAGCTTCAACGAGAAGATGCTTTCCGGTAACATATCAGGAAGAAAAACCATTAAGTAAGCACAGTAATTGGACAGGTGGGAGGCAACTGAGCGGTCATGAGGTTGTACTGATTTTTTGTTTCCTTTATCTTTTACTGGATGGATTTCACACAAGCCTGTTGCTATGTGCCATACAATTAGGGTATGAAATTCTGTTTTGAGTTTGCATGTCCATCCCAGATCTTCATAAACCCTATTTTGTTTTAAGGAATCTCCCTTTGTGGGGTAATGGCTCATCGATCGAAGAGAGACAACGATAGCTTTCTTCACATCTTCGGACAATACAACTGGTTTGCGTTTTTTCGTCCCACTTGGAGCGACCTTTGATGGTGACCACGCCCAAGTTGAATAAGGAATACAGGTCAAAGGAAAACGGCAGTCAAGGCGGAATCTGTTGTAATTTTCCAGTAATGAGTACTGCCCAATGGTGTTGTTGATAGATCGGGAGAATTTTCCTTTGCAAAGAATAGCTATTACCTATAGAAAATCATTAAGAATTAAATAATCAATCATGTTGCTTAATTTTATAAAAACCAACAAAAAATATAGTTGTAATTGTATAATTGAGAAATTGAATATTGTGCAGATATACAAACTCACCGGATCAAAAAAGCAGTGAGGATGCGGTATCCATCGTCTGACATGTCCGCAAATAAATAGCACCTTTGTCCAATAAGAAAATACATAAAATAGAGTTTCAAGAGCCTCCATTAGCGTCATCATGATCAGAAGAACATTTGTTATAGTGTAATCAATGTTCACGCCGATGCCGGATTTCCATAGGAAGGTATTGTCAGGATCACGCAAATAAAATGATTTTACTGAAATCCACAGAGATACTCCAAACATCCCCACAAGTAAAATCACATGTAATATTGGGACCCCAAGTGCGAATGTAACAGGATACCTTGTATAAAAGAAGTCACGGAGAAAGGCAATCTCCATTGCAATTACCCTATAAATGCTATCGTTGTTGCGTGAGAGAAGGCCCTCAAATACAAGCTGCCGTACGTGTCTTCTCTAGTTGGGCTTCTGCTGCAGGATAATAAAAAAACCGTCTTTTGAGTAACTTGAAGAAGGCAAAAGACAGGCATACTTCACGTAGCCTACCGTCTGCATCAATAGAGGGGTCTAGGAGTCGTTCTTTGCAGTTCCATACCTGATCCAATGTGACAACACCTGCAGGAAGCTCGATCTCTGGAGTGTAATCTGGTCCATTATTGATCTTGGGGTGGATATTCCCTTCACCAACAACTAGGTACTTGTAACCTTTCATGCATTTTGGATCTAATACTTCATTGGGTTTTGCCAGTTCGTGCTCAATTTTCATATAATCAGAAACCACTTTGGAATTATTGATCCCATATGCCCTCTTCACTAGCTTGTGAAGTACTAACCGGATTAAGAACTTTGTAAGTAATAATGACCATAGAATCAAAAGGGGGAGACGGTAAGGGTCACTAGTCTCTTTACTACCCGGTTCTTTGGTTATGAAAATGCCTATATAAATACTATTAAACAAGGATATATACTCTTGTATAAGCCAGGTACAGCCTGGAAAAGAGCCAGAGGAAATGGTGATGACGTTATCGTATGCAATGACTAGTACCATCATCCAGACGTAGAAGTGGTCGTTCGTACCTGGAGCGCCTGCAAACAGAGCTGCACAAAAGCTGATCAACCATATGACTGGGTGGTCCACCAGCTTTGGGATACTTACTAGGATCGTGTTGCTGTGCCACAGCCGGAACCTTGTAGCTGCAATGAAGAAAGTTAGGAAGAGAACGAATGCCGTAAAGCATGTGACTGTGGCTATCAGTATCTTATCAGTGTCCTCACTGAAGATCCCTTCGTACGAATGCTGATCTGATTGTGGAGCAGATGGATCTGCCATATGCACGAGTGCACGACTAGGCTTTGTGTGTGGTTTGGTCTCGGAATTAGCTTTGGTTGTGCGTATCTGGATTTGTGTGTTTATCTGTATATATATAACTGGGCGCGCGTTTTTCAATAATGTTATATCAAAGATAAAAAGTCAAAAGTATTCTGGCTTGTATTGTATAGGTGTATTTGGAAATGAAATCAAGTCCCGCGCGGGATCGTGCAGCGCAGTAATCACAGCCGTCTGATTTAATCTCAATGGCAAAGGGAGCCCCGTGCATGTAACCAGATTGATAGGCCCGAACCGTCCAGATCAGATCGGACGGTTCGTAGGCTGCGCTGGACGGTCCCGCGCGGGAGCGGATGAGGATTCGGTGTATTTGGGCTGTGTCCACTGTCCAGGCTTAAGTCTTATAATATTTGTTTCTCCTTCGTTGATTGCTGCAAATGTTGGAGCACTCTCTCCCTCCTGACTCCTGAGTCTCTCATTAGACGGTTAGACCATTGCAAACAATAATAAATTAATAAAGATAATTCATTAATCTCTCTCCTTAGTCTCCTTTTATAAAAACCAATAATACTAAAAAGAAGTAGGCGCTTCTTCTCCATATGTATTTCCATATAGTCAGCAATTTTTTTTAGGGTCGGATGTCAAAATACCACACCGTCAAATTTTATTAAAAATCTTGAAGCAGTAATCATAGAAAAATTCGAACTTTTGGTGAAGATTTCACTTTCCATTGGTAAGGAAGAATCTGGAAAGAATTCACATTTTATTTATTTTTGTTTCTTGTGTTACATCCATCATTTATTTGATATGATTGTATGAGAAATGGCAATGAATTTGGCCTGGTGAATAAGAAAATGGTATACTGTGAACATGTTATGAGTTCCTATAAATATTCTTTTACATGGTATTTTAAAAATTTTGTTGTGAATACGATAAATATTAAACAAATACTAAAATAAAATGGAAATTTCCATGCAAGTGAAGGAAAATTGTCTGTAGAATAAGGAATTTTGTCTTAAAGGTGCGGTGAATTTTTTTTTTCCCTAAAAGAAGTAAATAAAGTTTTATATACATTTTTTTCCTTCTAATGTTGATAAACTCTGTTTAGATCTGCTATGCAAGATACAATTTATATTACCAACATTAGTTATTGGGTGATTTAGATTTATGCCACTGCAAATATTTAAAATTAAAGTTATGCCATCACTAAAAAATAAATTATTAGCCTAAAATAATTTATGCAACCGAATATGTATTAGCCTAGAATATAGAACTATGTTGCTTAATGGACGCATTCGGTGCATTTGTGTAATTGTGTTCCGCATCTGGTGTGCATATATATATCAATTAATTTCTCAATAAAAGGATAAAGGCCACGAGTTTTTCTGTTTAGCATCTCTCTTTTGAGAAAATTTAATACGCACCATAGTGCATAGGGTTTTAAAAAAATTACTATTTACAACATTTAAAAAATGACATGTTTTAAAAAATTCGAAAAAAATAGTTATAAAATTAAAAAAATTGAAAAATTTGATTTGCTATGAGATTTCAATATGTAGATTAGGTTGATTAAATTAGATTTGTCAATTTACAAAAATATTTTCAAAAAAGTTCGTGATGCATAGAAGCCCTATACACTATAGTGTATATTAAATTTTTTCCTCTCTTTTTATGTTATATACGGTATATGGATGATATACATCGTTCTTATATGGTGCACACAGATTTTGGATGTATTTTGCAAAGAAAAGGAAAAGGAAGGAAGCATATTTGGCATTTTTAATAACAGAAGCGGATATGTTGGAACTTCCACATTCTTTAATGAAAGAATTAAATAAATGAAAAAAAATTGGAGAAATTCACTTATTTACTTCGAAACAGAGAAAGATACTTGAGACAATTTTAATATTAGAAATCTCTGAAAATGGAAGGGTATATTTGAATTTATTTTTTTACTTGCAAAACTCTCCATCATAATTCACATAATTATTTCTCTCCTCTGTTTCCCTTCCGATCACGGGAAGCCCAAAATATGAAGTCCCATTTGGTTTCAGCGGTTCCCGATCAATGTATCCTGGGTCAGCCGTCGTGATGGCTCCGTTTGGATACCGTGTGGGAAGAAGGGAAGAAATTTATTATAAACAATTCAAACTCTTCATAAAATTACACACTTCCCAATACTTCTTCCAACTTCTTCCCTTCTTCCCACACCTCATCCAAACGGAGCCGATAAGAAGCTTGACTCAACAGAAAAGATTCGAGAAAGATCAACATACGTGCGGCATGCGTACAGTGATATGCATGTGTGTGTCAACTTGATGTTTGGAAGTGGATGAAATAAGAACAGAAATAAAAACAAGAATAGGTTATTTTTTATTTGGAATTGTAAGGAACAGTTTGATCTTGATCTAAATTAGTTTATTTTTTGTTCCAACAAAATCTTAGAATTAAAACCAATTTTGTTCTAATTCTTGTTCCAGGTGTGTGACGACACGGCGCCCCGAGATATAGGTTTCGTGTTCTACGGAACAAATATTCGGTTTAGTGATGTAACAAGAAACGATCAAATAACACAAACAATAACATAAAATTCAGAATTTTCATATATCAAATAGTCTCAATATAGTCTAAGGAAGAAGATGATATCTTTTCCTTTAAATACAAACTACACCATGTTTTGGAATAACAAAATATTAATGACTAACCTTAATAGCTTGAAAAATAGTAAAACTTAAATAACTTTGACTACATTGGAAACCAAACTCATTATAACTTAAAGACCAAACTATTATTGAAGACCATCATCTTGAAGGCTGGACTAATTAATGTTAGGAACTCAAGTCCACGTGCAATTTTAATTTTTATTAACATTTAACAAAGAATTAATACGCACGATTAACGGATCTAGTTATTCAAGTAGTTAACACGTTAAAAGGAGAAGCGGTAGGAGGTTACCTCTTCCGAAATCGTATTCGGAAGGCTCGAATCCAATCTCTTGGAGTCGGTGGCGTGCTCGTCACCCTCGCGACTGCCTCCGGTTGCCTCGAGCCCACCTAGAAGATTAACCAAAGTCTCAAGACAAGTGCTAGCTTGTCCGACACGATAGCTAATTCCCTTTTTCGTTTCTTCGCACGTTTAACAGTTTAACTGGAAGAAGGAACGCTCAACGCATGAGCTAGGGAGAGAGATGGAGGCGTGCACACAAGAGAAGAACAAATTCTGTTCTTGTGAGAGCCTTCCGAATTAGGTCAAGCCCTCTTTCCATAAACAATACTGCTATATATGCAGCCTTTTCTCTCTTTCAATTTTTGTCTGGACAAAAATACCCCTCAAAATCCGAATTTTTCAGAATTTATGTGGGCTAATCCACATGATATAATGGCCCATTAATTTACTCTATTAATCCATCTCAAATCGGGCATTTAATTAACTGATTAAACAAAAGACCGATTAGCTCAGTAAAATAAAATTGCGTTGAACGAATTTAATTATTAACATATTAATAATTAATTTAAAATTAGCATATGCATTATATTATTTCTATATGATCCTCTTGAGTTAATTAATTATAACGGTTTGTAACGGTATATAATTAATTAATCAACTTATCATATTTTCGCAGTACTCGCTGCTGCGAATAAATAAATAATACACGTTTGGTTAAAGTCCTATTTGTGTGACCCTTTGAGGATTTATGCTATGTTGGCCATGGAAAATAAATCGTCATTTATTTCCAATAATCATAAGCGGTATCTAGCAACACGTTATGATTCTCAATTCGCATAAACAAATACTATACCAATACAACACTTTAATCCTGCATAAGAAATGGTATCTTATTGTTTTGATTCATATGTCACATGATATCCTTGTATAATCCAAGATAGGAATGTGTCATTCTTGCAGATTATACGTTTCTTGATCTAGAGTTGATCGCCTAGTTGCGCGCATACGATCCAACTCCATCAAGGGGCCCAGTAGATATCATCACTCACTAGGTGAACTAATGAGGGACATACGGTTATCTTGATGAACAGTTTCTCCCCGCACAATTCAAGAGAACATAAATAAAGTCCGTATAGCAGCCCTTATCAGGAATCAGCGTTAGACGATATTTATAGAACCTATCCTCATGTGGAAAAACTGAACCATCTCAAACTCAGAATCAAATACGTATGAAATAAATAATGACACATAACACAATCTATATATTTATTTCATTGGGTCATGTCCTGTGCTATGTTCCAGTATCATACACATATGCAATTAAGTCGGCAACTCTTTACCCATGATTTGCAGAACTTAATCATCACTTAACTTGCATACTAGTCTTATCTGATAATTAATGTTCCTTGTTAATTATCAAGACCATGGACTCTTTAGAGATATTATTATCATTCTTACGAATGATCCACAGAGATCTACAATTCAGATCCTCAACCTGAATGATCTGTCAATAATAATCTCTAGGAACAAATGATCAAGCATCATCAATAACATAAACTAATATAATAGCTACCAACTGATTGGCTTCTAGGACATATCTCTAACAATTAATACGCGCAACAACTTTTGTGTCACCTTGATGATTTGTATCTTATGTGGCAGCCACTTCTAACTCTGAGTCTGTATTCGATCCGGACCTCGCGTTGGAGTTGAATAGCTCAACTCGCAATGCGTCAGTGTATTTGGATGAGAGGTTGAATAAGAAATAAGAATTAAAATCTCGAAATGCGTACTTGTTCAAATTCGTTATTCTAATATCATGGTTTTGTTAGAATATAGATAGGGTCCAAATTTCTTTTTTATGGTTGTTTTAAGTTGTACAAAAATAAAAAATTTAGAGCTTATTCTTATCCGAATTCTTATTTTTACCCATTCAAACACACTTCTCCGAGAAAACATCCATTTTGCACGATTATATTTATGTAGATGCTTTTGTATAGTAGGTCTTCTTCGTACAAAGAATCATTTTAAAAAATAAAAGGGAAAAAATGATTTTTTAAAATACCAAAAAAAAAAATAGTAAAAAATTTCAAAAAAAATGTAAAATTTGATTTCTTATAAATTTTCAATATGAAGAACATATTAGACAGTTTGGATCAATCGTTTGTAATATAAAACATGAGAATGATCGTATTAAACTGACCTCATTCGTCTCATTGAACTCTAGCATTTCTAAAAAAAAAAAAGAAAACTGTACGAGAAATCAATATAAAGAGACCGCACGTTTAGGGGAAATTATATTATGATTTATAATCATTCCTTTTTTGTCCATAACACGTTCTCCACTTTCTTGTATTCTTAGTGCCAATAACGTTTACTTCAAATTTTCTTCAAAAAAAAAAAATTTTAGCTCGTTTTTGTTGAAGAACGTGACAAACACTTGGGCGTTAAATTAATGAAACTGAAATAAATTATTTACATACCTTTGCCGAAAAAGTGGTCTACTTCATTTTTCGAGATAGGATAAAATTTGTTGCTCAGAATTTGGAAGCTGATAATGGCCTGTTGGATCAGCTCAAACTGATTTACATATTCAAAATATTGTTGAAACCAAATTTTTTATATTTTTTTAGATTTTTAAGGGAGTGGCTAGTGTCCAACACAAGCACTTGTCCAATATGATAAAATTTCAATTTTTGAGATTAAAATGGCCGATTCGAACCACTCAAATTGTTCTCCAAAATAAAATCTCCGTTATGACCAATTTTTTTTCGAATTTTTTTTACTATTTTTTTAAATGCTCAATCTAAAAAGTTATGAACCCTCCAATTTTCAAAATTTGAAAAAAAAAGTTAGAAAATTGGAAAAAATATATATATAATTTGATTTTCAAAGATATTTTAATATAAAGATCATAATAAGCGGTTCAGATCGGCCATTTGAAATTTTAACAATTGACTTTTGGAATCGTCTTGGACGTCCTATATGTTTGATTCTAGCATTACTCAATTTTTAAAAGACATTGTTATTGCAAGGTTCATAATTCTTAAATAAGCTGATTTTTTTTACAATAAAATATATATATATAGAGAGAGAGAGATTGGCTAAAGTATACTCCAGCATACGGATCAAACCCGTATGCTAGAGTCGTTTCTGAAAATCTAAAATTCAAACAGTCGATCCAAACCGTTCAAGTTGTTCTCCATGTAAAAATATCCTTCAAGACCAAATTTTACATTTTTTCGAATTTTTTTTCTATATATTATGCTATTTTCAAATTGAAGGGCCAGAAATACTCCTTTACAATGTTTTTTTAAAATGACATAATATATAGTAAAAAAATTCGAAAAAATATAAATTTTAGTTTCCTAGGAGATTTCAATATGGAGAACAATTTGAAAGTTTCGGATCGACTGTATGCATTTTAGATTGTGAGAAACGACTCCAGCATACGGATTATCTATATGCTGGAGTATACTTTAGCCAATCTCTCTATATATATATATATATATAATTTGATTTCCAATAAAATTTGAATATGATGATCAATTTGAGAAATTGATAGACTCATCTCTCAGTAGTTACTTGATTTTATTATATTTTTCAGCTTTCATTTTCTTTCTTGGAGAAAGGTTCCAGTGTTACTACTTTTGGGTGTCATAAATGACACAATTTTATATTTCATCAATATTTTAAAATTTAAAATTCAAATGTCAAATCCAAAATATTAATGTTATTCAATTTATTGAATGATACGTTTTCATATAAGTTTTATAAAATTTTGAGTCGATTTGATACTTGATTAAGTAATCAAACCATGAATGGATTAGAATTAATCTATCATAGTTAATTAGATTCTTTCATTTATTGATCGCTTGATCAAGTATCAAATTTACTCAAAATTTTATAAAACTTATACAAAAACACATCAATCGAGTATCAAATTGATTCAAATATACTCGGTCATCATGAAGAGTTTGGTCAATGCTATGCTACTTTGGTATATGTTACTTATTGCCATGTGTGATGCAGTTTACCAGTGCATTACTGGAAAAGCGATTGATTTTACTTGAATTGACATGAGTGTATAAGGAAGATTAATTTCAAATCACACAAAGTGTTTTTTTATGTTCATGATCCACGACTTGTCACATGGACTAAGTAAGAGAACATTTACGAAACTGAGGTTGAAAAGAACTAAACATGAACAATTCAACTTGATTGGCAATGTTATGTCTAGTGTTGGATTTGAATAATCTAGAATACAAGTGTATACATATAAATTGCTTCTTAAAAAAAATGATGCCTCCTAGCTAGCTTTCACTTTGGATAAAGTTTGGTCTTGTAGCTCTCGCATGTAGGTATATGCGCTAGTCGCACTGTCCATTTGTCATATGAAAAAAATACTACTGCTAACAAAGTCTCCAAGAGGGACTAACAAACTAGCATCTTTTCAGAAAAAAAAAAAGTATCTTATCTGTAAAATATGAAAGTCCCTTATAAAAGAGATAGGAGATGGGAGAAAGAGGGAGAGACTCCACCATCTTGTTCTTGTGCATTGTATATAAGTTCAAGTATTTGAGAGGGGTGAAATGATCATATCGCAACGTTGCATGTGATTGTACAGTGTGTCTGGATATTTGTACTGTGGAACAAGAGATAGACTCGTGTTTATTGTAGTCTAGTCCCACCGATTTGCATAAGACGAAGGGCAAGTGGTCCGCGTACGTGAAAGAAGTTATGTCAAGATCCAAGACTTCCACAAAGTGGTATATCTAAACTTATGCTTAGATTATTTGATTTCAAATCAATTAAATTATTTTAATTTTTCCATTTCTATTTCTACTTAAATTAAAAAAGATTTGACTAGAGAAATGGCAGGGGCCGCGCGAACGCGTACCCCCTCGAACACAAATTACGACGTCCACTCTGCCGCTTGGGCAGATGGTAAGCCAGCGCTCCTCCCACGTGCAATGGAGGCCACTGGCCTAGAAATGAAATCAAGTCCCGCGCGGGATTGTGCAGCGCAGTAATAACAGCCGTCTGATTTAATCTCAATGGCAAAGGGAGCCCCGTGCATGTAACCAGATTGATAGGCCCGAACCGTCCAGATCAGATTGGACGGTTCGTAGACTGCGCTGGACGGTCCCGCGCGGGAACGGATGAGGATTCCACTTAGACTAAAGACTTAACTTAAGAAACGAACTCACAAACGAAACACTTAGACTAACGATCTCTAAATTGACCCTCTATTGGTTCAAGGTTCAGATTAGTATGGTGTTTAGACTTAGACTTTCTGAAAGGGATTCTGTTTTAAAATATATTATTTTATTTAGAGAAGTATTTTATAAAATTTTGACAAAATTTCCTTTAAAACAATTAGTGAAGAAAGTCGTTTTTAGACGAGTTCCTACAGTCCATTCTACGCGTTTAAGTGATGTAATAATTATATTAAGTATTTCAGTTTGGTAATATTTTTAATAGTGTTTTGCTCAAGTATTAAAATTATTTTAACTTAGATTCTTAAACTAAAAACAACTTTTAAAATAAAATAAATAAAATAAAAGAAATAAGAAAATAAACTCAATTTGGTTGATTTGGGTTTGGGATCATATATTGTCCAATTATATCATAGTATCTGTAAAGTATTATTTTGCGGACATTTTAATCATCTCCCATTTAAAAGCCAACGAGTAAAATTTCGAATCCGACATAATTGTTTTTCGGCCAAAATCTCATACTTTGATATTCGAATCATTCATTCAAGTCATCAATTAGTTCTAGCTTTATTTTCCCAAGTTCTAGTTTTATTCACAAAATCCAAACTCAACAACTTCGGTTCCAAAATCAATAGCCCACGGATAGAGCAAATGGGCCACACATGTAATATAAACAAGATCCAGAAATCACACAAGTTCAACAGAGAAAAACGAGGGCCACAGATTAATGGGTTTAAACCCAAACAGAAAAGCAACCCAACAAGAAAAAGAGGGACGGGTCTGGGTTACTGGGTTTCGGTCCTCAAATCCGAACCCGACAACATTTAAATCCAATCCACGATCAACTATATTTTCAGTTTAACCCCTCTAGAGACCGAAATAACAGATCTTTGTAAAACAGTCCTCAATACCAGCATTTATCACGGAACGGCCCTTAGTTCAATTCAAACAGATTTACAGAAAAGTCCCTGAGCCAGAAAGTAGTAACAAACAGGTCCTTAAGGCTACATAGCTCGTACCAGTAAGCAAAATGAGAGTGTACCGAACTGGTACCAGGTACTACACGCCTAACAGACAAGCAACAAACCTCATACAACTCATGGAACTCACAAACATTGACATTTATCACAGAGAAGCAATCAATCGACAAGCATAGTTTAGATAGTCAACTTAATAGCACACACATCCAACATTTCAAAGCACAGAACAGATTTATGGCTATAAGCCCCCATCAATCATGCATACATCCACAGAAAAATAGAAAAAAAGGGATCGATTTAAAAAGGGGTTTACCAAACAGAGAAGGGAAGAAGGAAGTAAGGTCGGCCAACACACCTCCTCGCCTCACCAGCGCCACCACCTCACGTAGCCTGGCCACCAGTAGCTTCTCCTCTGCCTTGTCTCAGCCACCTCCTCTTCACTTTTCTTTTTCTTACTTTTTATCAATTTTCTGGAAAGAAAATGGGTTGTGTGAAAAGAGAGAAGGAGAGGGGCAGCTCAAGTAGGCAGAGGGAGAGAGGGACATGGGGTCTCGTTGCTGAGGTGGCAATCTGAAGGAGGGCGATAGGGGCGGTGCTAGGGATTAGGGTTAGGGGCCAAAGGGAATAATTGTGAGCGGTTTTGAGAAACCGATGGAGGAAACCAGGTGCGAAGGCTTTTCTTCGATTGGTTGAGTATTGGGACGAGAGCAAGGGGAGTGGGGTTACGCGGATTTTCAGGGGAGGCATCATCGATTGGTGAGTTGCGAGAGGAGAAGAGAAAAATAGGGGAACGAGTGGGGTCTCAGCCAAACGACAGGAAAGGAGGAGTGGGGGAGAAGGAGATCGAGTGGGGTCGAGAGAGAGAGAGGCGGATTATTCGAGAGTCGCCTCTGATTGGCGAAGAGCAAAGGAAGAGAGGAAAAGAGGGGAACGGGTGGAGGAGATGACCCGTTTCGGAAAATAAGGGAGAGAGGAGAGATAAAGGAGAGAACAGAGGGGCCAATCGGACGGCTGAGATAAATCAAGATTTGCTAAACTCAATCAAACGGTCCAGAACAAATGAACATTAGGAAATTGATAATAATGATAGTAGAAAAGGAATTTCAACACAAAATTTTAACTCATAATAATTTATTAAAAATAGTTATTTGAATTTCTATAATATAAACTAGACATTTGAGTAATAACTTTTAATGAAAAAGTTTGTACATGGCCGAAATTTAATTCTTATATCGGATTCGAGCGAAATTGACTTCTAAATTTATGAGAGTTGATTATCCGCTAATTAACTGAGTTAAATTTTTAATCGTATTTATTTGTATTTATTTGTTTGCTTGAAGATTTTCATTTTATTAGATTATTTTATAATTAATATTTTCTGGGTTTTTACATACATATTTGTATGTATATAAAAAAATCTTATATATATGTATATCTTAAATTATGCATGTTGAATAGTTTTATGCATATATATTATTAGTGATTTAAATAGTGCCGCTATAGCGGTCTTCATTGTATTTAACATACATAATTTAATTATATACTTATATTTTTATAATAGATGTTTAAATTATATTTAAATTGTAATCACAAATTATATATTTTGTAATAACACAAAAATTGAGGGCTAAAAAGCAAAATTGCAAATTAAAAAATATTAAAATTTTTGCTGCCATTTTTGTTTGGATCGTCAATCCAATTGACGATCCAAGCAATCCAAAATATTTTTTTAATATTATTTAATTTTTAAATATTTTTTATATTTTAATATTTAAACTTTTTGCAGAATATAATTGGATCGTCGTTTGATTTGCCGATCCAAGCTTGGATCGTCATCCGGGATGACGATCCAAGCAATTTGTACACTCGTCAATCCGGATGACGATCCTATAACGTTATTTTTAAAATTTTGAATTTTTTACAGTTATTATCGAAATTCGAGTGAACAGTAATGTTGGTTTTAATTTTTTCGGCTTGCCTGGTGCCTAATATGGATGTTAGTGGGCTGACGATGTTTTTGGGCTGCTCTAACATAAGCAATTGACATTTAACTTCCTTTCTAGTTTCTATATATTGTATTTGTATATATATTTGTATTGGAAAATTGATTACTACCATCTACAATTTTGTCATTCCCGCTATCGCTAAATATAAAGTGAACATATACAGCAAACAAAGTGAACATATAGATGATCTAAGTGAACACATACAAACAAATAAGTTAAATGAAAATAACTTGAATATTCATGTAAACTTCTGAACAAGTGATAACACACTTATTTGATTGTAAGTGTTCACTTAGATAGTCTATATGTTCACCTTATTTACTGTATATGTTCACTTTGTATTTAACGATGGCTGGGATGGTATATTTGCCGATGGCACTTATAATTCCTGTAAATTGTACCGTTTGGAGCAAAAAGCATTGAACAACCAGAAAATACTAACAGTGATTCATCAACAAAAGCATTGCATTTATAGGAAATTCTATGTTATGAAATACAATATATACTTGAAAGGTTATGGTTGCCATACACCATTCAATGCATGTCAACAGTCCCTACAAAAACCTCCCACAAAAAAAGAAGGGGTTTCTAAACCCCTGGTTTCTTATTAATTGAAACCATTGGCACACCTTTACATGAAGACCCTCATCTATAATCCTCGCCCTTCTAAACGACTAAACCTCAGGCACTCACACCTGTCTATACATATTCCCCACCTCCAATACAGTAACAATTTATACAGTACAGACCAAAGGGTGTTCCCCATCACAGAATCCTTCAGCATGTCCCTGTGCTTGCGCCAGTTGTACCCTTCTGTCAGTGAAACCACGGATAGTCTGCAGCTTGTACTATGTATACCAGTTGAACCAGCCTCTCCACCGCCTCATCTGTCCTTCTTTGGCCGTAAGTTGTCTGAACTTCCGATCATCAATCAGCTTCGCTAAATTCCCCACCTCATCTGTTCTATTCTTCACCAACTCATCCGTCTATTGAAGCAGTCTTTTTTTTATTGGTGAATGTACTGGTCACCTCTCAAGCTACGCTAAATTGGCCATCATTTCCAGTTTGCACCAATGTCAATTCTTCTACAAATTTTGTGTGACATAAAATCAGTATGTATCTGGTCCTTCTGTACTGACCTGTACCAGTAGTGTTATATCTTGCCCAGACTAGTTTCCTGACAAGTAACAACCTCAAGCCGCAAAATCTCTAACCAATCATTTTTCCTAGCTCTTCTTTTGAGAATAAAAAAAGAAGAAGTATTTTACTAGACTATGTTTTTGCCCCTAGTGCATAAAAATCATTCTATCTTGTTAGCAGTATGACAAGCAAATGAACCCATAATCACTTCATCCAAAAGTTTAGTTCTATTCTTCACCTTTAGTTAGTTTTCAAGAAAAAACCAGAGAGAGACCTTATTTGATAGTCTCCAATACTTTAAAAAAATAAAAAAATAAAAATTTAAAGCAACAGAGAATTCTATCTCTAGTCTAACTATTGCTCGTATATTCAGGTTTCAAAACCCACTTTGAACCATTAGCTCCCTTCTCTAAAGCAGCAATCTCCTTCAAGAGACTCTTAAACATTACCAAGTCCTCAGATCTAACTCTATTTTTAAAATATTCTGTGATAGACACAGAATCAGCACTGCCCCCTCTCTCTTGCAAAAAGCTACAAATCAACCTAATGAGCACTTCAGGCTGAATCACCACATTTCTACTTCCACTCCCACCCCTTCTCCCCTCCAAATCCCTCTCAATTGCATCTGAAGCAGCACTTGCATGGGTCCCATGAATCCTATTTAAAAGCTCGGCCGATGATAGAACCCTCCCATTAGCTGGTCCAATCCCAGAACCAATAGAAAAGGAGGCCGAAGTGGTGGTCCTAGTCGTGACTACATGGTGAGTCCCAGTGGACCCAAACCTTCTGCCAGATGGGGCAGGAGCACCAGCTGATCCTGCATGGCCTGTCCAGGTGGGGACCGCAAAGCTCTCATGGCTACGAAGCATACTAGAGTTACGTAATGCCTCAGCTGCTCTGTGTGCAATTCTTGAGGCCTCTTCTTCCATGCGGAGCTTCTGGTCTTCACTGACATTCAGTATGGCATCATGGTTCATGGCACTCTATAGAGAGGAGAGATATTAGACAAAGGCCACAAAACCAATAAGGGAACAGGACACCCATCAGTTTGGCACCAAAATTGACAAGCAAAGGGCTTGCAAAATTACTGCACTTTGGCCTGCTCAGGGAATCGAAAGGGTTTTCAGTGAAGTTTTTTTTTTTTGCATCGATGGCTTGGGCCTAAATTAATTTAATTGAAAGCCTAACTCAGGCCACCTAATCTAATAAAATATTTTTTTAACAAGTTCAAATAAAAAACTAACATGAATCCCATGAGCATCCATAAGACTCTTCAGTATATCGTTCCCTTCATCGGCCTTTTCGCTCTCTTCTTCCAGGACCTTCTCCTTTCCTTTTTCATCCTTCCATGCGTCTGTTCCGCTTTCAACCCTAACATTGACATCTTCTGACAGCTGCGCAAAGATATTCGACGTCTCCGTATTTCCAGCATCATGTTGGAGCGTAAAGAGGTCCTTCATGTCCTTTGCCTTGAAAAACCTCTTTTGGAGGGGGTTTTTAAGCACTTTGTGGGTAAGGAAGTTCTTGTAGATCTGCCGCTGGTAAACCTTTTCCTCTATAGTGCCACGAGTTATCAAGCGGTAAACCGTGACATCCCGTTTCTGGCCAATTCGCCAAGCTCGCTCCCTTGCCTGAAACAACAGGAATTGTACCCATTATTTATCGGTTCGAAGCATACATACAGAAATTTCAGATATGTGCAAAAACATCCCTAGAAACTTTACATTTTGTTGACGGGCAAACAAAGGTGCTTTTTCAGCTATCCAATGTAAGCCCAGGTATGTGACAATGTAAAAAGAAAAACATGTTTTCTGTATACTTGATCTAAAAGATTGCATAAAAATACAAAACATTTCTTATACACCCAAGCTACAATTTATAATATCTCCAATCCAACATATTTCGTGTCAATTTCAAACACAAAATTGTGGCAATAACTGCAAATAATACAAATATGAGGTTCAGTTAAAGAAAAAAAATTCTCAACCATTTCCATATCTTTAATTTTATTTATTATTTATTATTATTTTTTTCCCTTTTTTTTGGTTATCCACCTTATCCTTTTTTTCTCTCTTTTTCCAATTGAAGTGTGAAAATGCAATAACCTACATTTGCAAATGTATAAGCAAAAGATCCTCACCAACAGGGGATAGCAGAAAAGCTTTCAACAATACATACCTGCATGTCAGTAGAAGGGTTCCAGTCCGGATCATAAATGATAACTCGATCGGCACCTGTTAGGTTTGTCCCAAGACCGCCCACCTTTGTTGTAAGAAGGAACACAAAAACTTCGTTAGAGTTATTGAACTCATCCATCAGTGCCATTCTCTGTTTTACAGGAGTATAACCATCCATCCTCCTATAGACGTATTCCTTTGAGTTCACATATTTCTCTAAAATATCTAGCATTTGCTGGGTCTGCGTAAATATCAAGACCCTATGCCCCTGCTCCTTCCAAACCTTCATTACTTGATCCACGACCTGCATCTTACCACTCCGCATTGGATTGCCATAATCTGGATCTCCCTGACTGAATTCTCTCTCCAATAGATCAGGGTGGTTGCAAATTTTTCGCATAATATCAATGCCATACAGAGAATTTCTACTCCCCTCAAAAATCTGCTCGACATCTGAGCTAGCCAGAAAAGCCCGGTATGCTGATAATTGTACAGGTGTCAGACTGCAAAACAACACATGCTCAGTTTTCTTGGGAAGTTGTGCATTGACATCAGCCTTCATGCGCCTCAGCAGGTATGGCATGATAATATCTCTCAGTGCCACTGCGCAGCGATAAGCTGTCGAGACCTGTAATGGGGTCGCATTTGCATAACCGCCAATTGTGATCGGTACCGAGAATTCAGCCTCGAATACTGGCAATACCCCCAATTTTCCAGGAAAGACAAAATCAAACAGAGACCATAACTCAGACAACTTATTTTGAATTGGTGCACCTGTCATGATAATCCGTCGCTTGGTTTTAAATTCTTTGCAAATTAGAGTTATATCAGCATTTGGGTTTCTAATCCTGTGTCCCTCATCTAAAACCATGTAACCCCATCTTATTCCCGATAACTTATCACGGTTAATCCGGACTTGCTCATAAGTTGTCAGCAATAGCCCAGAATCAGAATTAAGCACCCGATCAATGACCTTAACCCATTTGTCACTCTTTCGGGCCTTTGTGTGCAACTTCTTATCCTCCTCATCATCAAGATCCTCACTCCCACTCTCTGATGATGTCTTTGTGTTGGATCTGAGAGCAGAATCATGCAGGATTGCCACTTTAAATTTGGGGTACCATGTCTTTGCTTCTCTTTCCCACTGTTCAAGAAGTGTAGCTGGACAAACCACAATAGAAGGTTTGTACAGGCTGCTGTAGTGTAGAGAGGCAAGAAAAGAGATGACTTGGACGGTTTTACCAAGCCCCATCTCATCTCCAATAATGCCACCCACATGTTGGCAGTGCAATTCCCAGAGCCACTGCACGCCAATTCTTTGGTACTCAAACAGTTGATTGTAAATATTGAATGGGATCTTGAGACCGCCTTCAAGTGAGATATCTGATGCAGAGCTTGCATCAACTTCTGATTCTTCATTTTCTTCATTTTCGTCATCTAAAAAAGGAAGGAATGAAAACCTTGATCATGAAAGACCATAATTAAAAACTTAAACTGAGAAATGGAACATGTGCTGAAATAAATTTTCCAATAACATATTTGGCTATGCCTGGAGAATTTGCAACAAATTTTGCCAAGTTATAATTTCAGCTATTATACCCAAACAAACAAATCAGAAACAAAACGGAAACAATATGCTTCCATACTGGAGGTCTATCGTCATATTTGGTATCGCCATAACCCTTAAAAGATGAAATAAAAATAAATATACTGCTTTTTCCAACAATTATGAAATACAGAAGCTCAAAAATTGAAATACGAGACAAATAAAAGTGCTTTACCAGTAACATACTGTGGTTTCTTCCTCCATTTCTTGCCAGGCAATGGCCTCTTTTTCTTAGCATCATTACATCTCCTCTTATTATTTTTTTTCTCCTCTCCATCTGAAGCAGGTATTTCAAGCGGCCTTCGCAACCTTTGAAATGGAGTGGTCGGTGGTTCCAGACTTGGTAAAGAAGCTAGATCCATCAGCTTCGTTGTAGGCCTGGCTTGCTGGATCTCAGCTAGTGATTTTCTCACCCTTGAAATTATTTCTGACTCACGGTTCCCAAAATTAGAATTTGAAGATTGGGGCTGGGTAGATCGGAGACCTTTCTCAAAGCCCTTTAGGCTGTGAAATGGGGTCAACAGTCCTTTTCGGACAAGCTCCTCTCTCTCCTGCAGATTAGGCAAGACAGGTGTACAATAAGGAAGAAATCAATTAAAATCCCAAGAATGATGCATTTCACTTTACCAAAACAAAAAAGAATGTTCACTAGACATGGTCTTAACATATTATTTGTGGTATAGACAGACAGAGTGACATGTCATGCTTTAAGGTTATTGGCTAACATTTTTATGGAGATTTTTTTTTCTAACTGGTAATGTGACATGAGGAAGTGAGAAAAATCCATTGCAAGAAGTTCGCACTCAATGAATGCAAACCACCTTATTTGTGCCTGTGAACCTAATAGTGCTGTATTGCGTAAAACAGGTCCTTACACAATGACTGCGAAATTAGGAGAATTCTTAATTTCATACTCCTTTTATCTCACTGAAATCACCAATCAAGCATGTGCTATATACAAATGCAATTTATTGCGCAAAATTATTCGAAAATGTGCAAATTTTACAAGTAGGAAGTTTGCAATCAATGAATGCGAACCACCTTTTTTCGTCCCTATGAACCTAACAAGGCTGTACACAATGACTGTGATATTCCTAGTTTTGAACATTATCAATTTCATACTCCTTTTTATCTCGCTGAAATTGCCAATCAAACATGTGCTATATACAAATCCAAAATATTAGATAAAATTAGATAAAACCTGATTATTCGCCAAATTCAGCAATGACTTCTCATTTGTTTCCCCTTTGTTTTCTTTATCTATTTTTCTTTTGTTCTATTTTTTTTTTCTTTCAGAGCGAAATATATTCTTTCTGTAATTATGTTCCCTTTTTAATGAAGTTTCAGGGCTAATCAATTCTTTTCTTTTCTTTCTGAAAATTAGGCGTACCAAATTTACTTTGGAAATGAAACAGAAAAGAAAAGAAAACCATATTCCCACAAGTTACATATATCGAAAAAACACAAGTCTGTATTCTCTTTGGAAGGTTTACCAACCACAAGATAAAGTAACTTAATTTGGAGGAAAAGGAAATATAAATCTTACCGTCTCCATGAATCCACTTGAGGCGGCATCCAATACTGCATCAAAATCTTCATCATCATCATAAGAAACTGTCTTGAGGTGCCTTTTTGGACGTGCACCAGAGCTCTCACCATCATCTTTTAAAACTTTCTTTCTCTTCTTTGGTCTCTCTTCAACTAATTTTTTGAGTAAAGTGTCCTCTCTCCAAGAGGGGCCAGCACTAAAACCTGAAATCTCTCTCTGTATCTGTGCTTTAGCCCTCTCAAGGCTCTTCAACCGGTCAGTTGCAAGTGCCTTTTGGAGGTTATTTCCTGTTTTGCCCTCCTCTGTCTCTTCTTCGCTGGTTGAAGCCTCAGGTTTGATGCTAGAAGAAACAGCTTCAATTTCAAGCTCAATTGCACGCAATTTGCTTAGAAGTTTGGTTTCATTTCTAGACAATTCATCGTCTTCTTTTCTCATGTCAGAGTTGTCATTTGATGCAGAGTCATGTTTGGAATCAGAATTTGCCTGTACAAGATATGATATAAAGGATTTATGTATTGTTTATTCCCAGTGAGGCGGTGACAGTTCAAGTATTCACAAACCCAAACCAATGCAACCAGCTGAGACATTTATTTGAGAAATGAAATGACAAGAGGGTATTTGCTAATCCCAATGCCAATGGGAACATCGATATCTTTTTTATGAAGAAGGGAGAGACTTAATATGGAGCACCATTCCAGCCCAAGTGTCTTCTCTCCATTTTCTAAAATTTTATTATGATACACAGTTCACAATTTCACGATACTGTTGGATGTTGGTAATGGGTACATCAAACTTTTATGCTATGTAGAGAAGGATCCCTCATTCAGGCATAGACTTCAATTGTGGAATTTGATCTTAGTAAATTTGTTTATTCCCACTTCTAGCACAATACAGGAGTACACTTAAGATCAATAAGTTAAAACTTACTGTAAATTGCATTAGAACTGACAATATACTGCATGCATGCAACCGAAAAGTATTACTTGGTTTCTGCACAAGGCGCATAATTACAAGGACACAACGAATCATACAGAACTTAATGCAAAAAAGCATCAGTGTATGATTTTTAACCTCCACATTACACACAACAAAACTCGTCCATGTCAATTTTCATTCACAATAACATACAACACATGTGCATGCATCCTACTTCTCCTTAAAAAAAATGGTTTTACCTCTGATATTATTATTCTTTCGACATCTTCAACATTAGCTGATGTGACACCGAGGCTATTAAACAAAAGCCTCTCTTGGTCCTCTTCTTCATTCATCTTTAGGTTTCAAATAATTGGGCAATCTATACAACCAATAAATTAAGCCCCTTAAGTCTGCCAGAAACCTGTCAAGTGAAACAAACAAAACAATAAATGACCTCTCAAATAATACAAGCAACAAGGTTCACTCAGTAGTCAGTACATTATAAAAAACAAGGTTCACTCATACCAGACCAGATCAGCATGGTACCAAAGCTTATTTAACAAATCTGACCAGTATGATTTAGCAATAGAAGTAGATGCTGATACCTTCTCAGAATTCCACTTGGTCAGGTGAGGTGCGATTTCAATTATTAATAGATAGATACACACCCCAAATGCAAATTGGAAAAAAAAAATTAAGAATAGAAATTGTTCAAGCTAAGAGGTCCCAAATTTAATAGCTCCTTTTAGAGAAAATCGAGATGAATGCAGGTTATTGGTCAAGGAAAACCCATCAGAGGAGGAAAAAAAAAATTGAATTTTGTTCGAGAAATTACATGCACAAGTGGAATTCCAAACTGAATCAGTCAGATAGAGAGAGATGAGAGAGGCTTAAGAACGGATGAGGTATTTGCGCCGCGAAATAAACCCTGTATTTGCAATCGGAGATCCTCGCGCGCGCTCGCGCTCTCTCTTTCTCTCTCCCGTTCGCTCGCAATTTCGCTCTCCTTCAATTGAGTCGGTTTATAAGGCAGAAGGGGTCCAAAGTGGCGAAGAGGACGACGTCATCACCATAATTCTTTTTTGCAAAGATCCTTGTATAAGAAGATTTAAGCATTCTTATAAAAAAAAATAAATAAATAATTTTCTCCTGAGATTTTATTTGATTAAAATTATTTTTTAATAAGTTACCGGATTTAATAAATTGAAAATTATGATCCAATGAAATTTAATCCGATTATTTTGATCAAAAAAATTTAATAACTCGAATTCCATAAAATTCTTAAGGAAAAATTCATTGATTCGGGTTTATAGAATTGTCTCGTATTTTGTTATTTAGAACCTAGAAGATATTGTCCTTTGAATAAACTTTTAAATTAAATTATATTTTTCTTTTTATGGAATTTTTATTGGGAAGTCTTGCTAACAATAAAATGAAACTTTAATGTAACTTGTCTTCAATCTTCTCATGAGACCTGAGATAATTTCTCGAAGATCTTCGCCCTTGTAATTCGGATCTTCGCCCTTGTGATTCGGATCACGCTGTTTATGTATTCGTAAAGTATGTTTGATAATAAATAAATAAAAAAGAATAAAGAAATAGCACTTCTTTTTTGTGATAATAGTTAAAATTGCTCATCGTCAATAATGATTGATAAAGAACTAATTTCGTGTAATTTCACGATATAATGGTCAACACAATTGTGTGTGGTTAATTTTCAAATATAAAAAGATTCATACTCTTTAAAAAAATACATATTATGTAAGAAATACACCATTTGATAGAAAAGTAACAGGTAAATATTTTTGGCATTTTCTATACAACTAAATCTTACAAGTCTTTTTACCATTTATTTATTTGTAACTATCCATTGCGGGATACACTGCACAATTTCGTATGTTGATATTTTTAAACAAAATGAATTAATAAATACCATTTGATTGATACCCTCAACCATATGAATAATAACCACAAGCATGCCTCAATTTTTATCTCGTATTGTAAATCAATCGACGCTATCACATCTAACATCACCAACACCAGCAGTTCACCACTTCTTCAACCAAGGCGAACACCCAAAAATACCCCTCCAAATTGATCCAAATCAATAATCCTCCTGATTATTTAAAATATTAAGAAAAGAATGTCATTCAACAGAAATCTATGCTACATCAGTGACACATTTGAAGGTTACAACTATCACGCAAAATCCCTAAACAAAATGGTTTTATGAAAGGTTCCTTTCTCAATTAAAAAGATATTACATCCATGCAACTGTCTGCTTTTTAGCGCCTCTTCTTGCCACTCTTTCCAGACTTGGACGGGCTAGCCACTATGTAAATGAAGAGCCCCACCAGAGTCACAACTGAAACAAGAGCTCCATACTTTGCCGCAAGTTTCTGAATTCAAATTAAAAAATGTCAAACAACATAGACCAGCTTTTAGCATGATACAGAGAGTGAATCTAAATCCTTGTCCCATAGTTTATCAGACACGATTTTGTTCAAAAATTATAGTAAGCATTTGTTACCCCCATTAAAACATGAGAACAATAACAAATAACAAATCTAATTTGGATCTTTTCAACCCAATGAGAATCAAATTTGACGAACAGAGAATATAAGAAAACATTTATATTAATGGATAACTTTACCTTAGCCTGAAGAATTTCAAGTCAAGACCAAGCATGCAGACCCAGTTGGTTATTGCAAGAAAATAAACATAAATTAGAGAGTGCCAAATAAAAATAAAAAAAGTAGGGTTCAGTGTATGAGGCACATTTTCAATCAGCATGTGGGAAACAATGGCTGGCAGTCCAGTAAACTTTCTGGCTAATTGAAAAATGTGAACATGCAGAGTTTGAAGAACCATTTGCATGGGAATTGTTTGGTCGTGCTGGTACGAAGTAGGGTACATTAAGAAGAGGTGCATATATAAATTTTGGTTTGTAAGTACAACTCACCCATTCAAACTTCTTCTCAGGAGGTCTCTCGGCAAGGATGTCAAGAGGACGAACAGGTGATGAGAATGCCTCCTGAAATTCCAAAAGAACAATCAGGTCATCTAGCACCAATAAGTAAAAACTAATAAGAGCTAAAGCCACTATACTCCTTGTGGAGATACCCCAATACTTCATAAGTCAACTAACAACAATAATTATGGGGGATAATTAATACTTGATTAGTAATCTAATATGAAATCATACCTGTAGGGCAGCCTTAGTTGGTACACGGAATTTAACAACAGCAGGAGACCCTTGGAAGACACCCTTTACATCAGACTTCAACACAAATGAATGTGAAACTGATGCACCCCTGAAAATATTAAAGAACAAGCACAATGATAAATGGCTCTATTATCATTCAAATGCTTATGAAATTTCGTTACACTTTAAAACAAAATATGTCCAAACAAGACATGGGCAAAAAAATGCCCCAAGGTTCACTTTCTTATCAAATATAACACAACAAATCAGAAAAAGAACAGTACTTGGGAAAGATGGGTTGCATGTCTAAGAAGGGTAGCCAGATATACATTAATACCACAGGTACTACATGTGTTCTGCAATTGTATTTCTTTAAAAGCATATAGAGTAATATTCTTACTTATTCCTCAACAAAATATGTGGAATTGCAATAGTACAAACACCACTTGAGGATATAATAACTTACGGGTCTAGTTTTTCCCAAGTCTTGGTTGTGGCTCCAGAAACAACCTCAAATACATCCTTTGACCATGTATCATCATTTAGGCTCACATCATATGCAGTCCTAATAAAATATATTTAACACACAATAAGTACTAATTCTGAAAGTATAAAAGCGACACAACTTTCCTTTATAGTGAAAACCATCAAGATTTTCCACTTTATAGTGATACCAGATACATAAAAGCACTGCATGATACTTAAACACTTATTATGGATACCTTTAGACTAGTAGCACAAACTAACTTTCATACTAAATGTCCATTAAGTAAATAAACCAGATCTGAGCATATGAAAGGATTATAAATTTTTCCTAATGCTTTAAACAATAAGATGATGGTACACTTTAACAAGCAGACTCTCCAGTTAATAGTAAATCGAAAAACACAACAGATTATGGAATCAGTTTAAATCTAACATGCAATTCTACCCTATTTAATCAGAAAAAATCGATTCAACTCGATTCATCCCGTAAGATTTTCATAGATCATAACATTTGCACATCAAACAGCACTCGAGCATAAATCTAGAGGTCAATTGTTGCATGCGTGAACTCGAACATAAAATCTAAAGTTTGAAATTGTTACATACGTGGATCCCTCGTTGTAGAGATCGATCGATACAGTGACCTGTTCGGAACCCGACTTGAGCCTCTCGAGCGAGACCTTCTTGTGCGCCAGCACGACAGGGACGGAGGCGTCGGATGCATGTGCGATTACGGCGCAGCCAGCGGCGATGGCGACAAGGAGGAAGGGAAGGAGGAGGAGAGATCGCGAGATCGCCATGGCTGGTTTCTAGGGTTGAAGCTCAGATTTCAGTTGAAGAAATGGAATGAAGAGAGAGAGAAGATGGGTAAATGGTAATGTAAAGTTATGTAAGAGGTGTTATCGGATCTCTGATCTGGGTATTAAGTCCGAATTCTGTTCTAGAACCGAAGAAAAGTATAGACCCGTATTATCACTTTTCATTTGACAGTGTAACCCGCCACATAATGGATTGGTATAGGACGGATGCAAAGAAATATTGTGTCCCTCCTGTTGGATGACTTTAATCCAGGTTGTTGGATTTAGATCAAACGGTTATTATAATCATCTCCAACAATTCTCTCCCATTTCTAAACATTTATTTTTGTATCTTTTATTTTACGGAGAAGGGTGAAAAAAAAAATCAATTATTTTCGTAGTTTTTAACCATTTTTATATATTGGAGTGGGCCCTATTTGAAACGTTGGTTGTGAATTTTAAAACCGTTATCTTATTATAAAGAAATTTTCATTTTTCGTTCTTGTGGAAATAAAGGAAACGAAGTAAAACAAGATCGCTTGTGTCGATAAGAGCCAAGGCATGAATTAACAACAAATTTATATTTCATAGGCATTGCGTCTCCTCAAATGTGAAATTAACCACTAATTTATAATTCCGTAATTGTAGTGTATACTAATAAGGCGCCTTTTAATACTTCGTTCACTTGTTCAATAAACTTGCACGAGGAGAGATTTCGTTCACAACCGAATTTCGCCGTTGTTGTCAAGGACCCATTGGTTTGACTCATTAATTATTGTATAATGTTGTGCAGTGCATTTTTCTATTTTTTATTCAACTATATATATTTTTTTACTTAAAAGTTAGAACATGTCTTCAACAATTCTATAGATTATTATTGTTGTTGTTATTTTTTTAAAGAAAATGAATGATCCGTTCATTGATAAACGCAAATTTAAATGTCCATTGCTTGTAAGTTCTAATTCAGAGTTTGAAGTGAGTGCATCCAGAAAAAAAAAAAACTATCACATTCTGAGTTAAATTCAGAGATCTAAAGTGCAACAATAAACTATATATACAATCTTATTCTTCATTTCAAAAAAAATAATAAAAAATCTTATTCTCAGTGGTTCTGCAACAATTCTAGAATGTCAAAAATGAAAGAATCTAACAAAAAACGTTAAGAAGAAACTATAGCTGTGGTTGAGGGTCACCATTTATATATTGGAAAATTTTAACAACAACAAGCATCTCCCATAAACAAAATAATCAAGAATAGATTCATATATACGCCTAAAGCACTAAACAAGAGAGAAATTTCTTAGTTCTCTCATCTATCAGAAATAATGAAAATAGACCTAATTTATATTTCTAATCTTTTCTCAAAATGGCTTTGCAGCAGCTTCCATCATTTTCCTGACCTTCACTACCTTCTCACTTGCTTCAATTTCTATATACCAGGCAAACAACATGTTTTTCTGGCTACTATCTTAGGGGCCGTTTGGATCGCTTAGGAATTTGGTGAATTTGGAAAAGTTGCAATTTCTAGGAATAAATTTATTGGGAAGTGTGTTATTTTGTGAAGAGTTTGGATTGTTTATAATAAATTTATGATAGGGAGATGAAATTTCTCAAATTCCTTGAGGAATCCAAATAGGAAGATGGGCTTTATGAACGTTACAGAATGTAAGCAATATCAATGCAGCAAAATCAGCCAAAAGGAGTACGTTTCTATGTTACCAAAGTTTCGGCATCTCTCATGAATTTGTTTGTCACAAACTATGTACAACTCCTTCTAAATAATTTAGAAATACCAAATTGTCCTTCCTTATTTACGAGATAATAGAGCTCAGTATCGGTGTTGTGGTGATTAATTAGGATGCAAAAAGCTTACCAAGATAGCTAATCAAGGTATAAAATTGCAATTTAAAGGTTCAGACAAAAATTTGCTTATTTCCACAAGTACACAATAGTGCCAAAGGAAAATTAAAAAAAGAAAAAAAAAAAAAGGAAAGCAAATACTTGGGGTTGGGGGTTTTCCTTGAGGGGTACGAGAATACACTCAAATACTATTACATCGCTAAATCAGTCCTATGGCTGAGGGATGGTGGTACCATCATGACTCATGAGCCATTTCCAACACAGCCATTCATGACATATATCACTGTCATGTTTTCATATGTAGGCTTTTAGATTGGACTATTGATATTTATATTTTTCTATGGCTCCGTTTGGATTGCTTAGGAATAAGAGGAATAATCTATTTCTAGACGAAAAATATTAGAAAGTGTGTAACTTTGTGAAGAATTTGAATTGTTTATAAAAAATTTACGTCTAGGAAGAAGCTATTCCTCCTATTCCAATACGATCCAAACGGGAGTATTGTGATATTTGTGATATTTATATGAGGAGGGTTTGGTGCCCCAATTTTAGAATGTCATCAAATTCCACAACTAAATCGTTGACCTTCTTCGTTTTGACGAGTGATGTATTTTAATATAAGTTTTATAAAATTTGAAATTGATTTGATACTCGATCAAGAGATTAAAAAATAAACTAATATGGTTAACTACGACAGATTAATTATAATGCATTCGTGGTTTGTCATCTAGATCAAGTATCAAATCAACTCAAATTTTTATAAAGCTTATATAGAAATGCATCGCTCGTTAAAACGAAGAAGATCAACAGTTTAGATTCGAACTTTACATTTTAAAATTTAAAATATTAACGAAAAAGTAAAATTATGACATTTGATGGCACCCTAAATTTGTGACACCGAACTCTACTTATTTATATTTATCTCTATACGTGAAAAAGACTAAAATGAAACTACTCGGTGAAAACGGAAACTTATAATAGAATGAACAACAACTTGTTATATTTTTTCCTATGTTTCCATGTGACAAAACAAACCGCTTAAATTAAACTACGAAACATCCTACAACAACGAAATAGGATAATATAATAACATGATAAGTACAAATTATTAGCAAATAGAATTAAATAACTAAAATCAATCCAAAATAAACAAATAAAATCAATGAAAAAATTAAATAAAATAATTCATAATGTCAGTGTTTCAAAGTTCGACATTAGTTGATGTCAGACTTTGAAACGCCGACATCACAATAATATATTAAAATTTAGTATAAACTAGCTACCGTTGAATGGTTGATTTAACCCGATCATGTAATTCTTTATTTTTTCTATTAAGAATATAAAGCTTAGCAAAGAAAAAATACATTGAAATTGTAACATAGCAGTGTGATAGGACAATCAAGTTCTTTGTCAGAGAAAAAAAAAACTCTTGCAAAAATATCTTTAACATAACGTAAAAGATGAGTAAACGAAGAAAATAATGTCTATCAGCCTGTAAAGCTTCAAATAGTAACATGCATAAGTCATAGTTTAAATTTTATTTGAAATATTATTTGTAACCTTTTTCACAAAAAAAAAAAACTATGAGCAAATTGTAGCTAGATTTGTTCTTTGCATTGGAATCCATTTACCTTGCTCTAACAAACATATAGATTAAAAATTACAGTACCAATATCCAAATTTAAAATCATACATGATCGTGCCACATTGTATAAACAATTAACTTAGGATTGTATGTATAACAAAAATTGAAAATAGTGAAACTGATATTTACAAAGAGAATATACTTAAAAAAGGATATAATGGAACCTTTTCAAACACCAAAATCACATTAACCAATTCATCTAATACAATGGAACCTTTAAAATCTTTCGGCTTTCTATCCTATTTAAATTAACACGAAATTTAATGATACATATTAGCTATTGCATGCATTTTTGTGCCATAGAACAAAATCAACAGCTCAAATTTGCCATTTATAAATCCTGATTTTCAATTATTATGCAAAAAGCAAAGTGAGTGCAGTCTGTTAAGCATTTTCAATTATTATTAGCTACTTGGTAAGTAAAAATCTATTTGGTGTTAAGAAATGAAACGTCCTATAATATTCAAAGTAGATTGGTGTGAAAAAAATGGCCAGATGATGTGATGTATCATTTTCTTAGTATTGTATAGTACTGCTCATTACTCAATTATGTTGTCACTTAAACAAACCCAACCTGATTGACGATCTAATCCAATAATCAAAAGCTGCTGCTCACTAACTATTGATTATCATGGATCTGTTTTCAGAAAACACATGATGGTGAGAAAAATTATGCACAATACCAGATGAACATGTTTGCAGAAGATGTTAATACCTAATTGAATACTTTTACCCAAAAAAAAGGAGTATCTCTAACTCAACTTGAATTTTTGTACCCTCCTCAATTTGCTGAAAAGCAGATCATGTGTTGTACAGACTAACAGAATAGAAAACTGCAAAAAATAAACAAAAGAGTTAAAAACAAAAAATATCACAATAAAAGACAAATCTCAAAAATACGAACTTTGATAATCTGTATGAAAAGAACACAAAACTCTATAATTAATAGCCTGTAAACAATGTCAAAATAACATATATATTATGTAAACTCTATATATTATGTTTTCAAAAACTTTTACCGGTCGTCTCTATTTCCTTTACCCATTTTTTTTTTTTTTTTTTGCTTTGAGTTGAGTATTATCAGAATCTGTAGCTTTTTTTTCCCTTGGTAAACCCAAAAAAGCCGTGCATCTGGTTGGCCTTCCAATTTTCATTTGAAGTGGTAGGACTTTCAAATATATAACAACCTCCATATAGTTGGTTGGCATGAACAACTCTTAAGAATAAGCTGCTTGAAGGATCATGCTGAAATAGCCAGAATGCATCTTTCAGGACTTTCAATATTGCAAATAGGATTATATAAAATTTATTTGATCTATCGATGATGTACCAAACTTCTAGCGAATTTGATATTCCATTTAGCACAGATTACTTCTTTTGAACTGTCATAGCTCACACTCACCATTACCAACATTATTTAAGCTACTCATTTGTTGTGCCCTCCACAAATAACAATATAAAATGTCCTTAATCTATAATTATTATCTCTTTATTATTCAAGTCACCTTTTTTGTTATTTTTTTCACGATAGTTATGCTGAACACTCTTTCTTCCACTAATTCATGGATATCTTTTAAACTATTCACCATTTGTGCCTTCCACAAATAATTAAGCCAGTCATTAGTTTAGTAACAGTATAAAACCAATACATGTGCTTGTACCAGTACCTTTGGTTCCATGAATATATGTGGTTGCTCTATGCTATACCAGTCCCTCAATTGAGTATCTATGTGGCAACCATTGCATAACATAAAAGCAGAATAATGAGACCCTGCCTACCAATCAAATACAAAGTTAACCCCTAAAAGTGAAATTAATTGTTGGATTCAAAATGCCATGATATAAAAATCAGCTAAAACATCTTGAATTGAAACCTGGATATGAGCAAAAATCCATAAATTTAGGCTACACATGCTATTCTAAAGAACTTGCAAATTCTTAAACTTTGAGATAACACCACTCCATATGGAGTGCTTTATGCATATATACGTTTAGAGATACACATGTTATTCCATATGAAGTGATTTATATATACGTATGTTTTTATTAAGCAAATGTTTCAGCCCATGACCAGCACCTAAGCTTTATACTCTTCATTTTCTGATAATTTGTTCATATTGTTCACCATGAATAGGTTTAAGTGAAAGGAATCGCTCAATAGGTGCTCACACTGGGACTATTGATCCAGATAATACTTGGTCAATAAATACAACATTTTTCAGGATCTCATGCAAAAAGAAAAGTTCAAACATTGTTACAGTGTTGTCATCATAGTTTCTCCTTATTGTATAGTTCATCAAGGATGTCATGTTTTTCAAGAATAGTGTACCTCCATCTTCCTTATGTCAAAACAATTGAAGTCAATAAATATGTAAGTTACTTTATTTTGAGTTTTGCCTTTTTTTTAAAAAAAAAAATCATTTCATTTGCGACGTTCTATTGAAGTATCAAGAATTTTACCCGGACTTCGGCCATGACAGCATCAATTGAACCGGAGGCACTGGCATCTACTTTTTCTTTCTTCGAATCCTCCCCAACAATCTTTTTGGCAGCTGCTTTTGCCTGACTTGCTCTTCCTCCACTGAAATCCTCAACGCTAGAGACAACTCCGGTCTACGTTCAGATCCACCCCAAAATCAAATCCACCTATGTTGATTATTGATTTTAGATAGTTTTTGAGACTTAACCATGGTAGCAGTCCAGTATCCTGTCCAGTACAGAGAGCTTCCATTTATTGGTATAAAACATAGCCATGATTTTTTCATGAGGATTTTAGTAGGTTTGAAATACAACTATAGTCGGACTTATAATCGTAATTACAAAGAATTTCGCTAATTAGAAATCGTTATGTGTTTAAAGGAAATTTTAACTTATCCATGAGCTAAGTTTTCCAAATAATCAAATGTATTAAATGCATTTTGATGGACTGTTAATAAGTTGCCTTGCAAAAAAAAAAAAAAAAATCAAAACTTCATCAAATGGACTTTAAATAGATCAGACATTTAATTTAATCAATGAATTTGAAGTAGGTACGCAGAGGTGTTGTGCAAACCAAAAGAAAACTTGAAAAACTAAATGTGTCCTTTATTTCTATATCAGACCAAGAAATCAAACAGGATAAACACTTCTTCAAAATGAATTTAAGTAACTAAATGCAGTTTTTTTGTTACACTAATTAATCTAGACCGAGATTTTGCTAAAATACTGAGCAATTCATTATCAAACTAAAAAAAGAAAAGTAGAAAAAGTGCATGAATCAGCACATATTCACATATTTGAGTCTGGCTAAAGAACAAAAAAGACAAATAGATAGGTTCAAGACCTCGCCCTTTTAGGTTCGTCTAAGACCAGGGTAGAACTCGCAGTGCCTTTTGACTTTTGATCCTTTCTCGTACTAAACGAGGAATTGGATTGCTGACTTGTATTGGTTTCAGTAAGGACAGTGTATTAAGTTTCCAAATTAAAATAAACTCTGCAATGATATGCATAAATTGACTTTTTAGCGAAGTTGTTTGTTGCAAGAGCCGCTCCAAGTCTCCCGACTGAGAATTAAGAACCCAAACAATGATATACTTGAAAGGTAATAAGCAACACATTTTGTCTAGAAGATTGCATGTCACAACCAATATCAACAAGCAAGATACATCAAAAATGATTATACGTCCAATATTTCCCTGTCTTTTTCTTTTTCCATGGGCACATCCGTCTCCCAAATGAAACAAAAAATTTCCTTATAATTGATGTATAATCATTTTCTCAGTTGCCTTCATCATCCCTTTTATATACGTGGTCCTTGCTCATTTTTGCTTCTCTCTAAACAAAACTTACAACTAATGACAAAAAAACATGTGCTTGTTTGTGGTACCACAAAAAAAATGTGCTGAATAATAGCACTCAGCCGTCCAAGCACAAAAAATGTACTGTCACACCCCAAATCAAGCCGCAATCTGGGGAGGACAGCCCCGCCACGTATGCACAATCTGCTGTGCACACGTAAGGCTATAAAACAGTGTCACAGATACAATTATCATAAAAAATATCACATAATAATGGCATTGTTTGTTCATACAACAAAAGACTGGTAAAATATACAGATATCAAAATCTCCAGTCATCATACAAACAAAACATAAGTAATAATGCACAGCGGATAACTATTATTCCAGCTCGGCTTGGTCTTCTGGCAAAAACTCCTCTGCTAAGTCTACCAAACCTGAACCTGCGCCACAAGCAATTATATGGGCTGAGTACGCGAATACTCAGTGGTGGAACAAGGATAAACCTAAGGCTTTGGTTAAAAACTAGTTAGGAACTACACCATACTTAAGTTAGATTATTTTAATTCCTATATTATAATTTCTAAGTGTGAGTATAAATTGATGGTATCTATAATCTACAACTAATGACATGCCCAAAAATAAAATCTGAAGAATATCTGGAGAAGCGGATAATAGTAGAATAATAATATACGGAGTTCATATAATAATACGAGAGTGAAGCACCCGCACTCAAAGGTCAAATCATAAGTCACATAAAATCCAGAATCCATCTCACAAATCCTAATATAAATGACATGAACCGTACCTACAGATCTACCTAACTCAGCCTTGCTCGATTACTCAACCTTGCCCCTATTCCCACATTCCCGCTAAAGAAGTGGGCAGTAAAACACGGTACCGGCCAACTGACTCATGGGGATCAAGAGGTAGTCTGATATAATGGCACACTCAGCTCTTAGTTCAATGTCAAGCCAAAGGAATATAATACACAAGACAAATGGATATAATAGTAACACAAATAACTATCAAGTGACCGCAGTACCGCCTGACGGTCGGTCTGCTGAGTGATCATCAGAAATGCGTTGCTCGAGATCGCTATCATAAGGAGCCCACCGGCAATGGCTGAGGTACCACTCCCGATAATGGAGATTGCGTGCAAAACGCTCTTATCTCACTCGGTCTCACTATCATGATCCGCACCAGATGCAAGTGTTGATTTAAAGCACATTTAAGTTATTAATCACTTTATTAATATCAATGCATATCCTATATATATGCAAAACTAATCTTTAAATTAATGATATGATCTTAACTGTTTACTTAATGTAGATGACATGATATGCACACATTTAAATAATGATCTAATTACTAACTAAGAATTAAACAAAACCAAAGGCATCCACAATAGTCATAAAAAGACAATCCACACCTGGAAAGGTCTGAAAGCAAGCAACTAATCCTCAGAGTGGTCGATGGAGTTCTGACCAGCTCATGCAGTCTCGTGCTCGGAAAAGAAGTTGTTTACTTGTCCAGAGGAGCCTTGCGGTGCACCTGACCAACGGAACTTACGTCAAAAACTATTCTAACGGTCTACCCCGTTTGTGGTTATTGTTATACAAAACCATACTTAACTCTAGACATTTATAAAGGATCTCAGATTATGATTTAAGGGAAGTTAGATTTAAGACTTCTGAAAAGGGATTCTGTTTTAAAATATATGATTATTATATTTATGGAAATACTTTATAAAAATTTGACAGAGTTTCTTTTAGAAGGTGAGTGTGAAGGAAGACGTTTGGGATGAGTTCATACAGTTCATTCTACGTGTTAAAGTCGTATTATAATTGATTTAGAAGATCTGATGATTTTAGTTTATATTTTTAATCAGTGTTTCGCTTAAGTATAAAATTCTTTTATTAATTCAATAACAATTCTATTTAAAGGATTTTTGTAAATAAAGTGAGTTGGCACTTTTTATCTCTGTTATTAATATAGAGGTTTACGAAAGATCTAATTATAATTTATGGATTTGTTTTGTCATTTGAAAATGGTAATATTAATTGAAAATATCTATGATGATAGTATAGTTATATAACTGATAATTAATTTGCGTCAATGCTCATGTCTTATTAATTTTAAAGAATCTTGAAGAAGGTATAGAGATATATGTACAAGTCCAAATATTATTTTAACTAATTTTGTTAACTGCGATTATTACTAATGTTTAACAATAGTGAGTTTGTAATTATTCTTCGAAATATAAGTGTATTTCTATCCAAATCTTTATTTATACTTCATTTTTATTATTTGTGGTTTCGAATAATTTGGAGGAAAGAATCTTTAAAAAGAATAGTTTTATGGTTATTGTAAGATTGTTTTTATTGTGCTTCTCGTGTATTAATTAGTTTATAAGTTCATGTATCATTTAAGTAGTGTTCTAATCCAAATAATCTTTATAAAAGAGAATACTTATACGAAATTTATATTTCTACTTTACTAGACTTATGTACCCAAAAATGTTATTTTTATATCAGGTCTGTTAAGTTCACGTCATAAGCCTACGTAAATATTTTAAGATATTTAAAGATAATTACTTAAGTGTTTTGATTCTAATTTAAATTTCCAAACTCAAAACAATTTAAAAGAGAAAAGAAAAGAAAATAAAATAAGAAAATAAACTCAAGTTAATTGATTTGGATTTGGGATCATATATTGTCCGATTATATCATAGTATCTGTAAAGTATTATTTTGCGGACATTTTAATCATCTCCCATTTAAAATCCAACAATTTAATTTCGAATCCGACTTAATTCATTTCTCGGCCAAAAGCATTTACTTTAATATCCAAACTATTCATTTCATGCCATCAAATAGTTCTAGTTTTATATTCCTCAAATCACAACTTACTTATTTCCATCATTAAGCTTAATTAAAACAGAATAGAGTTTTGGGCCACGCAGGGACATCACAACAGAACCCAACAGAAAATTTCACATGGATCAAACAAAGAGGCAAGCTCAAACAGAGTCAGGCCTGACGGCCCAAAGGAGGAACACACAAGGCCTGCAACGGAAAAGAACAGGGATCCAAACGGATCCGAAGCCAATGGGTTTCGGGGATCAAATCCGAAACCCAACATCAAAAATATAGAATCCGATACAATAAGTACTGAAAATCCAACAATTTAATTTCGAATCCGACTTAATTCATTTCTCGGCCAAAAGCATTTACTTTAATATCCAAACTATTCATTTCATGCCATCAAATAGTTCTAGTTTTATATTCCTCAAATCACAACTTACTTATTTCCATCATTAAGCTTAATTAAAACAGAATAGAGTTTTGGGCCACGCAGGGACATCACAACAGAACCCAACAGAAAATTTCACATGGATCAAACAAAGAGGCAAGCTCAAACAGAGTCAGGCCTGACGGCCCAAAGGAGGAACACACAAGGCCTGCAACGGAAAAGAACAGGGATCCAAACGGATCCGAAGCCAATGGGTTTCGGGGATCAAATCCGAAACCCAACATCAAAAATATAGAATCCGATACAATAAGTACTGAACTTACACACTAATGTCCTTGGATTAAATTTATTTGCCTAACAATTACCAAACAGACCTTGATGACAGATTTAAATGTAAGGAAGTCCTAAAACAGTTCATCTATATATACGAAAAGGTCCCTGATACCAAAATAAATTACATAAAGGTCCCTGGCAGCACTCAGTGTGTACCAGTTAGCAATCACAAGGGGTACCAGTCTGGTACAAGGCTTGTACCAGCCTAGTAACAGACCAGACAACGCACAAACAAGTTACTACAAGCTCAACTAGAGACAACTAGCGCCTCAAGCTCAAAGCATGGCCTCAGCCAGCACATAAATCACACACAAAGAGATCCAACACACACTCATCTAGCTTACACCTTTCAAAACCCAACACAGACCAAGTAAGGCTCAACAGAGCCACACAAACAAGCAACAGATCAGTTCAATGAGAGGCAATGCACAGTTTCAAAACAAGTCATTCCATCCAGAGTTCTATCAAAGCAATTTACAGTTCAATCGACACAATTCAAGTGCATGCCTTCATGCACAATCGAACACAGAGTCAAGCAGTTCTCCGATCATAAGATTGAGGCTTGCACAGCTTTCAGCACACATAAACAATCGAACAGTTCAAGCAATTCAGTAATTGCAAGCCTCTAGATCACACAGCACAACAAAAGAGAAATAGAGAGGAAATTGGTTACCAACACAGCACCTCGCCTCACTGTCAGCACCACCACCTAGCCTCGTCGATCACTTCCATCTCCACCCCAGTCACTAGCCTCCACCTTTCTCTCTCTCTTGCTCTTTTTCCTTTCTTTGTATCTGTTCTCTGTGTTGGGTCTGAGCAGAGAGAGAGATGAGAGGGGTGGCTTAAATGGGATGGGAATGGAGAGGAGGGGTCGAGCTGCTGAGGTGGCAGAAGGGGAGAGGACGAGATGGCGGTGGTAGGGTTTAAGTCAATGGGTTTTCTCGGTTTGAGAGATAAGCAGAGGAGAAAACCAGGGGCTTGAGGGGGCTACTGTGGGAGTGTGGGGTTTAAACGAGTGGAACATAGAGGAGATAGAGGTGGGGTCGAGTGCTGATAGGAGGGACAGAGAGATGGAGAACGCTGCTTGGGGAGGGAGCCAAGGTGATGGGGTCGAGTGCCTCTGTCAGAGGCGAGAGGGAGGGGTCCAAGCGGACTGGTCGAGGGACCACGCGAGATCGCCAATGGCGGATCGAGAGAGAGAAGGAGAAAGGAGAAAGAAGAAGGTGGGGGCGGATCTGTCGGAGGAAGAGGGAAGAGAGAAGAGATAAAGGAGAGAAAAAGAAATTGATCGGACGGCTCAGATAAATCAAGATTTCCTAAACTCAATCAAACGGTCCAGAATAAAGGAATATTAGGAAATTGATTATAACAACAGTAGAAAATAGATTTTAATCCAAATTTCAACTCATAATAATTTATAAAACTAGTTGTTTGAAGTCCTATAACACAAACTAGAGATTTGAATAATTAATTTTCAAGAACATTTTGTACATGGCCAACAACAAAATTCTTAAATCGGATTCGTAACGCAATTGACTTCTAAAGTTATAGAAGTTGATTATCCGCTATTTAATCTGAGTGTAAAATTTAATATTATTAAATTATATTTATTTGTTTGCTTGAAGATTTTTATTTCGCTAGATTAACTTGTAATTATTAATTTTCGGGTTTTTACATGTACATGGGCAGTTATTACGTGGCTACGAAGCTGAGAGAGACAAGAGAATGACTTTGCTACTATTTATATGTAAATTGGTTTTGTAGGCTAGATTTTTAGGCTCTTAGATTTTTTCAAGATCCGTGCAAAGATTTGAGGATTGGTTGAAATAGAGGCGCTGACCCCTCCTTCAGTTTAATATTTTATGTTCGCTCATTGTTAAATTCTTCGTCTCTCTTCACAAAACTGTAGCGGTCTCGCCTTATACTTTATTTTAGCTACTATTTTTTATTCTCTTCCCGAGCTCCTTACTTCGTTTTCCTTCGAAACCCTAGGCTTCTTTCTGTTAGGAAATTGCTCAATTTTAATTTTGTGACTAATTACCCTTAATTAATCCAATTAAAACACAAGCAACACGAGATCTAGTACATAAGCTCATTCGACACAAAGAGATAGGTGGAAATTTGTACCTCCCGCGAAATCGTATTCGCGGGGCTCGACCACGGCATAGAAGTCGGTGGGGTGCTCTCCATGTGCCTCCTCCATGTTGGCCTCGAGTCCACCAAGGAAACTAACCATTCTCATAGGTCCTATGCTAGTAGGAACTAGAGGAATGCTAATCCCTTTGCTATTCTTGAATTAATCCAATATTCAATTTAGGAATAGCTATTCTCAACACATGATACCTAACAATAATCAATGGAAGAGAGCAAAAATGGAAGAGAGAAAATAATTTTTCTCTCTTGTAAAGTGGCGGCTACAGAAGGAGGCAAGAGGAGGAGAGAGAACTAGGGTTGGAAGGCACCAACTAGTGGTCCTTATATAGAGATCAAGTCCAACCTTCTTACCTCACTATTTACCCTTTTGCCACTCTATGGCCGGCCTAATAAAAGGGCCTAAATGGGCCATTTACACTTAATTGTGTAATCTCTCTTAGACCTATTATATCAATTATATAATGGGCCTATCCAATTGATTATTATTTCGGCTCATGACGGCTAATTAAATTAAGCCTATTTATTCAATATAATTCATACAATTATATTAAATGTTGTTGAGCATAATTAATTATCAACTTAATGATAATTAATTTGGGATAAGCATATGTATTAAATTAATTTCTATATGATCCTTTTGATATAATTAATTATAACGGTTTGCAACTGTATATAATTAATTAATCAACACATCATATTTTTGCATTCTCCAATGCAAACAAATCAATTAATACACTGTATGGTTAAAGTCCTACTTGTGTGACCCTTTGAGGATTTATGCTATGTTGGACATGGAATTAAATCACTATTTAATTCCAATAATCATAAGCGGTATCTAGCAACACGTTATGACTCCCAATTCGCATAAATAGTGTATTGCTACAATATTTCAATCATGCATAAGAGAATAATAATGTTTCTCTATTTTGATTCTTATGTCTCACGATATCATCGTATAATCCAAGATAGGAATGTGTCATTCTTGCAGATTATACGTTTCTTGATCTAGAGTTGATCGCTTAGTTGCGCGCATACGATCCAACTCCATCAAGGGGCCCAAACAGATATTGTCACTCACTAAGTTAATTAATGAGGGACATACGGTTTTCTTGATGATTAGCTTTTCCCCGCACAATTCAAGAGAACATAAATAAAGTCCGTATAGCAGCCCTTATCGGGAATCAGCGGTAGACAATATTTATTGAACCTATCCTCATGTGGAAAAGATAAACATCTCAAACTTAGAACCAAAATCATAACGAAATAAATAATGACACATAACACAATCCATATATTTATTTCGTTGGGTCAAGTCATGTACTATGTTCCATAACATATACATATGCAATTAAGTTGGTAACTCTTTACCTATGATTTGTAAAACTTAATCATCACTTAACTTGCATACTAATCTTATATGATAATTAATGTTCCTTGTTAATTATCAAGATTATGGACCATCTAGATTTATTATTGTCATTCTAAAGAATGATCCACAGAGATCCACAATTCAGATCCTCAACCTGAATGATCTGTCAATAATAAACCTAGGAACATATGATAAAATATCATCCAAAACATAAACTAATAATTAAGTCATTAAATTATTGACTTCTAGGACATAACTCTAACACTTTCTTCGCCTCCGCCTCCACTTCTCTCAGAACAACTCAATTAGCAGCTCCGCCTTTTGTCCTTTGAAACTCTAGTTTCAGCACCGTAAGGAAGAAGCAGGGGCGAAGGCAGAATATTGAAATAAGAGAGGTAAAGAGTTGCTTACACTAAAATTTCAAGACTGTGAAGGGGACAAATTGAATAGATCGTATAACATTACATGTAAATTTAACATTTTTAAGGGGTTATTTGTAATTCATAGGAGGGGCAAATGCCTAGTTTTCATTACATGTGGATCCGCTCCTGGAAAGAAGGATTAGAAACCCTAAGTAAGCTATCTCTAGATTGGGCAGTAGTCTATCCCTCTCTCTCCTAGGCACGCTCTCTTTTTTTCTCTTTTTATAGCAGAAAAATTGAAGGTAACTACAACCCTATTTTAAAATATTTTGAAGGATAACAGGGAACCTAGTTTGACCTATTTTGAACTGTTAGGCACTAAAGTTTTTGTCGCATTTATACAGACTTCACACAAATTGAATGTATATGAAATCCTTGATCCAGAAATATATATGGAGATACTACTTTATATTTTGTGATGGTAAGGAATAAAATTACTGAAATTCCAACGGCCAATGATTAAATTGCCAACTGATCAAATTGAAATTCTTGAAATTACCCTTTCTGAGAAGTTAAAACCAAGCAGCATACGTTAAAGCAGAAATTGATTTTCAATTAATCTCAAGGCCCATATTATTGGTGTTGACAGGTCAGATTTTAAGAATATATAATTACAAATTTGACCATATATAATTGACCGTCTGATCTTCAAATGTTGATGTTTCTTCTTAATATCTAGTGAAAGGAAAAAAGTCCGGACCAGATTTCAAAGGACCGGACTTGACGAGTTTGATACAAAGACTGGGTCGGACCGAGTTGATAATGAGATGGGTCAGATTAGATGGGTTTGTTTTTTTGAAATATGAGACCAGTCCCTCAAAACCCGACCCTTCTAGTCCTTCAAAAATAATACCAACATTTAATTTTTTTAATAGTATTTTAATATCTAATGTGTCATCATGATCAAATGGTTGCTACGATTGAAGGGTCGGATCCAGCCCTTCAACATCCATCTTTGAAAAAAAAAATTAGACGCCCTTTCAAAATTCGACCCATCTAGACCCTTGTCTGTCGTCGAAAGACCAGTTCAGTTCGAATTTTAGAATAGTCTTCCAAAGAACGAGTCAGGGACCAAGGATTTTTGAACTAACACTATGCTTACCTATTAAAGGAAGTTTTTTGAAAAAAAAAATAAATAAAAGAAACCCTAGGCTTGCCTAATTTAAAGGAACTTGCTTGGATTCGGTTCACAGTTCTTAAGCCGACGTAATATATGGACCCCGTTATTCAGAGAATATTCTTCTTCTATACGGTCATACAGATTTTTAGTTTGGGTTTTTTCTGAAGAAATTTTGTTTACTTTTATATTGGAGTGAAAAAATGAAGAAGTGTGTGGAGGAGGTGTTTGTTTCGCGTACCCGAAATATGCTACTATGAGTGGCTGCTATAGGTCCACACAAGGTGCACATATTTGGGTGCATTATAGGCAACCATAAGAAAATAGTAACTGGTACGGGGAGTTTTGCTATGGTGAGTCACAATTCACGTTAGTCGTACTCCAAAACTCTTAGATCTGGTTCAAAATGACCTATTTAAACCGTCCAATACGATCTCCCTATTGAATCTTCATGCAGACCAAATTTTATATACTTTTTAAAAATTTTTAAGTATATTTTCAGATTTTTAAAAACTGTTATTTTTGAACGATTACTAATTAGATTAATGATTTTCTGGAATTTCAAAAAAAATACTTAAAATTTTTGAGAAAATATAAAATTTGATCTGCATGGAGATTTCAATAGGGAGATCGTATTAGACGGTTTGAATCGATCATTTTTAACCAAATCTAGGAAATATGAGCGCGACTTACAGATCCTTTGTGAGTCGCGACTCACCATAGTAAAACTCATAATATGGGGACAATGTGACAATGACGAATCATAAGTGCAACGACCATCCCTAATCTACTAACCCAAGGAATTTTTTCAGATATATTGACGTTTTTTAAATTAGAAATATATAAGGCTCGGCACGCGTGACTTGCGCGTGGGAGCCAATTTACTGTGCTAACTACAGTTCTATAATCCTGTCCGTTGGTTTTGGTCCATCTCAGTCGTTCGATATTTCTCCTCACTCCTCAGTCTCTTCTTCTGCGATGGAATCGATGTGATGGGTTCATTCTTTTTTTCTCGCTTTTTCCCTCACCTTCGCCGTACGCCACACCATGATCGACTGTTACGGCCAACTACTTTGTCGCGAACTTTTGGTGCGTTGTCGCTCATCCGATGGCTTGCACTGGTCAGGGCGACGTGTCGGCCCATCCCTACTCCAATTGGATGCTCTCGGTGCTCTTTTGTTGTGCTGCTCGCCTCTCTTTTTCCTTCCGCTCCGGCCTTATTTTCGGATTGGCGACTATCCTCTGCCTACTTTTCCTCCCATTTTTGCGCGCTTGCACTCCCTGTGTAATCATCCATGCCTACTTTTTCTGTCGCTGCCTCTCTCCGCCTTTGGATAACGACAATCTCCAATTTCGGTTTCGTCTCTCTCAGTGATTGATTTTAGATTTTTTTTTCCTGAGCGAAACTTTGCGTCTCCTTCTCTGTCTCTCTCTCCATGCCCTTTTTGTCGTCTGTCAGCAAAATTCGAAAACCTAACTGACCTGATTTGCTCTCATCTCTGCTGCTACTCGATTGTTCTCTTCCCTGCATATATCAGGTTTGTCCTCTTCTTTTATGTTATTTTTTTTTGGCTTTTGCTTCTTCCCTGTTGTTTCTTAGTCTTCCTTCTCTTTGCAGGTTTGCTCTTTGAGAATACCCTGGAGACTTTAAGAGCTTGGTATTGATGTTGTAATCGATTAGCTCAAGCCTTAAAATTTGGTATCAATTTCTCTTGCAATTCATGCCTTTAACCATCAAATTTCCAATCCCCTAAAAGCCAATCAAGTGGATGCAGAATCTATTTCTCAGCAAAGAAAAACTGATAAAGGTTTGATGTTATCATTCTTCCATTTTTATCTTCTGTTTGTTTAATTTGTGGTGTTTGGTTTTTATTTTGATGAATGTGGTGTTTGGTTTTGAAGATTATTTTATATAGATATTCTATGTCGTTAAAGTTTCAGTTGTCTTTTGTGATATATTTATTGGTACTAATGTTTGAGGTGCTCTCATAATCTCTTCTAATCTATTTTTTTTGAGTCCTGGTAAAGATTTTGAGGGAGGGTGAGGTCTCGCTGCTGACACTTAAATTTCTTGCCTCTATTGCAGACCATTTCTTTGTATATTTTTCTCCATCATTCTCCTATTCTACTAAGTGGCTGAAGGTCAAACTAAGGTGTCAGGGCAGAAAAGGAGATGACATTGAAGGTAGCAATCATTGCTCTCTGTAGCACCCAAGGTAACATAGAATTTGGTATATTACCATGGTAATTTAGTAGTGTCTTGATGATTTGCATCAGAATGACAATTTCTCACACATAGGTAGATTGGTTGATTGATCTCTATCTCATTTAAAATTAAGATTATCTATATCTTTGGTTTCATTGTAGTTTCTTCTTCTTTTTATGTTAGTGTAAATCAAGACAAATGTTGTCACTATGTTGTACTAGGATGATGCATGTCAAGAGTTCTATTAAGTTGCTGAGAATTTGCAACTGTATTTGTTCATCATCAAAACAAGAGCCTTCGTATAATCCTTAGGTACCTTCTTTGTTTTATTAGAGACAATTTTTTTTAGTTAATTAACGTATTTCTATATGGAAGATGACATAAATTTATATGTCATTTACTCATCTGACAATGGTTATCTAATTGAGTGAAGTCCTTGAGCCTCTATGTTGAAAACAGCTAGGCTTTGAACCTGGACATGATGTACTACATGATATTTTGTTAAGCCTGGCACAGGCAAGGATTTATTTCTTTAAATATTGAGGTACAAAATAGAGAAGTTAGTTTTCTTGATGAATCGCGCAATTCCAAAGCTCCCTACATACCCACATATTAGTTTTGTTGATGATCTTTTCATACTATAACCATATGCATGTAACTTTTTCTTTCTGTTTCTCTTTTATGAAAAGCACCATGTTTACATAGCATTGCCTGAACCATATATATGCCTCTCTTTTTTCTTCATCTTTATCTTTTGGGATTGTCATTAGTCGCATATTGTAAAGAGCTAATATGGAGCTAAATTGGGACCAATTGCACGGTAAATTTACTTAATTTTGAGTTTGGGTTGGGCGGAGGGGAGGCCAGCAAGTATAAATACTAGCTGTAACATTTAGTTATCAAAATGGTACTTTCTCAGCTTATGCTAGCAATTAGCTTAAACCAGTCAATTGTATAAAAATATGGTGTTTTGATATTATTATTATTATTTTTTTTTTTTGCACTGTCATTGAGTGAAATTTGAGGTAGTTAGCGTTAGTAGTGCAGTAAAAGAGGGGAATAAAATTAAACCAAACTACTGTAAAATTGGTCTGATGGATATACTGTAGGCTAGCAATATTTTTATTAATACTTAAGTAATAATGAACTAATATGCGAGTATTAATGTTATTAGTCAAATACACAATTTGAAAATCAGGCAAGTACCAAATGTAGGCTAGCAACTAAGAAGTATGGTTTTAGTATTGTTCTAGGAGGAGCTTAAGCTGTAACATTTTGTTTTGATATGATTTAAACTCTATGACGGGTGTTTGAGAAAGTACATAAATGCAAATGACAAGTATTTTACTGTTTAATTAATCAACTTTCCCTCCCGTTTTCTTCACTAGGCTGTTTGCAACGGTGGAGAAGTTTCAGGTCCTTGCAGGAGTTTTGGATCTATTTTCGGTTTGGTATTTTATTGTGTTTCTCATATTCTTTATTTTCTTTTTTTCAGCATTAGAGTTCGATAAATTCTGTAAATTCCAATTGGAAACATTAAATTCTATACAAAATTGATTTTAATGACTGACTTTGTTAAGACTTTATTTTGTTGTTAAGAAGCTCAATTGACCGATAGAGATACAAGTTTGATTTTAATGACTGATTTTGTTGCTTTTCGGATACAAACTGATTTTTATTCCATATGAAATGTATTAATACTGACGTAATTTTAGATAATTTCATTTTGTTTCTGAAAATTGCTATCTATGTGTATCAGTCCATGGTACTATTTATTAATACTCATTAGGAAACCATTTCATAATAATTTCGGATTGGGATGAATCGCGCAACGCGCGAAATTAGAACTAGTAAATAATAAACGAGTGTGATATGCACCTCAACAAAACAGCATTCAGAGCATCCACCATCACTAGAGACAACAAAATGGATTTTCTAGGAGTCCAAGCCCTGATTTTTCGCTTGCTGACGTCTTCATTTTCGCGCGATGACGTCATCAATTTTTTCGAGAAAAAAAAATTTTGTTCAAATTTTTTTTTGCGCGCTGACATCATCAAATGGACAAATTCTTATGTTCAGTTAAATGTATCAAGGGATGAGTTAAACTAATTATGTGTTCAATTAGATGCAGTAATAATATGAAGTTTTATGTTTTTGTGTTCAGTTCAACATCTCAAGGTATTAATTACATGAATTATGCGTTCAATTAGCTGCATCTCAAAATTGAATTTTCATAATTTTGTGCTCAATTAAACACGTAAAGGTATGAATTTAAAGCGTTTATGTGTTCAGTTAGTTGCAGCATAAATTTGATTTTGTAGTTTTTGTGCTCAATTTAACACGTTAATGGATGAATTAAAAGTGTATATGTGTTCAGTTAGATGCGTCCATAATTTGGATTTTTTTAGTTTTTTGTGTTAAGTTAAACAGTTCAAGGGATGAATTAAAATTGTGTATGTGTTCAGTTAGATACGTCCATACTTTGGATTTTTAGCTTTTTATGTTCAGTTAAACACCTCAAGAGATGAATTATAATGAAACATGTGTTTAGTTAGATGCATTCGAAACATGACGTTTTAACAACAAACAATTTATGATTGTTAGAGATATGTCCTAGAAGCCAATCAGTTGGTAGCTATTATATTAGTTTATGTTATTAATGATACTGGATCATTTGTTCCTATAGATTATTATTGACAGATCATTCAGGTTGAGGATCTGAATTGAGATCTTTGTGGATCATTCATTAGAATGACAATAATATCTCTAAAGAGTCCATAGTCTTGATAATTAACAAGGAACATTAATTATCAGATAAGACTAGTATGCAAGTTAAGTGATGATTAAGTTCTGCAAATCATGGGTAAGGAGTTATCGACTTAATTGTATATGTGTATGTTATTGGAACATAGCACATGACATGACCTAAAAGAATGGATATACATAGTAATTAAGTACATAAAGTGCAAATAATGCAATTATGTGTATCATTTGAGCATTTCAATCATTTCTGGACTCATTCTAAGTCATTTCATCAAAATAATATACATTTAAACTCTTTATACTGTCTATATGATGATTCATTTGTTATTTATTCAAAAAGATTGAATTATACAGGGTAATTACGCATATAAAATGCAAATAATACAATTCTAAGTATCATTTGAGCATTTCAATCATTTTTGTATTCATTCTAAGTCATTTCATCACAATAATCTGCATTAAAATTATACTATCTAGAATATGATTCATATGTTATTTATTCAAAAATAATAGATCATATGTGGTAATTACTCATATAGGCCATGTTTGGTAGAGGATTAAAGGTGGAGTAACTCATTTAATCCACTTTTACTCCTCCAAACATGATTAAATTTGGTGGAGTAGTGTGGAGTAAGGAGGAGAAAATTACTCCACCATTTTAGGTGGAGTAAAGTTACTCCATGGGATTAAGAGATAGTTTTCATTTTTATTTACTCTTACTCTATATTTACTCCATCTTTTCATACCAAACATAATCTAAAATTGAAGGAGTAAATTGGATTAACTATTTAGTCCTCCTTAAGCTACTCCACGATTTACTCCTCTACCAAATTGAAGGAGCAAATAATGCAATTTTGAGTATCATTTGAGCATTTCAATCGCCTCAGTATTCATTGAAAGTCATTTCATCACAATAATCTACATTTAAACTCTTTATAATGTCTAAAATATGATTCAGATATTATTTATTCTAAAAGATTGGATTATACATTACGCGTATAAAGTGCAAATAATGCAATTATGAGTATCATTTGAGCATTTCAACCGTTTCTGGATTCAATCCAAGTAATCTCATCAAAATAATCTATGTTAAAACTCTTTATAGAATATGATTTATTTGTTATTTATTAAAAAAGATTAGATTATACATGGTAATTACGCATATAAAGTGCAAATAATTCAATGTTGAGCATCATTTGAGCATTTCAATCATTTCTGGATTCATTCTAAGTCATTTCATTGCAATAATCTAAATTTAAACTCTTTATACTGTCTAGAATTTGATCCATATATTATTTAATAAAGGATATTTGATTATACAAGATAAATAATACTACAATTTTGAGTATCGTTTCTACATTCAATCGTTTATGGATTCATTCTAAGTTATTTCATGATAATACTATAAATTCAAACTCTTTATATTGTCTAGAATACGATTCAAGTGTTATTTATTCAAAAAGATTGGATTATACATGGTAATTACGCATATAAATTATAAATAATGCAATTCTGAGCATCATTTGAGCATTTCAATCGTTTCTGGAATCATTCTAAGATATTTGATTAGAATAATCTACATTTAAACTTTTTATACTGTCTGAAATATGATTCATGTGTTATTTATTCAAAAAGATTGGATCATACACGGTAATTACGCATATAAAGTGAAAATAATGCAATGCTTAGCATCATTTGAGCATTGAAATCATTTATAGATTCATTCTAAGTCATTTCATCACAATAATCTAAATTTAAACACTTTATACTGTCTTAAATATGATTCATGTTTTATTTATTCAAAAAGATTGGATTTTATACATGGTAATTACTCATATAAAGTGTAAATAATGCAATTATAAGCATCATTTGAGAATTTCAATCGTTTCTACAATCATTCTAAACCATTTGATAACAGAAATCTAATTTAAATTATTTATATTGTATAGAATATCTTTCATCTCTTATTTATTAAAAAAGATTGTATTATACAAGGTGATTACGCATATAAACTTCAAATAATTAAATTTTGAGCATCATTTAAGCATTTCAATCGTTTTTAGATTCTAAGTCATTTGTTCACAATAATCTACATCTAAACTCTTTATACTGTCAAGAATATATTTCGTATGTTATTTATTCATAATGATTGGATTATACATGGTAATTACGTATATAAAGTGCAAATAAAGTAATTATGACCATCATTTCAGCATTTCAATCGTTTCTGGAATCATTCTAAGTCATTTAACCACAATAATCTACATTGAAACTCTTTATACTGTCTTAAATATGATTCATGTGTCATTTATTAAAAAAATATTGGATTATACATGGTAATTACGCATATAAAGTGCAAATAATGCAATTCTGAGCAATCATTTGAAGATTTCAATCATTTCTGGAATAATTCTAAGTCATTTGATCATAATAGTCTACATTCAAACTCTTTATACTGTCTAGAATATGATTCATGTCTTGTTTACTCAAAAAGAATGGATTATTCATGGAAATTACTCATATAAAGTGCAAATAATGCAATTTTGAGCATCACTTGAGCATTTCGATCATTTCTGAATTCATTCCAAGTCATTTGATCACAATAATATACATATAAACTCCTAATTCTGTATAGAATTTGATTCAAGTGTTATTTATTCAAAAATATTGGATTATACATCGTAATTACGCCTATAAAGTGCAAATAATGCAATTCTGAGCATCATTTGAGCATTTCTTCTTGATTCATTCTAAGTCATTTGATCACAAAAATCTACATTTCAACTCTTTATACTATCTAGAATATGATTTAAGTGATATTTATTCAAAATGATTGTATTATATATCGTAATTATACACATATAAACTGCAAATGATATAATTCTGAGCATGTGTTGTTTATTTCAATCGTTTCTGAAATGATTTTAAGTCATTTCATCAGAATAATCTTCATTTAAACTCTTTATACTGTCTAGAATATAATTCATGTGTTGTTTATTCGAAAAGATTGGATTATACATGGTATGCATATAATGTGCAAATAATGCAATTCTGAGCATCATTTGAGCATTGCAATCGTTTTTGGAATAATTCTAAATTATTTGGTCATAATAATCTACATTTAAACTCTTTATACTGTCTAGAATACGATTCATGTCTTGTTTACTCAAAAAATATTGGATAATTATTAGCAATTACTCATACAAAGTTCAAATAATGCAATTCTGAGCACCATTTGATCATTTCAATCGTTTCTAGATTCATTATAAGTCATTTCATCACAATAATCTACATTTAAACTCTTTACAATGTCTAGAATTTGTTTAATATGTTATTTATTCGAAAAGATTGTAATAAACATGGTAACAACACATATAATATGCAAATAATGCAATTCAGAGCATCATTTGAGGATTTCTATCGTTTCTGGATTCATTATAAGTCATTTGATCACAATAATCTACACTGAAACTCTTTATACAGTCTAGAATTTGTATCATATGTTATTTATTCATAAAAATTGTATTATAAATAGTAATTACGCATATAAATTTCAAATAATGCAATTCTGAGCATCAGTTGAGCAATTCAATCGTTTCTACATTCATTCTAAGTCATTTGATCACAATAATCTACATTTAGACTTTTTATACAATCTAGAATATGATTCATGTGTTATTTATTCAAAAATATTGGATTATACATCGTAATTACGCCTACAAAGTGCAAATAGTGCAATTCTGAGCACCATTTGAGCATTTCAATTGTTTATGGATTCATTGTAAGTCATTTCATCACAATAATCTTTATTTAAAAGTCTTTAAACCATCTAAAATATATTTCATATGTTATTTATTCAAAAATATTAGATTATACATCATAATTACGCCTATAAAGTGCAAATAATGCAATTCTGATGACCATTTGAGCATTTCAATCGTTTGTGGATTAATTCTAAGTAATTTGAACACAATAATCTCTATTTAAACTCTTTACACTGACAAAAATATGATTTATATCTTGTTTACACAAAATGATTGGATTATACAAGGTAATTACACATATAAAGTGCAAATGATTCAATTCTGAGCATCATTTGAGCATTTCAATCATTACTAGATTCATTGTAAGTCATTTCATCACAATAATCTATATTTAAACTCTTTATACTGTCTAAAATATGATTCATATTTTATTTATTCAAAAAGATTAGATTATACATGGAAATTACGTATATAAATGCAAATAATGCAATTCTAAGCATCATTTGAACATTTCAGTTGTTTTTTGATCCATTCTAAGTCATTTGATCACAATAATCGAAATTTAAACTCTTTATACTGTATAGAATAAGATTCATGTGTTATTTATTAAAAAATATTGGATTATATATTGTAATTAATTATGCATTTAAAGTGCAAAAATGCAATTCTGAGCATCATTCCAGCATTTCAATCGTCTTTGGAATCATTCTACATTGAACCTCATTATTCAGTATAGAATATATATAATGTTATTTATTCGAATATATTAGATTATACATCGTAGTTACGCACTAAAGTGCAAATAATGCAATTTTGAGTACCATTTTAGCATTTCAATCGTTTCTGGATTAATTCTAAATAATTTTAACACAATAATCTATATTTAATCAATTTAAACTGTCAAGAATATGAGTCATGGATTGTTTATGCAAAAGATTGGATTATACATGGTAATTACGCATATAAAGTGCAAACAATTCAATTCTGACCATCATTTGAGCATTTCAATCGTTACTGGATTCATTGTAAGTCATTTCATCACAATAATCTACATTTAAACTCTTTATACTGTATAGAATACGATTCATGTGTTATTTATTCAAAAACATTTGATTATGCATCGTAATTACGCCTATAAAGTGCAAACAATGCAATTCTGAGCATCATTTCAGCATTCCAATCGTCTTTGGAATCATTCTAAGTCATTTGATCACAATAATCTGCATTTAAACTCTTAATTCTGTTAAGAATATGATTCATATGTTATTTATTCAGAATGATTGGATTATACATGGTAATTACGCATATAATGTGCAAACAATGCGCATCATTTCAGCATTTCAATCATTGCTGGAATCATTCTAAGTCATTTGATCATAATAATCTACATTGAAACTCTTTGTACTATCTAGAATAATATTCATGTGTTTTTTATTAAGAAAGATTGGAGTATACATGTTAATTACGCTTATAAAATGCAAATAATGCAATTCTGAGCATTATTTGAACATTCTGATCGTTTCTGGATTCATTCTAAGTCATTTGATCTCACTACTGCATTTAAACTCTTTATACTGTATAGAATATGATTAAAAAAATTAGATTATACATGTTAATTACGCATATAAAGTGCAAATAATGAAATTCTGAGCATCATTTCAGCATTTCCATCTTTTCTGGAATCATTATAAGTTATTTCACCATAATAATCTACATTTAAACTCCTTATACTGTCTAGAATATGAATCATGAATTATTTATTAAAAAAGATTGGAATATACATGGTAATTACGAATATAAAGTGCAATTAATGCGATTCTGAGTATTATTTGAGCAATTCGATTGTTTCTCTATTCATTCCAAGTTATTTGATCTCAATAAATTATATTTGAACTCTTTATATTATATATAATATGATTAATGTGTTATTTATTCAAAAAAATTGGATTATACATGGTAATTACGTATATAAAATGCAAAGAAAGCAATTATGAGCATCATTTGAGTATTTCAATTGTTTCTGGATTCATTCTAAGTCATTTGATCACAATAATCTATTTTTAAACTCCTTATATTATCTTAAATGTTATTCTTGTGTTAGTTATTTAAAAAGATTGGATTATACATGGTAATTACGCATATAAATTGCAAATAATGCAATTCTGAGTATCATATGAGTATTTCAATCGTTTCTGGGTTAATTCTATGCCATTTCAACATAATAATCTACATTTAAACTCTTTGTACGGTCAAAAATATGTTTCATATATTATTTATTCAAAAATATTGGATTATATATCGCAATTACGCATATAAAAAGCAAATAATGCAATGCTGAGCATCATTTCAGCATTTCAATCATCTTTGGAATTATTCTAGGTATTTTGATCATAATAATCTAAATTAAAACTCATGACACAATCTAGAATCTGTTTCATATGTTATTTATTCAAAAAGATTGGATTATACATGGTAATTTTGCCTATAAATTGCAATTAATGCAATTCTGAGCATCATTTGAGCATTTCAATCATTTCTGGATTCATTCTAAGTCCTTCATCACAATAATTAACATAGAAACTCTTTATACTGTCTAAAATATGTTTCATTTGTCATTTATTCAATAATATTAGATTATACATCGTAATTAAACATATAAAATGCACATGATGCAATTCTCGGCTTCATTTGAGTATTTTAATCGTTTCTGGATTCATTCTAAATAATATAATCAAAATAATCTATATTTAAACTATTATACTGTCAAGAATATGATTCATGTCTTGTTTACTCAAAAAAATTGGATTATACATGGTTATTAAGCATATAAAGTGCAAACAATGAAATTTCTCAGCATCATTGGAGGATTTCAATCGTTTCTGGATTCATTCTGAGTCATTTCATCACAATAATCTTCATTTTTTTTAATTGTTTATACTGTCTAGAATATATTTCGTATGTTATTTTTTTTTTAAAAAGATTGTATTATACATGGTAATTACACATATAAAGTGGAAATAATGCAATTCTGAGCATAATTTGAGCATTTTATTCGTTTCTAGATTAATTATAAGATATTTGATCACAATAATCTACATTTAAGCTCTTTACACTATGTAGAATATGATTCATGTATTATTTATTCAAAAAGATTGGATTATAAATGGTAATTACGCCAATAAAGTGCAAAGAATGCAATTCTGATCGTCATTTGAGAATTTCAATCGTTTCTGGATTCATTCTTGGTCATTTGATCACAATAATATACATTTAAACTCTTTATGCTGTCTAGAATAGGATTCATATGTTATTTATTCAAAAATATTGGATTATACATGGTAATTACGCATATAATGTGGAAATAAAGCAATTCTGAGCATCATATGAGCATTTCAATCATTTCTTGATTCATTCTAAGTCATTTCAACACAATAATCTACATTTAAACTCTTTATACTTTCTAAAATAAAGATTATATTATACATGGTAATTACGCATATAAAGTGCAAATAATGCAATTCTAAGCATCATATGAGCATTTCAATTGTTTCTGGATTAATCCTAAGTCATTTCTTTACAATAATTTACATTTATACTCTTTATACGGTCTAGAAATGTTTCATATGTTATTTATTCAAAAAGATTGGATTATGCATGGTAATTACGCAAATAAAGTGCAAATAATGCAATTCTGAGCATCATTCGAGCATTTCAATCATTTCTGGATTCATTCTATGTCATTTGATCACAATAATCTACATTTAAACTCTTTATACTGTCTAAAATATGTTTCATATGTTATTTATTCTAAAATATTAGATTATACATCGTAATTACGCATATAAATTGCAAATAATACAATTCTGAACACCATTTGAGCATTTCAATCGTTTCTGGATTTATTCTAAATAATTTGATCACAATAATCTATATCTAAACTATTTATAATGTCAAAAATATGATTCATATCTTGTTTACGCAAAAAGATTGGATATAAGGTAATTACGCTGATAAATTGAAAAAAAAATAAAATTCTGAGCATCATTTGAGAATTTCAATCGTTACTGGATTCCTAGTAGGTCATTTCATCGCAATAATCTACACTAATACTCTCTATACTGTCTAAAATATGATTCATATTTTATTTATTCAAAAAGGTTGTATTATGTATGGTAATTACGCGTATAAAATGCAAATAATGCAATTATGAGCATTTCAATCGTTTCTGAAATCATTCTAATTAATTTGATCACAATAATCTGTGATCATATACTTTTTATACTGTCTACAATATGAATCATGTGTTATTTATTTAAAAATATTGGATTATGCATGGTTATTACGCATTTAAAAATATCAATTGTTTCTGAAATAATTCTAAGTCATTTTATCACAATAATCTTCATTTAAACTCTTAATACTGTCTGGAATATGTTCCATGTGTTATTTATTCGAAAAGATTGGATTATACATTGTAATTACGCATATAAATTAAAAATAATGCAATTCTGAGCATCATTTGAGCATTTCAATCGTTTCTGGAATCATTCTAAGATATTTGATTAGAATAATCTACATTTAAACTTTTTATACTGTCTTAAATATGATTCATGTGTTATTTATTCAAAAAGATTGGATCATATATGATAATTATGCATATAAAATGAAAATAATGCAATGCTTAGCATCATTTGAGCAATTAAATCATTTATAGATTCATTCTAAGTCGTTTCATCACAATAATCTAAATTTAAACACTTTATACTGTCTTAAATATGATTCATGTTTTATTTATTCAAAAAGATTGCATTTTATACATGGTAATTACACATATAAAGTGCAAATAATGCAATTCTTAGCATTATTTGAGCATTTCAATCGTTTCTGGAATCATTCTAAATTATTTAATCACAATAATCTACATTTAAATTCTCTATACAGTCTTAAATATGATTTATCTGTTATTTATTCAACTAAATTGGATTATACATGGTAATTACGCATATAAAGTGCAAATAATGCAATTATAAGCATTATTTGATCATTTCAATCGTTTCTAGAATCATTCTAAGTCATTTGATTTGAGTAATCTATATTTAAACTCTATATACTGTCAAGAATATAATTTCATGTGTTATTTATTCAAAAATATTGGATTTTACATGGTAATTACACAAATAATGTGCAAAAAATGTCATTATGAGTTTGAGTTGGGCATTTCAATTGTTTCTGGATTCGTTCTGTGTCATTTCAACACAATAATCTATTTTTAAACTCTTTATACTGTCTATAATATGATTAATATGTTATTAGATAGAATAGATTGGATTAAAAATGATAATTATGTATATAAATTGCAAATAATACAGTTCTGAGTATCATTTGAGCATTTCAATCGTTTCTGGATTCATTCCTAGTCATGTCATCATAATAATCTACATTTAAACTCTTTATAATGTCTAGAATATCATTCAAGTGTTATTTATTAAAAAAGATTGAAATATACAAGGTAATTACACATATAAAGTGCAAAATAATGCAATTCTGAGCATCGTTTGAGCATTTCAATCGTTTCGAGCATTTGAATCGTTTCTGGATTCATTCTATGTCATTGGATCACCATAATCTACATTTTAACTATTTATACAGTCCTAAATACGATTTATTGGTTATTTGTTAAAAAAAGATTGTATTATACATGCTAATTACGCATACAAACTGCAAATAATGCAATTCTGAACACCATTTGAGCATTTCAATCGTTTCTGGATTTGTTCTTAGTCATTTGATCATAATAATCTAAATTTAAACTCTTTATACTATCTATAATATGTTTCATATGTTATTTATTCAAAAAGATTACATTATACACGGTAATTACGCCTATAAACAGCAAACAATGCAATTCTGAGCAGCATTTGAGCATTTCAAGTGTTTATGGATTCATTCTAAGTCATTTGATCACAATAATCTACAATTAAACTCTTTTACACAGTCTATAATATATTTTATGTGTTATTTTCTCAAAAAGATTGGATTACACATGGTAATTACGCATATAAAGTTCAAATAATGCAATTCTGAGCATCATTTGAGCACTTCAATCGTTGCTGTAATCATTCTAAGTCGTTTGATCACGATAAACTAAAATTAAGGTGTTTATACAGTCTAGAATATGATTTATGTGTTATTTATTAAAAAAGATTGCATTATACATGGTAATTACGCACAAAAAGGTGCAAATAATGCAATTCAGAGCATTATTTTTGCCTTTCAATCATTTGTGGATTCATTCTAAGTCATTTGATCACAATAATCTATATTTAAACTCTTTATACTGTCCATAATATGATTGAAGTGTTATTTATTAAGAAAAGATTGGAATATACAAGGTAATTACGCATATAAAATGCAAATAATGCAATTCTGAACATAATTTGAACATTTCAATCGTTTCTGGATTCATTCTACGTCATTAGATCACAATAATCTACATTTAAAATCTTTATACAGTCTTAAATATGACTCATTGGTTATTTATTCAAAAAGATCGGATTATACGCATATAAACTACAAATAATGCAATTCTGAGCATCATTTGAGCATTTCAATCGTTTCAGGATTTTCATTCTAAGTCATTTGATTACAATAATCTACAGTTAAACTCTTTATGCTCTCTAGAGTATGTTTAATCTATTATTTATTCAAAAAGATTGGATTATACATGATAATTACGCATATAAAGTGCAAATAATGCAGTTCTGAGCATCATTTGAACATTTCAATCGTTTCTGGATTCATTCTAAGTCATTTGGTCACAATAATCTACATTTGAACTCTTTATACCATGTAGAATATGATTCATGTGTTATTTTTTACAAAAAGATTGGATTACACATGGTAATTATGCCAATAAAGTGCAAATAATGCAATTTTGAGCATCATTTGTGCATTTCAATCGTTTCTGCATTCATTCTTAGTCATTTGATCACGACAATCTATATTTAAACTCTTTATGCTGTCTAGAATATGATTATATGTTATTTATTCAAAAATATTATATTATACACGGTAATTACGCATATAATGTGCAAATAATGCAATTTCTGAGCATCATTTCAGCATTTCAATCATTGCTGGAATCATTCTAAGTCATTTGATCATAACAATCTACATTTAAACTCTTCATACAGTCTAGAATATGATTCATGCATTATTTATTTAAAATGATTGGAATATACATGGTAATTCCGCATATAAAGTGCAAATAAGACAATTCTGAGCATTATTTGAACATTTCGATCGTTTCTGAATTCATTCTAAGTCATTTGATCTCAATAATCTACATTTAAACTCTTTATACTCTATAAAATATGATTCATGTGTTATTTATTAAAAAAAATGGATTATACATGTTAATTATGCATATAAAGTGCAAATAATGCTGTTTTGAGCATCATTTGAGCATTTCAATCATTCCTGGATTCATTCTAAGTCATTTGGTCACAATAATCTACATTTGAACTCTTTATACCGTGTAGAATATGATTCATGTGTTATTTATTCAAAAATATTGGATTACACATGGTAATTATGCCAATAAAGTGCAAATAATGCAATTTTGAGCATCCTTATGCATTTCAATCGTTTTCAAATTCATTCTAAGTCATTTGATCTCAATAATCTACATTAAAACTCTTTATGCTGTATAGAATATGATTCATGTGTTATTTATTCAAAAAAATTGAATTATACATGTTAATTACGCATATAAAGTGAAAATAATGCAATTCAGAACATCATTTCAGCATTTCAATCGTTTCTGGAACCATTATAAGTTATTTATCACAATAATCTATATTTAAACTCTTTATACTGTCTAGAATATATTTCATGTGTTATTTATTCAAAAATATTTGATTATACATGGTAATTACACAAATAAAGTGTTAATAATGTAATTCTGAATATCATTTGTACATTTCCATCATTTTTGGATTCATTCAAAGTCATTTCATCAGAATAATCTACATTTAAACTTCTTTTTCTTTCCAGTGTATGATTCATGTGTTATTTATTCAGAAAGATTTGGATTATACATGGTAATTACGCATATAAAGTGCAAACAATGCAACTTTAAGCATCATTTGAGCATTTCAATCGTTTCCGAATTTATTCTTAGTCATTTGATCAAAATAATCTACATGTAAACTCTTTATACTGTCTAAAATATCTTTCATTTGTTATTTATTCAAAAAACTGGATTAGACATGATAATTACGCATATAAAGTGCAAATGATGAAATTATGAGCATCATTTCAGCATTTCAATCGTTTCTGGAATCATTCTAAGTCATTTGATCACAATAATCTACATGTAAAATCTTTATAATATCTCCAATATGTTTCATCTGTTATTTATTCGAAAAGATTGGATTATACATGATAATTACGCATATAAATTGCAAATAATGCAATTCTGAGCATCATATGAGTATTTCAATCGTTTCTGGGTTCATTCTGAGCCATTTGATCAACACAATAATCTACAATTAAACTTTTTGTACGGTCTAGAATAAGTTTCATATGCTATTTATTTAAAAATATTGGATTATACATCGTAATTCACATATAAAGAGCAAATAATGCAATTTTGTGCATCTTTCATGCATTTAAATCATTTCTTGATTCATTCTAAGTCATTTTACCACAAATCTACATTTAAACTCTCTATACTGTATAGAATATGTTTCATATATTATTTATTTAAAAAGATTGGATTAAACATCGTAATTACGCATATAAAGTGAAAATAATTCAATTCTGAGCATCTTTTGTGCATTTCAATCGTTTATGGAATGATTCTAAGACACTTGATAGCAATAATCTAGATTTAAAATCTTTATACTGTCTAGAATATGATTCATGTGTTATTTATTTAAAAAGATTGGATTTTACATGGTAATTACGCATATAAAGTGCAAATAATGAAATTCTGAGCATCATTTGAGCATTTCAGACGTTTATGGATTTATTCCAAGTAATTTGATAACAATAATCTATATTTAAACTATTTATACTGTCTAGAATGCGATTCATGTCATTTTTACTCAAAAAGTTTGGATTATACATGGTAATTGATGTCTGTATTTATATTGATATTTTGAACAGACTTTATATCGAAATTGTGACTAAAATTATGATTTTATCTCGTTTTCGCTTTTCGTTGCCAATTTTGGTGCTGCCATTGCGTTTTTTTTTTATTTTATAGGGACTCGAAGAAAGCAGCAAGAAAACAACAATTCAGACTGCTAGATGTCTCATTCCTAGCCTAGGTCAAGCCTCGACTCGACCTAGTGCTGCTGCCACACGCGAACCGATGCTCATCTCAGCCAACACCTCTCAATTCGGTCTGGGACACAGCCAATTCGGACTGAATTCCTGCATTTTCATTCAAGTAAGAGTAATTCGGTCCGAATTGCCTCTAATTCGGTCCGAATTGCTGTATATGGAAGATATCTGGTTGCATTCTAGAGGCATTTTCTTTTGTGGAAGGACCCCTATTCTGGCCTAGATTAGGGGGGATGTTGCTGGCACATCCATGCAGGCACCTAATACCTCTCCTTGGAAAGGCATCAATTTGAGTAAAAATAGGGAAATTACGCATATAAAATGCAAATAATGCTATTCTGAGCATCATTTCAGCATATCAATCATTTCCGTATTCATTCTAAGTAATTTGATCACAATAATCTGCATTTAAACACTTTATGTTGTCTAAAATATGTTTCATTTGATATTTATTCAAAACGATTGTATTATACATGGTCATTACGCATATAAAGTGTAAATAATGCAATTCTTAGCATCATTCGAGAATTTCAATCGTTTCTGGATTCATTCTCAGTTATTTGATCACAATAATCTACATTTAAACTCTTTATACTATCTATAATATGTTTCATATGTTATTTATTCAAAAAGATTTGATTATACAAGGTAATTACACCTATAAAGTGCAAATAATGCAATTCTAAGCATCATTTGAGCATTTCAATCGTTTCGAGATTCATTTCTATGTCATTTGATCACAATAATCTACATTTAAACTATTTATACAGTCCAGATTATGTTTCATATGTTATTTATTCAAAAAGATTAGATTATACATGGTAATTACGCATATAAAGTGCAAATAATGCAATTCTGAGCATCATTCAGCATTTCAATCGTTTCTGGAATCATTATAAGTCATTTGATCACACTAATCTACATTTAATCTCTTTTACAATCTAGAATATGATTCATGTGTTATTTATTGAAAAATATTGGAACATACATGGTAATTACAAATATAAAGTGCGAATAATATAATTATGAGTATCATTTGGGTATTTCAATCGTTTTTGGATCCATTATAAGTCATTTCGTCACAATAATCTACATTTTAACTTTTTATACTGTCTATAATATGATTCATATGTTATTTAATAAAAAAGATTTGATTATACATGGTAATTACACATATATAGTGCAAATAATGCAATTCTGAGTTTCGTTTGGTCATTTCAATCGTTTTTAGGTTCAATCTAATTTATTTAATCGTAATAATCTGCATTTGATATCTTTATAATGTCAATAATATGATTCTTGTGTTATTTATTCAAAAAGATCAGATTATTAATGGTAATTACGCATATAAATTGCAAATATTACAATTTTGAGTATAATTTGAGCATTTTAGTTGTTGCGGTATTCATTCTAACTCATTTTATCACAATAATCTACATTTAAACTCTTTATATTATCTAGAATATGATTCATGTGTTAGTTAATAAAAAATACTGGATTATACATGGTAATGACGCATATAAAGTGCAAATAATGCAATTCTAAGAATCGTTTCAGCATTTCTATCGTTTTTTGTATTCATTGTAAGTCATTTCATCACAATAATCTACATTTAAACTCTTTATATTGTCTTAAATGTGATTCATATTTTATTTATTGAAAAAATTAGATTATACATGGAAATTACGCATATAAAATGCAAATAATGCAATTATGAGCATCATTTCTGTATTTCAATCGTTTCCGTATTCATTCTAATTTATTTCATCACAATAACTACATTGAAACATTTTATATTGTCTAAAATATGTTTCATATGATATTTATTCAAAACAATTGTATTATTAAGATTGTAGTAATCTATAAAGTGCAAATAATGCAATTCTGAGTTTTATTTGGTCATTTCAATCGTTTCTAGGTTTAATCCAAGTTATTTAATCATAATATTCTAAATTTGAACTCTTTATGATTCTTGTATTATTTATTCAAAAAGATCGGATTATAAATAGTAATTACGCATATAAAGTGCAAATATTGCAATTTTGAGTATAATTTGAGCATTTTAATCGTTCTGGTATTCATTCTAAGGCATTGTGTCACAATAATCTATGATGAAACTCTATATACTATCTAGAATATGATTCATGTGTTAATTAATAAAAATATTGGATTATACAAGGTAATTACGCATATAAAGTGCAAATAATGCAATTCTAAATATCATTTGAAAATTTCAATTGTTTCCAAATTCGTTCTAAGTAATTTTATCATAATAATGTACATTTAAACTCTTTATACAGTCTAGAATATGTTCATGTGTTATTTATTCAAAAATATCGAATTATACATGGTAATTACACATATAAAGCGCAAATAATGTAATTTTGAGTATAATTTGAGCATTTTAATTGTTCAAGTATTCATTCTAAGACATGTTGTCACAATAATCTACATTTAAACTCTTTATACTGTCTAGAATATGATTCATATGTTAGTTAATAAAAAATATTGGATTATATATGGTAATTACGCATATAAAGTGCAAATAATTTAATTCTGAGTATCATTTCAGCATTTCAATCATTTCTGAATTCATTCTAAGTCATTTCATCATAGTAATCCACATTTAAACTCTTTATACTGTCTAGAATATGATCCATGTGTTATTTATTCAAAAAGATTGGATTATACATGGTAATTACGCATATGAAATGCAAATAATGCAATTATGTTTATCATTCGAGCATTTCAATCGTTTTTGAATTCATTCTAAGTCATTTCATCACGATAATCTACATTTAAATTTTTATACTATCTAGAATATGATTCATGTGTTATTTATTGAAAAAGATTGGATTATACATGGTAATTACGCATATAAATTGCAAATAATGTAATTCTGAGTATCATATGGAAATTTCAATCGTTTCTGGATTCGGTCTAAGTAATTTCATCACAATAATCTACATTTAAACTCTTTATACTATCTAGAATAAGTTTCATGTGTTTTTTATTCAAAAAAATTGAATTGATATATGGTAATTACGCATATAAAGTGTAAATAATACAATTGTGAGTATAATTTAAGCATTTCAATCGTTTCTGGTATCATTCTAAGTCTTTTGATCATAATAATCAACATTTAAATTCTTTATACATTCTAGAATATGATTCATATATTATTTATTTAAAAAGATTGTATTATATATTGTAATTAAGCATTTAACGTGCAATTATGGTTAGTTAGTGTAAAATTGTAAATAGAGTAAGGAGGAAACGATAGGGCAAGTCTGAATTCCAGATAATGCACAAACCGAGCGGAGATGTAGACATGTAGGGCTATTTTGGTCAAAATATTAAACTTCTAATTTTGAATATTTAAAATAAGTTTAAAAATAATGAAAAGGATTTATATCCAAACAAAAAAAGAATTAGAGGGGTTTATATCTAAATTTGAAGCTTAGAAGGACTTATATCCAACTCCGCCTATACTAAGCTTTGGTTGCATTGTTTAGTATAGCCCGGTCCCAAGCCCGGGTAAAAGGAGGAGGGTTGTGATAGGCTAGGCGAGCCAACGTAAAAATCCCAGTCATCTCTATGGAAATGAAACCCAATTACTTTTCGTTGGGGCGTAACCCTCTTAGCGACGCGTCTTATCGGAACCCGGATGAGATGATAAATGAGCAAGGGCCGGGTCGCCACCCCTTTAGTGGCGCGCCTTATCGGAACCCGGATAAGGTGATAAGTGAGCAAGGGCCGGATCGTCACTCCCTTAATGGCGCGCTACATCAGCGCCCCGATGTAGTGGCAAGTAAGCAAGGGTCTTCGCACTTTTCACGACGGGTGCGGGGGGCAAGAAAGATAGTCAGTGAGAGTAGGATTCGTTTAGGTAGTTGGAATGTAGGGTCTCTAACAGGAAAGTTAAGAGAGTTAGTGGATACGGCGATTAGGAGGCGTGTGAACATCTTGTGCGTACAAGAGACAAAGTGGACGGGCCAAAAAGCAAAGGAAGTGGAGAACACCGGTTTCAAGCTGTGGTACACTGGAAAAGAACGGGGTAGGAATGGAGTAGGTATCTTAATCGACAAGAGCCTTAAGAGTGGAGTTGTCGACGTGCGGAGACAAGGGGATAGGATCATTCTAGTGAAGCTAGTTTTGGGGGACTTAGTTTTGAACGTCATTAGTGCTTATGTACCACGAGTAGGACTAAGTGAATCCATCAAAATCCAATTCTGGGAAGATTTAGATGGTATGATTAGAAGTGTGCCAACCACCGAAAAGCTCTTCATCGGAGGAGACTTCAATGGACATGTAGGTGAAACTAGTGGAGGGTTTGAGAGGTTGCATGGGGGTTTTGGGTATGGCGATAGGAACCAAGAAGGTGAGGACTTCTTGAACTTGGCCATAGCTTACGACCTCATGATAGCTAACACCTTCTTTAGAAAAAGACAATCCCACTTAGTTACCTTTAGTAGTGCCCAACACTTTTCCCAGATTGATTTTGTTCTTGCTAGGAGAGAGGACAGACGAGCCTGCATGGATTGCAAGGTTATACCTGGGGAATGTGTCGTCTCACAACACAAACTTGTGGTGGCTGATTTTCGCTTTCTGTTGCGTTCTAGAGTAGGTAGAGGCGCTCGAGTTGTGAAGACGAAGTGGTGGAAGCTCAAAGGAGACGTGTCTCGTACTTTTAGGGGCAGAATGATTGAAGAAGGTCCGTGGAAAGCAGGTGAAGAAGCAAACAAGATGTGGGAAGATATGTCAGCTAGCATTCAAAAGGTAGCTACGGAAGTGCTTGGAGTTACTAGAGGAAGCAACCGCGAACCCAAAGATACGTGGTGGTGGAACGACGAAGTGCAGAAAGCTATTAAAGAAAAGAAAGAATGCTACAAACGCTTGCACCATGACAAGACCGACGACAATGCACAGAAGTACAAATTGGCCAAGAAGAATGCAAAGAAAGCTGTGAGCGAAGCAAGAGGTCGGGCTTATGAGGATCTATACCAGAAGCTGAGTACGAAGGAGGGTGAGAAGGACGTGTATAAGATAGCCAAGCTTCGAGATAGGAAGACGAGAGACTTAAACCAAGTGAAGTGCATCAAGGACGAGACTGATAGGCTTTTAGTGAGGGACGACGAGATCAAGAATAGGTGGAGGGATTACTTCAACAAGTTATTCAATGGAGAGAATGACGACTTAGGAATTGTGTTGAACGACTCCTTTGATGACTCCAATAGACGTTTTGTTAGGAGAATTCAAGAGTCCGAGGTGAAAGAAGCCTTAAAACGAATGAAAGTAGGTAAGGCTCTAGGACCTGATAACATACCAATCGAAGTATGGAGGTGCCTCGGAGATGTGGTTGTAGTTTGGTTAACCAAACTATTCAATAGCATTTTCCGATCAAATAGGATGCCAGATGCGTGGAGGAGAAGCACTCTAGTACCAATCTTCAAGAATAAAGGGGATGCTCAAAGCTGTACAAACTATAGAGGAATTAAGCTTATGAGTCATACAATGAAGCTTTGGGAGAGAGTGATAGAACATCGTTTGAGACGGATGACAAACGTTTCGAAAAACCAATTTGGTTTTATGCCTGGGAGGTCAACCATGGAGGCCATCTTCCTAATAAGGCAATTGATGGAGAGATATCGGGAGCGAAAGAAGGATCTACATATGGTTTTCATTGATTTGGAGAAAGCATACGACAAAGTGCCAAGGAAAGTTATGTGGTGGGCACTAGAAAAGAAGAAAGTCCCCACAAAGTATGTTACCCTCATCCAAGACATGTATGATGGTGCCGTTACTTGCATCAGGACATGTGATAGTGTAACTAGTGACTTTCCTATTAAAATAGGACTACATCAGGGATCAGCTTTGAGCCCGTATATTTTTGCCTTAGTGATGGATGAGATCACGAAGGATATACAGGGAGAGATTCCTTGGTGTATGCTCTTTGCGGACGATGTGGTGTTAGTCGATGAGAGTAGGATGGAGGTCGATAGGAAATTGGAATTGTGGAGACGAACTCTAGAGTCCAAAGGGTTTAGGCTTAGTAGAACTAAGACGGAGTATATGGGGTGTGAGTTTAGTGGGATACGACCAGTGGACGGAGATGTCTGTCTAGACGGGCAGGTAGTACCTACGAAAGATACTTTTCGATATTTAGGGTCGATGCTGCAGAGCGATGGCGAGATAGATGAAGATGTTAGTCACAAGATAAGAGCGGGGTGGGTGAAATGGCGACAAGCATCAGGCGTCCTATGCGATAAGAAAGTCCCGCAGAAGCTAAAAGGCAAGTTCTACAGGACAGCGATTAGACCTGCGATGTTGTATGGCGCAGAATGTTGGGCTACTAAAAGACGACATGTCCAGAAGATGAGTGTAGCTGAGATGCGTATGTTGAGGTGGATCTGCGGTCACACGAGGAAAGATCGGATTAGAAATGATGACATATGAGATATGGTTGGGGTCGCACCAATAGAGGAGAAGTTGATCCAACATCGTTTGAGATGGTTTGGACATATCCAACGCAGACCTCCAGAGGCACCGGTACGTATCAGAATTCTTAATCATTTCGAGAACACCCGGAGGGGGAGAGGGAGACCAAGATTGACATGGGAAGAAGCGGTGAAAAGAGACCTTAAAGAATGGAACGTCTCCAAGGAGTTGGCGATCGATAGGAGCGCTTGGAAGTTAGCAATTCATGTACCGGAGCCATGACGTAGGAACTTAGGGGTAGGAGCGATGCCATAGGTTTGTAGGTCCCTCTATTAGGTCACGGTCGAGGTCTAGGTTTCTACTATTACTATTATTATTAGAGGTATTATTATTAGTATGGCTAGTCTTACTATTAGTTTTTTTTTTTTTTTTAGATGTGTTCTCTTGTTGGGTTTCTTTCTAGCCTACCCCAACTTGTTTGGAACAAAAGGCTTAGTTGTTGTTGTTGTTGTTGTAGAAGGACTTATATCCGTGTAGTAAAGATTAAAGGGATTTATATCTGATTTTCCTTAAAAAAAATTCGGTACAGAGACATGTTAGACCAGGTTGGGCTTGATGTGTCGAAAAAATTAAAACTAACGTTATTGTTCACACGAATTTCGATAATAACAGTTAAAAATTTAAAATTTTAAAAATAACGTCGCTGGAACGTCATTCGGATTGACGAAATCGCAAAACCCTTGGATCGTCATCCGGGATGACGAACTAAGGTTGGATCGTCATTTCAATTGACGATCCAACAAATGACTTTAACATGGCACATTTTTTAAATTTGCAAATTTGCTTGTTAACCCTCAATTTTTTTTATTATTACAAAATATAGTTAGTAATTAAACATAATTGAAATTTCTATAATAAAATATAAGTATATAATTAAATTATTTATGGTAAATACATAATATTGTATATGTGTATAAAATTAAATACGGATGAAAGTATAACACATGTCATAATATAAATTATATTTCATTTTATACATGTATTTTGTAATAATAAAAATTTGGAGGGATAAAAAGTAAATTTCACATTAAAAAAAATTGATGTAATATTTTTTAAATGTAAAATTTACTTTTTAGCCTCTAAAATTTTTATTTTTACAATATAGTTCAATAAGAAAAATTTGTTATACATTAAATGTAGATATTAATATTATTTAATATATAAAATATATGATACATAATATATATATAAATAAGTATTATAAACACATATAATATTGTGTATTTAACAAATATAATTTAATTATATGCTTATATTTTTATAATAGATGTTTTAATTATGTTTAATTTCTAATCACAAATTATATATTTGTAATAATAAACATTTTAGGGGCTAAAAAGCAAATTTCACATTTAAAAAATAAGACATCAATTTTTTTTTTGTCTGGATCGGCATCCCAATTGCCAAATAATGTAAGAATAAGAATAAGAATTTTAGGGGCCAAATAATAAGAATTTTGTTTACAAAGCGAAATAATGTAATAATAAGAATATTAGGGGCTAAAAAGTAAAATTCACATTAAAAAATAAGCCAACAATTATTTTTTTTGGTAAACAAAAAAAGTTTGGCAACATATTTTTTATGTGAAATTTGCTTATTAGCCCCCAAAATTTTTATTATTACAAAATACATGTATAAAATTAAATATAATTTATATTACGACATGTGTAATAATTTCATCCGTATTTAATTTTATACACATATACAATATTATGTATTTAACATAAATAATTTAATTATATACTTATATTTCATTATAGAAATTTCAATTATGTTTAATTACTAATTACTAATTACTAATTATAGATTTTGTAATAATAAAAAAATTGAGAGTTAAAAAGAAAAATTGAAATTTAAAAAATGTGCCATGTTAAAGTCATTTGTTGGTTTTGCGATTTCGTCCATTCGGATGACGATCCAGCGATATTTTTTTTAATTTTTAAATTTTAACTGTTATTATCGAAATTCGAGTGAACAACAACGTTAGTTTTAATTTTTTTTCGGGTTGATGTGAAGGCTGACAGGCCAGGCCAGGCCTACATTATATTGAATTATGTTTTTTTTACACATATGGCCTGCTAACAATTTTTAGAGGAGAAGGTCCGTTTTAAAAAATTTTCGTCAGCGCTCCAAATCCTAAAATTCTTTCCTTTTCAGTTGTTTTCTCTCTCTCTCTCACGCACACACAATTGACACAAACGACGGCGATCTCAAGACAAACGAGGCCAAGCGGTAGGCAAGCTTCTAGAAGTACAACCTGTCTTCCCAGCTTCTCTTCTGTTATCCTTCGACGATGAAAGGAACCAATCCCTCGGCATCCGTGTACGGAGGAGCCAGAGAGTAATCCCTAACCCTAACCCTAGCCCTACTTTTATTTTTCTTGTTACTGTTTTATTCCCTTAATTCATTTGGTAGCACTAGCAATCGACGATATCACGATGTTAGGTTTTGTTTTCCCTGATGAAATCATGGAGCTCAGAATTTCGTGCCAGCATTGCCTATTGGTACCTATTTGAAGCTCAAATTTAGTTGTGCCTGCTTTTTTTATGCATTGAAAAGATTGCAATTTTAAGAAATTTAAGAAAGTTTACATGCATTTTAAACCACTAATTGCTGCGACTGGTTGCTTTTACTTTGGGTTCCTTAGTCGCTGGTTTAGAACATCTTAAAACCATTCAAATATGGGTCTAAGACCTTAAGAATCAACTACAGTTTTAAAGTCCATATTAAATTTTATGGGTGATTACAAAAGTTGGGGATTTGAGTGATGGGGGGTTACTCTCCTTTTTTCTTTCGTGGGGATTATATATTGAAGGGCTATGGCGGGGCCTGGTGGGAGGGGATCTGACGGTGGGTACTCGGATGGGTCTGGTGGGTATAGCGAGGGGGGCTCAAAGAGGCCACCGCGAATGATCGAATCCAATCCCTACTTCGCAGTTTCAGGCGTCCGTGCACCGGGTCTACTCGATGCATACGACGGCACCCCTAGCGGATCCAAGATGCCGCGCACATTCGACCCAAGCCCATACTTCATGGGGCCCACATTTTACCCCCCATTTCCTGGTGGCGGCCTTCCTGGCGGTGGTCTTCCTGGTGGCGGATCAACTGCTGGCTTGTACAACTTCCCAGTGGTGCGAATCAGAGGGTTGCCATTTAACTGTGAAGACGTTGACATCTACAAGTTCTTCTCTGGGTTGGATGTTGTAGACTGCTTATTTGTGAACAAGAATGGCCGGTTTACTGGGGATGCATATGTAGTATTTCCAACCCCTATGCAGGCGCAGCTGGCACTACAGCGGGACCGGCAAAACATGGGGCATCGTTATGTCGAGGTCTTTGCTTGCAAGAAGAGCGACTACTACAATGCTATTGCTGCTGAGGTAAACATGCTGATTAGTCTTCTCTACATTATTTATTTAGTTTTTTTACAAGTTTGGTCTGTAGTACACAACTACAGATTGCTTCACTACTGAGAATGAGATAACGTCTTTGTTTTGCTTCTCTACATTCTATAATTATTTTCCAAGTTAGGTGTAACGTTAATGAACTATTGTGAACCATTTGTGGGATTTTTCTGGTTCATTAGAGATCTTAGATGACCATTTGATGTTAATTTCTGTTGATCGCTGACAATTTTGCACGCACTTGCGTGCTTTTCCCTGATAACCCAAATGAACTAAATTTACATTGGATAAATTTTAAATTTTAACAAAGATCTATTGTATATTATTAAAAAATTTGTGCTGACTTCTGAAGTTTCTCTTCTTGTACCCTAAAATAAAGTTGGGTTTGTATATGAGAATTAGTATGTGTATGGATCAAGTTATGTTGGTTGAATTTCTAATGAAAAAAGCAACACATTTCAGTCTCTTCTTTTGCTTGTGTAAATTAACTATGAGGTGATATTGCCAAATGAGCCTGAGACTGGTGAGTCGTACTTGCAATTACTAGAGCCGTGTAGTGTTTTTGCAAATGTGATATGAGTTTATTGTTCTGCAACAAGGATAAAGGAAACTGGAAAAGGAAAAAGAACTTGCTATATCAGATTTCTCTCTTTACTTCATATGTATGCAATATCATTTTTTTCCACAGGTAAACTTTGGTGTCTTTGGATATCCACCTGAGCGGTCCCCGCCTCCTGCTAGACACAAGCGACCCCGTGAAGAACCAAAGGAGGATGAGGAGAAGAACCTCGATGAGATGCACTTCACTGAGGTACTTAAATTACGTGGCCTCCCCTACTCAGTCACCAGAGCTGAGATAGTGGAGTTTTTTGGAGAAGAGTTCCACTTGAAGGAAAGCGATGTCCACATCTGCTGCCGGTTTGATGGCAAGGCGACTGGTGAGGCATTTGCTGAGTTCCCCTCAGCGGAGATAGCTAAACAGGCAATGAGCCGGGATAAGATGACAATTGGATCGAGATATGTAGAGTTGTTTCCTTCCATGCCCGAGGAGGCGAGTCGTGCCAAATCTAGGTCAAGGCAGTGATGGTGTGTTTGATTTATTAGGAATCTAGAATGGTATAATACTGTAGTGTTTATTTACTGGAAATCTATTTATCTCCTATTTGTAATGTTTTGGATTTTTGAGGAGTTTTGCTTGGTGTTTTGAGGCATTCAATAACAACGCAATATATCAATTGTGTCCTTGATGGAATTCAGGAAAGCAATTACATTATCTGTTTAGACCAACATTTAGCATGGTTGTGCCTTTTAATGTCTAGATTGGCATTTATGCTTGTGGGTTTTGAAAAAAAAAAAATGCACATTGGGTGTTGTGTTTATAATGTCAGTTAACATTATTTGTGCTCATGGCAGTAATTTAAACGCAAATTAAAGCTTGTGGGATCAGCATCTCACAAGATCTGACAAAGGATTTGAAATTTTGAATTCGGTTGTGCTTTTTTAGTGCAAACAAACTATTGGAAGCTAATTTTCAGATAATTGGTTGTGTAACAAGCCAACAATTCTAGAATGTCAAAAAAAGAAGAATCTAATAAAAACTTTAGGAAGAGAATACAGCTGTGGTTGAGTGTCATCATTTATATACTGATATATCTAACAACAAAAGGATGCTCAAATAAACAAAAACATCAAGCATACGCCTATAGCACTAAGCAAGAGAGACATTTGCATAGGTCTCTCATCTATCAGAAATAACGAAAATGAGCCTAATTTACACTTTCTAACATTTTCTCAAAATGGCTTTGCTGCAGCTTCCATCATTTTCCTGACCTTCACGAGCTTCTCCACTTGCTTCAAAGTCTATAATGCACCAGACGTAATATCAATGCATAAACTTAATGAGCCAGAAGGAGTGCCTTACCACTCCGCTCTATATTTTAAGAAATACCAAAATTATACTTACTCTACAAGACAATAGAGCTCAGTATCAGTATTGTGGTGATTAATTGGGATGCAAAAAGCTTGCCAGGATAGCCAATCAAGGTTGAATATTGCATTTCGAAAGTTTGTTCAAAATTTTGCTTATTTCCACAAGTTAACAATAAAAGTCTAAAGTCTAAACTCTAAGCCTTTTATCCCAAACAAGTTGGGGTAGGCTAACAAGTTAACAATAGTGCCAAAAAAAAAAATCGTAAAGGAAATCAAATACTAATGGTAAACAAATAACCTCAACTGCCATGTCCTTTGTAGTGACAGAATCCAAGTCATCATATCCTTGTTGTGTAGCTACTCCTGTCAGATTTCATAGCCGCTTAGTTTATCAGTGAGTAACAAATTACCGAAATTAAGTTTACTCCCTAGAGCTGAACTATACCAGAACATCCATGCATATGTTCAAAACATTGCAGATACCCTACAAAACAATTTTATTATTTTCTATACCCTCTCAGCATCCCTCTCTGCCTCCCTCTATCCCTCCCTCACTGAGTTCTATTCTCCTGCTTCAAGTTAATATAATAATAACTGTAGTTATCATTTAGGAAGAAGAAAAATACTTTGGAGAGAGATCGTAGCATCAGCAGTTCCATATCCTTCTCTTAAATCATTATACCTCATTGAAAGGGCAGCTAGTACCTGAACTCATGCAAACAAATATATAAGCAGTTATATAAAAAGAAATAAATTGGGAGTGCATAGAACACTACATTCTTAGTTGGTCCCTTAATCCAAGATATGCATACCAATATTGTTACTGTACAGTCAATCTGAACAAACATAGTACCAAAGTAGTATCCACCTGCAACCAGCATATAAGCAAGATATATGGGTTTTGCTCTTTTTGTTGTTTTGACTTTTTTCTAGGTTAAGTTTATGTCCAATTGGGTATTTGAAGAAAAGCATAAGAAAGAGGTTTATGACCAGTATACTTATCAAATTAGTCGACATATCAAATCAAGTTTAGTGTTCTACAAATCAAATCAAATCAAATTAGTCTCTCCTAAATCATCTTCAGACCCCAGGAAAAGGGAAAATTGAGTCGACATAACATCATATCATACAGAAAGGAGTGTGATTAAAATACATATGATTATCATTAAGCAATTAACAACAACAACAACTAAGCCTTTTGTCCCAAGCAAGTTGGGGTAGGCTAGAAAAGAAACCCAACAAGAGAACATATCCAAAAACAAAACAAAACATAAAAATAGATACTAATAATAGGAATAACAATAATAGCAATACTAATAATAATATATATAATAAAAATGGTAATAGTAGAAACCTAGACCTCAACCGTGACCTAATAGAGTGACCTACAAACCTATGGCAGATTATACACAAATAGGGTTCCACTTGACCTCAACCGTGGCCTAATAGAGTGACCTACAACCGTGACCATCAAACAACAGTGTCATCAAAATCCATCAAAACATAAAGGATCAACAAATTATACATCTCCCCTCGCCTTTTGAACTATATGAGGCATTTAAGTTCAAGATTGAAGGTAAACATGGATTATTGGATGGTTTCTAGCAATAGAATGGCCACTGGTCTCCAAAAAGGTTTCACCTTTTACAGGGTCAATTACTGGTCTCCAAAATGGCCACTGGCCACTAGCTATATAATGGAACATAACCGCATGTTGAGATTAAGAGGCCGATATAAGAAATTTCACAAACCTCTGGAAAGGAATCAGGATTTTTTATGGTCTGAGGTGCCTCCTTTGCTAATACATCCAATGGAAGGTCTACCCAGACTGAGATGCCATCTCTCAAAAGAGCCCTTCAAAATTAAAGATAAAAAGCCAAGCTAAGAGGTTGGAGAAAGATCCCTGTTAATACAGAAATTAAGGAACCATAATGGTACTGTATGAATTTTTACCCAACAGGAACCGCGCTTTTCTTAGGATCCTGTTTAATTGTGCAAGGTTTTTTTTAAAGAGTGAGGAATCTGTAAGTACAGATACATAATTCTTTCTGTTAAATAGGTATTTCAAATCTGCCCCAATTAATTATACAATTTCTACTCTAGCATCCTTTTTGAATATGAGTTAAATTATTTTATCCAACCTATGGGTAATTTTTTTACTTTTACAATAATCATTGATTTGGGACTTTTTGGCGCTGATTTTCTTTGTTAACCGTAAACGTACTAAGAAAAATAACATTATAACACAGGAATGGCACTGACAAGTTAGTTGAGCTCTGCACAGCACTGTCGCCTGCACAAACCACCAACCTTCCCATAGCCGACAACTGCTTCAGCACTTCTGTCTGACAAGTTTTTGTACCCACAACCCCAAGCCATCATTTAGTTCACAGAAAAAGTACTAATTTCCAATTTATGCACAGGTTATACCAGACCCAGAATTGATTGAGGTTTCAACCGGATCTCAAGCTTTCTTTTCATTCTCTTCTTTCCATTTTTTAAGGTTTCATTATAACTCCTTCAAAGTTCAAACCAGAGCTAGAGAAAGTAATGACCAAAAAAGTGCATTGCCAACCTATTGACCCAACCAATATAAGGCTACGACATTAATGCACTAGATTGAGTCGAGCTTTCTTGACATGTCGTACATCGGGTCAGATGTATACCTATCCAACCTGTTTACGTTTAATTTAAAATTTTGTTGTCTTGAAGAATTAAAGATGTGAAATATCAGTTTCCTAGGTTCCCAATGTTCACCATAAGGATATAGGGATGAAGAGCAAAATTAAGTAGTCCCAAACCATCTTTATCTGACAATTTGGCAATTCCGACCAATTGGATGAACTGAACTAATTCATGAATGAGTTAACTCATAGTATCATTTCAAGTGGGCATGTCTGGTCTGACCCAACTCATTACCAACCTCAGCACTTTACTGGTAGATAGGTACAGCATCAAAATCCAAGACACTTATCCTTAGAAAATAGATAAGAAAAAATAAAATAGATAAAATTTCCTTAGAAAATAGATAAGAATAAATAAAATAAATCAAACAACATGAATAGCAAAGCACCTCAGACTCTCTAAAACCTTGTGGGTCTGATTGGAAAGCTAATTTAGCTGCAGCTTCTCCCCCAAATGCATCTTCAACCAAACTATCACTGTATTAAACAAAGATAAAATATTAATGAGTTTGTTTACTGAATAATTAAGCCTACAATTGATACCTAAAACTTAAATTAAATCTCAAAAAAGAAAAGGTTAAGTCATCAGATACAGGTTGGTAGATAGGCACATCAACGCAACAACAATTGGTAATTCTTAGGGCAACACTTTCTTAGTTGTGCATAGATAAAACGATAACCAAACCTGTCAAAGAAGTAATATCTCAATTCATCAGCGAGAACTTTTCCAATATGAGTTTTCATTGCACTTTTCATTCCTAAACAAACAAAAACTTACAAAATTAATTTATCACCGATGGGGAATTCTACAAAATAACAAAATGCAGGCTTGATTTTGAATAGTGAACATACCAACGAGAAAAATTGATGTTCCTTTTAATTCATCCACCACATCAGCAGCTTTCTTCTGCATTGGTATGATAGTTGTTATATATCAGTACAATCCATATACAGAGAAATCAATCAATTAAATTCCAACCGCTGGTAAGTTTAAACTGTAAAATAAATATTCCCAGAACTGGGTATGGTCATAGACTCATATCATGTTTAATTGTAATATATCAATCAAATCCATATACTGAGAAATCAATCAACTAAATTCAGACCTTCTATAATTTTAAACAGTAAAATTAGAACTGGGTTCTTCCACACAGGTTGGTCAGTTCATTCTGGTACAAAATCTGAGAAGTGAAGAAAGAACCCAGAAAATTCCATCAAGCGCCTTACTAATACCAACAGTTGCCTTCATGTTGGATGAAATTTCTTACCTTTATATCAAAATTAGATTCAAGTTCAGCTTGAGAGTTCATGTCAGATAAGCAGGTAAGCAGGGAAGATCTTCTAGAAGTAATTGGGTTTGCTCTCCGGTGGGAAGAAGAACTTGAGAGGGGCTTTGCAAGGGAGGTGGCATGATGAGAGGGGAATTGAGTGGGGCTAAGGGAGGGAAGAGGAGACAAATAGGAAGAGGCGCAGTGGCAAGGGGAAGGTAAGGTTACTGCTCTCATCTCCATTTCAGATTTTCAGTGTAGTGGCAAGTAGAAGAAGAAGCACGCTTCCTCTCAGAGTGGCACTTTGTTTTATAGAATTAAAGATAGGCGATTCCATTCCACAGCCGATACGGATTTCTTATGGGGCTCCTGACATTTTGGATAGAACTGGACGCGTCCAGTTATTTTTAATGTAAAATCTTTTTTGTAATGCATAAATATTGGGGCACTGGAGCAGAAGCGTATCCAGTTTTGTTATTGTTATTATAATTATTTGAACCTGATAACTGTATATTTAAAGTTTTAGTTTCTACTTTTTTTATTTATATTGAATGATAAATCATGTATTAATTTTCTACATAATTCACTGTTTTTTTTACATAAAATTTATAGTAACCCATGTATTGGATGAGTGAAAAAAATATTCTTTTTTTTTAATATCATGATTATCAAAAATTGAAAATGCACAAAAGTGTGATTATTTGCGATATAAAAAGTGTGAATGTGTCAATGGAGTCGTAAGTTGAATTGATGTGTGTGTTTCTATCATAAAATTATATTTATTGTAATATTAATACAATAGAACATATAAAAAACTAGGGTAATTAAAACAAGCTGATTGTAGTTTAAATCATATGGAAGGGGGGAAAAACATAACGAGAAAAGAAAGATAAAAGAAAATGAAAGAATTATAAGTTAACCGTCTCTCACCAGTCACCATACTACTAACACAGTTCCATTCCATATATACCTCTTAACTTATAAGCCTAAGCCTCCGCTCTCTGTCTCTCTTCCCACTTCCTTCCTCTGCCATTAACGCATTTCTCAAATAAAACAAAACCAATCCAAGCCAGTTAACCCGACCCAATCGCAGAACCCGAATCAAAGCCATGGAGAATGATGAGAAAGAAGAAGCCGTCTCCATTTCAGACTCCCTGAAAAGAATCATCAGGAAATCCCTGATAGACAGTATTGGTGTAATGGGACGGCAACCGAAAAGTAAGTTGCATGAGTATCTGATCCAAGAAGAAGGTAATTGTGCACAAGCCGACCAGGTTCGGCACCAGGCCTGGAGTCGCCCCAGAAATGCTACTAGTTCAACTTATCAAGAACAGACCTTGATGGGTGCACCCTCATCCAATGCCGATACATGTTCCAGTGCTGGTTTCGTTGATTACCAGTTACAGCCAGGTGCAGCTCTGATAGCCTCAGAAACCATTAATTGTAGGTTCGGGCACATTTGCTCCATGGCTTCCGGTTTTAATTGGGTTCTCTTCTATGAATACAATAGCAACCAAGTACAGGTATGGCGTAATAGGCAGCCATTTGCGTATATTGAATACTCTAAGTCTATGGGAATCGTCAATGCAATTGTTATGCAAGACCCACGAGCCCGTATCTTCTTTGCGCACATTGACGGTCTAATTACAGTTTGGGAGAGCGATATCATGAGGCAAGATGTGTACAAGCATGTCGCGACTCTATCAAAACCAACACTAACCAACTTCTTAAAGAACAAGTTTTGGCTCCAGCATGGCACTGCGCCGGCGGTTTCTTGTCTGTGCTTAAGTGACGACAGAAACTTTATCTACTCTGGCTTGGTGGATGGGACTCTGCAAACATGGCTTATTCAGAGCGGGAAGCTTGTCAACACCATGTGCGCGCATAAAGGTGCGGTAATAAATGCATTGGCAATGGGGTCTGGGACTGTGTTTTCTGGCTCGAGTGACGGTACAATAAAAGTTTGGAAGAGAGAGCTGCACTGTACAAAGAGAAAAGTGAAACACTCATTAAAACGCCTGTACTTTCCAAAGGTGGCAGTAAATGCTGTCATGTATGGCATTGAGGGTTCTAGTATGGGTCTGTTGTATGCGGGTTCGTCAGATGGTTTGGTGAGGTGCTGGAGGAAGTCGGACAATTATAGGCCTGAGGTCATGAGGTACCACCAACGTGCGGTGTCCTGTCTGGCCTTGACTTCAGGTCAGTTAGTTTTTTCGGGGTCGACAGATAGGACTATTTGCGTGTGGCAGAGGGACAATAAAACTGTGTCTCACACAATTGCAATGGTGCTGAAAGGGCATTCGAGCCCAGTGAGATGCCTCGCAGTTCACGAAGACTGGGAATTTGATTCCCCTGTAGCTGGCAGCCGGTGGGTCCTGTATAGCAGCGCTCTTGATAGGACATTCAAGATATGGCGTGTGTCAGAAAAACCACCTGAATTGCGTAGAAGTTTTTCTTATTGATCTGTGTTTAACCATATTTCTTATTAGATTGGCATGTCATGCCAACTAATTATGTTTCGCTTTCTTTTATTAATTTATGTTGAAAAATAGGAGGGCCTGGTTAAGGCAGTAAAATATTGATTGGAGGATTAACAAATAGGTAAATTGTTAGACAGGTTTTGCAGGTTAATTTTTCTATTGTTGATATTTAAACTCATTAGGTCTATTTGTGTCTGGTATGGGTGATTTGCTTAGATTGGTTCTTTCTGGGCATTTTTGTTAATGAAGTTGGGAAGTTATTGCTGCTTGTGAATACAAATGTGGATTCTGATAAAGGTTTTTTTTAAAGGCTGATTCTGATAAAGTTTTAATTTGCTTAATTCAACTGTGAGCTTGTTTCCTGTGGTGCTTAATTATGGACAACCCTTTGAAAGTGATGAACCCAGATGTTGAATGCAAATTCGATCTGCTGCTAGCAATGATTGAATGATATTTATATTAAAAACACAGAATCAAAACTTCAAACTGGGTTCTATGGATCAATAAGGTTTTTTTTTTCTTAATGCTTAATGAGGTTTGGGTTTCAATTGTACTACTTGAAAGTTGAAACACATAAAATAAGTTGCTCCGGCATGATCTCGAAGTAATTTCTGATAGAAGTAAATACCTCAACAGTACACCAAAAGTTTCATATCTTGTTCCTTTTAAAAAGATCAATAGTAGATTAGCAGGTTTCATTACCAGCTGCAGACAACAGTGTGAAGTATAATGTATTCACCATTTTTTATACAAAAAAGGAATAATAATTTCAGTAGTAGACATTAATTCCAGAATTAAAGGCCTTAGAAGACAATAAATGGGCTTAAATTAAACCTATAACGGGGTAAATATGAGCCCATAATTCTAGGAATCTTTTGAATTTTTTTGCAAATTGAGCCCATTTGGAGCCCAGAGATATCATAGAATTAAAGTGCGCTATAAGAACTAGGGTTTCGGATATGTATTGAAGTATGGCTAAAGCGTGCGGCGCCATGTGCAAAAGCTTCTTTCATCCCAGCAAATATAAACCCACCTTCACCTGTTTTTCGTTTTATTATTTTCTGTACCAATCTGTACCAATTGTTGGTTGTTGTTTTTTGGTTTTCTTCATTAATGCAATTTCTTCTTGAGTTTCTATTTTAATTTTGCGAATCATGTTCCAGTAGCACTGAAATTTTGTCTCTTATTGAGTTCTTGAGCAAATTTTAGCGTTTTTGAAATGGAGACCTTATGGGTATGAATGGAATGATGAAATTTAATATATCATATGTAGCATCAGTTGTTTCAATTGATGCGATGCACATTGAAATTTCCACACGAGATTTCTGACCATCGACCGATTATTGTTTTTTTTATGCTGTTCTTCAATAACTGTCAAAGCTTATTTTCTACCCTGTTTTTACATCGAAATTTGTTAATCGTTTTACTTATTTTGTTTTTGTTTTCTACATTGAAGTTCTGTACAAGGAGTGTTGTCTTAACATAAAACTTGCATTTCAATTGATTTGTTAATTTTTCTAAGCTGATTTATCTGATCAAATATTTTATGTTAACGGATTTATTTTGTTAACTTAACGTGGCCTTGGTTTGGGATAATGGGTTCTTTTGATCATGCTAATGAACGGTTAATCTTGTTTACAGTATTGACTAGAAATTTGTACTGATTGTTAGTCATATGAGATTTGACATCTAGTTGACATGGTTTTCTCTAAAATGAGAGAAAGGTTATTCTTATTCGGAATTAATTTTAAATTCAACAGCACCATTATATTGAAAAAATATCTAAAATTTAAATTGGGAAAAATACGTCTTTTGTTGAATATTAGTACCAGTATGTGTTTGAAACTTTGAATGTATATGTGTAAAAATCAATTTCACCCCACGATTGTGGACCCTGTTTGAAAATACTTCAACCACACATACGAGTATACAAATTCATGTTTGAAAGTACTTGGTTAGCTGAAAATGTATCTGATTTGTTGTTTATATATGACAATATACCAGTAAAGCTTGCATAAAGGGAACAGTTGATATTTCCTTCAGAGTTCAATACTTCATGATTTGTAGTAGTATACTTGTAGTTATGGGTAAACTGAAAATAGGCATTGAGGCAAGACTACGTACCAACGCAATTGGAAGTCTGGATATTTGAACCTACCCAATTACAACTATATTTTAAATGATGGTATTACAGCTAGTGTTCTCTAAAATGATACGACACGATTCTGTTGGCACGACACGATGTGCGTGTTGACACGACACGACACGAATACAAAATTGGCACGACACGATCGTGTTATCGTGTCGTGTTGGAATATTGGAAAGTTTGACACGATTCAACACGACACGAACACGACACCTCAACACAAATTTAATCATTAATGTTGATTATTTAAACAAAAAATTAATAATTTAATTTCAATTTATAATACTACATCATATTATTTACCGTCATTTAAATTATATTATTGTTCTAATCTCATTATTATTTTTTTTATAAAAAATATTAATAAAAAGTTTAAACTTAATCAAATAATAAACAATGACTTTTAGTAATTTTTTCCTTAATTTTAATTTTTTTATAATTTTTTAATTTAAAAAATAATAAAATAATCTGATACGACTAACACGACGTGTCATGTCGTGTCGTGTCAGAATGCGTGTCGTGTTGCCTCTTCTCACCACTAAGCACGACACGATTAAAAAAGTAGTTCGTGTCAATATGACACGATACGAGACTCTAACACGATCGTATTTGACACGACACGACACGCACGATTGAAGAACACTACTAACAGCGAGATGTAATATAATTTTTATTTTTGTGCAAGCCACTCAGATTTGGTCTAATGTTTCTAAGATGAGACGGTGTAAACTGCAAACACGGCCTAACAGTAAGAAATTAAATTAGCTATTAATTTTACTTCTAATTCACCTTAAATTTTTACATTACGTGTACCAATGGAAGCTGCTACTAAGTTGGCTCAACCGCCTCAACCAAAGAAGAGGTTATCTACGAAACTAAAATTTTTAATTCTTTCATATTCTGGTGCATGTTTACAAAAGCAATGTTGATCATGATGATTTGAATTCCTTTTCCCTTTTAAACACGATTAAGGTCTATACAAACAACATTTTCACTAGCATAATATAGACATCAGATACCAGAAAAACTTCTTGGCTCAAGAAAATGTTCATTAAGGACCACTACATACATAATTTTTGGCTCAAGAAAAGAAAACCTTTCACTAACATTTAGCAACAAAACATAATTCTTGGCACATATAAACATCTTCAAATGCAATTTGTAATGAATTAATTAGAAACATGGTAGTCCGAGAGGTTGTCATTCGATAGCATGCTTAACATATCTAGGTTCACCCAAATGAATTAACTAGACACAAATGAATCTTGTTGTCCGAGATAATTGATTCATTACACATGAAGCATCTCCATTACATAATATATCTAGGTTCACCCAAAATGCATATATACCCTTCTCACTAGTTAAAATAGCAAACAATAAGACAGAAAAAGACAACTTTTTTCCTCTTGTATTCTTCATTACCAATCCCGTATTATACCAGCAGCCAGCCAGCCACAGAGGACATAAACACCCCAAAACGCGTCATCTTCCCTTAAGAAAAAGCACACAACGGAAATCATATTTTATGGTTGTGCACCAGATGAATTGCCACTTGACGTCATTTGAAAAGCTTTGGTATTTACTTTTTTTTTTTTTGAAGAAAAACAAGGGTCAAACCCTTGCCTTTTTCTATTATAAATAAAAGGTCTAGTACAACATTAACATTAGCGAGAAGCTAATAAAAAAATTAAAAAGTAAAAGCCAAATTAAAAATAAAGCTAGCCTAAAGAAGAAAAAGAAGAAGAATGATTGAAATTAAAATTCAAGGAGGCTTCTTGAGTGAGTCCCAATCCAGGAGTGTTTCAGACATTAACTCAGCTACCGATTTTTTCTTTTCTTGAAAAATTCTATTGTACCTCTCCCTCCACAAAATGAAGAAAACAGTTGTCAAAAGGTCTCTGATGTCCGGTGGTAAAGAAGTAGAGAGAATCTGCATGTGATCTTGTACAGCCGAAAGTGGTTGTCCTCTAAAAGCTGATAGTTGAGATAAGTTGAGGAAGAAGATTTTAGAGAAGGAGCAATAATTAAAGATATGCATTACTGACTCAGCTTCACAAAGGCACAAGGAGCATATGTTAGGTAGCTGCCATCCCCTAAGTTGTAAGTTGTCAATAGTAGGAATTTTATTCTGAAGCATCTGCCAGAGAAACACCTTAAATCTGGGTTGTATCCTTAAATTCTATAATTTTCATAAATCAGAGTGAATTGTTGGATGAGATTTGATAAGCTTGTAGACTGAGTTAGTGAAAAAAGGCCCTTTTGCCCCTTGCAAGTTCCCAGAGATGGAATCAGGGCCAGAACGGATAGATTGGTGAGGAATGGAGAAACTGTATGTAAAAGTAAATTGAGTTGAGACATAGCAACAGTGGATGAAAGAATTAAGGGTGAGAATAAAGAGAGGGGGGTTTGTAAAGCGTCGGCAAAAGAAGATATTGTGATTAGAGGATTGTTTACAAAGGTAAAAAGTTTAGAAAAATGAAATTTGAGGAGACCATTTTTCTAGTTATGCAACCAGAAGAGAGTTCTACAACACTGGAAACTTGAAATGTCAACCCAACTGTTAGAATATGCTGAGGAATGGTGGAAAGAACACCGGTAAAACAACTATTTGCCAGTATGACAGAAGTAGCATTATTTTGTAAAGTAGCAACCAAATCTTTCCAAAGAGAAGAATGATGATCCGACCATTTCCAAAGCCATTTTGTAAGTAAAGCCTGATTGAAGGAGAACAAATCAATTACTCCCAACCCTCCTATTTGCTTTGGCTTGGTCACCGTTTGTCAATTCACCATTATAAGTTTTCTGCTCTCAAAATGTACACCATGCCAAAGGAAGTTTCTCCTGAAAGAGTCAATCTTTTTTATTACCCATGTAGGCAACTTAAAGATAGACATGAAGTAAATTGGGAGTGAAGATAAGCAAGCATTCAAAAGTACCAATCTTCCTGCAACAGAGAGGAGAGGAGAATTCCAACCCTGTAGTTTTTTCTGAAATTTTGCCAATAGGGGTTGGTGATCATTCCTTGTCAGTTTCTTGCTAGAAAGCGGCAACCCCAAATAAGTTAAGGGAAAAGTAGTTACTCTACATTGCAGAATGTTAGCAATAGAGCAAGTAATTGAATGCTCAGAGAACATAGTAACTAGGTCAGATTTGGAGGTGTTAAGAGAGAGACCCGAGAGGCTTTGAAAGGTAGAAAAGATGAGCCTGAAGAAGTGTGTCTGTTGTTGACAAGGTTTGAAGAAGAGAATAGCATCATCTGCATAAAAAAGGCCAGAGAACATGTTTTGAATCGGAGTAGGAACAGCTCCAAGGTGGTTCAATCTAGCAAGCCATCTTGATAGGAAATCAAATGCCAAAATAAAAAAATAAGGTGAGATTGGATCTCCCTGTCTGACCCCCCTTTTCAACAGGATTGGCTTTCCAACAATGCCATTAATGACCACTCTAGAGGAGCCTTGCAGAATACAATCCAATATTGTAGCAATGAATTTGTGAGAGAAGCCCAAGGCTTGCAGCATCTTATGAATAAAACTCCAACTCAAAGTATCAAAAGCTTTATGCATATCTGCTTTGAAAATGGTCAAAGGAGTTTTGGTTCTATTAACATGTATGATTACTTCTTTGGCATAAAGGAGGTGATCAATACTTTTTTAATCATTATGTATCTGCAAATCGATCACATTTTTTTTTTTTTTGATGTTAAAGGCCCTTGGGCCGACAAATCGATCACATTTGATCTGATAATCATTATGTATCTGCTTAATGTTAATTTTTTTTAGTCATCAAGTCACAAATGCAAAATGATAAGGTGTTGACACTTGCTTCTTTCTTTAAAATAAAAATAAAATTAGCGCATTTTTACAGGATGCAAAAGCCTAAAAGATATTTTGGTTACGTATGTTTGTAATTTGGTTACAACTTACATATTTTTAAGCCTATATGATTAGAGTACATTATGAAATTTTGTTAAGTTTTAAAGTTTAAGCACAAGGCCGCAAATATGTCATCTAAGCCCAAAAATAAAATAAAATAGAGAATAACCTCCAAGCTTATGTAAACTATTTATAATGTTTCTTCCCGCCCCTTAATTTACTTTGTTAATTATTTGTGGAAGAAATAATATAAAATGAACTATACTCCGATCTGCATCCGAGAAATTACGGATTAATATACAGATGTGAATACGGATATTTTTAAACGGATGCAAGTCCAGCTCTAATATTGTAAAATTAATATTCACAGCTATTTAGATATTTAGATTATGTTTGAAGGGGTCTAAGCAGCCTCATTTAGAGAACTTAGTACAAAGTAAATTTAATATTGAGCCATGAATTTGGTATTATGGTTAAACTAAATTCACGTGAACTATAGAGAATCCAAATAAGAAAAAAAAATATATATGATATTCAGTTAATAAATTTAGATTATATTCAATTAATTATGTAATATCCCATAAGTTATTATTTTTATAAAAGATTTAGTTAGAAAGAAATGAGTTGAAGTGGATTTTCCCCCTTTTTTCTTCCGTTCCTCCTTGTAGTCTTTTTTCAATTTCTTATTTTTATTAAAAATTCTAAATGTATAACTACCTAATACCTATAGTTCATAAATGTTACGTATAAACATTTATTTTGTTTAAAAAAGTATTTAATTGTTGTTACATATTATATGGTATAATATAATTAATAGAGATTATAAATAATGATTGATAATGTAAGCAATAATTTAATTTATACATATTAAATTATCCGTATCCGACAAAATATATTCGTATTCGACTTTATATCCGATAATATCCGAACCGTATTCGTATCCGCTTAATATCCGAACCGTATCCGTATCCGAACGAATCCGTATTCGTATCCGTATTAAAAAAAATATGAATACGGATATGGGAAGACCATGATCCGCTTCGTATCCGATCCGTTTTCATCCCTAATTATAGCACCAAGAACAAAAAGTGGACGCTCAAAAAGACGGAGAAATTTAAAAAAGGAAAAAGTCCAGAGGAGTTGGTCTCTCTTGATTCATGCATGAAAGAATACCCCAGAAAAATAAAGAAAGAGAGTGAAAAAAGAAAACCAAGAAACGTCTCACAGTGGATCGATCACTCCACTCCACTGCATACCAAGAGAACCAAGAAACTCCTCTTCTAGCTTCTAACCCCTTATAAGTTATAACTAAGTTCCTCCACCTCCACCCCTCCATTGCTCTCTCTTCCTCTTCCTCTCCCTCTATCTCTTCCCCTCTCATTAGCACACCTCCAACCAAACCACTTCACTCTGATCCAAAACCAAATTAAACAAATCAACCCCCATGGCAAATCGCAATGAAGGAGAGGAACCATCCTCTCGCTCCACCACATCACAGGACACCCCCCTCATCAGCTCGACCATCGTGCGCAGCATAATCCACCTCAACGAACCATTACAACAGGGTCAACAACCAATTACCAAACCTACCTTGTGGCAGATTTTAAAGGGCAGCAATATTCCTATGCCCTTCTTTCCATCCCCATGGACTAGTCGTGATGGCCTTGGAGGTGACGATATCTTCCCGACCTGTAACACCTTGCTAAGCACATACGAACGCCGGTACGGGGAAGTCTCCTGCATGGCTGCCGGCTCAGACGGGCTTCTCTACACGGGATCCTGTAGCAAGAACATACGGGTCTGGAAAAAAGGGCACCCTTGTGGAGGTTTCAATGACTATCAAGGGCCACACTACGCAATTTTGTTAGGCCCTGAAGACCATGTTTTTGTAGTCAGCTATGATGGCAGAATTAGGGTTTGGTTGAACGAAGCCACAGAAGAAACAGAACTACCTTTGTACAAGCGCATCATGACTCTACCCATAATCTCAGAACGCCTGAAGGAATGGTTCTGGCGTAAAAAAATGAGACTGGAGCGAAAATTTGAGCGATTGTACTGGCACTCTTTCCCGACAACTTGTATCTGTTTGAGCGAGGACAAGAGGTATCTATACTCTGGTTCAACTGATCACTGTATGAAGATCTGGCGCCTCGAGGACTGGAAGTTTATCGAAGCTAAATTAGACCATAAACTGGGGGTAACTGCCGTTGCAGCAGGATGTGACTGTCTGGTGTTCTCTGGGTCTATGGATGGTTCGTTAATTATGTGGAAGAGGAATGAAGACGGGGAGAGGAAAAAGCCAACACACACTCCGGTGCAATATCTGTTGACTGAAGAGAGCCCAGTAACTGTACTCTTGTTGAAATCTACTGATGAAGCTGAGAGTGGCGAGTTATATGCGGGTTTGTGGGACGGTAGAGTCTTGGTTTGGAAGGAAAGGAGTCACTGGTCTTCTTATGAGGTCTTGCCTTTCCGCCAAGCTGCGATCACTTGTCTTGCCAGGTCGCCAGGACCATTGGTGTTCTCAGGTTCAGCAGATGGGAGGATATGTGCTTGGAGGAGAGGATCAAACAGTGGGCACATGCTTGTCACAGTGATAAGTGCGCACCAAGGCCCGGTGAACTGCATTGCGGCTGTTGAGGACTGGGAAGAGCATGATGAAGGGCCTTCCCGGTGCATTTTGTACAGTGGTGGTACAGATAAGAGGCTGAAGACTTGGCGCATTGCTGAATGCACTGTGGATCCTATGCAATGTGGCCGTTAAAGATGAGTTTGGATTAAATAGATGCATCATTTTAGATAAAAGTTCAAGAAAATGTTCTGATACTTCTTTTGGTTGAGATTAGCAAATTAAAGATTTAGATTTTTCTTTTTTGTTATTGTTGATTTTGTTTAGGAGAGTATCGTAGTGGGATAAACAAAATGGGGATTTCGATACTTGGTTGGATTTTGATATAGGTTTTGGCGATTTGTGTTTGAACTGGCAGTATGTTTCTACCTTTATCTCTTTTGGTTTGTGTTTGAACTGGTAAGTCTGTTTGGAACTAGCAATGTTTCATAGATTTCTACTGAGTAATAAATATGCAAATTGGAATACTTCTAGTCATTGTAATTCTTGGGGTTGATCAGTATTTTTCAGGATCCTTGATAGTCTTTTGTTTTGTGTTTAAATTTCTTGTTACAGTGCTTTCTTTAAAGAGTTGTAAACAATTGTATAAAAAAGAACTTAATTATCTAATGCTAAAGTAATGGAAACACAAATATACAGATATCACGTTTGAAGAAAAGTGATGTTTGGTTGTTCTGGTACAGTACCAGTAAAGCTTGCATAGAGGAAAAATTTGATAGCTGTCCCACTCTCGATTTAGTAATAATTGTTAAAAATATGATTTCATTAATAATAAAAGGAACCTTGGTGAACTCAGAATAATCCGTGACAAGATGGCCTACTAAACCAGATGAGGCTAGACCGATCTGACAAATCTGGATGTCAGTATATTGAAACAACCCTATTGCAACTTATGTAATTTGAGCTCAGCCACAAGCGTCCCAGTTAGCATAATACAGAGACATCAACTGTGTTATGAGTATAATTTTGATGTTGGGATAATTCAGTAGAACGTGACAGTTTAAGATTTCGTGAATTGTAAAGTGCAAATACGTTGGGACTTGGGAGTAAAATTTGAATAAACTGTAGGCTTCACTTTCTGATTCTCTTTAAATTTTTTATGTTTGTTTGCGGCATGAATAGCGTTAAGCAAGTTGCAACAAAGACGTGTACCAAGAAATGTACAAAAGCATTGTTGATCATGATGATCATTTGCAACATTTACACTTGTAATCACAATATCTACAAATAATAATTACACCGACATAATATAAAGAATAGAGAAACAGCTCTCGGCTATTTTTCTGGATCGCACTTGCACATTTCAAAGTTCTTCTCGATTTAAACAAGGCGCATCAATGATTTAATTTTTGGAATCACACAGAGAACTGATTCGTTACAGACATTTCCATACACAAGTTCATGCACACACAATTGTGATTGTGGCGCAGATAAAACTGTCATTTGTGACAAACTCATAACAATGTTAGTTTTTTTTTTTTCCCTTCGAACTAATGAGTTTTTCTGGAGCATGCTCAACAGATTAACTCTAGACACATGCAAATTTTTTTCTCAATTCAAACAATCAATCTAGGAGTCAGAAACAATTGATTCATCACAACCAACATCTCCAGTACTCATATCTAACCTCACCCAAAATACAAAAAATGCCCTTACCACTATATCAAATAGCAAACAACAACTGCCCCCCTTAAGCCGCAAAAACTTAGCTTCTATTTTATTCTCAGCATTACTAAGCCAAATAATACAAGAGGGAATGATTGAAGGGAAAAATCAGAAAGGGCATAAATACCCGAAAGCTCTCATTCTTACCTTAGGAAAGACGCACACACAAAGCTGTGTGCTGAATCTGGTAGATCTGCTTCCAAGTTAGAGTCAAATCTCTCTTATCTCTCTAAACTTCTTGCCGGGGAAAAAATGGGGAAAAATACACTACTGCTACAAACTCTCCTCTCTCTACCAAAGAGCCGGCCAAACTCAAATAAAACAAAAATAATAACACTGCTAATTGAATTAATTAAATTTGAGGATTGGAGGGGTTTGGATGCCTAAAGTACAATAGCTGCCTTGTCATGGGATACATTTGGTATAAGGCTTGTTATAAGCGGCTCATAGTGATCAGCTCCAGCACCACACCAGCCTACAATCAAATAAAGAACTGCTTTCAGCAACATGAATAGGTACTAGATTTTTATTAAGCATGCTACTTTCAGGCTCTTAAGAGAGAACGAAATATTTAGAGAGCACATGTACCTGTGCCTTTCATAAACAAAAAGATGGGGGCCCCACAAATAGGGCCTCTTGGGCAGTGTGGAAGGAAGAAAACACAATTATCTTCATCCACCATTGCATCAGAACCATGTGCTTGCACCTGGGCCCACATACAGTTTCACATTAATAAAAGAAACAATTACAACTCTTTAACTCTATCTAATAGCTGTAAGTGTACTTTATAATTATAATAGATGCTACAAAAGCCATAGTGCCATCACTATAATTTAAATTAAATTTCTAATTCCAATGTTGTTGTCTCAATTCCAATTTTGCACTCTACTAACGAAATTCCCAATCTGCAAAGTAAGAACAGGAATAAGACAGAAATGAGATAAAATAGAACATACCACATAGACCTCACGCTTGAACTCTGTTGCAAGGCACTCTAGTGCAATATCATCTCCAAAAGCTGCAGCATGGCCATCTCTATTCTCATCTATACTCAACAAACCCTCCTCAGTGTATTGCAAGGTGATGATGTCATGCTCATCTTCATCAGATCCTGATATTGACATGTACTTGGCCCAACCAGACCCATCATTGACTGCTATGCATCTCTCCTTGTAAATCGTCTCAGCTGCTATCTCCCTGAAGATTATATTTCAAGGAATAATGATTGTAAGTTTGTAACACCATAATAGTATCAGAAATACATTTTAATGAGACCCTTGTGGTTAAGACTTAAGAATAGAATAGATACATGAGCAGGTCAAACATCTTAGGCATTCATTATGACTACAAGATAAGTTTAAAGGAAAGAAAAAAGCTTTTAAAATCATAGTAGGGAGGATACAAAAAGCCTAGTAAAAGCAGGCCCAAAAATACAACTTACCTGTCCAGACCTAACAAATCTTAAAATGTCATGTTCAGCATCTACTACTAACTATTTTTTTAATGCCATATTATTTGCAGATCTTCAAAATCTTTTTCAATATTATGTTACTTTTGATAAAATAATGGTAATATCTGGTCAAATATGTCAGGAGGTTAGGAGGCATGTGGAACAGCTTAGATTGCCTATCAGAAATGAAAAGAAACAAATAAGTGCTGTAGCATTCATGAGCACAAATTAAAAAAAAAACATTGATAGAGATGTGAGTGGTTGTTGGGAATAAAAAAATTTTAAAAGAAGAGAATAATAGCTAGATTCAAAACCACTTATAAATATTAGGAAATGTGTACGAATGGGGACGATAGACCTGTGCACCACAAAGATATAGAAGGAAAGAGAACTTTCAGAAATTGGAAAAGAAACATCACAGTAATAAGAGAAAAAAAATTCTTATATGCTTGATAGATTTTATGCACACACCTCTCCAATAAGAAAAATCATCACTCTTGGACACAAACAAAAACTCAAATCATAAAACTTTTTACTGTTTCTATGTTTAACTACCAAATACAATCATAATAGCTTGAATCCTAAAATCCCTCAAACCGTATCATATCCTAAGATTAACTAATAAAAAAACACAACAACAATTGCATTATTTAGGAATCTTACATAACCTCGAGAACCTCTAGGTACAAAAAAAAAACTGGCCAAGCATTCCTAGAATTTAGTGTAATATTAGCAAAAAAAAAAGAAAATCAAACAAAAAGGATTACCTTTGGATCCCCAATTCCATAAGTTCATTGATGGCACTATCCATCCCCAGTCTGTCCTCCTTTCGTGCGAGGAGCTTGACCTCCTGGACCACATGCACACCCCAGCCAGCCTTGAGGTCAGGAGAATACATGTTCCTTATGGCCAAGTCAATCCCTTCCTTGTTCTCTTCTTTTTCATATTCCTCCTGGAACCGCCGCACTGTGCACCGTCTCAGTTCTCTGGCACTCATTTTTACACCCATTGACCGCCTTGCGGCAGTAAATAGGCAGTTTCCATCTGATTCTACCTCTCCACCGTGCTCCAGTCGGAATATCTAAGAAGTGAAGAAGATCAAACTTGGTTTTTAATAAAGAATAAGTACAATTATTGCTGCAAAACTTTCAGATCTATCATACGTAAAGTTCCTTCATTAGGTTACTTAGAAGTACCGAATGTCAAGCTAAATTAGCCCCAGATCCGAAGAGAGATTTTAGGATGTCAAACTAGTTAGATGTACGAAAATGGAATTAGTTTTCGAAGATTGTACTAATTCCCGCTAATTTTATCCAAGAATCAAAACTTCCCAACTCGCTTAATCAAGAATATTCGACAAATTTAAACTTCCTAGACCAAATACTGACACAAAATAAATTGACGCCTAGTGTCATACCTGATAAATCGCCTCTCTGTCGTTTCCCAAATCAGAGCTGGAAACTGGATCTGAATCAGGGACCTTCCAAGCCACGCCTCGATCCGAGATCCGCTCCAGTCTGCGCCTTTGTTGGTCCTCCAGTCCGGCGACCTCTCCCCATCCATACCCCGTCGTCGAAGGAGGCGGAGGCGGAGGCGCCCAATGGAGAGGCGACCCGGACGGAGGAGTAGCCGGCGCTAGGGTTTCCACGGAGGCGGCGCTCGAATCGCAGAGAAGCTTCCCCATTGCTAGGGTTTGTAGAGAGAGAGAGAAAGAGACCTGGATTTTTGTTTTCTTTTTCTCTGTTTTTTTTGTTTTCTTTTTTTGTTTTCTTTTTCTCAAGTGGTGTAAAGACGGGGAATGAATGACAAGAGGGGGTACAAGAGCCGTTATGGGAAGCAGGACCACGTGGTCAAATATTAGTGGTTCGTGCAGCTACCCGTTGCGATTAATCTATATTTGGATGAACATGGTGTTCGTTTAGTTACTAGGCCATTATATTATCGAAGTAATCATCTAAGGTAACGGTGATATAATTAGGTTCATCGATTTTTGTGGACCAGGTGTAGTTGTACAGCCGATTTGCTGAAACGTTGTCATGGTCCTCATGGAGGCCTTTTACCAATCAAACCCTGCATTAATTGGAAAATGCGTACTTAGGTTTCACTCCCGTTAGTTTAGAATATTCTCTTGTTTGTTCTTCTTATTCTCTCTCTTGAGCGGGATGTGACATACTGTCATACTGACATGTGAGAACCTACATGACTGAGAGTGAGACTTTGTAAAGTACACATAATTTTAGGTCTCCACCGTTGTTAATAAGTCAACAAATCGATAATTACGTACATATCCAAAATCATAAATGTCAAATGCGATTCATAATTACTTTTGCGCCGGAACCAATTTATACTGCCTCGTTTGTTTGTGACTTAAAGGGTGCATAACTTAAGATATGCATTTTTTAATCACCAAACACTTCTTACATAAGATGCCTTAAGGATACATAATTTATGCAATCTAAATAGGTTGCATAAGTTATAAATGGTCCTCTTTAATTTTTTTCCAACAATACCCCTTAGAAATAATTAATAATAATATTTAATAATTAACAAATAATTAATAATAATTAATAAATAATAATATTTAATAATTAACGATAACTATTAAAAAATCATAAATAAAAAATATTAATTATTATAATTAATAATTCTTTATGAGTAATATTAATTATTAATAATAATAATTTAATAATAATAATTAATTAATTACAAATAATTAAAAAATAATATTTTTTATTATTAAATAATTAATAATATTTCATAATAATAAAATGATTTCTTATTATCATTAATAATTAATAATTAACAAATAATTAATATTAATTAATAAATAATAATATTTAATAATCAACAATAATTATTAAAAAATTATAATTAATAATAAAGATTAATTATTATAATTAATAATATTTAACAAGTAATATTAATTATTAATAATAATGATTTAAGGATAATAATTAATTAAAGGCATGAATATAAGGGCATTTTAGTCTTTTGACATGAATATATGCATGCATTAAGTTAGTCATCCTTACTACACAACCAAACATCTATTACATAAATAATTAGGCATCCTTAATTTATGCAACCCCTTACTACACAAACAAACGCCCCCAATGGTCTTTGATATTTGATGTCTAATTAATTTAGGCTACTGAATTAGATAAAAGCTCATTGAAGTTGTAAAATTAATCGCTGAATGAATTTAGATCACACTGGATGGTAGCGATTAAATACTGACAAGGCCTTTTTATGATAAAATGGTTTCCTAAATTAATGCATGATAACTTTTGGTGTTACGATCTTAAGAAATTAAATAACAGTTATTTTCTGGCACTTGGCGACATAAACTATAGTATGACAGTATGTTAATAATAAATTTAATGACCTAGATAGGTGTTTATGGAGTTCAATTACAGTATATTAATATTATTGAGATAATCACCTCATTAATTTTTTTGGCACACTATTTGAGAACATTATCCTCTTTTACACAAGTCAATCAATATGAAGTTGTATTTATAAAAACACATTGCCATTAAAAAAAATAATATATAGCAATACAAGTAAAATCGTTAAATTTTATGCGTAAGTTATAACATTTTTGCCCCCTTTGATTTAATTTATATGCTTCTGATTGAAATTACTCCACATCAGCAAACTTTTAAAGATATATAACTATAATAAAATTTTTGCACTCAAAATCTAACTCGATTTGGATTTTGTAAATAAAATGAAACCAATAATTTTATTTATTAGAAAAAATGCTCTCTTAACACATTTATTGATGTAGACAGGGACGGAGCTACATAGGGGCAAGTCCAGGCACGTGCCTGGGCTTGTTTGTCGAAATTTGCGGTGCAGTTAAGACTTTTGCACGTTAAAAAACTGAAAGAACTGAGAGTGTCTGGGCTTGGATTATACATGTGCTTTGGCCTTGGTCTAATTTCTCTACAGTCTGCTCAGGCGCTCTCCTTCCCAAATAAAACGACTAGTTTTCCTTTATTTTTGTTCTGTATTTTATACTATTCTATTGTTGGGGTTTGCTACATTTAATGCATCATTGATTAAAAAGGAAAACGACAAAATCAGGAGAGACCATTGTTCTTGATTATTTTTTTCCTCCTTCCACAGTTCCACTACGTGCATCAACGCATGTTGCTACATGAGTTGAAATTTCCAACTTTTGTTCAATTCATGCTCAAACAACATGGAAAAAAATAGAATATAAAATAATTGTCTTTAAAAATACATGATACTTTTATTTATGCTAAAAGATAATATTCTTTAATTATTTATTTTATTATTTAAAATAATTTTTAATATTTAATTTATTAATTTGATGATGGTGCCCAGCCTTAAATTTTGGCTAGCTCCGTCCCTGGATGTAGAGGCTGCCTTTGTTATAATAGAACTATTTTGTACAGTTACATCATGTTTCTCAAAGCAAAACATAACTAGTTCTAACTTTGTAGTTTGCTATTTTAGTCATTTTTTTCCATTACAATTATCATCGCATATGTACTCTAATGATTTATAAAATATTATACACAAATAGTTAACATATCTTTAAACAACTTAACGTTTAATTACGCTCCAATATATTAAGCCTTATTAAGGACAACGCCAAGAAAGATTAGTGAGTAATGTTAAATTAAAAATATCAATTTTGCTGACTTATCCATAATACAATAACTCTACTGCAGTCAATTTCGAATCTTCAGTGACAGTGAATGAACTGACGTCACTTTTTCTAAATTATATATATTTTTTTATCAAACGGCCACTTGGGTAGAGCTGTCAACGATATACCGTTTCGTCATTTTCCGTTCCGTTCCGTTCCGTTGGAACGGATAACGGTACGAATTAGCATTTCGTTTCCAGAAGCGGAATGGTAAACGGAATAATAGGACATACCGTTGTCGAAACAGAACGAATCATTTTGCTTCCGTTTCGACAAATACATCTGTTTATAGTGTAAATATACGTTGTTCCGTCCCATTCCGTCCAACCGAAACGAATAACGAAATGAAATTTCATACCGTTTACTAAAACGGAACGGAATACGAAATGGAATAGCATACCGTTTACTGAAACAGAACGGCAAACAGAGGGCTCATTCCGTTGCCGTTGTAAACGTTAGACACCCCTACACTTGGGCACATCACTTTTTCTAAATCTTGGGTCACGATGACACTTCAAAATCCTGATAGGTAATTTACAAAATCTAATGAATTCGAGGTTAACTAGAAAAAATCATCGATAACGACTGTTAATAATTTCTGAAAAGAAGAAGCACTCGTAGGCAATTTTCACATTACTTAAGTTAAAAACCACCAAACCACATTTTGCGGACATGAATATAAAAATATAAAAATAACGAAATGCGACAACTCGTGTGGTCGGGGTAACAGCTGGCAATGTTGACTTTGACTAGACGTTCGTGTTCCGAGTTCCGATTCTAACATACACTATCAAAAGTAAGTAACCAATGCTCAACACGTGGACATGAAATTCCCCCAACTGACGCTTCCAAAATATTCATTGGTTGGAAACTATGTTTGGTGTTTGATACAGTGTATTTGATGAGACACGATCGTTTAGAAGAAACTAAGCCTCGGGAGGTGCGAAATGGATGAGGTTAAACGGCGAACTCATTACAGATTCACCGTGGTGGGCACCAGGACGGAGCTAGAAAATTGCATAAGGGGGTTCATTAAATTAATCATATTTCAATTGAATAATTTTTTGGATTAACTTGAACCCGACTTGAGAAATTCTTGTATCATTTTGAGGTTGTTGTCTTTTTAAAAACTTCTTCTTATTTAATCTAATAGAGAAACATTAAGATGAAAATTGTTCTTTAGTAATTAGAATTATAGAATGAAATTGCTCTTAAGATAAATATGACACAAAAAATCTTTATTGTTTTTGCCAATTGTAAATTTGTAATTAAAATAAAACAATACAAATTAGAATAGGATATGTTCTAGGCTTGTTTCAAACAAAAATTTAAATTTCAAACTGGACTTTCAATATATTATAATCAGAAAAAACAAAAGAACTGATTTCATAAAAATAAATAATACCTTGTTCTCTAGTGTTCTTGCAAAAATAGGATTAGAGGAGCGAAGTTTGGATTAAATTTTTTTCTATCTGATCTCGCAAGCAGCAAAGAGGAGAGAGTCGCTCGATTGGCTTCAGCAAAGTAAACTTGAGGAATCTTTTTAGGCCCTTGCTAGCTTATTGGATAACTTTTTTTCTTTTTTTGTTTGTATTTATTTGCCTGTTCTAATTTTGCTAATTGCGCAACTATTATCTAGTTGGGCTATCATGCAACTAAGGCAACAACAAAAAATGCATATTCATTAATTCGGTCATATCATTAACTTTTTTTTTATTATGGTAACACTTTGCAAATATAAATTGTTGATCTTTCCAAAAAAAAAAAAATTTCCCAAAATTTGACACTATAAATTAGGCATGGGGTTCAACAATGTAAATTATCTAAATATTTTTGGGGTTCAAACATATTGTGGGTATATAAGGTTACGTTTTATAACTATGAATATTAATATTTGTAATATTATTTACAAAAAAAAGGGGTGACATCGACACCCTTTATTGAATGTAAATCCGTCCATGGTGGGCACACCTGTTCGGTACACATCTCATTTACTGACATGTGGGTCATATAGTCACGGTATTTGCCTAAGTAAATACTAAAATAGCCTCAAATAGTGTGTTGTGTGCACCCAAATAGTACTTGGCGGGAATAGGAGCGTTTTTCGTTGTTCTGGTGGGTGTTTTTCAGTTTTGGAGGGAAACAGATAGATCGAGTAACAGGAGCAATTTTTGGAATTATTCCGTTTGAACCAGTTACAGACTTTACAGTAGATGGACTCCTGATTGGATAACAAATTAACAATACCGAAAATTTTTAAAATAGTATTAAATTAATATAATATATTTAAAATAATATCAATATAATAAGTTTAATATAAATAGTATCACGAGATCGGAATCCTGGATTCCGAACGTTAGATCGGAATCCAGGATTCCGATCTAAGCTTTGATCAGATTCTGAGTTTCCGATCTAAGCTTAGATCGGAATCCGAGATTCCGATCTAAGCTTTTTAATTTTTTTATATATTATTTATTTATTTATTTAATTTATTAATTAGTTAAATAATTAGAAAAATAGATAATATATTGTAAAAATATTGAAAAAATATGGAAAAAATCAGGAATAATTAAATTAAATTAAATTTTATATGTAATTTAGTATTTTTTGGGGAAATTAAATTTATTTTCATTTTAATTAATTTATTTAATTAAAATATAAATTTTTATAAATTATTTAATTAAAATATAAATTTTTATAACTTATTTAATTAAATGAATTGTACCATTTAAAAAGGATTATAAATTTTCAGAATTTGCAGGGATACAAAGGCATAATCCTTTCAGAATGTTCAAAGTTTTATTAATTCTTTCTGCATTTGCAGGCTTAACTTTTGATAGGAAGGTCCGATTGGGGCGATCGAGGACATTCCGGAAAGCTGGCGACGAGATCTACGCATTTTACCGGGGTGAAACCCCGTAACGACCATTTTCGAGGCCAAAAAACGCTCTCTGGACCTCCAAAATCCACTTTGAATGTTTGCAAACCTAAAAACCACTCTAAACTACTAAAAATGTTTTTAAAATCATAAATTAATCATTAAAAAGAGAAATGCAGTAAATCAAGTGAATTTAGTCTTTCTTCTCCGTCTCAGTAAAACATCAATCTCGTGTAATTCCTTTCTAACGCAATCCAGAAAGTGCTTCCTTAATCATGAGACTCGATATGATTGTTTAATATATAATATGAAAATAATATATACAGAGGACGACATCCGGGACGCATATCAAATGGTTGTTTAAATTAATTAAAAATTTATACTTAATTATTCATTTTTTAATTAAATAAATTAATTAAATTTATATTTAATTAAATAAATTAATTAAAAGAAAAATAAATTGAATTTTCCAAAAAAAAAACTAAATTACATATAAATTTTTTTAAATTATTCCTGATTTTTTTATATTTTTTCAATATTTTTAGAATATATTATTTATTTTTCTAATTAATTAACTAATTAATAAACTAATAAAAGGAAAAAATTTTAATTTTCCCAAAAAATTCTAAAATACATATAAAATTTAATTTAATTTAATTATTCCTGATTTTTTCCATATTTTTTCCATATTTTTACAATATATTATCTATTTTTCTAATTATTTAACTAATTAATAAATTAAATAAATAAATAAATAATATATAAAAAAATTAAAAAGCTTAGATCGGAATCTCGGATTCCGATCTAAGCTTAGATCGGAAACTCAGAATCCGATCAAAGCTTAGATCGGAATCCTGGATTCCGATCTAACGTTCGGAATCCAGGATTCCGATCTCGTGATACTATTTATATTAAACTTATTATATTGATATTATTTTTAATATATTATATTAATTTAATACTATTTTTTTAAATTTCGGTTAGCAATACCATTTTGGGCTTAAACAGGCTTTAACTGCTTTTCTAATTTTAACGGATTAAGTCGATGGAATATTGGGCTGGGCTGGGAATATTATTATACGCACTTAATAGAAGTCTATGAGAATTTTTTTGTTCTAATTGACTATTAATGTAGAACAGCTAAACATTTGTTCAATCAAACAAAAATATTTTACATTTTAAGAATTATCAGGTTAATTAGTTAGTTACAGATGACTTTTTTTTCACATTCAAATATGGAGCATTATGTACTATCATTATAATTATAACCATCGAAATAGAAACTAAAAATAGGGAAATTTAAAAGAAGCAGTTTTAAATCCTCAAAATAAATTAAATCTCTTCACTTCAACACTATAAAATTAAGAGCTGGGATTTCTCTTGAAAATCCTCCAAACAAGACTAAAAGGAGAACATATATATAATTTCCTTCGACAGTCACAGATTACTATCCTATATAACCAAAAAAAGAAAAAGAAAAAGAAACAGACATTCTGCCTATTTCTATGAGTCCATTAACTCAATGTCAGGTGCAAACCAACCCAGTTCTTCTATGATTTTCTTCACTCTTTCCTTTTGCCCCTTGGAGTCCCCCAAGGCAGTAGTAAAAGGGTAAACATAAGTCACTTTAGTGGCCATTGACCGGTACGCCACCACGTCTCTCTTAACCAGAAATTCAAGTATATCAGGTGTGAAACTGGTACCTCCTACCTCCACTTGCAAGTAATGGCCTAATATTATTGTTTTTTGAATAGTAATTAAGGAGTGTTATATCAAAGTATTGTGTTGGTAATAGAAGATTTGGTGTGTATAAGCTTGGTACCTGCAATGGCGTAGAAAATAACTACCAATTTTCAGTTTATCCACTGGTATTCGATAGGACAGCTAGGTTTGTGCTATAATGATACTGGTACTGACTGATTCCGACAAAACCAGAACAGGTTTTCTGGTGACATGGATCCAATAGCAAAGAATGCCAGCAGTATCAAAGGGTATAATTGTTTTTTTAACTAGAAATTACCAGCACAGTATATGTCTAGGAAGGGTGCATACGTGCAGTGCGGAAAGAATTGCTAGTCATAGTGCTGGAATTAACCAGTAATATGCATTCTTCCAAGGGTTATCTAATGGAACAGTTGATCTGAGTATTTAGTACAATCTGTGTCTTCCCTATAAATTTGGAAACAATGTTACAATGTAGTTGCTGTCACAATGAAATTACCGTATGGTGTTTCCTCATCAACCTTGAAATTGACACTCTTTTGTGTTTTTACAATTGCATCCCTCAATTTCTGAGAAAGAAAACAGAAAGGTCAACACACAAACACCTTGAGCGCGTGAAATTAATAATGAACAGAAACTTTTTTTTTTCATTTTTCTTTATAACTATACCTGAACTGCATCTTGAGTTGCATTATCAGGAATCACCCACGGAGAAGCAAAAGACGAAGATTTGGGATTTGTTGAAATACAACCAGGATTTGTAGATGGGCATGGCCTTATTTTTCTGAAATGAAAACACCAGAAAGAAAGTAAATCATTGATATTATTATACTGGTTCAAGCAAATGTAAGTATAATGAGAAGAATCACTGGATAAATTGCATCGATAACTGCTCCAATTTAGTATTTATATTGGTTTTTTATTGAGCTTTTAATTGCACATAAATTGTTTTATAAAATTTCCTAAAGTCATAGTCATGCAAAATGGACAAGTGGTACCTATTAGACAATTTCCTGTTTCTCTTTTACAATTGTTAAGTACTAACATTAATGCACTCGTAAGAATTCAATTAAAATAAAGTATCAAATTGAAGTTCAACAAATCACCCATTTTCTAATCCAAGCATCAAAATCTGAGATTGAGCAAATGGGGTGGTGGGAGAAGGGATGGCTTGTGTTGGCAATGGAGAAGAAGTAAGAGCTAAGGTTAGTGCCCATGGTGTAAGAGATGTCAGAAGGAGCTGTTTAAATGGAGAACTAGCCGTTGGTGTAAAATTTCTAAGAGAAGGGAAGAGGGGAGAATTTGGAAGAGTCATTTGATTTTAATTGCTTTTTTAAGTTTCTGGCGCTTCATCGACCTTATCTCTTCTAACCTGTTGTCTTGTCCATCAGTGTTGGTAGCCGAATTCTCTTGTGGCCATCTAGGTGTAGCATTAAATGTAGTATTGTTTGCTGTTGTTAGAGATGTCAGATGTGTTCAAAGAACTTCATTCTTTGTAACATATTTTTAGTACTGATGCTTTAAACTGGATGTTGGTTTCTTTTCTTAGTAGTTTGTTTTTCTATTTTATAATATCTTTTTTTTTTTTATGTATTCCTAAGGTTTTAGGGGCTTATCACGTCCTTTAGTTCATGGTCAATGTAACAAAAAAACCAATTACTCTTTATGTGGGCTTACTAGTCTCAAGGCCCAACAAATAGATCTAAAACTTGTAGGCTGAGTGATGTTGAGAAATAATAAGAGGTTTTCATGATCCAATAAATATATTTTAGAGACCATCAATTACATCACATGAAAGGCTTACTTGTTCGTTACTTTTTTTTTAAAAAAAAGAAACAAAAATATATAAACAAAGAAAGGAGGCCCAGTGGCCCACTGTACCTAACTAATTCTGATTTCGATTTTTGAGGCATGGTGTGGGTTACAATCAGCGGCTAGTCGACTTCATCGTCTACCAGTACCACCCGTGACTTCATTTTGTCTTGTATCAGAGATAGGGAAAGATCAATTCCAAGTTTCTAACTTTGTCAAATAGAAATATATATATATGGATGTACATTAATATATATATATATAAGGAATATTTTTTGGTTTCTTATTTGTTTCTTAGTTCTTTTCCAATATTTGTTTTCTATATCAATGGCTTCCGATTCTTTGTAACCATTAGCTAGTGTGTTGTTACATTTTGGGTTGCGCACAATATATGCAACCTTTTATTTTCAACATTGACGTTTTGCATTACGGATGGCATACAGTATTTTGCATTTTTTTTTTCTTTTTTTTAGTTCACCAAACTGCAGTCCTCTTAGTTTTACAAAACCTATTTTGAATTGTATCCTACTGCAAAATTGGAAAGTGATTTTTATTTCGTACATTATCACCAGTGGAGATAATACTTTTTTTTTGTTTTTCTAAAAAAAAGTATTATCAGTCATCATATTTTGGCACCATCAGTTTACCATAATTAAATTTATGGAATGATTTCTTTTCTGCAAGGAATGATTGCCCTGTGCTTGCTCGGATAAAGTTGCACCACGTCAATAATTTTTATCATAATTTTCAATACCCTACCGGCATCCATACCGGTCAGTGACCGAAACTCAGTATTTTCACGAAATTTTTCGGTATTTCCTCTCTAAATATTGGATACCGCCATTTCGGCCACCGTTCCGGTATCCGGTATTACCGGAATTTTCCGGTAAGTGGTAGGGTATTGAAAACACTGATTTTTATACAAGCAGTGCAAACTATGTACAATTTTTTTTTACAATATTTACCCATAAATAACGGCTACGCGATTAATCAATGGCGATAGTCAGCACACATGTTAAATTTTTATGAAGAATACTAAAGATAAAGTTAAAATTGAAGTTAAAAAATATTTTGTGGCTTTTTGGGAATCCATGCTATTGTGAAGTTGCAATTGTCAGAACATTTGGCAATAAACTTTCATGGAGGTAAAAATTTTTCTTGACCAAACAATATGTTTTTGACAATGAGAGAGAAAAAAAATATTGTTTGAAGTTGATGAGACGTAACACTATGAACTTTGAACTTTCGCCATTATGTTCTCTCTCATTGGTAAATTTTTTTCTTGACCCAAACAAATCTCATTTTTATGATAATGAGATGTAACACTATGAACTTTCGCCCTTAGACAAAAAATATCTCATTTTTAATCATTTATTTTTGTCTAATGGCGAAAGTTCATACTGTTACATGAGAACTTTGCATGTTTGTCATTATTAGCTAGTGCTCGTCCATCGCATTAATTCTTACAGATCTCATTTCAATTTAGATTCTAGAGAAATGCTGCCTACTTAAACAATTAATTGTACTGACCATGAATGCAAATGAGTTTTTGAGGTTGTATCATTAATTTATTAGGGGTCAGAATATCCGTTTAAAATCCAGAATATATTGTTTAATGTCAAATACTTGAACATTCAATGGCAAAAAAAAAAAAAAAGGGAAAAAAATCTAACCAACAACGCATGCTCCATTGATTACATGGAAACTTTGAAGATGCTGCTACACAACAAAAAACCTGATTGTGCCACAGAGAAACTTTAGTTTGAGGTCCCCAAATTAATAATAGCGATTGAGTAGATGAAAGCAACGTTAGGCTATTGGTTAGAACATAAGCTATTTGTTTCCTGGTATAAATTGGACCTTGTCAGGTCGATGACAAAAGGGCCAAGGAATGAGAAAGGAATCCCAAAGCAAATCTGGAATCTCCTGCGCTCCCGCTGCCATAGTCGGTACCATGCATAAGATAAGCTGACAGATTATACATATTCAGCTTGCTCATGAGCTCATCATATAAATTCATACTCTCTTTCTAATATATATATATATATATATATATATATATATATATATATATATATATATATATACTAACACTCTCTTTTTTGAAAATGAATGACTGTGGTCAAATCCCGGTTCAGAATTTATATTTAGGAAAAAAATTTTATACAATTTATATTAAAAAATATAATCTTGTATATAAATATCAAGAGTCAATATAGGAGTTGCATCCCTAAATTTTTTGTATCATTTTCTCTCGAGAAAAACTTTGAACTTAATAATTATATAAGAAGTATTTCACGTGGGCCCATTAATTTGAGACATCTCTCAAAAATATCTGGGGAACACTAGAACCGCATAGGGAACTGGGGAAGCAAAGCAAGCAATGCACAGAAAAGGCCGAAGTGCTTATTTATTTACTTATTTTTACTGTTGTTAGTTACTTAGTTCTAAGTAGGGCGACAAACTTTGGAATTTAGTCGGTAGGATAGAAAGCATGTGTGAATATATCCGGTAATATTATAAAATATAAAATTTGATTATCAAAATATTTTAATATAGAGATCATATTGAGCGGTTTGGATCGATCGTTTGAAATTTTAATATGCTACGTTTGGATCGTGTTTGACGTCCTATATGTTTGATTCTAGCATTACTCAAAATAGTTTATACCACGAAACTATGTGCTGTCACCCTGTTAGTCTATCACCTTGCATATTAGTTGTCACAAAATAAAGATAGCGGTTTCCGTAGGAAAATCAAAACAAAAAGCATTCAAATAAGGTGTGTGTAAAATCTTAAGATATAATAGCTAAGGAAATTTTCCTTTTCTGAAAAAAAAGTATGAAGTTGCATTTTGATAAGAACAATAATCAAAATTTTAAAAGACGAAACGGGATTGATAAAAGGTTTCTAGAAGCCTAAAACATGAATTTGAATTGTGCAGCTCATGTTCGGTTGTTTTAAAATTTTGACAATTTAATATATTTTTTTTCTAAGTAGGTTTTGTCCATATTTGAAAAATATTTAAGAATTAATATTATCTTTTCCCCCTCCATAAGGAAAGAGCCCTTCCCAACAACATACTTACAAAACTGTGCTACGGATTAGACTTATTACTTATTACTCTTGGAAAAATTAATTGATTGAGAGTTACAATTGCAGCATGCAATTTTCTTACAGATGCAATTTTGCAAAATGGTTTTCTATGGTCGGCGCATGTGAAATAGCAAAGAATACAGCACATGACAAGCCACCCATCACTCCCTCCAGGCTCCAGCACATCCTTCTTTGGCGTCTTCCTTTTAGTGAGCGTGAACCAACAACACACACCCACGTCCCAAACCAAAGCCAGTCCCAATAACAAGACAACATTAACGTAGTAAACAACTCAACAATAGCATGTGTTTGCTAACTCTCCACCATATAATTCAAGGATGTGGTAATACGAATGCACATTTGTATACCATGTACTAATAGGTAACGTATTAACCATTCGGTCCATTCATGCAATCAGATAAACACATGCATGAGAATACTACCAATCTAAATGGTTCAAAATTTTACCGTGAATTATAATTATAATATATAATTTAATGTAACAAATTTTAAATTTGAATGTAAAAAATCGGAATTTTTGTTTATTATTAAAAGCTTTTAAGATGTATATTTATTATTATTAATTTTTTTCGTGTCCTACGTTGCTTTTTTGCAAAGAGTGGTGTTTCTACACGCCACTCCACTTGTATTCTGACATATTTTATTATTAAAAAAAAATTCGATTTTTAATGTGTTATTTAAATTTCCGATATAAAAATATAAATATTAAAATTCACGGAAACTTTTATTATTCTTAATGAATTGGGCTTATTTATAATTGTAGATGCCTATTATTATGAGTAATAACAGAAGAAGCCCACAAATCCTCACAAAAAAAGACATATTCTTAGTTCTTCTACTAATAAATAAATCTTAGTGACCTCACTCACTTTCTCTCCTTCCTAGTTCTTACGCGCAACTCAACTCTTGCCTCCTCTCCACGGAGCCAAAGCTCTTACGCGCACAAATGCGAGTTACCAAGTACTTCAATCTCTCACTTCTCTTTCTTTGCCTCGCCATTACATCTGTTTCCATCAATGGCGCGCACCAACCCATCAAAGCAATCGTGGTTCTAGTGCTAGAGAACAGGTCCTTTGACCACATGCTTGGTTGGATGAAGCGGTCGGTGAATCCTTCAATTGACGGGTTAACGGGTGACGAATGCAACCCCAACTCCACCAAGGACCCCAACCCGCATTTTGTGTGCGTGTCAGAGGATGCTGTTTATGTGAATTCCGATCCGGGTCACTCCTTTGAGGATGTCTTGCAACAGGCACGCCATTTACAACTTTTTGTTTTTCATCTTGCATTGGGAGAAAAACTGTAATTGAAAATTTTGTTCTATTGTTTAGAGGGATATAAATTTGCAATTGTCGTTTGTCTCAAGCCCAAATTTAACTCAGTTGACAAAAGGTGGTCAATTCCAATCATAAATTTATGACGTATTGGTTAAAATGAATACACAGAAAGGGGGAAAAAAAATCTATTCTTTCTTCTTTTCATTTATCTAACTTATAGCTAGCACATTAAAAATCAAAGCACAGAACTTCACATTGTTCTGTATTATAGGACACTTATAATCTAATTATTAACAACTTGTAAGATTTTTCATTTATAATCTAATTATTAACAACTTGCAAGATTTTTCTTTATAATCTAATTATTATGTTTATATGCTCTATTGTTTTATGTCTTATTACTACTATTTACCTTTTGAAAATATACATAAAGGTTTTTGGGTCTGGTCGGGTGCCCTCTATGCTGGGTTTTGTGCAACAGGCCATGAGCATCTCAAATGACTTATCAGGCACAGTCATGTCGGGTTTCAACCCACAAAACTTACCTGTATTTGCTTCTCTTGTACAAGAATTTGCGGTATTTGACCGATGGTTCTCCTCTATACCGGGTCCCACACAGCCAAACCGTCTTTTCGTCTATTCTGCTACCTCTCATGGTGCTATTGCTAATGATAAATGGAATCTCATTCGTGGGTAAGTTTAACCAGATTTCGTGCAGTACTAAATTTTAATGTAATAAGTTCTGTTTGGTTAAAAAAATACAAAAAATAAATAATTACTCGGTCTTTCTTTTTACAGGTATCCACAAAAGACCATCTTTGATTCTCTTATAGAGAATGGCCTTGATTTCTCCATCTACTTCAGAAACATTCCTACCACACTTTTCTACCGCAATCTACGCAAGCTTAAGTACATCTCTAAGTTCCACTACTACGAGAAGTTTAAAGATCATGCCAAAAGAGGGAAGTTGCCTAGTCTAAGCGTGATTGAGCCAAGGTAATGTTAATAACATTTAGTGGTACAAGCAGTTATTAATTTTGCAATTTATGGTTTTGTATTATATACGACTGTGAGTCAGTTAAAACAGTTTGGTGCAAAATGTTTGTTCATAGTTGACAAATTGACCCCTACAATAGCTAACCAATTTTGTATGGCCAATTGAACTGAAATCAATTAAGTTGTAATGTTTGTTCATGACATGAATTAATTTGGCTGAATTAATGCTTCTGAGGCTATAATTTTACTTGACTATACATTATGAGGCTGTTTTTACCACCAGTAACTAATGTGTTTTGTGTTGTAAGCAACAAGGATTTTTTTGCATACAATTTTAATGATAGCTGCAACTTTTCAGTAAATTTTGGGTACAGCTTGCAAAATTAGAAAAAAAGAAAGAAGAAAGAAATGAAAATACTAGCAACCAACATGTATGTTAGCTAAGCAGATGGATTGATTATTGATAGATATTTTGACCTCACTGGATTTCCTGCGGATGATGACCATCCTGCCCATGATGTTGCAAATGGTCAAAGGCTGGTCAAGGAAGTATACGAGACACTTAGAAGTGGACCCCAGTGGAATGAGAGTTTGCTGATTATTACATATGATGAGCATGGGGGTTTCTATGACCATGTGGCAACACCTTATACAGGAGTGCCCAATCCAGATGGGCAAATGAGTTCAGATCCATTTTTCTTCAAATTTGACAGGCTGGGAGTGCGAATACCAACCATTATGGTTTCTCCTTGGATCAAGAAAGGAACAGGTAATTGACAAAATGCCCTATCGACCAAGTATCTTACAAAGCCAGATACCATTTCAGGATGGACGGTTCTACTATATAAATTTACTAATAAAATCGACCATTGGATATTACCAGTGCATTGATCTCTGGTTTTCAAATTGGCTGATGCGTAACTTTCTTTTTTGTAACTGACATATACAGTTACAACTCGTCCAAATGGTCCCACACCGACTTCAGAGTATGAGCATTCATCCATACCAGCAACCATAAAGAAGTTATATAATCTCACCTCAGACTATTTGACCAAAAGGGATGCTTGGGCTGGCACCTTTGAACAAATTTTCTCTGAGTTGACGTCACCTCGTACTGACTGCCCAGGTTTTACTTCATTTTCACAGTTTTCTATATATTTTATGACTATATGTTTAATTTAATTATGTTCAAAATGTTGTAATGTACCTTTATTGGTCAACTAGATGCACAAATTGGGTGTAGATAATAGTCAGAATCGAGGTCAAATGCATACCAAATCGATACAAGTTGTCGTACTAGACTGTCTGCAGAACACTTGCGCAGTTATGCTTGATTATATTATAATGTGGCTACAATGTACTGCAGTTGTGCTCCCAGATGTGGTTCCTTTAAGGACCAACCAATCAAATGGGGATAGCTGGCTCTCTGAATTTCAAAGCGAACTAGTTGAGCTTGCATCAATATTAAATGGAGATTATTTCCTGAGCAGCTTTACAGAGACGCGAAAGAAAATGACAGTAAAAGAGGCTGATGCATATATAAAAAGGGCTGTTTCTAGATTTTTCCAAGCTAGCAAGCAGGCTATCAGCTTAGGTGCTCATGAATCAGCCATTGTAAATATGAGATCTTCTCTCACCACAAAGAACACAAAGACATAATATTCTATTTGATGTTTAAGCATCCATTTTTGCATATATACCCTCAAGTACATAATATTTAATGTAGTAATTTTTTCTTTCTTTGTTTTTTTGACAGACTGTATCTTCTGATTGGCGTGACTTTGATGTATGTAGAATACTAGGAACCTCAAAGTATAGTCTATAGAAGAATCTGTAGCTCTTATATTTAGTTATATTATTTTGTAACTGTTGTTAACACACTTTGTGAAGTGAACAGACTGTTGCATTTAACTAATTCAAATGAAAAATGTAAAATCAGTCAATTGGAGAGAAGTAACATTTTTCTCTGAGTATACTGGTAGAAGTTACTGGTACAAGAGACCATTTGAGGGATGTTATGCTACTCTAGGCAACGAATTTTTCTTATCTACAGAATAATTTGAGGACAGTTCAGACCCCATTGGGTCTAACTGAAATCTGATGGCCAGACTTATTGCGAAATTCTATATATTAGCACAACACTAATTGATTAATTTAATCATAGATCTATTTTTGTCTAAATTTATGCAAGAGCATTGGAGAAACTAATTAATGCGAATTTTCGTAACTTGCATTTTCATCATAGAGTAAGATTGAATAGCATGTTTTCCTCCCAACAATTAATAGAGTGCGCCAGAAGTGGCAAGCTTTTCAAAAGCAAAGCCAGAACCTGTGCGTCTGTTTAATTATTTCGCGTTATTCTATTATCTATTGTATCGTTTTGGTCATTTTCTGCAGAAAATCTTGTGACATCGTATTGAGAATTCAGAATATAGCTCCTCCAAAAACAGTGCAGACATGCATGCCGTTTCAAGATGTGCTGCTTTCCAGTTTCTTGATCAAATCCTAACTAAAACCACCTTTTACACGAAAAATGAATCAATACGCAAAATATATTAACATTAAGTTTATAAATTGGCAAATTTTCATTTCCTAACAATCTTATGCGCGCATGTAAAAGTTGAAGACTAAATTGAGGCTCAAATATCAAATGCTAGTCACAAATCCACCACAATGGCCAATTGTTGACCAATTTTTGGCAGACTGTTAGTTGAACTTAAAAAATAAAAACAAATATTTTGATATATAATGTTTTTTTTATTATTTTATATATACTACCGTATCCTGATTTTTTGAAAAATCACGTATCCCCGCACCCGCACCGTGTCGGATACGACACCCGCACCCGCATCTGTGCAACATAGCCGGCCATCCTCTTTTTTCTAAGTTTTTCCGTGTCAAGATTCTATCCATCAAAGCCAACCAAAGAAACATTTTTATTTTTGGAGGAGCCTTAATCTTCCATTGTCTGTTAAACATATAGATGAAAGAATTTAGTACTTGAACATAGATCTGTTAAACATTTTATTTGGTGAATGTCACACCCCGAACCAAGCCATAATTCGAGATGGACAACCCCGCCACGTGTATACACTCTACTGTACACACGTAAGGCTTTAATACAGTGTCACAGATACAACTATCACAAACAGTAAATACATAACCAAGTATTATTTGCTTTTATTACAAATAATCCAGCAGAAAACAACACACACAAAATACCATAATATTATACATTAATCATTATTCCAGCTTGGCTTGACCTTCCTCTAAAACTTTTCTTTCTTCTTCCCCCAAACCTGAACCTGTCTCCACAAATTAAAGTTTTGTGGGCTGAGTACGCGAATACTCAGTGTGGTGATAGAGTGAGCCTAAGGTCTGGTTAATTCTAGCTAGAACTAAACCATACTACTTTTTAAATTTACAATACATTAAGTGTATTTGATGTTTTAATGAAACATTCCCCAAAGCATGACATGTTTAAATAAATTGAAAAATATCTGGAAAAATGAAATAATACTAAGTATAGATAAGTACGGAAGAATAGCATAATAATACGAGAATCAAACACCCGCACTCAATGGTCAAAAGTTGTGTCAATCCAACTCACTAGACCCAATAAAAATAGATAATGTCAACACATGTGCCCACAGAACAACCTACGCGTAAATGCTCGACAACTCGTAAGTGCCCCGTCCCTACATCCCCCGTCGAGGAGTAGGCAGTAATACACGGTACCGGTAAACTGACGCATGGGGGTCGAGAGGAAGTCTGATATAACGGCACATTCAACTCAGAGATCAAATCAGGTCCAAATGGATATATAATACAACAATGATAACCACTGTCTCGATCAGCCCCAATGCAAGTGTTGATTAATAGCACTTTTAAGTATAATAATCACATTTTTAATATGCATGCATATCCTATATATGCAAGACTAATCTTTCATTAATGGCATGCACTTAACTGTTTACTTAATGTTACTGACATGAAATGCACACAATTAGTTAATGATTTAATTACTAGACTAGAGAATAAAGAAAACCTAAGGCATCCACACCTGGTAAAGCTGGAAACAGAGAGGCTACTCCTCAAGAGGGTCGATAGAGTCTTGACCAGTCTCCTCGGTCTCGTATTCCGGATAGTAGTCGTCGGCTGACCCTGAATAGTCTTGTTGCTCACCCGACAAAACTGACTAATCAGAACGACACTCGAATTCCCCAAATAGCCGACTATTCAAAGCCAAGGTGGTATTCACAATTTGCTAGGAAGAGAGAGAAACAGAAATGATATACGAAATGAAATGAAATGAGGCTGGGTCTATTTATAGTGGAGGTCTGGCTAAAATGGTAAATATTCTAGATTACTTAATGGCTAAGTAAGTAGAAAGGAATTACTTAGCTATTATTTCTGAAAATATTAATACTATTTATAAAAATAACTGAGCCTATTTATAAAGATATTTATTATCAAAAATTATTTATATAAATACTGATTACTTAGCTACTAAAAATGTGGATAAGATCAAATAGATATTTTCAAAGTGGATAAACATGGACATTTTTCAAATAGGACCTTAGAATTTAAAGTATTGTAAACATGTCCTAAAATTCAGGGATGTCACAGTGAACTTAAACACAGATCTGTGAAACAAGTGTTTACAGTATTTTCCTTTTTATTGTGTAATATATCAACGTTTCTTTGAATGAATTTAGTACTGAGAAGTGATCTAGCATCTATATATATTTTGGGAAGTGCCAATTGGTAATGGATTGTATCAAATAATTAAAAATTTATTCTGCAAGTTAGTAATTGATTGTGGATTAGTATAAAAATTTCAATAAAAGATTTTATATTTTACCTGGGCAACATGCGAAGAGCTCAGGCAGAATGAATCTGATTGGTGCCTTTTTGGTTACAAAGAGGGAATGTTATAATCGCTAATTTGATACTCTTTTTATCTTTCCTATTTAAATATTTTCTCTCCTTCTCCATCAATTTCCACCAATATCTAAATGGTGAGTGCATCAAATGCAAAATTCCACTTTTTAGTTTTCCTAATCATTGTTTCTTTTTGAAGCGGTTAATACTGAAATCCTAGCTACTTAATTAACCACAGCTAAAAACTATTTAATTTCCTTAGAATAGTTTGCGCATATGTTAATTATACCTTTTTGAGGATATGTTGAAAGACGAGGCATTCAGATATTGTCCAATTAAGTAGATAAAATCACCAAATAAGTGTGAAGAAGCTGTTACATCCCTTCAAAGGTGTGAAGGGATGTAACAATTCAAATATTGGGTGCGTTTGGATAGGTATGGGAAGAAGGGAAGAAGGGAAGAAGTGGGAAGAAGTATTGGGAAGTGTGTAACTTTGTGAAGAGTTTGGATTGTTTATAATTTTTTTTCTTCTTCTTCCTTCTTCTTCTTCTTTCTTCCAACGATCCAAACGCACCCATTAATGCACTTGCCATCTCTTGCTGCAGTTTAAGTCATACTAATCTTGTTAAGGTATTTTAAGGAAAAATAAATTAATTAATAAACAGTTCTCTCAGTTGAATATTGTACTCAACTATTATTTGGTTCTCATAGATTTAACCTAATTACGTGATTACATGGTTTTTTTCTAGGTGCTCAAACAGAATCATTCCATAAAAATGTCTATGTTATAATCTTTTATTCATCGAATTTATATTTTTTTTACAGTTTACATAAAAAATCATTTCAATTTCCACTATATGGTAGCTTTTACTTAATAAGTGGATTCCATTGTCTAGCGAACAAAATATTGTCCACACCAATAAACATATATAAGCCATTTTAGACAGAAAAATGATCAAATGGGGGACAATTAAAAGCTTGAAGCCTGAGTGCAAAGGCAGAAGTGGAATATAATTTTATATTTTAACTACAATTTAGGAATTTTTTGAATTTACCTGCAATCGATCCTTTGCATTTACTACTTGGATTGGAAACAACTAGAAAGGAGCCCTTCAATTACTATTTACCAAATACAATTGAAAGAGGAAACAAAAATTAATTTTAGATTTTGTAATTATTTGATATTCATGAGTGAAAGGTCGCATGTTCGAAATCCGATTGGGGAGTCTTTCGTAGATATTTAATTTAAAAATAAATTGAATGGCTTAGACCTCCAATTTATCTTAAAAAAATTATCTGATATTCATAATATGTGATGACGGATGCAATACTAAAAGCAAACAAAAAATAGATGCTAAGGCACATTGCCAAATTCTACAACACTCGCGAACACAACACAAGTTGCTTATTTAAGCCGATATTGTCCCAGTGTATACAAGAACACTGAAAAGAAAAAAATAAATTAATGCGTGTTTTTACAACTTGCATTTTGATCAGTAAGATTGAAAACCGAGTCTTCTTTCCACCTACTAATTAATAGCTGAACTCATCAGATAATTTGTCTGTCCTCCGTCCAGTCACTTTATTTTGCCTTGCATCTTTTTGGCCATTTTATGCTTGAAATCTTGTGCTGTCGTATTATTATTATTATTATTATTATTATTATTATTATTATTATTATTATTATTATTATTATTATTATTATTATTATTATTATTATTATTATTTATAAATAAAGATGCGTGGGAGTTCGTTTGTTTTGTTAAAATAGAGTCCGACACGGCAAATAAAATTTTCCTGAGCGTTCAATTTTTTCCTGTTTGCAACAAAAACTCTATAGCCATTTTTGTGCTGACTGTTAGCGTCATAAATTGACCCGCTTCTCTGATTGTTAGTTCAATTGGCAGCGCAGTATTTCTCCTCATAGGCGTCCCCTATCTATTTTCATCACCTCTTCTCTTTTCATCACCTTCTGCCCTCTCCTAGCCTAAATCCCAATCCCACGCCTCCTCACCTGGCCTCAATGGCGAATCTAGAATTTCGTGTCAGCAGGGTCCGTAAATTTTTTTTGTTGAAATTATATGTATAATGTAACGTGTAATATATACATAATATAATAATAATTCTTAAATAAACAATTTTAAAATAATGTTAGATAAAAAAATCACCAGAAATCAAATATATATTATAATAACAATAAAAAATCTAAAATAATATGTTTAATATACAAGATAATAATTCAAAAGTCAAGACAACAAAACAGTACAATAATTTTCTATGAATTTTCAATTTTTTTCATAATTTTGCATAATAAGTTCTTTAGAAATCTCATTGAGCACTTTTTATTTTTATTTTTAGTGGTAGTTTTTATATAATATCCGAGTTCTATTTTTAATCATTTGTGGCAGCTTTTTGTTTATAATGTCCTAAAATTCACAAAATATTATATACATGAATCAGGTAATGTGCGAGATTCGCACTAGTATATATATGCTACAAATAATTTTTCACCCAAATATTTCATTCTATTCTAAGTTTTGTCTTAATAAAATTTATTGGGTAGGAGAAAAAAAGACGATTAGCTAGGAACAAATGCTACCTGAGTCACTATGCGATTTTTTAGGTGTCGTTATGCAATTCAAATCAAACACGACATGTTCAGCTGGGTCCTTCAAATTTTTGAGATAGGTTCCTAATTTCTTGTGTATATTTTTTTAATTACAAACAAATATAATATCAAGTAATTTTTTTTTTTGAGGTGGGTCCATGATCCACCAAAACCCATGTAGCTTCGCCCCTGCCTGGCCTGCCCCTTCTTGGCTCTTCTTTGTTCCTATTCTTTTGTTGCCTGCCCTTCTCTTCGCCATCTGCGCCAAGCCACCACTCCGCCCCGAACTCGGCTTCCTGCTCCACTCGCTCCCAGTGATCCCATCCTCAGACCCTTCTCCGCAGACGCCTCTCCGACTCCTGCTTCACGTGGCCTTTCTATTATCAAGTTTTATCATTAGATTTCTTAATTATTATCCCATAATTTGGGTTTAGTTAATGGTTACGCTAAATATTTATATTTATCTGATTCACGTTTCGAATTAATGATCCATAAGATCTTATTATGAAAACTTCTATAGACCAATTAAATATGAAAATCTAATGCATTATATAAATTTGAAACGTACGTTCTTGGATTTAGGCGTCATATATATATGTTCACACAATTTTAACACAAGTCAACTTCCACGAATTCTATCCCGAAATTATTTAATATAAGAATTTAGACACAAAAAATTTTAATAGAAAGAATTATTTAATTTTTTTTTAATAAGAAGAAAGTTCCTACCCGGTTTATAACCGCGTAAAGTATCTCTCCTTTTTACCCATTTATAAAACGCGTTCAATGGCTTCCAACGCGTTTCATGAACGAGTAAGAAGGAGAATAAATCGTCAGACCTTCCTACCCGTTTATAAAATGAGTTGGAAGCCTTTTAACGCGGTTTATAAACGCGTAAAAAGTTTGTTATTATTTTCACTCCTAAATGCGTTTTATGAACGCGCTATAATTAGTTTTCAATTTGGTTATTTGTACGCCGCTTATTAATTTGTTTGGTCAATAAAGGTATTTTTAATAAATACATTCGTAAACTTTACTTATGGTCACCGCCTCTGTTTCGGTACCAAAGTTGGTTAAAATATTTCATTTTGCGTTACTTAGTGTATTTATTTGTAATGTTGGGTTGTGAAAATTTTATTATTACTTTTCTTACATGACAATAAATATTCCTTTTATGTTCTAGGCGAATTATATTTTCATAAAATTACGCTATTTTAATTTATAAGTATACAAATTACAACTTTTGGTTTTGCCTCTCTTTGTATCAATTATATTCTGATTCGCACACAGCATCTTTGTGTTATGTTCAAATTAATATTCATAGTATGTGCATATTTGAAACCGTCCAAATGCCTTCACGGTAGTTAGCTGGAAATAAAATAGAACAGGGAGGAGCTAGCATTCCTCTTCTAGCATCATTGGCCAAAACATGAGCTGATTGCACCGCTTCCCTTCTTGCATGCCTGAGTTTGGATTGTTTACTATTTTATTTCCAGCTAACTACCGTGAAGGCATTTGGACGGTTTCAAATATGCACATACTATGAATATTAATTTGAACATAACACAAAGATGCTGAGTGCGAATCAGAATATAATTGATACAAAGAGAGGCAAAACCAAAAGTTGTAATTTGTATACTTATAAATTAAAATAGCGTAATTTTATGAAAATATAATTCGCCTAGAACATAAAAAGAATATTTATTGTCATGTAAGAAAAGTAATAATAAAATTTTCACAACCCAACATTACTAATAAATACACTAAGTAACGCAAAATGAAATATTTTAACCAACTTTGGTACCGAAACAGAGGCGGTGACCATAAGTAAAGTTTACGAATGTATTTATTAAAAATACCTTTATTGACCAAACAAATTAATAAGCGGCGTACAAATAACCAAATTGAAAACTAATTATAGCGCGTTCATAAAACGCGTTTAGGAGTGAAAAATAATAACAAACTTTTTACGCGTTTATAAACCGCGTTAAAAGGCTTCCAACTCGTTTTATAAACGGGTAGGAAGGTCTGACGATTTATTCTCCTTCTTACTCGTTCATGAAACGCGTTGGAAGTCATTGAACGCGTTTTATAAATGGGTAAAAAGGAGAGATACTTTACGCGGTTATAAACCGGGTAGGAACTTTCTTCTTATTAAAAAAAAAATTAAATAATTCTTTCTATTAAAATTTTTTATGTCTAAATTCTTATATTAAATAATTTCGGAATTCTATCAGACGAGCCGTTTTGGGTCAGATTCCAAATAAGTTTAAGCCCAAAAAAAAAAAAATTGCTAAAATCCAAAAAAAAAAAAATCCGGAAGAATTCAAATTCCAAATAACTATATTCAGAAAAAATGCAGTATATGAATGGGTCTGTCCAATACGATCGTTCTCACGATTCAAAATTTAAACAACCAATCCAAACAACTCAATATGTTTTATATATCGAAAACTTATAAGAAATCAATTTTTACAAATTTTTTTAAATTTTTTACTATTTATTTTGGTATTTTAGAAAATTCATGATATAAAAAATTATGGATCGTCCAAAAACAACGATTTTTTTAAAATATCAAATAAATAGTAAAAAATTTTGAAAAAAATATAGAAATTGGATTATCTTTTTTGGAAACTTGGTGAAGATTTTTGTAATATAAAATTCTACTTAAGGGAAAAAAAAGAAACTTTTCGTTGTCTGTGATACAATGACAAAAGGAGTCTAAAACTCTAAATGGATAAGACATTTCTTGGTCTCTTAATAGGATATATTTCATACTAATCAGGTTAATATTATTAACATATTGTAGTCTAAGATGAAATTTAACCAAAATTTTATAGTCAATTTTAACTAAATAAAAATTAAACTATACAATTAAAAGATATACATTAATAAATTATATATAACTTAATTATAAAAATTAATATAATAAAAATGCATGTATCGAGAGCTCGATGTGCCACTAGTTGAGAATTCAGGAGAAAGCTTTTCTTCAAAAACATTGCAGGAATATACACCGCTTCGGGATCTGCTGCTTTCAGTTGCTCTCTTGACAAAATCCTAATTAAAACGACCTTTTACTCGAAAAATGAAACAATATGCAATCCCTTCAAACCCCATGGGGTGTGTTTGGAAAGGTCGGGAATAGAAAATAGGAATAAAAAATTTCGATTTACGTGCTTATTTTTATTCTTGTACAACCCAAACAACACAAGAATAAGGAATAAGGGCCCTTATTCCTATACTAACAAAACCATAGTATAAGAATAAAGAATAAAGATAAGCACGCAAACCGAAATTCCTTATTCCTATTCTCTATTCCCGGCTCATCCAAACACACCCTGAAGTTTTAACACGGTGAAATTTCCATTTTACGAATAATCTTATGCATGTAAAAGTTAAAGAATGAATTAAGGCAAATGCCAACTTCCAGTCACAAATCCATACCATAGGCTCCGTTTGGATGGGTGCAAGAATAAGAGAATAGCTTTTTTCTACTCTCAAATTTATTATAAACAATCTAAACTCTTTACAAAATTACACACTTCCCAATACTTTTTTCCTTATTTCTTTTGTTCCCACACCATCCAAACGGAGCCATAATGATCATATGTTGACCAAATTTTTTAGGAGAGCCGTTGGCTCACTAGCAACATATATGTTCAATTAAAGACCCTCTTTGTACCAAATTATGAACTTTGAAGGGATTAATATGGTAAATTTATACACACACCTGTTAACAAGATTTTATACTTTCTTTGATGGCATGCATGCCGCTTCGAGATCACTAGCGACATAAAAGTTTCTTTTTGAATATATTTATTCCTAAACCATCTAGCATCTATATTTTTATTTTGAGAAGTGCATATTGGAAATGGCTTTTATCAAATAATAATTTAATCTGCAAACCGCCCTTGAACATTATTGCTTGAGCATTTTCATTACACCTGTACTATAGCTTTGTTCACCTTGGCAAAAAGAATTCTATGACACGTGTCCCATACAATCCCTTTTCTCACCTTAACCATCTTCAAATTATCATTTTTTTTTAATTCGGTCAACTAAGTCAAAGGTCCAACTTTTGGTCAACAGGTCAAACTCCGGTCAACTATGGTCAACTATAGTCAAACTAGGTCAACATCGATGGGTGTCACACTATTATTGGAAACAAATACTATTTACAACGTTCGCGATGCATAGAAAACCGTATGCACTATATAATGCATATTAAACTCTCTCTATATATAATAACAGTCTTTATTTTTTCATATACTGTAGACTCACCCAAAAAATACAGTTACAAATATTTATCATCAGCCATTTAGTTTATCATCAGCCATTCAGTTTATGATTTCGACTTTATTTGAACTTGATCTGTGATCAAATAGTTGTCAAATTGTCTTACATATATACAGTATTTCGAAATAAGTTGTTCACTACGGGTGCGTTTGGATAGGTGTGGGAAGAAGGGAAGAAAGGAAGAAGTGGGAAGAAGTATTGGGAAGTGTGTAACTTTGTGAAGAGTTTGGATTGTTTATAATTTTTTTTCTTCTTTCTTCCTTCTTCCCCATTCTTCTTCTCTCATCCAAACGCCCCCTACAATTAAACATTTACAGGTGAGTATCATACTGTCATTACCTGAGCATCCACCAAAATTATGCAGTTTCTTGAAGTTTTGGGAAAGGAACGTTGCCTCTGTTATATCCTTGAAGCAACGAGTATGACTTTCAATAATGATAATAAGGATGATGATAATGATAATAAATAAATAAATAATATTTTGACTGTTTCTGACATGAATCGTAGCTTAGATCTTACATAACATCTTACCCAATTTATTTTGTAGATTGAAAGCAGGTTTGTGATGCACTTAAAATTTATCTATATTGGATCATTTGAACAACTGGAAAATTGATTATCTTCATGAAAAGAAATTATGTCAAATGTATTGATAATGTATGCCTGACTCAAAGTACGTACCAGCTGCTCCATTTTCAATTAACAAAAAGGTTTTTCTTTGTTACATGTTTTTAATTAATTACATAGGGATTTTTGGTTGTCGCATAAATGGAATAATTATCGCAATCAAAAGATGCGGTTTGTTAAGTCGGTAGGCCCACATGTGATATGAGAAATAAAAAAATGTTTTCAAACCACTACAAAAAAAAAAAACTATATTAATAAGTTAAGTCGATACGCCCACACCGAATTTTATTAAATATTTAATCAGGTGAATTATTTCGGGGTGCTCGGTTATGGAGATGAAGGAGCATGATCACTTAAGTCGTTTATCACTTCAGACATTTGATCATCCTATTTTCTTTCTCCTATGAACAATCCAGCTTGTTCCATTTGCTTCAGAAAATGAGAAAAGTAGTGGCTGCAGACTCCCACCATTTATCAAAGGGACATTACTTTAACAGCAGATAATGATTTCCCCATCAACCTAAGCAACAGTGCGAAACGCACACTTGACTCTTATAAAATTTATCCTTGAGAGAGACTGTATGTGAAAGGAAAACTATTGGTTATATCATGAAAGATAAGGTCAGTAATATTGTACGGTTACATATTGGTTATTTCAATAGTAAATGGGTGATGACAAATTAATTGTAGCTTATTTGAAGGGAAAAACCATACAGATATTTATTAAAGATCTTGTCATGTTTTTTATTAGAGATGGGCTAAAATTAGCCACGACTGACGAATGCAACCGTCAGCTACGATCAAATCTCAATTTTCGAGATTCTAACAGTCGATCTGAACCGTTCAATGTGTTCTCCATATTAAAATCTCATTGGGACCAAATTTTATATTTTTCTGAAATTTTTTAGTATTTGTTTGATATTTTATAAAATTCTTAATCTAAACAATTCTGGACCCTTCAATAACTATGATTTTTAAAAATCTCAAAACAATTATAAATAAAATCAGAAAAATATAAAATTTGGTCTCCAATGAGGTTTCAATATGGAGAACACATTAAACGGTTTGGATCGACTGTTAGAATCTCGAAAATTGAGATTGGATCGTAGCTGACGAGTGCGTCCGTCAGTCGTGGCTGATTTTAGCCCATCTCCTTTATGTTATATGCTCTCTATTCTCATTTATCAATTTTCACCAATACCTTAAATATTAGTATGTCATATAATCTAAAATAAAGACATGCTTTCCGTCTGGATTTACTTTCTTATTCCCAACTTACATATCTACTAGAAACTAATAATAATAATAATAATAATAATAATAATAATAATAATAATAATAATATTATTATTATTATTATTATTATTATTATTATTATTATTAATTTTTTAAAATATTGTATTGCTTAATGCTATTTTAGGACTAGAAAATGTTTTCTATAATAAAATAGCCTGTGAACTGTTATCTCTTGGAGCTCCTCTTCCGAGTTCAAATAAATTTATAACATATATATGGTTATCAAATCACCCAATTTAAGGGATCTGGAAGTAGTTAGATCACCTCACAAGTGTGTGAAGAACCTTAAAAGTATGACAGGTCGGATCCGAAATGTTAAAATTGGTTTGTAACTATATCAATTAATTTAATAACGGTTCTACATATATAGAAAAGGGGTGTCAATGTCACCCCTTTTTATTTCAATAATACATATATTTATAATATTTTTAGTATTATAGGTGTATTTTTACAATAATATACAACATGTTGAACCCCATTCAAAGAAATTATAACTCCGTCTCTTTATAATGCTGTACAATTGATGATGCGAGAAGATACAAACATCATGTGTTAACATTTTTATTTTATTTATTTTTTTTGTAAAACTTACAATATTAAAAAAAAATAAAGTGTGGATTGGAGGCTTATCGATCATACTCCAAGGAGCTGTCCAATAATTATTTGGCGAACTGTAGTAGTTGCATAAAATATATGAAATGTAACATCGTAAATTAGGGTTTAAATTCTCTCTTTTGAATCCACCAACAGGAAAGTGATAGATGTATTAATTTATAAAACACTAAACAATAATTATTAAGCTAACTGATGATCAATTTGCCCATTAAAAAAATATTTCTTATTGCCACAAATGAGTATAGTAGTTGTAAATAGAGTTCCGCTAAAAAAAAAAAAGGTCATACTACTTTAGAAGGATATATTTGGAATAATTACTATTGTATTTTACTTGACTGAACAATCCAAACAAAAATACTTACCTTAATTTCGATAAGTAAACCTTCTAATACACCAATTCAAACAGACCTTAAATACATCTCTAATATAATTTAACTGCAAATGATAAGTGATAATTTAAATACACCAAGAATAACAACTAACAAGTAACATTTTTTTTCTAAAAGAGAAAAAAAAAAACTAACTACTCTCCTTCACTTTCTTACTCTTTGCGTGTATTCTATTTCTTGATAAGCCCATAGGCCATAGACCCAAATACTTCCTGGACTTCTTTGTGTCATTTTCCTACATCCATACGACCATACGGGCCATGAATAGCACCTTGTAAGAAACTTTAGTAGGCCGTGATGGGGACATCTCTCTTCGATTTATTCTTTCTTAAAATTTAGTTGCATAGTTTTTAGTTTTCTTATCATGTGTGATAAGTACTGTTGTTCAAACAAAAAAAATCATCCACGCGATTCAATATTTTTTTTCGCATCATCCTTCTCTCGACGCCCTCTCTCTGAGCTCTTCCTCTCTCCACGGCCAGGGACAAAATCAGAATTGGAGGATAGAGTAGACTGAATTGTCGAGGTCGACTTCAATTAGATATTAGTAATTTGAAATTTTAATACTAGAGTAGGCTAATTACATTATTTTTAATATTTTAACGCTAAAAAAATTTTCACGACGTAGTCCAGGCCTATGCCTGTCCCTGCTTGTATCCGCCCTTGTCCGCGACCTCCTTTTTTTTACCCCTGATGTCTCTCCCCTCCCTTCCCTTTCCAACCTTTGGCGCCTTTCCTTTCCTTCTCCCTCTCCCTTATCTCGTCTTCGCTTCTGTTCTCTCTTCAGATTTTCCTTCGACTTCACCTCTCTTTTTGTTCCCCTTGTCTTAGTCTCACTTTCTTTCGCCTCTACCATGTGAACTCTGTCTTGTTTTTTCAAAGATGAACATATACAACCACAAAGTGAACATATACAAAGATAAAATGAACAAAAAAAATCAAAGTGTACATATACAAGAACAAAATGAACATATATAACACACAAATTATAAAGAAAAAACAAATAAAATGAACACATAAAATAAAGTGAACATATATACAAATTTATTAAATAAGAAATAAATGACCATATTCAACATACAAATTAAACACACATAACAACATAGTTAACATATACAAAATATAAAATGCACATATATAAAAATAACTAAATAAGAAATAAAATGAACATATCAAACAAACAAAGTGATTATTTAATACAACAAAGTGAACAGATACAACAAGCAAAATAAACAGATATTAAAATTAGTTGAATAAGAAATAAAGTGAACTAGTGAATGCATTGCGCTCCACGCGATGAAAGTTGAGTTATAGTTCGTTTTATTGATGATCTCATGTATTTTCGTTGTTATGTTTTTTTTGCCATGAATAGTTGTTTTATGTTATTTTGGTAATTAGATGGTGTAATTTGTTTGTTCTTTTATTTATTCTTTTCCTCGATACGGTGTTGCTGTTTTTTTTTTTTGGAATACTTATATTTGTTTGATGGAATAAGAAGTCGTACCCAGCTAGGTACTCTGATTGTTTTTTTTTTTTGATAATTGCTAGATTGATCGGTAGAGCCGTAGAGGAGAAGAAATGTCCATGTGCACCTGGAGCACGCACACTATGTATCCTTACCACTCTTATTCTTCTTTGGTTCATGTGATCCGCGTCCATTCAGAAGAAATGGAACTCATCACATGCGTCCTTCTGCATTATGAAATTATCTCATACGAAAGGTTGGATGTACGCTTTTGTATGCTTTTGTGGTGCACATACAATCAAAATGTATCGAAGGAAAAGCGATACAAAAGAGACCATGGTCCGCACAGAGAAAATCAGAAGCCGAAGGAGTGCGGACATTCCAGTGCAGGTGAACATGCAAGATTCAATCCATTGCCCAGACGAAAAAAAACGGACGGCTGGGATAGAATGTAAATGAACGGTGATTTTCTAGCTTGGAATTGAATGTTTTATAATATGTAAAACAAACAAAGTGAACACATATAAAATAAAAATAAACATATAGAAGAGCCAGTGAAAAAGAGAGAAGAAAATCACTTGTGAGAATGAAAGAGTGGAGAAGACGTGAAAGAGATGGAAATGAGATAGCACGCGAAAGGGAGAGGGTGATAGGAGAAGGTGCACTCAGTTAGAAGAGCATTGGGATGAGGGGAAGATGCGCTCGGAGGAGATTGTGTGCTGGGTAAGGGGAGCACTGGAATTGGATGACTTGAATGGCGATTTGTTAGATAATTTATAGTAATTTTCATTTTTTATGGCATATATAAATTATAACAAAATACGAATTTAGAATCGAAGAAATATTCATAACAAAAAAACGCTCTAGTATTAGTAACCCTGTGTACTTAAATTTTAGTTGAACCTTAATTAATACTTCGATGCGTGAAATGGAAATTATTGATTACTGGATGATAACCTTCTGATCAAATATATATATATATATATTTTCAGTGTACTCTTTTGGACACAACATCCAATAAATTGATAATTCGAGGGCCTTCCTAGATCATTAGAATCCAATGTATCAAACTTTTGAAGTTTGGTTTCTTAAAAAAATTACATGAAATAATAAAAAAATAAAACAATGAAATAATTTGAGGGCCTTCCTAGACTATTTACTCGTACAATAACTAAAATATTTTTTAAAATTTTTGTCAAAATATAAGATTTCATTCTTATGAGATAAGAAGCCCAAGTTAGTACAATCCATGCATAAAAAAAATAAGACTTCATTCTTATGTTTCAATTATATTCTAAGCCTCATTCATTTATAAGATCATTGAAATAATTAAAAAATCATTAATGACAAATATTAGGTTAATACTGAACTTATCTATCATTCCAAAAAAAAAAGTATATGTCCAAAAAATAGAACAAAATTTAGTAATCGTTCAAAAAACATTGATGAAGCTTGTTCTTGTAAAAAAAAGTCAACATGATACTAATAAGATCTTTGTTAGATATGAAAAACCAGTAGAAATTGAAGAAGTTTGAGAGTTAGGGGAGCTAGCTATTTTGTTTGAAACAATCAAACATGTTTGACATGTACGCATGTCAAATATGATCAAATTTTGCTTAATGATATTAGATCATTTGTTTTTTGAGTTTAATTGTGATAAGTTTATGGCTCCGTTTGGATGCGTTGAGAATAAGGTAGGAAGAAAGAAGAAGGGAAGAAATTTATTGGGAAGGGGTAAATTTATTGGGAAGTGTGTAACTTTTGTGAAGAGTTTGGATGGTTAGAAATAAATTTATTGGTAAAAAGTGGTTATTCCTTATTTCTTATTTCGGGAAGAAGCCATCCAAACGGAGCCTATGATATCATTGTTTTTTACAAGGTTGGTTCTTCAAATTCTCATTATTTTGAAAAGTTACTTATTTAATATATTCATGATATTATTCTCTATAGAATGACATACGTTTTGCATGAAAATTAACATCACGAAAAGTATAGCATGTGTTGGATTGAGTGGGTTGAGGGTGCGGATGTAATGAGTTCTGCATGATTCGTCATGCATGTGTTATTTTATTCATATATAAGCAAGTTAAACTTGCTAGCAAATAATTATAATTTTAATTTACAATATAAAATTTGACAAATATACATTTCTAGTAATAATAAGAAAATAAATGACACTATACATATGTTTGATTCTTCTATTTTTTATGGAGTTGTTCTTATCGATTTGTTCTAGTTTAGAAACCCAATTGAAAAAGAACCAATCATTTAAAATTCACCCAAAAACCATTCAAAATATCATAAAACTGATTTTTAATTTAAATAAATTGTCATATTTTCGGACATAATTCAAATTTCAAACAACTACCAATAGTTGCTTATTCGAATGATAGATTATATAAATAATGCATATAGAAAAGGAGAAAGAGTAAAAAAAATGCGAAATTGGTGAAAGCACCTATCTAAATTTAGTGTCTCTTAAATCAGGTTGAATGTTAACTGATTTCTTATTCCAATTTTTTTTCATAAATCGTATGATTCAAAGATGTTAGATAACTCATTTGGAGATGAGGACCAAGAGCTGAAGTTATTAGATCATCAATTTCTGCAATTAAATAAAGATGACTATACTTGAGTTTGTAGAATTGCAAAGAAAAAGGTTCATTAACTTTACTCCTTATAAATGCATGGATCCAAGAGGACTACACGCTAGATCTAGCGTGTATCCAGTTGTTTGTGTCGTTCAATTAATTTGATTTATGGTTGGATATCAATCACTAGACAAAGCAACAATATATTTTGATTTTCCATACAATAAGAAGACAAATTAAGCAACATATCTATATGTATTGAGTTATTATCTAACATTACTTTATTTCTTTATTTGTCCACACATGAGGACATTATTTCATTTCTTTATTTGCATATGCTTATCTTTACCATATTTTTAGGCTATGTTAATGGACTACATTGAATTATAACCGGGGGTGATAAGGATCATCCCCGATATTCATCATTCCCGTCATCCCCACGTATTTTTTTTCTATTTTTGGCTCTACGCGTTTTTTATTTCTATAAATCGCTCTGTTTCCCTCCCTGCCGCGTACGCTCATCCCCCCTCCCACCCCTCCCGCGTACGTTCCCCCCTCCCCCTCCCCTCTCACACACACTATATATGGATTCTAACTGTTGACGTTAACATATTTAAATGTTGAAGTTAATATATATGCCAACTTCAACAATTTAAATATGCCCACGTCAAATATTACCTTCAACATTTAAATATGCCAAGTTCAACAATTATATATATTAACTTCAACAGTTATATATATTAAATTCAACAGTTACATATATAACATATTAACTACAACAGCTACACATATAACTTTAACAGCTACACATATAACTTCAACAGTTATATATATTAACTTCAACAGTTACATATATAACATATTAACTTTAACATCTACATATATAACTTCAACAATACATATATAAATTCAACAGTTATATATATTAACTTCAACAGTTACATATATAACTTCAACACTTATATAACTATATATAGTAGATATTACTATATTAGTCAAAACATCCAAAGTATGTGCTCCATTCATCTACCTCTTGAGCCTTCGCTTTTTCTTTTTATTCACTCATCAATGAGACATCCAAAGTATGTGCTCCATTCGGAAGGTCTGCATTTTGATTATGGAGCAGAGAAATGAGAGGGAAAGTAGACAAGAAGGCGATAGAGATGCATGGTTGGGCTGGGCGAATAAAGTAGACAAGAAGGCGATAGAGATGGTGGGGACCAAAAATGTGTGTTCACACTGGGGATGATGGAGGATGATGAAATCTAGAGGATGGTCTTAAGCAATTCCGAGTTATAACTGTTATGTTGCACTACCAAAATTTTTGCATTTGTGTGTTTAAATCACTTTGCCAAATGATGTTTTATAATAATGAGTTTTTTTTTTATTGTATTATCAGGGAGAAAATTTTAGATATTTGGAAGGAGTCAAAGGTGTCCTTCGTCACATATGCACAAGCTGTTGTACACACGTAAGACAGTAAAAGAGCGTCATAGAAAGGAAATGATCACAAATAATAATTTCATAATAATAGGATCATTGTTCATACAACCAAAAGGGCGGGTAATGATTTACATATCAAAATTACAAACTTTATATGCACTATGGAAATTACAAAACTTGGTAAAAAAATGAATAAAAAAAAATTTTGAGCAATGCAATGCAATGCAAATCCAACAAAATATGTCCGCATTCGTTTTCGTATCCCGCAATATTCGAACCTTATCTATATTCGTTTAATATCTGAACTGTATCTGTATCTAGGGGCGAATTTAGAGGGAGGGGGAGCATGTGCTTGGCATATGCTATGATTTAGAAAATTTCAGATTTACTTACTTAATTTATAAATTTTTTACAATAATAAGTTATGTTGTTATATTTGTCCTCCCCGAGATTTCCATAATAGAATAAATTTGACAATTGATAAGATCATGTGTTGCTATATTTGACCTCTCCTAAACTTCCATAATTATTCTATTGACAAATTATAACCATTAAAAGCGAAGATTCCAAAATTTTAGTTAGTCTAACTTGTAACAATTTAAGTAATTAAATTGAATAATAATTTTTTATAAACCTATTTACAATTAAATAATTTATATATATATATTTTAAGGTTTTCATCTCTTCATTCTTGACACTCAATTTCATATTTTTGGTTCCGGCGCTCTGTCTGACATGAATCATAGCTTAGATGTTACACACTATATCTTACCATTTTATTTTGTAGATTGAAAGAAGTTTTTTAATGCACTTAAAATTTATCTATGTTTGATCACTGAACAGCTGGGAACTTGAGATCTTTACTGAAAATATTAAGGTGCGTTTAGTAATGGTTAGGTTAGTACTTCTCTTGGGTTAGCAAACTAACCTTACTAATTTGGGATGCCAAATGAATCAAGGTTAGTTACTAAACTTTCACTATTTTTACCAAAATGGTGAGTTAGTTTCCCCTTGTATTCATATGGAGAGAGAAATGATATAAAAGTTATTCTTTTCAATAATAATTAATAATAATAACTAATTAATAATTAATAATAGTTAATACAATAATAATTAAAGTAATTAATAATTAATAATACAAAATAAATAATAGTTATTGTAATATTAATTATTAAATAATAATTAATTAGGAATAATAATCATTAGTAACTAATAATTAATAATAATTAGTAATTAATAATTAATAATAGTTAATATAATAATAATTAAAGTAAGTAATAATTAATAATAATTATTGTAATATTAATTATTTATTAATAATTAATGAGGAATAATATTTAGTTACTAATAATTAATAGTAATTAGTAACTAATAATTAATAACAATTAATAATTAATAATATAATAATTAAATTAATTAATAATTAATAATTCAAAATAAATAATAATAATAATTATTAATAATTGTGGTAATATTTATAGTAATTAATAATAGTTATTGTAATATTAAGTATTTATTAATAATTAATGAGGAATTGATAAATGGTTTTTATACCTAGTAATTCAACCATTTATAGGTCTTAATTTCTTGATTTTATGTGTTTTTCTCTAATGATTAACGGTTAATTTAGGTTAGAAGCTAGGTACTGCCATGGTTGCTTCATTTTGTATAGGATCTACGCGATGTGGCTACTCGACTCGACATTTAGAGCGATTTCAGATTAGACCTGCGACCCACAGATCTCGCCAGCGACCCACAGGGAGGCAGCGGGTAGCAAATGTTGACTGGCGATTTAGGAGACTTCAGCGGGTCGCTAGATGCAGCAGCGGGCCGCTGGAAGATGTTAACCGACAGACAAAAATAGCCAGCCAGATTTGCTATCTTCTCCATAACTGTCTGAGCCAAATTTAGAGTCTCTACTTGCACGACCTCCACCTTTAGGGAACCGCCAATGCATGTTATATAAGGAAGAAGCATTGAAGACAAGGGGTCAGCAAATTAGAGGAATTATTCTGGGCGAAGGGAAAACGATTCTGCACAGGTCTAGCGGGTCGCCAGAGACATCTGCGGGCCGCTGTCGAGTAGCAGAAGACAGAAAGGAAGGGATCAAGTTGCTTTTCTGTTGTAACTTTATTTCTTTCTTATGTTTTCTTTTCTCTTTGATACTTGGATGTTTTGTTTGATGTTTGATCGCGAGTAGATACCTTTTTAGGGGCCATGGCAGTGAACCTTTGGTTTATGAATTGATATTGTTATTTAGTTGATTTCTTAGTTGCATGTTGTGTTTTATTTCCTTTCTTTAATTGCTTATCTGATTGGAATTAAATTGCTTAGGTTAGTTTGCTTGTATCCATCAAGTATAGGCCTTGCTTGAATAGATAGATAGTTAAGTCCAAACTTCTCTAAGAATTTAATATCAATTGTGTTAACTTGAAGGTTTATAATCGAAAGATTGAACCAAGGCTAACTAACGCAAGTTATAAGTCTTTTCTAACAGCGAAAGCGTAAGAATTCATAGGTTAGAAAGGTATGAACCCGTAGAAACTAGACCACGAAACGAAAGTTGAAGTTTGGTTCTACTTGATAGTTTTGAAGTTAGTTGAATTGAATTCCAGACCCAAAACGAGAGTTTGGTCTGCAGCACTTCAGCAACAACCCAACTCTATACACAAAGCAGCATTTAAATCAACTAAGTAATAATCTCAGCTTGACACCAGCGGGCCGCTGAGTGAACCAGCGAGGTGGTCTATGCCCGCCAAGTAGCCAGCGACCAGCTGATTTGTCAAGCGACCTGAGTCCACTTTAGCGGGCCGCTACGAAAGCCAGCGGGCCGCTAGGACTGGAATAAACTGAAAGAATTAGCATTCCTTAAGCCCCTAACTTCTAATTAGCTAATTAATCCATCTTTATTGTATTCTGTTTTATTTAATATTTACTTAATTAAGTTGTTAATCTTGACACCAAACTCAACAATCTTGCAAACCTCTAGTTTAGTAGATTAAGTAAAATTGAAACTTCGTTATCTAATATCCGTCCTTGTGGTTCGACCCCTAAATACTTAGACGATTATCGTACGCTTGCGATACAAATTTGAGTAAAATAGGGTATAATTCTAAAGCAAGAAAATCACCATCAGGAATATTAATAATTATTAACTAATAATTAATAATAATTACTAATTAATAATAGTTAGCAAGTAATATAATAATAATTAAATTAATTTATAATTCAAAATAAATAATATTAATAATTATGGTAATATTTATAATAATTAATAATTGATAATAGTTATAGTAATAATAATTGTAAAATTATAATAATAATGATATTAAAAAATAATTAATAATGGTTTATTTTTTTAATTTATAGTTAATAATTAATAATAATTTTTGTTAAAATTAATAGTTATTAATAACTACTAATTAATAATAGATTAATAGTTAATAATAATTACACTACTAATAGTTGCTAACTTAAAAATACTAACCTCTACATACGACGCCCAACGACATTCACTAACCTTACTACCTCTCTAACCCCATCAAATCACTATCCTCATCATTCTAGCCCTCTAACCCCAAAAAATACTAAACTTACACCACTAACCGTACTAAACCTTATTTTGCCAAACGCACCAAACTGCGTATTCCGGTTCAAAATATCCGAAAGAAATTATGGCCATTTGTCTTGATAATATGTGCGCGCGTTACTCAAATTTAACGGTTCAACTTTCATCAGTTAATAAAAGGGTTTTACTTTGTTACATGTCCCAAACCCAAATGACATAATATTTTCTTACACTAGAATGGTGATTAATTGATCGTAAAGTCATACATTACTGGTGTGTTGTTAACTTCTAGAGAAAGAAGCTCCACTTCAAAAGAAATGAATTTAGAGAGGCAGGGGTGGACAAATTAAGTAGTTTTCTTTCCTATTTCCATTCATGGAGGTTATAAGATATTGATGAAAATTGATTAGATAGAAGTACAAAAACTAGATATTAAAAATATAAGAAACTTAAGAAATTTGTTTTTTTTTTACATAAATTAATAAATTATACTTGCCAATTTTTTCCTTGTATATTTCCTATGTAAGATTAATACATATCGGTTTAAGTCGTAAACATGTAAGAAAGGAGAATGATAATTTCGGTTGAAAGTGATTAATGGGACCCAATTTCAATGATTTATAAATGGCTCTTTCTACGATTAAAATTAGTTCTGCTTTCTAACTGGCTCTTCCATCAACATAACCCCTGAATACAAACATCCCAGCTTAACTTTCATAATCATCACGGGACTAAAGAGGGGTCACAAAACTGGACTTGACTTCGGCCTGTCCTGAATACTCTCTCCATTTCATCAATATCTCCATTTTGAAAATTTCTGAAAAATGTATTTTGCCTTTTTTTTTTAATTATTTGATCACCTTTAATTTATTTTGACATAAAATTTTATATGCATGCTTAAAAAATATGAAGAATGCAGTGAATTGATGCGGTCAATTCTTAATTAGAGTTAGCAGATTTGGAGTCGTGATTTCAACGGTCGTATACCTAGCAAGTAAGATAGAACAAATAAAGCCAGCTTCTCGTGTCTCTTTTCTTAGGCTTGGATCGCTCGGTACGTAGTTTAAAGAGTTTGTGTACAATCTTTTAATTATAGACTTCTAAAATATTTTAAATAATTTTTCAAACTCCAAAATGTTTTATTTCTGTAATTAATGTATTTAGATTTTTAATTGTTTAACGGTCTTATCAATTTAATGCATGAAATTTTATGTACATCCTAAAAAAATATAAGAAATTTGATGATAATAAATTATTTTTTAATTTTAGACTTTAAAAATAGTTTACATATTTTTTATTTTAAAAAATTAAAATAAATTGATTGGTTGAAAGTTGATTTACCTATTATATGGGCCCGTTTTATTCCATAAGAGCTCCCCTTCCCTCTCTTCAATAAATGGAATTTTCAATAAAACTGTAATGTCTGGTATTTTCAATAAATGGAATTTTAAAAATATGAAAACTGTAATGTCTGGTATTTTCAATAAATGGAGACGATGAAATCCTTCACTGAGTTGCCCAGCTGGCAGTTCAGCACCCTTATACGTGCATATTGAAGCTGCCCAAAATTAAATTCATTTTCGCCACATCATAAATGTGGTTCAACTCAACTGCCCGGACCCATCGCAGATTGATTTCCGCTCATGAAGCTCGTAGAAAACGGGTTCATTGTCAGAATTTTTCTTAACACATTAATCATTTGTACATGTACAAAGTTGTAAGTCAAAAAGCATGCCTGTGTAATGGTACAAATGGTATAATCAATCGGTTCATTTCTTCAGAAATATTTGGATAATGGAGGGAAAGGGAGCAAAGAGAAGGTTAAGTACCTGTACAAAGTTTAATAGAGGCTAGTTAGGGAAGGTTAAACCCTTCATTAAACTATAATAATAAAATATAATAATAATTATTTTTAAATGTGGTTAAGTACATGTACAAAGGCTAAACCTTCTCTTTGCTCTAGAAAGGTTTAATGGAGGGAAAGGGAGCACAAGTTTAACTGTTCTAATCTACCCAATGCACTTAACATGCTCCATAATCTAAAAATTAGAAGGAGAATCAAAGAGAACAGAGATGAATGAAGGCGAACTGTTCTATAAGAAATAAAAATAAGAATTTAGAAATGCATACCTATCCATATTCTTTATTCGGTCTTGTTTGGATGGGGTTGGAAGAAGGAAGAAGGAAGAAGAAAGAAGGAAGAAGGCCCAAATTTATTATAAACAATTCAAACTCTTCACAAAGTTACACACTTCTCAATACTTCTTCTCTTTTTCCCATATCTATCCAAACGAAGCCCAAATTCCATGATTTTGTTAGAATATGAATTTGGACCCGAATAAGTCAAAATTCTTTATTTTTATGTTGTTTGAATTTCACGAGAATAAAAAATTTAGAATTTATTTTTATCCGATTCTTTATTCTTATGCATCCAAACACGCCAAAATTTATGAACAAAGGTGTAACCAAGATTACTCCCAAATTTAAGATGTAACATATATCGTTCAATTCCCATCCCTTCCCTTTCTTTTTTTTTCTGACAGATTCGGGGGCAAGGCCTAAATTCTCGGGTTATCCATGCATTTTCTCCTTTAACCTGTTATAATGACACACACAGTTGAACTACCCCTACATTAAAATCAACTGTTATCTTCATATATATTGTTAAGGACCAATTATATCTACCTCAAATAATGACTTAGATGATATTGTTATATGTGAAAAACGCATATTTGAAATTGCATTCAACCCAAGGATAATAAACCTGGTCCAGCAAAACATGTTTGGGGGAGACACGCATGAGGACGCCACCTTGTACTTGGAGGACTTTTTACAATGTTGCATTCTCCTCAATTTCGATCAAGTGCGCGATGACACCATCCGCCTTACCCTCTTTCCATTCACTCTTCGAGGTCGAGCAAAGACTTGGCTAGCGGGTTTCAAGTCCTGACCCTTTGGGACTTGGGATGAGCTAGCTAAGGCCTTCTTGGACAAATTCTACCCTAGGGAGAAAACGGTCCAAATTGTTCGCAAGTTCTATAACTTCCGACAAGAGAATGATGAGAGCCTAGGGGAAGCATGGGAGAGATTTAAGGAGTTGCAAAGGATTTGTCCACATCATGATCTATCGGAATCTAAACTGATTAGCTGTTTTTACGATGGCTTAACTCACCTAACCCGTCAAAATGTGGACAATACTGCAGGTGGATCGCTTTTAAACTTGGGAAGTGCAGCGGCAATTGACTTGGTTGAGAGGATGGCTCTTGCACAAACAAACTACTCGACAAGGACTCAACACCAACCTCGTGGGATGCTCGAACTAGACAAGACAACTCATCTACAATCACAAATCGATGCACTCACGACCTTGATGAAGAAAATGAATGACAAGAATTCCACCCCTGTGGCTCAAGTCCATTCGTGCCAGCTTTGCGATGAAGAGGGACATTTGGCTCCCCAATGTCCTCGTCTTCAACAGAATGAGCCCGTAGAAGAGGAAGTTAATGCTATTGGCAATGGGCCGTCTTACTTCCCTCCCGTTGGATACAAGGATAGGCGCAATCATCCGGGCTTCTCATACGCGAACCCAAATGGCGCGGCCAATCCGGGTGTTCATTTGAACAAAGGAGGAAATCAACCAAATCAACCATCTCCGCATCGAATTCAGGTTGACAACTTCATGCGTGATCAAGGGATATGGAACAACAAGGTTCATACCGAGCTTACGAGGATAGGCGAACTCTTAGAACAAGTGGTGCACAAGCAAAACTCGGTGATCCATCAGCCGGGAAATGGAGTGATGACCAAAACTGGCATGTTTCCCAGTCAACCAGAGCCTAATCCAAAGGCTGACGTCAATGCCATCACACTCAGGAGCGGCACAAATTATGATGGACCTGAAATGCCTGAAGAGCCAGCTTCAGACCCAGCATCAGCGACCCGCAGGAATGACCAGCGGCCCGCTGTACCTAAGATGAAATTGGTTTCTGAAGAAGACAGTGGATTCGTGCTGGTTGACCCAGAACCAGCGGCCCACTCAACTGACCAGCGGCCCGCTGATCCTGAGCTAGCCAAGCACCAAAATAAGGATGAAGCTATCCATCAATTAGCGCCGCGCCCCAATGTGCCTTACCCACAGAGACTAGCCAAAACCAAGGAGAACAAGGAGTTCAGTAAGTTCTTGCAGGTCCTGAAACAACTCTCCATTACCATCCCAGTCACGGATGCTTTGACCCGAATGCCAACTTATGCTAAGTTTTTGAAAGATATACTTAGCAATAAGAGGAAAATTGATGAATGCCAAACGGTGGCCTTGACTGAAGAGTGCAGTGCTTTGATACTCAACAAGCTGCCACCAAAGATGCAAGACCCGGGAAAGTTTGCCATTCCATGCAAGATAGGAAGGGCAAGCATTAGAAGGGCATTGTGTGACATGGGAGCAAGCGTGAGCTTAATGCCAAAGTCGATTTTCGACAAAATTGGAGTAGGGGAATTGCAAGACACTAGGATGTCTCTACAATTGGCTGATCGATCAGTGCGCTTACCGCTTGGGGTCGTTGAAGATGTACCGCTACAAGTAGGTAATCTTTATGTCCCTTGTGATTTTGTTGTTGTAGACATGGAAGAGGACTTGGAGGTCCCGATTATACTTGGACGACCTTTCCTGGCCACTGCTGGAGCCATGATAGATGTGAAGAATGGCAGGATGTCCTTAGCGATCGGCGAAGAGAAAGTCGAGTTCCAAATTGACAAAGCGATGAAGATGCCCTCTCAACACGACTCTATCTTCATGGTAGAAGAACTTGACGAAATGGTGGAGGAGACAGTACTCGAGCAGCTTATGAGAGTGTTCAGCTTCATCTCCGACACCAGTGAAGAGATGGAAGAGGCAGACTGGATTTTCAATGAGATTCTGCAAGCAATAGAGCCTCAACCACCTCTCTGGCAGAATGCCAGCGGCCCGCAGGCCTCAGCGGCGGACCGCCAGGCCGTATCAGTTCAGCTTAGAACTTCAGCAGGAACAGTGCTCAGCCTGGATAACACCTGCGACCCGCTGAGATCATCTGCGGCCCGCTCAGACCAGGAGCCAGAGCCACCAAAGCTGGAGCTGAAACAATTGCCCGACAGCCTAAGGTATGAATACCTGGGCCCAGACCAGACCTATCCCGTGATAGTCAATGCAGAGCTTGATGAGGAATAGACGGAGAAGCTCTTGAACGAATTAAGAGCACATAGGAGGGCAATTGGCTATTCTATTGACGATCTCAAAGGTCTCGACCCAAAGATTTGCACACATCGGATATTGCTTGAAGATGGACACAAACCCTCAGTTGAACACCAAAGAAGGCTAAATCCAAACCTGAGAGAAGTTGTAAAGAAAGAAGTGTTGAAGCTACTGGATGCAGGTATAATCTATCCGATTTCCGATAGTGAATGGGTAAGCCCGGTCCACGTTGTGCCCAAGAAAGGAGGAACCACGGTGATGAAGACCGAGAATGATGAGTTGATCCAAACACGGGTAGTAACGGGGTGGATGATGTGCATAGACTACCGCAAGCTCAACACCGCCACGCGTAAAGATCATTTCCCTTTGCCTTTCGTGGACCAATTGTTGGAGCGTCTCGCCAATCACTCTTATTTTTGCTACTTGGATGGCTATTCCGGATTCTTTCAAATTCCAATCCACCCAAGTGACCAGGAGAAGACGACTTTCACATGCCCATACGGAACCTATGCTTATAGGAGGATGCCCTTTGGACTTTGTAATGCGCCCGCTACATTTCAAAGGGCTATGATGGCTATCTTCTCCGATTTCATTGAGAAGGACATGGAGGTTTTTATGGATGACTTCTCGGTCTATGGCACCTCATTTGACCATTGCTTAGCCAATTTATCGAAGATCTTGAAGCGATGCGAGGAGGTCAACTTGGTGCTCAATTGGGAGAAATGTCATTTCATGGTTCAAGATGGCGTGGTGCTTGGTCACAATATCTCATCCAAAGGCATATCGGTGGACAAGGCCAAAGTGGAGGTCATAGAGAAGATGAAGAACCCAACTTGCGTGAAGGACGTGCGGAGCTTCCTTGGACATGCCGGGTTTTATCGGAGATTTATCAAAGACTTCTCTAAAATTGCAAAACCATTGACTAATTTGACAATGAAAGACGTTGATTTCGAATTTGACTCAAATTGTGTTGATGCCTTTTGTAGGTTGAAAGAAGCATTGGTCACCGCACCCATATTACAGCCACCGGATTGGAATCAGCCATTCGAGTTGATGTGTGATGCAAGCGACTATGCCGTAGGAGCGGTGCTTGGACAACGCAAGGACAAGAAACCATGTGTTATCTACTATGCGAGTAAGGTGCTAGATGAAGCTCAAATCAACTACACCACTACCGAGAAGGAGTTGCTAGCAGTGGTCTTTGCTCTGGACAAGTTTCGGCCCTACCTGGTCGGATCCAAAGTGGTTGTGTATACGGATCACTCAGCTCTTAAATACCTCATGAGTAAGAAGGACGCCAAACCACGCCTCATTCGTTGGGTCCTTCTCCTACAGGAATTCGATTTAGAGATTCGCGACAAGAAGGGAACAGAGAACTCAGTTGCAGACCACCTATCCAGACTCAGATGGGATGAACCCCAACCAAAACCGATCAACGAGAGCTTCCCAGATGAGCATTTGATGGCAGTCAGCCCAGTACCAGCGACCCGCCAGTCTGACCTGCGGAACACCCCAACACCTGCTACCCGCTGGGAAACCCTGAGACCCGCTAAAACTGGGCGACCCCCATGGTTTGCTGACTTTGCTAACTATTTGGCCACCGGTGTTCTACCCCGAGAGCAGACATATCAACAGAAGAAGAAGTTCCTTTCAGATGTCAAGTTCTACTTCTGGGAGGACCCAATTTTGTGGAGGCTTGGAGTGGATGGAATGTTTCGAAGGTGTGTTCCACATGAGGAGATAAGCGACATTCTTGCCCATTGCCACTCATCAAGTTATGGAGGTCATGCTTCTCACTCCAAATCAGCCACAAAGATACTTCAAGCAGGATTCTACTGGCCATCGATTTTCAAGGACGCCCGTGCTTTCGTGCTCACATGTGATCAATGCCAAAGGATGGGTAACATTTCAAGTAGACATGAGATGTCATTAAATCTAATTTTGGAAGTGGAGGTGTTTGATGTATGGGGGATAGACTTCATGGGACCATTCCCGTCATCTTGTGGTTTTGAGTACATCCTTGTGGCAGTGGATTATGTCTCCAAATGGGTTGAAGCTGTAGCATGCAAGAAGACCGATTCGGAAGCGGTGAGAAAGTTGTTCTCCAAGGTCATCTTTCCAAGATTTGGAGTTCCTAAAGTTGTGATAAGCGACGGGGGAAGGCATTTCATCAACCGCCAGTTCGAGAACTTATTGAAGAAACATGGAGTCAACCATAGGGTGGCTACCCCCTACCATCCTCAAACTAGTGGCCAAGTCGAGATTTCTAACCGTGAGATCAAGAACATTTTGCAAAAAACGGTTGGAAGATCAAGAAAGGATTGGGCCCTCAAGTTAGATGATGTTTTATGGGCGTACCGAACCGCTTACAAGACCCCTATTGGCATGAGCCCTTTCAAGTTGATATATGGCAAGGCATGACACCTACCCGTTGAATTGGAGCACAAAGCATATTGGGCCACACGAGCAATCAACTTTGATTACAAAGAAGCTGGAGAAAAAAGGGTTTTGGAGTTGCATGAGTTGGATGAGATCCGTTTGAATGCTTATGAGAATGCAAGAATGTACAAGGAACGAACCAAGCGATGGCATGATAAGCGCATTTTGAGGAGAGAATTCAAAGAAGGTGATTTAGTTCTTTTGTTCAACTCAAGGTTGAAGCTATTTCCGGGCAAGTTAAGGTCACGATGGTCGGGCCCGTTCAAGGTTAAGAAGGTTTATCCGTTTGGAGCGGTTGAAATTTGGAGCGAGGCTCATGGAAGCTTCAAAGTGAATGGCCAACGTCTCAAGCTTTATATGGAGAATGTGTCGAGGAAGGACGATGCGGGAGTCATACGCTTCGTTAACCCGACACCTAGCGAGACGTAGATATGAGGGGTCGAGCTCGAGACCTTAAACGAGCGCTTCTTGGGAGGCAACCCAAGGATTTTTAAATTCATTTTATTTATTTTCAGTCAGTAAACCCAACAAAATTCAAAAAAATTTGGAAAAATAAAAACAACAAAAAAAATAGAAAAATACAAAAAAATAAAAAAAGGGGAGAGAAAGTTTTCAATGTAACTTGGCTTAATTCTCAGTTTTTTTTTGCCCATCTGCGATACAGCCAGCGACCCGCAGGACGTTGCAGCGACCCGCCAGGCGTCATGCGATCCGCTGCTCCGAGCAAGCTTGGGGGGAGAGGAGCGACCCGCTGAAAGAACCGAAATTCAAAATCTGACGGTTATCAAGGGTGTTTCTGACTTTTCACCATTCCGTCTCCTCCAACACAACAGTTTCGACCCCTACTCTTTTTCTCTTGCGACCCAAACCTTACACCAGCATACTCCACTATTATGCGCCCCACGAGCACCACCACTTCGCCAGAGCCGCAAGCGAAGATCCTCTCCATCGACTCATCGCATTCCACGCGTCGATTCTTCGTCTCAAACCCGTAATTCGACGCACTAAGGCCTATTCTCCACTAGGCTAAGGTAACATCTCATTCCAAACCCTCAAATTCAATTAGAACTGGTACAAAGACCCAAAAACCCAAACCAAACGGTACCACACTGGTCCACATCGGAAAACCCCAATTCTGGTCCCCCTTAACCACCTTTCAGCCAGTACCAGCGGACCGCTGAAACAATTCTGCCAAGCTAAACCTCAGCAAAACCCAATACCAGCGACCCGCCAAAACCTCCTGCGACCCGCTGATACTGGGCAAAATTGTGACAGAACCCAACCAATTCATTCGAAAACAAGCCGAAACCTCTTCAGATGGCTCCTAAAGTGTTCAAAAGAGGTGCCAGAGCAGTGAGATTGTTGTTGGGAGGCTCTGGGAGTGGCTCTTCTCAACCTCCAAGGAGAGAATCACCTCCTCCAAGGAGGGAGGAGTCGCCCCCGAACTTTGACGAAGCGGAAAGGGAAATATTTGGGGATGAAGGGACTGAGAGTGAGGAGGAGCAAGTCCAGCCAACTGATGACAGAGGTAAAGCTCCAGTGGATGAGGGAACTGAGGGTGATGAAGAAGGGGATGAAGAAGAGGAGGAGGATAGTGAGAGTGAAGAAGATGAGGAGAGTGAGAGTGAAAAGGAAGGAGAAGAAGATAGTGTGTAACACCCCAGATTTTTTTTAGTCATTATTTTTTATATTAATTATTTTGAAGTATGTAGTTTGAAATGCATAGATTTAAATTGCTTTTCGTCAAAAGTTTATATATATGAAATATATAAATGTATATTTTATTTTATTATATGTGATTCAATTGTATCATACGGCTTCCCAAAATTCGTCCAATTATCCCCCTTAAAATGTTTCTTTTGCCGCTTGAATTATCAATAGTGAATTCATAAATTTTCCATTTTTGTTTCTACCTAAATCCATTCGTGCACCACAAATTAAATGCCTTAATTTTTATCCTTATTAATATTAATGCTCTGCCTTCACCGACTCATTTTTTTTATTACCTTCTATATAAGGGACTTCTTATTTAGTTTATATATCTTTATTTGCTAATATTGTGATTTATTGGGCTTGGAGCCCACGCATACTTTGCATACAAAAAAATACCTACTTCCAATTTTACCACTACCGAATGCACCTTTTCATATCCGACGTAAATATTTAATTATTATTTTAGCAACTGTATTTTGGTAACCGTATTATTCTTTCTAAATGAGATTTAATTTTGCTTTCAAGTCCGACTCTGTATACTCGTCGATTATTAAAGCATCCTTTTAATTATTAATTTTTCTTGTAGCCGAAGCATCCAAGTACATATAAGTACTCCTAATTCTGTATGATTCTCGCCCGATAAATTAAATCCCATTTCCCACTTTTATTCATTTATCATATTCTCATATTCCTCACCATTTTAAATCCCATTTGAATATCGAGTGATATGTGTTAATCCATCCGATTGGAATTCGATACATCGAGATTATTGCCGTTTCATTTTTCAAGATCGTCGATAAGGTAACCAGACTTCTCTATAATTTAATTTTCGCATTGATTGATTTACATGCCGTTTGTTTATTTGAATAAATTGATAGGATATATGAGAATTCTGATTGCGTGTATTTTACGAGTCAACGTGTCTCTGTATGTGACTTGATTTGAAATGGAAAAGTGAAATGGAATGTGAAGCGGAATCACCTAGAGAGGAATTCGCGCTAATGTGAAAGTGAATTGAGAAATTGATTTGAGAAAACCTAGACCCGTTGATTTCAGTGAAATACATTTATTTTCTTGTTATTGATGTGTGGATTAATCCGATCGGTTGATATTTGTTATATAAATTAGTTATAGAGAAGCTGCGTCGTTAAATAACTGGTTACTCGGCTTTGTACCGGACTCCGTTTTGCTCTTATTTATGTTGTGACGTAGGTTGACGGGCCGTCGGATGGATGATCAGATACTGTGTCACCTCACGCCTCGTGTCTCGGATACGGGGTGTGACATTTGGTATCAGAGCGTTCGTTCCTCGGACTGTGTTTGGGTCCGTTGTCGTTTCGTTTGAAGTTTCTTTTAGGGTACCGATATAGTCCTAGTTAATTTGAAATTGTCTGACTTGAATTTCGTTTGCTCAATTGACTTGTTTGTTATTTTAGTGCACAATTTTAATTTTTCAAAGATAATTACTATTAATTACCCATAATTAAGCATGCACACACATAGGAACTAGTACCAAGCCATTCACACAAGAGAAAGGGTTCAAAGATGTACCTCCCTTGATATCGTAACCAAGGGGATTTGAACCGCGGCTAGGATGAAGGTGGTGCTTGCTCTTTCGGCCTCCTTGTCGAAAGCTCCTCGAGTCCACTTGGTATTAACCAAATCCTCAACAAGCTATGCTAGTAACTTGGAGGAGATGACTAATCCCTAGCTTTCCCGTTCTTCTAGCAAATGAACTAATCAATTTGTGGAAGAATGGGGCTCAACACATGAGCAATAGGGAGAGAGGAGAAGGGGGAGGCGCCTACCACAAGAGGGGGGCAGCTAGGTTTTGTGGGAGAGAGAGAGAGGGGAATTTGCAACTATACAACCCTTTATATAGTGTGCAAACCCTACCTACCTCACACCTACTATTTACAAGATTGCCACCCCACCTACCACTAGTGTGGCCGGCCACAATAAGGGCCTTTATGGGCTATTTGCTTTGCCTCATGGGTCCACTCAATCAATCATTAAATGGCCCCTTTTGTTGCTCTCAATTTGGTTCCCTATTGGGCCTTTAATTAACTATTTAATTAAAGCCCTATAATATGCATATGTGTTGAAATAAATAATTATTAACTTAATAATAATTATTTAGGGATTAGAAAATGTATTAATTTATTTCTATATGATCCCTTTGATTTAATTAATTATAACGGTCTATAACGCTATTTAATTAATTAATCAACTTATCATATTTTGCAATACCAATTATTGCAAATAAATAAATAATGCATGCATGGTTAAAACACCAATTTTGTGTGACCCTTTGAGGATTTATGCTACGTTGGACATGGAGTTAAATCACTATTTAATTCCAATAATCATAAGCGGTATCTAGCAACACGTTATGATTCCCAATTCGCATAAATAGTGTACATCTACAATATTTCAATCCTGCATAAGAGAATAAAGGTATATCCCTATTTTGATTCTTATGTCACACGATATCATCGTATAATCCAAGATAGGAATGTGTCATTCTTGCAGATTATACGTTTCTTGATCTAGAGATAATTGTATAAAGTTGCATGCAAACAATCTATCTCCATCAAGGGGTCCAAACAGATATCGTCACTCACTAAGTGAATTAATGAGGGACATACGGTTTTCTTGATGATTAGCTTTTCCCCGCACAATTCAAGAGAACATAAATAAAGTCCGTATAGCAGCCCTTATCGGGAATCAGCGGTAGACGATATTTATTGAACCTATCCTCATGTGGAAAAGATAAACATCTCAAACTTAGAACCAAAATCATAACGAAATAAACAATGACACATAACACAATCCATATGTTTATTTCGATGGGTCAAGTCCTGTGCTATGTTCCATAACATACACATATGCAATTAAGTTGGTAACTCTTTACCTATGATTTGTAGAACTTAATCATCACTTAACTTGCATACTAATCTTATATGATAATTAATGTTCCTTGTTAATTATCAAGATTATGGACCGTTTAGATTTATTATTGTTATTCTAAAGAATGATCCACAGAGATCTACAATTCAGATCCTCAACCTAAATAATCTGTCAATAATAAACCTAGGAACAGATGATAAAATATCATCCAAAACATAAACTAATATTTAAGTCATTAAATTATTGACTTCTAGGACATAACTCCAACAATCTCCCACTTGGCCTAGAGTCAATCAGTAGTGACTTCTAGCCAACGAAGAATTGAGAACGATGTCATATATCTACATATATACATGTCTCGGACCTCAAAATAAATAATACGCTTAAGCTAGTTACTCATACGTCTACCACGTATGGATGCATAATTGCATCTCGTATACTGCTCAAGGTAGAGGTCAAGTTAGAGTGTTCACTGTGTTCGCGAACCTATCCAAATTTATTCGACCCTATATATATATATACTACTATATATATGTTCTTGATCATCATCATATGATATCAAGTGATATCGTTATAGATCATATTTGAATCTCCAATGTAACATTGGGTTCTTTAGGAGTAAGTTATGGTTCGAGATGCATGGAACCATAATAACTCGACTAAGAACTCGATCCTAAATAAACTTCTTTTATTGCTTCACAAGTTGCTATGTATTTTGTTTTGGTGACGGAAACGGTTGTAATATTCCATTTAGAACACTTTCTAAATTTACAACTCCACCTTAAAACAAAATATGTAGCTCAATCGTGATTATATCAATCTTTCGAAAAACTAGCATTAGTGTAATTAATTTACACGAGCTCTCTTTCATCTTAAGAGATGAAACATTATATCACTCTTTCTGATAAGGTACTCGAGGATATTCTTGACTATCGTCCAAATGTGTCTCTCTTGTATCCATTTGACAACTGTTTGTCATATCCTTTGGATACTACACATCGGGGCATATGCATAAATATGGCGTACACAATGAAACTCATAATGAAAGAATGCTTGAACTATTTCATGCACTTTCTTGAATTGAGTTGCATTAGACCGAGTTAAACACTCAAGTCATGCTACATGACGTACAGTTAGACATCCTTTCATGGAGTGTAACTTTCGTGTTTCTAGAACACTTCGTCGATATATGCATATTTGCTCAAACCTAACATCCATCATAATCTATCTTTATAGATTTTGTTTCCTAGGATTAGGTGATTTCGCCCAAGTTCTCATTTGAGAAATCATTCTCCAAAGAGATCTCGACAATATTCATTTTCTTAATGTTATTTCCAATTTAATGAATTGTTATCTTGAACAATACAAGTAATACAATTATGCTTCCACTGAATATCTTGTATATACAAGATACTTTTGACGAAGTTCAACTCCTTGACTTCATTGTCAAAACTTTTATTCCAATATCCACAACACTTGCTTTAATCCATTAATGGATCCTTGAAGCATGTGTATGTTTTTAGCAATACATAAACCTCGATTTGTGTCAAATGCACAACATCTTTCTTCATTCATACGAAGAAGGTGGTTTTATGTGTTTTTCCATATATCAATATATATGAAATACAATTATTGCTAGAATGATCTTTATTGACTTATACATAGCCACAAGCAAGAGGTTGTGCTTTGTACGTAGTCAATTAGTCATCGACTTAGACATAGCTACAAGCGAGAAGCCGCGCTTTGTACATAGTCGATTTGTTATCCATGTCGATCTTTCCTTTTGAAGATCTAAACGTTCTTGATGGATTGCTCCTTCATGAACATCAACCAAGGTCTATACTTTGTTGTTATACATGGATTGCACTTTAAAGATCATATGAATTCAAAACATATATGTGGAATCAGATCATTCCATCGTTTCTTTGTTTATCAACGGATTCTCATATGCTAAGTACGAGAATGTTGTGACAACCTATGCACCAAAACGGCTTAGAAAATCAACTCTCGTTGATCTTTTGTAGGATTGGTACTTGAGGTTCATGAACTTCTTCCACAACGATTTGTTGAATGAGTTCTTGACTCCTTATATATTTCATGAGTTTCTCAAACATCATCAACTCGTGAGATGGTTGAGTCATCATTAGAATGAGCATACTATTAAACTTCTTTCAAAACAACTTGTGAATGAAGTTTCGCTTAACTCCCACTAAGTACCATGTATGGAGTGACAAGTTTCCCATAAGAGTACTTCTTGTAGTGACGCATAAACTATTTTAATGCTCACTTTACTCCCACTACTTCTCCTTGAGAATTACAATTCATCAAGACTACATTATGATTAGAAACAACTATTTTGTTCTTATCATATTCGTGGAAGTAGTGCCTTTTAATATAAAGCATCCTACAAATATATAGTGTCTTATTTGGTTTAAGCTTACAAGTCAATAATACTTGAAATAAGCTTCTCAACACCAAATCTTAAGAAGCATTATACTTAGAGATCAAAATCTCATAAGATATCTTCCTCAATAGACTTCGATGGAACACCATTCAGTGTAAACAAAATTGTCCTCAAACATAATTCCCTAATACGAGTCGAATAAGTCAATTTGATTTATTATCGATCAAACTATACAAAATATTGTTCGATACCTCCACTCTTGGACATATTATTCCTCATGGAGCGAGTTGTGAAACTACTTTCACATTCTTTAGATAATATTTCAAATCATGTGACTTAACTATTTACCGTGATTAATTGTAAGACCTTTTTCTCTTGAACGGTCTTTTCAACTTTACATTTGAACTCCTTTGAACTAGTCAAAAAATTCTACTTATACCTTATCAAATAGATATGTCAATATCTACAATGATCGTTGGTTAAGTAGTAAAGTATCAATAACCTTTCATCGCACAAGTACTTATTGGTCTTTACACATCGATATGTAAAAGTCCTAATCAAGTCACTTGTTCTTAAACATTTGTAGGTTAAAGGCGCTTTTGTCATTTAACAAACATGATTCGCATATCAATCGATTTGAAATCGAATTGAATTTACGAGCTCTACGTTACGGAGACTCTCGTAATGCGATTCTCGTTTATGTATGTGACTAAGCGGTTATATATAACATGAAAGTCAAATACTTTATGTCAAGTCTTACGCATCCTTTTTGTCATTCAAAACTTGCTTATCTATTTCAAGCAAATTCAATCAAGATGCATGAAATCATATAAACAAATCCATAATAAAAGAACTTGTCTTTTACTAAACATAATCATCCATCATCGAATATGAAATGTAGACGTTTTTGAGAGGTTTTAGAATTAAGGTATGCAACCTTCAATTCTAAACAAACTCTTAATAAAGGTAACTCTACGTATTCAATGGTAATGACTTAGACGAACAAGTCATTTCCTATACGGAGTTTACTTTACATCTCTCGAACATTCTCTTATTCTTCATTGCTAACACATTTCGTTAAATGCGAGCATATGAACTAGTATCAAGTTACTAGTGTAAATTAGAGATAGCGAGATATTTGAACGACAAATACACTTTAGGATTAGAATATTTCTAATCGTCACAATCATGGTATTTCGGACAACCTTTCAAATGCCTCCCATAAACGGCAAATGAAATATCTCATGTGACGTATAGTCATAAATGAGAGTCTCGAAATTTCAACTCATACCTTGGTGAAGTATTTCTTCAATACTTAACCAATTACCTTTTTCACCAACAAGTGTGCGTAAAAGGTAACGTCATATCCTTTAATACTAGAAAGAGATCGTATGACAATATCAATAATTCTTGATATCGGAGATCAATATCTCTAGTTATCAATTAGCTACTTAAATCTTTCGATTTGTAAGCCAATAAAACGTTTTTATAAAAGAAGAATCTCTTTGTCAACTCATACTCTTTTTACTCAATCATAAATGATGGAGTTAATATCTACTTTCTCCAAGAACACTTTGTTGAGTAAATAGATAAGAGCGTACGAGTTAAATCTAGTCCATATGAATTCTCTAATTCAAGGTCTAGAAATTTCAAATGAGGATATTAGCCATACGCTTTATTGAATAACTTTTCGCCAAAAGTCAATCAATCATCGCGTTGCTACGTTCGGGTAGTTTGAGGAAAGTTTTGGGAATTGACATACTCAAATTTCTTTTCACTAAGATCGTGTCTTAGGAATCGGTATTACTTCTTTAAGTAAATACTTTTAGAAACGAGTTTGTAAATTTTTCAAAGATTGATCGCAACAAAATTAACAATTTTAACATCTATAACAAAATCAATTTAAGGTCATTTAGTTTATGCAATTGTTTTATTTATAACAAATAAAACTCCCACTACATTTATTTAATGTCCCAAATGTAGTTGGTTTTCCAAGATCCCTGTTTTCATCAAGTAGAGCCTGTTATGGCACGTCACCCTACTTAATTAGACAAGGTAGGTTCTCCAACCAATCATATCGTTCTATATGATTCTTGGTTTGTGAATATCTAAGTATATTTACAAACTTCGCCCCGATGTCCAAACTCTAGTTGGGTCCATCGAAAAGTAACCTCTCACTATTTGCTCCTTGCAAATCTTAGCTATTTGCACCCCGACTACCGAATTGGCAACCATGACGTCCGCTTGGGCGGACCGCGCCATGAGTGACAATCGGCGTGAAGGGGATAGAGAGAAGGAGGGCGATTTCACTTAATCGAGTTTAGTTGGGACTATCAATCATATGACACTTGTTTGGTGGTCGTGTAAGCATACACCCATACCTAGCCTATGACAATTCATAGCAATCACAAGCAATCACATATAAGCATCTCATAGTTGTGGGTTTGTATGGCTCCCGCTTGCATTAGTTTCGCCACATCGTCCATGGAGCAAAACTAATCTAATCCTTGCCCTCCCACTAAATTCTATAAGGATCTAAATCCTATATAAAATAAAGGTGCAAAATACATGTGAAAACATCCTATTCCCATCCTAACCTTAGGGGCATGCAAGCCTCACAAGTTACATAAAAAATTAATCAACAAATTAATTAATTAATGGCACCAAAGGCCGCATTACAAACATTCACACATGCATTTATTACAACCACAAGGCATTGAGTCTTGAGCCATACTAAACCCACTATCCACCTACAAAACAAAGTTAGCACATACAAGCACTTTGTTTCCAATTAACGATTTTCAAGCATCTTTGCGATTTGTTTGCCATAAGTAAATTCTGTGTACAAATCCTCAATTTTAAACAACAAAACTTGTTTAAATTCATTTAGAAAGTTCTTTAAACATCCCATAACTGAAAGGAGATCAAACAAGGAGTTTTCTAATTAATTTCAACTAGTTTGAATACTTAGAAAAACAATAATTTATTAAAAAACGTAACTAATGGAATCCAATAAAACAAAGGTTTTAGGTCTCCAAAAATTCTCAAATAAATTACTTAAGCTCCTTATCATAGTTGTGATTACCAGTAAAAAATTCAAGAAGAGATCTTAAACCATCTGGAAGAATAAAAAAATGACAAATCTCTTACAAGTGCACGAAACACCGTTATGAGACTTTCAGATTATCCTCTCAACCATTTGGTCTGTTAGACCACCTTCTAATCAGTTTTTATATATACAATATACATAGAAAAACTAGTTTAGTCTATAGTCTAACTATCCATGAAAAGAAAAACACCAAGTTCAGTTCAAAAAGTTCTAGTTACAAACTAAACAATCAACAAATTCTGTACTGGAACAGACTGTCGATCGAAATGTTCTAACCTAGTTGAAGGTCCAAACTTCCACGAAAAATTATGAAATTAATTTTCCTGGAATCCTAACTCAAAATAGAACAACTCCATTTAAACATAATTTTTAAAGGAGTTCTCAGTTGGTACAGTTTATTAGAACAATCGATTTGCTCAAAAACTGGATCTGACGAGATCTTCCTTTTCATACTTGAAAACCCACAAATTAATCCAAGTCATGCAACAATTTATACATGCTCAGAAAGAGCTTCAAGTCCTCTTTAAATCTAGCCATAGAACACTGGTACTTATATTCAAAATATAAATCTTTCAAGCCATTCAAACAGGACAGTGCGAGCAGAAACTGGTTCTGCGCACTGTCGCCATTTTATTCACAGTAAATCTATACTAATTCAGAAAAATGTGAATCTAACGCCAAAAGAATCACAATCCACAGATCTACAACTTTAATGTAGATGGAAAAAACTTCCAGAGAACTTATCAAAGCGAAAAACGCGAAACAACACAGAAAATACCATTTCCAGACAGCAAACAAACGCATCATCTCTACTAATCCGTTAATTAGCCAATTTCTCTTAATTAAGTGTCAAAATAGCTTAAGTACAACCTGGCTCTGATACCACTGTTATTTTAGTGCACAATTTTAATTTTTCAAAGATAATTACTATTAATTACCCATAATTAAGCATGCACACACATAGGAACTAGTACCAAGCCATTCACACAAGAGAAAGGGTTCAAAGATGTACCTCCCTTGATATCGTAACCAAGGAGATTTGAACCGCGGCTAGGATGAAGGTGGTGCTTGCTCTTTCGGCCTCCTTGTCGAAAGCTCCTCGAGTCCACTTGGTATTAACCAAATCCTCAACAAGCTATGCTAGTAACTTGGAGGAGATGACTAATCCCTAGCTTTCCCGTTCTTCTAGCAAATGAACTAATCAATTTGTGGAAGAATGGGGCTCAACACATGAGCAATAGGGAGAGAGGAGAAGGGGGAGGTGCCTACCACAAGAGGGGGGCGGCTAGGTTTTGTGGGAGAGAGAGAGAGGGGAATTTGCAACTATACAACCCTTTATATAGTGTGCAAACCCTACCTACCTCACACCTACTATTTACAAGATTGCCACCCCACCTACCACTAGTGTGGCCGGCCACAATAAGGGCCTTTATGGGCTATTTGCTTTGCCTCATGGGTCCACTCAATCAATCATTAAATGGCCCCTTTTGTTGCTCTCAATTTGGTTCCCTATTGGGCCTTTAATTAACTATTTAATTAAAGCCCTATAATATGCATATGTGTTGAAATAAATAATTATTAACTTAATAATAATTATTTAGGGATTAGAAAATGCATTAATTTATTTTTATATGATCCATTTGATTTAATTAATTATAACGGTCTATAACGCTATTTAATTAATTAATCAACTTATCATATTTTGCAATACCAATTATTGCAAATAAATAAATAATGCATGCATGGTTAAAACACCAATTTTGTGTGACCCTTTGAGGATTTATGCTACGTTGGACATGGAGTTAAATCACTATTTAATTCCAATAATCATAAGCGGTATCTAGCAACACGTTATGATTCCCAATTCGCATAAATAGTGTACATCTACAATATTTCAATCCTGCATAAGAGAATAAAGGTATATCCCTATTTTGATTCTTATGTCACACGATATCATCGTATAATCCAAGATAGGAATGTGTCATTCTTGCAGATTATACGTTTCTTGATCTAGAGATAATTGTATAAAGTTGCATGCAAACAATCTATCTCCATCAAGGGGCCCAAACAGATATCGTCACTCACTAAGTGAATTAATGAGGGACATACGGTTTTCTTGATGATTAGCTTTTCCCCGCACAATTCAAGAGAACATAAATAAAGTCCGTATAGCAGCCCTTATCGGGAATCAGCGATAGACGATATTTATTGAACCTATCCTCATGTGGAAAAGATAAACATCTCAAACTTAGAACCAAAATCATAACGAAATAAACAATGACACATAACACAATCCATATGTTTATTTCGATGGGTCAAGTCCTGTGCTATGTTCCATAACATACACATATGCAATTAAGTTGGTAACTCTTTACCTATGATTTGTAGAACTTAATCATCACTTAACTTGCATACTAATCTTATATGATAATTAATGTTCCTTGTTAATTATCAAGATTATGGACCGTTTAGATTTATTATTGTTATTCTAAAGAATGATCCACAGAGATCTACAATTCAGATCCTCAACCTGAATAATCTGTCAATAATAAACCTAGGAACAGATGATAAAATATCATCCAAAACATAAACTAATATTTAAGTCATTAAATTATTGACTTCTAGGACATAACTCCAACATTGTTATCATCCAATTTGATTTTGGTTCGTTTCATTTAAATTTCAGTTTGCTTGAATTTCGAGGACGAAATTCTTTTAAGGGTGGTAGAATGTAACACCCCAGATTTTTTTTAGTCATTATTTTTTTATATTAATTATTTTGAAGTATGTAGTTTGAAATGCATAGATTTAAATTGCTTTTCGTCAAAAGTTTATATATATGAAATATATAAATGTATATTTTATTTTATTATATGTGATTCAATTGTATCATACGGCTTCCCAAAATTCGTCCAATTATCCCCCTTAAAATGTTTCTTTTGCCGCTTGAATTATCAATAGTGAATTCATAAATTTTCCATTTTTGTTTCTACCTAAATCCATTCGTGCACCACAAATTAAATGCCTTAATTTTTATCCTTATTAATATTATTGCTCTGCCTTCACCGACTCATTTTTTTTATTCCCTTCTATATAAGGGACTTCTTATTTAGTTTATATATCTTTATTTGCTAATATTGTGATTTATTGGGCTTGGAGCCCACGCATACTTTGCATACAAAAAAATACCTACTTCCAATTTTACCACTACCGAATGCACCTTTTCATATCCGATGTAAATATTTAATTATTATTTTAGCAACTGTATTTTGGTAACCGTATTATTCTTTCTAAATGAGATTTAATTTTGCTTTCAAGTCCAACTCTGTATACTCGTCGATTATTAAAGCATCCTTTTAATTATTAATTTTTCTTGTACCTATGATTTGTAGAACTTAATCATCCTTTTACCTATGATTTGTAGAACTTAATCATCACTTAACTTGCATACTAATCTTATATGATAATTAATGTTCCTTGTTAATTATCAAGATTATGGACCGTTTAGATTTATTATTGTTATTCTAAAGAATGATCCACAGAGATCTACAATTCAGATCCTCAACCTGAATAATCTGTCAATAATAAACCTAGGAACAGATGATAAAATATCATCCAAAACATAAACTAATATTTAAGTCATTAAATTATTGACTTCTAGGACATAACTCCAACATTGTTATCATCCAATTTGATTTTGGTTCGTTTCATTTAAATTTCAGTTTGCTTGAATTTCGAGGACGAAATTCTTTTAAGGGTGGTAGAATGTAACACCCCAGATTTTTTTTAGTCATTATTTTTTTATATTAATTATTTTGAAGTATGTAGTTTGAAATGCATAGATTTAAATTGCTTTTCGTCAAAAGTTTATATATATGAAATATATAAATGTATATTTTATTTTATTATATGTGATTCAATTGTATCATACGGCTTCCCAAAATTCGTCCAATTATCCCCCTTAAAATGTTTCTTTTGCCGCTTGAATTATCAATAGTGAATTCATAAATTTTCCATTTTTGTTTCTACCTAAATCCATTCGTGCACCACAAATTAAATGCCTTAATTTTTATCCTTATTAATATTATTGCTCTGCCTTCACCGACTCATTTTTTTTTATTCCCTTCTATATAAGGGACTTCTTATTTAGTTTATATATCTTTATTTGCTAATATTGTGATTTATTGGGCTTGGAGCCCACGCATACTTTGCATACAAAAAAAATACCTACTTCCAATTTTACCACTACCGAATGCACCTTTTCATATCCGATGTAAATATTTAATTATTATTTTAGCAACTGTATTTTGGTAACCGTATTATTCTTTCTAAATGAGATTTAATTTTGCTTTCAAGTCCGACTCTGTATACTCGTCGATTATTAAAGCATCCTTTTAATTATTAATTTTTCTTGTAACCGAAGCATCCAAGTACATATAAGTACTCCTAATTCTGTATGATTCTCGCCCGATAAATTAAATCCCATTTCCCACTTTTATTCATTTATCATATTCTCATATTCCTCACCATTTTAAATCCCATTTGAATATCGAGTGATATGTGTTAATCCATCCGATTGGAATTCGATACATCGAGATTATTGCCGTTTCATTTTTCAAGATCGTCGATAAGGTAACCAGACTTCTCTATAATTTAATTTTCGCATTGATTGATTTACATGCCGTTTGTTTATTTGAATAAATTGATATGATATATGAGAATTCTGATTGCGTGTATTTTACGAGTCAACATGTCTCTGTTTGTGACTTGATTTGAAATGGAAAAGTGAAATGGAATGTGAAGCGGAATCACCTAGAGAGGGATTCGCGCTAATGTGAAAGTGAATTGAGAAATTGATTTGAGAAAACCTAGACCCGTTGATTTTTGTGAAATACATTTATTTTATTGTTATTGATGTGTGGATTAATCTGATCGGTTGATATTTGTTATATAAATTAGTTATAGAGAAGCTGCGTCGTTAAATAACTGGTTACTCGGCTTTGTAGCTGACTCCGTTTTGCTCTTATTTATGTTGTGACGTAGGTTGACGGGCCGTCGGATGGATGATCAGATACTGTGTCACCTCACGCCTCGTGTCTCGGATACGGGGTGTGACATAGTGCCTCTGGGAGTGACTATGAAGTGGAATATAGGCAGGAGAAAAGGAGAAGGAGAGAAGAAGAGGAGGATAGAATGGAAGTGGACCCGGACGTGGTTGAAACCACTACTCGGGCAGCAAGGAAATCACGGACAGCGGAGGAGGAGCTCGGGGATAACCCGCCCCGTTTTCTTGAGGCCGAGTGCAAGGCCCGTTATGAGCGCCTCAAGATTAAGAAGATGGAGAATACTCGTTTTCTAGACCCTCGAGTGCTCAAAGATCTCGGCATAGAGGAGGACTTCTATGCTTTGACTGAAAATGCCGGGATCACGAGGGCATTTTGGGAGATAGTGGAGCCCGCCTACACCCGCCTCACTATGGAGTTCCTTTGCACACTCCGCCTCGAGTGGGATAAAGAGAAAGGGGAGTTCGTGGCCTCATGGCAATTCCATGGGGTCCGATATGCCCGATATGAGAGCGAGATCGCCGATATCTTTGGATTGAGGCGAGGCGGACTAGATGTCAAGGACATTGATGAAGGATTTTGGGAGAAAATCACGGGATTGAAGGCACCAAAGGAGAGAAAAAGCGTGGACATCCAAATGCCCGTGATCCGATTCATCCAACGGGCTCTATCTCTCACCATCTTTGCGAGATGAGAATCAGGGGCTAAGGCTAATGTGGGAGAGACCTCGGTGCTGTGCCAAATGCTCCGCCGCGGCAACTCTCAACATCAAAACTTGGCGCGGAGCATGCTCAAGCATTGGCACGACACAATTGCCCGCAACAAGCTGACGGGGCAGGGGCAGATCACAATTGGGGGCCTTGTCACGCACCTGGCCAAGAACGTGGGCGTGGCAAGCTTCCGCATGAAGCAAAGTGCCGGGCCCGAACGCCTCAACATGGAGCTCCTTGCATCCATGGGACATGTAAAGAAAACGCCGCGGGAGACACGCTATGTGGTGGGGGATCATCGCCTGGATATCCCCATTACATTCAGAATAGGCAAGATGCGCTCCGGGGACTATCTTCTAGTCCGGAGCGGAGTTCTGGCTCTGCCGGTGCCAAGTCCAGAGCCTCAGCCCAGGGCCAGCGGCCCACAGGAAGAACCTGCGACCCAGGATGAAGAGAATTATTTTCACGCCAGCGGGTCGCAGTCAGAGCCAGCGGCCCGCACATTTGGGCCAGGAAGGCAAGTAGAGTTGCGAAGGGAGGACTTTTACCAGGGGACGGCCACACCTGATGTCCCAGGCATCGCGGATATGCTTCACGACATCCACATTGCACAGTGGAATCTCTCCGCGGACTATGAGCGCCTTGAGGCGAAGCTAGATGCCGAAATTGAAGAGGCAAGGAGTTGGAGGAATGAACAAAGGGCAATAATGCAGCGCTTCGCGGATCATATCTTCGGAGTGCCAGAACCACCTCCACCCCCACCTCCCGAAGACTGAGCCAAGTTTGTAAGTTTTCTAATTCCTCTCTATTTTCTTTCCTTAGGTAATTAATGGCCCTAGGGACAGAGCCATGAATTAAGCTTGGGGGGTTTAGAGAAATTGAAAACTTCCAGTTAGGACTGTTAAATTAGTTAGAATATTATAGGTTAGGAATCTGCATTCATGCATTATAGTCTCTGTTTGCAATGATATCAGCTGACCGCAGGTGGTATAAGCGGATCGCAGATATCAGTGTGGCAGGACTTAGAAAAATCTCGAGTATGGGAAATTCAGTGGGTCGCAGCCCAGACCTTTGAGCTCGCTGCTCAAGCAGCGGGTAGCAGACAACACCAGCGGCCCGCTGGTTTAACCAGAACTTGAGAATTTTCCATGCATTTTCATCTAGTTTTGTAAATAATTGCATAATTAATAACATCTTGCATATTTAGGAGAGTCAAGAAGTTATTCTGAACTAGTTAAACAAGGAATTGAGCAATCTTGAGAAATATTAAAGAATTGAATTTTGAACATCTTTCGATTTAACTAACTCAAATGTGACTAAGATAGGAGTGATAGCTTTTCATGAAGTATCTCAACGGAACCTAAGTTTGCTGAATTAGATAGGTTAATTGGTTAATCAAAACATTTGAAGCGGTAGCCACCTCAAATTGATAAATTCATGAAGATCAACTTTAGTAACATAAAGGCATGACAACCAAGGAATGATCATTAGGTCCAAGGCATTTAAACCATTGTTTTCAGAATAATTAAAAGTCGAAGATGTATAAAAACATGTGTCTCATCTTGAGACAAAAGGAAAGGGGAACTAAAAAGCGTGCAATGCCATGGACATTGCGGGAAGCTATAGATTATGGTGGATAAAAGAACTTCCATAAATCATGAGTAAAAACAGAAAGGCTCATGACACAAAAACCAGCAAAATAATAATAATAATAATAATAATAATAAACGAGAAAAATCTCGAAAATAAATCCACCATAATTTGGCTGACCTCTCCACCGCGAGAAAACCTCTTAGCCCCGAGAGAAGGTTAAAAGTCTAACCCAAAAACAAAACTTTGGAATAGGTTGGGTGGGGAGTTGTACCCTTATTTCCGCCCCACTTTAGACTTATTCCAATGCGTTTTCGAAAATTGAATGGTTAAAAAGCTCAAAGACCTGGTTGTGAAATGAATTGGTTGGATTGGTTGTTTATGTTAGTAGGGTTAGATCCTGTTTCAATTGCTAGCTTAATCGATTTTAACCTTGATGAGACGATAAACTTAGGAATTGATGGGATAAGTCATGAAAAATTATTGCAAATATCCTAGCTGCATGAATAGTTAGTTGATGATATGAGAACAAAGGAAATTGGATTTTAGTTGTTTATTAATTGATTGAAATTGCTTGAGTCTTGTTTAGTTAGCACATGAATTGACTTTTGTCTTGTTGAGAAACATATAGTTGATTGAAATTAAGCCCTGAAAACCAAAACTAGAACATAGGACTTTGCTTGGGGACAAGCAAATGCTAAGCTTGGGGGGTTTGATAAATGGTTTTTATACCTAGTAATTCAACCATTTATAGGTCTTAATTTCTTGATTTTATGTGTTTTTCTCTAATGATTAATGGTTAATTTAGGTTAGAAGCTAGGTACTGCCATGGTTGCTTCATTTTGTATAGGATCTACGCGATGTGGCTACTCGACTCGACATTTAGAGCGATTTCAGATTAGACCTGCGACCCACAGATCTCGCCAGCGACCCACAGGGAGGCAGCGGGTAACAGATGTTGACTGGCGATTTAGGAGACTTCAGCGGGTCGCTAGATGCAGCAGCGGGCCGCTGGAAGATGTTAACCGACAGACAAAAATAGCCAGCCAGATTTGCTATCTTCTCCATAACTGTCTGAGCCAAATTTAGAGTCTCTACTTGCACGACCTCCACCTTTAGGGAACCGCCAATGCATGTTATATAAGGAAGAAGCGTTGAAGACAGAGGGGTCGGCAAATTAGAGGAATTATTCTGGGCGAAGGGAGAACGATTCTGCACAGGTCTAGCGGGTCGCCAGAGACATCTGCGGGCCGCTGTTGAGTAGCAGAAGACAGAAAGGAAGGGATCAAGTTGCTTTTCTGTTGTAACTTTATTTCTTTCTTATGTTTTCTTTTCTCTTTGATACTTGGATGTTTTGTTTGATGTTTGATCGCGAGTAGATACCTTTTTAGGGGCCATGGCAGTGAACCTTTGGTTTATGAATTGATATTGTTATTTAGTTGATTTCTTAGTTGCATGTTGTGTTTTATTTCCTTTCTTTAATTGCTTATCTGATTGGAATTAAATTGCTTAGGTTAGTTTGCTTGTATCCATCAAGTATAGGCCTTGCTTGAATAGATAGATAGTTAAGTCCAAACTTCTCTAAGAATTTAATATCAATTGTGTTAACTTGAAGGTTTATAATCGAAAGATTGAACCAAGGCTAACTAACGCAAGTTATAAGTCTTTTCTAACAGCGAAAGCGTAAGAATTCATAGGTTAGAAAGGTATGAACCCTTAGAAACTAGACCACGAAACGAAAGTTGAAGTTTGGTTCTACTTGATAGTTTTGAAGTTAGTTGAATTGAATTCCAGACCCAAAACGAGAGTTTGGTCTGCAGCACTTCAGCAACAACCCAACTCTATACACAAAGCAGCATTTAAATCAACTAAGTAATAATCTCAGCTTGACACCAGCGGGCCGCTGAGTGAACCAGCGAGGTGGTCTATGCCCGCCAAGTAGCCAGCGACCAGCTGATTTGTCAAGCGACCTGAGTCCACTTTAGCGGGCCGCTACGAAAGCCAGCGGGCCGCTAGGACTGGAATAAACTGAAAGAATTAGCATTCCTTAAGCCCCTAACTTCTAATTAGCTAATTAATCCATCTTTACTGTATTCTGTTTTATTTAATATTTACTTAATTAAGTTGTTAATCTTGACACCAAACTCAACAATCTTGCAAACCTCTAGTTTAGTAGATTAAGTAAAATTGAAACTTAGTTATCTAATATCCGTCCTTGTGGTTCGACCCCTAAATACTTAGACGATTATCGTACGCTTGCGATACAAATTTGAGTAAAATAGGGTATAATTCTAAAGCAAGAAAATCACCATCAGGAATATTAATAATTATTAACTAATAATTAATAATAATTACTAATTAATAATAGTTAGCAAGTAATATAATAATAATTAAATTAATTTATAATTCAAAATAAATAATATTAATAATTATGGTAATATTTATAATAATTAATAATTGATAATAGTTATAGTAATAATAATTGTAAAATTATAATAATAATGATATTAAAAAATAATTAATAATGGTTTATTTTTTTAATTTATAGTTAATAATTAATAATAATTTTTGTTAAAATTAATAGTTATTAATAACTACTAATTAATAATAGATTAATAGTTAATAATAATTACACTACTAATAGTTGCTAACTTAAAAATACTAACCTCTACATACGACGCCCAACGACATTCACTAACCTTACTACCTCTCTAACCCCATCAAATCACTATCCTCATCATTCTAGCCCTCTAACCCCAAAAAATACTAAACTTACACCACTAACCGTACTAAACCTTGTTTTGCCAAACGCACCAAACTGCGTATTCCGGTTCAAAATATCCGAAAGAAATTATGGCCATTTGTCTTGATAATATGTGCGCGCGTTACTCAAATTTAACGGTTCAACTTTCATCAGTTAATAAAAGGGTTTTACTTTGTTACATGTCCCAAACCCAAATGACATAATATTTTCTTACACTAGAATGGTGATTAATTGATCGTAAAGTCATACATTACTGGTGTGTTGTTAACTTCTAGAGAAAGAAGCTCCACTTCAAAAGAAATGAATTTAGAGAGGCAGGGGTGGACAAATTAAGTAGTTTTCTTTCCTATTTCCATTCATGGAGGTTATAAGATATTGATGAAAATTGATTAGATAGAAGTACAAAAACTAGATATTAAAAATATAAGAAACTTAAGAAATTTGTTTTTTTTTTACATAAATTAATAAATTATACTTGCCAATTTTTTCCTTGTATATTTCCTATGTAAGATTAATACATATCGGTTTAAGTCGTAAACATGTAAGAAAGGAGAATGATAATTTCGGTTGAAAGTGATTAATGGGACCCAATTTCAATGATTTATAAATGGCTCTTTCTACGATTAAAATTAGTTCTGCTTTCTAACTGGCTCTTCCATCAACATAACCCCTGAATACAAACATCCCAGCTTAACTTTCATAATCATCACGGGACTAAAGAGGGGTCACAAAACTGGACTTGACTTCGGCCTGTCCTGAATACTCTCTCCATTTCATCAATATCTCCATTTTGAAAATTTCTGAAAAATGTATTTTGCCTTTTTTTTTTTTAATTATTTGATCACCTTTAATTTATTTTGACATAAAATTTTATATGCATGCTTAAAAAATATGAAGAATGCAGTGAATTGATGCGGTCAATTCTTAATTAGAGTTAGCAGATTTGGAGTCGTGATTTCAACGGTCGTATACCTAGCAAGTAAGATAGAACAAATAAAGCCAGCTTCTCGTGTCTCTTTTCTTAGGCTTGGATCGCTCGGTAGTTTAAAGAGTTTGTGTACAATCTTTTAATTATAGACTTCTAAAATATTTTAAATAATTTTTCAAACTCCAAAATGTTTTATTTCTGTAATTAATGTATTTAGATTTTTAATTGTTTAACGGTCTTATCAATTTAATGCATGAAATTTTATGTACATCCTAAAAAAAATATAAGAAATTTGATGATAATAAATTATTTTTTAATTTTAGACTTTAAAAATAGTTTACATATTTTTTATTTTAAAAAATTAAAATAAATTGATTGGTTGAAAGTTGATTTACCTATTATATGGGCCCGTTTTATTCCATAAGAGCTCCCCTTCCCTCTCTTCAATAAATGGAATTTTCAATAAAACTGTAATGTCTGGTATTTTCAATAAATGGAATTTTAAAAATATGAAAACTGTAATGTCTGGTATTTTCAATAAATGGAGACGATGAAATCCTTCACTGAGTTGCCCAGCTGGCAGTTCAGCACCCTTATACGTGCATATTGAAGCTGCCCAAAATTAAATTCATTTTCGCCACATCATAAATGTGGTTCAACTCAACTGCCCGGACCCATCGCAGATTGATTTCCGCTCATGAAGCTCGTAGAAAACGGGTTCATTGTCAGAATTTTTCTTAACACATTAATCATTTGTACATGTACAAAGTTGTAAGTCAAAAAGCATGCCTGTGTAATGGTACAAATGGTATAATCAATCGGTTCATTTCTTCAGAAATATTTGGATAATGGAGGGAAAGGGAGCAAAGAGAAGGTTAAGTACCTGTACAAAGTTTAATAGAGGCTAGCTAGGGAAGGTTAAACCCTTCATTAAACTATAATAATAAAATATAATAATAATTATTTTTAAATGTGGTTAAGTACATGTACAAAGGCTAAACCTTCTCTTTGCTCTAGAAAGGTTTAATGGAGGGAAAGGGAGCACAAGTTTAACTGTTCTAATCTACCCAATGCACTTAACATGCTCCATAATCTAAAAATTAGAAGGAGAATCAAAGAGAACAGAGATGAATGAAGGCGAATTGTTCTATAAGAAATAAAAATAAGAATTTAGAAATGCATACCTATCCATATTCTTTATTCGGTCTTGTTTGGATGGGGTTGGAAGAAGGAAGAAGGAAGAAGGCCCAAATTTATTATAAACAATTCAAACTCTTCACAAAGTTACACACTTCTCAATACTTCTTCTCTTTTTCCCATAACTATCCAAACGAAGCCCAAATTCCATGATTTTGTTAGAATATGAATTTGGACCCGAATAAGTCAAAATTCTTTATTTTTATGTTGTTTGAATTTCACAAGAATAAAAAATTTAGAATTTATTTTTATCCGATTCTTTATTCTCACTACGCCATATTATTTTTTTAGTACCGGTTTATTATGAATCTTTAGTACCGGTTTTGCAGTGGTACTAATAATAGGGGGTGCTAAAGATATTTAAAAACCGGTACTAAATAGGCGGTACTGAAGACAGGGCTCAATTTGCGGGGGAAACCAGCGGCTAACATTAGTACCGGTTTTTTAATAAAAACCGGTACTAAAAATAATACTTTTAGATTTAAAAACCGGTACTAATGTTAGCAAACTGTTTTATTTTAAAAATAAAAAAATTTTGGTATCATTAGTACCGGTTTTTAGTCTAAAAACCGGTACTAAATATCTCTTCAGTACCGGTTTATTATTAAAAACCGGTACTAATAATAATCAATATAAAAAAAATATTTTTTTTTCTGGGGCTAGCGCCATTTTTGCTAGCCATCAAATAAGAATACCGATATGTACCAGCAATTTACATATCACATGCATCATACACACAATAATAATTATCAAATCACATGCAAATTAACATTTATCATAACATCTAATATATTAATATCACAAATTTTGTAGTCATCAATTATTAGCACCTAAATATCCAAGTAAAAAGCCGAACCACTCATTTACAGTAAAATTAATCTTGTCCTCGCTATAACGCTTCCCCATAGGTTGCAAAAACTGCATTTTATTGGCATTTCATATAGTTAGTAACCTATGAACTCTAAACTCCACAATATAATATACATTAAACTCTAAATTATAAACCTTAAAACATTTTCATATATATACATTAAGGTTAATTAAACTTAATCCATACCGATGGTAGGTCCGGATGTAGCGTGCAGTGATCAAGGATCTTGCGTAGCGAAGTCATCGCATAAAAGCCGCAATCTGTATTGTTTGGTTGTCGTGGACTCTACAAGAACATAAAATAATACTATTAAGTTTAAATTAAATAAATTACGAAATTGTTGAAACTACATATATTAGTATTGAACTATGTACGGGAATCATTTGAACTTCAAACTTGGGAACTTGGACCAATCTTGACAGAGCTCTGCAAAATTAAATATAAAATTATGAAAATTCATTTCTAAATATTAGTATATAACTAAACAATGCATACACGCATTATATATATATATATATGTTAAGTCTAAACTTACTGATCGTATTTTCGTAGAATTGGAGATTGGTAGCCTTCGTTCGATTGGAGTGAATCTACTATCCACATCTTTCGTGTCGAGAGTTTTGCGATAATAATCACAAAATGCGACCTGTAATTACATACATATTATCTCTTTGTTGGTGAAATTAACATTAAACTGTAGATTCATAATAAAAGATAAAGTCAGAATTAGAGATTTTATAACTAACCGATTATGATGCACTAAAACATGGTAGGGATCCCTTTTAGCATACTTCTTCAGAAGATTCGCTATGTATCGTACAGTTCCGAGCTCATCTTGCATTACATCCCGACCCGAGCATCTTTCCGGATCCCAAAATATCCACTTTTTCATCAAAGTATCAGCACAATATTGCCAGCACCGCCTAAATGTTGTATGTACAATGTTTAGGGTTTAGGGTTTTAATTTATTAGACATATCATATAACCAATGATCAATTGTTGTAAAGTTAAGAAAGTACTTACAAGATCCAAAGTTTAATCACTTGAACGAAGAGTTCATTCCTACTGAAGACATGGCGGATGTCTTTAAATTCGAGGATGAAGGTCTTCACATCTTGAAATTCGAAATCAGCAGGAATATCGGCGAATTCAGTCACTGATTTGTCGAACATCCTCATATAGTCGTGCATTCTCTTTGCGTGAGGCCCAATCTGTGCCAACTTCTCATCAGGGACGAACGGATCGTGCAATTGAATGTCCTCCTCCGCAAAAAACTGATCCACACTCTCCTCTTCATCTTCATCACCCTCTTGCACCTTCTCCTTTCCCTTATCTTGCGGAGGAATATGTGGAGTTTGTTTCGTCATTTTCCTCACTTGCTCCTATAAAATCCACATTAGTCATAAACGATATATTTCTCATTTTTGAATATGGCAGTATATATAATAATTAGAACTTTGGAAAATTTATAATTGAAATCAAGATTTACCAGTTTTGTCAAATCATAATCTATAAGATGACCCGGCCATCTTAGAAATGAACCTTGGAGAACACCAAGCTGATCATCTGCGTTAGGAGGTGGAAAAGGTACTATCACGTGTCTGGCACTATCGAAAACTTCTAAGATTTGTACCTTCACCTCCCCTATGCCAACTGGTTGTCCATGGACTATCTCAGAAACCTGTGCAAACACCATAGCTCTAGCTACATACACAGGCGTCCCAGATATCCCTGGTAGGAGCAGCAAGGCTTCGACAGGCCCCTGTATTAACGAATTAGAAATCCTAAATACTATATGAGGGCAAAAGCAATTAATATCTATCATAAGCTAGGTGTAATTAAGAACCTGATAAGTAGATTGAGGAATCGGATGCGGTTGATTGTTGCTACCCTGTGATAGCATAATCATGGCTTGTTGGAAAATTGGATCGTAGGTCTGCGGTGTTTGGACTTGCGAGAACTGTTGCATTCGCCTGTTCCATTCCTCATCCATTCGGGCCTTGAATTCCTCATCCATTCGTCTTTTCACTTCCTCTTGCACCATCCGATCAACCTCCTCTTTGCTAAACCCCTTGTTTGATTTTCTTGTACCACTACCGTACACCTGCTTTACGCCTGAGAACACCGGATATCCTCTCAACCGTCCAGAATGCTCTGGTGTACCGATCGCAGAAGTCAAGATATCATTTTGACGAACCGGTTGAACTTCCCCTGACTTAACTAGAGCAACCTATCACAAAAAAAGTTAAAGTTAAACAAAATTGAACTCATTGAATTCACAAAATAAAGTTATTTGAGTTGTTACACTTACTGCTTTGTCGACCACCTCGGCAGCCCTAGGATTTTTTACAACAAGTTCACCGGTAACTTCATCCGTTACTGCACGTGCTCTACTCCAACTGTACGTCCTGTCATCCATATCCTTGGTAATAACCGATGACGCACCATGTACCTTTTCTCCTTCTTTCCATCTAGATTCAGCACTTATATAACCGCCTGATCCCAGTCTGTGGGGCATGTCCCTTTTTGCTGCATTTTGACGGCCTTGCATACTCATTTTCTAGTAGCAGATTCAAAAGACTTGTTAGTATAAACAAAAAAAAACTAAGCAATTAAGTAAAATCGAAAGATACTCATTTTCATACCTTAAACTTCTCGCTGGAATGATACTCTTGCATTGCCTCAAATTCTTCTTTCGAGATGTTCTGTACATCCCATGGTGAGGGTGCACCTTCCTTTGGATTCTACAAGTAAGCCTTATTCTGATATGACCAAAAAGACACGTTATAATTAAAATTGATGCTAAATCAATCGTTTATAAATGAACATGTATTATAGAGGAAATTCTCTCACCAATCGAATTTTCCAATGTCTCCAAGACTCGTTACAGTTACGTAGAATCTTCTTCTTAACATCCAGTGGTAAGTCATCCGGAAGTTTCCAATCCTGTGCTATTTGTTTGTACAAATTTTTTTTCAACTCATTTGGCACCGCAATCCAATTAGGATAACTGCATTCATTTCATTTGTATAAGTGCATTAATACTATAATCAAATGATAATTCATATCTCAAATTCATATTAATACCTGCAAGGAATCATATCTCTTGTTTTTGAAGCACACCAATTTGTGAATGCCTTTGCATTTTCGCCAATCGGCTTGCATTTCTCGTTAAACTCGACCTTCAGGTCCTGTCCAGCAGCTATCTTTTTGCGTGTCTTCAAACACTTAGCCGTTGATCTTTGTCCCCTTTTGTTACTAACAATAATCTCCTCTTCCGAACTCGAGTCATTCGGGTTCATCCCGGGATCCTGATCATTTCTGTCCGACATTGCTGTAATTTAAAATCCAAGTTACATACCACAACTTACATGCACAAAGTCAAACACATAACACAAAAATTAATAAAGCTCAAATTAAAATAAACACTTAGTTCACTTAAACATAAACATAAAATTCACTCAAACATAAACACTAAGTTCACTTAAACATAAACACTAAGTTCACTTAAACATAAACATAAAGTTCACTTAAACATAAACACTAAGTTCACTTAATCCAAACATGTAAACCCTAATATTATTCTTCATCTTTCGGCTTCTTGTCATCAGTATTTTCTTCTCTAATTTCTGTGTACGGTGCCACAAACTTATCAATTAAAAACTTGAAAAATATTGCAGCCTCTTCATAATTCGGCTTCTTGGCCTCGTTTTGGTTAGGCTGGTTTTGAGATGCTTGATTTTGAGAGGCTGGGTTGGAACGAACGTTTCGCCTAACATAGACTCGTTCGATGGATTTTTTCGCATTTTGGTTGCTTCCTTCACCTTTCTCCATTACTACCTAATTAAAACACCATATATAATTTATTTAGATGATAATTAAAACATATATTCAATCATGGATAGTTAATCAATTCATACACAATAATAATAATTTAGATAATAATTAAAACATTAAAACATAGATATAGATAAAACAAAATAACATTTTCCAAACTTAAGGTTCATACAAATTAAGGTTCAAATTAACATAGATAATAATTAAAACAACAATTCAAACACTTAAACGCTAAATTCACTCCTTCTTTTCTTCCTCTATCTCCTCTGGCTCCTCCTCTGGCATCTCCTCTGGGACCTCCTCTGGGACCTCCTCCCAATCTGCAGGAGTCCGTCTGCAACCGACTGGAAAACGCCTCACAGCAGATACAGACCTCCTAGGGAGAGGCTTATCTCGCATCCACTGAGGCACGTATCTCTGACGAGTGACATCAAACTCTGCCTTAGTGTCCGTCTTCGTCTCCGTCTCCTTCTTGTTTTTTTGTCGGACATAAACTTGTTCAACGGGTTTTTTCCCCTTATTCCCCTTTGGGTTGCTTCCTTCCGATTTGTCCATTACTACCTTTTAATTTATATACACATTTCCATTTAAATTTCAATTTAATTTATATACAATTCCTATTCAATTCAATTTAATTCCTATTCAATTCAATTCATTTAATCAATTCCTATTCAATTCAATTTCATTGCATTTTAGTCCAACAGCCCCGAAATTCAATTCTCAATCAATTCTCAATCAACCCAAAACAGCCCCGAAATTCAATTCTCAATCAATTCTCAATCAACCCAAAACAGCCCCAAAACAGCCCCGAAATTCCTATTCAATTCAATTTCAATTCATTGCATTTCTATTCACAATCACATACAATCACATACAATCAATTCTCAATCAATTCTCAATCAATTCTCTATTTCAATTTCTATACAATCAATTCGACTGGAACAACAATTCAAATTTCAATTTCTATTCAAAATAGCCCCAAAACAGTTCACAAATGCAAATAGAAAGAGAGAGAGATAGAGAGAGATGATACCTTCTTAGGGAGAGAGAGGGATAGTGAGACAAGAGAGAAGAGGAGAGGGCCAGTCACTGCCGTCACTGCCGTCGGCTCTTCGCTGTCGGCGGCTGTTGAAGAAAGACAAGAGAGAGATAGTGAGAATAAGGAGAGGGCCAGTGGAGAGAAGAGGAGAGGGCCAGAGGAGGGAGAGAGAGAGAGAGAGAGAGGACGAGAGAGAGAGGGCCAGAGGAGGGAGAGAGAGAGAGAGAGGACGAGAGAGAGAAGGCCAGAGGAGGGAGAGAGAGAGAGAGAGGACTTACACTGTAGGAGAGGACTTGAGGAGGTGCGTCGTCGTCGTCGGCCGAGGGAGAGAGGAAGAGAGGAAGAGAGAGCTCGAGGATTGCCTTTAAAAATAGGGTTTTTGATCTTCAGAGAGAGAGAGAGAGTTTCGGACGAAGGAGCTTTGGGGGGGGGCGTGTTATATAATAAAAAAATAGGGTTTGATCTTTAGTACCGGTTTTTAGTGTAAAAACCGGTACTAAAGATCGTGACGTTTTAAATTCAGAATATCTTTAGTACCGGTTTTTACACTAAAAACCGGTACTAAAGATAGTGACGTTTTAAATTCAGAATTTTATCCACAATGTTGGGCCCCAATTCAGAAGATCTTTAGTACCGGTTTTTAGTGAAAAACCGGTACTAAAGATCGTGACATTTTCCATTTCTTTTGGTTTTTCTGTTTGTATTTGATTATAAAAATAACAGTTCAGATAATCTTTTCAAATATATAAAAGTCATTTTCCATTTCATTCTAATAACAGTTCAGATAATCTTTTCAAATATTTATTACAAACTTGTTCAGATAATCTTAATTACAAATATGTTTTTTCCGAATTCATTTATTTTTTGGTGACTTCGGTCGATCTACCCACACGCCTTCTTCCTGATTGGAACACAAATTACTTGTTAACTCTTCAATTGGTTGCGGTGTCCCATCGATACCTGTGAACATAATAATAATATATATATCAAATTGCTCGTATTAATTCTGTAAATTATTTTCTATAGATTTAAATTAATTATATATACCTGTGGAGAATGGTGCTATTTCATCAAATTGGTCATATTCTTCTTCGTCCACGACATCTTCAACGCCAACGATGCGTCTTTTTCCGGGAAGTACCACATGTCGTCCCTTGTCAGCCGGGTCAGCAATATAAAAAACTTGCATTGCTTGTTTGTTTGCAAGTATAAAAGGATCATCAGAATATCCAAATTTTTTTTAAATCAACGGTTACAAATCCGTTTTTATCAGTCTTCACGCCGCTTTTGAGCACCCATTTACATTCAAACACTGGTATTTTAAATGCATTATAATCAAATTCCCAAATTTCTTCAATCCAGCCATAATACGGCTCCGATGATGTTCCATCACTTGATATGGCTACTATTGTAACTCCGCTGTTTTGTACTGTGCTTTTTCCATCTTGTTTTTTTGTATACCAGGTGAAACCATTCAGGTCGTAACCTTGATAAGTGTGCACATTGGCGTTGGGACCTTTCGCAAGACATTTCACCGTTTCATTTGAAGGTCGGGACAGTGAGACCTTGTTTCTGAACCATTTTACAAAACTTTTGTTGTGTTCCTTGGTAATCCAATTTTCTGATCTCTGAGGATTCTGCTCTCGCAACTCGGCTATGTGTTCATTAACATAAGGAGACACAACAGCGACTTGTTGCAGAATTTTAAGATGAGCTTTTTCTCTCTTTGCAAGGTCCATTGTAATTATTTTCATACCAATTATGCTTTTCCCTAAGAGCCTACCTTCGTGTCTATTTTTGGGCAGGCCAATAGGTTGAACTCCATCTAGATAATCATTATAAAAATCAATAATCTCTTCTGCAACATATCCTTCAATTATGCTTCCTTCTGGTCGAGATCTGCTTCGGACTAACCCTTTCAACTGACCCATTGCTCTTTCAAAAGGGTACATGTACCGCAAAAATATCGGACCGCACTGTTTTATTTCTCTGACTAAATGAATGGTCAAATGCACCATTACAACGAAGAACGAGGGGGGAAAGTGCATTTCCAACTCACATATGGTCTGAACCGCATCAGTTTCCAACTGAGTAAGTTTTTCAGGATCGATCACTTTAGAGCAGATTTTATTGAAGAAGAAACACAACTTAGTGATAGAATTTCAAACTTCTTCTTTAAAACATGCTCGGATTGCAACCGGAAGCAACTGGGTTAACAACACGTGATAATCGTGTGACTTCATTCCAATCAATTTCATATCCTTTGTAGATACCTTTCGTGAAATATTGGAGGAATAACCAGTTGGAACCCTAATAGACCTCAAACACTCCAACAAACTGAGTTTCTCTTTCTTAGTTAAAGTATAAACAGCATTAGGTAACCAATCCCGTTTCTTACTATTGTCTTCCTTTGCAGCTAGTTCCAGTCGAATTCCCATTTCTATCATGTCTTTTCTCACATTAACATTATCCACTTTTCCTTGAGGATTTAAAATCAAAGTAACCAGATTTTCACAAATGTTCTTGATTATATGCATCGCATCCAAACAATGTCTGACATCCAGATAAGTCCAGTATTCAAGGTCCCAGAATATAGACTTCTTCTTCCAAGAACTCTTTTCTGGAATTCTATTCACAAATGGTTTCCCCAACTGAATTTTAAGATCCTTAACACTTTCATAAGTCTGTCTTCCAGATTTTGGTATAGGTGCCCGGCGGGTTTCGGTGTTGCCATCAAATTTGTTCCTATAAGGTGCCCGACGGTATGGGTGATGACGGCTTAGAAATCTACGGTGTCCCAAATAGACTGTTTTTCTACAATTCGATAGCCATATCGAATGTGTTTCCTCCATGCAAACAGGACATGCCTTCTCTCCTTTGTTCCTATAACCCGACAAGTTCCCGTACGCGGGAAAGTCATTAATTGTGCAAAATATCATCGCACGTAAGGTGAAATGACTTCTGGAATGCGCATCAAAGACCTTCACTCCGTCCTTCCACAACCTATCAAGGTCCTCTATTAACGGAGCCAAGTAGACATCTATATCGTTTCCGGGTTGTTTTGGACCAGAAATGAGCAACGGCATCATAAGATATTTTCTTTTCATGCATAACCAGGGAGGAAGGTTGTAAATAACCAACAAAACTGGCCAGACACTTCGGTTGGTACTCATGAGACCGTAAGGATTCATTCCGTCCGTGCACAATCCCAATCTCAAATTTCTAGACTCGCTGCCAAACTCAATAAAATGACTGTCTATGTTGTTCCACTGGGGTGAGTCTGCTGGATGTCTAAGCTTTCCATCTTTCTTTCTGCCTTCTGCATGCCACCTCAACAGTTTAGCATCTTTTGAATTACTAAAAAGACGCTCAAACCTTTGTATTATAGGTAGATACCACAATGTTTTCGCAGCTGGTTTCTTCTTCCATGGACTATCTTCTTCGTCATCCAAATCACCGTCCCTTTGTCTATACCGGGATGCATTACACTTTGGACATTTCTGGAGGTTCTCATACTCATTTCGAAACAATATACAATCATTCGGACATGCTGCAATTTTCACTATATCTAATTTCAAAGGACATAATAATTTTTTGGCCTTATAAGTTGTATCTGGCAATGTATTGTCTGCTGGAAGTATTTCTCGCAAAAGACCGAGCAAAGATGTGAAACTCTTATCGCTCCAATTGTTTTTAGCTTTCAAGTTATATAACTTAAAAACAGTTTTTATTTTTGAGAATTTATCTTCATTGCAACCAGGATATAAGGGTATATGAGAGTTTTCATCCAACTTTTGAAACACATCAGGAACATCATCAATAAAATCATTGGGTAATTCATTCATCATTTCATCCAAATCATTTTCTCTAATGTCATCATTATATTGTGGTTCACTTAAATTTTCTATATGATCATCACCCACTATTACATTATCCTCTATATCATGCCCCCAATCATTTTGTACAATATTTTCAAAATCATCAAATACATTAATATTGCTCCTTCCAGCATCTAAATTTTCTTCCAATTTTTCTCCATGTGAAACCCAACGGAGGTATTTTGGTGTTGTCATCCATCCACGCTGAATCAGATGTGATCTAATCACTTTACTATCTTGTCTCTCAAAGTTCAGACAGTGTTTACAAGGACATAAAATTCTGGGCTTTCCAGTCAACTTTCGATGTTCTTCTGCACATTTTATGAACTCATCAACAAGTCCAACAAATTCATCTGATATTCTTGAATAGTCAAACATGTACTTCTCCCTCAGATCCATCTGTATATATCCAAAAGCCAAGGTTTAGGGTTTATAGATTTAATGCAATATATTAGATTTTTGGGCCGGTTACCATCCTAGCCCGCTCTTTGGATACTCTTGTCTCATTAGCGAGCGTACGTTAGATGCAACGTATTGTCTGAGAAAAATTCGGCAGCATTTCCCCTTATGTTCCCTGAATACGCAAACACACGATTACTCGTGCGTACGTACCCGTGGGAACATAAGAGGAAATGCCGTCGAATTTTTCTCACACAACACGTTGCATCTAACGTACAGCTCGCTGTCCTAAATGAGACAAGATAGTATCCAAAGAGCAGTACTCCCGACCGGGAGTACTATCCGAGATTAATCCCTAATGGATTAATCTCGGACGGGCAAGACCTAAAATAGTTCAAATTCCGGCATTTTGGTCCTACATGACAATACTTAACTAATAGATGCAAATGCCAATTAACCAATATGTATATGCATAGTAAATCGAAAATAAATCCAAAAAAAAATATTGAGGGTTAAAATAAAAATTACCGAAATTGTCTTCTCTCAATCCGCCCTCTTCCTCTTCAATAGAAAAACTTTCTCTTCCTCTTTGATCTCCTTTGCTTTCTCTACTTATTTTGCAATTTTTCGGAATTTTTAACAATTTTTAGCTATTTTTTTATGAGGTTTTACAAAGAGAAAAACACTTTCGGTTTTAGATGGAAAATAATGGCCATGAAGTAGTGAAGATGAGTAATATATACAAAGGGAAGGAGGAGGAGATATACCCCTTGAACTGAAAATATCTGCGTATTATTAGTACCGGTTTTTTATAAAAAACCGGTACTAATAGTTGGCAGATAATTAAAAAAAATGGGTTAGCATTAGTACCGGTTTTCCTAAAAAACCGGTACTAAAGATGCAATTTTTAGTACCGGTTTTTTGGAAAAACCGGTACTAATGCTAACCTATTTTTTTAAGGTTTTTTTCAGAAACATTTAGTACCGGTTTTTAAAAAAACCGGTACTAAAGGTATTGACTGACAATTACGGAATTGCCATCTTCTAATATTTATACCGGTTTTCTTAAAAAACGGTACTAAAGACATGGTACTAATGCTTTTTTTTGGCGTGGTGTCTTATGCATCCAAACACGCCAAAATTTATGAACAAAGGTGTAACCAAGATTACTCCCAAATTTAAGATGTAACATATATCGTTCAATTCCCATCCCTTCCCTTTCTTTTTTTTTTCTGACAGATTCGGGAGCAAGGCCTAAATTCTCGGGTTATCCATGCATTTTCTCCTTTAACCTGTTATAATGACACACACAGTTGAACTACCCCTACATTAAAATCAACTGTTATCTTCATATATATTGTTAAGGACCAATTATATCTACCTCAAATAATGACTTAGATGATATTGTTATATGTGAAAAACGCATATTTGAAATTACATTCATGATTTTTGTGTGTGTCAAAAGGTCGTATAAAAGGCTCCGTTTGGATGGCTTCTTCCCGGAATAAGGAATAAGGAATACAACCATTTTTTATCAATAAATTTATTTCTAACCATCCAAACTCTTCACAAAAGTTACACACTTCCCAATAAATTTACCTCTTCCCAATAAATTTCTTCCCTTCTTTCTTCTTCCTACTTTATTCTCAACGCATCCAAACGGAGCCAAAGAGAATAGATAGACGGAAGAGGGGATCAATTATATGCGTAAAAGAGAATAGATACACCAAACACGAGAAATAGATAGACGGAAGAAATGCTCCTGGACCGCATGGCGCCTGAATTGTGAAAGAGAATAGATAGACGGAAGAGGCCGGGGATCAATTATAGATGTAATATTTTTTTTTGACATAAAAATAAGGGTCATGCCCTTATCTTTGTATTAAAAAGTAAAGTTTTTTACATCTTAGCCAGTGGCTAAAAATTACAATAACAACCAAGGAACAGAAAAAGTAAAAGAGGTACATCAGAGATTTGAGAGAAAAGAAAAAAAGAAGATTAAGCTGCTGCTGCGTCGTTTAAAATGCTCCACTCCATTATTGCTTGTTCTACCAGAGTTTGTAAATCTTTAGATTGTTGATTAAAGATGCGTGCGCACCTCTCGCGCCATATCACAAAGCACAAAATGGCCAAGACTTCTTTCGGTTTTCTCGAGTTCAGCTTGAAATTGTCCTCCATCAATCTAATTATAGATGTAATATTGTTTCACTGAAAAGTTATAAGCTCGCTGCTTTTGACAGTCGTACGTTGTAAGAAGATGCCATGGATCAAGATTTGACTGACCCAAAAGCTGGCAATCTAAAGTATGTATCACATTGTTCATTTGTTTTTGCTTTGTTTTATAATTTATTTATAGTACTGGTGATTTCTCTAGAAAATGTCTTTCAATTTCAAGTGTAGCCGTGTTGCCGTACGTGTAGGGTCCCAAAAATAGAAGTGAGCTAAAATTTGACTTTCCTAGCCCTGCTTTATGAAAATAGCGCATTTATATTCCTCCTTAATAAAGTTCCAGTAAGATCGTAAGGTGTTTGTTTCATGCATAAAAGATTGCTAAGAAGTTATGCAACACATATGCAAATAAACACCCGGTACATAAGGTTAAATAAAGGTACAAAATTTATTACACCTAAGAAAGGTTGCATAACTTATGCACTATATTTTTCTCATCTCATTTGATTTTTATACCCTTCAATTAATTCTCACCGGCTCTCAATGTCTAGCAGAAATGTAGTTCATAATAATAATTTTTAAAATATAATAATAATAATAATAATAATACTTATTCAATAGAAAGAATATGATTTGTTTTATTATAATATTATTATTATAATAAGAGAATTGTAACAAAAACTAAAATAATAAACCATGAACTATTTTATTATAATAACAATATTATTATTATCATCATCATCATCATCATCATATTATATTATTATTACAATATTATTTGTTTTTATTAATTATTTTATTATTCAGATTATTAGTATTACATAATAATAATATTATTACTTATTTATTATTCTAATTATTAATATTAAGTAATAATAATTAGGTTAGATTTCAATCAACTGATTTGAAATAGGTGATTCAAATATGTATTGTATATTAAATATGCATTGTCCTTTACTAAATCAAATAACTCAAATTCAAGGGTATTTTAGTTTTTTGATATGAATATATGCATGCATTAAGTTACTCTTCCTTACTACACAACTAAGCATCCATTACATAATACATAACACTACATAAACACTTATACATCCTTATTACACAACCAAATGCCTTCTAAGAATGTATGGTGAGAGCAGGGGCGGAGGAAGTAGGGGGACAAGGGGGGGGTCTTGGTCCCTCCTAAGATTTTGAAAATGTGTGGAGAGCTTTCCAATTATATACTAAATTTTGTTAATATATAACATATTGCACTCCTAATAAAATAGTTTAAATATAATAAATATAGCTAAAATACAATTGAGTTAAATTTATTATTTGTTCAAACTAGTTTTTATAATTTTTTTCTTTTAGAGCAAATTTAGAAGATGAAAAATCACAAATAAAACATTGCTCAAATACGAAAAATCTTTGCTTGTTACATTTTGAAAATAAATTACTTCTTTATTGAATTTGATACATTTTATGTTCATAAAATTACTACAATAAAATAATATAATATTTTTATTGTCAATTTTTTTAGATTTTTAAACTTTCAATCTTTAGTCTGTCTAAGCCGAAATTTTGACTCCCTAAGTCGAAATCCTGACTCCGCCCCTGGATGAGAGGTCACTTTTTTTGGTTTATGCTGTCTCACCCCTACAATTAATGGACGGTCGAAACAACTTGTGATTATTATTATTTTTTTACTTTATTTATTTAATTTTCTACGTAAGGGGTTATTACCCAAAAAAAGAAACGAATCTTGTTAATTTTTAATATATAGGAGAAATTTCATTAAAAAAGCAAGGAAAGATAAGTATAAAAATTCAACGTACGTATATAATTATATCTATCATCAAATATCTGCAATTTTTTTTTTGTGGCAAGTTGACCGCAACAAGTCTGGATATGAAATTATTCAGAATCAAATTATTCTTTCCAGGTTCAGTTCTTAACTGTGGTTTCTATGGGTAGCACATAGGAATTGATAAAACAAAATTATCCAACTAATGGCATGCTTACACTTGGTGATAATATGTAATTAATCAGGAATTTGATCAGGATATCCAGCTGTTGTGGAGAAAATAATGATATATCATGTGGTGTGGTGGCCCACTTATAAATTCACCATGCAGCAACTAGGAAGTAGGAACCGCAAAAAAGTATTCCCTGATGAAGAAACAATATCATAATGGGCTCAGATTAAACTGCTACGTCCGTGCCACACGATTTTAAATTTTGTATCTGCCACAGAAAAACTCCAACAGTTTGACTGGTCTTATCAACTCACTCATGTAGTCATGTTCCATGCATGCATCTCACTCTCTTAATTTCTCTCTCTCTCTCTCTCTAGGCTCTATATCTATATATACATATATGCCCATGCCTCCTTGCTACACAAAACTAAACACACTATCCTAAACATATTTGAATTTCACTTTATTCTCTTTTCTAAATTTCATCCATGGAAACCTTCTTCTACCAACAAAAGCAAATCTCTAGTATATCCAAGATTCCATCAGGAGAACAACAACTTAACATCAAGGAATTCATGTGCGCCAATCTCTTCGAATCCTCTTTTGATTACTGTTATTTGTCAGAAGCAATTGCACCATACCAGAACACGACTTCCACCGTCGACCCTGAATCAAACAATGTAATGAGTGATTCAGTCTCTTCAATATTAGATGATAAAACCCAACTTGAAGTGCATAACTCTCCTAAAAGAAGAAAAGCGAAAGATAGGTCCTCTGGCTCAACCTCCTCAAAATGCAAGGTAATAGATTACTATAGTAGTAATAGATTTAGTTCTATTAATGGACTTAAAATATAACTGGAATTAATGAAAAATTACGGACATTCAAACTTCAAAGTTAAAACCAAAATCAATAAATGTTTTCTTAATTACTTTCTCAATTTTGGCTTCTTAATTATATTCTGTTATAACCATATTATAATAATGTTTATCTCAGAATTTGATAGTTTTGACTTAGAAAAACGTTTTTTTTTTCCTGGCTAAGGATTCCAATGGTGGAAGGAGAAAGAAGCAAAAGAGAGAATTAGAAAAGAAGAAACAAGAAGAGATGAAAGCAAAATTAGAGGCGCAACCAGATGGGTACATTCATGTAAGGGCAAGGAGAGGCCAGGCCACAGATAGCCACAGCCTTGCTGAAAGGGTATTTCAATCATCATCATGAAACTAACATACAGTTTATTCACCAAGACATCCTTTTCCTAAAATGTTATGTAATTTATTTATATTCAATTATTCATGAACCCTTCTTTTCTCATCACAACATTTCTAAGTCAGTAAACACACTGTTTTTCTTCGTCCCATGACTAAATGTTGATCATTTTAAGCACGGTTCTTGAAAAAGCGATTTGTAGAAACAAAAAAATGGCAATATAAACAAATTTAACTAATGTAGATATTTTACTATATATGTTATATTACCATCTTCACAAGTTTGTACCAATGGGTGTGTTTGGATAGGCCGGGAATAGGAAATAAGAATAAGGAATTTCGATTTGCGTGTTTATTCTTATTTTTGCGCAAAACAAACGGTATAAGAATAAAGAATTTGGGCCCTTATTCCTATACGTACTAACAAAACCATGGTATAAGAATAAGGAATAAGGATAAGCACGCAAACCGAAACACACCCAATAAGTTAATAGAGCATCTTCAGCTGCAAGAACGTATCATTAGTAATGACAAGACTTTATTTGTCTTTGCGGTTTAAATATGTAGGTCAGAAGAGAGAAAATTAGTGCGAGAATGAAGATGCTACAAAGCCTTGTTCCTGGTTGCGACAATGTTAGTCTCTTTACTAAAATCTTTTATTTTCCGGTTATTTTCACTTTAGGGCATGTTATTGACTATGAATGTTCGACTTGTACAAATTATATAGGCTGGAATTTATATTATTGAAAATGGATTTTAATTACTTATTTTGGAAATATTTACAAATTTTTAAAAAAATAGAAAAAGTTTAATAGTAAATTTTATAAAAAATTTTCATGTCTGCATATATATGTAGATTGTTGGGAAGGCTGAGGTGCTAGATAAGATAATCAACTACGTGCAATCCTTGCAAAGTCAAGTTGAGGTACTTATCTAATTGAAATTATTCTTACTTATATAAAACAAAAATGATATCCGCATGAATTACAAAGGCCACTCTTTATGAATGTTTGCAGTTTCTCTCCATAAAGCTTGCTTCCTCAGAGGATATTCCAAACATACTTTTCGAATATAGTTTTGATCAAGATGTAGTAAGTATCTATACAGCTATACGGCTATACCACCCTAGTATTAGTACTTTAATTTATGATTGATTGTGCCTTTAATTTGCATATTGACTTATTGAGCGAAGATGATTTTTTTATATACTTAGAAAATTTTACAGCGGCTGTCAAAGCAAAAGTAAAAAAAAAAGGGGGGGGGGCGCGGGGAAAGAGAAGATTAATTAAATTTGCACAATTTAAAGAAATACAAATCTCATATATATTGTTTTCTTATATATTTTTGTGAATCTGTGATTGCTACATATATACATCAAGATGCATGATTAATTTCCTAGCTAGAATATATTTGCGGCTTTCAAAGCAAAAAATATTGATTAATTAATATTTTGTGAAGATTCAGGGAGTTGGGGGCATGACTAATGAAGAAGCGCCATATGGGGAGTATGAGCAACCAAACGTGAGGAACAGTAATGGACCCACATATACAGATCTTGATTACCTAAGGATGAACTCTCATTCTCCCTTGATTCTACTCCCATCTCAGGGGCTGGACCAGACTCCTGCCTTGTCTCAGGTTGGGTTTCATATTTCTCTGGAATCATCAATTATGGGTGCGTTTGGATAGGTGTGGGAAGAAGGAAAGAAGGTTGGGTTTCATATTTCTCTGGAATCATCAATTAAGAAGCTAGCCACGCGATCAGAATCTATCACATTCGAGTCCCAACGGAATTAATTCAAAACAACAAATAAGTTGTAAGGTCATTGCAATTTTTCTAAATATCATAATAATTGACACAATGTTCATCGAAACTTAAAAAAAAATTATAATATTGTAAAATATATTCTTTGTGGTTAATACACGCACGCGCCATAATTTAAAAATGATGTGCTAGATGCCTAGATGGAGTGTTTTAAGATAAAATCAATTTTAGCCTTTTATGACCAATCTCAATGTAAAAAGAAAAATATTAGTAAATCTATGAGTTTCTGGTATTTCAAAATAAGTTTTTGGCTGTTACTATATTACTCAACTCATAAAATTTTTTTTTGAATTAGACTTCAATATTTGATTGCAAATACATATTTTTATTTATAATGAGTAGAATTCAAATATATGAAATGTTTGAAAATAAATTGACTTATATAGTTATAACGTAAACATTTTGAGAAGCACAAAAAGTTATTTTAAATTATATAAATTAGGTTTTCATTAACAACGCCTTATTTTTTACAATATTGAAAAGTGAAAGAAAAATTTCAATGCAAGTAAAAAAATTAAAAATAAAAAGTTTGTAGAAGCATTTTGATTGTCCATCAATAATTATTTTTAATTAATATTGAAATTCATTTCATTTTAATATGGTAAAATTTGCATCAAATTCTCTCATTTATCATTTGCATGATATGAATAAAACATATATCACATTTTAAATGTTACAGTTAAAACTCGTAAATCACTTTTCAATAGTTGTCAAAAAAAAATTTATTGAGGTAATTCGGTATAAATGGATCCCACCTTTTTATTGAGATCATATTAATTATCATTTCTTCTTACATGAATTAGAGGACAAATATGAAGGTAGCTGATTTATGAAGCTTTTAAAGTAAACATGTTTCAAACTTAGTTGTTGGTATAGCCCATTCTAAAGTAATTAATAATTGCTCTAGTGTCATTATCTCTGGCGATTCATGTTTCATGCTGAGACCTTATTTGTTGCATGCACTTGCGGTAATAGACTTGACTAGACAAAGGCCAAACAACCAAGGTAAATGCTGCTAAAAACATATTTCTCTTTCGTTTCAGGACGAAGGCAGTGCTATGTTGGTACAATTCGGTGAGCCAGGACAAGACCTCTTGATGAATCAGTTAGGGTTTGACAGCACCTTCTGAGCAACTTTTTAACTAAAGGAAAGATCCTTCAACGGTACAACAAATGACTCAGCCATTAATTTACTTTCTTCTCCCTTTCATATTGATATATCCGTCTTTCTCTAGGATTAATTGCCTCAAATCTGTGCAAGTTTATTTGTATTGATCTTTCCCAACCTGAAAAGCACTAAATGATAAATGAAATAAAAATATTTAGCTAATCTAATTGCAAAATATAATTACCAATGGCAAATCTTTTGTGTATATACTCTTGCTAATACGTACAAGGGATGCAAACACAAGTTGACATGTATATATGCTAGGATAATCTCTGGTTTTTTTTCCTTTTTATCTCACTTCAAGTTTGCTTGAAGTCATTCAATTGTCTTTTTAATGCAGCATATTGTACAGAAAGTTGCCCAACACAGTGTTTATTATAATTAAGCAAATTAAAGGAGAGCTGCCTGGAGCATTAATTCATAGTAGCTTCAAAAGCGCCCACGTTAAGACCAAGGATAGAAGACATATCAATTAATGCATCATATTATGGCAACTTGGCAAGAGTCTATCTATGTTTAATTGTTTATGCGCTGGTCCATGGGATTATCGGGTTCATGCACAAACTTTTGAAACCCGGCCGGCCTATTTTACTTTCATTTACATCCAAAAAATTAAGTGTGTAGATTAATTATATAGTAGAGAGATAATGTTCATTTTAGTGCTTAATTTATTATTCAAAGACAATATGTACGTTACCAAGGTCCTTAATTATACAATTGCCAAAATAGACACGTTCTTAAATCGTGGAATGCAACGAAGTCGTTCACTAGATTTTTTTTTTCAGTCACATGCAAATTGTATTAAGGCAAGGATTATATTAACATTCGAATATTATTTGATAGTCATAAACTCATAATAAATGACATTATAACTTTTCAAAACTAAAAGCTAAAATTTCTTATTTATAATTTAATAGAGAGCTAGTAGAGGGTATGTCAAATTAATTGAAATCCCTCGTGAACAAGGATCGCTAATATATATGCAAACAATGTTGCGGATCAATAAACTCAACGAACTCAAAATCTCAAATTAACCTTTGGTTTGCAAACTGTTAAGAACTGATACAACTAAATATTTGGCTATTCAACCTGTTTTTTGAATTCAATAATTATCATACTTATTAACTTAGTTTGTTACATGTAAAATATGAAATCTAGTATTTCTTTTATGAATGAATGTTATTATGTGTATGTTTGCATATCTATTGTTTAATTTGGGAGTTAATTCGTGATGAAACTCTTTTATTGATCCACGTAATTACAGAGGATGTCTAGTGACTAGTCGGTTTTATGAAACTTTTATGAATGAAATATTATTACAGAGAATATAATTTGTTAATTTCAGTGTTCTTTTCTTCTGTCGGTTCATTTTTATTGATTATTATTATATTATTTAAATTATTGGTAGACAGAGGAGAGGAATAGCGTGCGCATGGTACGTAATTGGCTTCAAATAAATATGATAATTTAACTATTTGTTTTTTTCTGAAATCTCCTACTATTTATATTTTCATATGTAATTTCTATGAAAAAATTAATCTATTTGGAGTTCGTAAATACCGACTTTACGAATGCTCACTTTGAAGTTTGACCAACCATTGCATGTCCTTCACCTGTTCACCACATCAATTCATTCTTTATAACACTACTATTTCGTATTTACTAACTACTATATCATTCATGAGTCATATATAGCTCATTTATGTTTTCATTTACACCGTAGACCCATAATCTATGGTATCATCAATTATGTTGAACACATAAAAATTTACACCATTACAGTTTTGAAAATTTTTTCTCGTTTTTCCTTTTGTAACTATCAGATAAATAAATGATATATGGGATTATCTATAAATATTCTCGATCCAAGGGGAAATTAAGAAATTATTTTGAGTTCGTACGTATCGGAATTTTTAGTTTAATTTCACGGTTTTGCTTTGCATGGAAATGTGCGCTTAACTTCTCAATTTTTTTTTTTTTTTTTGTGAGATACGTAATTGGCTTTGCCGAGTCTAGCTTTCCGCCTAGCAAAGCCTTAGACGAGCATTTAATTTTGTGAGTCTGATCGAACTCTGAACCAAAAATTTTGGATCTCATATCTTTTTTTATTATTTTTTGAATAATTTTGGAGCTTAATTATATCGTGAACTTACATTGTGTGCCACCAATGATTAAAATTTGTAGACATTACAGAGAGAAATGAAATTTAAATTACAAAAAGGATATGACAGTGTGTTTAAAGTATAGTGGAAAAGTAAAGCATGCAAATTGCTAATTTTTTTTACAGCCGGCAATTATTAATGTACAGAGGCCAAATGCATTTTTTCTAACAATGAGATTTTCATCTGGAAAAATTCCGAAGTACAAATGATTAATTAAGCATGCTTCTTTTGCAAAGAAAAAATAAACAGTAGGTTGCTTTCAACGTGCTACAAAATATATATTAAAAATCCAGTGCAAATTACTAGAGATACTTGAAAGTGTTGACCTTCGCTCCATGTGCAGAAATCGGAATTTAAAAAAAAAACACGCAAATAAAGAAAAAACGGGAAAACAATAAATTAAGAATAAAAAAAAGAAGAAAACAATTGCGTCTGTAATAATTGCAGAATACCGACTTTGATTGTATGTGAACCGACCCCTTGGAGCTTTCATGTCCCAATGAAGGCGTCCCTTGGTCTGTTTGTCATTTCCACTCTCTCTCTCTCTCTCTGAACCATGGGCCCTTCTCGCACCACCAAACACTCTAAACGGCGCCAGCGCCGCCACGACAGCCGCCGTTCAAGCCCTCCATCGCCTTCCATCGATAAAGCCATTAGTGAAAATTCCAAATCCTACGATGAACAACAAGCCACGTCACCTCTTGGCTCATCGGAAGAGAACCCAAATGACTTTGCTAATGCCTCCAACAACGCCCCGTCCACTACACTGGATTACACCCCTGTGGCACCACTCCCCATCTTCAGTGGAGAGCCCCACGAGTGCCCGTTCGCGCATCTGTTCCGCTTCGACAGTATCTGTCGTGTAAATAATGCAGACTCGGCTGATTTGTCCGCTCATATTTTCCCGGCTTCTCTTAACTCCTATGCTGGATTATGGTACTTTAATCATCTCTTCTCTTCAAAGTTCAAACATTTATTTATTTTATGTTTACTCATACTCTTTGGCAAATATTTCGATTTTTTTATTTGATTTAATTTTTGTAATGCCCTAAGTAAATTGAAAGAAATTTTGTTTGTTTTGTTTAAGAATGAATGGTTGGACATCTGATCAATATATGATAAATGTAAAAAAATTATATATCAATATATGATATATATTGCACACATCAGGATGACTATTGTGGATTTCATGGTCCAACTAATAAAATCAGTGTGTCAAAAAAGCTTTTAATGGTTAGACTGAACCTTAAAGTTTATCCAATATCGGATATCATTTTTTTTAAGAACGGAGAAAGGGTCGGATCTTTTATTTTCAAAATACTTTGTATACGTTTATTTCCTAGGGATTGCTCAATTTTTCTCCGAGAAAATTGTGTGGGAAAAAACATGCTTTCCAAAATGATTCATTAAAACTTACAAGCCAGAACTTATGTTTACTTTACATGGAGTTGATTATGTTCTACAAATTATAAGTAGGAAATAATATCCGTCTAATGAACCTATTTTTCTTCTTAATAGGTATGACTTTTTCATTGATCCATCCATGCCATGGGAGGAAATCCGCTCAGCCTTTTTATCAGCTTTTCAGCCTCCAGACTTCAGCAACCGATCCCGCACTGAACTTGTCTCTCTCTGCCAATCTGACAATGAGACAGTGACACGCTACCATGTCCGCATGCTATGGATTCTGAAAAAATGGCCGGAGCATGGAATGAGCGAAGACATACTGAAAGGAATATTCATTGCTGGTTTAAGAGAGGAACTGAAGGAACGGGTGGCGTCACAGAGGCCAGTGACATTAGATGAGGCAGTACTGCTTGCATCAAGCTGGGAAGAGGCACAAAAAAGGGCCGTGAGAATGGTCAAATGCGATTTTTGCGGTGTTGAGGGGCATGAGTTGAATGCATGTGAGATGAGGAAGAGGATGAAAGCATTATGGGCAAGTAAAGCAACCAGTAGCTTGCCGAGGATAGAGGGAGAAAGTGAAACAGGAAATGCGAAAGCAATAGTGTCCTTGAAGAGATTGGACAGTACACAGTCGTCAGTGCAGTGCCAATGCCAGAAGCACCAGTGTAGGAAGAAAGGAGAGGATGAATAGTAAGAGGAGGAAGCGTGAAGGATTGTCGCGCATAATTACCAAGTTTTTAGATGGTCAATTAATAATTGCATATATTAGTTACCAAGTTTTTAGTTGTGTTAAACTGTTAAGTAATAAGACCATATTTTATATTTATTAGTACCATAGACAGGTTTATGAATGCATGTTACTCGGAGAATATTTTTAATATTATTTGGTTGATGACTAGATGTACGTAGTCTTTAATCTGTTTCAACCATTAATCTTGAATTTTAGTTTTTATTTAAGCTTCTGCATTACAAAATTTAGAGAGAGAGAGAGAGAGAACGAAGCGGCAGCTGAACTGAGATATGTCCTATGAATGCAGATGCAGTTATCATTCCCGGAGGCCTGACCTTCCCAGACACTTCTGATAAAATGGGTCATTATGGGCCAGCTTCGACTCCCCCAAATAGGCCTAAAAAAGAAGTTTAATTTATTTCTTTTCTTTTTTTGAAGTTAATAAGTTATATTGTTTTCCTTTCTTTCACTTTGTCAAAGAACAAAAATCTTGCAGCTCAATCCAAGATTGGACAGTTTTGCAAATATACTTATAATTAGTAACCCCTATCTTTGCCTTTCCAATGAATTGCTCTGAATAAAAGGATCTTGCACGTATCTAATTACAATTACACAAACCAATTTTAGAAACTTGTGATCTCTGTCAAACGTTCACAAATTCAAAATGGGTGACAACGGGCTGAACCAAATCTGAAAAATATAATCTCATTTATTGAGCAAATCTTTCCAGATAAACTTGCAACCAATGTGATTGTGAAGGCGAAATCCAGGGACATGATCCAAAACCACTTTTGAAGACCTACAAATTCTCATGGTAAGTAACCATCAGCTCTTCAAAATATTCTCAGATTGACCCCAAAAAATTAGACCCAAAGGCACTTAAGAGTTCAATCTTATAGAATTCTAGTCAAGAAAAATCAAAAATCAGAGGAAATGGGAACAGAGTTTGATTATGCATCCTCATCGAACAATGGCAATGACACTCCATATGCATGGATTCAATCAGCGTTGTCAGGTTAGGAACTCGCTTATATAACTCATGAGATTGAACAATCGGTTGGTTAATCCTCATTTCTTATTTTGTCCTTTTTACACTTTAATTAATTCATCGAGCGCTTCGAGTTTCTTTTATTGCCTGAAACGCCGGGTCTATGTACGTAAGATCGATCTTGATGCTCGTTCAGAAAACACGTAATTTGCCTAAACTGATTACCCAATATTCCTCATCAATCTGATTGCCTAAACTGTACTTATATATGTATCACTATCACGATATATCACAAAAATCAAGGATAACCAAATATATAATATTTATTTTCTTATTATATATACGAACTAAATGCCAAAAGTAAAAATGTATAATTGATTATATTTTGTTTTTCAGTTTTGACCTTGTTAATTGTATGACTATAAGTAAATTCCAAAATTTTCTTCACTAAAAATATTGTACTGGAGCAACTAATGTGTATCAAATCCATCTCAGCATACTTTACTGAATACATACTTGTAATAACCAGTACTATGTTTTCCAATTTTTTTCCTTATTACCTCAAACGATGCTGTCTGGGTCATTCTACTTGTTATTTTCAGTATTGATTTACATGGTTATCAATTGTTGATGTTACGTATTTATGTGTTTTTGCTATTCTTCTTCATATCATTTCTACCTTGTGTAGATCTTGAAGAAAGTACTAAATCAATGGTGTCACTAATAAAGCCAGAGAATATCAACTCTTCTGATGCATGTGCTGAGATCTACAACGATAAGAAACCCGAGCTAGAGAGGCAAATCAAACAATTTGAAAAATTATATCACCTTTTATTAGATCAGTATTCCCCCATACTTACCCGTTTTTCGGTTTCTTCAATTTCAACATTGAACCAATTGGAGAACACCTTTGATTTGAATCCACAATCACTTGATCCAGACAGCCAGTCGCAGAATAGCAAGATAACCGAAATTAGCCAAAAAACACTTGAGGAAAATTCTTCTATCTCAGAAAGGCATTATGAAAGCTTTTCTTTTCCTAGGACCTCATTGCCATTAAGAAATGAATCATCCGATTCTGACATTGAATTATGTGTTGGTGATATTGATCCTGAAATCCTTGAGAAAAATATTTCAAAACTGAGTGAAACAAACCCCAAAAGGTCTGGCAAAGATGTTTTTGAACGTTGGATTGATTTTGAGAAAAGGATTTCAACTTCAGAGGTGATATTGGAGCTTGTGGAAGATAACAAAACACATATGGACGAGCTACTGAGGCGGTATGAAGAACAAAGCAGATTGAATAACAGGCTCAAGGAACAAATTGAAGTGATGATGAGAGAGAATCAATTGCTGCATGATGAGAATTTAAAGTTGATGAGTGAGAACAAGACTCTTGTAACCACAATTCAGGATCGAATAAAGGAGGAAAGGAGTTCCAAATTTTGTTCAAGTTCGTGTGGCACGAGAGTAATAAAATGTAGCGTCTCAAGGCTCAAAGCTCTTTTTAAGGGCCCATGCAAGTAGAAAAACTATTAAGAAAACTAAAATTAGTTTTTTCAATACTGCACCTAGAAACCATATATTTCACTATTTTTGTTAAATTCATGTTGTCATTATTACCAAATAAGTTAGAACAGTTATGTTTCTATGGTTTAGTTTGTTCTTTAGTAATTTTTTTTTTCTTTCTTTCTGCTTTCTTCTAGTTTGCTCAGGATTTATATTTAGGTTCCACTTGTTCAATCATTCCTTGTTTTGGTAATAATAAGAGAAATGCTTGTCAAGGAAAGGGTAAGTAAGTTAACATGCTTACTTATCTATACATAGTAGTTCATTTGCTTCATTTGAAGTGGCTACTACTTCTATTAAAAGTGATAGAGGCAGTTCCTATAGCAGTTTTATTCATCAAGGGGCCGTTTGAATCGCTTAGGAATTTGGGAAATTTCTAATTCCTAGGCATAAATTTATTGGGAAGTGTGTAACTTTGTGAAGAGTTTAGATTGTTTATAATAAATTTATGCCTAGGAATAGCAAATTCCCCAAATTCTCACTTCAATCCAAACGGCCCAAGCTGAGTTTACCTTTGGACTGTACAGATTCCATAAGTTACTAAAATAGTAATAAGTTTTGGGTTTACATAAATATTGAGCTCTCATTTCTAAGCAGTTGAATCGATTTGCCTTTTCAATTTTACAAAATTTTTATTCTTCTTAATCAATAAAATTAATCAAGTACCCTGAAGTGGAGAAACTCATGTCTGGAAAACCAGCAGAACGAGCATTAATCATAAGCACAGAGATTATATATTCATACACGGAGTTAAATACAAGCAACTAGTACTAGATGTTTAACATTTATTACACTACTGCTACAATATACTAGGTGTAGGTATATTTACATAGCCAACACAAGCTCTTGTGCAACTCCCAACTGGTATGGGGCTTCACAAAACTCTCCACCAAGATTATCACACGCCTCTCCAGGAAAAACACTGAAAAAACAAATTTTAATTCGTCAATGTAAGCAACCGTAACAGAATTCAGGATTGTACAAATTCAACAGTATACCACATGGTGCTGTACTGATGGCTTATTTGATACCTAAACATCAAGTCTGGACCAAATTTCACAAAATGAATCACTATAACCATCTATATCAAATATTAAAACCATCTAGGGTCCATACCTGTCAGGTACAGTAAAAGAATACACTGGTAAGAGATAGTCCTCTTGGAATGATAAATCTATCATTTTCCTATCCATGTTCAGACAAAAAAACCAAAAAATAAAAAAGAGGAAAGGAGAGAGAGGATTAAACATACGTCCTAGGTTCATTGTACTCGAGATAATCTCTGTCAACTTCCTCTCTAGCTACCCTGGCTTCAGACCTGCTTGCATTTGCTTCAAGCTTGGTTTCACGGAACATGCGCACATCACAGGCATCTCCACCAATCAGATCGCATGCCTCCATTGGGAAAACTCTGTTAAAGGAATTCAGAAATATTTGAATGAATTTAAATATTTACTAGTAATTTTCATAAGCAAAAAATCTAGATGACTAATATGTTTTGTACAAGTTTTTCTAACACAATTTCCCAATAAGGCACTATAATAGAAAAGTCAGTATAGGCAACGTATAGAATTAATAGCAACTTCTCAACTTGTTTTTGTTAATTGCTCTTCTTATTTTATTTTCTCGTGTAATTGCTTGATCCTGGAATCCCCAATTCTGGGTACTCTATCATTAAGCTTAGACTGGCATTCAGAAAGCAAGTCTTCCACTAATTACTTAAAAAATCTTTGATCAAAAGAATAAAAACAATCCTATTTGGAATAAATATGGGAAGAAAAAAAGAATAGGCCATACGAGATCGGTGAGTCATAGCTGACAACTGATGGCTCAGCAGTGATGGCAACGGCTTTGGGGCTGATAAGTTTTCGGTTGATCTTGGCCACACTCCTTGGTGCCAAATTTTTGGTACCTTTAATAGGAATGGTAACAGTGAACGAGATAGCTGTAGCAGCCTGCATTTTCTCTTCTTTAGGCGATAATTCGGTTCCTTAAATTTATCTCTTTTTTCTGTTCTTTTTTGATCCTAGCGTGGAGTGATAATGGTGGCTTGTCTTGGTATTTATATGTATGTACTGGATAAGGTCCGAGATTCTATCCCCAGTTACTGGTGGATCTCATGTTTTAGGGACCCACAACCCTCGAAGATATTTTAGATATTCTGACAAATTTAAGGGATTTTTTGGAAGATACCTATTGAGATATTTTCACCTTGATCTGTTTGTAGATACTTTCACCCCTTTGATGCAGTGATAATAGAACAAAAAGTGATCGGTCAGTTGAAATATGTTTGGATTAAGTGACCCTCGATGAGGTTCAGGTAACGTATTTGAACTTTTGAAGTATATAATCTGGTCCTATAAAGATCGGCGCAGCTGCCTCAGCGTTTGGACAGCTTATTTCATTAGGAACATTATCTAATCAGACAGACCACAAATTGATACTCCAAGAAAGATAATTTAATCAGACTGCAAACATGCAACCCTACACAGTACAGCAATCGCAGCAGACGGAATCCAAAATCCGACCCTAAATTTACTGCATCCCCTCAGTAGCAAAGTCCAAAATCCAGCCCGATAGTTATCACTTCGGGGCCATTTAGATCAAATGAGAATTTAGAGAATTTCCTATTCTTAAGCATAAATTTATTATAAATAATCCAAACTATTTATAAAATTACAACTTCTCAATACTTTATGCCTAGGAATAAGAAATCCTATTCCTAAACGATCCAAACGGCCCCATAACATGGTCAAGTGCCCATTATTTTTCCCATAGTAAAAGATGCAAGTTTTAATTCGGCAACAGCGGGGAACATGAATACTAGCTAAACAAAACCGGAGTGGTTCTTGTCAACGACGACATCACTCCCGAGTGATCAAGATATACAAATCAACACTTCTCTCTTTCATGTTTCCATAGTACAAGTCAATTCTCAATTCCAGAGAGAGACAAGAGTACTAGTTCTATTTTGTAAAAGAATACAATATAAAAACATTAGATCAAACAATATGAGTTCAACTATCATCCTAAAGTTTCTTCTAACCCCTGAGGGAAGCTCGTGGCACTGCTGGCAACCCAAACTCATCCTCAGCCTGAAAAAAAAAAAACAATAAATTACACAATTGAGAAGCACGTCCAGTGACCACGTATTTGGTTCTTTCATACAAACTAATGAGGACAAAATTAATGACTTCAACTTTCGATAATTATGTAGAACAGCACCTTAAAAACTGATTTTATTAAGCACTCATATCTCCATATCATAGAAAATTTAGATGTTTAAAGGACAGAAACACATGCACCAAAGTTTATGACTTACATGCAGTGAAGTACATTACACATATCTCAATTTTCAAAGCTCGAACAGCTTATCCAAGTCGCTCAATGAAATTTACATATCAACATTGCGGGATAAGAAACTTTACCGTTTTTGAAAATTTTTAACTATTATTTTTTAATTTTGAAAAATGTGCCCCAAAACATAAAAGAATAAAAAAAAATGCATACAAAATAGGTCCATCTTTCAGAATTCAGAAAATAACAATTCTACAAATAATAAAAGATGGTATCCCACAAGATGTGAAATATGTAGATCGCATACAAGGACCAAAATCGGCTGTTCAATCCATAAACTTTAGCAATGGATCCATGCAATGGACACTAACCTTTAGCAGAAGACATCAATAACAAAAAAAATATGCTCTAACTAAATTTATAACAAGATAAAAAGTGACCACTTCAACCCAAGTTTAATAATTCCAAAATAATTTAAAACTATTAGACCTCATAGTGTAGCTAAAAAAAAAGTTAAGATTATCCTCTTAATAAAGCAACTATCTGTTACTTATTCTTTGTTTCATATTTATTACTTTAAGCTGTCCTAGTTTAGTCACACAAAATTTGAAATAAATAATGACTTTGCAATAGTTAATGGAAATGTTAAGAAAAAGATACTGGACAAACACAACATTCTGGAAGCATATTCATTGTTTGTTTGAAAAGGTGTTTTTTTTTTTTTTTTGGGTGTCATGCTTTGCAAACAAATAGTGAATCTTTGAAAAAGAGCTCCTTTTGTTTTAATACCTGAGGATTTTGTCGATTAGGTACTGCATTAGCCTGGCCAATGGGAGCTGTTGGCAAGTTGAGCTCTGGTTCCAAATCAGATTCCTTGTCAGGCTGGAGGTATGATGGCACTGCATCAGCTTCTGTACCCATGTCTTCCTCCAATGCATCCAGTTCTGTATTTCAAAGGGGCAATGACAAAAACAAAGGTTTGAATTAGGGCTCCATTCAATTATGGATCCAGTATGGAATAGAATTTAAATTGCACTTCATTGAGTAGTACAACCAGAACCAATGTCACACTAGTATAGATATAATAGCTTAAGACCTGACCAACATAGTAAGCCTTGATAAATAAGATTGCAAAGAAAATAAGTTGGGTGGCTTACACCCCCAATTTATCTTCAAAAAATAATAATAATAATAAGATTGCAAAAAAATAAGCCTTGTACAGGTTTTTTCACAAGTAGGACCAATCAATCTCCAATCAAATTTAAACTAAATCAGCATCACTTATTCCAAAGTAGTTAAAAGATAGCTATTTACAGAAGAAACTACATCATCCAACTTGTAATTTATGAAAATTAGATCATTAAGTGGAACAGTAAAAACTGCAAGGGGGGATACACTAGTAATGTCAGTGTTTCGCTGCCAAAATATTTCTGATAGAACATACCTCCCATGAGGTCATCCTCATCAATGTCATCAGGAATGTTGTAGGAGCGACCAAGGGATTCTTGGATCTCATTACTCACGTCCATCAAATCCATCATCTCATCTTGCATACTCTGGTTTCATTAAAGCAATAATTTGTACTGGTTACATTTAGTAAAATGGTAACTGATGCATACAGATTGGACTACATCTTACGGATGCACAAAAAGACAAACTATAAGAGAATTTTTCCCCAAATAGAAGAAAAATAACTTTCCCCCTCTACTATTGAGATAAAAGGGCTGTTATTTTTTCTAAAAATAGTATGGTAGATAGCTTACAGGATGCACATGTCTGGGTGACAATTAGAGGTTTTATACCGCACAAATGAACGCATCCCATTTTCAATTAGATTAGATACTATATAAATAACTAAACATTAATAATATATATAAATATCATAATTAACCTGGCAAAAAAAAAAAAAACAATACCATACATTCTAGGTTAAGACATGTGAACAGACTTACATCTATGTCCTCAATCCGTACTGTCTTCATCATCCCCTTGAGCTCTTTGTTTGCAGACTTCATAGCTGACATCTACAACACAATAGATTTCATAATTTAGAGAGAACAGAAAAAAAAAAACATTATAAATCAGATGCTGGAATCAAATTTGTTGCTTAGTATGAGATAGCCATAACATACTGTTTGTTGAGCATCTTTAATCCCTTCAGTGGCAAAAGAGACTTGGTCCAGGTTGAAGGTCTGATTATACAACATATCACGCTGCCCTTCATACCTGCAAAGAAAAGAATAGCATCAACTAGTAAAACAGAACTATAAAGCTGGGTCAGGACATATTATTTTTTCCTTTTAATATAATTGATCATGACATGTTGATGAGAATAGTATCAACTAGTAAAATAGAACTGTACAGCTGGGTCAGGACATTTTTTCTTTCTTTTAATATAACTGATCATGACATGCTGATGAGATAAACATCAGTTTTAGCTCGGTATGTGAAGATATAACAGATACCAATTATGGTTGCATAATTATCCATGGAATAATCTAAATGAACCAATGTAAGTGAAACATAATGCACTTCTAACAGATTAGATTAAATGATAATCTAAGATAATTAAAACTTCAGATATGATGGATATGTAAAACCTAATCAGAAGAAAATGGAGGTTAGTCAATGGAGGTACCGTATAATGGTATCACCATAAGACACATACCATTTGATGCATTTTGATTCTAGACAGGGAAATGCTTATCAATTACAACATATCTTACACAGAACATGACTGAATTATTGATTACACAATAAGACAAAACTATTTTTTTTAAAGCAGTGGAAGACAAGCAACAAAATGAAACATGCCATACATGCGCTTTTGCTTTAAAACACGCATTGCCCTGGCTTTCACTGCTTCTTGAGCAGGGCCTGGTCTAGTTTTCTTGATTTGCTCCTTATACTTTGCCAGTTCAACATCAAGCCTTTTAATTTTTTCATCAACACTCTCACCTCTTTTATTTATCTGAAAAATCACATAAGTATATAAGAAATAGGATTACCATGGTTCAACAGTTCAATATAGTGCAATTCTAATATTTCATGCCACCAGCACATACATCATACATTGCACATTTATTAAGTGAAAAACCAATGAAATCTTCAATTACAAGTTATTCTCAAAAAAACCCAATTTTGTAATTACATGGCCGCCAACTATGTTGTAATAAACTTAGAACAAAAAATATTTGAGCCACCCAAAGTGGTATTTTTACATCATATAACGTGAGCAGCTTATACATCAATCATGCTTCAAGCAAACAAATTTTCTCCAACTCAGTCAAAATTGCATGATTATTGAAGACAAGCGCCTACAATTATTCTAAAAATTCCCAACCAAATTGGACAAAACAACACTCAACATTAACAGTCCAGTTGGACGGAAAGCTAAAAGGAACAAGCCTTCCACATAGAACTCCAACAAGAGAATTACGCACAAAAAAGTTCCCCAAATTAGCATAACCAGTCGATTATTTCAAGAACCCGCTAACTACAAACCAGAATTTCTCTCTCAAAAGCGAATTTCGAAGTGCGACAACTTCATTAAATCCGAAACGAAACCCGATTCGTACCAAATCAAACACTAATAGCGCAACTAATGTCTCGTACAGAGATGAATCAGAAAAACCAAGCGACATTGAAAGAAAAACAAAAGGAAAAATACCCGATCGGTGGCGTCTTGGATCGAAGGAGGCGGTTCCTTCTTCTTCGCGCCAAATATCTTCTTCATTTCTCACTTCGCTTAGAAATTTGTTGAGTAGAGCGAGAGATTGGGGTTTGAAGGAATGAATGGTAGTTCAATCGCGCAAATACAACTTAGAAGCGAAAGAGGAGAGAAATTTGAGAAAGAAATTGTAATTTAAAGACCGGTTCACCAGGTTATGGCGTACGAGTGAAAACTCTTCGGCGGTGGGACCCGCATGTCAGTGGGTAGGTCGTTCCACCAGTCGCAATGAAACGGGTTTATCGAAGCTAATTAGATGTACTAATTTATCCGAGATCTTTTCTGCAGCGGGTCACTCGGGCAAAATTCATCTTATCACACTAATAAATCTGATTTGGAGCTGTGGGGCCCACATATTAGCAACCCGGAATAGAGTTTGTTATCCAGCTGCTCAAGTTTAAACAATTTAAAAATATATTAATAGACCGAGAAATTTAAACGGGTCAAAGTCCGAAAAGAGACGCGTTAAGAAAACTAGCCAACTGGATGTAATTGGTAAGGTCATCTGGGTTTTCTCAGAATTTCGCGAGATTTTTCCTCTTAAGATATTCTGCAATCCAAACTGTGCGGACCAGCATGTGGTGAAATGTATTTGTTACGATTTTCAGTGTCTGTTTTATTGTGGTATAATAATAATCCTGATAGATTAAACAACAGCAAACTAGTAAGATGAATTGTTAAATGAGGGTCAATTTTCTTAAGTTTTTTTTAGTTTTGTTTAAAATAAATATCGTATTTCATCCGCATAAATATAAATTTATACGTTTTTTTTATAAACCTCCATAGTTACAATTACAAGATTTTAATATAATTATTAAAATTGATATCAGTAGTTGATCTGATTGATGATCCTATTCAATAAATTTCTGTTTCTATCAATTGGCGTAAACAATTTTTTTTATTTAAAATCATTATCTCTCAGAATTAAATTTTAGGAGAGTTTTCAAAACTTAAGTTTTTTTAGACGTTATAATTCCACATGTAAAAGTTGGTTGCTTTTATCTCGCGATGTAACAAATACGTTAGCCACGTCAGACGGAAAACATTATTTTGTTTTTTTTACCATAAATAAATAACTTTATCATAAGATTACATATTATTCCGTAGCTAATATAGTAATATAGGATTTGGGAAGAAAAAGAGCAGGAGCAGTATAAAAAAGTCGATAAAAGAGAAATTTGCTGGGCAATTAAATCGAGACAAACTGAGTAGTTTTACTCGAAGTGTTAGACATAAAACATAAAAAAAAAATGAATAGCGTTTTTAACTTTTTATTTGGTACATTTTTGTGAAATAATTCTTGTACTGGAATTAATAGTTATAGAGGTGGGATAAAGTGCCATAGATGGCAATGCCATAGATGTCTTTTTTGAGTCATTTTTTGAAGATCCGAAATTCAATCGGTCAATCCAAACCGTTCAAATTGATCAACATATTGAAATACCATTGGAGACCAAATTTTACATTTTTTTGAATTTTTTTGGTATTTATTTTGATATGTTCAAATTGGAGGGTCTAAAATACTCCAATTATAACGTTTTTTTAAAATATCATAATAAATAGCAAACAAATTCGAAAAAATGTAAAATTTGGTCTCCAAGTATATTTTAATGTGGTGAATAACTTGGATGGTTTAAATTGAGCATTTGAATTTTGGATCTCGAAAAACGACTCTATGGCACGGGACCCTCTGTGCCATCTATGGCACATTAGCCATCCTCTATATATATATATATATATATATATATATATATATATATATATATATTATTTACATTTTTCAACAAATGCAAAAATTTTGATATGTTATAATCGCTGTCTTGTTTAGTTATTACAATATGAATGCAAATATATTAAATGTAAAAAATTCATCACTAAAGTTCAAATCCGCTAATACTATTCTTAATTTCAAAGATAAGCCTAACTAAATAGAACTAGTACTAATTAGTAATTACTCAGGAAATTTGAATTATTTCTCGAGAAAAAAAACTGAATTGAGTATTCAAAATTTTCAAGTCTTCCATTAATTCCTCTTTTGTTTCGGTTCTTTTACTTTGTTTCTTCTTTGCTATATTAATGTCCATAGAAATCAGCATTAAAGTTTCTCTTGTGTGCATCAAAATCGACATTCAAAGCATAGGTGTGTTTGGATGAGCTGGGAATAGGAAATAAAAATAAAGAATTTCGGTTTGCGTGCTTATTCGTATTCTTGTGCAACCCAAACAAAAGAATAAAGAATTTGGGTCCTTATTCCTATACTAACAAAACCATGGTATAAGAATTAAAAATAAAAATATCAAAATTTCTTATTCTTATTCTCTATTCCGGCTCATCCAAACACACCCATTATATTTTAGTCAAGAAAGCCTAGTTTCAGCGTTGAATTCTAGCATCCATTGACGAGCGTACCACAACAATTAAGGCACACTTGACTGAACATAGGAACACTTTGGTGTGTTTGGTTGGAGTGGAAATAGAGAATAGGAATAGAGAAAAGTTTATTCCTTATTCCTTATTCAAATTCCTTGGTTTTGTTAGAATATGAATAAGGGCCGGAATAAGCCCAAATTCCCTATTCCTTAGTTGTTTGTTTTTCACCGGAATAAGAAATAAGGGGCTTATTCCCTATTCCCACTCCAACCAAACACACCATGATTTGGAATTGCATTCAGATACATACAATTTTTTTTATCTCTTCCAAAACATAATAAAGACTCAAAAACGGAAGCTATTCCTTTTATTTTTCCTTCAGAGAATTAACAATTTATTTTTTAAGCATACAGGCAAGCGCTTCTCAATATTTAGTTGATACTATTAATTCATGCATTATAGTAACATAGGTATTCAACAATCTGTGGTGGATGATAAACTGTTGAGACAGCAGGTTTTCTCAGTAACATAGTGTGATGTCAACAAGAAAATCTACCATCAACTCCACAATAGTAATTAAAAATACCCATTCATCAGTGTAGAGAACAAAGAATATAAACAAAATAACTGCGAAATTCGTACAAAATATCTCACCAATAATCTCCACACGAACAAACCCCATCTTTGAAATGGTGAAACCGACTCGAGTCCCTCACAACTATTTCTCTCCTCACAACCTTTGACATGACCTTAATTGCTGCATGGCAATCATCACAGGTTCGCAAATTTTTCATAACCCTAATTATACCTTTCTCTGTACTTAACAATGCAAATGCAATAGCTAGTCTCTCGCTATGATACCTCAAGGACTTGACCTTATTTTCATCTCCTACCAAATGCAGGTCACTAGTCACATCAGCCTTGTATCCTTCCCTTTCCATTTTTACACTTAGTTCATCCAAATAAACCTTAATTTCAACAATTCTAGAGTGTTTCATGTCGTTTGAAGAAAACATATGTACTTGACGGTTTATCTCGACCCAACTATAGGCAGGTTCTTTTTTAAGGCCTCTATCTCTCGTCAATTTTTTTATCCTCGCAACCTCATCCCACTTACCATTCTTAGCATAAATATTTGACATTATCATGAAATGGCCTGCATCTTTAGTTTCCAAGCTAAATAATTTATCAGCTGCAAGTTTCCCCAACTCGTAATTCCCATGGATCTTACATGAGTTGAGAATAGAACTCCAGATAATTGAGTCAGGTTCAAATGGAATCTGATCCAATAAGTGTTCCACCTTATCGAAACGGCCAACCCGGCCCAACATGTTGATTATACATGCATAGTGATCTTTTCTAGGAGTCATATTGTACATACTTGTCATAGAGTCAAAGTAATTTAACCCTTCCTCCACTAAACCTGAATGGCTGCACGCATTTAGAACACTCAATAAACTGACAGAGTCAGGTTTCAAGCCCAAAGTGACCATCCTTTCAAACATTTCAATTGCTTTTTTTCCCTTTCCATTTTGTGCATAAGCACAAACCAAGGCATTCCATGAAACTATGTTTTTCTCAGTCATTTCATCAAACATTTTCTTTGCATCCTCTAGAAGACCACATTTTGCATATGTATCGACAAGAGAACTTCCAGCAAAAACACTTGAGAGGTAACCTGACCTTAATATACAAGAGTGCAGTTGCTCTGCAAGAGAAATTAGTGCAAGGCTAGAACAGGCCTTCAGTACACTACAGAAGGTCGACGTGTCAGGGTCTAGACCTGTCTTTCTCATCTCACCAAAAAGTTTCAGCGCCTCTTCATATAGGCCGTTTTGCACACAGCCAGTGATAAACGAAGTCCATGAGGTGGTGCTTTTATCTGTATGCTGCCTGAAAATTAAGTCAGCACAAGCCAAATACCCACATGTTGAGTACATGTTGATAAGTGCATTGCTTGTAAGGTTACTTGATGCCATTCCAAGAAAAACCACTCGGGCATGTATTTGCCTTCCCAGATCATGATTTGAAAGAGATCCAGCAACACTAAGCAAGCTCAGGTAAGGGTAGTCCCTGTGGTTAATACTTGTCAACTGCATTTCCCGAAAAAGATCCAAAGCCTCTTTTGTGAGACAATTTCTTGAATAACTCGAAATCATCACATTGTAAGAGACATGATCTTTTACAAGCATTTCATCAAACAATTTTCTTGTATGATGTAAATAATTAATCTTTGAGTAGAAATCTAGAAGGGAATTGTTAACATACACATCCCATGTGAAATTAGATTTGATGATTCGGCCATGTATCTGAGTCCCTACATCTGGATCTGCTAACCCAGTAGCACAGTTCAGAAGGCTCGAATATGTAAAATGAGTTGGACCGGGACCCGTTTTAAGCATTTGGATAAATAAATCTAAAGCATTTCGATAATTGCCTTCTTTGAAATAACCTGACAATAATGCATTATATGTGACCGAGTCTCTCTGTTCCATCTCCTCGAAAACAGCAAATGCCAATTCACTAAGGCCGCATTTGCAATATGCATCAATTAGAGTGTTCGATATAGTAAGGTTGCAACCAAAAGCCGATTTTATGATCTGGGTGTGGATTTGCAAGGTCAAAACTGATGCATTTGGGTCAGAGCACAAACTTAGTACCTTCAAGAAAGTTACACAGTCAGGTGCAACCCCTATATACTGCATCTCCTGGAAAAGACTTACGGCTTCACTTAAGCATCCCGCATCTGAAAGCATACCAATCATAATTGTCCATGAAACAACATTGAAATTGCGATCTTTCACTGAGCAAAACAAATCTCTTGCCTCCTTGATACAACCATTTTTTGCATAGCCAGAAAGCATGCGGTTTATGGCGAAGATATCATTATGGGGCATTTCATCGAGCAACTTATGGGCATTGTATAGGATGCCAATTTTTAAGTGGGAAGACATGAGGAGGTCTGAATGGTAGGCAGCATGTGTAGAGAGATTTTGTGCCCATAGGGAAAGAGTATATGGAAGTGAATAGGTTAAAGCGAGAGAACCGTTGGATTGTAAGAAGGCTGTTCTGAGTTTTGTGGTTATCATACAAGAATACAAGATACAACCAACCGTTCTGCTCTTTCTTCGTTTCAACTTTCAATGAGTTATCATCATATGATATACGTACGTTGAGGCTTTGGGCCCAGTTCCATGATCAATGGGTTTCAGTGATTATGGGCCTGTTAAGATTTATAATACAGTTGCCCATAAATCAACGGGCCCCTTATACTATACTAAATAATTCAAATAAAGCGGCACAGAAAATCAAGGACTGAGCGGAGAAATTGGCGGAGGGAAGGAAGGGAGAATGGAGAAAGGAGGAAGCAATCGAAAGTAGTAGTATGCTGTATGCATATTGCATAGTGGAATGAATGAACGAAGGTGTTTTGTTTTCCTTTCCTTGTCTGTCTTTCTTCTCTTGCTTGTTGCTTCCCTTCCCTTCCCCAACCCCACTCACACTCGCACTCCCCTCGTTTTCTTGCATTGGAGGGGAAGATGCACCGAGAGAAAAGGAGAGCATCTACTCTTCCCCTTCTTTCCCCTTCCCTCTCCCCCTTCTCTTCCTTTCCGTATGGCTCACTTAATCCATCTCTCAAGGTACTCTCTCTCCCCCCTTAAAAGTGCCTTTTTGTTGGTTTTTATTATCCTAATCGTAGTTCTAAGAGCTTGTTCGTTTTCGCCTCCTAATTCCTTCAACCAAAGCAAAACCCTGCTCATGTCTAACCCAATATGTAAGTGTTAACTACTATATACGCTATATGTCTAATGTTGTCATACAATTATTCAAAGCCTCCAGCACTTGTCTTTGTGAATGTTTAGCTTTAATTGGTATATGCGTCCTTATTTTGATTCTATTTTTTCATAATCAAGCTTCGACATTTAGTAGTGGATTTTATACAAAAAGGAAACAATCATAGAAGGAATGAAACGAAAATGTTATTGGAACCAATATATGAATAATGTCCTGGGATGTTTTTCTAATGTTCTATTTTTTGTTTCCCTTTTGTTTTCAGTAAGGGAAAGCATGCTTCTGGATCAATCTTTTGCTGCGAATAAAGCTATGGAATACAAGCCTTTTGGTCCTATGAGAGAAACTGTAGAACCAAGTTTCATAAATAATATTCATAATCTACTACCTAGTGATGATGATTTATATGATATCGATCATTTCCGTGGCACACCAGCAATCGGAAATGGTATAGGTGACGGCATATCACACATCAGTCCTGAAAGAGATTTGAAAATTGATGGCACTAAAATTAATAACTTGATGCAAGTAAACAGCGAGAAGGCCTGTGAGAAATTTTCAGCAAGTCCTCTCCAGAGAACAAGGATTGTTTTTGAGGTAAATATTCTTTTCATTTATGTCTCATACAAAGACCGACAAATCACCTTATCAGAAGGGAATTTGAGGTATCTGTATGATCTATTGGCTTACCAAGAATACTTTCAACTGAGAACAAATGCATATAAAAGAATACCGTGAACCCACCCCCTTTCTGTTACCAACTGGTATAGCCTGTTAAATACCAGAACAGGGCCTAACTGGTATATCATGTGTATCTGTCTAGTAACCTCTGAGAATATCAATCTTCTCTCCTCTCTTGTGTTACTTACAATGGAAGTTTATTTCTCAAGCAAGGAATGCAGCATATGCAGCTTCAGAAGGCACAATCAGAGCTATCAATCACAGTGCTTAGGTACAGTATCTCAATGTTTCCTTCTGCATATATTTTATAAAGATTGGCAACCATTAATCAGTGAAAAAGATTCTTTTTGAAATTACAAAAAACGTTAACCTTTAAGATATAGAAAAACATTGGCAGCTAATAGAGATAAAAAGAAGCAACAATTGATCAGTGAAAGAGATCGATCTGGTGTTGCTTGTACTTTTTCTCTCTTTCTTGCTTACTGTGATTAATATTGCATTATTACAGGTTCTGAGTTTAGTGGGATATTATGCAACTCTTTTCCAGGGCATCATAACTTTTATACTGAGCCTGCTGTTCCATTGTTCTGCCCTCCCAATTGCACACCAATTCCAAACTCTATTCTCCCTCCATTGCACCACAGTCCTAATTCCGTTGGCCCCACAAACCCTATTTTCCCTCACAACATCTACTATCCCTATAATATTTTTTCTTCTGGCATGGATTTTGGAATTGCCAACTATACGGTTCCATTTTTGCCCCCGAGTGAGAGTTTTACCGATAGAAAGAGAAATTTGAAAGCTAATGGAGTTGACAGCAAGAACCAATTCGAGATTGACGTAGAGAAGGTTTTACGTGGAGATGATTCTCGTACCACACTGATGATAAAAAACATCCCTAACAGGTATCTGTATTTCTTTGTTATGGTTTACTTTTCAAAAAGAACAATTCCCTTTAAAGCAGTCCTATGTAGGCATGCAAAATTTTGGGAACCTCTCCAATACAAAACATTTCCTTGTACTTGTGATGATGCCTGTATGGCCCATTTTTTTTTTACCTCAGTTGGGAGTAGTTTTAGCACTTTCCTGAAATAAGATTTAAAGGAGTAGAGCAGGTGTATGTGGTGTGTTCCTATTGTAGTGTTTAGCTAGAAACTATCTGCCGCAGGAATGCTGTGTCAAATTTGTTGTCCAAGTTGATTAAATTTTTTTTGGCCAAAATATCAAACAGGTATACATGTGAAATGCTTCTGGATACAATTAACGAGTATCATAAAGGGACTTACGATTTTATTTATCTGCCCATTGATTTTAAGGTAATTTTCGACAAGTTAGTTACATTTTTCATATACATTTGTTTAGTAAGTATGACTGTATGACTAACTCACATTGGTTTCAGAACAAGTGCAATGTGGGTTATGCCTTCATCAACTTGACCCAGCCCCAGCATATTATCCCATTTTACAAGGTGTGTTCTCTAATTTCACAATTGTAAAAGATAACTTTTCTCATGTTTTGAAACCCAAAAAAAAGTAATAAATAAAGATAATTAGAGAAATCAAACAAATTTCCTGAGATATATCATATTTTATACTAGAGTAATATAATACTGCTAAAGTCATCTCTATTGGCACTAACTACAGCATAGTGGTCCAGATGCTTCGTATTTGATTGGACAATTACGTAATTAAGAAAACAAAAGATTAGTACTTTAGTAGCAAAAGTATATATCCAAAGAAATAGTTTTTTTTTTTGTATTACTTATCCTTCTAATGAATCAAATTGTCTTTTGTAGAATTTTAATGGCAAGAAATGGGGAAGGTTTAGCAGCCAGAAAGTGGCTTCTCTTACATATGCTAGAATACAGGGAAAAGCTGCTCTCGTTTCTCATTTTCAAAATTCAAGTTTAATGAATGAAGATAAGCCTTATCAGCCTATGCTTTTCTACTCAGATGGGCCTAATGCAGGAAAGCAGGTATGCTTTTAGTGCCAGTCTTTTCCACTTTTGTACAAATTATTTGTTTAGTCCCTTAACCTTATTGGTGCAAATTCTATCCTTCAAAGTCTCAATTATTACTTTATCACACCTGCAGGATAAAAAACATCATTAATGACCACTAGAATGAAAATTACCTCATACTGGCTTTCTATAGAATTTCTACTATTGACTGGTTTCAACCATTTCATTCCACAGATTCTTCTCTGTTATTATGACTTAAATGAGGGAGGAAACAAGAATAGTTTGTGAATTTTTTTTCCAAAAGTAATCTGATATACCCCATTCTTTCAGAGAGCATATAGTTCTTATTGTTTAATATATACGTGCCATGATGTAAACATAAAAGTTGCATCTTTTTATTTTGTTATTATTATTTTTTTTTGTAATTGTTGATGTTGCTTATTAGTAATCCTGTTACTTTATGTAGGAGCCCTTTCCTATGTGCGCCACCTGAAAAGAAGAGCTACAACAAACGTGACACAGTTTGTAAATATTTTTACTTAATCTGAGTTGTAAAGTGTTTTTCCTTTTTTGGGCTTCATTTTAATTGTTCTCATGTAATGTGTAAAATTTCCATCAAAGCTGTGAGGATTGTAAATAATATAAATTCCTGTGTCTTTATGTTAATGTTATACTATCTCTTGATAATATGTGTTTATCCACTATTATTAGTAAGCAAGCTAAATCCGATGAAAAGTTCCGATGAGATAGAGTTTAAAAAAATGAATAAAGATTTGATTTGTGCGTACAAAACATGCAAATGACGCCATGAAGCACATCCATGACTCTCTATGTTGTAATTTGCAGTGTTCATTGTCTTTAAAAAAATATTCAAAGACGACAATTGCGGAAAGAAAGATTTGTTGCGTGTTACCTTACCTTAATCCAAACAGCCAACCAACTACCAGCACCCAAGTAATCCTTAAGACCATGACCTAGGAAAGTCATAAAATGCTTTTGTATAATTTAAGCAGAAGAAACATTTTTTTGGAATCTTTTTGTATATAGGTAAAACTTTTAGTAACACAAGCGTAGTCCAAAACTTTTTTTTTACCAAACTAATAAAAAAAATTGGGTCGATTTAAGATTGGAGAATTTCAAAGTTTTATTATAACACAGGGTTGTTTTAATTAATTAATTATTATTATTTATTATTGGTGGTCTTTTCTTGACAAAGTTTACTTGCTTACAAAGGTGGCAACTGGCAAGGCAATCTGGATCCTTGTAATTTGTAAATCTATCTCTCAACTGTCGCTGTTAACAGTGTGAAGTTGCCGCGTCTGAAAATGCGTAGGTGTCGGCAAAAGAATGCTTGTGATTCTTCTCCAAGTATAGGTACATCCCGGTTTTTATACTTCTTATTAATTAAATAAATAAATTCTTCCTCTCCATTTGTAACGAATGGAGATATCCTTTTGATCAATATTTCCATGAAGCACTGAGAATTTTTGCATCTGATATTCTGTAGACGAGAGTCACGAGACCATTCGACTAGGCGAAATATTTATTTTGAAGCTCTGAACCAATACATTGGAGCGTTTGAAATTGAAAAATAAAGGATGCCGTAGGTAGGAAGTACGATTACAATGCATGATACTAGCAAGTTGTGAGATTCTGGAAAATGCAACTCACAAAAATGCTGTTATTATTATTTTCTTTTTGTTACTAAACTTATAACAAAAAAAAAATTCAGCAACTTGTATTTATATTGTAAAAATACAAATAAATTAAAGCATAAACTAACGCAAAAGGAACGACAATAGATACATTTTTTTTCTAGTACATTAATAAATTCCTCAATACATGCTCATACAGTCACGGTCTCACGGACCTAAGTATTCAAATCTAGGGCTGGCAAAGAGTCGAGCTCGAGCGAGCTAACCTTAACCTAAACTTGATTTGAAATTAATTTGAGTTTTGTCAACTCGAATTGAATTTGTATCGAGTTTCTTAATGAGCTCGTCGAGCTAAATTATAGTACTTTTTATATATATTTTCAAGCAACTAATATACAAACTAATTAATATTTATCAATTTTAATATTATTTTTATTCATAAACTAGTATTTTATTCATTTTATAATAATATTTTAAATAAAAATAGCATTTATATGTAATAAATAAATATATTATATATCAAATTATGTACTAATATATATAAATTAGTTAACAAAATTATATTTCGAGCCAATTTCGAGTTAATTTCGAACGAGTCGAATTTTGCTTCGAGTCCAAATGTATCGAGCCAATGTCGAATCGAGTCGAATTTTTCTCGAGCGAGCCACGAGCTTTTTTGCCACCCCTGAATCAAATCTCTAGCTCCGTTTGGATAGATGTGGGAAGAAAGAAAAAAGTGGTAAGAAGTATTGGAAAGTGTGTAACTTTGTGAACTTTGACTCTGTTGGACCTTTACATCTTTATAACATTAGGATTCTGGTTTGGGCGGAGAGTTTGGATTGTTTATAATAAATTCTTCCTTCTTCCTTCTTCCAACCTCATCCAAACAAGGCCTCTATTCCTCAAACTTTCTAGTTTTCTCTATCTGGAACAATTAATGCCGGATTCCGAAATTTTAAAAAATAATACTAAATTAATATAATATATTAAAAATAATATCAATATAATAATATTTTTTTAAATAGTATCACGAGATCGGAATCCCAGATTCCGAACGCAAGATCGGATTCCTGAATTCCGATCTTAGCTTTCTAATTTTTTTTATATATTATTTATTTATTTATTTAATTTATTAATTAGTTAAATAATTAGAAAAATAGATAATATATTGAAAAAATATGGAAAAAATCAGGAATAATTAAACTAAATTTTATATTATATGTAATTTAGTATTTTTGGGAAATTTTTTTTCCTTTTATTAGTTTATTAATTAGTTAATTAATTAGAAAAATAGATAATATATTCTAAAAATATTGAAAAAATATAAAAAAATCAGGAATAATTAAACAAAATTTTATATGTAATTTAGTATTTTTTTGGAAAATTAAATTTATTTTCCTTTTAATTAATTTATTTAATTAAATATAAATTTAATTAATTTATTTAATTAAAAAATGAATAATTAAGTATAAATTTTTAATTAATTTAAACAACCAATTGATATGCGTCCCGGATGTTGTCCTCTGTATATATATTATTTTCATATTATATATTAAACAATCATATCGAGTCTCATGATCAAGGCAACACTTTCTGGATTGCGTTAGAAATGAATCACACGAGATTGATATTTTAAGAAAGACTACATTCACTTGATTTACTGCATTTCTCTTTTTAATGATTAATTTATGATTTTAAAAACATTTTTAGTAGTTTAGAGTGGTTTTTAGGTTTGCAAACTTTCAAAGTGGATTTTGGAGGTCCAGAGAGCGTTTTTTGGCTTCGAAAATGGTCGTACCGGGGTTTAACCCCGGTAAAACGTGTAGATCTCGTCGCCAGCTTTCCGAATTGTGCTCGATCGCCCCAAACGGACCTTCCTATCAAAAGTTAAGCCTGTTTAAAGTTTTAATGTTCAAATTATGCCTTTGTATCCCTGCAAATGCAGTAAGGATTAATAAAACTTTGAACATTCTGAAAGGAAAAAATTATGCATTTGTATCCCTGCAAATTCTGGAAATTTATAATCCTTTCTAAATGGTACAATTCATTTAATTAAACAAGTTATAAAAATTTATATTTTAATTAAATAAATTAATTAAAATGAAAATAAATTTAATTTCCCCAAAAAATACTAAATTACATATAAAATTTAATTTAATTATTCCTGATTTTTTCCATATTTTTTCAATATTTTTACAATATATTATCTGTTTTTCTAATTATTTAACTAATTAATAAATTAAATAAATAAATAAATAATATATAAAAAAATTAAAAAGCTAAGATCGGATTCCAGGAATCCGATCTTACGTTCGGAATCTGGAATTCCTATCATACCCTGAATTTCTACCGTCTCTAAATTTCTAGTAAAATTTTACTAGTGCATGACTGAATTCCCAATTTGATTAATATTTCTTTCTGAATTTAAAAGTTTATATGTATAGTCTACTTTATTAGAATTGATTTATGAAATCTTTGGAAACTTTATTGTTGCATTTTATAAATTCTGTTGATTTTTTTTTTATTTTCATTTGTACTAGAATCAATTACTTGGATTATTATTTACGAGACCATTAGTTGAAATAAAGAAATGGCATTTTTCTTCCTTGACCTATATTTGTAGGAGATGAGAAAATCAATTACAACTCATTTGCTCCTTTACTTTGGTTCATTCCGTTGTGTATTTATGACATAGGGCCTACTTATCAATGTAGTCAATAGTTTAATTATCTAGTTGTGCACCTTGTCCAAATGAGCTTTAAAAAAAAAATCAGACCTTGGGCTTGGAGAAACCTTTCTCCATCCCTTCTGGACGTTTCTTTTCTTACTTTATTTTAGTTCACAACTTTACTCACCAAGTTCTACCTCTTCCCTTGTACGGTGAATAAAATCCCAACCGAAAAAAAAAGTTACAGAAAATTAGAATTTTCTTTGTAGAACAAGTGCTCTCTCTCTCTCTCGGAAGTTTTCGCTAAACTGGAATTTTTTGAAGTCGGGTCTATTTTGAATCCTCTCCAAGTACGATCTCGATTGAGTAAGAATTTATATCTAATTTTATTAATTCAAGTGATTTTAACAACCTTGGTGTTATCAATTAGTAATTTTATGATGTACTATTGACATTGATCTTGAAAAGAATGGAATCTAGGGTTTCATGAAATTTTAGAATTTAGATCTTTCCATCAGTTATTTGCAATGGTTGATTGAAAACTGAAATTGATTGTGAGACCGAGTTTAATTTCTTAATCTCTTGAAATTTCTTTTAACTTTAGTATAGAAAGTCGTCCTTATATAAATTTCAGCAATATTTTTGGACTTTCTCGTAAATTTTTCTATGGCTGGACTTTTAGTTCATTATTTCTTTTTGGGTTTTAGTAATCTTACAAGGATTGTGTAAAAACTATTTCATAGAAAGAGCTCTTTTTGCAAAATAAATTAATTTGGTTTTCTTAATTGCTAGAACTTCAATAAGTACTGCTTCTTGATTTTATTGTATATTTCAATTAATGAAATGGAGTAATTAGAATGGTTGTTTAACCAGTAAATTAGTTGGACCTTGAGGAATAAGTACCAAAATGATAATTAGCAATGATTATGTACAACTCTTATCCTAATTAGGAATTCTGGTATAAATTAACTAAACTAACACCTATCATCATGGGGCCGTCAGTGTCCAGTGTGCTGTTGCTACAGTGCCAGTCACTATTCAACGCCCCACTGTTTCACTGGTGAGCGTCATCCATTGTTAGTGGCAGGAGCCGTTCTCAACACCACGTGTTGCTTCACAACATCATTGTTTTATTGTCATGTACCATTGTTTTATTGTTGTGTTACTTGCCAGTATTGTTGACCATTGTTTTGTCTCAAAATCACTCATTAATATTGTTAATTAACATGAAACTTAGTGTTCTACAAATATATTCTAGCTTGAACATAGAAGAGATATAGTTAAGTTGTAAGATGCATATGCATACATAGTTTGGGTTTATCTAAATAGTGTTTAAGCTTTCTGTGAATTTTGGCAGTAAGCCTAAAAGGAAGAAAATGAGTTCAGATGTGGAGTGTTGTTATAATTGCAATTCTTATTAATATAGTGACGATTCTAAATAGAAAATTGAATTTATTTGAGTGTTGAAACTTAAAAGGAAATTTATGTTATTTAGAATCAGGAGGTTATGAAGGAAATTTTAGGAGCAATTGGCAGGACAGAAGCACTGTAGAACTAGTTTGATTGCTTGCTTTTGCTTTGATTTTTACTGCTGTTTAAGGTACGGATTCCACTTGAGTTTTAAAGTTTATTTTATGTGTATACAGATATAGAGGCCTAATTAGCAGATTGCATGTTGTGTTCATTAATTCTTGCATTCATGAAAATCTGTTTATATGTAAATGATGCATGATTTTGCAGTAGCATATTGAAGGGTATCCGATTGAAATGTGATTTGATTGAGGTAAGTACAGCTTGTGTGGTTGAGATAGACACTCGTAATGTTTGGAGGTGGAGTCATGACCCATCCTATCAAGCACCGTGTAATAAGCGCTTATGTACCGGGACTCAGTAGGTCCAGTCTAGAATGGTCCGGAGTGTGAGTGTTCCCAGCTTGCTTGTACATTTTGATAATTTAATTGACTGAATTATGTATGAACTGAATTGGCCGTTGGCATCCATCTTATAAGGTGGTTCGCGGTATCTGAAGGAAATGATTGAAATAATTGACTTGTGATAAACCAGACTTGCATTTTTACTAATTGTCCAATCAAATGAGCCGGTATTTGTTATACTTGGAATCTGAATTGATATTGAATTGGTGCCGAGCTCATGTGTCATATTGCATTAACTGGATTAATCTAATCTTGTTGTGCTTATTTGAAATTTAAAATAAAAGTAAATGTTTATCTACTTGATTTTTGGATTGTATTTTAACTCAGTAATGTAATTAGTTTCTAAACTTGTAATTAAAATTCAAGTGGCTGGAACTAAATACCGTACTGAGATAAATTTTATTTATCTCACATCTCCACTTTGTGGGTTCCAGGTTAGTGAGCGGGGTCGCGTTTACGGAGGAATAAGCCATTTTTAGTCGTTCACTGGTGAGTGTCATGTGACTTATACCGGTGCTATCTATATTATATTTTGTACTAGACCTGTATATTATATAATAGTAGTGTCATAATCTGCTATTTTGGAATGATTTCCAGTTATTGTGCATTTATGTATATCATGTAAACATATTATTAGAATCTGAACTGTGTAATGCTAGTGTTAATAATTAACTCCTACTTTTACATGGATATATGTAATTTTCATGGTCAGGATTATGTATATATGTACTCATTTTTTAAATCATATGTACTTTTAACTAATGTTCGCCTAGTTGTATGTATGGTTGTATTGGTGTAATTTTTACGTTTATGTAAACTGAACCATATCATTTCTAATGCTGGTATCAGTAACTTCTATTTGTTAATGGGTAACTTTCTTGGCCAAACTTATGTATTTGTATTATTTTGAGTATATATATATGTATCTTACTGCTACTCATATAGTTTCTATGCATAATTATATTTGTGTGATTATGTAAACTATAAATTTTGAGATGAATGCATGGTTAGTTGTTACTTTTATAATTAAACCTTTATGTTGAAATTGAAGCATCCTTGTACTCTCGTGAGAGTGTGCATATGTGTAACCACATGCTTTTATATATCCGAATTGCATACTTCATTAGGATGGTGTCATCTGTTTCTATCCTTAGTTACTTTTGTATATTTTTACTGATCAGCAAGCTCTAGGCCTAAGTTATAGCCAACTTGCATTTTATTTCTTTGAATGTATATGTAAACCATGTGTTTGAATTTTAAGCACGCAGGCATTGTTTGAAAGTGAATATATTTATATATATATGTATGTGATGGTATACACTTCTATATTTAAAATGTTAGTCTTGTTATTTTTGTATCCTTCTATCTATTTTATATATGGGGAAATTAGAGTAATTGATATCTCATATTTATATGTGCATTTTGGCCGGACTTTACACTTAAATGGTAACTCAAACCCCTACATTCATTGTGCTTTGTGCTATATTTGTCTAGAATTGGATACTGTTGTGGTTTTTGTATTGAATTGTAGGAACTCGGTGGATCACGCACAATTATTCCATAAAATGGTGAATTTAGGAGAAGAAAAAGGCTAAATAGAAGCAATAGTATTGTAGAGCTCATCCTAAACTTTCCAACGGTTTTTGAATCGCCTTAATCAGAGTCCGGATGAATAAATTATGATCGAAACACTACGCTACTCAATGCTGGAGTCTCGGTTCGACCCGAACAGATCCAGTTCGACCCGAAGTGCTCCAGTTCGACCCGAAGTGATCCAGTTCGGTCCGAACTGAGCCATTTTGGTCCGAACTGAACCTCTTTGACCCGAACAAGATCAGTTTGACCCGAACTGAGAGCTGAATTAGTCGTTTTGGCAAGTTTTCAATGAAGGAAAGTGATATTTTGGCAAGGTTTGGCGACCTGGATGCCCTAGCCTCTCTTCCAAGCAACCTAGGACCTTCTATAAAGTGTCTCATACTGCCTTGGATGAAGGGGGAAGCCACCAACCACGAAACTCTTCTTTCCACCACGTTTTGGCACCTTTTCACCACCGTTCTCACGCCGAAAGGCGTGGGATTCCACCTCCCGCGGCATAGCACGACCATGGCAGCGACTTTGGAGCGATTCTAGATGTGACGGCAGTAGTTTCAATCCAACCACGGCTCTGGACGTTCGGTATCTCGAGTTTTAGGCGATACTTGGTTTATTTCTTCCTTTCTCTTGATATTTGATCGAATGGAGTTTGTATCTTCTTTATTTGCATTTGTTGTTTGTCTTGTTAGCATGATAGCTTAGATTTACTATGTCTTAGGGTATGGATGTAGTTTAGGTTTAGTTTGATGTTATGATATGTTTTGACTTGATACTTTGGCTTGTTGATCTATTTATTGAGTAGTATTGTTATGCTTGTTTGATTTAATTGCTTGATCTGATTTACTTCTAAATGAATGGCCACATTTAGTTAAGTTACAAAGTTAGGTTGATCAACTAGAGTTAAATAAAGTGCATGGGATAAGTTGAAGATTCGAAAGAGGAGGCTAGCTTGCACTGAAAGGTGTAGCTTCTAAGTTGGCTGAAAGGCAACTTAGATATCCCTAAGAAAACCAATAATTTAGACATAGGTTAATTAAAATACCGACACGAAAGTTTAGGTTTAATTGGTCTATGTGGGCAAAGTAGAGACCTGTACTAATTTCTAGTCCAAAAGACGACAGTTGAGGATTAGGTAATGTAGCTATAGCCGATCTGAGCCCTTCATAAAGTTAAAACTCAAGTTGTATGGTCATAACTCAACATACCAGCCCCTATTCGGACCGAACAAGTCGTGTTCGGACTGAACTGACGGCCTATGCTTAGATTTGTTGGTATTTAACGCGACAGCGAGCGATCCAGCAAATCGAGGGCTAAACCTAAGTGAAACCTGACCCCTAGGACATTCATTTGCATATTAAAACACCAAAAACTTCTCTTTAAGCATTTAGATTATTAGATAATTAAAATACCCAAAAATATTTTATTTACTTGCATCTTTAGATTTAATCAACTAAAATCCATAAAAATTATCTTGTCTAGCTTTCGTAAGGAAGTAAAGTCCGGTACTCATTAATCCGTCCCATGGGTTCGACCCTAAAGCTTAACTAAAACGACTAGTGAGGTTAGCTCTAGGTTTATAAATTTATTTGATTCCTAGGTTCTAATTCCTTCATCAAATTGGCGCCGTTGCCGGGGACGGTGTTGATATTAGAATTTATTTTAGTAACGAGAGACTAGATATTGTATCCTTTATTTTTTTTTATTGTTAAAAAAAAAGAAAAAAAAATCATTTGTATCGCCATGTTTTATTCTTTTCAGGACCGTGAACATGAAAAAGAGGACAATTGGAGGCGACGCTTGTATCACCAACTCGATGTTGTCAACAACCACATAAGGAAAGCATGCGATGAAGGATGGAGAGAAGATCCAAAGGATGCATTTGTTCAACGAATATATCATCAACTCGATGTTGTCAACAACACCATAAGAAAAGCATGCGGAGGAGGATGGAGCGAGCACCAAGACCCATATGCCCACTACATGGACCATGCACCACGCACCATGGAGGAATCTATCTGTTCTATGGATCGTATCAAGCATCAACTCAATGTGGTGAACAACACCATAAGGAAAGCATGTGGGGAAAGATTTGATGCAAAACCCGTACATGATGCATACAACTCTGGTTTGACAAATAACTCTTGTTTTTCTTGGTATAATTCATGTTCAATGTCTCAAGATGAATCTAGATTGAATTTCATGGATAAAACTTCTAATTCTCAATTACTTTCGCAAATGTCAAACGATGAACTAATGTATAAAGATTTTATTGAAAACCAAAGAAAACTAAATGAGGAACTTCTTGAAAAATTGAATTCTCTATCATCTAATTTCAAAGCTATTGCCACACAACATGAAAAGATATTTGAGACCAAAATTGTTCAAGAACTTTGTTCCTCATATAGATCTCAAGATGAACAAAATGATACAATGACATTGCAAAATAATGAGGAATTAGAAAGTTTTAGTTCTTTGAAAGAAATTGCGATTTGTTATGAGACCGACAGTGATGATGACACACAATTTGAAATAAATGAACAACAAGAGAAAATTGAAGAACCAAAGGTTGTAGCACCTCCACCCATTATTCTTCCAATTTTCATTCCACTTAGATTAACTTATATTGACAAATCTAATGAGTTGGAATTGAATGATCCTCCAATTAGTCCTATTATTAATGAATTTGAGAAGAAAGAAGATGGTGGTACACCTCTCGAAGTCGAGGCATCCGACATGAAAAATGGAAAAATCACCAAATTCGACTTGAGCTCTCAACTTGAAAAATGCTTGAAGAATCATGATGTGATGGAAGGCAACAGATCAAAAATCAAGTATCGCATCACAATCGAGCGGAGGAAGATTACATCCAAACAAGAAAGCACCAAGCATGTTTCAAGAATCTTTCTCAAGTACTTTTGGGTGAATTATGATGCGTTAAATGGGCGTAAAGTGAAGATAAGATGAACATGAGAGGTGGTCAAGCTCGTGACCTAAAACAAGCGCTTCTTGGGAGGCAACCCAAGTTCAAATTTTTTTTTTAATATTTATCTATTTACATTTTTATTCAAAAAAAAAAATATCTCATGGTTGGTTTGGATTTTATTGTTGGTCATACAGGTTTTGTTTGATTGTGTATGTCCTACTTGGAACTCGCGCAAGAGCACCACGGGTCGAGCAACAAAGAAGCACACGATCCACGTACGACCTCATGCGAGTTGCATGTCACAAGACAACCTGTCCCGCTACTGCCATGTTGCGTTACTCAATTTGGTTTGTTTCTCATTTCTCTCCTATTTACTTTTCTATGTGATGTTAAGCATTCGGACAATGCTTGGATAAGCTTGGGGGAGGAATAGGAGTGATAAAATAGAAATTTAGATGAAATAGGGAAGCAAAGGGTAAAATTTTCGATTTTTCACATTCTCAGTTCGGTCCGAACTAGTCCAGTTCGGTCCGAACTGAGGGTCAAATGGAACAAAAATGTTGGATTTTGTTGGAAAATTACTTGCATGTGCCTACCATTTTTCATTTTGGATTTCTATTGACAAATTTCTTGAAAAATCACACTGTTTTGTAACATTTTAAAGTGGTTCAACTATTTTCTCAAGAACTCTTGTTTGTTTAGATATCTCTTGTTGATTTTTGCACCAATGGGACGAAGTGAAAATATTTTGAAAGAATAGAACTCGAAATTGGTTGCTTAAAAATTGTCAAAACATTTTAAGTCAATTCTCATAAGTTTTTACCGAGTGAACGGATTTGTATCTTGCAAAATTTTGTTTAAAAAGAATTTTTATCAACTTTAGAAATTATAAGATGAATCTTTTCTTGTTGAAATTGTTTTTAAACGCTTGAATCACCAACGAGCAAACTTAATGGGACAATTAATTCAAATAGTTGTGAAAACGAGGATGCACCGAGACCTTTTTCCACCAACTCAACCATAAATTGGAGGGTATTGGGTTAATCATGGATTGTTAGGAATTACACCTCAAAGAAATCGAGAAATAATTGGACAATTCATGGTTGATTCTACCGGACCCGGTGTGAAAGCATTGGTAAAGGAGTTGTTGAGTATTATGGCCCAAGTGTACCGTGGCCATAGTCGAGCAACACCCGTCCAACCTCCCTAGCATGTCATGTGCTAGTAGCAAATTCAAGGTCAATGACACCGCATTATATCCTCTAGGGTGCAAAGCCCCACGACTCGACTTGCACAAAATAAATTGGTGAAAATGAAAAGAAAAATTGTTTTGAGATTGATTCATTATAAAATTTCCTACGTTGATAAATTTTCTTTACAAATTTTTGTGAGATGCGGAAAAGAACGGGTGAATGAAATTGAGATTGCATTTGAATTGATAAAGTGAAGCTAGAGTTCTTGAATTAAAAAAAAATTTTTCATTAGGACCAAGAGATGCATTCATTGATTTGTAGAATACTAAACCCATGTTCTTGAAATTTATGTTGAACTAGCTTGTTTGCTATCGTGTGATTGATTGAGTAGGAATAAGCAATTGGTTTCATGAAATATCTTGAATGGTTTGGTTACTCTTTTCTTAATTGTAAGTAAAGTCCATCTTTCTAAGTATAGAGTGTTGCTTGAGGACAAGCAAAGTTTAAGCTTGGGGGGATTTGATATCTCATATTTATATGTGCATTTTGGCCGGACTTTACACTTAAATGGTAACTCAAACCCCTACATTCATTGTGCTTTGTGCTATATTTGTCTAGAATTGGATACTGTTGTGGTTTTTGTATTGAATTGTAGGAACTCGGTGGATCACGCACAATTATTCCATAAAATGGTGAATTTAGGAGAAGAAAAAGGCTAAATAGAAGCAATAGTATTGTAGAGCTCATCCTAAACTTTCCAACGGTTTTTGAATCGCCTTAATCAGAGTCCGGATGAATAAATTATGATCGAAACACTACGCTACTCAATGCTGGAGTCTCGGTTCGACCCGAACAGATCCAGTTCGACCCGAAGTGCTCCAGTTCGACCCGAAGTGATCCAGTTCGGTCCGAACTGAGCCATTTTGGTCCGAACTGAACCTCTTTGACCCGAACAAGATCAGTTTGACCCGAACTGAGAGCTGAATTAGTCGTTTTGGCAAGTTTTCAATGAAGGAAAGTGATATTTTGGCAAGGTTTGGCGACCTGGATGCCCTAGCCTCTCTTCCAAGCAACCTAGGACCTTCTATAAAGTGTCTCATACTGCCTTGGATGAAGGGGGAAGCCACCAACCACGAAACTCTTCTTTCCACCACGTTTTGGCACCTTTTCACCACCGTTCTCACGCCGAAAGGCGTGGGATTCCACCTCCCGCGGCATAGCACGACCATGGCAGCGACTTTGGAGCGATTCTAGATGTGACGGCAGTAGTTTCAATCCAACCACGGCTCTGGACGTTCGGTATCTCGAGTTTTAGGCGATACTTGGTTTATTTCTTCCTTTCTCTTGATATTTGATCGAATGGAGTTTGTATCTTCTTTATTTGCATTTGTTGTTTGTCTTGTTAGCATGATAGCTTAGATTTACTATGTCTTAGGGTATGGATGTAGTTTAGGTTTAGTTTGATGTTATGATATGTTTTGACTTGATACTTTGGCTTGTTGATCTATTTATTGAGTAGTATTGTTATGCTTGTTTGATTTAATTGCTTGATCTGATTTACTTCTAAATGAATGGCCACATTTAGTTAAGTTACAAAGTTAGGTTGATCAACTAGAGTTAAATAAAGTGCATGGGATAAGTTGAAGATTCGAAAGAGGAGGCTAGCTTGCACTGAAAGGTGTAGCTTCTAAGTTGGCTGAAAGGCAACTTAGATATCCCTAAGAAAACCAATAATTTAGACATAGGTTAATTAAAATACCGACACGAAAGTTTAGGTTTAATTGGTCTATGTGGGCAAAGTAGAGACCTGTACTAATTTCTAGTCCAAAAGACGACAGTTGAGGATTAGGTAATGTAGCTATAGCCGATCTGAGCCCTTCATAAAGTTAAAACTCAAGTTGTATGGTCATAACTCAACATACCAGCCCCTATTCGGACCGAACAAGTCGTGTTCGGACTGAACTGACGGCCTATGCTTAGATTTGTTGGTATTTAACGCGACAGCGAGCGATCCAGCAAATCGAGGGCTAAACCTAAGTGAAACCTGACCCCTAGGACATTCATTTGCATATTAAAACACCAAAAACTTCTCTTTAAGCATTTAGATTATTAGATAATTAAAATACCCAAAAATATTTTATTTACTTGCATCTTTAGATTTAATCAACTAAAATCCATAAAAATTATCTTGTCTAGCTTTCGTAAGGAAGTAAAGTCCGGTACTCATTAATCCGTCCCATGGGTTCGACCCTAAAGCTTAACTAAAACGACTAGTGAGGTTAGCTCTAGGTTTATAAATTTATTTGATTCCTAGGTTCTAATTCCTTCATCAGTAATGCCACTCCAAAGTTATGAAATTAGCAAAATGCCACTCCAAAATAAAGTCTTTTAGAAATTTGAAGGAAGGTACATATCTTTTTTCTTTGGTATTTACTTGTCCACCATCTCTCTTGTATTGCCATTTACTATTCTCTTTTTACTGTTAAATACTGACCAATTATACTGTTATATATCAGCTCTGGTTTTTATCAAGAATTTTTACCAGAACCGATGCTTGTGAATTTTATTTTATCCAAAGTAGCAATGAACAATTTGGATAGCATGATCCCAGGTCATTTCTTTATACTTTGAAGTTTGAAGTCGTTTTTTATTTGATAGTGTTTATGGGCACAACGGACCTTTTTTAGGTTTAATCTTGAATTCTATTAGTGAACATTAAACTAATGAATGCTCATTAAAATTTTACTAACCCTCTAATTATATGTTGGTAATTGAAAGTAATGAGCCAGTTGCATTATTTGTTCTTCCTATATAAATTTCTTAGAGGCCTTTTGTATAATACAGGACACATTTGTAGAGTCAATGGAAGCTCAAGGTGGCATTCTCAGTACAAGTACCTATCCTTCTTCATTTTTTAAGCTGAATGTCTGCCTTGGGAAAATCTACCGATAGTCACAGTTTGAGGAGTAATTTACCAATAGGAACTGAACTACTTGGACTTTCCTCTCAAGTTTTTCTACAACATATTAACATTTTATTGGGACAGTTATTCAGGTTAAAATAACTGGAAAAGATACGTTGAGCATAGAAAAGTAAAAAAAAAACCTAATAAGTAACCATTCTATGGTGCCTAGCATTGGTGTATTCATACTTGTCTTTCTCTGAATATCTGATAATTGAATTGTTAATCCTTGGTTAACAAAACCATAGAAATGACTTTTTATTTTCTAATTGAATGGTGATAGCATAGTGCCTTCTGAGATGATTGCTTCCGATGACATGCAAATCTAAATGAGCAGATTGCACTGGAAAAGAGACGGCATGGATATAGCTTTGAAGAAGACGTGGTTTTGCATTTTGACTTAGTAATAGGTGCAGCTTTTCAATTTGATATGTGTACAAAACATGTATGTGTTGTTAATTTTAAGAGGAAAAGTAATGTTAAAGATGAAACATATGCATTATATTTGTTGTGTTATTGTTATTGTTAATTTATTCAGTTTAAGGCTTGATGTTATTAGTTTATTTACATTTAAGAAGTAATAGCTTTGAGCAAAAGGATTTCAGTTGTGTTGTTATTTCTAGTATACGGTGTGCAACATGTATAAATATTGTGTTGTTTTGAAATGTATTTTTGATCTACATAAGCATCACCCTTATTTATTACACATATACAAGCACTGGTACAAACTTCCATAAACCAATTACAAATTAGTGATAAGTATTAAGCAAGTGATAAAAGCAAAATAGCTAAAAATCATGTTCAAATATTGAAGCTAAAAAATAAAAGAAACTTTGTTAAGAATTTACATGTGAATTCACAATTTACTGATAAATTAAAACTGTAATAAAGAAGCAGTTCTTTTGTCAGATATTTTGTTTCCTACGGACCAGAAGAAATTCACTTAAATTTATACTTGAATTTCTCTTTCCTTCGCAGAAGCTAGGTGAGCACGTATGGGGCCTGGAGAGAGAAAATTCTAATTTTACGGTTTTGCATCAGAGAGAGTGGAAAGAGCAAAGAGACAGCAGACAATGTCATAATCGAGGGTTGGGTGCAGAGGCGAGGGAGAGCATCTGAGCATCCTGGGTTGACAGACGAGGGTCTTGGCTCGAGGGGGAGAAGGTAACAATGGCGGAGGTGAGAGGGACAGAGAGAGCAGGTTATTAGTTGGGTTTGTGCTCGATTTTGTCTGTGTGAGCGACATGGAGATTGGGGAAAAGACAAAGTGTAGATTAGAGAAGAAAGAGATCTATTAAAGATTAAGGGGTAATTTGGTCAATACAAATAATTAGTATAAAAATGATTGATTTATACGTCAAATGTGGCAAATTTTTGAATCAATTAAATTTGTGGTGGCATTTATCAAAGACTTCATTTTGGGGTGGTATTTTACTAATTTTTCAACTTTAGAGTGGCATGACTCTAATTTCCCCTTTATATATAGTTTGCTTTTTGGTTGAAATTATGCACATCCATTCATTTTATTAATTTTTTTTTTGTGGTAGTGAATTAGAGAAAGCCTTGTGTGTGTGCGGAGTAGCTGCACACTCACGGCGACTGTCGACACCCTTGGTCTTGGGGTGTGACAATTCCGATCTTGTGATACTATTTAAAAAAATATTATTATATTGATATTATTTTTAATATATTATATTAATTTAATATTATTTTAAAAATTTTCGGTGCCGGATTCGGATATGTTAGGAAGTAGGAACCAAGCAGCCCAACCCATTAACACGGCCCAAGAAATAAGAAATAGTGTAGGGTTTCAGAAGCAAATGTGCAATTCATCGTTTCCCGCGCTTGCGAGCCAGAGAGAGAGAGGGAGAGATGGAGGTGGAAAGAGCGAGACTGTTGAGATTAGCAGTAGATTCCGGGTTTGACGAAGAATTAGCAAAACAATGCTTGGATCACCTCGTCAATCTATACGGTACAATTTCTTCCCCATTTTTTCCTTAAAAGTCCTCCATTCCTCTTCTCTTCCGAAATGTTAAAGTGCTACTGCTTCATACACTGTTGTAGCTGTCCAAAGAAATCTCAATCTGACATGAATAGTCGTTTAATTTACGCAGTTTAGCCTAAATTCAATCCAATTACAACCTCAATTAACCTTGGTGACCGATTAAGTTAACCCTGGACGTGCTTTTAAAGTCAATTATGGACATGATGACTATGTTTTGTTTTTCTGTTCTTTTTTCTTTTTTTTTCCTTTCCAGGACCAGATGGCTCGCAATTCATCACTGTGGCGGATTGTGGGGATGATTTTTTGGCAGCTTTAGCAGACGCAGTGCATAATGAAGAAGACTGGGACGACCCTGAAGCGATTGAGACTGATGCATGCGGTGCCTTGAACAACATTTTCACTCAGGATAGTTCAGGCAAGTCAAAACAGGTTGAGACAGAACCTGGTTCACCTATCAGAACAATGAATGACGATTCGGATTTAGAGATACTGAGCCCCAAGAAGGCAGCTTTAAGCGGCTCCTTTAGTGGTTCTAAGAGAAAAGAGATTGGATCATCTTCAAAAGGAACAAGTAGCAGGATACCATCCAAGTCTACAGTATGTTATTTTCTCTTTTAAGTCCCGACAATAATGAAAATATTTGGACATGAGACGAGCATCTAATTTCAATTTTTTTATTTAGATACAGCAAGATAACTAATTGAATATAAGAAGATTTGAGAAATTGAGATACTCCTATTTCTTTCATCACCATCCTATTTCTTTCATCACCATGGTTTTATAGGAATTATTTACAACACACTCGTAGAATCTGTTTTTCAAAATATTTCAAAAAAGGAAAATGCTTTTTTGCTTGAAAGGTATGTGCTAATCAGCTGCCATACCTTTTCCTTTTCACAGTTTAACTTGTTACCAATATATGATATCTTTTTTTTGGGTATCAACTATCAAAAATATTGTGCTATGGGCTGATAATATATCTTATGCTGTCACATCAGCTTCCCAAAACATATTTGGTTGAGTTTTTGATTTGTTATTATAAAATTTGAAAGGTAAGTCATACCCCAATGAAGCCCCTCCAAAACCGAGAAGATGACGAGACTCTAAGTTATGAGGCTCTTTGCAACATGGATGAAATTCAGTTAGCAAATGTAGCAATCTTTGACAACAAAAGTTTCCGGAAGCTTCAATATGAGGCGTGTAAGGCTGCCCGTCTTAAGAGGGACTGTTTTATTCTCATGCCTACTGGTGGCGGTAAAAGCCTTTGCTACCAGGTCAGTATTTTCTGATAAATGTGCCAGTATCATACCCTAACTCTTACTCATATGCTGATACACGAAGATATGCAAACACTGGTTTAAAAATATAACTATCAGTTATATTACAGTAAATGGTCGATATTCCTATATGACCCTTTGAAACTTGAACAACAATGCTCATTCCCTCTTCTCCCATTGTTTCTGGAAAATAACTATCAGATATCAGTCCTTGTTTTCTCAGAGAGAAAGAGTGAATAGAAAGGGTATTTCTGTAGAGTTGGGGAATTTTCTTGTGTTGACTGCATTCTTACTGGCATCTACATGCAAATGCAGCTTCCAGCAACTTTACATCCAGGGGTCACTATAGTGATATGCCCATTGCTATCACTTATCCAAGACCAGATTTATGCTCTCAACTTGAAGTATGGGATTCCTGCCACCTCCTTGAATTCTCAGCAAACTCCAGCTCAAACATCAGCAGTTCTTCGGGAGCTTAGGTAACATTTATATTCAACACAAGGGCTAGGTACACAACTTATAGGACCTTTGCAATTTGGTACTGGTTACCTCAGGCATGCAACAGGAGGCAAATATAACCCATTTGAGCCCCTGGGCTCTGTATGCCTTAGTTAACCCGAACATTCGTAATCTATTTAAATTGCTTGACGGAAATTCAATTATCTAGCTAAAACCAAAATCAGTGGCAAAATGGGCAGATATTAGAACAACTTGTGCTTATACACAGTAATGAAACTTGGCTTATCTGTTCTTTTCTTTAATCCAGAAATGGAAAGCCGTCATGCAAACTTCTATATGTTACTCCTGAAAGAGTTGTCAGGAATGTATCTTTTCTGGATATTTTGCGAGGTTTATATCAGAAGGTGTTCCCTTCCTCTCACATACGCACTCAAGCATCCACATTAATAACAAATAAAAAACATTTGCTTACCTATTTTTTTTGTTGCCTCATCTTATTACAGGGCTTATTGGCAAGATTTGTGGTTGATGAAGCACACTGTGTTAGGTAAATCAATACTGTCTGCTACTACTCGATACCATCTATCATATGCTTTTTGTATGCTGTTTAGTATAATTTTTGTAATTTTCTTTTTCCAGTCAATGGGGGCATGACTTTCGGCCAGACTATAGAGGGTTGGGATGCCTCAGACAGAACTTCCCTAAAGTTCCTATTATGGCTTTAACTGCCACTGCCACTCCATCTGTTCGTCAGGTACCAAATAATTTTTTCTTTATAGTACTGTCTCAATTTGAGCTGGTATGCCCTGGCATTATTCACTCAATTTTGCAATCAAGCTTGAATTTGGCTTTAAATGTAATTAGTTTATTGTGAGATGAGTATACCACTGGTCACTAGTTGTCAGGTTGTGTGATAATAAATTTCTAACGGTGCATTTCTTTCAGTAAAATGGCATTGGTATGGGTTTAAAACCCTATTTATTTCACAACAAAGGAAAACTTAATATTTTTTAGTTTAAACCTTTAAATTGTCATTTTGCTCTACCCATACCAGTAGTGGAAATTGAACTTAATTAAATCCACTTTACAACCTCAATACTTATATTCTTAAATTCAAAAGCTTACATTACAGTATGCAAGTATACCTCAACTAATAACCCATTGTTGAGCACCAAAACAAGCCATAAAATATAAAAGACTATTATTGTTATTCTCAGGATATAGTAAGCACTTTACGAATCCCAAATGCACTGTTACTGGAGATGAGCTTTGATCGCCCCAACTTGAGATATGAAGTGATCAGCAAGACTAAAGATCCATTAAAACAACTGGGGCAGTTAATAAAAGATCATTTCAGCCACACATGTGGCATTGTGTATTGTCTGTCTAAGAATGAGTGTGTCGATGTGGCAAAACATTTAAAGGAGAAATTTAAGATAAAGAGTTCTCATTACCACGCTGGTATGGGGGCTCGTCAGAGAGTGTCCGTACAGGAGAAATGGCAGACTGGAGAAATTGATGTCATCTGTGCCACAATTGCTTTTGGCATGGGGATAGATAAACCAGATGTTGTGAGTTCTTTATATCTGTTTTGATTTTCTTTTGGCATGTGCCCTAGGTGTATATTTCTTTTTTTTTTTTTCTTTTCTCAAATTCTGTGGTTTTGATTTGCTCATTTGAAAGCAGAAAATTTCAGTTCAACTTAATGTATTGAGGCTCAATCAGGTAGGAATTTTTTTGTTTGATTCAAGGACCAGTATGCTGCAGAGTTGGTGGTTAACTGAGTTTAAATTGGGCTAACAGAGGCTTCATTCACTTAATTGATCAATGGGTGATTAAGTTGGCTTTTAATTGGTCTTGTTTGTGCATTGTTAGAGATTCGTGATACACCACACCCTCTCAAAATCTATTGAGAGCTACTACCAGGAGTCAGGCCGGGCTGGCAGAGATAACTTACCGTCCAGTTGCATTGTACTGTACCAGAAGAAAGATTTTAGTCGAGTGGTATGCATGTTGCGCAACTCAGAGGTCCATAGAAATAAGAAGAGCTTCAATGTAGCCATGGATCAAGCCAAGAAAATGCAACAATACTGTGAACTCAAGGTATTGTATTAATTTACTCAGAATTTTATCAGAAAATACATGTCCTTTAAAATTCATAATAAAATGTTACCAGTGTGATCCAACTTTTACTACACCTTTTTTATTAATACCATAAGTGATGCTTAATTAATTGCGTGCAAATAGTGCAAAATTTTTTAAAGTACAGATTAAGTTGCACAATTGAAGATGATTGAGAATAGTACCCCCTTTTTTTTCTCAAGACTCTTGGTAGGGGCCACCAAAGTTTGAATTGATAGCTCTTTCAGAGCAATTAAAATGTGGTGCTTGCTTCTATATATTATGTATTCGTTGAAATTGTTGTTGTTTGGTTTTGGGTGTTAACTAAACAAAATTTCTGCGTTGTTTCTTTGTTCCCGAAAATAAAATAAATCAGAATGAATGTCGGAGACAAGCCCTACTGGAACATTTTGGGGAGACATTCCACCAAACAAAATGCAGAGAAGGCCCCAACCCTTGTGACAATTGCCTTAAGATGTCTACTTAAATCCCTCCTCCTTTTTCTTTTCTCTATATTTTTCGGGGACAGTTTATTAACGGCTGTCAATCCTTCTTTGGAAATTTCCTGTGGCTTACATTTTTGTATGATAAAAATCAAGAGGAAGAAGTGGTAGTTTAGTTTTAATCTATTGAACAATATGGAGTGGGGTGGCGGTTATTGAAGTTAAGCACTCAAACGCATCTGTTTGCTCTCTTTTTCCATTTTTTTTAGCGGGGGAGGGGGGGTTAGGACTGCTCGTATTTCATGCAATAGGCCAATTGCACTGAATATAAATGTCACCATTCCGAGGTCTGTGGTGTGAGCTTCTGTTAATTTCTATGATTCCTTCATTGTTGAAAATTATAACTAACACGAAAGAATTAGTAAGTCTAAAAATTTCAAGATTTTGTAGCTTTCAAAATTCATACAGTTTTGATTTGTGGACATCATAGAATTTTTTAAAATTGTACGAGGGATCACGTTAAAATCTCTATTTCGTTTTATTAAAAAAAAATGAAGACTTTTAATTCTTTAGGGATGTTTTTTCAGACTAATAGTTAGATTCATTTCAAAACAATGTCTGAAAAATAATTTTCATTACGTTCATTATTAATAAAACAAACAATGGGAATACCGATTTGAACTGTAGTTATGAAAATGAAAAGGTTTAAAAATAACTTATGAATCATTTTTTGTCAAATTATGAATATCCAATTTGAGAGAAAGGAGTGTAGTTTTATAAACTGCATTTTGTTTCCCTCGAATTTATTTGCTGACATGAAAGGCAAATGTGAACATAACGCATGAAGTAACTTTAATGGCAGGTGCATGACATTGCTTGTACGTTTTACACTAACATTGAAATGAAAGAAAAGAGCGATCCACATTAATAAAATTATTCAAACACCATAAAAATAATAATAAAAAAATTAATAGTAGATCATCCAAACAGAATTTTTTAAAAATAATAGTAGAGCGATCCACATTAAAAATAATAGTAGATTACAAAAAGCTTATTCTTGATCGTTTAAAAATAATATTTTTTACTCCGAATAACTAATCCTAATTTTATTCTTAGATCATCCAAACAGAATAATCGCCAAAATACCTTTATTCTCTCTCGTTTTTAATTTTTATTAACTTTTAATAGATCGCCATCTGTGGGATTCGAACCCACGACTAAACGGTTTAAAGCCGTGCGTCTACGACTGAGCTAAGACGGCTCCACGATAATTTTTACATTCAGAGTAAAAAACCTAGCGTTAACATGAGCTTTACCCATTAGTTGTAACGTGATTTTTTTTAGTATTAAAACCGTTTGGATCGCTTAGGAATAGTTTTTTTCTAGAGGTAATTTATTTCTAACCATCCAAACTCTTCATAAAGTTACACAATTCCCAATATTTTCCGCTTAAAAATAGACTATTCTTTTTATTCTTATGCAATCCAAACGGCCAAGGAATGTAAATCATGCCTCCAAATTTAAATATTTTTTAATAATAGTAGTTTTTACAGACCTATAAGGCTATAATCTATAACATGATCTTGCAAACTGTAGTCGTGCCGTACCAATTGTGTGGATCTTTGCTTGAGGTTAGTGAAAGGCAAAAAGACCAGGCCGAATTTCAAAGGACCGAACTTGACGGGTTTGGTAGAAAGGCCGGATCGGACCGGATTAAGAAAAAAGGTCGCGATGGAACGAGTTAGACGGATTTGTTTTTTGAACGATTAGGTCGGATCCGACCCTTCAACATCCGTCTTTGAAAAAAATTAGACCCGGCTCTTTCAGAATCCGGCCCTTCTAGACCCTTGTCCATCGAAAAGCCCTTCGAAGGGCCGGTCCGGTCCGGATTTTAGGACGGTCTTCCAAAGGGCGGGCCAAGGACTAAGGATTTTTGGACTATCACTACTTGAGGTGTATTCGGACTAAAGTAAACTGGCATTCGGGCTGCCAGGCAGGTGAATGGAATGTCACATTGCAAAAAGTTTGTTCTATTGATCGACTCCAAAATACAAAAAAACTGACGAGTAGGAAATTTAAGCACATGTAAAAAATATATTCTCTTGGTGCAATATGATAAGAGTTTCTTCACTAGAAATAAAATAGCAGTATGCCTTATCAAGAGAAAGAACAACGAAATTTAAAAATTAAAGATATAGTCAACAAATCAACAAATCAGCAAATAAGAAAATATGAAATTGTTCAGACAAGAATTGACGCAGATAATTCAGATAAATTTGAAAGAAAATTTGGAGATTTTCTGTAAAAGGTGAATAAAGGTAAAGATAGGGGGTAAATGGTAAGACTACAGCCCTCATCAGGAACAGAGAGGATAAAGCTGAAATTCCGAAAGATCCGCAAGATACAGAGAATAAAGCAAGAAAAGATTTGCAAGGGATGCGTCAAATTTCGAGAGAAGATTTTGCACAAGGAAATTAATGATAGCAAGACGCCGGCACTCAAAAAAGAACAACGAAATTTAAAAATTAAAGATATAGTCAACAAATAAGAAAAAAAAAAAAACAGAAAAGAAATCAAGGTACATTCAACAAACCTAGGCAAGTAACCATCGTCTTCTCAGGCCACAAGTGCCACTGCCAAAACTAATAGAGTTTCAGACAGTGACAATAGAGACCAGTAAAAGTGCCATTCCTTTTCCATTCCACCTTTCAACCTAAAAATTTATAATATTATAAACAGAAAAACATAAATAAAACATCAGAATATTAACACTTAACAAGTCAAAACTATGGATCTCTAAAAGAAAAAAAAAAGAGAAAAGTTTCTACCAAACTATTTCACATGCCAGAATTTGTACTCCACAAAAGGCAGAACAGTTATGGAAGTTCTACACTTCACTCAACTTGTATGGCTTAATCAGAAAATAAGACATTTCAACTAACCTCATCCTTTTTGTGCTTATCCTCTAGCTAACTTACAATTCAGTAGAGCCTTCTGGCTGTTCTTCCTCTTCATTCTACCTCACTTGCACCACAGCTCTGATAGACTATACATCGGATCAGCCTAAGCCAACTCATCAATTCGTTGTGGGATCTGAAAATAAATAAAATGGAAAGTTAGTCATCAAAGAGAATATCTAATGAAACTGATTTTGACTGCAACTATCAAATCTATGAGAGAATCCTAGTAAGTAATATTTTTTTAATCTTTCTTTCCATGAAGCAGTGCTTGATAATCTAATTTGAGAAACAACAAATACTGGAGAACTTCATAGTAAAAGGAGGACTATCTAACCACAAAGAAGAAAAGGATATAGCAAACCCAAATATACCTCTTGTCTCTTGAGCCTTCGATGGGACCTCTATAATTAATGATTGTGGTACATATCATGATGATTTATTGAGACTTCAATAATACCAGTAAATTTATCCAGACTTCAATAATACCGTACTTGTGGTACATACCATAATGATTTTCAAACGACACACTCCGGTCACGATTGATAATCTATAAAAGCAAAACAAAAATTTTATCAGAGGTGTGCCATATTATTTTGCAGTGTATAGATCTAATGGCATGATTAAAAAACATAAGAACACAAATGTTATAGAAATAAAGGCACATAAAATTCTTATGAAGCAATGCAGCCCTAAACCAATATGAAGCCAGTTAAACAAATCGATATAATTTATTTCCCTCAACAGTAACAAATTCATGAAGCCAGTTTCACGGCTACATACCTGCTTCCAATAGCCTTTATAACATCATCTTTATTACGTCGGTAGCCACTGAAAAAGAGAAAGACTCGTATCCTCAAAAGATTAAGATGGATATATCGAAGCAAAGTAAACAAAAAGATAATAAAATCATTACCTTCAGCCATGGAAAATTAAGGGTCCTCGCAGCATTTTGACCTGAAAATGGTTACCAATTTCAATGACTATCACAAAAATGAGTACAAAAACATTCGACTCTTTCGAGAGAAAGCATGATCTGATGTTAGATTAATCGTAAGGTCTATAATTGTATATACTTTTTGGATATTGCCACACTGGTTTCTCAAATATCTCCATTTTATACAAAACTTACTTTTCTGTTTGGAAATAAATTCTGGGGTCATAAACGGCTGCAATTTGCATAGCTTTGGAAATTAAATCTGGGTTCAAAAAGTTAACAGTACACGACGGAACCATACAATAGTGTTTTTAATCCAAACCTAGTCTGGTTTTGCAGCTGTCACCTACCCATAGCTTTAGCAATTAAATTTGGCGTCAAAAAAGTTGTAGTACCAGTTGGTACTATACATTAGAGTTTTTTTATCCAAAGTTATGCGAGTTGCATCTGTATACGAGCCCAGGTTTGATTGCCAAAGCTATGTGAGTGTTACCTGAGTATTACCTGATTTCCCACAGCTATGTGCTCGTTACCTGATTTCCGAAAGCTATGTGATTGTAACCTGATCAGCAAGGACGTAATGTAGTACAGTCGTAATTGTTTGCTCAAAAGTCCAGGTGCATCAGAGTACTGTTGATCCTATCTTTACTGGAACATTTTTTTTTGTCAGAGATAAACACTAATAGTATTGCTGTATAGTGTTTCAGGAAGCCCTGCTTAACTTGACAAATCACTATAACATCAGGATTTTTAGGGTTCATGCTGGTATGATAATTTACATATATAACTTGTTGATATTACCTTATCTATATCAGTTGCTTGTGAGTTCAAAGAATTCAATCAATTTTTATTTGACGGCTTTATTCTATTGAACCTGCAGGCTATGGTAATATGTGCTAGTATTTTGATATCCAACTCAAGTACTTATTCTTCAATCTTCAGTCTAACTAATTAATCAGACCACAAAAAGTAAAACAATATATAAAAGTTAAAGAGATCTTACTATTAAAATGGGAGGGGCAGATCAGTCAGTGCATTGATTGCCTTTTCCGAATGGAGCCTTTACAAAACTGTTCGTCTGAAACAACACAAATAAAATAGATGGTTATTTATTTCCAAGAACAGACTATGGAACTCTTTTGGTGTAGTCAAAGGAGGTTTGGACACAGAAGTTGAAATGGTTTCCAACTATTTTATAAAGAATCTGCAGTTATTATAAAAAAGATCAAAACGGAATGAGTTCTTTTTTTTTTTTGAAGGGTTTCAGATAGTCAGAGGACTCGCCTTAAACTTGGGTGCCTTTTTTGTTCTTCCAACTCCAAACTCCTGAGAACTCTTTACCCTATGGGACTTTCGATGACATTACAAAATAAGACCATTCTTATTCTTCCGAGCTTTCTGGACAGATATCATCAACAATAAATATAACAAAACAAGAAAATTTAAATTACTTTGGTGGCCGGGTTTGAAGTGATGTTTCAAGTTGAGGTGGTCTAGGCTCAGTTAGGTCTAGGGGCTTGTTTTGACTCTGTCAAAAATAGAACTATTTGTTTTATATAATTTTATTACAATGGCTTGAACAACCTAGGAAAAAGTAAGTAAATTTCATACCTGAAAAGTGAAGCCCGCCACAGAGGAAGTCTCAGAGCATGCATCTGCAAGCCGGGTTGCCTTTTCAGAAGTTCCAAGATTGAATTCCTAAATCCAGTAAAAGAGAAATTTTATGTATACTTGCTGAACATTGTAATCTTATATAAGTTTGATTTGGTACAAGAAGGGAAGAATATTCAAAACCTTACATTCTAGTGGCTGAAGAGTGTGCTATAGTTCACTACTGGAGGAAGAGGGGGAGCCTCAAGAATCTAATAAGGAAACAGAAGGTTTTATTAATAGTACTTGATTCATTTTAAATGTGGGAATCATGAGGTGTCAAAACTTGACATAATATTGATTGCACAGTTCATGAGGTGTCAAGCCTGAATTGAATGAAAAAATTACAAATTGAATATAAACAATACAAAAAAGAATAGAGAAAAACAAAATCAGTTGTGAAATACCTTTCTGTTGAGTGGCCGGGATGCGAATTTAGGCATTTCAGCTTCTAGCTCTTCTGAGCTCTTCAGTCGAACTGCCGTGACCTCTGAGAGGTCTGTAGCTCAGGCTCCTTGGGCCTTGTCAGAACAAGCCTTGGTCTCTGAATTGTCTGGGAAGAATAAACTTGAAGTGCAAATTCAACAATCAAAAGTCTACTAAACTAAATTCATATCAAAATGAGACTAACCAATTATTAATAACCTACTGGCATATATCGGAACTTCCTTGGTTCCTTTCATATTCTTAAATACAGTAGCACATTTCTCAAGCTTTGTCACAGCACTTGTTTCACAGTATTTCAATTTAGGTCATATTTTCAATTTTGTCTCTTGAACATTTGTTCAATGTTAACTGAAGAAAACAAAAAAAGTACTTGAGAATTTGATTCTTCCCAGAAGCTACAATGCTCATTTATATCGCTTCAAAGTTCAAACATATTATTTGATTCAGACCAATTTTCCTCTTTGTAGTGATTAAAATAAAATATAATATAATTGTAATAAAAATATATAACGGATAAAACGGTTGTGCGGTGTGAACAAAAATTTTGATAAAACGGTGATAAAACGAAAAAAACGGAGTTTTTTAAAAGCTTGCTTTTAATTAAATATTATAAATATTATTATTTATTTTATAATAAAAATTATTATTGATTAATTATCTTCAATTAATTATTATTCTAAAATCATTATTATTAATAATTAATATTACTTGTTAAATATTATTAATTATAATAATTAATTTTGTTATTAATTATGATTTTTTAATAATTATTGTTACTTATTAAGTATTATTATTTAATAATAAATCAATATTTTTTATTAATTTTTGTTATTATTTGTTATATATTATTATTTATTAATTATAATAATTAATATTTATTACTATTTATGATTTTTTAATAGTTATTGTTAATTATTAAATATTATTATTTATTAATTATTATAGATTATTAAATATTATTATTAATTATTTTTAAAGGGTATTGTTGGAAAAAAAATTAAAGGGGACCGGTGCATAACTTATCCAACCTATTTAGGTTGCATAACTTATGTACCCTTAAGACATCTTATGTAAAAGGTGTTTGGTGACTTAAGGATACATAACTTAAGTTATGCACCCTTTAAGTCACAAACAAACGCCCCCTAAGTATTTTAGGAAGAAAATATTGGGAATTGTATAACTTTGGAAAGAGTGGAAAGATGTTATTTCATTGTTCACAGCATTATGTATTGATTGAATACATAGTTTCCAAATCCTAACATCCTTATATAAATAAAAAAGTAACTTTGTGCTTCATGAAACTCTTCCTCACATAGTTGTTGATTTTCATTTAATTTCGTCACTTGTAGAAATAGAAAAAAAAAAAGTAAATGCTGCAAACCAATTGAATCTATAATTTCCTGTACTTAATTCAAAAATTTTCCGCCGCTATAATTTGTTAGAGACTACAAATTAGGTTATAGTACAAATTTGTTAGAGATTACAAAAACTTTTGAATATCATAATGTGACGACCTCATTTTTTATTCATATTTTGAAAACTCAATTGTTAAATTGCGCAACAGTTGAATATGCCAAAAACTGAATTCAATTATACACGTTTATCGGTATAAACGTTTTTATCCACTACCAATTTTGGAAACGACCTCATATTTTTTTATTAGATATTTATCGATATAAACGTTTTTATTCATTAATTATACACAAAATTAAATATTCCAAAAAAATTTGAAAAAATGAATTCAATCATTACACTATAGATAGCATCATTCATTCAATGACTGGTTAAATCTTCACTCAATTTGCGATCGATCTCATATCAATATTTTGTAAGAAACTAAAATTTAGTACTACAAAAATTGCAGAATGTATTCTCTCCCTTCGAAAAATACTAAGAGGTTTTTAAAAGATATGGTTTGATTGCATATAAGTCTTTTTAGTTATTTATAGTTATGTGCTTGATTGCGTCATTTGACATAGGTCTCATGATTAAAAAAAATAATAGAAGAATCATATGCTGGTCTCATGATTAAGGTTTCGTCTTCTTTTATTAATTGGAGCCGTAGCCTATCGGGTCTAAATCACTATAGGGCCGTTTGGATCAAGTGGGAATTTGAATAATTTCCTATTTCTAGATATAAATTTATTATAAACAATCTAAACTCTTCACAAAATTATACACTTTCCAATACTTTATGTCAAGAAATAGGAGGAATTTTCTATTCCTAAGCGATCCAAACGGCCCCTATGCTTTCAAGTTTCACCATCGAATTAACCTCATGCTGGTCACTATCAGCTTTGAGATCGTTCTTGTCGGCATCATCTGGACCAAGGGAGAATACTTTTGGACTTGGTTTATCACAGGGTGGTCAGTTTGGTTGGAAAGCCATATATAGATTACCAGCAGTATTGTTAATACACACTAATACTGGTACATTTAACTTGTCAATTAATTCAACTTTGAATTGATCTACTCATCTTTATTTCTATTATCTGGTGATTTAATTTCGTAAGGAGGGCTTATAATTAGATCCATGCTTCATGAAAATTGCCAATTTGAAAAATGTCATTCTTAAATTGATAATTAATTTTATGCCATCAATAAATTGTCAAAATTAGTTTTGTCCATTAACTTTTTTCAAAACATAGTTATTTAGAAATTTGCCACTCTAAATCTTGTCATATTTTTTTGATAATACCCAAATTACCCTTTTAAATATCATTAAAGAAAAACTTACGGAGAGGAAAAAAGAATAAAACAGAGCCTTGTCGGTATAAAAGTAGAAATCCATGGAGGAAAAAGGGCTTCCCTCTTCTCGTTTCGCTGCCCACTACCGTTGCGAATAAATTAATATTTTTTCGTTTTTTAGTAAATACTGAATATGTTTTTGTTGCAAATGAATGAAGAGGAGCCAACGTCAAGTTCCAATCAATCCGAATAGGTTTTTTATGCGAATAAATTTTATTGTTAATAACAATAATTAAATTTGTAATTGAGAGCAACGAGGACAACAATAACAGTGAAAAATAGAAAATAATTTTTACAAAATATATGCAAAAGTTTTGATAGTCATATCAATTGAGATTTGAGAGCGATGATATAAAAATAATTTTGATATTTAATGACATATTCCTAATTTCTAACTTTTACAATCACCAAAATATCTTTACTACTTACTCTCTCGTTTTTATTATTATTATTTTTTTTAACTTTTAATGTTAATCCCATCAAAATTATGCAACTAAAATTCGCCGTCTGTGGGATTCGAACCCACGACCACACGGTTAAAAGCCGTGCGCTCTACCGACTGAGCTAAGACGGCTCCACAATATTATTTTACATTCAGAATAAAAAAACTAGCGGTAACATGAGTTTACCCATTAGTTTTTTTTTGAAGAAAGAGGGAGGTCTTTGCCATCTAACTTTTTTTTGAAATTAAACGTGCATGTGGGACTTGAACCCTTGACCTCATGGAGGCCAGCCTAGTGCTCTTACCACTGAACTACTAGACCACATGCAGAGTTTACCCATTAGTTGTAACGTGATTTCTTTTAGTAGATAAAAGGAATGTAGATCATGCTTCAAAATTTAAATATTTTTAATAATAGTAGTATATTCGGACTAAAGCAAACTGGCATTCGGGCCGCCAGGCAGGTGAATAAAATGTCATTTGTAGCACCCAAAAACACAAAAAAATTTATTGTGGTCACATCGAAAAATGATTGTTCTATTGATCGACTCGAAAAAATAATTTGATAGAGTTTCTTCAGTAGAAATAAAATAGCATTTAAGTTACGCTATTCAAATATAGTTCATGTGGGAATATTTCTCTATCTGACGAGTATTGCAATATTAACTATACAACACTCTTACACTATACTAGAAAACGCATTTCATTATTTAAAATAATTTGACTTGTAGAAATAATCAAAATATTGTTAACTTAGTGTCATTTTATGAAACAACTTATTTACTATACAACACTCTTACACTATACTAGAAAACGCATTTCATTATTTAAAATAATTTGACTTGTAGAAACAATCAAAATATTGTTAACTTAGTGTCATTTTATAAAACAACTTATTTTCGTTTATTATATTTATTATTTAAAATAATTCTGCACTGCATATATTAACATGTACCATATATTAATTGTAAACATTGTATTGTTCGTATTTTTCGATTGAGAAAACCATAAATAATGGATCATTTTGTTCTTTGGAGTAAAAGAGAAATTGATAGATTCCCACCAGTAGCACCTTGCAAATATCTTCTTTTTTTGTTTCTTTTTTCTTTTATGAATGAACGATTCAAGAAATTTTTTTTTTGTCAAAATTACTTTCGAGATCAAAAAATTGATATTTCTGAAAAAAAAAGGGTCCAGCTCAAATCACAAGGGGAAAACTCCGAATATGTGTTAAGGTCGTACGACGAACAGTGACAATTAAGTGACCAACATTCATTGTCTGTCGCATGCTGTAGGTCAAAAGATTTTAATGATATATAGGTCTACCAAATTTGTTACTTTGTTCTTGTTATTTCAAATAGAAGTGCTAAGCAAATGCATCATGAAACTATAACCTAATATTTCCCATTTCAAACTATATTTATGTAACTATACACCTAATATTCCGGATCAAATTAAAGTTACATAATGATGTGTCGTTCTCTAGGTACACGTACGGTACTTACTGAATAACATAATTTACAATTAGTCACACAATTATGTATAGCTGGGAAATTTAAAAAAAAAAAATCAGTCGCATTTGTTTTTTTTTTTAGTTTCAAATGAGAAGACACAAAAATTGTTTATATAAACAAAAACATAAACTATTTTTTCTTTAAGGCTCCGTTTGGATGCGTTGAGAATAAGGTAGGAAGAAGGAAGAAGGGAAGAAATTTATTGAGAAGGGGTAAATTTATTGGGAAGTGTGTAACTTTTGTGAAGAGTTTAAATGGTTAGAAATAAATTTATTGGTAAAAAGTGGTTATTCTTTATTCCTTATTCCGGGAAGAAGTCATCCAAATGGAACCTAACAAATAGTGGACGGTGTAGGATAGTTGGACTTTAGGCCCAGTAGTTAATGTTGTTAGGTGGCAAGCACTTTTAATGAGCGCCCAATCAAAACTATCCCACTGTCTCTGTGACTCTGTTTCCCTCCCCCACTTCATATTTCAAATGGACGATGGAATTATGTGGCAATTGCAGTGAAGTCAACTGTGCGACGGTTTGCTGACAACATGATCATCAAGATTTAAGAAATATAGAGGTTATGAAAGTGGAACCTGCTTTTGACTGGGACTCGCTACACATTGTCTCACTCAAATCATTTGCAATGATCTAATATCTTGTACAACTGTAGGTCTAGAATTCTATATATAGAGTCCTGAGTAGAATGTCTGTCTCAATTACTTGTTAGAACAGTTTAGTTGACAGTGATAAATATGTTACCAGTTTAACTATTCCAATATGTTTAAACCTTATTTCATTTTTGGTCATGACAATATGTTTAATACTGGTCCCGAAAAGGTCTTTTCTCATAAATAGCTCCACATTAAATGCTTTTGGTTTCCGTTGCACTAGTTTGGGATCTAATTAAAGGTCCTTTTGAGCATCTCGTACCAGTTTGTACCATGCATTCTTTGTTAGAGATATGTCCTAGAAGTCAATCATATTTGGCTACTTCTATAGTTTTATGTCAGTGATGATTTTATATCATTTGTTCCTTGATTTATATGTTGACAGTTCATTCAGGTTGAGGATCTGAATTATAGATCACTGTGTTTCATTTAGTAGTAAATGACAACAATAAATCTAAAGCGTCCATAATCTTGATAATTAACAAGGAAAATTAATTATCAATAAGATTAGTATGCAAGTTAAGTGATGATTAAGTTCTATAAATCACAGGTTAAGAGTAACCAACTTAATTGCATATGTTTATGTTAATTGAACATAGTACAGGACATGACCCAACGAAATAAATATATGGATTGTGTTATGTGTCATTATTTATTTCGTTATGATTTTGATTCTAAGTTTGAGATATTTATCTTTTCCACATGAGGATATGTTCAATAAATATCGTCTACCGCTGATTCCCGATAAGGGCTGCTATACGGACGTTATTTATGTTCTCTTGAATTGTGCGGGGAAAAGCTAAATAGTCAAGAAAACCGTATGTCCCTCATTAATTCACTTAGTGAGTGACGATATCTGTTTGGGCCCCTTGATGGAGATAGATTGTTTGCTAGCAACTGATACAATTATCTCTAGATCAAGAAACGTATAATCTGCAAGAATGACACATTCCTATCTTGGATTATACGGTGATATCGTGTGACATAAGAATCAAAATAGAGATATACTTTTATTCTCTCATGCAGGATTGAAATATTGTAGCTGTACACTATTTATGCGAATTGAGAATCATAACGTGTTGCTAGATACCGCTTATGATTATTGGAATTAAATAGCGATTTAACTCCTTGTCCAACGTAGCATAAATCTTCAAAGGGTCACACAAAATTGGTGTTTTAACCATGCGTGCATTATTTATTTATTTGCAATAATTGGTATTGCAAAATATGATAAGTTGATTAATTAATTAAATAGCGTTATAGACCGTTATAATTAATTAAATCAAAGGGATCATATAGAAATAAATTAATGCATTTTCTAATCCCTAAATAATTATTATTAAGTTAATAATTATTTATTTCAACACATATGCATATTATAGGGCTTTAATTAAATAGTTAATTAAAGGCCCAATAGGGAACCAAATTGAGAGCAACAAAAGGGGCCATTTAATGATTGATTGAGTGGACCCAAGAGGCAAAGCACATAGCCCATAAAGGGCCCATAATGTGGCCGGCCATGCTAGGTGGTAGGTGGGTGACAATCTTGTAATTAGGTGGTGTGAAGTAGGTAGGGTTTGCACACTATATAAAGAGGTGTATGGTTGCAAATTTCCCTCTCTCTCTCTCCCACTATTTCTCATGTGTTGAGCCCCATTCTTCCACAAATTGATTAGTTCATTTGCTAGAAGAACGGAAAAACTAGGGATTAGTCATATCCTCCAAGTTACTAGCATAGCTTGTTGAGGATTTGGTTAATACCAAGTGAACTCGAGGAGCTTTCGACAAGGAGGCCGAAAGAGCAAGCACCACCTTCATCCTAGCCGCGGTTCAAATTCCCTTGGTTACGATATCAAGGGAGGTACATCTTTGAACCCTTTCTCTTGTGTGAATGGCTTGGTACTAGTTCCTATGTGTGTGCATGCTTAATTATGGGTAATTAATAGTAATTATCTTTGAAAAATTAAAATTGTGCACTTAACTAGCATTCTTACTCTACAAAAAGGTGCCAAAGGAGGAGAGAATAACACCAACAACAAGTGCTCATTCTTTGAAACTAAAACCAATTCTCTCTTGGTGCCAAATGGATCAGTCAGGGGAGATTCAATCGACCGAGCCCGTTGTTTCTGAGGCTATTTCTGACGTGTCACATAGGAAGAAGCTGAGTATACATTTTGCTGAGAGTGATCAGAGGCGGTTCCCATGGGCGATCGGGGGTCAGTATGTGGCTGGGGGGACCACACCGGTGACTATACGGGGGAAGCCGATAGAAGATCTCTCTAAGACCGGCGGCTGGGTCGCTGCATTCTTTATATTTGGTGAGTAATGTCATGCTGTGACTTGTGGTACAACGTCATGATGCATCTCAATTATATAATGTATGCAGAAATCTTTCTGTAATATAATTATAGAGAGACCTTTTCCTTCCCCTAATTTTTTGTACCAAATTGTATTGTACATGTACACTGTATTTGCATATAACTCTTTTCAAGCTTTTGCTCGGTTTTGAGTTAGCATCTTAGCATTGCAATGAAGGACCTATATACATCATCCTAATCAGGCCATATGTTGATTAGCACTATGAAATATTCCTTCGAATTTTCGGTATTCAAATTTAGCAGTTGTTTACCTTCTTAAAAAATTTCCTTTCATCAAAAGAAATATATCCTAATCCTGCTTTCAATTGTCTTGTACCATGGAAAGGTTTAGGAAGGGTTCAAGATTTGGAAGTTTAACTGAGACATTACAATTTAGAAAAACTCATAGACAAGTTCGCTTGAGGAGAGTGTTTATTGGCATTTACCAAGCAATATGATATATGAGTAATGTATTAATAAATAAAAAAATCTTACTATATTTTAATTCTGGTGATTTTTTTTATAAAATATTAAAATTAAATGTAATTAACATGATGCTTCAATTTTACTTTTTTAATCATTTATTCCTCACTATCTAATCAAACAGGAAATGAGATGGCTGAGAGAATGGCATATTTTGGCCTGTCCGTGAACATGGTGGCATTCATGTTCTATGTCATGCACCGTCCCTTCACGAGCTCAGCCAATACTGTTAACACCTTTTTGGGGATATCTCAGGCCTCATCAGTGCTTGGTGGCTTTCTGGCTGATGCATATCTCGGCCGTTACTGGACCATTGCTATTTTCACAACCATCTATCTTCTTGTGAGTGCTCAAATTAGACCAATTGAAGATTCCACTAAGGGCAAAAAGAGATAAGAGGAAAAAAAGAAGCAAAGGATTCCAATCTTGAGACAGTATATAATAAATTCTGGTACATACTATGTTGTGGGTCCTTGTGTTGATGCTAAACCAACCGGCAAGTGTTTGTTATTTAATGATAAGTAGCGACTACAGAAGTCTTATAGCTGAATTTAGTTTCGGTTGATGAAATAATTTTGTACTTTTTGGCACTAAAAAATGTTTAATAAAAATTTGAAGGAGTGTAAATGTGTAATCCGTAACTATTATATGCTTTCTCATAACCTCTGCATAAACCAGGGATTGATGGGAATAACACTGTGTGCCACCATGCCGATCTTCATGCCAGACCAATCAAATTGTGACAAGCTAGCAACCTTGCTAGGAACCTGTGCTCCTGCCAAGTCATGGCAGATGCTCTACCTCAACACTGTCCTCTACATCGCTGCTTTTGGTGCTGCCGGTATCCGCCCCTGTGTCTCCTCTTTTGGTGCTGACCAATTTGACGAAAATTCGCCACACTACAAGTCCCACCTTGATCGCTTCTTTAATTTCTTCTACCTCTCTGTCACCATTGGTATAATTAAAGGAAAAGCTCATTTATAAGGTTGAATCTGGTAATTTGGTGGAGAGCAAGTGATTTATTTACTTTGTGTCCTCAACAGGTGCCATAATTGCATTTACCATGGTGGCATACATACAAATAAAGCATGGGTGGGGCTCAGCTTTTGGCTCATTGGCGCTTGCTATGGGGATCTCAAATGCAATATTTTTTGTTGGTACTCCATTGTACCGACACCGGTTACCTGGAGGGAGTCCATTAACACGTGTTGCACAAGTTTTGGTTGCAGCTTTTAGGAAAAGGAATATACCATTCTCCTGTAGTGAATTGATTGGCTTATATGAGGTTCCTGGTAAAAGGTCAGTCATTAAGGGGAGTGGGAAGATTGAACATACCGATGATTTCAGGTGCTGATTTTATTTCTATTTTGATTTTTCTGTTCTTTTATTTATTTTTATGTAAAGAAATAAATATATTCCAACTGATTTTAGGTGTCTGGATAAGGCGGCTCTGCAACTCAAAGAAGATGGACCTGTGCCAAGCCCATGGCGACTCTGCACGGTAACACAAGTCGAGGAAGTCAAAATACTCCTCAAGCTTCTTCCAATCCCAGCTTGCACCATAATGCTAAGCCTGATCCTTACTGAGTACCTTACCCTCTCGGTCCAACAAGCCTACACCATGAACACTCACATGGGCCTTTTGAAGCTGCCAGTTACATGCATGCCTGTTTTTCCCGGCCTCAGCATCTTCTTCATCCTCACATTCTATTACACCACTTTTGCCCCTCTGGCACGCCGACTAACAGGTCATCCACATGGTGCATCTCAATTACAGCGGGTCGGATTAGGCCTCGCATTATCAGTTTTGTCAGTTGCATGGGCTGGAGGATTTGAAAGGTATAGAAGGAATTATGCCAATGATCATGGTTTTGAGGCCCTATTTTTGAGTCCTATGCCGAATTTAAGTGCGTATTGGCTCTTGATCCAATATGTCTTGATTGGTGTGGCTGAGGTATTTTGCATTGTGGGTTTGTTGGAGTTCCTGTACCAAGAGGCTCCTGATGCAATGAGAAGCGTAGGATCAGCTTATGCTGCTGTGGCTGGTGGATTGGGATGCTTTTTTGCAACTATTTTGAACAATATTATCAATGGAATTACAGGGAATGAGATAGAAGGGAAGCAGCCGTGGCTATCTCAAAATATTAACTCTGGTAGGTTTGATTATTTCTATTGGCTGTTGACTGTGCTTGGCATAATCAACTTCTTTGTTTTCTTGTTTTTTGCAAAGCGGTACAAGTACAGGGTTAGGAATACATCATAGGTGCAAAAATGGTGGGCATTTGGGAAGGTCGAGCGGGTGTCCTCATTCCAGGGTAAAGAGGAAGAACGAAAGGAAGTGGGAGGCCGGGCGGCAGGGAAAAGAGTCGAGTCGATCAGGCTCGACGACAATGTCTTGAGGCCATTTAGAAAGGACAGATTGTTTTAGTTATATGCAATACGGACAGTGAAACAAGTATTTTTACCTTTGTGATAGATTGAGTTTAATTCATTTAATCAGCTTAACATAAGGCTCTATTTTTATGAGGAAAATATTTGTCTTGAGAAAAAACATTGTGCTAAGCATTTGATTAAAATGTTGGAAATTATATTAGGGTGAAAAAGAAGTGATGTTTGCACATGATAATTCGAGAATTATTGTTTTTCCCGAAACATAATATTGAGAGCATGTAGTGCTTTGAAGCAATTATTGGGCATTTAACGAGAAGTCTTACGTCAGGATTGTTTTCCCCCATGTCTCGTCTGACAAATTAAACTGAATACCAGATCCCGCTCTTCCGTTCAAAATGGAAACGAGATTTTTCACTTCCGTTCACAACGGATGGTGCAGATTAAACTGAATTCTGTGACTTCCTTCTTAACGAATTAAGATTCGTTCCCAACGGATGGTTCAGAAAGGGTTTTAAAAACTGAATTCTGTAACTTCCGTCTTAACGGATACCGATCCGTTCTCAACGGATGGTGCATAAAGATTTTAATAAACTGATTCTGTGATTTCCGTTCTAACCGGATTATGATCCGTTCTCAACGGACGGTGTAGACAGGTTTTAAAAATCTGAAATCTGTGACTTCAGTCTTAACGGATTATGTTCCGTTCTCAACGGACGGTGCAGACAGGTTTTGTAAAACTGAATTCTGTGTCTTCCGTCAAATAAGATCCTTTATCAACGGATGATGCAGAGAGGTTTTAAAAAACTGAACTCCGTTCTCAACGCATTTTCTATTCCGTTCTAACGGATTAAGATCCGTTCTCAACTTATGGTGGAGATTTTTTAACGGATTTGCATTCGTTCTTCAACAGAACCACTGGAGTTTAATTCCGTTCTAAACGAGTTGAAATCCGTTCTCAACGGATGCTGCCGAAAGCTTTTAAAAACCGAATTCTGTGACTTCCATGCTTAACGGATTTCCATTTGTCCTCAAACGGACCCACTGGAGTTTACTTCCGTTCTAAACGGGTTATGTTCCGTTCTCAACGGATGCTGCAGAAAGCTTTAAAAAACTGAATTCTGTGACTTCCGAGCTTAATGGATTTGCATCCTTTCTCAAATGGATCCCACTGGAATGGTAGGAGAAAAGGTCGATGGTGGTAAATGTCTAATTACTGGTTGCCCACATTCTACATAAGGTTTGTTTGATCTTATGGTCATACCTGTCCTCGACTTTTGATGATTTTGGTCTTGTTACCGATCGATATGTAATTAATCTTGGTTCTTGTTTAGATGACAACAAAGCTCATAAATCAGTAACTGCACGTAATTTATGCTAATTTGCTATATCAAATTGTGCAACTAAACCAGTACCGATACAATTCAATAGCTGCAAGTAACTGAAAGAGGGGCTGTTGTGCTAGTAGCAGAATTGTGCAAGTGCATTGTACCAGTACCAATGGTTCGGGTACTAGTACTGGTACTGTGTACAGAGTCCTATTCTATGAAACCCACTAACTTTTAGAAATTCTAATTTTCCACCGTAAGTAACCAAAGTAAGATTGTCTACAAGTACAAAGCCTATATCTTATTATCAATTGTGCTTAAGTTTTTGTCTTCATTTAGTAATTTTTAAATATAATGTATATTGAATTGTCCAGTTCATATATGTCTCTACATAACAATTTGAACGATAGTTTTCCAACAGCTGTTTAATCTGCGCAAGCTTATGACGGGACTGCCAGAGCGATGTATGGCCCAGTAGCCCGTCTGAACTTCCCTGATCAGCCTCTCGGGCCTTCCCCGTTTTGTGAATCCACAACATCCACCACAAACCAGTATGAAGGAATGAGTGCTGACGATGGTGGACCAAGAGGAAACTTGAATGTGTCGAGCGTCGAAGCTGATGAACAAACTCAGTTACAATACAAACACAAATTATTTTTGATGAACAATAATTTTGGTTTATTGCTTTTTTCTCAGTCAATTTCTTTATGAACAAAATTATACATTTATGAGGAAGGTTCAGCTACCAACATTTTGATTGTCCAAATATCAACATTTTGCTATTTAGTTAGTTTTAAATATTTTAAAATTCAAACATTAAATCCAAACCGTTGATTTTATTTACTTTAATGAGCGATATGTTTTCATATAAGTTTTGTAAATTTTATAGTTTATTTGATACTCAATCAAAGGCTAAAACATGGACGTATTAGAACAAATATATCATAGTTAACAAGGTTCGTTTGTTTTTTCTATCTATTGATTGAGTATCAAATAAATTTCAAAATTTACAAAACTTATTTGAAAATGCATCGCTCGTTAAACTAAATAAGATTAACGGTTTAGATTTAACGTTTCAATTTTAAATTAAAAAAATAACTTAATAGCAAAATGTTGACATTTGAGGACAACTAAAATGTTGGTAGCGAAGCATTCCTCTACATATATATAGACATCTTGTCTATTTTATTGTTGGAATACACAACGGATTCCTACTCTAAGCCTATTCTAAATACATAACGGTAACTTTCTATTTTTGGTAAAAAAGTAATTTTCTATTTTTCTTAAATTACATCATTTTCTATTTATTTTTTCAACAACTCCCCCTCAAATTAGAATTGTAGATCTCGAAAATCCTAACTTGCTTATAATTTCTTCAAAAATATTTTCTTGTTTGTCCTTGGATTTGTTCTTGCCCTTGGCCGATTTTTTAATCGGTTTTAGTTGGTCAATTTTTTGGCCTGATTTTTTCCAACCAATTTTTGCTTGCTTCTTATTTTTCCATCTAGGTGCAGAATGATTATTTTTTGAGTTGGATTCACGTCGCCATGCGATCGTCAACCTTTCTCTTCAGTCTCTCCATACTTGCCCTCTTTAATGGTCAATTATGTTGTACCATCGAGGTGCATAGTTGTGAGTCTTTGGGATTGATTCGCGTGATCTTGTGATCGTCGATCTTTCTCATCAATCTTATCTTGCTTGTCCTATTCAATGATAATTTTTGGTCTCTTTTTGAAAGAGCCATTACTTGATGGTCAATTAAGTTGTAGTGTTGTACCATTGGTATTTGACATGTGATTAAACCTGTTATCGGTATTAGTAGTGCCCATACCCACCATTGGTATTAACATGTGTTCAAACATGTTAATTATCAGTATTGGTATTTGAATAGGTATTAAAATCTTTTTGTTTTTTTTTGGCCATAACCTTTTCTGATTTATTTTGTCTCACCGTGACAAATATATTTTTGGATTTCAACTCTGAATTGGTCATTTACAACAATTGTATGTTGCCTACAACTTTGGCGTTTGCTCCATCGCAACCAAACTAGGTTTTTTTTTCTGGTAAATCAGACAGTAACAATAAATTGCATTTTTTTTTGGAGTTAGATTGGAACCATGCAATCCACAAGCATACACTCCCAAGTATTTACTTCCATTTGGGGTTCTGTATAACCGGTGTAAACCTTACATTTTTGGAATATAGTAAGTTTATCAATCATGTGGAACTTTATACTATATAGAGATAAGAGAGTTTTGTTTTCAAACTTTTTGGACAGTTTCCTAAAAATGAAATTTGATTTATAATCTGGTTCTGGAATCTGGACTAGAGCAATAGACACTAAGCTCATTGTTGGGCCATTACAATTTTATGGGCTTGACCGAACAAAACTATTAAAGAATAATTGGACCTTTATGAGTTGGGCTGCGCAGCTGCGCTCCTTTTCTTTGTTTTTTTTTTTGATAGGGGGTTTTTGTCAATTTTCTCGCCGCCTCACTCCTTATTCTCGATGGCGCCGCCTCACAGGTCACAGCCATCGCCTCATTTCTCCCCTTTCTGTCATGTCCTCAGTCCTCACACGGATCTACTCTCGTATCCATGGCTCCTGTCCATCTACGGTTTCGTCCGATCTGAAGCTCCCTCTCTCCCTCCCTCGTAGCCGTCAGACTTTATAGCCTAAACTGAATTCTGTAACTTCCGTCTTAACGAATTAAGTTTCGTTCTTAACGGATGGTGCAGAAAGGTTTTTAAAACACTAATTCTGTGACTTCCGCCTTAACGGATTAAGATCCGTTCTCAACGGATGGTGCAGAAAGGTTTTAAAAAGCTGAATCCTGTGTATTCCGTCTTAACGAAATACGATCCGTTCTCAACGGATGATGGGTAGAGGTTTTACAAAACTGAACTACGTTTTCAACGGATCGAGTTATATTCCGTTCTAACGGACTAAGTTCCGTTCTTAACTTATGGTGCAGAGTTTTTTAACGAATTTGCATTCGTTCTTCGACGGACCCACTTGAGTTTAATTCCGTTCTAAACGGGTTGAGACCAGTTCTCAGTGGATGCTACTGAAAGCTTTATAAACCCGAATTCTGTGACTTCCGTGCTAACGGATTTGCATTCGTCCTCAAAAAAACAACTGGAGTTTAGTTCCGTTCTAAACGGGTTTAGTTCCGTTCTCAACGGATGGTGAAGAAAGCTTTAAAAAACTAAATTCTGTGACTTCTGTGCTTAACGGATCCCACCGGAATGGAAGGAGAAGAGGTTGATGGTGGTAAAAGTCTAATTTCTGGTTGTCCACATTCTAGACAAGGTTGTTTGATCATATGGTACTCATACCTGTCCTCCACTTTTGATAATCTTAGTTTTATTACCGATATGTAATCTTGGTTATTGTTTAGATGACAATAAAGCTCAGAAATCAGTAACTGCACGTAATTTATGCTAATTTGCTATATGAAATTGTGCAACTAACCAGTACCGATACAAATCAATAGCTGCAAGTAACTGAAAGAGGGGCTGTTGTGCTAATACCAGTACCAGTACCAATTGTTTGGGTACTAGTACTAGTACTGTGTACAGAGTCCTATTCTATGAACCATTTTCGAAATTCTAATTTTTCCACCATTAGTAACCCTGGTAAGATTGTCTACAAGTACAAAGCCTGGATGTTATTATCAATTTTGCTCGAGTTTTTGTCTTTGTTTAGGTATTTTAAATATAATGTATATTGAATTGTCCTGTTATATATGTCCCTGCATAACGGTTTCAAATATTTCCTGACTTAATAACTCCAGGATAATTGATTGATCTATGTTTTCTGGTTTTTATATCTAGGCAAAAGAAGCAGTGTAGGCCCTGCACATGCCCAAATTAGGTTGTTGAAATGCTGCCAAAGTGGAGGGAGCTAAACCAGCCATTGGAGTCTGCTGTAGATAACCGACTCGAAAATACCCGCTAAGGAATCAAAGAAAGATGCATGCAGGAAAAGGCGGGCCTGAGAATGCGCAATTCAAATACCGGGGAGCGAGGTAGCGTGCCTCGGGGAAATGGGTTGTTGAGATCTGTCAACCCAACAAGGGAGGCCATCTCTGGCTTGTACTTTCCCGACAGCTGTTCATGCTCCGCAAGCTTATGACGAGGCTGCCAGAGCTATATATCGCCCAGTAGCCAGTCTGAACTTCCCCAATCAGCTTCTTGGGCCTTCCTAATTTTGTGGACCAAGAGAAAACTTGGATGTGTCGAGCATTGAACTATAGAAGCTGATGGCCTCAACCTGGAGTTGCTTAAAGGGATTGAAGAAGGTCGGCATCATGAATCATACGACTATTTTGGCCTTATTAAGAAGCTGCCAGAAGATGATGTCGGCTTCGATGTTTATGAGATGTTGAAGATGATTGATGCAGATCCATCTAACTCTGGCATTGCATTGGCAGATTCCTCGGTTGGCTCTCTATACATGAGCCCAACTGAAGCAGAGAACGACTTAGATGTGCATAAGCCTGGATCATGTGCCCAAGGAAGAGTTGCTTCATGGGTTGGAGAAGAGCCTGGATCATGAAATATTCGATAATTTAGAAACTATTGAGGACCGTCCGACATTGCCTGTTGTGTATGAGGTGGATGAGAATCAAGATAGATCTGGTGTCATGGAACGAAGGGCTGAAAAATACCAGTTCTGAATTTATGAGCCCAACTGATGATTGGTCGGTTTGCACATAATTTAAAAACTATTGAGGCACCTCTTTGGTTTGGTTGAAGAGGTGGCCTCTAATCAGGATCCTGGTAATTAAAGGAAATGCTCATATATAAGGTTGATTCTTGTAATTGGTGGAGAGCAGGTGCCATAATTGCATTTACCATAATTAGCACTTGCTATCGGGATCTCAAATGCAATATTTTTTGTTAGAACTCCAATGTACCGACACCGGTTACCTCGAGGGAGTCCTTTGACACGTGTTGCACAAGTTTTGGATGCAGCTTTTAGGAAGAGGAATGTACCATTCTCCTGTACTGAATTGATTGGTGGTTTATATGAGGTTCCTGGTAAAAGGTCAGCCATTAAGGCCGAGTGGGAAGATTGAACATACCAATGATTTCATGTGCCGATTTTATTTCAATTTTTATTTTTCTGTCCTTTTATTTATTTTAACGCAAAGAAGTAAATATATTCCAACTGATTTTAGATGTCTGGATAAGGTGGCTCTGCAACTCAAAGAAGAGGGAGGAATCACAGGGAATGAGATAAAGGGAAGCAGCCGTGGCTATCTCAAAATATTAACTCAGGTAGGTTTGATTATTTCTATTGGCTGTTGACTGTGGTTGGCATAATTAACTTCTTTGTTTTCTTGTTTTTTGCAAAGCGATACATGAGAAATGTTTTGAGGCCATTTAGAAAGGACAGATTGTTTTAGTTATATGTAATTCGGACAGTGAAACAAGTATTTGTATCTTTGTGATAGATTGAGTTTAATTTATTTAATCAGCTTAACATAAGGCTCTATTTTTATGAGGAAAATATATGTCTTGAGAAAAATATATTGTGCAAAGCATTTGATTAAAATGTTGGAAATTATATTAGGGTGCAAAAGAAGTGATGTTTGCACATGATAATTCGAGAATTATTGTTTTCTCCGAAACATAATATTGAGAGCATGTAGTGCTTTCAAGCAATTATTGGCATTTAACGAGAAGTCTTACATCAGGATTTTTTCCCCCATGTCTCGTCTGGCAAATTAAAAAGTAACTCAGCATGAATAAATGTATTAATTAATTTTATTTTAGTCAATTAAGGGTAATAATTTAAAATTACGATAATTTTATATTTTTACAAACTAGTAGATCGATGAGAACTCTTTTATTGTTTATGAAACAAAATGAATTTTTTGAGGATTTAAATAAAATAATTAACTAATTAATAATAGACAGAAACAGAAATTTTAAATAATACTTAAAATATAAATATAATACGCATATATGTCTTCAATAAGAGATCTATGAATTAATTGTACTTTCTCGTTTTCCACATTTTGTCTTCGTTGAAGAATTAATAGTTACAAAAAAATATATATATATTTTAATTGCTAATTTACTTCATCACAGAAAATATTATATATAAATTAACAAGATATAAAAGATGGCTGTAAGAATTCTGGCTGTTGGATCCTCACTAATATATTTCGTATTTTTTTTGTATCAGTGAAAGGCACTGCCACTTCCCACTCGGATTCCCCTTCAATCATTTTTCTCACAATTAACGCATCCTGGTTAAACCGGATCTGGTGCTTCCGTTCAAAATGAAAACGATTTCTCACTCCGTTCTAAACGGATGAAGGTTCGTTCTCAACGGATGGTGCAGAAAGGTTTTAAAAAGCTGAATTCTCTGTGTTCCGTCTAAACGGACTCAAATCTGTTCTCAACGGATGGTTCAGAAAGGTTTTTTAAAAACTGAATTCTGTTACTTCCGTCTTAACGGAACTAGATCCGTTCTCAACGGATGGTGCAGAAATTTTTAAAAAGCTGAAATATGTGACTTCCGTCTTAACGAAATAGGTTCCGTTCTCAACGGACGGTGCAGAAAGGTTTTAAAAAGCTGAATTCTGTGTCTTCCATCTTAACGAAATTCCATTCTAAACGGATGATGAAAAGAGGTTTTAGAAAACTGAACTCTGTTCTCAACGGATCGAGTTATATTCCGTTCTAACGGATTGAGATCTGTTCTCAACTTATGGTGCAGAAATTTTTTAATGGATTTGTATTCGTTCTTCAACCACTGGAGTTTAATTCCGTTCTAAACGGTTGAGATCCCTTCTCAACGGATGCTGCAGAAAGCTTTAATAACTCGAATTCTGTGACTTCCGTGCTTAAAGAATTTGCATCCGTTCTCAAACGGATCCCACTGGAATGGAAGGAGAAAAAGTTGATGTTGGTAAAAGTCTAATTTCTGGTTGTCCACATTCTAGAGAAGGTCATTTGAACTTATGGTCATACCTGTCCTCCACTTTTGATAATCTTGGTTTTGTTACCGATATGTAACCTTGGTTCATGTTTACATGAAAACAAAGCTCATAAATCAGTAATTCCACGTAATTTATGCTAATTTTCTATATGAAATTGTGCAACTAACCAGTAACGACACAAATCGATAGCTGCAAGTAACTGAAAGAGGGCCTGTTGTGCTAGTTCCAGATTGTGCAATGAACCAGTACCAATCGTTCGGGTACTAGTACTGGTACTGTGTACAGAGTCCTATTCTATGAAACCAATTTTCGAAATTCTAATTTTCTACCATTAGTAACCCAAGTAAGATTGCCTACATGTACAAGGCCTGGATCTTATTATAAATTGTGCTTAAGTTTTTGTCTTCGTTTAGTTTTTTTTTTAATATAATATATATTTAATTGTCCAGTTCATATGTCTCTACATAACAGTTTGAACGATATTTTCTGACTTAATAAGTCCAGGATAATTGATTGATCCATGTTTTCTGGTTTTTACTTCTAGGCAAAAGAAGCAGCGGAGGCCCTACACAGGCCCAATTTCGGTTGCTCGAAACGCTGCGAAAGTGGAGGGAGCTGAACCTGCAATTGGAGTCTGCTGTAGACGACACTAATAAACCGACTCGAAAAATAACCGCTGAGGGATGAATGAAAGGTACATGCAGGGAAAGGGCGGGCCTGAAAATGCACAATACAAATACCGGGGAGTGAGGCAAAGTGTCTCAGGGAAATGTGTCGCTGAGATCCGTCAACCCAATAAGGGAGGCCATCTCTGGCTTGGTACTTTCCCAACAACGGTTCAAACTCCGCAAGCTTATGATGAGGCTGCCAGAGCTATATATAGCCCAGTAGCCTGTCTGAACTTCCCCAATCAACCTCCCGGGACTTCCTCATTTTGTGAATCCACAACATCCACCACAAACCAGTATGAAGGAAGTGAGTGCTGACGATGGTGGACCAAGAGGAAACTTGGATGTGTCGAGCATTGAAGCTGATGGCCTCAACCTGGAGTTGCTTAAAGGGATTGAAGAAGGTCGGCATCATGAATCATACGACAATTTTGGCCTTACTGAGGAACTGCCAGAAGATGATGTCGGCTTCGACGTTTATGAGATGTTGAAGATGATTGATGCAGATCCATCTAACTCTGGCATTGCATTGGCAGATTCCTCGGTTGGCTCTCTATACATGAGCCCAACTGAAGCAGAGAACAACTTAGATGTGCCGAAGCCCATAGGTCATTTGCCCAAGGAAGAGTTGCTTCATGGGTTGGAGAAAAGCCTGGATCTTGAAATATTTGATAATTTAGAAACTATTAAGGACCTTCCGACATTGCCTGTTGTGTATGAGGTGGATGAGGATGAGATGGATCTGGTTTCATGGAACGAAGGGCTGAAAAATACCAGTTCTGAATTTATGAGCCCAACTGATGATTGGTCGGTTAAATTGGAGGGCCTGCAAACATAATTTAAAAACTATTGAGGCACCTCTTTGGTTTGGTTGAAGAGGTGGCCTCAAATCAGGATCTAACTTAGAATGTTTTATTTTAATGTAATGTAGACGACTGAGATATATATGTTTAAATTTTTATCAGCGTTTCATGGGATTTAGTCATGTGGTAACAATACTGAAATGTAGTTAAATATTTAACTTGTTATGACATCTTTGAAGATCTCAAATTGGTATGAGCTTTTACGGTGAAGGATGTTTTGGCCAAAATACTTTTTTATATTATTATATTATTATTGTGTGGCTATCAGCATTATGCATATTTAATTATTTATTGTTTTGTGCTTAAAGTATCATTCCTCACTCATTAGACCTTTGTTTTTGCTGGATTTGATTTCATGCCTATTTGATCCATATGAAAACATTTGATCATAGGACTAGAAAAGCTTTAATTTTACAGTGGAATTTTACAGAACTCAATGCTCGTACTGTTTTCCTTTATGTTTGTATCAATCTGTTTCCGAAGAGTAATATTTTTATGTTCATCAATTGTGAAATTTCTTCACAAAATTACGGTAAAGGTGAAATCTCTGTAGCACAATGTACTTCTAGAGACCACAATTTTTGCATATGGCACCCGCGTACTACAGTGGTGTTAGGATAACTTAGTGGATGGTACAATATTTTGGTGGAGTTGATTAAATTGTTTGAATTTTGAGACATATTTGTGTCAGTTACAAATTCAATATTTCAGTAAAAGGGTCGTTATGTAAAGTTCCTAGTTGGGTGAGTTGAGAGAAATGAATATTCTCGTTATGTTCCTTTAATTTCCAGTTTTGCTCCTCGTACAAGAGAATTGATTTGGGCACCACCCAAAAGTTATACTACACCACAAAATTTTTATGTTGACAAAAATACCCTTGATTTAATAGATAGCTCCCAAATATGTACCCATATAGTCTATGTTATTAGTTTATGGTCCCGTATTTTTAGCAAAACCTCACCTCATCGTGTTTTTCCGCGATCTTCCCCCTCTTTAGGTACTGTACGGCAGGATGGTTCTTTTGGTTAAACTAAAAAAAATCTAATACCATAAACTATTATACTTAATTATTTCATTATTTATATTCTTAAATTTCAGGTTATAATCAGTCCTAGTGATTGGTATAACTTCCCCTAATAGCCTTCCTAGAAAAATTGAATTTAGAAAGCCATAAGATTATTAAGAAACAAACCTTTCTCTGATACCAAAGTAAAGTGGAAGCTAACTGATCGACTTTGAAACTTCGGATTATAAATAATATTGGCTTCAAAGATTTAAAAGAGTGGAGGATTTTATTGATAGAAGAATTACAAGAGAAGAAGTAAGACTTCAGAGTTTTTCTGTGCGTCTTGCAACTTCTGAATGACACTCTTTTATAGAGACTTGAGTCTGGTATCTCAATAATGCATCGGGTGCTCATTGGGCCCCATCGTCATGCAATTAATTGGATTACCACATACTTTTGTCTCCCCTTTAAATAAAAAGATGCGCACTGACACACTTAGTGCGATCTGAAAATAGAATAAAGGAAAGCACTACCTCAGTGCTGTCCAAAAGCAAAATAAAGAAAAGCGCACTACTTCAATAATGCGCCTAAAGATGCACCAAGTGGCGCACTAAAACACACCAGTACATACTGGCACCATTATAAAGATGCCTTTTAGAAAAGAAAAGATGCCCACTCACAGACCAAACAGGTTGGTACCGAAAGTAAGCATATTATGCATACTACCTAATAATAGATGCTCTGCTGGATTATTCGAAGCTTACTGTGAGCTTCAATAAACTTTTCGATATTATCGTTAACAGGTTCGAGGGCATCCCTTGCCCAATTATCCTTGCTAGCATGTTGTTCAAGTCTGATCTTTTGCAAATTGCTCATGACTAGCAATTTTTCAAGCTCCGTAAGGGACTTTTGAATTTGGGCTTGGTGTAATTCCATGAGCCTTGTTCTCATTCCTCCCTCCATATTTAAAGTCGGCCTTGAAAACAATAAATCACAAGTGATTGTCTCATAGTCTTCTATTTCTTCTGTTTGACCACATGACGCCCCCCAGCGAACAGCGTTGTTAAGCGCTATCCTGGAATCTGGCCTGAGACTATAACGTGGAGATCCTTCATAGCTTCTAAAGATATGGGTTAAATATTCCAGCACAATTTCTGCAAAAATATAAACAAACTGAAACTATTAAACAAAAGACAGTTTTCCGTAGATTACTGCCAAAGATCAATGGTTTTCCGTAGATTACCATCAGACCTGAAAAAGAAACAAAATTAATTAAACATTTATTTGGATTTTAAAGGGAAATCAGAGTAAAGAGCTAATTTTTAAGATTAGCTCATTCATCTGCTTGTTCAGGCTATCACTAAATCGGTCTGCTTCTTCGAATGCTCCTTCAAGATGTGCTAAGAATAGCTCTTGTTGTTCTTGTATCTCGCTGGTGACAGCCAATTTTGTTGTTAATCGGGAGAGTGCATCTGCTAAGCTGTTTAGCTTACCATCTATATGCTCAAAGTTAATTTGCACTCCTGTCCCTGTTACATAATCAACAAAGTTTATCCACCTAACCCTTGATGGTTTATTTTGGGCTGACTTATTGAAAAAGGATATTATTGCTTGACAATCAGTCCTCAGCGTTATCTCCTGTTGATCAAGGTAGTGGATTTTTAGTGCCTTCAACGTTTCCATGCAAGCGTGTATTTCTGCATCAATGGTTGACTTGATCACCGGAAATTTGCCGCTAGCATAGGCACAAATCTTTTCTATGGATCTAGGGTCATGTTTCTTTGGTTTCCATTTGCATATGCCACCCCATCCTTCCATACATCCGTCTGTTTCAAGGATGATATAGCTCCCTGTTGGTGGAAGCTCCAGATCTGGCAAGTTTTGCACTTTTTCCTTGATTTTTCTGATTAGTTCATAATCAGACGGTTTAAGGCGCTTATCTCCATGAGGACTGGTTTTTGTGTACAAGGGACCTAGAAGAGTCTCAAGTTTTGGAATGTAACTCCTGGCGTAATTGAGTATGCCTAACCATGCTCGGAGTCCGGCCTTTTCTTTCAGTTTCTCCTCATTAAAGGAGACGATCTTCTTTATGACATGGGGTTGGAGTTTCACCTTACTCCTTCCAATGATTGCTCCAAGGAATTCAATTTCTCTAACTGCTATCTTCATCTTCGTTGGAGAGAGTACGAGGCCCCATTTTTCACAGATTTCTAGCATTTTTCTAAGATGCTCGGCATGTTGTTGTTCATTCTCAGAAAATACTAGAATATCATCAATATACACTGCTATAAAATCTTCGGTGCCAGCAAAACACTGATCCATCTTTCTTTGGAAGATAGCCGGTGCGTTCTTTAGTCCAAATGGCATAACGAGCCATTCATATAGTCCACCAGGCACCACAAAAGCAGTCCATTCAATTGACTCAGGTGCCATTGCCACCTGATGAAATCCACTTTTGAGGTCGAATTTCGAGTATATCTTGTTGTGACCGACCTTTTTAAGGATAGTATTGATGCCAGGGAGGCTATACTGGTCCTTATGGGTATTATCATTGAGGGACCTGTAGTTAAACACCATGCGCTCTTTGCCTTTAATTTCTTTGCCAGTGACTGGGTCAATTGTAGTTCCAGAATTGACCATTATAGCCATGGTTCTGTGCCTGCTTTTACTAGGTCTGATTACTCCCAGTTGTAATAACACCTTTGTATGTTTTTCAAATTGTTCCTTCATTTGAGGCGTTACATGCTTCAGAGGTTTATCCTGAATCTGGAGATCAGGATTTATGATGTCGAGAGAGCACGTCACCTGATTTTTCGACCAGTGTTTCAGAGGATTTTCTCCAATGAACCCCTGCTCTTTTAGTCTGTTGAGTAGTGGTCTGAACTTCTCTTTAAACTGTTGTGACTCTTGCTCTTGGTGGTATGCTACGGCCTCTCTTACTTCAATGTATTCCAAGCCCGTCAGGTCGAGCTCAGGAATTGCGGCTTGTACCACCTCAGCATCTGTTGTGGTTGCAATTGTCGTGATATTTTTGTAAAAAGTCACGTTCTGACCTTCGATTCGCAATCCACCTTGCATTGATCGGATAAAATTGCATCCGATTAGCATCTGAACTCCCTCCTTCTTCCCCATCGAAAAATAATAGGTGAAGGGAATTCTGAACCTATTCGACTCAATCAGCATACTGCCATTTTTGAGTTTTAAACTGGCTATTTGAGTTGAGTTTACCCTATTTATTTGTATGGGATAGGCACTTGGCTCCAATGCTTCTTGTGGGACAATTTCTTGGTTGACACAACACACAGTTGCTCCTGTGTCAAGAATTGCTTGAACCTTGAATGGGTTAACTCCTGGAATTTCAAAGGTTATCTCCATGTTGTAGAGTCTGTTTAGAACTCTTTTTCCTCTTACAGGGTCTTGGACCACTGTATTGAATTGCTCAATTTCCTCGGTAGAGATAGTATTGGCAGAAGCTATTCGAAGAGCTCCTGTTGGATTTCTTGGTTCCATCTCTATTTCTTCATCTACCTCTTCGTCTTCAAACCGTAGTTTGGTTTTTCCTTTGTCTTTCTTCATTAATTCATCAAACTCGGTTTCGAGATCCTCTGTTCTGGCCTCAAACAGTTGTTGTTTGAGTTTTCCATTTTCCGCCAAGAGGTATTGAACATAAGACATCAGCTCATTGATTAGCTGATCCTTACTATCATAAGGTGCTATTGGCTGCACCTTAGTTCGTATTCGTCTGCCCAGCCTGAATCTTGAACACATAGGACATACTGTTAGGCGGCAGTTTTTACAGTATGCCCTTGTTGATTCAGTTGTCATTTCTTTACACATGGAACATTTTTCATGTCCCGTTGGAACTGAATCATTGTCCTGCCTGTCATGGGGACAATCTCTTTGATCTTCAGGTAGTTGTATATAACTCCGCCAGCTTAATTGCTCTGCCTGCATCATAAATGATTGCTCGCCGAATGGTAAATCATTGATTACGGCTGAAGCAACATTTCCAACTTCTCCTTCAGATAATGAGCAAATTGCGTCACTATCAGGTTCATTGAGATCAACTGAGAGGACATCCCAGCTATCTGACAGTTCCATATTTTCAATAATGGCTGCCCTGGCAATGTTTCCTGTTTTGCGGTTACAATCTCGCGCGAAATGTCCTTCTTCTCCACAAACAAAACACTTGCATTTGCGGACCTTGTCAGCATGTTTTCTCTTGAATACACGCACATGAGATTCGTGGGGTTTGCCTTTGTAAGTTTTGGACTTACGAAGTCCATACTTCTTTCTTTCTCCATAGTATCCTGGTAATGGGATTTTGCTGCAAAAGGAGAGATCTTTCAAGCTCCTTTGGAGTGCAGCTTGTTTGCACCTTTCAGCCAAGTACTGGTATGAGAAATTTATTCTTGGCATAACGCCTATTGCTGCTCCAGGGTATTTGTCCAAAAATGCCTTTTCTAATTCTTGCCCAATTAGAGGTGGCATTTTTCTGAAGAATTTTTCCGAGAGTTCTGAGGAAATGTACATCCTCCCGGATTTTGCTGCAAGGATCTTGTAATCATTCATGTAATTGAACAGATCCTTAACGTGGTTGCATGACAAGCGTTCAAGGTCTTGGTAAGCGCGTGTTTGTTCTTCAGTGGACCCTTGGTATGGATCCTCTAGCAGTATCATCCTTCTAATGCAGGAGATTACGTTTTGGGGATCATCTGCAACTGCTATTAATTCTTCATATTCATGGGGATATGCCATTCTCCATTGGATGAACATCTTTTTCTCTACATCCCCTAGGAGATTTTCAATGAAAATCACCTTACTCTTGTTATCCGTCCAGTTGCGGTCATTAACCACATTGAGAGTAATTGATTCCCATCGAGAAATTACATCACCGTATTGACCGATATCTTCTGGTAATACCAGAATTGCACCTTTGTCACTTTGAGCATCTGGAAGGTTGAATCTCCCACTATGTTGTTGTGCATAACCTCCTTTGAGTCTGCCAACATGATCTCTGATTTCATGTATCGTTGGCATCGGTGTTTGCCTTGATGTGCTTGCTGGTGGATAATTAACAGGACCCATTACTGGTTCTGTTGGCCTTCTCTCGGTGAGTGAACTCTCAGCTGTTGAAAAAGCTGATTCCATCATTTTTGTGAAAGCCTTCATCTTAGGATATTCTAGTTCCGTTTCTTCTGCCGCGTATGCAAAATGCGACAGTTTGTCTTTATCACCTTCGGAGGCGAATGGATTGAGCCATTCTTCCTCTGATTCTTCATCCTTATCCCAGATTGGACAATAATCTAGCATCGGCCCTTCTCTAGACAGAGATGCTAGTAGTTGGATTGATTCCAACTCTTCCAAGGTTTCTGGCTCTTCAATTGTCACCATCAGAGCCATTTCTCCATCTAGTTCTTCTTCATCATTAGGCCCGACAACTGCTGGTTCTGCTGGTGCGGTTGCTGTATATCCACCAAATCTAATGGCTAGGGAGCCATCAGTTCTTGATCTGACTCGAATTGTTTGTGGGTGTTGTACTTCTGGAATTGCTGGTGGCCTGATTATCCATCGTTGGCCTCTCAATTCTTCGGTTGCCTCTGCTCGCTAGGTGCTCTGTTACACCTTGGACATTGTACCGAAAATTTGTGTGGCTGGTGTTCGATAACCTCCCTATTAAAGATCGAGAGATTAAGAGGTTGCTTTCTCCACCTCGCCATGATTCATACCCATGAGTTTGTACAACCAATTGGATGTGATTGTAGAAATCATGAATACTAACCATCATGTCAGGAACTGCGTATGCCAGCTGTGTGTTGTCTGTTAAGTCCATTTCCATGGAACTTATCAGTGAGGTATCATTCCCCCATCTTGTGTCTCTTAAAACAACTAGAGCATTTACCCCTGCATTTCTTCTGTGCAGAGCGTATAACCTGACCATTACAACACCTATGTGTAAGTGCTGTAATCCTTCTTCAACGAGCCTGTTGATGTGTGCAAACTAATACCCTAATTGGTCCTAAAAATACCGCAAGCGTACGATAAATCGTTGGAATTGGTTAGGGGTCGAACCACAGAGACGGTGAAACAAGTACTGGTCTTACACTTTCACAAAGTCTAGGTCTAGCAATTCAAATTGGGTTTTTAAACAAGACAATAACAAGCAATTAACTAAAGATAACTAAACAACAATAAAAATAGAAAGTAACAATTTTCTTAGTTAAAACGGTTGTAAATTCAAGTATAAAAGTGTCCTAGGGGTTCGGTTTTACTTTGGTTAGGCCTCGGGCGGTCGATGCAGGTCACTTTCGTGCCTTACCCCTTCCAATATGCGTGCTGGGACAATTGTCACCCGCACAGAAGCAATTGTTGGCCGCACAGGCCCAATTGCAGGCCGCACAGGGGCAATTGTCAGCCGCATAGACCCTCGGTTAGTGATGTTTTGGCTTGGTACTTTAGTTTCTAAGTCGTGTGGGACAGATCTAGCCGGACTTGGACTCCCTAGACCTCAACTGTCGCTTGTTGGTCATGGTATCGGGACCGGAACCTAGTCTAACACCCCCATTAGGTTAATTAACCCTCAGCTTTCGCTTGTTGGCTTAACTATCCTAAGTCCACTTGTTGATCTACTAAAGGTATCTACTTAACTTTCGCTACAGCAGAAACTTTCCCCTATCGGGTACCAATTGGACTACCTTTCGGCCTATGTCCTACCTCAAGTCACTTGTTCGACCAATTAACTAACCTACACCTTTAGCCAAAATTAGGTGTGCGCATTCACCCAATAGGAGGTTCAGTTCATCAGTCAAGCACAAACAAGCATAACAATAAGCAATCAAACAAGTAGTACACACTAGAAACTAAAGCATCCAATCAACACATCAATCCTAACCTCAGTTTTTACCTTACCCTAGAACAAAGGTAAACTAGCCTAACATGATAGAAGAACAAACACAAATGACAAAGTAAAGTGATACAATCTCCATTAAACTAAAATGAGAAGAAAAGGGAGGATGAACCCCTGGTCAAGCCTTTCTTCTTCTGCAAGTCGAATGGAGCAGATCTGAGCAAAAGACCAAGCAACGGCGGCTGAAACGGCGATCTCCAAGGCGGGATGAAGTGTTGGTTGGCCTACAGGGGGTCCTGTGCGGCCAACCGAGGTGGCTGTGCGGCGGACAGAGGTGGCTGTGCGGGTGACAGTGGTGGATGGCCTACAGGGGTTCCTGTGCGGCCAACAGAGGTGGCTGTGCGGAGAACAATGGTGGTTGTGCGGGGAACAACGGTGAAAAGTGGTGGAATCGAGATGGAAGGATGGAGGCGCCGCCAGGAGGTGGAATGGAGAGAGAAGGACCCATTTTTCGGCATGAGAAGCGCTTTATATAGGGTGTGGGTTAGGTTTAGGGTTTGGTGCGGAGTACAGTTAGGTCGGTGCGGGATACAATTTGGGCTGTGCGGGCTACAGCAAGGCCCAGTTCGGAGTACAACAGCGTGCTGGGCTGGGAATGAGTCATCCAGCCCAAGTTGTTGGCCGCACAGCTGGGTTGTACTCCGCACTGGAGATGTCCAGGGTATGTTGTATGCATTGTAGGCCGCACTGGAGAGCTGTTGGCCGCACCATAGGGTTGTTGACCGCACCAGGCAACTGTTGGCCGCACCAGAGAGGTCTTGGTGGCACCAGAGGGTTGTTGGTCGCACCAGACAAGCGTTGGCCGCACAGGAAAGTTGTTAGTCGCACAGGAGGCATCCAGAGAAGAGGGATGTGAGGTGTATGCCGCACAGGATTGATGTAGGCCGCACCAGATCACTTGTAACTCGCCGAAAAGGTGCCGATTTGCGTTGGTTTCGCCTCAAATCACTGAAATTCAAAAACAAACCAAAAGCAGTACCAAATCCACGAATATAAACTGAAAAACACACAATTTCAAGAGTTTAGGTTGTGATTTTGGGATTAAGTCCGGCCAATTACCATATATATAAATGTGATGTCAAATCCCCCCAAGCTTAAACCTTGCTTGTCCTCAAGCAAAATCCTAAACTTAGTAGTGGACCAATACCCAAATCTGAACCAAAACATCTCGAATTCCTACAAGTTGAAATGTCAATTGATTGTGCAAGCAAGAAATTCACATTTTTGAAATGAATGCAAGTGGTCGTCTCAATTTATTTTGAAAATGTATTAAAGGATTAAGTATTTTTTCGATTAGTTTGTGCAACACTTAGACCTAATGACTTCAATTTTCGACCTCAAGGACTCTAGCTTATCTTCATTAAAAAATCATGCAAAGTCAAAATTAATTGCCCGTTCATTCCCACACCTTCCAAGGTCTTGTAAACAATTTCATTAATGTGTCAACTAGTTTAGAGTCTTCCAAAAATTGAATTTTCACCAATTTATGTGCAAGTCGAGTGTGGGTGATTACACACCTTAGGGTTTTATGCAAGAGACTTAAGCGGAAAGACTTGAATCGGAATTCGCTTGCCTATGGCCACCGGTATCATCGAGCCATCGATCCCAGCGAATTCCTTTTCCGATGTTCTCACATCGTATCAAGACTTTCTGAGCAGTGGGGTTTAATTAAGTTAGATTTATTTTTGGGTTTTTGGGTTTTTGTTTTTGTTTTTTGTTTTTTTTTTTTGGGTTTTTTTTTTGGGTTTTTTTTTTTGTTTTTTTTTTTGCATAAAGTAAATAAATAAGAACAGAAATTGAATTGCATAAAGTAAATAATAATAATTTGGTTAAACTGCTCATTTTTATCACTTAATGTCAAAAGCACCCTCATTTTCACACTATTTGAATGGTCCCATTAAGTTTGCTTGTTGGTGTCCCAAGCATTTTAAAAGCAACATCAAACAAGACTCAAATTAAGTTTACACACATTAATGATACTCTTTTTGAACAAGTCTATGGAAAATACAAGTCCGTTCACTCGGCAAAAGGTTATGACCTTGTCTAATAGCATTTAACAATTTCAAGCACCAAAGTTTCAAGTCCTATCAATTTCAAAATCCATACCATTCGGTCAATTGGTACACAAACTAATCCAAAAATTACTTGATCATTCAATACCTTTGCAAATTAAACATGTTAACTACCACTTGTTATCTTAAAGTTCATGTGAAATGATGTCTTTTCTGTCATTTATTTAAAAGCAAAGCACAAGCAAGCACATTCAATTGATTTCCAACCATCTACATGCAATTTACATGAGGTTAAATGCAACTACATGATGCAAAACCACTTTCTGGAGTGTTGTGCGGAGTACACCCATGCCTGTGCGGGGTACAGATGACAGGATTAGTGGTGAAGTGCTGCCAGCAGACCAGTGCACCCCGCACAGGGACAGGGTGTTGGCCGCACAAGCCTTCTGGCAGACCAAAAATATGCTATGATCCATTCCTAGATACAATGTTTTCCGATTTCGTCAATCTACTCCCCCCAAGCTGAACAAAGCACTGTCCCTAGTGCTTACATGCAACACAGAAAAGAGTAAAAAGGAGAAAAAGGAAAACATACCAGATCGGCCAAAGGCCGGAGTGCCGCTGCCCAAAATTAGAGGTTGGGGTCGTCATCATCACCTTGGTAGTACCCGTATCTGTTGTACCACCGTTCATCATATTGCCCTTGAAGAATTTCGTTGACCGAGTGAGTGAGGGTGCCCGTCAACATGCCACATTTTTTTTGATATCAGGAAGCTGGTTGCGGTTGACAGGAAATAAGTGTGCGGGGAACAATGAAGTAGGTTGCTCTCGGGTTGGGTAGGAATGGCACTATGCGGCGAACGAAATTGATTGTGCGGGGTACAACTGGGCTTATATCTCTTCAAGTGGTGGAAGTAATGGCTTTGCGGGCAACAACATTGGTTGTGCAGGGAACAGTTTTTCTTATGCGGAGTACAATGTGAACTATGCGGAGTACAATTTTGGACAGTTTCCTAAAAATGAAATTTGATTTATAATCTGGTTCTGGACTAGAGCAATAGACACTAAGCTCATTGTTGGGCCATTACAATTTTATGGGCTTGACCGAACAAAACTATTAAAGAATAATTGGACCTTTATGAGTTGGGCTGCGCTCCTTTTCTTTTCTTTTCTTTTTTTTTTTGATAGGGGATTTTTGTCAATTTTCTCGCCGCCTCACACGGCACTTGACTTCACTCCTTTTTCTCGATGGCGCCGCCTCACAGGTCACAGCCATCGCCTCATTTCTCCCCTTTCTGTCATGTGATATCCTCTCCTCAGTCCTCACACGGATCTACTCTCGTATCCATGGCTCCTGTCCATCTACGGTTTCGTCCGATCTGAAGCTCCCTCTCTCCCTCCCTCGTAGCCGTCAGACTTTATAGCCTAAACTGAATTCTGTAACTTCCGTCTTAACGAATTAAGTTTCGTTCTTAACGGATGGTGCAGAAAGGTTTTTAAAACAGTAATTCTGTGACTTCCGCCTTAACGGATTAAGATCCGTTCTCAACGGATGGTGCAGAAAGGTTTTAAAAAGCTGAATCCTGGGTATTCCGTCTTAACGAAATACGATCCGTTCTCAACGGATGATGGGTAGAGGTTTTACAAAACTGAACTACGTTTTCAACGGATCGTTCTAACGGACTAAGATCCGTTCTTAACTTATGGTGCAGAGTTTTTTAACGAATTTGCATTCGTTCTTCGACGGACCCACTTGAGTTTAATTCCGTTCTAAACGGGTTGAGACCAGTTCTCAGTGGATGCTACTGAAAGCTTTATAAACCCGAATTCTGTGACTTCCGTGCTAACGGATTTGCATTCGTCCTCAAAAAAACAACTGGAGTTTAGTTCCGTTCTAAACGGGTTTAGTTCCGTTCTCAACGGATGGTGAAGAAAGCTTTAAAAAACTAAATTCTGTGACTTCTGTGCTTAACGGATCCCACCGGAATGGAAGGAGAAAAGGTTGATGGTGGTAAAAGTCTAATTTCTGGTTGTCCACATTCTAGACAAGGTTGTTTGATCATATGGTACTCATACCTGTCCTCCACTTTTGATAATCTTAGTTTTATTACCAATATGTAATCTTGGTTATTGTTTAGATGACAACAAAGCTCAGAAATCAGTAACTGCACGTAATTTATGCTAATTTGCTATATGAAATTGTGCAACTAACCAGTACCGATACAAATCAATAGCTGCAAGTAACTGAAAGAGGGGCTGTTGTGCTAATACCAGTACCAGTACCAATTGTTTGGGTACTAGTACTAGTACTGTGTACAGAGTCCTATTCTATGAACCATTTTCGAAATTCTAATTTTTCCACCATTAGTAACCCTGGTAAGATTGTCTACAAGTACAAAGCCTGGATGTTATTATCAATTTTGCTCGAGTTTTTGTCTTTGTTTAGGTATTTTAAATATAATGTATATTGAATTGTCCTGTTATATATGTCCCTGCATAACGGTTTGAAATATTTCCTGACTTAATAACTCCAGGATAATTGATTGATCTATGTTTTCTGGTTTTTATATCTAGGCAAAAGAAGCAGTGTAGGCCCTGCACATGCCCAAATTAGGTTGTTGAAATGCTGCCAAAGTGGAGGGAGCTAAACCAGCCATTGGAGTCTGCTGTAGATAACCGACTCGAAAATACCCGCTAAGGAATCAAAGAAAGATGCATGCAGGAAAAGGCGGGCCTGAGAATGCGCAATTCAAATACCGGGGAGCGAGGTAGCGTGCCTCGGGGAAATGGGTTGTTGAGATCTGTCAACCCAATAAGGGAGGCCATCTCTGGCTTGTACTTTCCCGACAGCTGTTCATGCTCCGCAAGCTTATGACGAGGCTGCCAGAGCTATATATCGCCCAGTAGCCAGTCTGAACTTCCCCAATCAGCTTCTTGGGCCTTCCTAATTTTGTGGACCAAGAGAAAACTTGGATGTGTCGAGCATTGAACTATAGAAGCTGATGGCCTCAACCTGGAGTTGCTTAAAGGGATTGAAGAAGGTCGGCATCATGAATCATACGACTATTTTGGCCTTATTAAGAAGCTGCCAGAAGATGATGTCGGCTTCGATGTTTATGAGATGTTGAAGATGATTGATGCAGATCCATCTAACTCTGGCATTGCATTGGCAGATTCCTCGGTTGGCTCTCTATACATGAGCCCAACTGAAGCAGAGAACGACTTAGATGTGCATAAGCCTGGATCATGTGCCCAAGGAAGAGTTGCTTCATGGGTTGGAGAAGAGCCTGGATCATGAAATATTCGATAATTTAGAAACTATTGAGGACCGTCCGACATTGCCTGTTGTGTATGAGGTGGATGAGAATCAAGATAGATCTGGTGTCATGGAACGAAGGGCTGAAAAATACCAGTTCTGAATTTATGAGCCCAACTGATGATTGGTCGGTTTGCACATAATTTAAAAACTATTGAGGCACCTCTTTTGTTTGGTTGAAGAGGTGGCCTCTAATCAGGATCTAACTTAGAATGTCTTATTTATTTTAATGTAGTGTAGACGACTCAGATATGTTTAAATTTTTATGAGCGTTTCATGGGATTTAGTTATATGCATGTGGTAACAATACTGAAATGTAGTTAAATATCTAACTTGTTGTGACATTTTTTAAGATCTCTAATTGGTTTGAGCTTTTACGGAGATGGATGTTTTGGCCAAAATATTTTTGTAAATTATTATATTATTATTGTGGCTATCAGCATTATGCATATTTATTGTTTTGTGCTTAAAGTATCATTCCTCACTCATTAGACCTTTGTTTTTGCTGGATTTGATTTCATGCCTATTTGATCCATATGAAAACATTTGATCAAAGGGCTAGAAAAGCTTTAATTTTAAAGTGGAATTTTACAGAACTCAATGCTCGTACTGTTATAAGTATATAAGTATATCAATTTCAAACCTAAAAAGTACTGTAGGTAAAGCTCAAATCGTAACAAGTATATCAATTTCAAACCTACAAAGTACTGTAGGTAAAGCTCAAATCGTAACGGTTTGAATGACTGTTTAACGTCCGATGGATTTAATCCGAACCCTTCGCCTCCACTAAACTTCCGTACTCCTTCGTTCTGGGTTTTTTTGCTCGCCTCTCTTCGTTGCTTCCGTGCTGTTCTGCTCTGACGATGCCCTCGATTTCGATGTTCAAGGTATTCACATCACATTCTTTTTCTCCCTCGCCGCACCAGATCTCCTCTCCATCTCTCTTCATCTGGATCCTTCTCCATCTCTCTCTCACTTTCCTCAGCAAAAACAAATGAAAGAAAACATGACAGAAATTGAGCGGCCTATGGCGATCCGGGGAGAGCAATCGGCGGCGGCTGGGGAAGTTCGAAGTTTCTTTTGGTGTCCGTGTTTTCTCAGTCTCACTCTCTTCTCCGCTCAAACCTGAGTAGCACCCCTTTCTTTGAATCCTTGCCATGGTTTAGGGTTTAGAAGACAAGCTGGAAACCGACGATTGGATGCGACAAGCTGAGATCAAGAATGATCACAAGCTGTGAGTATTTTTCCCATTGTTTTTTTTAACCAATTTTTTGTTTCTTTTTTTTCCGATTAAATTAAGATTTTTGTATGACAATAAATCAAGCCTTAGATGAAGGATGTCATCTCTTCTCCAGTTGTAGTGCCTTGTAGGGTTTGTTCTTTCTATTGCTTGATTTTCATTGTCCTAATACGAAACATATTCTATTCAGCTATGATGGAACCAATCTGAAATGATAGATATTAATGGATAGATAAAAAATTAAATAATAAGTTTTAGATGATCTCTGACGGAATCAAATAGAAATGGTGGATTTGGGGTATACTATAGAAACCCCTTTGACTACTCAGGTCAATCCCTTATTATCGTCTTTTTAGCGTTCTGTTTCTGTTTCTTATGTTCTTATTTCTTATTTTGTGATCCTCCATCTATTTACCTTTACATGTTTAACCTGCATGATCAGATCTCTCCTGTAAGAAGGGTGGAAAGAACAAGTAAACAAGGGATCAGTGACTGATTAGGGGATGATGCATACTATAAAAACCATAAGGTATGTTCGGCTGTTAATTTGTTCGCTTTTTATAATTCTACAAATTTCTTTAAAAAAAATTTGATGGAAACTGCTATTAATGAGTGCCTTTGGTATTTCCTTGCATCTTTATTAATGAGTGCCTTTGGTGTTGCCTAAAAAGACTTTGTTCATTGATACGCAATCACTCACATCCTCCAATACACAAGCTAATTAGTCACTCTACAATGTATATCTTATTACCTCAGGTACAAGCTTGGCCTTTTTGTCAGAGACAACACTGGTATTGCTGATATCAATGCACTCAGAGACAACACTGGTATTGCTGATAAGGTAATGTTTTGTTTCTGGAGATTATGGAGCGTATTGCAATTACAATCATCTTAAGAAATATTAGGGCCAATAAGTCAAATTGAGGTTTAGTTAAAAAAATAATAATATAACGATTTAGACTTACTATGATGCATAGCACCAGGATTAAGGCCATAAAGTATACTCATGAGGGATTATAGATGGTTATGGTGTTGCTGTGTATTTATCCCTGTTTCAATTGATCTTTTCTACAAGATTTTATATGTATATTCCCACATTTTCCATTTAGATTTCTGCTATTCTTTTGTTTGCTGTTTTTTGCTTTTGTACAAAATGAAACAATAGAGAGAATCTGGATAAAAAGCAAGAGTTGGTGATGTTTAAGTTCGAAAAATATTTGCGAGTTTTAGAACAAATCATATGTTATTATGTACAGTTTGTTTCCGTTAATTTTGAAAGGGAATATTATTTTAACCATTCTATTCTTTTACCTAAGAATGCAAAGGCATGATGACTGCCTAGTGTTTTAACCATTTTTTTTATTTCCAAAGAGAATATCATTTTACTCGAGAAGGCATCGCAACTCAGAAGTCAGAACACAATATGAGATTGTGAAGTAAGATAACGATGCACAGAATGAAGAATGAAGAGGAGATGCAAATGAGGAGCAAACTGGAGGCCGTGTACATAGAGACATGATTTTACAGGTAGCATTTAATGTGAGATGAGCTTATCTTCAATAATTGAAAATTAGATTTGCATATAGTATTTTTACTCTTTGCTTTGGACTATTATCTCAGCTGCAGTTTATATTGTAATCATGTCAAACCTTGCTAATTATTCTAGACAAGTAATAGTAATATTTTAATTATTATAACTGAAGAGCAATATGTTATAGACATTTATATAAAAAAACTAATAATTTACTCTATTATTGTATCCGTATAGTTATTTGCAATTGTCTGAGGTTTGGTTATTCAAGGCTTTTGTTGTACAAAATGATCTCCCTCATTCCAGTCAGAAAAAGAGAAGTAATGCTAACAAAGTAAATAAAATAAAAAAAATTATAGCAAGAGGAAACATCCCTAATTTCTTTCTTCAATTTAATGTGATGCAACTATGTTCTCTCATTAGTATCAGTTGTAAGCATCTAATATATTATATTAGGTAAATTCTAAATTAATGTTGAGGTATTATTTAAATTAAAGTTGGTGAAAAGAAACTAAATATGAAATTAATTAGAGTAATTCAGGTTGCCCTCTTAAACTGAATCTTTATTGTTTAAAAAAATATGGCAAGCAAAAGCTATTCGTAGATAATGTTGTCTTTATATTTTTGTTAAAAAAAACTGTTGTAGATTCAGAAATTCAGCAAAGTCAAGCTGCTCCTGTGCTTCAACTACTGATGAAGGTCTATAACCTAGGAATCAAATAAATTTGTAACCTATAGCTAACCTCACTAATCGTTCAATGAATATAGCTTAAGGGTCGAACCCAAGGGACGGATCTATGAATACCGGACTTGTCTTTTCTTAAAATCTAGATGAAAATATTTTATGGGATTTTGAGTAATTAAATAATGCTTAAATTGTAAATGTTTTTGGTTATTTTTGGACTTGGAATAAAATGTTCAAACAAACTAAAGTAAAATATTAAAGTAAAGTCTTTTTGGGGTCTTAACAGAATTTAAGGCGCCTTAGGAATTGGATTTCATCTATGTTTGGTTGTTAAATTAGAAACTCAAAATACTTTCGCATTTTAATTTCTCAATTTAACTACAGTTAACCCTCTGGTCAATTCGAACGCAAATCTGTTCGATTCGAACAGTACCCTGTTCAGTTCGACCAGATCTCTGTTCGGTTCGACCAGAGGGCAAAGGTGCGTTGGGTTTGTCTACTATGTTTACTAATGTTTTGAGATAGGTTTAATTGGACGAACCTAGCTAACCTAAGCCTCAGCCTTCGCTTGTTGGAACAGGTTCTGGTTTGTTCACAATCTAACCTATTTAACTTGATTGGTTCACAACTTTTGGTATAGAATTCAATTCGTTAAACCAGTCTATCAGAGTTCTTAGGAGTATTTAGAAGTCTTTTGTACTAATCTAAAAGTCGCACTTTTGATGCAAACTAATCTCCCCTTTCGGTTCTAAGATTTACTCCAAATACTTAAATTAATTTAGACTTGTTATTCCTAACTTAGACTTACTAGATGCAGCTGTTCAACTAGAAGGTAATTAGAGAACTCAACAAGTAATTAACTCAAGCAACTAATTAATTCATAATAAACTAGGTCTCAAAACATAGCAATTCATAGCATATCAAACTAACTTCATCCAAACATAGAGCTACTCTCCTAATCCTAAGGCTATAAGAAGGTCTAGCCTAACATAGTATCAAAGCAAACAACAAGAGATAAACAACAATAAAGATACAAGCCCATCGAATCACAAGATAAAAACATAAAGAAATAAAACCAAATACTCCTTATGCTTTTGATCACGATCTTCAAGGCGATGGAGTGATGCTAGATGGAGATATCACGTGAAACACTGCTGCCGTCGTCACAAGGATGATGATTCCCAAGGAGAAGAGAGAACTTGACCCTTAGAAAAGTGGAAGATGGTATTCAGAAGCCCCTTTCCTTCAGGCCTCCAGGGTATATATAGATATCCCAGGACGCAAGGATGGAAGGCTAGGGCACCAGGGCGCAAGAAATTGCCATAACAATCAATTTCCATACAAGAAATACTACCATAAGTGATATGGCGGCAACCTGGTCGGATCGAACAGGTGGGCAGTCGAATCGAACAGGAGAGAGAGAAAGCAGCCACGCAAGCATGCCACTATGAGGTCCAGTCGGATCGAACAGCCAGGCAGTCGGATCGAACAGGAGAGAGAAATGTCGCCTGATAGCCATGAGTCTAGGTCGATTCGAACAGGAATCTGTTTGGGTCGACCAGAAGAGAGAATAAAGCCTCCAATGCTAGGAATGAGTCATCTAGCGTGCGTAATACGTCGGGAATCCATCTATACGCTCCAGAGTCATCAGAAATCATCAAAAACCTGTACATAGAAGAGAAGAAACGACGGCAGAACCAAATCCTGGAAAAACATAGCAATTTATCAAATAATTTATTGGTTTGAGTCTATTTTAAGTGCTAAGTACGGTCCAAATAACAATAAATATTGACTACGTCAAATCCCCTCAAACTTAAACTTTGCTTGTCCTCAAGCATCGCCCTAAGCTTAGATTCTTAGACTATACTTAAATCTAAATCAAGTCATATCTCAAACCAAGAAATCAACATAGAAATCAATTGCTCGTGCCTAAAATTTTCTCACACTTTCATCAAATGAGTCAAACAATAATTTTAAAAATAAACCAAGTCAAGTGTTCACAACTTAATCAATACAACTCTTGGCCCTAAGTGAAATCTTTTCCCAAAATTAAGAACTTTAAGCTCCTCTATGATATTTCAAAAGCAATCTCAATTTCAATCACCCGTTCCTTTTCATATTTCCCAAAAATTTGTAAAGGCCTTTATCAACTCCAGAAACTCTATAATGAACTTTTCTTAAAACAATTTCAATTTTTCACCAAAATTTTTTTTTTTTTTTGTTAGTGCAAGTCGAGCAGTGGGGCTTTACACCCTAGAGGATAATAAGGTATCATTGGCCTTAAGTTTGCTACTAGCACATGTCGCGCTAGGGAGGTTGGACGGGTGTTGCTCGACTATGGCCACGGTACACTTGGGCCATAATACTCAACAACTCCTTTACCAATGCTTTCGCACCGGGTCCGGTAGAAATTAATTACAAGCTCCCCAATTATACCTCGAAACTTTGAGTTATAATTCCTGACAGCTTGTAATTAACCCAATACCCTCCAATTTGTGGTTAAGTTAGTGGAGAAGGCCTCAGTGCGTCCTCGTTTTCACCGCTATTTGATTTAACTTCCCATTTATTGTTGCTCGTTGGTGATTCGAGCGATTAAAAAGCAATTTCAACAAGACAAAGTTCATCTTTTAATTTTCAGAGTCGATAAATTTCTTTCAAAAGTTTGTCAAATACAAATCAGTTCACTCGGCAAAAACTTGTGAGAATTGACTAAGTTTGAAATAACAATTCTAAGCATCCATCATCAAATTCAAATCTCAAAGAAAATACTTCAGTTTGGGTCCATTGGTGCAAGATCAAGTATGATATCAAAACATTCTAGGGTCATTTGAGAAAATATTCGTTTGACTCAAAAACAAGTTCAAGCAATGTGAGAGTTATCATTTAAAATCCAAATCGAGAGAATAGGCAAAACCAACTTATTTCAAAGCCAAAATCATACTAAATTGTGCAAAATATAAGTTCTGGTCGAGTCGACCAAAGCTTTGTTCGAACCGAACGAAGAGTAGAACAGATCAAGTTTTTTTTATGAACTGGTCGGATCGACCAGGTACCCGTTCGAACCGACCAGAGGAGACAATTATACATAAATTCCAAAAGAGAGACGTTCGATTCGACCAGTGCTTGTTCGACTTGACCAGAGAAGATAAAAATTCGAGAAAAATTGCCCATTTTCACAGAAAAACACCCTTTTCATCCCACAAATCGATTTATCTCCTATATGCCCTCCCCCAAACTTATCAAATGCTTGTCCCAAGCATACTTTCACACAGAAATAGCAAATAGGAGAGAAATTGATGGTTACCTTTTAGTAGGGAGGAGGGAGGCTCCTAGAGGAAGAGCCTTGGTTGAAACCACCATCATAGCTTGGGAAAACGCCAAAGAAATCGCCTTGCTGCTCCTGCTGCTGCTGCTCCCTTCCTTGGTTGCCCAGAGATGGATAGTAGCTTGGGTCGGAATTTGCAGGGCGCCATTGTCCCTCAAAAGGTGGTGGCATGGGCTGCTGTGGCGGCTCTAGGACTTGTCCTCCAAGATATGGGTAAAACCCATAGTCGGAGTGAGCGGAGAAGGTTTGCCGTGGAGAAGAAGGAAGCGGTGATGCTTGGCTATGAACCGATTGGGCTCCCGGGCTCATGATCGGATCTTCATCATCACGTGGCCAATACCCTCGTTGCAAATAGAAGCGACTCTCAAATGCCATGTCATAGGCCATGCTAACCTTCCTATTCAAACGATCAAGCTTCTTGGTGCAGTCAGCCATGCCCTTGCGCATCTCATCCCGTGTGTCCAAGTGGAGTTGAGTGAGGTTGTCCACCATTTGGATGAGATTGTTGGCCCATTGTGGTTGTGGCTCACTCCCTTGAGGAAAGGGTACACGTGGTGGCGAGTTAGGCCTTGTTGATGGCCCCGCTTCATCGGTTTCCATGGGGATGATCCTAGGGATTGGGTGTTGCAATTCCTCCGCTGTCCTAGGAGTCACATAATCATGAGGAATTAGCCAAGAGAGAGAGTTAGAGAGATCTACCCGGTGAGGATATGGAAGAAAGAAGTTGCTCCCCTTGTCACGCACCCACAAATATCGCTCGGATATGTCCCGGCTCTCGCGGAAAATTTGCAAGAAGCGAGCGACTCGGAACGTATCATCATCATAGAACATGTAGCCGGTGCAAAAGGTTTGCTCGGGTAAAGGTAGGCCCATGCGCTTGGCTAGGATTGTAACAAAGGAGCCCATAGTGATTTTGCCCCTAGCGTTTTCCATATCCCTTTGATAAATCCAATGCTTCACCATTAACTTGATCCAATCCAATTTAGGGGGTTCGGGTTGAAGTACGTGCCATAGGATGCCAATCTCCTTGTCATTGGTGATATTCACCGTCTCCCCTCGTGCAAAAATTGTAGAGGCAATGGCACGAAGAACGATTCGAAGGGTAGGGTGCTGCACATGCCTAGATTGAAGCCTACCCCCAGTTGTGCCTGTGAGCCTTTCCCACACTTGCCTCCCGAAAACTTCATCATTAGGGTCCCTTGTCCAAATAGTCTCCTCTACCTCCCCTCTTTCTAACTTGAAAACCACTGACAAGTCATCAAGCCATGCCTTATGAGTGTTATTCCCAAGCCGGAACCAAATGTAATCCCGGCCATCTTGTTCCATGAGTCGAAGAGAAGAGAGAAACTCTTGGGTGTAGACTTGGTATGCCTTCTCTCGGAATTCCCAAAAGGCGGGGGTAATACCGGCATTGCTCGTGATCTCCAAAAATTGCTCCGCTACCCCAAAGGTTTCTAATGTCTCCATATCCATGAACCTCGTGTGCTCAAAGATTCTATCCCTCATCCTTAGATAGTTCTCAAACATATAGTTCCAAGGCATTTCAAAGTTGGCATCCCTTTCAAACGGTGCTGCCGCGGGGTTACGGACCAAGTCCGGATCCATCTCAGGCCCAATAGGGTGCTGCTGGGGTTGAGAAGAAGAAGCAGCGGCTGCTAGGCGTGCACTGGCACGGGTTCTTGGTTTGGGCGCCATGGGTAAGGGATAAGAGGTGAGGTGTATGCAAGGTTTGGGGTGCTCTGGTCGAACCGAACAGATGGCTGTTCGAACCGAACAGAGTGGTTTAACAGAGGGTTTGCGCTATATGTTGTGCTCTGGTCGATCCGACCAAGGTCCTGTTCGACCTGACCAGAGAGGAGGAAAATGCTGGTTCTGACAGATACTGGTACGGGTCGACCTGTTTCACTGTTTTACCCCCAAAATTGCTGGTACCACCTTGTTAATTCCTCAACCAAACAAATTTAAGTTTCAAATGAACAAAATAGAGGGAAAAAGGAGCAATTGGACCTTTGTAAACCCCGATGTTGCGAAAAAACGGTTGTTCGGGACGGAGCAGCGGCAATTAACAGTCGTAGGCACTCCTTGGGACTTTGTGGCGCAAGAGAAGTGTGCAAATGTGCTTGGGAAGAAGAAAGAATGCAAGAGAAGCCGGAGTCGCGCCTAACGACGACGGAATGGTCCCGTAGTGGTGTCCCCTCAGCAAAACCTAACTTGAGTCCTTCAAGTGTGTAATTAGGGCAAGGAGAGGGCCCTGGAGTACTTCCCCACGAGAGAAATCGAGAGAATAGCGAAATCGCTTGAAACCTCGTGGAGCGTGCCTTGAAAAACCCGTCGCGAAGGAACTTCAATAGCAAAAACTAAGGACAGAAGTGAGAAGAGAGTAGAGAGGAGCGCAATTTGGGCTTTAGATCTCTTAAAATGGTGGAGAATTGAGGAAGTTGAGATTTGGGAGGGTTGGTTCGGTTTGGAGAAGAAGAGAACGAGAGAGATAGGAGGAAATGGGTCGAGTGGGGGAAGGAGAGAGGTAGGGGACGGTTATGATGAGGCTTAATGGGTTTCGGGTCGGGTTTGGTGGTAACGGGCCTCTTGTAACGGCTAGTCGCGACCCCTGGGGCGTCTCCTACGCACATGAATGGAGGCGTCCCTTCAGGCTATGAAAAAGGCGCCCCTTCAGAAAATGGAGGCGTCCATTTATGCATAATGGGCCCTACATAGATAAAAACCAACTGTCAGCCCAAAATCAAAATGAACAGGCCCAATTATTGCTCTGGTCGAACCGACCAGGACACTGGTCGATCCGACCAGGACACTGGTCGATCCGAACAGCAACCAAGTGTGGCTCTCCTTGCACCGCTCCTTTCAGTCGATTCGACCACCCTCATGTTCGCTTCGAACAGCCTTCGTTCCTGCTTAGGTCCCTCCCCAGCTTCCGTTCGATTCGACCAGAGGTTTGTTCGACTCGACCATGAAGTGATTTTCACTGATTTTCATCACTTCATCATGCCGTTGTACTTCCTTATTCTCTCGCTTTATCCAGGACGGCAGTGCTCCATCGCTTGAGGTGTTGTGCAGTCCATATGAGGTCGATCGGGGTTAGTTGGCTCACGTAACCCTAGGTGCTCTAGCATGGAATGCATCTTCTTTCGTTTGTTCCTCAAAATTTCCCTACAAACAAACAAACACAAACATCAAATTCTATTTTTGTTATTTTCTGTTTTTCTATTTTTTTTTTTTGTGATTTTTTTATTCTTTTTAATTAAAATAAAAGAGAGAAGAGTTGAGAAATCCTTGGGTTGCCTCCCAAGAAGCGCTTGTTTTCGGTCCCTAGCTTGACCATGCCATTCTAGCTTTCGCGTGGAATTGGCTCGCGTAGCTTGATGGCTTGAATCTCTTCTTGCACCTCACTGGCGATATAATGCTTCAAGCGTTGACCGTTAACCTTGAATGGCTCCGAGTCTTTGTCGCAAATGTCAATGGCACCAAAGGGGTAAACCTTGACGACTCGGAAAGGGCCCGACCATCTTGACTTTAACTTGCCCGGAAAAAGCTTGAGCCTTGAGTTGAACAGTAGCACCGAATCTCCTTCCTTGAATTCTCTCATTGAGATCTTCCTATCATGCACAAATTTCGTCTTCTCCTTGTACAATTTGGCACTTTCATATGAGTTTAGGCGTATCTCATCCAACTCATGTAAGTCAAGTATGCGCTTTTCACCCGCCTTGAGGAGATCCATGTTGATTGCTCGGGTTGCCCAATATGCCTTGTGCTCTATTTCAACCGGGAGATGACACGGCTTCCCATAGATAAGCTTGAAAGGACTCATGCCAATGGGAGTCTTAAAGGCGGTGCGATAGGCCCACAATGCATCATCAAGCTTGTTTGCCCAATCTTTACGGGTTCGAGCGACCGTCTTCTCCAAAATACTCTTGAGCTCCTTATTAGACACTTCTACTTGACCACTTGTTTGAGGATGATAAGGGGTTGCTACCTTATGAATCACTCCATGCTTTTTCAAGAGGTTATCAAAGTTCCGGTTGATGAAGTGTTTTCCACCATCGCTAATTACCGATCTAGGCACCCCAAATCGTGGGAAAATCACCTAAGAAAAGAGTCTAATCACTGAGTTGGAATCCGCGGACTTGCATGGAATTGCTTCTACCCATTTAGAGACATAGTCGACGGCAACCAAGATATATTCATAACCATGGGAACTAGGGAACGGTCCCATAAAATCAACTCCTCATACATCAAAAATTTCAACCTCAAGAATCGGGTTAAGGGCCATCTCATTCCTCTTTGAAATATTGCCCGTTCGTTGACATTGATCACATGTCATAACAAAAGATCGTGCATCCTTAAAGAGAGAGGGCCAATAAAAGCCGGATTGGAGTACCTTGGCGGCTGTTTTGGAGAATGAGACATGCCCACCATAGGCCGATGAATGACAACTCGCTAGGATCGCCTTAACTTCATCGTATGGGACACATCTCCTATAAATGTCATCGATCCCAAGCTTAAAGAGGTACGGCTCATCCCAAAAGTAGTACTTGGCATCCGTCTTGAGCTTCTTCTTCTCTTGCCAACTCATTTCAGGAGGTAGGGCACCACTTGCAAGGTAGTTGGCTAGGTCAGCGTACCATGGGTGCTGATTCTGTGCCAACTTTCTGATCATTCGAGGCTCTGGTCGACTCGAACCAGCATCTGGTCGGTTCGACCAATGCTCCATGGACAACATTTCGTGGGCCAGGTCAAGCCAGAACTGGTCCTGCTCAGCTGGTCGGATCGACCAAGATGGTGTTCGGTCCGAACAGGCATCGATTTTCATCAATTTCTCATGTGGGAAGGAGTCATCAATGGGGAGTTTAGCATCTTGACCTTCCTCCCAGTGCAACCTTGACAAATGGTCTGCAACGGAGTTCTCTGTGCCCTTTTTATCTCTAATCTCAAGGTCAAATTCTTGAAGGAGAAGCACCCATCGTATGAGACGCGGCTTGGCATCTTTCTTACTCAAAAGGTATCTAATGGCCGCATGATCGGTGTAGACAATCACCTTAGACCCCACTAAGTAAGGTCGGAATTTGTCTAGAGCAAAAACAATTGCGAGGAGTTCCTTCTCGGTGGTTGTGTAATTTGCTTGAGCCGGGTCTAACACCTTGCTTGCATAGTAGATGGCGACCGGCTTCTTGTCCTTCTTTTGCCCAAGCACCGCTCCAATCGCGAAGTCGCTCGCATCACACATGAGCTCAAACGGTTGGGACCAATCGGGCGGTTGCAAGATTGGGGCAGAGACTAGGGCTTGCTTCAACCTGTGAAACGCATTCAAACAATCCTCATCAATAATAAAATCATTGTCTTTAACGAGAAGATTACTTAATGGTTTGGCAATTTTAGAAAAATCTTTAATGAATCGGCGGTAGAATCCGACATGGCCTAGGAAGCTTCGCACGTCCTTGACATTCTTTGGCACTCCAAGCTTCTCAATCACCTCGATTTTCGCCTTGTCAACTTCGATCCCTTGAGATGTCACCACATGCCCTAGTACCACACCTTTTTGCACCATAAAATGACATTTCTCCCAATTCAAAACTAGATTAACCTCCTCGCATCTCTGCAAAACTTTAGATAGGTTAGCAAGACAAGAATCAAAACTAGTACCATACACAGAGAAATCGTCCATAAACACTTCCATTTCTTTTTCAATAAAATCAGAGAAAATTGCCATCATAGCACGTTGGAAGGTTGCGGGTGCATTACCAAGACCAAAAGGCATTCTTTTGTAGGCATAGGTACCATATGGGCAAGTGAAAGTGGTCTTTTCTTGGTCATTTGGATGGATTGGTATTTGAAAGAAACCCGAATAACCGTCTAAATAACAAAAATACGAGTGATTAGCTAATCTTTCAAGCATTTGGTCAACAAAAGGAAGAGGAAAATGGTCCTTGCGAGTCGCCGCATTGAGCTTGCGGTAATCGATGCACATCCTCCATCCGGTTGCTACGCGGGTTTGAATCATCTCGCCTTTATCATTCTTGACCACCGTTGTGCCTCCTTTCTTTGGGACTACATGGACCGGGCTCACCCACTTGCTATCGGAGATTGCATAGATGATACCCGCATCGAGGAGCTTGAGAATCTCCTTCTTGACCACCTCCTTGAGGTTGGGATTGAGTCGCCTTTGTGCCTCTCGAGTCGGCTTATGATCATCTTCCATGAGAATTCGATGTGTGCAAAACGAGGGGTCAATGCCCTTCAAGTCCTCAATCGAATAGCCAATTGCACCTCTATAGGCTCTTAGCTCCACTAAAAGCTTCTCCGTTTGGCCTGCATCTAACTCTGAATTAACAATAACTGGGTATGTTTGACTTGGGCCAAGAAATTCGTACCTTAACGATGCGGGAAGAGGTTTTAACTCGACTGCTGGAGGCTCTGGTCGACTCGGACAGGTGCTGGTCGGATCGAACAGGTCGCCAGATTGGGATTCCATGGCTGGTCTAGCCTCTGGTCGACTCGAACAGGCATCTGTTCGGATCGAACAGGTGGTCGAACAGGCCCTGTTGAGAGTGGCGTTGCCCTCTTCCTCGACTTCAATGGTCTCTTCAACCCCTATTGCCTCTTGCATGTCACATAGGAAGGCTTGGTAAGTTTCTAGAGCTATTTGGTACTGGTCTTCAAGAGACTCTTCAATTTCGGGCATCTCTTGGATCATGAAACAAGTTTTCGCGGGGTCGGGGCATTTCATGGCATGATCTATTGAAAATAGGAGGCGCTCCCCCCCCACTCTGACCAAAATTGTCCCTTCCAGGGCATCCATGATTACACCGGCTGTTCTAAGAAAGGGCCGACCCAAGATTATTGGTACTTCTTTATCAACCTCCATTTCCATGACCACAAAATCGCCGGGCACTAGAAATTTTCCAACTTGCACAGGGACATCCTTTAAAACGCCCAAGGGCAGCCGGGTTGTGGAATCGGCGAGCTTAAGGGTCATGCTCGTGGGCGTAAGCTCTCCAATTCCAATCGTTTCAAATACCGACTTAGGCATGAGGCTTATGCTTGCTCCCATATCACACAAGGCTTGCATAATAGTGGCTTTTCCAATAGTGCAAGGAAGGACGAACCTACCTGGATCCTCAAGCTTGGGTGGCATGCGGTTCTTCAAAGCCTCACTGCTCTTGTATGTTAATGCCACCGTTTTCAGCTCCTCCATGGACCTTTTGCCCGTGCAAATCTCTTTCAAGAATTTGGCATAAATGGGCACGTGGACAATTGCGTCGGTGAAAGGAATTGTAATTTGCATTTGCTTGAGTATCTCCCAAAAGATTCTAAACTGAGCGTCTTCTTTGGATTTTACCAAGCGCTGAGGGAAAGGTACCGGAGGTTGGTAAGCAGGCACTGGTGGTTCAACACTGCTTTTATCCTTAGGTTGTGCCTTTTTAGCCTCCTGGTCGGACCGAACGGTGGTCTGGTCGACCCGAACAGGCTCCTGGACTTCCACATGGCCTTGTGCAGCTTGGTCAGGCTCTACTATGGGCTGGTCGGATCGAACAGGGGGCTGGTCGATCTGACCAGAGAGCTGGTGTTGCTCGTCAGCCGGCATAGGAGGGTCTTGATACTCTCGTCCGCTCCTTAAGACGTGCATGGCTTTGATTTCAGCATTTGGGTTTACTAGAGGCTGCCCTGGAAGCTTCCCTTGAGGTCTAGAAAATTGTTGCTCCATCATTCGCTCCAGGCGCTGCAAGGAAGCGGCACTACCCTTTAACTCATTTGTGGTTGCCTTGAGCTCATCCAACCCCTCGGCCATCATCAGGTTGAATTTGCCTTGCTGATGCATGAACTCTTGGACGACCGGAGGAACCCCGTCTGTATTATAGACTGATTTCCTAGAAAACGGTCCATTAGAGTTGTTAGGTTGCTGATCTCGCCTAAGGGGCTGCTGATTCTGTCCCTTGTAATTGTACTTGGGTTGGTAGGGCCGGTCAAGAGTGGATTTTTGCATTGTATTCTTCAGATTTGGGTCATTCATGTGCTCCCAATTTCTTTGCTCACCCTCATCCAGTGAATAGCTCCGGTTGAAAATTTGCCTCGGGTAATAGGAAGGTTCGCTATTCAGAGAATTCACTTGAGCCATGTCATCATTGATTTTAGCAAGGGGGCAATCGGGAGATTTATGCCCTTCTTCGCCACAAGCACCACATTCATTTGAGTAGAGATGAGACCCTTGGGCGGATTGATAAGATGCTAGCTTGGCTTCCAATTCAGCAATCTTCTCATCTCTAGTAGTGATCTCATGCACTTGGTGCTTCGCATGGCCAGAGCGGCGGGGGTTGGGGATTGGATACCACGTATAGTTCCGTGCGCAATGATCGAGTAGGTCTCGCCCTTGAGTCGCATCAAGCCATTTGAATGCCCCACCTGAAAGTGAATCAATATTAATTTTGATATTGTCATATAGACCGCTATAAAAGTTTTTAATCAAAAGCCAGTCTTGAATGCCATGGTGTGGGCATGAGTTTTCTAGATCCCTAAATCGCTCCCAAGCATCCCTCATTGTTTCATCATCTTTTTGGGCAAAGTTGTTCAATTCTCTCCTAATTGTATCGGACCTATCAGTTGAGAAATATCTTTCTAGAAAAACTTGTGCCATTTGATCCCAAGACCGAATTGAACCCTTTTTCAAAGTCTTATACCATTTGCGGGCACTATCTTTAAGGGTGAAATGAAACAATAACAGCCTAATTGCTTGTTGAGAAACCCCATTAATTTTAATTAAACGTGTGCAATCAATGAAATTTTGTAAATGAGCATGAGGGTCCTCTTTGTCATCTCCGTAGAACGGAGTTTGTTGGACTAGTGAGACATGATTTGGAGAGATCAGCATGTTGTTGGCCGCGATGCCCGGAATCAACACGGGCCCGCCCACATCTTTGGCATTCGGAGCTCCGTATTCTCCAAGTGTCCTTTCGCGATCTCGGCCGTCCTCATCATCAGAGTTGTGGACGCTAGCCTCGTCCTCTTGGGTCCAGCGGCGGCGCTCGTCTTCTAATTCCCTTCATTGTCCCGTGAGAGCGTCCCGCTCTGCTGCGAGTTGAGCCTCTCTTTGCTCGAGTTGGAGACGGAGGTTCTCCAGTTCTTGTGTGCGCTGGGCAATGGCCTCGGGAGTGAGTTGGTCGGCCATCGCAGTGTTTTCTTCTCTCTGCTCGGGGTGCTGGTCAGATCGAACAAAGCCCTGGTCGGTTCGAACAGGACTAAAGGAGGAGACTCTGGCCTCTTCGTTTATTCTTCGGAGAAAATCTTTTATCCTCAGAGGAGGGGACTTCTTCCTTTGTGTATTGCCTGCCAGTCCTGAAATTTAATAGAGAAGAAAACGTACGTGTCAAAAGAAAAAGAAAAGATCTAGTCTCTTAATACTAAGACAAGGATCCAATATCAACACCGTCCCCGGCAACGGCGCCAATTTGATGAAGGTCTATAACCTAGGAATCAAATAAATTTGTAACCTATAGCTAACCTCACTAATCGTTCAATGAATATAGCTTAAGGGTCGAACCCAAGAGACGGATCTATGAATACCGGACTTGTCTTTTCTTAAAATCTAGATGAAAATATTTTATGGGATTTTGAGTAATTAAATAATGCTTAAATTGTAAATGTTTTTGGTTATTTTTGGACTTGGAATAAAATGTTCAAACAAACTAAAGTAAAATATTAAAGTAAAGTCTTTTTGGGGTCTTAACAGAATTTAAGGCGCCTTAGGAATTGGATTTCATCTATGTTTGGTTGTTAAATTAGAAACTCAAAATACTTTCTCATTTTAATTTCTCAATTTAACTACAGTTAACCCTCTGGTCAATTCGAACGCAAATCTGTTCGATTCGAACAGTACCCTGTTCAGTTCGACCAGATCTCTGTTCGGTTCGACCAGAGGGCAAAGGTGCGTTGGGTTTGTCTACTATGTTTACTAATGTTTTGAGATAGGTTTAATTGGACGAACCTAGCTAACCTAAACCTCAGCCTTCGCTTGTTGGAACAGGTTCTGGTTTGTTCACAATCTAACCTATTTAACTTGATTGGTTCACAACTTTTGGTATAGAATTCAATTCGTTAAACCAGTCTATCAGAGTTCTTAGGAGTATTTAGAAGTCTTTTGTACTAATCTAAAAGTCGCACTTTTGATGCAAACTAATCTCCCCTTTCGGTTCTAAGATTTACTCCAAATACTTAAATTAATTTAGACTTGCTATTCCTAACTTAGACTTACTAGATGCAGCTGTTCAACTAGAAGGTAATTAGAGAACTCAACAAGTAATTAACTCAAGCAACTAATTAATTCATAATAAACTAGGTCTCAAAACATAGCAATTCATAGCATATCAAACTAACTTCATCCAAACATAGAGCTACTCTCCTAATCCTAAGGCTATAAGAAGGTCTAGCCTAACATAGTATCAAAGCAAACAACAAGAGATAAACAACAATAAAGATACAAGCCCATCGAATCACAAGATAAAAACATAAAGAAATAAAACCAAATACTCCTTATGCTTTTGATCACGATCTTCAAGGCGATGGAGTGATGCTAGATGGAGATATCACGTGAAACACTGCTGCCGTCGTCACAAGGATGATGATTCCCAAGGAGAAGAGAGAACTTGACCCTTAGAAAAGTGGAAGATGGTATTCAGAAGCCCCTTTCCTTCAGGCCTCCAGGGTATATATAGATATCCCAGGACGCAAGGATGGAAGGCTAGGGCACCAGGGCGCAAGAAATTGCCATAACAATCAATTTCCATACAAGAAATACTACCATAAGTGATATGGCGGCAACCTGGTCGGATCGAACAGGTGGGCAGTCGAATCGAACAGGAGAGAGAGAAAGCAGCCACGCAAGCATGCCACTATGAGGTCCAGTCGGATCGAACAGCCAGGCAGTCCGATCGAACAGGAGAGAGAAATGTCGCCTCATAGCCATGAGTCTAGGTCGATTCGAACAGGAATCTGTTTGGGTCGACCAGAAGAGAGAATAAAGCCTCCAATGCTAGGAATGAGTCATCTAGCGTGCGTAATACGTCGGGAATCCATCTATACGCTCCAGAGTCATCAGAAATCATCAAAAACCTGTACATAGTGTTTGACCCTAAAATTTCGCGATTGGAGACACATACCGATTTACGAGAAGTTTGAGAAAATCATAAAAAATAGCAAATAGACCCCAAAAATCATGAAAAAAATACCCAAAAATTCAGAAGGTGATGAGGAAAATTATAGCGTCCCCAGAATGACCAAAGGAGTTTCAGAACCTCCATATTATGCAAAGAAGCCCATAATTTTGGAGAAATTAAATAAAATAGGAGGAGGGGTATTTTTGGAAATTTCTTGGTTCCACTGGATTCTACATATTTTTATGAAGTTGTGCACAAAGTTTCATGGAGAAATTCAATAGGGAGGGGATTCAAACAATTTATTTGATTTCAGCAGTACTCGAATTAATTGAATTTGCGAGAAAATGGAGAAAACCAGTCCACAAAGAAATGGAGGGGAAGGATCACACAATTCAAATCTCCCCCGTACGGAAGGTGACTTGGGTGCGCCTGTTTCTCTGTACACCGCACAAAAGGAGTTGAGGCACCTCAATTGGTCCACGGTGAACCGAATGCACGGAGAAAGGAAAGAAGGGGTGCTAGCTCTCTGTGTCTCATTAACCTTGACGAATGGGTCCCAGGCGAAGAGCCTTCTCCCCCAGTGAAACGAAAGAAAGGAAAATCGAAGAGAGAAAGAGGAATCGCGCTGCAACTGTCGTCAACTGGCCCCAACTGAATCTGTTCGAGGCCTCACCTGAAACGGGCCCCACTGCGACACAACGACACCCGTCGAGTTGGTAAGCCGTGAAATCAAAGGGTGAGATCGATTGAAGATGTAACAGACCCCAACTGCCATGGTCAAAGTCCCAATCCCGATCTGTTGACCATCAGAAAGAAAACACAGCGTAGCAACACCTCCACCACACGATCAATTGACGATCCGTGTGCCTTCAACTGGAGGGCTGTGATCAATTGGAGATGTCTCTTCTTGAAGAAGCCAACCAGGCCTTGAGGCCTATATATACCACCTCAACAGATGAGAAAGGGGTTGGACTTTGGTTCTAATCTGGTTCCACTAAAAGGGGGAGAGGAGATACTCACTTGGCGAGATCCAGATCCAAGATCGCACACCCACACACCACACACACACTAGGTTAGGATAGAGAGAGAGGTGAGGCATTTTGTCGAGTAGGTGGTAAGCATAGCGAGAAGTTGAAAACTAGGAGCAATTGAAGCCTTTGGAAGCAATTGTAATCAAGGTAAAGCGAAGAAATGAAGGTGAGAGGTGACTTGTAGCTCGAAATCGAGATTTTGACGGATAATTGAAGTATTTTGATACAATTTGATTGAGTTCTTGCTTTCGCATTTTTTATTTGACCGTATATTGCTTTTATTAGAGATCTTTTTGTTTCTTCCCTTGAGCTGCGTTAGGGATTGCTAAAGGATTGTGTTACTTGAGCAATGTTCTTAATTCTTGATCTGTACCTTCTAATTCCTGGTTACTTATTCGAGTATAGTGTTCTTGATTGATCTACTTAGACTGATTCTCTTCTTCCCCGTTTCTTTGATCTGATCTGATTGCGCACGGCGCATGAGGAGATAGATCAAGTAATCGGACTACGAAAGCTATTCTTGATTGCGCATGGCGCATGAGAGAATAAGTATTAAGGTTTATACTTTCTGTAAATCACTCAGTTGTGTCTTTGATTGCGCCTAGCGCATGAGAAGTACAATCGAACTTTTAGAGTCTGACATTGTTAAAAGTTAATTCAATTACATCTTAATTTGCATGGGGTAAGGACTGACATGTTAATTAAAGTAGCAATCTTGAAGTCAATAGAGTATTATGTCTCAAATTGTATCTGTTAGATGTTGAAGAGTTGCCTCTTTCCTTGACAAATGTGTTTGAATCTTGAGTTTGATGCCTGAAATGTTATTTCTTCGTGATGTTAAGTGCCAAGGTTGAAGTTGAGTTTCAATTGCGCCCAGCGCATGAGAAATCTCAATTAAATCACTAAAATCAATAATAATTAAAGCTCATTGATGCCTCAGTTGTACTCAGACTGCGCACAGCGCATGAAGAGTTCAATTGAGATGAACTTGTATAAGATAGCTCCTTAGCACTGGCTTTGGAGCCCTTATGCAAGTAGTGTTGCTTTGATTGAGCACATGGTGGGCATTGTCAGTCATGCTCGTGATATGCTTAATCAAGTATACACTAAATTACTCTATACTCCCTCCAAATTAGAAATAGCAAAGTAAAGGACCTGCAGGTAAATGTAAGATCTGAACTGGAGGAGATGATGGTAGATTGATGGTTTATTGAATGATTCAGTGAATAGGATTATAAGGATGCCCCTCCTGCATAATGTAAATTTAGAAATGTCAGAAGTAAGGGACTTGAGTGAAGTTTCTGTTATTATTGATTGCTAACGGATTCTATTACGATTGCTCTGTAGCACTATAATTGTTGACTTTACTGTACAAATATTAAAGTGGTCTTGACTGGAAATAAAAAAATTTCAGTTTCACTGCTGTTTGTAGTTGGTATTAGATTATAAGTTTTTTTTTTATATGGTCTTGTCAGTTTGGATGATTTATCTCTGGTAGGAGGCAATCTTATTGCTGCAATTGTAAAAATTAGGAATTCATATAGCTTCCATTTGTGTTGGTAAATGATAACTGTGCAAATTGTATGAAGTATGAGGACTTAGTAGCAGTTTGACGTTTCTTTGTCTCTGTATGGTTTAAGTATAATCCTTAGGGAAGTTGAGTACTATAATAATGTCAATATTATACAATGTTATTCTGAGAGTTGGTATTCTTTATGAATGGCTTCTTGTAATTAATTAAGACCTGTGGATTCATTTGCAAAGGTGAGTAGTTAACTGCTAGGGTACTGAGTAATGAAGTTGTATTCTTTGTTTATATGGTCAGCGTACCTCTTAAGATAATTGAGGCCTTAGCATAGGTATTCATTCGATCAATGTACCAGTAGAGATATTAACGTTTCTTAATACCCTCCTTCTTTGTTAATAGAAATAATGGTATAAGATGTTATGCAAAACCAAATACAGATACGTTTGAGCATCCGTGTAACCTTATAAATGATGTATGCAAATGAGAGTTTGTGTTGTTAGTATATTGGTTTATCATTCTTTATAAGTGTTAACTCCAAGTATACATTCGTTGAAAATCATTTTCTTGACATAGTTTAAGCCAATCGAGACCTACCAGTACCAATTTCTGCTTGTCTTTAAACACCATCAAATTAAACATATGTATGGTGAATTGACCCTCGAAGCATCCTTCCTGTATCGTCTTGACACTTAATTAATCTTTTCTGGTATGGTACCGTTCCTTATTCGGTATTGGTGTCAACACCTGACGACATTGTACCTTTCCTCCATCCCTGCATCGAATGGAGTCAACCCAGTACAAACGGAGTTCACCAATGCACTCGTCTTGGTCTCACAATGCTCCCAAGCCTCGTTCCCGAGATAGCGATGGTCAGAATCACTAACGGATCTAAACCCGCTATCAGCCGGACCCGTTAGTAGAGAACAAACCCGATTCCTTCATTTGATGTTCAGAGCCGAGACCTCTTCGATCTTTTGTGGCGAAAAGCCATTGTAATGAGTCATGAGGTTTTCAGTGATCCGCCGCACCAGATTACGGCAGGATTAGATAAATGAACCCCAATAGGGACCCCAGTGATGATTAGGCTTAGGAGGACCAATTAGGGAATGCCATGTCAGCAGAAACTTAGGAAACTCATAAAAATAGTAGGAAGCATAGATAAATACAAACGACACATTTATAAAATTCTAAAAATCAAAATAAACTGGCTTCACTGATACTTTGATATGAAAATTGTGTCAAAGTAGCGGCCTTTTGTATTTTTGAAGTGTTTTCACTTTAAAAATAGATTTTGGAAAATTAATAAACCCCCTTTTTAAAATGTTAAGTATGTTCAAAATAAGAATTTCAAGTATACTATTTTCAAAAACTAAATATAATATACTCAAGTATAAAAAAAAATATATTTTCAAAAGTCTAAAAGATTTCACGTATCTAGTATACACGATCATGGACATTTTCAAAAGTCTAAATGATTTCGAAAATGATATCTTTTAAAGTCAAATATCTTCCAAGATCAAGTATTTTGAAGTAGAAAAGTACTTTCAAAAGTCAAAGCTACAAAAGGCCAAAGTGAATAAATCACCAACATCCTAAGAGAAATATCAAGAGATTAAAAGTCCAAACACGAAACCAAAGTCAAAACCGAAACCTCTCCATTTGAGGAAAAGTCCCTCGCTAGGGTTGAGATCAACCTTAGATGACTTAGCAATTGAATTCTTACGGGCCCCCTCGTCCAAAGAATTCTATTTTTGTTCTCATAAGAAGACCGATGAAGATGGTCCCGAGAACCGACTCTTATTAAGAAGACCGATGAAGATGGTCCCTAGGGTCGTTAAAGAACCAACTCTTATTAAGAAGACCGATGAAGATGGTCCCTAGGGTTGCAAAAGAACCAACTTTCGTCGAGTAGCCATTAAAGAGGACCCGAAGGTTGCAAAACTGCTTTCGTTCTCACAAGAAGACCGACTAAGATGGTCCCGAGAACCGACTCTTATTAAGAAGACCGATGAAGATGGTCCCTAGGGTCGTTAAAGAACCAACTCTTATTAAGAAGACCGATGAAGATGGTCCCTAGGGTTGTAAAAGAACCAACTTTTGTCGTGGCCGCCCAAGAGGCCCCGAAGGTTGCAAAACTCTTTTCACTCTCACAAGAAGGCCAGTCATAGCCCCGAGAGTTTATCAGAAATAACCTCAAGTGAAGCCTTCCCTTTTATCAACCCAAAACCTTTTCTAAACCAAAAATCTATTTCTCCGTTAGTCCAGTTAGAAACCTTTTGTCGATCCTTAATTGGGTCCCGTCTATTAGATTTGGTACCATCAATTAAGTCCTCCTTAATAGCACTCCATAAGCCTCTTTTCTTAGCCCATTACGTCAATACCCTTTACATCCCTTAATCAGAGGTTCTCGTAGGCAACTACGGGGTAATTAACAGTAGGGGCTTGCGCCTACTGGAAAGAAAGGACCCGCTAAATTAAGAAACTTCTTTAAGTAGCGACTCTTTATAGGATTCTCTTGTTTCGAGAGATATCCGCCATAGAGATCGAAACCTTAAGGGAGGTGAATCTAAGGCTATGTTCCCATTGTTCTTCGAGAAATTCCTTCGAGGAGAATAATGACGAAAAAGCCGCGACAGATTCTCTGGCACGCCCGGTGGGACCTCTTTCTCCTCTCATCTTTGGGATTCGAAGGGCGACGTAAGGGCTAAGGAAATTTTAATGAACACTCCTAACGGTAACATTTGAGTTGGTGTTGTTGCAGGTTGAAATGGCATTCGCACCCATTGATGCTTTCAAGCCGACAGGAGTTCTCCAGATCGGAGGAGTGCCGATCTGCTACAACGACGAATTCACAATTGGAGGCATGCCGTTTGGACATTCCTACGTGCCCGTCGTTCAAGTCTGTGATGGTACTTTCCAACTGGCAAAGGTCGTGATGGAGGAACCGCTTGAGGAAGTGATGGAAGTCTCCAACACCGTGGAGGATCCTATGGAGATTGATGTTGCCAAAGAAGAAGAGTGGTCCATTATCCCTCACAAGCGGGCTCACTCGAGCTCAACTCCCTTTCCTCAAAGACGCCAACCCAACCGTCGCTCTCCTCCTAAGAAGATGGTTGTGAAGAAGGTGTACGCGCCAATCTCCCAAAGTGCAAGAACAATGAGGAAGGTTCAACGGGCCTATAAGAATGAATTGGAGACAAGGCCCAATTTGCCAGTGAGCAATCCTTTCGCCTCGCTCCGTCTGGTGCGAAAGAACTCACCTGTAGCCATACTCAAGACCATGGAAGAGTTCCCTCAAGAATACCAAGCACAATTTAGGGGAAGAAGTCCGCAAAACCGGCAATCGGTGAAGGAAAGGTTAGCACCCCTACGTGCGTCAGTTCACGATCGACTGGGGCCCAAAGGTCAAAGGACGGGATCTTCCTCCGTGCACCAAAAACTGGGGCAAAGGATTAAACCAATGAAGGAGAGATTGGGACCCAAAAAAATGTGGGTGCCGAAAGAGAAAGCGCAACCTATGGAAGTGGACCGAGAGCCACGCCACAAGAAGAGACATGTGGCATGGGAGGATAGTCAACTTGTGGTTCTTGCTCGAGTTAACATGGTGGAAATAAGCGAAGAACATGAAATGCATGCCTTCGTGAATATGGCTAGTGATGGAGAAGTCCCATTCACTAAGAAAAATGGTAAAGATAAGCAAGATCGCGCCTCTTCAAGCCATCTTCTAAATGGAGAAGGTCCGACAGAGGATGAAGAAAGAGATGTGAATGGTGAAGATCGTTGGAACGAGGGCGAAAGGCCGAAGTTGATGAGTATTATAGAAAGAAATGAAAAGAAAATGGCGGCTATGATGGATGAAAGAGAAAAAGAAAGAAAGATGTTCAAGAAAATGTATAAGCTTCTCGAGAAGAAGAAATTGCTTGAGGATCTTGAAAAGGAGGGTTCTTCTAGTGAAGAAGAAGATGAGTACAAGGGGAAGGTACTTAAGGAAAGGAGAAGTAAGAGTAGATATGAGTACTCCGATGAAGGAGAGGAAAAGCCTAAAAGAAGACTCTCTAAAGAAAGAAGGAATAAGCACAAGTATGAATCATCGGAAGAAGAAGAAGAGAAGGGATATCGAAAGCATTCCAAAGGGAGAAGGAACAAAGCGAGATATGAATCTAGTGAAGAAGAAATGCCCGAGCGTAGGCATCGGACTGGGGCAAGACGGCCCGATTCAACCAAGCAAGTCATTCAAGAAATGATTAATCTACAATTGCAAGCCGCGGGAGCGGGCCGATTTGCCAATTTGCGCAAGAGATGTGGAAGGCCATATCCTAAGGAATACGAGCACATTCCTTATCCCCTTGGTTATCAAGTGCCAAAATTCAACCTATTCGATGGAACGGGTAAAGAAAGCATCACTCCCGATCAACATCTGATCCAGTTCCGCAATGCATGTGGAAACACCGCGCATGATGAAGCTCTCTTGCTCAAGCAATTCTCTCAGAGCCTCACTGGGGCAGCATTTGAGTGGTATTCATCTCTCGAGAATGATTCCGTGGACACATGGGAGGAGATGGAGGATTTGTTCAGAGCCAAGTTCGCCATGGTCAACCAAAGGCTCCTCGTAGCCGATGTCGCGTGCGAAAAGCCGAAACCGGGTGAAGCGCCACTTGACTATATCAATCGATGGAGAAACATGCACATAAGGTGTTCTCATCAGATGCCCGAGAGGGAAGCAGTTGAGTTCTTGATAAGGAATCTCGATGATTGGATAAAGCGACCTCTCTCGGGTAGCGATATCTACACATATGAAGATCTAGTCACAAGAGTTGCAAGGATAGTGCACATTGGTCCCCCCAAGGAGACTTCAAACTTTAGAGGCGAACCGAGAAGCAAAGCACAAGGGCTAATCAAGATAGCGGGTGCTAATGAAGCATCAACAAGTCAAGGTAGCGGTCAAAGAAATTTCCGCAACAACAGTAACGGTAATAACAATAGCAATGGCAATGGAAATGGTCGTTCTACCACCCTCAATGAACGATTGAGTAGACCTTACTCATTCAAGAAAGAGAAAACTGCGGCTCTTCTCAAACAACTCTTAGATGGAAAAGCCATAGAATTGCCAGTGTGTAAAAGGATGGAAGAAATGCACAAGACCAACGACCCAACCTATTGTGCTTTTCATCGAGTCCTAGGCCATCCAACGGGCGATTGCTATGTCTTTAAGAATATAGCGGAGAAGATGATTAAGGAAGGCGACTTGGTCTTGCCCGAGAGTTATAAGCAACCACCCGCTCCACATGCTCAGGCCAATGTAGTAGCACAAAGGGACAACCCAAGGCGAAATGTGGAATGCAATGTCATTGTCATAGTGGATGATGATGAAGACGAAAAGGAAATGCAAAAAGTAGAAAGAGTGAAGGAGAAGAAAAATGAAAATAACAAGGAGAAAAATGTAAAAGAGAAGAAGAATGAAGGTGAAAATAAGGAGGAAAAGAAAGGCGAAGGTGAAAGCAAGAAAGACAAAGAAGTGGTGTTAAAGATCGAAGAAACGAAAAGAGAAAAGGAAGAAGTGGTTACTTATTACTATGATGATGACACAGAAGATGAGAATGAGGCACCATACCAAGGCCTCTTTGCTAAGGGCATGTTCAAGGAAAAGGATTGCCATGTGAACTTACGGTCGGGCACGAATATTCCCGAGAGACAAGCTCCCAAGGAAGGCGAAAAGGCGAAGGGCAAGAATAGAATTCAAGAGGTGGAAGACGAGCCCGGGCCAAGTCACAAAGCAAGATAAATAAAAGGAGAATACAATATCTTGGCTCACCTAAGGCGCACACCAGCATTGATAAGAGTGTTTGAAGCATTGATGATGTCTAAAGACTTGCGAGAAACAATGATGGAAATGCTCAAAGAGCCCGAGAGATTCCAAACCTACATGGCCGAAAAGTGCATGACCGAGGCCCACTACATCGAGCCTCAAAGACAAATCACCTTCACGAGCGATGATCTAATGATGGGAACCGCTTGTCACAACAAACCATTGTACATAACAGGCAAGACAAACGGGAGTCAACTAAGCCGTATGTTGGTAGATCCCGGGTCTTCCATCAACATCCTACCACTTAACTCATTGAATCAATTGGCCTTAGGTGGAAGGCGGCTTTCTGATGAAAATGTGTTCATACATGGCTTCAATCAGAATTCCGAGCGAGCCTTAGGAGCTATTACCTTGCCAATGAAATTTGAAGAACTTGAAACATTGGTGAAGTTCTATGTAATCGATGCGGACACTTCCTATCGGGCTCTATTAGGAAGACCATGGTTACATGAAAACGGCCTTGTACCATCGACACTCCACCAATGCGTCAAATACATAAGAGATGGTGAACAAAAGATGATAAGGGGCGATGCTCAACATTACGGTGTACATGAGGTAGAATTGGAAGAAATCGATCGATTTTATGCTCCAACTTCACAAAGGAGCACTTCCCCAACTCTAAGGTCAAGAACGGTACCTCGTGAAGAAAAGGAAGAGAAAATAAGGCTAAAAGAAAGGTCAAAGGTAGCTTGTACCGTGAAAACTCCCATCTACATAAAGTCATCTGATGATGAAGATGAAAACAAATGCCGGAAAGGAAAGATATGCATAAAGAGCGACTCAGAGGAGGAAAAGCAAGAGCCAAGAAGGGTGATTCATGTTTACGACACCGAATCGGATGAGGAATTCTACGAACGGGGAGAAGATTCGATGGCCATTGAGCAAGTGCCCATGGGTTATTATAAAGAGCTTACTCCAAGAGAAGTATACCAAATTAAGGAGTTGAAGACCTTTTACGTCCCGCCACAGGTGGAGAAAATGAATGGAAGAACGGTATTTCATAAAGGGATTCTATTCTACAAAAGTGAAAGTGCAGACTCAGCTGGTAATCCTCATAGTTCGGAAGATTGGACGAAATGGTTAAAAGAAGAAGAAGAAGGGTATGAGAATATAGAGGTAATAGGGCACTATAATCAAGGACTGATTAGTCTCTTCCAAAGGTACCGTTGCTTAGACCCGATCTCGAAGCAAAGAGCTAAAATCTTTCATGACTTGTGGAGTGGAAAGTCTAGGCGAGTAATGGGTGTAGATGGGAAAGTAAGGAATACTAAAGGTTTAGGATTCCAATCGCCCCGGAATGAAATTATAATAGCCGAATGTCATGTGGTAGAAATGAAGAGCGAAGAGCTAGAAATGGTAGTACCCGAGGAAGAATCGGAGGAAGGAGAGATTCCCTTTGTGGATGTAAACATGGATGATATATCATTGTTGAAGGAAGTGGAAAGGCGATTTCAAGAAGCAAGACAGTTTCAACAAAAAGCGGGACACGAAGCGGCTCTTCTTTTGGTGGATAATATTGCTTTACGGCATGAACTCGATGTTAGAGAGCAAGAAAGGAAAGTGCGTAAGCAAAGAGAAGACGAACTCCAACAAGAAGTTGAGAAGAAAGGGTTGGAGGTGAAAGTTTTGCAGCAAAAGAATGAGAAATATGAGCAGGAGATAGGTGTATGGCGAAAGACCGAAGACAAGTATCGCCGAGTTTTGGATAGATTGAAAAATGAAAGGGATGCGAGCAAGAAAGAATCACAGAAAAGGGTAGAAGAGTTGCAACGAAAATTGTTATCCTTACGAGAAGAGAACAAGAAATGCAAACAAGAACTACTTGATTTCATAGCAGTATGGAGAAACGATTGGGCAAAAATGAACCAGCTATGTCAAGGAAGTGAAAGTATGATTAAAGAGCTTCAGGGAAAAGAAGTAAAGAATGAGCAAATGGTAGCTGCTCTCAAACAACAGATAGAAGCACTAGAAGAAGAGATAAAAATGAACGGGCAAGAACAACAAAAGAAGCAGCATGAGATAGGCGAAATCCAGAAAGAATATAAGAAGAGTAAAAATGAAAGATCAAAGCTTCAACGGAAGTTGATGACGGAGCGAAAACGAATGGCTCTACTCCAACAAGATAAGAAAGAATACCAACAAGAGAAAGTGAAGTATCAACAAGAAAAGTTGAAGCATCAGCAAGAGGAAGAAGGGTACCAACAAGAATTAGTGGTACTGATACGGGAAAACACGAGACTCCAAGCAGAAATCACTGTTTTGCGAGAAAAACAACAAGTGAACAAGGAGTTGCGTGCGGTTGCTCATGAACCAGTGTTGGCTTTAGCAACAGACGAAGTAAGGAAAAGTATAAAGAAAGAAGGAGAAGAAAATAGTAAGAATGAAAAAGAGGGTGACACATCTACAGATTCAGGTTCATCAACAAGAGAGAAAAGTAGCGTTGGAAAGAGAAAGCTAAAGGCGGAAGCAGAAATGGAAGCCAATGTCTCGAATAAGAAGTCTAGAGGAAGTAGATCATTGGTAGAGAGGAAAAGTATGCTATACTCTTTCAAGAAAGACAAAATATGGGAGGTAGCCATAATAGCAATGGAGCATGGTTGTCCAATGAGGGTGGATAAAGAAACTATAAAGTCACGGGAAGATCCTATCCTCTATACCCTTGGAGCAAAATTCTGTATCTATCATGAGAAGTGGGGACATAATTTGGAGGAGTGTTTCACCTTCAAAGATTGGGTCCAAAGAGAATATCAAAAAAGTGTGCTACCCCTTCCCCCGCATGTCCTACAAGAGCCAGCACTTCATTTGTAAGGAGGCGTTTCATTCGGGAACCATTCCAACGGGTGATTCCCCCAAAACTTATTCACCTAAAACCCATAAAATCCAAAACCCATCTTATCAAAACAACCAAAACCTTTACCTATTTCTTAGCTACAATAAGGCCTAGTCCACTAAAAACCAAAACTCCACTAAAAACCCAAAACTCCACCAAAAGTCCATGACAACAAAAACCTATTAAGTCCAAAACCATGTACATAGCCCAATAAAACCTTAGAATAAAGTCCAACGAAAACGTTAGGCTCCAATAAAACCCAAAACCCAAAACCTTAACTTAACCTTTTAACCCAAAACCCGAAGAACAAGGTATTATGTCAGGTCGGGCTAATGCTTGTAAGGGTGTTTCGTTCTTTTGAACATCATGGAACATTCCTTTGCAAGGCCCAAAATAAACAAGACAATTGTAGATAAATAAAAGTCCTCAACTTTAGAACATGTTAGATAAGAATTTGTCCCGCCGGGCCTAAGTGTAAAGGAGTGTCCTTGTCCTTTTGGACGTTCATAGGGCATTTCCAATACAAAGGCCTACATTTTTTTTTACAATAAATCACACAAGAGTCCTCTTTTGCAACCGATGACGGATTCTCATGATTCTCGAGGGTGCAAAGTTATGCTACTAATATTGTTCGCATTGTGGAGATAGTTACAAGAAAGAAGGATCACACTGGGGCAAAGACAAGCAATCAACCATGCTGAAGTACAAGATGGTGGACGACCACACTGGGGCAGCCGTAAAGCACACAAAGCAAGTAGAGAAGAAGAGTAAAGAGAATACGATGCCATGGAAAGAAGAAGGAGTTTCATTCACCAAAAGAAGATATATCATTACAACTATTGCATAAAGAAGTCTAATGCGGGAAAAATTTAAACAACAACCGATAAGATACAAGGATGCCCTAAAGCTGACATTGGGGCAAGGCAGATCAAGATGGCCGTTTACTCTGGGGCAGCCACAACGTCATCAACAACCGCAGCTCCACCATCGGCCAAGTTGTTAAGGGTGGCGGAGATAGCTTGAATCATTCCTTCCAAAGTATTCAAGCGGGCATTCAATTCTCCGAAGCGCTGATCAATTAAACCCCGAATCGAGACAGGGGCGAGGTCATCAAGGGCCATCATGGCTGAGTTATCATCCGGCGGAGAATCAATACCCATAGGACCGTACTGATTGGGGGCCGCATTGGGAAGCAAAATATAGTCATTCACAGGCTGGTTGGGATCGGGAACCAACATGTCCATTGAAGATTCAACCCACCCGATAAGTGGCAATGAAAGAAGAAGGTTGAAGGGATGTGCCACGTCGGCATCAGAAATACGATTGCCCCATAGCATGTCAGGCACACGGATGCGAGCTCTAAGCATGAGAGCTTCGATAAGATGGCCATAAGGAAGCGACTCTCGATCTGAGATCGCTACTTGGTGCATGTGGAAGAGGATCATGTGGGCCAGATTGATAGGCCACTGCTTTTGGATCAGATTACGGAGGTAGAAGAGACTTCCAGGTTTGGCGAGATGGGTCATTGTCCCTTGTGGAAAGATGATGTCATTAACCACCAAGAAGAGAAACCTAGAAGTTAGGATAAAGGAAGTAAACAAGAAGAGTTGAGGGAAAATACAACTGGAGGAGAAGGCAATTAAAAGAGAAGGAATGAAGAGAAAAGTACCTATGAAGAGCGGGTAGATGGAAAGTAGGCACCCTCTCTACATCAGGAGCCGCCGCCCGAAACCATTGGCGACATTCCTGATAACTTCCAAAACCTTGAGGCCATCTCTGATAGGCATAAATAGTGGAACCATTGGCAGTATTGGCAGCCCGCAAATAGTTAGCCAAATCTCCGGCCATGATATGAAAGAAGCGACCAAACAGATAGGAAGAGGCTGAAGGAGTTCCATAATGGTTGAAAGAGATTCTAAGATTGGCGTAGAAGAGGCGGGTAATTCTAGGATGATACGCATGATCACAGTCGGCTAAGCCGGCCAAGCTCCATGAATCCAACCAATCCCTAATAAGATTCACTTGCTCCACTGGAATCCTTCTCATAGGACGAAAGAAGTAACAATCAGCCACTGGTCGCTCTTCGTTACCCATGTCGTTGTAGTAAGAAAGGAAGGCAGTTTCATCGCGGAAGAGATAGCGATTGTCGGGGGTAAGGGACCAGTCTGGAAAAGTGGAGTCCAGACGTAAGGCAGAAGAACTAGAATCTCCTCTGGCACGCTTGGACGAAGGAAGAGAAGACATGGTGATAAGAAATTGGAAAAGTATGGAGAAAGATGAAAGAGTACGGTGAATTTGGATGAAGAAGAGAAAAGAGCAAAGGTGTGCTTATATAGGCATGACAAGAGAAAGGTTGCAATTGGAGTTAATGGCGAACGTGTGAACATGTGAAGAAAGTTAAGGCCGTTGTGGCAAGAAGTGAAATAAACTGTTCAAACTAATTCTTTAAAGAAATGGTATGAAGTCAAGAAGGCGTAGAAGAAGTAGAAGCGTTCAAGGCCGATGTCGGAAGAAAATAACCAAAATCGGGTCAAGGTCCATGTAGGTTCAAGCCCAAGGAAAGACAGGAGCGGGCCAAATACCCTAACCTAAATTGTGGAGTGGATCTATGTGTGTTCGAGATCCTAAAAAGAAGTAAGAAGAATAAAGAAAGAAGGAAAAGTGAGTATGGGCCAAATTCCCATATCTCTTGAAAGAAGCAGTAGTAAGAGTAAGATTACTCGAACCTGAAAGTCGAGCAAGAAGAAGGCCTTGAACGCGGAAGCCCAATCAGGCGCAAGAATGACGAAGTACCCGTCATATCACAAAGGAAGGATGAGAGAGAACCTTGAGCGCAAGAGCTCAATCAGGCTGTTGTGAAGAGAAAAGGAGTAAGATAAGAGCAAGGCTACTTGTTGCTTTGCAAGCAAGTACGTGGAGAGGTCTCGAATGCGAGAATTCAGTCAAGCACAAGGTCAACCAAATATCACAAGGCAAAGAAGCACAACACTCTACAAAAAGCGAGTATCCAAGTTCACCCATAACCAAACATGCAAGCATCACGAGTAATCAAGTATCCAAGCATCAGCAAGTCAAATGCAACAATCAAAGTTTAAAGTTCAACAAATGCAATAAGTGCAGTCACAAGCGCATTCATTCCACACAAACAAGTGCCAAGATCCGTAACGTGGCGATCAAAGAGAGGAGATGAAAGAGAGTAAACATGCTATGCTAGTAGCACCATGAGCCGCAGCCTGATCTTGTGCCATGATGCTTCTCTTACGGGACTCTGCCAAATCAAGAAATACAAGACCTTATAGTCCCACCGGCAACTAAGAGATACAAGGCCCCAAAATGAAGGCAAGTGTAGCTCAACACAACCAAACCCAAGTTCAAGCGAAAACTCGACAAAACCACCATCCAACCAGTTTGACTGCATTCAAGGGGTCAAGAAGGGGCCACCAGAGTACGCTGTTCTGCCCAGGATCCTCACAACCCACTCTGGTGGGGGGCATTTGTTTGACCCTAAAATTTCGCGATTGGAGACACATACCGATTTACGAGAAGTTTGAGAAAATCATAAAAAATAGCAAATAGACCCCAAAAATCATGAAAAAAATACCCAAAAATTCAGGAGGTGATGAGGAAAATTATAGCGTCCCCAGAATGACCAAAGGAGTTTCAGAACCTCCATATTATGCAAAGAAGCCCATAATTTTGGAGAAATTAAATAAAATAGGAGGAGGGGTATTTTTGGAAATTTCTTGGTTCCACTGGATTCTACATATTTTTATGAAGTTGTGCACAAAGTTTCATGGAGAAATTCAATAGGGAGGGGATTCAAACAATTTATTTGATTTCAGCAGTACTCGAATTAATTGAATTTGCGAGAAAATGGAGAAAACCAGTCCACAAAGAAATGGAGGGGAAGGATCACACAATTCAAATCTCCCCCGTACGGAAGGTGACTTGGGTGCGCCTGTTTCTCTGTACACCGCACAAAAGGAGTTGAGGCACCTCAATTGGTCCACGGTGAACCGAATGCACGGAGAAAGGAAAGAAGGGGTGCTAGCTCTCTGTGTCTCATTAACCTTGACGAATGGGTCCCAGGCGAAGAGCCTTCTCCCCCAGTGAAACGAAAGAAAGGAAAATCGAAGAGAGAAAGAGGAATCGCGCTGCAACTGTCGTCAACTGGCCCCAACTGAATCTGTTCGAGGCCTCACCTGAAACGGGCCCCACTGCGACACAACGACACCCGTCGAGTTGGTAAGCCGTGAAATCAAAGGGTGAGATCGATTGAAGATGTAACAGACCCCAACTGCCATGGTCAAAGTCCCAATCCCGATCTGTTGACCATCAGAAAGAAAACACAGCGTAGCAACACCTCCACCACACGATCAATTGACGATCCGTGTGCCTTCAACTGGAGGGCTGTGATCAATTGGAGATGTCTCTTCTTGAAGAAGCCAACCAGGCCTTGAGGCCTATATATACCACCTCAACAGATGAGAAAGGGGTTGGACTTTGGTTCTAATCTGGTTCCACTAAAAGGGGGAGAGGAGATACTCACTTGGCGAGATCCAGATCCAAGATCGCACACCCACACACCACACACACACTAGGTTAGGATAGAGAGAGAGGTGAGGCATTTTGTCGAGTAGGTGGTAAGCATAGCGAGAAGTTGAAAACTAGGAGCAATTGAAGCCTTTGGAAGCAATTGTAATCAAGGTAAAGCGAAGAAATGAAGGTGAGAGGTGACTTGTAGCTCGAAATCGAGATTTTGACGGATAATTGAAGTATTTTGATACAATTTGATTGAGTTCTTGCTTTCGCATTTTTGATCTGACCGTATATTTCTTTTATTAGAGATCTTTTTGTTTCTTCCCTTGAGCTGCGTTAGGGATTGCTAAAGGATTGTGTTACTTGAGCAATGTTCTTAATTCTTGATCTGTACCTTCTAATTCCTGGTTACTTATTCGAGTATAGTGATCTTGATTGATCTACTTAGACTGATTCTCTTCTTCCCCGTTTCTTTGATCTGATCTGATTGCGCACGGCGCATGAGGAGATAGATCAAGTAATCGGACTACGAAAGCTATTCTTGATTGCGCATGGCGCATGAGAGAATAAGTATTAAGGTTTATACTTTCTGTAAATCACTCAGTTGTGTCTTTGATTGCGCCTAGCGCATGAGAAGTACAATCGAACTTTTAGAGTCTGACATTGTTAAAAGTTAATTCAATTACATCTTAATTTGCATGGGGTAAGGACTGACATGTTAATTAAAGTAGCAATCTTGAAGTCAATAGAGTATTATGTCTCAAATTGTATCTGTTAGATGTTGAAGAGTTGCCTCTTTCCTTGACAAATGTGTTTGAATCTTGAGTTTGATGCCTGAAATGTTATTTCTTCGTGATGTTAAGTGCCAAGGTTGAAGTTGAGTTTCAATTGCGCCCAGCGCATGAGAAATCTCAATTAAATCACTAAAATCAATAATAATTAAAGCTCATTGATGCCTCAGTTGTACTCAGACTGCGCACAGCGCATGAAGAGTTCAATTGAGATGAACTTGTATAAGATAGCTCCTTAGCACTGGCTTTGGAGCCCTTATGCAAGTAGTGTTGCTTTGATTGAGCACATGGTGGGCATTGTCAGTCATGCTCGTGATATGCTTAATCAAGTATACACTAAATTACTCTATACTCCCTCCAAATTAGAAATAGCAAAGTAAAGGACCTGCAGGTAAATGTAAGATCTGAACTGGAGGAGATGATGGTAGATTGATGGTTTATTGAATGATTCAGTGAATAGGATTATAAGGATGCCCCTCCTGCATAATGTAAATTTAGAAATGTCAGAAGTAAGGGACTTGAGTGAAGTTTCTGTTATTATTGATTGCTAACGGATTCTATTACGATTGCTCTGTAGCACTATAATTGTTGACTTTACTGTACAAATATTAAAGTGGTCTTGACTGGAAATAAAAAAATTTCAGTTTCACTGCTGTTTGTAGTTGGTATTAGATTATAAGTTTTTTTTTTATATGGTCTTGTCAGTTTGGATGATTTATCTCTGGTAGGAGGCAATCTTATTGCTGCAATTGTAAAAATTAGGAATTCATATAGCTTCCATTTGTGTTGGTAAATGATAACTGTGCAAATTGTATGAAGTATGAGGACTTAGTAGCAGTTTGACGTTTCTTTGTCTCTGTATGGTTTAAGTATAATCCTTAGGGAAGTTGAGTACTATAATAATGTCAATATTATACAATGTTATTCTGAGAGTTGGTATTCTTTATGAATGGCTTCTTGTAATTAATTAAGACCTGTGGATTCATTTGCAAAGGTGAGTAGTTAACTGCTAGGGTACTGAGTAATGAAGTTGTATTCTTTGTTTGTATGGTCAGCGTACCTCTTAAGATAATTGAGGCCTTAGCATAGGTATTCATTCGATCAATGTACCAGTAGAGATATTAACGTTTCTTAATACCCTCCTTCTTTGTTAATAGAAATAATGGTATAAGATGTTATGCAAAACCAAATACAGATACGTTTGAGCATCCGTGTAACCTTATAAATGATGTATGCAAATGAGAGTTTGTGTTGTTAGTATATTGGTTTATCATTCTTTATAAGTGTTAACTCCAAGTATACATTCGTTGAAAATCATTTTCTTGACATAGTTTAAGCCAATCGAGACCTACCAGTACCAATTTCTGCTTGTCTTTAAACACCATCAAATTAAACATATGTATGGTGAATTGACCCTCGAAGCATCCTTCCTGTATCGTCTTGACACTTAATTAATCTTTTCTGGTATGGTACCGTTCCTTATTCGGTATTGGTGTCAACACCTGACGACATTGTACCTTTCCTCCATCCCTGCATCGAATGGAGTCAACCCAGTACAAACGGAGTTCACCAATGCACTCGTCTTGGTCTCACAATGCTCCCAAGCCTCGTTCCCGAGATAGCGATGGTCAGAATCACTAACGGATCTAAACCCGCTATCAGCCGGACCCGTTAGTAGAGAACAAACCCGATTCCTTCATTTGATGTTCAGAGCCGAGACCTCTTCGATCTTTTGTGGCGAAAAGCCATTGTAATGAGTCATGAGGTTTTCAGTGATCCGCCGCACCAGATTACGGCAGGATTAGATAAATGAACCCCAGTGATGATTAGGCTTAGGAGGACCAATTAGGGAATGCCATGTCAGCAGAAACTTAGGAAACTCATAAAAATAGTAGGAAGCATAGATAAATACAAACGACACATTTATAAAATTCTAAAAATCAAAATAAACTGGCTTCACTGATACTTTGATATGAAAATTGTGTCAAAGTAGCGGCCTTTTGTATTTTTGAAGTGTTTTCACTTTAAAAATAGATTTTGGAAAATTAATAAACCCCCTTTTTAAAATGTTAAGTATGTTCAAAATAAGAATTTCAAGTATACTATTTTCAAAAACTAAATATAATATACTCAAGTATAAAAAAAAATATATTTTCAAAAGTCTAAAAGATTTCACGTATCTAGTATACACGATCATGGACATTTTCAAAAGTCTAAATGATTTCGAAAATGATATCTTTTAAAGTCAAATATCTTCCAAGATCAAGTATTTTGAAGTAGAAAAGTACTTTCAAAAGTCAAAGCTACAAAAGGCCAAAGTGAATAAATCACCAACATCCTAAGAGAAATATCAAGAGATTAAAAGTCCAAACACGAAACCAAAGTCAAAACCGAAACCTCTCCATTTGAGGAAAAGTCCCTCGCTAGGGTTGAGATCAACCTTAGATGACTTAGCAATTGAATTCTTACGGGCCCCCTCGTCCAAAGAATTCTATTTTTGTTCTCATAAGAAGACCGATGAAGATGGTCCCGAGAACCGACTCTTATTAAGAAGACCGATGAAGATGGTCCCTAGGGTCGTTAAAGAACCAACTCTTATTAAGAAGACCGATGAAGATGGTCCCTAGGGTTGCAAAAGAACCAACTTTCGTCGAGTAGCCATTAAAGAGGACCCGAAGGTTGCAAAACTGCTTTCGTTCTCACAAGAAGACCGACTAAGATGGTCCCGAGAACCGACTCTTATTAAGAAGACCGATGAAGATGGTCCCTAGGGTCGTTAAAGAACCAACTCTTATTAAGAAGACCGATGAAGATGGTCCCTAGGGTTGTAAAAGAACCAACTTTTGTCGTGGCCGCCCAAGAGGCCCCGAAGGTTGCAAAACTCTTTTCACTCTCACAAGAAGGCCAGTCATAGCCCCGAGAGTTTATCAGAAATAACCTCAAGTGAAGCCTTCCCTTTTATCAACCCAAAACCTTTTCTAAACCAAAAATCTATTTCTCCGTTAGTCCAGTTAGAAACCTTTTGTCGATCCTTAATTGGGTCCCGTCTATTAGATTTGGTACCATCAATTAAGTCATCCTTAATAGCACTCCATAAGCCTCTTTTCTTAGCCCATTACGTCAATACCCTTTACATCCCTTAATCAGAGGTTCTCGTAGGCAACTACGGGGTAATTAACAGTAGGGGCTTGCGCCTACTGGAAAGAAAGGACCCGCTAAATTAAGAAACTTCTTTAAGTAGCGACTCTTTATAGGATTCTCTTGTTTCGAGAGATATCCGCCATAGAGATCGAAACCTTAAGGGAGGTGAATCTAAGGCTATGTTCCCATTGTTCTTCGAGAAATTCCTTCGAGGAGAATAATGACGAAAAAGTCGCGACACATAGAAGAGAAGAAACGACGGCAGAACCAAATCCTGGAAAAACATAGCAATTTATCAAATAATTTATTGGTTTGAGTCTATTTTAAGTGCTAAGTACGGTCCAAATAACAATAAATATTGACTACGTCAACTACCCTCCCTATTTCACGTAATTCATTTATTATCTTTGTCTATTTCTGAATTTTCCAATTGAGGAGGGTATTTTTGTGGTTTTTATATATTTATTAATTGCTATTATTGCTTTTAGGAGTTTATAAAACACTACAATTGAAAATTGTTAATAATGTCAGAAAAAATTATGTACACATGATATGTGACTGATTTAGAGTTGAGCTTATTTTTGTTTCTACATTGTGTGCTATTTCGAAGATATTCACAACTATAAACAAGATGGGCTCTGTTGGAGTTCTCCAGATCCTTCAGATAGAGTTTTTGCTTTCAGGGGATCATTCATGAAAATTTCAGGTATATTTTCCTCTGTGTTGTCGGCTGCTGAAAAGAGTGTGTTATATCAAAACTCAATGACTTAATTTGATTATGTAATCCTGCCTTGAAAGCTGATTATGTTCTTTCTTCATCATACCTATAGGATCTTATTAACTTGCAACATGTTGATCAATTATTTCTCTATGATTGTCGTCGTATAAGATGGATAACATTTGGCTATAAAGCATCTAATTGATGTACTTAGTCTTCAAGTTCAGAGATTTATACGGTCTCATAATAAAAATGTAATTTCTTTTGATTTATTATGGCAACTTGGATATCATATGGTGCAGTTGCTATTGTAGTAATTGCAGATGTATAGTTAAAAATATGTAGGACCAGCATAAAAAAATTATATATTGCGCAAAGTTGTTCTTTACTTTTGTTTTCACTGATATTTTGTATTTGTAGAATATTATCGGACTTAGAGGTTTGTTGATACCGATCGAGTTGATCTTAATGCTACTGCCGGCTAATCTTTGATCGTATATTCTCTTATGTTTAATTTCATACAAGTTCCGCAACCTGGGATCTGTAGATTGTTTCAGGAGCATCATCACCATTGTTCTTATTCACAATTGGAAGATATTCTTCTTTATCAGATGCAAATGCATCAGATCTAATTAAACTGGAAAAACCTTCTGCCAATATCTTTTTTAACTTAGTGATTTCTTCTTTACCAGGAGGAGAGGAGGCTGATCTCGGTAGGATGAAGGCACAAAATTTTAGCAAGGAGGCATGTTCCTTGGGTCTGTAGCTGTTATGTGCCCTTCTCTGCAAGGGTATGAAATCTATATTGCTGCTCAAATATACATAAATACATTATAGAAAGGCTCATTAGAATTATTATAGCCGTCACATTGAAACAAACCCAAACTAATTGAAAACAAGGACAATATGTCAGTGGTAATGGTGTTGCTTCTTCTGCGAAGTTGCTGGCTGGTATATTAATGGACCATTTAAATCGTTATTATACCCGGTCGACCTAGATTGCTTAATAGAGCTAACTTTAAATCCAAAGCTTTAATGCTTAATGATTAGACACCAATACGAGGACTGAACAAAAATGCGCACACCGAAAAACAACTAAAATTTTGGTTAAATTGGCACCTGTATTGTATTGTAGCTAAATAGACGTATGCTGGTCTTTCTATATGCTTTTTTTAAACCTTGCTTATATGGTGCTTAATCGTTGACCCGATTGATAACATTTCACTAGATTCAGCTCAGAAAAATATGTAGTTTCTTTATTAGCAAACAAAGTTCAACCCTACATGGGAAGAGAGATGGTTACTGTTGATATTGTAAGGCATCTTTATATTTAAGAGTCTAATTTTGGTTGTTTGTGCTTTATACTTGATAATTCAAATTATTACATATTATTTTTTTCCGTATCTTTGGTATAGTACCATCTGTAACTCCATATTGTTTCTGTGTCATTTTTTTTAATCATTGCAAGGAACATGTTAAAAGGCCAACTTTGGTTCAACTTTCATTGCGCGAACCGCGATGCGGTAGCTAGTTTTCCATTTTTTATGTTTGTATCAATCTGTTTCCGAAGAGTAATATTTTTATGTTCTTCAATTGTGAAATTTCTTCACAAAATTACGGTGAAGATGAAATCTCTGTAGCACAATGTACTTCTAGAGACCACAATTTTTGCATATGGCACCCGCGTACTACAGTGGTGTTGGGATAACTTAGTGGATGGTACATTTTGGTGGAGTTGATTAAATTGTTTGAATTTTGAGACATATTTGTGTCAGTTACAAATTCAATATTTCAGTAAAAAGGTCGTTATGTAAAGTTCCTAGTTGGGTGAGTTGAGAGAAATGAATATTCTCGTTATATTCCTTTAATTTCCAGTTTTGCCCCTCGCACAACTAGTTCCTGAAAAAAACCGAACGTTTGATCAGAAATTGAAGTTGCTGGCTGTTTTGTTTATCTTTGTTGACCAAAATAAGGTTGTTTAATTGAATTCTTTTGATCTCCCTTTAACGTGTTTGAACACGTCACGGCACGACACATCTAAAGAAGATACGGCATGAGGACACGAGGCGTGGCGTGTCCTTACACGTGTCGTGTCCATCTCTTAGGATTTAGACACTACACGACATGACACGAGAGATGATCCGAACACGGCGTGTTTGACATGCCACGACACGACACAACACATATTTAGAACACTAGGGATAAGTCACATAGGAGACTATGTTAAGTATAACACTATATATATTTACTAGAACAAATATATATTTTAACTAGAACAGTCATGTATTTTAACTAGAACAGTCATGTTTTTAACTAAAACAGTTATATATTTAACTAGAACAATTATGTATTTAACTAGAATAGTTATGTTTTTAAATAGTTCAGTTATGTTTTTAACTAGAACAGTTAGTACATATAAATATTTATTAAATAGAACAGTTATGTGTCACTCTTCCCTCTATCCCCTTTGTGTCACTCCTCCGCTTCCCCCCTCACCTCCTCCCCGTCACCCCCTCCCCCCATCCCTCCCTCTCCGTTGTTCGCTCATACTCCTTTCCGTCATCTCCTCATCTAATAATAGAAAACACATTAGGGAAATCATCTCCTCATCCTCACCCCCCTCTTTCCTTTTATGGAATGCAATTAATAACTACTAGAGGATGATGAGATGATAAAATATGGATTGATACTTATCAGCCCTGATTTAATTTCTTTTTGAAAGGAAAACGTTTCGTAAAGAGAACTGTACATTCGGTTTTGAAGGATATGCTGAAATTGACAAGCATATAGATGAAGGAAATAATAGCAATGTCATTTGTGAGAGGTAGATTAATAAAAAAAAATTACATGATTAATTGTGTTTAGTTAAAAATGTCTCAAAAATAACGTGGTGTTTCACATAAAATGCTTGATTTCTTCATCATTGTGAATTGAAATCCCAGTGTTGGATGTCGCGTCAAAGGCAATTTTATTTCTAAAATGAATTAAATTAGAAAAATATATCGTTATACCCTATTTTCTTGTCTATTTTATGTTTGCTATTTATTCTCTGTTTCTCTATGATCAGAATGGAAAAAACATAATTGATGAAATATCGCTACGCAAAATGTCCTGATTTCAGCAATCATCCACAAAAAGCATGCGCTTCTTGTAAAAGGAGAAACACAATCTTATTTGCATTAGGAACTGTCAATTGTTTTAAATAAATAATTTCCAGAAATACCTCTGGGACAGTTTTCCACTCTAAATTCCAGATTATTTCGGGGTAAACAAAGTATAGATGTAAAAAAGATACATTAAGATACAAATCTCAATTAGAAATTAATGTCAAGCCTTATAGAACTGTACAAAAAGATACATCCTGGATCAAATCGGATCTGGTGCTTCCGTTCCGAATGGAAACGAGATTTCTCACTTTTCGTTATAAACGGATTAAGATTCCTTCTCAACGGATGGTGCAGAAAGGTTTAAAAAGCTGAAATCTTAGACTTCCGTCGTAACGGATTCAAATCCGCTCTCAACGGATGGGGCATAATGAATTGAACTCTGTGACTACCTTCATAACGAATTAAGATTCGTTCTCAACGGATGGTTTAGAAAGGTTTTTAAAAAACTGAATTCTGTGACTTCCGTCATAAAGGACTTAGGTTCGTTCTCAACGAATGGTGCATAAGGGTTTCAATAAACTGAATTCTGTGATTTTCGTTCTAAACGGATTATAATCCATTCTCAACGGATGGTGCAGAAAGGTTATAAAAAGCTGAAATCTGTGACTTCCGTCTTAACGTATTATGATCCGTTCTCAACGGATGGTGCAGAAAGCTTTAAAAAACTGATTTGTGTGACTTCTGTGCTTAACGGATTTGCATCCGTTCTAAATGGATGATGTAGAGAGGTTTTAGAAAACTGAACTCCTTTCTCAACGGATGAGTTATATTCCGTTCTAATGGATTGAGATCCGTTCTCAATGTATGGTGCAGAAATTTTTTAACGGATTTGCATTCGTTCTTCAATGGACCCACCGGAGTTTAATTCCGTTCTAAACAGGTTTAGATCCGTTCTCAACAGATGCTGCAGAAAGCTTAAAAACCCGAATTCTGGGATTTCCGTGCTTAACGGATTTGCATTCGTCCTCAAATAGACCCACTGGAATTTAATTCCGTTCTAAACGGGTTGAATTCCTTTCTCTACGGATGGTGCAGAAAGCTTTAAAAAACTGATTTGTGTGACTTCTGTGCTTAACGGATTTGCATCCGTTCTCAAACGGATCCCACTGGAATGGAAGGAGAAAAGGTCTGATTTCTGGTAAATGTCTGATTTCTGGTTGTCCACATTCTAGAGAAGGTTGTTTGATCTTATGGTCATACCTCTCCTCCACTTTTGATAATCTTGGTTTTGTTACCGATATGTAACCTTGGTTCATGTTTAGATGACAACAAAGCTCATAAATCAGTAATTGCACGTAATTTATGCTAATTTGCTATATGAAATTGTGCAACTAACCAGTACCGATACAAATCAATAGCTGCAAGTAGCTGAAAGAGGGGCTGTTGTGCTAGTACCAGATTATGCAATGTACCAGTACCAATTGTTCGGGTACTAGTACTGGTACAGTGTACAGAGTCCTATTCTATGAAACCCACTAAGTAACTTTTCGAAATTCTAATTTTCGACTATTAGTAAACCAAGTAATATTGTCTACAAGTATAAAGCCTGGATCATATTATCAATTGTTCTTAAGTCTTTGTCTTTGTTTAATTATTTTAAATATAATGTATATTGAATTGTCCAGTTTATAAATGTTTCTACATAACAGTCTGAACGATATTTCCTGACTTATTAACTCCAGGATAATTGATTGATCTATGTTTTCTGGTTTTTATTTCCTGATTTATTTGAGCATTTATTCCTCAATATCTAATCAAACAGGAAATGAGATGGCTGAGTGAATGGCATATTTTGGCCAGTCCGTGAACAAGGTGGCATTCATGTTCTATGTCATGCACCGTCCCTTCACGAGCTCAGCGAATACTGTCAACACCTTTTTGGGGATATCTCAGGCCTCATCAGTGCTTGGTGGCTTTCTGGCTGATGCATATCTCGGTCGTTACTGAACCATTGCTACTTTCACGACCATCAATCTTCTTGTGAGTGCTCAAGTTACACCAATTGAAGATTCCAATGCAATAAGGGTAAAAAGAGAGAAGGAAAAAAGAAGCAAAAGGATTCCAATCTTGAGACAGTATATAATAAATTCTGGTACATACAATGTTGTGGGTCCTTGGGTAGATGCTAAAACAACCGGCAAGTGTTTGTTTTTAATGATAAGTAGCGACTACAGAACAGGAGAGGAACAATATATTATTTTTTACTATTAACACGACATCATACAGCTGAATTTAGTTTTTGTTGATGAAATAATTTTGTACTTTTTGGCACTAAAAAATGTTTAATAAAAATTTGGAGTGTACATGTGTTATCCGTAACTGTTATATGCTTTCTCTTAACCTGTGCATAAACCAGAAATTGACAGGATTAACACTGTGTGCCACCATGCCGATCTTCATGCCAGACTAATCAAATTGTGACAAGCTAGCAACCTTGCTAGGAGCCAGTGCTCCTGTCAAGTCATGGCAGATGCTCTACCTCAACACCGTCCTCTACGTCGCTGCTTTTGGTGCTGAAGGTATCCGCCCCAGCATCTCCTCTTTTGACGCTGACCAATTTCTTCTACCTCTCTATCACCATTGGTAATTAAAGGAAATGCTCATATATAAGGTTGATTCTTGTAATTGGTGGAGAGCAGGTGCCATAATTGCATTTACCATAATGGTATACATACAAATAAAGCCTGGGTGGGGCTCAGCTTTAGGCTTATTGGCACTTGCTATCGGAATCTCAAATGCAATATTTTTTGTTGGAACTCCATTGTACCGACACCGGTTACCTCGAGGGAGTCCTTTGACACGTGTTGCACAAGTTTTGGATGCAGCTTTTAGGAAGAGGAATGTACCATTCTCCTCTACTGAATTGATTGGTGGTTTATATGAGGTTCCTCGTAAAAGGTCAGCCATTAAGGCCGAGTGGGAAGATTGAACATACCAATGATTTCATGTGCCGATTTTATTTCAATTTTTATTTTTCTGTCCTTTTATTTATTTTAACGCAAAGAAGTAAATATATTCCAACTGATTTTAGATGTCTGAATAAGGTGGCTCTGCAACTCAAAGAAGAGGGACCTGAGCCAAGACCATGGCGACTCTGCACGGTAACCCAAGTCGAGGAAGTCAAAATTCTTCTCAAGCTTCTTCCAATCCCAGCTTGCACCATAATGCTAAGCCTGATCCTTACCGAGTACCTTACCCTCTCGGTCCAACAAGCCTACACCATGAACACTCACATGGGCCTTTTGAAGCTGCCAGTTACATGCATGCCTGTTTTTCCCGGCCTCAGCATCTTCTTCATCCTCGCATTCTATTACACCACTTTAGCCCCTCTGGCATGCCGACTAACAGGTCATCCACATGGTGCATCTCAATTACAGCGGGTCGGATTAGGCCTCGCATTATCAGTTTTGTCAGTTGCATGGGCTGGAGGATTTGAAAGGTATAGAAGGAATTATGCCAATGATCATGGTTTTGAGGCCCTATTTTTGAGTCCTATGCCGAATTTAAGTGCGTATTAGCTCTTGATCCAATATGTCTTGATTGGTGTGTCTGAGGTATTTTGCATTGTGGGTTTGTTGGAGTTCCTGTACCAAGAGAATCCTGATGCAATGAGAAGCGTAGGATCAGCTTATGCTGCTGTGGCAGGTGGATTGGGATGCTTTTTTGCAACTATTTTGAACAATATTATCAATGGAATTACAGGGAATGCGATAGAAGGGAAGCAGCCGTGGCTATCTCAAAATATTAACTCTGGTAGGTTTGATTATTTCTATTGGCTGTTGACTGTGCTTGGCATAATAAACTTCTTTCTTTTCTTGTTTTTTGCAAAGCGGTACAAGTACAGGGTTAGGAATACATCATAGGTGCAAATGTCTTGAGGCCATTTAGAAAGGACATTGTTTTAGTTATATGCAATACGGACAGTGAAACAAGTATTTTTACATTTGTGATAGATTGAGTTTAATTCATTTAATCAGCTTAACATAAGGCTCTATTTTTATGAGGAAAATATTTGTCTTGAGAAAAAACATTGTGCAAATCATTTAATTAAAATGTTGGAAATTATATTAGGGTGCAAAAGAAGTGATGTTTGCACATGATAATTCGAGAATTATTGTTTTTCCCGAAACATAATATTGAGAGCATGTAGTGCTTTGAAGCAATTATTGGGCATTTAACGAGAAGTCTTACGTCAGGATTGTTTTCCCCCATGTCTCGTCTGACAAATTAAAAAGTGACTCAACATGCATAAATGTATTAATTAATATTTTTTAGTCAATTAAGGGTAATAACTTAGAATTACGATAATTTTATATTTTGACAGACTAGTAGATGATGACGAGTCTTTTAATTATTGTTTATTTTGACAAACTAGTAGATCGATGACAAGTCTTTTATTGTTTATGAAACAAAATGAATTTTGTAAGGATTTAAATAAAATAATTAATTAATAATAGACAGAAATACAAATTTTAAATAATACTTAAAATATAAATATAATACGCATATATGTTTCCAATAAGAGATCTATGAATTAGTTAAATTATCTCAATTTCCGACATTTTCTCTTCATTGAAGAATTAATATTTACAAAAATATATATTTTAATTGCTAATTTACTTCATCACCGAAAAGATTATATATAAATTAACAAGATATAAAAGATGGCTGTAACAATTCTGGCCGTTAGGTCCTTACTAGTAATTAACTGTCAGCAGACGACCACTAATATATTTCGTACTTTTTGTATCAGTGAAAGGCACTGCCACCACCCTCTCGGTATCTCCTTCAATCCTGTTTCTCACCATTAACACATCCTGGATCAAACCAGAATACCAGATCCCGCTCTTCCGTTCAAAATGGAAACTAGATTTTTCACTTCCGTTCACAACGGATGGTGCAGATTAAACTGAATTCTGTGACTTCCTTCTTAACGAATTAAGATTCGTTCCCAACGGATGGTTCAGAAAGGGTTTTAACAACTGAATTCTGTAACGTCCGTCTTAACGGATTCTGATCCGTTCTCAACGGATGGTGCATAAAGGTTTTAATAAACTGATTTCTGTGATTTCCGTTCTAACCGGATTATGATCCGTTCTCAACGGACGGTGCAGACAGGTTTTAAAAATCTGAAATCTGTGACTTCAGTCTTAACGGATTATGTTCCGTTCTCAACGGACGGTGCAGACAGGTTTTGTAAAACTGAATTCTGTGTCTTCCGTCAAATAAGATCCTTTATCAACGGATGATGCAGAGAGGTTTTAAAAAACTGAACACCGTTCTCAACGCATTTTCTATTCCGTTCTAACGTATTAAGATCCGTTCTCAACTTATGGTGGAGATTTTTTAACGGATTGGCATTCGTTCTTCAACGGAAGCACTGGAGTTTAATTCCGTTCTAAACGAGTTGAAATCCGTTCTCAACGGATGCTGCCGAAAGCTTTTAAAAACCGAATCCTGTGACTTCCACGCTTAACGGATTTCCATTTGTCCTCAAACGGACCCACTGGAGTTTACTTTCCGTTCTAAACGGGTTATGTTCCGTTCTCAACGGATGCTGCAGAAAGCTTTAAAAAACTGAATTCCGTGACTTCCGAGCTTAATGGATTTGCATCCTTTCTCAAATGGATCCCACTGGAATGGTAGGAGAAAAGGTCGATGGTGGTAAATGTCTAATTACTGGTTGCCCACATTCTACATAAGGTTGTTTGATCTTATGGTCATACCTGTCCTCGACTTTTGATGATTTTGGTCTTGTTACTGATCGATATGTAATTAATCTTGGTTCTTGTTTAGATGACAACAAAGCTCATAAATCAGTAACTGCACGTAATTTATGCTAATTTGCTATATCAAATTGTGCAACTAACCAGTACCGATACAATTCAATAGCTGCAAGTAACTGAAAGAGGGGCTGTTGTGCTAGTAGCAGATTGTGCAAGTGCATTGTACCAGTACCAATGGTTCGGGTACTAGTACTGGTACTGTGTACAGAGTCCTATTCTATGAAACCCACTAACTTTTAGAAATTCTAATTTTCCACCGTTAGTAACCAAAGTAAGATTGTCTACAAGTACAAAGCTTAGATCTTATTATCAATTGTGCTGACGATGGTGGACAAAGAGGAAACTTGAATGTGTCGAGCGTCGAAGCTGATGAACAAACTCAGTTACAATACAAACACAAATTATTTTTTATGAACAATAATTTTGGTTTATTGCTTTTTTCTCAGTCAATTTCTTTGTGTACAAAGTTATACATTTATGAGGAAGGTTCCGCTACCAACATTTTGATTGTCCAAATACCAACATTTTGCTATTTAGTTAGTTTTAAATATTTTAAAATTCAAACATTAAATCCAAACCGTTGATTTAATTTACTTTAATGAGCAATATGTTTTCATATAAGTTTTATAAATTTTATAGTTTATTTGATACTTAGTCAAAGGCTAAAACATGGACGTATTAGAACGAATATATCATAGTTAACAAGGTTCGTTTGTTTTTCTATCTATTGATTGAGTATCAAATAAATTTCAAAATTTACAAAACTTATATGAAAATGCATCACTCGTTAAACTAAATAAGATTAACAGTTTAGATTTAACGTTTCAATTATAAATTAAAAAAATAACTTAATAGCAAAATGTTGACATTTGAGGACAACTAAAATGTTGGTAGCGATTAGCGAAGCATTCCTCTACATATATATAGACATCTTGTCTATTTTATTGTTGGAATACACAACGGATTCCTACTCTAAGCCTATTCTAAATACATAACGTTTCAACACTCTCCCTCAAATTAGGATTGTAGATATCGAAAATCCTAACTTGCTTATAATTTCTTCAAAAATATTTTCTTGTTTGTCCTCGGATTTCTTCTTGCCCTTGGCCGATTTTTTAATCGGTTTTAGTTGGTCAATTTTTTGGCCTGATTTTTTCCAACCAATTTTTGCTTGCTTCTTATTTTTCCATCTAGATGCAGAATGATTATTTTTTGAGTTGGATTCACGTCGCCATGTGATCGTCAACCTTTCTCTTCAGTCTCACCATACTTGCCCTCTTTAATGGTCAATTATGTTGTACCATCGAGGTGCATAGTTGTGAGTCTTTGGGATTGATTCGAGTGATCTTGCGATCGTCGATCTTTCTCATCAATCTTATCTTGCTTGTCCTATTCAATGATAATTTTTGGTCTCTTTTTGAAAGAGCCATTACTTGATGGTCAATTAAGTTGTAATGTTGTACCATCAAGTACCATTGGTATTTGACATGTGATTAAACCTGTTATCGGTATTAGTAGTGCCCATACCCACCATTGGTATTAACATGTGTTCAAACATGTTATCAGTATTGGTATTTGAATAGGTATTAAAATCTTTTTTTTTTTTGCCATAACCTTTTCTGATTTATTTTGTTTCACCGTGACAAATATATTTTTGGATTTCAATTCTGAATTGGTCATTTGCAACAATTACATGTTGCCTACAACTTTGGCGTTTGCACCATCGCAACCGAACTAGGTATTTTTTTTTCTGGTAAATCGGACAGTAACAATAAATTGCATTTTTTTTGGACTTAGATTGGAACCATGCAATCCACAAGCATACACTCCCAAGTATTTCCATTTGGGGTTCTGTATAACCGGTGTAAACCTTACATTTTTGGAATATAGTAAGTTTATCAATCATGTGGAACTTTATACTATATATAGATAAGAGAGTTTTGTTTTCAAACTTTTTGGACAGTTTCCTAAAAATAAAAGTTGCCGAAAAATTTAAAAATAATATTAAATTAATATAATATATTAAAAATAATACTAAATTAATATAATATATTAAAAATAATATTAATATAATAATATTTTTTTAAATAGTATCATAAGATCAGAATCTGAGATTCCGACCGCAATTACGGAATTCCGGATACCGATCTTAGCTAAGATCGGAATCTCGGATTTCTATCTTAGCTAAGATCGGAATTCGGGATTCCGATCTTAGCTAACTACTCATTTAAATATTATTTTATTAATTTAATTAAATATTAAATTAATTAATTTATTTAATTAAATATTAAATTAATTAATTTATTTAATTAAATATAAATTTAATTAATTTATTTAATACATATAAAAATCATTTTGTGGTTATTACAATTTAGTTCGAGGCAAATTAGAGACGCATTTGAATGATCTTTCAACTTTCGAGTCATTGTGAAAGGAATAGAGGACGTGCATGCCTATGGAGGACATCGAAACTTCATGAAATAAGAGATATTTGAGTAAGGACATGAGAAAAAGTGAGACAAAAAGGAATAAATAATGATAAACAGGTGGGTTGAACTATACACGGGTTTACTAGTACAAAATCCGGAACCCAACCCGAAGTATCGGATTTGTCAAACTTAGAACTCGTACCCAACCCAACATCATGCTAATCCGGTAAAAAACGGTTCGGTTCGGGTGGGATGAACGGATTGAACGATCGGGTCAACATGGGCGAGAGAGAGAGCAATCAAACATCTTTTCAAATCGAGGGAAGATTCGTACAACAAACTCCTGAGTCTTTTATTGACTATACAGATGACGACACCCGAGACGCAGATCAAATGGTTGTTTAAAAATTTATAATTTTAATGTAAATTAATTAAAAATTTATAACTTAATTATTCATTTTTAATAAAATAAAATAATTATTTATATTTTAATTAAATTTATAATTAATTAATTAATTAAATTTATATTTAATTAAATATTATTTCTAATATTTGAAGTTAAGATCGGAATCCGGTATTCAACCCGTGTATAGTTCAACCCAGCCGTTTACGGATTCCGATCTTAGCTTTAAATATTAGAAATAATATTTAAATGAGTAGTTAGTTAAGATCGGAATCCGGGATTCCGTAATTGCAGTTGGAATCCTAGATTCCGATCTTGTGATACTATTTTAAAAAAATATTATTATATTGATATTATTTTTAATATATTATATTAATTTAATATTATTTTTAAATTTTTCGGTTAAATATGATTTATAATCTGGTTCTGGACTAGAGCAATAGACACTAAACTATGTTTGGTACGAAGGGAGCAGATGGGAAGGAGAGCGAATCCAAGGGGAAATCGGAAAATTAGGCTGTTTGGATGGAAGGGAATCGGAAAGGAAAAATCTTCGCGAGGGGATCCGCGAATTCCCTTCCTGTACAAAACGAGTACCCTCCGAATCGGCGGAGAATCGAGGGAAAAGAAAATCGCCGAAAATCTTCAAATGCAGATTGACACCGATACCCCTTTGTTGGCGCGAGATTTCTGCAATTCTGCTTGGCGCGCGACCTTCATCGACGCAACTCTCCTTTTTGGACACGATTCTTCCTCCTATAAAAATGATTTTGTTTGCCTCTCTACTCCATCGCTCAGGTAACCTAATTTTTTTTTTCTTTCTCCGCCTCCTTTTTTCTTTCTTCCTAGTTCTGCCTCTCCATCGCTCATGTATTTTTTTTTTGCTTTGACTTTGATTTGATTTAGGACGGTGGAGGCTCACAACAAATTTCTGTTGGAAAATTAATTTGAAAAACTCAAAATTCATTACCTCAAGTTTCAGTTTCTATATTATTCCTTTGGATTTGGCCCATATCATTCTTTATTTCTATTTTAATTAATATTTCCGTTGGGATATTCATTTACCTAATAAATTTGTTAATCAATTTCTTACCGTTGGAATTGTTGCACTAATATCCCACTAATTATTTTTAACGTTGGTCCATCAATGCCTTTATTTATCATTCATTTCTAAACGCTGGCTAAAGCAATTAATTTAAAATGATAAAGGCTGTAGCCGTTAACTGAACCACTATTTATACAGCCCATTTCGTTGATAAGAGACACACACAAAAAAGATATACAGCTTGTTCAATCTCTCATATTCCTCTTGATAATATTTGATATTCCAAATCTTGACTTTGTTGTTCTGCTGGATATTTTTGGAGTCTTTCATCAGTCACCTTCATGGTCGTGCCCTAAAAGGTGACAACCCCGTCTTATCTTGGTTGCGGTTCCTGTCGCACGTTGAGACGGAATACGCTTAAGGACAGCGCCTAGCGCGATTCGGGTAACTTTGTTCCTTTCATTTCTTTCATTTGTTTTTCTATTATCCGATTTTATTTGAATTTGCACCAACAATCTTAAGCGTATTTCTTATTCGGATAATAATATAAAAAAATAATTGATAATAAATCTATTTATAATTAAATTATTAAGCTTCAAAATATGTTTCAAACAGCTTATAAAATGAAAGAAAAATTTATTTTCGGTATAAAGCAAAGTGCAAATAAAAATAAATTTGAAGTAAATATGATGGAAAATGAATTATCTATGCCGAATTTTAAGATTGTATCAACAAATCCTTCAATTAATCTTACTTGTAAAAATTTAGATTGGTGGTTAGATAGTGGAGCTAATACACATGTTTGTGCTGATAGATCTTTGTTTTCTTCTTACCACGTTATAAATGAGGGAAGTGTCACAGTAGCTAATGGAACATCTATTAAAGTTTTAGGTGTTGGTGATATTAAATTAAAATTCACATCTGGAAAATTAATAATTCTTAAGGATGTACAACACGTTCCAGGTATTAGAAAAAATTTAATCAGTGGTTCTTTATTAGTACAATTAGGATATAAATTAGTACTTGAATCAAATAAAGTCGTAATCTCTAAGGGTGATAATTTTATTGGAAAAGGCTATGTAACTGAGGGATTATTTAAAATGAATATTATACCTAATATAATCAATGAAGTTAATTCAACAATTTTTATAAATACTCCTGATCCTTCACAAATTACATCTAATGCTAATTTAATTGATGTTTGGCATGGTCGTTTAGGACATGTCAATATTCGAAAATTGGCAAGATTATCACATCTTAATTTAATTCCCAAATTAAATGTTAATCCAAACTCAAATTGTGAAATATGCGTTCAATCAAAAATGCCAAGAAAAACTTTTAAACCTGTTCTAGTTAGACAAACTCAAAAATTAGAATTAATTCATAGTGATGTATGTGATTCTAATAGAGGATTTACTAGAGGAGGAAGTAGATATTTTGTAACTTTCATAGATGATTATTCTAGATTTTGTTACACTTATCTTATTAAAACTAAAGATGAAGTTTTACGAAAATTTCAAATATACAAAACTGAAGTAGAAAATCAACAAGAAAAAGGAATAAAAATTTTAAGATCAGATCGAGGTGGAGAATATACCTCAAATGAAGTTACATCATTTTGTGAAATGCATGGAATTAAACATGAAGTAACTGCACCATATTCACCACAATCTAATGGTGTTGCAGAACGTAAAAATCGAACATTATTGGACATGGTAAATGCCATGATAATTAGTTCAGGTGTAACCCAAAATTTGTGGGGGGAAGCACTTTTATCGGCAAGCTATATTCTAAATAGAATACCAATCAAAGATAAAAATGAAACACCATATGAACTTTGGAAAGGATATCCTCCTAAAATTAATTATTTTCGTGTTTGGGGTTGTTTAGCAAAAGTTAGAATCCCAGAACCAAAAAGAAAGAAAATTGGACCTAAAACGGTAGATGCAATATTTGTAGGATATTCACTAAATAGTAATACCTACAGATTTTTAGTAATAAAATCAGAAATTGATGAAATCTCAAATAATACAATAATTGAATCTAGAGATGCAGTATTTTTTGAAAATATATTTCCGTTTAAGAATCAACATATTTCTTCTAACTTGTCATTACCATCAAGTTCAAATACAAATTCGTCACCACCGAATTTATTAAATAATGATGACCATATAATAGAACTTAGAAAAAGTAAACGAAATAGAATTGAAAAGATTTTTGGGGATGATTTTATAACTTATTTAATTGAAGATAATCCTAATACTTATGAAGACGCAATAAGATCTCCAGAAGCACCTTTTTGGAAAGAAGCAATTAATAGTGAAATAGAATCAATCATAAGAAATAATACATGGATCCTAACTGAATTACCACCGGGAACTAAACCCTTAGGATGTAAATGGATTTTTAAAAAGAAATTAAAAACAGATGGTACTATTGAAAGATATAAAGCTAGATTGGTAGTACAAGGTTTTAGACAAAAAGCTGGTTTAGACTATTTTGACACTTATGCACCGGTTGCAAGAATAAACTACAATTAGAATATTGCTAGCTTTGTCTTCTATACATAAATTATTAATACACCAAATGGATGTAAAAACTGCATTTTTACATGGAGATCTAGATGAAGAAATTTATATGCAACAACCAGAAGGATATATTGTTAAAGGACAAGAAACAAAAGTTTGTAGATTAATTAGATCTTTATATGGTCTAAAACAAGCTCCAAAGCAATGGCATGAAAAATTTGATGATGTAATGCTATCTCTAAATTTTCAAATAAACGAATCAGATAATTGTCTTTATTATAAAAAAGAAGACAATGGATATATCATACTATGCCTTTATGTAGATGATATACTAATTCTTGCACCAAATCTGGAATTAATAAATAAAGCAAAATCATTATTATCAAGCAACTTTGATATGAAAGATTTAGGAGAAGCTGACGTTATCTTAGGAATGAAAATAATTAAATTTTCTAATTCTTTATTATTATCTCAATCTCATTACACCCAATCAATTATAAATAAATTTGGTTATTCGAATTTAAATCCAGTATCAACACCATCTGATCCTAACATAAATTTATATAAAAATGAAAATGATCCGATAAATCAAGAAAAATATGCTCAAATTATAGGTTCACTTATGTATTTGACCAATAGAACAAGACCAGATATATCACATATTGTATCAAGATTAAGTAGATATACTAATAATCCAAGTAAGACACATTGGACAGCAATAGATAGAATTTTTAAATATCTCAAAGGAACAATATCATATGGCCTTAATTTTACAGGTTATCCTTCGGTTTTAGAAGGATATACCGACTCAAATTGGATATCAGATTCTTTAGATATTAAATCAACAACTGGATATGTATTTCTTTTAGGAGGAAGTGCAATATCTTGGCAATCAACTAAACAAACAATAATTGCTAAAAGCACAATGGAATCTGAATTAATAGCTTTAGATACTACTTGTACCGAAGCTGAATGGTTAAAAGAATTATTATCAGATATACCTCTAATTCCACAACCAATTCCATCAATTATAATAAATTGTGATTCTCAAGCCGCAATTGAATTTTGTAAAAAGAAATTGATAAATTCAAAAATGAATAGACATATTAAAAGAAGACAAAAATCAATAAAACAACATATGAAAAATGAAACAATAAATATTCAACATGTAAGAACAGAAAATAATCTTGCCGATTGCCTAACAAAAGGCTTAAATAGAACTAAAGTTCTATATTCATCGAGGGGGATGGGTTTATGCCCTAATGGACCGCTTGCGGTGGCAACCCAATCTCCGAAAGGGTGACCCCTGGAAAGAGATTCAATGGGTAATAACAAGTCGTAAGTTGGTCACTAGCACACAATTTTGGAGCATTGACTCCAGCCCCATCCCTATGGTGAGTGTGCTTTATGTAGATGTTAAGGATGAGCACTTTAGCTCGAGCAATGCTCTTAATGAGGACCAAATCGGTAATTTCCGTGGGATGTGAATCTGCACACATCCTTGGTAGGGACTCACCTATATGAGAGTGCCTGTATACGGCCGCAGTGCGGGGCATGGGTAAGCCCTTAAGACTCTCATGAAAAATCCAAGTTATTTGAGTATGGCCATAAATGCGCACCCCGCGATGACTGACTCTATATTGCGTGTGTGATGGTGTAATTTGGGTTCAAGGAACGAGTTCAAGACATAAGTTCTCTCTGTCTCCTCCAAATTTAATCCATCAACACTAAGTGAAGTTCAAAGTTTGTAAACTACTTCTACGATACGCAATATAAATATCCAGCTATTTGTTTCATCATCCGATTGTATGAAATTCAATTTTGTTTCCTTAAAGTTTATCATTTGGTCATATATAATCCCTAATTTGTGAGTCATTCTCATTTGATAAATTTTGAGTTTTGTGGGGGATTGTTGGAAAATTAATTTGAAAAACTCAAAATTCATTACCTCAAGTTTCAGTTTCTATATTATTCCTTTGGATTTGGCCCATATCATTCTTTATTTCTATTTTAATTAATATTTCCGTTGGGATATTCATTTACCTAATAAATTTGTTAATCAATTTCTTACCGTTGGAATTGTTGCACTAATATCCCACTAATTATTTTTAACGTTGGTCCATCAATGCCTTTATTTATCATTCATTTCTAAACGCTGGCTAAAGCAATTAATTTAAAATGATAAAGGCTGTAGCCGTTAACTGAACCACTATTTATACAGCCCATTTCGTTGATAAGAGACACACACAAAAAAGATATACAGCTTGTTCAATCTCTCATATTCCTCTTGATAATATTTGATATTCCAAATCTTGACTTTGTTGTTCTGCTGGATATTTTTGGAGTCTTTCATCAGTCACCTTCATGGTCGTGCCCTAAAAGGTGACAACCCCGTCTTATCTTGGTTGCGGTTCCTGTCGCACGTTGAGACGGAATACGCTTAAGGACAGCGCCTAGCGCGATTCGGGTAACTTTGTTCCTTTCATTTCTTTCATTTGTTTTTCTATTATCCGATTTTATTTGAATTTGCACCAACAATTTCATCAATTTCGTCTAATAGGTATGCACTATTCAATCGTTTGTGTGGGAGTGTTGAAATTCTTCTGTTTAAAAATATCTTTCTTTTTTCTTATTTTCATCTGTTATGTTGTTGTTTCAATCTTAGATTGGCCGTAAGCTTTTAGATCAGATTCAATAATCATATATATGTGTTAACTGCTCATAATCTAATGATTGGCCGTATAAGTTTTTGAACACAATAAGGGCCAGGATGTCTCACATAATACTGTTCTCAGAAAAGCTACATTAATACTAATACTGAAACTATCAGATCAAACTTCTTAAGTAAATTAGAGCTTCTTATTTAAACTCAACAATTGTATGATTTGGGGGTTTAATAAAAACGTAGAAACAGAAATATAAGAGAGGTCATCTTTGAGTTAATTAAATTATATTGTTACATATCTAATTTGTTTGATTTTTAGTGATGTTTTTCTCAATTTTGAGTGCAAATCATCACTTTCTCAAATTGCATACAAATCTATCATGTTAGCAGATTTAGTAGAGGTCACCGTTGGGTGCAAAATTATAATTTTGAGTATGCATCTTTTGTAGAGTTATATTGTTACATGCTGTCAATATTTGAAAAATTTGAGTTAAGAACCTGTGCGCATGAAGTTATATGATATAAATAAGCCTAAGTGTCATTGTTGCTTTAAGTGTTGCCATATTCTTTTATTTAAATTCTTTGTATTTATTGTGTAAAAGGATGGAAGCATGTTATAATCAAATAAAAATTTAATAGATATTTAACTAGGTCAGATCAAGTACCAGTATGTATCTGTATCAAGTTTACAACTACAAACATAGTCTAATTAATATGTGCAAGTGATTCATGAGCAAGGCTTTTGATGTCATTGGCTAAAGACTATTTGCTTTTTTTATTACAACCCTCAATATCAATGGTGACGAAAAGAAGCGCATCAAACACGACTCAAAGTGCATCACTTGTTTGGACTGAAGACATGGATCAGATTCTGATCAGTGCATTCATTCACGAGCAATCAATCGGAAACCGTCCCAATGGGACCTTCTCGACACAAGCATATGATAACATAGTAAAGGAGTTGCTTACTGGTACGAGCTTGTGTACCAAATCTGATCAAATCCTGTACTGACTGTAGTTGTTTTATTTTCAAAGCTAGTACTGAACTTGATTCTCCCAGCAAGTTGAGTTGGGAACTAATCTGTGGTCATTGAGTGGATTGGAATTCATGTAAAATAATACACTTCGGTACAAGTAGAGTCTGGAGTAAAAGGGTACTAGGCTACTAGTAGCCTAGTACAGTTTGGAGTAAGTACTGGAATAGTTCGGCCTAATAACGTGTCCATGGCACAAGTAGTGGGATTGTTTGGTCATTAATTTTCCACTTTACTTTAGCGGGAGACAAAAAAAATATGTATATGAATATTTGCTTAGTTCAACATCAAGCCTATCTTTAAAATTTTGGCTTCGTACCCGTTGTTACTTGCATGGCATGAAGCACAAGCTTTTTTAAATTTTGGATTTGTACGAGATGATTAAAGTTAAAAGTTCAAGGGTACATTAGTCCAGTTTAATTATTTCCCCCGTTAAATTTATTCATCCAAACAAGAGATAAGAAGGAAAGAAAAAATTAATTTCCTTTCCCCTTCATTATTCATCCAAACAAGAAAAGTAAAATTATTTCACTTTCCATCCCATCCCTTTCCTTCCCTCTTTATATTTTATTTTCCTTCCCACCCTCTACCACCGAACCAAACAGAGTGTAAGCTCATTGTTGGGCCATTACAATTTTATGGGCTTGACCGAACAAAACTTAAAGAATAATTGGACCTTTATGAGTTGGGCTGCGCTCCTTTTCTTTTCTTTTCTTTTTTTTTTTTGATAGGGGGTTTTTGTCAATTTTCTCGCCGGCTCATACGGCACTTGACTTCACTCCTTTTTCTCGATGGCGCCGCCTCACAGGTCACAGCCATCGCCTCATTTCTCCCCTTTTCTGTCATGTGATATCCTCTCCTCAGTCCTCACACGGATCTACTCTCGTATCCATGGCTCCTGTCCATCTACGGTTTCGTCCGATCTGAAGCTCCCTCTCTCCCTCCCTCGTAGCCGTCAGACTTTATAGCCTAAACTGAATTCTGTAACTTCCGTCTTAACGAATTAAGTTTCGTTCTTAACGGATGGTGCAGAAAGGTTTTTAAAACACTAATTCTGTGACTTCCGCCTTAACGGATTAAGATCCGTTCTCAACGGATGGTGCAGAAAGGTTTTAAAAAGCTGAATCCTGTGTATTCCGTCTTAACGAAATACGATCCGTTCTCAACGGATGATGGGTAGAGGTTTTACAAAACTGAACTACGTTTTCAACGGATCGTTCTAACGGACTAAGATCCGTTCTTAACTTATGGTGCAGAGTTTTTTAACGGATTTGCATTCGTTCTTCGACGGACCCACTTGAGTTTAATTCCGTTCTAAACGGGTTGAGACCAGTTCTCAGTGGATGCTACTGAAAGCTTTATAAACCCGAATTCTGTGACTTCCGTGCTAACGGATTTGCATTCGTCCTCAAAAAAACAACTGGAGTTTAGTTCCGTTCTAAACGGGTTTAGTTCCGTTCTCAACGGATGGTGAAGAAAGCTTTAAAAAACTAAATTCTGTGACTTCTGTGCTTAACGGATCCCACCGGAATGGAAGGAGAAAAGGTTGATGGTGGTAAAAGTCTAATTTCTGGTTGTCCACATTCTAGACAAGGTTGTTTGATCATATGGTACTCATACCTGTCCTCCACTTTTGATAATCTTAGTTTTATTACCGATATGTAATCTTGGTTATTGTTTAGATGACAACAAAGCTCAGAAATCAGTAACTGCACGTAATTTATGCTAATTTGCTATATGAAATTGTGCAACTAACCAGTACCGATACAAATCAATAGCTGCAAGTAACTGAAAGAGGGGCTGTTGTGCTAATACCAGTACCAGTACCAATTGTTTGGGTACTAGTACTAGTACTGTGTACAGAGTCCTATTCTATGAACCATTTTCGAAATTCTAATTTTTCCACCATTAGTAACCCTGGTAAGATTGTCTACAAGTACAAAGCCTGGATGTTATTATCAATTTTGCTCGAGTTTTTGTCTTTGTTTAGGTATTTTAAATATAATGTATATTGAATTGTCCTGTTATATATATATGTCCCTGCATAACGGTTTGAAATATTTCCTGACTTAATAACTCCAGGATAATTGATTGATCTATGTTTTCTGGTTTTTATATCTAGGCAAAAGAAGCAGTGTAGGCCCTGCACATGCCCAAATTAGGTTGTTGAAATGCTGCCAAAGTGGAGGGAGCTAAACCAGCCATTGGAGTCTGCTGTAGATAACCGACTCGAAAATATATGTCTTGAGAAAAAATATTGTGCAAAGCATTTGATTAAAATGTTGGAAATTATATTAGGGTGCAAAAGAAGTGATGTTTGCACATGATAATTCGAGAATTATTGTTTTCTCCGAAACATAATATTGAGACCATGTAGTGCTTTCAAGCAATTATTGGCATTTAACGAGAAGTCTTACATCAGGATTTTTTCCCCCATGTCTCGTCTGGCAAATTAAAAAGTAACTCAGCATGAATAAATGTATTAATTAATTTTATTTTAGTCAATTAAGGGTAATAATTTAAAATTACGATAATTTTATATTTTTACAAACTAGTAGATCGATGAGAACTCTTATTGTTTATGAAACAAAATGAATTTTTTGAGGATTGAAATAAAATTATTAACTAATTAATAATAGACAGAAACAGAAATTTTAAATAATACTTAAAATATAAATATAATACGCATATATGTCTTCAATAAGAGATCTATGAATTAATTGAACTTTCTCGTTTTCCACATTTTGTCTTCGTTGAAGAATTAATAGTTACAAAAAAATATATATATATTTTAATTGCTAATTTACTTCATCACAGAAAATATTATATATAAATTAACAAGATATAAAAGATGGCTGTAAGAATTCTGGCTGTTGGATCCTCACTAATATATTTCGTATTTTTTTTGTATCAGTGAAAGGCACTGCCACCTCCCACTCGGATTCCCCTTCAATCATTTTTCTCACAATTAACGCATCCTGGTTAAACCGGATCTGGTGCTTCCGTTCAAAATGAAAACGATTTCTCACTCCGTTCTAAACGGATGAAGGTTCGTTCTCAACGGATGGTGCAGAAAGGTTTTAAAAAGCTGAATTCTCTGTGTTCCGTCTAAACGGACTCAAATCTGTTCTCAACGGATGGTTCAGAAAGGTTTTTTAAAAACTGAATTCTGTTACTTCCGTCTTAACGGAACTATATCCGTTCTCAACGGATGGTGCAGAAATTTTTAAAAAGCTGAAATATGTGACTTCCGTCTTAATGGAATAGGTTCCGTTCTCAACGGACGGTGCAGATAGGTTTTAAAAAGCTGAATTCTGTGTCTTCCATCTTAACGAAATTCCATTCTAAACGGATGATGAAAAGAGGTTTTAGAAAACTGAACTCCGTTCTCAACGGATCGAGTTATATTCCGTTCTAACGGATTGAGATCTGTTCTCAACTTATGGTGCAGAAATTTTTTCATGGATTTGCATTCGTTCTTCAACCACTGGAGTTTAATTCCGTTCTAAGCGGTTGAGATCCCTTCTCAACGGATTCTGCAGAAAGCTTTAATAACTCGAATTCTGTGACTTCCGTGCTTAACGAATTTGCATCCGTTCTCAAACGGATCCCACTGGAATGGAAGGAGAAAAAGTTGATGTTGGTAAAAGTCTAATTTCTGGTTGTCCACATTCTAGAGAAGGTCATTTGAACTTATGGTCATACCTGTCCTCCACTTTTGATAATCTTGGTTTTGTTACCGATATGTAACCTTGGTTCATGTTTACATGAAAACAAAGCTCGTAAATCAGTAATTCCACGTAATTTATGCTAATTTTCTATATGAAATTGTGCAACTAACCAGTAACGACCCAAATCGATAGCTGCAAGTAACTGAAAGAGGGCCTGTTGTGCTAGTTCCAGATTGTGCAATGAACCAGTACCAATCGTTCGGGTACTAGTACTGGTACTGTGTACAGAGTCCTATTCTATGAAACCAATTTTCGAAATTCTAATTTTCTACCATTAGTAACCCAAGTAAGATTGCCTACATATACAAGGCCTGGATCTTATTATAAATTGTGCTTAAGTTTTTGTCTTCGTTTAGTTTTTTTTTAATATAATATATATTTAATTGTCCAGTTCATATGTCTCTACATAACAGTTTGAACGATATTTTCTGACTTAATAAGTCCAGGATAATTGATTGATCCATGTTTTCCGGTTTTTACTTCTAGGCAAAAGAAGCAGCGGAGGCCCTGCACAGGCCCAATTTCGGTTGCTCGAAACGCTGCGAAAGTGGAGGGAGCTGAACCTGCAATTGGAGTCTGCTGTAGACAATACTAATAAACCGACTTGAAAATACCCGCTAAGGGATCAAAGAAAGGTGCATTTAGGGAAATGGCGGGCCTTAGAATGCACAATTCAAATAGCGGAGTAGTGAGGCAACATGTCTCGGGGAATTGGGTTGCTGAGATCCGTCAACCCAATAAGGGAGGCCATCTCTGGCTTGGTACTTTCCCAACAGCTGTTCAAGCTCCACAAGCTTATGACGAGGCTACCAGAGCTATATATGGCCCAGTAGCCTGTCTGAACTTCCCTGATAAGCCTCTCGGGCCTTCCTCATTTTGTGAATCCACAACATCCACCACAAACCAGAAAACCAGTACGAAGGAATGAGTGCTGACGATGGTGGACTAAGAGGAAACTTGGATATGTCGAGCATCAAAGCTGATGGCCTCAACCTGGAGTTGCTTAAAGAGATTGAAGAAGGTTGGAATCATGAATCGTACGTCAATTTTGGCCTTACTGAGGAGCTGCCGGAAGATGACGTCATCTTCAACATTTATGATTATTCTCGTTATACACCTCTCGTTATATAAAAGGCGGGCTTTCCATGTACTGCGAGACCCTGGATAGTGGCATTCCAAGAGCAAAATCTCTAATAGACATTTCGTCAAACACCTGACTTGCCTGGGCTATCGAATTACATTTTCAGTCCGGACCAATTAGTACACTGTTTTAGTGTATAATGCTTACAAATTAATGTTTTTCCATGAAATCATAGAACAAGAGCAATATTGTAAAACTAAAAACAGCATAAAAAAGTAGAGTCTTAATATGAACTATATATACTTAGAAAATTAATCGTCTTAATTGAATTTGATCTGGTGATCCTTGCAAAAATCAATTAATTAACAACTCATGTTCACTGGGTGTGTACATACATAAATACATGGCACAAGATCAGATGGTGCTTAATTTAGCTACGGTGAGTCGCGACCAAAACTCCTAGATCTAGATCAAAATGACCGATCCAAACTGTCTAATATGATCTCCCTATTGAAATCTCCATGTAGGCCGAATTTTTCATTTTTTCGAAATTTTTAAGTATTTTTTTGAAATTTTAGAAAATCGTTAATCTAATTGGTTCTGAACCATTAAAAAACATCAGTTTTTAAAAATCCGAAAAAAATACTTAAAAATTTTGAAAAAATAAAAAATTTGGTTTGCACGGAGATTTCAATAGGGAGATCATATTGGACGGTTTTGATCGGTTATTTTGATCTAGATCTAGGAGTTTTTGTCGCGACTCACCGGAGTGTCCGTGAGTCGCGACTCACCGTAGCTAAACTCCAATTACTATTACAATTAGTTAACAGGCAGCTGATAGAAAGACATTCGTTGAGGCTAATTAGAGGCACACTTCGTTGTCCATCAAGTAAAAGACGAACAAAACTTAACACGATCGAGCAGTACTTTTTCTGTTATTTTAAGCAGCTTGCTAGACTGTTTTTTTATTTTATTTTAATAAAAAGATGGAAGCTTGACCTCCATTTTTGTTTCAAAAATAAAAAATCTAATGTGAGCGAACAACAGTAACTGAAGCAAACAAAATCAACAATAAGCAATTCAACAGAATTGAACAAACAATTAACACGCACAAGCAATCCTACCAAACCAAAACCAAACTTTGAGTCACTGATCAAAAAGATCAACACGTGACAGAAACCTTGTCGTGACAGTTTGAGAGGTTTTCGTTGCTTGAATCGGTAGGATCGCAGATGCAGTCTTTCCGCTGGTCATCAGGTAGATCTTGGAGGAGTTTTGGGCAGATACAGTTCTTGCACTCCTCGTAGGATTTTTTAATTTTGCAAGCACTGGTAAATATTCCATAAGATTTTTCAACAAATTCAGGGCAGGCAAGGAGATTGACGCTGAGCAGGAGAAGGCCGAGTGAGAGAGCACCGGATTTTAGTTTGTGTTGCCATTGTTACACCGGGACCCGCAATTCTCTAACCAAAAATAAATTGTACCTTTCTACATACCGGATTATTATGTTTAACTGTCTATGGTTATGTGTGCGTGTGCAGTGTGCTTGTTTCTTCTTGATATCAGTTTGAAGAACTTATGATTTCGTTTTAGACTTTTGGTATAACACTATATATGTTGGTGTTGACTCGACCAATTAAATATTATATTCGTTAATTTTGATCATCCAAACCAAAAGAAAAAAGCAAAGTAAATTATATTTTTCATGATATTCAAAAAAGTTATATTTTTCATTCCTCTCATTAAGCATCCAAACAATAAAAATTGGATAAAAATAGGCTGAGGTTCATTCTTCACTTCTCATTTTGTTGAGAAATAAGCGGCACCTCTTTTCTCACAATATATATATATTTTTTTTGTCATTTTTCCTTTCATAGGCTAGTCGGCCGGGTAAGAAATATTTTATGTCGTCAATAATGAACTAACTCATCATAATTAAATATGTATGTCATCTTTATAAACTGGTTATTGTGATAAAATATGTCCGTTTAGATGAGCCCTAGGAATAAGAGAATAAGAGAGTAAATTTATTATAAACAATTCAAACTTTTCATAAAGTTACACACTTTCCAATACCTCTTCCATTATTCCTCTTATTCCCACACCATCCAAACGGAGCCATGAATTGCTTCTTTTGGGTTCCTGCCTAGCTTGCTTCCGAGAGACTGCGGCTATCGAAATTAGGTAATTAGACAAATCTATACTATATTATTAAAGCACCATCAACAAGGTCAGCAAATTTTCAAAAAAGGAATGGAAACAATTGTTAACATCATTATAAACCATTGATTAATATGATGTACGGTTTGGATCGCTATTTCTAAAAAGAAGTCGACTCTACACACAAACAAGTCAGGTCGCTGGATGGTATGCCTCTTTGGTTAGGTGTTTTAATAAGTGGTATAGATATAGAACATCAAACTATCTCAATCTTTAATTAATTATCCAAAATTTCCGGTTCTTGTTGGATTCATATGATATTAGATTTCATTTTTTTAGTACTAAGATATTTGCACCTCCAATATCGTATTTATGAATCTATCTCTCAGATTTTAGTTGTATTAAATGATTAGAGAACATGTCGTTAAAATATTCAAGTAATTGTTTATTTTATTTTAAAATCTTCCGTTTTTCTGAATATTTTTTTCATAAATCAAAACTTTATTTATTTTAAGTTCATATTGAGCCAAATGAAATACTTTTCAGATGTAGACTTCCTTATCTGAGTAACGAGCTGTCTTTAGCAATATGTATATCATGTCATTATATTAATACATTAAAATATTAATTTTTTACAATGTTTTTGTTGGTTTGAAATATAGAAAGATCCAATAAAGTAAATTCAAATGATATGATGTTATGAATAAAATTGTACCATAGATTCGGTTAATTCATAGGATTTAGAAGTTTAAGGAAACTAAAGATCTATATTAATGAATGAATGATATAATCATCTATTGAAAAAAATTAATTTGTGAGCTTACAGTTAGCTTGTAAAAATCTTATAAGATATTAGCTTCCTTCTATTGAATAACAAAGATATTGTTAGATACCGGTTTACATATGACAGTATTTTGTTCGTAAAATCTTCTTTATGTATGAAGTAAAATGAGAAATATTTCTTCAATTGGATGGATACGGTTTCACTTTTTAGTTTTTACTTAAAACTAAAATAGTCACCATATCCAACTAAAATGACAGGTAATTAATTACTGTCTTGTTATATTTTGTTTAAAAGAGAATTAAATTTTGGTGTAATGCATTATAATGACTGCCCACGGTCGATCGTTATCATGTCCTTTTTTAAGAAAAGAAAAAGAATTTGATCAAAAAAATTGGCAAACAACATTATCTTACCCTTTACCTTTACGTACTAATCTAAATATGAGTTGAAATTTGAAAATAATAAAAATTTTCTTATAATTTCATCAAAATTTGCCCACACATTAAGTGGGTGTGTATGCTAGTAGTTTTTAAATTGGTCATTCCAGATGTGTAAACAACATTTAGGATTATATTTCAGTTTTGTAATCCGTGTAGAACGGTTCACTTGGTCATTTGATTGAATAATTGTAGGCCTGGATGGCAGTGATTTACCACAAGAGGATTGTGGTCCAGTAATGAGAAAGTCTAACATGCACTATAGTGTATAGAATTTTCTATACACCGCGAATTTTTTTAGAAATATTTTTATAATTTGACAAATTTAATTTAACCAATTTAATCTACATATTGAAATTCCATAACAAATCAAATTTTACAATTTTTTTTATTTTATTACTATTTTTTCGAATTTTTTAAAACATGTCATTTTTGAAATGTTGTAAATAGTATAACATCTAAAAAATGACATATTTTTAAAAAATTGAAAAAATAGTAATAAAATCTAAAAGATTGTTAAATTTAGTTTGCTATGAGATTTCAATATATATATAGATTATATTGGTTAAATTAGATTTATCAATTTACAAAAATACCTCCGAAAAAATAGGTGATGCATAGAAATCCCTATACACTATGGTGCATATTAAACTTTCTCATAACATAATAGATGATAATATTTCTTCTGACACATATCAAAGAACGAGCTCGAGCACTTACTGTTTGACCTGCTCCAAAAATATGCAGCTCCAAGGCCTATTGATGTGAGATAAGCTAATATCCAAAAGTGTCCTAAATTAACCGCAAGCGTACGGTAAATCATTGGTACAATTAGGGTCGAATCCACAATGACGGAAACACAAGTACCGGATTTACAATTTCACAAAGTCTAGATCTAGCAATTTCAAAGGGGAAACTAGCAAACTAAATGCAACAAATACTAAAAGTAAAGGCTAACAATTTGGCTTAACAAGTACTAGTTAGGTTGGTGGTTGTGGACTGCCTTGTAGGTGCTTTTCTTGGTCGCTTCGGCCTCAAGTTGGGCAAGTCTTGCATGTAGGACGGTGATCTCGCTCACTTCATACTTGCCTCCGCTCCTTGCATTGTCCCGCACCAACCATTGTTGGTTGTGCACCAAATCATCAATTAAGTCAAAAGCGGCTTGCGCATCACGGTCCATGAGACTTCCACCTGAAACGGCATCAACATTCATGCGAGTACTATTGGTTAATCCATCATAGAAAGATTGGATAACAACCAAAATAGGCAACCCATGGTGTGGACACGAAAATTTCAAATCCCTAAACCTTTCCCAAGCTTCACTAAGTGTTTCATCGGACCTTTGCCTAAAACTAGAAATTTGAGTCCTAATTTTGGCCGTCCTCTTGTGAGTAAAGTATTTGGTCAAGAAGGTTTGGATCATTTCCTCCCATGTCCTAATGGACTTGGAATTATGTTGAGGTTGTTTGCCGCGACACCTGACACTCGAATGGCGGCCCCAATGTTGCTTGACTTGGGTGCGGCAAGGTACCTTAAAGTTCGTTGCGGCGGGGTCGGGTAATCCTCATCCGAATCGCCATGTGTGCTTACTTCTTCTTCACCATTGTGTGGGCCTCTATTCCTCAACATCTCCATCTCCAATTGGAATTGGGCACGCTCAGCTTCCATCTGCAGCCACTGGGCTTCCAATTGTCGCCGCAATTCCTCGAGTTCGGCCATGTTTTTACCACCAGAGGGTCCTGTGCGGTCGCACCTCGGTTTTGTGCGGTCGCACAGGGGGTCAGACAGTGACTCTGGTTGTGGTTATGGCTGGGTTTGTGCACCAGCAGTTCATGTGCGGTTGCATAAGGGTTATGTGCGCCAGCACAGAAGTTGCAGGGGCTGGTTCGGTTCGTCGGTTGGGGTTTGTGCGAGGCCAACTAAGATTGGTGCCCCGAGACTTGATTGTGAGTCGGATTCCCTGAGAATGCACTGATCGGATTGGACCCTTTTGATTGGTTCGGATTGGTCTAGGGAACTCAAGGATTCGGTGGACCTACTCCTCAAAGGATACTCTCGGCCCTTGTTACTAAATGTGAGAACAAAAAGAAATAATCTAGGCCCTTGTTACTACAAGCACCAAAGATAATACGAACAAACAAAATGTGAGAACAAAAAGAAATAATCTAGGCCCTTGTTACTAAAGCAAGGATCTGATATTGTCACCGTCCCTGACAACGGCGCCAAAAAGTTTGATGTGAGATAAGCTAATACCCAAAAGTGTCCTAAATTAACCGCAAGCGTACGCTAAATCGTTGGTACAATTGGGGTCGAATCCACAAGGACGGATACACAAGTACCAAATTTACAATTTCACAATGTCTAGATCTAGCAATTTCAAAGGGAAAACTAGCAAACTAAATGCAACAAATACTAAAAGTAAAGGCTAACAATTTGGCTTAACAAGTACTAGAATCAAAGGCTAACAATAAACAAGAAAGAAATAAGTTGTTTTTGTTGGTAATTTGGTATAAAAATGTCCTAGGGGTTCAGTTTCAACCTTGGTTAGGCCATGGGCTGTCAATGTTTCTCACTCTCGTGACCAAACATTGACAAGTGCAGGCCAGAGAGCCCTGTGCGACTGCACAGGACCTCTGTGCGACCGCACAGCCCATGGTTAGTGCTGGATTGATGCAATACATTGGTTTCTAGCTTGTATGGGATAGGTCTAGTCGTACCTAAACTCTTGAACCTCAACTCTCGTCATGTTGGTCACAATATTTGGTGCAGAACCTAGCCTAAAGTCTCCATTAGGTACATTAAATCTCAACTCTCGTTATGTTGGCTAAACCATCCTAAGTCTATTTGTTGGTTCACAAATGCATCTACTAGACTCTCGCCTAAGTAGAAACTTGTCCCTTTTGATGTTTAAGTTGGTCACCTCTCGGCTCCTAACCTACCTTGATTACCTACTTGGTTCAATTAAACAATCTACACCTTTTGCCTAAGTTAGGTGTGGCCATTCACCTAAAAGGAGGGTCAATTGATCAATTAAACACAAATAGTGATATGCCAAAAGTCTTTGGCCCTTGGCCCGTCCTTCGAAAGACCGTTTTTAAACCCGGACCGGACCGGCCCTTCGAAAGATTTACAACGGATAAGGACCTAGAAGGGCCGGATTTTGAAAAGGCCGGATTTAATTTTCAATGAAGACGGATTTTGATGGGACGGGTATCGAAAGGCTAGGTCCGGTTCGGACCGACCCAGTTTATTTAAAAGGGCCGGTTCAATAAAATTAATAGAATAATAAGAACTTTATAGAAGAAATACAAATTGATTATCTAAAATACTTATGTTCTTAAATCATAATTTCTTCATTTCTAGGTTCAATAACCGATGTGCTAGATTCAAGTTTTTTTTATTAAAACGAGGTACATTTTTTTTATGCTAAAAAATTCAAATATCTTTTATTTTCAATTATTTTATTTTTTCATTAATATACTAACAAAAAAATAATATTTTAACTCCGTCTATGTTATTGTAACAAAGCCGGTTCCAAGTCCGAAGTTTAAGGAGGAAGGAAAAATTGAAAATATTTATATAATTATAATAAATTTTTAGAAATAATGATTAAATATCAAAAATATTATATAGAATCCTTTGTGTCCTTTGGATTCTTGAACCCGGCCATTTGAAAGACCAAGGACTTAGAAGGGCCGGATTTTCAAAAGTTCGGGCTACCTATTTAGAAAAGAAATCCTTCAAACCCGGTCCTTCTTTGACCCGTCCTCGAACCCGGTCCGGTCCGGTCCTTATATCAAACCCGTCAAGTCCAGTCCTTTGAAATTCGGCCCGGTCCTTTTGACTTTCACTAAACACAAACAAGCAACTTCATTCAAAAACCAAGCAAATAGTACACAAGAGAAACCAAGTACTACATCAATTCAACAAACCTAACCTTGGTCTCCACAAATTTCCTAGAACATATCTAAATCTAGCCTAACATAATGGTAAAACAAGCAAAGGAATGCAAAGATACAATCTCCATGCTAAAACCAAATCAAAAGGGAAGGCAAGACGTCCCTTCTCAAGCCTAATCGACTTCTGGACCAGCAAAGGAGGTGCTTGGGTGGAATGGTGAGGTGTAGGAGATGAGATCCGAGGCGGCAGAGGGGTTGTGCGGTCGCATGGGAGGTCGAATGGTGGGAAATGGGTTTGGTCTTCGCTGCGGCGCCGCCTTGGATTGAGGTGGAAAGAGAGATGCCCTAGACGAGGCGAATGGAGCGCCTTATATAGGGGTTTGGTAGGGTTTGGAGTCCCGTGCGGTCGCATAGAAATCTTGTGCGGTCGCACCAGAGTCGCTGGACCATGGTTGAGTCAGATTTGTACGCAACGAGCCCAAATTGAGTTGGTGCGGTCGTACGGGATTCTTTGGACCACGATTCGTGCGTCGTTTCGTGCCGAAATGCACTGTTTTTGCTGCGACTTGGCTCCAAATTCCTACAAATCAAAATGAAATCCAAGCAATACCAAATTTCTACAAATACACACTAAAATCAAATAAAACTAAGTAAAATCAAGGATTTTGAGTTATGATTTAGGTAAAAGTCCGGTCTAAAACCATATATAAATATGTGACATCACCTACTAAGATTCTCGATATCACACCTAGCGTTGTCAATATCATGTCGTTTCAAACGTTTCTGTTATTTTCCTTTCGAAACAGAACAGAAACGGAGAGAAAAATAATTTTGTTTTCATAAACGGAACGGAAACGAAACATGTGTAAACGTTAGTGTTTCGTTAACCAAAACCGAGCTGAAATCAATGAAAAATGAAGAACGGAACAAAAAATGAAATGGAACGAAAATAAAATATAATCTTATTACGTTACCAGAAATGAAACGAAAACGAAACATACCAATTCTATTCTGTTTATTCACGTTTGACGCCCCTAATCACACCCAATGACGAAAGCAAATTCTTAATTTTCTTCAAAGTATATTTATACATTAATTATTAACAAGAAATTCAATACCGATCAATATAATTTTGTTCATTTTCTTTACTATGTAAAAATAAATAGAAATGTTACAAATTTGAACAAATAGAAATGTAACATATTTTCACAAGAATTAGTTATAATTTTTGTTACGAACTAAGGGGACGTTTGATTGTGTAGTAAGTAGGGATGAAAACGGATCGGATACGGAGCGGATGTTGGTCTTCCCATATCCGCATTCATATTTTTTTTTTTGATACGGATACGAATACGAATGCGTTCGGATATAGATACGGTTCGGATATTAAACGAACACGGATACGGTTCGGATATTTTCGGATACGGAGTCGAATACGAATATATTTTGTCGGATACGGATAACATTTTAATCTTTTTTATTTATTTACAAGAGCAGATTATTTAAATATAATGTTATTCAATATACTCAGTGTCTATATTAGTACTTCGTCAAGATTAGTAGTAGCACATGCGAATGAATATCTATTATTTTTTATAGTTTGAGCCAAATGAACATTTCTTTAAAATATGAAAGTTAATTTTAATAATATTGTCTTCAATTACGATGTACAATTTTAGAAGTGAACTTAATCACATGCCATTCTTCCATCTAAATTAATAAAGAGACAAATTCAGATCTCTTTTTTGCGCAAAAAAAAAAGCAAAAGAATCAGTTAGCCAAAAAAAAAATAGATTAACCTAAAAATCAACCTACACTAGAGAAGCAGACAGTTCGACAGTTGTGGCTGAGCGAATGGATTCTGTACATAAAACTCTAAATCTGAACAATGACATTGATGGTGCATTGCGCGCAGGAATGGTACCAGCGGTGGAATCAGAACAGAGCCACGAACTATGTACGATTCGGATTGGGATTTGGATTTGCGGAATGGTTCCTCCATTTTGTAATTGCACAATGGTTCCTCCATTTTTTTTATACACCAAGTGGGATGAATACTTCTTTTTATTGGTCGTCAAAATTTTGTAATTATAACATTTCATTCTATCTAATCATCGGGCATGAACAGTTTATCGTACTCTCACCGTGTGTATGACAATTTACGAAAAAAATTATTGATCTTCTCTGATTTCTCATCGCAAGATTTACAAATATATACAAAATTAGACATAGAACTATTTAAATCATATTTTTTTGAATAGAATAATAGTATCATACTTTTATCTAATTGTCAACTTGGAACATAAATATATCTTTTATACTAATATGCTTTCACCTTTTTTGGAATAATAATGAATTATTGTTCGCATTCATTGAAATTGTTCAGTAAATATTTATATATGAATGATGAATCATGCTTAATATGCCTGATAATCATGGAAAACTCGTTTCTCACTTTCTCTCTTCTCCCTTTACTCTTTTAGACGTTTACAAGCAAAACTATCGAAGAATTATAAAATATATTTTGATGTTTATTCGAAGTGAACTCATTGGGCATCCTACTCGTCAGAGGGAAAATTCTAATATACTTGAGACTATATAAAATAAAACGAATATCATGTTTAACAATGATAAATTTAATTAGTCATCCTTTTGAAATAAACGATTATAAGGTATCAATTTATTATTTATATTTATTTAAAATAAACGAGGATACGCGCCACAACGCATTATAAGATAAGTAGGGATGAAAACGAATCGGATACATTTCGGATCTTTTTTTAATACTCATGTCTATGTTAGTATTTCGTCAAGTCCAGTAGTAGTGCATGCGAATGAATATCTATTATTTTTCATAGTTTGAACCAAACGAACATTTCTTTAAAATATTAAAGTTAATATTAATAACATTGTCTTCGATCACATTGTACAACTTTAGAAGTGAACATTCTTAAAATCAAAGTAACCAAATTAACTTTTTGGGTTCCAACTTTCAATACATAAATACATAAGTTCACAACAAGAAGGAAATAAAACGCTAAAAGTGAAAGCAAATAAGAGACCATCTAAAATTACAAGTACCACATAAGTACAAATATAATACGATTGATCAATAAATTAGGTGTTTCCACATTTTGAATCCAACAGTATGATCAACTAGTCAATGTCAAATCATATCATGATACCTTAAATGTCATTATACATTAAAATAGTATATTAATCATATGTAATCATCATTATTAGAGAAAAAATTAATTTTACTATTGTTATCATATATAATTGTCTCAATAATAGAAAATAAAATTAATTTTATGTTACTAGTCCAAATCAAAACATTATTGTAAGGAGAATTTATCCAATAAAAATTAAGAATTATATAATTAAAATTGTTCTCTAATGTAGAGAAGTAATTATATTAATCATCTTAGCCGTTAAAGATACGGATAAGTGAATTAATATCTATTGGATACGGATAATATGCATAATTTTTTTTTTGTTGAATATGAATACGGATGGGATAATGTCAAAATCATATCCGCATATCCATATATTTTTGGCGAATTAATATGGATACAAATACGGATATGTTCTGATACATATTGTTGGGATATTAAACACATTTTTTGGATTCAGATACAGATCGGACCGGATAAAATCCGCTCTTTTTTCATCCCTAATTATAAGATATCAATTTATTGTTATCTGGTGAAGTGGTGATCCTCGCAAAAAATCAATTAATTAATAACGCCTGTCACGTCTGGAAACTGGGCGTGTACATACATAAATACAATATAGCACAAGATCAGATGGTGCTTAATTAATTGTTAATTATTAAATGCACCATGTCATAAATATGCGCGTATGAAATGAGTAACACGCACAATAAAATTCACGATTCAAAAAAAAAAAAACACGCACAATAAAATTATAATACAATTAGTAAAGACTAAAGAGGAAGTTGATAGAATGACATTATTTGAGGCTGAGGCACATTTCGTTATCCATCAAGTAAAACGCGAACAAAACTTAACAAGAGCAATACTTTTTCTGTTATTTTACGCAGCTTGCTAAACAGTTATTTTATTTTATTTTAATAAAATGATGGAAGCTTGACCTCCATTTTTGTTTCAAAAATAAAAAATCTAATGCGAGCGAACAACAGTAACTAAAGCAAACAAAATCAACAATAAGCAATCCAACAAAATTGAGCAAACAATTTACACTCACAAGTACGTCACAAGCAATCCTACCATACCAAGACCAAACTTCCGAATCACTGATCAAAAGGATCAACACGTGACAGAAACCTTCTCGGCGCAGTCTGAGAGGTTTTCGTCGCTCGAATCCGTAGGATTGCAGATGCAGTCTTTTCGCTGGTCAGCAGGTAGATCTTGGAGGAGTTTTGGGCAGATACAGTTCTTGCACTCCTCGTATGATTTCTTAACTTTGCAAGCACTCGTAAATATTCCATAGGATTTTTCAACAAATTCAGGGCAGGCAGCATTGGCTAAAGTGAAGACAAGGAGATTGACACTGAGCAGAAGAAGAGCGAGTGAGAGAGCACCGGATTTAGTTTGTGTTGCCATTGTTACTTTGTTTTGCTTTATGCTTTTTGGGGGATGGAAATTGGAAAATGGATCGATCGATGCATATTGAGACTTAAGAGGGATATATTTATATGAGGGTTACCGTGCTGTGTTGTTGTTACTTGTTATATATAATTAGCAAAAGTTCAGTTCTAGTATTATTGAATGTCAAATTAATATTTTGTGGTCAAACGTACGGCATGCATGCATGGATGCAAGTCAACTATACATATAGATTATTATTTGGAAATCAATTCTTTTCTGAAATATTGTTCGCTTAGCTAGGGCCACTAAACACGGTTATTTATGTATCGTGGAGATACTTTTATTTAAATTTCGTCCAATGAAAATAATCTATTATTAATGAACACATAAATTATGCAAATGTTTTTAAACATTTTTATTTATTTTTGTTTAATAAAAACGGTAAGCTATATACTGGACGAAATTTTAGCAAATATTCATTGAGTGATAAATCAATATATATAACTTCAGTAATAAATTAAAGTGAAATAATTAAGGTTAAAATTAATATGTTTGTAAAGAAGGCAACATAGTTGTTAAATCACTGCATGCTGATAAAAGAAAAGTCATGAGATCAAATTATAAGTTAGGAAAAACGAGAGCGAAAGTATATTTTAACCAAAGAGTGATTTTTTTTTCAACTAATAAAATTTGTAACTCCATTTTCCATTGTAAATGATTATGTTCCACAAATTCAAGTAATGGTGTTCTTATTTTCTTTCATGCGACTTTTTATTTTACTTTACTAATTTCAAGATGAGATGTACAATATTTAGATTCGGATTGTCGGTTCTCTGATCTCGTAACCCAAGCTCTATCAGATCCAACGTGCCAATAAATATTGAATAACATGTGAATGCGAGCATTAGAAAATTTGTACAATATCAGTAGAAGATGGAAGATCCAAATGCTGCATTCCTCTTTGAATCCATCAATTCATAGCACAACACTGTTTTCATTCTCCTTAATTTAGCAGATTTGTCTACTACATTAACACATGAACTATCGTCAAAAAAAAATAATAATAAACTCATGTATATTTGGCTATCTTGAAATTGCTGTTTATATTAGTATTTCTTCTATGATTAAATCGAATCGCTTAGCATAAGATTTGAATGCACATCTTGTGAATAATATGATCTCAGATTCAATTATCATTGTTCAAGACCAATCTCAGCGTCATTCAATCGAGAGTAAATCACAGCATTAGGAGATCATGCAACTAGACATTTAAGATATCAAAAATAGAGAGATTTTGTAATTAGGTAAAATAGGCAATTTCAAAAGACTAATTAATCCTCAGATAAATAGTTATTTATTTATTTATTTTTCTCCTGATGAAGCAGACAACATAGTCAGTCCGTCTCGTTTTGCATGCTAGATGGGATCTCCGGATCCTTTTTTGTTGAACTCGAGAAGTTGACTTTGCAAAATATAATGGTCTTCATTATATTTTTGTGCGCCATAAATTCCAATGTCATTAATGCTCTGCAAAGACGGCCACCGATTCTGTGTAATTCCATGTGCATCACTGATTAATTACTATTGGTCTTTATTAGCCCAAACCTGTTTTCCTATAACAAAAACAAAAGTAATGAAATTTCTTGTATCACTAATTATATTAGGCTCTGTTTGGATAGTTAGGAATAAGGGCTATTCTAGACTAAATAGCTATTTGGGACTAAGAAACCATCCAAACAGTCCAGGATTAAGAGTTTATTCTTAATCAGACTAAGATTAGTTAATCCGACATTTTGTTAGAATAAGAGTTGAGATTAGAAAAAAAAAACTCATTATTTATTCTTTCCTCATCCAAACAAAAAGTCTTAATCTGAGATTAAGCTTATTCTTAAGAATTTAGGATTAAGAATCTTAATCCTGAATAGCTAACCCTACCCTTAATCTCATACGATCCAAACAGAACCTTAAAGATTACCAGACTGCCATTTTTGCCACATTGCGCTTCTAGACTGTATGTAGATGGTGGTAGAAACGAATGAAGATCTAATGGTACAAAGGTTTTACATGTCTCTACTGTAAATTCATATTTGAATTTGGCTGTCTTTGCATATCTGCTTTACATGAATTCCTATTATGTTGCACAATAATTTTATCCTCAGAACAAATATTACGAAATAATAAGGAAAAACCTTTATATAAATCTCTATCTGTGATAGCTAATTCTGAGTCAAACTCAACATAGATACAGAAACAAAAATACAAAATATTACCAGTATATATAGGGCCTCTCCAGTGCTTGTAATTTTAAGCTTCATTTATATGCATATAATATAAGAAAGCTAAAATCCAACACAGAGAACTCTGACATTATTATTCATATGCATCATCTTTTCTAGTCTCCATTCCGGTGGCAACTAAACGAGCTGAAGACTAATAGAGAGTACATAAACTATGATCAATCTAGCAATATTGAACATCAAAATAAATACAAATCACAAATTCAAATCTTCCCATATGGATGTGTAAGTGATGGATTTTGTCAAAATGCATGAGGAATGAAATGAGAATTAGATTTCTTTGTCATACTGGTAAATCTTCTATTTTCCAAAAGGAAACTACGATGTAATTAAATGATTTCTCTAACAATTATTGCTGATTTTTTTTTTCTATATACTAGCAGTAAAACGCCAATGGAGGATGATAACACTCCAACATGTGGCCTGATATCACTACAAGATTAGAGACAAAAATGAACAAGACTGCATATATTCATCATTATTTTTGACCCAACATAAAATCAGAAGTATGTTGAGGTTAGAAAGTACGATTTTTATGTTTCTGCGTGATACAAGGATAAAAGGTACGTAAAGCCTCTTTGTAGATGTTGATACACGAACAGCATTTACCTCAATTTAACATAGCATTTGTTAATTTCATAGATGGTTGAAGGCCTTAATTAAGAGTTTGGCAGAGACCACTTGTGGTCAATGACTGTCCTCCAGGGCCCGCAACTCTCTAATCAAATAAGATAGTTTTTAAATTGGTCATTGTAGATATGTAAATAACATATACATAATATATTTATATTTCAGTTTATAACTAAAGGAGAATTCAATGCCGTCAATTTTGGTGTCATTAAATGTCGCAATTTTATTTTATAAATATTTTAATTCAAACTTGAATCTAAACTATTTTCTTGTTTAATTTAATGAACGATTTCTTATTATATATTTTTTCTAAATTTTGAACCTTAGAAAACAAACATATATTGTTAACTAGCACGGATATAAAGTGTATATTTTATTTTTAAATATATCATTAGAATATGAGGTGTACTCAAATCCGTGTGAAAAAAAAAAAAAAAGGTATACTCAAATCCGTGTGAAAATCCTTATAAGATCTTACTGCGAACCCAGTAGACCAGCTAGAGTTAAGTGTCCGGTTGTACTGATGCCTATAAAATGAATAGCGTTGACAAAAGTTTGATTTAAAATGATATTATGTGTGGCGAAATCTTATCAAAATGTTGAGATGGCCGAGTTGGTCTAAGGCGCCAGATTAAGGTTCTGGTCCGAAAGGGCGTGGGTTCAAATCCCACTCTCAACAATTTTATTTTATTGTTTTATTATTATGAGTTCTTTCTTGTTCCCAATGTTTTATTTTCCCCGTTACTTCATTTACCGTATATGGCTGGTTCGGTCCAAACTAGCTCGGGTGCTTCCGTGCTTGCGTTCCAAACCCAGGAATGCATCGTTAAATCCGAAGATAGCAGGTGCATTTAGAGACCATAAACTGACTGTTATTAACCAAAGTTTTGCTTTCTAAATTGTTTCTTCAAATTTCTTTATATGACGAAATTGGCTCCACTATGTCTAATCAGGTTTTGGTCCTTCCAGAACTAATTTTGTAAGTACCTGCTTCAACACATACCTATATTCTAATTCAAGAAAGTAGTATTCGGCATTCCCAAACCACTAACTACGTATACTTCCCTCATTAAATCGATTAGAAAATGGTAAATGCGATAAGAAAGCACCTTTCCAAAACAGATTATTTATTATTGTGTATGCAAAATGCACAGAATAAGAAAAAATAGCTTAGGAATAGGAAGAATAGCTTCTTTCTAAACATCCAAACAAGTTAGGAATAAAAAAAAGAATAATTTCTTTTTAGAAATAGCTTCTTTCTAAAAATAAAACAATTATATATACATAATTTCAACAAAATTAGCTAAATACTAATAACTAAATAAAATTTTATGTAATCTTTAATTAGTACTTTATTTGATATTAAAATAATAATTTTTAATAATTTATTTAAATTAATATCAATTTGATTATTCTAACTCACCATCCAAACAACATTTCTTATCCCCAGACTAACATCTTCTCACTCTTCCCAAAGTTACACACTTTCCAATATTTTCTTCTTAAAATTCTTATTCCTTCCTTATTCCCATACCATCCAAACGGCCCCTAAAATTATTAGATTCATCAATACATAATGCTTCACTTTGATGCATTTCTAAAGATTCCAAATAAATCCTGATAAATTAAGCTGCTCAAACAGAAGAAAATTAACAATAATATGACCACATACAAAATTTTGCAATTTCAATGTTGCAACACAACACTACCTAAACATGCTACAGATAGGTGGCTAATTTTTCTTGCGACTGTTTTTCTCTTCTACACCCGATTGAGAGAAACGCTTTCTTAAAACTTCAAGTACCTCTTCCATTGAAACATCCTTCAAATTTAGAAGTACCATTGAGTGGTACAATAGATCAGCCATCTCTGAGGCAGTGCGGTCTTTGTCCTCATTATCTAATAGGGTTTGAATCAGCTCCCCCGCCTCCTCTCTGTAACAAATTACATTAGACATGTCATTGCAAAATCATGATAGATTTATTGTGCATCACAATATATGCGAGTTAATCACTAAATTTCCAAATAAATGCAAACAATAATGTCTAGGTCCTGGAACCTGTCCGTGGTAAGCGTGGTTAGGTCCTGAACAAAGTAAATAGACTGTTACCACAAACTGCTAGTTGTACAGTGCTAACAGGTTGCCCTAGTAGTATTTGCGGTTATGATATTGAGGTCTAGAAAACTAATACTGTACTAGTTAGGTTGGTATCTGGCCCAAAAGATAACTGGATAGGTTCGCTTGAACATAATGCTCAATGTGTCACCAGTTTCAATAGAAGAAATAATTGGTCAGAAAGAAGAGAACACCGCATAGTAGCCCCTGCTATCACTAATCACAAATCTCGTGCTATCACAAATCCCTAATCACAAAACCCCCATGCTATTACTAATCACAAAAATCCTATCTTAACAGATTAACAGAATAAAAAATGGTTTTAACATACCGAACTTTAGAACAGAGTAACTCCTGGTTGAGCAATAACTTTTTGGTCCATGATGGTTTTCCATTTGGCAATGTCTCGATTTCTTCTTTTCTTTTAGAAATTGTTGCCTCCAATGAGTAGAGTGTTGTCTTAGCCAACCTCTCTTCCTTATCCTCCTATAGACAGAATTGTTCCAAATGTTTCAAAATACAAGATGTTATATTCAAAATCAATTATAAGACTACAAAATAAGATACCACTGGCATGTCCATATTATAACAATTTACTTGCTTTGTCCTCAATTTTGGGATAAGGATTCAAGGGAAAAGTAATGCTCCATAACGTATGACTCCCCAAACAACACTAGGTTGTATGTTTCTTTTTATTTTTTTCCCCTTTTTCCTGTTTTCTCAAACTCACCAATCTTTGCACAAAGGACCCTCTACTAATAATATTCCCAGCAAACAGCGAACAACTAAAAACAATCTTTTTTGGTATCTATATTCCGGAATAATATAATTATTTTCTAGGATAATTTCACCTCTACCATTATCCTGGCACAAAAAAAAAATTGTCTTTTTTTTTTTCCTTTTACACTAGCAACAAGGCAGTAGGGAAAAGACAAACAAAAGAGGAAAGAAGGAACGCTGGACAAAATTCAAAATTACTGCAAAATCATCAGGACTCAATACGAGGTCTAATTATGTTAAAGTAATCTTGGGACTACAGAATCAGCGGCATTGGTTTGTTCTGAAATTAACCCATGCCCAGCCAATGCTCGATTAATGTGCCTTTCTTTTTTGGGAAAGATACACAAATAGTTAATGCCAACACTGGAACCGAAACAAAGCTTGATAATATATCAGCTTTAATATAATACCAGCAAGTACTAGATGGAATGTGCTCTCTATAAAGCATTGGCCAAAGTCTCACAGAGTCTCAATTAGACCCGATATCAACAATAATAAAGTTGTAATCACAAACCATTCCAACAGGTGGTAAGTGTCAAAAGTAGTGAACACGAAAATTAAAAAGATAAACCTTCAGACCAGAAAACAAAACTAAGAAAATACAAGGAAAAAATTAACATAATAGGAATTTGAGATTATGAACCTTGCTGCCTTCCAATATGTCATACACCGAAGTATAGTAGCAGGTTTCAGCTCCTGTATGACACGTAGGACCATCTGGCTTTCCCAAATATATTATCTGGTACAACACAACAAGCAAGAACAATCAATGAAAGAAAAGTGAAAAAAAAAATAAAGATATTTTAGCCAACCATTCCAGTATATGCTTTGAAATTCTGATACCTTGCTTATACTAGTCATGATGAAATATTAATAATTCCATACCATGGTTACTACAGGATTGATAATGCACTGGTTCCTATCAATCAACACTGACACTAGCATGTTCACACATTACCAATTACCCTCTTAGATGGCCCTTGAGGTTTATTAAGTCTGTGGGTTTTTTTTTCCAAATGTCTATATTGTCCATGTACACGAATTGTTTTGAAATTGTTATTTCACATTAATTAATTTTCTCAAACAAGCACACAAAAGGAGACCTACTGAATCTCGGTCACAATCAAGGAAAACATCATGCACATTAATAAAGTTCATTGACGTCTCTCCTTTGGTCCAAAGTGATGAGCGGGACCGGCTGTAAAAGGTGGCCTTTCTGGAAGAAATTGTTTTTGCCAAGGCATCCCTGTTCGCAAATCCTTGCATAAGAATTGAGCCGGTGTCTATGTTTTGTGCAATTGCAACTGCTAAACCTTTACTATCCCATTTCACACTGTCAAGTATCGTCTCAAACTACAAAGAAAAATAAATATATTTGCTCTATTAAGAATTTTTTTGCTTGCTAAATAATTCCCAATATACTTCCAAAATTGCAAAATGACAGCTCGTCAGTTGAAAATTTCTAGTTTGCCTCTAGCTCTGGTTGAAAATTTTCATAATTCATGGATAATGTCCAAGCACATTCAGATAACAAATAAGTGAAATATCCAAAGATCGGGCTCTATCTATTGGTTTGAGTCTAGATAAAGAAATAACTTAAAGAGCCCGTTGATGATGAAACATCAAGATTTAAATTTACCAAAAACCTTGAGAAATACAACACCATACTAGTGAGGTCCGGTAAGGGTAACAAACCTCGTAAGGAATCCAAATTAGTTAACGACTCCCATCCCCAAGAACAGACAAATACACAGAGTCTACTACATCTCAAACAGTCTAGTAAATAATAGTTTATATAATAGGTATGGTAAATACTTGCTAATCTCAGACTGAATTGCCTTTTTGTTTGGTTGATTGAGCTAATTGAAAGCCAAATTTCGTCTCAATGGCCATAAATACAATCAAAAACCCTAAATCACAAAAGCTCCTGAACAGTAAGGTTCAGTGCCAATAATGCACTAGCCAATTATTGAACGATTTGGTTCGATAAAAACAATAGAGCAAAATTTAGAAAACCAAACACGAGAAGTAGAAAATTTACAGTATATAATACCCCAATCCTTGCCTCTACGCTGCCTTCTCTCCAATACCAGAACAGACACTTCAAAAGGAAAAAGCTTTAAGAAAAGTACCTTTGAATCGAGATGAACTGCAACGTTCGAACCAGAGGATCTCTCGACGGAGGCAGAGACTGGAGCATAACCCGAATTTCTGAAGCTTAAGTTGGTTTTAGTTGGATTTGGGTGCGGGTACTTGGCGCAGTTCGTAACGGAGAAAGAAACGGGTCTTGGGGAAGAGAGGCGAGAAAAGGAACCAGCGACCTCCATTAGAGAATTAGAGAGAGCGAAGGAAAGGATGGTTAGCAGCTTTTTAGTACTACACTCGTTCCCTACAAGGGATACGCATCCTCAGCAGCCGGCCTCTACAGCCATCACCTACAGCCAGCTTTTTTTTTTTTTTTTTTTTAAATTTTAAAGTTCAAATGTTGAATCCAAACCGTTGATCTTGTTCAATTTTACGAGCGCTGCGTTTTCATATAAGTTTTATAAAATTTGGAGTTGATTTGATACTAGATCAAGTGGTCAACAAATGAACGTATTAGAATTAATCAGTGATAGTTAACCATATTCGTTCATTTGTTGACCACTTGATCTAGTATCAAATCAACTCCAAATTTTATAAAACTTATATGAAAACGCAGCGCTCGTAAAATTGAACAAGATCAACGGTTTGGATTCAACATTTGAACTTTAAAATTTAAAAAAAAAAAAAAAAAAAGGCCGGCTGTAGGTGATGGCTGTAGAGGCTGGCTGGAGAGGATGCGGATCCTCCCTACAAGAGCAGAGGAGAGAGGAGGAAATTTTTTATGTTTTTTTAGATTGAGGAGAGGAGGAAGTTAAAAAAAGCATCGACGGTCGACAGAGATGAACTCCATCGCCTTTTGTAAATATGATTTGATATAACAAACGTTCAAATCAAAAAGGTGGTCGTGCCGGAGTGGTTATCGGGCATGACTAGAAATCATGTGGGCTTTGCCCGCGCAGGTTCGAATCCTGCCGACCACGTTTTTTCTTATTTTCCCATTTCTACATTAGTAGCAAACTAGCAATTTTGCATTCATGATTCCGGAAACTTTTTATTATTTTTTCCATTTCTCGATTCCGGAAACTTTTATTATTTTTTCCATTTCTCGTTAGCAGCAATTTTTGCACAATCTTCTTGAGTCACTATTTTATCTTTTTCATAAACGCAGTCCACGATAATTGGATCACAGGAGGGTCTAAAACAATAAATTTTGGCAAAATTAGATATAACTAAGCCTACAAACGCAACTAAACGACCACAAAAAACTAATTTCCATTAAACGTTTCATTGATTGCACAAAATAAAAATTATTTACGTTATTATTTTTTTTCAAACGAAAGTAAAAAAAAACGTTGATCATTTCATTTCAAAAGCGATCAATTTTTCTGATCAAAATAATTTACAATGCACAAAAGATCAACAAGGCCTCTTGGCCCAGTAGGTAAGGTTGACGTTGCCCACAGTGTTCTATTCACCGCTTTCACAATTTATTTTACATATATTTTTCTATTTTGCGTGCATAACCGACCGGTTCGATACTGCAGTATACTGCAGTATTTCCGATTCATCAAAATTTGTTCATAAATACTTAAAAAAAATACATCAAAAAATATATAAAATAATGACATATACGATTAAATAAAAATAAACAAAATGAAAGAGGTCAGTTTTGTTTATCTCACGAAACTAAATCGATTTTAGTTGATTGTTTCGTTTAACGAACAAAATAGAAAAACAGTTTCGATAACTGTTTTGAAGGGATGAAACGAAATTATCAAACGGTTTAAACAGATTGCGTTTGCACCGGAAATAACCCTGCACACTTCAAAATGAAGTGTTTGAGGTATGGGCATTGTTCATAAGCTTCAACTGAAGATTCTGATTAAGAGTATGGACATTGTTGTTTAGTGGTATTTTTGGGATTGTAGCATGTATGATTGATATATAGTAGACTGTACTTGTTGTAATAAATCATGTCAGTATTTTGGTTGTTTTTGATACGATTGTTAGATTAGGATTTATTAATTGTTATGGGAAAGATATATTATCCAAATGTTTATTTTTTATTTTTTACATTTATGAGAGACTTGTGCATGCATAGTTGCGACATGTACCTACTTAACCTGTTGATCAGCCTGCCCTGTGTACGGTAGGCGTGCAACTATATGCTTTGTCTAATTTGGGCGCATCGATATGCATGGAGCATGGTTGCATACCGAGAACTAATGATTGACTTGGTATTGACTTTGTGTAGAGCCGACTGTTACGAACAGGTTCCATATCAAATTGATCACTGCCATCTGCAGTTTTGTCATTCCTGCCATCGCTAAATATAAAGCGAACATATACAGCAAATAAAGTGAACATATAGGTGATTTAAGTGAACACATGCAAACAAATAAGTTGAATATGCATGTAAACTTCTGAACAAGTGATGACAACACTTATTTGTTTGTAAGTGTTCACTTAGATCACTATATGTTCACCTTATTTGCTGTATATGTTCACCTTATTTGTATTTAGCGATAGCTGGGATGGTATATTTGCCGATGGCACTTATAATTCCTGCAATTAATATGTGATTGTACTTAAACCATACATGATGTAATAATCTATTTATTTAAGCACACCATGCCAAAAATTGATGGACTCCTGCTTGGTCCTTAATACTGGAGTTGAAAAAAAAAAATGGAATTATTAGTTGTGTTAGACATAATAATGCGTTGACATTGCTTTCATGGCTTTTTCAGTAAGTCAAATGCAATCTAATTAAAGAAATTATCGTTCTAGTTTCTCGTTAATTAAATGCCTAACTAATGGCTGCTTATATAAAAGTACATGCTGACCATATACATTTCGCAATTGAAAATAATAATAATAATAATTAAACGCAATTGCAAACTGAATTATTTGGAGGAAGATATATAGAGAAAGTTTAATATGCACTATAGTTTAATTGCAACTATAGTGCACAAGTCTTAAAACATCATATTTTGGATTCTGAAATTACTACATGATAAGTAATGTGTATATATATCGATTTCTGTATGATTGGTTATCCTTTATATATATATTTTTTCCGACAATGCATAACTTTTTTTTTTGTCTCTTGTTGTCATGATGCTAGTTTTTGAATTTTAATTCTCTACTCAAATATATCACACTCGCAACGTATTATTAAAATATTATTTTTGTTATTTCACCGAGTTTACTGCCATATGGAAAAAAATATATATATAATTCGCGGATATTATTTTCGTTCAAATTTGGTGCTCTAATTACAACTCCAAATTCCTAGAATTTGGAAGTTGGATTATATTTATTCGACGGTGCATGGACACCTGTTTTATATATGTTATTGAAATTAGAGAGCAATTAAAATTTAAAAAAAGTGAAAATAACGATCAAGGTTCAAGCACCGAAAAAAATGAAATGCACACACTAAGTAGTAAAATCAATGTTGTAATATTTAAACGAGTGTTACATAATATTTTTTATTTAAAAAAAATAAAATAATGTAGAAATTAGACAAATGCAGGGAACGTACGGCTCTCGGGTACCACTGGACCAGTACTCACATAGAAAAGATAGGAAATTAGGCATTTTTGGTTGGTAGAACTGAATAAAAAATCATAGGTTTGGCACTGTTTGGCATGACCACCGAGATCAGATTAATCGATTATGTTAGTTTGAAGAGAGAGAAATCGAAGGGCAAGGAAGCAACACATTTTATATATGGACCACAAGGGAAAAAAAAAACTCATAATTTGTAAGCTAATTCGAACTCGATTCACAAAAATTCGATTGTAACTCAAACTAATGAAACTCGACTTAAACTAACATGATTAGATGAGTCGAGTTTGAGTTGAGTTCACGTGAGCCGACTCATGACATAATAATATTATATTTCAGATAGTATTATCAGCATAATTTATGAGTAAAAAATTTATAAATTATTCATAAAAGTTTTCTTCTTATATTTTTACTTAAAATAATTGTAACATTCGACAGATTGAGTTTCAGGACATATTTTGTTTGAAATCAATAGAAATAATATAAAATAATAATTTTATTTTTAAAAAATATTTTTTATGTCAATAAGTTTTGACACTAGAATAACATATTAATTAAACAAAATAAAATTTTGAAGGATATATGCTTATTTCAAGCTAACTCGTGGCTCACGAGCTAGCTCGAATTGGAGACGAGCTTAAAAAGCTCAAAGTTTGAGTTTTTTCCAACTCGCTCGAATTCAACTCGTATACACAGCCGTATTCGCGGGTCGCAGGAAGGGTGCAGACAGACCAAACTATTCTTTTATTAGTGTATGATTCCTATCTTGTTTTGTACTTAGTTTTTTTTTATTATTTGCTTGATTTTGATTACCCAGCAATGATAAGGTAGTTGTTTTACTTTGTGCTCAGAGCGATGGTACAAACTCTTACTTAGTTTACTTGATATTACTTGATTTGACCATATATTTGTGTGATTTGTCTCTTGCATATTTATTAATTACTTAATCTATAGATTTAGATTAGAAATAACGATTAACTTGCTTATATAAAATGGCCGTATCAAGGAAGACAAGTGCCTTACGATCAAAATTAATGATTACAAATCTAATGATACATTGCAAAGTAGCTATCCGAGTCTGACGTGAGTTCAGGCTCGGTTATGGTTCAGAACTAGAAGTGGTTGCCACACGAGATCCAAATTATCAAGGTGACAATGTAGTTATTTTTATTTCAGTTTTATCATTTCCTAAGTTATTAAGTTTAGTCATTAATTTTTTGATTTCCAAGACAAAAAACCATTTTATATTTTAAGGAGAAGATGTTATCTTCTTCCTCAAACTATTTTGATATATGAAATTCTGAGTTTTTTATGTTGTTATTTGTGTTATTTGATCGTTTTTTGTTACATCACTAAATCAAATATTTATTCCATAGAACACGGGACCTATATCTCGAGGCGCAGCGTTGTCATCTAACTTATTAAAGAAATGATTTGGGAAGTATACTATAATGAGAAACCTAAGTTGAATGATCTACAAAGTGAAGCATAACTTGAATCGAAACGGTTCAAGGAACCTTAGTTCTCAATTCTCAAGAGATAAAATCCAAATTTGTCTGTAAACACAATAGATTAGTTTGGAATTGGTTTTTAGAACAATTTAATTGCAATTGCCCTTGCTCAATGGAAGATTTGTTGAGCATAGCTTCAACCTTAGATAATAACAGTGCTTTTTTATACTGGTGTGCAGCAATTTGCTGGATCCTATGGACCAAACGAAATGATATCTGTTTTAATAATTCTTCACCTCACTCTATATTTTCAGTTTGTACTGCTATTAAAGGACTGATGGGCTATTGGCAGAGTTTGTGGTCAAAAAAGCTGAAAGAAGAAATTTGGAGCATGTCCCCCATGCTTATGGTGTTGCCGGAGCAGCTGATAGAAGCACAAGAGATAGAGGAGGAAGCAATGTGCAACCCTTTGCAAATGTCAGTTCTGGCCTGTGTTGATTTCTAAGGGAGAAGAAAGGGGTGAAGTTCTATTAGCAAAGATTGCTAGAAGTGATTTTGTTGATGTATACTCTTGTGTTTGGAACGTCTGTTCAGTTTTGAATTTTTGGTTATTTTTCTTTAACTGGGTAGCAGGGGTACTGGTATGAAGGTGAGTGCAGGTACATGTTGGGAACTAGATTAGTTTACTGGGCTTCATGTTGTATCCTTGTACGTTTGTTACTGTTTCTTGGGTGTCTTTTCATAAATGAAAAGAGGTGGAATATTTCCACTAGTTTCAAAAAAAAAAAGAGATAAAATCCAAATTTGATATCCAGATAAAAACCTAGGAAGTTATGAAAAAACTCAAATCTAGTCTAAACTAGGATTGAGCATATATGTAATGCTAGTCGAAATCTTTTGCCTTTTTTACTTGACACAAAAAGTCCTCACATTATTCAAATAATCAGACAAATTGTTGACATCAAGTATTTGTAGGCCGCATAAAAATCTTGCGAGTCCACTACCATTAACGCTTGAGTAAGTTATTCACACCGGAACTTAAAGTGCTTGTGCTTTTATTGATAGTCTTTTGTCAAAGTTTATTTTGCATTTAGATTTAGCTAGATTTAGTCTACTTTAGTTTTTTAGTGAATCATTAGGTTTTAACTTTTTCTTTAAAATAATTTCAAAGCACTTAATTTGATTTAATTAGGATCTTATTTAATTAGTTTAGAAAACCAGAATTACCAAATTCCATCCCTGAGATTGACGACCCGACTATAATATATCAATCTAGGCCATATGTTTGCGACTTAAATAGGGCAGTAATCAGTATAAATTTATTAGCACAATATTCTCTATCAAGTTCATCGGGTGAAGGAATTACTTTGTTAAGAACTTAAGATAAATCTTTTTGCTTGTTGTCGCTATGAGCCTATTATTCAATCAAGAAAAACTTAGCAATCAGATTATATAATACATAGGAATGATTGTGTATACTCAGAATAATGACCTCCGTGAAGGCAAAAGGACTTAGCAGTCCATCTAAGCCAGATGCACAACACATGAAAGACCTAAAGCAATAAATAAATAAATAAATAAATAAATGGAATAATGAAGATTAAAGTGCTACACTATTCTTAATATTAAGAAAAAAGAATGTAATTTGTTTTCAGTATTCGCTAGTAAGATCTATCTACCAGACGCACGTACCAGCGCAATTTTAGGACAATAATTTGACATATTAAAACTGTTATCTAGGAAGAGATGATAGACCTACCGTTTGACTAAAAATAACATAGGACTGTATATCTAAATATTGCAATTATGCAAAAATATAGTAAATTAGGGCTTTCGGGACCTTCCTATCTTGATGTGGCTATATATGAAAATTGATCACCATATTTTTTTTGAAAACTTCACCTCACAACCATCTCTTACCATTGAATTCTATCGTCCACCTATTTCTTTTATACTTCATTTTTAGATAAAACAAACCATTTTCAAATGCAATTAGCCTGTTATTTTTGGACATGCCAAACATCATAGAAGATATGAGAGATATAAATTGGCTCCTCAAAAAAATTCAACATCGCATCAGCTTCTCAGTAAAATCCCAAAGCGAAGCTTGAAAATTGTAATTAAATTTGAAATTCCATTCGCTACAAATAACCTCATCGCGTTATCACAAAACACAAGGACAAAGAAAAACAAAATATTACAATTGCAAGAGAAATCAACCAAAATCACTTCTTTTTCTACGTAATCTAAGCTATAAATTAACTCCTAAAAAATTTACAAAAATGTGGGGGTTTGACTGTAAATAATTTGGCTCGGTTTTATACTTTTATATTTTCTTAGTTTTTCATAATTCCGTGTAATTTCCTTTTAGAAAAATCTGACAGTCCTGTTGTCAAGGTAATTCCATAAATTTATCCTTTTCCTATCGGCATTCTATATTATAGTTTTGATACATTTTTTTTTTCTATTTATAGCTTTCCAAATCAACTCAAATAAGGGGCCGTTTGGATCGCTTAGAAATTTAGGGAAGTTATAATTTCTAGGAATAATTTTATTGGGAAGTGTCTAACTTTATAAAGAGTTTGGATTGTTTATAATAAATTTGGTAGGAAGATGAAATTCTCCAAATTACTTGGGAAATCAAACAGCCCCAAAGAGAATAAAAAAGCATTTGCGTTCAAGATTCATCCCACCGAGAGCCCTTTGTCATCTTGTCGTCTCATAGTCATAGGATGCCAATTGGTACCCTTAATTTTCTATCCTTGGTGTCTTTATTTTATTGAGATATACTTGAGAATAGTTCTAAAATTATAATCACGCGGGTTGAGAGTTGTAGCCAGCGTCATTATCAAAGCAACAGCCCTAGTCCAACTAATTATTAGCTTACTTTCACAGTAACAACTAATTTGGGTTTGCTCCTCAAATGCCTACGCGGCATTTCTCAAAATCCATCTTGACATGCAATGAGCAGTTCATAGCCGTGAGATGTAAATAAAAAAAAAATTATCTAATCAATAATAGAAGTGACGTGAAAATGATTTAAAACTTTGGAAATTTTTTTTTATATGTATTTTGAGCTTATTTCCATCCTTTCTAAATTGAGTTTAATACTGAGGGTGCGTTTGGATGAGAGAAGAAGAAGAGGAAGAAGGAAGATGTGAAGAAAAAAAAATTATAAACAATCCAAACTCTTCACAAAGTTACACACTTTCCAATATTTCTTCCCACTTCTTCCTTTCTTCCCTTCTTCCACACCTATCCAAACGCACCCTGAAATATTTGTTGTTAAGTTAAAGGCAAAACGCTGTCAGGGCAATTAATTAATACAACAATTTTTACTCAATCCAAATAAAGTTCTTACGTTTAATTAATGAAAACTGCTGCAATAGCACTTATTAATGTTACATACCTACAACAAAGACAATCGGAAATATATTGAAAAGAGAAAATTATTATTTCTCCACCGTGTGGAATCCATCCAACGCCCTGTCTTGCGCACGAATTTTTGAAATATTTTATGTTCAAATTTTGGGCATCATTAAATTAAAAATTTTCCAAGAAAACGACAAAAGCGTGATTAAGACACATACTAAAACCGAGAATAATAGTATTCCTAATCTCCCGCTTTGACCTAACCTAACTGGAGCCCCAAATTCCAAATCGTAAACCCCTTGTTACTTAAACTAATCCGAAAATAAATACAAAATTACCGATCCAAACCGTTCAATTTATTCTCTATAATAAAATATTTTTGGAGATTATATTTTATATTTTTCAATTATTTTGAATTAAAAAAATTTTCAATTTAATTAATTTTGGACCCTTCAATTTTAAATAATGAAAAAATAGTTAAAAATTTCGAATAATTTCAATAGTTGAGTCTAAAATCGCATATTGAGCAGTTCGGATCTGTAATTTGAAAATTTCAATAGTTGAGTCTAAAATCGCATTTGACGTTAAATGCGTTCGATTTTAACATTACTCTATATATTCACAAAACGAATGTATTAGAAAAACCTATATATCCTGAATGTCTAATGAATAGTGCCGGGCAGTGTTTTTAATTTGGTCGCTGGGTTGAAAAATTGGTTGGGATCGGCATTGGTTGTTTGGTAAACGCCTGGTCATGGTTTCTTTTCGGTTGGGGCCAACGCATATGTGAAACCGTTATATGTTGGTGTACCTCGTCTTTCTTATTTTTGTTTTGAGGTTCTCAATTTTATGTGGCAGATTTTATTGTTTGTCTTCCAATGTCTGTAAGTCGTTTTTTAGGCTTAAAATGATCCGCTCCATAATGTCCCTCTAAGCTGTGGCTGCAGGGTGGTTGATTTTGTGGGTTGGATTGTAGACGTGGTGTACAGATGAGAGGTGTGTCTCCATTGTGGTCTGTGGGGCCTACTCATGCTGCAGATGTTAATGTGTGTGGACATGTTCTGATGGACTGTACCTTATTTTCCTATGCATGCACTGCTGGGTGGGCCTATCTGTTGCATGGTTCATTTGCTGATCTGGTGCTTTGTGTCTACGGTTGTTAGTCATTGCCGCCCACATTTCACACCCACAAAAAATACAAAACCAAATTTATCCCAAATAAATTACAACACCAAAAAAAAATTTTTACCATCATCAACAATCACGAATAGTTTCACTGCCAACATCACCAAAAATTACACCTCATTAACATAATATACATCCCACCAAATAAATAAAACACACATAATATTTCTAAAGGTGGGCTAAAGTGCCATAGATGGCAATGGCATAGATATCTTTTTTGAGTCATTTTTTTAAGATCCGAAATTCAATCAGTTAATCCAAACCGTTCAAATTGATCACCATATTGAAATACCATTGAAGTCCAAATTTTACATTTTTTAAAATTTTTTTGCTATTTATTTTGATATGTTCAAATTTGAGGGTCTGAAATACTCCAATTATAACGTTTTTTTTTAAATATCATAATAAATAGTAGAAAAATTTTAAAAAATATAAAATTTGGTCTCCAAGGATATTTTAATATGGTGAATAACTTTAACGGTTCGGATTGAACATTTGAATTTTGAATCTCGAAAAATGATTCTATAGCACGGGACCCTGTGCCATCTATGTCACATTAGCCATTCTCCATATTTCTATACTCACCCACCAAACAAATTTCTATTCCTGCTCCATCCAAAACCCAACACAAACAATCAGCCCACAAACAATATGACCAATACCAATATGTCACTAACCAGGCTCCTCACCTGCGTAATAAGACAACCCAAAAACTTCTCAAAGTCACGTAACGTACAACATAAAGACTTAAGCGTCTAGTTTTTATAAATTCTGAACAAGCAAGTAGTTCATTTTATTATGCATGCTAGCTTTCGTACATATACACATTCATGAAGTACTTTTAAATTTAAGTAATAAATTGGTATCTTATAATCCTTTATTTCAAAAGGATGACTAATTAAATTTTATCATTGTAAAATATGATATTCTTTTTATTTTGTACAGTCTCGAGTATATTAGAATGTTCCTTTTTGTCGAGTATGATGTCCAATGCGTTCACTTCGAATAAACATCAAAATATATTTTATAATTCTTGGATAGTTTTGCATGTCAAGGTCTAAAAAAGTAAAGGGCGAAGAGAGAAAGTGGGAAACGAGTTTTCCATGAATTATCATGCATATTTAACATGATTCATCATTCATATTATAAATATTTCTTGAATTATTTCAATGAATGCGAACAATAATTCATTATTATTCCAAAAAGGTGAAACATATTAGCATAAAAGGTATATTTTTATGGTTCCAAGTTGACAATTAAATAAAAGTATGATACTGATATTCTATTCACAAAAATATGATTTTAATAGTTGTATTTCGAATTTTGTATATATTTGTAAATTTTGCAATGAGAAATCAGAGAAGATCAATTAAATTTTGTATATATTTGTAGATTGCCTTACACACAGTGATAGTGTGATAAACTACTTATGAGTGCCAAAAAAAATTATTAAAAAGAGGCATGAAGTTGTTTCTAATTTTAGAAACAATATATGATATATTAGAATAGGGAAGGAGTACTTTCATTTCTGATTTTCTCTAAAAGAAATTCATAAAAACAATGGCCATGAAAACCGCCACCACACCCGAAACTTGTACGGGGAGAGTTGTTGCCTTCTCCCCGGTTCATCTCTCTATTTCGAACTCAACATCGACACAACCACAATTTGCGATTAATTGCGTTTTCCTCGCGCACATTGCGCCCGTCAATGCCTTTTTTTGTTTAGGTTTCGAGTGTCCTATTTATGAGTGTTGAATATTGATTTCATTCTCACAGATGGAATTGATATTTTTTTATATGTATTTTGAGCTACTTTTCATCTATTCTAAATTATGGTTTGATACTTAAATTTTTTTGATTAAGTTAAGAGACAAAACGTTGTCATGACACTTAATTGATACAACAACTTTTACTCAATCCAAATGAAATTCTTATAATCTTATGTTTAATTAATGGAAAACTGCTACTACAGCACCTATAATTGTTATATACCTACATTACAACAAAAAGACAATTTTCGAAACTATATTGAAAAGAGAAAAATATCATTTCTCCACCGTGTGGAATCCATCCAACGCCATGTTTTGCGCACCTATTTTTGAAATATTTTATGTTCAAATTTTGGGCATCATTAAATTAAAACTTTCCAAGGAAACGACAAAAGCATGATTATGACACATACTAAAACCGAGACTAGTATTCCTAAACTCCCGGTTAGACCTGCCCTAACTGGAGCCCCAAATTCCAAATCGTAAACCCCCTGTTTATTAAAGTAATCCGAAAATCAAATACAAAATGCACCTGGTTCATATCAGTAAGTTAGACCAGTAAAATTATCCTTTTAACATAGCTCAACTTGTCAGCAGTTAGGTGTACTTAAAACTTCCAACTCCAAGAGTATTTATTGAAATACTGGATTCGAATTCTTGTTGGATTACGAACCTGTACGACGCGGGCAATAGAATAAAGACACTCCGAAAAGAAAATATCTCTTCCCTCCATTCCAAACGAAGCGTCGCTTTCCCAATTATTGGTTGGAAGAGCGACACGTCCGCAGGGTTTTCCACAAAACGGCCGGTATGGTTTTACTGAGCACTGGAGAAGATCTGTTTTGGACCTAACCCTTCGGGCACAGCTCAGATAATTAAACAAACCATTTATTAAATAAACGCGGTCTTTGCGTGATGGCACGCACCTCATTAAATTATTCACAAGAAATGAGTGGTGCCCACAGATTTGTCGCAAGTTGCGCGTTTAATAATGGTAGACACGGTCCAGGAAACTGATGCTCCAGCTCAGCTTTTTATATATAAAGCATGTGACCCTAGGCTCAAAAGCGAGGCGAGCCGTTTCTCTCGCCGTGCATTAAGAGAGAGAAAGAGATAAAAAAAGTAAAAAAAAAATAAATAAAGAAAAAAAATAAGATTGTGCAATTCATTCATCAGTTTGAATAAATCTCTCTTTCTCTGATGAAATCTCTTCATCTCTTCGCGTCGTATAGATGCTAGATTTGTAGATCCATGGCTTGCTGCGTAGATCTGTGTATATGAGGAGGGAAAGTGAGAGTTCGCTTCGTTTTGGTTTGATCTAGAGATAGATTTTGTAGATCTGGCGATCGGAGTGGTTCTGGCGAGATATAGGCGGAGATCGGACAGAGATCAGGCCTTTTTGCCAAGATTAATCTGGTATTTTTTAGGTTTTATTTACGATATTTGTTTAGATTTTGTCTATAGGTATAGGTAAGATATTTCTATGCTGCTTATCTTTTCGTTGGATCTTCTCCGATCTGTGGATATTTTCCTAGATCGGACGATTTACGAATTGTAGTGTTGCGATGGGTATTTCCTTGATACCACTTGGTGCTTTCTCTGCTCGAAAGTTGATGTATCATTCTTTTATCGAGGTCCTTCCATTGTGCGATGTTCAAAATTGATAGCTTGAACCTTCGGCATTATATTTTCTTATTAGTTTATGTAAATTTGCTTAGTGGGTTTTACTTTTGAAATCTTAATGGATTTAGGAGTCTAGCCGTTTGAAAGTGTGATTTCCCTTCCCTGAGCTGATCCAATGTGAAACATTTTAAGTGGCCTTTTCTGTGATAATTCATTTATCTAACACTGCCTCCTTTTCTCAAGCTAAATGTGACTATAAGTTTGAATGCATTGTCTAACGTTCTAACTTTTTCCCCATACACAGGAGGCTTTATTAATGGAGCACTGTTCAATGAGGCTAAATAACTTTGCACAAACCATGCCTAGGTCTGATTTTGCGTCAGATAAAAGATCAAGATTTTGGCAAATTGAGGGCCAGTCTGCTCCCAAATCAGAAGTCATTTGTCCTCAGCCATGTCGAATTTCTCGGGTCCCGCTGTTCATTGAGACCCTCAACAGATCAAGCCCTAAGCCTTCAAGGTTTGTGTATTAATTGGTTATACTGCAAATTGAGTGTTGTCTTTCAAATTAGGTTTGAGTGGTAGGTGAGATTTCTACGTAGAGTAGTTGAGGAATAGTTTAATTAAGCAATACTCATATTTTTTATAGAGGATTGCTAAAATGCTATGCATAGCACGGATGCCCTTCGTGCTACGGATTCGTTCTTGAATTTCATGCCTCAAACAACCGATCCAAACCGTTCATTATCTTCTTCATATTGAAATCTCATTAGAAACCAAATTTTATATTTTTTGAAATTTTTTTACTATTTTTCTCAGATTTTTTAAAATACTTAATCTAATAAATTATGGACCCTTCAATAACAGTGATTTTAAAAAATATGAGAAAAATAGTAAAAAATAAAAAAATATATATAAAATTTGATTTCTAATGAGATTTCAATATGAAGAAGATAATGAACGGTTTAGATCGGTTGTTTGAAGCATGAAATGCAATAACGAATCCGTAGTACGAAAGACATCCGTGCTATGCATAGCATTTTAGCAATCCTCTTTTTTATATTAGTGGGTTTAATATGCTAGAAAGCTAGATGTGATATGTTTTATGTCTATTTTGATGTTTGAGTTTTCAACAAATTGATATTCATAATCATTTGGCCAATTTGTTTATTTCAAATTGAAACAGGTAAATAATATATAATTCTTTATGCTTGGGCTTTTTTAATTTGTACTGATTCTGCCAAAATTAATTATTGCACAGCTTATTGTCCATGTGCAAAGTGGATGGTCCTCGTGACATCATTGACATTATAAATAACAAGGTAAATAGCTTAAATGCTCTTTTGTTGTAGTATGCATTTATAACAATTCTTTGTGATGCCCCTTTCGTATGACTAAATCAAAACCTTGTCTACTTTGCAGAGTGATTTAGAGTTTGATGATCTGACTGGCAATACAGGCTTCTTTTGCGGGTCTCCACCTGTTCGTACCAATAACCCATTAGTAAAAGATGCACAGTTTCTTAATCAAATTAATTCCCAGTCTCCTGTAGTCTTGTCTCCTTTGGGAACTGATTTATCTGGCAAAAAGCCCACTGGTGTGCCTACATTCAAGTCTACTTATGGTAGCAGCCCCAAGGTAAGAATTGAGGGCTTCAATTGCCGCGCATCAGTCCCCACCTTTGCCTGAGAAATGTTTTTGGTAAAAAGATCCTTGATATCTAACTCGCTACATAAGAATCCGATCCTTATGATGTACAAAAATGTTTGTCTTCTCGATGGTTTCTATTTTGAAATCCTCTTCAAGTACCTTCGGAAACTGCAAAGCAGCAGAGAGAGTCTTGTGTAAATATGAGGTATTATCCAATATATCTAGCTAGGCATGTTGTATGAGTTTTACTAGTACTAGTGAGAAGAGTTGCATTAGAGGGAGATGTAGAACCTCTTGTCTGATCCAAGCATGTAAATATAGACTATGTTGTTTGAATAGCAAGTTTTCATTCTATTTAAGTTGTAATTTTATTCCAGCTACCATTGAGAGGATAAGAATTGTTGTTGTGGTGGCGGTAGTGTATTTATATTTTTTTTGGTATGCTTGGTTGCATAATTCTCTGATTTAGATGCACCTAAGTTCTATTGAGGCTGGATGGAAATGATTAAATGCCCTGGAATCACTTATTACATATTAGTAAATACCGAATCTGATGAACAAACATCACATTGTGTTTTTAATGTAATGGCTGTATTTCTCTTGAATTGTCTGGATATTAGAACTTATGAACAGAGAAACTGAGATAGTTCGCTATTAATAATGTTAAAAGAAAGGTACGTAGCAGAAAAAGAAAGGTGCCAAGCAGTTGCTAGGAGCATGTGAGAGCGGTAATCAATTGTGATGGGTTAAGAGGTACGACAGAGAGAGTTTCTAAATTCAAGTAAAAATTATTGCTTCCAAGGCCCGAGCACTTTTTTGTCGTGCCCAATTGCAGAAAACTTCATAAAATTAGATACAAACGTAATCGCATCGGACTCATCAAAGAAGTTGTCGGAAAAGGAAAAGTAATAAATGAAATCAACAACAATGTCTTACTTATTACTAGGAAAAGTCCAAATCAATTGGTTATTTAGGCACATCATGATAGACTATTCTCAGGCACACAGAGATCACTTGTTAAGCCAGCAAACTATTAAGTTATTTTCCTATCAAGGTGTTGCATTCCAACAACATGATTTAAACATGGGAGTGCCATCAATGCATGCCGATCTCACCTACTGCAAAGTGGATGCAATTCCCTTGGTCTCTGGGAATAACTGCTGTTTCAATCACACTGCATAATTACGCACCATAAAGGAATACTGAAAAATAAGCTAAAAGGCTTTAACTTGGCTTTAACAAAACTTATAATTGGTGCTCTAAACTAGCCTTTATTTCTAATAAGCTAAAAGGCTGGAGCAGTAATTTAAGGAAAGATATTAGTAATAGAAAAAAAAATCTCATTTCTCATATTAAGGAGTGGGAAGATATTCTTGAAGACAGAATAATTGATAGTGTAGATCTTAATAGTTTTATTGAAGCCAAGACAGAGCTCTATGACATTTATAAAAATGAGGAAATGCATTGGAAGCAGAGGTCTAAAGTAACTTGGCTTTATGAAGGGGATGCTAATACAAAATTTTTTCATACTGACATTGTATGGGGCTTATCCAAGGATTATCATACTGACATTGTATGGGGCTTATCCAAGGATTATCATACTGACATTGTCTTGGTATATGCTGGTGCTATGCGTGATTGATTCAGAAGAGGTTGGCGTATGGGATTTCAGCATGTCATTTGACAATATAAGTTCAGTTATATAAAAAAAAATGTATTACTTTTAGAAGAAACTTTTGATAAAGAGAACCTATGATTTTTTATTTTATTTTATCCAGAATCTACAGTGTAAAAATCCAAGAAGGAGCCCCAATTCACTAATAGACCTCATAGGATAGATCAAACCAACCAAATTGCTACAACAGGACAATACCTAACAGGTACATATACAAAATGAAGGATCATAAGACCAACAAGTATAGGAAAATCCCGAAATTCCAAATTAGAACTGCATGGTTCTTCTTCCAAATCAACTCTACACAAAAGCTGATACACACATAAAATAAAGAATCAGCAGGAACTTACAGATTTCGGCCAAATAGTGTGGTGTATTGACCTTGAAAAAGTCAGGAGAAAACGTGAAGTAGCCTTCAAGGATTATATGGGTCAGTCCTGTGAAGGCCCACCAGCACATCAACAGCCTATCTGTCTTTGAGATCCTTCCAATCCGACCTACAACAAAACAGGTTACACCAATCGAGCGAGCCAGATTAGTCTGTAGGCTTTTTGCAAACTGCATCTTTAATTATGCAATGTTGCACAGGACAACCAGCATTTCTCATATATTCAATTAATACTCAAAAATTTTAAGACATTTTAGTACCCAACATTTCTCATGCATTCAATTAGTATTCAATAACACCAAACTGTTACATTAGTACGGAAAAGCCAAATTCCATTCAAAAGAAAAAGGGCATTATGTAATCCAATCTGTGTAGTCGTTCAATCAGATGACGAACTTGAACAATTTTACTTTCATTTCCAACTTAAGGGGTTTTATGCAACCACTACTTGTTCACTAAACCAAAGTAAAGAATTACTCTCAATTAACCACTCCTAGAACCCTAACTTCCAAATCCTCAAAATAACCAATTAATTACAATCAAACAAGTTAAAAAAGGAAAAGAGAAATGGAATGAAACCAACCAGAGATAAGCCAGATGGCAACAACGACAAGTACGGAGCAGCCGAGATACGGCGCGACGATCTCAGCTTGAGAGAGGAAGCATGGCACGTATCCAGGTAGGCTCAGATCTCGAGGCACGTACGGATGGCTCGGATCCGCCATCTCTCTCTCTCTGTCTCTCCACTTGTGTTGTTTCAGTGGTGATCTAAAAAAATAGGAATGGAAGAAGACTGGAAGAGAGACGGAGGTTAGTGGGGTTTTAAGCGATTCTTTTGCTTTTTCTTTCTTTATTATATTATTTATTTTTCGTTTGATTTTTCTTTCTTTATATTTTCCTGGGTTTAAGCCTTTAAGTGTTAGTGATTCTTTTATTAAAAAAAAAACAAATTTGAAAAGGACTGATTCTCTTGTTACCGAGGAGTTCTACGTAAAAATAATCTGACTTTACATTGTGTTTATTTATGAGAAGTTCTAACTACATAAATGATTGCAAAGCATTGAAAAATGGAAAAACACACACACACACACACACATTGTATGAGCAAACCTAAACATTGACAAAATGTGTACATTCAAGTCTGATTTTGTCATCATGTGCTTAATTCTTTTTCCTGTCAAACTACATAAATTGATTCAATCCCAAATGCTAATTTTAGCTTAAGCACATATTTCTCTAATTTTTAGAAAAGATATTATTATTATTATTATTATTTTATTTTATTTTAACTGTGGAGCGGGCAAATAGAAGTTCTACGTATTTGACATTGTTAACCACAATATGGAACAAGTATCAGTGTAAGTTAATATATTTTGGTTGTTAGATTTTCCTTTGACCTGAATGAATGAACTAACATTTGCCACGTAAGATGTGAGTGAATTTCCGTAAAAACAGTATGTGGGAGAAAAACGTGATTCAGTACAATGTATCGATATTTGTTAACCGTCTCCAATCCTTTTCCCCCAAATTTTACCAAAAATCAGTTTGCAATTTTCCGTTGTTCTATCTATTCGTAATTACTACTCTCACCAATATAACTTTTAGATTTTTTTTTAAAAAAAAAACTAAGCAGTGGCTGTTTTTTTTTATTAACTTTTTAGATTGTTGTATTATAAGCACAAATAAGATTTATGTACTTGTAGGGTTTCCAGGTGATTGAAATGTTGTAGAAGAGAAACATTATCCATTTGAATTAAAGAAATGGAAAATTGTAATGTCGTCTTCTCAGAAAAATGTTAAAAAAATTGGAGCAGGTACTGTATCCGGATCGGGATCTGTACAAGTACAATGGCAATGTGCCACTTTACTTATAACTCCTGTAACAAAGAAAATTTCATATGAACCAGGATCATGACCGTACGCGGTGCTCCAATTGGATACCTATACGGAGCGAAGCTGTCTAGTAGAGTAGTAGTTCCAACTTCCGTATTAGCGACGCTAAAACTTCCCAATAGTTCAAATGTTGTTTGTAAGTTTAAATTTAAAATCTATTAAGCTAATTTTAAATGATGGATTGAAATCGTTCAAATAGACTTGTTATTATGCATTTATTTGTCAATGTAACTTTTTAACCTATTCGATACAACAGTAAACGACAAAAGTGATTCATTTAAGAATTTATCAACTTTTAACTTCGCTTGAAACCATTTAAATAAGTTGTAGACATGGGTGCGTTTGGATCGTTGGAAGAAAGAAGAAGAAGAAGAAGAAGGAAGAAGAAGAAAAAAAAATTATAAACAATCCAAACTCTTCACAAAGTTACACACTTCCCAATACTTCTTTCTACTTCTTCCCTTCTTCCCACACCTATCTAAACGGAGCCATAATATGACGAAAATTTGATACATAAACATATCATGGTTGTTCAGCTTGAACCTTTTTTCGTACATATATTATGATTTAGTTTAATGCCTTCGTTTTGGCTGTTTTTCTGCGATTGAGTGTTCGGATGTGGTACTTTCTTTTTCTTTTCTTTTTTTTTTTTTATAGTTTGAATCACGCAATCTAAAAATGTATGGATTGAATGAAATTTACTGACGTCATAACTCATAAGACAATTATCCTAATTCCTAAATAACGTCAATGGATCGATCAATGAGTTCATTTTTAGATAGACGTTTGGAACAATAATTACAAAAATCCGAGTTTACTATAGGTAAATATCTGCAAGTCATCTGAGGTCCATTTATAACAAATGATGATAAATCAATTAAAGGAATAAAAAAAAAGAGACAATAGCATGAGACATGTTTCAAGCACGCCATATTTCATTTCACCAATTGCTAGTTGGAGTTTTTTTTTTTTTTTTTTTAAGAAATAACATAACAGGTAGTAAATAGTAATGGATACTAAACTAATTATCGTTCGCGTATTATCGAATCTAACATCCAAACCCATGTGATTCGTACAAATAGCACATGGATATTTGTTTACTTAAGATCCATAACATCCAATTAAGCTGCACACCGCAACCCTCAGCCGTTCAATCGGCGAATCATTTTAATCAACAATCACAAGATAAATCAAATGGCTGAGGCTGCAGTAGCACATACAAAACTGTAAGGGATCTCACCTTGGTTCAGCCGATAGGCTACATGTCTACATCCATTTATGTATCTTATTAAAATTTAAAACAAGATAAATAAGAATCTAAAAAGCTCATGCACCAATTATCAAAAATAGAAAATCACTAACTTCATTAAAGGAAGGCTAATTAGCAATTTACGAATTTTTGTTCAGTCTTCCTTAATGCTAAATACAACACCAGCATTCAATGGCAACAAGCTCCAATAAAGCCCTTTCTCATCAACAAAACAACTGTGCCACTTAATCTGATACAAACCTTTGGCAAACTTGGAAACATCCAGTAAACAAGATCCAAACCCTTGACCTCTTCCATTGATTGCAAAAGACACGCAGCTTTTCACCAAACCATCATCATCTTCGTCAGTATTTACTGATTCAAATCCTCGAGAAACATTCTTCGCGTATTGCAAGAGCCTGTTATTCAATTCTACCATTTCCTGGGTGATGGAGGGATTGAAATTTATGGTACTTTCGGACGAACATGTCTTAGATGGAGTAGCTGAAATAATGCAGTGTACTTCTTTTATATTAGACAGGATATCGTCGGCAACATTTTTTAACTGGATGCAAAGGTTTAGAGATAGATGGGATCCGGGCAAGATTGATATTTCATTATTTTGCAGACCCGAATCAAACATGAACAGCACTGCTCCATTAGAAGGCCTGTAACAGAAAATTCTAAATTATTGAGGGAATTAAATGGATAATTTAATAAAAAAGATTTCTTTCTATATTTTAGAGCAAGCTAACTATTTTGCTTACAATAATTGGGGATCATAATTGCAACAAGATAACAAGTATAAACAATTCCATCTCCCATAGCAAAAATACACGAGAAAAAGGCAGTAAAATACTCCATACTAATCACAAAAAGGAAATGCCATACCTTATTTTGAAAAAGTATTTTGGAATTCTCAAATTGAGCCCAATGCAATTGAGTAGAACCTCAGACAAGAACTCAACTCCTTTCTTTAGAGAAGTTAAACTGTCAGCCTCTTTAACTGACTCTTTAGCAAAACTGTCTCTTAACCTATTTATACCAGATAGTGCAAACTCATAAAGAGACCGACAATCGCTATGGAAAGTACCAAAATGCCCTTCATCTTTTCTTGGTCGAAATAAACCTAGAAATCCCATTACTTCTGAATCTGGAGGCAAAAGCTGCCTCAAGTAAGGTGCTGCCTCGATGCCTAAAGCGTGCAACCTTCCATATAAGTCTTCTATAAATGGAACAATCGAACAATGGATGCCATCCATCTGGTTTAAAAATGCAATAAAAATTCCAGTGCAAAATGCCAGTAGAGAACAGATAAGGGCAAGACTGGAAATTGTTCGAAGACTTTTGGAGTCGGCTTTTGGAAATGAAATGGAAATTAGGTCATACTCCTTAGCCAATTGGGTCAATTTCAAGGTACAGCTAAACAGATCAAGTAAAAAATCTTTCACATTTCCATTTCCAATTTCACTTTTGTTAATGGCTCTGATCAGTTCAATTACTGTCTCGAGAAATCTCTTTCTAAGGCTTACAAACCACCTTTGGAAATAGAAAACAACATTTGGCATCAAAATTTGTTCCGCTGATTGTAACATATCACAAACCCTAGAAAGTTTCCCTTCAAAAATATGCAAATCAACATTAAAATTGATATTTTCATCGTCATTATCCATAGCTTCACAACAAACAAAATCATCGGCTGAAAAGTCGACTTCTTTGTTCAGCTCCTGAACCAACAGTAAACCAGGTTTAGGAAAATAGAGAAGCCTGATTTCGGTTTCACTTGCAGAAAATAGTAGAAGGAATTTACACCAAGAATTGTGCACATTGGATTTCAAAACCCCAAACAACTTTTTGAATACAAAGGCAGAACAAAACCAGAGGCCTTCACAAAGAGAGTAAATCCCAATTTTATAAGCATCCCAATAATTGCCCTTCTCAATTATCTTCTTAACAAGTCTCAGTGCCTTAATTTCTGTGCAAATCCTCAATTTATGGTTTGCAGGCTCAAAAATGTTGCCATGATTTGTTTTGCAAACATTTATATGTAAGCAAAATCGTTCATATGAATTATGTTGGATGATTTCAACCATAGTTCTCAACTTAGGATAAAGATCCAGATTGACACCTCTGTTCTCTAAAATTCTGGAGAGAGAAATGTTCAAGAACCTAAATATGCATGAAAGAAGATTTCTCCCAGTGTTTGTGCTTCTCTTATTGAGAACTTCTATTAGTGATAGAGACTTTTCAAATGCAAAAAGTCCAGCAGAAGGGTTATCCTTGGCTATTTGCAAACTAAACCCCAATAAAGTTTTAAATACTGTGGAATCCTTTTCAGTTAGTTCTTCACTTGCATCACTCAACATCTTAGCCAGTGACATGATCTGATCAAAGAGTATTGTATTCACACGATCATCAAACATTGCCAGTTCACTTTTGTTTCCACTTGCAATTTTATTTTGGTATTTGCAAGCAATATCAACGAGAATTTGAAGAGAGAGCATTTGCTTCTCTTTTTCAGGAGAATGAGATATACTTTCCAAGACTTGCATAAGCTTCAATAGATCTGATTTTTCTATACATGTTCCATTTGCTATTGAATTGTGAATTAGCTGCAAAAGCATAGCAATTTCTAGTTATTGCATGGGGAAAGGAGAGGTGATAACTAAAAATGAAGGAATGTTCATACTGCGACAATCTGGCTCAGTACTAAGCAGTAAGGACAAACCTGTTAATCACCATGAAATAACATACCTGAAACCTAATTTTCATATCTTTATCTCATCAAGGCAGTTGCATCAAGACAGAACAAAACATTAGCAGTTTGGCTAAAATTGACTAATTTAAAGCCTATAACAGGGATTTTCTCACATTGGCTAGATGGTAAGTTGTGGTTTAATTGAGCACAATTGGGTCATAAAATTTAAACCATAAACAATTGCAATGAGAAACCCACCTTGCGTATTATTCTTAGAGCTCCACATTGGTATCTTAATGGCAAATCAACATCCTCAGTTACACGTACTAGTACGGCTAAATCATCTATTCCGGCAGTAAGATGGGATGCATCTCTACTGAACAAAAAGTACAAGCACTTTACTGATCTTTCTTTCATGGGAGGTGATGATTCTTGCCTCAGAACCTCTAAAAGCAACTTAACCTGAAAAAGTAAAATATTACAAAGTATAGTTATTCAAACCCAAGTATTAACAGAGAGATAATATGGAAATACCAATAAAATAAATAGAAAAGTGAAAGAGAACAAGAGTAAGGTTTGACTGAACACAACAGACAATTTCATTTTTCAATTGCAGGATTTATCGACCATCCAACTAATTATGATGTTTTCACTAGCAATAACAGATCGTTGTTCATGAGAAACAATACCACTCTTGAAACCGACATGAAAGTGAAATGATCAAAGGGTGAAAGAAGTTAGTAAACTATCACTGACTTTTTAAATTAAGACCTGAGCAGAAAACAACTCTTAAATCCACAAGACCTAATATTCACACCCACATTAAAATAAGAGCTCAGCAGTAGAAATAGAGTTAAAGAAAAATATTGTTCCTACCACATAAACTTAAGGCAGACTATTATCTGCAAGAAGATCCAAAATATTTTGGCAGAACTTGTAAGTACAATAAGGCACTGGTGCAATTTGCAAATGACTAAAAATTAAGGGCAATGCTTATTTTTCCTGGCAGCAGTCACTCATTTGTCACCCAAGGATAAACCATAAAGAAAATGGTTCCTGATGTGTGAATCATGTATACAAAAATTCAGTACATGGTTCACACGTCACTAACATTTTGCATGTGGTTTACCCTGGGCTGATAGGCAATCCACCCAGGGAGCAAACCTAAAAATTAATTGTACAATAATAAAGGAAAACAGACCAGTTGCGAAGATAAAATGCAAAACTTGGAAGCCAATTTTGTCAGAGAAGAAAGAATCTCAGGCTTTAAATCCTCTTCCAGCAAATCCATAACAAAAGCTTTACCAACCTACAACATAAAAAAAAATTTAGAGAAATTTCAGTGCAAGGGCATTTTGGGAGCAGAAAGTCACAAACATATCTCAATTACTAACTGTTAGATTTGAAACAATAAGCAAATAACAAAGTGCACAAAAGAATTTACATTTTCGATTAGTTCGAACATTTAACTTTATATAAGTATATGTTTCTTTTTTTTCTTTCATGTAACGCACCTCATAAGCTCCAGTAGCAACACCAAATGTGCACCGAATTTTGGATAAAGCATGGACAGCTGTCAGAACAACAGCAGCAGAGGCTCTTAATGAAGTAATAATATTAGGCAATAATCGTAGAAAGATCCATGCAAAATCCTCTAATAAAAGAGAAAAACAACTACAAGCAATCAGGGCTGCCATAATCTGTATCGACAGTAAAAAAAATTAAAACAACCTAGTGTAAGTTGGGTATTTTATTCAATTAGTAAATATTAAACCAAAAATTAAACAGTTAACCCAATAAAAGTCAAAATAAAGCAAGATTCAATAAGATCAAAAGCACAAAATTAATTGTCACTTATATAAACTTCGAATCAATTAGACCAACTATGCAACCATGTCCCTATGAAAGATGCAGCCTTGAAATAAATCAAATTAGCTTCTTTTGGGATGAGTAGAAAAGAGGTCAACATATCCAAGGAAGCACAAGAAACAGTTTACCCTGGACCGTCCAATAAAGTCCTGACAAACCAATTTTGATTCTGCTAAACTCCAAATTGTGACATTTCACTTCTATGACAGCAATCTGTACCCTAAATAGTATGCGTAAAAAAAAAGATAAAACCTAAAATTACCTCTCTATCATCTGAGGAATCCAAACTGGAAATCACCAAATTTCTTATCTCAAAATTGTCCTTCGCCACATCTGACATACAACCGAACATTCGCAATGCCAACGCCTTCTCCTCAAAACCACCAGCAAGAAATACTGATTTTAACTTTTTAAGGATTTCTTCAGAATTTGATAGCCTTTCTTTCGAGAGAATACCCTTATATCCCTTGCCTTTTTCCTCTAGTTGTTTCAGCTCCAGGAGGAAAACCTTGAGCACGAGGCTCCTTGTTTGGTTATCACCATTCTCAAAAATGTTGCAAAGGCGCAGAATAATGGTGTTGATGAAAGTTCTATCTTCTCCAGGAACTAAATCATAAATGTCGGCTATTGATTTTGTGATGTTGGATTCTAGGCTTAATTGTTGAAGTCTTGGGCCAATTTTTTGTAGAGCCATGTTGTGCAAATCTGAAAGAAGATATAAAAACAATGACGAAATTAGGGTGCATTGCCAATTAAAGGGATGCAGAATAGGGCACATAGCAGGTGAAAACAGATACAACGGAATGTGTTAATCATCTTTCTTTCTTTCTTTTTCTGAAACAATTGAGGCAACCACCTCACCACTTTTTCAATAAGCAGAAACATTCAACTCAAGTAGTCTTTTCAGTAGCTGCAGTGATAACACTTACTGCATGGTACCAGTCCACCTATATTACTATTATCTATCTCCTAAAATGACCCCAGTCCAGTTATTCACTATCTATGTAAGAAAATGAGACTTTGTAAGAGATGATACCAGGATGCTTGGAGCGGAGAGCTTTGTCGAGGTCGATACTCCAGTCCATTGCACAGGCAGCTGGAATCTTCTCCATTTATTTCCTCTTTTTCCCTCTTCAATGATCTTCTTCTTGTTGTTTATCTAAAGAGAAGAGAAGGAATTATGGTTCCGTGCGCAAAGCAAAACACTCTGGGTGAATGCAAGGGTTTTGGGTTTTGGGTTTTGTGAAGGTAAGAAGAAATTGACTGAACCGCGCGGGTCCCACATGTTGAAGCAAGCACAAGGGAGTGAAGGGACAAGGGTTGGCGAGTAGCAATGGGAATGGGGAACGAATTTAATGAAGTGAAGAGCGCATAGCAGATGAGATAGATGAGGGGAAATTGGAGCTTGGAGGGTTGAGGCAACTACAAGGGGACTTCGCATCCTCTGGATGGCCATCCAGTGGATGGTTTCGATCTCAGCCGTCTGATTTAATCTCAATGGCTATAAATGCCCCGTGCATGATACTAAGATTGATAGGCCCGAAAAAATCTAACCGTTTAGATTAAATCAGACGGCTCGGAACTCGCAAGAGAGAGCGGCACCGAAGATATGCAACCGCATCCTCAGCAGTCGAAAGAAGGACTGCTCCAAGCAGTCCTTTTCATTTTTCTTAATTTTTTTAAATTTTAAACTCAAATGGAGAATCCAAATCGTTGATCTTGTTAAGTTTTATCGGCAATGCATTTTCATATAAGTTTTATAAAATTTGAAGTTGATTTGATACTTGATTAAGTGGTCAACAAATGAACGAACCTGGTTTGATTAATTCTAATACGTTCATAATTTGATCACTTAATTAAGTATCAAATCAACTTCAAATTTTATAAAACTTATATAAAAATGCATCGCCGATAAAACTTAACAAGATCAACGGTTTGGATTCTCCATTTGAATTTTAAAATTTAAAAAAAAAAATTAAAAAGACTGTTTGGAACAGTCTTTTTTTGACCGCCGAGGGTGCTGGTGCCGAAGATATCCCTCCCTAGACACCACGCCGAGGTCAGGATACAAAAAAGAAGAGCGGGTCCCACATGTATTCCAACGATTATTTTGTCTATGTTATGTTATATAATCTGATCTGATTATGGTCTCTCGTGTTTCAGCCGGACCGAGAGAAAAAAGTTTGATGCAATGAACAAAATAAAAAATTTTATCTCGATGGTTTATAATAAAATAAAATTTATTTTATTTTTTATAAATTAAATAAATAAGTCGTGTTTGGTTTGGCTCGAAAAAGATTTTATTCGTGCGAACCAAACGACCAATGAATAAACGCTTATTCGAATAAGGACTTATTTGACCCCTTATTTTTGTTCCAGCATTTACTTAGAACAAAGAGATAAATAAGAACTTGTTCGAATAAGACTTATTCTTTATTCGATGAGACAAACTAAATACTAAGGGTGTGTTTGGATGAGCCATGAATAAGGAATAAAAATAAGAAATTTCGGTATGCGTGCTTATCCAAATTTCTTATTCTTATACCATGGTTTTGTTAGTATAAGAATAAGGGCCCAAATTCCTTATTCTTGTGTTGTTTGGATTGCACAAGAATAAGAATAAGCACGCATATCGAAATTTCTCATTCTTATTCATTATTCTAAGCTTATCCAAACACACCCTAAGATAATTTCATCTCACTAATAATGTTACACTTGACGATTTGATTGGTACCGTAATAAGAAAGTAGCCATCAATAAGGATTATTCAATCCATAATTCAACTAGAAAGATATAAAAAAACACAATATAAGTATTACTACGAGTAAAAAAGTTAAAAAAACCATAAAAAATCATAAATCATTGTCATTTTCTATGTAAGAAAATGAGACTTATAAGAGATCAAACCGGTATGCTTGGTAGAGTGGCGGCCATTGTCGAGCTCGATACTTCACTCCATTAGACACGTAGTTGGAATCTTCCATATTTATTTTTTCTTCCCTCTTCAATGATCTTTTTGTTTATCTAAAAAGAAAGAATTATGGTTTCACGCGCAAAACTCTAAATTAGCAAAACACTTTTGGTTCTCGGTGAATGCAAGAGTTTTTGACCTTTTTGTTTTGAGTTTGGGTTTTGTGAAGGAAACAAGAAATTGACTGATAGAAAGGCAGAGCGGATCCGACACCAAATTTGATCCGGCAGATCAGCTAAACCACGCGGTCCGATAATCCAATTGAGCAAACTTTTACAATTTAATTAAATTAATTAATCTATAAACTAGTTCACTCTTTCTGATCAATAACACAAAGTGTGAGGTTATGGTATCATATCTATATAGTATAATATAATCCGCGTGACTTTTTTTGCGTGGATTTTAAAGCACATACGCGACACGGCATCAATCATCCGATGTTTCTGACTGATTAAATCCGCCCGTTCAACTGTTCGCTTATTTTATTTTTGATGGTTTCTTCGTTTTCGTCTCTCTTTTGTGCGGGAAGTGATTCGGACACCACTGAAAAATGATACCACACCACCAAAGTGTGTTCAAATACTAAAATACCCTCCACCCATCATATGAAAATAAATTAGGAACCTCCAAAGAATTGTCCCCAGAAAAACCAAGATGAACAATTATAGTTTATACTTAAGTTTCAGAACAAAATATTCATAAATGGTATAATGAAACCTAAAAAGCCGACCTAGAATATTTGAGATAAAAGTCATTTAGAAATTAAGAATAGACCTCTAAATAGTTCTAAAATCTCATAAAAATTTTAATTTTATTTATGAGCGACTGGCGTCTCACTGCTGAAAGTTCGGTATACAGAGAAGCCCTACGAGCAACAGAATCATTAGAAGAGCCGGCCCTTGGTTTTGTCAAACCATCCGAAGCAACACAAAAGGGCACCTCAACAATTATCAAGCAGAACAACACAATCATTCAACTGCTTGTTAAAATTAAGGAAGAACTTGAAGATTGCAAGGACCAAATAAGAGAGTTCAGAAGGACAAAAGCACCTAAAGGGTCTGACACATCCGAGGCCCTAGAACAAATCCAAAATCAACTCAAAAATTTGAGTCTTGGTCCGCCAACAACCTCAAAACGGCCAACTATAACGGGCAAATTTTTCGTATACCGTGACCCAAAGAAGATATACGATGAAGAAAAGAAAAAGATACAATGAGTCGCACTGAAACAGAAACAGTGGGTAGACCATCTGTATCAGGCCACGAAAACCAAATACCAACCGTTGAAGATCAAATTCGAGATTACAGACTCGGAAGTCGGTTACGGTATGAGGCACAAAGAAGATTACCAAGGCGTAGGCGATATCGAAGGACATTAGAATCTCAACTAAGTCCTGATGCGGAGCTAAGCGTCTCACAGTTCCGCAGAGCACAGCAAGTCCCGGCAGAAATACTATACCAAGCCGGATGGAGCGAAAGAAATCATCGGGTATACCAACATTATTCTGATGAAAGAATTTTGGTGGTTGGAGATCAAAGGGAAATTTCCTTTATCTCTCAAGAAAGTTACAACAGGCTCGTTGAAGAAGGATTACAACACTTACACATAGGTGTTGTAATGGTCAGGTTATACGCTCTGCACAGAAGAAATGCAGGGGTAAATGCTCTAGTTGTTTTAAGAGACACAAGATGGGGGAATGATACCTCACTGATAAGTTCCATGGAAATGGACTTAACAGACAACACACAGCTGGCATACGCAGTTCCTGACATGATGGGAGGTTATCAAATACTAGCCATACAAACTTCCGGTACAATGTCCAAGGTGTAACAGAGCACCTAGCAAGAAGAGGCATAAGGGCTATACCGGGACAACCGAGATCAACCGAAGAATTGAGAGGCCAACGATGGATAATCAGGCCACCAGCAATCCCAGAAGTGCAACACCCACAGACAATTCGAGTCAGATCGAGAACTGATGGCTCCCTAGCTATTAGATTTGGTGGGTATACAGTAACTGCACCAACAGAACCAGTAGTTGTCGGGCCCAATGATGAAGAAGAACTAGATGAAGAAATGGCCCTGATGGTTACAATTGAAGAGCCAGAAACCTTGGAAGAGTTGGAATCAATCCAACTACTACCATCTCTGTCTAGAGAAGGACCGATGCTAGATTATTGTCCAATCTGGGATAAAGATGAAGAATCAGAGGAAGAATGGCTCAATCCTTTCGCCTCCGAAGGTGATAAAGACAAACTGTCGCATTTTGCATACGCGGCAGAAGAAACGGAACTAGAATATCCTAAGATGAAGGCTTTCACAAAAATGATGGAATCAGCTTTTTCAACAGCTGAGAGTTCACTCACCCAGAGAAGGCCAACAGAACCAGTAATGGGTCCTGTTAACTACCCTCCGGCGAGCACATCCCGGCAAACATCGATGTCAACGATACATGAAATCAGAGATCATGTTGGCAGACTCAAAGGAGGTTATGCACAACAACATAGTGGAAGATTCAACCTTCCAGATGCTCAAAGTGATAAAGGTGCAATTCTGGTATTACCAGAAGATATCGGGCAATACAGTGATGTAATTTCTCGATGGGAATCAATTACTCTCAATGTGGTAAATGACCGCAACTGGACAGATAACAAGAGTAAGGTGATTTTCATTGAAAATCTCCTAGGGGATGTAGAGAAAAAGATGTTCATCCAATGGAGAATGGCGTATCCCCATGAATATGAAGAATTAATAGCAGTTGCAGATGATCCCCAAAACGTAACCTCCTGCATTCGAAGGATGATACTGCTAGAGGACCCCTACCAAGGGTCCACTGAAGAGCAGACACGCGCCTACCAAGACCTTGAACGCTTGTCATGCAACCATGTTAAGGATCTGTTCAATTACATGAATGATTACAAGATCCTTGCAGCAAAATCCGGGAGGATGTACATTTCCTCAGAACTCTCGGAAAAATTCTTCAGAAAAATGCCACCTCTAATTGGGCAAGAATTAGAAAAGGCATTTTTAGACAAATACCCTGGGGCAACAATAGGAGTTATGCCAAGAATAAATTTCTCATACCAGTACCTGGCTGAAAGATGCAAACAAGCTGCACTCCAAAGGAGTTTGAAAGATCTCTCCTTTTGTAGCAAAATCCCATTACCAGGCTACTATGGAGAAAGAAAGAAGTATGGACTTCGCAAGTCCAAAACTTACAAGGGCAAACCCCACGAATCTCATGTGCGTGTATTCAGGAGAAAACATGCTGACAAAGTTCGTAAATGCAAGTGTTTCATTTGCGGAGAAGAAGGTCATTTCGCGCGAGATTGTAACCGCAAAACAGGAAATATTGCCAGGGCTGCCATTATTGAAAATATGGAGCTGTCAGATAGCTGGGATGTCCTCTCAGTTGATCTAAATGAACCTGATAGTGATGGAATTTGCTCATTATCTGAAGGAGAAGTTGGAAATATTGCTTCAGCCGTAATCAATGATTTACCATTTGGCGAGCAATTACTCATGATGCAGGCAGAGCAATTGAGCTGGCGGAGTTACATACAACTGCCTGAAGATCAAAGAGATTGTCCCCATGACTGGCATGACAATGATTCAGTTCCAACAGGACATGAAAAATGTTCCATGTGTAAGGAAACGACTACTGAATCAACAAGGGCATACTGTAAAAACTGCCGCCTAACAGTATGTCCTATGTGTTCAAGATTCAGGCTGGGCAGACGAATACGAGCTAAGGTGCAGCCAATAGCACCTTATGACAGTAAGGATCAACTAATCAATGAGCCGGTGTCTTATGTTCAATACCTCTTGGCAGAAAACGGAAAACTCAAACAGCAACTGTTTGAGGCCAGAACAGAGGATCTCGAAACCGAGTTTGATGAATTAATGAAGAAAGACAAAGGAAAAACCAAACTACGGTTCGAAGACGAAGAGGTGGATGAAGAAATAGAGATGGAACCTAAAAATCCAACAGGAGCTCTTCGAATAGCTTCTGCCAATACTATCTCTACTGAGGAAATTGAACGATTCAATACAGTGGTTCAAGACCCTGTAAGGGGCAAAAGGGTCCTAAACAGACTCTACAACATGGAGATAACCTTTGAAATACCAGGAGTCAACCCATTCAAGGTTCAAGCAATTCTTGACACAGGAGCAACTGTCTGCTGTGTCAACCAAGAAATTGTCCCACAAGAGGCATTGGAGCCAAGTGCCTATCCCATACAAATCAATAGGGTAAACTCAACTCAGATAGCCAGTCTAAAACTCAAAAATGGTAGTATGCTAATTGAGTCGAATAGGTTCAGAATTCCCTTCACCTATTCTTTTTCGATGGGGAAGAAGGAGGGAGTTCAGATGCTGATCGGGTGCAATTTTATCCGATCCATGCAAGGCGGTTTACGAATCGAAGGCCAGAATGTAACTTTTTACAAAAATATCACGACGATTGCAACCACAACAGATGCTGAGGTGGTACAAGCCGCAATTCCTGAGCTCGACCTAACGGGTTTAGAATACATTGAAGTAAGAGAGGCCGTAGCATACCATCAAGAGCAGAGCAAGAGTCACAACAGTTTAAAGAAAAGTTCAGACCACTACTCAACAGACTAAGAGAACAAGGGTTCATTGGAGAAAACTCTTTGAAACACTGGTCTAAAAATCAGGTGACATGCTCTCTCGACATCATAAATCCTGACCTCCAAATTCAGGATAAACCTCTGAAGCATGTGACGCCTCAAATGAAGGAACAATTTGAAAAACATACAAAGGCGTTATTACAACTAGGAGTAATCAGGCCTAGTAAGAGCAGGTACAGAACCATGGATATAATGGTCAATTCTGGAACTACTATTGACCCAGTCACTGGCAAAGAAATTAAAGGCAAAGAGCGCATGGTATTCAACTACAGGTCCCTCAATGATAATACTCATAAGGACCAGTATAGCCTCCCTGGCATCAATACTATCCTCAAAAAGGTCGGTCACAGCAAGATATACTCGAAATTCGACCTCAAGAGTGGATTTCATCATGTGGCAATGGTACCTGAGTCAATTGAATGGACTGCTTTTGTGGTGCCTGGTGGACTATATGAATGGCTCGTTATGCCATTTGGACTAAAGAACACACCGGCTATTTTCCAAAGAAAGATGGATCAGTGTTTTGCTGGTACCGAAGATTTTATAGCGGTGTATATTGATGATATTCTAGTATTTTCTGAGAATGAACAACAACATGCCGAGCATCTTAGAAAAATGCTAGAAATCTGTGAAAAATGGGGCCTCGTACTCTCTCCAACAAAGATGAAGATAGCAGTTAGAGAAATTGAATTTCTTGGAGCAATCATTGGAAGGAGTAAGGTGAAACTCCAACCCCATGTCATAAAGAAGATCATCTCCTTTGATGAGGAGAAACTGAAAGAAAAGACCGGACTCCGAGCATGGTTAGGCATACTCAATTACGCCATGAGTTACATTCCAAAACTTGGGATTCTTCTAGGTCCCTTGTATACGAAAACCAGCCCTCATGGAGATAAGCGCCTTAAACCGTCTGATTATGAGTTAATCAGAAAAATCAAGGAAAAGGTGCAAAACCTGCCAGACTTAGAGCTTCCACCAACAGGGAGCTATATCATCCTTGAAACAGACGGATGTATGGAAGGATGGGGTGGCATATGTAAATGGAAACCAAAGAAGCATGACCCCAGATCCGTAGAAAAGATTTGTGCCTATGCTAGCGGCAAATTCCCGGTGATCAAGTCAACCATTGATGCAGAAATACACGCTTGCATGGAAATATTGAAGGCACTAAAAATCCACTATCTTGATCAGCAGGAGATAACGCTGAGGACTGACTGTCAAGCAATAATATCCTTTTTCAATAAGTCAGCCCAAAATAAACCATCAAGGGTTAGATGGATAAATTTTGTTGATTATGTAACAGGGACAGGAGTGCAGATTAACTTTGAGCACATAGATGGTAAGCTAAACAGCTTAGCTGATGCACTTTCCCGATTAACAACAAAATTGGCTGTTACCAGTGAAATACAAGAACAACAAGAGCTATTCTTAGCACATCTCGAAGGAGCATTCGAAGAGGCAGATCAATTTAGTGACAGCCTAAACAAGCAGATGAATGAGCTAATTTTAAAAATTAGCTCCTTACTCTGATTCCCCTTTTAAAATCCAAACAAATGATTAATTATTTTGTTTTTCTTTTTCAGGTCTGATGGTAATCTACGGAAAACCATTGATCTTTGGCAGTAATCTACGGAAAACTATCTTTTGTTTAATAGTTTCAGTTTGTTTATATTTTTGCAGAAATGGTGCTGGAATATTTAACCCATATTTTTAGAAGCTATGAAGGATCTCCACGTTATAGTCTTAGGCCAGATTCCAGGATAGCGCTTAACAACGCTGTTCGCTGGGGAGCGTCATGTGGCCAAACAGAAGAAATAGAAGACTATGAGACAATCACTTGTGATTTATTGTTTTCAAGGCCGACTTTAAATATGGAGGGAGGAATGAGAACAAGGCTCATGGAATTACACCAAGCCCAAATTCAAAAGTCCCTTACGGAGCTTGAAAAATTGCTAGTCATGAGCAATTTGCAAAAGGTCAGACTTGAACAACATGCTAGCAAGGATAATTGGGCAAGGGATGCCCTCGAACCTGTTAACGATAATATCGAAAAGTTGATTGAAGCTCACAGTAAGCTTCGAATAATCCAGCAGAGCATCTATTATTAGGTAGTGTGCATAATATGCTTACTTTCGGTACCAACCTGTTTGGTCTGTTAGTGGGCATCTTTTCTTTTCTAAAAGGCATCTTTATAATGGTGCCAGTATGTAATAATTGTACTGGTGTGTTTTAGTGCGCCACTTGGTGCATCTTTAGGCGCATTATTGAAGTAGTGCGCTTTTCTTTATTTTGCTTTTGGACAGCACTGAGGTAGTGCTTTTCTTTATTTCATTTTCAGATCGCACTAGGTGTGTCAGTGCGCATCTTTTTATTTGAGTGGGAGACAAAAGTATGTGGTAATCCAATTAATTGCATGACGATGGGGCCCAATGAGCACCCGATGCATTATTGAGATACCAGACTCGAGTCTCTATAAAAGAGTGTCATTCAGAAGTTACAAGACACACAGAAAAACTCTGAAGTCTTACTTCTTCTCTTGTAATTCTTCTATCAATAAAATCCTCCACTCTTTTTAAATCTTTGAAGCCAGTATTATTTATAATCCGAAGTTTCAAAGTAGATCAGTTAGCTTCCACTTTACTTTGGTATCAGAGCAAGGTTCGTTTCTTAATAATCTTATGGCTTTCTAAATTCAATTTTTCTAGGAAGGCTATTAGGGGAAGTTATACCAATCACTAGAACTGCTTATAACCTGAAATTTAAGAATATAAATAATGAAATAATTAAGGATAATAGTTTATGGTATTAGAATTTTTTTTAGTTTAACCAAAAGAACCATCCTGCAGAGGAGAAAGATCGCGGAAAAACACGATGAGGTGAGGTTTTGCTAAAAATACGGGACCATAAACTAATAACATAGGCTATATGGGTACATATTTGGGAGCTATCTATTAAATCAAGGATATTTTTGTCAACATAAAAATTTTATGGTGTAGTATAACTTTTGAGTGGTGCCCAAATCAATTCTCCTTTTGTGCTGCTCGAAGATCTCTTGCGACTATGCTTCTCTTCTCCTCCTCTTCGTCCCTCACGTCGTGTTTCTCGACAAGCCCACATCCCCCCTCCTTCTTCCCACGACCAAGCATAGATCTCATTCCCTCTACTTCCCGCTCCCTCTCGGCACATCACAAACCCACCTCCCCTCTCTCGACATGGCCATTTTTTCCCTCGACCTTGCTTGCTTATCGCGATCTACTGTGATCCGTACAAGGTGATTGGGTTCTTCATAATCAATTACTTTAATTCGCACAAAAAAAAAATGAACTACTTTCTTTTATTCTGGGCACTAATCATTGTTGAGTCCATTTTGTGCTTAATTTGATTTTCATGAATTCAATTGAGTGTCAAGGCAACGGTATCTAAAACTCAGCCAAGGTACCTTTACAACTTCCCCTAATATTTTTCTTAATTTTTCTAATTTCGCACTCCATTTTATATAGTATAAATTGTAAATTCTGCTAGATTAGTTCTTTTACTGTTTGGTTTGGCTTAGTAAAATTGATAGCTTGAAAGATTAAGAAAAACTGAATGTGATTTTGATAGAGGAGTCATAAGGTGCTTATTGTCACAATTGTGGTGCTATTTTTTTAATTTCAGCGATGATGATGGTTAGAACTTAGAACTCATGATTTTTGGAGTCTTGGACTTATTTTTTTTAAGTTTTGCCTTTACGGAGGAGATTAAAGTTTTCATTTTTTAAAATGATAGCAGTTTATGATTCTGACATACTGACCCAGTCAAGTATAATTAAGTTAATTAGACATGCAAAATTAAAGTTCAAGGGGTTTTTTTTCACATTAACATTTGCCTTTTTTTTATCATTTTTTAAAATGTAGGTTGCAAGTTATTGCTGTACCAGAATCTACCTAGCATGCATTGAGAGTTTGAGACCACATTGGTATGAATTGGTATCAACCTGAAGTAGTTGATGTTGTCAGTAACCCTATATTGGAATCTAAATATTGTATTTCTTTTCCTGTCACATGTGTTTTCCTGGTGTTCAAGGAGTAATGGCACCAAGACATATTGCTCTCCTACAGCTAGGTACTTTGTTTTAATTTTTATCTTTTTTTTTTGTATTAAGCTTGATTTAGCTTTTTCACCAATTTTGACAAATTCAGAGACAGATGTTAAACTCTAAATTTATTTTTTATATCAACAATTTTTTATCAATCAAGCTTCTATATATGATATAACCACTCAGATTTAGATTTTGAAATGATGTAGGATCAAACTTTGAATCTAAATCACTTTCTTTGCAGATAGGCAGTATTTCTTATTCGTATGTACATCTGATTCTTTATCTGGTCATAGACAAAGACTGAGTTTACACTCTATTTTAAAGAAACTTAGAAAAAATAAAAATTCACTATAAAGCATGAATATTAAAGGAACTGCAAAGGTACATACATTCTTACAATAGGTATCATTATCTATTACTGCGGCCTCTTGAACTTGGTGGCTATTTTGTCATCAAAGGAACCGAAAAGGTACTACAATAGATATCATTATCTATTACTGTAGCACATAGCATTTTATTTTAAATATCTGTATGTTGATTTTTCAGGTGATTCTTATATAGGTGCAGCTTTTTAAGAATCACATTATCATTGATTATGACAAAACATGAAGGTATTTTTTTTTGGAAACAAGTGGGTTAAACCCACCACTTCCTTTAAAAGAATCAAACAGTCCGCAAAATTAGTGTAAATCAAACACACTTATATATCACAGAAAATATAGAGAAGGAAGGTAATTAACATTTTGTTATTTTTCTTTGTGTTATGTCCTATTATTGGGTTCTTCTTTGAGTTCTTTCAAATGAGCTAGAAGTCGCAAGCTGAATTTTCCTTTTGTCTGTATAATTTATATTTGCTTTATAGTGAATTTCCACTTTCAAATTCCTTTGATTTCCATGTTTTTTTATATTTCATCAGTAGTTTTATCATAAATTCCTTTGTAATTCCTTTGATTTCTATTTTACAAGAATTATACGCTTTGCCCTGAAACCTCACATTCTCCAATTTCTGTTTTAGTTCGTTTGTTTCTTGATGAGTTCTTTGTGTAATTTGTAGAGCAAAGGAGACAGAAAGTTTCAACAATCAGATCTGAAATTAAAGTTGCAGAGTTGCTGGTAAATTTTCTAAAATTAATCAATCTACTAGGTTAATAAGTGAGTATTAAAATAATTTTGTTATTTGTGATTAAAATCGTCTGTGAATTAGACAAGGAAAATGGATTTAGAGGCTAGAAGCTTGCAGTCGAGTGTGAGGGCAGTCTTGCGTATGAAATTGAGAGAATACAAATACTATTTGAATAATATATAAAGAATAAGGTGAAGAGAATTTATAGCAGTAACTCTTAAGCAGATTACAAGAGATGATTTGCTTGAGTTGGGAATGGCTGATTCCTTTGCTGTGAGTTCAATATTTCTTTAATTATTAATTTATATTTAAAATCATCATATTGTTTTCTTTACTATTCTACACTATGACGATTGGTGACTCTTAATTTGGAAAGGATACATCCTATTTTGTGAATTTCTAAGTTGATGATTTGCTGCTCCTTTTTTTATTAAGAATAAGACATGAAATATGGCTATATAATCAATTAACAACATATAAGTATAGCATATTTAATTAACTAATTTACTCTTTTATTTTGATAGGACCAGCTTGCCCAGCAGGTGCAGATCCAGTGTAGTAGTGAGGTACAGAGCATGCCCCCAAAGGAAGTGCTGGTACCTCTGGATACCAACTCTTAAGTCCCAGTCCCAGTCTCAGTCCGAGTTGTGGGAAGAGTTTAATCAAGTGCTAGACAATGATTAGGGTGTGGGTCAGTGGGATGCTAAGAATTTCTTTCTCTTTTTGTTTAAATTTTTTTTTTATTTTGAGTAACTGGTTAATGTTATCTCCAGCAAATTTTGGAAAATGTGCTGAGTTGGATCAAATTGGAACGTGTAATTTCATCTCTTTTTTTGTCCTAACTTTTCAAATAATTGGTATTTTTTTTAGTAACAAATAATTGATAGTTAAGTCTCTGTCAAAAGTGTTTTATAGTCTCATCAACAGCTTTTTATTGCTACTTGGAACTTGCAATTTCGTATTTAAAAAAAAAACGCACTCAATGATATACAAGAATGAATGACTTTCTATAGAGTTATCATTTACTGTCATTTAAGCTGTCATCAATTCACCAGCAAATTTTATGTACTTCCGTTTATGTTTCTTATTCCTTTTTCTCTTTCTAGGCTTCCGGCGCACAATTCACATATATGGTCATTAATTTCAAACCGTTACTTTTTTTGCATTAAAATCTCAATTTTTTTTTTGAGAAATAAATCTCAATTCTCAATTTTTCAGAATATATAGGATGGATCGATAGCCTTACATCTATATATCATTTCTTAATTTTGTTCTAGACGTTCGGGTTATGGGTTTAAGGATCCTTATGAAGGTACTAGCAACTCATCAATATTTAATATTTGCACTTTAACGAAAAAAAAATAGTGCTTCATAGGTCATAAAGTCATAATCTCTTTCTCCTAACTGGCGTAAAAAAAAAAAGACATTCACTTATAAAAGAATGTATATTCTAATATAGACCACACATACAAATTTTTCGGCTCCGATCTGACCCGGCGACGCGCATTCTTTTATCAGCGATGTACCGTGACTCTGAGATAAAGAGCATGCAAGACATGTTTTACTATTACTGCTAGCTTCTTTCGGTAAATGATGTTAATGCTAAATTACTGCATATAAATTATATATAGCGCCCGATGTTTAATATTCGTATCATAGTTGGAGAATGTGCACACAGAAGTAAAGATGCAAATGTTAGGTGCGCTAGCCCATGTAAAAAATCTATTCCCCAGTGATAAATTGACCAGTCCAAATTATCTAATTATTAGATTAATAAATTTGTACCTCTCATGTCACCCTATCTGTCTACTCGCCATCATAACCTTTTCAAAATTATACAAATATTAAAAAATAATATATTAATATCATTATATATAAAAAAAAAGAAAATAGATAAACATCAAACCTTTCATACAATATTTTTTTTCTTCACTTAATTTCAAATAAAGAAGACTTTAATAAATTTTATAGATTATATATTCAGTAAAAAACTAAAATCAGCAAATTTTAACTTTTATTTTACACAAATAGGTTATATATAAAATTAATGCCATAAATAGGTTATATATAAAATAACTTAGTACAAAATAATTAAGTAGTATTATATATAAATTATAAAAAATATATATTAAAATTTTAAATTTATTAAGAACTCATATATCGAGCGAAGCTCGATGTCCAACCCTAGTTTACTATTAATCTGGTATCTAGAACCAACCCTCGGCACCTAAGGTATTACAGAAATATACTATAATTTAAATAGACTCATACAAAAAAAAAATATCCGTATTCAATGTAACGATGGATACAAGGACAAGGGGACAACCACGATACTTGACATTAACTAAAAAAAAAATATTAAATTAAATTTTTTTTTACCGACGGTGTATCAAATTTGATAAAATTTGAAATCATCTGTTTACCTATTAAAAGTCAATGAAATTGAGTGCTTATATTTTCAAACCATTTATATAATGAATAATTAATTAATTTTTTAGATACCACCGTATTTATTTGTTATATATACAACTCCCTTAATTTCATGAACTTCCGAATTCATTGATGGAAACATTCCAAATGAAACGAGCTTGTAATCACCTAAATAAAAGTCACTAGGTTCCTTTTGTCGCTGCTTCGCAGCGACTATTGTAATTGCAGTTATCATTTGTTTAGTTATTTTGCAATTGCAAATTGGAATGCATGTATTGGACGTATGTATAAAATTGAGTCTATAAAGGATAATGCAGTTGGTAAAGGGAAAAAAAAAAAAGGAAAAACTGCGTACATAATATTCTAATCTTGCTGAAAAACAAATAGAACATGTTTGCATCATGGTTACAATCTCCAATGTTATTATTTGTTCTGGACAGCATCGAAGGTTGAATATCATTATATGTATAATAATTTCTTGATTTTAACTACCATTATCTGTCTTTTTTTTTAAAAAAAAAAAGATTTCATAAAATATGAATTGACTGATGGCTTGCTCTCAAAATAAAATAGAATCAAATTTTAATTTTAAAGCAAAAAAGTCCTTTGGCATTCATTAAAAGTCAAAAGTTCATTACATACTAGTGCGGGTGTTGCGCGTTGTGGGACATATTTTTCCTTCTCTGTCACCTATAATAGAAGTAAATTTTGTTCTGTAAGATAAATGTATTTAAAGCAAAAGAATAAGATGAAAGAAAAAAAATTATTTAAACATAAAATACATTTATGTACCTTCTTCTAGTCTAACTGACAGGTAGACCAATGTGCTCTTTTGAACATACATGGTGCGAAGTAATTAAGCAACGTGAATATTGTGAGTTGAGAAGTCTGCTGGCACAACCTCACCAACTTAAATCCTTGACCCTAACAAATATCTCTAACATCAGGCAGGACATGCCAGTGCCTGTTAATTGTGATGAAATAAAATTTGCAATTGACTTCTAAGATTATAAGAAATGACAAAAGAGAACAAAAATAAGAGGCATGTCAGAATAGTATAATGCAAGAGGTGTTTCATAACAAAAAACTTAAGATGCATATTATTATTCTTTATCTTTATCTTCTTGTAAGTGAGTAACGAAAGGAAAATATATGTCAATTGACCATCAATAAAGTAAGGGCGACCAACGTATTGTCAGAAAAATGAGTGGCAATAACAATGCCTAGTGACAGTAACTTTTATTTCTTTTTTAGCTCCATGTTCATCGAACCTTTCTTGAAATTCAAAATAAGAATTATTATTATTATTATTTTAAAGTTGGTAAGAACCATACATTGCACAAAAAAAAGAGAAATACCAGAAAAAAATCATAATCTCTAAGCTGCAATTCCTCAGCTAGAAGCCCTCACGTCTGAACAGCAATAAAGTGAAGGCAATCCTATATATAAACAAAAAGAAATCACAGGTAAATAAAAGCATCATGTCCCATTTGCAAATATAAAACTATGAGAAACCTTCCTTGACAGCAACATGTACGACAAAGCCATTGAAAAAGGTTAAAAAAAAAAAGGCTTAAACTTCAACTATATTCAGTCTTGAGGGTTCCCTCAAGCATATGGGTCAGGAGAAAACGCGAAGTATTGACCTTGAAAAAGTTAGTATTTATTTGTTAATTAATTAATTTTTTAGATAGCACCGTATTTATTTGTTATATATACAACTCCCTTAATTTCATGAACTTCCGAATTCATTGTTGGAAACATTCTAAATGAAACGGGCTTGTAATCGCCTAAATAAAAGTCAATTGTAGCCTTTGAAATTCAGCATTGTAAGAAGAGATATAAATCAATTATTGTTTTCTGTTGTCGTCAGTCGTCCTATAATTTGATCATTTCAAGGTGATTAGTTATTTATCTGGACAACGTCAGAGTTGTCGAGTAGTTAAAAGATCTGCGGCCTTGATTATCGAGTGCACATATAGAGCATTAATTAAACAACTGATAATATTATCTACACCATCTGTAATAATTATTGGCATCATAAATTCATACTGTAGTCAAATCAAGGGAAATTATAATATACCTGCAGCGTGTTATTATTTATAAGCAGAGTAGGACTATCATTATCTAAAAAAGATCTCCTACAAAATTTTAAAAGAAAACAATTAATTTAAAATAAAGGGAAAAAAATATAATGAGAAATAGTCTAATATTAATATTTATAATTCTTGAAGAAATCAAGTACTATTAATGGCTCCGTTTGGATGACTTCTTCCCGGAATAAGGAATAAGGAATAACCACTTTTTACCAATAAATTTATTTCTAACCATCCAAACTCTTCACAAAAGTTACACACTTCCCAATAAATTTACCCCTTCCCAATAAATTTCTTCCCTTCTTCCTTCTTCCTACCTTATTCTCAACGCATCCAAACGGAGCCAATTATAACACATTATTTACAAATCAAATATTTTTTATATATTTTTTCGTTGATAACCATACTATACCAAGCCAATTCTGTAGTTCAAATAATAGTACCCAAAAAATGTTGGGGAAATTAAATGTATTATAAAGTTAAACTGCATCCTGATGTTCACTATGCGAAATTTTGGTTTCTGTAACGGTTAATAAAAGACTTCTGTAACGGTACACGAAACGTTACTGTAGCCCCCGTTACAGAATGTCTAATAACCGTTACAGATCTATAACGGTTATTAGACAACAACCGTTACAGTAGCCCCCTCTTCTGTAACGGTTATTATCTAATAACCGTTATGGTATACGCAAGGGAAAATCTGGTACTGTTTTTTGTAGAACATGTGTAACGGTTATTAGATAATAACCGTTACAGAATCCAGTCTTCTGTAACGGTTATTATCTAATAACCGTTATGGTATTGTGGACGGAACAGGTGTGGTGTTTGGAGAACTTCTGTAACGGTTATTAGGTAATAACCGTTACAGAAGACTTGATTCTGTAACGGTTATTATCTAATAACCGTTACAGATAATATTTATAATTAAAAAAAATGAAATTATAATATTCTGTAACGGTTATTATCTAATAACCGTTACAAAAGTCTTAATTTTTTTTTTGAGCTTTGCCTGTTTGATTGGCTAGCCCCAATTTGCTAGCCGAATTGGTACCAAATTGGTACCCAATTTACATTAACAAATGCAGCATATATATATATCACAAAGCACACATATATCAAACATATATAATCATGCATATCACACAAACAATAAACAAAGTATTTACATATATCACAAGTATAATCAAACATGGCAAGTCATCAAATAACACATTTTAATCAAAATAATACCCCTTGCATGAAGTCCATAACTTCTGTCACGACACCATCAATCATTTCTTTGTTGTATGGTACTCCAACCGGCTCGATCATCTGCATATTATGATAAACAAGTCAAAAATATTATTAGTTAGATCATGAAATTCTAAAATCTAATTGTTTGATCAAATGTTATTAGTTAAAAGAATAAGTTACTTACATGAGGTATTTCCTGAATTGCTATCCAATAAGATAATACGTTTTTCATGGCGAGCATTGTGAAATATCCACATTCTGTGCAGCCCATTTGTATCGGACACTAATTAAAGATCCAACAAGAAAGATAGTTAAGATTTTGCACAGTTTCAGAAACCCTAGGTAGCTAATATATTTTTTTAAGTCTCGTACCTGAATTTTGTACCAATCAAATGTCGTTCGGGTCCTTGCATTATATTTTCCATTTTCCATAAGGTATCGCTTGTATATCCTGCATACAATATCATTAATAGCTTAAATAGAACCGTACTTAGTCCTTATCTCAATATCAAAATTTCATTTAGAAACGAAAACTTACTGGGTTATGAATCCCTTAATCAATATCTTTGGATTCTTGCGCTCGATAGAATCTGCTATTTGAACGGTGCGCTTCTCGACATTAATAACAAGAAGGACCCAATGAAAGCTGCAAGAATAGAGATTATCGTTTTCATGAAAATGAAACAAACATGTAAACGAGATAATTGATATTTTATTAGTTATAATTGTCCTTACTCTTGTAAATAAGGCAGAACCATATAATTGGATGAATATTGCGCGAATGACTTCATCAAGTAGTCCGCAGCTTGGTTTTGTTCTTGTTTGATTTTAGGAGCAGACAACATCTCTGGATCTAATACGGTGATGTTGTTTTCTCCCTCTGAAAGTTCATTCATCCAAAACCTACACTCACGGATATTAATTCATACATTTTTCACCTCCAATTGAATACGGTACTTTAAAAAAATATTTTAAAGGTTGAAAATTCATACCAAGAGTACAACTTGACGATCGACACGTTTAGAGATTCTCTTCTAAAGCATTGGAGGATGTCGCACAATTCAACGTTGAACTTAACCTCGCCGCTGTGTGTACCCCAAACATCACATTGGTGCAACTCAAAATTTTTCTCAAGCTCTGGTTGGAGCATCAATAATTCATACAATTCTCGTTCGGATGGGGTAAGCTTTTCAATTGCATCCTGCTCAAGTAGCGGATCGCGAGCAACAATCGACCCTGAAATAATCAGACACAAAAGAATAGATTATTCGACGTTGAGCAACAATCTACCCTGAAACAATCAATTGAACTAATTAGGTTTTGGATGAACCTGCACTTGGAACCTTTGGACTCTCGATCACCTTTTTCGCCACCGCCTTGCTCGCATCTGGCTTCTTTTTTATCAAACTCTGCATTCAATGTCATCACATAATTAATTAGTGAGTTCTACTAGAGATGGATGAAATAAATTATCATAATTAAATAAAACGATACCTTGTGGCCTATCTCCACCAAAAATGACGGCCATGGGAATCGCCCTCCTATATTATTTCCTAATAGCTCATCTGACCTACCTGGGACTTGCCACTGACGAAAATCATCGCCTACTCGGAGAAGATGGATATAGAGTTGTTGATCAGTTAGTGGCACGCCGTGTACGATCTGACCAACAACACTCGGAATAATATTTCCCTCGGCCACCTTAATCTTCTGGTTAAGATGATCAAGGGAAAAGAGATCGCACGGCGTTTCTTCCTGAAATTCAGTTCGATCAGAAACCCTAATGCTAAGCCAAACATAAATCTAAATAGAAAAGAGAAAAGTGATCAATATGAACCTGAACAACGCTTCTCGGATCCGGAGGCATATAGCTTGAGGCAACCGTTCGGAATAACTGCTCGTTTGGCATTCCTGAGTCTACCTCAGCTTCAACGAATGGCTGGTACGGCGTCACAAATTGTTGCGGAGCTTGAAACTGCAATCCGCTACTGGCCAACCATTGTTTCACCTCCTGAAAATTATCAAGCAACCGAATGATGAATAATAGTTTTCATTCATTTTGATTACATTTTGACTGTCAAAAAGGATTACCTGAAAAGCTTCTTGTCTCGCCGCATTCATTATCTCCTCGGAGTGAATCAAGTCCCTTTTGGTTTTCTCAGCGGCTTCAGCTGCAACCCTGCTCATCAATTCTTCAATCTGGTCTGGTGCCATCCATCCTTCATGCGCATCCTTTCTAGGCTTTCTTTTATACACATCTTCCTTCTTGGTCCATAAAGGATATCCCCTGATTCTTCCTGGATGTTCTGGCCTGTCAACCGCCCGATTTAAGATTTCTTGTTCCGGTATTGACCCGGAATTGATTTCACCAGACATGGCACTCAACCGACTGAATGCCTCAATAGTCGACGAATCAGAGCTATGGAACGTGTAAGTATCTAACAAGCAACAAACAAATCTTATTAATAATCACAAAACAGAATTTGAAGTTAGCATATATAATAAGTATTTACATGTGTAAGTACCTTTATCCTTCGTAGCCACAGTCCTTCCCATGAAATACCTTCGACTCCTCGGTTCCAAATCGCCGATGGTAATGCTCGTGGAACCGGCCCCTTCAGAATCTCCGGGTATGACAATCTTGTCTGTAGGTTTCCATGAACCTTTTTTTCCTCTATAGCCAGTGGAACCCATCCTATGAGGCTCTTTCCATTTCTTTCTCAACTCCTTCGCTTTGTTGCTCTTTTGTACAAAATCTGCACCCGTCCTTTTGTTGAAAAATTCTTCCCATTCCTTTTGTGAGATTGGGTGTTTATCGCATGGATTTTTTGGATTGTTTGGATCGGCATTTGTGATGTACTCCTCAGCAATCCTACTTCTATAAGCCCTGTGACTTATGCCCATCGCTTTGAGAGTATTGTTCATGGCTTTATCATCTTCGATGTTGAACATTTTCTGAAACATAACGAAACGTTAGTTAATTGGTAGCATAGAAATTTAAATTAGATGATTTAAGTGAAAAATTATTCACCTTGATGTCCAACCACAACTCAAGTCTGGTTTCCTTTGAAACGTCCTTCCGCCAATCATTAATTGTGATTGGCACTCTTACTCTAGCCAGATACCCGCAATATGATGCAAATTTGTTCACCGCCTCTTCAGTACCAATTGGCACTCCTTCTTTGTCAAATTTAATCTCATACTTTTCCCCAGCAGCTTTTTTTCTCCTAAACTCTTCCATTGTCGTTCTGCTCCTTTTCTTTAAATCGAACGTTGTGACCTCCTCATCGCCGGATTCTGTACCAGTCTGTTCACCATGTAAATCTCTATCTTGATCTCCAGACATATCTATTAACAAATAATTAACAACAATGAAACATTAAACGACAAGTTCAATCTCAAATAACAAACATAAACAAACATAAACATAAACATAAACAAACAAACATAAACATAAACATAAACAAACATAAACATAAACATTAACAACATAAACATAAACATAAACATAAACATAAACATAAACATTAACAACATAAACAAAATATATTAACATAAACATAAACATTAAACGACAAGTTCAATCTCAAATAACAAAATACATTAACATAAACAGAAACATTCAGTTGGATAAGAAACCCTAATACTAAACCAAACATAAATCTAAATTCTAAAACTAGTCTTCATCATCCGACAAAACAATGACTTCATCATCATCATCCGACAAAACAATGACTTCTTCTCTCCATTCTGTGTACGGTGCCACAAACTTGTCAATCAAAAGCTTGAAAAAAATTGCATGTTTTTCATATTTTGAGAGGCTCGGTTGCCCCTGGTTTTGAGAGGCTTGGTTTTGATTTTGAGAGGCTTGGTTTTGGTTCGTCTGGTTTTGAGAGGATGGATTGGCACGAACATTGCGCCTAACATAGACTCGTTCGATGGGCTTTTTCCCCTTTGAATTGCTTCCTTCACCTTTCTCCATTACTACCTAATTAAAACACCATATATAATATATATTAATGTTTGGCGCAATGTTCAATTTATTCAAACATGAACAAGTTTAAAATTCAAATAATTAAAAATACATAAATTTAAAATTCATTTAATTAAAACACACTAATATTCAAACATGAATTCATACACAAATAACATAAACTTCAAATTACATAAATAAAGTTCACACAAAATAACATAGATAATTTATTAATTCCTAAGACAATTCAACCCTAATTCTTCTCTTCCTTATTCTTCTCCTCCTTATTCTTCTCCACCTCCTTATTCTCACTGGATCCCTCATCTATTTTAATTCCCATACTAAAATCAGGACCCCTTTCACAGCCTGGAGGAAGACGACGTACAGCCGACACAGCCCTTCTTTTGAGAGGTCCGTAAAACGGGACCCTTTTTGACACCACCTTAGGTGTTTCCTCCCCCACCTTATTGACGTTTTGATCCTTCTCCATCTAATTTTCATTTTAAATAAATTTCTTAACTCCTTATTCATAATCAATTCACAATGCATATATATCTATTTAAATTAAATTCTAAATTATCAAGAAAATAACAACCCCATATCAGTCCTTAAAATTGTGCTTTATGCACCACAGCCCCAAAATAGCCCCATATCAGACCCCAAACAGTTCAATTTTATGCATATCAGTCCTTAAAATTGTGCTTTATGCACCACAGCCCCAAAACAGCCCCATATCAGACCCCGAACAGTTCAATTTTATGCACATTAGTCCTTAAAATTGTGCTTTATGCACCACAGCCCCAAAACAGCCCCATATCAGACCCCGAACAGTTCAATTTTATGCACATTAGTCCTTAAAATTGTGCTTTATGCACCACAGCCCCAAAACAGTCCTTACAACAGTTCAAATTATGCAAAAGAGTCCTTACAACAGTTCAAATTATGCAAAACAGTCCTAAAACAGTTCAAATTAATCAAACAGTCCCCAAAACATCCCAAATTATGCAAAATAGTCCTTACAATAGTTCAAATTATGCCAAACAGTCCCTGAAACAATTCCTAATTTTGCATTATAGCCCCTAGATTAAAATTTGAGAGAAAAGGGAGAAAGAGAGAGAAAGATTACCTGAGAGCAGAGTGTTGCCTGAGAGCAGAGTCAGAGAGAGCCGCCGAGAGAGAGGTATAGCAGATCTAGAGAGAGAGAGAGCTGTAAAGACAGAGAGAGACAGAGTGAGAGGGAGTCAAAGAGAGCGAGGGAATGAGAGGGAGGGGAAGAAGAGAGAGGGATTACCTGAGAGAGAGGGGAGAATTCTTCTGTCGTTCGAGAGAGGCGCGAGAGCTAGGGTTTCGTCTGTCGAGAGCTAGGGCTTAAGAAAGAGGCGCTTGATCGAGTTTAGAAAGAAGTGACCAGGAGACGCAAGCCAGGCTGGTTATTAATAAAGGGTTCAACCTTCTGTAACGGTTATTAGCTAATAACCGTTACAGATTAGCCTCTTCTGTAACGGTTATTAGCTAATAACCGTTACAGAAGGTCAAACGTTTTATACATATAACCTTCTGTAACGGTTATTAGCTTATAACCGTTACAGATTAACCTCTTCTGTAACGGTTATTAGCTAATAACCGTTACAGAAGGTTATATGTATAAAACGTTTGACCTTCTGTAACGGTTATTAGCTAATAACCGTTACAGAAGGTCAAACGTTTGTACTAATTAATTTTGTTTTACAGAAGAGCTAATCTGTTGGTTACACATGAATTTAATTTTGTTTTACATTTTTTCTAACAAAATAAAATTACAATTTTAATTTCTGTGTTGGTTACACATGAATTTAATTTTGTTTTACATTTTTTCTAACAAAATAAAATTACAATTTAAAAAATTAACCAAAAATAAAAATAAATTAGCTCCTTGTTAACAAAATTTTTCACCAATTAATGACCTGCAAAAAATAAAAATAAAAATATTAACATAACAATTTAGCACATCTATGTTAAGAATAATTTATATTAGCACATAACAGTTTTTTAAACTCACATGTGATTATGTAGCTACTTTCTTTTTTTTCCTCCGCGTATCGACCCACACGCCTTCGGTGTTATCTGTACGCCTATAACTGATCGATACTGGCTGTGATGTATCGTCGATACCGATAGAAAAAGGAGGTATTTCCTCGAAGTGGTCGTATGCTTCTTCATCTACGACATCACCAACACCGACAATACGTCTTTTTCCTGAAAGTGGCAAGTAATAAATAAGATGAACATTTACCCTCAATAAGGTGAACATTTGTACTTAAATAAGATGAACATTTACCTTGAAGCACAACATGTCTTTTCTTATCCGCCGGATCTTGAATGTAAAAAACTTGCATTTCTTGCTTATTTGCAAGTATAAACGGATCGTCTCGATAAGCCCTTTTATTGAAGTCAACAGTTATAAACCCCATCTTGTCTTTTTTAACTCCACCGTGACCGTTGTCGATCCATGCACACTTGAATAAGGGTATCTTAAATTTCAGGTAATCTAGTTCCCAAATCTCCTCGATCCACCCATAATAAGTAGCCGACCTAACATTATCACTAGATAAAGCTACAACAGTGACTCCACTATTTTGCACGGCACTTTTACCATCCTGTTTCCTTGTGTACCAGGTAAATCCATTCAAGTCATACCCTTGGTATGTCTCGACCACGGCATCAGGACGTCTGGATAACCATTTCACGGTTTCATCGACCTCTGTTCCTTCTTTCAACTGGGACTGGACTTTATCTTCTAGCCATTGGACAAATTTTATTTCATGCTCTATGGTAATCAAGTTTTCGGTGTAAGAAGGGTATTGTTCACGTAACTCGATTAGATGTTCATTGATGTAAGGCGCCACAATAGCAAGATGTTGGAGAACTTTCATATGTGCTTTGGTTCTCATTGCAAGATCCGGTATATGAGTACTAGCTCCAATTGTACCTGAAAGGTGAACATTTGTGCTAAATAAGGTGAACAAATATTGTGTTTTAAGTGAACATTTGTGCTAAATAAGGTGAACAAATATTGTGCTTTAAGTGAACATTTGTGCTAAATAAGGTGAACAAATATTGTGTTTTAAGTGAACATTTGTGCTAAATAAGGTGAACAAATATTGTGCTTTAAGTGAACATTTGTGCTAAATAAGGTGAACAAATATTGTGCTTTAAGTGAACATTTGTGCTAAATAAGGTGAACAAATATTGTGCTTTAAGTGAACATTTGTGCTAAATAAGGTGAACAAATATTGTGCTTTAAGTGAACATTTGTGCTAAATAAGGTGAACAAATATTGTGCTTTAAGTGAACATTTGTGCTAAATAAGGTGAACAAATATTGTGCTTTAAGTGAACATTTGTGCTAAATAAGGTGAACAAATATTGTGCTTTAAGTGAACATTTGTGCTAAATAAGGTGAACAAATATTGTGCTTTAAGTGAACATTTGTGCTAAATAAGGTGAACAAATATTGTGCTTTAAGTGAACATTTGTGCTAAATAAGGTGAACATTGGAAGTTAATATATAACCTTTTCCTTCAAGTCTACCCTCATGTCGAGACTTTGGAAGACCGATTGGTTGTACATCCTGCAAATAATCGGTGTAGTACTCAATAACCTCCTCGGCCACATATCCTTCCACTATGCTTCCTTCTGGTTTAGATCGGCTACGAACAAGCCCCTTCAATTGACCCATGGCTCTTTCGAAAGGATACATGTATCGTAGAAATACAGGACCACACATTTTTATCTCTCTAACTAAATGAATGGTCAAATGCACCATGGAGTCAAAAAACGATGGCGGAAAGTACATCTCCAGCTCACATAGGGTTAGTACAACACCTTCTTGTAACTTGTCCAAACTATTCGGATCAATCACTTTAGAGCAAATGGAATTAAAGAAAAAACACAACTTAGTAATGGTTTTCCTCACTTCTTCCCTTAGAATTCCTCTAATTGCGACCGGAAGTAACTGGGTCAGTAGGACGTGATAATCATGTGACTTCATACCAAGTAATTTGTTGTCCTTAATAGAAACTTTTCTTGATATATTCGAGGAATAACCAGTAGGAACCTTAATAGATTTCAGGCATTCTAATAAGCTTTTTTTCTCTTGCTTTGATAAATTAAATTGTGCTGCAGGTAGCCAAGTTTGACTTTTTCCCTTATCTTGTGCCGCTAGTTCTTGCCGGATCCCCATTTCAACCATGTCCTTCCTCGCATTTACGCCATCTTTAGTTTTCCCTTGAATTTCCAACATGCAACCAATCAAAGCTTCACATATGTTCTTTATTATGTGCATCGCATCTAAGCAATGCCTAATCTCCAAACTCTGCCAATATTCAAGATTCCAGAATATAGACTTCTTCTTCCATATCCCCTTGGGTATCTCATTTGCAAATTTCTTACCAAATTTTACATTAATGTCCTTCACCTGTCGATACACCCCTGAACCGGATAACGGTATTGGGGCCTTGTCTTTTTCTACAGTACCGTCAAACCTTTCCTTGTCTCGACGGTAAGGGTGATTGCGGTTCTTAATAAACCTCCGGTGTCCCAAGTAAACATTTTTTCTGGAGTTTTTCAAGTACACAGAATGGGTGTTTTCCATGCAAATAGGACACGCTTTCGCTCCTTTATTCCTATACCCTGACAGGTTTCCGTATGCAGGAAAATCATTGATTGTGCAAAATATCATGGCACGGAGGTTAAACTCACTTCTAGAGTGTGCATCGTATATTTTCACTCCATTCTGCCACAATTCACCAAGGTCATCTATTAATGGAGCCAAGTACACATCTATATCATTGCCTGGTTGCTTGGGACCAGAAATCAACAAGGGCATCATCATGTATCTCCTTTTCATGCATAGCCAGGGAGGAAGATTGTAAATACACAATAAAACCGGCCATGTAGTCTGCCGGCTACTCATGTTGCCGTAAGGATTCATCCCGTCTGTACATAAACCCAATCTCAAATTTCTAGGTTCACTGCCGAAATCTTCAAATTCCATATCTATATTTATCCAATCTGGAGAGTCTGCTGGGTGTCTGAGCATGCCATCGCCTTTTTTCCTGCAGTCAGCGTGCCATCTTAACAATTTGGCATCCTTCGCGTTAGAGAAAAGCCGCTGAAATCTTGGTATTATTGGTAGATAAAACACCACTTTTGCAGCTGGTCCCTTACTACCTTCATCTTCAATTTGATCGTCCCTCGGTTTATACCGTGACGCATTACACTTTGGACATTTATGCAAGTCTCCGTACTCATTCCGGAATAATATGCAGTCATTTGGACATGCATGAATTCTCTCAACTCCAATTTTTAAAGGACATAACATCTTTTTAGCCTTATAAATTGAATCTGGCAACTGGTTATCTTTTGGAAGAAATTCTTTATGTAATAGTTTGAGCAAAGATGTGAAACTCGCATCACTCCATCCATTTTTGGCTTTAAGATTGAACAGTTTGAAAACAGCATTAAGTTTTGACAATTCACAACCAGGATATAAAGCTATTTTATCTTCTTCACGTAACATACCAAAAATTTCAACATTATCAACAAAATTTTCATCCACATTGTTCACAATTTCATCTAAATCGGCATTAAATTCTGAGTTATCTACATTTCTATCATCATCTACATTCTCATCATCAAATACATTGACATCATCAATTTCATCATCCAATGATACATTTTCTTCCTCATACACAGAATCCAATACATTTGTGCTAGTACTATCCCCCCCATTCTCTCCATGGAGTGTCCACCGACTATAATCCGGTTGAAATCCATTTATAATCAAATGAGCCTTCACTTCTTCAAAATTAGACCACTTCAACAAATTCTGACAAACACGACAAGGACAATACATTTTATCATCTTCTTTCATTTTCAAATTCTCTTTAGCACAAACCATAAATTCTTCAAGTCCTCTCAAAAATGTAGACGAGCATCGATTACTTGAGTACATCCACGTCCGATCCATCTGAACAATAAAATTTAGGCAAATTATTAGGGTTTCGGACCAATTTGTCATATTAGGTTTTCGGACCGGTCACCATCCTAGCCCGCTCTTTGGATACTCTGCCTCATTAGCGAGCGTACGTTAGATGCAATGTGCTATCTGAGAAAAATTCGGCAGCATTTCCCCTTATGTTCCCTGAATACGCCAACACACGATTGCTCGTGCGTACGTATCCGTGGGAACACAAGGGAAATGCCGCCGAATTTTTCTCAGACAACACATTGCATCTAACGTACAACTCGCTGTCCTAAATGAGACAGATCGTATCCAAAGAGCAGTACTCCCGACCGGGAGTACTATCCGAGATTAATCCCTAATGGATTAATCTCGGACGGGCAATGACCTAAATTCAGTTGAGTTCCGGTATTTGGTTCCTATATGACAATACGAAATTCATGCCTATATATATATATATGCAAATTATTAACGAAATGCAAATAATTTAAAAAAAGAGAAGTTCATGAAAATATACTTTCAATTGTGTGCCTTCCGATCCGTTGAATCGTGCGACTTATCCGGCCGATGTAAGATCTTCTCCTATTCAATGATATCTTGAAATATATAAAAAAACAAAAATAACCATTAAATTAATGAAAAAATCGAAATAAATAAGAAAAAAATGTAAAAAATAAATTACGGTTCAAATTTAATTTTTTTTACCTTAAATCTGCTCTCCTTCTTATTCTCTTTCTAATTATTATTTTTTCAGAATTTTTAGAAATTTTTGGCTATTTTTTTGGAGTGAAGCCACCACCACAAATTCGCAATAAATGAGAAGATCAGAAAAGAGTTAAGTGATGCGGCGCTCTAGCTGTGAGTTTGTTGGGATGGGGAGAAGACCTAAATACAGAACAAACTATTCTGTAACGGTTATTAAAAAATAACCGTTACAGAATCATAAAAATATAAAAAAAAAGCCGTTACAGAATCTTAGATCCCTTAATAAAATTCGTGCTAAAATATGTAACGGTTATTAGAAAATAACCGTTACAGAATCATTAAAAAAAAAAAAAAAAACGTTAAGCTACTGTAACGGTTATTTGCTAATAACCGTTACAGAAGATGGTTGATATTAATATATTTCTTTTTTCTTTTCTGTAACGGTTGATAGATAATAACCGTTACAGAATATAAGAAATCTGTAACGGTTCTAATCCAACAACCGTTACAGAAGGTTGATGCATTTTTTTCCCTGACCATGACGGAAATGTTATTACGGTTGTTTAATAATAACCGTTACAGATTTGTGGCGCCAATTTTCCCGCCTAATGCCTCACTATTCTGTAACGGTTATTTCAAAAACCGTTACAGAAGTGTCGTTACAGAAGGTCCTTTTTCCCGTAGTGGTTATAGCTCAAGCTAAAAATAGGAAATTCCATCCGTAAAACAGAATTCTTCCATTGCTCATTAAAAATATAATTTCTGCAACTCCTAAAGGATCTAGCTTCCTATAATAATAGCTGTCGAAATAGATGAAATAAAATTGTTTACATCCGATCCGGATCGTTGGATCCAAGTTCTATTTTTGAATTAATTTTGACCGTCCAAATAAAATCTTCAAAATCCAACTCCCCTCTTCGTTCCTTTCTCACCTTTCTGATAGACGTAAAATATTAATTCATAATAATATTTCTAACTAACATTCTAGAATCAACGTATTTCATATAAAATCAGTAAATTATAATAAGAACTCACAAGATTGAAGAGAAGACATGTCGTAAGGCGGAATACGTGATCTTCTCCAATTTTTCCTTAGTATCTTTGATGGCAAAAGGCGTTTTTCTTCTTCTGTCTAATTATTTTTTTTGGGCGAAAATTATGAAAAGATGCAACAACATGATAGAAGATTAATGTTTTATTACTAAGGCAATTGAAGGGATCACCTATTGAATGAACATGGTCCATCAGATTTGATAGGCGGGTTTCACATCGAAATATTCAACCCTTTTAGGCCTTAATTTCAATTAAATGCTTGTGTTTTAATTAGATTTAATGCAATTTAGGTTAGGAATATGGTACTGCTATTTGCCCTTGTCTAATTTCAGGTTCAGTGATGATTTGGAGCAAAATTGGGCCCAAGGCAGAGTTCAAGCGGAGCAAATCAGGGTCCAAGCGACTGGAGCAAAGGAACAGGGTCAAACCAGACAAGTCCCCGCCAGGATTTCAGACGACCCGCCAGGAATTCAGGCGACCCGCCAGGATTCCTGTCGACCCCGCCAGACATAAACCGACCTGCCCGATTTGGAGAGATATTTCTGGCAGAGCACTTTCTCTATTCTTGGACGAGCCAGACATGATCTCCACCTATGGGAACCGCCTTTGAGAGCTATTTAAACATAGGAAGAGCTCCAGAAAAGGGGGAGTTAGTTTGAAGTCAGTTTAGAGAGAGAGAATTCGAGAGAAGATAGCAGAAGCCTCCCCAGCTACCTCCTGTCGACCCGCCAGGATCTCTGGCGACCCGCCAGAAAACAGGCTGAGAGTTGTTTGCTATAGTTTCTTGTTGTAAACTTTCTCTATTTTCTGTCTTTTATGTTTAGTTTGCTTAAACCTTTTATCTTTATGTTTAGTATGACTTTTAGTGAGTAGTTTAGTTTAGGGGCAATTGTAGGGAACCATGACTTGGTAGATTAATGAAGTTTAATTAGTTTTCTAATTTTTCTAAGTTGCTTTGCTTTGCTTGAGTTTATTTGCTGAAATTGTGAATTGAATTGAATTGATTTGAAGGTTTGCTCACTTGGTTAGGCCTGACCTCGTAGATAAGCAAATAGAACCCTAATTTCAAAACGATTTGTATTCTCAAACCATAGGATAGTTAGTATACCCAAAAGGTGAAACCGGAACTTAGCCGAGAGGTTTATTCCCTCCTAAGATCGAGAGATCTAGGATATCCTACCGAATAGTTAAAGCAAAGCCTAGAACTTAAGCCAAGAAACGAGAGTTGAAACTTAGGTTTTTAGGGAGGTTTAGAGGTTAAAACTTAGTAATACCAAATCAAGAACGAGAGTTAGTATTTGGACCAGAGTTTAAGCCAAAAACCTGAACTCAGAGAACTTAGAAACTAATTAAAAAGAATTGTCGTACTATTCTGGCGACCTGCCAGGAATCCTGTCGACCCGCCAGGATAGTGCCTTGAAGTGGAACCCGATCAATTGACCCTAGTTTAAGTCCTTAATTCGAGTTTAGATCTTTTCCTTAAAATTTAGAGTAATTTAGACATTAATTAGAATTTAGAATTAACTCTTTTAGTTTAAATTTAATCCTTTTAATCAATTAATTAGCTTTTCGACTTGTTTACCCCTAGATTAATTGAACTAAATTACTTAAAGTCTATAGTTTAGAATAACCGTCCCTGTGGATTCGATCCTCAAGCTATACTGCATTAGATTAGATTGAGGTTTAATTTGACCTAGGTTTTACCTCCGATCAAATTTGGCGCCGTTGCCGGGGACGGTGACTAGATTTAAGTTTAGGTAATTAAATTTTATTGATCTTTTGTCTTTTCCTCTTGTTTCTTGTTTGTAGGAGTACACGCTGGCCGGGAAGAAGAAGTCTAAGCAACTTCAACCCGCAAGCGAGTGCAAGTACTTTACGAGGAGCCAAGCCAAGAGCGACGAGACACCCCGACCTTCCGCTTCGTTTGTTTCCCAAACCGTTCGTTTTCCGGGAGAACAAATAGAAGCCAAGGAGGCCACAACTTTGACTTCATCACCTATTTCGACTCCCTTGCTGGTTTACCAACGAGGAAGGCGAAATCCATCAGCTCGATTCACGAACCAACCACCAGGATCAATCCAGGCGACCCGCCAGGATTCAGGCCGACCCGCCAGGATTCAGGCGGACCCGCCAGAAAAGATCCTGAGGAAGGTTCGAAAGACGCAGACGACGCGAAACCAATGGCAGACCTGAACGGGAACCCACCTATTGGTCCTGAAGGAGATGGGCCGTTGATGGTAGATCCAGCTGTGCTTCAACGAGCCCTTGATGACGCTAGGGAGGCGGCAAGGATTGCGGCAGAGAACCGGCCTCTGAAGGAGATCGGAGCCCCAACCGCAAACAATGTCCGACTTGGAGTCAACCCTCCCCAAGCTCGAAGGACTCGCGATCTATTCTTCAACCCATCTCTCATTGCTCTCTTCCAACAGAACCAGTTTAGTGGGAATCCGACGGAAGACGCGAACAAGCACTTGCAGCGATTCCTACGGAATTGCATCACTCTCAACCTCGAAGAAGTCGCTCCCGATATAATCCGGTTAACTCTTTTCCCTTTTTCTCTTAGAGACCAAGCGGAGGATTGGTTGAATAGTTTCAATAGTAACCCGTTTACTTGTTGGGATGATTTAGCCAAAGCCTTCTTGGAAAGGTTCTATCCTAGAATCAAAACCACATCGATCGTGAGGGAGATAATTGGGTTTAAACAGGAAAGTGATGAAAATTTGTTTGAAGCTTGGGAACGCTTTAAAGATTTGTTGAGAATATGTCCTCATCACGATATAGGCCAGGATAGACTAATTTGTAGTTTCTATGACGGTTTGAACCATCAAACTCGTCAAAGTGTTAATTCAACTGCAGGTGGGTCTCTTCTCGACCTAGGGTGTAGGGATGCAAAGGCGCTTATCGAAAGCATGGCAAGCTCTCAAACCAATTGGTCGGTAAGAGAGAAGAATTCGAAAGGAGGAATGATAGAAGTGGACAAATCAACCCATTTGCAAGCTCAACTGGACGCCTTGACCACAATGATGAAGGAAATGAAGACCAAACCCGTGGAGGCGGTTCAGAAATGTCAACTTTGTGAGGAAGAAGGACATACAGCAAAGGCATGTCACTTGGTAGCAAGAGACGAGCCCATAGCCGATGTTAATGCAATCATGGCACCTCCGCCCTACGCTCCCCAGAATTACGTGTACCGAGACAAGAGAAACCATCCTGGGTTATCTTATGGCAATCCAAGCGGGTGCGCGAATCCGGGGAAAGCTCAACCACCACCTCAAAACAAGCCTAACAACAACGCTGTAGGTAATAACAATCAAGTTAGTTACTATCAGCAACATAGGAATTTGGTGGACAAGTTCATGGCAGATCAAACGGAGTGGAATCATACGGTCTTTGATGAGATGAAGCAAGTTCTCGAGTCCTTGCAATTCCTCATTCAACAAAGCAAATTGGCAAACCCTCAAGGCCAAGGAGCTTTAACGAAGACCGGGATGTTTCCAAGCCAACCTGAAGTGAACCCCAACGGAGAGGTCAAGAGTGTCACACATCGACTAAGGAGTGGAACGGAGTACGATGGGCCCAAGAATCCAGACGAATCGGTCTCAGGACTGATCCGGGCGGACCCGCCAGAAGTCCAGGCGACCCGTCAGGAAAATGTGCAGAACGCAGAACCCTCGGGACAGTTTCTGGCGACCCGTCAGGATTCAGGCGGACCCGCCAGAAAAGGTTCTGAGGCTCAGAAAGGCAAGACCGAAGCCCCGATTCAGACCCGCTATGCCCCAGAAGTTCCATATCCTCAAAGGCTAGCCAAGGCAAAGGAAGAGAAGGAATACAACAAGTTCATGGAGATAATGTCACAAATCCAAATCTCCATACCTTTCACCGACATGTTGACCAAAATGCCCTCCTATGCTAAGTTCCTAAAAGATATTTTAACAAACAAGAAGAAGCTAGAGGACGTTTGCATTGCTGTAACGCATGAGAGCAAATCCGTATCAACCAAGAAACTTCCCCCGAAGTTGAAAGATCCAGGGAGATTCACGATTCCATGCAAGATTGGGGAGGCAAACATCAAGCGAGCCTTGCTAGACTTATGAGCGAGCGTGAGTCTCATGCCCGAATCTATTTTCAACAAGCTGGGTGTGGGAGAATTGAGAACGACTCGGATGACATTGCAACTTGCAGATCGATCGACCCGTTTGCCCTTGGGAATTGTTGAAGACGTACCACTTCAAGTTGGAGATATTGTGGTGCCGTGCGATTTTGTGATTGTAGACATGGAAGAAGACCCCGAGGTACCTATTATTCTTGGTAGACCATTTCTAGCAACTGCTGGTATTTTTATCAATTGTAGGAATGGAAAGATGCTCGTGAAGGTAGGAGACGAAACAGCCGAATTCGAAGTAGAAAAAGCAATGAAGCTGCCCAACCAAGTAGATACTTGTTGCATGGTGGATTTGCTTGATGAAATGGTACAAGAAGAGTTCAATTCGGCGATAACGAAAGCCTACACCTACCCCATCGACAACCAGGAGGAATGGGATGCTTATTTGGCGAGTTTGGAGGAAGAACCAGGCGCTGAAGAGGAAGTTGACGCTCTCAGGACGGTTTCTGGCGACCCGCCAGGAAGCCAGCCCTGAACAACCGAAGTTGAATCTGAAGCCTTTGCCCTCCAACCTCCAGTACCAATACCTGGGGCCTGATGAGACATATCCGGTGATAGTAAGTGCACATCTAAGCAGCGAAGAAATTGAGAAACTTTTGAAGGAATTGCGATCCCATCGTAAGGCTATTGGTTACTCGATTGATGATTTGAAAGGCCTAGATCCGAGCATTTGTACTCACCAGATTCTCATGGAAGATGATTGCAAGCCAACCATTGAGCATCAAAGAAGATTAAATCCAACCTTGAAGGAGGTGGTGAAGAAAGAAGTTCTCAAGCTACTTGAAGCTGGGATCATTTATCCGATTTCCGACTCCAAGTGGGTTAGTCCGGTTCATGTGGTGCCTAAGAAGGGAGGTGCTACGGTGGTGAAGAACGACAAGAATGAGTTAATCCAAACTCGAGTAGTCACGGGTTGGAGAATGTGCATTGATTATCGAAAGCTCAACGCCGCCACGAGAAAATACCATTTTCCCCTTCCATTTGTTGATCAACTCTTGGAGAGACTAGCCAATCATTCCTATTTTTGCTATTTGGATGGGTATTCCGGGTTCTTCCAAATCTCCATTCATCCAAGCGACCAAGAGAAGACAACCTTTACATGCCCATATGGTACCTACGCATACCGAAGGATGCCATTTGGGTTGTGTAACGCCCCAGCCACCTTCCAAAGAGCTATGATGGCGATATTCTCCGATTTCATTGAAAAAAACATGGAAGTGTTCATAGATGATTTCTCGGTCTATGGTACAACCTTCGATCATTGCTTAGCCAACTTGGTTAAGGTGTTGAAGCGGTGTGAAGAGGTGAATCTAGTGTTGAATTGGGAGAAATGTCACTTCATGGTTCGCGAGGGGGTGGTACTTGGCCACGTGATTTCGTCTCAAGGGATCTCGGTTGACAAAGCGAAAGTGGAAGTCATTGAGAAATTGAGGCAACCAACATGCGTCAGAGACATTCGAAGCTTCTTGGGTCATGCCGGTTTTTACCGGCGGTTCATTAAAGATTTCTCTAAAATTGCAAAACCATTAACTAATCTCACTATGAAGGAAATTGAATTTGACTTTGATGATGATTGTGTTGATGCCTTTCGCAGGATTAAGGAAGCTTTGGTGGTAGCACCCATTCTCCAACCTCCCGATTGAACATTACCTTTTGAGTTAATGTGTGATGCAAGCGATTATGCAATCGGAGCAGTTTTGGGACAGAGGCGTGACAAGAAACCTTATGCCATATACTATGCAAGCAAAGTCTTAGACGCGGCTCAAGTGAACTATACCACCACCGAAAAGGAGTTGCTTTCCATAGTGTATGCATTGGACAAATTCAGATCATATCTTGTTGGATCGAAGGTGATTGTCTATACCGACCATGCTGCCATCAAATATCTCATGACTAAGAAGGACACCAAACCCCGCTTGATCCGATGGGTGCTCTTACTTCAAGAATTCGACATAGAAATCAAAGACAAGAAGGGCACAGAGAATCTAGTTGCAGATCATTTGTCCAGGATTCAAGTGGAGAAGACAGAGGACCAATTGATGCCCATAAACGATGATTTACCAGGCGAGCAGCTGCTCTCGGCAGAATTTCTGGCGACCCGCCAGGATTCATCCTGACAGACCAGCCAGGCGCATTCACCTCCAGGCGACCCGCCAGGATCCAGGCGGACCCGCCAGAGTACCTTGGTATGCAGATTTTGCGAATTTTCTGGCGAGCGGAATCAAACCTCATGGGTATTCGTCCCAGCAATTCAAGAAGTTCCGAGCCGATTCAAAGTATTACTATTGGGATGACCCGTTCTTGTGGAAGAAAGGAGTAGATGTTATGTTTCGAAGATGCGTGCCCCTAGAGGAAGTTGAAGATATTCTTTACCAATGCCATTCGTCCGCTTATGGAGGACATGCTTCCACCGACAAAACCGCCTCGAAGGTGCTTCAGTCCGGTTTCTATTGGCCATCGATTTTCAAGGATGCAAGAGCCTTTGTTCTCAAGTGTGATCAATGCCAAAGGGCGGGAAACATTTCTCAAAGACAACAAATGCCTCAAAATCCGGTGCTTGAAGTTGAGATATTTGATGTTTGGGGAGTGGACTTCATGGGACCATTTCCGCCATCCCTTGGGTATGAATTCATCCTTGTAGCCGTTGATTATGTGTCCAAGTGGGTAGAAGCAATTCCAAGCAAGCATGCCGACTCAGCCACGGTGAAGAAGCTCTTCAATAAGGTGATCTTTCCCCGATTTGGGATTCCAAGAGTTGTCATAAGCGATGGAGGAAAGCATTTCATAAATCGACAGTTTGATAATCTCTTGAGAAAATATGGAGTTACTCACAAAGTTGCTACACCTTATCATCCACAAACCAGTGGTCAAGTTGAGGTGTCAAATAGAGAGATCAAGAATATTTTGCAAAAGACGGTGGGTAGCACGAGGAAGGATTGGGCGTTGAAGCTAGATGAAGCACTTTGGGCATATCGAACTGCCTACAAAACTCCAATAGGAATGAGTCCCTTCAAGTTGATCTATGGAAAAGCTTGTCACTTACCGGTGGAACTAGAGCACAAGGCTTATCGGGCAGTCAAGACAATCAATTGGGATGCACAAGCTGCAGGAGAGAAGCGAATTCTAGATTTGCACGAGTTAGATGAGATCCGTTTGGATGCTTATGAGAATGCTCGGTTGTACAAAGAGCGAACGAAGAAGTGGCATGATAAACATATCCAACGGAGAGTGCTCAAGGAGGGAAACATGGTCCTACTTTTCAATTCAAGGTTGGGGCTATTTCCAGGCAAGCTTAAATCAAGATGGTCTGGACCGTTTCGAGTGAAAAAAGTCTATCCTTATGGAGCAGTTGAGCTATGGGGAAATGATGGGAGCTATTTCACTGTGAATGGGCAGCGCCTCAAGCTTTACATCCAAGGACAAGAGGAGGAAGAATTGGTCTCAAAATCACTCGTTGATCCGAGACCCGAAGAGGCGTAGATATGAGGGGTCGAGCTCGAGACCTTAAACGAGCGCTTCTTGGGAGGCAACCCAAGGGTTTTATTTTAAAATTTTATGATTTATTTTATTTACTTGCGTTGAAAAATTGAAAAAATACAAAAAAATTAGAAAATACGAAAAATACAAAAAAATTAGGATTTAAATGGTTTATTCTGTGGTTGATTTAGGTGAAAAAAAATGCATCCAGCCGGACCCGCCAGAGTTTCAGGCGACCCGCTAGAGAAAAAAGCGAAAACATGGCTCTCAGGATGATTTCTGGCGACCCGCCAGAAAAAGAGGCTAAAATGGAGGCTGTCGGGACGATTCCTGGCGACCCGCCAGAACTCGTGTCGGCAAGAACCCTAATAACTGACCATGTTACGACCCGTTTGACCCGTTACGCGTTTTGTAACTGACTCAACCCATTAAACCCCTCTCTCTCCCTCTCTCTCTTCCTACCCGACCCCTCCTTCTCCCTCTCTCGACTCTTTCTCTCCTCTCTCGATCGGACCCGCCGAAACCAAGCCAAACCACGCGAGCCACCATTTCCGACCACCTCTCGACGAACGGAGACTGTCTCTCGCATCTCCTCGCCGCCGAGAACACATTCGTGCCGTCAATTTCGACCCTTTCCTTCGGATTTCACCGCGGCACCACCAACCCGTTTCTCTCTCTCGAACCTTCGCCGTTTCGCTTCGATTTCCAAGGTAACCCTTTCCCTATTCTCAAAATTCACTTGTTCAACTTTCGAAAACCTTCCGGTACCGCAAATTTCTCGAAAAACCGCAAAACCCGTACCAACCTAGTTTTTGGCGACCCGCCAGAATACCAGGCGACCCGCTAGGATCTGTCCCGAACCACCCTCATTTCCAAACAATTTCTGGCGACCCGCCAGGAAACCAGGCGACCCGCTAGAAACCTTCCTGAAAGCTAAACCCTAGCCAATTTCAGTCATGCCTCGTGCTAAGAACCCTACCATCGGTAGCATGGCGAAGCGCCTTCGCTCCGCTGTTACCGGTGCTAGTTCCTCTCGAAAGAGAACCAATGATCCTACCCCTTCACCATCAAGTTCCGAAGCCTCTCAATCCGCGACCCGCTCCGCTTCTCAGTCCGGATCTGAATATATGGAAGAAGAAGAGGATGTGGTCGGGCCAATCATTGCTGACTCACAAAAGATGGTCGATGCCATAGCATATTTCAGCAGCAAGAGGATTGAGAACACCCGAGCCGTAGACCTGGACATTCTGGAGAAGATAGGGATTTTGGAACAGTTTCTAGCTATATCTGAAAAAGGGGGGATTATGAGGAAATTCTGGGATATCAAGAGGCCCGCCTACAAGAGGCTCACGGTTGAGTTTCTAGCCTCTTTGTCCATTCAAGAAGAAGATGAGGTGTTTGTGATGAGGTACCGTCTCCTTGATACCGATTATGAGACTGATGCCCTGGAATTGTGCGAGTATATGGGATTCACGCCCGGTGGAGAGTACAAAGGAAAATACTCGAGCAATCTTTGGGGGCAAATTTCTGGAGACACGAGCAAGGCGGGAGAGCAACCAAAAGGAAAGTTCATCCAGCATCCTGTCATCCGGATAATGCAGAGGGCCCTTAGCAACACTTTGTTTGCAAGAGGAGAGTCTTCTTCAAAGATTAGGAAGGAAGAATTCATTGACACGGATGTTGTATGGAGTTGCCAATTACCCCAAGCTGGATTTGGGAGTGATGATGATGAAGTACTGGGAAGGGATTGCGAAATTGAGAAGGAAGGGAGAAGGACAAGTTACCATTGGATGGTATGCGACCTATCTTGCTGAGATGAATGGTATCCCTTTGGCACGTCTTGAGGATCTGACCGAGTGTACTACTCCTTCTATTATGGATGCAAAGTACTTGAGGCAGATTGGGTTCTTAGTTGGCCCGGATGATGGACCTTGGGCGTGGAAGAATGAAGTTAGAGAGCCCGTGCCACTGCCACTTAATGACAATTTCAGGTTTGGGGACCGATACACATGGCTACTACCCGAGCCCAATGAAGGAGCGGACATACCTGATGCTCCTATGCAACCACCACCGCAAGAGCCTGTGCAAGAAGAAGAGCAAGGGCCGCAGCCGTTTGGCCAGTACGGGATGCCACCGTACCAAATGCCGCCCTATGCCATGCCTCAAGGAGGGTTTGATGCGGGTGGTTCATCTTCCTATGCACCGCCACAAGAAGAGTTCAACTATGCATCTCTTTGTGCTAGTTTGAACAACCTAGCTCACCTCTCGAATGAATCGATTGAGCTAGGAAGGAGGATAAGCGACAAGTGCGATGCAATTGAGAGAGAACAAGCGGAGGCAAGGCGAGACATCAACCTCCTCCTCCAACACGAAAGAGAGAATGAGGTGGCTCGTGGACGGGTGAACGAGATGTATGATTGGTTCTTCCCGATATATGGACAGCCGCCACCTCCACCGCCTCAGTGAGATTTGATGACCGGAAGGTCGACACGACAATTTGTGAGTTTTCTTCACTTTTCCTTTGTTTTTCTCTTTTAAATTCTGTTTGTTTGTGTTTGTTGGATGCAATTGAACAAGTTTGGGGAGGGGAATTTGGAAATTTGATGGAAATGCACATGTATCAAGGAAATTGCATCATTTCATGTAGGATTGTACTCCCTCGGGACCATTTCTGACGACCCGCCAGAAATCCTGGCGACCCGCCAGGAATAAATCCCCTTTGCATTACTCTCGGGACAAATTCAAGCGGACCCACCAGGATTCTGGCGGGGTCGCCTGAAAAATTGGCCTGAGCGTTTTTCATTTAGATTTGTAAATAATGCATGGTTAATTCATATAATTCGCATTTAGATAGTTTAAGGAGGTAATTAGTAATGATTAGGATTGAAATTTGAGCAAATTATGAAATGAGTATGACTTGGAATTGAAATTTGAAAATCTGGATTTGAATTTGACCTAACTTAATGCACTCAAGGATTAAAAACAATTGAAAAGCATTGAGCATGACTTGTCTCGTAGTTCTTTAAGTTCAATTGAGTTTTAAGATTTTAAAGTTTGCATTGAAATTCTAGATTTCGGTTTATTTGGCATCCACTTTAAATTTGAATACCCGAAATGTCCTTAGATCGATTCTTGCAACACAAAATAGAGATTCAACAAAAGAAGTCATGGCAAGAGTTAATGAAATGTCACAATGTTTTTATGTTTAATTAAATGTTATATAAAAAAAAACAGAAAAATCAAAAACAAAATAAAAAGGGGAACTAAAAAGTGGTGCAGTGCCATGGACACTGTAGGAAGCTATAGGTACTAGCGGATTAAAAGAACTCCATAAACCATGGGTAAGAAACAGAAAGAGATTCATGGTATAAAAAAAAAAGAAAAGAAATAAAGAGGAAAAATCCTCTAAAGTTAAATCCGCTTTTATCTGGCTGACTTCTCCGCCTCGGGAAAAATCTCCTTGCCCCAGGAGCAAAATGTATCTTTAAATTTAAATTGTAAAGGTGAATTGTCTTAACTCTTGCTTGATTGAATTTGTTGGGCTAACGTTTGTGATGGGAGGGTGTGATCCCGTGTCTTGATTGTTAATGCAAATTTTAGGAACTTGAAAACCAATTGGGATTAAAGAAAGACGGGGAAAGTCATGATTAATGATGGTTAATTGTTTTGAGAATTGTTTGTGTGAAGTCATGGTCACTTGGACTAAAATTGTTTAAAATTGGATTTTGAAGAATTGTTTTGATATGCTCAATTTTGAAGTTGCTCAAGTTTTGATGTTAATTGTGCTAAGGACACTTCTTAGGCTTAGAAAACCAACCATTGAATTGCAATTAAGTCCTAAACTATCTTTCTAAGTTTGAATTGTTGCTTAGGGACAAGCAAGTTTAAGTTTGGGGAGATTTGATAGGCGGGTTTCACATCGAAATATTCAACCCTTTTAGGCCTTAATTTCAATTAAATGCTTGTGTTTTAATTAGATTTAATGCAATTTAGGTTAGAAATATGGTACTGCTATTTGCCCTTGTCTAATTTCAGGTTCAGTGATGATTTGGAGCAAAATTGGGCCCAAGGCAGAGTTCAAGCGGAGCAAATCAGGGTCCAAGCGACTGGAGCAAAGGAACAGGGTCAAACCAGACAAGTCCCCGCCAGGATTTCAGACGACCCGCCAGGAATTCAGGCGACCCGCCAGGATTCCTGTCGACCCCGCCAGACATAAACCGACCTGCCCGATTTGGAAAGATATTTCTGGCAGAGCACTTTCTCTATTCTTGGACGAGCCAGACATGATCTCCACCTATGGGAACCGCCTTTGAGAGCTATTTAAACATAGGAAGAGCTCCAGAAAAGGGGGAGTTAGTTTGAAGTCAGTTTAGAGAGAGAGAATTCGAGAGAAGATAGCAGAAGCCTCCCCAGCTACCTCCTGTCGACCCGCCAGGATCTCTGGCGACCCGCCAGAAAACAGGCTGAGAGTTGTTTGCTATAGTTTCTTGTTGTAAACTTTCTCTATTTTCTGTCTTTTATGTTTAGTTTGCTTAAACCTTTTATCTTTATGTTTAGTATGACTTTTAGTGAGTAGTTTAGTTTAGGGGCAATTGTAGGGAACCATGACTTGGTAGATTAATGAAGTTTAATTAGTTTTCTAATTTTTCTAAGTTGCTTTGCTTTGCTTGAGTTTATTTGCTGAAATTGTGAATTGAATTGAATTGATTTGAAGGTTTGCTCACTTGGTTAGGCCTGACCTCGTAGATAAGCAAATAGAACCCTAATTTCAAAACGATTTGTATTCTCAAACCATAGGATAGTTAGTATACCCAAAAGGTGAAACCGGAACTTAGCCGAGAGGTTTATTCCCTCCTAAGATCGAGAGATCTAGGATATCCTACCGAATAGTTAAAGCGAACCCTAGAACTTAAGCCAAGAAACGAGAGTTGAAACTTAGGTTTTTAGGGAGGTTTAGAGGTTAAAACTTAGTAATACCAAATCAAGAACGAGAGTTAGTATTTGGACCAGAGTTTAAGCCAAAAACCTCAACTCAGAGAACTTAGAAACTAATTAAAAAGAATTGTCGTACTATTCTGGCGACCCGCCAGGAATCCTGTCTAACCGCCAGGAATCCTGTCGAACCGCCAGGAATCCTGTCGACCCGCCAGGATAGTGCCTTGAAGTGGAACCCGATCAATTGACCCTAGTTTAAGTCCTTAATTCGAGTTTAGATCTTTTCCTTAATATTTAGAGTAATTTAGACATTAATTAGAATTTAGAATTAACTCTTTTAGTTTAAATTTAATCCTTTTAATCAATTAATTAGCTTTTCGACTTGTTTACCCCTAGATTAATTGAACTAAATTACTTAAAGTCTATAGTTTAGAATAACCGTCCCTGTGGATTCGATCCTCAAGCTATACTGCATTAGATTAGATTGAGGTTTAATTTGACCTAGGTTTTACCTCCGATCAAGATTTTCCATCAAAATCTGATGCACCCTTCAGATAAATTTAATATTTAAACCCGGTTCACATTTATTATTATAGGCCATAATAATTATAACACTTTCTTCTTCCCCAATCTCAACCATCATTGACTAGAAAACGCACCCACCGATAAATGGGCAAATAAAAATTTGAAAAATTATTTATAATTCAGCAAAAATAAAAACTAACATCTCAACTTGAAAAAAATTATAAAAATATAATTTTATAATAAATAAATAAAATATTTAAAAAGTTGCATATGAGAATTTTTTTTGCATATATGCTCTCTTGCTGAAATGAAAAAAAAAATGCTATTTTGAGGAAGTTTTTTCACGTGTTGTGCTCTCTTTTGAAAATAGGGGAAAAAATTATTCTATTAAATACTCGTTCTATTTCAAATAAAGAACCAAATTTTAAATACGTTTTCATGTGGAAATTGGCATTTAGCCGCATATCAAATTCATTAATAATACAAGAGTAAATATACAATCTAGATATAAAATTCATCAATAAACAAGAGTAAAGATACAATCTAGATCTAGGTAGATTACTCTTTAATATGTGCTTTCATAAGTGTAGGATAGGAATAGAAATCGAGTAGATAAAGCTGGCTATTGAACTTTTCGCCTTAACAAATAATAACAATACTGCAACTAAGCTTCTAGCAATTGCTTATGCAGACCCAACCTGCTGGGCCATAAAACCTACCTGGTTGATATAACGACAAATTAGATATTCAAAAATATGATACTTGACTAAAATTAAATTTGTGCTCTTGTTCATAATTTATTTTTCTGTTAGGTAATTTACTTTTAATCCTCATTAGGTCCTTACATTTATTAACCACGGAAGTTCATAGTTTATTTTTTCTTTTTTTCACGCGGTATTATCAATTTTTTTTGGACGTTAAAAACTTGATAATCCCCCCCCCCTTTTTTTTTCCCAGAAAACAGTTCACTAACTTATTTTATTGATATAAAAGCTTCAAATCAAATAAATAATCAACTATTTTTTTTAACTATTAATTGCGAGCCTTCATAATAGAAGAATATAATATCGAAGAAACTATAATTCTATTTGTTTATATATATTTTGCTTATTGAATGACTATAGAGTTGTCAAATTAGAGATTAAAAATTACTAAAATTTGTCGCAAGAAATTTATGAGGGAAACAAAACTATTGTGACCTATTGTTTACTCATGTTTGTGTTATGACTAATTTTATATTCCATAAATAAACTATTGTGACCTACATTGTTTACTCATGTTTGTGTTATGACCTATATTGTATCGAGCTTTCTATTTAAAATACGAAATTGTAACATTAATAGCAAATTAGCAATATAAAAATGAGTTTGACATAGGTAGTTTGATAACTCATCGGAGAAAACTAAAAATAGCGTGACATGCGATAAAAAAAATTAAAATCGTAAAGAGCTCTCACTTTTCTTCTCCATCTCTCTCACTATTTCCCGTATTAGAGTAGTCAATTCCGGTAACTAATTACAACATATCGTAAGAACAAAGAGGAAATAGGGTAAATGTACCTTTACCAACCGTTCATGTTTCTTTTGCATTTCTTTAGCAGCAATCGACTCAAATTTCAATAATCATTCATCTAATGCTTTGAGTATATCCTCCACATGAGTTCAAATTTAAAAAATATCACATACTGAAGAATTTACAATTTTTACTCTACTGTTTGAGACAAAGTGAGAACATTTGGAGTAGACAAAGTGAGAACATTTGGGTGGAGTTGTGGTTAATAGACAATTTCTATTAGAAAACTCAATTAATCCTTGTAATCATGTTAAGTAGAAGACGATATAAATAGCAAAATATTATCCTATTCATATCCTCTTTTTTTTTTAAGGTAAATTCTATTCCTATCCTCATGTAGGATTATAGAAAGCTACTTTATTGGACAACTCGATAACTCACAACAGCATAGTACATTACTCAGGAAATCAATTGAGACTTGACCGCCATAATTAGAAGATTAGTTGATTTGTATTAAAGTTTGATGTACAAGTATAGTTAAGCTAATTGTGTAATTAGATAGTAATAAGAAAATCAATCAGTGGATGTATCTAGACTTAGGATCTATTTGTAATTTTTACATTTGATACAACAAACATATACATATACATATACATTTATATTTCTCTTACAATCTCTGTATTACATCTTTATACTACTAAAATACCAGAATCTCTGATTCTCTTCATACTTCCTCCCAAATATCAATTAAAAAGTAATACCTGGACTAGTGGGAATGAAAGAACTAGTTCTAGCGGGAATAGAAGAACTGATTCCGGTACACTCAGTCTTCATGTTTCTCAGAACTCCTATGCTGCTGCCTAAGCAGACTCTAACATCAAATCCACACGAAGAAGGCCTTGACGGCACAATGAGCGCATGCCTTGGCAGCAACGACGCAACAAAGAGGTGAACAAGCGAGGAGAACATGACTCTCCCAGCACGGTCACCGGTGCGGCGTGGGATTTAAGCATCACCATTTCTGGATTTTAGGGAGATTAGATTTTGTAGAGAATCGATGAGGGTTTGATTTTTTATTTGAATTCAAATCTGATGTAGCACGACAATCTGGACTCTTCAAAATCAATCCAATGGTTTTGCATTTGTTATAGATAATTTGAGAGAAACAAAAGAGAACCATGAGATTGATTTTGAAAGGTTCGAATTACCGCGCTACGTGGTGTAGTGCTATAGATTTGGGAGGAATCGATTTTGCTAGATTAGGTTATTATTTTAGAACAATTGCATATAGCCCCTCCAAATCCAATCTTCTCTATTCTATTCAGATAGATATAATCCGGCCCTACAATCACAATTAATTTTCTTTTTCATCGTATACACGTATCAAAAAATAAAAAAAAGGAAAGCGAACTGAAATCAAACATATATTTAATTTGCGGATTTTTTATTTATTGTGTTTAAATTTTCCAATGTAATTATAATGGAAAGAGGCATGTGAATAAAAAGTTATGGAAATGTCTTTTAACTATAATAATCTAAAGTATTAGATTTGTTTCCCAACACACACACACACACACACAAATTATCTATAAAAACTTTTCCATCGGATGTTAGGACAGGTTTGAATTTTTTTCTGACAAATACAGGGTACTAGAGCATAGATCTTTTCTTGTACCATTTATCATTTAAAAAAATCGAAATTACAGAGTTGACTTTTAAATGCGAAAAAATATTTCCCTGATAAGACATGAATTACCTGTATTCTATAAAAATTGATGACGTGAAACTAAAATATTCCGTGTAATCAAATTAAACTTATTCCACTTTTCACTAAATAAAATTGGAATAATTATTACGTACAAGGTACAAGCAACTCGACATATTCTAATTCTTTATGCTACAGTATATTACGTCGACCAGCTAGTGACCTAGTGTTGCAATCTCATTTTAATTAAGCAAAATGGTCCAATAAAAAGTGTACCCAATAAGTCCTATTATTATCGTTTCACTATACTTGGTGCTACACTGCTACATCTGATCCAGAACCTTTAACATGAAAAGGTGTATTTAACTTCCAAGTAGAAGGTTTCTTGACAGCTGCTGTCAAGACTTTCGAAAAAAAAAAAACTTCCAAAGAGAAGTAAACATCAGTCGATAGAGAACGAGAAATTAGATGCCATGATAAATGTTATCTGCCTCTCCAAATAAAAGAGTAGAATTTATTGGTAATGTATAATTTGAAAAAGAGATAATTAGTTTTATACCACCATGAATTTTGTTAATTAGGTAAATGCCATTCTTAAATTTTTAATTAAATTTATGCCATTATCAAATTATTAAAATTAGTTTTATGTCACTATTTCTCTAAAAACATACTAAATTCTAAAAATTCCATTACCAAAATTGTCATTAAATTTTTTAATGACCAAATTACCCCTCATTAAAGAAAAACCCTAAAATAATAGAAAATAGACGGGTGCTGAGGAAATGTTACTCATATAACATTTATGGAATTACTAGTATATATATTGCAATCTCTTATATTTTGTCGTCCTATATACTTTTTTTTTCTGCGATGTACTCATTTACAGAAAAAAGAATGTTCATCCGTATGTGATCACTTAATTTTATGCGTTCAGCAAAAAAGAAATTTTATTTTTCCGTGAGCATTTATAGCAGAGTATATATTATAGTTTAATTTTTTGTATTCCACAATAATTTTGTTGCCATCTTGGAGTATAATCAAGTCTACAAAGAGCATTATAGTTTAATAGTCCATAATTACTTTTGTGAAAAAAAATCGCAACAAAAGTTTTGCGAATAAATCTCAAAAACTTAATCTTTTTTTATTTGAAAATTAAAATTATACCATTGTTAGATGACTAATTAGATCTAAGTCACTATTTTTATGCAATAGTGCCATAGAATAATTTCATTATTTTGCAGTGGCATAAAAACTATTTGTTAATGATTATAATAGCAAAAAATCAATTATATCTTTTGTGATGGCATATTACTAATTTGTTAGTTTTATAGTGACATATTTAAAAGGGTAAAATTGTCATAAAATTATCCGAGGACAAAAAACTAATTTATATTATTTTATAGTGGCAAAAAAATAATTTGACATTTAGTGATGGCATATCTCTAATTTTAAATATATGCAGTGGCATAAAGCTAAATCACCCTTTGAAAAATTGATAATATAATATCAAATTAATTTATTCTTAAAAAGTACCAAAAAATATGGATATATTAAATTATATCTTTGCGTATATAGTTTTATATAGGTTTTGCATCGTTTGATATTTCATCAAAGATCATTATATCTAAACTACTATAAAATATCAAAACTTTTGATTAACTATAAAATTTCATCACTTTATATGATATAAATATAGCATATATATATAACGTCTAAATCTGATTTCAAACTTTTATTAATATTTATAATAATTGTCGAAATTGTATTAAATTAGCTTTTTACAAAAATCCCACCCATAAAATATATGTTAGCTTCCAAGAAAGGCATCCAACATTTTGCAGTAGTATGAAATTGGATTCTTGGGTGCGTTTGGATAGGTGTGGGAAGAAGAGAAGAAGTGGGAAGAAGTATTGAGAAGTGTGTAACTTTGTGAAGAGTTTGGATCGTTTATAATTTTTTTTTCTTCTTCTTTCTTCTTCTTCTTCTTTCTTCCAATGATCCAAACGCACCCTTGCATACACTACGGGAAAAAGGACCTTCTGTAACGGCACTTCTGTAACGGTTATTGAAATAACCGTTACAGAGTAGTGAGGCATTAGGCGGGAAAATAGGCGCCACAAATCTGTAACGGTTATTATGAAACAACCGTAATAACATTTCCGTCATGGTCAGGGAAAAAAATGCATCAACCTTCTGTAACGGTTGTTGGATAATAACCGTTACAGATTTATTATATTCTGTAACGGTTATTATCCAACAACCGTTACATAGAGGCAAATAATTTTGTTTTTATTTTTTTAGTGATTCTGTAACGGTTATTTGGAAATAACCGTTACAGAAAGGTTATGTATAAATAAAATATCATCCTCACTCATCTAACTCTCAGTCGCGCGCACTTTTCAACATTCAAACGGATCAGAAGTTCAAAGTATATTTTCATGAACTCCTCTTTATTTAAATTATTTTGCATTTCGTTAATAATTTGAATATATATAGGCATCAATTTCGTTCATATAGTAAACGTCATCAAGTAGTAGCTAGCAATAATACACAGATCAGGTGAGAAAAGGAAGAGAGTGAAGGCAAAGTAAAGAAGAATGCTCTTTGTTGATATTCCAAGAAGAAAATTTAAGGATTACAGCCATAAAGCATACAGAGCTAAACAAAAAATTTAAGACAAAGAGAAGAAGCACTTAGAACTGCTGTACATTAAAGGAGGCATTAATAGCATTAAAGAACCAAGGCAGAAAACTTGAAGAGGCAATGGCTAAAAAGGGATCACCAGTAGCACAATGTACTGGCAAGGAGACACCAGAAGCTGATCCAGTAGGAGGAGCAACAGAAGCTGATTCAGTAGAAGTTGAATCGGTGTCAGTCGATGGTGGTGGAGGAGGTGGTGGAGGAGGTGGAGGAGGCACCCAAGGCCTGCCGGGGCCTACAAAAGGTGGTTCAGTGGGCCCTCCAACTTGTTCAAAACCTTCAATATGTACCCTAGCTCTGGCAGCTCGAGGGTCTGCAGAGATAACCAAATGATGAGGGATCTCTGAGGGATGAGCTCCTTTAATAAGCAAACGCAAATGAAGGAAGATCCCATCAGAGAAGTGAGGAGCAGTGAAAATTGGATAACCAAACCCAGACACCAGCATGTTAATGGCACTTCTATTCCAGAGATGAAGAGGGGGACCAGTAATTCTGATTCTGGTACGATAAAGAGGAGGTTCATAAACTGTACCAGCACGCTCAGTCCACCTTGTTAGAACCAATCTAACATTCTGCAGGTAAATGACACCTAGGCTGCAGATTTCATTCCTGACCCCTTGATTTGGGCAAACCAGAAGAAAATCTCCAGAGGTTGGGTGCACTGGAGAGAGACGATACTGGTGAACTGCAAAACCAAACTGACGTGCAAGTCTGAATCCCAAGCGGTGCTCAAGATCAGGCGGAAGTAATCCTTCTGCTTGGAATGTAACAATCGCCGCTCTGTGCAGAACTTCATTTTCAGGGTCAAGATCTTGTATAGGAGAGTAAAACACATTTAAATGATCAGGTCTGAGATCTTCAAACTCAGCAGCACTGTTCATAGGCACAAATTGCCAATCATGAAGGTTTGCCATATCTGAAGAAAGAACTAAAAAGGAGGAGAAGTGGAAGAGGCAGCAAGAGGGGATTGAGTATTAATAGATGGGGGAGGGAGAGGAGAAGGCAAAGAGATTAAAGGAAGAATTGAAGAAGTTCTCTGACAATTATGACCAAATTTAAGACAAACCAAGCACCTCTTCGGAAGACTACAACTTGATTCAGGTGTTCTGATATTGAGATTCTGATATTGATGATTCAGGTACGTTCTGACCAAATTTAAGACAAACCAAGCACTTCTATCTAAGCTATTAATGATATTGAGATTCTGATATTGTACGATTCTGATATTGAGATTCTGATTTGATTGATACTTGTGAGGCAAACTAAATACTTTGTTTATTGTTTGTGTAATATGCATGATTATATATATGTTTGATATATGTGTGATATGCTGCATGTGTTTAATGTAAATTGGGTACCAATCTGGTACCAATTCGGCTAGCAAATTGGGCTAGCCAAAGCAAAAAAAGCGAAACAAAAAAAAAGGACCTTCTGTAACGGTTATTAAGGAATAACTGATGAAGGCTTTAAACCTAGGAATCAAATAAATTTATAAACCTAGACCTAACCTCACTAGTCGTCAAAGTTAAGCTTAGGGTCGAACCCACAGGACGGATTAACGATTACTGGACTTGTTCTTTTTATGAAGCTAGACAATAAAATAAGATTGAGAGTGTTGTGAAACAAAAGACTAAATAAAAGATGCAAATAAGTAAGATTTTTGGTTGTTTGTAGTTCTAATTCAATAAGGTAAACTAAAGCAGGTAGATTTTGGAGTTTTTCAAGTATAATAAGGCGTCTTAGGGGTCAGGATTCACTTAGGTTTAGTCCTCGATTTGCTGGATCGCTCGCTGTCGCGTTAAATAACAACAAATCTAAGCATAGGCCGTCAGTTCGGTCCGAACACGACTTGTTCGGTCCGAACAGAGGCTGGTATGTTGAGTTATGACCATACAACTTGAGTTTTAACTTTATGAAGGGCTCAGATCGGCTATAGCTACATTACCTAATCCTCAACTGTCGTCTTTTGGACTAGAAATTAGTACAGGTCTCTACTTTGCCCACATAGACCAATTAAACCTAAACTTTCGTGTCGGTATTTTAATTAACCTATGTCTTATTTATTTGTTTTCTTAGGGATATCTAAGTTGCCTTTCAGCCAACTTAGAAACTACACCTTTCAGTGCTAGCTAATCTCCTCTTTCGAATCTTCGACTTATCCCAAGTACTTAATTTAATCCTAATTGTTTAACCTAACCTTGTAACTTAACTAAACAGGCCTTTATTTAGAAGTAAATCAGGTCAAAACAAGGGAATTAAACAAGCAATTAAAATACTACTCAATAAATAGATCATAAAGCAAAACATCAAGTCATATCAAGTCATAACATCAAACTAAACCTAAACTACATCCATACCCTAAGACAACATATATTTAGCCTAACATAGTACTAAAACAAACAATAAATAGAGTAGAAATCACAAGATACAAGCCCATGGAAATTAGAGATAAAGACATAGGAAGAATAAACCAAGTTGTCTTTCTATGCTCGATCTTCAATTATCAAAGGCAGTGGGGTGTTGCAACGCGTGTCTCCAACCTTCTCCTTGCTGCCGTCGCCTCAAGAATATGGTTGCATCAATGAAATCAATGGTGGAATCACCTAAGGAAGGTGGAATTGTGTTATGGAGGGTAGAATGCCTTTCCTTCAGGCCTTCGGGCGAATATATAGTGGTCTTCTGGTTTGGAAAGGAGGCTGGGGCGCTATGGCAAGAAGACATACCAAAATATCGAGTTTCCATGCGTGAAAACCCTTCCAAATATGCCATGGCGGCTCTCGGTTCGGTCTGGACAAGTTCTGTTCGGATTGGACAGGCCTAATTCGGGTCAAAACAACTCAATTCGGACCAAATGACCTCAGTTCGGACCGAACTAGAGCACTTCGGGTCGAACTGGATCTGTTCGGGTCGAACTGAGACTCCAGCTTTGAGTATCTGTTGTATTTTGGTCATATCTCCTTCGTCCGGACTCCGATTTAGGTGATTCAAAAGCCGTTGGAAAGCTTAGGTTGAGCTCTACAATGATGTTGACTCTATTTAGCCATTTGCTTTCCTTAGACTCTCATTTTGTTCTGTAAAGATGCCTTCGGTCCGAGCAAAACTCCATTCGGTCCGAGTAGTAGCTTTGATGTTGCCTCCAAGTGCTAGGAATGAGTCGTCTAGCGTATGCCAAGTGCCAAAATCCATCTAATATTCGAGAATCCACTAGAAATCATCGAGAAACCTGAAAATAAGAGAAAAGACGACGGTAGAGCCAATTCCTAGAAAATCATAGCAATTTATCAAATAATTGAATGGTTTGAGTATGATTTGAGTGCTAAGTACGGTCCAAATACCCACAAATAATAACGATATCAATAACCGTTACAGAATATTATAATTTCATTTTTTTTATTATAAACATTATCTGTATCGGTTATTACCTAATAACCGTTACAGAAGCCAATCTTCTGTAATAAGTCTTCTGTAACGGTTTGTTTAAATAACCGTTACAGAAAGGTTATGTATTTAGGTTAAGTCTTCCCAGCCGCATTCTTTTCTCTCTTCTTTTCATTTTATTCAAAGAAATACCTCTCTTATCCCTTCTGTTTCACTCCAAAAAATAGCAAAAAATTTATAAAAATTCTGAAAAAAAAAGAACAAAAAGGAGAGCAGATTTGAGGTAAAAAAACAAAAAATTTGTATCGTATTTTTTCATATTTTTTCCTTATTTATTTCGGTTTTTTCATGAGAACGAGAGCAGATTCAACGGATCGATCGAAAGAACGAGAAGGAGAGCAGATTCAACGGATCGATCGAAAGAACGACAAGGAGAAGGAGAGCAGATTCAACGAATCGATCGAAAACTGGATAATTTTATATTTCTTCGGTACTTTCATAAACTCCTCTTTTTTCATATATATGCGATTTAGGGTTAACTGCTTTTTTTTCCTTTTGCTTTTAAGTTGTAATTGACAAATAATTGAGCTTAATAATTGAGCTGAATTACGGTTGACAAACAATGCAATTTACATAGGCTGACAAACAATGCTATGGTCAATAGTGTCTGCCAATTGCATACCAGAGGTGTACATGAAGAAATTTTGTGTGTTAAGTTTTGAATTTCTCCTTGCATATGTATTATTGACCTCTGGTATGCGCATGAATCAAATTGCCTGTTGGCCACAAATGTCAAATGTCAATAGAAACCTTTCTACTAAAGAGCAATTTATATTGTTTCAAGCTTGATTCTGTATCTAAACATCACAAACATACATCTAAACATCACACAATTCTTGCCATTAACAGTACAATACAACAATACATAACTGAGAAGTAAAAAAAAAAGGGCAGCATCTAGGTAGAGGATGTGTCATCAGTGGAGCCATTGCTCTTCTTTGCTGCTTCCTGCTTCTTTGCCAAATCCATGAAGGTTTTTTCCATGTCTGTTTTCAAGTCAGTGCAATTATTGAAAAAGTTAAATGTATATTTGTGTAGAGCTATTCTCTAAACTAGGATTTATGTAGAGCTATTCTCTAAACTAGGATTTATGTATTCTCTAAACTAGGATTTATGTATTCTCTAAACTAGGATTTATGTAGGATTTAAACTATAGAAGTTATTTAGGGCTTTTGAACATATTGTCTAGAAAGAAGCTATTCTCTAAGCTATTTAGGACTTCTGCACATATTGTTACTAGAAAGAAATGTAGAGTTACCTTCTGTGGAGAATGACATCTTGCTGGGCTCCTCTGAGGGTGTCTTCATGAGTTCATCGACTGATTGGTCCTCAGTAGGAGTTGTATTGTCACTCTCTGTGTCAGTTTTTTCATCCTCATCAGTATCAGTCTCCAGAGAGCTTAGGTTGAACCCAGGGGGTACACTGGGCCCACTGGTGTGCCCTGGGCCCTCATGTTGAGCTCTGTGGCTCTCTTTCCTAGCCTGTTTCATCTCCTTCCTGAACTGTGCCTCAAGATCTTCTTGTACTCCTTTTCCTTTAGAAGTAGAGCTTGTAGGTTTGATTATCCTGGTGTCTCCAATGAGAACTCCTGTCTCCTTAGTTCTGCTTCCTCCATTGGTTTGTGATCTAGTAATCATTGAGGGGATGACCTCATCTATCTTCCTTTTTTTTGCTTGAGTATTATTGGGGGTTGTGGTTTTTGCAGCCTTTTTCTTGGCTTTTCTCTTGCTCTGTCGCATGGTTGTAGTACTGCCAGAATCAACCCTATCAGGTGGATTGATACTTTGCAGTCTTGCCTCATCAGCAGGGGACCATTCAATCCTAGGCAAAGCTTTGATGTATTCATGACGTGGGTTTCTGATTTGTGGTTCCTCAACTACGTACTGAACACGAAGTAGGTCAATTTTTCCATTTCTTCTGTGTAATTCAAATGCACGAGAGGCTGGTATTCTATCCCTATGTTCAACCAATACTTCTACTCTAGCAAATCTGGCATCTATACCCATGTATGTTGGTGCATCAGCATGTAAAACTGTACCAAAAGGGAAAAAGATGTTTGCTCCATACCATGAGCACCATCCAAATGGAAGATCAGCAATTCTTACCCATAGCCTCACACTATCTGCTCTGGGGTCTAGTTCCCTTGGAGGATCAATGAGGATGGGAAATGGCCGCCTCATGTTGTTTCCATATGTGATTTCAATAGTGCCTTTTCTAAACATCTCATCGCGCCATTGCTCAGAGGGGCCGATGATGAGAAATCGATTTTCTAGGAGTGTTGTCACTCTGTGTTGTCCTGCAGGGAGGCGTCTTCTCATCTCTATCATGACATCAAGCAAAGTTACACCTTCCATGGTTTGGATGACAATGGATTTGGTGATCTCTGCACTGGCCGGAGCAGTGATGTCGTCTTCATCAACTCTGATGGGATCAAGGTTTTCTATGGTTGGTTTTTGAGTAGAGAGATAGGAGGGAGAAGTGAGAAATTAGTTTGAAACTGAAAAGGCGTGGGGTTCTACAGTTTGGTCATTTATAGTAGAAATGATGAGTTTGAAACTGAAAATATGAAGAGTTGCGTGCTTTAATTTGAATTGTAATCATATGAAGAGTTGCGTGCTTTAATGAGTGTTCAGATAAGCATCTCTTGGAGTACTGGATTGAATTGTAACAGTATGCTGCATGTGTTATCTAATGTAAATTGGGTACCAATTTGGTACCAATTCGGCTAGCAAATTGGGCTAGCCAAATCAAAAAAAGCGAAACAAAAAAAAAGGACCTTCTGTAACGGTTATTAAGGAATAACCGTTACAGAATATTATAATTTCATTTTTTTTTATTATAAACATTATCTGTAACGGTTATTAGAGAATAACCGTTACAGAAGAGTGGCATCTGTAACGGTTATTAGAGAATGACCGTTACACATGTTCTCCAAAAAGCTGTACCAGATTTCCCTTGCATAATACTATAACGGTTATTAGATAATAACCGTTACAGAAGAGTGGCTTCTGTAACGGTTATTAGGGAATAACCGTTACACATGTTCTCCAAAAAGCTATACCAGATTTCCCTTGCATAATACTATAACGGTTATTAGATAATAACCGTTACAGAAGATTGGCTACTGTAACGGTTATTAGAGAATAACCGTTATAGATCTGTAACGGTTATTAGACATTCTGTAACGGGGGCTACAGTAACGTTTCGTGTACCGTTACAGAAGTCTTTTATTAACCGTTACAGAAGCCAAAATTTCGCGTAGTGATAGTTACATATGTTTACGAAAAGTTCCCATTTCCCAGCAACCCGGACAATCCTTACCCTTAACCACTACCTAATATGCATAAGTCAAATTAGAGTATCATAAGTAAATCACTTCTAATTCTCCTTTAATCCCATATCTTCCAACTAGGTATAAGACGAAATGATGAGCAAATAAGGAACCTTTTTATGTTGGGAATAATAAATTTTCAAAATTAAATTTCAAAACTTAGAATTCTTAAAACTTGTCGAACTCTAAGGATCTGATGGATTTTGAAATTTTATTTAGACAGGCTAGACAGAGCCCTAGAGAAGAAAAGAAAAACAAAATATTACAAGTTAAGGACTCAGCCTATAAAGGATTTTGAAATGTTATTGAAAATTCAGCCAATAATTATAGAATTTAGAATATAAATTTCGATTTTCGATTTAACATCCATTAATTATATTTGTAATGTCTGGTACTATTTCAATCTTTGGCCAGAATTCAAAATTTTAGCCTTTTCGTATTTTAAATTTAGTTTAGACAAATATTATTTTTCTCAAAGTATTATTTTATAATTTCATCCGATTTAAAGTTAACTTGTAAATAAAACATCTCAGGGGTATGTATGATATTGTAAGGACTACTAAAACACCAACGAAATAGACTCAGTTACTTCCACAAGATGTCAAGATCTATAGTAAAAATCGAACGAAAGTACATGCAAACTGATCGCAAAACTGGAATCTACAGGGACAAGAAACAACCAGGCCTTCTACATTCTATATACAGATTAAACACTTCCCTAAGCTAGTTAATCTATAGAAATGAACGCTTAGAAGCTTTTCTAAATTAAAATGAAAAGAAAAGAAAATACATGAGAGAATGCATTTGTATCTTACATGAACTAATTAAAGCTCATACAATTTGACAAAGAGGCAGTGGGACTCAAAATATTTGCTCTCTTAATTTTTGGTAGAACCCTTGAATAAATTCTTCAGCTAAGCAATCAATATCCGGTTCATGGGTTTTTTCGTCTTTCGATCCAATTGAGCTCCACAAGCTATCCATGCCCAAAATTGTAGCCGACCTGTTTCGAGAAGACTTTGGTGCATGGCATTTCTTTGTTCGACAAGCCTCTTTTATCGATCCAACCGGGCTCCATGCACTCTTTACTGGTGAATGCGCGCTCGACTCGTCAGTGTAAGTTGGTGAAGATGGTTTTTGTTCAATGAAACTGCTATTTCTTTGTGGACCCTCCAATGCCAAAACCAAATCTGAATGGTTATAATATGTCATTGAATGGCGCATCATGTCTCTAGGGAGAATAATCACAGATTCTGATTCCACATCCAATGCCTTGGCACTTAAGCATGGTAAAAACTTGCGACTATTTTTAATTCGGGATCGAATCGACTGTGAACTTTGCGGGGTGCTGCTGCATGAGAACTCATAGGCATGGAGGTACAATGTGTGGTCATACCGCGCAACAAGCTTGCTTCTATTTTTGTGTTTCACAACTGTTGTCAGAAGTGCTTCAATAAAATGTCTCCATTTTTTTGATGCGAAACCGATCATGTAGAAGGTTAGTTTTTTGCTTTTTATGGAAAAATTCTTGTAAAAGAGGAAGAAGGTGAGGGTTAACAGATCTTGTACACTCTCCATTATTTTTGCTAATTCTATGTTGGTGGGTTGGTTTATAAAGGTTTTATTGGAGAATGTATGAAAGTGATTAGAAGAGAGATATATTCCTGGAAAGTGCCACTATCCTTTTTGAGTTTGATGAGGAAGATAGGAACAAGGACTTTTCTCTCTTTTATAGTTTAACAACCTTAGGAATAAAGTATCTCACAATTTATTTTTGGTACAAATTGAGGTGTTGGTTACCGAGGGGTACTTATGGATAATGTCTTATTATTCTTTAAGAATTTTTGTGTTGTACTTGTTAATTATTATAATAATACGTAGGTTTCAAGATATTTTAGTAACATTATTTTCAAAACATAACCATGATAGTATGATATGATGGATTTGTACAATAAGTTAGTTATAGTACATATAACTAGGTCCTGTGTGCCGCTGACAGCTGAATACATAGGTTTCAAGATATTTTAATACCATTATTTTCAAAACATAACCATGATAGTATGATATGATGGATTTGTACAATAAGTTAGTTATAGTACATATAACTAGGTCCTGTGTGCCGCTGACCGCTGTGCCCCACATGTGCCCTTGGGATCCCAGCTCTGATTATTAATTAAGGTATCAGGCCATCAAATATGAATTAATTAGAAGTCTGAATAGGTACAAAACAAACAATAAATAGAAGCTTCGCTGCTTGACATCGTCGCGGTATTGTATCTAGCTATTTTATTAAAATTTAATTTGTGCCTCTTCTGTAGTGTGGAAACTTACATCTCTTTTCCATCTTCATGTTCCAGGATTTTTCCTTTAACCTTGTAAGTGCAGAGTGCAGTGAAGTAGTAATTATGGAAGAAACTTAACTTCTTTAGCTAGAAGTTGCTTAGAAACACCAGGTGCAAGATAGAAGTAAGAAATTGGGATGAAAGACAAGTGGCCTACTAAAAAAAACAAAGGTTGTTAAGATATAATGCAATATATATTGTATTTTTAATAATCATCATGTTGCAACTAGTCTTGGATATTACTTTCATATGAGAAACAGGACTTTCCAGATCAACTTCGATGGGAGTACATTGAAAGAGAAGGAAAATAAATAAATAAATATAACATAACAAGATCAAATCAAAGTATCCTGCCATTTTTTAAGTGACAATAACTGTACATACAGTTATGCAGCAAAAGTTGTAACCATGTCTATCTCGTTATTAATTATATGAAATGAAAAACATCAAATGGAATAAATGTCGTTAGCATAAAAAAATGGAAACATGAAATAGGTACAAATAATGAAGAAAAAATTGGGGAATGAAAACAAAAAGGGGTGGGGGGATTCATAAATGTCGCCTGCTGAGCATGTAACACAGTTGACAAAACATACCTGACAATAGAGGAACCGCAACGCAGTAACACATGTACAAGTACAACACCTCATGACAGCCCGGCCAATTTGATTAACTGGGACGTGGTGTGGTGCGCACCGGATTAAATAAATAGAAGTATTATCTCTAAGAAATAACTACTAAGCCATTTTTTAAGTTATTTTTATTAAATTAATATTTTCAGTTTTTTACATGTACCATACAAATTATAACCCGTTCAACCCGAAAACCCGTAAAAACCCGTAGATAAAAATTGATATGGATTGGGTTGGATTACGGATGGGTCAACTATAAATTTTTTTTAACCCGGTATAATTGAGTTAGGTTAAAATATTAGTAAAAAAGTGCAAACCCGCCCGTTGTACAGCCCTAACCACGATCGGCATTCTCGCTAGAATGAGAATGTGTAGTGTTTAATTGTAGTTATCCTCTCTCTTTGTGGAACTAATTTACTTGACGGCGGTAAATTATTCAATGACCGGAAACCATTCAAAACGCTTTTTTTTTTAAGTCAATAAAGTGAAAACAAATCGTCAATCCTCACAACACTACGCGAAATTTCGACTTCTGTAACGGTTAATAAAAGGCATTTGTAACGGTACACGTAACGTTACAGTAGCCCCCGTTACAGAATGTCTAATAACCGTTACAGATCTATAACGGTTATTATCTAATAACCGTTACAGAAGAATGGCTTCTGTAACGGTTATTATCTAATAACCGTTATGGTATAGTGGACGGAAAATGTGGTTACGGTTTTATTGAGAACATTTGTAACGGTTAATAGATAACAACCGTTACAGAAGACTGGCTTCTATAACGGTTGTTATATAATAACCGTTATCCTATTATTGACGGAAATACATTTTTACTATTTTTTTAGATCCAGTGTAACGGTTATAATCTAATAACCGTTACAGAATCCAGTCTTTTGTAACGGTTATTAAGGAATAACCGTTACAGATATTGTTGATATAAAAGAAATGAAATTATGAATTCTGTAACGGTTATTCCTTAATAACCGTTACAAAAGACCTTCTTTTTTTTTGAATTTGGCATGTTTTATTGGCTAGCCCAGTTTTGCTAGCCGAATTGGTACCAAATTGGTACCCAATTTACATTATACAATCCAACATGCAGCAGACAAACATATATCATGCATATATCAGATGTCACATATATATACCAAGCACAAAACATATATCAATACATATATCAATATGTAGCAAAAATTAACAAAGTAACTATACATAGAGTTAACACCAAATCAAGTCAAAATTTTCCTAAAATAATACCCCATACATGAAGTCCATAACCTCCGAAACGACTGCATCAACGTCTTCGTTTTTATATGGTTGTCCAACCGGCTCGATATACTGCAATTTGATCATTAACAATTGATAAAGTCAAATAATTTTGTAAACCCTAAGCCCTAAACCAATAAAAATATAAAATCCTAAAATAATAAATCGGCTTAACATTACCTCAGGGAATTCTCCGACCGTAGTCCAACTACTTAATATCGCCCTCATGTTGAGCATTGTGAAATATCCACACTCTGTGCCGCCCCTTTGTATCGGTCCCTAATTAAGATTTCAACAAAAGAAACACAATCTTTTTTAGTTAATTTCAATTTCACAAACAAATAATATCTTAAACTGATAAGTTCTGTACCTTAATTCGGTACCAATCAAATCCTGTTCTGCTCTTTTGGCTATATCTTCCGGCTTCCACTAAATACCGCTTGTATACCCTGCATGCAATATTATTTAAAACAACAAAATCTAATATTTTTTAATTTGAAAAATCTCATCATGCTTTAACTTAATTCAGAAATGAAAACTTACGAAGATATGAATGGCTTAATATATAACTTTGGATTCTTGCGTTCCAGAGAATCAACAAAGTGAACGGTGCGCTTCTCGACATTAATAACAAGGACAACCCAATGAAACCTGTAATTAATAGAGATTTATTATTTTGGTGGAATTAAAGGAAACTACAAAATTCTTTCATTAGTAGCCATATTGGTTATATTTCTTACTGCTGATTATACGGCAAAACAAGATAGGAGGATGGATTCTCCATGAATGCTCTCGTTAGGTAATTCACCGCACCGAGTTCTTCGTGTTTGAACTTCCACTCAGCCAATAACTCTGGATCCAGTACGGTGATGCTCTTGGAGAACTCATTCTCTTCTTGCCTTGTTGAAAGTTCTTCCATCCAAAACCTGCAAACATGGATATCAAAGTTCAACAATTTCAATTTTGAATGAATTGAATGAAGAAAAAAATAAACATTAAAGTTGAAAAATTCAAACCAGCAGTAAAATTTCACAATCGATTGAGATAGCTCCTCCCTTTTAAAACATTCGACAATATCCTCGACATTAACGTTGAACTTAACATCGCCACCGTGCGTACCCCAAGGATTGCAATTAGGCAGCTCAAAGTTCATCTCTTCTTCTGGTTGGAGCATCAACAGTCTGTATACTGCTTGTTCGGATGGGCTCAGCCTGTCAATAATATCCTTAGGGAGGAGTGGATCACGAGTAACAAACGACCCCGCACTTGGGACCTTTGGACTCTCCTCCACATTCTTCGCCGCCTCCTTCGCCTTTGCCTTCTTTTTGGCCGGCTTCTTTTTGGTCAAACTCTGCATTCAATGACATCATATTAATAAGTCATTAGGAGAAATGTATGAAACAGATTGTCATAATTAAATAAAACGATACCTTGTGGCCTATGTCCACCAAAAATGACGGCCATGGGAATCGGCCCCCTATATTATTTCCCAATAGCTCATCTGACCTACCAGGGACTTGCCATTCACGAAATTCATCGCCTACTCGGAGAAGATGGACATACAATTGTTGATCAGTTAGAGGCACGCCGTGTACGATCTGACCAACAACACTCGGAATAATATTTCCTTCGGCCACCTTAATCCTCTGGTTGTTGTGATCAAGAGAAAAGAGATCGCACGGCATTTCTTCCTGAAATTCAGTTCAATCAGAAACTCTAATGCTGCCAAAAATAAATATAAAGAGAAAAGAGAAAAATGATCAATATGAACCTGAACAACGCTTCTCGGATCCGGAGGCATATAGCTTGAGGCAACCGTTCGGAATAATTCTTCGTTTGGCATTCCTGAGTCTACCTCAGCTTCAACGAATGGCTGATACGGCGTCACAAATTGCTGTGGTGCTTGAATCTGCAATCCGCTACTGGCCAACCATTGTTTCACGTCCTGAAAATTATGAAGCAACTGGATAATGAAGAATAGTTTTCATTCATTTTGATTACATTTTGATTATCAAAAAGGATTACCTGAAAAGCTTGTTGTCTCGCCGCATTCATTATCTCCTCAGAGTGAATCAAGTCCCTTTTGGTTTTCTCAGCGGCTTCAGCTGCGACCCTGCTCATCAATTCTTCAATCTGGTCTGGTGCCATCCATCCTTCATGCGCATCCTTTCTAGATTTTCTTTTATACACATCTTCCTTCTTGGTCCATAAAGGATATCCCCTGATTCTTCCTGGATGTTCCGGCCTGTCAACCGCCCGATTTAAGACTTCTTGTTCCGGTATTGACCCGGAATTGATTTCACCAGACATGGCACTCAACCGACTGAATGCCTCAATAGTCGACGAATCAGAGCTATGGAACGTGTAAGTATCTAACAAGCAACAAACAAATCTTATTAATAATCACAAAACAGAATTTGAAGTTAGCATATATAACAAGTCTTTACATGTGTAAGTACCTTTATCCTTCGTAGCCACAGTCCTTCCCATGAAATACCTTTGACTCCTCGGTTCCAAATCGCCGATGGTAATGCTCGTGGAACCGGCCCCTTCAGAATCTCCTGGTATGACAATCTTGTCTGTAGGTTTCCATGAACCTTTTTTTCCTCTATAGCCAGTGGAACCCATCCTATGAGGCTCTTTCCATTTCTTTCTCAACTCCTTCGCTTTGTTGCTCTTTTGTACAAAATCTGCACCCGTCCTTTTGTTGAAAAATTCTTCCCATTCCTTTTGTGAGATTGGGTGTTTATCGCATGGATTTTTTGGATTGTTTGGATCGGCATTTGTGATGTACTCCTCAGCAATCCTACTTCTATAAGCCCTGTGACTTATGCCCATCGCTTTGAGAGTATTGTTCATGGCTTTATCATCTTCGATGTTGAACATTTTCTGAAACATAACGAAACGTTAGTTAATTGGTAGCATAGAAATTTAAATTAGATGATTTAAGTTAAAATTTATTCACCTTGATGTCCAACCACAACTCAAGATAACATAAACTTCAAATTACATAAATAAAGTTCACACAAAATAACATAGATAATTTTACAAATTCCTAAGACAATTCAACCCTAATTCTTCTCTTCCTTATTCTTCTCCTCCTTATTCTTCTCCACCTCCTTATTCTCACTGGATCCCTCATCTATTTGAACTCCCATACTAAAATCAGGGCCCCTTTCACAGCCTGGAGGAAGACGACGTACAGCCGAGACAGCCCTTCTTTTAAGAGGTCCGTAAAACGGGACCCTTTTTGACACCACCTTAGTTGTTTCCTCCCCCACCTTGGATTCCTCCCCCACCTTATTGACGTTTTGATCCTTCTCCATCTAATTTCCATTTTAAATAAAATTCTTAACTCCTTATCCATAATCAATTCACAATGCATATATATATCTAATAATCAATTCACAATTCCTTATCCATAATCAATTCATATGCACATCTATTCCTAGCATAGTTCCTTATCCATAATCAAAACAGCCCAATATTATCCCAAAACAGCCCCCAAACAGTTCAAATTTATACACATTAGTCCCTAAAATTGTGCTTTATGCACCATAGCAACAAACAGCCCAATATCATCCCCAAAACAGCCCCCAAACAGTTCAAATTTATGCACATTAGTCCATAAAATTGTGATTTATGCACCACAGCCCCATATCAACCCCAAAACAGTTCAAATTGTGCATTTCAGTCCAAAATAAAACAGTTCAAATTATGCAAAATAGTACCTAATTTAAACAGTTCAAATTTTGAGAGAAAAAAGAGAGGGATTACTTGAGAGTTGGGGGTTGAGAGTTGCTGGCTGGCTGTCACAGCTGAGAGAGCGACAAAGGGATTGCTAACAGAGAAACAGTGAAATGGAGTCAGTGAGAGAGAGAGAGAGGAGACAGAGAGGGAAAGGAAGAGGAGACAGAGAGGGAAAGGAATAGGGGTTTACCTTCGAGAGAGAGAGGGGAGTTGCTGGCTGTAGGAGTTGAGAGAGCGGCAGAGAGAGAGGGATCGAAACTGCACAACAAAGAGAGACAGAGAATGAGAGGGACTCAGAGAGAGCGAGGGAGTGAGAGGGGGAAGGAGGGGAGAGGGATTACCTTTTACGAGAGAGGGCCGCCGAGAGGGAGTCAGAGAGGCGCCGAGAGAGCTGAGTGCTTCTGTCGAGAGCTAGGGTTTTAAGAAAGAGGCGAGATCGAGAAAGGAAAGAAGTGACGGACAGACGCCAGGCTGGGATAATAATATAAAGGGTTTGAACCTTCTGTAACGGTTATTAGCTAATAACCGTTACAGAAGAGCCTAATCTGTAACGGTTATTAGCTAATAACCGTTACAGAAGGTCAAACGTTTTTACTAATAACCTTCTGTAACGGTTATTAGCTAATAACCGTTACAGAAGGTCAAACGTTTTTACTAATAACCTTCTGTAACGGTTATTAGCTAATAACCGTTACAGATTAGGCTCTTCTGTAACGGTTATTAGCTAATAACCGTTACAGAAGGTTCAAACCCTTTATATTATTATCCCAGCCTAATCTGTAACGGTTATTAGCTAATAACCGTTACAGATTAGTTTAATTTCATTTTTTTTTAACTTTAAAGTTTGTGTCTGTTTTAATTTCATTTAGTACTGATATTTTCAGTGTTGGTTTATCCATGCATGTTATTAAGTGTTTTGACTGAATTTAATTTTTGTGTTGGTGACACATGAATTTAATTTTGTTTTACATTTTTCCTAACAAAATAAAATTACAATTTAGAAAATTAACAAAAAATAAAAATACATTAGCTCCTTGTTAACAATTTAGCATATCTATGTAGCTACTTTCTTTTTTTTCCTTCGTGTGTCGACCCACACGCCTTCGGTGTTATCTGTACGCCTACAACTGATCGATACTGGCTGTGGTGTATCGTCGATACCGATAGAAAAAGGAGGTATTTCCTCGAAGTGGTCGTATGCTTCTTCATCTACGACATCACCCACACCGACAATACGTCTTTTTCCTGAAAGTGGCAAGTAATAAATAAGATGAACATTTGTACTCAATAAGGTGAACATTTGTACTTAAATAAGATGAACATTTACCTTGAAGCACAACATGTCTTTTCTTATCCGCCGGATCTTGAATGTAAAAAACTTGCATTGCTTGCTTATTTGCAAGTATAAAGGGATCGTCTCGATAAGCCCTTTTATTGAAGTCAACAGTTATAAATCCCATCTTGTCTTTTTTAACTCCACCGTGACCGTTGTCGATCCATGCACACTTGAATAAGGGTATCTTAAATTTCAGGTAATCTAGTTCCCAAATCTCCTCGATCCACCCATAATAATTAGCCGACCTAACATTATCGCTAGATAAAGCTACAACAGTGACTCCACTATTTTGCACAGCACTTTTACCATCCTGTTTCCTTGTGTACCAGGTAAATCCATTCAAGTCATACCCTTGGTATGTCTCGACCACGGCATCAGGACGTCTTGATAACCATTTCACGGTTTCATCGACCTCTGTTCCTTCTTTCAACTGGGACTGTACTTTATCTTCTAGCCATTGGACAAATTTTATTTCATGCTCTATGGTAATCAAGTTTTCGGTGTAAGAAGGGTATTGTTCACGTAACTCGATTAGATGTTCATTGATGTAAGGCGCCACAATAGCAAGATGTTGGAGAACTTTCATATGTGCTTTGGTTCTCATTGCAAGATCCGGTATATGAGTACTAGCTCCAATTGTACCTGAAAGGTGAAAAAATATTGTGCTTTAAGTGAACATTTGTGCTAAATAAGGTGAACAAATATTGTGCTTTAAGTGAACATTTGTGCTAAATAAGGTGAACAAATAGTGTGCTTTAAGTGAACAAATGTGCTAAATTAGGTGAACATTTGTGCTAAATAAGGTGAACAAATAGTGTGCTTTAAGTGAACAAATGTGCTAAATTAGGTGAACATTTGTGCTAAATAAGGTGAACAAATATTGTGCTTTAAGTGAACATTTGTGCTAAATAAGGTGAACAAATAGTGTGCTTTAAGTGAACAAATGTGCTAAATTAGGTGAACATTTGTGCTAAATAAGGTGAACAAATAGTGTGCTTTAAGTGAACAAATGTGCTAAATTAGGTGAACATTTGTGCTAAATAAGGTGAACAAATAGTGTGCTTTAAGTGAACATTTGTGCTAAATAAGGTGAACAAATAGTGTGCTTTAAGTGAACAAATGTGCTAAATTAGGTGAACATTTGTGCTAAATAAGGTGAACAAATAGTGTGCTTTAAGTGAACAAATGTGCTAAATTAGGTGAACATTTGTGCTAAATAAGGTGAACAAATAGTGTGCTTTAAGTGAACATTTGTGCTAAATAAGGTGAACAAATAGTGTGCTTTAAGTGAACAAATGTGCTAAATTAGGTGAACATTTGTGCTAAATAAGGTGAACAAATAGTGTGCTTTAAGTGAACAAATGTGCTAAATTAGGTGAACATTGGAAGTTAATGTATAACCTTTTCCTTCAAGTCTACCCTCATGTCGAGACTTTGGAAGACCGATTGGTTGTACATCCTGCAAATAATCGGTGTAGTACTCAATAACCTCCTCGGCCACATATCCTTCCACTATGCTTCCTTCTGGTTTAGATCGGCTACGAACAAGCCCCTTCAATTGACCCATGGCTCTTTCGAAAGGATACATGTATCGTAGAAATACAGGACCACACATTTTTATCTCTCTAACTAAATGAATGGTCAAATGCACCATGGAGTCAAAAAACGATGGCGGAAAGTACATTTCCAGCTCACATAGGGTTAGTACAATACCTTCTTGTAACTTGTCCAAACTATTCGGATCAATCACTTTAGAGCAAATGGAATTAAAGAAAAAACACAACTTAGTGATGGTTTTCCTCACTTCTTCCCTTAGAATTCCTCGAATTGCGACCGGAAGTAACTGGGTCAGTAGGACGTGATAATCATGTGACTTCATACCAAGTAATTTGTTGTCCTTAATAGAAACCTTTCTTGATATATTCGAGGAATAACCAGTAGGAACCTTAATAGATTTCAGGCATTCTAATAAGCTTTTTTTCTCTTGCTTTGATAAATTAAATTGTGCTGCAGGCAGCCAAGTTTGGCTTTTTCCCTTATCTTGTGCCGCTAGTTCTTGCCGGATCCCCATTTCAACCATGTCCTTCCTCGCATTTACGCCATCTTTAGTTTTCCCTTGAATTTCCAACATGCAACCGATCAAAACTTCACATATGTTCTTTATTATGTGCATCGCATCTAAGCAATGCCTAATCTCCAAACTCTGCCAATATTCAAGATTCCAGAATATAGACTTCTTCTTCCATATCCCCTTGGGTATCTCATTTGCAAATTTCTTACCAAATTTTACATTAATGTCCTTCACCTGTCGATACACCCATGAACCGGATAACGGTATTGGGGCCTTGTCTTTTTCTACAGTACCGTCAAACCTTTCCTTGTCTCGACGGTAAGGGTGGTTGCGGTTCTTAATAAACCTCCGGTGTCCCAAGTAAACATTTTTTCTGGAGTTTTTCAGGTACACAGAATGGGTGTTTTCCATGCAAATAGGACACGCTTTCGCTCCTTTATTCCTATACCCTGACAGGTTTCCGTATGCAGGAAAATCATTAATTGTGCAAAATATCATGGCACGGAGGTTAAACTCACTTCTAGAGTGTGCATCATATATTTTCACTCCATTCTGCCACAATTCACCAAGGTCATCTATTAATGGAGCCAAGTACACATCTATATCATTACCTGGTTGCTTGGGACCAGAAATCAACAAGGGCATCATCATGTATCTCCTTTTCATGCATAGCCAGGGAGGAAGATTGTAAATACACAACAAGACCGGCCACGTAGTCTGCCGGCTACTCATGTTGCCGTAAGGATTCATCCCGTCTGTACATAAACCCAATCTCAAATTTCTAGGTTCACTGCCGAAATCTTCAAATTCCCTATCTATATTTATCCAATCTGGAGAGTCTGCTGGGTGTCTGAGCATGCCATCGCCTTTTTTCCTGCAGTCTGCGTGCCATCTTAACAATTTGGCATCCTTCGCGTTAGAGAAAAGCCGCTGGAATCTTGGTATTATTGGTAGATAAAACACCACTTTCGCAGCTGGTCCCTTACTACCTTCATCTTCAATTTGATCGTCCCTCGGTTTATACCGTGACGCATTACACTTTGGACATTTATGCAACTCTCCGTACTCATTCCGGAATAATATGCAGTCATTTGGACATGCATGAATTCTCTCAACTCCAATTTTTAAAGGACATAACATCTTTTTAGCCTTATAAATTGAATCTGGCAACTGGTTATCTTTTGGAAGAAATTCTTTATGTAATAGTTTGAGCAAAGATGTGAAACTTGCATCACTCCATCCATTTTTGGCTTTAAGATTGAACAGTTTGAAAACAGCATTAAGTTTTGACAATTCACAACCAGGATATAAAGCTATTTTATCTTCTTCACGTAACATACCAAAAATTTCAACATTATCAACAAAATTTTCATCCACATTGTTCACAATTTCATCTAAATCGGCATTAAATTCTGAGTTATCTACATTTCTATCATCATCTACATTCTCATCATCAAATACATTGACATCATCAATTTCATCATCCAATGATACATTTTCTTCCTCATACACAGAATCCAATACATTTGTGCTAGTACTATCCCCCCCATTCTCTCCATGGAGTGTCCACCGACTATAATCCGGTTGAAATCCATTTATAATCAAATGAGCCTTCACTTCTTCAAAATTAGACCACTTCAACAAATTCTGACAAACACGACAAGGACAATACATTTTATCATCTTCTTTCATTTTCAAATTCTCTTTAGCACAAACCATAAATTCTTCAAGTCCTCTAAAAAATGTAGACGAGCATCGATTACTTGAGTACATCCACGTCCGATTCATCTGAGCAATAAAATTTATGCAAATTATTAGGGTTTCGGACCAATTTGTCATATTAGGTTTTCGGACCGGTCACCATCCTAGCCCGCTCTTTGGATACTCTGTCTCATTAGCGAGCGTACGTTAGATGCAATGTGCTATCTGAGAAAAATTCGGCAGCATTTCCCCTTATGTTCCCTGAATACGCCAACACACGATTGCTCGTGCGTACGTATCCGTGGGAACACAAGGGAAATGCCGCCGAATTTTTCTCAGACAACACATTGCATCTAACGTACAACTCGCTGTCCTAAATGAGACAGATCGTATCCAAAGAGCAGTACTCCCGACCGGGAGTACTATCCGAGATTAATCCCTAATGGATTAATCTCGGACGGGCAATGACCTAAATTCAGTTGAGTTCCGGTATTTGGTTCCTATATGACAATACAAAATCCATGCCTATATATATATGCAAATTATTAACCAAATGCAAATAATTTAAAAAAAGAGAAGTTCATGAAAATATATACTTTCAATCGTGTGACTTCCGATCCGTTGAATCGTGCGACTTATCCGGCCGATGTAAGATCTTCTCCTATTCAATGAGATCTGAAAATATATAAAAAAACAAAAATAACCATGAATTAATGAAAAAATCGAAATAAATAAGAAAAAAATGTAAAAATAAAAGATACGGTTCGAAATTAATTTTTTTTACCTTAAATCTGCTCTCCTTCGTATTCTCTTTCTAATTATTATTTTTTCAGAATTTTTAGAAAATTTTTGCTATTTTTTTGGAGTGAAGTAGGACACCACAAATCGCAATAAATGAGAAGATCAGAAAAGAGTTAAGTGCGGCGCTAGCTGTGAGTTTGTTGGGATGGGAAGAAGACCTAATTAAATACAGAACTTTTCTGTAACGGTTATTAAAAATAACCGTTACAGAATCAATAAAAAATAAAAAAAAACGTTAACCTACTGTAACGGTTATTTACTAATAACCGTTACAAAAGATGGTTGATATTTATATATTTCTTTTTTCTTTTCTGTAACGGTTTCTGGATAATAACCGTTACAGAATATTAGAAATCTGTAACGGTTATTATCCAACAACCGTTACAGAAGCTTGATGCATTTTTTTTCCTGACCATGACGGAAATGTTATTACGGTTGTTTCATAATAACCGTTACAGATTTGTGGCGCCAATTTTCCCGCCTAATGCCTCACTATTCTGTAACGGTTATTTCAAAAACCGTTACAGAAGTGCCGTTACAGAAGGTCCTTTTTCCCGTAGTGCAAGTATGTTTGACCTACCATGAACAACAAAAATTATTTATTATCTGAGCTAGTACATATAGTCTGATATGCGCATATGAATAATTAATAATTAATTATTTATTTCAGATTTAGATAATCCGGATACCCGCCTTATTTAGAAATTCAAAATCAAATTGCTATCCGCATCTGCATTTTTTTTAATAGACATAGAGTGAATACAAATATTGATAATTTATTAATTTTATACGAGTAATACCGAGACAATATCAAGATGAAATGGATAAAGTCCGGTCCATTTACACCTCTATTAGTATTGGAAATTGGTATCTACCATCCCACAAATTACCATCCATCCTTTCATCCATCCCTTTTGATAGTCAGGTGACATTCAGATATATCCAGCGAAACAACCTCTCTCTCTCTCTCAGCGATATAACAGAGTCGTCTCTCTCTTTCTCTCTCTCTCTCTCTCTCTCTCTTCGTGCCTCTTAGTACCACCTCTTCGCACCGCACTGTTAGAAAATGTGCTAATTTTAATTTTATGCTAATTACTAATTAATTAACCAAGCAAACAAAGCACACACAAGATCTAGTACACAAGCTATTCAAACACACGAGAAAAAGGATTGGAAGTATACCTCTCTTGGTATCGCAACCAAGAGGCTCGTTCCAATGGATTGATGTCGGTGGCGTGCTCTCCAAACACCTCCTATTCGCGGCGCCTCGAGTCCACTATGGTATTAACCAAGTCCTTCTCAATTCGTGCTAGCGAAGAGAAGAACGAGTCTAATCCCAAGCGTTCCCTTTCTTCAACCAACGAACCGAACGATTTGTGGGAGAATGGGACGCTCAACACATGAGCTAGAGTGGAGAGGGGAGAAGGGGGGCGGCGCACCACAAAGGGGAGGCCAATAGTGGCGGCTAGGGAGAGGAGGAGAGAGAAGAGGTGTAAGGGAGCCTCCAATAGGTGCCTTATATAGCCTCTTAACCCTAGATAGGAGTTCACACAAATTACAATTGTGCCACTCCTACCTACCTCTTGTGGCCGGCCTCCTAGTGGGCTCTCTTGGCCCACTAGGCCATCTCTATTTGGTCTCTTTAATTCTATTAATTAAAGGCCCACTCATAGCTATTCAATTTGGACATTTAATTTACTAATAAATTAAAGCCCAAATAACTTAACTAAATTAAGTGTGTTATTTATAAATAATTATTAACTTAATAATAATTATTTAGAGATTAGACAATGCATTAATTTATTTCTATATGATCTATTTGACTTAATTAATTATAACGGTCCATAACCTATTTAATTAATTAATCAATCTATCATATTTTGCAATATACATTATTGCAAATAAATAATGCACATATGATTAAACACCAATTTTGTGTGACCCTTTGAGGATTTATGCTATGTTGGACATGGAATTAAATCGCTATTTAATTCCAATAATCATAAGCGGTATCTAGCAACACGTTATGATTCCCAATTCGCACAAATAGTGTACAGCTACAAAATTTCAATCCTGCATAAGAGAACGATTATGTTTCTCTATTTTGATTCTTATGTCACACGATATCATCGTATAATCCAAGATAGGAACGTGTCATTCTTGCAGATTATACGTTTCTTGATCTAGAGATAATTGTATCAGTTGCTAGCAAACAATCTATCTCCATCAAGGGGCCCAAACAGATATCGTCACTCACTAAGTGAATTAATGAGGGACATACGGTTTTCTTGATAATTAGCTTTTCCCCGCACAATTCAAGAATGCTTAAATCAAGTCCGTATAGCAGCCTTTATCAGGAATCAGCGGTAGACATGATTTATAGCATCTATCCTCATGTGGAAAAGATAATCATCTCAAACTTAGAACCAAAATCATAACGAAATAAATAATGACACGCAACACAATCCATATATTTATTTCGTGGGGTCCAGTCCTGTACTATGTTCTATAACATATACATATGCAATTAAGTTGGTTACTCCTAACCTATGATTTATAGAACTTAATCATCACTTAATCTGCATACTAATCTTATTGATAATTAATGTCCTTTGTTAATTATCAAGATTATGGACTTTTAGATTTATCGTTGTCATTTACTACTAAATGAATAACAGTGATCTATAATTCAGATCCTCAACCTGAATGAACTGTCAACGAGTAAATCAAAGAACAAATGATCTGAAATCACCAATAACATAAACTATAGAAGTAGCCTAATGAATTGGCTTCTAGGACATATCTCTAACAATCTCCCACTTGGCCTAGAGTCAATCAATAGTGACTTCTAGCAAGTGCATAGTACTCAATGTAATATCCAAAATATACATGTCTCATACTAAAGCCTAGTAATAAAAGATACAACTCAAAGCCACTCAGGCATACGCCTAATCCCCATGGATGCAACGTGCAACTCATGTGCGGCTCGAGATAAAGGCTTTGTCAGAGGGTCCGCTGTGTTCGCGGCACCGTCCACCTTCTTGACCTTGACCCATCCATCATTGATCAACTGACGGATGAGATGGAATCGTCGTAGAATGTGCCTAGTCTTTTGGTGAGACCTAGGCTCCTTGGACTGAGCTATGGCTCCCGTGTTGTCGCAGTAAATATCCACTGGACCTGAGATGCTTGGAACCACCTCTAGCTCGGTCAAGAACTCCTTGATCCATACACCTTCTTTCGCTGCTTCACCAGCCGCTAAGTATTCTGCTTCGGTGACGGAATCGGCCGTAGTATCTTGCTTGGAACTCTTCCAACTCACGGCACCACCATTAAGCAGAAATACGAAGCCGGACTGTGATTTTGAGTCATCTCGATCGGTTTGGAAACTAGCATCGGTGTAACCACTTACAACGAGCTCTTGGTCTCCACCATATACGAGAAAGCTATCCTTTGTTCTCTTGAGATATTTGAGGATATTCTTGACTGCAGTCCAATGTGCCATGCCAGGATTGGCTTGGAATCGACTAGTCACGCTAATCGGATGTGCCACATCAGGACGAGTGCATAGCATGGCATACATAATCGATCCGACCACAGATGGATACTGGAATTTCTTCATGTATTCACGATCTGTATCATTGGTCGGACTTTGAGACTTGCTCAAGAAAATGCCATGTGACATAGGCAAGAATCCCTTTTTGGAATTTGCCATGTTGTGTTTGTTCAACACTTTGTCAATATATGCATCTTGGCTCAAGCCTAACATCCTTCTCGATCTATCTCTATAGATCTTGATTCCTAGGATATAGGCGGCTTCGCCCAAATCTTTCATTGAGAACACCTTCTTCAATGAATCCTTAACTGCATTCAACTCGGGGATATCATTCCCGATCAAGAGGATATCATCAACATATAGAACAAGAAACACAACCACGCTCCCACTGATCCTCTTGTAAACACAAGGTTCCTTTTCGCTTTGAACGAAGTTCAATTTCTTGACTTCTTCATCAAAACGTTTGTTCCAACTCCTCGATGCTTGCTTCAATCCATAAATGGACCTTTGAAGTTTGCATACCTTGTTAGCATTCTTTGGATCCACAAAACACTCGGGTTGTGTCATATACACATCCTCTTCCAAATTTCCATTTAGAAAGGCGGTTTTGACATCCATTTGCCATATTTCATAATCATAAAATGCGGCAATTGCTAACATGATCCGAATTGACTTGAACATAACGACGGGCGAGAAGGTTTCTTCATAGTCAATACCATGAACTTGTTTGTAACCTTTCGCTACGAGTCGTGCTTTGTAAATGGTCAAGTTGCCATCCATGTCGACCTTTCTTTTAAAGATCCATTTGTTCTCAACGGGTTTTACTCCGTTGGGAAGATCAACCAAGGTCCATACCTTGTTGTCATACATGGATTGCATTTCGGATTCCATGGCCTTAAGCCATTCCTTGGAGTCTGGTTTTCTTTTCATGTCATCAATGGTCAAGGGCTCATCGTTCTCCATGACGAGAACGTCGTGCAAACCTAAATATCTTATAGGTGGACGACTTGGCCTTGCCGATCTTCGTAGGGTAGATTCTTGAGGTTCTTGAACTTGCTCCACAACGGTTTGTGGGCTTTGTTCTCGAACTTCAAGTATAGGTGCGTCCTCAACACTATCGACACGCGATATGTTTGAGTATTCATTTGAGGGAGCTTGTTCTTGAACCTCTTCTTCCACAACAACTTGAGGAATGGGTTCGACTACAATCTCGTTCGGTGCAACCTCATTTGGCACTATATTTGGAACAACTACATTACCTACTTGAGGTATGTTTTGTGGTTCTTGAATTTCTTCAATAACCACGTTGTTCCCACTACTTCTTCTTGAGATAAACTCCTTTTCCAAGAATTCCGCATGTCGTGCAACAACTATCTTGTTCTCGACACGGTTATAGAAGTAGTAACCCTTCGTTTCCTTAGGGTATCCTACGAAATGACATTTGTCCGATTTGGGTCCAAGCTTATCGCTCACTAGCCTTTTCACATAAGCTTCACAACCCCAAATCTTGAGAAACATCATGCTAGGTTTCGAACCAAACCATAGCTCATAGGGTGTTTTCTCAACGGACTTTGATGGAACACGGTTCAAAGTAAAAGCTGCGGTTTCAATTGCATAACCCCAAAAAGACATAGGCAAATTAGTTTGGCTCATCATCGATCGAACCATGTCTAGCAAAGTTCGATTCCTCCTTTCGGACACACCATTCCATTGTGGTGTTCCTGGTGGAGTGAGTTGTGGAATGATTCCACACTCCTTTAGATAATCACCAAATTCATGGCTCAAGTACTCACCACCTCTATCGGATCGTAAGGCCTTGATCTTTCGATCAAGTTGGTTCTCAACTTCACTCTTAAACTCTTTGAACTTGTCAAAGGTTTCAGATTTATGACGCATCAAGTAGATATACCCGTATCTACTATAATCGTCAGTGAACGTGACGAAGTATGAGAAACCTCCACGTGCACAAATGCTCATAGGTCCACATACATCGGTATGTATGAGATCTAACAATCCATTTGCCCTTATCCCTTTGTTGGGGAAAGGCGCTTTGGTCATTTTTCCCATCAAACAAGATTCGCAAGTGTCAATTGGCTCGAAAGCGAATTGATCCAAGAGACCAACGGATTGTAGTCTCTTGATGCGTTTCTCGTTGATATGACCTAAGCGGCAATGCCACATTAAAGTCGCATTCTCATGTGAAACCTTACGTTTCCTTTTGTCATTTTCAACACTCAAAACAAATCCATTCGAATCGAGCACATAAAGACCATTCAATAAATGTGCATCACAAAAACGAACTTCATTTCGAAACAAAGTCAAGCACTTGTTCTTGATTACAACATCATAACCATCCAAATCCAAACAAGAAACGGATACAATGTTTCGAGTGATACATGGAACTACAAAAACATCCTTGAGTTCCAACACAAAACCATTAGGCAAAGTTAGTTCCACGCTCCCAACGGCCATAGCGGAGACGCACGTGCCGTTACCGACGCGGAGTTGAACTTCGCCTTTCTCGAGCCGTCTTCTATTCTTTAGTACCTGCACATTTCGACAAATGTGAGCACACGAACCAGTATCAAATACCCAATCTGTGTGAGAAGTAGCGAGAAGGGTTTCGATGACAAATATACCTGAGGTAGAAGGTTGGACAGTTCCCGCCTTCTTGTCAGCTAGGTACCTTGGGCAGTTTCTCTTCCAATGGCCCTTGTTGCTACAGTAGTAGCAAACGGTCTCGGAAGAGGCCGGGTTCTTCTTCTTCTTAGAACCCACGGGAGCACCCTTGGCCGGACCTTGGGGCGTCACCGGGCCTTTGCCTTTGCCTTTGCGGCCACGCTTTCTTATCTTCTTGCTTTTCCCACTCACCGCAAGAACATCCTTGGGGCCCTTCTCTTTCTTAAGACTCTCCTCCGTCTCAATAAGCATGTTTTGGATGTCATCCATGCTCTTGTCCATGCCGTTCATCCGGTAGTTCACAACGAAACCGGTGAAGCTTGGAGGGAGAGAATTGAGAATGAAGTCTTGTATCGCCCCCGAAGGGAAGGGCGTATCAAGCTTCTCAAGCTGCCGAAACAACCCCGCCATCTTCATGACGTGTGGCCCGACATCATGACCTTCGGCCAAGCGAGTGTTGGCGACGGCCTTGATGAGACGGGCCCTTTCGGTGCGGGCCTTTGTTTGGAACATGTTGGATAGGCGAGTGATCATGGCGAACACTCCATAGCCACTATCCATGAACTCCTTTTGGAGTTCCGCTTCCATGGTTGCCACCATCACGACGGACATCTCCATGTCCTCGTTTTCATGCTTCGCAAAGGCATCCTTTTCCTCTTGGGAAGCGGTTGCCTTTGGAGCCGATGGCATGGGAGTGGTGAGGAGATACTCTCTTTTCTCATACCTAAAGGCAAGCCTTAGGTTGCGATGCCAATCCAAGAAATTGGCACCGTTAAAAGCGAGCTTCTCTCTCTCAACAAGAGAACGTAGCGTAAAAGATGAGGAAGACATCTACAACAATACATAAGTTTTAAGGTCAATTAGTTTATGCTTTAAAATTTGTTTTAACTAAGTAAAACTTCCACTACATTATATCATGTCCCTAAATGTAGTGAATTTCCAAGATTCCCACAACTTGTTAATGCAACGCCGGCGTCGGCAGAACATTGCACCAACAAATGTGAAATAGGTTCTCCAACCAATCATACGTTCCTATGACTCTTGGTTCGATTAACGAACTTCACTCCAATGACCAATCCGATTTGAATCATTGTTAAGTCACTTCTTTCTATTTGCTCCTAGTAAATCCGATTTACACCCCGACACGGATGATGGATCACGATGTCCCGCGTCGGCGAGAATACATCAATGACCGATCATACTACGTAAGAAGGGGATAGAAAGAAGGAGAGTGAATTTTGATTAGACTTAATTCCTTTTTTTATTTGGGACGAATAACAATCATGACGCTTGTTTGGTGGTCGTGTAAACATACACCCATACCTAACCTATCACAAGCAATCATACAAGCATCTCATAGTTGTGGGTTTGTATGGCTCCCGCTTGCATTAGTTTCGCCACATCGTCCATGGAGCAAAACTAATCTAATCCATGCCCTCCCACTAAATTCTATAAGGATCTAAATCCTATATAAAATAAAGGTGCAAAATACATGTGAAAACATCCTATTCCCTTCCTATCCTTAGGGGCATGCAAGCCTCACAAGTTACATCAAAAATTAATCAAAAATTAATTAATGGCACCAAAGGCCGCATTACAAACATTCACACATGCATTCATTTACAACCACAAGGCATTGAGTCTTGAGCCATACTAAACCCACTATCCACCTACAAAACAAAGTTAGCACATACAAGAACTTTGTTTCCAATTAACGATTTTCAAGCATCTTTGCGTATCGTTTGCTATAAGTAAATTCCGTGTATAAATCCTCAATTTTAAACAACCAAACTTGTTTAAATTCATTTAGAAAGTTCTTTCAACATCCCATAACAGAAAGGAGATCAAACAAGGAGTTTTCTAATTAATTTCAACTAGTTTGAATACTTAGAAAAACAGTAATTTACCAAAAAACGTAACTAATGGAATCCAACAAAAACAACAGTTTTCGGTCTCCAAAAATTCTCAAATAAATTACTTAAGCTCCTTATCATAATTGTGACTACCAGTAAAAATTTCAAGAAGAGATCTTAAACCATCTGGGAGAATCAAAAAAGACAAATCTCTTACAAGTGCACGAAACACCGTTATGAGATTTTCAGATTATCCTCTCAACCATTTGGTCTGTTAGACCACCTTCTATCCCGTTTTTATATATACAATATACATAGAAAAACTTGTTTAGACTACAGGCTATCCATTCATGAAAAGAAAACAACCAAGTTCAGTTCAATAATATTAAGTTACAGCCTAAACAATCAACAAATTCTGTACTGGAACAGACTGTCAATCGAAAGGTTTTAACCTAGTTGAAGGTCCAAAAATCCACGAAAAATTATGAAATTAATTTTCCTGGAATCCTAACTCAAAATAGAACAACTCCATTTAAACAGAATTTTTAAAGGAGTTCTCAGTTGGTACAGTTTATTAGAACAATCGATTTGCTCAATAAACTGGATCTGACAAGATCTTCCTTTTCATACTTGAAAACCCACAAATTAATCCGAGTCATGCAACAAATTTTACATGCTCAGAAAGAGCTTCAAGTCCTCTTTATTTCTAGCCATAGAACACTGGTACTTATATTCAAAATATAAATCTTTCAAGCCATTCAAACAGGACAGTGCAAGCAGAAACTGGTTCTGCGCACTGTCGCCATTTTATTCACAGTAAATCTACACTAATTCAGAAAAATGTGAATCCAACGCCAAAAGAATCACAATCCACAGATCTACAACTTTCATGTAGATGGAAAGATCTTCCAGAGGACATATCACAGAGAAAAATACGAAATAAAACAGAAAATACCATTTCCAGACAGCAAACAAACGCATCATCTCTACTAATCCATTAATTAGCCAATTTCTCTTAATTAAGTGTTTAAAATAGCTTAAGTACGACCAAGGCTCTGATACCACTGTTAGAAAATGTGCTAATTTTAATTTTATGCTAATTACCAATTAATTAACCAAGCAAACAAAGCACACACAAGATCTAGTACACAAGCTATTCAAACACACGAGAAAAAGGATTGGAAGTATACCTCTCTTGGTATCGCAACCAAGAGGCTCGTTCCAATGGATTGATGTCGGTGGCGTGCTCTCCAAACACCTCCTATTCGCGGCGCCTCGAGTCCACTATGGTATTAACCAAGTCCTTCTCAATTCGTGCTAGCGAAGAGAAGAACGAGTCTAATCCCAAGCGTTCCCTTTCTTCAACCAACGAACCGAACGATTTGTGGGAGAATGGGACGCTCAACACATGAGCTAGAGTGGAGAGGGGAGAAGGGGGGCGGCGCACCACAAAGGGGAGGCCAATAGTGGCGGCTAGGGAGAGGAGGAGAGAGAAGAGGTGTAAGGGAGCCTCCAATAGGTGCCTTATATAGCCTCTTAACCCTAGATAGGAGTTCACACAAATTACAATTGTGCCACTCCTACCTACCTCTTGTGGCCGGCCTCCTAGTGGGCTCTCTTGGCCCACTAGGCCATCTCTATTTGGTCTCTTTAATTCTATTAATTAAAGGCCCACTCATAGCTATTCAATTTGGACATTTAATTTACTAATAAATTAAAGCCCAAATAACTTAACTAAATTAAGTGTGTTATTTATAAATAATTATTAACTTAATAATAATTATTTAGAGATTAGACAATGCATTAATTTATTTCTATATGATCTATTTGACTTAATTAATTATAACGGTCCATAACCTATTTAATTAATTAATCAATCTATCATATTTTGCAATATACATTATTGCAAATAAATAATGCACATATGATTAAACACCAATTTTGTGTGACCCTTTGAGGATTTATGCTATGTTGGACATGGAATTAAATCGCTATTTAATTCCAATAATCATAAGCGGTATCTAGCAACACGTTATGATTCCCAATTCGCACAAATAGTGTACAGCTACAAAATTTCAATCCTGCATAAGAGAACGATTATGTTTCTCTATTTTGATTCTTATGTCACACGATATCATCGTATAATCCAAGATAGGAACGTGTCATTCTTGCAGATTATACGTTTCTTGATCTAGAGATAATTGTATCAGTTGCTAGCAAACAATCTATCTCCATCAAGGGGCCCAAACAGATATCGTCACTCACTAAGTGAATTAATGAGGGACATACGGTTTTCTTGATAATTAGCTTTTCCCCGCACAATTCAAGAATGCTTAAATCAAGTCCGTATAGCAGCCTTTATCAGGAATCAGCGGTAGACATGATTTATAGCATCTATCCTCATGTGGAAAAGATAATCATCTCAAACTTAGAACCAAAATCATAACGAAATAAATAATGACACGCAACACAATCCATATATTTATTTCGTGGGGTCCAGTCCTGTACTATGTTCTATAACATATACATATGCAATTAAGTTGGTTACTCCTAACCTATGATTTATAGAACTTAATCATCACTTAATCTGCATACTAATCTTATTGATAATTAATGTCCTTTGTTAATTATCAAGATTATGGACTTTTAGATTTATCGTTGTCATTTACTACTAAATGAATAACAGTGATCTATAATTCAGATCCTCAACCTGAATGAACTGTCAACGAGTAAATCAAAGAACAAATGATCTGAAATCACCAATAACATAAACTATAGAAGTAGCCTAATGAATTGGCTTCTAGGACATATCTCTAACACGCACCCCCCTCTCTCTCTCTCTCTCTCTGGTGATGGTGAAGCAGATACGCTCTTCAATTTTGGATCGCCAAGGCTTCTCCTCTCCATAGCTTCTCTCAACGTGGGACCCACAGTCCGACTTGGGAAAGAGGGAGGCGCGAAGGAAGAGGCTCTCTGCGAATGTTGTCCATTAGTCTCTGTCTCGCCATTGTCTGGTTTTTCTCTCTCTGGTATGTTCAAATTGGATGAGTGTCGTTCTATTTTATTCCTTTAATTGTTGTTGGTTGATTAATCATTCCATGTTATTTGGCCTCTGGTATTAGTACCATTACAGTTTTAATTGAGACATGATTAGAGAAGTGCAAGTGATTTAAAGGTTAATGTGTTTGATTTAGGGTTAACCTGAGAATATCAGACTTAATTGGGATTTAATCAAGACTTATTTCAAATTGTTGTCCTATTAGGACCAATAATTATCTACTGGTACATTACATAAGAGATAAATTTCGACATGTAAAATTAATATATGCTTTGTGTTTACACTTTACAGACGACATTGACAAGGGCTATTTGAAATATTTCTTTTCTTAAATAATATAAAGATGATCAAAGTTTTCTGTTCCTGTTTCTTGTCATGCCAGATTGGTGGTTTGAGAAATAAACTGGTGCACGCGGCAAACACGGAGAGGAGAAGTCATGGCGATGGTGAAGGACAATCAAAAAAATATTGTCATGGCAGATCTTCTCGGACGCCGGTGGTGGTGGAGGAGGTACGCTCGGAGAAGACCTCGCCTAGCCTCAGGTCGTATGAAGTCTCTCTTTTCCGCCTTCTCGAAAAGAGAGATCGGTGATGATGATGCCGAGTCTGTGTTTGAAATGATTAATTAGAATTTATACATGTTATATTTATTATTTTAAAGATCATATTGTTAACATTTGTTATTTACTTTTTCTGTTACTGATGCTAAGGTTATTTCAATTCATAATTTGTAGAAAGATTACTTAGGGATCATATGTGTTAAGTTAGTTTTCCTAATGGATCACCTTGTATCACTATGTATGTTTATAGCTTGGAAGGATTAATTAGAATTTATATCTGTTATATTTATTTCAAATTATTAGTGCATCTAACTGAACACATACATACTTTTAAATAATCCCTTAAGGTATTTAACTGAACCCAAAAACTAAAAATTCAAATTATTAGTGCATCTAACTGAACACTTACACACTTTAATTCATCCCTTAAAGCATTTAACCGAACCCTTAAATCAGTACATTTGATGACGTCAGCACCAAAAAAATTTCGAAAATTGGTCAAAAAATTTGTGCTGACGTCAGCACGTGTCTTGCTGACGTCATCATGCGGAAATTCGAATTTTTAAGCGTAATTCTGGCTTCTGACATATTGGATGGTTGGATGGTTTTTTGTTGGATGGTATATATCATTTCCGATTAGTATTGCCCGATCTAGGAAAATATTTTTATTGAAAATAAATGAATCATTCAATATTTAAGTTATCTGGATTATCTCTTCTTGATTGGGACATCCGGACATGTATAGGGAAAAAATGCACTAGAGGGAAAGTATGAATAACTAATTAAGGAACTGTTTTTATTAATTACATAATGTAATATTTGTTTGCAAGTTGCAATTCGCGAGCAAGGTATACATATCATAATTATTATTAAACAGAGAAGCCGTCTCTAAAATAGTAGCGACACGCACGGTGGATCGGAATTTTTTTCGGAATTAGGATCCGGCCCGACAGTCACATCAGCCGGGGCCCACTTAGTGTGTGGTTTTGTCAGCCCAACCAGGGCCCTCTGTTTGTTTCAATAACGTCACTGCTAGTAAACAACACTGAGTATTCCTAATTAAGTATTACCTTGAGTAAATATCTAAACGAATATAAATTGAAGGTGGCAGGTAAATTGGATTAGACAGTCTATCTCAATTCTCAAAGGGTGTTCTTTGTCAATTACATGTATACGTGTCAACGATATACCGTTTCGACGTTTTCCGTTCCGTTCCGTCGAAACGGAACAGCTAACGAAACAGAAATTTATTTCGTTTAAAAAATGGAACAGTTAAACGGAATGGATTTACTGATACGTTTCAGTGTAATACAGTTCAAATTTCGAAGTTCCGTCACGTTTTGTCGAAACGGAACGACTAACGGAAATTTCAGCATGTACCGTCACAGAAACGGAACGGCAAACGAAACGGTCTGTTCCGTCTCCGTTTCACACGTTTGACAGGCCTAATTACATGAAAACGCAACAACAATCATATTGGGTAAGTTCTACATATTTTACATCTACCGACCTGACATTTAAATATGATACATCATCTTTGATGGACCATCAAACGCTATTTAAAATTGTATAAAAATTTGATTCTCTATATGTCTAATAATATATCTATTTCTATTATTTTTCATCTTAATTATTTTAATTTATTCAAATGACTCCGATATTATTTCTGATTAAGAATAGCTTCGTAAAAAGCAGAAGCAAGTATGTCAAGTCTATTAAGGAGTTCAATAATTTCTGTAAATCGGACAGAAATCATAAATAGTTCATCAGAAGTCCAGGAAAAGATTGATTGAGATGCATCCTAGAAAAGGAAAGTACGTCTGAAATACTCATTTGGCGTCCAGCAAAAGATTAACTTCGAAGAATCGTAGAAGAAAAAAATCTGGAAACCAGAATGCATGAAGGGTATATAATTGAAGTACTATCAAGTGCATCAATTATTTGTATAGCATTTGTTTTGTGTTATCATATTTTCACCACCTTGCGTGTAACGAGTTGGTATCTGTCCTATATAAAAAAAAAAGAGATTGTCTCAATTTTTCTCCTCCTTATGTACAGTTTCAACTTACCAAATACAAAATATGTTTCAAGTAGGCAAGTAGCCAACAAATGGTCGCATATAGTTAATTTTTATGATAGATTAATTTGATATTTATTTATTTGTTTTATTTTACGTTCTAATCTAGTATAAAGTTAGTTAATTAAAATGCATAAAATTGTATGTATTTTCCTTGGGACAAAGAACAAAATTAATCATCATTGTGAATTCAATTTTGAATTTTAAAATTTGAACAAAATAAATAAAAATAATAAAATTGTGGTATTGTGCGACAACAAAAATTTTTATATTGAAATACAAAATCACTTTAACTACTTAAGTACCTAGAATGTAACATACTCGGTACGAATTCCGTGATAAATTATATTCCAACCAAGCTTTTAAATTTCAGTTTTTTCGGTATGACGGTCCAGGTCTCTATATTATTTCGGTGTTATTTCGATGTTATAACGGCGATATAACGGTGTACTGATTTTTTCAAAATTTGACACACATCAATTCTATAACTATCAATTTATATGTTTATACATCTCCAATACTCCATACAAATAGCATATGACCATACCAAATTCAATATACTGCAGTGTACCAATATCGAGTAGCAGTAGCAGCTTGTACCAATTTAACAATAGTTCAACATCGAATACACAATTCAACAATAGTAGCAATAACAACTTGTTATTTCGCCGAAATAACTGAAATAACCCGTTATATCGCCGAAATAACTAAAATAATGTGTTACGTCATTTTCTCAATTAAGATTGTAACGTTCATGCGGTTTGACACAGAATACCGCTATTTCTATTATTTCGCCGAAATTTAAAAGCTTGATTCCAACCAATATATCTACTTTTTCATTAGTCATTACATTATTCTATCCTATTAACAAAAGTTAATCAGTAATGCTTCGTACTTGTCACAAATTTCACTCTTGTTTTATGAGAAGTGCAAGTTATGACCCGAATAAAACTTAATAATATCAATAACAACTCATCCTAATTACAAGAGGTGAAAAATAAAAACGAAAGAAAAAAAATCGCGTAAAAACTATATACCATTGGCCTATATATATATACATCCAATCACAGCATTCAAATGAAAATAGAAACTCACAAATACACATAAAATCCTCAAGCGCGCGCGCATGAAGTTACCAAGAAAAATGTTTCTTTCAGCACAACCTCGCATATCCTTGCACACTGTCGCAGATCAATCCTTACGCACACCATTTCTAGGTTCAATTTCTGGGGGTAAAGCAGAAGCCATGAGAAAAAACAAAGGCTCTAAACAGAGCAAACCAACCAAAGTAAACACTGCACGAGGCGAGCGGGGTGGCAGATTGAGGCTTCCCCTCGACATTGCACGGCAATTCTTTGCAGTTCATGATAAGTTGGGATCATCCAAACCTTCACAAACAATCGCCTGGTTACTAAACAATGCTGCAAGTGCAATAGAGAATATGGTCGACCGATCTGCTCTAGCTAAACATAACACTAACACCAAAAGGAGTCAAGAAGAAAAGAGATTTAAAATGCCGAAATTGAGGCAATTGCAAAACAAGGACTCAAGACGCAAGGCGAGGGCAAGAGCGAGAGAGAGAATGAAGGAAAAGAAGAGATCAATCAACTTTGTATGGACTGATTATTGTTCAGAGGTCCCCGACAAGGTGGGATACAGCTCAGTTTTGACGACACGGTGTGAATTGCCAAGTAATGGCAATGGTGGTGATGTGTCGTATGCAATGTGGCTCGAGGAAGACAGAGAGTTGTTTCAATTGAGTGAAAACTTCATAGATGATGAGGTACTGTTTCAATTTGCAGAAGTTTGAGAGATGATTTTCCCGACTAATACTCTTCGCTTAGCGAAATTATGTCCTTTTCATTCAATTTGTAACTACGGAGAGGAAAGTCTCATTATATAAATTTGTTTCCGTTTCCTTTTTTTTTTTTGGGAATTTAATGAAAGACCCAGTACGCAAGATTTACATACGAAGTACGGTTCATGGGTATTCAAATCCTTTAATACGCATCTCTTAATAAGACTCACTAATAATAAAAGGGCACACCGTGTTAATATAAAAAATCTTACACATTGAGCTCAATTATCTATTACTACTAGTCACGTACGTCGAGCTTCGCTCGACGATATAGGCTTTCGTATAGTGTAAAAAAATATATAAACTATTATGATGTCTTTGTTTGTTAAGTATATAAATGATTTTGAATCAATGATTTGAATGTAAAGGAAAATTTTTTTAAGGAATTAATTTGATATATTGATTTTTTAAGGGATCAATTTGATATATTGATTGCAGGTACATACCTATATTTTGAAATATTTTTTAATATTATACGTGACACAATCAATTAATAACTTTTTCTCCACCTAGAAGTATTTAATTTCTTGATTTGAGGAAGAAAGAACAATAATAATACTTGAAGCATTCTGATAATATATTCATTTATTACACGTAAAGTTGTACACAATACCAGAAACTTACACACAATATACATTTTTAATAGTACACACAATGTAATAGATTTACACACAATATACATATTTATAATGCACACAATATGATATATTTACATATAAATTTGTAAATTTACACACAATAATATATTTCTTTAATATTGACATGTGGCAGAAGTTCCATAAATATGTCGGTCGATGATGCTTAACCAAAGTTTCTTGTTAGCTGCAAGAGAAACACGGAAATATACAATTTTATTAATATTACTAAATATTCTTATTAAAACTTAATATCTATATATTTAGTATTTAAGTTACAAAGGATATACTTTTTTCCTATCAAGGAGTGGTATCGTCTAAAAACATTCTCTTCCTTTTTTTTAATGGTGCACCAGAGTTGTCATCATCTGATCTAATAGAGACAAACCACCAACAAAATAAATAAATAAATTTTAATAGAAAATCCTTGTTGTATTCTAAATATTAGCAATAGAAATACTTTTAAATTACATTGTGAGGAGTACATTGTAAATAAATTTAAGTGAATAGTGAATCACTAATAAGGGAATAATAATATATTGGATAGTAATTGTACGATACAAAATTTATGGTATATTCAATAAATAAAAACGAAATGTAAAAATTTTACTTTATAATCGGCTTTTCTTCCCATTCTTTCTGAAATATATCTTCATCAGTGAGAGGATTGGGTTCCATTATGTTGTTTTCTTCTTCATTCTCATTGCATGGCATTTGAATAGATTGGTCTTCGTGTTTAATTTCAATGTGATGTATAGATTGGTCTTCGTGTTTAATCTCAATCTGATGTATAGGTTGGTCTTCGTGTGTAATCTCAATCTCAATTTGTATAGATTGGTCTTTCTGTTTAATCTCAATTTGTATAGATTGGTCTTCGTGTGTAATCTCAATCTCAAGTTGTTCTACTCGTTCCATCAATGGATTATTTTCTCCTGCATTCTCACTTGGTGGCATATGTGTTAAATGGTTTTGTTCATGAGACGTTGGCTGCATTGGCACATTTTGGTTGGTATGTATGTTAAAGGAATCTGCTTCATCATCTCCATTGTAGATATAGTCATTTGTTTCAGATGAGTTGTCTTCAAATGATGACATTTGTGTAGCATAGTTGTGTGGTTGTTTCTGAGATAGTCTAACACTCCTTCTTTTCTCATTAGGAGGCCATTGCGATATTTGAAGTTTCACTTTGTTTGGGCAACAGTAAAGATTATCGATATTTTCTGCTATTGGTGACATTGGTTTATCTATATATTTGTAAGTCATTCATATACGATCATCATGTTATATTTATAGTAGTCTGGTGGAAATAAAAATAAAAAATATTTATTATTATGAGAATTAATGTTGAGATGTATCGTACAGGCGTGATAGCGGGGAGATGCATTGAAAATGAAAGGATGGCATTGGCGTCTTATTAAGAGAGATATAAATTATATATACAGAAATGAAAGGATGCAAAGATGAGGCGAGAATAAAAAGGTGCATTTGCGCCGCTAATATAAATGAATATATTATTAAATATATATGAGCATATTTTTACTTAAAAATACTTACTCACAAAAACTAAATTACATATAATGAATATATGAGAATTATCAATTAGTTTTAGAACATATGAAAAATTATCTTCAAATTATTTGCAAAATAATATAAGATGAGAATTGTATTATTAAATTTAAAATAATTTGTCTTAATTAGTCTTGTTAGCATGTCGTATTAGTCGTGTTGGATTATTTTTTTATTTTTAAAATTAAAATATTTTAAAAATTAAAAGTAAAGGAAAAATATTTTTTTGAATCACAATAATTTATTATTTGATTTACTTTAAAATTTGGATTAATAGTTTATATAAAACAAAATACTAATTAGATAAAAACAATATGATTGAAAAGATGATAATTAATATGATTAGTATTATAAATTGGATTTAAATTTTTAATTTTTAATTTTATTTAAATAATGAAATTTTATTTAAATAATGAACATTAATAATTATATTTATGTTGATTTGTTGTGTAAGTTTGTGTTCATGTTGTGTTCGTGTTGTGTTAAGTGTCTAATTTTATTAAGACACGACATGATAACACGATAATGTTGTGGTAATTTTGTATTGGTGTTGTGTCGTGTCGTGCTAACACACGTGGTTGTTGTGCTAGTACAATTGCGCACGTAATTTTAAGGAACACTAATCATACGTAAGATATTCAAGATTTACTTATATTTCCAACATATAATGCGTATATATTATTTTTAAAAATATTGTCTATTTCATATTGTAAAGCTTAAAATATGACGTATTCAAACTTCTCGATATATTAAATTTGATATATTTGGGAATTTTAATACGAAGTAAAAAATTGAACATTTTGGATCGACGATTTTGAATTTTTTTAATTGAAGATAAGGTTGGTATATAATTACGGGACCCTACGTACATACTGATATAATGAAGAATCCAATTGATTAACATTGACTATAACGAAAAGATTGTATATATGCACAGAGTGACCTTACTTTTATTTACGTATATAGAATTGATTTTTAAATCTATTGACATGAATGTTATAATAAGAAAGTAAATTGATGGACAATATATTTTGTAAGTATTGTAATTGCTATATATTGGTAATTTAGCATATTTATTAATTGATTAATTGATTAATTAATTTAAAAAGAATGATTTATTGTAAAGTATGTAATTAATAATCATTAAATTATGATATGTGTATTATTCGTTAGCTTTGTGTAAAACTAATATAATTTTCGATATTGATACCTGGAATTGTATGAAGACAAATTCATAAATTTAAACAATTGTTACCAAATACACTATCAATAATACAATTGATGCAAAATTTAGAAAGTAGTAAATCTAAGTTTAATTTCTGTGGCATAGTTGATTGAAAATCTGTCTGTAGACAATATTTTTGGTGTAGCCTTTGTATGGGCCATCTTGATTTGTGATGAGGATCTTCAGTCCGTCTGGAGATGTTGTTCTTGATAAAGCCACATACAATTGACCATGACTAAATACTGGTTCAGGCAGATATAGGCCAACCATATCTAAAGATTGCCCTTGACTTTTATTTATTGTCATCGCATAGCATAGACGCACTGGGAACTGTCTTCTTCTTAGAATAAATGGAAGGTTTGTGTCTTCGTGTAGGAAGAGTATACGTGGAATTGTTACCTCTTTGTTAGTTGATGTTCCAGTAATAATACGGGCTTGAATTATTCTTCTTCCAAGTGACGTAACGATAGCTCTTGTACCATTGCAGAGACCGTTAGGTTGATCAATGTTTCGAAGTAACATTATTGGTGTGCCAACCTTCAAAATCAAATGATGGTGTGGTAAATTTCCTGCAGTTATAGTGTTAAGGAATTCAATAGGATAGCATGCTCTTAGGTCATCAGATAGATTATTAACTCCATCTATCGAATCAGCACTAAAATATTCATGTTCATCTCCAGGTACGGACGTAAGCATATGCTTATTTAGTTCATCTACTGTTTCATTTTTTGGAGTGATGATTGCTCTTTGCCGCAAGTATGGGATGTTCATGTACATTGTTTGGAAGTTGGGATAGGTTGCATTGATAATTGATTGCTTAGCATTTTGACCAGGATCAAGCAACAAATTATCCGGTATTTTTACCCATTCTGCTTCATTGCTATTAAACAGTTTTTCAGCCGGTTCGGTTCCATTGCCAATTGAAAGTAACCAAGTTGCAAATTTTTGAACCTTTTCCCTTTCTGTGCTTCCATTAGTTAACCTTGATAATCGCATATTTGTGGATAGTTCTAGAACAGTGCACTTGCTCCATAGATATGAATTTGTAATGGAAGCTGCAATGGTTTCATGGTTGCGACCACCTGGGACAACCGGAAGGGTTTGTCTAAAATCTCCTCCCAGGACAACCGTTACTCCACCAAATGTTTTATGTTTGTTAATGGGATTTGTATCGCCTAAAATATCCCTCATCGTCCGATCTAAAGCTTCAAAACATATTCTATTGCTCATTGGTGCCTCATCCCATATTATCAGCGAGGTTGTTTTGAGAAGTTCTGCTAACTGGGTATTTTTCTTAATATCACATGTTGTTTCTTCTGTTAATTTTATTGGAATTTTGAAGCGAGAATAAGCTGTAACACCTCCTTGTAAGAGTAGTGATGATAGACCTGATGATGCTACTGTCAGAACTACTTCTCCTTGGGAGCGAATAGAAACTGTTATTGCTTGCCAAAGATATGTTTTCCCAGTGCCTCCCGGACCATAGACAAAAAATAGCCCTCCTTCCATTTTGTGGACTGAATCGACAATTCTGTCAAATGCATTTTTTTGTTCTATATTCAGTCGACCAATCAAATGATGAAGCTGATCTCGCATTTCTATAGTGTTGTATGATAACTGCTGAACCAATAGTGTATTGGTTGGTTCAAAGGTTTGATCTGTTGTAGGTGTTGGTAAATTGACCGATTGAAGTGAATGTCCTCGTATAGACAACATGTTTTGTAGCTCATGTAGTACCAGATCTTTAAGAATACTTTCATTTAATGTTAATTCCGGATTGTTGTGTGATGAACGTAGTTGGTGTAGCAGATCATCGTGTAAATAATGCCAACATGAATTCCAAAACATTTTTGCATCACTAACCTGAAAAAAAAATAAGCCTCATTAAAGTAAAATTTTATTGTTCAAAATTTAACATATAAGTAAAACTTGATTATTTTAAATACGATTATATATTAAAAAAATTGTGACATTATTATTTTAATTTATTAAATATAGAATATTTAGAACTCAAAATGTAAAATAATATTTATAAAAAAAAGGATCTGTGGTCCCCATAATTTATTCTCTCTATGTTTTTTTTTTTTTGCCTCCTTTGGAAATCTGGAGGATTGTTATGTGTTGAATTATATGCATCTAGTAGTCAAAGCGTGTGCTCATTGAACATTAATATACATATTTTTACTGTCGGAAGTTGCAGTATCGAAAAAAATAAATAATTAACGTACCTGACAAAAAATCAAAATTTCAATAAATATATGCCGTAGTTGTATGCTATTTGCTGATGCTGCTGCTTCTTGCATAGTGTATATCCATTCATTGTCGTTTTCTAGCAATCCAGATGCTTCGCAAGCTCCTTTAAAAGTCAAATATAGCTGTCCTTGAACTGTCCTGAGATCTTGAAAAGATTTTGCTCCACGAATAACATGTAGCAACATTCGCAAGTAATAGAGATCACCTGCTTTTGGATGAACAAAATGCATTCTAGCTAATCGATCACCTTTTTGTCTTAGATCCCAATATTTTTCTTTGTGATTCCATGTGAACTCATACGTTACTTCTGGATATGTCAACTCATTTGCAATTTCATTTTTCTTATTAAGATCAAACCATGCCGTGAGTTTCGTGCGTCGCACTGATGGGTTATTTGCAATATCCTCCAGTTGTTGGCCATCTGAAAACAAAACATTGTTCTCATCTGGTAGATGCACAGGCAATCTTTCAACGGTTGGGTCACTATAATGCACAGCATACTGAAATATTCGCCACATAGCTTCTGGTGGTGCTATGTATCTACAATCTAAATATTCAGTCACTTCATTTATTGTGCGTTGTTCTATTGGTGAGGCCTCTCCTTGTTGATGTCGTTGGTTGTTACCTGTTGATTCTATTACAGCAAAAACCCGATCTCTTCCTTTTGAGATGTATTTGAAAAGATATTTTATCATTGTTGTTGTATGGCATCGCTCGACATTGATGTGTGCCCGATATTTCTGCAGCAATTTTAAATTATATGGTACAACAAACTTGTTGTCGAGCATCATTCCATTTTTTTCTGTTGTGATACCCGTATCTCTTCTTTTGTACACTACAAACCCTTCATTGCTCATAATGGTAGAGTCATGAAATTTCTTTGGGAAATTTTTGGAGCAGTGACCATCCTTCATGCAAGGAGATCTTTGTCGGGCAGGGCCACATGGACCATGCATCATATATTGTGTCACTATAGAGTATGAAATTGGATTTGATTGAGGATTTGGCAATTCGGCTGAAATATAAGTATCAATATCAATTGGGTTTGTTAATCTTTCTTTATTGTCCAGCCAAACAATTATGTGTACATGAGGTAGGCCTCTCTTTTGAAACTCCACCGTGTATATCACTGTTTTAAACATGAAACAAAAACAAAATTGTCAATAAGTTTGAACACATAGTATTAATGTAATGTAAATCTAAATTAAATATGATAAATTAGACTTAATGTTATTGTACTTACGTGCTGCTATTTTTCCAAAATGCTTTTTGTGTTTGATATCTTTAATTAGTTCGTCCAGCTTCATCTTGAAAACTCGACAAACCAAATCAGGCCTATCATTTGGTGTTTGTCCGTTTCTCAAGTTGTCTGTAATCTCACGCCACAATGGGTTACAGGTAAATGTAATGAAAAGATGTGGGGGACCAAAATGTCTACAAATAGCTATTGCATCTTGGTAATTTTGGTATAGATATCTTGGACTTCCAACATGTGTAGCTGGAAGAATGATACGTTTGCCTATATGGGAGCCATACATATCACCATTAAGAGCAGCAGTCCTGATGTTGTTATAAGTATCCGAGCGTAATGATTTTTGGTTTTGTTGTATATAGTACAGACGTGCTTGATCAATACAACAGAAAATATCAACAACAAATTGTTGTAGTAGTCGGGATGATATGAAGTACAAATCTGGTTCAGCCAGTCTAAAGTGCAATCGATAACAGTAATATTCCAGCATTGTAACGTAACCACGTTGAACCTTAGAAGTGCTTGGAACATTACTATTATATTTAATATCATCTCTAAAGCTTTCTTCACCGCGTGGGTATAATAAAGGATATTGAAAAGGCATAAACCGTGGGTTGATTGAACTGATACGTTGCAGTTGTCCTGATCGACTTTCAACAATAACATCTCTCGATGGATGATACCCATCAAGATCACCCACCACCAATCCTACAATTTCGGATGCAACAGGAAGTGCATACTGTCTTTCATTGGAAGTATTGTCAGCGCGTATTCTAATACGAAAATTATCTCTGTTATGCAATTCAACTCTTTCTCGTACCAATCTAAATCCTTGGACTAATCTGTTTTGTTGATTAAGCATCTCTGACAGTGCCTCTACAATATGGCGACGTGGTGCTGTTGCATAATTATTTGAATCAAAATGTGAAATTCTATAATCAATTTCTTGTGCTGTGTCTACCATATATAGTTGTGCAAACCGTGGAATATTGTCTTCAGCAGGCAACAAAGAGCCCATCAAATGACAAAGTTGTCCAGAAATTTTGAATACATATGGACCGCGACCATCATTAATGCTTTCGTCAACTTGTACCCCTAGGGATGTGAATGCAAACATACTATTGTACATACGAATGTATTCTGTAAAATGGGAACTATCTGGTCCATTCATTGGATCCAAAAGTCTTGAAAGTGTTTGAGGTGGCGGTTCAAGAGGGGGAAGTTTAATTCGACCTTGGCGACAACACAAATTATATACAGGGTTGTTTAGCTGTGACAAACGTTCAGTTTTTTCTTCTGTCCAAAATACGGCATAGCACTTAGGACATGTATTGTTGGGGTTTCCAAAGTCAAGAATAGGCTCTGTTATTTCTGAAATCAGAAAGAAAGATTTAGTGGTGTGAATTTTTGTAATTTATTTTAATAATATTTACAATAATAATAACTTAACTATTTGTAATGCGTTCAGTTTATATATATACCTGTAGCATTCTGAAAATCTGAAGCTGGGAAAGACGAATTAGTACATTGTCTTGTATTGGCAGAAACTGAAACGTAAAAGAAATATATATGTGAATTTTATTTATTTCTTTTTACAAATATTAAAAAATATGTAGTTCTTGTTATGCACATAAGTAGGGATAAAACTTACCATCATTAGTGTATGAAGAAGAAGCATTAATTGAGTTACCTCCGTCATCACGACGTTTACGTTTCTTTGATTGAGCAATAACAGTGTATGAAGAAGTAGCATCATTTGAATTTCCTTGGCCATCTTGACGTTTACGTTTTCTAGATTGAGCCATACCTTGTCCACAAATTAAAACAGCCAAAAATTTAAAATTTAATTATGAGGTGGGGTATTTATATAGTTAGTGTAAGTTATCGACCCATTGACCCATTTATTAAATATAGGATACATGCATACTCGCATCCTTTCAGATGTTTTTTCTTTTTTATATGTAATAACTCACATATTTATGATATTTTAATAATAATATAAACTAAACCGTCATTTTAATCGTTAGTATTATTTAATCTAATTATGAATTTTTAATAATATTTTTTTTTAAATTATTTTATTATATGTACAAAAATATATCTGTACTTTCTCAAACCGATGAATTATTTATTAAAGGATGCAATCGATAATTGAAATAAATTGTTATCAATTAGTTTGAAATATCTTATTTGTATCCTTTGGAAATATTCACGCACCTTTTCATTTATAAGATGCATGGTTAGTCTCAAAGGGTACGAATGAAAATGTGCATATTAAAGGATGTTATATAACCATACAAAAAGCAATAAAAATAATAAATAATATTAACAGTGGGCTAATAAAAATATGAACATTTTTTAAGTTTAAGATTATTTTTAATTAACAGTTAGAATTAGAATTATAATTCAAATGTATACAAATTTTTTTTAAGTATATTATCTATAAGAATATAAATTTCATAAACTGATTTGATATATTATATTAATACATTTTACTTTATTTATAAGATGCATGGATAGTCCCAAAGGGTACAAATGAAGAGGTGGCTATTAAATGGACTATCGCATCCTTTCCTTTTTTTTACCACTTAATAAAATAAATTATTATTTGTTAATAATATTTTTAAATAAAAATGTTACGTCTTAATTATTTTAATTAAACCATGAATGTTAATATTTTGTATATTAAATAAATGAAAGGGTGCAACCTTTAATAATCATTAATCATCTATATAACAATAGATAAAGTAATAAAAATAATAAATATTATTAGCAGTTCGTAAAAAATATTAACATTTATTAAGTTACAGATTATTTTTAATTATCAGTTAGAATTTGAATTATAATTCAAATGTATACAGATTTTTTTTAAAGTATATTCCATATAAGAATATAAATTTCATAAATTGATTCGATATTTTATATTATTACATTTCACTTTATTTTTAGTTTTATTAAAAAATAAATTATCATTTTTTAAAAAATTGAGTATAATAAGATAACTTAAACAAAGTATAAGGAAATAATTTAGTTATGTTCACACTTATATTATATATAGGTGCAAATATAAACGTTATTTTTTTTAAGTACGATATAAAAAAAAATGAGTTACAATAAGATAACTTAAAAAGAGTAAAAGGAAACAACTTAATTATGTTCACACTTATATAATATATATGTTCATACATGTAATGTTGCATACAATATAATATAATTACAAACGATAATTATAAAGTACAAATAGTTAACTTAATTGTGTTGACACATATTTAATAATTATGTTCACACACAATATAATAAATTTACACACAATAATATATTTATTACAGCAATGTGGCAAATGTTTCATTAATTATTTTGTCCATGATGTTTAATCAAGTGTCCAATTAACTGCAAAACAAACACAAAAATAGTTAAATTTTGTAGTATTAAATATTTATATTAAAACCTTATAAATATTTATTAATTATTTTAAAGTGTTGTACCTTTTTTTCTTTCAAGATGAGTTATCTTCCAAAAAAAGTCTTCTCCTTTTTCTTGGTATGGCACCAGAGCTGTCACTTGAAGCATTAGAAAGCCTAATATAAAGTTAATAAATAAAATATTAATATAAAAAACTTTTAAACTACTTTATATATGTAATTATTATTTTGAACCAATAAAAATACCTCTTTCTTTTTGCATTTCTGGTTTTTGTTTTGAACTTTGGCGTTATACCAGAGTGTTCGGCCGGAATATTAGTAACAGACCTAGAATATTATAAATAGACATTTATTTAATAAGATTTTGTAAATAAAAAGTATATATATTTTAATATTTAATTTATATCATTTACAAAATATATACCTTTTTCCTCTTGTAACTCTGTTATTTATATTTGGTTTGTCAACGTCAATCGAAGCAATATCACTTGGTTCTTTCTTTATTTCCTTTGTAATTGTTGACTCGTCTTTGCTTTCATCCATATAGTCAACAATAACGCTACGTGTTTAACATTATAAAAAATAAATAATGCACAGAAAAAAAAAATTATGTGTAAATATACATGCGTATTAATAGTAATTTATAGTAAATTCTAATCAAACCTGTTGTTGCCATTATGTTGTTTGTCAGTATCTTCCTCTGTTTCATGAACGCTTGATGGTGATCCTTGTACATCCTGAACCTGTATCATTTCTGCTTTCATAACAGTGTAACTACGATGTTCGTTGTATATAACAGACAACTTTCCTGACACTGTAAATTTGAAAATCTTTCCAACTAATTTTCGGATTGGTTCTGGTGCGTCATGTTCGTTTCCATTCATCCCTTCAATGACTTTATTTGCTTCCATGCCGACCATGTGTTCAGCTGTCGTTGTGAGGACTTTAAATTCCGCCTCTCCAGTATTATCTTTCACTTCAAGGCATAGCTTGTAACTGTATGTTAATATAAGAAAATTATATTTTACTCAACAATTATTAATTACTTTAATTGTAAATAATTACCATGGAATTAGTTCCACGTTGTTTTCTTTGCATCCAGGACACCAATTTGTTTGTTTCATCCTTGAGTTGCATTTCACACATCCGTCGTAAAACCAATCAAAAGGTTTGTTTATATGAACAATTTCAGCGATGCAGATAAATTGTCCACCCTATTATTTTAAAAAAATATATATTTATATATCATTTTTAATAAGTAATATACTTAAGTTATTGGCCTTTATTATAATAATCAATAAATTTGTACATATATATCAGTTGGAAATCACTTATTAACTTCCATTTTTTCTATGTATAAATTATTCTCAAAACTAAAAGTATTATCTAATTTTTGAAAATTACCGATGAATTGTCTAATGGCAAAGATGAGAGTGCTTCCAACGTAATTGTTGGAATATGAACATTACGTGCCAACGGATTTGCAGATATAACATCATTTGTTGATGACGAACGTCGTTCTATTTTTCCAGAAAGAGAATCAGATTTTGCACTGTCCAAACAATTATATACAATGGAGACTTTATTAGTAATTAAAATATAACACAAAATATTTTAAAATATTAACAAAATTTTACTTTATGCAATACCTTGTCAAATATTTTTTTATTTCTTCAATATTGTAATCTGTATAGAATCGTGTTCCTGCAAAGGTCTTCAAACTATATGTTCCTAATAAAAGACATATTGAAAAGGAAATATAATTATATTATAATTATTATAATAAATGCAACAATAAAGATTCTTATATATGGTTTAATTTTTAATATGATCTACTTAAATTCATGTGAACATGTACCTTCGTATTCCTTCAACATGACGGAACTGCATGCTACAATGATTGGCATTTCATTTGAATTTGCTTGAAGTTCTTCAATGTTTATGGCATCAATAAAGTCTTCCCATAAAACAATGTCAACTGTATGCCCTCTATATAATAGAAACATATAGAGTTCATAATAATAATAAATATATGCGCTTTATAATATGTTTAAATTTAGTGTCAAAATTTGCAAATAAAAAAAATATGCATATAAGTTAGATAAGTATAAAATAATTTAAGTGATACTTATATATGTTGACATTATTAAAATAAAGACCTTTCATCAGTTAAATATATAGTTTGGATTCGTGTAGGCCGTCCTTTCACCATTACGTCTTTCACGGAAGAAAACTCATATATCCTCCCAATGACATCTACATTGATTAAATGTCCAAATATTAATCTGTAATAACAATTATTTGTTTTAATCTTAATTGACGTAACTAAAAGTAGTCTGAAAGACTAATAATTTAATTTATATAAAAATATTTTAATAAATCAATTGAACAGAAATTGCTAAAATTAACATGTCGATTTTAACAAAGAATTATAATATATTTATTATTTTAAATATATATATATAATTATTGTACCTATAGGTTGTGTTAAGTCAGTAATTTCTGTTCCGATATCTTCAAAAGGCTTGAAATTGAAGTAACAGACGGATATGTCAAGAAGATTTGATGGCAAAGGAGTAATATAGGTGTTTCTTGAAAAACCAATACAAAATTTGTGTGGAACTGTACGGTAGCCACCTCTAATATGATCTACGTTGAAACGTCCAATCTCAAATATGCCCCCTTCTACAAAATCATTTTTGATCCGTTGATAATACCCGATATCAACAATACCTTGTATAGCACCTCCCTACATACCAAATTGTTAAAAATAAAGTTACAAATGAGCAGATCCATCGTTATTAATTGGCGATTAATTGTTACCAATTTTTTTTTTTGTTTATCCTATTAACACAATAAAATACTTATGCTCATTAAATTTATGTCTACTATTTTCTTATTTTAACACAGTAAAAATACTTATGCTCCTAAAATTTATGTTAAATCGAAATGTGAAATTAATAATGATAATCGATAATTGTTCACTTAAATTGATAATTGTTCACTTTACTTACACACATTTTAATAATTTTAATAAGTTTGAAATGAAATTAAAGTGTATATTATGATTGCATAAAAATTTACCTTGCTATCTAGTAGAACAAAATTCATACCCCAAGTGTTCCCTGTCTTTGAATCAGTTGCGGCCCAAATTTTTGTGACTCGTGCTTGTAATATGCCTAGGTTTCTATTTGAGAGTGATGAAATATCAATTATGTTTGTCATTTTTCAAATGTGAATTGTTGATGAAAACTTGAAAAATGAAGAATTATTTATAGATACAAAATGTGGCACCCTTTGAGAAAGGAGGCATCCACACGATTGCATCCTTTGGTAAAGTAACTTTTCAATCGCACCCTTTAAACATTTAATTGTTCCCATCATTTGGCAATATATATCTTAAATTAAATTTTTCACAAAATATTTTTTTAATGAATAAACCTTATAGAATACATATGTAAGAGATAAGCAACTTTTTGTTCGCATTTGAACCATATACAACACTTTTAAATTGTAACTTTAAAACATCTATTTTATTGCATCTTTGGAGATGTATCATTTAAATGATAACTTTATGAAATTTACGTTACATTAAGCAATTTCTCATTGGCACCTTTTTATTGAATATATATTATATTATTATTCGCAGTATTTCATTTGTTAATATTTAATCAACCAATCTATGATTTCCTAGTAATATTAATAATAATAATAATCTAAAATAAAATGTCCACAATTGCATCCTTTGGCCGGCGAAATACTTTTTAGATCACATTCTTTAAGACAATTTTTTTTATTGCACCTTTTCAAGTAAAAGTAAAAAGAACAACACGAAGATCCAAACAGAATTACAGCATTTTTTTAAAGAGTTTCTTTGTCCTTTGAACAAAATTAAAACCTTTTGAAAATAAATTTAAGAATATTGTGTGAAAATAGACAATGAGAAATTGAAAAGGTGTCTATTTCAAAATTATAACACAATTGAAACCTTTCATTTCTAGTTTTAATTTAATTTGAAAATAAACTCAATAATTTTATAGTCCAACGAAAAGGTGTCTATTTTAAATTTTATAACACAATTGAATCATTTCATTTCTTTTTATTTAATTTCCAAAATTATGATTTCTTAACAGTAGATTAAAAACAGACAAATTTCTAATACAAAATCGCAGAATTTCAATTATTCACATTTTATAACCTAAAACATCTCTCTTTAATTCACACAATAGGAACAAACTTCGAACCCTAAACATCTTTCTCTATTCATCTCCTGCCCATGAAAGCCATGACACGCCCTCAACTCCTACTGTATATTAACAAATTTGTGGGTGCTATGCTTAGCCCAAAACCCATTAGATCAATCAAGTTTGACAAATTATACCCGTCCCCAGCTAACTTCTCTATAACCTTGTTCGAGACATTTTGAGACATCTTCTTACCTGCAATGCGAGTGCCCCGCCTTTTGGTGCTTATCGGTAATGCGTATACGGATATGCTGGTGGTGCACGGGACCATATTGCATCATATATGAAAAAATTGTGCCTTTATTTTTCAAGTCGATAGATGATTTTGAAATAAGTAGATTTTTAATGAAGATTTTTATGGAAAGAATCCTATTATAAAAGTATATTTACTGTTGTAGTTGTATTCGTACCATTGGATAATATTCTCCGCCACTGTTATTGATAGGTGCTATGACCGGATGTCATGAAAAAAATCTTATAGCATATGCAATGAAAGGTTTTTATGAAAATATATGTACTCTATAAATAAGTAGGGAATTATTTAAATTGGCTTAATAAATGTGTCATAGGGAAGAGCTGCATTGGGCAGATCCGATGAAAAAGTGTCATGTGTTAATGCAATGAAAAGGTGTCATGGACAGATGCCATGTAAAGATGTCATTAAAGGGTGCCATGAACGGATGCCATGACCAAAATTTTTGTGATTGTGAAGAGCAGCATTGAGAAGATGCGATGAAAAAGTGTCTTGTGCAGGTGCGATGGAAAGGTGTCATAGAGAGATGCCATGTAAAGATGCCATTAAAGGGTGCCATGAACGGATGCCATGATGAGATGTCATGTGTTAATGTCATGAATGGATGCCATGAAAAGTGTCATGTGTTAATGCGATAAAAAGGTGTCATGAAATCATGCCATTAAAGGGTGCCATGAACGGATGCCATGACAAAACTGTTTGTGATTGTGAAGAGCTACATTCAAAAGATGCGATGAAAAAGTGTCTTGTGCAGATACGATAAAAAGGTGTCATAGAGAGATGCCATGTAAAGATGTAATTAAAGGGTGCCATGAACGGATGCCATGACCAAACAGTTTGTGATTGTGAAGAGCCGCATTGAAAAGATGCGATGAAAAAGTGTCATCTTTAGATGCGATGAAAAGGTGTCATGGAGAGATGCCATGTAAAGATGCCATTAAAGGGTGCCATGAACGGATGCGATGACCAAAATATTTGTGATTGTGAAGAGCAGCATTGAAAAGATGCGATGAAAAGGTGTCTTGTGCAGATGCGATGAAAAGGTGTCATAGAGAGATGCCATGTAAAGATGCCATTAAAGGGTGCCATGAACGGATGCCATGAAAAGATGTCATGTGTTAATGGCATGAACGGAAGCCATGAAAAGTGTCATGTGTTAATGCGACGAAAAGGTGTCATGGACAGATGCCATGTAAAGATGCCATTAAAGGGTGCCATGAACAGATGCCATGACAAAACTGTTTGTGATTGTGAAGAGCTCCATTGGAAAGATGAGATGAAAAAGTGTCATGTATAAATGCGATGAAAATGTGTCAAAGACAGATGCCATGAAAGGGTGCCATGCATGGATGTCATGAGCACACACCTTTTAAACTATCAATTTGATTGCATCTTTTGGCGAGATATATTTCAAATGACACTCAATAAAATATATATTGAAATAGATACATTTTCATTAGCATCTGTTGTAAGAATCCACGCTAAGGTATTATATTTCATTTCATAAAGCTTATTTGTAAAAACATAAATACTCATTAAATTAATTTATTTTAATTTATGGCTGTATATCATGTACTTTATAAAAATATTATTAAATAATATGTAATGCAATAGTTAAGACTTTGCTGTCTAACTATTATTATTCAATCTCATTTTCTTATCTCTTTTCGCTTTCATCTTTTTGAAGTGCTTCCATAGTTCATTTTATAAAAAATAATACTTATATTCATGAACATACATATAGAAATAATAAAAAATATTGTGCATTCTATGGGTACGTTTTTTAAAAAATGCACACATGCATTTTTTTTAATAAACATATTATATTAAATAAAGGAAGTACAAAGAGATAACCTACTTATGTTCACACAAATTTAATAATAATGTTCACACACATATAATAATCATTTTCACACATATCAAATTACACACAATATAATAAAAGTACACAAATCAAACTACTCATGTTCACACAGATCGTGTTCTCCTTGTTGATGCAGTTGGTTGTTACTTGTTGCTTCTATTACAGCAAGAACCCGATTTTTTCCTCTTGAAATGTATTTGAAAAGATATTTTATCATTGTTATTGCATGGCATCGCTCGACATTAATATCTGCTTGATATTTCTGCAGAAATTTTAAATTATATGGTACATCAAACCTGTTGTCGAGTATCGTTCCATTTTTTTTCATTTTTCATACCCCTGTCTCTTCTTTTATACACTACAAACCCTTCATTGCTCATAATGGTGGAGTCATGAAATTTCTTTGCAAAATTTTTGGAGCATTTTCCATCCTTCATGCAAGGAGATTTTTTGTTGGGCAGGCCACATGGACCATGCATAATATATTGTGTCACTATAGAGTATGAAATTGGATTTGATTTGAGGATTTCGCAATTCGGCTCAAATATAAGTATCAATATCAATTGGGTTTTAAATCTTTTTTTATTCTCCGGGCAAACAATTATGTGTACGTCAGGTAGGCCTCTTTATTCAAACTCCACCGTGCATATTACTGTTTTAAACATGAATGAAACAAAATGAAAATTTTCAATAAATTTAACACATACTAATAATTAATCTAATCTAAATCTAGATTAAATATGAAAAAATATAAATTTAATATGAAAAATTTTACAACTATTTTCACATTTAAAAACTTAAATTGATTAATATTTATGATATACTTTTTTCCTATCAAGGAGTGGTATCGTCTAAAAACATTCTCCTCTTTTTTAATGGTGCACCAGAGTTGTCATCATCTAATCTAATAGAGACAAACCACCAATAAAATAAATAAATAAATTTTAATAGAAAAACTTTTTTGTATTCTAAATATTACCAATACAAATACTTTCTTAAATTACATTGTGAGGAGTATTTTTTTTAAATTTTGTGCCATAATCTAATTATTTATGTTGGGCCATCGCAACCATGCTTGATGTTAGGTTTTAAAAATATATATCAGAAGTAAAGACAGAGAATTGCACCAACCTTTTTCAATTTGACAATTTAATGATTTGATGAGACTTTCAGATAGTATATAAGATGCATAAGCCTATTCGAAGAAAAATCTTGGGTTTTTTGGTAAGCACAGTAAAATATTATTTACAAAATGACAAACATTTCAATTGTGTTATAAATTTTTAAATTTAAGTGAATAGTGAATCACTAATACGGGAATAATAATATATATTATTGAATAGTAATTGTATGATACAAAATTTATGGTAAATTCAATTAATAATATTTTCCATTCAAATAAAATCCAGGACCCAAATATTTTCCGTCTTCCAATATGTTGTGGACCGAATTTTCGTGACCTATGCATGTATCACACCTATATTGTTATCCTTTTGCAAACGTAAAATTTTAGATAGAAGGTTTTAAACATGAATGAAACAAAATGAAAATTTTCAGTAAATTTAACGGATACTATTAATTAATCTAATCTAAATGAAAATTAAATATAAAGAATTTGACAACTTACTATTTCGTAGAACAAAATTCAGAGTCTAAATATTTTTTGTCTTCCAATATGTTGTGGACCGAATTTTCGTGACCTATGCATGTATCACACCTATATTGTTATCCTTTTGCAAATGTAAAATTTTAGATGGAAGGTTACAAATGAGAGCCCTATTTATAGATAAAATATAGTGCCCTTTCGTGTAGGAGGCATCTACTCATAAGACACCTTTTAATACTTCATTTAATAGGCATCTTTTAAGTCGCACCCTTTCGACCCAACCACGCATCTTTATTATATGTAAGATTAGACTGACTAATAAATCACCTTACCGAATTTTTGGAATTAAGTCTAAATAATAAAAATCAATGAGTAAACTGATTGGAGCCAAACCTGTAAATGTATTGCTTATTACATATGACTATAAAAAAAATGATATGCACAGGAAAGCAATACTATCTGTGCTTATGTTGCACAGAATCATTTATGACTTAATGAGCCACTTTATAACAAATGAAGCCAGGCTCTTGGGACCATTGACCAGAAAATGTAAGGTTAAGTTGGAGAGGATCGTACCATATTTATATATACTGTTAAGTTCGAGGCACTATGTAATGTACCATTGATGATTTTGCTTTTCTCATTGGGATCTGTTTGAGAACGGGTGCAAATCCGTTAAGCACGGAAGTCACATAATAATTCAGTTTTAAAGCTTTCTGCCATCCGTAAAAAAATTTCTGGGCCATCCGTTGAGAACGGATATGAATCCGTTAGAATGGAATTAATCTCAATCCATTGAGAACGGAATTCAGTTTTTTAAAACCTTTCTGCACCATCCGTTGAGAATGGCTCTTAAAGTCTTAATACATTAAGACGGAAGTCACAGAATTCAGCTTTTTAAAACCTATGCACCATCTGTTGAGAATGGATCTTAACCCGTTAAGATGGAAGTCACAAAATTCAGCTTTTTAAAACCTTGTACACCATCTCTTAAGACGGAAGTCGCAGAATTCAGCTTTTTAAACCTTTTCCGCACCATCGGTTGAGAATGGATCTTAATCCGTTTAGAACGGAAGCGCCACGTCTGGTTTGATCCAGGATGTGTTAATGGTGAGAAACAGGATTGAAGGAGATACCTCTGCGGCATAAATTAAGAGGAAGAGGTAGGAAGAAGACGAGAGAGATACCGACTGTCGTCTTGGGGAGATGGATGATTAACGGGTGCACATCAACTAGAACTAGTATTGGTCTTCTGGAGAGATATCGGGTGTCGTTCTGGAGTCGCCTTTCAAGCAACTTGTGGTGGAAGATTCTGGCGATCACTGGAATCTCAAGGGTCGATCAGGTACCAATGAAACAAAAGCAATTTGTGGAACAAGTGTATGGATGGGGATGGGGATATAGCAGGTCCCCTACAATACAAACATATAATACAAAATTGCTCATTTCGGGGATTTAAGATTCTTTTCATGGTGAGTTTGCAACCAAAAAACACTTGATTTTGCAATCACTTTTTTATTTTTGCACAAAAAAAAACTGAAGCATTGAAATTTTCAGATCTCCGTCCCATTATTAGTTCCATGCCTTGGCTTTTGAGGAACCTCTACTGCCCATATCTTCTTGCTCTCCTCTTGTCTTCCTGCTTTGCTCAACTCGCCCCATTGCTTACATTGCTCAGCTGCTGCCTTGTAGAATTGTAGTGGTTGATTCCTCCTTCGGTCAAGTGTGCAATTATTCGCATACGCATCCAAGTACTGGAATTTGTCATAATAAAAGGATAATGCCTCGATCATCTCTAAGAGTACCAAATACATGAACTGAATGTGAGGCTTTGGTTGAGATTAATTTGTCAAGTTCCACTAAATGCAAGAACTGAATTTAACCACATTCAATTATTCATCCATATTGAATTTTAAATTTTCTACAGAAATTAAAAACGAAACTACCTTTAGACTCCTTGTTGATTCACATATGCATAGCTAGACATAGATGTCAAATTTGAACCAAGTCTACCTCTCGATCAAGCTAACTTGAGAAAATAACTCATGTGCATTCCTATTAGTTTTTATGTAATTAAAACTGAGATTAGATGTGTTGAGCTTCACCAAATCAAAATAAAAAGGGTTTAAAAAAAAAGACAGTTTATTACTAAAATAATATTATTGTGCGTTCTCTGATATTAATCCTCTTAATCCCTTCAATAGCTGCAGTCCGAATGAGACCCTAAAAAGTAATCATTATCATGAATCAAATTAATTGAAACTGAACTTTTTTATGAAAATTACCAATTCTTTTTTTGATAAATCAGATGGAAGTTCAATTCATTATTTATATTTTCATGTACGACAATTGAAAGGTTACACGGACAAACACAGATTGAAATCAATAAGAAAACAAAATAGTAACTAAACATAAGATCTTAAAATACGATATGAATATATGCTGTTTCGTGGAGAAGATTGCCATGATTATGCAACAAAATATTCAAGGAAACAAAGATAATTGAATTTGGTCAATGGATAGATGATAACTTTTGTTTACGATTTTGTAAAATAAAATGAGTAATATATTAGACGAGTACAATATTTAGAAAATTCAGTTCATACCTAAGGAGATTGGACTGCCCAAAAAAAAGCTAATCATTTCAGCATTTCAATAAATTAGGGATGTAAATATCTGAACTATGACATTTGTTAAAATAAAAAAATAATATCGGTAAATTTTGACTATAAATAAATATCTTTCAAGATTAGATGCATGCTAATTATATCGCTCTGAGTTTGCAGTCTACACACATCAAACATATGTATTTTTTGAGAGGAGAGAGAGAGAGAGAGAGGACAAAACCAATCGGAGAAGAGTAGAGATGACGTGGAATAACTAAAAATTTGAAGGTTTTAACATGTATTATGTGTTATAGATTTGTAATCCTCTATTACAAAAAGGTCGTAATTGTTATGATCGACTAAAAAGCCATTGACGAGGCACAAAAAATAATACAAATGGACAAGTCCAGGACCTACGGACATTAAAAACCAACAATAAATAAATAGTCATGTTGGCAAGCATGCTCCAAAAAGACCTTCCTGTAGGGCAGTAACACTTTCAGGCGGCCTTCCGAAATGTGTTCATAATCCTGCCCAGCATTGTCATTTGTTGGTAAACATTAGTGAAAGTGTACATTAGACTTCTCTAGATTAGGATAATGAGAAGTGCATTAGTGCTATTTGCTTCTCATCTTAGATAGCAGGTCAGTACCTGCTATTTGCTCATTCTGAGCACTATCAAATCCGAAAGGTCTAATTTGCATATTCTTGATAGCCATACAATCTAAGATATATTCCACTGCAACATATTTTAAAGTATAAAATGAAACAACAGCTACCTAGATATATTTCATTGCAAACATATTTTGAATTATAAAATGGAACAACAGCATTCACATATTTTATTACTGAAACAAAATTTACAATCTTCAGTGTGTTTTGAAACAATCTAACCTCCCCATCTCAATTTATTACTGAAACCCAACATAAACTTCTAATTAACTGCATTCTCATATTTTCATATAATGCAAGAATTGTGATCTTTATTCCAAATAATCATGGTTTTCATATAAACACCCCCAGATTGAATGCCATTATTCATGTAAAAAATAAAATTATATTTCTCGAGCCTGAAAATCTGAAATCAATTTGGAGAACCAAATCCACCCCCACCAGGAGTGAAAATCTGAAGAACCTCTCCAGCCTCAACATGTATGCTATTCTTACCTCCAAGGTAAACCCTAGTTTTATCTTTTCTAACTAAATAAGTAGCACCACGGGCCCCATCTGAGCCTCCCTGCAGACCCCGAGGTGCATGGACCCGCCGCTCAGAGAGAATGCTGACAACAACTGGTCGCTTGAACTCAATGTCTCTGACAAGACCATCTCCACCTCTATGATGCCCAGCCCCACCGCTGTTCTCCCTTATCCCGAATCTATGGAGAAGAACTGGATACCTATTCATGACAATTAGAAAGTTATAGAAAGAAACAAAAATGCATCAAAAGAAACAAACAAATAAATAAATAGTGGTTACAAGTTGAATCATATCAGATGTGAACAACCATATATAATGGATTGCTAGCTGAGGTCATTTGAGAGCTCTTAAAATCAGAAATAGACAAAAAATTCGAGATTTTTTAAAAGAAATATATGTATGAAGCATATGACCATCAAAACAGTGAAAATACCTCTGCTCAAAAATTTCCGGGTCAGTCATCCTAGTATTGGTCATGTGGCACTGGACCCCACTTGTCCCATCCCAGGTGGGCCCTGCCCCAGAACCTCCTCCTATAGTCTCGTAATACCTATTTTAATAGAAAACAATTTTATAAAATTGGAAAACAGTTGTTGCACTCCACTATGCATTTTCCTGCAAGGATCACCTTAAATACTGGCCATTCATACACAGTATATAATCCAGGTACATATAGGTGGTTTATGTACATATTTCAATATTTTGTAGTGTGGGTATTTGCCCCATCCAAAGTACCAGAGAACAACCATGACAGTAGATAACAGGCTGATGTCTTACCCAAAAGTGTCATCCCCAAATGTCAGGTTGTTCATACAGCCCTGAGAGCACGCACATGCCTGAAAGGCCGTTAAAATGACATCGGTGACCCTCTGAGAGGTTAGAACATTGCCTCCCACAACAGCAGCCTTATCACTAGGGGAGAGGAGAGAACCTTCTGGAATTTTGATTTGTACTGGTGCGAGGCAACCCTGGTTCAGGGGTATGTCCACATTCACCATGCACCTTTGTCAATATAAAAACAAAATTGATATCAATATATTGATTTCATTTGCAAGGGTTTTCAACTTTGACAAATTAGCCCCAAGCCCCCAACTGAAACTCAGTGGATCTCTGAATTGAGTACACAAGCACCGACTTCATCCAAGTCAGTGCTTACTAAAGCCTAATTTAAGTATCTTATGGCATTGAATGGTTACAAAGCTAATTTAAGTGTCTTATGACATTGATCAATGGACAAGAAGTGAATGTCATTTACAAAAATGATTTAAAGGTCCTTAAGGCTATGATACGCGGGGAAAAGGACTGTGGTGTTAGCTGGTGCCTTCGATTAAGATTTAAGCATCAGATATCTGCTCATGTGCTTGTGCAATTAAGTTGCTGGATGCAGTTATTATTAACAGCACTTTCAATGACCCAACAGAGATGATTTTAGTCGAACTAATCCTGTAAAAAACTCACATCAGACATATTTAATCTTAAAATAACTTTTTGCTCATTCCGGCCATAATAATAATAGAGACAAAGGAGCATGCCACAAGCACCAGCTTTACCAAAATTGTTTGTGAGCATTAGTTTGAATAGCAAGTCCTCAAAGCAGCAATGCATTGAAAAAGGAGAAGCCTGAATTATAAAGACCAACCTTTTACCATACACATTACACAAAATTAAAGTATGTAATTGCTAGCTTAACATACCTCAAACAATAGATTACAGCAGCCATGGTAACTGCCTCAGGCGCATTCCAATTCCCGTACACTTCTGATCCACTACCAGTAAAATCAAAACCTGCCTCTCCTTTCTCCAAATCTAAAGTAAGCTTCAGCTGGATCACTGATCCATCATCCATATAATCCTGCTCTTCAATTTCCAATGATCCAGTTTCATTCAAGACCCTAGAAGCCACTGACTTCAGCATTTCCCGCACTGCCTCCTCCGCATTCCTTTGTACATGCACCATGTACGCCTGTACCGTCTCCAAGCCATACTGGTTAAACAATTCCTTGATAAGAGTTATTCCTCTCTGGTTTGCAGCGACCTGAGCCCGCAAGTCAGAGAGGTTATCTTCTATCCTGCGGGACCCACTTAGAAGGTGAATTATCCCTTCCTCTTGGAAAATGCCTTTTTGTACCAACTTAAATGCTTTGATAGCTGCACCTTCTTCAGAAATTGACTTAGAGAAAGGAGGCATGCTGCCCGGTGTTATGCCACCTATCTCTGCATGGTGTCCCCGGCTAGCCACAAAAAAGACGATTTTACCATTGTCAAAGACCGGGGTTACAACTGTGATATCTGGCAAGTGGGACCCACCTGAGCAGGGGTGGTTCGTCACCAACACATCACCTTCTTCTAGGTTTTCACCCCAGTGGCTCATCTGCCACCGTACTGTGCTCGACATGGCTCCAAGGTGTACCGGTACGTGGGGTGCATTTGCAACCAAGCCCCCATCAGGGGCAAAAAGAGCACAAGAAAAGTCTAGCCTCTCCTTTATGTTAGTAGAGATTGAGGTACGTTGTAAGGTACGGCCCATTTGTTCAGCAATACCCATAAATCTATGATTAAAAATAGAGAGCCGTACCACATCTGCCACTTTCTCATCTGATAAAATAACATCCGACCCTGTGCCAATCTGTATTTTTATATTACCGTAACAGGTTATTGATGCAAGACAATCAGGCTCTACAATCACAGTGCTATTCCCATTCATTATTATGGCAGGGCCTGACACAGTATCCCCAAACCCTAAATTCTCAAGCTTGAACAAAGGGGTATTGTGCCATCCAGAATTGAAATATACCCGGTACGAGGCCACAGATTTTAGAGTGGCCTGGTTACCTAGTCCCACTTCTTTTGGCTTCAGAATATTAGTTATACCAACCCCTCTCACTCTGATATCGCATATCAGTATCTTTCGATTTTGAAGCTCAAACCCGTATTCTTGTCGAAACAGCCTCACAAACTCAGAAACAAAATCATTTCCATTTTTAGGCCGTTTGACCATGATTGCTGTGTCGGTACCCTCGTATCGCAAATTCAAGTATGACTCAGTTTTTATACTCTCCTCTAAAAACCCCTGTTCTAGTAGCTTCTCTTGAACTTGTTTCACCAAGGCCCTCTCTCTCCGCTCAGCCTCCACGACTGAATCTGAATTAAAAACAGCTGCAAATGGCTCTTGCATGTCTTGTACAACATCAGCAAGACCCATACCATAAGCACTCAAAATACCACAATATCTATGTACATAAACCTCTTTCATGCCAAGTGACCTGGCAATGGCACACGCATGCTGTGGGCCTGCCCCACCAAAACAAGCTAAAGCATGGTCTCTTGTCTCATGCCCCTTCATCTCAGTAAGTTGTCGAATTGGCCGGCACATGGCCTCATTTGCAACTTCCACAAACCCTAATGCGATCTCTTCTATTGACATGTCTTTGGTTGATGGGTTGTTTGTCCTTCGATAAGAATTAATCTCACCTGCTAATATTTCAAAAGCAGCCTTTGTGGCATTATAATCTAGGGGTTGGTCTTCATTAGGCCCAAAAATTGAAGGGAAGAAATCAGGTATTACAGTGCCAAGAATTAGGTTTGCATCAGTGACAGACAGCTGGCCACCTTTTCTGTAGCAAACAGGTCCTGGATGAGCCCCTACAGATTCAGGCCCGACACGAAATGAGCCGAATTGGAATTTAAGTTTTGACCCACCGCCAGCGGCAACAGTGTTTATGTCAAGTTGTGGGGCTTGTATTGTTGCACCTGCAATTTGAGTCTCGAGAACCTGCTCATAGGTACCATCATATCTACTCACATCTGTTGATGTACCGCCCATGTCAAATCCGATTAACGGTTTGGTAGTCTCAAGCCCAAACAGGGTTTGCGAGTACCCGACAACACCCCCAGCAGGGCCTGATAACACTGCCTTGTGACCTGAAAACCTATTTTCAGGCGCAAGACCACCATCAGATTGCATGAACAGTACATTTATTTTGTCACCCCTGTCAAAACGTGACATGAAATTTGAGAGATATTCTTTGATGACAGGAGTCAGGTATGCATCAACACTAGCAGTCAAGCCACGTGGTACAGCACGTACCATAGGAGTGAGAGAGGAAGAGAGTGAAACATGCCTAAATCCCATCTCTAAGGCTAATTTCTCGACCAAATTTTCATGTGCTGGATATGTATAGGAGTGCATCAATACTACAGCAAGAACACTTATACCCTTGTCCAGCAAGCCTTTCAAAAGGGGAATTAAAGTTTTTTCATCAAGGGGCTTCAAAATCCTAACCTGCTCGCCTGAGATCCCTTTCACAGTCTCTCCATCTTTTTGGTCAGACACCAATTCTACTCTTTCATCCACCTCTATAACCTCCTCATACAAATTGGAGGGCTTTGCAACTGTCAGATCAAAAATGTGGGGCCGGGCTTGGTTCCCAATTTGTAACAAATCCCTAAACCCCTTTGTCACACATAAGGCAATCCTCTCCCCTTTTCTCTCTAGAAGGGCATTTGTGGCCACAGTAGTCCCCATTCGAATCCACTCAATATTTTTCGTCGGTATTTTTGAACTACGTGGGATTTTTTCACCAGTAAACTTCTCAAGAATTCGGCGAATACCCTCGATTGGGGCGTCTTCATAATTTTGTGGGTCAACTGATAGGAGCTTGGTGACATACCCATCTGGTTGGCCTGGCACCTCAGCATATATGTCAGTGAAAGTGCCACCTCGGTCAATGCAAAACCGAAATTTCTCCTCTTTCCTTATAGTAAAAGTTTCACCCTGTAAAAATCAAGCAAATCATTTGAGATTCTTCCCTTGGTTGTGTCAATGTATATGTAGTATCACAGCTTGTAGACTGTAGTAGACGGGGCACCGGAGAGTATAACCCACCCCTCGAATCGACCCGACCCGACCCAACACGCACAGTGTACATAGAAAGAAGGGGGAAAAAAAGATTTTATTCCTACAAGGTAGAAGTACCAGACCAGTTCTATAACGATGCCATTAGCCCCCTTTTGACCTCAGTGAACTACTAAGTTGAGTAAAACACAGGAAAAAAAATGCAACGATCAAGCTCAATTGGTTATGGTTATTGGGTACAGTGAGCACATGCTGAATACAACAAAGGAAAAATGCTCAATCGCTAATCGACGGAGTACTGAGAATGATTTAAAGAACGAAGAAAATATAAAAAAAAAGAAAGGAATTTTGAAGTTACCATGGTTAGAACACAGAAGTTAGAATCTGCTTCCGAAGAGAAGAGATTGGAAGTGAACTCTGCGGCGTCGTGTTTGAGTTCTCCTCCCTACTCGGTGCTGATTATGCGAAAGAGACTGGGAAGAGGATGGGTTTATTTATTAGATTATTATTACAAAAATAATGTGATTGGATTTAATTAATCAATTAGTAGCGGAGAGATTGTTCGGACGTTCGGGATTCGTCACGTTCCCATGTCGTCAAAATAGACAATTAGACATGTTGTCTATTGTCTATCTAAAAAACAATAAAATAAAAATCTCTGCATTTTAAAAATTGAATTAATATTTCTTGCATTTCTTAAATATAGTTACAAAGTTAAAATATTCCCTTATTTTCTTTTCCAAATAATATCAATTACTCAACTTACTTGACCCTTGTGTTTTCTTCCAAAAAAAAAAAAGAGTTAACTTGACTGACAAATTGTATCGCACATGATTACCTCAGTCACATTGTTTCTTTGAATTTCCTTTTTTTTAAATTACGCAAAATTATTTTAGTTTGGTAACTCTAAAGTGGTACAATGTGATAGTTATTCGTTAGATATAAGTTAAATTTGATGTGGCAAGCTGCAATATACTAATAATTTATTTCGAGCCAAATTCGAGTTAATTTCGAGCGAGTCGAATTTGTTTCGAGCCTAAATAAATCGAGCCAATTTCAAATATGAGTCGATTTTTTCTCTAGCGAGCCACGAGCATTTTTGCCACCCCTAACAAGTGATGTCTATATATAATCTTATAGGAACTTGCTATTCTGCTGTTTCTAAGAACAGAAACTTTAGTAGAATTTTTTTACATTATTTATACTATATATTTTTTAAAATAATACTTAGAGATACACAAATTTGTACAATTTGCTAAGAAAATTGAGATAATGGTGCGAGGGTGAACGATTTATGCAATAGTCTGAGATTCTTCTTTTATATGGGTATAATCTTTCTCAAATATTCTAAAAATCACCCCCAAGGGCCGCGAGCGAGTTAAAAATATTTATTTGTGATCTTCCTTCTTCGGCTTATCTGATCAGACTAAATTTACTCCGCCTTCGCTCTGTAATCTGTGGTTTTGTATCTTTCGCCTTCACGAAAGATTTTTAATCGTCTTACCTCCGGTTCAAGAGCCAGAAGGTTTCTCTCTCTCTATCTCTGATTTTTTTTTTTTCTTTCTACTTTTTTTGGAGTGTTTGCTGCCCGTAGGCCCGCCACTCGTGTTTTGCATTAGTTCTGATGCCTCGTCTAGATGAAGGGTGCGTTTGGATAGGTGTGGAAAGAAGTATTGGGAAGTGTGTAACTTTGTGAAGAGTTTGAATTGTTTATAATTTTTTTTTTCTTCTTTCTTCTTCTTCTTCTTTCTTCCAACGATCCAAACGCTCCCGAAGATAAATAGGACTTGGTGTTTTTTTTTTAAAATTCGATTATTTTATCGACCTTTTTTACAAATGGGGATTACTAATTTGCTTTTTTTGGGGCAGTCCAATACCTTTGGGTATAAATTGAATTTTACTAATATTATACTTGTCTAATATACTTTTCACTTTTATGCATATATATGTATAATTGAGAACAAAAGCTAATTTTTGTTCATTGACGGAATTCATAGCCTTTTCTTGTCAATTTAGGTGCCTTTTTCGTCTATCTCTGTATCCCTTCTTGTTCTAAAATGTTACTTATTTTTCTTGTATTAATTGATATGTCAGAAATTCCTCATCCTGTATTGTCTTTCGGTATTAAGTAAACAAAATGCTTTCTGTGGTTCTTGACAAAAAATCAGCCACACATTCGATGATTGGTAATCTTGATAAAAATTTGTGAAGCATTATTTGACTGTCATCGAATATTCTGTTGCTAGTCATGAATATCTTCTCTAGAGAAAACATGCATTTTTATCGAATTTTAGAATCTTATGGTTATTCACTTCGCTTTTTATTCCAGCTTTCAATTGGTGTTTATCTGTGTGACTTTGCAGTTGTTATAGATGAAAACTGAAATGATGAATCGAAATCCCATCTGATTTGTGCAAATAAATAAATAAATAGGTAACTAGATAAAATTAGCATACTATTTTTTAGTTCCAATTAATTTTATTAATGAGAATGTTTACTTTTTATAGGATCTCATTTGGACCGCAGCTATAATGAAGGGATTTAGAGGATTTATATCAGAGACACAATATTTGCGTAATAACCTGTCTCTTTTTTTTTTTATATCTTATTTTTGTTTTCATGGTACGTCTCATCTCAGCTTGAATTGCATACTTAATAGTAATAACCACACTAATTATTTTCTCAAGTTAGAATGAGGCATATTGTTTTTAAATATTAAGCCCATGTCTGATATATATATCAGGAATTGCTTTCCGTCATCCTCTTTTTCCATAATCCCTATCATCCTCCCTGTAACGCCTTTAATTGTTTCCATTTTTAGAAAACACGTTAATTTCATTTTTAGAAGTTCAGGGGATGAGAGGAGGATGAGCGCTAGGGGATGAGGAGCGAATCAGAGGGGGGGAGTGCGAGGGGGAGGGAGTGAAACTTGTTAGTTGTTAATTAGAACCATTATGTATTTAACTAGAATTGTTAAATATATTAACTAGAACAGTTGCTATACTAACTAGAACTATTAAGCATATTAACTAGAACAATTGGTAGATTAACTAGAACAGTTGCTATACTAAGTAGAACATTTATATATATTAACTAGAACTGTTAAATATATCAACTAGAACAGTTGATATATTTAACTAGAATTGTTGTGGTATTAACTAGAACAATTGTATATATCAACTAGAACAGTTGATATATTTAACTAGAATTGTTGTGGTATTAACTAGAACAATTAATACATACAAAAGGAGATAGTGAATCGGAGAGGGAAGGAGGGGAGGCAGAGGGGGAGTGAGCGAAACAGAGAGGGAGAGACGGGGATTACGCTATTTCTAAAAATGAAATCAGTTAATTACACGTTTTCTAAAAATGAAAAACACGTCTTTAGGGATGATAGGGATGATTGATTTCGGAGATGATCCTTATCAGCCCCGTATACATATCTGAATTAACAAAGAATCCATGGTAACCTCAATAAGATTATAATTTGCAACAGAAAAATACATTTCATTATGAGTGAATAACTGAATGTGGTCATCAAATACGCACAAATCAAAGTTTTGAGATTTATTTGGTGGAATTTGTCATATCTTAAGGAAAGTTTTGAGATTTATTTGGTGGAATTGTCATAATTTAACCAAAGCATATGCACGTGTTACCATTCATTTATATGGCTTTAGGTTTCACGGCTTTACCCAATTTTTATGTACCACTTATGATAGTGATTTTCTCAATGGGGCAAAATCTTATCATGCTGGTTTTGCAATGCATCTATAATTTAACTGAGTTTTTGGTCTTCCATAGATTGAAATAGATGTTGCTGATTGACCGTAAAGAATCAACAATTAATAGTATTGGAGATTTTGTTAAAGAAAAAAAATACTACTATTGGAGATGAATGGGACATTATCCTTTTTATGATAAATTTTAGTTATTGGATGTGCATGCGGGGTAATTATGCACTTGACCGAAGGAGGGATTAAACGCGACAAGGTTGAGCATTGTAAGCAATGTGGCAAGTTGGACAAACAAGGGGAGAGTAAGAAACCAGGAATAGAGATTCCTCAAGTGCCAAGGCGTTAAAGTGATAATTGGACAGAGATCTAAGGTAACCCTTCAGAGTTCAGTTCTCCTAGTTCATATATTTAACTCAGTGTTTTTTTTTTCTCAATAAAAAGGTGAAATCTAAATCACCTGTTTGCTCTTTCTGAAACTCACCTATGTAAAAGGATGTTTAATCCATGAGATGAGTTGTGTGTATACTCATTGGAGATTCATGAGCATCAACGGCCGTCTTTTTTCTACTTTTTCTGGCTCCTATCCACTGTCGGTGCCATTACGGTGTTGCTTTTTATGCATTTCTTGTATGAGTGGAGTATGTAGTTGGGTTGTAACTCATGTTGTACTTGAATGCGTTTTCTTTTCAGTTTCTTTCTTTTTTGTGTGTTGTAATTTTATATATAATCAGCCTTGACTTTATCTACATGAAATTGTTGTTTGATTCATGATGTTTTAATTTTTGTTTAAGAAGCAAAAATACGAAATCCTATTCATTATTTTAGACCAGTAGAATGAACTGATGTTGTTGCGGTTGACTTATGGCCCACTTCTATAATTTTTCATTCTGATATTGAATTTTGACTGTTAATTTTTGTGGAGTTTGGAATGTTCATTGGTGGAAGAGACATTGCCATGAGTAGGCCCGTCAAACGTGGAATATGGAAGCGGAAAGAGGCATTTCTGTTTTCGTTCCATTTTGGTAACAAAACGAAATTGTTATTTCGTTTCCGTTCCGTTTCGTCAAAAGAAACATATTTCTGTTTTGTTTAACACATCTTTTTTATTTCCAATTGATTTCAGTTCACTTTCATGTTTTGTTTCAATACGTTTACAAATTTTAGTTATTTTTCCGTTTCATTTCTGAAAATGGAATCCATTTTCTCTTTCGTTTAACGTTTCGTTTGGACGGAACATAAATGTTGAAACGGTACGAAATTGACAGGTATAGCCATGAGCCCATGAGGCGAGATGTCCTTTCTATTCAAGGGACATAAAGCCCAATGACTCTTTTGTACCTACAAAACAAGAAAAAGGATTGTGAACGGTTTTTTCCCCGGAAAAAATTATAACTAACGTTACTGTTCATTCGAATTTCGATACTAACAGTTAAAAATTCGAAAATTTAAAAATAACGTCGCGGGATCGTCATCCGGATTAAAGAAATCGCAAAATTCTTGGATCGTCATCCGGAATGACGATCCAACCTTAGATCGTCATTTGGGACGACGATCCAAGGTTGGATCGTCATTCCCATTGACGATCAAAACAATTGACTTTATAAATTGATGGGCCGGTCCGATAGGTCATGAGCAAATATTTTCCTATGGCATACGGAATTTTGTGAAGTGGGTAACCATTCACCAAGTGAATACTGTCAACTGCCTAAATTTAATTTTTACCTTTTATATTTTATCAATTGGATATAATTTTTGGGCAATAAGAAGAGGCTAAAGTTATCTTTTTGCTCAATCACATGTGAAAGTAAGCTTACTTAATTGTTGGTTGTGACAACATATTTGTTAGTATGAACACTCAACATGCAGGGATGGAATTGTATTTCAAAAGTATATTTTCGTAATTTATTTTCAAAAAAATTATATTACAAATTGTCATATTTTATAAAAAAAATTAGAAGGGGGCAAGTGTCTCCTCATTAATACATATGATATCTCTATGTTGTGATGTTGTTCATTAAAGCATTCTTAATTTATTAATTTGTATATCAATATGAAGTAAGATAATCAACCTTATTGGATTGATCTTTACACATTATTATTTATTAGGTAAAAAAATGCATGTCTCCAATAACAAAGCTGTCAAGTATATTTTTTAAAGTCTCAATAATATTTACAATTGATTGTGAAAAAATTATAATAATTCATATCATTCATACATGATTAAGATTTGCATAAGACCAATTTTCTTAATGGATTTTATCTTTTTGGATCCAATATCCGTTATTTCAATGACCTAATAATTTGGTCCGTATATGATCAATAAATTAAGACACAAAGTCCCACATTTTTATGATCCCCATGTACGAAGTCATTGATGCACACGTGCATTTGAATCTTTGGATGAAAGTTTATCCCTAAAATATGCATATAATCCCGGAAAAATTAATAGTAAGTCAAAGGATACGAATGACCCGTGATTTTGTTGCCTTGGATCGTTGTTCCAAACGACGATCCAACATTGGATCGTCGTTTGGAATGACGATCCAAGGATTCATATCATTCGTCATTTCAAACGACGATCCAGCAACGTTATTATTAAAATTTTTATTTTTTTTATTATTATCAAAATTTAAATGAACAGTAACGTTACTTTTATTTTTTTCCGTTTTTTCCCTCTGCAGTAGGCCTTCAAGGCTACCAAGCCGTTGCATTTGCATATGACTAGTGAAAGTTTAGAAGAGCTGGGTCGGGTTTGGAGAGTCTAGGTCTATGAAGAATTGGGTCACTTACGAATTGGGTCGGGTTTTGAAAATAAGATCCTACTCTTCTGGGCATGAGAAAGGCCGGCTTTTTATTTTTTTAATCTAAATTTAGCATCATCATAACAATAACAACATCATCATACTTAATGTCAGTCTTCTTAATTCCCACTTGGTTAATCAACGAGATTGACAAATTAAGGAGGAGATTTATTTGCGGTACAAATCAAGCTGGCAAGCAGAGAATACATTTGATTTCTTGGCAAAAACTTTGCTTGCCAAAATCAGGAGGCGGCTTAGGTCTGAAGAACCTTCGATTACACAATCAGGCTTTCCTGTTGCGCTGGCTCTGGAGACTGTATACAAACAAGGAAACACTCTGGTACAAGACTGCCTTAAAGATTTACTCTTCACTCAGGGGTTCTTGCTCTCATTTAATTTGGAACCAGAATGGATCCTTCTTTTGGAAGGATATCAAGTCATTGAGATACCTCTTCCAAATTTCCAATCGTATGGATATCAAATCAGGTAGTGAATCCTCCTTTTGTATGATAATTGGGTGGACAAACCTATGAATTATCTACTGCCTCTAGTCCCCAAGCGGCCAATCCTGTGAGATCAAAGATTTCCTACAAACAGGCTTCCAGTTTGATACATGTACTTCTGCCACGACCTTGGGACAAGCAAATTTCTTCAATGCTGGAGGATCTTCAACTGCCTACTCCTGAAGGAACTGCCAAATGCGATGCCATTTCGCACGTTTCAGTTTTATTCTGTCCGAAATAGAACAAACAAGGAGAGGAAATTAGTTTCGTTTTCAAAAATGGAACGAAATGTAACATCATTTCAGGAGACGAAACATCCAACAGAAGGAATTTACAAAGGAAAATAAACACGGAACTGAAATGGAACGTTAATCCTGTTCCATTCTGTTAAAACAGAACAGAAATGAAACACGATTTATGTTTTGTTATCTGGAATGGAACGAAATCGGAACATATCAGTTTCATACTTTTGACACTCCTGTGTTGCAGTTTTGTTATCGATTGTCATCGTTTAAACAAAATGAACATTAAAATATACAAAGTGAATATTTAAATAATCAAAATAATTTTAACAAAAATAAATTGAATATGCATATAAAAATCTGAACAACAATATAAAAATAAATTCTAACTCATAATTAAGTAAACTGGACATGTAAATTAATATAGTGAAGAGATGTTAGATAATTTCTGTAGTCAATGCTGTATTTGTATCAGATGTGCATCTATATTTGATATGGTATTAATGTTCGTAAATTTTATATAAAAAAACTGAATAATAAATTATATTATTACATCATGTACTATTTGTGCTGTATTGAATTTGTCTTTTTGAACTTCAACATATGTCATCACTGGATCAAACAGGACCTGAATCCGTTGTAGCGCGGGACACCGTGTAGCACGCGTACGAGCCGTCTGATCTTGATTGGACGGTTCATTTTTTACGGGCCTATCAATCTAGGTTACATGCACGGAGCTCCCTTGTCCATTGGATCTTGATCAGACGGCTAGGATGCCGTGCTACACGGTGTGCCGCGCGGCACCAGATCTGAATTCGATCAAACATACAGCAAAAAAGAACATGCCATTTCGACATCCACTGCTAACACCCTGATCGGAATGGTTTCTCCATGAAATTTAATTTGATTTGATTGGATTGGAGTTGATTGGAGAGGAATTCCAAATGAAATTTGGTGATCGGATGTATTACATAAAGAATTGACGGGAATTAGTATTTAATGATAAAAAAACACATGAAAATAGGGATGATTTGATTTCATCGCTTGCATTTGTCCATTTTACCCTTCTTTCTTTCTTTGTCCATAGTTCACCGCCTTCACCCCAAGCTGTCTATTTGATTTTGCTCATTTTGGTCCCGACCAATTGTGAGTCGGAAAAGGGGGAGAGGCTGGGTTGCGAGTCTGAGGGAGAGAGGCTGCGTGGGAAAGGGAAGAGGCTGGATTGCGAGAGGCTGGATTGCGAGTCCCATGAGGTTCCCACTCCGCTGGCAAAGAAAGTTCTCTCTCCATTACCTTGATTGCGAGTCTGAGGGAGAGAGGCTGCGTGGGAAAGGGAGGAGGAGACCTGCCATGGTGAGAGAACTTTCTTTGCTCATATTTCGTTCTATCAGAAGGAAATGATTAAAAGGGTATTATTGGAAGGGGAGAGGGCCCACCGAAATCCCACCAAATTTCAACAAAAGTTCAAGAATTTCGCTGTCCCAAAATTTTCCTATCGAATCCTGTCGAGTGAAATCAAATCCCATCGACATATTAGTTCCGATCAGTAGAATGTACGGAAATGAGAAATCCGATTCCAATTCCAGGAGAAGAATTTGGTTCCGATCAGGGCCTAAATGCTAATTGGAATTTGGAATTGTAAATGGAAGCACTCAAATTTGATTGTTTATCACAAACTCTGTACATTAGTTCCTCACTACTCAAGTGTCTAGTCTAGACCGTGTACAGAGAGTTAAGACTTAGACTTAGATATTTCTCCTCGGGGGCGGATTCACCGCTGGGGCAGGTGGGGCTAGAGTTCCACCTATCGCCGTCGAGCCTCTGGAGCCTTTCTTTAGCCTCAATGAATTTTTTCTATTATTGGAGCACTCAAAGGTGGGGCTGAAGGTCAGAAAAAAAGAAACCGTTCGATCAAATGATTCATTAGAGTACTCAGTTCCACCTAAATATTTTTTCTAGATCCGCCACTATTATACACTATACACTATACAGGTTTGCGGCTAGTTTGACTGTTGACTAAATTCCAACGTGTAAGATTAAGATCGACGAAAGGACAATTTGTTTAATCACAGTCACAGATTCACAGGGAAGGAGGGAGGGAGTGAAGTGGAAGTGTGGAACTGACAAGAATTGCTCCGGACACTCTGAGTTTGCAAAAGCACTCCCATTTTTTTTTCAATAAAAGACTTAAATGCCCTCAGCTATTTATGCATTACAATCATTACTTATTTACTTTAGATCTAAAATGAAGGGTAGTTTGGTCTTAAATTAAATGTAGTGTTTTGTAACCTCTAAAAGGGAACGAACAGACTCATAGCTTGGTCGCTCAAGAGAAAAGGAAAAGGAAAAGGAAGACTGGAAGAGGGAAAGAGAATCTCCATTGTTCGAGGGTTCGAGATCTTATCGTGCTCCATCAATGGCGCTTCTCTGCTTCTTATTCGATCTACGAAACATCCCTCCTCCTCTCCTTCGTACTCTCAAGCTGGTCTCTCTCTTCCTCTTCCTCTTCCTCTTGCTCGACTTAACACTTCAATTTTCTGTGCCAATTTACAATACAATGCATTACACACACCTAATTTGATCTTCTCATTTCTGCACAGTGCTTGCTCCAGCTCGCCAACTATTACGCCATTTCGCAAGAGAAGCGTACGGACTCCTATTCTTCTTCAACCTCGCTCCCAGATCGGCTAGCTCTGGCCTATATCCATCGGATAAAACATTCTCCTTCTTCTGAGGTGAGAACTTTGTCTGGAAGCTTAGGTGGTGACCTTTCCAAGCTGAAATTCTTAAAAAAATTGAAGTTTCTATATAGAAATAGAAGTTGTCATTTTGTTACTTCATGGCCCCTCCTTTTCTTACAAATCACCACTTACTTTAGATATGGATTCTGGATACTTGCTTTTGGCAAGTATTGTAAGAAAACGTGTATTATGTTGAATTAGGCTTGCCATCTCCACCTCTCTTACCATTAGGAGCGATCATTCTAAGCCGACCGAGTCTTTATTGTTTTACTATGGTATGAAGAAGCTACCAGGAATTGAAACAGCACATTTTCTTTTGTAAAGTAATAGCAGGAATTTACTTTTTTTTCCCTATTTTTTAATATATAATTTCAGCTGAAGATTGCTTATACTCCAAGGGATAAATTTAGTCTAAGAGATTTCCATCATGCCGTTGATAACTTGCCTCAAGATGGTTTTTCTCATGAATTAGGAGATCTTAATACTACAGCTGCAGACCAAGGTTTATTTTCTTAACCTCACTGAGTCACCGTGCTTTGCTTAAACGCTACTGATCTTCATGTACAATTAAACCATAATCAACACCGAACAGTGCAATGATTGTCAATTTAGCCTTAATTGGCCTTTTGTTGTGAAGTTACTCTGAACTAAACCTACTTTAGATTGCGCTATTGAACCACAACCAAGCTTGAAATTATGTGTTTGGCTGAAGTCCTGCTACAAAATTTCTAGTAATTATATGTGGTTTCTCTCAATTAATTTTTAATCAGGTGATTTCCCTTTTCTTTCTTTAAATGATTTAGGCTTGAGTGAGGGCTAAAAAATGTAAGCACGAGCCTACATATAGCTATCTACTGCCAAACCGTGTTGAGTATTGTTGTGAAGTGTTTCCTTACAGTAAAATCTTTGCTAGCAGAGTTTTCCAAAATGGCATCTTAGGGAAAACCATTTTAAATTGGCTGAAATTTTAAATTTTGGGCTTAAATTTGGACCACATGTTATTCTTCTTTCATTGCAGATGTTTTATGGGGAAATTTATTTAGCAACAAAGCTTTATATACATGGAGCAGTGATGATGTGTCAAAGAAGGTCATTGCCATTTGCATGTCTCCATATAATGACATTAAAGCACTGAGAAGATCTCTTATGGTAAGAAAAGAATCCTTTCCTTTATACATTGTTTCGTCTATTGATGAACTCAATTTAGAACTATACCTCTGAAGACCATGACATTTTTTGTTCACATTTACAATGCGAGAATACAAGATTAGTGACAGTAATGATTGTGATGACTATATGTTGGTACTAGCATGTGTGGATAAAATTCTGATTCATATCCCCTGCAGAATTGAAATCTGCAAAATTGTATACTTTTGCATGTTGTAATATGGGAATATCATCATTATCATGGAATCCACTGAAGAGATGACCTGTAAATGAGACCTTTTCAAATTATGAAACCTACTTTACACATATGTTTTCCTTGTTTCTTTCAATATGTGTGCAAATTATTCACTTTCCTTGTTCCTGTCTGCATAATAGAACAGAACTTTTGGTAATTTCTGAAGAAATTATGTAAATAAGGGCATGTGATATTTGTAATGCTTTGTAACGTTATGCATGGAGTAGATAGAATTGCAAAACTTTCAACAATTAGGGTTAGATATGTAAATATTCTGATATGAGTTTCAGGATGCAGCTGATCAGTGCATCTCAGTCGAGTTTGTTATACTGGAATCTGCTTACATTTTACCAGATGATAGAAACAAGGAATTCTTTGACAAACTTTGTGATCTTGAAAATTGTGTCATCAGACAGTACATTCCTGGTAAGATTCAGAAGAATATCCTAGTTTTTATTTTCATTTGTTGATATGAATGGTAGATGCTGGTGTTGAGCATCTGTGTGCAGGTGGATTCTTTAAATTGGTTTGCTACCAACAACGAATGATATGCAACCTGAAACATTTTTGTGTCATACTTTCTTCTTCTTTGTCCTCTGCATGATCTTCGTTTGAACCAAAAGCCAGACTTCATTAGATGTATTGCTTTCTTTTTTTCATTCACCTGTTTATTTGGAAAGGAATGAAATTGGACCTGCTTACTTGGTATTCAGTATGGTTCTTGATGTGCCTGTACAACACAGTATGAACTGTTCTTATTGATTTCATATGACGTGATAATTTTGGAAAAATAGTATAGCATAGATTTTTATATAACAGTAATACAGTATTAAATAAGAAAATGTTCACTCTGCCAGAAAAAGTACGAGCACAATTAAGGAAAACTTTTTCTGGCAGAAGCTGTCAGACACGTCATTTGGCAGCTATTAGCTGCTTTTGTAATGTTCCGTGTTCAAATATTATGTAGATACTCCGTTGTTGCATGGCTTGTTTAAGAGATGGTTAGAAGAGCTAAAGGGCGATGTAGAGGAGCCACTTCAGGCTGTTTTCCACTTCAAAAATGCTATGTTTGGTTCTGCAAACCAAATATCTTGCAATTTGGTTGCGACTACCAATTCTATCATGGATGGTTTCATGCCATGTCAGGTATGAATTGTTTTGCAATTGAAACTTATTTGCAAATAGTAACTCTTAGTTTTATAATGCTTTTGAATTACACCCTCTTGAGATATGTTGAACTAGCACTTGTGGTGGTTCTGATAGATCTGTTAATATATTAATCATGTTATGTCTAATTGTTGTAAGCTCTATCATGAAGTCTAATGTGAATTAAGTCGAGCAAAACTAGTATGAACTGTTGGGTGTTAATTTTACATGTAAAACTAAGATAATAACATAAGAAAAAGTAAAGATTATATAATTGGAAAGAGAACTAGCAAAAGGTTTTCTTATTGGGCAATGATAGCCAACCAAAGGGAAAGCCCAGAAAAATAAGCAGCACCCAAGGAAAAGGAAAAGAAAACATAAAAGCTGAAATACCTGGATGTCGGTACATTATCAATCTGCTAGTGATTAGCATCATCTTGTAAATCCAATAGGCATGCCGATGTCATGGAGTTCTAACAAGTACAAGCACTAGCAGTGGAAAGCAGAAAAAGTGGTGCCAAGTCTCTGGACATGAGCTAGAGTTTTCAGACATAATTGAGAATTCAATTAGGATTGGAAAAGATAACATCCTATTCCTTCCCTCATTTGATGGCGACACCAGTGTGCAAAGAGTCTCTCTGCCCATCTCTTTTAATGTGATGGAACGAACCAACTTGGCCTCGCTTGATGAAGGTACTGTTTATGTATAGGTATTATAACATTAAGAGGACTGATTACATGTAATGAAGAAATACTCACCCTAATTATCCAACCTGTAGATTTGGGTATGAATAAGGAAGGGAATATAATATTTTTAAGGTCTCAAAGATGGAAATCAGAATCAAAGTTTAGAGTTTTCGAGGAGCTCATACTAATGAAAAACACACAAATTGTCCTGGCCAGGCTTTCCCATTCCATTATTCTAGTATTTGGGTGATGAACGGAAGTTCACAAGTTCAGTCCATATTATGCCCACCAGGGTTTGAACTATCTGCCCCCTTAGAAGTTGTCCTAATAGCTTACCACTTGAGCTACAAGTTGGGTTCAAATTGTTAGTACTTGTACAGTCAACACTGCAAAAATTTGCAAGAAACAATGTTTCTGAAATATTGGTTCCAAATGTTATGATTATAGGGTCACTGATGGGTAGCATAATGCACCACTGGTACCATGCTTATCTTGTCAGTACAGGCCTGCAAGGACTTCAGTAGATAACCTTGTTGTGCCTATAACTATAAGCATTGAAAGGGAAGATGTAAACAAGAAGAAAACATATCTCGGAGTGAATTTAAAAAAAAAAAAAAAAAAAAAACTACAACAACTTTTCTTTATAAAGGAGTTCCTAACATAATTAATTAAATTATAATAAATAGACTATTGTACTTTTTACCATCATAGATAAAATATTCAATGTCCGTTATTGATGCTGTAGTATAATTAAATATATGATTTTGCTTAAGGTGTGATCATGGGTGCATCATACAGAGTGTATCCATCTTCGAGCGAAGATGACATGGGTTTGGATGTAAGCAATGCGCCTGACCAAAATATCCAAAGTTCGTATGTTCTTTTATTATTTATCTATTTATTATTAATTTATTATTGTTATAGTTGTTAATTATTATTCTGCATTACTTTTATTTGCTATTGGTTTTTCTATTAAAGCTAATGTTAACTACAGCATTTTATGCTGTCATTAAGATTCTAGTGGGGGGTTTTTTTTTCTATTACTTAAAGTTGTTAAAAGGGAGAGGTCAATTAGAAATTCTTCTCTCTTCTAACTAAATGTCCTTCTCAACTTACAATTCTTAATACTCCAGGTCAGAACATTTTTGTTTGCACAAATTTGCTCCAATAAAAAGTCGAGGGCTTAAAAATCTGATATGCATCAGATGTGTGTAGTGGCTCGTTCTGCCTTGATTGAGACTCAATTTAGGACCATCTCCGGTTTTTCCATATTACCCCAAATATTCATCCTCAATGCCTTAATTTTGTTTTACCAACAAGGCCATCAATTTGTTGTTGCATCTGTTGACCTTGCTCTGGACATCTATTGGTCTTAACTCTGCCACTTTTCTAACTTTGAACTAATGCAAAAAAAGTTACAAGTTAGGCCTGGATTCTCCCTGATTTGTGATACGTCACAAGTGAGAGCCCTTGTGTTAAGGACTTCACTTAAGGGTAGAATTGCCCCCACCAAAAGCAACATTGTTCAAGCAATTGGAGGGCTTCCCAGGGCAAAATTACCCCCATAAAAAATTAACATGCCTCAGTAAAAACCAAGTCAATAGAAAAAACAAAGGAGCCCAGGACAATTAGTTCTGCAGTTACCGAATTGCATCTGCAGTAGTGTTTTTTCTTGTTTTTAGTGACACATTCTTTTTTTCCCCCCTGAATTGCAGTTTTTAAAGGGCTGTGTAGGGCTCTCTTCAATCTAGACCAAGCTTTGGTGTGTTCTTCTACATGCAATACAGAGACAATGAGAGATGCTTCTTTTCTGTGCTATTATCTTCTTTTGCCTTCCCAATGTGGACAAATGCTACTTCGGGTACTCCAAATTTTTCTATTCCTTTTCTCTTGGTATATTTTTTTCAAAAGAAAAAACAAACACATGTTTATCATTATTGGGTAAAAAGAACACAAATAACTGAAAAGAGGAATGCTGAAAGAATAAAAATTTGCCCTTAGTTACATGAGTTATTGAATTGTTTAACCCATGTAGACTTTGTATCAGGCTCAGTATCAGTTATTCTCAGTAATGGAAGAAAGTAGGGTCCATATGTAAATAAGAACCCAGTATTATAAAATAGAATCACTAATTATGCTTAAATTTAACAATTGTCAATATTGTTTCAACCATTGAGATCTTATATAATGTTCATTAGAAATTACATTTCTTTGCTAAACCAATTTACTTCGCTTCAGCATTTTTTTTTAATGTTTTGTCCTTTGAACCATTCTGGAGAGTTGTAATCATTATCGCTTTTTATGAGAATTAATGTAGCAGTTTTCTGCAAAGGCATGGAAGGTGCATGAGATTTTCTAAGAAAAATTAAATGTAGAACCAAAATGAATAGTCTATTAGATCCTTGCGATTTTGCAACTGATTATTTTTCCAACTGAGTTTTTTCTGCTAGAGAGGACACTACTGTTTATTTTATTTCAGTGCCATGGGAAATTCATTTCTGGGCTTGTATGATTCTTAGTTTATTATCTTTTAGGATATCTAGTATGTGGATATTAAGTCCTATGTAGATCCTACCTGTACCTAGTTGCTGAAAAGGAAATTTCTTCTTTTTTGTTTGATCTTGTATACAACAACAACAACTAAGCCTTTTGTTTGATCCCTTCAGAAATTGCTTTGCTTTTAAAACCAAATGGAATGAACAGATATGGTTTCTTTGTTTTTTATTCCTTATAAATCCCAAAAGTAATTATTTACCTAACTTCTCTTTCTAACATGTTCTCAGATGTCTGGTAATAGCATATGAAAACACTTTAATTTACAATTTTTCCCATAACTCTAGTGGGTTTTTTTTTTTCTTTTCTTTCCCTGTCTCATTTCACAGCCTCAAGTTAAATCAAAATTATGATGGGGACTTATACTTTGCTTCCTTTGTTTGTACAACTAATACGTATGAATATGTTAATTCTTAAATCATGCGCCATCTTTTACTCAACTCAAGTTTTGATGATCAGGTGTTAGTCTAAAGAAATCAAATAATGTAAATTAAACCAATGAAATGTAAGCTTTTAATTGCAAATGCTAGAAATATTTGGTATACGCAAGTTGTATTGTGCAAACTTAATCATCATTAAATGTGAAATATCATGCACCTCAGATGCACAATTGCAGAACATAGATATCAAAAGTATACCTACAAAATATGCCCGAATGTGGCCCCTTTGGCAATATTTTCTGTTTATATATAGATGAAGTAACTTTTTTTTTTTTTGTGATTTAGCATTGGTAAGATATTTCCTATTCCTGTCAGGGGCATATTAGATTCTCATTTCACGGTGTACATATTTTGTTTAATTTTTAGGTTTTGTAATGGCACACATGGAACTGTTCATCATTATAATTTCATCTAAGACAATAAATGTTGCTGATTAATATTTTAATTTGATGATAGAGACTTGCTGGGTCAGAAGAGATACTACCTATGCCAAATATGGGTGCTATCTGTGACTCAGCTGCGCTAAAAGAGATAGAGAGCTGCATCCAAGCTTCTCTGTCAAAGGTTCATTTTTTTCCCCTGATATACTCTTTCAGAAAAAAAGAAAAGAAAATTTGTAGTCTGCACGTTGTATCTGTGGACATCATCTCCTACATGTACTTCTCTTTTACCCAGATTGCAGTCAAAGACTATAACCCTCTGGATCATGAGAGAGGTTTCCACATGAAACTAAATGGCCTAGTGAAGGAGAGTCTACAGTTGAGGTAAAATCCTATTCCTGGTACAAATTGTTCAACTTTTCATACATAATATCATATATTGACCTCTTATTTGTTGCTTTGTCTTAATTCTTGGTGTCCCTCCCAATCAAGTGTAAATTTGGCCATGATTTAGGTCCAACTTCATGATATTCTGTAAGAACTGAAACAAGTTGCTACAGACAGTTCAGTCAAAATATATCCAATGTTCCCTTTTTGTTGTCCAACTAAACATAGGGCATGTTTATAAGGGTGAACTGAAAAAAGGCATCAGACAACTCGTAGGTAAGCCCCTACGAAGATAGTATATACAATAATCCAAACTATACAATAAAATTGTTAATTGAGTGAGAATCAGATCAGTGACAATATCATAAAGTGAAAAAAGAAAAGTGTACGACTTCTGAAAATGTTGAATTGCCCTTCTCAAAGGAAATGTATGTTCAAATGGGAAAAAGGATACTGAGATGACTGAAAATAAAGAAATTATAATAAATAGCTTCATTTTGTTTATTATAAACTGTACCAATGCGAGTGCTTCACTGAAACTTAAATTTACAGATCAATAGCTCCAATTGGTCCCAAGACAAGCCTGAAACCAGACATTCCCAAGTCAATACCCTCGCCAATGCCCAAAATTTCAACTAGAAAAGAGAACAGAACTCCTTTATGTGTCACTGAAGAGTGGGAGCAGCTTGTGATTTTAGACGACTCTGAAAGTCCCAAATCACCCTCTGTGAATTTGACTTTGAAATCAGATGCCATGAGTTCCAAGTTTTTGTCACAGAGTAAACCTGTAGATGAGAAAACCACCAAAATTTTGGAGAGACTTGAGCCTCCCAAACCAAAGAGACAGCAGAAGAAGGATGCTTCGGCTGTACTTGTTAATGGTGTCGCTGGGCAGATGAAGAGACCGCTTTTACCATTTGATTCAAATGCAAATTTGAATCTGACTCAGAGCCAGCCATTGAGGCCCGATTTTCAAAAAAGGAAGAAAAAGCCGAAAGCATAAGTAGGGTTGCTTATAAGTTCTTTTTTATATATAAAAAAAAGATCCTGCTCGATTTTGCCCATTGTAAATAAAATGTATTTCCAAATATAGTCCTTTGATATATGTGCTCTCCTATATGTAAATCAAGTGCAACCACAGATATTATTCTTTAGTTAGAAAAATGTATAAAGGAAAAAGGAAAACTCTTTTGATTTTCTTTTTAAGCAATTGGCATTTGTACAAGAATAGTATGTTTTACTCTATATATCTATCATGCATGTTTTACTAATTAATTATTATTTTATTTCCTTGAATATGTGAATAACTGTTACAATTTTTGTGGTACACAAAGATACGCCTCATATTGTCATATTCGCAACTTCTGTCGACTTTTTTCAATCTTGCAATGCAATAAAATCAAAACAATTTAACAAATCCACATCTCTTCTTAAAATAATGAGGCATATGGTTTGCTAACTATAAATCAACAAAGAACTGAACAAAAGATTCACATCATCATAATTTAAAGCAAAACCTAATAATACACTTGGACTCGTGCCAAACAACATAAAAAAAGTAAATTAATAAAGCGCACAAGTACAATACACACAATAAAAACCCCCTAAGTACTAAGCACATCCTTCAATTCTAACGGGGAGTGTGCACCTGAAGTGGTGTCACCATAGGTGATGCAGCACTTGCACTACTGGTACCGCTTCTGACATACTCAAACCCAGCTTTCAGACCAACCTGGTGCAACTGGTGCACCACATGTGACATCCTAGGCCGAACTGAAGGCACATGTTGGGTGCAAGCATACACCAGGTCCACCACCTTCTGCACTACCCCTGGCTCTGGCATGTCCTGCACAACTGGGTCCACTAGCTCCACATATCTGTTTGCTTGTACCTGTACAGACCACCAAAATTTCATGCTTATGTTTTGAGGGGCAATGTGTGATCATACCCAAATGTTTCTCTAAAATTTTAGGTGCAATACTTTTTAAGGCCATTCAGCAAATCAAGACCATGAGCAAAGTTATATTTCAGATCTTGCCAATCTTGTGAAACTGGAACCTTATAGCTTATTTCCTCATTTTAGAAATATGCTTGAAGTATCCTGAAAAATTACAACCAGCATTTACTATAGATAAAATATACCCCAACGATTCTTCTGCTTATTAGTTAGCACCACTTTACTTTGGTATTATGATGGAAGGCTTATTTAAGCTTCAAACAAAATGTTGAGATAAGGTCAAACTTTGTGTCCCTACAGTACTTAAAACTAAGGATAGATAATTGTTTATAACTAATCTTCATAGCATTGGGCAAGTAACTGATCCTAACAGGTTAAAAGGATTCTTAACATCCTATACTCAACAAATATTAGGTCTTCCAGCAAGAAAATAGGAGTTTTGTAGGTAACATATCCTAGAAATGGAAAAAAAAATGCTCTAAAAACCTTACCAAAGGGGTTGCCCATTCAAAAATCGTCTGAAATCCACCAACCGAGTCAACAGACAGTGCAGGTCGCCTGCCGCTAACAATCTCCAGAAGAAGCACCCCAAAACTGTACACGTCACTTTTTGTAGTTAACTCATTCCGGTAAATGAACTCAGGGGCGAGGTATCCATACTTGGCAGCAGTGACAGTGCGCTCATGCATGACATCCCATGGTACAAACTTTGAGAGACCAACACCCATGAGGTGTGCCCTGAAATCCTCACCTAATAGTACGTTGCTAGCACGAATGTCACGGTGCACCACTTGGGGTTTTACCTTGTCATGGAGAAACCTGTTGGGTTATAAGAGTGATAAACTGAATTACTTCTCTCTAGAATTAATATGATAATATTGACAACAGAAGCTATCTATTCTACACGGAGACATTCCTCACATATTCTTTATGCAGCCAACCAATAATACACCAGACAATTAATGCCCGCAAAAAGCCATGAAAAGGTAGCCTGGGTATATTCCTATGCAAAACCAAACATTATTTTCCAAAAAGTATTTTGCAAAACCACAATGGTACCATATTACGATGGACAAAGGCAAATTTAAAGCAGCACTTTGGTGAAAACTTAGGTAAAAGTTTCACATGTAACATATTTCAACAACAGCACTTACGCAATCCCTTGAGCAAGTGTAGTGGCAATGCGCATGCGCATTCCCCAATCCAAGGTGCGACCACCTCTTGGTACATGATGCAACCATTTATCCAAAGGCCCATTTGGTATGAACTCGTACACTATATACCGCTCACCATGGTCATAGCAGCACCCCTTGACGGCAACCAAACTGGGATGGTGTAGCCTTGCCACTCGACCTATTTCAGAGTAGAACTCCTTTTTCCTTTGTAGGCTCGATCTCTTTAGTCTCTTGACTGCAACACGGGACCCATCTGGCAGGACCCCACTGTAAGTTCCACCAGTTTTTGCATTGCCAGGAAGTCGGCTTCCTTCGCTGAAGTTTTTTGTCACTAATCTGACCTGAAAATTCAGTTTATATGTTGTAGTACTGTTTCTGGAAAATGACTGCTAGCTTGGTGGTACCACTTCCCCATAATGCTCAATTATTGCAACTAATCCTGAAATATCAAGTATTGCTACTAAAGTTTGGTAATAAAGCGGCAGTTACATTATAGATTACCAATTTCACAGTATACTAGAAGTTTCACATTGCAATATTGCAATGGAATATATGGCTCGCAAACCTGACAATTATGGTCAAAATGTTCAGGTACAGCAATGCATGGCTAGTACCAGCTAGCATGCATTAATATCCGACGTGCAAATTTGAAACCAAAAACAGTAATAACTACCAGTGATAAGTCATCGTCCAAATAGGCATCTTATATCAATGATTTACCTCTTCTGAGGTGAAAACTCGCCACAGAGGGGGGACTAAAGCCGATGTGGAGAGGCTGGACGCATTGCGGGACCGCCTCTTTCTCTTGCTTCGTCGGTAAACAAGAAGCCACACGACGACAGCTAGAGTTATGACAAGAATCAAACTGCTGACTATTACTAGTATCATCATGTACTCCTTAGATTTGTTTTCACCTGTGAATTTATTCAATTGTACAAAAGTAGATTCATAAGATAAGTGAATGATTTTATCCAGGCCAGTACAACACACAAAACTTTTTAATAACACTGAAAACGGAGATATACACACTATTACATGTAAGATATCACACATATCATACGCCTAAAATTTCTCAAATAATACCCCACTTGCACCTTTTTTTATTCCCATAGGTGTAGAGACAACAATTAGGAAGGAGGGTTTTTTGGTTTTCTTTAAAAGTAAATGAATATAGAGCAGTAAGAGTATATCTTGTAGTCGTAGAGACAACAATTAGGAAGGAGGGTTTTTTTTAGTTTTCTTTAAAAGTAAATTGTAAGCTTTTGACATGTTGGAGATCTTTCTCATCTTGTACATGTGATATATTCACATTTGAAGAATACATGTCAAATTGCCGTTTGAAAAAGAATTAGATAGCTTTTCCCTTGTCAAATTAATCATAGTGTTTTCTTATACACAAATGACAAATCTATATTATCAAAATAGTACAAAAATAAGAGGAAATACCCGTAGCTCCTTTATTTCTTTCATATTTCCCATCAACTATCTTTGTCAACCAACAGACATCATATGAAACTATTAAAGGAGAAATTTGATAGTCTAACAGAAATTCGGAGGTGATAGAAAAACTTACTATGATCTGTCATGCAAATTATCCCATGAGAAGCATTGCATCTCTCTCCGACAAGTCCATCCCGGCCATTCAAAACCAAACCACACATCTCAGTACAATTGGAACTGGTACAAATGGCAGTTATCGATTGGTTCCAGCCACTAAAAATAAATGAAGATACATTGTAACCATGGGCCCCCACCCAACACCCTGATAAACTACTACATAGAGACTGTGTGAAAGTTAAATCTTGTGTTGATGTCAGCACAGCCAGGTGACCTTTAAGTCCATTGCAAACTTTATCTGTGTTGTACCAATTTTGTGGAGTCGCCACGTACATGTAGCACCTGTCATTTTCAGGGTTTACTTCCCATCCAACTTGGCATGAAGTTGAAGCTGCTTTTAAGAGAACAAATCAATCTTTAGTAATTAGTATAATGTAATAAAAAAGTATTTGCAAATAAACCAGGCACCATACTGAGATTAACAACCAACAATTGTAATTGTGGTATCCCTGTTGAATCATTAAGCTAACTCAAAACTAACTGATTTGCTCTTAATATTTCACGAAGAGGATAATTAGTGGCAAAAATACAATTGTCAGAATAAAATTATACGTCTTTTATATCTCATTAACATTTTGGGTCTTATCTGCTGATAAGACCCAAAATGATGCGTCTTTTATATCCCTCTTGCGAGCCAAAGAACAAGAATGACATATTAGTAATGCTAAACTAAAATATAAGGGTCACCCAGTGGCTCTTGATCTGTAATGTCATCTCGTCTTAACCATAGCAATTGTGGAGAAGCTGTTTGTTGTATTTTCATTCAGTGGTCAATCTGACGGATAGTAATCTACTCCATTTTCCTACGTGAGATGGACTAATTAAATTTTGGTCCCAATGACCTCTGTCTCTTTACAGCTCTGAGCAAATATAAATCTGCTCATTCTCTCATTCTCTCCTGCCTGAATTCTATCCACACAAATCCCAATGCAACACAAGAAGAGTCATTTGTTTAATAGGGCTTCCCATTTGGCAAATTTGACTGTTTATTCTATAGATGCATGGATGTGTGAGGCTTTACCAACATTTGACAACATTAATTTATAAACAAAAACTTCAATTATTTATAATTTGAAATACTGTGTTTCGTCTGAGAAAAACTAGAAGTCTGTCGTGTGCTATCTGTGTTGTACAAGATGCCTACAGTTGTTGAACCCTAAACCACTGGTGAAGATGAGGAAATACAAGTAAAGAAAGGTAAAGGACCGAATGGAGTAATATTGGACTCGGGCACTCTTCTAGTATAGTATTCAGCTAAAGCAACACATACATGAGTGTCTATCTCAACTTAAATCATGATAATGCAGTACAAGTGTGAAGGGAACAGTTTCCCGGTCAAAAATAGACTAGTACAGATTATCTGATAACCCAAAAAAAAACAGTTTATTTCTTTCCATTTGTATTCAATTGAGGTTAATACTTGGATCTAGATGGGTACAAGGTCCGGAGTATTCTTGATTTGTAATTTGATTGTACAACTTATTTAAGGGCAATTAAAACTCCTAAGATCGAAAAGATGAACGAGAGAGAGAGAGAGAGCTTACACTGTTCAGCGCTGGCTGAAAGGAGAAAAGTAGAAACAAAGAAGCAGAGCGGGAGACAAGAGAGGAGAGAGATCCCCTTTCCAACCTTTTTCTCCATTAAACCTTTCCCTCTCTCTCTCTCTCTCTTTCAAGTCAAGAGGTGAGGTCTAGTACAAGTGTAGTATGTATGTTCACTTGTTCAGACTTAGAAGTTAACCAGGTTGGAGTCGGATCCTCTGGTCGGCAACTTAAAAACGACCAGGTGGTCGTTTTCGGATCTGAACCGTCCGATCTAAACGGACGGATGGATGCGAAGCAGATCAATCTTCCGTCGAAAAAGAAAAGAAAAACGCAGTATACGCTTCTCTCGGATTCCTCTTCGTATGCATCGTATACGCATACTCAATCCGTCCCCTCCTCAGTCCTCCCACCTCCGATCCGTCAGACCTTCAAAAACCTTATCTCCTCTTCAAGTACGGAATCCTCTGCGCCGGATCGGCGCTCCTATCATCGCTTGTTTCCAAGCACCAAATCTTCAGATCCACCGCCTCCGCCTCCAACACGGCGTCTCACTCTGCCAAGGTTTCCGATCGGATATTGCGCCTATTCGCCATCGACCTCGATGGAACAAGCGAGAAGTGGCTGATTTGATTGACCTCGCTTCGCACAGTCTAGAGGAGATTGATGCTTGCTCGGCTGAGTTTTGAGGTGCACATTGCTCGAGAGTGGCTCAAGAAGATTAGTGATAGTCCAAAAATCCTTGGCCCTTGGCCCGCCCTTTGGAAGACCGTCTTAAAATCCGGACCGGCCCGGCCCTTCAAAGGGCTTTTCGATGGACAAGGGTCTAGAAGGGCCGGATTTTGAAAGGGCCGGGTCTAATTTTTTTTAAAGACGGATGTTGAAGGGCCGGGTTTTGAAGGGCCGGATCCGGCCTAATCGTTCAATAATAGTGACTGTTTGATCATAATAAGACGATAGAGATTAAAGAACTATTAAAAAAATTAAATGTTGGTATTATTTTAGAAGGACTAGAAGGGCCAAGGACCTATAAGGGCCGGATTTTCGAAGGACCGGTCTCGTGTTTCAAAAAATAAATCCGTGTAACCCATCCCATCTCGACCCTTTTTCTTAACCCGGTCCGATCCGGCCCTTCTACCAAACCAGTCAAGTCCGGTCCTTTGAAATCCGGCCCGGCCCTTTTGCCTTTCACTAAAGAAGATGCCTGAATTTCATCTGCTATAGTGAGTTGCTCAGCTGACCCACCTCCTCCAACCCCTTGTCTACTGCTTGGTTTTGTTCCTGACTTATTCATCTACTATAAATCCCTACTATTCTGTCTTATTAAGTTAACACAGTTATCTTAAGCACACAAGATGACATGATTTTGGTTGCTAATTATGCACACTGAATTTTGATCACAGTTATCTTCTATCCTGCATGATAAACGAGCTCAAGTTTTTGTAATAGGATAGACAGGAAAATAGATAACAGTATAGAAGAGAGTTCACAGAAAGAATTTTATTGAGCTCAAAAGTTGTCTTACAAATTCAGAGTACAGCAGTATTTATGACACTGCTACACACATAGTCAAGAACCAAAATCCCAAGTCTAAATATATGATAAATTAATTACACAAATATCTCTAGTACAAGTGTAGTATGTATGTTCACTTGTTCAGACTTTTTTTTTTTTTGCATTTGAAACCCGTAGGCAAATAAAACAACAGAGTTTACAACAATTACAATACAGGCAAATCAGAATAGCTAGTGCCCTGAGAAACAATCCTATTCCTTCTTGCGTAGTTAGCTAAAAAATGTGCTTCCATGTTAGCTTCCCGATTAATGAACCCACAAGTGTAACAGCTAGCCTTGAACTCCTGAATTACATCTTGTACCTGAAAGAAACACTGCCAAGGAACTGCATCAAAAATATTTTCTCCATTGAGCAATCTGCATAACACCTGGCAATCAGAATAGATCACACAATCCTGCAACATCCCCCGTGCCATAGCTCTCATTGCTAGGTGCAAAGCTTGAAGTTCAGCCTGGAAAGGAGAGGAGACAGAACCAAAACCCGTACCAAACATGACCAGTGTTTGATTTTGTTGAATTAGAAATGCCCAACCACCATCCCCTGAATTGTCATAAGATCCATCTATCCAGCATTTAAGACCCGCATCCGTAGGTTCAAGAGACACATGACCCAAAGCATCTCGCACAGTACTGGTAATTTTGAAATTACCAGTAAGAAAGGACAAGAAGCTAAAACCTCGCGCCATACTCAACCCTGATTCCACTTTAAACACCTTTCCACCATAAAGAACTGCACACCTGTGCTTCCACAGAGCCCAAACATGATTTGCAAAGGAGGAAAAGTCGCTGCCGTGAAGGGCACCGACAACCGCCTGCAGCAATTGCCTTGGATCATCAGGCAGGGCATCAGAGTGAACTCCTAGTGGTGAGGCCAGCCAGAAAGCTCGTGCTGATGAACACTTAAATAGGGCATGAACTCCATCATCCACACCATAATCACAGAGTTGACATGGAACTTGCGTTGATTTCATCTTGCTGGCATATGTCCCTATTGTTGGTATAGAGTTATGGAACAGTTTCCACAGGAAAAGTTTGACTCTCGGCATCAAGTTTGATTTCAGACTTAGAAGTTAGAAGCCGAGAAGGGGGACACTGGACAAAGGCAAGGACGAGAGATCCTTTCTCCATTTTGAAATGAACGGAGAGTCCAGTGTTATTTATTGGGTCGGTCTATGCGGGCCAGACCACTGACCAGCTGATGTCAACCGCGGGATGGTCTTGTATAAATGTGTCTACCAGATCTTATGTGACCAACACTGTAGCTAATTGTGGTGCCATATGTGCAAGTTGACAGTTGTACAAGTAGACAATACGAGGAGCCCGATTCAATGAGAGTGAACCATAATTCTTGTATTCTATAAGGAAAAAAAGGATTTAAGAGGTATACGACACCATACTGTACAGAATGGAGTTGTATTTTTTTTTTCTCCTTTTGCGGCTGCGCCAGCTCCGTGCAAAATAATAAAGTTATTTTAGACACATTTCATCTTTTTTCCATTTTGACATTCAAATTAGTTGTATTTTAAGTATGGCAACCCTGCCGAGATAAAAAAATAATAATAATAAATTCTTTGATACCGCGCTCCTAAATTTTTTAAGAATTCAGTTAGTTGGGCTAAATTGATTTGGTCCGCAATATTACAAGCAAGCTATTTGACGATAAATATAATATACAACAACAAGCACTAAACTTATTTCAAAAAAAAAAAAAAACCATTAAACATTTTATCCCAGACAAGTTCTAGATGGTTAGAAATTTGAAGATAAATATATATAATTATATATGTATATAAATAAAAATATATTATAGATAATACAAGACAATGAAACGGGAAGATAACAGTTTTATCCCACAAGACAGGTAGGCTAGAAATTTGAAGAGACCATGAAGCGGAAAGATAACATTCCAAATAATCGAAAATAAGTAAACGACTAGCTCTCACACAAAAAAAAAAAAGAAAGGGAGAAGCCAAGTCCCAAAATTGAAAACAAACTCTACCAAAATTAAGAACATTGAAATATACTAAGCATCCTAAGTCAAGTCCAAATATTGAAAAAACAAGAACTCTACCAAAATTGAAAAGCATGTACGGAGCATACTACTGCCTCATTAATCTTTTATTATCTCAGAATAGTGGAGGCAAGACATATCGGTGTTGAGGTAACCGTCAGCTTCGCCGTACGCATTGATGCATGCCGCCTCCGTATTTTCGACAGAGGATGCTACTGTTGTGATGTTGATATTGGTCAGGTGTATATCAGTGCATGCAACTGTTTTACTGCAGTTTAATGTCACAGCGTAGTCTTTTGATGAGGTGCCCCAAAAGTTGTTGTATTTGACATCGCTGATATGTACTGCATTTTCCTAAGGGGTAAAAAAAAAGCCCAAAGTTGCATTAAAATGAAAAAGAGTATGTTTTAAAATTTATTTTCACTGATCTTATTTATTTTATTTTCAGAAAAAAAAATGAAAATAGTATTTCGACAACAAATTTGTTTGCGAAATACAAAATGATAATGTATTCTTACTTGCGCGGGACAACCGCTTTCTTTCAAACAGTAGTACTGATCAATGATAATTGGATTTGTAACATTGCTTAATGCGATATTCTCATATGATATTGATCTCACATATCCTTTGCCTCCCTGTGTTTATCACATCAGCATAATACTCTATGTCAGTACATATATTATATGCACGTGAAAAGAAACCAAACATATAATGATTTATCAATTTTTGACACACTGATAGCAAACCTGCCATGTCTTGATTCTAGCGCCATTTGTGGTGTTAAAGAAGTACGAGTTGGAGACACTAATCTTCTCCACAGTTGCAGTACTCTGGTCCTCGCCCAAGGTACCGATACTATATTATATATTAAACACAGGTAATATTAGCATAGAATTGAGATTATAGCTAAGCATGTGTGGGAAATTGAACCAAAAGTAGATCTTGTATCAATTGGGAGAGAGTGATGTTCAAATGCTTCACACTTGGTGCCTTCAAATGGCTCCAATCTCATATTTGAACTACGTACTACTTTCAAAATTTATAAAATATAAATGTTAGAATTCAAATATGAACATTTAAGGTGATGTGTTATCATGTAAATTTTGGTAGAAACTGAAACATGAACATATTAGCTCCGTTTGGATGAGTCCTAAAAATTAGAGAATAAGAGAATAAATTTATTATAAACAATCTAAAGTCTTCACAAAATTACACACTTCCCAATACTTCTTTCTTACTTCTTCCCTTATTCCTCTTATTCTCACACCATCCAAACGGAGCCATTAGAATTTACAAATGAACTCCAAAATTTGGTCTCTTGATCGAAAATTAAATGAACTCCAAAATTTACAAACTCATTAAACTGAATAAGATCAACTTATGAGATTGGGGGCACTGGAACCCCACTCAGAATAGCTTCGATATGAACATTGATTTGTAACTATATTGATAAATTAAAAAATAACATGAAACATACACTAAAGAATACATTTTGATAACCAAGAATACATAGGTAGTTTTACAATATGATATTATGGACATTTTCTCGAACTTGACAAAAAAAACTAGAATCCTGGATTTCCCTAAGCTGAGTTGTCTTGTGCACTATTCCCATCTGCTGCCATTTCCTGTTGGAGCTGAGTTTTCTTGCCAGTAGGACCATCTGTCCGTACACGAAACACATGTAAAATTGACAAATAAGTAGCTGAGTGATAACAAATTGCAGCTCTCTTGTGTAGTGCCTTTATATAAAGTGAAATAAACACATGTAAAGTGCCTTTATATAAAGAGAAATAAACACATACAGCTGTTTAACAGCTCTATTGTGTATGGAATAACACGCTCTTTCTTCCGAGTGATCTTCCACAAAAATGCAGCTCCAAGGACATATAAGACTGCATGGCCGATACTGGTCATCGATTTCAATATAAAAATCACATTCTCCCATTTCTGCAAAAGAATATATAAACATTAAATAAGCACAGTTTTTTCACTGTTCCTTTTTGCTCACAAACCTAGCCGACTCTTCTATCTATTGATTTCATAAAAGCAGCTTTATTACAAACACAAGCAAAACAGATGTTGTATTTCAGACTTGGTACATCTTTTAGTTTTCATAATATGTTTGTTAGATTAAAGTTTTCAGACAGTATTGGTAATTTCCTACCTTGTTGGGACTACTTGTATCAGTACAAGAATTATTGTATGTTATTTAGCTTGTTTTATTTTATTGCTATCTACTTTTGCTTAAGGTTTAATTGCTCTTCCTGTTAATCAACTCTTGCTGGCGCCAAGATATGAACTACTAACAATTGCTTGTTTACCTTTTAAACCTATCTAGTACGATCCTTGTACCAAACTAGTACTGTCCGTAACCCCACTGGTATGAACCCTATGTCAGGGGCAGATTTGTGAAGTCCCATTGACTGTTGTGTAAATTATTGGGGCTTGTTTATAAGAAAAAAATAGCTTCTTTGTAAATCTGAAGGGCTAGTATAGTAACAGTAAAAATGTGGGGGCAAAAATGAATAACTTCCTCTCTGTGGATCGCGGAGATGTTAATTGGGTCGAAGTCTGTTTAGTTTCTACTGGTTTTTTGTAATTTGGTTCAATTTTTACAGGATATATATGTTTAGTATGTGGGTTACCAGTTGTGTTTAAAACTTGTTTTTGTTTCAGGTTTTGTTACGAGTATCTGAAATTCACCTTGTGATTCTATAATTAATAAGAAATTATTCATAGAATTTCTGTGAATATCTGGGTCCTCAAATTGTTCATGTAACTTGACAAAGAACTAGCTGGAAAATATAATCCGGGATAATATACACTATAGCAATTCACCTCCAAATTGATAGATAATCAATATATGCATCAACTGGTGAAACTTGTAGATAATGTATTTTCAAAAATTATTTTATGGAAACCAAACCTAATGCCATGGCCGGGCCCACAAGTAATTCCATCAATAACCACGTTTGATGTTCCATCGCTAATGGATATACAATCATCTCCTGTCATAGTTAAACGAGTCATAGGGAAACAAAATTAAAATTTTAAATAACCAACATACCAAACAATTACTAATATAGTCTTGTATTACTAACCTGTGCCGATGCTGGAATTTTGAATTCTGACGTTCTGGGACTCAGAGAGATGCAGTGGCGGATCTAGAAAAAATATTTAGGTGGGTCTGACAACCTCTGTTTAAGTCTTCAGCCCCACCTTTGAGTGCTTCAATGACAGAAAAAATTAGCTGGGGCTAAAGGGAGGGCTCCAAGGGCTCGACGGCGTGAGGTGGGGCTCTAGCCCCACCCGCCCCGGTGGTAGATCCGCCCCTGGAGAGATGGATACCATCAGTGTTGGGGTTAATTATATTCTGGAGATGTTATTTTTATTTGATTTATGTAAACATTTTCACATCTTAGTACAACTAGGCTCATTTGTGGGCGATTCATTATGCTCAAGTTGCTCACTGTTAAATCGTTACACCTTGAAAATTGAATTTCCTGTGTAAAAACTGAGTGCCTGAGGTTTAGTCGTTTAGTACGGCGAGGGTTATAGATGAGAGTCTTCATGTAAAGGTGAATTAATAAGAAACCAGAGGTGTTTTTTTTCCCCTAGAAGGGGAGCCTGCATCTATTATAGCATGCATAATCAAGTTCTTAGCCTGTGACTTTAGCCTAATAAAAATCAGAATATATATATATCGCCTACAACAGGTGGTGTCACAGCCTGTTCTGGAATGCTTGGCGATATAATTATTGGCGAACCAGACGCATATATTGTGTGTGTGTATATATATATATATATATATATAAGGATAGAGAGTATATCAGTCGACAGCATAAATGCAGCTTATTACAAACACAACCAAAACAGATGTAGCACAGAGCCCATTAACCCAAGATGAAAAACTAGAAAGATAAAAGAGTATATCAGTCGACAGCATAAAAGCAGCTTTATTACAAACACAAGCAAAACAGATGTAGCACAGAGCCCATTAACCCAAGAGATCTTCATCATCTTCTGGATTTCCCTAAGCTGAGTTGTCTTGTGCACTATTCCCATCTGCTGCCATTTCCTGTTGGAGCTGAGTTTTCTTCTGAGTGATCTCCCAAAAAAATGCAGCTACAAGGACATATACGACTGCCTGGCCGATATTGGTCATCGATTTCAATATAAAAATCACATTCTCCCATTTCTGCAAAGGAATATATAAACATTAAATAAGCACAGTTTTTTCACTGTTCCTTTTTGCTCACAAACCTAGCCGACTCTTCTATCTATTGATTTCATAAAAGCAGCTTTATTACAAACACAAGCAAAACAGATGTTGTATTTCAGACTTGGTACATCTTTTAGTTTTCATAATATGTTTGTTAGATTAAAGTTTTCAGACAGTATTGGTAATTTCCTACCTTGTTGGGACTACTTGTATCAGTACAAGAATTATTGTATGTTATTTAGCTTGTTTTATTTTATTGCTATCTACTTTTGCTTAAGGTTTAATTGCTCTTCCTTTTAATCAACTCTTGCTGGCGCCAAGATATGAACTACTAACAATTGCTTGTTTACCTTTTAAACCTATCTAGTACGATCCTTGTACCAAACTAGTACTGTCCGTAACCCCACTGGTATGAACCCTATGTCAGGGGCAGATTTGTGAAGTCCCATTGACTGTTGTGTAAATTATTGGGGCTTGTTTATAAGAAAAAAATAGCTTCTTTGTAAATCTGAAGGGCTAGTATAGTAACAGTAAAAATGTGGGGGCAAAAATGAATAACTTCCTCTCTGTGGATTGCGGAGATGTTAATTGGGTCGAAGTCTGTTTAGTTTCTACTGGTTTTTTGTAATTTGGTTCAATTTTTACAGGATATATATGTTTAGTATGTGGGTTACCAGTTGTGTTTAAAACTTGTTTTGTTTCAGGTTTTGTTACGAGTATCTGAAATTCACCTTGTGATTCTATAATTAATAAGAAATTATTCATAGAATTTCTGTGAATATTTGGGTCCTCAAATTGTTCATGTAACTCCTTAATTTAAACAATATGATATATAGTATAACAAATTTATGAAGCGACAGGAAATAAGCTGTCAGAATACCAGTATGTACATGCATCAATGCTGGCATACATGGGGAATCCATTATCCTTTTTCTGGTTCCTACACAAATTCTTAACTTACCACACAATTTAAGTTCCTACACAAACTAAATCATGTACCTCATATTGTTCTATGTACTTCTGCGTCCTTCTGATTCTTTCCTTTGCTTTTTCCATCTGAAAATGAAAAGAACAAGACGAGAAATTTTCATTTAACACGAAAAGATTCTTACACAAACAACAAAAACCATTACACAGCTAACACCCCTCGATAGCTAACAAAAACTTTTCTCTCACACTAAAATGCTCAACAAAATACACAGATATCAAAACTCAACAATCTAAATGCTAACCAGCCCCCTGAAAACTCACAATTAAACTGAGAATACAAAACATTCAAGACAAATACAGAAATAAAACCATCCAACTACAAACAGGAAAGTATACCTCGGCATCGGCATTGGAGGAAGATGTCTGAATCGGCCTGATGGGAACCCGAAACAGAAACGGTGTAATGCGCGCAGCACTAAAAAGACCAATTGGAACCGGAGTCGGGGGTGGAAGTGAGTAAGGGATCAGGGACGAGGCGATTCTCGCGGTACGAATCGCCGGCGCAACTCTCCTGAGAATCATCGCCATGGGTTGGTAGGGTTTTCGATTTGGTATCCGAATGGATTCGGGAGAGGCTTTTTCGAGGCTTTTTCGAGGATCGTGCTTAGAAGGCTAAGATTGAGCCTGGCCTTTTTTTTCCATTAGGTAAATATAGTTTTCCATTTTTTGTATTTTTTATAATTAAAAATAGTTTTATTTTTTTACTAAATATATAAAAAATAATTGTGTCGATCATTATTTTAAGGTAGATCATAGTGCAGCAAAACATAGCGCGATGAAAACTAAGATACTTTATACTGAATTATTGTCATCTAAAAACTAATAGCGCAGCAAAACTGAGACTACCATATCTAGTTTGGGTTTATAACCGGTTATGTTATAATAACATAGAAAAAATGTAAAAAATCAGTCTTTGTTAACATATTAATGAATTAAAATAATTGAAAATTACAAATTAAAAGATGAAAAATATGTATATATATTTTTATTTAACTTGTATTAGCATTGTGTTAAAGAATTTAAATATTATTTGAAATCATCGGTTTGGTTTAGATTGGATTAAATAGGATCTCACCATTCGCTATTTTAAGATATAATGCAATATATATTGTATTTTTAATAATCATCATGTTGCAATTAGTCTTGAAATATTACTTTCATTTGAGAAATAGGATTTTCCAATTCAACTTCGATGGTAGTACATTGAAAGAGAAGGAAAAGTTGTAACCATGTCTATCTCGTTAGTAACAACCACAACCAAGCTATTTGACGATAAATATAATACAACAACAACCACTAAACTTATTTTAAAAAAAAACCATTAAACATTTTGTCCCAGACAAGTTCTAAATGGTTAGAAATTTGAAGATAAATAATAAATATATAAATTATATATATATTTATGTATTATAGATAATACAAGACAATGAAACGGGAAGATAACATTTTATCCCACAAGACAGGTAGGCTAGAAATTTGAAGAGACAATGAAGCGGGAAGATAACATTCCAAATAATTGAAAATAAGTAAACGACTAGCTCTCACACAACAAAAAAAAGAAAGGGAGAAGCCAAGTCCCAAAATTGAAAACAAACTCTACCAAAATTAAGAACATTGAAATATACTAAGCATCCTAAGTCAAAGTCCAAATATTGAAAAAACAAGAACTCTACCAAAATTGAAAAGCATGTACGGAGCATACTACTGCCTCATTAATCTTTTATATCTCAGAATAGTGGAGGCAAGACATATCCGTGTTGAGGTAACCGTCAGCTTCACCGTACGCATTGATGCATGCCGCCTCCGTATTTTCGACGGAGGATGCTACTGTTGTGATGTTGATATTGGTCAGGTGTATATCAGTGCATGCAACTGTTTTACTGCAGTTTAGTGTCACAGCGTAGTTTTTTGATGAGGTGCCCCAAAAGTTGTTGTATTTGACATCGCTGATATGTACTGCATTTTCCTAAGGGGCAAAAAAAAGAACCCAAAGTTGCATTAAAATGAAAAAGAGTATGTTTCAAAATTTATTTTCACTGATCTTATTTATTTTATTTTCAGAAAAAAAATGAAAATAGTATTTCGACAACAAATTTGTTTGCGAAATACAAAATGATAATGTGTTCTTACTTGCGCGGGACAACCGCTTTCTTTCAAACAGTAGTACTGATCAATGATAATTGGATTTGTAACATTGCTTAATGCGATATTCTCATATGATATTGATCTCACATATCCTTTGCCTCCCTGTGTTTATCGCATCAGCATAATAATCTATGTCAGTACATATAAGTATGTGAAAAGAAACTAAACACATAATAATTTACCAATTTTTGACACACTGATGATGGAAATAAATGATAGCAAACCTGCCATGTCTTGATTCTAGCGCCATTTGTGGTATTAAAGAAGTACGAGTTGGAGACACTAATCTTCTCCACAGTTGCAGTACTCTGGTCCTCGCCCAAGCTACCGATACTATATTAAACAGAGGTAGTATTAGCAGTGAATTGAGATTATAGCTAAGCATGTGTGAGAAATTGAACCAACAGTAAATCTTGTATTGGGAGAGTAATGTTCAAGTGCTTCATATTTGGTGCCTTCAAATCAAATGGCTGCAATCTCATAATTGGACCACTATTTTCAAATTTTAAAATATAAACGTAGAATTCAAAAAATGAACATTTAAGGTGAGGCATTATCATATAAATTTTTGTAAAGTTTCGAGTTTATTTGATGGTCTATTAATTAAGAAACCAAAACATGAACATATTCAAATTTACAAGTGAACTCTAAAATTTACAAACTTGTTAAACTAAATAAGATCAACGGTTTGAATTTGACTTTAGAATTTTAAAATTTAAAAACACAGTCAAATTGAGATTGGAGGCACTAGAACCCCACTCAGAATAGCTCCGGTATTGAAATGAAGACCATCACATGTTTTAAAACATTTATGCAATTGAACATTAATTTGTAACTATATTGATAAATTCAAAAATAACATGAAATATATACAGCTTATTTGAAAACTTCATTCTAAAAGTAATTTTGAGAAACGAGAATACATAGGAAGTTTTGCAATGATACTTTGGACATTTTCTCGAACTTGACAAAGAACTAGCTGGAAAATATAATCCGGGATAATATACACTATAGCAATTCACCTCCAAAATGATAGATAATCAATACATGCACCAACTGGTGAAACTTGTAGATAATGTATTTTCAAAAATTATTTTATGGAAACCAAACCTAATGCCATGGCCGGGCCCACAAGTAATTCCATCAATAACCACGTTTGATGTTCCATCGCTAATGGATATACAATCATCTCCTGTCATAGTTAAACGAGTCATAGGGAAACAAAATTAAAATTTTAAATAACCAACATACCAAACAATTACTAATATACTTTAATGGTATATATCACTGGTACAATAGTCTTGTATTACTAACCTGTGCCGATGATGGAATTTTGAATTCTGACGTTCTGGGACTCAGAGAGATGGATACCATCAGTGTTGGGGCTATATTCTGGAGATGTTATTTTTAGTTGATTTATGTAAACATTTTCACATCTTAGTACAACTAGGCTCATTTGTGGGCTATTCATTATGCTCAAGTTGCTCACTGTTAAATCGTTACACCTTGAAAAATGAATTTCCTGTGTAAAATTGTAAACATAACAAATATTAAAATAAGCGAGAAAATGAGTCAGTGGATGAAAGAATATGTACGACCCAAATTGCATTTGTGTTATTTAATTTTATTGATTTTATCTGTTTTGAAAAATTCTCAGGTAAAGAGATTATTGGTACCGTCGGAGATGACGAGGCGCAACCCTGCAAATAAACAGAGAACATAGACAATTATGATCTTTCAAATAGTGAAAACAATAATGCCATGACAAATTCCTTGTATAACAGCACAACATATTTTGCCATGATACAAACTAATATGATTATTACTATATTAATATATCCCTTCGTTTAATTAGTACCTGTGTATGAGAAAATTTACAGGTTCTCACCCACCAACCAGATCCGGAACCATCCATAGATCCTGATCCAGTAAAGACCAGGCCGTCAATTCTTTCAAACGACAACCATTTGCCGGCACCATGGTTATTCCATTTGCCAACTTCAGGTGCCACTATACTGCCTTCAACCTATAATTACACACAAAAACAGAGAGAGAAGATTAATTATTATTATGTATTCTTTGTTAAAGATTAAACTTGCAAGTGTTGTCTATATATAATCTTATATAAGGAACTTGCTATTCTGCTGTTTCTAAGAACAGAAACTTTAGTGATATTTTTTTTTTACATTTTTTATACTATATATATTTTTTTTCAAATAATACTTAGAGATACCCAAATTTCTACAATTTGCTAAGAAAATTGGGATAATATTGCGAGGGTGAATTGTGTATGCAATAGTTTCAGATTCTTCTTTTGATATGGGTAATCTTTCTCATATATTCTAAAAATCACCTACTCAATAAATTCTACCTCCTCCCAACAGCGTTACCATTTCTTAGGCTCTGTTTGGATGCGTTGAGAATAAGGTAGGAAGAAGGAAGAAGTGAAGAAATTTATTGGGAAGGGGTAAATTTATTGGGAAGTGTGTAACATTTGTGAAGAGTTTGAATGGTTAGAAATAAATTTATTGGTAAAAAGTGGTTATTCCTTATTCCGGGAAGAAGCTATCCAAACGGAGCCTTAAGAAGCATACATGACATTCTGAGATTTGATAGGGTTCAAGTCCCAAAGAACAACTACCTATGAAAAAAAAAAATACCTGGATGATTATTTTTGAGGCATTGCATGGGCCGTTGAAAGTTATAGGCTGTACCAGAAAAGTCTTACCAGCTGGCACATACATGGTTCGTGTACCGCCACTTGAACTGCATGTCTCTCCCCATGCCTTTACAAATGCCTTTAAATTAAACAACAAAAATCATGTTAGGGAGTTGATCATTATAATTTATGTCATTTTTTACTTGATTATAATTTAGTACAAAAAATAAATTATTTTATTTAAATTTAAATCTGATTAAAAAAGGTGAACATAATTTACACACATTTCTGTCATCTGTTTCTCCATCGCCAACTGCTCCAAAATTCACAACATTGAAAAAGGAAGACTGTTGTGGCCAAATTTTAGAGGCCAAGGCACAAGAGGCGAGTAGGCATATAATTGTTGGGAAGCAACACACAACCTGAATAAAAATTCTAAAAATTCAGTCGATGAGGAAAGAAGAAATTATTATTAGAGTACTAACATCAAAGAAGAGAGATACAATATATTTATATTTATCTAAAACAGAGAAATTTCATGGTTATAAAAACAACACATTTGAAAAAAAGAATGAAATCATTTACAAATTTACAAAGAAAAAGCAAAATAACATAACGAGTCAATATGTACCAGAGAAAACAATAGTATAGAGATATAACTTACTCTCAGTAGGACCATTTTTTTACTTTTTCTTTAATTCTTGACACGTTCAAAGAGGCGATAGACAATGTGACGAGATAAACTAGTGTGCTACTGTACTAATACTAATACTAAGAGTACTTGAAAAAGAACAAAAAACAACATTACAAGGATCGCTATTTATATTAGAAAGAGCCCGAAATTTTTGCCTAATTGTATAGGCAACTTAATAAATATTTTCCCAAAATTTTCTGCATAATTTTTTTGATTGCGTCTCCTCCTATTTAGAAAGCCAACGGATATCCCTCCAATTCTAAGAGGTTTTACTACCTGGATCTTCTACAGCAAAAGCTTGTGAATGATTGGGAAAAAATATGTCTATGGACCGCAAAATACTCAATTGGTGCACATGGTACATGCCATAGAAAACCCATATTCCCTGAAGGCTATTTCTTCGCAAGTAAAAATCATTAAAATTGTTGCACTCAATTGGTAGGCTATTTCCTTATGCCAATTTAAGAAAAAATAAAAAAACATTCGGATTTAATTTCACCCATGGAAGTTGCTAAATTACTTCGCGCCACATTAAATACTGTATAATCTGTATATGTTGGAAAGGTAATCAACACAAATACTTCATTTTTTTAAACTGATATGATATGATATTGATATCGTAGCACCGCCCAAATGTTTGTTTGGAAGGATGCTCCATTTCAAGCGAGAATTTGCAATTATCCTCAATTTAATCCGCAGAGAGACCTTCCCAATCAATGGTATCCTAATAAATTCCTAATGCACGATCTATTCTTTATATTTGTGCAATCCAAGTCAACAAATATTCTCACTTATTATACCGACTAGCATATACGCCCACCCAATGTGTGGGCAAAAAAATATTTAAATATGTTGGTTAAAATACTACATGTTTCTTTGTAACGGCATGCAACGAATACTAATTAATAGCATTATTGTGCATGAATTTGTTTTGATTCAATTAATTAAAAATATTGTTGTGCATAACCCTCAGCATCTTTGTTAACATTCATATTCTCAATGGTAAAAATATTTTCGTCATACCACAACAACAAACTGGCATGAAGCAAGCAAAAGGAACTAACTAAATCAATAACATAAGCAAAAGGAAATAACTAAATCAATAACATAAGCAAAAAGAAAGACTAAATGATTGAGAATTGTATCGAACTTATACATAATAGGATGTTCTATAAATTAAGAACAAAAAGCAGCATAGTACAATTACCCTCTGAAGAGCATGTTATTTGAGCAAGTACACAACAGATTCAACCATCTTTTATATAAAGATGCAAAATTTTCATACAGCTATACAGTACAACTAATCATTGTGTCGTTGAACACAAAATGTGTCTAACTTATTCATCCCAGAAAAAAAAATCATGACAGCTCCTAATAGAGGTGCCAGAAGACATGCCCACTTGAAATCAGTAGTCCACAAGAATTTTGTTGAGCCAAAAAATAGTGTGTTTGAACATCAGTATTCTCGCGATATGGAGGCTCATCAGGTGGGGTCGCCACAAGCCTGTTGTACAGGCTATTGCCATCAGGACAACACACATATACACTTACACATCAATAAAAAAATATATATTGCAAAAGGATCCAATTATCAACTTGTTTTCAACAAAAAATTCAAAATCTAAACTTCAAAATTAGTCATGATAGGATAATAGATTGTTGTAATTGCATATGCCTAAAAAATAATTCTTTTCTAACATAATGAGCCTCAAAATTATTTATACTCGTCAAAATCTAGAGCAATAACAAACATTCAAAATCTACGGCAGCATATGTCCGAGCATTTTGAGCATATCCAATTAATGTCAAGTCAAAACCAATGAATCATAAAACAGAAAGGTCAACATTTCCAATTGAATCTAGAAAAAAGATTTTCAGGCTATAAAGACAAACATATAATAAAATATATGTATTTGCTACATAAAGTAAAAATGTAAAATACATGTAAGATTAGAAAACAAAAATAATTTTTTTTTTAAAATAAAACCTTGAGGCAACACATCCAGGTTCTCTCTCTTTTCATATACCCTTCCCCTTGTCATACTCGGAAAATTTTGCATTCCTTGTTTCTTCCCTTGTTTGTTCATAAACAATATTAATATGCTCTGTTGGAGGTATCTCCTTGTTTGTTCCCTTAAATTAAATAAATAAAAAGGACATTAATTGATCAGGCCTCTTATATATATTAATATGCCCTATATTATTTCAAAAATTAATGTTTCTAAATAAAACTCACAAGTGAAATCCTATTTACCCTCAGAGGTCAAAAGTAGTAAACAAATCATGCCTTGCGAAAAAAATTAACATAAAAAATAAAAAATTGACATTAAAGTTTATACCAGTGCAGTTAAGTGTGCCATAGTTCTCAAAACGGACCATCTCTCTTTGAAAGTCGAATTTGTCCTTCTGGCATTCATCAACTCCTTCATTTTCTTTCCCACAACTTTTCTTACCTGGTCCTGTAATTCCTGCATAAACAAAACTAACATCATTAAGGAAAATCACGAATTACGTCTTCTTTACTAAAGCAACACTTTTTAAAAATTATGCAATCAGATGAATAACATGATAGAGGCTCGGATCATTGGGCGATTTGGATCATATATAGAGAGAAAAAAATAAAATTTTGCAATTGAACTAAAAAAGGGTATAATTAAGAAATGATAGAACGTCCAACAGATGACATGCCTATGAGCAAGAGTAGTCATGGAAAATTGAACCACATAGAAGAAGCCATGAATAATCTATAAAATAACAGACAACGTCGCCACCCTAAGCCTCAATTGATTTTTTTTAAACAATCATCTCTTTCATCCCATCAAAGGGTCCAACATCGTTCTTATGGCATACAACATTTCTTGATTTCTTCTCATTTGGCAATTTTAGTAGTGCTCTATCACATACAGACCAGCCAATGTAAGCTTTGCAGATTTAAGTTTCAAAATTTTCATAATCCTAAACTAAAGATAACTCACATCATAAAGAGGTTTCCCATCAACCACAACCCAAGAAACATATTTATGTGGTGGCTCCATAGCATCAATTTTTGCTGCACATTCCAGTTCAAACTGAAAAAGAAAGAGAAGGAAAATTACCACCTCCATGAATTCACATATATATGAATTTGGGTTAAGCTCGACATATACCGATTAATTTGGCAGATAGATGCTAAAATTGAAGGGTCCTGTTGTAATTGGAAAGTGGGAGGAAATTGAAAAGGTGGAGGTTAATTATAAATTAGAAGTTATAGCTTTATTTACCCTAAGCATAAGCCCTGCCTTGATCATCCACAACAAAGCAATGCCATCCATTAATTGCAGCCTAAAATAACACAATGGACAACAATATCACTTGAAATTCCCAGATAATCTGCAGACAACATCAGAAGTGCATAAAACTGTGCCAAAAATTTTGAGATTAGGCCATCAAACAATAAAATTCTCTCATTTAATAGATTTAGTTCTTTTATGTGAAAACTAAAATGTTTAATTATCATTTACAAGTGAGCATTAAGTCAAATATGGATGTGAGCCTTTAATTGTCGCTTCTCTGCCAAACCTTCAACTATGCCAAATAGATAAAAGTTAGTGAAAAGGTAAAATGGTAATTTAAGTTTTGAGGTGTTTTCAAGGTTGTTTTTTAGCTTATAGCCACAAACAATATACACATAAAAATAGTTTACTTTTTCATTTCCTATTTCCTCTCTTTTTCATTCCACGAATGTATCAATTCTATTCTGATTGGTTGAGAGTCATTGCGATATTGCTATATATACCAATATCATCATCATGTAAATTCGTACTCGCTTCCTTGAAATAAAAAAAGGAAATGAAAACTTGAACTACATTGGTGAAGAGCGCATATCAACAATTTACTACCTCTGCTTTGCCAACTTAGCAAGGATGCACATTATGTACTTGTGCTGAGGGGAAAAGAAAATCTGTCAAGAAAAGTAGATCATAATGTTAGCAGACTTGCGCAATATCTTATTTTATTTATTTGCCTTTTTTGCTCTTAATAGATAGAACTCAGTTAACTTTTTTTAGAATTAAAAGGTGAGATGCAACAAAAATTAATTTTTGAAACATGAATTACCTTATATCCATATAGAAATATGCAGAAATTGGACAGTCGAGATATTGAGAGTACTTAATTAAAAGATTGAAAAACACTGCAATTAAGGTCCTCTGAACATGTGCATAATTCCTATCATCTATGTTTGTGAGATTGATTAGCTGGATGAATGAAAATGATCGTTTGTTAATAGATGTTTTCCATTTCAAGCACATAACATTATATAATTATATCAATCATTGGACGACTGTTCTTTCTTTTTATCTCATTTCAAATTTATAATGAATCATTTAGGTGTCTCTCTAAATATTATCAATTAAAGACTGAATATTTGTTGAGACTTATACCCAAAAAGCTCCTCGAATATTAATGAAACCAATTAACTCATGATACTTCCTATATGTCTTCCAAAGACGGCCAGAGGAACCAATCTATAGAGATTACCTCAATTTCATTTATTTTTCCGGTATAACAACCTTGAATTAATCAGAACTTGACACTGGAATATAAATGTCGTAAATCTTTAGATTCGTCAAGACTATGAAAAGACCCACATAGAAATACAAACATAGATTGTCAAAGGCTCAAACTACTTCCAACATAGATTGTACGCATGACTCAACCATACTTACAAGTAAAGCATGTTTTCTAATTAAAATACAAACAAATGAAATACTACAAGTAAAATGGGACATAGATATCCTCTGTTGGAGATATTTCCATTATGAAAAGTCACCACAACATGGGCACATGTCAGAATTGTCCCATCAGGGTCAAAGATCGTGCCAGATATGAATAAAATAACAATGCAAGTCAAGAGATATGGGTCTTAATAAGCGTAAATCATTAATTAGAGACATTGATAAATGATAGCATTTGCAAATAAAAATTAAGGAGAAACATTTATTACTATATTTTAATAAAAAAAAGTATAATAACTGACCTTATCAGTGTCCATATCATGAATGATAGCATTGATGACCTCATCATGATTGAGGCCCAAGTCGTCAGCCAAAGAAGCACTTAGCTCCTCAATCTCAATGTACCACTTTTGTTCTGATCAAAGAATGAGAAAGCTCTGTGAAGATGGTTGTCATTTCCTATCTTTTTCAAATGAAATGATACTGCCACAAATTCTCCATAGGCTAGTGATCGGTGCTGATGGTACTGGTCAAATTAATTCCTTAAAAACCGATACTAATTCGTTTGCAGTATAGTTTAAGGGTCGAATCACGGGGACGAACTATTCCTTTTCTGAGTTTAAACAATTCGTATTAAGCTAAATTCTTTTGATTAAATAAACAATTCAAATTTCAAACAGATCTAAACTGAAGGGCGAAATGCAGTTACAGGATTAAAATTCTAATTCCTTATAAAAACTTGGTTAATTTAAAGTTTAAATAATTAACAAATGATTAGGGGTTCAGGTTGTCTAACTTTTCATGTCTGTCAAGGCTGGGACGGACCGTTCCATCTCTGGAACGGGCCGTCCTAACCCTGTCAGATTGTTGGAGCTGTCTGTTCTAGGTCAGGACGCCCCCTCTCGGGCGGTCCGTCCTGACCTTGGGATGGGCCGTTCCAACCATCTGATGTTTGTCTTGTCATCCTACTTAATCGTTTGCTGAGTGTTTTTACGTGGATTGTATCAAATCTAACCTACAGACTTGTGCTCTAACTCTCGTTCAGGTCAAGTTGTGGGGTTCCGTTTGACAAATCCTAAAAACTCCTAAATTTCAACTCTCGTTTCTTGGTTTAGATGTTTCTAACTGATTTCTGGGTCTTGGTAAACTCTCAATCTCTCGATTTATTGAGTAAAACTCTAATTTCTTAAAGTTTGGTTTAATCCTTTCGGATATCGCCTACCTAAGTGATCTAGTGTGTTTACTTGTTATTGCAGATAGACTTTGTTTTGACAATTAAACTAGGCCTTTGTTTAATGCAATAGCCAAATCTAACATTAACAATTTGCAACAAAAAGATAAAATTAAATTTCAGAAATCAAGAACGCAACTTAACTTAGCAACTAATCAAGTATTCAAACAAAACAAACAACTAAAAGAAAAGTTATCGAACCATAGCCCCTAAATTAAACTACTCCATGCAAGAAAAAGCAGGTTTCATCATACAAAAACACAAAGAAAAAGGAAAAACCAAGTTACAACAAGATGTGCTCGAAAATCGTCTATCTCCTAAGCTCTGTCCTGTCTGGGGCGGCCCGTCCTGATCCTGGGGCGGTGCGTCTCAGGCTGGTGGATGGCCGTCTCAACAGGGTGGTTGCCTTGCTCCTTTCTGGCTCTCCAAACTTAGCGAATTTCGACTCCCTTGATTTGGAGCCAGGACAGAGCTTATATAGGCTTCTTGGGAAGCTCCAAAACGTGGCATAGTGGCTCAGAAAGGCGGTGGAAACTGAAGAAACCGCCTCACCAAATCAGGCACTCTATATTTGGCACTCTCGAAATAGCTCTCTGGCCTGGTAGTGGACTGGGACGGCCTGGTCTGAACATGGGGCGGCCCGTCCCAGTATGGGCTGAACGCTTCGTCTGGATTTCCTATGCCTGCGTCTGCACTGAGGTGGGACGACCCGTCCTATGATTGGGGCGGCCCGTTCCAGCTTGCTGGATCTGTGCAACTTAGTCGATTTTCTCCTTTTTTCGCGCCAAAGTGTGATGAACCTGTATAAAAAACTTGCCGGGCTACGGCTGAACTTTCCTACATCTAACATTAGCACAATTTAAAGGAAAATGAGTAAAAACACAAGTAATTTGAACGAATTTAGGGGCTTATTCTGGCTGAAAATCAAGTACGGAAACCGTACATCAAAATCCCCCAAGCTTGAACATTGCTTGTCCCCAAGCAAAACTCTAGACTTAGACCTGAATTAGACCCTAATTGAGTTCAAATACCTGTGTACTAACTAGTTCAAAGAATCCTTTTAGTTTAAACTTAAGTGATTGTGACTTTAAGTTACAAGGGCATTTTCAAAAAGTTTTTCCATTAAGACCAAATTATTTTATTTTTGAGCGACTTAACTTTTTCTGAAATCAAACCAAAGATCCTCACATCACTTTGACTCTGTTTCATTTCACTAAGCATTAAATCAATTAATTCTTCAAAGTTTTTATTCAGTTAGAAATCAAGTAGAAACGGGATAGAACCTGCTCAACTCAAATAATTCAGAATAACTCCAAGTTGTTTTGCACAGACTTACGATACTTCAAACCAGAAATTTAAATAACTTAAAAAGAAAAATTATTTACAAGATACAATTCTCCTGGGGCAAGGAGGTTTTTCCCGAGGCGGAGAAGTCGGCCAGATAAGAGCGGATTTTTAGAGGATTTTTCCTCTTTATTTTTTTTTTATACCATGAATCTCTTTCTGTTTCTTACCCATGGTTTATGGAATTCTTTTAATCCGCAAGTACCTATAGCCTCCTACAGTGTCCATGGCACTGCACCACTTTTTAGTTCCCCTTTTTATTTTGTTTTTGGTTTTTCCATTTTTTTTTATTTTGAAAATAAAATTGCGAAAGTTTTTAGTTTCTGAAAATCTGTGCAAACCATCTTACAGTTATCCTTATTTTTGAGTTACTCAAATGATCTTAGGCGAACTAAATCAAGCCCTTTGCCGGCTCTATTCAATACAACCATATAATTGCTTTTGAAATTAACTATCCAATGCTTAGCAAAATTACTCCTAAGTCAAATGAAAGTTACTATCCTTAGCTTGCCTCAAATTAGTTTAGTCAAATTCATTTTGCAAATTTTCAACAAAGTTTTTAGTTTTTCTCAGATTCTGCCCAAATTTCTCAAGTCACAAACATCAAGATTAGCTAAAATGATCCTTAGAACTATCCTAAATGCAACTTAGAATGATTTAATTATGCAAATCCTACATGTATATACAAAACCTGCCAATGCATTGTGTCTGGAACGGCCTGTTCTAACGTGGAACGACCCATTGGGGCGGACCGTCCTGATGGTGGGACGGACCGTCCCAGACACAATACTTGACTAGTTTCAATGCTCAGACAGTGTTGGAACGGGCTGTTCTAGACTGGGACGCCCTGTTGGGACGGGTCGCCCCATTGGTGGGACGGTCCGTTCCAATGCTGTCTGAAACAGGCAATATGCTATGCAGATGCTCTAAGTTATCCGTTTTTTCAATTTTTCGATCCTTTAACCCCCCCAAGCTTATCTACTGGACTGTCCCTAGTCCTAGTAGATGCAAGAAAGAAAATAAAGGAGAGAAAAATAGAAAAACGTACCTGAAAACTGGCTCAGAACTGTGGTGGATCAGGTGGCGGTGGAGCTGATGGTCCAGGGCCAAAGATGTGACTCGCGAGGCGGCTGAGCAGATCGTCGTTTCTTGCATTGCGCTCATCTTGCTGCTGCCTCCATCTCCTGTTCTCCTCCCTCTCTTCATCAAACGATGCCTGCAAGTTCCACTGAGCGGTGTGGATGTCATGCAGCATATCAAAGTAGCGCTGGTCCGATCCCCTGCCGTATCCCGGCTGCCACTGCGGCTCAAACCCTCCATGTGGGCGTGGCGGTGAGGGGGATGGATGAATGTCCTCCATGCGGATCCCACCCCAAGTGAAGTGCTCGCCCTGAACATCATCAAAGGGCTCAATGTGGGGCATCGATGGGAAATGAGAGGGATGCTGAGACGGGTGGCTAGAGGCACCTGCTGCCTCTGCTTCTGCCGATGTACCGGCGCCTGCTGCCCTAGCAGCGGCCTCCATCTCAGCCAAACGGCGCTGCATCTCTTCTTCTTCATGGTTGATCAAACGCCCATCTCTATCAACCAGAAGCCAGGTCCTTTTGTTTTGGAGATCTATGGACCTGGTGAATGGAAGCGGGAACCGATGACGGCCATAACAAAACTGATACTCTGATCCAACCCGGGCCACCATCCCCATCTCAACCAGCTGCCTCATGCCTAGCCGGTTTGGTCCTCCGCTTCACCTCAACTCATCCCAGGGCACCGTGACATCATACTGGCGGATCAAATGAGTCACGTATCCGCCTACTGTGATCTGACCCGTGCCTGCCCTGAGATTGTTGGCCTGTTTCTCGAAATGCTTCATCATGAAGTAGGCCAGATTGAGCTTTGCCTCTCCCTTTGGATAGAAGATCTGGTTGAGGATTGCTTGCTCACCACGGGTCAACTTGACACCCGACTCACCTTTGGCAAAGATGGTGAGAGAGAGCATCCGCTGTATGAAGCGGATAGTCGGGTGCTGGATGTGGGAGGAGCGGCGGGTGTTGACTGGCTGTCTGTGCTCCAAAGACAACTCCTCCCAAAGGTTATCCTCAAAGAACTCGTCAGTGATCTCCCCATTTTCAAGCCCAAAGAACCGGGCAAAGTCATTCTCGTTGCAGATCATCTTCTTTCCGTTTGCACGGAATGTCATCTGCCAGAGATCATCCTTGAAGAAGAGGTCAAGGGTGCAGAGGAACTCCATAGTGAGGGCCGTATAGGCTGGAGCTCTGATCTCCCAGAATCTCGGGCGAAACCCGACAGATCTGGTGAGACGGAAGAAGTCCTCGCGGATGCCAAGCTGATCTAGCACCCGCAAATCAATCGCCTTGGTGCTTTGGAAGTGTTTGTTTCGGAGGTTTTTGAACCTCTGCTTGGCATCTGAGCCCTTGAGGCGGATGTGCACATCGGCAAGCTCAATTTCAGCGGGCTGGGAGGGGTAGGTTTGCGTCTCAGGGACGAGATCCTCCACCTCTTCTTCTTCTGCCTCTTCTTCTGCCTCCGCTGCTGCATTGATCTCTGCATCTGTGGCAGCGGGCTCAGGGTCAAGTTGAGCTTCGGTCTGGTGGGACTGAGCGGTGTCAGCAGGCTCGGTCTGATCGTCTGCCATGCCTGAGATAGACTCAAGTTCGGACCAGTAGCAGACGTATGGAGACGGCTGTCTACGCCTGACCCAGCCTGCGAATGGAATTATCTGATCTGGGTCCTCTACGGTGTACTGTGACTGAGAGACGGGAGGCGGGTTGACCATGAATTCCCGCGGATCGAGCGGGTACTTGTCAAGCGGTGGAATTGGGCTGTCGTCTTTCGTTGACCACCCACCGATGCCCCTGGTAAATGATCTGGGCACAAGAATCCTCCTCTTTCCAGGCTTTCGCGGGAGATCGCGAAACAAATATTTGGAGATTTTGTCTGAAAGTCTCCCTGAACTTCTCCTCTGCATGGAACGGGTCGGTCCAGAAATGGGGCGGTCCGGTCTGTCCTGGAATGGATTGTTTTTGGTTGTTTTATGAGTTGGGGCGGACCGTCCTGATAGTGGGACGGACCGTTCTGGACTTATGAGGATGTAGAGGTCTTGGTTGGGACGGGGTGGTCTGGGAATGGGACGTGGGTTTTATGGCAGGGTTTGTAATTGGGACGGGTCGCCCAAAAGATGGAACGGTCCGTTCCACTTGAGGTTTGGGCAGAAAATTGGCTAAGTACCAGAGATGGTTTCCGATTTTTTTTCGATTTCGAAATTGGTACGGGTTTTTGGTGCAAGCTCAAGTGAATTGGTTTAGTGAATGAAATGAGAGGAGAAAGAGTTTGATTTACCGGAAAATCCAGAGGAAATGGCGGCGGAGGCGAGGTGGCAGTGGTGGAGGCGGCGGATTCCGGCGAAATTGAGATAATGCGGTGAAACGAAAAGGATGGAGGCGAAGTGTAGACAGAGGAGAGACGATTGTGGCAGAGAGGCGGCGAAATCGGCGGCTGAGATGGCGGTGGTTGCGGATCTGTCGGCGGTTTGCGGCGCGGCGGCAGCGGAGGGTTGCGGCAGCGAGAGTAGGGCGAGAGAGAGAGTAGGTGAGTGAGAGGAGGGAGAGGCTGGCTCCGGCGAGGCGTCGTCGGCGCTTCGTCGGATTCGCGAGGGCAGAGAGAGAGTCGGGAGAGAGGAAGAGAAAGAGGAGGGGGAGAAGGGTCTGGGTTTTGAAATAGAGAAAAAGATAGAGAGAGGTGGGGTAGTGGGTTAGTGGGTTTAATGGGTTTAATGGGTTTAATGGGTAGTGGGTGGTTACACGCGAAAAGTCATGCATAGCTGTCGGATTTTGAAATGGGGCGGACCGTTCCATGATTGGGGCGGGCCGTCCCACTTCCTGGGCAAATTGCATGGTCGTCCCACTCCGTCCTGGACCAAACCTGGTCGTTCCATTTGTTGGGACGGGCCGTTCCAATATTGGGACGGACCGTTCCAATCAGATTTTTCTCCCCCAAGCTTGTCTTTCTTAGTAGCTCATCGATTTCTACATGTTTTCCTCCTGAAAGTAGTCAATCACATCACAAATTAAGCCAAGTATTCAGGTTATTTAGCCTACTCCTAATTTTTTTATTCTTTTATTGGTTTTTCAAATTTTTATTTTGTTTTAGACTTTTTGACATAAAGTAAATTGAATGAACAAAATATAAATTTAAAAACAGAACCCTTGGGTTGCCTCCCAAGAAGCGCTTGTTTAAGGTCTCAAGCTCGACCCCTGATGTCTACGTTTCTGCAGGTGGGGGGTTAGTCAAAAAGCGCACTTCCCCTCCTTCTGCACTTAGTATTTGGATCAACGTAGAACTTGAGCCTCTGTCCGTTCACCTTGAAGGTTTCATCTCCTTCCTTGTAGATGTCAACAGCTCCAAATGGATAGACTTTCTTCACAACGTAAGGGCCTGTCCACCTAGACCGGAGTTTTCCAGGAAATAGCCTCAATCTGGAATTGAACAGAAGCACCATATCCCCTATTTCGAAGGATCTCCTTTGGATATGCTTGTCATGCCAGAGCTTCGTTTTCTCCTTGTAGATCCTGGCATTGTCATATGCATTTAGCCTTATTTCCTCTAGCTCGTGCAAGTCTAGAATTCTCTTCTCTCCAGCTGATTTATAATCCATGTTGAGTGCTCTAACTGCCCAGTATGCCTTGTGTTCCAATTCCACTGGCAAATGGCATGCTTTTCCATAAATCAGCTTGAATGGGCTCATGCCTATAGGAGTCTTGAAAGCTGTCCTATATGCCCATAAGGCGTCATCCAATTTTAATGTCCAATCTTTTCTTGTACTGCTCACTGTTTTCTGGAGGATGTTCTTTATTTCTCGATTCGATATCTCAACTTGGCCACTAGTCTGCGGATGATAAGGGGTTGCCACCTTGTGTCTCACTCCATACTTCATTAAAAGATTCTCAAACTGTTTGTTAATGAAGTGTTTGCCCCCGTCACTAATGACTGTCCTTGGAATTCCAAACCGTGGGAATATGATCTTGGTGAAAAGCTTTTTGACTGTTGCTGAATCTGCATGCTTGCTCGGAATAGCTTCCACCCATTTGGACACGTAATCAACTGCCACAAGAATGTACTCATAGCCACATGAAGATGGAAACGGTCCCATAAAATCAATCCCCCAAACATCGAAGATCTCAACCTCTAGAATAGGATTCTGAGGCATCTCTTGGCGTCTCGAAATGTTGCCTGTCCTTTGACATTGATCGCAAGAAGAGATAAATTTTCTTGCGTCCTTGAAAAGCGTGGGCCAGAAGAATCCGGATTGCAAAACTTTGGCAGCGGTCTTAGACACTGAGGCATGTCCTCCGTAAGCTGAAGCGTGGCAATTGTGCAGGATTTGCTCAATTTCGCTCTCCGGTACACACCTTCTGAACATTCCATCAACTCCAAACTTCCATAGGAAAGGGTCCTCCCAGAAGTAGTATTTAGCATCGGCTATGAATCTTTTCTTCTGCTGGAAGGACATCTGATAGGGCATAACTCCGCTCGCTAAATAGTTCGCAAAGTCAGCATACCATGGAGTCGCCTGAGTTGGGACGGACCGTTCCAAATTGGGGCGGGCCGTTCCAACTGAATCGCCTGGCGCAGACAGGGCCGTTCTGGCTGGGACGGCAGTCCTGACATCATCTGCTGTGGTTGGGACGGGCCGTTCCATTCTAGGGCGGTCCGTTCCAGACTGGATTGAGTACAAATGTTCGTCTGGAAATGAATCGTTGATTGGCAGTGTCTCGGATTTGATGCCTTCTGCTTTGATCCTGGATAAATGGTCTGCAACACTGTTCTCTGTACCTTTCTTGTCACGGATCTCAAGATCGAACTCCTGAAGCAAGAGAACCCACCGGATGAGTCTTGGCTTGGCGTCTTTCTTCGAGAGCAAGTACTTGAGTGCAGAATGATCGGTGTAGACTATAACCTTTGAACCGATCAGGTAGGACCTGAACTTATCTAAGGCAAAGACTACTGCAAGAAGCTCCTTTTTCTGTTGTGGTGTAGTTGATTTGGGCTTCATCTAGCACCTTACTTGCATAGTAGATAGCATAGGGCTTCTTATCCTTTCGCTGTCCGAGTACTGCTCCAACTGCATAATCACTTGCATCACACATCAATTCGAACGGTTCATCCCAATTTGGAGGTTGCAAGATCGGGGCTGTCACGAGTGCCTTCTTTAATCTGTCAAATGCATCAACACAACTTTTATCAAAGATAAATTCTGCATCCTTCATAGTCAAGTTTGTTAAAGGCTTAGCAATCTTAGAGAAATCCTTGATGAAACGCCTGTAGAAACCAGCATGACCAAGGAAACTCCGAACATCCTTTACACAAGTTGGCTCCGTGAGCTTCTCAATCACTTCCACCTTGGCCTGATCAACTTTAATCCCTTGTTCCGAGATTATGTGGCCCAAAACGACTCCTTCTTGCACCATGAAATGGCACTTCTCCCAGTTCAAGACTAGGTTAACTTCTTCACATCTCTGCAATACCCTTTTCAAGTTAGCTAGACAGTGATCGAAAGATGTACCATAGACAGAAAAATCATCCATGAAAACCTCCATGTCTTTTTCTATAAAATCAGAGAATATAGCCATCATGGCTCTTTGAAATGTTGCTGGTGCATTACACAAACCAAATGGCATCCTACGGTATGCATAGGTCCCATATGGGCATGTAAAGGTCGTTTTTTCCTGGTCTAGGGGGTGAATTGGTATTTGAAAGAAACCAGAATAACCATCTAGATAGCAAAAGAAAGAATGCTTAGCCAGGCGTTCGAGTAGCTGGTCAACGAATGGCAAAGGAAAGTGGTCCTTTCGGGTAGCCGCATTCAGCTTGCGATAGTCCACACACATCCTCCATCCTGTGACGATTCTTGTTTGGATCAGCTGGCCTTCGTCATTCTTTATCACGGTTGTGCCTCCCTTTTTTGGAACAACATGAATGGGACTAACCCATTTGCTGTCTGAGATGGGGTAAATGATCCTTGCCTCTAGAAGTTTGTGAATTTCTTTCCTCACAACTTCACTCATGTTCGGATTGAGTCTCCTTTGGTGCTCCATAGTTGGTTTGGAGTCCTCTTCAAGTAGGATCCGATGGGTGCAAATCGAGGGGTCGATACCCTTTAGATCCTCAATCGAGTATCCGATTGCTTTCTGATGAATTCTCAGTTCCTTTAGTAGCTTCGCTGTTTGATCTGCATCAAGATTGGCATTAACAATAACAGGAAAGGTCTGATCTGGGCCCAAGAATTCATACCTGAGATTGTCTGGCAGGGCCTTCAGTTCTGGCCTGGATTTCGCATTATCTGAATTGGGGCGGGCCGTTCCAACCTGGGCGGTCCGCCCTGATTTGTTTCCATGCTGAGAATTTGTTGGATTTCAGCTGGAGATCGCAGCTGCATGATGGCTTGATCTGCCTTGATCTGGGGTGGTCTGTTTTGTTCCTCTCGGGCAGCCAAGTATTCAACCATTTGGAGAATTTCGTTGAATATTAGGTCTGCCTCCTCCTCTTCAGGTCTGGCCGAGAAGGAATGGTATGCCTGAACAACACGTGTGTTGAAGGATTCTTCAACAATGGCTTCCAATGATTCCACCATGAAAATTGAGTCAATATGGTCAGGCATCTTCATGGCTTTTTCTACATCAAACTCCACTTTTTCATCTCCAACCTCTAGGATCATCTTGCCGGTCTTGCAGTTGATGAAAACTCCGGCTGTGGTGAGTAAGGGGCGACCAAGGATGACTGGAACATCTAAATCTTCTTCCATATCCACAACCACAAAGTCAAAAGGCACAACCAAATCTCCAACTTGGACTGGCACGTCGATTGCTATCCCCAATGGCAGTCTAATTGATCCATCAGCAAGCTTCAAAGTCATGCGGGTCGGGCTCAGCTCCCCCATTCCTATCTGATTATAGACTGTCTCGGGGATGAGACTAACGCTTGCTCCGAGATCCAGCAAAGCTTTCTTCTCTTCTGCATTCCCGATTTTACATGGGATCGTGAACTTGCCTGGATCCTTCATTTTGACCGGCATCTTCTTTGTGATCAGGGCGCTGCATTCTCCGGTCAGGGCCATGGTCCCGCACTCCTCCAGGTTTTTTTTGTTGGAAAGGAGGTCCTTCAAGAATTTAGCATAAGACGGCATTCTGGTTAGGAGATCAGTGAAGGGAATTGAGATCTTAATCTGCCGTAGAATGTCCAAGAACTTCTCGTATGCCCTGTCCTTCCTGGCTTTGGCGAGTCTCTGCGGATATGGAACCTCAATAACTCTGTTGGAAGGAGAGACGGCCCTCGGGACTTGCCTGCTTGTGGCAGTCGAGGTGTTTGGGGCGGTCCGTCCTGGGTTGGGGCGGTCCGTCCCATCATCTTGTTCTGCTGCTGGTGGGCTTGTTCCAATGTCTGTATCAGCGCTGGGCTGGTCCGCCTGATCAGCTTCTGCTCCGTCCTGAGGTGGGGCGGGCCGTCCCAAGATGGGGCGGTCCGTTCCAGATAGTCCTGGAGGAGAGTCTGAGGGCATTTCAGGCCCGTCATACCTTGTTCCACTCCTCAATTGATGCGAGACGCTCTTCACATCCTCCCTAGGGTTTGGTTCAGGTTGGCTGGGGAACATACCTGGTTTGGTGAGAGCTCCGGCGCTAGATTGAGACAACCTTTCGTCGAATCTTTGAAGAAAAGCTCCCATGTCCTCCCTGATCTTCTCCAACTCCCGGTGGACTGCATGATTGAAGATTCCTTGACTTTGCATGAATTTCTCAACCATGGGCTGCGTGAGTGTCTCTTGAGGGCGTTGTTGGTTCCTTGGTGGTCCGACTTGGCTGGGGTTAGCAGCTCCATTTGGATTTGAGTAAGAGAGGCCTGGATGGTTTCTCTTATCGCGATAAGCATAGTTGTTGGTTGGCGGGAAAAAGGAAGGAGGGTTCATGAGTGCATTCACCTCTTCTGTCTTCTCTTCTCTCTCAACCAAGTGGCATGCCTTGGCCGTATGTCCTTCTTCCTCGCAAAACTGACACTTAGCCACCGCTTCAGCTGGTTTCTTGTTGAGATTTTTGATCATGACGGTCAAAGAATCCAGCTGTGATTGCATGTGGGTATCCTTGTCCACTTCAAGAAGTCCTCCCTTCTTCTGGGCTCTAACCGACCAGTTGGTTTGAGACCTGGCCATGTTCTCAAGTAAAGCCTTCGCTTCTCTGCAACCCATCTCAAGGAATGATCCACCTGCAGTTGAATTAATATTCTGACGAGTCATATCATCCAAGCCATCATAGAAACTGACAATAAGCCTATTTTCAGGTACATCATGGTGTGGACATATTCTCTGCAGGTCTTTGAATCTTTCCCATGCCTCAAACAGGTTTTCATCTGGCTCTTGTTGAAAGGTTAACAATTCCCTAACCAATTTAGTTGTTTTTACCCTAGGATAAAACCTATCTAAAAAGGCTTTGGTCAAGTTTTCCCAAGAATCAAATGGTGCATCATTGAAACTGTTAAGCCAATCCTCAGCTTTGCCCCTAAGAGAGAAAGGAAAGAGAGTTAAGCGGATTATTTCAGGATCCACGTCTTCAGGGACAAGGGTTGTGCAGTTGCGCAGGAAGCTTTGCAAATGGCGATTAGCATCTTCGTTGGGGGCTCCACCGAAAGCTGAGTCCTTGATCAAAGCGATCAAGCTTGGGTTGTAGTAAAAGTCACGGGTTCGCTCAGCCTTTGGTGGTCTAACTCCAAGTCGGACGTTAGTCGCTGTTGGTGCACTGATCTCTCGGAGAGGTCGATTGGCCTCGGCTTCCCTTGCTGCTTCGAGGGCTTCTCTAAGGGCTCTCTGGACGGGAGTCTCCTCAGGTCTTCCCCCATTGCCATTCAAATGGTCAGCCATGTCTTCTTCGGGTGGTGTCAAAGGTGGTTGAGTTCTCTCTGGATTTCTGCGGTTGCGCTGGTAAAACTGGCGAAACGGTTGAATCAGAGAGCCTTCCTCCTCTGTGAGTTCAGCTAAACCTGGGGCGGTGCGTACTAAAATGGGACGGGCCGTTCCAGATGAAGATGGGCTCGGTTGTTGATTCTGTTCCCCACCTCCTTGTTGACGAAAACTTGTATCGCGTGCGCTGCCTAGTTCTTTCTCCTTGTTAGCCAGCGTATGCGACTGCAAAATTTCGAAAACAAAAGAAAAGGTGAAGAGATTAAAAGAATATAAGTTAAAACAAAAGGAAAACTTAGAAAAAGAGCACCGTCCCCGGCAACGGCGCCAAAATTTGATCGGTGCTGATGGTACTGGTCAAATTAATTCCTTAAAAACCGATACTAATTCGTTTGCAGTATAGTTTAAGGGTCGAATCACGGGGACGGACTATTCCTTTTCTGAGTTTAAACAATTCGTATTAAGCTAAATTCTTTTGATTAAATAAACAATTCAAATTTCAAACAGATCTAAACTGAAGGGCGAAATGCAGTTAGAGGATTAAAATTCTAATTCCTTATAAAAACTTGGTTAATTTAAAGTTTAAATAATTAACAAATGATTAGGGGTTCAGGTTGTCTAACTTTTCCTGTCTGTCAAGGCTGGGACGGACCGTTCCATCTCTGGAACGGGCCGTCCTAACCCTGTCAGATTGTTGGAGCTGTCCGTTCTAGGTCAGGACGCCCCCTCTCGGGCGGTCCGTCCTGACCTTGGGATGGGCCGTTCCAACCATCTGATGTTTGTCTTGTCATCCTACTTAATCGTTTGCTGAGTGTTTTTACGTGGATTGTATCAAATCTAACCTACAGACTTGTGCTCTAACTCTCGTTCAGGTCAAGTTGTGGGGTTCCGTTTGACAAATCCTAAAAACTCCTAAATTTCAACTCTCGTTTCTTGGTTTAGATGTTTCTAACTGATTTCTGGGTCTTGGTAAACTCTCAATCTCTCGATTTATTGAGTAAAACTCTAATTTCTTAAAGTTTGGTTTAATCCTTTCGGATATCGCCTACCTAAGTGATCTAGTGTGTTTACTTGTTATTGCAGATAGACTTTGTTTTGACAATTAAACTAGGCCTTTGTTTAATGCAATAGCCAAATCTAACATTAACAATTTGCAACAAAAAGATAAAATTAAATTTCAGAAATCAAGAACGCAACTTAACTTAGCAACTAATCAAGTATTCAAACAAAACAAACAACTAAAAGAAAAGTTATCGAACCATAGCCCCTAAATTAAACTACTCCATGCAAGAAAAAGCAGGTTTCATCATACAAAAACACAAAGAAAAAGGAAAAACCAAGTTACAACAAGATGTGCTCGAAAATCGTCTATCTCCTAAGCTCTGTCCTGTCTGGGGCGGCCCGTCCTGATCCTGGGGCGGTGCGTCTCAGGCTGGTGGATGGCCGTCTCAACAGGGTGGTTGCCTTGCTCCTTTCTGGCTCTCCAAACTTAGCGAATTTCGACTCCCTTGATTTGGAGCCAGGACAGAGCTTATATAGGCTTCTTGGGAAGCTCCAAAACGTGGCATAGTGGCTCAGAAAAGGCGGTGGAAACTGAAGAAACCGCCTCACCAAATCAGGCACTCTATATTTGGCACTCTCGAAATAGCTCTCTGGCCTGGTAGTGGACTGGGACGGCCTGGTCTGAACATGGGGCGGCCCGTCCCAGTATGGGCTGAACGCTTCGTCTGGATTTCCTATGCCTGCGTCTGCACTGAGGTGGGACGACCCGTCCTATGATTGGGGCGGCCCGTTCCAGCTTGCTGGATCTGTGCAACTTAGTCGATTTTCTCCTTTTTTCGCGCCAAAGTGTGATGAACCTGTATAAAAAACTTGCCGGGCTACGGCTGAACTTTCCTACATCTAACATTAGCACAATTTAAAGGAAAATGAGTAAAAACACAAGTAATTTGAACGAATTTAGGGGCTTATTCTGGCTGAAAATCAAGTACGGAAACCGTACATCAGCTAGAAACCCATTTTAATCTGTATCGGCCTGAAATTGCATAAATTGTGATAGAAATAACATCAGTTCTTTTCATTGCTCTTTCTTTTCTTACTGTGTGGGGAGGTGCTTGGGTTTTTTGGGAGGTTGAGGGACGGAGGTGGAGGGCTTTAATGTTGGAATATTTAATGTGGCCTATGATAATTAATGTGTGAGCCAAGTTCATCTAAGATAATTAACTAAAGGGTGCATCATAATTTGATGGAAATTCTGATGGACCAGATTCATTGTACTTGATCCCTGTAGTTGCCTCAGCATTAAATACTCTATAATCTGAAATTTTAAGGCACCCTTTTTCATAATTCTGCCATTAAGAAATTTCAATAAAGAAAAGAGAAAAACGCCATTGTTGACCATCATTATGGCTGAGGAAAACTCAAAGAAGATCAATACTAACGCTTCCGCCTAATGACTAACGATTTCTGCTCTTCAATTTGGATACGGAGCAGATGTGTTAGATGAGGAGTCGTGCATGGCCTGCAGGTTTCAACTTCAACCACTCAACACTCGATTTCGATTAGCGACGGCACGAGGTATTTTACGATTCCTGGTTAATTCCGCATTCTAGAATCGTTGTTGCACTTACAGTTGGTATCAGAGCGGGTTATACCGCTAGATTGCCTTTATTGAAATAGAATTTCATAACGGTTAAACAGAAATTCTGTTGTAAGTGTTGAGTGCATTGAGTTTTGTCTGATTTTCTTAATTATCTGAATTCGTGGATCATTATCTCAAGATCCGCTTATCCGATTTGAGTGAGGTTTTTGATGAAGGCTTTAAATCCTAGTACCAAATAAATTTGTACCTAGACCTAACCTCACTAGTCGTCAAAGTTAAGCTTAGGGTCGAACCCACAGGACGGATTAACGATTACTGGACTTGTTCTTTTTATGAAGCTAGACAATAAAATAAGGTTGAGAGTGTTGTGAAAATAAATGGTGCGATTAAATAGATATTTTTGGTTGCTTTTGGTTCTAAATAATAATTCAAGTAAGATAAACTAGAGCAGGTAAATTTTTGGGGTTTTTCAAGTATAATAAGGCGTCTTAGGGGTCAGGATTCACTTAGGATTAGCCCTCGATTTGCTGGATCGCTCGCTGTCGCGTTAAATAACAACAAATCTAAGCATAGGCCGTCAGTTCGGTCCGAACACGACTTGTTCGGTCCGAACAGAGGCTGGTATGTTGAGTTATGACCATACAACTTGAGTTTTAACTTTATGAAGGGCTCAGATCGGCTATAGCTACATTACCTAATCCTCAACTGTCGTCTTTTGGACTAGAAATTAGTACAGGTCTCTACTTTGCCCACATAGACCAATTAAACCTAAACTTTCGTGTCGGTATTTTAATTAACCTATGCCTTATTTATTTGTTTTCTTAGGGATATCTAAGTTGCCTTTCAGCCAACTTAGAAACTACACCTTTCAGTGCTAGCTAATCTCCTCTTTCGAATCTTCAACTTATCCCAAGTACTTAATTTAATCCTAATTGTTTAACCTAACCTTGTAACTTAACTAAACAGGCCTTTATTTAGAAGTAAATCAGGTCAAAACAAGGGAATTAAACAAGCAATTAAAATACTACTCAATAAATAGATCATAAAGCCAAACATCAAGTCATATCAAGTCATAACATCAAACTAAACCTAAACTACATCCATACCCTAAGACAACATATATTTAGCCTAACATAGTATTCAAACAAACAATAATAAGAGTAGAAATCACAAGATACAAGCCCATGGAAATTAGAGATAAAAACATAGGAAGAATAAACCAAGTTGTCTTTCTATGCTCGATCTTCAATCATCAAAGGCAGTGGGGTGTTGCAAGGCGTGTCTCCAACCTTCTCCTTGCTGCCGTCGCCTCAAGAATATGGTTGCTCAATGGTGGAATCGCCTAAGGAAGGTGGGATTGTGTTATGGAGGGTAGAATGCCTTTCCTTCAGGCCTTGGGGCGAATATATAGTGGTCTTCTGGCTTGGAAAGGAGGCTGGGGCGCTATGGCAAGAAGACATACCAAAATATCGAGTTTCCATGCGTGAAAACCCTTCCAAATATGCCATGGCGGCTCTCGGTTCGGTCTGGACAAGTTTTGTTCGGACTGGACAGGGCTAATTCGGGTCAAAACAGCTCAATTCGGACCAAATAGCCTCAGTTCGGACCGAACAGATTCAGTTCGGGTCGAACTGAGACTCCAGCTTTGAGTATCTGTTGTATTTTGGTCATATCTCCTTCGTCCGGACTCCGATTTAGGTGATTCAAAAGCCGTTGGAAAGCTTAGGTTGAGCTCCACAATGATGTTGACTCTATTTAGCCATTTACTTTCCTTAAACTCTCATTTTGTTCTGTAAAGTTGCCTTCGGTCCGAGTAAAACTCCATTCGGTCCGAGTAGTAGCTTTGATGTTGCCTCCAAGTGCTAGGAATGAGTCGTCTAGCGTATGCCAAGTGCCAAAATCCATCTAATATTCGAGAATCCACTAGAAATCGTCGAGAAACCTGAAAATAAGAGAAAAGACGACGGTAGAGCCAATTCCTAGAAAATCATAGCAATTTATCAAATAATTGAATGGTTTGAGTATGATTTGAGTGCTAAGTACGGTCCAAAAACCTACAAATAATAACGATATCAGTTTTCAGAATTGGAAAGATCTCTGGGTCTACTTTCCAAAGAGACTAACATCTTGAAAATCAAGCGGGTGCACAGGGAGATAATCAATTCGCAATCACAAGAAGTAGTACGGGACATTTTTCTCTTAATTGGTAATTCAGATTTACATGAAATTTTACTGGGATGTAGATATTTCATATATCTTTCCATAGAATGTAAATTTGTAAAATTCCAATAAAGTATCAGTGAGAAATGTTGTTTGCAAGTTAAGTCTGTCTGACAGTTTGTCGATTTTTCGTCTGGGATAGTCTGTTTTTCGAGGGCTATACCTTTTGATCTATAAACTTGTTTTTGATGAAACTTATGTCACTGGAAAGATCTTTGAATCTAGTTTTCAGGATGATCAAGAACACAGAAAACGGATGATTATAGAGAAACTTATCGTCAGATTACCAGAGAGTGTTCAGGCTGTCTGAAAGTTTTTGGATGAACTCTGGTCGCACCTTTTCGTGTAGGACGACCTGTCCTGGGTTTGGAACGACCCGTTCCAACAAAGTGTGGTCCAGAAATGATTTTTATGACAAAATTAAGGTACAATCAGACATATTATGGTTCTCTCTTGTCAATTGAACCTTGTAGATTACTTAATTATTATGTAAATCTATAGAATAGTCACAAATTTGTTCAGAATACTGAATTTGTATATAGATGGTTGGCATCTTTATTGAAGGTTGGTTAGTCAATAGTGATATGCTTGAATATACTGTAGTAGTAAAGTTATGCATATGAATAATTTAAACCATACTAAGTTACTCATACTAAGTTACTTTTAATAATTTGGTCATTATCAATTTTAATAACTTTAATTGTAATTATCATTTTATTAAAAGAAAGTGTGTGATATTTTATTTATATATATCACAATAAAGCTTTACATTTAATAATTATGATTGTCAATTTTAACAACTTTAATTGTCATTGTAGTTTATTAAGTGGAATTTTATTATTATTAATTCAATTTGTTTCTGCCCAACGGTGATGTAAATTGATTTCATAGAACAACTATTTTGTCAAAATTGAAATTTTAAATATTAATTTCAGTTTAATTAAGTATCATTCCTCATAGTTGTTTATTTATATTATGTTATTTGTGATATTTTAGTTTACATATCACTATGATGTTTATATTTAATAAATATTAAGGATGTCAATTTGAACAACTTTAATTGACATTTTAGTTTATTAAATAGAATTGTCTCATAAACTTCAATTTATTTCTGTCCAACGATGATATAAATTGAAAATGTGAAGAACTTTATGTTAAAACTGAAATATTATTTGGCGTTTTTATTATTCATTTCAGTTTAATTTTATTTTGCTATGTGAATATTAGTCGACTATTAACCACCTTATTTTTCCTGAATTTAACAACATTGAATAAAACTAATTTTTCCAACTTGGAAAGAATGAACTGAGATTTGTCTTGGTAATTTAGAACTGGACCAGACATTATGATTAGCCTTTTGTTGCTACTACGAATAAAAGTAGTAATAATGAAATACTAATTTTGCTAAATTATATCTCAAATTTGATGATATCAAGTTTGGATTTAACTGGATCCTGTTCGGACCGAACTGGGAGGTTGTTTCCTTCATTTGGTGGCATGTGTTGTTCGTCGCTTGGTTCGGTCCGAACTGGAGGTGGTTCGGTTCGAACTGAGGGTCGAACTGCCTCGTTGGTTGGTACGGGCTGATCTTGGTACTCTTTGCCACTTCGTAGGACATGTATGGCTTTGATCTCTGCACTTGGGTTGATCTGAGGCTGGCTTGGAAGCTTGCCGAGTGGTCGGGAAAAGTGTGCTTCCATCATGCGTTCCAAGCGTTGCAAGGTGCTCGCACTTCCCTTAAATTCGTTGATGGTCACCTTCAATTCGTCGGTGGTGGCCTTCAATTCATCTAACCCTAAAGCCATAGACTTGTTAATCTTTTCTTGCTCACTCATGAATTCTTGAACAACAATTGGAATTTCTTCCCTTTCGAAATAGGGTTTCTTTTGAAATAATTGGTCTCTATTGTTGTTGTTGAATTGTGCATTCCTATACAAATTTGGCGGGTTATTTTGGTACTTTGAACCATAAGGGGGCCCATTGTGTAGGTAGTTCACTTGGGCCCCTCCGTTACCAATTTTGGCAAGAGGAAAATTGATAGATGTGTGTCCTTCCTCGCCGCATGCTCCGCATTGGTTTGAATGGAGATGTGTCCCTTGAGCCGATTGGTAAGCGGCAAGTTCAGCTTCTAGCTCCTCTATCCTCGCCTCTTTAGTTGAAATTTTGTGCACTTGTTGTCTCGAACTACTTGAGTGGCGGGGAATGAGTAGAGGGTACCATGTGTAATTTCTTGCACAATAATCAAGTAGATCTCGCCCTCGTGCCGTATCAAGTCTTTTGAATGCCCCACCTGAAAGAGAATCAAGATTGATTTTAATATTGTCATAAAGTCCAGTGTAGAATGATTTAAGGAGCATCCATTCTTGAATCCCATGATGTGGGCAAGAATTTTCTAAATCCCTAAATCGTTCCCATGCATCCCTCATTGATTCATTTTGATTTTGGGCAAAATTATTCAATTCAGCTCTAATTTTATCCGCTCTATCCGAAGGAAAATACCTATCCAAGAAGGTTTGTGCCATTTCATCCCAAGACCTAATTGACCCTTTTTTCAATGTTTTATACCATTTTTGTGCTCGGTCCTTAAGGGTGAAGCGAAATAACAATAGCCTAATTGCTTGTTGAGGAACACCATTAAACTTAATTAATCTAGTGCAATCAATAAAAGTTTGTAAGTGAGCATGGGGATCCTCATCGTCGTTCCCATAGAATGGATTTTGTTGCACAAGCACGACGTGGTTGGGGGCGATTTGCATGTTGTTAGCGGCGATGCCTGGAATCACCACCGGTCCGCCCACGTTTCTTGCGTTGGGAACTCCAAACTCCATGAGAGTCCTTTCATGATCTTCCTCATCTTCGTCGTCGGAGTTATGGATGCTTCCCTCATCTTCTTGAGTCCATCGGCGACGCTCATTGTCGAAATCTCTCCTTTGACCTACAAGAGCGTTCCGATCAGCTGTCAGTCGAGCCTCTCTTTGCTCAAGTTGGAGACGGAGGTTCTCCAATTCTTGTGTGCGCTGTGCAATGGCCTCGGGTGTGAGTCGCTCGGCCATCGTTTGATTTTCTCTCTCTTGCTCGATACTCAGTTCGGTCCGAACTGGTTCTGTTCGGTTCGAACAGAGAGAGGGTTGTGGGGCTGGTGGTTGTTCCGGATCCTCCGTCAAGTGTCGGAAGAAGTAGTTTCGAACTTTTGGAGGTGGAGACTTCTTCCTACGTGTCTTGCCTGCCAGTCCTGCAATAAAGAGAGAGAGAAGTAGGTAAAAAGAAAAAATAAAAATCTAGTCTCCAAATACTCAAACAAGTATCCAATATCGACACCGTCCCCGGCAATGGCGCCAATTTGATGAAGGCTTTAAATCCTAGTACCAAATAAATTTGTACCTAGACCTAACCTCACTAGTCGTCAAAGTTAAGCTTAGGGTCGAACCCACAGGACGGATTAACGATTACTGGACTTGTTCTTTTTATGAAGCTAGACAATAAAATAAGGTTGAGAGTGTTGTGAAAATAAATGGTGCGATTAAATAGATATTTTTGGTTGCTTTTGGTTCTAAATAATAATTCAAGTAAGATAAACTAGAGCAGGTAAATTTTTGGGGTTTTTCAAGTATAATAAGGCGTCTTAGGGGTCAGGATTCACTTAGGATTAGCCCTCGATTTGCTGGATCGCTCGCTGTCGCGTTAAATAACAACAAATCTAAGCATAGGCCGTCAGTTCGGTCCGAACACGACTTGTTCGGTCCGAACAGAGGCTGGTATGTTGAGTTATGACCATACAACTTGAGTTTTAACTTTATGAAGGGCTCAGATCGGCTATAGCTACATTACCTAATCCTCAACTGTCGTCTTTTGGACTAGAAATTAGTACAGGTCTCTACTTTGCCCACATAGACCAATTAAACCTAAACTTTCGTGTCGGTATTTTAATTAACCTATGCCTTATTTATTTGTTTTCTTAGGGATATCTAAGTTGCCTTTCAGCCAACTTAGAAACTACACCTTTCAGTGCTAGCTAATCTCCTCTTTCGAATCTTCAACTTATCCCAAGTACTTAATTTAATCCTAATTGTTTAACCTAACCTTGTAACTTAACTAAACAGGCCTTTATTTAGAAGTAAATCAGGTCAAAACAAGGGAATTAAACAAGCAATTAAAATACTACTCAATAAATAGATCATAAAGCCAAACATCAAGTCATATCAAGTCATAACATCAAACTAAACCTAAACTACATCCATACCCTAAGACAACATATATTTAGCCTAACATAGTATTCAAACAAACAATAACAAGAGTAGAAATCACAAGATACAAGCCCATGGAAATTAGAGATAAAAACATAGGAAGAATAAACCAAGTTGTCTTTCTATGCTCGATCTTCAATCATCAAAGGCAGTGGGGTGTTGCAAGGCGTGTCTCCAACCTTCTCCTTGCTGCCGTCGCCTCAAGAATATGGTTGCTCAATGGTGGAATCGCCTAAGGAAGGTGGGATTGTGTTATGGAGGGTAGAATGCCTTTCCTTCAGGCCTTGGGGCGAATATATAGTGGTCTTCTGGCTTGGAAAGGAGGCTGGGGCGCTATGGCAAGAAGACATACCAAAATATCGAGTTTCCATGCGTGAAAACCCTTCCAAATATGCCATGGCGGCTCTCGGTTCGGTCTGGACAAGTTTTGTTCGGACTGGACAGGGCTAATTCGGGTCAAAACAGCTCAATTCGGACCAAATAGCCTCAGTTCGGACCGAACAGATTCAGTTCGGGTCGAACTGAGACTCCAGCTTTGAGTATCTGTTGTATTTTGGTCATATCTCCTTCGTCCGGACTCCGATTTAGGTGATTCAAAAGCCGTTGGAAAGCTTAGGTTGAGCTCCACAATGATGTTGACTCTATTTAGCCATTTACTTTCCTTAAACTCTCATTTTGTTCTGTAAAGTTGCCTTCGGTCCGAGTAAAACTCCATTCGGTCCGAGTAGTAGCTTTGATGTTGCCTCCAAGTGCTAGGAATGAGTCGTCTAGCGTATGCCAAGTGCCAAAATCCATCTAATATTCGAGAATCCACTAGAAATCGTCGGGAAACCTGAAAATAAGAGAAAAGACGACGGTAGAGCCAATTCCTAGAAAATCATAGCAATTTATCAAATAATTGAATGGTTTGAGTATGATTTGAGTGCTAAGTACGGTCCAAAAACCTACAAATAATAACGATATCAGTTTTCAGAATTGGAAAGATCTCTGGGTCTACTTTCCAAAGAGACTAACATCTTGAAAATCAAGCGGGTGCACAGGGAGATAATCAATTCGCAATCACAAGAAGTAGTACGGGACATTTTTCTCTTAATTGGTAATTCAGATTTACATGAAATTTTACTGGGATGTAGATATTTCATATATCTTTCCATAGAATGTAAATTTGTAAAATTCCAATAAAGTATCAGTGAGAAATGTTGTTTGCAAGTTAAGTCTGTCTGACAGTTTGTCGATTTTTCGTCTGGGATAGTCTGTTTTTCGAGGGCTATACATTTTGATCTATAAACTTGTTTTTGATGAAACTTATGTCACTGGAAAGATCTTTGAATCTAGTTTTCAGGATGATCAAGAACACAGAAAACGGATGATTATAGAGAAACTTATCGTCAGATTACCAGAGAGTGTTCAGGCTGTCTGAAAGTTTTTGGATGAACTCTGGTCGCACCTTTTCGTGTAGGACGACCTGTCCTGGGTTTGGAACGACCCGTTCCAACAAAGTGTGGTCCAGAAATGATTTTTATGACAAAATTAAGGTACAATCAGACATATTATGGTTCTCTCTTGTCAATTGAACCTTGTAGATTACTTAATTATTATGTAAATCTATAGAATAGTCACAAATTTGTTCAGAATACTGAATTTGTATATAGATGGTTGGCATCTTTATTGAAGGTTGGTTAGTCAATAGTGATATGCTTGAATATACTGTAGTAGTAAAGTTATGCATATGAATAATTTAAACCATACTAAGTTACTCATACTAAGTTACTTTTAATAATTTGGTCATTATCAATTTTAATAACTTTAATTGTAATTATCATTTTATTAAAAGAAAGTGTGTGATATTTTATTTATATATATCACAATAAAGCTTTACATTTAATAATTATGATTGTCAATTTTAACAACTTTAATTGTCATTGTAGTTTATTAAGTGGAATTTTATTATTATTAATTCAATTTGTTTCTGCCCAACGGTGATGTAAATTGATTTCATGGAACAACTATTTTGTCAAAATTGAAATTTTTAAATATTAATTTCAGTTTAATTAAGTATCATTCCTCATAGTTGTTTATTTATATTATGTTATTTGTGATATTTTAGTTTACATATCACTATGATGTTTATATTTAATAAATATTAAGGATGTCAATTTGAACAACTTTAATTGACATTTTAGTTTATTAAATAGAATTGTCTCATAAACTTCAATTTATTTCTGTCCAACGATGATATAAATTGAAAATGTGAAGAACTTTATGTTAAAACTGAAATATTATTTGGCGTTTTTATTATTCATTTCAGTTTAATTTTATTTTGCTATGTGAATATTAGTCGACTATTAACCACCTTATTTTTCCTGAATTTAACAACATTGAATAAAACTAATTTTTCCAACTTGGAAAGAATGAACTGAGATTTGTCTTGGTAATTTAGAACTGGACCAGACATTATGATTAGCCTTTTGTTGCTACTACGAATAAAAGTAGTAATAATGAAATACTAATTTTGCTAAATTATATCTCAAATTTGATGATATCAAGTTTGGATTTAAAGAAAATATTATAAATCAATGTATATATCTCAGGGTTAGTGGGAGTAATTTATCATTCTCATTTTGTTTGTGGATGATATTTTATTAGTCAATAAGAAATTCACTTTCGGTTATTTATTTGTGCTTGTATATATAATGATTAATTTTATGGAAGAGTGCTGAGCAGTTTATAATGTCATCTTCCACTATGCAAGCAGAATTTTTGTGGCATTTTGTAAGGTCACCTATCTTATTTTTGTAATAACGCGACTGCTATTTTGTCTTTTAATAACAACAAATTAAGTAACATGTCTAATGGATTGACATTAAATATCTTGTTGTTAAATACAAAGTCAAAGATATGACAATACAAATACAACATATTAATTGAGAATTATGTTAACTAATTCTCTCAATAAATTATAACCACCCATTTTTGTCGGCACGGGTCTGGTTGCTAATTATGATTTTGTTGTATTGAATTATGTATTAAGTTATGATGTGAAGCTTCAAATTATGAGTTTGACTTTGAATTATGAAATTTGCTTATTTCTTCTGTTGCGCATTATGTTTAATTTAAGCAAATTTACTTAAGTGGATCGAATGAATTATATTAACCATTTGTTGGAAAGAATACCAATGCTATAATTAGTGGGGGTCAAATAACATTAATAGTTATTTTGATTGTATTAGTTTAGTTTGGTATTTCTAACTAAACAAGGTTTAAGATGTTGGCCAATTTTGAATTTGTGCTTAATTATGATGTTTTCAGCATAGGCCAAGTGGGAGAATGTTGGAATATTTAATGTGGCCTATGATAATTAATGTGTGAGCCAAGTTCATCTAAGATAATTAACTAAAGGGTGCATCATAATTTGATGGAAATTCTGATGGACCAGATTCATTGTACTTGATCCCTTTAGTTGCCTTAGCATTAAATACTCTATAATCTGAAATTTTAAGGCACCCTTTTCCATAATTCTGCCATTAAGAAATTTCAATAAAGAAAAGAGAAAAACGCCATTGTTGACCATCATTATGGCTGAGGAAAACTCAAAGAAGATCAATACTAACGCTTCCGCCTAATGACTAACGATTTCTGCTCTTCAATTTGGATACGGAGCAGATGTGTTAGAAGAGGAGTCGTGCATGGCCTGCAGGTTTCAACTTCATCCACTCAACACTCGATTTCGATTAGCGATGGCACGAGGTATTTTACGATTCCTGGTTAATTCCGCATTCTAGAATCGTTGTTGCACTTACATTTAATTCCTGTACTGGCGCTTGGGCAGCGGATTATTATCTAGAAATCATACTGGTTCCTCTTAATTTTTTTTTTTCAAATGAAACAATTGAATTCAAAATTTTGTTTTCAATATTGTTAAAATAGTGATTTCAGTATAAAAAAGAGCAACTGCTTACAGCATCCATTAATATTCGAACATCAGAATCAGGAAGCTGTTGACCAAGCTGGTGAAGGCCAAGTTTCAATTCATCAAATGAGATCTTGTTATCATTATTCAAATCCACTTTTTGAAATAGTTCCTTTATATCAGCAGCCTCTTCCACTGACAAATGCTGAGCTATCACCTACATTATACCAAAATAATAAGGATTATGCCTCTTGTGCTAAATTTAACACCAAATTCGAGCAAACAAAATCACTATAAGAATTGAACAGAGGTGAAAAAAAATGAAACTAAAGGGCCTTACTCTGAGAGCCATTTTTTTTAACTTGTTCATGACGGAAAATTGCTGAAGCCTTGCTCTGACAGTCTCCCCCAAGTTAACATTCAGCGCTTTCTTGATGTTTTGCAACCAGGAATGATCTACAAGGGCATTTTTGTCAGAACAGTTGTCCTGTATCAGAACCTACTGTACAAATGAACATTTTTTGTGTAAGTTGCATAATATAAGACTGGCATACCAAGAACTTGCTGAGCTGTCAGCCGCTTCTTTGGATCAGGATTCAACATTTCTCGTACTAGATCCTTGGCGTTATCAGAAACTCTAGGCCAGAGTTCTCTCTTGAAAGGGCATCCTTATCCTCTAGTGGCAACTGGTAAAATTGAAAAAAAAAACTCATAATTAGCGCGAAAGATTACCACTACCAATTTGAACCCCATATTTCTATATATGATCCAAATCGCCCAATGATCCGAGCCTCTATCATGTTATTCATCTTGACTGATTGTATTGGCTTTACAATACTCAGTTGTTGACATATAAATCATGTTATTCATCCAGTCGACATATAAATCAAAAGCATAAAAGGAAATAAAAAATGATTAAAAAGAAACAAAGCTCTGCATCAATTTCAAGCAAATCAAATTGCTATCTGCACCTTGCAATACTCATTTTCATTTGCTAATTTATTCCCAATAATGAAAAAAGACATAATTTTGATTTGAAAAAATAAAAAAGAATAAAAAGTCAAGCTACCTCACATCACTCCAAGACTAAAGCTGTGTACCATCAGAAGGGCTTTTTATCTGTCGATTCTGAAAATAAAACAAAGAAATTATTTCGAGATGCATCTCTATGTGTGTGTGATTGTGCAGGTAGGATTTAAATCCAAATGAAATGAATTGAAATCCCATGTTTAAAATAGGGATTTTGATCAGAGCCAAAAGGTGAACTCAATCGAACTGAGGGAAGAGGAAGTGAGCAAATGAAGCTGAAAAAAAAATAGTGAGTACCTTCGTCAGAATTAAATTTCTCTTTCAATCCCGTAGGTTCCCTCTTCGACCTCTAATTTCTTTGATCATTTCCCAATCCCCGTGGAAGAAGATAAACCAAAACTCATGAAGAAAGAAATATATACATAATACATTAAAAGAAAGAGATTTAAAGTAAAATCTAAAATTGAAAAGAATGGAGCTTGAGTGATTGATTCATCAGATTTGAGTTGACTGATGAGGATCGATCGAAAAACAAAAGAGATTTAATTTGGGGATAGTGTTTTATCAATTTTATTATGTTTTATTCGTTGAATAAAAAGAAGAAGATATGAAGATTTGACTGATCTACAAATACATTTCGACTTTACCTAACTTTAAAATATTGTAAATTAAAACAAGATAGTAATAACTATACAATTTAATTTCAAATAAATCATTCAATTGGCACCTCTCCACTACAATCCCACTCAATTATGTCGCTTCTCAGTAACACCAATTCAGAATTAGAAAATGTTTAACAAGGCTCAAACATTATATAAACGCAAAAAGGTATTAAATTAGCCAGTACTGCCATACAATTGAAACAACATTTGATATTCTTTCTACAAGAGAAACATGAATATCAGAAAAAGGAACCTGTTAATATTAGCAATATTGGAATCATTGGCAGCTTTGTTCCTCTTCCGATTCTTTTTCTTCTTTCGTTTGTTCTTTCTTCCTTGGTCTCCATCGATCGTACGATCGCCGTTACCAGCTTTGGGGGCGGAGAAGGAAACCTGACGCGGTCTAGGTGAGATGTGAGACGGAGGCGGGGTCCGATCAAGGCCTAAGCCCTGTCGAGGGGGATCGGTTTCGACTGCGGTGAGGCTGTCGTTGGGAGTCGAAGGCGGAGGGAGGTGCACCGATGGTGGTCGAGAGGAGGCAGATGTCTGCCTGAGTGTGTAGGACGTCGGAGGGCGAGATGGATTTGAGCGATGGTTGTGTCGGAGTGAGACAATAGGAACGACGTAGGAGAGGTCCATCTATAAAACCCTAGATTTTGATTGAGAGAGAGGAACGGCGCTGGTCTTTTTTCCATTTCTACTAAATTTTGGAGGAAAGAGAAACTTCCTTCCATGGAACACAGGAGTGGAAGAAAACAGAGGCGGAAAAAAAATTCAGCGCATAAACGGAATCGAACTCGCGTGTTTACACATACGCATACCATCTGACGACTTGACTTATTTGTGTGCAGAGTCGACTCCTTTATAGAAATAGCAATCCAAACCGTACACCATATTGATCAATGGTTTATAATGATGCTAACAAAATTGTTTGGACCCCTTTGTGTGAAAAATACTGACCTTGCTAAGGGTGCTTTATAAGTAGTAGAGAAGTAGAGATATATCTTATATCTTATAACAATTCTGATTTGTTGTTGAGTATCCCCGTCTTTTCTGAAAATGTATCTACTAATAATAAAAAAAAGGTCGCATTTATGTTATAGAATTTTCTCGAGTTTAGTACATATGATCAATAACTTGATGATTTTATATATATATATATATATATATATATATATATATATATATATATAGTTTAGCTATGGTGAGTCGCGACTCACGGACTCTCCGGTGAGTCGCGACCAAAACTCCTAGATCTAGATCAAAATGACCGATCCAAACCGTCCAATATGATCTCCCTATTGAAATCTCCATGTAGACCGAATTTTTTATTTTTTCGAAGTTTTTAAGTATTTTTTTGAAATTTTAGAAAATCGTTAATCTAATTGGTTCTGAACCATTCAAAAACATCAGTTTTTAAAAATTCGAAAAAAATACTTAAAAATTTCGAAAAAATAAAAAAATTTGTTTGCACGGAGATTTCAATAGGGAGATCATATTGGACGGTTTGGATCGGTCATTTTGATCTAGATCTAGGAGTTTTGGTCGCGACTCACCGGAGGGTCCGTGAGTCGCGACTCACCGTAGCTAAACTCTATATATATTATATATATATATATAAAGAGTTTAAATTTTACTAAAACAAGAATGGAAGTTTGTATACACGGAACTAAGTCTCTCTAAATAAATGGTATCTTGGCTCAGAAAAAAAAATATATAGTTCAACTAAAAAAATGCTTACCAATATATTTATTGATCATATCATACAAGGAAAAAACATTTAGCATCTGCGATCTATAAAAACATATATGCAAGATCTAATGAAAGGTAAGGGGGAAAAACTGCACGGTTCATTTTTTGTATGTATGGGATTTTATGTTGCCTTTATAAGATTTTATTTTATTTTTTGAAAAACTATTTGACATTTTTTTACTAAAACATATTTGGTTTATCCATATAAGAAATCAGAATTTATCATCATTAAATTATTTTATACAAATAAAAATATAAAATATAAGAAATCAGAATTTATCATCATTAAATTATTTTATACAAATAAAATTTTGGAAGTCGTTAGAGTGAACAATGTACAATTTAAATTTTAAAAAATTAACAGTGAACTACGCAAAAATTTAAAATAAAGAGTAAACCATAAATAAAATTTAAATTAAAAATATTGCAACTATAAACTTAGCACTAAAAATTAGAAGCTGCAATAGTGAACCATGCATATTTAGTGCGTTTTGGGAATCATGCACATATTTGGAATAATAAAAAAATGGCGTGCATGACTTGAAAAACATGTGCCCTATTATGAACTTATAATAATGAATGTTTTTGGCTGATTTGAAAACTGAAAAAGAAAAAAAAAAAAAGGAATAGAGAACTACTCATTCTATTATACTCAATCAAATAGGTTGAGAATTTAATAATTCAGTTCATTCAAAATAGAAAAATTATCTTCCAATCAATTCATCATCAAGATGATTTTTTGTGGGTTGGAAATCATAATCTTGATGATGGAGTGAAGTAACCAGTAAATTTGAACTTATGTGGAGAATTATCCAATTCCCACCAAAGCACCCACTTTCCATTAATCGTCTACTAACTTCACTTCATCACTTCCAATTTGATCTCTTTTCGTCTTCTACAAAGAAAAACAAAACCATAAAGAGAGCGAAGACCAATAACCGAGAAGAACTATCTTCCTATTACCACGACCCTTTTACCCTATGCAAACTCATCAAGGCAAGCACAGACTCTCCTATGACAGGTGGGGCCCAGGTTCATTCTCTGGTTATAAAGCTCGGTTACAACGCTAACCCATACATTGCAACAGCTCTTATGAGTGTGTATTCTGAGACGGGCTTGCTAGATGATGCACATAAGGTGTTCGACGAATTGCCCAACAGAACAGCTGTTTGTTGGACCTCTTTGATATCTGCCTATGAACGGCACGGGTACCCGAGAAGAGCCTTGGAGATGTTTAGGCACATGCAATTGGACAATGTGGACCCTGACCGAGTTACTATTACTGTTGCAATCTCAGCTTGCACGGCTCTAGGTGCGTTGGATTTGGGTTCCTGGATTTATACATACATTTGCCGTAATTGGGGTAAAGAGAGTATTTTAGAGGATTTGATTTTACAAAATGCACTTATCAACATGTATGCTAAATGTGGTGATGTAAAAGCTGCCCGGTGTATCTTTGACACAGCGAAGCTGAGGGATATCACCACATGGACAAGCATGGTCATGGGATATGCATTGCATGGCCCTGCCATTGAGGCGCTGCACATGTTTGATATGATGGAAAAGGAGCTTGTGCCTAACCACGTCGCCTTTTTAGGAGCTTTAATGGCATGTAACCACGCAGGGCTAGTTGACGAGGCGTGGAGATACTTCGAGAGGATGGAGAAAGAATATAGGATTAAACCTAAAATAACCCATTTTGGCTGCATGGTAGATATGCTATGTCGTATGGGGCTCCTAGAAGATGCATATAGGCTTATAATGAACATGCCTATGAAACCAAATGCCATGATATGGCGTACTTTATTGGGAGCATGTAGTGATAGTGGAAATATTTCCCTCGCCAGCCAGGCCCGAGCCTGCCTGGCTGAGCTGGACTCGGGCTATGCCGGAGATGATGTGGCCATGTCAAATGCTTATGCAAAGTTAGGCTATTGGGAAGAGAAGACCATTGTGAGGGATAGAGTTAGGCGAAGAAGGCAGCCCGGGTGTAGCTTGATAGAGATTGGGAGTCGAACCCGTGAATTTGCGATAAGTGATGGGGTAAAATGTGAACATAATGAGTTAAAAGAGATTATCAAAGGTCTAACAGAGAATTCCAAGTCATTGTTAGGCGACTCTGAGAATTTTACATTCAGCTATGTTGATTTGGATGGTGGATATATAGTGAAAGAATGATGCAGAGGTGCAAGCAACATACTTTTATACTTTATATCATTTTCATTTGCTTTTAATTTTGTCAATGTAAGATCTGTCTAATATTTTATCAAAGGTCTAATCTGTCCTCCTCTCTCCCGTCCCTTCTCTCCTCTCCGCCTTTTTCATCTTTTCCATAAGTGTACTCTGTCACAAAAGTGAAACACATGTAAAATGAACAAATTTGAACAAATAAAGTGTACGTTTTATAAACAGTGAACTGACATAATAAACAAAATGAATATTTATAATAGTAAAATTAACATATATAAAATATAAAACTGAATAAAATAAATAAAGTAAACACTTATAATGACAAAATGAACATATACAATAAAATATAGCGAATTAGTACAACAAATAAAGTGAATACTTATAACGACAAAAATGAACAGATAAAAAAAATAACCAGAATAAAAACAACGTGAAATAAGTAGAAAAATGAGATAAAAAATTGTCTCCAATAAATTAAAAAGGACTTACGAAAAAGAAGGAGATTGCGCATAAGAAAAGAGGAGTACGGGGAGGGATAGCATGGAAGAAGAGGGAGGGAGGGAGAAAAAGAAAGCATTGGGTGAGGGAACCGCCTAGATGGCACTGGAAGGCAAAGAAAGAAAAGAGAGGGAGAGAGTGCACTTGTGAGTGAGCGTCTTTCAACGATAGTGAACGATGATATTTCTTGTGATGACATTAATCAATTTTCGTTGTGGAGGGATTGAAACACATAATCCTAATCAAGCATAATTCAACGATAAAGCAGAGATGGAGCCAGAACAAATTTTAAGGGGGTTTATAGTTGGTTGGGCTATAAGGCTATTCATTTTTGAACTTTTTTTAAGTTGATTAATCAATTGAAGGCCCACAAACAAAAATTGAAAAGAGCAATTCTGTTCTCAGCTATTGAAATGAATTGTTTATGGTAATAATGCTTCACAAACATAATTACATAAATTGTTAATCCACCCAAAAAGGATCTCACAAAAAAAATTGTATAAAATTTGTATGGGTTCACTAATGAAAACTCATCTAAAATTTTATGGTATTCAAATATATGGTGCATATAACAAATTTATATTTTATAATTACAAATATTCACATTCATCTGTAACAATATTAAAAAAAAAAAATAGAATGACATTGACACCCTATGTGACACTTAAAACCGTCTCTGCGACAAAGAGTAACTAAATATCATATGCAATTTTGCCATCCAACATCATCCACTCCCTAAATGGAAATTGCACTCAATCTATCCTCTCAAAAAAATGGAAACTGTTCCTCATTTGTTTAAATTTTCCAATATAAAATAGTTAAAAAAAATTAAGTTTGTGGCTCTTCGTTCCTTTCCAAGTTCCAACCCCAACTTGCCTGACAAAAGCAGATCGATCTAAAGTCAAAATCCCTCCTGTGTCTTAACTCTGAACTCTAAGCCTCTATTTGGATGCGTTGAGAAGAAGTAGGAAGAAGAAAAAAGGGAAGAAAAAAAAATTATAAACAATCCAAACTCTTCACAAAGTTACACACTTCCCAATATTTCTTCCCACTTCTTCCCTTCTTACCTTCTTCCCACACCTATCCAAACGGAGCATAAGAAATATTTAGACTATACTATTGAATATAAGGAGGTGTTTGGATCCCACCGGAATTTGGGAAATTTCATATTCCTAAGCATAAATTTATTATAAACAATCTAAACTCTTCACAAAATTACAAACTTCCCAATAAATTTATGCCTAGGAATAAAAAATTCCCCAAATTTTTTAAATTCCTAAGCGATCCAAACGACCCTAAGAAATTATTTACATCAAGTAACTTTTCATTGTAAATTGTGAACCCACTTGACTCTCTATATTTCTCCTAATCTCCTTATTGTTGTGTTTTTCGAATTGATTGATATTTTGAGAAATATAGCAGAACAACTTGATAATTTACCACCTAACGATCTTAGCGTGCACCAGGTCACTCACCAGCTTTCATCAGACTCGCTTGTTGATCTTTAGCGGTCCCACTAGTGTACTCTATAATCTTTAGCACTTGTTGTCAATAGGCCTATCAAACGTGCATGTTGAAACTAACCATTTCGTTTCCATTCCATTAAATAGAAAAATATTTTGTTTTCGTTTCCAGTGAATGAAACAAACTAACATTTCGTTTTCCGTTCCTTTCTTTATTTACCATTGATGTCAGCCCATTCCGTCGTCCGTTTCAATAATATTTATAAATAGACATTTCGTTTATGTTCCATTCTCAGAAACAAAACTAGTTTTCTCTTCCACTTCCGCTCCGTTTCGGACGGAACAGAACGAAAACGTGCAAAACGCCAGAAAATTGGAAGGCCTACTTGTTGATCTTATTCCATATGATGTCTTATATTTTTTAAATGACGAACTCGTTCTTTTTATTTCAAATGCTTTGTTTGAAATTAAAACTAGTGCAAATGTAGACATGTTGTCTATTGCTCCGAACCAACCAGTCTTCTACAGTGTCTCTTCTCTTCCATCACTTCAATCGAAGGACAACCGAGAAATGCAATAATTCACTTCTCAATCGTTACCACAAGTGCACGATTTAACCCATCTTTTTCCCTTTTTTTCATCGAGTGTCCTGTTGATTTGATTGGATTGTGAAAAAAATGGTGAAGTAGAGAAGCAGCCAAGCCAATAGCGCAGTAAATGATATTCTTTTAACCATTTACCCTATCCGTATAGTATTCGATAAGACGGGTATGGGTAAAGTTTTATTTTCGTTAAGTTATTGGATATGAGTATGAGTAAAAAAGAAATTCATTAATTTATTGGGTAAGGGTAACGCTATTTCTTAACCATTATTTACCCATACCGTTATATATATAATATATAATTTATAATTTATAATCTTTAATTGGAAAATATATGATTATAACATCTAATTATAATATCTAATTAATATGTTAATAACTCATAAGACAATTGAATTGGTAGATTTAACTGAGACAATATACTACATTAATAATTTTTAGCTAATTCATGATGATGAGTAAGTATTGATTCTTCAATTGAAAACTTTCATTTATTAATTAGTTATATATATTTTTGTGATTATTTACATGAGAAGATATTATATGATTTTATTATATTTAAAGTATTATTCAATGTTGCACTTTAATAATATATTTATTTGATATTATTTATTTAGCCATATTGTACATTTTTTATTGAATTATTATTATCATTATTATTTATTTTCTACCGTTACCCTATCATTATCGTTAATTCATACGGATAGAGTATAGGTAAAGAACATTTTAATGGATTCGGGTAAAAAAAATATCTTTACCGTACCCTACCCTACCCTAGCATTGACAGCTCTACAAGCTAATGTGATAAAATCGAGAACAAAGTGTGATGATGTCGGAGATAAAGGAAAGAAATTAGAAATCTACTTTAAATAGCCAAGAATATTTTCGTCAAATAACACTTTAGGGGGTTCTCAGATTAAATAAGCGGGTGTCCGAAATTTGGGGGGGGGGGGTTGCAACATATTTTTTTCCCCGCAAAGACTTATAACCATACTTTTAGAATCGTAAAGTGTATCGTGTATCGATGGATTTAGTATCGAACCGTGAATCGTGTATCGTAACGAATCGTCAAAGATACGATAAGTTACTCTTACAATAGAATATAATAACTTGTTATAACATATATGTGATAAATTTCATTGTAAATCAATCTGAATAGCATAATATAACATATTGTATCATATCGTTCAATTTTACATGATATACATTTGTATGAATACAGCTGGAATTGATTATCTTTTGCACTGTCTATTTTGTTACAGTGTATGAAGAAACCGCTGGTTTGATGGTCAACGATCCAGTTTTGAGAACTCACAAGGTATGCAGTGATACTGTGATGCTTTTCTAATTTCTATTAAGATGTATGGAGATTGTTACTTTATTGTGGATATTTTAATGAAAATTATTTTATTTTTCTTGTGCTTTCATCCATAGCCTCTTTCTGTGGAACTTGGACCTGGTATCTTAGGCAACATCTTTGACGGTATTCAGGTATGTAAAGATAATTTTATTCTGGAATCAATGATAGTGAATTTTGATTGTTGTTTTCTTTTTGGATTTGTAATGACTTATGTTTAATTGCACATTACAAGGCTAAACTAGGTAATGTGAACCAAATTAAAATTCAATTTGACCTTAACTGTATAATTGAGTTCATTGATTAGAAATGGATCCCAATTGACACTCAGCTGTACATCTAGATCCTAATTAGGTTTAAATCTAAAACTAACTCAAACTCAGATGGAGATAACTAAAAGTCTAAAACTAACTCAAAACCTCTTACTCAGAACCAGTGTTCCAGAACCAGAAAGTTTGAGTCAGCTTTCACATACTCAAAACCTCTCAGATAAGAACTCAACATTCAACAACAAAGAGGCGCAAAAAATGATAAAGAAGGATACCTGTGAGTTAGGAGAGAGGGAGGCGATGGAGTTTGGCAGTTGGCACACGATCTTCTCTTTTTCTTCTCACGACTTCAACTTTTCTCTCAAATTCTCTCTCCTAGGTCTAATTCCGTGACTGTCTACCTTCTGTATTTCCTCTCTTGCGCGCGAAATAAAAGGGGAAGGTAATATTTTAATGAGGAAACTGAATCGTCGCTGAGAAGGATGCGTTTTGATTGGCCGATAGAGTATCGTTCGTATCGTGCGTCTCGATACGATACGCGACTCGCTCTCCGTCTCCCTCGCGATTCCGTCGATTCCCATCGCCATCGATACAATGCTACGGTTCGTCTCGATAGGGGTTTGACTCGTAACGCTACGTACGATTCGCACCGTGAATCGTACGATACTAAAATGTATGCTTATAACATTAAAAAAATGACATGTTTTAAAAATTCGAAATAAATAGTAATAAAATCTCAAAAAACGTAAAATTTAGTTTGCCATGAAATTTCAATATGTAGATTAGATTGGTTAAATAATTCAATTAAATTTGTCAATTTATAAAAATACTTCCGAAAAAGTTTGCGGTGCATAGAAAATCTTATGCACTATAGTGCATATTAAACTTTCTCTTAATATTTATATCCATCATAGAATTATTCTTTCTTTTACTATTTTTTTCTTGAATTTTTAAGATTATTATTTCGTTTACAAACTAACAGTTAAACAACTTCAAATACTATAAGCTCATGAATCGTGATTCATCAAACATATTTTCAAAAATTATAAAATCTGAAAGAATAATCTATACGACTTACACAAAAGGTTGCAAATTAATCAATTATCAAATGACTTGGTCATTTACAATTATTCAATATTTTCAGAATAAAAAATTAAATGACATTCTAATTGCGCAAGATTTAATAACAAAATCTAGAAAATGAACGTCTAGGAACTTTTCTACATCATATCTGTAAGTTTTCTTGTTCTAAAATTTTACGACTTAGATCTGAAACTTGTATTTTGAGTTTTTGACGGTCAATTTAGTCAATAAATCACAACCCAAAAAGAGTAACCCACTAGGACTAACAGATAAACAACAAGCATAAACTCTTTAAAATATCAATTATATTAAAACTAAAAAAGCTGCCACTATTACACACCGGGAAAAAAATATGCCTTCTTGTTTCTCTCATCAGTCACTGCGAAAACTCGTATACACAACAAAAAGAAATAATATTTCTCCTGTTTTACAGCTCTAAACTCCATTAATACAACTCCGAAACGCTTATAAAAATAATTTATAAGCTAAGATAAAATAGCCTCATTCTCATTTTCCTAAATAAATATTCCAATTGGCATCTTAGCACAGAGTACCCTCCCCTGCAAACCAAAATTAACATCATATTTTATTAATAAGAATAGGAAGAAATCCATACTTTATCCAAGTTGAGATACCCTTCTCAATAATTAGCTGTTAAATTTCCAAAAGGGGAAAAAAAAACTCCTACAGGATGCTTCAGACGATTGTACATGTGCTCGATTTTAGTCAGGCAGGCTGCCACAATACAATCCTTATCCTGTCCCGCGCGGGACGGTGCAGCGCACAATCCCCACCATCCTATCTGATCTGAACGGTTATCTATTTCGGGCCTTACAATCCGGCATTAATGGGCCGTCCAGATTAGATCGGAAGTGGGAGATGGTGCGCTGCACCGTCTCGCACAGGAGGAGATCTCGTTTGGCCACAATACATCTGCTAGCAGCATAACTAAGGCAGCAGATGCATACTCAACACTCTAATCGTGAACATTTATGAATAACATAACAACAATTAACCATAAGAAAAACTATCAATTACTTCTAACAATTACTTTCCTAATAGGAGAGCCAATTCAGACAAGGATCTCGTCTTCAAGAAGCACCAAATGCCAAAATCAGATGAGGAAATCATTACTCATGTAAATTGTAATATTTAAAAAATAATGCATGTGCTTTGTTTTTTCATAACAAAATTTTGAAAAATTGTCAAAAAGAAGAAAAACCATACCAAACTAATTCAAAATTTTAAGCTTAGAAAATTGAGTTTCCAGGATTGGGAAGCTTGACAACCTTCCCAACAGCTACAGTTTTCCCTGCATAAAATTCAATGAAAAAACATATAAAAATAAAGCTTAATGCAGATAAAACAGAAAGAGATCAAACTATTGAATTCATTCCTACCTTCGGTTCGAAGAGTGAACCTCCCAAGCTGAGGAAAATCAGAAAAGTTCTCGATACATATCAAATTGTTTACCTACAATATTTGTTTGCACAATAAAAGATACAGAGAAACAAAAGTTGTGAGAATTTACAATTTTTTGTTGATATCAGAGAAACAAGCTGTAATTTCTAGATTGTACTGCGTTTATACAGAGAATTTAACCTGGACGCGGCAAACAACGACAGCGCCATTTTTAACAAAAAGAGGCTTTCTTTTGGGTTTTTTCTTCTTTGGGTCATCATCTTTTCTCCTCTTTGTATCAATCTCTTCTATCAGCTCCACTATTTCGCATTCCTCTACTACTGAGTGTATATGCAGCACTGCATTATAGCCTGCTGTGAATATAGCCTTTTTTTTCACAAAGGCAAAACAGGTAAATACTGCTTAGTTTCTACAACAAAGATAAAAATTGAAAACAAAAAGAAAGTAAACAAACAGAAAGTAGGCATACATTGTCAAGTAATTCAAGTATCTGCAACTGAGCATGAAATTCCGAAACAGCTGCCACTGGGTTAGCTGCATGCACCAAAGAAACGCCAGTTAAATAAATAATAAAATAAGTTCCTGATCGAACACAGAAAACTAGAAAGCAGGGGGAAAGAGATGGAAATGGAGAAATAGAAAGGAAGAGTGTGCATTTGGCGCCACATGTCTTTTCTCAGTTTCTAATTCAATTACCTTCTCTGAATAGCATGCCAACTGGCTTCAAAATCATAATATTTTGCGTAAACTATACGAAACAGTAATTAAACAAATTTGAATCCTGACTACTTGACATACTATAATTTTCTCAAATTAAAATAAACCAGAATATAACATAACTACTTGACAAGACATACAAAGTACAATAATAATGGCATATGACTTAACTAGTACCAAACATGTAATCTTGCATCAATTCTTTTTAATTATTCCCAAAATATGAACATAATATAAATTAGACCCCGCATTTCATAAATCTACAACAAATACTCATGTGCAAATCAGCCATATCTTGTTGACAAGAACTTACTAATCAAGAAAAAATATTCATTTGACAATTATGGCTTAATAGTATAATTAGATGTGAATGCAAAATGTCAAAAATCACATGTTGTCATGTTACCTTTCTATTAACATAATCCAATTCAAGTTGGAATTAATCCAATATATTTCTGCGGCTAATATGAGAAATGTTATAAGCTTGTGAAGTTTGATAAGTACACCATACGTATGAATAAACAACTAAGGCACTCAAAACCACATCTATACAGAACGAGAGTGGGACCGGGGGGGGGGGGGGGATCAAGGAAAGAGTGAGAGAGAGAGATCATACAAATGCTAGAGAGCACAAAACCAGATAGAACATCCTCTTCTTCAATGCCAGACAACTTGACCCTCACATTCTCTGCAGGGCCAGCTTGTCTGACTTCCTTTTCATCACAGTATATTGATATTACCTTCACATTTGCCTGTTTGTTATGACGAAGTTAGCCTTGATTGTACACAACTCAAATGTATAACAATTTTTTTTAAAAAAAAAACTATGCAATACCTTGTTCGGCATGACAAGTAAGCTGTCCCCTTTCTTAATTGTACCAGATTCTATCTTTCCCATCACAATAGTTCCCATATCCTTGTATTTATCAATAATCGGCATCCTGAATTTCAAAAAGAAGAGAAAAATGAGTGAAAGAAAAGAAAAGAACATAATAAAACTCCTAGCTTAAAAAACCACGCAAGGAGGGCCAGAATTCCCTTTTGTTCCAATTTTCTGTTTGCATATTTCAGGTTCTGTTTGTAATAAGCAATAAATAGCATTGTAATATAACAACTAAAAAAGTTAGACAACTGAACATAAAGAAAGAAGATAACAAACTGAAGTAGGAAGTACATAATATCATACCTTACTGGGCCTTTAGGGTCTCTCAAGGGAACTTCAATTTTGTCTAAAACCTCAAAAAGGCATGGCCCATCCCACCAACTGCATATTTTCTTATCTAATCGGTCCTTAATATTTGACCCCACCAAACCAGAGAGAGGAAGGAAATGCACATCTGTTATTTGAAATGCATCGAGAAGAAACCAGATGCAGGATAAGTGACTCATAAAAATACGCACATTTGATGGTGATTTGTATAAAACTACTTTATGTTAGGTTAGGAATTTACCTTTTTTGACGTTATAACCAGATGTCTTGAGGAAAGGTGCCATCTTTGATTCTATCTCATCATATCTAAAGTGCAAAGTAAGAAACCGTCAAACACTAATAAAATAAGGAAAGAAGGAAGAAAGGGGATAAGATATGAAGAAAGTAACCTTGACTTGTCCCAGTTAACAGTTGGATCATCCATCTTATTGATCACCACAACTAACTTGGAAACACCAAGTGTTTTGGCAAGGAGCACATGTTCTCTTGTCTGGCCACCCTTCTCATATCCGGTCTCAAATTCACCTTTTCTTGCAGATATGACCTTCATTGGGAGGGGGGGGGGGGGTAATATAACAAGTATAGGGTGAATGGAACTCAACGTTTAGGCATCAATTAATACACGTTGAAAAGGAAAAACATGCTCGATTATCCAATAAACAACAAATAATTTAAAACTATGAAATGAAAAAGTTATACTCACCAAAACACCTATATCAGCTTGGGATGCACCACTTATCATGTTAGGCACATAACTCTTGTGTCCCTGATGTTTTAAATAGATTTAAAAAAAATAAATCAGAGTTCACCTTTACTTAATATTTCTATAATGATGGGTAGAATGAAGATTTTCTGTTACAAGCAATTAGTAATAAGTAGCATTTGATATCTCTAGTGAAACTCTGCTGACAGTTTTTGTATGTACACATAATAAGCATAATAAGGCTTCACTAAAAAAAAGAGGATAAGTAACGAATTACAGGGGCATCAAGGATAGTGAATCTTGTGTTCTCCGTCTCGAAGTGGGCCCTCCCCACTTCAACAGTTTTGCCCTGGAGTAGTGTAATAGAAACAAATAAACTTAGCAACACATATAAGTTATGCAATCAGTTTTTCAAAATGCTGCTTTATCTTGCAAGAATTAAATACAATACCTTAACACGTTCTTCCTCGTTAGTATCCATAATATAAGCCATGTACCTAAGTACCATAAGAAATCATGCACCTAATGTCACCTCACAGTTTTTAATTAAAAAACAAAGTAATTTCTTTTAAGACAAAGTTTAATATGAGCGCACCAACTCTCTCTACTTTTGTCTTTGGCTTCCTTTTCGTACTTTTGAATTGTTCTGTCATCCACCTGGCCACTTAAGAAAAGTATCTGACCTCCAGTTGTAGACTTACCAGCATCTGCATGTATAGGAAACAATTATAGGAAAGAAAAGACGGAGGGGGGTAGGGGTTGGGGGTGCAGGTTTGGAAGACTCGCCCACACATGGCAAACTATTACCAAAAGTAACTTACCAACATGACCAATGAAAACAACATTCAAGTGTCTTTTCTTGTTCTCTTCGTTGTCTTCTTCTGGTTCTGGCTCCTCGACAGGCGGCACCTCTTTCACCTTCCCTGACAAAATTGAAATAGAAATTCTGCAATTAGCGCTTATTATAAGCGGAGAAAAGCTTGCTGATATCACATTACACCCATACTGCCAAATTTAGCACTAGTTGTGAAGGGAGAAAATCTTAATGATATCACATTGCACCACAATTTATTGTACTTCCAATTAACAGCGGAACATCCATAAGGCATTGCAATATACTTAAAACTGAATTTTAAGTTGAACAAAGCTTAACAACCATAATATATTATATATGTCATGGAAGCTACTTTTTCATACAAACTAGGAACGCAAGATGAACATCTACTTTGCTTAAATATACCAACTAGAACTCGCAAGACAAAATTAAATTAAGTTGGACAATTAGTTTATCAGTCAATACTCTTTTCAATGACACTCTAAAAATTACAAATTAAAAGAATAAAAAAAATAAAATCATGGTAGTAGAATTTAACAAAATGGGAGAATTATTTGCAAAAGACACAACAACTAACCTTTGGTTCCCAAGTCGAGGGATTGAACAGCAGCCTCAATTTCCTTGACATCTGGCAACATGATGCAAAATGATGTCAGAGAAGAAAAAAAACTAGTGTTTCATATGGAAGTGGCCATGATGCGTCTTATGATAATGAAATGATATATCATTAGTCATTAGTCATTAAAGTCAGAATCTAGGACTAGAAGTATAAGAGGGTACAGATTTCAATTGAGCTGATAGCTAAGTTAGATTAGATTTACCTTCGGGTGCGGGAGTTAGGGTTTCAGAGTCGGTCTGCATGGGCTCGGCGTCATCTACGGCGGCATCGACGGCGGCATCCTCTGGGCTCCAGTCGGCATCGACCAGATCGGACGGGTTCAAGGTTGCCATGTCGGCGCAAAGAGAAACAGCGACGCCGACTACTGATGAAGAATTTTCAGATTCTCAGTAGTACGATGAGCAAAGAGCTCAAGGTTGGGTGACGACTCACGAGACGAGACGAGTAGAACTGGAACTAGGGTTTGGAAAGGAGAGGTCCGTGTGAATTCTGAATTTTATTGTATGTATTGTGAATTTGTGATTGATGCAAGCACGAGAGGAGCTCCCAATGGAATTGATGGGCTGGACGCAATCCCACGTTATTAATGGGTTTGACTTCTGACCCATGGGCTGCTGCGGATGATCCAATTTATCGCTAATCGCTAATCGCTAGGAGCCTAGGAAATGTACTTCCAAGTTCCAGGGCGCTGCCATATAATATATTTTTTTTAGTTGTGCGTTGCCAAATTGAAAACTTACCAAGCATTGATTTAACTTAGGAGAATATTTAACTTGTACTAAAGCTATTCAAACAAACGATTAAATCAACAAATAAAAGAACAAGGTGTTTAAGGAATTTTTTTAAAAAATGCATATATGATATGTTCATGTTAAGGGATAAAATTAATTTTGAAATAAAAGTTTGTGACAAAAGTAGGGTTTTCATGTTGCATTTTTTTTTTTTTTGATGAACTGTTGCATTAATTTTCAGGGATTAAAGAAAATGGATTTCAAAACATGTGACAAAAGAAAGGGGTTTTCACATTTTGATGATTTTCAAGGTCATATAGTAAAATTACATTGCATTTCCATTTCGAAAATATTGTTCATACTTTCATAAAAAAAAAAAAAGGATAGGTGTTCATCTATCATGTTACATTCAAATTTAAGAAGTAGCAAGTTTGTATAAAATTTTGCATTTACAAAGTTATTCCCTTTTTACACTGTTTTATGCATAGGATATAAAAACAGTAAATAAAAAAAAAACGCATGATTACAGTCATGTTTTGTAATAAGTTTTCGAAATCATCTTTGCATTTTAGATGGTTATACCCATACTTTATAAAGAGATAAAAATAATAAACATAAACAAAAGATGAGTTTTCAAAGTCATATTCACATCTTAGTTCATATTATCTTTTAATAATAAAAAAAAACAACAAGAGGTCTTTGAGCATACTGTGCACTACAAACAAAATCTGTTTTCCCAATAAAAGTTCCTAATAGACATATATATATATTTCAAACTAAATGAGCATATAAGCTGCACCCAAAAAAAAAGAAGAAGAATTTTAAAGCATTATATAAAAAAAGAGAGAAACAAAACAGTAAAGAAGATTGTTTGTTTGAGGTGACACATGGGTCCCAGGCATAGAAGTTTATGTCGTTTGATTCACATCTTGAAGCTCCATTGGCAATGGAATAAAAATTCATGAGTTTCAGAATTTCATAAAAATTTCTCATACATTGATAAAAGACAGCAGGGGTATTTTTCGAATAAGTTGATATTTTCCAAAACGTTGGACCTCTCTGCAAAAGTACATGCATGAAAAGTTTGTAAACATATTAAAGAACATTTGTACTAATCCTCAGAATTTCTGAACAAGCAAAATGATGTTTCCTCCTTTATTTCCAAAAGGGACAGAAAAGTGCATGAATTTTGTAAAAACAAAGAAGAGTATATCAAAAGAGGATATGAACATGGTATGTTATGACCCTTGCAACTCACTTTTCAGCAAATCGAGAAACTCAAGCAAAATTGCCTCAAAACAGTGGCAAAAATTGATTAAAAATGAAAATGGGCATATTGGGTCAAATCAAAGTCGACCTGAATTGGGCATCAAAGCAAACTCTGTTGCTGTAAATCCACTTACATGAAAGTTGAACAAAAGTGAACAAAGCACACCTTCTGTCTCAATGCCTCTCGCAGCCAACCAGGAAGCTTCAAGCTAAAACAAAGACATAGAAAAACTTAGTTTGATCCCCTGAAGCTACCCAAGAAGTTGCTGGCACAAGAAGGTGGCTCAGTGGGCCCCCATAGCCAAGACACAGTCTATACCAAATTGAGGCCGAAATGCCTCAGTCCCATTCACCTCACTTCAAGTTTCCCCATTCACAATTGACACTACTTTCGCCTTCTACATACATTCACTAGTCTGAGGAACCTCCTCCTGGCAGAGAAAGGTGACCATAGAGCTTCAAGCGCCATTAATGGCTGCTCGATCTCTCTCAGGTTCTTCAAGACAGTACAAGCCTCCATAACTCCAACCAATAGCACACCAACGTCTTCAATTGTCATTGACGATTCTAATAAGCCAAGTTTAGACCAAAATGGTGGCCGGAGCAGCAGTAATTTCGCCGGAGAAAAGCGAGGGGGTTTTCTGCAAAAGCACCAAGTTCTGTCGGGGAAGGCTGGTTTAAATCCGCGTTCTTCGCTCTCCAAAAAAAAAAACCGCGTTTTTCTTGATCTTCTGTGACTAATTGGCTTGTGGCGGGTCACTGATGGGGCGGATGCCACAAAAATAGCGAAAAAATAAAAACCGTTAAATCGTGGGGCGGGTGCCACAAAATTAGCGAAAAAATAAAAACCGTTAAGTCGTGGGGCGGGTGCCACAAAAATATCGAAAAAACAAAAACCGTTAAATCGTGGGGCGGGTGCCACAAAATTAGCGAAAAAATAAAAACCGTGTGACGGGCGCCACAAAATTCTAAAAATGTATAAATCATGAGGCGGGTGCCACACAAATAGCGAAAAAATAAAAAACATTTAAATTATGGGGCCGGTGCCACAAAAATATCGAAAAAATAAAAACCGTTAAATCATGGGGCGAGTGCCACAAAAATAGCGAAAAAATAAAAACAGTTAAATCGTGGGGCGAATGCCACAAAAATAGTGAAAAAATAAAAACCCTTAAGTCGTGGGGCGGGTGCCACAAAAATATCGAAAAAACAAAAAACGTTAAATCGTGGGGCGGGTGCCACAAATTAGCGAAAAAATAAAAACCGTGTGACGGACGCCGCAAAAATTCTAAAAATATATAAATCATGAGGCGGGTGCCACACAAATAGCGAAAAAATAAAAACATTTAAATCATGGGGCCGGTGCCACAAAAATAGCGAAAATATAAAAACCGTTAAATCGTGGGGCCAGGGCCACAAAAATATCGAAAAAAAACTGTTAAATCGTGGGCGGGTGCCACAAAATTATTGAAAAAATAAAAATCGTGTGACGGGGGCCACAAAAATTCTAAAAATGTATAAACCATGGGGCGGGTGCGACAAAAATAGCGAAAAAATAAAAACATTTAAATCATAGGGTCGTTGCCACAAAAATAACGAAAAAAATAAAAACCGTTAAATCGTGGGGCGGGTGCCACAAAAATATCGAAAAAACAAAAATCGTTAAATCGTGGGGCGGGTGCCAAAAAATTAGCGAAAAAATAAAAACCGTGGGACGGGTGCCACAAAAATTCTAAAAATGTATAAATCATGGGGCGGGTGGCTCACAAATAGCGAAAAAAACCTTTAAACCATAGGGCGGGTGCCACAAAAATAGCGAAAAATTAAAAACCGTTAAATCGTGGGAAGGGTGCCACAAAAATAGCGAAAAAAATAAAAAAATGTGGGACGGGTGCCACAAAAATTCTAAAAATTTATAAATCATGGGGCGGGTGGAACAAAAATAGCGAAAAAATAAAAACCGTTAAATCGTGGGGCGGGTGCCACAAAAATTGCGAAAGAATAAAGACCATTAAATCGTGGGGCGGATTCCACAAAAATTCTAAAAATGTATAAATCTTGGGGGGTGCCACAAAAATATCGAAAAAAATAAAAACCGTTAAATCGTGGGGCGGGTGCCACAAAAATAGCGAAAAAATAAAACCGTCAAATCGTGGGGCGAATGCCACAAAAATAGCGAAAAATAAAAATCGTTAAATCTTGGGGCGGGTGCCACAAAAATAGCGAAAAAAATAAACACCGTTAAATCGTGGGGCGGGTGCCACAAAATTAGCGAAAAAATTAAAACCGTTAAATTGTGGGGCGAGTGCCACAAAATTAGCGAAAAAATAAGAACCGTGGAACGGGTGCCACAAAAATTCTAAAAATGTATAAATCATGGGGTGGGTGCCACAAAAATAGCGATAAAATAAAAACCGTTAAATCGTGGGGCGGGTGCCACAAAAATAGCGAAAAAAATAAAAACTGTTAAATCGTGGGGAGGGTGCCACAAAAATAGCGAAAAAATAAAAAATGTGGGACGGGTGCCACAAAAATTCTAATAATTTATAAATCATGGGGCGGGTGCCACAAAAATAGCGACAAAATTAAAACCGTTAAATCGTGGGGCGTGTGCCACAAAATTAGCGAAGAAATAAAAACCGTTAAATCGTGGGCCACAAAAAATCTAAAAATGTATAAATCATGTGGCGGTTGCCACAAAAATAGCGAAAAAATAAAAACCGTTAAATCGTAGGGCGGGTGCTACAAAAATAGCGACAAAATATAAACAGTTAAATCGTGGTGCGGGTGCCACAAAAATAGCGAAAAAATAAAAACTGTGGGATGGGGGCCACAAAAATTCTAAAGATGTATAAATTATGGGGCGGGTGCCACAAAAATAGCGAAAAAAATAAACACCGTTAAATCGTGGGGCGGGTGCCACAAAAATAGCGAAAAAAAATCGTTAAATGGTGGGGCGGGTGGCACAAAAATAGCGAAATAATAAAAACCGTTAAATCGTGAGGCGGGTGCCACAAAAATAGCGAAAAAATAAAAACCGTTAAATCGTGAGGCGGGTGCCACAAAAATAGGAAAAAATAAAAATCGTTAAATCGTAGGGCGGGTTCCACAAAAGTATTGAAAAAGCAAAAACCGTTAAATCGTGGGGCGGGTGCCACAAAATTAGCGAAAAAATAAAAACCGTGTGACGGGCGCCACAAAAATTCTAAAAATATATAAATCATGAGGCGGGTGGCACACAAATAGCGAAAAAATAAAAACATTTAAATCATGGGCCGGTGCCACAAAAATAACGAAAATATAAAAACCGTTAAATCGTGGGGCCAGGGCCACAAAAATATCGAAAAAAAACTGTTAAATCGTGGGCGGGTGCCACAAAATTAGTGAAAAAATAAAAACCGTGTGACGGGGGCCACAAAAATTTAAAAAAGTATAAACCATGGCGTGGGTGCGACAAAAATAGCGAAAAAATAAAACATTTAAATCATAGGGGTCGTTTCCACAAAAATAGCGAAAAAATAAAAACCGTTAAATCCTGGGGCGGGTGCCACAAAAATATCGAAAAAACATAAACCGTTAAATCGTGGGGCGGGTGCCACAAAATTTGCTAAAAAATAAAAACTGTGTGACCGGCACCACAAAAATTCTAAAATTGCATAAATCATGGGGAGGGTGCCACACAAATAGCGAAAAAAATAAAAACATTTAAATCATGGGGCCGGTGCCACAAAAATAGCGAAAAAATAAAAACCATTAAATCGTGGGGCCGGTGCCACCAAAATATCGAAAAAACAAAAACCGTGGGAAAAATGTATAAATCTTGGGGTTTGTGCCACAAAAATATCGAAAAAATAAAAAACGTCAAATTATGGGGCCGGTGCCACAAAAATAGCGAAAAAATAAAAACCGTTAAATCGTGGGGCGGGTGCCACAAAAATAGCGAAAAAATAAAAACCGTTAAATCGTGGGGCGGGTGCCACAAAATTAGCAAAAAAATAAAAACCATTAAATTGTGGAGCGGGTGCCACACAAATAGCGAAAAAATAAAAACATTTAAATCATGGGGCGGGTGCCACAAAAATAGCGAAAAAATAAAAACAGTGGGACGGGTGCCACAAAAATTCTAAAAATGTATAAATCATGGGGCGGGTGCCACACAAATAGCTAAAAAATAAAAATATTTAAATAATGGGGTCGGTGCCACAAAAATAGCGAAAAAATAAAAACCGTTAAGTCGTGGGGCCGGGGCCACAAAAATATCGAAAAAAACTGTTAAATCGTGGGGCGGGTGCCACAAAATTAGTGAAAAAATAAAAACCGTGTGACGGGGGATACAAAAATTCTAAAAATGTCTAAATAATGGGGCGGGTGCCACACAAATAGCGAAAAAATAAAAACATTTAAATCATGGGGCCGGTGCCACAAAAGTAGCGAAAAAATAAAAACCGTTAAATCGTGGGGCGGGTGCCACAAAAATATCGAAAAAACAAAAACCGTTAAATCGTGGGGCAGGTACCACAAAATTAGCGGAAAAATAAAAACCGTGTGACGGGCGCCACAAAAATTCTAAATATGTATAAATCTTGGGGCAGGTGCCACACAAATAGCGAAAAAATAAAAACATTTAAATTATGGGGCCGGTGCCACAAAAATAGCGAAAAAATGAAAACCATTAAATCGTGGGGCCGGTGCCACAAAAATATCGAAAAAACAAAACCGTGGGACGGGTACCACAAAAATTCTAAAAATGTATAAATCTTGGGGTGGGTGCCACAGAAATATCGAAAAAATGAAAACCGTTAAATCATAGGGCGGGTGCCAAAAAAATAGCGAAAAAAAACCGTTAAATCGTGGGGCGGGTGCCACAAAAATTGCGAAAAAATAAAAACCGTTAAATCGTGGGGCGGGTGCCACAAAATTAGCAAAAAAATAAAAACCGTGGGACGTGTGCCACAAAAATTCTAAAAATTTATAAATCATAGGGCGGGTGCCAAAAAAATAGCGAAAAAATAAAAACCGTTAAATCGTGGGCCGGGTGCCACAAAAATAGCGAAAAAATAAAAATCGTAAAATCGTGGGGCGGGTGCCACAAAAATTCTAAAAATGTATAATTCGTGGGGCGGGCGCGACAAAATACTGAAAAAGCGGAAACCGTGGGGCGGGTGCCACAAAAATTATAAAAATGTATAAATCGTGGAGCGGGTGGCACAAAATACTGAAAACCCAAACCGTTGGGCGCGTGCCACAAAATACTGATAAATCGCAAACCGTGGGGCGGGTGCCACAAAAATTCTAAAAATGTATAACTCGTGGGGCGGGTGCCACAAAATACTGAAAAAGCACAAACCGTGGGGCGGGTGCCACAAAAATTCTAAAAATGTATAAATCGTAGGGCGGGTCCCACAAAAATTCTAAAAATGTATAACTCGTGGGGCGGGTGCCACAAAATACTGAAAAAGCACAAACCGTGGGGCGGGTGCCACAAAAATTCTAAAAATGTATAAATCGTGGGGCGGGTCCCACAAAAATTCTAAAAATATATAAATCGTGGGGCGGGTGCCATAAAATACTGAAAAAGCGCAAACTGTGGGGCGGGTGCCACAAAAATTATAAAAATGTATAAATCGTTTAGCCACAGAAAATCCTGGAGATGGAAAAAAAGAGAAATAGAGGAGACAGCTCTCATCTCCGTCTGCCTCGTCTCTCTCTCACTTGTCTCTCATTCTCTCTGTTCCTTCTTTGAGCTTCTCTCTGTCATGAGGAGATTCCTTCTCTTCTTCGTGCTTACTACGGCTATCGAGGTCATCAATGCAAAGGCGATGTGGCTCTCTCCTTCCTTGGCACCAGCTCTCTCTCTGTCATCTTCCTTCCTTTGGCTTTGTTCTGAGGTGCTTCTATTAAACTGACATTAAATTAGGGTTTTGTTTCGTGCTTGTTTTTGGGGTTGAAATTGGAGATAGAGAGAGGGAGATAAGGCGCCAGGAAGGTAATCCTTGTTGCATCTTTGGTCAATTGCTCGATTGTTTTGTTAGTCTGTCGAAATTGCATTGAATTTGTGTGATTTTCTTTGAGTATTAGGTGTATGGACTTGTTTCTATTTCTGATTGGCATTGCTTTGATCCTAGCTTTGATTTTGCTAGAAAGTTTGAGGCATTTGAGTTCATCTCGTGAGCAAGGTATATCTCATCCATTCAGTTAAGTTTTTCTTTAGGAGTAGGCTTAATCCTTAGTGCTAACTTCTGTGATTGTTGTGCAAATCTATTAATGGCTATGGATGTTAGTTAAGTGCATAATTTTCATTTTATGATTAAATACTCCTAATTAGCCATAAACAATCATGCACAAACACGGATCTTGCACTAAGCCATTCACACCAGAGAGAAGGGTTCAAGGTATACCTCTCTTGATGTAGTAATCAAGAGGCTCGAACCGGCTAGGTTGTAGGTGGTTGTGCTCGCGTCTAGCTCCCGCCTCCTTGTCGAATCACCTCGAGTCCACTTGGTATTAACCAAATCCTCAACAAGTTATGCTAGTAACTTGGAGGATGTGACTAATCCCTAGCTTTCCCAATCTTCTAGCAAATCAACAAGTTATTTGAGGAAGAATGGAGGGCTCAACACATGAGCAATAGGGAGAGATGAGAGGGAGGAGGCGCACACCAAGGGAGGGGGCGGCTAGGTTAGTGGGAGAGAGAGAGGGGGGGATTTGCAACCATACACATCCTTATATAGAGTGCAAACCCTACCTACCTCACACTAACTATTTACCAAATTGCCACCCCACCTACCTCCATGCATGGCCGGCCACAATAAAGGCCTTTATGGGCCAATTGCTTTGCCTCATGGGTCCACTTAATCAATCATTAAATGGCCTCTCTTGTTGCTCTCAATTTGGATCCCTATTGGGCCTTTAATTAACTATTTAATTAAAGCCCTATAATATGCATATGTGTTGAAATAAATAATTATTAACTTAATAATAATTATTTAGGGATTAGATAATGCATTAATTTATTTCTATATGATCCCTTTGATTTAATTAATTATAACGGTCTATAACGCTATTTAATTAATTAATCAACTTATCATATTTTGCAATACCAATTATTGTAAATAAATAAATAATGCAAGCATGGTTAAAACACCAATTCTGTGTGACCCTTTGAGGATTTATGCTACGTTGGACATGGAGTTAAATCGCTATTTAATTCCAATAATCATAAGCGGTATCTAGCAACACGTTATGATCCCCAATTCGCATAAATAGTGTACAGCTACAATATTTCAATCCTGCATAAGAGAATAAAGATATATCTCTATTTTGATTCCTATGCCTCACGATATCATCGTATAATCCAAGATAGGAATGTGTCATTCTTGCAGATTATACGTTTCTTGATCTAGAGATAATTGTATCAGTTGCTAGCAAACAATCTATCTCCATCAAGGGGCCCAAACAGATATCGTCACTCACTAAGTGAATTAATGAGGGACATACGGTTTTCTTGACTATTTAGCTTTTCCCCGCACAATTCAAGAGAACATAAATAACGTCCGTATAGCAGCCCTTATCGGGAATCAGCGGTAGACGATATTTATTGAACCTATCCTCATGTGGAAAAGATAAATATCTCAAACTTAGAATCAAAATCATAACGAAATAAATAATGACACCAAAACACAATCCATATATTTATTTCGTTTGGGTCATGTCCTGTACTATGTTCAATTAACATAAACATATGCAATTAAGTTGGTTACTCTTAACCTGTGATTTATAGAACTTAATCAACACTTAACTTGCATACTAATCTTATTGATAATTAATGTTCCTTGTTAATTATCAAGATTATGGACGCTTTAGATTTATTGTTGTCATTTACTACTAAATGAATCACAGTGATCTATAATTCAGATCCTCAACCTGAATGAACTGTCAACACATAAATCAAGGAACAAATGATATAAAATCATCCATAACACAAAACCATAGAAGTAGCCAAATATGATTGGCTTCTAGGACATATCTCTAATAATCTCCCACTTGGCCTAGAGTCAATCAATAGTGACTTCTAGCCAGTGTATAGTACTCAATGTAATATCCAAATATACATGTCTCATACTAACGCCTAAATAAAAGATACAACTCAAAGCCAATCAGGCATACGCCTAATCCCCATGGATGCAACATGCAACTCATGCGCGGCTCGAGACAAAGGCTTTGTCAGAGGGTCCGCTGTGTTCGCGGCACCGTCCACCTTCTTGACCTTGACCCAACCGTCATTGACCAACTGACGGATGAGATGGAATCGTCGTAGAATGTGCCTAGTCTTCTGGTGAGACCTAGGCTCCTTGGACTGAGCTATGGCTCCCGTATTGTCGCAGTAGATATCCACTGGACCCGAGATGCTTGGAACCACCTCTAGCTCGGTCAAGAACTCCTTGATCCATACGGCCTCTTTTGCTGCTTCACCAGCCGCTAAGTATTCTGCTTCGGTGACGGAATCGACCGTAGTATCTTGCTTGGAACTCTCCCAACTTACGGCACCACCATTAAGCAGAAATACAAAGCCGGACTGTGATTTGGAATCATCTCGATCGGTTTGGAAACTAGCATCGGTGTAACCAGTTACAACGAGCTCTTGGTCTCCACCGTATACGAGAATGCTCTCCTTGGTTCTCTTGAGATACTTGAGGATATTCTTGACTGCGGTCCAGTGTGCCATGCCTGGGTTGGCTTGGTATCGACTAGTCACGCTAATCGGATGTGCCACATCGGGGCGAGTGCATAGCATGGCATACATAATCGATCCGACTACAGATGGATACTTGAATCGCTTCATGTACTCCCGATCTGTCTCCGTTGTCGGACCTTGAGTCTTGCTCAAGTAAATGCCATGTGACATAGGCAAGAATCCCTTCTTGGAATTCGCCATGTTGTGTTTTTGCAACACCTTGTCAATATATGCATCTTGGCTCAAACCTAACATCCTCTTTGATCTATCTCTATAGATCTTGATTCCTAGGATGTAGGCGGCTTCGCCCAAGTCTTTCATTGAGAACACTTTCTTCAATGAATCCTTGACTGCATTCAATTCGGGAATATCATTCCCGATCAAGAGTATATCGTCGACATATAGAACAAGAAACACAACCACGCTCCCACTAAACCTCTTGTAGACACAAGGTTCCTTTTCACTTTGAGAGAAGTTCAATTTCTTGACTTCCTCATCAAAGCGCTTGTTCCAACTCCTTGATGCTTGCTTTAATCCATAAATGGATCGTTGAAGCTTGCATACTTTGTTAGCATTCTTTGGATCCACAAAACACTCGGGTTGTGTCATATACACATCCTCTTCCAAATTTCCATTTAGGAAGGCGGTTTTGACATCCATTTGCCAAATCTCATAATCATAGAATGCGGCAATTGCTAACATGATCCGAATTGACTTGAACATGACGACGGGCGAGAAGGTTTCTTCATAGTCAATACCATGAATTTGCTTGTAACCTTTCGCTACAAGTCGTGCTTTGTAAATGGTCAAGTTGCCATCCATGTCGACCTTTCTCTTAAAGATCCATTTGTTCTCAACGGGTTTTACTCCGTTGGGAAGGTCAACCAAGGTCCAAACCTTGTTGTCATACATGGATTGCATTTCGGATTCCATGGCTTTTAGCCATTCCTTGGAGTCGGGTTTCTTTCTCATGTCATCAATGGTCAAAGGCTCATCGTTCTCCATGACGAGAACATCGTGCAAACCTAAATATCTTATAGGTGGACGACTTGGCCTTGCCGATCTTCGTAGGGTAGACGCTTGAGGTTCTTGAACTTGTTCCACAACGGTTTGTGGACTTTGTTCTTGAACTTCAAGTGAAGGTGCTTCCTCAACATCATCGACTCGCGATATGTTTGAGTTTTCATTTGAGGGAGCTTGTTCGTGAACCTCTTCTTCCACAACAACTTGTGGAATGGGTTCGGCTACAATCTCATTCGGTGCATCCACATTTTGTGCAACCTCATTTGGCACCATATTGGGAACAACTACATTGCCTACTTGAGGCATGCTTTGTTGTTGCGGTTCTTGAATTTCTTCAATCACCACGTTGCTCCCACTACTTCTTCTTGAGAGAAATTCTTTCTCCAAGAACACACCATAACGAGCAACAACTATCTTGTTCTCGTTGCGGTTATAGAAGTAGTAACCCTTCGTTTCCTTAGGGTATCCTACGAAATGACATTTGTCCGATTTGGGTCCAAGCTTATCGCTCACTAGCCTTTTCACATAAGCTTCACAACCCCAAATCTTGAGAAACGACATGCTTGGTTTCTTCTTAAACCAAAGCTCATAGGGCGTCTTCTCAACGGACTTTGATGGAACACGGTTTAATGTAAAAGTTGCGGTTTCAAGGGCATATCCCCAAAAGGACATAGGCAAATCGGCTTGGCTCATCATTGATCGAACCATGTCAAGCAAAGTTCGATTCCTCCTTTCGGATACACCATTCCATTGTGGTGTTCCGGGTGGAGTGAGTTGTGGAACGATTCCACACTCCTTTAGATAGTTGCCAAACTCATGGCTCAAGTACTCACCACCTCGATCGGATCGTAAGACCTTGATCTTTCGACCAAGTTGGTTCTCAACTTCATTCTTAAATTCTTTGAACTTGTCAAAGGATTCGGATTTGTGACGCATCAAGTAGATATACCCGTATCTACTATGATCATCGGTGAATGTGATGAAGTATGAATAACCACCACGCACACAAATGCTCATAGGTCCACATACATCGGTATGTACAAGGTCTAGTAAGTCATTTGCCCTTGTTCCTTTGTTAGGAAAAGGCGCTTTGGTCATCTTTCCCATCAAACAAGATTCGCATGTGTCAATTGGCTCGAAAGCAAATTGATCCAAGAGACCAACGATTTGTAATCTCTTGATGCGTTTCTCATTGATATGACCTAAGCGGCAATGCCACATCAAAGTTGCATTCTCATGTGAAATCTTACGTTTCCTATTGTCATTCTCAACACTCAAGATAAGTCCGCTAGAATCAAGCAAATAAAGACCATTCAATAAATGCGCATCACAAAAACGAACATCATTACGAAACAAGGTCAACAACTTGTTCTTTATTACAACATCAAAACCATCCATGTCCAAACAAGAGATAGAGATAATGTTTCGAGTGATAGAGGGAACCAAAAATACATCTTTTAGTTCCAACACAAAACCGGAAGGTAAAGTTAAATCCACGCTCCCAATGGCCATAGCGGAGATGCACGTGCCATTCCCGACGCGGAGTTGAACTTCACCTTTCTCGAGCCGCCTCCTATTCTTTAGGACCTGCACATTTCGACAAATGTGAGCACACGAACCGGTATCGAATACCCAATCGGTGTTAGAGGTAGCGAGAAGGGTTTCGATGACAAATATACCTGAAGAAGAAGGTTGGACGGTTCCCGCCTTCTTGTCGGCAAGGTACTTGGGGCAGTTTCTCCTCCAATGACCCTTGTTGCTACAATAGTAGCAAACGGTCTCGGGAGTGGCCGGGTTCTTCTTCTTCTTGGAACCCACGGGAGCACCCTTGGCCGAACCTTGGGGCGTCACCGGGCCTTTGCCCTTCTTGGCTTTACGGCCTCGCTTCTTGATCTTCTTGCTCTTGTCACTCACGGCAAGAACATCCTTTGGGCCCTTCTCCTTCTTGAGACTATCCTCCGTCTCAACGAGCATGTTTTGGAGATCATCCATGCTCTTGTCCATGCCATTCATCCGGTAGTTCACAACAAAACCGGTGAAGCTTGGAGGGAGGGAGTTGAGAATGAAATCTTGAATCGCACCCGTAGGAAAGGGCGTATCAAGCTTTTCAAGCTGCCGAAACAACCCCGCCATCTTCATGACGTGTGGCCCGACTTCATGACCCTCCGCCAAGCGAGTGTTGGCGACGGCCTTGATGAGACGGGCCCTTTCGGTGCGGGCCTTGGTTTGGAACATGTTCTTGAGACGAGTGATCATTTCAAACACTCCATAACCACTATCGATGAACTCCTTTTGGAGTTCCGATTCCATGACCGCAACCATCAAGACCGACATCTCCATGTCGTCATTGACGTGCTTCTCATATTCCTCTTGCTTATCCTTTGGATCGGTGTCCTTAGGAGCAGAGGGAATCGGAGTGGAGAGGAGGTACTCCCTTTTCTCAAACCTAAAGGCAAGCCTTAGGTTGCGGTGCCAATCCAAGAAATTAGCACCGTTAAAGACGAGTTTCTCTTTCTAAAGAAGAGAACGAAGCGTTAAAGAGGAGAAAGACATCTACAACAATTATCGAATTTAAAGGTCAATTAGTTTTATGTTTTTAGTTTTAACAAAAGTAAAACTTTCACTACACTTTTAAAGTCCCTAAGTATAGTGATTTCCAAGACCCCTATTTTCATCAAAATGGACCTGCTATGGCACGTCATCCAAAATGATTAGATAAGGTAGGTTCTCCAACCAATCATCTTACCATGACTCTTGGTTCGCATGAGCGAACTTCGCCCCGATGTCCAAACTCTAGTTGGGTCCATCGAAAAGTCACTTCTCACTATTTGCTCCTTGCAAATCTTAGCTATTTGCACCCCGACTACCGAATTGGCAATCATGACGTCCGCTTGGGCGGACCGCGCCATGAGTGACAATCGGCGTGAAGGGGATAGAGAGAAGGAGGGCGATTTAACTTATTCGTTTTAGTTTGGGACAAACAATTCATATGACACTTTGTTTGGTGGTCGTGTAAGCATACACCCATACCTAACCTAACAAAAGTAATCACATAAGCATCTCATAGTTGTGGGTTTGTATGGCTCCCGCTTGCATTAGTTTCGCCACATCGTCCATGGAGCAAAACTAATCTAATTCTTGCCCTCCCACTAAATTCTATAAGGATCTAAATCCTATATAAAATAAAGGTGCAAAATACATGTGAAAACATCCTATTCCCATCCTAACCTTAGGGGCATGCAAGCCTCTCAAGTTACATCAAAAATTAATCAACAAAATTAATTAATTAATGGCACCAAAGGCCGCATTACAAACATTCACACATGCATTCATTACAACCACAAGGCATTGAGTCTTGAGCCATACTAAACCCACTATCCACCTACAAAACAAAGTTAGCACATACAAGAACTTTGTTTCCAATTAACGATTTTCAAGCATCTTTGCGTATCGTTTGCTATAAGTAAATTCCGTGTACAAATCCTCAATTTTAAACAACCAAACTTGTTTAAATTCATTTAGAAAGTTCTTTCAACATCCCATAACTGAAAGGAGATCAAACAAGGAGTTTTCTAATTATTTTCAACTAATTTGAATACTTAGAAAAACAGTAATTTATTAAAAACGTAACTAATGGAATCCAATAAAAACAGAGGTTTTAGGTCTCCAAAAATTCTCAAATAAATTACTTAAGCTCCTTATCAAAGTTGTGATTACCAGTAAAAATTTCAAGAAGAGATCTTACACCATCTGGGAGAATCAAAAATGACAAATCTCTTACAAGTGCACGAAACACCGTTATGAGACTTTCAGATTATCCTCTCAACCATTTGGTCTGTTAGACCACCTTCTAATCAGTTTTTATATATACAATATACATAGAAAAACTAGTTTAGTCTATAGGCTAACTATCTATGAAAAGAAAACCACCAAGTTCAGTTCAAAAGGTTCGAGTTACAAACTAAACAATCAACAAATTCTGTACTGGAACAGACAGTCGATTGAAAGGTTCTAACCTAGTTGAAGGTCCTAACTTCCACGAAAAATTATGAAATTAATTTTCCTGGAATCCTAACTCAAAATAGAACAACTCCATTTAAACAGAATTTTTAAAGGAGTTCTCAGTTGGTACAGTTTATTAGAACAATCGATTTGCTCAACAAACTGGATCTGACAAGTTCTTTCTTTTCATACTTGAAAACCCACAAATTAATCTGAGACATGCAACAATATTTACATGCTCAGAAAGAGCTTCAAGTCCTCTTTAAATCTAGCCATAGAACACTGGTACTTATATTCAAAATATAAATCTTTCAAGCCATTCAAACAGGACAGTGCAAGCAAAAACTGGTTCTGCGCACTGTCGCCGTTTTATTCACAGTAAATCTATACTAATTCAGAAAAATGTGAATCCAACGCCAAAAGAATCACAATCCACAGATCTACAACTTTCATGTAGATGGAAAGATCTTCCAGAGAATTTATCAAAGCGAAAAACGCGAAACAACACAGAAAATACCATTTCCAGACAGCAAACAAACGCATCATCTCTACTAATCCGTTAATTAGCCAATTTCTCTTAATTAAGTGTCAAAATAGCTTAAGTACAACCTGGCTCTGATACCACTGTTAGTTAAGTGCATAATTTTCATTTTATGATTAAATACTCCTAATTAGCCATAAACAATCATGCACAAAAACGGATCTTGCACTAAGCCATTCACACAAGAGAGAATGGTTCAAGGTATACCTCTCTTGATGTAGTAATCAAGAGGCTCGAACCGGCTAGGTTGTAGGTGGTTGTGCTCGCGTCTAGCTCCCGCCTCCTTGTCGAATCACCTCGAGTCCACTTGGTATTAACCAAATCCTCAACAAGTTATGCTAGTAACTTGGAGGATGTGACTAATCCCTAGCTTTCCCAATCTTCTAGCAAATCAACAAGTTATTTGAGGAAGAATGGAGGACTCAACACATGAGCAATAGGGAGAGATGAGAGGGAGGAGGCGCACACCAAGGGAGGGGGCGGCTAGGTTAGTGGGAGAGAGAGAGGGGGGGATTTGCAACCATACACATCCTTATATAGAGTGCAAACCCTACCTACCTCACACTAACTATTTACCAAATTGCCACCCCACCTACCTCCATGCATGGCCGGCCACAATAAAGGCCTTTATGGGCCAATTGCTTTGCCTCATGGGTCCACTTAATCAATCATTAAATGGCCTCTCTTGTTGCTCTCAATTTGGATCCCTATTGGGCCTTTAATTAACTATTTAATTAAAGCCCTATAATATGCATATGTGTTGAAATAAATAATTATTAACTTAATAATAATTATTTAGGGATTAGATAATGCATTAATTTATTTCTATATGATCCCTTTGATTTAATTAATTATAACGGTCTATAACGCTATTTAATTAATTAATCAACTTATCATATTTTGCAATACCAATTATTGCAAATAAATAAATAATGCAAGCATGGTTAAAACACCAATTCTGTGTGACCCTTTGAGGATTTATGCTACGTTGGACATGGAGTTAAATCGCTATTTAATTCCAATAATCATAAGCGGTATCTAGCAACACGTTATGATCCCCAATTCGCATAAATAGTGTACAGCTACAATATTTCAATCCTGCATAAGAGAATAAAGATATATCTCTATTTTGATTCCTATGCCTCACGATATCATCGTATAATCCAAGATAGGAATGTGTCATTCTTGCAGATTATACGTTTCTTGATCTAGAGATAATTGTATCAGTTGCTAGCAAACAATCTATCTCCATCAAGGGGCCCAAACAGATATCGTCACTCACTAAGTGAATTAATGAGGGACATACGATTTTCTTGACTATTTAGCTTTTCCCCGCACAATTCAAGAGAACATAAATAACGTCCGTATAGCAGCCCTTATCGGGAATCAGCGGTAGACGATATTTATTGAACCTATCCTCATGTGGAAAAGATAAATATCTCAAACTTAGAATCAAAATCATAACGAAATAAATAATGACACCAAAACACAATCCATATATTTATTTCGTTTGGGTCATGTCCTGTACTATGTTCAATTAACATAAACATATGCAATTAAGTTGGTTACTCTTAACCTGTGATTTATAGAACTTAATCAACACTTAACTTGCATACTAATCTTATTGATAATTAATGTTCCTTGTTAATTATCAAGATTATGGACGCTTTAGATTTATTGTTGTCATTTACTACTAAATGAATCACAGTGATCTATAATTCAGATCCTCAACCTGAATGAACTGTCAACACATAAATCAAGGAACAAATGATATAAAATCATCCATAACACAAAACCATAGAAGTAGCCAAATATGATTGGCTTCTAGGACATATCTCTAACAATCTCCCACTTGGCCTAGAGTCAATCAATAGTGACTTCTAGCCAGTGTATAGTACTCAATGTAATATCCAAATATACATGTCTCATACTAACGCCTAAATAAAAGATACAACTCAAAGCCAATCAGGCATACGCCTAATCCCCATGGATGCAACATGCAACTCATGCGCGGCTCGAGACAAAGGCTTTGTCAGAGGGTCCGCTGTGTTCGCGGCACCGTCCACCTTCTTGACCTTGACCCAACCGTCATTGACCAACTGACGGATGAGATGGAATCGTCGTAGAATGTGCCTAGTCTTCTGGTGAGACCTAGGCTCCTTGGACTGAGCTATGGCTCCCGTATTGTCGCAGTAGATATCCACTGGACCCGAGATGCTTGGAACCACCTCTAGCTCGGTCAAGAACTCCTTGATCCATACGGCCTCTTTTGCTGCTTCACCAGCCGCTAAGTATTCTGCTTCGGTGACGGAATCGGCCGTAGTATCTTGCTTGGAACTCTCCCAACTTACGGCACCACCATTAAGCAGAAATACAAAGCCGGACTGTGATTTGGAATCATCTCGATCGGTTTGGAAACTAGCATCGGTGTAACCAGTTACAACGAGCTCTTGGTCTCCACCGTATACGAGAATGCTCTCCTTGGTTCTCTTGAGATACTTGAGGATATTCTTGACTGCGGTCCAGTGTGCCATGCCTGGGTTGGCTTGGTATCGACTAGTCACGCTAATCGGATGTGCCACATCGGGGCGAGTGCATAGCATGGCATACATAATCGATCCGACTACAGATGGATACTTGAATCGCTTCATGTACTCCCGATCTGTCTCCGTTGTCGGACCTTGAGTCTTGCTCAAGTAAATGCCATGTGACATAGGCAAGAATCCCTTCTTGGAATTCGCCATGTTGTGTTTTTGCAACACCTTGTCAATATATGCATCTTGGCTCAAACCTAACATCCTCTTTGATCTATCTCTATAGATCTTGATTCCTAGGATGTAGGCGGCTTCGCCCAAGTCTTTCATTGAGAACACTTTCTTCAATGAATCCTTGACTGCATTCAATTCGGGAATATCATTCCCGATCAAGAGTATATCGTCGACATATAGAACAAGAAACACAACCACGCTCCCACTAAACCTCTTGTAGACACAAGGTTCCTTTTCACTTTGAGAGAAGTTCAATTTCTTGACTTCCTCATCAAAGCGCTTGTTCCAACTCCTTGATGCTTGCTTTAATCCATAAATGGATCGTTGAAGCTTGCATATTTTGTTAGCATTCTTTGGATCCACAAAACACTCGGGTTGTGTCATATACACATCCTCTTCCAAATTTCCATTTAGGAAGGCGGTTTTGACATCCATTTGCCAAATCTCATAATCATAGAATGCGGCAATTGCTAACATGATCCGAATTGACTTGAACATGACGACGGGCGAGAAGGTTTCTTCATAGTCAATACCATGAATTTGCTTGTAACCTTTCGCTACAAGTCGTGCTTTGTAAATGGTCAAGTTGCCATCCATGTCGACCTTTCTCTTAAAGATCCATTTGTTCTCAACGGGTTTTACTCCGTTGGGAAGGTCAACCAAGGTCCAAACCTTGTTGTCATACATGGATTGCATTTTGGATTCCATGGCTTTTAGCCATTCCTTGGAGTCGGGTTTCTTTCTCATGTCATCAATGGTCAAAGGCTCATCGTTCTCCATGACGAGAACATCGTGCAAACCTAAATATCTTATAGGTGGACGACTTGGCCTTGCCGATCTTCGTAGGGTAGACGCTTGAGGTTCTTGAACTTGTTCCACAACGGTTTGTGGACTTTGTTCTTGAACTTCAAGTGAAGGTGCTTCCTCAACATCATCGACTCGCGATATGTTTGAGTTTTCATTTGAGGGAGCTTGTTCGTGAACCTCTTCTTCCACAACAACTTGTGGAATGGGTTCGGCTACAATCTCATTCGGTGCATCCACATTTTGTGCAACCTCATTTGGCACCATATTGGGAACAACTACATTGCCTACTTGAGGCATGCTTTGTTGTTGCGGTTCTTGAATTTCTTCAATCACCACGTTGCTCCCACTACTTCTTCTTGAGAGAAATTCTTTCTCCAAGAACACACCATAACGAGCAACAACTATCTTGTTCTCGTTGCGGTTATAGAAGTAGTAACCCTTCGTTTCCTTAGGGTATCCTACGAAATGACATTTGTCCGATTTGGGTCCAAGCTTATCGCTCACTAGCCTTTTCACATAAGCTTCACAACCCCAAATCTTGAGAAACGACATGCTTGGTTTCTTCTTAAACCAAAGCTCATAGGGCGTCTTCTCAACGGACTTTGATGGAACACGGTTTAATGTAAAAGTTGCGGTTTCAAGGGCATATCCCCAAAAGGATATAGGCAAATCGGCTTGGCTCATCATTGATCGAACCATGTCAAGCAAAGTTCGATTCCTCCTTTCGGATACACCATTCCATTGTGGTGTTCCGGGTGGAGTGAGTTGTGGAACGATTCCACACTCCTTTAGATAGTTGCCAAACTCATGGCTCAAGTACTCACCACCTCGATCGGATCGTAAGACCTTGATCTTTCGACCAAGTTGGTTCTCAACTTCATTCTTAAATTCTTTGAACTTGTCAAAGGATTCAGATTTGTGACGCATCAAGTAGATATACCCGTATCTACTATGATCATCGGTGAATGTGATGAAGTATGAATAACCACCACGCGCACAAATGCTCATAGGTCCACATACATCGGTATGTACAAGGTCTAGTAAGTCATTTGTCCTTGTTCCTTTGTTAGGAAAAGGCGCTTTGGTCATCTTTCCCATCAAACAAGATTCGCATGTGTCAATTGGCTCGAAAGCAAATTGATCCAAGAGACCAACGATTTGTAATCTCTTGATGCGTTTCTCATTGATATGACCTAAGCGGCAATGCCACATCAAAGTTGCATTCTCATGTGAAATCTTACGTTTCCTATTGTCATTCTCAACACTCAAGATAAGTCCGCTAGAATCAAGCAAATAAAGACCATTCAATAAATGCGCATCACAAAAACGAACATCATTACGAAACAAGGTCAACAACTTGTTCTTTATTACAACATCAAAACCATCCATGTCCAAACAAGAGATAGAGATAATGTTTCGAGTGATAGAGGGAACCAAAAATACATCTTTTAGTTCCAACACAAAACCGGAAGGTAAAGTTAAATCCACGCTCCCAATGGCCATAGCGGAGATGCACGTGCCATTCCCGACGCGGAGTTGAACTTCACCTTTCTCGAGCCGCCTCCTATTCTTTAGGACCTGCACATTTCGACAAATGTGAGCACACGAACCGGTATCGAATACCCAATCGGTGTTAGAGGTAGCGAGAAGGGTTTCGATGACAAATATACCTGAAGAAGAAGGTTGGACGGTTCCCGCCTTCTTGTCGGCAAGGTACTTGGGGCAGTTTCTCCTCCAATGACCCTTGTTGCTACAATAGTAGCAAACGGTCTCGGGAGTGGCCGGGTTCTTCTTCTTCTTGGAACCCACGGGAGCACCCTTGGCCGAACCTTGGGGCGTCACCGGGCCTTTGCCCTTCTTGGCTTTACGGCCTCGCTTCTTGATCTTCTTGCTCTTGTCACTCACGGCAAGAACATCCTTTGGGCCCTTCTCCTTCTTGAGACTATCCTCCGTCTCAACGAGCATGTTTTGGAGATCATCCATGCTCTTGTCCATGCCATTCATCCGGTAGTTCACAACAAAACCGGTGAAGCTTGGAGGGAGGGAGTTGAGAATGAAATCTTGAATCGCACCCGTAGGAAAGGGCGTATCAAGCTTTTCAAGCTGCCGAAACAACCCCGCCATCTTCATGACGTGTGGCCCGACTTCATGACCCTCCGCCAAGCGAGTGTTGGCGACGGCCTTGATGAGACGGGCCCTTTCGGTGCGGGCCTTGGTTTGGAACATGTTCTTGAGACGAGTGATCATTTCAAACACTCCATAACCACTATCGATGAACTCCTTTTGGAGTTCCGATTCCATGACCGCAACCATCAAGACCGACATCTCCATGTCGTCATTGGCGTGCTTCTCATATTCCTCTTGCTTATCCTTTGGATCGGTGTCCTTAGGAGCAGAGGGAATCGGAGTGGAGAGGAGGTACTCCCTTTTCTCAAACCTAAAGGCAAGCCTTAGGTTGCGGTGCCAATCCAAGAAATTAGCACCGTTAAAGGCGAGTTTCTCTTTCTCAAGAAGAGAACGAAGCGTTAAAGAGGAGGAAGACATCTACAACAATTATCGAATTTAAAGGTCAATTAGTTTTATGTTTTTAGTTTTAACAAAAGTAAAACTTTCACTACACTTTTAAAGTCCCTAAGTATAGTGATTTCCAAGACCCCTATTTTCATCAAAATGGACCTGCTATGGCACGTCATCCAAAATGATTAGATAAGGTAGGTTCTCCAACCAATCATCTTACCATGACTCTTGGTTCGCATGAGCGAACTTCGCCCCGATGTCCAAACTCTAGTTGGGTCCATCGAAAAGTCACTTCTCACTATTTGCTCCTTGCAAATCTTAGCTATTTGCACCCCGACTACCGAATTGGCAATCATGACGTCCGCTTGGGCGGACCGCGCCATGAGTGACAATCGGCGTGAAGGGGATAGAGAGAAGGAGGGCGATTTAACTTATTCGTTTTAGTTTGGGACAAACAATTCATATGACACTTTGTTTGGTGGTCGTATAAGCATACACCCATACCTAACCTAACAAAAGTAATCACATAAGCATCTCATAGTTGTGGGTTTGTATGGCTCCCGCTTGCATTAGTTTCGCCACATCGTCCATGGAGCAAAACTAATCTAATTCTTGCCCTCCCACTAAATTCTATAAGGATCTAAATCCTATATAAAATAAAGGTGCAAAATACATGTGAAAACATCCTATTCCCATCCTAACCTTAGGGGCATGCAAGCCTCTCAAGTTACATCAAAAATTAATCAACAAAATTAATTAATTAATGGCACCAAAGGCCGCATTACAAACATTCACACATGCATTCATTACAACCACAAGGCATTGAGTCTTGAGCCATACTAAACCCACTATCCACCTACAAAACAAAGTTAGCACATACAAGAACTTTGTTTCCAATTAACGATTTTCAAGCATCTTTGCGTATCGTTTGCTATAAGTAAATTCCGTGTACAAATCCTCAATTTTAAACAACCAAACTTGTTTAAATTCATTTAGAAAGTTCTTTCAACATCCCATAACTGAAAGGAGATCAAACAAGGAGTTTTCTAATTATTTTCAACTAATTTGAATACTTAGAAAAACAGTAATTTATTAAAAACGTAACTAATGGAATCCAATAAAAACAGAGGTTTTAGGTCTCCAAAAATTCTCAAATAAATTACTTAAGCTCCTTATCAAAGTTGTGATTACCAGTAAAAATTTCAAGAAGAGATCTTACACCATCTGGGAGAATCAAAAATGACAAATCTCTTACAAGTGCACGAAACACCGTTATGAGACTTTCAGATTATCCTCTCAACCATTTGGTCTGTTAGACCACCTTCTAATCAGTTTTTATATATACAATATACATAGAAAAACTAGTTTAGTCTATAGGCTAACTATCTATGAAAAGAAAACCACCAAGTTCAGTTCAAAAGGTTCGAGTTACAAACTAAACAATCAACAAATTCTGTACTGGAACAGACAGTCGATTGAAAGGTTCTAACCTAGTTGAAGGTCCTAACTTCCACGAAAAATTATGAAATTAATTTTCCTAGAATCCTAACTCAAAATAGAACAACTCCATTTAAACAGAATTTTTAAAGGAGTTCTCAGTTGGTACAGTTTATTAGAACAATCGATTTGCTCAACAAACTGGATCTGACAAGTTCTTTCTTTTCATACTTGAAAACCCACAAATTAATCTGAGACATGCAACAATATTTACATGCTCAGAAAGAGCTTCAAGTCCTCTTTAAATCTAGCCATAGAACACTGGTACTTATATTCAAAATATAAATCTTTCAAGCCATTCAAACAGGACAGTGCAAGCAAAAACTGGTTCTGCGCACTGTCGCCGTTTTATTCACAGTAAATCTATACTAATTCAGAAAAATGTGAATCCAACGCCAAAAGAATCACAATCCACAGATCTACAACTTTCATGTAGATGGAAAGATCTTCCAGAGAATTTATCAAAGCGAAAAACGCGAAACAACACAGAAAATACCATTTCCAGACAGCAAACAAACGCATCATCTCTACTAATCCGTTAATTAGCCAATTTCTCTTAATTAAGTGTCAAAATAGCTTAAGTACAACCTGGCTCTGATACCACTGTTAGTTAAGTGCATAATTTTCATTTTATGATTAAATACTCCTAATTAGCCATAAACAATCATGCACAAAAACGGATCTTGCACTAAGCCATTCACACAAGAGAGAATGGTTCAAGGTATACCTCTCTTGATGTAGTAATCAAGAGGCTCGAACCGGCTAGGTTGTAGGTGGTTGTGCTCGCGTCTAGCTCCCGCCTCCTTGTCGAATCACCTCGAGTCCACTTGGTATTAACCAAATCCTCAACAAGTTATGCTAGTAACTTGGAGGATGTGACTAATCCCTAGCTTTCCCAATCTTCTAGCAAATCAACAAGTTATTTGAGGAAGAATGGAGGGCTCAACACATGAGCAATAGGGAGAGATGAGAGGGAGGAGGCGCACACCAAGGGAGGGGGCGGCTAGGTTAGTGGGAGAGAGAGATGGGGGGATTTGCAACCATACACATCCTTATATAGAGTGCAAACCCTACCTACCTCACACTAACTATTTACCAAATTGCCACCCCACCTACCTCCATGCATGGCCGGCCACAATAAAGGCCTTTATGGGCCAATTGCTTTGCCTCATGGGTCCACTTAATCAATCATTAAATGGCCTCTCTTGTTGCTCTCAATTTGGATCCCTATTGGGCCTTTAATTAACTATTTAATTAAAGCCCTATAATATGCATATGTGTTGAAATAAATAATTATTAACTTAATAATAATTATTTAGGGATTAGATAATGCATTAATTTATTTCTATATGATCCCTTTGATTTAATTAATTATAACGGTCTATAACGCTATTTAATTAATTAATCAACTTATCATATTTTGCAATACCAATTATTGCAAATAAATAAATAATGCAAGCATGGTTAAAACACCAATTCTGTGTGACCCTTTGAGGATTTATGCTACGTTGGACATGGAGTTAAATCGCTATTTAATTCCTGTTGTACTAAACGTCTCTAGGTTTGTCGATTGCAAAACAATATCATTTGGCATTTCACAAGCTTTACTACAATTCTCCCCCTTTTTGTAAATCGACAAAAAGTGAAAATTGTAGCAAGCTCCCCCTAAATTTATGGCTCCCCCTTAATTTTGGAAAAATGGAATTGGAGAACCAATTTAGAGCACTACACAAAGTAGTGTGACCAAAGTTAATCTCTCAAACAAAAATAAGATAGAAATAAAGAGGCTCCCCCTAAAAATTTGGCTTATAAGACCGGGGGTTAACTTGGTATTTAGGCCACATTAGTTACCATACCACTAGTTGTACCACTAGAGGTACAAGCTTTTGGAACCCATTTAACTTTGGACTCACCATTTGGTTTCCTAAGTTTGCATTCCAACGAGATATGACCATTTTGACAACAATAGTTGCAATATGCATTGGTTGGCTTAGGCATGGTAGAACCCTTGACAAAATGAGAATAGTAATGGGCTCTAAGGTATTCGGCCTTCTTCTTAGGATCATTGAATGAGGCATTAAAATCCTTTTTGCGATCCTTTTGGAAATGTTGGGAAACATTCTTTTGATGCTCATTGGATTGAGCCTTTTGGTTTTGTGAAAAGTGTTGCTCTTTAAATTCATAAAACCATCCATCGGATCCTCTAAAATAAATTTTATTGGACGCCTTTGGAACAAACACCTTCTTTTCTTGATTTTGCAAATTCTTTTCATTTTGCACTCTAGTATTTCTAGGTTTCCTTTGGTACATATGTGCATGACCACGAGAATTCCTAGGTTTTTGAAATTGTGTGTTTTGTGCAACTTGTTTCCCATTTTTGTATGACAAGTTCTTTTTCTTGGTTTGATAAGGCTTTTGGTAACCAAGACCGGACTTGTCATGAGGCTTTTGACCTTTGAAAAGGTTTTTCAAATCCGTTTTAGGAGCTTGAGCTAAAATCGGTTTTTCAAGTTGTTTTTCAAGTTGTTTTTCAAGCTCCTTAATTTTAGCCTCATACTCACCCATCTTAGAAGTAAGCTCATCTACCTTGGTTTTTAAGGTTTCTATGGTATCGGCTTTCCTAACCAAGGCATCATGGGTAGCATCAAGAATAGAATTCAACCTATCACAATCAACACATTTGGTTGAACAAGTTGGTTCATCATCACTCTCACTATCACTACTACTAAGAGATTCATTGAGAGGAAGATATACCTTAGGAGAGCATGCCTTTGGTGATGTGGATGGAGTGGAATGATTTGAAGGAATAGAGGATTCCATTTCTTTGGCAACAAATGCATGTTCTTCGCAATTGTCCGAATCGGATGTACATGGATCGAACTCCGAATTCGTATGGACTCCTCCCATTTGGCTTCCTTCGAAACAACTCAAGATGGCTCTCCATATGTCCCTAGCTATATCAAAATTGCAAACAAGTGTGCTACCAATTGATTCATGTACCGAGCTTAGGATGACATTGACCGCATAGTCATTATCCTCCTTTTCCCTCAAGGCCTCGGTGGTAAGCTTGTTAGTATTTGGTTTAAATTTAGATTCATTTGCCACAATATACCAAACACCCATGCTTTTGAGGTAGCCAACCATACCATTTTTCCAAATAGAGAAATTTGTGCAAGTATGGTCCAATTTACCCGGTTTTTCTACAATTCTAGCCGCCATGATCGAAAACCGAGATTAAGAATAGCTTAATCGAGGTTCCCGCTCTGATACCACTTTGTTGTCCCTAAATTTAGGCCTAAAGGGGGGTGAATAGGCACAAAAACGAAATTCTAAACCGGTATGGTCAATATTTGGTTCAATTCAAACTTGGTCTAATACAAACAATCAAAGCACACAAGCAATTCAAGTATAGCAAGATAATAAAGAGAGAAAGAGAGAGAGAAATTGAACACGCGATGTGATTACGGAGTTCCGACCCGCTAGAAGAAGCTAGCCTTAGTCGTACGTCTCCGGGAGTTCCGCTACCACGAAAGGGCGCGCTCCGTTCAATTCCAACAAGAACGGGACTACAACTTCGAACCGAATCACCTCGTCACAAGGACACTCGAGGCGGATCGGCCTAACTCGAATGGCACAACGGCCTCAAAGGAGAAGAGCTCTCAACCTATTCCAACCTACACCTAGCGACAATGTCGGGGCGGTGGTGTTTGAGGCTACTAAATCTCTCAAGATGGTCTAGCTATGAAAAGCTCAAGTGGGAGAGTATCCCTGTGCTCAAAGGCTCAATTCTGGTCTAATTTTGCAAAGTGAAGCTCTCTAATGAGAGAGAACAAGGGGTGGATATATATAGGGCTCGAGATGAGCAGTTCCCCAGCAAAAACTGGACACAGCGTTGTACAACTCTGAATGGCGTTGTACAACGCTGGAATATGACCGTTGTAAAATCTAACGGCTCTTTAATATAGCCGTTGGTCTGTCAGAGCGTTGTGCAACGCTATATGCCGTCGCACAACGCAGGAGTGTAAAACCAAAGGAAAGCTCCGACAATTCCGTTGGAAATTGTCAGAGCGTTGCTTGCCACTGAATGGCGTTACACAACGCTAAAGGGAGACAAAAGGAACAACTCTGACAGATTCAACAGAGCGTTGTACAACTCTATATGCCGTCACACAACGCTAGCGTTACCCAACGCTGAAAGACGTTGGCTAACGTCTCCAGAGACTTTGCACAGCTAACTTGGGATTTTTGTGGCGTTGTGCAACGCTATATGGCGTTGCACGATGGTACTCAGGAAAATTTCCAAGTTTCTTAACTGCAGCGTTGTACAACTCTGATTAGCGTTGTACAACGTTGTGAATCAGCGTTGCCTAACTCTATATAGCGTTGTGCAACGTTGATTCACAAAAGTAAGAATTTAGCTGTTCGGGCGTTGTGTAACTCTATATAGCGTTGTACGACGCTAGGTCACAGAAAACAGGATTTTGCTGGTTCATTGAGCTTTTCGCTATCTAGACTATTTTGAGGATAAACAAGGACTAAAGTATACCTTCTATCCTAGTCTAAACTAGCCTATAAGCTCTCTAATGACTTGATCTTGATCTTTCTCAAAGCTTTTATCCAAGTCCTCATAAATTGAATCTTCTTCCTATAAAACTCAAAGAAGATTGTTAAATGCCAAATGATATTGTTTTGCAATCGACAAACCTAGAGACGTTAAAAGGGGGAGATTGTTGTACTAAACGTCTCTAGGTTTGTCGATTGCAAAACAATATCATTTGGCATTTAACAATCTTCTTTGAGTTTTATAGGAAGAAGATTCAATTTATGAGGACTTGGATAAAAGCTTTGAGAAAGATCAAGATCAAGTCATTAGAGAGCTTATAGGCTAGTTTAGACTAGGATAGAAGGTATACTTTAGTCCTTGTTTATCCTCAAAATAGTCTAGATAGCGAAAAGCTCAATGAACCAGCAAAATCCTGTTTTCTGTGACCTAGCGTCGTACAACGCTATATAGAGTTACACAACGCCCGAACAGCTAAATTCTTACTTTTGTGAATCAACGTTGCACAACGCTATATAGAGTTAGGCAACGCTGATTC